>CM066731.1:27427500-37427500 GCA_033961575.1 Aselliscus stoliczkanus
GGGACTTATAATAATAATTTTTTAAAAGCTGCATTTTGTAAACTACTAAATTTGGAAGGAGAGACCTATCATAGTAACGACTTGAGTATCAAAACAAACTTCTCCATCTGCAAAACGGCCTCTTATGCCTGGACAGGCAAAAGAAGACAAATGTCGATAGGTTGCAACCAAAATGACTTTACAGCTGGTCAAACCACATTTAACTATTCCACCACCATCATCACCCAAAAGAACAGCTATTAGAATAGCACTGCTCTAATATAACAATTCAAAGACCTTTAATTTTTCATTTTTCCTTAACATTACAAGGGGAGAAAGGTGTCCACATTTGTATAGATTATCACTGTGACCCCAAACTGAATCCAATAAAAGTCTAGCATGCGTGTATAATAGTAACACATATGTATGCACATATCAGTAGGCAAGGATCACTGTAAGCAAACATATAAATATAATATTTGTTCACTTTCAAATGAGAGAACTTTTTAAGCATTTTTGATAGTTAATAAATCACAGGTTTCAAATAAGCCACTAAAAGGCTTTATGACCTTTAACACAAGTATAGCATCAGCAATTAGTTCCAATGCTTTAATCTTCAATTATATGAGGTGGACATAGAAGAATAGAAAAAAATTTTAATGTAGCTAATTGAGGAGATAACAAAGTATTCCCAAGTAGAATCAGATGGTCTTTGTGCCATACAATCAATTAATATTAATTATTTATTAACAACCTAGATGACAGCCCTGAACTAAAAGCCATTTGCATTTAATAATGTTTGTAATTATATCTTATAATACACACAGTTTTGTATTAGAAAATGCAACACTGAAACAAGGATGGGATCAATTTAGTACTAGAAAGTAAAAGGGAATTAGTTGAAACCATGAATAATCACTGAAAAAGTGAAAGTCTTCAGGAAGGGTATCTTTACTTGATTAAAACTGCTTTGAACCAAAAGTTAAGTCCAGTCCCTGCTTTAACCCAAGTTGCATAGACTAGGAACTTAAGAGAAGAAATCCACTAAATAAAACCTAGTCACGTCTTAGAGGTAACAATTGTACATGGATACAAAGATCTAAATACTTAATTGTAGCAACCTGCTTATAACGAGGACCCCATTTCACGCTGGATCAGTTGATTGATAACGATTTATTTTTCAACTACACCAATGAGACTTTTCAACATTTGGGGGGAGGGGTTCATTCAAGCCTTATCCTACATTTACAGGATAATCAGTTTTAAACTAGTCGTCTGGCTTTCAACCACGCCAAGAAATGGGCACACACCAAGGCTGGCAAAAAAATAAATAAGTAAATAAGGCTCTTTCTCCTTTTCGGCCAAAGCGTTGAAGACATGTCGCAGGGGCAACACAACAGCATGGGAGGACCTGTCCCCCAAGATAAGAAAAGTTGACGGAGTTGAGCTCTGGACGAGTGTGTGTTTCGGACAGGTGCCTCTCGCCCCACTGGGTCCTCTAAGCGCCCCCCAGGCCCTCAGGAGTTCGGGGGCTCCAGGTCTCCTCTCTCCTGCTCACCCGCCGCCTTGCACTCCACAGCGTGCGCGCTGGGAAGGGACGCGCGGCCCCTCCCCGCGAGGACTCAGCGCGTCTCCGGGGCCCGATGCAACCCGAATCCCTGCTCCGCAGAGCGTCCCGGCGACCCCAACCCGGCGGGCCCCGCGCCCCTGGGCGCGACCTGCCCGTCGCACGCCCAGCGTCCGCAGGGCGGAGGCGCACGGCCGCCAGCTGCGGAGGCGCGAACTTTTACACCTACTTTTTGTTTCGCTTCGGGGTTGGCGTGGCTCTGGCACCGCCCAGGGCGGCGAGACCCAGACACTGAGTTCCACCGCCTTGGGGAGGCTGCCTCTCTCGCCCCGAGGTCTCCCCCAGCTTTGGGGAGAACTAAGTTCTCACCCTCCACGCTCAACGTGGTCCCCAAGAGGGGCACCACGCCAGTCCCAACAACAATGACAACGACCACGACACTAAGAATCATCTGCATGAGTGGGGCTGCCCCGGGAGGTTCCACGGCACCGCGGCGGGGACTCAGGGGGTCGGCATGAAACAGAAACCCGGGAGCGGGAAGGCTGAGGCGCGCGCGCGAGCGGGCTGTGGCCACAGCCTGGGTCTGGGCTGGCGCTCGCGCTGTCTGTCTGTCCGTCTGCGACTGGCTAGCGGTCCTTGCCGCGGCGCAGGCAAAGTTTGGCAATTCGCAGGCAGCGCGAGCGGATTGCGCGAGTCTCTCCTTCCATGCCCCCCTCCCCCCGCTCCCCAGAAATAATCCCACCAACTCCCGGCCCCGCGTGCAAACTTACGTTTGATCTGCCGCGGTTTGCTCTGCTTTCGCCGGGACATGTCGGCGGCAGCCGCTGTCACTGGGGCTCCTGCGGTGCCCGCGGTCCCGGCTGCCGCTCTCTCGGCTCCCGCCGCCGCCGCTGCTGCTGGCCAGGCTCGGGCCGCCGCCGGCCGGACTCCAGGTGCTCCGGGCGCTCCGGAGGTGGGCGCTGCGCTCCTCCGGGGAGCCGCGGATCCACGTTTGGAGAGGAGCGGGCAAATGAGGCGAGAGAGGGGGGCAGAGAGTGTGTGACAGTGGGGAGGGGCGGGGGAGAGGGGGAGAGCGCTGGGGGTGCGGGGAGCAGGGGAATTTACAAACGAATGGCTAGGGAAAGAGAAAAAGGGGCAGGGGGACCCGGGGAGAAGGAAGAGAAGGAGGGAGGCAAAGGGGAGCGAGCAGAGGGGAGAGGGGGCGGAAGGCGCGGGAGCAGGAGCGCGCTGGCTCTCCCCGCTGCCGGGCTTGCGGGGCAGATTCCCGAGCGCCGCCGCCGCCGCCGCCGCCGCTCCGGGCTGCGCAGCTCGCGCTCTGCCGCGGGAGGTGGCTGGGCGCGGGAGGGAGGGGCGCGCCGGGGCGGTGGGGAGGGGAGACTAGTCCATCAGCGAAAGGAGGATTGGCTGCATCTGAAGCCAGTCCGGATGCAAAGCAGGGCCCCGGCCTAGGTCGGGTGGGGTGCAGGGGTTCGCGGTGGGGGGTTGGGGGGTGCGAGGCGTGGGGAGGGCTTGGGAGGAGGCTGCCTGCTGCAGTTGTCACCGCGTCAGGTCTAGGCATCTGCCAGGGCACCCCTCCTGGCAACTTCTTCCAACAGCCCCCCGCTCCGATGGACCCCCAACTCTCACGCCTCGCCTCTCCGGCGGGGCACAAAGAAATCTCAGTCTCCTTAAAACTTTGTGCTTCCAGTGATGCAGCCCCCTCCCCTAGCCTCCACCCCCGCCTTTCCAGCTTCTTGGCAGGAAGGTTAGGCCACTGGCAAAATCCTCGGCGAGCGCCAGCTGATCACAAATGCCAACTGTGTGTCTTGGGGCCAGTTAAGTCCTCTCATCTGCCCAGGCTCTCAGGAGACCATTTCATTGCTCTCAAGGTTCCCAGGAGACCGCCGTGGACACGGACCATCCCCCACTACTTGGCCCGCACAGATGGGATGCTGAGCGGCGTCTTAAAAGTGCTTTCTCACCACGAGTTTTCATTTCAGATTGTAAAAATCCCGAATTTGGACACAGGCAGATATTTTTCTCACATCAGAAAGGAGGATCATTAGCTAGGTGATTAGCCTTAAGTGGAAAAATGAACCATCTCTAATCAGAATACTAACTTTTTGAGGAAGTCCGTGGAAGTTCTGAAGTCCCGCCCCAGCCCCATGACCTTTTCATTCTTTTAGTTTTTCTGCCACAGGGAAGCAGCCAGCGACAAATAAAAGATTTGATCTTGCCATAATTTCCCAAGCAGGTAAGACCCAATAACTATTTTATGGTTCTTTGGCTTTTAAAGTTTTGTTTCATTCTTATTCAATTATTGTGTGTGTGTAGTGTGTCAGAAACTGTAAGCCAACAGAAGAACAAATTTTGAAGTGATTTGCTTAGTTATTATTTTGGCCAAGTTAAGCGGCATGAGGCTAGCTTAGTTTGTCATAGTTTCATATACGCTGGGTATTAAATATATTCTCTGGGGTGGGCTGGAAGGCTCTATCCCAGTGGCAGTTTAACTGGTTGCTTTATG
Source organism: Aselliscus stoliczkanus (assembly GCA_033961575.1). Taxonomy (NCBI): domain Eukaryota; kingdom Metazoa; phylum Chordata; class Mammalia; order Chiroptera; family Hipposideridae; genus Aselliscus; species Aselliscus stoliczkanus. Next base: position 27,431,550 of record CM066731.1, read on the forward strand.
AAATCAGTATTTACTAATAAACAGTACTGCAGTTAACATTGCTGACCCCTCCCCCCCCCCCCAGATTGCTGACTTTCCCCCCAGGTTGTAAGATCATCCATTCAGATCTGAAATTGTGCTCCTCTTTGTTTGGTTGACTAGCATGCGTGGGAGCCCCACCAAACTCCATACTCTAAAAGGGTCTGAGGGTCAGCAGAGCTGGGCTGATTGAGCATAATGCAGGCAGCTCAGTGTGCGGGAGGCATGGTAATCAGTCCTTTATAACCCCATCAGGACATCTTCTGGAAGGTATAAAGAGTTGCCCTGTTAAAGGTATGGCTAGCAGAATCTTAATACAGAGCTGAAGACCAATTGTGAATTTCATTACATTACCATTAGTACTATTACCATATGAGGCTGTAAGAATACATGGTACTCTGCAATGGGAAATGTACTAAATGACAAAAGTCCCTCCCCTGAAGGACCAACAAATTAAAGCCGTAAGTACCAGGAAAAGCAGGATTACTTGTGTTTGTGTTGTGGCATGGATCAGTAGACAGAGAAATACAGATTTTTGCCTTCTTAATTTTCAATTCATTACAATGAAATCGGTGTGCTTACAATTGGATATATTATATATTATAGTTTTTAAAGATCTTTTTACAGAACTGGCTGACTTTTTTATATCACCCAAAAGGAATGCCCATTGGAATTAAAATATCATAACAGTTAGTGTTTCTTTTGGCATTTGAAATGGTTAAATATGCAAAGAAAAAAAAAAAACAACAAATAAATCTCAGCTAAATATTCACTTTAAAAGCAGAAAGGAGCAAAAGTCAGAGAATTCAAGGCAAGATTGATAACATAACCAGACTTCATTATTAGAACTAGATCTAGTTTATCGAAATTTATAAATATATATGTTAATTATAATCAATATGAATGAATTCAACTAAGGAATACTATTACATTTTGTGTTTTCTCATCATTTTTAATGAGAATGTTAATGATATTTAAAGTTCAATTTTTCTTTTTTCTAGTTTAATTCACTAAGGTTATAAAATAAAAAGACAGCAAAACCTATAAGCAATTATCTCTGTCCAAATGGTTATAGCAGCCCCAAACCACAGCTACATGACCATCAAACAATGATTATGAAAACCACAATTGAGAAAAGCATCAGGGAATGATATTGCAAAACCACAGCAACAAATGTGTCTGTGATTCTGAAAACCACAATTCACAACTAATACCCTGTGTATCGCAAATTGCTATTTAACTATAAATGTGAAAATGTATAAGTAACAGCACAAAATAATCTCTCATTTACTTAAAAATGAATTATTCATTTTCTAGACTCACTGATTTCATCTCCACATAATGGTTCATTTTGAAAAGTTTCTGCTTTCAAAGACAGAGTCATTTTAAATCATATATATAAGTTACTTTAGAAACAGAAAATATACAACTTTTAATAATATTTCCTCAAATGTGAAAAGAATTGGTCTGAAACCAGTCTGAAATAAAGAAACATCTACCTCAATTTGGCTTTCTTCATAAAGTTCTTCGGGAGTGAAAAGAGATGTGAGTGGAAACTGTTTATGGAAAATAAAAAGCTTGAAGTATTCTATTACAACCTCAATGAGATTATAATTGTATATTCTTAGCTAGAAAACATACATCAGACAATAAAATAATATGCCAGTACCAAAACTACTTTAATATGTAAATAAAATGTTTATTTACAAATGAATAAAACAATATTGTTTGCAAGTTTATAGGGTTGCCAGGCTTAGAAAATTAAAATACAGGATGCCCAGTTAAATTTGAATTTCAAATAAACAATAATTTTTTAGTATAAGCATGTTCCATGCAATATTTGGTACATAGTTATCCTAAGAAAATAATTGTTGCTTATCTGAAATTCAAATTTAACTGGGCATCCTGTATTTTATCTGGCAAACCTACAAATTTAACGTTTTAATGTTTTCACAAATTTATGATTGTTTATAATATTGCTTATAGAAAAAGGCAGAGAAACCCTAAAGGGTTTCCTACAGACATAGATACATTTAATTCTTGAACATTATATTATTTAGAGAAGGCAAGATAGAAGGAATATAAATTTCTATACAAAAATTCTTTATTTGGCACAGTACCGAAATGTGCTCCCAGTATAAATGGATTGCATTCATGTATGTCTTACTCTTGGATTTGTTTTTAAAATGTGTTTTTTCCCTCCAAGGGATCAACAAATTGATAAAGCGACCTCCCAGGCCTCATCTTGTTAGGCAGCAAGCTGCCTTCTTTATTATAGGAGTAAACAATATTCAAGAGCTTCAGAAAGACTTAATTTTTTGCCCTTGTATCCTCACCAGAAATTGAATACAGTTTATCTGCCTTGATTTAAGATTGTGACATTGAATTGAACAAGAATGCAGTATGAAAATGATGGTTAGAATTTGTGTATCTTTATAATTTCAGCAGTTTAAAACTAAAAATCAACAAATTCATCTAAATGGCATTCCTACATTATAACTATGAAAAGGACTATCTGTTTACTTGCAAGGGAGCCAAGGGCTTTGAAAACAGTCAGTCAATCTAGATTGGAGGTTTAACTTGAGCTCCATGGAGACTGTCAATTCCTCAAAAGAAGTATGTATGTACCAAAAATTTTCTAAGGAGGAGTTCTACTAAATTCATCAGATTTTCAAAATTATCTGTGTAAAAAAATCTGTAAACCAGTATGGGTTAAGAATGACTATTTTCTGTATGTGTAAATTTTTATGATAATCAGAGCGTGGATGGTTCAAGATTTTACTCTTTGCCATGATTCTTTATGTCATAATTACTACGTTAGGAGAAGAGAGTCATAGGATGAACTCAATTCACCCCCCTCAAAAAAGTTCTTTGTTGCTAAGTCTGTATAACGCATAACACATCTCCAAATATAAAGTAAACATTAAAGGAATAACACCCCAAATTTTAGTAGACATGTGTTGATTTTGCAAGCTACTAAGCATTCAGTCTGTCTTCTTCTGGTAATGATGCTGTGATAACTTTTGAAGAACGGCTTCTCCTTGCTCACTATTTGGTCATGTGATGGTAGTGTGGCCTTTCTCAATCCCCCAATTCCTGACCAATTAGAATATTCCAGGTGTTTGTCCACTGTGATTGGCTCAATGGCCCAAATTGTTTCTGTAAGAGTCAGCCCTAGAACTTTTTCCTAAAACCACTGAGGAAAAGGTGCTGTTTTTCTGCTGTGGTTGCTACACCAGGAGAAGGCAAACCTAATATTGCTGTTGGCCACCTTGTTGGAAGAATCTGTCAGGAGTGATGCCAACCCAAAGGACTCATTTCATCTTATCTCGTCTCAGGATTTGAATTTTGGGAAATCCACACGCAGACACCCATCATCATTCCAATATTGCTTTGTGTTGGATCCATCAACATTACTCATGTGTCTACATAAGCATTAGAATTTTGGTTATTTCTATGATATTTTATCTTCATCTGTTTGACCAGGTTAATCCCTATGCATCTTTGTAGGCTTAGTATAGATGTCATTTTTCACTGTAAGAAATCACTGACCTCTCAAGTGTGAAATACCTCTTTTCAGTTGCTTTCATAACACCTTTTTCATCTGTATAATATCACTTTTGCATGACATTGGCAATTTCAGTACATATAAATTCAATCCTCAACAGTCCCCACCCTGCCCCTATACACCTAATAAGATAGGAAGGTCTCTGAAGATACAAGAAATGTGTCTGTCTTTTTCAGAATTACATCCCCAGTGCTGGACACATAGAAAATCCTAACATAAATTGAAAGAAAAATAAGTTCAGTGTTATTCTATGTTATCTGGCGACTCTCCTCGCATTCTGAATCCTGATCCACATAGGCACAGGTACAGGGGATGACATTCATGTTTGTACAACCTGACTCTGTGCTCCTGGAGGTGACTACTTGGACCAAGGGGAGTATTTGAGTCAAATATGGCCAATCAAATTACTCCCTTAGGAATGTAGAGTTAGTATCAAGAGTTTCATCCTTCCATGATTTGGTCTCTTGAATTAAGAAGGAAAACCTCTTGTGTTATGGTATGGTTATCACTGAGTAACAATGATAGTTTGTCAGTAGAGAGAAAGAAATAAAACAAATAGACTGAGATAAGTAGAGATGGGGACATGAAATGGTATCCCACGTCCTGTGCCAGCTCCTTCATGGGCTGTAGCAACACCTCTGCCCGGGAAGGCACTGAGATACTTGTGTCCCCTTAAAATAAATCCCTCCCCATCTTTCTTTCTCAAATTATGTTTGGCCTTAATCAGCATTAGTTGATTCCTGTTACATTCAAGCTAAAAGACTAAACTAAAACAAAAAATAAGCAATCTGTGACTGCAGTTTGCTTGACTGAATATTTGAATATTTAGACATATCGGTTTAACTGAACTTTCTACTCTCCGCCAGAAATATTATATAAAAACACTGTGTTAGTCTGGGTTTTTCTGCGAAACAGAACCAATTGTGTGTGTGTGAGGGGAGGTAGGGGGAAGAGGTGAGTTGGTAAATTACAGGGAATTGACACACAGTTACAGAGGCTAAGTCCCAAGATCTTCAGTTGGCAAACTGCAGACCCAGGAGAGCCAATGGTGTAGTTCTAGTATGAATCTGAAGGTCTGAGAACCAGGAGAGCTGATGGTATAAGTGTCCCAGTGTGAGTAGAAGTCTGAAGGCAGGAGAAGACTGATGTAAGGAAATTTTCACTTTCTGCCCTTTTTGTTCTCATTTGGCTTCAATGGATTGGATGGTGCCCCCCCCCCCCCCGCAAACTGGGGAGAGCAACCTGCTTTCCTCAGTCTACCAATTTAAATGTTAGTTTCATCCAAAAACATCCTCACAGACACACCCAGAATGTTTGACCAAATACCTGGGCAACTCATGGCCCAGTCAAGCTGACACATAAAATTAACCTTCATAACCACTTTTGATGATCTTTTTTTTTTCCCCTGAGCAACCCTGAAATGGCCAAGATCTCTTATGAATGTTAAGCGGGTGAAACTACAATTTTCGCAAAAATAAGGAAGGATGTTGTCAATTACTGATTTTGGATATTCACTTCATTCAGAGGTAACTCTTAGGAAAAAAAAAATGTTAGCATTTTCAAATTCAGAGTTCCTCAAGGGTATAGTGATTCATTTACACGCACATCTAACCCTTCTGATTACATATAGTTCGGCCCCAGATGTTGAATTTTACTTTCAACTTTACTCTGCCACATTTGAATAACCATCTAACAGATTACCTTGCACATAAATTTTATGAATGTTGTTATAATTTGCATGAATAATGTTTATACTTCAGTGGTAGATTTTATTTTCCAACCTATAACTTTTGGCATAAATTCCTAAATACCAAAGAAGAAATTAAACAGCTTTCTGGGAACACTTCTATATGTAGAGACTTAATCAAATTACTTATCTTTGCTTTTATCTACCAGCCAAAGTGTAGTAAGATAATGCACTAGTAGTGAATTTAGAGAAACTGAAGATGTAGAATTATGAATAACCATGCTAGGGCATTCTGATAATAGAATCATCTAAAAGAAGCTGAAAAGGATAATCATATCACTTTTATAATGTAACTTGTAATGAAAATTAAATTGTATGATCAATATACTCCTTTAAAAATAATTTTTATTTTTATTAAATAAATAGATGTACATAGATTTAAAGGTCAAATAGATTTTCAAGGCTTATAATGAAAATTAGCAGTTTGTTCTCCCACTCAACATACAATGACAATTCCTGCTCCCAGAAATATAATTATTGTCAAATCTTCTTAGCTGATTCTCTTGATAGTCACCTCATGTTTCTAAATAACATGCTTTACCACTTTAAAAAAATAGTAGTTATTATTGAGTATATTGACCATCTACTTAAAATATGAAGATGTAGGGCCGACCGAGTGGCGTGTTGGTTAAGAGCTGGCTTGGGACGCCAGCGGACCTGGTTCGGATCCCACATACGAGGGCCAGTGACACTGCCCTCTACAGCTAAGATGGTGAATGACAGCTCCACCTGGAACAGGGAGCTGTCATGCAGCTATGAGTCCCTTGGGACAGCATAGCTGCAGCCCCTGCTTCAGTGGGCTGCCATAGATTACAGTGAGTGGCCGGCAGCCAGCGTGAGCGGCTGGCAGATGGAGTGAGCTGCCAAGAGTCGCTGTGTGCAGCCTTCCAGAGGCCGGCAAGCGATCTGCCTCACCCGAGAAGAGTGCAATGATGATACCAACATGGGCCAGTGAAGCAACGTCCTCCACAACTAGATGGAAGAACAAAAAAGGACAGCAACTTGTCTGATCCCCTTCCCCGGTTCCCCAATGCTGTTCCCCTCGCCCAGTTCCCCAATAAAATCTTTTAAAAAAAAATGAAGATGTAACAGCTTTATACACCCCTAATACACACTTTATTCAAATTTTTGGTTAAATGAAAAGTTTATATTAACAATCAGTATAGGATATGACAATTATGTTTTCTTTGGATTTGTTTATTTTTAGTTAATAATTACTTTCTTTGCTATTTTTCTCAGTTTTCTGTGAACTATCACTATTGTATCCCCAAATCCTTTGCAAAAGTAATACAGTCAAGTACATCATTACATCAGTACATTCAAAGACATCAGATAATCTAGCAGGTCGTTGTTTTTTCCCCCAAGTGGATGTCTTTCTTGGAGCCTTCCATCCTTCTGCTCCACTCTAGACTAATTGCTTTCCTTTAGTCTACGGTGAAAATTTCCTTTTTATCACCATCCTAAGAATTTCTTAAGTTTGTTCTTTATTAGATTCTAGTTTTCTGAATACCGTATATTGTGTAAAACTATGTATTCCTCTTTCATGGCTTACTACCCCCTTTGTTTCTCTCTCTCTCTCTCTCTCTCTCTCTCTCTCGCTCTCGCTCTCGCTCTCGCTCTCGCTCTCGCTCTCGCTCTCTCTCTCTCTCTCTCTCTCTCTCATTGATTCCTGAGAAAATACACATACAAGGAATTTTTTTTTTTTTTGAGATTTGGCAAGACTGAAATTTTCTTTATTCTGCTTTCAAATGTGATATATAATTTGGGAGGGTGCAGAATTCTAGGGTGCAAATTATTTTCCCCAAATTTTTTTCTTTCCCCCACCAGTTTTATTGTGATATAATTCACATATAAAATTATGGAAATTTAAGAAGGACCATGTGAGGATTTGATACACTTATATACTGCCAAATGATTACCACCATAGGATTAGTTAACACTGCCATCACCTCACATAATTACCTTTTGTGTGTATTTGTGTGGTGAGAACATTTGAGATTTATTCTATTAGCAACTTTCAAATATATAATACGGTAGTCTCCCCTTTTTTGCTGGGGACACATTCCAAGACTCCAAGTGGATGTCGGAAGATGTAGTTAGTACTAAACCCTACATACACTGTTTTTTTCCTATGCATGCATACCTGTGATGAAGTTGAATTTAGAAATTAGTCACAGTAAGAGATTAACAAATAAAAATAGGATAAAGATAATAAAATAAGGGTTACTTGAACACAAGCACTGTGATACCACATCAGTTGATTTGATAACAGAGACTGCTACTAAGAAATTTTGCTGTGCAGAAGCTTTTTAGTTCCATGTAGTCCAATTTACATATTTTTGCTTTTGTTACTTGTGCTTTTGGTGTCAATCCAAAAAATCATTATGAAGAACATTGTCAAGGAGTTTTTTCCTCTACATTTTTCAGGGTAATTTCACTATTTCAGGTATTATGTTTTAAATCTATATGTAATCCATTTTAAATTAATTTTTGTGAGTAGTATAAGATACTTCTGCATGTGATTATATCAACACTATTTACAGAAGAGGCTATTCTTTCCTCATTGAGTATACTGGGCTCCTTTGTCAAATATTAGTTGACGCTATATGTGAGAATTAATTTATGGGCTCTAGATTCTGTTCTATTAGTCTATGTGTCTGTTTTTATGCCAGTACCACACTGTTTTAATTACTATAGCTTTGTAATACAGTTTGGAATCAGGAGGTGTGATGCTTTCAGCTTTGTTCTTTCTCAGAATTGCTTTGGCTCTGTGGGGTCTGCTGTGGTTTCATATGAATTTTAGAATTATTTTTTCTATTTCTGTGAAAAACACCATTGGAATTTTGATAGGAATTGAACTGACTCTTTAAATGGCTTTAAATAGTATGGGTATTTTAAAATATTAATTCCTCCAATTCATAAACATGGGATAGTTTTCCATTTATTTGTTTCTTCTTCAATTTCTTTCATCAATATTTTATACTTTTCAGTGTACAAATATTTCATCTCCTTGGTTAAATGTATTCCTAAGTATTTTACTGGTTTTGATGCTAGTGTAAATGGGATTGTTTTCTTATCTTCTTTTTTATATAGTTTACTTTTAGTGTATAGAAACACAACTGATTTTTGTACATTGATTTTTTTTATATATATACTGCAACTTTACTGAATCCATTCATTAGTCCTAACAGTTTTTGTTGGAATCTTTAAGATTTTCTAAATATAAGATTGTATCATTTGCAAACAGAAACAATTTTACTTCTTCCTTTCTGATTTGGATGCTTATTATTATTATTATTATTATTATTATTATTATTTGCCTAATTACTCTGGCTAGAACTTTCCATGGTATGTCAAATAGGAGTGGTGACAGTGAGCACCCTTCTTTTGTTCCTGATCATGGAGGAAATCTTCCCGCCTTTCACTGGTGAATATAATGTTAGTTATGGACTTGTCATATATGACCTTTATTATATTGAGATTCATTCATTTGGTGTTCAAATTGTGGCATTTTTATTATGATCAGATGTTGAATTTTGTCACATGCTTTTTCTTCATCTATTGAGATGATCATATGTTTTTTGTCTTTCATTCTATGTGATTTATGTGGTGTATCACATTTATTACTTTGTGCGTATTGAACCATCCTTGAATCATAGGAATAAATTGCACTTAATCATGGTGTATGTATGTTCTTTTTAATGAGTTGTTGAATTTGACTTGCTAATATTTTGGTGAGAATTTCTGCATCCTATTCATCAGGGATATTGGCCTCTATCTTTCTTTTCTTATAGTGTTTTTATATAGCTTTGTGTCAGGGTAATGCTGCCCTTGTAAAGTGAGTTTGGAAGTGCTACGTTCTCTTCAATTTTTTGGAGTAGTTCAGGAAGAATTTGCATTAATTCTTTAAATATTCAGTAGCATTCACCAGTGAAACCATCTGGTCCTGGGCCTTTTTTTGCCCGACGATTTTTGATTACTTAAAACTTCTTACTAGTAATTGCTCTGTTCATATTTTCATTTTCTTCATCATTAGTCTTGGTAGGTGTGTGTTTCTAAGAATTTATCCACTACTTTTAGATCATCCAATTTGTTGACATATACTTGTTCACAGTATTTCTTATGATCTTTTGTATTTCTATGGTGTCAGTTATAATGTCTCTTTCATTTCTGATTTTATTTGAGACTTCTTTCTTTTTTCTTAGTCTAGCTAAGTTTGTCAGTTTTGTTTATCTTTTCAAAAATCAACTCATATTTCATTGATTTTCTATTCTATATTTTGTTGATTTCTTCTCTAGTCCTTATTATTGTCTTCCTTGTGCTAACTTTGGGCTTAAGTTCTTCTTTTTTCTCAAATTCCTTGAGGTGTAATATTAAGTTTTTTATTTGAGAATTTTCCTCTTGTTAATGTAGGCACTTAGCCCACAAACTTTCCTCTTCTTACTGCTTTGGCTGCATCCGTAAGTTCTGATGTGTTGAATTTCTGTTTTTCATTTGTTTCAAGATATTTGATTTCCCCTTTGATTTCTTTCTTTACCCACTGGTTTTTTCAGAACTGTGTTAATTTACACAACACTGCAAATTTTCCAGTTTTTATATTGTTATAGATTTCTACTTCTATTTCATTGTGGTCAGAAAAGATACTTGGTTTGCTTTCAGTCTTCCTAAATTTGCTAAGACTTGTTTTGTGACCTAACATATGATCTGTTTTGGAGAATATTTTGTGTGCACTTGACAAGAATGCATACTTTGCTGATGTTAGAAGGAATATTCCATATATGTCTGTTAAGTCCATTTCATCTGAAATATATTTCAAGTTCAACTTTTCCTTATTGATGTTATGTCTGGATAATGTATCCATTGTTGAAAATGGGTATTTGATGTCCTCTGTCATTCTACTATTATTGTTTGTTGTCTATTTTTAATTTCAGATCTGTTAGTATTGCTTAATATTTAGGTCCTTCAGTGTTGGCTGATTATATATTTATGATTGTTATATCCTCTTGATGAATGAACCCCTTTATCATTGTATATAACCTTCTCTGTCTTTTATTACAATTTTTAACTTAAAGTCTCTTTCGTCTTATGTAAGTATAACTACGCCTGTTCTTTTTAGGTTTCCACTAGCATGAAATACTTTTTTCCATTCCTTCACTTTGAACCTATGTGGGTCGTTAAAGCTGAAGTGAGTCTTTTGTAGGCAGTTTATAGTTGTTTTTAAATCCGTTCAACCACTGTATGCCTTTTCATTGGAGAATTAACCCATTTACATTTAGAGTAATTATTGATAAGTAAGCATTTACTAATGCCATCCTATTAATTTTTTTCAGACTGTTTTTGGAGTTTCCTTGTTCCTTTCTTCCCCTTCTTGCAATCTTTTTTTGTTAATTGATGATTTTCTATAGTAGTGTGCTTTGATTTCCTTCTCTTTATCTTTTGTGTATCTAATGTAGGTTTTTGCTTTGTGGTTACCATGAAGTTTACATAAAGCATTTTATAGATATAACAGTCTAGTTTAGCTAATAGCAACTTAACTTTGTATACAAAAATCTACTTTTTTTACTCTCTCTTTTTATATTTTGATGTCACAGTTTATCTCTTTTATATTGTGTATTTATTAACAAATTATTGTATGTATTGTTGCTTTTAATGTTTGTATTCTTTAACCTTATTACTAGAGTTAAATAGTTAAACAGTACCATGTACAGTATTAGATTACTCTGAATTTGACTATATCCTTACCTTTACCAGTGTTTGTATATTTTTATGTTTTCATGTTAATAATTAGTGTCCTTTTATTTCTTTTTTTTTTTTTTTAAATCATCCCACTGTCTCCTGGCCTGTATAATTTCTGCTAAGAAATTTCATGATAGCCTTATGAGGGTTTTTTGTAAGTGATTAAGTTTTTTTCTTGCTTTTAGGATTTTTCATATTGTTTTTGATTTTTGACAGCTTTATTATAATGTATGTTGGAGAAGATCTTTTTGAGTTGAATTTTTTGGGGGACATATAAGCTTTATGAACATGAATAGTTAAATCTCTCTCCAGATTTGAGAAGTTTTGGGCCATTATATTTTAAAATAAGTTTTCTGCTTCTTTCTCCCTCTTTTCAACTTTTTGAACTCCACCAATTCACAAATTGATTCTTTTCATGGTATTCCATGGATCACATAAGCTTTTTAAAATTCTTTTCATTAGTTTTCCTTCATTCTCAGAATGGGTCATTTTAAAGGTTCTGTCTTCTATTTCTTAGATTCTTTATTCTGCTTTGTCCATTTTGTTATTGGAGCTTTCTATTACATTTTTCATTTCATTCATTGTATTCTTCACCTCAGAATTTGTATTTGGTTCTTTTTTATGATTTCTATTTTTTTTATTAAACTGTTCATTTTGTGAATTGTTTTCCTGATTTCATTGAATTCTGTTTCTGTGTTATCTTTTAGCTCTTTGAGCTACCTTCAAACAGCTATTTTGAATTCTTTGTTGGGTAATTTATAGATCTTCTTATCACTGGGGTCAATTACTAGAAGATTGTTGTGATCATTTTGTGGTGTCATGTATCTTTGATTTTTCATGTTCCGTAAAGTCTTGAATTGCTGTCTTCACCTTTTAAGTAACAGTCACCTCCTTCCTCCAACAATTACTGACTGATTTTGGAAAAGAACCTTCTTTCAGCTCTACTAGGGTTCTGAGACGTTAACAATCTGCATGCATTTGCTCCACACTTCTTGCTCCCTCTTGTGGCAGAATTCTTGAGTTTATATGCTTTCTCTCCACCCTGCTGCACAGCAGGCAGATTACTGATACCTCTCTTTTGCTTTCCCAATGGTGATGTTAAATGCTCAAGTTTGTGGATTCTCCCTGGCCCACAAATTCAGTCCAGCATTCTGCACATGCTTACTAGCTAACTGCCAATCTTGCTTTTGTTACTGTTTGGAACATATACAGGGAGCTGACCCTAAGGTGGAGAAGTGTGTGTGTGTGTGTGTTGTGTACAGTGTGCTGTGGGCTGGCTGTGGGATCCATGGGTGAGGATCAGTCCCTTTGGTACCTTTTGAGTCCTCGGTGCTGTTCTCCCAGACACTTAAGCGCCCCCACCCCTCACCCCAAGTCATGCAGCTCATGACTCAATATTCTGGAGAGAGAAGTGTGCTTCTGGCAGTATTCTACACTGCTGGGGAAGCGGGGCACTCACTCACTCTCAGTTTATGGGAAAAAAGTCACAGGCTGAGAAGGGCTTTCTTGTCACTGAGCTCTGCCACCTTCGTAGAGGGGTGACATGGGTAAAGTCAAGTTGTTTCTCTCACTTTTTTCAATTTTCCCAATCTTGGATTATTTTTGCTCCAACATTGTGCTGTTAATTTCTTCACTGGACTCCTGGACTTCCACAAAGATTCTCTTGTCCATGCATGATTACCTAAGTCTGTCTCCTGGTCTCCAAGGACCATGGTCAAGAGAGCCTGAAGCCAGTCCATGGGCCACTTCAAAAGCCACTACCATGACCACAGTCCTTTTGACTATTACCCAATGCATGCGTGAACACTGCTCCTCCCGGATCCCATTGGCATGTGGTGCTAGACCCCACAGTGTCCACAAAGGCCCTTTTTCTGTGGATGAATGCCAGATTCTTATCTATGGGGGGATATCGCAAGGGATATCTTCTTCAACCATCTTGCTGATGTCACTCACCTCCCTCAATTTTTAACCACAGTGTTTCACTGACTTCTATTTCCACTGCTCTTCTGAGAAGACTGACACCATCCTGTTTCCTTATCCACAGAATGCTGCCTGCTTCCTTCCCCCAGTCCTACCCTGGAAGTTTTCTGGATCTTCTCTTTTCCCTCCATGTTCTGAAATTTCATAATGTGAAAATACTTGTATGTTGCCCCATCTCCCCATTTACTGAGCTGGGTATTTTTTGAACCATTTCAGTCTAGAAACTTGTGGCCTGCCATCTTTTGAGGAATTTCCTTGTATTCTTTCTTTCAGTGGAATTAACTTGGGCCTCCTTGAATGGATACTACTGTTTTATTATCCATTCTATTCTTCTCTCTCTACCTCTTTGGCCACTTTTGTTATTTTCTGGAAAATTTCTTTGATTTTTGTCTTCCAATCTTCACTGCAATTTTTATTTATATGATCATATTTTAATTGTAGACTCCTTTTATTTATTTCTAAGAGTTCTTTTTTTGGCATCCTATTCTCATTTCTCCTCTTATCTCTTTCAGGCCAGTAGTTATAGGTTTTATTTTTGAAAATTTTTTTAGTTTCCAATTTTCTTTTTGCTTAGTGCTTCTTCATTTTTTTCTATACTGTTTAGTGCTCATCTTTCATGTTATAATTTTCCCATACATATTTGGTTGTTCTTGGTTTTCTGTTTCCTAATATGACCAAAACACTAAAAACCTTATTAGAAGTTTGTGTGTACGGATGGAGTGGTATTTGGGAAGTGCTTCTCAAATGGTGGGTTCTAGGTGATAGAGTAGGCACCTTGCTCCTGGAGGTCTCTGTCTCTACCTCTATTTATCTATCTCTTAGGTTCAACATATTCCCCAGAGAGGTCCTGCAGTACTCAGTTAGGGAAGGAGTTTTATCATCTCACTGTTGAGTGTGCAGACCTTCATTTAATCTCTTCTTTCAGTATGATGTTTCCACCTTCACTTAATATCGCTGAATACAAAATTCCTTCAGGTTTAACCTCTAAGAATAAGTCTCAATCTTTAATCAGGTATGGTGAAGTTGACATATTAACACCTGACAGTATGGCATGGGAGGAAATTTAGGGGTATCATTGATTCCTACACAGACTTTGCACCAATCATTGTATTTCCAGTCCCACCTGCATCCCACTTTCAAGTGCACCTGTTATTTATATCCCAAGCTTTTTCTGTTTTTTCACTGACATTTTTCTGACATACATCCTTATATAACCTCCTCAGAATATGTACATATGAAATGAAACTCCAGAATCTTTTTGTTTGTAGAAATGTATTTATTTTGTTTTCTTCCTTGGTTGATAGTTTAGCTGGGAATATAATTCTAGGTTTTAAAATTACATTTTACCTGACAAATTTGAGAAAGCATCACTCTCTTTTCTCCTAGCACTCAGTATTATTGATAGGAAATCTGATAGAAGTCAGAAAATTTTGTATGTCATCTACTTTTTACTTTGCTGATTGTCTTATTATTTTCCTGTTAACTTTCTGTTGTGGAATTATATACTTATAGACTATTGAATATTATGAATTTTAACCCAGCAGTAATCTTTCCCCTAAAACCCCCAACAGAAGCCTGGTTTCATTCAGATAACTGCCCTTCCTCCACACAGCCTTGTGATTCAAGTAAATTTGCTTCATTTCTACTCTAGCAATGATCTCTAATTAATTCTAATCTTGTAATATCATCTCATCCCCTTTGTTAGTGATTGTTTTAGGAATAGGCAAGGGACCCAATTCTGGGCAGGGGGAGAGTCACTGGAGGCTTTGGTGGAAGTCCTTTATTACTGTTAAGAGAGAATTATGGAGAGCCTGTTTCTCTCCTTCTGGAAATAGACCAGGAAGAATACTGCATCACTTGCTTCTGTCATCCATTTTTGATAATGAGGAAAGCTATCTCTAAAACAAAGCTAACCCAAGGAGGAATGAATAGCAAAGAGAATAGTGTTCCAATAAAGCTGAAGCCTGATCATACTAGGCTTGACTTTTAGATTGATGATTCTAGGCTATGCTGCTTTACTTTTAGACTTTCTGTTATATGAGCCAATAAGATTTCTTATTGTCTAAGACAGTTTTGTTGTTGCTGTTGTTGTTACACAAAGTTCAAAGTGTCTTAACTGATACTCAGTTGTAGAAAAGTCTTTTATCTTTCATTCTTGAGTCACATGAACTGAGGAGAAGTGGGAAATAGGATTACCTGTGGTGTAGTTTAGTAGTCATGCTTTCAGTTTAACTGACAGAATCACTTACATCCTCTTTGTACCAGCTAATTCTAAATCGTGTGCCTCTTTTAAGTGTGTATACACAATGTAATATTATCATGGTATCTTGGGTTCAAATCTTGGCTCTGCCACTTTTTAGCTAGGTAATCTTTTGTATATTATTAAAGGTCTGTGTGCTTCAGTTTACTCATACTCAAAATGGAAATACAATGGCGTCTACAACAACGGGTAGTTGTATTGAATGCATTAATATATGTAAAGTGCATGGCGTGTAGAAAGTGCTGTTTAATTGTTGACTATTAACAAGTTACTCCAAAAATCTTTTTTACTCCTCTTTTTTAGCAACAGAACCCTAATATTTTTCAAGATTACCTTCCAGCTAGATTTGGATGTGTAATGCAATTCTGACCAATAAAATGCAAGCATAAATCTACTGGATGAGGCTTCAAAAGAAGCTAAAATGTTTTTGCTCAAAAACCAGAACGTATCTTTTCTTTTTGGCCCACCCCCTTGTTCATATCTAGATTGGGACATGATGCTTGGATATAAAAGAGCCATCTTGCAATCATAAGAACAAAATCTACACACTTGGAAATGTAGTTGGAAAGGAGAAGGAGCTAATTTTGATGACTTCCTCTAGCAGTATGTCAGCCCTGGACTGCCTCTGGAATTCTTACTCCGTGAGGAGGAAAAACACCTGTTTTGTTAAACACTGTGTTTGAGTTTCTGTTACACACAGCCAATGGCAATCCTAACTGCTACCCAAGGGACCTTCTGGGGAAGGTGGTCCTCTCTCTTTGCCTTTTGAAACCTTGGTTTTAGGAAGGTTATTTTCTGATTCTGCTTTGTATTTCAATATATTTCCATGCTCTTTTCAAGTTTTATAAATTGTTGAGTTACCCACAAATAATTTCAATGACTTCTTCCCATCCTTCTTACCTTTAAGGTTTACTCCTTTTCTATCCTTATATTTTCTTCTCTGGAGGAAAGCGAAATAACAGTAATACCTATCCGAGAGACAGTGAACTTTAATGCTTTCAGGTGACATGGGCCATGTAAAAAAGAGAAATATCCAGATATAAGTTAGAGGGATTGGTGAGAACTGTGGAGACTATATGTCCCTGTTAAGCACTTTTTAGTACAATTAAAGTAAACATTGCACCACTCAAAGAATATAGACATGAAGGGCCAATCTGACTACAGGCTGCAATTCTGAAAATTCTGATTTAAATACATATTTAGACATGAAATTACTCTCAGACTTACTGAAATGCAGTACATGTTCTCATCAAAATACCATCAGCAGCAACAAAGCAATATACAATTGAGGCCTTTTAAAATTAAAAGTATATTTAGCTAAAATACTTCCACTTGTTTTCTTCTATAGGTTTTCCCTTTATTGGTTTTTGGCTGATACAGAAGATGATGCAATAACTCTAATATTACACCCCATTGGCAAAACAAACAAAAATCCTCTCTGTGGGGGTTGCTATGGCTTGGAAGAAAAAAACCAACTGTTGGCAATCATGTAAGACAGCAAAATACGTATTTCCCATCCCCATCCCTACTCAGGTTGTTTAACCTTCTTGGCTTCCAGTAATACTGTACCTGAATGGAACCAACCAGAGACCAGGCTGGGCCATTCCCATTTCATACAGAGGTGAATGGATTGCAGTAACAGTAAAGGCCAGCTGTGCTTGGATCAGTCAGTTCTTTGGTCCTACACACTTACTTCTGCAAAGATAGAAGTTTTGTAGGCAGTGAAACTGAGGTTCAGAATGGAAAAGTGTACTTCTTAAGCTCATACAGCAACAGGAGAAGCTGGAATTCTATCGATGCACTGATGGAGTTTTCCTTATGCAATTCACATACCCTCAACAATGAACAGTTAAAAAATCTGGACTCTTAAACAAATGGACAATGAACTGGACTGATGATCAGGAAACCAGAATTCTAGTTAAGACTCAACAAGTTTAAAAATTTTATTGATCACTTAACCTCAATGTTGACATTGGTAACCCTTGTTTTTCAGGTTCTAAATTCAATGCCTCTGAAATGTTAGTTTTAAGCACTATATCTTGGACTGTGAGTTTCTAAATAGTAGGAAATTTTTCTATCTATTTGATTTCTGTAGTACTTACACTCCAAAGCAGATCTTGAAAATGTTCCTGATAATGTTGACCATTTGACAATTTTTAAATATATTTTCCTTATTATCTTTTCATCTCTAATATGTCTCCTCATCTCTAATTGGAGGAACTCTGTATAAGAAAGACTGAAACAATCATGTCTTTGGAACAAGTTTCATTGAGAGATCCCAACCCAGATATCTGGATAAAGAAAACATGAAGTTCTGTCATGTTTTTGGCAGTTGTGGGGAGCTCCAGTGTAATTTAGTAGAGTATTGCCTTGAAATTTAGTTCATGACTTCAGACTAGGAGGTTTTGCACATATTACTACAAAATTCCATTTAAATATTCCTTTGGTAATATGAAACTTGAATTTCCAAAGATAAAAATAGATATGACCAATAATAATTTGTGTTTCAACTATATTCTAAAACCAGTTTTTGACTTAACTTTTAAGCCCCCTTTTCTTGTATAAAAAAAAAAAATTCTGCTGTGCACTTTGCCACACAACATCCTGCTACCCTACTTTCCCAGGCTAGCAGGAAATTGTCCACCCCTGATATCTGAAATGGATAAATACTTTTTACTAATCATTTTCTTTGATCAAAACTTAACCTTATCAACATGAACTACTAAGATGAGACTATTGGGAAATATTGAGTAATTTCCCATTTTTTTCTTTTTTTAATGATGAGGTAAAAGTCTCTGTTCCAATGAAATATAACAAAACTCAGACTTTCATATTTAAGATACCATCCCAATGTTTGAATTCTCATCCCTCATCAATCAGTAAATACATTTATATCATATGTCTGCTATGTACCTAGCCATTATTCTCAGGACTAGCTATGCTACTTAGAAAACTATCCAAAAAATAGAACTGGTCACAGTCTAATTTTTTCTTACCATAATGGCTGAAATGCTACAAAATAGAGATTTGATTAAATTAAAAGAAAATAATTTTGTGAGGGCCAATCATTTATACTCTAATGTTAATTATTACAATTATAATTTCACATTTTTATAACTAGATGAACTGGAAACACTAAAAGGAGTAAACCGTTAAAAAAGGGAAACTATATACAGTGCAGTGGTCAAGCCTCTACTTCATCCATGAAGTGGTCTCCCTAACAAAACATGTGACCATCTGACACCCCACAAAATTTTAACAACATTATATTCCCCGAACTGTCTTTCATATCCCTGTGACAATACTGTAGTGACCTATTTATGCTGTCTAATCCTTTCCCCTTCTCCCTCATCCCCACCCTGCTCCCAACTAGTATGCCAACTGTTATTGAATATATAGATAGTCACGGGATGTGGATTATATGGTGGAAGGGAGTCAAAGGAATTGTAATAGATAGTATGATATGGGGGGGAGGAGTGGGAGAGGAGAATTGGGGGAGAGGGGTTGTCACTTTGAGGGGTAAAAAGTATAACTATTGCACTTTGTTGTACACCTGAAGCTAATTAAAAATATATATAAATAAAAAAAAATAAAAAAAAAAAGAACAGTACCGAGTTTGCCACAGAAGGAGGTATATAGTCCACCGCCATTGAAGTTGCATTAGAATTCGGTCTGATTAAGAACAAATCCAAATAAAAGACTGTAAACAAATTCTAGAACAAAAATAAATAAATAAATAAATAAATAATAAATAAATAAATAGGGAAACTAATTTTGGATTTGTAACATTAAGAAGACAGTACTAGTTGGGCTATAAAGCAGGATTTGGGCCTATACTTCACTCATTGATCTATTGATTCATTCATGAATTCAATCAAACATACTTTCTCAATATTTGTAAGTGCCACTCTCTCTTCTAAAATCTGGAGGTAGAAAGACTTGCAGCCAGAAAAAGATGACAATATGTAAGAACTGTGTTCCTGGGAAGGGAGATGATCATAAGATGAGAACAGTAAACTGAAGGAAAAGGAACCTGTGTTAAATTTTGACCACTCAGATATTTGGCCTCAGGCCAATCTTGCTTTCCTTCATGATGACAGTTCAGTCAGAGTAAACAAAACCAAGTGTATAGTTTACAGTAAAAACAAATAAACAAACTCATATCTTTCAACCTTTTACTAACAACGATTCCTTCTCTATGTGAGTATTTCTATAATTTCAATAAAACGATCTAATTGCAGTACCAGTTTATCTAGCAGCATCTGTGACCTAAAACATGCATTCATTTTCCTTTAGTATAGCTATAGGTTCACCACATTGTAAATGATATGGAAGGTTCGTCTTACTCAAGTAAATATCAATACGAAATATCAATAAACACAGAAAATTATGAAGATATTGATTTTAATTAAATGAGTGCTTTAATGATTTTTTTACTCAGCCTCATTGTTTTCATATTTATTTTTATGAAATAAAATATGCCCACTAAGATTTCTTTCATAACAGTGTAAAACAATTTTTCAATAGGAAACTTTAGATGACACCATAGTTTTTACATAGCTGTAACATGGAAAGAAAGCTTTAACACAAGCTTTTTTGAAGGTATATTCTGCTTAACTGGTTTTTCTTGTCTGTCATAGCTATTGTTTATAACTGTATGCAGAAGACAGAGGGTATCTTGAACTCAGGGAAAAGGAAGCAACAGAAAGATTTCTTGAGATCACTGCAGTACAACAGTTTGCACAATTCTGCCCAATAAAGAGTAAAGAACGCACATTTGATTTCTAACATAAATATCCAGATCTTCTTCATGAAAAAACTGATGAGAATCATTAGCCACTATGCAAATGTGTGACTTTAGAAATGTTTCAGTGGAAATATTACTTATTAATGGGTTATTACATATTATAGGTTAAATTGTGTCTCCCTCAAGTTCATGTGTTGGAATCCTAACCTTCAATACTTCAGAATGGAACCTTATATAAAGATAGGATCTTTACAGAGCTAATCAAGTTAAAATGAGGTCAATAGGATTGGCACTAGTCCAATATGACAGGTGTCTTTTTAAAAAGGGGAAACTTGGAAATAGACACGCACACAATGAGAACATCATGTGGAGATGAAGGCAGAGATTGAGCTGATGCTTTTACAAGTCAAAGGATGCCAGAGATTTCCAGCAAAATACCAGAAGCTAGCCGAGAAGCACCGAACAGCTTCCTTCAAGACCTGCTGATACCTTGATCTTGGATGTCTAACCTTTAAATCTGTGAGACAATAAATTTATATTATTAGGCCATGCAGTTTGTGGTAATGTGGTACAACAGCCCCAGCAAACTAATCAAGTGCATCCCTGATCTAATACTCTCTTCAGAACATTGCCAATTGCTTTGTGCACTGCCTACCAAATAGTTTCTGTCTCTTTGGTTTTGTAACTCTGACTACTCACGTTAGGAACAACAATAATAACGGTAACAGCTAGTCTTTTGAGCACTTGCCATATCCCAAGCTCTGTTTTTATTATTTCTGACCTCATGAGATGAATAAGGAAAGAAAGAGTAATTTCATGTAGAAAGAGTTTATTAAGCATTAATGATCAACATTAAGTATGTTTTATTAAGCCACTGAGGCTTTGGAGATGAGTTTGAAGGAGCTTATGTTACTTACCCTAATATAGAAATTGTTATTTTGATGTAGGGTGCTGCTCCAACAAAATCTGAAAGTATCAAGCCAAAGGGGAAATGGTATGTGATGAGGACGCTGCTCCTTAAGGCTAGGAGTATAGTAAAAACTTTGCTAAAAACCATCGCCTTGTCTAACTAAGAGGGAAAACTGTATGCCTATTAATCATTTTTAGTTAAATGTTGGAATGCTTCACAGCCCTGTGTGTATTGTCTATTATTAGCTGCATTTCACAAAATATTTCAAAGAAGAAATGAGCTCAGGGAAGAACTAGTCAGCTTGCAAGCAGAAGTGAGAGTTCTGAAATTTAAGGTCTTTCAGGGTTGGAGAACCCAGCTGCTTTTAGAGATTGAACTAAAAAGACTTTGAATCACAGCCCACAGTATGCTTTTCAATTGAATAAAGTGAGTCAGGATAAAGATCAGAGTAGGAGGTATAGCTTGACACCAACTGTCCAAAGAGCCCAATGGCAGCCACCATTAAGTTGAGTGGGAAAGAGGCATAAAGGTGAGGAAGTATCCATGTGAAGTAAATTAGAATATTATGTTTAGGAAATAACTTTGGGTACCATTACTGGCTACATGAAACTGGCTAAAGCAAATAAATCAGAAATCTACAAAGTTTTTGAGGGAATTGTATTGTTCGGGAAACCATAAGTGTACTTGAAAAAGTCTTTACTTTTAAATTCAAATACTAACATCAATTCTTGTATTCCCACATACAAACAGACAGCCTTGGAATGTCTCCTCCAAGGAGGGTATGCTTTCCAAGCTCCTTCCAGATGCGGTTAAAGAGAATAATGATAAGGAAGAGGCTTCATGAGGTCACAGTCAGGGGCCACAGAGAAGAAATAACAAAGTAATTCTTCCCAGAGAGTAAAATCAAAGCCGAATCCAACAACCTTTTCCTGCACACTCTAGTCCCACTTCTGGTGTGAGACTCACGGTATCTGTTCAGTGGTATTTCAGAATCACTAAATAGCTGCCTGTTGTGTATCTCTCATTCATTCTGTTCCCAAGTCATCATAAGCATTGTGGATATCTTGCATTTGAAAATGAGGTAGGGATAAAGATAATTTGTCTTTTGGGTTCATACTAGATTGTCTACCTGACTATGAGGATCTATACAAGGTAGAACAATTAAGTTCACGAACTCATCCTAGAAAAAGTGCTCATTGCTGAATATCATTATAGTCACCTTCGAAGTACTCCCCTTAAGAAGCTATGCACCATTTTTCACAGAAATAGAAAATATAATCCAAAATTTATATGGAACCATAAAAGACCCCGAATAGCCTCAGCAATCCTAAAAAATAAGAACAAAGTTGGGGGATCACGCTACCAGACATGAAAACATACTACAAGGCTACAGTAATCAAAACAGTAAGGTACTGGCATAAAAACAGGCACATAGACCAGTGGAACAGAACAGAGAGCCCAGAAATAATCCATACATATACAGACAGTTAATCTATGACAATGGAAGCAAGAATTTACACTGGGGTAAAGATAGTCTAATAAATGGTGCTGGGAAAATTGGACTGACACATGCAAAAAAATGAAACTGGACCACCTCCTTACACCAAATACAATATCAAATTCAAAACGGATTAAAGACTTAAATGTAAGACCTGAAACTATAAAACTCCTAGAAGAAAATATAGGGAGTAAATCTGCAGACATTACCCTGAGCAATATTTTTACTGATACATCCCTGTGGGCAAGGGAAGTAAAAGAAAAAATGAACATATGGGATTATATCAAACTTAAGTTTTTTCACAACAAAGGAAACCATCAATAAAACAAAAAGGAAGCCTACAGAATGGGAGGAGATATTTGTCAATGATATATCTGATAAGGGGTTAATATCCAAAATTAATAAAACACTCATGCAACTCAACACCAAAAAAACAAACAACCCAATTAAAAAATGGGCAGAGGAAATGAAGAAACTTTTCTCTAAAGAGGACATACAGATGGCCAATAGGCATATGAAAAAATGTTCAACCTCACTGGTCATTAGGGAAATGCAAATAAAAACTACAATGAGATACCACCTCACTCCAGTCAGAATGGCTATCATCAATAAATCAACAAACAACAAGTGCTGGCGGGGCTGTGGGGAAAAGGGAACCCTGCTGCACTGTTGGTGGAATTGTAGATTGGTGCAGCCACTATAGAAGTCAGTATGGAGGTATCTCAAAAAACTGGAAATGGAACTACCTTTTGACCCAGCAATTCCACTCCTAGGTATTTATCCTGAAAAACCCAAGACACTAATTTGAAAAAAAAAAAAATACACCCCTATGTTCATTGCAGCACTGTTTACAATAGCCAACACTTGAAAACAATCGAAATGCCCATCAGTAGACAACTGGATTAAGAAACCGTGGTACATTTACACAATGGAGTATTACGCAGCTATAAAGAAGAAAGAAATTGTACCATTTGCAACGATATGGATGGACCTAGAGAACATTATGCTAAGTGAAATAAGTCAGTCAGAGAAAGACAAATACCATATGATCTCACTTATATGTGGAATCTAAAGAACTGAATAAACGAGCAATGTAAACAGAATTAGTCTTAGAGACACAGAGGAAAATCTGATGATTGCTAGATGGGATGGGGATGGGCATGAGGAAGAAGGGGAAGGGACGAGGCCACATAAACTGATAACTACAATACTACTGCAGAGACAGAAGAGACAGTTTAGGGAATATAATCAATAGGTTGTAAATATTTTTCTTAGGGGATCAGAAGGACTCATGTCTTGTTAGGGAGACCACTTTATGGATGGTGTAGTGACGACCACTTCACTGTACATCTGAAGCTGCTGCTGAATAATATTATATGTCAACTATAATTTAACACATATATAGTCATGGGATGTGGAATATAGTGTGGGGATGGAGTCCATGGAATTGTAATAGATATGTATGATATCGGGGATGGGGGGAGTGGAGGGGGAGGGGGGGTCACTTTGTAAGGGGCGAAAAAGATAACTATTGCATTGTTTTGTACATCTGTAATTAATAATAATAATGATAAAAAATTTTTTAAAAAAAGAAGCTATGCACCGATACCAGTACCTAGTCGACCCTTCAAAGCAATTTTGGAACTTTTTTCTGGAATAGCCAGCAGAGCTGTCATCGTATTACCCTTGATGTCCTGAGTATCATCAAAATGTCTTCCTTTCAATATTTCCCTTATCTTTGAGTAAAGAAAGAAGTCATTGGAGGCCAGATCAGGTGAGTAGGGAGGGTGTTCCAATACAGTTATTTGTTTACTGGCTAAAAACTCCCTCACACACAGTGCCGTGTGAGCTGGGGCATTGTCATGATGCAAGAGCCACGAATTTTTGACAAAAATTTCAGGTGGTCTAACTTTTTCACACAGCGTTTTTTAGCAATTTCAAATAGTAAACTTGGTTAACTGTTTGTCCAGTTGGTACATATTTATAATGAATAATCCCTCTGATATCAAAAAAAGGTTAGCAACATCATTGCAATATGCTTGCGAACTTAATTGTCAGACCTCATATATACACCTGATGGAGAGGACAGAGATCCTTGATCCTGAGATAGATGCAATGAATGAAGGCCCATTGGATTATTTTCTTTTCGGGGAGGGGTAGATGTGAGTCTTTTGATATATGATAGGAAGAATGACACAGATATTTTGTTGACCAGAATTTGGACTGTGGCTGAGACTCTGTTATGTTGTTCAACATACCATTTTTTTCCCCTTGGAACACAAGAAAATTGCATATGTTATTTTCCCGTATAATTAGATGGGGAATCATACAACTTAGTTCATGTCAATGAAGTGTAAGCATGAATAATGTAAAACAATTTTAGACCCAGCCCTTAAAACACTACTATACAATTTTCTATCCCTGTATTCCCCTTCAGTGCTAACCTTGTACATTTTTTTTTCAGATGTACTAAAAGATGAAACTATCCTTGGTCCCTGAGTCACTACTTGGAGGGCAACCACTCAGGAGAGCTGACTGACCTCCACTGGACTGTGACTTGAATGAAAAATAAACAGAGACTCCAAGGTCTGTTTGTTACTCTAGCATAGCCAAGTCTATCCTGCCTGAAACAGATATACTGAGGACATTGCAGCCCATGCAAGGTCCATTTCTATTCGGAGGTTTGCAATCATGAAGTCTATGGCAATTTAATCCCAAATACCACTAGGCTTTACACCCTGATTTGACAATCCAACAAGAGCACCATCTCCCAAATTGCCCTGGGTAATAACACTTCTGGTGATCACTTTTTCTGCTCATCAGCGTTAACTTTACCTCAAGGACTCGACTGAAAGAGTGCTATAATTTGATGTGTCTCTGAGCATTAGTGTTTCTAGTTTCCAAGAGTTCGTCTGTACATTCTCATAAATAGGGACTGTCCTCATGGGTTGTACTTTCTTCCTAGATCCTGGAATGAAGATTCAGATACATACATCAAAAAGAAAACCATCAAATCTTACTCCTTGATGGCTCCTGGTTTGACGTCTATTTTGCTCACTCTCCCAAGGCATTTTCTGTGACACATGAAAGGTAAAAAGGGGGAGCTAAAAATTATGTCAAAGTTAAAACTAGTGACAAGTCTAGCATTTAGCAAATATTAGTTAACTCTCACTGCTATCCTTGTTCTCCAATGGTTGTAGACTGGTGACATGATTTGTTCATTTGTCTTTTGGGATATTTGCCTTTATTTTTTTTGGAAATGATTTATGAGGCTCTTTGTATATGATGAGAAGGAAGCCCTTTTCATATGCATTACCTTTTCTGTCATTTGTTTTTTTCCTTTTGACTTTGTTCTAATGGTTTTGGTTTTTCTTTGTGTTTTTGTATGAAAATCTTCTCTACCCCAAGACTCTAAAAATATCTACCCATTTTCTACTTAACTAATTTTATTTCTTGAATTTTTATACATTTAAATCTGAATGATACAAGAAACAGAATTAATTATACACTGACTGAGGAATGACCTGGGTCAGTCATCTCATTGCTATCACCACCAGTAGCAGTGTTAGCACTCTTAACTAGGTTATAAGACTGAGCTTGATTGCTTGTTACTTCTTGACCATGTAAAGGTTCCTGTGGTGTTAATTAAATGTCACCTTTTCAATGAGGTCTACCTTGACCAATCCATTTGAAATTATAACCTCTGCATACTCCTGATGTCCTTACTTTGCTCTACTTTTCTTTAAATTAAGTACTTGTTGTCTTCTAACATACTACATCATTTATTTATTCATTAGTAATTTATGCACCCCAGACTCATGTTTACTATTTGCATGGCACACCATTTTCCATCCATTTATTTTCAGTCTGTGTCTTTATATTTAAAGTATGTCTCTCATTGACAACATACAGTTGGATCATACTTTTTATACATTCTGACAATTTTTGCCTTCTTTATTGGAAAGTTTATG
Source organism: Aselliscus stoliczkanus (assembly GCA_033961575.1). Lineage (NCBI taxonomy): Eukaryota > Metazoa > Chordata > Mammalia > Chiroptera > Hipposideridae > Aselliscus > Aselliscus stoliczkanus. The sequence goes on from CM066731.1 coordinate 27,457,985, forward strand.
CCATTAAAAGTTAATGCAGTTATTGATATGGTTGGATTTATGTCTACCATTTTATTATTTGTCTTCTCTTTGTCTCTTCTTTCTTTTTGTTCTACTGTTAATGATTCTGTAACTCCCTTTGGATTATTAAAATATCTTTAAAATATGTTTTAACTTATTGGTTATGCCTCTGTGCATATTTTAAGTGTTTAGGGATTAAAATATATATTCTTATTTATTCACAGTGTACCTAGAATGCATATTATGTAATTTCACACAAAGTATACATAGGAATACATACTACAAAGATAACCACCCAAATCCTTTATAATCATCACAAATATTACATCTACATACATTGTAACCCTCACAAGACAATGCTATAATTTTTACTACAATCATTCGTATGTATTTTAAAGAAACTATGTAGAAAATAAAATAGTCTTTTATATTTATCCAGATAGTTGCCATTTTTAATGCTCTTTATTCCTTCCTGAAAATGCAAGTTTTTATCTGGTATCATTTCTCTTTATATTCAACAAATTTCTTTAGTATATCTTACAGAGCAGATATGCTAGTGACAATTTTTTGTATTTCTCTTATATTTGAAAATAGGTTTATTACTTTTTCATACTGGCAAAAATTATGTCCACTAGATACAGAATTATATACTGACCATGCTTTATTTGCAGTTAAAATTGTAAAGATGTTGTTCCACTGCCTTCTGATCTCATATTTTCTAATAAGAAGTCGGAGATCATTCAAATTGTTGTTCTCCTCTGTGTAATATATCATTTTTCTCTTTCTGTTTATAAGATTTTCTCTTTATTGCTAGTTTTCAAAATGGCTTTGTTCCTTTTGATACTGCTTTGGGTTCACTGAGCTATAAATGCATGGCTTTCACAATTGGGAAGATTTTGGTCATTATTTATTCAAATATTTAATCTCCCTAGATTTTTAGACTCACATATTCAGTACACATATAATTTTTGACATTGTCCCACAAGTGTTCTGTTCATTTATTTGTCAATCTTTTTCCTTCTCTGTTTATTAGATTAGATGACTTCTATGATATATCTTCAAGTTCAAAGACCATTCTTTTGTTATCTTCATTATGTAATTAGAACCATCTTGTTCATTTTTTTACTCAGATTTTGGATACTTCATCTAGAATTCCTTTTTTTATGTTTGATTTTTTAAATAAAATTTTTAAAATTCTCTGTTGAGATTTCTTGTGTTTTTATTACAAGCATATTTGTCTTTTCCTTATTAAACATAGTTATAATATTTGCTTTAACGTTACTGTCTGCTAATTTAAACATTTGGATAATTTCAGGTCTGAGTCCCATTGACTATATTTTCTTTTCAGACAATAGGTTCTTCATATGCTGAGTGATTATAAACTACTGTGTGGACATGGTGAATGATATTTTGTAGAGGCCCTACAGTCTGTTATATTCCTTTGACCAATGTTTATATTTCTGTTTTAGTAGGTAATTTACTTAGACTGGCTATAACTAAAGATACAACAGATATTTATGAAGAAAACAAAACTTTATTGAAAGACACAAAGTAGTAATATCATGAATGGAAAAACTCAATCTGAAAAATGTGTTCATCATTCCTAAATTAATCTAAAAATGCAGTGAAACTGAGTATTTTTTCATGGACATTGATGAGACGAGTCTACATATTTATAAAGAAAACAAAAAGACAAGAAAAACAAGACAATTTTGAAAATGAAAAGTCAAAGCATAGTTCCTTGATCAATTAAATGATTTACTATAAACATATAATTAATTTAGTGTGTTTGCACAAAGATAGAAAAAATACCAATGAAACATAAGATAAAGACAAGAATCAGAACCATACATATATGGGTATTTCATACATGACAAGTAATATGTAAATTCAGTGAATTATTTAATAAATGGTGCTGGGAAAATTAGTTATCTTGATGTAAAATAATATTTTCTCATTTGTATCACACAAATACATACATTCGAGATACATAGAAAAAAAGCCAATTACAAAAATAAAAAATTTTAAATCACTAACACTAAAACTAAATTAGTAGTTCATATTTATAGAATTTTGTGATTTTGATGTAGAGCAAATGATAAATTTGACCTTTTTAAGATTTGAAACAGCTAAATGTAAAAAAAAAAGTTGAAAAATATTTGCAGCACATAAAATCAAAAAAGAATTTTTGTCCTGACAATATAACAAGCTACTAGAAATCAAGAAGGCAAAAACAAAGAACCTAGTATAACAGGAAAGTGTACAAAAGGCAATGACTAGATGAAAAATGCATAATAAACATTGGAAAAATGTACAACATCACTGAAATTCAGGAAGATACAAATTTAAAGGTGTGAAATCCATTCACACTCATCAGATTGGCAAAAGTTAAATTCCAAGGACACCAAGCATTGGCAAACATAGAAAAATGGAAATCCTCTAACACTGTTAGTGGGAGCACAAATTAATCACCATTGGACAGTAATTTTCAATATCTAGTAAAGTTGAAAATGTGCATGTTTTAAACCCCAGCAATTCAACTAGGACTATATCATAGAAAAATCCTAGCACTTATACACACAGAAACCAATATAAAAAAATGTATGTAAATATCTGCAATATATTCATAGTAACCTACAAACTCATAAACATGAGACTATAAAAATGCAGTATGTTTAAAAATCTATTTTTTTTTTTGAGGGCAGTGTCACCGGCCCTCACATGTGGGACCCGAACCGGGGCCACTGGCTTCCCAAGCCAGCACTCAACCACCACGCCACTCAGCCGGCCCCGCACTATGTTTATATAAAGGAATATTATAAAGCAGCTCACATGAATGAACTAGAGATACATATTTAATCATGGAAAAATGAGCAATATATTAAATAAGAGACAGATGTATATATTTAACATGGTACCATTTATATATACATTTAAAGATGTAAAAAGAATAGTATATATCTTTATGAATGTATACCCATGTCTTAAATACACGTTAACTTGCATTGGGAATTATGTATACAGTAACACTCCCTTAATGTCATCAATAGGTTCTTGGAAACCTTGACATTAAGCAAAATAACATATAACAAAACTAATTTTACCATATGCAAATTGATGTAAACAGCAGTTAAGTTCCTGCAGCATATTTCTGGTCACAAAAGCATCACCAAACTTTTAAATAAAGAGCTAAAACACCTCTTATATTAAACATTGAAATAAATGTGAGCTATACATACATGTAAGAAAGATGAATAGGAAAAGACAGCAAGACAGGTAAATACTGTGCCTACCGCCTCCCACGATCACATTAAAATTACAACTAAATTATAGAACATCAACCTCCAGAATCATCTGAAGACTTGCTGAATGGAAACCCTATAATGACATAAAGAGGCCACACTGAGACTGGTAGGAGGGGTGGAGATGCAAAACGGCCTGACCCCACACCCACAGGTAGTGGTTGAGTATCTGGAGGGATACCTAAGCAGCAGACAACTCCCTGAAGAGTGAGAATCCTAGCCCCACAGTGAGTTCCCCAGCTCAGGGGTCCAAGGCAAGGAAAAGGAGTCACCACAACATCTGGCTGTGAAAATCAGTGAGGATTCCACCCATCCCAATGAAAAGAAAGAAGGCTGATGGAAACACAGACATCTACTTAAAAGGCCAGCATACAGACTCAATGGCTTGCAGGCTCTCGACCTGAGCTTCAGTGATGGGGTGGCAACTCGAGAGGTGCCAGAAACATACAAGGTAAAGCTGAGTTGTGTGGTTCAGGGTTAGGGCTAGAGGGACAGCCTCCATTGTTCCTGTGTGGAGCCGACCTCTCATGTAACCTACAGAAAGGCTCTGTTTTTTTCTGTGTTGAGCCATCCCCCAAATAGCCAAATCTGAGACTGAATTGGCCTGGTGAACTTTTTGCATGACCCACTCTGGTGACTACCTAGTACCCTGCCTCTCAGCACCTGGACAACCGCCCCCTTCTCCCACGCACACTCTGAGAGGCTTTTCCAGCAGCAGACTGCCCACAGTGGTTTGTGAGGCCACCTGGGACACTTTTGGTGATGGGTAGTCATCCCCAGTTCATGCTGCATCCTTTCTCGGGTGCAAGCCAACGTGAGAGGTGGCTGACCTCAGTGTTCTCTGGGCATTTTGTGGAGTAGCCACAGGCTTGGCACTGGTTCAAGAACTAAATTTGCATTAACCTTGTGAACACCACCTGCCCCACCCCATGACTCCCTGGGACCCTTCCCTAACCCTCTTCCCTGACCAGCTCACAGAGGCACTGTCAGCACTGCAGCAACCAGCCCAGTCCGATATGCCTAAGAAGGCTCTTTCAGGAGTCGACTCTTATGGGCAGTAGCAACAGGTCTAGAGGTTTTCTGTGCCTTTTGATAAGTTATCTCAGGCCCAATATTGGTGGCAGCCAGCCTCAGTGCACAGTGTGGGCACCCCCACATGCCTCCAGGTCCTGCACATGCAGCAACCAACCACATATAGCTTTGTAGCTCCCACCAGGTAGCTCCAGGCCAGTAACAGGCAGGCCTATAATTGGACTGCACAGAATCCCTTCCAAAAGGATCCCAAAACAACAACACTCTAAGGCAGGCTTCAGACCAAAACTGGGCACCACCCAATTAGCCCCACAAGTGGAAAACACAATCGGTGGTCTCGACAAGAACAAGACTCTGCCAGGGCAAATCCCCCTCTGAAGTGTCAGCACCCACTCAGTGGCTCATATGCTGTGGGCAGAGCCAGTCCTCACAGTCAGTCAGCCTGAGAGTCGATCCAATTCACTGATGTGCCAAAAGTAATCAAGTCTCAACTACAGTAGGAGGGCACACACAACCTACACAAAGGACACTCTTGGAGCACATGGCACAGGTGATCAGGGAAACTGCTGCACTGGGTGGGCCACATAGGACACCTACTACATAAGTCCATCTGGTGAAGACTGAGAGACATAGGAGATTTAGTTAATACATAGAAACAAACAGAGAGGCAGACAAAATGAGGAAACAAACAAACAAAAATGTGCCAAATAAAGGAACAGAAGAAAATTCCAGAAAAAACTAAATGAAATGGAGGCAGGCAACCAACCTACCAGTGACAGAGTTCAAAGTACTGGTTATAAGATTGCTTACAGAAGTGAAAACTTCAACAAAAAGACAATAAGCATAAAGAAGGACATATAAACCATAAAAATGAAATAAAAAAAAATAAAGAATACAATAACTGAAATGAAGAATACACTAAAGGAATCAACAAGAAATTAGATGAAGTAGACAACTGAATCAGCAATTTAGAGGACAAGGTAGCAGAAAACACCCAATCAGAACAACAACAAAAAGATACTTTAAGGGACTTCTGAGACTACATCAATTGTAACAACATTTGCATCACAGGAGTATCAGAAGGAGAAGAGCGGGACCAAGGAATCGAGAACCTATTTGAAGAAATAATGACTGAAAATTTCCCTAACCTGGTGAAGGAAATAGACATACAAGCCCAGGAAGTGCAGACAGTCCCTGGAGATGAAGCAAAACAAGATGAAGCCAAACAGGCCCACATTACCAAGACACATCATTATTCAAATGACAAAGGTTGAAAACAAAGAGAGAATTCTAAAAGCAGCAAGAGAAACACAACTAGTTACCTACATGGAAGCTCCCATAACATTGCCAGCTGATTTCTCAACAGAAACTTTGCAGGACAGAAGGGAGTGGCATGAAATATTCAAAGTGATAAAAAGCAAGGACTTATTACCAAGGGTACTCTACCCAGCAAGGCTATCATTTAAAATTGAAGGAGATATAAAGAGCTTCCCAGAAAAGGAAAAGCTAAAGGAATTCTTTACCACCAAGCCCGTATTACAGGAAGTGTTAAGGATCTTCTTTAAGAAGGGGGAAAACAAAAATATATATATATCAAAAATATCAATAATAAAATGGCAATAACTATGTACTTATCAATAATCACTTTAAATGTAAATGGATTAAATGTTCCAATCAAAAGACATAGGGTAGCTGAATGGATAAGAAAACAAGACATATATATATGCTGTCTACATCTCAGGTTGAAAGACCCACATTGACTGAAAGTGAAGGGATGAAAAAAAATATTTCATGCAAGTAGAAAGTAAAAAAAGCTGGGATAGCAACTTATATCAGACAAGATAGACATTAAAATGAAGGCTATAAAAGAGACAAAAAGGGCTGGCCAAGTGGTGCAGTGGTTAAGCGCTGGCTTGGGAAGCCAGCGGCCCCGGTTCGGGTCCCACATATGAGGGTCAGTGACACTGTCCTCAAAAAAAAAAAAAAAAAGAGACAAAAAAGGACATTATGTAATGATAAAGGGATCAACCTAACAAGAGGATGTAACCCTTGTAAACATTTATGCACACAAAATAGGAGGACTAAACATAAAACAAATATTGACAGACATAAAGGGAGAGATCAACAGTAACACAGTCATAGTAGGGGATTTTAACATCTCAATGACATCAGTGGATAGATCTTCCAGACAGAATATCAACAAAACAGTGGCCTGAAATGACACATTAGACCAAATGAATTTAATTGATATTTTTGGAGCACTCCAACCCAAAATAGCAGAATATACATTCTTTTCAAGTACACATGGAACATGTTCCAAGATAGACCACATGTTAGGCCACAAGTCAAGTCTCAATAAATTCAAGAACACTGAAATCATATCAAAGTTCCTCTTCAACGATAATGGTATGAAACTAGAAAACAATTTTTCAAAAACCTCAAAAAAAATACACAAACACATGGAGGCTAAATAACATGCTACTAAACAATGAATGGGTCAACAATGAGACCAAGGGAGAAATCAAAGATACCTTGAGACAAATGAAAATGAAAACACAATGACACAAATCTATGGGATTCAGTGAAAGCAGTTCTAAGAGGAAAATCCATAGCAATACAGGCTTACCTTAAGAGACGAGAAAAACTGCAAATAAACAATCTAACTTTATACTTAAGGAAATAGAAAAAGAAGAGCAAACAATCCCTAAAGTGAGTAGAAGGAAGGAAATAACAAAGATCAGAGCAGAAATAAATGAAATAGAGACTAAGAAAAGAACAACAAAGGTCAGTGCAACCAAGAGCTGGTTTTTTTAAAAGAAACAAAGTTGATAAACCTTTAACAAGACAAATCAATAAAATAAAAGACAGTACTCAAATAAATAAAATCAGAAATGAAAAAGGAAAAGTGACAACGGACATCACAGAAATACAAAAAATTATAAAATTCTATGAGCAATTATATACCAACAAATTAGACAATCTGGAAGAAATGGATAAATTCCTTCTAAGGTTGAATCAAGAAAATCTGAGCCAACCAATTACTACTAATGAATCAGTAATCAAAAAACTCCCAAGAAACAAAAGTCCTGGAAGGGATCAATTCACAGGGTAATTTTACCAAACATTAACACCATTCCTCTCAAACCATTTTAAAAAATTCAAGAGGAGGGAAGACTCCCAAGCTCATTCAATGAGGACATCATTACCCTGATTCCAAAACCAGACCAACACATTACAAAAAACAAACAAACAAAAAACAAAACAAACAAACACATAGGCTGATATCCCTGATAAACATAGATCCAAAAACCTTCAACAAAATACTAGTAAACCAAATTCAGCAATACATTAAAAAGATCATACACCATGATCAAGTGGGATTTATTCCTGAGATGCAAGGTTAGTTCAATATCCACAAATCAATTAATGTAATGCACCACATAAACAAAATGAAAGTTAAAAATATACGATCATATCAATAGATGCAGAAAAAGAATTAGACAAAATCCAGCACTGATTTAGGACAAAAACTCTCAGCAAAGTGGGAACAGAGAGAGCATATCTCAACATAATAAAGGTTATCTATGACAAACCCACAGCTAATATCATATTGAATGGGGAAAAGCTAAATGCATTCTTCTTAAGGCCAGGAATAAGACAAGGATGTCTACTTTCACTACTTTTATTCAACATAGCATTAGAAGTCCTTGCCATAGCAATCAGACCAAAAGAAATAAAAGGTATCCAAGTTGGAGAGAAAGAAGTAAAACTGTCATTATTTGCAGATGATATGATCCTATATATAGGAAACCCAAAGTTTCCACCAAAATACTATTAGAACTGATAAAAGAATTTAGTAAAGTAGCAGAATAAAAAGTTAATATTCAAAAATTGATTGCATTTTAATACACCAATAATGAATTATCAGAAACAGAAATTAAGAAAACATCCCTTTTACAATTTCATCAAAAAAACAAAAACAAAAAACCTATGAATAGATTTAACCAAGGAGGTAAAAGACCTATACTCAGGAAATGATAAGACACTGAAGAAAAAAAAATTGAAGAAGATACAAATAAATGGAAGCATATGCCATGCTCATGAATAGGAAGAATTAATACAGTTAAAATGGGGATACTACCCCAAGAAACCTGTAGATTTAATGCAATCATTATCAAAATACCAATGGAATTTTTCGTAGAACTAGAACAAATAATCCTAAAATTTATCTGGAACCAAAAAGACCCTGAATAGCCACAGCACTCTTGAGAAAGAAGAACAGAGTTGGAGATACAATAAACCTGATATCAAACTATACTACAAAGCCATAGTAATCAAAACAGTATTGTATTTGGCATAAAGACAGACACAGATCAATGGAACAGAATAGAGAGCCCAGAAGTAAACCACCACCTATAATGGTCATTTGATCTATGACAAAGGAAGTAAAAATTTACATTGGGGTAAAGACAGTCTATTCATTGAATGGTGCTGGGAAAACTGGACAGATACACACACAAAAATGAAACTAGACCACCTTCTCACACTATGTACAAGAATAAACTCAAAATGGATTAAAGACTTAAATGTAAGAACTAAAACCATAATACTCCCAGAAGAAAACAGAGACAGTAAACTCTCTCACACTACCTTTAGTAATATTTGTTCTTATACATCTCCTTGTGCAAGGAAAACAAAAGAAAAATAAACAAATTGGATTACATCAAACTAAAACGTTTTTGCACAACAAAGGAAACCATCAACAATATGGAAAGACATCCTACTGAATGGGAGAAGATATTTGACAGGGATATATGTGATAAGGGCTTAATATCTACAATTTATGAAGAACTCATACAACTCAACACCAAAAAACAATCCAATTAAAAAAATGGGCAGAGATTTCTCCGAAGAGGACATACAGATGGCCAATAGACATATGAAAAGATGATCAACATCAGTAATCATCAGAGAAATGCAAATGAAAACCACAGTGAGATATTACCTCGTACTTGTCAGAATAGCTATCATCAATAAATCAAAAAACAAGTGTTGGCAAGGTTGTGGAGTAAAGGGAACCCTCGTGCACTGCTGGTGGGATTGCAAATTGGTGCAGCCACTCTGGAAAACAGTATGGAGGTTCCTCAAAAAAAATAAAAGTAAAACTACCTTATGATCCAGAAATTCCACCTCTAGGTATTTATCCAAAGGAATCCAAAATACTAATTTGAAAAGATATATGCACCACTATGTGCATTGCAGCACTATTTACAATAGACAAGATATGGAAGCAACTGAAATGCCCACTGGAAAGAGAAATTGTGGTATGTATATACATTGGAATATTACTCAGCTATACACAGAAAAAAGAAGTCTTACCATTTGCGACAACATAGATGGACCTATAGGGTATTACGGTAAGTGAAATAAGTCAGACAGAGAGACAAATACCATACGATCTCACCAGTATGTGGAATCTAAAGAACAAAATAAACAAACAAAAAACTAAACAAACTGACTCACAGATACAGGGAACAAACTGATGGCTACCAGTTTGGGGTTGGAGGGTTACAGGGCTGGGTGAGAAAGGTGAAGGGATTAAGAAGTACATATTGATAGTTATAGGACAGTCACCAGGATATAAAGAGTATGGGGAATATAGTCAATAGTATTGTAAAAACTACATAGTGTCAGATGGGTTGTAGACTAATTGGGGGGATCACTTCATAAATTATATAAATGTCTAACCACTATGCTGTACACCTGAAACTAATATAAAATAATATTGAATGTCAACTATAATTCAAAACAAAAAGAAAGATGAATAAAAACAAGTGAGATAATGATTTCTCAAGCACTTATTTCAGTTCAGGTCCATGAGTGGCCAGACCCCGAAGCTCAGGGTACAAGATGGGACCCACCCTAGACAGGACGCCCTTCCACTGCAGGGCCTCTCACAGCCACACCCATACCCACTCAGGCTGCAACAATTTAGATATGCCAGTCTATTTCAAGTGCACATCTGTAAGAAGAAACCCCAATACCCAGAGAAAACACAGGTACACGTGAAAATGTGCAAACTCTACACAGACATTAGCCCTGGCCTGGAATTCATTGTTTTTCCTCATCAACATTATAACAAAATGATGTTGAATGAAATGATGTTATTCGAGGACCTGCTGCACTAAACTCAAATTAGTAATTAACTGTGGGCAGTGAGGCAAATGATATCAAGTAGACTCACAATTTAATATTCCATTTCTTAAGTGGATGGTGTGTATATGGATATTCATTATATTATAACCCATATATTTTAAACCCATATATAGCTGAAATATTTCTAATAATAATAATAATAATAATAATAATAAGTAATAGTATTGTTTTGAGAATTCAGTGAAGTAATATATATATAAATAACTGGCAAAATGATTAAAAATGAGTGAGGCAAGGATAAGTTTTCTATAAAATAATAATCACTATAAGTTGTAATGAAAAACATATATCATGAAAATATATAGCAATTCAACAAAGGAAAACATTACATTACAAAGTATAATAAGTGAAATCCATATGAAATTTTACTCTACTGCCAGGCTAGATAAACACCAACTCAAATAAGTGAAAGATAAACTGGACCCACCGATAAGAAGATTGAAATGTGTAGATATATTACTCCTTTAAAAATAAATCTATGTTAATCATGTCATAAATAAAATTTAAAGGTAAATTGCTAACAGGAAAGTATTTTTCAAAGAATACTTTTGGCAAAGAAATAATTGTTTAATAATAAGAACTCTTCTAAATAAATAAGAAAAAATACAAAATTCCAAAATTTTAAAATAGGCAACTGAAATGAGCAGGTAATTCACAAATGTTGAAATACAAGTAGCAAAAAAAAATAAAGAAAATGCTCAATCACACTAGTAATCCAAACTATAATATTAATGAAAACACTAAGTGAAACATCAGATTAGCAAAGACTTTTAATAATCTAACAATACTCACTTGGGAAAGATTTTCATAATGGTGGCAGGAAAACTTCAGGAGATTCCTCCACAGATAAACAGTTACAAAACATGGGCAAAAAACACTAAAAACAACCATGTGAAGGCATCAGAAAACATCGAATGTCAGGCAGAAACTTGAGAAATATTTGTTCTAGAAAGACTACCACTGCACTGGGCAAGAACGCCAACTTTGTGGCTTTCTTGTCTAACAGAATTCCACAATTTCACCAGGTCAGGTGGCAAGAAATCAGAACCTTAGTTGCTTGAATTGGCAGATCATAGAGATAAGAGCTGTAGAACACCTGGAAATTTTATCCTCTAAAATATGAATATAAACTCTTCCCAAATCACTGGCTGATTGCTAAATTACCATCTCAAGATTGATCAATAATTGTATACAATGATGATAAAAAATATAAAATCATTAAAATATCTTTGAAGAATATTTAACCTAAAATAATGCCATGTGAAAATTCTAAAATCTAAAACTTATGTACTATGTGTTCTCACTTTTATAGGAAAAAAAGGGGGCAGGAGAAAGAAAAGGATTGATACCTATATACCTGGTGTTAGCTATCTACTTTGCCTCTTGCTTCAAGAGGACATGAAATACTTAAGTGAATTCACCTCCAACCCACGCTTCCCTGAGTGTATACTCTCTCATAATGCAGGTCTGACTGAAAATGTGCTGAGATATATTTTGGGTTCTTTTCCTGCCACCCCCTTCACTGTTAAACATCTTCACAATTTTTTTTAATTAAAGTTTATTGAGGTGACAATTTTTAGTAGAGTTACATAGGTTTCAGGCGTACAATTCTGTAATATATCATTCATATGTCCCATTGTGTGTTCACCACCCAGAGTCAGTTCTCCTTCCATCACCATATATCTGATCACCTTTACCTTCATCTACCATGGTAAGTATCAAACTGCTATTATATTTTGATTTTATTAGATACAACCCATGAAAGAGGTAGTAGTTCTATTTTAAAATGTCAATACTTGCTGTTTGTCAGAAATTATATGTCTCAAAACTATTTACACATGATGAAAATGTCTGATGTGAACCTAAAACTGTTCAAGGTCTTTCAAAATTTATTTTAGACTATATGAACAAAACTTTTGAGACCATTGCTTAAAGAATCCTGGTAAACATAAATTTTAGTGAGTAATGTGAATTTTACTGACGATCTTATAGGGGAGAGAGCTCAGCAAACAATTTTAAAATGTCTTACTGGACATTTTTGTTCTCCCAGCACTTTTAGAGCACACTGCCCCAGGAGTTTTCCGTTCTGTTTTCCCTATTGTCTCACACATACAGATTTGTAGGCTCCCTTCTGTGCTCTTATGTACTGCCCCAGCTCCTAGCTCTAGACATTCTTACCTAAATTTACATCTGTCCTTCATGCTACAGAGCACTTCCCTTCTTAGAAACCAGTTCAGCAACCATCTTTGCTTATTTGAGGCTACCATTTGTGCTCTTCTTTTGCAAAAATCACAGCATTCTTCACTAAAATATATATATATATATATATATATATATATATATATATGGAAGACAATTATCTAAAATTTTAATAGTTATAGGGAATTTTTATTTTCTTCTTTGTGTTTTTCTGCATTTTGTTTTTAAAATATCCACAAACACAGTATTACTTTATGATTAAAAAAATAAAAAATTGAGATATAGAAAACTAGAAGATTTAGAATAAAGATTTGTGGGAAGTTAAAAATGATAAAGGCAGTTTCACAAGTCAATGGAAAAAGGATGGTTTACTTTTAAAGTGGTATTGGGAAATCTTAGAAAACAAAAGTTTTTTATTCTCATTTTATACTATATTTGGAAATTAATTTCAGGTAAATAATTCAAGGTAATAGATAAAACAGTTTAAAAAAGTTAGAGAAAACATAGATTAATATCTAACTACTCTTAAATATGGGATGACATCCTGAGTTTAAAAATGGTTGAGAAAATTACAAGGAAATATACTACATAATACTGAAAGTTTCAGCAGATCAACTGGTTCTGCAAACATTGTGAAATGCTGTTGGTATTAATATGACTTAAATCTCCAGGTCCTATAGCTACATGTCATTTATAGGGTAGTCACAAAGTTGTCATACATAAGATAAATGTATTATTAAATAATTAGATATGTTGTTTTAAATGTTTGGAAATTGAAGAAAACATATCAAACATATTATTTGGAAACCTAACATACAGTTTAAAAGCATATTTATTTCATTTCTCAACATTGTGGGATGCCCTTTTCAGTTTACAGATTAGAAAACTATGTCTTGGAGTTGCCCATTTTTATACAGTGGTGCAACCCTCCAGGTGGGACCCTTCTAGTTTAGAAGATCAGTACTTTTAATCAAGTGTTCTCTTTAATAAAACCTTTGTTTAGCAGAGCACATTAATTGTCTGCCTACTACTGCTTAAATACCAATATTATTAGAGTGGGGTAAGTTGAGCAAAAGGGGACCCTGAGTACTGGGGGCCAGTGTTTTCTACACTCCAACTTCCTTTTATCTATTAAATATGTAGGGGTACCAGATCAGATTCTGTTTGACAAGAAGTTTTCTTTTGCAAATACAAAAAGGGATTGAGTAACGTGCAGTAGTGTAAACATTCACATATCAGCTATCACCATTTCTTCAAAAATTATGTCTAATGCTACTCATTAAACCAGAAGAACATGTCCTATCTTTGGAATTTTTTTTTTTGAGGTCAGTGTCACTGGCCCTCATATGTGGGACCAAATCGGGGCCGCTGGCTTCCCAAGCTTAAACACCGCACCACTCGGCCGGCCCCTATCTTTGGAATTTGATGTGACTTAGGAAGTATGAAACAATAATTGCATTCTCAATTAGGTAATTCATAAACAACAAAAATTTCTTATGCTTGCAGAGTTCCAGAAGTCTTACCAATGGAATACCATTTAGCTTTTGTAGAATATTGCCAATAAGAATGTGAATCCCCTAGAGATAATTTTTTGCCTGTAATAGTTTCCACTGCAACCTAACCTTGGCTTATCACATAAAGAAAACCAAGGTACACTGAGTATTTAGACAGAGAAGTAAAAGCTTTTTAAAAGTTGTCTGTAGAGGGTGTTGGTATTTCTCTTTTAAGTGATAAGCCTACCATCACAGTATTGCATTTAAGGGTACAGTTTTTCCTGTATCAAAGTTATTGATGGGATTTGACTATTTCTATATAATCTGTTTACATAATTTTTAAATATTATAATATAAAGCCCTAACAGAAACTAATCTCCTTAAGGCAGAATTCTTTCAGCAGAGCTTTCTTCCTGGGTTTGTCATCTTTGAGTACAGAACCTTAACTTTGATAGTTTATTCACTATTCATTTCTGTATATGTACATTTGATTAATTCTGAGATTCTTTACCTTGGACAAATGGTATGTTGATATATGAAAGGGCAAAAGTAAGTATGAAGATGTATAAAGGAAGGATTCAAATAGTCATTACAATGTGTCAAGCACTATCCTATGCCACTGATATGTATGAACTCATTTAATCTTTACAACAACCTTAGGAGAAAGGAACCATTATTATCTCCTTTTGGAAGATAAAGACACTAAGTCACAGAGAAGGTCTGTAACTTTCCAAAGTTCAATAGTTATTAAGTGCTGAAACTAAAATTTGAAACTTCACCATCTATCTTCAGTTCAGTCCCTTAAGCATTGTAATATACTGCCTCTAATGACCATGGATATTTTGAACAAAATTGATAGTTTGACTTTTTTTAGAAATTGATAGAGATATCCTGATATCAATGTCAAGATCTTAGCCACAGCAACCTTGAGGAAGAAGAAAAATGCTGGAGGCATCATACACCCTGACTTCAAAACATATGGCAAAGCTTCAGTATCAAAAGAGTATGGTACTGGCACAAAAACAGACACATGGACCAATGAAGAGAATCAAGAGCCCAGAAATAAGCCCAGGCATATTTTGTGAATTAATTTTGACAAAGGATTTAAGAATACAAAATGGGGAAATAGTGTTGGGTAAACTGAATAATCACATGTACAAGAAAGAAATTGGACCCTTATTTCACACCCTACACAAAATTCAACTCAAAATGTATTAAAAACCTTAATGGAAGATCTGAAATTATAAAACTCCTAGAAGAAAAAAAAGGAGAAATAGGTCACTGACAACAATTTTTTGGATCTGAAACTAAAAGCATAGGCAATAAAAGTAAATTTAAATAATAGACCTTGAAGGCATTGTGTTAAGTGAAATAAGTCAGATGGAGAAAGACAAATACTGTACAAGTTCACTCATATGTATACTCTAAAAGAAGCAGAACAAATGAACCAATGAAACAAAGCAAAAAAACAAATCATAAACACAGAGAACAGGTTAGTGGTTACCAGAGGGGAAGGGGTTTAGGGGATGAGTGAAGGGAGTCAACTGTATGAGATGGACAGTAACTAGATTTATGGTGGTAAACACTTTGTAGTATATACAGATGTTGAATAATAATGCTGTGTACCTGAAACATATAATACAAGAATTGTTTTAAATTTAGCAGAAAATAAATATATAAAATAAAATAAATAAGTGGGACTATATCAACTAAAATGATTCTGCACAGCAAAAAAAAAAAAAAAAAAACAATCAGCAAAATGAAGTGGCAACCTATGGAATGGCCAAAACTACTTGTACACCAAAGAAATGATAAATAGTTAATATCCAAAATATATAAGGAACTCCTACACCTCAGTAGCAAAAGAAAAAAGAACCTAATTTTAAAAATGAGTAAAGAACTTGAATAAACATTTTTTTCCAAAGAAGACACACAAATGATCAACAGGCATGTGAAAAGCTGCGCAATACCACTAATCATCAGGGATATGCAAATTAAAACCACAATGACACATCATCTCACACCTGTTAGGATAGCTATTATTAAAAAGAAAACAAACCAACATACAAACAAACAAAATGAAGATTTCAGGTCAAGATGGTAGAATAGGTAAACACTTTGCTCACCACCTCTCAGGACCATATCAGTTACTACTAAACCACAGAAAAACCATTATTGAGAATCACCCGAAGTGTAGCTGAACCGAAGCCCTACAACTACTTACATACAGAAGAATCGATCTCTAAACTGGGAGGAGAGGCAGAAACACTGAATGGGCTGATGTCACACCTATGTGTGACCATTAAAAATTGGGAGGGATATTTCAGCTGCAGAAGTGAGATTTCAGCCCCGAGAAGTGAGAGGTCCCAGCCCCTCCCCAGCCCAGGATTTCAGTGCTGGGGAAAGAAGTCTCCATAACTTCTGGCTGTGAAAACCAGAAGAAATTGTCACTGAGTGAGACAGAGGGTGGCTGCAGTCCCAGATGCTCCTGCTAAAGGGCCCAGTAACAGACTTGTGGCTCAAGCCAGGTGGCCACTGTGGCCACCTGCAAGGGCATACACTGTGGCTGAACTTGGTCTGCAGCAGGTCTCCTCCCAGGAGGCCCGGGGCTGGCAGGCCCTGTGGTCAGCTACAGACTGGGCTGGAGCATCACCTGGCAACCTCCAAGGACAACACACCTAAAGGGCAGACTGGGTAGGCACAAGAGCCCTGCTAAAGTGAACCCTGCTCTGTAGGGTCAGCTTCTTCACTGTAGTCACAGCCAGTTCTCACAACCAGTCAGCCTGAGGGTAAATCCCTCCTACTGATGCACAAACAGCAATTAAGTTTCAACTACAACAGGAGGACACACACAAAGAGCACACCTGGAGCAGCCGGCTCTGGTAACCAGGGAGACTGCACCATTGGGTCCCATATAACAGATACCTACTACATAAGGCCACTGTACTAAGACTGGGAAGCATAGCAGACCTACATAGAAACAAATACAAGAAAGCAGCCAAAATGGGGCTGGAGGGGTGGGTGGAGGGGGGAAACATTTCCCAAGTAAAAGAAAAGAACCAAGTTCCAGAAAAAGAACTAAACAAAATGGAGACAAGCAATCTACCAGAAACAGAGTTCAACACTCTGGTTATAAGGATGCTCAGTGATCTCAGTGTGAACTTCAACAAACATAAGAAGCATAAAAATGGAGATAGAAAACATAAAAAAGACCCAGTCAGAAATAAAGACTGTAATAACTGAAATGAAGAATACATTAGAGGGAATTAACAGTAGATTAGATAAAGCAGAGGATCAAATCAGCAATTTAGAAGACAAGATAGCAGAAAACACCCAATCAGAACAATAAAACGAAAAAAGAATCCAAAAAATTGAGTCTAGTTAAAGGAGTCTCAGGGACAACATCAAGCATACCAACATTCGCCTCACAGGGTACCAGAGGTGAAGAGAGAGAGTAAGGAATTGAAAACCTATTTGAAGAGACAATGACTGAAACGTCCCTAACCTGGTGAAGGAAACAAGCCCAGAGGAACCCAAGGGGGCACACACCAACACACATCATCATTCAAAAGCCAAAGGTTAAAGACAAAGAGAGAATCATAAAAGCAGCAAGAGAAAAGCAGTTAATTACCTACAAGGGAGTTCTCATAAGACTGTTAGCTGATTTTTCAACAGAAACTTTGCAGGCCAGAAGGGAGTGGCAGGAAATATTCAAAATGATATAAAGCAAGGAACTACAACCAGGATTACAGTACCCAGCAAAGCTATCATTTAGAATTGAAGGACAGATAGAGCTTCCCAGACAAGAAAAAGCTAAAGGAGTTCCTCATCACCAAATCAGTATTACAAGAAATGTTATAGGGACTTCTTTAAGATTAAAAAGATAAATAAAAAAATACGAATAATAAAATGGCAATAACTATATTTACCAATAATTACTTTAAGTGTAAATGGATTAAACGTTCCAATCAAAAGATAGGGTGGCTGAATGGATATGAAAAAACGACCCTCACATATGCTGCCTACAAGAGACTCACTTCAGATGGAAAGACACACACAGACTGAAAGTAAGAGGAAAAGAAAAATATATTTCATGAAAATGGAAACAAACAAACAAACAAAAACTGTGGTAGCAATACTTGTACCAGACAAAATAGGCTTTAAAACAAAGATTATAACAAGAGACAAAGAAAGACCTAGTAATCTCACTTCTGGGTAATTATTCACAGAAACCCAAAACTCTATTTCAAGGGGACATGTGGATCCACAGGTTCATTGCAGCATTGTTTACAATGGCTAAGATATGGAGTCAGCCTGGGTGTCCTTCAATGGATGAATGGACAAAAAGTAGGATATAGATATAGATATAGATACAGATACAGATACAGATACAGATACAGATACAGATACAGATACAGATATAGATATAGATATAGATATAGATATAGATATAGATACAATAGAGTATTGCTTGGCCATAGAAGGGAATGGGTTCTTGCTATCTGCAGTGGCATGGATGGACCTGGAGGGTATTGTGCTAAGTGGAGTATGTCAGACAGCCAAAGACAGATACAATGTGATTTCAGTTATGTGTGGAATCTAAAGAACAAAATAAACAAACAAATGAAACAGAAATAAACTAATAGATACAAGGAACATGTTAATGGTTGCCAGATGGGAGTGACTCAGGTTGAGAATGGGTGAAAAAAGGGAAGGGATTAAGAAGTACAAATTGATTGTTACAAAGTAGTTGTGGGGATGTAGGGTATATCATAAGGAATATAGTAAATAATATTGTAAAAATTATGGGTACTACATTTATTAGAGTGATAGATAGGAGGGGTTTGGGAGAAAGGGTGCAAATGGTGAAGGCATTAAAAAGTACAAATTGATGGTTACAAAATAGTCATGGGGATGTAAAGTAAAGCATTGACAATATGGTAAATACTATGGTAATAGCTATGTATAGTGCCAGATAGGTACTAGACTAGTCAGAGAGATCACTTCTTAAACTATATAAATGTCTAACCACTATGTGTAGCAGTTTTTCTAGGATGAGTTCACGAACTTAATTATCTGACCTCATCTTCTAAGACTATTATATGCAAAAAGACATACATATCCTGGAAGTAACTTTGAAACCCAAGAAAAAGAGAAAAATCTTGTAGATATCTAGTTACTCATAAATGAAATGCATCAGACTCTCATCTGCAACATTTGAATCCAGAAGATAGTGTATCTCTTGGTACTGAGAGAAATGGTTAAACCTATCTAAGATATTACTAACCTGTGAGAGAGAAAGTATTTGAAAAACTCAGAGTTCCAAATATATTGTGAGATATGCCTTCTGGGAAAATTAATGATGGAAGGATAGTAACAAAAATAAACAAACAAGCGAAACACCAGAACCCAAACTCTATAATAGAAGAAGCTGAGAATAAATAGTGGTGATCAATAAACGCACTTAGTGTAAATGTCTGGGAGTGATGAACATGGGTTAATAGCTCTGTACTGAGAGAAAATTTTTAATGATAACCTAGAGATGAAAGCATTAAATTCTCTGAAATAGAATCTTGATGTGAGGGCGAAGATAGAGAGCAGGAAGAAGTCAAAATATTTCAAAGTTCTCCTTTTAGGCCAGGCTGGGGATGGGAGAGAAAAAGGAGGAAGGAAATAAAATTTTACTTCCTTCCATAGTTTCACTGAGAGAGTTCTGTTGAATTCCATGGTACTTCCTTTATTACATTATTAAACAAATGGGCTTTTCAGTTGTTTTTCAGGAGGTTACTGTAGAATCACATCACACCCAATATTGCATGTATCACAATACTGTAAGCTATTATTACACCATTTATCTCACCTTACTCATTTCCAGTTCAAGTAAACTTTTAAAATTTCAAATAGTCTCCACTAGGTAGCAACTCAGTGAGTTCATAAGTCTAGCTTCTTTTCAGACATGAGTCTCTACTGCCTGTTCTTTTCAAGATGCAGTCTGCATGTTCAACCAGAGCTCTGATACTTATGACTTTTGACAAAATGAGTAGCTGATCTCCTGCTTTGTCCTGCCATCATCTGTGAGCAACTCTGTTCCATCCTCCTCCTTCTAGGGGTGGATTGCCCAATCCCCTTCCCTGTGTCTCAATGCTAGAAAAGTGTAAACAGAAACAGCCTACCAGTTGGGAAATATCCAAAAATGTTTCTGTCTTATATTGGGTTGTCGGAAAAGTCATGACCTATTTTTTCTGTTTTTTGTTGCAAAAATGCATCATGACTTTTCTGACAACCCAATATTTTTATAAATTTACAACTGGCAGAGCACTGAAATGAGTTCTTTTGGGATGTAGTTTCAACCCTAAACTGTATACCAGGCAAGACTACTAAAGACTTGTTGCAGTTCTTTACAATTACAATTGTTAGGTTTGATTTTCCAATTTATATGATGTAATGAGTAAAAAGAGAAACTGATTCTATGTAGAACATATTTCAAATGGGTCAGATTCATATCTTCTGAGCCTTAGACTTCTTTTTTACAGATGTCCTGTCTAGTAGAGCCTTTTGGTAGATTGAAAGGGGTCTTGCCTTCATGAATCTATGGCACTTTATTTGTCCAGACGGCTACTCAAGAGTACTTGCACATCCTCCATAGTCAGCAATTTTTAAAAAAATTTTACAACATGAATGTCTTCAAAGGATTGGGTTATAAAAAACTGCTTCTCAAACTTGTAGCTTTCATGAACAACTTCTTAATCATTTGCCATATATGCATAGCACCAATTTTAGGTAAATGAAAAACAAAATTAATCATGTTTTCATAATAAAATTAAAGGCATTTTAAAGAGAAATCAATAGCAATTGCTTCATATAATTAAGAAGATACCTACTGTTGTCAATCTCTCACTGACATATACTTTGCATCTGATAGGGTCTCTTACTGTCTAACCTATACCCATTTTCCCTTTTCCTTTCTAACATAAGCCAGATTTTGTAGAGGAGGCAATGTATTCAGCCATAAAAACTATGTTTCCCAGTCAACCTTGCAGCCAGGTATGACATGTCTGGTAGGGCCTTTGGGATAGCTTTTTTTAAAAAGATGCTAATTCAATTGGTATGAACTTTTTAGTTCCGCAATTCCTGCTTCATGATTGAAAGTGGGCATCATGGCTGCAGCCATCTTATGAATGCCCATGAATGAAAGGCCAAGAGATGATCAAAGAACTGGCCTTGACATCCTTAGGCAAGGCTCCACCAGTTCTGGGCAGCTTACCTTTAGAGTTCTGTTCTGTGAGGGAAAAATAAACCCTCATCTTGTTTAAGTCATTGTTGTTTAGTTTTCTCATTATATGAAGTCAAACACAATCCCTAGCTAATACAGACTCTGTGAAAAATAGGTTAAGATATTTTAGGCCCCTAAAACATTGACTCATGGAAAGCTGCCTCTTTAAATCTGATTCCTATAGCATGTTGTCTCAGCTGAGGCTGAGACACCCTATGGGTGGCTTATAAACAACAGAAATTTCTCACTGTTCTGGAGGCTGATGTCCAAGATTAGAAAGATCAGGTTCCAGTGAGAGCCCTCTTTTGGGTCACAGAATGCTGACTTCTCACTGAGTCCTCACATGGCAAAGAGCAGAGAAAGTAAACACTCTTGTGACTCTTGTGA
Organism: Aselliscus stoliczkanus; assembly: GCA_033961575.1. Taxonomy (NCBI): domain Eukaryota; kingdom Metazoa; phylum Chordata; class Mammalia; order Chiroptera; family Hipposideridae; genus Aselliscus; species Aselliscus stoliczkanus. The sequence goes on from CM066731.1 coordinate 27,479,887, forward strand.
AGGCACTATTCCCATTCATGAGGGCTCTACACTCATGACCTCATCTAATCCCAGTCACCTCCTAAAAAGTCACTACTTCCTAATATTACCACATCAGGGGATAGGGGTTCAACATATGAATTTTGCAATATAAACAACCAGTCCATAACAGGTGAGAAGACAGGTAAAAAGACTGTGGAGCTCAGTGGTCTTAAAGCAACACTGTGTTAAAATTCTTCACTAACAAATATCTGACCCATCATGGTTGCCTGGATTAGAGTGGCTGGCCCTGTGAAACTTGAGTACTGAATTCTGGCCTTACTGTGGTTAAATGCTTATGAAGTTGAAATTTCTTAAAGAAGGGCAGTATCAGTACCTAGGTAAAGCATATACTGACACTGCTGTATGGCCATATCTAGGAGGCAAGCAAACAGTAGAGTTGATGAGGATAAATTCTAATCTACTTAATATATAGGCCTATCTATTTTAGACGCATAGAACACAGACAACTTAGATGCTCTCCCCATTTGTTTTCTAGGAGCTAATGCCTACAGGATAGAGAATCCTAACATAGTCAATAGTGCCTGCCTTTTGCCTACTGTCCTAAAGCTGTACCATCTGGATCCTCCAGACTAAGCTGAGACCTTTGAGTTTAATGATGATTTAAAAATAAAAAAAGAGGATGAGAAGGTAATTGCAAGCCAGAGGTATCATTTTCTTTCTCCATGAATTAGATGAGGTGGTGCTTAGAACGAGCAGCATAAAATAAATCAAAATATTCATTGATTTATTGGAGGTCATGGAAATGGAGGTCAAGAAATGCTCCATTGTCTCAGTTGAAGGCCTTCTGAGAACACATTAAAGAATTTCAAATAAATGGTATAATTTCCAAGTTCTAGAACCTAGAGGATTCCCCAGAAATCAGGCAAAAATAACAATCTGTATATAGGTGTACATGCAAAAAAAAGTTGATTTAAAAAAAATAAATAAATTCCTATTCCTGGGATTATTTCTAAGGGCACAGGAAGTTTCGGGGTCAGATTTCCAAAAAGTAGAAATGATCACATACCCACACTAATGAAATGTGCCTAAAGATAAGAACTGATTTTATAAGACTGCAATGTCAGATCAAAATACCCATTACAAATAAAGATAAATCACATTAAAGAAATGCCTTCATGTGTCTAAAGATAAGAACTGATTTTATAAGACTGAAATGTCAGATCAAAATACCCATTACAAATAAAGATAAATACTAGAAGTATTTCTGCTTTCATCATTTGGCTCCATAATGATAGAACATTGAACACTTTTTAGAGATTTATTGGTTGGTTTAAGGGCTTTGCAAAGAAATATTCCTAGATTGCGAAGACACTCAATGACCAACTCTAAGTTAGGAGTTGGGTACTGCAAACAAAGAGGATGAAGCTCACAGGATAATAGGAATTCAATGCTCCTCCACTCTCATCCCCTTTATCTTCTTGTGATGTTTAGGATGACGTGAAGGAAGGCTTATAACCTGTTGCTGCTTTGGTGAATTACGTAACCCTTGCCTCTAATTGGTTGATTCTTTATCTTCAAGAGCCTTGGCTTTTCATTATTTATAAAACTGTCACCTTTGACTGCCTCAGGGCAATAATCTGTCAAAACAAGGAGAAAGAGCACAAAGTGATATCTTTTGCCAGCTAGAGTCTCTCTAGAGGTGACATCTAGTAGCCTCTCCACAAAATAGATCCCCTGGCCCTAAAATGGGTAGCACTGATAAGTCTGGGTACTATGTATATGTAGTGCTTTTTAGAAGTGTGGATTGACAAAAATCAAATTACATGTGTTCAGAACAGATAACATAGGAAAAGCTTGGGTGGCCATAATAGCTCACTAGGATTTTGGCATTAATACTGATAAAGTAGCAGCAACAGATATGCAGATGTACTTTTTTTCTGCCCCTTCCAAGGTCACCGATATTATCTTCAGGGAGCCAGTCACAGTCATTTGTGGATTTTTAAGAGAATGTAGTCTACTCCAAAGGAGGGAAGGATGACAGCTTAGAAATGTCTCCTAAGCTTAGCCTCTTATAACTTTCAATTGTGTTACCATGGGCAATCTGTCACTCCTTGGTTGGGAGTAGAAGTATATAGAGAGGCACAATATCATGACCATGGGCTGAAGTGTCTTAAAAGGAAAGAACCAAGAGCTCTGGTCTGAAATTCCAGTGTTGCTCTAATGGCATCTACATGTTTCTACAAACACAGAATAATACATATAATGAATTGAGGTTGCTAAAGTGTTTGTTATAAAGCTCTGAATAAGGTCAGTAGAAACAATTAATGTTGCCCCCATAAGAGTATTACAGGATGACATTGGCTGTATTGGCAGGGAAGGAGTTTAGAAGGAATTTAGGAAATGTTTTTTTCCCCTTCCAGATGGCACAGGACATGAATTCCACATTGTAAGACTCTTCAATGTGTTATGGACACATTATGATGTAGGGATTCTATACATCACTATAACTGCCATAAATAAGTTGAGAGAATCCACTGAGTTAAAATAGGCAGCACTCTCAAAGGTGTATTGAAAGATCTTGGAAGGCAGATCAGTGACTAACCCAGTAGCTCTCAAGCTTTAACTGGTATCAGGATCAGTTTGAGGACTTGTTAAAACACAGTATTCTGGGAACCACCCCCAGAATTTCTGTATCAATAGTTCATGGAAAGAGTTCAAGAACTTAGACATTTAACAAGTTCCCAGATGATGCAGCTGCTGACCCTTCATGAACCACAAATTGATAGCCACCAGTGTAAAATTTTGTGTCACTAGTTAGCTAAATGGCCTCAGGTATATTATAAAAATTGTGTACTTCAGATTTTTTGTGTTTTTCAAAAAATAAAGAAAGAAATCAATAAAGCCTATTCAACCATGGAAGCTCTACATTCATTATAGAGATCTTACCAACAAAATATGGGAAATTGCACTTGATGAGCTCTTAGCATATCCCTGGTACAGATTTCATCCTCACAATCACTGTTGAGAACTTTTTTACAATGAGTGCATAGAAAGAGTAATGTAAACAATATTCAAAACCAGGCTATCTGATCTTAAAGCACAGGTTTTCTTCCAGCACGCTACTCTATTTTTTGAATTTACAATACTATACTCAGAATGTGGAATTTAAAAGTAATTTCCACCAAATTCTTTCTTTAGTTAGAGAGAAGCATTTATATTTACAAGAAAGTGATTTGGGGACTTCTAGTTTTACCAAATTGAGTAGTCCCATTCCTCTCATGTTCTCCCTCTTTCACCTTAAGAGACCTAAACATAACACACACCAAAAAAGCACAGGGAGACAGACTCTGAAATGTGGAACCAAAAAGGCAGGCTAGCTAGGGAACTTCAGGGCTCAGGAATGACATAGTAATGCGTTCCCTGGTTTTTCATATTGCTTACTGTACATCCCAGACAAGGTGCTGCAGAATCCCCCAATCTGAACCTCCAATAATTACAGACAAATAAAGCTCCAAGAATAGAGGCCGATACCAAGGTTATTCTGATATTAGAATTATCTGTTAAGGATTATAAAGAAGCTATTTAAAAATGATTCAACAAACAATTATGAATTCTCTTGAACTAAGCAAAATAACAGAAAATCTAAGTAACAAAATTGAAATTATTTTAAAAAATGGAAATTACAGAGCTGAAAGTTACAATTACAGGGGAAAATGGCTTACTGGTTGAACTCAATAGTAGAATAGAGATAGCACAGAATAGAATCATTGAACCTGAAGAAAGAACAATAAATTCACCCAATCTGAAAAACAGAAAATACACTGAAAATAAGTGAATAGAGTTTCAGAGACCTGTGGGAAAATAACAAAAGAGCTAACAGGTATACCATTGGAATCTCAAAGGGAAATAAACAATAGTGTGGGATTTAAAAAGCATTAAAAAAAATAATGGCTGAAAATTTCCCAAATTTGGTGAAAGGGCCCCCATAAAGATACAAGTAGCTGAGCAAACACCAAATAAAGTAAACAGAAAAACCCACACCAAGACACCTCATAATTACACTTTTGAAAACTAAGGAGGGAAAAATTATGAAATCAACCAATGAGAAACAATGTATTACTTATAAAAGAACACAAATTCAAATGATAGCAAGATCTCATCTGAAACCATGGAGCCCAGAAAGAGGTGGGGCACAACATTTTTCAAATACAGAAGAAAAGACCTGCAACTCTAAATTAGATTTCTGGCAAAAATATTCTTCAGAAATGAAGAAAGATTAAGGAAAACTAAGATAATTTGTTCTCAGAAAACCTAGTCTTAAGAAAGAAAGAGCTAAAGGGGCAGGCTGAGTGGCTCAGTTGGTTATGAGCTCGCTTAACAATGTGAGCTCTGAGCAACAGGGTCACCAGTTCAATTCCCACATGGGCCGGTGAGCTGCATCCAAGGTGAGCTGCCGCAGAGCTGAGAATAGGTGGCACTCTGGCTCAGCTTATAAACAACAAGGCTGTCTGTTTTACTCCCACATGGGATGGTGGGCTATGCCCACCCACAACTAAAGACTGAACTCAACACCTTGAGCTGAGCTGCTGCCTGGGTGGCTCGGGGGATAGAGCGTGCTCTCTTAACAACGAGGCTGCTGGTTCGAATCCCACATGGGATGGTGGCTACACCTACCCTCAACTAAGATTGAACACAGCACCTTGAGCTGAGCAGCTGTTAGCTACCCATGGGCAGCTGGACTTGGCAGATGGCAACTGGACATGGAGCTGAGTTTGCTGCACCCTCCACAACTAAGACTGAAGTACAACAACTTGGCTGTTCCCCTTCCCCAATTCCCCAACACTGTTTCCCTCCCTCAATTCCCCAATTAAAAAAAAATAGCTAAAGGAAGTTCTCTAAACAGAAATGAAATAACAAAAGATGTAGAACTTCAGAAAGTAAAGAACATCAGAATGATTAAAAATAGGGTAAAGGTAAGAAGACTATCCAACTTTATGTGAGTTTCTTAAATCATATTTAATGGTTGAAGCAAAAATTTTAACAACATTTGATACAGAACTCAATGTATGTAGAAGAAATACTTAAGATGATTAAACTTAAAGAGGGAGGAGGATAAAGAACCTAAATGAAAATATGGTATCACACTTTACTTGAATTGGTAAGACAACATCGATACCAGTAGACTGTGATATGGGTATGTTGCAAAACTAGAGCGACCACTAAGAAAATCACACAGAGTGATATACTCAAAATCATTATGAAAAGTCAAAATGGAATATTAAAAATAGTCTCAAAAAAAAAGTAAGAAAAAGAAACAGCAGAACATGAAACATACGAAGTAAACAGAAAATAAATAACAAAATGGCAGACCTAAACCCTAACATATCAACAACTATATGTATATGGTCTAAATACATCAATTAAAAAAACATAAACAGATTTGCAGAGTGGATTAAAAAATAACCCATAATAAAACAACATGTGCTTATAAGAAACTCACTTCAAATATGATATAAGCAGTTTGCAAGTAAAGGATTGAAACAGATATACCATGCAAACATTATTGAAGAAAAAAAGCAGGAGTGGTTATGTTAAAATCATTTAAAGTAGTCTTTACGGCAAAGAAAATCACAAGAGACAATATATCAGTCTGCCTCCAACATATTTTTTTCCAAGCACACATGGAACATTCACCAAGATAAACCAAACTATGAGCCATGAAACAAACCTTAACAAACTTAGAAGAACTGTATCATATAGAGTATGTTTTTTTGACCATATGGAATCAAACTAAAAATCAACAACAGAGAGACAACAAAACAATCATTCTAAGCATTAGGAAACTAAACAACAAACTTCTCAATAATCCATGGTTCAAAAAGGAAGTCTCAAAGGAAGCTAAAAAGATACATAAGACTGAATAAAAATGAAAATACATTATATAAAAATATGTGGAGGCATGGATGTAAGGGAACAATGATGTAAGGGAAGCTTATAAGTACTAAATGCTTTCATTAGAAAAGTGGAAAAAATCAAATCAAATAATCTTTGTCCCTATTTCAAGAAACTAAATAAAGAAGAAAAAAGAAAGGAGAAAAGAAATAAAGAGCAAACATCAGTGGAATTGAAAACAGGATAACAATGAGAAAATCAATACCACAATAAGCTGGGGTTTTTTTTTAATCGATAAATTTGATAAACTTCTAGGATGACTAGCAAAGATCAAAAGAGAGAAGACACTATTTACCAACATCAGGATCCTAAAACCTTTAAAGAATAGTGAAATACTACAAAAATCTTTATTTCATAATTTGACAAGTTAGAAGAAATGAACCAATTCCATAAAAACCACTACCAAAATTTACTAAGATAAAATAGACACCTTGTACCGACCTATGGCTACTTTAAAACATTGCATTTATAATTTACAAGCTCCTGAAAAGGAAATCTCCAGGTCCATGAAGTTTCACTGGAAAATGACTATTTAATGGAAAATAAATACCAGCTTTTCACAATCTCTTTCAGAAAATAGAGGAGGAGGAAATACTTCTTTATTCATTTTATGAGGCTAGTAATATCATGATACCAAAGACAATATGAAAAAAGAAAACTACAGACCAATAACTCTCATGAATTTAGACATAAAAATCCTCAATAAGATATTAACAAATCATAACTGGCAATGTATAAAAAAGATTATTCATCATGGAAAAGTGGGATTAGTTCGAGATACTTAAACCTAGTTCAACATTTGAAAATCAATCATATGATCATATCAATTGGAGCATAAAAAGTATTTGGCAAAAAAGTCAACATCTATTTCTGATAAAAACTCTAGGTAATCTATGAATACAGGGATACTTCCACAACTTGATAAAGAGCATCTACATAAAACATAACTAACATACCTAGTAGTGAAAGACTGAATGCTTTATCTTTAAGAATAGGAACAAGACAGTATAGTACTGGAAGCTATAGTGATTACAGTAAGGCAAGAAAAAGAAACCAAAATGTATGTATATTGGAAAGGAAGGAATAAAACTATTTCTATTTGCAGATGACATGATTACTTACATAGTAAATCTCAAACATACAAAAAATATATAGAATATGTGAGTTCAACAAGGTTGCAAAGAGCAATATCAACATGCAATAATCAGTCACATTTTTATATACTAAAAATGTACATGTGGAAATTAAAATTAAAAGTACAATGCCATTTGACTTCCTGTCAAGATGGCAGAGAAGGTAAAAAGTGTGCTTGCATCCTATCACAACCACATCAAATTATAATTAAACTATAGGACAGCTGTCACTGAGAATCACCTGAAGTCTAGCTGAATGAAGTCCTATTAGTAAGGCTATACAGAAGGGGCCATGTAGAGACAAATAGGAAGAGCACAGATGTGGAATGGGCTCATCCTACACCCACATGTGGCAGTTAAAAATCAGGAGGATATGTCAGCTGTCCCAATGGAAGACCAAGTCTCCTCAGCCCTAAAGCAAACACCCAGCCCAGAGACATCCACCCAGGGGACTCAGTGCTGGGAAGAGGAGTCCCCATAACCTCTAACTGTGAAAACCAGAAGAGATTCTGGCTGAATGAGATGGAAGGATACTGGAGTCCCAGGTGCTCCTTTTAAAGGGCCAGTGGACACACTTACTGATGAATTTACTTGCTCTGAGCTCCAGTGCTGGGGCAGCAAGTTGAAAGGTACCAGGGACATACAGGGAGGAACTGAACTGTCTGACATCAGGGTGGGAGCTGGTGGGGCAGCTTTCTACCAGACAGAAGTGTCAGCAGATGCCAGTGTTTCTTTGGTGAACCCTCCCCCCACCCAGTGTACAGACATAGGCAGGCACCATATCTGACTCTCCATCAATTTGGCTAATACCATTACCCTACCCAGGTGAATCTCTGAGACTCCGCCCCACCCAACTTGAAGGGCAACCCAAGCTGCTTCCAGGGGCTTTTCTATAAAAAATGACCTGTCTTGGCTCATGCTTTGTACTTTCCTAAAAAATCTCTCAAAGATTCACAAATCCCAAACAAGCAGTATCCGTCCTTGTCATGCCTTGTATCTCGTGCTAAGCGGCCCCAAACCCCGCACTAGGGGCAACTGGTATTCGTTCACAGCATAAATTCTCCCAGGTACCTCCAAACCCAGGACAAGTGGCAACCATCGGCAGATCACATTGTAGCTCACACCAAGTGGCCCTGGGCAGGGCACAGGCAGGGACTTTGGCCTGCAACATCCCCGTCCAAGAGGCCTCAGAACCAAAACACCAGGTGGCCAGCTTCAAAAGGACATGTGTATCCATATGTCACTGCAGCATTATTTACAATAGCCAAGATATGGAGGCAACCTGAGTGTCCATCCATAGAAAAATGGAAAAAGAAGAGGTGGTCCATATATGTAATGGAATGTTAGCCATAAAATAGAATGAAATGTTGTCATCTGCAACAATATGGATGGACCTAGAGTGTATTGTGCTGAGTGGAGCAAATTAGACAGAGAAAGACAAACACCATATTGTTTCACTTATATGTGGAATCAAAAAAAAACCAAAATAAATGAACAAACAAAACAGAAAAAAACTCTTAGATGCAGAGAACATTTTGATGGTTGTCAGACGGGAGGAGAGTTGGGAAGAAGGGTGAAAAGGGGAAGGAATTAACAAGTACAAATTGAAGGCTGGCTGAGTGGCGCGTTGGTTAAGAGCTGGCTTGGGACCCCAGCAGCCCTGGTTCGGATCCCACATGTGAGGGCCAGTGACACTCTTTCCTCTATAGCTAAGATGCTGAACAACAGCTCGACCTGGAGCTGGGCTGCTGTGAGTCTCCGGGACGGCATAGCTGCAGCCCCTGCTGCAGTGGGCTGCCATAGGCTACTGTGAGTGGCTGGCAGCCAGTGTGAGCAGCTGGCAGCTGGTGTGAGCTGCCAAGAGCCTCTGTGAGCAGCCGTCCAGAGGCGGGCGACCGATCTGCCTCACCTGGGAAGAGCACAATGATGATACCAACATGGGCCAGTGAAGCAATATCCTCCACAACTAGACTGAAGAACAAAAGGACAGCAACTGGTCTGTTCCCCTTCCCCGGGTTTTTAATAAAATCTTTTTAAAAAGTACAAATTGATAGTTACAAAATAGTTGGAAATGTAATGTATAGCATAAAGAATATAGTCAATAATATTGCAATAACTATGTGTGGTGTCAGAGGTATAATAGATTTATCTAGGTGATCACTGTAAATTATATAAATGTTCCACATCTGAACCTAATATAATATTGTATGTCAACTGTAATTGAAAAATAAAATAATATTTAATAAAGTAAAACGTCATTTACAGTAATTCCCCCAAATGAAGTACTTAGGTATAAATTTAACAAAATATGTATATAATCTGTATTCTGAAAATTACAAAAATGCTAAAAAAAAATTAAAAACCAACAACAAAAAAAGACCTAAGTAACTGAGACATATATTGTGTTCATGGGTTGGAAGACTCAAATAGTAAAAATATTAATTCATCCCAAATTTACAGATTCAGTGTAATCACTGTCAAAAATCCAGTAAATATTTATGGACATAGACCATAAACTAGCTTATTCTAAAGTTTATATGGAATGGCACTACTAAAATAATCTTGGAAGAAAGGAAGTGGGAAGATTAATTTAGTCTAATATGAAGGCCTATTACTTAACCACAGAATCAAAATAAGGTGATATTAGTGGCAGAGGGATAGACACATAGATCAATGAAATAAAACAGAATAGCAAGCCCCAAACAGACACACCCAAACATACCTAAATGTTTTTTGTCAAAGGGGCAAAAAAAAAAAAATCAGCAGAGGAAGGACAGTCTTTTTAACAAATAGGGATGGAATAATTGAGCATTCATGAGCAAAAAAAGAAAAAAAAAGTTATCCTCGATCTAAACATTGTAACTTATAAAAATTTACTCAAACAGGGTCAAGGACATAATGTAAATCATAAAACTTAGAAAACAAACAGGAGAAAGTCTTTGGGACCTGGGGCTAGGCAGAAAAATCTTAGACTTGATAGTAAAAGCACAGTCTCTAAAACGAAGACAATCATCTGGATCTCTTCAAAATTTAAAATTTTGCTTTGTGAAGAACCCTGTTAAGAGGATGAAAATTCATTATATACTTTGAAGAAATAGTTGCAAATTATGTATCTGACAGAAAATCTTATATTTCAAATATGTAAAAAAATTTTAAAAATCCAATATTTAAAAAACAAACAAGCTAATTAGAAAATTAGCAAATGATTGAACAGACATTTCATTGATGTACACAAGTAAAAGAAATGATATTCAATATTATTAACCATTAGGTAAATGCAAATTAAAACTATAATCAGATATTTCCACACAATTACAGTAATGACTAAAATAAAATATAACAACACTACCAAATGCTGGCAATAATGTGGAGAAAGTCGATCACTCAGCCATTGGTGGTGAAAGTGCCAAATGGTGTCTGGGGAACTACTGCAAAGGGAATAGTTTAAATGCCCAAGATCCATATTAGTGTCGAGTATTTGCCATTCAACATTATATGCTTTTCTTGCTCTCCATAGACTTCAGTTTTGAGGTGAGCAAAAACTGCCCCCTTTCCATTAAATAACCTAAATAACACACCTTTTCAATAAAATCATGTTTTTTCCACTCCCCTAGTACTACAACCAAAATCTAATATGCATCCATGCTTAACTTGTTTCCTCAACCAACCAATAAAAGAGCTACAACCATTCCGCTCCCCATAGTGAATCTCTCTAGCAATGCTAGAACCTAGCACTTCCCATCTTGTTAGGAGCTTCACTCTATCCATTATCCTTTATCTCTAATATTTTAATTCTCCCTCTCTAATAGCTTTCCCCCTACAACCTATACATTTACTGACATCTGTCCTTAAATTTTATACCTCCTTTATACCAATTTTTCCCTCCTTTTTTTGTCAAGACCTATAAGAGAATGATCTAATTTTACTATCATACTTTTTCCATGTTAGATGAACTCAACTCACCACAGTCTGTTTTCAGCCTCCCAACACTCCACTGAAACTATAGCCACCAAAGTCACCTATAATCTCTGAGTTGCTAAATCCTACTCTCTATTCTTATCTTACTTAACATTCAACACTTACTTAAAGGCAGAATTCCACCCACTGACCATGGGTCTTTTTCTTTAAACTCTCTTCCCTTGATTTTTGTGATGCCTTCCCCTCCTAGTTTTATTTATCTTTATTTTTTATTATTTATTTTTCTGTCCTCTTTATCCCATTCTTCCATTCTATTTCAAAAGCTTCTGTGTCTTCCTTTGTTCCGCCTTAGACATATATGTTTCCCAGAATTATTTATTATATGCTTTTCTTGCTCTCCATAGACTTTAGCTGTTACTTCTGCTGATGGTTCCCAAATCTCTCTCTAGACCAGATGTTTCTTAAACCATAAGCCCAAATGCCATTTTGATGTCATGTAAACATCTCAAACTCAAAATCTCCAAAGTGAATTTGTCAGCCTCCATTCTGCTCTTCCTCCTGTATTTCTCATTCTATACCTCATGCCACCGCTCCTTCCAAATGTCTTAGAAATGATATGTGACTCCTCTCTTATCATCAAATCCTATTGATACAAGTCCCTTAATATGACTTGGATCTCATCTCTTCATCTCCAATATTACCCTCTGAATTTAAGGCAACATTTCTTTTCCACAGTTTAGTTCTTTCTTCCGTAGCTTGGTTCTATCATTTTCTAATGCTCATACTTCACAATATTCCCAGGGTTCCTTTTCTAAAATGGGACTCTGACCAACTCACTTTTTTATTTTAAATTCTTAAGACATTATATTCTTCTTTAATCCAAGCTACTTAGGAAGTAATGCATAATAGAACCTTTGTGATCCTCTTCTGCTTCTCTCTAGTACAAGTTGAGAACACTTTTAACTGTGAGTAATAGAAAGTCTGAGTTAATAACACTATAATATATATTTTATTCATATAATAAGAAGTCTGGAGGTAGGCAGTGGTCATGCCACTCAAACATGTCATCTAATATCTACAATCCTTTTTTATCATTCTATACCATTTATGATAAGTTGGTTTATTGTCTCATGGTCACAAGAAGACTACTTTAGTTTCAGGTGTCACAACTGTATGCTAGCTACACCTGACTATCTTATCAGGAAAAACAAATGCCTTCCTTGGAGCCCTTGGAATACTTCTACTTGCTTTTCTTCAGTCAGAACTGGATCACATGGCCTTTGTTACCAGAGTTTCATCACTTAGGTACACAACTCAAGAACCCATTTTTCACTTCCTATACAACTAAGGATAAAATACCATGCCCATCATTCTAGACCCTTCCTGTTTATTTTTATGTTAATGATTCAATTTTATTATTTAAGTTTAAGGAAAGTTCACTATGGTTATCATTCTCTATAGTCTTCCAGTATGGCCTTTCAGCTGAAGCCACCAATTCTATATTCTCAGAATCTCATAACCCTCAAGATGGTATCATAATATTGGCCTTTATATTGTTCAGGTTATGAATCTTGACTTATTGATGAGACTATTGCTCTTAAACAGGAGGAACCATACATAGCTCAAACATTTGTGTTTTTTTTTTGTCCTTTCAGCAACTGATAGATATAAATAATGTATTAAAGTAAATTAAAATTGTGAAGCTTTAGATCCTTAGTAGACAATACTTGTTTTTATCTGGTATTCTTTTATTAGGTATTTGATTACCTCCTTTACTCAAATATTTATTGATCACTTTAAATATGACAAGCCTATATTATATCTTGGGCAAACAGCAATAGAAATTTTTCTTTGTGACACCCACCCATCCATTATTTAAATGTAGTGCTACAAAAAAATAAATCAAATGGCTTATCTAATATAGAAGAGTCAGGAATCAAATAAAAGATTAATATTATTAATTATAAAATATAAATTTATTTGCATGTATATTTGAACATGAGTCTGACATGTGTCCTATTCTTACGTCTTTACATTTACCACAGTTTGAATGTGCAGAGGAAATGTGGCTCCTTTAATTGTTTTTCTTTTAACTAATCTGGTCTTTTTCTTAAGGTCCACCCCTCACTGGTTAATGTAGAAAAAATTATCTAAAAATTTCATCAGTAATTTAAATAGCACTTTCAAATAATACTCATCATTTATTTTGGATTAGAATACCCGGGCTCTCAGGGAAACACCTCTATGCTGTTTCTGTTTCTAAAATGATGTCTCGGCTGATGGGGCAAATTGCATTGCTGCTGAAACTTATGACTTGGCCCCTTGGTACTTGTTTAGGCTCAATAGCCCTCCTGGTTGATTTAGACTGTACCAGTTCTTATTGACACTATAGGATTCTCTAGAATTTGGTTGAGATCACATTCGTTCCATCTCTTCAATTTTGGTATAAAGATGCCATATTCTCATTCCTATAAGCCTCTCTGGCAAGCTCCACAGACAGATACATATGTAATTCTGGAAACAAGGGTGGCTCAGGAAACAATAATTCAGGGTTTTCCTTTGACTGACCATGCTTATCAGCCAAATGGGCCTTTCATTGGTCTAAGACAGTCTTCAAAGGGACTTTCTCTTAGGCTCTCAAATAAGTAGTAGAGGTGGGTGTCTGTGTTGGGGTGTGGGGGTGGGGTATGAAGGGTTCCTTTCTACCTTAAACACAACTCTTCCTTTTTTGCAAACCAGAGATTAAAAAAAAAGTAATAATAAGTGCATCTTAATTATGCTCCTTTGTATTTCAATTCCTCCCTTCTTTCCATTGCCAACTAATCTTCAAAAGTTGAAAGAGTGGGCTTTTCTTTTCTTATCCTTTTCCCATACTTCAACTAAGCCTTAATGGTGGCCAGAGATATCTCCTCTACTGTGGGAGAGTTCTATGAGCATGGGTCATGTAAGCTTGGTTGTTAGATAAAGTGAGAAATAAACAAATCTGGAAAATTATCTTTCAAGATTATAGCCTATTTTACTGCTTAATTCTATTTTGACTTTCAAAAGCTAAATACACTTCTTCTCCCTGTTTTCCTCCCACACAAACCCTGAGGAATGGAAACCTTGGGCCAGGAGAGTGAAGGTTACATAGGAATAAAAAGAAAAGAAAAAAAAAAAAGAAAATCGCATTAAAAATCTATAACTGTTATTCTTATAGAAAGGATTTAAACATATTGTATATAATTTTATATTTCTATTTTTAAGCTTGAAATTTTCCATACTATACTTAACTCTAAAAACATTCTCCTATTTCATGCCCATTATTCAAAATCACCTCCTCTCTCAAAACCCTCCTTAAAACTTCTCTGAAACATTTATAAAAAAGAGAGCCTGGAGGCCTTTTTTTTTTTTTAAGACAAGAAAGCAGCTCAAATTTAAATAAAAGACAGAATAAGATAGACCAAGAACATGGGAAGAAAAAAATATATAAGTTCACCTCTTTCAAGTAGCTTTTTCCATGGAGCTTTTATATTTTAACTCTTTGTTTTATTTTTTATCGCTAATGTAAAATTTTCTTCATGGATTGTAATGCTTTTCATTTTGAAATACATCAAATTCATTTCAACTTCTACTACTAATAATAGTATATTTAAAATAAAATACCAGTAAATGTCACACGGAATTTCCTTCTTACTTTAAGAGAGATAATAATGCCTTTTCCCAGAACTTCTCAAAGAATCCATGAGGATAAAATGGATAAAGGTATAGGATAATTTCAGCTTATTAGGGAAAAAATATGAAATACAATAATTCCCATCTCTTCAGAGTGCACACTTCCTTGGAGTAGTTTCTAATTCATCATAGTTGTAAGACTTTTGGTTTTCTCCTGTGTTCCTAGATATTTTATATCTGTATGCAAAATGAGGTAAGATAAATTGCCTGGGTTATAAATAGGTTTATTAAATAGTTAATAGCATACAAGCCAAAAGTGAAGCAATGGAGTAAAAATTAAGGATTGTATGGTTTTTGAAAGATTAATTTTTACTGCAGACAAAATCGTATTTGTGTAAAATGTAATTTATGCAATACTCCAATTTTTTCTCCTTTTAATACAATTTTCTATCCGAAAGAAAATTTTCTATATCACTGATGTGGATTATGACATAATTTTTAAGTAGGTCCCAAGCTTCACAACAGTTTTTTGGCTGGCTCTGAAGGCTCCTAATATGAGGCTATTAAAAGGTAAAGATAGTTTTCAATTCAACTTTGCTAAATCAGTTGGACTGAACATTCTACTTTTCTATGGAAGAAAAATATGGCCAGTTTGCTAGTACATTTTAGGGTACCCTTATTATACTGTATCCCAAGGAGCTTAAAAAACTTAACAAAAATAGATAATGTTCCTTTAACATTTTGACGCTTTTTTTTTTCTTTTTTTTTTTTTTTGAGGGTTGTGTTACTGGCCCTCATATGTGGGAGCGAACTGGGGCCGCTGGCATCCCAAGCCAGCGCTTAACCACCGCGCCACTCTGCCAGCTCTCAACATTTTGAAGCTTTAAAGAACACATGGTCATTACTAAAGAACGATGCACCTGAAACCTTTGTAACTTTACTAACAATTGTCACCCCAATAAACTTTAATTAATAATTTAAAAATGACAAAAATAGACAAACAAAAACGATGCAAGATACTACACCCAAAAGATATCCCCTTGTTTATAGCAGATGTATAAACCAGAACAAATTATACATATTTCATAAAATACCCAAATCTATATAGCATGGAAATTTTCTTTTTCTTTTTGTCCTCTTGGGAACTATTTAATACTTAATACTTAGTTTAAATGGAAGTCAGCGAAGTGAAGGTAGGCCTGCCATTCCCTCCCCCAACCCTTATTAGAGAAACAAGATGTTACAAATCTGTCCCCCTTTCCATGACTGGCCTCCCTTTCAGGTAAAAGAACGGAATTGAATGTACAAATACTGGCAGCTCCTAAGGTGGTTCTTCAACCTGAACCCACCTGGCGTAGAAGGGAGGAGGCAAGACTTTCCAAGTGAGCCTGGAGAGGCTTGTCTGTCAGGGTTTGAATTTCTGGCAAATGATTGGCTACAGCTTTGATGAAAATTAAATGTAAATCCTCACTTATTTGGAAATATGTATCTGACTTTTCTAACACCAGTGTCTTGGTTTCTCCAGTGGTTTACGGAAATGCCCTCACTTCAAAAATGTCAGATTTGGGCTGGCTGAGTGGCTCAGTTGGTTAAGAGTTAGCTTAAGAGCATGAGCTCTGAGCAACAGGGCCACCAGTTTGATTCCCACATGGGCCAGTGACGCTGGACCTGAGCTGAGCTGCCACTGAGTTGCCAACAGGTGGCAGGATGGCTCAGCTGGTGAGAGAGCACATGCTCCTAACAAGACTGCCTGTTGGATGGTAGGCTACACCCACCCTCAACTAATACTGAACTTGGAACCTTGAGCTGAGCTGCCCCCTGGATGGCTCAGTGGATAGAGCATGCGCTCTTAACAACAAGGCTGCTGGTTTGACTCCCACATGGGACGGTGGCTATGCCCACCCTCAACTAAGACTGTAACACAGCACCTTGAAATTAAAGGCTATGAGCTGCCGATGGGTAGCCAGATGGCGACTGGCACCCTTCACAATGAAGACTGAAGAACAACGACTTGGCTGGTCCCCCTCCTCAATTCTCCAATGCTGTTCTCCACCCCCAATTCCCCAATTAAAAAAAAAAAGTCAGATTTCACTGCAGGGCATTCATTTTTCCCTCCTTGTGCAACAAAACTTGACAGGCTGGTGCATGGAAACTGTGTGTGCAGAGCTACATGTCATAAACTATTTGGGGTATGATTGCGTGCATGATGAGAATGAAATAGTCATTATTTATATGTTAATTGCCCTCCCCCCAAAATAATTCCACAAGAGAAGGGCTTTTTTGTTTCTTCGTTTGCTAGTCTTTTACTATTTAGTGAGTAATGAACTCCTATGACAAATTTAAAGAGCTGTATTTTTAAATATAGTATCTACACAATTCACGTACTCTCTGTTCTTATCTCTTCCTACTCTCCCTCCCATTTGCTCTGTTAGAGACACTTTGGTGTACTTCTCACCTCAGTACTCTTGTCCTTGCTATTCCTTCTGCCTAGAATATTCTCCCCCCATATTACAGCATTGAGGTCTCTATTCAAATGTCAGCAATTTAGAGAACTCTTCTTCCTGGACCAGCCTATCTTTCTCCATTTGTGACACTGTTTTATTTTTCTTCATATAATTTGTTGCTGAGAGTGCTTTTAGTATCCTTAATTTTTTTCTCCCACTGCCACTACAACATAAGTTCCATGAGGGCAGGGACTTTGCCTATGTAATTCATTACTTATTGTATTCCGGGTGCATCCTGTAGGTGTTTCAAAAGTTATTTTCTGATGGTTGAATGCTTATGTTTAAAGTACAAATGAACTGGATTTGGAGCATACAAAGAGTGGGGAGTAGTATATGAATATATAAACAATAAACAAGATATTGTATATGTTTTGAAAATGCCTATTAAATGTTGCAAAAATAGGGAAAAGACCAGCGACTTTTCTCACAATGCTAGTTTTATATGTATTCTAATATTTTGTTTTGTTTTCTTAAATGAGAAATTTTTGGATGAGGTACAAGATGAATCTACTTGGTATCGAATTCAATTGATTAGGGTAAAATGTTGGGGCAAATATCTAGTGCAGCCAGAAAAGACCTTTTAGTTTTGAAATAACATAATTTGAAAATATTTCTGCAAATTAAAGTTCTGAATTCTTTCCAAATCCTTGAAAATGTTTCCCACCTAAGATGGTGCAAAGATAATTAGTGACACATTCCAGAGTGAATCTTACCTCCAGTGGTGTGTGAATGGGGTGGTATCATCAGTGACTCAAATGGAGGGGGATGTGACAACTCCTGACATGGAGTTGGCCTGGCAACCATGGCAACGTTAATATGCAACTAGGAGACTCAGATGCCTTTTCCTGCAGTGTTCTCTCCTCTCTAGTCCACTTCCATGTGGACATAAACTTAAATCATTTACAGGGTAGCATTTCAGTGACACAGATTAGAGTTTATTCTTACTTAGGAGAACACCAGTACTCAAAAGACTTCCATCAATTCTCAGCGCTTACTCATAGAACATTTTCTCCATTTCTGCGGCAATTTGTGTAAGCAGCCACATTAATTGTCTTTCTGGAACATTTATTGTGTAGCCCTGTTTCTCACAGGCTCTTAGAAAATGCCTTTTTGATGATCATTAATCTGTGATCACTTGACATGCTAAGATTTAAGGGATATGTTCAAGTAGGTTATCATCAGGAATTCTCTACTTTTTAAGTGTTCTTCTATTTGTCAGTTGAAGGTTATTCAGAAAATGCAAATACCTCAATGAGATTTATTTCTTATATTTGCAAGAAAATATTCTATATAGAGTAGAATGCTGCTCACACATGGTCATCCATATAGTATATATATAGACTTAGATAATTCATTACAGATATCAGCAATACTTTTATATGTACATATTTTAAATATGAAGGTCATGTAACTCCAGTGAAGAAATTATTGAAAAATGAAAAGGAGGTACAGAATACCACTTCCAGTAATTTGTCTGGTGCATTTCATATTGTTTATCAACATCTTTTGTTCTCCTTTCAAGTTTATCTTCCAAATTTCCAAGTTTTCTATTGATTTTTAAATTTTTCTACTATTTCATTTTTAATTTTTAGCTTTCCTTTTTCTATTGGTATTTCTTTCCTTCTTTTTAAAATATAGAATACTGTTCTTATGAAATAAATGCAATATCTTATGTCTCTAAGGATTTTAAAATGGAGTTTTGTTTCCTGTATCATCCTTGCTAACTCCTTTCCATTATTTGTTCATTAAAAATATTATATATATATTTTTACTGCTTAGTAAGTAAACATCTTTTGCCTCTCTTCTTCTACTAGAATTTAAGCTCCTCAATGACTGGGATTTTTTACTGTTTTATCTCCTTCTGTATCCACAGCACTTATAACACTGCCTAGCACATAGTAGGAACTCATGAAGGTATTAGAATCCTTCCTCATCATCTAATTTACCTGGTGATCCTTGAATACCTGTTTATATTTAAGAATGAAATTCCAAAAACTTGAAGATCACCTCTATAAGGAAGGTGGGGTTTGTCAAAGGATGAGATTTACTGTAGATGATGGGGTAAATACACAGCTGAACGAATTTGGGGGTTCCCAATATCAGTATCTATAGGTCTTCCTTTTGAAGTTGTCATTTCCTCAGAGAAAAAGTATCCAGGCTCCTTCTTCAGTGATTTAAATGTGGCTACCAGAACACTGAAAGCAGATTGGGGTGGGGGGGTGTTGGAACGTCACTAATCAGTACGTAGATTTTTTTCCTTTGCCATTGTTGCTGCTGCTCTCAGCTATGTCCGGTGTCTTCAAGACCAGTCATTCTGCGGCAGTCTCTCCACAAGGTACACTAGTAGTCTTTTGCCCAGGTGAGTCATGTTGTGTGAGGTGGGAAAGGTGAGATGAGAGGTGTAACTATATATTTCCAACCTATTTCTTTAATTTTAGATCCACTTCACACTATCTATCTTAAGAGGATCCTTGCCTCCAATTTCCTTAGCTTTTTCAGAGTTCTGCCCTGAGAATTACCTTGCTTCTTGGCAAGGTGCTTAGTTTTCTCTGACTTGCTGAGTCAGTTATCACTCACCCATCTGCTTTATATCATTTAGAATTTTGTTATCACCTTTCATGTGCTTTCATCACCTTTTCTTTTCCCTTGGTCATTGCAGGTTAAAGCTTCATTGTAGTGGGTTTGTGGAGTAATCAGAGATAAACATGCATGTTTAATATTCCATAAATTTACTGGAATCCTTCCCTGGACTTTAAATCCAAATTTATGAAGAATATCCACATACTGTCACAAAATTGTTCTTGGCCAAATCTCAAAGAGAGAAAAGTTGGTAGGATAAACATAATATATAATTAATTAAGGAATTGAATAAACAGTTAGGTTGCATCAAATTCAAGAAGTAATATCAGATGTGCATAGCTCAGATCTTATATCACTTTTATGCTTGGTCAGCTAAGCATAAAAAATTATGTTCCACAGCTCAAAATCAAGTGTATAAACTAAAAAAATCAGTTGTAGAAATATTGATAATAACAATTGCAATAATAAATATTAAACAAAATCTACAAATATATTTAAAATATATATATTTATACAAATCCTCAAATATACATTAGATATATAATAAAATAAATATATATTATATACAAGATTGGACAATTAAGTTGGCAAACTTTCCACTGTGTGCTTATACTCATGATGTAGATCATAGTATACTATATTCTATAAAATACATAAAAGGGAAAATGCCTTCCCCATGGAATAAAGCACATAAAACATATAAAATTAGATGTCATTATTAGACAATATAACCCAGATGTTGTTCAACATCTCATAACAATGAGATGTTATATCAGAAAGGGAACCATGATTTAAATCACAGTCTCTTAATTCAACGTCTTTCAAGTTATTTTTCTCCAAAATTATCCTTATCATCAAATCAATGTTCTGTATATTCTGTTGACAACATTTTACTAGATTGTACCTTAAAGCAGATGCTATCTTGGTAACAGGCTTCATTTTACATAGAATATATACAGCATATAAGTCAGAAAGATTGCCCGCTCTTCAGATGGGAACAGTATCCTAAAGCTATAGTGAAGCAATTGAATCAATGAAAAAATATTAAGTATGGGAATAAAAAGGAGAAATCTCAGACAGTAAGAAAAATGTTCTCCTGACATAAAAATGACTATTGAATTTCATGTTTGGGTACCATGTCAGAGAGAGACAATGACATTCCTAAGGAGATTTGTCTAAGCCAAGAGTACCCAGGAGCAAAAGCAGACTGAAGCCTGGAGAAAACTCCTAGCAGAAGAGAGCTGGCCAAGTTCAGGAAAGAAAACAGATATTGAGATTCTGACAATCCAAAGGGAGGGCTGCACGAAAAGTACTTGTGGAAAACGAGAGAAACGACAGATCAATGAGGGACTCAAAGAAAGAAAGAAAAAATGCTTAAGTTGAAGAACTATTCATTCTAACAATATAGGACCACATAAGCAAGTTACTTTGATGCCTGCTTCGTAGAACTAACCATAGAAATTAATGGTGAAGTGGTACTCATGAAAATACTTTAGTTCCTTACTTTAATTCTACAAGCAAGTGTAACCTGCGTATATAGCCACAAAACCCATGACCCTCAAGAATTTCTTTCATTTATTGTATTGAAGAAAACATTATTTTTTTCTTTTCATGTATTGATTATCCTGTTGTTTGGCTTCTGTATCTCTATTCCACCATGATCATTCATGTTAAGTTTGCTGCTCATCACTTCCTAGAACCATGCAAACCACAGAGGGAAGTGCAGTATATTGGTAGCTACTATTCCATTCACTGCCTCAGGCTCAGATTAAACATATACTCCTTCTTTGTTCCCCATTAGGTATCACCAACAAAAGGTTATCCTATGTAACAGCCTTGTGATGGACACAGGGAATGAATGTAATGAAAAAGGAAGAAAAAATATATCAATTGTCAGTGTTCCTAAAGTTCAATGTATCATGGAGAATTTCTTACTCGTGTTCTTTTCCCTTGATCCTATCATGCTACCATTGTATTTGGGCCAAATCTTTCAGATGTTATCCCTTTTCTTTCCATCAGATCTTCTCTCTGCATACCACCTACTCACAGAGAAAAAAAAAAATATTGCCCTTAATGATCATAGCTTCTCTGATTTTTCAAGATAATTTTCTCCTTACTTTTCATATCTCTACTCTATTCTTGTCTTGGCTTTGCTACCTTTTGCAAAAGCAAAAGGCGCTTCATCTGTTTTGTCCAAAAAGGAGCAATGTTCTCCCTAAGATGCATTTGATTGCATATCTCTAGAACAATTTATTCAAACTGCCAGTAGTTTTACACATTGTCCAAAATGTTAAAATTTTTGCAAGTAATACATGCTCAGAAAAAAAAAAAACCAACTAATAAAAGTTGATAATAAATAGCAACATTTACTTAATTCACTCCTTCCCTTCTGTCTCACTTCCCTGGAGAAAAATCCTATAAATACATTATTTCATTTAAAAATTCTTCTAATGATCACCTACTGAACTTTAAATATTAATAGTTGATTAATAATTTAATATATTATTAATTGATGACCAAACATTAAAGATGAGGATTTTTACCCCCTTTTTAACATTCATCTCACTTTTTTGTTTTTACTATTTTATTTTCTCTATTATTTATCTTTAAAAAATAAATTTAGTGAAGTAACATTTGTAAATATTATCCACTGTGCTTTTCCCCAAAAATCTTTCCTTGCCTGCCTCCCCTGCCACCCATCCTCTGTCTGGCTTAGTGTTATTCATTGCCAATGGGATATTCAAGTCATAAGAAAAAATACAAAAAAAAAGAGAGACAACAAACCCCAAATTCTTGGCTTCAAGTTTCATCATAGCCAAGACAACTGAGTTTATGTAGAAATAGAATAGAAAGTGCCAGACACACCTTCCCCTGTTGGGTAACAAATGAGGTTCAACACTGACAAGAAAGCTTCAACCCTTATGCTTAAACCAGAAGCCATGAATTCCAAGTCCAATTTACTGAAGAAGGAAGAGGAGAAGGAGAAAGAGAATAAGGAGGAAGGGAAGGGGGAGGAGGAGGAGGAGGAGGAGGAGGAGGGGAAAAGAATTTGCGTGTCACAGATTATACCAGGTACTATAATTTGATTCACATTAATGTTGCAGGGCTAGCGCTTGTAGCCTTTTGCATTTGACACCACCAACTTCAGTCTTTCATGTCTCAGCTTTAGACAGCCTCGTTTCACTACACACCATATCAGAGACACTAAGCTCCCACAGTTCTCTCCACCTCATTTTTTCCCCTTCAACTTCTCAAAATATTGCCACCTGGAAATTAACTTTTACATTGTCAAAGTTCAAAATTTTACACTCTGCTTCCTGACAGCATCTTCTATGTTTTGCATATAAGTTAAACCTGTACATTGAAAACCAACAAATAATTATATTATTGACTAGAAATAGATTTTAGTATACAATCAGTGTGTAAAACTTAGTTCCTTTACTATATAGGTCCAATAGCAGAGGAATCAAGTAAATCAAAGGAGAATTATTCTAATATATACATGAAATGGATTTCTCTATCTTCATAGTTTTTCAAAATTTGCACTATTTTAGTTTGATGTAGTTAACATTTAGACCACGAATTTCCTATACATTCTTATTGTATTTCCCCAAGTATCTGATTTACGGTTACTACTTTTACTTTTTTTGTTGTTGTTTAGAAAATAATTTACTGTTGTCATCATATCAGTCATATCAAGCAGTTCTTTTAACGATTTATCAATTGCTTAGAATCTACTTTATCCTTATTTTATTTTATTGTGGTAAAGAACACATAAAATAAAATCGATCCTCTTAACAAAATTTTAAGTGTACTGTACACTATTGTTAACTATATGCACACTGTTATACAGTAGATCACTAGAACTTTTTCCTCTTGAATGATTGAAACCCTATTATCATTGAACAACAACCTCCCATTTTCTTTCTCTCCAGCCACTGACAGCCACCATTCTACATTCAGCTTCCATGAATTGGGAAATTACAGATATTTCATATAAGAATTTTGCAGTATTTGACCTTCTGTGACTGGCATATTTCAATTAGCATAATGTCCTTGAGATTCATCTATGTTGTTACCTTCCTTTTTAAGCCTGAATTTTCATACTGTATGCATATGTATATACCACATTTGCTTTCCACTCACCAATCAATAAACATTTAGGTTTTTTCCATATCTTGGTTATTGTGAATCATGCTACAATGAACATAAAATTGAAAATACCTCATTGAGAGCCTGTTTTCAGTGCTTTTGGAGAAATAGACAAAAATGGGGTTGCTGGGTTATATAGTTCTATTTTTAATTTTTTAAAGAATTTTATTGGGGAATTGGAGGAGGGGAACAGCATTGGGGAACCGGCGAAGGAAAACAGATAAGTTGTTGTCCTTTTGTTCTTCAGTCTAGTTGTGAAGGACATTGCTTCACTGGCCCATGTTGATATCATCATTGCGCTCTTCTCAGGTGACGCAAATTGGTCGCCAGCCTCTGGACAGCCGCTCACAGCTCACAATGGCTGCCAGTCACTCATGCTGGCTGCCGGCCACTCACTGTAACCTATGGCAGCCCACTACAGCACGGGCTGCAGCTATGCCCTCCTGGGGACTCACAGCAGCCCAGCTCCAGGTCGAGCTGTTGTTCACCATCTTAGCTATAGAAGGCAGTGTCACTGGCCCTCATATGTGGGATCCGAACCAGGGCCGCTGGCGTCCCAAGTCAGCTCTTAACCAACCCACCACTCAGCTGGCCGGAAACGTGGATATTTTTAACAATATGAAGCTTTCCAATACATAAAACAGATATTTTTCCAATTACAGTAATACCTTGGTTTGTGAGCATAATTTGTTCCAGGAACAAACTACTCGTATTGTAAGACATTGCTCATTTACCAAGTTAAAATGTATTGGAAATGTTTGCTTGTCTTGCAGAACACTCGGAAACCAAGTTACTCGCAATCCAAGGTTTACTGTACTTGTGTTTTCCTTAATTTCAACAACGTTTTGTAGTTTTCAGTGTACAAGGCTTTTACCTCATTTGTTAAGTTTATTTCTAAGAATTTTATTCTGTTTGATGCTATTGTAAATGGGATTTTCTTAATTTCATTTTCAGATTGTTTGTTGTTAGCGTATAGAAACATAATTGATTTTTAAATGTTGATTAGTATCCTATAAATTTATAGAATTTGTTTATTAGCTCTAACATTTTTTGTTCATATCATCTACAGAGATAATTTTACTTCTGATTTGGATGCCTTTCTTTTTTGTTGTCGTTGTTGGTTTGATTGCTTTTTGCTAAATTGCTCTAGCTACAGCTTCTAATACTATGTTGAGTAGATAAGGCAAGAGTGGACATCCTTGCCTTGTTCTTGATACTAGAGAAAATATTTCAGTTTTAACCATAGATTATGTTGGCTTTGGGTTTTTCAAATATGTCCTTGATTATGATGAGGTGATTTTCTTTTGGTCCTGTTTTTTTTAGTGTTTTTATTATAAAAGAGTGTTGAATTTTGTTCAATGCTTTTTATCTATTGAGATGATCTTGTGATTTTAATCCCTTGTTCTGTTAATGTGGTGTGTCTCATTGATTGATTTTGAACCACCCTTGCATCACAGGGATAAATTGCATTTGATCATAGTTTATGATCCTTTTAATGTGCTGTTGAATTCTGCTTGCTAGTATTTTGAGAGGATTTTTGTATCTACATTTATCAGAGTTATTGGCCCATATTTTTCCTTTCATGGTGTGTTTTCACCTGGCTTTAGTATCAGAATAATGCTCTCACCATTTCACTTGGAGATTACCTTTTAGATTTCTTCTGCTCCACACCCTGCAGCTCTTGGTTACTCCACCTCACTCTTGTACTCAGCTGTATTTTTTGTTTGTTTATTTGTTTGTTTTTAGCTGAGCCATCCTGCCACTTGTTGGCAGTTCAGCGGAAGCTCAGCTTGGGCAGGGAATCAAACCGGTGACCCTGTTGCTCAGAGCTCACACTCTTGAGCGAGCTCTTAACCAACTGAGCCGCTCGGCCAGCCTCCTCACCTGTGTTTTTGAGAACATCTCTTCTGGCCTTATTACAGATCAGAAAAGATTTAAAGCACAAATCATCCCAGGTCACAGACTGGATGTAGTGAATTAATTCTATTTGAAATAATATAATAAAAATATGTCACTAATGAAATATGACCTTGCATAGTAAGCAAGCTGCTATGTTGTAAGCTTCCCTATGGAGAGGTACATATTGCAAAGAATTCAGGGACGTCCCTGGCAAATAGCCAGTAAGGAATTGAAACCCTCAGTCCAACAGCCCAAGAGGGACTAAATCTTGGGCTGCTGGGACTCAAACTACCTGACTGAGCTTATAATCAGATCCTCTTCCTGTCAAATCTTGAGATGAGTCTACAACCCCCACTGACACTTTGACTACAGCCTATGAGAGGCCCTGAGTCAAAGACAACTGATTAAGCTGCACCTGAATTTTTGACCCACAGAAACTGTGAGATGTAGACATTTGTTATTTTGAGCATCTTAGTTTGGGGACAGTTTTTCATATAGCAATAGATAGATACCTAATACCCCTGGGTAAGACTATAACTGTAAAGCAATTTGGAAAATATGCAGTAATATTTTGAAACAAAGTACAGCAGAGATAACCTTAAGAGCTTCTTCCCTCTTGCTCTGATATTAATCCTAAAACAAATTATTTATAGACAAAATATAAAACATTAGAATTAAAATTTTAAATACAATATATAATCAACATATTCTGTACTAATTTACACATTTCTCCCTTTGTTTTTCATTATTGGTAATCCATATTGTATGGTTTTGTAAAATTTCTAGCAGGTATCAATAAGCATAAACTAAATACAGGATTACTTTTGGGAATAAAATAAAGTAACATAAGGGTCCTTTGATATAGTTCAAGATTAAACCACTGTAGCCTATAATTTAAGAATATTAAATTTAACACTCAGAAAAGTGATAAAAATTGCTCAGAAAGAAATTGAGCTATTTGTCATCCTTCAGGAAGAAGAGATTTGTGGGGCCTTAGTACTTATGAGAAATGTTTGAGATAAGTATTTAAGTTTCTATTCAGAAGTCATTTGATAATCTATTTTTAGTTTGGACCAAGAAAACATTAAAAGAAATTATCTTATATAACAAATATTAAAATGTAACCTGATTTTGTCGCTTGCAAGATTTGAAAACAAACAAACCCAACAACATAAAGAAAAATTTGGCCTCCAGCAAAACTAAATCAATTCAATTACATGGTATCTTTAGCTTATCATATTTTGCTTCCAAGTTTTTATGACTGAAGAAAAGAATAATTGCTCATGTTACTGAATGTGGCATCCAAGCAGATGATTTGATTTATAAATGGTATTTATCCCCAGGTCAACATAAAGAGATAGACTGGGTTGATCTTTGCCATAACCCAGTAGAATGAACAAACACTCTCTCTCTCTCTCTCTCTCTCTCTCTCTCTCTCTATATATATATATATATATATATATATATATATATATAGATATATATATATATATATATATATATAAAATGTATAAGCTCCAAAATTGTGGGGAAGGATCCAAAATGCTTATAGTACAGTTTACATGATACAAAGTATATAAAGTATAAAATAATTAGACAGTAAACTAGAGAAATGCAGCATTTCTCTCAGGCAAAACCTTTTTCTTAAATAAAATATTTTACCTGTCACTGCTAGAAGGCTGTGTTGACCTTGATCCTGATGACCAAACTTCCAGGATCATATTTGGACATTTGACCCCAATTAGCTTTTTTCTATGAAGGATTTTAAATTCTGATACTATACTTGTGACCATCAAATAATGCTGGGCACTGATACCTGACAAAATATAGAGCACAGGCCAGGGTCAGCCACATGGTAACCCAGATGGGCAAAGAGACTTACAGAAGAAACTGATGAGCAGAAAGTAGGATGGGGCAGAGAAGAAGTTCCATCTGCCAATCCCCAACCCATTGGTAGGAGTGTATATGTATATTTCCTTCCTTTGATTTTCTAAGGATGGAGTACACTGTCACATAACAGAAAACATACAGCCATACAGGTCCTTCTTTCCATTGTCACCTTAGACATTCTCCTCACTTTGGCAAAAAGTCTCCACTCACTGGCATGCTGATCATCTTCTCAGGCTTCTTCCTTAGAATCTGGATTTCCAGATGACTCCCAAGCATCTAGAGCACTGAGTAGTGGGGACCTTTGTTTTCTTACTGATTTATTTAGTTTTTTTCACAGTAGTATTCTGGGGATAACTAGCTTGTTGTTTATTAGTTCTCATTTGGGTTGTACATCTCTGTGATGCATAACCCAGGTAGGGCTGAACTCCTCACTGCCCACAGGCAAAAAATGATTCCCAGGTGTGAGGGTCAGTAAGACATTGAAAAGGAAGACATTGATGAAATAGCTGTTATAAACAATCTAAATTTCTTCATGTGTTTAAATAATTCTATAGCTGAACAAAAGTATCATTACAGTAATTAAAAACAAAAAGAATTAAAATACATTGATAAAGAAAATGATAATTTATTGTATACTTTTGCCATATAATGTGAAATAAAACTACCCATCCTTTGCTTGAGAATAGTGCTTTTGTGTCTTTTTTCACAGAGTTAATAAATAGTAGGAATGATGTGTCTGAGTCAGGTCTTCATTTTAAGCACAGCATCAAATATATTCCAAAATTTTGTTTAAATTCCAGGGTACTATAAAAGTCTCCTTTTCAAAAGCAAGTTTTAGCAGAGAATAACAAAAATGTAATGTTTTAACTCTTATATATGGCAGTTCCCAAAATATTTAATTATTTATCTTGGACAGTTTGCCTCACAATTGTGTTTGGAAATTTACAAATTGTCACTAATCATGCTCACTTGGAAGTATTCTGATTTTTTTTTGTTATTTCATTTGAAAACTGTTAGTGTTTTGTTTTGTTTTTCCAAAATGTCTTTTTTCCAGCCACATAGCTATGTGTAGTATGAAGCTCTAATAACAACGCATTGGAATAACATGCCCAAAGCAAGTGAGAAGCACAAACTTAAATTCTCCAATAAAAACTATAGATCATTGTGTAGTTTGAAAATAGATTGTATGGTTCGAACACATTGCCTATGCATCAGTGCATAATTTTTAACCACCCTTAATTCATTCTGGGGTGATCTCTTATCAGACGATTTCAAAGAAAACCATATAAAATAATATCAACACATAAATGTTTAATAATTTTTACATATTAAGAGTTTCTTACATATTAAGAATTCTGGAGACCCGGGAGTGCGCGAGTTGCCTCGGATCCCCACCCTCCGCATGGCTTGTGCTGTGTTGCCAGGGAAACGCCTAGTGGGCGTGCTCCAGCTCCAACAGGCTGCTCACTGAGATGTGGGAGTGCGCAAGCCGCCTGGGATCCCGGCTCTCCGCATTGCGCTTGCAGAGTTGCCAGGCTGGTGATTGGTTGTCGGGTTGCTTGGCCTGATCTGCGAGCAGCTGATTGGGACAGGCTGAGACTGGGAATTTTCCTGGGAATGTTGGGCCGTGAGCTGTGTGACTGTGTGATCCAGCCAGGGCTCTCCTGGTGATCTATCTAGGACATCAAAGCAATCCCAGAGCGACAGCCAGAATGGGGAAACAAAGAAACATGTCACAAGTAAAAGATCAGAAGAAACCTCTAGAAATGGAACCAAATGAAACAGAGGGATCCAACCTTTCAGAGACAGAGTTTAGAACACTGATGATAAGAATGTTTAAGGAACTTAGCGAGGACATAAAGAAGGATAGGGAAGCCATAAAAAACAACCAGTTAGAACTAAAGAATACAATAACTGAAATGAAGAACACACTTGAAGGAATCACCAGTAGATGAAGCAGAGGAGCAGATCAGCGATTTGGAAGATAAAATAGCAGAAGTCACCCAGTTGACACAGCAAAAAGACCAAAGAATAAAAAACAATGAAAATAGTTTAAGAGCCCTATGGGACCAGGTGAAGGGCAACCATGCTCAAATCATAGGAATACCAGAAGGAGAAGAGAAGAAGCAAGGGGTCGAGAATGTATTTGAAAAAATAATGACTGAAAATTTCCCTACCCTGGTGAAGGAAATCAACATACATGCCCAGGAAGTGCAGAGGGTTCCAAACAAGCTGAACTCAAACAGGTCCACACCAAGACACATCATAATTAAAATGGCAAAGGTTAAAGACAGAGACAGAATCCTAGAGGCTGCAAGACAAAGACAGCAGGTTACATACAAAGGAACTCCTGTTAGACTAACAGCTGACTTGTCTACAGAAACTCTGCAGGCCAGAAGGGAGTGGCAGGAGATATTCAAAGTGACACAAAATAAAGGCCTACAACCAAGATTGCTCTACCCAGCACCGCTATCACTTAAAATTGAAGGAGAAATAAAGAGCTTCTCAGAAAATAATAAGCTTAAGGAATTCATTACCACCAAGCCAGCATTGCAAGAAATGTTAAAAGGGCTTTTCTAAACAAAAGAAAGGGGTAAACAAGTTAACCCAGGAAGGCCAGGAATACAAATAACAAAATGGCAATACATATGCACCTATCAATAATCATTTTAAATGTAAATGGGCTAATTGCGCCAATCAAAAGACAGAGAGTGGCTGAGTGGATAAGAAAATAGGACACATGTATATGCTGTTTACAGATGGAATAAGATATTTCATGCAAATGGAAATGAGAAAAAACAAAGCTGGAGTACCAATACTTATATTGGACAAAATAGACTTTAAAATGACTACAATAAAAGACAAAGAAGGGCACTATAACCCTAATAAACATCTATGCACCCAACATAGGAACTCCTAATTACATATAACAGATTTTGACAGACATAAAGACAGAGATCAACAGTAACACTATCATAGTAGGGGACTTCAACACCATTGTCACCAATGGACAGACTCTTTAGACAGAAAATCAACACAGAAAGAGGGGCCTTAAATGACACTTTAGACCAGCTGGACTTCGTTGATATTTTTAGAGCATTTCACCCCGAAAAAACAGAATATACATTCTTCTCAAGTACACATGGGACATTTTCCAAGATAGACCACGTTAGGCCACAAAACACATCTCAGTAAATTTAAGAAGACTGAAGTCATATCAAGCGGATATAAAGGAAAAATTGATGGTTGCTGGCTGTGAGGGAGTGGGGATGAGGGAGAGGGGGAAGGTTTTGGACAGCGTAGGTGGGTGACTACAATGTTGCTGCAGGGATATGGGGGCAGTTCTGGGAATGTAATTGATAATGTTGTGAAGAGACTATTATGTTGTATAAAATAAGTCAGTAGGAAAAGGACAGGTACCATGTGATCTCACTCATATGTGGAACCTGAAAAACTGAATGAACGATTAAAGTAAACAGACTTATAGATATAGAGGAAAAACTGAGGGTTGCTAGTTGGGAGGGGGTGGGGATAAGGGGGAAGGGGAAGGAAATAGGCGGCATAAACTACAATATTGCCACAGGGATATGAAACACAGTTTGGGGAATATAATAATGTTGTAAAAATTTTGTGGCATGTCAGATAGTCACATGTCTTGTTAGGGAGACCACTTCAGGATTGAGTAGAGGCTTGATCACTGCACTGTACACCTGAAGCTGACATTGTACAATATTGTATGCCAACTGTAACTGAATATATAGATAGTCACGGGATGTGGAGTATACTGTGGCAGGGAGTCAAAGGAATTATAATAGATATGTATGATATGGGGGGTGGAGTGGGGTGGCGAACTGGGGGAGGGGGGTTGTCACTTTGGGGGGTAAAGAGTATAACTATTGCATTGTGTTGTACACCTGAAACTAATAAGAAAAATGAAAAAAAAAGAATTCTTTCTTCTTATAACACTTATTAATACCTCACTGAATACTAGTGTTCCCTGGAACACAGTATAGAAAATGCTGACCAGAGTAAATCTCAAACTGACAGTACAGAGTAATCAAAAATCAATAGGATTTGGAGTGAGGCAGAACTTTGTGCTAAGACACAGTCTCTCATTTATTTCCTGGAATATTGTGAATTTTATTTAAAAACCAAACAAAACCAGCCATGCCTAGATTTATTTACATGGTGGGGACAACATAGTTGCTTAATAAACCTTAGCTTGTTCCCTTCCATTCCCACCCCAGGCTTCCTCTTTGGGGGTTGCATAAATTAAGACTATTAGTTGCAAGTGAAAGAAAATACCAACAACCTCACTAAAGCAAAAAGGAATTTGCTGGCTCACAGAAAATGACAAGACTGGATTCAGGGCCCAGAAAATACAATTAATTGTTTTCTCCCCATCTCTTTACCTTCTGTCATATTGGCTTCAGCATCAAGCATCACATGGCAGCAAAAGGTTGCCTGGAGTTCCAGCCCCAACATTCTCTCAGATTTCAGGCCTGAGAGAAATTTCTGCAAATTGCCAAATAAGTTTTACTTTAGTTCTGATTGAGTCACATGCTCAAGTCTTGACTGGTTATTGGTTACTGTGGCCAAAGGAATGGATACTAGTGGTGGTTCTAAGATCCTGTGTTCCACCTTAAGGATATGAGAGAGAGAAAGAGAGAGAGAGAGAGAGAGAGAGAGAGAGAGAGAGAGAGAGAGAGAGAGAGAAACAGAGAGAGAGAGAGAGAAACAGAGAGAGAGAGAGAGAAACAGAGAGAGAGAGAGAGAGAGAGAGACAGAGAGACAGAGAGACAGAGAGACAGAGAAAGAGAGAGAGACAGAGAGACAGAGAGACAGAGAGACAGAGAGAGAGAGAGGTGGATGTCAGGGGATGAGCTAATTTCCCAAATGGAATTCAAGTCATAGTTCCCAGAAAAAAAGGTGACTAGGCAGTGGAGAGTAAAAACAGCAGATCAGACATCCACTATAAATCCTGTTTTATCAATCGATAGTCATGCATGCTTCAAGGAGAACTCTATCTTACCCACTAAAAACAACAATGTCCCTAGAATATCCTGTCTTCTTGCCCCAGAATCTTCAAGAGATTTCACTCTGTCAATTAATTAGTTATTTAAAATCTTTTTACTTTTTCTACTATAGCTTCCACATTTGAGATTCAGTTTATGTTTGCTTTCCTGACACACCCCAACACCCTCCCCCACCAAATCTTCACTCCAGTCTAGAACTTGTGTCTTCTTTCTGAGCTCACAAATCATCCCGGGCATCCTAGCACAGATCACACTGTATTATATTAATTGGCTGGTTGCTTATTTCTCTCCCCATATTGAGTGGATTCATCCTGGGTCCTCATGGCTGAGCACCAGACCTGCCACAGAAGAATCACTTCATAGGATTCATTAAGGAAATAAATGATTGAATCAAATAATGGGTGAATGAATAAGTAGGTATCTCAGAAGAGGCCTCAAAAATGTGAACCTCTTGCATTATGTTGTAGATAACTAACTTCAGTTACAGTGTTAATCATTATTAGTAAAGTACAAATGTCAGTTGGTTTTATGCTCCAGGTCATTTCTCTTACTGTATAAATATCCATAGTGGCCTTACAGAGTCAGAGTGAGTGTTTCTCGGTCTGTCTTTTTGTCTATCTGTTTGTCTCTAACACTAATATACACACGTACATGCACACATACACCAACATTCCTACATGTATGTAAAATTTCCCTAGCAGCATGGTTAATTCAAAAATTATATAATGCAGCTCTTATTTTTGATGGATTCTTTTTTATTATTATAGTCCCAAATGGTGAGCTACTCTGAGAAAGCAGTGGCCACATTTTTGCTACAGCAAAATCTCTAGATGCAGCAATTTTCTGACAATTTATTTGACTACAAAGTATCTGTCTGGCTTCAGAGGGAGAAAAAAATCATCCAGAGTTTTCAACAGAAGGAACTTCTAAAGGTAGATGAAGCCAAAGCATTTCAAGGAGAAAAAAAAAAAAAAGTAGATTAGCCAACGGTGAAATATCAGCAGTCCCAGAGAGATTTCTCCTCCCTTGAATTTTGCTGAAGTGGGCTTTTCATCAATTATTCCCATGAAAGTTTCAAAGTGCTTTGGGTATATAATTCTCACTTTTATAGGTGAAAGTTCTTTTTAAAGTATAATTTTAAAACCTATTTTTAAAAAATACACAAGCCGTGCATGAGTACAATTTCAACATTAAAAAGTTGGAAAACTGTATATAAATATATAGAATTTTAAAAACACTGCGTAGTTTATCCCTTTACTTTGATATCAGTAATTGCTTCTAATTGTTTGAATCTTTCCAGATATTTAAAAAACGCTCATATGTTATTCTTTATAAAGGCTCCTCCAGTTTCCTTTCTGTGAATTTCCTCTCCTCCACTCCTGATCATTTTGGCCAGAGACCATTTCCAGTGCCTGCCTTCACCATGGAATCCATGCCTTCCTACAAGCCAGAGACAGAATGAAACACAGGCTCAGTCAGCTAGATGCATGCCCCTGGGACTCTAAACAGGAAGTGAGTGAAATAAGGAATCAAGGAATTTTGAGGGTCAGAATCCTCACAGTAGCAGCAGCAGAGGTGATGACAGCAGTGGCAGCTGTGGCAACACACTGGCCAGGCTATTCCTGCACAAGTATGTTGCAGTGTTTCCTGCTTCCTGATTTCTTTCTGAGCTTCCTTGTTTCCTGGTGTTTCCGATGTCTTCTTCCTGTTCCCATTGATTCTGTGAACTGGTATCTTTTCAATAGCATGTAAACTAGCATTCTGTAAATTCTATTGTGCCTGTTATTAGAAGTATAGGCCAACTTTCTTTTGGTTATTTTCCTAGTACCTATTTCTCTATCATTTTAACGTATTTTTTTTTTCAGTATTTCCAGATGTGTCCTTTACCATATAACTATTCAGAGTTACATGCTATTGAATTTTTAGAAATCAAATCTGAGAATTTCTAATATTTATAGAAATTCTTTTAAACCGCTTCTTTAATTCTCTTGTCTTTAAAATACCCAAATAGTTTCTTATTTTTAAAGGTCAATACTTCAAGATGACAAAGGGAATTTATGAAAAGCCTGCAGCTAAAATCTTACTCATCAGTGAAAGACTGAATTTTCACCCTAAGATCAAGAACAAGACAAAGATGCCTACTTTCTCCTCTGCTATTCAACATTGTACTGAAAATTCTAGCTACAGCAATTAAACAAGAAAAAGAAGCAAAGGGCATTGAAACTATTCAAATTGTAAAAGAAAAAAAAAAGTGAAACTATGTCTGTCTGCAGATGACATGATCTTATATGTAGAAAATCCCAAAGAACCAAAGAATCTATAAGAAAGATGCTAGAACTAACAAATGAATTCAACAAAGCTACAGGGTACAAGATTCATATACACAATTCAGTAGTGTTTCTATATACCAGCAATGAATGATCAAACAAGAAAACTAAGAATGCAATTCCATTTACAATAGCATCTAAAAGAATAAATATCTAGGAACAAATTTAGCCAGGAGGTGAAATTTCAAAACTGATTACAAAGCTATAGTAACTAAAACAGTGTGGTACTGACATAAGGATATAAAGACCAATGGAAAATAATTGAGGGTCTCAAAAATCAATCCATACATTTATAGCCAATTGATTTTTGGCAAGGGTGCCAAACCCATTCAATGGCAAAAAGTATTATCCAACAAATGGTGCTGGGACAATGATCTAAATATAAGAGCTAAAAACATACATCTCTGAAGAAAATACAGGGAAATCTTCATGACCACAGATTTGGCAGTGAGTTCTTAAAGTTGATTTGAACTCTATTTGTTTTTTTTTTGTTGTTGTTGTTTGTTTTAAGTAGGTAATTTCTCTTTTTTTCATGACTTTGATGCCCTGTGGTTTGAAAATGGATATAGACTTTAACAAGTATGAGCCATTAGTTCTTTGATGAAATGGAAAAATTTGTTAAAGTTGAGAACCATTTTTTAAAAAATGATCAATGCTCATTTAATCATTTTACTTAAACTTAAAGATCTAAATTTATCTAAGTTTTTGATGTAGCACAACGCCTTCCTTTTGAGATGGGCCTGCTGGTTAGATTTTCCTAGTATCTTTATTTCATGAACAACACTCATAATGAATTATCCACAATTTTCAATTTCAGTGTCTTTAGAGTGAAGGTAAAAACGTAAAGACATTGTTGGAAGCCTTTGTGTTTACCGCATCGCAGGAATGTATGACTTTTAACCCCAATTTTATTGATCCTGTGGCCAAACCTAACTTCATGTCTAATTTTTTAATGTGGCATGTCTTTATGGAGTTCTCCCCAAAGCATTCAATTTAATCTTTCTAGACAATTCTTAGTTTTTATATTAATAATGTATCCGTTTGTATAATTAACGTAACACATACAAAGCTCTTTTACAGCTAGGCACAAAACACAACTGACTTTTTAAAAACGGAATTCAACTGGTGGGAGTAATCAGCAGTGCACTCATGTGCCATGCAGTCCCTTTCCAGTTCTGGGTATTTATCACTCTGTGAGAATCAATAAGACAGCATGGCGGAAGCACATTAATTGGCTGAGTCAGTCAAGAGAAGTGATTCAGTTAAGAGAACTACTCTGTTTTTTAAATTCAGAACTCACTGTACTATTTGCTACAGTCTGAGCAATCATACCTTTTTCAATTCTGGACATTTTTTTGTTATGTGTTTCCCAAAGATATCTCTTCTCTCTCTACTCTCATAATCAAGGAATCTTAGATGTATGTTGTATGTTTCCGTTTTATCCTCTATTTCTCTTAACTAGTTTTTCATGTGCTCAACCTCTTTATATCTCTGGATTGCCTTTTTACTCTGTGCTCTGTCTCCCTATTTTCTCATTCTTACTTCAGCTGTGTCTAGCTATCATTTAAGTGGTCCCCCGAGTTTTCTATTTTGATAGTTTATATCTTAGTTCCAGGTGTTCTGTTTCATTCTTGTTCAAGTCTAATATTTTTTTGTTAGTGTCCTATTCTTTTACTGAGTTTTCTATTACTTCTTTTCCTCTTTATTTAAAATATTAAAAAATAATAATTTCTTTGATATTGTTTCATTTTCTGCCAAACTTGGGGTGCTAATATAACTTTTGTTACATCTGTTTACTCTCCACAGTGTGGTAGTTTCCATAAGTGATTAGACTCCCTGGGTTCCTAAGTTGGTCACAGAATCCTATATAATTGTTACAATTCAGAGGAAGAATTTTATCTCAACTTCACTTTCATTACCCCCCAAAATAAGAGATATAGTGGGTTATGTCTATCAGTTTCACAAGGAAAAGGCAAATTTATCACTTTTGTAGAACTTGAACATTATAATATTTTTAGGTTTTCAAATCTTGCCTCTATAACTTAAAATATAGATGACTAATAGATTTTACTTCCAAGTCCTGACAGTACACATTTGTTTGTTTGTTTATTATTGCCTGCTACTGAACAGAGAGTTTCTTGGATAGTTTGAAAGGACAATGAATAGTGGGTTTTTTCTGATCCCTTTTTCACAGAGCTCCCTTTTTCAGCTAGAAGTGTTATATCAGAATCTCAGTTTCAGCTCTTTGTCTTAGCCACAGGTTGTAACTGTGCATCAAAGTGCATGAGACATCAGCACTCTTAGGTCAAAATCCACATAGGCTATGATCACATATTTTTATGCTGGAGTTTTAATTCTCTATTTCTGAAAACTGAAGATTTACTATTTTATTTTGTTTGTGTCTTTATTTTTTAACTTATTATGTACTTGTTATTTTGTACCAGCATGGATCAGCATGGTTTTTCTCATGGTTTTTGTTTGTTTGTTTGTTTTGTTTTGGTTTTATGAGGAGGGTGAAGGGAGGGCTAAGGGGAACATCTACATCTTTCACCATTTAGCTAAAAATCACCCTAGGATAGATTTCTACAAGTATAATTTCTGGGTCAAAAAACATATGCATTTAAATTTTCTACCCCAAAAAGGTATTCATTAAACCTCCATCCTATTGTGCCTGAGAGAACCAATTGCCCACACTTTTGACTGCACTATATATTACAATTTTGGAGGAAAAATACTCTGCTGTGTTATGTTATCTATTTTTACTTACTGTGAATGATTTTGAAAATGTCTTCATTTTTATGTTTATTCTGTGATTGCCTGTCTGTTCTTTCTCAAAGGCTAACATCCTTTTTAAGTCTTGTACTTCCTTTACCTCAGTGGATGAGGAATAAGTAATAATTACTGATGATCATATTACCTCATTCTGTATGGGCACATAATTAGGGAGAGTTACACAACACCATTTCTATTTTATAAGGAAGACTTTATACCAAAGAAATAGAAGTGAAGTGATTTAACTCTTATGTTCAAGGTCAACCAACTACTAAATTCAAAAATCAAACCCAGGAGGGCGGTTCTTGTGTTCATGCTCTAAAAATATTACCCTATCATAAACCTAGCCCTAAAACTCGCCCCAGGCGATGATTAAAGAAACAAACAAGATACAACTTTAAAAAGTATATGGAAATGCAGAATTAGGGCTAAATGCTCATAATGGAGCATCAAGATCCTCTCTGTCCAGCAGAGAATTTTATTATCTTAGAAGCTGGAACCTATGGACCTGGGACTTCTTTCTAGCTGCAGCAGAACATGGTAAAGCAAGGACTTTTCATAATCACTGCTCAGTGTTATTTAATAAAAGGTTTAAATTAATTGGCTATTACAAAAGATCCCACAAAACCATATTGCTTGTCTGTTTCCTAGCAGTCATCATTACCAGCTCCACTTTATGCACTCTGAGGCTATGAAATCTACGCGTTGGTTAGTAAGAGAACTTTGGCAGTACAAGGCACTAAGTCTTCTAAGTAAGCCAACCAAAGGGATGATTTATACTGGCAGCTAAGAAGAGCCTCTTTGCTCATCAACACCTTCCCCAAAATATAATCCATTATATTTTTTTTCAATAAACATTTATTGAAGCCAGAACTTGCAGTGAAGATACAAAAAGAACATATCAGGTGGCAGGTTACAGTAGTTCAAAAGCACGGATAAAAGGGGGTCCTTTTGGTGCTTAAAATAACATCCATTGTCACAATTAGCCAAATGTTAGCTTGAGAGCTCAGAATTTAAATAGAATATGATCTTTCCTATGATGACCCTTGTCCCCCCCCCCATCTTTTGAAGGCACTCATTGAGTCTGATCATTGTCAGGCATTGTTTGACCAATTGTCTCAACCTTTTCAATTGAATAATCTTTTCACTACCAGGCATCTACAGTATGCCTTTCATGTGTGAAAAGAAAATTCATGCTCCACCTGTAAAAACGTAGCAGATGGTACAGTAATTTGTATATACATCCGTGCATACAAGGTATATTCCCGGAGAATGAATCAGACTCATACCTATTTCAATGTTTCATTATATTTAATTTTAATTCATTTATTCATAGTTTTAACCTCAGTAAGAACATTCATTATTTAAATTAATAGACAGGTAAATGGCATCAACAAAACTGCAGCATTTAACGTTGAAGATAACTGACATGCATGAAGTCATTGTATTAAAATATTGGTTTTTCCTATTGTTTTGCACAGATGGTACTAGTAATTAATAGGATGCTATTTTTTTTTTGATCACAGGATTCCCTGTTGACAAAATTCACATAGCATACAATAAATTTCAACATTATACTATTTGAATGGGTGTTGTGTGGGTTGTAGATTTATTAAATGGTCATATACTATCTCAGATGCAAATTTTATAATGTTCCTAATGGTCAATGTATTATTGAGTTTAATAAATTTAAAAAATATATGGGGCAATATGATCTACTCCAGAAAAAAATCTTAACTGTATATTTGATCACAGATGTGTAACAATGCGTTTCATGCCATCTGGTCTGTAAACAACAGCAATTTTAAGATACAGAGGTATTTAAATGATTAAAGGTAATAAGGAACAGCATTACTTACCACTTAAAAAATAAAAAGGCCATTCTGAACAGAGGATCTGTCCTGAGAAGATGTATTCTTTGACATACCAGAAGTGGTAGGGTACCTCAGTAGTATGGTTGTACATATACATATAACCTTAAAGACAAGTTTTAAAACTCCTGCTTTGTAAGCAAGAATTCTATTTAGCAAACATCCTCAATAAGCTGGTTTATCTATTATATGATGAGGAAAATCAACAGTTCTATGGCTTCCACATGGATGAGTCAGCAGGCCCCTCAAGGTGAGGCCTTGGGAAAATATCTGAATTTTGCTAGCACCTCCTACAGAGGGCATCAAGAGTAGAAAATGAATGGGAATGAATCTCTTATGCTTCTTTTAGAGGGGTCACAATATAACAAGCTAATTTCATTTCTTAAGGATTTTTACATTATCATTCCTTATTTCTAAAGTGGCATGAAAATGCGGTTTAAATGACACTCAACTCTCAAAACAGTAAATTACTGGCCAGAGAAATATCCACTTTTAGAATTATCCAATAAGATTTTTTTTAAAGTGAGGAAATACAAAAGTAAATGAAAGGCCCCATTTATTTCTGGACTTTACCTTTTAAAAGGATTGGGTGAGAGCCCCTGTATGACCTTCCTGAGTATTTAATGAATTGCCCCTGATGCCTCTCTCCAATGGTCCTGGTTCTTAACACAGAAACTTATTCATTTGGCAGACTAGAACGGAAGGACAGCCTCAAAATCATCTCTTTCAAGGGAACTTGAAAGATAATCTTTCATATTGCAGTGTCACCATTCTAGGGTCATGGTCACTCAGTTTTGTTTATGGGGAAGCAGACCCTTTTGGTCTAATGTGGGGAACTTGGCACATGAGCACCTCTTGTCTGTGGAGCAAACCTGGCAAATTACATAGATGAGAACGTGTCTGGATGCAGGGCTATGGCACAGGGCTCAGCGCCTGCAAAGACACAGGTTTGGGAACGCAAAATGAATTGAACAAAGTAGAATAGTATCCTTAAAAAAAAAAAAAAAAATCAAAGAGTCACCAGTATTTGCAGCCTTGCTCTTGAGTTCTGAAGGTTGGTGTGGAATTTGATAGCTTGTTGGAAAAATGTAGCTCAATCCTTACTCCTGGCAGAAAAGTGGCTCATCCCTAAGTAGACCCAGAGCCTGGCTGGCTTGCAACCCTGAAGGAGCTCTCTTTTTCTCTTTAAAAGTCCTTTCTATACTCATTATGAAGAGAATCTAAATTCACTTTCATTTTCAGACTAAATACTTGCTATACCATATAACACAATTTCAAAGAAAGCCAGGACTGTGAAATTTATGATTACAAACACCCATGTTCTGGGTTTTCATCTCTTTCGTTATCAATAACCTGGGCCCTTAGCATTGTTGCCTTGCCGAAAAGAGCAAATGCAATTGATTCCTTAAAATCCCCTGATTTGAGAATCAGCTAATGATGTATAAAATTTCAGGTGTGGACATTAAAATTTAAATTGTGTATAAACCCTAGAATACTTGTGGAGAAATGAGCTATTTAAAAATGAAAAATAAAGCCTCATGCTTTATGACTGTTTTCTTAAGTAGTAAAAAATGTCTCTTAAGGGCCAGCCGAGTGGCGCGGTGGTTAAGAACTGGCTTGGGATGCCAGCGGTCCCGGTTCGGATCCCACATATGAGGGCCAGAGACACTGCCCTCTAAAAAGTAAAATAAAAAAAAAAAAAAAGTCTCTTAAAAGATTGTTTATCATGAAATAATTAAAACCTCCTCTTAACTATTTATGTTATTTATATGTAGAATACCAGTCCTACTTATAAATGAAAACATAATTGCCTCTTATGAAAAAAAATCTTGCATTCGTCAATCAAATTTGGTAGTGCAAAAAAATAGTTTTTTAGTTAATATATTTTATGGAAATAAAGTAGTAATAAATCCTACTTGAAGTATTTTTGTAAATTCATTTTTATTCAGAACAATATTTTCAATAGTAGCTATTTAATAAGGTAATTCAAAGGTATTTGGGGAAAAATGGCTGTGGAGCTATTTTTTATTAATAATTTATGAATGTCTGTCACTTTCATGTTAATAATATGGTAAATGATCAAACTAAGAAGAGGGATGACTTGTATATGAACTCAGACCTGTGAAAAATCAAGATGGGGTTTCAAATAATCCAAAAATAAGGCTCAGACAAACATATTTCAGGCCAATCATCAAAACCCTTTAATTTCCAAAAGAAAAAAAACACACAAAAAACAGTGTTTTGTCCAAGTTTTACTCAAATAAATTGATGCTAGGAAACCTCTGAAGCCCAACCTAAGCTTCTCTAGTTGTTAGTCTGTATATTCCTTAAGGGCCTGGTACATGGCTCATGTGCCTTGGTTGTATATGTGTTTATAAAGTACAAGCTAATAAAATGAAGAAGATGGAAGGAAAAAAGGCAGGGAGAAAGACAGAGAAGGAAGAATGGAGGAATGAAAGAAGGGAGGAAAGACGGAAGAGAAGGGGGGAGGGAAGGAGAGAGGGAGGGAGGCGAACAAGGAGGTAGGGAGGGAGAGAAAAGGAGTGAAGGAAAGAGGGAAAGGAGGAAGGGAAACATATAGTTTGTAAATGATAATACCAAAGGACATCTGATAAATTACAGTGAGTGGGTCAGAATCGGTACCACCGTGCACCTTGTCCAGTTATTGTCATATTAATCTCCAAATTCTTGTTTATGTCAAATGTATTACTGGTTTTCCCAGAATTCTTAATTTTATATCGTCTATAAAATAGAATATATATTGTGGCAAAAACAAACACCAAAACATATGAATGTTAAAAAACTATATTCAAATTATTTTTCATATGGAATGATCAAAATTATGTTACTTTAACATAAATTCAAATTAAAGTAGTGGATTTGCTTAGATGCCTTAAATAAATGTGGGTACTAATCTTAAGATTGATAAGATT
The DNA here is from genome assembly GCA_033961575.1 of Aselliscus stoliczkanus. NCBI lineage: Eukaryota > Metazoa > Chordata > Mammalia > Chiroptera > Hipposideridae > Aselliscus > Aselliscus stoliczkanus. Next base: position 27,522,490 of record CM066731.1, read on the forward strand.
AACTTTTTTCTTAGACTGGTAAGAATGCCCAGCAATAATGTCTAAGTCATATGGACATAATGTATTTTAAAGCTAAGCATAATAAATTAGTATTCATACTTGCCACATTATTTCTCCCTATTGGACCAAAGTTGCCTTTTTATTAAAATACTGCCTTGAATCTCATGATAACTTTCTTTCTCTTTGTGCTTACTCCTCTTTGCCAAGTTAGAAGAAAAAGGATAAAACTATGTGTTTTCCTCTAACAAATATATTCATTATAATCTAGCTGACTGTGTTTCAAAAATTCCTTCTAAGGAATAAAAGATATTAATGATCAGTTTGTTTAGACTGAAAGTAACAGGTACAACTAGAATAAATGTCTTAGACGAGCAGAGGGTAATATAACACTCTATTTCTCTTGACCTTTTAAATTTTAGTCTAGAACACTTACCTTGGTATTATGTTTAATTGTGTCCTATATCTCCATCAACATGGTTAGAAGCAGCGTGGTATTATACTATCGTAGTCTATATGGGTGCTCCCATCCCATCCCGTTTGCTGGTTCAGAGGGCCCTTTCTCCAGCTCCTGTGGGTGTCACTGCAGTTGGGACTTGCTGCAAGTGAGCAGTGGGTGACTGGAGCACCCTCACCCCGAGGTGCCTGGGAGTTTACTCATCCCCAAACCCCTCCCTGCAGGCAACCCATAGCAAATGACAGAATAGTGAGGGACACAAAACCCCAGATCCTTGCATCAAAGAAGGGCAAACTCTATGGTGCTCTCTTTGGAATCAGGCTGAGGCTAGCTCGACTCCTCCTGAAACCATTTTCTTGTTTAATTTCTTCCCTTGTCTATTTTGCTTCCAGCACTCCAGTAAAGATTTCTCTCAAGAGCAAAAATAATAAATCTCTTGCACATGAATCCCATTCTCAGGCTCTGCTTCTAGTAAACTCTCCAAAGACAGGTGCAGAGAGATGAAGCAATACAGTGAGAGTCAGAAACCCAGCGCTGCCCTTTAAGAGTGAGACTTCAGAAAAATTCTTTACACTTGAAGCCTCTGTTCTCCTTTGTGAAGTGGTGATAATGACACTTAATCTCCATCACAGAATTGTTGTGATTCACAAATGTACTTAAAGATACTTAAAAGGATTGTGTAAATGTAAACACTGTTAGCCCCCTTCCTCAATTCTTTTTTAAAAATTTTCTTTAAAATACAAAATATTTATTGAGGAAAGCAATTGAACCTTCTTTACATAGCAACTACTTTAAATTACTACTTCTATGAGTTAATACAATGTTGAATGTGATTTTTTTTTTTTCTGTTCTGATGGAATAGTGATTAAAGCTCCAATCTAAATAGAAGAGAATTTAAGTCACACATATTGAGAAAGCCGTTATTGAGCTACTGAGAACTGGAACCACAGCCTTCTTACACAGTTCTCAAAAGATGCAGAACCACCAGCCCATTAACACAATCATAATTCTCTCTTCCCCACATTCCTCCTCCACTGCTTAGGCATGGCTAGTCTCAGGGTAGAGGGGCAAGGGAGTGCAAAGTTTAGCTGAGACTTCCCCTTTCCTCCCCTCCTCTCTCCTCCCCTTACCTCCATTCCCCTCCCCCATGCAATGGTCCACTACCTCCCCATGGAGGCCAACTGAGGTAGATAATTCTAGACAATTGATACTGTTCTTTAGTCCTTACCTGGATGTTTGCATTTCTGGGTGTTCACTCCACTAGAGTGGTGCTGATTCTTGGGAGAGTGGTATATGCCTTAGGTCTGGATAGTTACAAAAGTGAGAGATCTGCTGATGCCATCTTGCCCCAGGGGGAAGGGGCTTCAGTGCGCTGCAGAATGGTAGAAGAAGGTCTTTGCTCTAGGTGGAGAGGCATGGCGCGGCAGTGCAACTGGAACAATTGATTTACCCTGACATGGGCAGGCCAGATGCAAGTGTGGCAGGGGCCAACTGGAAAATGTTTTCCATTTTCTGAAGGAGCTCTCAGTGAGGAAAGAGGCTACATGGAAGCTGAACATGATCTCAAAAGAGTATATACATCATGTCAGGCCTAAGCAGAATCTGAAGAAGCAAGAGCAAAGCCAAGAAAACCTTCATGTCATGCAGTAGTACAAGAGAATTTCACATCCTCCTCCTTTCCATCCTTCTAGCCTCCAGCTGTGTAGAAGCTAGACCCAAAAGAGAAGTGATAAACTGGGGGAGGGAGGAGTAAAACACAACCATCCTCCCTTGAGAATCCTATCCTCTAATGAGGAATCTGATCAACGCAGGGGAGGGGGATAGAATTGGATAGAAAATTTATAAAATAGACTAAATTTTAATAATCAAGAATGATCAGAAAGTTATGAAATTTGCCCAAGATTCCATTAAAGACACTTGATACAACAATTCTATAGAGTACAGCTAAAAACAGTAATTAAAAATAATCAAATTACTTATACTCTATTTCTTTTTTTTTTGAGGGCAGTGTCACTGGCTCTCATATGTGGGACCTGAACTGGGGCTGATGGCTTCCCAAGCCAGCTCTTAGCCACCGCGCCACTCGGCCGGCCCTAAATCACTTATACTCTATTGAATTAAACTCTTCAAAAAATAGCTGCACATCAGTAGATAATGTGACCTGTAAATTATCCAAACTGAGTAAGACTGCAAAAAATTATGACCAATGTATATGGATTGGCACTAAGAAATCAAAGTGGAGTGGGGGAGTCCATTTAGAGGCTAAGACCATGAGTTTTCATGTCAGACCAAACTGAGTTGTAATCCCAGTCTTTCACTTATAAACTGAATGAAGTTCTCCACTTATTAACTGAGTGACCCTGCATGAGTTTCTTATGCTCACTAAGCCTTGGTTGGCTGATCTGAAACTGTGCTCCAAAGCAGTAGATTAACCAATCAGAATTCATCAAGGCCTGACACTCAAAGTTCACAGTCTGGTTCCATCCTCTCTATTGCTGTTAGTTTGTGTTTTTTTCTTTCTATGATCAACTATTAGATAAAAATAAGAAGATTACACTTCAGCTGATCTGATAGTTTGAAAGTTATGCTGACTCAGGGTTTTAAAAAATGATGTAAATGATTTTTCCAAAATACAATTCTTCATCACAGAGGCTATAGCCATCATTGTCTGCAGGCCGGATCTGGCACATTTCACAGCTTCTAAGAGCTCACAAGATTCCACAAATGCAGGAACAGCCGGAACAGGCAGTGTCACTGGGCAGACAGGGGTAGTGAGGACTGACAGGTGGTCTGCATGTGCCTCTCGGAGCCTTTACCCCTGCAAGACTGTGTTTACCAGAGGGGGTAGCTTGAAAATGCTGAATATGAGTGGTAACCCTGATTACTGCTCTAAATATATGTAAAATTATAGACTGCTGAGGGTGAAGCTGTGTTTAGCAACCCTCCTGTGACTTTTGGTGTGGTCCTCTAAGAAAGAAATGGAAGTAGATAAGTAAGCAGGATTTTGAGAATGCAAGTGTAACATGTGGGAGAAAACTCTGGAAAAGAAGCCACAAAGAAAAAGCTGAATGTGGTTCTAGAAAACTCCTCACACTGTGCCATCAAATGAACCAAACCTTTTTTAAAAAAAAAATGATTTGCCACAATGTCTATCAAAAATCTTATGTTTCTGCAATTACTAGGATATTATATTTCCTTTACATAGATTATGGCACTTGCAATAAGTATATTTTTGAGTCAAAATAATTGGTCACCCAGTCCTCTGTAGTTATCAATATGAAGTGAACAGAGAGACCTGATTTGTTCATTGTTAATACTTTCTGGTTAACTAGGATATGAACAAAATAATGTGGAGAACTGCAGATGTACTGCTTACGAGGCAAAATAAGATCTCTCTAATGATATCATTATCTGAAGCATTCCTTGTTCAGAAGCTCTTCCCCTAATACAAGATGCCAGGCATAAGTAAACTCTGAAGTGAGATATTCAGTCTTTCACATCTTTGCATCTCTCCTTGAATCTTACAATAGTAAATATATCCTTCATATTTATTGGAGAAAATTAGATCCCTGATGCAGAGCGTAAGAGCAGAGAGTGATAAATAGCCTTTGGAAGAGGATAAAAGGACACAGAAATACAACATGTTGAACCTTTAGCCCTAGGTGTATCATTATAGTAGATCAAATTTTCTGAAAATGACCACAGAAATATATCCACTTTCACACGATCTTCTCCACATGCTCCTCCAGATCATGCTCTTCTGTTTCAATGAATAGAATATGGCAGAAGTGATACTGTGTGACTTTTAAGGCTAAGTAATAAAAGGTAACGCAGCCTCCATCTGAATCTTTCTCTCAGGATGTTCACCACTGGAGCCCAGATACCATGTTATGAGGAAACCCAGACCACATGGAGAGACCAAATGTAAATGTTCTAGGCAAGAGCCCCAGCTAAGGTCAAGCCAATAGCCAGCTAAAACCACTAGACATGTGAGTGAGGAGTAAGCCTTCAATGATTTTAGGCTCAGCCTTCAAGCTGATGCAAAGTAGAGCAGAAATGAGGTACCATCACACGCCCTTAAACAAACTGCAGATTTGCAAACAAAATAAGAATCATTCTGTTAAGCCACTGTATTTCAAGATGGTTTGTTATACAGCAATAAATAACTAAAACAATCATAAGATCCATTTGGCCAGATGAGAGTATAATGATATTTTCTGATATAGATCAAAACACTAGAATGATTTTAAAATAATGTGTAGGGGATTTGTATTTTAAATGAACTGTTGTTTTAGCACAGTACCTACCACAAAACAGGACATAATACAAATTAATTGATTTACTTGTAAATCACATTCTGATAAAGTAACGCATGCTATACTGGACTTGCCATGCTATACTCTCAACCAGAAGATTACAGAGTCAAAAAGAGTAAAGGGGATATCTGTTGTCTTAGTATGCACAACATTCTTTCTCCTTTCTTTTGGTATACTATTCTATTTTTCAGGTGCAATCAACAAATTTCCATACCATGTACTTTGAGTTGGGCTGTCAATAATGGTGCTTCAACCTCCTGTCACTTGGGTGAGATGTGATCTATTCTGGCTAATAAGAATGCTTCATCCCCTTAATGATTGGTGCAAGGATAGGCAACTCAACAAAGCAGAGCCAATCAGTGTCTTCATTAACTGGGAGAAAGTGGGCTTCTCTCTCTCTCTCTCTCTCTCTCTCTCTCTCTCTCTCTCTCTCACACACACACACACACACACACACACACACACACACACACACCTTAAGCTGTAAGGATGGCAGGAGAAATCCTGATTAAGAATGAAACTCATGGGGAGATTCAAGATGACCAAGTAGATAAACACTGTGCCTGCTTCCTTCCATGAACAAATTAAAATTACAACTAAATTACAGAACACTCAACCTGGTGAACCATCTGAATTCTGGCTGAACATGTTTTATAACAAAGGATAGAAAGAAGACTGGTAGGATGGGGCCAAGATGCGGAATTGGCTGACCCCAAACCTCCGTGTGGTGGTTGAGAAAAGGAAGGGATATCTTGCCCCCCAGAGGAGCAAGGAACCCCTGCCACACACCAGCCTTCCCAGCCCAGAGTACTTGTGCCAGAAAGAGGAGCTCCCACAATATCTGGCTGTAAAAAATAGTGGGTATTCTGACCATCCAGGTGGGACAGAGGATGCAGGAAACCCAAGAGTCCTTTTAAAGGGCCCACACACAGATTTTCTCATTCCCAGGCACTCACCTTGGGCTCCAGCGGAGAGACAGTAACTCCGGGGTGTTGGAGACAAATGAATGTGGGCAGACTGAGTTATGTGGCTTCAGTACTAGAGCTGGAGGACAACTGGCATTTTTCCCTGTAAAGGGTCCTCCCATGCAGCCGGCAGGTGGGAGCCATCTTTCCCATGTTCAGCCCTCCCCCTATGCTTACAGCCAAATCTGAATCTGATTGGTCTGGTGAACTCTGAAGCTCCTCCCCGTCACCAATGCCCCAAACACCAGGGCCACTTTTTTCAAGAGCAGCCAGCCCCACCTTCACTCATTGCACATTTTTTTGGAAAGTTATCTGAGTCTCATGATGTCACATAAGACTGCAGAGCCAATCATGTCTGATGCTAATCTCATCTTTCTTTTTTTCAATTATGGAATCCAAATTTATCTTTCTGTGCTAAGATTTTGGTTTCTTGTTACCATAAATTGGTATTAAATTGGTATCCTAACTGGTGTTGATGGAAATTTTTCAACCAATATGATTCATTTGGAGAAGTAGGAGGGATAGAAACATTAAGAGATTACCATACTGTTTTCTTAAAATTCATACTGGGGAAAGTTAGACAATCCAGATGAAATTATAGCAATAGTTCCACAGCCAGCATCTAAAACAGAAGATAATTCAATAATGGTGGAACATTCTAAATTAAAAAAGAAATTTTAGCTATATAATTACAATCTCAATATTAGAGAAATGAAGAAGTACCAAAAAATAAAAGCTGACTCTGTTCCATGATATTAAATTAACTACCATCTGTTTTGCTATAACTGAATGGCTTAATTTCCCCCAAAATTTAAGATATCAAAAACTGTGTTACAAAAAATCATTGTTTTAGAGGAAATAAGAGAGGTTAGAGCCCAGATAGTGACAGACTCACTATAGCATTTTTTTTCTTAAAGGTATTTCATTATAAATAGGTTCTCTTATTAGAAGTATATTCTGTACTGAAAGCTAAACTAATAAATTAGTAGATTAAAAATGACAAAATAAGTCCCAACACCACTGAGCAAACCTTGAAGAGCATTGACCAATATAAAGCATTTCTAGATCATTAAAATACATTTCAAAATAAGTCTCAGCTGTAAATAATATAATGAAAGCATCACCTGAGAAGCCAATTATTCAAAGTAGCTAGATGTTTGCATGAACAAGCAATAGACTATCTCTTATGTGAATATTATATCATCTACAGAGGCTGGTATAATACAAATAATTTTTCCTAACTGACCTGTTGTGTTATGTGCACAGAAGTTGTAAAATAGAGGAGTACTTTTAGAAATGCACATTTGTTTGCCATTCCAGCCTGATTTGTTAGTGTTGTCTGTAAACTTGAATTTTAAATGGGAACTATAAAATATGGGATGAGGCATAAACATAAAAACTCATTCTAAAAAAGCTGCATGAACTGCTAAGGATTGCCTCAGGAAATTATAATCCAGAGGTAGTTAGACTTTCAAAAATACTACTACTACTACTACTACTACTAACAACAATAATATACAATGGTAATAACAATAATAGGAATGGTCTTTTTAAATACATATGGAATAAAAATGAGGAAGGGATTGATTCACCTCACAGAACAGACAATATAAAGTTAACCAATGACAGAAAACAAGTGTGCTTCTATTTCATACTTCACGCCTATCTTCTGTCAAAGAGAACTAAACTGAGAAAGGTGAAACAAATATGATTAAGGGAATTAAAACCTGAGATAAATGAGGAGAAAGCTAAGTACTAAGATTCTATAGCATGAGTTCAAGTCTCTTAGCCCAGAAAAATTGAATCCCACAGTTTAAAGAACTTACAGCTGTGTGCCTCTAATCAGGCTGGTAATTTCTGTGGAATTGTCAATGGGAGGGATGCCAGAAAGCTCTTGACACTTAAATGTACAAAATTTTCAAAAAGGGATAAAATTGGACGCCAGGAAGCTTGACTTTTATATCTTTTAGAATTCTGGGATTTATTATTAAATGGTTTGAAAAAAACCTTAAGAGAGCAGTGATCAGTAGGAGCCATTAGAGGTTCACCAAGAATAAGCTATACACCACTAATATAATTCCTACTTGCTCAGAAATACTGTAGGGAAAGGAGATAGGTCGACAACAGTGTATTCCAGTTCCTTCACTTCCTATCTGTGACTGTGTTCACAAAACGACAGGACAACTTACCTATAATACATGGCTACATAAGGTGAAACCTTTTTCACAAACTTGTATAAAACATGTAAGAGCCCTACAGATTATTAAGGCAGCAGAACATGGTGATCAGAACATCGATTCTGAACTGCCTGGTGTTGCCACTTAGTCTATGGCTTTGGGCAAATCATGTAATTTCTCTGCACCTAGGTATCTTAAAACACAAATAGTAATAGTATCTACTTCATGGGTTTGTTGTGAAAGTAAGATGAATAAATACCTGAGAAGCACTTAAATGTCTGGCAAAAAATTAGGAATGAATAAATGTTAACTTTTTTTTTTTTTTTTTAAGGGCAGTGTCACTGGCCCTCATGTGGGACCCGAACCGGGACCTCTGGCTTCCAAAGCCAGCGCTTAACCACCGAGCCACTTGGCCGGCCCAGTGTTAACTTTTATTGTCACTATTATTATGTCTCAAATTAGGGCAAAATAGAGAAGCAAGCTTTAGAAAACTATTTGTATATTTGGTTAAATGAACAAAAATAAGTAAGTAGTACTGATTAATGAATTAATATCAACATTATGCATCATTTATTTAAATGAATACTGAGTACCTAGTATGTATCAGTCACTGCAGCAGGCACTAGGGGCAGAGATGGAAAGACAAAGTCATTGAAGAAGGACTCTAGTGTCACAACAAAGACTTTTCTCTTTTCAGTGTTTTCTATATAATGTAGGCATGTTTTGAGAAACCCAAATGATATAAAGTTAGAATAGAGTGGGTGGCAAAATCAGAACAGAAATAATAATTAAAAAAAAAGAAATAGAAAGATATTTTGAAAACTAGAAAACAAAGTCTAAACTAAACTAAAATTTAATAGAAGGAAAGCTAAATACTATCTATATTTATAAATATAATTTTAATTGAAAATAATGTAAACTAATGCAGATAGATTATAAATTAGAAAACAAAAAAAGAGAGAAGGCAATATCTGTAGTTCTACCATCCACATTATTGCCATGTTAGTTTATATCCCTATAATCTTTTTACTATATGTATAAGTATGAAGATTTTTACAATACATATATTTGCATACATATAAATATTTCATATACATAAGTGTATATACATATGTATCCATTTAAAAATGAATTGCATTGTTTATTTCACTTTGTAATATACTTAGTTCATCTAAAAATGAATATATTTTCATGTTATTAAATAGCCTTCCTTATAGTGTTTCGTAGTCCAAGGCATTCCATTCCAGTAACACTCTCACAAAAAGTCTACATATCGTAGAGGCTGTCTGCAGCATACCACACCCATTTCCTCTTCTTCCTGTGCACACAACTAGACATTTTTTTTTCAACCTCATTTGCAGTTAGGTGGAACTCTGTGACTAAATTACAGCCAATGGAAAATGAATAAATAGATGAAACTTCCCATATGTGATTTTCCATGCTCTTTCTTGTCTCACCCTGAAGTAACTTTGGAAATAAATCACAAGTTAAAAATGGTAAAGCTGGGGCCAGCCTAGTGGCACGTTGGTTGGGAGTTGGTTTGGGAGCATGAGCTCTGAGCAGCAGGGCCCTGGTTTGGATCCCACATGAGGGCGAGTGATGCTGCCCCATCTACAGATGGTGAACAACAGCTCGACCTGGAGTTGGGCTGCCGTGAGTTGCCAGCGATGGCGTAGGCTGCAGTGGGGCTGCAGTGAGTGGCCGGCAGCTGCCGTGAGCCACCACCGTGAGCAGCCTTCCAATGGCTGGCGACGGATCTGCCTCAGCCAGGATGAGCGCAATGATCATAATACCAACATGGGCCAGTGAAGCGACATCCTCCACAACTCCACAACTATACTGAAGAACAAAAGGACAGCAACTTGGCTGTTCCCCTTCCCTGATTCCCTAACGCTGTTTCCTCCCCCAATTCTCCAGTTAAAAAACAAAAAATGGTAAGCTACAAGATGGAAAGATCCTGAGACTTGACTCATCACTTAATGGAAAGACTGTATGAATAATAAGATAAATAAACTTATTTCTACTTTGAGCCATTATATAAATTTTGGTTATTTGTTATAGCAACTGGCATTATCTTAACATTGTGTATTATAATACACAATGAGTGCACTACCATGTCTCCTTTCTTACTAAAAAAATAAAAATCATTTTAAGTTTTAAAACTTTGCCAACTTTAGACTGATAAAATGCTGTCCAATTGTTACTTCAGTTTGAATTCCTTTGACTATTAGAGAAGATGACATAGTGGGGTGAGTGGCATGTCATAAATGGTGAACAACTTCAACTAATGGATTTAGTTGATCGATATGTATATAAGTGTACAAGTGGCATGGGAAATTGATGCTTATAATAGGGGAGGAAATAGCCTCGTGAAATTGTCCAGCAGTCAGACCAGAGCTGGATTTCAGATATGGACCCCAGTCCTCTGAGGGGACACCGGTGAATTACACATTGAGGAGGACCAGGGTATTTCTCCTGGAATACAGATACTTTAAAGAAGTGTGGGTGCCATGACGTAATAATGATAATGAGAGTGACACTTTCTTGGCATGGGTATACTAATCATTAACTCATTATGAAAAACATCTAAGTTTATTTTTACACTAGGCATTATGATTTAAAAGGGAAGAGAAGCAGAAACCACAGCTTGTTGGACAGATCATATCACACTCTAAATGCATTAAGTTTACATCAATCCCCTTTCCCAAACACTACAAAACACGAATACGTGCACATACACGTGCGTGCTCACACACACACACACACACACACACACACTCACACACTCACATCTTCTATTAGCATTTTTTGGAAGAAGTTGGCTTGTAAAGGACAAAACTAATAACAAAAGCTCACCTTTATTAAGTGCTTAGTTTGTGCCAGACCTCATTCTACGTGCTTTATATGTATGAATAGATTTATAACAATGCACAACAACTCTTTAAGGTAGATTCTATTATTAGCTCTGTGGCATAGACCAGAAAACTGAAGCACAGAGAGGGAAATGATTTGCCCGGTATCACACAGCTAATGAGTGGTGCAGCTGGGATTAGAGCCACATAATCTGGCACCAGAGCCTGTGTAGTTAAACCACAATTTTAATGTAAAGCTGAAAACGGAAGCCACAAAAGTATACTAACAATAGAAGTAATGTATTTTGGGGGAAAAGCAATTGGGAAAAATTTTTTAAAGGGGATCCCCAATTTTCTGAAGTGGGTTTTCATAACAAAGCATTTCAATAAGTTCATTGATTTATCTGTAGGAATAAAGTTCTTTAAAGAAAACCTCATCATAAAAATGTGCACATGTATTTCTCTTTAATTAAAGCAATATGTTATTAATTCTAAACCTAGGGATAGTTTCCTAACACATAGACTTGCCTTTTTCAGGTCTGCAACATACAAATAAATAACAAGGTTACTTTTTCATCTGTAAAATGGGGTTATTTGTGCTCACTTTCTTCCTTTGATATAAAATTATACACTTAAAATTATATTTTTAGTTTCCCTATTATATTAGTCTGTCAGTTAAGTAAAACAGAAGTCCACATAGTGCTGATTTGCTATGGCGCCCTTCCTCAAATTGTTTCTCTCAGAAGCATTGCCTTGTGGTTGGGTAGAGAGCCACCATTGAATTTTAATATTTATACACCATCTGACAGTGCTGCTGCCTTCAGCCTTTTATCCTAATCCATCTATAGCCAAATGTGAAAAGAATTTCTTCCCATCTCCTGCTCCCTTTCTTTTTGCCCCAAACATTGGTTTAAATATCTATAATCTATTTCTCCTTTACTCTAATTTGCAACATGGGTTTCAGATTCTAACTAAGGAAATTTAAGAACCACACTCCTGCAGTCTTTCTCCCTCCATGCACTTTTTCTTGTTCTCCTGTATATCTATGATATGGCTCTATCTTCTTCTCTAAAAAATCCAGATCAAAACTTCTCTTTCTGTAAAGCCTTACTTGTATAACCCATTAGTCATGATCTTGTCTTTATTCTGTAGTACCTCTGCATAGATTAGATACTTCTATTTATCTGTGTTGCTCAAGTTTTGTTGTTATAATGTCATTGTGATGATGACCTTGGATGGACCAAAACTTCCAAATATTGGTAAGTGGTCCACTTGCTTCAAGTAGGACTTGATAAAACCGAGAGACATATATAGAATGAAGCAGTAGAGGAATGCAAATTCCACAACATTTCAGATCTACAAACATTATTCAAGTTGAAATTAATTTGCATTTCCATGGGTCATGGAAATGATCACATTTTCCTTTGTGTTATAATTAGATTATAAATAACTATCTACATAGAGACACAGAGTAGGTGCTCATTAAATAAGTATTAATTATATTATAATGGTTTTATTGTAATGAACTTTTAAAATTAGAAATCCATCATATGTGGTTACACATTTTTAAGGAAACCATGCTTTTAGATACAGGTGATAATACCAGTACATTTCTATGAAAGTATTTGATGTTTATAGTGATCTGGACCAATAAGAACTTATAATAATATGAAGTAGAATCTGTTATAAACATAATACAATCCAAGAACTAAGAGGAATCTCAAGAGATTATTTTTTTTGGTAAGCCCCTCATTGGATGTAAATTTACATTTACAAATAAAAACATAGAGTCAATATTGCTTTTGTTTTTAATTCAATAGGGACAATAGTTATTTAAATATATACTTTTCTGAAGTAAATATAAATCAATATTTTAGAAAAAAAATTATTTTATTTATATTTTCATTTCTTAAAGTGAGGCATCTATTAGGAAAACTCATTATATTAATTCTCCTTATCTTATCCCTCAAAATTAATTCATAAAATACATATGGTTCAAATTAACCATTTGTATATACTCCAAATTCACAATTTTTCATCCCTAACTCCAGTCAGCTGCTATGAAGGTTACAAATTGAAACCCCAAAGAGAAGATAGCCAGAAAGCTCAGAATATTGAGGTCTTCTTATATTAAAATAGCAATATCAATAAATTCTTATTTCTTCTCTAATCTTTTTTATTTTTATAAGATTTTCATTATATGTGGAGAGATTAATTATATTACAAGATTAAATTGACTATTTTTTATGTCCCTGAAAAAAAAAATACAAAGAAAATTTCCATTTCTACTCAATGTTTGAATAGAAAAAAGTACCTGATATATGCTGATATGTGTAAAAAATAGAATACAAACATTTAAACATAATTAATCCTTTCTTTACCCTACTTTCTTCTTCCAATCTTTATCTCATATAAAATAATGACCAAATTGTGGGAAAGAAGAATCCTAACTGCATGACACCACCTACATTTCAGGAACTATGCTAAGTATTTTCATATTTTTACTGTCATAACAAATCCTTGATACAGGTATTATTTTTCTAAATATTGCAAATGAGGAAATTAAGGTCTCATTATTGATATCATAGAAATGATAAGTGATCAGTCAAAATTAGAATCAACAGCTATCTTTTCTTTAATATGTTTCCTTAATAGTTTTAAAGAAAAGCACAGTAAAGACTGTAGTTAATATCTAGAAGGCTGTAGAAAATATTCTAGAGAGATTTCTTTTTTTTTTTTTTAAATTAAAGTTTACTGGGGTGACAATGGTTAGTAAAGTTACATAGGTTTCAGGCGTACAATTCTGTAATACATTATCTATATATCACATTGTGTGTTCACCACCCAGAGTCAGTTCTCCTTCCATCACCATATATTTGACCCTGTTTATTCTCATCAGGGTAAGGGCAGTGGGGTGTGGTAGATGAGAGAGATTTCAGGTGGGAACCATATTTGGTTTACATATCGTCTTCAAGTCAGGGCTGGGAGGGGCCTTGCATTTCCATTTGAGCATTTAAAACATAACTTCATGTTCCTCGTGAGACTGTGATTCAACTATTTTAAAATATAGATTTCAATACTATACTGTAAAATTTTGAGTACTACTGATCAATAAAATATATACATAAGCTATCTATACTTGAGAATCAACAATTTGGTAAACATTTTCAGATACCTTTAAAGAAACTCTAGGTTAACCTGAAAGAATAATTAGAATGTATTTTATTGGAATTAAACAAAACCATGGAGATTTTACCACAAACTGTTGCTGAGAAAAGACTACTTGACAGACAGGCAAGTCACGAAATTTCAGTCTTTCTTCAGTGCACAGAATGATGCAAGGATAAATAGGAGATTCTCAATGGCTGCCTCTTAATTAATGAATGCCAATATTCAGTGACCCATGGTGATATCTTAGGAAAAGCTGGGGAAAGGATAAATCGTATTGGAGAGTTTGGGTACAAAACATGAGAGATTAAAGACTCTTTGAACCTTGTTTCTTATCACAAGAACCACATGACCTGAGAAGACAGAACAGGAAAGGTAAAAGTGTTCAAGTATATTAAGTTTCTCTCCAGGACTGAGCTGAAACCCCTGGGAGTTAGAATAAGAAAAGGCAAAGAATCAAGAAAAGAATCATTAAATACTTCACTTTTGAAGATGTACATGATGCTTTTACATCTGTGAGAAAGATATGGTGGGCTCTTGGGAAAAAGCATAGGCGACTTTAAGTTTTAGGAGAAGGTGGTATCTGATGAGGAAAAAGCCAACTCAGAGGTGGTAAACAGTTCCATTCCATGAAATTAAAAATAAAAAAAAAAAGGAGAAGGGAGAGGATGAAGGGATCCATCCATCACATACCATACAAATAAAGGGCTGTCACTCATTTTCCCAATGCCAAAAAAAGAGAACTCTTTAGCAATTTCTGACACCAAGAAAAATCATTTGTAATAGCCCTCTTCACTTTTCAATTCATCCTCAAATTTAAAAGAAAAAAAAACCATTCAATTGTTTCTATTATAAGTCAGTTCATCATTTATGAATCCATGTCGGTGTTTTAGTTTTTTCAGTGAAATAGCTAATTCATATCATATTTGCCGTCCCCACTTTATAGTGAATCACTGCTGTTTGATTTAACCTGTCATCTGACACTGAACATTTTGACACCATGTACATCACTCTGCTCGTTTGGATCTGCACCTATGGTAATAATTAGGAATGTGATACCTTAGATTCATTTAAAATACCCAGTGAATTTACAATATAATAATAAAGCCAGCATAACTCATATTTCACAAAATGTTGTAAATTGTATGAATTAAGTTATAACTTAACTATATATAGAAAAAACTAAGATTTTAGAGTAGAAATATAAAATATAATTTCTACAAAAACATAAATTACCATCAATATACTTACAACTACTTTATGTAGAGCATTCAAAATATGAACAAAATGTGTACTATAGAAAATATTTGAGTTTTAAATCACACTTTTTATTTCAAAACAGAACGCCGGGAGAAGTTTCCCAAATGTACCTGCAATTTTTAAGTCCTTTTAATTCAAGACTTCAGATGAAAGGGTTGAGTATACAAGGTCAGTGAAATAGTTATTTATGGTTGAAATGTTTTTGCTACATCTATTTTAAGAAGGGTAATTTTTCATTTCATTTTTTAAAATTGCTTTAAAGTGTTTAGCTGACTATACAAAATTACTCAATGTGCAACTAGCAGTTCCCTCTATTTCCAAGCTCTAGGTAGCATAAGAATTGTATAGGTTTTACAATTAAGATGATTAAGTTAAATCATATCAGTTAACTATTCTTATGTTTCTTGTAATCATCACTATATTAATTGATTTACTATAACTATAAAACCATTTTTCTCTTAAATGTGTTTCCTACCTCTTTATTCATGTCAGTTGACTTCTAAGGAAAAAAAAATACAATGTCAATATTTAAATCACTCATTAGTAATACAGACTTTTGTACCCCAATGCCAGTATTTTATATTAGGATGGCTTACAGTTAGGAAGATCCTTGTTTCATAACTGAAACAAATATCTCCAAAGAATATCACTGCTCACTGTCTCATTTTCCCTAGGAAATATACTGGTCAATTCAGTTTTGTTTTTTTTTAAATTATGATTATTATTATTTTGCCTTTTGAGTTTCTACTAGATTAAAAACACATAGGACTACTTGCTGGGAAATATTTGTAGATGTTTCAATTCCCATTTTCTTTGCTGGTCAACATTAGCAACCCCTCTCTAAGCTAAAGAACACCTCAGCCTTGTCACACAGACCAGCAGCACTGCAGATGTGTGAGCATCTAAAGAGAGCATTGCTGAAGTTAACCTCGAGTATTAAGGAGACCTTCAGTCCTAGAAAGGGCTCGATTCCAGGAATTGGAGAAGTCACACACAACACATTTAAAGATCAAAAATGAAAATATCTACAACTATGCAAAGTTTTCTAATTTTATTTGGACACTGCCAGAATCCTGAAACTGGAAGTTTATGTATGTGATACTTGAATTACACACTTTGTAGAATGACTTCAACTACTAAACCTTTTTTTTCAGCCAAAAGAGATTTCAAAGTGTAACTATTTATAAGTTATAATGAGAAGAAATCAAGTCTCTCAAAAACAAGAGCTTATCATAAGACGGCAGAAAATAGTCAAAACAACGACTACTGAGAAATTATTATGATTATTTTTGCATTCTTATTATTTCTGTCCAAGGTCTCTAGGTATTTGAGGAAGAAAAATTAAACAGAAACAAACATTTCGTATGTAGGTAGACAAAAAATAAATGACTAACCTTGACTTCCACCAGCACACAACATCGTACATAACCAACGACAGAATTCATTGTTTAAAGACTACTTGGGGATGATTAAGAAAATGATGATGTAATCGACTATGTGATAAAGAGAGATATAATATTCTCTACTGGAGGCATTCCTATCATGTCATATCAAAGTCTAGCAAAACGTTGAAAGTTAGAAATGTTATCAAGCATTAGCAGGCATTTAAAGAACGTCTCTTGAATATTTCTAGCATAAAAAAGTATTTCATGTGATGTAAATGAATGGTAATTTTCTGACTTTAAAAAGAGAACTGTGCCAGTACATTTCAGCGTACTGGACCCAATTCTGCAAACATGGAGACGCTTTCAATTTGCTCTGCCTGCCTTCCCGCCTTAGATGGCTGCGATTGCAGCGAAATTAATCCATTTAAAAATCTGCGGCTTAAACTTAAGGATTTTCAGTTTTTTTTCCCCCCTTCTCTCTCTCTTTTTTTTTCTTAGAATATCAATAAGTTCCAATTGAAGAGCGGATTCTTTTGCAATTCAGGCATGTGCCGGCGATAACGGGCGAGTTGGCATGAAGAGAGGCAGAGATGGATTAATTATGCAGAGAACATGGAAATTCTGCTTATCATCGGCTAGCAAAGGAGCCCGGCTCACATAATCAGCAAACGAAGGGAGAGGAAAAAATAACAATGCAATGGCACCTTCCAGCCCATCATCAGGATTTTTTCTACCCCCCTTGTAATTAAAAAATAACATACACTTATAGCCCTATCTCCTGTGCAGGCAAGGAGTGGATGTCCACAAAATAATTGCACTGGGATATTAGAGCTGGCAACAGGGGCTGTCCATTCCTGCTTGCTTTCCTTCTCACCCTCTCTTTCTCTTTTGGCCTCGCAAGGCACTTCCCTTCTAAACCCAGTCCAAATCAGACCGATGTCTCAGGTGACATTCTAGCTCAGTTTCCAAAAATCCCAAATTGGTACCTTATCACGACCCAAGCAAACATACATACATATATGATAAATATTTGAAGGGCTGACTCTGGGGTAAGGCTTTGGAACTGATCACCTGTGGACTATCTGGTCAATTTTGTTTTTTTGATGAAACCTGTCCAAATAGCCTTCATTTTGAAAAGCTGGATTCAAATGGTGGGCTGTGGAATGGTTGTGTTAATCTTCCCAAACGATTTAACTTACTTACAACTTTTTGTTCCTATTCCCTTTTCCAATTTATTTGATAAATTCAAGTGTATATATAGTTAATGATAGCAATGTTTGTGGTTTCAAATCAGAATTCCTAATTATGTATTGTTACTCTAAAATCTGACAGCTTAATGCTTTGTATTTCTCTGAATGCCAAAAGAGAGCATAATGAATCTAGTTTATTGCTTCAAAGAAAATAAAATTTAATCTCACACTTGTATCCCTATAGTTTCCAATTCTGAAAATTAGCATGCAAACCCTAATGTTAAATGATACCCCTGACTGAATGCCATCGAAGTAGGTTTTGCTGCCTTAGTCATTGCCCAAATTATTTGACCTAATTACAGGCATAAGTCCCAAGAAGCTCTGGCCATGAGAGAGGCCATTTCTTCCTGCAAAACTTATTGTTGAACTAGAGAAAGCGGAAGATGAAAATAAACCCGTAAGGAGAAAAATTATGCAACATATAAAGGAAAAAAATGTTGTTCCAAAGTGCAGTAAGCTGGAATTGGAAAGCTGCAGACTCTGGAAATGTAATTTATTCATAGAGTTCCACCAAAGCAGGAAACCAGTGTGGGGCGCAGTTTACACGCTTGTGGGAATGCTTTAAGTGACAGTGATGGTAATAGACTGATTTTTTTAAACTAATTATTTCCATGTCTATGCATATGAGCGCACACACACTCCAGTACTTATGAGTATTTTGGAAAACAAAGACTGAGTAAAGGGATCAAGTAAACGTGTAGAGATATTTGTGATTATTGACTTAGAGAGTGGTGAGGAAATAAAATAGGAAAATACTACTCAGGTGGGGGGATCAGGGTTAAGGATCAAGAAAGGTAGAGAAGAGGAAACAATTGTAATGAAGGAAAAACAAAAGAATAAAAATCATGGCGTAAAGAAAATTAAAATCTGTAGAATTATGATTTTTTTATGGCTGGTTATTTTGTAAATGTATACATACAAGATATGTCTTATATGAATTAAATATATAATTAGAAACATTTAGAAAGTCATTCAGTGTGTATACCCACAACAGGTAATATTCAAATGCATAAATCAGAGGCCACAGATGCTGTGGAACAGGATACAGTGTAGCAGCGGTTTGGGGACACAGACACGCCAAGCAGGGAATTACAGTTGGGATAAGAAGGGAATTACATTGGGATAATTAAGTGGGATAATCTGTCCATCCATTATCACCAAATTCCTACCTTCCTACCATTCCGTCCCTTCAAACACATTTAGTATCTTTTTGACTCAGCTGCTTCAATGCATACCTAGTGCAATAAGCGCTACCTCTTGGAATAAATGGGCAGTCTTATTAGGAATGATTGTTAGACCATATCTGATGATATTTTTGATACTAGAAGGGGAGATGAAGTCACAGCTAGCAAAGGTGATCATAAAGTGTTATACATTATCTGCAAGAAAAATACTGGACTTTCGGGCTCCTGAGAAACTGATATTCTTCTAGGATCAAAATATAAAGAGGTAGTTTAATTCAGTCAGACAGTAGGAAATGATTTCCTAGGGGTTTACCAGGTGAGCAGAGAATCACCTTAGTTAATGTCAAAAGGGATACATCTTTTGATACTGTCCTTGGGATTTTTCTTTTTTTTATAAAGATTTTATTGGGGAATTGAGGGAGAGGAAAAGACAAGTTGCTGTCCCCCTGTTCTTCAGTCTAGCCGTGGAGGACGTCGCCCCACTGGCCCATGCTGGCACTGTGACCACTGTGCTTTTCCCGACCAAGGTAGACGAGTCACTGGCCATTGGACGGCGGTTCACGGCAGCCCAGCTCCAGGTCGAGCTGCTGCTCACCATCATAGCTGCAGAGGGCACAGTGCCACTGGCCCATGTGGGATCTGAACTGATGGCCCTGCTGCTCAGAGCTCACGCTCCCAAGCCAACTCTTAACCAATGAGCCACTTGGCTGGCCTTGGTATTTTTCTAAGTTACCTGCATGTTAGAATCCTCTGGGGGAGCTTCTTAACAATGCTTAAGCCTGAGCCCCATCCCAGAGCAATATTCTAGAGATGGAGGTCTAGATATATATATACCCGAAGTGCCAAGCCACGTGTGTGTGTGTGTGTGTGTGTGTACACACACACACACACACACACACACACCCCCCAGGAACACCAAAAAGATGTCTGCAAGTGGACACCTTGGTCAATATTGCTCATGCAGTAGTTCACCGTAATCAGAAGTGTCTGGATGCTGATGGTAACCACTTTAAGCACTTCTTGTAACTGCAGAAGTCAAATGTGACTTGTATTCATCTTTCGTTATCCATATATATTGAATATAATTTTAATAGTTTTTCCTTTCTTAAAATGTGTATATACTTTTTGGCACTAATAGATATGATATATACTTACAGATATGGATGGATAGATGATAGGAGATAGATAGATAAGATAGATAGATAGATAGATAGATAGATAGATAGATAGATAGATAGATGATAGATAGATGGTAGATAGATAGATAGATAGATAGATAGATAGATAGATAGATAGATAGATCTGTGTCTATATTTTAACTTCCCAGGTGATTTTAATGTGCAGCCAGAGCTGAGGACATCTTTGTCTAGCCACATTCATTGCTCTCCACTGGAATCCATTTAAAATCCAAATTATCTCCAAGGCCAGGACAGTCATAAAAGCAAACTGGACTGTGATACTATGAAGGCAGGAACCACGCGGCTGTTCTCTGCTTCATCCCCAGACCCTAGCCCATGGCCTCTTACATAGCAGCTTCTCAAAAACAATTTTGACTAAAAGAATAAAGTGAACAAGAGCCCAAAAGACAGAGGACTTTATCACAGCCACCTTCTCTGCTCTCCGTTCTACCCCACGAGTCTTGACAGTTTGGAAGCTTTCTCCAGGTTTTTTTCTGAAAGCCTGTGCTTGGAACTTTACAGAAGCAGCATACTTCTATAATCTTTTATACTTCCTGAAAACATGTCTTAACATCTTTTACAAGAGAAGGTAGATAATAGAATTCTCAGTAACCGTAACTGTAAATGGATTTGTAATCTACCCATGATTAAAATTATTTTCATCATAAAGTAGAATTCTCATTATTGTTGCAATTTTAATATTATCAACTCCAAAGTGTCTTGGTGATTGATAATATAGACAGCGAAACCCTGTATTATAATAATTAAATTTAAAATGAATCAGCCATCCTTATATGTCTCTGTACAGTACCTGATTATTTTTAAACAATTATCTTTGCACGTCACCTAATGCCACATAGCACTGGGAGCTGCTACAAAGAATTGTTCATGGTTACCAAGTTACAGCAGAGTCGAAATACACACACTGTCTTAGGTGTCACGATGAGTATTTTCTCCATTAAAATCCATGACCACCACAAAAGTGAGCTATAACCCAGGAGGAACGCAGGCCCGAATGAAGAAACCTTTGAACAAAACCTTCAGGCTGAAATGTGCAATCATCACTGTTAAGTCCCACTGACTTTAAAGGAAATCCTTTCTCTAGGAAGCCCCAGAAACCATGGGCCCAAGAGCAGCTGCCTGACTTTGAGGATGAGGTTTTACTCTTCTGATCAGAGCCGGATGTAATGTGTAATGCTTTCTTCATTGGATAGATTCCTTCAAAGGAAAGTCTCTTTATAAATTAAATTTAAATACTGCTGCATTTCCCAATGTTTCCTCTTATTTCCTTAGTTAAGCTTTTACAGGAACATGCATTTCTTTACTGTGGAAGGGGCTCACTTCCCTGCTTCTCTCAATCTGGCACTTTTTGCAATTCTTTTCAATGGCGAGCCCCCCTCACTGGATACACTGTCCCACCACCCTCCACATACATATTTTAGGGAAAAAAATAAATTAGTACAAAAAATTCTTCCATACTTGGTTCATTTGCAGATTTCCCCAGGCTTGCAAAAAGCACACCTGTTGTGCTGCCTGGATTTCCTTTTCTGATCATAGGCTTCTGACAAAGGGGGGGAGCGGGGAGAAAGATTTTTATCAAACGCTCTTCACCGGACAATGAATTTTCTTCACCATTTGAATGTATCTGTGGAATGCCTGAGTGATTCATTACAGCAGATTCTGAAGTATGACAATGGGCCGCAGAAATGACTGATGGTATCTTTTTCCTGATTTCATTTCCCTGATCCTCTTCATCCCTTGGCCTGTGTACCTCGATTAATTAGAAACCAGGGATTTTCACTCATCAGCTGATGGGTTTCATGCTCCACTCTGTCACAAATCTGCTGCCTGCACTATCTCTCTTACAGCTGGTGGCTGCTTTAAAAACTTTCCCTTCTTTTTTTTTTTTTTTCCTCCTTTTTTGAAGCAGTGCTTTGTGACTACAGGTTTAGGTCTTTTAAAGATTCAGACATATTTTTTTTAGAAAGAGATTAAAAATTAAACTAAAGGAGATTCTAAATCTCTGATTAAGTTAATCCCTATCCAAATGATACTTGTCCAAAAATGAACTTTTTGAAGAGATAATAATATAAATGTTTCATAGCTCTCAGATTTCTAAGTTCTTTTTTCAAGATATAATAATTGAAGTATTATGTAAAGACTGAAAATATGTATAAATATGATTTTATGTGTGAGCACAAAAGCATATAAGTTCATTTTTTATCTATTTTGGGGTCTCTATACTATATTTTAAAACTCAGTTGCATTTAAATTCCATTTGAATAAGCTATTTTATAATAGCATTCTGAAATAAGTCATTGGACTATTATTGTTTCTAGAGGAAATATTTTATAATTGAAATATGTTCCCCCTTAGGGTATATACCAAATTAAATCACATGATGATATACTCCCCAAGGAAGCAAATTATAATTAAATAGTATTTAAAAAGCAGGGTATTTTAAATACTATTATTAAAAACTCTCTCTCTGAAAGCCAGCAGCCCCGGTTCGGGTCCCACATATGAGGGCCAGGGACACTGCCCTCAAAAAAAAAACCAAAAAACCAAAAACAAAACTCTCTCTCCGAAATCTAAAATCATTATGATTCAAAGCTGAAAAACAGATATACTATTTTCACAAAAGAAAAATAATAACTACTTACCACTAGAAGATTATTTACTACAGTATTTTTCTTTATATTAATTTCTTTAACATCAACTTTGAACCAGGTCCCGGAATGCAAAGCAAAGCCTTTCATGTAAAAAATGCCAGATCTATCAGACTTGGAAGACAATGTATTGAGGAGGAAAAGTGTACATTTTCATAGTTTTGCCTACAGAAGGAAATGGTGGGGGATTCAGAAATTTCATTTTGGAAGTCAGCTTTTTATGAGTTTTGGAAGTCATAATAAGAGAAAAGAAATAGGAGTTTGCAGAGGAGTGCCTATACCCTGCCATTGGAGCATTCTTGTCTTGTTTTGAGCACACTTGCCAGTGAAGAACTGTACACCTGATAACTATTCAGCATGACCCACAAAACCCTGGTCAGTATTGAAGCCAAGACTTCTCTATCATGACTGCTCTAAAGAAAACCATTACTCAACTTAGCAATTCTTTTATTTTTGGTTGAGTGCAAAGCAAATAGGGCAGCAGGAAGAGCTCTACTGTGCTTATGTTCCAGAAATATAAAAAGGAATACACCCAACTATGCTACTAAATCTTGGTGGAACATCTATTTCCATGTATTGAAATCCAAATTGGCAAAAACATTGGTTATAAAACTCTGGTCAATAATGTGCCACAGTATTGAATTTTATTCTAGATGCAAGGCTAAATTTGTTTTGTTGAACTGGTCTACCATAAAGACGTACAGATTTGAAGTAAAGTGGATTTTGTAGGATTCAGATCAATTTCTCTTCCTGTTGTATTTTTTAAAGCCTTAGTAATATTGAAAATGGACACAAGAGAGAGGCCAGGAAAATATACCTTGAGCTTACATAGAAATGAAGGGAAATCTATTACTTTTTGAAATTGTTGAAATCTTTTGTTAAATCATACTTGGCTTTGAGTAAGCTTTGAGGGGAAAAAAGAAAAAGAATCATACCAAGTAACTGCCCTCCAAGAAATTAGGAAATGGGTAAAGAAAAAACAATGTTTAATTTCAAACAATATCTGCTTTTGTAAATAAATAGTTTCAATATAGAGTGTCACCTGTTACTTTTACCTCATCTTTAAAATAGAACAAATCACTATCATAATGCTAGTTTTATTGAAAATGCTGCCTACGTAATACACTTGTCTTCAGCAGCAATGCAAAAGAGCTATGAACAGTTGGAGAACACTTTATTTTAACAAAAAAGTGTGCTGATAATCTGGAGTATCGGGCCCATCTGTAAATTTCCCTAGTTTGCTATGTCTTTCCCTTAACATTACCAATATTGTACCTGTGAGTGCCAGGCACAAGGACTAATGAACATGAACAGACACAGTAGGCCTGTACGTCTGTAGACTGTGGCATTGCCTGCAACTGACCCTGGACTTCAACCATCTCACAGTGTTTATTTGCGACAGTCCAGGAGAGTCATCAATTTAGACGGTGTGCATCTAATCTATAAGAGTACTTCTAACCTATTCATTCCTTTTCCTGGAATGTTGCTTCTATGGATGGTTTTTCAGAATAACTTCATACACTAAAATTTGCGATTGTATTGGCTAACTCTGAGTTCCTGAACCTGTAAGATATTTTTTTTCTTTTAATGTAAGCAATTTACAGATAAAGAAATGGAACCACTCTCAAAGTAATTACAGTGAGCGGTTTCACCAAATTTTGTTGACTAACAAGCATGTATAAATTTAAACCATGGCTTCCATCAAATGATAATTTCTTATCAAAATAAGAAGGTGTGGCATTCACCCAACACCAATGGGCCATCAATCCAAAGCATTTCAATAACCGTTTGCCTTATTCTTTCAATATCTCTTCAGGTGACTAAGTGGCAACATAATAGGCTTGAGTAGTGTGTGAAAAATACTCAGATATTAGTACATAACAAGCAGTGTATCCATGGAAGAGAGTCGACATCTGTTGCTTAAATCTCTGTTACTTTCCTGGACTATTTAGTTCACACAGGAAGTACGTGCTGAATACGGAGATGAAGAAATACAGAGAGTGCCCTTGATTTTGCAGTTTTGTGATAGGAAGCATCAATATTTTTTTTGTTAAAAAAATGGGTAGGCTACATAAGAAATCCTAATGTTATACCTAAAGTACAGATGGCAGTGGTAGTTCTTTACCTATTATCTTTCTAATATTTTGGAAATTATTTTCATAATCTTTTATTACATCTTTGTCATACTGACAAAAACTCTCCATTATTAAATAGATCAGATTATATGAAATCTAAACTCTTGGTCCAGACTTTGAAGTATTTGGATTTTACCATTTTTTTCATCCTCAGTTTCAAAGGTCCTCAATAAGTAGCCACTGGAGGAGGGGTATCTGAAAACTTGTTAGTTTGTTTGTTTGTTTGTTGGTGTTTTTTGTAATTTCTGTATTATCAGCACCTAGAACAACCTCTGATGCATTATATCATATTTTGTTAAATTAATATAAACACAATTTCATTAGAGTAAGACTGGTCTTCACTCCATAAACCCATGTCTATTAATTTTGGATCAATTTCTGGGAACGTATTTCTGTCTTCATCTTACTAATTTATTCATTCCTTTTTAAAAATTCATTTTCAGTAACCATTCCTTTCTCAATTCCCATTGTTTTTCTATAATTTTTCCTTTCTCGCATTAAAAAATTTTTTTTTTACTAGTTTCAGGTGTACAAAACAATGTAATAGTTAAACATTTGCACCATCATTCATTCATTCAAAAAATATGTGTCAAACATTCTCTGCCAGTCCAAGTCCTGAGTTAGATGAGACAGGGGTCCAACACTTGAGGAGATTGTTTACTCAACCCAACTTCATGTTGTAATCACAGTTTATTGTCTTGACCACTATTATTCAACATACATTTGTTTTCATTCCCTGAATAGATTATAAGCACCCTGAGGTTAGGGAATAGAGCCCTGTTCTTACTTACCCAGAATCTCTGCCCAGCTAGTTCACTGTTGAATAGAGGAAATGTTTAATAAACTTACTTATTTATCAAATTGCCTTTTAAATGCTAAGGACATATTTAGAAGTTTATCACATTTCAAAAATAGATTCAAAATTGGACACTGAAGATGACCCATCTACTAATTACCATATTTACTCCCATATTTCTCTGCTGTTTTCACTATGACTTGGAGATTAGGAATCCTGCCAGCATCTGGAATTTCCACCTTTGGTAACCCTCATTCATCTTTGTGATGATGGTCCCCATTTACTAGAAGCACCCAAATTACACTACAATTGCTAGGAATATTAATTGGAAACTGGATTTTCTACTTTGTCTCCCTTTATTTGCAAGTTCTTAATGGCTTAAACACAGGATTACTTTCAGAGTAGCAGCAGAAAAGTACCCAAAAGTATAAGAAAGGAATGTGCAGGTGATCAAAGAAGAACATTTGCATTTATGCGTTTCTTTGATTTCTAAACTCAAATTTAGACCTTTGATAAAGCTTTGTCCCAGAGGAAAATGATGAGAAAGATTCTACCATCCCAGACTGTGCTACCCATTCCCCTTAACAGTTGACGCTCCCCTGGAGACAACCTTGTCCTGACTCAGCCAACTTGAGGATATAATAGAGATACATATAAGAAAGAGGGGGGCTGGCTGAGTGGTGCGGTGGTTAAGCGCTGGTCTTGGGAGGCCAGCAGCCCCAGTTCGCGTCTTGCATGTGGGCCAGACACTGCCCTCAAAAAAAAAAAAAAAGAAAGAGCGTACTGTGTAAAACAGATGCATACTTGCTTTCATTGTCTTGTCTTCTCTCCAGCCAATGGCAGTCACTGCTGCAGCTTTTATTTACCTTTTATTAGGCCTGATGAGGACATTATGTTCTTCTGAGGAGATCTTTTAGGCTGTTTTAAGGGAAGAAAAGAGTAGTAGATAAGCATTATAGTGGAAAAAAATTCTTCCTCTATCTTTAAAAATATTTTTGTATATTTTTGAGAGATGTGAAGGAGAGGTAAACACAGAAATGTTTTCTAGAATGGGGTTTTGGATCATTGTTGCACTTGATTACATATTATTACAACCTCTGTGTTCTTGATTAAAGACAAATACGTTCTTTTATGTTTTTATTTTTGTAAAATGAAAGCATGTATACCAAAATTTGGTCTATGTGTCATAGCAGGATTGAGACAATAAGTCAGTTCTAAAACTGTGAGCTCCCTGCACCCCCTACATTTGAAAAGTATTTCCAAGACAGAGGCCTTAAAAGTATTTCGTCCCTGAGGTTATATCAAATCCTTCTTAATTTTCCACTCTGGTCGGCATGTCACATTGTAGAATGCAAACACGAATGGATGGGTATGGGTAGCAAAGATTTGAGTTTGGTGTGGATGAAGGGAGACAGTCAAATCAAGACCTGCCCATTGTGGTGAGTGAGGAGCCCAGAAGAGTTGTATGAATAGAAACTGAGTCCGGAGGAAGCATCTACCACCCAGGAGGGATCCCTAGATGCTATAGGACATATTGTAACAGTAAGCAGAAACAGAGTGGACTCATAGCCTGACTTTAGCCTTTACCTTTCAATGGCGTTTCAGTAAAATTTCATTTGCAAAAAAAAAATAATCAAGTTCTGTTGCAAGAAAAATAAAGAGAACCAGGAGCAGGAGAAGGAGGACGAGTTGGGAGAAGAAGGGGAATGAGAAGGAGAAGTAAGTAGTTGTTCGATAATCACTGGATTATCAGTGATTATTATAAAAGAGAATTCATTTTCTTGAGAACTGGACAGAGGATGGGTCACAGCATATATGCTGTGTTAGGAATAGTGCCTGGCACATGGTGGGCCTTCAATACGTATTTACTAACTGAATGGATGAAAAAATGAATGAGTGTCACAGATCAGTTGACTATGCATTAAACATCTCAATAGATAAGCAGAGTTCGGTAGTTGGTTAATAGATGTCAGGCAGGGAGGCAGACAGGTGGTACCTGGAAAGGTGTTAACAAGAAACAAGGTCTTAGTCATTGGAGCAGAAATCGGGTGCCTGGGAGTAAGACTGAGCAGAGGAAAGCAGGTCTGAGCCTGGATAATTGGGAGTGCACAAGAAAGCAATCTAGCAGCAACCAAACCAGAAATCTGGCCTGGGGTTTGGCAGCAAGATGGGAAAACTGTTTACAAAAATGACAGTGGGTTAGGAACAAACTTCCAGAAGGAAGACTCAAGTATTCAGGTCTAATTCTCCTAAATTTGGTGGGGATTAGTTATGGAATGGAGGGTAATTAGCAAATGATCTCAATCATGATTGGAGTTTGGGAGCAGAAACTAAAACCCAGATTGGGTTTGCACATTTGTTTTCCCCAAGTTAGGAGGTTTTGGGTTTTTTTTTTTCTTAAATGTGTTCAGCAATTTATTTTATCTTTAAAAAGGTTTGGTTGGGATAAACTACAGCTGAGTGAGGAAGCAGATGACCTGTACCTTTAGAGGTAAAGGAAAGGGTTGGGGGAGTTCAAAGAGACATCCCAGACTGGAGAGTGTGAATGTCATTGATATAATGCCTATTAGGTAAAGTCATATTTATTTTAAGTGAATGAAATGAATTCACTTATTTGACAAAATGTATGATCACCCAAAACAAGATGTTCTCCAGAGTGCCATGAAATATGGACATTTCTCTCCCAAAGTGATAAACAGTGTAATATCTATTGAGAGGACTCAGTTTATTATGCTTTCATTTGATTAACTTTATTATAAGATTGGACCAATTTATGATAAAATATTTGAACAGTAGCAATAAAAGTAAATATAGTCTTTGCCATTTGGCCAGTATCATTTGCAAAAATGTTAAAATGCCCCCTATATATGGACTTAGAAACATTCTATGCATATTCAAGTGTGCATATGTTCATACTTCTCTTACACAAATGGAATCATGACATACTCAACGTTTTCCAAGTGGATTTCTGCAAATAACACTTGTTAAACTTCATTCTGTGTAGGTACATATACATCTATAGGTTTACCTTATATTACCCATTAGGCTGCATAATATTCCACTTTTATGGCTCTTATATTACAATGAACATTCATTAACATATTATCTATGTCCACTTATGTTTGTATGCCTGTAGGATAAATTTCTAAAAGTAAAATTTCTGGACTAAAAAGGACATAGGCTCTGCTTATTCATGGGTGCCAACAACAATAAATCATTTTTTTTTGTTTCTATTTCATCGTATAGAATAAAATTACAAAATGCATTATTTTGTAATATGTATAAATACGTTAATACTTTAACAAGTATTCACTCTATTTATACTATTAAACCACACAGCACCATAGCTTATTAACCAATATAACATTCTTTCTAAGGTAGTATTCAAAATGCACACTTTGAAGTTATCACACA
Source organism: Aselliscus stoliczkanus (assembly GCA_033961575.1). Lineage (NCBI taxonomy): Eukaryota > Metazoa > Chordata > Mammalia > Chiroptera > Hipposideridae > Aselliscus > Aselliscus stoliczkanus. The sequence continues at coordinate 27,551,693 of CM066731.1, forward strand.
ATTGTAGAGAAAATGGAGAGAAAAATAGAGACACTAGTGAAGCAACATCTTCTACTCTTGAGAACACAAATTCTTTACAGCTAGAATTGGTACTCAGATAATGCTCTTTGTCACTCAGTGGAAAACAACTGCCTTCATTGTTTTAAGTCTATAAATCTCTCTCTTTGTCTCTCTCTCTCTGTCTCTCTGTTTCTCTCTCTCTCTTTCTCCACTCCCCCCTGCTCCCCACCCACAGTGTAGATGTGAGGTCAAAACCAAAATACAACATGGGAAAAGTCTTGTCCAGGAAAAACAAAGTTACAAGGTAGTCCTAAATGGAGAAATGGCAGAGGGAGCTGAAGGTAGCTTGGGTGACTTAACTCCATCTCTTGGCAAAAGTGGGTGTGTAAGCTCCTAGATTTGGCTTTAGGTAACCAGCAGCCCCAACTCTATTGCAAGATATGCTCCTGTTCCCGAATAGGTCATATATAATAAATGGTGACCCTTAGTCACAGAAGGTTTACCTATTTGCCCCTGGCATCGAAAAGTTGATGGTCATCATCCTGGGAGTTGAGGAAGAAACAACAAATGTTTTCCTCGATAGGGTACAGTAGCAGGGATCTTGGTCATGGGGACAGTAACCTGAAGTACAAGCAGCAGAAAACATAGAGGAGCAATCTATGGTCCTGCCTTACCTATGGATCTTGTGATCCTACCCTGGGGTAGGTGCTGTGCAATGCCCAGTGGTAGTAGGAAGGCGCAGGCATCCATGGCTTGCCAGGAGCAGAAATGTCCTGTGCTACTGCGAGCAGGCCTAGGGTAGAGAGGGAGCCAAGGGTCCACCTTGCTTGGAGGCTATCTTGGAAGGCACACCACTATGAGTGCCTCAATCTAACACTGGCATTGCTAGAGAGGTAATAAAACTATTGGTTTTGTTATCATCGGTGATGAATTACCTAGAGCTTTCTCTATGTAGGCTGAGGGGTTGGGAAATACATTTTATATGCACTTTGTATAAGTGTTATATATTTCTTACACATTTGTGGGCTCTAGAATCTTTGACAGCCATGGTTTCAATAATTCACATATGAAAAATCCAACCATTTTATATGTGATGGTTCAGGTGTATATTCTATAATAACAGAACACAAAAATAATTTCCCTCTCTTCTATCCCCAGTACACTGCATGGTAAAAGATCACTTTTTTGGGTAGAAGAGAATTTGTGTCAATAGTCAGAAGCCTAGGTCCAGGAAAACGTGCCCTTAATCACTACATTCATGTATAAAGAACAGACGGAAGGGCAAGTGAGGTGCGAAACACATTTAGTATTATCCAAACTCAAATCCATCATTAAGGGATGAAAATGCTATGAGTGAAAATGGACAGTCTGGTTCAGATTGATTGATTATTAATAATTAAAAATATATCTCCATAATGGACTTTCACAATTATTTTCCTTTCTCTGCAGCATTAGTTTTTTCAGTCTGGATATTTTATTATGACATTATGTATCACATGTTCCCCAGTTCTCCTTTTTGGCTATGTGGCTTTTAGAAACTAGAACCTTTGTGAGACTGGGGTTCCTTTTTTTGTGGCCCTCACCTTGCCTTTTCTCTCTACCTTGGATTTCTCCATCTAAGTGGGTTCAGACAGCCCTTCAGTCATCCAACAAGTTCAAATATAATTATGACAAATGCAGGGTCTGGAAACCCTGCCTGGTACACCGGAAACTAACATAAGATAATATTGAATGTCAACCATAACCGAAAAAATAATAATATTTTTTTGAAAAAAAAGAGACTAAGTTCCTTATAGAATCAACCCTATTGTCATGGGGCATGTATTATAATACCAACTCCATGATGGTCCGCTTCAATTTAGAATTGAGAGATGCACATTCTGAATTTGTTTTTAATCATAATGTGTATTTATCCAACATTCCAAACCTTACTTGACAATAAGTCCCCCAGCTTACCCAGGATTTTGAAGAATTCCCAGATGTTACTCGATAGAGTTTTCATCTCATCCAGATAAATCATAACTTCCTACATTTCAGCATATTACTTACTCTCCATAAAGGCAAAGCCTACTGTATCTCCAGTGTGGCTGGTAGATGGACATTGTCCCACCCTGCTGTAGGGCTCATCGTCAGTCCTTGTGAACTGTTCCCTGCCATCCCCACACTTTTAAACGCATATAAACTCGGTCCTTATTTAAATATAGTCTCATTTTTAATGGCATACTGAATCTAAAACGACAGAAAAAAAAACATTCCAAGTGATTCCAGTCGTTCTTTTTTGTTACCTTCTTTGTGTTCAGAGGGTGCAAGGCACCTTTCTTGTACGGATTTTTCTTTTTCTCTACATACTAATCCTTAGTTTACTCCTGATTTTTTCTTCCACATTAGTCATTAACAGGACATTTCCAGAATCTGCAAACTTTCATGAACTCTGTACCTTAGCCTTTTCCCTTTGTATACAGAGACGTGCTTATTCAAGGAGACTCTGTGGCAACCAGAAGAGTTCGGGATCGCATCTTTCCATGGAGAGTGAAAGTGAATGGGAAATGTCTTTTTTTTTAAACCTGTTCTCTAGGCGCTTGTTCACAGAAAGTGAAACACCCAGAATCCTTATAAAACATCTATCTTGCTTAAAGTTCGTCTTAGGAGGTATGGCACTCAGAGCGCTTGGAAGACCTCGTTATAATACAATTGTATTTGTAATACACCCCCGTGCTCAAAGCTCTCCGCTTCGTTGACTGTCTAGGCTCCACTCTGGGGCCCCTTCAACAGCATCCCTGAGGATCTGAACCCGTGATAGTTTTATATATTAAAACTGCAAAGAAATGGGCCTTTTCTTTGCTGGCACTGTGTAGAAAATACCAGCTTGTTTTCTTTAACTGGTGTCCTATTTATTTCACAGTCAGTTTCAGAATGGGCCGCTCCTTGCTACTCCCACACAATATAAGAGCTTGTTTCCAAAGAGCAGAGAAAATTGACTAAGATCCATGGTTAGATGACAGATGGATTCTGTCGCCTTGCCAGAGACATGAAATTACAGGTGACACCTGATATACGATAATAAAGAGCACCCCTCCAGGAATCAGCCCTTGGCCTTTATTTTTGTGATGTCATCAGCATGCAGGTGGCTCACCTGAGATCCTGAATAAAATGCTGAGCATTGTCAAGGGGCTCACATGGACAAATTTTATCTCCCCATCTGTGTGATCTCCCGTGCGATGAGTTTGGAGTACAGCCATTTCCATTTCTGTCTTGGTTTACAAAAATTTATCAGAAGGTTGTCTGTGGTCCTCTTTATCTGCTCTGTCCTTTGTTTAAAAAAAACAAAAACCTGAAACATATAAGATAGGACAATTATCATTAACACTGTAATATCGGTAACTCTAGGACTAAATTTAAGTGCTTTATAAACATATAAAATGATAAATATGAGATGGAAAGAATATTCTGGGTTTTGGATCGGTCATTGTGCTCAGAAGACAGACTCCTAGCTTTATTTTACAGGGTTGTTTCCTACAATTTGGTGGCATATTAAAAATATGCCTGAGGAAGTGGTGCTTTTCCTGCGGCCATTTAGGAAGTGGGGCTGTTATCCTATTATTTATTTCCACTTGGTTCAGCTACCACTTTTTAAAAAACACAGAGTTAATTTAACTTAAGTTCTCCAAATAAAACAAAAAACATGCAAATGAAAAAAGTAAAAGATTCATTAAGAAATAGACTCAACCTCCTGTAATAGAGTTATACCATGTATTATAAACAATCGGTGAACTGCTAGCTCTCTTGAGGTGAACTCACCAGCACAGTGGGAGCCCCGGAAGCACCAAATACAGGCGCCGTGTACCTTATGACCATTAGCTGGTTTAAAGCTCATGAATCCTAGTGGACTGATTTATTTTATTATTGCCAGTTCATCAATAAGGAAAGGGAGGTGCAGAGATGATGTGATGAGGCACTCAAGTTTACACAACTATAAAAAGCAATATCAAAATTAAAATCCAGCTTCACTGATATCAAAGCAATGTTCCTAACCAGTACAACACACTGCCCATAAGTAACATGTAAGTAGCACAAGAGTGTTTTTTAATCAGTATGTTGTAATCCCTCTTCACTAAGACATGAGTGACTCCCTGGTCAGGGCATTAAAGGAAATGCGTTGTAATAGTGCCCATCTTCCATCATCATCCTTATTATTACCTGCTTGTCTTCTGTGTCCCAAGCCAGTCCATATCCTATGCTGATCTGGTCAATTTCTTCCATCAGTGCTGATTTACAGATGGCCTAGAACCCTTAGCTCTCCACTGGTAATTGCTCAAAACCCATGTGTATTGTAGAGAATGATCATTTACGGAGTGGTAATTGTATTATTTGTTGCTTTAGTTTTTTGTTTTATTTTCAGAGGGTGTTACTGGAATAGGCTGATATACATTTGGAACTTAGGGCATTCCATTATACCTAAGTATGCCACCTGCAAAACTGTTTACTTGCTATAAGCGTGTTTGTGTGTGCATGCGCTCGCGAGGGAATTTTGAAAGGTGCAGTGTGTAGTATAAGCAACTTGCCTTTTAACAAGTAAAGAAGAATATCTGGACTTCATACTGCATCAGAAAATGTTCACTGACTTAGAAATAATTCTTGCTTTGGTTACTTTTTGTTTCATATGATTAAACATCTTACCTGGTTAAATCAACATATTTTTAAAAATAGCAATTTTATGCACACATACACCCACCACCCATATAAACACACATAAAACAGAAAGAAAATAAGATGTCTAGAATAAATTTTCTAGATTAAATTTAATAACTTTCCAACTTTCCTGTACATTACATGCTAATAGTTAACACATAGGATAATTTGAACAATTTTTATTTTAATGTTATAAAATGGTACCATATTTGAGATAATATTTAACACTTGAAATAGTTTTTGTCAATGTGTTGTATCAATGCCCTTGTACAATCATGACATGGGGTCAAGTACTCTAACATATTTGCTTGTTTGTTTATGTGATTGTATAAATAAAAATAAATTTGGAAAATTTAGTAATGATAAAAATTCAACTGATTTTTTTTTCAGATTTTTCCAGAAGAATGTAAACAGCAATGTTTAGTATAATAAGGACAATGAGAATGATTCACCAATAATATAAAGTTGTGTTTTAATTATAGCATTTTTTACTTGACTAGGAGCAATATGCGACCGCATTTTATTTGTATTCTCTATGAGACCGTTCATGCATAATAAATCTGGCATAGAGATATTGAATGTAATTCAAGAATTGTAGGATACCATAATTGCCCGTTGGTAGATGTGGGGATATATACCAATAGCAAATCACCAAATGAGTTTTTAATACATACACACACGAAATAGCCTCATTATTTTCCATCTTCAAAATCAAGCTTTTTCATATTGTCATGTTCTTTTGTTTCACAGTCTAACTTGAACCCATAAAAGGAACACTTATAGTGGGAAATGAGGCATGAAATGTGTGCATCAAATGCTACATCAGTAAATAAATCACAAGTGAACCATGCTTTCTATTGTGAAGAAATCCAAATTTCTGAAAATCCAAGTCAATCCTAGTATTACGCTTAGAAATCATCAAATGCGTTGGGGAAGATTTATTTCATTTAGAGAAAGAATCCTGGTGACCTATGGTTGGGCAAAGAGACAAAGTTTACAAATAGATGGAAGGAGTTAAAAATTTTAAATCTACATACACTTCTATACATAGGTCATTTTTTCCCAGAGTGATATGATAAATATCCCTACAAATATGACCAGTGGATTCTCATCCAAGTCCCAGAAATTCTTTTATAATGCCTATTGGAATGAGGCATGGTGTAAAGTTGGATAAGCATGAGATCTGATTTCCCATCTATGTAACTTTCACAAGTGCACTCTTAGGAGCACATTATATCACTTCCTAATGATTTTTCTTATCAGTTTGGTAAGTCATGCAATAGCCCCTAAAATAAAAATCAATACACTTCACGCAGACTGCCTTGATTCTGATTCAGCACATCCTAAATAAGAAAGAACTGAGCTCATGGATAAACTGTTTGGTTTAACTACAAACAGATCATTTAGAGCAATTTCTATCATATTTCTCTTTTAGGAAATTTCAGCACTATTCCCTAGTGTAACATTTGCAAAATTGCAAATTGATCAGAATCTTTACTAAATGGTTATTGATTCATGCCTAAATTATTTCAAACATCTTAATGGCTAAAATTCAAATCATCGAAAGGAGTGAAAGAAATAGAAAAAGAGTATATTTTACTTAATTTGGACATTTATTGCTGTAAATAAACAGAGCCACAACTTAAAAAAAATGTAATGCATGAGTTAAAAAGTAAAATACAGATAGAATAAATTCCTTTAGAAAACTCCATAAGGAAAACAAATAAGAAAAATTGAAGTCTAACATAAGACACTTTATTTTTAAATTCACATTTTGTAATGCATTTCTTCTGGGATACTGAAACTAGAAAATGAACAGCAAAATATCTTAGAAAATGATTAAAAGTGTATTATATCATCATACTTTATCTTATTCATTTTACATTTGTGTGGAAAATGAAAATTATGCAAAATTACCTTATTTTGCACATTTAAGCTATGTGAATCCTTTTGTGTTTTATGAATACCACCGTGTATCTCTCTGTTCTAAAGATGACTCTTAAAAATCCTCATCCACCATAAATCCACCTTAGATTCATCAGGAAAAGATTAATGATTTCTACTGGACTCAATTTATCTCAACCTTGAAGTCCAAGTCACTCCCCTTGTTCTTTAACTCCCAACAAAAAATTTACACTTGATATCTCTCCAACTTGCAAATGACCAGAACACAGTGTAAATAATTTTATTGTCTCTGTATGTATCTGGGCAGCTTTCTTATTTCATGTATAAAGCTTTTTCCTTTGTTTTTCTATATCATTGTAATTTAATTCAGATTCTAAATCTTTGGAAGGGAAGGATCCCAAGAAAGTTCAGTCAGATTGTCAAGCTTGATGACAACAGAGCAAAAGAATATATTCTTCCTATGGACCGGCCCTGCAAGTTACAGGGCAATGGGTGGGGATAAAGAATCCTCTTACAGGGTGGAGAATACAAACTTGGAAGCAAAACTATAACTTATCATAAATTCAATACAAAGCAATGTAACTATTAAATGTGCCTGGACCACATAAAGAGTACCATTTAAATACAGCATTTGGCAGCAATAAGGGTAGGAGAAGTTATACCTGAGCTGAGTCTTGCAGGTGGAGCAGGAGTTTGCAGGGTGATAAGAGACAAAGATGTGCATTGGGAAACTCATGAAGGAATGAGCCTATCTTGTTCAGGAAAAGGTGAACTTTTTAGCATCATTGTAAGATTAGGTTGTTGTAATTGTGATCTGAGATTCAATGCAACCTCAGAAGCTTTGACCTTATACCTTAAGAAATAGAGTGGCCCTGGAGGTTGACTTTTTAGCAGCGGAGTGTCCCCATAGTACCAGTTTGGGACAAGTCAATTAATTAATACCCTGGACTCTCAGATTCTCAATGTGTACAACGGGATTTGGGAGCCAAATTATATGTCAGATTCTTTCCAGACCTTAAATCTCATAATTCTACAGTCTTTAAGTTATGGCTCAATTAAGAGGATTTTAATGAAAACATTTCAAGATTTGCACTTTCCAAATTCTAAATGTGAAGCAATTTTTTTCTCTTTTCTTACATAAGGGATCCATAATAATTTTTCAAAAACTACTGGCATGCCCTGATGAATGGCTACAAATCCAAAAACAGAAAGCAAATTTTAGGAGATATGCTTTCAATTGTACTAAGTCATTTTTAAACAAAATATGTGAGAGAAAAAAATCCTTTGGGCATAAATTTTCTCAGATTACAGACCTATGTTTTTTACTTTTTATTTTATACACTATTAAATCTTTTATTCTTTTCTTTTAACTAGTGAGTGTATATACCACACGGTATGTGAAATACAAGTGAAAAATTGAATTACATAAATGAACTCAATATTGACTAAATTATATGAAGGTAACAAACCATCCTTAAATATAAGTAGTTTACAATATCAAATATTTGTTTTTAGTTCACCCAAAGACCACTTCAAGTCCAAGGAACTCTCAAGCAGAGCCATATTTATGAGTAACGAGTAGTGCAGCATTCTGGGTAGCTTAAACTTCTGAAACCTCTTATCAACACATTTTTTTGTCACTATCACCTGAGCAGGGTGAAATGTCAGCAGGAGAGTGGAATATCAGCAATTATTCTTCTTCCCAGAAGTGACACATGTCATTTCTGCCAACCATCATATCTACAAACATTTATTGTGCAAAGGAAGTCACATGGCCTCTTCTAGCTTCTAGGAGATGAGGACATGCTATGATTTTAGTGCACCCAAAGATGCACGAATCAGATTGCTGCTGAAGAATAGAAGCAATACCCACTGTCTACTATAAAGCAAGCCAGAAATTAACATTGTTTACAATCTACCATGGGCCAAAAGTGTGCTGGGAACTTCCTTATTTGTTAACTTAGTGGGGGCTCACACACACACAAAAAACTTACTGGTATATAATTGTGCCTATTTTGCAAAAAACAATCAACAAACAAGCAAGTAACAAAACCAAACCTATACCCCAAGCCTGCCCCCAAAAGATCGAAAGAACTTAACTCATGAATTCTTATTCTAATACCTGTGTTCTTTGTACACAATCATGTTGCCTTTTAATGTATCCACAGCTTGTAAATATCAATTAATAAATATTACCCTTACGTTTATCACTTAAAAAGCCAAGTAGAAACTGTTATCATGAGGTTATAATTTTCTTCTCTTTTCTTGAAAAAAGATTTAGAAAAACATTTTGTTAAGGTAGTTGGATTTCATAATTATCTAAGTCACATGGAATTGAGTAAATCACCGTATTCCTAACTTTTTGAGTGTTCTGAATATGATCTTTCAGAAGTTATAAACATCTGACTCACTGGCTACAAATTTATCTTTTCTCTGTTTCATCCATCAGTGGTCACAGGAATTAAAAATGGAGCCCATTTCAGCATAAAATATGAATCTAGTTACATGAGCCTTTTTAAAAAAGTCAATGATAAGTAAAGAACATTCATACCCATTGAATATCTTATCTCAGTGTTTCAATGCAGGTAGGATGATGGTCTTGCAAGAAAGATTATTCAACATGGTCTATAGATTTTATTTTTAAGTTGAAAAAGTAACCTGCAATATGGCAAGGATAATGGCTTCTATATACCCTTGCAGGCAGGCAGTAACTCTATAAAAAGGCCATGGACTGCATTGTTCCTTTCTTCCCAAAATGACTATTATAATATTTTAAAAACCTGAATTGATAATGGATTTAGTTTGCATATATTAATATTCACCCAAATTGTCTATTTTGGATATTAAATAAATAATGTAGGATTTGTGCATATGAAACAAGCTCTTTCTGTGTTGCTGAAATTCTTGAATAAGTTTCACTGATGGTACCTCCCTTTCTCTGCATTAGAATATGTCTAGGAGATGTGAAGAAGGAGAGACCATGCAAAGGTCTTCTTATACAGTGAAGTACTATTTCTTTATTTTAAAACTTTGGAAGATAACTTATCTGAATAAAAATTTCAGAAAATTAAGGATTATAATTGACTTTCTTAAGCATTGGTCTTCTAGCTATATTTCCAATAAATATGTTATGAAACAAAAATACATTCTGGTTAAGCAGAATGATTAATACCCCAAATCATAAAAGAGATCAAAACAGATAAAGAATGTTAAAGAAAGTTAATATCTGTAAGGAAGTTAAACAAATTTTTAAACTGATCAGACTTAGCTAATGTTGGCAATTCATAACTGACATGGAATTTAAACTCGATATTTGATGCAATGCACAGAATGTAGCCTGAAATTGGAGGATTAAGCTTCACATCACAGACTTTCTAAAGAGTGAATTAATGAAATAAGATAACACACACACAAAAACATTGAGTCAAGACATTTAAAAAACATTATTCAAAACACTTAAATATATATTAAGAAATTCATTAATTGTCCTCTTTTATTTGTTGGACTGTCTATATTACCATCACTTATTATGTGTTGAACGGTTAACATTCATGATTTCTAATCTTCCCAACAACCCGGGATGTTAGCTGTTACTGTGTTCACTTGTGGATATTATTTAACTGGGGCTCAGAAATGTAAATTAGCATTCATGAGTTGTTGGTGGAAGAGAGATTCAAACCCAATTTTTGAGTGGCTCTAATGCCCTGATGTTTTCTGAAACATCACAGTCTGTTACAGATAATTGCTCCCTAATTATCCAAGTCATGTTGGCCAGTCACTTCTCAGTTCTCTCTTCTCTACAAATTTATTGTACCCATCCTCTTTTACTATTGCCATTGATTCTGGTCTAATTTAGACTGTCTTTATCCTTTGCTTTAACTTCTCTAATTTCTTCAGTCATCAACATATATTAAATGGTTGAAAATTTACTCTGAAAACATAATAAGGTATTTTTCAAAACTGGCCCACAGTGTTTTGACACTCCTCCCATCAAGAAATGGGGTTTCTACCCCCTCTCCTTGAATTTAGGCTCTGTGGCTGCTTGACCAATAGAGTATGGTCAAAGTGACTCTGCCTGTCAGGGCCCAGGGCTTAAAGAACTAGCAGCTTCCACTTTCTGTGGTTTGTGAGAAAGCCCAGGTCACATGGGGAGGCCATGGCAGTCCTAGCTTCAGTCTCAAGTCAACAGCCGGCATCAGCGAACAGCATGAGATTGAGAAAGGCTTTGACATTACTCCAGGACAGGTTCCAGTCAAGAATCTTCCACCTGGACACAATCAATGCCCAGAACAATGTGGGAAAATAACAACATGATTGTTGTGGCTTTAAGTCACTAAAATTTAGGGTGACTTGTTATGTAGCAATAAATAATTCACACGGATGACTAAAACCCAAAGCCTTACCAATGGTCTAGTGGAAAATGAAGAATTAAATAAAAGAAGTCAACGGGGAAATGTGTCATCATCATATTTCTGAGGTTGTATTTTGACCATGTTGTTGAGGGTTTGTTATTTTACTGATCCTAGAACATTTTCTGGCTCTATTCGCTATGCTGTACTCCACATCCTGTGGAGTGGTCAGGCCTCTACACCATCCATGAAGTGGTCTCCCAAATAAAACAAGTGCCCATCTGACACCCTACAAATCTTTACAACATTATTGTTTATAGTCTCCAAACTGTCTTTCATATCCCTGTGGCAATCCTGTGGTTACCAATTTGTGCTTTCTCATCTCTTTACCTTCTCCCTCACCCCCACTCCCTCTCATCCAGCAACCACTAATACTTTTTTAATACCACGTTCACTCTCTTAAACAATTTTTGCTTATTCTTTTTGTTTTCAAAGAAATTCCTACCGAGAGGAGACTTTAAAGAGAGGAGACTTTAAAGTATCCGTTGTCTCTAGGTATTTTAATTCTCTTAGGCTAAGCATGTGATGGACAGGAGAAGGAGATGGGGAATTTTAGGAATGAAACCAGGTGCCACTGCAGGAGAGGCCGATGCCAGTGGAATTTCTTCAGGCTGAATTATACCTGTCAGTGGGAGATATGGTACATTGTCTCAGGAATTTTCAAAATATCCCAATCTTTATTTCAAATAAAGTTGAAGAAATATTTGTTCTCCTACATTAGACTGTCTTCTATGATATTGCTGTTTCCAGAAAAAAAGGGCCTTGTGCCAATAAAAAACCACACAAAACAATATTATGTGTTCATATGTAACTTCGTAAAACTCTGAACCAGAAATCCAACATTTTATTTTGGTCTAATTTCTCTGTCCCATCCAGATAGCTTTGCTGATTAAAAAAAAAAAAAAAAAATCACAGCACATATCAGATTAGCAACTCATTTCCCTGGCATGTTAAACAACAAAAGATTTGCTTTTCTAGTGAGCTCTGGGTTTTCTGAAAAAAAAAAATGATTGGTTATTGTTGTTGTGATGGATTAAATAATAACTGTTTATTTACATTTTAAATTAGGTGCAAATCTTGAAAATATAAACAAATTGGTCATTGTAGGTTGTTTCACATTTTAGCCATATTCACATGCCATATTCACATTTTCACAAGGAAGTCACATAATCTGGAGAGATGAAACTATCTAAAAAATTCAAAGTAATAATTTATGTAATTATATTGAATCAGAGAGGTCCTGTTACTTTGTTCATGGCTGGCAAAGAGACTTTATGTAATACTGAAATGAAACATTATTACCATCTCACTTACTCGTTCTTGGAATTGGTTTAGTGATTACTTCAACAGCAACACCAGTGAAAAACATTTGACATCTGGCCTAGAAAATCAGACAGTAGACTACAGAGACCCTGATTAAAAAACTTCATGTAATTTTCTCCAATCAGTAGTACGGCCTGTTCTTTTATCAAACTGAAGGTTGCTCTCATCACCTGCAAATTTATACTCAAGCTTTAAACAAACAAGCATGAAACTTTTACATGGAAATTCCCCTCCTGAAGGAATACTTACTGAGGAACTTGGTGATTAGCTGTACTGATGATTTGATTTATTCAGTGCGAAACAAGCCTGGGACATTTGGTATATTTTTTATTGCAGGAATGCGTATGCACATATGAGTAGATGTGTGTGTTTAGCCTTCGTCTCATAAAGCATTTTGGGGAAAACTCTACATAAGGTGCTATTGCTTCCTGGAAAAAAACAATGACAACTTCTTTCACATCATCCTTGTGCCAGGAACTCTTGTGAAGTCAGAAATCATGCAAGCCACTAGGGTTCTATATGTTTAACCTCCTATAGAGCAGAGCCATTCCCATTACTGAGAAGAATGAACCCTTAGCGATACAACAATAGAGATCCTGAAATGAACTGCATTGCAGCATTGCCATGAATTAAAGTCTCCATCAGAAGCAGTGCCTCTTAGCATCAGAGAGCAAGGGCTTCAATGAAGTCGATCAAGGGACTGTGCAGTAACGAGCCATCCTGCTGCCTTGTCTCTTTGAAGATAATTTATATGATGAAACTTGATAATTAACTTATGTCCAACAAACTAAATCCAATATATCTGTTTCCAGGTCAGAGACAGTGGCTGTAGTCTCCCGGAATATGCTACACCATCCACCAGTTCCTTGACAAGGAGACAGTCCCTGCTAATACTGTGTCACAGTAAATTTGCTTATCTCTAAAGAACAATGAGGTGTGCTGTAAAATATGCATGTACTATCAAAACATTCATAATAAAATCCTAATAAAATTAGAAAGTTGGAATAAAAAGAAATCACAGTCTTCAATTGTATGTCTTGAAATTACCTTCCATAATGGCTGATACATTATATATGTGGTATTACCTATATATTCATAATGCCTCAGCCTCTGAGCTCAAAATTGGTTTCCCAGCTTCAGTTTCCAAGGAAGAAAGACAGCATGATGAAGTAAAAACCAACTTTTCCCAATTCTACAACTTTATCTTTCCTGGTTTACAAATTGTCATTGCACTGTTACACCCTGGAGAGAGACACAGTCAAAAAAAATAAAAAGCATTTCCTCCTTGATACTACCTGAAATAGCAAAGTGAAAAAACATAGAAGGTGAAAAAAGGAAACACTTGGATCATTTTTCAAAATGTCAATGTTTTATTTAAACCTGCCTGGGGCTGATCTTTGCACTCAATCCATGTACATGGCATGGTATTGGAATTACAACTCTTGGATGGAAAGAAACAAGAAGTACAAGGCAAATTTTGCATCACAAGTTTGGACTATTTCTTGATACATGCTTACAACAGTCATTTATTGGTCCATTGGCCTACATCCTCATGAAATCAGATTGCATTTTTGGAAATCAGGCAAAGAAATAAAATCTACTCTCAGAGATGGATATCTATTGGGAAACACTTTCATTATGTAACTGCTACAAGAGGTATTCTGCTGGAAACAAGTGATTGGTTCCATGAAAAAAATGCATCTAAAGGAAACTGATATTTAGTTACTCATATCAACCATGCTTAAAAAAAAAGAGTCTAGGTTTTTAACATTTAAAAACCGTACATGATTAATCTATCTAGGTGTATTTATTTGTAAAATGACATACCACAGGAAGCTTAAAACTGTTTCTCATAATTTCTGCCTTTTAAATATAAAATGTATTGCCAGTAAATCATTTAACCCCTCTTTTACAATGTCAGGTTAACCCACTATTGCCTTAACAGCAGACATATTTTCTAACTAAGATAGAATAATTTTATGAAATATTCTTAAAATTATTTCCTTTATAATTAAAGTTACAGTTATTTATTTTTTAGAATAATAAAGTGAACAATGATTGGTCTTGTATGGCATATTAGAACAGGACTTAAATCATTTTCTCAAAAGTGAATTGATACTCTGGTTTCTTTTCAGGTCGAATAAATCTTTCGTCTTTTTCTAAAGAGAATTGATATTAGGACAAGTTGGAAGTTGTACGAATGTCTTAATTCTAAATCCCCACTCATGGGATTTTTAAAAGCAATCAACTAAAATATACTTGTTGCAGGTGGTGGGGTCCAAAGTAAGAAGAGATCTTACTGTATTTGTCACTATCTTTTCTACCTTTAATATACATGCCTTGTAAAATCATACATTGAATAATTCAAGGTGAGTCCTCAGAGCTAGATAAACCTTTCATTTTACATCATACTTTGCCATCATCTATGTAACTAACTGCACAATTTATGAAATCCCATAGTGTACAAAGACACTGAATCCTGTTCCCTATTATTTAAAGTAGTTCACATAAAAATATGTTTGTATTAAAAGAAGCTGAATTTAAAAAGCAATTTCTATCTAGAATATAAAGCTCCATAAGGGCAAAGATCTTTATGTTGTTGTCAAGTGTATCCTAAGCCCCTGGAACAGTGTCTTGGATGTATTACCTGCTCAATGAATATTTGTTCAATGAACGAATAACTGAATTGTGAGAAAGACAACTAATGTTACTTAGAAAGCAGAACTTTGAAAAGATATTGGCATACACGAAGGGGACTGTGGAACAGCGATTTGTGGAGGAGCTGTCCTGAATTTTACACTTGATCCCTTGGGGAAAGCTAGCCCATGACTGCTAGTTGTCCATTTCTGAGAACTCCGGGGTATATAATTCAACAACTAACACTTTTGGAAAACCTCACAGCACAGAAAATATTCAAGTGCTGAATTTTGTGGCAGAGAAAATTGGAGAATATGACAGTTTAGAGAAAGGTAAGTTCATTGGAGCATGGAGAAATCATTGATCTAAGAGCAGTTTATGCTTGGTTAGTACCTACCAGGGGAAGGCTCTGTGCATGCAATGAGTGCAGGGGTGGTGACACACGTACACAGGATGTAACTACAACCCTGCCCCTACTCTAGTGGTGACTCGATAAGGTTACATCAAATTCTGCTTAGAGAATCAAAGAAGGCCTTACAGAGTAGCTGATATATGAGGAGAGAGTGAACCATGAAGAAAGGATGGGCCAAAATGGGCAGGATAGATAGAATGACAACATTCAGTGAGCCTGAGAAAACAATGTTTCAGAGAGGCAGCAATGGGACCTTGAAAAATGAAGTTCTTGCAGAAGAAATGGTGCATTCGTTAATATCATTAAATACCTGTTAAAAAGGAACCCCCAGATATAGTGACTTTAACAAGTTAAGAGTTTATTCCTCTCTCATTAACAATCTGAGCATAAGCAGTTGAGGGCTGATATTGTCATCCCATTGTGCAGAACCTGGCCCCTTCTCTTTGGTTGCTTATCCATCCCCAGGATATGGCTTTCATCTCATGTTCTAAGACAGCTGCTTCAGTTCCTGCCATTACATCAACATTCCAGTCAGTGAAAAGGAGAAAGGGGGAAATAGAAAGCATACTCCTTCACAGTGTACACCCATTCCCTCTGTGCATCCTGATTTCTGATTACTTCCAAGCAAAAACACTTCCCTCCCATCTCCCTCCAGTTTCTAACATATATCTTTCATATTTTCCCCTTTGGGTCCAAGACAAAGCCCTGGGAACTAAACATCCACTCTGGGCTCAGGAATCTGGGAACTCTGGAATTGCTTTCAGATTTTTATAGGCTTCGTTCTTCTCACAAAACCTACTCCAGAGGAATGGGGCAAGAACTGTGCATAAGGAGATCTTTGGCTGAAAGATCCTACCTCAATAGGATTACTATTAGTATTTATAAGTAGAGGGCTTGATTTGTAGCCCCCTTTTTTTTAAGATTTTATTGGGGAACTGGGGGAGGGGAACAGCATTGGGGAATCAGGGAAGGGGAACAGACAAGTTGCTGTCTTTTTGTTCTTCAGTCTAGGTGCGGAGGATGTTGCTTCACTGGCCCATGTTGGTTTCGTCATTGCGCTCTTCCCCGGTGAGGCAGATCGGTCGCCGGCCTCTGGGTGTCGCTCACCGTGGCTATTGGCTGCTCACGCTGGCTGCCGGCCACTCACTGTAGCCTATGGCAGCCCACTGCAGCAGGGGCTGCAGCCTACACCTTCGTCGAGCTCACACAGCCCAGCGCCAGGTGGAGCTGTTGTTAGCTGTAGAGGGCAGCGTCACTGGCCCTCATATGTGGGATCTGAACCGGGGCTGCTGGCATCCCAAAACCAGCTCTTAACCAATGCACCACTTGGCTGGCCTTTGTAGCCCATTATTGCCAACCTACTCCTGCTTCATTATGGCTAGGAAAGTGACTCCTGCCAAACTGCAGTCATCCCTTCCCAGTCTAAGTGTAATCACACCCAGGAGAGCGTGACTGCAGAAAAGGCAGATTGAAATCCTCCTAAGGCACGTGCAATGGCAGCAGGTTGTAGCTGACTGATAAAATCACAGTAACAATAGGCATCTTGACAGTGCCAGTATAGCTCCGCTGAGAAAGATCTTTCTGCCTGCCCATCTTGCACCTCATCAAGAAAATCACCAGTGAAATTCTGATTCTAGGATCTTTATTATTGGAGATGATATATGTATGAAACAACAAGTCATAATGTGACTTAGACACACTGGGCTGGGATTTCAGTGGAGGAAAGTCAAACCAGAATTGCTTTGTCTTCTACCTGGAATGTCCGTGAAGTAGAAATCAAGGATTGAAAAGTAATAGGAAATGTTCTAATGCCATTGACACCTTTATTCTTTCAGATATCACTTTGGCATGTTCTGAAGAGGTGGGCCTCTAGAAAGGCAGTTCTGTTCTAGGGGTAGAGCTGACGGGAATTCTTGCAGGACGAGGCACACTGTACAACAACCTCTTGCTAAATGTCTTAGTTTCTTTCTTTCTTTTAAATGATAAGGTCATCCCAGAGAAGAAATGAACTGGAACTTTTTCCAGCTTTCAAACTCAGTAGAACGCCACACTGACATTCTGTAAAAGGAGAGCTTTATCTTACCTCTGACTGCAGTTAAGAAATATTTACACCTCTTAACTATATAGAATCAACATCTTGACTAGAAGTCAGGTTATGTTCTAGTTAAGAATAGAAATACCAATGAAGATAGAATTGTGTAGACGAGTGACAGGAAAACTACAAATTGATTTCAAATATTAATTTAGGAATTATTGTAGCCTTAGGGAGCCTATTATCTACATTACTCTGTCTTCCCCTTTTTTCAGGTTCCTACTCTTCTTTGTTCTTATTTTTCCTCTCTGTTTTTCTTAAGGTCTCTTCTGTTTCTTTCCCCTCCTTTTGTGGTTTTGTCTTGGTTTTTTTTTTTTTTTCTTGTATCTACTTCATCTATTGTTCACCATCATTGAAGGTGCTCTTGCTTGCTTTCCTCCTCCCAATCTCTGTCTCCCTCTAAAATTTTATCTTCTAGGCCTTTCCTCTTCCCCATTTATCTCATGTCCCCTCTCCCAAAACACACATGCATGTTCATACACAGACCATCATACACATCCTTTCTTTTGTTACTATCAGGGCTCAGTTGGCATTGAAACAAGATGAGGGGGAGGAGATGGCTGAGACCTGGAGAATAATCAGTCTTAATTGAGCTAGATGATAGAAAGCAATAGAAGTTCCATCAGGACAGCTAGGTGTCTATTTGGGGAAGACTATTTGGGGAGCTTCAAAACAGACTGTAATAATCAGATAATCCTGTGTATAACAATTTCAGAGGAGCATGAATTTAGGATATTGAGGTAGGCCCCAGAAAATGGCAACCAATGGGGACTCCAAACTTGGAAATTACAGTTGGGACTGACAATTGTGAATATATTATTCTCTTTGTTACCAGCTGGGAAGGGTGTCAGTAAAGGGCTTTAATTATGGAGAAATGAGTTTCTTATGCAGAAACTGAATGAAATGTAGAAATCAATAAGAGAGAAGTAGGTACATAAATTGGGTTATTTGGGCCATATTGGTGGATCCACTTGCCCGAAGGATGCTTGGTCTCCAAGCTCTTGGCTTCCTCTTACCTATAATCCTAAACATAAAAAGAATGTGGGTCATGGGTGGGTGTTAAGTGGTCATTGCACAGGGATCACAAGGGCACTTCATCAGAGTGGGTGATCACTAGTACACCTCTCATCTCTACTAGCATCCTTAGCTGCTTTCTGTTCCTAGGGCATATCAGTTTGTTGCATCTATAGTGGCCAACTAAAAGTTGGAATTTGAAATTAATATCCGACATGGACCAGGAGTTGCTTACAAAAGGAAATTCTTAACAAGGGTTAGGGGTAGGTTCTGAAAGCTTGAATTGGCAAATTCTTGAAAACAAGTGTGACCCAAAATTCACATATGAACCATTTTTCATAAAGCATCAGGTTTTATCTTTATAAGATTTATAGGTTGACATTGTTGAATATAGTAGACATAGTAGACATAGGGAATTTGGGTGGTTTGTGAATCTCACTTGTGAGTTAAATTAATATGTGCAATACACTTTTGAGTGGAAAAAAACTTGTTAAGTCTTTCAATGTTAAAAATATCTGTCTCTTCAAGTGTCCATCTACCCTATTTGAATCACTTTGACCCACCATGCACATGCATGCAAAGAATGCACAGAAACTTAACTGAGGGTGTCAGCTTCTTCTACTTCCAAAATTCGCACAGCCCTTTCTACACACCATTCTACATATCTAGTCAACATACCCTGGACATCATTTCCGTCTTTGATGACTGTTTGGCTTTAAAACTAGGTTCCTGATTTTCAGTTTAAGCCTCTAGTTCTGATGACTCATTCATGCACAAGACTGGTCCAACCTTGGCCAGAATTCCTTGCTCTCTCATATCCATACTTTGTGACTTTAGGAAAGAGACATCATTAGCCTTCTCAGCCTAGGTTCTTTGCCATGAACCTCCTTGGTCCACTCTCCTCCAGTCATCCTTGACATGCCAAAAATTAAACAAATATCTTTAACTAATCCTGATAACAACATATCACTTTACTAAAAATATCTACTCTGGATATAATTATTAGAGAAAAAAATCTCTACAACTAATGCCACAGAAATACAAAGGATCGTAATAGACTACTAAGAACAATTGTATGCCAACAAATTAAATAACCTACAAGAAATGAATAAATTCCTATAAACATACAACCTACCAAGACTGAGTAGTGATGAAATAGAACATCTGAATAGACTAATTACTAGTAAGGAGGTTGAGGCAGTAATCAAAAACCTCCCAACAATGAAACCACTTTTAAAGCAGGGCTTTTAGTAGATTTTATTTTTGCACATGATCCTAATTTCAGTTATGGTTACAAATTTTAACTTAGAAATGCTAATTGTGTGTGATACAAATAAATAATGAAAAACCAAAAGGGCTTGCTAAAAAAAAAATAAATAAATAAAAATCAGTACTTCTTAACATCACATGAGTGGGATGGTACATATCTGAGTGGGATGGTACATATCTGGTGGCTCTATGAAAACATGGTCAGTATATGGTTGCTAAGTGACCAAATGAATCAAAAAGCTATTGCTTGACAATTTCACAAAATAGTTTTTCACACAAGAAATAATTATGCTAATAAAAATTTGCTTGGGTTCAATACATCTTAGTTTCACTTCTCTTTGGCTTTAATTATTTGTATCACCAGAGAGAGTATTTACATTTATACCTCAGTAGCTTTACCTGTAACATGTTAATGAAAATGCTTATTTTCACTAAAATAGATTTAGTAATAGAAAACAAAATGAATTAATTAGAAGCATTTTGATAACACTTTGTAATTTTATAAGGCATGTGAGTTATTCAAGGTTTGTATTAGAAATCATTAAGATTTCTTCTAATTCCATGAGTTTATTTTAAAAGTAGATACAAAATCTTGATTATTTACTCATATGCTCATAAAATGTTCTGATGTTATTGAGAAAATAAAACTTTGCAGACGTTAAATATAAAAATCAATACTACTACAATAGTGTGTACATGAGTATATATATTATTTTTATATCCTTAATTTGCAACTAATATATTTAACTAAGTGAATCTGCAAATGGGTATGCATTTAATAACCACATTATTTCATAGCTGGAGATTCCTAGTATTGAACAAGGGAGAAAAATCAACCTAACACCTAACACTGAGTGTGGAATAGAAAAAAATTCTTGGATGGAATTCCAGGGGCTAAAATAAAGTGCAACTAGTTTCTTAGCCACACCATATCAAAGGAATAATTTACTTCATTTCCATTGAAACTAAATTATATTTAACTCTTTGGCAGTCTCCACCTATTTTTATATATTCTTACATTACTTGTTTGTGCTTTCTCTTCCTCCTTCAGATGTTAATACATGAAACATAGAAATACAGGAATGGCCCACATTGAATTCTTTGCCCTAAACAGATCAAGAACATGATAGTGACATTTATTGAATAGCTATCTTTTTTCCAGTCACTGGGCTAAGCATTTTGCATGCATCGTCTTATTTAATCTCACTACAACCCCATGAAGTGGGGATTACCATCATTTTACAGCTGAGCAAACTGAGGTTTCCAGAGGTTAATAACTTTTTCAAGGTCACATAGCTGTGAAGGGGCAGAACCAGGTCTAATATGCAGGTAAATCCATTTCATCCTTGGAGCTCTATATAATATGCCAGTGGTTCTCAAAGTGTGGTCCTGAGACCCGCAGCATCAGCCTCCCCTGGAAACTTGGTGCAAACACAGATGATTGGCTTCCATGATGGAACTACTATTAATAAATCAGAGTCGGGGAGGAGTGGGTAGAACCCAGCATTCCATGCTCTAAACACACTCCTGATGATTTTTATGCTCAAGTTTGAGAAACCAAATTACATTATATATACTCCATGATAGCAACATGTTTGGCAGTCATCAAACAATGCATATTCAAAGGATCCATGGATTTAACTAGTGGATTTCTTGGCTAGAGAAGCTAAATAAATACTATCAATAGCACACACCCTTGTAAGAAAGAAACTCAAGAAGCTGCTTGGAATCCAACTGACAGAGTCTTTCGCACATCATTTTATTCATTTACTCCATGGGACCCAAACTGCTTTTCCAAAGGAAAACAGGTTTCTCATCCACAACTTATGGGAAACCAAAATGTACACTAGCTAACTGATTTGGCCTCAGCCAGTCAGCGTGTCATGAGTGGAAACAGTAACAACCAGTGAAGAATGTGCAGAAACTAGATTCACAATTGACCCCGTGGCTCTGATACTCGTAATTTTGATAATTCCACATGCTCAGGGATTGGGGGTGGGGATGGGGGGCGGGGAGCTAAGGGCAAATGTAACTATTAGAGGAGGAGACAAGGTGAGGTGGGAGACATTGCCTTTCACACAGAATAAACTTCCAGCTTCCTTGGTCAACACATATGCCCCTGTACTGACCATTACCAGCACCTGAATACCAGACTCTGGTCAATATACTGTAAACAACCTCCATTAATCTAGGGAATTTCATGCTTTTAAAGTGGGGTTTGCAGAAGCCAGTGTCTTGTTTTCCATTTCAGAAAATGAGAGCGTGTGAGCGAAAGCTAGAACACAGTTGTCATGAACACATGCTTCTTAATTTATATTAACTGTCTATTGGGATTGTGCTTACTGATGTGAGAGGTTTGGAAAAACTATGTGAGCTATCACATTAAAACAGGAAACAGATGGTGCTTAACTGGGTCTGCAGGTGAGGAAAAGGAACTTCCTCATTTGGCTGTGGGCTGCACAAGAGCAGCAGCGACCTGTTTGTTCTTCAGTCCGAGTCTGAGGAAAATATCAGTGTGTTTGTGAATACTGTTCATCGTGTTTAAGATGTACTAATTTACTTACATAGAATCTAACACGATAACAAGAATATAATCTGACCAGGAATTCAGTGAATTGTGGTTTAGTCTTGCTCTTACAATTCTTTCTGAATATCAAAACGGCTCCTTCTGATGTTAATATAGAGCATGCTGGGTTTTAGAGCATGAAAGACTCAGCACGGATTTAACCATTTGAAGGCAGGTTAATGCTGGAATCAACTAAAATAATTTATAGAATGCATGAACCGTGCATTGCAAGGAAATGTATGCTAGGCAGTCACACAATAATATAAAAACTAAAGATTAATCAACATAAAAATTCTAGCTATCACATTTCTCTAAGTAAAAATAACTGTAATGTAATTTTATTTCACTGATTGAACCTCCAACTAGGTTCTGGGTAAAGTCAATATGAAAATGAAAGACTTTGAAAGGCACCTTTGGATCAGAAGAAAAACAGGACATGATCTCAGCAGCTTCAAAATTAAACATACTATTGAATTATTTGCTCCCCCACACACACACACACATAGATATCTTTAATGATATTCATTATGGCTTCCAAAGAACGGGAAATTTGAAAGAAAAATGAATGAGACTTTTAAAAACCCATCTAAATTGTTTGGGGAAATTGTGAAATAACTAATGTTTTGAGTTTCATTTAAAAAAAACTCCAAAACTTTTTGTTCATTTCACTAATTCTTAAACTATCAAAGTATTAGAAGTAAAAGGAATTCTTTTATAGAAATTGTAACCAAGAAATTAAATTATTGAACCCAAATCAATCATGTGTGACATTTTTCTACTCATAGAGAAATCACACTATAAGCAAAAGTTTGAATCATTAAAATAATAATAATAATCTTAGCTTTTCAAGCATAGGACTTTTAGGTACTAAATAAATGTCTAGATTGCTAAGGGACAGCATTTGCTGTCTAATTCGTCTTTGTATCTCCGGAATATAATGCCTGCTGCACTGTAGTTGCTCAGTAAATGCTGGACCAAATGAAGTCATTTTTTAATGACATATTGGGCAGGCCCTATTACGCGTAACAGTGTGCTGTTTGTGATGGAAGAGAGAAGCTCACCCTTTATTATAGGCATTCATCTGAGGCTCACAAACACCATCTCAGGGACCTGATTTTTCTCCTTTCATCTCCTCTAATGATGCTGAATCACACTGCCTTTCCAGACTTTTGGTCAGTGGAGGATGCAAATGCATTTCCTGTGTTTAGGATGACTTGTGATACATGTGTATGCTTCAAGCATATTTGGGGCAGTTGGCTGGTACCTGCAGAAGTAGCCACCTGGAGTAACCAGTAAAAATGATTCAGAATCTTATAAATGTTAAGATAAGGCAGTTCTGTGATTTTTTTATATTAGATAATAGCATAGTAATCACAATTTTAGTAATTATATATTTTTGATTAACCCTTCCACTTTTTGTATAAATTCCTAAGAATGGGCCTTTATAATATTTTTAACTCTCAAAAAATGTAACCAAAAATTGTTATTTACAGTGACATTTGCCCTTGCATGGTAACTGAAACAAATACTCTCCTCTCCCACTCCTTATCCCCCACCCCCCAAAACCTCAACAATCAATAGACTTGGATTTCAGTCCTGGATCTTGAGACCCTGAACAAGTCCATTAATATCCCAGGACTTTTGTTATTTTCATCTCTGAATCAACACTAACAAAACCCTAAAACGCAGGGTAATTACAAGGTTTAAACAGAATGAGATACTATATGTGAGAATGCTTAGACACCTAAAATTTTACATAAACGTTGTGTAACAACAGTTTGATGATAAGGTATTAAAACCTTGAATGTCCAGAACATCAAGAGAATACAATTTCTGGGTTCCATCAATTTTCTAAATGAAAGATGAAGGGAAAACTCTCGTTTTCAATCTTTATTTTTAAAACATATTTCTGATATAAATCCATTTGCTTTCCTGCTGTACTGATAAAAAAAATAAAAATCTTAAGATGAAATGAGATTTAACAACTTGTGGAGCAGCAATTCTACCGTACTATTGCTGCAGTGCATGCTATAGGACTGGGTCTGAAACTACCCTCATCTAGGATCCTTAACATTTTTATTCTTATTTTGTATTTAATGTATAAAATCAGCTGATTTAAAGAAAAATAACTTCGTTTTTTTTTTTAAAGCAGAGTGTAATGGAAAAGACATTGATGGTTAATGTCACTTTGTATTTGGTTAACACAGGTTTTATAGTGAAATCCTGTTCTATAAATATATCTGATTTATTGTCAAAGTATTAGAAAATATCTGACATCTTGGGCATTTTTAGTATAGTTTAAGTTAAAAAAAAATGGAAAGAGTGAACCCTCACATATCACTGCTCTCCAAGAGCTTACCAAATTCATGCGCTAACTGGATTCAGTAATTTGAATAACATTTTCTAAAAACAGAAAATGTACTCCACTAAGAAAACTTAAATGAACGGATTTGTGTGTGAGCTGGAGGAATCTATGATCTATGTAATATCCAGCTTTTACAGAGGCAGTTTGTCCATTTAGGGTGATATAATTTAATCGTGGGATACATGTTACCGTAATGTAAGCAGATATGTTAAAAATGTGTTCTACTGTATTTAAAAGGAGCTGAGTAATATTGTATTTTTATTTTTCAAACATCCATGTGGTGTTGACAATAGCATCCATTTTTAATTATCCCTGTAGATAAGAATAAGACAATGTCTTTTGTAATTAACTTTCTAAGGTGTTTATTTTACATTGATTTTTTCTTTTTTAAATTGTTCCATGGAGATAGATGATAGACAGTGATAGAAAGATAAATGATAGTCTTGTACAAATACAAATATTTAAAACATATTGTTTAGTAATTGTGTATCTGTTTACTCTTCAAGAATATAAGCAATTTAAGGTCAGAGATCATGTTCTATTTGTTTCTGTGTTCAGGGAGATACTAGAAATCATTAATCAACAATATGGCATGGCCACTGACCCATCAGAGCTGAGGATGGGTGGAGTGCTGAAGCAGGGCCCTGGGGTACTCCTGCTGTGGGCCTGGTATGAGTCCTTTAGTTGCTGGACCATGAGGAATTCTGAATTCCATGTGGGTGTGGCTGGGGTGAGTCATGTACCCCGGCAGGATCTTAACAAATAGCATGGACATAATTTTCACACTAGCTGAAAATCAGCTTTATGTCTTTCTTCGGTGCTTAGCACAGAGCCTGGCACATAGTAATACTTAATAACAATAATAAATGTATTCCATGCTCACCAATTAAAGCTGAGAGAAGCCAGACTGAGAATATTCTGGGTGAGAACAGGAATATAGTCAGGTTGGAAAATATTGCTGTAGATAATCCACAAAGAAATAGCACACAGTACATATATATACACAGAGACACACAAACGTTCTATTGAAAATGGGTCATACATAAAGAGAATAAGAATGATTATGCACAAATGATACCAACGTCCTTTACTTTTGTTGTTTGAGATCTGGCTAAAAGCATGCAGTCAGCAAACCGTCCATAATGCTGGGTGACTTGTAGTCAGTATAGTTGAAAGTAGTCTTGCTTCAATTGCCTGACTTTGAAATCGGGTATCAGGTACCCAATTTTACCTGTTTGTTAAGATCCAGGAGGGAGAAGCCAAAGTCCTGGTTAACACTCAGCCAAAATGAATCTCTAAAAGGTGAAATTTCCTGATACCTTCAGTCAAAAAGACAGATGGAGAACAACTAACAAGAAATAGTAAAGAAGCAAATAAGCAACAGAAAATTAATGTTTTTAAATCAGACTGAGGGGAGGGGCGCAACTTGTACTAAACTATCCTGCCTTGGTGAAAAAAGGACCTAAATCCCATTAAGGAAGAAAAGCTTTCTAAGCGCCTGCCAACCACTATTTTTGCATAAAGTCATTTACGCAACACCTAAGAATTAAAAAAAATATCTTATAAAGGGGTTATCAGCATCAATAATGATTGTTTTGCATTTATGAACACAAACTCTCCATTGTCGGGGCAGACTCAATGAGTTTTAAATTTTCTAGGTGTCTTCTGAGGAGACAACTTCACGGATGACAAGCCTTAGAGACAGGCACAGTTTTAGAAATGTCACCTGTGTGTCAAAGCCTGGGCAGGGAGTTTGAGATGCATACCTCTAACCCAGCACCGCTTTCTTCCATGCTTTCTGCTTCCAGCTCAGCCAGCTCCCTGCTCTTCCTGAGCAAGTTCTGCCTTCTTCATGTTTCCACTGAGAAACTTCTTTCTGCCTAGAACCTCCTCTCCCATTGTCATATCTACCCTTTGATCCTCAGCTTATTCACACCCTTGCTAGGGGACCTTTGCTGGTCTTCCCAGGTGAAATGTGTTCCTATGGCCTTTTTTTTTTTGATAGATCTAGGATATGGAGCATACCGAGCTCTGCTTCATGTTGTTCATGTCTGATCCTTTAAGTTTCAAAGGCCACGCGACCAGAACCTCCTCCTTCACCTTCAGGCCCTCATTCCATCGAATAGAGTGTTTATGCAGAGAAGACACGACCATTTCTACTCTTCAGAGGAAAAAAACAAAATAGCGCATGAAGTTCAGCATTCCTAAAGGTTTTTATGACATGTGCAAAAGCAAGGATTTCAAAATGTCATGCACTTCTGCTCCAATGGGGAGCCACTAATATTTCTTGAAGAACCTCATTGCAATTATAAATAGTGCATGAAGATGGAGGACTCCATGATTCCCAGCCATTCAGCGGACCCCTTCTGCAGCCCTGTTGCCAATCACAGACTGTGGCATTCAGTGAATCACCTGATGTCTATATAATTGTGTGTATTTTTTAGAATAATACCCCTGCTACCTCCCTTGAATGATTTATAAGTTATCATTAATAATCGCTGTTCATGTTTTTTTAAAAGCACTTCTGTAAGAGGCTTTGATCCAGAAATGAATACGTTCAATGCTGCTTTCCACAGCTGACCCACTTCTTAGTGACCCACCCAGCTCTTTCACAGACTATACAAATGACTGTTTCATACTTTAGATAATAGTACAAAAAAATGATATTAAATAAGATATTACTGCTATATGTATGTGATAATTATGCTTCCCAAAGTAATAATTCTTAATGAGATTTGTTATCTTGTTTGTCTTTAAAATCTCATTTATATTTTTTTTCAAAATTAAATTATAACCAAAACGTAGTGATGGACTTAAAATGTTCAAATAAACCATATCTCAAATATGTAATTTTTTATACTTGCATTTAATTTGACTAATTAAGAGCAGTTTTGATGTTTGAAAGCACTAGTCAATAAATGCTATTTTAATTTTTTAAATCATAGAATTATAAATAAATAAATGAAATTAAGATATCCAAATAAGCCTATCTGCTTGTGGCATTTAAAAAATTCTTATAAGCAAGAAAAATAAAGCATAAGCATGAGTAAATTGTAGGAAAATGGCCATGTATTAAAATGATGAAGTTGATTCTACATTTGTGCATGAATATGCCACCAAGGTTAACATAAACACAACCAACTCTACCTAGTAATTTTCTCTATACAAAAAACACATTGTATTTTAAAATTTAGATATTTAGCAATGATGAATGTGATGAAAAGCAGCCATGAGAATGACCCTCGTGTCTATACTTCAAAAGTTTGTCAAAAAGTGTATTCCCAATATTGTCATAAACAATCTATTTGGGTTCATTCTCTGCTGATAAACATTTCCCATCAATTCTTTTTGAAGTGCATACTATTGACATATTTCCAGATAATAACAGATAGCCTCAAACAATATTGTATTAACCTTCTTTTTCAAGGTCTTCCTTCATAATAAAATATACTTTTAAAATGCATATAAAATCATACCATTGGATATTTTATTTTAGCCAAAGCTTCTAACAAATAAAGTGATGTGTTAAGCAAATTTAGGCTTTTCAAACGCTTTCCTACTAACCATCGTATTTCTTCTTCCGCAACAAAAAGCCACTGAACAAATTAACAAGTCTGTCTGAAAGCCTGTTCAGAAGCAGCATTTTATCAAGTAACATTTTTAAAAATTTACTTAACTGTTAAAGATCACATCAGTGTTCCCACCTCCTCCTCACCACTAGTTATCAGCAAACTACTGATCTATAAACTCATGGAGCCCAGCATCTCCAGACTCCATCTGTCAATCAATTTACCTACTTTGTATTAACCACAGGCTTTGTGGCCGATGTTTACTATGTCGAGGAATATTTACTGAATTGAGCAAAGTTGTCAAACTGATAATAACTTTGTGTCGTTAGTATTAATATTTACTCATCATACCTCCAAAACCAAAACATATTTTAATAAATTACCTTTTCCTGGAGGAAAACAGAACATACTATAAATTTAACATCCAATCAAGAAAATCCTGTTATGTTTATTACAGGACAGCATCAGTGGAGCTATTCTCTAGGAAAAAGGGAGAAAAGTACACATACTTGAACCTCTTCTACAAAGGGCACCTGCCAACTGGACAGGGAGTTTGCTGTTCATCACCAAATGATTGAAAACGGACACCTAACACCTGGCAGGCTGCCATCCTGTGCTGTGCACTTGAACTGTATATACACATACACAGGTGGGTGCTAACTAAAGTTCTTCATGAGAGATCCCATGACATGGCTTACACAGGACTATAGAAAGTTGGCCCAAGGGAAACGAAAATTCATAAGGAAACAGTCACAGCAGAGAGATCAAGTTCTCTCTAAGCAGGATCTATACCAACTTCATTTGGAATTGCTGGAACCCTTTGCCTTGTTGGTCAAGCCTGATGCCCCTACAGCTCAGGGTACTTGCTCTGCACACCTTCTGGCATGTCAAAAGCAGACAGTATAGTTTTACCTGTTTATCAAGGTAGTGACAGCTTGGCGGTGGTCAAGAGTCTGCATTTGAGTATCAGGCCAATCTGGATATAAATACTAATTCTACTACCTACTAGCTAGGTGACCTGGAACAATTTACTTAAATCTCTGAGATCTAGTTTCCACGCTGGTAACATGGGAATAAAAACAGCACCTACTTCACAGGATCACTATGAGTTAAATGAGATACTGCATGCAAATCACTGTTGTTAGAACCTAGGAAATGCTCCAACTATTATTCATGATGATGATGATGATGAAGATGAAGATTTCCTATTTTGAATTGCTATCTAATTCCCCAAAGCATTTGTGGTGAATGTTCATACAATGTTTACTTTAGTTTCATTGTGCCATAAGACTCAGAACAGGACACTGAAAGTCAGAGGACAGGGAAATATCAAGAAAACGGGTGGGTGTGGGGAGGGGAGGGTCAATTTTTGGATTCCACCCTAGGGTTCTTATTCCACAGGTTTTGAACAGAGTCTAAGTGCTGATATTGTTTAAAGTCTTTCTAGGCGATAGTATTTAGACTGATTAAATTAAATCCAGATTGAACCATTAAAAGGGAGCACCTGTATCTGGTAAAGGACTTTCCTTCGGAATCAAGGAAAATGGGTGTGATAGCAGGTAGCTCTTTTAGGACATAGCAATTAGAACATTAGCAACTGCCCACAGGCACTTTCCAGTCCTCCTAGCAAAGGGTGCCAATGATGAATTCTCAGGGTCCCATAGCAGAGACTCAAAAGCCCATTTAGGGTCACTTCCCTGCTTTCCAAACCAGCCAAGGTTGTGTCCCAGGTACCCATTTTCATGTATATCCCAAGATGCATCTTGTGGAAATAAAATAGAAACATTGGACAATAACTTTCCTAGACCATGATAATCCTATCATTAGTCTAGGGCACATAGCTGTTCAATGCACCAATACACTCAAGAAAAATTAACAGAAAAGAGATGCAGGGCTTGAAATCGCTATTATTTTTTATGTGACCTGTTTACGCTTCCTTTCTTTTTCCATGTTCAGGTACAAGGATGTGGGCAAATAAATTATAGGCACAATTTATTATTAACCAGCACTCAGGTAGTCTGCTGCATTTATATGAAAGGGGTCCTGCTTTGGGTTAGGTGGGGAAAGTACCCCTAAATCTGTTTCTCCAGGGTCCTCACTACACTGGGCTCTCCGTAATGAGTAATTACTAATGTGAATATTAACGTTGTTGTCTTATACAAGTTATTTTAGTTAGAAGAGTTTGGTGTGGGGTTCAGTTTCCACCTAGACAAAACTATTTCAGCTATATTTTTATTCACTTTTCTTTTCCCTGGAAGAAAGGGGCCCTTGAGCTGTCTTCTACGATATTCTCGCCATTCATTCTCAGCCTTCCATCCCCCACGCACCTCAGTGCTTTAAACCTTATATCCAGATGCTGCCGGCTCATGACTGCCCTTCAGAGAGTTGAAAATAGAGACCCTGTCATTCTATGTAAAGTCATATTCATTCACAGAGGAGACCTGGGGCTTGACATGAGCGAGGAAAAATTCAAAAGCAATATGCAATAAAATTATCAATGAAGTTAGATCATCTTTTTCTGGGATTTTTATAAAGCATGACTATTTCAACTAATATGCCTAGATAATTATTCAAGCAAGAGAAAACAAGTATATTTCGTAGGATTTCTGCAGAGGAAAGAAAAAAAGCTGTGTAAGACACTTATGTCTGATGTTTAATAAATTCACACAAAAGAAGTTGTTTCACTAAGATCATAGTTTTAGTAATCAATCAGTAAATAATAACACAAGTCCTCAGTACAGAAAAAAAGCTCCAGCACCCACCGCTTAAAATCTGCAAGGAGACGCATCCCCCAAGGAAGAAAGGTAAACATAACAGAGAGAAACTGGCAATATCTCCCTGAGATCTACAAGATGCCTAGAAGTAAATGTCATTTTCTTACCAATATTCTGCACTTTAATCTTACATGAAACAATTTTTCACAAAAAACGTCTCTGTTCCCTTGTATTTGAAAAAGAAAAAGAATTAGAAATAGGCCCAATTTCTTTTAGAAAAGTAGGTTTCTTCAGCTTTCGATTGGCC
Source organism: Aselliscus stoliczkanus (assembly GCA_033961575.1). Classification (NCBI taxonomy): domain Eukaryota; kingdom Metazoa; phylum Chordata; class Mammalia; order Chiroptera; family Hipposideridae; genus Aselliscus; species Aselliscus stoliczkanus. Next base: position 27,582,964 of record CM066731.1, read on the forward strand.
TTTCTCATGACCCCCTATACAAGAAGACAGATAATAAATATAATGATTTATACTGAAAAGAGAGCAGTGAGGATAATGGCCCAAACAGTGCTGTCTTTTATTATGTTACCATAGTAAATAATAGCAGTACCACTAACACCGTTATATTTAAGGTTGTAGCAGCGATTCCATTATAATTCCTGTTTTTCAGAAGTTTATAACTTGGTCTTGACAATATACTCCAGCTTGAAACTAGCCTTTTTTTTTTTAACGCAAAGGCTGGTTTTCTTTGATTGTCATACTTTCACTGAATTATCAAATTGGAAAATTAAATAGTACTTTCACTATTTTTATGGCTATACTTTGCATATATATATATATATATATATATATATATATATATATATAAAACTTGTTCTGCAACACACACACACACACACACACACACACACACACACACACACTAGTGGTTTGCCTACACATTCACCAATTGTATTTAGAAAAATAGAGAGCATTCAATGCATTCAATGTTTCTTAATTGGGATGACCACTATAATAACTTCCTACAAAATGCCTAGAAGGGCATATGTTAAAAAGTTTTTATACACATTTGCTAATTCTGTAATAATAGGATATTTGTTTAATTAAGGTACATAGTCTCACCTGAAGATAGAAACACAATTCTACTAATAGCTGGGCAATCCAATTTAAGAAAAGACATTAATAAAGAGGAAATCTAATATACCATGGGTGGCAAAAAATGTATACAATTGGACACTTTGGTCAATGTTCCTCCAGCAGTAGTTCGCTGTAATCAGAAGTGTCTGGACACTGATTGTAACCGCTTTGAGCACCTCTTGTAATTGCAGAAGTCAAACGTGACTTGTACTCATCTTTTGTTATCAGTATATATTGAGTATTACAATTTTAATATGGCTTTCCTTTCTTAAAATGTGTATACACATTTTCAGCACCCTTTGCCAGAGTAAAAATGACCAATTTTTACATTGTATCAGTTTTGTACCACTAAAACAAGGAAAGAGATGATACTGACAGTCTAAGTATAGTCTGCCTTAATTTTTACTGTCTGAATAATTAACTCAATGGGAGGTACATTTTTTATAGTTAAAAAAAAGTGTATGTTACCTGTTCAGTAGCAGGAGAAAAATTAGGAATCATATAGTAAATTATAAACAATGCATATTCTGTATCCCACAAAGCCCAAAATTTATAATAATTTGGCACTGATGTTCACTCTACTTATCTAGACAGATGAAAAGAGCCTTTTGCTTAAAGAAAAAATGTTTCCTGAAAGAATTATTGGGAGCGAAAATTCTGACTCCGTAGTTCTTGTTTGGACCTTAGAAAGCAATGGCCTAAATTCACAGAGTTCCCTGTTGAAAAGAAAGGTTTTATTTACCTTATATTAGGAGCTACCTCAAGGATTCTGTCTTATTTACTCTTTCTGCCCAGTGCCTAGAAAATGTAATTTAGCCTTTTGGATGAATAGAAATTGAAACCTTAACTTTTATAGCAGGTTGTTCAAGGCTTAATTTGCAAATATTAACAACTCTACCTTAGTTTTCTACATCAAACAAGAAAAAAAGAGAAACTTTCTTAATTTAGACCAATGCTTTGAAATATTTTAAGTTGAAAGAAATTGGTTAATTTTACATTTTTAATTCCAAACTCAAAGGGTCCCTAAAAATGGAGGAGAAATAATTAGCTTGGGAGGAGTGAAAAAAATCTATTATAATGTCAACATTCTTTTAGCTATTGTTTAGAATATAAACTCACCACATCAGACCCTGGATTATAAGAACTAAAAATACAGGTAATACTTGTAATTTGTATAGAAACTTACCAGAATATGTAAATGAAGCAAACCAACACCTACTAGAAATTCTATTCAGAGAGTGCTCCAGAAAAATGTAAAAGACAATGGAGGGAAATAGGCAGTGTCTGTAATGGCTGGATTGAAACCATACAAAGCAAACATTTAAAACCATAATTTAAAAACTCTCATATTGTGAGTCTTTAATATAAAACTATAGTGTACTACAATATGAGAGTGGGTTGGTATTCAGTGATAAGCAGATTATATATAAAATAATCTACTTTTTGTATCACAAAGTCTCATTCACTTAACCTTGTCCTTTGCAACTACCCAAATCCATTGTGATGACAAATAGTGGAAAACCATCAGGAGTGCTTTGCCTGCCTTCAGGGCACCAATGCCAGTGCATGTAAAGGCACATCTGAAGTCTCATGAACAGTTTAATGGGTGTGAGGAGAAGACTCAGATGTGTCCCTAAATGTAGTTTTCAGTGTGGGAGTAAAAAAATTTAAAAAAATTAAAACGCTTGGGGCAGCCAGTTAGCTTAGTTGGTTAGAGTACATAACAGGAAGGTGCTCATGATGCCAAGGTTGCCAGTTCGATCCCCACATGGGCCACTGAGGTGCGCCCTCCATGACTACAATAGATTGAAATAACTACTTCACTAGGAGCTGATGGGTCCTAGAAAAATACACTGTTCCCAACAACAACAAAAATTAAAACACTAAAAACCCAAAGCAGAGAATGGAAGGAAGAAGTGGTTATAATCTTTACAACAGTCACCAAAGAAAACTGTCCCTTGTGGGAGATGGGATGGTCTAGGGACTATCAGTACGAACTCTACAGCAAGACTGCCATCTGAGCCTTTCTACGACTCCACACTACCTCTTCCATTTATTCCTTGTCATCAGACACTTGAGAATGAACAAAAATGACCCCTGAAACATTGTCATCTTCAACAGTTTGTGGATAAAAAAGAAAAAAAAATGACATAAAGTGGAGCTTCCCAAGACCTGAGGCTCCTGGTGGAGCAGACGGCAGTTCTCTCTCACTGCCCATGCTGAACGAGTGGCTGGAATGGCCTCTGGGCACTGGATTTGGGGCTCGGCGGGCTGCAACCTCCACCAAGAAGGAAGCAAAAACTGCCTTTGAAGGGAAATTGCTAAATCACCAATCTATCTCCCCAAATGAGAAACTATTCTCAACTTCAGGCTGTGAAATTTTCACCATTAGTAGTCACATGCTCCTGATAACGCTCTTCACCAGAAGTTATTTGCTTTAGAAATATATTTTTGCAGATGTCAATATTGCTTCTGAATATGTTTCTGTTATTACTTTGATTTTTGTCACACAGTATTATGATTCTTTAGGCAACACTGGAAAGATGCACTGCATTTTAAAAATGATCATTAAGACAGCACAATTACCACCAATTGTTCAAAAAAACGAATGGATATTTACTATACAATACCCAGGCTCATGTATGTGGTTTCTTGTTCAATTTGTGTTGATTTAAGTGTTTATTGCAGGTGAAGGATATTGATCACGTACTTTTATAAATGGCCTCAAAACATAGACAGAAGTCCCTTTTTCTTTTTTATTTCCACAAATTTTCAACATGAAATATTTTGCCAGTCTGCCATGAACTCTAATAGTATAACATAAACCGTGGAAAAATTCCAGGCTGTGTTGACATATTTTATGAATGTTATGGGATGGCAGATTGGAGGCATACATCTGTGGGGGTTGGCCAGTCATCCCACTGCCGTCTGTGTATCTGTATGCGTAAATGAAGTACTAATATAAAAACAGTGCATAAACAAGTTTAATGTCATAGAATTTCCTTTATAGAGAATATTCAAACCTGAGTAAAGAAGTGGAGAATTATGTCCAATGGCTATTACTTGGGAACGAGGAATGTATAAAATGGAAAAGTTACCTCACCCAAACAGAAATGCCTTCTCTATAGTGGTTGGCGGTTCTCCTTTTCCTCCCTTTTATTATATTCTCCTGCTTTACTGGCAGCAATGTTTTCGCAACCTAGGATAGTGAGTGATGATCTTTTATCAGGGGACTAGGGAAACCATTCCACACCTCAAAGTCATTCAATGACTACCAAATCCCTTTCTTCTTGAGGAAAAACCAAGCCATAATATGCAACCATCAGCCTTTGATTCTTATTTATGAACTATTCTTTATACAACATTGTAGTCACTTATTAAGAGAGGCCTCCCTGGTTGCTGATCTAACAAAAGAATTCCTTAGCAATGTGATGTTCTGGTCCTCTTCTTTACATACATGTAAAAATCCCTCTACGATAAACCCCAGATACACGGTTTGGTTTCAACAATTCACATGAAATTCTCTTCTTCCCCCTTGCATCTAATTCCTTCATGATATCTCTTGCTAGTTAAATAGTGTAAATGATTTTGTCTGGTATATTGGCGGACTTCAACTTTCATTATGTTTCCTCCTAATTCTTAAATATTATTTTGCTTGGGTTCATTATTTCTCCATGGGTTCATTATCTGCTAAAGAATTCTCTCTGGCTCTTTTTCTCTCTTTCTCAGTGTGTGTGTGTGTGTGTGTGTGTGTGTGTGTGTGTGTAAGAACTACAAATGAATGAGAAGAAGCAACAACTTGATCCCTTAGGGGAATCTATACATATGCATATACAGTAGGTATAATTGGTGTTAATTTCAATGGTGGGATTTTTAAGTTGGACAAGAAACAATAAAACTTTTTATTTTTAGCTAACAGTTTGTAGGCTAATTTAGTCCTTGAATTCTTTCCAAGCATGATAGCTTAAATTTGCCCCAGATGGACTTTCTCTTCTGTTCAAATTGCTTGACAGCAACATAACAGCCATTTATAACAAAGTCTGCAGAAATGGGCTGGCGCTTCTAGTCTTCCAAATACATTGGTTCGATTGTAAGGAGAGTGCCCCCATAAATCACCATGAATTAACGAGGAATGCACACGTCCCAATCAAAACATCAGGATGAAACCGTTGCCCAATAGATAAGAACACAAACAAGTGCAAAGCATCACTTGAGTTTTTATAGGAGACCCGTATTTTTGGAAGGTAACCAGTGCTGTTTCACACGCTGTACTTTTTCTAATCTGACTGACTCACAGTCTTGTGATAGTGAGATAAGCTAGGTAGGCAAATTTTTATAGAGTTGCAATTACTGAAATTGTCATTACGCTGCTCACTGTAAAATAAATATAGATAGAAGTGAAATTATGCACAGGCTAGAAGTAGAAAGTGTTTTGCTTCTGTTTGCTAAATTAATCTCTTCCTAAATGGCTGCAGGCCAGGTAGGTTAGCATTTGTGGTTTCAAAGGTTTTCAGCGCTTGCAATGAGCCATGAAATTACTGCATGCTGCTGAAAATGGCAGCTGATGAAAGGAAAAGAGTGAATCCCAAAGGCAGAAAGACAGGAGGAAGCAAAATTACAGGCAGAAAGTCTGATTTTTGATGTTGCTCATTGTGAAATGTACACCCAAACTTTTAATAAAACATAAAACATTAATAAACCTGCTAACAATTCCTTACAATTTCTTTTGAAGTCTGAGTATAATTTCTGAATACTTATTAAAACAGGCAATGATTCAGAGGGGGTCGAGCCGTTTTCTATCTATGGTATACGCCATATTGCTAGATACTCTACTTATGACTTTTGAAATAAGATTTTTATTGATGTTTTTAATTGAATAACACAAAAGGATTGATTTTCGGGTAATAGCAGGATCCAGATCTTTTTAGTTTCTGTTAGGATTAGCTACTCTTAATTTTGATACTGTCACCAGCATATATAATCAATGCTGCTATCCTGTTTTAAATCTTTTGAACTTCCTCAGAATAAGGTGGTGGCTAAATCCTTACGCATAGGTTTGAAAACCCTCCAGGCCAGAGTGCCATGTCTCTACAGCCTTCACTCCCTTCTCAGGAAGAATGTGAATCGGTTGGATTTTATAAAACCACAAATGCACCACCTTGCTACAGACGGGCAGGTAATCATGCCAAAAGTAAACATTCTGCCAGTCCCCAGGCTTTGCCACTTGAGGACCAAATTTCAAAATGAAGTTTGTAATAGTTCTTCAATATATTTATAAAGATGTTTCTCATATTGTAATGAAAATCAGTCCTTAAGACGTTCAAACATTTCATAGTCAGGAGTGGTTCCTGAAAAATGAAATGATCATTATGTAGAAATCCAAATTTCTGGATATTCAACAGACTCAGTCTCTGTGCAACTGGCGTTCATCCATACTAAAATAGTGGTTCCACCGCTAAAGAAAGCAAAATAATTATACATTCTTAGAGATTTCAAGCACTGACACTTGCATGATTTTATAGATTAATTTCTAGGAAGACAGGGGATTGTAAAAGTCTTTGGATTAAATTCCCTTATAGGAGGCATAAATAATCTAATGATTACTATGCAAGCCTGGTCAAATAGTTACTGTCACCAAGTTAGTGAAGCGCTTTTTTCACTTCTAGCAAGGAAATAATCTGAATTACAAATTGAGTTCAGCTGTAAGAAAGAGATGCATCGATCTTAGCCCCCAGACCTTCAAAAAAGAGGGGGAACAGCCAAATTAGTAACAAAAAAGCATAGGAAGCATTCACTTATTCATGAGATTTTTACAAATAAAATCCTCACAAGGGGAATACCTAATTATAATTTGTAGTCATCTTCGCATTGATTTTAAATGGCCATAAAAGTCTCTCCTTCCTGTATTCCGGGTGTACCCCATTTTTTTCTTTTTTAAAATAGTCACAGTTGTGTGATTTCAAGCACAAGTGGTTCATTGGAAAGTACATTTGATCTGGAGTGGGAAGAACAGAGCTTTGCCACTTAGTAGCCATGTGATCATGTGGCAAAGGGCACTACCTCTTAGGTCTGAATTTTTTTATTTTTTTTTTGGAGGGGGAGCATCTAAATCATGATAGAAACACTAATCTAATACAATAGCATTAAATGAGTACACTTTCTACTTTGTAAACTAGAAACTTTTATAAAATAGTATGAGATGATTTGAAAATGAATATTTGAGACATTGTTAGTTTATCTGAATAAGATTGATGAGGAAAGTAACCAAGAATTTTGGAAAATTAATCAAGCTGAGGTTATAGACTTAAATGGCTATGTGTAATGGGGCTTCTAGTGAGGACAAATCTGACACCCCGTCACATACCTGAACTGCTTCCCAATCTCTAGAAGAAATAATTTTCTTTTCTTCCCTATTTTATTTTGTCCTTTTAGTATTTATTTATTTTAGGGCAGTGTCACTGGCCCTCATATGTGGGACCCAAACCAGGGCTGCTGGCTTCCCAAGCCAGTTCCCTATCACTATGCCACCCGGCTGGCCCTTTTTCTTCCCTATTCTTATTCTCATCTTACTGAATTTTGAATTGAGCTATAATTTTCAAACAGTTCAAATCAAGTTGCCATAATTCCTGATTTGCCCCAGTCTGTGTCAGCACCAAAGCTTTAGTGAGAGATAAAAGGAAGGAAGGAAGGAAGGAAGGAAGGAAGGAAGGAAGGAAGGAAGGAAGGAAGGAAAGAAAGGAAGAAAGAAAGAAAGAGAGGGAGGGAAGAAACCACGTTTGCCTTTTGCTTAAGCCAGCTTGAAAACACATTTGTGTTTTCACATGAAAGCATCATGTGAATTCCTGTATGGATCAGAAAAAATATTGACCTTAGAAAAATAGGGTATAAGTTTTACCATCCAGTTCAATTTAGTCACAATCATACCTGCTGTCAAGTTTGATCTAAAGTCAAATTATAAATTTAGAAGAAATGGAACTAAAGGATTTAATCATAGTGATAATGTCAAAGGTATCTGAAACTACAGCCATTTTCCATTAATGCTTCTGTTGTAATTGCTATTGTTTATAGGGAGTCAACAGAATTCTGTTTTTAAGTAACAGAAAAAAATCTGTTACAACAAAACTTCACTATCCAAATAACATCAAAAGCAAAGATTTCCTTCAATAAACTTAGACTAGTGACTAGGAAGTTAAAATTCTCAGAAATACGTAATTCATGAATGCTCTATTAAAAGTTTATTATGAATCTGTCTTAAAACATATTATCTAAGTTTATCTCTGTCCATTTATTCCAAAAATGTTTATTGAGTGTCTAATATGTTCCAGGTATTGTTGGAAACACCAGGAAGCCAATCAGACAAATCCATGCTCTACCAGCGCTTAAATTCCAATGAGCCTGAGTACAGGATGGTGACTGTAAACCAAATTTATTTTGATTGCCTATGCACATTAATTAGAGATGAGCCAAGAGAACTATGTTAAAAAGAACTGTGATAGTTATGTGTAAGTTCAAGACGAAAAACTGCCAGGATTGACTAGTGATGTCTGCCACAGGAACAGAATAGACAACAAATATTTGCATGCATGTCACATTTTTGCTATTCTTACTTTCTAGAAAATTACCATGGGGTTATAGGCATCAAAAACAGAAGTTGACTATGGAAATTATTAGTGCTAACCGCATATACCACCTTCACCTACTTTTATGCCATTCTTTGTGAGGTGAAATAAGAGAAAAGAACCTTTTACTCACATTTCTATGTGCCCCAGCGTAGGTTCTTGAGTTTTCACAAATGACTAACTGCCCCCAGCCACTGCTTTGGCTGGTTATCAAAACATAAAGCTATGTTCTCATTCATCAACAGAAAATATTTTTCCTTCACTATCTTACCAGATTGTGCCAAATTCAAACTCTCTGATATAATAACCAAATCCTTGATCACATTTTCAGGTTAACCTTATGTCTGGTGGGCAGCCACAAACCAAATTTTGGCCAATTTTACCATAAAATATCTTTGAAAACATACAGGCAGTGGATGTGAACTGAAAATTAAAAAAGTAAGAAAAAAGAACATAAACACAATGGAGCAAATTAAAATCTTCAATTACACTAGTAATCAGGAAAATTAAATTAAACAATAACAAGTCACCATTTTTCACTATCAAACCGACAAACATCTTTAAAGAGTAGATATATAGTGTTGGCAGGGGGTTAAAGCAAAGTGCACATTATTACTTTGAGTAAAGCAATACCACCTTTCTGGAAAGCAATTTCTCAGTGCTTAAAAATATTAAAAGTATGTATACTCAGAAAACATTTCCATTTTTCAAGAAGTACTCACACAGGCACATCTACACACATACATTGATTGTTATATAATTTATAAGAAAAACAACTTGTTCATCAATAGCAGATTGGTAAAACATATAGTAGATCCACATTATGGGTTATAATGAAAAACTAAGTTCAATAGCTATGAACTGAGATAAGATCCATGATATATTACCAAGGTAAAATGTAAACTGTGGAATATTATATATAATATGATCCTATTTTGTAGAAAAAAAAATGTGCATGCATTGTATGTCTGTATATCTACATGTATATAGAAAAATATCCCAAAGCATATATACCAAACTGTTAGACAATGTTTATTCTAAAGAATAAACATTTAGCTTTCATTACATAAATTTCTGTATTATTTGAATTTTTCCAGTGAGAATTTACTATTCTGTAATAAAAAGGGAAGAGAAAGATAAGCAAACATTTGTCAGAAATATTTAAATCAAATCAAAGTAAGACAGTATTGTTAACTTCAGACAAAATAAAATTTGATCTCTCCCCACTACAAGCACTGACAAAGGATATAAATTCAAATTAATCAAAAGCACATAAAGGTATAACAAATGCTTGTGTGTAAAATAGTACTACATTAATGCTATTCAAGGTATTTGAATAGTACTATACTAATTTAGATCTAATTACTAAATTAAGGGAAATAAAGGACAGAGAAACATTTTAAAGTGAATTACAGAGATGCAGTCTTTAAAATCCAGACTATGGGGAACTATAAAAATTACAACCTGGTTTCTTCTACAAATGTTTGGAAGAAAAAAGTACCAAGACATGGGAGGAACCTATAGCATAAAAGAAAACAGGAGGATCAAAATCTAGTTACAATGCTTAGATCCAATAAACTGTTTAAAAGAAAAAAATAAAGGAAGAAAAAATAATGAGACAATTGGAAATTTGTACACTGACTGGAGGAAATTTATATTGAGAAATTGTTGTTAGTTTTATTTAAATACAATACTAATATTATGGCTTCATTTTCAATGAATCTTTATGTTTTCAGAAACATATTGAAATCATTAAAATAACATTATATAGTGTTGAGCATTTACTTAAAAATAATTCAAGAATGGGGACATATTTGAATTAAGCGTAAGAGTAGAACAAAGTCAGTTGTGAGTTGCTAATCATTGAAGCTGGATGTTAGGGGGATAAAAAAAGAAGGTTTATGGCACTAGTCTACACGCTTCTGAAATTTTTTGGATTTTTTTTGATAATGCAAAGTTTAAAAACCTGGATATAGAGAATTTGAATAATAAAATTGGCATGGTTGTGCCAATGCCAATATTTCCCTTTTGTGAATATATTTAGAACATTTACAAAATTTAATCAGTTTCAAGGTACAAAGAAGATCTTAATAAATTCAAAAATAGGAACCATTTCACCAGCAATATTCACTGACAATAATAAAATATTACAATAAATCAATAGTATTATTGGGAATAATTTCAAGTTTTCCGAAATTAATTTACAAACGATCATTTCAATGTGATTTTTATTGAGAAAAGCCTTCAGAAAATTTCCCTGTATTTCATCTTGACTTAAAATCCAAAACAGAAACAAACATAATTATGAAAAAGAGGTTGCCTCCAACAATTGTATAATAGAAATAAAAATTAATGAAAACATCATGTAACTGGCACAAAAATTTGACAGATTAATCAATACAATAGACTAGATAACCTCAAAATAGACCTTAGTGGATAGAAGAATTTAATATTTGATAAAGGTTTATAAACAGTGGGGGGAAGAAATAAATTATTCAATAAAGATGTGGAGAAAATCAACTATTTAGAAAAATAAAATCTGTTGATATAAAACTAGACATGTTTTATGGTGTCTGCACATTCCTCCATTTAGGAAAGCTAACTTCTGTACAAACAACTGAATCGCTACAATTATCCTCTGTACCACGTGAACACTTTTCCCCGGGCCATAGTTTTCGAATCAGGATACATGATTTATAAGATACATATTCTTCTATAGTCTGGACTGCATCATTAGGTTAAAAAATATGAACTTGACTATCAGACCACCCTCTCAGGAGTACAAAACTGAGAAACTGAAGAAGTTTGGCAGTTAGCAGAGGGGCATAAAGGATTCCTAGAAGGGTGTGATTGAATATTTATGTCATGTAGTATTGTCAGGGCCAGGGTAATGTCTAAAATTCTCTTATGAATTACTAAATAAAAACTAAAACTCTATTGAACATCAGAAATACTACAAACATTTCATAGAAGAAATATAAATGATGATCATCTGGAAGAAAAAATGGTTAAGCTTCTCTAATACTTACAGAAAAAAAGGTAATAATAAGTTATTAGCTGTACTATTAGGTTGGAAAAGAGAAAACTCAATATTTTACCTTTGAATACTGTCAGAGTTATGCTGACCTAGGTCTTGGCTTGTCCACTGCAGATGGGAATATAAATCAGTAAAAATGAACCAGTAATTAAATTTTATGAAAGAAATTTGAATATAAGCTATTAAGGACCTTACAACAGTGAATATTCTTGTATATTCTTTCACCCAGAGATATCACATCTAAGATTCTATAATAATGAAATAATCAGAAATATCTGCCAAGATTTACACAGAAAGAAAGTTTCCGCAGCACTTTTCCTAGTGGTTAAAGATTGAGAAATGCGAGAATGTTAAATAATTATACTTCATAGGAATAATACAATTGATCACTAACATTTAATAGTACACTAAATGCCAGAAACTCTGGTTTTTTTATTTCTTTCACAACAACCCCTGGAGGTGGGTACAATTATTACTTCTTTTTTTTCCAAATGAGTAAACTAAGACACGGAGAGGTCAAGACAGCTGGTAAATTGCAGAGTGGGAATAAGCAGTTGGACTCCACAATTGGCACTTTCACTGCTGCACTATAACAGCATTTGCTGAGCCTTTTAGTATGCCAGATGCAATACTAACATTTTACACTGCATTATTTAATATAAAGCAAAAGAAAAAAAATCCTGTTGATATTGCCATTGTCTCAGAAAGACAAAACAAAGAGAGTCAGTAACAAACTCAGCAAGATGTATAGAGTTAACGAAAAGTGACAGAAGGTTTCAAAGGAGATTCAATGCATGTACAAATAGCCATGTTATAACTTGAGCATGTTTTGAGCACAATACTAAATTGTAGGGTTTGAAGATATTAAGTCTGTCACTGTGGGGAATAAAAGCCATTCAAACTTTTTGGAATTCAACACTCACAAAATTATGAATATGCAGAACTATTCATAAGCAATCCCACTTTTTGCATTCAATCCTATTAAAATGTCAGCCCATATGTACACTAAAATATATATGCAATGATGTCTACTTCAGCACTGTTGGTGAGAAAATTATGGGACACATCTCAGATTTCCATGAATAGGGGGATGCCTCAATGAATTATAGTATGTCAATACAATTCATGCCATGCAATTGTGAAAATGAGGTAGATTAACATGCACAGGCATGGAGAGAAAGCCATAACCTGTTATGTGAAAAGATATGTTATAACCTCCTCAATGTCACAACATGTCTGCCTCCAGTGTCCATAGTCTCAAACACTGCATAATATAACTTCTTTAAAAGCATGCTTTTGAATAGACACATAAGATTATATCATATTACTAAATCACTATTTATTTAAATTTGGTCCTACATTTTTCCACATTCAGTTATTCTAAAATTTTAACACAAGCATCCTTATGTATGAATTGTTGAATCTCTGATTTGGAAATCAATAATTCTTACATTCCGTTGCTTAATTACAAAATAATTAATTATGTGATTGATTAGCTCTTACTAATATCCACTGATAGCAATAGAAATCATATTTGCTAAGCAAAAATCATTTGCAGATTTACAATACATTTTTGGTTCTACTCCAGATTCGGAACATCACAAACCAATGATAACTCCTTTTACTGCAGTATAAATTCTAACTTAATATTTTGAGATCTGCCTAAAGAATGTCAGCTCCACGAGAGGAGGAGTCTTTCTATCTTGTTCACTATTTCCATTGTCTCCATGGTCAAGGATCATGTGTGCAAAGTTGACAATCAATAAACACTAGAGGGGAAAAGGAAGGAAGGAAGGAAATCTGTATGGGAAAAATGATTCAAAAGAATGACTCAAAAAATAGAGCTTACATTGCAGAGGAAGTTTATTCAGTTGCTGTGATGAAAAGAAAACACAACTCTTATATTGGCAGAGGGCATGCTCAGAATGTCTCAGGGAAATCTTTATGTGAAGGATGAAAGTGTGTCCCAAAGTGTCAGTTTCACATGAGCGTAGCCCACACCGTGATGTTAACAACAAACACATCATGGTTACTTGCATTACCAGCCATGTGACAAATCCCTTCTCATCATGTACCCTTCAGAGCCACCTCATATGAAGTTTATGTGAAGGGCAAAAGGTTTTTAGTTCTGCCCGAACAACTGCATGGCCCTTGCTGCTCTGCCCATTATCATCTCTGGCCACTTCACTCTGGATGACGGCTGAAGGTTCATCTCCAAGGTCAACAGCAACAACCACAGGAAGAGCTCTCTGCTATCTCCCGTCCATCACTGGCCTCCTCCCCTCCCTTATCACCATGGTGCTCGCATCCATGGGCCTCCTATTATCAGCTATACACATGCTCTAGCAACAAGTATTTCCATCTTCTTCCATGTGGCCAGTAGTCCCTTAACATCCTAAGCTGGTGGGAACTACTATCTAAGAATTCCACCAAAGCAATTGCCTAGAATCCACCATATGGCACATGAAGTTCTTTGCAGTAGCCATCATATGACCACCAGTTCACTGCTTGAAATCATGGCTTCTTATTCCCTTTACAATCCCACAGTTTATTATAGTCTACAATGAGCTAAATCATACAACTTCAGTCAGCCTCTCCAAACTCACTCCAACCAGGTTTTCCTAACTCACCTGGGCCATTGCTTCATTCCTGAAAAGGTGATTCCTTCCTTCAGAGCCCTTACACTGTATGAGTATCCTATCTAGAAAGCTCTGTCCTTGGTTCTTTGCACAGCTGCCTTCTCTCTTAGTAAAACTTCCTAAGACCCCTATCTATTATACGTAGGTTTCGTCCTTCATTCTCAGTCACAGAACCCAGGAAGCAGCTTTCCTATTATCTGTCCAGGTTTGTAATTGCCTATTTATATTTTCCTATTTTAATGTCTGATGACCCCCCAGTAGGCAATGTGTCCTGCAAGGGCAAGAACTGTGGCTGCTGTGCTCACCACTGTCCACCCAGCACTCCATTCAGGGTGAATACTGAATTCTGAATAAATGATTCTAACCCATGGTCTCCCATACACTATGCCATTCTCAATAAGAAGCCATAAGTAATAGATGAGATGTAGAAGAGGGAATCTTTAGCTTCTAGAACATACTTTGAAAGCAAAATGTGATGAAAAGAACTACAGGTTTTGAGATTGAGATTAAAATTCTATCTCTGCTAACTTGGAAACGTTCTTGCTAATGTGAACTTTGATAAGTCTCTTTGCCCTATCTCAGTCTAGTTATACTGTTTATAAAGTGAAATGATTGGACTTTTGATCTCATGCCTCCCTTACAGTTCTAACAGATCTTTGAAGATGTTTTAAACATAATTGAACACCTTTAGATTTATGTTTTTCAAAGCTCTATCCCAATGGAGGGAGAAGGGTTCAAGTTCAAATAATTTTGGAACCATCTGGGTTAAACGAAGTCAAAAAGCTTTTTTTCTCCATGCTTTTTCTTGGTCTTTAATATGTTAATGTGTGTTGGGAATCCCTGTCGGGTAAAAGACATTACAGAACAATTCCCAAAAGTATTTAACCACTGATGCCTTCTTGGCATTACATGGGAATAGTGTACATAGGACACCGGGAGATTGCTACCTTATTGGTATTTAAGCAGAAACATTTATATATATATATATATATATATATATATATATATATATATATATATATATATATATGAAAAACTAATTTTATAGTGGTAAGTAGGATGCAGCAGAAAAAAATATAAATTGGGAAATAAAATGAAGGGTCATTAAGAACCATGAGGAGATGCAGAAGAAAGTAACCTGAATCATACCTGCTTTAATTTGCTCTGAACAACTAAAAAATAAGTCTTTTTTGATGTGGAAAAAACTTAGACATCAAAGAGTAGCCTGAGAGATTGGTGAAAAGAAAGAAAAAAAGAATGAAAGAAAGAGAGAGAGAGAGAGAGAGAGAGAGAGAGAGAGAGAGAGAGAGAGAGAAAGAAAGAAAGAAAGAAAGAAAGAAAGAAAGAAAGAAAGAAAGAAAGAAAGAAAGAAAGAAAGAAAGAAAGAAAAATCAAGAACTGGGATAGAGGGCCAGCCAAGTTGCTCAGTTGGTTGAAAGTGCAAGCTCTGAGCAACATGGTTGCCGGTTTGATTTCTACATGGGCCAGTGAGCTGCACCTGAGCTGAGCTGCCAATAAATGGCAAGATGGCTCAGCTGGTGAGAGCATGTGCTCCTAACAACAAGGTTTCTGGTTCAATTCACACATGGGATAGTGGGCTACACCCACCCACAACTAAGATTGAACACTGCACCTTGAGCTGAGCTGCCCCTAGCTGCCCTCAGGTGTCCAGATGGTGACTGGACTTGGAGCTGAGCTAGCTGCACCCTCCACAACTAAGACTGAAGGACCACAACTTGGCTGTTCCCTTTCCCCAATTCCCCAACACTGTTCCCTTCCCCAATTCCCCAATACTGTTCCCCTTCTCTAATTCTGCCCATAAAATCTTAAAAAAAAAAAAAAAAGAACTGGGATAGAGATGCCAATAATCAGAAAGAATTTTGATATGTGTATTTGACATATATTCAGTCTACACCTAAAAATACAGAAACAATTAGACCAACTTTTACCCCTTAGCTGACAGATTCAGTCATAGATAAGGATAAACCTATTTTTAATATTTCTAACAAATTGGAGTCCAGAAAGTTATCAATGGATAGTGTGATCATTTGTCTACCTATTCAAATGATCATATTTTATTCAATTATACCTTTTCCTGGTTAGTTTTTCATCACAAAAAAACTGCTTTTAAAGCTTTGTAACAATCCTTTCTTACCGTTTTCCAAATTTTCTGGAGCCATCATCTCCCAGATTTCCACAGCAATGTTCAAAATATTTAGCTGTTCACTGCACCAAGGAGCAGACTCAACGTTTGAGGTAGTGTAGTTTGATGTGTGAGTTCACACTAAGTTCTCCCATGCCTCCTGATCAAAGGCTGGGAATACATGCCAGCTCACAGCTGATCCATTCTCTTCATACTTTTATTGAAAATGTTCAGAATTTCCATCTCTACTGGGAATTCTAAACTCATCATCTTCTAGCAGAAAGGAAGTACTCTGCCTTCATTGGTACCTGGTCTAAATGCAGTTTATACGGCAGGATATAAAGTAGGATTTGCATTTGGATATTAAACTTGTTGCTTTGAATGTGTTTTAGAGGCCAAGACATTCCATTTATGTAGAGCTCAGCACCATATAAATACACAGCATGGCCAATACTACTTTTTAATTTTTTTTTATTTTTAATTATTTTTTATTTTTTATTTTTTGAGGGCAGTGTCACTGGTCCTTGTATGTGGGGCCTGAACCGGGGCTGCTGGCTTCCCAGGCCACTCGGCCGGCCCCAGGCCAATACTACTTTTAAAGTGCTTTCAAATCCACATGAAATCTGGGGACACTAGGTAGTGATGTTTCTATTAATATTTATTGAAAATCAGCCGTTTTCTTAGCTTTGAAAATAGGGGAATATTTAGAGGAATGTTGTCTTTTGTAGCATTTCTTTAGCCTTGCTGTAAATCAGGCTTCCAAAGATGGAATCCACGATGGCTGTGTAGCATCTCAATTCCTTCCAAATGTACTTGACAATGACAGTTGCTTTCACTGAGCAAAGTCATTCCAGGAATATGCTAAGTTAGTTCATTCTTCTGCATTATCTTCAACTTTTATGATTTAAAATACAAACATGGCTTGACTGCTTTTCAAGGGTTTCTGTTGGTATTCTATTGCTTGGCGATTATATTTGTACATTTTATAAGTAAAAAAAAAACAAAGACACTACCTGTGAGACTACACATGGATATCTTATAAGCTTCTGTTGATGCTTACCTTCTCTAATTCACTAGAAATAATCATTTAAAAAGGGGTTCTGGCTTAAAATTTTAAAGAATAAAATACATGAATTTGCAAATTGAATACTAAAACCAAAAGGGAAGATAAGCCATGTTTTAGGGCTATAAATCATAAAAAACTGGTAATAAGTTGCCTTAACTCAGCTGGAATGTGCAAATATTTTTCATTGTATCTAAGAGTGAAAATATAGTCAGGATAAATAAAAATGGAAAGAAAAATCCCAGAACAGCATTTGTTATACCTGCTATTTGTTAAAATCATTCTGATTAAATGAAATACAATTTTCAACATCGTCTTTATGCCAATGACTTCCAAATTTTTATTTTTAGTCCACCTGTCTCTCCTGACACCAGACTTTTATATTCAAGTTTCTTTATGCCTCCATTTATATGGATAATAGACATCTCAAGCTTAATTCATCCAACATAAAACTCTTTACCTCCTACACTAAACTGTTTTCTCCCCTTGTCTTTCTCTCTTCAATAAATGAAACCACCATTCATTTGATTGCTTATATCAAAAGCCTAGGTGTTCTGTATGGAATCACAAAAGGCCCAGAGCAATTCAAAAAAATTATCCAAAGCAATTAAAAAACAAAACAAAACCAAGGCTGGAGGTAACACACTCCCTGACTTCAATTTATACTACAAAATGACAATAATCAAACCAGCATGGCACTGGCAGAAAGACAGACACACATATCAATGGAATAGAATTGAGAGCCCAGAAATAAACCCACATATATGTAGGCACATAATTCTTGACAAAGGAGCCAGAAACATACAACAGAGAAAAGAAAGCCTCTTCATAAATGGTGCTGGGAAAATTGGAAAGCCACATGCAAAAGAATGAAACTAGATTGTTATCTGTCTCCATATACTAAAATTAACTCAAAATGGACCAAAGACCTAAACATAAGACCTGAAATGAACTGCATTGGAGAAAGCATAGGTATTATGGTACTTATGGACCTTTGCTTCAGAGATAATTTTATGAGTTTGACTTCAAAGCCAAAGGAAGTAAAAGCAAAAATAAATATATGGAACTATATCAAACTGAAAAGCTTCTACACAGCAAAGGAAATCATGAAATGAAACAAAGAGGCAGCCAACTGAATGGGAGAAGATATTTGCAAACAATACCTCTAATAAGGGGCTAATATCCAAAATATATAAAGAACTCATGCAACTCAAAAACAACAACAAAAAAACCCAACTGAAAAATGGGCAGAGGAACTGAACAGACACTTCTCCCAAGTAGACATACAAATGGGCAATAGATATATGAATAGATGCTCGACTTCACTAGCTATTAGGGAAATGCAAATCAAACCACAATGAGACACCACCTCACACCTGTTAGAATGGCTATCATCAACAAGATAAATAATAACAAGTTTTGGAGAGGCTGTGGGGAAAAAGGAACCATCATACACTGTTGGTGGGAATGTAAATTGGTACAGCCACTATGGAAAACAGTATGGCATTTCCTCAAAAAATTAAGAATAGAATTACCATAGGTCCCAGCAATCCCTCTTCTGGGCATCTACCCAAAAAACCTGAAAACATTTACCTGTAAAGATATGTAGCCCTATGTTCATTGTAGCATTATTCAAGGTAGCCAAGACAAGGAAACAACCAAAGTGTCCTTCAATAGATGACTGATAAAGAAGATATAGTATATATACACAATGGAATATTACTTGGCCATAAGAAAAGATGAAATACTGCCATTTGCAACAACATGTATGGTTCTTGAGATTATCATGATAAGCAAAATAAATCAGACAGAAAAAGTTGAGAACCATAGGACTTCACTCATATGTGATATATAAAACTGAAAGCAACAAACAAGTAAAACAAATAAACTTCATGGACACAGACAACAGTGCAGTGGTTATTAAAGGATAAGAGGGGAAGGGTGGTAGAAGAGGGTAAAGGGGTCAAATACATGGTGATGGAAGGAAAACTGACTCTGGGCAGTGAATACACAATGCAATATATAGATGATGTATTACAGAATTATACACTTGAAACCTATATAAATTTACTAACCAATGTCACCAAGAAATTTAATAAATATAAAAAAGAGCCTAGGCATTATCACTGAGATCTCTATTTGGTCCTGTTTCTCAACTTTATGCTGCGTCTACCCATATCTCTCATCTCCATGCTACCAACCTAGTCCAACCCATTGTCATCTTTGCCATAGATCACCTCCATAGCCTCCCAAGTAGCTTCTCCTACCACATTCTCTACTTAGCAGCCAGAGTGACCTTTCTCATCAGGTCAAATGTCACCTCCTTATAGAGAAGACATTACTAAACATACAATTTATTGGATTGTCGGAAAAGTCATGACGTATTTTTTCTATGTTTTTCACTGCAAAAATGCGTCATGAGTTCTCTGACAACCCAATAGAAAAGCACCTTCCCTTTCCCTTCCCTTTCTTTATAACCTTGCAACCACCCTCACTTATCCTGTGCCCTTTTATTTATAGCACAAGTCACCATGTGAAAATATTTTGCCTCTTTATTTTGGGGGGAGTACTTCTCCTTCCCATTCTCCAACTTGATTTTAAGAGGCAAGAGAGCAAGGATCAGATTGGTTGTGTATTTTCATCAACCAGACCAATTTTTAAAATATATTGAATAGTTAAAATTATTTATTGCAGAGAGGAAGGGAGGGAGGAAGACGTGAAAAGGGGGCAGAAGAAAAGAAGGAAGGGAGAGAGAGAAGGGGAAAGGAACAGGGAGGGAAAGAGAGAAAGGAAGGGAGAGCACAAAGAGAGGAGGAGTGAAGAAAGGAGTGAGGAAGGGATGCAGGAAGGATGGATGAAAGCATGGAAGAAATGATGAAAGAAGAGAAGAGAGGAAAGGAAGGAAGGAAGGAAGGAAGGAAGGAAGGAAGGAAGGAAGGAAGGAAGGAAGGAAGGAGAGGGGATGGAGGGGACAGGAGGGGGAAAAAAAGAAATTGCTCTCCAATAAGGCTAATAATAACTGCTTGGTTACAAATCTAAGGACAAGTAACTTCACTTCTCTAAGGTATGAATACCTCATTGTACAATGGGAATAATAATAGATCAAAAGAGATAAGGTATGCAGAGTGCTAGTGCAGTGCTTGACATATAATACACAGGAAGTAATGTGTTAACTCTGCACCTCCTCAGATTCTTCTGACCCTCAGCCATTTACTCTGATGCAGTCAATACCCTCCAAATTTGCTTATGCCCTGCTGGTTTACTGTCCAGAGCCAACCACAAATGCTGAATCCCTGCTTTCTCCCACCACTTCTAGTCTTGAATGTAACACCACATTGAGGAGTATAGGATCTGGATTCTGAGCAGCTGTCTAAGGGATGTGTGTGTTGGGGGTGGGGTATTTTAATAGATAAAATTTGACCAATAAGGAAGAAGAGAGGGGAGATGATGACATTCAGACAGATACAGCCTCTCTCTCTCCCACCGACTGCCTGAGGCAATTGCACCTCGCAGTCTGATTAGAAATATCTATGTGGCCAAGTGGGTGCACCTCCCAAGACACAATCTTCATCTCATTTGGGTTTATTACAAAGCAGTGGCCAGCGAGGTAACACATCACTTTGCATCATTTCCCATCCTTAACAACTTCGCCTCCCCTTTTCTCACTTTTACTCACCTGGAATTGTACTCCCTAAATAAAGATCACCTCTTAATTCTTGACTCAGGCTCTGTTTTCTGGGGACTTTTGGATAAAACTATTCTTATTAATAAAATAATTCTATCAATTTACACTCCCATGCCCATCCCTCAACAATTGATCAGGCCCTCTTTATTTTTAACTATAGTTAAACCAGGTAAAGTCCTACGAAATACCTGTTATGGCAGGAATCTAGTGATTCATGGAGCATTACAGTAGAATCCTACTCATGTATTAAAATAAAAAACAAAAATTTCTCCTACTTCAAAATGTTTCGTTAAGGAGGCACAAAACTCACTTCTCTTGTATTCAACTACCCCTACTCACCTTTCCTGATCTCTCAAACATGTTTTGCAAAGCCCTTTTCTAACTCCCACCTTCCAGTCCCAGCCTCTGCCAGAAAAAACACCCCCGCCCATCTCTGCCAGCTATCTCTGTCCCATCATTCAATCAGGCTGAGATATCTCAGAAGGCCTCCCCTGTCTAATAATAACAACAGAAATTATGTAATCACAATCCACACTGCCCCAGCACTAACTCCTACTTTTCCTTTATGTAATACACATATTGCATATGTCTCTGTTCCAGGGTTCTGTGTCTTGATTCCAGTAAAACACAGAACAGTTTTTTTGTAGTTTCTATAAGAGTTGTGTATACTTAGAAGCTTACCTTCCATGAGCATTAGTACTTGAGCCACCTACACCACGATAATATAGGGAAAAAGCAGCCTTCTCAAAACCCTCTTTAGATATCATGATTCAAATTCAGTGCATAAATGCTAAGCAATTTTAATTCTTCCTTTGTTGACTATTTTGAAATATGTCTTTTCTATCAGATGGCCTCCTGACAGGGTAGAGATCAGCTGCAGTAGAGGCTCTCCACTATCGATTTCTTTCTGTCAGAAGGCAAGTTGCTCAACATTTCTCAGCCTCAGTTTCCTCCTTTGAAAATAAGAATGATTGTACACCTGTTGTGAGGAAGAAATGTCTTCAACGTAAAGCACTTGACAGTCATTGTTAGTGGTAATAGTAGTATTCTCAGAAATCCCCGAATTGCTTAACCACCACTTAAAATGACTGTGACTTAATTTCGATGCAATATTCTAATAAATGTGCTGTCCATCATTTGAATTTAGATTGTGCTGTCCTTTAAGCTTTCAGGCTTCGCTCTTGTTTGTTTTGAGATGGTTTTTCAGTTGAATTGATTCCACATTTAATGAAGTAGATAGCACTTGAAAGTTTTCCTCATTTTAGGCTGTCTCTGCATCCAAGGCCATAGTGCAGTGGACTGCATCTCTGCCTAGGAGACTATTATTCTTACCAACTAATGGACTTTGGCAATTCTGTAAGACAACTAAGCACAAAATACTGGACTTTAAGAATCCATGAAGAAATAAAGTGTGATTATTCATCCCCAAATCAGCCAAAAATTTTATACAGAGCCTGGCACATGCATAAGTGATTGAATAAAGGAATAAATGAACAATTAAAAAATATTTCTTCTGTAGTGCAAAACAGCTTTTGCTTAGATCCATTATTACTTGGGAACACTCTTTATTTGTGATTTAGAATATCTACCAATTAACTCAGGTATCTAAACCCCAAATTTATTTTTGAAACAAACTCCAAAGTGTCAGGGAGAAAGAGTGATTGTCTCAAAGACTCCTGGCTGATTGATACTTATCTTTGCAATTTTTATTCGCAGATCATAGCTTTAGATTCAGTGGAAAAGAAAAAGTTGTGAAGCACTCTAAATTGACCCCAAATTAAAACTTTTATTTGGCCTGCACTCAGGAATGCAGAGAATGATAAACCCTGGCTCCCCTCTGAAGCCTTGCCTGACATACACGCCCCCACCCACTCCCTGCATTCATCACAGCCCTGGCTTACTCTTATCATTGTATGTATCATAAAGCATACCAAGTATTTTTCACATGTTCTGTGAGCAACTGAAGGCCAGGAATCAACAACAAATCTATTTCTTTCTTCCTAGTGCCTAGGACATATTCCGTTTTGCGGGGAGAGATCTTGATTGGGTCCTTAATAAACACAGAACTATTGAAATGATCGAGTTTATGATCTGCTTCTAATCCCATCTATTTCTTTTTTTTTTTTTTTGAGGGCAGTGTCACTGGCCCTCATACGTGGGACCCGAACCGGGGTTGCTGGCCTCCCAAGCTAGTGCTTAACCACCGCGCCACTCGGCCAGCCCTAATTCCACCTATTTCTTAATGAAAGCTCAGTAAGCTTACTGCAGGGTGGATCTGAATAGTAATTAAACATGATGCAACTATTGAGTCCTTAAGTTATACCGACCTCCAATTTAACTGTGTCAATAGTTTATTAACATTTGAGAGACAGTCTAAGAGATGGAAGCTGTTGGAACTCAGTCTTTAAGATCTTCTAGAGGCCCACCTCCTCCATGAAGCCCTCAAACCCCAACTCAACCATAGAGATTTTACTCTTCTCTAAATGCTTAGCATGGAAGCCTCACATATTTTATTAAATAAGAACTCACCCTGGGCAGAGAACACACAATGTGATATATAGTTGAGGTACTACAGAATTGTACGCTTGAAACCTATGTGATTTTATTAACCAATGTCACCCCTATAAATTTAATGAAGATAAAAAAGATTATAATTAAATAAATATAAAATAAACAAACTTACACTTACTGTTTATATCACCTTTTAGATGTTGAATTATATGCTCTCCTGATGAATTTTTTTGTTATTTATAAATCCTTGAAACATCTTTAAAAAAATTTTTATAATTCAGTTTTGATGTTTTGAGATCTGTATTGCTAACTATAGGATAACTCTTTGAGGCTAAGGACCATGTCCCCTCTTGCTATATATATTTGCCTGATTAATGTCACCTCAAAGCATTACATGCAGTAGGTGTTAAATACTTGTTTGTTGAAATGAAGACATGCATTGGAAAACTCTCTTATTTTAGTAATCCACATCAGATGGAAGGAAAAGCTGTAATGAAGAATTTTACATTCTTTTCCAAACCTCATTTCTATAGACAATGCAAAGTCAAGAGATATTTAACTCTTGCTCATATGTTAGCAAGGCAAATTTAAATAATTGTCAAATCCTTTGAAGATTCACTTAAGTAGTATAGCTAAAGTTTTCTCAGAGGAAAATGTTCAAGGTAATAACGCATTAATAGTTATTGTGGTGTGATTACTATGGATCAGTATATTCATTATTTCTTTTAAACTTCATAACAACCCTTTGAGATAAGTACTGTAATTGTTGTCATTTTCATAAAAGAAGAAACTGAGACCTAGGGAAGTTAAGGAGTTTATCTGAGACTACAAAGCTAATCCCTGGTAGGGCTGTCATTGTAACCCCAGCAGTCTTGTCCTCAACGCTATAACAAATTGTCTCTAAGAAGTATCATTCTTCTCAGATTATGCTCATCAGGGTCACACTTGTATTTAAAATTCCCAAATCAAATTTATAAAATCAGTGATGTACCAGTGTTCACTGCTCTCTGGGAGGGGATGATATCTAAGACTAACGATTACCAAACTAACATGTGATATACATTCTGCTTTGACAATCCAAAGTGAATGTAAGCCTTTATGACTTAAATATACACATTCCTTAATTAGACTTGTTTTAAATTTTGGTAAAGAAACAGCTATCAGCACTTTTAAGTTTAGAAAGTCAAAGCGGTGATATAAATTAAAAATCTGAGAGTTTATACAAATCAAAATTGAAAAGTATAAAGAGTATGTCTTTATGAGCAGTCTCCATAGTGACAATTTTGCAAAATACTGGAAAAACATTCAAGGTATTTAGAAAGACTATAAAGATGTTTTATGAAGATGGCACAAAAAATACTTTCTCATGAGCAGAGAGGGAGCCCAACTTGGAATTTCAAATTAACTTTTTGTATGATGCATTATTTAATAAATGTTAGCATTAATTTTTAAAGAGTTTAATTTGCATACCATTACTGGGCCAAATGGTTGACGAGGATCACAATTAAAGAAAGATGCACCATTCATTTTACTAAGAAGAAAAAATCCAACGAAGTCAAATCTTCATCATTAAATGGAACAAAGGCAGCCTATAACTGCCAAAAATGTAGAACTCTCTGACAGATGCAATTTAACTCCTGTGATTATTTAAATCAAACTCCTTTATGTATGACCCTAAGCGAAAGCTCAATGTCCTCTGAAGAAATAAGTATTTTTTTTTTAATACTGTGGACTTCAGGGAGAAAAAAAAAAATTAGAAAAGAAAAGTAAATTAGGGAACTGGGCTGGGAATATAAGTATAATTTGAAAGAATATGCCATCACTTAATGTTACATCATGGACATAAAGTGCTCACACAAAATGGAAGACATTTCACTAGAACATAAACTAGCTTTTAGTTCAATATAATTCAAGCTGTGTTTAGTCCAGAGAAGTTATACAAAAAACAAACATAAGAACCACTGTCATGGAATTTATTATATAAATCAAATTTATTGTTCCCACATGCACCCCTCCCACAATTTTCTAAAGGAAAACATACTATGTACTGAGTTATTATGTGCTAGGCAAAGACTAATTGTCATGTGCTGAGGGATATAAATACATAGTATACATGATAAAATTAGTGTATGGCCCACTTGTAAGAAGCTGCCAACAAAGCATACCTGGAGTATTGGGGCAGGGCCTGGAAGCACCCACCATGCCTGATGTCAATCCTTCACAAGGATGGTCATTCACACTCTGCTTCTGAACATGGGTTGAGACACTAAGCCCATTTGCCCACTGTCATGTATGCTTGTTTTTTATCATGAGCTTTGTGTAGTAGCTGGAGTTGAAAAAACTTAAGCTGGATTGTCCCATCTATAGTTGCGTCCATCAGAACACAGAATAGATGGCCTTGCTTCAGGTCCATTGGGTCAAAGCTGTGGAGGCAAGCACTTCAAGCTCACCCCACCTTTGGGTGACAAGGCCAATGACACCATGTTTGGATAAAAAGGCCAATACTTTTTGGAGAGGAGAGGTTGGAGGAGTCCTATTTTTGTTTCAAACAATATTAAATTGTGATCAAAGTAATTCATATTCACTACAGAGAAACTGGAAAATAAACATTTGAAGAGAAAAACAAATCATGATGACTATCAAGAGAAAACCACTAAAATATTTTGGTGTTAAGACTCCCAAACATGCACAATAAAAGCCCTTCTGTTTGACAGCCAGCAGTCTTTGGTTAATCAGGAAAGGTTTGATGAGGTAGAAAAATCTGTAAAAATCATACATACGTAATATGTAAGTTTAACTTAATTAACATATAATCACTTTCACTAATCTTCTGATGGTTTCCCCTGAGTTTTTTTCTGACCACACATATTTAGATGGGCGTTCCATGTCATCTTCAAAACATAAATCATATTCCTAATGAACCATAAATGATTTCTAGATTGGTTTTTCCAAGATGGAAACAATGATAAAATGACATATAAAGAAATCTTAGTGTACAATTATAGATTTTAATCATTTCCTCTATTGTTCCACAATTTTCACATTCCCACGTAATTTGAGCAATTCTCTTACCAACTCAAAGTTATTCACTTTTTCCAAATAATTCTGTTTGATCTATATAAACAATTACTCTTAGTACTCAGAGTTTACTAGATATTTTCACCTACAATTAGCCTTTATAATACCAAGGAAAATGATATTATTAGACATAAAAACAAACATCTAACTAAATCTTCATATAAATCAACAGGAGGAATGAAAGTGTGGGTATTCTAAGGAGCTGCCAGCTTTCCTTAAATATTAAGATCAGTGAAGACATTTTACAAAAGAAGAAAACATAGATGTTTCTGTAAAGTAGAGATCATGTAATAGAGCTTCTCTATATAAAATTTTACAAATTGGGATTATGTGCTCTATCATATATCAGTATTGGTATATTCTTTTTAATCATCCACATATTCTGGGGTCACATTCTCACATTACTAATTATATAAAACATGATTTTTTTTTTTTTTTACTTAGCACAGTGGAATCTATTACCATACAATATAAAATATTCAACTAATCCTCTATTGTTGGGCATTTATGTTGCTGCTATGTTTTTGCTATCATATAATTCTGTGATTTTTAATGTGCACTTCTGTTTTCTTAGACTGTATTTCTAGAATATTTAAAGAATCAATAAAATAAATATTTTAAAGTCTTTTGATATTTATTTCCAAATTGATTATCAGAAACATTTTTATTATCTACCATCAGTAGATATGTAAGATTGCATGTTTTCAGCACCTTACTAATTATTTTGTATTCATCTATTATGTGCCTTTTTCCAATTTGATTTTGAAAAGACTATGACACTAAATTTGCAATTGCTTTAAAATGAGTTTTTTCATTTTATAATTAGATGCATGTTATAAATATTTTCAGGTGGTTATTTAGCTCTTAGTTTTACATGTGATGGTTTTTACTTTTATATCAATTATATTTTAAACTTAGATTTTACTTTCACATGAAGATGTAGATTTTACTTTTGTATCAAGAAGTTTTATATTTCTTAGCTAGTCAAATGACTATCCATCAATCTTTTCTTTTCTGTTTTCCTTTTTTTATGCTTTGAAAAACCTATCTACTTACCTCAAAATCAGTAAATATGTCCCACATTTTCTAATAATTGTATAGTATTATATTTTACATTTAACTCTATAATCTATTTTAAATATATTTTGTCATAACCCATGGGGTAGAGATAATCTGATTTTTCCAAATTAATAAATTAATTTAGAGCAAGTTGACATGTTTACTGGATTATATTCCCATTCAGAAACATGACACTTCTCTCTGCTTAGCCAAGAATATCTGGCATAATTATGTATGAATATCAGACCCCCAAATATATTTTAGTTTATTCTAATTTAATAAATGTAATAAAATTTAAAATTCAAGTAATTTTTTTTCTTATTATTATTTTTCTATATCTGAACTTTTATTCTATCTCAAACCACTATTTGTCAGCTAAATATTCTCAGTCATTTTGGAGCTTCTCAACATGCATAATCTTTCTAACTTATAACCAGGCACTAGCAAGTCTGGAATTTTTTCTATTTCCAACTCCCCTCAAAGGATGAGGAGTGAGAGGTTCACTCATATTCACCCTGGCCACAACAGGCCCAAGGACTGTGCATTGTCTCAGGCCCTCTGCCTGAAAATCCCACTCTTTCTATTCCTGTGATATGCTTAATATTGGGAACTCCAGAAGGCTTGTGACTTCTCTGAGCTCTGCCCACAAAGATATGCACAAATCCTATTATCTTTTTAGTTGTTAAGTCTATCTAAGATTCTCTTGTTTCACTCCCCTTCTGGGAATTTGGTCTGGAAGTACAGCAGCTAGTCCCTTCTCAAGGATTCATCACATCAGAGCATTTAGCTTCTCTCTGACTTCTCCTGCCCATAGACTCTTCATCTGGACAGCATGTGAGACAATCTGGTTCTTCATCTATTTCCACCCAAGACTGTTTTTTGCAGAAACTTTATGCTTTGAGTTGTTTAGTGTTCACCTGGAAATTTGAAAAAGCCTTCTCTTTTATGACTTAAAGCCCTCTACTCCCAAGGCTCTTAGCTCTGCCATGAGCTCCAAAAGCAAAAATTGACAATTTTGATTTTTGTTTTGTTAATTATCTGAAATAAAGAGCATAGAATATCTTGGTCTTTCCAGGAATGGAGTGGGAGGAGAATATAATAAGAGTTACCAGGAATATAAAACACATTATTAAGATTCACTATTGTAAAGATGTCAATTATCTCTCAAATTGAACAACAGATTCAGTGCTATACCAATTAAAATCTCACTGGATCTTTGGCAGAAATTGACCAGCTGATTCAAAAATTGATCTGGAAATGCAGAAGGCCAAGTTTAAGGACCAGTCACCTTTAAAAAGGGTTATGTGGGAGCATTTATTCTTCCAGGTATCAAGATTTGATAAAACAAGTGTTTAAGATCACATAGTAATGACAAAGGATAGACATTTATTCTCATGAAAAAGGTTTTACTGCAGACCCGTGATATACATAGGCACTTTATTTAATACAGAGGTAGTCCAAATGTCAGTGGAGGAAAAACAAGTCTTTTCAATAAATGGTCTAGGTCAATTGGATATCCATAAGCAAAAAAAGAAAAAAAAATAGATATATAATTATATATATAACAGAATTATATACATAAAACACAAAAAATTATATATGTCATTGTGAACCTGTCATTCATTATTGAAAACATTGAGGTCTACCCAGTACAACCAACACTACCTGCCTTTGCAGACTCTGATAGATATTAGAATCCTTCTAAGATCTTAACCAAGGCCAAGAATCAATACACCTTATTATATTTAGTACATATACAATCTTGAGGAAAAAACTTTTGGCACCCTTGCCTGACTCTTACTAATAACAGTAGAATATATTCTTGGATAAGATTATCTATGAGTCTTTTTCTTTCCCTGCTAAAAAGGTGAATGGAAAATTATAACCCACAAGACAACTAATTTCATGGGCCTTGTAGTCCTTTGCTTCTTATTCCTACCTAGCCCTTCAATGCTAACCTTAGATATACAAAATTGAATCATTGTTTCTGTTCCCAACAAGATGCCATCTTGTGTCTTTTTGAAGGGTTGAGGTAGAAAGAAATTTTTATTAGTGAGGTGTGGGGAAGCGATAAGGAACTAATATGACCCCTGTCTCCTTATAAAACAGCTCTAAGAGCAGGGCCATTCTTCTTTTCCCACTACCAAAACCCCATAAATGTACATTTTGTATGGAAAGGTAGGAGAAAGGAGGGGGAAATGGGACTCTCTTACCATCTTCCTACCTCATGGGCCATGTTCTTTGATAAGTAGCAATTCTTGCTCGGTCCAACAAATAATTGATCATTATTCCTATTTTCCCTCATTCTTAAAACTTTGTATCTTATTTTTTATATCTATTCAATGGAAAGGCATGATAGAGTAAATCAGACATTTTGTATGTATATCATCATAATCAAGAAATATTTTCTTTTAAAGAGTCATGCTTCTTGAATATCAACATAATCTACCTTATTGAGGAAACGTCTTTCTCCTTGCTTGTCTCTGTCTTAGCTGAATCCAGCCACAGGGGTGAAGGAGAGACAGAAGTGGTTGCAGGAGTAATATCAGGAGCAGAAAGGAAAAGACAGAGGCAAGAACTCTTGTCTGATACATTTAGGAGTAAAATATTAAGTGCCTCCAGAGTCAATAACCTTTCCTCTCTAAACTTTATGCAGTAACCTCACATTTCCATCTCAGCTTCACAGTATACTCTCAGAGAAAGTCCCGGTACCGTTATACTACGATGTGAAAGAATGAAGGAGATCGTAATCCTTCCATTCCTCTCTATCCCTAGTCTTCATTCCTTTATCGCTTTTAAAAACATTTAAGAAATACTTTTCATATCATATGTCTTTCATTGCTTCCATTATAACCCATTTATTATTCTTGAATAAAAGAAGTGGGCCATAGTTAAGATTCTTTCACCTATAAAGAAATAAAATTTAGAGTGATAATACACTCAGATAATATAATCTTTTGAATTCCGTTCTTATCATTAAAAGATAAAAGCCAAAATGTCCAACTATTTAAATTTAAGAAGCAGTATCTAAGCTACCAGTGGTTTCAACTTGCCAGCAGCACATGAAATAGATGGTCAAAACAAGCAGGTAAACATTAGGAAATTCTGAATTAAAAAAGAGTGTAACTCTTCAAAGGTAAATACATTTCCCATAGGAATAATGTTACTCACAATTGACACATTAATATAAAGTCAATATTAGAGGCATTTCTGGAGTACTAGCAGGCTTTTTCCTGAAGTTTTTCAGAACAAGAATTGTTCTCAATACATCTATGGAAAAATATCTGAAATTACAAGTAACCAGCTTGAAAATAAAATTTTAAATTATGTTTTCCTCTTTGCCCATGGGGAGCCATCTAATCAGCTTGAGCTTAAAATTTCTGCTGTTGAAATTAAAGTTAGAAGCCAATTTGTTTTTAAGGCATGTCACTATACAAATCAAAAATTGCTTTTTTTTTTTTCTGTGTGTGTGAGGCTTTATTCGATAGATGGTATACAGGCAGAGAACCAATGCTTTAAAGTATGAAGGTGGAACAACTATCCAATTTTATATACCTCCATAAATAATTCATTTCTTTATTTTATTGTTTCTTGAATTAAATTACTATTATGAGATAATAATTTTAGTCAATTACAAAATCGCAGCACAGTTTACATATGGGCATGGGAATATTTTTATTTATTTATTTATTTTAAAACTTAGTAAGTGATAGAATCTTTTTTTCTTTCTTTTTTTTTTAAGGTTTTATTGGGGAATTAGGGGAGGGGAACAGTGTTGGGGAATTGGGGAAGGGGACCAGCCAAGTTGTTCTTCAATCTTCATTGTGGAGTGAGCCAGTGGCCATCTGGCTTCCCATCCACAGCTCGTGGCCTCTAAGCTCAAGGTGCTGAGTTCAATCTTCATTGCGGGTGGGCAGAGCCACCATCCCATGTGGGAGTCGAACCAGCAGCCTTGTTGTTAAGAGCACACACTCTATCCTCTGAGTCCTCCGGGTGGCAGCTCAGCTTAAGATGCAGAGTTCAATCTTAGTGGTGGGTGGGCGTAGCCCATCATCGAACAGGCAGTCTTGTTGTTACACCAGGTGACCCATCCTGCCACCTGTTGGCAGCTCAGTGACAGCTCAGCTAGGGTTCAGCGTTCACTTGCCCATGTGGGAATTGAACCGGCGGCCCTGTTGCTCAGAGCTCATGCTCTAAGCCAACTCTTAACCAACTGTGCCACTCAGCCAGCCTCGAAAATGTTTTTAATTTGAACTAGTTGCTGTATGAAGGTTTTAGTTGACTCTAATATCATGGAGACAAGATACATAACAAATGCAAAATAAATTAAACTTTCCCTTACTAAAGAAGTTGGCACAAACAATTACCAGAGTTGCAATCTGGGCATCTTTCCTTAAAAATAACTGAACATGCATAACAGAGGGCAAAAGTTCACACATTTCTGAACTGGTGAGATTCATTTCGGCAGAGATATGTATTCAATCACCAAGGGAATTCTTCAATATTTGGCTTACAATTTTAAAATTGCTTCAAATATTTTAAATATCAACAATAATTTTTAAAATAAATTTAACCTAAAGGGAAACAACAGAGACCAGGAATTACATCCTTATTTTGGTACCAAAAATCTGTGTAACTTTGGAAAATTTCTTAACAGAGCTGAACTTTAATGTATAATTAAATCTGTATAATTAAATGATCTTTAAGGTCCTGTTAACATGTCATGATTATAACAAATTACACATATCCTAAAGAAATGAAAAAATAATTTAATGAATATATAAGTGGAGGTTTCTGTAACACAGGAAAGACAGTCAGTCAATATTTATGGAAATAATTCATATTATGAAATACATTTGTTTCTGAAATATTATATATAAAATATTAGCAGCCTCAACAATAATAATTATGATGATGATGACAGCAAGAATACATCATGTAATCTGTCAGGCACTTAACTAATCACTTCACATAGGATATCTTGTTAAATCCATTTAATAATAATATGCAGTTAGTACATTAATATTCCTATTATAAAGATATATAAACTAAGGCTTGGAGAGGTTGAATAAAGTCAACTGGACAGAATTATTTTTTTCTTTTTTTTCATTTCTCATTCTTTTGTTTTTTATTGTGAAATAAACATTTTTTTTAATTAGCTTCAGGTGTACAACACAGTGCAATAGTTATACTTTTTACCCCTCAAAGTGACAATGCCCCTCCCCCAATTCTCCACCCCACTCCTCCCCCCCCATATCATACATATCTATTACAATTCCTTTGACTCCCTTCCACCATATAATCCACATCCCGTGACTATATATTCAACTACAGTTGACATACAATATTACACAACATCAGTTTCAGGTATACAGTGCAGTGATCAAGCCTCTACTCCATCCATGAAATGGTCTCCCTAACAAGACATGTGACCATCTGACTCTCCACAAAACTTACAACATTATTATATTCCCCAAACTGTCTTTCATATCCCTGTGGCAATATTGTAGTTACCTATCTATGCTGTCTAATCCCTTCCCCTTCTCCCTTATCTCCACCCTCCTCCCAACTAGCAACCCTGTTTTTCCTCTATATCTATGAGACTCTTTCTGTTTACCTTGCTCATTCATTCAGTTTTTCAGATTCCACATATAAGTGAGACCATATGGTATTTGTCTTTCTCCGACTGACTTATTTCACTTAACATAATAGTCTCTAGGTCCATCCATATCATTGCAAATGGTACGATTTCATTCTTCTTTATAGTGGAGTAATACTCCATTGAACAAATGTACCACAGTTTCTTAATCCAGTCATCTACCAATGGGCATTTTGGTTGTTTCCAAGTCTTGGCTATTGTAAATAGCGCTGCAATAAACATAGGGGTGCCAGAATTCTTTTAATACTGATGTCAACAGCTTCTCTGCATAGAAAAGTTTAGTACTTCGTATCTTATTGATTCATTGGTTTTCATCAAAAGAAGTAGGTATCTATACTCTGATGGTTCAATTTTCTCTGATACTTAATGTTATATTTTGCTATTAAGCCTTGTAAAAGAACATTTAAGGAGAAGAGAACAATATTTTTAAATATATAAGAATGTTCAATATAATAAAATATACTAATTTTAAGGTAGTATAATATTTAATTGGAAAAATGTCCAATGTCAAAATATTATCAATTATCGGAACATAATATAGCTGAACTTAAATATCCACTTTTATCAAATCCTAGTGGGTGACCAGTTTGAATTTCAATTCAAATGCTTAGCATCTATATGATTTTGAGCAATTTATCCTCTCATACCTAAATTTGCTCCTATATAAAGTGAAGATTTAAAAAAATGTTATTTAAAGGGCCGGCCGAGTGGCACGGTGGTTAAGCGCTGGCTTGGGAAGCCAGCAGCCCTGATTCGGTCCCACATGTGAGGGCCAGTGACACTGCCCTCAAAAAAAAAAAAAAAGTTATTTAAAATATTATTTTGAAGATTTAGTGGAATAATATATAGAAAACGTTTATGCAAAAGTTAAAACATTCACAACATTGTTGATTGAGAGGTCACCATGCAAAACATTTTCTTTTTCTGGTTCTATTTCTTTAGAGAGGCTTCTGACTTAGAATGAATAGGTTAAACATTGAAAATGTTAATAAAATTAGAAATAATCTGGAAAAATTAGTATCCTCCTAAACTTTCTGAGGTATTAATTGATACAAACTTGACAATGTCTTTTGAAATTATGAAATTTGCCTATCATTTGAGCCATCATTTCCACTATGGGAATTTATCCTAAAGGAGTATTTGCAAATTTTTCAAAGGATTGACAGTTTTATTATTATAGCAACAACAACAACAAAAAACGAAATTACAATAATTACAATAATTACCATACATCCACACAGCAGAATATTATATAATATATAAGACAGAGGAAGCTCTTATGAACACTGAAATATGAAGAAGTCCAAGGAGTATTGTTAAGTAAAAAAAAGGAAATTATAGGTTTATATGTATATTATAATACAGTGTTTAAAAAAAATGATTTTACTTAGGTTTGTATATGCATTGAAATGGACCAGAAGATTGTACAAAAAGGTATTAACAGTTGTCTGCCTGTGTGGACTGGGATGAGTGGTGTTGTGTAGGAGAGAGTTGGGAGAACTCTTATAATAATATCTTATATGTCCTGATTTTGTTTAATTTTTTTCATTATGGACATGTATTTTTAGGAATAAAATATTTTACATAGGTTTCTACTATTAAAAATGTAGAAATGGCAAAGAAAAATGAATACATTGGTCAAGAATGAAGCAAAGAAGAGAAAGCAATACTTCATTTACATTATACAAAGAATGTTTTCTCTAATATGCTCAGAGGTAAAGGCAATTCATAAAAATTAATATTGTCTTAAATTATGTAGAGTGAATCTTTGAGACGTGTATATTTTAAATGATGGAATTTATAGCATCCCAAATTTTTCTATAGTATTTTTAAGACCTGAAGACGAGCTATAATTAGGGGACAGTATTAGGCAACATTTTATTATTCAATTATCTTTTCTCTTATTTCTGTAATCTCTGTCATTCATGCTTTATTTTTTTCACTCATAAATCTAATGCACCTTGACTAAATGTCCAGCATCATGTTAATTATTGGGTTTATAGCCTGATGAAGATGTTCCCCAACTTTCTCAGTTGATTGAACCCATAGTGTCCCAGTATGGGTAGCACAAGCCAAAGTAAGTATATACCAGTTTCATTTATTAAGTAGTTGGATCTAAACCACTTCATAAGTATTTATATCCTAACAACCTAGCACCTACTGGACACTGTACATACCAGTTGTCAAACTTTTGAATCAGATTGGATGCCACTACCCTTATTTTCTGGTTCTACATTGATTTGTGTCTAGCACTTGCTTTTGATCACAACCACCACTAAAAACTCAGCTTCACACATATTTGACATGATGAAACCAATGGAGTGATCTAACATTGGAACTGTAAACTTCTTTGTGCTAGTGGCTCATGCTGTGTCCAGCACATGCTGGCTTCTGTCCGTTGGGAATATAGAATAGACCCTCTCATCTGCACACTGAAGTGCATTGGTTCACACTGGGTACCACCAGTCTAATGGGGTACCTGGTCAAACAAGCCATTGATGACGTTATGTGATAAGTCTGATGATATATTAGACGAGTCCTAGTTGCTTTGGAGGAGAGGGAAGGTTAAGCTCCAAAAATATGCTTGGTTGTCCCATCTCTCAGGTATTGCTGTCTCTTTGCTTCTTCAGTCTTTAGACCCCACACAGCTAAGAATCAACAAATGCCTAGGGTGGAAAAGTACCACAGAATATCAAGCCCACCTCAATGAATTTTCTTCTCTGGGATTTAGGACCCTCAAGTTCTGACTGCCTTCATATATCTCCAATGTCCCCAAACATTTTTTATTATTATTATTTTACACAGCTTTTCTTGTTGGTCCATGTGAAAGGATTAACTAATTTCTCATGACCTAGGGCTTGAGAAATAAATAGACTTGAATCGAAAAACTTTAGGGAAGGAATGTTTTAGAAGACAGCCAGGGTTCAAAAGGCACTGGACTTAGTTAATCACAGACAGGGGTTGCGGAGGCACAGTTGAAAGCTTCTATAAAGGAGGAGAAGAATGGAGGAATGATGGTTCCAAGAAGAAAATGTACAGTATGGATGAGAATATAGAAAAGTCCAGATGAAGAAGAGATTTGCCTTTGAATGATGGACCAGGAATTTGGGGATTTATGGTATCAGGTCATTCTTTGATTTCAAATAATACTTCCCTCATCACTGACTCTTTCCTCCCCCAATATAAAGAAGCTCATGTCAAATCATTCATAGAAAACCCCACCTAAATGCAATTTCTTTCCTTCCATGTGGAGCCTATCTTCTTTATATATTGTATAACCTAGAATCGCCATCTTGGCTAGACTGACACCCTCTCAAACTATCTCCCAGCCACGCCTGATATGTCGCAAGTGTCTTATAAATTGCAACTGTGACTGTGGTATCAAAGTGCTAGGAAAATTTTAAGGCTCTACTTCTCAATATCTTTGAAAGTCCCCACTCAGCTCTTGTTTGCCTGATTATCATTTTATCCAATGCTATGCTCTCAGAGACAGCTGACCCTGCTTGTCTGGTTAAGTTTATGATCAGATCTTACTGCATCCTCATGTTCTCTTCCTTTAACTCATCAACCTCTTGCAGTGTCACTTTTACTCATATCACAGTCATCAGCTCTTATGTCAACTCTTGCAATAGCCTCCTAAACCTCATCTTAACTGTCACTTTATTGCAATCCATTTTCCACAATGTTATCAGCTCTATCTTTATAGATATGATCATATCACTTCCTTGGACAAAAATCTTTGTCAGCTCCCCACTGTCTAAAGAATAAATCAATTCTTGAGGAAGTAAAACTGTTAATGGTTAAGAGACAACTTTTCAGGAAATCATTATATATTAAAACATATAAAATGTGCCCCAAACTTTGTTTATTGTCATAATTTTAAATGTCTTATTATAAAATGAAAAAGAATGAATATAAGTAAAGAACTAAAAAATAGAATGCAGTAAAGGAGCAACAAAATAACTGAAATATAAGAAGAAATATCAGAAAATGTTATATAAATGGTCATCTGAAGTTTTCTTTCTTTCAGTGTCTGTCTGGTTTTGGTACCAGAGTAATAGCGGTTTCATGAAATGAGTTGGGAAGTGTTCCCTCCTCTTTTATGTTTGGACGAGTTTGTGTAGAATTGCTACTATTTCTTCCTTAAATGTTTGGTAGAAATTTACCAATAAGGGATTTGGACCTGGAGTTTTTTTTTGGGGGGGAAGGCTTTTAAATTCAATTTCTTTAAAAGATACTGATCTATTCAGGTTATCTATTTCTTTTTTGGTGACTTTCATTAGTTTAGACATTTCACAGTATGTGTCCATTTTCATCTGAATAATCATTTTTACTGACTTTTAATTGTTCATAATAATTATTATTCTTTTTCTGTCTGTAGAATTTATTTATTTATTTTTTTTGTTGTTGTTGTTTTTGAGGGCAGTGTCACTGGCCCTCATATGTGGGACCCGAACCGGGGACGCTGGCTTCCCAGGCCAGCGCTTAACCTCCGCGCCACTCGGTAGGCCCTATTGTTTTTATTAATCTCAAAGAACTAGCTTTGGGTTTCACTGATTTTTCTCTATTGTTTCTCTGTTTTTAATTTTATTTATTTCAGCTCTTATCTATATTATTTCCTTCTGCTTTAGATTAAATTAGCTCTTTTCTTTCTAGTTTACTGAGGTAGAAACTTAGATCATTGACTTGACAACTTTCTTCCTTTTTAATATATTGGGTTGTCAGAAAAGTCATGACATAATTTTTCTGTTTTTCATTGCAAAAATGCGTCATGACTTCTGACAACTCAATATATAATTAATGCTATAGATTTCTCTCCAAGCACTGCCTTAGCTTCATCCCAGAAAGTTTGATATGTGTGTTTTTATTTTTATTCAAAAATAAAAAGATTTTCTAATGATGCTTTTGATTACTTCTGCAACCTATAGTTTATTTAGAAGTGAGGTGTTCAATTTCTAAATATCTGACAATAATTCAGATATCTTTCTGTTATCAAGTTCTTAATTCTGTTTTGGTCAAAGAACATACTTTGTATGATTTCAATCCCTTTAAATTAGTTCAGATTAATTGTATGACCCAGAATATGGTCTATCTTAATGACTGTTCAGTGAACTTTAAAAGAATATATATCCTGTTGTTATTGGATGGAATGTTCTTTAAATATCAATTAGGTCAAATTAGTTGAGGGAGTTCTTCAAGTCTTCTATATACTTACTGAATTTCCAAATTCATATTTCATCAATTGTTAAAAGAAGGCTATTGAAATTTTCAACTACGTCTCTGGATTTATCTCTTCCTATTTTTAGTTCTATTGGGGTTTGTTTCATGTGTTTTAAAGTTCTTATTATGTGTGCACTCATTTAAGAGAGTTTTAAATGATGATGAATTTTAACTGATGATTTCACTCCTTTGTCATTAGTAAAAGTCCCTCTTCATTGCAAGTAATATTCCTTGTTCTAAAATTTACTTCATCTGATATGTAGCCTCATAGTATATCTTTTTACATTCTTTTACTGTTAATCTATTTGTGTCTTTATACTTAAAGTGGATTTCTTTTAGAGAGTTCTTTTTAAATGTAATCTTACAACCTCTGAATTTTGATTGGGGTACTTAGATTATTTTAAATTAATGTACTTATAGATGTGATTTGGTTTAAATCTATACTCTTACTGGTTTTTCTATTTGTTCTTTGATTCTTTTTCCCTCTTTTTTCTGTCTTCTGAATTTGTTCACATTTTTTTAATGATTCCAGCTTAGCTCCATTATTGGATTATTACTTATATCCTTTTGTGTTTATTTGTGTATTTTTTAGTAGTTGCTGTAGAGATATTACACATCTTAAAGCTATCACAGTCTGCCTTCAAATATTATTTGTTTCCCCTTCTTATCATTTGTGCTATTGCTGTCATGTTTTACTTCTACATATGCTATAAACCTCACAATAGATTGCTATGGTTTTTGCTTCATATAGTCAATTCTCTTTTCAAGTGATAAAAATGTGGGAAAAATTTATTTTATATTTACCCATCTTTTTGTCATTTTTGATGCTCTTTATTCTCAGGTTTAGATTCAAAGTTCCATCTGATATCATTTTCTTCTGCCTGAAATACTTCTTTAAACATTTCTTGGAGTAGAAGTCTGCTGACAACAAATTCTCTCAGGTTTGGCTTTTCTAAAATGTCTTCATTTTTGAAAGAAAATTTTGCTGAGTTAAGAAACCTAGATCAACAGGCTTTTTGTTTGTTTGTCCGTTTGTTTTCTTTCAATACATCAAACACATCTCCATTGTTTTCTGGCTTGCAGAGTTTCTGATGAGTTGTCTACTGTCATTTAATGTTTGTGACTCGGTGTATGCTGTGTATTTTTACTCTGGCTGTCTGAAAATATTTTTCTATTTCTGGTTTTCATCAAAAAAAATTTTTGAGGGCCAGCCGAGTGGAGCATTAGTTAAGAGCTGGCTTGGGACCCCAGCAGCTCCAGTTCGGATCCCACATATAAGGGCCAATGACACTGCCCTCTACAGCTAAGATGGTGAACAACAGCTCCACCTGGAGCTGGGCTGCTGTGAGTCCCCAGGACGGCAGGGGTTGCCACAGGCTACAGTGAGTGGCCGGCAGCCAGCATGAGTGGCTGGTAGCTGGTGTGAGCTGCCAAGAGCCGCTGTGAGCGGCCATCCAGAGGCTGGCGACCGATCTGCCTCACCCAAGAAGAGCGCAATAATGATACCAACACGGGCCAGTGAAG
Organism: Aselliscus stoliczkanus; assembly: GCA_033961575.1. Lineage (NCBI taxonomy): Eukaryota > Metazoa > Chordata > Mammalia > Chiroptera > Hipposideridae > Aselliscus > Aselliscus stoliczkanus. The sequence continues at coordinate 27,622,858 of CM066731.1, forward strand.
CAATGTCCTCCACAACTAGACTGAGGAACAAAATGACAGCAACTTGTCTGTTCCCCTTCCCCAATTCCCCAATGCTGTTCCCCTCCCCCAATTCCCCAATAAAATCTTAAAAAAAAAAAAAGTTTTTTTTTAAGTACCTTGGCATGGTTTTTTTCTTTCATGTTTACTTTGGTTGAAATGATTTGAGCTTCCTGGAGCTATCCATTTTTATTCAACTTGGAAATTTTTTCTCATTATTGTTTTGTCAACCTTTCTCCTCTCCTTCTGGGACTCCAATTACACATGTTAGGCTGTTTGCAATTATATTTATGCTTTGTTCATTTTTCCAGTCATTTTTTCTTCTGTGCTTTATTCTGGATAGTTCTATTACTACATTTTCATATTCACTAACAATATTTCTGGGCAAAGTCTAATCTTCTGTTAATCCCATCCAGTGTAGTTTTTATTTCAGGTAATATATTTTTAATCTCTAACTCACTTGTGATTTTGTATATGGTTCATTTTTTTTACTATATTACTGTTTGCCCCATCCTACCTGAACACATGGACATACTTATGATAACTGTTTTAGTGACTTTTCCTGCTATTTTCATCATCTATGTTATTTCTGGTCCTGTTTTTATTGATTGATTTTTGGCCTTGCAGTGACAAATTTTTCTGCTTCTTTGAATTCTTGGTACAACATTGTTGGTGGTTGACTTTGTAGTGCTCCTTTTGGTAATTTTATGTTTTATTTTTGCAAGATTTTATTTCATGCAGCATAATTTCTTGGAATTAGTTGACTATTTTCAAAGATTGCTTTGGAAGTATTCTACAGTGTATCTAGAGAAACCTTACTCTGACCCTAACTTAATCCCAGCATTAAGAAAACACCTCTCTGACACTCTACACACTGCACCATACACTTGACATCTTTTTACTCTAGATGTTGGAAACACAAACTATCCCCAGTGCATATGAGTTCCAGAAATTCAGGGGTGCTTTACTGGCTTGGGTAATTTCTTCTCTCACTGGTTCAAATCAGTCCTTAGCCAAGGCCTTGAAAGGACCTTTCTACAGATCTTCAAAGGTTCTCTCTTTCTATGTGTGCAGAACCCTCCTCCCCTGTATTGTGAGAATGGCAGCCCCCTGACCTCCTTGACCTTTACTATGATTCTCCTTAATTGACCCGGCTCTGTTTGGATACTCCCTGTCTGCACTGCAGCCTAGAAACTGTTTTAGAGAACAAGCTGGTACAATCATAGAGCTCATTTTGTTTCTCTTTTTTTAGGAATCACAGTTTTGGGTTATCTTTTTCGAAATGTCTAAAAGTCATTGTTTCAAAGATACAAAGTGTTAATGAGGATGCAGAGGAAGTACACTGTTGGTCAAAACATAAATTGGTATAGCTGTTTGGAAACCAGTATGGAAGTTTCTCAAAACACAAAATCAAATGACCATATGATCCAGCCATCCCACTTCTGGGTATACATCCAACGGAAATGAAACTATAATCTCAAACAGATACCTGTCCTCCTATGTTCATTGCAGCATTACTCACAATAGCCAAGATACAGAAACAATATAAGGGCTGTTAATGGGTAAATAGATAAAGAAAATGTGGTCCATATATGCAGTGGAATATTATTCAGCCTTAAAAGAAATTCTTCCATTTGCAACAACATTAGTGAACCTGGAGGGCATTATGCTAAGTGAAATAAGGCAGACGTGGAAAGATAAATGCTGCACTGTATCACTTTTATGAGCATCTAAGAGTCAAACCCATAGAAACAGAGAGTAGAGTGGTAGTTAGCAGGGGTAGAGCAGAGGTGTGAGGATGGGGAGACGTTGGTCAAAGGGTATAAAAGTTTAGTTATAAGAATAGTTCTGGAGATCTAATATACAGCATAATGACTAATATACAGCACAATGACTAGTTAATAATAGCATATTGCACACCTGAAATTTGCTGAGAATAAATCTTAAGTGTTCTTACCACAAAAGTAAAAGTGTAACTATATGAAGTGATAGATATGTTAATTACCTTGACTACTGTAAACATTCACAATGTATACGTATACCAAATTACGACATTGTACATCTTAAATAGTACATACAGTTTTTATTTGTCATTCATACTTCAGTAAAGCTGGAAAAAATAAAAAATGAAGTGAAAAAGTCACTGTCTCATATATTTTGTCTGGTTCTATAATTGTTTAGGGTGGAATAGTAAATCTGATCTCTGTTACTCCATCTTAAGCAGAAGTAGAAGTCCCCAAATTATAAATATTTAAAAGGAAAAAGTGAAAGTAATTATTATTTATGGATGATATGTTTATTTACTGGAAAAACTTAAGAAAATAACTAGGAAAAGCTGTTCAATCTAATAAGAAAAGTCAATATAGAGACCAATTATAAAATAAATTTTGTAAATCTCAGTTAGAAATTATCATTTTAAAAGATACCATTCACAATACCTAAAAAAATATAGAATCACTACATGTAAACTTCAGAAATAAAAAATGGGAAGTATGAAGAAAACTATTCAATATTCCTGAAGAACATTACATAATGGAATATCATATTTGCAGGTCACAATCCCAATAGTATAAAATAAAATTTCTCTCCAAATATATCTACACATTTTATTCAGCACTCAAAATAACAGAATCAAATGATAGCCTTGTGTGACACTAAAATGTCACATGATAACATTTTTATATTCGTTCTGAAAAACAACTCTTGGAAAAATACGAATAAAAGGATACTGCTTTATCTGATAAACATGTATCTTGAAACAAACACTAGTATCATAATAATGGTGAAACACTAAAAGTATGGCCATAACTATCAGGAACGAAACTGGAATCCTCACTATTACCATTATTTATCATTGTTCTCTTAATTGTTAACCAATGCTATTAGTCTGAGAGTTGGGAAGGACCCCATAGGTTAGAGAAAGGAAAAAATAAGTAACATTGTTTACTGACAACATACACTTAAATTATTTTTTAAAAAGAAAGAAAATCAACTAAAATACTGAAGAGTATCCGCTAAAGTATCAAGGTAACAAATTAATAGCACAAATTTGGATACAAAATATAAGGATATTGGGCTGGCAGTGTGGTACATTGGTTAAGAGTTGGGTTGGGATGCCAGATCTGAGCAGCAGGGCCCAGTTCGGATTCCACATGGGCCAGTGACGCTGCGCCCTCTACAGCTAAGATGGTGAACAACAGCTGGACCTGGAGCTGCGTTGCTGGCAACAACCAAGGCTGCAGTGGACTGCCGTGATCTACTGTGTGTGGCTGGCAGCCAGTGTGAGTGGCCGGCAGCTGGCATGAGCTGCCATGAGCTGCCATCCAGTGGCCGGTGACCGATTGCCTCACCCGGGGAGAGCGGGGAGAGCACAACGATAATACCAGCATGGGCCAGTGAAGTGAAGTCCTCCACAACTAGACTGAAGAATAAAAGGACAGCAACTTGTCTGTTCCTCTTCCCTGATTCTTCAATGCTGTTCCCCTCCCCCAATTCCCCAAGTTAAAATATATATTTATTTTATATATTTTATATATATATAATGGGTTTTTATTTCAATTCAACAAGCACAACTAAACTATATTTTAGAGATGAACACAGAAGTCACAGATCATTGATAATCAAGGCAAGACAATGATTATCACAAAAGTCAAGTTACTGATCATCTCTGGGAGGAGGAAAAGGACCATGATAGAAGAAGCACATAAGTATGTTTATGAAACACTGAGTTATGTCTTGACCTCAGTGGTAATTAAATGGTTTATAAATATTAGTTATGTGTTTTACACTTTTCATATGCATTTTTATTTTTCAATGCAAAATTAAATATATGCATATTCATTACACATATTGAATATATGCATATTCAATACACGTATGTATATGTGGATGTGTATATATATATATATTAATATGAAAAACCTCATTCATAATAACACCAAAAAAAAAAAAACGTGCAAAATATATTTGTAGAAGATATAAACTTTTCATGAGAATCTTAAAAGAAGCCATGAATGAATGGAGAAATGTTTTTCAATAAAAACCCCCAATATTAAAGAGCTAAAGATTCTCATTAAATCTATAAATTTCATGTACACTCTAAAAATCTTAATGGATCTAAAATTGGAATGGGGTAAAAATATTCTAAAATTTATATGGAAGACTAAGTATTTTAGGTACATGCTCTTTCTACTATTAATATTATTTTTTAAACACTGCTGAAAGTGCTGGAAATGCTGAAAAGGCAGAGTGAAAAAGTTACATGACCTGAATTTTTTACCATGGCTCTTGCTACTAGACTGAAGAACAAAAAGACAGCAAGTTGTCTGTTCCTCTTCCCCGATTCCCCAACGCCGTTCTCCTCCCCCAATTCCCCAATAAAATCTTAAAAAAAAAAATTCAGCTCAGTGAAATCACTATATTCAAAATTAAAAGTCAAGTAACAATCATGTAGCAGACAAAGTATTAATAACCTCCAATACATAAAGAAATCTTCAATAAAGGAAACATGAAGAATCTACTAGAAAATAAGACAAAAACAACACAGGGTAACTTGTAAGTGAAGATATTATAAAAGTCAATACACATCTGACAACTAAGTTCACGAACTTGTTTCAGGATGTTGCTAATCTTTATTGATACCAGAGGGATTATTTATTATGAATTTGTACCAACTGGACAGACAGTTAACCAAGCTTACTATTTGGAAGTGCTGAAAAGGCTGTATGAAAAAGTTAGATGACCTGAACTTTTTGCCAATAAATCATGGCTCTTGCATCACGACAATGCACCAGCTCACATGGCACTGTCTGTGAGGGAGTTTTCAGCCACCAAACAAATCACTGTATTGGAACACCCTCCCTACTCACCTGATCTGGCCCCCAATGACTCCTTTCTTTACCCAAAAATAAAGAAAAGATTTAAAGGAAGACATTTTGATGACATTCAGGACATCAAGGGTAATATGATGACAGCTCTAATGGCCATTCCAGAAAAAGTTCCAAAATTGCTTTGAAGGGTGGACTAGGCACTGTCATCAATGCATGGCTTCCCAAGAGAGTACTTTAAATGTGACCATAGTGATATTCAGCAATGAGGTATGTAGCACTTTTTCTAGGATGAGCTCTCAAACTTAATTACTTAACTGTCAGACCTCGTACATTAAAAAATAGTTTATCTCACTGAACTTAAATTACATAATTTAAAATATTGACACAGCCAAAGGGTACACTGGGCAGTCACCAGAGCCCTGCTAAAGCAATTTCTGTACCTTAGGGTCAACCCCAGCACAACAGCTCTTTCATTGTATTCACGACCAGTCCTCATAACCAATCAGTCTGAGGACCAATCACTCCTACTGATATGCAAACAGCAACCAAGGCTCAACAACAGGGTATGCACAACCCACACATGGTACACATCTGATGTAACTGGTTGAGGTGACCAGGAAGACTGTGCTACTGAATACCTACTGTATAAAGCCACTGAACTAAGATATAGGGTTCCTATATCTCCCTACCTAAAATGTAAAAACAAACACAGGGAGCAGCCAAAATGGGGAGGCAGAGAAACGTCTGAAATGAAAGAACAGTACAAAGCTCCAGAAAACAACTAAACAAAATGGAGGCAAGCATCTGGGACAAAAATCAAGCATACCAAGATTTACATCACTGGGGTACCAGAAGGAGAAGAGAATGAGCAAGAAATTGAAAACCTATATGAAGAAATAATGACAGAAAACTTCCCTAATTTAGTGAAGGAAAAAAATGTACAAGCCCAGAAAGTGCAAAGGCCCAAAAAGATGAACCTAGAGAGTCCTACACCAAGATACATCATAATTAAAATGCCAAAGTTTAAAGACAAAGAATCTTAAAAGCAGCAAGAGAAAAGCAGTTAGTCATCTACAAGGGTGCCCCCACAAATCTGTCAGCTGATTTCTCAACAGAAACTTTGCAGCCAAGAAGGGATTGGCAGGAAATATTCAAAGTGATGAAAAGTAAAGACCCACAACCAAGATTACTCTATACAGCAAAGCTATCATTTAGAAACAAAGAACAGAGAAAGAGTTTTCCAGACAAGAAAAACATAAAGGAGTTCATCACCATCAAACCAGTATAACAAGAAAACTTAGAGGGACTTCCTTAACATGAAAAATAAATAAATAAATAAATAAATAAATAAATAATAAAATGGCAACAACTACATATCTATCAACAACTACTTGAAATGTAAATGGATTAAATGCTCTAATAGGGCCGGCCGAGTGGCGTGGTGGTTAAGCGCTGGCCTTGGAAGCCAGCGGCACCGGTTCGGGTCCCGCATGTGAGGGCCAGTGACACTGCCCTCAAAAAAAAATAAAAAATAAAAAATAAAAAAAGCCCTGCAGACTGACAATAGGAAAGGTTCCAGGTTTAAATGCTCTAATAAAAAAATAGGATGGCTGAAATAGATAAGAAAGAAACCCCTTACATATGCTGCCTACAACAGACTCTTTTCAGATCAAAAGATACACATAGACTGAAAGCAAAGGAATAGGAAAAAAGATAGTTCTTGAAAACGGAAACAAGGAAAAAAAAACACAAAAATATGGAGTAGTAATATTTATACCAGACAAAATAGACATTAAAACAAAGACTATATATTACAAGAGACAAAGAGGGACCCAGTAATCCCACTTCACGGTATTTATCTAAAGAAAGCAAAAATGCTACTCTGAGAGAATGTGTACATCCACATATTCACTACAGCATTATTTACAATAACCAAGATATGAAGGCAACCTGGGTGTCCACTGATCAATAAATGGATAAAGAGGAAGTGGTACATATATACAGTGGAATATTGCTTGGCCATGGAAGGGAATGGGCTCTTACCATCTGGGACAGCATGAATGGACTAGGAGGGTATTGTGCTGAGTGGAATATGTCAGACAATGAAAGACAGATGCAATTTGATTTCATTTACCTTTGGAATCTAAAGAACAAAATAAACAAACAAAACAGAAACAAACTAATAGATAGAGAGAACATTTTGATGGTTGCCAGATGAGAGGGGTTTTAGGGGTGAGAGGGGATTTAGCAGTGGGTGAAAAAGAGGAAGGGATTAAGAAGCACAAATTGGTTGTTAAAAAGTAGTCATGGGGATGTAGGGGATAGCACAAGGGATATAGTCAATAATATTGTAATAACTATGTATGGCGTCAGCTGGGTATTAGATTTATTGGGGTGATAGATGGGAGTGGGCTTGGGGGCAGGGTGAAAAAGATGAAGACTTCTAAAGTACAAATTTGTAGTTACAAAATAGTCATGGGAATGTAAAGTAAAGCATAGGGAATGTAGTCAACAAAATGGTAATAACTATATATAATGCCAGGTGGGTACTAGACTAGTCAGGGGGATCACTTCTTAAATTATATAAATGTCTAACCACTATGCTGTATACCTGAAATTAGTATAAAATAATATTGATGTCAACAGTAATTGGAAAACTATAAAAAAAAGCCAAAAAAGGTGAAGGGGAATTAGAGGTTTTAATTTCCAGGTATAAAACTAATAAGTAATGGGGTTGTAATGTACAGCATAGGGGATATAGTCAATAATATTGTGATAGTGTAGTTCGATGTCAGATAGTTCCTGGACTTATCATAATATATAAATGTTGAATAACTACTGCATACACCTGAAACTAATATAATATTTTAAGTAGCTATATTCTGATAAAACTCTAAAAAAAAATTAAAAGTACACCACAACCAAAAATAAATAAATAAATAACACAAATGGAAAATAAATAATAAAATATCTTTCATCCATCTCATTGGCAGAGAATTAAATCATTATTTTATCCAGTGTTTGGTAGAGTGTGGGAAATGGATATATATATTGCTGATAAAGCCAGGAATTGGTATTTATAAAAGACAATTTGATTATATGTATAGTCTTTTACCCAACAATTCCAATTTTAGAGAAGCATATTTAGGAATAATTGAAAACGTGAACAACACTCTATATATGGATGTTCATCACAGCATCATTATATAATAGTATAAAGATAAGAAATAATATAAATGCTCAATAACAAACTGTGAAATATATACAATAGAATATCATTTTGTCATTAAAAATTATTTATAAAATATATTGGTGAAAATAGCATGTACTGTATAGCTCCATTTATTTTTTAAAAAATGATATGTATGCATGCATTGAAAAATGTTCAGAAGGCTAAGCACCAAGATTTTAACATAATTACCTCTATATGGCAGGTTTTAAATGATACCTTCTTATTTACAATTTCCATTTAATATAAGAATATTTAGAAAATACAAATGATAGCAAACAGATATATTCCACCTATTAAGTTGACAAGAGTTTTAAAATGTAGATTCAGTGTTGGTTGGAAAAAGGGTAGGTATGCTATCTCACATACTACTTGTGGAATTAAAACATGATAAGAAATTTCAGAAAAGTAACTTTTCACATGTATTTAAAACAGTATTGTATTTAATAGTGAATCATGAGCAATTGTATTGATAGTGGATTGGTTAAATAAGTAATGCAATAGCCACACAATGGACTTCTTTGCAGCCATTAAAAATCGTGATGTATATTTATCCTTAGCAACATGGTACAATATTCATGGCACACGTGAGAAAAGACATATAAAAGAGTAAATTTAGGAGGTCCAAGATGAAGGAGTAAACACTCTGCTTACCTCTTTCCATGACCACATTAAAATTATAACTAAATTATAGAACAATCAGTCTGGAGAACCCTAAAGTCTAGCTGAACAGAAGTTTTATAACTAAGGATATAAAGAAGAAGCCACACCAAGAGTGGTAGAAGGGGAAGAGATGCAGAACTAGCTGGTCCCACACCTGTGTGCTGTGGCCGATAATCAGGAGGGATATCCCAGCCATGGAGGTACCTCCATACCAGAGGAGTGAGGGACCCTAGCTCAACAGCAGGCTCCCCAGCTAAGAGTACTGGTGCCAGGAAAAGTAGCCCCCACAACACCTGGCTGTGAAAAACAGTGGGGATTCTGACCATCCAGGTGGGATGGAAGGCTGCGTGAAACCCAGATGTCCTCTTAAAGGGCCCACACACAGACTCACTTGCCCATAGGTACTCACCCTGCGCTCTGGAAGAGGAACAGAAACTCAGAAGGCCTCAGAGACATACAGGGAGAAATTAAGTTGTATGGCTAAGGATGAGGATTGGAGGGACAGTTGCCATTTTCCTTGTGTAGAATCATTCTCTTGTGTAGCCAACAGGTGGGTGCCATTTTTCCAGTATTGAGCCTACCCCTAAATGGCCAAATTTGATTTTGTATTCAAAACAAACAGGGTGGAGAGAGTGATCTCCACTCTCTCCACCCTGATGACTCCCTGGCACCCTGCCCCATCCAACTAGTGAATCATCAAAGGCACTTTCTCAGAGAGCAGCCAACCTGCCAACATTGCACTCTTTCTTGGACAACTCTCAGGAGTTTGTGGGCCCCCTGCAGGCAGCAGCTGGCTTTGGTGTGCTCTGAGACTTTGCTGAGTAGCACTAGGCTTGGCACTGGCAGCAACCAAAATCTACACCAATCTCATGAACACCACTCATCCAATTCTGGTGACACCCAGAGACCCTTACTCACCCAACTCAAGTATCACATGAGGCTATATCAGCGGCTGAGCCTTATAGAAGCCAGCACATGGCAGCAGGCCTCAGGGTGCCCTGGGCTTTTTGTGGAGTTACCCCAGGCCTGGTATTGATGGCAGCTGTCCTCAGTTAGCATATGGGAAAAGTGTGGCTTTTCCCATATGCCTCCACGTCCAGCACAGGCAGTGATCATCCACAGATTAGTTTGTAGCACCTACCAAGTAGCCCTAGGCCAGTCACAGGCAGTGGGTGACCTGGCCTGCATTGTTGCCCCTCCAAAGATGCACCAGAATATATACATAGGAGGTCAGCTTCATACCACAAAAGAGCACCACCCAATATCCTCACAAGCAGCACACCCAAAGGGTGGTCTCAACAGGCACCAGAGCCCACTGGGGCAAATCCCCCTCCATGGGGTAAGCCATTTGCATAGCAGCCTGTATGCTGGTGACATGACCAAAACACAGCCAGTCAGCCTAACAGTCAATCCCACATACTAATGTGCCAATAGCAATCAAGACTCAACTATAATGGGGGCACACACAACCCACACAAATGACACTCCTGGAGTACCTGGCACAGGTGACCAGGGAGACTGCAATTGGGCCACACAGGGAACCTACTACATAAGGCCACCTAGCCAAGACTGGGAGGCATAGCATCTCTACCTAATACATAGAAACAAACACAGAGGAGCAGCTGAAATATGACCCAAATGAAAGAACAGGAGAAAACTAAAAAAAAAAAAAAAAAAGAACAAATAAAAAGGAGGCAAACAACCTGCCAGTTACAGTGTTCAAAACAATGGTTATAAGGACGCCCAAGGATCTTAGTTAGAACTTCAACAGAGAGAGAGCAGGCATAAAAAAGGACACAAAAACCAAAGAAAGTAACCAGTCAGAAGTGTATATTACAATAACTGAAATAAAGAATGCACTAGAAGAAATCATCAGCAGACTAGATGAAGCAGAGGATCAAATCAGCTACTTGGAAGGCAAAGTAGCAGAAAACACCTAATCAGAACAACAAAAAGAAAAACAGAATTTATAAAAAAAAGTGAGGATATTTAAAGAGACCTCTGGAACAACATCAAAGATAACAACACTTGCATCATAGGGATTCCAGAAGGAGAAGAGAGAAAGAAAGGCATTGAGAATCTATTCAAAAATAGAATGACAAAGGAAATAGACTTATAAGTCTAGGAAGCACAGAGTCCCAAACAAGATGAACCCAAATAGGCTTACACCAAGATACATTATAATTAAAATGGCAGAGTTAAAATACATAGAAAGAATCCTAAAAACAGAAAGAAAAAGGCAACTAGTTACTTACATGTGACCTCCCATAAGATGATCAACTGATTTCTCAACAGAAACACTGCAGATAAAAAAGGACTGGTACAGAAGATCCAAAGTGATGAAAAGTTAGGATCTACAACAAAGACTACTCTATATAGCATGGCTATCATTTAAAATTGAAAAGAGAGATAAAAAGCTTCCCAGACAGGAAAAAGAAAAAGAGTTTATCACTCTCAAACCAGCATTAGAAGAAATGTTAAAGTCATTTCTTTAAGAAAAAGAAGGGAATAAAGGACATAAATATAACTAATAAAATGGCAATAACCATGTATCTATCAATAATCACTTTAAATGTAAATGGATTAAATGCTCTAATTAGAAGACATAGGGTAGGTGAAAGGATAAGAAAACAAGACCAATACATATGCTGCCTACAAGAGATCCATCTCAGATCAAAAGACACACACAGCCTAAAGTAAAGGGATGGAAAAAGATATTTCATACAAATGGAAATTAAAAAAATCAAAACTGGTGTAGCAATACTTATATATCAGACAAAATAGACTTTAAAATAAGGGCTACAATAAGGGACAAAGCGAGATAAAGGGATCAATCCAACAAGAGGATATAACCCCTGTAAAAATTTATGTATCCCACATAAGGAGTGCCTAAATGTATAAAGCAAATATCGACTGACATAAACAAAGAGATGGACAATAATGCAATCATAATATAGAACTGTAACAACCCATTGACACCAAAGGACAGATCTTCCAGATAGAAAATCAACACTGAAACAGTGGCCTTAAATGACAAACCAGACCAGATGTATCTAATTGATATTTTTAGAGCATTTAACCCCAAAACAGAATAACACATTGGGCTGTCGGAAAAGTCATGACATACTTTTCTATGTTTTTCGTTGCAAAAATGTGTCATGAATCTCCCTATATTCCAATACATTCTTTTTAACTGCACATGGAACATTTTTCCAAAATAGACCACATATTAGGTCACAAAATAAGTCTTAATAAATTTAAAAAGATTGAAATCATATCAATGTCTTCTCTGACTGCAATGTATGGAACTAGAAATCAATTACAAAAAGAACCAAAAAAAAACAAAAAACACTTGTAAAACAAACACATGGAGTCTAAATAACATGCTACTAAATAATGAACTGGTCACAATGAGATCAAGAAAGAAATCGAAAGATGCCTTGAGACAAATAAAAATGAAAACACAATGATCTAAAATCTATGAGACACCATGAAAGCAATCCTAATAGGGATTGCAAGATAGGCCTACCTCAAGAAACAAAAAATATCTCAAATAAACAATCTAACCTTACACTTAAAGGGACTAGAAAAAAGAACAGTAAACAAGGCCCAAAGTGAGTATAAGGAAGGAAATAATAAAGATCAAAGTGGAAATGAATGAAATAGAGTCTAAAAAAAAAAAAAAAAAAAAAACAGTAGAAAAGATCAATGAAACCAAGAGCTGGTTCTTTGAAAAGATAAACAAAGTTGATAAACCTTTAACCAGACTCATTAGAAAAAAGAGAGAGAACCCAAATAAATAAAATCAGAAATGAAAGAGGAGAAGTGACAACTGAAACCATAGAAATAGAAAGGATTATGAGGCAATATTAAGAACAATTATATGCTGACAACTTGGACAACCTGGGAGAAATGGATAAATTCCTAGAAACATATAATCTTCAAAGACCAAATCAAGAAGAAACAGAAAATCTGAACCAACTGATTACTGATAACAAAATCAAATCAGTAATAAAAAAAACTCCCAACAAACAAAAGTCCTGGACTGGATGACTTCACATAGAAATTTTACCAAATATTAAAAGAAGAATTAATGCTTATCCTTCTCAAACTATTCTAAAAAATTCAAGAAGAGGGCAAGCTACCAAGCTCATTGTATGAGGCCACCATTACTCTGATCCCAAAACCAGACAAAGACATGACAAAAAAGAAACCTACAGGCTGATGCCTCTGATAAACATAGATCCCAAAACCCTCAAGAAAATATTAGCAACCCAAATTCAGCAAATACATTAAAAAGATCATATGCCATGATCAAGTGGGATTTATTCCTGGGATGCAAGGTTAGTTCAATATCTGCAAATCAATTAATGTGATATATCACATAAACAAAATGAAAGATAAAAATCATATGATCATATCAATAGATGCAGAAAAAGCACTTGACAAAATTCAACATACATTTATGATAAAAACTCTCAGCAAAGTGGGAATAAAGAAAACATATTTCAACATAATAAAGGCCATATATGAAAAACCCATACTAACATACTCAACACAGAAAAGCTAAAAGTATTTTCCTTAGATCAGCAACAAGATAAGGATGCCCACTTTTGCTACTTTTATTCAACATAATATTGGAAGTCCTCACCACAGCAATTAGACGGGAAAAAATATTTCCAAACTGGAGATGAACAAGCAAAACTGTCATTATTTGCAGATAACATGGTACTACACCATGAGAGAACCCAAAAGATTCCACCAAAAAATTATTAGAGGTGATAGATGAATTCAGTAAAGTAGCAGGACACAAAATTAATGTTGCAAAATTGGTTGCATTTTTGTACACCAATAATGAACTACCAGAAAGAGAAATTAAGAAAACAATCCCTTTACAATTGCATAAATAAATAAATAAATAAATAAATAAATAAATAAAACACCTAAGAGTAAATTTAACCAAGGAGGTAAAAGACCTGTACTCAAAAGACTTTAAGACACTGAAGAAAAAAACTGAAGAAGATACAAATAAATGAAAACATATATATGCTCATGAATAGGAAGTAATTAACATCGTAATTAACAAAATGTAATTAACAAAATGTCCATATTACCGAAAACCACCTAAAGATTCAATGCAATACCTATCAAAATACCAATAGCATTTTGTTTTCATAGAACTAGAACAGGGGTCAGCAAACTTTTGAGACAGAAGAGCCACCAGGGATCAGCAGACAGCAGCTCACAAGCCACATGCGGCCCTTTGGGTACCTACATGTGGCTCTGAAGTAAAATTGAAAATGAAAACGAAACTATCATAGCTTCATTTATAAAACTTTTAAGGGATATAATTCACAGAATGGTGATTATGTAAAAATATATTTATGCCTCTCAAATAATTTTTAAATTGTTGTGAGGGACAGGATTGGCTCTTCCAGGGGTCGGCAAACTTTTGAGATGGAACGCACCCAAAGAGCCCCATGTGGCTTGTGAGTCACAGTTTGCCGACCCTGAACTAGAACGAATAATCTTAAAATTTATATGGAACCACAAAAGACCCCAAATAGTCACAGCAATCTTGAGAAAGAAGAACAAAATTGGAGACATCATGCTACTTGATATCAAATTACAAATACTAGAAGGCCATAGTAATCTAAATAGCCTGGTACTGGAATAAAAACAGACACATAGATCAATGGAACAGAATAGAGAGCCCAGAAATAAAAACACACCTATATGGTCATTTAATCTATGACAAAGGAGGCAAGAACATACAGTGGGGTAAAGACAATCTATTCAATAAATGGTGTTGGAAAAACTGGACAGATACATGCAAAAAAAGCAATGAAACTGGACCTTCTTACACCATATACAAAAATAAACTCAAAATGGATTAGACTTAAATGTAAGACCTGAAACCATAAAACTCCTAGAAGAAAACACAGGGAGTAAATTCTGATGTTGCTTATAGTAATATTTTTTCTGATATGTTGCCTTGAGCAAACAAAAGAAAAAAATAAACAAATGGGACTACACAAAACTGAAAAGTTTTTGTACAGCAAAGGATACCATCAACAAACTGGAAAGACAACCTACTGAATAGGAAAAATATTTGCCAATGATACATCTGATAAGGGGTTGATATCCAAAATTTATAAAGAACTCATACAACTCAACACCAAAAAAAACCCAAAAAACAATCTAATTAAAAAATGGGCAGTGGACCTGGATAGACAAATGCAGAGAAATGCAAATTAAAACCACAGTGAGATATCATCTTACACCTTTCAGAATGGTTATCATCAATAAATCAACAAACAACAAGTGCTGGCCAGGATGTGGAGAAAAGGGAACCCTCATGCACTGTTGGTGGGATTGCAAATTGGTGCAGCCACTATGGAAAACAGTTTGGAGTTTCCTCAAAAAATTAAAAATAGAACTACTTTATGACCCAACAATTCCACTTCTGGGTATTTACCCAGAGAAATCCAAAACACTAATTTGAAGAGATATACACTCATTTGTTCATTGCAGCATTATTTACAATAGCCAAAATATGGAAGCATCCCAAGTGCCCATCACTAGACAACTGGAGAGAGGAGATGTAGTACATATACAATGGGAGATTACTCAGCAATTAAAAAATAAAATAAAATCTTTCCATTAGCGACAACATGGATGGACCTAGAGGGCATTATGCTAAGTGAAATAAGCCAGACGGAGAAAGACAAATACCATGTGACCTTACTTATATGTGGAATCTAAAGAACACAGTGAAGGAAGAAAATAGAAATAGATGCATAGATACAGAGAACAAACTGATGGCTGCCAGATGGGAGGTGAGCTGGGAGCTGGGTGAAAAAGTTGAAGGATTTAGAAGTACAAATACTTGTTAATAGTTACAAAATAGTCACAGGGATGTAAGGGACAGCATAGAGAATATAGTCAATAATGTTACAACAACTAAGTTTAGTGCCAGGTGGGGACTAGGCTAGTTAGGGAAATCACTGAATAAAATACATAATGTCTAACCTCTATGCTGTACATCTGAAACTAATACAAAATAATATTTTGAAATGATATTATATTATTATTTAAAATATTAGTATAATATAATACACTATTAAATTTATATTATAAAATAATATAAACTAATATTCAGTCAACTGTAACTGAAAAAAAATTAATTAAAGAAATAAAAATGTTACAGAGGAAAAAAAGTAAATGTATGGACTCTACCATTAAATTTGTATCACTACCAAGGATGTATTAATAATTATCCCTAGGTTGTATTTTTATTTTTATTTAATTTTTATTTTTTATGTTCATATTAGGAACATGGAATTTTACGGTAAAAGAAAATAATTTCATTTGACAGTCTTGTTATCTTCAACCCCAACTCTGTTCTATTAACGCAGTGGTTTCGACTTCAAATTGATATCCAGTACACAGGATATAGCTGGTTTCACCTGGTGCAGTTGAGTAAGTCTTACTGAAGAAGGGAGAAAAGGAAAATGCACAACAGGCAAAGCAATGGCAAAAATAAATAAATAAATAAATAAATATAAATAAGAGGTTTGGTGACTTCCAGGAAGAGTATCTGATGTCTTGGTCATTTAACCCTCTGAGTTGGCTGTGTTCACAATACACAAGGCTCACTGCATGTGGATAAACAAGGAACAGAGAGCATATGGGCTCTAAGGTAGCTTCAGATTTTATATCTAGCTAGTCATGTAGCTCCCTCAAAGGTGAGTAACTAGCACTTGTTCTCTAGTGTACTTCCATCCTATCAATATTGCCACGTATTACTAAATAAACATCTGGACAGTGATGTTCAGGCGTCGCTTCTGATGCATTACCCTCAGATAGATTCTCATTCCCCTTGGATCCAGTAAAGGTAAATACCTACCAGTTACTTGAGTTAATGCTGCAAGGGGGATTCAAATGCTCCCATGTCCCTGAAGCTACAGAAAACGCCACAGAGTCAACTTCTTGCCCTTTCCTTCTGATAAGTCACTGAAGTCATTTGAAAAATCAAATTTCACTCTTTCCCATACACCCCACATAACATGCCTTCTAGTATGTGATTATATCCTGGAGCTAGTCTCATGTGACCAGGATATTTTCATGTTGCTCACTCTCCCAGGAATACTTTTTCATCCCATCAGTAGCATGAACATCTGGCTAAAATCTGACCTTCTTTGTGAATTCACCTCACCAAAATGATAATTTCTTGCTCCATGGTCTTATAGTTTTCTGTTCATACTTTATATTAGAGGCTAATTCATATTCTCATACCAGTCTCATCATGTAACCTGACATATAGCTCCACCAAAGTTTAATATATAAACAATGGAAGACAGCAGCAAAGATAATTCCACAAATGTAACCAATAATGTACATACACAATAAATAGTGATTTCACAAGGATGTTGATTTTTTATGTTGTCTCATACACATTTACATACAATTTTTTTAATGTAACTTTACTAACCATTGTCACTGCAATAAATTTAATTTTTAAAAAATACAAATTTTCTTATAGTCCTCTGCCCCCTGTCCTAGGTAGTTGTTCTCACAAAGCCGTCAGAGTGATTGTGAAAGACACATTAGCTCTCAAGGCTTCACATTCATTTAAGTTGAAGCACACAATAAAAAACATAAAACAAAACAAGAACACAATTGGCTTGTATTCTTAGGCTATGGATTGACAGTCATTACTTGGCCAATGTTTCTAGCTTGATAGAAGCGAGGATTGCAAGATTGGGTCCAGAGAGGAAATGTATTTAGCTGAGGTCTGGAAAATCACTTAATGAAGCAGACAGTGGAGAAATCAGAAAGATTTCCTTGTTGGTGCTTGTTTTTTTGCCTTTGGCAAACATCCTGGTGGTAGTAATAGTGATGCCATGTCTCCAAAAGAAATTCAATGATTATGGCTCACAGCCGTTTGTATTAGCATCTCCAAATGATAGGTCCCTGCCTGCCAGTGCTCGTACACTCATGAGCACACTAGCAGCTGAGAGGAACCTTCTATTTGTTACTTAGTGATACTGCCTTTGGCAGGGTAAGAAGCAAGTCTCTCCCAGGGGAAATTGCTGATGTTACTATTTTAATTTGCAACCACATTTCTCTGGATGATGATGAGATTTCAAATACCTTAGACAAAACAGACTCTAGTTTAATAAGCTAAAAAAAAAAAAATACAAGCAAGAAAAGCAAACAAAAATATTTTTAGCCTTTCTCCCTAATTTTATAATTGAAATATCAAGTTTCCCAAAAGCATCTTGCAAGGGCAACAGCATAGATACAGGCAGTGATTTGAAACGCCATTAACATGAATCCTAATAGAATTCATTCTCATGTTTAGCCTAATGCCACCGAGAACTGAAAGGCAAGTAAAAAGGTGGATGATATTTAAGCATGATGAAGAAATATACATTTAAAGAATACTCCAATTGTCATATGTTCATATGACAGGGCTCATTTATTGTTTCTACTGACTAGAAGACATAAGAGTGTTGAAATACTTTACCTTTAGAATAATAAACACTTATGCATGAATTTTATATGTATATTAAGTATTTGTATTTTATTCACAAAACACATATTCCACCAAAACCAATTAAACCACAATATGAAGTAGTCACATTTATGGGGATGAAAAAAATATATCAACAGACAATTAAGTCCATCTGTCCAAACTTTATATTGAATAATCTTTGAAATAATATAATTAGAAAATGCATCTCACTCAAATAGGAAACAAAGCAGTAAGAAGATTAGTTATGGAAACAAAGTGCTCCTCAAAGAAAGCTTAGAGCTGCATGTATTTGGCATAACACAACTGTAACTTTATTATTATAAATAAAAATAAACAAAAATGCATGGAATTGAATCTCCAATTTTATTATTGAGAAGTCATTCCTTATCATTTATTTTCAATGGACTTCGGAGATAGATTCAGGGACAAAATAACTGCTCTATACTTCCTTGGCATGTATCCATGATCGTCATAAGGGCAAAGCAATTAGATACATCACTTTCTCTAAATTTATACCTTGACAACTGGTGGTGAAGTTAGAGAACCTGCTGTCTGTTCTGGAAATGTGTATTTGACCAATTTTGTCTTGCCAAATCAGATTGTTTCTCTACTGGGAGGAAACATTTTCTACAGATACCTGTACAATATTTACATGAATTATCTTAATCAGAAATGCCCTTTCCAATATGGTTGTTTCTTCTTGGCTCTGTTCTGGGAAGAAACATTCCTTAGGTAGGAACTTCTGCCTTTTCCCAGATTCCTTTCTTAGCTCAGGCATATGTTGAGGTGAAAAGGGCAATTGCTTAGCTTCTGCTAGTCTCCTTATAGTTGTTCAGCTCTCCAAATACAAAACTCTGCTGTCATTTTCCCAGCCACTTATACCTATTAATCACTGCTTTCCAACGAGTGAGTTGGGCCTTCATGATAGGTTCAAAAGTTTTCCTTTATCTGATCAAATAACATGAATATTCTCATTTTCCTTAGCTATCTTTTTTTTACGGACATGGAAGATGATATCTATGGAAAGAGGAGGAAAAATGGCTGATGTGTATGCATGTGTATATGTAGGTGATATGGGTGCGTATGAAAATGACTCCACATAAAATTATGAATGCTGTCAATCCTTTCCTGAAATTTCTTACCCCGTTCCTGGCACTTTCTGGGAACTGGAGCCTTCATTCCCCTTGGCTTTTGAGTCTTGCAGATGGTCCCTGTATCTGGGATTGCCCTCCTGGGATGACAGAACTGAAGACTTCATATGTTCCTCTGTATTTATTCATTGAGGAATTTTGCTAACTGAAGTGGAGGAGGAGGGGGGAATATTTTTACTTGGAAATTTCATTCCTCAAATGTAAAAATCTCTATGTGTATGGCTGACTCTGAATATGGACATATGTTTTCTGAGAACAAATATGTGGTCTAGGGTTTGAATGAGTATCCTTCCTATTTTCTCTTGTATCTCAACAGATCAAACTTAATCTAACATAAACTTTTCCTGGGCCTATAGTTCTGCCCCAGGGAATTCAGTGTCAAGGGACTGAAAAAGTCCAGGAAGCATTGGTACAAAGTACCCAGGAGGCTTACAGACACCGCTGTAAATGCAGAGTAGAAAGAAACTCGAGGCCAGATTAGATATTCAGGAGGCAAGGGTGCTGATTCTTTTCCTAACCTCTAAAGAGCTGTGAGTACATCAAGCACCCAGGCTAGATAGGAGCATTAAGCTGAAAATTCCTCCTCTTGACACCAAAGTTAACATAACAGAGGAAAGAGAGCACAGGAACACATACCTCTCACCCATGAAATTTGGAAACCCTTATGAAAGTTTCACAGAGCACGAGACTCTTGGGAATTTGTATGTAAAGTTTCAGAATTTAAATATTTCACATAGAAAAAAATGTAGTGTCAAAAATTGTCCCTCTGTATCAAAAGATGACTTTGTAAGAAAAGACTGAGATATGTCCGAGAAAAGAATGGACAATTTTGATGGGTAATATCTATTCTTGAGATAATTTTGCAAAGTCGAGATATCTGAATAAGCTAGAAGTTGTGGGGGCAAGGGTAGAAACAAAACAACAGTAATAGAGAAAATCAATTTACTAACATTCTGCTTTTTAAAAAGAGAAAAAAAAAAGATAAAGAATTCAAATCAATGAACACTGGAGTCAACTGAGAATGTCAGTAGCAAAAGGAAGCTCCAAGAATAGCATGTGGCAGAAGCCGATTGATAGATGTTCAGATGGGGCTGTCAGGGGAGGAAAAACACTGAACAGAATTTGTTGCCATGTTCTCTGCCCCCCCAGAGTTAAACTAATGTCTGGCTTCCTCTCTGTATCAGTCAGCATCCAGTCAAGAGACAGAACCACACAAGTTACTTTAATCAGGTTCACAGACAAGGGACCAGTACTCACACAGGGCCCCATGCTCAGAAGTGTTTTAATATTGTGTGTCACTCATTGAAATTTTTGATAATTGTACCTCTGAATTTGTTTCATAAGTGAAGTCTATTGGGACAACAGCATGTTCCAAGGGCTTAGAGCCTCAGCTCTTGCTACCTCCCCAGACTGAGTTCTCAGCCACCCACTCCTGCTAACTCTGGGATGCAAGACCCTGCCCAGCCTCCCTCTTCTGTAGCCAATGACTTCTGCTTCTCTTCATCCTCAGTATGATCCTGGACATGGCAGGAAGGTCAGGGTTGGGCACGTGTATCCCACAGACTCATGGAACAGGGCATGGTAGCTGCCATACCCTCGCTAGGCTGGCCAGCCCTGTCGGATAGAATGAAACTCTAATGCTTCTCCATCTAGATACCAAGTATGTCCCAATACTGAGGTTTAAAGATCCTTGAGGGCCACCTCTCTGCTGCGAATTGGGTGGTAGGCTCAGGAGAAACAGTGTCACCTGGCTTGATGTCCACAGACTCCACATCTGGCCAAAATGTGCCACATCAGTTCAGCAGCCAGTGAAAGGGGATATCCAGTGGCCACCAGGCCAGTCCCCTTATATGGTGGGGCAGGTCCCGGTCTCCTCTGAGAGTCTGCACTCACCCAGTGATTATCCCCATGCCTGAAAGCCCTCCCTTAGTGGTTCTCTTCCTGGAGATATCCTCTCTTCCACTTTCCAGCCTTCCTATATATCACATGTATTTGTTCCTTTTGGCCAGTTTGAGGTGTCCTCCAGGAATGAACCAGAAAATATAAACTGTCAAATGTTGGAGAGTCTACATTTGAATACATGGTCTGATAGTTACAGTTAACACTGGCATTGTACACTATAAAGATGAATGGTAAAATTTGTACTAATGTTTTAAAATTTTAACTTTAGTTTTACTTAAAATGACATTAAATAGGAAAAACAAAAAAAAGAAACCATAACAAATTGAGGGAGAGACCAATGAAGAAAGAAAAAAAAACCTTCCTGTGTAGCTTCAATGGCATTTTTATCCTGCTTTTTGAACAAGAAGGACTGAATTTTCTTTTTTGCACCAGCCCTCAAATCATGTAGTTGACCCTGATTTTAATCGACAGAATTTAATATAAAGAATTTATTACCTAGGTTTTAAAGAATTGAAGAGGCAGAAAAGGATACAGGGTATTATGGAAGTAACGACTATAGAAATAGCTACCACCTTTACAAAGGGAGGAACATAGGGAAGAGGCTGAGATGATCAAATCTGGAAGCTTGGAGAAATCCCACAGAATGAAAACTCAGACCTCTGAGAAGTCAGCACTGCTCAACTGGTGTAGACATCACACTGTTCAGTGGAAATTTCTGCAATTGTGGAAATGGTTTATGCTTTCCACAGGTGACTCTTGAACCCTTGAAATGTGCCTGAGAAACTAGAATTTAAAATTTTTTAAATGTGATTACTTTTCATTTCCACGTGTAGCTAGTGGCTACCATATTGGTTAATGCAGTGCCAGAGCCTCTGAGTTCAGAGAAGGAATACTGTAGCCCTGGGATGCAGACCTCCGAGGGAGATGCCCTGGCCCACTAGTGGTGTGGCTCTAGGGTGTGTGATGAGGGTGATCTGCGAAAGTTGAGAAAACTGAACAGTGAATCATCAGGTGCTACTAGAGCGAACTCCCGCTGCTGGGGTGAAGCAGCGCTACTATGGCGAAGCCACAAGAACAGGGAGTAACAGAAACCAAGAGGGCCTTTTTCTTCCTGAGGTTTTCCAGTCTCCCTTTAGCGGCCCCTGTAGTGTCTGAGATGGCAACCGCTAGGAAAGCAGAAATGAAGTTTGCAGAAACGAAGTGTGAAGAAGCAGCATAGAGAAGAGATTGGAAGGGTGAGGTGATGTTGACATGCCATCTCAGCATCTTCCTTGGATTGTGACTTCCAGAGCTGTTCAGATAAAATGATATTCCCTCTTCATGAACCCTTGTACCAGCCTCATGCCCTGCTTTGTATCTCCTTTCAGACTGCACTTGTTTCCAATTGTGAATTCATTAACGGTTACTGACCATGTCAACTCCTAGATGCACCTCTGCTCAGTGCCCAGGATATGACAAGGTCTGACAAAACAAAACGGAAACAAAAGCTACTAAAACATGACCTTCATTCAGGTCTTATGATGAAGGTCTTAGATGTGAAAGAGGAAAAGCAATGATGGTGTGAGGTTAACATGCACTAGGCAAATTACTTATCCACCTCTAACGGATTTTTCTGAATAACCCAATACTGATTCCATACTTACAAAGACAGTTTCTTGTAATTTGTAATGTTGTGATTGCAGCTTACAACTTGAATATAAGAACAAAGCAAACCAGAGACCCCTTGGAAAATTCTTAATTGAAAACCTAGCCTCAGAATTAGGCCCATATGGTCTTTCTTTTTTTTTTTTTTTTTTTAGGACAGTGTCACTGGCCCTCACATGTGGGACCCGAACCGGGGCCGCCAGCCTCCCAAGCCAGCGCCCCACCACCCCGCCACTCAGCCAGCCCCCATATGGTCTTGATAAACTCTATTCTCTATACTTGTGAAACCTGTGATCTACTAAGAAATTTCGAAAAAACATATAAAGGGATTTTAATTAGTAGAGACTTGACCCTCTAAAAGAGACCACAACAATATTTTAATTCGTCTGCCATCTCACAGTAATAACTAGTTACTTAAAACAAAACAAAAAAAATGTGAGATGTTATACTATATCTGAACTGAAGATATTCCTCAGTTCATCGCAATTTGTCCCTAGAGAACAATTAACTTCAACTTTCCTGCAGTTGGCATTTTAACTTCAAAAATGCACTTCAGGGCCAGCCGAGTGGCTCAGTTAGTTAAGAGTTGGCTTAGGGGCCGGCTGAGTGGCGCGGTGGTTAAGCGCTGGCTTGGGAAGCCAGCAGCCCCGGTTTGGTCCCTCATATGAGGGCCAGTGACACTGCCCTCAAAAAAAAGAAAAAAAAAAGAGTTGGCTTAGAACGCGAGCTCTGAGCAACAGGGTCGCTGGTTTGATTCCCACATGGGCCAATGAACACTGCCCCCTAGCTGAGATGTGGCTGAGCTGCCAGCAGGTGGCAGGATAGCTCAGCTGGTGTAACAACAGGATTACCTGCTCAATGGGGGGCTACGTCCACCCCCAACTAAGATTGAACTCAGCACCTTGAGCTTAGAGGTCATGTGCTGCCCACCGGAAGCCAGATGGCGACTGGCGCCCTCCACAACAAAGATTGAAGAACAACAACTTGGTTGGTCCCCTTCCCAAAGTCCCCAACACTGTTCCTCTCCCCCAATTCCCCAATAAAATCTTTAAAAATAAAAATGTGCTTCAACAGTACCTCCTTATTAAAACCCCATGAGGTGATACTTAAGTTTATTCTAACTCATGGTGCCAGTTTTTCTCTGAACTATATATCACTTCCCATCTTCCAAAGTTGACTATGTGCACAGTCACATTACCTTCCTTCCCAAAATGTGTCAGAGCCCACGCTGCATCTCAAATGGTTAAATTAAACTCTGTTTCCTGTGTCAGACAGGAGAAGATAAGACAGTGCTCACTGGGGAAAAAAATTACCTTTCTGAACCACACGTGGAACCTCTATTGGTGTTTGTGGGGGCTGCCTAAACACAAGAGATGAATCTAAGCCATGCCATTTTATGGGAAATGAGTTTTATTCTATTGGGTTGTCAGGAAAGTCATGAAGCATTTTTGAAATGAAAAACAGAGAAAAAATATGTCATGACTTTCCCGACAACCCAATAATACAGAAATTCTACTGAGGGTCAAATGTAACAATTTTTCAGTGTATTTTTTCATGAAAGAATTTCTCCAAAATAATATTTTATTACACCTTATTTTTATTTCCAAAGATCTTATATAAATTAAAGTCTAGGGTTATAAGTGAGATATCAATTAACATAAGAATCAATTGAATGGTAATTTAAATAGCTAACTGTTATAATTTTTGCATAATGAAGTGGCCTCTGGGCTTGAAGTCCTAATCATGTCTAATTAATTTAAAGGATGTTACTTTTTATTATCAGTGAAATTTCTGACAGGTGATAAAACATTTAGGGTTGCCATCACAAACTTTTTACATTAGCTAGACTGTAAATTGGCAAGCCATAGATCATCCCTCTGAAAATGCCAATTTAGGGGGGGAAAAAAAAAAACACCTCAGCTACATTTGTAAAGTTATAACATGAAACTGCTATTTTATCCATGAAAAGGAAAGCAATTCTATTCCCTGAAGTAATAAGAGTTGACATTTTATTTTCATGATCTCAATAGTTGTAATCAACCTTCATAAGGAATAATCAATTTCAATTTCAGAAAATAATCTTCATAACCTCTTGACTTTATATAGTACCTATATTGTCAGAAACACTAATACATTTTCCATTGTCAATAAAAATAAATAAAAAAGAAAAGAAAAAAAACCTTGATCTTTTGAGGCTCAGATAGCAAATACATCTAACTGCAAATAGATTAGGTAAAAGGCTTGTCATTTCCTTAAAACAGATCATTAAAATATCTACCATTAAAAGCATTCTCAGTAACATAATAAAACATGAAGAAAATTATTCTCGGAGACTGTAGATTCTGTGGTTTTAGTAAAACCTAACCCACTGCATGAATAGATAAGCCTAAATAGATCAATCTAGAACAGGTATAGGGTAACATGCAATTCAAGCAATGTTTGAAAGTGGAAGACTCCAGCCAGCGTGACCCCAAGATCTGGACTACAGGGCTGTTCTTTTAAAGGGAAAGAAAAAGAATTATTTTAGAAATCTCTGAGAGAGATTTTATGTAAGATAAGTACAGTCAGAACACAGAGCGAGCAGTGGTGGCTGTAACGTGAAGGTCAGCCTTCTGGGCAGCATTTGTTCGGATGAGGGTAAAGGCCGCGGGACGAGAGATGAAGAAAGCCATACAAAGAGCCAGCATGGCAAAGTCTTTAGGAACATGGACTTTGGGCAGGTTATTCAACCTCTTTGTATCCCAGTTTCCCTCCCCATAAGGGACGAATGATTATCATACACCTGCTCAGCTAGTTGTTAAGGGAATTCAATGAGTTAATGTGTGTACAGCATTTCAGAACAGTGACAGGTACACAACAAGCACTTTATACATGTTTACTATGATCCTATGTCTTAGGTTAATCCATTTAGTACAGTCCAAGAACTGGAGCTCTCAACTTGAAACCCATAGTAAAAATATGCTCTAAAACTACAAAGACAACAACACTTTCTTAATCTGTCTAGATGCAGGCTAAGTCTACTCTGATATCCAGAAGATCATAGAAGGACTGGAAGTCACAAGGCCATGCACCTGCCACTTCTAACTATTGTAAGCTGTAGGAGATTCTAAGGGGAAAAAAAAAAAAGAGCTTTGGAGTTGAATCAGTTTGAACACCATTTTTACCAATTCTGGCTGTTTGACCTTGAACAAGGTAGTTCACTTTTCTGATGTTCGATTTCCTCACCCATAAACCAGGAGTGATAACAGCTAATTCGTATAATTTTTGCAAATAAATAAAATAAATATATGAAATACTTAGAATGCAAGACCTGCCATTTATGACATGTTAATTCTATTCCTTTTTTCTTTTCTGAGCCTCAGTTTTATCACCTATAAAAATGAAAATGTTAATATCCAATGTAAGAAAACATGGGCATTGATGATTTTTCTAATTCCAACCCTGTGTTTTTAAGACTTTCATTGCTACCCCAATTTTTTTCTTAATTACTTAATTAAATAATTAATTAATTATTTTTCTTAATTCTTTGTTCTATAACTTTTGCAGAGAGTGACATTTAACCCACAAAATATGTTTGTATAGCACAAGCCAGCTGGTAAGCTTAAGTCATCCTGGGGGTAGAAAATTCCAGAAAGCCACTGAGGAGGAAAACAGTAGCAACCATAAAGGAAAATAGGAGGAAGAGTCGTTTAGGCCCCACTCATATGAGGATACAGTATTTTCCTTCTTAAGAATGAAAAGGATATTGGCTTAAGAATGAAAGCCTATATAACCTCTCCTATTACAACTGGATATATTCCTCAAGAAGAATGTGCAAAGGAAGCCATATAGAATCGTCCCACCTAAACTCCTACAAAATGAGGGATTTGTGAAACAGCAAGTGAAAGTACAGTGAAAAACAACAATGAAGAAGCATAGCCTGGACTAGACATCTACTTCTGAGCAGTGTAGGGTGGATCAAGGTAGGGAGTTTCTTCTTCGCTTTTAGAATTGGACTTGGTACAATTGCATAAAAATAAAATCTAGGCTGAGAACATTTTGTAATTAACAAATGGGTAGCACATGCCTGATCTGGGGATTCCTATAACCTCCTGAAGTTCCCCTGGCAGAAAGCTTTAAGGTTATATTTCCTACTGACACCTGGCATTACCTCAAAATTATTCTCAACACAACATCCTACAACTCAAATGTATTTGTCAACCTAATCAACTCCCTTACAGGGCAGGACCAGACCAGAGGGAACCAAAGTAAACAGTGGGGGTAGGATTGAAACCAAGTCCCATCTCTCCTCCTCTCTAGCTCAATCCACATCCCTGTCCTGTGACCTCCTAGGATCCACAGGGTTGCTGGGGTGGTCAATGCACTATGTGGGTGCTCAGCAGAAGAGGAAAGTGGGTGCCAAAATTAGGCCCAGCGTCAGGCAGAAGGTTAACAAGAGTTCTGTGGAAAAAGAGCTCCCTCTTTCTTATCTACCCAGAAATGCTAGCGTGCTATCAGTGGTATTGCAGATCCCGCACTAACTAAGGGCTGCAAGGTTCCCCAAATGGACTATTGCAACACTCTCCTAAACTGAGTGTTTTTAAAAAGTTGCTGCATATAAAAGTTATCTTGGGAACTTTAAGAAATTCCAGTGCCCTAGGCTGATGAACTCTGAATCTAGGGATAGGTTACCAGCATATTTTTTTTTTTTAAACGTTCCAGGTGATTCCTATATGCAGACAAGTTTGAGAACCAGTGTTCTCAATGTTTCCTTGCCTCTAATTTAGCATCTCTGTGGCCCATCCTCTTTCTTATGCAAGAATGATGAAACTCACCTGCAAATTTGTTTTTCCCAGCTCTTGATTGCCTACAGCAGTGTTCTCCAAGTGTGGACTGCAGACCAACTGAATAACCTAGGCTGATTATTAAAATACAGATTCCAGCTCCATTTCAGAGTGATGGATGAGGGTAATAATTTACATTTTTAGTAGTCATACCAGATAATGTATGAATCTTAAATTTGTAAACCACTGATAAAGGTCAAATCCTTTTGCATGGCAATGGGTGCTCAATATTACTGTCCTTGCCTAACTTTCCAGATCCAATTTTGCTGAATCCCCTCCACTTCGCTTTCTTCCCAACACCCCATGCTCCAACAATTCCAAATTTACCTCTCAATGTGTTGCCCCCTCCAGCTAGAATTTTACTTCTCTGAGTATGTTTTCTCATCCGTAAAATGGGGATTATAATATGCATTAGTGGGGTTGTTTGAAGATGAACTGAAAATAATATAGTATTTGAAAATGTCTAGCTCTGGGCCTGGTCCAAAGTAAATGATTAATGCTCATTCATTCACTAATTCCAGAACTTGTCAATCCAAAATATCTGGGCAGAGATATACTTAAATAATGCTAAAAAAGTACTGACTGAGGAGTTACTGTCTGAACCTAGGAATGACAATCCTACTACACTAGAGTAAGCATATTTGCAATATGAAAAAAAAAATGGGGGGAGAAATTGCCATACTCTTAGGATTTCACAGGCCACCCATCAAATGTACTAAAAAATAAAATAATCCCTCCAAAAAATGGAATGCCTGATCTGCTTAGCTCCAAGGCAGCTTATTCAAGAGTGAAGTTTTAAAAACTGAATAGATAAATGCCCATATTAAACACTAGGTTAAATTCAGGCCCTGGCCTAAAGGTCCTTGCAATCTAAAGGGAACAGCACACAGGATGGACACATGCACAAGGAGGAATTTATAAAGTTATTTCTTAAAGCTTTGTTATTTTTTTTACTCTATCCAATATTCTTGACTGATAAAAGGAAGGAGAAAATAGTGGCATGCAGAAGTTTGCTCCTGGTCCCTATTGCATCCCAAATATTTATGTAGTTTTCATTTGACCCTTATTAACACTGATTTACAATTATGTCTATTGCTTTATATGTAACCTAATAAAATACCAAGTTTCTTATTAATAATAATGATGATAATAATGAAAGCTGACAGTTTTTGAGCATTTACTGGGTGGTAGACATTTAGCAAATGCTTTAAATATGCTATGTGATCTATAGAACATCAGAGATAAATATTATTTACTATTTTCACTGTTCAGATGAGAAAACGGAGACAAAGTTAAGCTCTTTAATCAGCTAAGTTTCTTCTGTTATCTCTGCAGATCAAACATTTGACATAATGTCTCTTGAGCCCCCAAGGCCCAAACTTTTAACTACAACAAAATCTATATCACTTCTAATAATAATCATTTAATTATCTCCTTAACAACAAAACTGGTTTAGGAATAGGCAGCTACTAAACAACATGAGGAAATCTCTTAACAAGTGGTCACCCAACATAGATCAGCCCACTAGCATGTTTGGGTCTAGTAACCAGCATAAAATGGTTCTGGATGGGATGAAAATTCACCCAAAGCCCTTCAGCAGCTCATCAGGCAGTCTGTTCAGAAGAAATGAATATATATATATATATATATATATATATATATATATATTTATAGATAGATAGATAGATAGATAGATAGATAGATAGATATTTTTTCAGGGTGTAGTAGTAGATTGGGGGAGGGGGGTTATCACTTTGTGCAGAGGTATAAATGTCTAATTATTAAATTGTTTTGTATACCTGAAACTAATTTAAAAGAAAGAAAGAAAGAAAGAAAGAAAGAAGGAAAGAAAGAAGGAAAGAAAGAAAGAAGGAAAGAAAGAAGGAAAGAAAGAAAGAAAGAAAGAAAGAAAGAAAGAAAGAAAGAAAGAAAGAAAGAAAGAAAGAAAGAAAGAAAGAAAGAAAGAAAGAAAGAAATGCATTTCCTAGTCCTTTGGGTATACTCTTAAAATGGATTGAAATGTTGGTTTGGAGCTGCTTAAGAACAACAGTTCCAGCTGCTGGTGGCAGCTTGGTTTTTCACCTTAAGAGCTGATGAATAAAATTTTTAAATTCTTCAGGCCCCTTTATAACAAGAATATGGAACTTTGCTTGTTTTGTCTGGTGTTTTATACTATTTTTCTCTGAGAAGCCCATCAGCATAAAAATGGTCACAGAATTGGGAATTTTTTCAAATAAATTAATTTCAAAATATTTTGTTTATACTTACTGTTTATTCAAGATACTGTGCTGTGAAGTACAAAGTGACAATAATTTGGTCTCTTTAGTAGCTTAAAATTTCAGTTAATGGCAGAGAAATAAATGTTTATGCAACTAACCATGCCCCACTTTTATACCGATGCTTAAGACATTCCCCTGTATTACAAAGAAAGGAGAAACTATTTTTCCCAGAGAAGGAATTTCTAAAATTATTTATAATAACAAAGGAACACTTGTAGAACACCCATAGAAGAGATACAATTTTATTTTATTTTTAAACTATAGGCATGATTGTGTCTTGTAAATTTGGGAAAAAAGCATTCTAGGCTGAGAGAACAGGACACATCAGGTTTGTTTTGATGATGCAAGGAACAAAGCTAGACACAACAGGTAGATGCTATCAGGGAAAAGGAAGTCAAAGAGAATTGGTAATATCATTACTAGCATTCAGACAGAGCTTGATGATTTTCCACTAGGTAGGAGGGTTGCAGGGAAAACTCAAACATTAGATGCATACTTGGACCAGATAAATTCCTGATATTTGTAAACCTGCATTTGTTTGCTGTTACATAGTCAAAGGAACACTCAAAATTCCAAACTTCAAGGGAACACCCAATTTTATGACTCCTAGACTCATAATATAACATAGTAAACTTAACTTCCAGCTTTCCCAAATTATCATGCTACAAAATAACACATCAATTGTACCCTCAGGGATATGACTTCCCTGGCTTTCTTATCATTTATTTCCTTCAGCAAGAGAATGGAAATACCAGAAACAGAAAAATTGAGAATTTCTCAATTAAGACTAGCTTATATCAAAATAAAAATGAAGCATAAAAACAAAAAGGAAAAGGATGATATAATTGCATACTCAGTTCTTTCTATCTGATGCTTTTAATTTTCTACCTGATTACTATAAAGTTTACATTATATAAATTAAGTCTTTGCTTTCTTTTCTGTTAGGCTACTTAGCAAAATGCCCACCTTGTCTTATCATTTGGGAGCTTGTAGTTATTAAATAATCTAAATACTTGATTTATTATAAGGTTAATTACTGGTAAGTTTTATGTCATTTCAAGTATGGATCCTGAATCAATGAGCTTCTAATATGGACTAATGCTAGAGGAGCAAAAAGGAAAGATACTGATCAAGATGCCACTTCCCTCAAATTCCCTGTCAGAATTTCAACCTCTGTGTACAGTTATCACCCTGATTTATAATCTGAATTCTATATTTTTGTGGAAGCCATTTTAAACTACACATTTAGAGTCCATCTTTTTTTTTTTTTTTTTTGAGGGCAGTGTCACTGGCCCTCATATATGGGACCCGAACGAGTCCATCATTTTTATTCATCTTTTTTCCCACTTATTCCAGAATTACTTGGCTTACTCAAAGTCCCATGTATTTATGTTTTATTTTTTGCTCACCCAAATATGAATAACTATATATTCATTCTTTAATAAACAATCTATCCACATATAAACCTATTTAATTACTAAAATCAATAAAAATAAAACAAAAGCTATTATATTGATCCCTATTTGCATTATATTTAATTTTTCATACTTTATATTCTCTTGTACCATTAAGAACCCATGACATTTCATAGGCTTAATTTGTTCCAATTAACCATAATAAAATTATATAATTACATTTAAAGGGCCGGACAAGTGGCTCAAGAATGTGAGCTCTGAGCAACAGGTTCTAGGTTCGAGTCCCAGCCCGAGCTGAGCTGCTGCTGAGCTGCCAACAGGTGGCAGGATGGCTCAGCTAAAATGTAATAATAATAATAATTACACTTAATATTAATTTATACTCAAATTTTTCACATTGTGACTAGTAGTAATCCATGTTAGTAGCAACTTTGTCCTTTGAGTGCTGCTTTCACATTTAAAAACTGTCCTTACTTTTGTGCATTTACCTCCTTTGTGAAACACCACTTAAACAATGATAAAGGCATTCGAAGGGCATAGTCCACAGAGAAAAGAATGGGAGAAGTGATGAAAGATGACAACAAACTATTTGAAGCTGGCAAGCAGATAGGCTCAATCTCTCTTAGAAACCAAGTCTGCATTTGTGAAAGGATAGACTGGTGGAGAGCCAGCATAAAAGCCAATTCATGCTTCAGAACCTGAAAAACACACGGGACTTTGAAGCTTACTATATTTCAAGAACATGTCGGTGGGACCAACAGGCAGATTGGTTGAAACGTTGCATTTATTTATTTATTTATTTATTTATTTATTTATTTATTTATTTTTGAGGGCAGTGTCACTGGCCCTCATCTGTGGGACCCGAACCGGAGCCGCTGGCTTCCCAAGCCAGTGCTTAACCACCGTGACACCTGGCCGGCCCGAAACGTTGCATTTAAAGAGAGTCCCATTGGGCCGGCCGAGTGGCTCGGTGGTTAAGAGCTGGCTTGGGATGCCAGTGTCCCCGGTTCGGATCCCACATATGAGGGCCAGTGACACTGCCCTCAAAAATAAATAAATAAATAAATAAATAAATAGATAAATAAATAAATAAATAAATAAAAATAAAGTGAGTCCCATATACCCTTATCATTGCACTAAGTGTCCCTATCACCCAGTCTCAGGAAGGTGGCTGAAAATTTACTCTCTTAAACAAAAGGGAGTTTGGGCACAAGGATTGAAGCAGAGGCACCAGTATGAAAACACAGGGATAAGTGAGTGTTACAATAGTTACAATACATTCTGATATGTAGAACATTAGCCTCTTCTCCCTTTGGACATAGCCCAGCAGCCATGTACATACTCTTCAGGCAAAGTGTCATGGGGATTTCTCTGAGGGAATCAATTTGCCTCAGTGAAAAGACATATAGTAGCTGTCCCATAACTTTATAATGAACTCACTGACCAACATCCTCATATCTGTTCACTTCTTTGTACTTCACACTTTAACATAAACAGACACTGATGAGTCAGCAGACATTTGGGAAAGATCGAAAAATATATATATAAGGGAAAAAAAAGAAAAGTGGAGGAAACAGAGGCAAAAAGAGCAGAAGGAAATTTTGGAAGAAATAATTTAATTGACTCAAAAGGGAAGATATTGCATTCCTGAATCAAGAATAGGAAGTCTTGAAAAGAAAACACTCAGAAATCCTGAAAGATGTCTTTGAAATTTAAGAAAAAGGTTATGTAAGAAATTAAAAGGTTAATAAAGAGTTAGAAGATAAAGTCAGAAAAATCTCCTAGAAAGTAAAACAAAAATCCAAAAAGATAAAATATAAGAAAAAGTTATTAAAACATAATGTGACAATAAGATTTCAGAAAGAGAAGAGAAAAAAGAGGGAGAAAATTACCAAAGAATAGAGAAAAAGATTTTCTAGACTTTCCTAAAGACTATCAGCCACATTATTATGAAATTTCAAGATACCAGGAGTAGAGAATCTATAATAAGCTTCTAGGAAGAAGGAGAAGGGGAAGGGGAAGGAGCAGGAGAAAAAGAAAGAAAAAGAAAGAAAGAAAGAAAGAAAGAAAGAAAGAAAGAAAGAAAGAAAGAAAGAAAGAAAGAAAAGAAAGAAAGAAAGAAAAGAGACAACGAAAATACCAACTTTAAAATAGCTTCTAATGAGAAAGAAAACATACAAAAAATATTAAAATGACATCAAGCATTTTAATAGTAACACTGGCAACTAAAAGATATGCAAAAACACTTTCACAATTCTTAGGGAAAGTATTTCTAGTCTAGAATTCTCCTTCTATCCAGATTCCCAATTAAGTATGAGGGTTGAAATAAATGTTTTTACAGATGATAAAGACATAAAATATGTACTACCTTCTTTTTTGGTAAATTACTGGAGGACGTATTCCACAAAAACCAGGAGGGAAAGAAACAAAATCATGTAAGAAAAGAAATGTGAACATAATATACTATATGATTTTGTTGTGAAATATATATGTGTATGTATACATAAAGGACTTCAAAATTATCTCTAATGTTTTCATTCTTAAAGATGTTTGAATTAAACAGCACTCAATGTCAAAGTTTATTCATTTGGGGTGGCATGTACATAGGTGCTCTATAGTATCTTTCATACCTATTTGTTTGGCATGCGTTTGGCTTAGTATGGAGGGAGTTTTGTTATCGTTTTATTTTTGTTTGCCTTCAAAATTTAAAGTAAAGGAAAAAGCAGGATAACAAAGAGAATCCTATACTCAAGAACAAGAGTAGAAAAAGTATACACAAAGCGAAGAAGGTGGACATTAGAAAGGAAAAACCTGGTTTGGCAGACTAAAAACCACTGGAGACCTGGACTAAGATACAAATGTTCAAGAACCATTTTGAGATCCTTTCTATTACAATTGCAACTCCCTTGTAATTAAAGGAATTTTATTATCTCCCATTTTATCTCAATCCATGGCAGAATGGAATGCTCTGGACCCTTAATTTTTAGGAATAGCCGTTGAGATCCTGAATAGAGGACACAGTATGAAAATCAAATGCAATTATAAGCTGTTTTGTGGTTAAATGTATGGGCTTTAAAACCCCAGAGCCCACAGAATGAATCCAAGCTCAGCCACTTCATGGCTGAGCAATTTTGAGATGGCTTTACCCCCCTAAACCTCCATTTCATCATGTAATAATAACATCAGTATTGGAGTTCATCATCATAGTATTATTATATGGGGATAATAATATTTTCCACTTTACAGTATTATTGTGAAAATTAATTTGATCATGCTTTTAAAGCTTCTAGCACAGTGCCTTGCTCAATAATAGCAGCTATTGTTACTATTTCACTGCATTTAGTGAAACCATTGTCCTTTCTTTTTTGCTATAGCATCTTTGATTTTCCTGTAATCTGAGAATATGGCCCAGAGATGTTATTGGAAATAGTTTTTGGTCATTTGAATAGGCCATTAATTTGTATAGGTTTATGTATGCATATGTGTGTCTGGTGGATTGAGAAGCCTGCCCCAAACCCCCAATCCTAGGAATGTCTCCTCGTAATCACAAATGTGCATTCAATCCACAAGATTACAGAGCAGCTGCCAGGTTGGAACAAGGTGACTCCACCCCATGGCCACAGCTGACTGGTTGATCAAATTAGAATAAAGCAGAGTGTGCAAAAAAGAGAAGCATGAAGCAGATTCACTGAACAGAGAATCCAAATTAGGTGGGTTTTGAGTTCCTGGTCTCAATTCATTCTTCAGGTTTAACTATGTTTGACTTCTATGTAAAAACTTAAAATTCTATATATTAATTCATGTTTTTTCTCATACTACTTATGTTGAGTTTCTGCTACTTATAACCCCAAAAGTTCTGATTAATATAAAATGTGAAGGCAACACAAACAACTGTAGCTACATTTCTATTTGTCTATGGCTGGGATGTAATGAAGGGGTTTGACTTACAACTCAGGAAAAGTGACTGATGAAACTATAACTTTTTCCAAAGCTGTATTATGCACACATCTTATTGGTTTAAAATAGTTACCACAAATCTGAGAATTTGGGGCTTTAGAACATGCAGAAGAATTGGGTGCTCTAGAAGATTCAGAAAATAAGCAACTGAGTAAATGAGGTATATGTCAGTAGATCGTCACCTCACCCAATCCTGTTTATTTAGACATCATAAAAGAATTTATAAAATAAGACAGAGTTCTTCTAGATTGAAAAAAGGTAACAGAGAAATGACATGACTTGGCCTAAATACAGTTAAATAATACAAGGAGACAGAATGCAAATGAATATATTTTGTGTGTGGAATAGATATGCTGCTAATTGCGTTCACTTATTATCATAGAAATGACATGTTTTCAGCTTTAGTTATATGCCGCCACAGTTAATAATTGAAACACAAACACATGAAACAGTAATTTAGTGGCAGACTTTGTAATTACAAAAGTATAGTAAGGGTTTGTTTTGTAAACATATGTGAAACTCCTTTGTACATAGTGTAATTAACATGAACATAAAAATATAAGAAAAGCTTAAAGAAGAAATTCAGCCTTCTTCTTATAAAGCAATGGTCAAAATAAAGATATATAAGGCTCCATTGACCCAAAGGATTTCAAAAGGTTTTGTTTGGAACATATAAACTGGTTAAAGGTCTTAAAAATAGTATGTGTGATTTGAAATATTCACTTAATATTTATTTTAGAAATAAAAGCTACATTTTTGTATTTTGAGCTGTTCTCTAGTGTTAACCTTAGACTGTTTTTGAGCTTCTCTGATGGATTGGCAGTGCAACATGTTGGCTAAGTCAGACACTGACACTAAATTCTTTCTCTACCATAAACGATTTGATCATGGGCAAGATCCTACTATCCATGAGCCTTGGATTCCTCATCTATAAAGGAAAGATAGGTGCTTAGAAGGATTCTTAAAAAAAAAAAACATTACATGGGAGAAATCCAACATGGCAGAGTAAACATTGTGTCTGCTTCCTTCCATGAACACATTAAAATTACAACTAAATTATAGGAGAGACAACCTGGAGAACCATCTGAAGTCTAGCTGAACAGAAGTTTTATAACTGAGGATATAAAGAACAAACTATGTCAAGACTGGTGGGGGGGATGGAGCCGCAAAACAGGCTGACCCCAAACCTCCATGTAGGGGTTGAGAATCAGGAGAGATATCTTGCCATGGAGGTTCCCCCAACCCCAGAGTGGTGAGGGACCTCAGCGTCACAACACGTTTTCCAGCCTGAGTACTGGAACCCCCACAACATCTGGCTATGAAAACCCGTGGGGATTTGGACCCCACTGTGAGATGGAAGGCTGCGGGAAACCCAGACATCTTCTTAAAGGGCCCACACATAGACTCACTCAATTGTAGACACTCAACCTGGGCTCCAGCGGAGGGATGGTGATTCAGTGGGTGTCAGAAGCATACAGCAGGAAGACTGAGGTGAGTGGCTTCAAAGCCAGGGCTGGAAGACAGTCGCCATTTTCCCTGTGTGGGAAAATGCAGCCAGTAGGCAGGAGCCATCTTTCTTGTATTGAGCCCTCCCCCAACAGCCAAATCTGGATTTGGATTGGCCTGCTGCACTCTGCTGCTGCACTGCTTTACACTGCTGAACCACTGGGACCCTGCCCTACCCAATGTTTTCAATGCCAGAGGCGCTTGGTCTGCAAGCAGACAGCCCCCACTGCATTGCACTCTTTCTTGGAAAGTTATTGCAGTCAGCCAGCCCCAGGCAGGCGGTCATTGGCCTCTGTGTGCTCTGTGGCTTTTGCTGAGTAGTCCCAGGCTCAGTACTGACACTAAACCAGACTCTTCATTAGACTAGTGAATACCACTCTTCCCACTCAGCAACTCCCTGGGACCCTGCCTAACCCAACTTGCATACCACATGAGGCTTTATCAGTGGCTAAACCTTAAGAGAGCTGGCAGGTAGCAACAGACCTTGGGTTGTCCTGGATTTTTGAGGAGATACCCCAGGCCCAGTACTGGTAAAAGCCATTCTCAATTTGCAGTGTGGCCTCTCCCATGTGCATCCAGGTTTAGAACAATAAGCAAACAACTGGGATCACTTTGTAGCTCCTACCAGGCAGCCCCTGGCCTGTGATAGGCAATTAGTGAACTGGCCCTGCACTAAAGTCCCTGCCAAGAGGCCCCAGAACCAACATACTTGGAAGCTGGCTTCTGACCACAGCAGAGCACCACCTAATTAGCCCCACAAGTGGCACACCCAAAGAGCAGTCTCAACATGCACCACTGGGGAAAACCCCACTCAATGGAGTAACCCCCTCGAAAGTAGTCTGTAAGCTGTGGAGATGGCCAAATCCCACCCATTGATATGCTAATAGCAATCAAGGCTCAGCTATAACAAGAGGGCACACACAACCCACACAAGGGGCACTCTTGGAGGAACTGGAGCAGGTTACCAGAGAGACTGTGACAGGAACCCACAGGGTACCTACTACATAAGGTCACCTGACCAGGACTTGGAGGCATACCAGGTCTACTTAATACATAGAAACAAACAGAGAGGCAGCCAAAATGAGGAAACAAAGCAATGCACCTCAAATGAAAGAACAGCAGAAAATTTCAGAAAAAGAATTTAACCAAATGGAGATAAACAACCTACCAGAAGACAGAGTTCAAAACAATGGTTTCAAGGATGCTCAAGGAATTTAGTAAGAATTTCAACAAAAAGAGAGCAGACCTAAAAAAGGACATAGAAACCATTAAAAAAAAAAAAACCAGAAGTGAAGAATGCAATAACTGATATGAAGAATGCACTAGAAAGAATCACTACATAAAGCAGAGGATTGAATCAGTGATTTAAAAGACAAGGTAGCATAAAACACCCAACCAGAACAACAAAAAGAAAAAAAGAATTTAAAAAAAAATGAGGAGAGTTTAAGACACCTCTTGGACAACACCAAGGATAACAACATTTACATAATATGGGGTATCAGAAGGAGTAGAAAGAAAGCAAGGGGTTGAGAACCTATTTGAAGAAATAATGACTGAAAATTTTGCTAACCTGGCGACTCCATGTTAAGCATCTTACAGGCCATCTCAATTAATTTTTTTTAAAAACTCCACCAAATAACCATTATTTTCTCCCACTGTATAGTTAAAGAACATGAGAGAAATGCTAGATACCTTACCCAAAATCAAACACAGCAACCAATGGAGCTAGAACTTGAAAAACACGTAAGCCAAAAAACAAACAATTATAAAAATTGACTCTATCCTTTTTATTCTAGTTTTAATCACTTCAATAGCTTGTTCATGTTCCAGACATTCAAAAACATAAATTTATTTTCATATAAGATAATATGATCTGAGTAATGATATTTGTCCTAAAAATAATAAAGGAAAAAGAGAAAGAGAGATTCAAGGAAATAATGGGAATTTGAAGATGAAAAAATGGCAGAACTTAATATTTGGGGCTTCCTTCTCTGTGGTCCAAAGAATATGGGGTATAATTTCTAAAAAAAAATAAATAGCAAGCCAAGTATTAGTCCTATAGTGTCCCAGGTTAATAGTTATAAAGGTAGAGGATGTGATATAATTCAGGTAGGCCCACAACTCACCGATCTGCCCAGCAGAGAGTTACACTCTTTGCTGTTCCTGGTTCAACCCACTGATCCCCAAAAGACAAGCCTCATAAACAACATATGAATCAAAGTACAACCAGCCTAGGAACCATCAGTGGGTTATCTCAGCATGAGAACACAGAGAAAAGGAAAACCATCAAGAAAGGTAGATGATTTTTCAGCTAATCCAAGCAGAGCATATTATTATTTTTTTGACAGAGATGAATATTAGCAAAAGGATATTTGGGGAGCCTGAAAAACTTTTCATTTTCTTTGGTGGGCACATGCACACATCTTAATGCAAAAAGCACAGCAATCCCTATCTCCCAGCTCTACATTTCCGAACATGCTCAACAAAGGGTGCACTCAGATGAAACATCAGTTAGCTTCTTCTTTCACTGGGAATGTGCTTATTAACTGTTGTTCAAATACTTTGTAGACATAACAGCCCCGGGAGTGAATGTGGCTTTGTATTTACAAGGTAGTCATTTGTTGTTATTTATAGTTCTTTTAATTTTCACCTTTTTGCATTTAAATTTTCTTCCAAAGGTTATGATTAAAATAGCACTACTTAAGAGAGGAAAAACTCTCTTTAATGTGCATGTTTTCCATACAGATTTTCAAGCTTCAGGAAAAATCCAGGGATGGCCATTTTGTTCCTTTGTCAACTTTATGGACATTTATAATTTGTTTCCTAAGAAAAACAATCATGGTATCATCAGGCAAAACTAAGACACAGCCTCTTTTAGCAGAGGTCATCATTCTACACAGATGTTCCTGCTTTCATCTGTTAACGAAATTGCTCCAAATAAGGGAAGTAAAGGGAATGAGCATTTATTTAAAATGTTAACAGTATAAAACTCTCTGCTGGTTAAAAGATGTTCATTTTCATCTGTAATTCTTAAACTAGGAATGTGGGTAGTATTATGGGTTGCTGCACAGCAGAGTGGTTAAGGGCATGGCATTAGTGTTGCACACATTTGGGTTTGAGTCCAAACTCTGCCACTTATCAGCTGTCTAACCTTGAACAAGTTACCGTATTTTGCCATGTATAAAGTACACTTTGGCCCAAATCTAAGACAGAAAAATAAACATGCGCATTATACATGGGTAGTACTAATTCCATATCTATATAAATGTTTTTAATTCTTTTACTTATGCTTATGAATTAAAAGTGTAACTCTAGAAATCAATAACGGTATCTGTATGTAAAATATTGTAATACCCTGGAATACAATAATCAGTTTTGTTGAACTTACAACAAACTTGCAACAACAAAGAGTTCTTGGCTTTCTATGATGCATAAATATTGTAAATGTGTTACCTGTGCATAAAATTTCTTGTACCTTGTATCTCTTCTTGTGTTTTGTACCATATGTTAAATAAAATTTCTTGTACCATATGTTAAAAAAATAAATGCTAAAATTCCTTTATAATACAAAAAACAAGTGCCTCAATGTAAACAAATAAAAATTTGAATTAAAAAATTAAGATGAAAGACTTTTTTCCCCTGAAATTGTGGGCCAAAATGTGGATGCATATTATACACAGCAAAATATGGTACTTAAAACTCTTTGTCTCAATTTTTTTCCTTATTTTTTTAAATAAAGAAAATATTAGTGTATATGGTAAAAAGCTTATTATAAAAATTAAATGAAAGAATGTAGGCAGTGCTCTTAACACAGTGCCTAATATCCTTACCATTGTTACTGTATTCATTTCTCAGACAGACACACTGAGGCACAGGACTCCACCAAGCCAGTAAGTAGCAGAGGTTATTTGAAACTGGGTCTTTTTCTGTCCAAAATCTAATGCATTTTGCACTATAGTGCAATAGGATAAGTGGTGACCAAGTGAAATTTTGTGAAATTCAATAGACAAGAACAATATTTTCAAACTAGAGAGACACCTATTTCCTAGAAATTACCATGCCAAGTACAGGACAGTCTCATCAGGATATTGTTACAAATACTAGGAATTTATTCAAATAGTCATGTCTCTAAAACCACTTGAATACCCAAAAAAAGAACTGCACCACTGCTGGGAATACTCCCTGAAAGAAAGTGAAGAGTCAAGGACAGAAATATCAGTCTTTTGTAGTCCCTCTTCCTCCCGCTCCGCCCCCAAAAAAGAAACTCTCATCTCATTCTAACGGAGGAGAAAACATCTAATGTTTTACCAACTCAGTATCAGTTATGGAAATAGCTGATAGCAGTCAATACTCCTGCAATGTGCCAACATAAAACAAGCAAACAAACAAACAAAAAAACTTAAATATATCAATCTTTATGGAGAAGCCAAATCAAGTAAAAGGCATTGGATCTGCACACAATACATCTCAAAGTATCTTTCAGGTGTCTCCTGCTCTCTAAGCCATTATTAGGGCCAAACAGCATGCATGGAGTAAAACTACAAAGAGGCTGTTTGGAATTAACAGCAGCATTTATGGAAAGCCTGATGTTGACTGTTTATTGTCTAGAGAAAAAGAAAATTTATTTTTTTGAAATGAAATACAGATATTTAAAAATCAATCAGATAAAAAGTTACCTGGCTATTTCTCAAAATGAGAACTCCACCAGCCCCAGCTTAGCTCTACCTTCAGAATTCAATTTAGGTCTACACACACCAACAG
The DNA here is from genome assembly GCA_033961575.1 of Aselliscus stoliczkanus. Lineage (NCBI taxonomy): Eukaryota > Metazoa > Chordata > Mammalia > Chiroptera > Hipposideridae > Aselliscus > Aselliscus stoliczkanus. The sequence continues at coordinate 27,664,576 of CM066731.1, forward strand.
CACCCTCTACTGTCTAGCAGCAACACTATGAAGACAGCCTAGGCCACACTTCTGGAAGCCACACATCATTTACATTTTTCAAATAAAAACATTTTGTTAAAGCAATAAAATTTGATTATTTATCTATCTACCTATCAGTCTACCTATTTCTGTATCTATAGCTATATCATCTATACCTATATATCTATATCTATACCTATATCTATATCTAGAGAGAAAGACAGAGAGAGAAATAGCATTAAAGCAAAATGGCTACCAGTTGGCAACTAACAATCCATTCCCAAGAGATAGGTTTCAAAACAAGGAGGAGGAAAGTTAAGGTGGAAGGGAGAAGTGGTAGCCAACATCCAAGATGACTGCCTCCTAGGATTCACATCCTTGTGTAATCTCTTCTCCATTGTGCCAGGATTGGTCTGAGTGATCAATAAAACACGGAAGTGATGGTTTGTCATTTCCAACATTGAAATATAAATGATAATGTAGCCTCCATCTTCCTTGTGATCTCTCTCTCTCTCTCTCTCTCTCTCTCTCTCTCTCTCTCCCCCCTCTCCCCCCCCACATTCCCCCACACACACACACACACTTGTTCTGAGGAAAGCCATGCTGTGAGCAGCCCTGTGGAGGAACCCATGTGGTGAGGAGCTGACACCTCATACCAGCCACATGAGTGAGCTTAGAAGGGGATCCTCCTAGCCCAGTCAAGCCTTCAGATAACTGCAGCCCCCACTGATCTCTGAACTGCAACCTTATGAGACGCCCTGAGTCAGAAATACAGAGACTAAAACTCAGGTTTCTGCCCTCCAAAACTGTGTGAGATAATAAACATGTGTCATTTTTAAGCTGCTAAGGTCAGGGATAATTTGTTACATAACAACAGATAACTAACACAAAACAGGAAAAGTAGAGGAACAAGATAATGACGAGATGATATTGGTTCTCTTTTTTCTTTTTTTTTTCTTTTTGAGGGCAGTGTCACTGGTCCTCATATGTGGGACCGAACCGGGGCCGCTGGCTTCCCAAGCCAGCGCTTAACCACCGCGCCACTCGGCCGGCCCTGACGAGATGATATTGGGATAATCAAGGTAAGACTGGAAAGTGTGAGGATAATTTTTAAGTTTCCATTTTCATTTTATATATTTTTTTACTCTGGGTTGTGCCAGCTCCCTCCCTTTTTACATTGTATATTTTGACCTAAATGAGAACATTTGTACTGATGGCTTTCTGACACAGCCTTTCATTTTCCTGGGACAAACAACTGTAAAAAATAATGATGAGAGAGTTGTTTATCAGAGAGGAGAAGAGATTTGAGAAGTGTGTGTGCATGTTTGTATACATGTATCTATACACATTTATACTTGTACATATATGTATAGGCATTTACATATGTGTGTGCCTCAAAGGTAGAAAGGTAAAATAAAATCAATTTCACAAACACAAAGTCGTACCGGAAATTCCTCCATAGAACACCAGCCAAATTTAATTGAGCCCAATTATAACAGAAATCTCTGTTTAAACATACATTTTCTTTGTGTGAAATGCAAAATTCTTGAATGATTTGCAAGGGTGAAAATAAGAGAAGATAACAAGGCACAGTACATGTAGATGGTCAGCTGGAAGGTCATCTTTGATTGAGGCTGAAGAGCCGTGACAACCCCGGGCTAGAAGTCATGAATCTTGGGCAACAAACTTCATTTGATTATTGTCACTACAGTCTTTGAGCTAGAAGTATCCTCATGGTTCAAATGGGAATATAAGTCAAATCATCTCAAAGAGTCCATCTAAGTCAAGCATGTATGAATTTTTATGAAGACGAAAGTGCGGCAACAATGTGGGAAGTTAACAAGGAAAATGTACATCTTCCGTCCAGCTCAGAGAAAACTTACTATCTATTAAGGAACGAAATGCCCTCCTATTTAATGGGTTTTCTGTACTATAGGAAACTTAAGGCTACTTATTACTCTTTTCATCTCCTCATTACAGTATTTGGTTTAAGGCTTCTCTGTGTGCTCAGCTGCACAAGGTCCTATGGGATATATAAGAAGTGTAAGGCAAGTTGCCTTCACTTAAGGAAATCTCCATCTTGTTGGGAAGCCACAGCCCCAGGAAGCAATCAGAGAACATGCCAGATGTTGTGTAATGTATTGACTTGATTCACTAGAAAAGGAGGTCATTGTTAGAAGAATTCACTGGTGACAGCATTCTAGGAAAGGGTAACTCAGGTAGCCTCTGAGTTGAACTTGGAGGGGAAAAAGAGAGAGAGGATATATCAGAATAACACAACTTCACTCTATCTTGCATTTCTGCTTATAAGAGGCAAAGTCTCTGTGGAATCAAGATGGTCAAGTTCTTCCATCACCTTCTAGAGAAGTGTAAGAGCATCTTTCCAATTGTCAGGCATTGCAGCTGATGGCACTTTACTCTGTGGCTCCCCAACATTCCTGCTTCATCTTCATTTTTATTCTACCTTTTTATTGTTATAAATAATAATATTACTAATAATAGCACCAATTCCCATGGATTAATCACCTATAATATGCTCTGTGTGTTTCACTTAATTCCCCCAAATATCCTATCATGTAAGTTTTATTATGCTCATTTACAGATGACAAAACAAAGACACAAAAGCATTAAATAACTTGCCCCAAGTTACACAATCAGTCAAGTCACATTCCTGTCTTAATTCCATAACTCATGCCCTGTCCACTATATTAAATATCTCCCAGTCTTAAGGCTAGTTTAACTATGTTCATTCTCTATATTCCCATCTTCTGGTTCATTACCAGTCCTGCACAAAACAACAAGCAAAATCACAGACAAGGTAGTGGAGAAGGTTTGATCAGGGAGATAAACTCTTGAACAAAACCATCACAAAAACCAACCAAACAAACAAACAAAAACCACACACAAAAAAACCCATCACATTAAAATGGCAGCCTGAAGAGAAACTGGTTAGAATGGAATAAAGGAGGGTGCCTATTTCCAGGTTTTAAGATGGAGTTAGAAACAGATCTCAGCCTCAGATTTCCTCAAAAAGGATAACTCCAAGAATGGAAATACCGGTGGAGCTGCCACGGGCCAGGAGACCTTTGCCTTCATCTATGGAGTCCTGGCTCTTCAAAGGAGTGACGGTCTTGCCAAGACATTCTGTTAGATGCCCTGCATCATCGGGGATGTGAATGGGGCAGCCTTCCATAATTGGGATTTCCTTAAAAATATTGAACATTTTTCACTATTAAACACTATCTTCAAAATCCTAGGGCAATGTCCCAAGAGCTTTGATTTACCCTGAAATGATTTGGTTCTCAGAATGTTTCAATTTCTGGATTTAGCAACTCTGAGCTGTGGTGCAGAAAAATATATTTTGAAAAATCATTGAAGCTAAGGGCTCAGAAGAACCAAGTAGCCAGCTAGAAATTGCAGTATATTTTATTTCATTTTCTGTTTCAGCATCAGGATTTCTGTATGATGGGTAGCCAAAGAAATATAGGACAAAAAAAATTACACCAATTAGATATCAGGATTCAACTTTTTCCTATTTATAATTTCTATAGAAAACGAAGCTTCTGCTGATGTTTGCTAATTACCAATCCCTGTGTGATCTATAGGATCAGCATTTTCACTGTGCATATATAAGCTCGTCTAGAGCTGTCTGGCGTGTACCAAGTGCTCAGTAACTGTTAGCTGTCATTTATTTTAAATAAGAAAATAGTTTTATACTCTTTTCTTGCATCAGAGAAACATCCTCTTGGCCCTGACTAAGCAATGAAGAGAAATCTGTTTTTCAAAGACATCTAATTTGGGGAGAGGGGTGTCAATTTTTTAGTTCTATAATTAACAAATTGAGTTGACATTACTTACTGATTCAAATTTCTCTTTTCCACGTTGTCACCAATTTATTACAGTTATGGTGTTGTCTCTATCACTTACTAGAATAGCTCTCTCAAAAGGCATCAAAAACTTATTACTTGCACAATCCAATATGTGACTCAGTCATAGAATATAGGTATTAGAAAATGCCCCCTTGAGCTTGCCTCTCATTTCACTCACAAATAATAATGAGCGCCTGCTACCTACTAATTGGTCAGAAAACTCTCCTGGTTTTGCCTCAATTCACTTTCTCCAATCTACCTGCTTTCAGTTATCACTTCCTCTGCCCCAGTTGGAATCCTCATTATCTCTCACCCAAAAAATTACAGTTCTTGCCTAACTGATACCCAGGCTCTTTCCCTTCCAATACATCTTAAGTGTTGCCACCCACATGATTTTGTGAAACTGATCAAACCAGTGTCACTTCCCTGCCGCACAGCTTTCAGTGGGTCTCTTTCACATGCACCAGAACATCCCACCTGCTCAACTTGTTACTTAAGTTCCTCAGTAACACAGCCTTTACTTACCCGTCTAGCTTGAACTCGCTATCTACAGCAATTTTTCTTACTGTTCTTAGAAAATGACTTTACTTCCTTACCTTAATGTCTAGGTGGTTTGTTTGTTTTAATCTGTCATGAAAGGTTTGCCATTTTCTCTCCCCAGTCCCCTCTACCTTTTTTCTCAATATGCATTATTTTAGTTTCAATTCTAACCCTTCCTCTTTCAAGAAGCCTTCCCAAATTAATTCATTCTCTCTCTCTCTCTCTCTCTCTCTCTTTCTCTCTCTCTCTCTCTCTCGCTCTCGCTCTCGCTCTCTCTCGCTCTCTCTCGCTCTTTCTCTCTCTTCTCCCAACTCCTATAGCACTTCGCTTATCACTACAGTGCCGACCTACTTTTAAAAATAATTTTAAATGTGCCTGAATCTGAGACCACATTACAATCACCTGGAAGGCAAGACCCATAGTACATTCCCTTCACAGCACTCAATTTATCTCCAGCACTGTCTATGATTTCATAGAGTAGCTATCTCATAAATGCTTAATGAATTGAAATAACCTTATACTATTGTAATTGAAAGCTAAAATTTACTGTGTAATGTAGATACCCCGTGCCATGCTTAAGTTTCATTGCATCAGACAACCTGCTTGTCGGCTTCATTGCTTGTATCCCTAGCAATTAGCACAAAACTTGACAAATAATAGGTATTCAAATATTTGTTGAATAAATGACTGATAGAATGAATAAACAAAGGAATAACTAAAGTGAGAAACTGAAATTAGTCATTGAATAATTTTAAGTAAACATGAATCATCTCAACTGTGCTATTTAATGTATGTCCTAAATCAGGATTCAATAGTTTTCCCAAAAGGTCTAATTAAGATGCTAAAAGAAGTATTCAGAGTATTTGTTTTTACTGGTAACCGCACTGGAAAATCCTGAACATCAACTGCCAACTCAACAATGAAGCAATAAAGTACATTGTGGTCTTTCCTAGGTGGTTGAAGCCTGGGTCTCTCATGAAACAAAGGTGTGTATCAGGGGGCCAGTTTCAGAAACCCATATTTGGCATCACTTTGCTAAAGGAAGAGGAAGCTCATCCAGCTTTTCTCCTGAGAAAGAAGACCTTTGAGAATAAGTCAAGAGCAAGAATAGAGTATGCCGCTGTATCAAAGAACCATATATATACACCTTCTGGCATGCGTCCCCAAAGCACCTAGTGCAATGCGCAGCACAGAGAGAGATAAAAAATGCTGTTGATTATTTGCCTAGCCGAGTTCTGTGTGGCCAAGAAAGGTGGGCAGCCATTGGAAAGAATTCAAAAATGTCATTCACTGCGTGAATCTGTAAGATAGGTTCCCTTGAGAAACACAGAGGTTCCGTCCACAACTGCCTGAATTCTACCATGGGGAAGGTATGAATCACTTCTTACATGTCTTCCTTCAGTTTGTTCCCACTTGCTAAAGGCTTTTCAGTTGGCATCCATGTTTAAGATTTGGAAGATTAGCAGATATTTCAAAGAGTCCTTCCCTTGGTGGATAGGGTGGCATTCACTTTGGGCTCAGTGTTGACACAAAAGTTTTGAGAAAGGAAAATGTTAAGGAAATTATCACAAAGGTACTTCAGAATGGAATGAAAGAAGGAAGAAACAGTGAATGATTAGTAGAAAAACAAACATTTTTATATCATTATTTTGCATGGGTAGTCTCTAATATAATAAATCAGGCAGCTCCAAAAACTAATGTTTTATCCTTCATCATTTTTCAACCACTTAAAAGTAGTATAGGCACAGGTTTGAGCACCATGCCTGAGAATGAATAGTTATATGATCTTTCTCTAATTCTTTACAATTTTATATTCTAAACAATGTTTCATGGACCGGCCGAGTGGTGCAGTGGTTAACAGCTGGCTTGGGATGCCAGCGGCCCCGGTTCAGGTCCCACATATGAGGGCTAGTGACACTGCCCTCAAAAAAAACTAAACAAACAAAAAACAATATTTCACTTAATTTCCTCCTGATAATAAAGAATTTAAATGTTTCCCCCTCTCCCATTCTTTTTCTTGCCTTTTTAAAACAGAGATGAAATTGAAGATGAAGTAAAAGGATGATGATAATTCTACCAAACAGGGTAATATTGCAACAAGTTAAAGGTCATAGCCACGAGTAAATCTTCAACTTAAAATACTCACTATTAATCTTTATTGATAATGAATAAAGTCAAAGAGTTGGGCTATAAATGCCCCATCACCTCCAGCAGCCCTACAGACAGACTCCTAAGAACCTATCACTTCTTCCTAGGATAGTTTCTTCTACATTTATCCTTTCCCATGGCTGTTTACTGGAAGGATTTTCTCCTTTCCTTAAGCGAAAATTTCACCTTTCAGAAACCAAGCAACAGAATAACTAGGAAATGTTTTAATTTTTGATTTGCCCAATTTTATATCCAGATGAGATATGCTCAAATACAGAATTCTGAGACTCTTCTCCTCTGTAACTGAGATGAGAGCCTAAACTACATCACCAGGGAAACTTTTTTTCCTGTTCTAATATTACCAAGCCATATGGTCACTCTAGCAACAGGGCATGATCATCAGAGAAGAGAGGCCAATGAGATTCAGAGAAATTTGGGAAACATCATGCTTTATGAAAGAGATTTAAGCTAGGTCTACAGGACAGATAAAATTGGGACTAGCATAATGAGGTGATTCAGGTAAGAGAAAGACATGGTGAGATTGGGTTTAGGACAGCAAGAGAACAACAATAGGACATTTTCAACAGAGATGACAAAATAAGTATCACTTTTTGTGTTAACTCAAATCAGTTCCAAATAGCTGCAAAGAGCCAGTACCTGGTCTCAAGGATGAACTGTGTGTACTGTGATCATTTAGTGACATCAGCCATGTGTATGGGGAGGGAACACAGCCTCCCACATGACATTTACAACATTCATCATCCTCATATTGAATGGACCTGTTGAGGTAACCAGATTTTAATACCTTGGTAAGGATGATCTAAAAACAAACAATAAATAAACTCAAATTTATGTAAGCTAATTGTTAATTTTATCTTATTAGTAAAGGCAAAAATGAGCTAAAGGTATACTTTTGGTGTATAGAAAAGAACACATGAAGAATAGCCTATTCAAGACATTTCTCCAAAGAGGACACACAGATAGCCAACAGACATATGAAAAGATGCTCAACATCATTAATCATTGGAGAAATGCAAATTAAAACCACACTGAGATATCACTTTACACCTGTCAAAATGCTATCACCAATAAATCAACAAACAACAAGTACTGGTGAGGATGCAAAGAACAGAGAACCCTCATACACTCTTGGTCGGATTGCAAATTGGTGCAGCTACTATGGGAAATAGTTTGGAGGTCCCTCAAAAAATTAAAAGTAGAACTCCCTTATGAACCAGCAATTCCATGTCTGGGTATTTACCTGAAGAAATCCAAAACACTGATTCAAAAAGATATATGCACCCCTATGTCCATTGCAACAGTATCTATAATAGCCAAGATATGGGAGCAACCCAAAGTGCCCATCAATAGGTGATTGGATTAAGAAATGTGGTACATATATACATTGGGGTATTACTCAGCCATAAAAAAAGAATGAAATCTTACCATTTGCAACAACATGGGTGGATCTAGAGGGTATTATGCTAATTGAAATAAGCCAGACTGAGAAAGACAAATACCATATCATCTTACTTACATGTGGAATCTAAAGAACAAACAAACAAAGAAACAGAAACAGACACACAGATAAAGAGAACAAACTGATGGCTGCCAGAGGGGCGGGGGATTGGGAAGCGGGGTGAAAAAGGCGAAGGGATTAAGAAGTACAAATTGGTAGTCACAAATTAGTCATGGGGATGTAAAGTACAGCATAGGGAATATAGTCAATAATGCTGCAACAACAATGTATAGCCCAGGTGGGTACTAGACAAATCTGGGGGCGGGGGGCACTGCATAAATTATAAATGTCTAACCACTGTGCTGTACACCTGAAACTAATATAAAATAATATTGTATGTCAACTATAACTTAAAAAAACAAGAATAGCCCATGCAAAATGATCCATAGTTTATTAGAAAACTTGAACTCTCTTGTAGAACAGATAAAAACGTTGTTAGGACAGAGGGCACAGACTGGCATACTCTGTTAAAATATTAATGTTGGTAAAGATTCATTTGTTTAGATTTAATATAAAGCATAGAAAATAGATTGTAGAAATAGGAAGGAAGCTGTGCCCCTAAGGTAAAACACAGTTTTATAGTTATGAAAATTTAATTTGACGGCTTTCCCAATAATTGCTCATATTTGTAGCTGCAGCATGCCAGCAAGATAACGGTCAATCAAACGGACATCACCCTGTAAATGCTCCTTAAAAGCCTGCACTGTGTTTCCTGATGGGAGAATGGCATTGCTTCCAATTGTTAAAAGGTGCCCAGTTGAAAAGCAGGATAAGAAATTGGACAGTAGGAAATCTTTATATATTGCCATTTCCCTCCCCCTCTCAAATTAAATTCCTGGTGGGAGCTGAAACTATTTTTTTCTTCCTGAAAATAGAAAATCTGTCACATCATAAACCAAACCCTTGAGCACAGAACGTGTGAGGTTCTCTTTATAAAATTCTGTTTGTGACCAAGAAAAATTAGGATAGCATAGGAATATGGGCTGGGTAAATATTTGTTTCACAGGTGAGTGAAGGATGGTAATAGGTCCCTCAATGTATGAAACACTTCCCTGGATCCTGGTTGAAGAAAGCTTCCTCTCTGTCTCTGTCTTCCTCCCAGCCTCCTCTAATTCCTCTCTTCCTTTTGTTCTCTTCCTCATTCCCTATTTCCCACACTCTTCATGACCGTTGAGAAAATGCCATTAATAACTGGTACAAAGAATCGTGCTCGGTGCATGGAGATAAACTGGGGATGACAAAATATCAACTTCCTGCTGCTCAATTGAAAGCCCTATCAGTACAACTGGTAATTACTTTTAATTTAATTAGGACTCCTGGTATTGTTTCTATCTCATAGATTACATTATAACATGTAATGTGTTAAAGCAACAAGACAAATTGAGGCGAGAAAACACAGAAAATATTACCTTTTTTTGTCTATAAATAATACCACAGTTTAACTCTTCAAAAAGCCCTCAAGTAGCTATACTATGAGCTAATTATTATTTTTCACATTCCTTTGGCTTGAGTAAGCAAAAATCTTACATAATCTAATGAAAAACTACATGTCATGGGTTTTTGAAAAGAACCCTATACTTTCTCCTTTCTTCTCTCATGCAAAACAAATAAATGATTTATGCTGTTGCATGCTAAAACAAAATTCATATAACTAGAAAGAACAGTCATTGGCCCGGGAGAAAGACTATGACCTTGACTCTTAAATGTGGGGATGTAAGAGTGGCTTAGGAAACCAATTTTCAGCAGAAACACACTGTAAACAAGGTGAGATCTTTGCTGACTCAAGGGGTATGAGGGGTTCATTTCCTTTGTGAAAGATATACACTTAATTTGACTTTCCATGTAAAATTCACAAATTGTGAACTACCAAATCACCTCAATGACTGTCTACATAGTTAAATTATATAATAAGGCGTGTTGATCTGTAAAGAGTTCATCTTTCCCAATTGCTAAACTATAGAATAATGAGGGGAGGAGAGAGAGAGAGAGAGAGAGAGAGAGAGAGAGAGAGAGAGAGAGAGAGAGAGAGAGAGAGAGAGAGAGAGAGAGAGAGAGAGATGGAAGCACCAGTGCAAGGAGACAAATACCTTATTTGGAAGAAGATTCCCCACACTGAGCTTACAATTGCTGTCCAAATGAAATAAAAAGAATTGGGATAAATGACAAGGTAAAATACAATCAAAACTCCTCTAATAATATTTGATCTTCTCATGCTATAAATTAGACCTGGAAATTTAGAAGGCAATTTTACTGGCTTAGCAAGAACTTACTCTGAAAATTTCATAACAGATAGAAAACAAACCCCCTCAAAAGACTGCCCCCTCAAAAGATCACCGTTTCTAAAATTAGAGAGTACATGTTCACAATTTTAGAATCAAAAGACCTTAGTATCACCTTGTACAATACACACATTTTAAATATGGTAAAACCAAATTCTCAAAAAGGAAAGAAAACTAGATATTCTAGCAACAGCTAAATTGAAAGGGCCAAATCCTCATTTTGAATCCAGAGCATTTCTTTCCCTACACAACATTGCCATTGTACTAACAAGAATTCAAACAAGTCAACTTTAGAGGCTTAACAAAAGTTACATAAAGTTAAATAAACCTATTTTTGGTCCTTTTTTTTTTTTTTTTTTACTGTTATTCTAAGAGATAAAAATGCTTAGGTTCACCTGGATGGCTGAGCAGATTATCACAGTGTCTCAGTTTCTAGAATAATGCTTCTCTGGCAATCTCGTATCCACAGTCTGGTGTAAAAGAGACAGCTGTTGCCCTATTTGCAGCCCAAGAAAATAACACTGGCAGCCAGTTCCTGCAAGACAGAAGACTCTTGGCAAAATGGCAGTGTTCTTTTACAAAAATAGCAAACCATCATCTGGGTAAATTCAGGAAAGCTTATGACTTCTGCCAAAGTGAAATTGTGCAGTGCTGATGGCAAGTCAATACTGCGCTGGGATAGAGATCTAGATGAAGGTCAATTTAGATTTAAAGAAGATATGGAGATCATTGGGTGCTAAAAATTTCAATCAATTCCTTCGACAAGTAATGACATTTCCTTCATCTAACATTCAAACAATTCTTATTGAATGTACAACTGTATGGCTGTATCATTTAAAATATAATCATATTTTCAGATAAGGCCATCCAGTTAGACACATGCTTCTGGCGAAGGTTACATGTCATTTTTCCAAGAGGTAGGATGGGAAGTGGGAGGATGAGTAATGGGGAGGAGTGGGTTTGGGTCTAGATCGTACATAAATTTGCTTTCACTAGTATAGCTTAGTGAGTTTGATGCTCCACAGATCTGGAGATAAAAATAAATAATACAAAACATACCCTCACAGAGCAAACAGTTAGGCAGCAAGCCGAAAAGGTAATGCTGTTGGGGCAGGTAGCATTATTAATTTAAAAAATTGTTACCATAACTGAGAAAGGAGAGTCTCAGAATATTATTCTAATAAAATTCCACAAAGCTTTATGGAACGAGAACATAATGTTGAAATACATCCTCATTGCTTCATGTGAGGTTGTGTACAAGTTATGCCAAGAATAAAAATGAAAGTTTCTGTGCATTTCTTTTTAGTCATTAGGAATTCAGTGAGGTTTTCGCCCCCTGCCTTCCCCCCCACCACCCATGTGCTAAAGAAAAGAAGGAAATAAGATTTCTTATTAAGAAGTCAAGAGCAATACCAACAGTGGAGCCAAGCAGAGATGTGCAAAGTCACTCCAAGAAGAAAAAGTGACAGGCAAGTCAGCAAGACTGGACTGTGTCCTCTCAGAGTACACAGAAGTATCTGAACAACAAAATATCAATTAATAAAGTTTCAGTCGGTGAAGAACACATACAAAAGGAAAGTCACAGAGCCAACGCTGGCAGTGCCTATTGACGTGCCATCCAAAAGAAGGGGAGCTTTTGGATGTCAACGTGTCCTCTCCAGACGGTATGGAAAGCCATCTCGAGCATGGGGATGGATGCACAGAATTAACAATCAATGGATTTAACAGATTTCTGGCCCCATTAGTGGGACAGGGCTTATGCTGAAATGGATGCATCAGAATTTCCTAATCCTGATTTCTTCAAAAATTCAGTTGATTTAACACTACATATTCTTCATCTTCTTTTTTAATCCTCACTGAGTAACTTTCTGACACACAGTAGATCTGTCTGGAGGGATAGAATATGCGGATATGCCAAATCAAGTTTTCCCATTTGTTGACTGTTATATTTCTTCCAATCCTCTTTTGGTATTTATTGATCTGCTTTCTTTACAAGGGTAGAAACTGTGGAAAAGCAGGAACTATGATGGAAAGATGTAGAAGAGCAATGATTGTTTGATCTGCTGAATATTACATTTGGTGAAAGTAGCCTAGTCTTGACCATATATCTTCATCATCATTTATATTGCTCAAGAATCTACCCTGGCTCTAATCATCTAACATAGATGAATAGAATCTTAGTGCTGAAAGACACTTGTAATCATCTGGTGGGAACCCACCATTCTATGAAGAAAGAAACTGAGACATACAGAAGTGAAATCCTTCCCATATAACACAACCCTGCTCAGTCTAGAAACACAGATGAATGTTTTTTCAGCTCCTGGTACTGCTGCCTTCAAAGCCTGTTTCCCAGAGAATCTGAGCAGATGAGAGGTTCTAGACAGAGGTCTTTGTGTTAGGCTGTAGAAGTTCACTTTGACCATGGCTTCCAGGTCAGAGGAAAGCACTGATCTTTTCTTCAATAGGCCAAAGATATCTCTCTCTCTCGGGGTATGTCATATCCAAGAAGATGCCTCTCCGAAGTCAGTCTCTCTCTACAATTTCATTCCATGGATCAATCAACTCCAGAGGTTGAGTTGGAACTTGGTTATGGAACCCCTACTATGAACCAATCAGGGTGAAGCTTGACATCTGAAAGTGACCAGTAGATTGCAGAAGAAGGGACAGATGGAGGCATAGATGGAGAGAAGCCCAGTACCTTTATGGGAAGAATCAGCATCTGGAGGGAAAACAGTACTCTCCCATGGCTCAAAGTGGACATTCTCATAAACACACTACCTGGAACCACTGTGGAGTCCCATTTAATGGAGAAAGAAAAAGATGAACTCAAGAGTGCTCCCTATAGGAGAACATTAAGTACAGTGAGGAAAAAGTTTTCAAACTAGAAAGATATCTAGGAATATATCTAGACATATCACAAAAGGACAAAAATAGGTTTATAGGACTTCCAGGAATATCTGCAGTGATGTCAAATGTCTCGGTTCTGCCTGCACACATGACACTGAAATGTTTATGTCCTAGATTCTCTCTCCATTGGATGGATCCAGTTGGGAAAAAAAACTGCTGGCATTCATTGCTACGATGAATGACTTACTCTGTTACACTGATGCTTTATTGTCACATGATTCTAAAGAGCTCCATAGTAAGGAACGTGGAATCCTAGCACAGCTGGGCCTCTGCACCTCGGGCTTTCTCCATGCCTTCCGAGAACACTCATCCCCCAAATCCACAGCTTTTTCTTCTGGATTCAGCTTCTTGGTGGCAAGTACCAACTTTCCTGGTAGTCTTTATACTCTTATGTGCTGTTTACTTGTTTATATTATTTCCCCTTATTTTGTTTTATTAGATGGAGTTTAATGGAGGGTGAAGGGGGAAAGTTACCTTTGTCATTGAATCAGTATCACCATGTTAAATCCTACTGAGACTTCAGTCTCAAATTCAAGAGGGTCTATAATCTTATCTTATCTCACTACTTGAATCATGTTTATTTGCTATTCCCCAAACCAATGTCATTACCTTCTGAAAAAGCTAGCCTCTTTTTTTTCTTTCCACCACCCATCAAAGCCACTTGTATCTGAGAACAGCTTTCTACATAAGAAGGTCTCCAGTTCACTACAGCTTCTGGCTCCCTACTGAATTACACCCAACTGGCTTTGCTCATTTGTATTACCAGCCAGGCCTCATGGGTGTTTGAATTTGTGGTCGTTGCTCTCTTAGAACAGTAATTTTCCAGCTGGTTCCTCAGAAACTACAGCCAATTGCCCCAAATTTATCACCCTTACTAGAAAAAAAAGAGAAAAAAAAAAGACTCAAAATAATTGTCTTGCTCAAAGCTCTCTTATGTGAAGAGGCAAGGAAGTTTGTTTTCATTTTAAAAGCTCTATATGCTTCAATATTCTGCATTGCCTGCATTCTATTCTGCTCAGGTTAACAAGGGCAAATAATAATAATGAAAATAATGATAATAAACAACAACTAACCTTGCATGATCACTTATGTACAAGATCCTGTTCTGGTTTTCTTAACTCATTTAACCCTCAGGATTCATATGATGTAGGTAATCCATGTTCCATAGATGAAGAAACTGTACACAAGGTAGTGCAATTGAAATTGCTTTATGAGTTACTAGCCTGTTCAGCACTACTGGTTATTCATGCCCTACAGAGAATTATCATAGCCAGAAGCGCATCTCTTATCAACAAGTTGAGATGGACATTCTGAAAGAAAGGAATTCTAATAGCTGGCAATGGAAAACAGCCTGGCTCCATCTGGCCCCACTTGGCACCTAGACTCTATATCCCTCCTTTCTAAGAGTTGAAGTTTAGGGTCCCAAATATGGTGGTTTGTAACATGGTCACAATTCCCCACTCTTCCCCTATCCATGCCTTTTGCAATGCAGCTTTGCAGTTTCCCCTATTAAAAGGTGAGTCCATTTTTCCCCTCCCCTTGAATCTGAGTTCTCCTTGTGACTTTGGCCAGCAGACTGAGGGAGAAGAAATGGTGTAGCAGCTCTGAGCTTAAGCCTGAAGACCTTTCATGCTTCTGCTTGTTCTCTTGGGGGACAGTGTGTTATGAGAATAAGGCTGAGCTAATCCTGCTGGATGGAGAGACATGTGTCCCAATAACCCTCTAGCCATGTGAGCAAGGCCACTGTAGACTAGTCATCCCCAACCAGTCCCCACAAACTAACTGCAGACTCAGAAGCAAGCTCACCTGCAATCAGACACACCTGGCTTTGATGAGCAGAACCATAAATCCATAAGTAATAATAAGGGCTTAGTTTTATAAGCCTCTTGATTTTGGGGTGCTTTGCTATATAGCATTAGAAAGCTGATAAACTAAACTACTGGCTGTACCCCATCACTATTTTAGAACCAATCCTTACTTTGAGTAGATGGATATGAGGTGCCACCATCTAACTGAGATTTTAGAAAGACCATCATCTAATTATCCTTTAACCAGTTTAACACCAACCTTGGTCCCAGTTATGCCCAGGCTTCTCTCTGTGTTAAAGTTCCTTTCTTGGTAAATTTCTTAGAAAATCAATTACTCTAGATCTGGGACCTAAACTTGCCATTTTCCACAGCTGGGGACTAGATGCTAACCTAGTTACTGTAGTCATGGAGTTACAAACTGGAGCCAAGTTCATCGCAATGCACCACCTGCCCTCTTGGATTTCAGCATATCCCATGCCCCTGAATTCCCTGCTGCATGTTTTCCATGAATCATTCAGCCATTTGACCTAATGGAAGCTGACTGCTTTCCTGTCCTGTTTGTTGCCTTTATTTTTGTTCTGTAGACACTCTGCTCTACAGCCAGATTAGTCTTTCAATGATTGTAATACTACACCAGGAGAGTCCAGTTCCTAGAGCTGGTCCCCCTACCTGTCACTTGATAAAATTAAAGGACCATTCTCAGTCCTGTCCCAATGATTAACATGAAATATTTAATTCTCCCCAGGAAAGATAGTCCTGGGTAAGGAAAAAGCTCTTGGGACCACGGAGAAAAAGCACAAGGAAGAGAGTAACAAAGAGCTTATTTCACAATTTTCCAGAACTCCTTGAGAACCTTGACTTATTCATTTCTATATGCACTTAAAATAAGGCTTCATGCCTTATTTTATATTCAATAAATTCATTTTATATTCAATAAATTTTTAGTAAACAAAATTGGCCAGTAGCATCATCTTACTATATGGAGAACATATTTTCTTCTAAAGAAACTCTTGTAATATGTCTTCTTTATAAAACAAACAAACAAAAACTCATAGAAATTTCTGGTCAAGATTATGGAATATGTGAACGCTATGCTCTCATCTCTTCTCATAACCCCATCAAAATTACAACTATAGAGCAACCATCATTGAGAACTGCCTAAAGTCTAGCTGAACAGAACTCCTATAACTAAGGACATACTGAAGAAGTCTAGTCAAGACTGTAGGAGGGGTGGGGATGAGGAACGGGCTGTCTCCACACCCACATGTGGTGGTTAAAAATGAGGAAAGATATCCTGGATGCAGATGGCTCCCCTGAGGGGTGAGGGTTCCCAGCCCCACACCAGACTCCCTAGCCCAGGGTTCTACCACCAGGAAGAGAAGTCCCCACAAGTTCAGGCTGGGAAACCAGCAGAGATTGTGGTTGTGGCTGAGTGCCCAAGGGCTGTTGGAGTCCCAGGCCCTCCTCTTAACGGATCCACACATGAATTTATTCATGGACAGGCTCACTCACTCTGAGCTCCAGTGCTGGTGCAGCAGCTCTAAAGGTGCCAGGGACATACAAGGAGGAACTGAGTAATATGGCTTCAGGGAGAGAGTTGCTGGGGTGGCTTTCTCCCAGATAGAAGTACTGGCAGATGCCATTGTTTCTTTGTTGAGCCCTTCCCTCCATCCAGAGTGTGGATGCAGGTGGCCACTATATCTGAGTCTCCATCAACTTGGCTAACACGATTTGACCCACCCTGGTGATGCCCTGATACCTCACCCCACTCAACTTGTGGGTGCACCCAAGCTACTTCCAATGCTTTTCCATACAAACATCCTGTCTTGGCTCATGCTGCAGACTTTCCCAAAATCTATCAAAGGTTCACAACCCCCCAAAGAGCAGCATCTGGCTTCAACGTTCCCCATATCTCTTGCTAAACAGCTCCAAGCCTGGTAATAGTGGCAGCCAGCCTCAATTTGCAGCTTAGCTTCTATCAGGCACCTCACACTGAGCACAGGTGGCAACCATTATAGATCACTTTGTAGCTCATCCCTATTGGCCCCAACTGGGACACAGGCATCGTCTGACCTTGGCCTGCTCCAGAGCCCCAAGAGGCCCCAGAACCAATACACCCAGTGGCCAGCTTCAGACCACACCACAGCACTGGCCAACCACCTCTACAAACCACACACCCAAAAGGCAGACTTGGCAGGTACCAGAACTCTGCTAACGCAAATCCTGTTCCCTAGGGTCAGCCCCTGTAAAACATCTCCTCCACTGTAGTAATGACCAGTCCTCACAACCAATCAGCCTGAGGGTAAATCCATTCCATTGATGTGCAAAGATCAAACAAGGTTCAACCACAATAGGAGAGCACACACAACCCCCACAAGAGACACATTTGGAGCACTCAGATGACCAGGGAAACTGCACCACTGGGCCCCACAAGACACCTACTATGTAAGGCCACTCTACCAAAACCAGGAGACATAGCAGCTCTACCTAATACATAGAAACAAATACAGGGAGGCAGCCAAAATGAGGAAGCAAAGAAACATGTCCCAAATAAAAGAACAGAACAAAGCTCCAGAAAAAGAACTAAACAAAATGGAGAGAAGCAATCTACCAGATTCAAAGTTTAAACACTGGTTATAAGGATTCTCAATGATCTTACTCAGAACTTTAACAAAGAGATACAAAACATAAAAATGGAGACAGAAAACACAATAAAGAACCAATCAGAAATGAAGAATACAATAACTGAAATAAGGAACACATTAGAGGGAATTAACATTAGATTAGATGAAGCAGAAGATTGAATCAGCTATTTGGAATATAGGTAGCAGAAAACACCGAATCAGAAAAGAAAAAAGAAAAAAAAATGAGGAGAGTTTGAAGTACATCTGTGCTGACATGAAGCATACCAACATTTGCATCATAGGAGTACTAGAAGGAGAAAGAGAGAACAAGAAACTGAAAATCTATTTAGAAAAATAACGATGGAAAACTTCGCTAACCTGATGAAGAAAATAGACATACAAGCCCAAAAAGTGCAGAGTCCCAAAAAAGATGAACCCAAAGAGGCCCACACTGGGGGACATTATAATTAAAATGCCAAAGTTTAACGCAAAGAAAGAATCTTAAAAGCTGCAAGAGAAAAGCAGTTAGTTACCTACAAGGGAGCTCCCATAAAACTACGGGCTGATTTCTCAACAGAAATTTTGCAGGCCAGAAGGGATTGGCAGGAAATATTCAAAGTGGTGAAAAGCAAGGATCTACAACCAAGATTACTCTACCCAGCTAAGCTATCATTTAGAATCAAAGAACAGATAAAGAGCTTCCTAGACAAGAAAAAGTTAAAGGAGTTCATTACCATCAAACCAGTATTATAGGAAATGTTAAAGAGACTTCAAGAAGAAGAAGAAGAAGAAGAAGAAGAAGAAGAAGAAGAAGAAGAAGAAGAAGAAGAAGAAGAAGAAGAAGAAGAAAGAGGAGGAGGAGGAAGAGGAGGAGGAGGGGGAAGAGGAGGAGGAATCAAAAATATGAATAAGAAAGTGTCATTAACTACATATGTATCAAGTATTTTAAATGTAAATGGATTAAATGTTCCAATCAAAATATATAGGGTGGCTGAATGGATAAGAAAAAAAAAACCCTTACATATGTTGCCTTCAAGAGACTCACCTGAGATCAAAAGACACACACAGACTGAAAGTAAAAAGATGGAAAAAAATATTTCATGAAAATGGAAACAAACAAAAAGGTGTGGTAGCAACACTTATACCAGACAAAATAGACTAAAACAAAGGCTTTAACAAGAGATAAAGAAGGACCCAGTAACCCCACTTCTGGGTATTTATCTGAAGAAACCCAAGACACTATCTTGAAAAGACATATGCAGGGCCGGCTGAGTGGCTCAGTTGGTTAAGAGTTCACTCAAGAGTGAGAGCTGAGCTCTGAGCAACAGCAGTTCGATGCCCAGCCCAAGCTGAGCTGCCATTAAGCTGCCAACAGGTGGCAGGATGACTCAGCTAAAAAAAAAAAAAAAAAAAAAAAGACATGTTTCCATATGTTTATTGCAGCATTATTTACAATAGCCAAGTTATGGAAGCAACCTAAGTGTCCATCAATAGATGAATGTGTAAATAAGAAGTGTTACATACATATATACAATGGAATATTACTTAGCCATATGAAATAATGAAATCTTACCATCTGCAATAACATTGATCTAGATGGTATTATGCTAAGTGAAATAAGTCATAGAAAGACAAATGCCATATGATTTCACTTATATGTGGAATTTAAAGAACAAAATAAATGAACAATACAGAAATAAACTCATAGCTACAGAGAATATTTTGATAGTTGCCAAATGAGCAGGGATTTGGGGTGATGAGTTAAAAAGGGGAAGGATCAAGAAGCACAAGTTGGTAGTTATAAAACAATCATGAGGATGTAGGGTATAACATAGGAAATATAGTTAATAGTATTGTAATAGCTATGTATGGTGTCAGATGAGTACAAGATTTATTGGGATGATCACTTTGTGAGTTATATAAATGTCTAATCATTATGTTGCCCACTTGAAACTAACATAATACAGTATGCTAACTGTAAATCAAAAATATAACAAAATATTAATTAAAAAAAACTCAAAAAAAGAGATCAGACTTGTGATTACCAGAGGTGGAGGGGGAAGGGGGAATTGGAGGAAGGTGGTAAAAAAGTACAAAGTTCCAGTTATAAGATAAATAAGTACTAGAGATGTAATGTACAACATGATAACTATAGTTAGCACTGCTGTATGAGATATGGGAAAGTTATTGAAAGAGTAAATCTTAAGAGTTTTCATCACAAGAAGAGTGTTTTTTCCTTTTTAGTTTTCTTCTTTCTTTTCTTTCTATTGTATGGATATGAGGAGATGTTAGCTGAACCTATTCTGGTAATCATTTCACAATATATGTAATTCAAAGCATCATGCTGTATCTTAAACTTATACAATGATATATGTCAATTATTTTTCCATAAAACTAGAAATGTATACTTCTATTTGGTAAACTGGAAAAATCCACAGTATCTTAGAGTCTTTTGATGATTTGTTTTCAAGAAAATGAAATGTAAACAAAACAAAACCAAAAGGCGAAGGGACCTTTAAATCATTGGAAAACAACACAATTTTCTTTCATTCTTTCAATATAAAGATGAATGGGGCATTATTTCTGCACTTCAGAAACACACAATCTAATAATGAAAAATTATTAGTAGGGGAAAATGAAAAGTAGCCATAAAATTAATATTTTGTATCTTAATCGAGTTGTCCATCATCTCTCACCAGCCAAATAGGAATAATGAGGACTATTTTACTGAGTGGTTGCTAGGATTAAAGAAAATTGCATATTTGAAATGCATATACCTGACACATAATAGGTACTCAGAAAGTGGGTTTTAAATACATTTTGTAAAGGTCAAGTGTTTACCACAATGTGATTTACTAGGGGTAATGCTAAAAGGTAAGAAAGCAATAGGTGTATTTCCAAGTATGTTTCAGGAATCTAACTGTTCTCTTCCCTTAAATATTCATTTAGTCACCTTGTTTATTACAGCCTTCACCAGTCATGAAATAGTCATGAGATTAGAAGGGCACTGCCTTGTCTTAATTCTCTGGAACATGTTTCATAAATGTAGAGACATATTACTTGGATAATTCTGCAACCTCACATTTTTATAAGTACATTTATAAAACTTAATTAGGAATAATATATACAGTTTGGCAGGTTGTTACTGAAACAGCTCTATAGTTTCATGAAATATATTAGATTTGGTACACAAATAATGTAATCATTTAATGGGTCAGTTTCAATTACACTTTCCCACTTGGCACCCTGGAAATCGATTTCTTTAACATAGAGACATTAGTCATTTTCATATTCCTACATATATTTCAGTCCTATGAATGGAACTGAAACTAACTTTAATAAATCTTTTCTTCATTTTCAGCCAAATGTCTTCCATTTTGATGGATATTAATGACAAAGCAGCTTATAGCTATCACAGATGTTAAAAACTTAGGACAAAATACTTTGTTGCATGTTCACATATTGAAAGGGTTTTGAGATCACTTGGAATACAGTTTGGAGAATCAACAGCCAACTTATTAAATAATGTCATAACATTTCAAAGGAGGGCCACATGAAACCTTAAGCATTAGTCATATCGACTGAGGAAATGAGAGCTGCACGTGCTGTGGCAGGCAGCCTTTATTCTATTTGTGTGGACACCCTTTTGGTGGTGTGGATGTGGCAGAATAGTCACACTGGATAAGTGTACAATGGCAAATAGGGTCTTTGGGAAAGGAGCAATGACAGCATTAAAAAGACAGAGAGGGATTTTATTTTTTTCCATTCAATTTCAACCTTTTCAAAAGTAAGGCACTATTCTTTCTTTCTTGTCATTTAAGGTGGGCCCCTGCAAACCAGGGTAATAGCTTACGAACAGGCTATATCATACACTCAATATGTACCGATTGTGTAAGTTCCACCCAGGGGCCATGTTCCCAGTTCACCTTTTTCAGAACACACAGGGAAAGATGCATTACTCAATGTTCTACACCTAATAAAAAAAAAAAAGAAGAAGAAAATGTTTAGTTTGGCTTTGCTTTTTATTTTTCATCTTTATGAGTGTGTGTGTAAGAAAAAGAGAGACTGTTTTTCCTCTCAGTCATCCTCTGATATTGCAGGTAAACGTTCATAAAAGAGCCTTGGTCCAACCTCAGGAAATCATTTGGGGGTAATTACCATTTGGCATTATAAGCGGTATTCAACAAGCTTGCCTTTTTCTACTTTTCTGCTGTTAGATGAAATAGTCAAGCCTAACTTTCATTGAATGCCAGACTGGACTTTTCTTATTCATGCAGATTTTTACATTGGTCTAGATCCAGATGAGATGGGTGGCAATTCACAAGGTAAGAAAGGAGACTTGGTAATTTAATGGAGTAGAGAATATTAATTTAAAAGTCCTAAGCTATTATTTTGCAATAATTGGTGTGTATGCCATTATATGGGAATGCCTGCCTTCTCTGAACACTTAAAACAAAATTCAAAGAAATTAACACATATCAATTAACCACATACACTGGCATTTACATTGTGTAAGAAAGACACACACAGGTGTACACACATGCACACACCTCCTTTTTTATATGCACACTATTCACTGAATCCTTAGGTGTTTGTTTTTTACCCCCAAAGTAGCCTTTCTTACTACTCTTTTGCTGTTTTGGGGTATAGCTCCTAAGATAGATAGTAATAGAAACAAAGTTGAACTGAGCATATGAAAGAAAAAAACTTAAAAAGTGACTGGGAAAAGGAAGATGGAGGATGGATGGAAACCTGCAAAAGACAGAAAGGCAACGGGAGGTGGCTAGGGAGAGAACCAGGCAGTTATTTACATAGGTTCCAAATGAACACAAAATTCCAGAGAAATATTGGGACTGTGTTTTTCGGCAAGTCCAATCATGAGGATGGCAGAAGCTAAACCTCTGTAATGTCGAGTGCTCAAAATCAGAGGCAGTTTCAACAAAGACAATTCAGTCCTTTGCATGGTATTTACCAGGGAAAGGTTTCATAAAAAAACACGAACAATGCATAACAGAGAAAGATATATGCTTAAGTAAGCTGCCTGCTTGTGTCTACGAGGAAATTGTTGTGTCCAAGAGATTTCCTTCCTTGCGTCCACAGCACCCCTCCCTTCCTCTCACTGCACCCCCATCCAGATATGTGCCTTTCCCTTTCCTGCTCTTTGAAAAATGATGTTTGGGCAACACAGCTAGTCAGTAACCATTAATGGGTTAAGAGGGTTGGAAACTCATTTGATTTCATAGTTGACTGTTTGCATGACTACAGGTTAAGCTGTGATTAGATTTCCATTTACAGCTCCCTCATTTTCAGGCATTTAAAAATAACTCAGCCCTAAAAGTTCCCTCTAAATTGATTGAACTGGAGCTTGCCAATGAGTCATAGATAACCCTCAACCTCAAAAACACAAACAAAAAAAGCAATACCGAAGTTGGAGGAGGGGAGCGTACCAATCCAAAGCTGATTTTTTAAAGCTTTTTTATTTGGAAACACACATCATTTGGGGAATGCAAGCTAGTACATGTATGTTCGTTGTGTATAACCATTTTTAAGTAATTTTGCAAGGACCCAAAATAAGCTAAAACATTCACCTACTACCCTTGCACAAGATGTACACACACACACACACACACTCACTCCACATGTGCGTCTGTCTGCATGTCAACAGATAAGAATTCAATAGCCTCATGGAAGTTGTGTAGGACCCACATTCAAAGTAAAAAATGGGTGCTTTGTGATGGTCTGATCTCTGAGGAAAATCCAACTAAGTTTACAAGACCTGATAAAATATCATTTTTTTCTTCCTTTTTCAGACTTAAATTCAAGGCTATTCAGAACTCTTGCCAATTTACCAATTCATGGCTGTGGAATTACCTAAAAGTGCAAGTGTTTTCAAAGCATTCAGTAAATGGCATGGGGGTTCAGCAGGAGAGCCCCTGCTGGTGACGTCTCATTGGACCCCCAGCACAATGTAGCTGTTTTTCTTTTGACTCAGTCTTCTTAGAAGAGGAACTGGTCTCTTGACCCATCCTATGATTTCCAGATTCCAATTTCCTAAAGCACTACAGCCCCTTGTTATCGCATTTGAAAGATTTTAAAGTATTATTTTCCTCATGCCAAGACACACAATGATGCTTTTAATAAAGTCAAGAACAATGTGAGCCATTACTGTTTATAGGCATATTCTTTACATATCCACCTATTTCTGTCATTTGGGAAGGTCATTTGTTAAATCATTTTCCTTTGTGACCGAGGGGCTAATCCTTAGCAAAAATAAGAGGAATAAATGTGGAACAGTAGAAAAAATAAGACAGGGATTTAGGCTGGTAAAACTTTATTAATTGGGCTTCCACTGATGCATCGTTCATGATATTATGTCCTGGGATAGACCAAATGCCTCTGTTTGCTATTGATTGAGAAAAAAAAACTTGCTAGGCAAATTAAAAAAGAAAACAAAACTGGGGTTGTGGTGAGGGGTTTGTGGAATGGAAAAGTATATTAAGCCTCCTATGAAACCTATGAAAAGACAAAGGCTCTAAAAGAAGCATCCTTCAAAACATTTGTTACATGCTCAACACTGGGGCATATATTTTGGAATCTATCAAAGCAAGGTAAGGGGCTGCCTTCAAGGAGTTTAGAGTCCAGTTGACTCAAGCACACCATGGATACAAATGCTTCTGATATTCAGTCCAGGCAAACCAATCTTAGCTGTTGGTTTAAAAGTAGCTACAATAGAAGTTAGTTTGGGTATTGAATAGAAAACAATAATATTGAATTTAAATATATAATGTAGAATGTTAAATATATGTACATATATCCATGTGTGTATATACACACATGCACTCACACACACAGAGACATAAAATGAATGCCCTCAAAGCTATCTAATAGCTGTAAAAATTATTAGGTGCTTCTCTGCAGCCTTGGCTTCCCTCTGTGTAAAAATAGACCACTGTGTCGGGAGACGCTGCATTTGATCAGCTCTCAGTCCAATAAGAACAAAAAACAAAGGCAGATTGCCAAATAACTCACCTTATAAAAATGTCTGCCTGGCCACTGGGTCAGTCCAAACCTCTGTATTAACCAATGAAATGCCAAACCCAGTGAAATGTAATAATGAAGGTTCACAGACTCCTTCCAACCTCTCCCAGGTTGTTAATGGTTGTTTACATTTGAATTTGAAGACGGGTGTGTGTTACTGAGGAAAAGAACCACTTACTCATTTCTATAGTTAAAAATACCACGTTCCTTTTCATTTGTCTAACATTTTAGATGCCCAGTTGAATAGGTGAAAATACTACTGTGATTACATACTTTATTTCAATGCTCTTTTGATATTTTCCCTTAGATAATATATCATTGTATGATTTAATCCTGTAAACTTAAAGATTAAAAAATATTTAACGTGTTCCCTTTTTAAAAATTTCATTCAGTCTAAAAATCTAGGTGGATTTGAAACTGATAGTAATGAGTGACAGCTACAATTTCTTCAACATCTACATCGTGCCAATACCACTACCAGAACTTGACATAAATTAATCCCATATTATGCCCATTGCATAGATGAAGATGCTAAAGATCGGACAACTTAAAATATTGCTCACATTCAAATAACCATTAATTGGCAAATCCAATAATAAAGCTCAGATCTGTAACACCCCAGAGTCCCTGTCTTTCCCATTGTGACAAAATCTCTTCAGTGTTCATGTCAATTCCCCTGCTCTTCCTAAAGGGGAGAAAATGAATTTACTTCATAGTTCATTTTCTCCTATAACCCTTCAGTTATCCAGGATCCATTTTCCAATTTCTGAATTATCCAGCCCTCTTACTGATCTTTCTCTTTCATACTATTTGCATTTCATATACTTAATGAGTTGTCAGTAAGTTTTCTGGGCCACGAAATGTGAAGGACTGAATTGAAATCAGTGAATATTTTATTCAAAATTCTAAAGCAATTCTAATGTAAAAGGAGACTGAAGATAAGGTGTAAAGTTAGCTTACTACTGCCATACGTAGCTCTTCATTTTATTTAGCCCTAATACACACACACACACACACACACACACACACCATTTATTATGTGCTAGACATTATACTAAGATCTTCACAAATATTATTTAATCTTCATAACAACCTATTAGAAGAGGTTATTGTTATTCTCATTTTACAGATGAGGAAACTAAAACTCAGAAAAGCATAGGTGGCTTGCCCAATGTTACACAGCCATTAACGGGTAGTACTGGAATTTGGAGGGATTCTGGCTCCAGAGGCAGACTAGCTCTCAACTTAGATAGAAAACTGTTGGTTGGTAATTCACTGACATCTCCTGTTCTCAGGATATGTAATTCATGACCCTCTCAGCTTTGTACTGAAGGTTCGTGGCGATGGTATTTTATCATCAGATGATGTTTGAGTAATATGCTAACTTCATACCCACTGTTTTTAGAAGGTGAAAATACACCAAAAATAATGCCATTTGCTCGGGTGCATTCTTGCCTTTTTTATGATATGCTGCCTAAGAGAAGCGAAACATGCCTGGTATCAGTTTTACCCCCATTTCTTTCTGGCTTTCGTGTTTCTCCATTGTACCCATGAAAATTCAGGTTCATAGTTTATCATTGGATGGTGAGTTTGTTTTAGTCGTCTTTTATTTCTAGCACGTAGCACAGTTCTTGGCTCATAGTAGAAACTCAATAAGCATTGATTTGAATAATGAATGAAATTAAGTGGAAACCCAAGAAAGGTTATCATTCTTAAACCTACTATTCTTGTATTTCTATACCAGACTTGTATTAATATTTCTCAATTATTCACCAGAAATTAAATTTTATAATGTTTAATGAACCAGAATGCATATCATATCTTGCCAAACTCCTGTACCATTTTTCCCATCCCTGGAAATTTTCTTAGTCATTGTTGACATTTTACCTATTATCATATTCTCAACAAAGAAAACAGAATAGCCAAGCTGCTAATAACTTTTGAAGTGAATCAATATATTGTCATAGCAACCAAAAGTTACAAAACAAATCAATTTAAAAAGATTTCAATTCAAACTAGGAAGTGGATGTTCTTAGAGAAAAAGAGATAAACTACTCCATTTTTCAAAAAAATAACAAAAAAATAGCCCCTTTCTGCCTCTGACAGATTTTCCAAGGTAAAGAAGGCAGCCTATCCAGAGTGCAAAGTGCTCATGTGACTTGAGGAAAGATAAAGAGGCAATAATGATGGCCAGCTTTCCAGCCAATTCGTAGATGCAAGTCCCTGCTCTGCCCTTATGCCCACTTACCTCCTACTCATCCTTCAGCTCTCAAATCATCCTACAGATTCCAGAAAAGTCTTCCTGGCCTCTACTCCTCCTTAGATCAGGGAAGAGCCCCTTGTGAAAACACTCACAGCACTGCACACGACTTTTCTTCAGACAAATCATTAATTTGTAATCAAATATCTATTTTTAGTAACTGCTTGATTAATGACTGTCTCTCCTCCAGAATGAGTTCCATGAGCTCAGCAATTGTCTGTCCTCATTCAGATTATACATCCAGATATTATCATGGGATCTGGAACATAGAAAGGATTCCAAATTTCTCATTGAAAACATGGTAGATGATGCCTTCAGCAATATTTGTATAGCACATAAAATAAGACCTTAGCATTTTTTTTTCTCATGGGTCCTTAAGTAAAAAAAAGCTATAAGGCAAAGTGTTAAAGTGCATATCAGTAAAGGTGATTCTACAAGCTAAAATATTATGGCTCAGTTATGTAGCTGAAAGGCAATATATACCCTTATGCTGGAAAGCTTTATCTCGGGATGCAAGTTAGATTCCTAAAGGTAATATTACTGGTTTGTCAGTTGGCCTTTCAATAAGAACAGATGATTTCACTATGCTCTCGAAAGTAGTCAATCCATAGCGATACACATGAGAGATTCTCATGCATGACACATTCCTATTGGCTGATACCCGAGTGTGAATAATTCCATTAATTACCAGTCACTCCATACTTTTCTCTCCTACTTAAGAAAGCCTATTTGCAACGAAGTGAGTGTGAGTGACCTTATTGTAAGAGAGAGCCTTAGATTTGACTCAATTTATAAGAAAACAAAAACCATTCACAAACATCGCTACTTTACAGGAACAAATTATTCACATCACACAACACAATCGTTGGTGATGGACAAATGTGTCAAGATGATTTAGTGGATAATGACAGCACTGAGATGGGCTCTCAGAGCACCTGTAGGAAAAGCCAAATTTTTCTTCAGAAAGCAGCTTAAAGCTCCTTTTAGTATACAAATAACTATGCAAGTATATTTCTGACAATGAAAAATATGACTGTCATACTTTTGCACCAGGTTTCTTCTAGCAGTAAAACTTCCTTGGAAGGGTACACAGTCAATAGGAAGGCAGGAGAAGGAGGCTCAGAAAGTAAGGACCTCAGCAGACCTCTTGAGGAACCAAAAATAAAAAGAAAGGGTCTTAACTGTACTTCTATTTATTCTTGCATCTCACCTTTGCTTAAAGCTCAAAGTCTAGACAGAGTCCAGGGGCTTATCTTGGGTCATGTGCCCACACTGGTTAGAGAAAGACAGGGTGGCCTGGCTTGTAGTTGCACCAAGAAAGACTACAGAGTAGATGAGAAAATCCCCAAATGAAAATCAGATTAATGCAGACAAAAGGGAGATGGGACCACTGCTGTTCATCACTCAAAGTCAAAAGCTTAGGCCCAGCCAAATAAAATGAGTACTTTTCTAGAGGGGAGGATGCAAAAATAGTGGTTCTATACATTTCCTGTCTTTACATGGTCTCTTTGGTCAATCCCTAACTCCTTTCTTCTGACTCTACTGAGTGGATAGATGAAGGAGGTGCCTAGATTTCCACTCTGTCATTTTGGCCATGACACTATTCTTATACTCCCGATCCATCCATAAGTACCTATATACTAGCTAGTTTTCACTGTGTTTCTTCCTGCTACACTTCCTTCCATGGTTATTTCCACATGGACAGATTTCCCAGAATTATACATGAGCTGTCCTTTCTGAATATCCACACAATGCCCAGATTTCTCCAGTAGCTATTCTTCACTTTGTGAGGGATGCCCCAGGACTGAGGATTGAGACTATTTTACACACAACTCCACCTTCCCCAGAGACTGTGTCTAATGGCTAATGATTTACAAACTTAACATTTTGTAAAGTGGGTATTACCAATGGCATACCACCAATAATAAAATCCCTGAATGGTGCTTTCATGCCTGCTACAAGACTTCCTGATGAACCAACCTGAAAATTAGTTTCCAGTTCAACTCCCCATAACTAGATGAGTTATATCCAGTTAAATCCAGTCTTGTTAGATTTCAGTCTAATAGACATCAGCCTATTATCTATTTGGTCATGTTCTCTTTGATCCTGATTCTATCACCCTTTGTATTAAACCTTTCTTCTAGCCTCATGTCACCTGAAAATTTGATCAGTATTATTAGATGAGGAAGTTGGCTAGGACAAGACAAAGAGAAAATCCCAGTGACATCACTGTTAGCATTCATCTTCTGGTCACTCTGCTCTAAGTACAGCCCTTCCATCAATGTCAGCTCCTTCTAGCCATATGATTATATTTCCTCCTCTTGTACACCAGAATATCATAAGAGGTATGCTAGAATTTCCCTGATCACTTCCTATGGTTTCATAATCATGTTAGAAAATAACAACAAAAAGAGAGAGGATGAGGTTGTTTTGGTGTGTTTTCTAAGTGCTCACTGATTTTGTTACTAGATGATCATAAATAATACATTTAATAAGCCATTCCAGTGTTTTTCTAGGCACTGAATCAAATACACTGGTCTTTCATATGTAGAATTCAAATTCTTTCCTTTTTGGAATAGTGGAATAAGACTTCCGTGTTTTGTCTTCTGGTGTTTTTTTCCATTTTTCGTCATTAAATCTTTAGAGTTCAACTCTAACTCCTCGTGAAACCCTTAGGATGAATACATTACAGCCAAGGAAACGAACTTTTAAAATATTTTGGCACTCTTTTCACCTGCATTGTTATTGAATCCCCTCTTAACTAGGGTAGTTCCATTATTTCTAGTATCAAGAGCACTCTTCTTAAAAGAAAGATGGAACAAAAATAGAGTGGAGTAGTTCTCTGTCCACTTCATCAGTTATCCTAACACAAAGTGTCCTATGGAGTAGACTTGCTCCCTTTCATTGTTTTTCCACTGTAAATATAGTAGAAATCCATTAATTAATGGGGTCTAGCTATAGTAGTTAATGTGTTAAGTGTGTGTGTGTGTGTGTGTGTGTGTTTGTTTTATACTTGTATGATCTAAGTGTACACTGTTTCACCATTCCTTTGATGCAGGGTGAAGGCTTTTTCTTTGAGAGTGAATTCCCTTTGGAGTTCCACACCACTTTTCTGGCATAAACCAAACCTCTAAAACATAGGCTATAATCTTTACTTTTGGTTCTTTACGGTGCAATAAAAATTTAAAACAATAGCAAAGCAGATAATCTGAGTACAGTAATCTTCTAGACTTTTACAATTTTTCCCAGTCTCTTTTGGTTATAATGAGAAGTGATTTACTTTATTATTATTTTTAGCAATTCTCCATTACAGTCTCTCTAGAACATTTAATTTAGTACAAACTTTTCCCAGTCATTTCATGGGTTTGCATAATACTTAACTACCACAACAAAAAAAAAAACACATAAGCCGAGAAGAAACACAATTGAATATTGGGCTGTATACAGCCCTAATGTCAGGTATACCTGGCCCGCTCACAGGCATTCTAGAAAGAGTCTAGGAATCATGAGCCTTCAGTGGGTTGCAGTCATTAGCAAAAATGTTTTAAAAATAGAATGAAGAGTGTCAGTTAATCTGTCATGGCATTAGGCAGAAATCAGGAGCGTTTATCCTGTGACTTTTTGACACACTTTAGTATGATTTTTAGCATTCACAAACCTCAGTCTTTTAGAGCTTTGTTCTATAATATAATGGAATTCTAATAGCCTGTTCTTCTCTATTGTTTTCCTTCTGGGCTGTGGGTGGGTGCCCCTTCACTCTTTTCTGTGATTGCTTCCTATAGCAATCACCTCATCTTCCTTAAACGTGTCCTCTTTATTATATCAGCAGATCCCCAATTTGGTAAACATCTGGCATGGGAGCTGGCACAGGGTAGGTACTCACAAACTTTTGTTGGAGGAATAATGATTGTCTATCATAAGCCAGGCACTGACGTAGGCACATTGTAGATATCACTTCCAATACATGTATGAATTTAAGACAGGAACCTCAGGGTTTAAGAAGTGTCACTTTTTCTTTTTTATTTCTAGGAATCAAATTGTATTTGCTCCCAACTTCACTCTTAGTCACTGGAGCAGCCGGTGTTACTCTACTATTTATGCGATGTAAAACTAGTGGATTTATGCAGTGCCTCAAAACTGGGCGAGAAGCAGCTGCTTTCACACATGGTCGCTGCAATCCTTGTATTTCTTGGGCCACTGCACACAGGTCAACATTTGCCAGTGCTGTCTGTCTTAATCACCACCATTTCAGGGGGACTCTGGGAGATCTGCCCCCCAACTGCTGATTCCATGTCTCACATCCATGCTCCATGGGAAGCAATTTGTGCCACTTGCCTTTGTCACACTATCCCCAGCTGGAAAAACAGGCTTCCTCCCAGGTGCCACCACTTTTACTTCCACCACTCAAAGTTCTTCCCCACATCTCTGTGACAAACCACGTAATTCTCAATGAGCACTCTTGGGATGGAAATGCGCAAAGGTGCTGTGAATACAAGTTACTCTTACTTTTTAAGCAAATAATTCATTTGAACATTTCATGGGTCTGTGTTTTATATAAGGTGGTCTTCAAAATGAAGAGTAACAAACAGGAAAGTTGACTACTCTGACCCTCATTCAGCTATTTCTGGAAGTTTCTGTATGTGTATCTATTAGTTTCCAACATGTTCTCCACATTGTGGTCAAGATAACATAATGTGAAGTGGTCTCCTGTCCTCATTTGTTGGTCTTTAGGCCTTTTTCTACCCCTTACTTGATGAAACAATCCTAAGCACACCCACTTAACTCCCTGGGGCGGGGGGGGGGGAGCTTGTTAAGTGGTCTCTTCTCTAAAATGTATGCCAACACTAACACACTGCTAACTCCAGTGGGCAGGAATTGGACTGGTATCTGAACTGCCTTGTGTTGTATTTCTCTCCTACTTCAGTCGCTATTGGAAACTTCATCACCAGTTTGGTTTTACCTCTCCAATAATGTACCAATGTTCTCTACCAGTATGATATTACCACGGACAACCAAAGAATCCTGCATTCTCAACCACAGTTTTAGCCACAAAGGAACTGAACCTTTCTTTTCTGGGCAAGAAATCAGCATGATCATTTTTCCCATGGCAGTGCTCCCTAAATACGACATAAATCCATCTCTTACATCAAAATATGTAGAGTCTCTGAAACCACTGGTTAATGAAAACATTCGCTAAAATATTATATATATATATATATATATATATATATATATATATATATATATATATATATGAAAGGGGAAGAATGAGAAGGTCATCCATTTTACTAGTGTACAGCAATCCTGAAATTATATACTTTAAACATGAATTAGGAAAAAACAGAGTCTTGCTTGTTGGTTTTTAATGCCTTGACAGGTTTACAAAGCTAAAGAGACATGAGGAGCGTGCAGCAGTCTGGTCAACCCAGGTCAGTCTAGACAGCTGTGTGAATTATGTAAGCTCTAGTACTCAAACCACCTAATTATCTAAATGAGCTGGATAATTGATGAAAGCTTAGGTCCAGTAAGGTACAGTCTTGGCTGACACAAGTCCTGGAAACAAAAAGTAAGAGAATAAGAGTGCTCAAGTTCAGAGGATTGGTATGGAATACTCGCAGACATTCACAGAGAAGCAACTGCTGGCAACCCTTCCTTCCCCTTATGCTGGAAAAGCCGCAAGAAAAGCTTTCTCACACTATCCTGGTACTTACAACATAGACTTAAAAAGTACAGAGGAAGACAGAAATGGGTACATATCTTAAGTTCACCCAAATTCTAGAATTCAAATCAGCCTACTTCAGTGCTGAAGAAATATTTGGTCACTCATATGATTTATTAGTTTCCTCAGCCCCAATTCCATGCGCACGAATATGTTTATATTTTTAAACATGTAGAAATCCTGAATACTAGCAACTCTGGTAATACTTTGTATCTGAGGTTTCTATTAAAGGGTGGCTAGCACCATTTCAAAAGAAAGAGCCTTCCCTCCACATCATTGTTAAGACCTGTAGTCCCCTTAGATAAGATGCCCTCCTTCGTTAGCTCACGTCTTCAGCCTTCTAGGTTTAGAAAGCACAAATAGCCTTCATCCACACTTTAAAATCCATTCAGCATTGCCTTGCATAAAGTAAGGCAACTAAATTTGAAGTTTCAAATAAGACAATCCTTGCAGGGAAAATCAGTCACTTATCAGTAGAGTTCCATGCAGCTCATTGGAAATTCAGAATTTGGAACACAAATTTAGAATATTGAACATGGCATTATTCATTGCCTGGCACAGAGTCATGCAAGGCAGTTAGCCAAACAAGCTATCTCTCTACTTACAGGTGAAACAACGGTTTGGAGAATCTTAAAAATTTGAAAACGTTCATAAATCAAAACAGGAGGTTTTCTAAGGGGGAAGTTAACATTCTGCCAAGTTAAGCAAACTAAAGAAGAAAAGCAGGTTGGCGGTTAAAATGGTTTTCATGACAGATACTTACACTTCCTCAAACAATATCAATTAGTGTCTTTAGAACAGACTGCCCAAAGATGATATTTCAATCAGTCTATTTTCTGGATGTAAAGAGCTTTCTTCCATTGTTTCAGGCTGCGAAAAATAGGACAACGGAGGGGGGCGGGCAGTGCCTACAGTGGCAGAGCAGGGCTTCCCTGGGTATGTAAATGTCTGAGCTGATATAAAAATTCTAGCACTTCTAGAACCCCAAATGAAAACTTTCCCCTATCAACTATAGAACTTTTTCATGTGAGAGTGTTTTCAACTTACATGTACACGTCTCTCTTTACCAAAAATAATTTTGTTTTTTGAGGATCGGCTAAATTTCCCCCTTATTTTCTAACATATGATTTGTCTTTGTTGCTTTCTTATGAGGCTATATCAAATAAATAAATTAATAAATAAATAAATAAATAAATAAATAAATAAATAACAGGATTTTAAAGAAGAGACACATAAAAGATAAATCCTTCCTTACGGGATTATTGAGCTCTCCTTTGTGGTAGGAAACCTAGACAGGGAATCAAGTCAAGGAAATTAAATTGATCTACAGTGTAAAGAGTTAAGAAAGAAGAGTAACCAGGGGAGGAAAACAGAGAAGCCTCCTGGACTGGTTTTGGGGAGAATTTTAAAGGTTTGGTGTTTGAAAAGCTCTAGAGCTGCAGAGCTGGGGTTGAAGAGAGGAGACGATTAAGATGTGCGGGGCGTGTTATAAATTGAGTCCCTTCGACATGCGAGAGATGCAAATAAAAAATCAAAGTCTTTTATTTGCTTATCTGTTTCTTTGAATGCTACTTTATGAAGAGTCTGTGCCATACAATGTACTGGGTTTTATTCAGGTGATAGCCATACTGTAAGCTGACTTACTCCTGACCAAACGCTTGGAGCTGCATTTGAGTTCATCATTTGAACATACCATTTGACATTGGTTTTGACGGAGAGTGGCTGCCAGTTTGGGGTTTTTTTTGTCTTTCTTGAAGAGTATAGTGGTGGTGGCATTTTGGAAAAACTGTAGCATTCACTTAAAATCATTCAATAACAAGGATAAAACAGAGCTTTTTTAAATTGTCTGGTTAGCACTCCATATGTTCTCTTGTTAAAAACAACAACAACAACATCAAAAATCTCAGAAAACGGGCTGCTAGGCACGGATATCGTGCTTTCTCCTTTTATCTTTTAAAGGAAATACAAATTAGCCATTAGCACAATTTGGCCTGTTGGCGATCCCTCTGCAAGTTGCTGTTAGCTACAGGGTGTGGCCTCCTGCTCTCCAGCAATGCTGACAGCGGACTTGCGTCCACGGGATGGATTTATGTGGTCAGCTGACCTGAACTTCCCTCAGCCTGTTCCAGCCTGGGTGATGGCTCTCAGGAACTGCTGCTCAGTGGCCAGCCTGAGGCTCCCTCAGCTCTCTTTCTGAGAAATCCTTTTACGTATTGTGGTTTGCATCACCTTTCTTGGCCCAATTGCATCCTCTTTCTTGGTTTATTGCCTTAGTGACACATATCCTTCAATTGCTCCCTAAGAAATGGTACGAAGGTTCCATATATACATGAGACCATGCAGTACTTGTCTTTCTGTATCTGGCTTATTTCACTTGGCATAATTTTTTTCCATGTTCATCTACGTTGTCACAAATGTCAAGACTTCCTTCTTTGTTCAGGCTGAATAAGATTTCATAAAAAAATCAAACTCCACTCCTTGGTATTTCCCCAAACAAAGTTGAAAATATTCGTCCACACAAAAACCTGCACATGAATGTTTATAGAAGCTTTATAATTGCAAAAACTTGTAAGCAACCCAGATGTCCTTCAGTAGGTAAATGGATAAACAAACTGTGGTCCACCCAGATAATGGAATATTACTCAGGGCTAAAAAGAAATAAGCTATCAACCACGAAAAGAAATGAAGAAAGCTTAAATGCATACTACTAAGTGAAAGAAGCCAATCTGAAAAGGCTACATACTGTATGATTCCAACTACATGACATAATGGAAAAGGTAAAACTATGGAGACAATAAAAAGATTAGTGCTTGCCAGCAGTGGGGGGTGAGAAGTGGAGGGAACGAGATAGACAGGCAGAGCACAGAGGAATTTTAGCAAAAATATTCTAGATGATATTATAATAATGGATACATATTATTATACATTTCTCTAAACGCATAGAATATAAAACATCATGAGTGAACTATAATGCAAACTATGAACTTTGAGCGATTATGATGTGTCAATATAGGTTCATCCTTGGTTAAAAAAACAAACACCAAATTCATAAAAGCAGAGAGTAGAATGATTGTTTTCAGGGGTCGGGGGAGCTTGTAGAAATGGGGAGATGTTGGTGAAAGGACACAACATTGCAGTCATTCAGAATGAATAAGTTCCAGAGATTTGATATACAGCATGGTAACTACAGTGAATAATAAATACTGTATTGTACACTTGAAATTTGCTAAGAGAGTAGATCTTAAATGTTTTCACACAGCACACACACACACACACACACACACACACACAGACATACACACACAGAGTAACTATGTGAAGTGATGGATGTGTTAAGTAATTTGATTTTGGCAGTCATTTCACAGTATATACACATATCAAATCATCACATTGTATACCTTAGATAGATACAATTTTTATTTGTCAATTATGGTGGGAAAAAGAATTTTAAAAAAGAAAGGGGAGTGGGCCGGCCGAGTGGCGTGGTAGTTGGGAGCTGGTTTGGGATGCCAGCAGCCCCAGTTCATATCCCACATGTGAGGGCCAGTGACACTGTCCCCAAAAAAGAAAAAAAAAAAAAGAGGAGAGAAATTATACTAAGGGACTAAGTTTTGGGGACTTTGCTTGACTGGACTTATTTTCATTCTACCTTGACAGTTTTGATGAGCATACTTGTAGATTTCTAGACTGAGAAACATTTTCCCTCAGAATTTTGTCATCGACTTCCAGAGTTGTTGAAAAGCCTGAAGTCATTTCTATCCTGACTCCTTTCTTTATATGTCTATTAATTTGTCTTTTTCTCTCTGGAATATGTTAGGAGTTTTTCCTTATTGCTGCTATTCTGAATATCATAGAATGGTGCCGGACGTTTGTATTTTTATGGGTCTCTGTCATTTTCATTTCATAAGACTTAGATCTAGAAATCATTATCCTTTGGTTCTGGAAAAAAAATTTTTGGTATTCTTTCTTTGATAATTTCTTCCTCACCATTTCCTTTATTATCTTCTGCAGTAACTTCTACTTTTTTGGATATTGGAACTCTTAAAATGGTCTTCTAATTTTCTTGTCCTTTTTGCCTATCTTTTTATATTTTTGACTTTTTGTTCTTTTTTCTGGAAGATTTGCTCAAGTATATTACTCAACATTTTATTGAATTTTTAATATGTGTTTCATATTTTGTTTTAATTTCCCAAAGCTCATTTTGAATACTCTGAATCGTTCTTGCTTATAGCATCCTGGCTTCACTTCATGCATGCAGTATCTTCTCCTACCTCTCGGGGTAATAAATGTAGTTTCTTTGAAATTTCTTTAACTCTCTGTATGGTCTCTGCATCCTCTTCCTTTTCCCTTTGTTTGGTTGCCGTCTTTTCTGTTTGAGCTTTACCTTGAGATTTTTGAAAATCAGATAATCTTGGGGTTAATTCCAACTTGAATAAAGTAGCAAAATGCTGGTTTGAATATATCTGTGTACATGGGGGTGGGGGAGGGGACTTTGGTAAGGAAAACTAGTAAGAGGGTATTTCCAAACTGCCAGTGTTACAGGGAAATCTTAAATGTCCATTCTTGTCGACCTTTTTCTCTTGAGTGGGTTAGTTTCCCTAGAGAGAAACACTTCCCTCTCCTGTCTGAGTCAAAAGAGAGCCATCTTGTGCTCTGGGAGGTAAAAAACTGGAAAGGGGGCATGGGAGTTTGTGTTTAGAATGAACCTTTCACTTAATCCCCCTATTTTCATGTAACACCTGCCTTTCCCTCTACTTTGCCTACTGGTACAGACATCAGTGCCTCTAATTTGCATCCTCTCCAAAAACTACACCTCCCATCTTTGGCTTGGATGAAGGAGGGAAAATAAAGGGTCCCATTGTATCATTTAAAGGCATGCAACCAACCTAGTACTGGACTCACACCTCTACTCTTTCCTTCAAAGAGTACATATGACCTTCAATTTCTGACTCTTTGGGGTATATAACATGAGTAGTGTATTGTCCCATTTTGGCTTTCCACTCTATCCCTCCAAACTTAGCTGTCAGCTTTTTCTGTTCAACACAGTCTCTTACCATTTACTTAACTACTGCTAACTTCCAACTTTTTTGACATGATTCATCTGCTCATGTCTCCTCTCACAATCTCTCTCTCTCGTGTGTTTATGCCTCTCCTGCCATTGAGTGAGGTCTGTAGAGAAAGTGCAAATAAACACATGTGGTCAATCTGCCATGTTAAAATGGAAATCTGTGGTAGCTTTTAAACAAGTCTGCCCTGTAACAAAGTAACAGCTACAAAGAGACATGAGAGTTCACAGTCAACAGTGATGTATCATTGTGTAAGAGAGAACGTAGGTGTAATCGAGTTATTTTATGTAGCTCTAATTGATATTCATGTTAATAACAATGACCTTTAGAGGTGCTGATGAAGATGTAGGTGAGGAAATGTGTGGAGAGATGTTACATAAACTATAATCATCATCATCATCACCATCATCACCCTTGTAGGTGGAAACTAAATTGATATTAACTCACTGGCAATTCTAAACTGAAAACTTTTTCTGGCTTTTGTCATCAAACAGCACACTATGCAGTGGCAAAAACAATGGTATTTATATGGCCAAGGGAAAGTAAATTGCCAGAATACCTAAGGGGTCGCAATATATAGTCCAGATATCTAAATTTGACCTTATCATATTTTCTTTTACCTCTGGGCCTTCACTCATTCATTCTCTCTTTCAGAATACTCTTTGCCACCTCGCTTCACTTTGCTTGACCCAACTCTTAATTAATTTCCATTTCTGGTTATTAATAACTATGATAAAAATATTAATCACAGCTAAATTCATTGAGTGCTTCCAATGACCAGATGTATTATATTATGACTTTACATATGTTATCTCGTTTAGTGTTCAGAGCAACCCTATGCAGTAGAAATGCCCTTCATCCCATTTTACAGATAAGAAAACTGAGCATAATTTATATGGCACTTTCTCAGAGAACTGCCCAGTCTCTCAGGTTCAAATTAGTCATCTCTCCTCTAACGGACTCGTGAGGATAACCACTCCGGAGCCAGAATTCCTTGGGGAATTGCTTAACCTCTCAATTCTTTGGAATACTCAGAAAACTGTGGGTACTAACAGTTTTCATCGCTAGTGAAAACATGGTTGTTCTGAAGATTAAGTTGATACTTGAGAAGCACCTTGAATAGAACCTGTGTGCACTAAAGTAGTGAATACATGCTAGTTATTACTCTATGCTTCTGGAGCCCCTGGTATATTTTCTATCTTAACACTTATTATACTATATGAAGATTGAGTTGTTTCTTTTTAATACTTCAGTTTAATATGGTAAACACACACACACACACACACACACACACACACACACACAGTATTCTCATTGTACATACAGCAAATTAGAAGCAAATTACTTAGCAAATAAAATGACAAGGTCCTAAGTCCAACATTACAGCCAAAATCCATTTAGGTAACGGCCTGTGGATCACTTTCTCCAGCATGATGGGTTTAAGTTGGAACTGCTGCTGCCGCCTCTGCAGTGCATGGGCAGAATTGGAGTTTTTAATTTTCTGTATCCCATTCCTCTCTTCCCCTAGGATTGTGAGCCCCAAGAGGGCAAGCATCATGTTGTACTATTTAGCATTGTATCTTTCCACTTAGTACAGTGCCCAGAATATAAAAAGTGCTTCATAAATAGTCTTTGAAAGTAAGAATCAATGAACAAATGCCTGTAGTAATTCAGCTCCTTTGGGTGAATTTTACATATGCATAAAATGGGTGAGAGCAGAATACTCAATTAGCTTTCAGCAGAAACATCGTTATTAAATGCATCAAAGGCAGCTTGGTAACAGCTCTAAATCGGAATCAGAAGTACAGGTGGTAAGAGCAGTGCTGGTGACTTCCTGGCAATGTGATCCTGGGCAAGTGGATTCATCTGTCTGAGCTTCAATCACAAAATAGGTTGGTGTGAAAATCAAATGAGATCATGTGCATGCAAGCATTCTGTAAACTAGATATCCCTGTGAAGGGTTACTGTGAAAGACTTTTCCCCAGACCATATCAATCTGGAAGTACAGTTGGGATATTAGTTTAATAAACCTGTCATCCTCCAGGGTGTTTCATGAACTGTTGCCATCCCCACCATCCTAAGTGCCTGCTAGATTCCTTGTT
Source organism: Aselliscus stoliczkanus (assembly GCA_033961575.1). Lineage (NCBI taxonomy): Eukaryota > Metazoa > Chordata > Mammalia > Chiroptera > Hipposideridae > Aselliscus > Aselliscus stoliczkanus. The sequence goes on from CM066731.1 coordinate 27,704,455, forward strand.
GATGACGAATAGATGCTGATTGTGTGAGTGGGGAAAGAGGTGGGCGGCAGGAAGCACAGACTACTCATGTGTCATTCTACCCCCAAGTTTCTAGAGGACAAAGAGAATTTTAGTGCTCAGAAAACTTTTAGAACTTCCCAAAGAACATAAAGTCAGCTACAGAACCTGTAAAGCATAAGTAATGGCTCTATTTGTTTCAGCAATGGTGCTGAGCGAAAAAATCTCAAATAGCTCAATAAGAGGGAATAAAAGAATACAATGAGTTTCATCTTATATAAAGACCAGCTACCACCTCCTCCCACTAACCAACTTGGTTGGTTATTAATGAAATAATTTGTTTATTTGCTTAACCTATATCATAGACATACAATCTACTATGTGCCAGGCCTTATAGCTACCCTGGAAAGACTGTGTCCTTTCTGTAGAGAATATTAAGCAGACATTTATTAGAGTATATAAGTAGTTAGGGATATCATTTCTGAAAAGTGAATTCTGATGACAAGGATAAAAATATTTAAATGAAAAATATACATCATATAAAGAAAAATTAAAGAATTTAAAAAATCTAAACAGCAGAAATGAAAGCTTGATTTACCAGGTTTTCATGAAGGAAATGAGCTTATATAATTTGGAGAAATGTGGCCCTCACCTGAGGAAGAATTTCTCCGCATTGGATCATAAGGAATTGGAATGAGTAACCAAGGATTTTTAGAGAATCTCATTCCCAGGAGATCCATGGATTAGACATCCAGTTGCTTCATGTCAGAAGCATAAGTAAAAGCATCTCTCCCTGTGCTTTTCAGCTTTATAGATAAGTGAGAGGCCAATTACAATAGATGGCTATTAATTACGTGTAGAGGGGAAAAAATAGAGAAAATGAATTTGTTTTTATCCTATTTATACTTCTGTTGCAAAGACCAGATCAGCTCCTATAAATCACTTCAACATTACTGAAGCTTTTTTACATGTCAGGCACTGTATTGGATTGATGGAAATCTACAAAAAATTTTTCTACTTTCAGCAAATATATAATTTACTTGGGAGGCAGAGTTAATAGTTAGTCCCTGTCTAATAACCCTGTACTGTGTACCAGGCATTTTGTTAAGTATTTTAAATGCCTGATTTTATTTAATTTTTACAACCACCCTAAGAGGTATATATTATCATCTCCAATATACAGCTCTAAGAACCCAGAGCCTTTGAGAGGTTCGCTAAATAACCAAGGGCCCACAGCCAAATCATGGAGACATAATTCAAATCCTGATGACCTGATCTAAAGCCTCAGTACTCTTGACCATTACTCCCCACCTTGTTTCCTCCTTCAAAACAATGATAGTGATGACACTAGTAATAATAAATGAAAGTAACAATGATAGTAGCAATGAGAGTAATAAAAAATGATAGCAACAATGGCAGTGACAATAATAATATAGTGCTTATTATAAGAGAAGTATAAACAAAGTGTGTGGGGATTAGAGAGGATGAAGCCATTAATTGCAATTGGAGATCATTGGAAATCTCTGATAGAAGATCATTGTAGAGACATAGCTGTCTACCAATATGTGCATCCCCACTTCCATAGTAGGGCTGTCACTTGGGAGAAGATGCCCAAGCAGGGATGTCCTTTCTCAGCGCCTTTGCCATGATTGATTACCATTGATGGAATCTGAGTAAAAGTGACTTCCTTCCTGCTATATGAATGCTGCATATAAGTATGAAAGCAAAACATAAACTCTTATTCTGTTAAGCTACTGACATTTTGGGATTTATTTGTTAAAACCACCAGCATTACACTAACTAATAAAAATATTCTAAACAAGGGGTAGAATATAAGTAATATCATAGAGGCATGATGTGTGCAGGGAGAGCGAACAATTGGCTGCTTTGGAGTATAGATGTAGGAAGCAAGGAGAGCGACTGGGAAGGTGACCTGGGTCCATGAATACCAGACCCAAAGTTTGAATTCTCAGTGATGGAGATTCCCCGAGACAAGGCAGGACAGAAGTAAACATACCTCATTTAAAACTAACAAAATGTTTGTACTTCCCATGAGAAATGGGGGTTGAAATAATTCTGGATAATGGGGGACTTATTGCACTTCCTACTAAGTAAAGCTACGCTTGGTTTTAGATGAAATATATACACACCTAAGCTCACAAATGTACACAAATGCACACACACATACACATGTGCACACATACACACACACTTGCACACCTGCAAAGCACCAACATGCACACACATGCAGGCATGTGAATACACACAAGCATATATTCACATGTGTGTGCACACACAATTCTCCTCTTCAAGCAGTATTAGATGTTATCAAAATCATCTCATAACTGTATGTTTACGTAGTTATATACTCCTTTCTAGAATTACATCTGTTTGGACACTTGGCTTAAATATTTTTGTGAAGAAGAAAAATGGCAATGCATAAAACCATAGAGCATGGTCTAATACTGTTATTGCCATTACCTTGTGGGTTCCATTTCCTCTCCTTTGCCCCCCTGGCATAAGTCAGGGTGGAAGGGGTATAACTCAAGGCAAGACAGAAAGCATGTCTTTTTCACGTCTCTGTCTCTCCTTTTCTTCCTATTCTTTAAACACTTTCTTCTACGGGTCTCCACAAACTCTCCTCAGGTGGGTTCAGGAGGTCCCAAAAGCTGCCAACACTTCTCCTCCCATAAGAAACTCATGCAAAAGGCCAGCTGCTACCCAGAGGGATGTGACAGATGGCAGGATCACTGTGCCGAGCGCGGGCGGCTCACCCACGTGGAGAGGCGGGCACCAGGGAGCTGGAAGCAGAGTTCTGGAAATTATTCCTGGCCCGTGTGTCAGCTTCTCACATTGACAATTCCACACCCTTCTAATCTGTGAATTTGGGAGGTTGGAGAGCCCAAATGCATGCATTCTTTTTTTTTTTTTTCTGAAAGAGCAAATTTGTTTGAGGTCTCCAGAGCCACCATTTCATTGGGGATGTTATCTTCATTGCACTGTATGCTACTTGCTGGCATTCACTGATGCCTAACTCAGGCCAATTTTCTTACCTGGGTGTAATTCTGACTTATAAATGGTAACCTCAGAGTAACCTCTTCAGCGTGCTTACAGTGGGCTCTTCAACAACCACGATGCACCCAAAGCCACAAGGGTGCCTGGAATGACACACCTGGTGCACTGCCTGATGTGACAGTTGAGGTTTTGCAACTGGCCTGACAGAGGAGTGGCAAGCACAGAGTGGTCAGACATTGTAGCTTCGCTAAAGATATAAACATTTCCCCTGTAAGATGCATTGGCTGTGGGTCTTCCTTCCCTCCTAAGAGCCACAGGGGAATGCCAGGCAGACAACTTGGCTGTGAGATCCCACCACTGGATGGGAAAGCCTCACTAAGCAGGTGCTGAAGTGCCACCTCTAACCTTTATCTTCAAATAACAGAAATTGCAGCAAATGCCACCCCCACCACCCTCCCTTATCTTCATAGGGCTAATTAGGTTAGTATTAGCATTATGCAAGTTACTAGATTGAAGATGTTTACTCCTAGGAAGCAGGAATTCTGTTTATTTATTACTTTCTTGTTAGGTGTCTGACTATTGTAGCTTTGCTCTATTCAGTGGTTGTACCCTGTCTCTTTACCACAAAAGGAACACCAGCAGAAAAGCAAGTGACTAACCCCCTGCCCCAGTGTAGCAACTGGCAATTTGTGTCAGGATGAAGTGTACCGGTGATCAATTTATAAACCTTAGTATTTGAAGACGCTCCACAACAGGCCCTTTGATGGGCCTTTCCCCAACGTTGAGGTGACATTGAGCTGAAATGATGTACCATACACATGTGAGAAGCTTTTAGTAATATATGCTTCAAAAATGCTGGTAAGGTAAATCATGACCTTGGAAAAGTTTTGTTTATATTAGATTTTGGTAATGCTCAGCTAAATGGCCTCCAACTATAGCAAACCCACAGCTTTGGCAACCATGTAACTGTGTTCTGCCTCAAGGGTTTTCCAATCCTTGTGTACATAGGCGCATCTGGAGAACTTGATAAACTGCAGATACCAGGGCTTCACCCCCAGAACTCTGAGGGGTGGGAGCCAAGAATCTGCATCTTAATAAGACTGTCAGGCGATTCAGGCAATGGTCCCGAAACCAATCCCTGAAATAGTGCTGATTGAGCCAAATGGACATTGAAAAGTTTGAACTCTCCTTTCAGATTATAGATAAGTCTATGCTGTATTGTCCTCATGGGTGAGTCTTATTTGCCAAGATGGAAGTGGGGAAGAGAAAGAAAGGGAAATGACAGAGAGACGGAGAAGAGATGGCTCCACAGAGGCAGAGGCTGAGAATGGAATTCTTGTGCAGTGATTTTTGAAGGAGTTCTCTCAGGAGAAAGGGGGCGAGGGAAGTAGGATGGAAGAGGAGAAGGAGCTAATGAGAGAGTGTATCCTACTAGAGTCCAGCTCCAGTCTGATCCCTCACAGGAGCTCTAGAGCATGAACCACACCACAGAACTGGTCCCATACGGAGACCAAAGGTCAACACTTTGTATGCTTGGCTGTCAGATGCCCCTGGAGGTGGGGCCTAAAGGCCCAGCAATTCTAATTGCTGTGGTTTCTTCCAGCAGACAGCAAAATGCTGGAGGAAGAAGCAGCTGTGATCAGACCCAGCCAACACTCCCAGCAGGTGGAGGAAGGATGTGTCAGCCCAATAAAGGACATTTTGGTGAAATACCAATAATAGCATCAGCTACAGGGAGGAATGGAAGTGGGGAAAAGAGAGAATGATAAATAAACACTTCTCAGCTAAGGATGATCCAAACAAACAAAAGTTCTTCTATTCCAGTCAACAACCTGAATGGCACTGAAAAGCCAGCAAGGCACTTCCTGCGGTCCATTCCACTGAGTGTGGCCAAGTTTCTACATTCTTGAGCATCTGCATATTTGATACTACTGTCTAAATCTTACAGTTGCCTATAGAGCAAACTGCCTTTATGAAACTCAAGGGCACAAAGGTATGACAGAGATAAGATACCAAATCACAGAATCTTAGCATTGAACAACTGATTAGCCCAATCATCCTTCATCAATGCACAAGCCATCATACCCAACTTTGTGCCATCTGCAAATCTAGTGAACACAGTTTTCACCATAGTTAAACTAAAATACAGTCCATCAATCAAGATTACTGATTTCATCAAAATTTCAAAATCTTGTATGTAGGGTAAATGCACCACTAGGATAAATGCATCCAAATCTACCATTTCCTATCTTGTTCAAAATTCCATGAATTATTTTCTCCAGTAATGCCTTGTGAAGTCGAAGATGCCATTACTATTTCTGTCTATCACTTCAGTGGCCTCATTTAAAAAGGAAATTTATTAGATAGTATCAGTGAGTCAATATTTGCTCCCAGTATCACTACTTTTAAAAAATGTGCTAATAAACTATATGTGTAATCATTTACTCCAAAAACATTGTCAAGGTTTAATAGTATTTCACTGAACAGTAACATTTTAGAAATTCCTTTTCCTCATTTTTAAAAGCAGGTCATATAGCCATCTGCAGTGCTTTGGTAAGTTCTCAATCACCATGATTTCTAAAATAGCACTTAAGGTAACACGATGGTGTTCTCGGCATGAACTTCCAGTAGTTTACCATTTAATTCATCTGAGGCTTTACTCAACATAAAGTGAATAGATGTTTCTTTACGATTTACTTGTTCATCTAACCTGGACCTCTACATCTTCTTAATGATTTTTGTTCTAACTTGTCCAGTGTGAAGATGATCTTCCTTGCTGGTATACATGTAATCAAGTTAGGGTCTAAATAATTTTTCTATTACCTATTACCTTGGGCATATATCTGTCATAGCACACACGGATCCACTTCTTTGTTTCTTGTCCTCCTTGCTCTCCAGGGCACAACAAGCCCTTTGGGGTGTATTCAGCTGTTATTGAAGCTTTTATTTTACCCTGGACTTTGGCCTTCCTGCTATTATTCTACAGATCGACTTCCCTCTCCTGTGTACATCTGGCCAGCTGAGCTAATGCCTCCCTTCATCCATTTCTGTAGATGCCCTTCTACTAGGGGACTTTATCAGAAGACTTCTTGGCTGCATTGCTAACTTCAGATACCACATTTCTGCTTAATTATGCTCATATGTGATTAAGTTGCTAGAAATCCTACTTTGAAAGATTCCCTCTTGAGCTACATGAACTTTTGACTTTACTGATCACGGAATGAGGCTTGCCCTTGTTACAGACTCTAAGCAATGTACTTCCTAAAGCCTGAGATACAGTATTGAGTGTCTCCTATGATTTTTTATTTATTTCTTTTACTTAATATCTCAAATGATTTAACTACTTCCTACAAAGAAAGGTTTCTATCACGTCTCTATTGCCAAACAGTTCTTTCATAATTTGGTCCAGAATATTGTTTTCTTTTTTTGCTTCTTCATCTTTCTGAGTTGTCAGCAAGTCTACAATTTATCAGATGCCCTGCCTTTTGTAGAATAAGACTTCAGCAGACATTCCGACGGGTGTATTTTTCCTTCTCTTCAAGGCCAGTTTTGTAATCTGCATTCGGAAACCTTTATCCATATCCTCTGTCTGGTCTGTTGGTCTGCAGAATACTTCAAGAATAATATCACTTCTAATTCTATTTTATCTTATCCTCCCTGAGAGGAAAATTTGCAATGTCCATTCTTTGTGCAGAAGGGAAAAGAAATTTGAAGTCACAACTGTCACCTGGGTTTCCATGTGGTACTGAAAGTTGGAATGCTCAAAAGGAGAGAATTTAAAAGCCAATAAAAAAATATATCTTCTGACAAAGCAACAGAGAGTTCATTTGCCATGTTCTCTTCAATGTCCCCCATACCTAATGACATCACCAGGTTGTAATAAAACATACACTTATCTCATGAAAGTAGAATTATTTGAAGTATTATGTCTAGGAAAACAAAGTTATTAAGAACAAGAGCTTTAAAGATCAAGCTGACTTGACATTGAGTCCCAGCTCCAGTGCCTGTTATTTGTGTGTCACTGATAACCTCTCTAAGTCTCAGATGTTCAAGTTCATAAAATGGGTTTATTACTAGTACCTACGTCATAGGATTGCTGTGCCAATTATTTTTGAAAAACTAATCATGGTACCTGGATTTTAATAAACTCATTTATTTAATAAAAAAAGCCCACACAATTGCTTAGTAGGTGCCAAGAAATATTATAGACACTGTTATTACAGCAGTGAACAAGTATAACGAAATTCCTGGCCTCATCAGGGGGAAGTCAGGTACAAACTATAAAGTCATCCATATATAAAACATACATAAATTATTAACAGCAGTAAATGCCATGAAGTAAATAAAAATACATAAAACAGAAGCCAGAAATTGACTGTGTATGTGGGTGGTGGGGGGAAGCCACTTGAGCTAGAATGGTCAGGAAAGGCTTCTCTAAAGAGGTGACCTTCCCATTGAGCCAGAATGATGAGAAATCACCAGCAATATAAAAACCTGGGAGAAAAGTGTTCTAGAGAGAGGGATGAGCAGTGTAGGTATTAATAAACTACTTCTTAATGCGTATGTTTCCCTTAAATAGATTTTGGCCAAGTGTTTGATCTGATTTTATATTATCTTTTCGGGCATTATCAATTTTTATTTAAAAATGAAATAGATTCTTTTTGAGTCTCTCTGGAATGCCATTCAATGAATCATCAATATTTTAAGCTTTTGCAAAGCGCAACTTGATGTTTTACACATCCATGTTTTTATCACTGACAGACGGTGGCTGAATGCCATGTAGATGAATTTGACTCTGGAAAGCATGTCCCTTCAATTACCTGTTAAATGCCTCCTTTTACACCCAGCCTGCTGACAAAAACGAGAAAGCAAACAAATGAGATGAGTTGCAGTGAGGATACAGGAAGCCAAGAGAGCAGAGTGTCTAATTGGAAGAGCACAGGAGAATGTTTAAAATAAGTTTCAGAAGACCGATAACAATGAAGATGATGTTATCTCTTGGATAGAAGAAGCTATTAAAATACACCAGAGTGTTTTCAATCACTTAATCAGAAAGCCCTTTTCCTGAGAACTGTCTTTTGTCCGTGTGCCATGAACAAACATAAATATTTTGGATTTCCTGCCTCCTTCACCCTGATAATGGGCTCTTAAGTAGAAGCTCTTCCCACCTCAAAGAAAAAGCTAAAAACAATGATAAAACAAAACAGATATAATGTCTTTTCCAGATGAATTATTGAATCCTCCAAATAGTTTTTAGTGTTATTCCTTTTTTAGCTCTTGCTTTTTTTTAAATAGGATATTTTATATGATTTTATAAATAATATATCATGCATCTTGAATTTAGAGCATAACATATATATGCAAGAGTTGAACTTAGGGTAAAACAAATAAGCTTTTTGAACAGTTTCATGTGAATTTCTTTTAAGATGCCACATAATTATAACCTCTCATTTGCACATACATTTTCATCTCATATTTAATGTTTGAAAAATTCTTAAAGAAGTCATTTCATAAGACAATGTTATGAAATTTTTACTTCAGGCTTAAATAATATTTAAAATTTTTAACATCAATATGAGTAACTGCATCTACCCATTTTTTAACAAAATAATTTCTGTTAAAAATCAAAATATTTTTTAAAACCTATGTTAACAGGCCTGTTTAGGAAAAAAAACATTAAACAATGAATTTTTTAAAATTATAATTAAAATAAATAATTTGTAGGAAAATCCTCTTACTAGTATAGGAATAGTTTCATGAGATGTTTGTGTTCTTGTGAGATTTTAAATAACATTTTCTGGATCCAAATAGAGATGTGTCAATCATTTGAATCATAATAAGCCAGAAGTTCCCTTTTGTGTTAAACAAATAAACCAAAATGAAATTCTAGTTGGGCGAAAGGTGAAATTAAGTTTAAGTGACCATATTCATGAATAAAATCACTATGAAATACAATTAGACACATTTTTGTTACTATTATAAATGACAAATTTCCCCATTATGCCTATATTTTAATTTATAATTGGAAATTGAAATCATAGTACTCAAATTGACCCTATCCAGAGTTTTACTTTGAAGTTTGACCTCAGAGTTTGTGCAATAATATCAAGTTGATGATAAAATTTCTGCGGAAATTGTGTAATAATAGCACTCCTCTAGAACTCGCTGCGTGCATAGCCATGACGCTCGTACACCCACCTAGGTTTGCTTTACATAAGGATATGAGACCCTATCTATTTGAGCCGCATGTTACCAAAGCACTAAAATACAAATCTGGTTTAATTAAACAGCCAAGGCCAACAGAAAGGATCCAATCAATATGAATAATATTCCTGCTTCTCTCTCCAAAACAAAATAGACTGCTTGAGTGCTTTATGTTCAGTCGCGGCAAGCCTGTGAGTGCTGGGTGCCGTGTCAGATGATAATTCAAGGGTTAAAAAGGACAAAATTATCATTCACATATGAGAGAAGCGGCTATCAGCTCGCTTATTGACCTCCTGTGTGCTCACGGGTACGCTGCGCTGTTACTTATAATAAGATGAGAGATGGATTTATCTGGATAAACCGTTCGAGGAATCGGATGGCCTCATTAGCAAGGTAGCTTCCTGGCTATCCACGCTGCCTCCCCTTACTGAAGAAGCCACTGCTCATCAAATGTGTTCCTGGAGAACTACAACAGGATTTGGCACTAAATTTTCAGATAATGATGGTCGAATAGGGCTTGGTTTATTCTATGCCTTGTTTTTATTCTCTTTATTGATCCCTACAAAATAAAGATGGCATGCCAATTACTGAGTTTGAAATCATTGGAATCGGTGTTATTTACATAGGATTTCGGTTTTTTTGCAGAAGTTGGGGAGTGAGTGGGAAGGGGGTGGCAGGCAACGGGAGAAGTGTCCTTTGAACAGCTGCTTTGGGAAGAAATGTTCTGGTAATAAACTGCCTCCAGTGTTTGTCTAGAATAAAGAAATAAATAAATGCCGTGTCGGGTGAATCACATCAAAATCTCAAGACAATTCCAAGATGAACCAACTCGGAGAGTAAATGACCTCTTCATCTGGGTGATAAAGTTCCAGCCAAAATATTCTCTGGGCCTGAGACGTGATTCATTAGAAATATGTGCATGGTGGGGCGCTCCTCTCTCTATCTGGCAGAGTCCGGTCTGCACACTGATAAGAAGCAAATGCAAATGTCCTGATAAGAACTGAATGCAAATATTTATGATATGATATTCCCTGGGAATTATGTGCAGATAAAACAAAGTGTATTATTTTCCTGCTTCTCTTTCAGGTTTGCCAAAATGCCCTTTTTCGCTTTTGGAATTTGCATTTCTTCAAAATTGATTCGGCTTGCGTATTATGTTAAGCTATTTGTTTGCTAAGGATGGTAATTAGTTACTGTAATTACAGCAATGACAGTTGCTAAATTGTTTTTAAAGCATTACAGTGGGCCTGTGCCAGAAGATTGCAGTATTTTTTTGGATTTAAGCAGTGGCTGGAAAAACTCCCACTCTAGGGCCAGCATGGGATTTTCAACTACAAAGCTGCTTTTCCTGATTGAAATTTTTTTAAAAAGTCATTAATTTGCATTGATTGCAAGTGCTAACTTTACATTAAGGTTTATTCACATATCACAGAAATATTAGTGATAGTGGACCTTGGCGTAAAGGAGACACAGGGGACATACGTCGTAAATAAAAGTGAAAGCTGATAGCAGAGGAAAAATGGTATAACTATTACTTGGAGCCTGTTAATTAAACTTTTTAGCCTGTTTTTAGATAAATTAAAAACAATTAAAAATGTTTTCTCTGCAAGTCACTCCCAAACTTTTCTGAGCCCTCCTGGTTAAAATGAGTAATGTGGAAAAGCATAGTTTGGCTATACTCTATTTTTGACATATGGAAAGTAACAAATAAAGGACAAAGGTTATTTACCCGAATACTTCTTACAGATTTAGTTTAAAATAAAATAATTGAGGAGGAGAGACTTGAGCTATTGTACATGTCCAAGATGGTTTATATGATTTATATTTTATATCAACTGTGACTCAGAGGTTAAAAGCAGAGAATGTAGTCTCTGTGCTGTCTGTGATCCCAAGAATGTCTTCTAATGTTACTTTCTAAAGTCTAGAAAATTCAGGTGAGCTCAGTTTGTCCCAAGCCACTTGAAGTCAAGGTAATCCAAAATTTGAACGCATACTTTAAGATTGCAGAGACTTATATATTCATACTCATAAATGCTTCATAAATAATAAGTGCTACCATATTTAAATGTTGAACTTCCTCAGCCAGAGGAAAGTTAGGTGCCATTTTAACAACAATAATAATAGCTGCTAACATTTCTTGAGATATTTCACATTCCAGGCACAGTGCCAGGCATTGTACATACATTCTTTCAACAACTTACAGAGCATTATTATTATTATTATTATTATTATTATTAACCTCCATTTTACAGAAAGAGATACTGAGGCTTAGAGATATTAGAACTTGCTTAGGTCACACTTCTGGTAAAAAAGAAAAAAAAAAAATTGAATGTGAAATTCAAACCCAGGCAGCTTGACTCCACATACTGTTGAGGGAATGTGACTCTGTATTTGAATGTAAATAAATATTTTTTTTAAAGAATTGAATTCTTCTTTTAATTGAAGACTAAACCACCTAGTCAAGAAGATGTCCAAAATTGAATTTTCATCTCAGACTTGTTCTCCTGCTATTTTATTCTATGTACTTGTTATAGATGTAAATATATTTTTCTTGATTATGACTCCAGTAGCACTAGTCCTTGATGAGAAATTTGACGTTTGATGAAAAGGATCATCTCCTAGGAATTCATTGCTTTTCCTTGAAAAAGACTCAACAAATTTAGTTTGTATATTTATCATCATTTGAGAAGTAGAAATCCCAGCTGGTGAATATTATTTTTATATTTGTATGAATACATATGAAATTGGTAAATGGGCATTTTACGGCATTTTGAAATTGTTTTGAAAATTAGCTCATGCTGTACATACTTATGCATTACCTTATGCTTTAAGCTACTTTGCACATAACCCCAAGTACAATCCCCAATGTGGGGGACAAGTATCTCACATATGCATGCACACACAGAGTACAGATCAATGCATTTTACACAAGAAATATCTCCAGTTATGTATCCAATAATCCCATTTTATGAAGTCATTCCTGATACACTGCGACCTCCTCCAAGCTGGATAGATATTATCTTTTCAGTTTCACAGTTCATGCGACACTATACTTTTCCCTCTTAGAGCATTTATCACAGAACTTATAGTGCCGTATATAAACCTCATTATATATTTGAAGCCTAGGTCTTTTGCATCTCCTACATCTAGCACAGAGCTTGGTACATAGTAAATGCCCAATAGACTTACTGAACAAATAAGACTTACTGAATTCACTGAAACAACTACAAAATTTCAATGGCATATAGCAGTGAGCCTTTATTTTTTCATGCATGGGTATACAGGGCAGCTAGGGCACCTCTGCTTCAGGCTGTGGGTCAACTGAGTCTATAGCACTTGTCTCAACTTGGGTCCAGTCTAGAAGCTACCTGGGGCTTGTTTTCCTCATGGAAGGGGTCAGAACCTGCAGGTGGAGACATGTGATGTCTTAAGGCCTAGACTCAGAACTGGTACCTTTCACTTTTACCCACATTTTATTGTGCAAAGCAAGTCAAGAACCAAGCCAATATCAATGTGTGGACTAAATATACTCTTGGAGGTATGAAGGGTAGATAGTGGAGGAGGAGTAAATGTTTGCTGAACAGTAATATTATTATAAAAATTCATATAATAAAAGGTATAGCAGATTACCCTTTCTTTAATGTAAAGCATCTTAAACATCTAAAAATAATAAGAAAGATAGATAATTGCCTCATTATCAAGACCCTGGCATACATTTCATGATTTCCCTGAATAATTTTTTTTTTTTAGTTCAATAAACCTAATTGACAAAATTTTTCTTTGCGGGTTTTGCATGAACACAATAAGCTACAGCTTGGCACTGTTCTCATTTTTATCCTTTGACTGTCTGAAGAAGTATTCAACGTTCTTCTTCCACACTTGATGACCATTAGTCAATTGTTCCTACGTTCTTTCCTCTGGACTGACATTTCTTTCATCTTCCCTCCATATTTCACTTGTCAAACCATATCCTCCTTTTGTGGCTATTCTTTCGGACTCGCCCAATCCATTTAGAGCCAAAAGCTATATGGAAATCTCTTCTTACCATCGATCAATCAAAACTGGAAAAGGAATATTAATTCCTTAGAAGAAAAAGAATGGCAAGTCCACAGCTGAAACGAAACATATGGGTTCACACCCCCACTCCCATATTTTCCTAACCCCCATTCCAATCTGCAAACACATCAGAGTCAATTTGACTAAACTGTATTGGATCAAAAAAGAGCTCCAAGGAGTGTGAAGTCAGGCTTCAAATATCAGCTAAGCGCAGTTTGGTTACAGAAAGGAAAACATTCCCCCTGGAGTGAGACATCTTTCTTGTCCAGACGTTCAAAGAGTGTTATTCATTACTAAGTTTATGGTACCCACACTGGGAGCACAGTTCATTACTTCAGAATTCTTGCCCAGTTTATAAGGAAGATCTCCTGTCAGCTGCCTACTGCTATCCATGGCAGATTCTATCTTAGTGAGCATAAAATAGATCATTAGACTCCCTCTGGCTGCTCTTGGTCCTATGCTGACCTGGAGCCCAGAAGTTTTAAAATGTTCATTTGAGTTTTTAAATTAGGAAGATACTTTATTTTGTATTCTAGAAAATAAGATGATCGCACTGTCTTCATTTAATTCACCTGCTTAAGCAAATTCCACTACAATAGAGAATGTTGATACATTAATATCAACATACAGGAAAAACACACTTTGGAACATAATTCAGTAAAATCCATGTTGAGAAGAAGTGACATGAAAGTGCATCCGTAACTCTTACTTCTGTCAGTAATTCACATATTCAAGTTTCAGATCACATAATGGGGATAACATGGCATATTAGTCAGGGTCTTCTAGAGAAACAGAACCAGTAAGATGTGTAAATACATAGAAAGAGAGATTTGTTTTAAGAAATTTGCTCATGCAATTGTGAGGGCTGGCAAGCCTGAAATGTGCAGAACAGGTCAGCAGACGACACCCGGGGAAGAGTTGATATTGCAGCTCAAATCCGAAGGTGGTCTACAGGCAGAATTCCCCCTTACTCGGGGACCTGGGTCTTTTTACTAAAGATGAGACCTGTCCACGTTATGGAGAATAACCTGCTTTTCTTGAAGTCAACTGATTTAAATGTTAATCTCTTCTAAAAAACAAAAATGCCTTCCCAGCTACATCTAGACTGGTTTGTCACCAAATATCTGGGTACCATGGCCTAGCCAAGCTGACACATAAAATTAACTATCACACATAGCTTACAATTCTCTTTGTTCTATCCCTTACTTGATCAATAAGCACATACTGAATAGCTACTACATACATGGCAGTCCCCAGGATTCCTGGGAAGGTTACAAAGTCAATGACTCTGAATTATTGTTGAAATGTATTGATTCTCAAAAACCTCGAAAAACAAAAGGCCTTGGAATCATAATTGAATTGGGTCTCTCTTAAAGCCTAAAACAAATTAGTGCAAACATGCAAAAAATTAGCCTAGCATGCTCAAAGAAACTTACCAAGGTCTACCTCAATAGGGTGTGCCCATTTTACAGGCTATAGTACATCATATCAGCAGGGTACCAGCAGGAGAAATTTAATTAGCTATTGAATTGTAGGCTGGTGAAAATTCTTTCTGAATCACACATTGTTATAAGGCTGCTTAAACTAAATGACCATATGCCCTTCTTAACCATAACATGAATCAGCCAGTCTCTGGCCTCATCATTGTAGCCTCTCCATGTACCACACTGAGTCTGACATCCTCAGACTAAGTGCTGCATAGGGAAAGCTAACCTATGCTGATACACACAGCTCATGGTGACATTCACAAAAAAGAAGAGATCAAGCAGGTAGCATCCTAATTCAGTAAAAGCTCATTTGACTTTCCCACGAAAGGCCAAATGCAAGTCAGTATGTCAACTATGTGTGGAATGTTGTTGTAAAGGCTGCTTCCGGCATTTTATGAATTCACAGACCTACATTGCCTCTCATACAAGGCAACTGCCTGGACCACAAAGCCCCTCAGAAAAAAGTGAAACAAATCAGGCAGCACCCCCACCCCACCATTCAACATAGAACGCTTCTTATTAACTAAAGAAATTCTAAGTTGCTCAAAAATTTGTCATTCTTCTTTTTGTTTATTTGTTTTTAATGAAAGTTTATTGGGGTGAAAAAATGTTAGTAAAGTAACATAGGTCTCAGGTGTACAATTCTGTAATACATCATCTATATATCACATTGTGTGTTCACCACCCAGAGTCAGTTCCCCTTCCATCACCATATATTTGATCCCTTCTGCACAGCAAAAGAAACCATCAACAAAATAAAGAGGCAGCCAACCAAATGGGAGAAGATTTTTGCAAACAATGCCTCCGATAAGGGGCTAATATACAAAATATATAAGGAACACATACAACTCAACAACAAAAAAACAATCCAATTAAAAAATGGGCAGAGGACATGTGATTCTTCTTTATTAGCAAAAAATCCTTCCACATTCAGATGATTCTAATTTTAATACATACCCAAGCTTCACATCATCAGTTTCGGTAGGGCTACATTAAAATCCCCAAAACAGTAGTGCTAGATCTTCATGGTGTTTACAACCTACACCATCTTACATTTTGCTCATTGGTACCCTCATCGGCCATGGGGTTTGCTGGACCTGAAAGGAGGCCAGAACTGCTGGAGCAGACATGATTCGGTGTCTTAGTTATTCAAAAAGAGTCCCCTGTGGCTCATAAAATGCTGTTCAGTTTTCATTCATTCAATTTTCTAAAACAGTTTTACAATTTATGTATAGAAGTCAGGGAATTCCTGTCACACCTTCTGGACTTGTTTTTATATTTTGTATGTGTGTATGTGTGCTTGCACTGAACGTTTGTGCTCCCCGCCCCACTCCACCCTCCACCTCCTAGTTTATATGTTGAAATCTTAATTCCTAATATCATGACATTTGGAGGTGGGACCTTCAGGAAATCATTAGTTCATGAGGGGTGGAGCCCTTACAAATTGGATTAGCACCCTTATAAAAATCCTCTGACAGCTCTCTTTGTCTTTCTACCATGTAAGAACATAGCAAGAAGGCCATCTATGAACCAGAAGATAGGTCCTCACCAGACACCAGATCTGCCAGCATCTTGATCTTGGACTTCCCATCCTCCAAAAACATAATGTTTGTTGTTTAAATGACCCAGTCTATGGTATCTTTGTTATAGCAGCCACAACAGACTAAGGTAATATGTACATGTATGTGTAATATGTGTGTGTGTGTGTTTAATAAAATGTTCAACTAAAATTTACTGAGAGTCTGTTATGTTTGAGATATTTTCTAGACACAGACAGTCTAATGGCAGACCAAACATCATAGCTTTAGGTCTCATACATTTAACAGTCTAATGTAGGAGAGAGGAAATAAAATTTATCTTATATTTAAAATTCTGATAAGGCATCTGAGAAAATACTAAATGCTAAAAATGCAGTTAGCAGGGCAAGATAACTTAGCCAGGGGAGTTATATATTGTGAGCTATATATATAAAGTGATATATTGATTCTGTCTTGAAATTTAAAGAACAATTGTCATGTGATAAAGAAGTTGGGGGAGAATGTATTCTAGGCAGTGGGAACAGCATATGTAAAACACATCTGAGAAATACACAAGATTCCAGTGTAACCTCAAAGGCCCTTTTAAGTCATGATAGTAATTTTAGATTTGATCCTAAGTACACAGGGTAGTTATTGGAGAGTTTTAAATAGGTAACAGGATAATACCTGCATTCTCAAAGGACCATGCTAGCTGCTGAATGAATGACTTTGAGAGAAATAGAAGTGATACTGGGAGGCCAGTTTGGAGGCTAATGCAGAAGTTCAGATAAAATTTGGTGATAGCAATAGAAATTAAAAAAAAAATAGAATGGATATGATGTGTGTGTTGTTGGTCAAATTTGCTAGAACTAGGCCATTCTTGAATGAGGGTAGAACACAAAGGAAGATGTTAAGGGTGACTCTCTTGATTCTATTATGAGCAACCAATATAGAGAACACTGATGAGGTCAAACCTAGAAACAATGAGTTTAGCTTTAAAAGTGTTCAGTCTGAGATGCTTGTGTGACATGCAAGAGAAAGGAAGGAATAATTGGTTAGGAAACCTCCTGGAGGTGGTTGAGAGTGATGAGTTATGATTATAGATTTGGAAGTTATCAGATTATATTTGAAAACATGAGAAAGAATTAGCTTATGTTGAGCAGAGTGAAGAGAAATGAAGGTCCAGGGAAATCTGTGTGAAATTCAGTAAAGAAAGAAGACCCACAGAGGAGAGGGAAGAAATAAAAAAAGAAAAAAACCACAAGAGAGTATGGCAACCCAGTAGCCAAGAGAAGAGTATTTCACAAGGAGAAATAGCCAAACATATCAAATGATGGTAAGAATCAAAGTAGCGCTAGTAAGTGACAAGTGTGTCACCAGATTGCCCTTCCAGGACTGAGCCCCTCATTCCTCCAGCTTATGGGAGTGTTGGCAGCAAACAGCCCTCCGTTGACCATTCTCTGAGAATTTCCCTCAGCTAAAGAGAACCACCAGGTCATGCTCATTTTTCAGGGCAGCCAGCATCTGGTGAACAAGAGGAAAAAAAGCCCTGCTCTCACCCCAACTCAGGAGAACTCTGGGTGGCCATGTCAGCTCCAGAGTTCCCCTTTAGGATTGGCTGCAGTCTTTGTAATGATTGCATTGCAGTCTGACTTCTCCTTCCACCCAATCTTGCTTCCTTTGCTCTTTCACTGTTGTTAATCCTGAGAATGGTGTTGTCTACTAGTCCCTCTCCATGCAAATACATATTTTAGAGTCTGTTTCTCAGGGAACTGACCTTTCACAGAAGGATGTATACTAAAAAAAACAAAAAACAAAAAAACTGTCCGTTGGACTTATCAACATGGAGGACATTGGGAATCTTAGCCAGAGCAATATTTTTTTGGAAATTCAGCCAAAATAATACTGTGGTTGCATTATATTTCATGGCAAGAGTGGAATACAATCTTTGGTTGTTCTTTCAATGCTTACAATTGTAAAACATGTTGTGATGCGTATCTATGTACAGGATTTTTATTAGGATAACATTTCAAATCTTGAAGAACTTTCCCTACCCCAAACAACACTAATTTCTAGACAATATGTCCCAAATCATTTTAGTACAAACAGGAGGGAAACCTCTGTTTTAACACAGATGTCTCAGATACTTTTATTATTCCTGTTCTTGAGCACTAAGGTCTGATTTAAATCCATCAAACAAGTCAATGAGAGAACAAAAGGTTTTCTTCACCTCCTTAAGAAAATCAAACACCTTTATTTCCCTTGGATGACTTAACTTTTAGACTACTAAAAGATGATTTAAGGAAATATAGTTTCACTGCAACAACCACACCCAGGTAGATGTGCTCAGATAGTTAAAAAAAAAAATTATATATATCTATTTGCTTTTGTATATGTATTTGTTATAGTTTTCTTTCCTCTCCACTTATTGAGTGTACAGAAACATATCACTCCTAGTGGTTCTGTTTTTCAGAGAAAAAAAAGAGTGAGAGAATGATCACAACTAATGACTAATATGAACCAGGTGCTGTGTTAAGCACCTTGCCTATATTGTATTACTAATACCCACAAATATTCTATGTGATCTGTGTAGAGGATATGTGTCCATTATTTCTGTGTTTGACTGCCCACTATCTACACATGAGAGTATTGTATGTATTGAAAAGACATTCTCCCTGACACATCTAGGCTTGTAACCAAGGCTCAGCTGACTTGGTGCTTCTGCCTTGAACTCCAGATTTGGAGTGTGTGATCAAAGAAATCAATATAACTTAGAGCTCACTCAAAGGATGGAAGGGACCCCTCACCAGACCACACCCTGTTCCCACGGAGGACTTGGCTGTGTTTACCACGCCTGTGTAACATGGTTCCAGCCCTATTGCTGAGCTCAGTTCTCCAGACTTCTCATCAATTCTGTGAACTCTCCTTCCTATGTTTTTGGTTTTGTTTGTATTTGTATTTGTTTTGGGGGTTTATTTTTTGGATTTTTGTTTGTTTTTGTTTTGTTTTGATTTTTGTGCCTAAGTCTGCAACAAAAACCCTGGCTAGTGACTAGGTGTAATTATTACCTATATTTTACAGATTAAAAAAAAAAATCAAAGCTCAGAGAAGTAAAGGGACTTACAGATCTGTCCAGATCCAAAGCCAACGATCTTAAGCAATATTCTATGAAGTCTCCTTTATTTCCTTATATATTGTGTTTGATTCTTTGTCACTATACTTGTTTTTATTGGCTCCATATTGAAAATCAAAATGTCAACACAAAAAGCTACATGTGAGAAAAAAATACATAACACATTATATTCTCCTGTAAATATCTGGAAAGAGGTATTTACTGACATTAAATAATCATGTACTCAATACCGTTTTTTATCTGTGTTAAATTTGTTTATAACAGTACTTCATATCTTATTGAATACATGGAGAAATCTAGACTTTACAATTTATAAAATAAAACCAATCAGGCAAATACATTTATGCCAAATTAGTCCCTAACGCTTAGCATAGCTCTTTAAGAACCATTTGTGCTGCATCATGCAGGGGTGAGTGTAGACACTGCCAGGGAAAGCCTCTGGTCTCTCTTCCTCGGGGACATTTGTAGCCCTAGATATAAAACCAGTGGTTTAGGGCACAGGTGGTGTGTTCACTTCTAATCCTTGTATAAGGACATGGCTTTGGAAGGGAAGAAAGAGAACCAGCTGGACATGCGGAAGGTGCTGAGGTTCAGAATTTGTTCTCAGACCACGGCTTATACTCATAGTGTGAGAACAATGAGCTCTGGGCAATGGATATAATGTCCTGTCTTCCGAACATGGGAAAGAATGACTGACAGCAGGCTAGCTGAGCTGACCAAGATGGCTCTGATAAGAAAGGGAGAAGGACAAAAATTCACCGGTTATACTCTGAAACTATTATGCAGGTCAAAAATCAGTTAAAGAACATGCAATACTGTTAGAAAGGCTACAAATTCATTTTCAAGTAAATAACGCAGGAAAGTAGATTTGGAGCAATCATTTTAAATCTCATGGATCTTATATTAAATTTACAAAGAATGAGCTAGGGCATACAACAAGTCTTAATAAATTTAAAAGGATTGAAATCCTTTTAATGTTAACAAGGTATGGTCTCCGACCACGGTGGAGTTAAATTAGAAATCAACAACAGAAGGAAATTTGGGAATCCACAGATATTTGAAAATTAAACAACAGATTGTTAAATAGCCCGTAGGTCAAAGGAGAAATTACAAGGGAAATTAAGAAGTATTTTGATCTGTATGAAAACAAATTTACAGAGAATGAATAATAAAGTGATCTTGAAATATTAATAAAACAGCATCACAGAAAATAGCTAGCATGTTTTGAGTGATCGCTGTGTGTTGTGTTTTACACACGTTTTCTCCTTTAATTCTCCCCATAGCCCAGTAAGGTAGGTATTATCATTATCCCTCTTCAAAAGATGTGGACAATGAAACTTAGGGAGGTCACACACAGAAAATGGTAGAGTAAGGCTTCAACTCAGGTCTGGCATCAAAATCTTTTTTCAATTCCTAAAGCTATGCTGCCAACATAAAATTAATGTGAACTATGGTAATTGCTTAATTTTGCTTAAAACTTAGTAATTAATTGAAAAATATGCAAAATAAGAGGGAGTGGCATTTTGTTTCAAGAAGGAAGGCTATGCTGAAGAGCATTTTAGTGAGGATAAGGGGAAAGAGGCAGGAGGCAGCTGATGAAAGTATATTACCCACTGCCCAATTAGAGGGAAGGTAGGCGAACAAGGTAAGATATGGAAACATTTACTGAACACCCACTACTTTTGAAACATCAAAATGAATAAGACTGACCCTGTACCCTTAAGTTGCTAACAAACTGGTAGAATCAGATGATGAGAATGAAAACACTGATGATTTAAATAGCGTTCCCTAGGAAACAGACTCCGGGATATAGATTTTTGTACAGAAGTTTATTGGGGAGTGCTCTCAGGAACACCTGTTTGAGAATGAAGGCAGCAGGATTGGCCCAAGGGTCAGGTTGGTACTGTCATTATCCCTTTTCAAAAAATGAGGACAGTGAGCTGTAGGAGGCCACACACTAAGTCAGTGATGGAGTAAGACTTCAGTTTACATCTGTCTGTCACCAAAATCTTTTTTGCAATTTCTACACAAACATGTCTCCTCTATGTAATTCACACAGTGACTGATAGTTTTTACCTTTTGTAATCTTTCATTCTGTTCACTAAATGTTAGAAAATTCCTTCTACATGAAACCTGAATGTGCCCTTTTAGCTTTAAACCATTGGTCTTTTTCTTCCTCCAGATCTATAGAATGTAAAGCCTCTTTCTTCTTCTATATCACAGAGTTTCAATGATTTGGAGCTATGCGTCAGGTCATTTCTAGATCTTATTTGGCTGAACATTGCCATTTTCTTCTGCCTCTCTACCTATGGACTGCTATCCAGACCTGTCACACTTCTGGCTCTCTTGTTGGCTGAGACATAAATGGGCAATGCCCGGTTACATGCATCAGGGTGGGTCAAGCACAAAGGGGCCCACCATGCTGCCCACCAACAGGCAGCAGGCGCAGCCCCTGCAGGCAAACCATGGGAGGAAGTGTAGTACGAAAGATACAATGATGTCAAGAGAATTCAGCAAAAGGCAAGACCTAGAGTGAGGTTGTAAACAACAGAGTAAGTAAGTAGTTGGCTTAGTATAGGGAGATGGAGTTGGCATAAGTAACAGGCATACGTGACAGACTAGAAGAAGGAAGATTCAGACTCTGTACACCTTGGTGTCTGTCGATAGATGAATAGACAAAGGAGATATGAAATATATATGTATATACAATAGAATATTGCTCAGCAATAAAAAAAAAGAAATCTTGCCATTTGAGACAACATGGATGAAACTAGACGATATTATGGTAAGTGAAATAAGTCAGAAAGAGAAAGACAAATACTGTATGATTTCACTTATGTGTGGAATCTAATAAAACAAAACAGATAAACAAACAAAACAAAAAGAAACAGGCTCATAGATACAGACAGCAAACTGATGGTTGCCAGAGGGGTGGGGTGGGGGATGGGTGAAAAATGTTAAGTGGAATAAGATAAGAGACATTAACTTCCAGTTATAAAATCAATAAGTCATAGGGATGTAATGTGCGGCATAGGGAATATAGTCAATATTATCGTAACAATTTTGTAAGGTGACAGATAGTTACTGGACATATCGTGGTGATCACATTATAAGGTATTTAAATGTTGGATCTCTATGTTGTACACCTGAAATTAATATAACATTGTATCTCAATTATACTTTAATAAAAAAGTAAATAAATAAAATCAACAAGCAAAAAATAAATCTATGGACCTTCAAAAATTTTCGGAAAAAAAAATCAGCACAAAGATCACGTATACAATTGGAAGTTGTTCCTACAGGATAAATGTCAGAAAACCAATTAAGATGAAGTTGACTTACAAGCACCAACTAATTAGTATTTTATTCCACTCAAGAATTTATAAAACTACTACCACCGAAAAATTTCATGAACAAGGCAAAAATATTTTCTAAATGCCTTAATAGGTCAGAATAGTATCCATCCAATATGCTTTACTATTAATATCTTTGGAACTGCCCCTTGGAAAATGTGTTTTTAGAGATGAAGGTTTTATGAAGCTCAGTTTCAACAGTACCGATAAAAGAAATAAATTTGTTATGACAAAGACAGACTACGGGAGGCAAAGAATCTGATGATGGCTCTGGAAATTCATACTTCAACTGAATTTTTATCCTATTTACATTACAATTGGATATTGAATATGTGAAAAACTAAATGTAAAGTTCCCCCTGAGCTGTGTGATTTTCAACCCCCTCAGCCAAATTAATCATTTCTAGTTACACTTTCTCCCTAATTCCAGATTTGTATATCTAGCAAGCTCTTGGTATTTCCACCTGGTTGTTCCATAATCACCCAAACTCATTAAATTCAATGATAATATAGTGACAGAAGGAGAATTGACTGTGGGTGGTGAACACACAATGTAATACATAGATGATGAATTATAGAAATATACACTTGAAATCTATGTAATTTTACTAACCATTGTCACCCCAATAAATTTAATAAAGATTAAAAACAAAAATTCAATGATAATAATCACATTGTCTTCATGTCCAAACCTGACCTTCCCCCAGGTCTCCTATTTTTATGAATGGTACCAAAACCAAAAATGTTCTCTATTTCTCACATTCTCAACAACACTTACAGATTTGACATCCTTATCTCCTTGAGTCCTATTTTCTTGATTCCCACTGCTACAACTTTGACTCAAACCCTTATTTTCCACATCTGTCTTAGGTCCGTAACTGCTAGCATCTTCTAACTGCTCTTTCTTCCTCGTTTCTGGTCCTACTCCAGCGTTTTTCTCACCAGACAAAGGTTTTAACCACTATTTTTTTTTTTTTTTTTAGCTGAGCCATCCTGCCACCTGTTGGCAGTTTAGCAGCAGCTCGGGCTGGTGTTGAACTGCTGTTGCTCAGAGCTCAGCTCACACCCTTGAGCAAGCTCTTAACCAACTGAGCCACTCAGCCAGCCCTCAGACAAAGGTTTTAAACTACAACTTCTTCAGTGGCTTTCCCTGCCCATGAAGTACAGCTCACATTCTCGCGATATCACCCTAATGCTAGTTATTCTGCCCCTCTCCAGTGTCCCCGCCCACTCATATCTGCTGCTCCCCCTCCTTATGATCTACACTACTGTTATTCTAGAATATAAATATTCCCAAAAATAGCTTGCCTCAAACGTTTGTTCCTTTGTTGTTGTTTTTTGTTTGGTTGGTTTTTTTGAGGGCAGTCACCGGCCCACATATGTGGGATCCGAAACAGGGCCGCTGGCTTCCCAAGCCAGCGCTTAACCACCGCGCCACTCTGCCGGCCCTAATGTTTGTTCCTTTGAATGGAACATACTTCATCCCCTTCTTTTACTTGGATAGTTCTGGTTTGTCCTTTCTGACTGACTCAACTTAAATGCCATGCTGCAAAGAGACTACAAAACATAGTTTGTGGACCAATATACAGCACAATTGCTATTTCTACTTTGGTTTCTTTTAAAGCTGTCCAGTCCCCTCCATCTCCAGGATAGGCAGCATCATCTCAATAAAGCAGATTTTACAAAAGACAGAAATAACTGTTCAATCCCAGCAGCTTCTGCTGTATTTTCTGCTCTGCAAAAATACCAAGGTAGGGAATTACTAAGGATGTTCACCCTACTTGAAATCGTGTAGCAGAAAAATTACAAAGGATACTGTATCTTGGAAAAAGTAGCCTTCATGGTGGCAGTAACGTAGAGGAGAGTGGCGTGAACATGGCACAAATATTGGTAAATAAAGTTGTAATGGAGACCTTTGGCACGTCAGTATGGTTTATAAACCAACGCCTCTTCCCTTCTCCGGAACCACCCCAGCAGCCATGTTTGTGGGGCAGTACCTCCTTTCTTGGCCACAGGTGATTGCTCCAGAGGTGGGAATTTTACCTAAGCTGAGCCAATTGAAATTTCTTCCTGTCTTAAGAATATGAAATTGAGATGAATTGAGAATTAACTATAATATATAAACTCAGGAGTGTGGGACAGCTGTGTTTTCCACCATTCTCATGAAAAACAGAGAGAGAGATGGAGAGAGAGAGAGAGAAAGAGAGAAAAAGAGAGAGAGAGAGAGAGAGAGAGCGCCTCGGTTTACTAATGCCTTCCAGTTTTCATTTCCATTTTTTAAGATTAATAAAACTTTCATGAGCTTAGGTTCTATATATTTATAATACCTCTACATTTTATTTTTGTTACTTGCAACCAGAAAGTCCTAAATCATACAGAAATAGTTGGTTATAGCTTCAGAATTTACAAGCTTAAACCACATCATTCTTTTAGTGTCCTCTGTGTGTCAGCCACTATGCTGGATACTAGGAATCTAAAGATAAACTTATCCTCATCCTTGGACAAATCTCTAATTCTGAGTCTCAGTGTCTTTTTCTAGTTAATAAAAAGACTAATAACTGGTAATATCAGATTCAGGCAAGATTCAAATGAGATCATATATGTGAAAGAATCTTGCCAACAGCCAGTACCAGAGGAATGTTATTATGCATTCACTATGATATAATTTTGGCTTTCTATTTTTTTTTTTTTGGTCATTTTTAAAAATTTCTTGGAGGAGGGTGTTCCCTGTTTGACATTTATCTCCAAAACTTATTCTTGCTATTATAATAAGGCACATTACCAGCATATTCCCAAGTCAGTTGACCCCAAATCATAAAGTTGCTTTAATGTGAGGAACTCTTCAGGTGTCTGGACACAAAGATCATCAAGTGAGGCACAGAAGAAAGTTACCAAGACCAGCTTCATCTAGTTTCAGGTAAACCTTGTTAGAGGTCCATCTGCTTTGTACATTTCTATCCAGTTACCTTCTTCCCCTTTAAGGCCAAACAAACGATTTGTCTGGATTTACTTATTCATTCCACACACTTTTATTTTCAGCCCAACTTACATATGTATACCATATGTACAAACACACATGCACACAGGTGTAAACGCACAGTGGAAAGTTCACAAACTTAATTGTCCGACCTCGTATGTCTGTATATATTTAAAGTTAAGCTGGATAAATTCTCCTCGTTAATAATGAAATAGGTACCTCCTTCATGTTTTCCAAGTCCTATGCCTACTTCAAATCCTAACCCACGACAGCACTGAGTGATAAGATTCTCTGAGAGCAATTGTCCTCATTGGCTGTAGACATCTGACCACTTACATATACAAATTTCTCTAATATTTCTTTCCTTCTCCTTTTACTTTCTTGCTTTAGTATACATGGGACTTAGGGTCATCTCTTTCATACATTTTGTAGCACTGTTATTCCATCTGCATATCCCTCCCTTTTTCAACTGAAAGGAAGCATAAAGTTTTGCTTATGGCAGGTGATAGTCTATATTTACAAAGGGATAGCTCAGGTTATAGATCAGTTCTATAACTTTATTTTGTGATTGGTTAATGAAAGATCAAAAGGTTTAATTGAGTTTAAGTTCTTACAGATTCCTAACTCTAATAGCAGTGGATGTATCTGAATCTCTGTTAAAATGTAACCAAAAAGAATGTGTATAGTATTATTACCAATATACATCCTATCCTACATGTCAGGTTTTTTTTTCAAATATCACCCTATAAATTAATAGTAATCAAGAAGCAAATCAAGTGTTCACTAGGCAGCTAAGTAACACACTTACTAATGGCAAGTTCTTTTCTAAGAAGGTTATCAGTCTTCACTTTTCTTTCAAGTCTTATGACTTTTATCTATGGAATACATTTTAACCACAACATTAATGAAAAATATATAGAAGTCTCATACGGATTTCACATTACCAATGAACACATAATTCGTCACCAAGTACTAACCTAGCCTATCTTCTTAATGTACAACTTAGTTAAAACAAGAAGAACTATAGTGTATATTAATTCCAAAGGGTTACTGCATCTCCAGGGAAGGATGGGTGTATACAATTTATCAACAGTCGGTTGCTGATTC
Organism: Aselliscus stoliczkanus; assembly: GCA_033961575.1. NCBI lineage: Eukaryota > Metazoa > Chordata > Mammalia > Chiroptera > Hipposideridae > Aselliscus > Aselliscus stoliczkanus. The sequence continues at coordinate 27,731,300 of CM066731.1, forward strand.
CCAAATGGTGTGTTACTGATCATAAAACAATTTGTGATCATTCTGTTGCAGTGCTTTAAAGCAATGCACATAACAGATGAATTCTTTCTTTTTTTTTTCCTAGCATGGTTTAAACATTACAAATGTAAACACTGAAAATTCCCCAGACTGATACAAAGCAAATATCATACTGGGTAAAGATCCTCCATATGGAACTTAGATGTGCAGTGAAAACTTAAGTGCCACAATGCAACACTCAAGTTGGCTTTCTGAAGAATATACATGAGAGAGCTCGGTAAGATACAGTGTCTAGTGAAAAATTCTCTATCCTATTTACTCTGAAAGTACCCAGCCCTCTGGTTTATACTGCAGTAGGAATATCTTTTGGGGCAAGGAAGGGTTAAATCACCTTCAAATAAAAATGACTGTGCAAAATTTTACCATTGTTTCCTGGAGACTTGGATTACTGTTATATCTGGTTTTTAGTTATAAAACTATGAATCTTGGTCCCAGCTTCAGAGAGAAACTCCAACAGGGCCATTTTTTTCCCTATGCAGTTTCCATTTGAATCCTAATCTCCAGGAACCTCCTGTGTTGTGGGTAATATCAGAACCCTGGGTACCCTGAAATGCCTCACGGACCACCCACAAGATCAGCAGGGCTTCTCATGCTCTTCAAGTAAGAAATCCCCACTTCTATAAGTTGTATATATTTACAGTTTGTTTGTTTTCCAAGAATGATTCCTCTGTCGAATAAACTTAAAACCTGTTGCTCTAAATAAAATAGTTGATCAACCGAATATATTGGACTCTCTATATGCCTCATTTTATTTGAGGCCCCAACAGTTGTGACCAGGAAAGAAAGCCCCATTAAGTACTGCCCACATTACCTACTGCACCATTTACTCATCTACATGTGTCTGAAGCTCCAGTCTTCCACAAACTTGTAGACTTTTCTTTTGTAATTTTAGTCTATTTAAATACTTAACTTTCACAATGACTTGGAAACAAGAACCAGCTTTCTCCATATGAAAAATACTGTGGAAAAACTTTTTTTAATATAGTGCTTGTTTTATGTCAACTTTCAAAAAGACTCTGAAACAGCAAATAAGCACAAAATGGAGGAAATAGCTTTAAAGTTGCAAGTCCCTCCCCCCTTGAAAAATTAATAGGTGAGAACAAATACATTTTAAAAGTTTGAGGCACCCAGAAGGAATTGTTTGAGATGAGTGACACTCAAGTCTGAAAAAGCTGAGTGACTTTCCCAGCACATAAGAAGTGAAATTTAACAATTGCATTATGTGCTATTGAACAGCATCTAAGCTTCTCTAAAGGGAAAGCTTCTCTGAGGAAAAGCAGACTGTTACTTCAACCACTTCAGCTAATTGTAACTAAAAGAGTCTAAATTTTGAACATAACAGGTTTTACTTTTATGAAAATTCCTCCTTATAATAAGGGATGTGTTCTGATATTTCTTTGCTCACTGGAATAATTTCATCTGCTTTTTTTTTCTCTCCAATTTTCCCAGGTGTGAGAGGACATCCCTCTCTCATCCACAGCCCCTCCCTTACTGTCCAGAATCCTGAACAGTAATATGAGACCAGTGAAAGGTGCTGTCCACTCAGGGTAGGTCATATAAGGAATGAACACCATCCGGACACAGGTGAGCACCATTCCTGAAAGACAGGCAAGGATGCTGACAAGATTCTGCCGATGGATGGGCTGTCTCCATTCCTCCTCTGTGACAAGGACAGTACCTTAGCTCTTTGGCCCTGGTGGTGAACAATCCTGCTAATGTGGATCCATGAAGCTTTTAACACCAATTCAGCTTCCACTCACATCCAAGTCTCTGACAATTGGAGACATATAGCCAAGTCTTCAACTGTCACATTTCATGACTATTCTCACCTCACTTTTCTGAGGGGGGTAAGACTTGTAGTAGAACTCTTGCAAGTATTTTTTTTTCTCTTTCACCCAACTTTCATGCTGGGCTCCCTCCAAGAAATTCTGAAGTGCCTTTCATAGTTTTCTGGAAAATCCAAGGCTTTCTCTTGCCTTCTTCTGCCCAGACTCATAATTCAACCAGTTCTGCTATATGTCCTTTGTAGTTATACTATGGTGGGCCTCATAAAGCATGTGAGCTACAGGTTTCTGCCCTCTCAAACTGAGAGTTGGGGCACCTGTCATGCTTCCACATGACACAAGAGAAAAAGTCTACATCAGTGGATAGGGGCAGGATAACAGCCTCCCACACTAACTGTATTGCATCCATACTATCTTTTCTGTCTCCCCTCTTCTCAAATATACAGGGTCTATCATGAGTTTGGATGGGAAGGGTGTGGACACAGCATACATCTGATTTTGATTATTCTTACTGCTTCCTAAAACATTTTATCTCACCCTTGAATCTGTTACCTTTTGTTTTAATCAGGATTCTCCAGAGAAATAGAAGAAATAGATGTGTGTATCCATTGAGATGTATTTTAAGGAATTGGCACACACAGTTGTGAAGCCGTCATAACTTCAAAAGCAATTGGTGGAGGCTGGCAGGCTGGCAATTCAGGAAAGAGTTTCTTGTTTTGTTTTTTGTTTTTTTTTAGCTGAGCCATCCTGCCACCTGTTGGCAGCTCTACGGCAACTCAGCTTGGGCTGGCCTCGAACAGCTGTTGCTCAGAGCTCAGCTCGCACTCTTGAGCGAGCTCTTAACCAACTGAGCCACTCGGCCAGCCCAGGAAAGAGTTTCAATTCAAGTCCAAAGGCCATATGCTGTGGAACAAGTAAGAGATAATGTTGCAGATGAAGGCTGAACGCAGCTAGCTGAAGGTTTCCTTCTTGTTTGCGGGAGGTCAGCCTTTGTTCTGCTCGGGTCTTCAATGGATTCAGTAGGGTCCACTTACATTATGGAAGGCAATCTGTTTTACTTTAAGTTCACTGATTGGAATGCAAATCTCATCCACAAAAACATCCAGAAAAAGATTTCACCATATATCTACGCACTGTGGCTCAGACAAACTGACACATCAAATGCACCATCACATATTTGAACCTAGAAGGAAAAACTGTCCTCATTCTATTGTTTTCAAGTTTCAATTCTAATAGCTGTTCCTTGGAGCTAAGGATAGAGTGGTCTTAGAAAAAGGAAGATATAATGGCCATGGTTGAAGAGGAAGTGGAGAAGAAAAACAGTTTGGTTGATATTCATAGGACCACTATTTATCAATTACCTACCACATACTGAGCACTACGCTAGGCACTATGCTTCAAATGATTACTCTGCCACCTCAGTAAATATAACGATTGTTTTCCTCTTAAATTGTAGTGATCTCAAATTTGGAAGCATGCCAAAGATATTTTTTTTTTCTATTGCACTTCATAGACTCCTAGTGTAAATTAATTCAAGTTCTACATGTTGAGAGACCTTTACACTCCCCAGTACCTATTTAACTTCATTCCAAAACAGCGCCTTTAGCTATAAAAAGTTATTAACAAACCAAAATCCTGCCCTAAAATATCACAGAATTAAAAAATCTATAAGCTATGTAAGGCTGCAGTTACCCAAAAAAGTAAATACTAGATTGTAATGTAGGTCCCTTATTTTCTTTGCTGTAGTAAACACTGGTAATGCATGATAACGGCCTCCATACAAAATATCATCCCCAGTCTTTAGACCCTTTGCTTAGTAAATTGTTCTGAAATAACTGAAGAGGTATTTTATAAGTAATCTTTATAAGTAATTTCTTGAAATTGCGTCTTTATTGGGGAGAAAATGGACTCCACATAGGACAGATTCTGACTGTAAGTCTCTCACTGACACCACTAACTTTGGAAAGGTTCTAGTCCTTTCAACTATCAATAAGGAGACATTGTCTTTTCAGGGCTGTTAGAACAAAGAGATTGTTTTCCCTTCCTGGGAAACCACTCAGACAGGATTAAGTAGCACAATCCAATGGCTATAACAGAGACAGATGTGTGGATCATAGACAACAGATGAACTGGCTTAATGCTTGGAGAGACCATGTCCATCACCAGCGACAGAGGATGCTTAACTGTCCTCAGAGGGAAACTAAAGAAATCTGACCTGATATACTTGTATCAAGAAAAACTTAGGCCACTTTCTATTATAGAGGCATGTTGAAGCAATATTGTAGGAGAATTATTCACAATATCTCGTTAGCTAAATCTATACACAAAATTCTAACAACCTGTAATAATGATTGTTATAGAATACCAATTTTCATACATTTCTATTCATGACCTATAAAGCCTCTTTACTTAAAATCCCACTAAATGTAAACCTTCTAGAAAGAAAATTGTATCTTTCAAAATTAGGACAATTTTGAACATTAATCTTAATCCATATTTCTGAGTACATAGTAGGCACTTAGAAATTATTTGTTAAACTGCTCTAAAATTCCTCAAACTTACTTGCCATGTTGTCGATTGTCCTCCATTGGAATTTTAACTCTCTTTATTTTTAGTCTTTTATCATTTTTGGTCAAGGGACTTATTCCAATTTATTGGAGTTCAAGGCACTCAGAGGCTGAGCTACTATGGCTAAAGATGTCCTCTCTGCAAAATAATTTTGCTAATATATTGTCAGATGAGTTGCTTTCAGTGTGCTTTTTAAAATCTGTCTTAAAAGTGAGGCAAGAGTTAAAAACCGAATGCCTGGAACTCAAATCATGGAAAATGTTAGAGTGGTCTTCTTCTCAGGGTAAGCTTCTTGCAAAGTGGCTTCCTCAAAAGAAATCTGAATCTAAAAATGTTATAACAGAATTTCTTAGTTGTATTAAAGGATTTTAACCTTAGTAGTTGTATGACTCTTATATATTAGATAATGTAACAAAAGACCCTAACTTTTTCTCCCGAAAGTAAATGAGGAGATCTAAGATCACAGAGTACATAAATGCCCTGCTTGCCTCCTTCCATAAATATATTAAAATTACCACTAAATTATAGAACAAACAACCTGGAAAGAATAAACAACCTAGAGAACCATCTAAAGTCTAGCTGAATAGAAGTTTTATAAATAAGGATATAAAGAAGACGCCACATTGAGAACGGTAGGAGAGGTGGAGATGCAAAACAGGCAAGCCCCAAACCTCCGTGTGGCAGTTGAGAAATAGCAAGAATATCTTGACCACGGAGGTATCCCCCCTGGAGAAGCAAGGAACCCCAGCCCCACACCAGGCTTCCCAGCCCAGAGTGCCAGTGCTGGGAAGAGGATCCCCCACAATATCTGGCTGTGAAAAACAATGGCGATTTTGACCTTCCAGGTGAGTCAGAAGGATGTGGGAAACCTACACAACCTCTTAAAGGGCCCACACACACACACTCACTTGCTCACAGGCACTCACCTTGGACTCTCGCAAAGTGACAGTTGACTCAGAGTATCAGAGACTTACAGGGAGAGACAGGGAGTTTTGTGGCTTATGGTGAGGACTAAAGGGATAGTCTCTATTTTCCCTGCATTGAGCTCTCCTCCACATGGCCAATTCTGAATCTGCATTGGTCTGGTGAGATCCACTCGATCCATCCTGCTCACTCACTGGTACCCCAGCCCTCCCAACTTCCCCAAAGCCACACACACTTTCTCAGAGAGCAGCCAGCCCCACTTGCATTGCACTCTTTCCTGGAAAATTCTCAGGTCTACAGGTCCCAGGTGGGCAGCAACTAGCCTCGATGTGCTGAGTCTTTTGCTGAGTAGCTCCAGGCTCATCACTGGAACCAAATAAAAATCTACATTAACCTGGTGAACAAGACTCTTCCCACTCTAGTGACTCACTGAGACCCTGCCTCATCCAACTCATGTACCACAAAAGCCTTTATCAGTGGCTGAGCCTTACAGAAACTGGCAGGTGGCAGCAGGCCTCAGGGTGTCCTGGCTTTGTGCAAAGCTACCCCAGGCGTGGTACTGATAGCAGCTGCCCTTTATTCACAGTGGGGTCTCTCTTCTCCCATGCTCCCTCAGGGAGCGAACAACCACAGGTTGCTTTGTAGTTCCTACCAGATAGTCCCCTGCACTAAAGTCCCTGCCAAAAGGCCCCAAGACCAACATACTTGGAAGTTGGATTCAGATCACAGCAGAGTGCCATCCAATTAGTCCCACAAACAGCACACCCAAGGGGCAGTCTCAACAGGCACCAGAGCCCACTGGAGCAAATCCCACTTAGTGGGGTAAGCCCCCCACAAGGCAGCCTGTAAGCTGTGGATGTGGCCAAACCCCACAGCCAGTCAGCCTGAAGGTCAATCCCACTCACTGATGTGCCAATGGCAATCAAGGCTCAGCTATAGCAGCAGGGCACACACAACCCACATAAAGGGCACTCCTGGAGTACCCAGTGCAAGTGACCAGGGAGACTGTGCCAGGGGCCCACAGGGCATCTACTACATAAGGCAACCCAGCCAAGACTGGGAGATGCAACAGATCTACCTAATACATAGAAACAAAAACAGAGAGCCTGCCAAAATAAGGAAACAAAGAAATGCATCCCAAATGAAAGAACAGAAGGAAACTCCAGAAAAAGAACTGAACACATGGAGGCAAGCAATCTACCAGATACAGAGTTTAAAACAATGGTTGTAAGGATGCTTAAGGAACTTAGTGAAAATTTCAACAAAGAGATAGAAGCTATAACAATGACATAGCAACCATAAAAAAGAACCAGTCAGAAGGGAAGAATACAATAACTGATATGAAGAATGCTCTAGAAGGAATCACCAGCAGACTAGATGAAGCAGAGGATCAAATCAGTGATTAAAAAGATGATGTAGCAGAAATCACCAATTGGAAGAGCAAAAAGAAAAAGAATCCAAAAGATGAATATAGTTTAAGAGACCTCTGGGACAACATCAAGAGTACCAACATTTGCATAATAAGGGTACCAGAAGGAGAAGTAAGAAAGCAAGGGGTTGAGAACCTTTGAAGAAATAATGACTGGAAACTTTCCTAACCTGGGGAAGGAAATAGATGTTCAAGTCCAGGAAATTCAGAGAGTTCCAAACAAGATGAACCCAAGCAGCCCCACACCAAGATACATTAAAATTAAAATGGCAAAATTTAAAGACAAAGAGAGAATCCTAAAAACAGCAAGACAAAGGTAACTAATAACTTATAAGGGAGCTCCCATAAGACTGTCAGCAGATTTCCCAACAGAAACTTTGCAGGCCAAAGGGATTGGCACGAAATATTCAATGTGATGAAAAGCAAGAACCTAAAACAAGGATAATTTACCCAGCAAGGCTATCATTTAAAACTGAAGGACAGTTAAAAGCTTCCCAGACAAGAAAAGGCTAAAGGAATTCATTACTACCAAACCAGTATTTCAAGGAATGTTAGAGGGACTTCTTTGAGACGGAAAGAAAAAGATCAAAATTAGTGGCAATGGCAAAATGGATTAAATCATCCAATCAAAAGACATAGAAGGGGTGAAAGGATAAGAAAATAAAACTTTTACATATGCTGCCTACATGAGACTCACTTCAGATTGAAAGACACATACAGACGGAAAGTAGAGGAATGGAAAAAAATATATCATGAAAATGAAAACAAAAAGAACCAAAAAAAAAACTAGGGTAGCAATATGTATGCCAGACAAAATAGACTTTAAAAGAAAGGCTATAACAAGAGATATAGAAGGACCCAGTAATCCCACTTCTGGGTATTTATCCAAAGAAACCAAAAACATTACTTTGAGGGGATGTGTGCATCCATATGTTCATTGCAGCATTGTTTGCCATGTCCAAGATGTGGAGATAGCCTGGGTGTCTGTCAATGGAAGAATGGATAAAGTGTAGGTGGTACATATATACAGTGGAATATTGTTCGGCCATGGAAGGAAATGGGTTCTTGCCATCTGCAGCAACATGGATGGAGCTGGAAGGTATTGTGCCAAGTGGAGTGTCAGACAGAGAAAGACAGATGCAATGTGATTCTGCTTATATGTGGAATCTAAAGAACAAAATAAACAAACAAAACAGAAACAAACTATAAATACCGAAAACATTTTGATGGTTGCCAGGTAGAAGGGGGTAGTAAGGTAAAAAAGGGAAAGGGATTAAGAAGCACAAATTGGTTGTTACAAAATAGTCATAGGAAATATAGTCAATACTATGGTAAGAACTATGTATAGTTCCAGGCGGGTACTAGATTAGTCAGGGTGATCACTTTTTAAATTATATAAATGTCTAAACACTATGCTGTATACCTGAAATTAATATAAAATAATATTAAGTGTCAACTGTAAAAAAAGGGGAAAGGGGAAGGGGAATAAGAGGTCTAAATTTCCATGTATAAAACAAGTAAGACATGGGATGCAATGTACAGCACTGGGAATATAGTCAATAATACTGTGATAACATGGTACAGTGTGAGATGGTTGCTGGACTTATCAAGTGATCACTTCTTTAGGTATATAAATGTTGAATAACTATGGTGTACACCTTAAACTAATGCAATATTGTATGTTAACTACATTTTTAATAAAATTCTTTTTTTTTTTTAATTCAGCCATTTATTTATTTATAAAGAATCCCATTTTGTAGGAAAGAAGGCTAACCGATTAGAGAAAAGGACCTTGCTGTCTCTGAGGCTGTATCAGAAAACCTTGGCCGCACTTTAGAAAAGCTGAGGAGCCAAAAAAAAAAAAAAAAAAAAAAAAAAAAAAGAACAAAAAGCCCCACTGATGCCTAGGCCACCCCAGATCAATTCTTTTAATACATAAATAAAATAAATGAACATTGTCATTAGTGCTGTTTTTCTTTCCCATAGTGTCTTTAAGTAAATAAACTGTCTGGATCACTTGTCAAGAAAACTAATTATGAAAGTTGAATACCAATTGAGTTGTTAGAATTTATAGTAGTGCTGTACAATGTTGAAACCAATCTAAAGACTAAATGTTTGAAACAGATTTTATTGATACTCTAAATAATTGATTTGATAGTTGGAGTAGTTCATATATTAACACATTGTGGACCAGTGATGCAGATTTGCGTATATCTTGATCAAAATTGCCATGTCTACCAAGACAACTATTACAATTATGTGACAGTTGCTTGTCTTGAACTCTCCTTTCAAGACAAGTTGGAAAGGGTGGAACAGTCAGAGTGAACAGGGGCCTTCCTCCAGAAATGAAAAACAAGTCACCGTCTCTGAAAGGTGGCAAAACCACATTCAGGAGAAAGGGTGAAATTCTTCTTCAATCCTGGAGGGATACTTGTGTTGTCAACATGATTTCCACAATTCACAATTCAACAATGGTTGAGGTTCCACGGAGAAATGAAGAAGTAAAGAAAAAAACCTATTTATATTTTTCAGCATAATATGTTCATGAAGGGTGTTGATAGGGCTGATCAGTACTTGTCTTCTTAGTCTCTCTTGAGAAAAACAGTGAAATGGCCGAAGAAAGTTGCGTTTTGGCTTATAAATTATTCACTTTCAATTCTTCTTGAATCTATCAAAAACTAAACCCTACATCAAAAATCAGATACGAAGAATTTCAGCTACAAGTGGCAAAAGATTGGGCTACAGATCAGGTGGAGATAGGCTCAGACACATACACAGATGCAGCACGCCCAGGAGCATTAACCCAAATCCCTCGGGTGCCTCATGAGGAACCCCCACCCCCCACCCCACCCCGCAGGAGACTTTGCACAAACATGTGCTAGAGAAAATTGTTGGAAGTGAACGGGGTAAAAGAACAATCCTGCTAGGAGGTGCCATGTTTGTGCTGCCCACAAAAAAAGAAGTGAAACTTGGTACATCTGCGAGTTCTGCTTAGTGCCCCTCCCCAAGGGGGAATGTTTCCTGAGCTATCACACCCTCAAGCACTACTAGGGGCTTTGGTGAGTATTTCCTGAAAATTCAGTTCACAAAAATAGTTAGCGAATTTGTTATAAATTTTTAAAGAAAAACAGTATAAAAGTTTATTTAAATGGTTTAAACCCCAGGAACATGCATTTAAACAATTTAAATGCCCTGTGCTCAATGTGTTAATTGAATAAATGTTTGTTGAGATGCTAGCACTAGGCATATAAGCTAGATGCTCTTTCCTTTATAGTGATCAATAAAACAAAGACCCTGTCCTCAGTAATTTGATTTCTAGAGTTGGGGGCAGGAGAAAACAAGCAACCATAGGAATAATCATCACATGAAATCATGCTATGTACTGAATAGAGATATAAATGAAGTGCTATACTGTGAAAACGAAGAAAGAGATGTAGAGTTTTAAAGCAAAGGTAAAATTATGAAAAGCTTCATATAGTATATGACATTTAAACTATACCTAGAAATATATTAAACACAATGTCTGGCATAAAGCAGGTGCTTAATCATCACAAGTGAATGAATGAGATTTTGATAGAGAAATAGGGATGGAAATTTCTAAGCAGAAGAAATTGTATTAAAAAGAGCTCAGAAGCAGGCAACGACAAAGTAAAACTAGGACACAGAGAACAGCTGAGATTATATTTATGATATATAAAAGTAGAGTATATAACTCCAAAAATGGAGTTTGTTGGGCAGTATAATATAAGGCTTTTCATAATCATGCAAGGAATTTTTACTTAATTTGAAGGGCAATCATCATAAGAATATAAAAATGGAAAAAATGGAAAATATTAATAAATATTTAAATTACTTCTCAGTTTGCTCATGTTTAGTATTGTAAATTGCAATGTGTATCTGAACTTACTATGTAATAAGAACTCTCTGAAAGGTCTTAAATTCAAGTGTCATAACTTATCCATGCTGCCCATCCAATGATTTTCACTGTGCTCCTAAAATATTTGTTCACTTGTTAAAATCCATGTCACAAATCTTCAGTGCAGCAGCTAATATTTTACAATTGATCAAATAGTCTTGAATATATATTCTAAATATGGGACTTAATGAAAACAACATAAAGATTTATGCTCCATTTAATGTACTTAGCTAAACTCGTGGGATTTCAAAAGAAGATAAAAAACAAAAGGCAATATGGGTTAATGCCTAGTTATCTTTTGGTTAACTTATATAGCTTAGCGATCGAAGAACATGAAAGAGGAACCTTTGATAAAGCCCAGTTGCTTTTTAAAATCCATAAAAGGCAGGAAAGACCATATTAACATTGGAATGTACAACTTTTAAACAAAAGCTCTTGCTAATCTTCATTTGTAATTGACAGCCAAGATACAATGCTTTAAGCGACTGCCACTCAATGATGCTAGCAAAATGAACCTACAGCAGGAAGATATTCCATGAATGAAACTTCAGGGCCTTCCTCCACATGTCTTTAGGGACTTCAGGAGTTGAGAAAGGGTAGGTATGAGTTTGTGGGGCTCACTGATGATTGATGATAGGTGCAGACTTGATACAAGAGAAGGCATGACTAAAAATTTGATGGCTGTCTGGGAGTGTCCATTTGGTCTTGGGGCTCCTCCTTCTGAAGATAATTTGAAGCAAACATTCAAATTTTCATAATTTTCTGAAGTAAATATCAGCATAATGATCAGTACCAAAGTTCCATTTAGCAGTATGACTGTGAAATACTATACGAGCAGCACCTCTAGAATTCCATGAATTTCTTTGGGGGCCCAGAGGAGGGTGAAGTGGCAGAATTTGAACTGTGACAGGATGTGGCAGATGAAGAGGCCAAAGAAAACATAGGAAGTGTCTTGATATTGGAAGAGCACTGCCCAAGTTTCATGGCATCCAAAGTACTGGGACAGGATAATGATGGCTGATGATAGGACTTGGTCATCCACGTCACAGAACTGGGGACACTTATTCACTAGATACAAGTTCAGCTATACCCCAGACTGAGGCCAATCCTACTCTTATCCAGGGGAAATAAGAGAAGCATGGGCCATAACTGAAGCTTAAATTAGATTTGCTAATTAGTCCTTGTGCAGCAGTCATCTGACACATCCTGATACATTCCCTAACCACTTTGGTCTACTGTAGTTCCTAATACCCTTAAACTTGACTTTCTCTAGATGTTCACCCAAGATCCAAAGTTCTTCCAATGGATTTTGATCTCAATACCAGATCTCTGTTAGAGATGCCTGATGTGGAAAAGGCCACCTGTCCAATGAACTTCTAACTATTGCCTCTTAGCAGTTCTGTGTGGGCCCCTCTAAAGCATATTAAGCTTCATTCAGTCCAGATGAGTGATATGCCCTCTGGCAAATACACAAATAATTAAGGCAGGAACTCATGACATTATTGCATGTAAACACCAGAAATAAAGGGTGGTATAGGGAATTCTGTGTAGATAAGACTAGTCAGTGTTTGATGGGTGTGAATCTCCTAGTCACACAATCAACAAACTGATGTCTACAAAAAATGTCTTAACTTTATTTTTCCAGAGCTTGAGCTCCTCCTCTGTCGGATACAGAAAACTTAATCTAGCCACTTCCAAAGGGGTTCATTAAATTCAGGGCCTTTTCAGTCATTTTCGCTTTAAAATTCACCCACATTCAGGTTGGGGGACCTCACCCCTTTCCCCTGGAATTGAGGCTATGCTCTAGTGAGTAACATGTGAACACTGACCATGGGAGACTTTTTGGTCCACCTGAACCTGGATCTGGGCCCTATGTGGCCCTCACTCTCCACTTAGGCATTACCCCTTCCACAGAAGCAATCCTTAGACATGTAGCCACATTCTAAAACAACCCCCAGCTTCCTCTGCTCTAAGCTGTCCTTGCTCAGCACTGAGACTCTTTGTACCCCCATTGTCTCACTTACATTTGCTCAAGCATTCTCTCTCTCTCTCTCTCTCTCTCTCTCTCTCTCTCTCTCTCTCTCTCTCTCTCTCTCTCCTTCTCTCTCCTCCCTCTCCTCACTTTTTAAATCCATCTGGGATCACAGAAACAGACAAAATACACATTCTTGCTTCCTTTCCTTTCCCCTTTTATTCCCTAGATGGTGGAGTCTTTAGTTGACCTGGAAAGGGTGGTGAAGAACAGACAGCCCATTGTTACTGCATTTTTTCATAATTCATCTGAATAAAAGAATTCCGCATCTTTATTTTCTGGTTCTTCTATTGTCAATCTCTAGTGTAATCAGTGTCTTCTATCCCAGCCACCTGAACCAGGGATGTTCACTTAGGAAATAAGAGATGTTAAAATTCACATATTTTGTCATAAATTCTTTGGGAATTTTAAGGATCATTAAATGTAAGTTCTGTTCTACTATGCTCTTGTGTATGTGTGTGTGTGTGTGTGTGTTTTATCATCATATCTTTTTTTCTAATTTTACATATTTCCAATGACATTAGTAGGTGTTTAAATTCAATAAAAATTAAAAAAGAAATAACTTGAGCTACTGAAAGCCCATTTCTCAAGTCTTATTCTCTGATTTGAAGAAGCATGAGCAAATGCTACCTATTCTTATTCCTGAAAATTTTTCCTTTCTTAGATACAAAAGATTGCATAAAACCCCTCACACTAAGCTCCCCCTCTGCTTCTTTGATCTCTTCCTTATGAATCTGCTTTATTGGCTTCTTTTCGTGCTCTATTTCTAACTATCCCTTTATCTTATTTCTATCTCTCTATCATTCCTTGGCCATTTGCTTTTCTCCCCCAAAAGATTCCCCAGAATCTCCCGGTTTTAATGGATAATTGTTATTTCCAATGCTGTTCCCTCCCTTGATCTCCAGCTTCTTCATATATTCCCATTCAACACATTTATTTAGGTGATTAAGTATTTATTGCATACCTACCATCTTCTACCTCTGTACTACATTCTTGAGAGTCAAGGATGAAAAGCAAAATCTCTACCCTCATGCTTACCATAGAGCCCAAATAAAATATTTCCCATACCAAATATTTCAATTTATAGCATCATCATTCTCTGAATCTAGAAACCATGGTGTCATTACTGATTTTTCCCTTCCTACATTGTCATGTCATCAATATCTCCTTATCTCATCATGCCTTTAAAATTGCCATGGCTACCATTCTAGGGCAAGCATGGTTTATCTAATGCCTGAGATAACTAAATAATTATCTAACTGGGTTTTGAAACCGGGCTCCTGAATCTGATCACACAAGAATGTCCAGCATGATATTGTCAAATTAACCTTCCTGAATTACCATATTTAGACATTTAGCTTATGCTTTGATTTCTAATCTACTGCACAGCAAACGTCTGTCATACTCATAACTCCTCCTCCTGTTTTGAATAGACTTCCTATATTTAGATAAGCTCCATATGATCAGTTCTGCTTCCTTGACATAGGAGTCAGACCTGAAAGTTCCAGCTTCCCTTGCAGCTAGAAAGCAGGTGTGTGGCCTGGGTTCCACCAATCTGATATATTTGCATAACAGTTTGATTTGGAAGTAAACAAGTACTATGTGAAGTTTCTATGTTTTGCTGGTCTAGTAGGGATTGAGGCATCCAATTTTTGGTGATGGCCACAGTTGATATTGATTTACTAATGATTGCAAAGTGAAGTTCCTGGTGCAAAAGTGGCATGGTGGGGAGGGTGGGCAAATGCAGTGGCTTTTAGGTTGAGTAGGACCACAGAGGGAGCAGAAATTTCCTCATCAGAACAGCTCTGTAACATTGTCTTGTTCTTAGAAGCTTAACTTCAAGCCTGGTTCCATGTCCTCACAATAATCTATGAACAACCCAATAAACACTTTTTTAGCATAATCAAACAGCAATAGCCTCTGTTGGAAATGAAGAACATTGGTGATATAATTGTTTGCATAAATAAGATTCCTAAGGCTCTCCTCTATCTACCCTACCCATTTCTTTCCTTCCTTCCTTCCTTCCTTCCTTCCTTCCTTCCTTCCTTCCTTCCTTCCTTCCTTCCTTCCTTCTTTTCTTTCCTTCCTTCCTTCCTTCCTCCTTTCCTCCCTCCCTCCCTTCCTTCCCAAATTTCTGTTGCTTCAGCAACCTAGTCTCTGACATTTTGTATGGCAGCCCTAGCAAATGAATACAGCCTTCAATATCATCTTGTTACCCTGTTTCATTGGCCCAATTAAGGAGATTATCATTTTAAAAAGATATTAAGAATATTGTCGATATCCTGGTAGTCAATATTCATTCTTCAGTTTATATTGCAAAATAGGTGTATTTTTGTGTATGTTTTATTTATTAGTAACATGCATGTAATTTTTATCTAGCCACTAAGTTTTCTAGGGAGACCTCTACAAAATGACCACATTACATATTAACACCTTGGGAAAAAAGCATCATTTCAAACAGGAGATATGCATATTCTGACAAGCTATGAGTACAAGATCATATCTTACACACATATCTTAACTTTTGAAGTTAAAATTAATTTAATCTGGTACATTGTCAAATAAGGTGTCATATGGAAATTAGATATTGTATAACTGTACACAGAGTATTAAAACGTTTCCATTTTACATATGCTGGAGGTTTTAATATTTTACTATGGACAATGTATCATTCATTCATAAAATGCAACCACTAAAAAGACATGGTGATGTGAAAAGGGCATATACGCCAATATACTTTGATGGTAGAATGAACTGAGTGTGAGTCCTGGATCTGCCATCTGTGTGATTTTTGACATGCTATTAACTTCTAAACCTCAGTTTTCTCATCTGTAAAATTGGGATCATTATAGGATATTTGTGATGCTTATTGAGATAATGGACCTTAAGTACTTGACTTAAGTGCTTGGCAAATTGTAAGTGCTCAATAATATTAGCTAGCTATCATCATCATCATCATCACCATCATCATTATCATAAATTAATAAATGAGGGAAAATTGTTTACTTACAGGAAAACAGAAGAAAGTGTCAGCAAAGGCTTTAGCTGTGTGATTATCCAGATTAGCTTTTTATAACCACAGCATTCATTTTGGTTTCATTTAGTTTTCACAATCCAATAGAGGAAAACTGAGCTGTAAAGACATACGACTGCACTGAGGGTCTTGAAACCAAGTTTTCATGGAAACTTTTTATTTCCTTTCAGGAAGAAGCAAATTATTCAATATCTATGTAATGAAAATGATCAGAGGTGAATACAATTAAACCATGATAGAAAAGTAAAGGTTATAATATTAATTTGGTCTATATATTATAGGGAAAAATATATGGTGAGGTCAATATATGCCACATCTATAAACTAATTCTCTGAGTAGCTGGATAGATAAATATATATATCTGAAAAATATTTTCCTTATAGTCAACCTATGTTGCGTCCTGCACGACTGAGAAGGTGGGAATGGAGAAGGGACGGCGAAGAGTTAAGATAGAAAGAGGCAAGATATAAGAGAAAAAAAAATGCAGCTGGGCCAGGGGACCCCAGCCTCGTGGACTGGAGCCCCGAAACAGGCTTGACGGTTCCTTTTATTTTCTTACACAAAAGCAAGGGTCAATGTAGCTTCCTGGTCTGTGAGTCTCACACCCAAGAATTAACCTCCTAGCCTAATTTTCCCATGCCTGCAAACTGCCATTACCAGAGGCCCCATGAGGTTATTGTCATGCACCTCTTAAGAGACCGAAGCTTCCTCTGCCAAGGCTTACTGATAGGAATGCAAGGAAGACAGATATTATCATATCAATAGGTCATTTCATGCAGGCTGCCAGAACCTGAAGCAAGGGGTTTATGCCCCTTTTCTCCTCTCCCTGATTTCTCCCATAGCACTCACTTGCACCCACAGGTACCCACTGGCACCCACTAGCACCCACTGGCACCCACACCGCTGTGTCTGGCTTGGGTTGTCCCTCTCGTGGGAACTTACCCATCACTGACTAGCCGGCCATCCTTTGGTGCCAAACAGGGATATATACAGTAAGCATAATATTGAAGTTATGATCTGTCTTTATGGAGAGGTGCATGGAGGCAGACAGGCAGGCTATACTGTGACAAACCTAAAAGCATATATAATCAGAATACTGTACTTAAACAGGATGCTGTGAACTGGATACTATTTTGTTCAGTGCAAGTCCAGTGTGGTTCTTGATGCTATGAAACATAGTCCTCTGAAGGCTTATTTTCCACTCTGTAGGGAAACAATCCAAGAAGAGGGTGACAGACTTTGTATTTTTGAACTAGTAGATTTGCCTGGGTCAGTATAGTAGAAATTTTAGTATGTTTTGCCTGCCTTTACTGTCAAAGTGCAAAGAACTTGTTCTGAGTTCGGTAGACGCCATTACTTAGATAAGGACTTCCAGACAACTCCTCAGACCTGAGCACTCAGAGGTCAAACAGGCCTGAAACAAACAATTTAATTGAAAATTGGCAGTAAAAATATTGCCAGCTGAGAGAAAGAATTAGATCAATTAAACATGAGATGATATTGAAGGCTGTGTTCATTTGCTAGGGCTGCCATACAAAATGTCAGAGACTAGGTGGCTGAAGCAACACAAATTTTTTTCCCAAAATTCTGGAGTTTAGAAGTTCAATATCAAAGTGTAGTCAGAATTGGTTTCTTTCTTCTGAGATCTCTCTCCTTGGCTTGTAGACAGCCACCTACCTTCTCCCTGTGTCTGCACATTGTCTTTCCTCTGTGTCTGTGTTCTAATCTCTTTTTATAATGATGCCAATCATAATTGGATTAGGGCCCACTCATATGACATTATTCTGTTACATTCTTCTTTAAAATCCCTACCTGTAAATGGAGTTACATTCTGAGGTACTGGGGGTTAGAACTTCAACATATAAGTTTTGGGAGGGACACAATTCAGCCCATAACAGATGCATATCCTAATGTCTTTCCAGCAAGTAATAAAACCACTCATTTGGGTTGGGGCCAAATAATCCTGTCTTTTTCTTGATGTGATTTCCTTAATACAATTGTCCATAAGTTATTTCAGAAAATTAAATAAGTAAAAATGCTCACAGGTAAATAATAATTTCTACCCCTCAAAAGAAAATAAATCAGAAAGTGGTTAACAACTTATAAAATACAAAAATTTTCTCTTAAATTTCAATTTATTACTCTTAGAATCAATCTCACGCTATATAGTAAATAATTCTGACAAATTTTTCAAGTTTTAAGAAAGAAATCATTTTTTCCTATTGACTATAAAAGTAGAGAGGTGTCTCATGGGCAACACACATTCCATTATCTTTATCTTCTAAAAGAGTCTCAGGACCAGTCATCATTTATCTGTTGCTTTTGGATCAGTTCCATCTACCAACTCTTCAAATAAACAAGTGACCCATGTGGCTCCCACATTGCATAGCGATTACAGATTTGTTTAGTTTTGCAATTAACACAGTACAGTAGCCCTTCCTGAAGTTTGTGATTGGTGCTTTATAGACTTAATTATTTGCTAATTCATCCTCATTTCTCACTTTGACTAAAATCTGGCAAAGAACTTGTGGTAGCAATTTAAGTTTATGATTGGGGCTTTTGATAGCATTTGGTAGTGACATAGAAGGGGAAGATGAACATTTTTAAATGTCATAAAGCAGAGGTTATTGTAAATCATTTTTTAAATCATTGTTCACTTTGAGGAATTTATGAAAGCTATAGAGGCTCATTTTCTCACAATAACATAAATTTCATCTCACATTTTTTTAAAAAAACATTTTTTTTCAGTTGAAGTTAGCATTCAATATTATTTTATATTAGTTTCAGGTCACACCACATTTTAAAGAGTTTAAAGAATTTTTGAGAATCAGTAAACCTCAGGTTAAAAATCTCTTTCATAAAAAAATAAATTGGAGGAATCAATCTCAGTTCAGGGATATAGAGAGTTGTAAATAAGCCAACACCTGATTAGATTAATATTAATTTCCACACTAATAACTTAAAAGATAGTAAAAAGTGTCATCGCAAAGCATAAACACTATTTACCTTACTCATTAGTACTACATAAGACATCTGGCTTTCACCAGAAAATTACAAGGTATACAAAAGATACATAGAAAAACAGAAAAACAACAACAACAACAAAAAACTCCCAGGATTCCCAAGAGACAAAACAATCATCCAAACCAGACTCAGATATGACACAGATGTTAAAACTATCTGAAAGGGAATTTTAAAATAGTTATGATTAATATGTTAAATGATCTATGACCAACGTGAACAACATGCAAAATCAGACAGGTAATTTTAGCAGAGAAATTAGAATTATAAGAAAAAAATCAGACATAAATGCTGGGCATGTATAACACAGGAAGAGTTGAGGAATGCCTTCAGTGAGCTGTTATGTAGACTCAGCACAGCCAAGTAAAGAATAATTAAATTAAGTAGATCTATAGAACTTACCCAAATTAAACATAAAGAGAAAACCAGGTGGGGAAAAAACCATGGGGTAGTATCCAAAAGCTATTTTCTATTTGTTCCATCTATTCTTTGTTTTAGTTAAAAATATTTTCTAATTTTCTTAAAGATTTTC
Source organism: Aselliscus stoliczkanus (assembly GCA_033961575.1). NCBI lineage: Eukaryota > Metazoa > Chordata > Mammalia > Chiroptera > Hipposideridae > Aselliscus > Aselliscus stoliczkanus. The sequence continues at coordinate 27,750,597 of CM066731.1, forward strand.
TCTTTAACCCATGTATTATTTAGAAGTGTATGGTTTAAACTTTCAAATACTTGGATATTTTTATTTTTATTTTTATTTTTTTATTTTTTTATTTTTTAAAGATTTTATTGGGGAATTGGTGGAGGGGAACAGCGTTGGGGAATCGGGGAAGGGGATCAGACAAGTTGCTGTCTTTTTGTTCTTCAGTTTAGCTGCGGAGGATGTTGCTTCACTGTTGGTATCATCATTGCGCTCTTCCCGGATGAGGCAGATCGGTCACCGGCCTCTGGATGTCGCTCATCGCGGCTATTGGCAGCTCACTCTTGGCTGCCAGCCGCTCACGCTGGCTGCGGGCCACTCACTGTAGCCTATGGCAGCCCACTGCAGCAGGGGTTGCAGCCCACACCGTCACCGGGGCTTGCACAGCCCAGCTCCAGGTGGAGCTGTTGTTAGCTGTAGAGGGCAGTGTCACTGGCCCTCATGTGGGATCCGAACCGGGGCGCTGGCATCCCAAAACCAGCGCTTAACCAATGCGCCACTCGGCCGGCCCTACTTGGATATTTTTAAATAACTCTCTTATTGGTTTCCAGTTTAATTCCAATAGGTCCAAGAACATACTTAGTATGATTTCCATTCTTTTCAGTTTTATAAAGTTTGTTTTATAACCCAGAATATGGTCTACTTTGATGAATTTTTGATGTGCATGTAGAAAGAATGTGTGTTTTGCTGCTGTGGATGGAGTGTTCTAGAAATCAGTATCAGGTCAGACTGGTTAGTAGTGCTGTTCAAATCATATATATCCTTCCTTATTTTCTGCCTACTTCTTTGTTCAGTTACTGAGAAGGGTATTAATGTCTCCAAGTATAATTATGGATTTGATTATTTCACTCTTTAGGTATATCAGTTTTTCTTTCATGTATTTTGAATATCTTTGTTACATGAATACACACATTTAACATTGTTTTGTCCTCTTGTAGGACAATGAATTTCCCAACTTCCAGAGAAAAAAATCATGGAAGCCCTGTGTGAACCTTGATGTTGGCAAAGAATTTTGAGACACACCACCAAAAGCGCAAGCCAAAAATACTAAACAAACAAACAATAAAAACCTAATAAATAGAACTTTATAAAAATATAAACATTTTTCTTCAAAATATACTCTAAGAAATTTTTTTTAAAAAGCCACAGAGTAGAACAAATTATTTGAAAAACACTTATCTGATAAAGGACTTGTATCATGAATACACAAATAATTCTCAAAATTTAACAATAAGAAAACAAACAACCCAAGTTTTTTAAACAAGTGAAATAATGGGAACACACATTTCACCAAAGAAGAGATACAGAGGGCAAAAAAAGCATATGAAAAGATACTTAATTTCATTAGTCATTAGATACATGTAAAATAAAACCACAATGAGTTATTACTACTCATCTATTTGATACTATAGATACTATTTGAATGTATAATACTATACAACCAGCAATCTAGGTACTTACCCAAGTGAACTGAAAACATATATTCACATAAAAACCTGTATGTGAATATTTATAACAGCTTTATTATTAATCTCCCAAAACTAGAAACAACCCAGATGTCACTTAATAGGAGAATGAATAACCAAACTGTGGTATATCCATACAAAGGAATACTACTCAGAAGTAAAAAAGAATGAACAACCAATCCATATAATAGTGGTAATAAATCTGAAAAACATTTTTCAAAGCAAAAGAAACCAAAACCAAAAGACTACATATTGTAAAATTCCATTCATATGACATTCTTGAAAAGGCAATCTGAATGCATAGAAAGCAGATCAGTGATAGTCAGGGGATGAGCAAGGAGAAGGGTTGACTACAAAGGGGTAGCATAAGGGAATTTGGGGTGTCATGGAGCCATCCTGTTTGGTAATGTGTGGTAAATACATAACGTTATATATTTATCCAAACACACAGAAATATACATCTTAAAGAATGAGTTCTATCATCAGCAAATTTTTTAAAATATCAAACGCGGGCCGGCCGAGTGGCACAGTGGTTAAGAGCTGGCTTGGGACACCAGCAGCCCTGGTTTGGATTCCACATGAGGGGCCAGTGACACTGCCCTCTTAAAAAAAAAAAAAATCAAACGCTTTGTCAGGGAATACCTGATGGAATACAGACCATGATAATCATACCATGTAAAATGTTAACTGTAGAGGAAACTGGGGAACGCCTACTTAGGAACTCTTTGTACTATCTTACAGTTTTAAAATTATATAGAAGAGATTAAAAAAAATAAAAAAAACTACCTAGTTGTATGACCATTGTACCCCCTAACACCAAAAGAAAAATATAATCTCATAACAAAGCAAAGTGCCTAAAATTTATTAAATGTAATGTTTAAAGCAATAAAAGTTTTGGTACTGAAGTAGAGCTCCAAAAGTATCGTTTTTCCATTTTCTTTTCTGACACATTTTAAATAATCATTTAAAGAGCATCTATCTAGAAGGTGCTCAGGAAAGATTTCTGAATGAGTAAATGAGTTCATGAATACTCAAAATCAACTCATCATCTTCCCCTTAGCTCCCGTGTCTTCTTTGAATTTCACAATTTTGTTGACGATTTTTATCATCTCAGTGCCCTAAATTCAAAACCCTGGCAACCTGTTTTCATTCTAGGTTTTTATCTTAACACTTTTCCCTACCCTGCACACATCAAGTAAGTCACCACCCATGCCATTCCTTTCCCTGCTTTTCATTTGTTACTCTTTATCACAATAGTTAAGCCTCCCATAAATTCTCATACACATGATTACAATATGACTTTGAATGGCCCCCTTTTGTAAAATGGCTGACAGATAAACCCTCCTTTCTTACTCTGATCATGGTATTATAATACACCACAGTTTTTAATGATTCGCCATTTTCTACTAAATAAATTACACCCTCTTTAGGGCATTAAGTGGCTTCCAGTATTTACCAACAGAGGTAAGCAGAACGTTCATTATTTCCCAAGAATGATATCAGCTTTCAGTTTTCATGCCATTGTTATTGTTATTTCTTCCACTGAAAAGCATTTTCCCTGTCCAGTCATGGAAATCCAGTCATCTTAGTTCACATTTCATGTTCCTCATAAAGTTTTCCCTCATTCCCTAAAAAGTGAATGCAAACTCCGATCCTCTCCAAAACTCCATACCATTTTGTATCAAACTCTCTTACGAATTTCATCACATTTTTACCCTGAATTATGATTATTTTACTATCTTATTTATTGCCTCTTTTTTATATTGTAAGTAAAGTGAAACGTGCTGTGACTCATCTTTACTTTTTATATTCCTTACTGGACCAAGAAAATTGTCTGACACATGGCCATAAAAAAAAAAAAATCCTTACTGAATGAATGAATGAATAAAATACAAATGGATAAATAAGTAAATGTTGACTAAATTGTAATGGAGGTGGAAGTAAAGTTTAGACTAGAGTTTAATTTTTTTTTAAAATAAATGGTTCCATCTCTCCTATAGACTCTCAGAGAAGAATGTTAGTTTAATAGTGGAGAACACCAACAGTTATTCACAATGCCTACTGGCTACCTGACCTACAGCTTTAGTCACAGGCACAGTGGCGACTGTATGGTTTCTTCAAGTAGCTTCCATGACAACAAAAGGAGACAGCCAGTCTCCTTCACTCCTTCGAGCTGACTCTATGAGCTCTTGGTAATGGCTATCTTGATTTTTTTAGAACGTAAGATTTTCTATCAGTTTTCATGTACTTAAAAAAGAAAGTATTATAAAGACACTTACTTTATCTCTTTTTTTTATAAAAGAAACTAGTCTGACAGAAAGAACACTAGAGAATTTACCTCAGATAATAGCAGTCTCAGTAAAAAGCACCTGCTGACCCATACAAAATTAAGACATCACATGGCACATACATTAAAGATACACATCAAATTAAATTCTAATACTACCAATGACATTCTTCTTTATAAAGCATGACTGAAAGCAAGGGCCTCTGAGTGACGGGTGTTTTCCCACCCAGCCATAGGAAAAGGATATTTTATAGTTGAAACATCTTTTAGACATCATACCAAAAGTTCTAAACAAAGCATGCCTGCATTTTTTTTCTTTTAAAAGACCAAGTCTTTCACAATGCAATTTTCCTGCTGTGAAATATTTTGCATATTTACACAATTTAAATTCAAATAATTTAAATTATTTGAAGATTTTTCACCTAAATGAATAGGCATAGCCTAAAAACATTCATGAATACAAGAAAAATAAAATACTCTTGGTTACTTCTACTACAGTTGTTCCTGGAACACATCAACGGCCCTAAACAAACTAACCTTATTTATGTGGTGGCTAAAGTTAGAGAAGAACACAATGTTAAAATACCAATAACCGGGCCGGCTGAGTGGCTCAGTTGGTTAAGAGCGCGAGCTCTGGGCAACAGGGTCACAGGTTCGATTCCCACATGGGCCAGCGAGCTGCACCCAAGCTGAGCTGCTGCTAAGCTGCCAATGGGCCACTGGATAGTGACTGAACTTGAAGCTGAGCTAGCTGCGTGCCCTCCACAACTAAGATTGAAGGACAACAACTTGGCTGTTCCCCTTCCCCAATTCCCCAACACTGTTCCTCTTCCCCAATTCCCCAATAAAATCTTTAAAAAAAAAAACCAAAAAAACAACCAATAACCTACCTATATATTATTCAGGTTAGCCTCTAAAATGTTGGCTTTAACATACACATACTCACCTCTTACTACTTTTATTTTCCCCTGGATAAAAGACAACAGCAAAATACTGCAGATGTCCACTATATGTGGCAATACATTCTATTTAGATTCTGTGGAAAGCCAAACTCTTTTTTCAGAACTCAGTGTCTGTTATCATTTAAGTAAACTTTTTTTTTTTTTATAGCCCTGGGCACATGAACAAAAACTTACTTCCATAGCTGGGTTATAATATTGTTTGCATTTATCTTTAAATGGTTATCTATGTTGTAGCTTTCTGTAGACTCACTTCTACTTTTAAATCACTGACATCTCTATAAGCATCCTCAAGGATTATATTTTTCACTAATAAATCTAGAATACACATGTTCACTCAAATTTTGGATTAATCTACATTAAATGTGCAATCATCTTTAAAGCTCCTATTCCAAATGCTGCTGAGCCCTCACTTTAAGAAAAACGGCGGTTAAAAAAAGGAAGAGAGTTTTTAAAGGAAGTCTCTAGTGAATCCTTTTGTAAAGTGAGTAATCTCATTCCAACTTATCTGTTTTATAAGTTGAGAAACAAGGTTCTTATTTCGGTATCCCTGGTAGAGAAGATGAGAATGAGGGCAAAGAGCCCAGGAGGAAAGGGTGAGATGAGAGGAGAGGGCAGATGCCCAGGTTCTTTCCCTAGAAAGTTAAATGTCAGTAGGGTTAGGCCTTGCCAATATGAATACAATCACAATGATGGTATAAAAAGACATGCATTTTCACCTCTATTGACTTTTCACGTTCATGGGATAATTATTGTAACATTTTCTTAAAGGGCAAAAAGCTTTTGATGATGAATACATCTCATTACATGGAATTTTACGTGTAATCCTTACATGAATCTCATTGTAATTCAGTGGATGAATTACGTGTTAATGCTAGCATAACAAGCCTTTAACCTATTTGACTTAATTACAGGCATATCATCAGATTTACTGGGAAAAGGTTTCTTCCCTATGCTCTAAAAAGACTCTTCACTTTTTTAACCCTTTGCTTATACCTTGTGAAGGCAGTATCCACTTCTGTTACTCATAATCTTTTACTACCACCTCCTATAGACTTCATCTATAGGAATAGAAGGACAGAATAGAGAACATCATTTTGTTTAACTTCATAAATGTCTACCTAGATGTTGGGGCCTCCTAGTATTCCTGGCCCCTTATGAACAGGACGCTTTCCAATCAAGACATGGTAAAATAGAATGAACTTGGGCGGAAAGTTGGAAATCTAGCTCTGACCCTCATTAACAGGGTAGCCTTAGAACAGTCAATTAACCTCAGCTTTCTTTTCTTTTACATGGAGATTTTATATCCACCTGCATAGGTTTTGGTGAAGACCTAACAATATAATATAAAAGGCATTTGCAGTAGTGCTGTGTAAAAAATACAACATAGTATAACTAGAAGATATTGAAGAAGATGGAGGGAGAGAAGGAAGAGAAGGAAAAACAAAAAGGCCCGTCAACATCAGTACAACAAATCAGCACTCTAAAGAGCATTAGTAAATATGCAATGCAGGTACATACAAAAATAGGGAATGAACAGAATCTTCAAGGAGAACATAAGAGGGATACCTAACTCAGACTTGTCCAATGGCTGAGACTTGAAGAATAAGTAGGAAAGAATTACAACGGGAATTGTGTTGGGGGTGAGTTGGGCAGGGTGGTAAGAAATTGCAGAGTCTTCCTCATAGAAATTATAATGTGCGTCTCACTGCAAAGTCAAGGCCCAGTAAATTTTTTGTTGAATGAATGAAAGAGAGAGCATATTTGAGCATAGAGTGCAAGACAAGAAGGGCTGGAGATGAGAGTGGGAGGGAGGTGGAGGCATGACATATTAGGGTTCAGTTTTAGACAGTGGCTCTGGCTGCTATAAGAAGAATGCTGTGAAGGGTGGGAGCAGAGAAGCCAGGTAAGAGGCTATGGCAGTGATTCCATGGTCTTGGAAAGACAGGGGACTTGACTGTTGATTGGATGTGGGCTATGAGATTAGTCTGAGGAAAGGATGAAGGAAATTACCGGCATCCCAGTTTTAACAAGAGTGGAGGCACTGAGCTGGAGATTGTAAACCTCAAGCCAAATTCTTGTCATGTTGGTGGACACTTCCTAAAGGACACTTCCCTTAGCTGAGCTCTGAAAGCCAAGGAAGAGTTCACCAAGTGCACAGTATGCAGTGGCAGGAGCACTTACTACTCATGCCCTGCAAGTCAGCAGGGGTAGCTCTGCTTCGCTCTGTGGTCTGTCCTTTTCCTGGGGGAGTTCCTCTCTACTTGGGCTTGTTCTAGAGTCTGGGCTGAAGGACAGTCCTTACCTGGGAGAAGCTCTCCTCATGGGGATGGTAGAAGGCCAAAAGGCCAACGGAAACATGCAAGGCTTGAAATTGAACTGGTATCAGCACACTACCATTCATTCGCCCATGTACATGCCATTGGCCAAAGCAAGTCATACAACCAAGGCCAAGGTCAAGGGACCAGGGGGCAGGGAGCTGAACTTTGCCTTTAGTGTGAGGTACTGCAGAAAGTTACATAGCAAAGGGCAAAGACACAGAAGCCAGAGCGGGAGACAGAGAATAGGCTCAGTAATTCATCTACCACAGGAACATCTATACGAACCTCCAGAGAGAACCTGCATGAACAAAGAGCATATGAGATGAGTAACCAGAGATCAATGTCTTGCAGCTTTAGAGCCAATAGAGGGAGGAAAGAGAGTAAGAAATTTGGATGAAGGAAGGTGGGCGTGGGTTTCATGAAGGGCTTGTTTCAAGTCATGTCAGATACAAAAGAGCCATGATGCAAACAGGCATAGGGTGCTTTGGGAGCAGCTGAGGGCCAGACAGCCCCCTAGCCTAGTTTGGGGGAGTTATTGGGGAGACTTACCAGGCAGAGAGTTGCATGGGCATTGCAAGCCCTTTAACAAAGCTGGAGCTCACTGACTAAAGGCATCATGTCTCTGTGGTTTATACCTGAGCGAAGTAGGCAGGCTCTTCTGCTGTGATGTGATAAATACTGGGAAAGCTCCTCTACCCCCAATCCTCCCTCAAAACATCTGGAAAGCAAAGGGAGTCCAGGGCGTGTTGCATAAAAACAGGAGAGGAGAGGACAGAGATCAGGCTTTGTGCCGTGATGAGAACAGCTCATCCCATGGCAGGTGTTCCTGTGGGATTAAACTGTTTGTTCCCTTGTCAGCAGGCTAGTTAATCCATCCAACCCTCGCCAAGAATACGCACACAGCAAACACTCCACTCTGTGAGAGCTGTCCAGTCAGAAACCAAAATACAGAGTTGGCTCCCCTGCAGATCTGAGCATCTCCCTCAGTCCCCTTTCTCTGCAATTCTCAGAGGTGATAACTGATCTCCAAAAATGATGCCAGATTCTGCAGAAGGCTTACTAATTCCTCCCCTTTATATCAGCCATTTTGTACTATAAAAGTAGTGTGTGTATGTGTGTGTGCGCGAGCGCACAAGCGTGTGATTGAGTGAGGCCAACAAACTCCCCAGAGTTGCTTGAGGTCACAGAGTCATTGGCTCAGTATGGATTAGCAAAACCTCATGCCCTGCCTGGTTCCCAATCCTTTTTATCTAACCACAGAACAAGTTGCCATATGAAGAAAACATAAAAAGCATTAACCTCTGATAAGTTACATTTATTTTCTTGTGCATTTGGCATTTATTTGGGTTGTTTCAATTTGTGTGGCTGAGTATATAGACTTCTGTATGAGGTCCTCTGAAACCTGGGTCTTTTATTTCTGTTGACATTTCTGTTATTCTTTAGTTAAAGTTACTGTTTGCCATTTCAATAAAAGTTGTTTCAAAAACTGTCCTTGGCTTTGGTGTCACTGCAGTGTGGAATTTAGCAGGATTTTCTCCACTCCACACTAAGATGGGAAGTCATTTCAGCATCAGTCCTTCTTGATCAACTGATCTGAATGTTCCTGGGAGAACAAAATTATTTTAACTGTGATTTCACATATTGTCTCTGGCCATTTGTCTCTCTGGTGAAAGTCTCTGGCCTCTCAATGTGTCTTCATGTATTCCCCACTCACAATGTGGTTGGTGTCTGTGTAAATCTTTGGTGTATTTCACATCTGTGCTTGTCTGCAGCTGATTTTCTTTGAAATGCAGAGCTCTTGACTTCTGTGTTGCAGTACCACAGACTGGATGCTGTGGTCTCAGGGCCATCAAGAGGCCATTTTATGAAAACGACAGAAACGACCTCCAGAAAATAAAGGGTTTTACTTGATGCAATCGAAGCAGCCCATACGTATCTGCCAAGCATGTGTGGTGAAATTTATAGATTGCCCCAGAACAAATGAGCATAAAGATGAACTCAGTTCCCTTTGCCATGTCATTTTTTCCAAGAGGTTGAAATTCACTTGAGAAATACGAACAGTTCTCTTTTTCTAAAGATTACTGTTTAAATGATCAGATCGAGCCGGACAAAACAAACAGCATCACAATTTCCAATCCTGTATTTTATCATAAAATAGCTGGATTTCTAAATTGGAAGGCAAATCACTCTATGTAATTGTGATGACACAGTCATGAACGAGCTTCACGGCTGTCCCTACCAAAGGACATTCCTGCCTGCTGTTAGCAGGGCTGGAGCGGGAATGAGGTGGTCACCCCAGGTGCAAAATCTAAGCGTGTCAAACACTCAGCCATCAAGACAAACATTTTAATGCAATACTTTAAAAAACAAAATTAGTGTCAAAAAATCCATGATGAACAAAATACTAAAACTGATCAAAGTGGACTGATTGTAAAGTTCATGCCCTTTAGGCAGTAGAATACCACAAGATGGGCAGAAAGGACAATCAGTCAGTCTAAAAGAATGGTTATTGGGGTAATATTCTATATGTTCCAAGGGACTTGAGATGAGAGAGAGAGAGAGAGAGAGAGAGAGAGAGAGAGAGAAAGAGAGAGAGAGAGAGAGAGAGAGAGTCTATGCTTTTTCAGTGTTGTGTTTTATCTACCTTAGATTAAAGGAGACTGGAAAATTGGAGAAGAAAAAGCCTATAGGAAAAGGAAAAACGCTCTTCGCAGCTGCCCAAGGCCGTCATTAACCTTGATGTGTCCCATCTACTTAGGGCCCCCTACTTTGAAGAGGAGATGACATTCTCTGACTTCGATGTGTGCTCTGTAATTGGCTTCATTTCTTTGTTCATCAGCACATACCCTGGGAACTATCATCCTGTTCCTGCCATAACTCAGTGCTCATGGAGGGCCTGGCTTTCAGGCCAAGGGGATGCGGAAAATGATCACAATAGCTCAGGTAATTAGGTAAAAAATATCTGGCCTAAATTATCCTGAGAACCATGTTGTGTGATATATTAACCATTAGAATTGTATTTGAAGACCATGGAGAAAAAAGTGTTTGTTATGAAAAGATCGGGTGTTATAATGTGTGCTGTATAATATTCAAGTGTGAAGTGTTATTCATCACAATCATTAGAATGGGGAAAGTACACACACCAAAGCACTGCTTGGGGACAGGGTGTCCCTGAGCAGGGGATAAGGATGCGTCCCATGTAGGGCAAGATGAGGCCACCGGCTGGAGTTGCTTGATATTTTATTAATTTCCATTGCTGAGAACTTCAGATCTTTTCATTATTACTATATTTTACTGAGCTTATGCCTTCAGGCTTTTCAAGGAAAGGGCACAATTTTTAAAACTTAAACTTTAAATCATCATGCATTAAAAGTTGTTCATTACCGTGAATACATTTTAAAATGGGGTGCTGAAGTTATCGCATAAATCTCCCAAATTAAAATGAGCTAAAAGGAAAAAGGATCTTTGAGAAAGGGAGACTCTGGATAAACAAGGCAGATCCAAAGAGGACAAGGTCAACCCGACCACCTTTGTGTCTAGTCAACCAGGCCCAATGAATGCATTCAGAAACCCATTCTACTTGTTCATTGATTCATTTATTCACTCAGCAAATATTTACCAAGTGCCTATGCTGTGTCAAGCACTAAACTAGCTTCTGAGCAAAACAGATCCCATCCCTGCTTACAAGAAGCTTACAATCCTAGGCAAAAGACAGTCTTTAAGAAAATCATCATGTAAATAAGTATAGAAAATACATAATCTGGGGACCAGAATTAAGCTAGGGTATTTAGGGAAGAATTCTCTTAGAAAGTGAGAAGTTCAGACCTGGATGGATAAGGTACAGATAACTTGGTGAAAGGGTGATTGGGAATACAAGAAGCGTTTGAGAAAAGGGTCAAAGACAAAGTCTGTGATAACAGAGAATTACAAAGCTTTAAAAAGTGTTAAAATGAATGCAAAGAATTAGCAGGAAAGGTAGGCAGGTGTGGGTTAATACATGAACTAGAGCCTCCAGGAAAGTGAGAAGAGCCGGAAAAGTGAAGTATGTAGCCGGAATGATATAGCTGGAAAAAATCTGAGAAAAGGCCTCCAACAGTTTCAGCCTAGGGTACTGGAGTGCAAATGCAAGCTTGTAAAGACCACCTCAGCACAGTGACTTTCCAGAAAGGTCTATGAAGCTACTGGGCATGTCACAAAGCCCCATGTCTGAATCCCACAGCTGCCTGAGAATAATGGCTTCTCCTTCACGTCTGCCTTTCAAATATCACATCAGGTCCTGTCATCAGTGATTTCTAACCGAGGCCCATAAGGGGAAGCAGACTCTAGAAATCACTGTTCCCAGTCTTAGGCAGAGGGGTGGTGATAGGAACAGCAAAGCAGGCACAGACCATTTAGGCTTTTTATCCAGCTTAGAATTTGAGATTTAATTCTAAAATCAATGGGAAGCTATTGTGGGGAATAGCATAATTAGAAGTTCATTTTCTCCATTTTACTCTGGCCGTACTATATAGTACAGATTAGTAGGCAACCAGGGAAAAGCAGAAATGCAGCTTAAAAGACTATTATAAAGCAAGAGATGATCATTTGAACTAGAATAGAGACTGAGAAAAGTAAATAGATTAAGATGTGAAATAGGACTTTGTTATGAATTGGATATAGGTGGTGAAAATGAGAAAGGCAGCAATTGAAACGTACATAGGTTTCATCACTGGTGCAATTCAGAGACAATCAGCACGGCAAGGGCTTTCAGGTCAATTTGTCTAACTCACTCCCTAATTCTGACTGATTACTGTCTTTATTCAACAACACCATGTTGATTAGGTGAAGGATTCATGCCTGATTATTTCAAGAATTATTTTCAGTCCACATAATTTCCATGTCTTTGCATGAAAAAGTCACCATAACAGCAGGGATTCAAGAATTACAGTAATAACATTTTCTTTTCTCCTGCAGACGGATTGTGGAGGAAGCAGCACGTTAGACAAGAACTAGGACAAGTGAAGTCCAGCGTTCAGTAAAGACAGGTGGCCCCTTCCGAAGCTGTGTGTGGATCAGTAGTCAGAAGATCAAGTTCAGAGATGGGTAAGAATGGAGCTTTAAGGAGATTTGAAGGTGATGAGAAGAAACCCTATCTCTATGCGGATAGAGAAAGAGATACCGCAGGCAGCGAAGCCAATGCTCCTTCACCATCTCCTTTATCTGTCTTGGAAGCTCTGTGGATTGGCAGGAACTGCCTCACTTCGAGAGGAGTGCAAAGATAAGTTAATTATGTGTTTGTATTTGATACCATGTGTGAAGAAAATATGCCAACTTTTTACTGTGGAGCAATGTCGCTGTTGTAAATGAGAAACGCTGACAGTACAAGTGTGCCTTGTTCTAAGTAAATTGGAAGGTAGGCTTTCAACTTTATAAAACTTTATCAAATCAGTAGGAAGCTCATGTCTTCCTGAAACCGTGAACTTGGGGATTTGGGGAATCATGTGTGAGATGGTGGGACCTACTGGCAAAGTGCAATGCTGCAGCTTAGTATGTTGATGGAGGCTAGTGACCAAGGCTTGGTTTTAGCTTGTAAACCAAGAAAGGACACAACAAAACTTTCCTAGGTTTCAGTGGAAAGCCAAGGGATTACCAAAAAGAAGGAAAATATTTATGGGTCCACCCGACTTAACAGAAAGTAAGAGGGAGAAGGTGACATATAGCTCAGAAGAAAGGACATCCTTAAAACTGCCTTAAGAAAGAAAAGAAAATGCCTAAGGAAAATGAAAATTTCTAGTTTAAAACTTTCTCAAATCCATGTCGTATCATCCACTTGTGTACTGTGAGGCCCAGTAGTTCTAGAATTGGCAACATTTTAACCACTTTTATCCCCAAATACTTCAAATCTCTCCATTGGTGAATTTTCCCCTGGGGGAATTTATTTTTAATTTTTAATTTAACAAACTCCAATCAGACATAGTATTCACCTTTGATAAATATGTTTTATAAAATCCTTCATTATAAGATAGACAACTGTGTTTTATAAACATCTTATAGGCATGTGATAAAAGATACATATTTATTCTTATGAAAAGGTCTGAATAATCAACCTTCTCTAAAATGTCTCAGAAGAACTATGAAGCCATTATTTCAATTTTAAAATAAAAACATGAAGGTATTCAATTATAAAAATGGATTCTTCCTCACATGCGTTTCATTCAGAAATGCAATGCCTCTCTCGTCTTTACAATTCCTTAACATGTAGTTGTCATCCAATGAAGCATGAAGCATTCAGTCAAATTACGTTCAAATATAAAATAACAATGTATTTTGAAAAACTAATTTTATTTACTGTGCTGAAAGCAAATTTTCAAAAAATTTAATGTGTTTATTCAAACTCAGAAGGACTAACACTGAAGATTTTAGCAAAAGATTAGTGGCAGCATCTAAAATAACAATTTTCAAGTTGATGAATGACACAAAACCATTTTAGAGGGACCTGTTTGCATCCTGAGTGGGATCATGATGGCTTCTATCATATTGAATGGTAATGTATTAATGCTCCAAAGTTGTCTGAGATTAATAACCCTCATCAACCCCTTAACAACATTCCCAGGTCACATTCCTGCTGCATTTCTAATGTTGACTGTATGAAAAATAGCATAATGATTACAACCTCCAAAGTTTGGGGAAAGATTAAATGAGATAATGCATGTAAAACACTTAACATAATACCTAACATAAAGCTAATGCTCAGTAAACAATTGCTATCATTGTAATTGAACCTTCCTGCCAGCCAGAGAAATTTCATTATCTGGAACATGAGTACAATTGTTTTGATTGGGGGTTGAGCTGCTCTCAATAATTTACACTCTGTCATCTTCATCTAGCAATGATAAAAGAGAGTTAACCTCATATCAGTTGGTTATTCTTTACTAACTGAATTTCAGGGGCACATGAGTCATACAAATATCCCAAATTTGAAAGAATTTAGTAAAATGGCTCCAGGTTTTAAAACATCGAAAAAAAGGGATGTAAAAGTCCACAGTAATCTGTGCTGTCTGTGTGAGTTTAGTCAAAAGACAGCTTTTCTAGTCTTCATTTACATAGTAACTCGTAGGGGACCAGGAGACTCACCAGTAGCCTTCTTCATGCAGATGGGTCTCAATCTGTAAAATAGGGACATTCACCTCATATTACTTTGTCAACAAATTTCCACAGAGGGCTGTGAGGCTAGACGTCCAGATAACCATGGTTCTCTTCTTTTGCCTCTTTTCCTTTTCTTCTTTTTTATAATTCAGCATGCCTCAACAGGCTACACAGCTGAAGTTGACCAAAATAAGCAATACTTTTGCCTCCCAATAACAACAACAAAAAGCAAATCAAATTAAAATGGTTTCAATAGTAAAGGCCCTGTATTGTTTATGTACCAGAAAAATCCAGAAGTAGAGCAGCCATTAGGCCTATTTTGATCAGGTCTCTCGCTCTATTTCTGCATCATCTCTCTGCCTTCCTTCCGTGTCAGTCTATCCCCACGTGGGAGCAGAAGGGCTTTACCAATTCCAAGTATCACATCCAGGGCCGGCCGAGTGGCTCAGTTGGTTAAGAGCTCGCTCAAGAGTGTGAGCTGAGCTCTGAGCAACAGCTGTTCGAGGCCAGCCCAAGCTGAGTTGCCGTTGAGCTGCCAACAGGTGGCAGGATGGCTCAGCTAAAAAAAAAAAACAAAACAAAACCAAGTATCACATCCATACCAGACTATTACAAGAAAGAGGACTTTTCTTCCCCTACCCCTCAAATACAAGTCCTGAGCTTCGTGATGACTGGGTCACCTTTTGTTCTGTACCACTCTGCAAGCCAGGGAGATGAAACCATGCTGACTGACTCAGGGGGTGGAGACAGAAAGACCATTATCCACCACAACGCCACTCCACAGGGAGCAAGTGATGGATGCTCAGACAACCAAAAATTTGACCATGTTAGATTCTACCGCAGGGACTAGAGAAGCTTCAAGGGACTTACAGAGTTTCTTTTGTTACCCAGCTCTTCTATTTACCCCCTCTGAGATCTACTTAAGTCCCAGATTTGTCAAAGAACAGTCTAAAAAGTATGTTTCTTTCTCTACTAAAAATTGGCACTTCTCTGACAAGAGCTCATTGTTGTGGGACCATGCTTGTATATCGTTTCCATTTCCTTCACACTGAGATGAATTCTTACAAAATGCTTTGGTACCTTATACAAATCAGACCTGATTACTCCCTCCCAGACTGTTTGGTGTGTGACTTGAATTGGTGTCTAGCACCTCTGCTGTACATTTATACTAAAACCTTACATGGAAAACAATTTTTTATAAGAACTAGTTGGGATTCAAAGTCTCTGGAGAAATGTCAATGAATGAGTCAAAAAGAATATGGATTCCTCCCTCGGATGGATTTCAACACACAGGGCCATGTGTGTCCATTTTATTAAGGGTATGATGTAGGAAATGCAGGAATGTCATATTGCACTTTTTCTGACCCTCATTTTTTAGATTGAAAGAAATGACCCAAAGACCTTCAGGTTCTGAAATTTCCTCAAGTGTTTTCAAAAATGATTTAGAACTCAAATGAAATATTTTAACATGTTTAAATCATTTTCAAAAGAATTGTTTTCCTTTGTGGAGCTTAACTAAAAAGGTTGGGAGCACACTTCTTTTCACGTATTTAACGTGTTGGAAAATACCATCTTCCTATTCATCTTAAAAAGGAATAAATGTCAATCACCTATCAAAAGGAAAGACAAACACTAAAAGTTTAGCTTATGGGGAATTGAGGGGGAATAAAGACACACACACACACACACACACACACACACACACACACTCAAACTTTCTCAGGCCACCTAAGCTACCCACCTAACAGAATTATACATCTCTCTGTTTGTATATGCATTTGTATGTTTAGAGAATTTTGAGATTTCCGTAAAGGTTAGGTAACCTTTTAAAGCTATGGACTCCTTCAGCTCTCTGGTGAAACTCATGAAAACTTTCTCAGAAAAATAAAATTAATAAGGAAATCAAGTATATTAAACTACATCTGTCAAAATAATAAATGAGTGATATGGTAATATATGTGCTTCTTTATGAACATATTCAATACAAAGATTGTTATGGACTGAAAGTTTGCATCTTCCCAAAATTCACACGTTGAACCCCTGCTCCCCAATGTGATGGTAACGTAAGGTGGGGTCTTTGAGAAGAAATTGAGATTAGATGAGGTCATGAGGGAAAGGCCCTCATAAATGGAATTCATGCCTTTATAAGAATCATGAGAAAGTTTGCTTCCTTTCTCTGCTCTCCAGCACTTGATAATACAAGAAGTCAGCAGTCTGTAAGCCAGAAGAGGGCTCCCCCCAGAACCATCCATGCTGGCACACTGATCTCAGACTTCCAACCTCCACAACTGTGAAAAAGAAATCTTTGCTGTCTATAAACCATTCATTCTATGGTAATTTTTATAGCAACCTGAATGGACTAAGACAAAGATCTAAGAACAGGTCTACTAACTACTCGAATTTTGAAGGAATTACTACTGGAGTTGATAGTTTGAGATCCCTGCAAACTTGTCATGTAACATGAAGACACCTGTGATGATGGTAACAAAGTCACAGGTACTGCTGTCCTACAAACGGTCTGTTGCCCTGAGTCAGGCAATATGGCTGAGAGTCAAACTCCTGGCATTCTGGCTCTGGAGTCAGCTCTCTCAACCACCTTGCTATTCTGCCAAAAAAAGATCTATGAGACAATTTAGCTCAAACCCATCATTTTTCAAGTAAGATAACTAAGGTTCAGAGAACAGAGTTACTTTGTATCAGCAGCTACAGCTCGGGAATGTTTGGTTTTGTGGCTCTCAAACACACAGCACTGGAGCCACCATGATCATTGCTTCAGGACATGCCATCATTACGGGTCCAGGCATGGCCTTGCTTTCTTTAACAAATGAAGTAATTTAAAATAAAATAATGAATATCCATTAAACTCACCTCCAAAACCAAAGCCTTGACAATAACTTATACCTATCACCTCTATTCTGCCCTTTTCCTTATGACTTGAAATAGAATGTTTATTGTTCTTTTACACACATATATGCTTTTCTATCACACTACAAGCATGCTTAAACAATGCTGTTGTTAAATATGTTAAAACCGCTGTTTAGTTTTAGTGGTGTGCGAACTTTAGCATATAAGAGGTAGTCTTCTGCAGTTTATTGTTCACACTCAATAGCACACTACTAGGGTTCATCCATATTGCTGAGCATACCTATAGTTCAATCATCGGCTAAAAATAAACCTCCCAGTCCAGCTATATTCTGTTTTATAGGAAATGGATTTGAACCCCAGTCTCCTGTCTGAACGACCTGCACTTGCCTCACCACCCTAGAAGTGCCGCTCTTTTTCTCCAAGCATCCCTGTCTCTTCTGAGTGACATATTTATTCAGAGGGAGCTCTTCCCAGGAGCTCTGAATCACAACAGGAGCTTTGGGCAAGGCTGGCTTGTTATCTGAAACCTGTGAATAAACTGGTGTTGAGTACTCCCAGCCTGGTGGAGACAGAAAGAAAATTTTAGTTCACAAAAGTGTATAGAGGCTGGGCCGGCCGAGTAGCGCATTGGTTAAGCGCTGGCTTGGGATTCCAGTGGCCCCGGTTCAGGTCCCACATAGGAGGGCCAGTGACACTGCCCTCAAAAAAAAAAAAAAAGAATTGAGGCTAGTCAAAAAAAAAAAAAATTGTATAGAGGCCAAGGGTATGGGCCTGCCTAGGGGAGGGGCCAGGAGAGAGGTCGTTCAAAGTCACAACCGATTGGGCCATGAGGAAGACCCTCATATGCTTCATTTGGGCTAAGTCCCAATGCTAAGCATGGCGGACGGAGACCGTCGGGGGCAGGACTCATTGCCATGTTGCCATGGTAATTCCTCTGCCAGCTCCGAGGCTGCCTCTGCTCTCTCTTAGAGCCCAGCCTCCAAGATGGGAGGGGGTGAGAGTGATAGGGGGAAAAGATAGGACTGCTGAAGCCAAGGACAGAAAACTTCCGTGGGAAGACCATGAGATGAAAAATCTCTTCTGCTGCATGTGTGCATGTGCCCACACTGGGGAGTGAAGGATAAAGAATGAGTTTTCTCTGCTGGGTGCCCACCATGGAAATGTAGCTTTGCCTAATTCATTCCAAACCTTACTCTCATCCCAAATGATGGTCACTAACTTAGATAACTATATTGTAGAGTTTCCTCTTTGTTGGACTGTGATGGTATCGTATAGCAGTAGTCCACTCCACACAATACAGAGAGAGAGAGAGAGAGAGAGAGAGAGAGAGAGAAACACACACAACATGCACCCTTCTGCTATCTTTTCTAAACAAACAACAGATTGCATTGCTGCTGTTCAAAATACTATGCCAGGAAAACAGAGAGAAATAAAAAAAAAAAATTTCAAAAAAAAAAACCCTACTTCATTAAGATTCAAACCAAATATATGTGCCTACCAAATGATACACTACACAATTATAAGCACTTCATAAATGTTCATCTAAGCCCATGCCTGCAAAGATTCAGAGAAACTGTCTCCCAGCCCTACCCTCTGGAGAAAGGCCATATGCAAACATGAGTCATATGTGCCATCTGCACAAGGCATTCCAGAATGCTCACAGGCATTCTCTTTAAGGTCACTCATAATCCCCATTTTACAGATGGACAATCAAAGCAAGAAAGAGAGGTGATAAGATGCCTTTCTCAACTGCTTTTCTCAGGATCCACAGAAATAAGTAAGCTCCTTTTATTCATTGAAATGTTTTTTTGTTTGTTTGTTTGTTTGTTTTAAAGCAACAACTTTGGCCAGATGATGGGAACAGAGTTCAAAGCATGGTTATTTTTCACCAGGAAACATTGCGCCTACCATGACTTCCACCAAGTACAAAATGAAAATTGTACTTCTTTTTTCTGGAGTAATGCGACTTGAAAATGATGATGGCAGATACTCATAGGCCACTGTACCAACCAGCAACAACTCTGGGTAAACCACTCATAAGAACTAAGGCACTGCTGTATTATGGCATATTTGTGATGATATTTTTCAAGTGAAATAAAATCAAAATGATTAAAACACATTAATTTTTTTCCAAAATAAAAATTTAGTCTTAGCAAAAAAAAAAAAAAATTAACTAAAAGTCCTGCCTACTCAGCAAAACTCCCTAATAACTAGAGTATGGCATTATTCTATGCAGACCTCAGGCAAGTTATTTTCATCTTCCTCATTTTTCTCATTTGTAAAATAGGGGTAGAAATAGGACCAAACTCCCAACACAAGTGATTTTGATGATTAAATGTCATCATACACATAACAAACTTGTCACGGCACATAACACATAGTAAGAGCTGAGTTAACATTAGAAATTCTCACACTGTGCCAAGTTTAAATGTCTTGCTTGAACTGGCAAATGATTACCCTTCTCCCTGGAAGTATAAAGAGATCCCTGCTTTGTGAATTAGGGACAGGCATTAACAAAACACTGGTCATTGACACATACACCCTCAAATTATTATTGAGCATCCATTATTTATAATTTACAGGAAAAGAGGACCACAGTACCATTTTGAAAATCGTGACAGCACTTTCTGCCCTAAGGTGAATTCTGCCACAGACTTGGGTGAGCTGAAGTGGAGAAACCATATGCAGGGAAGGATCCAGATTGTTGCAGGGCATAGATTCCTATTTTGTGGCATGGACGTGGGCAGCTGGGCAAGTTGCATCAGCCTGGCAGCCGCGAAGCCTGGAGCAGCTCCTTTGAATAAAGGTTTCCAGCTGACTGCACATCTAAGTGGCAGGGTCATGAATGGACTTCGGTTCTGGGAGACAAGGCTGTTTCCACAATTTGAGAAGAGTCTTTACTCCAGGGATGTAACAAGAGCAGGGCACACCCCCACCCGTCTCTTGAGTCATAGACACATATGTTCGGAAGGAGGACCCCCCCAAAGCTGTCACCTTTGAAAATAGAGAATGGCTGGTTATTACAGACAGTGCCATAACTCAGTGGGTGTATTTGTAAGGCTCCTGATGAAACATGATTTTTTCCCTGTAACCATCCTAAGAGACAAATTGCTATTCATAACAATTGATAAACGTGAGGTAATTAAATTAGTTTGTGGCCAATGTCACCATGGAATTCTAGACTTGTAAGCATCCAAAGATAACTTAGACATCATTGAATTCACTGTCTTTGTTGTACAAAGAAAAGGCAGTCAAGAGAGATTTGCTAGCTGGTCTAAACCCTCAGAATTCATCACAGTAGATAAGGATGCAACAACTCAGGGCTGCTTCCAAAACTCACTAAAATTAATAATTCTGTGGAGAAGCTGTCACCACCACCCAACCTGAGGGTCATGGCTCAAATATTCTATCAGTTCAACCCTAAAGAGCATTCTACTGACCTGCACTGTTTCTAAGAAATGGCTAGCCACAAATTGAACAGCCTCTTCCTCTCCAGAACCCTACCCAACCTGTCCTTCTCTCCACTTGCAACCAAACAAGGACAACCAAATCTACTTAAAGGCCAGTCACAAAACTCCCCCATACCCCTTCCCAAAATCTTACCCTGATAAGCTGTCCCCTTTTTACTCTATATAAAGTTCCCTCTCCTTTCAAACCCTCTTTGAACTCCTGCAGGAGCACAAGTGATGGGAGACATTTTTCTCTTGCAAGCATATGAATAAAACAGTCTTTGCTAATTTGGCTTCTAGCTTAGTTTTAGTTTTAGCATAATAGAATTTGAATAGGAAATTGTTACTAAAAATCCCTGTACACTGAATAACAATTTTAAAATATAGATTTTAGAATCCACTTGTTCCTCAACACCTTAACAGCTATTCCTCCATGAGTTGTTTGGGCTGAGATAGTCCAAAGCTTATATATAATTCTCCAAACGTTTTCTTCCTCTATTGCAGCTACCAAGAATATTCCAGATGTCAAGTTCTCTGTCCTCCTGTGCCCCTGAGTCACTCATTGATGGTGCAGAAATCCATACCAATCTATTTAGCACATGTAGTGTGAGTGAGATATAAACTTGTGTCTGTCAAACCATGGAAATGTGGAGAGGTTGCTATTACAGCACCATAATCTATCCCATCCTGATGAATACACATTGAACAAGTGCACAAGAGAAATTTATTCACGTGTTGGAAATAATTGATTTAACATAGTTGGCTTTTTTCTTTTTTTTTTTTTTTTTTTTTTTTTTTTTTTTTTTTTTTAGCTGAGCCATCCTGCCACCTGTTGGTGGCTCAACGGCAACTCAGCTCGGGCTGGCCTCGAACAGCTGTTGCTCAGAGCTCAGCTCGCACCCTTGAGCGAGCTCTTAACCAACTGAGCCACTCGGCCGGCCCAAATACTCTGCCTGCTTTTTTTTTTTTTTTTCCCCTTAGGGCAGTGTCACTGGCCCTCATATGTGGGACCCGAACTGGGGCTGCTGGCTTCCCAAGCCAGCGCTTAACCACCATGCCACTCAGCCGGCCCTGGCTTTTTTCAACTTACGCCCCACATCATCAGAACTTCAGGGATCTTTAGTCCATGCACAGGGACTACAGACATGGGGAGACATAAACACAAATGACTATCAATACAAAGTCAGCCCATGTTAAATAGAAAGATAAATAAAGTGCTCTAAGAGTATAGAGTGAGGTTGGATTATTGGATTAGCTCTGATTGAGGGACCTGTGAAGGACTCGAGGAGGATATATCATTAAATCATTAAACCTATGCCTAGAAGAACTTCTCTGGGTGGAGATGGGAAGCAATGGAAAGGAACCAATATGAATAAAGGCCCACCTTGCACTTCTGTTAGGTGACAGGGCTCAAATAATAATTCAATAAGAGCCTACAATAGTCCCCTGTGGTTTGGGCAACTGATAAAATCAAGCGGTCATTTTTCTAGCTGCTAAATGATCTCACTGGAAATCTGCTTGAGAAAGATGATACTTTACGTAGGTAGGTAGTTCACAGAGGTATATCTGTACAGGTGTTCTAGAGCCATTGGATTCTAAAATCTATATTTCAGAACTGTTTTTCAATGAGCAAGGCTTTTCAATAACACTTTAAATTTCAAATTTGACTGTGTCAAGAATAAAATTGAGTTTGAAACCAAATTAATGAAGGCTATTTATTCATACATTTGCTGTAACAAAGGCATCCTTTACCATCACTTCCACTTCCATTTCAGTGTGTCCACCACTGTTATATTGAGTCCCTTCCCGACAGTCATGGCCAAGGTTGTGTTCTTCCTTACTGTGGAAGCAGGGAACTCAGCTTTGTCTTATCAAGAGGTGATTGTGGGGAGCCAGCATTCAACAATCGGCACCTTTCCAACCTCCAGTATCAGCTTATTCACTACCTGTGACATGATCAGTAAACCAAAGTGACATATGTTTGTATTTTCGTTCTGCACCACCCTGTTTCAGGTACAAATTTCTATATTAGTCATGATAGGCTGCTTGTACTGTGATAATAAAAAATTCTAAAGTCTCAATGACTTAATACCACAAAAATATATTTCTCACACACACGACATGCTCAGTGCAAGTCCAAATAGGGCTGTCCTTCACACAGTGACTCATGAACACAGCCTGACAGAGGCACCACCATCTGGAACATTGTTATCCTCCAAAACAGGGAGGAGCGACACTGCAGGACCATTCCTGGGGTTTTCACTGCCTTAGCTTAGCACTGACAGTTATTCCATTGGCCAGAAATATGCAGATGGCCCGCCTCACTTACTGGGGCCAGGGAATGGAACATGGAGAGCATATTTAATGAAAATTATTGTCCCTGACACACTCAGGTTGTGTAAAGATATCACCAATAAGAAAAATGAGACTGCCAACAAGGTGCTTCAAATCTGGTGAAGGAAAAACACTATAATAACACAAGACACATGGCAAATACCTTTCTGAAGTTACTCTGTCTGGAGCTGCCTCAAAACCAAACCACGATTATTTGTAGGGAGAGATCAACAGATAGGCTTGTTCTAGACATCCTCTCTCCCCTGAGGCTCTGCTCCAATCCTGGCAAGAAAGAGTCTAGGTGTGTGTTCTGAATCACCCCTCCTTTACACACCCCCATCTTCCCTTGATCTAATTTGAACTTGGAAGATTTTTCAGCTTAAAAATGATCTACTAAGATGGGAAATCTCTACAGTTCAAGATAATAACACAGTCAGGTTTAGCTTACTCAGAACCGATGTGAATAAAGTGACTTGACAACACTAAAATCATTGCAGACACCAGTAGATATAGGTAAGGCCACCCCCACCCCGCCCCGCACACTGAAAGCTTTGTTAGATTTGAACAGCACTGTGATCTCAATTCATTCCTTGGGTGGGGGCTGCAAGTGGGGGCCTCTCTTTATTTGATTGCTGGAAATCTGGGTCCTCCATGAGGTTCTGTGTTCCAGGGTCCTATTTCAGTGCTTTTTTTTTTTTTTAATTCTTTTATTGTGAAATAAACATTTTTTAAAAAAAATTAGTGTCAGGGTACAACACAGTACAATAGTTATACTTTTTACCCCAAAGTGACAACCACCCACCCCCAATTCACCACCCCACTGCCCCCCCACCATATTATACATATCTATTACAATTCCCTTGACTCCATTCCACACTATACTTCACATCCTATTTCGATGCTTTTGGGCCTAGTCGTGGGTCTCTTCAAGTCCACATATATTCACACACCTATTCTCATTCATTTGGATGGATGGCAAGATGCCTGTTAGAATTACCATGATCCTGAGGCTCCGGATGTCAAAGCCCCGATAAACTGAGATAAACCACCTGAAAAACGTGATGAGTGATAGCCCTTTTGCAGAAAGCCCCTTCTGAACAAATGTGTTGCCATGTTGACCCCATTGGGCTCTCTCTGTAGTTCACTATCTATTCATATGTGTATTCCAAATCTAAGAATAGCTAGCTACAAGCCACAGAAAACATATACCTGCAATCTAAATGCATTTCTCTCTGCCAGGAGGACAGGCTGCAGAGCCACAGTGCTCAGGAAACCCAACAGCCCTCTCCAGCTCAGCCATGGCATGGAAAACAACAACCATGTTTGCAATTTTTAAAAAATATAAATATTTAAAATGCATGCTTTCCTCCCTTGCTTCTCATCTCTTTTTGTCTTTACTTCCATCTCCCTGAAGATAAGCTATGCTGACAGTTCTCACAATTATCCTAATCTCCTGAAAAGGCACCGACTTCACCTGTGGAATCAGCCTGTTGTGCTGTATGTATATACTGAGTATGGTAGGAAATCCCTTTTTATTAAACTGGACAAATGGAATCAGACCAAGGAGCAAGCACTTATACCTCATGTAGGGAGCAACTGGAAGCCCACAGAGACAGACTCTGATTTCATCAAGAGAGAACAAACCCAGGAGGAAAGGAGAAGAAAGTGAGGCTGTTGAGAAGGGGGCTGAAATTCTGAAGCTCTATGCTGTACCCTCTCAACCTCAGAGGAGGCGGAAGCAGTGAGAGGAAGCAGCGATGGAAAGAGTCTGAGCTGATGACAAGTGAGAATGGGGCACCAAAGAATACATGCAGCACAAAAAAGCTTTGGAAGCTCTGCTAGTATTAGCTAAGAGGAACCTGAGAGAGAATGGTTTTTACCAGCATAGAGAAGTAACACTCAACAGTAAATTGCAGAAATGATGCTAGGATGAGAGAGAAAGAAACCCTAATTCAGGTCTTAAAAATCATAGAATCTTAGAGTGAGATCATTTATCCATCTGTTAAGTTTCTAAATAAGAGAACAGGGGCTCAGGAAGATGTTCTAAGTTGCTCAGAACCACAGAGTTCCTAGGGTATTGCTTTGCAAATATGGTTCAAATGCATTTCCACAAATATCCATTTTAAAAGTAAAAAAGCATATACCACTGTCAATTATCATAATTTGAGTTCCCCCAGAAATGGACCATACGGACATATTTGCAGGTATGGAAGGTGCAGGAAAGATTGATAGGGGAGTCGGGAAGTAACACAGCGATGGAAAGAGCATCAATAAGGCAATAAGACAATGAAGGGTGTGTCACTGAGCAAGTTGCCCATCTGGGAACTTGGAGATAGTCCAAATGGGGAAGTCTGGGAAATGGGTTAGAATGGGTATGTGTACTTCAGAGGCCCTCCCCCACTCACTTGGGAAAGAGGGAGGCAGGGTATTTATTCATCAACTCCCACCATCACTGGTTGAGGGCTATGCCTAAAAAGAAATAATTCCCTGGCTTTTCCAGCCCACTCTGCAAGCAGGCTGAGCAGACTTCCATTACTTAGGAAAAGTCCTGAGGCAAAAATTTGGAGATGCTGACAACTGTAAATCAGCATAAGTGAAAAAAATGTAAAGGTTCAAAGAATATGTATGAGATGCCAACATTGTCTGCTATAACAATCCACTATATATTTAGCTATATTTCCACACACCTCTGTTCCAGAGACAATTAAGAGGTGGAGGCACCCGCTTTTCTCACTACGTGACTTGGTTCTTTACAGGCATTGTGGGGGTAGCAGTCATGAAAATGCAGCCTCAACAACCCAACTACTCCGTTGACCCATTTGTTGCTAACTCTGTACCATGACTCCTACATCATTGGCTTGCAATACACATAATATATTTTGTAGCCAAACCCGCCTATTTATCAACACGTATTTTCATGACGCATAACACAGGTGCACAGGTAAGTAGTTCATTTTGTTAGTTTTCAAACTGGTATAAGTATGTCCTAAACTTCTGAACATTATAGCATTTAAAATTTTATAAACTATGAGAAAATTGAATTGATACCTATAATTCAGGTCTTGGAATTTGGAAACATGACCTAATCCCCAGTCACACTGTTAATATTTCAAAGGGATATAAAAGCACATGTCACATGAGCTTTACTAATATACAAATATAACTTGCTAAGTTTAAAATGAAGTCTATATCTCAAATAGAATTGCATGTCTTCTACTGGGGTTGCCTGAAATATTATTTAGACAGTAGATTTCTAGAATAGTTAAATTTAAAGTCATTTTAATGTACAAATCTCTGACAAGAACCAGAAATGCAACCTATCACCCTGAAAAATAAAAGATAAAATAAATGTATATTTAAAAAGGACTTGAATTTCTTTAAAGCTCTCAGAAAACGTTACCATTTAGTAATGACATTCCCTATTCATTTGACCTCAGCTTGACACACTGAATTGCTCTGAACATCTGTGGCCAGACACATAAGTTCTACATCTTAATTCTTGCTTTTCTAATTTGTACAGAAATGCACAGTAAAAGGATGCCAAGGCTAGAGCCAGAGACAATAAAAGAAGCAAAGTCATAAGTAATTATAAAATTCACATCTACGGGTGCAAAGAGGTTACCAACCTTTCCCCACCAACTTAGATAACACTCCACATGGAAATAGCTCAAAATTAGAGATATATCATGCCTCTTACCTGATTTCATGGATTCAAAATGCCTGGATTCATAATACCTGCACTTACGTCTCTCAAACTAAAATAAAACAGGAACACCTTCATGACTGTTGTACTACTCACTAGATTGTAATGTGATTGATTATAAGAGACATAAGGTATAGAGAGGCGGTATTAGATTATTTCAATATAGGCAAGAAAATTTAGGAAGTGAGTACATCTATAAATGAATTTTCATGGATGTGTTAGCTGTGTCTTATAATGCGACACTAATGGACGCAACCCCATAAAACTGGAAATGAGCAACAGACTTTGTGGTCATCGTTTTCTGTGATTTTTCATGGTTCTCCGCCCTGGTCACACATTAGAATTCCCTGAGGAGCTGTTAAAACAAAACACACACTGCCCAGGCCTCCTTTGGCATCTCTGAGGTTAAGCCGAGGAATTGAGATGACTTTAATGATCAGAGTTGAGAATCACCACTCATTTTGTAGTGAGAACAATAAATGCAGGTGATTTCACAGACACTGTTTATTAACCTCCTAAGAAGCCACAATTGAAAAATATAGTTGTCTGTAAAGGTAAACATTTTATTTTTAAAATAAATAATTAATTTATTGAGTTATTCATTCAAGAGAAATTCACTGAGCATCTACACTATATGCCAGGTATAGAAATAAACAC
Source organism: Aselliscus stoliczkanus (assembly GCA_033961575.1). NCBI lineage: Eukaryota > Metazoa > Chordata > Mammalia > Chiroptera > Hipposideridae > Aselliscus > Aselliscus stoliczkanus. The sequence continues at coordinate 27,777,781 of CM066731.1, forward strand.
ATGCAAAGATTAATAAAACATGGTTGCTGACCTCATGTGTAGATGGGAGAAAACACATTTGTTGATACGATGATTACAAGGTACCAGAAAAAATGTTTAAAGAGATTATAAAAGATGTGGAAGAAAAACAGAAAAGGAAGCAACTAATTCTACCTAGAAGAATTATGGAGAGCTTCATAGAAGAAGTAAAAATTAACTGTTCATTGAAGGAAAGTTAGATCCTAGAAAACTCGGAAAAAGTGAAAAAAGACTTGAGGTAAATTTTTAAAACATAGGTTCCTATGAATAAAGGACTTTTGTTTGTTTGTTTGTTTTTAGCAGAGCCATCCTGCCACCTGTTGGCAGCTAAGTGGCAGCTCAGGTCAGGCCGGGAATTGAGCCAGCGACCCTGTTGCTCAGAGCTCACACTCCTGAGTGAGCTCTTAACCAACTGAGCCACTCAGTCAGCCCCAAAAGGGATTTGAATAAAGATTTCTCCAAAGAAGATTTATAAATGGCCAATAAGCCCATGAAAAAATGCTTAACATCACTAATCACTAGGAAAATGCAAATTAAATTCAGAATGAGCTACCACTTCAAACCCATTAAAATGGCTACTATTAAAAAAATAAAATAAGGGCCAGCCGAGTGGCGTGTTGGTTGAGAGCTGGCTTGGGATGTCAGCGGCCCCAGTTAGGATCCCACAGTGGGGGCCAGTGATGCTGCACTCTGCAGCTGGGATGATGAACGGCAGCTCCACCTGGAGCTGGGCTGTGCGAGCCCCACCGACGGTGTGGGCTGTGGCCCCTGCTGCACTGGGCTGCCATAGGCTACAGTGAGTGGCCAGTGGCCGGAGTAGGCGGCCAGCAGCCGGACTGACCTGCCAAGAGCCATGGCGACTGATCTGCCTCATCGGGGAAGAGCGCAGTGATGGTGCCAACATGGGCCAGTCAGGCGATGTCCTCCAGGGCTAGACTGAGAAACAGAAGGACAGCGGCTTGTATGTTCCCCTTTCGTGGTTCCCCAATGCTGTTCCCCTCCCCCAATTCCCCAATAAAAATCTTTAAATAAATAAATAAATAAATAAATAAAATAACAAGTGCTGACAAGGATGTGAAGCAACTGAAACCCTGTGCACTCTTGATGGGAATGTAAAATGATACAGCCACTGTGGAAAACAGTATGGTGATTCCTCAAAAAATTAAAAATAGAACCATCATACTATTCAGAATTTGGTATATATCCAAAAGAATTGAAAGTAGGGTATCAAAAAGGTATTTGTACAACTGTTTCAAAGCAGCATTATTCACAATAACTAAAACATGGGAACAACCCAAGTATTCATCAATGAATGAATGGATAAGCAAAATACGGTATATACATACAATGAAATATTATTCAGCCCTTAAAAAAGGAAGGAAATTCTTACTTACTCGTATGACCTACAGTATGAACTGTCAGACCTACAGTACGAATGAATCTTGAGGACATTATGTTAAGTGACATAAACCAGTCACAGAAAAACAAATATTGCATTATACCTTTTATATGAGGTACTTAGAATAGTCAAATTCATAGAGACAGGAAGTAAAATGGCAGTTGCCAGGGGCTGGGGAGAGAGGGGAAAAGGGAGTTGTTTAATGGTTATATAGAGTTGTAGTTTTGCAAGATGAGAGAGTTCTGGAGATGGATGGTGGTGATGATTGCATAAAAATATAAATGGACTTAATATCACTGAACTGTTCACTTAAAAATGATTAACACGGTACATTTTATATTACGTGTATTTAACCACAATTTAAAAATTGAAAAAACAGAAAAGAAAGAGAAACCATAGACTCCAGCTGCTCTCTCAGTAGCACACTTTCTCTTCAGTTTGGAAGTTTTCTGAGCCTACCCAGTGATTCTGAATAGCCAGTTCCCCACAGGATGAAGTAGGTGATCCAGGTAAGTACCAATGGAGTGGGCAAGATTAAAATTCAGGATGACATTTTGCTGGACAGGGGTTTCTACACAAGACCATCTTGAGATTGGCAGACCTTCAGAGTCAGTGATAAAAGCTGTGGTTTAAGCAAAACATACCAAGTTTTGATAACCAATGCCCAAGAACCACAAGAAGAGATAAGGTCAGAAGTAATCAGGGACAGGATTAAAGTAAAGGAAGACTGGAAATAGAAAACAGAAGGATACTGAGAAATTTCTGAAAATCCTGGGTGTTGGTTGGGTTAAGCCCTCCTTCCCATTTTCAATGCACCAGGTATTAGAATTTACTAAGGTACCAGCAGGAATCTGGTACTTATCCCACTGTCTACCCAGTTTCTCACCTTGATTGAGTTGCTGGAGCTAGGCCCAAGACTGTAGGATGGAAGGCAAAATTGAGTTTGATGATTAAAACAAGAAGAGGTAGATTTTCATGGACAAGGACAGTTACAGAAAAAAGGCTATGGAGTTGTTGCCCTAGCCGCTTTGGAAGGCCCCCCAAAATGTTCTGATCTGCAGAAGTCAATGTCTATTTATTCAATAAATCATCTTTATATGCATCATTTATTATTTGTCAGCCACAAAAAGCACTCTACCCTTTCAGAGTTTACAGATAAACAAACACATTCTTGTATATTACTTGAAGATTAGAGTTAGACCTTATACATATGTTTATCTCCCTTACCTCCTTCCATCTCATCCCAACCACCAGTCCCACCATTGTTTCCAAAATTGTTCAGGAACTTAATGAGAGAATAAATAAGTATATAAACGAAAGGTTCAAACTTCTAGCATCTGTATGTAAAAATCCTGATTTGAAAGAAATTTGTGCAGAACAAAATTTGAGTAGAACAAATCTCTCACTTTGTAAATGAGAAAGTGGTACTAAAAGAAATTATAACTTGTTCAAAGTTATAGCTAGAATCTTCTATTTTATCCAGGCCTTTTTTTTCATAAGACCTTTATATTTTCTCAAAGCCTTTCCATAGCCTACATAAAAATTTCACTTGGGGGCAACTTGAAACAAGAGAAACATATAGAATACCACAAACTACACCAATATTTGTCAAAGCAAGAATAAACAGTAATATATTGCTAAAGATGTTTTAAAAAAGAAGCTTAATGGAGGAAGGGAGACACTAACCTTCCCAGAGCTCAATATATTATAAAGCTGCTATGATTGAAGATGTGATAAGACTACATAGACAAATTAACATAGGAGAATATGAAGCCCAGAAAATGAGCCAAGAACATACCAAAATTTAGTAGGGTGTAAAATGGATATCACAGATCAGAGGACAATTTAAAATTATTTTTTAAAGGTTCTGAAACAATTGAGAAGAATTTAGGGGAAAAGAACTGATTTTCTCTTTATACTCTATACTAAAATTCCAGCTGCATTAAGGAACTAATTATAGAACAATAGGATGACAAAAAGTCCAAAAAAAAACTGTAAGTAAATATTTATTAAGTCTTTGGAGGTTTGAAGACTTTTATAGTTTATAAGCAATAAAAGAACTCACAGAGAAAGTAACATACATGGTTATAAAATGTTACAGATGGAAGCTTCAAAAGTTCACTACAATTAAAAGGTAAATAACAAAGAATGTTTGCAACAAATATTTAAAAAATTTTATTCTACTAAAAACTGATAAGTCAATAAAGAAAATATTACAAATCTCTCAGGAGGAAACATGAATAGACAATGTATGAACATGGGGAAATACTTTATGTCATAGGCCACTAAGACATATATTCATTCAGAGCCAGAAACAGGTCGCAGGCCACACAATGAAGAATAAGAAGTAATCACCAGCAAATTTCTCTCAGATTATGAAACCAAAGGATACTCATGTGTTTTGTGTAGTATCCTCATATCAAGTTTCAACTTTCTTATGTACAAAACTTGTGGGGGTCTACCTCATAGCCTACCTTTCTAAAACAAAGTAATCGAATGCTAACAAAATTTTGAGGGAGAAATAAATGAATAAATGAATGAAAGGATGGATCCATAAAACCTTAGCACCATTTATTATTTTAAAATTCAGACATAATATAGCTGAATAAAATCAACAAACTATAAATAAGCAACAATATTTTGGAGCATCAAACTCTATACTGGGGGTGCCAAAACAATGTACACATTTTAAGAGATATTATCTATGTATTACTTTTCAAAGTTGAACTGAATTATGGTAGCAATGTGTAGTATATAATGTTCACTCAAAAGATGGAGTTAATCTAATGAACGCTAGCATCATTCATTGGGTTATAATTTTAATACAGTTTTCTCCCTTCTTAAAATTTTTATACATTTTTGACACCCTCTGTATATATATTTGGTGAAGATGACACAGATAAAGCCATGTTTAATTTTGGGCTTCAGCAAAACAAGTAGTTCTATGATTAGAAATGTAGGTTCTGGGCCAGCCAAGTGGCGCATTGGTTAAGCGCTGGTTTTGGGATGCCAGCGGCCCCGGTTCGGATCCCACATGAAGGCCAGTGACACTGCCCTCTACAGCTAACAACAGCTCCACCTGGAGCTGGGCTGTGGGAACCCCGGTGATGGTGTGGGCTGAAGACCCTGCTGCAGTGGGCTGCCATAGGCTATAGTGAGTGGCCCGCAGCCAGCGTGAGCAGCTGGCAGACAAGCATGAGCTGCCAATAGCCGCGGTGAGCGACGTCCAGAGGCCAGCGACCGATCTGCCTCATCCAGGAAGAGCGCAATGACGATACCAACAGTGAAGCAACATCCTCCGCAACTAAACTGAAGAACAAAAAGACAGCAACTTGTCTGTTCCCCTTCCCCGATTCCCCAACGCTGTTCCCCTCCGCCAATTCCCCAATAAAATCTTTAAAAAAAAAAAAAAGTAGGTTCTGATAATCCTGAAAGTATTAATTACTATTACATGCTCAAAGAAAATGTACAGTCTTTAATGAGGGTAGTTTTAGGATACATATGAATGTTAAGCTGGAGGAAGCTCCCATCTAACCGCTATGCAGAGGAGCAGAAGGCAGAACAATGGTACCCTACAAGAAGCCACTTGCCCTTACATGTGTGCTGGGATAGGATGACACTCTAGAAAAAAGCCTGACTCAAAGCACAGGAGATTTGAGTTCTGATCCCAGAGAGCAAGCAAGGACAGAATCCGAGGAAATCACAAGATGAACTGGGAAACAGCAAAGAAGAATGCTCAAGGACAAGTAGGAGAGTTTGGTAAAAACAGACAAGAAAGGAGAATGGTAAGCAGTGAGTGACAGACAGAATGACATGACCCACAGAAAACAAGAAAGATAATGGTGAAAGCAATCCATGCAGATTGGTAATTAAGAGATTTTGAAAGAACTTAATGAACACTATTACATTAAAGTAGAAGGAGCATACCCAGTAGTGCAGTGAAGAGCCAACATGGAGGAAGTGAAAACATCAAATCTAAAACAGATTTTCATGACATTTGATGGTAAAAGAATAATGGGATTGCTTTGAAGGAAAATTGGTGAGTTAAAAAAACTGAATGAATAAATTAATATCTGCCAAGACAAGATGTATGTGTTTACTGGTTATGACAATTAATCCAGAATAAACTGTTCTGATTTTTAACAAGTTGGTTCAAATTTTATTTTATCTATTGGATTCAGGAAACCCTAAATATTTCCTAATATGTTTATTAGTGTTCTTATGTCATTTTTTATAACTCCAGACCCTGACATCTATTACACATTTGTAAATGGTATCAAATGATCTAATGTCCCATCCCAGTTATCCAATGCAACATTATTTAATATTCACTAAGCATCAGTAACTTTATTTCATGGCATTTTCTTGCCCATGTAACCCTTGGGAATATAACCCTTGCCATGTAACTCTTTTGTCAGCCACGATCTTCTACAAATAGCCTTTAGAGATATTCCTTTCATACGCCATCTGCCTTGCAAAAAAAACACCTTTATTAAAAAGTTATAGGAGCAAATTTAGTTACCAGAGACAATTCATTACGAACAAAAAAGGCTATGCTTGGAAAATCCCTATGCTTCTTGGGTAAAGACTTTTGTTAATGGAGGAGAAACAGGCATGGGGAACCAGGGTTGTCTCATAGTCCTCTATGTCACCTGCATGCATTCCTAGCCTTGCTTTTGTTTATAATTCTTCCACACTGTTGTCTTGCTCCCTAATCACCATCTAGTCCTTTTCTGCTACTTACACATTCTTTCCATGGTCCCATCAGGGAACCTATAGAGGAGGCTGTAGCTACACTTCGGTTCAGCAGTTACTGCATCCATTTTGAACATGGCCAGAGGCTCATGACTTGGCTACCTCACAAGACACACACCACCTACTTGACATTGGAATCCTAGGAGAAATGACTACGTCTCACAGAATCTCCCTATCAATTGTTCTCAAGCCCAGCATAGGGCAAATATGTTGCCTAACAGGAAGTATTCTCTAACTAGGTACCCAAAACTTCCCCCCTCATCAGGAATATAGTTGGACAATTAATCTAGCACCTGGACTCATATTCCCCAAAATTTAGGATTTCTCAGGCCTGGCATTGGAAGATAGAGTATGCCAAAGGATCTATTCTAGAAAAACAGCCAGCTCTGTACACACACGAGGGAGATCGGAATCTAGACAGTGTGGTTACGCCACACGTCATTCTGGCTATCCAACCTGGCTCATGCAAACCTTTAACAAGGTGTTCAGAGACTGTTGGTGGATGCACCCATGACAGGGAATGGATCAGGTGTCAGGTACAGGCCTAGCCAACCCAGAAGGATGCTGCTTCCAGAATATCCCTAAATACAACCACATTATGCTGCATCTCTGACTACCTCTTTCCTCAACTCCGAGAGCACCTTGGTAGCTGTGTTACATTTTCACTCCTGATATTTCAACTCACATTTTTCTTAACTCTAATTCACTTGCTCCCTTTAATCACAGATCCCAGTTTGCTGTCCTTCTTTAGATGATGTTGTTTAAGGCCTTTCACATCTAGCCATGTTGTTGTTAGATGGATGTATGGAGCCTATTAATGGAGAAAAATTCCTCCATCAATACTACCTATCTGAAACACAATTGTCCCACCTATCTCATCCCTGAATAGGCTTCTATCAACACACACTTTCCACAGCAGTCCTGGGATCCACCCTGACTTCTACTACTTATCAACAAACCTAGACCAATAAAACCCTGCCCTGACTCTGATGACCCCATATTAGGAGCCCCAGTATGTGTAGGGAGAGCTGGTCTGCTGTCACCTGGGAGTACAGAACAGAAACTCACTGCCCATTAGTAACTTTCAACAGATAAATACAGGGAAATCTCAGTGCAATTCTAAGGAAGTGGTCAAATACAAAGTGCATGGTTGACTGGGGTCTATCCCTTTATATGATCTCAGTTCATCCCCACAAAGAGCTTCAGAGCCTCCTTCACTTGGGAATTGCTCCAGGCCTATATCCCTTCCTTTGGCTTTTCTACAACTTCATCCTTAGCTTTCCCTCTGTTTCAGGCCCATATGACACTATAACTAAGCTTACTTGCTTCTCTTTTTGTTCTCTGTTTTTTTTTTTTTTTTTTTATATTCAGTTGGCTTGGTGGCAACTTTTCCATTGTTGGCCTTGTTTTGGCCATTTTAACACTCAGCTGTACATCCCTCAAGCCCTGCATCCTGCTCGGGTCCCCAGTTCACCATGAGAGGTAAGGCAAGTAGGGCCCCAACGTTGTAATTATCAAGGTACAGGAGCTACACCAAGGAAAATGCCACTGTGTTTCTTCCCAGTGCCTATCAGCTTTTGTTAACTAAATTACCTCCGTTCTCAGAAACAGTCCACAAATCAGAAGTTAGCTCACTTCAGCCCAACTCTGGGCTTTACCATGTAAAGATCCCACTATACATCTTTCTACCCCACCATATAACCAAATTGAAAAGGTCAGTCATAACCCTTCTAGACTTAAATCTTAGCCTTTCCACTATTCAGGTCTGTGAAACTTTGAGCCTTTTGTCACTACTTTAGGAAAATATGAATAATAATATTTGTATATAATACATATACTATATGAATAATTATATATATATGTATGTTTTTATATTATATGGACACTTTGGTCAAAGTTGCTCAAGCAGTAGTTCACTGTAATCTGGACACTGATGGGAACCACTTGAGCACCTCTTGTAATTGCAGAAGTGAAAGGTGACTTGTGTTCATCTTTTGTTATCAGTATATATTGAGAACTATAATTTTAATAAAACTTTTTCCTTTCTTAAAATGTGTATACATTTTTTGGTACCCTCTGTACATGTATATATATTTTGTATAGTATTGAAGAGATTGAACTATTTAAAAATCCATCCAATTCATCCATCTCTACACAGCAAATCTTCAATGAATTATAGCTTCATTACCATTTCTGCTCATAGGTTCTTGCTACCAGAAACTTAAGACACAAACCAACTCTTTTAATTTTTGTATTTGGTAATTATTACAAGATGTAATATAATTCAAGAAAATGGCAGAAAGCAAACAGGAAGAACCAACTGGGCTCTCCTTCAACTAACCCACCAAACTCATTGTGTTTAAAAAAAAAAAAAATCTAACAAATCTCATACCTTAGGAGAATTCTTTTAAACTTTTCATCTGTTTGTATCTATTTCAGAGAAGTTGAACAGACTACCCCATATATTACTCCAACCCCTTTCTCTGCAAAGGTATATTTTTAAATGCCTCAGAGACAAACTATTAAGTGAACAATTTGGAGCAAAAAAATGTCTGTTTCATTTTATTTGTTTTCATCTAGTTTGATAAAGTGGCAAATATCACTTGACTTGTCCCTAATGTATTCAGTGTTAGATTTCTTTTCTTGCTGAGAAAATGACATATACAGTAATTCTTCCTCTACTATATATATAAATTCCAAATGCTACCTTAGCAGAATTATGAAATAAAAATGAATGCTTTTTTAAAGCATTTATGGAGACTGGGGAATAAATGATAGAATTTTCTTATATGTCTTGTATATGCAGATAACAGATACATTTAATGCAAGAAGGAAATAGAATTTTAATAGAATTTTTAACTAAAGATCTTGAAACAAAACTAGACATACATTTTAATTGAATTTCTGGCTCAAATTACAGCAAACCATTATAAATCATTAGGAATCAGTTTTAAAACTGCTTTCACTTTTCCCCGTATTACAAACACAGAGGTAAGCTTTTACAGCTTCAGATAAGTGTTAATAAATTACCCGAATTTCAAAATTAATGGCTGCCCGGCTGCTTTGGGGAGATATCATTGTGTTTCATGAATATTTTGATTTTGTGATTAGATCAAAATGCACTGAATTCCTAAACAGTCATAACCAAGGTCTGCTGATCATAAACTGTTCTTTTTTAATAAATTATATTCCTCACAAATCTGCTGATATGGAATAATTAGAAATTGGTTGCCTGCATTTACTGTAATATTTGCATGACTTTAGATCCCCACCTACTGATCTAGAGGCTGGCAGGAAATGTACATTTTGTACATTTCTAAATATACCTTGCCTGCCGAGATAATGGTTTATATTGTGATGGTAAGAAGGTTTTTATTTGCAAAAAACAAAGAGGTGTCACTTGCCAGTTCTGGAAGACATTGATTAGGCAGTTTATGTCATTCCTATTCAGAACTTATTATTTACAGCTTTCTTGTTTTCTTTCCTTTGTAGGAGATAAAGATCTGTATCTTGTAAACTGCTTAAAGAGTGTCTATTTGGTCTTTTTAGGGAGCCTTGAAATACATTTTATAGAATGCAAGCAACCTGAAACTAAATGTAAACTGAGTAAAATACAGCATCCCAATTTATTATAATATCTCCAAGTATAATCTTTAAATTAAGTGGTTTATAAATAGTTACAATGAGTAAAAAAAAAAGCAAAACAAAAAAACACGTAAATCCATCTTTTACGTGTAAAGCACATGTATCTAAATTTGAACCTGTATAATCTACATTATGTCACTTTGTAGAAACCACTGATTGCAAACATGTAAGGCTATTTTTATTCTTCTAAATCTAATGGTCTTTTACAAAGTTGAGTGACTTCAGGAGCTAAAAGTCTGTGTTTTAGAATATTCTAGTACAATATTATTTATGGAGTATTTCTGCAAGGCCCATTGAAAGAGAGGTTTTCACCAAGGGAACCAGAACAATTCTTGATAAAACTCAGAGAAAGATTCAGGAGAAGGGTGCAGGAGACTTTCAGCTCTTTTTTGTTTTGTTTTGTTTTTTGTACCATTTAAAGGCCTGGGGATATAAAGCAGAGGTTCCTGTGGGCATTGCTTATTCCATGGTACAAGTGGCTTCCTCTGAGTCCTCACAAGCTAAGGCTAAGGAATTCAGAGTTCCCTAAGTCTCATATAGTCACAACACAGAGCAATCCCTCCGTGGAACTTTGAAGTTGGGACTGGGCTCCAATCAGTTGCCTTGGTTGTGGTTCATGGCACCTGGTATTTCCATCAAGAGCGTTAAGCCTATGCCAGTCATAATTGCTTACTCAGGGTTTGTTGCAACTCCTCAATGAATCACAAATACAAGAGGAAATACAAAGAATGACTAGCTTCAAATGATCAAGAGACTAAGAACAACATTTAACCTTAATGAAAGATTCTATCAGAGCCAAATAGTAAATGCACAAATGTTCATTTGTTTATAAGAAAAGTGGGATAACATTCATGTTTATAATTAGGAAGCCCTCCTATGCCTTGGCAGGTTAGCAAATATATCTACGAATCTGTCCCAAAATCCTGATAAAAGTCTATAAGAGCTAACAATAAACTCAGAGCATACACTAAAATCAACCAGTTTACTTCCCAGAGCTCTTATGTGGATTAAATGAGATAAAGTACGTGACATGTTTAAGTGCCTGGAATATAGTAAACAATCATTACAACATAAAAACACAAAACAACAACTACAGAAATACTAAGATTTTTACGGAGACAAACTTTCAGCACGGATTTTTTTGTTCTCATCTGAACTCTTTCACACGTTCATCCTGTTTCAGCCATCTGCAATTTCTACATAAATCTTTATTTATGCTTCCATTACACTGAAAAAAAATCAGGTGAGATCATTTTTTACTTCAAAAGGAAGGCTCCTACATTAGTCATACATGTCATTATTTGCATACGCAGAAGGCCCTCCAGAGCCACAAGCAGCTCTATGCTCTTACTGTAAGGTGGAAACTGCATCATAGGACCTCATTTTCCCAAAATCAACACTGTCATCAGAAAGCTTAAGTCAAGTTAAAATATATTCTTTCCTCTGAATATGTTTTGTGCGCAACAGATGTATACATTTTTAACATTGTAGATCATTTTTTTCCCAAATATATGGTTACTATTTTAAAATAAAGGAGGCATTTCTAGTAATAGAGAGTAGGTTGTCAAGAATGATTCATCCAAATAACATATATTTGTTGAACGCCTGTTCTATATCAGGCACTATGCTAGGTTCTTGGGATATAGAGATGAATAAGGCCAGGTATCCCTTCAGGAAGCAGAGTCTATTGGGGGAGAAAAGACTACATGTTCATTTATAGTTCAGCGTGATCAGTTCTGTGAGTGATGGAAGCATACACAATGTAGTATGGGGACAAAGAAAGATATCTAAAGCTGAGTGGTCAAATAAGGCTCTCTGAGATGCTTGAGATTGGAAAGACCAGGAAGTGTGCTATGGGGTGAATGGAATGAACTGTGTTCCTTCAACATTCATTTGTTGAAGCCCTAATGCCAGTGTGATAGTATTTGGAGATGGGGCCTTTGGGAGATATCTAGGGTTACGTGAAGTCATAAGGATAGGGTCCTCATGGTGGGATTAGTGCCCTTAGAAACAAGGAAAAAAATCTCTCTCTCTCTCTCTCTCTCTCTCTCTCTCTCTCTCTCTCTCTCTCTCTCCCCCTCCCTTTCTCTCCCCGCCACCCCACTTACTCTCTCCCCGTGAGTACACAGCAAGATGGTGTCCACCTCCATGCTAAAAGAAGAAACCTCAGAATGAAACCTGCCTTGTTAGCACCTTGATCTTGGATTTCCCAACCTCCAGAACTGTGACTATAAATTTATGTAATTTAAGTTACCTAATCTATGGTATCCTGTAATAACCACCAGAGCAGACTCACACGAGGAGGAAGCTAAATGATAAAGCAGGAGAAAAGAGCATTTGGAGGACCAACGCTTGAGGAGGCATGAATCAGTACCCATGTTTGCAAAAGTTTATGTCTTTCGCTAACGTTGAAGCAAATGGTGCCTCAGGGTACCCTACAAAATATAATGTTGCATTCACAATCCTTTGGACCATGTCTGGTGCATTATCTTGGTTGGCCCAGGTATAACTATTAAGATAGTTCTACACACTTTTCCACAGCCTATTGAGATCATAGGGAAACAAACATCTCAAACACAAAATACACAAAATGAAAGTCTTGATCTTCTCATTAGGCTTACTTCTTCCCAAGCAGTCCCATCTTAGTCAATGACACCACCACCTACTCAGTCCCTCAAGTCAGAAACATGGAAGTCATTCTTTACATATCCTTCTCCTTCATATAACCTTCATCCACATCTCCAAAACATTCTCAAGTTTAGGCAATTATATTCCCAGGTTATACCTCTCCTATCTGCTTCTCTCCATTTCTATTACACCACTGTAGTTCAAACAACCACCATTTCTCATCTGAACTATTGCATCCAATCTCCCCACTTCCATTCTTAAGCCATTTAATTGATTTTCCTCATAGAATCCATTGTAAAATGTTAATCTGATAATATCTCTTTGTACTTAAAACCCCGCAATAACTATTCTTTTTCTGAGCATCAAATCTAAATCCTTACTAAGGCAGAAACTTCTAAGTGGCCACTAAAATCCATTTTTCTCTTCCCTGGTTGCATCTGGGCACATGGATATCTAGACAACAACTCACATTTGCAGTTTCTCTATGACCTATGCATAAACATACGATTAAGTTCCACTGATAATTCCAACATGAATGTGAGTGATGTGTGCCATTTCCATACCTAGGGCTTAGAACATGGGATGCCCACACGCATTACATTCTCTCAGTGTCCCATCAACTAACAATAGCAACAACAAGAGCAACCGTGAAAGAGAAGTGTTGAGAATAGCAGAACACTTCTGTTAACATAGGTCTCTGGATAAATTATCCAGATGTGAGAGAAATATACCTATGTGAGAGAATTATCCTATGTGAGAGAAATATACCTCCACCTTGTCTGAGCCGCTGAATTCAGGCAACTCTCTATCCCAGCACCTAGCCTTCACTCTGATCCATACACATCCCAGTTTAAAGATTTTCATATCTGGTCCTTACCAACTTCATGTGGCACTGCCCCTTGTTCACTGCTGGCTTTGACTATGACAAGTGTTTTTCTGCTCCTTGGCCTTAACACACTTAATTCCCTTAGCTTTTAATTTCCACTCTCTATCTTCTTGCCCAGCTCGCCCTCTTTTGACTTCTATTATATTTATACTTTAGGTCAAAGCTTCAAATAACTCAGTAAGGAGGCTTTTCTTGGTCCTGGAAAACCAGATTAAGTGTCTCTTGTTTTTTCTTCTTAGGTATCCTGCTCTTTTTCTTTTTTTTCATTCTTTCTATTTTTATTTCATTCTTTCTTTCAATAAAGATTTATTGAGCACAGTGTCAAACACCAGGCCAGCGATTGAAAGCAAACACTTATGGTCAATATATATATATAGCTTGCAAAGTTATCAGAGGAGACAAAAACATATTCAAATAAATTAATACAACAATTTCAAGTTCTGATAAATGCCATGAATGAGTTAAAAACTGTCAGGGAAGTTAACATTTATTGCAATTTATAAATTATATTTCCATTTGTAAGTTGACTTATTCAGTGCCTATTTATGCTACTGTAAGCCTTAAGGATAACATTTTATCCATCTTAATTGTCACAGTGTTTTCATTGCCTTACACAATGTCTGGAATATAATAATCACTCAAGAAATAATTGTTGAACAACAGGGCACCAAAATACGTAAAGCCAAGACTGACAGATATGCCGGGAGAAAAAGAGAAGTCAATAACAATAGTTGGAGACTTTAATATCCCACCTCCAATAATGGATAGAACAAGTAAGCAAAAGATCAGCAAAGAAATACAAGACTTGAACAACATTATAAACCAACCTAAGGCATAGCTATAGCACACTCCACTAACAATAGCGAAATATAGATTCTTCTCAATACACATAGAATATCTTCCAGCATAGACCATCTAAACCATAAAACAAAACTTGATCAATTTAAAGGATACAAATAACACAAAATATGTTCTCTGACAATAGTGGAATAAAATTAGAAAGAAATTTGCAACACACACAAATACATATATGGAAATTACACAACATAATCTTACAAGACCAGTGCTCTAACCCCTGAGCTATGGAGCCTACCAACACAATCTTAAATAACCAAGAATTAAATAAGAAATCAAAATGGAAACTAGAAAATACTTTGAGGTGAATAAAAATGAAGACACGACATGCTAAACCTCATGGGATAGAGCTAAAACAGTGCATACAAGGAAGTTTATACCTGTATATGCCTATATTAAAAAGGAAGAAAGATCTCAATAACACAAACCTTTACCTTAAGACAATTTGGAAAAGAAGAGCAAACAAAATCTAAAACAAGCAGAAGAAAGAAATTAATAAAGGCTACAGCAAAAATTAGTAGTGATGTCTCAGAGTCGTGTTTAGATATTCTAAGGCCATATCCAGCCCCAGAAGAAAAGAGTATAGAATACTTATATTTGTCATAGTCATGATGTCAGGGTTGGGAGTGGAGGCATACAAGCCATAAAAGTATACCCTGAATTTTGGGCCTCATTAACATAGATCTCCAACAAGCGTTCCCTCTTTTTATGCTTATATAATATATAAGCATATTATATATATATATATATATATATATATATATATATATATATATATATATATTATAATATGCTTCTATCTCTAAGAGAATGCCCTACTAGGATCCTTCAAACTCTTCTTCAGTGGTCGTGTCACCAAGACACCTGAGTCTCCATGGGAAGAGCAGGTGAGAGTAGATAGTCTAAGCATTGGTAGTGACTCAGAGTAGAAGTTCTCCAGTTCCATCCTAATTCCATCCTTCTATGGCAATAGGCTAGATTGACTTTCTTTAAAATAACACCTATGGCATATTTTTAATGATAGGGTGTTGAACAGTTCCAGCTCCACTTCTCAAATCTAGTAGATGACACCGATCTTGTCAAAAATCTTGTATGATTTTGATGTTTATTTTACAGTCCGAAATTATTATACTAATCCCTACATTTTATAACCCAATATGGAGTTGTGGTTAATAGTTCGGATTCTGAAAAAAATGATTTCTTGGGTTCAAATTCTGGTTCTGCCTCTTAGCTAACTGTATGACCATGGGCAAGTTCCTTAGTCTATCTGTGCCTCAGTTTCTTTATGTAAATGGGGAATAAAAATAAGCACATAGGGATTTTATAATGATTAAATTAATAGATACTTCAAAAGTATTTCATAGAATGCCTATCATACAAGTCAACGTATGTTGGTCATAACTATTTTCTACAGAGCATTTCCAAATATACAATTTCATTTAATTCTGGAAACCAGCTTGGGAGGTATTTTATTCCCACTTGACAAATTGGGAGATAGTGGCCCAGAAAACAGTTTCCCATGAATCCACATCTGTAAAATAGGTTTAGATCTAGGTAACTTCTCCCTAGTCCAAAGTTTTTCACACTGTCATGATGCTAGATGGCAGCAAATACATTGAGGAAAGTCCATAGGCTCCATAGCCAGATAGACTTGGGTCGAAATCCTAGCTTGTCCACCTTCTCGTCATGTGTCATTGGCCAAGGTACTTTACCTCTCAGCTATGTTTACAAAATGGGTACACTAATGTCAATTTCACGAGGTCATTATAAATATAACCCAAAAAAATACCTATCATAGTGCTTGTTCCATATTATAAGATCAACAAACGTTCATTTTATTTCTTTCACATCTATTCTGAGCAATGAAAGTATTTCCTCTTTACAGTAAACTGTGTTCAAGAGGATCTTTCCATGGCTGTCAGATCAAGAGAGTCAGCTTTGAAATGCTCTCTCAGTGCTTTGTAATGTTAAACATTGAATGCAATCATTGTAACAAAGATGGGCTCATTATTACTGGATAGATGAATGTAAAAAATTAGACTTCTAATAGTAAGGTTGTCGTGATTTTAATTTAGCAAAATGCCATATGTACAGGCAGGAAGAGGCCTGACTTTATTTGATTTTTTGAGCACTATAAAATACAATAGAACAAAGATCAAATAAATTTCAAAACAAAAAGAGTGGCAGGGGTTTTAGGTAAGATAATAAACAGATATATAATATTAATCTAGTTTATGGGGAAATACCCCCATATACCCAGCCTTTCTAAAGGAAATCAAATGTTCAGGCTTATGTGATTCAGTTGAATATTCACTATAAATTAGAACACATATATGAATGGAGGGGAAAATTACTAAAGGTATAAAATAAAATTTCTGTAATTGTATTCAATTTTTCTGCCTTCTGAATATAGGAGCAGAATAGATTAAAAAGTACTTGCCAAATTAAACTAAAGCAAAGGGAAAAAAGAAAGATCTACTTAATATTTCCAGAAGAGTCCTCATAGAAAAAGAGGTAGCCCATCTGCCTTGCTCAAAGCTGAAGATTGCAGTTATTACCATTCTCACTGAGTGAAGAAGGGAAGTAAACAACAATTCAGTATAGAGGATACAGAGAGACTCAAATGTTGGGTTTCAACTAAAGAAAAAATGCTTTCGCCAAGAAATTTGGAAAAATGAGATTTGATAAAAGGCAGTCATCAAAAGGATGGAAACATCCAGGTCATTTCTAGATTCAGTTTTCAGATCAGGTCCCCAGGCCAGAATCATCAACATCAAAAATATAATAATTATTTTTTGCCTGCCATGATTGCTAGCATTTGAGCTGAAAACAAGACAGCAATATCCAAGCCTTGGCTCTGTGGCCACACTTGAGTGACTCCAGAAAAATAGGACTCCGATGGTCATGATATGATATAATATATTTTGCCCAACTTCATTGATAAAGCTGTCCTTCTCTCTTAAATTTTCTAAAGTTATCACCCATGCCTCACAAAATGGACCGAGCACTCACAATGGCTCCATTTCCCAGACATTTAACAGGAACCAGGAACATCTGCAGAATTTTAAGAGCTCAAGGGAATATTTTATTAAGATAAAGTTAAATGTTATTCTAAAGTTTGGATTACTGCCCTTTTTTGTGTTAAAAACAGTTACTGTGAGATCTCCCCTTTTAAGTTTTAAATATACAATACATAATTGTTGACTATGGATATAGGGCTGGAAAGTAGATCGCTAGAGCCTACTCATCTTTCTTACCTGGGACTTCATGCCAGTTGATTAGTAGCTCTCAGTTTCCTCTTCCCCCGCTTCCAGCAACCACCGTTTAACTCTTTGATTCTATGAATTCCACTATGTTGGATGCCTCATATAGGTGGAATGATGCAATATTTGTCTTTCTGAGACTTAGCATAATATCCTGAACGTTCATCCATGTTGCCACATATTGCACAATTTCCTTCTTTTTAAAGGATGAATATTATTTTATTGTATGTAAATACCACATTTCTCTATCTATTCCTCTATCAATGGACAATCAGGTTGTTGCCACGTCTTGGCTATTGTGAATAATGCTGCAGGATGGTTACTATTTTAAAAAAAAGCAAGTGTTAGTGAGGATATGGAGAAATTGGAATGCTTTTATGCTGTTGTTAGGAATGCAAATGGTGCAGCCTCTATGGAAAACAATATGGAGATTCCTCAAAAAATTAAAAATATTACTGGGTGGATTACATCATAGAAATGGTGGCATGAGGTGAGCCTCTTGAAATCTCCCCTGGAATTTACAACATTGAACAGCTATAATTCCACAAAGAACTCCATGCACAGTAGACAGGCAAGACTAAGAGACATGCAATAGAAATCATCTAAAGGTAGGTAAATTGGGCAAGCAGGGGAGGAAGGAAGGGAGTAGGGCAGAGACATGGGCCGCAGGGGCCACAGGATGGACACAGGCTGAGCTCGGAGCTCTAAGCTCCCTGCATTCTGGAGCTACAGCAGTCATGGGAGGGGAAACAATTCGGACTGCTAGAACTCCCCTTATGGCCCATAGTCCCACCTGAGGGATTAGCATATAACACAGTTGGACCGAACACTCACAGCAGAGACCTTGGAACAAAGACTGAGGGAAGAAGGATGAAAACAGCGGTTTAAGCCCTCACTGCCAATCAGAGGATGGAAGAGATAGGCACAGAGCCTAACCGACCCCTCCCCACCTTCCCAGAGCTCGCCCCACCCCCACCTGCCCAGTGCTAGAAGCAGAACAGTAGTGAGTCAGATCAAAAGAACAGAGTATTTGCAGTTCTGAGAACTGTGGCCTGCAGTCACGGACTCACAGCCCAACTAGTTCGGGCGAAGGGAAGAGGGCCATGAGTGCAGGACTGGGTGTGCTGGTGGTCGCCACCATTGCTCAGAGCCACCTCTCACAACCCACCCTGCCCCTACCCCCACCTATCTGGGCAGATTCCTGCAGGGGTAAACAGAGCCACTGAAACACACAGGCCCTGAAACTGGTGCAGGAAGAGCTTCGGAACTTTAGAAGCTCTCCACATCCCCCAATGGAGGCAGTGCCCTATAACCCAGGCAACCTGCTCACAGAGGAAAGCCCATCTTCCAGGGAACCCCCTCTTGTGTGAGAAGTCAGAAGAGTGCAGAGAAAATATAACACTACAGTGTGAGAATAAAAGGTTGCAATGGGAGAGAAAATAAAACATTCCACCAACACCTACTGGAAAGTATAAGAAAGACCTCTTCCTGCCAACCTGTTGCACTCCTGTAAATGTCTAGGAAGAGAAATAATAATTCATTCATTGCCATGAATAACCAAGGTAACAAGGCAGCTCAGAAAGAAAATGAAAAGTCTCCAGAAAATGAACTTAAAGACATGAAAACAGGGACTTAAATGACAGAGAATTCAAGATTGCAGTTCTTAAAAAACTCAGCGAGATGCAAGAAAACACAGACAGGCAGTTTAATGAACTCAGAAACATAATCAAAGAACAAAATGCACATTTTACCAAAGAGATTGAAATTTTAAAACAGAAACAAATAGAATTTCTGGAGATTAAGGACTCAATAAAAGAAATAAAGAATGAAATAACCAGCTTAGGCAATAGAGCTGACCAGATGGAAGAAAGAATCAGTGATATAGAAGACAGAAATCTGGAAATGACACAGGTGGAAGAAGAGAGAGACTTGAGAATTTAAAGAAATGAAAGAGCTCTACAAGAACTTTCTGACTCCATCAGAAAGAGCAATATAAGAATAATGGAGATACCAGAAGGAGAAGAAAGGGAGGAGGAACAGAG
Organism: Aselliscus stoliczkanus; assembly: GCA_033961575.1. Lineage (NCBI taxonomy): Eukaryota > Metazoa > Chordata > Mammalia > Chiroptera > Hipposideridae > Aselliscus > Aselliscus stoliczkanus. The sequence goes on from CM066731.1 coordinate 27,797,272, forward strand.
AACATATTCAAACAAATGGTTGATGAGAACTTCCCAAAATTGTGGAAAGAACTGGATCCTCGAATCCAAGAAGCAAATAGAACATCTAATTACCTCTATCCCAATAGGCCCTCTCCAAGGCATATTGGATTGAAGCTGTCAAAAATTAATGACAGGGGCTGGCCGAGTGGGTCAGCTGGTTAAGAATGCGAGCTCTGAGCAACATGGTCGTTGGTTCGATTTCCACATGGGCCAGTGAGGTGCGCCAAGTTGAACTGCCGCGGAGCTGGTGAGAGCACATGCTCTTAACAGCAAGGTTGCCAGTTCCACACCCATATGGGATGGGGGGCTGTGCCCCCCTCCCCCCTACAACTATTGGGTTGTCAGAAAAGTCATGACGTATTTTTTCTGTTTTTCATTGCAAAAGCGTATCATGACTTTTTGACAGCCCAATAAGATTGAACACAGCACCTTGAGCTGAGCAGCTGTGAGTGATCATAGGTGGCCAGATGGCTCAGTGTGCATGCAGCAAGGTTGCTGGTTCGACTCCCCCATAGGATGGTGGACCACACCCCACCCCACCTTTGCAACTAGATTGTAAGTAGTGACTGGACTTAGAGCTGAGCTTGCGCCCTCCACAACTAAGATTAAAGGACAAAATCTTGACTTGGAGTTGATGGGTCCTGGAAAAACACAATGTTCCCCTTTCCCAATTCCCCAGTAAAAAGATGTTAAAAAAAAGAAAATTAACAACAAAGAAAGTATCCTCAAGGCAGCCAGGGAAAGGAAGATGGTAACCTACAAAAGAAAGCCCATTAGATTTTCTTCAGATTTTTCTGCAGACATGCTACAGCCAGTGGGGAGTGGAATCAAATAGTCAAACTATTGAAAGAGAGAAGTTATGAGCCAAGAATAATATACCCAGCAAAAATATCTTTTATATATGAAGGAGGAATAAAGACCTTTCCAGGCATATACAAACAAGCTGAGGGAATTTTCTAACACATGACCTGCACTACAGGAAATACTGAAGGAAGCTATTTAAGCCTGAAACAAAAAAGCAAAAGAATACAAAACTATGAGTAATATTACGAACAGACAGACAGAAGCAGGAAATGGCAACCCCTACAACAAATAACACATTATACACTTAAATATAACATACAGGGTAAAAGAAGAAAAAAAATTTTTTTTTTTAAAGAGGAAAAAGACAACTTGCTACCGCAGCACAGAAATCAACTCACAACATAAATGAAGATAATTTGTGACAACATAAAAGGATCTGTAAAGGTCTGAATCAGCACAAGGGAATGGAGAAAGGAAGCATGCTGAAGAAAACGGGATATTCTAAATATGAAACTTTCTTTTACATAAACTTAATGGTAACCACTCAAAAAAAAAAAAAACACAAAAAACCTAGAACTGAAATATATGTCATTTAAAAAGAAGAAACATTTGGGGCTGGCCAAGTGGCTCATCGGTTAAGAGTTGGCTTGGGAACATCAGCTCTGAGCAGCAGGGCCACCGGTTCAGATCCCACATGGGCCAGTGACACTGCGCCCTCTACAGCTAAGATGGTGAACAACAGCTCCACCTGGAGCTGGGCTGCTGTGACAGCTGCAGTGGCTGCTGTAAGCTACCGTGAGTGGCTGGCAGCCAGAGTGAGCTGCCGTGAGCTGCCATGAGCAGCGACCCAAGGGCTGGAGACCGATCTGCCTCAGCCGGGAAGAGCACAATGATCACCATACAAACATGGGCCAGTGAAGTGACGTCCTCCACAGCTAGACTGAAAAACAAAAATGACAGCAACTTATCTGTTCCCCTTCCCTGATTCCCTAATGCTGTTTCCTCCCCCAATTCCCCAACAAAAAATCTTAAAAAAAAAAAAAAGAAGAAACAAAGGGAAAAAATCATAGAATACCATCACACTGAAATAATAGACAGCAACAAAAAGGCAAAGAAAAAAAATGGAGATTTTGTCCTACCAGAAAACTAAAGATAGAATGATAGGAAATTCTCATATATCAATAATCACCCTGAATGTAAATGGACTGAACTCACCAATAAAAAGGCACAGAGTAGCAGATTGGATCAAAAAACTAAATCCAACCATATGCTGCCTCCAAGACACACATCTCAGCCACAAGGATCAATATAGACTACAAATGAAAGGGTGGAAATTGACATTTCAAGCAAATGGTATTCAGAGAAAATCAGGTCTAGCTATACTGATATCAGATGAAACAGGCTTCAGGACAAAAAAAGGAAACAAGAGACAAAGATGTACATTTCATAATGACAAAGAGAACTATACAACAAGAAGACATAACAATCATCAATATTTATGCCCCTAGTCTGGGAGCACTGAAATATACAAAACAACTATTAACAGAACGAAAGGGAGAAATTGACCAAAACACAATTATAGTAGGGGATCTAAATACATCATTGACAGCTATGGATAGATCATCCAAACAGAAAATAAAGAAAGAAATATCAGCCCTAAATGATACGTTAGATTAAATGGACATGATTCACATTTATGGAGCACTTCATCCTAGAATATCAGACTCCACATTCTTTTCTAGTGCACATGGAACATTCTTAAGGATAGACCATATATTGAGACATAAAACTAGACTCAGCAAATTTAAGAAGATTGAAATCATACCGAGCATATTCTCCATCACAAGGCTTTGAAATTGGATATCAAAATTGGATATCAACTGCAAAAAGAAAGAAGGAAAAATGACAAATATGTGAAGATTAAACAACATACTTTTAAAGAATGACTGGGTCCAAAAAAAAATAAGAGGAGAAATCAAAAGATACATAGAAAAAATTAGAATGAAAATACATCCTACCAAAATTTTGGGAAGCAGCAAAAGCAGTTTTAAGAGGAAAATTTATATCATTACAGGCCTATCTCAAGAAAAAAAATATCCCAGATAAATAACCGCATGTTACACCTTAAGGAAGTAGGAAAAGAAGAACAAATGAAACCCAAGGTCAGCAGGTGGGAGAAAATAATAAAAATCAGAGCAGAACTAAATGATCAGAGCAGAACTAAATGAAACAGAGAACAAAAAGGCAATAGAAAAAAATAATGCAACAAAGAGCTGGTTCTTCAAAAAGATTAATAAAGTTGACAAACCCTTGGCTAGACTCACTAAGATAAAAAGAGAAAAGACACAAACAAAATCAGAAATGAAACAGGGGAAATTACCGCAGATGCTACAGATATACGAAGAATCATCCAAGAATACTATGAAGGACTATATGTCACCAAATTCAATAACCTAGAAGAAATGGAAAAGTTCTTAGAACATATAGCCTTCCCAGGCTGAATCACAAAGAACTGGAAAATCTAAATACACCAATCAACAAGGAAATCGAATCAGTCATCCGAAACCTTCCCAAAAGCAAAAGTACAGGACCAGATGGCTTCACTAGTGAATTCTACTAAACATTCAAAGAGGATCTAATACCTATCCTCCTCAAACTCTTCCAAATTTTGAAGAAGATACAATACTCCCTAACTCATTTTATGAGGTCAACATTACCCTGATACCAAAAGCTGGTAAGGATAACACAATAAAAGAAAATTACAGGCCAATACCTCTGATGAACACAGATGCAAAAATCCTAAACAAAATTCTAACACATCAAAAGCAACAATGTGTTAAAAAGGTTACACATCACAACCAAATGGGGTTCATCCCAGGGGCATACGGATGGGTCAACATAAGCAAATCGATCAATGTGATACACGACATAATAAAGGACAAAAATCATATAATTACATCAGTAGATGCAGAAAAAGCATTTGACAAAATATAACATCCATTTATGATTAAAACACTTAATAAAATGGGTATAGAAGAAAAATACCTTAACATAACAAAGGCCACATATGACAAACCCTCAGCTAATATCTTAAGTAACAGTGAAAAACAGAAGCCCTTCACTCTACGTTCAGGAACATGATTGGGATGTCCCCTATCACTTCTGCTTTTCAACATAGTATTGAAGTCCTAGCCAGAGCAGTCAGGCAAGAGAAAGAAATAACAGGCATCTGAATTAGGAATGAAGAATTTAAATTGTCACTTTTTGCAAACGACATGATGCTATACACAGAATACCCTAAAGACTCCATCAAAAAGCTATTAGAAACAGTAAACAAATACAGTAAAGTTGCCAGATACAAAACCAACATACAAAAGTCCATTGCATTTCTATGTACTATGAAATCTCAGAAAAAGAAATTTAAAAAAAAAATTCCTTTTGCAATTGCAACAAAAAGAATAAAATACTTAGGAATAAACTTAACCAAGGATGCGAAAGACCTATATGCTGACAACTATGAGACATTTTTAAAAGAAATTAAAGAAGACACAAAGAAATGGAAAGATATTCTGTGTTCATGGATTGGAATAGTTAAAATGGCCATATAATCCAAAGCAATGTACAGATTTAATGCAATCCCCATCAAAATCCCAATGGCATTTTAAGAAAATAGAACAAAAATTGATCAGATTTGCATGGAACCACAAAAGACCTCGAATAGCCAAAGCAATCCTAAGAAAAAAGAACAAGGATGGAGGTGTCACACTCCCAGACTTCAGCTTGTACTACAGGCCAACAATAGTCAAAACAGTATGGTATTGACATAAAAACAGACACACAGACCAATGGAATGGAATGAAGACCCCAGAAATAAACCCACATAAATATGGACAGATAATTTTCGACAAAGAAGCCAAAAACATACAATGGAGAAAAGACAGCCTCTTCAATAAATGGTTCTGGGAAAATTGGAAAGCCACGTGGAAACAAATGAAACTAGACTGCTGTCAGTCACCATGCACCAAAATTAATTCAAAATGGATCAAAGACCTAAACATAAGACCTGAAACAATAAACTGGATAAAAAAAACAAACAAAAAAAAAACCATTGATACTAAACTTATGGACCTTGGGTTCAAAGAGGGTTTTATGAATTTGATCTCAAAGGCATGGGAAGTAAAAGCTAAAATAAATGAATGGGACTGTATCAAACTAAAAAGCTTCTGCACAGCAAAAGAAACTATCAACAGAGGCCAGCCGAGTGGCTCAGTTGGTTACAGCGTGAACTTTGCACAACAGGGTTGCCAGTTTGAGCTGTGCCTGAGCTGAGCTGCTGCTGAGCTGGTGAGAGCCTGTGCTCTTAACAATAAGGTTACCAGTTCCACTCCCACATGGGATGGTGGGCTGTGCCTCCTCCCCTACAACTAAGATTGAACATGGCACCTTGAGCTGAGGAGCCACAAGCTGCCTCATGGCTCAGTGTGCAACAAGGTTGCTGGTTCAACTCCCACGTGGGATGGTGGACCACGCCACCACCACCACCCCACCCCGGCAACTAGATTGAAAGTGGTGACTGGACTTAGAGCTGAGCTTGCGCCCTCCACAACTAAGATTGAAGGACAACAACTTAACTAGGAGCTGATGGGTCCTGGAAAAACACAATGTTCCCCTTCCCCAATTCCCCAATAAAATAAAATAAAAAAATCTTTAAAACAAAAAGAACGATAGAAACCATTCAAAAAATAAAAAGGGAACCAACTGAATGAGAGAAGATTTTTGTGAACAACCCCTCTGATATGGGACTAACATCCAAAATACATAAGGAACTCATACAACTCAACAACAAAAAAACAAACAATCCAATTAAAAAATGGGCAGAGGACCTGAATAGACATTTCTCCAAAGAGGACATACAGATGGCCAATAGACACATGAAAAAATGCTCAACATCACTAATCATCAGAGAAATGCAAATAAAAACCACAATGAGATATCACATTACACTGGTTAGAATCGCTGTCATCAAGACAAATAATAACAAGTGTTGGAAAGGCTGTGGAGAAAAAGTAACCCTCATACAGTCTTGGTGGGAATGTAGATTGGTGCAGCTGCTATGCAAGGCAGTGTGGAAGTTCCTCAAAAAATTAAGAGTGGAATTACCATGTAACTCAGCAGTCCTCTCCTGGGTATCTACCAAAAAAAATCTGAAAACATTTATCCATAAACATATATGTGCTCTGATGTTCATTGCAGCTTTATTTACAGTGGCCAAGACATGGAAACAACCAAAGTGTCCTTCAATAGATAATTGGATAAAGAAGTTGTGGTATATATACACAATGGGATACTATTCTGCCATAAGAAAAGATGAAATACTGCCATTTTCAACACCATGGATGGATCTTGAGATTATTATGCTAAGCAAAATAAGTCAGACAGAAAAAGTTGAGAACCATTTGACTTCACTGATATGTGGGATGTAAAAGTAAAAACAACACAGGAACAAGAGAAACAAATGAAGAAACAAAAATTCAGACAAAGACAATAATTTTGTGGTTATCAGAGGGTAAGGGAAGAGGGGGTGACAGATGAGGGTAAAGGGGATCAAATATATAGTGATGGAAGGAGAACTGACTCTGGGTGGTGAACACACAATGTGATATACAGATGATGTATTACAGAATTATACACCTGAAACCTATGTAACTTCACTAACAATTGTCACCCCAATAAACTTTAATAAAAAAATAAAAAGTAATTAATTAATTAAAAATAGAACTACCCTATGACCCAACAATATCACTTCTTAAATATTCAATTTCAAAAGAACTGAAATCAGGTAGTCAGCTATGTTCATTCCAGAGTTAAGAGAATTAACACTTAGTTTTAGGCTCACAGCACCAATAATTTAAATTCATTTGTTAAGCAAATTTAAATCATTTGTTCTTGTTCATGTTTTGAAGAGTTAGTTCATTGTATAAAACACACACACATGTGCACACATGCATGCACACACACACACACATATAAGAGACTCCCTTACCATGGGTAAAAGCCCTCAGAGCAACTACTAAAATAAAGGCACCAAGGTGTCCCTCATACACCAATAAGCCAAGAAAGCAGGATTCTCAGAGGGAACTAATGGGAATCTTAGGCATTAGCAAAATAACATCTAAAAGGAGCTTAAGTACAAAGGCACTTCCTCATTGCAGGTTCTCATTACACATTTTATTTTTTTTTCTTTTCTTTTCTTTTTTTTTTTGAGGGCAGTGTCACTGGCCTTCATATGTGGGACCCGAACCGGGGCCACTGGCTTCCCAAGCCAGCGCTTAACCACCGCGCCACTCGGCCGGTCCTCATTACACATTTTATAAGTAAGAAGTATGTTCCATATTTCCCACTAACACTTGAGCCTTTTCATCATTGTCCACCAAATCAATATCAAAAGCATGAAACCTCTCCCTATTCTCACTGAACTATAGATTCCCCAAATATCGTAATATTGTTAGTATCTTCTGAAATGACTGTAGGAAAGCTAACAGACATTGTTGGGGAGGAAAAGATATTATAATAATATGATTATAAAGCACTGGATTATAAGGCCCTGGATTATTAGGATAAAATGTATATAATACTATCACAAATTTTGGTTTTACCTATAATCTTTACTTCAAATCACAATTTGTAGTCATCATACAAAGTGTTATCAATCCATGTTTCCAATACGTCATGTTTGTCACCTTCAATTTAGAATGATGCAGGTTGGTATAATCCTTCAAACTATCTAGGATCTAGTACTTTATTTAAAAATAAAAATGCCTTTAGTCACTGTCAGAATGAAATTTTAAAGAGCATAGGGGACAAGGGAAGGGATAGGAGACAGGCAGAAATAACCAAAAGATAAAACATAAATGTATGATATAGTTACACATAAAATATAAATATATAGAAATATAAGATACTAAGTAACAGTGCCACATAGGAATGTTGAAGTGGAGAAGGAAAGATAGGAATGTCTGAATCCTACCTTTACCCAACAATTTCTTCTGTCTCTTAAGATGGAGGAAGCAATACATACAAGGGACATAGATGAATGGGTACAATATCACTTTAGAATTAGCTGACCTAGGGCCCAATACTCCAATGCAGGGCTCTCTAGTAAAGCTGGGTTGGAGAATGTATCTGATGCCCAAAGCTCATACAAGGCTACCATGTCCCATTCTTAATCCCCCAACTACTCACCAGAAGTGATGAGAATTTAGGGATCTGTAAGAAAAGAGGAGCAGGCGAGCCTTCCAAGAGAGCCCTGATACGGCTTACCCATTACATGTCTTAAAGTCAATGGGAAGAAGAAGAAAGAGATCTTGGCACAAGAGTACATCAATTTGCAATAGTAAATCCATCCACTAGTAAACATGGTCCAATAAATTTCCTTTAATCTGACCAGATTGGGATATTTTACAGAATTAAAGGAGATAAAAGAAACCTCCTGTTTCCCCTCCCCCAAAATGTCAAATGCTTTGGGAATTCAAAGAAAAAAAGGGACATTACAATCAAGGGAAACGTATGTTTCTGATTTTTTTTCTCTTCAATTATTTCCTCCCTGTCTACTTCCTCAGCTTCTATTCCTCCATCTATTCCTTAAGGTTTCCTTTCAAGGTATACTGCATTGCTACGGATGCAGTCCAAGCATAAAATACCACCTGGGTGCTACTTAATCTCAACTCTAAAGCTCTATTTGGACCTGCCTCCTATGCAATGTATCTTGTATATTATCTAACTTCATTCACCTTCACCTGATAAGAACACAAGGTCATTCAAATTTTTCTTTAATTTTTCCTTCTCACTTCTTCCACCTAGCCTGTTTCTCATGCATTATTATTTTTTTATCTCATTTTGGAGCGCCACTATCCAGCCAGTTATGCAAACTAGAAATCTGGAAGTCATCATTGACTCTCTCTTCATCAATTAATAGAATGATACTAATATTAATTACTAAGTATTTTTAAAATTTCCTTTCTTTTAATTCTTTCTCCCCCATAGATTGTGCTAATATCTTCCATCTACTGACACTGGCTGTGCACTTTTCTTCCTCAAATCCATTCTTAACAAAGCTTCCTGCCTGACCTATCTAAAATGCAAATCTAGCCATTTCACTCCCCTGCTTGAATCCATTCATGGTTCCCATCATCCACAAGACAAATTAAAAAGTTTTAAACACGGTGCAGCAGTTCCTCCCCAAGCCTTCCCATCTCTCTGATCTCATCCTCTGCTGCTCCCTTCCTCATCCTTTGAGCTCAAAAAACACCTACCTCCTGGTTTCATCCAACAATTTATTTATTTTTTCTGTTAGCCTGTGCTCATGCTAGCTCTGAAATTTTTAAAGAGACCTTTCTTCTCCACTAAATTTCTTCTTCTGGATAATTCTTTTTTTATACCTTAAGATTCAGCACAGCTGTAACCTCCTCCAAAAATTCTCCTGTGATTTACTCTTCAACCCCTGCTCCCTCTCCCCATAAAAAGACTGTTTTATATTCACCTTCTCTCTGCTCCCATATTTGCTTGTACATACTGATGTACCGGTCATTTCCCCTGGACTGTGAGATACTTCATGGCAAGACTACATGCCCTTTTGGATCATAATAGGTGTCTATGAATGCATCTACTCGAAGGAAGGAAGGAAGGAAGGAAGGAAGGAAGGAAGGAAGGAAGGAAGGAAGGAAGGAAGGAAGGAAGGACTTGAAGGATTTTTAAAAATTATTTTGGTAACCAAGAGATTTGTAGATGACAGAAATTACAGGCAGAAGAAGCTTCATAAGCAAAGGCATGTAACGTAAAACTCAAGGCAATGGGTAGAGAAAGCTATATGGAAAAGTATATATGAGAGGAAAACAAAATAGAAAGGAAAGTTTGGGCAGATTGCGAAGGACCAGAATGTCAGATTAAAGGGTCTGAACTTCACTGAAAATGTGAAACACTGAAAAATGTTGAGTAGGAATAACTGTACTAAAGTAGCTTTATGAAAGTAAATAATCTATGGTTATGTGTAAGATGTACTAGAGGAGTAAAATTCCAAGGAAACTAAGTAAACGTGTACTGCAGTTCTCAGAATGAGATATAATGAGGCATTGAATTGGGGAAGTGGATTTGAGAACAGAAAAATAATAGATATACTTAAGAGAAATTTCAAGGAAAAGAATTGCCAGGAGTTGGTGATGGATGGGAAGTGGAGGAGCAAAATAGGGAACCTGGATGCCTTAGAAAACGGTAGTACCATTAATGGATAATGACATTCCCAGATGGTGCTAGGGTAAGAGGATTAATGATGAAAGTAAATTGGGATATGCTGAGCTTGAAGGTTCTTTGGAGATGCATTTGGAGATGCCAGCAAGTTTTTGGAAATTCAGGGTTGGAACATCAGGGGAGTGACCTTGGCTTCATAAGTTAATCAGGGAATCATTTGCACAGCTATGGGAGTTAGAAACTAAATGTAGATGTCTTTACGGCCCATCATCCTGAGGTAATGAATTTACATTTTATCCTAATCAGATTTTTACCACATTAATGTCTAAAATGAGCTAGTGTTAAATGGAGTATTATGCAGCTATAAAGAAGAAAAAAATCGTACCATTTGCAACGATATGGATGGACCTAGAGAACATTATGCTAAGTGAAATAAGTCAGTTGGAGAAAGACAAATACCTTATGATCTCACTTATATGTGGAATCTGAAGAGCTGAATAAATGAGCAATGTAAACAGAAATAGTCTTAGAGAGACACAGAGGAAAAACATGATTGCTAGATGGGACTGGGGTGGGCATGACGGAAAAGGGGAAGGGATGAGGCAACATAAATTGGTAACTACAATATTGTCGCAGGGATAGAAGAGACAGTTTGGGGAATATAATCAATAATGTTGTAAATACTTTTTAGGGGTCCAGATGGACTCAGGTCTTGTTAGGGAGACCACTTCATGGACAGTGTAGAGGCCTGACCACTGCACTGTACATCTGAAGCTGCCGCTGAATAACATTTGATGTTAACTATAATTTAACACATATATAGTCATAGGATGTGGAGTATAGTGTAGGGATGGAGTCAGTGGAAGGATGGAGTCAGATGGAGTCAGTGGAGTCAGTGAAATAGATATGTATGATATAAGGGGTGGGGGGTCAGTGGATTGGGGGAGGGGGGAGTCACTTTGTAAGGGGTGAGAAGGATAACTATTGCATTGTTTTGTACACCTGTAACTAATAATAATAATAAATAAATGAAAATAAAATGTGCTACTATTAAACTTGCATGAGATAATATAAGAATTCAAATATTCTCTCTCAACATCACACACTTTATTCTGGGTGTTTTGAGGGATTTCTCACAACAGGAATCATTTGTCCTATATTCTTCTGTCATAACCTCTTGTTGATATCTACTTCCCACAGGTCACCTGAGGGAGCAGATGGACCAATAAAGATTCAGAGAAGGTTGAAAAGAGCTTATCACAGTACAGTGTTGAAGATGGCATCGTTCCAATCAAGTTCTATGGCCTATCAGTGCCTATGAAGGTCTGAAGTTGGATGAAGAATAGAGTCAGTGGAAGTTTTAAAAACATGAAACCATGAAGCCATGGTAGTAGAAGCATCATAAGGTGGATGCGAAAGTAACCAAGGATTTCCTGAGAATTGCATGGAGACAAAGGCTGGGGGTCAGGTGCTGAAAACAACGTGGATGATGTGTAAAGTGTCCTTAATATTTCAGCAGTGAAACTGCATAAAGAATGGTATAAATAGACCTTGAAAGAATCACATGAAAAATAACCTGGAAGATACCATGTGGAGCAAAAACTTATTTTTCTCTCTTTCTTTCTTTCTCTCTCTTGAGAGCCAATATAATTCCACTTATTAGAGAAATCCAGTTGCTGTGGTATCAAATATAAAACGTGGTGTTATATGGAGCTGTATTTTCTGTCTTTTATGTATGCAGGAAGTGCTAGTTGCCCAAAGATTAATAAATATTTATTGAAATTGTCTGATCTAGAGACAACAGCACACTTGTAATTCAATATAAGGCAAAACCAATTTCTAAAACACCAAATCTGGAGAACACAAAATATAGAGTAAAAATGTTGCAAAACATTTCAGTCTTAACCAATCATTCAGAGGAGCTCATACACTAAAACCAGCTCTTCTCATTTGCTTAAAATGATAATTTGCATAATTGTGATATAAAGACAACTTTTAGGTTGATGAGAATGGTAGTAGAAGCCCATTTTCCATACTACAGGCATTGTTAGAAGTTTGGACTGTTCGGCTTATCAGATGCTGTGCATCTTTCCGAGTTCCAATGTTGTTAATCAAGGTAGATGGCAGACTAGTTAATGTAGCTGTTAGTGAGACTGTGGCAAAGATTAGAAGGTTATCAAATAGATATAAACAGGAGTTCTAGGATTGCTATCTAACATATAAAATTAACAACTAATAGGTATCTCTCTTTGATAGTTGATTTGATTGAGTGCAGGTGGATAAAAGTCAACAAGTAAACAACTTGATTGTCTGCTGAATTAATAGAATGGAAGAATTTTAAATGGTTCTGAAAAGTAATTTAATTCAGAAACCTCAGTGAGTTTCCAGCTCTTTAGTGAAACTAGTGAATAAAATGTTGGTGATTCATTCAGAATAAAAATGTCAGCATTAGCTTCTTCTGTTCCAGAATTTAAAAATGGTGTTTTAAAAAAATTTTCTTTAAGGAGGGAGCATTAATCTTATGAGTATATTCTTATGATTCTCTGAATAAACACTGGAAATTGAAATAAAGGAAAACTGTGCTTTGAATTTACTTGAGTTTACAATCACTTCTATTTCAATCGCTCTCTTGAATTTGTATTACCAGACATTTTTATTTATTTGTATTTCCTTTTCTCACAATTAAAATTGTTTCTTTCTAGGCCCACTTATATTTCAACTGCCTGTGTGACCTGGATGTCTCAACACCTGCTGGACATTTATTATATTCTACTGTGGTATGAATCAAAGCATACAGAATAGGATAGACTATCATATTTGTCTAGACTCACCTCAAATCACTTGACCATTATCCTCCAGGTTTGGGGGAAACCTGGCCTCTCTGTTTCTCCAAAACTCCAAGCTCCCATCTTCGTGGGTGCAATCACATGTTCTCTTCCCTCTACCTCAATTCTCTCCTTACCTGCACATCTCCAGGACAGGTCCTCCTTATCCTTCTTCCTCAGGAAACTTCCCCCAACCACCCACTCTGCACCAGCTCCTGCCCACAAGACTCCTGTCACCGTCTGCTTTTCTTCCATAGGTAGCATTACCCACCATTGTACTTAATTATACAGTTAAGCCAACAAATATCAGTTTACAGCTTTTCTCCCCTATGGGATTTTTATTTGTATGAAAACAGAGCAATGTTAGTGTCATTATCAGGCCTAGCAGACTGCTTCATCCAGAGAGGAAGCTAAGTTAGCACTGCACTGACCGGATGGTAATAGAGGACAGGAAAGAAACCCCAAGTCATTCCAGAACAAATCCAAACCCAAGACTCACCTCTAATTTGGAGTCTACTAGGGCCCACCTAGTAGGGCCCTCCCTTCCAGAAAACAGGTCAAATGCCAGGCATCTACTCACTTTGAACCTTTCCCTCACATCAAGCTCATTGTATTTCCAGGAAGCCTCCTACAAGAAAACTGCCACCTATAGGGCGACACATGCAATATATATATATATAAATAGTATTTTGGGTAAATTCGAAGCTTCCTTGTGCCTGCTCCCTTTCTGTAATATTTTTTTTTTCTATAAAAACCTGTAACCTGGCATTTTCATGTGCCTTTAGTTAAATCAAGCCTTTTCTCAGTAAAAGAATGATCCAGGCCAAATTATAATTTCTAAAAATTTCAAGTAATTATTCAAATTCTAGCTTGAACAGTACATAAGACATAATGTTAAATGGAAAAAAAGCAGCATTCAAAATTGCGTGGATGGTGTGAACTCTGTTGTGGCATTCCAGATATCAATCTATGAACAGTCAAAAGAAAAGACCAAGGAGGAAAATGTCAACTGTGGTTATCTCTGAGTTGTGAGTTGTTGTATTGTCTTCTTTGTGTTTTTCTGCATTACCCAAGTTTTTCTTTTTTTTTTTTTATGATTGTGTAATATTTCTATAAGCAAAGAAATCAGTTATTTAAACTTTAAAACAATGCCTGGCACATATTTCTATAAGCAAAGAAATCAGTTATTTAAACTTACAAACAATGCCTGGCACATAACATATGCTAGAAAACAACTTCTCTGCTCCCAATTCTCCATTCCCCTTCATAGGTCCTGAGTACACGTTCTCAAAGCACAGTATCAAACAGGCCCTGATGTTTCTCATCCTTCTTTGCATGGAAAAATAACATAGGCTTTGGTGGCAGCCATTCAATGTTTTAATCCCAACCCTGTCATTTACTCATTTTATAATCTTAAACAAGATTTTTATTATTATTAAATTAATTGGGGTTCCATTGGTTAGTAAAATTATATGTTTCAAGTGTACATTTCTATAATATATCATCTACATTGCATTGTGTGTTCACTACCCAGAGTCAGATGGAAGGAGAAACAAGTTATTGAAGTAATCTCAATTGACTCGTCTATAAAAAGAAGATAATTTTATCCTCTTGCATTTAAACAAATATCCTGGTACTTTCTCACAGGAGGTTAGAGGCACTATTTCCAGACCCTTTTGTTGGTATTCCCAGGCAGAAATCTTCTTTTCTGGGAGTTGAGAGAAGGAGGGTTTCTGGCCTTGGGCTGTAGTGGTAATTAACTCTGCCTAAAAGAGTAGGAGTAAGAGGTGCTTTGAATATGCAGACATTGAATTGCAAGTAACTCCATATCATGAGGAGAAACCTAGAGGCTCAACATACAAAATTTTCAGAAGGTTGTCAACATCTGGATGAAAGACTAACCATGGCGGGGGCGGAGCGAAGTGCTCCTGAATAACAAAGCAGAAAACCAGAATCACAAAGGTTTTGTTGTAAAGGTCAGAGAGGGAGAATTTGAAATATTTCTAGTTAGAAGATGGTGGGTAGATATATTATAGAAATTAATTTTAGAAAAAACATTATTGCTAATTTTAAAATGTGGAAAATATTGTTGATAGTCAATTTAGCTACCATTCTACCCTTTTAATATCCCATTATTATTGTCTTATTTCACTGAATGTAAATGTATTCTTTCTTTTTGCCCTTTTTTAATAAAAGTTTTCGTAGGTTGGTTCCCCAATCCTGTTTTTTCCTTACCAACTCTTACATTCCTTTATTGAAGATTGTTTAATTACAGAGGTTTCAATAATTTTCATGTCTGGGTAAGGTGAGCTTGGGGTTTTTAATTGAATAAACAGCTAATTAATTAAATAATAGCATTTTATATAATGCTTAATGTGCCAACCACTCTTCTAAGTGGTTTTCGAATTTTCATAAAAGTCCTATCACTTAAGTACATAATTCATTTCATTGATGAGGAACTGAGGCTCAGAGGTTAAACATTTGACCCAGGGTCACATCACTAATAGATGTTGGAACAAGGGTTAAAACCCAGCGGTTCTGTTTCGATACTCTACGTCTCTCAAATAAAGTGAAGATTTATTAGACGGGGCGCTTTTCAGAATCTTTGAATTTTGGCAAAAACAAAACTAAGAAAATGATCAGTCCAATGCCCAAATCGTACAGAAAACTAATGTAGAACTCAGGTGAAAATCCAGGGGCAAGTCAATATGACTTTCAGTATAAAATGTGGCCTCTTATTGTAAGCTATACATGTATAAGTCAAATTCCATTGAATTTCAACATATATTTTAGACACTAAAAGATTTGCAGTTCAAAGACTCCTATCATAAATGCTTTAACAGAATCATTTTTGACAAAGCAAATGCCTATAATTTATTTTTTAAAGATTTTCAAAATACTCAGTTAAAACAAGAATAAACCTGAACTGAATTATATAATGTAATATTGTACCATAAAAATCAATAAAGTACAATTATTTTAGATCATTGACTAAGGTATGATTTTTTCATATTTTTGTTTAAGAAAATATTATAAAATATTTGATTTACATATACATTATAGCTTAAGCCCAAATAGCATTGACATTAACCCAGAAATATTCAGCTGACACCCCTTCTTCAAAATAAGGAACTGAAACTTGTAATATTGGTGTTACTAGGTTAGGACTACCCAAAACAAGTGAATGTAGAATTCTCAAAATGCAGTTGACTTCTCTGAGCCAAAACAACCAGAAATAATTCTCCGTGATTATTCTTTCCCCCATGTAGTTTTTTTACATTTGCTATAACTTAACAGATATTAGGAAACAAAAGATTATATATCGAAATTGATAGAAATGTGTTGCCTTCTTCTAGGACTACTTGAGTGAACTATAATACCTGTATTAATTAAAAAGTATATATTCCAATACCATTCATTCCTAGAAATATCATTATGTAAGGCAGAAATGCTTGAAACATAGCACTTAATAAATGTTACTTATAGTAATAATATTTACTATTATAGTGATAATAGTTATTATCAATACCACCACCATCATCATCATAATAATGAGTATTACTAAAACCATAAGAGGCTATCTATGGCTTTCTTCCTTCTAATGGATCTTGTAGTAGTACTCTCTTTTTCTTTTCACACAAGACAAGCTATGGTTCCTCAAGTCTCTTGCACCGTGGGAAAAATGAGACAACCCCTCCCCTTCTTTAGGAAGATGCAGTGAAAAATGGTTATTTCCCTGTAATATTGTAAAAGCAATAGTATCCACGTTATAGGGTTGATATGAGAATTAAATAAGTTAAATCATGCATGTGGACCATGCTCAGAAACACACCAAGTGCACAGTAAGCTTTCAACAAATGTTTATTATTTTTATAGCTACTATCATTAGCATATATAAAGAACATGGCCCCCAAATCCCTGAATAAAACTCTTTTTTTAATATAACATTGTTTTCAGAGTCAAATTATAAGTGAAACATGATCTAATAATATGCACACCAACCAATAGTACACTTTCAATTATCATTTGACTACCTCTTCTATTTCTTAGTCACACATTTATGAAGAAACTCTAGCCTCTGATGTTCTCTGTTCCTCACTGTAATTTTCGTGCATCCAAAACTACAGTCATGGGTAACCTTTGTCATGTATCATTTCCTAAGGACAAAGGTTAACTTATTTTTAGATATATGATGCTTCCGTTCCAGTCTCCCCATCTAACTTCACATTTATTCATTTGATTCTTGCAAATCATCAATAATACACCAACAACCAGCCTTTATTGAATAACTATTACGTGCCCCAAGCCCTGCTCTGGGCATGTTGAATCATGTGCTCCTAATCCTTACTATGGCAGTGTAAGGTATCATTATTGCCATTTTACACAGGAGAACAAAGAGGTACAAAGAACTAAACAACTTTCCCAACGTCACACAATGAGAAAGTGATGGGATCTCTGAGACCACAGTCCAGATGGCCTCCACTCTAACACACTCCTCCATAGATACAGCACAGGTACTATGGTTGTTTCCTTTACGGGTTCTCAGAATGTTCGCGAAACATGGGCCATAAGAAGATCAACCTTCTGGGCAGCACAATAAGAAGATTAATCTAATGAGCAGCAAACGGGTTCCTTAACTCCTGTGTTTCCGGAATGTTTGCTTTCAAAATGAAATGGACAAAATTGAGTTACACTTATGATTTCTAGCTCAGGATGCAGTTGCTGAAACTTAGGACTCCTTATGGCAGTTCTTAAGGAAGGTGAGATGAACAGAAGTAATCCCAAACGATGCTACAGCTGACGGAGATTTCATAGAGCATATGTGAGAGACAACGAAATAAAAAGCCACAACAACATCTCTGCCCTTATGTAACCTGATTTGTTTTGTTCTAGAACTGTTATATCTGTTCCAATCTTTCAATTAGACACTGTCTTTATAATAACAGATTTATTAAGTGCTTACACTGTGTCTCAAACAGAACTAAATATTTTGCATTCTTTTTTGTAATCATTGACCTTCCACAATATCTTAGTAAAGAAGATATTACTATTCCAGTTTTGCCAATAAAGAACGGTGGCATGTAAGAAACTTGCATATTGCCACAAAATCTACTAAAAAGAAGAGCCTGGATTCAATTCCAGTCATCTGACCACTAGGCTGTACTAAGTATAAATTATTGCACATTCTTTTTATAACCTTTTGCCATTTAAGTCAAAATAATGTGATCTTTAAACAAGATACCCTACCACCTTTTGGCCGAAGACCATCTAAAAAAGTTATCTGTGAAAAGAAACAATGGCTGCATGCTTCAGACAGGCTAGAAAACGAGGGGGAAGGCAATGCTTGGCATTCTAGTTTTGAAAAGCCAAGTTCCACTAAATAAAACCTTCACTTTGTATATGTGTGTGGAAGTGATTAGTCATTTAATACTGGAAGCTCTACCTGGAACACATTTCTTAATACATTTTTTTTTCACATGCATGATGTCTTTCCACAATTTATTGCCACATTTTATTAAACTCTTGTTACCTAGCGTGTAATTGGAATCATCACTGATACATGAAACATGAGCATACAAATCTGAAACAGAGTGGAGGCAGGTCAAAGAAATAACAGCAAAACTAAATTTTAAAATGGGGGAAAGACATAGACTGTAATGTTACGAATTGCTACACTCTTTGCCAGCCCAAGGCAATTGCTCCCAGGAAAATCACCTTAAACTCTACACCCACACAGACGTGATCCTCTCTGAATAAGAAATAAAGAGGCAAAACATTAGAAACAAACCAAAAACTAAAAGAGTAAGAAAATACGTGAATTGCCACAATAGATGCCTCTCCATGTTTTGACTCTTCAAAAATAAACAATTTTATCAGAGTCAAATATAAATTTAAATTTACCTTCTACTTGAGCAGGCTATCCTAGTTTCTCTCAATGCCTTGGAATCTCACTTCCACAAGCCACAACTTCTATGTTTGCTCTGAAATGTAACTGTGTCTTTGTCACCATTCCTTTCCAAGGTTCTAGCACAATGCTTGGCACAGTGTGAGACAAAAAAATGAAAGGATGGATATATAGAAAAGCTAGAAGTGGAATTTAAAAACAACAACCCAATAAACATCAGGAGGCTTGTTGGGGTTCCATGGAATCTTTCACAAACAAACAAGAAACAAACCCATAGATACAGAGAACATTTTGATGGCTGCCAGGTGGGAAGGGAGATTGATAGTTTGGGGTGGGTGAAAAAAGGGGAAGGTATTAAGAAGTCCAAATTGGTTGTTACAAAGTAGTTATTGTGCATGTAGAGTATAGCATAAGAAATATTGTCAATAATATTGTAATAACAATGTATGGTGTCAGATGGGTACTAGGTTTGTCGAGGTGATAGATGGGAGGGGAAAGGGAGGCAGGGTGAAAAAGGTGAAGGCATTGAAATGTACAAATTGGTAGTTACAAAATAGTCACAGGGATGTAAAGTAAAGCATACAGTATATAGTCAATGATATGGCAATGATTATGCATACATAGTGCCAGGTGGGTACTAGACTAGTCAGGGGGATTATTTCTTAAATTATATAAATGTCTAAACACTATTCTGTACATCTGAAATTAATATAAAATAATATTAAATGTCAACTGTAATTGAAAAATTAAAAAGGGGTGCAGAAGGTGAAGGGGAATAAGAGGTCCAAATTTCCAGGTATAAAACAAAATAGTCATGGGGTTGTAAAGTAAAGCACAGAATATTTAGTTAATAATATTGTGATAGTGTGGTATGGTGTCAGATGGTTGCTGGACTTGCCATGGTGATTACCTGTTTAGGTCTATAAATTTTTAACAATTATGGTGTACCCTGAAACTAATATAATATTGTATGTTAGCTATATTTTTAACAAAAATCTTTTAAAAATTAAGTCCTGGGCTCTTTTTTGTGAAATATGTGTCTCTTTTCCAGTTTCAGTCTCTTAGAATATTGTTTTTCTAAATTCAGTGTCTTCTTCTGTTTTCATCTCCAGAATACAGCCTATTTTCACCCCAAAGCATTATGTCTATTTCTAGGTACAATTAAGGGCCACATTAGAAATTTCATAATAATGATACTGTCACCTGTAGACCAAAAACATTGCATTTATTTTCAGGAGAGACAGGCAAAGAACAACAAAAAATGAAAGAGAGAAAACAAAGAACTTTTCTTATAATTCCTTTCATAATCAGGTACAACCATTCCCATATTTTAATTACCGTGTTTATTATCACCTTTGACACCATAATTATTAATCATTATTCATTATTTCAACATGGCTAAGTAGAAATTAATACACATTGTTATTATTACCAATTATTGCCACCTAGGTATATATGAAGATATACAATCAAATTTTTGTCTGATCAAGGCTTTATAGTATTCTTTAAAATATTATTCTGATTCTAAAAAGAATAGATTCATTGGAGAAAATACATAAAATGTAGGAATCATAAAAAAAAGATTTAAAGTACCCTTAATTTTATATCCACAAACAACCATCATTGTCATTTTATTGTACACTATAAAAAAACTACAATAATGTCATATATTGGGTTGTCAGAAAAGCCATGAAGCATTTTTGCAACGAAAAACAGAAAAAATGCGTCATCACTTTTCCGACAACCCAATATAAAGTGAGTGTTGAAGTCCCTCTCTTCTACTCTTCCATAACATAACCACACACTCAAGAACAAGAGTCAGTCAACAAACCCCTCCTAAGGGAGGCCCTGTGCACCCCAGAACTGCTCTAGGTACTGGGGACACAGTGCTGGAGCAGAGTGCTGGACATGAGAAATAGAGCCCCTCTCCTAAAGTCACTCATGTTCTACTGGCTAGAAAAAAGGAAGCAAATTAAGAAGATAAGTGTTACACAGATGACCAAGGGGGGTAAAGAAGTAGAAAATGCTTCTGGGAGCTATTATTGTGAACGTGCTTTGAAATTTTCTGGGGGAGGTGATTCTTGTGTTTAGACCTAGTCCCAGGCAAGAACATTCCAAGCAAAAGAAACACTCATGTTTGAAGGGCAGAAAGAAGACCAGTGTTTCTGAAATGTGAATTAGAGAGATAAGGGAGAAAGATAAAGTTGAAAAGTTAGGAATGGGCCAAATCAAATAGAGCCTTATGGGAGTTTAGATTACATTCTGGTTGCAACGGGGTAGCCTTTACAGGGTGTTAAGCAGGGAAATGACATAGCTGTTCTATGGTTACGAAAGTTCACAATGGCCATATATAAATGATGGGCTCTATGAGGACAAGAGAGAAGGAAGAGATTGGTCAGGAGCCATCACAGTTTTGCAGACAAGCGATGATGATTATCTCAATTAATTAATATTCATTTATAAAGCTATAAGATATGTTATTATTAGATCTATTTTATAAATAAAGAAATAAAATTAAGAGGTTAAGTAGCTTATCCAAACTAACACAGCTAATAACTGGTTGAAGTAGAAAAAAAAATCAAACCCAGGCCAACATGACTCTAAAAGCCACGCCCTTAAAAACCAACGTGCCAAAATGTTTATTTAACCAATCCTCTGGTTATGCATTGAGTTTGTTTAAAGATTATCTACTAAAAATAATGCTGCTATGAGCATTGTTGTATGTACATTTTAGACTTTTGGATTATTCTTTAAGGGATAGTCCTAGAAGCTAAATTAATACAATAAAATTAAGGAAATTTTAAGGCATTTGAGGCATATGACAGCCTTCCAATTTTACCAATTTAAAGTTAGACCAGTGAATGCAATCAATGTATGCATCATGATAATTTTAAAAATTCTCTCTGTTATAGCTTGACTATCACACACTTAGAGAGACAGAGCTGGAGTGTGAACTCAAGCAGGCTGACATCAGGTACCATTAACCAATACATTATGCACTTTGTTCTTTCATAATATGAAGTGATTGAATCAAGGATCTAACTTCATTCTTTTTTCATATTTTAACCATATAATCCAGTACCACTTTTTGAATCATTAAACTTTTCACCACTGATCTGAAATATCTGAAATGCCAACTTCATCATTATCATCATCATCATCATCACCAAATTAACTATACAAAAAAAATAGGTTCACAGCAATCCTAAACTAATAACCATTATATCCTCATATTTTAATGGAGTAAATTTATCTATGCACATATATGTGAAAATCGGTTTATTACTTTGAGTAAGGCTAGCTCCTGTAGCAAAACATGTCAAAATATTGATGCGGACACAATAGTTTACTTCTTGCGCATGTCAAGTTTTGCTGGTTGCCAGGTGCCTCTCCTCCAAGCAGGGATTCAGAGACCCCCAGGGCTTTCCATGCCTAGCCTCCACTTACTCAACACATGCTTACAAGGCATCTGTGCTGGTTTATATCAAGATAGCTAAGGAAGATGAGCATAGAGGATCCCCCACCTCTGTGGGAAGTTTTATGGAGAGGTAATAAATTCCATTGACTAGGACTCAAGAATGTGGTCACATCTAACTGCAGGAAAGGATGGAAAATATAGTATCTCTGTTTGCCTAGAAAGGAGAGGAAATGTGTATTTAAAAACCACTGCAGTCCATGTCACAGTCTATCAAAGGGCTTATTATCTTTTCCATTGATCCATATACACTTATGCCAGTTCTGCACTGATTAATTTCGTGGCATTGATCCTTTTCGTTATGATTCTTTCTCAAAATTATCTTCCTCTTCTGATAAACTTTACAATCCTTTCTCAGAAAAGTCAAGTCACGAAAGTAGAAATATAAAAGTCTATAAGCAGTATAAAAATTGTTTAACCCCACGGGTATTCAAACACTAAATTTTGAAGAACAATATCAAACAGGTAAATAAAATAATAGTTAAATTTGACTGGATGCTATAACACAGATATTCTCATACTTGCTGGTGATAATGTACCTTAGTATAAACTTTTTATATGGGGGGTGGGAGGAGGTAAGCTGGAATTTGGAAATATAAAAGCTATACTCTCCATAACTTTTAATCATTTTTTTTCTGTTTAGTAATGAAAACATTTTTTAAAATCTGATCTTTTTCTCAGAATATGACTCTGGAAAAATTCTAGGATTAAACACTATGTTCTCATTGATAGTATTTTCTAAATCTTCCATTAACTATATACAGCTTTAATTTCTAATTTACTCAAGAGCTATTTAAATTGTAAATATTAGAAAATTCAGAAAAACATTAAGTTCATTTCAGTGTGGTTTGAAGAAAGTGATCTATTTAAATTGTTTTGTTTGGAGAATGTAATGAGGTTTCTTTGTGTCCTAATATGTGATCAATTTTATAAATGTTCCATAAGCCACCTTGAAAACAAGGTAAACTATTCTCCATATTTAGCACACAAAATTAAACATATATATATATATAATCAATTTTATACATACTAATGAAATTCTTTAATATGTAATTATTTTCTCAATTTGACCTATGCAGTAAGGATATATTTAAGTCTTCTAATACTATGTTTCTTACCATATTCTTTATATTGTGATAGTCTTTAATTTGAGTTACATTGGGTCTTTGGAAAAGTTACGATGCATGTTTGCAACATATGACACTAGCTCATTTTTGGAAGTACTAGAGTCATTTGCATCTATGTTATTGCTATGTCATTGGACAGCTGACAATTCTATCTTCATTCTAAAAAAAAATTGAGCGATTTGTTTGGGTTTTGAAGATTTTACAACAAGTTGAAAATGGAAGACCAAATTGTGCATTTTTGCCATATTTTACTGTTTTACTTCTACAAAGGGAAGAGCACGAGTCAAGCTTGTGAAAAGTTGCATAAAGTTTATGGTGATAATGCTCTACAAGAACATCAGTGCCAATGATGATTCACGAAATTCTGTGCTGGTGATTTTTGATCTCAACGATGCTCCTCGGTCAGGGAGGCCCACTGAGGTTGATGACGACAAATAAAGGCATTGATAGAGTCAAACCCATGTTACACAACACGAGAGATTGCAGAAACATTGGACATCAAGCATTCATGACCATCTGAAGGAACTGGGATACATAAGCAAGCTCGATATTTTGGTTCTGCATGAACTCAAAGACGTTCATTTGACGGCGAGTATAAACATCTGTAACAAGCTTATTAAAAGTGAGGAAAACGATCCTTTTTTGAAGCGACTGATAACTGGTGATGAGAAGTGGATTGTTTACAACAATGTGATGCACAGACGATCTTGGTCCCAACGTGATGATTCACCTCAAACAACATTGAAAGCAGACATTCATCAGAGGAAAGTTATGCTCTCAGTGTGGTGGGATTTTTAAAATGTTGTGTTTTTCGAGCTCCTACCAAGGAACCCAACAATCAATTAGAATGTGTACTGTTGGCAATTGGACAGTTTGAATGAATCCAGCATCCAGAAACATCCAGAGCTTGTTAATTGTAAAGAAGTTGTGTTCCATTGTGACAATTCAAGACCACACACAAGTTTGATCACCTGTCAAAAATTATTGGAGCTTGGATGGGATTTGTTGCCATACCCACCATACTCGCCTGACTTTGTGCTGTCAGACTTCCACTTGTTTCCCTCTCTTTAAAACTCCTTGCGTGGTATAACGTTCAGCTCAGGTGAGGCTGTAAATCAGCACCTTGTTCAGTTTTTCACAAATAAAGACAGGTCCTTGTTTGAACGAGGAATTATGAAGCTCACTGAAAGATGGCAAAAGATTATTGAACAAAATGGGCAATTTATCATTGATTGATCTTTGTTCTTTATATAAATAAATGACCTTTGAAAAACATAAACAAAATACATCATGACTTTTCCAAAGACCCAATATATCTTAACCATTTTTATAGATACTATACTTAAATCTATATTGGTGTGGTTTCAATGCTCACTGTAAGTAGTTTCATATATACAATTTTCTAATTCTTGAGTTTCTTATTATGATTCATTTCCCATTTAGTAGGACATATTTTGAATAACCTTTTCAGAAAGGACTTGTGATGTAAATCGCATTATGTCTTTCTATTATCTTCACATCTTAACAATAACGTAGCTAAACATAAACTTCTTGAGCCATGAATTTTCCCCTCAAAATTATGTAAACATTGTGCCATTATGTCCAAGTATTTAATGTTGGGAGAAGACCATGGCCAGCTTGAATTTTCTATGTTTGTAAGTAACTTTTTTGGGGGGCCAGGAATCTTGTAAAATTCTTTTACTTTGTGATTTTAAATTTTCTATAGGATATGGTTAGATAATAACCTCTTGTCCTTAATTTTGTCAGCTACACAGAGGTTTCATTTTATATATTCTCCGAGGTATTTCTTTAGCTTAAATTTTAAATATGGGTTTTTCTTCTGTTTCACTTATTCTGGACTCATCTTTAGGAACACAAATTATCTTTAGACTAAACTTCTATTCTTGGCCTTTTTTTGAGCTTCTTTTGCTCTGCCTGCTCCAAACTCTTTGGAGTGTACTTTCTCTTCCAATAATGGCCCCTGAGCCATTCTCTACTGCTCGGGCCCACTTCTGCTTCTTTGAAATGTACTTTTTTCTTCTAATAAACTGTCTTTTTCTGCAACTTTACCTCTCTGGTTCATGTCTCCATTCATGGGTTCCATGAGACCACAATCCTGGCACACACACAATCACACACATCAAACATTTCTGTATCACTGTCATATCACCTTTGTTTGAATACTGACTGCCACTTTCAAATTGTGTAACCTATACTAGTTCCTGAAACTTTCTGAGCCTCAGTTTTCATATATATATATATATATATATATATATATATATATATATATATATATATATATATATATATATATATTAGTACTTGCTTCCAGGTTGGGAAAATTAAATGAGTTAATACATATAAGCTGCGTAGGACAATGCCTAATCCTAGTAACAGTCAAATATTGCTATCATGGAATTTATTAAACATACATTAAATAGAAAAATTTATATTCTTTGTCTTCCACAGCTATAATCTCTTTAATTACTGCTATTTATTTGAGTTCCTTTTATCTTCTAGGGAATTTCTTCTTATTTTTCTCCAAAATAGTTTTGACTTTATGCACTATAGATTTGACTTCTAATTTTTAGTTAATATGCTAGCTCTATTATTGTGTTTTAGTTCCCTTAAATTTTGTTTTATTGTGTATAGCATCCTCTTTTCAAGATTAAATATTTATCTTATTCAATATATGTCATATAAAATTTACTTGTTTATTTTAATAAATGGTTTTTCAAAATGTGTTTTCCTATATACCTTAAGAATTATTTTCCATCTTTTATAGAATTTTTTCCTGGGCCCTTTTTCCTTCTTTTTAATCCTCCAAAAATGAGGCAAAAACAATGAGATCAGTTATTTTTCTATAAATTGAATTGATAGACTATTTGCAGCTCCCTTTATTTTCTTCCTCTCGGACCTTAAGTCAAAGGAATAATGTATATAAATTAGTTATGTATACAGTTATTTACATATACTTATATGAATAAACAATTCTGCAAACTGAAAAGAATAAATACAAAGTCAAGGCCATGGAAACTCTGGTGAATCCAAAATGAGTAGTAGGCAGTATTCCAATGGACTGAGAAGTGTTGAGGTTAAGAAGAGATTTAAGGGATTTCCAGTCTGTACAGCATGGAGGAGAAAGAAAGCATAATGTATCAGAGAAATGCAAACTAAGGGAGGTGGGTTCCAAATTATTTCCATCATTCCTGGTTTTGCTCATAAATGTGCATTACACTATAAGCCAGTATTTCCAAAGATGTGTTCCACACCAAACTAGTCCTGTGAGACATTCCATGAAAAAGATATGCGTTACATAATCAAATAAGTTTGGGAACTTTGCACATTATATCCCTCCCCCTCTGGATATTCAGTGAACATCAGCAGTTAGACCTATTGTAAATGAAACTGCTTAATCTCAATTTAGAATTTTTCATATCTTTCTTGTGACATCTAGAAATAGTTTATAGTAGTTATTGGAAGAAACTTTGGGAATTGCTGCTGCGGTCCATAGGGATTTATTAAATGGTTTTTACCAGGTCAGAGACACGATCAGATTTGCATTTACAAAGATTACACTGAATTTTATGAAAATAAGTTTATGGGGGTAAAACTTGAGACAGAAAGACAAAGTTAGCAGTTGTTTTCATAACCTATAACTTGGAAATAGAGAAGTCTGTGGATGTCCTGTAGTGTGACTGTGGAAACTTAGAGAGGAAAAATAACAAACCTGTCATTTGGGGTTTACGGGGAACAACAAAAAAACCAGCTATGAATGTGTTTTCCTCTGTCTACACGCAGATATTATATAAAGCCCATTTCCAGGAGAACTGTGACCAGAACTTCAACCCTCAATTTTGTCTCTTCAAATTTCTTCCAGCAAAAAATCCCAGCAAACTTTTAGTTGTTTTTCACTCCTTAAATTGGATAAAGGGCAATTTTATCCTTTGTGTTTTCTTTTGGCATTTCCAACTGCATTTATTCTGGAAATGTTCTACCCATTTTTCTTTAAGAGCGTTATCTTATTTTTGTTCTTTAAGAGTTCACTGTTTTCTTTAAAGGCAGAGCACAGTCTTGTGGCTAAATAGCCCAGGTCACAGAGATGACTAAATGACTAGGTTCATTTTATTTTTCTAGTCAGCTCTGCCAAATCTTTTCAATATTACTTTGGATCCAGTAGATTCATTTTTACTTTCCTGATGCTAAAAACCTGAAAGTTTTTCTACATAAAATTATTTTTCTTACCACTCTCCTCCAACCCTGCATTCAGGAAAATAATCCATAAAAAGGGTTAAAAAGAGCATTCCTGCTATATTAAATCCACTTCATTACCTATTTTTTATAAACTCTAATTCCTTTTTACCCATAATTTTCTAATAGTAAATAAATCCCTTAATACTTACCTCATATTAGGACCAAGAGTAAAGACATTGAGTAATTTTCCCTAAGGTAAGCCTATCATTATGACATGCTGATATTAGGAAATATACAGATTCTCCTGAATGGCCTTCAGGGTAGAATTTAGGGCAGTATTTAGAAAAGAAGATCCATTTATTCAAAGATCAGAATTTCTTTTATTATGAGCTGCCTCTGCAGGAAAAAAAAAAAAAAAATATATATATATATATATATATAGTGTAACCCCCCAGAGAACATAATAAACTATCATTTATTACCAGTAGTAGCTCCATTTCCAGTGTCCTTCCCTCTTATGGGTCACTTCAAACTGCTCTTCCTTAACAAGAGTTGAAATCACTCCCCACCCTATCACTGCAATATCACCATGAATGTTTATTAACCACCCAGCCTTTTTAAGGTTCTCTGCTCAGATCTTTGGATGAGATGAATGTCATATTTAACATTTAAAAGCCATGAAACTTTGTTGAGCTTCTTTTCCTGATTGTATATATTTTTTCCATATTTTAAATGAAAATAATTGCACCACCTACCTACATAACCTACGCTGGGGGTAGAAGTGACTTTTAAATTGGGGGTGTGAAAATTAATAAAGGAAATCTCAACTAAAATTGAAGTCAGGAAGGCCTGCACAGGGAGCTCTCACATTTTGCCACTCACTCTATCACTAGGGGTCAATTATCCCAAACAGGAAGACATCAATTGCACCAAACAGGAAGACAATGTCAATTGTAGCAACAGTTAATTCAGTTCCATATGCCAGCAGGAAGAGAGATACTCCCAAACAGGAAGTGCAGCTCCTTTATTACTTTACTACTCCAGCAGGAGAAAGATTTCCTTCTTGCCCAGCAACAAGCTCAGCCAATGGAAACCATCATCACCTGAACTGTTACCTTCCTCCAATGAACTTTTATTTTTCTCTTAATGGTGACTTCCTTGTCTCACTCTTACCTTCCTTTATAAAAGCCTTCCATGTTGTATGAGCCCTTGAAGTATCTCTCTGTTTTCTATATGAGATATTGCCCAATTCATGAATTGTTTAATAAAGCCAATTAGATTTCCAAATTTACTCATTAAATTTTGTTTAGCAGTGGTAAGGGCAAAGTCCTTTTAGAAAAGATGAAAAGATGACATTTAAGCCAAGACCTGAAGAAGATGAGACTAACCTGAGCAGCCAATGGAAGAGAGGCAATCTAGGTAGAAGGAACAGAAAATACAAAGGCAGTGAGGTATGAGAGGACCTGGCTAGTTTTAGAAACAGCAGGAAAACCAGTCTTACAGGAGCAAATTTAGTGCAAGGAAGCTTAGTAGGGAGTGAGAGCAGAGAACAAAGGAGGCCAGATTGTATAGGACTGGTAGGTATCAAAGGAATTTTATTTTTAATGAAATGGGAAGCTAATGAAGCATTTTCATCAGAAGGATAATCAGTGATGTGTCAGAAAAAAATATTGGGCTGTTGGAAAAGTCATGATGTATTTTTTCTATGTTTTTTGTTGCAAAAATGCATCATGACTTTTCCGACAATAAAAACCACCTTGTATTTCAGCAAGGGGTTTATTTATATAGGGAAACTCATGTATGCAAAATCATTGGCAAGGCTAGAGTAGTAAAATCAGAGAAGGCTGCATCCAACTAGTTCTTAGATTCATTACTAATTTTCAGAGTCAGGAAGTTATGGAAATTGAAGAAACAGTTGAAAAAAATACCAGGTGATTCAAAGAAAAATACCTGTGGCCCCTGCAAAATCTCATGTCTATCTCTGCCATGCTAGAGGAAAAATACTGTGGTTCCTGTTTCTATTCCACTTTCCAAATCTCTAGTAATTTTCTCTCATTGTGGACATTTAATCTTGAACTCTAGTGGCAGGAATTCTGGGAAATGTAGTTTCTAGGCTCTCAACTTCCAGGATATAGGAGAGGCTGAAAAGGAAGAATGATACTAATGTTCCAATAGACAATTCAGTACAAGTAACATCATCAGACTCTTATTTTAAAAGCATCAGTCTAGCTTCAGCATTCAGAACAGTCTGGAGGCATGAAAAGGGGAAAAGCAGGGAGATTAGTTAGAAGATTGTAGTAAGAGAAACTAAAGACTGAGACCAGGATATTCACAGTGAAGGGACAGTTAAATAGTGACATTCTGGTAATTGAAGGTAAAACAGCAGGATTTTTTGATGTATTGGATATGAGCTAGGCAGGAAGTGAGAAGTTAAGGATGACTTCAACATTTTTGAGGATCTGGAAGGATAGTGCTTCCATTAAATGAGATCAGAAAGATAGCAGATGAACAGGTTGGACGGCAGAGGCAGTCATAAGCTGGACTTATAATAGGTGTTACTAAATTTGAGCTTATATCAGAATCACCCAGAGACATTGTGAAACTACAAATATCAGTGTCTCATCTCAAAAGTTTCTGATTTAGGGCCAGCTGAGTGGCGCGTTGGTTAAGAGTTGGCTTGGGATGCCATCTCTGAGCAGCAGAACTCCGGTTCTGATCCCACATGAGGGTCAGTGACACTGCGCCCTCTACAGCTAAGATGGTGAACAACAGCTCGATCTGGAGCTGGGTTGCCATGAGACACTGGTGATGGCGTAAGCTGCAGTAGGGCTGGCC
The DNA here is from genome assembly GCA_033961575.1 of Aselliscus stoliczkanus. Classification (NCBI taxonomy): domain Eukaryota; kingdom Metazoa; phylum Chordata; class Mammalia; order Chiroptera; family Hipposideridae; genus Aselliscus; species Aselliscus stoliczkanus. The sequence continues at coordinate 27,827,701 of CM066731.1, forward strand.
GGCAGCTGGTGTGTGCTTTCATGAGCTGCCATGAGCTGCCGTGAGCGGCCGTCTAATGACTGGTGAGCGACTGCCTCACCCAGGAAGAGCACAATGATACCAAATGGGCCAGTGAAGCGACATCCTCCACAACTAGACTGAAGATCAAAAGGACAGCAACTTATCTGTTCCCCTTCCCCAATTCCCAAATCAAATCTTTAAAAAAAAAAGTTTCTGATTTACAAGTCTGGAATAGGGAATACTGAAAATGTTCTTTTCTAGAAAATTCCCAGGTGATAATGATGATGCTGGACCAGGAGCCACATTTTAAGAACCATTGTTTTAAAGAACTGATGAGCATCAGAACTTCCTATAGACTTTTTAAAAATGTGTATGGAGGGGGAAAAAAATATACCAAAAATTATTTTATCTTGCTTTTAATAAGATGTAAATACAATAATTGTGGTGTTGCTTTTGAATATCTTAAAGAAAACACCACTGATTGATTTATCAGTCTTCCAAATGTGGGCCTCTATGCCTCAAATACATTATAAATGAGTAAATGATTCTACTATTGTTTACACTGAGAAAGAAGACTTGAATATTTGCATTTGTTCTGCTTCAGAATTTTTATATTTTCTCTTCCAGCAAGAGTAAAAACTAAGAGATTAGATAAAAAGATTTCAACATAGTTTTCAATAATGATAGTACTAGGGATAACTACACATTTTGCATTTTCTATAATTGAATTCATACAAAATTCCTTCTTGGAAGATGGTAATGTTTCCCCTTAATGATGAGGAAACTGATTTTCAAAGAGGTTAAATAATGTGCCTGAGTTCATACAGCTGTTAAGTCGACCCTGAATTCATTTACAGGCCAGGCTCATTTTAAAGTCTTGGGCTCTTTTCATTGTTTCCCAAGCTTATCTGATAATACAGTCATCTGAAGTGCTTGTTAAACATACAGAATTCTAAGTCATCCCTAAATCAAAAGAACCAGAATTTCCAAGGACGAGTCCTGGAAAACTGTAATGTTTAACAAGCAAGTCAGGTGACAAAGTACACACAAGTTTTGGAAACTGCAGCACTCCCTCTCTACAAAGGTCCAGGATAGATGAGAGCAGATGGAGGAGACTTCCAAATTTTATCTCATGCTTGGAGCATTAAAAATAAAAACGCAATTAATAAGATATATTTATATTTATTTCTAGTTCTATTATAGTTATTCCTTTCCAAGAGCTTTTGGGTAATGCTAGGTAGTTCTGTATTCAAAATAATAACTTTCCCAATTTTTTAAAATATATTTTTATTTTTTTTCTGAGTTGCTTGGGAAATATAAATGTTATGTTACCAGAATAGCACAGAACATAAATCCTATGGATGGATTTAAATTTTAAAAGAATATATTTGCTATTAAGGAAAGGAAAAAAAATCCATGTAAGTAATCATATCTTTCATGAAGCTCATGGAATTTTTGGATAAACATTGATCAAATATTGTACGAAAATTATAACCCCTCTTAGTGCTGGAAGAGTAGGCTGGTCAAAGAAGTTCTTGGTCTACAGAGAAAAGTAAATTGCTCAACTCTGAATTTACTTCTTTCCTCTCTGTAAAAGAGACTCATATTTAGACAGAAAAAATACAATTAAATCAATAAGCCCAAAAGGGGTAAAAAAAAAATAATAAAAAGGTATCCTCGTATTCTAAAGTTAAAGTCACTTGTTTTAAACAAAAGACATTCCAGAGAGAGAAAGAATATGTACTGGTGGTGATGTTGATTTCTGGGGAAGACACTCAAATATTTAAGATGTATAAATACCATTTTAATTTTCAAATAGGGGAGTGAAAAATAGGAATATAGATTTATACAAAACATAAACCAGTGAGTTGGATGTTTATCCCTGATCAAGATTCAACTACAAATTATAAAAGGATAGATTTAAAAACAGATCATTAAATGTGTCACTAGGGTCCAGAATTGGTTTTCTAAGAACTGTTTAAGTAGAAGTAGCTGTTTTTTTATTGTGGTAAAAACACTTAACATGATATCTACCTGCTTAAATTTTTATGTGTATAATACAGTATTGTTAACTGTACTCTAGAACATTTTCTAGAGTACATTTCATTATGTTGTACTCTAGAACATTTTCATCTTGCCTAACTGAAACTTTATACCTGTTGAACAACTCCCCACCTACCCTTCCCCAAGCCCTCAGCAACTACTATTCTACTTTCTGCTATGATGAGTTTGACTACTTTAGATATTTTATATAAGTGAAATCATACAGTATTTTTTCTTCAGTGCCTGACTTATTACATTTAGCATAGTCTTCCAGGTTAGTCCATGTTGTTGCATATGGCAAGATTTCCTTCCTTTCTAAGGTTGAAAAATATTCCATTGTGTATTTTTATATACAGAGGGTGCCAAAAAAATGTATACACATTTTAAGAAAGGAAAAAAAAACACATTAAAATTGTAATACTCAATTTTACATTGAGTATACCAATAACAAAAGATGAATACAAGTCATGTTTGACTCAGCAATTACAAGAGGTGCTCAAAGTGGTTACCATCAGCATCCAGACACTTCTGATTATGGTGAACTACTGTTTGAGCAACATTGACCAAAGTGTCTACTTGCATACATTTTTTTGGCACCCCCCCCTGGTGTGTGTGTGTGTGTGTGTGTGTGTGTGTGTGTGTGTGTTTGTGTATCACATTTTCTTTATTCATTCACATATCTATCGACATTTAAGTTGTTTCATTATCTTGCCTATATGAATAATGCTGCAATGAGTGTGGTAATAAAGGTATCTCTTTGAGATCCTGATTTCAGTTCTTCCAGATATCTACCCAAAGTGGTATTGCTGGATTATATGGTAGTTCTATTTTTCACTTTCTGAGGTACCTCCATACTGTTTTCTATAGTGGCTACAGTATTTTACATTCCCAATTCCTTCCACATACTCACCAATGCTTACTATCTTTTGGTTTAGGGGGTTTGTTTTTTTGTTGTTTTTCTGGGTTTTTTTTTATTAGCCACCCTAACAAGTGTGAGGTAATATCTTAGTGTGGTTTTCATGTGCATTGCCCTGATGATTAGTGCTTTTGAGCACCTTTTCATGTACCTGTTGGCTATTTATATGTCTTCTTTGGAGAAATGTCTATTCAAGTCCTTACCCATTTTATAATTCAGTTTAAAGTAACTTTTTAAAATCTCATAGATTTAGTAACTTGTGGGATCATGAAAGTATAGTAAATAGAGAATATATGAGTATGACCAAAGTTTTTGACAAATAAGCTCATCAATTTTTGTGGAAAAGGTAAAAAAATATTCACTGAATGCAGTGGTAATATATAACTTACCAAAAATATGTTAACAAGTCTTTAAAAAGAACAATATTTTAATATACTTGTATGATGTGGTTGAAAATATAGATAACCTGTTCACCAAATTTGCAAAGGACATGAAACTTAAAACATGAAATATATTGGTGCCATATTCAGCATCTAAAGAGAATGACACAGGCTCCAGTAGAGGACTGAAAACAAACAAACAAACAAGCATGAAATTTAAACATTATAAATATCAGTCTTCATTTGTATCAGAAAGGTTTCCTTCAAAGAAACAGAACCACTAAGAGTGATAAGAACAAACTGTAATTTGCATGTTCCTTCCCATTTGCAACTCACTGACACAGGTAATCTGCAGAAAGAAGCTGATGCCCTTTGCCAAGGAGCTGTACTTTCACCTGGCCCTGAACTACTTGAAACTGAAGAAGGAGGTTGATCAGTAGGTCTGGAGGCCTAGTGGGTCCTATAGGGCCATCAAGCTCACAGAGTCCACAGATCAGCCTCAGTAGTGCATAAGCTGTAGTGCATGAGCACCCAACACACTCATGAACTTCAGAGCATAAAGGCTGCTGCTTCACTTCGCCTTCCATGTATCACATAATTTCCCTAAGCAGGAACCTTATAGTTAAGGGAATTCTGGAAGTTGTAGCTCTAGCTTAGCTTATTGGTCACTGCACAAAGTCATCACAAGTAACCCTTCCTTCTCTCTTTAGAAGTTCTTATTTATTTAGAAGTTACATAAACCTCTTCTAATCTCATTTAACTTCTAAATAAATATCAAAATTGTACTTCCATCTAACATGATGCAGCTATCCCTCATCCAAGTGAAAACACGCAAACTCTGTCAACAAAAATGATACAGGGCCGGCCAAGTGGCGCATTGGTTAAGAGCTGGCTTGGGACCCCAGCGGCCCCAGTTCGGATCCCACATATGAGGGCCAGTGACACTGCCCTCTACAGCTAAGATAGTGAACTACAGCTCCACCTAGAGCTGGGCTGCATGAGTCCCAGCAACAGTGTAGGGTGCAGCCCCTGCTGCAGTGGGCTGCCATAAGCTACCGTGAGTGGCCGGCAGCCATAATGAGTGGCCAGCAGCCAGCGTGAGCTGCCAATAGCCGCTGTGAATGACCATCCAGAGGCTGGCAACCGATCTGCCTCACCCGGAAAGAGCGCAATGATGATACCAACATGGGCCAGTGAAGCAACATCCTCCACTAGGCTGAAGAACAAAAAGACAGCAACTTGTCTGTTCCCCTTCCCCGATTCCCCAACGCTGTTTCCCTCCCCCAATTCCCCAATAAAACCTTTAAAAAAAAAAAATTATACAGAAATGTCTCTTCATCCATTTTGGGGTGATGTCCTTTCCTTTCCCAGCTGAGTGTCCCACTTGAATATCCTATAACTTAAGTATTGAGATATAAAGTTAATGACTATTAACACAATTTATGTCAAATATTAGGGGGATGGGAGAAGGGAAAATTGAATTGGTTAATATATTTATCTCAATATAAGGAAGTAATACTCAAAAAATTGTGCCTATACATCCTTCCCAATTTTACTCAAACTATTAAAAATTGGCCCTGTTTACATTGTAAGATGTAATATTTATTTGAATTAAAATTACTTGTTTATGAATCTATTTTCCCACTAGATTGTAAGTTTCTTCATGACAGCAACTTTATATGGTCCATTGTTGTATCCATAGCAAATAACATAATGTCTGACACTTGCTCAATATATATCTGATGAGCCCAGCATTTTTACAATTTCATTGTTAATTAAGTGTAACATTCCTACAGTATTTCTCAATGAGTAAAACACTGCTGACATAGGGCTTTTAGGTCCTTGACTATCAGAATAAGACAAAAAAGATGGGGGATAAAGACCAGAGTATGGAAATTTGAGGATAGAAGAACAGAGTTCCTCATGCTTTATGAGCTAAGAAGCCCTATGGCTCCAACCAGCAAGAAAGCATCTCTTTTCAAGAGAAAATGGATGGCAGGTGGGAAAAAAAAAAACCCCAAATCATAACACTAGGAATCAGAATACTCAAGTTCTAGTCTCAGCTCCCACTTTAATTCATTGAATGATCTTGGAAAATTTACCTAATCTCCCTGGGATTCAGTTCCTTCTATATAATGAGAAATTAAGCCAGAGAATCTCTCAGATCTTTTCCAACTATAATTCTATCACATATATTACAGTCTGTTTTTCACTTTCCTGTTCTGAAATTTTCTGTTAGAACCCTCTTTCAAATTAGGTTAAAACACTGGGGCTCTGGTCAGCAGAAGCCACTAATCCTTAATTGGGTTACAATTAACATTTTAGTTAGATCGTTAGACTCTTTACCAGTCAGTTTGGAAGTAAGAAAATACAATAGGCTTCAAATATTAGGGTAAACTATATGACTGAACTGAACCTACATAGATCCTATGTATCCTATTCCAAGGTTCGATAGACAAAGTGACAGTACAGGTAAGAACTGTGAAGGTCGTGGGGGCCATGGTTGTGACAGGCAGACTCTAGGCGATCAGGAAGTAGTTCAAAGCTGTAAAGAAGGAAGCAGATCCTTGTGAGGTGCTCCAGCATGACCTGGGGCTCACGATTTCCTAGAAGTAAATGCAAATAGATGATAAAAAGGACAGGGTGGAGACAACAGAATACAAGCCAAGACGTGGTTGCCAAAAGATAGTGCCAGGAAGAGCCACCAAAATGGAGTCCCTATTATGTATCAGGTTTTGTTCTGACCTTTACAGGGATCACATGCCATCATCCTTCCAACAACTCAATTAAGCTGGAATTGTGGTCCCTTTACAGCTCAGGAAATAAAAATTAAGGAACTTGCTCAGGACAGGGACCACCATTTTTTACTGATCACTGACAAAGAAGCAAATAATTTTTCAGTCAATTTAAGATCCATCAGAATGAAAATAAAAATAACAAGCCTTGGCAGAGAATCCCTGGACATGTCTTTCTCCCAGGGGCCTGGCCTTTTCCTCGCAATAGCCTCCCAGAACAAGGTTTTCTTCTATTGGTCACTTGACTGTCTTCTAAAGTAGCTATATCCTGGAAGACTGAGACACAAGCATGGCCAATACAATCTCACAACACAGCAGTTTGATTCTAGCTTTCAAAGCTTTATTTAAAATGAAAGATATGATGGTCACTTAGCATAATTTTTAAGGATAAATTATTTTTCCTAGGTGCAGAGTAATGATTAACCCTTTTCTACCTGGACTCAAATTTTTGAGGGCTTCTGTGATCAAACCCACCTGTATCCTGTATGACACCAATCATTTTTGACATGATTAAATGTCAGGCACTTGGTTGCCTGGCTATTACCATGAAGTTCAGGTATTTGAGTGTGTGTGTGTGTGTGTGTGTGTGTGTGTGTGATATGTATACACAACATAAACATGACTGTGAGTCCACATTCATTTTAGCAATTAAAAGTAACTTAAATTTTTATTCAGACTCTATGAAGCGCTGCTTCTGTATAAATGTCCACTCACTTAGAAAGGAAAGAATCTATTCCAGCTGCACCTCTGCAATTAAACGGTATTTCATAAGACTAAGCATCTATGAAAATATAAGTGTACATTCAACTTATAAACACTTTTTGCTGTTGAGTTTTTAGTATCACATCCATTGTAAAATAGAATAATACCTAGACAGGGAATAAAAATATACAATGGAGGAAAAGGACAAGGCATATTCTCAACAGACGAAGCAAAATATAAAGTTGTTAAGACAAGAAAATCTAAACAGATGATAGAAAATGACACAAGAATAATAGTAAAGAAAAAAAAGGAAAACCTTCAAAAGTGTTAAACAGGGGCTGGCAAAGTGGCTCAGCTGGTTAGAGCACGAGCTCTGAGCAACAAGGGTCGCCCTTGGTTCAATTCCTACATGGTAGCTACGCCCGAGCTGAGCTGCCTCTGAGCTGGTGAGAGCACATGCTCTTTAAAAGATTGCTGGTTAGATTCCCACATGGGGTGGTGGGCTGTGCCACCCTACTCCCACCCCTCATCCCTTATCCCCCTCCCCCACAACTAGATTGAAAACGCCACTAGACTTGGAGCTAAGCTTGCGCCCACCACAACTAAGATTGAAAGACAACAGCTTAACTTGGAGCTGATGGGTCCTGGAATAATGTTCCCCTTCCCCACCAATTCCCCAATAAAACCTTAAAAAGAAAAAAAGAAAAGAAAAAGGATTAAACAGATAAAGACACCATGCATGAAATGAAAAAAAAAGAAACAGTATAAAACCAAAAGTCAGTTTGGAATGAAGTCCTACACATGGAAAAAGGGAAAGTAAGGTCCTTCAAATTCTCAAATTCTGTAGTTTATAACTGTGTAGTTCTAAAACATTTTCTGCATGAATTATCTTTATGCCCTGACAGCTTCCATGGAGAAGACGCACAAGGGCCTCCGGTTCCCAGGCTCCAGCTAAGAAGGACCCAACTTCCTTTCTGGATCCACTTATATCCCAAATTTAATGTGGAGCCCACATGTAAATCCCACTCTTTTTTGACAAGTTGACAGGCATGGCACCTAGAGAAACCTACAAAAATATAAATGAACAGACTTCAAAAGCCACCGGAGGTCTAGCCCAAGTCAGATGGCTAGAGGGATGGCAAGTACCCCAGACCCCTGCACTCTAAAAACTTTCTAATGAGAGCAGCAATGTAGAATATTGCACACGTCCGACCACCAATAGTATCAACTTCTGGCTCAATGAGAGCTGTTCACAGATATGTCCTTTAACAGGAAAAGCTCACCATGAATCATTCTTGCAGGCAGTGCACATTTTAATGAATGCTAACACAAGTGCAAACATAATGAAAATGGTATTTCCCACAGAGCAGTGTGATTATTTGAATAAAATATCTGCCTTTGGACATGAGTCGGCCAATGGTCGCGGTAGGATCTGTGCTTTATGTGTGGATTAGAAGTCACAGTGCAGTATGGACATGTGCGTTATGAAGACTGGCGATTGCAAACTCTCACCCACTGACATCTACCCCCGTTGCCACTGGTTTTAAATCTAAGCCTCTGAATTTTAGAAACTCAAACTTTGGCAATGCTGAAGAGCCCTGTCTTTAAATGGGAAAGTCTCATGAGGGGATGAAATTCAATACCAGAATTTCAAATCTTTTATCATTGTAGAACAGAAACTGACACAAAAAAGGGAATACAATGAAAATAGCTGGATCACAGGACCCCAACAAACTGAAAAAGGGTGGCATTTCAATTATAATAAAACTACTACGCCCTGGGGAAGGATTAACACATGTCTCGTAGGCATTTGCTTTGATTGGAAGATACTTCCTTCAAGCTTAGGGAGCAGGTTCTAGATTCTATGGCTCTCTGATGTCGTATTAAGACTCTGCTTGCTAAATGAATATAGAAACCTGAGGGTATTTGTTCCTGCTACAAACTGCTTCAGACAGCAGTCCACATTTCTCTCCAAATCTCTCCCACTTCAAATATTCTTTAGATACCTAGTTCTACGCTCATTTGCTGCACATCTGGTTTGTGTCATGGGCCTTTCTTCAATAACTGCTCATCCTCCATTTAAGAAGACCCAGACCTAAAAGTGCTTATAAGTAGAAGCTACAGCAGAAAGAACAATGGAAATAGAGAGCTGATTGGGCATCAGGAAACAAAAGATAACTTGAACTTATAAAGTATTATTAGAATGCATACACAAACACACACACGCATGCACACACACACACACACACACACACACACACACACACACACACATTGTTCAAAACCTAGCCCATATGAGAAAGCCACAGCCACAGATCAATTCTGAAGCCCCAGCAGTTTGACAAAATAGAGTTTTATCTGTTACTCTCATGAAGCCCAGTGGGTAAAGTGGTAGTGGGGGTGGTCTCCATGCCATCCTCAGGGTCCCAAGCTGACACAATTTTCATACATAGTTTCTGAAGTCACTCTAGATGTCAGCATCCAGCCAGCAAACAGGGGAAGAGAGAGGGTGAAGGAAAGATCACACGGGAGGTGTTCTGAGACAGGCCTGTACAGTGTACGTCTGTTCTGCCCACATCCCATTGGCCAGTCATGTAGTCACACGTAAGTGGAATAGAAGCTGGAGAGTGTAGTCCAGTGATATGCTTAGAAGGTTTGGTGAACTCACTACACAGCCCTTACTACATCCAATCAATTTGGAACAAAATATTTTTTTAAATTTTATTGGGGAACAGCCATGGTCATTGGTTACATATTGCTTTCATGCTACACTGGCATAGTTGACTTTTTTAGGGAGGGCGCAGCTCACAGTAGCCCATGTGGGGATCAAACCAGCAGCCTTGGTGTTATCAGCACCACGCTCTACCCAACTGAGCTAACCGCTCTCCTGGGAACAAATTTCTTTTTATGTTTCAAGGGAACTTGAAGTGATCAAGTACACGCAAAGTAGTATCAAATAATAATAATAAATCTACTGATACATAATAATAATGATAATTTTGACTATTTTCAATGAATCTTTTGATTCCCCAAAATTCAAATAAATTGGAGTACAGTGACAAGGTATGATGTAATATACTCATTTTCAGGGCCAAGATCATGCCCATCTTGCTATCCACTCTATCTTGATAACACCTCATCTGGTAAATGTATGTGCTCATTAAATATTTCTTATATAAATACAAGAGACCTCTATTTTAGACTCAAATTCAGAGGGGTGTACTCCCATCACTTAGAGGTCAAGAAAACTTTTTCTGGTAGACTACGGTGTACTTCTTCAGTTTAAGGGAAGCATAAAACTGGATTTCAGGTCTTCTCTATGTCATAGGACCCTTTGCTTCCAGGAACAGACCTGGAATCAAGAGACAAAACCAGCTGCCAGTGGGTCCAAAAGTTTTCAACCCATCATCTTAAGCAAGGATAGGCCGCTGGTGCATGGGCTCTGGAGCAGACATCAGAGTTTGAATCTGACTTTACCAATTACTATCATGTGGCCTGATGCCTCACGTCACATGGTTAATTTCTCTCTAGTTCAATTTCTCTACCTGTAAATTTGGGTTGATAGTACCCTCTGCAAAATGTTGCTGGAAGTATTAAAACAATTAACAGATGTAAAAGCACTTATAAGAGAGCCTATCCAATGGTAAGTACTTAATAAATCTTAGCGGTCAATGATGGCACGTGCATGTCTTTGCAGCGGATGCAGTAGACCACAGTCAGGGTTGCCCCGTCTTCTGTTTCTAATACTCATAAATATCTGTCAGGTTTCATGTTGTCAGAATTATGGCTGGCACTTAAGGCAAACACTCCCATTTATCTATGTGAAAGCCAAAATTGTAGGAATGAAACTAAACTTTGGACAGCCTTTACTATTTTCCCCATACAATTTACATGCATTCCCTGACTGATAGCCAGGGATGTTTAAATATTTGCTTCAAGTATCACAGTAAATGTGCAAGCTTTAACCTGAAGACAGAAAATCTTACACTGAACCTGTGCATTTTTCAAGGGTTGGGCATCATGATTTTCTACAGGCTTTTGGAACAGACAGATACATCACATTATCTTCTGCATTCCCCACCTCACCACCCAAGGCACACTTGCATACACTTAACTCTTCTTAAATATCTGTAGAATAGATGGATACATGGGTTGGTGGGTGGGTGGGCAGTAATGATAGATGAACCATGGCACAATATTCACCCTCCCAAATTCTGATACCAATAAATTTCATCGCAACAAATTCAATTTAAAGACCTCTGGGTGCCTTACACTGTGATGACTCAAGAGCGTAAATGGGGTAAGTAGCACTAATGAGGAGGAGGCCATTCTAAAACAATTTGAAATGTTTTCGCTTTCTTAGACTCCCTGATGGTGAAACAGGCACTTGATTGCTTAGCGCACCTATTTGTTGAATATTCACACTGATGGAGGGAGCAGTGATGCAGAAAATACATAACATCAGATAATCCAAAAGTCATTTATATTTGGCTCAGAAATGCTTTGCATAATAATTTTGCAGTTGATTGAGCCTTCCGGGTTTGTTTGTACTGATATTAAAGCAGTTTTCATTCGGAGAAAATACTGACAGGAAATAGTAGGGTGTATGACTACCATAAATGTAAGAAAATCATTCATTCATTCATTCATTCATCAGATTCTAAATGAGAGTTTACATATACCAGGCACTGTGATAGGTACTAAGAATAAAAAGAGAAACGAGTTATTTATTGTCTTTGTCGTGGAGGGACTTGTAAATAAATATAATTAAGAGTTAGCTATATGTCATTTTAGTTCTCTAAATATGTGTGTGATTGTGCCCCACATTCATCTTGCCATATACAAACACATTTCTCATATCTGAAATAAAAACTTAGCTCAGATATAGGTATTTTAAAATCCAGGTTATAGTATTTATACTCATGAAGAATTAATAATAATAGCAGACACATATGATACTACTACATCTTACGACTGTTCTAAATACTTTATGTGTATTAACTAATTTAGTCCTGAGAGAAATACTTATAAAAAATATTATTTTCACTCCCATTTTACAGATGAGAGAACTGATGCTAGGAAAATAACTTGCTTAAGGCAACCAAGTATGTAAAGGCAGGTCTAAAGAATATCGATGATTCTTAAGGAAAAAATTAAATTAGATCCCTATTTTCCCACCTACAAAAATTAAATTTCATTCATTAGAAAATGCCAAACATTATGTATGTCAACAGAGATTATAAACACATTTTGAAGAAAAGTAACAACCTACCAAAGGAAGACATTCGCAAACTATGTTACAGAGAAATACTAAGTATAACCTAAAAGGAAAATAAGGAAATGATACAATGAATTCACAGAAGAAATCAAATGGTCACTGAATCTTTAAAATAATGTTCATACAACTAACTGGTTATCCAGGAATGGCAAATGAAAAAAGGAAAAACAAAACAAAACATCAAATCAGCAAAAATCTAAAAGTTCAACCATATTATGCATTGACCCAGATGTGCAGGAACAAGAATTCCCAAACATGGATGTTGGAAGCACAAATGGGTAAAGCTGCTTTGAAGAACAATTTGGCAGGATTAGTAAAAGTGTATGCCCTGCAGCTCCTCATATCTATTAACCTGAGAGGAAATGTTCCCTGAGAGAATCTCCTGTAAGGACATATATGCAAAGATGTTCATTGCAGCATTGTTTGTAATTATGAAAAATTGGAAAGAAGTTCAATACCCATCACTAGGGAAAGGAATAAATTGTCCCAACATGGGATACTAAAACAGTAATAAAGGTAATGAACTAGTGCCATACCTTTTTATTTTAACATCTATATATCTCAAGGACATAAGATTGAATGGAAAAATGCAGAGAATTAAAAAGTTTGAGACTGCACATGTACATTTGGAAAGACAGGAAGATCAGTATACATGGATACAAATATATGTGTGGAGAAATATTAAGCAAAAGTCAGAAGGACACATCCCAAATTCACGAGAGTAAAAGACTGGACAGAGGCCTAGGTAAATAAAATTGAAGTACTTTCTGCTTTTGATTACAATTGTTTGTATATATGCCTTCCTTCTTATATTAGACCAAGCTCTTTACAGGTAGGATGCAGATCAGTGTCAGTTTGGAAGTAGTTCTAACTTGCATACATGCACACACATGAATTACACAGGTACACACATACGCACATGTGTGTGTATACCTACATGGACATGCATACATATGCAAATACCCATTACACATGTACACATATGCTCATACATTTACACAAGACCAGATAGTACCTTGCAAGAAGCATACTGTCAATAAACATTTATGGAATGAATAAAGAATTTCTATAAATCACTCTTTCTTTAAATAACTTAACTTGGTAATTTGTTTCACAACAGCAAAGCCAAGTTTGATATGAATGGGCAACAGGTTGCTAACCAATTCCGTGTCACTCAGTCAAATCATTTCAAACATTTTTCATTGCTTTTAGCAGTCTTTATTGTTTCAGATGGCATCTTTCTTTGAAGCATAAACAAATAAAACATCATAGGAAAGCTACTCTGGTTATACCAGGAGAAGAGATTCTAAACCTTTCCCAAACACACCCACTCCTACAATTCTAGAAAAAGCTCCAGAAAACCCTTACAATGCAAAAAGCAGAGTAAAAAATTGTTGTATTTAAAATGAAAATAACGTTGTGTTCCAATCCATTCTCAAATGGCTTGTATAAGAAGTGTTGATATTTTCCAGTGTCTTTTGCTGCTCTGTGCATTAACTTGGCCTTCCTTTCAGCCCCACCCTATCTCGCCTTTGAAACCATTGTCTCCTTGACATGAAAAATGTACTTCAGAAAGCCTAATGGCTAATTACATCAAAGGGAAGAAAGTCCAAACCTCAAACAAGGAATGATTAACTGCATAAGCTTTAACAGAAGCTATCACACCCTCAAAACTACTCTTCTTCTTTAATAAAAATGTTTCCAGTAATTTATTTTCTGACAAAGTTTGTGTTAGCTGCCCAGGAGTGACGCCTGTTTTGTTCACTCCAGGGTTGTACCCTATCGAGGGCTGGCCCTGACCGTGGGCAAAGCAGGCAGCCACCTACATAATATGATTTATGCAAATACAGCACATTGAGGGACTAGATACCAGGCCTCATGGGAGAGGAAATACTGCTCGCTTCAGCGGTGTTTGCCAAGTTATGTTCCAAGACATCTTAGGGGGTTTGCATGAAATGCAAAAAAACAATGACCAGAGAGGTTGTTCTATGTTCAAATAACCATGAGAAATGCTGGGTTAAACAAAAGTCACAGTTTTGATTATCAACAGAGATTTTAATACTCTATTTTCTTGAAACAGGTATAATTAGAGATTATGTCTGCATGTTTTCTTTCTAAAACTTCCTTGAAAATAAAGACTATGTCTGTGGTATGCAATATATTCCCAACACTTAGCACAGTGCCTCTAATATAATAGTCACTTAGTAATGTTCCAGAATAAATTAGTAAGTCACTAACCAACATTTTTGTGAATAATATTTTATACCCATACAATGACTTTAGCGCCTTCAGAAGCTGCATCTCAACTCTGCCTCAAAAGGATCCCACAGAGATTCAAGACAAGAATGAATATCTACATCCCACACCTTAGGAAGCTAGGCATCAAAGAAATACAAAAAGAGAGAGGAAAGAAACTAAAATTTTGAGGATCTACTCTGCTGCTCTACTACACTCAGGGTCTACTACATGGCAGCTCCATGCCAAGTCCTTGGTACAGGTCATCTCATTTTATCCTTGCAATTATTCTCTACAGTGTATATTACAGACAAAGAAACTTATGATTCCAAGGCTGAGTGACTCAACGGAACATACAGGTAGGCAAGGGAAGCTCTAAGGATTGTACCTGTGTCTTCTAATCCTTGACTTGGGTTTCATTAGATTTCCTTGCTAAAAGGACATAAAAAAAAGAGTATTGGTCCCTGAAACTAAAAAAAAATAATAAAGTATTGGGTGCAAAGAAGCAAAGCAACCTCTGAACAAACATGAGACGGACAAGTCTAAAATGCCATACATACTTCTGGGCATTTTGTAATTTCCTTTATTTTATTTTATTTACATATTCGTTTTATTTTTCAGATTCAACTACAGATTATTCAAAGGATTCGTTATATGGAGGAAATCTGAAAGAATTAGAATGTATGAATTTGAAAAAATGGTGGCTGAGAAGAGACATGACTGATAAGTCAACAATATAAATTTCTTCACTGTATTCTAGAATGCTATAAAATAAAGTCATGTAATTGAGGTACAAGACAATGAAGATAAAACGTAAAGTGATGAGGCTTGAGAGTAAATGCTTTAAAGTTGTCACGTCATGGAAGATAACAATAGCAGAAGCCATGGGCTGCTTCCTGTTTGCTAGACTGAGCTAAGCATTTTATACGGATCGTCTCAATTTAACCTTAAAATAGCCTTGTGAGGTGCCTACTTTTTATATGTTCTTTATACAGACAGGAAACCAAAGCAGAGAAAGGTCACATAACTTTGTGTTGATGACACAGGGAATAAGTGGTTGGGCCAGGAAAACAATCATGATATACCCTTTCACACTTAATTTAATTTTCACTTAATTTCAGTGGGCTTTGCTATGTATAATCCCTTTTGTTCCTAACACCGGCCCTGTGAGATAGGCAAGTAGGCATTATTATCCCCATTTTACAGAGTAGGAACCTGAGGGGGCATCCAAGCTATCACACAGAGAAGACTGAGAAGAAACAGAGCAGATCCAAGTCTCCAGACTCTTAGCGCTTTGCTTTTCCTATTTCACATTCACTATTGCCTCCCTCAAAAAGGAATATTGAACAAGACTCTTAAGACTGAGGCTACAGAGACCGTCCAGGTCTCTGTACTCCGAGCAAATCAGAAGACCCTCCCTGTGTGACCTTGGGGTGCAATCCCTTTGGGGATAAGCAGTACAAATAGGACAATATCTACAGCAGGTTACTGTTGAAACACACACATTTTGCCTTGAAAATGAACAAGGCTTCAGCGGTCCCCTCTGGCCTTCTTCTGGAAGGGCAGGCTACTTATTGTGAGGATGGGGTGGCCATGCCAACCAAAAGGAAGAATCAGACCTAATTGCACACCATCCCAAGATAGAACAAAGAAGTGTGGACTCTCAAAACAGCAATTGCCAATCATCACAATCATGTTTTCTTCACTCAATGTAAGTAACAATTCCAATTTTAATCAAAACAATCAATACTAGAAAGGCCAGGAACAACTAAAGATGGCTGATGGGAGGAAATCCTGTCAGTGCCCTTAACAGATTCAGATTCTTTCCCATATTTTTTCCATTCCCATGCAGTCCATCCTGACTTTAGTGCCTTCTGACAAGTACCCACAATTTCCATGCTTTTTCAGAGGAACACCCTTGGACTACTGGAGCTGTTTCGTCCACAAACACTGAGATAAGACCTGGACCACCGTTAGGCAGTGACTGACTAGTGCAAAAGTACGAAAGTCCAGATCCCTTCCATCAGATTGGGACAATTTAAAAGCCAAATCTACACTCCAGAATGCCCTTGTGGCATCAGATGAAACCTACCCCCCACTGGACTTTGCCCTCTTGTGGCTTCTGTCGCTTCCCTGTCCTGCTTCCTCCCTCAGCCTGCCAGTTTTCCTAGGAGCACTTCCCTCACCAATTACTTGTACATTAATCCTTATCTCACAGTGTGCTTCTAGGAAACCAGACCAAAGACACTAACCTAGCACAAGCGTATGAAAACAAATGGGCTCTGACCCCTTCATGCAGAATTACAGCATGATTATATTAATGCTGCACATAGTCCACAGCTGGAAAGAAACAGAACTTGGATTTTGCCCCTGGATTTGCCTTAGTGATCACATTATACTTCTCCCCTTAGAGGTCTTAGAAGAGGACAGAGATTCCGTGTACTTCACTACATCAGGTTATCCACTTATATAATTTTATCCCACCTTTCTAAAATGCTTTTATTTCCAGAGACAAAAATTTTTTTTTAATTTTATAAACATTTTGCATTAATGAATTGTTGTTGATCTTAGTCATTAATTTAATAAGCATTAATGAAACATCTACTAGTGCTAGGCTGTACCAAAAAAAGATGAATAAGGCACCACTAGCTCCTGTTCTCAAAAAACCAACACCATTAGTCTAAAAAGACAACTCTGGTCCTTCTGACCAGATATTAACAATATGGAAGCAATAATCTAGGTCTCAAAATTCTCAGCCTAATGCTGTCTTAAGTTGTCCAGTTTCTTGTTATCTAACCTATTTGTTTTATGAGATTTTCCTATAAAATAGTCTGAAAGTGTGGGTGATGACAGTGGAGATGCTGAGATAATGGATGTAAAAAGTATAATGGGTTAACCTATAGCTGGATTTCATGGTTGATACTGGATTAGAGAATGTTCAGGATAAGGAGGGAAAAGAAGTGAAAAATGTGGCCCAGGACAGCTGGTGCCCATGAGTAGATGGAGGTGGTTTTTCCTGAGAGAGTAAAAATCCAAAGCAAGTTGTTTAGAGTAGGGTGGGAGAGACAAGCTTGGTTCTGAATGTGCTGAGTCTGAAAGCTTTATGGAATGTCTAGCCAGAGAAGGTAAGTACATGTGCACACTGTATGGGTTTGACTCTCAGGACGAGATTCAAGGTCTTAGAGGCCAAGAGACAGAGAAGCTCTCCCAGAGAGTGTGAAAAATGAGAAGGGTTCCATGGGCAGAACCCTCCGGAACAATGGCATTCAAAGAAAAGGAAGAGGAAGAGGAGATTACAAGTGACCTCGAAAAGGAATAGTCAGGAAGGGAGGGGACATCTGTCAGCCATGGTGTCAGGAAGTCAAGGACACACAGCATTTGGAGAAGAGTGTGGACCACTATGTTAACTGCTGCTGAGAAGTCCGTAGACAAATTTTGAAAAGTGTTCATAACAACATATAATGAACACCTGCCAATCTTGATCACTCCTCCTCCCATATATGTTGAAAAAGCAAGTATCTGGCTTTGTGTCCTGGAATCCTTGGCAAGGGCCTTGTAAAAGAGGCAAGACTGTTCACTGCCACTCTCTGCCGTCCTTGGCCTCCCAATCTTGCTCCTTTCTTTTGAGGCTAGCCCAACTGCTAGAAATGTTCTCCTAATAAAGTCAGTTTAGCATATATCTTTTTCTTTTTTCCATAGAAGATGATGAGTCCCCGCCGATTGGAATCTATACCCTGGAACTTTGCATGCTGATTGCTTGAGGTAGCATGCCTGAGGGCATGAAACATAGTGTCTGGTATACAGCAAATGCTTAATAAATGCTAGCTGAAGAAGAGTCTTTTAACCGTTGAGATAGTTAAGATTCTAATTGTTTCTCATTTCAAAAAATGTCCTTATGTCCAGCAAAGATTGTTAATAACCTCCAGAGCTGCTTGTGTGTGTGTGTGTGTGTGTGTGTGTGTGTGTGTGTGTGTGTGTGTGTACACATGCCGTTTATGATATTTGGCAACATGGAATGGTTACTGACTTGGAGGATTGAGTTATGAACGATACAGCACAGAGAAAACCTGAAAGAACACATTTTTAAATACCAGGTCTGAGTGCTGATTGACATACTTTGTATGATAGTAAAATCTGGCAGGTGCATTAGCTTGCATCCCTCTGATCTGTACACATCCACACTTGTCTTCTTAGGGTACTTGGTAATAAGCTTCTTTAAAGATCCCTGAGTAAGCACTGAAGATAATATCTGGAGTGTGTAGCACTCAGTCCTTTTAGAATGGCTTTTTCCTGCTCTTTTCGTTTTCTTAAGAAAATGTCAGTTTAATCATTTCCTAATGCTTTGATAACGTGTTTCTTTACATAGCTGTAGAACACTCACTTCAGTGTTTTAAAAGCAGGAATGTAGATGTAAAAGTGCCAGTTAAATGAGATTACTTTTTTCCTAATGAAATAACCACAGACAACTTTAAAGTTTCTTAAACTTACATGACATTTTCAGAGCAAATAATAAAGTCCTAGCCCTCCAGTATGTCTCTTATTTGATTAACATTTCAATATCGTATCTTGCTGGAATATAATCAATTATTGGAATATAGGGAATTCACTTATCTGAGGCAATCTGTCATACATTAGGTGAGTGCAGATTTTAATAACAAGGGACAACAGAAAGAAGGACGCTGGGATGAGACAGGCTAGGAAGCCACTGCTATCACTGACCCTGGTGTGGGACTGCCCGCAGCAGAGTTCTCAGGACTTCAGCAAACTCAGAGTTTATGGAGGCAGGTGGCAGTATAAAATATCTAACCCAGCAAGAAAAGAAGAAATGTAAGCGGCCTGCTGGAGACGTAACTGGGTTTCTGCTCAATCTTTCCATGCACATCCATCTCAGTAGGAAGCCAACTTCTCTGCTTGGAGACAGAAGTCCAGTCTCATGGACAGGATCAGGAGTAGCGAGGTGAAGAAAGTAGGGAAGTTGTTCATATGAGGCCCAGTATGGTAGGCAGAGCACAACAGCTGAAGCCCAGAAAAGCAGCAAGAAAGATAGTGGGGTCATGGTCCAGACCCTATTCAGGAGACAGAGGGTCTGGTAAGGCCTACAGAAAGTGCCAATTTCTTGGTCAAGTACATTGAAGTTCAGGGTAGGGCTATAAAAATTTACCAGTTCTAAAACTCATTTGTCACCTGAAGTGAGATCCCACCTCTGGGGTGAAGGAAAGCTGTGAGCGCTCAGGGTTCACCTCAGCATTTGAGACTCAGATAGTTGTCCATGAAACTTATTCTAGCCTCCAACTAATATTGGGCCAAAAGTCGTTAATGTTTTCCCAGTGCTAGTAGGATTAGGCTTGGGGATGGGACGAGGGAAAGCCTGTCTTGGAAAGTGGACAGGGGTGGGAAAAGACACGCACTCAAGTCCTCCTGCATGTTTACGTGATTTCCAGGAACCCCCTAGAAGAACATCTTTGCCACTAAGAGAAAGAAAAAGAGATGCCTTAGATACAAGATAAAAAAAGAAAGATGCATTAACATAGGCTCTTCCATATTGTTCAATCCATTAACATATTAAAATAGTTAAGCCATAATACTTTGCAATACTTTTGTTAACACTTTGGCGTATTACAATTCAGTTTCTTACAGGAGCTGAGTCTATAAGAAAAGCCCATTTAAATATCTTCCTTGCAACTAATGATACAAGTAACATTGAGTAACTTCTCATGAGCCACTAAAATGTCAGAGTGTGGCCACTTAACTGAGTCTGAATTAAAAAGGGGCAACACAAACTTTTGCTCTTCAGACAGGCTTTTGGAATGGTCATGCATTCAGATTTCATCATGGAACCCCTGATGATAAAAGATAATATAATAACAGCTAAGATTTTTCTACCCCACCCCTCAAAACTTAAACAGCCAAACAAGCATTAATGGTCCCTTTATTACTTCTCTCTCCCTCTCAAGGATGAAAGACTACATTCCTAATACTTACAAGTTATGTAGTGCAGATGGCCATTTCCTAGAGAGTGTTGTTTTGTTTTACCTTCTGTCTTGATTGGTTTTCTAAACATATCTTTTCTAAAAGATGTGGTCTTGCATTCATTTACAGGGACTGGTAACCATGACTAGTTGACCTCCCTTGTCATCATTTTCCAAATCCCCTCGAAGCTATATAGTCTCTGTTTGTCCCTCCGGATCCTCTCTTCACCCTTCTCCATACTGCTCTGTGCCCCCTGATGGGTACCATATTGACTGCCTTCCTTTCTTTCTGGCTCCTAGATGAGTTCAGCCAATGGTAGGCACTTGCAGGGTGACAGGACAGAGGTTTGGTGTTTGCCGTCCCAGCTCCTGCTGTGTGGCACTCTGGTTGCCAGTGGTTGCCTTCCTGCAGGGAAGACCGCAGCCCCTGCCAAGCTGCCCTTCCTACAGTCAGGTCTTTGAGGTTCTACTCATAGTTCTGCTCTCTCGCTCCTTCATCCTTAGGTGTGGGAGCAGCTCCTGGCCATTGCTAACCCCAGGGTGTTCCCTCAGCCATCTGGCTTCCCTTGACCTTGCCCACACCTGTGAAAATGGTCCCTTCATTAAACTCCTTTTAATTGCCTTCTGAGTGTACCAGATGTTTCCTGCCAAGACTTTGAATGGCACAGCCTCTACTGTCTATTTGTATCATGGTTTCCAAACACTTTCAACACGTTTGCATCATGAAGAGGAGATGCCACTCTTGCCTGGTCTCCTGAAAGGCTTGCAAGGCAGTCAGTTACAATTGAGGGTTAAAATGGAACCCGCGGATTATCTGTGGGTTTCAATTATCGTTGTTACCCTCATTCTATCTTGCACAGAGAATTGGGAATTGGCTATGTCAAGACTAAGTTGACACACATCACAGAGGCTATACAGCAGTCTATCTGCTCATTAAGAGTTTTTTACTGAGTATGTCCCACTGATCTCCCACTTCTTGCAATGCTTTTGATGTGGGTTTAATTCTAAGTTCTGACAGAGAACGGGTCTCACATCTATGGTCCCCAATGCAATCCTCACATGACTGTCAAAAATGCAACTATTTTTCCCTAGGCTTAAAGTGCCAGCTTCAAAAAAGGTCAAGGATTCTCCCTCAGAATAGCTACAATATTCAAGCACATACTTAAGATCTTCATTTTATCTTGCACTTTCCTTCAATCTCATGTTAATTTGGATATGATACTTCCATGGGCCCAATCTGTGCTGAGCACATTCTAAAACAGAGAATAATAACACAGTTCTTATTTTGTTTTTAAGACCACAATTCTACCTCCTGTGCTGAAGAAACACCGATAGGCCAAATTTAAACTCCAGAAATATAATGAACCATTCACCTTAATGAAAGTCACTTTTTTTAGTACTTTTCACATATACCTCTTAGAATGATTTCTTATTTCCATCCTCAATAGCTAAAGATTTGATTTAAAGAGCAAGATGAAGAAATACAATGTTTTAACAAGAGTCAATAAATGTAAGTCTTTCCCCATTTGTCAAAAAAATAAAATGTTTCTCCACATGTAGCAGAGTTTTGCTTTGTGTTTTAAATCTTTTGGTCAAAAAATTATGTAAATAATCTCTTTCATACTACTTATCATCTTATAAGTAATAAAATTCTCAACCTCCAATTGCTTTAAGAACTGGATTCTCCTTGAAATTCAGAATTTCTCTAGAAATAACAGTTGTAAATAGCCATATCCTTACTAATTATTTTTTATTAACAACACCTCTGTGTGATAAGTAACTGTTTTATTTTTATTTAGAGTGGGTTGGTGCTTGGCCAAATTGTGTTTTGAGATTTCAATAATTCTGCAATTTTTATTGCCTAGCTTATGTTCAATCCATAATTCATTTTCTTCATCTCCTTTTCTTTTTAACTGCTAAATTTGAGATTAAAGATAAATTGTGTCATTTGCTTGGCCATAAAATGAGCTGGAATTACATAGGACAGCTTCTTAAAGTATGGGCGTTTGGAGTCACCAAACATGACTCAATTTTATATAGTTAGTTATGCAACTAGTTATACAATGAGTTTTTTATTACTTTACACTTACGCACACACACACACACACACACACACACACATTAGGGTACACATGACTAGGAGCAGACTTAGATCTCCACAGATTATTGCCTTTCTGAAAAATACACTAGTAGCATGTATTAAACAAATGATGGCAACTATGACTGTTATTACCATGACTATTCTTTAGGAATTCTGCACAGAATTAATTAACTGCTTCCAAGCGGGGTGATGTTGTTGAATTACATTGCTAGCAGATGAGATTTTTTTTCCCCCTCCAAATATGTATAAGGGAAAAGAACCTCCACAGTTGTTTCTTTCTATAAAAGATAAATTATTTAAACATTCTGTGGAGGAGGTTTGCAAAATCCAAGTAGCTACAGCAAAGTGTAGTGCCATGACCAAAGAATTGGTTTATAGCCCTAGCTTTGTCAATAAATAGCCTTTTAACCATGGACAAATCAATAAAAACTTTCTGGACTTGGTTTTCTCCCCTATTAAAAGAAACTGGATTTACTTGAACGCTGGGTTCGCATCAACCTTTCAACATTATGATTCAACTATTGGGGTATACAGCAATTAAACACCCAGGCTTCAGGGTCTCTGCCAGAGAGTGTAAATCTCCACTTTGCCACTTACTCTCTGTGAATTTGGGTGAGTCACTTACTTTCCAGGGCCTACATTTCCCATTAATAAAAGAGAGTTTCAGTGGCGTGCTAGAGCTGGCTCACATGGACTTGGGAGAAGGCTGTGCACATCTCTTCCCAACTTCCTGTCCAATAACATCACCCTGTAACTTGAATCAGCCATGACGGGAAAATTTACACCACAGAAAAGAAAACTGGCAAAAGCCACCCACAGAGCTTTCTGCTTCCCCCAGAGAGCCAGCTGTTAGACCTTTACCAACATCACACCAGAGATACTAAGAGTACTTATTATTTAAGAAGGGTGTTTTTCATTTTTTAGAAAAATAAGTCATGCAAATAATAAATCATGTAACAGTGTTCCATAGGTATGATTTTCATTTCATTATAAGCTATCATCCATTTTGAAAGTGATAGGAAAATGTGATACTATTCTCACAAATGTTGCTGCTTCTAAAAACAAGTAAAACTCTACTAGTATGTACATGAATCTAACTTGTGCTCAGTTCTGAATTCCCAAATAAGAAAAAGAATTCCACATCCAATTCTGTTATTCACAGTTCCTCTGTTAAGCACTGTCCTCAGCAGACAGCTTTTGTCTTTATAATTTGAGCAAAGATTTCGCCTCTGCAGTTCTAGAATCTGCATAAATCCAGTGGCAGTCCAATCATGTTTTTCTAATGTGGGAAAAGATAACTAAATTATTTTTACAGTTCACCCTGGTCTTCATCTAGTACTCCCTGTTTCTATCCACCTTGTTGGTCTAGACCAGGGGTTGGCAAACTGTGGCCCGTGAGCCACATGTGGCTCTTTGGGTACATTCCATCTCAAAAGTTTGCCGACCCCTGGAAGAGCCAATCCTATCCCTCACAACAATTTAAAAATTATTTGAAGGGGCTGGCTGAGTGGCACGGTGGTTAAGCGCTGGGTTGGGAAGCCAGCAGCCCCGGTTCAGTTCCCACATATGAGGGCCAGTGATACTGCCCTCAAAAAAAAAAAATTATTCGAGAGCGAGAAATATATTTTTACATAGTCACCATTATGTGAATAATATCCTTTAAAATTTCAGAAATGAAATGATGATAGTTTTGTTTTATTTTCATTTTCAATTTTACTTCAGAGGCTTGCAAGCCACAGTTTGCTGACCCCGGGCGGCTCTTTCATCTCAAAAGTTTGTCAGCCCCTGGTCTAGACAGAAACCCAG
This sequence comes from Aselliscus stoliczkanus, assembly GCA_033961575.1. Taxonomy (NCBI): domain Eukaryota; kingdom Metazoa; phylum Chordata; class Mammalia; order Chiroptera; family Hipposideridae; genus Aselliscus; species Aselliscus stoliczkanus. Next base: position 27,851,926 of record CM066731.1, read on the forward strand.
GAGACCTCTTTCATTCCTCCTGCTCTCTCACGTCCTGTCCCAGTCAATTTCACCTCCAAAATATATCTCCAATCCATTTACCTTTCTCCATCTCCACTCCTGCCACCCTTGTTCAAGTCACTGGTGGCTGCTATGAAGACTACTGAGTCCCCCTGGTCTCTCCTCTGCCCCCTGCCCTATGTTCTTTTAGCATGCCCAGCTCCCCATGCCTCTCTTCTGCTTGGAAATGATCACGGTCTTCCCACTGCTCCTGGGATGAATGTATGACTTTCCCCTGGCTAACAGGGCCCTATACAGGCAGGCCCCTGCCCACTCATCAGCTTCCCACTGAGAGATGTGCTCCAGCCACCACAGCTTTCCTTTCCTCCCTCCAATGGGCCAGGCTTCCTCTGTCTGGAATGCTCTTCTCTACCTCACTGACTTCCTTTTCATTTTACCCTTCAGACCTCACTCCAAGTCAGCATCATGTTGTAAAAAAATCTCTTCCTGGACTCTAACACTTCTTCTTTAGACTTACTTATCAAAAGGCATCCCAATCCTTCAGAGCACATATCTGCTTGTAATTCTACATTTATTTCTTTTAATTACTTAACATCTCTCTTCCCCATTGGACCATGAGTTCTACTGGCTAAATTTATTTAGCTAATCACAATATTCACAGTGACAAACTGAGAATGTTGGCACATATTTGGTTAAATGGAAAAAGAAATTACCATAGAGTAAACTGTGGTACATACAGACAATGGAATATCACTCAGTGCTAAAAAAAAAAAAAAAAAAAAATTAACTATCGACATTAAAATTACAAAATTATAGGGCCGGCTGAGTGGCGCGTTGGTTAAGAGCTGGCAAGGGAATGACAGCAGTCTGGTTCGGATCCCACATATGAGGGCCAGTGACGCTGCCCTCTACAGCTAAGGTGGTGAACAACAGCTCCACCTGGAGCTGGGCTGCTATGAGTCCCCAGTGACAGCATAGCTGCAGCCCCTGCTGCAGTGGACTGCCATAGGCTACAGTGAGTGGCTGGCAGCCAGTGTGCGTGGCTGGCAGCTGGAGTGAGCTGCCAAGAGCCGCTGTGAGTGGCCGTCCAGAGGCCAGCGACCGATCTGCGTCACCCTAGAAGAACACAATGATGATATCAACATGGGCCAGTGAAGCAATGTCCTCCAAAACTAGACTGAAGAACAAAAGGACAGCAACTTGTCTGTTCCCTCCCCCAAATCCCCAATAAAATCTTTAAAAAAAAAATTACAAAATTATAGAACAATCAAACTGGAGAACCATCTGAAACCTAGCTGAACAGAAGTTTTATAACTAAGGTTATAAAGAAAAAGCCATGTCAAGGCTAGTGGGAGGGGCAGTGACATGAAATGAGCTGGCCCCAAACCTCCATGTGGTGGTTGAGAATCAGGAGGAATGTGTCAGTTGCAGAGGTTCCCCACAGAAGAGCAAGGAACCCCAGCCCACACCAGGCTCCCAAACCCAAAGTACTGGAGTACTGGTGCTGGGAAGAGAAATCCCTACAACATCTGACTGTGAAAAATAGTGAAGATTCTGACCATCTGGGTGGGATGGAAGGCTTCAGGAAACCCAGATGCCTGTTAAAGGGCCTGGGAAGACTCACTCACTCACAGGCACTAACCCTGGGTTCTAGTGGAGGGACGGTGACTCAGGGGGGTGTCGGAGGCATACAGGAGGGGCAGAATGAGGGGCAGATCAAGGGCTGGAGGACAGCTGCCATTTCCCCTGTATAGAGGCATCCTCCCATGCAGCTGGCATGCAGGTGCCATCTGTCCTGTGTTGAGCCCTCCCCCACATGGTCAAATATGAATCTGAATTGACCTGGTAAACTCTGCTGGGACCCCGCTCCACTCAACTCTCACAACTTGGAGGCACTTTCTCGATGAGAAACCAGCCCATATGCATTGCACTCTTCCTTGGAAAACTATCAGAATCCACAGGCCCCAGGCAGACAGTGACAGGCCTCAGTGTGCTCTGAGAGTTTTGCTGAATAGCTACAGGGTCAGACTGGCACCAAACCAGAATCTGTATTAACCTGGTGACCACCACTTTTCCCAATCTAGTGACTCATGAGAGCCTGCCTCAGCTAACTTACATATTGCACAAGGCTTTCTTTATCGGTGGCTGAACCTTAAAGGAGCCAGCAGGGAAGAGCAGGCTTGAGGGTGTCCTGGCTTTTTGCTGACCTACCCCAGGCTGGGTACTGTTGGCAGATGTCATTGGTTCACAGTGTGGCCTCTCCCACATGCCTCCTTAGCACTGGCAGTGAACAATCATGGAGTTCTTTGTAGCTACTACCAGGTAGTCCACAACTGGTCACAAACAATTGGTAACTTCAGCCTGCACCAGAGCCCCTGCCCAAAAGCCCCAGAACCAACATATTTGGAGGTTGACTTCAGACCACAGCAGCGTACCTACTACATTAGGCCACCTGGACGAGACTGATAGCAGATCTACCTAATACACAGAAAGAAACACAGAGAAGCAGCCAAAATGATAAAACAAAGAAATGCATTGCATCCCAAGAAGAGGAGAAAGCTCCAGAAAACAAAACTCAACCAAATAAAGGCAAGCAAACTACCAGATACAGAGTTCAAAAACAATAATTATAAGGATACTCAAGGAACTTAGTGAAAACTTTGAAAAAGAAATAGCAAGCATAAAACAGAAATCATAAAAAGATCCAGTCAGAAGTGAAGAATATAATAACTGATATGAAGAATGCACTAGAAGGAATCAACAGCAGACTAGATAAAGCAGAGGATCGAATCAGCATTTTAGAAGACAATGTACCAGAAAACACCCAATCAGAAGCGCAAAAAGAAAAAAGAACCCAAAAGATGAGGATAGGTTAAGAGACCTCTGGGACAACATCAAGCATACCAACATTCGCATCATAGGGGTACCAGAAGGAGAAGAGAGAGCAAGAGATTGAGAACCTATTTGAATAAATAGGACTGAAAATTTTCCTAACCTGGTGAAGGACATAGACATACAAGTCCAAGAAGTGCAGACTCCCAAACAAAATGAACCCAAAAGCCCCACACCAAGACACATTAAAATTAAAATGGCAAAAGTTAAAAACAAAGAGAGAATCCTAAAAATAGCAAAAGATAAGCAACTAATAACTTATAAGGGAGCTCTCTTAAGATTGTCAGCTTATTTCTTAACAGAAACTTTGCAGGCCAAAGGGATTGACACGAAATATTCAATGTGATGAAAAGTAAGGACCTATAACCAAGATTACTCTGTTAGGCAAAGCTATCATTTAAAATCAAAGGACAGATAAAGAGCTTCCCAGACAATAAAAGGCTAAAGGAATTCATTACCACCAAACCAGTATTACAAGAAATATTAGAGGGACTTCTTTAAGACAGAAAGAAAAGCTCAAAATTATGAATAATAAAATGGGAATAGCTACACATCTATCAACAATTACTTGCAATGTAAAATGGAGTAAATGCTCCAATCAAAAGACATAGGAGGGCTGAAAAAAATAAGAAAATAAGACCCTTATATATGCTGCCTACAAGGGACTCACTTAAGATTGAAAGAAACACGCAGATGGAAAGTAAAGGGATGGAAAAAGATATTTCATGAAAATGGAAATAAAAAGAAGCTGCAGTAGTAATATTTATACCAGACAAAATGACTTTAAAAGAAAGGCTATAACAAAAGAAAAAGAAGGGCTCAATAATCCCACTTCTAGGTTCTTATCTCAAGAAACCCAAAACACTATTTTGAGGGAATGTGTGCATCCATACGTTCATTGCAGAAGTTTACAATGGCCAAGATGTGGAGGCATCCTGGGTGTCTGTTGATGGATGAATGGATAAAGAGGAGATGTTACATATATACAATGGAATATTGCTCGGCCATGGATGGGAATAGGTTCTTGCCATCTGGGGCAGCATGGATGGATCTGAAGAGTGCTTTGTTGAGTGGAGTGTCAGGCAGAGAAAGACAGATGCAATGTAATTTTGCTTATATATGGAGTCTAAAGAACAAATAAACAAACAAACGAAACAGAAATAAACTCATAGATACAGAAAACATTTTGATGGTTAACAGATGGTAGCAGGTTTGGGGGCATGAATGAAAAAAGGGTAAGAGATTAAGAAGTACAAACTGGTTGTTACAAAGTAATTATGGGGATGCAGGGCATAGCATAAGGAATGTAGCCAATAATATTGTAATAATTACATATGATGTCAGATGGGTACTAGATTTGATGGGAGGGGGTTGGGAGGCAGTGTGAAAAAGTTGAAGGCATAAAGAAGTACAAATTGGTAGTTACAAATAGTAGTGGGATGTAAAGTAAAGCATAGGGATTATAGTTTATAACATGGTGATAAATATGTATAGTGCCAGATTGGTGGGTATTATTCTAGTCAAGGGGATCACTTCTTTAATTATATAAATGTGTAACCACTATGCTGTATACCTGAAACTAATATAAAATAATACTGTCAACTGTAATTGATAAATTTAAAAGGGAGGGAAAGGTGAAGGGGAATAAGAGGTCCTAGTTTCTAGATATAAAACAAATAAGTCATGGGGATGTAATGTACAGCATGGGGAATAAGTCAATAATATTGTGATAGCATGGTACAATGTCAGTGGTTGCTGGACTTACCCTGGTGATCATTTCTTTAGGTATATGAATGTTGAATAATTATGGTGTACACTTGAAACTAATATAATGTATGTTAGCTATATTTTTAATAAAAATCTTTTTTTAAAAAGGAAATGAGCTACCAAACCATGAGAATACAAGGAAGAAACTTAAATGCATATTGCTAAATGAAAGAAACCAATCTAAGCTACATACTGTATGATTCCAACTATAGGACATTCTGGAAAATGTAAGATTATTAAGACAGTAAAAAGATCATTGGTTGTCCGAGGTTAGAGGACAGGGAGGGATACATAGGCAAAGCACAGAGAATTTTTAGCAGTGAAATTACTCTGTATGATACTATAATGGTAGATACATGTCACTATACATAGAATGTATTATGTATTATATATAGAATTATATCAAAACCCATATACTGTACAACACCAAGAGTGAACTCTAAAGTAAATTATGGACTTTGGGTGATAATGATGTGTCATTGTAGGTTCATCGATTACAATAAATGTATCCCTCTGGTGGCAGATGATGATAATGAGGGAGGCTCTGTGTGGGGAGGGGAGTGGGGCAGAGGCATGTGGGAACTCTCTGTAGTTCCCACTCTATTTTGCTGTGAACCTAAAGGGCTCTAAAATACACAGTCTATTTAAAAAATTAAAATGAATGCATGAATGAATGAGTGAATTAATGAATAGATCTTATTCAGGTCTCTCATTCCAATGGTCTCCATGGCACTCAGGGTAAAATCCAAATTCTTTTACACCAGTGAAGGAGCGTCATCAGGCTTCTGCCAGCATTTTTCCCCTCACTAAATTTCAGTGATCCTGACCCCATTTATGGTTCTCAAGCACACCAATTTTGGCTTAACTTGCTCTCAGAAAATTCTTCCTCTAGATTCTTCCTAGAAGGCCATCACATGGCCACCTTCTTCAACCTCTCAAGTGATAAAGTTAATTTGTATATTGGTACCTACAAAATGGAGGCCTCCCCAGGGGCCCAACTCGCACTGCAAATCTAAGCTTAAATCAGCATGCACTTACAGGAAACTCCTCACTATCAGGAAACCGAACAACAATTACAATTCAGCTTCAGCTAGCTTACCTTACCCTAGAAAATGGGACCTGCTAGCCTTATAAGGAAATCCTCAGCCTCCTGCCAATCCTGCCTCGTTTCTGGGTTGCCTCTTCTAATGTTCTACAAACTCCAGCGTGTCCAAAATCCCTCAGGAAAAAGACTCCACTGCTTGTGAGGCACTGCGCTCCCCCAATCCATGAATTGTTTTCAAACTCGTTACAAAACTGTTTTAGTTTTGTCATTTGGCACAGGTGTCATACTTCATGTGTCACTTCCTGGGAGAACTCTTTCCTGATCAGCAAATCAAAAATACCCACCCCTTACCCTGACTACCCAATTTAAAATAGTTCCCTTTCACCTTGTTTTATTTACAGCATTTAACCATAATATATGAAGTAATCTGAATTATGTTTTTGTTGGTTTTTTTTTTTTTTCCATATGCAGCTTATACACTAGATGGTAAATTCCATGAAAGCAGGGACTTTTTTTTTTTTTTTTTTTTTTTTGGTTTCTTTCATTGCTGAAAATATTCATTGCCCAGTATTCAGGCATCTGACCTATAATAGATGCTCAGTACATATTTGTTGAATGAATAAATAAACATGCTTTACTGCTTTTTATTCTCTTGAAATCTTTCTATACTTTCCTTTATTTCTTTTCTATGCTTTCCTTTTGTCCACCAAACTTAAGTCTTCATACTGTCCATATTTATCCCTACTATGGGTTTATTAAATACAATCTTTTGTTAAAGGTTTTAAGCCTTCTGAGGTTTTTTTAACCCACTTTCTGTTAAAAAAATATCTTTATTACAGATATTCTGTTAAAAAAAATCTTTATTACAGATATTTACACAATTTTAAAACGTTTTTGATGTACAACTTTCACACATGCACAAAAACTTTTTGTATATAAAGAAGAATAATCTAAGACAGAATAGAGTATTGGGTTTCACCCCACTCTAAAGCAGTAGGTGTTCCCCTGAAAATATAACTTTTAGTTAATATAATCTGAAGTACATACAGTACTCTAATGGGCCACTTTTTCTATTAATTATGTTATTTGGAAAAAGAGTTAATGTGTCCCTAGTATGGGTTAGATACTAGAACACAAAGACAAGGCACTTACTGCCTTTATGGAATATTGTCTGTGCAAAGAATGTCTATGCTAAATTTAAAATAAAACAAATAAATAAATAAAACAGTGATTTTTTCTTCTTCCCTATCCCTCATATTTTGTATTCATTTAAATACCCATATCTTCATATAAGTTTCCAAAAATCAAAGTACAACTGGATTTAGAACATGTTTTCAGTGTAACATGCCCCTCCCCTCTTTTTTCTTTTTGGTATAATCACATTATCTCTTAGGAATTTCATTTCTTTATATGCAAAATTGGAGAAGTATTCTTCCTTCCAATTCAGAAATATTTAAAACAACACAATAAGAACATTTAGAACAGCAAAAACCAACTGCAAGATATTATAAAAGGCTGGGACATTCTTCCCTTTCTGGGACAAGTTTCCTGGGAGTTGTTTTTAATCCAAATAATCCATTGATCTTATTGCCACTTTTTCCTGTTTCCATACTGCTGAGAAACTTCTGTTGCAGTTGTTCATTTACTCACCTATTCAATTGTTACCCAATTCTTGGGCACTTACCATGCACAAAAATTGTTAGTCTTCAGTTAGCACCAAACAAACAAAAAATCATAGTCTTAAACTAGTGTATCTTCCAATCATAAATATGTAAACCAAGAAAAGGTTGAATATTTTCATTTAAACTGGTTGTCAAGTAAACACTCACTTGTGACTTTAGTCTTTGAATAGGCTAACTTTGGCTGTAATGAAATGCAAATAACTATGTTAATGCAAATGTTAAAGCTACAAATTCAAACATAAAAAAGTCAAGAAATGCAAAAGTTAAGGTTCTCCTAGAAACATTAACTCACTCAAATTGTACATATAGAATATTTCCAATTACACAGAAGACAGCAAAATGTGATCCCTTAATGTACTATATGTACAACCCAAGTAAGTTAATGCTGTTATGAGAACGTTAAATTTTACAACCCCTGACTTTGCTTTAAAAGTTACTGCCTGAATATTGCATCATTCTTATCCTCATAATGATATTTCCTTAAAATAGAAAGAAAATAGAAGAGGGAAAAAAAATGTCATTGTATTGTCTGTCAATCAATATAGGATTCTAAACTTAGACTACATTTTCATTAATATGCATAGGTGGTACAAATAACATGTTTTGGAGACTTCCTGAAGTTTTTTCAATTGAAAAATTTTCACTTTGCTTGGATTAACTGGGTGTACTTTGAGATATTCTAGGTTATAGACTTATAGAAACGTATAATAAATACATGTGAAGTTGTACTTGCTATTACTTATGTATAATAAGTCAATTATTCAAAGAACAAACTTTTTTTTACAAAGGGAGAATTTTCATAAAATATAGATTTGGAAGGGAACATATCAAATGATTTTTAAAAAAATGAAATTCCATGATTTTTTTCCCCCCCTTGATCTGAAACCACAGTCATTCTTAGTATAGTTCTCTTGGGACCATTTTTCCTTCTAATTTTGGAGGAAAGCATAGTGTTTTGTATAATATTTTTGAAAGCTGAAAATAATATACTTCACTATCTATTTTCAAATTTAGCTAGCATCTCCTATAAATACTCAGTGATGCAACAAAACATTTCATTAGTTGCATAAGGTTTGATTAGATAAATCTGTTGTAGTTAAATTGTGATGTGGCAAAAACAACAGAAATTAAAGAAAAGCAAAATTACATGAGCAAGGCAGAAAACTCTGCAGCAGTAGAGTGATAATCTCCTGAGTGAGGACAGACAGATGTCCTGTGTTTCATGCAGGATCTCCTGGTGTCACCTTTGGCCCTCCATAAATGAGACACCATAGTACCCAGGTCCCAGGCAGGAAAGATTCTCTAATGGATGAAGATTTGAAAACTGGAGAGGAAATGTAGGCACAAATGAACAAAGCCCCCAAAACACACTGTAACCACAGAATCCATTGTTCTAGATTGATTACTCATTTTCAGTTCTTTGCTGGAAGCCCTTGATTACTGAAATTCTCTATATTTTAGGTTCCCCGTTTAGCAGGTTCTCTTTTTAAAAAATCATCAAGCTTTTAAACTCCAGTATGAACCTGTATTTTCTTGTCATTTGACAACAGTTATTCAGTGAGACTTCTTTTGTGAAAACTGTGAGATAAATAAATATCCCCACAGTCGAAAAACTATAGTGTCATGCCTGGGCAGCTGGATCTCAGACTTTATGCTACGGATTAATTGGTATGCTCTTCCATAATTACCGGGCGGTTTGTGTACCACCTCTAACCATTGTGGAAATGCCTAATTTTATATCTAGCATTGCAGCAGAGCCCCCAACCCCACGCCATGCCTGTTGTTTTCTCCTTGCAGGACTTTTGTATCCTCAGCACAGAGAACATGTGGTTAGAATCAGGCTGGAAGACGGGAATTCAAGCTCTGAACAATCCACTTAACTTCTTTGTCCTCTGTCCATAAAATCAGTGTCATCCTATGAATTTACCTCACAGGGTTTCTGAGAGACTATGTTTATCAAGGTTTGCTCATGCTTAGGAAATCCCAACTTGTATCATATATTAATTTCTTACCTGTTCATATCCCTCCTGCCCCCTAACCCCACATATACATCATCCTAAAGCCATGGGCTATTTTGTGGCAGTGTTTTTTTGTTTTTTGGGTTTTGTTTTTTTTTACAAAATATTTATACTATTATTGAAGGGTTAATGCTATACTGCCTAGAATGGTTCTGGGTTCACTACAATTTTAAATGCTTAAATTGATGTTAAAATTGGAGATTTCACAAAATAGAAGCAAACAAAAAAAAAGCAAAATGGAATTATAAACAAAGAGGAAAAAAAGAAAAATCTTTTCCTTCATTTCTAGTGGAACTGCTATTTTTTCTATTTTTTACAGCTAACTGAAATATTTCAACATTGTAAAAACATCAAAATAGCTGGAATTCATGTCTGAGAAGCAGGAAAGAAAGCGCTTTCCTAAAGTGACGGAAGTTCAGCATTTGCAATGTAATTCAAATTGCACTTGTAATTCAGGTCCTGGAATTAACCCACTCAACCAAAGCTTGAAAAGATTTAGATTTACTCAGACTAGCAACAATACAATACTCCCTTACAATTGCACAACCACCCTGTCTTTTGGTGATACATCCAATACACTCTAAATTATAATTCTGAAACTCAGTTTGTTGTTAAAAAAAAAAAAATCTGTGCATCATATCAGAGTCTGTCTTGCTGCAATTCAAAAGGAGGAGGGGGACTCGCAACCCATTTTAATCAGGCTAGGATAGCACCTGAGCCCTTCCTATAAACACTTTCTTTAAAATGACTTTTACCACAATTTTTAACTGTAGAGAGGTGAATTTGGAATAGAATTCCTGTATTTTCAGCCCATTGACTACAATGAAAAGAGTTAACTTTTCAAGGCATTGTGGTGGTCAGGGTACAATTCAGGTCTTCCAAGCTGCCATTTTATTTTTCCAGGGTTGATCCTACCAGAGAAATATCTCATCAAAATTGGGGGGATGAATAGGGTAAGGAGATGGATTCAGGGGCACTGCATATTTAGACTGCCTGTCCATGAAAGTTATTTGAAGGTTTTCCATGCAAGAAATTTAGGAAAACTCATTCATTTTGACCTTTATTTAGTTTGACCCAGTTCAAAGCACCCAGGAAAAGTGTTTTGTATTTGTTTGTGTAAGGAAAAAAAAAAATTGTCAAGTCTTTTAAAGGACAGTTCTGAATTCCTCATTTTTTTGAAATCATGGACATTTTCTGACAGTAAGAAACAAAATTTAAGTAGACCTTCTGATATTTAGAATGAAAAAAAATCTTTGTAAAATGTTAGAGTCAAGCTATGAATGGTATTCATTAATTTTAGCTCACTGGCACACAAAAATAGAAAAATGTGACAATATTAGTGAAAACAGTTAGGTTGGTACCTATAGACTAGGCACACTGATCAAGTTAGAAATGCAGAGGGAATATCTTGAACTACATGTTCCCATGTTTCGTTTTTTTAGAACAGGAAGGCAGCATTTTCATGATATTCTAAAAAAACTGATATTTGATAGTATAAAATATCTTCACTTTCTAAATCAGTTCTTTGGTAGAGAATAAGACCTCTAATTTTACTTTTTCAATCCTATGCAAAGCAGCATAGTTTCATATTTATTTAGCTTCGTGCTTTCTTTCTATTTAAAACATTTATTAACCAGAGAGACCTCAGTGACATGTAAATTTCATTTTCTGTGCCTGTAGATTAACATACATCTGTTTCAGCCATCATTCAAGAAAGAAATAATTTTAATAGTTCATTGTATTAAAAAAAGATTTATGTCAGCATTCAGTTATGACAAGAGAAGGCAAGTAGCTTGCACATAATACTAAGAGGCTGCATTTTTTTTCTTCCAGAATTTTATCCAGATTGAACAGAACTGTGTCCTAAAATATATGAGGAGAGCCAAGGTAGCTTTGCCTCCTGGTATGTTATAACTGATAGTGATTCACTAAAGCAGCAGGTAAAGTGTTCTCTGTTAAACTTAATCTGTGACGTTTTGGTATTTGCATTATACTATAATTAAAATACATGCCTCTATTCCAGTACCCTTCTCTCTTGTGTTAAGGCAAAATATTTAGGGATGCATTTTTTAATCTGGCATTTAATAAACTTGCGGTACTTCTAATTATGTGCAGTATAGTCTAAAAGCAAATGATGTTTACATGAAATGTCCGGATTAGGCAAATCTATAGAGACAGAAAGTAGATTCGTGGTTCCCTAGGGCTAAGGTGGGGACAATTGAGGAATGAAGAGAGACTGACTGCTAGTAAGTATAGAGTTTCTTACTGGGGTGATGAAAATTTCTCAAATTGATTGTGGTGATGGTTGTACAACTCTGTGAATATACTTAAAACACTGAATTGTATACTTTAATGGGTGAATTGTGTGATATGTAAATTATAGTTCTAAACTACTATGTTACTAAAAACAAACAAACAAACAAAAAGAAAACAAACCTAACCCCAAGGACTGGTCCCTGAAAAAAATTAAGTATTGCTTAGGTGGAGAGACAGATATGTAAACAGATAATTCGATTAACAATGTGATTTAAAAAAAAACAAAAACTCTTTATTAAAGAGTTTTCTGCCTGGATGAATCCCTCACTCACAAAAGAGATATTGTTTGAAGCAAGTCTTAATATGGAAAAGATTTCCTGTCCAAAGGAACAGTATATGCAAAGATGGGATGGCAAAGAGGCTGGAGAGAATGTTATGTTTCTAGAAAGATATGAATATTTTTACTCCCTGGGGAGCCGCAGGGGATGTCAAGGAAGATATGTGAAACGGAACTGCCTGAATGTTTCTGTCTTTGTTTAAAGTTATAGAGGGAAGTATGGGAAAGAACTAACATTCATAACAGTTGAAGGTTAATGAGAAAAGCATCAAATTGTAATTAGATGCTTATTTTCCTTATTATCTTGTTCTAATTGCATATACAGGAAAATTAGTAGTCTTGGCCTATGTTTATGCTTAGTTATTTTAATGAAGACTTCTATTTTTCTTCAAATGGATTATTAATAGTTAAGTGGGAAGAGCCTGTCAAATTGTTTCCCTTTCTTTCGCTTGAAAGATTAACTGCTTAACTGCACCCATGGTGAAGTTGGGCACTTGAATCATGAGGTTACACATAAAACACCACAGTCCTCTTTATAGAAGGATATTTTCATAACATAGAAGACATACACAGCCTACTAAGCACTTGCCTAACAAACCCAAAACCATTACAAATATCATATGATGGCAAACGATATTTGGGCTTTTTAATTCCCTTTGGAAGGAGAAACAAACTCTGGAAAGAAATGTCTTGTGCACAGCAAAATTAAAATGACTATGGTGATATATTGAAAGAATTTCAAAGCCCAGATTGAAAAGAAAGGTTTATTGCATGTAGAGCCTTTCAATGTTAATGGTTATACATGCCTGACCCATCTCACTCTCTGGAGGTCACAGGCCTACATACAGAACTGTCCCCACCTTTGTTAGGGTAAGAGTCTTTCCACTTTCCATCTCCTTTGTTCCCATCCCATGATCTGTTTCTCAACGCTGAGAACAATGGAAAAACATACATGGACACAGGAGCTCATATATGGTCAAAGGCTTCTCATGAGCCAGTCCTATGCTAAGTGCTTACATGCATGATCCCTTTACATGAAGTTTCACTTCTTAAAAGCAGTGAGCTACCCACACCATGTCATTATCATTTGGTACCCATATAGGCATCTGCTCATTAATCTTACAGCAACCCAACAAAATAGGCATAGTTATTATCAATTTAAAGACACAGATGAGGAAAATGAAGCTGAGCTGCGCTAAGCAGCTTGCTCAGGATCTGATATATTGAGGTGGCAGATCCTGGATGGATGCCCAGGTGTGTCTGACTACCATACCCCAATTCTCAGCCACTTCACTGTTCCACTCATTACCCAGAAAGCCCAGGCTTCCTATCAACACAAGCAAAGAGCAATTGGGAGATGAAAGAACCCCACAAGGAACTGAGAAGCAGAGAAACTGCAAAGTAACCAGACACTCCAGGCCATGAGGTGACTTAAGAGGGAACTAGACAATTGATACTCCCTGCATGGTTCCTACATGGTGCCATCCTCCATGCCCACCTCCAAGCTCTCAGAGCTGAAACAACCACAATTTCCTTCCCTGCTGTGGTTTAAAACCTGGCATTGCTTCTCCAGTGCTGCACTTTTACCTTCTCTGAACATAGTCTTTTATTTTTTTTCAATTGATGTCATCATTCCTTAACCATTTATTGAGGCCCTACTATGTGCCAAGTCTTCTTCTCGGCTTAGGATACAACAGTGAATAAAACAGACTTACTGGCATATACTTTATATTCTCATGGAGTTAGATAAGGCACAAACAAACAAGAAAATATGCATCTCATCCTCTCAATTGCCCTTGGGTCACAAGTCACTATTGAAAAAATGTCGTGAATGCTTGGAAGGTCTGATATCCAAAGGCCTTAGCTTTATAAGGAAAATAGACTTTAAAAATATCTAAAATAAAATTATAAAATGTGTGCTAAGGAATCTTTGTTGACCATCCTGCAACAGGCCTGTGAGGCTGGAGCTACCTTTAGGTACTCCACAGATGTATTTGTTTTTAAAAGCTGACAGGAGAGCCAGTTCTTGTGAATTAGTAAACCTAGCTGTCCCCATTCATGCACACAGACTCAGATAGTCACCATCTTTGAGAGATTCAAATTAGTAAGGCTTCATCTGTTTTTGGTTTTCCTTTTCAATTAGTTAGCTTATTGATCTCAAATGAAAGATAATTAATTTACATTTTTCCCATCATTAGAGCCGTTAAATATACCAGTCTTCTAACAATTGAGAGGTACTAAACATACATAACTCAATTTCCAAAAAATTTACTTCTTAAAGTAAAGAGACAATCATCCCAAGCTTAAAACAGATGGTGTCAATATTTTGGTATGTGATATATGACCAACTCTGAGGAAATTTTGATAAGTATGGACACAGAAAAAGTTTGTATAGTTCTTTCCCATACAAAATTGAGTAGAGGAGTCTATTTATTATGGGGAAGACATGATTTATATTCTTTTCTATGTGATAGTCATAAAAGGAACACTGTTTGTAAAATATATAGACAAAGGAACCTGATGATCTTCTATTCAACTGTATCTATTGTCAGAAAAGATTAAAGAAAATTGGAACCCACTTACTTTAAAACCAGATTAGCTAAAATTCAGAACGCTTATATGAGTATAAGGTTAAGAAATCTTCTCATAGTTACCGTCACTTGCCCTCCCCACTTCCATTTCACTTAATAGTAAATTTTAGTGGAAAACTGTGACTAAGAAAAGATACTATATATAAATTCATTTTTCTTACACACACAGCAAGACCAACATTCAAAAAATAAGCACATATTTTTGAATGAACAAGAAACTCAAGGAGCTGAATTTCAATAATAAAAGAGCAAATTCAATGAAATAAGGTTATTAACTTATTAATAGTTTAGTAAAAGATTAAAGAGTTGCTTTGAAATTTTGCAAATCAATTACTTTCAGTTAAATTTTAAACCAAGTCTTATAGTCAAAATCAATGTGGTTTTTTTTTGTTTTTTTTTTTGGTAGAAGGAGATCAAAATTCAGCTGTTCATGTTTGGAACCAATTAAGATCCATTTTGAAAGCACAAGAGATATTCTCGCTTTTTTAAATTTAAAGGTGCTTCATTAAATGATACTTTAGGCAGCTTTTCCTATTTTCAATAAGTTACATTTGCTAAAAGCCATTATGAGAAGACATTTGTGATAAGACATGTATCTCAATTGAAGGGTCATTTTGCTGAACAGATCAGAGAAAAGTCAAAACATCTAGACCAAAGTTGTATGCTTTTGTTTCTATAAATGTAAATGTCACTGAACTAAGTTCTTGGGGGATTTTTAGTTAGATGATGACACAATTAATTCTATGGAAATAGGCTAACATATCTGCAAGTACCCTAACCCATACCCATTTTGTTTTGAGGCCAAAATAAAGTGCCGTTTCACCCCATTAGACATGCAACTGTGGTTAGTCAACTTTTTAAACAATAGTTAACAATTTATTGAATTTCTTTCTGTGACAGCACAATGGTACACATCTCGCATTAACTCATTTAATCCTCACAACATTTTTATCACCATTTTTCAGGTGAAACACCCTCTGAGGGGTAGCAGATCACCCGAAGGTTAAACAAGCTGTAAATGGCAGCAACCAGAAACAAAGTCCTTGATTCCAGAGGCTGCAGTGGTAACCGTTGACCTATACTCTCCTGTGAGCAAATGGAAATTGCTAATTGTCTTTACTATTGCCTCTTTGTCAAAACAGATCAAATATGAGCCACCTGTTTATCAAAAAACTCACTACAGTCATTCTTATAATTTAGGAAGGATAGTTAAAATTTACAACCACCCCCACCAAAGCAAATGATGAAAATGTAAGCCAAGGCTGAAATACAAAATTTGCATTTTAAAACATCATTAAAAAAAAGAGATGAAAAAGAACAAAGGCTATTAATTTTAAAAGTGGGGGTAATTTTTAAACACTGCAATGATAGGACTTAATTTCTCTTTTTCCTAGCTTTGGGCAAATGCAGTATACGGTGGTGATATTTGGGATTTGTGCTTCAGAAATTTCCATGGACACATTAGCTTAGATGGTTTCATTACCCACCCTCATTATTAAGCAGCATTCAATTACTGAGTGTTGTAATGCCAAAGAGCATAAAAGAGACACAAAATCTCAGTAAGATCTAAGGGTGAAATGGCATTTTTATATTGCTATAAAGATTACTTAACTCTTGTGCAGTGCTAATGATCATTTCTGTGACTAAAAACATCCCCTTATGATTAAATATGTAAACTCTCATCACTTCAAGCCCAATAAAGACTTTAAAACATTTTTCATGTATCTTGTATTCCTAGCATATTTTATTTCCATTTACCCACATAAGAATCAAGTCTAAGTAACTATTTTCCATTTCATTTAAAGGGGTGTTGTACTTGGGAGCATATATATATATATATATATATATATATATATATATATATATAAAATTTCAGGTAAATATATGTGGGGACTGTTTTAACATGGGAGGAGAAAATTTTGTATTCTGTATAAATGTTGATTTATGGTCCTCATGTTCCCATAAAAGATATTGTTTCTCATACTGGAGGGAATCTCTCAGTAGTCAAGTACTTACAAACTAGATATATTTAAAAATTAGAATATATGGTAAAAATCACCCTTGAATGTTAATGATAGTTTTGTTTTTATTAGCAGTAAAATTGAGAGGGGAAAACTATTATTTAACAATAAGGAATTGTTTTTAATAGCTCACAAGGCAGCCATTAAATGTGAGGTTATATATAAATGCATAGTAATATGGAAAGATATGACAACAAGATATGAAGTGCATAGTAACATGATAAGATACGACTTTTTGTGAAAACAAAAGGCATAAAACAGTATGTACAAAATGATTCCTAGCTTTGTAAAAATTTTATATACGTGTATACCCATAAACACAGAAGGATACACAGAAAAGCATTATCAGAATTCGTATCTAGGTGGTAGGATTACAAATGATTTTTAATTTTTTTTCTTCTGAAGTACCTGTGTTTACTAGAATTTTTCTCGCTAATGAGCATGGTTTACTTTTGTTTAAGAAAAAGTAAGGGTAACACATAAGCAAACCAAAATATCCTCCCTTGATAAAATGATCACTTCTAGTCTGAGTTCTGAGACTCTTCTTGGATAATGTCCCATACTTATGAAAACTGGGTCAGAGTTAGACCCAAATGGCAAAGCCCCTTCTTTAGCCACAGCCAGGTCCTGGTGCCTGTTTCTCCAGAGGAATGGCAGAGGCAGAGAAACTGCTCAGTTAGTGCACTGCCGGAGGCCCCTGGGCGTTTGCCTCCTGGCTGCTCTGTGGGTACGAACTGTGGCAGGGACAGGGAAGGGCAGTAAGAGGAAAGTCCGTGTCATTCTTTATGATGCAGCTTTGAAGAAGCTGAAAAGCAGCACATGAAATGGGAAAGCTGAGGTGGCCTCTGCCTGAGACTTTAAATCTTGCAGATTAAGACACATGCGTCTGTTGGAGGTGGGGTCCTTGGGATGGCAGGGCCTTCAACCTGAGTCACCAAAGTCATTTCCTCCAGCATCGTGCATCACAGTTTACAATTTTCTTCTCTTCCTTCCTTCCTTCCCTTCCAACTGAATCTACCTGGAAATACAAGAGTCTCTACATGGAACAGGACTTTAGTTTTAAGAAATGTAGTTCTGGGCACCTTCTGAACAGTGACTGGCAAAAATCCCAAATTGCATGTTTTATGATGTGAGCTTTGCTTGTGTCTGAGCTGAGACACTCAAATTCATTTCGGATAGCAAGCAGCCAACAGGAAATGGCCACATTGTCCCTAGATAGAAAGTCAACACATTTGTTATAGACAAAACAGCCCAGCTCCTGAGTTCACTTCAAAACTTAAATGGGAAAGACAAGCTGCTTCAGTCATTGTTTTCAGTACACTGAGGATTTTATTCCTGAATGGCATGACTGACTTGACAAAAAAAAAACAAAAAATAAAAAAAGGTTTTTACCTCCTACTTCTAGATTTCTCTATAATGTCAAACAACTTTGGAATTTCATTCAGAATAAGGGCAAAAAGCATTAGATTTCACTGATACAGTTTTATAAATAAATTGAAACTGCTTATTCTATGGAAATAAGACAGTTGTGCTCACTTGCTGGCCGCTGGCAGAGCAATTTCTAGTGAGGATTTCCTCTTTTAGTCAGTTCTAAGGTGTAATGACAGTCTCCACAACCAGCCACACCCTGTGGGGGCAGTGTGAATAAACATTGGTAGCTTCTGCCAGAAATAAACTCCAGATTGATAGTACTAGAGCCTGCACATCAGGGGTGCTTCCACCTCCCTGGAACCTCAGATGAGAAATTAATTAAGCTAATACATTTAAATCCATGTTACTCCAAATTACCATCCCCAAAAAGTTCGGCAAAAAAAAGTGAAATACCAAAATTGTAAACTTGCCTTATATGTGCATTCAGACCCATGGTAAAACAGATTCAAATAAAGAAAACCTGAGATAAAGAAAACCAGCAAGAGATGACTGACTCAAGATCCCCATCTAGTGACATTATGCTGAATAGCAAGTTGTTTGTTTGCATTTCTGGGTAGGCTCATAAGTCAAATGAACTAGACATTTACTTTGTTTATTGTTTAGAAGTGAAATGACTCCTCTTATTACGCCTTTAAAAAAATAGTCGTGGGATGTGGATTATAATGTGGAAGGGAGTCAGAGGAAGTGTAATAGATATGTATGATATGGGGGCGAGGAGTGGGGTGGCGAATTGGGGGAGGGAGGTTGTCACTTTGAGGGGTAAAAAGTATATCTATTGCACTGTGTTGTACACCTGAAACTAATTCAAAATAAATAAATAAATTTTAAAAAAAACCCTTAGGGAGCAATTTATACTCTTAACATAGTTATGGTGATTCCCCTCTGAATCTGATTCATCTGTTTACAACAGGGTTTATTTCCCTGGATTCACCATTTTCCCCCGAACTCTTGGCCTCTGATCAAAGAGGCTGGAAACTCTTAACATGAGTTTAAGTCATCAGAGTAAAATTGTACAGTTGCACGTACCAGTGTATACAGCAGTCAGACAACATGTACTTTATGTCAGGAATTGTGCTGGTGGCCCTGTCTATAGTGGTTAACAAGACAGGCATAGACCAGACAGTAAAATAAGTGATTACAGTGATGTGAACCTAAGGACTTTTCTTACCAGACCCAAAATGTACATACTACATGAATCCATTATACGAAGTTTACGAACAGACAAAACCAGTGGATGGTGATAGAAGTCAAAATAGTTTGGGGTGGGTATGGAGGTGGGGGGTAATTGATTAGAAAGGGGCATGAGAAAATGTTCTAAAATGCGTGGATGGTGGTTACACAGGTGTGTACATATGTAAAATACCCAGCTGTATATTTGTGATCAATGTACTTAATTCATGTTATACCTTTCCTGTACGCATGGTATATCTCAGTAAGAAGTTTTTTTTAAATGGCTCTGTAACTGTTGCTTTATCCCAATCCTGAGAGTTAACAGCCACAGGGTAACATTTGTGTAGCCTAAAAGGAGCCACATACCGGCATATACAGGGTTTTTAATAGATATTCAGGAACTTAGATAAAAAGTTGAATGTCTATCAACACTAGACATCATGAAACAAAGGATTTGAGATCTTGTCATTTCTGTAATTTGATTGAAAATTTTAGGGTAACCGCTTAGTCTTGATTGTAAGCAAACAAAGGGAATTATACTCATTACTGTTTTCATGGGGGCAGGGCCCATTTTCTGCCGGGAGCTGTGAAAACATCCTCTGACAGTCACTCTTTGGGGCAGAGGGCAGAAACAAAGGCAAGTGAGAATTGAACAGCTGGGTAGGTTTGTAACAAGGCCTTGACGATTGAATCCCTTCTGTCCCTTTTCAGAATGTGTGCTTTTATAACTTGTAAGACACAGAATGTTAGAGCTGGGGGGAAACTGAAATCTACTCATCTCAAGAAGATGCCCTGAGAGGCTGCAGTCAGTCAAAGCCCTGCAAACGGTTACTACCAGAGCTGGGTCTCCACCCAGTCTTCCTGACTTCCGGTCTCTTACTGATTTTCTGTCTCTTACGTATGCAGGGTCCCAAAAGCTCCTTAAAGCGCTAGAAAGAGAACGGAGTCCCAGGCCTACAAAAGTCTTTATACCTGCTTTCAGAGACAGTATCTGCAAATGCCTGTCCCTTGATCATCTTTCTTCTCAATTTTTTCTTCTTGCCTTCCTTCCTTCCTTTGGTCTTTCCTTTTATCCTTTTTTTTTTTCTTTCCTTCCTTTACTTCTTTTTTCTTTCTCTCTTTTATTTCCCTCTCTTTCTCCATGGGCTACTTACTTGCAACCAAAATTTTTATCTCAGTTTTCTTATCAAAAATTAGGGAGCAGTATGAAATTCAGACAACTGAGTTTCAGATTTCACCACTGAATCATGCACCAGGGGAAGGCGACCCTTGCTTTTCCTCCTGGCCAAGAATGAGAGGTTTGCAGCACAGACAGAACCAGACAGACGGTCAGCGTTTGGGAGGACCGTCCCCCAGGGCAGTGCTAAAGCAGCTTCCATGTTTACACTGGGAAGAACCTCAGGACAGTGGCCACTGGCACTTTATCCTACTGTTGTTGCTCTGCATGTCTGACCACCAAGAGGTGCTGGGCTTTGACCCTATAACCTCTGCCCGTCTTCAAGCCCCAGTTGAAAAATGCCATTTAAATCCACATGGTCCTTTCCCTTCGCAACCTGTCTATACCCAAATCCATCCACAAATGGTTACTTACTGCTTTCTGGGTTCTCTGATATGTATAGGAGCAATAGCCCATGAAAAACTGTCGGTGTAATGTTTGGTTCCTGCCCTCAGATAACTTAACATCTGGTTGAATTCACAAAGCTTCTGGACAAACGGCACAAGGCAGTTTCATAACCAACAGTATCTTTAACGGAAAAGCTTTATTGAACTACTCTCTTGGGCAGAAGCTGAGTTTTAACTGCCCCAGGAATTTAGGGAAGAGAAAAAATACTGTGGGGGAAAGGGGAAAAGCTCAGCATGGCAGGGAGGAACGGACCCTGGGGGGTACCGGTTCCGACACCGCATGGTATTCACATAAACATAAATATAGTATATAATTCATGCTCATTCTAAAAAAGTGTTTCAGAGAATTCATTAAAGTGAAAAGGAGAAAGTAAAACTCACTTTAATCATTTTTAATATCTCCATGGTTCCCCAAACACCTACCTTTAATATTTTGGTGTAATGACCTACGGACCTTTATCTATGCCTATTTTTTAACTACATTGAAGAATAATTGATAAATATAATTATATATATTTAGAGTACACAATGTGATGATTTGATACACACACACATACACACACACACTGTAAAATGATTACCAAGATCAAGATAATTAACGCATCCATCAGTTCATAAGTTACATAGGTAACTGTGTGTGCACATGTGTGCTGAAAATGCTTAAGATCTACTCTCAACTACTTTCAAGCATTTAATACTGTATTCTTAACCATAGTCACCATGCTGTACATTAGATTCTCAGCTTCTTATCTCTATGCATATTTTTAATTAATTTGCACCAAATAAGCTGATTCTAAACTGTTTTTATTATTTAAGAGTATATCTTAAACACGATACTATGCTAATAAGTATAAATCTGCATAATCATTGCAATGTCTACATAACAGCTCTAGACTTGTTTGCATAAAGATTGCTGATTAGTATATGGGTATTCCATAATTTATTTACTTTACTCTTTATTAATGTATTTGCAGTTCCCGATGTTCCACTACCATAAACAAAGCTGGGATCAACACACAGATTTTCATACTTGTCTGGTCCTTCCCTTTGGATAAAATCCTAGAAGAATTGATAACTCAAAAGACAACAGTTTACATGTTGATGCATGGTACTCAACCACCCTCCAGAAGGAACTGAATAACTTCTACTCCCACTTAGTTTTACTCACCAGCACTAGGTGTTATCCTTCTTTTCTTGTCTATGCCAATCGAATCATTATCAAACGGTATTTAATTTATATTTGTTTAATTCCTTGTGAATGTTTTCCACCAACCTTTTTCCTTGATTCATGCTAGTACACTGCATCTCTAATCTCCCCAGGACTTTCTCTGATGCTGGATGGAACCTCTCCATGCAAATTCCCAATTGATTGCAAAGATAGTGAAGTTATCTCGAAAGCTAAAGAGTTGTCTTGAAAGTATCCCAACCCCACCTGCTGTGTCCTCCTGCACATGACTTTGCCTCAAGCTTTGTGAGGCTGAAGAGCAGAAGGTTTTCCCTTTAAGAGAAGTGATGCCCATTATGAAGCCTGGAGTGGCCATGGTTCACCTTCACCAGCCTATTTCAATAGTACTTCATAAACTCTGATGGTTCTGTTTCCACAGAACTGCATTTTGGTTTTGAGCCCCATCTGAGAGGCACAACCTTAATCTGCCCCCACCTCACCGGGTCTAAATTGATTTGGGTGAGGAGGGTCTTCCATGCACTTCAGGACTAGGGACAGAGAGTGCATGGAGTCTCCTCTCCCACCTACTCTGGCATTTGCCTAGATGTCTCCCATTGGGAGTTGGGTCATCAGTCCACACAGTGCAAAGCTGTGCCTTCTATGTTCCCAGCTGCAAGGCCCCTTGAATCCAGTGGCTGTTTGGATGTCCTATCCATGCTTCCCTGGAAGGAACACCTACTTACCCTACATACTTTAAGCTGCAGGGACTGCTTTGGGCCCATCTCAGCCCAGGACATCATTACACTGCTCCATATCAAGTGGAAGCGCAGGGAATGCCGATCTGGGGGCACAGGCTGTCTCTACTTTCAAATTCCCTAAACAAATTGGGATTCCATGAACATACCTCACCCCCCGCCCCCCAGGACTTAGCCACTTTAAGGCTGGCTTCCTAGGGACCTACCTACATAACAACCCCCTTCCCCCAATTCTCCTCTTCTTTCCTCCCCACCCATTTCTGAGAACCTTTATCTAGTTTCAATTTTACAACCTACTTATCATGCAGTTGTCTACAAATGCTGTTTTTCCCCAGAGCTAGGCTTGGAAACAAATCCCAAATATTGACTTCTGCCAACTGACCTACGGAGGAAAATTGCAGATCTGACTGCCAAAATTGGGGACAGGGATGGAAAGGGATAACAAGAAATGGGGAAGGAAGCACTGGTGGTTTCATTGGTGGGCAGAGGGCATCTCAGAGGTGAGAAACAGCACAGGCAAGAGATGGGAATGGAATGTGCTGGAGCCCAGAGTCTGGCGGTGCCAGAACACAGGCCTCCTCTGTGGGCTTGTGGAATACAAGTTTTCACAGGTAAGGTGGGGCCACGACTCACAAAACACTGTGAAGCAAGCAAGGTGAGAGTGGACACTCGAGGTTATCTCAGTGCAACTTATGAAGTAAAAGCTCCATTTAACATCATCACACAGCAGTGTTCTACTATTTAAAGAAAACTAGAGGATGGTGCTAATAGATAAGATGTGGGCTTTGAAATAAGGCCGTCCTAGGTTTCAAGTTGGATTCTGCTGCTTGTTGCCTGTGATATTAGGCATTGGCCCAATGGGAATAGCAATACCTCTTTTGTAAATCAATACTTCTCTCCATATGAGAGAACATATATAAAGAAACTGGAGTTCAAAGATGTTCCCTTCCCTCCTGAGTTCCCTTCTCCCTTTCCGTATTTTTAACCCCAATCCTCAGACTAACTCATAACATGTTCTATCCTCACCCAAATTAACCCTCCATCGGGCGCAACTGATCTAACAGATTAATTACAAACAAATTTTCAAATATCTAACAGTTTCCTGCAGAATCATGGCTCATTGCTTCCATATCTTCCCCCTCTACCGTAACCTATCGCCAGTCGTGTTTGTGACTTAGTCCAGTAAAGACGTATTTCATAGCTGCATTTTTGTGTGCAATGGATCTGTGAGATCAGTTGCGCCGGACGAAGGGTTAATCTACTGCTAATATTCCTTGGATTACTATAAATGCATTCATGAATATGTATGAATTGTACATATAAATTTGTATTCTGGTGTGTCACATGTGTTTCATATCTTATACAAGGAACTCTGTTATGCTTTTTAATATTCAGTAAGATTTATAAGAAATATTGATCAAAACGCTGTATAAACTGGGAGTAATATCTAAGTTGGCATTAAAAAAGCTTTTATCGTATCATCTATTCTAGGAACAACAGCTCAAGTCTCCTCTCCCCACGAGTCTGTCTCCCTCCTTCCTGCCTACCATCCAGGAAGACCCTAAGGAGGACCACAGCCAAGGCCACAGTTACGGGCAATGCTAGGGAGCAGGGCTTTTGTCAAGCCCAGCAAAGAGGCTGAAGCCTGGTTTCTGTGTACAATGGTCTCTCCGGTTCAGCTCTTTGGAGACCATATCCTCCATGTTACTAGTGAAGTATCAAACACTTGAAGAAGCTTCTCTCTCTGGACATGCCCTACCGAGAGATGGTCAACTCTGCTTCAGAGCAAAATCGCTGAAGGTAGACACTCATACAATTTACTTTTCCTTCAGGCTGTCTCCTCATTGTAGGAGGCATAAGAGCACAAACATAAGTTTAGGGTTTGGACCTAGGGACAAGGGTTATGTTTCTAGTGAAAGCAACTTAAGTCTGACCAGGCAAGTAATACTAACAGCAGCAGCAGCAGCAATAATTAATATGTATTGAGCAGTTACTCTGTGCCAAGCATTGTGTTAAGTACTCTAAAATCATTTTCTTACCTCACAACAGCCCTACGTAGTAAGTTCTGTTATTACATGTTCCTTACAAATGAAAAAAACTGAGGTTCAGAGGGTTTTCATAACTTGCCTGAGATTTAAAAGATAGGAAATTATGAAGTCTGGATTCAAACCTACTCAGTCTGATCTCTGGTAGTTCCATGTAAGCCAGCACTGCTCACCAGAACCAGGGACCTAGCATCAAAGGTCCCTTAAGTATCCTTTCTCCTCAGAGTACCCTTAAGAACTTATAGGTGTGGTAAAGGACTGTTTGAGGAGTCAGACTCCTTGATCCCAGGAATCCCTCGCCCTTTTCCATGTTTGAACATGTAAGCATTAAACATCTTTACTCCCACAATGTTGTGGCTTGGCTTAGAGCGCATTGCTACTTTGGAACAGATTTTGAGAGTCTCTCATAAGAAAAGACTTTCAGGGGTTCCAGCAGAGATGGCAGAATAGGTAAATGCTGTGCTCACTTTCTCCCATGACCACCTCAAAATTACAACAAAATTATAGGACAGCCATCATTGAGAACTGCCTAAAGTCTAGCTGAACAGAAGTCCTATAACTTAGGATATACTGAAGAAGCCACACTGAGACTGGTAGGAGGTGTGGAGATGCAGAATGGGCTGGTCCTACCCATGTGTGGCAGTTAAAAATTGGGAGGGATATCATAGTTGCAGAGATCTCCCTTGAGGAGTGAGGGGTCCCAGCCCCACACCAGGCTCCCCAATCCAGTAAACCAGTGCCAGGAAGAGAAGTCCCCACAACTTCTGGCTGTGAAAACCAGTGGAGATGTCAGCTGAGTGAGACAGAGGGCAGCTGGAGTCCCAGGCATTCCTCTTAAGGGCCAAGCATGAATTTACTTGCTGATGGACTCACTTGCAATGAGCTCCAACACCCTGGCAGCAGCTGGAAAAGTGCCAGGGACAAATGGGGAGGAACTGAATTGTCTGGCTTCAGGGCAAAAGCTGGAGGAACACTTTTCTCCCAGACAAAAGTACTGGCAAGAGCCATTGTTCTTTTGTTAAGCCCTTCCCTCACCCAGCGTGCAGACTCAGGCAGGTACCATATCTAAGTCTCCATTAACGAGTCTTAACACTGTTTGCCCCATGCTGGTGATCCCCTGAGACAATGCCCCACCCAACTTGCAGGCCCACCAAAGCCACTTCCAGTGGCTTTTCTATATAAACAGCCTATCTTGGCTCATGCTATGGACCTTTCCAAAAATCTCTCAAAGGTTCACAAATCCCAAACAAGCAGCAGCTTCCTGAGGTATGCCCTGTACCATTTGCTAAGTAGTTCCAAGTCCAGCACTAGCAGCAGCCAGCCCCAGTTCACAGCTCAGCCTCCAAGCCCAGCACAAATGGCAACCATCTGCAGATCACTTTGTAGCTCCTACTAAGTGGCCCTGGGAAGTACACAGGCAGCAGCTGAACTTGGCCTGCACCAAAGCCCTTCCCAAAGGGCCCCAGAACAAACACCTGGTGGTCAGCTTCAGACTACACCAGAGCACCACCCAATCACCTCTACAAATGACACACCCAAAGGACAGACTAGGAAGGCACCAGACTCTGCTAAAGCAAATCCTGCTTCATTGGGTCAACCTCTGCACAACAGCTTCTCTGCTGTAGTCATGACCTGTCCTCACCATCAATCACCCAGAGGGTCAATCCTTCCTATTTATGTGCCAACAGCAATTAAGACTCAAATAAAAGGGGACACACACAACCCACACAAGGGAGACTGCACCACTGGGTCCCACAGGACACCTGCAACATAAGACCACTCTACTAATACTGGGAGACATAACAGTTTTATATAATACATAGAAACAAACACAGGGAGGCAGCCAAAACGAGGAGACAAAGAAACATGTTCCAAATGAAAGAACAGAACAAAGCTCCAGAACAAGCTAAATAAAAGTGGAGACAAGCAATCTACGAGATGTAGAGCTCAAAATACTGGTTACAAGGATGCTCAGTGATAGGAAGCTCAGTGAGAACTTCAACAGAGATAGGAAACATAAAAATGGAGATATAAAACACACACATACATACACCACAAATATCAGAAATGAAGAATGCAATAACTGAAATAAAGAATACATTAGAGGGAGTTAACAGTAGATTAGATGAAGCAGAGGATTGAATCAGCAGTTTGGAAGATAAGATAACAGAAAACACGCAATCAGAACAGCAAAAAGAAAAAAATAATCCAAAAAAATGAGGATAGCTTAAGGAGCCTCAGGGGCATATCAAGCATACCAACATTCACATCATTGGAGTACTGGATGGAAAAAAGAGAGCAAGAAACTGAAAACCTATATGAAGAAATAATGATGGAAAATTTTCCTAACCTGGTGAAGGAAATAGACATACAAGTGCAGATAGCACAGAAAGTTCCAACAAAGATGAACCCAAAGAGGCCCACAACAAGACACATCATAACTAAAGTTCCAAATGTTGAAGACTAAGAGAGAATATTAAAAGCAGCAAGAGAAAAGCAGTTAGTTACTTACAAGGGAGCTCCCATAACTCTGTCAGCTGATTTCTCAACAGAAACTTCATAGGCCAGAAGGGATTGGCACAAAATATTCAGTGATGAAAAGAAAGAACCTACAACCAAGATGACTTTACCCAGCAAAGCCATCATTTAAAATCAAAGGACAAGGGCTGGCTGAGTGGTGTGGTGGTTAAGCGCTGTCCCACATGTGGGGGCCAGTGACACTGTCCTCAAAAAAAAAATAAAATAAAGTAAAATAAAAGGACAAACAAAACACTTCCCAGACAAGAAAAAGCTAAAAAATGTTCATCACCACCAAACCAGTATTCCATAAATGTCTTTAAGGACTTCTTTAAGAAGAAGAAGAAAAAAAGATTAAATATATGAATAATAAAATGGCAATAACTACTTAGCTATCAATAATTACTTAAAGTAAAAATGGATTAAATACTCCAATGAAAACATAGGGTGGCTGAATAGATAAGAAAACAACACCCTTGCATATGCTGCCTACAAGAGACTCACCTCTGAAAGACACACAGAGACTGAAAGTAAAGGGATGGAAAAAGATATTTCATGCAAATGGAAATTACAAAAAAACCCCACAAAAACTGGGGTAACAATACTTATACCAGACAAAATAGACTTTAAAACAAGAGACAAAGAAGGACCCAGTAATTCCACTGGGTATTTATCCAAAGAATCCCAAAACACTACTTTGAAAAGACATGTGCATCTATATGTTCATTGCATTATTATTTACAATAGCCGTGATATGGAAGCAATCTAAGTGTATATCAATAGATAAATGGATAAAGAAGAGGTGCATATATACAATGGACTATCACTCAGCCATAAAAAAGAATGAAAACTTGCCATCTGCAATAACATGGATGGATCTAGAGGGTATATGCTGAGTGAAATAAGTCAGACTGAGAAAGACAAATACCATATGATTTCACTTATATTTAGAATCTAAAGAACAAAATAAATGAACAAACAAAACTGAAATAAACTCATAGATATGCGTACAGAGAACATTTTGATGGTTTCCAGATTGGTGTGGGGTGGGGGGTTAGGCTGATGGGTGAAAAAGGTGAAGGAATTAAGAAGTACAAATTGGCAATTACAAAACAGTCATGAGGATTTAAAGTATAGCATTGGGAATATAGTCTATAATACTGTAATAACTATTTATGGTATCAGATGGGTACTAGATTTATCAGGATGGTCACTTCATAATTTATATAGATGTCTAATCACTATTTTGTACCCTTGAAATTAATATAATATTGTATGTCAACTATAATTGAAAAATAAAAGAATATTTTAAAAAAAGAATGTCAAGACTCACTTTCACTTCCTCGTCCCCTGAAACACAAACATTCTGATACATCTTTACTACAGCAGAGACAAGATGAAAGGTATTTTGCAAAGGTATTTGTTAGGACCATGTGGCTTCCCTGAAATACTTGACACTCGCCATAGACCATCTCTCAGCCTATAAAAAAATAATTATTTGTATTGTCTATCTCTGTGAATTCTGACCTTTCATGAGAAACTCCAAGAAAACATCCTTGGCACCTCCCTGTATATGATAGAAAACACATGTGGGAGAGACCAGATTTATCCCCACCCCAACCCTCCAGGAGTCTCTAGAGTCAGCTGTTAGTTAATACAGATTCAACCCATTCCTTCTTTACTTCTCTCTACTTTCTCATCCGCAATGACTGGTAAGGGACAAGCCTCTCAAATGTAGAGTTTGAAGAGCTGTCAGCAGTAATGAAGGTTATAGACTTTCTCATTCTGGCCCAGTGGAAGGGAGATGGTGTCTCCCTCCAATTGTCAAACAAAGACTCTTCCCTTAAATTGAGACATGACTGCTTCTGAACAAGAGGAATATTATTCACTGATTGGCTTAGGTCTGGGCAAATGCCCATCAGGAATTGGAGGAGGGGAACAGACAAGTTGCTGTCCTTTTGTTCTTCACTTAGTTGTGGAGGACGTCGCTTCACTGGCCCATGTTGGTATTATCATTGTGCTCTTTCTGGGTGAGGCAGATCGGTGGCTGGCCTCTGGACGACCGCTCATGGTGGCTCACGGCAGCTCACGCTGGCTGCTGGCCACTCACTGTAGCTTATAGCAGCCCACTGCAGCAGGGGCTGCAGCCCACACCGTCGCCCGGGACTCACAGCAACCCATCTCCAGGTGGAGCTGTTGTTCACCATCTTAGCTGTAGAGGGCAGTGTCACTGGCCCTCATATATGGGATCCGAACCAGGGCCCCGCTGCTCAGAGCTGGTGTCCCAAGCCAGCTCCTAACTAACAAGCCACTCAGCTGGCCTTCCCCTGTGCAATTTTTAATTAAAAAAAAATCCCTTTATATTAACACATACTTTTGCAAACCACTCTAGCCTCATCTTAAGTAATAAGATCCATGTATCAGAGATTTGATGTGCCAGTTGTAAACCTTATTTAATTACATCTATGATACACATTTTTTCACACTGTTAACATCTCTGAAGTCCTGATGTGTCTAATAATGGAAGCCAATGACCATCCTTGCACTTGCAGTTGACAAGGCAGTAGTCAGGACCTAGTTGTCTTGCCTGACACCTTCTGGTGAGAAGAAGTCACCAGATTAAAAAAATGAATGGAGGGGCCAGCCGCATGGCTCAGTTGGTTAGAGTGCAAGCTCTGAGCAACAGGGTCGCTGGTCTGATTCCCACATGGGCCAGCGAGCTACCTGAGCTGAGCTGCCACTGAGCTGGTGAGAGCATGTGTTCTTAACAACAAGGTTGCCGGTTGGACTTGTGCTCGGGACGGTGGCTACGTGTCCCCAAGCTCCACAACTAGACTGTAAGCCGCGACTGGTCTTGGAGCTGAGCTTGCGCCCACCACAACTAAGATTAAAGGACAGCAACTTGACTTGGAGCTGATGGGTCATGGAAAAACAAATTGTTCCCCTTCCCCAATTCCCTAACGCTGTTCCCCTCCTCACTTCCCCAATAAAATCTTTAAAAAATAGAATGGATGTCAGTGGCATGGATGAAAACCCTGAAGTCCATGGGGGAGCACCCTTGAAGAAATACAGTGTCATCAGTGCTATCCATGTCATAGACTGTGATAGATGCCAAATCTTGGGTATTGTTGACCTTGAGTTTAAAAGTGTTTCAGAAGAATTGAATACTCGATTGTAAAGAAATTTAAGGAACATTTTAGCTAATTAAACTTGCTTATATGTTCCTTTTTATGTATACCCAAGTGTAATTTATTTTAAAGTGTTATATCCAAAGAAGCCTAAAAGAGTTCTTTCAGTAAAAATAAAATAAAAATGTTAAGTGATAAGAAAACATTGGGCCATAGCTGTGTTCTTTTTTTCTTAGCAGTACATAAAATACTGGTGTATACTACAATTGAAAGTGTCTTGAATTTGATGAAATATTGTATTACCTTTAATACACATGAAAATAAAGACAAAGCAATCCATCCATGTAAAACCTAAAAAACTTCTCAGTATCTGCAGCATTGCATGTGTTGTATTGGGGTAACATGAGGATAGTGACTAAGTGGAGTCAGTTGTGGGTTGGAATGTGGCTTTATTTTCTTACTAGTAGTGTAATTTGGGGAAGTTACTCATTTGTTAAGTCCCAGTTTCTTTATCTTTTAAATGGGTATCTTGAGTGGATACCCTAAGAAGCAGACCCTGAGACAAAAATGGGAGTGTAAATAGCATTTGGGATCCTAGGAAGCAAAGGTAGTGTGAAAGTGAGACAAGGAGAAAAAGGAAGCCAACACAGGTGTGTCCATGAGCAGGGTCACCACTATGGGCCACCGAGACTAGAGTCCACTGTGATTCTCTAACCCTGGTATGTATAGAACATGCCTCAGAGTTAACCCATCCATAGGGTGAGAAACTATTTATTTATCAATGGATTATTTTTTCAAGTATTTGATACTTGATACTCATTTATTTATCAAGTACTGTTCTGTATTACTAAGGGTTACTCCGAGGGATGTGAACTCCATAGCAGTTTTGGGCTGCCCCATGCACCTACCTTTCTCCTGACACAGAGAAGGGCTGGCTCTTGTAGGACAAAGATGTTGACACACATAATAATGGTGAAGGCTAAGGGAACACAGGCAGAGAGGGCATTAAACCATTTCCTCCCACGGGAATAATACGAGCTCTGACAATTAAGTTCACGAACTTGTTGCAACGATGTTGCTAACCTTTTCTTGATATCAGAGGGACTATTCATTATGAATTTGTACCAACTGGACAAACAGTTAATCAAATTTACTATTTGGAATGCTGAAAAGGCTACGTGAAAAAATTAGACACGCTGAACCTTTCGCCAACAATTCATGGCTCTTGCATCACGACAATGCAGCAGCTCACACGGCACTGTCTGTGAGGGAGTTTTTAGCCAGGAAACAAATAACTGTATTGGAACACCCTCCTTACTCACCTGGCCCCCAATGACTTCTTTCTTTACTTGAAGATAAAGGAAATAGTGAAAGGAAGACATTTTGATGACATTCAGGACATCAGGGTAATGTGATGGCAGCTCTGATGGCCATTCCAGAAAAAGGGTTCCAAAATTGCTTTGAAGAGTGGACCAGGCATTAATGTCAGTGCATAGCTTCCCAAGGGGAGTACTTCGAAGGTGACCATAGTGATATTCAGCAATGAGGTATGTAGCACTTTTTCTAGGATGAGTTCGCAGACTTATTTGTCCAATCTCGTACATTACCTCAAAGCACCATTGTGAGTATTAAATGTGATCAGACATACAAGCACTTGCACATAGTAAATTTTAACAAATATTGGCTAACTTAATATTACATATCACCCTCACCTTGGATTGTTATCTGTCTCACCAGTATGTCGGACTGCAGTTCAGTATTGTAGCTATCTCACATGATGTGAGGTTTGGCTTTTGTACTTCCTTAAACTGTTCCTTCCCTGCCTCTTGGTTAGTGTGTCTTCACTCCAACTGGCCACTCAGCAAAACTGTAAGAAATATGGTTTTCTTTTTGTATCTGAATGTGATACTGCTGCCTCTCCATATACTATGTTATTTGAGAGATTTGTTCTCTTTTGGAATTTGTTCACTTGGTTCTACTCTTGACAAATACTTTGTATACAAATTGTTTTAAAAGTAGCAACGTTTTTCACCAATTACATAAAAATATAACACATGCTTATACAGGATCAAACAATTACTTCTAATCCTACCATTGAGATAACCACTTCTAACCTTCAGTATTTCTTTTCCTTTAGGTCTTTACATATTTAAGTGGGCATTCATTTATCTCATACCCAATACTGACACCTTTCCTTTTCCTTCCTAACTGCACCCAAATTTTTGAGGGTATGAACACTTCACACCATCACAACTCTGTAGAGTAGCCACAACTAACTGAAGAACAAAAGGACAGCAACTTGTCTGTTCCCCTCCCCCAATTCCCCAATAAAATCTTTTTTAAAATTGCACAGGCGATACACTGATATGGCAAAAATTGTGAAGACAGTCAACAACTGAACTGAGAAAGCCAGTATTATGTCATGCCCGGTGCATGAGGGAGATGCACGCAGCCAGCAACAGCAGTCTCTGCGTCCAGGAAGGACTGAAGCCTATCCACTGTTCATGTAAACTCATGATTCCTCCCACTCGGCCTCATTCTAAAGTCTCTCAACAATCACACCTACAGCATGAAAGGGGGCTTGAAATTACTATTTGAAGAGTGATGAAAGTTTAGGGATGGGATAGAAGAACATACAAAAAAAAAATCCCATAATCAGAACAATTTAATAGACCCTCATCAGGTTTACAGTTGAAATGAGGATTAGTGTTCACGAATAAGGAACAACTTCTAGCAGCATTTATTTAAAGTCAGGTTCACACTGCTTTCTGCTTGGACATTTTTTTTTATGTAATTGCAGGCTGTTTTATTGGTGGTAAGATTAAATTTCCTCACTGAAGCAGAATCACATACCATACTGGCCAGCAAAGTACATAGCTGTAGTGTTTCCACATGACAGATGTCCCCACGGCAGAGGGACTTAGACTAATACATAGTTATGCTTATTATCCTTAATCACCAAGCTCAAACAAGACCCCAGTTAAATAGATTTTCTCATAGTTATCCCTTTAAGACACAAACTCAAGTTCAGAAACTATAACAGACATATGTTCAAGTTGAAATCTGAACAGAACAACCACTCAAATGCGTGATTGTTTAAATCTACCATGATGCTTGAAGGACGTTAAGGGACTGTGAAAGTAAACGATTCAGTGTGTGAATGTTCCATCTGCCAAATATGTGAAGGTCTACTACCTAGAGCTAATTAAAGAAAACCAAGGGACGGAAAAGACAAAGGTCAGGTGTCGTGCTGTCTTCATATTTTAGGTAGGTCGAATATTGTAAATGTCTTAAGACTTCTGCGTACAATAGAAACTTAATTTTTTTTTCTCAACAAAAAGCATTCCTGTTGGTTTTTAAAGATTCCCTCCCACCTCCTCCAACTGATGACAGGAAGCACCACAAGGCCTAAGATTGTTTGATTATGGGATTTAGGAGGACATTTTTCTTTATTTCTCCTTACCCCAAAAGTAACAATGCTAAAAGTGGGGAGCTTTCTCTCTCAGAGACTGTGCTTTTGCTTTCCTCTCCTCACTGCCCTTTTACAAAATGCACCTTTTTTCCTACCCAGTCCACTGTCATTGAACACTCAGCCACTCAAGTAGATACACAAATAAAATGACAATATGGAAAACTATTAGACCAAAAGTATCCAATTTATGCAGATCAACTCCACGCCTTTTCTAAAGCTATCAACAGGTCACCCCAGGGCCATGCTGATAATGGAGGGCCAGAGGACCAAGCACTGTGTCATCTCTAACCAACAGAGAAGACTGCTGCTCCCAGGATGTAATACCCAGGTTGCTCTTTGGCCATCCAGTACTTGCCTCCCCTTCTTTGAGTACCAAGTCCCAGATTTTTCTTTGTAGATTCACCTTCATCCATACAATTCCAGAGGAGGCAAACCTTCCTCTCCCCTTTCCTGGGCACTGCTGTTCAGAACCCTTTAACGAAGCCAATGTCCCCATTTCCTAGTTGCTAACAAACAGTTCTCAGCTCCCTTTCTCAGGAGAGGAGTCCTGGACCAAACAGGAGCCACCCTGAGCCACCCTGATAGAAGTGTGGCACGCTACAGCTCCCTGCCCCACCTCCACAGACAGCCCACAACTAGTGGCTGGGATACACTGGGATACAAAGGGCAACCCCCCTTGCCTTACGGTGGAACCAACTTGGTGGTGCAATTCTTGCGCAGGGGCTCCCCGCAGGATTAGGCTGTAGCTGGTCTGCAGCGGAGAGCACATGCTTGCTTAGGTTTCCCGAGGCCCTATCCTGTTTTCCGCAGTCCCCTTCTCCTGAGGGTGCTTCCTCAATAAGTCGCTTGCACAAGAATCCCTGTTTCAGTTTCTGCTTCTTGGGAACTCAGCCTAAGATATTACTCCCTCACCCCACATGCCTCCCCTTTACTTCTCCTGAAGAGAAGCCATGTCCCAGGACAATATCAGAGTCCTTACTAAACTAGCCCTGCCCCTGGATTTTTCAGTTAAGTGAGGTACAGAATTATCTTTTTTGCTTAAGCCACTCTGGGTTAAGTTTTGAGTTCCTAGAACTAAAGAGTACTAATATATTAGAAGACAGGGTTATATTCAGATTCATTTAATCTTCAATCCATAAATATTTACTGAGCACCTACTATGTTTCAGCTATTTTGATTATCCTTGTACTTGGCTAGGATACACAAATATACTCGTAATGGTAGAAAAGAGACAGCCCTGCCTTCAAGTAACTCTCTGTCTTCAAGGAGGCCATAATGACAATGTAGAGTGATAAGTATAGTGAAAAAGGGTGTGTTATGGGAACACATAAGAGGAACGACTAACTCCTTATGGGCACATGGCAGATAGTGGGGACACTAGTCAGGGAAGATTTCCTAGCAGAGGCAGTATCTGACCTAAAATCAAAGGAAAGAAGTCATCAAGGAGAATAGCTTTCCAGGCAGAGGTGTACAATCAGGTGTACAATGAGCAAAAGCAAGAGAAAGCATTATACATCCAGGGGAGTCCAGGAAAACTGGTATGGCTATATAGATTCAAGACTGAAAAGGAAAGTGGAACTGATAAACGGTGATGATTAACTGGATATGGGGATTGAAGAAGAGCAAGGAATCAAGAATGGTAGATGGAAAAGGAGCAATTGGTTGTAAAGATACCCTCAAAGGCAGCTTTGTGGTCTGAAGAATAATTAACAGGTGACTAATCTCCATGGTCTGCTTTATACATTTATTGAAAATTATTGTTTCTTCTATATGCAAGCCATAACAGATGTTCATTTAGTACTATAGCATCCACAGCACTCTAATAGGTGCCATGAAGTATACACATTCATGTGCACACACACACACACACACACACACATACACACACACACACACACACACACATAAATATGGGCTTTGTTCTAAAACAAGGTTTACTTAAGTACAACAAACAAGAAAGCCTAATAAATGTAACAAAAATAATATTACATAAATGAAAATTTAAGTTCTGAGGACTTTGCCCAAAGTAAACGATTGGTAAATGGGGACTAAGTTTTAGGGTATGGAGGAGGATGAATTAATAGTTTACTTATTCATTCAAGCTTATTCTGCACCAGGCAGAGCATTTTATATTATTTAATCCTTAAAACAATCCTTTGTGATTGATATTAGTAATACCGTTTTTTTCATTTTTTGAGGAAAGATTCCAAGAGAGGAATAGTAAATATGAGTGTGTGTGTATGTGTGTGTGTGTGTGTGTGTGTGTGTGTGTGTGTGTGTGTGTGTGTAGTGAATGGAGAGTCTAGTCTGGAAGAATTACACTGGAATATGACCTCTGAAAGGAAGAGAGGCAGCTGGACAATGTAAAGTCTGTCTTGACTTGACTAAAGTTAGAATAAGATGGTGTGATGGTTAATTTTGTCAAGTTGACTGGGCTAAGAGATGGTCAGAGAGCTGGTAAAACATTATTTATGGATGTGTCTATGAGCATGTTTCTGGAAGAGATTAGCATTACTCAGTACACCCAATAAAGAAGATCCACCTTCACCAGTGTGGGTGGGCACCATCCAATCTATTGAGGTACCCAAAACAACAGAAAGACAGAAGAAGGGTGTGTTCTCTCTCTCGTATTGAGGTAGGGTGTCCATTTCCTGTTTCTTAGGCCTTCGTGCTTAGACTAAATTACACCACTGGCTCTGTTGGGTCTCCAGCTTGCAGAGGGTAGATCGTAGGACTTCTCAGGCTTCATATGAGTCAATTCCCATAATAAATCTCCTCACATATACCCATATATCTGCATATATCCTATAGGGTATATTTCTCTGGAGAACCCTGACTAATCAGATGGGATATGTAAAAAGAGACACTATGTGTTCTTAGGGCAATGAAAGATTATTAAATATGTTCATAAAATATGGCTCCAGGAGCTTTATGCCAAATACACTGGATTAGGAATAATTACTCAGGCGTCTATTAAGAAATTAAAACATGTAGTCATGAAGACCTGCATTCTCTGCATTAGAAAATTAGAGAAACATGGAGAAATATCTAATAACCACTTTGGTGCAGAAAGAGAAAAGTAAGGAAATGTCTAGGTTTAGACTAAGTTTTGGAAGGGTGGTACACTTAACAGACTGGAGAACAAGGCAGCAGTAATGACAATATAGAGGGCAAGAGGGTGGCTCTAGAAGAGCCTTCCAGGGTTCCCTTAGAACACGGACAATTTTTACTCCCTTTGCCTCACTTCCATCCTCAAAGTGGGATGTGTGTGTGGTGTATGGCCTTGTGTGTTAGACACACAATAAGTAAGTATCTGCTGAAAGAATGGGTGAATGTATGAGGAATGGTAAACATAGAACAAGGAATAGCATTCCCCTCCCCTTCTCCATTGTCTATCTCCTCCCAACTGTAGAGTGGACCCTGGTAAAATGGGGGAAAACATCAAATCTGGAATCAGAATATTTTTCATTTCCAAATCTTGACTTCTATACTTACCACATTTATACCTTAAACAAGTCAACTATTATCTCTAAGCCTCAGTTTCCTCCTCTATACAAAGAATAGCCACACCTGCCCTCCTACATCAACATACTGTTAAATCGCATGTGTTGATTGAGCTTACATCAAGTACAAGCCGACTTTGGAGATATTATGGGTTCAATTCCAGATCACTGCAGCAAAGGGAGTCACAATTTTTTTTCTGGTGGAGGGTCCTGCACTCAATTTGTCAAAAACACAACATCTGGGAAGCACAATAAAGTGAGGTATGCCTGTACTTTAACCACACGCATGGGAGTGTTTCTTCCCCACAGAGCTCTATCAGTTTTCTTTCAGAATCTATCTATCTATCTATCTATCTATCTATCTATCTATCTATCTATCTATCTTCCTCAACCCAAGTCCTCTGGATTTTTCCAATAGTTATGTGTTTATCTGAAACCATAGCCCAAATCTCTCCTTTACAGAGGGACAAAAGCATTTCTCTCTTCCACCTTCCTCCCTCAAAAAACTGATAATTAATATTCTTATATTCTAGTTAATAAGAATATTAACTATCAGTTAATAAGAATATTAACTATCAGTTTAAGGCACATTTAGGACTCATTTATTCCCAAAAGCAAATCAACAAAATGATGAAGAACAGGATGAATAATGAGGATTTACTCTCCTGAGTTCTCACTCTGTTATACCAAATAACCATATTCAATATAGAACCATAATCACTGAATGTAATCGAGGGCTTATAAAGTTGCACTAGGTGCATTTTTACATAACTCTTACACTCTTTTATTACTTTTTTTATTTTTTAATAAATAGAAAGGAGTCATGCCTTGTCTTTTCTCCGAGTAAGTCTTCCCAACTGGATTAAACCCTTGGAGGAAAGAGACTCCATCTTCCTCACTTTTAGGTATTTAAAGCAACCCAGAGGCCCTTAGAGTTGCTATATGGGATGCTACCCAGTACATGAATAGCTTAATAAAGCCAATTAGATCTTTAAAAAAAAAACAGTAAACAGAGCATGGAGGAATACATGTCCCTTAAAATATAAAGTATCATTTATTAATATAAATTGAATGAAGCCACAAAATACATCTTCATATGAAATCATTAAATACAACAATAACAGAGTAAAATTTTAGTGACCAGACCCCATGTCCTTTGGTTAGACTTTTGGTCTCTTGACTACATACACTTTTTAATTTTGTCCATTTGTAAAGTTCCAGGTCTTTCCTAATCAGGCACTGGTCTTTCCCTCACTCTTACTTTGGGATCTTTTAACAGTTGGTACCAGTGATGCTTTGCTTTTCTGTTTACTTCTCTGGCCTCCAATGCTGTTTCATGTTGTTACCCTATCAATCTAATTCTTTCATCAAACACTGTCTCAAAGTAGAGCTTATATTCTCCATTTCTATTCAAATCCTGACATTTTCTGAAACTAAAACATAAACTCTTAAATCAGCAGTTCCCAGTTGGGAATGATTTTGCTCCCCAGAAGGCAGATGGCAATGTCTGCAGACATTGCAGAGTGTCACAGCTGCAGAGGGGAGGATGGGACGGAGATGCCACTGGCAAATAGAGGGTAGAGGCCAAGGACGCTGCTAAACATACTGCAGTACACAGGACAGCACCCACAACAAGGAATTAACCTGCGCCTATTATCAAGAGGTTGAGAAACTCTGACTTACAAGAGGCTGAGGGAGGGTTCGCTGAGAGAGCTACAGTCACAAGAGTCCTATCAGAGCAGAACTGGGTGTGTAAAGAAAATGAAGTGTCTTCCCTTTGTGGCAGAGATTTCCATGTAATAGTCCAGGAGACCTGTCACCTGTCAGAAGCTTACTTTTACAGATTAAAAGTCATACATAGTCCAAACATAACCTCACAAATACCATTTTAAGCAGATCAAAACCTTAATAATTCACACTTTATTAAGAATTAGTTGACAACTAGCTGGGAACA
This sequence comes from Aselliscus stoliczkanus, assembly GCA_033961575.1. Lineage (NCBI taxonomy): Eukaryota > Metazoa > Chordata > Mammalia > Chiroptera > Hipposideridae > Aselliscus > Aselliscus stoliczkanus. The sequence goes on from CM066731.1 coordinate 27,891,298, forward strand.
AGATGGGATGCCAGCCATGTGAAGAGATGTCTTTAACTGGAGAGGTGGGAAACAGCAGCATATACATCTTTGCTTAACAGCTTTCCCTCGACAACTCTGAACTTTATCTGAACCCGACGTTCTCAGAAAGCAGCTACAGTTACAAAATCCCCTTCCAACCTTATTGTGTTCCAAGAAGGGGCAAGGCACAAAAGACCAACCTGTCCTCACCTGGATTCCTCAGGACTGGATAAGACTCATTTGGTGCCCACCTGTCCTCAGGTCTCCTGTTCACTTGACTCTTTAAGAATCTCCTATTATTATGCGAAGCGGAATAAGTCAGATAGAAAAAATTGACAACCATATGACTTCACTCATATGTGGGATATAAAACTGAAAGCAACAAAAGAACAAGAAAAACAAATGAAGAAACAGAACTCATAGACACAGACAATAGTTTAGTGGTTACCAGAGGGTGAGGCGCAGAGGGGGTGGTAGATGAGGGTAAATGGGGTCAAATATATGGTGATGGAAGGAGAACTGACTCTGGGTGGTGAACACACATGGGATATATAGATGATGTATTACAGAATTGTACACCGTAAATCTATGTAACTTTGATAACAATTGTCACCCCAATAAATTTTAATTAAAAAGAAAAAAATCTCCCACCCCTCTCTGTGTGTGTTTGTGTCAGGGGTTAACATGCAGGGTAGTTAGGATAGGAACCCCATGAGATAATCCATGGAGGAGGTGAAGAACCTGGATGGACCGCCCTCCTCCAGCAGCTGGCTGGCTGTGTGGCCTCTGAGGGGTCAGCTCCCAGAGGCGCCTTAGCATTTGCTACCTTCCAAGCTTTCTACACACTTCCCTAAAATAGCCTCCCAGGTGGCTCCCCACCTAATCCTTGTGGTCTTCACCCTTAAACTCTCTCCTTTAGCTTCCTTTCTAATTTTTATTACCACAGAAACAGTAAGTCCTACCTGCCCTGGGGCTTCGTTTCTTGATTCTCCAAAACACAGTGAGGAAGTCAAAAGAGCTGAAAACAAACTCTTCTCTTATGGTCACATTCTTGCATTGAAATCCCCATTCCTCCTTGTCTGCCTCAGGCAGAGTAGACAAGGGGTCAGAAAGTGTGGGCAGGATAATAAAAGAAACACCAAGATTAACTTCAAGTGAAACCCTAATACTAACTCTTTCAGAGTTCAATGACTGTGAATCATTCACCCAATAAGTACTGGCAACTTGGTGGATAGAAGATACCAAGAGGAAGGAAGAGGGAAAGATGATTCCAAAGCTTAGATCCAGGTGACTGTGAGACACCAGGGCGTGGTTAGAGTGGGGGATAGAGTGCCAATCAAACCTCTGGTCCTACTTGCCCTTACAATGATTTCCTGGGTGGGAAATCATCCAGGGAGTTTAGGAAGCTTATAAGGGCATCATTATTTATAAGAGTCATGGCTAAACAATCTTCCTCTTTGCATAAGAACAACTTTTAAAATACAGGTTTATGTTGGCAATTCGGTTTTTAAGAGAAGTTATATGGATGGTGGGAAAAGCATTGGATTTAAATTTCAAGTCCTTGGACCAACTAATGTTCTGATTCTGCCATCTACCGGCTGGGAGAACTTGACCAAGGCAACCGCCTTGGTCCTTCATTTCTTCATCCATGGGAGGAAATAGGATTATTGAAAGTTTAATACTCAGTAAGTTGTTTCTTTTTTTTATTACAGCCCAGTATGTATGTGTAAGGGATTTAATATGTAGTTGCCATAGAAAATTGAGTCCAACTAGTCAAGAAATAGGAAAACTGAGACGTTTATCCCAAAATTCTGCAGTGAATGACAGAATTCCAAGTCTCCGAGGCTTGGAATAAGTAAGATGAAGATGTGCTGCTGTCCTTCACACAGAGTGTGTAGACCCAAAAGGGAAATAGATCTCTTGGAACAAAAGACTACTTCTGACTGAATGATTTACTCCATGCTTCTCCGGGCTTCTCACCTGAGGTGCACCCTGTACAGTGCAGGGAAGCTCTCCCAAGGCACCTCAATAAATTCAGCAAAGCTCCCCGGAATATCAATTATGTTGCAATTTGAGCAGGGGTGCGAGGTATTTTTGCATTATAACACAGGACATGGGGTTCATTACAGTACAGAATGCAAAATATACATCATACGTGGGATAAAGCCCAGGATTTCAAAGTAATTTCAAAATCATAGCAGGCCATTTGAGACCACACAAGCCCAGATAAATGCACATTTTAAAAAATACTCTTATTTGCTATTATGTGTACGAGTACTTCAGTGGGAAAGTTCGAATAGCCATATTACTTGATTGCTTATTCTCTTTTCATGGGTGGAGACATAATTGTCAAGTCCATTTACTTCCATTCAGGATTGACATTCAGTGTTCTGATATCCAGCACACTTCTGTTATTGTTAGCTGCCTATGGCACACCAATAGTTAAGTAGTTTGAATAGCTCTTCTGATATGATAATTTTCATATTTGTCTTATTTTCATCTCCTTGTACCAAGTCTTATAAAGTACTTTTAGAACAAGCATTGTGCCTAACTTTTCTAGGACGTCTACACCTCTATCCTGCAAGTAATAGGCAGTCAATCAAAAATGGAACCAAACCAAAGACTGCAGAAGGCTAATTATTACCATAAGTCACATTGTGGATATTTACTATTTTAAAATTCTATTTTAGAGCATGCTGTCCATCTGATGATCACAAAGACTTAGTGAGATAGGCCACAACGCACCCACAAAGTCAGAGCTAGAAACCATGTCTTCAAAATACTTTTCATCTAGACAATCATCCAAACATATCTACTGAGCACCTACTATGTGCTCAGCCCTCTTCCAGGCTTTGGAAAACATGATTGATAAATAGACAGATCTCTTCATGGAAGAAGAACAGACATATAAAATAATTGAGTGATCACCAATTCACTAACGGCAGACAGAAATTCAGGGAACAATGGTAACACATACAAGCAGGCTCTTATTTAGATTAGTGACTATTAGCTTCCCACCTGCTCCTGACAAAATCATTGAGATGCCTCTCTCTTATTGCCTTATATGTCAAGAGAAGAAATGTGCCTAGGAACATTCTAGAGCTGAAGGACTGGAGGAGCCAAATAATGGGAACAAATATTTGGCCAAAGATCTATTTAATAACTAGCCTGTCTTACTGGGGGAGGACAAAGTTCAGTATAGCCTGATTAATATAAAAATGTGTATCTTCTTTATTCTCTCATTTTTCATAGGCTTGAATTTTAATGAGGCAGTTTTCAGGGCTTCAACACTTGGTCTGCTACCACTAACCAAAGTAATCGCACAATTGTGTTTAGGTTTAATTTATGGGTATTTCACTTAACTTTTAGTATGGATTTCTCCCAATGCACTTGTTATTTCATTGGTGCTAACCTTTGAGAATGTCAAATCCAGCTGGAATAATCACAAGCAACATAAATGGCCCCATATACTTATCTGGACCCTACAGATTCCTCGTAATACAGAGCATGATGACTAAAAATTACCAATACCAGTTTGACATATAATTTCCCCCGGCAGTCTTGTTTTACTAAAGCTTATGTAGGAGACACAAATTAAATTAATTTTTTGTTTAAACTCCAGGGCTTTTAAAAAGAAAACTCTTACCTTCATTTCCACACTCTAACAGAAGGTGACTGCTAAATGCTTGTCTGCAGAGCATCTGCGGTTGGGCGAGAGAGAATTTCTCCTAGAGTCCACCAGGGGCCGCTGTTCTGCAAGCAGTGACATCGGAAGGTCTCGGCTACCACCTCCAAACTACACGAAATTACTGGTGGAAGCAACAAAAATACTCCTTTCAAAATGTTTTCCAACCTCGAAAACACTATACTAAGGTGAAAGAAAACAGACACAGAGGCCACATACTGTATGATTCCATTTATATGAAAGATCCAGTGTAGGCAAATCCAAAGAGACAGAAAGCAGATTTGGAATTGCAAGGACTCCGGGAGTGGGCGGGGGTTGGGGGGTGTGGGCTGGAATGGTGATCTCTTAATAGGTCCAGCGTTTCCTTTTGGGGTGATAACACAGTTCTGGAACTAGATAGTGGTGATGGTTGCACAACACTGTATTTAACGCCAGTGAATTGCACATTTTAAAATTAAGATAGTAAATTTTGTGTTATTACATTTCACCACAATTTAAAAAAAAAAAAAAAAGGCTTTCTACTGCTCCTAGCTCTCAGGCATTTACACCTGTCCTGCTTCTTATAATCTATTTAGAGATCATAAATGAATCCTGCAAGAATGGACATCAGGTCTGTGTTTGCTGAATCCTGCTTCCATTCTGGAGGCAGCTCCTGACTGGGTCTTGTGCTCTGACAACTCCTATTTCAGGGCCCACCTAGGATGAGCACGGGCTGTGACAGCAAATGGATCTAATTTTGAATCCTGAGTCCCCCAGTTATTATCCATAAGGCCTTGGACAAATTCTTCAGCCTCCTTTCTTGGTGATCATGGTATCTCTCCTGCCAGGTAAGTATCAACCGCCTTTCTTCAAGTAGTCTTAGCTGTAAAATGGGGATAATTACTTGCTTCACATGAGATGTAAATGAAATAGGGACAATGAATTCACCTATCCCTTAAACTCAGTGAAGATTTGTTTTAGTTTTATTGGTCTATAGTCATCCACACACGGGTCTAGCTTTATTTCAAGGTCCATATTAAATGCTGCTTTGTGCACAAAGTCATTTCTTATACCTCACCTCCTTTTATGCTTTTAATCTCCTTAAACTCCCATACTATGGAGCTGATGCCTCTTATATTAAGCTCACTCTGCCTTACACAAACACCACAGTGTGTCTTTGATATCTTCCCCATTCTTTCCTTACATGCAATGTAAGTGCCTAAGGTAAAAACACTGTCTTCCTCATCATGTATGTGGCACCTGTGGTTAGGGCTGCCTCATTACACCACTCCAGGGTAGCATTCACGTTATAATGTATGAAAACTGCCTCCTTCAGGTTTGTGCAGTGTGCTGACCTGCCTGCAGTGATGGTTTGTGTACAGTGGATGCTTAACAAGTACCAGAGGTGCCAAAAAAATGTATACAAGTGGACACTTTGGTCAGCATTGCTCAGGCAGTAGTTTGCTGTAATCAGAAGTGTCTGGACGCTGATGGTAACCACTTTGAGCACCTCTTGTAATTGCAGAAGTCAAACGTGACTTGTATTCATCTTTTGTTATCAGTATATAATGAGTATTACAATTTTAATACAGCTTTTCTTTCTTAAAATGTGTATACATTTTTTTGGCACCCTCTGTATGTGTTAGATTAACCTCTATGGTCTTCATATCACTAATCTGTAAATCAGGGGTTTCTAGCCATAAAACCCACTTTCTAATATGTGTTATATAATACAGATCAACATGGAGAAATCCTAGTGGAAGGGGGAGAGGAAAGATGATGAATCCTGACCTCCCCAGCACCCCGCAAACCCACACCCCACCTCCAAAAGTCTTTGATATCCCTCCAAGGAACCCTTGAACTGGGTCATCTCTGTACTTATAGGCAGAGCTGATGTTCCCCGCCTACTCCCTCAGGGCCTATAGGATAGATGCAGCAGTGAATTCATGTAGTTCTCAGGGGCTCAGACACCTGAGATGAATGGGCTCTGAGGCTCGGGTATGGATGTTGCATTTCTCTTCATTGGTATTATATTCATGAATGGGCATGGGGAACATAAGATGAGAGATGGAAGGAAGCTCAAGAAATGATAGTCCTGCATATAACATCAATAAAAATGTAACTTGAAACTTGCCGAAAAGTAAAATGGAAGGCAAGTGTAAAGGACACACAGGGGGTAGTCTTTGCTCTACTATCTCAAGACGGCGCCCTATTAGTGGTGGGATTTGGTGTGTAGATGTCCCTGCTGAGCCTCGTGTGGGCTATATCATGAGGAGCAGGCCTGGCTGCCCATCGTGACAAGTGCAACATCTAGTGGTTTATCCATACAACCACAAGTCAGAAAGTAAACAGTGTTGGCTCCAATATGCTGTTAGAACACGAACTTCCTACCCAGCCACTTTTGACATATGCCTTTGTCCTCAACCCTGTAATTGAATGCCACTATTTTGGCATCATGTCAGTGTTCAGGGTAAAAAGAGTAGAGGCAGTTGCATCAGTGTTTATCCCTTTCACCTAGAAAGCAATGGTGTTTCCAGGTGCTCCAAGAATACTTCTCTCTAGAAGTATTCACAGAATATTATACTTTAGAACCCACTTCAGAATACACAGCACATTCCTTTTAACATTCTCATTCATAGCATCTCATCATTTACAAATGCAAACAGCTCTCTTTTCCTGAGCAACTACTATGAGCCAGGCACTCTGATAACCACTTTACACGCAGAATCTCATATCATCCTCTTCTATTACCTCAACAGTTATTTATTGAATGCCTACTATGTAAAAGTGGTAAAACTTAGCCTAACTGCCAGGGTGCACAGTCATTCATTGACCCAGGAGATTTACATTTCTGAAAACTTCTAGGCTGAGAGATAAGCCATGACTGAATCACACAACCTTCCCAAAAGTTTTCTGTCCTAAGATCACACACACACACACACACACACACACACACACACACACACACACACACACACCAGGAATATTCTCTTGGAAAGGAGTTGTTTTCAGATTTTATTTTAATCAAAGGTGGAAATTTCTGTTTATCAAAACTGACCCAAAATATTTCTTTTTTTTTTTTTTTTTTTTGAGGGCAGTGTCACTGGCCCTCACATGTGGGACCTGAACCGGGGCCGCTGGCTTCCCAAGCCAGCGCTTAACCACCGCGCCACTCGGCCGGCCCCCAACATATTTCTAATCAGAACTGCTAACAACCATATAGAGCAGGTCCTGGAATAACATCATTTTGTTATTATATTGATAAAATAAATCGGTTCCCAGCAGGGGCCACTGTAGGTGTAGCGCTCGCATTCTCCCCATGTCTGGGGGTTTTCTCCAGGGACTCCAGTGTCTTCTTACATCCCAAACATGTGCATGTGAGGTGAGCTGGTGTGTCTCCGCTGTCACAGTCTGAGTGAGTGTGTGCATGTGACTAGCCCCTGCAATGGAAGGTGTTCTATCCACGGTGGGTCCTGCCTCGTGCCCTGAGCTGCCAAGACAGGTTCTGGCTCCTTGAGAACATGAACTGGAATAAGTGGTTTGAAAAATAATGATCTTACTTGTTTTTATTCATCTTTCTTAAATGTATGTATGGCTCACATTTATCTAATATTGTGTTTATTGTAAGTGTTTATTTAGAAGTTTGGTGATTTTTCTTTTTACCAAAAATATGCTATAAGAACTCAACTCTTGTTTATATCAATTAACCTGTGATAAAATTGGGTTCCTCCTTCATTATTTTGCTTAAAGTCACAGTTTCCAAGAACCTATAATGGATGTTAAGTGACAACTTACTGTAATAATTTCAACTACACATATCACTTTCTTTCTTTATTCTGGGAGCCAGTTAATCTGAAATCTTGGCTCTTTGCATATATTTTACATTTAAAGAAAAGAGAAATAAAGAAAAAGCACGGAAATCTTCACTCAGAACTCCAGCATGTGTGTGTATGCGGTTTTTCTTTGATATATGTGCTAGGAAGTGAACAAAACAGCAAAGAACTCTGCCTTCACGAAAGCTGTACCAAAATTCTGGCTACATGTAACTATATTTCATAGGAAATAGAGTCTCATCATTTTATGTTCACACCTTGCATATGTCGCTATTATTGTTTATTAATACATCCTAAGTAATAATGTTAGTTGACTGGACTTAAAACTCATACTTGACTCATCAGGTAACCCAATTTTTCGTTCAGGAAAAGTGGTCATAGCCTTGATAACATACCTGGCAATGTTGAACACAAAGGATCCTTAGGCAATGTTCCCTAACAACAAGAAAAAATGGCAGCAAGATTTCAGACAGAAGCCATTATCTTCGGATGTGGAGGAGAAAAAAGGAGAAGGCAGAAATATCCCAGAGGCCATTTGGTCTGCTGGTTGACCTAGTCTGTTTATATTTCACTGACAGAGCCTTTTTAAAGCTCTACTCGATGCACCCAAAGAGGGAAAATATCCTCTATTTCCACTCACCCCTCAGCATTTCTTCCTACTGGCCTCATTGTACCAGTGTTTTCTTCTCTCAACCTCAGTACTATGACTGGGTAATTCTTTGTGGTTGGGGACTGTCCTGTTTATGGTGGGAAATCTGGTAATATCCAGGACCTCTACCCACTAGATTCCAGTAGTACCCTCCCAGCTGTGATAAACAACAATGCTTTAGCCATAACCAAATGCCCGGGGGTGGGAGGCAAATTGCCCGAGTTAGGAATAGTGATCTACATGCACATGACTAGTAGAGAAGGTAGGAAAGCACAAATACACTGGATTGTCTTAGTAGGAACAAATGGCACACTGGTTCTCCCTCATCTACCTAGCAACAATAGGGCAATAATGTAAGAACTAAGATTTGAGCAGCGAGTATATACCAACCCTCTTCTAATGGTTTACTTAAAATATCTCTCATTTTCATCACATTCTTGTCAGGAGCATTATTTACAGCCCCATATTCAAAAGTGAGAAGAAAAACAAAAGATGTGTACAGTAGAGTCCCCCTTTATCTGCCTGGGGTGGGGGGTGGCTACTGATATTCAAAGACTCCAGTGGATGCCTGAAGCCACAGGTAGTACCAAACCTTGATTTTTTTCCTATACAGTCATGTGCCGTATAATGCAGTCAACGATGGACCGCATATACAACGGTGGTATAACCATATAGCCTAGGTGTGTAGTAGGCTATGTCACCTAGGTTTGTGTAAGTGTACTCTATGCTGTTTATACAATGAAAAAATTGCCTCACAACCCAATTCTCAGAACATGTCCCCATCATTAAACAGAGCCTGATTGTATGTGCACCCACCTGTGATAAAGATTAATTTATAAACTAGGCAATTTCACTGATAGAAGGTTTGTTTTTAACATAGATTTTTGCAACCTCGGTATATAATTTCTTTCTTTCCTTAAGTCAAGGACTATCACTTCGACATTTAAAGGGAGCCCTTGATGGCTTCTCTCTGGTATATCCTAATTGCCAGCATCTCTTGCACTTTGGGGCCATGGGTAAGTAAAATAAGGGCTCCTTGAACACAAGCACTGTGATAACTTACGAGTCAGTCTGATAACTGAGAGGGCCGCTAAGTGACTGGTGGGTGGGGAGCCTATGCCGCATGAAGACATTGGACAAAAGGCTGATTCGCAGCCCAGGCAGCACAGAGCAGGATGTGAGTGATTTCACCACACTACTCAGCATGGTGCACAATTTATAACTTACGAATTCTTTATTTCTGGAATTTTTCCATTTAATATTTTTGGACTGCAAGTAACTTAAACCTCAGGAAGCAAAACCACAGATGGGTGGGGGGGCTACTGTACAGAGTTTAAATAGCTTACCCTAAACTAGCTGAAAAGTGGCAAATGCATTTGAAATTTGGGTTCTCTCTACCTCTAAATCTCATTCACCTTCAACTGCACTATCCAGCTCTGATGAATTGTTTCAGCCCTGCTGCTTATCATTTGATGTACTCACCACTATTTCTAAAAGCTTAGTGTTGGGGTGGCCAGGTGGTTCAGTTGGTTAGAGTACATGCTCTGAACAACAAGGTTGCTGGTTCAATTCCCACATGGGCCAGTGAGCTGCACCCTCTACAACTAAATTGAAGACAACTTGAGCTTAGCTGCCACTAGGCTGGTGCGCAGCTGGATGGCTCAGTTGGTTAGAGTACATGCTCTTAACAATAAGGTTGCCGGTTCAATTCCCATATGGGATGATGGGCTGCACCCCCCCCCCCCGCCAACTAGAATGAAAAGAGCAACTGGACTTGGAGCTGAGCTGCACCCTTCACAACTATACTGAAGGACAACGATTTGACTTGAGGCTGTTAGGTAAAATAAAAACAAAAACAAAAAACAACTGTTACCCAATGGGGGTGGGGAGAGAGAAAGAAAGAAAGAAAGAAAGAAAGAAAGAAAGAAAGAAAGAAAGAAAGAAAGAAAGAAAGAAAGAAAGAAAGAAAATAATTTTTAAAAAAATAAAGCTTAGTGCCTTGCCCAAAGCCACAATGCTGGAAGGTCAGTGCTGGGATGCAAATGCTCTTTGAACAACCCAGCACAGGAGAAGCTGTAAAAATGTAACTTGGGTTCTGAGCATTCCACATCCCCATGGACAGATGGCCTGGGCATGTGGTGAGGAAAGCAACTAAGAGAAGAGTGTTCTGTCAAGGTAGGAGCTCTGAGTCTGAGGTCAGACGGCCTAAAACTAATCTCATCTCTGCCACTTTCCAAGTGCATGAACTTGAGCAAGTCCCTCTCTTTGTCTTAGTTTCCTCACCTGTGAAAGGAGGCTGATACTATGCACCTTATAGGCAGCTGAGTTGATGAAATGAGGCAGTACAAGTCAGCTCTTGGCATGCTGCCTGGCATATAGGAAGAATTCAAAAAAATGTTAGCTCTCATGCTTAAATTTAGTTAATATTCCATTTCTCCTAAGTGAATCAGGTTTATCATCAAAGGTCCATAATGCTGCTCAAAAATCCTTTATTCACAGGCTGCTGTTGTTCACAATTTCCATCATGCAGATTCAACGCTTTCACCACTTTCTTCAAATCTCTGACTCTATTCCCTCACTATCCCTTTTGTTTAAGCCAGTCTGTGCCATTTGTTTCACAAAGCAGATAAAGGCCATGTGTAGTATTTTTTCCTCCATTCCTTCCACTCTGAACATATTTGCAACCCCTTAGCAATCAAATCAGTATCTATATATTTATACTTCACTTCCTTTGATTCTTTCTTAGAGACGAGATGACTGTCCTATTCAAAACCAAATCCGTTCTCTTCTGCCACCTTCCAGAACCCCTTCCATTTGTGAGCCTCTTCATCCCTCTCCTCTGCCTTTAAACTCAACCTCTCCACTAGGTTTCTGTACTTCACCAGCAATTGCAAAAGCTAGGAGACTAGTTTTCGGGCTGAATTTGCATAGCAATCATAATTTATCACTTGTCTTATAGGCTTATTTGAAATGGTTTGTGAGGACATTCAGACTCTGAGGGAGAGATAAATGACCTCCTGAGGCCACACTTCATACAAATGAAACTCCATCTTCTTGAAAGAGAAATGTACATTCCATCTCTTATTCACCAGTCAGTCTATTACACTCTGTTTTTTATTTCTTACAATAAAGAACATTGGGAATAAGTGCACTGGTCACAGTTATTCCGTCAGTGACCCTGTTTGACATGCCTTGCTTTTTTTTTTTGAGTGATTTCTTCCCACCCCAACCCTTCTTCACTCCAACTGGGAGCTGCCATCTTCTTATAGGAGCAAATCTACTTAAGTCACAGTGATTAGGGTGAGCAAGCTTAGCCAATGATCAAGGCCCTGGCTACAGTGATTAGTCTGGGCGGGGGGGGGGGGGAGTCACATGACTCAAACAAGACCAATCAAAACCCTTCCCTGAGATTTTTCAAACTGAGGCTACAAAGGGGAAGGTCGTTTCCTCTTTAATGGTAAAACTGTAGGAGTGGGAGGCTGAAGTTGCCAGTCGCCTAGTTTTCATGAAGAAGCTTACTAAGTGAATCAAGTTGTCAAACAGAGAGAAGTTGGGCTAAGAGACCAAAAGATTACTCTTTCAGAGTTCCAGTCCAGACATATCTTAGGCCAACTGCATCCCTGCTCTCCCCAGTAAATTGACTCAAACTATTTAAACTAGTTTGGGAGGGTTTCTGTCACTTCTAAACAGGAGAGTCCTGCTTCTCCTCTAGTTGGCATTCTTTCCATCTCCTTCTCTTTGTCCCTAAGCTTCTTGACATAGAAGTCTATGCTTATTAGTTCTAATTTTGTATCTTTTGTTCTGTGCCAAACCCATTGCAATATGACTCCTGTCTCTATAACTCTACTAAAGTGAAACTAGCAAAAATGGCTGAAGACCTCCTAATTTAGAAATCCAATGGCCTGCTTTAGGTCTTTATCCAACTTGATCTCATCACAGAGTTGATATTATAAACCTACAAGTGTCTTCTAACCTTGCTTTTCGACATGCCTCTCTCTCCTGGATCTAGTCCCTTGCTGGCCCTTGCATCTCAAGCGTCTTCACAAGAAGTCCTACTCTGCTGGCTTTGTGTGGTCTGGTGGATCCCAGAGTTCACTATTAGTTCTCTCCTCACTTAACATGCTCTCCCTGGAACATCTTTATGCTTCAACTTCTCTCTCTATGAATTCTGTTTAAAATCTCACCCATGCTATTTTCTCTAAGCACCAGATTTGCATAGTAAACACTTCTACTTGAATGCTCCACAGGCATCCAAAAATAACCTCATCATCCAATGCATGACATCACCACATTTACACCATTCCCTAAATAAATATTTATTGAACATATACTACGTGCTAGGCCAGTTCTCAATACTGAGGATATATCCATGAACAAAGTCCCTACTCCAGTGAAACCTATATTCTGGCAACAAACTTCTCCTCCTCCCCCTCTCTCTGCCCCTCCCCTTCCCCTACCCCTACCCCTCCTCAACCTCCTCTTCCTTCCAAGCCAATTGGTCTCCAAGTCTGTAAATTTTTTATTTCAGAAATATATTCTAAATTCTGCCCTTCTTCTCTGTTACTATTGTTACCCTCATTCTCTCACCACCCCCCCCTTTAAACAGCCTACTATTTGCCTTTAATGACCCTTTATACTCCATTTTATTCTCCACACTGATGCCAGAGATTTCCTCATAAACACAAAAAAAATGTTTATTTTTGTTCCTTTGCTTCAAAATCCCTGTTGGCTAATTATCACTGGATGATAAAAATTAAAATTTCCTAAGTAGACACATTCATTTCTACACAATCTGGTCAGAATGTAACTCTTCAAACTCATCTGTGCTCCCCATCCTGCACCCACTACACTCCATCCCAGCCATGCCCAAGACCCACCAAGCCCCTCATGCTTTTCTAAACATAGCAGCACTTTCACATCTCTGCCCCGTGGCAAATGCTGGGCCCTCATCTAAAAACACCTTTCTTCTCCCCTTCCGACCCTTCCCCTTTTTCCCACCTATTGATGTCCTACTCATTCTTCCCAATTCTATAAAATGTCATCTCTCTGATCCAGCTCATCAAACCATTATTTTGCCCATCCTTTGGTTCTCAAAGCACTTGGTGATAAAATATGGTGCTTATATCATTTTAAGTATTACAAATGTGTCTCTTCCCCGAACAATAGGCCTCACAAGGACTCGGACTATGCCCCATTCCTATTGTGCTTCTACAATCAGTGTAAACTCTATATATACAAGGTCTGACAATTAAGTTTGTGAACTTGTTGCAACGATGTTGCTAACCTTTTTTGATATCAGAGGGATTATTCATTATGAATTTGTACCAACTGGACAAACAGTTAACCAAGTTTACTATTTGGAAGTGCTGAAAAGACTGCATGAAAAAGTTAGACAACCTGAACTTTTCACCAACAATTCATGACTCTTGCACACCACCAGGCACCAGCTCACAGGGCACTGTCTGTGAGGGAGTTTTTAGCCAGGAAACAAACGACTGTACTGGAACACCCTCCTTACTCACCTGATCTGGTCCCCAATGACTTCTTTCTTTACCCAAAAATAAAGGAAATATTGAAAGAAAGATATTTTGATGACATTTAGGACATCAAGTGTAATACAACAACAGCTCTGATGGCCATTCCAGAAAAAGAGTTCTAAAATTGTTTTGAAGTGTGGACTAGGTAGGCACTGGCATCAGTGCATAGCTTCCCAAGGGGAATACTTTGAAGGTGACCATAGTGATATTCAATGAGGTATGTGGCACTTTTTCTAGGATGAGCTTGCGAACCTAATTGTCAGACCTCGTATGTCAACATATGCGTAGTCACAATGAGGAAAGGGACTAGCTAGCATTTAGCTACCATTTACTCAGTTTTTTTTTAGTTACACTTTTATTATCACTTTTGCAGTAATTACTATCACTAGTTTGAGCATAAAGATATTTAAACCAGGTATTTAAAAAATTGCTGGAAGGGATGGAGAAGCAAGCTGTTTACTAAGCTTCCAGGAGCAACCCCAGCTCTCAGAATCTCGCATAATAAGAAAAGTGGATGGTGCTGCTACAGGAAGCCACTCCCTTAGGAAGGTGCTGACAAATGAGTCATCTTGACTCCATCACAGTCTGTGTCAGCAAAACGGACACTTTACTCTCTGCCAATCTCTCTCCTTAATGCCGTTATGTATTCAAGTCTCATTTGGATGCAAATATTGGGTTGTCAGAAAAGTCATGATGCATTTTTGCAACGAAAAACAGAAAAAATACATCATGATTTTTCCGACAACCCAATAATTGAAGGTACGGAAATCTCATCCAGAACTTGAGCTGCAAGAGACTCTAAGAAATGTCCTTTTTGGCTTTTCTGCCTCTGCAATAAGGAAGATACTCTATTGCGAGTTTGGAATGGATGTTGAAAAGCCAACCCACAGTACCCACCAGCATCTCCTATGTGGCAGGCACATCACCAACTGGGTGAGATATGTATTATTGTCCCCACTCTACCAATGAAATGGCAAAGGCTCAGAGAGAGTAAAACCTTGTCCTCCATGACATAACTGGTAGGAGTGAACTCTAATTCAAAATCGAATCTGCCTCATGTCAAGATTGCATTCTTTCTATTATACCATGCTAGTTATCTAAAAATGCTTCAGTTAGAGATATCTCACACAGGTCTAAAGGAGATTAAACAATGAAGCAAGAGAAATATAACAAAGTCTGTTCCTTGTTTTACCATCTTGTTACCATTACTAGGGAATATGTGCTTGGGGTAAAGATTTTTGTCTTTTCATGGGTCTTTGTCTTTTTATTAATGATAGGGTTGGGTAAATGGGAAGAAATTCCCTTTTTCACTGAAAGTTCATGGATTCCAAATGTAAACTGAGTGACAGGGACTCCTGAAAACAGTCAGCCTTATTTCCCAGTGCCCTGTTCATGTTCTAATACACAGCATACCCTCTTTCTGACTCATCAATGCAGAATTACTCAAATCAGCATCAGCATCAGAATAGAACGGTATCTTCTGCCTCTACACAGAATGTCCCTTCTGTGGCTTCCTGACTCATTTATAGATCACTCTTTGGGTTAGGAAAGTCAGTTGAATCAACTGACCCCAAACAACATAGGGAAGACAAAATCCTAAGAAGTATATTGAGGGCTGAGCTCAAATCAGGTTACCTAGCTAGAGAAAGGCTGAGACAGAGCAGCAACAGACAGATCACACCCAAAGGGCCATCATAACACTACTCAGGGCCACTGCCTGAGAGTCCATAAAACCCAAAGACAGAACCCTACAAAGTGAATGTCCAAAGAGTGACACAGAGTCCTTGGTCACAAACAGAAAGCCAGGGCCCCATGTGTGTAGAGGAACATGAGTGTGTGTGTGTGTGTGTGTGTGTGTGTGTGTGTGTGTGGAAAAGCATGGGCCACGGAGGCAAGAAACCTGGTTACCAATTCCTTTTTGTAAAGGCCAAAGTTGACCCAGGTAGGGTTTTGTCCAAGAGAATCAGTGTTGCTGTGTGGTGTAAGGGCCAGGCATTCATTTGGTAGTTCCCTGGAGCAGCCAGCAACAGGAAATACCAATAGAAAGGCAGAAATCTTCTATCATCAAGGTTCAAGGCCAGAGAGGCCAAGTTCCATCAACAGTCCAAGGAACATGTGATCAGCTGTAAGCTGGAGACAAAAATAAGGGAATCAGAGGTGAAGTGGAGACGATAATGCAACCAGGAGGAAAAGTGAGAAGTGAGTTAAAGCCTGGGGTGAACGACAAACCATTCAATTTTCAGATTTCCTGAGGTTCATTTATATTGATTATAGCATACCTGAGCTACTGTTTTGTCTTTGCAATTTATGCTCCAAAATCCTAATTCAGAAAGGCATCACCCTTCTCTCCTTCCAGTTTACCTGCACAACCAGCTTGACTGCACTTGTCTGGGACCTCAACGGGAGCTTCAACAACACTCCCATGCTTGCACTTCTTCCCTAGAGCAATGGGAGACAGTGCCTGGCTCATGATCTCTTAGCAAGCGTCCCAAAAGCAGCTCCATCATGTTCTGAAGAGGAAGAGATAGTAGAAGGAACTGAGCATAACTAAGAATAGACACAAAATGCATATCCTGATCTGAACTGGAATAAGCCATTGGTCAGAGAAATTCTAAGGATTCTGAAGGGTGGAAGGGCACCTTAGGGTGACTTTGAGACTGACAGGATCATACTTTGAAAAGAAGATGAAAAAAAATGTTTGGCAAAATCTGGGAGGAATGCACAGAGCTCTCTTTTCCCAGTGAGGACCTTAAAGCTCCATAAACCCTCAGTGTTTCTAACATTGGTTAGGGAATTAGATGAAACCTGGGTCTTTCTTGAAAAATCAATCAGATCCTCCCCCACCTCACCAATAATTATTATGTCTACGTTTAAGATTGTGTGTTCATAATCTAATGTGTGCAAAATGTCCTTTCGCAATATCCAACACACATTTGACAGACTCTCTAACTCTCTGGGTCCATTGACAACAAAAATCAAAGCAGACTTTGCTTCCAATCCATGGTCAATAACCAAGCCTCAGCACCATCTTCCAGAGCACTGCTCTCATTTTTCGAGCCCATCGTTGTGCCAGGTCCATTACTTTGAGTACCTTATTTAATCCTCACAATAGCTCTGTAAAGTAAACACTATTATGATCTTTGTTTTTCAGATGAGAAAATGAAGGCACTGAAAAATTAAGTAACTTGCAATAAGCCACAGTAGCTATGAAGTATCAGAGCAGAGATTAGGGGTCAAGTCTGACAGACCCAGGTCTGCCCTGTTAATGACCATCTGCATTGCCTCTAGTCAGCTGGAAAAAAAGTAGAGACCACATTGCAAGGGATATAGCAGCCCAAACAGGGCAGCCCCTTCCTTGAAAAGTAAAAGAAATCATGGCAGCCCAAAAGCAAAGGAAACCATAGTTTCAAAAGAAGTTGCATATATTTTGCCTCTCATATCTATCAGCCTCTTGAGTTGGGGGATTTACAAAAGCCTGTGCTCTAAGCTAGGAAGTGTTTATCTTCAATCCATTTCCTAAGTTGATGTACAGGAGAAAGTGGGGAGAATAATAACTGCTCACAGTCTGGGGTCATTAACCACGTTGACAGTTGTTACACTTCAGTTTACATAGATTGCCTCATTTATTCTTCTCATGGCCTTATGAGGTTGGCACTGTAGAATCCCTGTTTTACAGATGGATATGCAGAGAAAATGGATACACAGAAAGGTTAATAACTTGCCTTAAATCATAGAGCTAGTCAGTAAAAGAGCAGAGAGTTAGACCTGGGAAATGTGACGCCAGTGTCTGTGATCTTGTGCCTTTTAAAGAAATATCTGGAGCCAATGCAAACTGGTTGTTAAATGATATTTGTTTTGTTTGTTTGTTTGTTTGTTTGTTCTGCCACCTTAGCCCACCCTCCACCTCCAGGCTACATCAGAGATACGACGACATTCATTGAGGGTTTGCAGAGGCAGAGAGTGATGAGTGCTTTAGATGGGGACACTTTCCTTTGCTGTGAGTCACCCTTCCTTGGCAGAGGGCAAGGAGGTGGTCCTGCACATTGCCATGTTAAGCCAAGTGAGGGGCTTCAAAAGAACCATTCAGGGAACAAAGCACATACTGTTTGGAGTTTGAAGGATGCAGGGATCAGGGCCTGACTTATGCTTGAGAAGTCTAAATGGGGAGAGTCTGGGGCTAGCCAAAGGGCCTCTACCAGCCTAGTCCGGGGAGGGGTTGGGGGCAGGTCTCAAGGAACCTCGGTAGGAGGAAAGAATTAACATCGGTCATTCACTGTCCACAAAAAAAACCCAAGCCATGAGACTCCCTCCCTGTCCCTTACCTGTCCTCCCAACTCCTGTCATCAAACCTGGAGAAGCTCAAAACAGTCGACGCTGATACCTGGAAGGGGTAGGACCATTGGAGCAAGGAAGAAAAACAGACTCTCCTCACTGGCCCACCACAGGTTTTCCGGCCTGAGGTGGGACCAAGCTCAGAGAAAGGAGGAGTTTGAACCTACTCTCTCCAAAAACAAGCTCCCATTAGAGAATTAGGATGAGGCATAATGCTCTTTAGCGTCCCAGATTGGAATAGGAAGTAAGAACGAAATTCTGCTCATTCAATTTGCTAACTAAATGATTTGGCCAAGGAATGTAATACGATTTTCAGTTTCCTTGAACCAAGTAAAACTGAGAACGCAGGTTTCTTGTGAGGATTAAGTGAGATACTGCATGCCGTGCCTTACATTGCCTGACGTGTGGGAAGGAATCAATAAATGATAGGTACTGTTATTATCATGGCCTGTGCTGTCGTAGTTCATTCTCCCAACAAGCCTGTTGGAAGTCCAAGCAGCTCTTTGTAGAATAGCCTGTATTTCAATAGCAATGTGGCATAACAAAATGGTGTGGACTTTGGAGACAGACAGACCTGGCTTCAGCTACAGCCTTTTCATCTATGGATTATATGATCGCAAGCATGGTATTTACTCTCTGAGACTTGGTGTCTTCGTCTGGATTTTTGCCTGTTTTATTCACTGTATTGTTTTTTGTTTTTGTTTTTGTTTTGTTTCTCCAGAGCCTGGAACACCATAAGGGGGAAAAAATTTTTTTCTGTAAAACGATAATAACGCCTATCTCACCCTGTGATTTGGAAGATTAGAGGAGATACTGCACAGGAAGATAATATATTGGCATATTTATTCTTGCTTCTCTAGGGAATTCCGAAAAACTAAAAGCTGACTTTCTTTTTCTTTTTTTTCCCTCCTCCTTCCCCCATGTCCTAGGCACCTGTCTTGGACTTCCTGGCCACCGAGGGAAAGAACTTCTTTGGTTGCATGAGCTGCTCCCAAGACAACTCTCACACAGGCCCATCCGGGAGAAGTGGATTCTTGGAGGGGAATTATGGAGAGTAGATGAGGAAGAGGCGGGTGCTTTGAGGAAGAAGGGAGTGTTCCCACCCCCAGATACTGTATAGACTGGGGCCCTGAGGAGAGGCAGAACCGGCTCCCAAAGATGAGAACCCCTAATGGAGGCAACTAATGGATAAGTGGGGAGTTAACACCACACACCTCAAGGTTGGGAGGCATGGGCAATAGCCCAGGAACTAAGATGACAAAACAAAAAAAAAAGACACACAATATAAATATCTTAATAACAATGGACAGAGGTCCTTTCCCAGCCTCCTGGCTTTTGCAAACCCTGAGGTTATAGTACTCCCCCAAGGAAGGAGAAGAACCCTATTCCTCTAAAGCAAGAATTGAAATTGAATTTCTCACCAACCTTGGCTGGTCTGGGCCAGCCCAGGTAGAATCTGATTTAATACAAAAGGAACTATGATGACTGTTGCACATGAGTGTTATAGAGCTAATTCATATAGGTCCTGTATATGCACGGCTCCTGACCTAATGCCTGGCATGCTATAGAAGCAACGGATTCTAGTTGCCTCCTCTTACTGACCAAAAATCCTGTAATGGTCATTTATTCATCATGGCGATGAAAGAAGGCAGCTCCCACTCAAAATAAACAAAGGTATTCTTTATTTTGCACCACGAGTCAATTTCTTTGATCTCATGATCTCTATGCCCTCCTTCTCCACTCCTGTATCGAGATGAGTGCTCCCCCAATCTGCTCCACCCACTGTCTTTCTATTCCTTAAAGACAGTATGCAAATATCCACCTCTCTGCCCTTTCCTGGCAACTGTCTTCCTGCCGGGGTCACTGGCCTTTCTTTCCATTCCTCTGCGTCCTGTCCATGCTCCAGTTATCACCTCCTATCTTTATTTTTTTTTTTTTTACAAAGACCTCCCAGTGCCTATCAAATGCAGTGCTTGCACTTAATCGAGGCTCCATTGACTCTGACATGCTTCTTTTTAAAATTTTCTTTTCAATTTCTTTAAATTAAAAAAAAAAAGAAAAGCCATCCACTCTTTCTCCCACCTCCCACTCCCTGCCTCTGGCAACCACTCTGTTTTCTGTATCTGTGAGCTTGATCTTTTGTTTTTTCTTTTGGATTCCATATATAAGAAAGATCATACAGTATTTCTCTATCTGACTGATTTTATTATCATAAGGCCCTTGAGGTCCAGCCATGTTGTCACAAATGGTAAGATTTCATTTCATGTTTTATGGCTGAATAATATTCCATTGTATTGTGTATATAATACACAGTTTCTTTATTCATGCATCCATTGATGGACACTTAGGTTGTTTCCTATCTCTGGCTGTTGTAACTAATGCTACAGTGACCTTGGGAGTATATATATCTTTTCAAATTAATGTTTTTGTTTTCTTTAGACAAATACTCAGAAGTGTAATTGCTAGATCAAATTGCTAGATCAAAAAAATTATTTTTAATGTTTTGAGGAACCTCCGTACTGTTTTCCATAGTGGCTGCACCAATTTACAATCTCACAGTGTACAAGGATTCCCTTTTCTCCACATCCTCACCAATTCTTGTTATTTCTTCTTTTTGATAATAGCCATTCTAACAGGTGTGACATGATGCTTCATTGTGGTTTTGATTTGCTTTTCTCTGATAATTAATGATACTGAGCATCTTTTCAAGTACCTGTTGACCACCTGTACATATTCTTTGGAAAAATGTCTTCAGATCTCCTGCACATTTTTAAAATTTGGATTTTTTTTTCCATTGAGTTGTATGAATTCTTTGTATATTTTGAAATATTAGCCCCTTATCATGCATATGATTTACAATTATTTTTTCTCACTCAGTAGGTTGCCTTTTGATTGTATTAAGGGTTTTCTTTGCTGTACAGAAAATTTTCGGTTTGATGTGGTCCCATTTGTTTTATTTTACTTTTGTTGCTTTTGCTTTTGTTGTCAATTTCAAATATATATATCACCAAGATGTATGTCAAGTAGCTACCTGTCTATGGTTTTTTCTAGGAATTTGATGGCATTAGGTCTTATGTTGAACTCTTTCAGCCATTTTGAGTTAATTTTTGTGTATGGGGTAAGATAGTGTTTGTTTTATTCTTTTGCATATGGCTGTCCAATTTTCCCAACACCATTTACTGAAGAGATCTGCTTCTTGTCCAAATATACATTCATTCAACATGTATTTTTTCAGGTGCCTATTGTAGCCTAAGCTCCATGAAAGCCAACATTTTTGGCCTGATTTGTTCACTACTATATTCCCAATGCTTATTATACTGCTTTACAGTTAGTATAATGTCAACAAATGTTTGTTGAATGAATGAGTAAATAAATTCGGGGAATACAGTGGTGAACAAAAGGTACAAGGTTCTTGTTATTAGTTATGTTTTTTTCTTACTACTGACTACAATGGCAAGTTTTTTATCTCCAGGATTCATACACGACAACATCCCCCAACGTCCTGTTCTAGATGCTTTCTCTGTATACACACTCTAGTGTCAACGCTATCCACTCCTGCAGCTTCAGCCATCATCTGTACATAAGTCTGATTAAGGATTGATTATTTTTTTTCTCCCAGGGGAAAAGATAAAGATAATTTCTTGACTGTCTGCATGAATGGGCCTAAACCAGAGACAGGCTAAGGGTACAATCTAGCCTTCCGATCACCAACTATTCTCCCAAGATAACAGAGAGGAAAGAAGGTTCATAGACAAAGAGAGAAGTTAGGATTGCACTGTCTCACCACTCCAGGTGAATTCAACTCATGCTGGCAAAGAAAAAAGAGTTATTAGATGAGATTTGGGGATGGCGGTTGTCCTGGTACCCATAACCACAAGGTCTGGCAGAGGAAAGAAGGCACTTCCATTAACGGTCCCAGTAGTGGAACAATAGCACACCAGCCCGGTATTTCACGTGTATGAACTTAGTTAACACCACCATCCTGATTTATCACTCCAATTTACAGATAAACAAACGGGGTCATAGAGAGGCTCAGAAATAACCCCATAGTTTATGGAGTCTGTAAATATCTGAGTTGGACCAAGCTGGAGCCAAAGCAAAAGCTTTTAACCACTATATCCTATTGTCTTTGAAAATAGGAAGTGATATTTGCCTGGAAAGGTAAAGCTTCCAGGCATAGGATTATCTCAGACATCCCTTACCAAGAGCCATTAGAACAAACAGATATTTCTAATTCTGACCTCTTTCCTAAGTTCTGGACCATGTTTATAATTGGGTTCTACAGAATTTCATCAGATTGTCCCACCAGCACATTAAACTCAAAATGTCTAAAGATGACCTTATTACCTATGTTCCACCTCAGTTTCTCTTCTTGAATTCTCTAGTCCTGTTAATATTTTTCTTACATTTTCATTCACACTGTCTGGAAAAATTAATATCTGCTTTTTTTTTTAATTGGGGAACTGGGGGAGGGAAACAGCACTGGGGAATTGGGGAAGGGGACCAGACAAGTTGCTGTCCTTTTTATTCTTCAGTCTAGTTGTGGAGGACATTGCTTCACTGGCCCATGGTGGTATTATCATTGTGCTCTTCCCGGGTGAGGAAGTCACTCAACGGCCATTGGACAGCCGCTCATGGTGGCTCATGGCAGCTCAGGAAAGCACTCACCAGCTGCCAGCCAGCCCCATTACAGCCTACGCCATCACTGGTGACTCATGGCAGCCCAGCTCCAGGTTGAGCTGTTGTTCACCATCTTAGCTGTAGAGGGCGCAGCATCACTGGCCCATGTGGGAACCATCCCAGAGACCTGCTGCTCAAAGCCGGCGTCCCAAGCCAACTCTTAACCAATATGCCACTTGGCAGGCCCTAATATCTGCTTTTACTCCTCCCACTCCTATCCACTCTATCTCAAATGAATTGTCATGTCCTACAGATGTGATTTCTGTAGTATCTTTAAAACGTGACCCCTTAATTCAATTGCTATAGCTTCATTCTGGTTTCTAGCCTTCACTGCATAATAGCTATTTGCATTCCAACTGTTTATACTGTACCACTCTCTCTCGAATCTACCCAGGAAACCTTTATGTTAGCAGTCTTCCTGGAGCACAATTCTAATCATACTGCTTTTTAAAAATCAAACCTTCTGTGACACCCCTCACCCTCTGCAATTGTGTACCAGAATACATACAAAATCCCTCACCTGCCATTTATCTCCAAGGCACCTTCCAAGCCTTTTCTCCTAATGGTTCCCCCCACAACCATAAACTTTTGCCAAATGGCTTTGTATGGACACGTTCTTCTACCTACTGAAGTCCTCATCCCTTCGAGGCCCACATCAAAGGAAGCTTCCGTGAAGTCTTCCAGAGCTGTTCTCTCCCTCACTTGAACTCCCATACTGTTTCTTGTGTTTTACATTACTTCTCTTCTGAACTGCACTCCCTGTCCTCAGCTTTGCTCCCTCCCATCCATACCCCACCCTAAGAGCAGAATAACTTCAAAAATTCAGAACAACCCTGTCCAAATTCTTTACACACACACACACACACACACACACACACACACACACCTCTCTATATGTCTTCTTGATGTTTTATTTTTCCGGGGTTGTAGGATCACTGAAGTGGAGGGGTGACAAGAAGAGTACATTATTCCAGGGAGATCCATACAAGTTCTTATTCTACTGCCAATCAACCAAATTGCTTTTGTTCCTCACCATCACTTTGAAAAGCACTCCACTCCATCCTCTATACAATTATTGTATTTATGTCACTCCTGTGCTCAGAAACTCTAATAATCCCCCTCACCTTCCATTTAACTCTCAATGTCCAGCCTGTTCCAGTCCTCTAGTGCTTTCCGACATGTCTCATGCCAAGCCATGCTATGCCAATTCAGTGCTTTCCTCTGAAACTGTTCTGGTCTTTCCCTCTATTTGAAATGTCTTTGTCTAGGTCACCCTGGGTATAGGTGAACTTCCACTCTTCAAAACCCCTATATAATTTTGTTTGCCCCTCTTTTATAACACACATCACATATCACTTGGTGCCTTAGTTTTGTGATACCATTACCAAGTTGGAAGTTCCTATGTCCCATAACCAGCCTGTCCTGTATCCTCAGTGTGATGATTAATTTTATAGGTCAACTTAGCTAGGCTATAGGTGCCCAGTTGTTTGGTCAAATACTAGCCTAGATATTATCGTGAAGATATTCTGTAGATGTGATGAACAGCTGATTTGAAGTAAAGCAGATTAACTGTCATAATGTGGGTAGGCCTCATCCAATCAATTGAAGACCTTAAGAGCAAAAACTGAGGATTACCAGAGAAGAAGGAATTCTGTCTCAAGATTGTAACATAGAAGACCTGCCTGAGTTTCCAGCCTGCTGGCCTGCCCTGTGCATTTTGGACTCAAAACTATAATGTCAGCTTTCACTTAAATTTCTAGGCTGCCTGCTCGTCCTACAGATTTTGGATTTGCCAGTTCCCATAATCACATGAGCCAATTCCTTTGATTTTCTCTCTCTCTCTCCATATATATGTATATATATATACACCATATACAGGGGCTGTCAAAAAAAAGTATACAAGTGGACACTTTGGTCACTGTTGCTCAAGCAGTAGTTCGTCATAATCAGGAGCATCTGGATGCTGATGGTAACCACTTGGAGCACCTCTTGTAATTGCAGAATTCAAATGTGACTTGTATTCATCTTTTGTTATCAGTATATACTATTACAACTTTAATATTTTTTCCTTTCTTAAAATGTGTATACATTTTTTTTGGCACCGTGTGTGTGTGTGTGTGTATTTTTTTTTTCATTCTGTTTCTCCAAAGAACCCTGACTGATAAACCCAACTTAGGGCACACGATTGGGTCACATTTAATTTTGTTTTAAAACAAATCAGTTCATATCCTTATTTTCATTTATCTCCGTAATGCATGTCCTTCCTCAATAGAAAGCCTCTCCCCAATCCCTGGCCACAAGGGGGCTCAAGAACTACAATGGGCTAAAAAATTGTGCCTGTCTCTTGAAAAGCCCCATTCTTTTCATCATGGGCTCTCCACCAAAAAAGTGCTCTTAACCAGGCACTCTGGAGATCCTGAACAGTCCCTTTCCACTCCTGGTCAGGCTCTGGTGATAAGGAACTCGCTGCTATGACAGTATTTCCTCAGGGTGCAAGGAAGGGCTAGAATAGCATGTATCCCTAAGAACCCCCAAGTCTAAGTCTCAGCAGTGCTAATAGCACTCTATAATTGGCCTGGACTTCCAACATCATAATCTGTTGTTGACTCAGCTCTTTAAGTTTACACACACACACACACACACACACACACACACCCCTTGGCCAAGAGGTGCTCCAGCATCAGCACCCTGATGTCTTGTGTCTATTTCTAATGATGACTCTGGCCTTGGTCACCACTCTAGATTACCCTCGTCCTAAACTGTGTTTCCTCTTGAGAGCCCCATTTATAAATAGCTTTCCTCAATCATGGTCACTTCAATCCATCAGACATGTTATAGAACACTGAACCTCAAATGCAAAGGTATCAATTTCCTTCCTCCAAGTACCCTCCTTGGTCCCTCTATCCTAAGTTGCCCCATATCTACATACTAAAAGGCACCATCAAAGTTGGTCCTTTCCAAAACAAAGAAGTCTGCTCCAAAGTAAATTTCCACCTCTACCTATTAACAACTTAATGGCAATTTTCTCCTTATAAAATTATTTTGAGTACCATCTACCATATATCTCCTTCAGTTACCTCTCAATACATACATCTCTAATGAATCAATGAATCGATAAATCAGTTCTCCTTTGGTCCACATATCCTGTCTTTCTCACTTGAGGCCTCAGGAATTTCTCCTATACCTGAGTATTGTATTTTATGGTATTTATATTTAATAAAAGTACATTGCAATCTCACATTTGGCCTGTAGATGTTGGGTGTATGTGGTTCAAGGCTTTTTGAAACTCAGGTAATGAATCTGTATTTAATATGGCAAGCAATGGGGAGCCCTTGAACCCTAGCACTTGATTTCAAAGTATTCAAAGACTTTATCTGCTTTATCAAGACTATAAATTCAGCATACTATATACTGGGATTTTTATAGATCAGGAGATAGTTCTATTAATCTGTTTCCTTTACAAGATGCTACTGGTAAGACTTTCATGCCTGCAAGGCAAGATTAGAGTTTCTACAAACTCCTGTCAACGACAGTCCCAGGTTGGGGAATTTTCAACTACTCCTAACTTTCGCCAATCACATTTCAATAGACAGAGTATTTGCATATTTCAGGTGAAATCCCATGGAAATGTGCCTCATGTCCGGTCTCACAGAGTAATTATTTCTACATTTTGGAACTGGCACCATCTTGAGAATATGTCAGCTCAAACTGCACAATAGACATAGGTATTAATTAGCCAAGCTCATTATCCAGACTTGTTTAGACTAATCAAGTGATGAAACAGCTTCAATCTGTCAGGTTTTTCTTGAACAACTAACAATAAAACATGAACTTGTTATGACTAGTAAATTGCACAAACATAATTTGCGACTGAGAGAGTCTGCACTTCCTGAATGCAGGCCTTGCTCACAAAGCCCAGTGCACAGCCAACGTCTGCCTCCAAAAGTGCTCTGAAGAAAAGCCTGTCTCCGTGCAGCAGAAAATCAATACTGTGCACTGGAGGGGAAGATGGAGAGTTAAACCGTCCTCTTCACATGGGTGAGTACACATCACCTCTATGCGAGGGATGGCGCAGTACAGAATTAACTGCAGGCTGCAAGGCGTACTCCGAATAAAAAACCCTTCCCAGAGGCAAATGCTCAGCCCTGAGGCTGGCACAGCAGACACAGAACCCTTCGCTTTATATAATTTCATTTCTGTGCAACGACAGATCAGTGTGTGCCTGCAACATTACATAATGTGTCATTTACCCAGCTGTTATTCCAGCAAGCCTATTCTTCACATGATTTGCCTGCCTGCCTAATAAATCCACAGGAAGGGAGGTGGGGAGAGACAAAGTTTTCCCCATCACACTGTGTTCTGCCTCTCCTTCATCTCAAACTACCTGCCCCTCCCACACAGAGAGAGCAAATCATAGTCCTCAGAGCTTCCGTGAATAGGCAATGTGCGTGGGTCCTTCTGTACCCAGCTCTCACCACTTTCTGAGAAAGATAAATGTTTTTCATATCCTTTGTGGCTTCACCTGGTTATGTCTCTTTCTCCCCAGGTCGAAAACAAAGCTTCTTGGCATCTCCCTTGCTGCTCTCCTGTTTTTCCTGATTGCTCTGGGATTTCTGGCTTCTCCCCACCTTGAGTCAGACCCAAGTACTGGTTGCAGAAAGCTTCCAATGTCAGCTCTAAATCCTAAAGGTAGGCAGGCTCCCGCAGCTCGTAGCAGCCCATATCCTCAGGCTAGCATTTTCATCATTGCAATGATAACAAAAGATAAGACACTGTTCAAATGTTCGAATGCTGGGAACCATCTAAAAGCAGGGCTTTGAAAATACAAAACATTACTAGTTCCCAGGGACAAAATTCACATCTTTCTTTGTGTCGCCACAGAGCTCTTGAACACCCCCAGCAGAAGGAAGCCCTAATTACTCATGACAACCCAGAGGAGTTGTGAGAAGCACAAAAGGGAGCTGGTGCGAGATTCGAAGGGACTGGGGAAGTCGTTTGGAAAAAGCAGCTACTTACTGACTTTTCCTACCGGGACTCCCTGAGCCCTGCTGAGGGAAGCACTTCCTTTTTTTTTTCTTTTTTCTTTTTTCTTTTAATTGGGGAATTAGGGAAGGGGAACAGCCAAATTGTTGTCCTTCCATCTTGTGGAGGGCACAGCTAGCTCAGCTCCAAGTCCAGTAGCCATCCGGCAGCCCATTGGCAGCTCAGAGCAGCTCAGCTCAAGGTGCCATGTTCAATCTTAGTTGTGAGTGGGCATAGCCCACCATCTCATGTGGGAGTCGAACCAGAAACCTTGTTGTTAGGAGCACGTGCTCTCACCAGCTGACTCATCCTGCCACCTGTTGGCAGCTCAGCTCAGGTGCAGCTCACTGGCCCATGTGGGAATTCAACAGGCTACACTGTTGCTCAGAGCTTGCGCTCAACCAACTGAGCCACTCAGCCAGCCCAGCACTTCCTTTTTCTATTGATCTTTTCCACTATTAATTAAACCAGAATGTAAAATGATTCCTGAACTATTACTCCCTCCTTTTCTTAAATGTTGCACGGATATGTGCTATTTAGGTCCTAGCATATAAAGGAAGGGAAATGCACATGTGTGCTTGGATTTATACAGTAGTCATGTTTTTGTAAATACGAATGAATTATATTTTAGAACTCAAATCAAAGCTCTTGGGGCTTCATTATTTAAAGACAGTTTATGGTATATCTGCTTATAAAACATATAACATCTCTCATACTATGGTTTTTTTCTCCTGTATGTTTTTCAAGCAATAGAGCATAATTTTCTTGTTTTTATTTTATTTTATTTTATTTTATTTTTTGAGGGCAGTGTCACTGGGCCTCATATGTGGGACCCGAACCAGGGCCGCTGGCTTCCTAAGCCAGTGCTTAACCACCACGCCACTCAGCCGGCCCTCTTGTTTTTAAATGAGTATAGTGAGTCAGGTATTTCTTCCAATAGAAAACTCTGAAAATTGCCCCAGATTTCTGTTCATCTCCTGTAGTGCTCATTAGGGTAGATTTTGAATAATCTATAGCCAAATCCTGGAATAATGCAGATATAACTTCTGTATCCCACACAAGCTCATTAGTTTTACATTCTCAGGAAAATGTAGCAACCCTGCTTTAGATTGGAGCATACCTTTATACAGCAGTTCCTGTAAGAATGTGGCCTGTTACCCAGAACTCCCATCTCACATTAGCACAAATAAATGTGGGGGATATCTGAGATGCTGGATACCCTTTCATTCTGACCACCTGGCTGTCTCTCTCCTCTCTCCTTTCTCCTCTCTTTCAAGAATATAGATTTGAATTCACTTTAATAGTGAGTTTTCTAACAACTATGGCTACCTAAAAATGAAATGAACTTACTTTTGAGATGGCAATTTTCTTTTCAGTGAAAAGAAAATCTGGATGACGACTCATCAGATAACTTCTATGTTATAGAAGTACCTTAAAGATTAAAGTTGGTATTAACCCACTAGTAAGATGATTTTTTTAATCATGTGTGTGTGCTTGTGTATATATTTTTTTATCATGGTAAAATGCACCTCATATAAAAGTTACCATTAGTGGTCCAGCCGAGTGGCTCAGTTGGTTAAGAGAGCAAGCTCTGAGCAACAGGGTCACCGGTTCAATTCCCACATGGGCCAGTGAGCTGAGCTGCCAACAGGTGGCAGGATGGCTCAGCTGGTGAGAGCACGTGCTCCTAATAAGGTTTCCGGTTCGACTCCCACATGGGATGGTGGGCTGCAACTAAAATTGAACACAGCACCTTAAGCTGAGCTGCCCTGAGCTGCTGAGGAGGGCCGGATGACTCAGTGCTTAGAGTGTGCACTCTTAGCAACAAGTCTTCTGGTTTGACTGCTGCATTGGACCCTCAACTAAGAATGAACTTGGCACCACCCGGCAGCTGATTGACAACTGGACTTAGCTGAGCCAGCTGTGCCCTCCAGAACTAAGACTGAAGGACAACTTGGCTGTTCCCCTTCCCCAATTCCCCAATTTAAAAAAAAAAAGGTACCATTAGTGATATTTAGTAAATTCATAATGTTGTGCTACCATCACCTCTTAGTTCCAGAACACTTCATCACCCTGAAAGGAAACTTGTACCCATTAAGCAGTCACAGCCCATCCTCCCTCTCCCCCTTCACAGCCCCTGGCAACCACTAATCTGTTTTCTATCTATCTCTATGCATTTGTATGTTCTGGACATTTCATATAAATGGAATCACGATATGTGGTCTTTTGTGTCTGGCTTCATTCTCTTGGTAACAGCAACCCCCCTGGTTACAAATCATCTCTAGTTCATTGCTTTGAGATCCGTCTTTCATTTCCATCCCCTCTCTTCCCTTCCCAGCATGCTCACCCATATTGTTTGCATCTTACTCAGTGTGAAATAGCCAGTCTGGGATTGTCATCCCTGTGGAGCGTCTCAGGGGACCACGCTGATGGCCCTTCTGTTACCACTCATTTCAGGTCTGACTGGGGCCACCTATGGAGCTGGACGAGTAGCAAAGCACCCTCCAACTTTTCCAAGATTTTCCTATTCTAAAATAAGATGTGAGAGGTACTTTTCCCCTTCCTGATACATTTAAGTCATAATTATCTAGTAACAGAAATCTCCCTTGAAGTGTCACGTCAGCAATGTCCTTGCATGTAAGAGCCACACTCAGATCTGCACCTCAGATTAGCTCCAAGGAGAACGTTTGCTTATGGACAAAGAGCTGGCACCGCTCACCTCTTTCCAGACGTGCATCCATAAGCAACACGCACATCACACCCCGCATTTCCTCTTGGCTAATAGCAGCAATACAAGCAAGAGCAGATCGCACTGTGCTGGTGAAAGTGCTCGATTCCAAGCAGGAAGATCCAGGTTTAAATCATATTGGCGCCATTTATTAGCAAAGTCACCATGCGGGAGTCATGGAGCATTTCGGACATTGGGTTCAAAGGAAGGTCTTTTTAAACAGTGGCTATAACCTTGCCAGACTGTTGACAAGATCAAAGCCAAGAAAACAATCATATACACAAAAGTTCCCTGCGAATGGTGATTATAAATAAGACATATATTTTGTCCTCAAAACCTCAAAATTTGAGTGAACCACACGGAATATTGAGGTTTGCATGAAGGCAATCAAGGTAAATCTATCTATCAAACTCAATGCTTGTATCTACTTCTTTTTTCCTTCAGAGAAGGCTTTGGGGTGGAGATGCATGGATTTCCCTAATCGCAGCATCAACTTATCAACTTCGTATAACTAAAAATACAAATTTAAAGCTCCATTGTATGAACAACACTTCAGAAAGTTTGCTGAACAGACATTATTTTTTCTGAATGGTTCAGAGCTGTTTTATTTTCAGAAAGAAGCTGGTTATTTAAATATTAGATCACCCTGATCAATGCAAAAAAAACAACCCCTCATTCAGTGACTTCCTGTTATCTACAAGATAGAGGGCCACCTCCTTAGGCAGCCTGCCAGACCATGTATAATCTGGCCTGGCCTACTTCTCCAGACTCATTTCCTACACTGCATCTTAGGCTCCAGCAAAACTGAACAGTTAATGTTACCCCCACCCCCAAATCCTCCCATATTCATCCCACGGCTTACTCGTATGTCCTTGGCCTCCTCCGGGCCTCTGTTTGTGCCGTTCCTTTACAAGGAATGTTTCACGTGCCCTTTTCATGTTCCCTGTCCCCTACACCTGGCCCCTACACATCATTTAAAACTCCATACTGGTGCCTCTCCAGGAAGCCTTCCATGATCATCCTTGGGTCATGGTACCCCTCCTTGGGCTTCTAGGACATCATTTCTAAATCTCACTTAGCACATAGCAGGTTGTGCTGAAATAATCTGCTGACAGCGGCCTTCCCCTAGACCAGACATGACCCTCTTTAGGGCCAGGACACTGCACCTTGAATCTCAGTTTCCCCAGCGCACAGCCGAGGTCTGACAAAACAGGAAGTCCTCAAGAATTCTTTGGGAAGAATTACTACAAGGTGACAATGGTAAGTCAGTAGACAGTTGCAAACATTTAAGAGATAAAGATCATGGTGTGCTTTTCAACCACTTTATGATATTGGAGCTGGAAAGATGTGAAGGAATTTCTGGTGTACTCCTTTCCTTTGGCAGTAGAGGAAATTAATGATCAGGGAGGACATGGGCATGGGTATGTCACTAGGTGTCCCAACAGAAGGGAGACGACATGCTTGAATAAGATAATTCCAGGAGGGTATGTTTGTTCATTTCATAAAAGGACTATTTACAAAAGTAGGGTGAGGGGGTGGCTGGTTTGCTCAGGTGGATAGAGTGCAGTGCTCATAACACCAAGGTTGCCAGTTCAATCCCTGCATGGGCCACAGAGCTGCATCCTCCACAACTACATTGAAACAACTACTTGGCTTGGAGCTCATGGGTCCTGGAAAAACACACTGTTTCCCAATAAAATCTTTTAAAACACACACACGCACACATAAAAAAATAAAAAATAAAAATAAAAATACAGTAAGATGAGGTAGAGGGAAACCACAAGAGATAGTTCAGTGACCTGAAGCTAGAAGCATCAGAGGAGCTGTTAACCATTCCTAGAGATACGGTGGCCAACTCATCCCTGTTTGCCCAACACTCACAGTTTTAAACTCAAAATCCCATGTCCTGGGAATACTCTCAGATCCAGTAAAGAAAGATGGTTGATCACCCTACCTAGTGCGGAGGTAGAAAGGAAGACAATGGTTATTAAAACCCGGAAAGAAAGGTGGTCCCTTTATTAGGAAGCACTGATCTTTAGACAAGGCTATATTTAATCCAAAGTGACCTCACAGGACGTGGACAGGCGAATAGAAACCCTGACTTCATTCTCCTCCCTCCCTCCTTTTTTTTTTTTCTAATTAAAGTTTTGATTTCAGTGACATTTGTTAGGAAAGTTACATAGGTTTCAGGTGTACAATTCTATAATACATTATCTGTATATCACATTGTGTGCTCACCACCCAGAGTCAGTTCTCTTTCTATCACCATATATTTGATCCCATTTACCCTCATCTACCACCTCCCTCCTCCCCTTACCTCTGGTAACCACTAAACTATTGTCTGTTTCTATCATGTTTCTTTATTTGTGAGTCTTGTTCCTTTGTTGCTTTCAGTTTTATATCCCACATATCAGTGAAATCAAAAGTTCTCGACTTTTTCTGTCTGACTTATTTTCCTTAGCATAACAATGTCAAGATCCGTCCATGTTGCTAACAATGAAATCTCAGAAAAAGAAATGAAAAAAAGTTCCTTTTGCACTTGCAACAAAAAGAATAAAATACCTAGGAATAAACTTAATCAAGGATGTGAAAGACCTATACACTGAAAACTATAAGACATTTTTAAAAGAAATTGAACAAGACACAAAGAAATGGAAAGACATTCCGTGTTCATGGATTGGAAGAATCAACATAGTTAAAATGGCCATATTACCCAAAGCAATACACAGATTTAATGCAATCCCCATCAAAATCCCAATGGCATTTTTTAAAGAAATAGAACAAAAAAATCATCAGATTTGTACAGAACCACATAAGACCCCGAATAGCTAAAGCGATCCTGAGAAAAAAGAACAATGCTGGAGGTCTCACACTCCCTGACTCCTCCCTCCTTCTAAACTCCTGCAGAGGCTCTCTGTTGGGTTTCCCATGAGCCAAAGCCAACTGGAAGCCATGTCCACGTCTGCCAGCCTCCAGGGCAGAGGGCAAGATGAAGAAGGGTGGAGGGTATGCCAGGAGCAGAGAATAACAGCCCCAGCCCAGCCCACAGGCACACAAAACAGCCCAAGGAAGATGCCCAACTTCACATTCAGTAGAGACCTCACAAGTCAATGCAAATAACAAGATGGTATTACACCCTAATTCTCTCCATGATTTTCAATAAAATGGGCATTGGGGAGAAAGATACCTTTAAATTCTAATGTTCCCCTCTGGCTCCCGCACTTCGTCAGTCTGCTCATCACCTTGCCAACCCATGGACATTATCTCTGGGAGGCACTGCACAGGTCCAGATGTAAGATGAGGATCCGTCCTCAAATTCCACAAAAACATCCACGCACAAAAGGCAGTTTTTGTGTTTATCAGGTCAAGTGGGAGATTTGGAGGGGGACCGAAGAAAAGGTTACGTGACAAAGAACTTCAAGTTGAACAAAACATCCTTGTGCTTGAAAGCTTTTTAGCCCTTCCAGCCACCCAGAACACTTCACAGACTCCCCAATGCTCTGTGGTTCCTCAACATTTACCATGCCCTCACGCCTCTCTTCCCTCTTCTACCTCCCCTCTCATACCTGCCCTTAAACAGCACAAAATATACCTCTTGTGTCAGGCAGTTTGCCCTTCCTTCTGGGTCTCTGCTGGACCAGTCAACACCCAAAGCCTCCAGGGCTCCCCTCTTCCGCAAGAGATGGCATGGAGTAGTCTGCCTACCAGCGCCAGCTCCTTTCCTGCGATGCTTTCTGGTGCCAACTGTCAGTCAAAAAGTTTTTTGCCTCCTGTTGTACATTATTCTAGAGAATGCACTTGATTTTGGTGTAATCCTTTGAGAAGTTTATTAATCACCTGGCATAAAAGCCTGTATCAATGGCTTCCTTGTCTCGTGCAATTGAATTCTTCCCCTGAACATGTCACAGTGCATTACCCAACTCAGAATTAGCATATTTGAGCATCTTGGAGTCATTGGAGTAGCAAAGCCATGGCATACTGAGCTCATCTTTTTCTTTCAAAGGCTGATTTGGGCGACTTAGGATCTCAGCTCTTGAAAATTACATTGAGATGACTCTCACTGCCTCCAAGCTTCCAGTCCAAATGTAACTTTGATTTCCAAATCCTGTAAGGTTCTATATCTTAAAGCGTTACATTAAAAAAGCCATCTGCATGCCTAGGTCTTTCACCAACTTTACATTGGCCCTTAACATAGGAGCAATTGTGAGCCAAAGGCTAAGTCCTTTTACAAATGCTCAGACTGTTAAATGCTCCTTTTCACCGCGGCATGACTCTCTCTAGAAAGCCAAAGCGAAGCGGATGAACCTGGCTCAGAGCACTGGGGAACTGCTCCCAGCTTGTGATGTTTCTTTTGTAGATAACAACAGCATGTACTTGCTCCCAGCTTGACTTCAAAGTGGAGAAGGATCTGCAGGAGACTCCAGAGCACTGGGGACAAATTAAATTATGATTTAGTGATTT
Organism: Aselliscus stoliczkanus; assembly: GCA_033961575.1. Lineage (NCBI taxonomy): Eukaryota > Metazoa > Chordata > Mammalia > Chiroptera > Hipposideridae > Aselliscus > Aselliscus stoliczkanus. The sequence continues at coordinate 27,926,204 of CM066731.1, forward strand.
ACATCACGAAGTATGGACATTCAGAGCTTTTGCATTGTTTGGCCTTAATCCATATAAATATTATATAGCAATTTTCATCTTTAGGACCTACTCTCTGCCTTGTTTTTGTGGTCTTATTTGCTGGATTTGGTCAGTTTTAAAGAGTCTTCTGAATTAAACACAATTTGAAATTTATCTCTTCCTATACTACTAGTCACACATCTTATTGTTTAGTTGTAGATGTATTTTATTCCTTTAATTTTATAAACTACATAGACAGAGTTAGAGAGGCATAAAGGATGCAGGTTCTAAAGCCGAGAGTATCCCTCAGCATTAGTATTAGCTCTGTCAAAGAGTGTTATGAACTTTGGAGATTGAGATTTAATTGCTATTGAGTTGCTTTAACTACAGATTATAGAAACACCACTGGAAACACAAAGCACTATGGATCCAATAATGTCCTTATGGCTTAAGTCCCTCTTAGTTGAGTTTCCTGTTATGTCAAGGTTCTAGATCTGGTATCTGTGCAGTTCTCCTGAAAAGAACGCTTTCCCTCATGGTCACAAGATGGCTCCCACAGCTGTAGCCATCTCACTTGACTATAGTCAAAGACAAGAAGCAGGCGGGTGTTCATGGCAATTATAAAGCACTGTCCTTGTATACTATTCTCTTTTTATCAATGAGGAAAAATCATCCCCCTGACACCTTTACCATCTCTTTGATCTGAACCAGGCCTAGTTTCAGGGGAGGCTAGAAAAGTGGGTAATTTTACCAGACAGTGGCAGACAGACAGGGGAGAAGGTATTCAGGCACAGCTGGGACAGCTGCCATTCCTACAAACCTCCCATTACCAAATAAGACCCCTCACAGGAAAATTCTCTAGAGCTGCTATCTTTAAACATTTATCAGAGCCTCATGACTGTAATAATATAGAAGTGTATATCACATTAAGCAGTATCCTGCATAATTCAGATGCTGACTCTAAAGGAAATCTTCCTATAAGAATATAATTCAAAAAGAAAACCAGAAAAGAGAATATGGGAGAAGATTCAGAAATGCTTAAAGTTGCCAACCAAGTGATATCCTAGGCTTCCATCCTCCAGGAGCTCTCTTACTAATACATCAAAAGTGGAAGACTAAGGGACCGGCTGAGTGGCTCAGCTGGTTAAGAGCTCGAGCTCTGAGCAACAGTGTCACCGGTTCAATTTCCACATGGGCCATTCAGCTGTGCTTGAGCTGAGTTGCTGCTGTGCTGCCAACAGATGGCAGGATGGCTCTGCTGGTGAGAGCACGTGCTCCTAACAACAAGGTTGCCGATTTGACTCCCCTGTGGGATGGTGGGCTATGCCCACCTGCAACTAAGATTGAACATGGCACATTAAGCTGAGCTGCCCTGAGCTGCCAATGGACAGCTGAGCTAGCTGCGCCCTCCACAACTAAGATTGAAGGACAACAACTTGGCTATTCCCTTTCCCCAATTCCCCAACACAGTTCCCCTCCCCAAATTCCCCAATAGAATCTTTAAAAAAAGAAAAGTGGAAGAGTAAGCAGCAATTCTTTCACAAAATCATAACATGCTCTGTATTTGGAACAGATTGTCCTGAAAATTTTTCATCGGAAAACAAACTGCGTGTCTCCCTGTACAGATGCCTCACTGATCTCCCACTAGTCACTTCTGTGTCCACTTTCTGAGCACAGCCTCAGCAGGATTTGGGACACAAAGCTGAATTTGACAATGTAGAGATTAAGCTCCAGCTTAACAATAAGCATTGGTGACTTGTAGAGACAAGCATCATGGAGAAATGTCACCAATTTGGCAGACATAAATGTCTGAAAGAAAACATTCCAGTAGAATGTACTGAAACACACAACATTTGAGCAACAAGCCAGGCTTTCTGAAGCAACGCAAGCATATCCAGGGGGTAGGAAGATCAGAAAGATTAAAAAAATATAAGATTTTTAAAATTTCAAATTAACATCTCTTCATTGGTATATGGAAATGCCTGGTGTTGTGGGAAATGTCACATCTGTGCTAAACAAATTTAGGTTAGGTATTCATTAAGGGCTTTTTGGTTGACTAGTGATAGGATTTCTTTCAACCAGTAAATATCCATCAGCTTCTCAACTTGCTCATCCTGATCAGAGATAATCCAATCAAATCCAGGGAATAATGTGTTCCCCTGCAGTTTAGTAGCTGCATACATTTGCTGTTCATTTAGTGAATAGACATGGAATCCAAGACCCACCAGAGGCTTCTCCTTGGCTTTCTTTCCTGATGCTGGAGGGAACATAGAAAATGGAGGCAAAAAGGTGAGCATATAGGAAGCGATCACCTTGGAGGCAGGGATGAGGAAAGGCAATGGACCTGTGGAAAAGGCACTGCAGAGATCCCACCAGACAGGAGATGCCACAGCAGGCTAGCCGGAGGACCCCAGGAGCCTCCAAGCAGAGTGCTTGCGCCCAGAGTCTCCAGGTACCCCGCACTCAAGTCAGCTGGGAAATGGGTGACAGGGGGCCGCCCAGTCAAAGTAGAGCGGAGACCCTCAACCCATGGTTCTCAGTCAGGGACATTTTGCCAACTCCCCACTCCAGAGGACATTTGGCAATGTCTGGAGACATTTTTGGTTGCCACAACTGGGATGGGGGTGCTGCTGGCATCTAGTAAATAGAAGCTAGGGATGCTGCTAAACACCCAACAATGCACAGCACCACCCCCAACAAAGAAATACCTTGCCCCTAATGTCAACTAGAGCCTAAATTGAAAAACCCTGTCTTCAACCATGAGAAAGCAAAGCTGAGTATGACTGAAGGGATATTAGCTGCATGTTACTCAAGTCTGTCACCAGCATTCAGCAAGTTATATTGAAAGTAATAAACTCATTCTAAATCAGATCTACTACTAATATACTTGGGAAGTTCGAACATGGTCAAATCCCTTCATCTCACTCTGCCTCAACTTCCTCACCTGTAAGTTGGGGATGATAACATCTAACTAATAGAGTTGTTGTAAATAATTCATATATTATTTGCTGAGCTTCATTATGGCCTTCTGCTAATACTATTTATCTCCTAGAATGTTTCAAGGACATGAAATAATGCATGCAAATTTATTATGGAACTTAAAATACTGCACAAATATAAGGAGCAAAGGATTAGAAAGCTGCCTCTGTGCTTCACATATAACTATATGCTAATATTTTAGACAAAAAAAAAAAGCAATGTGCCCATTTTCTTACTGACAGTTTTCTGTTCATTAGAGTAGGATGACTAAGTTATAAAAATATATATTCCCCACTCTACTGCCCATGGAAGCGAGTAATGGTTTTTTTCAGTTGCAATTTTTTCAAAAATAGGGCTCAGTCTTGGGGCCTCTTCTTTTCCCTGTCTACAATCAATCCATAGGTGAACTTATCAGTCTCAAAACTTAAGTACCAGGCTACAACTGTTCCCTCCAGCCCAGAGCTGTCCCTGGACTGGAGGAATGGCTCACAGATGTCATTTAGTTGGCATCTCAAACCTAGTAAGTTTAAACCGAACTCCTGGCTGCCCCTATATAGTAACTCCATCCTTCTAATTTCTCAGACCAAAAATGTAGGAGTCCTCCGTGACTCCCCCTTTCTCACATCCAACATTCAATAGATCAGTAAATATACCCAGAATAGAATGACTTCTTGCCTCCTCTGTTATAATAATCTGGATCGGAGCTACCATCACCTTTCCCCAGGATTATTGCAATATTCCAAATGGCCTCCCTATAGCGAATTTACAACAGATCAGCCAGAGTGATCCAATTACAAAATAAGTTGGATACGATCTGTCCTCTGATGGAGTCCCTGCAGTGCTCCCCATCCCATTGAGAACAAGCGCTCCAGGCTTTATCACATCCTCTAAGGTCCCACCTGTCCCATTCCCCTCTCACCTATTTGGCCTTATCTCTCTCTTTTCTCCCTGACTCTACTCTTTTCCAGCCTCATTAGCCTTTCTTGGTGGCCTCTGTACTTGCTGCTCCGCTGTCTGGAGCACTCCACCCTTAGATGGGACTCAAATGTCACCTCCTCATGATTCTATTTAAAATTGCAGCCTCCCCACCCAGCGCTCGCCTTTTCCTTTCTCTGCTTCGTTTTGCTCCATAGTACTCCAGCACTTCTGACATGCTACTTTTGTTCATTATTGTTTTGATTCTCTTCCCTCACGAGAATGAATAAAGCTCCATGGGGGTAAGGAGTTTTGTCTTTTTTGTTCATTACTTTATTCCCAGCAACTATATCAGTGTTTGCTGCATAGAAGGTACTCAATCAATATTTATTATATAAATGAATCACTATTAGAACACACAAACACACACACGCACACACATCACCCAATGATAAGCAATAATTCTTGGAGAAACTGTCTGATTTTATATAAGGAAAAGAAAGTGTTCACTAGTGTAACCTAATCTATATAGCCTTCCCATCTGAGCATGGGTACACTAATCAACATTGGTTTATGGAGTAGCTTCAGCTCCCCTTTCCTGGTTTCATACAACATCCGGGAACCTCCAGCTAGATAGAAAACAAGGCCAATTATAACACAGGTCCAACAGAAACTGTATCCTCTACCACCTTCATTGGCATAAAAACCTAGTGAAAGTCTATAGTTAAAATTTTCCTTTACTTTGGACAGATCAAATTCTTCAGCAGTGTGTTTTTACCAGTGCTCCCCAAACTCTTGTCAGTTGAAGGAATGTAGAGTAAGAATTCATTTTTAGGTCATCCAGAGAAAGCATTCAACATGTTAGGATGGAAGAAGGGTTGACTAGATGTGTATAATTTGGCCACAGCTCTATGTATTGGGTTGTCGGAAAAGTGATGACATATTTTTTCTATGGTTTTCATTGCAAAAATGCGTCATGACTTTTCCAACAACCCAAAAGATCATGTATTTGAAATGTTAAGACGCCTTAACCTTTTCACTGCATTAATTAATTTCAATTTTGTTCTCTAAAATGTGTCAAAAATCATTATAGTATTTATATTTTTAAGTAAATACAGGTAAAGTGCTACATTTTATTACAATAAATAATTACTTTAAAGTATAAAATTTTCCTGTTGTTATTCATTCTTGAAAAACACAAAAATATAGAAAAATTTACATCTGCTTTCCTAAACTTCCTTTCTGGAACACTGAGCTCATGGGGTAAAGTCAAACGCCACAGTCAGTGGTATGGAAATATCATTCGGTTATAGACAAAAGTCCCAGCAAAAAGGTCAAAAGATCACATGCTTCAATCCCAAGAGATAAATTATGTGTCCTGAGGCCTGTGTGGTTTTGTGTAGTTATTCAGAGTTTGGGGTCAAGTTCCTTAATCTCTCAGAGCCTCTGTCTGCCCATAGGCAAAGTTGAAACAGTAATACTCTCTTATCATCTACCAGGATCAAAGATGGCTGTCTGGACTGAGCCTTACTTTCTTTCTTTCAGTTCAGCAATTTCAGACAAGGAAATTGCAGGACTCTGGAATCCAGAGACCAGTCGAGGAAGTTTTCTCTCCCTTTATTTCCTATTCAAGAAAATGCTATAAAAATTCATATATTACCCTCACTGCTCCCATCTCTCAGCTGAAGCTGGAGCACTTTGTAGCCTTGTAGTCCCAAGCTTGTGAACTGGAATAGCTCATCTGGTCAGAGAGGAAGACTAGAGGACTTTGCTGGCAACCCTCACACATCTTAGACACCATATTGCAACTGCTTTGAAGGCAAAGGGTGTTCTAGCTCTTTGATAGATTCCTGAGAGGAAATGGTGGACCAACAGACACAGCCAGTCATATCTCTCCCACACCATTTGGGGTGATTTATTTTTTATTGTTCTGTTCTTTAATAAAGATGCCGAAAGCAAACTAACACACTTTTAGGGAGATTTTTCCCAGGAAATTTACAAACATTGCATGTTCTTTTGTTCTTTTTTATTATGTATGATCTATCTTTTGGGAAAGAGCACATGGCTCTTTATAGTATCTTCACTAAGAAAAGCAACAATTGTCACAGCCTATTAACTCTAACGCTTTCTGGAAAAAAAGAAAACAAAACAAATTATAGATACATGATGAGTATATATGGTGGGGGTGGAGGCAGGGAGGTACTGAAAGCCAATGAAAGAATTTCACCATGGGAGCTAAATAATAGTTACATATTTAATAGGGGTACTCTGAGGTTTTAATGAAATTCATATATAAATGCATACGTAGTGCCTAAACACTATACACTTAATAGATACTAGCTCCCTCATCTTCTTCTGTTATATCAGAATGATGGCTAGTGAAGTTGAATACTTCAACAGCTCCCTAATGTTTCTAATCGCCCCTAAAAATGGGGATAAATAGGACAATGCCCTTATTTAAGCAGCCAGCAAGAATGAGGCAAGTGCTGGTGGAGACAGGATTTGTTCTCCCTGTGGTTTCAATACATGCAAATTATGTCATATGGACAAGTTAGAGAAGTAACAGGTAAAAATCTATTAACACATTTTTATAGCCATAAAAATAATTAAATTATTCTTCATTAACAGAGGATCAATTAATTGAATTATGACAGACCCCTACCACGGAATACCAAGCAGATATTACCAAGAATGAGAAAGAACTTGATGATGAAATTTGATCCTATTTTATACATACATGTAGGTGTGATACATATAAGTGTGTATATCTGAAAGGGCACAATTCAAGCAGGTAAACATAGGATGTTTGATGAGAGGAGAAAAGTGGATTTTCACTTTTTATGTTGCACATGTGACAGAAACATTTAATTCTCATTGACTATCCAAATGCTCCTCCATTTTCCCATACAATTAGGTGGAATCATGTTCTTGAACACTGAGCAGGGTGACATACATCAATTTCTGTCTGGGATACCTACGGTTATGAGTTTTCCAAGCAATTGCCCTACCACAAAAGGAAAGCAGCCTAGATCACTAAGTTCCCAAAGCAGGACAATTTCCCAGGGGGTCCCCTAACTTGAACTAACAATATAGTCTGAGAGTGTGTGTGTGTGTGTGTGTGTGTGTGTGTGTGTGTGTGTGTGTGTGTGTTGGGGAGAGAGGGGCTTACTGTGTAAAACCACTGAGATTTGGGAGTTAATGCAGTGTATTAGTTATCTATTGGACATAACAAGTTACCCCCCACCCCCCGCCAAACTTAGCTAGCAGCTATAAGCAACAAACACATATTATCACACTGATTATGAACTTAGGAGTAGGTCTGACTGAGGGCCCCTCATAAGGCTGTGATCAAGGTGTTGGCCAAGGCTATAGGCATTTCAAGGCTTTACTGGGGCTGGCGAATCTACTTCCAGGCCCACTTATGTGGTTATTGTCAAGTCTTAGCACTTTGGTAACTATTGGCCCAAAACATCAGTGGTCCCTCCAGAGGTTTGCTTAAGGTAGGGCAGCTTGCTTTCCCAGGAATATTTAAGAGATAGAGAAGAGAGACTCCAAAATGGAAGTCGCAGTCTTTTTATAACCTAACCTGAGAGGTGGCATCCCATCATTTCTGCCTTATTCTTTTCATTAGAAGTGAGTTAGTTACCCTAGCTAATGCTCAAGAGAATAAGAATTTCAAGATAATGAATGCCAAGAGGTGGATCACTGGTGCCATTTCAGAGTCTAGACCATGCAACATAGCCTAGCCTACAAAGCAATATTGTTCTCCATTTTTTGATGTTATTTACAGCAAGCATGAATTACTTTTATAATTTAAAAATCAAAGATTAAAACCTAATATTCCATGTTTTTTTAAAATAAAAAAACTATCCAGCTAGATCCCAGAACTTGTTTGCCTTTAAAAAAAAAAAAAGCTACCTTATGTGATAGCCAAATGGCAAAATTATCTATTTTACCTCCATTCAAAGTAACCTATTACTCTCCAGTTCTTAAATGTACATCTTGGAAGTGAATCATTTTATCCCTGCTCCATTTGTGCTTTGGTCACACTAAAGACATTTCCTTTGGTACAATCTAAACTGTTGAGAGGTCCCTGAGCATTTTCTCCAGAAAAACACTCTCCTCTCCATTCCCTAAGTGTTAATTGTATAGAGCAGCAGCCTCTAAAGTGAAAATACAACGTGAACCTGACAGTAGCTCCCTTCTAAAGTCAGGTCCCTAAAGTTTATACCAAGCTTTAGAGATACTTCCTTTCAATAATTAGCTATAGCTCATGGATGTTACTGTATAAACAGCTCATTATTTACCTCTATCTGTGCCATATCTCTTCAAAATTCTAAGATAATAAGGCAACCAGGAGATTAAGCTAAATTAGGACTAAGCAGTTCACCAAGCCAGGAGGATATGTGTCCATCTTACAGGATTATCATTCATCTCAGTTATCTGTCTTTCTTAATGAAACTGAAAAGGAAGAGGGTGACTATAATAGCATAGTGAATGCTTTTAAATAAAGGGTAAAGATAAAGTTTTCAAAGGGTTTCATCTATATTTAGAAGGAGAGGACTAAACAGGCAAAGGTCCAGATATTTTAGTGAGAGAAAATTCTAAGGCACAGAGAAGCTGATATAGGAGACAGGATGTAGGAGATAGGAAATAAGATCAAATAGAAGAAGGGATATTGTAGAAATAAGATTGACCTTGATGGTGTAGTAGATTTCAAGTCTAGTAGTCATCAAATTCCACACCACGTTGAGAGTGGACACGCTTTGACCGTCTGTGCACTTTAAGAGCTGGTAAGATTCAAGTGAATCTAACAGCATGGTAAAGTTGGCAAGGGACTATAAATCATTGTTAATAGTAGCAGTTTGTAAAATAATGGGTCCTGTGGGAAGAGCGTTAGGAGTTTTTACCACAGCTGGGTAGTCCCTATAATTTCCCTCAATTTTCCTCTAAAAATCCTATATCAGCAATGTAATTGTCTGCCTCACTGTCTCCCTTCCACCCCAGATGGAAGAGAGAGAGCAGTGACGAGAATAATAATGTGACATTCAATAAAGTGTTCTCAGCAGAGCCCTGAGCTGGACTGGGGAGTCAGGGCAGGATCCAGAGAAGGGGGTGTAGCTCGATTACTGGCCACAGTCCTGTGCTTTGCAAGGTCAGAGCAATTCAGTGGAGCCCTTCTGGGGCCAGGAAAGGGGAGATTCATAACACTGGACTTTGTCACCATCCTCCTTTCAGGGCATTTTGATTCATGTTTATTTTACTTATTGGCTTTCACTCAGGTTCCATTTGAAAGAGCTTGGAGGCACCAAAAAAAGAAAAAAAGAAAAACATTTTTAAAAAGAAATTGTCTAGAATTTCTATACCAATTTTCTACAGACCTTTTGTTCTTTCTTCCCAGAATTGAAGTTATTTTAGGCATAGGAGGGGAGAGATATCAAAATTAGTAACAGACTCATATTTTGATAATAGCCCAAGACCTTCCAGAAGACCGCAAAAGCAGATCACTTGAATTTCTGCAATGTGCAAGATTTGTCTTGTCTCCCTCGAGTGTTCTAGCTTTGGAATCTATGGCTAGATGAGGATTTCTAGCTTTGGAATCTATGGCTAGATGAGGATTTGCTGATTTTATTAGTTAGGATTAACTACAGCTGCATGGGACAGATAATCTACCCTAACAGTAGTCTAAACGAATTAGAAATAGGGCAGCTCCACGAAGTCATTAAGGATCTATGTGTCTTCCAGCTCACTACCCCACCATCCCTAGGGTCTGGACTGCATCCTCACTCCCCACAAAAGTGGCTAGAGCTTGAAGACCAAATCTGGCTTTCCAGACAGCAAAACAGACAAGAGAGGAGATGAGACATATCAGCTGTTCTTTAGGGAGGTTTCCAGGGCTGACTTTCCCAGTTAACTATTCCACAAGAATGCTGTGTTAAATTCCTTTTGTGCTCATGGCTGTCTGGCCTAGGTTGGGCTCAGCAAGATGGTTCTGCTTCAGGTTGCAGGTCTGACCAGGCTTGGCTTCACACTGCAGTTTGAACTCAGGTCCGCCTCATGTATTTATTCTGTGGCTCAAGCTGATAAAGTCAGCAGCTTCCTGAAACATGTTTTTCCCATGGAGGCAGTCAAATATTCCCAGAAGGACAAACAGAAACATGCAATGCCTCCTAGGGTCTAAACTTTGAACTGGCGCAAAGTCACCTCTACCCACATGTCATTGGCAAAAGCAAGTCATATGACCAAGTTCAATCTAAATTGGATGGGAAAGTATATTCTACTCTTCCTCTGAAAGTGGAGGGAGAGACATGAATATTTTCTAAATAATAGTATCATATATTACATTATCTGTGCCAGGGATCCCCAATACCACTCACATATTTGGAGATTCACAGATTTGGAAGGACTCACACACAGGTCATTATGCTCAGAGTTACAGTTTATCATGGTAAAAGGATGGAAATCAAATTCAACAAAGAGTGAAGTCCAGAGGAAACCAAGTGCAAACTTTCAAGAGTCTCTCCCAATGAAGTCACATAGGACACACTTAACTCCTCCAGCGAGAAGTTGTGATGACTCACGCAAAGTGTTTTCAGTCAAAGCAACCTGGCTGAGCCTAGGAGCCAAGCATCAGTCAGGTAGGTATATAGTACCTGCATTACTAACCGCAGTCACTGAAACTCCAGGCCCAAGAAGAAAAGTGTTTGCACAAAATACGCAGACAAACTCGTATGGTGTGATTCAAAGCCCTGAGCAAGCAAAACACACTTATCAGAACATTCCAACAGCTCAAGTTCCAGGAACCAGCCAAGGGCCAGACGGAACAGGCCTTTCTTGGGAATGTGCAAGATTTGAGCAATTTGATCCTGCTCACTTAACGTTTCCCTGCACAATATCTATATACCTTCCTCTGATAAAGGCCAAAATGTAATCAAGATGGCCACACCTAGGTGCAGGAGAGTCTGAGAAGGGCAATTTTTACCCCAGGTGAATACATACCAAGCTAAGAAACAGGGTGCAACTTTCAAACAAAAACTTGGGAAGAGGTTTTGGGGTGCCACCCTGACCACTTCAAGTGAACTGGAAAAGTGAGAGTAAGAGACAGATCTGAGCCAGACACATACTACTACTTGACTAACAATGATGAGTAATAATAATAATAATACCATATTTTACCTCAACAAAGATGCCATCAATTGTAAGACATTATTTCAATACTGCTGAGAAAGAGGTAGAAATGCTGCCAGACAATGACATGTTTCCATTTTATATAGCTACCAAAAAGCATGAAACTTAAAAATTCAGTGAAACCTTGGATTGCGAGTAACTTGGTTTGCGAGTGTTCCACAAGACAAGCAAACATCTCTAATACATTTTAACGTGGTAAACGAGTGATGTCTTGTAATACAAGTAGTTTGTTTCCGGAACCAATTATGCTCGCAAACTGAGGTATGACTGTATAGCTCAATGAATTCTGATGATGTAAATAAACCTATGTAAACAACACTCTGAGAAGTAGAACGTTGCCAAGAGCCCTAGAAGCCCCTTCTGCCTGCTCTCAGTCACCACCTCCCTCCAAAGGTAACCCTTTTCCTGGCTTCTAACAACATAGGTCATTTTTACCGATTTCTGAATTTTACATCAATTATACATTATGTGCTCTTTTGAGTCTGGATTTGTTTGCTCAACATTATGTTGATGACATTCACCCATGTTATTGTATACAGTTATAATATATTCATTCTCATTGCTATATAATATTCCATGAATGCATATATCACAATACAATTACTCTTTGCATTATTAACGGGCATTTGGGGCTGTTTTCACTTTGGGGGTATTACAAACATGCTGCTGCTACAGACGTTCTTGTACTTTTATTTTGATGAACACTTCTGTGCATTTCAGTTGGGTACATACCTCAAAGAACTGCTGTGTCAGGGTAGAAATTTAGGAGATGAAACAGTTCCCAAAGTGGTGGCCCAATTTATATTCCTACCAGCAATGTGTAAGAATTTCTGTTGCTCAGCAACCTCATGAGTTGATATGGCCTTTTTTAAAAAATGTATCCATTCCGATGGGTACATAGTATTAATAATGGTAATTTTAATTGGCATTTTCCTGATGACTAATGAAGGCAAGCCCTTTTCATATGTTTATTGACCACCAGATATCCTCATTTGTGATTTGTCTTTTCATGCTTTTGCCTATTTTTCTATTAGAATGTTTGTCTTCTTATTGATTTGTAGGAGTTCTTTTATTATATGGAACACAACCCTTTGTAAGCTATACACATTGTAAATATTTTGTCCCACCTTGCTTTGTCACTCTTTTGTCTGTTTTGATGAAGAAAAGTTCTTAATGCTGATGTAGTCCAACATATTTATGTTTTTCTTTATAGCTAGAGCTTTTGAGGCCCTGCTTAAATATTTCTCAACCCCAGCTCATGAAGACAGTCTCCTGTGTTATCTTTCAGTAGCTGCCTTGTTTGATCTTTCACGTTTATCACATGGACAGATCTACAGTCCATCTGAGGTTAATTTTGGATGTGCTGATGGGTAGAGGAATGTCAACACCCCAATGACACAATGTGCATGTACATTCAACTGATTCAGAGCATTTACTGAAAGACCACCCCTTTCCCTTTACTGTCCTGCTATGTCACCTTTGTTTATAATCACCATTTAGAATTGTTTTATTATTGAAAGTGTTCTTTTAGAATTATTTGGTAAAATGTATTGTCTATCACTGTTTGTTATTTAATATATGCAAAAGGAAAATAGATTAAAGCATTCTTAAAATGTTTACTCATTCAGCATCTGACTCGTCAACTGTTAAGCTTTTCAACTCAGTCATTGATGATTGTTTTTCCACAAGTGTGGCCCTCTGTGCCATCAAGAACGTTGGCAATGCGGCAAAAGAATGCTCCATTGTTGTCCCAGGATTTTCTGCACGTTCTGATTTCAATATGAAGAAAATGACAACGTTAGCAGAGGCAACAATGATTGTAAAATTCATCCTGACTTCAGAATTGTTGAAATATGAAATTATGGGTGGCTTTAAAATCAAAGAAATATGGTTTTTTGGCCAGGTTACTAGATGCCTGAAACAAACATTCAAGTGCATGTGGTTTATTGAGGAAGTGCTTTTTGGGGGGAGGTGGGGGAGGTGGATATGTATGCTGTAAGGGAGACAGAAAAGCAGGATGGGGAGAGTAAAGTTGTTGAGCAAGAACGTGATCTCAAGAGAAGTCTAGGTCTGACCTGCTCCATGCTGGAGAGGGAGGGAGGGCCCAGAGGGCCTGTAGCCTATCGTAACCCCTGTCAGTCAATCATTGGCTGCCAATAACAGAGGGCAGGATGGATCAAAATCTTCCTTCCTCTCCTTGATAAGAACAAGTCTTCAAAGCATAGATTAACTGTGATCTTTTAGTGTCAATACTCAAAACAGATAAAGGATGGATGTACTTATAAAGGGAATATGAGCTGGGCACCTATAGCGTTGACTATTGTCATACTACTTAAAATGTATTGAGCACATACTATGGGATAGCACTCTCCCCTTTTTACAAATGAAGAAATTGGAACTTGGAAAAGCCATTTAACTTATCCAAGGTCACAACAGCTGGTCAATGGCAGAGTTAAACACAGGCAGTCTGACTCAAAGACCCTTCATTCGTTTACTGTCCTACTTTCAAATCAACTCAAATAGATACATAATCAAGAGCATTATTTACATGGTAGGAAGGAAAAGCCCCTTGTGTACCAGAAGCTGACCAAATAAGCAAGACAGGAAGACTATATTCATTGTTAAAGTGTTGATTATTTTTCCAAATTCACAATTTGGTTTTGCCTTCAATCCTGTTTTCTTTAGATTTCTAGAGAGATTTCCATCTCATCTTTGGAACCCAGGGATAATGATAAAAGTTATTAATACTTTACCATGCACCTTTAATTATAAGTATTTATTATCATCTTTTGTTTAGTGCTCATGGACAGTTACGAGCAGCCCTTCTAATAATGTTATGTAGAAGCAGCACTTAAGGCTTTGTCTTGTGACGCTAAAGGATCTTGGTAATACACGTGGCTGATTTTCTTACAGTGGCAATGATTACTTTGGTTCCTTGTAATTTTGGTTTTAATTAATTCCTTTCTTTGACATTCAAACCATTTTCTTCCTATGTATCTTCAGCAGCTTTAAATAGCATTTCACAGGCACAGAAAACAGAATTACCTTTGTGCCTACTTGATTAACTTGCCCTCAAAAGAAACACAAAAGTTGGGTCTTTGCAAAAATACTTAGTCTCATATTAAAATTCCCATCTCATTTTTTGGCTGCAACTATCACTGATTAATCTTCATTCTTTTCTATCCCTCCCCACCCTCCATAACCTCATCCTCAAAAACAGAAAACAGCACCTTAAAGTGACAAGCCCCTTATAAACCGAGTGAAAATATAAATCTATGGCCCAAAATACACACCAATGACTATGACGACTTGCATTGAAATCCAAAGCCCAATTCCAGGATTCCTTAGGCTTCTCTTATGATAAGTAATGCAAGCTCAAGATGATCAGTGTTACCCAGGGACTGTCCTAAATCCAAAACTAGATATTCTGGCTGCCCCTGGTAGAGATCTAGGCCCTCATAACTCACTTTATGCTTCATCATTGAGCCAAGAGATACGCCATCCAAAACCCTGTGGTTCCTTGGTTGCACATATAGGAGGGGAAAAAATGGCACTCAAATGTTGGGAAGAATGAGTTTTGGCAGCTGGCTACGGATGGATATTCATAGAGGCCCAAGACACTCTAAGGATAAAACTAATCTCCATCTTGAACATTGGACTTAGCTTTCAATTTGTAAGTAAGACACGTAGAGAAATGTGAGAATTCGCATTTGTGCTACATTCCCCATGGTTCAGCATTTTTCACCATGCTTAGAAAGAGTCAGGGTCTGGGCAGAGGGCACTGTTGCCCTGTAGGACGGCTCAAGGTAAAACTCAGAGGGGATACGGTTAACCTCCAGTATCTTCTCAGTTCCTCTTTAAATAATTCTTTTCTTTATATAACCACTGTGCCTCTTCTTCTCCATGGACACCTGTGCTCTGAATCTCATTATCCCCTGTCTTCTGTGTCACAATTCAAAAAGATTTGAGCAGAAATTAATGCTTCCCATAAAGAAATAGAATCTCTAATGATGGACTTTTAGGGCAACAATGGTGGATTTTTGGTGAGTAGAAGGGGCCTTCCTCACACTGATGATACAGCATAGGCAACCCCAATGACCAGAAACACACTGCTGATCTGGAAATTATTTTAGACAAAGACACTGAAAGAGTCTGAAATCCTTCTCTCCGACTCATACTTCTGTGTTTCTCCAGCTGCTGCTGTTTTGTTTCTTAATCTTGAGGGAAAGGAGGACAGCTGAGGGCTAGATTCCCCAGTTGATGAATGTTGACACATAAGAGTAAAAGGATTTGCTTCCCTCTGTGAGGAAATGCAACAATGTTGAATTTTTTTTTATGAAGGTTCAAATGAATCTTAGTGTCTTTGTTTTGTAAGCTAATAAACAAATCTCCTTGATCCTGGAATAAACTGTTTCAATATTTACAAAGCACTTCGCAAAATGCCTTCCAAAATATTTCCTCATGTATCTTTCCACAACTCTGAAACAGGACGACTCGTGCTATCATTATCCCCACTTTAGAGATTAACTGACAGGCCAATGTCTACCCAAGTGTTGGGTGGATACCTGTGGCTCAGTGGTCTGGCTACCGGTCCCATAGTCCTTCCATTATATCTCTATCATTTGTGGAGTAACATAAGAACTCAATATTTGTGCTTCTAGCTATGATTCTGAGGTTTAGCACACATTGAAATCTGTGACAACAGTTACCTCATCCTCTGTTTTTATGAACCTGGCATTAGAGATTGGCTTTGTCAACAAATCTATTCAAACTAATTTCACGTGTCTTCACTTTTCTCCTTTCCAGTTTCATTGGTTTTTGCTTAAGTCAACTCATTTGATCCTTCTCCCTTCTGTTAAGATAAAACACACAGATGAATTGTCTCTTCCACCTAGGAAAGGAGTGAAGTGAGACATTGGAAAGGCAAACAAGATAGAACAAGAGGAAAACAAGACAGAAAATCCTTTTTTTATGACCTACATTTCAAAGGAGACTGCTTTTATGATAAAGCTACTCTGAATAGCTTCTTTACACTCTTAGTAAACAACAGTGAAAGATTATTTTAGTAAAAGGCCCACTTTGAAGAATTCAAGAGCTGACATGTGAATAGGAGTCACATCCAAGGAAAACTATGGTTGTTAATGGGAAGTGAGTTTGATGAGCCATTCTTTCTCTCCTGGAAATCCTGACTTAGCTAATGACTAGTGCAGAAAGCAAATGGATTCTATGCTTCACTGATAGAATGGGTGCTTCATGAACAGAAAAGATAAATATCCTCACCCTCAGAGACAGACAATAAACCATAAAATATGAATAATTCAATTTTATAGTATGTTACTGCTGTGGGAAAACAAAAAGTAGTGCAGGATATGAGGAATTAGGAGTACTAGCATTTACAGTTTGCAATTTTAAATAAGGAGATGGAATAGGCCTCAGTAAGAAGTGATTTAAGCAAAGGCTTGAAGGAGATGAGGCAGTTACCCAGGATAAGCCAGTGCAAAGGCCCAGAGCAAGAGTGTGCTTGCATGTTTGAACAGCATGGAAGCTAGTGTGGCTGGTGCAAAGATAGCAAGGGATGCAGGAGATGAGGTTCTATAGGTAAGTGAGGCCTGCTTTTGCTGGGCCTCAGAAGCCATCGCAAGGATTTGGGCTTTTCCTCTGAGTAAGAACCATTGTGGTTTTGAAGGAGACATGATGGCAGCTATGTTCAGAGTACTAAGAAGAAAGGGGAGAAAGAATAAAATTGGAGAGACTGGTTTACTGCAGTTAATGAATTCTTAATCTTTTATCTTGATGATAGAACTAGTTTCTATCACTCATTTTACAAATTCGTCATAGATGGTCTAACATTAGCCTTAGAATGAGATACTTGAAATCCAATGTTTTTAGCTTTGAGGCTTCACACAAAACCCCAAGACAGGAAGAGTCCCATGTTAATACCCTGTTACACTCACCTTATGTTAATGGAAAGGGCTTCACCTCAGGCCCGGCTATCTCCAAGGAGCATTGCTATAGTGTATGCCAGCTGCAGGAGTAAGTGGGCAAATTCAGTGTCAGCAGATATCACCCTACATAGGCCCTAATCATCAAGACTCTAGCTGCATTTTATTTGTTGCCTATTGGATACCAGAATCTGTGCTAGTAATATTTCAACCCAAATAAATAAATAATTTTGAACTGTTCACAGGCTAGTGAGAGAGAAAAAAAAAAAAGATCTGTCAATAATAACTTCAATATTGGGGGAATTAGGGAGCCAGTCAAGAGAAGTATGAATCCAGTGCTACGGGAACAGAGCAGGGGTGCTTCATCCTACCTGGGAGACAGAAGACTCCTCAGAGGAGACAGACTTTGAGCTCTACCTTAGAAATTCTGTTGGGTTCAGACAAGTGAAAATGGGAAAATATATTCCAAGAAAAGGAAAGAGTTTAACCTAAAGCACATAGGCTGGAATTATATGGCATGTTCAAGGACTGGAGATGGGGGTGACGATCAAAACAAGGGTTAGTATGTGATGAGGGATGAGAGGGCATATAATGGGGGAAGTGAGGAAAGCATACTGGGTCCAGTTCATTAGGGGCATTCACAGTATGCCAATCGTGTGATAAAATATTTAGGCCAGGGAGTGATAAAAATTGTATTTCAGATTTGGGGATATAACGTGGAATGCAGGGGATGACTAGAAAAGGGGAAATAATCACAGAATGGCATCTTTCAAGAGAAGAAAGCCTGAGCAAGGAAACAAAAACAAAAACAAAAAAACAGAAAGGAGGGAACAAAGTCAAGTGACATTTTGCAGGTGGAATATAAAAGGGTTGGAGTATGATTATCATGTAAATAACAGAAAAAAGAAGAGGTAAAATTACGCAAAGGCACTGCAGGACAATGATACCATTAACAAGCTAATAAACACAGGGGAGTACTGGGCTAAGGAGGGGGTCAAGGTTCACGGTCATCATAGTTTTCTGTATGTCAAGATTATTTTCTTCAGAATTTCTGGTCAAGATGGTGGAGTAGGTAAACACTGTGCTTGCCTCCTCTCATGACCACATCACAGTTACAACTAAACTACAGAACAACCATCACTAAGGATCACTCGAACAGAAGGCCTATAACTAGGGGTATAGAGAAGAAGCCTCCTTGAGACTGGTAGGAGGGGCAGAGACACAGAACAGGCTGGTCCCCATAATCACATGTGGTAATTAAAAATCTGGAAGGATATCTCAGCTGCAGAGGTTCTTCCAGAGGAGCCAGTGGTCCCAGCCCATACCAGGCTCCCCAGTCCAGGGTTCCTATGCCAGGAAGAGAAATCCCCACAACTTCTGGCTGTAAAAACCAGCAGAGATTGTGGCTGAGTGAGACAGAGGGCTGCTGGAGTCCCTCTTAAAGGGTTTACACATGGACTTACTGCTGACAGACTCACTCATTCTGAGCTCCAGCACTGGGGCAGCATCTCAAAAGGCACCAGGGACAATTGTCAATTGTCTGACTTCAATTGTCTGACTTCAGGGTGAGGGCTGGAGGGGCAGCTTTAACCCAAACAGAAGTACTGGCAGAAGCTATTGTTCCTTTGTTGAGCCCTTCCTCTACCCAGCATGCAGAGGCAGGCTGTTGTCATATCTAAGTCTCCATCAACCAGGCTAACACCATTGGCTCACCTTGGTGATTCCCTGACACCTTGCCCCACCCAACTTGTGAACCCACCCAAGCCACTTCCAGTGGCTTTTCCATGGGAATGGCCTGTGTTGGCTCATGCTTCCGACTTTCCAAAAATCTCTTAAAGGTTCACAGATCCCAAACAAGTAGCATCTGGCCTTGGCATGCCCCATACCTCTTGCTAAGCAGCCCCAAACCCAACAATAGTGGCAGCTGGCCTCAGTTCACAGTTTAGCCTCTTCCAGGCACTTCCAAACCCAGTGTGAGTGGCAGACATTTGCAGATCACTTTGTGGCTAATGCCAGGTGACCACAGGCATGGCACAGGCAGTGGCTGAACTTCCCTCAGTGGGGTTCCTCGCAGGAGACCCCAGGGTCAATACACCCAGTGGCCAGCTTCACTTTAGACTGCTCCCTCCATGGGCAACACACCCAAAGTGCAGACCTAACAAGCACAAAAGCCCTGCTAGAGTGAACCTGCCTCTGCAGAACAGCTTCTCCAATGTAGTCATGGCCAGTCCTTACAACCAATTAGAGTGAGGGTCAATCCCTCCCACTCACATGCAAACAGCAACCAAAGCTCAACTACAACAGGGGGGCACACAAAACACACACAAGGGACACACCTGGAGCACCCAGCTCAGGTGACAAGGCAGACTGATACACTGGAACCCCCAGGACACCTACTATGTAAGGCCACTCTGCTAAGATGAGGAGATATAGCAGCTCTACCTAATATATAGAAACAAACACAGGGAGGCAGCCAAAATGAGGATACAAAGAAATATGCCCCAAATGAAAGAACAGAACAAAGTTCCAGAAAAAGAACTAAACAAAATGGAGACAAGCAATCTACCAGTCACAGAGTTCAAAGTATTGGTTATAAAGATGCTCAATGATTGCAGAAAGAACATCTACAAAGAGATAGGAAACATAAAAATGGAGATAGAAAACACAAGAAGAAACCAGTCAAAAATAAATGATATAATAAATGAAATAAAGACTGCATTAGAGGGAATCAACAATGGATTAGATGAAGCAGCGGTTTGAATAAGTGATTTGGAAGATAAGGTAGCAAAAAATACTCAATCAGAACAGCAAAAAGAAAAAAAAAATCAAAAAAAAAAAGTGAGAATAGTTTAAGGGGCCTCTAGGACAACATCACACATGCCAATATTCATATCATAGGGATATCAGAAGGAAAAGAGAGAGAGCAAGGAACTGAAACCCTATTTGAAGGAATAGTGACAGAAATGTTCACTAACCTGTTGAAGAAAATACACATACAAGCCCAGAAAGTACAGAAAGTCCCAAACAATATGAACCCAAAGAGGCCCACACCTAGACACATCATAAGTAAAATGCTGAAGGTTAAAACAGAGAGAATCTTAAAAGCAGCAAGAGAAAAGCAGTTAGTTATCTACAAGGGAGCCCCCATTAGACTCCAAGCTGATTTCTCATCAGAAACTTTGCAGGCAAGAAGGGAGTGGTAGGAAATATTAAAAGGGATGAAAAGCAAGGACCTACAATCAAGATTACTCCCCCAGCAAAGCTGTCATTTAAAATCAAAGGACAGAAAAAGAGCTTCCCAGAAAAGAAAAAGCTAAAGGAGTTCATCACCACCAACCAGTATTCTAAGAAATGTTAAAGGAACTTCTTTAAGAAGAAAATGAAAAAAGAAATAAAAAATATGACTAATAAAACAGCAAAAATTTCATGTCTATCAAAAATTGCTTCAAATGTAAATGGATTAAATGCTCCAATTGAAAGGTAGTGTGGCTGAATGGACAAGGAAACAAGACCCTTACATTTGATGCCCACAAGAGACTCACTTCAGATGTAAGACACACAGAGACTCAAAGTAAAGGTATGGAAAAAAAAACACAAAACAAGCAGGGGTAACAACACTTATACCAGATAAAATAGACTTTAAAACAAAGGCTATAACAAGAGACAAAGAAGGACCCAGTAATCCCACTTCTGGGTAGTTATCCAAAGAAACCTAAAACACGACTTCAAAGGGACATGTGCATCCATGTGTTCATTGCAGCATTATTTACAATAGCCTAGGTATGAGTATCGATGCATTCTGGGTGTCTATCAATGGAGGAAAGGATAAAGTAGAGGTAATATATATAATACACACACACACACACACACACACACACACACACACACTGAACTATTACTTAGCCATAAAAAAGAATAAAATTTTGCCATCTGCAACAACATGGATAGACCTAGAAGGTATCATTCTAAGTGGAATAAGTCATATAGAGAAAGACAAATGGCATATGGTTTCACTTATATGTGCAATCTGAATAACAAAACAAACACACAAAACAGAAAGAAACTAATATATACCAAGAACATTTTGATGGTTGCCAGATGGGAGAGAGGTTTGGGGGCAGGAGGGCAGCAAAAAAGATGAGTCAATAATATTGTAATAACTGTATATGGAGTCAAATGGGTACTATATTTATCAGGGTGATCACTTTGTAAGTTATGTAAATGTCTAATCACCATGCTGTACACCTGAAACTAATAAAATACGAGTACTGTATATCAATTGTAATTGAAAAAAGAAATTATTTCAAACAAAATTATTTTCTTCACTTAATAAATGCTTATCACCATGCCAATATTTCTGTGCCTCAAACACATCATACTATCCGAGCTTGAATGGGAGAAATTGGATGAATAGGCCAGCAGAAAGAAAAGGTAAAACTGGAAAAATGCAGACAGGTAAGAGGCCACACCCACAGAAACGGATTAAGATTGCTAAAGCCTTGAGAAATGTCTTAGGTAAACCAAGCAGGATCTGAGAGTCTGTCAGGCCAGACAGAGCACAGAGAATTGTTTGGGGGGATCCCAGTACAGTAGTCCTGTGTTCCCTGCTTTGTCTCATGCTGCCTGCCCACAGCGGTGGAGAGTCCTGGTCCCCAGGCGTGGGTGGCAGCTGAGAGGCAGTCAGGAGCCCGGGATGGCTGCTGTGCTTGCCTGTGCTACATCCCTGCTCCTGCTCAGGCAGCTTTCTGCCAGACTTCTTCTTCCACACAGATCATATTCTGTCATGCCGTGAAACCATTATTTTTCTTTTTGAATATTTTTACATATATCAGCACATGCAGAAAATACAAAACTTGTTTTAAAGTACAAGCAGCTACTCTCCCTGACAATGGGTGCTAGAGAGTACGCAGAATACGGTATTCAGGCTGTACAATTCCTTGCTTGCGCTTTTTTCCTTCTCATCTTTGGATAGAGAACTGGAGGAGGCAGAGAGAGAAAACAGCAATGCAGGGAGAGAAAGATGTGGGTGGACTAAATGGGAGGTGGGAAGGCAAATCAGAGCAGAGAGTCAGGAAGAGGAATGGGAGAGAGGGAAGCAGCGGTGCTGAGAATATCTAAGCCAATGAGAATATCTAAGAGCAAAGTCAGCCGGAAGATTAGGAGGGAGGGAGGGAGGGAGGGAGGGAGGGAGGGAGGGAGGGAGGGAGGGAGGGAGGGAGGAAGGGGAAAGGAGGGAGGGACAGAGGGAGGGAGGAAGGAAGGAAGGAAGGAAGGAAGGAAGGAAGGAAGGAAGGAAGGAAAGGAGAAAGGAGGGAGGGAGGGAAGAAGGGAAGAAGGGAGGGAAGGAGGGAAAGGAAAGGAAAGGAGGGAGGGAAGGAGGGAGGGAGGGAGGGAGGGAGGGAGGGAGGAATTAACCTAACATAAAAGAGGAGTATAAAAGGGGTGTGTGTGGACCATCCTCTACAACAAACTTCAGTTGAATGTTCCTGTTCCTCGAAAGGCCAACCTCAAGAGCGCGTGGCCAAGGTACAACATGCACCTCCTTTCTCACGGTGCCTGGAATTACACAAGGCAGGTGTTGCCTTATTGATTGTCTGATTTTTCAGCCAGCATTTCCACCGCACATCTGCCCCTCATTTTTCAATTAGTTTAAAAGCATGCACTTGCTCTTCCGCTGCCTCATCTTCTCATTGTCTCACTGAGCCATTCTCTGAGACGTCTGGCTGACTCCTGTGTCCCAATGGGCAAAAGTCAGTTTCTGGGTCATTGGTGCAGTAGGACGAGCAGTCAGACACGTCAGGATCACCTCATCGCAGAGTCCTTGTTTGCTCTCTGTTCTTCCATAGTCACAAATAACTCGAGATGCCAGCTCTGTGTTTTAGAAGTTGAATGATTCTCAAATGCAGTTATGCCTGTCTGGCTGTCCCTGAGGTTCCAGAAGGCAGAGAGAGACCCTGGGGTTCTTACAGGTCTGGGGGCACCTTCTAGGAGGAAGAACTGTGCTGCCGAGTGGGTTGCTTCTTTGTGACCCGAATACCTGGTGCATGCATGTCCCTGTTGACTATGAGGGGCCACTTCCTTGAGGTCTCTTGACCTGATCTCCTCACCTGTAATATGGTGATGCTGCTGAGGATTTTGTTTGGATCAGATGGGATGGGATAAAGTATGTGAAAGTGCTGGGTGAACTCAAAACACTATACCAGGGGTGTTTAATGTGTGTTTTAGACAAGGCTGGGATTCCTCAGGAGAGCAGGATGAGGGGAAATTACTGAAATGGCTTCCTGGCTGCCCACCTGCAGTTCAGTCAAACAAGATGAGCTTTTATTAGAGTTTTGCCTACAATTTAATTGAACGGAAAAGGTAGTAACATTAGAAATTGGAAAATTGTTGTATTTCACAAATTATTTTTTTCCCACTTTTCCCCTGCAGAATATCCCCACTTAAGACAAACCCCTCCCTCACTCCTGCTCTATTTTTTAGGAAAAGGATGTCAAGCCTTCCTTAACTTCAACCATGATCACTCACCTGCCAGCCATTTCCATTCCTTCTGTGTAACCCTCAGAAAGGGTGGGGGACACTGTTCTCCACCTACGCGAAAGGCCCTACAGATGTTCCAGAATGTTCATTCAATTGCCCTTCAGCTTTATCTCCTCTAGGCAGCATCACCCACTTCCTTCCATCTCTCTTCCTGATGTTCTCTTCAAACCTGCCCACCCACCAGCTCCCTCCCTGAGTGAGCAAGTGAGATGGCACACAGGACAGTCTCAAAATTGAAATGGCCTCAGGGGAAACTTCATAAGGGACAGAGAACAAAATACAGGGGGGTTGAGGCAGAACCCATAAGGAGGGTGAGGATAGAAAGAATAAGAGACATAATAGGGCTGGAGAATGGAGGCAAGGTGGGAAGGCATGCCTCCTAAAGTGGGGACTCACTGGTTGACCATCATCTCCTAATGACTACCTCCCATGAAGGGACACTACCCTAGGACTGTGCAAGCAAAGAAGCAGCAAGTAGTCCCTTGCCACTCACCCACCTGGCCTCTGCTCCATAGGCAAAGCCTTGCATAAATTGACAGTTTGATTTGTGGCATCCTTCACCTTCCCTTTCGAATCCCTCCCCCATAGCCTTACCTCTCCAGATGCATTCATGCTAAGGTGTTAAGTAGCTTAATGGGTTGCCTCTCCTGAGAAGATTTGTACTTGTAAAGAGGCAGCTCAGCTAAGCAACATTTAACACAAAGGATGCGATATGAAACATTAGACATCAGAAGTAGACCAGCGAGGGAGGTGATTGGCTCCTGAAAATCAAAGCCCAGTGAATTCTGCCTTCTCCACCCAGGCCCAGGTGAAATCTGCACCTGACATCAATTCCGTTACTGACAACTCTTTCTGTATCTTCAGTTACAGTCCCCACAACCTCCACGGCCGCCCCTCAACTCACACACACAACCTCCTTCCTAAAATGCCCTAGCCCTTCTTGGGGTGGATGAGGCTGACTGCAAAGCCCCTGTCTACAGCTTTGCATCTGTACCCCTCTTTTCTGTCTCTGAATTAAACTAAGTTCTGGCTAGAGAGCTGTAGCTTCTGGAAGCATGTAATAAAATGAGATTCTGTGATTGAAAGGGATGGCTTGATTGCTACTGTGATGAGAATACCATCCTTGTAATACATGGAACTGCAGAAAGCATTTCAAGGCACTACGTGACCTTTCATCCAGCCCCTAGGACAACAATATAATTAACTTGCTTAGTCACCGGCTGCCCCTGGAAAAGATTTAGAACTCTGGTCTATGGGCATATTTATGGCCTGTATTCCTTAGAATGGAGAGTTGTTATTTTCCATGAGAATTGCAAATATCTTTATGTTTATTTTAAGCTGTCTATTCTCTGCATTTGTAATTCGTTAAGTATTAGTTATGGCTTATCTGGGACTTAAGAACACGAAAGAGACAACACTTCGAAGTGCAGTAAATAATGTAATATGTAAGCTCCAGCTGGGTAAAGAAATTGTAAAGCTAAGGAATTCAATTTAGTTTCCAACTCCCTCTGGGCTGTGTAACCTTACAAACCCTTTGAGGCAAATCTCAGCATTCCAGCCGGGTTGAACTGGAATATTTTAAAACGGTGCTTGAATTTAATGGGGATGGGGTCCCCAGGATGCCACAGGACACAATCCAAAGTTATACAATAATTTCCCACAAGGGACCACCTTCTTGGTCCAAGAAACAATCTACCTCTAATTTAATAGTTTCAATCTGTTGGAGAATCCCAAGAAGCCACTTTCCCCCCAACCCAGCTTGTAAATAGAGTCTCATTGACCAATTGTCTATTATCATTGGAGCTTAAAATGTTTAGCTCGTTTAATATTTTCTGCACAGACTTGCTCCAAGATGCCTCAAATGACGTAGATGCTGCTGTCACAATCCACTTTGGGTTGGTTATCTGGGAAACTCCCAACACAGCAAACTGCAAACAAATACAACATTCTTTCAGACAGTCATCTGGAAGGGGACAAGATGACTATCCTGTCCCATGAGGGTTGGCACTGTAATTTGCCATCTGCCCTTCACACCTAGCTAAGTCACACTGCCTTTGGAAGATGCCTAATGAAGTGGCCAGAAGTGGAACAAAACCAGTTCTGCCTTCCTATGCCTTGGATGTGGTTGTGAATACATCTCTACAGGACAAGAGCTAAAAATGCATAGCCTACAATAAATAACCTACATCATTGTAGGAACTCCTGTACTGCTGTGTATGGCATACAAATATATTCACATACATTATCTTACTCAATCCTCATAAACAAATCCATAAGGGCAGATATTCGACCCGTATTTCACAAAGTGGTTGCACAAGGTCATACAAATATTAAAAAGTAGAGCCCAGTCGAAGCTGATGGGTTATCATTCTGATTCTTGGTTTTGTGCTACTTTTATTACTTCACATTGCTTCCCAGTCTGACTTTACAGTAATCTTTTTAGGAAATCCAGGGTCAGGGAATAGAACTGTCTTCCAGACCATTGAAGATGGAGTTAACTAAAAGACAGAGGAGAACTGGCTGGATGCGAAAACCTTTAGTGGCTGGAGCAAGTTGTATTCCTCGATGCTCAGAACAATTACCTAAATAAGTGAATAGTAATTCACTGTCCTTAGGTGCTGGGATTCAATACAGATTAGATTCTGGCAGAGTTGTAAACCTGAAGGCCAATCAAAATGAGATCAATGGCTTATGCATTCATTTTAGGACATGCATTTTGAGATTCTGTAGGATTATATGATTAAGGACTTTCACTGGGTGGATCTTAGGAGAAATAATTGGACAAGTCACAGTGGACTAGCCAGATTAAAGGGAGAGAGGCATCCTAGTAGTAGCTTTTAATCTTATCTTTATTATGTGCAAGGTAAAGCCAAACCTAGAAATTTCCACTAAATGCTCACATAGAAATTTATACTGCTTGAAATTTTATTATTATTATTTCAGGCAGCTGTATTTTTTTTTTTTAGCTGAGCCATCCTGCCACCTGTTGGCAACTCAGAGGCAACTCAGCTCAGGCCGGGAATCAAACCAGTGACCCTGTTGCTCAGAGCTCGCACTCTTGAGCAAGCTCTTAACCAACTAAGCCACTCGGCTGGCTCGGTAACTGTATTTTTAACAGAGAATGTTAAGGCAACTATTTTCTAATTAACAAAAAACTTTGTGGGCCAGATGTGGCTCAGTTGGTTAAGAGCTCGCTCAAGAGTGCAACCTCTGAGCAACAGCGTTGCTGGTTTGATTCCCACACGGGCCAGTGAGCTGCGCCAGAGCTGAGCTGCCCCTGAGCTGCCATCTCAGGATGGCTCAGCTGGTGAGAGCACGTGCTCCTAACAACAGGGTTTCCAGTTCGATTCCTGCATGGGATGGTGGGTTACACCCACCCGCAACTAAGATTGAACACAGAACCTTGAGTTGAGCAGTCACAAGCTGCCAACGGGCGGCCGGAAGGTGACTGGACTTGGAGCTGAGCTAGCTGCGCCCTCCACAACTAAGACTGAAAGACAACAACTTGGTTGTTCCCCTTCCCCAATTCCCCAACACTGTTCCTCTTCCCCAATTCCCCAATAAAATCTTAGGGAAAAAAAAAAGCTTTATAAAGTATAATATGCATACAGAAAAGTACACATATCATAGTTGTATGACTCAGTTTTCACAAACCACACACGCTATAACCAGCACTCATGCCAAGAACATTATCAGCACCCCAGAGTCTCTCCCATCTTTTCTTTAAGCCAGTATTCTTCCCCCAAGAGTCACCTCTTTCCTAACTTCCAGATTTGGTCCTTCTCTCTAAAAGGACCCACTAGCCTCCTGTTAAAACATTTCATTTTGAAGCACTTTTAACATCTGTGTGAAAGATTAGGAAGGCCTCAAATAATTGCCAGTTTACAACAGACTGCTATCGGAACAATTCAGTCAGTAGAGTTGAAGCACATAAGACCTATTTTCTAAGGCCTTTTATTCTTCATGGCACCCACAGGGGAGACACAGGTGGGCCATATTTGGAGACAGTCAGGCCTGACATCTGAATCTTTGACTTTTTCTCAGAAAGAATTCTTTTGTAAGATGATAAGCAAGAGTAAATATTTTCAAACCGTTTCAAGAAATGCTTTTGAAATCTCTCCTATAGGAGGTTGGGTCAAGCTCTCCATTTCTATCCGCCTTCATTCTTTCTGTTAAAATCTTGATCTATTGTTCAGCACAAGGATTATTCCCGTCAAACCCAGCGCTACATATGTGTTGTTAGAAAAGTAGTTAGTATTCAAGGCACCAGGGGAAGCCCTTTCTAAATTAAATGAAATTTCAGTGTGGTTATATAATACCAAATCAGATTGTCTGATTTTAACAGAGATTTGGTTAAACTCAATTTTATATGTAATTTTCTATTTGTAGAAACTAATAGAAAGAAATTGTAATAGACATGAAAGAGAACAGGAATCTTATAGAGTTTGTCATATACTGTTATGTATTAAAATGATAACACTGATTTCATGGTCCACTATTTCATTAAATTTCATGCTGTCATTAATGCTTTTATAATTAAAATAGCCTTCAAGTTAATTCAAAACTTACTATATATTTACAACTTTCCCTAACACTTGGCAATCAGATTTTAGAGGGTTTCCCCTTAAAGGGATGTGATTAACCTTTGTGCCAGAGCCTGTATTTGATTTTGGCAGCCCAAAGAAACAGGGGAAAAAGAGCTTATTTGATGAAAATTTTGCATAAAGTACTTCCTAGTGGGTAGGGTTACATATCAAATAAGGTTAGTGTGCTCTAAGGGATTTTCTTTTGCAGTATTAATCTGCTCAGGAGTTATCTTTTCATTGAATGCAGCACTGACTCCCAGTCTTTTGAAGTTGACACTTTATTATATGTATCTGTATGTGTACATATATAAACATATTGTATATATAAACATATATGTTTCCCTTTTCTATTCACCTGTGATATTCCCTTTATTATAAATGTTTGTATGTATATATTATATATATTTGTATTATATGCATATATATAAATATTTGTGTTTATGTACTATTTATATATATTGTATATATACATATAAAATCTTGCATATAGCATATAGACACACAAGATTTTATATATATATACAATATAAATACATAGTAGAGACACACATTTATAATAAAGGAAATGTCACTGGTATTCACTGGTATTCAGAAAAGAGAAATGCAGAAATGTTTATATATATATATATAGTATGTTTATTTATATACATACATTTATATACACACATAAGGTGTCAACTTCACAAGATTGGGAGTCAATGCTGCATTCAATATGCATGTACATACGTGTGTGTGTGTGTGTGTGTGTGTGCGTGTTCTCTCTCTTGTTATCTGTGTTATTTTCTTTGTTATAAATTATATTCTGGGGACGGCCAAGTGGCGCATTGGTTAAGAGCTGGTTTGGGATGACAGCGGTCCCAGTTCGGATCCCACATATGAGGGCCAGTGACACTGCCCTCTACAGCTAACAGCAGCTCCACCTGGAGCTGGGCTGTGCGAGCCCCGGTGACGGTGTAGGCTGCAGCCCTGCTGCAGTGGGCTGCCATAGGCTACAGTGAGTGGCCGGCAACCAGCGTGAGCGGCCAGCAGTGAACATGAGCTGCCAATAGCCGCAGTGAGCAACATCCAGAGGCCGGCGACCGATCTTCCTCATTCGGGAAGAGCGCAATGACGATACCAACATGGGCCAGTGCTGCAACATCTTCCTAACTAGACTGAAGAACAAAAAGACAGCAACTTGTCTGTTCCCCTCCCCAATTCCCCAATAAAATCTTTTTAAAAAATTTAAAAAATTTTTAAAATTATATTCTGTGTATGGGTAGATGGATGGATCAAAGATGATAGATTCTGATTCATTACTCTCAGTCCTTGTGTTTGTTCTAAATAGCTTTGTGATACATTTAAATATCAGTTAAAACTAATAATAGCCAACATTTATTGAGAGCTAAGTTCTAAATACGTTGCTAAGTGCTTCATCTGTACAACAACCTTACAAAAATAGTTGCTGTTACAAACCTCATTACACATATGAGGAAGCTAAGACTTAGGGAAGTCAAGTGCATTTGCCAAGCCTCACAGTTATAAATGAATGACAGAGCCTAGGCTCAAATTCAAATCATTTTAATGACGAAGCCCCATTTTCATCCACTGCACCTTCATGCTGTTAACTTTTGTGCTACTTACCTCTCTTTTCTAGAATTTTGTTGATAAACTACTTGGGGTATTCTCCCATATTAACTTTAGAGTTAAGTAGTAATGTTTCCAAGCATTCTATTTGCATTTTGATGAAAGTTGCATTTAATCTATAAAAATATTTGAGAATTGATTTCTTTCATAAATATTTACTCTTCCTATGCAAGAATATGGCACTGTTTTCTATTTTCTTGCCTCTTTTTTAATCTTAACAGAATATTGCATTTTTCTTCATACAGGTCTAAAGTTCTTTTTCTATAAATTACCGCATACCATATTTTTATTGCTGCTGATAGTAAGATATCTTTTATGATTGTATTAAATATCTATTGTAGTTATTGTCAAGAAGCAGGCTGGGCTTGAGATTTTATACTGACAACAGGCTAATGTGCCAGCTGTTTCATGAATGCTGCCAGCAGACACGAAACTCCTGAGTAAGAAAAAGAACGTTATTATTCCCAGCAAAAGCGGTAGCCAAAGTGTCAGCACGATGCTCATGTGGTTTCTCCATACTCTATTTTATGCCTCCACTGATCTCCAATTATATTTTATTCAGCATACCCATAATACTTTGTTGCAATTACTAATTTGTAGGTCTCTGCATTCCTACAGTATCTAATTCATGTTTCATCTCTGGAGCCTAGCACAGGACCTGGCATTTGGTAGGTACATGTAACTATTAGCTTCTCTTCCCTGCCTTACCCTTCCCTCATGGCCACTAAGGGTATTCATGAGCTTTCGACTCTGAGACCTACCCCCCTGTAGAAATGTGCAAAAGACTGACATCTTAAAGCTGTTCAACATGTTCTGTTAAATGCCCTTCAGCAACCGGAAGTCCAAAGAAAAAGGCATTATATATTTTACACATGAGAACACAGTTCCCAGGGTTATGGGGGACAGGTATCACATACATCAGAGGAGGTAGAGTACCAATGACTAACACAAGCAGAACCAGCCTTAGGCTGATGCTACGGAGCCCTTCCAGATACTGGACGCTGATGGCTCAACTGAGTCCCTCTCTGGAAACTGTCACAATTCTGGAGGGTTATCCCAGCTCCTGAGCTCTCTGTGGGGTTGGCCGAGGACTTCCACATTGCCCAAGAGCACTTCCTTCACTCCCCTGTCAACTGCCGGTTTGAAACTCTGCATCTCAGAATCTACTTCCTGAAGATCCCCACCATAGAACCGAGGTCTTATAATGTGACAGAATTTTACATTTGTGGGCCTATGGAAAGTGCCCTATTGAAAATATTTCTCCCATTGCTTTGTGTTTTGAAGGCTTTGGAATATCTTTAATTCTGTTATCCAAATGCTTCCAAGAGCGATATCTGAAAACCCACACTATTAACTAAAATGACTAAATGAATGAACAAATAGACCCATGTTTTCAAACATTTTGTTTCTTTTGACAATATGATTGCCAATAACAGCTTTAATTCAACTGAGTGAACTAGTGCTAAAAAAAATGAATTGACATACTTATTACCAAAAACCAAAGTCCATTTTTTTGTTATTCATTGCAAAGTAAATAAATAATGTTTAACCCTGGTTTCTTTTTCAGATACTGAAAATAGCATATAGAATCCCATTTTAACCTTGATGTGCCCCAAGAATACAATCTACTCTAATTTCTTCCTTTTATTTCAGAAATAAAGAAACTAAGAAAGAAAAGAACAGAAACCAACATGATGTTGTTTCATCAATAGGACTTCCATCCATAATTATAACTACAGGTAAATTGAAATAACCTGGTGATTTAAACAAATGTGTGTGTGTTCTTCTTAATTAATTAATGAATTAAGCTAGCTCTTCTTTGACATAAACTGGCTCTTTATTCAAACCAGCAAAATATCAAGACCAGATAATCAGTATCAACTTGTTGACTGGCATCAGTATTTGAAGTGCCAAAAGGAAAACAAGGACTCCTGTAATGGTTTTATGAAATTGTATTAATAAAGATGGCTTTTTTTTTTTTAAGATTTTATTGGGGGGCTGGCCGAGTGGCACAGTGGTTAAGCGCTGGCTTGGGAAGCCAGTGGCTCCAGTTCGGGTCCCACATATGAGGGCCAGTGACACTTCCCTCAAAAAAAAAAAAAAAAAAAAAGATTTTATTGGTGAATCAGGGGAGGGGAACAGACAAGTTGCTGTCCTTTTTGTTCTTCAGTCTAGTTGCGGAGGACGTTGCTTCACTGGCCTATGTTGGTATTATCATTGCACTCCTCCCGGATGAGGCAGATCAGTCGCCGGCCTCTGAGTGGTTGCTCACCGCAGGTATTGGCAGCTCACGCTGGCTGCCGGCCACTCCCTGTAGCCTATGGCAGCCCCCTGCAGCAGGGGCTGCAGCCTACACCGTCGCCGGGGCTTGCACAGCCCAGCTCCAGGTAGAGCTGTTGTTAGTTGTAGAGGGCAGTGTCATTGGCCCTCATAGTGGGATCCGAACAGGAGCTGCTGGTATCCCAAGCCAGCTCTTAACCACTGCGCCACTCGGCCGGCGCTAAAGATGGCTTTTAATGAACGCACATCCCCCAATGACACAGCTAACTTAGAGCAAATCTGAGAAGGGCCAAAACTATTTATGGAACCGTCCATTTCCTGGTTTAAAAAACGCACCCCATTTACTTCTTCTGTCTAGAATCTTCATTCTCCCAAAGGACCCGGTTCAGTTCTGCTAATCTGCCCTTCCTTCATTTCTAGGAAGACAAATTAGACATGGGAGCCTGCCTGGGGGTCTGTAAGAAACTTTCAAATTATTCAAATACCTAAGATGCGTTTTTATAAACACCGAGACAGGGTCACCTCATTAGAGATTCTGATTCCACCCCAGGTCTGGGGTGAGGCCCTGCAATCTGTATGTTTAACAAATACCCCAGGGGCTTGGGATGATCTGCTAGATTTGGGGAACCACCAATCTGAGAATTTCATTCTTATCAAGTGTTTAAAACCTCATGGTTAACCTTCTGAATGAATTTGTCTTTTAAAGAGCCTCCTAAAGAAAGATAATGCTTAACTCCAAGGAATAAATCAGAGCAAAAAGTAGACAGGGTATTTGAGGCAATAAGACAATCCAAGTCCAATTTATCAAATCAAACCCCACAGAAATCATCTACTCCATCTGCCCTTTGAAGTTCACTGAGGTGATCTGTACCTGTCTCACAATGTTCAAGATAAAGGAGAGAGAAAAGAGAAAAGCTGCTTTTTCCTCCCCCTCAGTGCGCTCGCTCTCTCTCTCTCTCTCTCTTTCTCTCTCTCTCTCTCTCTCTCTCTCTCTTTCAGAGGTTTATGTACTAGTCCTTTCCTTTTTGAGAAAGAAAGATAATCATCACAAGATGCTGCAATGTATAAAGCAATTCAAAGGACAAAATTAAGCTAAAAAGCTCAAAATTGAACTGTGTCCATAAGGACAGCAACCTAAAATGGCCCAGTTATAAAGAGCAGCCACTTCCTAATGACTAACACAAGACAAACGGCTGCCAGGCTCTGAAATTGCATGTGCGCCTTAGCTGCCCACACTCTGATGCAGGCGAACAGCACAAGGTCTTTGGTACCAGTTGTTAAAAATAAACTGTGAGCTCTCAGAGGAAAGACAGTCTTTGCATTGAGGACACACCGTGGGGCCTTCCGCCAGAAAGCTTTCAGTCCCTGGCACTGAGAACAACCTCAGTGGGCACAACAGGTCCAGCACTCCAACCAGCTGCCATGATAAACCCAGCGAGTGATTGCTGCTTCAGAACCTGGAAGAGGATGATGAACAAAAATGCCGTCTGGGGCCGGCCGAGTGTTGCGGTGGTTAAGCGCTGCCTTGGGAAGCCAGCGGCCCCAGTTCAGTCCCACATACGAGGGCCAGTGACACTGCCCTCAAAAAAAAAAAAAAAAAAAAAAGTTCTGTGAAAAAAAAAAATGCCGTCTGTCAGGTTTCCTATGTGTGCTAGCAATTTTTGCCTTGGGTTTCTATGGAGAAATAGAGCCAGCCCTGATGAGGGTTAGGAATCGAACACCTGTAAATGGTCTTACATTTGACACATGGGTTCACTAAACATCTTCACAATTTTCTGAGGATATTTTTCTCTGTATCTTCAGCTCATGGGTTCTCTAAAGGAAGATTAAGCTAAGGACTTGTTCTATTATATCTACCCCGTTAAAATATTGCATTGGAAGTCATGTTGAAACCCCAAGAATCCTGCTGATCCTCTTTATTCAGCTCCTTAAAAGAACTCTTTAAGCAGCAAACAGAGCTGAATATTATAGCTTTCATTTAAGATCAAGACTCACTTTACTACCAGGGTGCTTAGAATTAAGGTTAGATGACCCCTTAAGGACATTTATACACAGGCTTGTAATCTATGTTTTCCCAGTCTTTTCCAAAGACAGAGAAAAGGGGAGGATCTGAAGGGAGAGAAAAACAGCTGGTCATCCCACTTCTCTCTTCAACTCTACTGTGTTCACACAGGATAGAAACTAAAACACCACATCTTTATGAAGTACTGTTTACATGGTAAGCACTGTGTAGTTCACATAAGCCAACAATATCATGAGTTGGGTGCTATAGGGAACTCTATTGTACACATAAGGAAACTGAGGCAAATAACTTGCCTAAGTTACTTGTCCAAGAGCCACCAAAGTCCTTCAGGATATCACCTATTCATCAAATCTCTTCCCCATAGTACTTCTGCCTAGCTCATCTTCAGCATTCTTATCCTTCTTTACTGAATTTCGGTACCTCACAACCTAGACCCCATCTTCCATCGTAAAGCCATGTATGATCTAAAGGGAAGTCAGCACATTACAGCACAAAGAACTTGCCTTGGCCTCAGAAAAACCTTCTCCTTCCGTGACTTGATCACTTTCTCCTGAGTCTGAGTCTCCCCATTTTCATTTTCAGTGGGGGTGGTTATGAAGTTCAGAGGAGATAACATGTGAAAAGCAAACAATAAAATGTTCACCAACATTAATCAGAATTATTAATACAATGTGAAATGAATTCAAT
Source organism: Aselliscus stoliczkanus (assembly GCA_033961575.1). Lineage (NCBI taxonomy): Eukaryota > Metazoa > Chordata > Mammalia > Chiroptera > Hipposideridae > Aselliscus > Aselliscus stoliczkanus. The sequence goes on from CM066731.1 coordinate 27,960,967, forward strand.
AGCAAGGAAAGAAAACACTACCAGTTCTGACACAGTCAATATATTTGGTGAAAAACTAGGTTACGTTGACAGTTGAATAAGGTAATAAAACAGACTAGGATATAAATATATTCTTAGATTCCCAAAGCCAATAATATTGAAAGCAAGTAATGAATAAATCTTTGGGATCATCATAAGTCATACCCGTACGATATTTTATAGATTATAGAGCTCCTTGGTGATGGCGTTTATTTTATTATTTAAAGTCATGTAACATGGGCAGGGTATTGTCAAGTGGACTGTGTGAGCTGAGAAAAGGATTCCTATGGGCAGACATGGACAAATAAAAAGTCACTACAGTGGCCTAATTACAAGTCCTCAGGAGACCCTGAGCCCTTAGAGTAACCTGACTGACATCTTGAAATATTACAGTGAGGGAATGAGAATAATAGAAAAGTGTCAGAAATATTTCCCCACCCTCACTCTAAACTCTCACTTTCAGATTTTTATTTATTTTTTTTTTGTGAGAGATTGGTCCTCTGGGAACTATATGTGTGCTAATTCTTGTTGTCTGTGTAACTCAGAAATCACCAGGCTGAAAATAAAGGCATGGCAAGTGCACACCTGGTTTTCCAGGACTCTTTACATGTAGACTTCAGGATGCTTGCACAGCATCAGGGGTTTCATTGAAGGATACTGGAAAAAGAAGATTCACCCCATACATTTTAGGGGGCACAGGCTCAAGTCAGCTTCCTAAAGAAGTCTCTCAAGAGCCTCTTAGGCCTAGAGAGTAAGAACCAAAGATGCAAGCACATCAGTTAGGGTGTTTTCAGCTACAAATAAGAGAACTCCCAACTATTGTGGTTTAAACAACATAGATATTTATAATCTCACATAATAATTAAATGTGCCTGGTACATAATAGGCTCTACAGAAGTGATTGCTATTATTACTGGTAATAATAATAACTATTACTATTATTATTATCATTACAAGATAGTCAAGTCAAGAAGGTTCCGAGTTTGGTCCAACAGCTCAGAGGCCCAGGTGCTTGTCTTCTCTGTGGTCTGGCATTCACGGTGTGATATTGATACCTCCCCTCATGACCCCTAAAAGGCTGCAGTGACTCCAAGGTCACATGCAGACAAATCATATTCAGAAAAGAAAAAAAAGGATGCGTCTTTTTTTTTTTTAGGAAGAGAAGCCTTTCCTCAAAACCCTAAGCAGACGGACCGGCCTAGTGGCGCGTTGGTTAAGAGCTTGGGATTCCAGTGGCCACGGTTCAGATCCCATTTATGAGGACCAGTGACACTGCCCTCTACAGCCAAGATGATGAACAACAGCTCCACCTGGAGCTGGGCTGTGCAAGTCCCAGCGATGGTGCAGGCTGCAGCCCCTGCTGCAGTGGGCTGCCATAGGCTACAGTGAGTGGCCGGCAGCCAGCGTGAGCTGCCAATACCTGCGGTGAGCAACCACTCAGAGGCCGGCGACTGATCTGCCTCATCTGGGAAGAGCACAATGATAATACTAACATGGGCCAGTGAAGCAACGTCCTCCACAACTAGACTAAAGAACAAAAATACAGCAACTTGTCTGTTCCCCTCCTCTGATTCCCCAACACTGTTCCCCTCCGCCAATTCCCCAATAAAAAAATCTTTTAAAAAAAAGAACTCTAAGCACACATCTTTTTGAATTTCAAGGGCCAATGTTGAGTTACTTGCCTATGCACTAGTTATAAGGGAGGCTGGGGAAAGAGTAATAGGCATCTTCCACAGTAGGGAAAGGGTCTCTGTCCAATCAGGAAAGGAAGAGGGAAGCTCCTGGAAAGGCAAATAATATGTCAACACCCATAATATCAGGCTAGTTCTCCCACTAGGTACTGCTCAGAAAGAGTGGGGAGCTCTGAGTTGTGTGCCACTGGGCCTTTCTCTGGAGGTAGGGAATTCCTGAGAGAAAGAGATGCTATTAGACAACTGGAGGTTGGCACAGGTAGCTTATACTTTAGAGTCAGTCTTTCCCTTCTGCCTGTGTTAGGAAAAGGCATTAGGAGCCTGAATAAGAGGTATCACCCACGTCCTTAGCAAGAGATCAACATAACATGAGGAGCAGACCTCCTTGGGAAATGGAAACTTCTGTAATGAGGGTTCCCAGAAACAGAGCAGACCCCTTCCAGCACAGCATCTGCTTGTTACACGACAGCCATACAGCCAGGGCAGGCAGCCAAATGCCAAAGAAGAGAGACTCAGCCGGGAGGACAGGGAAGGGTCAACATCCAGCAGCTGTGGGAGTTCCCACTGAAGAGAGTGGCTAACACCACTGCCTTCACTTCCTCGTTGCCTGGGAAGCTCTGACATTTGGAGAAAAGGATCAGTATCAGCCATTAATAAAATAGAAGAAATATATCTATCTCTAGGAGAAAACATTGTGGAAATGACTGGACATTATGGCAATCTAGTTCAGACTGGTTATTTTGAGGAAACAGATATTGGGGCTGGATTCCTGTGGCTCCAGAGTGAAGTGCTTTTCTAATTTATTTTCCCAATCCACAGCCAGGAGGGGTGTTTATCAGGGATTTGTCTACAGGCAGGCTGGACACACTAATGGGGAATCTAAACCCCAGGGGAGACCCAGGCAAAGAGGCGACTGAATGTTAGCTAACTATCAGAAGATAGGACAGACTTCGTCACCAGGCTGGTGAGCATCAGAGAACATGGCTCCTGGTTAAGAACTAAGACTCCAATATTAGACAGATTATACTTCGAATCCCACTTACTGGCTCTATGACCTCTGGTTTATTATTTAACCTCTCTATGCCTCAATGTCCTTACATACAAAATGAGAATGGTGATTATACCATCTTAGAGGGTTAATTAAAGACTAAATGAATGACTACATGTACATTTCTTAGAACACTACCATGAATATATGAATATTAGTGAGTAGGTAAGAGAAGGCTTATAACCAGTTTGAGATAAAACAATGAATAACACACTTGATCGTGAAAAATGAATTAACAAAAGGACCTAGTGCAAGTGGGTAGGAATTACTGAGGAAATTTTGGGCGTATGACATTTTTTGCCCATGATATAAATTATTTTTTACTGCATTAACTTGGATTTTATAGGGCTACTTCCTTATGTTGGTGTGAAAGTCAAACCTTTATGAAACAATTTGGAACATCTCTGAGATATGCAAAGCACAGATGCTGAGCTGAAGTGGGATAGATAATTTTCAGTGTTAACCATAACTCTACCATCCCGAATGGAGACAGGATGTGTATGCTGTTCAAACTCCCTTGTGTTACCTTGAACAATAACTGCATAATGTAAGGGAGCACGTGGAATTGAGGAGAACACGAATACCTGTGGAACCTGAGAATACCTGAACGATTAGGCCTCCCAGAGAAGGAATGAAGCTAACTCATGAACTGGGAGATGGCTTGGGATCCAAGGCAATTCTAGTTGCCAGTTACCTTGTCATCCCCTTAGCCCCAGGAGCTCACAGTCCCACTGGGATAATGAGTCAGCTTTTTAGTGTTTTTCCTTGGACTCCTTCTACTGCTGCAAACAAATACCTATGTCTAGTTTCCTTTTACTCATCACTTTCATTTATTCATGACTTCTGCTTGCTCACAATTTCCGTTATTCATGATCTTTCATGGCCCTTCTGCCTTGTGGCTTTGTTCCTTTATTCTCTAGGTATTTATTTATTTATTCATTTGTTTTTACAGAAATTTTGATTTGTCCAATTTAATCCCCATTGTCCTGGTTGAACAAAAAGCTCTTGCTCCATGACCGCAGAGCTTATAAATTGTCCTTAGCCTGATGTCCACAACTGGTCTAATCAGCCATAGCTAACAAGTCAAGGTCACAATGATGCCAAAAGGAACATAGGTGCTTAAAGATCTGTCTAGAGCCTTTCTTCATTAAGGAAGGAAGGTGGTCTCTATAAGAGGGCCATAGATTTTTCAGGCATTCTGAAGCTTGGTCTATCCTCTGCAGCAAGTATCTTAAACTAGAAACTAGAACTGAATAGGAAGAAATCATCTAGAACCTTAAAACTCAGAAAAGCCTTAAGTTTTAATACCGAAACTACTTTAGCACTTGACTGGGCATAAAAGAACTTTCGTAGGGCCAGGAACACAATGACCAGACACCAAGCCAAGTCACCTAGGACACTAGGAAAGAAAAGGCATAGTTTGGTGAGAACTTTATCTTAGAATAAAGACCTTTGGGGGTCTAATAAAGCATGCTGTTACTTTTATTGGGATAGTAGATACTAAAGCTATAATTCAGAGAATTTATTATTATTGAGTTGTTTTCTCCAAACATTTTGAAATTTCCTTCTTGCTCACTTTTTGGGAGTCTTTTGTGAAAAGTACAGCATATCTTACCAATGCCAAGAGAAGAGCGATGCATCCCCAGTGTGATAGCCACCAAGAGAAGGCGAACCTCAGTGTCTCTTGCCCTAGAATTTGTTCTTTGTTTTGGTTTTTGTTTTACCAACAAAGAGTGGCTTAAGAAGACATGACAACTAAATACAAGGTCTGACAATTACATTTGCCAACTTGCCACCATACGCTTACATTGTACAGCAGTGCTGTACAAACAGCTCGGTAAGGTTTCATAACCTTGCTATATCAGTGTCTCACAGCTGTGTTCATGTCGCCGTGTGGCGGTGTCTTGCTGAGTGGCGTTCATTATTTTTGTTGCGTGTTTTTGTGTGCTGTCATGAGAATGTCTGAGCTTGAATTAGAGCAACGAACAAACATTAAGTTTCCTGCTAAACTTGGCAAGAGTGGAAGTGGAATCAGGGGCATGTTAGCCCAAGTTTATGGGGATAATGCCATGAAGAAAATGGCAGTGTATAAATGGATTAAGCATTTTTTTGAGAGGAGAGAACATGTCACTGATGAAGAGAGGTCAAGGTAGCCAGTAATGAGCAGAACTGATGAAAACATTGTAAAATTGTGTCAAATTTTGCATCAAAATCACTGGCTGACTGTGAAAAGCATAGTAGACCAAGTAAACATCAATAGAGAAACAGTGAGGAAAATCTTAACTGAAAATCTTGGCATGAGAAAGGTGTGTGCAAAAATGGTCCTGAAGGAGCTCACCAGTGAACAAAAGCAAAGGAGAGTTGAAGTTTGCGAAGACCTTATGGAGGGGCAAGATGATGTTTTCAGCCATGTTATCACTGGTGATGAAACATGGGTGTACCAATATGACCGTGAAACAAAGCATCAAAGTGCACAATGGAAGTCAGACAATTCTCCACCACCAAAAATCAAGAGTAAAAACAATGTTGCTAACCTTTTTTGACATCAGAGGGATTATTCATTATGAATTTGTACCAACTGGACAGACAGTTAACCAAGTTCACTATTTGGAAGTGTTGAAAGGATGCATGAAAAAGTTAGATGAAAATGACTTGAACTTTTTGACAACAACTCATGGCTCTTGCATCATGACAATGCACCAGCTCACACAGCACTGTCTGTGAGGGAGATTTTAGCCAGTAAACAAATAACTGTATTGGAACACCCTCCTTACTCACCTGATCTGGCCCCTAATGGCTTCTTTCTTTACCCAAAGATCAAGGAAATATTGAAAGGAAGACATTTTGATGACAATCAGGACATCAAGGGTAATATGATGACAGCTCTGATAGCCATTCCAGGAAAAGAGTTCCAAAATTGCTTTGAAGGGTGAACAAGGCGCTGGCATCAGTACATAGCTTCCCAACAGGAGTACTTTGAAGGTGACCATAGTGATATTCAGCAATAAGGTATATGGCACTTTTTCTAGGATGAGTTCATGAACTTAATTGTTCAACCTCATACAGTGCTGTATTCTAGATGGGATCACGGAACAGGAAGAGGGCAGGAAAAAAGCCAAATAAATAAGAATAAACTTTGGACTTCATTACTAATAAGGGAAACGATGTGGGGTGGTAGGGAGAGGCATATGGGAACTCCTGGACTTGCTGCCCAAATTTTCTATAATTCCAAAACTGTTCTAAAAGATACAATCTGTAATTATAAAAAAAGACCCACCCCTAGTAATATATAGCTGAAACAATTATCTAGTCCACTTGTATGGCAAGTGTTTTAGGACATTGCAAATAACCCATACTTCTCTATAAGGATAAAAGATGAATTATACAAGATTATTAGAGAAAATGGTAAGGTCATTATTTGTTGGGCCACCATTTAACCTTGTCAGCAATCAAGCATCCAAACTGTTATCCTGTATTCTTCAAAATACAACCTTAACTGACTGACAGAAAAAGGAAACCAGGATAAGCAGTACTCTGCAATTCTAATGCCATGACTCCGAGCTTCAAATCTTCACATGATGGGCTACTTGACTTAAATAAAAAAAGGAAAGAAAAGAGCAGCAGAAAGTGCCAAACAAGTGGTACTTGACAGAGGGCTGGAACAGAACAGTGAGTTCCTCATAATAAGAAAGTTTCTGACAAGAGCCTTTTCAGACGTAATCAGCTCAGGAAAGAAATGACAGAACAGAATGAACATTCTAATTCAATTTATATTATTATATTGATGATGCATTTAAATAGTGCTTGTTTTTGCCAACACTGTTAAGCACATTAGGCTAAGTTCTGCACAACTGAATTCAGAATATTGAATAGGAGAGCTGCACTGTAAAATTCCTCACTTCCAAAATTCTTTAAGGAAATTCACAAAACCACATTTTTGGGTAGATATGACTTAGGAATTACAGCAGCCTCGGGAGAAATGTTTGTGAAGGTTTTACTTCTCATTGTTTTTCAGCTGGTTCTTGAAAGAGAACTGACACCAGTTTCCCAGTCTTCGTGGCCAAGAATGGAAAAGTAAAAACCTCATTTGGTTTTGGCCATGCTGGGGAGCCTCTTTCAGAGTCTGTAGATGGTGGGGAACTGATGATGGCAGCCCATTCAGGTCCCTTACTCCTGCCTTACTCTGCTGCTGGTTTCAGAGTACATTTTCTGTCCTTATCAAGCCATGACAATGAATACAAACTCATTCCAGTCTGCCAGAAGCAAAGGGGATTTTTATTTAAAAAACAAAGTAGTCTCATAGATGTTCTAAAAGCCAGAAATGAAACAGAGTTAGGCCATGTAGGAACAAGAAGTGGAGAGTTAGTGAGGCTACCTCTCCCATTCCTCACTGGTAGGTCTCTCAGCTCTGCTACCTCTGGTATCTGCCTCCGCCCCAGTTCCCTCTGCCTCCGCCCCAGTTCCCTCTCAGCAGCCTGGCTATCAGAGCTTATTTAGGGCCTCCCTGCTCTCCCTCTGTGCTCCGTTCAGCCCTTATGAGGCTTTGGCCTGTCGTAGTGCCAGCTCTGCATCCCACTCTGCATGACCTTTCAGCTTAAGCACTCATCACCAATATCTGCCTTTCAGTGTCTCAATTCCAAATACCCCTGTGGGATGGGGCAATGGGTAATGTCCTGGATGGATGGGGTCCTGTGACATAGAACACTCCTACCTCTTTCAGGGACTGAGGGTAGGTGAGGGTAGGGAGAAGAGGTGGTAGGGAGAGTGAGGTCTCTAAGAATGGAATGTGAAAGGGAAGAAGCAGTTGACTTACAACTGTCCCCACCTGTTGTGGGCCAGCTGAGTAGTCCACCCCACCTCCCCCACTGAAAAACTTAAGTTTTCTTTCCTATAGAAATGTTAAGTTTCCTCCCTAGTTCCTTAGTTTCTAAGCTCCTGGCTTTGATTATTCTTCTAATCAGTTTGTGAATCCTAGACTAAAGATTGCTCCTAGGCTGAATCACAGGCATCTCCTATCCCCTTCTTCTTGATTGTTTTGTGAATCAGTTTCTGAATCCTAAACAATAGATTGTTCATAGAAATCTCCTACCCCTGCTTCAGATAACTACTTAAAAGCCTGTGACTTCCCAACATCCCTCAAGCCATTTCAGACCTAACACTTGGACAATTCCCTCCCAAAGATGAAATAGGTTTTAACATTTCCCCAGGCCAGTAAGCCTCATGATTCTTTCCAAACCCATTCTGGGCCCAGACAATTGATGCCACCTGAGTGATGGGCTGAATGGCCACAGGCTTCCTGAAAGTTAACATATCTTTTAATTAAAATCTTAAAATCTATTTTTCCTCATTTAGGGGCCTTGGGGAAACAGATGATACCCCAGCAAGATTGCCAGTCACAACCAAAGAAGCCAACATGGTCTTCCAGGCAGATGTTGAGACCCCTTCCTCTCTCTCATCTGAGATCAGATAGGGTGCAAGTTCTGTGAATCCCCTAATAGGCAGGGATACCTCTACGCCCCTGCCCAGCAGGAAGCAGATACAGAAGAAAAGACCTCCTGTCCCTCAGCTTCCCATAGAGATTTTATGGGGATCACGTCTCTCAAGGGGAAAACAAGGCAGGCAGTTAGAGGCAGGTATTGGGTCTCTGCATTCCTGCACATCCCACAGAAAGCCACCGCCCAAAAGACCTCCCCTCTCCACTACTGCCTCTTGTCAATCACAGGTGCCAATCAAGTGGTCCCATACCAAGAGAGGGACAGCCCATTCTAGAGAAAAAGGGATAAAAACTCCAAGTCCTGGGCAATCAGGCCCTTTTTTTTGAGTACCTTCCCTTTTTTGAGCCCTCTGAGCGTTTTTGAGCCTTGCCTTTGCTCGTGGCCCACTCCAAACTTTTTGGAATATAATTTCTCTTCTAATAATGGGCCCTTGAGCCATTCTCTACTGCTCGGACCCACTTCTACTTCTTTAAAGTGTACTATCTCTTCTAATAAACTGCTTTTTCACTACTGTTTGTATCTTGTTCAATTCCTTGCTCGACGTGACAAGAATCTGGGAACCACACTGAGAAGGGCCCACTCTCCAACAACACACCTCCCCTTTAAAATGTAATTTATATCACTGTACTAATAACTTGTATTCCTTATAAAAAAATAAGTATAAAGAAATACATTTTTAAATGACTGATCCCACAACCCAAATAGAACTACTGCAAATGTTTTGGCACAAACTTTCAGAATTTTTAAGATAACACATGTATTTATAAACACACTAATATTTTTAACAAAAGCAGGAACACTTTATACACACTACTTTAAAATCTGCTTTTTCACTTAAAAATACATGTAGACATATTGGATATATATCTATGCCCATGAAAAATATTGTACATTAATCTTTTTTAACAACTGCATAATATTCATTTTATGGATGTGCCATATAATTCAACCAGGCACCTACCTCTTTTTGACATTAAGGTTGTCTCAATTTCATTTTTGTTATTAACAAAAACACGCCAATCAACATCCTTATATACACATATGTCTGTACAATCTCCTGAAACTCCTTAGCATAAGTTCTTTCAAGTGGATCGATTAGCTGGGTTAGAGGCATGGGACATATGACCAGAGTATTTTACACAAATATGGTTCTGATTTATATTCCCATTGGTACTATATCTATATTTGATCTTAGCCACATTTCTGGCACAGAGCTCTCAAAGCCCTTGGAACTTACAGTGAAGACAGCGATAAAGGTGTCTTTTGCTACGTTAATGAGGTGACTTTTGGAAATCGCCTGAGGATGTGGGCTGGTTGTCAGTGAAGCCAGTCCTCTGATCAGAGACTTGGAACTTTCATTAACCCCACACTTCCTGGGAAGAGAGAGGGGCCAGAGACTGTGTTTCACCACCAATCATCAGTGATTTAGTCTATCATGCCTATGTGATAGAGCCTCCATAAAAACCCAAAAGGACAGGGTTCAGCGAGCTTCCATGTTGGTGAACACGTGGGGATTTGAGATTTGGGGAGAGTGGTGCTTTGGGAGAGGGGGTATAGAAGCCCCAAACTCTTTCCCACATGCCCTATGCATGCCTTCCATCAGGCTGTCTCCGAGTTTATTCTTTAATAATAAACCAGTAATCTAGTGAGTAAAATGTTTCTCTGAGTTCTGTGAGCCACTCTAGCAAATTAATCAGGCCCAAGGAGGAGGTCATTAGAACCTATGATCTACAGCCACAAGGTCAGAAGCATAGGGAATAACCTGGACTGGTGATTGGTGTCTGAAGTTGAGGGCGGCAGTATTATAAGACATCTCACTCCGGTGGGATCAGATATCTCTAGATAAATAGTGTCAGAATTCATTTAAATTGTAGGACACCCAGGAAATTGCTTGGTAGTGTAGGAAAAACCCACACATATTGGAATTGGGAACGTAAGTTTACCTGGGAACCATCATTCTCTTTAAACTACCTTCGTTTCTCCTTAACTGGCTTATTTTTACCTAACTTTCCATTTATGTGGCAACTTGATCTAAAATTGTATGGGTTTATAGCTCCCTTTAAACCAAAGATACCACATTTGTGACTCTGCATAACTAGATGTTTCATTTGAGAGAGCATTATGTTCACTCTGATCTTTTTCTTCATCACTGTCTTCGACACTTGCTAAAATATTTGTATTGAGCTTCTGCTTTTCCTTTACCAGCTGGAATGAATCCAGAAGTGTAGCTTTCCTTCTCTATTTAAAGCTGTCAAATATAGCATTACCAGGTTTAGCCCAGGGAGTTTACTGAATATTCATCTTTGCTCAAACAGTGCAGACACATCTGCTGAAAGAAATTGACAGAGTCAGATAAATTATCTGAGGGACTTGTTACTGAATGAGGCTGTGCCATAATGGTATCTTCTTTTTCTTATTCATTCACCTATCCATTCATTTATTTATTTATCTATCCATATTTGCCAAAAAGAATTAACCTATAAGTCTCTTGACTCTCTTTGGGGAGATTTTTTTTTTTAATATTTTATTGGGGAATTGGGGGAGGGGAACAGCATTGGGAAATTGGGGAAGGGGAACAGACAAGTTGCTGTCCTTTTGTTCTTCAGTCTAGTTGCGGAGTACGTTGCTTCACTGGCCCATGTTGGTATCGTCATTGCTCTCTTCCCGGATGAGGCAGATTGGCCCCCGGCCTCTGGATGGTCGCTCACCGCTGTTATTGGCAGCTCGTGTTGGCTGCCGGCCACTCACTGTAGCCTATGGCAGCCCACTGCAGCAGGGGCTGCAGCCCACACTGTCGCTGGGGCTCGCACAGCCCAGCTCCAGGTGGAGCCACTGTTAGCTGTAGAGGGCAGTGTCACTGGCCCTCATATGTGGGATCCGAACCAGGGCCACTGGCATCCCAAGACCAGCTCTCAACCAATGCACCATTTGGCCGGCCCGAGATTGTTTTTGATGGAGACATCCTGATATAGAACTTTTAATATTATTTAGTAATTATTTGCCAAATGTAGGTGATTAAGGACTAAGTATTTTAATATTCTTATAAATAAAAGCAAAATATGGTTATTGTAGAAACTTCTTCAGATATGAGAGCAAAAAAAATTTTTAAATCACCTGTAATTATATAATCCAGAGACAATCATCAGGAACAACACATTTATTTTTATTTTCTGAATCTTTATCTTTAAGATGATACCAAATAATAGCTACCAAAGAATCACTTCCAAAAGGGTCTTTAGGAAGCAATTAAAAACATCTTTGGGGGGGGGGGGAATGACTGGTTAGCTCAGTTGGTTAGAGCATCTTTTCATAGCACCAAGTTGCCAGTTCGATCCCCACATGGGCCACTGTGAGCTGTGCCTTCCTTAAAAGAGTCACCTATGCCACGGTAGTATGAAAGCAATGTGTAACCAATGACCATGGCTGTTCCCACCCCCCCCAAAAAAAATCTTTAAATTGGTTGTTCATATAAAATAAATGGTAATTAACCACTAGGAAGAAAGAACAGTGGGCATCCTGGCAGTGTTAAAAAAAAAAAAAAAAGGAAAGAAAGAAAGGAAAAAAGATTGTAAGACCAGAGTGAAGTGGAGAGGAAATACCTAGAGACAATCATACACAGAAAAATGGAAATCGCTGATGGTTTATAAAAGAGAAGATACAGAAGAAGGGGAGGGGGAAGGGGCCACCATCAGAGCAGATCACTTTATTAATTAGGATTCTTTAAAGGCTACAAGTAATAAAAACTCAATGTGAAGCAGAATAATGAAAAAGGGGTTATTATTTGGGAGCATACTGGTATGTTTCTTGTAACTGAAGGAAAGATTATACAACCAAATCCATGCAGAGTTAAGCTGTGCCTCCTGAACAATAGGAACCAGGGGCCGAAACCCCACTAGGATCCTTTTAGAGTATCTCTTCTCTTTGCTTTTTTTCTGTATATCATATGTATTGTATTCCACTGCAAGCCATCTGACAACATGTGATGGAAAACATAACTGCCAAGAGCTCCTAATCTTCCTAATCCCCACAACCTGAGAGAGGCTGAATTTCCTCAGTTCCACTGAGGAAAGTCCGAGGGATTACTCCGATTTGCCCACTTTGGATAATTTGTGCTCCCTTGAACCAACCATCTGTCTTGACAAATTTAGGTATCAAGAGATAGGCAATGTCAAATAAGAACATGGGGGCTCCTTCTAGAATCACAGGGTTAGAGTGGAAGGAAAAGCAGTTCTCAAGAGAGAGTGGGATTGTTTCCAGAAGGCTATAGAAGGATAACCTAAAAATGCTTACTACTGTTCTCAAAGCAGCATGATTTCAAACCATTTGGAAGAAGTTTGAGTGATAACAGCAGGTCATTGTAGCTTCCTGTAGCATAAAACAGGCAGGATCCTCATAAGTCATCTCACCAGTGCCTGTTTGGTTTGGGAAGGGGGGTGGTCCATTTAATTCCTGGAAGTAGCTATACACCCCTGTCATAATGTTTCAAGAAACATTGAGTGCCCAGAAAAACACATTCCTTTAAGGCCCATTTAAGTGTTTTCTTGCTCAATAATTTTTTTTTACAAAACTCAGTCTTTTGAAACTGATTCCCCTAAAACAGAGGGTGCCAAAAAAATGTATACACATTTTAAGAAAGGAAAAAATTGTATTAAAATTGAAATACAATGAATGAAGCTAGCATTCATTTGATTAACTCCACCTTTTAAGCAAACATCATATTACACATTGCTACCATAATTCAATTCAACTTCGAAAAGTAATACATAGGTACATCTCTTAACACATTGTGGACGGTGACGTAGATTTGCATCTATATATTTAAATGCCCCGTTCTCAATGTGTTAAAATGTATATACATTTCTTGGAACCCTCAATATTAGAGTCCATGAGCAAACCAGGCCAGTAGAGGGCACCTGTGAGGTGTGGAGTTTGGGGAGACAGTGACACCATTGTTGGGTGGGAACTCCCTTGTGCTAAGCAGTTTCTGTCAAAGCCCAAGGGAATTACTCCTGACCAAATGGGGAAGTGAGTATGGAGTCAGCATGACATGAGAGAGGAAGGGAACCAGCCTGTGAGTCAGGTCTTATCTGGAACAAGAAATCCTGAATTTCAGGGAAACAGCTCCAGAGGCATTCATTTACCCTCAGAAAGCCATATGCACCCAAACCTGCTGTTTTCCTTCTTTCTTTATTTCTTTTTTTCTCAATCTCTGGCTAGGTATCTTGTTTTCCTTTACTTATCTAGGACTCTTTGGTAAATGTAGTAAAATTTTGCTTCAAGGACATACCAACTATCTCTCTTACCCAAAATTTTAAAAACAGATCATCATTCTAGTCCATCTGTCCTCCTGGATTATAAGCCCCTTGAGAGCGAGGGATCTGTTTGGTATAGTTTTGTACTACTGTCCATCCTCCCTTTCCAGGCTCTCAGTGCCATGTGACTAGTAGGGCTCAGTAAATATTTGTTAAATTAATAAATAATCATAAAATACTTGGACATCATAACAATGCCTACAGGTAAAGGAGGCTAACACATTCTATAAATAAGATTTCACTAAGCCATACTTTCAGTTACTTTTTGAATCTTATTCGATTCTCTTCAACCAACATTTATTGAGTGGCCTACTCTGTACAACTAATTGTGCTTGGCACTCACAGCGTAGGTTCAATAAAATTATCACTACAGCTCCAAAAATATGGATGCTCATAAAGAAAGGTTAGACTGCTACAGAACTAAAGAGCAGGCAGGTGAAAGTTTAACCACTATCTGCTGTCAGGATGAAGCTGACAAATCCAGGTTGCCTACAGTTCCCACCCCTTGGGTACCTCTTGCATCAAGAAATCCAACAGGCTAAACCCGGCATTTTGCTGCTGCTTTTGTTGCTGTTTTAAGAACAATCAGAGTGAGTCAGAGGGCCAATTGTTTTTCCCTCCAATGTGTTCTCCAGAGAAAAGCATGGAGAGCTACTCCATTTGAAGAGTCACAATTAACGTGGAGCCACTGCCATATATTAACTAGGTTATTCAGGAACCGTTTGCAGACCACTTAAAACTCCAGTGTGCTTAATTGCACATTTGGACAGTCAACAGCATGGTCTAGTTTTCATTTTTCCTTATGTTATTCCTCTTTTGTGAGTCTGCAGGTCCTTTTTTTTTCATTTGGCCAAAAAAGGTTTTGTTTTGTTTTTTAACTCAGTCTCATATGCATTGCAAAGAGGGAGTCCTTTTTCCCTTCTCTCCAGATGTGATGAAAAATCATGTTGAGGAATGTTGAAAAATTTCAGGGAAAATGTAGCAAAGCCAATCCAAACAAGAAGCTTAACCCTCCCAGCTCATCCAGCTCCGGAAATGCCATGACATTGAATTTTTGCTTCTTAGTCATCCTGGGAATAAATAGGTATGGCACAAGCTATGACATTAAGAGAAGATACAATATTCAGTAGATATCGAATCTGTCATCACCAGTGACAGATGTGAGACCTAGGTAACAGTAAACAGAACTTCTAGTCCCACCACATCTCATTTCTCAGTTCTGCCACTGCCTCCCATGAAGGCCTGGCTTCTCTGTCTCAATTACATGCAAAGGAACCAGTATTTCCTGCAGCCTCTCCTCCCCACCTATGTTCAATGTGCAAAGAGATGATTATCTTCCCCTATCCTTGCATCAGAAAAAAAGAGAATGTCCAATATCTGTTAGAAGTTGAGATACATATAAATGTACTATACATGCATGTATATTTATTATGCATATATGTATTTAATATGTATATGTGTAATGTGTTTGTATATGTATATGTGTGTAACTACATTGTATATATCTATATATCTATCTATTTCTCTATATATATATATATATATAAATAAATGTTTTCTTTGTGAGTAGATTGTGGACTACTAGAAGCCCCTGAATTTAGGCTCTTGATTACTTGGATGCTTTTATTCCTTCACACTATTCCTTTGTTTTTATCCCCTTCAGCTTCCAACTTGTTCACCAGCTCTCTAAGCTCTAGTCTCACTAGGTCCAGCTCCTCAACCACACCAGGATCCTCAAGGATTTAAACATGTGCTTCTTTCTGAGGGGAATGCCCTTTTTTCCACCTCATGCCACCGAGCCTTGCCTAACTATTTACTACTCTTCTTCATCATTGCTTTTTACCATTTCCTCAAAGAAGCTTCCTTGGAGCCTCTCAGACTCTATTTGTTTGGGTATGTGAATTTCTTTTTACATGTTTCCTCTGATGTCTGTTGAGCTTTAGGAATAAGACACTCAAAAAGCTCTAGTAAGCTTGAGTAGATGGTGACACATATCAACTCTGGGCTTTACTGTAGAGTGATCTGTCTGAACCATTTTATTGGCCAATCCCAGATGTCAGCATCTTTAAGTAATCTGTCTGGACTGATCAGGTTCCCCAGAGAAGGCTCTTCCAGGCTCCTGCCTAAAGGTAATGGCCTCGCTGTCAGTATTCTCAACACTATGTCAATCAAGACTGACTAATGGGAGTCTCAGCATTTAGTATGTAAATATTTACTCAGTCCTCCTATTCTCAGTAAGTCCCTGTATTCGTTTCCTATTGTTAATCTAACAAATTGCCACACACGGAGTGGCTTAAGACAATAAAAATTTATCACCTTACAGTTCTATAGTTCAGAATCTGAAAAGGTTTCACTGGAATAAAATCAAGGTGTCAGCAGGGACATGTTCCTTTTTGGAGCCTCTAGGGAGAATCCAGTTCCCTGCCTTTTCCAGCTTCTAAAGGCCTCGTGCCTTCTTCCTCCATCTTCAAAGCCAATGCAGCAATCAAGTCCTTCCCATGCTGCCATCTCCCTGACCTCCCTCATCTGACTGCCTCTTCCACTTACAAGGACCCTTGTGGTTACATTGGGCTGACCCAGGTCATTCCAGTTAATCTCCCATATCAAGATCCACTGATTAA
Organism: Aselliscus stoliczkanus; assembly: GCA_033961575.1. Taxonomy (NCBI): domain Eukaryota; kingdom Metazoa; phylum Chordata; class Mammalia; order Chiroptera; family Hipposideridae; genus Aselliscus; species Aselliscus stoliczkanus. The sequence goes on from CM066731.1 coordinate 27,977,152, forward strand.
CAACCTTAATTCCACCTGCAACCTTAATTCCTCTTTGCCATGTAACTTAATATAGGTTCTGGGGATTAGGATGTGGTTACCTTTGGGAGCCATTATTTTGCCTACCACAGCATCTCAATCCTCAGGGTGTCAACAAGTCCAGAGACCCTTGGTTTTATCCTCTTCATAAACTAAATCTCTTCTTTTCTCTGTGACAGGATGTAAAGAGAGTGGTAAATGATAACTAAAAAGACTGGTGAATAGGTTTTGAGCATCTAACTACAGTACTTCTTAAAGACAATTTCAACAGATCCTCCTGTTTTTATTTTTACCTTCACCACTTTCCCACATCCCACTTCCATAAGTGCCTAGTAAATATATCAGATACACCAATTCCTAAGGCTTTGGAAGATTTCTGGATTATACCAGCACACTAAGTTATTTCTTGGCTTTCTCTATAGCCAGTTTAGAATTCAGCTTTCTCAGCTGTCTTTAAGTCAATGGCCACTCATGTATGTCCTCTCTAGCTTCTCTTTTTTATTTTTGTCCTTGTAGGCTTGTACCTTTGTGGTCAATTAATTACAGAAATCATTCTAATTATTCCCCTCTTCATATTCATGCTCATGCAATGTAAATTTGAATCTTCTCCTTAAGAAAAGAGCCAATGTTCCCATCCATTAAATCTTGACAGGACTGGGACCAGCTGAGTGGCTCAGTTGGTTAAGAGCACGAGCTCTGAGCAACAGAGTTGCTGGTCTAATTCTCACATGGGTCAGTGAGCTGTACCCAAGCAGAGCTGCCACTGAGCTGGTGACAGCGCATGCTCTTAAAAACAAGGTTGCCAGTTCAACTCCTGCATGGGATGGTGGACTGCACCCCCCCACACCCCCGACCCCCAACCCTGTAACTAAGATTGAACATGGCACCTTGAGTCTAGCAGCCGTGAGCTGCTGACAGATGGCCAGATGGCTCAGTGTGCAACAAGGTTGTCAGTTCGACTCCCACATGGGACGGTGAGCTGCACTCCCCCACCCGCAACTAGATTGAAAGCTGCAACTGGACTTGGAACTGAGCCACACCCTCCACAACTAAGATTGAAGAACAAAAACTTGACTTGGAGCTGATGGATCCTAGAAAAACACAATGTTCCCCTTCCCCAATTCCCCAACACTGTTCTCCTCCCCAATTCCTCAATAAAAATCTTAAACAAATAAACAAAAAATCTAGACAGGCCTGTAACTTGCTTGGTTCAATAGAATGAGGCAATAGGAAGTGACAATGTGTCAAAGCTAAGGGTAGACCTCAGGAGACCTTACACATTTCCACTCACTTTCTTGAGAACCCCTCCTTTTCTATATGAACAAGCCCAGTCTGGCCTGATGGAAGATGTTAGCCTGAGTCAGCCCAGTGATTCCAATAAAGGCCCCAGAGATGGAGGATCTCAGTCAAAATCAGCAAAGCTGAACCTTACCTGCAGCTGCCTGAAGATATATGAAGGAGTTCTGCTGAGACCAGATTAATCAGCTATCTGAGCCCAGCTCACACTGCTGATCCACAGAATCATGAGCTAAATAAATGGTGGTTATTTTAAGGCACTATATTTTGTGGTTATTTTTGTTATGCAGCAAAAGCTAACTCATGTAGCCTTAAAAATCCATTATTATTATTATTGAGTGGGAATTTAGGGACTAAATGTTGATGTACATGTTCAATCTTTCATCTTTTCCTGAAACTCTTGACTGATTGATTTCTCAATGAGACCTGTTCAATAGGGAACCATAAAGCTCTGCATAGTCATTAATCACATCAAAACTTGGCTCCTAACATTTATCCAGTTATTTTTTCATTCATTCACTGATTTTTATATTGATTTTTATAAAACAATAATTTTGCCCAAGGCACAGCAACTGACATAGCTGTTGGTTTATGATGATCCCTGTTAGTCAAAGAAGCAGTCACCATGATGATACTTAACATTCCATTTGAAGCACATTTTTATTCTTGATTCCTACTAATAGAAGACACTATGTGTCTTTCCTTATCTTACCCTCCAGTCATGCTCTCTTATGGTGTTCTCAAATAGGAAGTCCTTAAACATCTTTAGCTACAGGTTAGTATAGAAAATAATTTTGAAATGTGGCTAGTTAACAACACATTAGAATCAGTTACTCTGATAGTTTTTTGTTGTTGGTTTTTGTTTGTTTGTTTGTTTGGCTAAATTTGCATAAACACCCCATTTAAAATTGGGCATAAATAGCCCATCTAAAATGGAGTAAAATTGTCTAACATACTAGTGGTACCTAATCCACATTATAATAATTCAAATCAAAATAATAACTATTAAGACCCCAAAATCTTAATTTATATTTCCTAAAATGCATAATGCCTTGTTTTGTTGGCATTCGTCAATTTATTTTATTTTTATCAATACTTTACTATCTTAATAGTTATCCATTAATCAAGTTTGATCATAAAAGAAATTGTTTGAAATATCATAATGAGTCATTCAACAGAACAGTCTTTTCATCTAATTGAAGGAAGATTGCTATGTGTTTGGCTCTGATGGTCAAACTAAAGCCGGATATAGCTCTAATCAATATAACAATTATTGTATCACATACTAATTATGAGGCCCAAGAATATAATCATCATTACAGAGAAACTTTAAATAATTTTCCTCAACACTTAGCTTTTGTTAACTCAGTCACAATTAAATGTGCTTATTTTAGCATTAAACTCAGTGATAATAACTGATTCACAGCCTTGGTAGGCAACATAAAGGATTTTGGAGGGTTACACAGCAAACAATAAAAGGAAGAGGATTTAATCCTTTTGTGACCTTGGTTAATGGAGCTGCAGTTTCTCTTGCATCCACCAATGATCATTATCATTTCATAGATTTTCTTAAAAATGCCAAAGCCTTGGATGTAGCAACTTTGTAGAGCACACGAAAGATATAGATATATAGCAACTTTTATAGGAACATATGAAAAATACATAGTATAGAAAACATATGGAGGAACTCAGTGCCAGTGAGAATATATGCTACAAAATGGTAAAGACAGGAAATGATAAGAACTCAAAGAGGAAATTGGTGAATAGTAATAAAAGTTAGTGTTTTTGAGAAGATACCATTTTACATTCTCTCAACAATCCTTTGAGATAGATATTATTAACCTCATTTTATAGATAAGACAACTGAAAAATGGAGAGGTTGTATAAGTTTCCTAATATTATACAGCTAGGAGTAGGTGGACCTGCGACTCATACCCAGACAGCCTGCCTTCAGAGCCAACCTCTTAACCACGATACCACACTGCTGGTATCAGTCTACTCCATGATGAAACTGTATGCAAGTTGCTTCCCATGTAATTTCACCTTCTGTAATCCAGCTTCCTCAGTTAACTCTAAAAATGCCCTAAAGACATGAAAAATTATTATATTGGCATGAGTGGCTATGTATGTGGAATTGCATCATCTTCTTTAAAAAATTCTGTCTTGGTGATTCTTCTCAAATCTCCTTCCTGTAGCCTGCTTTTTTTACCTTTTGCTTTTATCTGACTATATTTTTATAAAATACCAATGTCAGTGGCCTATTTAACTAATTAGTGAAAGAGTGATATGCTTTCATGATTATTGCAGTAGTCATAATGTCTTTTATGTTGTACAGGTGTATTATAATCAATGCACCTTTTAAATTCTGTGAAGTGTGGTCCTCCTTCTAATTGCAGTAAATCGGTTTCACTAATCGCTTTGAGTTGTTGGCCAACATATTTATATATTTCCACCAGGTGTTCGACCACAAAATAATTGCTTAACAGTACAGAGTATTTCAACAGTGTTCATCATAAAACAAACCCAACAGTAACTCAGAATGCCGGCTTCACAGTTCATTTACTCTTTCATTCATTTACTCATTCAAAAAAAATACATTGTGCAATTATGTGTGTGCCAGTCACCAAACTAAACATCGGGAAATAAAAGGCATAAGATATACCCCTTGCCTTCAAGAATATCACAATTTAGTAGATATTATAATGAAATAAAATATTTTATGAGCCATGAGACAAAAGATGGATATAAAACTTTCCATGGAGCCCAAAGGAGTGAATGACTAACTGCTTTGAAGTTATGAAGTCACAGTCAAATCAGAGATAATGACACTTGAGCTAAATCTCGCAGAATGTGTAAGGACTCGTCAGTTATGGGGAGTGGTGTAGGTCCCCAGAACATCGGCACCTTTTATGAGGTTGACACATAGGGGTCACATGGAAGAAAGGACTGGAGATGAGGTTGTGTCAATAGAGTGGACTTAAATTGTGAAGGATCTTTTATTTTAGGGGAAGAGCTTAAACTTTTGTTCTTATTAACAATGGAGAAGCATGAAGAAAGTTTAGTGAGATAGAACACATATTACATTGCCTTGTAATTTTCTGTGTATAAGTCTGTTTCCCTCACCAGACTTGTCACAAGGGCCTTCATATCATAGGTGCTCTATAAAGTTAAGTGAATTATGAGTGAAGGATTAATGGATTAATGTTTTTAAAAGGTAACTTTATGGGCCAGCTGAATGGCTCAGTTGGTTAAGAGCAAGCTCTGAACAACAGTGTTGCCGGTTCAATTCCCACATGGGCTGTTCAGCTGCACCCGAGCCAAGCTGCTGCTGAGCTGCCAACAGGTGGCAGGATGGCTCAGCTGGTGAGAGCACGTGCTCCTAACAACAAGGCTGCTGGTTCGACTCCTGCATGGGATGGTGGGCTACACCCACCTGTAACTAAGATTGAACACGGCACTTTGAGCTGAGCTGCCCGGAGCTGCTGACAGGCTGCCGGATGGTGACTGGACTTGGAGCTGAGCTAAGATTGAAGGACAACAACTTGGCTATTCCCCTTCCCCAATTCCCCAATAAAATATCTTTAAAAATAAATACAAAAATAAAATAAAAGATAACTTAGCCATGAAAACCACAGATTTGATTAGGGTCAGTTGGATGGCAAGGAGACCATTTGGAAAACTTGTATTTGCATAGCTATGACATAATGAGCAACACATGACAATAAGAACCAACATGCAAAACCGTCAAAGCACTGTATTGAAATGGGCCACCAGACAATCCACTGATGAACCTTGTGAATTCCTGTGAACAGGTGTGAAAAAACCTTCTGTCCTGGAATAATACTGTGCCAGTTACCCAGCTTATGGACGGGAGGGCACTTAACTTCTCTGTCACCACCTCCTTGAATGACCATAAAGTTGTTTGGGACTGATGCTGTCAAATTCTTCCTAAGTACGTCATGTAAATGGTCCTCCTTGAACTTAAAACTGTGTCCTTTGTTGTAATCCACATTTTTCACCAAATACTTTAAGTATAATCACATTGATATGAAGTCTATTTGAACCACTAAAAATTCAAACTATGTCTTTTCCCAATCTAGCAATGGTGACTTCCAACATCAGCAAAATGCTGTGATGGCAGTGGCAATAGCAATACTAGGCAAAAAGGCTTATAAATTAGAGAGAGGCCGAGAGTTGACAACAAATGGAAAATGTAGATGAGAGACTAAGCTGAGGCCTCAGTGCACGTTTAAGTACCATGCTTTATAGCCAGAGCACAAACCTTTGATGGCCCAAAGAGCTACGGAATAAATGAAACCATTGCAAGGAAAGCGCTTAGAGAATGTAATAGACCGATGTTAAAAGCCATTACAAAAGGGAAACTACTCTCTTACTATAATACTGTTAGCACTATATATTTATAAAGATGAATATAAATTGGGTTTGTTTTTTACCTGATTCTTGGAAGGACTTCTTGAAACAAAAGTAGAAGAAACATTTTCTTCTAAAAGTACATTATTTTCACTTTCTAGAGTTCTTACTGTGGACTCTGCTTGTTCTTGATTAAAACTTTTTTCCTTCCCTCCAAACTCAAATGAGGAGTATAAGCAACTATTTTTTCCTCATTCCCTCTGTCCCCCACTATCTTCAGTAGTTCAAAAGGCCTTGAAGGTATACTATTACCAGATATATTCTTGCCAAGATTTTCCTAAATATGAAAATTATGAGTGGAAATAAATCAAACACTAAGAGGTGAATGAATATCTTACCATTTGAAGCACAAACATGATTAATTCTCATATCACACACTCATAAACAAAAGCATGATCAATATTAAACCACTATGCTGAGACAGAGGCAAACAACATTTGAAAAATCATCAAGCTTTGAACAGAAACAAGAAACCAAGAGAAAAGAGCTGGTTGGAGATGATGAGTTTGGCCATGGGCAATATTATTTCTAAAGCAAGGAAAATACCCAATTTACCCATGTAAATTGACTCCTCATTCTATATTCAGTTTTAGATAAGAGTTTAACAAACTACAGAATAAAAATCGAAATGTTTAAAACCTATAAAAACATGATTTTTAGTTTGCATTTTAGGAAATTAAAAACCAAGAGCACTACAAAATAATTCCCTTCAAAATTACAAATTTTATGGATGACTCCCATGACAAAATTTCCATTTCAACACTGTTCTTAACACCTACAGCTTGGTAGCTCCTTTATCAGAACCACACTCTTGAAGATTCACAGGAAACAAGGTATTTTCACATTTAAACTTGTAAAACTCACCAACCTAAATATGTGCACTGTTACAGTCATGACAGCTCCTTAATATAATGAATAAAAACAGGAGTATACATCTGTCTAATTAGCATTTCCATTCCAACTGACTCATTTGTGGGGCCTGGCAAACTGTGGTTTGCCAGCAGGTTCACATGCATGCTTGGCCCAAGGGGACACCATGTAACCTTCCCATCCATGGAATCCTCAGCATGTTCAGCGTAAACAGAAGTCCAGAAATAGATTAACAGATTTTCTTATGATGACCCACCAGAAAAACATGTTATTTCTCCTTGCTTATTAACACCAAACCATAGTGATCCCTTAATTTTTTTTTTTTTTTTTGCGAAAGGGTCACATTGATCAGCCCACAGGTTCCTTGTCAATTTTTTGTTTTCCCAGTGAATCAGTTGATATGAAAATGTTGCTTTATTTCCATAGCTATATGTCAACAATGTAGTTTTTATTAAATTTTTTGGGGTGACATTGGTTAATAAAATTAGAAATTTCAAGTGTACAATTCTATAATACATCATTTGTATATTGCATTGTATGTACACCACTCAAAGTCTAATCTCCTTCCATCACCATATATTTGATATATTTTACCCTTTCTATGTCCTCCACCTCCGTCCCCTCTGGTAACCACTATACTATTGTCTGTGACTATGAGTTTTTGTTTGTTCGTCTTGTTAGTTGGTTGCTTTCAGTATTATATTCCACATATGACTGAAATCATATGGTTCTTGACTTTTTCCATCTGACTTTCTTCACTTAGCATGATATTCTCAAAGCCATCCATGTTGTCACAAACGGTGATATTTCATCTTTTCTTATGGCCTAGTAATATTCCATTGTGTATATGTACCACATCTTTTTTTTGTTTTGTTTTTAAATATTTTATTGGGGAATTGGGGGAGAGGAACAGTGTTGGGGAATTGGGGGTGGGGACCGGCCACGCTGTTGTTCTTCAATCTTCGTTGTGGAGGGCGCCAGTCACCATCTGGCTTTCCGTGGGCAGCTCATGAACTCTAAGCTCAAGTTGCTGTGTTCAATCTTAGTTGCAGGTGGGTGTAGCCACCATTCCATGTGGGAGTCAAACCAGCAGCCTTGTTGTTAAGAGCGCATGCCCTATCCACTGAACCATCCGGGTGGCAGCTCAGCTCAAGGTGCCAAGTTCAGTCTTAGTTGCGGATGGGCGTAGCCCACCATGAAACAGGCAATCTTTTTGCTACACCAGCAGAGCCATCCTGCCACCTGTTGGCAGCTCAGCGACAGCTCAGCTCAGTCACAGCATTCACTGACCCATGTGGAAAATCGAACCAGCAGCTTTGTTGCTCAGAGCCTTCGCTCTAAGCCAACTCTTAACCAACTGAACCACTCTGCCAGCCCCAGTACCACATCTTCTTTATCCAATCATCTATCAAGGACACTTCAGTTGTTTCCATATCTTGGCCACTGTGAATATGTTGTATTGTATCTGTTCTTATCAGTTAAACACTTGTACTTTTTAAAAATACTAAATATTTAGGGCTGGCCAAGTGGCGCAGTGGTTAAGCGCTGGCTTGGGAAGCCAGCGGCCCCGGTTCGGTCCCACATATGAGGGCCAGTAACACTGCCCCCCTAAATAAATAAATAAATAAATAAATAAATAAATAAATAAATAAATAAAAATACTAAACATTCACACGAATCATCTCTCTTTCACACATGCACACATACACATTCGAATGTGTGCATGTCTGTGTATGTATGTGTGAGAGAGAAAGAGAAAGATTTATTTCTGAGTGAGACATTCAGTTAGAGATGTCAAACAAGTGGTGAGGTATTTGGCCCTGGAGTCAGGGAGAGAGGTTCAGTAGGAGTAGAGATATGGGAATCATCTATATAGAATTAACAATTGAAAATATGTCAATGAGTAAAGTCAGAAAAGGAAAAGGTAACTTTGTGAGCGTCATTATTCTAAATGTTATGCTTATTTCAAATAAAGGAATTGAGTTAATAACATAGTGAGCATTAGTTTTTGCTTGGTTATGGGGGAAGTATTTTGTTTGTTTTTATTTTTGTCTACCCAGCATCCAAGCCCATTTGGGGATCAGGAGGGATAACACCTTCCCTTTCCTGGGTAAGCACACCTGCCAACTCTAATCTGTGCTAAAGAAAGTCAGCCCAAAGACTTTTTCTATCAGGAAAGATTACCCACTTTTAGCTGCAGGTGCTAAACTGGAGGACTGTAAACCTGAAGCTGTTGTTCATTCTTATCTTCTCCACCCCTTGAGGAAAGCTTGCCTTGAGATCATGTTAACACGGAGGAAAAGTGCTTAGAAAGGCCAGCAAGATGGCTTCCTGATGGCATCATTTGGTTTATCAGATCAAGTTGTGCCTGAAACTGAATTACCTCTAGACTTCAGGCTTGAAACCAAAAGGATCCTGATTAATATGGATACTTGTGGAAATGAGTCAGCATCAGAATAAAAGGAAAATAGCATTCTGTCATAGACAAATATCTGTTTAAAGAATGAAACATTTTCTTTTCCAAATGCAAGGTTTCCAGGAAAATTATTCTTGTAGGATTTTACTTGTTTGTTTGCATGAGACATACAAGCATTAATCTTCCCAGATCAGAGCTATGAATTGTGGCAAAGGGACAGGAGATAGAATCTTCCAAGAGAAGCAAATGAACTGGGGATCCACTCTAATGGCACCTTCTTCCTCAAAATGGCTGCTTCTTAAAGTGGCCTCCATCCAGCAAACAAACAATCATAGTTAATCAACTTCAACAAAAATCTTTAATGACTTACCTAAAATATATATAATATTTGTCCAGTTGTCCATTTCTCAGTTAAGGTATTTCTCAATTTTTAATCTATTATAATCTACATAACCTCTCAGGCAAAATTCATATGCTGTACTAAAAAGTGCAGTAATTTATTAGAAATTTGAACTTTTGTGGTGCCTGTATTATATAATAAATGCTCAGAAGAGACACATCAACTTTGCTTTCAAATGCCCTGACAACAGTTTGAAACCATCAGAACAAAAATTATAATTGCCATTGTCACCATGCAAAAGGTCTGGCTGCTCACCACACGAAAGCCAAAACTCCGGAGGCGAGGTTGGTGGAAAGAAAAGCAGGTTTATTCCCAAATGCCAGCATTAAGGGAAGACAGTGGACTCCTAGTCACAAAGGCTGCCTTCCCACTCTTAATACTGCCAGAAGGTTTTTATAGGTATTCTGAGAGAGGCAGAACAAAGGAAAAAGGAGAAGTTAGCCAGGCAGCTCCAGGAAAAAGGGCTTCCCAGAGGCTAGCCTGCCTTAGGGTCAGGAGCAGAACCCACACAGATGCAAAAACCTCTTTCTAGTCACTGGCCAGACATGCACAGGGCCTGAAGTAAACAGAACCACTGAAGCTGGTGTGCAGAGTAAATGTATATAAAGAGAATCATTAATGTTTGGTGGGAGGAGACCAAGGAAAAGAAAAGAAAAACTTTCAAAAAGTCCCAAGCCAAACCACACAGTCAAATCAGATTACACCAGAGGTTTAAATCTCAAAACAAAAGATCTAGTGTCACCGTTACACTATGGTAATGAGCCCAGCTCTGTGCCAGGGACCATGTTAAGTTCTTTAATCCCAACAGCGATAGGAGGATAGTATCCGTATCCTATAAGACAGGTATGGAAAATGAGATTCAGAGGAACAGGTCATAGAGCAGTGAAATTATAAGCCACATCATTGAATGCTGAATCCAAAATTGTTCCTAACCACCCCATTCTACTGCTTATAGTTAACAGCTCTACTTGAGGGACAATGAGATGACCACCTTTGCTACTGGGACTTGATTTGCAAGGCTTCCCCCAGGATTTAGGTAAACAGGGGGCAACATGGGAAGAGAAACTTAGAATGTCTTTTAAGTCCCTAAATTCCTGGAGTTTAAGACCTTACAAAAAGAGTGATGAGCTCAGAATTCATCCCCCATAGCACAGTGTCCTACCTTTACCTTGGCACTTATTACTTAGTACAAGAATTAGTTACTTCCTAGTTTTCTCCCCCATTGCCCTGTGAAATCCTGGAAGAGAGACTGTACTCTGTTAATCTCGAAATCCCTTAAGCTTAGCTTAATGGCTCCCACAAAGGAGTTTAATACATTTTTATTGACTAAGTGTATAAACCCTTAAGAGATCCCTTTATAGATTGTGTGTGTCAGACTCTCGTCGAACAAGGGTGAATCAGTGGAACATTTCCTCACCATGAGGCCCCAGGAAAGGACCACTGGGGCAGTTAACTCTAGGATATCATGTGGTTTTGAGTAAATTTACTTATCTAATGCAATACCAAAGGAATAAAAAAAATTTTAATTATAAAAGTCTTGCTCACTGTAGAAAAAAATAAGAACAATGAAGAATCTTTTAACCACTTACAATTTTACTAACCAAAATAGCCATAGTTAATATTTTCCTGGGTTTTTTGCAATCTTGTACATATATGCATACATACAACTATATATATGCTTATATAACATATTTTCTCTTAACATTATGTTATGAACATTTCCCATATGTTTACAAATTTATTGAAAACAATTTTATATTCTATCATGTGGATGCTTCAGAATGCATTTAATCTCTCCGAAACAATAATAGTCAATAATATTTATTGAGCACCTACTCTGTCTGAGCTTGACTGTGTGCCAGGGACCATGCTAAGTGCTTTACTAAGTGCGATGTTCTACCACTTTAAGAAACAGATGAACGTCTCTCTACAAAATTCTTTCTAGAAGCCTTTTATGAATTGTAATCTAAGCTATCAAGGAACACATTTTTTTAATCAGGTATTTACTTACGTGTGTGGGTGTAGGTGCAGTCAAGCACACATACACATACACACACACACACACACACACATATATAATGATATAAAAGTTTTAAAAAAACAATACTAATCCTTACTCTATACAATGGATTCCTATTTTCCTACTCTAATCTTTTTACATTTCTTTTTCAAAATGACTGATCTTCACCCACTACATTGATTTATGACCCAGTAATAAGTAATGACTCGCAGTGGAAAACACTGCCTTAGAGCATGGTAAAGCACCAGGGATTTCACTAGAGGATTGCGGGGGGCCAGCCCCCGCTGACCAGGGTCCCAAGAAGGTGGACACGGAGTCGGCGATACGAAAGACAGAAAATCTTTATTACAGTAAAGGCAGAAAAAAGGTGGAGACACCGGAAAGAGGTTCTCAGAAGTGTCACACCTTATTGTTAAAGCCTAGCTCCTTTTATAGGGGCTTTTGACTATTATCTTAATTACAAGTTATGTTTCACATGACCATGAGGTTTTTCCTTACTCAGAACTTTTACTTTTTTGTAATTGTATCTTTTTAGCTACACTGTGACCTGTTCAAGGATTTTACTTATCATCTAAAAAGTGGTTACCATGGCTACCTTACAGGGCATATACTTGAACTATTGCCAAGAGTTTAGGCAAGAAACTATTTCTATGTGATTATAATACTTAGTAGCAAAAGGAGTTTTAAACTTTTCCTATCTTACAAAGAGCTGCATGTTTTTGTAATAGAGGGTAACATCTGTTTCTCAGTCAAAGCTTCAGTATCTGTTGCTAGCAATGTACAGAACAAAGAGTTAAAACAAGGCTGTTAATTAAAATAACTTATGGTCAGTAAGTTGCCTCTTATCAGAACTTTCATGGCCGAGAGACCTTGGTCTCCTGGTCTCCAAGGAAACCTTTCACAGCTGCACAGGCAAGGACGAATGATAGCACCAGTTTCTCACAGAGGCTGTCTGTTTCTCACAGACTGGCTTTTTTAGGCCTATGTGGCCAAAGGCTTATGCCTCAGTTTCCAAAGGGGCTTGAGTCCCCAATATCTCAATTTAGGGGTTCCCCACGGAACTACCGCCTGGCTTAGGTTGTCTCCCCTCATTTAGGAGATCTTACCCGTCTTTGGCTGCGTAGTTAGCTCATTGGGGTATACAGGGACTTGCCATAAATGCAGTGAGTATATTGTCTCCTATAGGAGGAAAGGCACATGGGTTCTTAGAGGCAGGAGATATTACATGACCAACCATAAGGCAGCATCCCTAATATCCAGTGCTGAGCAGGGCAATGTGGCCTTGTCAGACACTGGGGGGCTGTCGGCTTCCCACAGAGGATCTAATAAGAACTGTAGCACCTACTAAAGATCAAACTCGGTTATCAGCTACAGAGGAAGCACAGGGCTTTCTAAAAAAAAGCAAAAGACTCAGCAAAATCTTGGAAAACCTGATGTTAGGAGGATTGTGAGCATCAGCCAAAGAAGCTCCTAGAAGCAATTGCTAGCTCTCAAAGCTATCACAGATAACAGGATCAACTAAGGGAGGAGCCTGAAGGGAGGAGTCCTTGCTAAGATGAGCATGGCCAGTGATAGCCAGTGCCAGGAGCCTTCACCATCAGTATCCTCCTGGGTTGAGAGAAATTGCCAAGAGCAGCGAGGCATCCCTGACAGAGGATTCGAAGTTGACAGGAACCATTATTAAAGCATCAGACAGACTATCTCGATGGAGGAATTTAAATGTCCAGGGATCTTTAGCTTTCTTCTTCTCCTTGTCATCTATAAGGCCAGGGCCACTGTTACGTTTTTTTAACACAATGGTCACCAAGGAGGAAGAATAACCATTTTCTGCCTGGAAATCCAATAGGGTGAGAAATCCAGGAAACCACAGACACTGAGTTGTGAGACTTACTATTTTCTGGGGCCCAGAAAAGATGGTAAACGGGCTGCAATTTGTAGTGAGAGTCTCACAGCAAATGCAACGGTGAGCTCAGTCTGCTCATTCCACTAGTATAAGAAGTAGGGTCATGGGTGTGTGAGGACTACAGGAGGGTATAGCAGACTTTAGATTTTAGGGAGAGCTAAATATGTTAAAGTCTGAAGCAAAAAGATGATGAGTATTAAATTTCTAAAATCAGACACTAAAGTGACCAACCATGACAGTTTGCCTAGAACTGCCTCAGTTTTAGCCCAGAAAGTCCTGTATCCCAGGATATACCCGTCAGTTCTGAACGAACTAGAACAATGGGTCACCCTGAGTTTGAGTCCAGTTAATTTGCAGCTTACTAACAGCATGAGCTACAATATTTATTCAACATCTTTGAGTCATCTACTCAGCACCTATGTGCTTCAGTTTTCTCATCCGTAAAAATGGAATAATAGTGCTTACCCACCACCAATGAAAGGAGATCATAAGTCCTTTTTAGCAGTTCTATTCCCCCGCCCAGTTGCAAGGGTTTGCCTCAGAGCCAGCTCTAGCTATAATAGCACTTAAAATAAGAAAGCAGGATCCTGATCGTGGGATACAGCTTTAGGCAGTGTGGAGCCAGAAGGAGTATAGTACTTGGGGTTCCAGTGCCCATGGCAGCCTTTTGCTCCCCTGATAAGTTAGGAGTGATTTGGATAATCAAAAGTGGCATGGAAGCCAAGCTTTCAAAAATATGGCAAGACAGAAATTTGTTAAAAAAAGAGAGTAAGTTTATTATAACTTTGCAACTATGTCCTCAAATATCTGTGACAAATATGCAAGCTGTCCAGCTTGTTTTGCCTTAAAAACAGAATAAAAATTGTGGATAATTTCATTATATGTAGCCTGTCAAATGTAAAGACAGTGATCTTATTCCAAGAGAAATGTTATAGACAATTCACATTTTATTGCTTTTGCATTGTCTCTCTCATATTCAGGGTAGCTTCTTGCCTTGCTTAGACCCATAGAGCTATAGCTCTTTTTACCTGAATAATTTCACTTTCAGATTCATATGCTCCAACTAAGTGAATGGCCTTTGTTTTCATTATTGATACAGACCATGACTAAGCCACTTTATAGTTGTACTTTTATTTCTTACCACAATATTTCTATAGAGGGACTCTAAAAATGATTTGAAAGCAATACAAACTTCCTAAAGGAATAAGAACATTCTCTCAAAGTTCTACACCCCAACTTTTCAGAAGTATGGCTTGAGATAAACTCTTTTAAGATAACATCAGAAGAAGCTGTGACATAGATCCATGAATGGTTAGCTATGGTGAAATGTAAGCCATTAAACAAAGACTATGGTCAGAAATGGTCCTTAAATAAGGACTGGGAAGATTCAATGAAGGGCAAAAGTGAACTTGACCAGCGCCTGTGATGGCCAGGAGATTCTTTCAGAGCAGTCATGTGGAAACCTTAGGAAATGAATTAAGATCTTAAACCCTGCCTGAAGTAAAAAATAAAAAAGAATAAAAATACAGTTTTAACATAAATACTGGGAGGACATAAAATTTAGGGGGAAAAATAGAGTACCATGATCCAAAAATTCTCAACCATAATATTGAAAGGCAACGAAATCAAGTTTTGCACTCTATCCTATGTGTCAGGCACTGAATTAACTGCTCTCCCTGGAAAAAATTTGTGAGATAAGCATTAGAATCCATGGTAAGTCTTAAAGGGATAAAAATCTACTGACAGTTACATAGCTCTCAAATAACTGCTGTGCTTTGAACCCACATCTGTCTCCAAAGCACATATACAATTCAAATCAATAAAGATCAACTCTTTTCAAAAATTGATTTGCATAAGACTTCCATTTATCAGGATTTAAGTATGATTATTTAACTTGACTTCTTTTTAACTTCCAAACCAAGTTCCCTTAGGCTCATCCTCAAATTGTGAGCCTTCAATCATAGCAGATAAACACAATTTTCCTAGAAGTTATAGGCCACAGCAGAATGGCTCATTATTGTTAATTGGACAGTAAGTATTGTCTTTGGGAAGAGTTAACCCGGGGTTGCATCCCTCTTCTACTAGACGTGGGACCTAAGCAAGTCACTTATTCTCTCCAAGCTGCAGTTTCCTCACATGAAAAATAAAGATAATAGTAGTATCTACTTCTAGATGTATTTGAAGATGCAATTCTATGGTATTAAAACAATTAGTATAGTGCCTGGTGAGTAGGGTTTAATTTGGTTAAGTATATACAGTCATTTGCAGGGATCCAGAAGTTGGATCATTTTTGAAGCAATGTACAAATGTCGTACGTTGAAACAGAAATCCTCAGGATTAGTCAGGTTGATTTGATGTCCCAGGAGTTAGGTGTGCCTACTGAGACTTCTTGGGCTTCATACAAAGTAGCAGTGCCTGTAGGGACCTAGATAAAGATTGCTTCATGGTGAGTCTTGGGCATTTGTTTAGACAGACCACAAAAGCTAATTATACCCACCGTGGTGGGCTGAGCTGGAAGGACAGAGCAGCAGCTGGCAAAAAGGGCGTGCTGCCATGTTTCTTCCATTTATCTGTGCCTCTGTGTCTTGCCCTTGCCAATCCTTCATTATTTAAGGACCAGCGCCATGCCATTTTCTTTCGTCTGCATCTTGAAGAAGATGCTGTAATTCATCCAGGCACCATTCTAGGGACTCAGGATGCCGAGGTGAATAAGACAAATAATGACTGTTCTTCTAAGCAGCTCCTACTCTTGTTAGGAATACAACCAAATTAAAAAGGTGGTATTGAATAGTAATAAAAGTTATGAAGGAAATGAAATAGGACATGGGGATAGAATAGTGCTGGGAGGGTCTAGAGTCATCTTAGAAGGCATCTTTGAAGGGTAACATCTGAGCTGAGAGCTTAACACTTCAGAAAGTAAGTGGTGATATAGGAAGAAAGGGTAGGTGGGCATTAAAAGATCAAATTACATAAAAACTGCCACAGAAGACCCTGGAGTGGCTCAGAGATATTTCTAGGATTATAAAATAAATGCATTCATAATAAAACATCTTATATCACAAATAAAAAGTTAACCATAATGATATATAGCCAGTTCTAAAGTATTTTGTCCAGACATAGCACTGTCTGCTTATATTTCCTTCCATCTCTCTTAAAGACCAAAACTCTGTCCTTAAGCAAAAAGAACTTTTACATCTATAAGCCTCTGTATTCTCATCCATAAAATGGAAATAATGTCTCAGTGTTGTCCCATGGGCTTGTGGTGAGGACTAAAAGTGAAAATGTACACAGAATACCTAGGCCAGACTAAGTTGGTCAACATTGGTAACCATCTACAGAGTATATGCTTCCAATCCACGTGAAAAAAAAAGACAAATGTGTGTGGCTTTACATAGACATGGAAGAAATTTACAGTGATGTTTTTAATGTGTCCATGTAAGACTCTTTACAATAAAAGTTTAAATACCTGATATCTTTATATTAACATAAGAACCACAAGTCTGAATTTTTAAAAATTAAAAAAACAGATGAGTATTAGAGGGAAATGAATGGGGAGAATAAAAAATAGTGACATCTAGCCTCCAGGAAAAAAAAAAAAAGCAAGTCCCAGAAGGATCTTGATGCTGTCTCACCATCCAGGAAAAGCACCATGTTTCTGAGTCATGGAGTCTCATGGGACTTGTCCCTGAAAGATATATCAAGGGGCTGACTAGCAAAGTTAACAGGCCCGGGTTCATGTTCTCCCCGGCACAGCACTGCTTTTCATCTCCTTTGGTTTAAATCAACTTGGATGTTTTGTGAGCAGAAATATTCTGGCAGAGAATTGTGGTGGTTGTTTTTTATTGACTCCACAAACATGTCTTGAAGCCCTCTCACGGGTCAGGTGTCATGCAGGGCCCTGCAGTTGGGAGCCTCAGGGGCTCCCTTTGTCAGGGCCATGCTTCTGGGTGGGAATTCCTGGTGGAATGAAATCAGTTCACACACAGCTTGTGCACGAGTCCCTGAGTGAGTTATGAACTAGAAGAAATGGAATGTTAAGCCATTGCCGTAAAGTTAATAGTGAATTAGCATATTCCTTGTGGAGCGTAAAAAAGAAAGTATGAGCCTGGTTAATTCTCAGCCTCCCAGAAGAACTTGGAGAAAACTGGTCAGTTATTTAACAACTTAACATTTTTCAATGCCGTTTAACATTCAAGGCTGTAACTGGAAGCCAGCCCTGGCTACTACTTAGTAAAACTAACAAAGCACCATCAAGAAAGATTTGTGGTTTCAGCATCATCAAAACATGCACTTCCAACAAAAATAAAAATCAAATGAGAGGAATGATGCTATTTGGGACTTAGCAAATACTTTGGTATCATCTATAATTCACACTACAAAATTTTTAAAAACATAGAGCATATCAAAAAGCAAAACATCCAGTCTGTAGTGAAATCAATACAGCATATAGGATTTCAACATTATGCATTACAAATAACTCAGCTTTCTTTCCAATGGTCTTAGTGTCTGCATTTTAAATGGTTGTTTTGTCAACCTGAGCCAGAGTTATGCATTTTTTTTCTAAATTAGTCTTTGGTAAACCTCAGATTCCCATCATTGCCACTTACTTTGCTCAAATAAATCTACACTCAAAACACTTAAAAATATACCAGTTGAGGAAGAAAGGGAGTCTTATGTGCAAAACATTTAACAAAAAGATTCATTATGGGCTTGAATGAGGGAGTCATTTATACAAAAGCATAACAGGTAATTTAAGAACCTTTATTTATAACTAAGTCACTTTCATAGAACTTTAAAACAAAAACTAAAATTCTATGCATCAAACACAAGAGTAGATTTAGCATGTGGTATTTCACTTGGTCTTTGATAGTGAAGTAGGTACTGTCACTCCCGTTTTACAAATGATAAATGAAACTGAAATTAAGTACATTTTCAAAGTCATTTAGCCAGAATTCAAATCCATGTCCACCTGGTTCCAAAATCTATGTATATATACAATATCACATTACATTGTCCCTTTCCGTCCTTCCCATGTAGTGATACTGGCACAAACCAAATCACACTCTATTGTCTACATAGTTAGTATACAACTAAAGAATTGGAAGGGACTCTAGAAATAATCTGATTAAACATCTAATCTCAGATGAATTCATAACTTTACCTTTGGTGTTCAAAGGTGATATAGTGATACCACTGAAAATTGCAATCTGGTAGATTCTTTTTGCTACATGGTATGCTATTTTTAATGCTGGAAGAAGTATTACCATGTTTTTAGCTCAGAATTCTTTTTGTCTCAATAATGGGCAGAAACCATACTCCTTCCTCAGATTTATTATTTGTATTTTTAGCAATTTAGAGGAATCTTCATTTCAGTAGCATTAAGTTTAGCTTTGGATTTCAAAAACTTTAGGAACCCATCTAAATTATTCAGGAATTTTTTTATTCCAAGTGATAGAAAAACAAAAGAGATGGGCTTAAGAAAAATAATAAATATAATGGCTCACGTAACTAAACAGTCCAGGGACCAGTGTGGCATTAAGCACAACTCAGTTGAGTAGGCTCTTCCCATAACTTGGCAAAAAAACCACAAGCACCTCCAGGCTTACTCAACATCCTACCAGCTTAAATCCCACTGCAGAAGGAGAGAATCTCTTTCCTAACAGTTCCAGCAAAAGTCTTGGGATTGCACTTCATAAGATGAATTCATTGTTGAACCAACGCCATGATCAGCAACTGAAATATGCCCATTGGCAACACTTGGGTCACCTGTTCATGGCATGGACTCAGAGGTAGGGATAAGATAGGGGTTCCAAAGGAAAATTGAAATGTACTTTCCTGGAGAATGGAAAATGGATTCTGAGTGACAAAAACAGCAAGTGTATGCACTGCATGGTTATTACTTTTATTGTTTGTTATGCTTTGACTTTTTTGTTTGCTATTAACATAATGAATCAGACATTTATAGAATACTTTCCTGAGAAGTGCCTTCTTGTTCTCAACATGTTGGGATCAATTCAGTCAAACTTGTTCAAGTAGTGCTTGGTATATAGCATACCTCCCCTAAAGGCAATGGATGCCAAGTTACAAACACTGACATTGCCAAGCTCTAAATGGTTCCCAATATCTGTGGCCCCCTAAGTGACAGGCTCAATCACTTAATACCTGAGGGCCAAACAAGACCATTAGGCAAAGGGTTTCTAGGAGTGTGGATTCAACTCTGAGATTCAGCATCAGAGTCTGGTTTGGGCCTTGCCTCCTTTCTGCCCTGTCATAACTCAGGTATGTTTGAGAGGGGAACATTTTGGGGGCTTTATGAAAATAGGCCAATAGGCAAGAGATAGACCAGAATTAAGCACTAGAGAGAGAGGGTGACCTGAAATAGAAACTCAAGAAGGGATAATCCAGTAAGTGAGTCCTGTGTCAGGGCGTTACAGACACTGGTGTTACTTGAAGTCAGGCAAATGACAGCCTCCTATTTTTTGTTTCGACTTTTTTTGTTTCCTATTTTTTGAATCGACTGCCCAGCAGAAGACACTGACCGGAGGTCCCAGGAAAGAGGACTCAGAGTTCTAGTTCCAATGGGGCAACTGGCGTGCGACTCGGGAAGATAAGGTAAACATGGCATGCTGGGTGGTGACTAGATTTACAACCATCACCTCATTTCACACACCACCTGTGTGTACCCTTTGTCACAGTAAAAATGCAGCAGCCTTAGAAATGCCAACAGACATTGTGTGCATATCTTGAATGGGTTACACATTAAGCCAAGCCCTTGACATGCAAAACCGAGACCCATGAAGATGAAATCTTTTATTCCAGGTCAAATAATTAGTCAGCAGCAGGGCCAGAATTGGAAAGGGGGTCTGTATAATTTAGAAAGCCTAAACTTCTCCCAGGAATCCATGGTTCCCCTGCTGCCCAGTCCTGTGCCTGGGTTTCGGCTTCTTCCCAACAAATGTTCCTTATGCCAACCACTTGCCTGCTGCCTTCCTAAGTTTCCAAATACCTTCTCTCCTGAATTCCCCTAATGGGCTCAGCCGAGGGCCTCTCGAGCGTCATCTGCTCTGACCACCGCTATTCTAGTGAATGAGCCTCCTCACTCCATGACTTATCATCTGGGCCAGATATTCTCCTAGAATTTCAAGCGAGGTTTGTTCTCTTGTTCACTCCCATGGGTGGGTTTTCTATAATCTGTTATCTCCCAGTCTTTCTATTTTGCTTAAGTTAATGAAATTAACCTTTATACGAAGTTCCAAGGCGATCACTGGAATCCACTCTTGGCTTCATTGATAATTTTGTCAACAGAAAACCAGGTTGTTAGGCTTTCCTTCTGGTAAACATCTTCAACTTTAGGCTTTTGATCCACAAACTCAAAGCATGAGCGCCAGTGTAAAAAGATAAGATTGTGACCCACGTAATTCAAAAGTATATTCTGTTATTGAGGAAATATCCAAAGCATGAGAATTGTGGCAGCCACTCTGGAAAATAGCCTGGCTATTTAACCTCTCAGTCATGCTTCTGGAACTCTCTCAAGACAAAAGCAGCAGAGCCTAAGGGTACATAACTAGGATGTTTGTTCCAGAACTAGAAAAGTTGGTCAAAATCTACAATAATCCACATAGATGAAGAGTTGAATAAATCATGGCGCATTCAAGCTAAGAGTACAGCCCTTTAAAAGAATGAGCTGGCTCATTAAGTATTATGATTGCAGGAAGGTCTTGCCCCGTAGACCACCAGCCTGACACTCCTCATCACCACACACACACACCCACCCACTGAACAACAGACCCAAGCCATGGACCATTGTTACATGTTCCTCACCTGTTCTCACCCTGACTGAGCTCTACCCAACTCTAAATTCCTATCTCATCCTCTCACTTTGAACCTATCCTTGACCCTTTGGCTTTTAGTACTTGGTCATCCTAACATTTAACTCTCAATACCCCTCCATGACTCTAAATGCAGCCCTTCAAAAGAATCAGTTATATCTGTAAATATTGAGCTACAGGAAAATCTAAGTTATTGTAGAGAAGTTATAAGATCTCATTTTTGGAAAAATAAATAATGTCCAAAGATATAGATATAAATATTCACATTTAGATGTTGGCGTGAGTTTGAGAAAAGTTGTTGAAAAAACCTTTTTTTTTTTTTTTTTGCACCAGATTGCTTTCATTGACATCCTCAGGTGGTGAGCATAGGAATAGAAACATGACAAGGGGATAGTTACATTTTCTAAAATTTGCAAACTTTTGATTTATTTCGAAAGTTAAGTAAACACATATAATTAGTACGATAATTTTGAAAGAGGACATTAATAATAAAATTTTAAGGGGAAAAACGTCCAGTAAATATGCCTGTTAGGGAAAGGAACCATAATGAAAAAGACACCTTTTTGTACAATGCCAGGGATACCGTTCACCTGTGTGAATGCCATCCACCTCCACTTTCTATAGGACAACGGAAATTGTGCTTTCTGGAATTAGGCAATACAACAGTCACGATTAGCCATTTCAGGCAAAAGGAAAGGCAACTGAAAAACATGGAAAGGTGACTCTATAAGCAGTGCAGTGACACTGGCACACCCTCAGAGGGGAGGGAAAGCTGAGACTGTACACAAACTAAAAAGCTTGGATTTTGCTGGTAGATCTCAACAAGTTTGCCTCCAGAAGACACATAATGGATAACAACATTCTCATTCACAACACATGCCTATGGGCACAACCTAGTTTGATAAAGCCCAGCATCAGTAATTCATATTACCTTTCGGTAATAACTATCAGGAAAGGTAGAAGCTTGCAAATTTTCAGCATAACTAAGATGGGCCTCAGGTTATATGCAATTCTTCAAGACCCTGTTGTAACACTGTACCTTTCCTTTCCACTCCGAAAACACCCCGCAAAGGCAAGAGAGACTGACAAAATATGAATCGGTGCATCAATCTGTTCTAATTCATACTGGAAAGAAAAATGCTTTGCAAACTCCAGCACTTTATTACAAGTCACAGATTACACGAGACACACCTACATGTGACTGCAGACACCTAGCGGATTGCAACACACCAGGATTTTGTGACTACATCACAGAGCATCAGAGCCAATGGTGGGATCCTGAGCAGAATCCTAAGCATATTTTTCAGAAGAGAGTTACATGATGCAATTCAAGTGTTAGTCCCTTTAACAATAGTGAAGAGAACAATAAATACCCTGTCCCCATCCCAGCCCCACACTCCAGCCACCATGCATTCACCCATTGACCAATAGACATGAACCGTGGACCATCCTTATGTGTTCCTCACCTGATTTCACCCTGACCCAGCTCTACTCCATTCCAAATTCTTCACTCATTGTCATTGGCCCTTTGGCCTTGGTATTTGGAACCTCCAACATTTAACACATTCTCCAATAGACTCGTATTTCAATGTGCCTATTTACTTCCTCCACTTCTAGACCACTTTTGGCAGGAAAGTCTGTGCTTTCTCATACTCATTTCCCACCACTGGCCCCTTGATGGAAATCCCAACTGGACCAGTCTCAGGCCTTCCCCAAGGAAGTGGCTGGAAAAAAAATGAGTTAGGAGAAGTGGAAACTGGAGGCAAACACAAACAAAAGCTGGGGAGAGCAAAATTACAAGAATTCAAATCAAAGACAATGGAGACGAAACTAACCTTGGAAATGTAATGCTACAGAAACAAGAGCTGAGTTGACAATGACTCATTCCGTGCTAAGAAATGAATTGTTTCCTAGGGACATGGGACAACCACACGTGGGCAGCATAACCAGGACACAGGGACTCACAGCAGCTCACATACCTGGTATGGGGAGGGTGACACAGTCTACAGCAGCTCCCTAAGACCTGCCCCAGGACCCAGGACAGAGAACACCCACACTTGACACCCTGAGAGGGACTCACTGAAGGTGCTGATCAGTGCCCCACACAGGCAGGCACTCTGTGGGACACGCTCTCACCCTTGGGCAGGGCCTTCTACTTGTTGCCCTCAAATTCCTGCACTCCAAGATGGGGGTGCTGGTACTGACCATCCTGTACAGCTGAGAGATGCTTGTGGAGGCGGCCCCTTTGCCACTGCTTAATCTGAATTTTTAAATTAAAAAAAAAAAAAAGTTTACTAAAGTGCTAACTTAGGCAAAGATATACCACAAACACACATGGAATAGCATCAGATGAACTTTTGGTATTAACGCTAATCTCTATACGTTTGGGAATTTATTGGGGGGAAAAAACAAACCCATAGTCACACATGCCTTTAAAATATGATTCTGAAATATTCTTTTATCTTGCTTGCCTCCATTAGAAGGAACACTTTCTGATTTCAGGGCTTTTATAGTCATTGCAGAAAAGTCTCTCACTGCATGCAACTGCTCAAGTTCAAACTCTAAGTACAGTAACTTCGGGGTCACAAATCAACCTCAATGTGCTTTATAGGTTCATTTTTCTTTTAGTGTAAATTGTGTCTTAAAGACACCATAACTCGATGGGTGTTGTGCTTGGCTGCAATAAAAATACAACTATCTTACTTGCAGCCTGCTTCATATTTTTATAGGATCCTCCCGGTCCCTGTTTACATTTACGTTGTTTGCTTGGCTCCTGTATGCATTTCAGTTTACTATCTCTGATATTATTTTTATAGCTTTTCCTATATATCTTTCTAACTGCTCCTACTCAGATTAGACAATATGGGGTATGAAGTGGCTCCACGCTTCTCCAACATTCTTTCTCCAAAGTTGTCTGCTGCTGTTGCTGCCTGTTATCTAGAAATTCTTCCCCTGCTTCCTTTTTCCTCCCTCTTTCTCCATTTCTGCCCCCTTGTCCCTTCCCACACCTTACCCAAACATTATTCAGACTGAGTACCACCGAAGAAGCACCCCCACAGTACCAAAACCATGACACCACCTCAGTTGCTACATTGCACTCTTAGGCACCAACCTGATCCTGGCCAACTAACCCTTGGAGGGACATTACTTAGTCATTTTATGGCCTCCCATCTACAAAGCTGGAAGGGAACAATTTACCAAAGAGGCTAAATCACCACAGTGCTTGAAAAATTTTTCACTCAGCTCAGTTCATTTAAGGATCCCATGACTGTGTAAGATTAGACACATTTCTAATCAAGCAGCTAACCTCCTCATATCATACACAAACCATCAGCATCACAAATTGTCCACATTATTTATCTTCAGACATAACCTATTTAATTCCCAGTGTCTTACATTCCTCTACTTGGGGAAAAGAAAATGTAGCAGCACTAATAACATTTTAGTTTAGGTGAAGATGGAATGAATACTGTTCACTATGGCAATTACCCTATTCCCCTGGTAACATATGTAATAATCATAAAAATCAAAATTAATAAACTGTAGTTGCAAACCTAAAGACTAGTCATCAGCACATTAATTTCTCTACATGCCAAACTAGCGGTGTTGATAATTTGGTGGTGACTTGGAATGAAATAAGCTGCATTAAGACAACCATCTGCTCTGTTTGATTTGATAAGTGGAATTAAGGCAAGAAGCAGCCAGTTTATAGCCAGTAAGATTTAAACTTATGTAACAGAAGGTAAGTGATCTTTCATTTGGGAGGACTTAACAGAATATTCTCCAAGGATATAATTTATATTAATGCTTTTTTTCCATGACAGTTCAAGTTGGACTTTTTATTTGGATAGCTTTGTCTCCAACTGACATAATGAAAGCTAAATATTCACACTTTTGTGACTTGAACATTGAGTTGCATTTTATCACTCTTCCATGCTCCATCTGTGATGAGAAGCCACAAACAGCATATAAATCTTTCAAGGCCAGTTAGGTTATTCAATAATTATTTTTACTTTCCTTTCTGTGGAGACTTTTGATGGCATTTCATTTATAGAGCTTCCCATTGATTATGGTATTAGAGGGTTCTTTGATTCTTTCATGGCACGAGTGAGGCCATTCCTGTTTCTAACGTGAATGGCCATCCTCCTATAAGCTCTTGAAACAGATTGTCAGTAGTCATTCTGTCAGAAGCAGAACTTCAAAGCACGAGTAGTTAACTGGCAGCAGCTGCTTTGCTGAACCAAACAACATAAAGCTCTCAGAATCGAAACCACACAGGACACAGTGTGCGGTTGTTCACAAGTGCACTCGGCCATGAGGCCTGACAAATTCTTAGATGTTTGATGTACGTGTACACAGATTTTCAGGATTAATATGGTGTTATGTCTTAACTAGTTATAATGTTCCTAAAGCTTTGAAAAGTGTATCTTTTCCCACTTTTATGAGTAACTCCCTATTACTGCCTGCAAGATAATCAAATTATTTTTATTACTCCTTCCAAGTCATTAAAAAGGAGATTCAGGATAAGGGGCCTCATAATAATAATGCCACTAGCATTCTTCTAGGCAACCTCTTGCTATCCCCATTCGCAACAGGACCATCTTTCATTAGGCTTTATGTGCCTTGCCCCCAACTCTAACCCATTCTCCACATGGCAGTTCGGGGCAACCCTTTAAAATATGTCACTCCTCAGCTTCAAATCCTCTATGGGCCTCCCATTGTACTTAGGACAAAGCCTAACCTCTTAAACCCTTTTGGAAGGGCCCACTATGAGCTTGTACCCACCTAACTCTGCATCCCCCTAATGTGCCCGTTTCTTATTTAACAGTCTAGGCACCTTGGCCTCCTTTCAGTTTTTGAACCCTGAAGTGTTCACCTCACCTGAGGGTCTTACCATGTACATAGGGAATGGAGACTGTACTCTGAACCTTTAGCTTTATTAGCTTTACACTTACTTCCTCCTCTTCCCTCTGAGTTTCTTCACATGTAACACAATTTAGGTAATATTTTCTGACTTTCTCTCAAGTTTGACTGTGAGCTCCCTAAGGGCCGGCCTCTTTGTCATAGTTACCATGATAGCCTCTTCTACAGATCTATGCACTCGATGACTATTTATGGAATGAGTACATGTATACATTTTTTAATAAATAAGCTTACCTCTCTGAGTCATTTAGTATTTTATTGTAAGTTTTTTAAAAAAGACAAAGAGCGCCGGCCGAGTGGTTAAGCACTGGCTTGGGAAGCCAGCGGTCCTGGTTCAGTCCCACGTAGGAGGGCCAATGACACTGCCCTCAAAAAAAAAGACACAGAAAACATTATTTTGATTGTACAATAGTAATGACAAACGTTTCACTTCAGAAAAATGTAGCTTTTTTTTCTTTTCAGTCACCTCAGTACAACATGCCCCCCACATTGACAATATACAGAAAATATATTTGTGATACAAAAGCAGGGTGATATTTTTATTAGGCTTGAAACTTTCAAGTTTTGGATATACACTAAGGAGAATGTCTAGTGCGCCCAGGCATCTGCCTACATATGTGATAGTTTCTATTAGATCACCTTGCATTTATCCTGAGGTTTACAAGCGACATCATTTGGACAGTCTTTGAGCACAAGAATACCAGTGAGTAAAACAGGACTCTGCATCCGGTGATGAACAAGTAACGTTTAACAACCAGCTGGGAACAGGAAAGAGAGCTATCACCTGTGGCACTTGTTTTCTGTGACGTAAATACTCCCACCCTGGCAGATTTCAAGTTAACTGTGTTTGATAAATGACTCGCAAGACTCCTGAAAATTTAACAATTGGCTCTTCCAGGCATATATGAGCCTCTCAGGCACACCACTGGCTGTACCATTCTATAAAATTACCCATATTTTTCACATAGCCCACATACCTTCTCCCCACAAACACAGAATTGTATAGGATACAAAGTATTGATTAGTTAAATTCACTTTCAAAACAATACTTCGTGCAAGGTAACACAGATGAAGAAAAAAGAAACATAACAGAGGTACAAAGAATGTATTCTGTCAGTGTACTGTGATAGAGTTTATTTTGTAATTATTCCATTTCCTCATCCTATTCCTATCTAGCTTCCACTCCAAGGCAATTTCACAGCTCAGACCCCACATGTTTCACTTCATCCTAAACTTTGAAGTAGCCACATTGCAAGCATTAAATATCACAATGACACTTTACTCCTAGTTATAAGACCAACAATAGTTTACCATTCTTTATTTCTCCCCACCCCCACCCCCACTTTCTGCTATAATTCATTCATCCAGGAGAATATATGAGTGTTGGCCATGAGCTACTTACTGCACTGATGGGCGCTGAGGATTCAGATAGACACAAGCCCTGCTTTCAAAGAGTTCACACCCTGGTGAGGAAACAGACAAGGACAAGTCCAGGCAGAAAGTCCTAGGACAGAGGTAACCACGGAAGCCTAGAAAATGCACAGGATGTGTATGTAACGCCACTAACACTGAAGAAGCCAACACTGAAGCTGGACTTAAAGGATGAATAGAAATTGACTATGGAAAAAAGGATGGGAAGACTTTCCAAGGAGAAGGAAGAGCAAGTACAAAATGATGTGCAGGGAATGTGCAGCCATGATGGGCGTAATTGAAACACAGAGTATAGGAGGAGGGTGGGAGGATTTCTGAGGCCACAGAGACAGGCAGTAGTGGCACAGGCAGGTTCATAGGGATGCTTGTGTGCTGGGCCAAGGAGCTTTGCTTTTATACTGCAGACAATACATTGGGGTGCATTTAAGTCTTTTAAGTAGGTGAGTGATGGGGTTAATGCCTTAGAAAGATTCTTCAGCCACAATGAGGACACCCAATTGAAATGGGTAAAGAAGGAGGTGAGAAACCACCTGCTGGGACCATATCCTCAACCCAATAATCAACTCTCCTTTCATCACCCTTTTCCCCTGAGTTCTCTGCTCATCTGCAACTCCCAAGTCTCTTCTTTTTATAGTGAAGAAAAATGGTACCATTCTGCTGTCTCCTTTGGTCCCTAATTCTCCTTAAGGCCCACTTTTTCTAAAAACATTACTCAGCATGAATCAGCATTTTGCATTATAAACTTCAGAGAGGAAAACAGCACAGGCTTAACACATTTTTTGCGGGAAACGAGTAAACTCGTCATATAGCTTTTTATGCCCGCTTACAAAGTGTTAACAAAGTTAAAGGATCAGATGCCTAGAGCAAACTTTAATTTTGCCAAGGGACTATCATGGCTGTTCTGGTTATTAACTGCTACATCACAAACCACCTCAGAATTGGTGGTGTCAACTATAATAATCATTGCTATTATCTCTCAGGATTATGAAAGTTGACTACATTCAGCTAGTCAACTGTAGTTCCAGCCTCTCGAACAGTTGCAGTCAAATAGTGGCTGGGGGTAGAGTCATCTCAAAGGACTCCTCACTCACTTGTCTAGTTGTTATTGATGACTGTTGGCTGGGATCTCAATAAGAGCTGTCAGCTAGGCCTCTCTATGTGTCCTGGGCTTTCTTAGAACACGATGCTAGATTCCAAAGTGAGTGTTCCAAGAGAGAAGGTCAGGCTTTTTCTAACTTAACCTAGTTATTCACATAGTTGCACTTCTGCCACATTCTATTCTTTAGAAGTGAGTCACTATGGCTACTCCATATATAAGGAAAGGAGAATTAGAGTCCACCCCTGGATGGGAGAAGAGTCAAAGAATTTTCAGACATGTTTTAAAACCATCATCACAATCACTTTCATGGTTTTGACCAATGCTGGGGATATCTATTTTCATGTTGGTACACCACGCAGGAAGTGGCAAAATATAACTATAACCAACAATTTCTAGAAGACATTGAAAGGGAGCAAAATTTCCCATATATGTCCTCTGCTAAAGATTCAGGTCTTAAGAGATTTGACTAAAAGATAAATACATAAGCAAAAGCTGAGACCAGGTCATAAGGGTCCCTCTCAAGAAGCTAACATCTCAGGGGAAGTAAGAAGAGAACCCCAACTGTTCCCTTAGCACTATGAGGGGATGGCTAATTCAGTTTTCAAAGTGAGGAGAATCTAAAGACTGACAGCAGAATCTTTCTAACTTTGAAATATATACTTATGCATAGCAAGTTATAAATAACTGTCATTATCGACTATGGGTTGAATAATTCTCCAAAAAGTCATTTTGTCACCTTCACAAAGGTGATAAAGAATACTGCTAACTATTATGTATGTACATACTTGAATCCCAGAGTGGGCGAAACTAGGTAAGAAGCTTCCTAACAGAATTTTCTCTGAACAAGATTTATTTCTGTCCAGGTGTGATGTATTTACACACCTCCCTTACAAGATGAGAAATATTTGAAATTCACACAGCTTACAAGTAGGTTACACTCATGTAATTTACAATACCTAAACACCCAACAGTTTATTTTTTTTAATTCTGAATAAAAGGGGGAAAGTGAGCACACTAATTGTACATATTAAATATTAAAAGAAAAGATGAAGGGAGCTGTTCCTTCTACCAGGTTGTGATAGTACCACTAGAAGATCAAAAGAAAGCACTTCTATTTTTATCCCTTTATAGATTTCCCAATTTCTCAATCTGTTCTCAAATAAAGCAATTTAGGTTAAAAAAATAAATAAAATCAGACTATTCCCTAAATTCAGCAATATTTGGTAGCTCTGTATTTATCGATCTAGTAGTGAGTATTTTGATAAATGGTTCTCAAATTTTAAAGCTTATAGAGTCGTCTGTGGAACTTATTAAAAATGCAGATTCCTGAGTATCATCACAGAGATTCTAATTCAGCAGTAAATTTGAGAAGAGAAATAAAATTAATCTAAGTACCTACTGTGCCAATCATGCTCTAGGCAGCAAAGATACAAGTATGAACAAGACCAAGTTTCCCTTTTGGAGCTGACTTTCTAGACAGGGATATGGACAATAAACAAATATATGATATATTTCAAACAATGTTATTCTATAAGAGAAAAATAAGCATTCTAAGTAGGTAGAGAGTACTGAGTGATATTGTCTAATTTATTTAAAATGGAAGTGTCTTTATTTTTTAATATATCTAACACATCTAAAGAAACAAGTGAAACCCCATTTGTGTCAAATAGAAAGCGAAAGTCTGTTGAGAGATAAAAACGATTACATTTTGCCCATTTCCCTGTGCTGTTTCTTGAGAAGAAAACGATAGGAAACTTTGAACAAAGTGTGCAGACATTCTCAGATTCATTTGTTCATATAGCAGTTATTTATTGAACAACCTACTGTGTGCCAACCACTGTTACAGCAGCTGGGGACAAAGCAGTGACAGAGGCAAAGACCCTGCTGTCCCAAGGCTTATAGTCTTTCTGGTGGGATAGAAACACGGGTATTAAATAAATCACTACTGTAATTTAGGTTGTGATAAATGCTATAAGGAAAAATTAGGCAAGGATGGAGTGATGTTCAAGTTTAGATTGGGGGTGGGTGGGGAATAAATAGAACAGAGAATGGAAAGATTTCCTAGGAAAAAAAAAAAAAAAAAAAAAAGCAAGAAACTTCATACCAGCAACAGGATAAAAATAACAAAGAAAGTAGAAACAGAAATCTTAAAGTGAAGGGAGGGAACTGAGTGAGCTCTTGAAGAGACCTAGGGATCCTGGTGTGAAAGGAAAGCTTTCAAATGACTGGAGTGGAAAACGTGATTGAGAGTCCACAAGATAGGAGGAATCAAGAGATCACTGAAGAGCAGAAAAGCTCCTGAAAGCATCTCCAGCCCAAAAAACCTTGGTCCAAGCTCCTGCCATCTGTCTCTGAACCACTCGTGTCTCATCACCCCACATCCCTCAGCACCTCCAGCCTCATCCCCTACAGCTGCTCCTTTTCTTCTCCACCCAGACGCCTGGGCACTGAGCTTACTTAGCATGGGTTTTCTTTCCCCATCAGGCTGACTTCTCACTGGGCTCTTCCAATCTGGAAACTCATGGTCTTCAGCTCTGGGGAAATCTTTAAAATGATTTATTTGGTAGTTGCCTCCCTCCAATTACAAATCTTTTTTAACTGTGAAATATAGCATATTAAAAACTATAACTTTAGGGGCGGCCAAGTGGCTCAGTTGGTTAGAGTGCATGCGCTTAACAACAAGGTTGCCGGTTCGACTCCTGCATGGGATGGTGGGCTGCATCCCCTGCAACTAGATTGAAAAAACAATAATAATAAAACAAATTTTAAAAAATAACTATACATTTATAATGTAACCTATATTTAGAAATAACCATCTCTGTACTGTGTTCACCACTCAGGTCAAGAACCAGCCTACTAGAAGTCTGGGGAGACTGACTGAGAAAGGACCATCAGGGAGAGTTTCTCAGACACATCACATTTGCTGAGACCTGAATTAAACTTGAAGATCTGGGGAGAATGCCATTCCAAATAAAAGGAAAAATAAGGGTAGAGTCTCTGAAACAGGAAAAGTCTTGACATGGTCCAGGCACAGCAAGAAGGCCCATGAAGCTAAAGAAGAGTGAATGATTAGTGTGGTTGAGGATGAGGGCAGAGATAGGCACCGAGGAGATTATAGCGCACCGCAGACCATGATAAGGAATTTGGATTTTTATTTTAAGCATGATACAAACCACTGTTGAGTAATGGAAGATGTTGAGTAGTGGATTATGGGGTTCTGATATACCTTCTAAATTATCATTCTGGCTTGTATGTGGAAAATTGACAGAGGGTACAATGAGGGATGGGGGAGACCAGTCAGGAAGCTATTTCAGTAATCTAGACAGGAGATGGTGGTGGCTAGGGAGGGAGTGTTGAAGATGAAAGTGATTGGTTCCTAGATATTTTGTAAGATAAGCCAATAGGATTTGCTGATGGGTTGGCCATAGGGTATGTTAAAAAAAAAAAAAAAAATGTCAAGATGACTCTGAGGTTTTGAACCTGAGCAATTAAATGTGTGATGGTTCTACTGACTGAATTGGGATGCCCTGGGGAAGGAGCAGGATTAAAGACATAGGCATAAAAATTAAGTTTGAAAGGCATGTTGGAGATTAGTAGAGACATAGAGGAGGCAATCAAATAGTAAAGACTGGCATCAAGGGAATGATCAAAGGGACCCAATCATGAAAAGTTTCACCTAGGAAATGAGAACAGATTAAGAGAGCAGGACAACAAGCCCTGTGGTTGTCCACAATTTATAGATAGGAAAAAAGGGGGGAAATCAAGGAAAAATAAGCCACGGCAGGAGAAGAAGAACCAAGTCAGCATGCTCTCTCTGAGGACAGTGAAAAAAGTTTTTCAAGAAGAAAAAAGTGACCCACTGAGTAAAAGGTTGCTGGGAAAGTAAGAATTGGCCACTTGGTTTGACAAAACTGCGGTTGTTAGTAATCTTAATAACCTTTAAAAGGTCAGTTTCTTGTAGTGGGAATGAAAGCCTGATTGAAGTTCCCTGGGGGAAGAAAGAGAAGAGAAAGTATAGGGACTCTTTCAAGGGGTTTTGTCAAAAGGGGAACAGAGACATGGGGCAGTAGTTACACGCAAATAGGAGTCTAAACAATTGTTTTAAAGCTGGAGACACTACAGCATGTTTGTATGCTGAAAGGAATGATCCAACAGACAGAATCTGATGAGCAGGAGATTGAGGGAGATAATTGTGATGCACAGTCCTTGAGTATGTTAGAAGGGACAACCCAGTACACAAGTGGAAGAGTTGCCTTACACAGAAATAAGGACTGTTCATCCATTGTAACAGAAGGAAAGGTACGGGAATACAGAATTTTGTAAATGACCCTAGGTGATTCTGATGTGGGTAGACCCCTACACCATATTTTGAGAAATATGGATTCAGATAAGTACTTCTTTTTATACAATGAAGGAAAATAGATTCATTCATGTGTCAATGTGAGATGAAGGGTGGGAAAGGAGACGTGAAGAAAGCAAAATGACTCTGCAAAGGACTGTCTCCATGTCCATGCAACTTGTGCTATCAGCATCACCCCTAAAATGTAGATGCAGCACAAAAGCAGGAAGAGGTACAGCGCAGCTTTGCTCCCACAGCTCAGATTCTACAGGGAGAGCACTCCAGCCCTCTGCCCACCACCACTACCTCCTAGAACAGCGTCAGAGCCCTTCCCACTTGGTCCAGACCAGCAATATTGAATGTTCTTGGAGTCACTGACTGAAATGAAGTTTTAATGAAAGTTTTGAACCTTGTCCCCAGAAAATAGTTACACAGTCACTAGAGCTCTTTGGTTACAAGCCCCAGAAACACTTTTGATTACACAAACAAAAATAATTTATGGAAGCACATGGTAGAGTTCACAGATACAAAGGGGAGGGTGACAAATGGACTAAAACAGGAATCAAGCAATTCTAAAGGGTCCCAGTTATAGGAATTGCCCAGGGCAGCTCTGCTAGAATGAATAAACTCCAAATTATTTCAGTCTTGTATTACTTGGCTCATGATTCAAATGAAAACATGGAACTTTAACGAGCTTAACATGAGTCATATGCCTAGATCTAAACTACAGAAGTATGGAGTAGCTTCATTAATAGCCTTCAAGGGTGTATACAATAAGAAGTTTAACTCCAAAAGACAATTAGAGTGATGCTATTACCACAAGAATGTGAAATGCAGCATAGTAGAGTACCAAAAATATATCTAATGTTTCAACTACATGCAAATACAAAATTTTACATATAACCTTGAAAAGTTCATAGACCCTCTGAAACCCCATACATGTATCTTTGGGATTCTTGCCCCAAAGAAGTCAAGAACCCCTAGTATAAACATAGCTACATATATTCTTGGTTATCACCTTACTGAATGCATAGAGTACTGGGTTATTCAGGAAAAAGGAAAGAAAGTGATGGTTCTTCTTCCCCATCTCCTCCCACCCCTTCTGTCTCAAGAGGTTGGGTTGTTCACACCATCCTGAAGGAGAAATATGGCATTTAACTATTGGCAAGACTTTACTGTAGCCCTTCATGATATAGGATAAGAGCTCAAGCTCTGACACAAGCGGGTCTGGGTTTGAATCCCATTCCTACCAACCACAAACCAAGAGAACTTCAGCTTTAGACCATCTTTGAACTTCAGGACTTTGTCCTTAAATTTCCCTATTTGCCTCAACAGATTATAAGGTTCATGTAATAACCTCAGAATACATTTTGTAAGGTATAAAGTTATGAACAAGTTTTAGATATAATCTGTATCTCTATATAAATATAGAGATAGATGGATGGATGGATGGATGGATGGATGGATGGATGGATGGATGGATGGATAGATGTCAAGTGTGGTTAATTCCCAGAAAAATCTGGGAATTTTCTTTTTAATTCAAATTCTCTATTTAAATCAAAATCTCCAAGGGTGGGGCTATATATGTATGGATATATGAAAAGCTTCTCACATTATTCTGAAGTTAGCTAAATTTAGGTAACACATTTCAAATCAGAATTATTCATAGTGATCTGCTGTGTGTTGATGATTCTGAGAAAAAGTCAATATTACTACTTGTGAAACTCTAGATTTTGAGTGGATAAAGGAATATACTATTAACTTATTCCATACCAGAGTACACAGTCAGTCATATATAGTCAGTGAGTCCAACAGCCCCACTGAGAAAGTGCCAGTATGGAAATAACTTGCTTAGAACAAATCCTGCTCTCATTTATATGCTAAGAACCATTAAAGTAAGATTTTACAGCTCATGATCATTTTAAGCACCAGCAATTTATAAATATGGCTGTTCCCACAGTTTCAAAACTTTACAGAGAAATCTATATAGTCCTGTAGTCCTCTAATACAGAGATGATGTAATGTATTCTTGAGTTGGTGAAAAAATGATAGAAATTAATGAGGATGTAAAATACAAAATAAAGGTGCTGGGCCTAGCCACAGCAATCTTTTCTCCTTTAACGTCAGATGTGGCTTTATGATTAAGGTATGAGAATTATTTTTTTCTTCAACCTTCGTTAGAGGAGAGATTGTACAAAATATTTAAAAGTCAAGGCAGAGAAACGTTTCCATAAATACCTTTAGTTTCCTTAACCTTCCCCAGTCTCAGCTTTGCACTGTTTTTCATTAGATCTTAATAATATCCTCATGCTGTTTTGCATTTTTTTAAATGTTAACTCTTAAAACAGAAGCCATAGATAAACATGACAAAGGTCCTGTCATTTTTCTCGTAGTGAACACTAAGTTTTCTTACTGAGGGCAATGTTGACTTTTGTTCTCCCTGAGAGAATAAAGGAGGCACTTTTCCAGTGAGTGTTTTTCTGTAACCTGCGGGGGCTACTTCCAGCCAGAGCACCAACCCCTTCCTTGCTACCATCTCCTAGACAGAAGGCCACGTGAGGGATGCCGGTGTGGACTCGGGAATGCTGTAAATCAGGATGCTGACCCTTGAATGACACAATGAAAATGTTTCCAGTTTTAACATTTTAGACAAACTGACTGAAAATGTATTTTAACAAATGAAAATACCTCCTTGCATAACTAGGATATGACCCCTTATAGGTTTAAGCCCCCAGTTCGGCACCACGCAGTATTGGGGTCCCTTCATCACAGATTTAGAAAGAGTTTAGCCTCTCCTCCCATCAGATCCCCCTCCTTTGAGTGTTCGAAAGCCCCAGGCTGCTTCCTGGAGTCCAAAGTTCCAACTGATCCACTTTCAAACCATGCTGAAGACAGAATTCAGAGAAGCTCCTTTGAGGCTGGTGGAAAGCCAGCAGGAAAGGAAGGGTGGGTCTTTCCAGAAGTTAACACAATGCTCTTTTTGCCATCAGCATCTAGACAGCTCGTTGGCTCCTACTGTTGTCACTAATTGCTGATGCTGTCACTAGTGCTAGAGCTCATGGTCACCACCTGTAGAGACTTAAAGAGCCCCTCCTGGGGGTTTTTTCAGCGCGTTGTTAGAGTCTTGAAGCTGGAGGATTCTACCACCTCTACTGGAAGCTGGTTGCTCTGGGAGAGTGGTTCTCAACCTTTACTCTGAATCCAAGTGACCTGGAGGGCTTGTAAAAATACAAAATGCTGATTCCCAGCTCTCAGAGACTTTGACTCAGTAGGTCTGTACTAAGACCTACGAACATGCATTTCTAACAAGTTTCCACGTGATGCTTGTGCTGCTATTCCGGGGACTGCATTCATTTCCCCAGAACAGCGGCCTTGGAGGAGGCCCTTCAAAAGACTGAAGAAACTCTCCATTTGTTTCTGCTGTCGCTTCTTTAAGGACATCAGTTGTTGCTGGTCCACCCCAAAGAAAGACAGCTGGGTTGAGCCATCTTTGAGGTAGAGACTGGTGTCTGAGCTGCACTAGTTGCTCTTGAAGTATGAGATGAAGGCCCTTCTCTGGCCTGGCTTCCTGTCATTGTGCTTCTTAGAATCAGACTCTCAGACACCAACTCTGACATCTGGACTCAGGCATGGATAGGTTCTGGGGTGTCTACTGCCTCACAGACCCCAGAAAAATCACTATTCTTTAACCATCTAGCTTGTCACCCAAGCCAATCCTCTGGTTTTAAGTCTTTCAACCTTCTATAGTAATCATCTCTCATAATTTTATCCTTGAAGTCTTTATGGCCATTCTGCCACCGGGTCTTACTCAGGACCAACAAAGCTGCCTCAGTAGGTTTTTATAGTATTAACATTTGTGGCATCTCAATCTCTTCTGCCCTAGAGGGTCCCTGGGTTACTAATACAATTCAGTTCACCCTTGTCTTAGCAACTTTCAAGCTCCATGTTTGAGGTACCAAAAAGAGACCAAGTGTGACTAAGGGCTGTTAATAGATTTTATCACTTTGGGTGATAAACTGTAGTTAATAGATAAAATACATTTTTGGCGAAGACTTGTAGAAGTGTGCATGCACGGAGACACAAAGATACACAGGACAAAAGAAATTACAGTAAAGAAAAACCATGCAAGGTTTTCCTTTGTGAGGAGAGTGCTGTATCCCCCGGCAGCTCCATATGGGATGGGGAATTGAGCATTAAATTATTCAGGAATCAATAGTTGTCAGTAGCGCTGAATAATACAGCCCAATTCCTGACTTTTAGTAGTCGGCAGCATGATATTAGTACAAAAGTGAGCATCTACAAAGTAGATAAGTAGACAGGTAAATCTTTTTTTATTATATTATTTTAACATGGTGTTTTATTATATATGCAACCCTAGTAGGCTCAGAAATAAATATTAAAAGTAACAGAAGCCTTGCATTCTGGCCAAAATTTCCTTGTTTGATATGTATAGAACTTTAAATGCATAGCAATGGCAAAATTTGCTCAAGGTTATTCATTATTAATGTTTACTCTGTAAAATGCCTTAAGGCATTCTCAGCATAAAGGGTATTATATAAAATATAATATATATTTTTCCCTTTCCTGTTGCTAATATAATAGCTAGAATACCTTCTGGTATGGTTTAAGGTAAGAATAAATCATTCATCAGCATCTTCCACAGATAAAGAGCAATGAGGTAGCAAATTAAAAATTAATGATATAGAGGATACTTCTATTGCAGATAATGCCGTATTTTATTTAAAAATTTAAACATCATAAATGCAACAGAAAACATCATTAAGAATTTTTAAATTTCATCTTAATATGTTTTTTATTTTTCACATTTGGAAAGTAAACTTTGATTTTGTTTTCATTCTACTGTACACATAGTACTCAAATTATGCATGGGTTGTGCTTTTATGAATTTTTGTCTTTTGTGAAATATAGCAAACAGTTACATGCACAAAAGAACAGTGTAGAGTTCAAGGAAGTATCACAAAGGGAAGATCCATCTCGATATAATCTGGTCAATAGAGACTATCAGGATGGGGGATTCTTCTGCAAGTCATTGGACAGTGTCAGAGCCCCTAAAAGCCTCCCACCTGCCCTCTTCCAGAGCAGAAACCTCTTCCACAGAGGAAACTACTCCTGACCTACACAGGAATCACCTCCCTGCCTGTTTGTTTGCAGATTTACCACCTAGGCTTGTATCCCCTAAGCCCTCAAGTTCAGCTCTGTCTTTTTCTGAACTTTATATAAATGGAATGACACATCATGTATTGTGTCTGGCCTCTTTCAGTTAACATTGTATTTGGGAGAGTCATCTATGATGAACATGTAGATGTTGGCAGGTCTGTTGACTATGTACCTGGGTGAGAAATTCCTGAGTCATAGAGCATGTGAGTCTTCAACTCTCCATAGATTATACCGAAGTGTTGCTAAAATACACTTTCAGCAGCATTAAGTAGATATTCTTGCTGCTCTTCATCCAGATCTCAGTTCCAGTTTATCTCCTTGGAGCATCATTTCCTGGCCATGCTAGTAAAAGTACCTCACCTCCATCCATCCCCTTACACTTTAGTCTATTACTCTCATTTATTTTCTTCGAGCCACTTCCCACCATCTGGAGTCATCTGATTTGTTTCTGTTGTCCTCCTCTGGGAAGTAAGCTCCATGAGAGAGGGACTTCATCTTGCCCATGACTGGCACATTATGTCTGCAACATAACAGACTCTTGATACATATTTGTTGAGTGAAGAGTTGGGAACTTCGTATATATCATAAATATTCACAATAATGCCAGTAGAAAAGACTTCACAGAATATAAACTTTGAATCTCCTCTTCACAAGGAACAATACTTTTTGAATAGGAGTTTCATGCTCCATGTAATATGTTTAATAGCTAGTGTTCAAGAAAATAATTATCCATTTAGATTTCCCTGTAATGCAGCCACCATGACACATGTTGAATAACTTTTCCTGTCTTAGGAACACAGTGGACACCAGCATTTCATATCTACTGTGAGAAAACAAGTGCCTATAAATCAAGGCTTCTTATTCTTTCAGTACAGTCCATAATAATCAATTGACGTGCCTGCTATAAATAATAATGCATGGTTTCTCAAGGAACCTAGCATGTAATTGATTCTCTGGTCTGAAGAAGCTATAGGCCTGTGACTTTTTTTTTAGTATCTATAGAATCCCTCAACCAACTTTATTGTCTTGTTTTTAGATAGCACTTGAAATAAAGGTTCCTGAATCTTTATTGTGCATCCAGCCTCTCTGGAATAGAGAAGTAGTAGTGTGTGATTCTTGGAATATGCTTATCCCTATCTCTGCATTTCTAATGTAAGCCCATGGTGACATATACCCAGTGAAGTCACCCACTGTAAGCTCCATATGTGTATATAGATATGCCCATGTGAATCTAAATAATTGAGATGGGAATGATATGTTAGACTGTCTGGTAAGATCAAAACAGGGAGGGCCTTTTACCTTGAAATACTTGAAATGTAGGATTTCTAACAATGAGATTTAATTTAATAATGGAACTTATTATAAATACAATACAGCAATGTGTTCTAGGTGCTCCAACTCTAGGCTGTTTGCAAAATTAAAGTCATACATGGGATCTATATTAAAAAAGGCCAACCCAATAACTTATCCCAAAGGCTCAAAATTGCCAAGTACTAATGTGACCACATATTAGAGAGATATGTTTATATTTTAAGTTTTTCACTGGTCCATAGTTTCTTCTTCTAAGAAGAGCTGACCATGAAACCTTACTGCTCTAGCCATAGGATGGGTGCCTGACTCAAGGCTGGCCAGGGGCATGTGAAATGCATGAGGCGTCTACCAGCAGGGCCACTCTACTTGGGAAAGTAAAAAACTAAATTATTCAAGTTATCTCTCTTGGAGATTTTACATGTGTAGCATTAGAGGAAGATGGGACAACATGATAGAATATGAGATTTTAATTATATAACTTGGGAAATATAAATCACAGTTTTATTTCTTCTATAATCCTGCAAATATTAACTTATTCATGAGGATAGAAAATAAAAACTATGAGTATGATCTTGTTCAAAGATCCATTAACCTCTGATTTAAAACCTTGTATACGAAATTCTGCTTGGACAGTGACGAAATCATCACTGGGAAGGCAGAACAGACAAAAATCCAGAGAAAAGGCAGGAAGTAAAAGCCATGAGGCAGTAGCAGCTGTAAGGTAGTAGAAATCATAAGAAAGCAAAAATCAAGAGATAGCAAGTAGGAGAATAGAGGATGCTAGTTCTAAGACTGAAATAGGTTGTGGTTGAGAATCATAATGGTGAGATATTAAGATAAAGCAACACTACTGCTAAAGAGACAAAAACTATCACTAGAATCACAATAAATCATAAAAGCTCTTACAGTGTTGCTGTAGTGTTTATTGGTCTTCCTTTCATTAAAAATCTGATGTGCACAATAACCTAAAAGATGAATTAAAAATGTACCGCCAACCCCAAAGAGTTTCTGGTCTAGTAGATCCAGAGCATAACTTACACATTTTTTTATTTTATATATCTGAACCTGATATTCCAATGAATAACCCCTTAAGGCATCCTAAGGTTGTATATATTTACTTGAAACTAAAAATAAAAATCTACTTAATATTGATCCCATGTCTGACTTCAATTTTGCAAACAGCCCAGAGTTGGAGCATCTAAAACACATTGCTGTATTGCTTTTATAATTATTTCCACATTACATTTCATTGTTAGAAATCCTACATTTCAAGTATTTCAAGGTACAAGGCCCTCTCCATTTGTATCTTAACAGACTGTGCCCGGCAGGCTTGTCTTTCTCTATTCCCTCGAACAACTTTGCTCCAGCCAAACTCACTGATTCCCAAATATAACCGAATATTTTTCACATCTGAACTTCCCCGTATCCCACCGACCTTATCTCCACTTAGAGGAGTAGTGAAGAAGGAGCCCTAGGGAGGGCCTATGTGGATACTGGGTGAAGACAGTGTTGGGTCCCATAAGACTGAGTTTAGGGGTTGGAAACTACAACTTTCTGCTAGAGACAGTCTACCAGGCCCCAAATCAAGACAACAACGAAGTCAGAGCACACTAGTGAAAACTAAGTTTTAAGACTGGAGAGAGCAAGTCTGAAGACCAATACAGAAGCTGGCGGCAGGGATCAAGGCAGAGGTTTCAGAACTGGAAGGACAGAAGAGGCAGAAATAGAGTCTGGATAAGAAAGTCCTGGGCAATTCCAGGCCACGGTGGCACAAATGTGATAGGGTCATACAGACTCAAATTCACAGGCTGGTGTGTACATGGTGAATGAGTGATTCAGGCCACATTAATAGCCCATCTCCTAGCAACTTGCCTAATTCTCAGATCCTTATAGGCCTGGAAGTTTCCCAAGATAGCCTTTGTCCAGATGCTATTTGTAGACAAAATTCCCGTATGCCATCATCTACTCTGTGGATTGATGACTCAATATCCTCATCTGCAAAATGGGAATTATAATAGCGCCTGAGCTATAAATTAGTGAGGATTAGAAAAATTAATACACCCAATGAGATGATATATGTGCCTGGAACTTAGCAAGCACCTGAAAATTGCTTATTACTGCTGCCGCCACTCTTGTTTTTAATTGCCATTACTGCTATAATGAATTATTAGCTATGTACAATCAATTATCTTGACATCTTTTTTTCCTTTATGCTGGATCACTTGATATTGACTTCTTGCCAAGACCATGTCACATGTTGTTGGCTGCTGGTTCCCCTTTAGGTGCTATATTACTGACTGAACTTCCTCCCAGCAATTTCCCTGTCTGACCCTGGTGCTTGACTCATACCATGGTCTGAATGTTTGTGTCTCCCCAAAATTCATACCTTGAAATCCTAATGCCCAATGTGATGGTATTTGGAGGTGGAGCCATGGGGAGGTGATTAGATCATGATGGCAGAGCCCTCATGCATGAGATATAATGTCCTTATAAAAAAGGTCCAAGAGAGCTTCCTCATCCCTTCTACTTTTTTTTTATTTACTCAATTGTTATTTATGAATGTCAAAAAAATAAAAAGGTTGGGCCAGCCAAATAGCTCAGTTGGTTCAGAGCTCAAGCTCTGAGCAACAGGGTCACCAGGTTTGATTTCCACATGGGCCAGTCAGCTGCACCCGAGCTGGGCTACCGCTGAGTTGCCAACAGATGGCAGGATGGCTCAGCTGGTGAGAGCACGTGACCCTAATAACAAGGTTGCCAGTTAGACTCCTGCATGGGATGCTGGGCTACGTCCCCCAGCAACTAAGATTGAACACAGCACCTTGAGCTGAGCAGCCATGAGCTGCCGGCGGGCAGCCAGATGGTGACTGAACTTGGAGCTGAGCTAGCTGCACCCTCCACAACTAATACTGAAGAACAACTTGGCTGTTCCCCTCCCCCAATTCCCCAACAATGTTCTTCTTCCCCAATTCCCCAATAAAATCTTTAAAACAGTAAATAAATAAAAAAATGTAATAAAAAGAAAGGTATATCCAAGATATCCAGCATAAAAACAATGGTTAAATAGTATGGCACATCTACATTAAAATAGTACTCAGAAATAAAAATTTAAAGATCTCTTCAAAAATATTTAATATTATGGGAAAATTTTCATAATATAACTGACAAAAATCTGAAATGTTATACATACTACTGTGTCAATTTTTTCATATATTTAATTATGTGCACACATTCTCTTTTCACTATTAACTTTTTTAATTTATTTTTTTAAAATATAGTTTGTATACAATCTTATGTTGGTTATATTTGTTTCAGGTATACAATACAGTGATTCAACATTTCTATACTTTATAATGTGATCACCCCATTGATTAAAGCAAGTTACAGATCCAATGTAGTTTCTATCAAAATACCAATGTCATTCTTCTTATAATTAGAAAAAATAACACTAAAATTTATACGGAACCACAAGAGACCCTGAACAGCCTAAACAATCTTGGGGAAAAAAACAACAAAACTAGGGGTATCATGCTCCCTGGTCTCAAACTATGCTATTGGGTTGTCCGAAAAGTCATGACATATTTTTTTCTATCTTTTTCGTTGCAAAAATGCATCATGACTTTTCCAACAGCCCAATACAAAGCTATTGGGTGGTCAGGAAAGTCATGACATATTTTTCTATGTTTTTCAATGCAAAAATGCTTCATGACTTTCCTGACAACCCAATATAATAATCAAAACAGCATGCTACTGGCACAAAAACAGACACATAGATCAATGGAACAGAATAGAGAGCCCAGAAATAAACCCTCACTTACATTGTCAACTAATCTATGACAAAGGAGTAAAATTATACCCTGCAATAATGACAATCTCTTCAATAAGTGGTGTTGGGAAAACTGGACAGATACATGCAAAAGAATAAAATTGGACCACTCTCATATCATATACAAAAATAAAGTGGGTTAAAGACTAAATGTAAGACCTAAAACCATAAAACTCCTAGAAGAAAACATAGGAAGTAAACTATTTGAC
The DNA here is from genome assembly GCA_033961575.1 of Aselliscus stoliczkanus. Lineage (NCBI taxonomy): Eukaryota > Metazoa > Chordata > Mammalia > Chiroptera > Hipposideridae > Aselliscus > Aselliscus stoliczkanus. The sequence goes on from CM066731.1 coordinate 28,020,648, forward strand.
ATCAATAAGTAGCATTGAGCAAGGGAAACAAAAGCAAAAATAAACAAATGGGACTATATCAAACTATAAAGCTGCACAGTGAAGGAAGCGTTCAACAAAACAAAAAGACAACCTACTGAATGGGAAACCGCATTTGCAAATGATACATCGGATAAGCGGTTGATATGCAAAATATATAGGAAACTCATACAACTCAATAACAAAAAATTCAACAATCTGATTGAAAAACGGGCAGAGCGCATGAAAAGGTATTTCTCCAAAGAAGACATACAGATGGCCCTTCCACTGTTTGAGGATACAATGAGAAGTCTCCAACCTGGAGAAGGGCCATTACCTGACCTCAATGTTGGCACCTCAATGTTGGCACCAGAATTCCAGGCTCCAGAAGTGTGAGAAATAAATGTGTATTGTTTATAAGCTACCTAGTCTGTGGTACTTTGCTAGAGCAGCCTAAATGAACTCAGATCACTACTTCCTGATAAATAGTGTTACCTGTCCTGAAGCAGGGCCCCGCTGGGCCCCCATACTAGAGGCTTCCCAATGTCCCTGTCTAGCCTCTCCTTAACCTATAGCTTAACAATAGATCATCCCCCTGGGGCTTGAGCTGGGAATGTCCCCTGTCCCAGGTCCCTGTTTTAGAAAATTACCCTGAAACATGATCAATACCCTTAAGCTTATTGATTATAATCTCAATGGTCTTTGCAGGCTACTCCCATCATTTTTCCTGGGTTGCTGACACCACCAGAGAATCACTTTGCCAGAGGGAAGTCTCCATGCAGACCCCTAGAACCTGCTTCTGGATGTCCAGATTTTCCCTTAAACACCCCAAGCTGGACTGAGAACATAAGGCTGCCTCCTCAGACCACCAGTGCTTATTCTGTGACCCAACTCCTGTGTCCGTCTATTGGCTAATTGATGCAGGCAGCACAAGCCCCGGACTCGGTTACACTCTGGTTTCGGTCCCACCAGGTAACAAGTCATTCCCACTCATATCACCAGATAATATAAATTCCTTCTCCTTTCCTAGAGACTTTTGAAGGGATAATTAAAATATTTCCTTCTTCATAAAGGCTTTCATAACCTAAAGGGTTTTCCTCACACTCTGGAATGCCTACTATAGGTAGTCTGAATAATTAATCTGCCAATTAATCACTTACTGCCTTGTGAAATCTTTTCAATAAGCCCCTTGAATTGTTACTTAAATCATGTACTATTATTTAATTTATCACACATCTGTCTTGTGCACCCAATAAGATAGTACCCTCCTTGATGATAGCAACTATATCTTATTCATCTTTGTATGCCCCACAGCTAAGCACTATGCTTTTCACAGAGCTCAGTAAATATATGTGCTTTGATTTGAAATGATTAAGTTTGAATACCATGAAAGGCTACACCACTCCACACTCGGAGGAAGTCATTAAGATTTAAAGGGAGCCATGAAGGACTAATCCTATAACTGAGAGGAGAGTAAATTGCTTACTTTTAGGCATAGGTGCTAACTTTCTAGGTCACTAAGGTTCTATTTAAGCAATTTACTACAAGTAAAGTACTAAATGGATCTAGGTATCTCAAAAGGGTTAATTCCTGTTCTTCCTCCTAAGAGGTAAACTATGCCTTCCTTCCCTGATCTGATCAACCCTAGCCAAATCCATCTATTGCTTAGAAGATATTGGGGATTATATTTACACAGAGTAACCATTTGGGCTGAACTTACATGGCTGTAAACTGTAGGACTGCAGTGCAATGCTGGTCCCCAGTTGCTACTGACTTGCCATGATATTAACATCACTCCTCCCTTTTTCTTACCCTGTATTCTAAGATGCTCATATGTAACATGGGAGAAGAGGAAAAATAATTAATTCAGTTGCATTTTCTGTTAAGCAATGATGGAACTACACTCAGGAGTAGGGGTACAAAGAGATTTAAAACATGAAAATATCATACCTGTCTCATGGAACCACCACCCTAGTTGAGAGTGGAGGGTGAGAAGGGGAGTAGGATAGGAAACACATAAGCAATTATGTATGTGGTACATCCTATAATAGTGATGTTTGCAAAGGGTTCTGGGAAGAAAAGTCAGGCATCCTACCAGCTCTAGGGGAGAAACAGGAACAACAGAAGAGCTCTGCTTTAAGGGCTATTAGAAATTCTCCAGGGAAGACAAGAGGAAAATAGGCATTCCAAACAGAGAAAGGTACAGGAACAAAGAAATGGTTTGACTGGGAAATGGCAAGAATCATGGAAATGCAGGACAGAAACAGAGCTTCTTAGATGTAGCATTTCAATCCAAGTTCTGAATTTTACAGACCGAAATAAACCAAAAACGAGGCCAAGAGATGTTAGGTGACACATAGTTACACAACTAAGAAAGGAAAAACAAACCCTGAACTTTCATCTGTCTGACCTATCAAATCTAGTGCTTAGCCCACCGTGATGAATTGCATATTTAATAGAAATTCAGTGTAAAAAGGATGATTGGTAAGGAAATGCTGCTCCATTGGAAGTTCCCTACCAGTTGTGTTCATTCATTCACTCGCTCACAGACTCAACAAATACTTATTGGCACCAACTATGTGCCAGGTACTGTACTAGGAGATAGAAAGCTAGCACTGCAATAAAGACCAAGACAGGCATAAACCGGGATATCTCCGAAGTAACAAATTAGTGGAGGACATGTAGCAAGCAGGCAGTCAGAATCGGGTTTCTGTGTTGTAGCAGGGGGTGTAGAGAGGGCTAGGGAAGCACTGGGAGAAGCTTTACTGCGGAGAGTAACATCTCTCTGTAGGCTAATGCCTGAGGGTTGAGAAGGAATTAGCAAGGTGTCCCATGAAGAGGTAACAGCACAGGTAAAGCCCCAAAGATAGACAACGATCCAAAAATAGGAGAGTGCAGTATGCATAAGGAGAACTAAAATACAGAGGGTGCCCAAAAAATGTATACACATTTTAAGGAAGAAAAAAAAACTATTAAAATTGTAATACTCAATATATACCTATAACAAAAGATGAATACAAATCACAGTCGCCTTCTGCAATTACAAGAGGTGCTCAAAGTGGTTACGATCAGTGTCCAGAGACTTCTGATGACAGCGAACTACTGCTTGAGCAACGTTGACTAAAGTGTCAACCTGTATACATTTTTTTGGAAGTACATATGAAATATGAAAGTAAAGTGGGCTTCCTTCTTCCCATGCCACCCCTTCGCCTATTTCCACTTATCTTGTAAGTTGCAAATGCTATGTAACTGCCTCTCTCCCCTGACACCTTCAAAACCAGGTCCCCTTAATGCCATAGGCTTTGCCTCATTGTTGACTGAAATTGCTAAGTTATTCTCTGGCTTTCACACCAAACTGTAAGCTTTGCAAACTGAGGGCAGATACCATGTCCTAGCTCACTGTTGCATCTCCCATACCTCGTACGGTGTCTTGCACAAATATTTGTGGGGTTAACGCATGTACATTGTCATAGCCTGGAAAATGCCCCCCTTGGACCCGCCAAGCGGCGCATTGGTTAGGAGCTGACTTGGGACGCCAGCTCTGAGCAGCGGGGCCCAGGTTCAGATCCCACATATGAGGGCCAGTGACACTGCGCCCTCTACAGCTAAGTTGGTGAACAACAGCTCCACCTGGTTGCCTCTATAGCTAAGATGGCCTGCGACGGTGTGGGCTGCAGCCCCTGCTACAGTGAGCTGCTATAGGCTACAGTGAGTGGCTGGCAGCCAGTGTGAGCAGCTGGCAGCCAGCGTGAGTTGCCGTGAGCCACAGTGAGTGGCCGTCCAGAGGCCGGCTACCGATCTGCTTCACCCGAGAAGAGCGCAATGATGATACCAACATGGGCCAGTGAAGTGACATCCTCCACAACTAGACTGAAGAACAAAAAAGGACCACAACTTGTCTGTTCCCCTTCCCTGATTCCCCAACGCTGTTCCCCTCCCCCAATTCTCCAATAAAATCTTTAAAAAAAAAGAAAGAAAGAAAGAAAATGCCTCCCAAAGTTATCTAAGTCCTAATCCCTGGAGTCTATCATTGTTATGTTATGGGGAAAAGGGGTCTTCACAGATGTGAATCAAGTCAGGATTTGAGGTGAAATTATCCTACATTATCCAGGTGAGCCCTAATTACAATAACAAGTGTCCTTATATGAAAGATGTGGAGGGAGATTTGACTATAGGCAGAAAAGAAAAAAGCCATGTGACCACAGAGGTAGAGACTGGAGTCTTACAGGCACAAGCCAAGGAATAACAGTAGATGCCAGAAACTGGAAGAGGCAGGGAATGGATCGTTCCCTAGAGACTTCAGAGGGGTGCAGCCTGGCTGACACCGTGATTTCAGCCCAGTGATAATGATTTTGGACTTCCAGCTTCCAGGACTGTAAGAAAATAAATTTGTGCTGTTTTAAGCCACCAAGTTTGTGCTAATTTGTTACAGCAGCCACGTACACACTGGTACACATCCTTTCCCCTAAGGAATAGTTTGGTGTTTTCAGAAACTCATTCCTTTGGATAGATCCTTCGAAGTGAAATTGTAGGTCAAAACATATAACCATTTATTTTTAGACTCAATAAATAAAGATTACTAAATTGATTTCAAAAAAACAATTTATATAAACACCAATAATGTAAGAAGATGCCTGGTCATCATACTCTATCACTAAATATTTTCATTAATTTGAATGTATGTTATTTTGATATGCCAAATGGTATTTGAATCTTGTTTTAATTTACATTTCTTTGGTTGCTAATGAACACAAATATTTTTCCATATTTGTTTTTCAGTTTTATTTCTTTTGCATGTGTGTGAAGTTAATTTTTAAGAGAGATTTATATATATTCTTCCTGTAGTAAAGACATTAAACTTCTGTTTCTTAAATTTGCTCAAAATACTTTATCTTACTCTATCGCTTGGCAGTTTATTTAGATTGGATTGAGGTTTTCATTTTTTAAAAGGGGCTGTGCAAACTTTTATCTACATGAGTAAGACAAATGTGTTGATCTTTTCCTTGCTGCTTTCTTCTTTTGCTGCCAAGCTTGAAAAGTCCTCTTCCCCTTTTAGAAGCCTGATAAAAAGTAAATTCTATTTTCTTTTGTATTACATATGGATTAATTTTATATTTAACCCTACTATCTGCCTGAAATTTACTTTCATGTATGGTACAGAGTAAATAACTAAATTGGCTGTTTTTATACTACAACAATGCTAATTGTTATACCATTTATTGAATAAACAGTTTGTTCTCCACTGCTTTGTAATGCCTCTTTTGTTATGTATTAAATTCTCATACATAAATGGTATGTGTTTCTGGTCTATATATTGTGATTCTCCGCTCTATTATTGTTTCAGTATCATACAGTTGTAAATACTGCATTTTGAAATTTGTTTTCAAACATGATAGGTCTCATCCCCATCCTACTTCTTTTTTAGAAGTGTCTCTTTACATTTTTAATCTTCCAGTAACCTTTCAAAGATTGTTTAAAAATTTTTCATGTTCTTGTAAAACAGATTTGCTATATAGCTTTCTCCACAGCAAAAGGTATAGTCACAGATCCATAATAACTGCTTAAAAATAGTAGCTGTTGTTAATATTGCTAAAGAATAACTTAAAAAATGCTTTTTGTCTATTTGGTTTCTGGGCTATGCAGAGCAGTTTTTCATTTTGTCAGTTAAAAAAACAACCAAGTCTTGTCAGAGGGAAATAGACTTACCAGGATGAACACTTCATAAGGTATACAAATGCCTCATCACTATGTACACCTGAAACTAATATAATTGTATGTGAATTATAAATAAAATTAAAATTTCAAATAAAAAAATGACTAAGTCCAAGAATTGTAGCCAGTCTTCTCTTAGTGATCAAAATTATTGCTAGTATTCCCTACACACACACATACACACACATGCTAACCAACATCTGTTTTTAAAGACTTTAATATATATAATTAAGAAAATGATTATTCTATAGTAAGCTGTACAGAACCCACAGTCTTTTATAGAACTCTTCTTCAGTTTCCAAAACTGCTGTGCTGTACGACTTGTGAGCTCTAAAACCATATGTGCATTTCAATAAAAATTAGGTCAGTGATGAACTGTGACTAGTGTGAGAAACCGCTCACTTCTTTATATTACTAAACATCTTGCTATAACTTTCAAAATAAAACTACACAACATGGCTTGTTAGAGTTAGCTGACCTACTTGGCTCCTCCGTTTTAGCTCTTACCGTACATGAACAAAATCCAATCCTTAGGGATCGTCTATTTATGCAGTTAAATGTTATTTATTCTACTGGTCTGTGTCTTCTAGGAGCTAAGTGCTAGGAATACAAAAATTAATAAGACACTGACTCTGCCATTAAGAAGCTCAGACACAGCAAAAGAAACAGACACATAAAAACAGCTACAATGGAACCCTGAGATAACGGCTCGCTTCCTTCAAATGGAGTCAGCAGAAGTTTTTTATCTTGAGACTAAGACAGGGTGGAAACCACAGGAATCGCTCCTCCTAACCCTATTTCATTTTCTTTGAAATAACAACTGACACCTTCTGTAATGACACAACAATAGGATAGAAGTTACAATAGACTATGGGCGGCCCAAAGAAGATATTTAAACTGGGCCCTAAGGAATAAGTGGGAGTTTTGTTTTATTTTCTTAATGCAGAAAAAAGATGGGAGGCATTTCAGGAAAATGGAACATGAAGACATGTTGGATCCAGGACAGACTTTTTGCTGCTTCCCCATCCTCACCTCTTAACACTGTTCTTTTCCCAGTGTTCCCGATCATATTAATATAAAGGACACTCAGTTACACAGCCAGAAATATACAAGTCAACCTTGATCCTTTCCTTACCCACATCTACATCCCTTCTGCATTCAGTCCATCAGTCAGTTCTACCTCCAAAATAAATTTTGAATACTTTTTTCAATACTTCTATCTACCTGTCTCCACTGCTACCACCCTGGTCTAAGCCACCACCATCTCTCACCTGGATTAATCCATCAACATCTGACCAATCTCTCTGCTTCTAATGTTTCCTTTCCAATCTAGTCTTCATCCAGCTGCCAAAGTACTTTCTTAAAAATATGTTGACTTATGTAATTCCTTATGTAAAAAAAAAAAACAAAACAAACACACACAAAAAAAATCCCTTTGACCTCCCAGAGCCTTTAGAACAAAATCCAAACTCTGCAAGAACTCTTCTCTTAGCCCATTCCAGCCCCTCTCTCCCTGGGCTGCAGCTATATTGGCCTTTCAGTGATTTCTTGATCCTGCTAGATTCTCTTGTTCCCTCTGCTAGGGACACTCTTTCCTTAATTCTTCACATGGTTGCTTCATCTTCTGTTTGGAGTAAATGTTACTTCATTAAAGAGGTATTCACCAGTGGCCATATTGAACAAAGCCTCCCCCTTATACACATCTCATTCTCTATCAGCGAACCACCTTTATTTCTTGTATAGCATTTTATAGCATGAATGATAATCATTTTGTTCATGTTTTTGTTTAGTTATTTATTCTCCATCTCCTCCATTAGCTTGTAAGCTCCACATGGGACAGAAGCCATCTCTGATTGTCCACTGCTGTGCACAGTACCTGGCCCATGGTGGCACCCCATAATACACTGCTGGAAGAAGAAGGGAAAGACAGAGAGAAGGAGGGAAAGGGGGAGGAGAGGCAGACCATAGGTAACCAGAAGCTAAAGGTTTGATTTTCAAGAAAACTTCAGAGCAAATTACAGAAGCAGAGTAGCTTTAGATTTTGGGAGTTCTTAAAGATACAACAGAAGAACTTGCGTAAGCAGACATTTGGAATTTGCCTTAGGACACCAACACTCACACAAATAAGGAAATTAAAGCTGTCAGTTAATGCTGGCATTCAGGGTTTTTCAGCTCCCTTGGATTTAATAACCCTTAATTTGCAAATGTTTGTGCCAGAAAGATTGCATCTTCATATAAAAAAAATCAAAAATGTGAAAACAACCAATAAGCAAGCACCAACATTTGATCCAATATCAGAAGAATGAAAACCTGAAGAAATGTGCCTCCCAATGTCAGCATATCATAATACAACAATAAGGAAAAGGTGGATTAGAATGCTTCGCAGGATGCTTTAGAGGAGGCTTGGAAGAACTCTGGTGGTGCCAAATCTCACCTCCTTCTCCAGAGTCCCAAAGGAAGAAGCGTTCTTATTTGGGGCTAACCTCACTACCCAGCTTCTTGAATTCATTTTGTCCCATCTCCTCTGGCAATTTGCTGCAAAGGTTATTTCCTATTTTTCCTGTATTTCAGCTTCCTGCTCCTTCCATAGCTCCTTTCAGATGTCTAAACAAGCTCAAGTTCCTCTGCTTGAAAATACAGAGGGTGCCAAAAAAATGATATACATTTTGAGAAAGGAAAAAAATTATTAATGATAATAATGTACTCATATACCAATAACAAAAGATGAGCACAAGTCACGTGTGACTTCTACCCTTACAAGAAGTGCCCAAAGTGGTTTATCATCAGTGGACACTTCTGATTATGGCGAACTACTGCTTGATCATAGATAATCTCTCTTAAAATGTGTATATATTTTTTTGGCACCCCCAGTATATGCTTTTGGCTCTTAAGTCCCCACCATCGATCTCTGTCCTTTCTTAGCAAGCTTCTCCCAAGAAGAATCTTTCTTCCCTTATGACTCTGCTGTGAACTGTAGTCAAGACTCTGCTCTAACTATCTCCCTGACACACTTCTGGCGAAGATCATCTTTGACATTCTAAGCCACTGGTCTCTTTTTATTTGAAATTGTCACCTCTCGGCATCACCTGACTATAACCCCGGACTATATTGACATCTCCCTGCTTGGAACAACTCTTCCTTCCGTTAACAGGAAATAGCTCCCTTGAGTCCTATGCTACCAGCCTTGCCACTCATTATTGGTTTATTTTCCAGATCCTCTTCCTTCCCAGTCCTCTCATGTTGGTGATTGCCATGTATGACTTCTCTATTGCTTTCCAGTATTGACATTCTCCTGTCCTATCAGTTCCTGCAGCTTCAACAGCTTGACACATACATGCAAGTAACCCGCAAATCCATACCTCTGCATCGGACCTCACTTCTGTGGTCTAGAAGTATTTATTGTACTGTTTAGATTACTCAGACTTCTCGAAATCTTCTCTAACCTGTACTCTATATTTGCTGCTCTTCTGAACTTTCCCCATCTTAGTGAACAACCCACCATCTATCCCATCATCCAGACCAGGAACCCTGAAATCATCTTATACTCATTCCTGTTCTTCGTTCCAATCTGCAACCAAGTCCTGTTGATAATACTTTTCAAAATCATTTTTCCAAACTGTCTCTTTCTTCCCACCCCTGTAGCTGCTGCCTTCTTCAGTCCCGTAAAAATAGTATTCTAAGTTTCTCTCTGCCTCCAATTTCACATTCCTTTTATTCATCCACCATTTATCATCAAAATTTTTTTTTCTCAAACTGCATTCCTTCCGTATGCCCCACTTCTTTATATTTTTGTGTCTGCTCACCCACATTCTTTGCCCTGGAGTGTCTCAGACCTTGTTTATTCACAGAGCATTTACTCACTTTTCAGGCACATTTCAAGGATACCTGTCTCCATGGAAATTTCTTAACCCTCCCAACCCTGTAAAATTGATGAGTCACCCTTATGCCGACATCTCATGCCACCCGAAACACATCATTGCACCTAAAAATAATTCTACTATATTCTAAGTTCCCCTAACTCTATTTTAGGCTCCTTGATGTCAGAACTGGATCTGATTCATCTTTCTACTCCTGGCACCAACACAGTGTGCAGCCTATAGTCGGTAACAACATAAGCTTGCTAAGTGAGTGAGTAGCCCTTATGTTGTCAGAAGAATAAACACTATCTCAAAAGGCAGTCCTTCTGGTCTAAAAATGGTAACAACGTAGCACATTAAAAATTCACCACATCACCACTCTACCTCAAAATTCCGTTCTGCCTTTAAAACACAATCCTAATGATAATAATAATGAAATATTAAATGCTGTTAAATAATATTTTCTAAGACAGATGGAAAATGTGGATTTTCATGACTGCTTGAAGATTTGCTGTACAATCTAGTGAGACCCTTCTATTGACCACAGTCCCTCTGCTCCTGCCTCACATAGAAACAGTGTGGCCCTGCTTTGAGTGTCCCCTCAGGCTAAAGTTACATACCTATGGGCCCTGAGCCATCCCTGTGCTGCTGGTGCATCAGACTGCAGGGAGCAAAGAGCAGTGACAGCATTATTTTACGTCGACACTCTGTCCCTTAGAAGGCAGCCTAGGTCTGGTGCCAAGTTCACACTAGGGCTCTGCTGAAGACATTGCCTCGCACTTGTGATCTTGCCTTACTTAACTTTCTCCTCCTTCCTGAATCTAGTATGACTACCTGCATCTGACCCATTTCATGCTCTAGCCTTTAGTTCTTTCTCAAACTTAATTCCAGAAGGACATGCGCCATATCTTACAAGCAAAGGGAGACAGCAGTTGAGTAAGGGGGAATTCACTGAAATTTGGCAGAAATAACAAGAACAGAGTCCACAGTGTCAGAGGTCAGACACACCAAGATTTACAAGGAGCTACGTATAGATACAGTTGAGTTTCATAGCCGATTCCTTGAGGTCAAAGATTGCCTGATCCGAAGGGGAGTTTGCTAGATAGAGCTTCAGAAGTAGACAGAGGGAGAATAGACCTGTCAGAATCAGAGGCAGGAGGGCATTTCAGGAATTGGCCTAGCCCCCAAGAACAGGAGTGGGAGATGGGGGTAGACTCATAACAGGAAACCCATTGTCAGATTCCCAAGCCCATACTTATTGGACAAGCACCTTGAACCTTCAAGGGTGTTAGTAAAAATCAAAGCTAAGGTACATGCATAAAACACCTTGCTTAGCACCTGGCGTGTACAATGTGGTTACTGTTTATACTATTATTATTATCTCACACTCAACCTTACAAGGTCATTCGCCACTTTTCCCACACCCTGAGATTTGTCTTAATTGATTTAATATCTTCTTCACCATCTAAGAAGCTTTGCAAATTCTTCAAATCCTGCAATTTCGTCACACTCATCTTCGTTATGAGTTTTTTAAAGATGTTGATGGATTACTGTAACTTTTTTCTAGGGGACTCCACTGTGAATCTTTTTCTGTGCATTTCTCAGAAAATTCCGAGAACTTCCTGGTATACTCAGGCTTTCTCTAGTATCTTTAAATAATACTACCGTGATTTTAAAATATGGTCCTCATATTTTGCTTTGTATGGTGACTCTCTTTTGCTTTGTTTTGAAGATAAGTTCCTGTACTCTCTCTGGATACACCCTCTCAGTGTCCTCCATGCTCCTCTCTTTCTCCACTAGACCTTTAACTCTTAGAATTTCAACACCAACCCTCCTTACACTCTAAAGAGTTGGGATGTGATATCTTGTCAGAGGCTTCATGAAGTTCTTAAATATTATTTATTAATTGCTAAATATCCAGAATAGAACAATGCCAATAATTTTCTTACTAACATGCTGATGTAATAGTATCTATAATTTCCTATAAATATATACTGAAAATCACACATAAAATATATTTCATTAGCATATCCAATAAAACAGATATATTTAATTTTACTAAATAATTTTACTTAAAGCAAATGTCCTACCATAAGAATCACATAAAGAAAACAGCCTTTAAAATGTTGTCATACTTACACAAAAGTCACATACATACAAAGACACTTAGAAGAGATCAACAAGAGGAACTTTGTTCACTTTTGTCATGTTTGTATTTTGAATTTCAAATAACTGATTCCACACAGAAACTGAAGGATCAGCAATTTTAAAATATACTCCATGTCATACCTGTCATCACTCAATAACATTCAATATAAATTCAGCAACGCATATGCCTTCAGATGGGTAACTGCGTTAATATTTTACCAGATTGATAGTCCCTTTAAAAATAATTGGTTATAATATTTGGAGTTTTAAAATTGAAATCTGAATTCCCATAAGCATATAAATTACTTTGTTACATGTTTTTATTAGTCCACATGATATGTGCACGAAGGAGGGCAGGGTTTTCTACCAGCCTGGACCATGGCTAATGAAAATAGTAGCATATTAACCACATAGTCAGGACTGAGATAAGTCCTGCCTGAACGATGACTCTTTTGCTGATTGCTAAAACTCATTCTTGGTTGTAAAGTTACACTCACTCCTTAAAAGAAAAGAGCTAGGAAGAATTTGGAATTCAGAAATGGACTCTAAGTTTCTTAAATTTTACATTGCAAATGTTGAAAAAACTGACCGAAGTAATTTGGCTATTAAACATGGAGAAAAGAGCAAAGAAGAATGTAGACTTAAAAGGTTTCACTTATTTCATAGACTGAAAAATATCTTTGCAATTGCTAGTGACATTTGTTTCCAAAGTGCAATCCAATTTCTGATTTCTGCACGCTTGATCGGGCTGTCTTTTATGACTGTTTCTCAATGGTCCACAGTTATCCTTCCTGGTGTGAAATGGTTCCTCAGTATTCTTAATGTGTTTCTTCGAGATCCCTTACTTGCATTCACATCATTTAATTTTTATATACAATAAATGCTTAGCACTCTCATTACACAGCTCTTGTATCTTTCTGGGCCATTAAGAACTTTACCTTTTTTTAAGGTATTTTTTTATACTACTCTTGTTAAAGCCATGAAATTTGGAACTGCAAGATTACCATTTACCAGTTTTGCAAACATGAACTAATCATGGATCTCTCGGAATCTCAGTTTCTTCAGCTGTCAAATGGGAATCATAATGACATCTTCCTTTACTGACCCAACCTCTGCCAGTCACTGGTTGTTTGTGTTGGGCAAATTACTTAACCTCTCTGGGCCTCCATTTCCCCTTTTACAAAGTAAGAGTAACAATGCTACCCATCTTGTTAGGTTGTTTAAGGGGTAAATGAGATAATACATGACAAGTGTATAAAACAGGTACACAGTAGTTCAAAAAATATCAACTATTATTATCGCTGAAAAGATAAAATGAACTACTGTGTGCAGCATGACAGGATGGAAAGAGAGTTTCAGAGTTCAACAAACTTGGATTCAAATCCTGCCCTGCCATTTATTGGCTGTGACATCTTACATAAGTTACTCCACCTCTCTAAGCCTTCGTTATCCCAATTGTAAATTACAAAATTATGAGTATTAACAACAGCATGCATAAAGAATACATTGAGTACTCAAGATATAGTAGCTATTCTGAGTATTCAGTGACAGTAACTTGCCAAACAATATCATTACTCAAATAGTACTCATAAGAGAGTAGTAAACAGAGATATGTGAAGTTCCTATGTCAAGACTTACCAGGAGGAGTAAGACGAAAGAATATGCTAAAGAAACAGGACAAACAATAACCACGACAGTGAAATAAAATAAATCTATGACCATAACAAAATAATGCCTAGATCAGCAAAATTTACAAATGAAGAAAGAGGACCAGCTGAGTGGCTCAGTTGGTTAAGAGAGTGAGCTCTGAGCAAAAGGGTCACTGGTTTGATTCCCACATGGGCCAGTGAACTGCGCCTGGGCTGAGCTGCAATTGAGCTGGTGAGAACACATGGTCTTAGCAGCAAGGTTGCTGGTTCGACACCCGTATGGAATGATGGGCTGTGCCTCCCTCCTTCCCTCCCGCAACTAAGATTGAACACAGCACCTTGAGCTGAGCAGCCACCAGCTGCTGATGGGTGGTCGGATGGCTCAGTGTGCAACAAGGTTGCCGGTTCGACTCCCGCATGGGATGGTGGACTATGTACACAACTAGATTGAAAGTGGCGACTGGACTTGGAGCTGAGCTTGCGCCCTCCACAACTAAGATTGAAGGACAACAACTTGACTTGGAGCTGATGGGTCCTGAAAAAACACAATGTCCCAATTCCCCAATAAAAATCTTTAAAAAACAACAACAACAACAAAACAAACAAACAAAAACTCTTTACTTTCACCACCCCTTTCAGCTAACATCTCAATTCTCTGTTCCCCTTTACAACAAAGCTTTTCAAAAGAGTTGTCTATACTTGCTATCTCCAGTTCCTTTCCTTCTATTCTTTTTTGATCCACTCCCGTCTGCTTTTCGCCCCCTCCACTCCACTGACTCTAATCTTGTCCAGGTCACCACAGAACTCCATGTGTAAATCTAATGGTCAATACGCAGTCCTCATTTTACTTAACTTATTAGCAGCTTAAGTCATAGTTCACTGTTCTCTCCAATCTGAAACACTTTCTCCTGGTTTTCAGGATACTGACGTGTTGTTTTTTTTGTTTTGTTTTGGTTTTTTGCTGATTCCTCCTGTTCTCCAAAATGAAATGGGCCCCAAGGCCAAGAACCCTGCTCTTCCTCATCTGTCCTCACTTTTGTGGTGATATCATTCCGCCTCATAACCCATGGATTTATAACTAAAGCCTTCTTCCCTCTTCCCGCAGATATCCACACGGCTCACTCTCTCACCTCTTCTCAGTCTTGGCTTAAATGTCACCTTCTCAGAAGGACTTTGACTATATAAAACTGAACCTTCCTCATCTCACTGCCTGTCCCTCTCAGTTCTGGCGATCCTTATCTCTCCCCTGTCTCCTACTTTATTATTCTATATAACATTGAGCAGGCTTTCACATACCACACTTACTTCTTTGTTATGTGTCCTCTTCCACTAAAAGCTACATTTGGTAACTCTTCATCTACTGCTTTATGTCCAGAGCCTAAAACACTTGACACATCGTAGTTGCTCAGTGTGCTTGCTGAATGAGTGGTCTTGTGTAGCCTACAAATTGGGGTCTTCAAAGTCTGTTGATACATTTATCTGATTCTGAACATGTTCCTGCTACTTTATTACTTAATTGCCTGTCATCTGTACATACCAATTGTGTACTCTTATCTGCATAAATGGGCTCTTCTGAACATTTTATTAAGAGTACTCATCTCTTCTCTAAAGTGAGAAAGCTATTGATCTGTTCAAAGAATATCTAGGTATTCAGTGTGGCTGGGGGGAGCAGATCAAGCCAGGAAGACACTGGTAGGAGATGAGGTCAAAATGGCCATCAAGGGGCATAGAAGGAAAATGCAGATAAAGTTGCAGCTTATAAACTTATAAGGACTTTAGCTTTTTCTCAGAGTAAGTTGGGAAGTCCTTGAACATTTTTGAGTAGGAATAACATGATATATATTTTTAAAAATTCACTCTGTCTGCTGATTGAAAATAAATCACTACTGAAAGTCAATTAATTTTTCTGTGCCTAATTTGCAAAATCAGTAAGCTAGATTACAAAGATCCTTTTAGGTTGCACCAATTTTTAAGAAATCATAAAAATATGAGTTGAAAAGGATTATTTTTAATCCTTGGTTTTGTTAAATGTTTTGTGATTAACAACAAACAATATCAATTGCTTAATCTGACACTGTTTTTAAACAAATGCTTGGCAACAGTTAATTCATGATGAAGTAGGCTGCTCATCAAAGTGCCCTTCAAATTTTCAGATTCTCCTATTTCCCATGGCTTCAAAGATATTTTCACATGTCCTCACTAAATCTTGGCTTGAATAATTCCTGATAGGAAAAATGGCAGAGATTCAGCAGATACAAGATTTATTGTGACTCAAATTGGGACAAAACTAATCAAGTCTTGGCCCAAGAAACTGAAGTACAATGTACTGAGATGTGTTGATTTCCTGATAACACTTTAAAACAAAAATGCAGATGCTACTGGTCTAACCAGACCAAACTTCCTCAGATATTGAAGATTTTTCTGCATTTGATTGATTTCCAGTGTGAGAAGAGGCCATGCATTAGTCAGGATCACCACAGAAACAGTCAGTGGGATGGATACACGATAGATCGATAGATCGATCAATCAATAGATAGAAATATAGATATTTTAAGGCAATGTCTCATGTGATTGTGGGGACTGGCAAGTACAAAATTTGTAGAGCAGGTCGGCAGGCTGAAAATTCAGGCAAGACTTGATGTTGCAGTCCAAATTCCACAGGGTAGCAAGATGGAAAACTCAGGCAGGTTTCTGTATTGCAATCTTGAAGAGAATTCCTCTTCAGGAAACCTCAGTCTTTTCTCTCAAGGTCTTCACCTGACTGGACGAGGCCCACCCACATTCTGGAGGGTATTCTGCTTTACTCAAAGTCTACTGATTTCTATGTTAATTACATACAAAAAAAATACCCTCACAGCAATATTTAAGCTGGTGTTTAACCAAACATTTTGGCACTGAACCGGAGCCAAGTTGACATGTTACAGTAACCAATCTTACCATGTTAACCTTCAGCTCAAAGTGTCTTCACATGGTAAAGTGTCAGTAAATCCTGAAATGAATAATATTAATTCTTAACCAGCAGAGATTACCCTCCTCATCTGAAATTTTGCATGATATTCCAATTATATTATTCTTCACTTTTCTCTTTTTGCTGGAAACAAAAGCAAGAGCCACCATAGAAAGTTCTATTGTTAAATCCACCACATGAGAACAATCAGTAGTTTAATGAGGAACGAAAGGGCAACTTTTCTTCTATTTATTTCTCCACACTGTGATGCTAATAGAAATTATATTGGAGAACTGCTAGGGCAAAATCCCTAGATTAGTTTCATCTATCACCTGTGAAAATTAACCTGATAATGCACAAAAGTGTTATAAATGAAGCTGGATCTGCAATGATTGAAGTGGCTAAAGGCATTTTAATGGGACATGAAGCCCTCTTCTCCTCACAGCTGAAACCACTGAACTTCACATACTAGAGCTTCTTAGAAAAATCCTTTCCTTAAGAGTAATTTAGGGTGTTGCATCCTAGTATCTTAGAACACACCATTTGCCTGCTTTGCTTCCATTAGCGCCCACCCTGTCCTCTAGGAATCTCTCTTGCTCTAAAGCTACAAATATGCACCTTGAAATCCAGTCTAATTCAAGGCTGATTATGTACTTTTAGTCTAACTGGCACCCAATTAGGTATCTTTCTGGGATTAGAGATCTGTCTTTCTCTTGTGACACTTCCCTTCTTTCCAGGGATGGCATACCTGCCTCTAGAATAAAGATGAGTAACTAAGGTGCAAGTTACCTGCTCAGGATCCACTACCTCCTTGGATTTCCCAGGCCCAGCTGCTGGCCTCCCCATAACAGCTCTGTGCTGTTCATCTATTGGGGTACTCCTGCTGCCTCAGCCCTTCTCGCCGAGGCTACATTTTTCTCCCCCCAGGACATGACATTTTGTCTGTTGCTGTACCTTTCATATAGCATGCTCTTTCCATGGAAACCCAGTCTCTTTTCACTCCCCCACTTCTACCCAAATGTACAGGTCTACTTCAAGCACCCCATTGCTCCCAGAATGGTTGTCCTACAGTAGAATTCACAGAATATTATTACCCTTGTATAAATAGGCCTGGGTGTTCTCTGGAAAATGAGGAGATTGGACTAGAGATGACCCTTTCAGCTCTGGCAGTCTTACGAGTCTATAAATGCTTCTTCTATCTAATGGTCCTTGACAGCAGCTCAGGGAAAATAAAATCACACCAGGTCCTAAGCAAAATTTCTATGCCTAGCTCTCTTTTCTGGCGATCAGTTTTTCACCATTCTTTTGGAGTAATCCTTCTATTTCTTAGACAGTACTTTTCCTTAAATACTATAGTTATCAGTTCACCTAATTATTCTAGTCAGACCATTAGGAATGTGCCAAAGATTTTCTTCCTGCATTCCTTACACATGGCAAATTGAATTTAAACAGAAAGCATTGCTAACTACTGCTTCCTCCTCTCAGAGACATGTTCCCTGAACTTTCTGGGCAGCATCCATACATACCTTAGGTACTGGACCTTTGCTACTGAGGAGACATTTGGGTTTGTTCACTTTCTCTTGTCTTTTGGTACAAGAATATTTTTACACAATGCATTTATTAGGAACCTTGTTCCCTGAGGCTTAAAGGTAAATAGAGGATAAGAACACAACTAATTTATATGAGATACAAACATATCCATGAAAGCATAACACATTTTATATGGTACACTGAGCAAAAGTTAATTTTTACTGTATACCAGAATAGGCAAAATCCTCTCATCATTTACCTTTACTTTTAGAAACAAAGTCCATAACAATAAAATTTTTCACTCACTGAGCTACTCTTTTTTTCCCCAAACAACTTCAGCTGGGACTGTTTCAGGAAGCACAGTATCTACATTGCATACATAAACCGAATCTTAAAAAATGATTAATGAGATTGTTTCCCTTTCCTAAACAACTGAATTAAATTGAAAGCCTGATCAAGTGACTTGGCTGTACAGAAGTCGATCATTAATATTGTTTAAAAAAAATTCAATGGGAAACAGCTGATTCAGTGGACATGGATAGATGGCCTCTGTAGAGTTGAACTTGTCTGTCCCAACCCACATTTGAAGTTATTCCAATAGCTCTGAGCAAAAATAGTGGCAGGGTAACTGGCATTAAACAAGATAGAGGATATGTGTTCCTTGGCGATTATGTTAGCAACTAAGTATATTGAAATACTATCAGCCAAAAATATAATTTCCAAAAAGAACATTACTGATATAATAAATGTTTGTGACCTTTAAGTCCTCTAAAGGTTTAGTATGGTCCTAGGAGGAAAGATGAGGCATTCTTGCAGTGCCATAGCTTCTATCTCAGGCAAATACTGCCTTGTGGTCAGGACTCACCTTGGAGAAAAGCATCTTGGGGAAGCCTTCCTGGCCCCAGGGGTCTCCCCCATCCACAGACCTTCCACCCTGAAGCATCCACTTATGGATGTTTAATAGTTTCTCCTCTGTACTCCTGGAAGAGAAACCATATTTGACTTCAAGATGAATTCACTTGTAAAGTTCTTCCCTGAGAAGCATTTCTGATGGAGGAAAGGTGAGGGTGGGAAAGCATGACCGTGTCAGGAGCCTGAAGTCAATGGGTGAGAATAGAAGCAAGGCTGGGGAGGGGAAAGGGAAATAAAAAAGGAAACACTGAGAGGTGAAGACAAACTTTATGTACTGCAATGTCATGTCCAGAGTCCATGGATAATGGACTCAGAGTCAAAATGTTGTGACCTAACAGGCTGAGAAAAAAAAAAAAAAGCATGGTAAAATGCTTGAGGAAATAAAAACTATATAGGTCACCAGGATTCAGCTTTGAACTCAATCAAAGGCCAAATAGATATATCTGTGGTAGCCTTCAGATAAGCATATCAGACTTCTGTGTAGCCAAATTATTATTTCCTTTTCACATCTTGACTTTTCCTTATTTGAGCTCTCTTTAGCTCTGACGCTTGTTACCTCTCCTTTCTTAAAATTCTCTTTGCTGGGTTTCTGTGATACCAGACTTTTCTGCATCTCCTCCTACCCACTGATCCTTTCTTTTTACTCTTATTGTTGGTGCCTCTTCCTCTACAACCTCGACTCCAATGTTTTTCTTATTCTCTAAGAGAAAATTCATCCTCCCCGAAGCTAATCTTATCAATGCCAGTAGTTTTCTATCTTGAGCCCATTTTTCTATTCTAGGATATATGATTTGTCCATTGCCTATTAAACTTCTCTACCTGAATGTGCTGCTCAAAGTTTAACCCATCATTTTCTCTGTCTGCAGTTGTCCTACCCCCTCCCCCCATATCCACAGGGGATATACTCCAAGACTCCCCGTGGATGCCTAAAACTTTGGATTGTACCAAACCCTATAAATACTTTTTTCCATATATACATATAGTAAAGTTTAATTTATTAATTAGGCAAAGAGATTAACAACAACAACTAATAATAAAATAGAACAATTACAACAACATACTATAATAAAAGTTATATGAATATAGTCTCTCTCACTCTCAAAATATTGTACTGTACTCACCCTTGTTCTGGTGACGTGAGATGATAAAATGCATATGTGATGAGATGTATTTGCAGCGTGAGGTCCAACAGCAAAACTAGCACGATTTCCTTTTCCCATCTTCACAATTTCATGGATAGAAGATTTGTTCTTGCCGTAGAGCTCACCAACCTCAACATATGATATTTTTTCTTTCTTTATAGTCGAGAACGTTCACCTTTTCTCTTAAAGGAAGCACTTTACGGCTTCTCTTTGACATAGCTGAATTGCCAGCATCACTACTCTTGCACTTTGGGGCCAGTAGTAGGTAAAATAGAGGTTACTTGAACACAAGCCCTGTGATAGCGCTACTGCAACAGTCCACCTGATAACCGCTTCTGGCTACTAAGTGATGGGCGGGGAGCCCATATAGCATGGATACGCTGGAAAAAGGGATGGCCCACGTCCTGGGCGGTGCAGATCAGAACTCGCGAGATTTTATCACATTTTGCAAAACGGTGCGCAATTTAAAACGTATTAATTAATTCTAGAATTTTCCATTTAATATTTTTGGACCATGGTTGACCGCGGGTGACTGAAACTGAGGAAAGCAAAACCACAGATAAGGGGGACTATTGTACTCTTAATATCCTCCTGACCTGTCTCTCAATTCCCTCCGCCTCCCATTCCAGGCTGCGTCATAGATGAAACATGGCTCATGCGCTCCCAAGGCTCCCATCTCCTGCATCTTACGGAATACAGTCTACACACATTTGCATGTTATTTAAGAGGTTTTATAACATCATTTATGATTGTATGTTTATTTTCTCCCCACCCCAACACACACACACACACACACACACTCACACACACACACATACACACACACAACTTTTAAGTCAGCAGTATCAAACTATTTTACATTCCCCAAACACATCCTATTCTCTTCTTCTATTTCCATTTATGTTCTTTTGCCTGGAATGCTTTTCCATCACCCCTTGCCTCCTTCCTTTTTTATGGTCAATCTGTTATTCATGTGCTTCATTTCTCAAATCAAGCATTTTGTCTCTGTGAGGCCTTCTCTAATTCTCCCCTGAGGTGTATCTTATGTGTAGGTACCCCTACCATGGTGGTTACCATGTTCATTCACTGAGCAGTTCCAGCATCTGTAAAAATGACCGGCATATAGTAGGTACTGAATAATCATTTGTCCAACGAATGAGTGTTGCTTATATTTACTGGCATATCTGTTTCCCTATTAGATTATAAGTGCCTTTGTATCTGCAATGACTAGGCTGATAATGCAGAACATTCACTGTTAAAGTGATTGAGTCAGGGAATGTGAACTTCAACATTTTACAATTTTTGGCATATTTCTAGTATTCAAAAATATAAAGTAAATTATTATTAAAATCCCAACAATATGCTGATTTATTTTTAGAAAATTGATTTTAGTTTGCTGAAAAATCAACTGTAGCAAATATGTATTAATGGAGAGAAGACAATATTGATAATAGCAAATGACAAATAAGAAAGATAATTTATTTAGGATGTTGGAAGGTGCTCTTTGTACTTATATTTTAATATGGAAGTGACTCATGACCCAGAAATTCAGAATACATTGAGCAAATCTTGAATTCATGCTGCAAAGCTCTGGCTATCTGTGTTCCCTTCTCTGTTCTCTGATCCTGACTTCACATTGATTTCATCACCTCTTGGATTGATAAAAAGGAACAACTTCACTTCATAGACAATAGAAGATTCAGGTGTGCAGGAATCTTTCTGCATACCTGAAGCAAGACGTTGGTTCAGAGCTTTATGAAGAATACTTTGCAAAGCTTTCCTTTTTAAGGGTTTCTCCTGGATTACAGAATAAAGGTCCTGTTTATTGGAATAGTCCATTAAATAAGTGTGCCCAAGTTATAGATCATATGTGGTGAGTCGATGCCATAAAAAGCCCATTTAACCTATAGTATACTGAAAATACTAAACATTGGCAATAAAATTGTAGAAAAATATGACTTCAACACCAGAATAGTTTTTTTTTCTTTAGCCACATTGAACAATATCTTGAATATCAGCACACTAGGTTATATGGATCTCATCCTGTAGTGAGGTTTATTGGCTCTTCCTAGAAGAGTCCATTTGTGCCTGGGCTCCAAAGCAAGTAGCCTTCTCTGCAGGCCGCTTGCCACTAATGTAAGGACAGAAATGGGTCCTCTCTCCTCCATATTCCCCTGACGAAAACAGTTTTGCTTCTTTTTCCCTTTCAGGGACCTCTTTCATTTCTGAACTCCCTTATTGATCACTCAACAAATGTTTACTGAGCATTTAATAAGATACAGGCTGTCTTCTAGATGCTAAGGATACAGAAGTGAATAAAACAGACAAAAAGTCCCTGTGTCACTGGAGATCTCTCTCCTTCCCTTCTTTACCTACTTGTCTCAATGAAGATGGGAGAATCTGAGTATACTGGTTCTACCCTTCAGATAGCACATGCACCAGTCCATAGGCCATATGGTGGGATTAGTGAATTCAGAGTACTTCTCCCATCTTCAGAGACTGCTCCAAGGTTTGATTCTTAACACGCTTTTTCTGAGTTAATTAGAGGTGCCCATAGAGTGGCTTAGCAGAACAAGTCTGAAATCTGGACTAGAAGTCTGTTGGAGAAATAGATCAACATTTCTGATGAGAGTGGACAACACTGAGAACAGACTTCCTGGGAGACATCATCGCCTGAAAACGAACGAAGGAGTGGGAAAGAGGAAGTATGCATGGCAGGCAGCCTAACTCTGCTCTGCCAGTGTGAGGCAATGACAAAAAAGGGCAATATGTCCTAGGAGTTTCATTCCCACATATCCTGGACCCTGGAGCCCTGAAGATTAGAGCTGCTGGGAATCAAACCCAGAAAGAGCACAGTCAGCACAGCTGCTCTGGTTCTGTGCCCTTTTTCTCATTCATGAACCTGCTGAAGCAGCCTCTGTATAGCTAGGTCTCCACTTACTAATTGCCTTGAATTGTTCTTATGTCATAAAGGCCAACAGTATTTTATGAAATGTTGTATAGATGGGTATTTATACATTGGGGTTTTCATCTCCGATTTGTCTGTGCTTAAGCAGAGCTGGTAATCACATGAAAAGAAAAAAAAAAAAAAAAACAACGTTGTGGTGACCAGGGGTAAGTGCTCTGGTGACTAGAACCACCCCACATAAAGTTTTGAAGTGCTTAACTTTTTCTCAGTTACTTAATTCAGTATGAGTTGAGTCTGAGAATAAAATTTTTATGTTGAAATGCTTTGACACCATGTCTTTCACGTTCCCTGCTGTGCCAGTGAAGCAGTGGACTGTAGGAATCGAAAGGATTCGACTGTTCTTTTCCATCACAGCTGGTACATATTTAAAATGCAAACCCGCCTGGGTATTTCCAAGCAGAATATTCTTTTCATGATGAAGCTGGAGCAATCTATTCTTTAGTAGAAATGACCTCTGTTTTTATGGTCTGATAGCTGAGCAGTTTCATATGATTTGATGTATTCTTTGGGATCAGAAAACTCTGTCATAGATCTTTTCTGGAGATTAGTGCAGTAAGCAACCTAAGGTTCTCTTG
The DNA here is from genome assembly GCA_033961575.1 of Aselliscus stoliczkanus. Classification (NCBI taxonomy): domain Eukaryota; kingdom Metazoa; phylum Chordata; class Mammalia; order Chiroptera; family Hipposideridae; genus Aselliscus; species Aselliscus stoliczkanus. The sequence goes on from CM066731.1 coordinate 28,044,085, forward strand.
ATCTTCAAAGGAAGCTATAAGTAACGACTACAAGGTCACTAGCACAAGCAGAAAAAAGCCAGACTTATGCTTTATCTAAATGATACTCACTTCATGTTTTCCAAAATTCGAGAAAACGAAACTTCAAAAAATGACTTTTTAAAAAAACAGAAATTGGAAGAGGCTTATGTCTAACAAACCAAGCTCAAGATAATATCAGTTATTTCCAGGAAATAAAAGACAGAAAATAACTATGTATTTTTTAATTTTAAAATGTGTGATCTTAGAGAATAGGGACTGCTTTTCTTATGTCATTTATGTATTTAATGACTACTGAGTGCCTGGCATTGTATTAGGTGCTTTATGTATGACATGGTAGAATGAATAAGAGTGCATGTATTGAATCAGACTGACTGAGTTTAAATGCTGACCATTTCCTACCTGAGTGATCTTGAAAAATTACTGAACCTCTCTGTTTGATCATTTGAAAAGGCTAACATCATAGGATTATTTGAGGATTAAATGTGCAATACTGTAAATACTCAAATATATATTAGCAGTTACTATCCCATTTAAGGCATGTAGAAAATTTAAAAAGCTCCCCATTTTTTCTCCATTTTGTGGGTGGAAATATGAGGTTAAAAAAAAGGTCAAGTTACTTGACCAAGGTAATTAAACCTTAGCTCTGTTACAATCTGGAGACCTATACTTTTAACAACTACTGTCTACTATATTGCCAAACATACTGGAGTACCTCAAATCTGTTTTGGACTTGGGCAGAGTGCAAACAAATGTTATATATGCCTGAAATTAGCAATATTTCCCTATCAATAACCATTGAGTTGCCATCACAGTTGCCAAATTCACTTCTGATGGCTCATATAAGATTCCATACTATGAGCATTTCCAGTTCATATCCTCTATCAATCATCGGGAGAACGTACATTGGTTTTTTTTGTTGTTGTTTTTTGTTTTTTTTTTGAGGGCAGTGTCACTGGCCCTCATATGTGGGATCGAACCGGGGCCGCTGGCTTCCAAGGCCAGCACTTAACCACTGCGCCACTCGGCTGGCCCAGCAGAACTTAAATATCACAATTATGTGCATTTTGAAACCTAGTAAATAAACAACAAAGACTCTCAGAGTATCTCTTTTTAAATTAAATACCAATGTCTGTAGTTAATTCCCCTTTCCCTCCTTCTTTTGTGGTAGGTGCAAATGTTTCAGATGTGTACAAGAGACAGATGTTATTAGCACTATGAATTCACGCATGTTCTACAGTTGGGTTTTGCAATTAAGAAGTTGAGTTTATGACAGCAAAACTATTTCTATGTAGGTTGGGACTATTTAATATAGAGCCAGGATTATGTCTTTGATGACTTGATATAATTCTGGGTATACTGTCAGAGCACAGAACATAATAAATAATAACCACAATAAATATGCTTGGAAACTGAGAAGTTTCTTAGATTGATGAATATCATTTGCTACACTATATTATTCAACTCCAAGGGAAATCGCAATTTGCTTATAAAGACATCTCATTTATTTAACTTCAATCTTTAAAAAATATTCTTTCTCTTTTAGTTATTTCTATGTGTTTATCAAGTTTGTTTTTCTTTTTTAAACATAATATTCCTTTGAGGGGAAGTTAAAAGATTTAGCTTCGGCTGTCAGCTTGCCAAATAGAAAAGCCACTATCATCAATTTTCTAAGGAAAAAAAATGACGCTCACAATGGTAGGCTTAAATTCCCAGTCTAACCTCAGTTTTGATGAGATTCTCAAATGATGCTAAATTGAGCAGGGTCTACGCCGAGAAGGAAGTTGTCATCGGTGACAAGAGTAAAAATTAAACTATTATATGTGATGATAACCAACCAAGGAGAAAAAGAGTTTAAAATCAAAACAAAAGGATTATGTAAGAACATGTCTTCATGTAGTAGAGGATTGGGGTCCCTTTCAGAATATTTCAAGGAAAAAAGAAACAATCTCTGTCTTTCTCCACTCCCATATCCATGTGTTTGAGAACCATTTGGAGAAAAAAAAAATTAAGATGCATTTCAAATAGTTGCCTCATTTAATTTTTCTGAAACATTTTTTTTTAAATGGTTGACACAGCCCTTCAAGAATCTGCTGAAAATAATGAATCTTCTGCCTATAAAGATACAGGACTACAAAATTTTCATATAATTTCAGGAGGCTTGAGTGATACCTGTTTCAAGCCCATCTGTGGATCCAGGCACCCAGATTAAGAACCATGAGTCTCAGGAGCATTCGTTATGCTTTATAGGGTGCAGATCAGAGCGCTGGTCAAGTTAAATCAGCGGTCCAAGTGCAATCGGCTATTACCAATACTAACCACTTTATATAGTTATTATAGATTTCTAAGTGCTTTCTCACATATGAGTTACTTGATATATTAGCCTAGAAGTAGGCATCTAGGTACTCAGCTAGATAGATTAGGTAAGCAAAAGGATAATATTGAATACCTAATCTGTGCCATGTTGCTTACCAATATATGGTATTCCATGAGAATTAGATTTTGTATAAATAAAAATGTTCCCTCATGAAACATAAATATCCTTGGCTGGTGAACATTGAATTGCTCAGAGGCTAGTACATCAGAATGGATATTTATTTTATTTCTTCCAATACTTAGGTTTTGAAGGTAATATAGACGCCTCAATCAACAGTTTTCAAGATTTTATCTGAGGACCCGGCAGAGGTACAGGAGGTCTTTCCTTTGCCAATTATATATCTTAGTGTGAGTCTGGATTTTCTTCATATATACTTCAACCAAAAAAAAACTGACTGGATGCAGAACAGATATGAGAATCCAGTCAACGATCTTCTATTAAGCCAGACATTAAAGAGATTTACAAAGGTGGAAACAATGTCACACTGCTCACTACATTTTGGAAAAAAAGAGTTAACTTGTAATGCATTTATTGTAAATATTTTAAAATTTTGTTTCAATTTCTACGTAGTAAATATCAATAGCTATGACCCATATAAACAAATGCTCTTCAGGGCCCTCCCAAATTTTAAGTGCTTTTAAAGGGACCCTGAGACCACAAAGTATGAGAACTTATTAAGTCCCAGAAGACAGGTCTGGGTGGATAAGCAAGTGTAGGGGTGGGAGGGGCATGAATGTACCAGTCAAGGGATTGTGTTTCTCCCCTTGGGGATAGGGTTCCTTGAATGGTACTAAAAGTGGAGACAGGAAGATGCGGTTCACAACTTACATTCATTTTGTGTGTGTGTGTGTGTGGCATGTTCTAAACCCAGTCATCATGGCAGTGCCACTTCTAGAAAGAGATCTCAAAAAAATAAGCACATAGAATCTAGAATCTTAAAACTAGGTGAGACAAACTGTAGGTTAACGAAGAACACTGGTTAGATGCTCCTTTTTCTCCGCTGAGAGTAGAAACATTTTCAGAGTTCTGGGGTTTTTGTGTTTGCTTGCCAGATAATATAAGATTTGTTAATCATCGGATTTTGTATTGTTTGTTAATACTTTTTAAAAATCTTTTGGAATAACATTTCCTGGGGGGAAAAAATCTCCAAGGGGACAAATCAGTAGGGGATAGAGGGAAAGCCTACACGTACTTTCAAAAAAGTGTGTCTTAAAATTTAACATTGACCTACTACGCACTAAGCATTGTGCCACAGAGAGTAGGCTGTGGTATAGGGGGAAACAATCTTGAATTTAGAATGAGAAAATTTGAGTCATCTACTTGCTATATCCTTTTGGGTAATTTAATCTCTCCAAGACTCATTTTCTTATCTATAAAATGTGGATAATAGTACTTATCTCACCATGTTGTTAGGAATTAAAAAGATAACCTATGTCATAGGGCAGCATAGTGCATTGTAGGTCTTCAATGAATAGCTGGGAAAGTGCATGTAAAAACCAGTGATCAATCCAGTAAGGCTGATAAGAGTTGTAGGCAAACACTTTAAAATACAGGGCAGAGGTCTGGCGGGCCAGTGTCACTACAAATGTATTTAGAAAAGTGCTACGAACCTCTCTGAGGGAAGGAAGGGTCACACTTGTTGGGATCGGGCAAGATGTTTAGGGAAAGAAGAAAGTGCTCAAGGAACCCCGCACCCCAGCCTCCTCCACCCCCCCACTTCTCCATCTTCAAGGTCGGCTCCAGCCGAGCATCGCCGCCCAGCTGCAACACCCCTCTACCCGCGCGCGTGGTCACACCACCTCCCGCGGCTCCCACGCCAGACGGGACGAGCTCCGCACTCCAGCCTTACGCGACTCCTGCCGGGCACCGAGATCGCGGGCGTGCAGCCCGAGCTCCCCAGCAGGCGTGCACACCGCCCCGCCGCCGGGGTCGGCCGTACTAACCCGCGCCCACCCACCCCGAGCTCCGCGGCGGCATGAAAGGGTAGGGAAGTGGAGCTCCCAAGTTCCCAGCCTCCGACCACCCACGCTCCCAGCACACGCAGCCCTCCTTAGCGTCCCAACTCGCCCTCACGCGCCCCCGCAGGGGCAGCCCGGAGGCCCAGCTCTGCAGCGGAGCTCCGCAGCCCAGGGCAACCCAGCGGCCCGCGTTCGCGCGCTCGCTCATCGATTGGCACTGCCTTGCTCCTCGGGCTCCCGGCGCGGGGAACGTGGCCCCTGGACTCGGAAAGTCCAGCGGAGCGCGGGGCGGGAACCTAGGCAGGCCGGCCAGGGGATTGCCGATCGCATGGATGAGCGCGGCTGCCCGGCTCGCGTTCTGGCTGGCGCGGGGCGGGGGTCGCGCGCCCGCCGCTCCCTCGCCACGCGTCCGCGCGCCCGCTGCCTGTCTCTGTCCCCGCGGAGGGCCGCCCCGCGGAGGGCTCGCACGCATCCCTGAGTGGGAGCCGGCGAGCGGCGGAGGGAGGGAAGGAGCGAGTGCGCGCGGGCGGCAGCCCCTCCTCCGCCGCCTCCTCCCGCCGCCGCGGAGAGCGCAGGGCGCAGCCGGGGGCTCGGCGGCGGCGGCGGCGTCTGGCCCCAGCTCCTCCTCCTCCTCCTTTTCCTCCTCCTCCATCTCCTCGCTCCCACCATCTGCCGTGGTTATGGCCCGTCGCTGGAGCACAAAAGAGTCTCCGCGGTGGAGGTCTGCGCTGGTCTTGCTGTTTCTCGCCGAGGTGTACGGTAAGTGTCGGCGTCCCCCCGCGCCCCGCTGACCGAGCCACGCTGCAGGGACCCTGGGGACCGAGGCCTCCGGGACCTGGGGTCCCCCCGGGAGAGCCGGCGAGAGACCCTGCGCGCTGGCGGGACAAAGACCCGGCCAGGGGCAGGCGCCGCGCGAGGGGGCGGCCCTGCGCGGAGATGCTTCCGTCCAGCCCCTCGGGGTGTTGGAGAGGGTTTGGGGTGTCCCGCCTTGGGGGGGATCCCCGGAGGAGCAAAGGGGGTGGCGGGTGGGCTTCCCGAGCTGGGCTCCAGGGCTCCTCGCACAGTCCACACACAAGGGTGTATGAGTGTGTGGAAAAGAGGGGGAAGTCGCCCCCGCCGCTGCCGGGACGGTCCTGCCGCCCCCCGACCCTTCCCGAGGTGAGGAAGTTCTCTCCCCAGTGGGGTCCCCGCCGCGCCAGGCTTCCCCACCCCCACCCGCCCCACGCCTGGGAGCAGCAGCCCGCTGCGTCCTTCCCACCCCTGCAGCCGCGGGGCCGAGGCTCTGTGGATCTTGGGCGTGCAGGCTCCTGTTCCTTCCCCAAGCGCCCCACGCGGGACAAGGCCAGAAAAGAGTTTCCAGCCCCGCCTCAGTTTCTCCCTCTGAGTGCATGTGTCATTGTCCGCTCACGGTGTCACTTGCTTTATTGCAATCCATGGATTGCGTTATTTCTGTTCCTGTGAGGTTGAGAGAAGGCTGAAGACCCTTTGAGATCACTAAGCTTTGACTGCATTGGGGTCCGAACAAGAGCTGAAGAATTCATTGGAAAGGGCACTCGTTGTTTGAGAGACTTGAGTTTCTACTGCTGACTTCACCGTTTCTTAGCGTATCCGTTAAACACAGTGGTGGTGTGTCTGAGCACACAGTTCACCTTGACTTTTTGGAGGGGTGCTTTGGTTTCTTCAGGAGAAAATAATTAGAAATGACCATCCCATGGTTCAATGTTACTTGTAAAAAAAAATCTAAGTCACTTGACACACTAATTCCACCAAGGGTGGTGGTGATGGAGTTCGTCAACATGTAATTCACGAGCAAGGGTTAACTCGTTTGAAAGCATTTATCTGTGGAATTAAATCTGTTGGTAACTTTTAAAACCTGGGAGATTACACGTAAAGAATTTAATGAATTTAACTTGAAAACTAATGATAGCTAAGAAATAGTTTCTCAGTGCGATTCAGAATGGATTGCTTCCTGACCTGATGAATATGCTGTTATGCTATTATTTGTTTGGTGAGGGGAGAGGTTTTGTCCACATTTGATATGGCAGTTGCCAGTGGTGTGCCTCCGTGTGACCAGAAAACCCAGTCCCTGACTTCTGATTGTTAGTGGCATCAAGTGGCTGTGATCCCTACTTGCCTGATGACTTGTGGGTTTGGGTCTACACCAGAGATCAATAAGCTATTATGTTGTTTCTTCTGGCCTGAAGGTGGATATAGTTCTGCTCTAGGTTTGGTGTAATGGTTCAGGAGAGAGAAGAAAGGGAGAGGCATCTTTAATCTAGGGTGGTTAGGAGTGTTCAGCTTTGTTTTCTACTATAATCAGAATTGGATTGTAGTGATGTCTGATCAGAATGGATGAATAAACAGGTTCTTTTGCTCTTCTCTCATTGGAACCTGTGTCATTAGTGTTTGAACTAAAAGTCTTTTTGCCCCTAGAAATAAGAGGCTGTGAACCCCATAATTTGCTCTGTTGCATTTCTTTTGTACCTGTACAACCAAACGACTTCCTGGTAGGTGCTTATGAACAATTTGTTTTTGGAATTTGTGTTTAGTGGGGAATTGTTAGTAAGCAAAGACTGAAACTTCTTTTTCTAACGATGTGGGACCAAATTATAAAACTAGCAAGTGATAATACCAAGGGTTGATGTCTCAAGCCACAGCAAAAAAAAAAAAAAAAAAAGAGGAGGTAGTGACCCAGGCAGAACATTAAAATGTGTGCACCAAGATTAAAGGAACCCTCCATCCTGCAACTGGGGAAATTTTCTTTATAGCTGCAGTTTTTGTCCTGTTCTGTCTCTGCAACTACGTGTATATTGATAGAAAAAAGCTATAACACTAGTGTGGGAGGGGGGGTGATTACAATAGTGCAGTTTGTTTAACTTGAGTGTGCACTAGCTGTGATGCTAGTGGATTCATCCCCCAAAATTCCCATCACCCTGGGCCTCTTAAAACAAATATTAGTTGTAATTTATGAAACTGTCCCTTATCAAATAGTGGGGTTTTGGGTTTTTAAAAATAATTAGAAAGCTCTGTTAAAACAACCAAGTGTTGAGAGTAACTCTTAACACCCAGTGAAGAAAAGCAGGTTGATTGGCCAATATTTAGGCAGTTCCAATACTAGCTCTTCAGAGTGACTTTCTTGTCTATTAACTGCAATATTAAATGGCTCCAAGTTGTGCCTTTAATCTTTGAAACATTTCATATATCTTTTACAAAAACTAACTTTGTTTGTTTTGATGATGATTCTCTTCACCTGGCCATTTTAGTGGAATGTGACTTTCAGATGTTACCAGTTTAGTGGAATAATGTGACTGTTATACTCCATGTTACTTTTCTGAATACCAAAGCCTTATTTGAAACTCTGTAAACTATGATATGGAATACAGTTAATGTTTTCTAGAAATAGTTGTTCAGAGACCAGTAATTATCTTTCAGAAGCTGCTGTATCTTAAACTGCTTTGAATGTTGCTGAGAATTAATAGAAAGTAAAGGTTGTTTTTGGAACTTTGAAGACTAATAATATTAGTGGGGGCAACTGAGCTTTGCTGGGCATTATTTTAGGCCTGTGATAAGAGGAGAAGGTGCTTCTTCATAATTCGCATAGGGATGTCTGGCTTTTATAAATGCATGGAGGTTTCCAAAAGTGTCTCCTAGTCAATAAAAGCTTTAGTCTGACTCACTTTTCAAGCCATAATTTGGTAATAGTGATAGTTCCATTGCTTTATCCTTTTCCACTTCTGTCTCCCAGATCATTGTTTTCTAACTTTTCTCAAACCCACCCTTAAAGTACATGTTATATTTCTCCCAGTCTACAGAACAAAACAAAGTTTATGAAATAATGCTTACTGTTACTACCTGTGATGCACTGTTAATTTTTCATATTCTACTTATTTATCCTCCCTTATTTTACTCTGTCTTTCTTTGAAAGCTTTCTGGTTTGGGCTCATAACATTAGTTTTGGATCCACTAATAGATTACAATCCTTAGTTTGAAAAACACTGCCCTTGATGAAGCCTTAAATTGTAATTTATAAGTGTGTTATATTTGTATATCATTTTACAATAGCCTTGAATAGTTGCAGATGGTTAGTTTCTGGTTACTTGCTACCAGAGGATTTGGTAGCAGTAAGAGCTCTCCCTGGCATATACTGTCTGACCTGCGATAAATTCTTCCTTAAACCGGCTTTCAGCTTATTATAGTTAAATGTCTTTGCTATATGCAGTATTCTAGACCTTGTAGCCTAACATGTTCTTTTTACTCTTGCATTTTATATCTAATTGGTACATCTTTGCTCATGAATTTTATGGACCATTCAGTGGCATTTTATAAATTTTCACTTTAAGGATAGACTAGAAGTTCCAATTTTAGAAAGGTTGTAGAAATAACTGGAACATGAGAAAAAAATTAAACCAGATCCCAATTACTTCTAAAAAAAGTCAAGCTTGATTACATAAAATATGTTGAGTAAAACTGAATTCATTGCTTAACACAAACTCTTCCGTGGGTTTAGAATCTAAATGGCATCCATATCCTAGGGAGACTATGAAGGCATGCAGCCCATTCCACAAACTTCTCCATGGTTTTCATGCAGAAAGTGTAAAATGACCATTTTCAGAGTGATAGCTGTATTCCAGGAAGAGGATGGAGGAGATCTGAATGATGTATGGTAAATGATTTAGGAGGTTCCTAGAAAGAAAAATCTTTCAAGAAAACATAAAAAGAGATATTAGGCTGAAAGTGAACAGCAGTTAAAGAAAATGTTTAGAAGAAAAGACTGACTTTCGTGGTTAGAAAATTTAAAGCTCATGAAGAAATTAAGGGAACAATGAGATCTTTTTGTGTTTTTGATCTGAGATGTTTTTTGTGGTTGGATTTTATGTTGTTGTTTTTTTCTTTTATCAATGATACCGCAGTTAAAAAATGAAATATAGATGAGATTTATGTAGATTTAAACAAATAGAAAATGTTTTTATTTCAGAAGTTTAGAATGAGTATTAATCCTGTAATTGCTGTATGTTTTTATAGGTAAATGAAAATTGTTCCAAACTTAGGAACTGAAGTTGAGTTAATGATCTCCAATTTCTAAGGTCACCTTTCCCTCCTGTTTCTCCTTTTTTTCTCCTCCCCTGACCTCCCACAGTTTTTGGGAGGGGCGAGTAATAGGTGTACACACAGTACTTATTCATGTTTTCTCAGGTATAGGACTAGATCCTGCATAGACAAGTTACCAATTTATCTGTTCAGATGCATGTCATCAGCCTTTTAAAGTAGATGCCAACAATAAATATGTATAAAGATAGATCTATCTATAGATCTATAGATACATATTTTTAATTTCAATACAAAATTAGCTTCAGAAATTCTCACTGTCTAAGCTATAATAGAAAAATGGAAAGGAAACCAACATTTATTAAGTTTGTAACATTAAAATAAGTTCAGATACTGTGCTGGGTCTTTATTCATTGATAGTTAATCATCATTTGGTCATACTTAACCCTATATAAGGTATTTATCCCTTCTGTATAGAAGAGAAAATTGAAGCTCAGAATTTGTGACTTATTTAAGATCAAACCACTGGGAAGTAGGAGAGCCAAGATTGTAATCTAGTCCTTTCTGTCTCTGCACTCATTCATTTAACCAATATTTGTTGAGCACTTACTTATGCCAGGCACTGTGTAAGGCACAGCAACCTATAGACATAGGTCTTCCAGTCTTCTGAATAAGTTGTAATAAGCACTGTAATAGAAACAAACAACGGGCAGGGATAGTAACAGACACAGGGTAATTAGTGGAAGGTTTATTTGTCAAGGAGACATTTTTCAGACGGAAAGGAGAGTTAACCATATTATGATATGGGGATAAGAAAGCCTTGCACATGGGAACAATGCATGAAAGGCCCAGAACCAGAGAGAACTGATGTAGAAAACCTGGTGTGTTGTAGAAAAGCTGGTGTGTTGCAGTTAAATGAATAAAATCAGTGGAACACAGTGGTCATAGGGAGAGTGACAAGGTAAGGTAGGAATCTTAGGAAGGAACTCAGGACTTTGGAAACCATGGCAAAGAGTTTGGGTTTATTTTAAGTGTAATTATTAAATAGGTTTAAGTGACATAATGTGACTTGTGTTGTGAAAACAGTCGCTCTTATCACTGTGTGGGGGATTGTTGTGAAGTAGGCAAGAGTGGAGATGAGATGATTAGGTTTTGGCTGTGATCCAGGTAAGAGCCACGGGAACCTGGACCAAGGTAGCCATAGATAGCCATAGTGGAGATAGAGTATGGATGGTCATTTTGATTGCGGGGGGGGGGGGGGGGGGGGTGTAATTCCTCTCTTGTCCCAAGAGGGAAGGAGGAAAATACTGGTGCAAGTGTACTTAGGCCTGTAGGAGGCTTGGGGGTGGGAAGATGGAGATTTCTCAAAGTAATATGACGTGAGGTCCCAGGTGAGAGTGAAGAGAAGGGATGAGAGATAGAAAGTGGTTTCTGTTTCCACAATTCAGTAGAACACGTCAGACCCTTAGGAAGTTAAGTTTCGTTTATTGAATCTACAAAAGAGGACGTGGGTCAAGGATACTGAGTGCAAGAAGGGATGCGGTGGTGAGATGTGCAGCACATGACAGGAAAGGTGAGGATTTAAGTTACAACACCAGAGGCATTCTTTGGAAGACTCAGTTCTGAGGACTATCATTTTTGCCAGTGAAATAAGTATAGAACATAACTTTCTACAGTATTTTTAAGAGTATTTCCAGCAGGAAGCAAAGGATGGAACAAAAAATAGATTTTAAGGACTTTTTGCCTTAGTTAAATGCTTTATACTACTAAGTGATCAATTAAAGATTTCTTTATATCTTAGAAGAGTTGAGAATGCGTTGGTATTATACATTAGAGAATTATAGAAATTTTGTAAAAATAAAGTTAGCTCCCCCCCCGGTTTATATAGTTTAATTTACAGACGATAGAACTTTAGAATGCCCTGAAACTTCAAAGTAAATGAAGCCGACAGAACAGTTTTCTAGTTTTCGCTTAAATAGTTGATAACTCACTGTCCTACTATCAGTTTGGTGAAGAAGTGAAATTGTTTTACACTCATGCTTACCATTGAGTGAGAGTAACTTGATACCTACTTAACATTTCGGTTTTTAGAGAAATGGGAAGTGGTGCCGATCTTTCAATATTGAGATTAAATGGAGCACATAAGGTGTTTAGTACCTTTCAAATATAAGGACAGAGTAAACACCTTCTTATCTGACTTAATTTCATTGATTATTAAAGTATCTTTTAGGTTTAAGTTGCAGAAAAGATGAATCTTTGTATGTGGTATATTCTGAAATAGAATTCCGTTTCTTGAGATTATAATTGCCTGTACTAAGATCTTTTACCAAGAGTTAGAATACAGAACTCCTTTACAAAAAAAAATGCCTTATTTAAATCCTCAAAATAACTCTATAAGGTAGATGTTATTATTAGAAGAAATAGAAGCTTTGCGAGTAGGCTTTTGCCCAAGGTTCACGGCTCTCTGCTGCCGTTCCCGTACTGTACGGCCCCTTCCTTTTGTCGGCATCGTTGTTACAGCCTCGTCTCCAGTCGTGTCCTGATTCAATCATATCACACACAGCAGCCGCCAGAGTGACTTTGCTCCAGTGCAGATAGGATTATGTAACTTCCTTGCTTCAAACCCAACAGTAAGTCCCTCTTCTTAAACTGTAAGAATAATTCACTAGGCCCTTCATGATCTATTTGGCTAGTTTTTAACCTTTCTTGCCTCTTGTCACTGAAACCACATCAATGAACTTTCTGTATTCTGTTAAACTTTGAAAGGGCCGTGGGGATTCCCAGGAGTCCACTGACCATACTTGGAGAAGAACTTGCTACACGGTAATGGAAAAAAACAAACTCCTGGTCTAGGTAGCATGGATGAATTTTACAAGTTGATAAAAAAAAGTCATTCATTAAATTATAGGTACTGTATAATTATAGTGTGAGAAGGTAGAATACAGGAGAATAGTTACCTATGAAGGAGGGGGTAGTGATTGAGAGAGGCACTAGGGTAGCTTTTCAGCTGCTGGTTGTATTCCATTTCTAGTTTACACAGATACAGGATTTGGTTTGGTTTGGTTTTGGTGATAACTCATGGAACTGTAATAAAGCAATAAAACTTAAAAAAAAAAATCAGTGTTCAATGATAATATCCATAGAAGTTTTTTTCTGATAATTTAGATTCCCGCTAGTGTTTTGCTTTTGGTTTTTGTTCTTTGATTTTTTTCCTTTGTGTTTGATAATTAAAAACATTTTTAAAACATTGTGCTTTGGAAAATTTCAAACATATTCAGAAGTTAAGAAACCAGTATTATTAACCTGATAAACCCAACATCCAGCTTCAACAAATGATCAGTATGTCGCCAGCCTTGCTTTATTTAGCTAGACTTCCATTCCCTCTTTAAACACAAATGCTTTTTTTTTGTTTTTTTTTTTTGAGGGCAGTGTCACTGGCCCTCACATGTGGGACCCGAACCGGGGCCGCTGGCTTCCCAAGCCAGCGCTTAACCACCGCGCCACTTGGCCGGCCCTAAACACAAATGATTTTGAAGCAAATCCCAGACATCTAGTGTATTCATATTTCAGTATGTGTCTCTAAAATGGAAGGCCTTTAAAGAAAACAAAAACTGAAGACAAATACCATTATCACACTTAAAAAAATCAGCTATTCCTAATTATCATCAAATATCCAGCCATGTACGTATTGCCCTGGTTGTCATATAAACATGAATTTTAGAAACTGTTTGGATTAAGGTCCAAATAAGATGCGTGCATTGCAATTGTTGATATCTGTTAAGACTTTAATTCAATGGTTTCATATCTCCTTTTCCTTTTTTTAAGTTTTAATTGTGATATTTGCTATAGCTTTATGATATTCTTAATCCGATTGGAGACAGTCCATATATTCCTATATTAATAGGTATCTAATTTTGTCACATACATGTTTTCATTTCCAAGATCATCATAATTCTGGGCCAGAGTTACATCAGTGAAACATACCTAACATAATGCCAAACAGTACTGGTTGAATAAATGAATTCATTTATCCATGAATGGAGTAAATTACATTTGTATGATTACTAATGTTGAACTACTTTTTGCGTTTATGGAATAGGCTATAACGAGCTGGTAATGATATATTATCTTTTAATCTGCTAGAATACACTGACTAAATGTTTTTAGACTTTGTGTTCATATTTATGAGATCAGTCTGTAGTCAGTTGTAGGTTTTTCTCTCCCTCTACTCCTTTTCCTTCTCTCCCTCTCTTGTAAACTAACCTCCCCTCTCTGCCTCCCTGATTATCATATCTGTGAATTCATTGGTTTAGATACACTTGTAACCTTTTTTTGTGGATTTCTGTGGTCAGGAACAGTATAGGAGATATTAGTGCTCCAGTTGTGATTGTTTTGCTTTGTAAGATAAAGGAGAGTGTTTATGAAGTGTGTGGGCAGTATGATAGGAAATGAAAAATTAACACCTTGTGCTGCCAGGAGAAATGTTATTTTTGGTGTGGTTGACCTTTGTTTCACTAAGGGAGATTATGGAGATGAGCCTCTAAGAAGTAGATCCCTTCTTGTGAATGAGCCTTACAGCCAAACAAACCAATAAGATAACTTCATGGAGATGGATTGGTCTCCTAAGAAGTGGAGTCTGAAGAATTGCTCTGGGGTGGGGGTAAAACGGAGATGCTAAGTGAACTCTGAGCCCAAGTCAAAGGGTAGGACTGTGGTAGTCTACCATTGGGTATTTCTAGTCGGTTGGGGATGACACTTTCAGACCAAATTTATTTGCTCTGAAGGGAAGAGCCACAGGAGTTAACCACAATGTGGCCCCAGTACAACCTAAACCATGACCGAACTAGTGTTTACCCTGATACAAAGCAGGGGAGATTAAGGGGAACCCTACTGTTGGTGCTACTGCAGTGGAGTCACTATGCAGGGTTTAGTTTCTAATGTCAATGAGTAAGGTTAACATATAGTTCTTTTAAAAGCCCTTAAGCCTTCTTCAAGTATAGTATGTATGTTTTGTATATTTAATGCTGAACAGCATACTTTCATTATGTGCAAACACCCAGTTTTCTCTCTAGCATTGGTACAGAAATTTCCCTGAGCACCCGATAAAATGGTTGTGTTTAGGGGCCCCTGTATGAAAAATATGAGTGAGAATAAAATTACATAAATTAAACCTGAATGACTTTTTTCCAGTGCATTACAAAAGGGACTGAGTGTTTTGATTGATGTATGTGGGTGTGTGAGAATTCAAATTACGATACATGATTTATCCGTGCTTTTTATTTTGTCTGTCATTTTACTTATTTATTCTTTTATTCCCTGACATAAGTAGGGGGCTAGCTACAAAAAAAAAAAAATTAAAATAACTGAAGTTATGTTTCTTAAAGCTTTGTTAGAATTCTGCTCTAAAACTATAAGGGCATGGTGCTTCTGGGGAGTAACTTTATCTTTTCAATTTCTACCTCTTTGAGTCAACTTTGCTAATATACTAAGTTATCTTTTCCTAGAATATTATCATTTTTATCTGTATTTCCATATTTGCCTTAAGGTTATAAGTAATATTCTTTCAAAAATATTTTCCACACCTGTGATTACATCACTGTTGTCATTCCTAATACTTGTCTGTTATTCTTTTCTTGAACAGACTTATCACAGCCTTTTCTATTTTATGTTTTCTCAAGGAATCAGCTCTTGGTTTTATGGTTTACTGATTTCCTTGTTTTCTATTTTATTAACTTATTCTTTTAACTTAATTTTTTGTGGGGGTTTATTTTGTTATTTTTCCAGTTTTTATGGTGGTTGGATAGTTTTTTATGTTTTTAATTACCGTGCACTAAAGTTGACTCTTTTCCTTTGGTAGACAGTTCTGTGACTGTTAGCACATGTACAGATTTGTGTAGCTACCACCAAAATCAGAGACATCACCTGAAAGCTCTCCCTCCTGCTAGTCTTATTACGTCACAACCTCTCCCCACCCATAATCCCTGATAACCACTCATCTATTTTTCATCACTAGTGTTTTGTCTTTTTGCTAATGTCATATAAATGGAATTTCACAATATGTAACATCTGGAGACTGGCTTTTTGTGCTCTGCTTAATGTCTTTGAAATCATCCACATTATTACATGGATCAGTAGTTTTATCATTGCTGATCATTATGGCAATTGTGTGGATATACCGTTGTTTGTCAGTTGACCTGGTTAAAGGGCCTTTGAGTTGTTTTCAGTTTGGGGCTGTTACAATAAAGCTACTATGAACATTGATGTACAGGTTTTTGTGTGCATGTGTTTTTATTTCTCTAGGGTAAACACTTAGGAGTGGCGTTGCTGGTTCATGAGTTATACATATATGCTAACTTTATAGGAAACTGCCAAATCATTTTCCAGAGTAGCTGCACCAGTTGCATTCTAACTAGCTATATGTGAGTTTCAGTTGCTGTGCATCTTTCCAAGCACTTGGTATTGTCAATATTTTTTATTTTTGTCATCCTAATACATATATGGTAATATCTCATCTGATTTGAATTTGCATTTTTATAACTAGCTATTGTTGTTCATCATCTTTTCATATACTTTTTTGCCATCTTATATCGTCTTGTGTGAAGTATGTAAGTCCCTTACCCATTTTTAATTTGGTTCGTTATTTTTTTACTGTTACGTGTGTGTGTGTATATATATTTTTTTCCCCTTGGAGTCTGCATCTTGTGTTTTATACTCTTAACAGTGTCATTGGAAAACAAGTTTTTAAATTGATGAAATTCAATTTGTGAATTTTTTATTTTATGAATTGTGTTTTTGGTACAATTTCTAAAGTTTTCACATAACATCAGATCACAAAGTTTTTTCTCCCTAAGTTTTAGAGTTTTATGTTATACAGTTAGATATCCATTTGAGTTGGTTTTTTGAAAAACAATAAGATGTACAGTTTAGGAGGAGGCTCTATTTTTGTATTTGAATAACGAGATCCAACATCATTTGTTTAAAAGACTAGCCACTCTCCATTGAGATCCTTTTACCCCTTTGTCAAAACAAACATCAAGTGGTAATATTTGCATGGATCTATTTCTGGACTCTATTCTATTGCATTGATCTGTATGTATCACTTTACCATTACCACCCTGTCTTGACCACGATAGCTTTGACACTAAACCTTAAAATTGGGTAGTGTGATTCCTCCAACTTTATTCATTTTCAAAATTGTCTTAACTACTGTAATTCCTTTGCCCCTTCTGTTATAAATTAGAATCAGCTTGTTTTGTCTGCAAAATGTCCTGCTCAGATTTTGATTGGAATTGTGTTAAATTTATAGATCACTGTGTTGAGTTTTCTAATCCATGAATGCAAGGTCTCTCTATTCATTTAGGTCTTTGATTTCTTTCATTAGTCTTCTGTTGTTTTCAGCATACAGACATTCTATATGTTTTGTTAGATTTATATGTATTTCATTTTTTTAAGCTCTTGAAAATGGTATTTTTAAATTTTGATTTCCAATTGTTCTTTGCTTATATTAATATGTATGAAATGTGATTGACTTTTGTGTGTTGAACTTGTATCCTGCTACCTAAATAAATTTCCTTATTAGTTCTAGGACTATTTGTGTAGATTTTTTTGGGATTTGCTACTTAATTATTTCATCTATGAATATTGATAGTTTTAATTTTATCTTTCCAAATTATATGCCTTTTATGTCTTTTTCTTTATTGTATTGGCTAACACTTTCAGTATACAGTAATACCTTGGTTTGAGAGCATAATTCGTTCCAGAAACTACTCATATTGCTAGACAGCGCTCGTTTACCAAGTTAAAATGTATTAAAAAATTTGCTCATCTTGCGGAACACTCGCAAACGAAGTTACTCGCAAACCAAAGTTTTACTGTATATGCAGTATAAGTGGTGAGAGTGCTTGTCTTGTTTCCCATCAAAGAGTAGAGAGTATTCAGTTTTTACTACTGAGTACATCAGCTGTAGGTTTTTTATAGGTCCTTTTTATCAAGTTGAGGAAATTCCTCTCTATTCCTAATGTGCTGAGAGTTTTTATCATGAATGGATGTTGTATTTTGAAAAATGCTTTCTGCATCTTTTTTTTTTTTAAGCTGAGCCATCCTGCCACCTGCTGGCAGCTCAGTAGCAGCTCAGCTCGGACTGGGCATTGAACTACTGTTGCTCAGAGCTCAGCTCGCACTCTTGAGCGAGCTCTTAACCAACTGAGCCACTCGGCCGGCCCAGCTTTCTGCATCTGTTTATGTTATTATGTGATTTTTAGTTTTAGAATATTAGTATAGTGAATCACATTGATTAATTTTTGAGTATTTAACCTTTCATTTTTGCATGAAACCACTTGTTCATAGTGTATTGTTCTTTTTAAATAACAGTTTTATTACAATGAAGTTCAACCTTTTTAAGTGTACAGTTCAGTTGTTTTTAGGATGTTCACAGAGTCATCCAACCATCACCACTGTCTAATATCAGAATATTTTCATCAAAAAGGAAGCCCTGTACCTATTAACAGTCACTACCCATTTTCCCTTTCCCCTACCCCCTGGGAAACACTAATCAACGTGGTGTCATTATGAACTTGCTTATTCTGCACATTTTATATAACTGGAATCATACAATATGTGATCTTTTGTGTCTGGCTTCTTTCACCTGATACAGTGTTTTCATGGTTCATGCATGTTATAGCACATGTGAAGTGGTATTTCCTTGTGATTTTGACTTGCATTTCCCTAATGAATAATGATGGTGAGCTCCTTTTCATGTGTTTATTGGCCATCTGTGTATGTTCTTTGGAGAAATGTGTATTCACATTCTTTACTCATTTTATAAATTATTGGATTATTTATCTTTTTCTTGTTGACTTGTAAGAGTTCTTTATCTATTGTGGATATTAACCCCTTATCAGATAGATATATGATACACAAATATTTTCTCCCCTTCTGTAGTTTGACTTTGCACTTTTGTGATGATGTCCTTTGAAGCATAAGTGTTTTTTGATTTGAGACAGTCTATTTTACGTCTTTTTTTCTTTTGTTGTGTGTGCTTTGGTGTCATATCTGAAAAACCCTAAATTTCCTATTTCAAGGTCATGAAAATTAATTCTTAGGTTTTCTTCTAAGAGTTTTTGTAGTTTAAAACACTTATATTTAAGTCTCTGGTACATTTTAAGTTAATTGTTGCATACAGTGTGAGGCAGGGCGTCAAAATTCCTTTTTTGCCTGTGGATAACCAGTTGTCTCATCACAATTCAATGAAGTGATTATTCTTTCCCCATTGAATTATCCCAGCACTTGAGTTGAAAATCAGTGGACTATAAATGTAAGGGTTTATTTCTGTACTCTCAGTTGTATATGCCTATCTACAATCCATATGCTTATCTGTCCTGTGCTAGTTGCCACGTTGCCTTCATTACTGTAGCTTTGTAGTAAGTTTTGAAATCAGAAATGTGAACCCTCCAAATTTGTTCCTTTGATATTCTGAATTCCTTGAATTTCTGAATGAATTTTAGGATTAGTTTTTCAGTTTCAGGAAAAAAACAACTGGGATTTTACTAGATATTGCATTGAGTCTGTAGATCAATTTGGGGAGTATCGCTATCCTACCAATTTTAGTCTTTCTGATTCATGAACAGGGGATGACTTTCCAGTTATGCAGGCCTTCTTTAATTTCTTTCAACAATGTTTTGTAGTTTCAGAGTATAAGTTTTGCATTTCTTTTCTTAAATTTATTCTTTTGTGTGTGTGCAATTCTAAATGTAATTGTTTTCTTAATTTGATTTTTAGATTTTCATTGTTAGAGTATAGGAATACTTTTTTTTTTTTTTTATGTTCTACAACCTTGCTGAGCCTGTGTATTAGCTCTAGGTCTTTTTGCTTGTGTAGATTCCTTAGAACTTTAGAAAGTTCTAAGATTATGTTATACCTGCAAACAGAGACGTTTTAATCCCTCTTTTCAGATACAGATGCCATTAATTATTTTTTTTCTTGCCCGAATTGCTTGCTTTGGCTAGGAACTTCAATACAGAGCTGAATAGAAGTGGCAAGAGTGAACAACTTTGTTTTTATTTACAATACCTGTAAAACGATTGTTAAAGCCTGCATCACTGTTGAACCAGGGAGGATGGGAAGATGATACATGAGGATTGATGATACTATTCTCTCTATTATGAGCATATTTGAAATTTTACATAATAAAGCCAAAAAGAATATATTAAAATACTTCCCAAAATTAATTACATTATAATTTGTCCCCATTCTCAACAATTATTTTGATTTCCCAAGTGTCTTCTGTCTCCCTAACTGTCTTTGTCCTGTTATTTTTCTTGAAATCTTTATTAGATTGATTTTTTTTATTTTGCTGAAGTACATTTTTGAATTGTGCCCTCTCTCTCTCTCTCTCTCTCTCTCTCTCTCTCTCTCTCTCTCTCTCTGTCTCTCTCTCTCTCTCTTTGTCTCGCGCGCGCGCGCGCGCGCAAGAAATATGTATTAGTTATAT
Source organism: Aselliscus stoliczkanus (assembly GCA_033961575.1). Lineage (NCBI taxonomy): Eukaryota > Metazoa > Chordata > Mammalia > Chiroptera > Hipposideridae > Aselliscus > Aselliscus stoliczkanus. The sequence continues at coordinate 28,063,973 of CM066731.1, forward strand.
ATATTCTTAGGTGGACACAGCTGAAAATGTTTCTTTATCTTGCCTTCATACTTGAATAATGGTTTGGCTGGGTATAGAATTCCAGATTCCAATATTTTCTGATCAGAATTCTGTGTATGTTACTTTATATCATCTTTTAACTTTTGTTGTCATTTTGGTTCTCATATCTTTGTTCTTTTGGAAGTTTATAATAATTTTCTTGTCATCTTTGGAGTTTATAGTTTTTACCAGTATGTCTTTATGTCTATATCTTCAGACATTATTGTTTGGTATTTGGTGGGTATTTTATCTGAATAGACCTAGATGTATATTCTAAAGATATTTTTCTAAAATACATATGGATGTGTGTATATACGTGAATACATACATGTGTACATATTACATACATACATATGTATATGTGTTTTAATTGTCTTTTATCCTATAAGTTCTCTACTTTTAGAAGGCCTTTTAAGTGAATATTAGGTATTTTAGCTTTATCTTTTTGGTCTCTTAATTTTATATCCTGTGTTTTTATTCTAGAATTTAAAGATTGTTCTGTTTATTCTTCTAAGTTATAATTCTCTATTGTACAAATATAAAATATTTATCTATTTACAAAGAATTTTCCTTATTTATAATGACAGGTTTTTTTTCCCAGTTAGTTGTGGAACTGATTTGTGTCTTTCTCACTTTTCCTGTGAATTCTTACTCTTTGCCTATCCTTTCTGCACACCCACCCCTACCCCTGAGAATATGGTAAGAACTATAGGTCCTTTCCTCAGAAAATAATCTACATAAGACATTTTCAGATAATTTTGTGTATGATAGCATATAATTCCAGAACTCCTGAGAGCTCATTCATGAGCTCTAATAGTGCCGTTCTTCAACTCCCTGGGTACCTGTTAGAAACTGTACTTATTAGAAATGGTGGAATATTGGTTAGTATTGGTACCACTCAGGCCCTGCCCCAGATACTGAATTAGAATCTCCATTTTACCAAGATCGCCAGGGGTGTTTTTTTTTCATACTCAAATTGGAGAAGCACTGCTGCGGTGGTGTGTACATGCGATCTATATTGATGGTCTCCTCTCCCCCCTTTTCAGAGCAATTTTATTTGGCATATCATCAGGAGCACTTTTTAAAACATTGTACCTTGATCACCCAAATTGTTCATGGCAAATTAAAGTGTATATATTTTGAAATAGTCACAGTACAATACAGTATTTTAATAGCAAGCTATGCTATATGAAAGAGCAGGGACAAGGAGAGACTGATTTTATAAACTCATTTTTGAACAGTAGTAAACACATAGCAGTTACTGTGTGCTAGGCAGTGTTCTAATCACTGTGTGTTTGTGTATGTACATGTGTATATGTATGTATACGAAGTATGGTCAGAAAATACAGTGAGTGTTTAAATTTTAAAAAATTGTTACCGTAGAGACACATTGCTATTAATCCCTCTCAAAATACTCCCCCTTGCTTCAAACTCACTTATCCCATCATTCTTTCCACTTTCTGAAACAGTTCTGGAAGTCCTCCTGTGAGTGTCTTTAGTTACAGTGTTATGGCTGCCTTGATGTCCTGAATCAATTAAAAATGTTTGCCTTTTATGGTCATTTTAACTTTGGGGAAGAGCCAGAAGTCACACGGTGCCAGATACGGTGAATAAGGATGAGGACACACCGTCATGTTTTTATTTGACAGAAATTGGCGTATACCAGAAGCAATGTGTGACATGGAGTGTTCTCTTGATGGAGGATGAAACCGTTTGCCGATTTCTCAGGCCGTTTTCTTTGCACATCATTTCTTAAACACTCTAATAAGCCCTGAAAATATTCAGAGTTCACAGTAGTGTTCCTGGGTACAAACTCAGCTCACACAATTCCATCAAGGTCAAAAAACACAATTAACATTACCTGGATGGCTTTCAGCAGCAGCATTCACCATATTTCTTGATCACACCTTGTGTGTATTCTATACACTCATTTTCTTCTCATAACAACCCTGTCAGCCTAGATACTGTTGTTATTATTTCCATTTTATAGATAAGGAACCCGAGACACAGAGAAGTTACAGATCTTAGCCAAGGCTACATAATTAGTAAGCACAAGAGCTGGGATTTGCACCCAGTTAGCATGATTCTAGAATCTGTGCTCTCAACCATAGCACCATACTGCTGCTTTCTAGTTTTACTGAGAGACCTTCCTACCTTCGGTGTAGTTTATATGCAAACCGATTAAGTCTTGATACATTTGCTGTCTTTTAAATTCATTCCTAGAACTCAGCTGCTTGTGGTGCTGATAGATGAGCCACAGATGCCAGATCATTAATGTTTTCTGAATTAATTGTGATTTGCTATTAATTGAGATTTCTAAATGGCAAGATGCTGGATTATTGGATTTTATGCTACCTGCCCTCAAGGTTTGTTGTGAGACTATTAAGTAACTTATGCATATATTTTCTACATAAAATGTTAATTTTCTTCCTCAGTAGATGGACAAAAGATAATTATAGAAACAGTAATTGGATGACTAATAAAATTAGAAACAAAAATTAACTTAACAGAGAAATGCAAATAAATACCACATGCTAATTTAGTAAATATGTAAAAATCAAACTGTTCTGTTGAGTGTTCAAAATGTTCAATAAAGACATAAAAATAAAACAGTGTTTAAGGTGCAATAAAATGAGCATTCATACTTGACTAGTAGAAATGGTAATCTTTGGCTGATGGGTTTATTAATATTAGTTGACATATGTCTTGGGCATTTTTCTGTATCACTTTTTCTTCATAAACTATTTCTGTAATGTTGAACATTAGATTGTTTACAGTATTTATAAATACTGTAATTAATATGCTTTTGTCATTTTTGTCTTAATTGTTTATTATTTTCTTTATGATTAAATAATAAATGTAGAATTATTGGGTCAAAGGTTAGACTTCAAAGCTCTCAATAAAAATAAAAATAATACTTGATTTTTATTAAGTGCTTACCATATGCTAGTCATTGCTATAAATGTTTTCTATATATAAATATATAAATTTAGTAAATTTACATATAAATAAGTTATATAATATAAATAAATTTTATATAAATGAGTTTAATCTTTATATTAAACTGTGAGGAGATGTGTCCTATTTTGACTTCATTTTATAAAAAACACTAAGCCATAGAGGAATTAAGTAATTTCTCACTCAGTTAGAGGCAGGGTTTTCCAGAATGAATATACTACTTTAAGATTCTGCCCATTGAATCTAAGATTATATATCTTTTTATATCCTTATCAATGAAACATTACCATTCCTCGTTGAAAGGATCCCAGGGCTGTGGATGAATGGCTACATCCAGTCTTGGGCAGAAAGATAAGCCTCAGACATTCTATTGCATCAGAAAGCAAGGAAACTCTTAAAGAGTAGTGGTTTAAGCCAGAAGGACACAGAGGCCAGTATCAAGGGGCTCCCACTGGCCAAAGATGAGAGATCTTAAGTATCAGAAAGGGTAATGAAGACCGTTGGTTGAAATTCACTGAATATAGAAATCTCCTTGGTTAATAGCAACAGACTTATAATAAGAAACATACACACCACCACCACCACAAGTTTCTGGATACCAGTGGTGAAAAATAAGGCACTAACTTCATACTTTGTAAATAAGCAGTTATAAGGGAAGGATTAAGCATTTATCCTCCCTTTTTCTGTATGAACTGTGTTTCAGGGTAAGCAGGTAACATTTGTTGAGGGAAATCTCCTTGCAACATTTCAGTTAATGAAAGTATAAAGCATTGCAGGATTAGAAAATAGCTTTGCCTTGATGAAATAATTTATTCAGGCCATGATCCTCAGTTCCATCTAATGAAACTATTAGCCAAATGGTCACGTGGACGCTTTACAGTAGAAGGTTTAGGCTGCCCTGCATGGACCTAGTGATTAACCTCGGTCTTACGAAAAGTAGGGCAGGCAGAAAACATGTGCCTCCTTCTGCGAGACATATAAACCATGTAGCACAAGCTCTGAAGTATTCCAGCCAAAGATGTTGAACCTGTGTCAAATCAAGCTTTTACAGCAGGACTTGGCAAACGGTGGCCTTTGAGCCAAATCCAGCCCCGTGCCTGATTCCACCCCCCCATTTTTTTTTTTTGAAACAGCCACTCTGGTGCATTTAAATATTGTTTGCGGTCGCTTTCATGAAACAGTGGCAGAGTTGAATGGTTGCGGCAGAGACCATCTGGCCCACAAAGCCTAAAATATTTACTATCTGGCCTTTTTACAGAAAAAAGTTTTATGACCCTTGAGCAAGAGATGAACAAAAAGTTAAGTGACATCTAACGGAAGTAACACCACAGAATATGGGCCTCTTACAGAACAACTGATCTGGTTTCTGTAACAAGTCAGCATTATGGGAAATGAGGTACTGTAGGTTAAAGAGAGACTTAAACACTCCAACCCGAAGAAACATTGACACTTGCTTTGGATCCTGCTTCAAATAAGCCAGCTGTAGAAAGACATTTATGAGACACCCAAGAAAAGCTGACTATGGCCTGGCTATAGTACGATATCAAGAATTACTATTGTTTTTTTTTAAGTTAATAGCATTGTACTTAGGTAAGAGAAAGTCTGTCTATATTTCCTCTGTGTACTTGGGGAAACACACCTACACAGTAGGGATATAGTTACAGTAGATCATTTTTTAAAGTTATGTGAAAAAGCACAATCCTCAACTTCATGTATGATATTTTAATAGGAAAATGTCAAGTTGACAGGATACACTGCAAGATACTGTTTTCACATTCTGTGAAAGCCCAGGAAAGGTATGAGATGAGCTTCAGTCTTAGAGGTAAGTGAAAAGCTAGCCCTTTGCTCAGAGAAAAAAAGAATTCTTTAGATCCATTTATTAAATTGGTGGGCTGTACGCTGTTAAGAACCCAGGAGTCATTGAAGATCAAAAATGGTAAAAAGCATCATGCCTTTGGTTTGGTGTCTCCCCATCCCTTAGCTAGTTACTAAAGCTAATGTGGAGTTGAGTCCCTTTCAATCTAAAGGCTGAAACTGCTCAAGAGATTTAAATAGTCATTTACCAAATATTTTACAGTGTGAAGGACCTGTTGGATCTGAAATCTCTCCTCTCCCTGTGGTTTTCTAACTTCATTCTCTTAATGAAGGCATGCCTTTCTTCCTCTATATTTCTCCACCCTTTTCCTTTTTCTTACCCTCTAAGCAAGCGGTAACATGAAACCAAATTGTTAATTATACAAAGGGTGTTTCATGCTTAAATTAATTACAAAGCCTGGAAATTTTGACTCATTAAGTCAACAAACATTTACTGAGATCTCACTCTGTGTCAGAAACTGTGAGATGGGGGGAAGGCAGGGAGAGAGAGTGAAAAAGAAAGAGAAGGAGAGAACAAAGAGAGGAGGGAAAGACTTTCTTTGCCATTTAAGACACTCAAACTTTGGTGTGGAAGATGGGCAGTTAAATTAATAACCCAAAACAGGATGATAACTAATACGCTCATAACTCAGCACTAATTTGCTGTGCTGTGGGAACAAGGACTCCTGATTCATCCCGAGACGGGTGGAGATCTCGTTCCTGAGCTGAAAGAGTTTTGCCAGTAAGTAGTGGCAATACGCTGTGGACTGTTCCAAGCAGAGAGAACATCAGGTTCAAAACCTGAGACAAGTTCCAGAGCAGATGATAGTAAGGAAGCTCAATTTGTGCATGTAGGTTCTTTCAAAAAGTTGAACTGAAAGGAAAGACCAAGATAGAAAAGCAGAACCAGGGAAGTGCGCTGGCAAGAAGTTTCCTTTTATGGATGAGCAAGACGTGAATATTGCAAGAGGAAGCAAAGGAACCAGAAGAGAGGAAGGTCTGAAGGGGAAGTAAAGAGGGGCTAATGAGGGGCTCTGGGATCCAGAGAGATTTTAGACTCACTGTGTGTGTCCTTGGCTCCCGTGATAGACACTCTGATAAGCTTAAGAACCATCTTCCCTAGCAAGTAAATAATTACTCCTCATAATTTCCTGTTCTCCAATCATAGATATTACTAGAAGTAGAAACAAACTACTCACCGTCTCATCTTTCATAAATGATAAAGGAAAAAGACAACAGTAGACATTTGATGTGGAAAAAGAAATGGCTAATGTTAAGAAAAACTTAAATCTACAATTGGTATCAACTATAAGTTGAATGATTTAGTAATTTTAATGTCGTTAAAAGTATACTTTAAAATTTAAATGGTGACTGATTTTTAAATTTGACTTTATAATTCTACTTCTAAAAGGCTATTTTCTGCAGTCTGATATGTTCAGGATCGTTTATCTTTGTTGTTACTACAAAAGCCAACACTTTCTATTTGTTTCCATTAGTCGGTACATAAACATCATAGTGTTAGTGATGTCAGCAAGAATAGGAAATTGGTAGCCACACCTTAGTCCTCTCAATATCGAATCTCATGTATAAAAACACTTTTTAAAGTGACGTGTTGCTATAGAAGAGGGTAATGAATATGCTTTAGTATTTATATTAAACGATAGTACATAACACCATTTTGTCAGTAATAGTAAGAGGTAAACATCACCTGTCATCATTTTTATTTATGTCATAAAGAAAAACTTCAAATTATGTGGCTATAGAACTTCATGTTGCATTAATTTTTAGAGAGTAGCATTTAGTACATATGCAATTCAGGTGAATTAACTTAAAAGTAATGTATACTTTAATAAGTCAAGCATTATAGAAATGTATCAAGAACAAAAGCTAATCATTTCTGTCCCTTCTTCCTGTCTTATGGATGGGGGAAGAGGGTAGGATTTGTACAGCATTAGCAGTGTGTTGTCTTTCATACATTTTTCTCCCGGTGTAACTTGGACTCACAAAATACACCAGAGGTCACAAATTCAAATGCTGACAAGACCATGTAGGTAACACAAATGAAGAGAACCTGGTGTCAGCGTCAGAATGACAATAGAAGGTAATGGGGTTGAAAGTGCATACCTCTCCTAAAAGAGATCAGCTTAGAACATTTGCGTATATGAATACTATAGACAGATGATACATTTTTTTCAAGGGACGTCAAGAAACGCAGTATTTCTAGGTGAAGCTCTCAGTTTGTAATGTTGCAATTAGGTAGACCTGGATTTGAGCCCATCTCATCCATTTACTAGTTAAAGAATTTTGGGTCATTGATTTACTTAACCTGAGTTGGTTTCCTCATCCATACCATGGGGATAAGAGTATTCTTACGACTTTAGGAGGAAGAGTAAATAATACATCATGAGTTCAGTACAATGGATGATGATTATAAATGTTGATGGTACAATCAGTAGTTGTCCGACTGTAGGAGTACGGGAAGGGGATTGACTACAAAGGGGGCCAGCGGGGTATTTGGGTGATAGAAATGTGTGTTTGTCTTGATTGTAATGGTGGTCCCACAACTATGCATTTGTTAGAACTCATCAAACTTTATACCTGGAATTAATGAATTTTTTGCAGGAAAATTATACCACTAAGAGCCAATTTTTGAAAAAAGGGACTGCCTTTTCCTTCTCTCTGTACTTCAGTTTCATTAATTATTAAAATAGGGTTGACATCAAAGATTTCCAACATTTTTATCACCAGATTTCTCCTATCCCTTCCCAGTCCGGATCACAGGCCCCTACATTGTGAAAGATTTTGCCTGTTGGGAATCAAGAAAAGGATAAAGAAAAACTACCTTTATTTGTTACATTTTTCTCCTGTACTAAGCGGACCGTATATGATATATCTGTTTGGATACTATGCCTGATAAACATCATTTGAGTAAAGCAGGCCACTAGTCACTTTCCAGAAATGTTATAATGTAATCAACAGCCTGTACCTTCTGTTTAGTAATCAGCTAGGAAGTTTAATATACATCAAGAAGAAAATATAGAAGCAAAAGCAATATACTATAGTTAGTGTTCCCTTAAATGAGAATAAAATACATGAATAACAGCAACCAGTGTGTGTGTCTGTGTGTGTCTGGGTACTTGTGTATATTCATGTGTGTACTTTATTTCAAACGTAAAACCTTATAACACTACAGGAATCCAAAACATATAAAAACATCAAACTCCCAAATGTCTATTAAGAATGTGGTTTGAAAATTAGAATGTATATTTCTGAAAGAGTAATATTATAAATAATCGTTACAGTTATTTTAAATGGTGGGTAGTTCAGGCCAGTTCATAAAAGTCTATTAAAGTCATAATGAATAGCTACAATTAAAAAGCTGTAGGATAATACTTTTAGAATAACAGTAATTAAAGCAAGAAAATAAACTCTATTTCCCAGGGGTTTCTTAACCTTTCCTTACACAAAACATTTCATTATACATATTTGTTAGACAGTATGCAGTCTTTCTTCAGAAGAATGATTTTTTCATACGCTTTCAAGGGATTCATAAGTATCTTGGTCCAGCTATGTATGTGCTCGTTCACGAGGGCTACCATAACAAAATACCGCAGTCTGAGTGGCTTAAACAACACAAATTTATTTTCTCACAGCTCTGAACATCAGAAGTCTCAAGATCAAGATGGCTTCAAGCTTGGTTTCTAATGAGGTCTCTCTCCCAGGCTTGTAGAGTGTCCTTCTGGCTGGTTCGCAAGTGGCCTGTGCACAGGTAGAGAGAGATGTTTCTGATACCTGTTCTTAAGAAAACCAGTCTTATCACATTAGATTCCCACCCTTATGACTTCCTTTATTCTTAATTGCCCCTTAAAGGCCCTATCTCCAAATATAGTCACACTAGGGATTAGGACTTCAGTATACAAATTTTGGGAGGAGAGGGAAGGAGAAATTGGGCACAGAGTCTAAGACCAGTAGATCCAAAATTAATTTAGAAAAAAAAATGTTAATATGTCTTCACAACATAAAAATCTGGAAGGATAATCCAAGGAGGTTAAAATCTCAAAAATAATTTCTGGTTATTAAAATAAACAGCCCCAAAAAGGAATGAACTGCAGAGAAACCAAAAGAAATTAAGAGGTTGCTCAGTGACCAGATTAATTAAGAATATATTCCCAAGAAAGAAAGGTATTTAACCAGGGATATATTATAAAGATTACTAATATAGTGAAAACTCAAGTTTGAGTTGAACAGATTACCATGGACAATAAAATGGCCATTGAAACATTTGTAGGATAAAGAATAACAGAAAGTAATATAGGGCTGTAGCTTAGATAGGTGGTGTAACAGTGGTAGAGGTTTATGTCCTTTCTGTCATATATGCTCTTCAAACTGAAAGGATGAGAGTGAACATTTCTGAAAACCTTCTTGAAGGACATTGATGCAAAGATAATAGGAGTTCATTGAGGTATTCTAAACAACTTCAAGTTCTGACTTAGGTACTATTATACTTCCAAGGACTGAGAGAAGGAAAGAAAAGTCAGATGACTGGAAGCAGGAAACACAGATTTGATTTTTCCAAAAAGGGTGGGAGGGATGAGGATTCCACAGACTAACAATTAGTGATAATGACTGTATGGAAGATTGTAAATAGAGAATAAAATAAGTGGTTTATGAATACCTAGGAGAGGAAATATATCTGTAAGTCTTATGGATTTGGTAAAAACTATGAGGTTGGACAATTAAGTTTGCTAACTCATCCTAGGAGAAGTGCTACGTGCCTCATTGCTGAATATATCACTGCAGTCTCCCTCGAAGTACTCTGCTTGGGAAGCTATGCACCAATGCCAGTGTCTGGTCCACCCTTCAAAGCAATTTTGGAACACTTTCTGGAATGGCCACCAGAACTGTCATTGTATTACCCTTGATGCCCCGAATGTCATCAAAATGTCTTCCTTTCAATATTTCCTTTAAAGAAAGAAGTCATTGGAAGCCAGGTCAGATGAGTAGGGAGGGTGTTCCAATACAGTTATTATCTGGCTAAAAACTCCCTATCAGACAGTTCCCTGTGAGCTGGTGTATTGTCATGAAGCAAGAGCCATGAATTGTTGGTGACAAGTTCAGGTTGTTTTCATCTAATTGTTTCAAGCAGCCTTTTCAGCACCTCCAAATAGTAAAGTTGGTAAACTTTTTGTCCAGTTGGTACAAAGTCATAACGAATAATCCCTCTGATATCAAAAAAGGTTAGCAACATCGTTGTAACAAGTTCGTGAACTTAATTGTCAGACCTCGTATGTTAGAGAAACCTTATTTCCTTTACAGATTAATAATTAAACTAGTAGAAATGTTGGAGACAAATGCAGATTAACTTCTACAAGGGGTAACATGTTGCCTTGTACTTTTTGCACACTTTAGAAAAATTTGGTGATACTAGAACAATGTCTAATACAATAGCCAGCCTCTCCAGAAAGGACTACTTTTAAACTTCTATGGTCAGCGTTTTGCATCCTTTCATATAACACAAACACATGCACACACACACAAACACATGCGCACACACACAGAATCTGAATGAAAAAGTGAAGATACTTTAAAGGACTTAGGGGACAACATCAAGCAGACCGAGACATACATTATAATTTAATTTTTAAAAGTTAAAGACAAGACAATCTTAAAAGCAGCAAGAGAAAAACTTTTTATACAAGGGAACACCCATAAAACTGTTAGCAGATTTTGTAGCAGACTTTGTAGGCCCAAAGGGAGTGGCATGGTATATTCAGAGTGCTGAAAGGAAAGAAAAAAGCCAACCCGAAGTAGTCTGTGCAGCACAGTTCTCCTTCGGATTAGGAGAACGTTTCCCAGAGAAGCAAAAGCTGAAGGAATTCATCACCGCTAGAGCAGCCTTACATGAAATGTTGAAGGGACCTCTTCAAAGTGAAAAGGAAGAGCACTGTGGTAACAGGAAAACATGCAAGTATATGTCTCACTGGGAAAGGTAAATATATAGTTAAATGTTGTAATCATTGTGGGTGAATCACATATATCTGGTATGAAGGTTAAAAGATGGTATTCAAAACAGCTATAGTTTATGAGATAAATAACTATACACTAAGTCCCTGACTTACGAACGAGTTCTGATCCAGGAGAACGTAAGTCGGATTCATTCGTAAATCTGACTTGTTCATAAGTCTGACAGTGAATCTTTGCGCTTCCTAGCAGTGCCCTCCACATCCCCACTGCTTTTCCTCTTGCTTCCAGGCATCCTGGGCTCTGATTGTGCACTGTACTATTGTCCACTATCGCACTGTACAGTAAGCACAGCAGCACCGCTGTGAAAATGTCTGGCAGACATGTGAGCTAGTTCCATGATTTGTTCGCATCTACGAATGTTTGTAATGCGAGGTCCGTTCATAACTGAAAGTTTGCAACTCGAATGTTCGTAAATCAGGGACTTACTGTATTTAAATAACTTTTGAATTATTTATAAATAATATATTTTGTTTTAGTAACTGTAACTACAATAATTTGTTATGAACACACAAGGGAAAGAATATAAGTTGTGACGTCAAAAACAATAGGGAGAAGAGCCGGCCAAGTGGCTGAGTTGGTTAAGAGCTCGCTCAAGAGTGCGAGCTGAGCTCTGAGCAACAGCAGCTTGATGCCCAGCCCAAGCTGAGCTGCAGTTGAGCTGCCAACAGGTGGCCGGATGGCTCAGTGGAAAAAAAACAACAAACAAAAAACAGGGAGAGTGTAAGTGTAGCACTTTCGTGTGCAATTAGTGAAGTGAAGTTATCAGCTTGAAGGAGACTGTTACACGCGGAAATGCAACATGTTTTATGTAAGTCTCATGATAACTACAGAGCAAAAATCCATAGCAGATACACAACAGATAAATAGAAAGAAATCAAATCATACCACTACAGAAAATCATCCAATCACGAAGGAAGAGAGCAAGAGAAGAAAGGAACAAGGGAATCACAAAACGGCCGGGAAACAACATAATGTCAGTACTAAGTCCACTTTGGAATTCTTTCTGTTCTTGCTGGTCAGAACTTCAGCATCTTCCAACTGTGTACGATGGGAGTTTTTAGTCATCCAGCGTCCAGTAGTTGTTCTTGGCCTTGGTAAAGTCTCACCTTATACATGCGCAGGTTGGCACTCAGCCTGAGACTGGAACCCTGATGCAGACTTTTGGAGTCCTCTTTATTTTTACAAGGTTCCTCCCTCCCTGATAACATGTCAGCTGCCTCAACCTCTCTGAATTCCCATCTCTGTCTCCTCAGGTTGTCGAGAACTCAGGTTCTCCCTCAGTGTGCCGGGTACCTGAAAGTCTCTAGGCTGAAAGCTGGTCTAGCAATAGGGCTCATCTCAATATGTTTGCCTTTCCTTGGAGATCGCAGCCTTACACGGCTTGGTGTCCAGTGTATGAATTTCTTCACGTTTTCCAGCTTTTTTAGTTGTCCATAGTGGGATTGTGGGTCCATTATCAATTACTCTGTCATGACCCATAGCAGGAGTTTTATGTCTGAGTTGTTTTTGTTTTTTTTTAAGTGATCACTTAGACACTCTTTTATGGTACCATTTTATTTTTTTATCTTTATTTTTTTTGAGGCCAGTGTTACTGGCCCTCATGTGGCACCTGAACCGGGGCCGCTGGCGTCCCAAGCCAGTGCTTAACCACCATGCCACTTGGCCGGCCCTATGTCTGAGTTTTTAAAAATCTTTTTTTTCTGTTGTTACTAAAAATGGGGTCTTCTACTGTATCTTCTCACAGGCTATTGTTTGTATTTACAATGGCTTTTGATTTCTGTATGCTTATTTTATATTCTGCTGCTTCACTAAATTTTCATATTGTTTTTCTATTGACTGTCTTGGATTTTCCAAATAGATATACAATCATAAACTGCAAATAGATACACTTTTTCCTCTTCTTTTCTAATTCTTATGTCTATAATTGTTTTTCTTGTCTAATGGCATTGGCCAATTATAGTTAACTATAGTTGGAACCCGTCTTCCATTCTCATTTTATGTAGAAAAGCCTGTAGGACTTCCCACTTGAGTAAGAAGCTTGATAATTTTATTGTAAATTTTTATATTGTTTGCTTCTGTTTTATATATTTTTATTTTCTCAATAGATTATCAACTCTTCAGGGGCAGAGATTATGCCTCTTATGTATCAACCTACTATTCATTCATTCATTTATGCAAATATGGGCAGAGTGTCTCCTATTACATGTTCTGTGCCAGTCACTGGGTTGCAAAACAAAACAAATCCAGCTATGTTCTACCACCACATCTCACTCCCCACCCCCAAAGTTAAGTTCTGGTGGGAAATATGGCCATTACACAGATAATACAAGTATGATAAATTTTCAAAAGGTGACAATATTGGATGCTATAGGAGCCTATAACAGAATGTCCTAACCTAGTTTAGGAGAATCAGGGGATGCCTCCCGAAAGAAATAGTATGAAAGAGAAGTCCAAAGTCAAGAGATCCAGCTGACACTTTTCTAAAAATAAATCCAGTATTTCTGGAGAGAAGAGATAGAGTAGAAAGTACATCACAAGTGAAGCTTTTAAAGTAGTTAGGAAAATCCAGACTGGAGAGTTTGGTAGGCCCTATTAGGATTGTGGACCCTTTCCTTAAGTGTAGTAAAATAGAAACGATGTCTGCTTTTGGGGTGTGTATACTGGAGGTGCCAAAAAATGTGTACAAGTGGTCCTTCCGACAACTTTGCTCAAGCAGTAGTTCGCTGTAATCACAAGTGTCTGGATACTGATGGTAACCACTTGGAGCACCTCTTGTAATTGCAGAAGTCAAATGTGACTTGTGTTCATCTTTTGTTATTGGTATATATTGAGTATTACAGTTTTAATAATTATACATTTTTTGGCACCCTCTGTATGTACATGAGTATTTTTGTTTGATCACTGCACAGTGGAAATGAGATTGTAGGATGCTGAGCATATAAATTACTTGTAACTGCCGCTTATTAACTTTTGAACCAATGATTTTCCTTCATACAGGTTGGAATAGCTCTGGCGGGTGGGTTTTAACTCTGAAAGTTAAGTAAGTACTGTTTCTTTAATAAGCAATAATTATATTCGTGTCTGAATTCTTTTTTTAAAAAAAAAAGAAAGGTAAGGAACACAGACTTCTTAATGTCATAGAAATTGTTGTAGAACCTGAATTCTTTTTTAAAAGTTAGGAACATAAATTTCTTAATGATTGTAGATTCAAATTTTAAATCCATCCAATTACTAGCTCTTTAAAAATATGACTGAAGTGCTAGAAGCTTTAGTTTTCTTGTCTGTAAAATGAACTGTTTTAAGGATGAGCTGAGGGAAGACTTGTAGGCACTTTATTGGCTGGCATATATCTATCAAATTTTAGCTATTCTTGAAGAACTTTACTTCTTAAATAAAAAACAAACAAAGAAAGATACAAAGCATCAGGGTTGCAAAGATCATAAATTTAGACATTCTCTTGATGACATCCTGATGATTCAGGTGAGTAAACCAAATGTTAGGAGATGTATTTAATTAAGCAAGTTAAGTAAATAGTAGAGCTGGGGTCTGATTCCAGAGCTCAAACTCACTGTCCTCTGGCCTCTTGTCCTAAAACAGCATCTCTTTTTTTTTTTTTTTTTTTTTTTTGAGGGCAGTGTCACTGGCTCTCCTATGTGGGACCCGAACCGGGGCCGCTGGCTTCCCAAACCAGCGCTTAACCACCACGCCACTCAGGCGGCCGCTGAAACAGCATCTCTTTTGGAAGATTCTTTCTCTTGTATTGCAGTCAGCAACTACAAAACCGTGATTCACCTTGGCAAGAAGAATAATAAATGGGGATGATTGATCAATCATTTTTGGCATTTGGTTAGTGGGACTGAAAACAAATTTGTCATAAAAAATTATTTCCTGACGTAGGTGATAATGAAACATTCTTACTTGAAAACTTTTAGAGTTCTAGTTAATTAGGTGGTATTTAGTCAGCTGCCAATGTATAGTTACAGAAGTAATGTTTTATCAGACTCTATGTTTTTCCAGCATATGCTACTTCTAAAGGTTGACTTCTGCAAGAGTATCTTTAACATAGGCTGTACGGAGGTGCAGTAAGGGAGGCAGTGGTGTGTGTGCATCCTCATAGGTGTGGGTTTTCTTCTCTCGGGGGTTGGAGGAGGTGTGTTAGGGAGAATGCAATTAGCTTTGTATCAAGGAAGCAAGTTGGGGGGCTGTCTGCTTATAACATGAAAATGTATTATGAAAGTGGCATGTTTGTAAAAATGCTTTTTAGAATGTCATGGCACCTAAATTACATAGGCATTTCAAAGGATACTCAGAATAGGAAATATCTAATATAACCCAAAAAAGGGATGGGTTATTTGACATTAACAGAAATTATGATTGATTTTGTTGACTTCTGAGTAGTATTTTATTTTGTTTTAAGATTTTATTGGGAATTGGGGAAGAGGAACAACACTGGGGAATTGGGAAAGGGGAACAGACAAGTTGCCATCCTTTTGTTCTTCAGTCTAGTTGTGGAGGACATCGCTTCACTGGCCCATGTTGGTATCCTCATTGCGCTCTTCCCAGGTGAGGCAGATTGGTCGCCGGCCATTGAACAGCTGCTCACGGCTGCTCACAGCAGCTCTCGCCAGCTGCCAGCCATTCACGGTAGCTCATGGCAGCCCCCTGCAGCCTACACCGTCACTGGTGACTCACGGCAGCCCAGCTCCTGGTCGAGCTGTTGTCCGCCATCTTAGCCGTAGAGGGCACAGCATCACTGGCCTTCATGTGGAATCCAAACCGGGGCCCTGCTGCTCAGAGATGGCATCCCAAGTCAACTCTTAACCAACGAGCCACTCGGCCAGTCCAAGTATTGTTTTTAAGTTAGAGTCAGTATATGGGATATTACGTATCATGTTTTATGTTTTAAGGTATTATCAGTTTTAAAAATCATTAATACTATTCTGAAATTGAAATATTTTATAATATTTTGCACAATATGAGACTTGTGTTATTTAGAATGGTGAGAAATGAAGTATATTTTCTTCACTTACGGGGTTTTTTTTGGTAATACGAATAAAAATTTTAAAGAAATCCATGCCTGTTATAGAAAAATTCCATTAATGGTGATGTATACAAAAGAGGTGTTCATCTCTAATTCCAGTTCCAGAGGTTTTCTTCCACAGTTTCTATATACCCTGAGAGTTTTATGTATATATGTATATACATGCATTTTTATATATATATACACACACACACATAATTGTATATACATATATACATACACCATATATACATATATATGTACGTATACCTTATGCTTATGTAAACATGCATATTAACTATATACGTCATTTTAAAGTTAAAATTAAATCATAAAGTTAAAAGTTAGGATCATATTCTAATGTTATTCTGAAGCGTATTTAACTTAATGTGCACATCTTTCCAAGTTAGTACATCCAGAATTATTTTATTGAATATTTTATTATAAGACTATATTAGTTTATTCATTTGAATACTGATTGAGATTTAGATTAAATTCTTTTTGTAATTTTTATTATAATGAATTCCACTGAGCCCTACAAAGTAGGTGTTATCTTCTCCATTTTAGAGGTGGAATTAAGTAAGACACAAAGAGTTAGACAGCTTGCCCCGATTGCACATCAAACAATGGTGGAGCTGGTATTAGAATCCTAGCAATCTAGTCCAGAATTCACAGCCTTAAATACGACTTTACGCTACGGTTTTCCGCCTGCCTCTTTATTCTGTTTGTTGAATTGGAAAAAAATAATGTATACAATATACCTAATATTAAAACTCTCCTAAGGATAATTTAATATGCTTTCTTAAGGATACTGGAAACCATCAAAAACCGGATACAGGGCCACAAAATTACACAGCTGTAATTGTAGCTGTGTAACATAAAGGTAGAATGTGTAAGCCAGCGCTTCTGAAATATGAATGCGAGTGTGAATCATGAGGGTGGGGGGAAGATCTAATCTCGGGTGGGTAGGCCTGAGAATCTGCATTTCTCATAAGCTCCTGATGTCACCAGTACTGCTGGTCTACTTTTGAGTAGCAAAGGTTTATGCAGTTTATACTAACTTTTAGCAAATCTTTAGTTGTTTTATGGAATCAGTTTCTTATATCATTTTGTTTATGCCACCAATTTTTACAAGTTGTGTATATTAAAGAAATAAGTGGGGGCTTTCCAGCAGTTTCAATTCTATGTATTTTAGTTAGTAACATTAACATTGCTGGAAAAAATAAATTATGGCTTATGTGGTATTAATATACAGTACTTAAATAACCATAATTAGATTTATTGGTGTACTAAATACGGCTTGCACACCTATGCCACCATATCCACCATTTCTTTATGGAGGGGAAACACATTTCATTGTGAAGGATATAGCTGTCATGAACTACAAATGTTGTTTTATCGCTTTTATTCTTTAGTAGTAGTGATATATTTTACACAGTTACAAAATGCACACTTCTTTCAGTGCTATGTGCCAGGCACTGTATCAAGTGTTTAATTGGCATGATTTCATTTAATCGTCATGACCTCATTTATTCATTCATCAACTCTTTGAGCACCTGCTCTGTTCCAGGAACTGTGCTTACAGTATTGAGCCAAATAAACACAGGTTCTGGGCTTCTAGAGCTTAGTGCAGTGGGGGATGCTAAACAATAACAGGTGATCATAAAAGAGTGATGGTTGTTAAAGGAAAGTTGTTAATTGCAATGTTTGCTACTTTCCCCAGGAAAAAAAATGTGATGGTTGAGTGAGAACAATTCAGCTTTTAGCCCTCTAAGCTTCTCCTTCTTTATTTTCTTCCCTACTTCATCCAAGGAGAATTCTTTCTCTATCAGCTGTGTTCCTGAGCTGTTGTGATGCTAAATTGATCTAATGGGTAAAGAGAGGCGAAACTTGAGAAAGTGAAGATAAACAATTTGTACTAGTAAACAGAGGTAGATGGAAACAATTTTAATAAAATCAAATTTAAAAATTTAAAAAGAATACTTGAAGGGACGCTGTTCTTATTAATTGAAGAAGTAAATATCCTCTGTACTTTTAAGTGGGAATCTTTTTAAAAACACTTTTTTTTAATTAGTTGCTACTCAGTTCGGTAAGTTATTTGAATGGTTCCAGTTGCTCAGCTTTGCGATAGGAGGTATAGAAAATCAGGGGCTACCAAAATAGGAAATAATTCTGTTCCTGTTCTTAAAACTATTAGAGTCGGTAATAAGAAGAGGTTGAAAGAGACAATGCAAGACATTTAGATAGATAGATAGATAGATAGATAGATAGATAGATAGATAGATAGATAGATAGATATAATATATATAAAGTACCAAGATGTGTGACCCTAGCAGTAAGCACATTGTGGACTGACTGAGCATGCTTTTGGAGGAATACTATTTTTTACAATTACATGATTCTCTCTCTTCTACTAGTAGTATGGAGTTCTCTTTTGACTGTTGATAGGAAATTCTTTCTGGTTTTAATCAGATCTGTGTGTATGACCTTTATATATTATACTAGATGGTTGTGATTTCCAAAATGTTTTGTTTTTCTTGCTACTATTAAAATTTTGGGCCTAGACATATTGTTTTGAAGATTATCATAAGAGACTTTAGTTTCTGAATATTACGAATAGCTCTGTGTAGTTCGTTTTCTTTTAAAGAGAGAATCTGAAAAATTTTTATAAATTTTTATCCTGGAAATTAGTTTATTCATTATGTTTAATTTTAGGAAATGGTGCTCTTGCAGAACATTCTGAAAATGTGCATATTTCAGGAGTGTCAACTGGTAAGTCATTTTTTGTAATGTTTAAATTTCATGCATGACTTATAGGGTAAATATTGAAAGCCACCTGATATCTTACGAGTGGTATTTGGCTATAAAAATTATTACTGCTTTTTGCAGCATGTAATAAGGAATGAAGTGACTGGAACATGGAGAAATTCTCATAAGATAAAACTGATACTTGCATGCCCATGGATAGATTATACTTTTCCAAATGGACTGCATAATTATTTCTCACACAGACATTGAACCAAGAGAAGTTAGTATTGAATTAGTATTTTCTTTACAAAGTTTTATGAAATGAAATTTATTAAAATGTAACTTTGAAAGTAGCATTAGAGCCTTAGAAATTAAGCATTTGGGTTGATTTTTTAGATTAGAGCACTACTCTACATAAAACTGTTGTACTTGAGTGCATAATTTATATGCTATTAAAAAGCAACCCAACAACATATTTGTGTCCATGAAATTAATAGACTTGAAGAAGTAAATGCATCTTTTCCACTCATCTAGTGTTTATTACTTAATAATTCCTTAAAATTTTCATTCTTACTGACTTCCACAGCTTTGTTACCGTTTTTACTGTATCGACTATAATTACTGGAAAGCAAAATATTTTATTTTTGTGCATACTAACATAGAGTTTCTTACTGTTATTTCCCAGTTTTTTTATGTGTGTGTCTTATGTGATTAAAATATTGCACTTAGTGTATTTATCAATCTACTCATTGATTCTTCATGTCACCTTGCAATTTATTTTTTTCTCATGAAGTAAAACTGAAAGTTTCCCCTTTTGTTTATGTCTGATTTTTATATCTGGATCCTAATCTCTTCACCAGTCATATTGGATTAGGACCCACCCATATGACCTCATTTTATCTTCACTATGTTTTTAAAGACTCTATCTTCAAATCCAGTCACTTTCTGAGGTACTGGAGCTTAGGACTTGAACATAGGAGCTTTGGGAGTGACACAGTTCAGCCCATAACAAAATGTGTGTTTTAAGTAAATGTATTTAGACACTAATAAAAATGTTTAATTTCAGAGGTCTGTGAAACCTTATTAATGGCTTATTGTTTTTTTTCTGAAAATTGGTCTCATAAAATCTTTCTTCTGTGGAAGGAGAAGGATAATAATAAAATCTATTGCAATTATACCACTAAAAAATACATTTATTTTTTATGAATGCTGTTTCAAAAGGTGCTTTTGAATCCACAGATTCATGGCAGTTTTTCTTTAGCTAATGTGGAGCTATGAGAGAGATAATGCTTGATGTATTGGTTGTTGGAAAAGCCATGACATATTTTTTCTATGTTTTTCATTGCAAAAATGCTTCATGACTTTTCTGGCAACCCATAGTATAAGCCTTCCGACTTCCAGGTGTCCCCAGTTAAAACGAGAGCGGCTTCAGTGCTGCTCTAATGAAGAACTAGCCTTTGAAAGAACCTCTTAACTGTAGGACTAGCTTTCTCTTGAGGCCAGCAAGTCAAAATTAATAATTCCCATAAAATTTTTATGAATAAACATATAAAAATATACTTTTGGTTCCTGTGCATGGGGCAGTTTGTTTCTATTTCTAATATTCTACAGTATTCATTTTCATCTTCCTCCCCAAATCTTTACCAGGAGAGATAAGCCTTCTTCCTTTTGCTGGTTCTTAGGCTACAGGTATTGGCATAAGAAAACGTAAGCTATCAAAAAGTATACATCTAGTAATAATATAATGGGGAAAAAATTATTGGATAAATCTGATTTTTTATACTTTTTTTCTTTAGAATTTGTCATTGTCTGGAATTATAAATCTGCTTTCATTTATAAAAATAGATAAAGGAGAAAAGACAAATGGTGTTTTACAGATCTAATAATATGTGAAAATCATTATGCAGTTATATCATAGAAATGGCCAAGTAATTTAACTGAATATATGATAGAGTAGGAAGGGTATTTTAATGTTTTTTTTTTAAATGTCTGAATGAAATGTCTCATGTTCTTTTTTAAATATCTAAATTTTTTAAATAGCAAATAACTGCTCATCTGAAACATTTTTAGGTCAAATTGATTTGTAACAAGACTTTTGCACACATTAAACAAGTACATTTGATTTTTAAAATGTATCTGTACTGAATTTTACTCTGATCTGTGATATTTGTTTCAATCAGAATAATTCTAGAAATAATTATGCCTTCCCTACTCTTAATTACTTTCAAATCAAGTTTTTTATTTGTTTTTACAAATTCTGTTTATTCATTATGTACATTACAGCAAACATTAAGAAAAATTGGGAAAACAGCAAAAAGATTAAGAAAATCACCCATTAACCCTGTATTATTAGTACAGTTCATAATAGTATTTTAATCTTTCATTTCTCCTCTTTTGTGCATGCCTTAAAAATAATGTATAGGCATTTAAATTTTTAATTTTCTCTCCTGCCCTTTCTATTTAACATATTGTAGAATACTTTTTAAATAACCATTATTTTAATACCTATATAAAATTTTCATCCACTGTCTGTATTGTAATATTCTGAAACATATCAATGGATTGCTTCCAGTGGGTTCTTAGTATGCATCATATTGCAAGGCACATACATATATATATCTAACCCTTCTTTATTTCTAAGACTATTTCTTTAGCATAGATTTCTAGAAGTGGAATTACTGTATCAAATATAAATAATGACTCTAGAAATCTTTTGACAGATTGCTTTCAAAAAAGATTGTACCAATTTACATAGCTGTCTGCAATGTATTAGAACACTTACATTGGGTATGATCATGTTTTTCCTGTTAACTTTTTTCTTACCATGTTTCTATTAAAGTCCCAAACTTTTATTTCCCCCAAACTGTTCAGAAATGTAACTCTTTTTGATTCATACCTTGTAGTTGTGACATTGTAAAGAATAAGAAAATGAGATTGGCTTTTCCTTATGATTAGGCAAAAACTACCCTGAAATTCAAAAGAGATTTTCTGGTTGCCAATTGGAACAGATGTCGGAGCTTGGTGCTTTCTCAAGTATAAAGTCTTTACATATGAGGCTTAATACGTTATTTCCAATTCATCAAAGATACAGCTTCTGAATGTTCATACCTAATAACATGCACAGCTGAAAGCTCTATCTAAGGTTAGTTAGCTTGATCTGGAGTCTACATGTGACTTAGACTTTTTGCCAGGCAAAGCTGACATTTCTGAGCTGAGAAAGAAAATATCAACTTAGGAAGTTTCTTTGTTAAGCCTTGTTCATATTAACTGAATTGGCAAAATATATAAAATAGACTTCAAGCAGTTTTTAAGCATTGTTCTTCCTTTATTCCATCAGAATCATCATCCTTCCTAGCTCTTGTGTATTTGCATTTTATATAGTTCCTATTCTAGTACACAAAGGAGGACACACTGCTGATCCTAAAAGCCTTTAAAACTAGTAATTTAAGTTGTAGCCTTTTAAATCAGGCTATATTATTTTCTAAATTGCAATTAATTTGCTTACAGATTAGTGAGCAACAGTTTGCAATAGTGTATGTAAAGCACTGTAATAGAATGGCTTGTGTTTTTAACCACAGTCTTAGGCTTAGGGACTGTAACGTGGTATTGTGACGTTTTCCTGAAAGAACATTGAGTCTGATGACACTTTTCTTATCCTAGAATTTTTAACTCTTCCAAATAAAGAATCTGAAAGGAAATAAACTGTAGTTATTTGATAGTAGTTTGTAATTATTTTTTAAATATGGAAAAGTTACATGAATAAAGCAGCAAATACAAGTGGACCTTTCTTATGTTGTTATTTTAATGTTATTTTTAGTTATTCAATCAAATACTTATACCTCTGGCTAAACTTGCTAAAAAGGATTTCACCAGTTCTTTTGAGCAGTATTATACAGTGTGTCTTTTAGCTGTGTTCCAGATTAAGAAGGGAAAGAAAGCTTATTATATTTTGGGTGATACTGAATTCATTAGGGTTTTTAGAATTTCAGAAGGTAAAAGAACATAGTATGAACCCAAAAAGCTATTCTTCAAAAGAAGAAAGTGAGTAGAGAATATAAGACCAAGTACATTTTTTTAAAAAAGATCACACACATTACTTTAGGATATTATTAATTTTAAAGGCATTGCCTGCATTCTGAGGGTTTATTTATAAGACACTTAAGCTTTTAGCGTAGAGCACTCCCTTAAGTTCTATAAAGAAAAGTAGTGGTTGAATTATAATTTTTATACACTATACTTTTATATGTATGTAGTATTATATAGTATATAATTAAACCTGATTTATAATGTTTTATTATACAATAATATATTTTATGTGAAACATATTTCTGTATTATATAATCGTAACATTTCAAGTGGTATCGAATATTTATTGAACAATTGTGTATTTATAACAAGATTATTATGCGTAATAATTTTATATTACATTATTATAATAAATAGTAAATAAACTCAGCATTAGAACAGTAAATGACAGTACTGGGACCATAGACAGAACAGGTCGTAATGTGACAAAAATGTGCGATGCTTAGATGGTAGAAGTGAAATTCATCCCATCTATTGGACTGAACCGGCCAGCTCCAGTGAAAGTATAAAAACAAGTTGCATTCAAGCATTTAACAGTTTCTTGTCCTCTAACTTTGAGAATAATCCTTTTGTCACTTTGAGAATAATTCTTTAGTGTGATAGCATGTTAATTATTTGTAGTTTTCCTAAGGCATAGATTTGAATTGCATGAACTATGCAGCTGTTGTTCAGAAGCCAGCCACTTACAAATGAGCATACTGGGCCAGATAAAAGTTAGGGGGGATCTGATCTTAAACTGCAATAATAGAGGGACAGTATGCAGAAGGAAAGTAGGGGTGGCTCTTCTGTACCCCTTACTTCAACACACTCTGAGTATTTTGTTTGTTTCTGGGTATCCCCCTTGACAGACACAGTAGGACTAGAGCAATCTCAGAGGAAGATGTGACTATGCTGAAAATTAGATCAAAGCTGATAGAGATGGCTCAGAAAATTGGGAGCCCCAAGGCCAATTCATCTTTGCCCAGGTCCTGATTTCGGCCTTACCTCATCTGTTTCCAGCAAGAATCACAGTAAACTGCAAATATTAATAATTTTCCCATTCAGGAAATAGAAATAGTAGCTTGCTTAGCATTTTAGTCTTTTGTAGTACTTAAAATTGGAAAACGTAGGTACCGTATCAATAGTTTTTAGGCCCTTTCAGGAAAAAAATTGCCCTTTTATGCCCTTAAAAAAAGGCATAAAAGGTTGAATCTTCCACATGCATCTTATGCTTTGCTAGCAAAATTCAAAACTATTCTTCCTCCTTAGAAATTTTAGGGTAAAGCTGGTTAGATAGTTCCACTAAGAATACTCTCCTATCTTACTCATATTATGTTGTGACCCTATTGGAACTAGAAAACTATGTTTTTTCTATTTTTCATTTTCTATTTTTCCATATTTTGTGCCTCTTTTGACTTTTTAAATATTTTACTGCCATGTAGCCCTTGATTATGAATTGTTTGTTTATTTGTTCTGGACTTTAGTGACCTTCAAGGAACCAAGGAATTATCTGCCTTGATTAGAGCTAATGATCAAGTGAAATATTTTGGTCCTTAAAAAACAATTACTTAGAATAATAGGAATAAATGATAAGAGTAAATATTGCTGCATTTGTTCTGATGTAACTGTGCTAATGCAGATGAATATTCATTTAACCATAGGCAGCTTGGTGTAGAATTTCCTGCTTGCCGTAAAATGTGTGATTTCTGGTAATAGGTCTAAGAGGACTGAGAGACAGTCCTCAGTATGAGTGATAGATTAATATGTTTTCCTGTTTGCATTGATTCTTACCTTTTCAATGATAATTAAAAATGTTTTCATCTTCGACTAGTAAATATTGCTATTAGAGTGCTTGTGATTGTTTCCATAAAAAGAGAATTTCCGTTTTCTGACTGCTTGAAAACAGTAGAATGACATTTGGAGAATTCTGAGGGAATACTGCTCATGTTGTCGGTCTCCTTCCAGCTGTGCCCATCCTCAGTGTGTTCACTGTCCTGATATTTCCATTACGACAGAGCTCAGCTCAGGTACTAGGTGGTCAGAAAACCTATTCAAGGAGTCTGAACAACAGAGGGCCAAAAAGAAATCAAGACATTAGGCATAGGCAAAAAGAGGGCTTTCAAACAGGAGTGGTTTCTGCCTAGCATGGGCTTCTTGTGTTCCCTGTTGAGGTGACAGGGCTGAGCTGTGTCATATTTGACAGTCGGACAAAGAACTGCTCCTGTACTGTAATGTCATTCATCTTGCAGATTCTGACATTCACTTGATTGATTAGTTGCCCAGTGTTTGCAGTGGCCCAGAGACTTCATACTCTACATTCTTGCTTTCTAAAACTCGGACTGTCTGTTCCGTATTAACCATTTTTCAGAACACTGCCACCTTTCATTAATCACTTAGTCTTCTCTACTCTTCCCCTTCTCTCTTCTTTGCCTTTGAAATATCTCCCTGAGCTTTCACTGAACCCCCTTATTGCTACTATTCTACCCCATATCCTAATCATCTTACATATAATCAACGTGTACATTTTTATTATTAAAGGTAGGTTCTAGAATGCTGTTTATAATGGTTTTTAATTCCAAAGAGACTGAGAAGCAGTGCAGCCCTGCCCTGTGTAGATTTGTAGCAAATAGGAATCAACCTGTAGACTCTCTAAGTCTAAGTACACCCTCATTTCCTGTGTTATAGATTTTGTATCTTTTCTCTCTGTGTTGATATAGGACCAAGAGATCTTTTTCTAAAACAGGCCACTTTTATCTTTACTGCAATTCTATTGAGGCAGGAGCTCCCTACTGGGCAGTAATGTGCCTTAGTGGTTAAGAGTGCAGCTTTTGAAGCCTATGGCCTGGGTTCCAGTCCCACTTGTGACACTTAGTAGCTTTTTTGTGACCGTAGGAAAATTACTGAATTTCTCTGTGCCTCCATTTTTTCCTCAACTGTTAAATGAGAATAATATTGGGCTGTCAGACAAGTCATGATGTATTTTTCTATGTTTTTCATTGCAAAAATGCGTGATGACTTTTCCGACAAGCCAATGGTACTAAGAATTAAATGAGAAAAGACAGGAGAAACGAAGTACCTAAGACATACTAACATTGTCAGCAGCTATGGGGTCCACAGACCTGACCATGTACTCCTCACTTTGAGTAAGTCGCAGGCCTTGAACCTGTGAACTATAAACCTCTGACTTGCGACTGAAATCTCATCTTTAGCACTGTGCACCATTCTTGGCCTTTAAGTGTTCAAACTGCTACCCGTCTCCTAAATTAACAGTGAGACAGTAGGTATCTGCTTTTTATACTAATCATCTAACTACATATTCTAATTTTTCTGTCACAGTGCCTTTTATTGCTTGCATAGGTACAAAATTTTCCATGTTTTGCATGATTCAGTTGTTAACCTTCAGAATCATTCTTATTCTCATCCCATATGGCCATTCACAGTCACCATTTGCTTACTGATTTTTTATTTTATTTTGGAGATTTTTTTTTTTAAGTATCTTATTTCCATTAGAATCAAACCCTTCTTACTAGTATTTTCAACATTTGGAATTGCTTTTATGTTTATCAGCCATAATGGGGTTATTATTTATAGAACACTCTATACTCTGTAAAACAAGATGGCCAAACATTAGTGACCACCACCGACTAGAAATGCCATCCTTTGCTTATGAACAGGGCGAGTTTTGTTCCATAGTGAAACTTTCATTAAATTTTTTTTTTTTTTTTTTACAAATAGAGGAGTTTCTGTATTTGCCTTTTAACTCATCTCCTTACCTCCTCAGTTTCTCTTCTCACAGGTCATAGCACAGCACGGCACAGTCATCTTTCCAAAGTATTGGGATATACCACTTCCTTCTGTAGCAGCCTCCCGTGGCCTAACTATTGTCTATGGAGTTGAATCATTCAATTCTTCTCATTTGGGATGTGCTCTTTACTCTGACTCTATTCCTATGTTAATAGTCAAGGAAACCCACCCTTTTCTATACTTACATCATGCAGGACATTTTTTGTTGTTGTGGGCCTTTGTTTTTGTTAATATTACCACATGCTTGTATAATACATTGCTGAAAATTACTTTATATATTATATCATTTAGTACTATATTATATTGTATGCTCTCATAATTATGTTTCTTGGATTTACTTAATAAGCGTATCTCATTATTACAAAACTACAGTTTCAATGAGCATGAATTCTCTTCATGCTCTTCTGTGCTTTTTCATGTCTCTCATGTACTCAGGTGGTCATAAGCATAGCTGATTTTTACTTACATTTCAGTTTCGTGATTTATGAAAACCAAAGGCACAAAGATTTCATATCAACTACTTTTAGTCATAAGGTGTTAACTCAGTTTTGAAAATACCCAGTTCTTCATATGTAGAATAGGAAATTGTAATTTTTCTTTTATAAGTAGTTCAGCTCTAATAATAATTTTTCTTGCCACAGTTTTTAGGCTTTAAAACCATGAAATCAGAAATTTAAGGGAAGTTGATTTGACATTATTTTGAAGTCAATCCTCTCCTCTTCCATGTATCCTCTAAAATAGAGGTTGTTGAACAGTTTTGATTTTTTTTTTTTTGTTAGCTGAGCCATTCTGCCACCTGCTGGCAGTTCAGCAGCAGCTCAGCTTGGGCCAGGAATCGAACCAGCGACCCTGTTGCTCAGAGCTCGCACTCTTGAGCAAGCTCTTAACCAACTGAGCCACTCGGCCAGCCCTATTATTATTTTTTTGAATGGTTGCTTTAAAGATAATAGGCATGGCTTATTAATTTAGTTTTAAAATCATAGTTTTTTGCCTTTCTGTAGGAATATTACAATAGTATCAGGATGAATATAGAGAAGTATGGAGTATTTCTCAATCAGTGTTGCCCTGTTTTCTGAACTATGCAGTGAGATCTTTGTATTTTAAACCTAGAAACTGACACCAACATCTTATTAAGAAACTCCATTAGCGAATCTGTACCTAATTAATTCTTTAGTTAATTCTCCCCTTTTTAACTGTCCACATATTAAATTAAAAATTGTGTGTATTTAGTCTTTTTGGTGCAGCTTAACTACTCGCAATGTAATAATCCGATTTTCTTTTATTTTTTATTTCAGATGTTCTATACACTATAGATTCACTATGAATCTATATAATTCACTATGAATTAAATAGGCTTTGGGGATCAGAAAACCTAATCACTACATACTATGAAGATACTGTCCAAATTGAAAATTGCTATATTTTGAATGAATATTTAGAACCCCTTTAGTTTGGGGGTTTCTATTTCTAGACTTATGAGAAATTTATGAAAAGCAGATATATCTATATAGATATATATAGATATAAAATCATCCAAAATACTTGAATGTTTGTTTATATCTAAAGATACTGACCAAAGTAAATTTGTTTTTTGTACATGTTTGTGTTCCAAGAACAAAAAGTTAATATTGGTTATTAAGAGATATATTAAGAAAGCTAAATGAAGAAAAACTAAAATATAGTCATATCTGCCATACTGCCATGTATATGTTCCTGAAAATCTCACATTCTGCAAAATCAAACTCTAACAGGGCTTATGGGAAAAGTAGTGTTAGTACAGATCACTTACAGATATATAACTTTGTAAGTGTAGCTCTAACAATACCAATCCACACTCTAGCACACTAATATCCCCTGACATATACCTAGAATCAGGCCTTACTCTGCAGCTGTAAACTCAAGGGTTCATACTTCCTCCTTGAAGACAATAGCTTCTAATGGAGACCAGTTTAATCAAAACTGAAAAGATAATTCAGAGATGTGTTCATCAACTGAGTGTTTTGTTTGTTTTATTTTTATAGTGAAGAAATGTCTTCATATCTCCATCTGTACCGGCAGCCTGCCAAGACAGCTCAATATAGAGGAAAGTCAAGCAATTCTTTAAGTCAGTAAAATAACCACTTCTTGCAGTAAAGGAAGGCCCTTCTGTAGGGTTTTTATATTTTTCTTAAATTATGAAAACTCTTGCCTCTGGTTGCTTCAAATCATTAACATGTGGGGAATAAAATCTTTCACAGCTTTTCATTATACTGACAAGATTCCTTTATCTGTTGATTATGTGTAAATTCTCATTAAAGAACTAGTCAAAAAGTAGCTAAAATAATTATATATAAACAGTAGAGAAGGTATGGGTAGAAGAAATGTGGGTAAAAGAAGCTCAGGTTTGTTATATCCTAAATTGGGAGTATAGTCAAAATCTAAAAAGATGAGGTTTAAACTAGCAAAACCATAGAAAACATTTTGGTTTAAAACAAAAAGAGATTCATTTTCTAAATTGTGAGTGTGTATTTCAACCCCATCCTTACCCTGGCTTCTAACCATGTCAAATAACCAGTTAATCATAGCATTATTTCTCATTCTTTCCAGAGTGTAATGGTGCCAGTTACATATTAAATGAACAATCATTGCCCCCTTTCCCACTTTGCCTGAACACATTCTTAAGTAGCCATCTCAATACAGCATGCCAGGCATTAAATACCAACCAACCAATCTGATTTGGCATATCATATGATGTTATTTATTGACAGTTTACTGTAATTCAAGCGATGTGCTAAGCCCTTTACCAAAATAATTATATTTAACCCTTGCAACACTCTTATGAGGTAGGTAGTATTTTAATCCCCATTTATAAGTAAGGAAATGGAGTCTTAACTATTATCAAATTGATTGCAACAGTAAGTCACCAAAAATCTTTTCTGTAAAAGTATAAATATAAATAAACTAAGAAAAAATGAAATTACATTCGATAGCTGTTTGGCTGAAGTGCTATGATGTGTTGAGAATGGGAAATCATTACAAGACGCTGAAATAATGAAAAATGAAGGACTACGAGAAAGCCAAGTGGAAGATTGGGGCAGATGTGTAGAAAATAAAACAGGCCTGGATTCCCTAAGAGGTAGTGAAAGCAGCCTCAATCTCTGCCTTTGAAATTTTGAATTTTAGTCATTGTGGGGCCTGGCTTTACTTATTTCTTGCACTCAAAAATCCTTGAGATTGCCTGTGGTATTCTTCAAGTAGATTTCCTTTTTATTTGAGTTAGGTGAAGTGACTATTCCCTTAACTAAATGATGCGTAAGACAGTAAAGATTCAGAATACAGTAGTCCCCCCTTATTTGTGGGGGATATATTCCAAGACCCCCAGTGGATGCCTGAAATCACAGTACCAAACCCTGTATATAGTAAGTCCTCGACTTACGAACGAGTTCCGTTCCAGGAGAATGTTCGTAAGTCGGATTAGTTTGTAAGTCCGACATAGTGAATCTTATATACCTTTGACACAAATATACAATGTAAAGTCAATGGTTGAACGATTCATGTTATAAGAACGAGCGATGTCTACCATCTTTTCGCCTCAGTCCAATCTCTCAATTATTTTCATTTTTGTTTCCATGGTTATTGCTTTGTGCTTCCTAGCCCCCTCCATATGACCACTGCTTTTCCTCTTGCTTCTGGACATCCTGGGCTCTGATTGACACTGTACTCCTGTACACGATTGCACTGTACAGTAAGCACACAGCAGCACAACTCTAACAATGTCCGACAGACACGTGAGCAATTGCTGCAATTTGTTTGCATCTACGAATGTTCGTAATGCAAGGTCCATTCGTATCTGTGAAAGTTCGCAACTCGAATGTTCGTAAGTTGGGAACTTAATGTATACTGTTTTTTTCCTATGCATACATACCTATAATAAAGTTTACTTAATTAAGCATGTAAATGATTAATAACGATAACAAATGTAAAATAGAACAATTATAACAATATAATATCGTAAGTTATTTGAATGGGGTTACTCTCTGATAACTGATCTGAGAACAGATATAATTAACTACTAAGTGACAATGAGCAGGTAGCATTACAGTATGGATACTCTGGACAAGGGAAGGTTTACGTCCCGAGTGGGACAGCAGAACAATGAGAGATTTCATACGTTACTCAGAATGGCATACCATTTAAAACTTATGAATTATTTATTTCCAGAATTTTCCATTTATTAATTTCAAACTCTGGTGAACTGCAGATAGCTAAAACCATGGAAAGTGAAACCTCACATAAGAGTGGACTACTGTATAGGACAAAGATCAGGATTTGGGAAACACACAGTTCTGATGATGTCGAATTTGAGATTGGAATGTCCAGTGGGCATTTAACTATGCAAATTCTCTGGGTTAGACATTTTAAGTTAGACATATGAACTATTAAGTCATAGTTGAAAATGTAGGAGTGAATGAGATCTTCCATAGACAATGTGAAGAGCAGAAGGCTTGGGAATGAATCATGAATGCCAGCATATCAGGAGCTGGCTGAGGAAAAAGGATCTAGCTAGCACTAGAAAACTAGCACAGTCCAAGTTAGGAGAAGGTGATGTGAGCAAAGTCGAGGTAATACAGTATCAAGAAGGATAGAAATATCACTGTTAGGTGTTCTTGAGAGATCAAGTACCATGGGGACTGAGCGTCCATTGGATTTTACAGTGAAGTCAGTGATAGCCTTTGCCTGCTAGCAAGATTTTTATGGAGTTAAAGTAAGAATTGGAATTTTGATTTCAGTGGGTCAAGAATGCAAAGTGAGGAAATAAGGACAAACATATCAATGCATCCTGATGAGCTATCAGAAATATAGTAGAACTGTATCATGATGATGGGAAGGGCGGAACATGAGTTAGGGCTGAAATCCGTCTTAGAGATACTTAACATAGCAACACAAGGAAACCAAAGCCCAAAAAGTCTAGTAGTTTACACTGGCAATGCCTTAAGTCTACATCTTCTGATTACAAATATGCCAGTATATATAGGCAAACTTAACCCAAAGGGGGGAAATTTTTTTACTGGTTCCTATTGTTAATCTTACTCTTACTCTTCTTGGCATGTGAATTTATTCTTTCTTAGATCAAGAAGAAAATAAGTTATGGTCATGCTAGAGTATAATTATCTACATGCCCCCAATGTATTGTACATGCAAGGATTTGTTGATAAAAAGCCACTGGCTGGATCTGAAACAAAATGCCAAATTCAGTTATGTTGCAAATGTGCAAAATTAATGTTATCAAAATATATATAACCAGTTAAGGGAGAAACATTATGATATTATTGTTTTGTTTTTAAAGTGCTTATTGAATTAGGAGTGTAAAATACTGAATTTTAAGATAACCATTCTTATGGGTGGTGGGTCTTATCTTTGGGCAGTTGTGTGAAAAAATATTCACAACAGCATTTTTGAGCATTCATATCAGAACATAAATTCCTTAGTTTTTGGTATAAGAGCACCATCTATGGGTTTCTCAAGTATGTGGGGGGCAGAATTTTTAAATAAAACAAAAACCTAATAAAATTCTTTCTAGTTTTTTTCCTGTAACTAGTCTATTCATTTATTTAAAGGTTAACAACTGCTTAGTCATAAATTGTTCCCACCTAGTTTTCGGATGTATCCCATTGCTATTAAATCAGCTAATAAGTATTTGAGTACGTATATGCTAGCCAGTACAGTATTATGATTCTAAGTTAAATATAATTGAACTCAAAATTATATTATTCTCTTTAATGTCGATGAATCTTTTAAAGGCAATGAGCAGTTGTCTACAATCTAGGGAAGAGGTGATGATTATTTTTACCCGTTTATTTGTATGTTGCTTTGTATCATGAGCTTAAGAATTCCTTCAGCATACTACTTCAGTATGCTTTTGCAAGACAGAAAAAAAGTCTTATGAATGACTTATGGTATCTCTTTGTTAATTATTGTGATAATAACTCATTAGAGCATAGTTGGAAGCAACACTCTGGCACCTCGTTGTTAATAAATTCTTAAAACGGAATCACATTTGGTTAAATTTATTCTTTTTCTAAAGTATCTGTCATTATTAAAATTAAAATTTTTTGTAAGGGCAATTTTACTTTTAATGAAAGTTAATCAAAAACATTGGAAGCTTTTATTATAGGTAAGCAGTAAAAGGTGTGCTTGTTCAGCTCTTTACATTCGATGCCATGAATCTCTCTGTTCTAAAAGTAATTGAAAACAAGATCTCTTTGGTAATGTACCCTAATTCCAGTGTAGACCCATTTTAGGCATGAACCTTTCTTTTTGCAATAAAATATACTTTTAAAACTTTGTATGTGTTCTTTGAGGAATGGGTTATTCTAAAGAAATAAGGATTGACTAAGCAATATAGCTTGTTTTAAGAAAATGTTTTAAAATTACATACTAATCATTCTAACCTAAATTGAACAGACTATAAACCTCTGTTAACAACAAAAAGCCATTTTTCCAAATTATAATTGTAACAGGGATACTTGCCTACCTACAAATTGAGTTGCCTAATTTTTATCTTTAAACTAACAGCTGAACTCAAGGAGCATGAAAATTTAGGCCAAATGTTGTATCAGGTACTTGACTTGCAATGACTCATTTATTCACTCAACAATTCCTTTAGCAAGGTACGACTACTAATTATTATAATGAGAGTCTTCTTACTTTTGGGAAAACAGGTAGCATTGTACAGGTTCTGAGTTTTTGGTTTTTGAGTTCAATATGCATACTTTTTATTACTTTTTGAAAATTGCCTCCATCACTTCTGATAACTGTCTGTGTGTCCCCGCACTACTCTCCTACCCCTCATTTGCCACTTTAATTTGTTATTTTACAAATCAGATATTCTAATTTGTTGAAATTGTATCAAATAAGAGATTCTAGGATTTTAAATGTTACTAAAGGCTTAAACATGCATTACATATTTTTTGAAACCCAGTGACTTTTTTAAATTGAGGGAGAAGAATAAATTGTCAGATTATCAGTTGAATTATGGATATGTAACATGTTAACTGTGTTACTGTGAGAGCTCAAGATAATCAAGGAGAATAACCCAGGAAAGTGTTGGTAGTAGTTTGAATTTATCTTATATTTTTCTGTTATAATCAAATATCTAATTACATAGTGATATTTTAATCACTGACTATTTCAAGCCTTTATTTTTAAAATAATTTAGGAATCATTCCTGTTCCTGTAATAAATTAGAAGTATTAATAAAATAAAGAACTACTTTGCGTGATTTTGAAGTAATATTTGGCTGTCTTGGTCTAATCATCCACTAATTTTTAAACATTCCAGCATTTTACTATTAGGTTTATATGTGCTTTCATTTAATTATTTTGTTCAGAAGACTATATGTCCAAAAAGCAAAATGGTACTCCTAAGGATCTAAGCATAATAGTTCAGTAAATATTGAATCTTATGTAGTTTATAATAAAGAAAATAAGTTTAAAAGGTGAGTTTTTAAAAAAGGATGGATGGATGGATGGAGCGATGGATGGATGGATGGAGCGAGCAATTGATCCATCTCCATTGCTAAAGCTAGCAATTCTAGAGTCTTAAAACTGTTTTTGAAAGATCCAGTTTGAAAACTTCACTGCTCACCAAAATGTGTACTCGATTTTAGGATAAGATACTGTGACTTGAAAGGAGGAAAATAAAATGTCTCATTAGAATAATAAAAGCTTTTTAAAGTTGATAATTCCACATTTTGTTGTGTATGATTTGATGTCTGAAGTGTTGGTTTTGTTTTTAATAAACACTCGTGTACTTAACGCTTTGTTTTAAAGTATAATAATTAGCTAAGATTGCTTTGGCTATCTTCCAGCTTGTGGAGAGACTGCAGAACAGATTCGAGCACCAAGTGGTATAATCACAAGCCCAGGCTGGCCTTCTGAGTATCCTGCCAAGATCAACTGTAGCTGGCTCATACGGGCAAATCCAGGGGAAATCATTACTATAAGGTAATGCTGGCATTTTTCTGTATTCTGATACAATGTTTTATTATATAATATAAATTATGTTTCCAAGTACCATCACTCAACATGCAGTAATACAAAAAGATGATTGTCAGATAGTGTAATAAATTATGGTTGGTACCATCTTAAGGGTAAGAAAAATGGCCCATCCTTTCCCTACTGTTAGGACATGTGTCGTCAGTATTTCCTAATGATGGTAATGGATTTGTACTGAGCCATGCATATTCTCCTAGGCCACATTTTAACAAAAGGTACACATTTTCAGAATATCTTATTAGGTTCAAGAGTGTAATCTTTGGCCATAGGACAAATACACAAAACTCACTAAACCACATGTAGACCTAGCCCATAACCTTAGTCTCGTTAGTAGAGTCTGATGAGTTAAAACAGTTGTAGGATATGTCTCTGTGTATATATGTATTATATATGTATGTTTGTATGTATGAAACTTGAAACAAGCTAATAATGGAGAAATACTGTGTCTGGAGAAACCTCTTTTTCTCATAATTTTGAAACAAAAGAATACAAAGTGGAAGATACGAGTATTCCTAGGGGAAATAGCCATAAGTTTAAGATTCTAAGAGTAAATATAAATTAGAAAGATTAAAATTAATTTTAAAAAACATTTAAAATTACAGAGAAATACTGTGGGGATAAGATATTAACGAAAAAAATATTCAGTGGAACTAGATATTGTTTGCTTAGGGAAATTATATCAAGGCCATCAGGAAAAAAAAAATTGCCTGAGGGGAAGAAGAGAAAAATACAGTGTACCTAAACAAAGGACTATAATGGAGCTGAAACACCAGTAAGAATGCCATTCCTACAGAGACGGTTCCGCCACAGCTCAAAGGCACCTGCAAAATTCTGTCATTAATAACATGTTTATAGGTAAGAATCATAGAATTTTAGAATTCGAA
The DNA here is from genome assembly GCA_033961575.1 of Aselliscus stoliczkanus. NCBI lineage: Eukaryota > Metazoa > Chordata > Mammalia > Chiroptera > Hipposideridae > Aselliscus > Aselliscus stoliczkanus. The sequence continues at coordinate 28,099,405 of CM066731.1, forward strand.
GAGACTTGGCAGGTCATAGACTTAAACCGTTTCATTTGTCATTTTTTTAAAAATGAGATTGTAAACTTAGCCTGCTTTTTAATCTTTTTCCATCTTCCTTTTTCATATCCATTAACTAATGAGAGAACAATTCTCTCTTGAGAAATACAGCTGTGGTCTGTGTATCCCGCTTTTTTCTGTGGAAGCCATAAAACCGGGAGCATATGGTTTTCCTTTGGTCCCCGCAGCCCCAGGCCACATCTTCTAGAGCCCTGGAGCTGAGCTTGCAGAGGATGTTTGTTCTACTCCTCTGCGAGAAGTGTGATTCTCTTGTTTGATGGATTGGTAGGCTATGCCAGTAAGATTATCCTTCTGCAAAAGAACCAGTGTTGGAATCTCATCAGCGTGCTTATTTTTTCCATTACTTGTAGTATGATTAAATATAAATGTGTTTATAAATAGAATTTTTATCATACGGACTCCAAACATTGGATCTTTTTTCAACACAGAACTAGAGTTTTTGGACATTTTTATCTTTTAACCAAAAAACTCCAGCCCCAGAATTACATTTGCAGCCTACCAGCTCAGATATGTAAAACCTGGAAATCCTTGCCAGCACAGAGGGGGCTCCATGGATACTACCATCTGGTTCCGATCATGTGTTGCATCTTTGAGATGTCACAAGTGAGCTACACGAAAAACGAAGCACAACACTGAAATGCAAAATAAAATTAAGAGATGAGCCCCACATCTAAAGGAACAGTTCCTAAAATTCTGGAAAGAATTAATAAATTTGGATTTACATAACCTAATAAGATCAGAAAGTGATTTTAGTAATTGTCCTAGTTTTTACTGAAATTATAATTCATGTGTACATATACACAAAGACAGTCACGTTTTACTTGTGAATATTAATGTAAAATCTTAAGTAAAGTGTTCAGAAGAATTTTATATCATTATCAAATGCAGCTCATTTAGACATGTACCACATGAGTCAATATTAGAACTTTTAAATTAATTTACTTTATTAACAAGTCAAAGAAAAAGTACATGATTATCTAGAATAGATATTTTGAAGCATTTTGATAAAGAGAAAATCAACATTCCTAAGTTTAAAATAAAATTAAAACCTGGATAGAACAGGGAAACTAAAATTATAGACTATAAACCAACAATACTTAGGACTCTTCTTTAAAAACTAATTAAACATGGTGATATAAAGGCATTTTTACTTGACTCCTCTCTCTTGAAACCTACCATAATCAACAAAGGCCACCTTCTCCTTAGGAGACAGAGGACTATACTCTGGTTCACTGCTTGAAGCCAAGGGCTGGGGTCAGGATATTTTGCTCAACAAAGGAGGCTGAAAAAACTTCCACTAACCATTGCCTGAAGTTGTATGGGGCTGAGAGCTTAGAGAGGTGGGAGGACATACTCTAACAAATAAGAATTTAAGTCACATACAGACTGCCTGACAGGATCTATAAAACTGCAAGCCACCATGTTAAGACAGGTGCTGGAATGGAGACCCAGGTAGAGATAGCTACCAAACAGATGCGGTGGGGGAATACAGAGGGATAGAAGATTAAAAAGAGAGAACTAGGAAACCTTCTATAAAATAAGCCTGCAATCCAAATTTCCAGAATATATGAAAAAATTGAATGCTAACAAAAGCAGCCAACAAAATTAAGTTGGAACACAAATTTACTCCAGATATTATAAACTTTATTATATCAGGGTTTTTTCTTAACCATTTTTTGTCATGAGCACTTTGGTAGTTTGGTGAAAACTGTATATTCCTTCTTAGAATAACATTTTTAAATTCATAAAATAAAATACATAGCATTAAAGAGGGAACCAATTACATTGAAATCGAGCTATGAGATATTTTTTAAAATTTGTAATATAGTAATGTATACTTATTTATTACCATATTAGCAAGCAAGCCATGGTTCTAACAACTGCTGAATTTCAAAGTGGTTTTGAGGGTAAATAGCTATTCCAGATATCTGTTAAAACTGAAATGCAATGTGAAATTTTATGTGCTTTCTATTGGTGATAGAATGAAACGTTCTTTAAATACCATCATTGTTTGTTGTTTATATTCATAAGTTAAGAAAATGCAAATTTTCAGTTAGAGATTAGTGAAAATTAATGCATAAATATATACACCAAATTTCAGAATCTGAGCAAACAGAAACACTGAATAGCCTCACTTGAACTTTATTAGAGCAAAAGTATGTTTTAGTATTTGAATTACAACATGTAAAGATAACTACTGGAAAAATAGAAATAGCATTGAGTAGAGGAAAAGATACTTTTCATAAAAGCAAAAACCTATTAATACAAAAGAAGACAGGAAAGGAAGAAAATGAAATCTACCAAATAGAAAGGCTATTCAATAAAAAACTCATTTAACCTTTAAAAGACAGACTGTCTGACCAGGTTTATTGATTGGTGGATTGGTGTGAGCCCCCAAGGAAGAGCTTGTAATAATAACATACCTAAATAAAACGAATGCACGAAGTTTAAAAAACAGGGATAGAAAAAGATAAGCTTTGTAAATACTAATCAAGAGAAAGGTAGTGTAGAAAGATTAACATCAGATATAATTAAGCTTAAGGCACAAAATATTAGTAACAATGAAATAATCCAGTAGGAGAGTATAATTGTGGTAAACTTTGTATACCTAATAACACAGCCTAAAATATAAACAAAGCAAAATGTGAGCAATTACCAAACAAGTTTCACTAATCCACAATTATAGTGGAAGTTGGTAAACATACCTTTGATCAGAATTTAATAAACAAGAAAAAATTAATAAAGACACATTGGGTTGTTGGGAAAGTCATGTCATATTTTTCTATGCTTTTAAATGCAAAAATACCTCATGACTTTCCCGTTAACCCAATAGAAGATTTGATCAAATTAACAAGCTTGATTCAGTAGAAGCATGTTTTATGTATGTGTGTAATATTTATACCTATTTCAACAAATAGAGAATACACATTGTTTTCAAAGACATATGGAACACTTGTAAAGATTTTTTTTGTGTTAAATCACAGAGGAATTCAGAGTGCATTTCCAAGACTTTTCATCATTCAGATTGTGTTCTCTGACCACAATGCAGTTAAATCAAACCCACTGTAAAAAACTGGGGGGAAATAATAATGAAACCCATATGTTTGGAAATGTATTACTAAGTAACTCCTGCATTGTAGACAGAAATCACAGTGGAACTCATAAAATATTTTTAAATGATATGTTTGTTTCCATAATGAAAGCATTACAGATTAAAACTGTTGGAAGGTATTGAAAAAGTACTGACAGAAAAATTTAATGCACCGATTTAAAATTTAGTAAGATGGAAAATAAGCTTAGCACTTAAGAATTTAGAACCACAGGTAAATCTCAAAAAGATAAAGATAAGATCAGAAAATAATAAAATAAAAAGAAAAACAATGATTCAATAAATCAAAACCTGGCTTTCTAAAAAACAACTGAAAAAAGTAGACATCTTAAGGCAAAACTGAAGAAAAAAAAGAAAAGTTACAAATAAATAAAAGATAGAAGTATATATAATTATAATACAATAATAGAGATTTTAAGTCTTAAGCGTTTTTTTCCCAAAGGTCAACTGATTGTATCACAAAGTTGAGAGTGTAAATGGTCCTGGGTGTGCTCTAAGGCAGAAGAGGAAATGGATGGATGGAAAGGAAATGAAATAGAAGCCAAGGAAGAGATTTCTTCTCACTCTCCTCTATATTCACAACTATAATTCTGAGAAGCTGCCTATATATTGAAGTTAATTATTATACTATTGGAAAGTAAAACTTTTACATTAAAACTTTTATAGAAGGTCTGGTCAAAACAACGGAGTAGTGCTTGCCTCCTCACAAACACATCAAAATTACAACTAACCTACAGAACCACCATCATTGAGAATCACCTGACGGCTAGCTGAACAGATGTCTTATAACTAAGGACATACAGAAAAAGCCGCCTCAAGACAGTTAAGAGGTGCAGAGATGTGGAATGGACTGGTTTCACACCCATGTGTGGGAGTTAAAAATCAGGAGTGATATCTTGGCTGTGCAGGTTCCCTTTGAAGAGCGAGGGGTCCTAGCCCAATGCCAGGTTCCCCAGCCCAGGGTTGCAGTGCCAGGAAAAGAAGTCCCCACAACTCCTAGCTGTGAAAGCCAGCGGAGATTGTGGCTGAGTGAGACAGGGAAAGGCAGCACTCCCAGATGTTGCTCTTAAAGGGCCCAGCACAGACTTACTTGCTCACGGATTCATTCGCTCTGAGCTCCAGCACTGGGGCAGCAGCTCAAAGGGCACAAGGGACATACAGCGAGAAACGGAATTGTCTGGCTCATGGCAAGGGCTGGAAGGCCAGCTTCCTTCCAGACAGAGGTACACACAGAAGCTACTGTTCTTTGTTGCTCTGTGGTCTTCACCTACCCACGGTAAAAATGCAGGTGGACACTATATCTGAGTCTCAGTCAACCTGGCTAACACCGCTTTGCCTCACCCTGATGATTCCCTGAGACCCCTGCCACACCACTTGCAGGCCCATCCAAAGCATCTTCCAGTAGCTTTTCTATACAAACAGCCTGTGTTGACTCATGCTGCATACTTTCCTAAAATCCCCCAAAACTTCACAAACCCCAAACAAGCAGCATCTGGTCTCATCATGCCTGGTACCTCTTGCTAAGCAGCCCAAACCGGACACCAGCAGCTGCCCCCAGTTCACATCTTAGCCTCTCCCAGGCATCTCCAAGCCCAGCATGAGTAGCATCCATCTGCAGATTACATTGTAGCTCATACCAAGTGGTCCTGGACAGGACACAGGCAGCAGCTGACCTTGGCCTACACCAGAACCCCTCCCAAGAAGCCATAGAACCAACACACCTAGTGGCCATCTTCAGACTGTACCCGAGCTCCACCCAATAATCTCCACAAGAGACACACCCACAGGGCAGACTTGGCAGGCACCAGAGCCCTGCTAAAGTAAATCCTGCTCCTTAGGGTCAGCCCCTGCACAATAGCTCCTTCACTGTAGTTGCAGCCAGTGCTCACCTGGCTCAGATGACCAGGGAGACTGCTTCGCTGGACCTCACAGGACACCTACTACGTGAGGCCACTCTATCAATATCGGGAGACAAGAGCTCTACCTAACACATAGAAACAAACACAGGGAAGCAGAGAAAATAGAGAGACAAAGAAACATGTCTCAAATGAAAGAACAGAAAAAAGCTCCAGAAAAAGAACTAAACAAAATAGAAACAAGCAATCTACCAGATACAGAATTCAAAACACTAGTTATAAGGATGCTCACTGATCTTAGTGAAACTTCAGCAAAGAGATAGGAAACATAAAAATGGAATTAGAAAATGTAAAAAAGAACCAGTCAGAAATGAAGAACACAATAATTGAAAGAAAGAATACATTAGAGGGAATCAAGAGTAGATTTGATGAAGCAGAGCATCACATCATCGATTTGGAAAATAAGGGAGCAGAAAACACTGAATCAGAACAGCAAAAAATAAAAATAAAAAATAAGTGAGGATAGTTTAAGGGACCTCTGAGACAACATCAAACATACTAATAGTCATGTTATGGGGTACCAGAAGGAGAAGAGAGAGAGCAAGGAATTGAAAACCTATTTGAAAAAAATGATAGAAAACTTACCTAACTTGGTTAAAGAAATAGACTTACAAGCCCAGAAAGCGCAGAGAGTCCCAAACAAGATGAACACAAAGAGGCCCATACCTAGACACATCATAATTAAAACTCCAAAAGCTAAAAACAAATTGAGGGCTGGCCAAGTGGCTCAATTGGTTAAGAGCTCGCTCAAGAGTGTGAGCTCTGAGCAACAGGGTCCCTGGTTCGATTTCTGGCCTGAGCTGAGCTGCTGCTGAGCTGTCGACAGGTGGCAGGATGGCTCAGCTAAAAAAAAACAAACAAATTGAGAATCTTAAATGCAGCAAGAGAAAAGCAGTTGGTTATCTACAAGGGTGGTCCCATAAAACTGTCCCCTGATTGCTCACCAGAAACTTGCAGGCCAGAAGGGATTGGCAGGAAATATTAAAAGTGATGAAAAGCAGGGCCAACCGAGTGGCTCGTTGGTTTAGAGTTGACTTAGGAGCACAAGCTCTGAATCCCACATGGGCCAGTAATGCTGTGCCCTCTAGCTAAGATGGTGAACAACAGCTCGACCTACAGCTGGGCTGCCTTGAGTCGCCGGTGATGGCGTAGGTTGCAGTGGGGCTGCAATGGGTTGCCATGAGCCACCAATGGCTGGTGACCAACTGCCTCACCCGGGAAGAGTGCAGTGATCACAATATGAACCATAGGCCAGTGAATTGGTGTCCTCCACAACTAGACTGAAGAAGAAAAGGACAGCAACTTGTCTGTTCCCCTTCCCCAATTCCCCAGCACTGTTCCCCTCCCCCAATTCCTGAACAAAATCTTTAAAAAAAAAAAAAAAGATGAAAAGTAAGGACCTACAACCAAGATTACTCCACCCAGCAAAGCTATCATTTAGAATCAAAGGACAGATAAAGAGTTTCTCAAAGAAGAAAAAGCTAAAGGAGTTCAACACCAAATCAGTATTACAAGAAATGTTAAAGGGATCTCTTTAAGAAGAAAAAAGAAACATGAAAACTGTGACTAATGAAATGGCATCAACTAAAGGTTTATCAATAATTACTTTAAATGTTAATGGATTAAATGCTCCTATCAGAAAACATAGGGTGTCTGAATGGATAAGAAAACAAAACACGCTGCCTACAAGGGACTCACTTAAGTTCGAAACACAGACTAAAAGTAAAGGGATGGAAAAAGATATTTCATGAAAATGGAAACAAAAACAAAACAAAAAACTGGGGTAGCAACATTTACACCAGACAAAATAGAATTAAAACAAAGGCTAGAACAAGAGACAAAGAAGGACCCAGTAATCCCACCTCTGGGTATTTATCCACAAAAACCCAAAATACGACTTTGAAGGGACATGTGCATCCATATGTTCTTTATTTACAACAGCCCAAATACAAAGGCGATTTGAGTGTCCATCAATGAATAAATAGATAAGGAAGAGGTAGTGCATGTAGACAATGGAATATTAGCCGTAAAAAATGAAATCTTGCCATCTACAACAATATAGATGGACCTAGAGGGTATTATGCTGAGTGAAATAAGACAGAGAAAGGCAAACGTCATAGGATTTGACTTATATGTGGAATCTCGAGAACAGGATAAATGAACAAAAAAATTAAAAGCTCATAGATACAGAGAGCATTTTGATGGTTGCTGGATTGGGGGAGGCATTCAGGAAATAGGTGATAGGGGTGATTAAGGGGTACAAATTGGTAGTTACAAAATAGTCATGGGATGTAGCGTTTAGCATGGGGAATATAGTCGGTAGTATTGTAATAACTATGTATGGTGTCAGACGGGTACTAGATTTAGCAGGGTGATCACCTCATAAGTTATATAAATGTCCAGTCCCTGTGTTGTATACCTGAAACTAATATAATATTGTATGTCAACTGTAATTGAAAAATTAAAAATATTTTCAAAAAGGTCATAAGAGAATATAACAAATGGTTAATACTTTTGTACAATTAGATGAATTGGATCATCTTCTAGAAAATGTGTATTGCCAAAATTGATTCAGGAATTGGATAACTGATTAAATCAGTAGCCATTAAAGAAATTGAATCAAGATGCAAAAAAAAACAACAAAGGGCCGGCTGAGTGGCTCAATTGGTTAAGAGCTCGCTCAAGAGTGCAAGCTCTGAGCAACAGGGTTGCTGGTTGGATTCCCGACCCGAGCTGAGCAGCCGCTGAGCTGCCACCAGGTGGCAGGATGGCTCAGCTAAAAAAACAAAAACAAAAACAAAAAACAAACAAAATAAGATTCTACACCCAGATAGTTTTAAATGAATAGATAAGAAATTTTCTTAACCTGATAATGTATATGTTACATTTTAAAATCAGAATTAATATTGAAGTTAGTTTTAGCACCAAGGACCAAGAGATGGATGTATACTGTCACTGCTTACATTAGAACCCTTAGTGCAATAAGACAACAAATAGAAATTAGTAATATAAAAAATGAGAAGGAAGAGATGAAACTCCTTGTTCGCCAATTGCTTATCTATATAGAAAATCCAAGTCTATTTATAGACCACAGATATGAAAATTTTGAAATTGCATGAAAGCAGCATTAAATTTTACTATCATGATATAAAATGATAATTTCTAAAGAATTACCAGAACTGACTCAAAGTTTAGCAAAAGCTGATTAAACCAAAAACATGAAGAAATTGAAAATCTCTGCCCTAAATATATACTCTAAAGAGGCACAATGCACAAATATCTATGTTATATAAACTATTATGAAGCATAAAAAAACTGAAAACTAGTTCTACTTATAAATGTATTTTAAAAATCCCAAATGATTAGTACACCAAATCCAATAGTGAGTATATGAATAGATATTTATAATTTCTTTTGTTCTGGACTAGATCCCTGCTTTCATGAATTTTAAATATGTTAGTGGATTAAAATTATATTAAGGGATTCCCTAGCTTGAATGGGTCTAGCCCTCCCATAAACAGTTATCAACTTTGAATAAAATTTAATAAAAACAAAAAACCATTGAAGGCCCTGAAGAATAACCAAAAGCTGGAAGAAACCAGAGGGGGTTCAACCCTTGAAAGAAGGAATCCACACTGGGTGAGATGTTTGTGTCCTATCTGCTCCCAGCCCATCAGAATTGAGTAACTAGAATTAAAGCAGGTCACCAGCCTTAACTGGAAGTGTCAGAGGATGGAGTTGGGGCTGCCAGAGTGGCTGGAAATTGCAAAGGCAAACCCTGGGAAGGAGAGAGCCACAAAGTAGGAAGCCCTCATATCTGCACATAAAGAATCAAATCTTTGGTGGACCCCGGAACTATGCATCCTTAAAGAGAGACGAGAAGGAACCTAATAGGACGAGCTGTGCAAGGATTTCAGTTGCTGTGTACTGCATGAGGCAGAGTTGGGCGGTTTGAGTCCTGTCCATCACAGGGCAGACAAGTTTCAGAATTTGAAACCTGCTGAGTCCGAGGGGCTTGGTAAATATCTTGGGATTTGTATTGAACCCTAGAGATGCCATACTTTACAAGACAATATCCTAAAATTACGAGTTCACGTAAAACTAAGGACAAAGATAAACAAACTCATGAACAAAATTTAAAAGCAAACCTCCACAAGTTCAGGGTGATCAGACAGTAATTTAACTGCATGGAAAAAAAAATTTAACTGCATGAAGAAAAAAAAATTAATATAAGAATCTCAACCTATCTCAACCTTAATTCAAGATAAATCCTAGGTATGAATGTAAAAACTAAAACTAAAATACTAGAAGACATTGTTGAATGTCTTTGTGATGTTTAGGGTAGGCAAAGGTATCTTAGAGAGGACACTAAAAGCACTAAACATAAAAGAAAAAAAATAAATTAGGCTTCATCAAAACTAAAATTAAAAACTTTTGCTCATCAAAAGATACCATTAAGAAAATGAAAAGATAATTTATACAGGCTGGAAGAAAATATTGATAATATACATGTCCAACAAAGGACTTGAGTCAAGAATATAAAAGGAATTTTTGATAACTCAAGAAGAAAAGGTTTTTTAAATAGACAAAAGACTTGGGCACTTCACAGAAGATATAAGAATAAGAAGCCACTAAGCCCATGAAAAGATGTTCAACATCACTAGTCTTCAGGGACGTGCACATAAAACCACAATGAGGGATGTCGTTTCATGCCTACTAATGACTAAAATTAAGGAGACTGACAGTACCAATGGTTAGAATGTGTGTGTGTGTGGATGTACATATTCCATAACAGACATGCCCCAAATAGGTACATGTTTATAACTTTAAAGAGCTCTTTAAAAGGTAAGAAAACATTTTAATGGATGAAAGATATAAAAAGGCAACTCACAGGAAAAGAAATAGAAATAACCAATAAACATAGGAAAAAGTGTTTCAACCTCAGTAAATAAGGAAATGCAAAATAGAACAATGATAATCTTTTAGCAACAAATTTTTAAAAATACAGAACGTTTCATTTTGCCAGTTGTGGGGTATAAAGTGCTTTCCCGCACACTCAGTTGAATTGTGAGTTGGTATAAACATTTCTCAGTGTCTGTCACACTTACAGTGGAATTGTGCCATGTGACCTAGCAATTCTACTTCTAGAAAAACATTTCCTAGAGAAATGCTTGCTCGTGTGTATAGAGAAAGGTATGTGTATAAGGATTCTGTAAAGCATTGTTCATAATAGTGAAAACTGGAACCAATCAAATTGGAGGTAAAGTCAAATTGGAGGTAAAGTCAGATCTTCACTTTCTAGTGAGACGTTATTGGAAAACAATATTTTGGTTTCTCTTTTTTCATAGCAGTGCCTAATTTTGTATGTGTTTTATTTACCTGACTTTTTTTGCCCTTTACTCAGGTCCATATTTTATGAACTACAAGATAATGTTTGGCAATACGATAACTCATGTAAGAAAAGTATTTTCAAACGCTAGGAATTTTCACTGAAAAATTTTTATTCATTTTTAACTTTTTATTTATTTATTTTACTTTGTTCAGATTTGTGCTATTTGCTTTCCTGAAAATGTGAACTATAAGTTTTCTACTAAACAAGCAGATGAACCAGTCTAATGTAAAAGAAAGCTGGCTTTTTCTGTTGTGTACCTCAGTTCACCATATTATAGGATGGTACTTTGAGTTCAAACACAGAACAATGTAGGATGTTCTGAATTCTTAATAGCATACATATACAGAGAAGAAAAAGGAAAAGGTGCCAACTGTCACCTGTTTTTTAGCATTGTTTTAGAATCTGACATTACTTACAAAGAAGTGTTACTCTGGAATCTGGGAAAGAGATACAAATATTAGGAACGCAGCAGCAGTATTATTACTTGCTGATGATGGGGCTGTGTGTCTGGAAAACCCCAGAGAATAAATGAACATGTGGAGGCTTATAATAAAGCCCTCAGTTTCATTGTATTATGATGATAATTTCTTTCCAAATTCACCCTTTCTAATTGCCTTTTCTGATCTTATTTGTAGTTTTCAGGATTTTGATATTCAGGGGTCCAGAAGATGCAGTTTGGACTGGTTGACGATAGAAGCATACAAGAATATTGAAAGTTACCGAGCTTGTGGGTCTACCATTCCACCCCCATATATTTCTTCACAAGACCACGTCTGGATCAGGTTCCATTCCGATGACAGTGTCTCTAGAAAGGGTTTCAGACTGGCCTATTTCTCAGGTGTGTTTTTTTTTGTTTTGTTTTGTTTTTGAGGGCAGTGTCACTGGCCCTCATATGTGGGACCCAAGCCAGCGCTTAACCACCGCGCCACTCGGCCGGCCCCCCAGGTGTGTTTTTAATAAGAAGGAAGATAGTGAACAGAATTCTATAGTGTTCACTGCTCAGTCAATTCGGGGCTAGTCTTCTAAATACTGTCCATTTAATTGTGACTAAGTTCTCAAGGCAGCTCTGTGATGGAGGAATTAGAGGTGCGCTAGAGCTGGGTCTTAGAAAGTTGTTTTTTTGTATAATTCTAATAAAATGATTAATGTCATAAACTAAGGCCAATTTTCTTTTTAAGTATTTTGAATACATTCGTTTAGAAGAACTTTCTCTCCCTCGGGTGCTTCGGTGCTTACCTATATCCTAACAGTTACTTCAGAATATATTTTTGTGTTTTAAATTGCCATTGTCTTTACAAAAAGCATACTCAGTTTCACTGTCATAGTTTGTAGTACCAGAAGTCTTTTTTTTTGCTAGTCTTAAACTTTATCCAAGAAGAGTGACCAGATCATACACATGTGAATAACTCAGACTGTTAATGTTTATTTTTTCCTGAAAATAATTATTTTACATCTTCTGAAATTACGTGGTCACCTTTAGCAAACATACACTCCTTTTTCTCTTTTTTTCTTAAAAACACAGTCTTTGTAATATTTATTTAGGTTCTGAAGCACATTTTCTGTCACCTATTTACCAATAAACAAACTGTTAATGGAGAAGTAAGCATTGGCCTAACACTATCAGTTTGGGGACTATCGGGATCTAATGTTTTCTTTTCCCTACCTCATTATTGTTTTATGCTTACGATGATATACTAAGATAATTAGAATTCTGTAAGCATTTCCATTTTTTCTGTCTCCTTACTCTGTTATTTTGGTGAATAAATTTATTCCTTTAGCTCAGATTTATGCATTATTTTGTAGTTATGTTAAAACAAGAAAAAATATGAAATGGAAGCACTGTTATGATTACATGAAATAGTGTAAAGTTAATCTTATCTTAGCAAATATTTGAATAAATAATGGGCCTGCAAAGTACGTTATGATATACATAGCAAAATATTGTGTATGTATATATGTGTATGTATATGTGTGTGTGTGTATGTATATATATATATATAAGAACTAGAAAAGAATATGAAAAAATGGATTTGAAAAGGTGATTATTGTGAATGAATTTTTCTTTATTCAAAATGTCTATCATTTTGATGTTTATACAACAGGTTATTTAAAATTCTTAGGCAGTATACCCTGTTGACGTGTGTATCTTACATCATTTTACTAAATGTTCTGCAGTAAAATAGCTCTGCAAAAACAGAATTGGTTTCTTCTCTTTAGATCAAACTGCGAAGATCTTTATGGAACAAATCATAAGTGTTTAGTGAATTGAATTGTTGAGTAATTCATAAGCCAATACTAATTTGCCATGAGAATTTAACCTGTTTTTTAAAGCCAGATTTTTAAAAATCCTTTTACTTGGGCTTAATCAACATTTATTATAAAAATATCACTTGCTGTTATATCGCATTTAAAGAGTATGTTTTTTCCTCCTTACCTCTCCATCTCCTGCCTCCCCATGTCCTTCCAGGGAAATCGGAGGAACCCAAATGTGCTTGTGATCAGTTTCGTTGTGGAAATGGGAAGTGTATACCAGCAGCCTGGAAATGCAATAACATGGATGAATGTGGAGATAGTTCCGATGAAGAGATCTGTGCTAAAGAAGCTAATCCTCCAACATCTGCATCGTTTCAACCCTGTGCTTACAACCAGTTCCAGTGTCTGTCTCGGTTTACCAAAGTTTACACTTGCCTCCCCGATTCTTTAAAATGCGATGGGAATATTGACTGCCTTGACCTCGGGGATGAGATAGACTGTGACGTGCCAACTTGCGGGCAGTGGTTAAAATATTTTTATGGTACTTTCAATTCTCCCAATTACCCAGACTTTTATCCTCCTGGAAGCAATTGCACCTGGTTAATAGACACTGGGGATCATCGTAAAGTCATTTTACGTTTCACTGACTTTAAACTTGACGGTACTGGCTATGGTGATTATGTCAAAATATACGATGGCTTGGAGGAGAACCCACACAAGCTTTTGCGTGTGTTAACTGCCTTTGACTCTCATGCACCTCTTACAGTTGTTTCTTCCTCTGGACAGATAAGGGTACATTTTTGTGCAGATAAAGTGAATGCTGCAAGGGGATTTAATGCAACTTACCAAGTAGATGGCTTCTGTTTGCCATGGGAAATACCCTGTGGGGGGAACTGGGGGTGTTACACTGAGCAGCAGCGTTGTGATGGGTATTGGCATTGCCCAAATGGAAGGGATGAAATCAACTGTACCATGTGCCAAAAGGAAGAATTCCCCTGTTCCCGAAATGGTGTGTGTTATCCTCGTTCTGATCGCTGCAACTACCAGAATCATTGCCCAAATGGTTCCGATGAAAAGAACTGCTTTTTCTGCCAGCCTGGAAATTTTCACTGTAAAAACAATCGCTGTGTGTTTGAAAGCTGGGTGTGTGATTCTCAGGATGACTGCGGTGATGGCAGTGACGAGGAGAATTGCCCGGTGATCGTGCCTACCAGAGTCATAACTGCAGCCGTCATAGGGAGCCTCATCTGTGGCCTGTTACTCGTCATTGCTCTGGGGTGCACCTGTAAGCTTTATTCTCTGCGAATGTTTGAACGAAGGTCAGTATCAAGACAGACCTGTAGTGTGTATGCTCTCTGCGATAAAAACAAGGCCCAGATATTCGCAACAAGTACTTTAGTGTGATTAGCAGTATACATATATTAAGATTTTATTGGGGAATTGGGGGAGGGTAACAGTCTTGGAGAATTTGGGGAAGGGGAACAGACAAGTTGCTGTCCTTTTGTTCTTCAGTCGACTTGTGGAGGACGCCGCTTCACTGGCTCAAGTTGGTATTGTGATCACTGGGCTCTTACCGACTGAAGCAGATCAGTCACCGGCCATTGGACAGCCACTCACAGCAGCTCACATCCGCTGCTGACCATTCACAGTACCTTAGGGCAGCCCACTGCAGCCTATGCCTTCGCCAGTGACTCATGGCAGCCCAGCTCCAGGTTGAGCTGCTGTTGACCATCTTAGCTGTAGAGGGCACAGCGTCACACAGCCCTCATGTTGGATCCGAACCAGGGCCCTGCTGCTCAGAGCTGGCACTCCCAAGCCAACTCCTAACCAACACACCACTTGAACGGTCCAGCAGAATATTTTTGTTTCGTATTTTAGAAATAGATATTGTTTGTGATTTATAAATTTAATGTGAAAAGCCAAAGACTGAAAAGGCTAAACACATTAAAAAACAGGTGAATACTTAATTTAAGAGTTATGAGGTGAGAATAACCAATCTGTACTTACCATTTCCTGTTTTCAGGAATTGTAGAAGCTGTACCTCTTGGCTGCAGTTTTTTAAAACCTGTATTTTTATAAATATTAATTCAGTGATTTCAGATATTTGCGAACCTATGTTTAAAGCATTATACAGATGAATGGAAAAAAATGAGTAAGACATAATTTCAGACAGTTTACAATTAGAAGGAAAGAATTGGCGGGTGGAATAGAATGACAAAAATGGAAATATTGTAAGAATTGCAAAACAAGATGGTATAAAAGTCAAAAGAGACCTAACCTGATAGGATATATATGGAAAGGCTTTCATTGAAGAAGTACCATTTGAACTCTCTGAATAGAATGTAGTAGGGAAAAGGTATTATAGTTGAAAAACTAGCCTGGGAAAACACGTAGCAATTGGAACGCCAGCATTGCTCAGAGAGTAAGAGCATAGTTGTCCAGAGCTAAGATACTTATAAGGAACTAAGAAGATAAGACCGAACACGAGACCAGTGTCACATTGTGGAGCTCAGTGGGAGCCATATGACCAGAGTTCTCAAGTAAGAAAAGGTTAAACATGAAAAGATGCCCTTTGGGGAAATTGTCTTCCATGTGACGGGACCTTGGAGAAGTTGATGGCAGAGAGGCCCCCCTACAAAGTTAATGTGGAGACAAAGACTCTCAGTCCCAGGAGAGTTACAAATAATAGATTCAACAAAGAGCTGCATGTACTGACCGCTACGATGATAAATGTAAACGGATGCACGTATCACAGTAACCATGCTGCATCGTTCTTTGGGCCTGTGTAAATAGCCGGAAAACAGTTTACTACCTTCATTACCCAATCAGAGCAGTGAAGAGTCAGGTATCTTGAGTTCAAGAATCAGTTACTCCAGATGGTGTATTGGTGACTTGTTTCACTCTTTATCTGAAAAATAATTTGTTGGACTTGATGAATAAGGTATCTTCTAAGAGCTTTCAATACTTTTACCTAAAGCCTCAAGCCCCCTATGTTCTTAGGGATTTAAAGATCTAGTACCTTTACCTTTTATAGGGATTTTTTTTTTTTAAGGCTTATCAATTTTTTTTTAACTTTATTGAGGAACCAGTGTGTGTTTTCCAGGACCCATCAGCTCCAAGTCTAGTCGCTGTTTTCAGTCCAGGGCACAGTCCACCATCCCATGCGGGAGTAGAACCGGCAACCTTATTGTTAAGAGCACGCGCTCTAACCAACTGAGCCATCTGGCTGCTCACGGGATTTCTAATTTATTAAAACTTAATCGTCCCGGTTCTAGTGTAAGGCTCGCTGAGGACACACTGCTTCATCCCCTTATCCTCAGTGTAGGGGCAGTATAGATATCAGTACATTTCAGTTGACCAAGCTTTTAAAAGTATCAAATAAGGGCCGGCCAAGTGGCGCTTAAGAGTGGTGCGGTAGTTAAGCGCCAGCGGCCCCAGTTCGGTCCCACATATGAGGGCCAGTGACCCTGCCCTCAAAAAAATAAATAAATAAAAATAAAAGTATCAAATATATTAGATTCACATTGTTTTAATTATAGTAAAGAAATTTCTTTGGCTTGCCCTTTTTTAACCCTTTTTATCTCCTTGTGTCTTCAAAAGATCATTTGAAACACAGTTGTCAAGAGTGGAAGCAGAATTATTAAGAAGAGAAGCTCCTCCTTCTTATGGACAGTTGATTGCTCAGGGTTTAATTCCACCAGTTGAAGATTTCCCTGTTTGTTCACCTAATCAGGTATGTTGCAGCTCATGGTTTCTATTTTAGTGAAATCTGTATTTATCTGTATGGTCAAGGACCCTTGACTGGGTCAGAGTTTTTGCAGTGAGGTCAAGGATTAACTATATGGGGGATTTGAAATTATAATTGTTTCATTGTATTTGAACAAATTCCGCAAAATATAAAAGTATACTTTTCATTCTTCTGATTTGGTTATGTGGTTCTGAAGCATTTTACTGTTTAGGATACTTTAGTGCATTAAAACCAAAAGTAAAGTTTTCCAGATTATTTTCTACTTCAGCTGAATACTTAGAAGATTTAAGAATCTAAAATTAATATGCTAGTAACATGTTAGTAACATGCTAGAACAGGGGTCGACAAACTGCGGCTCTTTGGGTACGTATATGCGGCTCTGAAGTAAAATTGAAAATGAAAATAAAACTATCACAGTTTCATTTATAAAATTTTTAAAGGATATTCACATAATGGTGATTTCATTTGTTTTATGGCTCTCGAATAATTTTTAAATTGTTGTGAGGGACAGGAGTGGCTCTTCTGTCTCAAAAGCTTGCCAACCCCTGTGCTAGAATAACCAGTTACAAATAACAGTAATTGAAGTTAACATTTCCACCTGGCTTGTGGGAAAACGTTTTCACAGCTGGATTTTACAGCCTTTAAGAAATCATACCATTTTCTTTAAATAGTAACTTATTCTTTATTAATGTTTCAAATTCTTTACATTTCTGTTAGCAACTTTGTTTATTTTTTATTTCTTTTTCAGTGCTTAAAATTTTGCCAGGGCTTATAAGGATTTACACATTTAAAATATAAATGCATCCAGAAACATTTATAAAAATTGCTCCCAGTATTGAAATTAAGAAAAATTGGTAAACATTGTTTCCTAGTGATTTAATTCTGTTCAAAATGGAAGATCATTTATTTCATTTTTGGTAGATGAGATTTCTGATTACCTTATTTGCATCTTTCAGAAATCTTTGGTGAGAAATTGTAGTTTTAAAACATTTCTCTGGATGTAATTTGCTAAGTAAATAATTCAGAAGTTCCATTGGTTGGAATATTGTGTGCAAAAAAGGCAAAACCTAAAATGTGGCTTCTGTATATTGTTGGCCCTGTGTGGGGAATGCTTCCTTTTAGGTAGGAATTCAGACAAGGTGTCAATTCCATCTACTCACTCCACCGTGTACCACCCACCACCCCTTTGTCTTGAGACTACCTGTCAGAGTTTAGCTAACTGCAAAGTTAGAAGGAGTATAGTCCACACAAGACAGCTCACATTTCTGACACCAATTTCAAGTTCAGGGTTTCCCAAAATCATCCTCACTAGAAGGACTCAGGACTCAAAGGACCCGGATTAAATCAGCCAAAGGAAGAGACACATAGGACAGAGTTCAGGAGGGTACCAAACCCAGACCTTCCAATTGTCCTCTGCCGGTAAAGTCAGAACAGTATTACTCTTGACACAGATGCATGGTAGTACGTAAGAAATATTGTGAACCAGGGAAGCTCACCCAGGACTCAGTGCCCAGGGCTTTTGTTGGGGCTCCGTCCACACAGGCATGGTTAAGTGCACACATGCTGATCTCAGCTACTAGCCCATCCAGAGACTGACCGATACTGCTAACCCAAAGCCCCCACCCTATATCATGATATTGGTATGAAACAAAGCTTTCCTAAGTCACAGTTTTACTATCTGGCCAGGCCAAGGCTTCAGGCAATGATATTTCTATCATAGGTGATAGTCCAAGGGCTAAGGTCACATCCTAGAAGAAGAAGGTAAGGTCAGACCCCCACTTTGGGTGATGTTTGATTCTTTACCACATACTCACCCTTCTCTAGGGTTATAATTTACCCTTTTAAGGGAGCTCTGTTTCAACAGTGTTTTAAAATAAAATATGTTTTTGAATGACAAGCTAAATTTTATTCGGTTCATGAGATTAAATTCCCAAATTTGAAAATTTTGGTAATTATCAAATTTCCATAGCAGTTATTAAAAAGAAGAATAATCTCCTGAGTGACCATCTCATTTAAAATAAAAATGCTTTGGGCCGGCCTAGTGGCGCAGTGGTTGAGCGCTGCCTTGGGAAGCCAGTGGCCCTGGTTCGGGTCCCACATATGAGGGCCAGTGACACTGCCCTCAAAAAAATAACATAAAATAAATAAATAAAATAGAAATGCTTTTAAACAGATTTAAGTAAGTGGAGAACTTCACCTCCTACAACAGACTAATGTTAAAATCAGCACTAACGTGTGCTGAGGGCTTTGTGGATCTGGAGGGGTGGAGGCTGCCCCAAAGAGAAGAATGCGTGAGGAGCCTGCTGCCCGTTGCTGTGTGTGTAACAGTGTCATGCGCACACAGAGCCTTAGAGCTTGCACGCTCAGTGGTGAGGACCACGCCTGTGAAGACGTTCATTAGGGAAGTGAACTCCTTTTTTTTATTTTTATAAGGTACTTCTTAATTGGTGAAATATTTTACTCATTTGTATAGAAAATCTATGTGCGCTGATTTCCAAATTTCTTATTGACAGTCTGTGCTTTATTAATAAGGCCAGATCATGATAGTGGCTTCTTAGCTTTCTGTGAATTATGTTTCTGGAATTATGTTCAAAAGGCCTGTATGGAAATCAATTTAATACCAGTCACAGAGATGGAGAACACATATCCCTTATTTTCATCCTTTTTTGTTTTCCCCTGGGAGGGGAAAGACAAGAGCCATTCATTTTGGCAGAGGAAAACTGTATCATAATTTGAAAGGGAATATGTCAGCTCACCATTGTTTCCTGAAAATACAGGATTTTCAATACTAAATGCCAGATAAGTGAAAGCTGTTTGTCTCAGGTTGGAATATTCCTCTTTATAACCACTAGATGGAGCTCTAACACTGTGTTATATAAATGTTGTAGGTTTGTTTTTCTTTTAAGTAATTTGTAAATTCATTCATCTAGAAAAAAGAATAGATTTTCCTTTCCGTTGGGCAGCATGTACTAATTAAATCACTCCCATATGTAGTAATTAAAAATCACCAATTTTCAAAGAGTAATGAGAAAATCTATGCTTAATAGTAAGCTGTAGAAAATAAAACTTAATCTTTAAAGATTAGGAAGGAATTCACATGTCTCAAATGCCGTTGCATAGTGCTATAAACAAATTAATTTCTTTAACTTTTTGGTTTCCTGTGCTGTATTACAAATATATTAATTCCTTTATATATTAATCTCTGTGCTATATAACAAATATATTATTTCCTTTATTTACAAATCCTCAGTATCCATTTATACAACAGATCCTTGGGAACCAACTGAAATATAATTTTCACATGTTTTAGAAAGTTTTAACCTTGTAAATCAAGTATAACTTGTTCTATGTTAAAACAAACAAGCAGACAAACAAACAAACAAAAAAACAGATAAAGGGCCTAGTTTCCACACTGTATTAGGTCATTTAGTGAGTTGTGGTGGAGATTCTATTTTCCAGCTTTTAGGATTGGATTACTGTGTGAAGTTTTGAAATAAAATAGCTGTTATAATCGTTATGAAATATTACTTTAAAGCTGCATATAAAAAATGAAGTGTCCACATACTCTTTAACACAGTGAGCAATGGTTCCAGTTATAGATTAGTTCTGTGGTAGGTTGAACCTGCATGGGTAAGAAAACTTGATTCATCTTCCGTAAACCCTTACTACACGTTCTCATTAGAAGGGTGTTTTCCATCGTAATACTTCATTGTTAGCTGTCTTACAGATGCCGTCTTCTTTTCGTAGGCTTCTGTTTTGGAAAACCTGAGGCTCGCTGTACGATCTCAGCTCGGATTCACTTCCATCAGGCTCCCTATGGCTGGCAGATCCAGCAACATCTGGAATCGTATTTTCAATTTTGCACGATCGCGTCATTCAGGGTCGCTGGCCCTGGTCTCAGCAGATGGAGAAGAGGTTGTCCCTAGTCAGAATACCAGCCGAGAACCGGAAAGAAATCACACTCACAGAAGCTTGTTTTCGGGAGCGTCTGAGGACACGGACGCAGAACACGAGAGAAGGGACACGGCGGGAGCATCTGGTGGGGTTGCAGCGCCTTTGCCCCCAAAAGTCCCTCCCACCACAGCAATAGAAGCCACAGTGGGAGCAAGTGGAAGTTCCTCAACTCAGAGTACCCGAGGTGGTCACACAGATCATGGAAGGGAGGTGACAAGTGTGGAGCCCCCAAGTGTGAGCCCCGCACGGCCCCAGCTCACAAGCGCACTAAGCCGCATGACTCAGGGGCTGCGCTGGGTGCGTTTCACGTTAGGGCGATCAAGCTCCGTAAATCAGAACCAGAGCCCTTTGAGACAACTTGATAACGGGGTCAGTGGAAGAGAAGAAGATGACGATGTTGAAATGCTAATTCCAGTTTCTGATGGAACTTCAGACTTGGATGCGAATGACTGTTCTAGACCTCTTCTTGATCTTGCTTCAGATCAAGGGCAAGGCCTTAGACAACAATCTAGTGCACCAAACCCTGGAGTGAGGCCAGGCAGCCGCGATGGCCCTTGTGAGCGCTGTGGCATTGTCCACACCGCCCAGATACCAGACACGTGCTTAGAAGCAACGCTGAAACACGAAACGAGCGATGATGAGGCTTTGTTACTGTGTTAGGTACGGATCACATAAGGGAGATTGTGTACACGTTGGAGCAATATCCATTCATTGTTTTGTAACTGTACAATTAAACTAGTTTTCATTTACAAAGAAAAAAAAAGATGCAGGGTGATTTCTTATTATTATATGTTAGCCTGCATGGTTAAATTAAACAATTTGTAACTCTATGAACTTCAGAGTTTGCTATTTTATCAGCTAAAAAATGCATTATGTATTCATATTGTTCAGTAATGTTCTTCCATTTGTTTCTCATTGTTTTTGTCCTGGTACTGTCGTTTACAGTAGAAATATGGCTGCTGAAACTCATTTAACTGTCAGTTTATCCTATGTTAAAATGTTTGTACAAAATAATATCTTCTTTTAATTGAACGCTTTATGCTTTTGCCAGTACATCTTGTAACTTAATAGACTAGATGTTAAGGTTGTTATTGTATTCCCAAGGAAAAAAAAACCCCTATACTCACCTGTGTTTTTATTTGTATAACATTTGTCTAAATATTATTGGATTTCATCATAATAAGAGCTTTTCAAAGGGAAAAAAAAATTTGTCTAAAAATTTTTCTCTTATGTTTTATGTTTAACATGCAGTGATGTGAAATTTAGAGTTAACAAAATGAATGGCAAAAACAAAACTTTTATAGATTTTCTAATATTCACTTTAATACTCTAATATGGTACAAACCAAATGGTAAAATCCCAAGTCATTTCTTTTTTTCATTTTTATTTAGGGACAGATTTAAGTGGATGAAGATATTCTACTATGCATTAAATCTTGAACTTTATAAAAATGTGTACAAAAAATTGTACAACGTAAGTTCCAGCTGGTAATGTCTTTCCCTGATATAGGGTTATGCTTGTATTGGACCCTAGGGATTTGCACTAAAATCATATCAAGGTCTCAGATGAGTTTAGTGCACAAGCACTATCACTTTAAATACTATTATTTGCTACCACAATAACTATATATTTCCATAGCTTTGTGGGGGGCGAGGGAGACATTTTTATTACAACTTGAAATTGCTTTGCTGGTTTTATATTTATTTGTTGTATTTAAAGACTGCATTGTTGTAAGAAAGTGACTTTTTCAATATATTTTATTCATGCAGGGGATCATGCTACATGTTGAAAAACAAATTAAGAAATCATTCAGATCACACACACCCCCTGTTTTAGGTAGAGTGATTTGCAAACCCCACATATTATTTTTATTGTCAATTCCTGTTTATTTATTCTTTAGCTGTCTTTTAGTAGCTCAATGATTGAGTATGAAAAATGTATTTGTGTGTGATTATTGCTATTTATTAAATTTTAAATACTTTGCTGAATGTCATTTTAAAGCATGTTTGAGGTCTTGTGTATTTGTCCTGTTATGCTGTCAGGAAGAACTGACTGAGATGTTTTAATATGTATCAAAAATTAAAATGACTTTTTTTTGTATTGCCTTGAGGTACTTCTTAAATCAAAGTTGCTCTTTTTGTTTCATTTTGGTGCATATACAAATTCAGGCCATAAAATATGCAGTTTGTCTAGATCTAGAAGAAAAATTAAAGGAGGGGATATTCTTCCTGAACTACTTTACAGTAAAGTAATACCTGACACCAGTACTGGAGAACAAGAGCCCCTAAGAACCTGAATATTATTTTGCCTTTGAAAACACTACCTCTGATTGACATATCTTCAAAGATTCAGTAA
Organism: Aselliscus stoliczkanus; assembly: GCA_033961575.1. Lineage (NCBI taxonomy): Eukaryota > Metazoa > Chordata > Mammalia > Chiroptera > Hipposideridae > Aselliscus > Aselliscus stoliczkanus. Next base: position 28,122,192 of record CM066731.1, read on the forward strand.
CTCAATCAGTTCTCCTTTTGTGTTATTTTCAAATGCATTTCAGACCCCTATAGAATATACTACCGTGCATAGGTTTTTTGGTTTTGTTTCCTGGAATGTGTTTTAATTTTATTTTTTTTTTAACTAATAAATCGTCCTGGTTCAAACAGTAAAAAGTAAGTCTCGCCTACCCCTAACACCCATCTTTGAGTTCCCTTTCAAAGAGACAGATACCAATAGAGATTCTTTTATACCCCTCTAGAAATATCCTACAGATGCATAAATGTGTCCACATATATAAATGCCATATACAGTAACAGTAACATGAATTTTAACATAGGATGCATACTTTTTCTGTATCTTTTTTCAAGGGAACAAAAATGTATCAGAGTTTGAATATTAAAAGTAAAGTTAGGTATTTCTGTTATTCTATTATTCACATTTAAATCATTGATTTATCCTGAATTTAAGTCTACTAACCCCCTACCCCCAGGTTATCCTAGTTATCCCAAAGTTGTTTTATTAAATAAATCCATCTTTTCCTTATATTTGAAATGACCCTTTTATCATATAGTAAATTTTCATATTACTTTAATATGTTTCTAGACTCAAATTCTGTTCTCTTCAGTTGACCTGCCTTTCTTTCTTTGTACCAGTCCTACACTTAATAACTAATTTTCAAATATTCTTGGTTATTTTTCCATCTGAACTTCAGAATTAACTTGTTGAGTTCCACAAAGCAAATCCCATGATACTTTTATTTAGGGGGACAGTTTTATAGATTAATTTAGGGAAATCTGACATCATTATGATGTTAAAACTTCAGTTTAAATCATGGTTTCCTTATCTAAAAATGGTACCTATTTGTCCAACTTTTATTGTTTACTTTTTTATATGCTTTACATTTTACTTTTCGAATATCTTCAAGACTTTATTCTTCGAAATATTATTTTTGTAATTATTGATGAAGTCTTTTCTGTTAATGATTTAGTTTGATTTTAGTATATATGAAGGCCAGTTATTTACTTACGTTAATTATCTACCCAGATACCAGACTTCCATTTAGAGTTTATAATAGCATTTCAGTTAATTTTTTTGTTTTCCAGTTACACAGTCATGTCCTGCAATTTACATACTTCTTTATGTCTAATTGCATTATCTGGTACAGCTAGAATAATGTTAAATATATTGACTACAATGAATTGGGTTGAGATACATTTAATTATGTTAAGGAATATCCATTGGTCCCTATTTTTTAAAAAAATAACATTTAACCAACAATGCAGGTTGAGTTGTATCACATTCCTTTATCTGTGGAGATGATCATGTGATTTTTCTCCTTTGATATTTTAATATGAATTATATTAATGTATTTTATAATTTCAAACCATTCTTGCATTCCTGAAATAAACTTCACTTGGCCATGTGTATTATTATTTTTAATATATTGCTAGATTGTTTCATATTTAGGATATTTCATCTATATTCATCAGTGAGATTAGTTTGTAGTTGTGTGTGTGTGCGTGTGTACATGCGTGCATGCTGTCTTTAAGACGTTTTGTTGTTAATTTGATGCTGATGAGTCTGGAAACTTCCCTCCTTTTCCTCTGCTCTAGAACAGTTTAAATAGCATTGAAATTTTGTTCCTTAAAATTTCAGTAAAGTTGTCTGGGTCTGATGGATGTTTGGCAAGTAGCTCTAACAACTTTTATGTTATCTTCTATTGTAATGGCCTGTATTGTTTCATATTTTAGCTGGGATCATAAACCATCCATTTCATCCAAGCTTTCAAATTTATTTACGTAGAGCTAAGCAAAGTTATCTCTTCCTCTTCTGGGCTTATGGCTTTCCACCCTTATGTATTATGCTTGCTCCCCTATTTACTTAACTAACATAGCTAACGGTTAACCTATAATTTATTGTGGTTTTTTTGTTTGTTTCCCCAAAAATAGTATGCCTTGAATGTCTCCATTCTATAATTGTTCTGTTTTCCAATTAATTGATTTCCACTTTACTAAATTGCCTTTTTTCTTCCCTTAGCTTATTTTGTTTTTTTCCCTAACTCCTTGAGTTAGCACTTAATTATTCCTTCTTAATTAGTAATATGAGATTAAAAGTGTAGACTTAATGCTGAGCACTGCTTAAGCTGAATCACATGTTGTAGTTTTGTCATTTTATATTAGGTGTTCTGAAATTCCAATTTTTATTTATTCTTAACCCAAAAGTTGTATTAAAAAAGGCTTTTTCCTTTGCTGTTTTTTTTCCCCCAAAATAATGAGATTTTTTTTTTTTTTTCTGTTTGGGTAGTAGTTTTGTTTCCTGATTCTTTTTTTATGGCATCAAGATCAGAGAATGTTAGGTGTCTTATATCTCCTTTGGGGAGTTTATTGTCTTAATTTTTAAAATATGCCAGGAGCACTTTTGAAAAGTATATTCTTTGTTTACAGGATGCATGTTTAGTAGATATTAGTCAGATTTGTCATATGTCATTTAGGTCTTCTCTACAGTACTTTGTCTTATCAGTCTGTAAGTGAGAGCTCTGGTGTTAACATGGAAGAAGATAGAAACAAAGGGGTTTGTGCACGAAAGGCTCTGTGGGCCAGCAGCCCTGCCTTAGCTCATGTCGTAAGCTGGGACTGAGAACATAATGTGCGAATGAAGGGGAGGCTTTCTATAAGCTGTTGAGGTTTTAGCTGCTGCTACTGCTTACCACCATCATCCACTGTTAAGCTGCAAATAAATGGGTAAGACAGGCTAAAAGGATAAAGGAAAAAAGAGTACATTCAATTCACTTTGTATTTAAGTGCACACCCAGTGATGGTGACATCCAGCATCTTACCGCTGCTCTCCATTCACACTGCTTAGTCATCGCCTCGCAACCTTTGTCCTGAATTCCAAGGGAGAAGATGACAACATCTTCATAGGACCTGGTTGTTGTTTTTTAAAGATTTTATTGGAGAATTGGGGGAGGGGAACAGACAAGTTGTTGTCCTTTTGTTCTTCAGTCTAGTTGCAGAGGATGTTGCTTCACTGGCCCATGTTGGTATTGTCATTGCGCTCTTCCCAGATGAAGCAGATCGGTCGCCGGCCTCTGGATGGTTGCTCACCACGGCTATTGGCAGCTCACGCTGGCTGCCAGCCACTCACTGTAGCCTATCGGGCTGCAGCCTACACCGATGCAGGGGCTTGCAGCTCAGCTCCAGGTGGAGCTGTTGTTAGCTGTAGAGGGCAGTGTCACTGGCCCTCATATGTGGGATCCTAACCCCGGCCGCTGGCGTCTCAAGCCTGCTCTTAACCAATGCACCACTCGACCGGCCCTCAAAGGACCTGTTTTAACTCAAGCGAGTCCCTGTTTAAAAATTGATAGAAGCAGGCAGTTCTAGGCCGGCTGAGTGGCTCAGTTGGTTAAGAGCTCGCTCAAGAGTGTGAGCTGAGCTCTGAGCAACAGCAGTTCGATGCCAGCCTGAGCTGAGTTGCTGTTGAGCTGCCAACAGGTGGCAGGATGGCTCAGCTAAAAAAAAAAAAAAAAAAAAAAACCTCAGTTCTCAGAATAATTGAACCCTTGTTCAGAAATACCTTATAAATTACATATGGGTCAAAAGTTGGTTGATGCCATTTTTTTTCTAAGGTACTCAGCATTCAAGAATGAGGCAAAGTAGAATCTGCAAATTTTAGAGCTTGAAGGAATCTAAAAATGAGGACGTAACAGACTTAGCTAATGAATCAGGAATGTTCTCAACTTCAAAGAAATCTGTATTCTACACCATGTTACATAGCCATATATGAGTATGCCATACATAGTTTACAATTATGTGATGTTACAGGGTTGTTTCTTAAAACGTTCGGTAATTCTGATATTTTGACACCTACTTGACCCTAAATGTGAGCGTGTAGCCCATGTTCACACTATCAAAGACCATTTCTAAGAGCCCTTTACCACCAGCTGCCTTTTATCATAGGAATGACTTCTCAAAGCACATAATATTTACCCATTGTGGCATGCATACCATCTGCCACACCCTTTAAGTGGATCTTTGGAGTCTTCACAGTCCTCTGAAATATAAACTACATCTATTTACTCAAGGGCGTACAAGCCAATGGCAGGACTAAGAATTGACCTTAGTCTTGTCTGACTCAACAGTTGTTTTGTGAATGAGATGGATCATAGAGTGAAGTAATATTATCAATCAGGAGAAATACCCATCAAATTGGAGACCCACAAACCCGAATTATTCAAACTCACTGAGCCTCAGCCTCTTCACCTTAAGGATACTAGTAGCTACCCCCTAAGATACTGTAAGGGATAAATTAAGATAACATTTGTAAAAGCCTTAGCACATATCCTGGTCATCTATTGGTATGTAGTCAACTCCCACACTGTACGCTTAAAGCCACCAAATCAATCATCTTGGCCAAGCTCAGTGGAGTCAGCTCAACCTGCTCTTGGCATCTTCTGGGGCTGGAGGATATAGTCCCCAAAGAGGTCCACGTTGCCCATCAGCTGGAAGCTCAGTCAGAAGCCGGGGAGCCTTTCCATGGAGTTACTTATGTTTCCTCACGGTATGGGAGCTGGGATCCCAGAATGAGTGTTCCAAGGCACCTCCGCTGAAGCTGTGAGGCTTCTTCAGACCTAGTCTCAGATGGCCCAGAATGTCACTTCTGCCACGTTCTATTGGTCAAACATATCACCAAGACCATCAGATTCAACAGAGAGATGGACTCAACTCTCGGTAGTAGACATAGCAGAGAATTTGTGACATCTGTAATCTACCACAGCACAGTACCTGATGCATAAATTGCCAGGATTAATATTTTAAGCAGAAATGCGGTTTTAAAGTCCCAGTAAGAAGCTCATTTGCTAAAGAATATCACATTAACTCAGCTCCTCTGTCGTATGTCAAGTACTTTAATTGTGCATATCTTATATTTGTTTATTATAAGTTTGTTTATGACGAATATAAGGGTGAAACAATTTGCCTTAGCATATTATTTGAGTCAGATCATAGCGCTGAGACAAACTTACGTAAACATTTAGGCAGTTGGTAAACAGTGATGATTAAACTTTCAACTACAATTAAAATAACTTCTGTTTCAACATGATATGTTATCATAACCTATAAAATCTTTATTTTTAAATTTATTACAGGCAACATGGTGGGGGGTAATCTGGAGCCAGCTTGCCTGGATTTTAATCGTGTTGTGCTCCTTCCTAGCCTGTGATCTTCACCCAATCGCTTAAATCGCTGTACTTCAGTTCTTCATCTGTAAAGGGAAAACAGGACTGTTGGAGGATTAAATTAATATTTGTAAAGTCCTTGGAACAGTGTCTGGCTTAGAGTAAGTTCTGTGTAAGGGTTTGCTTATTGTCATTGTCTCAGTATTAGAATATCTCTGAAGCTTGAATCAAATGGGATAAATATGAAAAATCCTAGAAGACTCTTGGTGACCCCAAGTAATTCTTGCAGCCATTTCCTCTGGAATCATGGAAGAGAATTGCAACCCAGAATAAAGGTCAAAATAGGAGCAAGAAAGGGAGAAGAAACTGAGCCAGCTCTCTGGTGGTGAGTTAAAGGGGATTCCTAGGCTGAGGAGACGGTCTCACAGAGCCCTGGGCCTGAGGAAATTACCTTAGCAACCAAATCTGGAAAAAAGGGACTCTTAGAATCTGGGGATTTTCAGATCATTGAGTTCCCTCAAACACTGCTGGTTGCATACCCAATATCCAGGAGAGAAGACTCATTTTAAGGGTTTGGGGGAAAGTAGAGAAAAGTCTGACATCTCTGAGCAACTGCACCAGCCTTGGCCAGGCCACCTCGGCTTCTGGCTACGTCAAGCAGCTGGAGTAGGCTTCCCCATTACCCACAGAGTAATGCATTCCTAACCCCTCTGCTGATTCTTAATCTGAGAATAACAGTGGTGTGGAGGATTAAATGAGACAAATATATAAAGCAGTTAGAACAGGGGCGTGTGGAGGTGCAGTGTAAGTGATGTGGATAACGACGCCAGTGGATGATCAATTCTCTTCCAACAGCAACTCATTTACAGCTTGGACTTCCCTGTAAGATTTCATTTGAATAAAGGGTTTTAACGATTAATAAAATTTTGAAATAAGTGCTAGAACATTACAGGATTAAGATAACCTAAGGTACACCTGGTTTATTGATAATAAAATAGCTTTTGAAAAGAATTTACTAAAAGGGATTTCAAATAAAGATACTGAGATGTCAATTAGGGTAGATTTTCCCATGCGCTGGTGGGAGGGCCAAGCCCAAAAAAGCTTAATAGTCTCATAAAAATAGTCCAATTTGGGGCCGGCCGAGTGGCGCATTGGTGAGGAGCTGGTTTTGGGATGCCAGCGGCTCTGGTTCGGATCCCACATATGAGGGCCAGCGACACTACCCTCTACAGCTAAGATGGTGAACAACAGCTCCACCTGGAGCTGGGCTGCTGTGAGCCCCGGCGACGGTGTAGGCTGCAGCCCCTGCTGCAGTGGGCTGCCATAGGCTACAGTGAGCAGCCGGCAGCCAGCGTGAGTCGCCAATAGCCGTGGTGGGCGATCATCCAGGGGCCGGCGGCGGACTGCCTCGTCCAGGGGGAGCGCAGTGGCGGTGCCAACATGGGCGGGTGGGGCGGCGTCCTCCGCAACTGGATGAGGAAGCGGAGAGGCAGCAGCTTGTCTGTTCCCCTTCCCCATTCCCCAGCGCTGTTCTCCTCCCCCAATTCTCCAATTAAAAAAAAAAAGAAAAAAAAAGTCCCATTTGATGGGTATTTCTCCTGATTGAACACAGAAGCTTTACTAAGGAGAAATAATCGAGTGAGATGGCAAAGCATGGGCTTTACAGTCACACACATAACAGTTGGAATCCTGGCTCTGCTACTTCAGAGTTTTGTAAGTGTAAATAAATGACTTAATCTCACTAAGCCTTCTTTGTTTCAGCTTGAAAATTACAGAACAGTGCAATTACAGTGACCCTTAAGGGTCACTGTAAGGACTAAATGAAGGGAAAAAGAGAAAAAAAGCTGAGGCAGAAGCCTTTCTCAGATCCTTAAATATAAGAGGATGAAAATAAATTTTAATTGTCATATTACAGATTGATTTTCCAAATTAAAACAAGCTTTTTTTTTTCAAACTCCCTTCCACTGCGTGTTATACCTTACAGGGCATTTGGTCCTGTCCAAACAGCCATGAGCGTATTTGGTCCATGTCAAATGGGCCTTAATATTTAGTCCTGTCAAAAACACGCACACTTAGAAAATGTCCCTGGGTTCAAATAGCCCACAATGTTTATTTATTTTTTTGGTTTACAGGATTAATCCATAAAAATATTTTTATGTTGGGCGGCCGGTTAGCTTAGGTGGTTAGAGCACAGGCTCATAACACCAAGGTTGCCGGTTCAATCCCCACACAGGCCAAGAAGATGTGCCCTCCACAACTAGATTGAAGACAACTACTTGATGTGGAGCTAATGGGTCCTGGAAAAACACACTGCTCCCCAATAAAATTTCTTTAAAAAAAAAATTTATGTTTCACTGTTCCAATAATTGTGGACAGGACCAAATATCAAAGGCCTCTTGGTGCAGACCAAATGTGTCCGTGAACACTTGGGACAGAACCAAATGTGTGCTAACCCTTTTGTATATTTAGTAGAGCTTTCTGAAAGAAAAGATTTCTCATTGTAGCCATTCTCCCATTTTCTTGATTATAAGGCAACTTACGTCTATCTCTCAATGAAAAGTAGATTCATTAAACAAAGGTAGAATGGCATCTTGGCACAGACCTCTTTATTATAAAAAAGCCTAAATGAAGAACTTCCATAGAGACCAGAAGATGAAACATGTGGCTACATGCTAGGCACTTAGTAATATGTGTTGAGCAAATATAAATACCAGAAATGCTGGGAAGTTATTTCTATTCAGAAATTACGGTGAAAAGCAACATAGAAACAATAGCCAACAACCTTTCTCAATTTCACAATAGAATCAAGTTTTACCTATTTATATACATTTCTATCTTATCTGCTGAGCTCTGATTTCAAAGAACATAGAAATTTCTTATCTAACTTCGCTTTTAGATTTAGTTTCCCAAACTCAGATTTTTCTTAAATATAGGGTTTGTATTTGTTAATGTACATTGTGTGAATTTTAACTTCATCGTGTTCCTATTAGTTCCTTTGATTGGGAACTATTATTGGGCTTCTATTCTTGGTATTTTTCTATTGAGATTTCACCATCTAATTTGGAACATTATTTCCATTTCCATTTCTCTGGCTCATGAATTGCCATTAGAATTGTTAGTCAAGTGTGCAAAGCAATTCTTTGTAACCATTTTCTTGATTTCAAATGAAAAATAAGCATCCAATTATTGAGTACTTCCTGAATACCAACCATCGTACTGGGTGTCCTACATTCTTCATTTCTAATCCTCAGAACAAATCTGCGTGATAGATGTTATCCTCTCAAATACCAGGAGAGGCATCACTAAGTGCCTTTGTTACTGAGATTGGAAGCAGCATAATTCTTGGAACTTGAACTACACCTTTATTGTATTATATGTTCACATAAGAACAATGAAGAAATGTTACTTTATGTTAAGGTTTCTTTAAAGCCATATAGTAGATATTTCTGTTTTATTTTGGAAGAATATTTGATTTTAAATAACATAAAAAGAGTAGAAAGCAGCCACTTCATACTCACTGGGAAGGCTCTACTCCAACAGGGAAGGAATAACAAGTGTCTGCAAGGATGTGGAGAAATTGGAACCCTCACACACTGTGGCTGGGGATGGAAAACAGTGCAGCTGCTGTGGAAAGCAGTTTGGCAGCGCCTCCAAAGTACAGAGTTACCATAGAGACACAGAAATTACCCTCATAGGTATGCACCCAAAAGAAATGAAAACATAAGTCCACACAAAAAACTTGTACATGAGTATTCATCGCAGTGTTATTCAAAGTAGCCAGAAAGTAAAAACCACCTAAATGTACACATTTGATAAATGGATAAACAAAATGTGATATATCCATACAATAAAATGTTATTTGGCAATAAAAAAAATGACATGCTAAAACATACTACAACACAAATGAACTTTGAAAACATTATGCTGAGAGAAAGACGCCAGTCACAAAACACCACATATTGTGCAAATCTGAATAGGCAAATCTATAGAGACAGAAATAGGCAAATCTATAGAGACAGAAAGTAAATTAATGGGTGTCTAAGGCTAGGAAATAGGTACGGTGAGGAAGAGGAGATGGTGAATGACTGCTAATGCGTAGAGGTTTCTTTTTAGGTTGATGTACATTGCAACACTTTGTAACTATATTCAAAACCATTGAATTGTACCCTTCAAGCAGGAGAACTTGTGGTATACAAGTTATATCTCAATAAAGCCGTTAAAGATTAGAGAACAAAAACAAAAGCAATATCCCCTTTTTTCTTGTTTGCTTTTAAAATTGGGTCTAAGCTATTCCTCTAAAAATAACCTTGCTTATTGTGTAAGAGAAAAGCAGTTGTTTTTATCAAATTTAAGATGGAAAATACTGTCTTCATCTACTTAGTTAGCAATATAATTGTAGTGATTGTGGATACCATTGGCCTGGAAATCTGGTCAACTCTGTTACTTGGGCAGTTAACCTGTCTGAGCCATCGTTTTTACATCTGTAAAATGGAAGTAATACTTACTTCCTCATGAGGTTCCTGTAGAGATGAGACAATTAAGGGCTTTAACTCAGTGCCTAGTGTATGCAAATTCAATAACTAATTATTCTATAAATATTCATCGGAGGGACTACTATATGCTCAATAATTATGCTCAATGCATATGTTCTTTAAATCATAATGTGAAACTTTGCTTAATGTGAATAATATATTTTATAGGTATAGAAAGTCATAATTTTATAATATGAAACTGGCTCAGCACCTCCCAGGATTCCTGAAAAAGTTGGAGCAAATCACTGCAAGGTCTACATTGAATCCCTTTTGCTTTAGACCTAGATAGTGTCAAGAGTTTTTGTTTTAGATGCAGGGCACAGGAAGAAAGCTATTAAATTGCAGATGACTTGTGCATTACAATATGTCCACAAAAGGATGCATTAGTTATACTCAAGTAAACAAAGAAGGTATTTTCCTTTCAACTTTAAAGAAAGGATAACTATGTATCAATAGAGATAATAAGGTCACCAAGAGTGACTTACCATTTTCTTAATTTTTCAATTACAGTTGACATTCAATATTGTATTCGTTTCAGGTGTACAGCATAGTGGTTGGACATTTATAGAACTTATGAAGTGATCACCCCCCCATAAGTCTAGCACTCACTTGGCACCATTCTCAGTTATTACAATATTATTGGCTTGTTCCTTATGCTGTACTTTACATCCCCATGACTATTTTGTAACTGCCAGTTTGTGCTTCTTAATTGCTTCTTAATCACTTCATTTTTTTCTGGATTTTTTTTTTGAGGGCAGTGTCACTGGCCCTTATAATGTGGGACCGAACCGGGGTCGCTGGCTTCCCAAGCCAGCGCTTAACCACCGCGCCACTCGGCCGGCCCTTTTCTGTTTTTTAATATATGAAATTGCTGAGCAAACCGAAGGAAACGTTGGTCTTTTTAAGGCGCCATCTAGTGGTCTATTTAAGCATGACAGGTATTTATTTTGCAACACAATTAGTTTTAATACTTGCTTTTCATAACACTCAAGTGAACTTCTTTGAAAGTAAAAGTGTAAATTAAATAGTAAATGAGGCTGACGCCGAGTATGGAGCTTCAAAGAAGTCTAAAGAGACTTTGCGCTTTGCTCCTATTAATTAATACCAACAGAATGGTTCCGAGTCCCTCGTGGAGTCCTGCATTGTAATGTTGACACAGTGAAAATGAAGTTAGTAAGCTCTTCTGTGCCAACATGCTCTTTGACAGGTTTTTGAAGGTCAATGTGATCCAGTTTTCATTTTCTAATGGCATGGATTAGTGCCATTAAGTACACAGGAGGATGGTTAGGTATTATCCTTGACCTATACTATTTTCACTGTGTCTAAATAGCTCTTACAGCAACCAAACTAATTTTCTCTCAGAAAGTATTTGTTTAAGATGAACAAAATTTTTCATGAAGAAGGAAGGTATACAACTACATTACCTTTCAGTTATATTAGAGAGATAACAGCACAAAATTAGAGGCATTAAAAAGCATAAAAGCAGAGGCAGCGGGCTTCCCTCGGCCGGGTCCCCATATAAGAAGGGCCACACCCTGACTGATGTCCCTGTGTCTCATGCTCTGGATTTTATACTAATTCCTCCCACAGATGGGGCAGCAGAGTCACAACACTGTCATGTCTGCATAACTACATGAAGGCTCCCTGCTTCAGCCCCAGCTGTGGATTGGCTCAGCACCTCCCAGGGGCCCTGAAAAAGCTGGAGTAAATCCCTGTAAATGCTGCCTAGAATCCCTTTTGCTTTAGATCTTGACAGCATCACCAGGGTTTTGTTTTAGAGGCAAAGCACAGGAAGAAGGTTACTACCATAAGTTGCAGATGGCTTTCAGAACCAAAGTAGGTCAACTCTTCTTCAGATACCCTGCAGTTCAGTACTTTGTACCTAAGTCTGAAGTCAACAAAATGCAGAGGACGGAAGGGAGATCAATGGTTGCTAGAGTCATGGGTTGCGGGGAGAGGGTTAAACTGCACAGGAACACAAGGAAACTTTTGGGGTGATGGAAATATTCTCCATCTTGATTGTGGTTGTGGTTCTATGGCTGATGGTAAAGTGCATAGTACTGTATACTTTAAAAAGATGAATTTTACTCTGTATTTTATTCTATTTTTATTTAGACATTTAAAAATATATAAAATGCAAAATTCCAACCCTATTTGGTCTATGCAGCAAAAAACCAAGAAGTACTTTATTTAATGATTTGCCCTTCTTAAAAAGATTCTTCTCATGATCAGAAGCATTTCATAAGCTTGTGAATCTCAGACTTAAAAAGTAAAACTATTTATAAGGAGAAAGTTGCTAGAATAGCTAATAATATCTAACAAGCACTATGCTATGGGCTTTACATGAATTATCTCATTTAAAGTGTACAGCCCCCGAATGGGTCGGTACTCCCACTAGGGGAAAACACAAGGCTAAGAACAGTTAAGAAACTTCACTAAGAACCCCCAGATGATAAACAATAAAGCCAGAACTCAAATCCAGATCAGTTTGGCTTCAAAGGGCAAGTGTATTTTATCATGCTTTATTATGCTCTTTCTAATCAAAGGAACCCTTTCATCGTTCCCTTAAGTGTTATTATATTACTGGAATATATTTTGCTAAGAAAGCTCAAAAATAACATGGAAGCCGTGGTACAGTATGAGTGAGTTAGAGGAGCCGGAGAGTTTCTGCAAACACAAATTAGTGAGGCCGGCAAAAAGGGCCTTAGAAACCTTCCAACGGAGCCTGGGGTTCCTACGCCATGGTTGCATCACTCAGGGAGGCAGCGTCGTTTTTGTTTGAAAGGAGCCCCAAAGATATCTGGTTCTTGTTCTAGTCCCTGTATCCTGTGGCGGTTGCTTCCTACAGCAAAAGGGGCTTTGCAGATGTGATAAAGTTAAGGGTTTTGAAATGGGGAGATTATCCTGGATTAACTAGGTGGGCCCTAATTGTAACCACTAGTGGGAGATTTGACACTGTGAAGGGTAAGTGACTTGCCCAAGCTCACACCAGAAGTTTGTGTACCAGAGCCAGGAGGAGACTCCTAATTCCAATGCTCCATTTTCTTTCAACCCATCCAGGCTGCCTACCTGCTTCTTCTCGTGCTGAGTCAGGTATAACCTCATTACCCAGGATGGCCTTGGATCCCTGGGCCAGGGAACTGGGGCTTCCCACAGACCCCCGGCTCAGGTGTGCTGTCTGGGGCCACCCAGCTCTGCTGCAGCTCTCCTGGCTTGGTCATGCTTACCAATCCTCACCATCCCTTCCCTCTGCCTCATGGACAGCTTTTCCATCAGTTGGGAACAACCACCTGGACAACCGCTCTCCTGGCCATAGAGAGCTAGAATAGAAGTGGGGATGGGTTAGGAGAATAGCAAAAGTAAACTCAAGTGCTCCAGGATTGCTCAGAGCCCCAAGCCACTCAGTGAAGGGTCGCCATTTGCCCTCCACCTTGCTGTCCCTTTAGACAGTCCTACAGTTGGGAAGGACTTCCTGCCAAGCCTGTTCTCATCTACACCTCAAAGTAGATATGCTTCTGTGGGATAAGCATTAGCAGTCATTGTAACCCTCCTTTAAACTCAGTCCTCTGAGGCGCGCAGTAGTCCCTCCTTATTCGTGAGTTTGCTTTCTGCAGTTTCACAGTCAACTGCGGTCTGAAAATATTAAATGGAAAATTCCAGAAATAAACAATTTATAAGTTTCAGATTGCATGCTGTGTGAGTAGCCTGATCATATCTCACTCTGTCTCGCTCTGTCTTGGGTTCAGTATTATTTAGGGTTTCAGACATCCACTGGGGGGTTGGGGGGTGGGGGGCCTTGGAACATATCCCCTGTAGATACAGCAGGGATTAATCTAATGTGTTCTCAGACACACTTTGGTATGTTAGTTCATCAAACTGATTGTTTTGCCAGTGAGAAGAATGCAAAACAGCCCCTCCCACTTACTTCCTGCCCATTGGGGACCCTGAATATCTGGGTAAGGAGGTAACTGAGCAGGGCGTGGAAAGGGAGGTGACTGTTCTGAGGACACACTCCTCCTCGGAGCATGCTTGCCCACACTTAGCCTCCCACCTGGCAAGCTGATGTGGGACAGTGATGGCCCCTTTCTGGGAGCTGGCATTTCTCATTTAACTTACCCACCACTCTCTTCTGTTGCTGCCAGTGAATTTCAATGTGCCATTTCCTCCTGCTTCCATGACATTCTACAAACCCCCTTTTCTGATCAAAATTTGAGTTAATTAAACATGGAAAGTTTGTTTTGTGTTGTGTTGCAGGGCATTGCATGATATAAAGTGTCTACGATAAGACAACCTTTGAAATCATTCATCGGGGCAGTTTCAGAAAGGAAGTCACAACCTCTCTTACATCTAATTATTTTTCTAGGGTGGTGCTTACTTGCAGAACTTGTAGGAGTTTCATTATATTTATAATTACTCCTTTCACCTTTACACAATAGCCTTTTGACAATAATTGCATAACCTTCTTGGGTTTCTTGTTCCTGGCTTGACAGCCAAATCTATGGAACTTGAAATTATTGGTGCTTTCTAATGTTTAATCATTTTGAGGTTTGTGTAATCTGAAGGTTAAGGAAATTTGGCAAAAATAATACCTTGCATTCCATTGTCGAAAATGCCATCTCGAGGTCACAAGTCACCACCTAGATTCCAAACTCAAATGTGTCTTGCCAGGCTCTGTCAGCTGACGGGTGAAAATGACAAAAGTAAATCGGCTTCAGCAAACAGTGGAAAATCTAGGGGAGGGGCCTTGAGGAGCTCCAACCCCGTGTCTGTCCATGACCCTTTCTTCTGTGTTGGCTCTGTTCACAGAAGGACTGCTTCCCTGTGTCGTCCAGATGGCTGCCTGAGCCTCTTGCTCATACCCTCCCGGATTCAAGTCCAGCAGGAAATAAGCTTCTTGGCTACTCAGCCTGACAGAAGTCTTAGGATCTGTTCTTGTCAGCTTGGGACAAGGACCCATCCCTGAACCCATCAGTGTGGCCGTGAGGATTTCCTGCTGTGATTGGCAGAGCTTAGGTGAGCAGGTCCATCCCAGAGCCAGAGTTCCCATCAGTTTCAGCAAGGCAAGTGTTCTGAGAGTGCAGGTGGGGGGTTTTCCAGGCAAAGACACTTGAGTGACTGTTAGCAAATAAGGATGAGAATAGATGCGGGAATAGCGAATGTCTACCACACTCTCCAACCTTTCTGTAGCGCTTGGCGCCTTGAAATATACATCACTGCCTTCCCTCACACAGGGATCTCCAGTCTCCCTTCTCTGTGACTGCTCCTCCCCTGTGAGGAAAGAGATGGTTGTCTGACCCCATGCCCCCAGCTTAACCTCATGGAGTTCAGACTCAACTTGCCATCACTTCCTCTGTGCCTCTACCTACTCTGTTCCCTCAACCTGGAACACCATTCCTCTTCCCACCTCTCATCTCTGCATGTTCATGTCCTCTATATCTTGGATCAAATACCTCTTTGTGAAACTTCCACATCTAATTTTCTTCAAGGCAGAAATAAACTCTGCTTTCCATCTAAACTCTTATTATCCTCTCTCAAAGGTAGAATTTTCTGGTTTAGATATTCTGTTATATATTGGAATACATATATGTGGCTCTTGGCTCCCTGAACATGAGAATGTGGCTTATCTTTATAGTTTACCCCTCTATCCACCTCCCAACTCCCCCAAGGATCAGTCCTTATCTAGCTAGTATTTGTTAAATAAACATGTATGGTGCTTCCCGTTTTATTAAGGTGCATTCACATCAATCAGCATTTTCGCTTCTCAAAGCACATCTGGAGAGGAAGAGCAAACATTGGGTTGTTGGAAAAGTCTTGACGTATTTTTTTCCATGCTTTTCCGTTGCAAAAATGCATCATGACATTTCCAACAACCCAATATCTTAGTTCTATATATGAGGGGATACACCAGTTTTATACCAAGAGGATCAAAGATTTAACTGACGCCATCTGAGCCAGTTTTGTGGAAAGCTGGGGGTGAAAACCTAGATCTTTGGAGTTACATTACCTGTTGTGGTCCAGGAAAAACTTGCTGGTATGTATTGTCTCATTAAAACCAGGAGAATAGTTGATACCAAGTCATTTTAATTTCAAATACATTAAATATTTCACTCCGGACTTTCAGTCTGCCCATTGCTGGGATAGTGTGATGACTTGTTCCTCATGTAAATAATATTTAAAAGGAAATCTAGATAGAGTGGTTCTTTCTGGCTTGGTGTGCGTATTTTGTTGCTGCTGCTGCCAGTGGTTCTCTGACCCCCCTCTGCCCCCTTTTCCAGGTGTACAAAACAACATAGTGATTAGGCATTGACATCTCTCACAAAAGGACATCCCTCTTCCCCCAAGTCTACTACCCCTCCGCGTCCTTCACTTCTCACACTCCAAGATCTTTCCCTTTGCAATGGCTCAGGGACCTGGATCCACAGCGACATCGTCACACTTAGGGTCAAAACTGTAGCTCTCCTGTGCTGCCCCGGCGTTTGGGCGCCCGCCCAGCCCTCCTGGGGGTGGAGCCCGCATCCGGAGGCCCGCTGATAAACCGGCCTGCGGCTCCCGGGTTCCGAAGCTCCGGACTTGCTGTGGTTTGCAGCCCGAGGCTTGGGGACCTTGAAGAAGGGGCGACCCCAGCTTGCCCAGGCCAGCCAGCTCGTGCGCCCCCTGCCATGGCGGCGCCGTCGAGGCTCCTGATCCGTGGGGGTCGCGTGGTCCATGACGACTTCTCGCAGGTGGCCGACGTGCTGGTGGAGGACGGCGTGGTGCGGGTCCTCGGTCGCGACCTGCTGCCTCCTGGGGGCGCGCCCGCCGGGCTACGGGTCATCGACGCGGGGGGCAAGCTCGTCCTGCCCGGCGGCATCGACACGCACACGCACCTGCAGTTCCCCTTCATGGGCACAAGGTCCGTGGATGATTTCCACCAAGGCACCAAGGTACCCACCCCGCCGCGCCCTCATCCAGGGATGCTGTGTGGAGCCCTCTGGCCTCCTCTCCTGCTGCGCCAGGGTTCCAAAGCAGAACCCCTCCACGCAGCGCGGAGGGCTAGGCGTGAGCCCCAGCCACCAAGTGGGTGTGGAAATGGGATTCATATTCTGCACACTGACCTCCCCTCGTCCGGGTGCCCCTATTTGGTGGCATCAGCCCACCTTGCCTAAATCAGCAGCCTCCTACCCTTCCATTTGCGTAATTTGACAAGTTGAAGGCGGCCTTGCTTGCCCTCATTTCTCTACACCTTGTACCCTCCCCACCTCCCATATTCATTGGTGTGCTGTGGAAATCCACAAGACTTCCGTAATATCTGTAGAATCTTTCTGTTAACTTGACACTCCCAGACGTGTCTCCCCATCCTCCATCCCTAGCCAGAACCAAATGAAAAATCCATTCACCTGGTAGTTACTGCCCTGACTCAGAGTTAGCAGTATGTGGTGGGTGATGAGAAGTCTGGGTGGGATAGAGGCCCAGCGTGTCCACAATTTTTGCCTCTTCCCGTAGAAAAAAAAAAAAAAATACAGCCCTGAGAAGGGTTTCTGAGAGAAGTATTCCAGATACGATCTCCCAGGCACCAAGGCGGTCTTTCAAGGCGGCCTGGTCCCTTGTCTCCTCTGAACTACTAGCCCTGGAGCATTAACTACAGCCTCTGATCCTTACTGCTTGACCACCTGCAGCTCTATTGATGGTGGAGAGTCAGATCACCAATCCCCAGGTGAGGGAGCTTGGGCTTCTCTCCACACAAAGGCCTAGAGGCTTAGGTCCACAAAAACAACCTTAAACATTTCTCCAAGACTCCTGAAAACAAGATCAGGAGATGAACAGGGCAGCCTTACGGGAAGATATATTTAAAACTCCACTCAGCACTTCTGCTAAAGTCAAACCCTCACCCTCCTTGAGCTTTGGACTGAGGTGAAGGAAATGGCTCCTTCCAGAACGACTCCTTCCAAAATGAAAGTGTTAATACCCTTAAGGTCTTAACTCTTCACTCAGCGGGGTGCTTGAGGTTTTCCTAAAGGAGACACCTTTCGGAAAAGCAAGGTGGGTTCCAACTACAGGCAGTTCAGACATTCAAAGCATTTTTTACCATAATTCCGATACCCTACTGATTTCTATCATTTTTACCCTCCTTATGCTTCCCCCATCCACATTACACAATCATCGATGATTAACCAGAATATTTAACAGGAACAAAAAGAGAATGATTTAACCCAGAGAAAGGGGTCTGGGGCACATTGCTCACATCAACATTTGGAAAGCTTCCTCCTAGTTAGTGATTGCCAGTCCTTCTCATCAGGGCAATGGTCAAAGTCTTTTGTAGGACAGATCATTATTTGTTCTGAAACTAGAACATTCATTTTTACCTTTTGCTAAATATTGACATTCGCTCAATTTGAGTGAACTTGTTATAGTTTATGTAAAATGTTCAGATATCAAAGCAATACAAATTATAGAAAATTAGGATAAGGATAGAAAAGTAGAAAGAAGAAAAACATTACCCATACTCTCCCATTTAATGACAACTGACATTGTGGTATATTGTTTCTATGCTTTTTAATAAGATTTTTTTTTTTTACATAATTGAGATTGTATTGTGTGTGTGTGTGTGTATACCTGTATATAAAATTTTGTAACTTGCTGTTTCCAGTTATAGTACAAGCACTTCCTGTTATCACAGACGCATCTTTAACAAAGTCCTTCTTTGATGGCAGGTCATTCCATTGACACCCCCATTTGCTGGGTGGGAGCTGCTATTTCTGACCATATTAATTTAGTTTTCTTTTGATTTCTGTAAGGGAACAAACTTATAGGGAAAACCAGCCTTTATGTGCACCCCTCTGGATGAGCCAAATGTAATGGATATTCTTATAGGACTGCTTCATGCCCTAGAGGAAAATTTTCCTCAGGCAACCCCACAAAGATTCTTACTCAACTAAGAACACCCAAGCAAGGACGAGAGAGAGCTCACTGGATATTTTCCAAAGCACAGGCCCCTCTCTTGGGGTGCACCCATTCCAGAGCACCCTGCTTTTCTCCCTGGGGCTCCTGCCAGCTTCTCCAGGATGGGTTGCTTTACCGCGCTGAGCACCTCAGGGAGGCCATCTCCACCACTCCAGATTTGGGGATCTGCAGCAACTGTTGTCATCCCACTGGCTATTTGGGTTGGGAAAGCAAGTGTCCTTTATCCTTTGGAGCTAAAGAGAGTTCAGCCTTTCATTTAACCAGCAAAGATTTTGTTCAGGCTTTCCGTAAGCAGTCCAATTAAAAAACCGGTATTAAAAGCAGCAACCCATTTGTTTTTTTCCCTTTCCTGGGTTATGTTAACCCTTACGCATCTTGAGGATTTTCTAAGAACCACTCAAAGTCATGGCCCTTCTACTTAAAACAAGGAGACCTGGGATTTAGAGAGAAACCTCCCCTAAGTTCACCCAGTGTGAAACGGCGAGCTGGTGGGGCACAATGGGCCCTCGCTTGTCTCTAGCTTGGGGTCCAGGTCCACAGAGTGGTCCTGGGTAGACTTCTTCAGAATTCCACTGACTACACTGAATAAATGTCGACATAGGAAATGTCCAAACCTGGAGAATTCTTACAAGAGTTTCTTTGAACCAAACTGATGACAATTGCTGAGAAGCAAGATCTCAAATGCTTTGGAGGATAACAGTTTTATAGTTTGTTTTATGCAGTTGAGATTAAGGAGAGAACTAAGGAAGATTACATGAAGCTAGGAGAAAGCAAGGAGAAGATTGGATTACAGGATAACTAACAATAAGATTACATGCTCTTGGGCCAGTGCACGTTGGTTAAGAGCTGGTTTCCGACGCTAGTGGCCCGGTTCAGATCCCACATATAAGGGCCAGTGACACTGCCCTCTACAGCTTAAATGGTGAACAACAGCTCCACCTGGAGCTGGGCTGCTGTGAGTCCCTGGGGATGGCGTAGCTGCAGCCCCTGCTGCAGTGGGCTGCCATAGGCTACAGTGAGAGGTTGGCAGCCAGCGTGAGCAGCCGTCAGCTTGCGTGAGCTGCCAAGAGCTGCTATGAGTGGCCGTCCAGAGGCGGACGACCGATCTGCCTCACCCGAAAAGAACGCAATACCGACACGGGCCAGTGAAGCAATGTCCTCCACGACTAGACTGAAGAACGAAAGGACAGCAACTTGTCTGTTCCCCTTTCCCAGTTCCTCAACGCTGTTTCCCTCCCCCAATTCCCCAATAAAATCTTAAAAATAAAAAAAGATTACATGCTCTTTTGAGGGTTGTTACACTTATTCCAAAGGTATATTAACATAGATGCTCAAAAACAATGGACAAGCCTGGTTTAAAGTAAAGATAAACCTTTTACTAAAAAAGTTAGATGCCTGGGGTGTGACTACCCACTAGGACCTGCCCAGTTAAGAATTTATGATCAGATCACCCTGGGAGATTCCTTTCTTTAGAATCCCTTTTTTGCCCACAGCTTTCCAGAGATAGGCCCCAAAAGGTTAGACCATTCCCTCTTTGCTTTCTGCTTCCACCAGGCCGATCATTTATAATATCTGACACATAGAAGGAATACTGTTTGTGGTATTTTATTTATTGATTGCTAGATTGTGATGGGGCCCAATTTAAAAAATGAAATAGAGGTCAACCAAAGGGTATGTATTTTGTAAATCTAATTCATGTCAAAGGTTGGTTAAAAGCCTATAATTAATTTATTTAATTAAAGGTAAAAGCTTTCTATCTGATGTAACTAATGAAAATGTTCTCCTTTAAATAAATCATATTTTATTTTGTTGGTCTATACTAGATGTATGGTGGTCTTTTAAGCAACTGAGCCACTCGACTGGCCCTGGTGGTCTTTTAATAATTCAATATCTGTGAGGAAAGACAACGGGATTTTTTATTCAAGTGGATATTGTGAATTAGATAAGCTTGAAGGACTTATGACTTTGTTTTTACTATATCCTGTGATAAAAGAGTGATTACAAAAGCTCAGCCCGTTTTCAAATATATATATATTTATATTCAGATATGTATGCAGCTGCAGCTTGAAGTAGGTGGACTTGCATTAAAAACCTAGCAGCATCGGTAGCTGGTGGAAGAATCAATTTTTTTTAAAAAAATTGGGAAAACACGCATAACAGTTTTTTTGTTTTTTTTTTGGAAAGGACAAACAGTCCTCAAAATTATCAGGAAAGGAAATTGTACTTTACTCTGGAGCTTTTTGGTAAAGTGCCATCAAGATAATTACTTATAATAAGGCAGTGAAAGGTATGTGATTAAGCACATATTTATGGTTGTATTTATGGAGCTTCCTCACCTTGTAAAAGGGCTGTGCACAGAAAACTTGGTTGCAAACCAAATCCCTTTTACTGTTGCTCGCTGGAGCTCCAGCTGGGCTTTAGAGGCTGTGTGGGCTGACTGTGTGACCTTGAGCAAGTGACTTCCTCTCTCAGGGTCTTCAACATTTCATTATCTGTAAAATGAGGCTTTGGTTAGAAGAACAACTTTGATTTAAAAAACAAAAATTTTTAGGGAACACAATTTAGTTGCTACCTGAATCTATGTCTCCTGGAATGCAGCTTTTCCCCCCCTCCCCTTCAAATAAATGTTTATTAAAATAAATAAATATATTAATAAGTAAATAAATTAAATTAAATTTTACAACTAATGAAACCAATATATAACCATCATCCAGCCCTTAGGAAAATGCTGGTATATTACAATAGTTGCTCAATGTATATTAGTTGAATGAATAAACTTCTTTTTTAAAAAAAGGAAAAGAGTATAAAGAAAAAACATTTAAATCACCTATATTTTTAACATTTTGCTTCCTATCCTTTCAGAGACTTTTTTTTTCTTTTGGGAGGGCATATAAACATTTTTCCTTTTTTTCCCCTCGTTTTTCCTTTTGTTATACTAAATTGTGCAGACTCTTCAGGTCAGCCTTATTCATTCAGCATTTCCCCATTGGAGAATGTGGTTTCCATGGCCCCGTTATCCTCTCTGAGTCCAGCCTGAGTCTCAGAGCGTTCTTTCTGGTCTTGGTACCTCTTGTGCATCAGGTTCCCATTTCTGCCTTTCTGAGGATATCGCAACCTCATGTCCCATAAGCACCTCAAGTTCAGCATGTTCCAAAACAAATTTATCTTGTTCTCCAAGTGCCAGACCCATGTTTCGTCGCGTTTCCCAAAGTGTTAACATCTTTGCACTCTTCTTCTCAGTGTTGGACATTTGGATGCTTTCCAGTTTTTTGCTTGTGCATAACAACATTGTGACATAAGTCATCACTCAGATTCTTGATGATTGACTTAGAAATCACCCTCCAGAGTGAAATGACTGGGCCAATGTGTATTAGATACATCTTAAAGGAGTTTAATGCTTACATCCAGATTGCTCCTTAGTTCATGTTCCGATAACCAATACATTAGAATTCTCATCTCACTGCAACGTAGGCTATCTACCTGTGAATATTGACTTGAAAAACAAAATCAATGCCAATTTAATAGGAAAAACATAGAGTTTCTTAATTATTTGTAAATGACCATTTCTTTAATTGCTGGTGAGGCTGAGCTTTGAAAGTCTTGTGCTAGCTTGCACGTTTCAGCTTTAAGAGCTTATAATTATGTGATTTCCTTACGTGGCTCTTTATTGATTACAAAGTTAATCTTTGTGCTACTAATCAGAGGGAGAAAAAAAAAACATCTCAAATGTTAATTTGAAATTACCTGATGTTAAATAGAGCTTTAAAGGTGTTGTATGTTAGGGACCCTTTCACTGAACTTTACAAAAACTAAAACTTGCCTTCTTTCAGTTTCCATACTTGAGTTTTCCATGCTTTTCAGTTCCAGCACTTGTTTCCTCCTTAATTTGCATGGACTGGATGTTTTTGATGTCCAACAAGGATTGTGTAGAAATCAAAGTTTTCATGATGCTGCTGTTAGGGAGGAAAACCTTTCCCTGTAACCTCTTAGGTTTAGTTATTGGGGCCTGCAAATTAAACTGACAAAAGACAGAGTAGCAGGAAATTTTTGACATTCAGGTACATACAAGTTCACAGAAAAATGTGACTCAAGAAGGTAACTTGACAGGGAAAAGGGAGGGGGAAAGGGTCGCTTAGGGAAAACAGATGACTTTTAGGAAAGTCAAATGAATCTTTAGGGGAAAAGGTGGGAGATATAATAGTTTTACGACAAGGGCTATTTAAGTGTGCTGCCAGCTTCTAGTCTTAGGTAATAAGTTGATCTTCTCTGGTGGTGACATGTCTTGGAAGTGTCAATTGAATGACAATTGAAATTCTTTTGAGAGGCTCTGCTTAGAGGCAGATAAGGCACTTCAGGAAAAAAGCTGATATGCATTTAAAATTTTTTTTAAATATATATATATATATATATATATATATATATATATATATATATATATAAAATTTTTCAAGTTTCAATTTTTACAGTTGCCAAAAAAGTTTATTCTCAAATGCCTTCAGCTAAAAATACTTTTATGACACAGTGCCATACACTGTTTCTAGTATGGAAGAACCCTAAACTAAGGATTTCCAAGTTGATGGTTAGGTTCTATTAATTCAGTCAACAAATATTTCTTGGAAACCCACTAAGTGTCTGGGATTGTGGTTGGGATAATAGAGATGAAACCATGGTCTTTGTTCTCAGTGGCAGACAGACTAAAAGTATATGGGCTCTAATTTATGTTGCCTTTAATAATAAATTATATATGAGGTCAGACAATTAAGTTCAAGAACTCATCAAAATGTCTTCCTTTCAATATTTTCTTTATCTTCGGGTAAAGAAAGAAGTCACTGGGGCCAGGTCAGGTAAGCAGGAAGGATGTTCCAATACAGTTATTTGTTTACTGGCTAAAAGCTCCCTCACAGACAGTGCCATGTGAGCGGTGCATTGTCGCAATGCAAGAGCCATGAATTGTTGGTGAAAAGTTCAGGTGGTCTAACTTTCTCACACAGCCTTTTCAGCACTTCCAAATAATAAGCTTGGTTAACTGTTCAGTTGGTACAAGTTCATAATGAATATTTGCTCTGATATAAAAAAAAGGTTAGCAACATCGTTGGAACAAGTTCCCAAACTTAATTGTCAGACCTCTTACTATGACTTTTGGACTTATAGATTTAACTTTGATGATTATGACTATTTTTGAGTGAATGCTTCAGGTCTGGCATTTTCCCTTTTGTGAAGTCACCAGTCATAACAGCTTGCATCACCAAGACCAAACTGAGTTTTTGAGCAGGCTATTTGGCTGATAAGTGAGCTTTGGCAATTACCCACAGTCGACTCCTCATTATTACATTGGGCTCTTCTTTTCACAAGTCAAGGAACAAATTAAGGGCAGACACTTCAATTTTTCAGTTACATTTCATTGTATCTAATAGTGAAATTGCATGTTCTAGTGACAGTCCTAAGTTCCTGGGCCCTGAGGATCTGTTCACACATAAAAACAAAGACCTAAAAATTAGCTTAAAATAAAACAAAATGTAACCATTTTTTAAAAAGAAGAAATTATTTCAGGTATAGATATAGAAATAGACTCTAATTTTGTCGTATTAAAAGTCTAGTTAACACTGAGGAGGTAATGGGTTTTGGACAAAACTGAGCATCTAGCTTTCAAATTCAGCTCAGGGCCTACATTGCATGTTAACATTTTCATGGAAGGATCCAGGCAACTATATGGCCAGGGCTAGCAATAGTTTTGAGAAATGACATCTCACATTAACATGCCACTTAACACTTTTCCATTTTGCTATTGGAAAAGTGAACCATCACAATTATTCTAACTCATAGTTTTTTGGGGAAATTCATTGATCCCTTCTTTTCTTTCTCCCATAAACATTTAAAAAATATGTATGTACCAGGCACTGTCATGGGCACAGGGCATACAGAAATGAAACTACATCAATTGCATCAGAATCTCTGGGGGATGGTATAAAAATTCCCTGGATGGTGCTAGTATGTGGCCAGGGTTAAGATTCACTGAACTAAGTAAAGAAAGAGCCAAAGAGGGAAGAACATGAGTGACCTCTCTCTCTCTCTCTGAGGTAGAAATGAGCTCAGAGCCCTCCAAGGAGTAGCAGGGACAGTGTCACTGGAAGGGGGTGAATGAATTGGGAGTGGGGAGTGACTCAATAGAAAGCCAAGAAGATAGTCAAAGTTCAGATCGTGCCAAGTCTTAATAGATTATATAATAATTGTCTTTTCTTTATTCTAAGAACAAAGGGAAGTCAATGAAAGATTGGAAGTGGCTAGCAAGGCTGGGGACAAGGTGACAATGAAGAAGCTACTAATCCAGTTAGAAGATGAAGGTGGCACTGGACAGTGGAGGGGAAGATGCAAGAAGTAAAGAGACTCATGAGATATATAGGAAGTAGCCTGAAAGGGGGGAGAGTGCTGCTGGGTTCAATTTGGGGAATGTAGGGAAGAAGAGAGGTAAAGGTCATGGGTGATCCTTAAGTCTGGTTTGCATGGTTCGATGGATGATGGTGTGATTAATATCTCAAACTTGGGGAGACAAGGAGAGGCAATGTGGAGGACATCTTTACAAAGCTGAATGTGTTTCTGGAATTGGAAGATAAATTGGGGTCCTGAAATTTGTTTTCCTGAGTCTTAGTGACTAAGAGAAAGCTGAAAATTCAGCCAAGTGTGTTTCTCCGTACGGCTCAAATGTACTGTTGGACTTCTTTTGGTTCTACTTGGGTTGAGCAGGTTCTGTGATTGATTTTAGTGTAGCAGAGTCAGTTGTTTTAGGATGAGCTTAGAAGTGAAAATTCGGTGACACCATAAAAAGGAAGAAAATGCTCAGGATGCTTGCAATAATGATTTACAACCTAATGCATTCTTAAACAAAATTTTACGTTATGTAATATTATGACCCCACTGCTGGTTAGAGTTTATCTCAATTTATATTCTATCACATTTGCACCTGAGAGAGCACATGCTCTACTCTGCACAAAAGAAGGTTTTAGATACACTGGAAGGTGTTCAAGGGAAAGCAGCCAAAGTAATTAGGAGCTGAAAGAATTGATTTATGAGCCCAGATTAGAAAAGGTAAATGCATTTTGTTTGGCTCAGTAATAAAAAAGTGGAGCAAAGTCAATCAGCAGTAAAAACAGAGGAAATAATTAGGTTTTGTGTAGAAATATGAAAGAAATGTTCACCCTTTACTGGTTCTTCTCCTAAGCTCTCTTCATTCTTCAAATGTTAAGTAAATCCTGAAGAAACCCTTTGTGAAGGGAATCTAGAAGCATCTGATGTTAAGAGAAATTAAACAAATATTGAAAATATCTAAGGTGGGCTGGGAATGTAATGTTCTGACCAGTTGATTTGCTAGATAAAGTGGATTTTCCCATGGGTCATAGTTGTGTGAAGATGAAGAAGCACTGGTATAGGGCAGTTCCTTATAAACCTTTCAGGGGCACATTATTTCAATAGCGATTGTCACAGTGTTGAGCATCACATGAGCTTAATAACATTGCAATTTATTTGTGAATTTATAACTCATAGTTTTATGGGATTTGTCTTGTTTTGTGTGGCTTTTGGATTCCTAAATGCTTGAATCATTTTACCAACGTATGCATTTCTCTTGGTCATCTTCACTGATGACCTGGGACTCCAGGCTGGAAAGCAGATCACACTAAATGGAAGATCAGAGAAGGGGGAGCAGCCCACATGGGACTGAAGCCCAGAGTAGGCTGAATGAAAGACCTCTGGCTCAAAGTTGTGTCTTCCTCCATCTTACCAATGAGAATTTACCAGCTGTGTGTCCTTGGAGAGTCATTTAATATCTCAGCCTCAGTATCCTCAACTATAAAATAAGAAAAGCAATCCCTACCTCTTGGAACTTAGCAAGGCTTAATTAAATGAGCTAATGAGTACAAGAGGCATAACTCAGAACTGGGCAGTTGAACAAGCGCCTCTTTCAAGAGGCAAGTAAGTTTTTTTTAAAGATTTTATTGGGGAATCGGGGAAGGGGAACAGACAAGTTGCTGTCCTTTTGTTCTTCAATCTAGTTGTGGAGGATGTCGCTTCACTGGCCCATGTTGGTATTATAATCATTGTGCTCTTCCTGACTGAGGCAGTCGGTCACCAGCCTTTGGACGGCCGCTCATGGTGGCTCACGGTAGCTCACGCAGGCTGCCAGGCACTCATGGTAGCTCATGGCAGCCCACTACAGCCCTACTGCAGCCCCACTGCAGCCTACGCCAGCATCGGCAACTCATGGCAGCCCAGCTCCAGGTCCAGCTGTTGTTCACCATCTTAGCTGTAGAGGGCGCAGCGTCACTGGCCCTCATGTGGGATATGAACTGGCGGCCCTGATGCTCAGAGCTTGCGCTCCCAAGCCAACTCTTAACCAACTGAGCCACTGAGTCGGACCGAGAGGCAAGTAACTCTTGAGAGGAGCACATCTCTTTCACAGTTTGGGCCATCCACTGTAATTGGGATTATAGTTCTGCTGCTTTTCCATGTGGCTTCTTACATCCAGTGGAAAGAAGAGAACATTTCAGATAGTGAAATAATATTTGAGGGTTTGAGATAACTTTGGGCAGCCCAAAGACCCTGGATGACCAGAAAGACCAGAAGAGGCAGGAGGAAGAAAGAGTTTAAGAGGAGGCCAGGATACTGACAGTGCCTGGTAGCTGTTTGGCAAGACCCAGGGTAGCAGCTGGGGTCCCTGTGGTGAGTGGCTAATGTCCCAGTGGTTTGGGAAAAGGCAGATTCTCTTTTTCATCCATTTACTCACACTCTCCCAGGCTATACTTTCCCATTCACTATAGTTTCTTTAAATTCATTCCCATTGTGAGGATGAGGAGAGGGAGGAGGAGTGAAGAGGAGACACAGAACAAGAAGAGACAAAAGACAATGGGCCGCTCCCCTCTGCCTCTCCCTCCTCTGCTCCTAATTAGGGAGGTGGA
This sequence comes from Aselliscus stoliczkanus, assembly GCA_033961575.1. Taxonomy (NCBI): domain Eukaryota; kingdom Metazoa; phylum Chordata; class Mammalia; order Chiroptera; family Hipposideridae; genus Aselliscus; species Aselliscus stoliczkanus. The sequence continues at coordinate 28,149,767 of CM066731.1, forward strand.
GCCTTGTGATAAATCCTTATTCAGGAGCTTTGACATTGTAGCCCCAGGAATTTCAATCTGCAATAGTTTTGGAAAAATGGCCCTTCTGACCATCACATCTTCACTCTAGTAAGAAGACCATCAACAGTCTGTGTACTTATACGTGTACTTGTATCATATAAGTCATGCTCAGTTATCGAAAGTGTAGCAAATACTGAAAGTAAAATTTAACTGGAGAAATATTAAAACAACTTGTAATCGTGCCCCGAAAAGCAGCCAGTAGTAAATGTTTTGTCTTGGCTCAGGACTGCTTTGTTTTCACACTAAGTGTCGTGTTGGTATGTTACCGTGGCTCCTATCCATCATGTCTTGCTTCTGTCTCCCTGGTCATTCCTGCCAAGCTCAGGACCCCTCTGGCATCCTCTCCAAGGCGACTGTCACATCTTTCTCCGGCCCTCGACTGCTCTTCTACATCAGGTCTGCACATTGTTCAGTCTGCAAACACACAAAGTGTACACGTGGCCAGGTACCTCACACTCAGGATGTTCTCCCTCCAAACACCAGGTTGGCTCCCTGCCTGTGGCTCCCTGTCTGCCATACTCTCAGTCATCCCAGTCAGAATCTGCTCAGGGGCTCCTGTCAGCCCTACACACGGCCACTGCCCTGCCTTCCTCCTCCGGGAGCCATCGCTTTGCACCGGCCCCAGCTATCTTACTTCTGCCCTTTCCCACTTTTCTGCTGAGTTGCTGGCCTTCCCTCATGGGCCCTTGCTCAGAGCTTCCCCCGTGCTGTTGGCTGTTCTGAAAGCACAGGCCCTGGAGCCTGATGACCTGGTTCCAGTCCTGACTTTGTCACTTGTGGCTGTGAGACGTTGGGCAGGTCATTTAATGGTGGTCTGTTCAGTTTCTGAAACTCTGAAATGGGGTCAACAATACTACCTGGCACAGAGCTAGTGAGGTGATTATAACATTTAGAACACCTAGAATACCCAATAGTTCCTGGCACATGAGAAGCGCTTGCTACAAGTTAGGTATTATTGTCCTGCTGCCCTAATGCTAATTCCAGTCAAGCCTCCTCTGATCTCTAAGTTGATCTTTCCCTCTGAGTTCCGTAAATAATCTTTCCCCTGGATCTCTTCTAGGGAGCTTAGCAATTTTTACCTCCCTTTAGCAATTTCTATACTAGTGTTTATTATAGAAGTATGCTTCCTACCTTTATTACAATGTGAGTATTTTATAACTATTTCTTCATATTACCATCTCCCCCCTTAGACTATAAATGCTCTAGGGCAGGATCTTTGATTATTTATGCGTTCTCCCATCGCCCTCAATCCATGTGATGATGGCTTGCATGGGGTAGGCTTTTTTTGAGTTAGTAACAAGTTTATTAACATGTAATTCATATACAATACAATTCAGCCATTTGAAGTGTACCATTCAATGGTTTTTAGTATATTCAGAATTGTGCACCATCACCACAATCTTTCTTAAAGCCTCTTTCACCACATTTTATCACCCCAAAAAGAAACCCTGTGCCCTTTAGTTATCACCCAACTCTCCCCAACCTCTCTAGCCCCAGGCAATCACTACTCTACTTAGTATCTCTATGGATTTGCCTCTTACAGATATCTCATATAAATGGGATCATATAAGATGTGATCTTTTCTGACGGCCTTGTTTCACTTAGCTTAATATTTTCAAGGCTCATTCATGCTGTGGCATGGATCAGAACTTCATTTCTTCTTATGGCCAAGTAATAGTCTGTTGTATGGATAGACCACATTTTCTTTATCTGGTCATCAGTTGATGGACAGTTAGGGGTTTCCACTTTTCGGCTAGTATGGATAAGTCTGCTCTGAATATTCATGGACATGTTTTTGTGTGGACAGGTTTGCATTTCTTTTGATCTATTCCTACGCATTGTCAGGTCATATGGTAACTCTACGTTTACCCCTCTGAGGAACTGCAGACTGTTTTTCTAAGTGCTGTACCATTTTATTTATGTTTCCACCACAGTGTATCCAGTTTCCCCACATCCTGCAGGTGGTAGACTTTTAATATGGAAAGAATGGAAAGAATAATTCTTTAAGCTTGATTTTCTAGTTCAGTAGATGCGAAAGAAGTACTTTCTTTTAACATTTTAATTAATAGCATTTTGTATTAGAAAAATCCTTTCATCCTCAAGGGATGTTTGTGATGCATAGGCAAGATGCTTTAAGAAAGAAGAAGGTGAGAAAACTCATCTGCATTCAGATAAAAATACACAGCCTGATGAATTTTTCTTGGTATTGTCATTACAACAATAGAGACTTCTTAAGAGATGCAAATATGTATTGTTTTGCATGAGTAAGTCAATGTTATCTAACAGTAGAGACAAAGTACAGGATCTTGTAGAGAAAGAGGCCTTTTTGAAAGCAAAAAGAATTGGAGTGGGGCCAAGTGATTAAAAAAAAAAAAGATTTGTCAAATTAAGCAAGAAAAAGGAGGTAGAAGAGAGCTAGTATACCAAGTGGGACATGGGAGCACTCAGTGTTTCTGAAGGGCTGTGGGGAGAGGGTGATAGGGGTGTAGTTGGAGGCACCTGGGAGGGAAGCTGGTGGCACCCCCTTCTGTGTTGTAACATGACCACATTTCTAGTCGTAAGATAAGACAATGTATGAAAAGTGGAAAAATTCCTAATTCGAAAGCAATGGTGTAAAGGCTTATTATGATGCATCAGGAGCTGAAGCTTATAAAGCACTAACCATAAATCAAATACTGTGTTATGCACTTTATATACATCACCTCAATTTAATTTTCCTAACAACCCTATGGTTTAGGTACAATTACTATCCTCACTTTGCAGATGAGGAATCAAACGCACACAAATGTTAAGAAATTGCTGATGTCTGCATTCCTCTGTTTATTGCAACATTATTTTCAATAGCCAAGATATGGTAATCACCTAAGGGTCCATCTATGGATGAATGGATAAAGGAAATGTGATCTCTATCTAGATATATTGCATATATCACTTAGACTATATAGAATATAATATATATATATATATATATTTCAGCCATAAAAAGGAAGGAAATCCTTCTATATGTGACAACATGGACAGACCTTGATGGCATTGTGCTAAGTGCAATAAGTCAGAGACAGAAAGACAAATATTGTATGATATCACTTATGTGAGCAATCTATCTAAAAGAGAAAAACTTTTAGAAGCAGAGAGTAGAATGTTGGTTACTTGGGGCTTGGGGTGGGGGGAAATGGGGAGCTATTGGTCAAGGGAGAGAGATTCTAGTTATAAGATTAATAAGTCCTGGGGATGTATGTAATACACAGCATGGTGCCTAGAGTTAATAATTGAAAGTCGCTAAGAGAGTAAATCTTAAATGTTATCACCACACACACAAAAAGAAATAAATAGTGATTATGTGAGATAACTTTACAATGATAATGATTTCACACAATATAGAAGTTTATCAAATCAACATGTGTACACCTTAATGTGAAACTATGTGATATGTCAATTATATCTGAATAAAACTGGGGACAAAAATAAAAGCATTGGTTTTTCTTCTGTGTTCAGGAAAACTAGATATTTAAAAAAAAAGAAATGGGGCTGGCCGAGTGGCTCAGTTGGTTAAGAGCTCGCTCAAGAGTACAGGCTGAGCTCTGAGCAACGGTGGTTCAATGCCAGCCTGAGCTGAGTTGCCGTTGAGCTGCCAACAGGTGGCAGGATGGCTCAGCTCAAAAACAAAACAAAACAAAACAAAAAAGAAATGGAATATAAAACATATAAAGAAGAAATAAAATATAGAATACATCAAAAGAAAGAAAGAGAAGGGAGGGAGGGAGGGAAGGAAGAAGGAAGGAAGGAAGGAAGGAAGGAAGGAAGGAAGGAAGGAAGGAAGGAAGGAAGGAAGGAAACTGCTCAGGGTATCAAGGCTGATAAGTGTTGAATCAGTGCTTTGTGCCCCGGAGCCAATAAGCCTCCTTGGCTGGGGCCCTCAACCACTGCACGAGGATACCTCTCTGCCTATGTTTGTTTTCTTCACCTACATTATTTGAAACCAACAGTTAAAAGCACATTAACCACTTGGTGATTTTAGTTTAAAGAAAATCAATTTCAATAATTAATCAAGACACTCGATTTAATAACTTGGTTTTAAAATTAGTCGTAATGTAATGTAATATAATGTAATGTAATATGCCAAGGAGAATATAAGAGTTGAGACAGATCTTGTAGGGCCTTGTAGACCATGCTAAGAAGATTAAATTTTTTTCCAGAGGCAGTGACAAGCATTCAGTTTTAAGCTTTGGAGTCAAGGGGTCACATCCGTGCTTGGGAACATCCCTCTAGTTGCATCAAGGGTGTTTGTATTGGAGGCAGTGAGAGTAAAACTGGAGATATAAATATCAGGTGAGGGATGAGAAGAGTCTGGACGAAGAATAGAGTCTTGGGAATGGATTAGAGGGGTAGATGGAAATGAAGGAAAGATGGAGGGATCACCAGTTGGTTGTGGGGGAATGAAGATGAAGTGGAATCTATGTTGAGTCTTTCAGGATTCTGCAAGGACCGTGGTGCAGTTGGAGATACAAGTCACCAAGATGGATTCTAATAAAATGCATTTTGCAATAATGAATATAATGTCCTAGAGAAGAAAAATTTTGAATCTTCATTTTTTCCATTTTGGTTTTTCTTTATAGTTCTCCCTCTGTTTTCTTTGGGTCAACGTCATTTTCATTTCATGAGACACATCATTCTTTTTTTTTTTTTAAAGATTTTATTGGGGAATTGGCGGAGGGGAACAGCGTTGGGGAATCGGGGAAGGGGAACAGACAAGTTGCTGTCTTTTTGTTCTTCAGTTTAGTTGCGGAGGATGTTGCTTCACTGTTGGTATCGTCATTGCGCTCTTCCTGGATGAGGCAGATCGGTCGCTGGCCTCTGGATGTCGCTCACCACGGCTATTGGCAGCTCACGCTGGCTGCGGGCCACTCACTGTAGCCTATGGCAGCCCACTGCAGCAGGGGCTGCAGCCCACACCATCACCGGGGCTCGCACAGCCCAGCTCCAGGTGGAGCTGTTGTTAGCTGTAGAGGGCAGTGTCACTGGCCCTCATGTGGGATCCGAACCAGGGCCGCTGGCATCCCAAAACCAGCGCTTAACCAATGCGCCACTCGGCCGGCCCCGAGACACATCATTCTTTTCACAGAAGCAATTCCAGCAGTTTTAATACTTCAAACTTTAATTTATGCAAAGTCTACCTGTGTCCCTCTGGGTATTTAAAGGCAGCATCTTTGTGCAATTCCTGGGACCCATCAAGTTTGCCGAAGCACTTGCAAATGCATATTGTTCAAGGAGATAAGTGACTTACGTAGAATATTGATGGCTCCCTTGTTGAAACCCTCTTGTGATTGATTCCAGGCTGCCCTGGCAGGAGGCACCACCATGATCATCGATTTTGCCATTCCTCAGAAAGGCGGTTCCCTCATCGAGGCCTTTGAGGACTGGCGAAGCTGGGCTGACCCCAAAGTCTGCTGCGACTACAGCCTTCATGTGGCAGTGACATGGTGGAGTGACCAGGTGAACCATCTAAGGGTCCAATTTCTCCCATTTAGTCCCTAGTCCTTGCTCTGTACAAGATCAAGGAACTGGTAATATCAAAACATAAGAAACTGGAATGTTGGTTGCTTCCTGAACGACTGGAGTTCAGAATTAGAGGGAACACTTCATTGCATGGTCTTTTGTATCTTTTGAATTTTGAATCCTGTACCTTTTGAATTTGAAATCCTTTTGAATATTGTCAATTTTTAAAACTGAAATTTAAAAAAATCATTTACAGATGATAGCAAAAATCCTTCAGAATAATTCACAATAGCCTTCTCTAATGTTTTACTCATGATATGTAATTGTAAAAGGTATCCATCTCCCTTTTACTCAACTTCCACATTTCCAGACTCTTTTAAAACAGTATTTTCCCACAGGTTAGAACTTCAAATAGAAATGTTCAATTTGGGGAGAAAAACCAAGGAAATTCCCACTAAAACTAGATGCCTGCATACCCGCTCTTAGCTCCCCCCACCCCATTCCTGCTTCCCCCCATCCCTCCACCCCCTTTTTCCCTCCTGTGCACTTGAAAGAGCAAAGGACAGACTGGGAACATTTTCAAGGCCTTCTTCTCCCATCTGTCTCCTAACCCGGTGCTCTTTCTATACTGCTCTGCTAATATCACCACCTGGTCAAATCATTTCATAATGGAACTCAGAAAAACCTTCCACATCTGCTAATTACTTAGGCCATGACACAAATGATAACGGGATTCAGATAAGAAAGACAGTTTTGAGAAATGTTAAAATGTGTTAATTTCTCCCCATATACATTTGTGTGTGTACTTTAGAAAAATTTTTTCCTTGTAGTTTAAATCAACATGTTTTTCCACATTGGACTTAATTTAGAAATCTTTTTACCAGGAAGGGTTCACAAGGTGACTGTATTTGAAGTTACCCTATAACTTATTTCCCCACTTCCCCCTAAAAATTGGGCTTTAGACACCAAGTTAATATAAAACAAGTAATCAATCTTTAACAGCTAGTTCAGCAAATATAATAGCCAGGTTTATAGTCCACAGCTAAAGTTAACTTTTGTACAAAATGTCATTCTAAGTGATGCGTCTGCTCCCTTTGGTGCTTTTAGGGCCTTCCTGCCTTCCTTCTTTCCTCGCATCCTCCATTCCTCGCTCTCTTATTTTGTAAGATACAGCAAAGGTGATGATGTTCACCCTTACCAGTGCTTCTCACACTTAAATATGCAAATGGTTACCTAGTGATTATTGTTAAAATACAGATTTTGTTCAGTAAGTGTATTAGTTTGCTAGGGCAGCTGTAACAATGTGCCATACACTGGGGGATTTAACCAGTTTATGGAAATTTATTGTCTCACAGTTCTAGAGACTAGAAGTCCAAGATCAAGGTGTGGACAGATTGATTCTTTCAGAGGCCGGTGAGGGAGAATCTGTTCCATGCCTCTGGTGGTTTGCTGGCAACCTTCAGTGTTCCTTGATTTGCAGAAGCGTCACCCCATCTCTGCCTTCTTTTCGTGGTGTTCTCCCTGTGTACATGTCTGTGTCTAAATTTCTCCTTTTAATAAGGACACAAGTCTTATGGGATTAGAGCCCACCCTAATGACCTCATCTTAACTAATTACAACTACAATGCCCCTATTTCTAAATAAGGTCACATTTGGTACTGGGAGTTAGGGGTTCAACATATGAATTGGGGGGGGCACAAGTCAACTCATCACAGTAGGTCTGGGTGGGGCCTGAGATGCTGCATTTTGAGCAAGCTCCCAGGTGATGCTGATGTGGCTGGTTCAGGTACCACACTTTTGTAATAGCAAGGCTTAGGTACTGGGCCTGGGCATTGTATAATGGGACTTACTCATGGATGACAGGGTGATGAACAAGGTCACCTTCAGAAAGGCTCTTCTACTCTGCGAGTCAGGTATTTCACCTGAGCAATGCAGATCATACTTCCCTTTGGAAGCCCATCATGTGAATATGTTAATCATGCTCAAAGCATTTTTTTTCTGGCTGTAAATGTAATATAGGCAAGGTAGAAACTTTGAAATTATAGAAAAGGTTTTTTAAAAAATGAGGCACAGTAACACTATTAATTTTTTCATGATTTCAAGTATTGTGTCGTCAGCAATTCATCAGATGAAATGGGGGTCTATGGCGGGGGAAAGATCAAGGTTTTCATTGCATTTTTTTTCTGGCATTCAACTGTTGTCCTTGTTTTCCTTAATTCTCTTCTGAATGTTTTAGAGGATGTTGAAGTTGTCTTTAAACAGTGACATTTTCTTATTGTTGTTCCCTTTTAGGTTAAAGAAGAAATGAGAATCCTCACCCAAGAGAAAGGTGTGAACTCTTTCAAGATGTTTATGGCGTATAAAGATCTGTATATGTTGAGAGATGCAGAGCTGTACGCTGCCTTCTCTCGGTGCAAGGAAATTGGAGCAATCGCTCAGGTCCACGCGGAGAACGGAGACCTCATTGCTGAGGTAAGGAGCTGCGTTCCCGAGCTTCTCCAGAAATGAAAACGCCCGTAACTTAAGGCGAAGGTGACTGGCCCTAAGTAAGTGCGTTGGAAGCAAGGAATTTCCTGCAGCTTGGAAACTCTTGCTTGATTTCCTTGAGTCCCTGCTCTGAGTTTTATTCAGGTTACGCATTTAAATGAGGATTTCCCCTTTTCAAACCAGCTATTAGATCTCCAACATGTTTTATTATAAAAACACAGATATTTTTCTTTGTGTAGTCCAACACTATTATTTTTTATTTATTTATTTTTTTAGTACCTCAGGCTGCTGGTTTGGAATGCCAAAATGTGGACATGGGCTTAATCTGATGACTTAAGCAGTGGGTTAGATAGCTGTTCAAGTCCCACTCTTTTCAGAAACTGGGTATTAAAATGTGCTCTGGAGGGATCTAGATGATCTCTATTTCTCTTATTAGTTCTATTATTAATGCCTGAAGCCTGCACCATCTGAAAGATTTAAAGAGCTGTCTCTTACCCTTTATGTTAGCTGATTTTTTTCTCTCTCTAGGCTCAGTTCCCATTAAAGTCAGTGAGACTGGGGCTCGGTGGCCAGGAGGCAGGGGGGATGAGAGGAAAGAGTGAGCTGTAAACTCAAACAGACCAGGGTTCACACTCAAATCTCCCACTTCCTAGCTCTGGGACCTAGGACGAGTCATTTTCCACTTGGAGCTTTGACTTCCTGCTTTTCTTATAAGGAAGAAATAACCTCTGAGAGAGGGTAAATAACTGGTCCAATATCATTCAGTGGGTCAGGGGAGAGGACAGTGAAGACTGATTCAGTGAAAAGTAGAAGTAACTACATGATATAATACCATGATTCACTTCAACAAGGATCCAGTATTGGAGATTAGCATATTTCATATCATTTTGTTTGTTCTGAACCAATAAGTCTTAAATATAAACATTGGTTTTCAAAGGATGTCATTAGAACTAACCACCTGTCTTTTTCACCTTGCAATCATGATAATTTGTGAAATGTATGCATGAAAATTTTACATATACTACCAGAGTGTTAAGTTTATTTTTACCTAATGCACACACTTTGTATATACACATGTACACACACACACACACACACACACACACACACACACACACACACCCCTATGCCCAATGGATCCAAAGCCTGTCAGTGTATTTATTTTACAATACAATAATGACCTTCCTTGCACATGTGTATGTTCCTGCTGCCTTTTTAGGGAGCAAAGAAGATGTTGGCATTGGGGATAACGGGCCCCGAGGGCCACGAGCTGTGCCGGCCAGAAGCAGTGGAGGCAGAGGCCACGCTGAGAGCCATCACCATTGCCAGCGCCGTGAACTGCCCTCTCTACATCGTGCACGTGATGAGCAAGTCTGCAGCAAGGGTGGTAGCAGATGCAAGGAGAGATGGTAATTTCTGCATTATCTAACCTCACTTGTAACTCCGTATTAGCTTGAGTCGGGTAAAACACCTGCAACCTCTCTTTTGCTGATGAGAAAGTTGCACATGAATTTCCACCCCTGTTCTTTCATTACCAGCCTTTCTGTTTTCTTTTATCTTTATGCATGTCTATTGTTCCCTGTTTTGCTCACCTTCACGACTGCTTCTCTTCCTTGAGGTTATTTCTTCATCACCCTTGGACCTTGAAGACATTTCCTTCAGGCACAAGTTCCCACCCTTCGCACCGCTAGCAGCCATTTTCTAATCTGATGGTCAAATTGCGAACTTTTCAGTTAATTTTAAAGAAGCCTCTCTGCCTATCTCTTAGGTGCCTCTACTGTCCCTCCTAGCACCCATATCAGGGTAGTTCACTGCACAACATATATATTTTGAATCGAATTGACTTATCTCATAGCAACTTGGGTGTTGGTACGATTGAAGCAATTATCCATACAGTATTTTTATGACAATTATTTTAAGATTTTAAAACCAAAGTTATTTTTACCCCAATTGCCTAATTGCCTCAGTTTCTTAGCTCAATTTAATATTTAAGTAGTCATCGTAGAAGAAAGAGAAAATCTCTTTTTAAAAAATAATCGAGTAAGATAGGAGTTTATTTCATCAGACATAACCATGGACAGCCCAGAGTTGGTATGACAGTCTACAGTCATCATATTCTTCTCATCTTGTTGTTCCATGGGAAAAATCTCCTGGTTTTGATTAGAATTGGGTAGAAAAATAATTTCATTCATTTGCCAGTCTGGTAAAGGAAGGATGAAAAACAAGATGAATTTTATTCCATGACTTAGACCCTCCTGGGATGTGCTAGGAGTTTCTATCAACTAACTTTTAGGAGCCTGGACAATCAGATAGTCTTATAAATCATCCTGGTTGTTTAAATTGAAACTGGCTGAATTTTTATAATATGGATTATAAAAACTATGAAAATAGATTTGGCATGTCCATAATTGACACTAAAATACTTTTTTCAAACTTGGTTCTTGTTGCGTGAAGGTTCAGTAAGGATTTTATGCTATCCGAATGCATTTAAAAAATGCAATCCATCAATATTTTGTGTTAAGAGTAAACCCAGTTTCACACAGCAGTTAATAAGGTCTTACTACCAACCATTTCTAGTTGCTTTCCCCCATATATAATGTAATTTCAGTATAAAAGAACACACTTCAAAAAGAAAATACTGAAAATTTAAAGTTATGGCGTTAGATTTTGCCACCAGATGGCGCTGTTGCTAACGCTATGAAATTGGTTGTTCTATAATTATGTGCTTTGTAAGTACCATGTCCCATAGCCTGTCAGTCAGGTCCACAGTGTCAAATATGATTTAAGAAACAGTAAATTCAGCAGAAATGGTCAATCTAAACCTACTAGCAAGCTACAATTTTGACAGTTCTGTCAGGAAACAAGTTTCTTGATCTTGGGTGTTTAATTTGCCCTGGGATAGAATTCCATTAGGAGCAGAGTAAAAGTCTAAGGAAGGTTTTAGAATGTAACTCATAGGCAGGAAACTCAAGTATGGATATTTTAATTTTATTTAAAATTATTTTTAAATTTAATTTTATTTTTCGAATTTGGGAAACATTTACATGATCCAAAAGTCAAAATCATATATTAAGAAGGTAATCTCAGAGAAATCTTACTTCCTTTTCTAGTTCCTTCATCCCATATCCCATGAGTAAATAATTTTATTATTTTGTTTCTGGCCAATATTTATAGTATTTCTCTTTACAAAAGAAGAATATGTGTATTTATTCTTACTTCTCTTTCTTCCGTACATGAAAAGTAAAATACTATACACAGTGTTATCTATCTTGCTTTTTTTTTTTCTACTCAAAATTATGTCCTAAAGCTCAATTCATATTAAGGATAGAGACTTTCCTCATTCTTTTTTACAGGCGCAGAGTATGCCACTGCATTTGTTCAGCTGCTCCCTAATGATGGGTATTTGGGTTTTTTCCTATCTTCAGCTGTTAGAAATAAAACCACAGTGATGGCCTTATGCATACGCATATGCTGCTTCATATTTATGGAAGATGTGTTAGTTTGCTATTACTGCTCTAACAAATTCCCACAAACTTAAAGCAACACTATTTTATTATCTTATAGTTCGGGAAGTCAGAAGTCTGGTCTCAATGGGCTGAAATCAAGGTATCAGCAGGGCTGTGATCTTTCTGGAGGCTCTAGAGGGAGCCCCTTTTTTTGCCTTTCCTAGTGTCTAAAAACCACCCAAATTCCTTGGTTCAAGTCCCTTCCTCCATCTTCACAGCCAGCAAAGGTGGGTGCAGAACACAGCATTATTCTGATCTCCTCTTCTGCCTCTCTCTTCTGCTTTAAGGGTCCTTGGATTACCTGGAGCCCTCTTGATGGATTCAGGATAACCTCTCTGTCTCAAGGTCCATAACTGAATCACAACTGTGGAGTCCCTTTTGCCACGTAGGGTACTATTCACAGGTGATGGGGATTAGGACATGGATATCTTTGGGGTGCCATTATTCTGCCTACCACAGAATTCTGTCCTCAGCGTAGAGTCCTAGAAGGGGGACTGCTGGTCCAAAGGGTAAATACGTATGCCTGTTTTGGATGTTGCTAAATTTTTTTCCAAAGGGATTATAAATATGGAATATTCAAAATGTCACCCCAAATGTTCTAGTTGAGTCAGACTCATTGTAATAGTGCTTGTGAGAATACTCTAATGCACAGTTGTCAAAGAGGCAGCAGATCCTTCAGAGTAAGTTAGCAGGAGAGATTTCACACCCCTGGCATGTGACCCCTCGCATGCCATCAAGGCATGTGATCACACAGGAACCAGGAGGGAGCAGGGGAGGGTGGGACATAAACAGCATCAAATCACCCACATGTTGACTGCACCAACCAACCCAAGGGCAGGTCCCTGGGGAGTACAGAGTGACAAGACCATACTGACCTTTTAAGGAAGATTCATTTACCCTGTCTGCACTCATTTATTACCTAACATAATTTTCTAACATAAAAGAGCAATACAAATCGATTCCTTGTTATCGTGTTTAAATAAGGAACAGATTTATAATATGAACATTTCCTCTTTGTAAATACCTTTGCCAGGCCAACCTATCATCTAGGGCCTTGCCATTCAAGTGCGGTCCCTGGAAGGCAGCATAACATCGCCTGAGAGCTCTTTGGAAATGCACAGCCTTGGACCCCATCCCAGACCCACTGAATCAGAATATGCTAGAACCCTAGGTGATTCATATGCATATTAAAGCTTCAGAATCACTGTTCCAGCAGCCACAAAAGATGTCCAATTATTAATTGTCTCTATTGTAGTTGCCTGGAAATACAAATGCTATTAAGTTTGATTTTATTGTTGCATTGCCAGCGATACACCCAGCAGATAGTAACATGAGGGTTAATGATTATAACAACCAACATTGTTTGTTGAATGCTTAATATGTGCCTGGCACATATTTTAATAGCTTATCTCATTTTGAATTTTATTATATATCATCTCATCAATGTATTTTAATATAAATTATCATCTTTAATTGTCATAGCAATGCTTCCAGCTGACTTTATCACTGTTTTGTCACTGATGAAATTGAGGCTTGGGAAAGTTCTGTAAATTAAGCCTAAAATCATTTTATTCTTAAGTGCTAAACCTGGAATTCAAGCTCAAGTCCTTCTAGTCCCAAAGCCTAAATTTTTGGCTATGTTCCACTCTGTTCAGGAAGAAATAAGTTTACAAAGTTGGAAAGCAAGAATATCACGTTTATATTTAATTGGTTTTCTTTTTTTGGCCTTATATTTGAATTTTTATCATCATTTTGTTTTTTATTATTATTAAAAGAAAAACACATGCTAAGGATGGAAATGATCAAGAATGTATTAAATAGAAAGTGAATACCCTCTGTCTCCCTCAGCTCAGTCCTGGAACTAGCGATTTTTAACCACATCTATCTTTAGTTTTTTGGTGTTGACCTCCAAAATTCTAAATCACAAATTTGTGAGTAGTGACTTACAATTTTTGACAGTATCATTTGACTCTGAAGTATGAAAAATGAGCAATTTTTCTCACATAAATCTTACCTTTTACCTCTTGAGTTTTGTTAATAATAAGTATCACTTCAAATAGTATTAATTAAATTTGTGTGTTTTGAGCTATTATTTTTAGTATTTCTTCATTCTCTACTAGGTTGAAAAGGAGAATTTAGAGACCATGCATTACCCTCTCTGGTCCTCCTGACTTCTACCAACTAATAGGTTGTTGGAAAACTCATGATGTATTTTTTTCTATGTTTTTCATTGCAAAAATGCATCATGACTTTTCCGACAACCAAATATATTATTACCTTTACATGGACGGGTTACAGTTGGCTCTAACTATAATTGGGTCTTCCATGCTTTGTCTATAGGTTAAGTCTAAAATTTAGAACTATTGCAACATAAGATTATGGAAATAGTCTTTTCTGTAGAAACAATTAGTGAGAAGAGAACCTCAGAGAAATCTATACCACTGAGTTGAAGTGCAAACTCATGTTATTTAAATTAACTCTTGGAGAAGCAATGGCCAGTGTCAAGGTCAAGTGGGTTTCCTGTCTTGCACCCCAGTAAGATTTAAAGCACTGCTTATTTTAGTTTGCTGCACATTTAGGCCATTATTATCTTGTAAAGTTTCTTTCTCTTGGAATTTTCACAATTAACTCTTTTCAAAATAGGTTCAGAAAAGAAGCGTATGCCTTCTTTACCATATCATGAAGATTCTAGCTTCTTCATCACACCTTCTATTGAGTGAAATCAGCTCTTCTTGCATAGATTAGGAGTGAATCTTCTGATTTTGTTTTATTTTTGATAGTTGCTTTTCAAGCCTATTGTAGAGATGCCATCCTAGGATTTCCTTTCACAGCATCCTAGACTGGATATACTGTTTCTTGATTCCCATATCTCCCCCTTTTCTTGATTATCTTGAAGAATCTTAGGTAATTTTTTAAGGAAGAATGTTGGAAGGTAAATTTTCTGATTGTCCTCAAGCTTGTTTGGCAACTTGAATGGGCACAGGATTCTAGGTTCAGAATAATTTCCTTCTGAATTATAAAGGCACCATTTCATTCTCTTCTGGCATTCAGTGTTACTGATAAACAAGCAAATGCCAATAAAATTATTGTCCTTTTGTCACTAACGTTATTGACCATCTGGAAGATTTTAAAAAATTTCCTCTTCATTTTTAGAAGTCCAGAAACTTTATTAAGACTGCATTTAGTGGTAGGCCTTTTAAAAATTCACCTTTGTGTCCAGAGGCCTGTTTCAACCTGAAGACGGATCTCTGATTCTGATAATTTTTTTCTTCTATTATTTTTTCATATTAATTTTCTCTGTTCCTTTTCTTGGAACCTCCCCCATCAGACCTCTTGAATAAATCCTCCATGCCCCTTAACTCTTTTCACCTTAAAAAAAAAACAAGACAAAACAGAACAAAACCTTGAATTTTTGTTCAATGTTTTAGGAAAGGGTTTTGTTTACTTCTTCTGCCCTTCTAATAACTTTTTGTTTTGGTAATCATATTTTAATTTGCAAGAAAACTTTCTGGTTTTCTGATAGTTCTTTTTCCCCACAGTTGCTTCCTTCTCTATTGTTTTATTTTAATGGATACATTATCTTCTTGATCTCTCTAAGCATACTAATGGAGATTCAAAAAATAAACATTCTTCTACAATATTTTCTGTTATCCCTGTTTTGCTGAGACAATTTTTCAGTTCTTTTAACATCTTGATCCTTCTTGTTGTTTGCTTTTTCTTCAAGTGTCTCATGATCCTGGGCTGTTCATATTCAAGCCTGGACAGTTCAGGTGGTTAGAGTAGGCAGCTGGTATGAACTTCCTGTGCTGCTGTTTAGGTCTGTTTCTTGAGCAGACCCCGCCCTGAATGAAAGCACTGACTGTGAGCTTTGTGAATGTAAGTGGGGCATGGCAGCTGGCGAGCTTCAATTTCAGGTGTTGGGGCTTCGCTCTGTGGCATCAATACCACCTTAGGAAGCTTTATTTTCCAACAGAGCTGGGGGTGGGTACTAACTGCCCCAACTCACCCCTTCCCCTCACTTTGACTGCCCTTTGCCTCCCAGGAAGTATGTTTTTTCATGACTCCCTCTACTACTTTAGTTCAGGCTGTAGCTCCCTCTACTTACCTTTATAAGCTATTGCCATCTCATTTGCTTTCTGGCTTCCTAAAATGTTTCAAAACCTCCGGTCAGCCGGGTTCCTCCTTCATTTTCAGCACAACTATGGCTCCTGAACACTTTCACCAGGGTTTTGATGGGAACTAGAAAGGAAGAGGCAGGAATGCATGTTTAGTCCACCAACTTTCATTCGAAGCTTGAGGTTTCCCTGGGTTCGTACCTGGATATTTTCTCTCAGCATTTAGCACCTGTGATAAAAAGTAAAAGCAAGCTATAGGAAAAAGAATAAAATTTACATGTTTAAGCCCTTGAAAGCTGAGTTGCCTTTGACAGTTTGCAAGGAACTTCAGTTTCATGTTTATTTCAAGTTTTAGTTCATCTCAGTTGGGTAACTACAACTAGGTTTAGTTTCTATCCTTCCTTTGAGAAGCCACTTTTGCAAAAATGAGGCAAGAGAATGAAAAGGCTGTCCCTCAAGTGTTTTCCTTTTCTCCCAGAAGCAGAACCTGCTTCTTTGTTCCATATCCCACCTATAAGGTTAGACAAACCAGCTGTCATTGTGTCACACATCGAAGTTCCAGCCTGCCCATCTTAGACTTCTTTCTCTCAACATAGCCTAGTCTTTGTTCAAATAGAGTATGTGTCAGTGTGTGCCATTGACTTCAGCAACGCTTTTTATTTGGGTTTGAGTGATTTTGATTATACATGTACCTTTCGCTGCCACATACTGACATATGGAATTATTAATGGTCTTTTAAAAATTTGGGGCTGGCCAAGTGGCACGGTGGTTAAGCGCGCTGGCTTGGGAAGCGAGCGGCCCCAGTTCAGGTCCCACATATGAGGGCCAGTGACACTGCCCTCAAATAAATAAATAAATAAATAAATAAATAAATAAATAAATAAATAAAAATATATTGTTCACCTTTCCTGCCCGCTTTCCCATAGATCTTGCTTTTATTCAGATGATTCACTATTTTTCTGCACATGGATTCACTATTCACTATTTTTCTGGTGCTTTGCTTAGAATGATGTTGATTTTACTCAGCAACTTACCTGATGCCCTACTTGCTGTGTATCTGTTATATTTGTTTCCTAATTATGACTGCAATTTGCAATGCTTTTTTTTAATTTCCTGTTTAACTTACTTTAATTTGTCTGAATCAAATTCAGCTCTATTTTATTTCCATCCGCCTGTCTTTAGGGTATAAATATGACTTTCATTTGAATTAAATGAAAATGTTTTCTCTATACTTTTTACTTTTTCTCTATACTTTTTACTTTTTACTTTTTCTCTATACTTTTATACTTATTAAAATGTTTTCTCTATACTTTTCATTTTAAAAATTTGTTGGACGTCATATATATTATAGACACTGTGCCCTAGGCATTGGATTTGCAAAGATGATTAAGATAATTTTGGTTCTCAAGCAGCTTACAGTGATTGGGGCTAGATTATGACGGGGTTTTGTTTGTCTGATTTGGTTTGGTTTGAGTTTTGCTTTTCCTTATTGTAGAAAGCTTTATTTTCCATGCTTATTGATGTAAAATAGAAATTTCTCTTATAGAAAGATTTTAGATGTCCTATTTTCCATCTTATTTAAACTCTGACCCCATGTATTCCTCTTGTGTTTAGGGAATAAGGGGGAGAAAGGTTAACACAGTGACCATTCTCTCCCCATGTGGTCATGTTGATCATGGCTTGTTAGTGCTGAATAAGAGTAAACCAAATCTCGTTTACATGAGTATGATGAACTGATGAGGTAATTGATGCTCTTCCTAAGAAAGGATTAATTGTGGCTGAGTCAAGGTGGATTTGAATGTCAGGCTTTCTCTTTTTCTTTCTTGTACATGTATCTGAACACCCACTTGTCTTTTAAATTTAGAACAAGATGATTTACCTTTTGTCAAATTGCAAAGCAGTTGATAATGGGCCATTTGAAAACAGTTTTTTTTTTTGAGTAGAATGGTGTAACCATAATGACACTAACATTTGTGGAACTTATTAGTTTGCTGGGGCTGCTGTAATGAAATGCCACTGGCTGGGTGGCTTAAGAAATAGAAATTTATATTCTCACAATTCTGGGGTCTCTGAGTTCAAAGTGTAGGCAGGGTTGGCTCTTTCTGAGGACAGTGAAGAAAGGCTGTGTTCCAGGCCTCTCTCCTTAGTTTGTGGATGGCTGTCTTCTCCCTGTGTCTTCATATGGTCTTCCCTCTGTGCTTGTCTATGTCCGAATTTCCTCTTCTTATAAGGACCCTAGTCACATTGGTTTAAGACTAACACTAATGACCTCATTTTAACATAATTACCTCTATAAAAGACCCTATCTCCAAATACAGTCACATTCTGAGATACTAGAGGTTAAGACTTTAACCTTTGAATATTGGCAAGGGACATAATTCAGTCCATATCATAAGGTGACTCCAGGGTCCTGGGAAGATGCTAGGTACTTTCATATACATAAATTTATTTGATCCTCACAAAACTGCCATGCTAGAAGGGTATTGTGATCCCATTTCATAGATGAGAAAAACTGAGACTAAGAGCAAAGACTCATCTTTCACAAGGTCACCAACTAAAAAGTCACAAAAATCAGGATTTGAACCTAGACCTGTGTGATCTACTCTATTATGCTGCTTCTACACATTTTCCTTCTCACCTATTTTCTTTCTTTGTAAACGCACTATTTTGAATCGACACAGAACCCAAGAAAGATTATTTTTATAAATGTGTTTGGCTTCCTGTTTGGTAGCCAACACTTCCACCCTTGAACACCTTTGCCAGCATCTCTGCATCTCTCAACCTTTCCTAACAGATCTCGGGACTTGATTAAATTCTGCTCCCCAATCCAGACAAAGTGCTAACATCCGCTCTATCACTTTCATCTAATAAACACGTTGTCTGGTCAGGAGAGAGTTTGAATTGTTTTGACATGTTTCATTATTTGGAAATCTTTAGAATCTCCCAGAGGGCAAAACTCCTTGAAGTAGAAGATTGCATCATAAGTGCAGTTTCTTTTGGTTTTGAGACAAAGGATGGAGAAAGAATAGGAGGCCATGTATGGGGGGACAGGATACAACATAATGTGAAACTTGCTAAGATGAGGGGAAGAGATCAATGATGTACTATCTCCCAAGAGTTGTTGAAACCACCTGGTCTCAAATGTAATCAGGAGAGCACCAGACAAGGACAGATATAGCACTTTTCATTACCAACCTGTTAAGCATAGTAAATGAAACCAGTAAGTGAAATTGGACAATTGCTCAGCCATTTCCACAAATAGCTTGTGACTGACTTCAAATTTAAAAACACATGCTTTTTACCAAGAAATGAAATGAAAAATCACATTTTTCCTGGTAATAGTGCATATGTATGATATGCTAGCAGAATACTGGGGTTCTAATTCTGATGTACCATTTACTACCCCTGTGTCTTGGGCACCTAGGTAGTCTCATGGATCACCAGTTTCATCTGTCAAACCAGCATGAGGGTTGCCATGAAGGCCAAGTGAGATATATGACCTTCAAGCTATATTTGCAAACTATAGACTGCTATACATATAAGTTAGCTATTTTTATTATTACTTTATTTTTAGCCCAAATCCAACAGAAGCCACAGTTATGATGAATTTTCCTTTGATCCTCCAATTTATGTATTATTCAGGCCCCTTGTTTTCTTTCCCCTTTTTCTTCTTGCATGCTGTCTAGTCCTTTGAAAATGTCTTAGAACCATTATGAAATATGGGAAAGAGCAATTAAGAATTTTTACTCTTTCATTTTCCAATTTTTTTTTTTTTTTTATATTTACAGATGCTTAGTGGAGAGACAGTTGAAAATAGCCCAGTTAATGAAGAGCTTGTGACAGCTTGTGGCTGTCACATTTTAAAGAGCCAAGCCCTCCCAAAGAAATTACCTATTATTTAGTTTCAAACCAGTCCTGGTAGATGCTGACACTTTTAATTTTTCCTGAGTGCTGTTAAAATTGTAGAACTTTTGGAGCAATATCCCCATATCACCTTGATAGGCCAAATGATTGAATAGAGCATGTGATAAAGATCTTCCCTCTGTGAAGAAGTGCGATAGAAAGCTTGAGTTGGCAACTTGTAAAGTGAGTGCAGACCAGGTCACCTGAGTTGGTCATTGTCCAAGCATCCGTAAGAAGTTCTCTTGGAATCGGAAGGTCTCTTCAAATAAAATATTGCATCTGTCCTGTTATCTCTCTAGCAAGTAATACATTACCTCTTCATTCATATTAAAAATGATTGTGTTTTGATCCACACCAGAAAGAGATACTAATGGTATTATATTGCCCGTTTTCTGTGTCTAGGATAGTAAGACATAGGAGAGGGATGGGATTCACCTAGTGTATATGCATCAAGAAAGCCAAGGATTTTAGCAGTGGCTAAATCCCTGGAGAGTAATTTTATTGACCACAGTCTGATCGTTGGTTACTTAAGAAGCAAAGATTGCTATGCTTCAAGAAGCCTTGCTTTCATGGTTTTTAAAATTCCTAGACTAGCTAGAGGACAGTGGCTAGTTTGGGAGAGAAATGATCTGTGAGACAATAGATACAATTCGATTTTAATATGACTCAGGCAGCAGGCGGCCAGCCACTGTCAGCCCTCCCTAAGGAAACCAGTTAATCTCTGTTATATATCAGGATTTTAACTAAAATCTGACATCTGATTAACCAGAGTGAACTAATTTGCTATGCCAACATCTCTTTACTTTGCTTTCTCCTTTATGACTGCTTTTTGATAGGATCAGGTGGATGCCAGGGAATCTATTATTCTGACAAATGCTAATCAGAGATAAGATTCTGATTTTAAATTCAAATTCACTCTGCGTGATTAACTTTTCTAATATTGCGAGTGCTTTGGATGGCCTCATTTGCATGATTTTTAAAATATGCATTTCTGGCTATAATTTTATCTGAGCGTTCTTTTATTTAATATGTTTTCAGAGGAAGTTTTTTTTTCTCTCTTAAGTGTGTGAAAAGATTATCAATCTATTTGCAACAGATTGAACTCCATGTGACTGTATGATCATTGTCATCAGGGTAGGATAACATAGAAGTTAGGGCTAGTGGAGTCCAAACGCCTAGATTCAAGTCCTACCTCCTCTACTCCATCTATATCAAGTGCATGTAATGTAACTATGAAGAATTTTTTAATCCCATATGCTTTATCCTCACCTTTAATGGTAATTAGAATAGCGTTTCCCAGGGAGGGTTTTGAGATGATTCCATTAGAATGGTACATGTATCAGCTGGCTTTCACTAGGCTACACTGCAGTAACAAGTGAATCTAAAATAGTATTGGCTTAAAACTACAGAGATTCGTTTCTCATTCATACTCATGTCCATTGTGGGATGGCTCCACCCCTGGTCCATATTCTCTTCATTCTAAGTCACAACTAAAAGAACAGCTTCTGCTGGTCTCATGACAGAGGGAAAATGAGGATGGCAAAACTTACTGTGGTTTTAACAACATCTGCATGGAAGCATCTCATGTCACTTCTGTTCACATTTAATTGGCCAAAGTAAGCCATGTGGCCAAGTCTAATATCAGTGCGTGGGTACTATCATCCACCATGACACGCAGTGCACGTTCACTAGAACATAGTCAGTGCCCCATTAACTGTAGTTTTTCTTTTTAAATCCTGCTCACAAAAGGTTTAGGATTCATATTGTTCTTTCCTAAGACAGAAAAGAATAATATTTATGTGTTTGTCAGATGATTCTTTTAAGAGCAAATTAAGGTGCTGAAAGCTTCCTTTGAACTTTTCAGGGAAGGTGGTCTACGGGGAACCTATAGCGGCAAGTCTGGGCACAGATGGCACTCACTACTGGAATAAAGAATGGCACCATGCAGCCCACCATGTTATGGGCCCACCCTTGCGACCAGACCCTTCAACTCCTGACTACCTCATGAATCTATTGGCTAAGTAATCATTTGGCAGATGTTTGTGAAGTCCTTTGCCAAAATACGGTGTTTTATGAGTCTCAGGTTTGAGTGTAGGAGATCTTGTCTTACTGTCTGGACCTTCCATTGACCTCCCAGTGTTCTGTTCTACTTGATCTGACAGGCCCTGGAGACCATCCCTCATCTTGAGACTGAAAAGCATTGGCTTAAGTATGTTATGATACAGTAGTGTCAAAGTCTCTCCTGGACACAGAGAAATCAGATCATTTTTATTGAAATTGGACTCTCTTCTGATTTTTTCCTTATCCCTTCTTATTGCCTAGAGTCAGGTCTCTTCATTATGCTTTATTTTTATCATTTAGAATATTCTTGAATTTTTTTTTCTATGCTTATATAATCTGGGAACCAGACATGCCTGTGGTACATGTACAACACATGATGACTAAGGCAGAATCACTGTAGGGGTGGAAAGGCAAAATCCTACCCTCAATCAGGCTTCCCCATAAAAGTCCATCCAAACTATTTTCAGAGACGCTACTTTCTGGGATGTTATGATCATTTTTCTTGAGAATTCCACCATTCATGGACACCCTGATACTCCCCATTCACAGCTACTAAGATACCAGTTACCAAAGAGCTTTACACAGTAGACTGTACAAGAGTTCACCTGCCATTTCCTTTCAGCCTCTTTCCTCCTTCACACTTCTATGTCCCCAAGATTATTCTCAAATCAAAGCAGAGTTCCCATCGCTGGTGACATCAGCATCCTCAGCCAATGTTCCATCTCTGCTCATCCCAATGTTGCCATTTGTCCAGGGGCTGCTCTGGAGGAGCTCGCTCTGTTCATGTGGATCACTGTGGCTCATCTTTGTGTAGTACTCTATTCACAAGGAACTTTCACTTACATTATTGCCAGTGATCCTGAAATAATTGTCACCGAGCACATATGGTTATCAGTTTCTAGAAGTTTTTTGTTTTTTGTTTTTTTTTATTTTTTTTTTTAGCTGAGCCATCCTGCCACCTGTTGGCAGCTCAACGGCAACTCAGCTCGGGCTGGCCTCGAACCGCTGTTGCTCAGAGCTCAGCTTGCACTCTTGAGCGAGCTCTTAACCAACTGAGCCATTCGACCGGTCCGGTTATCAGTTTCTAGATGAGAAACTGAGCCTCAGATGAGCTCATAATCATGATGGAACTGAGCCTGGCACCGATCATCATGCTTCTTGTAAGAGTATTCTCCAAAGGTGCTTTCTAGAATAGGGATGGGAGTGGGTGAAATAGGTACTGGAAAAAGCTACTTATTTTCCATTGCAGTTTTCTAACTTTCAGTTGACAGCGGGGTTAGCTGACTAGGAAAGGTTAAGGCAGTTTCCACCTGACCCATTTTATCTACTCACCTCCATCACGCTGGTGTGTTTTTCTTCTCCAGTGATGATCTAACCACAACAGGGACTGACAACTGCACTTTCAACACCTGCCAGAAAGCCCTGGGGAAGGACGATTTTACTAAGATTCCCAATGGGGTGAATGGTGTTGAGGACCGGATGTCAGTAATATGGGAAAAAGGCGTGGTGAGTTTCTCAAGATCCAGCCTGTGTTGCTTAATTCTTGGGCCAGGATCTGGCCCGTTTTAGGAGCAGTGTGCTGTAAACTTTCATAGAGAAGTTCTTTGATTGTTTTTACTGGAATGGAGACTGGGAATGCAACACCATCACCACCACCCCATCCCCCAGGATACTAATAAATAATTTTCTTCTCTGCATGGTTTAGAGGATACATTACACCATTTGCTGACATGAGGGGATGCATTTAGATTGGGTGCCAATGCAGATTCTTCTTTTTTTTTTTTCTTTTCAGAGATTATATTGGGGAATGGGGGAAGGGGAACAGTGTTGGGGAATTGGGGAAGGGGAACAGTCAAGTTGTCCTTCAATCTTAGTTGTGGAGGGTGCAGCAAGCTCAGCTCCAAATCCAGTCACCATCTGGCTGCCTATTGGCAGCTCACGACAGCTTAGTTCAAGGTGCTGTGTTCAATCCTGGATGTGGGTGGGCATAGCCCACCATCCCATGCAGGAGTTAAACTGGAAACCTTGTTGCTAAGAGCGCAGGTTCTTATCAGCTGAGCCATCTTGCCACCTGTTGGCAGCTCAGTGGCAGCTCAGCTCGGGCACAGCTCACTGGCCCATGTGGAAATTGAACTGGTGACCCTGTTACTCAGAGGTCGCGCTCTTGAAGCACTCGGCGGCCCCAAAGTAGATTTTTGATGTCTTTGAAATGGGATAGCCCTTCTACCTGATTTCTCAGGTTCTTGAACCCCAGTTCCTTGTGTATCACTTGAATAAATTCTTGGAATGATTAAAAGTACATGAAGGATTTTTACTATGTTTATATCTCCTTTTCATAAAATCTTTGTAGATATCCATTTTTCAGAACTTTGGATGTCATATTTTTTTTTAATTGAGGAATTGGGGGAGGGGAACAGTGTTGGGGAACTGGGGAAGGGGAACAGACAAGTTACTGTCCTTTTGTTCTTCAGTCTAGTTGTGGAGGACATTGCTTCACTGGCCCATGTTGGTATCATCATTGTGCTATTCTCGGGTGAGGCAGATCGGTTGCTGGCCTCTGGAAGGCCGCTCAAAGTGGCTCTTGGCAGCTCACACCGGCTGCCAGCCGCTCACGCTGGCTGTCAGTCACTCACTGTAGCCTATGGCAGCCCACTGCAGCAGGGGCTGCAGCTATGCCGTCCTGGGGACTCATAGCAGTCCAGCTCCAGGTGGAATTGTTTTTCACCATCTTAGCTGTAGAGGGCAGTGTCACTGGCCCTCATATGTGGGATCTGAACCAGGGCCACTGGCATCCCAAGCCAGCTCTTAACCAATGCGCCACTCTGCCGGCCCAGATGTCATATTTTAAAAACAACTGCATGAGGTCACATAAATAATAATTCAAAGTCTAGAAAAAAGTTTTTTTAAATTCTCATGATTTAAAAATTTCTCCCTGAGGATGGAGAAGAATCAAATAGCTAAATGTTCTAGTTAACCTGGCTAGCTAGTTGACTTATGTAGTTGTAAAGATGAGTAGGGGACACCTGCCTGGTTAGACCTGAGGTCCCTATCATGCCATTCTCACCCATTTTCTAGAAACCCTCCCTTAGATGACACATTAATCATGTCTCATTTCCCAGAATCTCCTACATGTGCCACTCACTTCTAACTCTAATTATTTACTAGACCTTGTTAGTTTTATTTCCCAAATGCCTTCTTGTTTCCACCTTCATGTCTGTCACTACTTTGAGGCCAGTCTGTTTTTTGGATCATTGAAGTCATCTCCATGACTGGTGTCCCTGCCTTCAATTTTAATTGCTACAATCTATTCTATACTCCACTACCAGAGTCACCTTTCAAAAATGAAGGTTGTTCATGCTATTGTACTTTCTTCTCTAAAACTCTTTAATTTTCTCCATGACTTATGGGATGGTATTTGAACAATTGATTTACATACAAAGATCTTCAAAACCTCTCTAAAGCCCTATTTTCTATCTTCACCCCCTTTTTTTCTACCCTAACCTTTACCATCCCAGATGACTCTTCCTCTCTTCCTCTTTTCTTAGATTTTATTATAACAGTCCACTTTCTCTTTGAACTTGTGTTATTACAATGAATATCTTCATTACAGCAGACTTTCATAATCAATTACAGTTCTCAAGTATTTATTAAAGTGATTGAATATTTCTTAATAACATATAAGAAATGTTTTTATTTGCTGAAACGTTAAGGTGGTTTACTTATGGGAATGTCACCTTCAAAACATAGGTCTTTTTTTTTTTTTTGGAGGGCAGTGTCACTGGTCCTCAGATGTGGGACCCGAACCTGGACCTCTGGCTTCCCAGGCCAGCACTTAACCACCGCACCACTCGGCTGGCCCTCAAAACATAGTTCTTAATTTTTTTGAGACAGGGACCATTTGATAATGAAATAAGCCTTAAGGATGTTTTTATCATATAAATATATGTAGAGATAAGCTCTCAACATTAAAAAAATAACTTTAGTGGGATCACATCCTTCCAATGTCTGTCCATTTAAAAATCCCTTGCAATAGACTGCCCATGATTGTTGGTTCACGTAAAGTTTAATTGCACAACATTGAACCTCTTGAGTTAATTATTTCTCTTTCTAAAACTGTTGTCATCTGATTCAAAGGTCTACCTTACCTTAACTCTGTAATATTCCATCTAATATCCACATGACCACTCATAAATCTTGGGTCTGCAACAGCTAAGCCAGATCATAAATGTAGTAGGTGGCGGTAGTAAACTTTAAACAAGAAATGAAAATACCGTTACTAATATTTAGCTGTTATCTGTCTGATTCTGTGCAGGATAATGGGAGTATTTATTTAAGCTGATGTATTTTTGAAAAGTTACCTTCAGGCTTCCATATGTTACTCCACCATCCCCATCGTTATCATTGTGGTTGCTTGACATACCAGCATCCACAGATGTGTTCAGCTCCACAATATAAGAAATTAGATACGATTCTACTTGGTGCTAAGAGATTCAAATTTTGTACTTTTATTAATATGGGATTTTAAAAATGTTTGATCATAAAACAGATGCTTTTGTTTCGTTGAATTGTTTTACAGCATAGTGGTAAAATGGACGAAAACCGATTTGTGGCAGTTACCAGCACAAATGCAGCTAAAATCTTTAATCTCTATCCAAGAAAAGGAAGAATAGCTGTAGGATCAGATGCTGACATTGTGATTTGGGACCCAACAGCCACAAGGTAAGTCTAAGTTCTTGCATTCCTTGGCTTGCATTCCAATGGAGAAAAAGCACTAACTTGCAAAGAAATTATTCATTGGTCTTAATTAGCCATTTCTTATTAGGTGATTTACTTAGCCATGCTCAGGTACTTTGAGCCTGTGCACAGATAAAGGTTTTGATGTACAAATATTCTTTTATTTTTCTTGGCTTAGAGGATGCAAAAGTTGTGTTGCTTACCATTCCCTGGAAATGAATATGTGTATAAAACCAATATGAATTTACCACTTCAGTGCTTTTTAAATGCCTCAATTCACATGAAAGAAAGGTACAGAGCAATGAAGAAAATCAAAGGCTTACTTGGAAAAAGACTGAATTGAAAACTCGAAATAATTACAGCCTTTTTAAAGCTTTCAGATAGAAAAATTCCAGCACAAAGGATGTCACTTTTAGTTAGCCAAATTTTCCAGTTGAGTTAATCTTGAGCCTATCATTCCCAGTAGACACCAGCTTTTTGTTTCCAATTTCCATAATTCTATGTTAATATTGCAAGCCTGGCAAATTCCAACTCAGGAAAGCATTCAATAGCAGCTGAAGCTCTGTTAATTTCTCCTTACAGGGTATTAGCACAGAAAACACCTGTATCCTGATTTGTGTTTTTCACAAACTTTGCAGTTGTAATGGAGTAAATTTCAAATGTTTTAACATACTGTGTGTGTGCATGCATTCATGCATGTGTAAATAGGGATATGATAAGACCTTCTACCTTCATTGTATAGGCACTTTTCCGAAGTCTATTAGGTTGTTTTCATTTTTTAAGTGATTTTTTTTTTTTTAAGATTTTATTGGGATTTGGGGAAGGGAACTGTGTTGGGGAATTGGGGAAGGGCAATACTGTGTTTTTCCAGGACCCATCAGCTCTGAGTCAAGTTGTTGTCCTTCAATCTTAGCTGTGTAGGGTGCAGTTCAGCTCCAAGTCCAGTTGCCACTTTCAATCTATTGGGTTTCGGAAAAGTCATGATGCATTTTTGCAATGAAAAACATTGAAAAAATACATCATGACTTTTCCGACAACCCAATAGTTGAGGGGGGGCGTAGCCCAGCATCCCATGCAGGAGTCGAACCAGCAACCTTGTTAAGATCACCTGCTCTAACCAGCTGAGCCACCTGGCTGCCCATTGGCAGCTCAGCGGGAGCTCAGCTCAGCTCAGGCACAGCTCACTGGCCCATGTGGGAATCAAACCAGTGACCCTGTTGCTCAGAGCTCACCCTCTAACCAACTGAGCCACCTGGCCGGCCCTATTAGTTTTTTCATTATAGCAAAAATCTATAGTTTCTTGGGGGTGATATTGTCACAGATACCCAGTTTTAATTTACGAGAGTGCTCCTGGACTACCTTTTGGGGACAAAAGACCACTCAAGAACACTTGGCTACCATAGCTATGAGCTTAAAAAACAAACCCCAAGTATTCTCTTAGAAAATATTTCACTTTTTGAGCTTGGCCCTCTCCACTCACCTCTGGGCACTCGTCCTGACTCAGAGACCAGTTCACATAGCTGGCAATCCTTGGTCATTGCAAGTAGCCTTTAGTTAACATGTATCACCTCGTTGCTGGTTTAGGATCCATGCAGTATAGTACATGGTGGTGTGAACATCTTATGTACATAAGTTTCCAAAGATACCAACAAGGGACAACTCGGGGACTTTGTTATTATATGAACAAGGAACCACTGCCCACTTAGGAACTATTAAATATCTGGTTGTCAACTTTTCTTGTCCCTGTTCCCTGCATAAGAAATGAAGACAAGTTCAACCAAATGTAGGCAGCCTCTCTACAAGGCTAGAAAAAAATTGTCCTTGGAAAGACAATGGGGAAAATTGCTTCGATTTGGATTGGTCTGTGGATGAACTGAGCATGCTGTGTTTAAAGAGCTCCTGATATTTTAAATGTCACTCTATCAGGATTCCTGTATGCTGCAGGGAGCCTGCCCAAGGTTATTTCTGCTATGAGTCAAACAGGTTAGGCTTCCCCAAGTTCTGGGACCAGATTGGTCTTTTAAAATAACTTGTGGCTTAAGGAGGTCATCAGACTTCATCAGACAACCGAGTAAATTCCCAACAGGAGAAAACCATCATGTGGAGGAAAGGTTTGTGGAAAATGGTGTCTTCAAAGCATAGCATCTGGGAGGATCATCACAGTGATAATCATTAGTAATAATTTGCTTGTGCACAGCTCTCAGTGGTTTTAAAAATGCTTTGGTATCCAGAATGTGATTTACAAGGTAAGACACATGTGATCACCTTATGGCGATGGAAAAGCTAGCACGCAGCAGCTGAGGCAGGTTTGATATGACCATCCTGATCCAATGTCTCTGACTATGCAAACCTGTATTCTTTTCATGAGGTTCAGTATCATGCTATCTCTTGATATCAGAGCAGAGCACTTTATTATCATACTTGATTGTTCGTGGTCCGTTTTTCCTTTTAATTGAGGGGGCCAGTAACCAACACGTTGTTTGGAAGGCAACTATGCTCACCACTATACCACCAATGCTGCACTCCAAAAGCTTTTTTTGGGATTTGATTCTCTTCTTCATTATTCCTTTTCAAAAATAAGACAGAAAAGAAAATACCCTAATGAGTGATGTGACTATCCAGTCTAATTCTTAATGTGGTGAGCCTTGGGAGGCCATTCCCTGTGGTTCCTCTTTTTTCACCCTACTCCTGGGTAACTTCAGCAGCACCTAGCCTTCCAGTCTCCTCGGCTGTTCTCATTGCTGAAGATGACACCAGCTCAGGTGTAAAGCTTTGTCTCCCTCAGACAACTGGATAAAGAGAAATGACCTGAGCCTAAGGTGATGCATAATTCGCTTACCTTATTTACCATGTATAATTGTTGCCTGGAGGGTATTTATAGACTGTGATGATGCCTCTTTGAGTCATGTTTTTCGACTATATAAATTTAGGCTATTTTCTCACCAGTGTTAGCTACTGATTTCTGTAACATTGTTTTGTCCTTCCTTTCCTATTCAGTTGTTTCTGAATAGTAAGCACGTCATGATCCAGATGTTTTGTGGGGTGTTTTTTTTTTTAAAGATCTATATATTACCTGCTTAATTTCCCTGC
This sequence comes from Aselliscus stoliczkanus, assembly GCA_033961575.1. Lineage (NCBI taxonomy): Eukaryota > Metazoa > Chordata > Mammalia > Chiroptera > Hipposideridae > Aselliscus > Aselliscus stoliczkanus. The sequence goes on from CM066731.1 coordinate 28,179,219, forward strand.
TTTCTTATCTAAGAATAACTAACTTAAGGTCAAACTAAAAAGCTCCTGGGCTTTTAAGTTTCTTTCTATATCTTACTCTCATCAGCTCCTTAACATTATTATATAGTATCTGTCCTCGCTGTGTAACACTAATGATAGCAGAAAACTAAATATTTACATTTTCATATATATGTTTCTTGGAGTAAAGATACATGTTGGCATTTAATTATCAGCGCTAAACCTTCTTTGTCTGTGTCTGCTTGTTCTGTGCACCCAGACGCAGAATGAAAACCAGCACAGCCCGAGAGCCTGATGTGTAGGTTCTGGTCCCAGCTCCATCAGCGCCAAGCTGGGCTTGCACGTCACTTAAGGTCTCTAAATATCAACTCTCTTATATATAAAATGAGATTATTAATCATTGTTATGCCGACCTCGTAAGATTCTTGTTAGAATCACATGAGATAATATAGGTCCAAATGCTTTATAAATTAAGAAAGTGTTACACAAAGACAAAATATGTATTATGATGGTCATTTTCTAATTATCTACTTTGGCTGGTGTTATTCTTTGCAGTACGTTTTCATTTTTAAGTGTTCTCAGCTGTTTTGCTGTAGTGACCAGAGAGGCAGCTGAATCGTAAGGCTCTATTTCTCTGACCCTCTGATTTTTTTTTAAACCTGGGAACTTTTTATTTTTTTTTTAGCTTTTTTATTTTTGCAAAACAAATAAACATTATTCTTACTTGGTAAGATATATTGAAATGATGTAGCCCCTTTAGATGTCTTTGACTTATTCTGTATCTTCCTGCTCCAACCCTTTAATTTAAGGATTTTCTCTAAGCCACTATGAGAAGCTTTTTCACTACCATTATTCACCTTTTTCAGTGTGAAGATTGCAGGATGTAGGAAACAGGAGAGCAGGGATGATTGAAGAGGAGTCTTCATAGTGAATAATGAATCTGAAAGAATATTTGAACAAGGAGAAAATGCATTTCTCGTGGTTCATGTTAAAAGAGGGAATTTTGTGGAAACTGTATGCTGGTTCCTTATCTCGTGTGGTCATAGCATCAGCTTTCTCTATTCTTGGTTGTTATGAGAAAGTTGCTCATTTGGGCTGGCTGTTCCTGACCAAAATGTATCCTGTTGACCTCAACTAGGACCTTTCTGATGTGAAACAATATTTTTAGCCTTCTCTAACTGCGCACACAGCATCCACAGCTCCCCACTGCCTTAGACACCACCCCACCACTGTCACCGCCGGCCTCCTCACACCTTGCAGACTGAGTTTTACTGACGGCTGCACACCCACTTACAATACTGCACCAACCCTTACTCACCGTCTTTCTCCTCCAGTAACATTTTAAAAGTCTAATCCCATTTTTAAAGAAATACATGTTTTATTAAAAATAGTTTTATATTTACAGAAAAGTTGTAAAGATGGTACAGCGTTCCATAGACCCCAAACTCAGTTCCATTATTATTATCTTGCATTACTGTGGTGCATTTGTGACAATTAATGAAGCAGTGTTGATATGTTACTACTTACTAGAGTCCATACTTTCTTGATATTTCTTTTTCCATTCCAGAATCCCACCCAGGTTGTCACATTATATTTAGTCATCATGTTTCCATAGGTGCTTATGGTCTGTGACAGTTTCTCTTCCTTTGTTTTTGATGACCTTGACAGTTTTGAGGAGTATTGGTGAGGCGTTTTGTAGAAAGGACCTTTATTGTTATTTTTATGATTTTTTTTTTTTTTGGTCATTATGAGTCTGGGGTTATGGGTTTTAGGAGGAAGACCACAGTGGTAAAGTACCATTTTTATCACACTTTTTCAAGGGGACACGCTATCAACATATTTGTCACTGTTGATGTTGACCTGATTCAGCTGGCTGAGGTAGAGTTTGTCAGGTTTCTCCACTGCAGTGTTACTCATTTCTTCCCCTTTCCATAATACTGTACTTGTTAGAAGGAAGTCATTATTCAAAGCCCACAGTTAAAGAGTAGGGGATTATGCTCTAGTTTTATGTTTTAATTAATTCTGTATCTCTAGGGCCTCGCCCAGTTCAGCCCAGAGAAGAAGCACAATAGATGCTGAATGGGTGAGAGAGAAAGATACAGCCTTCCATGCTTCATGGAACATTGATGAGATAAAGAAATGGCATTAACTCTATTATATACTTGAAAGTTGCTGAGAGTAGATCTTAAATGTTCTCATCACAAAAAAGAAATAGTAATTATGTGACATGATAAAAGTGTTAGCTAGCTATGGTGGCAATTATTTTGCAATATATAAGCGCATCAGATCAACACATAGTACACCTTAAACTAACACAACATGTCAATTATATCTCAGTAAAATGGAGAAAAAGAAATGGCATAAAGGAAAAGTGGAAAAGTTTTATTCAGCAACAATTATGGTGAGAGGAAAAGTAGGAAAAATAGCATTTTCTCACCTAATGCTATTAATGTGTTGTGAAGTTATCAATAAATGATGTTGAAAGAATTAATGAAGATGAATGGAAGTTGAAAGGATTTTCCAAGGAGAGGAGGAAGAACTACTGCACTGGTGTGATTTTCTTTGTGTCCTATTCATTTTTGAGGTTGGGAGCATTAGCTTGTTAAGCAGCTTTTGGGTTTTTTTTTTGGTTTTTTTTTGAGGGCAGTGTCACTGGCCCTCATATGTGGGACCCGAACCGGGGCCTCTGGCTTCCCAAACCAGCGCTTAACCACCGCGCCACTCAGCCGGCCCTTAAGCAGCTTTTATAAGGAAGAAAATGAAGCTAAAGGAGAGCTGCCTTTCGGAGTTCCTTCCTTCATGCATTCACTCAGCACAGGCGCACCACTGGGAGCCAGGCTTGAGGGTCAAGGTCGTAGATGATCCAGGCCCCGCCTTCAGGAAGCTGACAGTCAGGGACAGAGGACCACACTAGAGAGAAGAGTAAATGAGCTCTCTGGCCCAGAAACTCAAGATGAAACATGGAGGCGTGATAAATCCAGGCCCTCATGGAAGGATCTGGGAGGGAGCAGTTAAAGCGGGGGATTACATGACAGAGAACAGGTCAGGCTATGGAAGGAGTGGGACCATGGGGAGGTCGTGGGCTGCCTTTTTCCAGTTTTAATTGTGTTTATTATGATTTTAAACAGAATTCATCTAGTGGAGAAGCATTGTTTAATCAAATGAATACAGGCATACATCAATAGGGATTTTATTTTTTTCTTGCAAGATATTGCCTCTTATTTTACCTACCTGATTTTAATATTAGCTGAAGGCTGATAATGTGATGGATTTCTGTCTGACCATACCATTACAGATAGGTCAAAATTTTCCTTTGAAATTGCCCAGAAAAAACAAGTTGTCCAGAATATTGGTAGTATCTCAAATGAGAGCAACACGCATTTCACTCAACACCCTGAAGAGGGTGCCCACAGCCCACACTGGGCCCCAACCAGGTGCTTTGAGCTGCTGGTTATGCAAGAAAAAGCCAGCCTCTGGAGAATCGATGTATTTGCTAATGATTTCTGGCTTGGTGGTACATAGATGTTTTCATTTTGAAAAATTCTCATTATTTATTAATGGCATGTAGAAATAAGTATGCTTGAGACACAAATCTGTCGCCTCAAAAATGGACTGCAATGACGTGACTGAGGGAAATTGGGGGAAAGAAAAGCCTGTGTATCCACGATCGTTTTTCTTTTAAACCTGTAAAAAAGATGCATGATCCCAGCGTGAGAAATCTGACATGTGGTGATGGATGGTGAGAGAGAATTGGGAGTGGGAGTCTGTTGAGAAGGTTTGGACACCCTGATGAAAGATAACCTAAGACGTTACTAGCCTGTAAAAAGTTCCTACAAAAATCCACTGCAACAGCTCTTATGTGTCATTGCACAGTAAAAAGAAACTGCATTTGGTGCATATGGAACACTCACCTTTTTCAGAAGCACAAAGAGCCTGCTGCTGTATTCAGCTGGACGGCTCATTGAGCCAGTGTCTACTGCTTGTGACGGAGGCCTGTGGCTTTATGATTCACTACTTGGGTCAAAGCCTCCAATTTAAGGACACATTCCCTACATGTATGTGTGGCCCACTTCTGTAGACTATCTTGGTACAGACAGTCAAGGGTAAGACATCAAGAGTACGATTTTCATTGGGTGTCAAGAGACAGCCTTGTCGTGTCATGTGGGGCAAAACAGAGGCTGGCCAACTTGTTAAAAATCTGATTAGAGAGGATGGCATGTAAGTTACTTGTAAGCCCACAGCAGCCGCAGCAGTTACTCATGTTCTGGCAATTTAAGACTATCCTGTGAGCTTCAGTATTCATTAAATAGCACTTAGTTACTATGGCAACTGTCCCTTTCCAGTATTTATGCGCTCCAGGATCTCTTCCAGAATCTCAAGCACACAAACATATAGCTAACACGTTGTGTGCATTGGAACATTTAATGAAGACTTCTAGTGAGAGACTCTTCTGCAGTGCGGGCACATTTTACTCACAGTTATTTTCGTTGATATTTTTTTTAAACTCAATTATATCATGCTTTGACTTTGAATACACCATTCTTGAAGGCATTGTGCCACCTTTCCTGTTTAATTTCCTTCCCTTTCTCATTGCAGAGAGATAAAAGAATTTAACTTTATATTCTGTGAAGAGTAATGACTTGCAGCTTATGAAAGTGGCCCCACTGGATTCTAGAGGGGGCCTTGTGTGTGAGAGAAAATGAGGGGAGGAAGGCTATGTCATCCTTGGGTCCTGGGGATTGGGAAGAGGGGTGTGTGTGGGAAAAAGAAATAGAGTGAGGTGTCCTTTGGCAAGGAGTGATGATGATGGCTCATTATTATAGCTATATTATCAGTGACTCTTTTACAGAAGCTGTGAAGTATTTTCCCTTGAAGTTGCACATTGTGTGTTTTTTGCCTAATTTGTACACGCTATGCTTCCTCCTCCTCAAAAGAAGCATATGCACTCAGGCATGCCTAGCACACACTCACACACTTGCACATAAATCCAGCAACTGGGTTTCTGCTTGTAGAAATTGATTAGCCCAAAGCTTTCTTTTAATGCCTGTGTCTGAGAGTGTTTAACTGATTCCTCCCCCAGCCCCCAAACCCACTCATCGTAGTGCACGTTGTGTGGGAGGAGGTGGTGGGTGACCAGACCTTGTACCAGGTGCATGGATGCGATGAAGATGATTTAGGCCATGATGTTTATCTGGGTTGTCTCACATATATTCCTGGAGATAGCGTGGCACCAGGTTGAGGTTGTCACAGCTATGGGGGCACCCTTCACAGAGCAGTCACCACAGATTTATAAAGCAATTATGACAATGTCCTGACACATGATGACAAAGTAGCTTTTGCTAATCCACACAAAATCGGGGGGCAGGGGCAGAGCCATAGTAGAAAGAGAAAGGCTTTGTGGTTCAATTCCTGTCCTGCCACTCGCTGACCGGATGTGACCTTGGGAATATGTTTTTCATTTTTATGAATTTCAGCTTCCCATTTGTAGATGAGGGATGATGATGATATGGATTTCATAGCATTGTTGTGAATATTGAAGATAGTGTACATAAAATGCTTGATATAATAAAAGATAATAAACAAAATAACAAAAAGGCTTGGTCCGTAACTCATGGTCATCAATGCTTGGCATGTAGTAGGTGGTCAGTGAAAATAGGTGGCCAATTTATCAAATAAGTGGGAGCTATTATTAGCTCCATTTGTGATTCAAAAGTCTTTGCTGCAATGACTTCATTCAGACATGAGCAAGAGATACTAGTATTACATATTTCATATAAAAGCGTCATCTCTTGTGTTTCTTACACCCTTCAATTTTCACCAAGAGTGACTAAAATTAAGAAACTTGGGTGAATTTTTTGGGCTGAGATAACCTGATTAAATCAGAACTTCTTACGTGCCCACAGAGCTGACTCCTTTGAAAAATTATTTGCAGTGAAATTATTCCAACAGACGACCTATGATTCCTTTCGTGGCCTTCAGAAGACATTTACGTAAAAAAAAAAAGTTTTGGACTATGCATGAAAAAAAGCTTGCTTTGCTGATTACATATGGGTAAAAATTTAACCACTATTTATTCCAGGTTGTTTATTTAAATATGTTGTTATGCAACAGAACCTTTTAAATGAACTAGAAATGATTTTCAGGGACTTCGCTACTAATTAGCTGTAAAAATTTTTTCAAATGATAAAAGGGAAGCAGCTTAGGAACAGATCGCAGTAACCAGTTCTATCATTGATCATTTGCCTTTGCCAAAGTAAGCACAGTTTATTTTAAGCATTAAGATTTAGGTTAAAAATAAGCACCAAGAGGAGGTGGTTGTGGCATAGGCTTTTCTCACTAAGCACTTGCTATCTATGTTTTCCTACTTGACATATATTGTATATTTTTCTGTCTTTGGCATTTGACTATTTTATTTACAGCTGTATCTCTTGGTTCCAAAACAGTGTCAGATACATATAGGAGCTCAATAATTATTTGTTGAATAAACCAGATACTAATAGTCTTGGGCCAGTGAACAAATGTATGATTGAAAGTTTTTGGTTGGGCTTTGTTTATCTGCTCCTGGAACTGGTTCAAGATCCAGGTTTTACATTTTTCCCTTTACAGTTAGAAAGAAAGAAAGAAGAAAGAAAGAAAGAAAGAAAGAAAGAAAGAAAGAAAGAAAGAAAGAAAGAAAGAAAGAAAGAAAGAAAAGAAAGAGAGAGAAGAAAGAGAGGAAAGGAAGGAAAGGAAGGAAGGAAGGAAGGAAGGAAGAAAGAAAGAAAGAAAGAAAGAAAGAAAGAAAGAAAGAAAGAAAGAAAGAAAGAAAGAAAGAAAGAAAGAAAGAAAGAAAGAAAGAAAGAAAAAGAAAATTATTGGCACTTCTGCCTTCTTCTTCCCCAAGGCAGCACTTGACAAATATGCATTCCAGAGTCAATCAGTGGCCAGTAACGTTGCCAGACCTGGCCCATGAATGTGGCTTAAGCCAGGGTGGATCATTTTGTGGGTCCAATAACTGTTCATTGGTTTCAGACTTACTCCTAATTCTGGCCAGTTATCTTTTGAAAATTAATTAATTAACTAATTAATTTTTATTATTTTCAGGTGTACAAAACAATGTACTAGTTAGACATTTACACCCCTCACCAAGCGATAACCCCCCTCCCCCAATCTACTGCCCCTTCAACATTGTATATAGCTGTTACAACTCCATTGACTATTCCCTATGCTGTACTCCACATCCTATGACAATTATATATATATATGATTATATTTCACATTCAATATTTTTCAGCTTCAGCTTCAGATGTACAGCACAGTGATCAAGGATCTACACCATCCATGAAGTGGTCTCCCTAACAAGACATGTGCCCATCTGACACCCTACAAAATCGAGATGGGAGGTGGGTGGGGATGAGGGAGAAGCTGAGGCAATTAGAAAGCACACATTGGTAGCCAGAATATTTCCATGGGGATATGAAAGGCAGTTTGAGGATTATAATCAATAATGTTGTAAAGGTTTTGTAGGGTGTCAGACCAGCCAGTTAACTTAAGGACATGCGGCCCTTGGTTATACAGGAAACAGGAAACAGAGTGAAATGAAGCAAAGGAACGTCAGCATCAGTACCTGGAAAGGATCCTTGGGTTCTCATGTTCTTACCGCACAGCTAAGAGCCACAGCTTACCACAAGGGCAATTGGAGGCAGCTTCAGTAAAGATGCGACCTTTCCTTCAGAAGAGGGTCTGAATGGGAGTCTATTTGTAGGCAGTAAGCAATTCAGGGAAGGGCAGTCTTTCTTAATGCTCTTATTTTAAGAGCAGAAGTTCTCAAAATATGGCCTTTGGACTACCAACATTAGCAGCACCTGGGAATTTATTAGAAATGCAAATTCTCAGGCACCACTCCAGACATATGGCCTCAGAAAAATGCTGGGAGTGGAGCCCAGTGATCTGGGTTTTAACAGGCCCTCCAGGGGATTCTGATGCACACTCAAGTTTGAGAACCATTGGTCTATATAAGACTTAGGGATTCATCAAGTCCAATAAACTCCCCAAACAGAGTTCTCCTTAGCCTCCCTTGATTCCTGCCAGTTTTAGGGAACTCACTACCTTACCAAACCTTTCAGTCCTTTCTGGGATGGCTTTAATTATTAGGATGTTCTTCCTTCGTTACATTAAAAATGAGCTCTTTCCAGCTCCTAACATGTCTGGCCTCTGAAGCTGTACAGGATATATTTATGCTCTCATATGTCAGTCATTTTATTCATTCGTTCACTCACTCAAATATTTGAACGAAGTTATTGGCTCCCAATCAGCCATTCTATCACCAAGATAAACATTCTCGGATTCTTCAACAAATCTTGGGGTCCAGGATTAACAGAATCCCAATATCCTGACCACTCTCTGCTCACCCTTCTCTTGACACATACTTGTCCATATCCTATGAACAGGTTCGTCCCAGAACTGGGTATGTTTTTGCCCGAAATACCACTATAGCAGGAACAGGTGAGGCTGATTAGTTTTATAACTAAATGTAGAACTTCACATTTCCTTTATTACATTTTCCTAGGATGCACCTTATGAACTTGCCATTTATAGGTTAAGAAAAACCAACAACAGCGAAATGTGGGCGATTGCATTTGTTCATTAAATAATTTAAACACTTATATAGGATATTCTTCTCTGATGTTTACGTTAATATGACTAGGATTATAGAAAATGGTTATATTTTGACATTACAACTTTTAAGTCCACTTGGGCAGGTAATAATTTACAATGCCTGTAACTTTTAAAAGATGCAATAGTTAACATAAACAAAAGCACTCCCATGCATTTCTGCATTTCTTTCTATTTCTACTGTATGCAGATGGATTCCCAAGCCATATATACATCTATATGTATATATGTATATATGGCTTGGGAATCCATCTGCATACAGTAGAAATATATATATATATATATATATATATATATATATATATACTCACATATATAAAACTTTGTGTATTTGTAGTTTTACATGAATTGATTATACTATATGTGTATTGTGCAACTTTCTCAATATTATGTTTGTGGGACTTATCCATGTTGAAACATTTATTTTCATTTATTTTCACTGCTGTAAAGTATTCTATTTTATGAATATAGCATAATAGATTATATATTCTTTTGCTGGTGGATATTTAGGTTGTTTCCCATTTTTTGCTATTTCAGACACTCTGTACATCCTTGTATATAGGTATAAGTATTAATATTTCTCTAGGATACCCATCTAGTCCCTGATTTGTTTTACATGAAATGCTGTCAAATTTTCCCTAGTAGAAACATATAAAATTGCTTGATTTTTTTTACTAAATGTAAAACTTTCTATTTGTCTCTATTATATTTTACCTTGTCCTACATTCATTTATTCAGTTATTAAAAACCACATATGGGGCCCTTACCATGTGCCAGAGACCACTGTAGGTGGCCAAAGACAAAAATGAATAACGCATAATCTCACTCTTTACCTAGGGTGACCAGGACAGGGCTGGTGGAGAGGTGGTGGCTCTTGCTTCTTGCTACCATCCTTGGTTTCTGGATTGTGAGTCTGATGTTCCAGGGATTAGCTCTCGCCACCAGAGTGAGATGGGATGTGGAGCTAGGAAGTAGGTGGGAAGGAAGTGGAGTTAGACAACTTGGGCTCAGGACCCCTTCCTGGCTCCTGAATGAACACTACAAATAGCCACTGTAGACCTGGGTCTGTACCTATTTTGTTTTCTAACTACATACCCAATTCTTCAAATATAGAAGATTGGCACCCACTCAAGTCACATGCACACAGACATATAACTGTTCCCCATTAATCAGGGCCTCTGGTTACAGTCACATATATTTTGCATAAACATGCATGTTGGCCCTTGATTTCCTGATTCTATCACATATAAACAGATAAAGAATATATATATATATATATATATATATATATATATATATATTCTTTTTTTTTTTTCATGTGGAGGGGTAAGCTGGAGGTCCTGCACAAGCTGCCTGTGAATTCAAGGTCAGAGCTTCCTTGCTGTGCTGCAGGGCAGCAGGCTGCATGCTCTGTCCTTAGTGACAAGCGTGCACTTGGCCGGCGTGAGCATGGGTTTCTATGAACCTGCCAGTCTCCTGCACACACTTCCCGGCACATCATTCTGGCAGGGGGATTCTTTGGGCACCAGAGGGCAGCTAGCAGTTTCTTTTAGAAGATTTCGTGTGCCTGCAGAACACCCACTCAGCATCCTCCCAGAGGAGTGCCCTGTGCAGACCTGAGAGGGCTTGGGAAAGAGAGTCAGGGTCCATTAGGTTTATTTTGCATCTGCAGTTGAAGTCACATTAAACCTATTGCCTAATTTCCTTTGTCTAAGTTGATTTCTCTTTGGCCAGGAGGCAGAGGGATCAATATTGTTTTTTATGCCGACATTATGTTGCCTGAAGGAAATTTTCCATCGGCTCACTGTGCCTGCCCTCAGTCCCATCACTGGGGCTGTGTGCTGTCTGGGCAATCAGGAGCCTCCCCAGATGTGCAGATGAGGCCTAACATCTGCACAGAGCCCACGAGGCTGTGTTTCTGGAGTGGGTCAATCAGGCTGCCCACTCGAGGCCACGCTGGGCATTCGTGCTGAGGCATTTTCCACATGTTTTTTCTGTATATACTGTGTGTGTGTATATATATGTATATATAGCTTTGTTTCATTTTTTCTTTCCTGTGAAGCCCTTTTCTCTACATTTTGAAAGCTTTCTACCTTTCCAATATTTCTTAAAGATGCTTTCTTTATATTTCTGTAATAATATTTTCTTTCTGTCCCCTTGGCATCCCTTCCCCTGATTCTGCCCCTTTTCTATCACAGGAGAGGATATGTTCATAATTTGCTCCCAGTTCTATTGTCCTACTAGGCATTTAAGGAAAGCTAAGAGTCTGGAGGCAGAATAATGAGAAGGCAGTTTATCCACAAGAAAAAAAAATTGGAGCATTTATCTATGTGGAAGGGTTGCTGAATTCCTCACATTGTGAGGGAAAAACTCAGTTATCTATAAACAGATATTTATTGCATGCTCACTTTGTATAAGAAATATATAAGAAATAGCATTGCTGCATACCGGGGGGACATCAATATAAGGTGTAATACTTGCCATCCAAGAGGCTGCATTCTGATTGGACAGAGGGGATATAAACATGGGAAAGGATAACTAACTCTTAGAAGAAGAATTAATAACAGTTCGACACATCGGAACAAGAGATAGAGGGGGTCTCATGTGCTTGACCCCTGACAAATGAGTGATCCAAATCGTTGTCCTGAGTTGAGGTCATCAAACTTCATGGAAGACAGGTTTGGGCTTGGGAAAAGGCTTTGAACTTACTGAATCCTTTGCTGGTGTCTCTGGATAACTAGAAAGGGGGCAGTAAAGCTACCCAGATAGAGAAGTCAGGAAGAAATGAAGGAAAATGGGAAAGATACATTCAAGGGGCAATCGAGAGACCGGAAAGACAGAGAGATCAGGATGGCAGGCAGTTGGAGATAAGATGAGTCCTGGCCAGGATGCCAAGAGCGCTGAGCATTAGCTTAAATATAGATTTTTCTGTTAGGCAGCATGAGCTATTGAATGTGTTTGAGTGAGAGTTTGAATTGATCTAAATATGTGCCTTCCAATCTTCACATGGCACAAGTAGAAAATGATCTTCTTTGTAGGGTATGTGGCACTAACGAGAAGAGGACTTGGAGACTGGGAGGAGAATGTAGCATAAAGAACTTGTCCTGGTTTGCCCAGAATTTCCCCAGTTTAGCAGTGAAAAGTCCTGTGTCCAGACAAATCCTTCTATCTAAACCTGCACCAGGACTGCTTGTCACCTGGGAGGAAGCTTTTGGTCAAAGGTGACTAGCCCACAGGCTCTGCCTACACCTGGTCACCCCGGGGTCTGGTAGTTTGGATCTTACATCTGGGCTCATCAGTTGGGAAACTGATTAAATATTATTTTAGAGGGATGAGTCTTCAGGATGGATTGGAGTCAGGGAGGATAGTCAGAGCCTATTGATGGAGTTTGGCTTGAGGAGATAAAGACTCAGGCAAGATAATGGCATCAAAAAAAAAAAAAGAATTGATTTAAGAGATTTTTTTTTTTTTTTTATCCTGGGAAGAAAAATCCTCTATGACAACTTGGTGAAAGATTGGAAATGGAGCAAGGGAGAGGAGTCAGAAGTGACTTTAAAACAACTGCAGTTTTGTTCATTTATGACCCAAGCATTTACTGAGTGCCATCTGGGTGCAGTACATTGTCTTTAAAGTTGAATAACAAATGTCGTCCCCTAAAGTGACTTAGGATCTAACTGGACAGATAAGAAACACTCCAAATAATGAAAATAACTATAATATAAGATGAAAGATTGGGGGGTGTTGTCCAGTGGTTAAAGCGCATGGGATTTAGAGCAGAACTGGGTCTCTGGATTCAAATCCCAGTTGTACCCATACATGACCTTGGGCAAGTTACTCACCTCTTCAAGGCTCAGTTTCCCCTCAGTAAAATATAGATATGCTAATAATAGTACCAATCCCTGAGGGTTGTTGGAAGGAGATAATATCTTCAACATGGTGCATGGCATATAGTGAAATTTTAAGAAACATTAATATCAATATTATCATTATCCCATATAAAATGGTAAGACATTAGAGATTTACAAACTAGCAGATTATCAAAGGTGCCAAGGAAATGGTATCAAAGGAAATGACTTTTATAATGTGAAATCCTAGTGGGAGAAAGCTGAAATAAATCAACAAGTGCCAGAATTCCAGTTTGTTTTGTCTATCTACTTTCACCGTCCATTTATACATACGAAATCAAACAATTAAGTTCACGAACTCATCCTAGAAAAAGTGCTACATACCTCATTGCTGAATATCACCATGGTTACCTTCGAAGTGCTCCCTGTGGGAAGCTATGCACCAACGCCAGCGCCTAGTCCACTCTTCAAAGCAATTTTGGAACTTTTTTTCTGGAATGGCCATCAGAGCTGTCATCGGATTACCCTTGATATCCTGAATGTCATCAAAATGTCTTCCTTTCAATATTTCCTTTATCTTCGGGTAAAGAAAGAAGTCATTGGGAGTAGGGAGGGTGTTCCAATACAGTCATTTGTTTCCTGGCTAAAAACTCCCTCACTGACAGTACCATGTGAGCTGGTGCATTGCTATGATACAAAAGCCAGGAATTAGCAAAAAGTTCAGGTCGTCTAACTTTTTCATGCAGCCTTTTCAGCATTTCCAAATAGTAAACTTGGTTAACTGTCTGTCCAGTTGGTACAAAGTCATAATGAATAATCCCTCTGATGTCAAAAAAGGTTAGCAACATCCTTGCAACAACTTCACGAACTTAATTGTGAGATCTCGTATCCTCTTCCACACATGTAGTTTGTAACTGGTGTGTCGATGGGACACAATTGTCACTGCAATTTCAGTGAAATGTCCCTTACACATCACAAAGGGCTGCTAAAACAATTTTGGACATCTGACAGCATGTGACAGTAGTTTCCAGGTAAAGTCTTTGTGTAATTTCTTTGTGTTATGTCTTTAATCTAGGTTTATAGAGATGGGTAACTTCTACAGTAAAAAAAAATTTTTGTTGTTATTTTAAATCCAAATTTCTGATTATTTCTGATGGATGGATACTAAAAGAGGAATTACTGTATCACGGCTATGCGTATTAAAGACTATGCGTATTAATGTGGTTACCACCTCATGGCTCCTTACTAACTCTGAGCACAACCTGTTCTTTTTCTTTGACTTTTGTTACTTTTGCAGGTAAAAATTGTTAGCTTTCAGTTATAAATTGCATGTACCTGAGCACTAAGACAGTTGAATACTTTTTCATGTTTATTAGTCATTGGGGCTTTTTTCTTACAAAGAAATATCTGTTCATACCCTTTGTTCATTTTTCTTTGGGTAACATAATATTATTTGTCTCTTTATTTAAATGGTTTGTCATATTTCTTGCAAACTCCCCAAGGTTCTTTTGAGGAATAAGTGCTATAGTTATGTGAAAATGTTTTGCATAAACTATAAGGATATATATATATATATATATATATATATATATATTATTATTGAAACATTGACTTTGTTCATATGTTAGAATCATGGTCTAACAAAGAGGGCCTTGCAAATTCAGAAATAGGTATGACCGGAGTGTCAGCTTCATTTCATTACAGGAGGGATTTTGTCTCTTTTATGCATTCTGCATCCTCAGTACCTACAACTGCGTATGAATGAGCATATGACAAACCCACAGATGTACAGGGATTTTCTACAATGTTCCACCAAGATGACTTCTTCATTTCATTATCTTTTTTTGCCCCAAGCCAGAAGTGAATAGAGTTGTATATAGCTAAGAGGCCAGAGCTGTGAAAAAATGGTCTTAAAATCCTGAATTTAGAAAATTCATTTCTTAGAACCTAACTTCCTTTATAGAAACAGTGTAAACCTAATTAGTAATCCTACCTCATTTATTTAAGTGATAAACCAGAGACAAGCAGTGTGTAATGACGCAAGCATGGTTTTCAGCGATATGATAAAAGACCCAAGTTGTTGCTTTGTTTTTAATAGACCAGCACTTCTAACTCCTAAATATATGGCAAACCTCCTAGTCTTTCTGTGCCTCATTTGTTGTTTTTTGGACACCTATGAGAATAAATTGTACACGAGGTCTAAAAAAAACCCACAACAATATGTCTTAAAGTTCATTCATTCTTTGGTTGCCTATTTTTGGGGAAAGGTTTTGCATAGAAATTTATACTGATAAGTATAATCTCCTGTATAGACCTAAATTCAACTACCCACAAGTATCTGATACTATCTTCTTTTCTAAAGTGTTTCTGTCCTTTTTTTAATCCCTAATTATCCTACTTTGCATTATGTTTTCCTTTTAAGGTGCTTTCGTATTTCTGGAAGAAGTGAAATTTCATATAAATGAATGAACATTTTACTCCAGGCTTGTGTTCTGGGTGGATCCCTTATAATGGGAGGCAGTAGGTGGTGGTTCATCAGTTAGGATTTGAGTCACAGAGACTCTTAATTATTATCTTAGGTGACTTCTCTTCTCTGAGCCTCCATTTCTTCATTTAAAATACCTATATAATAGGCATTTTTTAAAACCCTGCTTTCATAGAGTGGTAAGGAAAGTTAAGTAAAAATATGAGAAGATTTTAGCATAAGGCTTGACATATGGGCATGCAGTAAATGGAGGCTGCACCTGAAGACCCATATTGTTGACCATCATAGGTGACTTGGCCATGACTTTCAGCCATGGAGGTACTATTAGTAAATGTACGAAAAGCAAGTGAAAATGTCAAAGGTGAATGCTTGAAGAAAGAGAGATCCCTACAAGAAACTATCCCAAAATCAGACCACCAGGATATTTCAGTAAGGGTTCAAACAGAGTGGAACCACTTGGAGATATAAATATAAATATAGGTATATGTATAGATATGGATACATACATTCATCTACACACACACATATATATATACACATACATTTGTATACACATACACACAAAAAGGTACATGTATGTGTATATATGGATGTGTATGTATATATACATATGATGATGTGTATATAGACCCACATAGGTGTACATATAGACATATACCCTGTTTCCCCAAAAATAAGACCTAGCCGAAAAATAATCTGTAGCGTGATTTGAAGTGCCAAAATATGGCACCTTGCCATACTGAATATTTTAAGCTGAAGTAGTTTGTGGAAATGGCACCATTCTCCCTGAAACAGGTAATAAAACCCTCATGTGAGGGGTGCATGCCCTCCATATCCTGGAGGAATCATGCTAGGGCTTCTTCTCTGACTAGGTCTTATTTTTGGGGAAACATGGTACATACATGCACATGGTACAAACATATACACACATATGACTGACTTTCCACAATTGTAGGAGCTGGTTAAGCAGTGTCTGCCAGGCTTGTTACCTGTCTGTCTGGTGCTGGAGCTCGAAGCCCAGCCAGCAGGCCTTCTTGAAGGGAAGATGGGGGTAAAGTGGGAAGAGCAAGGACCAGGTGGAAACACACGCAAAGCCAGAGCCCCATGGGGATGGAGTGGAGCCCGTGCTGGTTCTGGTCGCCTCTGCCCTTGGTGGTGTGGTGTGGGTGTCAGCCTTTGGTCAAATATACACACTGGTCCCAGGAGTGAGAGCAGCTGAAGGAGGAGCCACGGGAAGGCAGAGCAGGGCCAGTCAGGTGGCTCCTCACACCAGGAGATCAGCCCACAGATAATCTGAGCTGCCAATTGGTTGTTGCTTCATTTCCACCCTCTACCCTCCAAAGCATGGTTGCTATGACCAATGGAAGGACCTATTTTAAGGATGAGGTTCAGAGAGGTTAGTCATAAGGGATTCAGAGACTGCATGGTTGACACCAGTGTCTAACCCCTTAAACTTGTGAAGGTACAGCTCTCCCTACCCCCCGCAAAAGGGCAGGGAAGGATGGAGGGGGCCCCTAAACACAGAGGTTAAGACTTGGTCTCTGGAGCCAGACCTCCTGGGTTCATAATCTGGCCTCTCCGTTTACGGACAGTATAATCTGGGACGAGTTACTTAACCTTGGTTTGCTTCAATTTCCCCATCTGTCAAATGGGCATAATTAGGATCCCATATCAAAGGCTGCTATGTAGAGTCAGAATGGTAAGATATGTGAATGCTTTGTGACAGTGCCCTGTGAGTGCTGGCAGTCATCACCCCAGTTTGCTCAAGTCAGCAAAGTTTCTGCAGTGGCATATCGCTTGTCAGGCCCTCCTGACAAGGAGTGTCACTCGCTTTCCTGCCTCCATTATGGATGAGTCTGCCCTTAGGCGAGCTTGGTGATGCAGCTTGGTGATGCAGCTGAGTCAGTTTCCCAGGCTGCTTTTCCACAGCTTTTCAGTTTTGCCACCTTGGGTTCTGATCCTCATGCCTGCTCCAGGCTGACAGGTCATGTCGCAGTGACTGCAGTAGCCCCAGCACCTGCCTTTGTGACTCGACAGTACAGTTCTCCCTAGAAGCAGGTACCTTTTGGGTCTGGTCAAGTTGGAGCTAGACAACTTTATTGCTAATTGGGACTCAAAACGCCCTTTTAGGAGGATCCATGCTGGAGTATACCACGGCTGAAATAGATCATTAGCTGTCACTAATTGTTGCCCAGAGAGAAAGCAGATAATTACTGTGTTAAAATTCCAAGTGTTCTGGTAACCTTTTTAATGAGTGAAGAAGATAGCACCTTCATCCTTTGAGCAGGGGGATGGTCACTGATGGCTGGGGTGCGCTGGAAGGAGAATGGAGTTGGGGGTCAGCCTGCTTGTGTTTTATTGCTGACCCTGCCATTTACTTACTGGGCAACTTGAGCAAGTTACTCAATCCCTCTCAATCTCCATTTCCTCATCTGTTAAATGGGGATGATAATATGGGATGCTCAGCAATTAAGTGAGGCAATGCACATGGAAGTACATGGACTATGGCAGATGTTTAATGGACAGTGACCAGACCTGGAACTTGCTGGAATGTTCACCGGTGTCCCTCTGCCTCAACTTGGTGGTTACCCTTCTCATCCCCCTCTGTGTTCTTTTCATTATTTCTATGTTTTTCTTTATCCTCCACCTTTTATTCTCTCTTTCTCTCCTGGTCTTTTTTTTTTTTTTCTTTTTCTTTTTGTGGCGCTCTCTCTTTGTCAAGGTTTTAGGTCTTCCCATCCTCTCAAGAGCCTTGAGTTTTTTTCAGCCCTGCAACATTTAGAGAAGGAGTCGGCAAACTCCTTTTGTAAAGGGCCAGATAATAAATATGTTGGGCTTGATGGGCTGGAGGGTCTCTGTTTAACACTGCCATTGTAATAATAGTACAAAAGCAGCCATAGGTAATACATAAGTCAAGAAGCATTGCTGTGTTCCAATAAAATATTATTTTCAGAAGCAGGCTGTAGGACAAATTTGACCTGCAAGCCATAGTTTTCCAACCCCCAATTTAGAGTTTTGGAGATTATAGACTCCTCTCATTGAACATCCAAGTTCAGCTCCTCCGATGGACATCCTGGGTCTCCAGTTGCCACCATGATATTGAGAAAGGCTTTGGTGCCTCAATAGCTCTTGGTCTATATTTTTCCATAGCATTTTAGACAGTGGATCAAGAAGGGATTGGAAAAGGTTACTTTGGTATTCACAATGGAAGGCCATTTAAGTCTAGAAAGATTCTAGAGAAACCCCAGTTAGACAATTGAATCATAAGTGACTGTGCAGCCAGCAATAGGTAAAGTTTGCTCACCATGGCAGAAATATCTAAACATCTTGCTGGTACTGTGCACATTGCATAGTCATCCATTGATCCACTTCCAAAAGAGCTTGTAGACCCTGCGTTATGGTTAACACAAGCTCCTTTTCATTAAAGGGAAAATCCTTTTTACTTCACAGATCTAAGTTCGAGATCTAGCTATGTCATAAGATAGCTTATCCTAGGCAATTTAACTTCAAACATTAAGCCTCAGTTTTCTCATCCACAAAATAGGGATAATAATAATATTGATATCATGGGCTTACTGTGAGGATTAAATGAGATAATGTTTTTAATACCTATCATAGAGCAAGGCTGCCCATCATTGTTTGTAATGGTTTTTCATTAAGAAAATGTTTTTGACAATTTTGGAGTTTCTGAGAGCCCCTTCAATTGTGACTTAGGGGGAGAATCATGTGACGTTAAGCTTGCTTCATCACCTCCTCAGGGTGCTGGGGCCAGGCCTCCATTCTTAGGAGTCCTGAGCTAGAAATTCTCTCTGACTTCTGACCGGTGCTGCCACCCATCTTTGTGGAGGTCACACAATTCTTGAGCAATCTGCATTCATGGTTCTCTTACTTGGCTTCAGAGTTTGCTACTCTCCTTCCCTGACATACTTCACACTCTGGTTGTCAATAAGTTATTTTTCAGTGTCAAACTACATTTCATCTGCCAACGTTTATGCTTACTACCTTTTTATTCTCCTCAGTAGGGATGGAGGGAAAATAGGTCATCATCTTCCTTTCAAAAAAAGAGTAAAGTTAAAAGTCCCCCAGACATTTCTGTGATCCAACTCTCCCTTTTTCATCCCTTTGGTGGAGAACCCTACTGCCTTCCCTTCATATTCCAGTCCTTCTTTTTTCTTCTTAAAATATGGCATAATAATAAACAACACAATAATAAGTACCTACTCTGCTCTGAACTTTCAGGCAGGATAGTGTGTGAATTTTACCCAGGGTGTTGCTGTGTGGAAAATGGACATCTTTTTTCTGCCCAAGTTGCACCCACAGCTAGTCTGTCAAACAATGTCCCCCTGCCAAGGGCAAAGCAGCTCCCCAGGAAGCGAAACGGTATAATTGCAGGACCAAGTTGACACCCCCCCTCCAGGAAGTGATTTTTAACTCTTATCAATATGTCAGGCCAACAGTTCGCCTTCTAAAACCTAATAATCATAACTCACCTATAAGTACCTACCTGTTTAATATTCATAGGACATACATCCTAGTATCATGCTACCTTTTGCTGATTCACATTCTGTTCCTGTTCTTTTAAATTATTTTTAGTTCCCCACGTTCTGAAAACTAGTATATAGAACATGCAATATTTATGTTAAGGAGTAATTCAGAAATTTGCTAATAACTTAGTTTTGAATAAACAAATATGTATATAAAATGTCTTCTCTTCACTCAGCACTGTGTGAGGCACCGAGGTTGAAGAATGTGGTACCTACTTCCAAGGTCAGCTTTCTAGCATCTAAATCTCGTTGATCTAACCATGATCTCCACCACTGTTCATGGCCTACATGACACAGCTCCCAGGACAAAGCAGAAGGGTTACCTGGTCAGTTTATAACTTGAAGCCATAGTTCGGGCAGCATTTTTATGAACCTGCATTAAATGTTTTATCATCACTGAGTATCAATAGACTTCCCAAGTTATTGTCCAATTTAGATTTAATAACGTGGCTGAAAGAATTCCCATTTTCTCTTCTGTGGGAGGTCAGTGTAGACATCTGAATAGAGGGTGGAAGATTAATGGGTGCAGTGAGCAGCAACTTTGCTTAATAATGACAGTGTACTTGAAGTAGCACCATTTAGCATTTCCAGAGATGTGGCTGCTTTGCTCCCCATTTATATAACATGTCACATCCAAGAAATGACAAGAAAGATAGTTTGAAATAGACAGTTGGAATTCACGTCAACAACAAAAAAATATCTTCTATGATGATCATATTGAGAATGACCAATTTTGGTTTAAGGAATTTTTACTAACATCCTAAATCCCTTGCTGCTAAACAGAAAACAGACGAAGAAACATTAGGAAGTATGGGATAAGTTGTTTTCCATGTGCTTTCTGGTGGGTGAAGAATGTTTTCATTGATTGAATGCTTTCCTGGTAGCTTGCCATAGAGCTTTCAAGGGGCAACATTGAATAGTGGTTAAGAGCCCACCCTCTATTTCACTTCCATGAGCTTAACTATCTCTGAAACATGGGGTGAGTAATTAATTTTTTGGTGTCTTATCATCCTCCTCTATTACAAGGTAGTAACAATAGTACCTGCCCTGTAGGTTGTTGGAAAGATTTACTGACTATTTGTTCTTTCGTGTTGAATATACAAGGCATCCTATAACACAATATAGAGAGATGCATTTTATTTTTTAAGTGCTACTAATAGCCCTGATATGATCCTATTAACTTTTTTCGGTTCTCATGGCAACCTGATAAGAATCTATCCGTGCCATGCACAAAACGAGTAAGCAGGAGAAAATATAACACAACACCTAAACACATCATTTCCCTGGGGTCAGGAGGATCCATATTGCTCTAACAGATTTTCTTCCTCTCCACCGTGTTCTCTCTGAGTGCACATGGGCGATGTTGCAGCCTCCTGCAGGCTTTGCTTCAGTGATTTTTCTCATCTGTAAGAGCACGCGGCTCTTTGATTGAAAGCTATTTGCAAAGGAACAGAATGTTTTGCTGCAGCTGTGATGTGAGTGGTATCAAAGTTATTGACTAAGTTGGAAAACAGCTTAACGTTATCTTTGGGGCTTCTGCTACCCTGTCGGCTTGGGCCTTGGAGATGTGGATATTTGGGACCTAGTAAGACAACCTTGATACCCCTCTGCAGAGAGACATGCCTGTTTGATATGGGCTCAAAGCGAGCTTGACAAAGAGCAGCTTTTTCCTTGGGCAGAGCGACCTCTGAGAACACCCTTCCTGTGAATTTGCTAATGAAGAGTCAATGGCCCAGAACTCCAGCCTCTCTCGGTGTGTGGGAAGGCTTTAATCATTCCTGTCCCTCCTGTCACCACTGGGACAGGCCCACAGCCTGGCCAGCCAATCAACATTTAGAGAGAAGGGATTTCTGGTAAATGCTCCTCTCCTGAGCAGACACGCATATTGTTCAATTTGAATAATATTTGATAATGAATCTCGCAGCTCTTGGGTATTGCTTACAAATGGAATCAGAGCATCGCCCCGTATTTGCATGTGTTCTGCAGACAGATTTGGTTGAAAATGGCTTTTAGGTTCTTTTTGAGTCATAGGCCTTTGGAACTCTGCCTCAGAGACACCCTTGGGCCCTTCGTTAAGGGAGTGACTACTCTCTAATGGACGAGGTAATTTCTACTCAGGGTCTTTGGCTACAAACCATAGTAACCAACTTGCTGTCGCGTAGGCAAAAACACATTCTATCGAAAGCCACAGGAATGTCACAAATGGAAAGAATGTCACAGACAGAAGGAATGTCACAGAGGAATGTCACAGAGGCCAATGGTCCAGGTTTTGGAAGGGCAGTGGCCAGCATAGCCCTGGGCAGCCCCCAGCAGGAGTTGGCCTGTATTCAGGGATGCACCCTCCAATCACTTTTAATTTGTTTATCATTCTGCCAAAGATTCAAATTCCTGGGAAACAGAGCACACACGCCCATCTCTTGGTTAAGGAAGAACAGGGCACCATGCCTAGCAGTCTTGCCAGATTATCTCCAATGGGGGAAAGAAGTTTCTTAAAGAAAAATTGGGGTGCTGTCACCAGAGGAGGGGGGAACAAATGCCAAGGGACAAAATACAGTGCTTGGTAGCCTGTGTTCCTCAGGATGGGGTCAGCGTATGGCCCCTGTATGAGCTGAAATGAACCTGTGCAGATCCATGAACCTGCTCCAGTTTATCCCCAGTGTTGCTGTATCTGACAGTGATGATGTCCATGGAATGACTCTTCCTTTTAGGCATGTGTGTTCTTGCTGCCTTCACAGATAGTCTTCCAGCATTCAAAGCCCTACCTGCTTGCCAGGTAACACAAGAGCTGGTTACATGAGGGACTTCGGACCTTCACACCTGGACCTGTGTTGCCCTTTGAGCAACTTATGAAAACGTGGGAGATGTTTTGTTATTTTTCCATAAAGTTCTGAGAAGGATGGGTCTGCCCCTTATGCTGTATGACAATGGACCCACTCAAAAGATGGTGCTTACCGGTCACCCTGGTCAGGGGCATAACATTGGAACAAGGCTTAGAGGGCAGTTGGGCTCAGCCTTCATGCTGAAGAAAGGCCTCAAGTTTATACTTCTGAGATTATCACAAAAGGAGATTTTTCAGAAACTTCTAGATATACTACAAGTATTAAAGGAAACAGATGTATCAGGCAGGGTTCTTAGCTGCAACCAGGTGAAATCCACTCTAGTAGTTGAAAAGGTGGGGTGAAGGTATATATTAAAACACCTGATGGCTCAAAGAATCTCCAGGAGGTCCAGAGGCTCAGACTGAGAGGCTACCCCACCAGGAGCAAGGCCTCAGGCCTGCCACAGGGAATGGAGAGCCCAAGGCTGCCTCTGGACACAGTTCCCACGGGTCACTCTGCTGAGGTAGGGCTTGGACCCTACTGCTAAACCTCTGTCACAGCTGGTACTAAAAGCAGGATGTATCCATCTCTACCCTCACCCACCTGGATTCCTTTGACACCTGATTCCTGTGTCACCAGCTTGCTATGCAAAGTCTGGTGCTAGGGCACCACTTTGGAGGAGGCCAGGTGACACAACTGGGTCCCAGTTGCAGAGGAAGCTGGGAAGGCACTTTTCTGGCTTCTGCCTTGGACAAAGTGTGTTCATAGGAACAACAGGTGTTCTTTCAAAGGCAATTGTGTGACTTGGAACTTGTGTTTATTCCATTAATGGATCACATCTCCCATATGGTACTAGTCATGAGTGGATTTTAAATACACTTTATAATTTTATGAATTTTGTGATGATGTGGCATTCTATTTTTGTTTAGAACAAATATTGAGAATGTACCACGGTTTTTTTTTTAACCTTCTTGTGGCAAGGTTACAGATATACCAGTATTCTCAAAAAGTGAAAGCAATTCTGGCCCCTCTGAGGTTCATCCCACATCACACTGTGTGAACCTTGGGCAAGCTCTTGCACAGCTATTTCAGCATTATCATCTGGGATGTGGAGTAATAATACTTAGCTGCGTACTTATTAGTGTTGATAATCTTGGTATTATAGGTATTGATGAACAAGTGTTTCCTGTAATTTGATAAGATGCAACTAAGAATGATAATTGTAACAATTTTACTTTAGTTACTTATTTAGTACTAAAGAATTTGTACAGCTCGCCAGAAATGTGAAGTACACAACAGACATTTGGGATTGGATACTTACATCCTATTTAATTCTGTGTTCTATTTACAAAACACAGTCATATCCCAGAGGACAGTGAAGGCAAGAAATAAAACCCACAGGAGGAAAACTGTGCAATTCCTTTTTTTTTTTGGTTCATTTTATAAATATCTATTAAGCACCTACTGTGTGCCGGGGATAAAACAACATGGTCTCTCTCTCTTTTTTTTTTTTTTAAATAGCTGGGTTATGTTTATTTTAAAATACAAAACAAAGATATGGTTCTTTCATTATTAATTTTTGAAAACTATAATATATTGAAGTAAAATTGGTTTCTTTGTATTTTCTCCTCGTTTGCCTTGGTTTTACTATGTGCAGCACAAGGGAGCAAATACAATCCTTCTCAAAAATAAATGTTCAAATGTTTGGAGGCAATTATTTTTCTCCAGCTTAGATTTGTCTTTTGGAGACAAGTACCCTAAGTTATTACCAGGGATCCTCTTGCAAGACACACTCCCCATTGTTACACTGTTTACATGGTCTCTTTCATAAAATGTGCACCAAGTCGGAAAAGAGGGACTTATCAAGACATCATTACAATGATTCAGATCACGCTAATCCACAGAGGAAAGATGCCCATTATGCCCTGGGTTGTCAGGGTCAGCTTCTAGGGACCAAGATTTTTTTTCTTTTTCTAGCTTTATTGAGATATAGCTGACATGGGACCAAGACTCTTGAGGGGAATCTTAGGGAAGGGAGGGGGCAGACATGAGTGTGAGGAAGGCATTTCGGGGAAGGGGTGTTAAAGCAAAAGTGTGAAAGCTCCTAAAAGTTGGAGAATTGCAGCTCTGGCTGGAAGGGAAAAACTGGGGAGGGATGGCACACTGTCAGACACCTTCATGTGAAAGTGGAAACACATTTTTATTTTTTTTTTACTGCTGGTGATAAAGCCTAGAATTTACATTTTGTGTTAATTTGACCTCATTTACATAATGCCTATTATAAAGAATTGCTTAGATGTTGCCTAATTGTCCTCTTTCTCTTGTTAAACTGAAGGCTGAGAAAAATCAAAGTAATGAATTACCTTTATTTGGCTGAGGCAGAGAAATCTGATTAGATATTTTGCTGTCACAGACTTTTTCTGTCATATTTGATTTTTTTTGCATATACACTTTTTCCTAGTCCACAATAACACTTTACTCCATACATTTTATTTTATATTTGTCTGCATACATGCATTTTTCTTATAGTGTACAGACTTTTTATAACTTTTTTCATTTTACATTGCATATTTTTTTGTTTTTTTTTCTTTGCTTTCCCAGTGTATTCTTCAGCTCAAGTCAAGTTGTTGTACTTCAATCTAGTTGTGGGAATCGAACCGGAAACCCTGTCGCTCAGAGCACATGCTATAACCAAGTTAGCCACCCTGTTGCCCCCCGCCCCGCCCCAGTGTAATCTTAATTGTAGTCTTTCATAGATGCCCAATATTCTTTGAATAGTCATTGGAAAATTCTTACGCTTCAGTTTTTCAATGATTTAGGCAATATTGTAATGACAATCTTTGCGTATAAAGCTTATTTTTTTTGTTAGACTATTTTCCTTAAGAACTTTAGTAACTCTGAACTTCTCATTAGGGAAAATACAGTTTTATGATTTAGGGTTTTCACTTTCTCTCCTCTCATTCTTGTATGTCAATAACCAATTTTAGCATACATTTTTATGCATTCCACTTACTCTATAGAGCAGCCTTACGAATGTATCAGTCCAGACACGTTTATGTAACATTATACAGTACAAGCCCAAATATATTGTTGTCTTCTATCTTCTCCATGGCTGAATTGGTAGATAGAGGAAACTTGATGATGGCATAGCGGTCAAGTTTGTTTCTCCTGGGGACGCTCTTCCAAGGATATTTGGGCTGCCTTGAACCTCAGTATCTTGGGCCTTTGGAAGGTGGGTGACATGCGGATCTTCTTTTTTTTTTTTGTGGCTGTGGATGCCTTACAGCACTGCTTTCTTTCCCGCCAAACCTTTGCTTCGGCTTCGTCTTTGGGAGGCGCAGGGCTTCCTTTGCTTTTGGCACCAATTTCATAGAAAAGCTACATGACATCTTGAAAAGAGAAATCTATAATGATATAGAAGAGATCAATGGTTTCCAGAAGTTATGGGTGAGGGGAGGGTGTGACTACAAAGGGATAATATGTTAATTTAATTTAAAAATTAATGTTAATTTAAAAAATATTTTAAAATCCCAGTTTCATCAAACTCTGTAGTTATATGTCTTTTGACAAGTTACTTAACCTCTCGAAATCTCAATTTCTTTAATCTCTAAAGTGTAGGAAATTCTCTCTACCTTGAAGAGGTGTTATAGAGATGAAATAAAATGTTATAAAGTATCTAGCTGACATATAAGAGGCTCTTTTTTTTGCTTTTACATGGTGATATTTCATTGGGAGCAGATCCTTTTTTATTATTTTTATCATCTGTTTTTATTTTTTTTTTACAGTTTTTGGCTCTTGAGGGACAGATTGGAGCTATTGAGGGTTTCAAGCCGGAAGTGCCATGGTCTGATTTTCATTTTAAAAAGATCATTTGAGCAGCTTTGTAGAGAATGGTGAGGATGGTAGGAAGATAATAATGGTAACAAAAAGGCCAGTAAGATGTTTTGGGGTCATCCAGATGAGCGACGATAGTGGACTGGAGCAATGGAGATGGGGAAAAGTGGGCAGGTTTGGAATTTATTTTCGTGGAGGTGGAACCAAGACGTGATGATGGATTGATGGGGGAGAAAAGATGGATGGTGGTGTCATTTACTGAAGTGACAAACTTAAGGGAGAAGCAAAGTTGAGTGGGTGGGTGGTGGTGGGCATTGAAAAAAGAATTTTGTTTGGGGCCGGCCGAGTGGCGCGGTGGTTAAGTGCTGGCTTGGGAAGCCAGTGGCCCCGGTTCGGGTCCCACATATGAGGGTCAGTGACACTGCCCTCAAAAAAAAAACCCAAAAAAAACAAAAACAGAATTTTGTTTGGACATGATAGGAGTGGAAGGCAAGTAGGTAGCTGTGTGTGGCATTCTGGGACTAAGGACCCCGCCAGCAAGGTCACATTCATTTCTAGGCCTACAGCACACAAGGGATGGCAGTCTCCCAGCTCCACCCTTTCACATTGGGTTTGGAGGAGCTTTTGTCTGCTCTTTCTTTAAACCAGACTTGGGAGGTTGTTTTGTTTTTTCGTTTTTAGCAAAGTACTTCTCTTCAATCCATTTCTGAGAGGGCTTGTAGAAACTTCTACCCAAATTCCAATTCTACTCATTTTATTTACTGCTGCCGAACTCCCCCACCCCACCCCACCCCCACACACACCTTTTCCATTTAATGAGATTTAGGGAAAGGAGACGTTCAACATTTCCAAATATCCAACCTGGAAGTCATCAAACACATTGTGTAGATTGAAAGTACAATAGTGCCCCTTATGTGAGGGGAATACATTCTAGGACCCCTACTGAATGCCTGAAACCATAGATGGTACTGAACCCTATTTATACTATTGGGTTGTCAGAAAAGTCATGACGCATTTTTGCAACGAAAAGCATAGAAAAAAAACACATCATAACTTTTCCAACAACCCAATATGTTTTTTCCTACACACACTTACCTTTTCACTCAAGGGAATCACTCTCTCTTTTGTATATCCAAATTGCTGGTATTAGTACTCTTGTGCTTTGGGGCCTTTATTAAGTAAAATAAGGGTTTTGGAACACAAGGATTGCGATACTATGTCAATCTGATCACTGAGATGGCTGCTAAGTGACTAACGGGCAGGTGGTGTATATACCGCCTGGAAATTCTGGACAAAGGGATGATTCACATCCTGGGTGGGATCAAGTGGGATGGTGTGAAATTTCATCACACTACTCAGAATGGCACACAATTTAAAACTTATGATTTGTTTTTTTCTGGAATTTTCCAGTTACTATTTCTAAACTGCAGTTGATTGCAGGTAACTGAAACCATGGAAAGCAAAGCGATGGATAAGGGGAAACCACTGTATTAATAAACTACTGAGAGTGATGATAAATATGCAGATGAATGATCTACAATATGCAAAGAGATTATATTCTAACATATTTTGTTATTTTTATTATCTTCAAACTTCCAGCTTTGCCTCAGACAAGAGAATGAAATTCATGATATAATTTTCCTTGATAATTATCAATTAGCGATTGCCTCTGTGAAAGGAGGAATAAGCATGGTATTTGGGGAGAGGTATCGGGAAGCCTCATAGGAATCTATGAAAAGTTAAAATTCTGTAGAGCTGGGTATTGAGTCAGTGTGTCCATCAGACTCATCTGTGTTGGAAATGTTTTGTAATTAATACTTTGTTATTCTTTAAACACATAAATAAAAACTAATTTAAAATTTTAAATGTGAGAGACAATGCCCTCCCTTCATCCACTTCATCCTCATTAATCACTATAAAGAATGATCTATTGGGTTTTTCTCTCAGAAAATGTAATTACTTTGTAATGAAATGTTAATGCTATGTTCTATTCTTAAAGTCACTTGTTCCAATGAAGAAGCTATGTCTTAATAGAACTGCTAAATTTTCTTCTAAGTCATTCTTTTAATATTTTATATTTGTCAGAGGAGCTGGTGGTGATCTGGAGCTTCTTTGTTTTTACAAACAGGACTATTTCAGCAAAAACTCATCATCAGGCTGTTAACTTCAACATCTTTGAAGGCATGGTGTGCCATGGGGTGCCCCTAGTGACCATTTCCAGAGGCAAAGTGGTATATGAAGCTGGAGTTTTCAATGTCACAGCAGGAGATGGGAAGTATATTCCTCGCAAACCATTTGCTGAATATATTTACAAACGGATCAAACAGCGAGACCAGGTGAGTTGTGCCAAAGTGGCTGTTACCATGGGTTGGACTGTCACCTGCTCCTAGATGTTGGCGTTGTTGTCACATACACTCAGTTTAACAGATTCTTGGGGTGTCATGATTAATATGAGAGGTTCCAGACAAATACCCGTTTTTGAAAAAAGAATCATTACTGTTGCACTTTCCCTTGTAGATTGGTATCTATTTAGGGTTTCCTGATGGACCAAGTCAGGTTTTCCCAGATTGCAATTCAAGTCTGACTCCAGTGAAAGAGAGGAGAGAAAAAGGGGGTGGAAGCATCCTAGACTGCCCTACAGTCCAAGATAGTTGAGCAAGGCCTTCAGGAAGCTATTGAGTCAAGTCTCTTGTCAATCAGCTACATGGTGTGCTGTCATTGGCTTAGAGCAGCTGTGGGAGGTGTGGCCTCATTCAAAGTTGGGAATGGAGTTTAGAGCTTAGCAACGGCCCATTGAAAATTTATGCTCCCTGTAGTTAAATGTCTGAGGGTGCATTTTAATGACCTCCAGAGCAATGGTAGCATTTTGGGGTCAGGTAGATCTAAATATGAATTCTACCTTGCCCTTCCAGTTACTAGCTGTGTGACCAAGAGCATGTTTCTCTCTCATCTTTGGACTAAGTTGCTTCATCTAAAAAATGACAAAGTTTCCTCCTTAACAAATTATAACATGCAATTCAATTTTAAAATGTCAGGTGCATAGGAGGTCAATAAATGTTAGTTCTGTCTGTCTTCTTTCCTCTTTTGATTACCAAATTTATAATAAAGTTCTTCCAAGTTTTTGTTTGTCATAATTCTATCATAAAAGAGATATTTGTTTTTAATAATATCTTGGGCTTTCACATGTTTGTTTAGTTCACACAGTGTTTTAAACAGCCTAATATTTTACTTCACCAAATACACTAACATGTCAGAAAATTTCAGATTAAAAACCACCTGAACTGCTGGATTGTGCCCTCAATCCCACATGGGGACAGCAGGCCAGAACTGGATGGTCAAGTCTGCAGAGGCTGCCTTTCTGATTTTCACCCAGCAGGCTTCACTCATCAATGATTTTTACCTGGCCATTAGACATTAAAGATTGCAACCCTTAGATTCGTTCTAAAATGTCTCTTCTTCTTTCCATTTTAAAATATACTTCTCTTTTTCCATAGCTCTCTGGCTGGTTTTGATTCATTTCAAATGGGTCTTGTAGTCTGTTTTATTTCTTCTCTAACATCTTGTGAAATTTTATGACTTATGGATTGTTAGAGACCATTATACAAGATTCATCTATTTTTAAAAACACTTCCTAAAGCTTTGACTAAGTAACAATTGCTCTAGAGTGCTTTGAACTCTCAGGATGCTGCAATTCTTTACATACTGCATTTCAGTCAAAATGCTTATGGTTATGGTTCATGTTGTTGGAGGTTAATTTGTATAATAAATGTTGACACTGACAGGTGACAGGTAAGTAGTAACTATAGAAATCATATGTGTTTCTAAACATTTATGCAATAGATAAGTGTAATACTGGACTAACATTTCCTGACTGCTTACTGAAGGCAAGGCATGGTGCCAAGGGCTCTGTCACTGGAAACTCTGTGAGGGAAGGAAGTATTATTTTCCCCATCTTAATGATTTGGAAACTTAAGCTTCAAGAAACTTTACTAGTATATGCCACAGCCAAAATATAAACTCTGGTTATCTGACTCCAAAAAATATATAGTTAAGCAATAAATGATACTGTAAATCATAAAGTTTGAGTTAAATGATGGGAGATACATTACTCAGCACAAGGTTTGGAAAATAATAGTCTCTGAAAAACTTAATCTGAATTGGAGGCATTGATGGCAGCTAGTTTGTTTGTGAAGCTGTAGCAGTAATCCAAGGATAAACAAAAAGGGGTGGAAATCATAAGGAGGGAGTATCGACAGAAGTGGGTTCGATAATGTGACACTTGAAGTGGATCCAAAGCAGGGTGGCTCCTGGCACTCAGTTCCGGTGTTCACCAGGAGGAACGCTAGACTAACCGGAACATCTGATAAACTATTTAAATGACTGGCTTTGCCTAAGTCTTCCACTGGTAGGGAAAATGTTTGAGGCAGCAGAGAGAGTACCAAATGATTGACTCATCAGTTCTGCTTTTCAAATTGTTGTTTTATGTTTGTTGGAAAACTTGGAGCAAAGACTATAGTTTCAGAGGTCACAGGAGGGAATTTAAATCAGCTTACCTAGAAGATTATCCCCAAGGCATCCTAAATATTGGGGTTATCTATGAACTTGATCCATAATTTTATTACCTAATAAAACTATCAGCATCATGCCATGCAGCTATCAGTGTTATCAGATAGTGTGAGGAATTTTAAAGGAAAGGTACAACATTTTTATCCAATTTGACAGCTTTGGGGAATTGTTACTTTATTTATTTTAACACTTAAGCAGCTGATCCTTATGCCAAAACATTTAAATCAGAAGATGAGACATCAAAATGTACTTGATAAATATAACATAATAAAATACATATTTTAATTTTATATAAAAATCACCTAAGGAAGAGTTTAGGGGGATGCAGGAAGGAAAAATAAAAGAAGAAACAAAGTAACAGAAATTTAGATTTCAAGAGCATCTTGAAAGAACAAAATCAACTTACATACTGTTAATTCTTTACCAAAAAAATATAACTCTTTAAGCTCAAATGAATATTACTTCTAGAGCTTTTTAGAGTGTGTTTAGAGTGTTATAATTTCCACCAAAATTTGGAAGTACAGGCATTCTTTACACCATCTCTTTTTCTCTTTTTTCAGTAATAAGCAACTATTCTATTCTGGAAAATAAGGGTCAAATTGCATTTTATAGAAAAATAGGAATAATTTCAGGGAGTAATACATGGTTTCAGAATACTGCTACCAAAGCTTTTAAACTGAGTCATATCTTTGCAACTATAAGCATAATTTGCCTTTTAGATGAAATAAAATTTGAGAGGATGGCTGATCTCATCCTTGAAATGGCTGTTCTCCATTTCTGAATTGACAGTTTGTCAATGTCTTTCCCAGTGTGGTAGCTCAGAGAAAATAATTTAAGACATGCCTTCAACTGCCATATAACCCTCATTTCCTCAGGCTGTTTGCTAATAATTGTGAAAGGTGATACATATGTTGGAGCTAGCTCATTTGGACTCATGAGAGACCGTTGTGTGTATCTCTTCTCAACTCCTCATTCAGTGACATCACTTTCGTAGTTTGAAATCAGCCATGATGGGAGTATTTACACCACAGAAATAGGCAAATGCTTATTGTAAATAAGGATTTTTGGAGTGGTGAGAAGAGGAAAGGTAGAGCTGGTTGTTAACATTTACCAACACACCACTGGGTATAGGGTCTGTCTAAATACTTTATGCTTTATCTAACCATTCAACATTCAATTCAGTAAATATTTATTGATGACCAATTACACGCCAGGTGTAGTTTATTTATTTACTTTTTTTTTGAGGGCCATGTCACTGGCCCTCATATGTGGGACCCGAATCAGGGCCTCTGGCTTCCCAAGCCAGCGCTTAACCACCGCACCACTCTGCCGGCCCATGTCAGGTATAGTTTAATTCTTACAACAACCCTCTGAAGTGAGTAGTGGTATCCCTATTTTACAGAGTAAGAAATTGAGGCTTAGGGAAATCCCATTGTCACTAAGGGGCAACATTAGAACTCAAATTCAGATTTTTCTGCTTCCAAAGCCATCCCTTTAACATCAAGCACTGCAGTGTACTAATCACAATCTGAGTTTAATCCCTGCTCAGACACGTAGCCACCTGCCTCCATCCTCAGGGCATCACTTCTTCCCTCTCCCCTCCTGCACGTAGGGTTCAGTCACCCTCGGACTGGCAAACTTACCAGAGGAGCCAGCCCTGAAATGAGAGGGTCCCACTTTGTCACATTGTCCTGGAGAAATATACAGGGTATTTCAAGGATTAAATGGAAGCATTTGGTCAACTGTAAAACATTAGCAAAACACAAATTTTCACTGTATAGTTCACCTCTGTTGAACCTAGGTGTTACTCATGTCCTAGTGATTCGTTGTCCCTGGAGAGCTCAATTCAAGTGTACACTGGATGTCTCTACGTTCCTCAGGCAGGTACGGATTTCATTCTCAGGAAGTTACTGTTCAATTGGCTGGTTTAGTATTGGGCCAAAGTCTGCTGTTTGGTTTTTGGAAGTTCTGTTGTCTTTATGGGTATTTTATTGTCTTAGCCTCTGTGTGCAGCTTGGTATCAGTACCTCCTTCGGGGCCCAGGATTTTTCTGTATTGGTCTTTCTAGTCTCAGAACATGTCACATCCCAGTACTCCATTTTGTAGCCAATGCAGTTAAATTTCCTATCAACTGAAAGCTTCTTCTTTACCCTGCTCAGCTAACCAAAAACGCATTTCTACAATTACATGGGATAAGGATGGATGCAATTAATATTTATTCATAGCACTGTATGTTGTGATATAATTCTCATTATTGTCTTTCTAGTAACTCATCATAATGACAATCATTGTAAAATACTGTGAACACAAATAGAACTCTCATATACTGTAAGCATCCTACTAGGCAAGGTGCCGTCTGTGTTTCCTATATTACTTAGGAAAGCAGGTGGTTTTGTTTGGTTGTGATATAATCACGGTAGAATGAACTGTTAGTGGGGTGAGATCATCTCATTTTGACTAGTCTGTACTGGAGGGACACAACCCAGACCAATCTTTCGAAGGTGTATTCTCAGGACACTAGTTTCTTAAGGTGCTTCTTGAGAAAGCCATCAAATAATTTTAGATAATGCTACCCATAGGTAACTCTGTTGCATAATATCATATAAAAAGTTCTGGGAAGTCATACGGTTAGGAAATGTTCTTTCATTTAACAGATGTTTTTTGAGTACCAGGGAGTAATCTAGGTCCTGGAGTTATAGGCATAAATAAGATAACAGTCCCTGGTCCCAAAAAGCTTAAATCCTACTTCTGTTTCAACTACAGTTTGTGGTGCTTAAGTTATAGTTCTGTTTCAGATGCTTATAACACCTCCCTATAATGAGATCAATTAGCTACTTGGATAAAGGAACCTGGAGGTTAAGAGAGATCATCGCTGGGCATAAAATTTAGGAATTATGGTATATAGATTTAAAACCATGAGTCTGGGGCCTCCAAGGAGACCGTGTAGATCGAGAAGAAAGGGCACTTAAGCTAGAGCTCTGGGGCTGTCCACCCTCAAAGGTTGAGGAGAGGAAGAAGAAAGGAACCAGCAAAGGAATTTGAGAAAGCTGACCAGTGAGGTAGGAAGAAAACCAGGATATGGAGAAGAGAAGGTGAGAAGAGAAGGCAACCTGTTTACTTTGTTCCACCCAAAACCCCCTGAGTCTCCATCCTGGTCTTTCTGTGTGTTTTATGTTACATAAATGTCCTCTAAGGATTAGGTATACATTTAGCTGGGAGACTGGAGGTGGGGTCCCTGTTACTACTGGACTCAACTGGGACACCAGAGAAAGAAGCCCATTTTATTTTGGGTCCAATCACTAGGATACCTACCCTACGAGTACTAAGCTCTGGTCCCCCCAGATGCTGGTGCTGATGTCAGAGCGGGGCACTTTATCCTTCAGATGGAGATTTGTCATTGTCACTAGAGGAAAGTAGCAAGACTACTTTTCCTCAGAGTTGTAGGTTCAGTCTACGTAGAAAACAAATGCGCAGCTGAATTTCTGAATAACACAGTGATGGCTTCTGCAGTCACGGTGAACATCTATTGAGGTTCTAAAATATACATCGAGGACAATGCCAGGGGCATAGGCAGTACAAAGGTGAGCAAGATGTGAATCTAGCATTAAAGAGCTTATGTAACCCACCTCTAAGGATAAGAAAATATTAAAAGTTTAAACGTGCTGAGAGGCTTGAGGCCAGAACTTAAGTGGTGTTTGATATCTGTCAATTTATCTAAAAAAGGGGAAGGTTGTGAAGTATAGGACAGCAGAAGACTCCCCGGAGAGGGCTGGCTTATTTCTGAGGCTGCTGTATGGGCTAGAGTCCCACGGCCATTCTGGCAGGAAATCAGCCCTCCCACCTAGAGCCTCAGAGGCAGAAGACAAAGGGGACCATGTGCAGATGAGGCCTGGCCAGTCAGGTCAGAGACCTTTGATGGTCAGTGTGACCAAAGTGACCAGCCAAGCTAAGAGGTGCCTAGTGGCATTGCTAGTTCGGTGATGAAGCAGCCAGAAAGAGGTTCTTAGATAATTAGGGGAGCTAGGACTTGCCTATAGGAGATAGCCAGCCAAAGAGAAAGTGAGGCCTGGAGAACAGATAAATGGTAAAGCACAGCTGAGGGGTATGGGGGAAATTGAGTCAGCCCAGGTCTGGACAACCCATCCAAAGAGGAGAGAAACCTCACATTCTTAGTAGGAATTAATCAACTGTTATTGAGAACTTGTTATGGAGAAACAAAGCAGTTACGCTGGTCCTGAGTCTGCTGCAGGAGACAGACAAGTGAATAGGTAGTTATGGAAAATTGTTGTAAGTGTAATAGTGGAGGTGGCAGGGAGGGCTAAAGCTTCCTGGACTGGTGACTGCCTGGGAAGGGTTATAGAAGATAAACTGGAGATATTCAGGCAAAAAGGAGGGTGGGCATTCCCCATGGTCAAAGCCATGGCCCTGGCAGAAAGACATAGGAGGAATGCGATCTGCCTGGTTTGAGTCATGCACTTGAGAAAGTGGCCGCAGAAAACTCTATTGATTGAACTGAAATGTGCCCAAGGGTTTTGCTGAGTGCAAATGCCAAAAGGAAAAGAGAGAAAGGCAAGACCCATTAGACTGTAGGCAAGAGAGGGGTTGAAGGAAGGTGGAAATATATCCTGGTTTGCTTGGCCTGTCTGGGGTTATGCCTGTTAATTATATTTAGTACCCTTTACACTCTTCAAAGAGTCCCAGTTTGGATGATAAATGATATGGTCACCCTAGGATTGAAAGATACATCATATAGTCTGGCTGGAAAAGTAAACCAGGAGAGAAAACACAGAACCCAAAGACCTGAGAGGGAGGATGTGGTCAGAGAGTGGGGGTATTAAACGAGTTTCAAGTTTCAGGGGTGGGTCAGCTCCAGGAGACCACACTGTTCAGGGGCCGGGGGGCTGGCACTTCATTTCTCTGTAGCAGCGTTCCCCAAGATGGTGACAGGATTCAGGGTGAAGGAAAGGATTGAGTTATAGTGAACTAGAGTGGAAGTCCTGCAAAAGCATCTAATCAGACACGGAAAGTGGACCAAGGCCCTGACTGGTGACTGAGTGCTCAGTGTGTGCCCAAGGCTGTGCTTCCCCTTCCACAGCTATAGGGACAGTTTCTGTCTTTTTCTTTGCTTTATCCTCTGTGCCTGGGGTTGTGAGTGTTGACCAAATACCTATTGAATGAGGGAAGGAAGTGCTTTGTATCTGGAAATCTCGCCTATCTGGAAGAGGGGTTTTTATTCCTTCCATTTCACAGATGAGTGAGTAGCACCAAGGGGTTTATCAGCACGCCAGTTTCCTATAACTAGTAAAATGGCAAGGCTAGAATTCAAACTGAGATCTGTGTGACCCCAAAGCTCACATTACTGATCACTACACTGTGTTAGTTTGGGTGGTCAAAATGAGACTAACAATAATTTGTTCATGTGAGTATGTGTGTGTGTGTGTATTTATTTAGTTGTAAAGAGCTTATTATATGCTAGGTATTATTCTAAATATGCTAGAGCTTATTATATGCTAGGTTTATTCATATTTAACCCTCACAACATTTAATCCTCACAACCACCCTGTGAGGTAGGTGCTGCTATTATCCCCAAGTTTACAGGGAACTAAAGCAGGCAGCCTGGTTCCAGAGCTCACATCTTTAATCACAGGGATTTGTTGCTTCTTGACTTGTTGTGTGAATTTATGTGCATGTTTACAGACAGTGTGGTTTAGTTGCTTCTCGTGAATTTCTCTGTTTATAAAGTCCAGATTTCAAAACTCTCCTCACGCGCTGAATTAATTCTAGCTGAGGCCGATGGAGTGTTCTGCTGCACAGCTGGTCACCGGAGAAACGTGGCTAAGGATGTGAGAGTCTGTCCAAGGTCTGTGACACACAGCAGCAGTCAGGAAAACGAGGGGAAAAACACCCACAAAAATTGCTAGCATCTGAACCAAAATGATGCGAGTCTTAGGAAAGGTACAACAAAGCACTTTGGGAATACAGATGCCTAGAATGTTTGAAAGGACAAGATGGTCATAGAACTCTGAAGGTGTGAGGATATGTCAGAGGCCCCAGTGAAATTTGCAATGGGAAGAATAATCATTGTCAAGTTTTCCCTGAGCTTTTTGCCTGACACAGATTAACACCAGCAGAGTGGGGCAACCCAAGGTGGCTGAGAATTCCTGTGGAAGGGCAAGAAGGTGGGAGGCACATGATAAATTCACAAGGTTCTTTTTTGCTCTAACACTTCATTTAAGGGAGCTGCACTTAGCTTGGCATTCAAGAAGTCAATAAACAAATGACAAGAGAAAAATGAAATGTTCTGTTTCAGACTTGCACACCTACCCCGGTGGAACGTGAACCCTATAAGGGAGAAGTCATCACACTGAAATCCAGAGGCACAAAAGAAGACTCCACAGCTGGGACCAGGAAATAGACCCACCCCTGACCTGGGTGCTATTGGTAAGGGATGGTGGACAAAGAAAGTATTTCTGCATGACAACTTGTAAATATAGCATCTCTCTCTTTATAAGCATCTGAAGAGTCCAGGGTCAAGGTCAAAGTGACATAAGACTCAAGTACAGTTCAGCTAAGGGAAGACTGATAAAAGATCTTTTGACACAGAAAAACACTTAGATGAGCCTCCGATTTATTCTCTGAGATGTTAGGAAACATTCAACAAGAGCCTTGGAGCATCAAATAAGAGCAAGAGGCAACAGGCTGGTAACACAGATCTGTTACTGGCACTGCTTAAAACAGGGAGTACAATTTCATGGTCAAAATTTATACATTGATTAAGAATTCATCTGGAAAAGGGAATTTTCATTTTGTAAGCGCAACTATGTACTAGAACTTAGAATGAATAAAAAAAGGAATCAAATTTAGCTTTTGGGGGATTATTTTTCAGGAAAATTATTGGATAGTATTTGTGTACTTTATTTCAAACTTGATTTTTGGAATAATATTATAGATGTGGTCATTTTTGAGTGCTTCATCAGTTTTCTTTTAGTATTTTGACATTGAGATCTTTCTGTTTTGGAGTACCGATTATCATCATCCTTGTTAATTTTCTTTTTCTCCTTTTTTTTTAGTTGTTTTCTGGTTCTGCTTCACCAGGTGCCTATTTGACAGAGGCCTTGTTGTGATTTAAGCATCTCTCTAATTTCACTTCCACTGACTTCATGAAATCTACATCCTTTGTCAGTTTTGCAGTGTCACTGGGCTCTAAGTTTTTTTAAATTTGTGATACATGTTTAGGTGTTTCAAAGCAGAGCAATCTGCAAAAAGCTTGCAGAAAAGGTTGACATGATGGATGGACGTTTGTGTTAATTAGGGATACTGTTTGTCAGAGGACTTGTGTTATACATACCCCGTTAGGCATTGCACATTTTCACATTATGATAACCTATGTTTTCCTCTAAAAAATGCCATGACTTGAATAACGAGGTTTGTGTGCTATGTAGTCTCTTTCATTACTGAGAGTTGTGAGCCTTTATCAAGGTTACATAGCCATAGTTTCAGCTTCTTTGTCATTTCCTGACTATTGGGATTATTCTGGCAAACCAAGAAGCTTGTGTTAAAAATTCAAAGGAAGATTAGCAAGAGGAAGAAATTCTATGAATGCTCTAACATGCTTTTCACAGCATTTGCAGGAGCAGGATTAGTGTTTACTTTGATGATAGCATTTCTTGAAGGTTAGGCTTGAGTTCTGAATCTATTTGTTAGAATGTTACACTGAGTTCCTTTTATTCTGTTCAAAATCAAAGTCAGAGAGAAGGATGCTGCCGTTCCCATCACAGTTAAATGTTGTCAGCCATGGAGAAGCAGGCCTTACTTTAACTTCCCAAGATCCTTTTGAAAAAATAATCGCTCCAGGCCTCTTTGATTCTCTTTCAGAAGCAATTGCTGTCATTCTCACCGTGACTTTGCAGCTGTGTAAGATTGAAGATATAAATGAATATTATTGTGATGGAAAGTCTGTGTGAAAATTTATTGATGATACTTTAAAATGTCATGTTTTTGCTTGTGCTAGATTTCTTTGAATTTTTAAAAATCACTTTTTTGGTTAAAGTTTTTTTTTTTTAAATGGCTACATTTGTTGAAAATAGCAAACTCTGATTTTATTCTATTATAACATTCTATTATAATTAATAAACATTTAGATCTTCATTTTATACCTTGTTATCTGAATGACGAGTGTCTTCTAACTAGTAGGATGGGGGCCCTAGGAGGTTGGTTTTGATTCAAAAGCACAATTTCCTGTGTGACGTTTGCTTCAGCAACTCCTGGAAATCAGGTCCCTCAGCAATGTAATCAAATTAGATGCTCAACCTTAATATAACTCCAAGGCACATTATGCAATCACACTGACAAGTGCAGGATTTAAGGGAATTAAATGGAATCAGCATGGCTGAAAGAAGTTGCAGCGACATCCTCTCTTCCCTGTACACTCGGGCCTGTGCTGGGATCCTTCTGTGTGTGTAGAGAAGCTGAGCTTATATTTCTTCTCCTGGATAACAGGCCAAGAGGGATTTTTAAAATGTGGATCAGGTAAAACTCAGGGCAATTATGCTCTCATTGCAGGTACATCTGCCCCTGACGTACTCGCTTAGATACGGGGTATATTCACACATTTGACAAAGGGTAGTAGGAACCCAGTTTACCCAACTGTAATTTGTATTGAACACACAGAAGAAAGGACAGTGAACTCCATCTAAAGAACCATATGTCTTTTTTCTCAGGAAAGAGACACCTTGAAATATTTTATTAGTTTTCCTTTTCTCCTCTGCTTTGGTTGAAACTCCACAGGAAGATGATTGAATCCTCTGGGGGAAAAAAAAAAAAAAGTAAGCCGCTTTCTTTTTTAGAAGCAAGTCTTACTCACCCTGTAGCAGTTAACTGAAATTGCGGCCCCTCTCAGAAGCTTTCCGGATCCAACCCAACAGGGTCAGGTCCCATTTTCCGTTCCTTCGCAGCAGGGCCCCGCCTGTGCGCCATCACACCACCATGTCTTAAAGCCTGATAATTACCTGCTTTACTTGTCTTGTTTCCTCCAGGAAACTGCAAGCTCATGCAGGGAAGGGCCCGTCTGGTTCACTATTATTTCCCTAGCGTTTAGCTTGGTGCCTGGCCATTGATAGGCATTCAATGGCGATTTCCTTTTTAAATAAAGGAGAAGGTGAAGGAATTCCTTCTAAGTTCCTAAATT
Source organism: Aselliscus stoliczkanus (assembly GCA_033961575.1). Classification (NCBI taxonomy): domain Eukaryota; kingdom Metazoa; phylum Chordata; class Mammalia; order Chiroptera; family Hipposideridae; genus Aselliscus; species Aselliscus stoliczkanus. The sequence continues at coordinate 28,219,151 of CM066731.1, forward strand.
GATATAAATGAAGTTAGTGAGCATTTTCAACATATAAACTAGGAATACATTTTGTGGTAAGGATACTTTAAATGAAGAATACAGATTCACTATCAATTTGATAGATCTCTTTGGGAGAATGAAATAGCTATAGGATTCTGCATCAACAAAGTCATCTGAAATGATCAAGAGGATCCTTTTATTGCCTTGATTAGGTTTTGTGGCAAATATTTTGCAGAACCATAGTTCTAAATAACAGTATAAGGCAACTGGAAAACATGACTCAAGCTATTAGTATTTTTACCATGTTTTTTGGGATTGTCTCTGGTATACAGAGTAAAATCCCTTTCTCACAAAACAACTGCATTTTCAAGGTCTGTACAAAGAATAGATATAAAGAGTAGCATTCCTTCTCCCTATTCACCTTCCCTTGCCTCCTTCCTCTGATGGGCAGTGTGATGTACTCGGAAGGAAAAAAAAAAAAATTGTGGGCTCTAAACTTTTATTTACTATCTATGAGGCCTTGAGTAATTTTTAAAATCAATACACATTGTGAGCTTATTACAACATACTAAAAGCAATAAAACAAAACAAAACGCACAATCATACCTATGTACCTATCATCCCATTTAAGAAATAAAACCTTTTGGCCCACCAAGTGGTGCGATGATTAAGAGTTAGCTTAAGATGCCAGCTCTGACAGCAGGGCCTGGGTTTGGATCCCACATGCAGGCCAGTGACGCTGCGCCCTCTACAGCTAAGATGGTGAACAACAGCGCCACCTGGAGCTCGGCTGCCATGAGTCTCTGGCGACGGTGTAGGCTGCAGTGGGGCTGACCGGCAGCCTGCGTGAGCTACCGTGAGCTACCATGAGCTGCTGTGAGCTGCTGTGAGCTGCTGTGAGTGGTCGTCCAATGGCCGGCAAGTGACTGCCTTATCCAGGATCACAATACCAACATGGGCCAGTGAAGCAACATCCTCCACAATTAGACTGAAGAACAAAAGGACAGCAACTTGTCTGTTCCCCTTCCCTGACTCCCCAATGCTGTTCCCCTCCCCCAATTCCCCAATAAAATCTTAAAAAAAAAAAAAAAAAGAAAGGTAACTTTACCAATACAGTTGAAGCGCCCAGTGCTCCTCTCCTTTTCCTTTTCCTCTTCCTCCCCCAAGGGAGCCAGTGTCCTGAATATGGTGTTTTAGTCCTACAGCATCTTTTAAACCTTTGCTTTGTATGTACATATGTCTAAGCACTATGTTGTCTATGGTTAAATTTTATAAAAGTATTATATAGTGTGTGTTGTATTTTTTGTTTGTTTGTTGCTCTTTAGTATGCATTTCTTTTTTTTTTCGATTTTTTTTTTGATTTTTTTTTTAAATTGGGGAATTGGGGAGGGGAACAATGGTGAGGAATTGGGGGGGGGACGTTGTGTTTTTGTCAGACCCATCAGCTCCAAGTCAAGTTGTTGTCCTTCAATCTTAGTTGTGGAGGGCTCAAGCTCAGTTCCAAGCCCATTCACTGCTTTTAATCTAATTCGGGGGAATGCGTAGCCCACCATCCCATGTGGCAGTCGAACCAGCATCCTTGTTGCACACTGAGCCATCTGGCCGCCACCACCCGTCAGCAGCTTGTGGCCGCTCAGCTCAAGGTGCTGTGTTCAATCTTGGGGGGGGGGGGAGGGCACAGCCCACCATCCCATATGGGTGTCCAACCAGCAACCTTGCTGCTACTAAGAGCATGTGCTTTCACCAGCTCAGTGTCAGCTCAGCTCAGGTGCAGCTCACGTGGGAATCGAACCAGCAACCCTGTTGCTCAGAGCTTGGGCTCTTAACCAGCTGAGCCGCTATATATTGTATTGTTTTGATTCCTGCTTTTTTGCAGTCAAGGTGTTTGGGAGTTACTTGTTTTGCTAGTCTCGCTCTCATTAACCATTTTATTGCTACATAATATTCCATCATATAACCATACACCATCTATTTACCTGTTTCCCTGTCCGTAGGCTGTTTCCATCATCCTGCTGTCACCAACAACGCTGCTGTAGCATTTTGGACAGGGTTCTGTGTGTACACCATGAGAGTCTCTCTAAGGTACCCGCCCTCAGTAGAGAGCAGCGAAAACGAAGGGTCCTAACATGTGTGCCTTCTCCTCTTACTTTGCTACCGGCAAATTGGTCTCCTAAGTGGAAAGTTATGCCCTCAGTAGCATAGTGTAAGACTTGCCATTGCTCCGTCAACATTAGGTATTGTCCAATTAATTAGTTTTGCCAATCTGTTGAACAGAAAAGGCATCTTATTGGAGTTTTAATTTGCATTTTCCTGAGTGCTCATGAGACTGAGCTCCTTTTCATTGTGCAGTTTAATTGGTCTCACTAAGTCTCAGTTTCTTCATTTATAAGATGAGAATGATAATAGTATCAACCTAATTAATACCTGAGGGTGCGGTGAGGGTTATGAAGCCCATACTGTATGGGCACATGCTAGCAAGGATTACTGTGCTAATAGGCACATGATGAATTAATAAATGATGTGCTACCCAGAGGCTGCCAAAGTCTTGACTCTTCTCGTTCTGTGGGGAAGCTCGCCAGGCATGGTAGTGCCAGCTCCTTTGGCAGCTCTAGGAATACGAAAGCCAAGACTGGAAGGGCAGAGTGAGAGCAGGCATAGGATGGGAATGCAGTGTGGGTCCAGAGCAGGCTCTGAGGTCAGTGGACATAGTGGTCTGAGGACCTGGCACCATAGAAGCAGTCTGAGCAGGGGCACGAGCTGAAACTTATGGAATGGTTAGAGCCGGGCTCTCAAATGCCACCTGTAGGTCTAGCGGGTCCCAAATCAGCATCTGCCAGCTACCCTTGGGACATTCTTCTCTCAGTGTGCTCTCTGCCCTCTGCTTGCCCATGGTACAGCATCCATAGGGACAAGATCATGGGCCTGTCACAGGCTTTAAAGTCACAAAAGCTGGTTTGGAACCAGTTACGCAACACACATCTTGACTTTCCTGAGCCTCCATTTCTCTGTTGACAAAGTAGTTCTAAACAATGCCTTCTTTGCAGAGGCTGGTTGAAAGGATTCATTGAGATGATACATGTAAAGCCCCTGGTTCTCCACCAATGGAAGGTCAGATTCATCCTCTTCCCATTGCCCTGCTCTCACACCAGCTTTTATTCTTTTCTTTTCCTTCTTTTCCATCTACCTACTCCTGAGCCCCCTAAAAACCCAAATAGGTTAATTAGATTTCTTTTTGTCAAACCCACTTCCTCGCTTTCCTTCTTTTTGGAGAATATCTGTGGACAAGTTAAAAAATAAATTTAAAAAACGATTTTTATAAGGGCCAGCTGAGTGGCGTGGTGGTTAAGCGCTGGTTTGGGAAGCCAGCGGCCCCGGTTCGGTCCCACATATGAGGGCCAGCGACAATGTCCTCAAAAAAAAACAAAAAACATAAAAAACGATTTTTATAAACTATCATTTATTAAACACCTACTGTTTATAGAACATGGATCCACACACCTTAGCGTTGGCTGCCACTGTCCCTCAAATGTAGTGAATGGAACAGAGAAATGCTCGATGAAACTTTTTGGAAGGAGTCAATTAATTTTGGGAATAGAAGATGATAATGATGATGATAATGATGATGATGATGATAGTGATGATGATGATGGTGATGATGATGGAAGAGAGAAATAGTTCATGGATGAAAATTAATGAACAGGAGGAGCAGAAGACAGGATTTTCTGAAATCGATGTCAGTTCTCATAGAATTAGATTCCATTCTTTCTAAGAAATCTGGCATTCCGGTAGGGACGCTTCTCTTAGAGGAGCCTGAGGAGTGAGTTATCTTTCTTTTATGCATTTTATTTAGAGAATTGAATCTAGATTTGTTGTTTTTTCCCCCTTGCATCCTAAGTCAAGAGCTCAGGTTGGAAGCACGGGCAGGCAAGTAGTAGGAGGACTGATTCAGAGGCAAATGGCCTCTGACTGGGCTGATTCTCCGGGTGAGGGTTCCTCTGCTGCTGAGCCAGTGCGAGGGACCAGTGGAAGCCTGGTCACAGCCGGTCCCTCCAGCCATTGGGGAAATGAACTTGAAGCAGTGTCAAGCCCATTCCTGGGCTTTCTCACATCTCTCAATGCCTCTTGCCACAGGGCACCCTGCATGATGCAGAGTGGGGCTGACTCCCGAAACCCTTTGTCAGCCCAGCTCTGCACCATTTGTTTGTGTGGCTCCTGCACGGCACAGCTCTGCTCTAAACCCCCACGTCTTCATCTTCCCAAGGGGGAGGGAGGTGTTGCCGGCTGTGTAGCAAGGTGCTCAAGAGCAGGGACTCTGGAGTCTCTGGGTTCAAAACTTGCTTCTGTCACCACCTGTGTCACTTGGGCAAATTACTTAAACTCTCCCACCCTCAAATGTTCCGTCTGTAAAATCAGAGAATAAAAACGCTTACCACCTGGGGTTTGGGGGAGAGTTAAATGGGATAAGGCATAAGCACTTACCACTGTGCTGAGTTCTAAGTAAGTCCACCATCAGCGTCAGCTACTGGTATCCCTTTGTGCTGGCCTGCTGTATTCTTCTCTGTGGAGGCAGAATGAAGCCATCTAATGCCATCTTAGGGACTTTCAGTCCCCTCTGGTCACAGTTTATGGCTGTTATTGCTCAAAAGAACAAAATGAAAACTAAAGCCAAAAGACACAAGAAACCTTTCTGCAAAAGAGGTTCTAGGGTGGTCGATTGACTATTATCTTCCTATTTACTTTTGTTGCTCCTTGATTCAAAAATTATCACATAGTTTCCCTCCTCGGTGCAAAGCACATGCCCTTGCTCCAGTCATCCGTGAAACCACTGGAGAAATAAACCTTGCCGTTTTCTTTTCAAAGCTTCTCATGAACTAACTAAACATAAGTCTTTCAATCTTATAAAATATGTCATTGTGTTAATTATCGAGAAATGAGATGTCATAGTAGATGGAATTAAAATATTTCTGCAACTAGGTCTTCCAAAGTCACAAATGTTTCAAAATTTTATTTTCACAGAAACCAAGCTTAACCTGTGGGTGTTTATGCCGCAAAGTTGTGTTAGGAGAGAGAGAGTGCGAGAGCGAGAGCGAGAGCGAGAGAGAGAGAGAGAGAGAGAGAGAGAGAGAGAGTTATTTGATGAATGAAGTCTTCATTACATTCAAACATGGATCAGACTTAAACTTCATTCAGACAGGAAATGGAGTTGAGGCCAGAAATGTCTTTTAGTCCCACATAGAAAAGATGAGGAAATGGAAGCCCAGAGGCTATATGGCCCTGGCTCCACTATTCCTTACTAGTCATGCCCAACTAATATTTACTGAATGTTTATTATATGCCAGGTGTTGGCACCGAAACAAAATTGTGAACAAAAGCTGATGTGATTCCTACCTACCTGGGCAAAACAGATATTGATCAACTAATCACAAACCTGCCTAAATTTATAACTACTTCAAGTGGTACAAAAAAGAGATATACAATAAAAGGAGAACCTGAGAGAAAAGATTTGATGTTTTGGGGAATGGCTTCCCAGAGGAGATGGGGGAAGCGCTAAGAGCTGAAGAATGGCTAGAGGATAACCGGGCAAAGGAGGGCAGAAAGAGTCTCCCTGCAGAGAAGGTGTGTGGCTGCGGATGGGGAGGGCAAGGGCCTGGAAGTAAGAGTGGGAATGAAGTTTGAAGTAGCTGGTGAGGGAGAGAAAAAAAGGGGAAGAGGGAGAGGGAGAGGGAGAGGGAGAGGGAGAGAGATTCTTTTCCTTAATCTCACCAGGGAAGCGCTCTGGGTGTTTTATTCAAGTGAGGAAAATGAGGAACAGAGAATGGGGAAGAAAAGGTCACACTCAGCAGTGACAGGAAGAGCAGCCAGAGACACCAGCCCCCAGGGTTTATGGTCCAAAGCTCCCCTCTGTGGCTTGAGCTATTAAATAGGAGAGGAGGCATTCAGTCCTCACACTGCAGAAAGTTTTGGTGTCTTTTGGTGACATGTACCAGGCACTGAGCTAAGCGCCAGGACTCTAACAATGAAGGGCCAGCTCAAAGTCCCTAAGGCCAGACAGACGAGGAATCAGTGGTCTCAGTACCGTGTGGTATGCGCGGTGGCAGTGGCAGGCTGCTTTGGAGCAGAGAGGAAGGGTGCCAATCACAGGTCCCCGTGTATCTTCAATGACCTCTGCTTAGTCTTCTTTGCCCACCTCTTGTCCTCTGCCCTCCCTCCTAAAATTTCCTCTAGCCCCTGCAGCTCTTCTGTCCCATTGCGGTTAAAGCCCGTCCCACACCAGAAGGAACACTGGTATTGGTCATGAGGATTACTTTTCACATGCTGGGGTTGTCTTCTTAATAGAATCTCCTCATTGCCAACAGACAGAACTTTTGTTTTCTTTTTTATCCCTCATCCCAGTCTCAATGGGTAAATTCATGGCTGCTCCCAAGTGTCTAGATTTGTAGTAGGAAGTCAGAGAATGCTTGTTGACAATGAATCGTAATGAAACAGAATTGGTGTAATTAACGGAATATTTTCAGACCTCTTGAGCTTAGAATCAACCATTCCCTTTCTGCAATTGTGGATCCTTTTTTATGTTTTGTTTTGCTTTGGGGATGGAAAGATTATATGGGGCAGGGCATGGCAAATAAATCAATGGTAAGCGTTCCCTTTCCCCCTATTTCTATGTCTATTCCAAGCCCCAAAGCAATTCTTGACTATCACAGTCTTTTCTCTGAGCTTCTGATGACTATCAGTCATGAATATGCTGAGAGAGTTTGGATTTCTGATATACCATAGAAATGTCTTCATTAGGGTCCTTGCCTTAACAGAGCCTCTGAAAGGGTTTGAGTTTGAGTTTAGGCAAAGTCACCAGTTACAAACTTCTTCTATTGCCCATACCACATACCAGTCTCCCCACTGGGCTATGAATTCCTCCAGAGAGACAAGATGTCTTACTCACCTTCGCATCCCCAGTGCCTAGCAGGAGGCCAGGCCAAGAATAGGCACAGCTGTGGAAGGCAGTTTGGCAGTTCCTCAGTAAGTTAAGCATAGAATTACCACATGATCTAGCAATGCCACTCCTAGGAATGCACCCCAAATAACAGATGATAGATGTTCAAACAAAAATGTATACACAGGTATTATAACAGCATTATTCATAATCACCAAAAGGTGGAAACCACTTGAATGCCCATCAGCTGTTGAATGCAAAAACAAAATCTGTTTCCCCTGCTGTTAAAGTAGAGTGTTCCTATGAAAACTTCCGTAAGCTGAAATGGCGTAAAGTGAAGAAGCAATAACCATTAACTTATATGGAAAATCTTTTGAGTGTTCCCAAACTCAAAAAAAACCCCACCAAAAACAAAAACCCTATCAAATTATACCAAATAATGCATCAAACCTAAAATAGCACTAACATACAGTAAAAGCAGTGCCAGTCCTGCTGCTGAAAGTACGTGTTGCCTCTATAATGGCTCACTGCAAACAATGCTGAATGCAGTTTTTGCTTTACACTTTTTTTTTTTTTTTTGGTAAAAGCAAAAATCCTCTTCAGGTTTCTTTTAGTTATTGAAAACAGGTACTAATGTAGGTCTTTTGTAAAAGTGAAGTGGTCTAATGTGAACTTTCAAGAAGTGGGAGATTCCTGTATATCCATATAGTGGAATATTATTTAACTATAAAAAAGAATTGAAGTACTGATACATACTGCAATATGAACGAACTTTGAAAACATGGTGAGCAAAAGAAGCCAGATACAAAAGACCACATATTGTATGATTCCAGTTATATGAAATATCTAGAATAGGTAAATCCATAGAGACAGAGAACAGATTGGTAGTTGCCAGGCCCTGGAGGAAAGGGACAAATGAGGAGTGACTGCTTAATGGGATGCTTAATGGGATGGGTATGGGATTTTTTTGTGCGATAATAAAAAGTGTTCGGAAATTAGAGAGTGGCGAAGGTTGCACAACATTGTGCATGTATGAAAAACTACTTTAAAATGGTTGCACTGGTAAACTTTATGTTGTATGTGTATTTTATCACAATTTTTAAAAAAAACTTTAAAAAATGAATAGGCACACATAACCATTTTCAAACAAGTTGGTTAATATAAGTGAGGGATTTGGGGATTTAAGTGGTTGGAAAGGTTGAAGGAAAAATGGAGAGAGGGGAGTTGAAAAGTATCTTCTAATGACAATAAAACACTTTCACGTGCCCAGCGGCCATGTCGCACAGCTCTCTTCCCAAAGTCAAAAAACCAAGTCCTTCTGCTGATCAGAGAGGGACTGTGAAATGGGCAGAGACTACGACTCAGTTATAGAAACACTTTTGTTATGCTGAGTTGCTGTAACAGCATTGTTTTGGATCACATTCATTTAATTCAAGGACGAGAGCTTCTGGATCACCTCTCTGTGCCAACCATCATACCCCACATGCTCCACTGTGGTCACCTACTTGTACACTCTGCCCACTCTTCACACTGAAACTCTGCGGGATGGGACCTCCAGCAAGTGATTTTGCTCATGGTCATGAGACACGACGACAGAGATCCGTGGTGAACAGGCTCCCAAGATCATGTCCAAGTGCCTGTGCTGTCCACCTTCCTCTGCCCCTTTTGAAGCTGTGTGGCCTCGGGCAAGTGACTTAACCTCTCTGATTCAATTTCCTCAACTAGAAGTGATAACATTCACCCAGTCTAGTCATAGGCTTACTGTGAGGCATACCTGAGATAATAAAGTCTGTGAAATTGGTTTGAAACCTATCAGATGCAGGAAAGAGGTAAGAAACAGTGTATTTTTAGAGGGGTTAAGGGCACAGATTTTGGAGTCCAGCCAGCAGCATCCTGTAGCCCAGAGACCGTGGGCAAGAGACTACGCCTCTCTGAGCCCCCAGCTTCCTCCTTGCCAGTCAATGGGGGCAGCAGCACCGTCAGAAGTTTGTTGTGTGGTTCAGATGAGACCGATGCACATGAAGCAACCAGCACGAAGCTGGGAATGAACAATAGGTACATGACCATGACTGCAAGCTTTCCAGGCAGCACCATTTCCCTGAGTCATTGCAGGCCCCTGGAAAGGGACCGCAGGAAAGCACGCCGGTCAGGGCAGCCTCCCACACACCTCGTGTTTGTGCCTGTCCTGTTCAGCAAGATTCTGACTGGGCCTGTCACTAACTCAAGCCGGGTGGCTGTGGCCCCCACACTGAGCTGCGCAGCCGCGGGGCTGCGGCTGAATGAACTGCAGGGCGGTGGGCGAGCCCCGCTGATTTCTGCCCGCTCCTGTTTTTCCCACGCCTGGAGCTTTCTAGACTCCTCTCAGCACTGCAGGCAGACAAGATACGAGTTATGTATTCTCCACTCTCCCAAGGCCTGTGTTCTTTTCTTAAGTGGTTTACAATACTATGAGTTACTTTACATCTTATGGACCACCCACTGTAAATAATTCTCCGGTCCTGGGAATTCTAGTAACAAGACGTCTTGCTTTCTCCATTCTCAAGAAACACGCCACACCCCCACCAATCAATATTTACTGTCTCTGCCCAGGTTTACTGAACATCAAGAAGATGTCCACAGAGAGCTCATGATAAAAAGGTTACAGGGAGAGGAGTCTAAAAGTTACCAGGTTTTTTGGGAGTGTAAGCATATGTATACTATGCAGGAAGTGCTGAGATTTCAAGACTTCCTAAAAAAAGGATTCTCTGGTTTTTTCCTTTCCTTTCCTCTCCTCTTTCCTTCCTGCCCGTCTCCTCCCCTGTCCTCTATCCCCCTCTCTCTGTAGGCAACAAAGGAAAAACGGAGCTTCCTGAATCTTAATTGTAGGATCCTAGAATCTACAATTATGCCACTGGATCTAATGGGAAAGAGGAAATGGAAGAATGAGTTGGTGTTGCTGTTTATTGAAATTCTTTGGAGGACACTGGCTTTACAGTAAAAAGGAAGCACCATTAGAAAAACAGAGAGGCATGGTGTGGGCAAAGACTCAGAACCCCAAAAGGCAGTGCCTCATGCACCAAAGGACACCTGCCACGGGCCAGGACCCTAGAGCTTGGCGTGAGAAAAAGGCTTTCATAACTTCTCAGTGTGTGGCCTGGGGAAAGTCACGTAACCTCGCTGAACGTCAATTTCTTGATTCATGAAATGGAAATAATAGCCACCCTACCTACTTTATTGCATTGTCAAAAGAACCAAATAAAGTTTGTGAACAATAAAACAATGTGCATGTAATGAATAGAATATAATTATAACATCAATGTCATACTCCAAAAGTTACTCTGGAAAGTTACTTTGTAGTAAAAAAAAAAAAAAAAAAGAGATTGAGAATTAGAGAGATTATAAAGGCCATGGCAGATTTAAAATAGATTGGTGAGATCACAGTAATAACAGAAGGACAATTTTGCAGGGAGAATGCCAAGACATGGAGAGAAAAACCGGGACCTGCACAGGAAGTTCAGCAATGGTGATGGTGCTGACTGAGGAGCCGGAGGTGTTGCCAGACCCCACAGGAGGGAAGCTAGAGGCTTTGTTCACTGATACGCTGAGGAATGGGGCTGGGGCAAAGCTAATGATGTGTTTTCTGTGAGTCACTGCACCATCCATATTGAAGGTCACATGCAAAAGCCAGAGCCAGGAACACATGCAGCCAAGGTTGGGACTGCACTCAAGAACCTGTGGAGAAGGTGTGCTGGGTCAGGAGGACCAGAATGGTGAAATGAACTAAACATTCTAGGCGAGTTTGGAGAAAGCTCAGCAGGAGGCCATGGGAGGAGGTCAGAACAAGCCTGCGGATGCCTGGACTGAGGAAGCTACCAGCAGGTGTAAGGACCCACCATGGGGATGGGGTTGGAGCCCAAGACAAGTTCGAAAGGAGCAGGAATCCTAAGCAAAGTGGCAAGGACGCTACTCCGCCAGGAAGGAAAGCTAACAGGCCCCCTGGAATGTGACCAGAGTGGCAGGGCAAAGGGAGTGGGGTTGATTTCCAGGAGTGAGACACTGAGGGCTGTGTTTAGGTTGTACTGCTCCAGAGAGCCGTAAGAGACCTGCAAGCATGTCTCATTCCTCTCTGTAGCCTTACTGCCCAGCAAAGAGCCTGGCGTTCAGGCAGCAATCAGTGTTTGCTGGAGTGAACCAACAAATGAATAAGGTGAGATTCAAAATACCCAACACACTTTGAATTTTATTCCCCTTTTTGTTGGCTTTTGACAGCCTTTGGCTTTCTTCCTAGTGCCAGATAGCCATGTGGACACCACCCTCACTGTCCTTTCTGAGATCTCCTGACCATCTAGCATGTGGCTGGCCCCCTTCCGTTCTCTTTGTATTGTGTATGCTTTGAAGATGGCTGTGTTTCCTTTAGTGGCTGGTTCCCGTGGCAACTTGTTCCTTCATGATGGCATACCCAACCTGTTTGCAGTTACCAGGCATTGCCCGTACTGTACCTTACTCAGTTCCCAGCCATGTTTACATCCTGTCCTGATACAGAATGTCTTCCAGTAAGAGAACACTGCCTTCTCAGAAATTCACTTCAAAAATGCATTTAAACACATGATGGCTTGATGGTTTTCAACTAGAAATATAAAATTTCTCCACAACTTCCTTGCCAAGAAACAAGTTTCCTGGTCAGCTGTTTTCATTGACTCTTTTCAAAACTTTTTTCTCTGTGAGTATTGTAAGCCAGCCCTAGAGTCTCCAGGGGAAGCATTTGGCTCCAAAAATAATGTCTGGCTCTCAAGCCTCCACCAAATTCTATAGACGCTACCTCTTGCTGGTCAATGTCATGTTCAGACCACCAGCAGTCTCACCCTCAATACTGAAGATCTGAACACCACCTCAAGTAAATGTAGGCACAAGAGTCACAATGCACATTTAATTTTATTGTACTGTGTCATTTCTATTAAACTGGTCCAACTGTGTTTTTAAGTCTCCCAACATAGTTTTCATCACTTTAATGAAGTAGGATCTATGTGACCTACTCTTAGAATTCATCTTGCTCCACTCCTGGAGTGTCTCTTGACCATCCATAGTCTCTTTCTCAGCTATAAACTTATGAGACATTCAGAAAACACTCAGATGGAGGCCACTAATGCTAGTTGAGGATCAACTCATCTTTTCCCTTTAACGTGGATATTCATATCGGCTAACAGAACTGTCTGCCACATAATTTCCCCTTGAGTGTGAATAGGCTCATCCTTGGTCTGGTAACTAGTCCTATCACTTGGGACCCTTCACCACCATCGCTTGCCTTCCAATAAAACACCATATTGATTCCCGCATTTGGTACCTCTCAGTTATAAGCCTTCTCATGGATCAGATCACTGTATTGCTGAAGTCTTCCCTCTAGATCCTTTCCTCAATGCTCGGTGAGCCTCTATGCAGCAGATCATTTATTACGGCTAAGGTATAATTCCAAGTGCCTTAGAATAAGTTTCCTCTGACTGCACATCAGAAATTCAATTTTGATTTCTCCTGCTCTTTTGATGCCCGCAGTTAGAGCTAAAGTAAACCAGAGGATATGTAAAATTCATCCTAACTATGCAGCTCTGCTATCACCAACTTGTAAAAGATATTTTCTAAAACGTTGGATTTGCATACAAGGGGTAATTCATGTAGATGAAAGTCTTTGCTGGTTGTTCATTATACTGGGTTGAATTGTGTTACTTCCCACCTACCCCCCCCGTCCCCAAATATGTTCAAGCCCTAATCCCTCATACCAGTGACTATGACTTTGTCTGGAAATAGTGTCTTTGCACATGTAATTAAATTAAGGTGAGGTCATACTGGATTAGAGTGAGCCCTAATCCAACCACTGCTGTTCTCATGAGAAGACAGAATACTGGACACAGAAGGAAGACTGTCATGTGAAGATGAAGGCAGGAATTAGAGTTATGGTGCCGTAAGCCACAGAATGCGAAGGCTTGCCAGCAATCGCCAAAAGGTAGAGAGAAAAGGAAGGACCCTTCTCTAGAGACTTTGGAAGGAGCACAGCCCTCCTAGCACCTTGAATTCAGCTTCTAGCCTCCAGAACTGTGAGAACATAAGTTTCTGGTGTTTTAAGGCACCCAGCCTGTGGTAATTTTTTATGGCAGTCTCAAGAAACTGATACATTCATTCACCAACTGGAAAACTCGACAAAAGTAAAAAGGTTTTTGAATCTCTAGAATTTTTTCCTGACTCCAATGTTCAATTCTTCCAAGGATAAATGGAAATTTTGTCAGTTTGTTTCTTGGATGATAATACTTTCTGTACTTTTGGATGTGAGAAGAAAAAAAAAAGTAGAATTCTTGGGTGACCGGATAGCTTAGTTGATTAGAGCGTCGTGCTGATAACACCAAGGTTGCCTGTTCGATCCCCGCAGGGGCCACTGTGAGCTGCGTCCTCCTTAAAAGAGTCAACTATGCCATGGTAGCATGAAAGCAATGTGTAACCAATGACCATGGCTGTTCCCCAATAAAATTAAAAAAAACAATAGAGTTCTTCCTCTAGTGACTGTGGTAACATTACTATCCATAAAGCATTAGACCTTTATATTGGAGATACTACCTAAATATTTACAGCTCCTCCCAGAGTACAAATGCCTGATATCCTGATGAGAGGTGACCTGAGAGCCCTCTGACCACGCCATGCACCAATGGACCCTCCCCTCATGTGCAGTGAGTGAATTAAATATGACTGCCTGAGTTAACTCATTTACCTGCAAGGGCAGCAGGCAACTGGTGCTGGATGTGATAAGTAATAGGAATTATAAATGACCATTGTAAATTCTCTTCCAAGGAGAAGCTCTGAATAAAGTGCTTTTTAAATTATGATGATGATGATGATGATGATGATTTGGAGAAAGAGTTCTAGTGCTAGGAGGCAATGGGGATACTAAAGCAGGGGTGGAAGCAAATGCAGTGGTTTTGTTATTTGGGTAACAGTTTGGTCCTTTTGCTGACGGTGTAAAGAACTACAGATCAACAAATGTGAAGGTATAGAGTGAGGAAAGTTTAATAGGATACGTTCTAAGGGAAGAATGGCCAAGTCAAGAGAGACAATTGGGGCTTGATCTTTATATTGTTCGCTCTGGGTCAGCCCTGCAGATGTGATGGACAGACTTGGGTCATTTGATTGACATGTGTAGGTTATATAAATCATTCCTTTCTGTGCGTGTCCTTTCCTATAATACATACAGAAAAACCCACAGCTGGAAGGAAGATTTAAAACCTCAATGCTAATTTATTGTAACTATATTATAATGAGGCTAAAGGTCAAACCAAGCATAAACTTTAATATCCTGTGCAGGCCAAAAAACAGATAATTCTAGATGGATTTTACTTCCCTCTTTTGTGGTTCTAACCATAAAATTCATCGCCGGAGGTTGGATGAATTTTTGTGGTTCTAACCATAAAATTCATCGCTGGGTCATCCCCGGGGAGTGGACCTGGATGGTGCAAAATGCCATTACATTACCACCCACCTCTCCTGTCGTTCATGCTACCTTCCGCCTAACAGTTTGGTAAGAAAATGATGGTAACAGTCAACACTGGAAAAAAGGGAGAGTTAAAGGATGCTGCAGCCATGGAATTGGATGGGTATGGGTTAGAACCAGACTTAGAAATAAAGCTGATTACTAAACTGAGAAAATCTGGAAAATATTTGGGTCACTGACTGTGGTGGGGAACTGATCTTTGAGATCAAGAAGGGCAAGAAAGAGGGGAATGAGGCTGAAGATCTATCGATTCACAGGCTAATGGGGCTTCATGGAGCCTTCAAAATCATTGACTCTAAGTGCTACATTTTACAGGAGAGGAACTGAGGCCTAAGAGGTGAAGCTACTCATCCACAGTTCCAGGGCTTTCAAAGGGCAGGGCCAAAGTGAGAATCCTGTACTCTTTCCAAATTAGAAGTCGAGAACTGGAAAAAGAGGGAGGGTTGAGATCTAAAAATGTAGATTTTTGTAGCACCCCACTTTATAGCTGGTAACACACACATTTCCCAAAGGAGAATGTATGGGGCAGAGGTCACACACCAAGCTCGTGGTTTGATATCTACTCTACATTTTTAAATTCGTATTTGAATTTATCTGTAACATTTAAAGATTAAACAAGTTCCCATAAAAATCTGGGTGTCTGGCTGCTCTGGAAAAAGTCGGTCAATCTGTGAGAAACTGAGTAAGAGCTGCCCTCCTTTCAAATGGGATGTGCACAGGTTGAATGGCCCCCTCTACCTAACCAGCTTCACAATTTATATTATCTCCATGGCCCTGTAGGCCCTGGAGTTTGCAACCTCTAGGAGGGAGGAAGAAAGGGAGAGGCCCTGAGCTGGGGGCCAAGCATTGAGACCATAAATGTCAGGGGGTAAAGAAACCAGCCAAGGAACTTGGAGACAAGCAGGACCAGGGGACCCAGGTCCCAGAAGCAAAGGTCTTGACCAAAAATTCAAAGACAGGGTTGTCCTCTGTTTTTAGATAAAGTAACAAGAGGTGGAAACCAAGAAAAAAGAGGTCAGTTCTCGGGTACTGCACAATGGTGATGACTTATGCAAAACATCCTCTTTCCTATTTTTAACTAGATCACAGAAGCTTCGTCAGAGGGCTTGCTGCTGACTAATCCTGTGGAGGCACCTTTCTCTGAATTGCATAAATGCCATCTACACAGCCTAAAGAACATTTGAGAAGAAGAAAAAAACCCTCTAAAGACTGCTGCACACAGAGCATTCTTATAAATAGTGTTCTGAGTGCGATCAGGGTGTTCTGGGCCGCAGCTTTCTGGAAGTTGTCTAGGATTTCATGGTTGAATGATGCAGAGGCTCAAAGAGAAGTCATTTGTTTAAGCTGAATTGATGATCCCATGATATTTTTGCACTCTATAAAGTGCAGTGAGGACTGATTTCTAGTGTAGATAGCATGGAGAATTAGGCCAATTTTTCAGCAAAACTATTTTCTCGTTGTCTAAATATCCCTGTACCAGGAGTAGGCATTTTATTGGAGAAAAGAAATCAGGACTGGGAGCCAAGGGTTCTGAATGCTCTATAGGCCAGAGCCACATTGTGACAATGGCAGGACTTGAGTGTCAGCAGAGAGCTTGGTGGTCAAGGATGCAGCCCTTTCTCATTTTACTGAAGGGGGAACAGTGGTATTGAGGTAGATGTGTGGGGGCCTCCTCCAACCTCCTGGGTCTCACCACTTGAGTGGACTCCACTGACTTCCAACTTCCAGTCTCTGTAGCTCTTTGCCTGGGGATTTTTTTTAAGAACTGAGGGAAGCCAGACCTGCCAGGAAATGAACACCACCCAGAAGCAGCAGCAGGCCACAAACAGAAACTGGCAGGACTTGGTGTGTATATACCCCCGCCCCTCACCCCTCAGTGGGAGAATGCCTAGGCATGGCTCCTACAGCAGGTTAGCACAGAGAGAGGAGGCTGCTGGCTTTGGCAGGCAAATATCTCGCTGGAAGTTAATAATATAATAATGTTTTGTTTTCCGTGTGTGTGTGTGTGTGGGGGGGTATGTATAGTTTATACATGTAAAATATATATACTGTGTGTATAATATACATGTGTATAATATGGGCACATAATAAATAGTGTATATATGCGTATGTATACATATATATTACTTTTATTTATGGAAGGTGATACTGTTTTTCCATTTACAATGAGGTTATAAAGTTTCCTGTTAGAATGAACTTGTTTAACTAAAAATGCTGAGTTGATTTAAAGAACATTTAAGTAAATGATGGAGGTTGACATATACCAATATGATAAAAAATTATGGAGGAGGTGCATGAGTGACTAGTTATCTGATGTCTTCCTGCTTTGTTCTGCATATCCCCCGGATGCCGCAGGAACTGCCCAGGTGGACAAGAGGAGGGAAAGCAGGCTTCAAGCCACCCGCCTTTATTTCAAGCAGGGCCACTGTGTCTTTGCTGGGTTGGGAACTGGTGAGCTCAAGACTGAAATAGAAGAAGCGGTCTACAGCTTGAAAGAATAACAATCAGTTTGAAAATTTCAGATGGAGCCCAACACTCAGTTAATTGAGGCCCAGAAAGTTTAAATGACATCTTCCAGTTCCCACACGGAGGTTGTGACACAGTCAGGATGTGGCCCCACTCACGTAACCCCCATCCATGCTCTTTCCACTGTGTTCACCTTCAGAGGAGGCAGGACTTGCGTAGGGCCTTGAAGGGAGGTAGGAGGTGAATGGGGAGAGTAGATGGGGAGTGCCTTACAAATGGGAGGCCCAGGAGAGCAAGGTTATGAAGGAGAATGCCAGTGACTCTTCCAGGGGCCAGTTGGAAAGAGCTTTTTGACTCAACGAAGGGTTTAGGTGGAGGAAGAGTGAGGAGTGAGCCAGGGAAATAGGCTCGGATCAGAGTGTAAGGGAGCTTGAAAGCCTGCTGGGAGGAATGTTAACTCACCAGGACATATGAGTCCAGATCTCTGAGCTGGGAAATGACACATACAAATCATACTCTGGGAGGCAGCATGGTAGAGAGTAACTATGTCCAAATATTGCTTCTAGTACACACTGTGCACAAGTTACTTAACCTCTCGGAGCCTCAGTTTCCTCATCTATACAACAGCAAAAGCTTCAGGACCTCAGTCCTAAGGTTTTGGTAAAGAATAAAGGAAATTTTACACCAAAAACAGTGTCTGGGACCTAGTAAAGGCTCAGTAAATACCTAATAGCTATTATGATGTTTTCTAGGAAAGACCAAATTGTGTCCAGAGAAGAAGGGCCTTGGCTATGCTAGTTAATAGCAGAGCCAGAATTAGAAGTCAGTTCTTCTCCTTTCTAATTCAACACTTTGCTTTCATTACATCATGTTTGAAAACAATGTGTTATTTATTTTCTTGTATGTATTAGCATTTTCCCTTGCAAGACATAGCGTCCTTCTTGTCTCAGTGCAGACATACCTCCACACTGGTTCCCTTTTTGGAAAACAATTTTGATCAATTTCTTTCATTCCCTAATTAATATATCACATTTAGAGTGAGGGAACGGCTACCTTTGAAAAAGCAAGATTTTCAATTTTCAGGGCTTCAGTCACTGACATTGCAGCCTGACTTTAAGCCTTATGAAATTACCTGTGACATTTAGAATTTAATAAGTATTCTGATTGCTTCTTTGTGTCTGTGGAGAAAATAACATTTATTTTGACCAAATGTCATCTTTTCCCTTTTTCTTCAAATAAATCATACTTATTATCCAAGAGCTTCTGTTGTTTTTTATGATTCATTGATCAACCATGAAAGAACAAATAAATCAAATGCTGAAACTTGGGTGACATCCTAAGTTGTCCCCAGGGGAGCCCCCCAAAGCATCATAGAATTTAAGAGATGGCAGCTTTCTCAGAGATTGTGTAGTCCAGTTGTCTTCATCTTTGTAGATGAGAAAATTAAGCTCAGGAAAGGGGAACTGACTTTTGCAAAGTCATTCGCTAGCTGGTGGCAAAAAGGAATTTTGAACCCACTTTTTTTCTGACTTTGAGTCCCTGTCGCATCATGTCCTGAATCAACTGTCCTGCATTATCAGGCAGGCGGAATCTAGCTTGCCACTTTATTTTTCTCTCTCTCTCTTTTTTTTTTCTCCCCTCTCCCTATCCTCTCCTCCACCTTGAGCCATTGTTCTCAGTCTCATTGTGGAGGACACAGCTCACTGACCCATGTTGGTATTATAATCATTGCTCTCTTCCCAGCTGAGAGAGTCGGTCACCGGCCATGGGCTGGCCACTCACGGCAGCTCATAACAGCCCACCGCAGGTCATGCCAGTTACCGGTCACTCACAGCAGCACAGCCCCAGGTTGAGCCATTGTTTACAATCTTGGCTGTAGAGGGCACAGCTCACTGGCTCATGTGGGAATCGAACCTGCAACCCTGTTATTCAGAGCTTGTGCTCTTACCAACTGAGCTATCCAGCCGCCCCTTGCCACTTGTTTTAGCAAATAAAGTTTTACTGAAACACAATCATGCTCATTCATTTACCTAGTGCTTATGACTGCTTTCTCTCTACAGGGGCAGAGGTGAGTAGTTCCAACAGAGACCACATGGTTACAAAGCCTAAAATAATTACTGTCTGTCTTTTCACAGAAAAAGTTCATCCATTTCTGCTGTGTGTATCAAGTCTGGTTGAAATTCTCTTTTTGGTTTCTGCTCTTTTCGTATCAGACAGTACTGTCAAAAGTTGAAGAAAATGAGGCTAGGCAGGAAATAATGGGAAAGGAAAAAGAAGAAAGAGCTAATGTGTTTATCTAATTTGGAGAGACTTTTATGTGTAATCTCAATTAATTTTAAAAATGATGCTACCAAACTACTATTTTAAGCCCCATTTTTACAAATAAGAAAACTGAGGTTCAGAGAGATGAGAGCTAAGTTGCCTAAGCTGATGTCACTAATAATTAGCAGAGCTAGAATTTGAATACAGCCTTCCTCATTCCAAAAATATGTTCTTTCTCTACCATACCATGTGATTGTCATAGTTGAGGTTAAGTTCTATTTTTTATTTTTATTTATTTTTATTTTTTTTTGAGGGCAGTGTCACTGCCCCTCATAAGTGGGACCCGAACCAGGGCCTCTGGCTTCCGAAGCCAACGCTTAACCGCCACGCCACTCGACCGGCCCAAGTTCTATTTTTTAAAAATGTGATATCCCATCCCCTAAACTGAAATCATTTAATGAAAAAATAATATTGGGTACCACATCATGTTCATTACTGGGTAAAATTGTCTAATTTGTGATGCCATAACCTGTTTTGTTTTTGTTTCGGTGCTTGTTTACACAAGTGGAGGGATTAGACTGCAGGAGATGAGAACAGTAGTTTTTCACAATTAGCATTTTGCACTATTGAAGAAATTTGATAGATTAATAGCTCCTTCAGCATCATGTAGAATGGAAGTCCTGTGTGAATATCCACACAATTAATTATGTGGATAGCCACATATAGATGTGGATATTTTTATTTATTTTTTTTTTTTTAAAGATTTTATTGGGGAATTGGGGGAGGTGGACAGCATTGGGGAATCGGGGAAGAGGAACAGACAAGTTGCTCTCTTTTTGTTCTTCAGCCTAGTTGTGGAGGACATTGTTTCACTGGCCCATGTTGGTATCATCATTGCGCTCTTCCCCGGGTGAGGCAGATCGGTCGCCAGCCACTGGACGGCAGCTCACTGTGGCTCTTGGCAGTTCACACGGGCTGTCAGCCCCTCACGCTGGCTGCCAGCCACTCTCGGTAGCTCATGGCAGCCCACTGCAGCTTCACTGCAACCTATGCCATTGCCGGCAACTCATGGCAGCCCAGCTCCAGGTGGAGCTGTTGTTCACCATCTTAGCTGTAGAGGGCGCAGTGTCACTGGCCCTCATGTAGGATCCCAACCGGGGCCCTGCCATTCAGAGCTGGCTTCCCAAGCCAACTCTTAAACCACACGGGACTCGGCTGGCCCTAGATGTGGGTATTTTTAATCAACAACCTCTCCTCTCCAAGGCTTGCTACAATTCTCTAATGCAGCAGTTACCAAATTTGCCTGATAACTCAATCACCAGTGAAGTCCCTTAAAATACAGATTCCCCAGGACCTCCCCCACCCCGCTCCCCCTCTGCCCCAGCTCTCTCGTCAGTATATCTGGGTCTGGGTTTAGGTTTAGGAATCTGTCATTTCACTCTCTCTTTTAACCTCTGAAGGTGGTTCTGATGACCAGGCAGCCTTTGAGAACCACTGCTCTGGGTAATGAGCGGGTGGATGTCTATATCTTTGTCGCCATCCTTCCAATCCTCCTGTGTGTCCTCCAAGCCATCTTCTTCCTCAGTCCCAGGCTGTGGTCCGTGAGCACATTGTTCCCGTCTTTGCGGAATGAGGCTGGCAATGGGGCACCTCACACACCACAGTGTGAATTTCCTTGGCATCCAGTAAAGCAGTGCAAACACTTTCTGTCTTTGTTGTAGTCACCAGGGCTAGTTATACTTTTATTTCTATCCTTGCCTTTTCTGCTTTCCATTTGATTTGCACAAAGACTTCAAATGACAAATCCACTCTGATTTCTTCTGCTTCCCAACTACAGAGGTGAGGTTTACAGACACCCAGCATTTAGATGATAAAAGGCTATTATCCCGGGTATCCTGTTATTCATCTCCTTTTCCTTTTCCCACTTAAAAAAAATGTCACTACAACCACTAGATTGTCACTACAAACCGAAAGGGACTTTGAACCCTGAAAGTTTGGTGGTCTGCCATGCATTAACTTAAATCTTTCTTCCCCACTGTGTGGCAGTTATATCAGCATAATGTAACATGCTTTTTTTTTTTTTTTTTTTTTTTTTTTTTTTAGGGCAGTGTCACTGGCCCTCACATGTGGGACCCGAAACCGGAGTCGCTGGCCTCCCAAGCTAGCTCTCAACCACCGCGCCACTCGGCCAGCCCACAGGCTTTTAAATATACATAAATAACCACACTCAACACACATTCATTTTTTTCACCAATTCCTCTCCCTTCCATAGTAGAAGTTAAATAAAATAATTGACCTCAGTGGTCTTTGTCACTATTACTGACTTTGGGTGAGAAAGCTAGTTCTTACTCCCTTAGGATAAGATATGTTTATTTTTGTCTCTCAGGTGAATTAAGACAAAAATACATGATGTGTAAACACTTTAACGTATCCTATATTATAATTAAGATTGATTAGGTTCTAACAGAGAATGCAGCAGCTATAGAATCTAAAAGGCAGAAAGAGCATGTTTAACATCCCAAGTAAAACAATGTAAAAGATCTATGAAGGTGTTTGGAAATACTGTATTTTTACTGTCAGAGAAACACAACTGACAACAGATATGGAAAGACCCTAACAAAATATGGCCACCAAGTTGCGATTCATGAGATGAGAAATAGTGACTTAGACTATAATGCAATATACTTTTATAAGCCACTAACATTCGTGGTGAAACGGAAAGCTCTATTACATTAGGGCAATATCTTTCTGCCTCTACAAGATTAACCGAGCACATTTCACAATAGATGTCTCAAGAAATTTGACTAACCATTCATTTAAATCTAAAGTGGATAAGCAGCAATTAAATAAGCATTTTATGCCCTGAGTTAGACTGGTCTTAATGAGCAAGTCTAAATCTTGTTTTCAAGATCAAAATTGCCTTTTATGACAGCACCTCCTGGCCAGTCCATCCTCCAAAGGGATAAGCACTTCCGAGTAAGGGCAAGTTTGCCTAACAGGTAAAGACAGCAAGACACTCTCAGAAGTCTTGTGAACTGTTCAAAGTCACAGTCTATTGCAAACAGCGGAGATTATGCTACTTCAGAAAAGTAGTTTTAATTTCAAGGAAGACTCCTTTACCAAGCCCCACAGTGTCCTTCTAGAGAAGCAGGGTCAACTGAGCAGAGAGCCTGGCCACCGTTTCTAAAGGCCCAGTGCCTTTGGCACTTACCAAAAGCTACCACATATTGTTAGTTATTAGCTAAGCATCTGTCTGTCTTCCTGACTAGATTGGAAGCATGCCAACGGCAGGGACCATGGTGAGCTGTGTGGGCTTCAGGGACACTTCCTACGTGGCCTGTTCAAATGTTTGCTGTAGTGATGATGATTAGGTACATAAGTAAGTTAGTTAATTAGCAGAATCTGGAAAGGCAAAAGCACCCAATTTCTGTTAACAATCGAACAGCTGATTCTTTGCCTTACCTATTGTGGGACAGATCCCTTCTCTGTAGGAAAAATAAATGCAAAATGAGCACAAAAATTCACACACTGTTTCAGTTTATTAATATGTACATTTGTTAGTTTAGAAAACACAAGAAAGCATAAAACTATCAGAACTTTTAAATAAACCCAAACTACAAATGCATATTCACCTTTTCTGATCCTTTTTTTGGTTGAAAGTCATTACAATTATATCAGCATTTGCCAGAGTATGGGCTGTAGAACTGGTCCTATAGGATGATAATAGTTATTACAGGTGAAATTGTTCCATAGTTTAGTAATTTGGGGAAATCCTAGGTGAAACAAGGTTAAAAGAAATTTCGTTATTATAGGGCTCTTAAAGTTTTAAAATTATGCCAACATGCTTTATGAATCTTCAAGTTTGGGAGGTAGATTGTATGGATTTACTAACATCAGGTCACTCATTTCATGGAACAGCTGACAACGGACTATTGGTCCGAGGAACATACTTTGGGACATGCTGAATCAGACACATTTCTGATGTAGGCTCCTTCCATTAGAGAGATTTCACCATTGAAGACCTGAATTGAAAGACCCGCAATTCTGTAAAACTTCCTGGAAGGGTGGTTTTCAATCCCAGCTGCCCATTAGAATCATCCAGGAGCTTTAAACATGTGAGCGCCCAGGCCCCACTCCAGGCCAGCTAAGTCAGGGACTCTGAGGGTAAGATTTCTGAGCTTATGAAATAGAAATAATAATACTTATCTTACAGGGTTGTCATGAAACATAAACGGTATAGTATGTGTAAATACCTACTCTGGTGCCTGAAACAAAGTTCAGTCCTTGAAAAACTTTCTTTCTGGGAACCATATAGAATTCCAATTAAGAAATGTAGAAGATATGGAAATAGAAAAATCATTATTTGGCCACCATGGTTTTGCATCCATGGATGCTAAAATTAGAGGGGAAAGGTGTGATGAGACACAGGATGTTTGCATGGTCTCCAAGTATTTCCCCACAACATACCTGTTGATTACAAAGGGAAAAACAGGAATTTTAACAGTGGAAGAATCAGGAAGACCCCATCTGAACTAAGTGATGAAACGTAACCTCACCAGTTATGAAATGTCACATCATGTGCCCCCTGCATGTGCACTGAGAAGAACACGTCATCACTTCTGTAGTATTCTTGCCAAAAATACATTATTTGGGTTTACTTACAAGGAACACCAGAAAAACCCAAATCAAAGGACATTTTACAAAATAACTGGTCAGTATTCTTCAAAAGTGTCAAGATCATGAAAGAAAAAGAATGACTGAGAAATGATTCCTGCTTGGACCAGACCAAGGAACCATGAACAGCTGAATGTGATGTGTGAGCCTGGATTGAATCAAGGATCAGAAAAGGGATATTAGTGGAAAACTGATTACTGGAACAACTAAAGGATATCCCTTTAGTTAATATCTACTAAAGGGATACTAGTGGAACATGATAAACTCTGTAGATTATACAATTTTTAATGTTATTTTCCTGGTTTTGATAATTGTGCTATGCTTATGTAAGACTTTAACATTTGGGGATGACGGGTGAAGAGTAAATGGAACTCTGTAGTATTTCCCAACATTTTTGTAAGTCTGAAAATTTTTGAAAATGAAAGTTAAACCATAAAAGAATTTATGTTTCTTTATTTCTTACCCATTCTGGGGCTTCAGTGATAATAGAATCAGTATTCAAGGATTTTTTCCTCCTTCCTAGGTATTTAGAGTAGAGGGGAAATAGGCCCCTGTACTATATAACATATATTGCGTAGAAAAGAGGCCCAAGATGAGCATTTTAACAAACATTTCATATGATTTTGATAAATGTTGTCCCTAAATAAATATGGTTAGACGATTTGGTAGAAAAGGCAAAACAAGAGATCCAGGAAAGTAGGGTAAAGAGCAGAGATGGTGATAAGGAGAAATTAGCTGTTGGAGATAGGGTTTGGAGACAGTTCTTAAATAAGCGGTCAGGAAGAAGAGAGACAGTTGTGGGGGTATGGAGTAGCTATGAAAGATTTTGAGAAAGGCAGAGAAGGGGCAGGGGGTTTAAAGATATTTTACTGGCATTATACCTTTATGTTTTCCTTGGTATTTGCTTGTGAGCCTGCAGTACAGATTTCGATTTTTTTCTAATTTATTTTTCTGGTTTTTTGTTTTTTTTTTCTTCTTGGAATATTACTCTATGATGAAACTTACCCTCAAAGGGCTTGGGTATAGTCCTATTACATTGTGACGCAGTCTAAATCACATGCCTTGTTTGGAAGACAAATGACATAATCATTTACCAGGTAGCCCTTTGGCCTTATGAGGACAAGTAGTTTGGCCCTGAAAACTCAATCCCCTTAAGACCAGTGCATATGGTTCTCGGCTGTTGGGCATAAATAGTGACCACCAACAGTAGACCTGAGGACAACTGCTGGTGTAATATGGCCAGGGAGCTACTTGAGGTCGCTCATGGATTGTCTCCACTTGCTGTGTCCATTTGTTTCTTCCTAATCATTTTCAGGACTGGAAGCCAGAAATCAATCTGAAGAGACAAAAAGGTAGATAAACGAGTGTTAGAGTCATTTCAAATGCCTGTGACAGGAGCTTTTTCTCATGAGGCTACTAGTGTCAAGAAAAATTGCAGAAGACTTTGAAATGGCCAGAAAAACTGATCCTTGTTCGTTATCTTGGTGTTTCATTGTCAGTGAGCTATTTTCTAATTGGGTACATTATAGATAGCTGATATCAACAATGCAAGTAATTCTTATTCATGGACTTGTAAATAAATATTATCCTTTAAGTACAATTGACCCTCTCATCCACCCGTGGGGAAGAAGCCAGTTTTGCATCTATTCAACAAATTAATTTTGGTATTCCTGATGGCCTATATATGTGTGTACTTTGAATTGGTTGGAATTTCTTACTGTTCCCTCTTTAATTACTAAGTTAAATAAAATCTTTGACAAGTATTTATTTTATACGTGTATGAAAGTAATTATGTTATCATATGTATCCATAAATATACATATATACCATATACATTTTTTAATGCTGGAGAATAAGCAAATTCTTTGGTGTTTACCAACATGTAGTAGATATTTCCCTCTCTGTTCTTTATTTATCCTTGACCTAGTAAAGTAACTTCTTATTGGACATTGTCTTTTTATTTGGGGGGTATTTAAAAAAAATTTTCAAATACACTTGACATTCAATATTGTTTTATATTAGTTTCATGTGTACAGTATAATGGTTACACATTTATATAATTTACAAAGTAATCCCTCTAATAAGACTAGTGTCCACCAGCACTATCCATACACGCTCTGACAATTAAGTTCGCAAATTTGTTGCAATGATGTTGCTAACTTTTTTTTATATCAGAGGGGTTATTCATTATGAATTTATACAGTTGGACAAACAGTTAACCAAGTTTACTATTTGGAAGTGCTGAAAAGGCTGTGTGAAAAAGTTAGACGACCTGAACTTTTCACCAATTCATGGCTCTTGCATCATGACAATGCACCAGCTCACACGGCACTGTCTGTGAGGTAATTTTTAGCCAGTAAACAAATAACTGCATTGGAACACCCTCCCTACTCACCTGATTTGGCCCCCAATGATTTCTTTCTTCACCCAAATATTGAAAGGAAGATACTTTGATGACATTTAGGACATCAAGAGTAATATGATGACAGCTCTGATGACTATTCCAGAAAAAGAGTTCCAAAATTGCTTTGAAGGGTGAACTAGGCACTGGTGTCAGTGCACAGCTTTCTAAGGGGAGTACTTTGAAGGTGACTGTAGTGATATTCAGCAGTGTGGTATGTAGCACTTTTTCTAGGATAGGTTCTTGAATTTAATTGTCTGACCCTGTAGTTATTATAGTATTATTGACTATATTCCTTATGCTTTAACTTTGCATCCTCATAACTATTTTGTAACTATCAAGTTGTACTTCTTAACCCCTTCCTTTAATAGCCATTACAGAGGGCCTTTCCAGTAGCCTCTTTATGGTAAGACTAAATATACTCACTTGAAACCAATCTTTTGAAGGACATCTTATAGAATCATCTAGACCACTATTCAAAATCACAAAGCTAAGAGCCTTAGCCATGTACATCTGTTCATTTCCCCCTCACCCTGGTGTCCCATCTATTGCTGAGGATATAATTCTAAGGTAAGGCTGAAGAGTGCTTTGACATGCCATTTGCCCTTCAAACTCAAAATTTCCTTAATTATAGATTGTACCCTCATCTTGGTCTTACCTTGGTAAAGTACAGATCCTGTTTCCTTTCAGCTTCTCCCACTGGCTGCTTTGATCTTTTCTTCAGTAGCTTCACGTGTAGGTGTTGGATGCGCTCCCTCTGCACGTTTGGGTAGAAGGACGCTGACACCAGGATTTTAAGTTGCATCAGGAAGGAAGACAGCAGTCCTAGCATCACTAGTATCACAAGAATAATACTGAGAGGAATCCAGGTCTTAGACAGAAGGAGCTTTGGTTTAGGAATACAGCTGGGTTCAAACAGAGATATATTAAAGGAGGAATCATGGATGATGTTTTGAGTTCCTTGCTCCTAAAATGAAAGAATAAAATCATCAAGATGTATGCCATTCCATATCATTCCTTGTCTTCCTCAACATTGCCCTGCAACACAGCATTTATCTTAAAATATACAGGAAGATTTGGCTGAAGGAGCTGCTGTGGCTCCTTTTGTGAGCTGTGATTGGAGTAAAGTCTTATCTGTAGTTATCACAGGGTTTTCCAAAGTGTATTTGTGGACATATCGACTTCCTTGAGAGAAAGGTATTAAATAAGTTTGTCTACTTGTCCCTTCTTTGGAGAGTCACGATGCCCACAAGACTATGGAAGGCTCTGAGAAGATGGCAGAGAAATCTGTTTAACTTCAGCCAGTGGTTATCCTAACAAATTTGACCACATAGCCCATTTTTATGGAGTACTTGTTTCTCATTAGGGCACGCGGGACTAATTAAAAGTGGTTTTAGCTCAACAGGGAGTGAAGTTTTTTTGGACAATAGCCGCTTAAGACCCAGTCATATCCTCCCCATCAAACCACAAGGTCACAAAGATAGAAAGGCATTAAGTTATGTTCCAAGTCATCCTTCTAGAGTTTGGGAGAGGGAAAATTATGCTTAGTGTAAGAATACTAAGAATAGTATTTACTGAAGGAGGCTCTCAAATTCCTATTTTTAGAGGTCTCAAAATAAGACATTTCTTATCTCTTGGATGCTCAGGAGAGGCTTATTCCTTCCTGCTTAAAGGCAAGAGAACAAATCAGTCACCCTCAGCAAACTGACACAGCGGGCAGAAGGTGGCATCTAGACACCCAGCCAAGCCACCAGCAAGAAAAGTATGTGCTGATTCAGCTCCTTCTTCTCCCTGACCTCAGAAAGTCATTTAATCTCTTGTGGATTTGTTTTCTAATTTGGTAAAACAGGAATTAATGGACCAGATCCTGCCCATGAATAAACTACTCCCGGTGTAAATTAAACACCTTGGGGATGGAGAATTAGCCTTACAGACCGGAGCACTTAATAAAGAAGAGGTAAATGACTTCTCAAAAAGAACCCAACCACGCCCACAGAACATGATGCACTTTCGTGCCCTAATGCCTGTGAAGAATCTGGAAATCCCAAACCAGGGACCTCTATACAAACATCAAGTGAGATCTGTAATTTCCCCAGCATTGTGGCTAAGCAATGTAAGGCATTTGTGTTGCCTCTCTTTTTCTCTTATTAAGACAGTTTTCCTACAATTAAATAGAGAGATTTCGATCCCCAGAGCAAAGGCATGCACTCTTTTTAATACTATTGAAGAAACAACACATCAATTGAGTCAGTGATGAGAAATCTTGCAATAAGAAAGCAGCGGGTGTCTGATCTGGGGAGAAGTTATTTAGTCTAGGAACCTAACTGGAGATTTTGCATTTGGGAGCAGGGCTTCATAAAGGTTGAGTCAACATTTCTGTGCAGGGTTGGTGGAGGGTAATGTGAGCTCCCTCAAAACTCGAGTAATAAACTAAATGGTACCCTGATGTTTTAAAATGTGTTTACCTCTCTTACGTAAACAATTTGCAAAGACCGCATTGAGTAATGGACAGAGGGCCAGCTCTGGGATCAGAGTTCTAAAAAGTTAATGCTGTGCACATAGTAGGTGCTCAATAAGATGCAACTATGGCTGTTTTTACTTACAATGCCCACCCATCCAACAAGCTCAATTCAGGACATTTCCCATCTTTCTTCTTAAAATCTTATGAAAGTGGGAGAGAAATATTGGCAAAACCTTGAGCTGATGTTTCTCTTCCTGCTTGACTTCTCCTTTGCAAAGCTACAGCAATGGAGAGACCAGGAGACTCCAAGGGCATCCTAGGATAAGAGCAGGGCCTGCCAGTCACGCGGAGGCTATTGGCAGCGCAGTTTCCCAGGCACCACATGAGGCAGCCTAAAAGGAGCTCCCACAGCTCTCTCCTCCTCACATCTGCTCCAGCTGTCACTGTGAGAGTACATGGTGGCCTCCCCATCCAGGACTTGAGCGCCAAGATGGCAGCCATCAGGGTCTAGACACCTTTGCATCCCCAGTACACAGCAATGCCCAAAAATGTGCATTGTGGAGACATTGGAAAGCTTCCAGGTGTTTTTTTTTTGAAAAGCAGAACTTAACTTTTTTACCCTTCTGTCTAAAAGGGTGAGAATTCACAAGACAGGCGTGGATGTTGACTGAGAGAGAAATAAACGAGAGAGAAGCAGAAAGAGAAAGAAGGTAAGGAAGAAATGAGCAGGGAAGACAAAGATAAAAAAACAAAACAAATAAACAAACAAAAAAAAAACAGGGGAGAGCTGGTGGGAAAGGGGAAGAGAGAGCCCCTTCTACCAGCCCCACCTCAGGATCAAGCATGTCTGAAAATCTTGTGTGACTTTCATTTGAAACACTGCTTCCATTATCCACTCTGCTCCAGATATCTAGAGCAACAGGGTTCTTGTAATTAACTAAATCCTTCAGGGGAAGCAGAGTGCTCAGAGTAATCAACTCGGAGAAGCAGCCCAGGATTAGGAGGGGTGGGAGCCTGGACAGAGCTGCTGGGAGGGGAAGTGTGGGTGCAGCACGAGGGGCCCAGCCCGAGGGATGAAGACACAAATGGAACGTGGGGCCTCAGAGGACAGTTTTGGGACAATCCATCCCCTCTAAGATTTCCCCAGCAGCCGGCACAATCTATGGTAGCTCCACAGAGAAAAGGAAGAATCAGATATGTGCAAATAGCCATTTGGGCTAGTGCACTCCACCCTAGCACGTGTGATACTCATGTACACACACACACACACACACACACACTACACAAGCACATGCACACACAAGCACATATTATACACATACACACATGTACATCCACCTAGCTCAGCTTCACAACTTGTGGGTTAAAAAAAATGAGACAAGCATCTGACAATATCCAGCTCCTCTGAAATGTCCACATAGTCACAGATTTTCACAGGGAAAAAATGGAAAAGAGAAAAGATAAGGTACATGCAAACCATTGTCTTCTCCATTAAGGCACAGCTGCCGAGAGATGTAAGAATAGAGGAGAAAAAAGCAGGTTCCACAAGACTCAGGAGGCACAAACTCAGGGAAACACACTTTCTTGGCTAATTAAGATATTCCTGGATCCATCTGATGGCTCCATTCTTTCGGTGGTGGTTTCAGAACAGTGGTTCTCAATCTTACATATTAAAATTACTCGGTGGGCTGGCCGAGTGGCGCGATGGTTAAGCGCTGGCTTGGGAAGCCAGCGGCCCCGGTTCGGGTCCCACATATGAGGGCACTGCCCTCAAAAAAAAAAAAAAATTACTCGGGGTGTTTTTACAAATCCCTCACCCAGATGTTGCCCAGCCTGGGTGGATCCAGGGGGCCCGAGGAAGCCTTGGGTTTGTTTGCTTGTTTGCTTGTTCAGCTCCCCAGCAATGACACTGTGCAGCCTGGTTGAGGACCATTGGTTTAGAAGGTCTTTGCTTTCCAGTCCCTGAGAAACCTGAGTTTCTCAATGTGTGGTCTATGGACCACCTGCTTCGAAATAGCATGAAGTGCTTATTAAAAGAGCTATCTTGTTTAAAAGAGAATCTCCACAAATTGGGGCCTAAGGCTCTACATCTACCTGAGGAAATTCTTCACACTCATGTACGGTTGAAACCACTGACCTAAGTTGTCTGGAAAACAAAAGTGGAGCTGGTTCCATTTATTCGTGGGTGCTACCAGGCATCGGCACTGGCTGTACCACCTGGTTACCAAGGAACCCTACTTTAATGACTGTCCTATTAAACACTACACCGGTGCACTGGGAGCCTCCTATGTTTGATAAGGACTCAGGATGCCGAGAAAAGAAGTTCTCGTTCAGAGAAGGAGCTCAAAATCTACTTGCACAACAAGCCTGGGGAGAGAGGGAGTCAGGCCCTAAATCTGGCCTCTTAGGTTCATGCCAAGTTCTCCTGCTTGAGAATCAACTTCATGGTCCACATCAGAGACCCCCTAGTGCCACGTTTCAGTGTTTGTTGACTAGAGGCAGCTGAAAAATCCCTCCTCCCGCCCCGAGATAGAAGATCCTAATATCCAAAATCTGTAAATGTTACTTTATTTGGGGAGAAAGAAATAAAGGACTCTGAAGATGTGACTCAGATACAGACCTTGAGGTGGAGAAATTATCCTCTAACGCAATTGCCTATGTCCTTTAAGAGGGCAGCAGAGAGATTTTACATATACCGGAGAGATGATGTGAAGACAGAACAAAGACGGAGTAATGCAGGCACCAGCCAAGGAATGCCAAAGCCACCAGGAGTTGGAAGAAGCAAATGACAGATTCTCCCCTAGAGTTGGAAGGGAGTGTGGCTCTGCCAACCTCACCTTGATTTTAGCCCAGGGACACTGATTTCAGACTTCTTGCCCCTGGAACTACAAGAGAATAAATTTCTGTTGTTTTATGACCCTCAGTCTGTGGTAATTTGTTACTGTGGCCACAGGTAACCAACACAATGACCCCAAATATTCAGAGTGATAGACTCTCACAGAGGGACTTCAACTTAACCAACATTTATTGAGCTCCTTCTATGTGCCAGGCACTGTAGATTCAAAAGTGGAGAAGACACTGGCATGCCTGAGAGGTTTGCACACAGACCAGCAAACAGCCAGGGTGCCCCATAAGGAGTGCCTATCAGCACCTACCTCCCTGTGCAGTTTCAAGCAAAGCTCCAGCGCCGGCAAGCTTTGGAAATGTTTGCTCACTGAGGAAATGAGCCGATACAGCAGGAAATCGATGGCTGCAAACAGCATCCAGATGTAGAGGTGGGTAAGTATGGGGAGGAAAAACAGCCCCAGGTTTTTCCTTTCTTTCGGAGTCAGCCAGAAAGATGGAATGACAATGTATTTTTTCCTTTCCTTCTTACTCAGCGGGAGGACGCAGGGCCTCTGTTGATGCCTCTCCCTTTCATCGAAATGCACAAACTGTCTTGTGATGTAGATGTTTTCAAACTTGTGCCCACAAGGGTCCAAAAACCGCTTCATGAAGAGGCCAGTGCCAAGGAGCACTAGCAAAAGTCCGGTGAGGGCAAGGAGCTGCCGTCCCAGGGAGGACAATAGCTCTGTCGCTGTCACCATCTGGTACAAGACCCCTAGGACTTTGCCTTTGGTGTCATTTAGCTGTGCCTCCAGTGCTTGGCTGGGACTGGAAAGAGAGACTGCCAGAGTCTGGTTCCAAGAAATAAGGTCATCAAACAGACTTAGGTGAGTGGCCAGGCCGTAAAGCCACTGAATCGCTTCGATATACTTTTTCAAAAGTGGAAAGTGTATGGAAAAGCTCTTGGCTCTTAGGTTGCAAGTCATACTGTCCAGGAGGCCTTTAAAGTTGTGGAAGATATTTTCCACGTGTCCAAATATGACTACCCCTGTGCCAGCTGCAATCAAAGCATTCCGGCCTTCACGCAGGCCACAGGAGAGGAAGAAGAGAAGGATGAAACATCGCACGTGCTTGGAGCAGCACAGGAGAACACACGTGATCACCCAGGAGGTGGT
Source organism: Aselliscus stoliczkanus (assembly GCA_033961575.1). Classification (NCBI taxonomy): domain Eukaryota; kingdom Metazoa; phylum Chordata; class Mammalia; order Chiroptera; family Hipposideridae; genus Aselliscus; species Aselliscus stoliczkanus. The sequence goes on from CM066731.1 coordinate 28,251,833, forward strand.
GAAGACTATGGATGAGGACAGAAACCAGGAGAAGGCCACAGAGAGGAGGCCCATGGCAATGAAAGCAACGAAACAGCAAACTCCCAAATGTTGGATAAAGTTCACAAATCCGGGGCTTCGTGGAGACACGTACGTTCCCCAAAGACTTAGGAAGATATCGGTGCCTGAGGTCCAGACATCCATCCTCTCTGTTTCCCTGGAAATGAAAAAGAAACTAGGGTCAGCCGTTGCTTTTGAAATGTCCTCTGACATTTTGTAAAGGACACAGTGGTAGATTGATTGCAGAAAAGGGCCATAATTCTTTACCCTTCTCAATCTCCATAATCCCTTGCAATGTCACTCTACAGCTTCTCCCATCAAGAGGTAGAGGAAATAGAATTCATCAAGAGGTGGGGTCTATTTCTACAATACCCGAATTTGGGATGGCCTTATGACACCCTTGGCCAATAGAATGTGGCAGAAGTGACAGTGTGCCAACGCTAAGCCTATGATTCACTCTTGCCTTTCTTTTGGAGCCCTACTACGAACTTTTTAACAAGTCCGGGTGTATTAGTCTCCTATTGGTGCTATAGCAAATTACCACAAACTTAGTGGCTTATAGAAACACATATTTATTCTCTTACAGTTCTGGAGGTCAGAAGTCTAAAATGGGTGTAGAAGGCTGTATTCTTCTTCCTGGAGGCTTGAAGGGAGAATCCACTTCCTTTCCTTTTCCAGCTTCTAGAAGCTGCATATGAGTATATTCCTTGGCTCAGGAACTGTCCATCATCTCAAAGCTACTAATGCTGTATCTTCTTTTCTCTCTGACCTCTGCTTCCATCCTTATATCTTCTCTCCAAAACTCTAATTCTCTGGCTTCCTTCTTATAAAGACCCCTGTCATTATATTGGCCCCACCCAGAAAATCCAGGAAAATCTTCCATCACAAGGTCCTTAACTTAAGCACATATGTAGAGTAAATTTATACTGAAAGGTAACGCTTTCACAGGTTCTAGGCATTAGGACATAGCCATCCAGGGTGGATGGGGGTTGGGGGTAGGATGGGGTGGGTAGGAAGCCTTACTCAGCCTATCATATACACACTGGGCTGCCTGGTGACAAGGGACACATTACCAGTCTATTGCTCAACTCAGCCAATAGCCAGCCAGCTACCAGACATGTGAAGGAGTCCATTCTAGACCAGCCAGACCCCAGCCAGCCCACCAGCTGATCGCAGATACTTGAGCAATAATAAATGCTTATTGATTTTAAGCCACTGAATTCTATGCTGCTTTGTCAGGCAGCAATTAGTTACTGGATAAAAGCAGCAATACAGTATTATGGGTCTTAAAAGTTAAAACAAACCCTGGGGGCTTATGGAAAAGCTAAGATTTCAATAAACTGTATTATGTAAGATCACTTTTTGAGAGTCATCTACTTTCTTGTGCTCTAATTTCACAGACCACAAAGCATACTAAGGGGCATCCGCATTTCAATATGACATTGGATTGAGGCCATTTTATCTCTGCTCTGTAACCATTGCATCTTCCCTCTCCTGCACAGACCCTCCCAGTGCAGTTCTCTCCTGAGACTCTTACAAGGAAAACAAGAATATTTTATCACTGAGTTAATTCTTTTCTTTTTTTCCCTGAGTTTGGCATAATTAAAATGAAGGTGCTACCAATTAAAATGGGGCTGTTCCCATCCTGTCAGTCATGTAGATTTAGGTCGGTGATGAACTTGGGTTCATTTGGAATGACATAAAATAATCTTGAGATGTATTTTGATCGACACAAAAATAGCTAATGAGCATTATGCCATATGTATGCGATTTTAATGAAAACATTGATCAGTGTTAAAAGACTGTCAATCAATCTCTTCTCACATCAAATATGACGGGGCTGGATTTATGGACTAGCTGACTACTATTTGAGGCAGTGAATTACTACCCTTTTTGTACTAGAGAGGTGGCCGGCATCGTCTAGAGGGCGTGAACTGAGCAACCTGAGGAGGAGGAATGATTCTCTTTCTGGGTTCAGACTGAATGAGGTTAATGAACAGAAATGAGATGGGGAAACAGGCAGGTTGGAAACAAACCTGTGGAAATTTCTCCAGCAATCATATAGAGCGCTCACAGCTCCTGTCACATGATCTGGATGGGAATGCCTCAGCACGGAAAAGTGATACAGGGAGAAATTAAGCGTTGAAGAAAGGTCATTACCATGCGGGACTGGCCTTATCAGAGATTCAAACTGCTTCATGCGAGAACATTCTTACTCTATCAGGAGGAAAGGGAACTGGAACAGTCATTGGAATGGGGGCCAGAAAAAGAATGTCGTCCTTTTTTCCTGCGAGCTTGCTTCCTTTCAGAATCAGAGGTCCATTGGAAGGTTAGCGTGTTCCCCGTGCACAGACCCCACTCCCACGCCTCTCTGACCTCCGGAAATCGGTGATGAGCCCGTGTTCCTGAACCTCCCCCAGCACTGCCAATCCAAGTAAGACCTGCCTCACTGCATGAGCAGGACTCAGCAGCCAGCGGTGAGCAGTGGGCAGGGGGCAGGACACCCAGCCCCAGAGCAGGTCAGGAGGGGCTGCCTCTCCTCCTGGGTGTGTCCCCATTCACTCTCTTCCTCATGACTTTGGATTTGAACCCAACCCATTATGTGACTCATTGATACCCTAATAAGTATCCATTGCCTATTGTGTCCTAGGCACTTTACAGAAAGCATCTCCCTGTAGCCTCTGAAGACAGATGCTCTTTGCATTTCACACAGTGGACACTGAGGCTCAGAGCGCTCACTGAAATCTGTCAGCAATCACACAGAGACTAGATAGCACAGTGGGGCGCAGACCAGATCCCTCTGACTCCTGGCCAGCTCTTGGTCACCTGCATGGTGCCCAGATTCCCCGACTCTGGGTTATGTGACAGGATGCCCAGCTCACTGCTGCAAACCAATCACATTTCCTGCCAGTGACTATTCAAGAACTGACCTGTATATGATAAATCCATTTCTATCTGTTCATCTTTCCCCCCTGCATCAAAATAGTTGACCCTTTAAGGATATGTCTCAAGTCCGCAGATTCTTCTCTAAAGCAAATTGGAAATCCCAGCTGTTTCATTTTTTTTCCTAATGCCCTGTACGAGGCGCCATTTTGTTTGCTTCCTAAAAAATGAACAAATCTACATTTTGGATTCATTTTTCCCTTTTCTTGTACAGTGTGTTCTTAATACAGATATTTCTCTGAAAATAAGAAACAGATTTATGGATGCATTAAAATTTTAACATTCAGCTATAAAATCTAATATCAATTAAATAAGATATATGACTGCAATTTTGTCTTGTAAGAGGTACGTGTTTTCTTAACAAGCAACAAATCTAATATTAATCCCCTCTGTTTTTGTGCTGAAAACAGCATGTCACCAAAAGACACCAAAACTCTCTGCAGTGTGAGGACTGAACGCTTCTTCTCCTGTTTAATAGCTCAAGCCACAGAGGAGAGCTTTGGACCATGAGCCCAGGGGCTGGTGTCCCTGACTGCTCTTCCTGTCACTGCTGAGTGTGACCTTCATTTTTTTCTCCAATCTGCTCTTTATTGTTCCTACTTGAATGAAAGACCTGCCTGAGCTTCTTCTTAGTGAGGTTTAACAAGGGAAACTTTAGCAAGCACCTTAATACACCCTGGAGGTGTATATGCAATCCAGTTCTTCTTGTCTTTGTTGCCACAGAAAATTGTGAACTTCCCTTCTCTGAAGATATTTAGACAAGGATCGAATGCCCCAAGTTGATGGGAGGCTGAGGGACAGGAGCTGGCTTGCACTACCTTCCCATCACTGATGTTTACATGTCGCCTTCAGACATCTGCTGGTCTTTCTTCAGATAGCCCCAATATTTTCCTTTTAGACAAATCAGTGAATCAGGATTTGGACAAGCTGGTTGTTTCTTTCTCCAAGACTTTGTCAAGGAGCTACCCAGATTCATAAATTTTATTTTTAGAGCTGGAAGAAATTGAATAGATCAGAGCTTCTTAACCTTGAGTGTGTAGTCGCTGGAGTAACTTTGTTAAAATGCCAGTTTTGATTCTGAAGGTCTAGCGTAGCACCTGAGATTCCGCATTCCTAACCAGTTCCCAGGAGGCGCTGATGCTGCTCACCTCAGGACCAGATATTGGGTAGCAAGCTCTGGAATTCAGCGCTGTCTGATGGCACTTTCTGTGATGATGGAATTACTCTATATCTGTGCTGACTAATATGGTCAGCACTAACCATATATGACGATTGAGCACTTGAAATAGGGCTAGTGTAACTGAGGAGTTGAATTCTTAACTTTCTTTAGTTTTAATTAATTTAAATTTAAGTAGTCATATGTGTCTGCTGTCTATGTATTAAGCAGCACAGTTCTAGATGACTGACACCTAGCTGGCTGGTTTCCAGAGATGAGGAAGTGAAAATCCAAAAGGGGAAGGGACTTGCTGAGGCCATCCTGGCATTGGAGGTGGAGCTGGGAATGAGGCCACAGTTTTCCAACACACAGTGACACATTTTCCAACACATCCCCATCTCATCTCTGACTTTTCATGAACCTCATTTTAAAATCCTTCCCAGGGTTGTTCCTGAGTAATGGAGCTAACTTTCCCACATACCAAATTTGCCTTCAGGCACCACAAATTACATAATTAGGGAAGTGGATAACCTATAGCTTGTGCCTCTATCCAAGAATTAGCTAAATAATAATAATAATACACAGTTATCAACTTGTTAATCAACTGTCTGACCACTGTTTTAGCTTCATATACGAGGTCAGAAAATTAAGTTAATGAACTCATCCTAGAAAAAGTACTACATACCTCATTGCTGAATATCATTATGGTCACCTTCAAAGTCCTCCCCTTCGGAGCTATGCACGATGCCAGCGCCTAGTCCACTCTTCAAAGCAATGTTGGAACTCTTTCTGGAATGGCCATCAGAGCTGTCGTCCTATTACCCTTGATGTTCTAAATGTCATTAAAATGTCTTCCTTTCAATATTTCCTTTAACTTTAAGTAAAGAAAGATGTCATTGGGAGCCAGATCAGGTGAGTAGGGAGGGTGTTCCAATACAGTTATTTGTTGACTGGCTAAAAACTCCCTCACAGACAGTGCCATGTGAGCTGGTGCATTGTCATGATGCAAGAGCCATGAATTGTTGGTGAAAAGTTCAGGTCGTCTAACTTTTTCACGCAGCCTTTTCAGCACTTCCAAATAGTAAATTTGGTTAACTGTTTGTCCAGTTGGTACAAATTCATAATGAACAATCCCTCTGGTATTAAAAAAGGTTAGCAACATCATTACAACAAGCTGGCGAACTTAATTGTCAGACCTTGTATACATTATCCTTAATTGTCACAGAAGCTTTATATTATATCTGTATAGTTTGGATGAAGAAACTGAGGCTTACAGAGGTTTAATAACTTGCGTAAGGCCACACAGAGAATAAGTGGAAGAGCCTCGATTCTAATCCATGTGACACTGAGGGATCAAGGTGAGCAGCTTCTCAGACCTTCCTTCTTTAAGATGTTCTTCTAAGAGCAGCTTCTAAATCTGGTTGAAATATATCCCCAGAATCCCAGCCATGCATGCCATCAATAATGGCAGCATAAGCTCTCCCTGTCTTGTCATCTGCCCCTAGCATATGCCACCTCCTTTGCCAGTGCAGCCCCTGAACTCTCCAGAGCTGACTACAGGTCTCCATCCTGGTCTCAGACCCATCCTGGTCTGAGGTCCAGGCTGCAGAGCCCTTGTTCTCAACTGAGCCTCCTCTCCCAGGGTCAGAAGACGAGAGGTGCATTCAGTGCTGGCCTCAGTTCTGTTGAGCTGGGGGTCAGGGTCAAGGCTGGAATATCAGAGCAGTGCGGGCAGCACCCAGAATTTCAAATGCCTACAGGGTTCAGACAGGCACTGTAAAGAAAGAGTGAAGGAAATCAGTAGATACGGATACTTCTTGGGAGCAGGGAGTATGGAGCACTGGTCCTGTACCCCAATTTAAGCTCCAGGAACATCAGCCCCCAGGCAGACAAATTTTCATCAAGGCTGCAGAGAGACAAGGCTGTGTAGTTACCAGATTTTCTAATTTTGTTTTTCAAGAGAAGCCAAAAATCTAGATTTCTTGGGGTGACATCTCCTGATTTGTTTTTTTAAGTAGGCTCAAATTATTTTTAAACACTCTGACTGACTGATTTTGTCCACTGGTTGTCAGTTTGCAATCCTTGGTCATATTACTTCCTCCTCTTCTCTCTGCTCTGCCTCCTTGCCCACCTTATCCTTCCTCTTGTCTACTTATTGTGAATTACCTTTCCTTCTTTTCATCCCCTGGACATTTCAAAATCATGTTGTAGGCCAGTTTCCAGTCCCATGCGTAAAAGTTTTTCTCTATGCCTTGGAAATATTTACTTTTGCCCAAAGATCTCTAATTCAATTTTATTCTCTTCTCTTGTGCTACTACTGGATAGATCCCCTTCTTCTCACTCCATTGTCTCTTTCAGCAGCTTCTAAAAGGCTAACCTGACCCCTTTAACCTGCAATTTCTCTTTATTTTGCCTCCATTATCAATAATGTTTATTGCCTGACTCAACATCCTTGTATTCCCAGGATTGAGTCCCTGCTCCTTGCTTTTACCAACATCATATTGCAAAAGTAATTACCACTTTCCTGCCTTTATCCCTAACCTATAGTTGGCACCACATCCCGGTCTGGAAAACCACAGCTGGAGTCCACAGGAGATTATGACGAATCCCATCTCTCTTTCACGGGGTTAACACAATTTTTGTGTGTCTGGGTGGCAGGTAACAAGGAAAGGAACAGAGCTGGTGATGAGCCACTGGTCCAAGCCAGGAGCCATGCAGAACTGAGCATTCTGGGTAGCCAGCCTCGGCCCCCACTTATCTGCTTTCACGCGGAGCTGAGCTGCTGTCATGGGAAACAGAAGTGGCCAAGCTTCTCCATTGACCCTGCACAAGCTAGCAGACACTGGCTTGGAAATGCTACACAGTGGATTCAACTGTTTTCCCTGCGGGGGCGTGGGGGACGATGGGTATTAAATGTCAATGGCAGCAGCAAAAGCCCTGGAATGGAGAGCATGGGTTTCCAGCACCCACTCCACCCCCAAAGCCCTGTTCACCCACTTCGTTGGGGAGTCAAGGAGACCAACATTCCTGAGCACCTACCTCTGAGCACAGATCGACTCCCAAGGTACAAAGAACTCATCCTTGCCTCAGACACAAGGCCCAGCCAGCAGCCATCACAAGTGGAGCCACAAAATAATCATTAGAGCTGCCAAACAAATGACACACCTTAGGAGTTTTCTAGATTGGGGGATACTGAAGATGCCTATCACCGGTACCAGCCTGTGACCGGCAAATGGAAACCCACGGGCTCACTGCTTCTTTGGGGAAGGGCCTGGACACGAAGACCTTGGGACTTGTCCTGATGCTCCCATCTCCCCATGTGTGGAGCACGTGGTTTGTCTGATGCCCAGACATTTCCATTAAGTGAGACCAGCTCCTTCTGACCCTGCTTCCCATGCACAAGCCACTGGCTTAGGCTCAACAAGCCCAGATACAGTCTGCAGACACCCTGTGGGGAAATAAACCCAGACCCTCTACTCTTCCTGTGCCCTCCAACCAGCTCTGCTGAGCTCCTGGAGGAACCTGGTCGGAACCCATCAGCCTCCATTACTGTCTTCAGGACTTGATGAGAATCTCATTTTGAAGGAAGTTCAGATGAAAAATAGAGTGGAACAGGAAAAGTGCATGGGCAGGGTGACGGGAGACCAGTGGCCTAGGCTGCCTCCACCCAGAACGGGCGACCTTGCGTAGGTCACTTCACCTGTCCGGACGGCAGCTCCCTTGGGTATCCCAGTTCTAAGGTTCTTGTTTCTCAGTAATCTCTGAGATAAAGAGCAGCAAAGCTGCCTCTGGTTTGGGCATTTTACAGTTGTCCTGTACCGGTAAGTGGGACAAAAGAAGATGAAAGCGTTTCTTGACTTTCTCTCTCTCTGTCTCTCTTTTTTTTTAAACTCTTTGCAAACTTGTGATTGGGTTCGGAACACACTGTTCCCTCAGCCTGCCAAAACACATCGAGCAGGCGCCGAGGTCTCCGTTTCAGGTGGAGCGAATTCCTCATAACTTGGTTTTAATCATTCTTGCCTTGGGAAAGCCAGCAAATGCCTTTTTCTGTGAAAGCAACCTTCACACAAGAAAGGGAAGATTAATGAAAGCTACCGGGTAAACAGAAGAGCGTGCATTTATGGAATGCAGTCTGTCATCGCGCACGGCATTATCAGTGCGGCCTGGCAGCCTCTCCACAGCAGCAGCAGCAGCAGGACAGGAGCAGTCCTGCTCCTCACCACCACCTAGAGGCTTGGCTAACAGGGATTAATCCTTCAGAGGCTGGGAGAGGCTCCAGTCTACACAAGCTGCTCTGTGAAGAGGCTATTCAAGGTCTTGCCTGGGATGAGGGTACTCAGATCCCACAGGCCAGCATTGACAAAAACGTCCTTTCTGATATTTCTGCACGTAGGAAACCAATCAGGGGTAGAGACAGGGGATTCAAGTTTCCCCTGGCCTCAATTGTTTATTCCAATTTACTAACATTTAATTTTCTCTTTAAGAAAAGGCGATTTCAAAAACAAGGTTATTTTGAAAGCTTACTTACAGGTTCCTCTCAGGTTCTTCCTTGTGGACAAAGATACCCTTCCCAAGGGCTCTGAGTCTTGATATAAGACAGCAAAACAAACAAAAAAAAAGGAACCAGAAGGACAAGAGAGTCACATCACCATGAATCAACCGCTTTATTTCCCCCACAAAGTGACTAAGGCATTTAATATTGACAAAGGGGATAATTGATGCAAAGGAATGACATATTTTTTTTTCCTACTATTTTCCTCAGTATAGATGCTCCAAAAAATCAATTTGGAATAAGATATTTTCAAACACTAGGGAGTAAATTATGAAACCTTGGATGGTCTCTTTCCCTCTTTTTTCTTCCCCCCTCACTCTCATTCTCCTCACCCCGACCCCCTGCAATGGGGCAATGACAAATATGCACCATCCTCACTCCCATCCATAGTGAAAGGAGCAGTCCTGCACTTATGACCCAAGACAACAGTAATAATCTGTGTCAGGCTTCACGATTTTGCAAGGGACTCTCTATCTTAGAAATTGAGCTTCCAAGTCAAGAATTCTAGTGTGGCATCAGGGAACTAAGAAAGCATCCAAACCCATCCACAGAATTGTTCTTCACCTTTTGATTGAGACCCATCATATAACTGCGAGAGCTTTTTTCTTAAAATTCATGGGCTCCTGCCAAAATGCAAATATGCCTGAGAAGGGTGATATAAAGACAAATACAAAATAAATAATTTTGTAGATGAGACCCTGAAAACTCATGTCAAACATCATGGTGAAGATACACCAAAGTCTGATGTTAGGGAGACACAGCTATTGATCAATAAAAGATAGGGATTCTGAGAATGGTGTGAGCAAATTAAAATTACAAAAAATCAGTGCATATCTTCGAAGTGGGTTGGAGGGGAGTGAGTACAGTGACAGGAAACTGAGTTCAAAATTAGGATCAGTGTATTATAAGTCAGGGTTCTCCTGAGAAGCAGAACCAATTGTGTGTGTGTGGGGTGTGTGTGTGTGTGTGTGTGTGTGTGTGTGTGTGTATACACAGAAAGAGAGGTTTGTTTTAAGAAATTGACTCAGATGATTGTGGGGGTTGGCAACTCTGAAATCTGCAGGGTGGACAGACCCACGGAAGGGCTGATGTTGCAACTTGAGTCCAAAGGTGGCTAGAAAGCAGAATTCCCTTTTTCTTGGGGGTTCTCAGTCTTTTACCTCTTAAGAATTTCAACTGATTGGATGAAGTCCACCCACCTTGTAGAGAATAATCTGCTTTTCTTAAAGTCTACTGATTTCAATGCAGAGCATGGAGGTTCATAGGGACTGTGGCTGGAGAAATAAGGTACCAGCTAGATCTCTGAATGGAAAGATCCATCCTGTGAACAGCCAGGAACATGGAGCCTGGGCCTTGGCGGAGACGTGATGTGTAAAGACAGAGAACTGAGAGCCAGATGAGTGCCTGCAGCACAGCTTCCAGGGCATTTCTGTTGAATTGAGTTGCAAGTTGAAACTATGAGACCAAAGAGATTTTCAGAGAGAGGCAGTGTGGAGACAGAAAAGCAGGAGAGTGAGACCTCTATTTATTGTGTATTGGGCTCCAGGGTGCCTTCCTGGGACTGGGTCTGAATCATGGAGCTCATAGAATACATTTTAGGAGCACAGCCACCTCCAGGAGGCAGAGAGGCACATCTTAGCCTGAGCGGTCGGGGAGGGAGGCATTTCAGGCAAAGGAAACTGCAGGTGCAAATGCATGGAGACCAATGAGACAGTTGCAAAAGCCTGGATGTGACTGTAGTGTAAGGTGCTAGGGACCAGCGGTCACAAATGTTGCAGGCAAACCTGCCGGCCACATCCTTAACAGCCCTGCTGTCTGGAGGCCTATGTAGGTGTGAAGGTGAAAAGAGCCGTTCAAGCAAAAAATGTTTTCATTCAAACAAGAAGGTCCAGGTAACAGCGTGGATGACTGACTGGGTCATTCAGAGGCAATGCTGGGGGGGGGGGGGTCCCAAGGAAAGGAGGAGTCAGGGAATGGAGAATCAGGGGCAGAGACTGGAGCTTGTGAGGGAGGGAAGAAGAACAATGCCCAGGAAATGGCCCTAGACTTTGGTGAGTAAGAGGTCGCTGTGCTTTTGGAAGAGCCATTTCAGTAGGGGGTTGAGAGTGAAGTAGAGGTGAAGAGTGGAGGGGCAAGGCAACGGTGACTTTGTAGTGTTGGGGGGTGGATATGGGGAGAAAGAAGGCAGAGGAGAGAAGCGATAGTTTTGAAACAATGGAGAAAATTTAGTGTATCAGCCTCACAAAGGAGAATGATCATAGGAGGAGACAGGTGAAGAGAAAAGCTGCTAAGGATGGTCTCAGCCCTCTTGGGCAGGGAGAGAGTGGGGTAGCCTTCTGCTCCAAAAGAAGGAAGGGGAGACAGAAGCTGCTGGTAGGAGGAGCCCCTCCCGCCCCGCCTAGAGGGCCATCAAGGGAAGCCAGCAAGCATAGTTTTGAAAATCCCTAAACTTTGTAGTATGAGAAAATGGTTAATTGGGTTTAGACTTTAGAGACTCCTAAAAGGAAGTGCAGTTTAAGGTTGAGGGGCTGGGATGCAGGCAGGTGAGGTTCGGCTGTTGCTGCAAGATTTCTATCCTAGGCTTCCAGCGAACCTGGAGGATGGAAGCGCTATGCTCAGCTGGGAATTTAAACCTGATTCAGCTCCAATGTTCCTTAATAGCTTTGAAAGTCTGCAATTAGTGGGGTGGACTCTGAGAGTATCTCTACTCCTCTGATAAATAGCTTTAGAACAGCAATGGTTGAGAGACCCTGATATGCAGAAACCATCCAGATTCTAATGCCAGGGCCTGGCGGCCACCAGCGAACTCAATTTAGGACCTGGATTTCCAGGGCATCAACTTGGTTTTGCCTGAGGTGGCTGGGAAGGAGCAGTCAGCCTTGCTGAAATTTTACTTTGCGATCTTAGGGTCAGGGGCATCTTTCATTCTTTCTCCTGCCGTCGGGAATCTCTGTTCCACAGAGGTGATTTTTCCCTTTGATGAAGCATGGCTAACATGAGGCTCATTTCAGGCTAGCATCCCTCTGGAGAACCGAGATAGGGAGAGGGTGTTTTAGAGACTGCAAGGCCCAGCATAGACAAGCATAGTCACTTTGCCCATTTAGTAGCTTCGAACCTCTTAAAATTGTTGTAGCCTTTTCTTAACAACCTATTAGAGGTTTCACATGTTGAAGGAACCAGCGAGAATTCTGTGCTATCTCTGCTCTAACACTCTCTCCTTTTAATGTCAGAGACTCCCAGTCTATTTTCCTGAGATCATCCGAGTTCCAGCCTTTACAATGACAGATCTTGATGATTTCTGCTATTTAAATGCTGAAGCCTTCCAGGGCTTTGCATACACTTCTGTACTGAAGCTGTTGCTGCTGCCCCACCCCCACCCCACCAGCGCACTTTGCCTTTTTATTCAGCTCCATCAGCTTTTTGTCCTGTTCAGATCTAGTTTTCAAGCATCACTGTGCACCAGGCCTGGGCTAGGCCTGACAGAAGCATGATTCCAGAAGCTCATATCTGGCTATTAAGGCAGATGCACACGTAAGGGAGTCTAGACAGAGGAACAATGAGGTTATATATTACATTGGTGCACATGTAATTGCAGTTTTTGCCATTACAAATAATGGCACCAAACTAATAGAAAGGCCTGTGGAAACACAGAAGAGGCTCAATGAACCCTTTCAGGGGCAGGAGGTGGAGTAAGGGAACGCCAGAAAGAAGGGAGAGGATGAGGCATGGGTTTGTCCATTAGACAAAGTGGGAGGGAAACAAGCAAAGCTGCAGGGCCCTGAAAGTGCCAGTGTCTGGCCCAGGTGTTACCGGCCAACTGAGCAGCACCAACCCCCACCACTGAAAATCTTTAATGTTTCCTTTTCTATAGAAATGTTAAGTCTCCTCCCTAGTTCTTTAGTTTCTTAGCTCTTGGGCTTTGATTGCTCTTCTAACCAGTTTATGAATCTTGGACAGAAGATCCCCCTTGCTTCTTAATTGCTTTGTAAATCAGTTCCTGAATTTGAAACAATATAAGTCTCCTACCCCTGCTTCCGATAACTAGTTGAAAGCCTGAGACTTCCTAATATCCCCAGGCCAGGAAGCTAAATGTCAAACCCATTCTGTGTCCAGACAACTGACTCCACCTGAGTGATGGACTGAATAATCACAAGTTTCATAAGAACTAACAGATCTATATTTTTGTCCTCATTCAGGAGCCTTGAGGATGCAGGGGATACCTCAACAAACAGAGAAGCCAACACTGTCTTCTAGGTGGAGCTTGAGACCCCTTCCTCTCATCTGAGACCAGCTAGGGTAAGAGTTCCGTGAACCCCAATAGGCAGGGACAGCTCTACGCACCTGCCCAGCAGGAAGCAGATACAGAAGGAGAGACCTCCTGTCCCTCAGCTTCCCATAGAGATTTTATGGGGATCCCGTCTCTCAAGGAGAAACTAGGCAGGCAGTTAGAGGAAGGCATTGGGTCTCTGCCTTCCTACACATCCCACAGAGTGCAACCTCCTGAGGCACTTCCCCTCTCCACCCACAACTCCCCGTTGTATTGTAATTACCTACCCCTGCGGGAAGAGCATGTGGACACAAAATATCGAACTAGAGCAGACCAGTCACTTACACCAAGCAGTACCTCTTGTTAATTATAAGTGCCAATCAAGTGGTCCTACGCCCAGAAAGAACAGCCCATTCTAGAGAAAAAGGATAAAAACCCCAAGTCCTGGGAAGCCTGGGCTCCTTCTCCTTCTCCTCCTCCTCCTCCTCCTCCTCCTCCTCCTCCTCCTCCTCCTCCTCCTCCTCCTCCCCCCCCTCCTCCTCCCCCCCCTCCCCTGCTCCTTTTTACCGCTTCTTCCCTTTGAGCCTCGCCTTTGTGTGTGGCCCACTCCACATTCTTTTGTATGTAACTTCTAGTAATGGGCCCTTGAGCCATCCTCTAGTACTCAGGTCTACTTTTATTTCTAAATGTACTATCTTTTCTAATAAACCACTTATTCTACTGCTTTACTCTGGTATCTCGTTCAATTCTTTGCTCGAGTTGCCAAGGACCTGGACTTGGCGCCAAGAAAGGCCCACTCTCTGACAACACAGGTACATGCTCACCTGGCAGTCCTCTCCCCTCCTTTCCCCCAGCATTCCTTGCAATCAGACCCTGGGTATGTGACACAGCTCTGGGCAAATGAAAATTGGGGGAAGGCTTTGAGGAACTTGTGAGAAGTTTTCCTCTCTTTTAGGAGACATGCACAGGAAGAAATAAGTTCGTCTTTACTAGACATGGTTGTGCCCGCACAGCTTCTGGAAAAGCTACAACCATTTTTATAACATGAAGAATGACAGAGGCAAAAGATGGGAAGCATCAATTCAAGGTCCTCAGTGGTACCTGTAGCCACTGAACAAGCCCTTGACCCCCCTCTGCCCTCAGGCTCCTGCTAGGACATGCAAATATCCCAGTCGTTGAAGCCACATTTTCCCCCCATTATAATAGCCATTTTTATTTGTAAAAATCTAGATATAGAATATATTCTTTCAGTCATTCTGAGTTTTCCTTCTTAAAAAAACAAAAAAGGCACATAAAAGCCTTTCCCACAGATGGATGTTTGTCAGGCAGCCCTCTCCCCTGCCCGCTTCAAACCACTTAAAAAAAAATAAACTTATCATTTAGAGCAGTTATAGGTTCACAGCAAAGCTGAGCAGAAGGTGCAGAGATTTCCCATAGACACCCTGTATCACGCATGCACAGCCTCCCCAACTATCAACATTCCCCACCAGAGTGAAAATTTGTTACAATTGATGAATCTAGATTGACACAGCACAGTCACCCGAAGTCCATGGTTTATATTGCAAACTACTGTTGGTGTTGTACGTCTCATGGCTTTGGACAAATGCATAATGACTTGTGTCAACAGGTATAGTGGATATTCAGTCATAGAGTAGTTTCAGTGCCTTAAAAAGCCTCTGTTCTGCCCATTGATCTCTCCCTCTCTCCCCTAATCCTTGGTAACCACTGATACTTTTTCTGTTTCCATAGTTTTGCCTTTTCCAGAATGTCATATAGATGGAATTAGATGTTGTGTGTTTATGCGTAGATCTTCTTTGGTGAAGTGCCCATACTGTCTCTAATTCATTTTGTAATACAACTGCCAATTTCTTTCTGTTAAAATATATATCCTCTTTACAAAAAAGAAATTGACATTTATTGTAGAAAATCACCCTTAACTTTACCATTCAAAGATAATTCTCTGTCCATTTTATACACTTCAAATATTTTTCCAGTTTGTAATTTGCACGTTAATTTGATTTATAAGGGTTTTTTGTATATAGAAGTTTTCGATAGCTTTTTTATCTTTTTATTTTTTTTTCAGCTGAGCCATCCTGCCACCTGTTTGCAGCTCAGTGGCAGCTCAGCTCGGGCTGGGCATTGAATTGCCATTGCTCAGAGCTCAGCTCGCACTCTTGAGCAAGCTCTTAACCAACTCAGCCAGCCCCTGTATATAGAAGTTTTTAAAAATGCTATCACTCTCTGGCTGGCCGAGTGGTGCATTGGTTAAGTGGTTTGGGACGACAGTGGCCCTGGTTCGGATCTCACATATGAGGTCCAGTGACACTGCCCTCCATAGCTAACAACAGCTCCACCTGGTGCTGGGCTGTGTGAGCCCTGGTGACAGTGTAGGCTGCAGCCCCACCTGCAGTGGGCTGCCATAGACTACAGTGAGGGGCCAGCAGCTAGCGTGAGCTGCCAATAGCCGCGGTGAGCGACCATCCAGAGGCTGATGACCGATCTGCCTCATCTGGGAGGAGTGCAATGACAATATCAACATGGGCCAGTGAAGCAATGTCCTCCACAACTAGACTGAAGAACAAAAAGACAGCAACTTGTCTGTTCCCCTTCCTCGATTCCCCAATGCTGTTCCCCTCCCTCAACTCCCCAATAAAAAAATCTTAAAAAAAAATGCTATCACTCTTTGTCTTTGAAGACATACTTATAAAATTTTACTCTCTCCACAGGTTTTTGGTGTGTTTTGTTTTTGTGTGTGTGGTATTCCCATGTAAGTATTTAATCTAATATTTATTTGATAATTTATAAATATATATTAGTTTCCTATAGATACCATAACAAATTGCCACAAACTTAGTGGTTTAAAACAACACAAATTTATTCCCTTACAGTCCTGAAGTTCAGATTGGAACCATCTGGGTCCCCAGTGGCATGTGTAACCACTGAAAAGACCCTCAATGCCCTCTGTCCCTAGACTCCTGATATCAGAGACAATAAATATCCCAATTGTCCTACAGGATTAAAACCAAGATGTCAGAAGGACTGTTTTGCCTTCTGGAGGCTCTAGAGAAAACTTTGTATCCTTGCCTTGTACAGCTTTCAGAAGCTGCCCACATGCTTTAGCGAGTGTCTCCCTTGATGTTCAAAGCCAGAAATTGCATCACTGAAACCTCAGCTTCCATCATCACATTTTCTTCTATGAATATGAGCCTCTTGCCTCCCTCTTACAACCCTTGTGACTACATTGGGTCCTCCATTATTGTAAATAAACCAGGATAATCTCCCAATCTCAAGATCCTTAATTTAATCACATCTATTTGTCATTGTAAAGTAGCACATTGATAGGTCCTCGGGGTTAGGACATGGGCCTCTGGGCAGGGTGAAGGGGGGATGATTCTGTGTATCACTGTATCTAATATTGCTTTTTTATCCAAATGAATTTACCAGTTGGTACACTATAATTTATTAAGTAATTCATCCATAATTTATTTACTGTTTGGAAATGTCAGCTTTGTCGTATAAAAAATTCATGAGATATATATTTATTTCAGAAATTTCTATTCTGTTCCTCAGTAGAGCACACTTTCTAATATGCATGCCTGTTCCCCATTGCTACAGGGCACAGTTCAAGCTCCTTCCCGAGATTCTTGAGACCTCCACAACTCTCTCCTTTTCCTCTTCTCAGCCTCATTGCGTACCATGCCTGGCAGGCTGGCTGGGCTCCAGCCAGGGCCAGGGGAGTCTGATGATATGATGACCTGTCTAACCTGCCGTTGACACAACTTTATAAGAGTACTTCCTTCTGCACTGCCGGTTAGCTCAGTTGGTTAGAGCACAGGGCTCATAACACCAAGGTTGCCAGTTCAATCCCCACATGAGCCACTGAGATGTGCCCTCCACAACTAGATTGAAACAAATACGTGACATGGAGCTGATGGGTCCTGGAAAAACACACTGTTCCCCAATTAAAAAAAAAAAAAAAAGAGTACCACCTTCTAAAAGGACACCCAAGTGAAAATACAAAATCTGCAAAGGTAGGATGCCACTCCACACTCTGTGAAGAATAAGCTGGATTTTGATGTGTCCCTGTTCCACCATGTTCTTCATTTTATCAAATAACAGAATCTGTTAAAATTGCAGTGTCCTTACCAGCATTTGACTATAATGTTCATATTTTACAGCAGCCATTGGTAAAATTACCCTAAATACCCTGAGCTCACATTGAGAGGCTCTCTGGTATTTGCTTCCTTAGCCACATCAGCTACCTGTTGGCATAATGTCCAGCAGCCAGGGTGGGAAATACTATAATCATTTTTTTAGTCATCACAGACATCTCTGTACAGACTGTCAAGCTGTATGTTTTCAAACAAGACACTTAACTGCTCTGTGCTTCTGGTTTTCATTTGCAATATGGCAGGGTATAACCAGATGACCTCTCGTGTATTTCCTAGATTTAAAATTCTATTATACCAGCTCTCATTCATTGCTGGTGGGAATGCAAAAATAGTACAGCTACATTAGAGGACAGTTTGGTAGTTTCTTATGAAACTACACATACTCTTATATAATCCAGTAATCACATTCCTTGGTATTTATCCAAAGGAGGTAAAAACCTATGTTCACAAAAACACCTGCATATGGATATTTATAGCAGCTTTATTCATAATTACCAAAACCTGAAAGCAACCAAGATGTCCTTCAGTAGGTGAATGGATAAGTAAGTAAACTGTGGTCCATCCAGGCAATAGAATATTAGTCAGGGCTAAAAAGAAATGAACTATCAAGTCATGGAGGCAAGTTAAATCATATTACTAAGTGAAATCAGTCAATATGAAAATGCTACATACAGTATGAGTCTAACTGACATTCTGGAAAAAGCAAGACCATGGAGATGGTAAAAGATCAGTGGATGCCACAGGTTAGAGGGAAGGGAAGTATGAATAGGCAGAGCACAGAGGATTTTAGGGCAATGAAATGACTTTGTAGGGTACGGTGATGGTGGATACATGTCATTTACATTTGTCCAAATCCATTGAATGTACAACACAAAGCGTGATTTATAATACAAACTATGGACTTTGGGTGATTATAATATATTAATGCAGGTTCATTGATTACAACAAATTTTCCATTCTGGTGTGGGGATGTTGACAGTGGGAGAGGCTGTACAGGTATGGAGGCAGGAGTATATAGGAAATCTCTGTACTTTCCATCCATTTTTGCTGTGAAAGTAAAACTGCTCTAAAAAAACAAAACCTATATTTTACAATTCTGTGATACCATAATCCCCATTACTGAAAAAATTAAATGTATGGCTCTGGGTGACATAAAAAGTTATCGCATTTCCCAGTATCTTCTCCCAAACTCCTAAGACTTGCAATCTCAGACCTCATTGACTCCTGAAACATGGGCTTTACGTATATGGCGGAATAACTTCAGAAATGCCTTTTACTCACAGATGGAGACACGATGGACCCAATTGCATAGAGTGGGCCCAGGAACCTTAACTGCAGAAGGGTAAGATTACAGTTTGTGGAGTGGGCCAGACTGTGGCCAGTCAGGAACCCTGCCAAACAGTAGGTACTGTAGGGTCAGCCCTGGGGTTCCCCAGCCCCCTTCACTGGTTATTCTCCAACACCAACTTGCTCCCCAGCACTGGAAAGTCACTCTACATTAGGAGACTGAGGTTCAAAATGGAAATTTCAGTGAGATAGAAGATGGAACTTTTAAAATAAATATATAAAACAGGAGAGTGGAAAAACATTTGCCTCTTGAGATTAAAATATAATTTAATATGTTGTCTTCATACCATGGGGCCATAAATAGAAATGAGGCGGCTCTTTGCATACTGAAATGGAATGATCTCCAAGAAATACTGATTGGAACAAAAAAGTGAGGAGCAGAATTGTATGGCTTGTACGCACTATTTGTGTAAAAAGAATATACAGGCATGTTATTTTAATCTACTCACTGCCTCTGAAAGGATATACAAGAAATGAATTAATTGTGGTTGTCCCTCAAGAGGGGCCTGGGTGTCTGGAGGACAAAGGCTGAGGAGGGGAACTTTTCACTGCATCCCTTTGGTATATTTCAAATTTTGAACCACATGTACTATCACCTATTCAAAAAATAAATAACATAAGATCCTCAGCAATAATAATAAAAAGTCATTAATGACATAATTGTAATTTATTATATTATACAATTAAATATATTAAAGTTCTGTGTTAATTATATAAATATATTTATACAAATGTATAAGTCAATAACTTGCTATAATATAAATAGTGGAAAAATCAGTAAAGAATAAAGCGGATCAACTTGCATTTGAAACCAGTTACTAGTAGTGTGGTCTTGGAGGTGTAGCTTTTACCCTTTCTGAGCCTCTGTTTTGCTCTGGGCACAGTGACATCTATTCTTGTCGTGCAAATTAAACGGACAGGCTGTAAACTGTAGGCACAGGAAGCTGGTGGCTGGTGTGTGTATCAGCTCTGGGACTGGCCACCAGGGATGATGGCCAGAGGGACCAGAGGATAACAGGGTAGGGCGACCCTGGGGAGAGTAAAGCATCCCTGAGACAAGACTTCCTCCTCTGGGAAGCAGCCTCCTGCAACCATGGCCCGAAAGCCCGAAATGATGCGTCTGCCCACTTCTGGGGTTTTGATAGTCCCTAGCCTCATCTTGGCCTCTGGTTCTTTGGGCCATCAACAGGATAATACTTAGCATTTACACAGTCCCCGGTCGCCTGCCAGGACCGAGTCGCGAACAGCTTCCTGGCTTTGCGGGCTATTGAGAAGCCAGAAAGCCTGGCTGTGACCCTGCCTCGCGGCCCAATTTCTCCTTCCCCAGGGGGCCAGTGGCCGCCAGCGCATGTTTGGCGCCCTATCAGCGCCTTCCCTGCAGTTCTTCATTCTCCAGGAGGAGAGGGAAGGGTCATGACTCAACTCGTGGGTCATCAGACAGGGAAGTGGCTTCTTGTTCCCTTACTTTTGATGGCAAGTGACACTGAAGCATCCAAAGCCTGAGTCACAAGGGCAGGGCAGGGAGGTGGGGCTGCAGGGAAATTCCTGCCCCCTCCCCACCTCCACCCCACCCCCAGCTCAGCCTGAGCTCCTTGGTCTATTCAACTTCTCCCTGGCTTTTAGAAATCAAATTCTATAAAAGGACATAAAAGATTGAAATAAAGATTTCAATAGAAGATTGAAAGAAAAGATGACTTGTTTTTCAGCTGGCCTCTGTTGGCCCTCCCCCGCTTACCTCCAACACACACATACAGTTGTTTATTTGCAACCACTAAATTATTATTTTCTATAAATAAGCAAAGAGAAAAAATCAAAATGTCTTAATTTAGTTGTTCCTTCTCTGTAGGCATCAGGGCTCACTCAGACTGGCCTCCCTTAGTGTCTTGAAAAGAGACAGATTTAGAAGAAATATTACTTCAGCTCTCAAGATGGAAAAAAAAAAATCTAGCCAGGAGGCAGAGACTTTGGAAAGTTACTAATAAATGGTTACTGCCTGCTATTAAAAGGATCGATAAGATAAGGCCAGAAATGACTGATGCGAGGGCTTGTGCTTTGAGTGCTAATGGGGAAAGTGGCGCCTGACTGCTCAGGCTGGGCTCTTGCTGGGGCAAGACAGGCCCATTCACCCTCTTTAGCAGAACCCTGGCAGCTCTATTTAGTACCTTGGAGATCAGTAATTATCGATGGTAGTTATGAATAATGAAATCAAATGGCATGTGGGGGAGTTTGGGTATCAGAGAAATTGCCTGATTTATGATCTGTAGCATTGAAAATACCCAAGCATGCCTCTTCTGTGATTTTAGTTGTGATGCTTTCATGGGGAAGCATTGAGGTAAGGGGTGCTGGTTCCTGGTGAGACAAGAAGGAGCCCAAGCAGGCAGTTGGCTCAGCCTCCACTGTGGACCTGTCCAGCTCATGCATCTTGTTCCTTGAGAACATCCTTGCGCTCTGTAGGCAGCCCTGAGGGAGGCAGCATAAGGCCTGCAGCAGACGGATACTTGTTGGACCAGGCTCTTAAGTGGGACCAACCTCTCTTCCAGCTGACAGACTTTTCAAGATCCGAGAGGATGAGCCCAGATATCCAACAGCCTGAACTTTCAGTCACACACATGTCTGCCCATCTTCTTGCTTTTTCTGATTGGCACCTATGTCAGCAGAGAGGCCTGCAGTGGGATTCCGAAGTGCCCCAGGAGCCCTTCTTGAGAGCTGAAAGTTCTGCCCGCTTTCCCCATCCACCTTCTTTCTTCCATAGGCATTCCAATCCTTAGAACCTCCAGAATGCCTTGAGCAGACCACATCTTTCTGCCCACCATCCTCCCAACATGCAGAAGTGATTTTGCGTTCTCAGGAATCAGCACAGGGAAGCAGCTGCCCCTGCAAAGAGCACGGTCCTGAGGCAATGGGCCATGAGTGGGCTGCAAAGTAGAGGCCAAGGGCTGTGGAGGGTGGGTGGGCAGGAATTTCCAGAATCTGGACTTGCCTGAGGATGAGCCATCTTTGGGCAAAATGGCAAAAGAAGCAAGTCATTGCTGGCGTCTTTGCCATGTCCTCTCCACTGATTTTCCAAATGCCCTTCAATGCCTCTCTCTTCCACTCGGGGGAGCTCAGGATTTTGTTGCTATCTTTTTCAGTGGGTGCCCAGGCTCAAGGCAACTCCCTTCTTTTTTCTCAGACTCAAAAAAAGTCCAGCCTCCTTTCTGCAGGGCCTCACACCCAGCCAGCTGCCACACCGAGCAAGCTGAGTGTCATGGGCTTAATAGTAAATCATTCAGCAAGCAGCTGAGGAGTACTGAGTGTGTGCAATGTCCTGAGCTGCAGGGCTCCCTATATCATTTGCTTACATAATGACAGTTAATGGAGCCATCAGTCTCCCTACTGTGCAGGGAGCCTCCGAGGAATAGAGTTGTCCCTTGTACAAGGCCACACAGCTCTCAAGTTCTGGAGCCCAGATCAGGCCCCAAAGCTGGGCTTTCTCCTTGACACTTCACTTTTCCTCTTCTGTAGGGCCTAAGAAGATGGATCTCTTCACAGGGGCAGCGAAGTCTCCATGATGGCAGGGGTATGATGTCAGGGCCCAGATCTTTGACCTTTGCCAAAATTGGCAGGCAAGGACTTCAGGCAAGCCAGGTCTGAGGAGACTGTGGCTGGAAAATGACCAACACCAATACTCTGGCAGCTCCTCAAATCACTCGGGGCTGTCTGATCTGCTGGGAACAATGCTGGTGTATCCTTGGTCTGGAGAAATTCAGCCTAAAACTACTAGACCCCATGCAATGTAACCAGAGCCGGAACAGAGGGAGAATCACAGGCAGTCAAAGGGCCTGGCCTCTTTAATGGGGGGGCGGGGGTGTCCAGGGCACAGAAGGCCCTAGGAAAGGTGGTGTGGCAGGTTGCACACAAAGAAGTCTCCCCTCTCCACAGCCTGAGCCCAGCCTTCCAGAGACCCACACTTCTGGGGTTCACTGGATCCCGCCCAGCTTGTCAGAGGCCGAGAGGGTCCTGCAGCCCTGGGGTGCCCACAGACTACCAGTCAGTATTCCTACACTGTGGAGCAATCATTAACGTAGGCAGCTGACAATGTGCTACAAAGCGAGCGAGGAAAGCACAGAGGAGTGACCAACAGCTGCATGTCCTCCTTCCTGGGGACCTCATTCGGTGGGGGCAGAGGGTTCATCATCACCCGCCCAGAAGCAGGGCCCCTTAGGGAGTCAGCAGAGCACAGGGTCTGGTTTGATTCTGAGAGCCTTTCGCTGTGGGCAGGGGCACAGATTTGTGAGGTGTTGGGTCCCACAAGGATCGAGCTGATGGTGGAATATTTTAGGAAGAGACCTTGTCATCCACGCTTGGCCTGAAGGTGGCAGCTCATCCTGTGTCTGGAGAGGTCGGGAATTTCCTTCGCTGAAGCCTTTAAAGTAGGCCAACTTCCCTCCCTTGGACTATCTCCAAGCTTTGGAGGTTATGAAACAGCTTCGCCTCTGATTTCAGAGATTTGTTGGTGAAATCATCCACACACCACTCCACAGCCTGCAATGGCACAGAGCAGCCTCTGGCCAAAGGGTCATCACTCTAAGGGGACTTGTGGGTAACTTTGTCCTTGGGAGTCACGTCAATGTGGATGCAAACCGCTGCGATGCCACTTCTAAGTCAAGGAACCCTGGCCCACTGATCAAACCCCTGAGGGTAAGAACCAGAATTCCTGTGATTTTTCTCCCTCCTGCCTGCTCTCCTAAAAAAAATCACAGCCACGTGGGTTGGAGGAATAAAGATGGAGCCTGTGAAGGGATGAAAATGCCCACTGTCCATCTGAATTTAATATATGGTTACCAGACAGTTGGCATCTGGTTGTGGACCTGGCATTGACATCACCCCCTTTACACATTGTGCCTCTGAGGTGCAGGGCACACCCTGCTGGGCACACTGGGGACTGCAGCTCTGCTCCAAGCCAGCCAGCACCAGGAGGGATTAATAACAGTAATAATGTTGACAGCTACTACCTGCTGCTGCTGACTGTGTGTCCAGAGCTCTTCCAGACAGTTTATATCTATTAACTTGTTTAATACTAATAATGGTCCTGTGCTGTTGGTACTTAATTTTATAGATGATAAAACTAAGGCACAGAGAGGTTAAAGAATTGGTCCAAGATCACACAGCTTGTAAGTGGCAGTTCTGAGATTCAAACCCAAGGTACTCTCAGTTCTAGATTGTGCTTTTAACAGCACCACTGTCGACGGAGGCCAGGCACAGGATCACAGAGGAGCAGCTTTCAGGGGTCTGAGTCTGTCCATGTACAGAGCACAGGGCCCTGTCACTCAGCCACTAGTTGTAGAATGGATGCACCTGCACCTGGGCCTAGGTGGCAGCCAGTGGAACTAAAGGTCAGCTCGTCTCTGGGACCAGAAAAGAAGGAGCCCTGGAGAGCCCCTCCTGTCCCTCCATCAACACCTGAGCTCTTGAATTCTTCTCCAACCCCTGAAATAGAACAGCGCAGGCCCCTGACAAAGCAACAAACCCTGGGGAGACTAACAGCAGAATTAGAATAACGAATGCCTAATGCCACGGTGGGAGCTACATAAACATTAGAATGGAAATTAAGTTGGAGCAGAGACAGCTCAGTGGACTTTGGGGACTGCTTTTTTTTCATCCCATAGATTGCCTTTCAAAGAGAAAATTAAACACTAAACATAAAGCAAATGCTCAAGGGAAGAGGGACTCTGCTTTCCTGCTGGTTCGCCTCTGAGGTCAGTAATCCTGAAGCCTGGTGCCACGGCCTAGATGTCCCCGGCCCCTTCTGCAGACGCTGTGGGTGTGGGGGGTGATCAGGGCACATTTCTACACAACTAACCTTCAGCAGGGAGAATGGCAGTGGGGGCAGCCATAGCGCCTCAGCTGAACCGATTAGAGCCACTAATTGCTGCCTGGGAAGATCTGAGCTCTAACTGGGGCTTTTATGAACCTGCAGAATTCCCAGGGAGCCCGCAGAGCTGCGGCATCCAGCGTTCTCCTGCAGGGAAGCAGCAGCCATTGCACTAATCACGGTGTCCTCAGCCTGCCGTCCCTTCCCGCCCCACCTCCGTTCAGTTCCCAATGTCTCGCAGCCTAATTATTCTTGGGGTGGAGGATGTATGCCGAGGTTCGACTCTCATAATTATATTAAAAGCTTTTGGCAGGGCCAAGCTTTCTGTCTTCTATTTCTGTCGTACTGAAATTCTGTTGTGCTGCTTTAATGGTTGAAATAAATGTGAGGGGAAGGATCCCATCAGCCCCTTCTGGAAATCGGGGAGACAGCAGAATGTGTTGTATGCCCAGAACTCACATCCACAGGGAAATTTATGGCTTGTTCTCTAGACTGCCCAGACTAGGGGTGGGTGGGTGGTAACCCCCATGGTCTTACATAGAGTTAAATTTATTGCATTCAGTTTTATGCTGATATCAAATCATAATGCTGAAAGCGGCTCTCAGAGGGTACCTGGTCTATACCCCGCCCGCCCCCCCCCAACCCCACACTCACTACCTATCTCATGGGCCGGTTCTCTCCTTGCATCCCTGCTCATGTCTTGACTTGACCCATGGTAATTTGCCTTATCAGGTATAAAAAAGTTAGCATTGGCAAGGTCAAGGCTGCAGGCCAGACTTTCCATTGGCACATTGGCCAAGGTCCTGACTGCCCTCCATCCCCAACCACCTGCTTCTCTGACCTCAAGGGGAGTTAATGACATAAGAGCATAATGGCAGTCACAGAACTCCTGCAGAGAGCAGTGGGGTTGGAAACAAGATGCCCTTCTCCATGTGATAAAAGGTCAAGCAAAGCATCACCAACAAAGAGCCACCTGCTCTTGCTAAAGATCCTAACAACAACTAACATCATTGATTACATACCAGGTCCTGGGTTAACATACAACATGGCTTATCTAATATAAATCTCATGACAACAACATGAATTAAACATGATCAGCCCATTTTCTAGATGAAGAAGCAGAGGCTTAGAGAGTGTAACTTACCCAGTGTCTTATGAAGAGTCAGTTTCATGATTGGAATTGTATGTATCACTGAGGTTTGAACCCAGACAATCTAAAGCCTACATTCTTAGCTTCTACATTAAATTGTCAATTATGCGCCCAGATGATGAAGAGAGAGGGTGGAGGAGAAAGGAGGATATCAGGCAGAGTCACCAATACTCCCATAGTTTTTGGTACTCCCTGGGAAATAATTGTTGGGGTTTCCAACTTTGATGCTTGCTCTCCTTTCCACTCTGCTCGGAGAGAATTTCACCAGTGTTTGATGGGCTCTAGAGGGGTCACAAAGAGGAAATACAGCCCCTGACAACTTTGCTCCCTAAAAGTTCATCAATTTCCGTTCATGTTTCACCCTTTCTCATTGATCTGCCCTTTACACGTTTTACTTTGGGAAAATGACATACCATATTCTCATGAGTCTAGTTGTTTCAAGAGTTTTGGAATCACACCCACGAGTTTCATTCCTCGTGAGTGCATGAATTCATATCTTAGTTTTCATCAACCAATAGATGCAACTTGACCAGAGTATCACAATGCACGCTTCACTCTCACTCATAAGGACCTGGGTTAGTTAAGAGTATGCTGGGCTGCAAGTGACAGAAACCCAGACTTACAGAAGTTTATACACAAAGCAATGTATTTGGTGCACATACCAATATGTCTTTGGCTACGTAGCTGATTGTGTTGGTCCAGTGACTCAGGAGTCTCAGGGCCAGCTGTGCTTGCTTGGCCTTTCCTACAAGGTTGCAGGATGGTTGATGCTACTGAAGGCACGTGGCCACATTAAACCGAGAGATGGAGTCAGCAGCATCATCCCATCCCTCTCACCTTTCCATCAGCTCCTAATGAACTTCTGCTGCCATCCCACTCATGAGAACTGTGTCATGAGACCTTACCAGGGACTGAGAAAGGCACCTTTATAATGGAGGTGCCAAGCATAAAGGAGTGGGACCACCTGTTGAGTCAATTAACAAGTATTATCTGTCAGAAAAACCATTCCCCTATCTAAAGCCAGGATTCCCACCCAAGCTCTGACACTTACTAGCCATGTGTCCACAGGAGAGTCACCTTAGCTAGGTAGCCTTCATTTCTTCATTTGTAAAATGGACATAATAGCACCTACTCAACAAAGGAGTTTTGAGAGCTAAGCAATGTAATAAATGTGACTGTACCATCCTAATGCCTGGCACATTGTCACAGCTGGATCTCAACCAAACCAACTGGGACAGGTGACAGAGCACAGACCTATGCTGGCCTTCCCCATTCCCCTTACTCTTTCCCTGCCTGTCTTCAAGCTTTCCTGACTGCCATGTGGGACAGCCCAGGCTTGATGAGCTCCTAAGAGGAAAGTGGGGGAACCACTTGATGGGCAGTAGAGCCCACTGGTTCATGGCCTCGTGGGTAGACAGGCCTAGGCTAGAAGCCTGGATCAGCTCCTCACAGCTCTGCTCTGTGGGTAAGTTATTGAAGTTCCCAGAGCCCTTGCTTTCTGGAAGGAGAGTGAGGTTGGCATCGATACTATTGGATTGTTATGAAAATTAATGCAATACCACTGGTAAAACACAGGGTCAGGCATATAGTAAAAGTTACTATTAGAGATGTGGCCTGGACTCCTCCAGTGCTAGGCCACTTTTGGGCACTAACCAATCCCAACCTTAGCCTTGTTGAACTGGAACAAAATTCAGAAGCAAAAGTAGGCCTGGGTTTGAATCCTGATTCTATCCAATTGAGCTGCCCTTTACTTCTTTGGGCCTGAGTTCGTTTACCTGGGCAGTGAGGATAAACCCTTCCCTGCGGCTACCTAGGGAGATAGGAGAAAGCCCAGAAAAGCACCGAGCACAGGGCCAGGCACAGAGCAGTACTCATTCCTAGTGGTGGCTCTTACTGCTGGGACAGAATCAGGGCTGCCAGGCTGTGAGGAGCATGGCTTGGGGCACAGGGGTGCTTCTGTCTCTCCTGAAAGACAGCCTAGAGATTTCTTTAGGATTCTTTGACAGGATGCCCGTTTTATAAAACTTGACAACACCGCAGCTCCTGGGGCTCAGCCATAGTCATGGGCCAGTTAAGGAGACAGGAATGGACATGGGACATGGTCATGCCAGCCCTGCCTTCGGGGGCCCTTGCTGGCATCGGACGTGAGGATAAGGATGTCTGGGGCAGTCACTGGTGGCCACACCAGCTCTAAAGCATCAGCAGTTCACTTTATGACTCTTCCTCAGTTGTTGTGGGGCCTTTGTTGGTGAAGGGAGGCAAGCAAGCATGATGTCTTAGATTTCTCTGTGAATCTCTTTGTATACACAGAAGTACTTTGTTCTATGGGTCAGGTACATCTCATTGTTGTTCTTGTGCTTCGAGGGAGAAAACAATGGGGGAAGAGAGAGTTTTGCTCCATGCAGCCAGAAATAGCTTCATTACCAGAGTTCTGTTAAAGGATTCCTGCTGGGATTTCATATGACCGCTCTGCCTGCTGTCAGGGCAGGGCCTCAGAGGACCAAGGAGCCAACCATTCAGGGACAGAGATGCAGGTTTTGTTTGCAAGATATGGAAGTGAATGCTGACGCTATTTGATGCCACTTCCTGGAAGCATTATTTCTCAATTCACTAGTAATTATAATAGGCCTTGCTTCACCAGCAGTTAAAATCAACACTGTTAGTTTGCATGACACTTATATGAACTAGGAAAGTTGACCAACAGCCCCCATGTATATTTTTCCATCTAACACTTAAAAGAGTTGTTTGGGCCAGCCGAGTGGCACATTGGTTAAGAGCTGGCTTGGGATGCCAGTGGCCCCAGTTCGGATCCCACATATGAGGGCCAGTGACACTGCCCTCCACAGCTAAGATGCTGAACAACTGGAGCTGGGCTGCTGTGAGTCCCCGGGACGCCATAGCTGCAGCCCCTGCTACAGTGGGCTGCCATAGGCTACAGTGAGTGGCCGGCAGCCAGCATGAGCTGCTGGCAGCTGGTGTGAGCTGCCAAGAACCACTGTGAGTGGCCATCCAGAGGCTGGCGACCAATCTGCCTCACCCGAGGAGAGCACAATGATGATACCAACATGGGCCAGTGAAGCAATGTCCTCCACAACTAGACTGAAGAACAAAAGGACAGCAACTTGTCTGTTCCCCTTCCCCGGTTCCCCAACACTGTTCCCTGCCCCCAATTCCCCAATAAAATCTTTAAAAAAGAAAAAAAAAAGAGTTGTTTGGTCATATGAATATTGGAGATATGAAGAAACTGAGGCATAAAGAGTTAGTTTTCACTATTCCTAAAGACTTTTTTTTTTAATTGAGGAATTGGGCGAGGGGAACAGTGTTGGAGAATCAGGGAAGGAGAACAGACAAGTTGCTGTCCATTTTGTTCTTCAGTCTAGTTGTGGAGGACATCGCTTCACTAGCCCATATTGGTATTATCATTGTGCTCTTTCCCGGTGAAGCAGTCATGGGCCTCTGGACAGCCACTCACGTGGGCTCACAGAAGCTCTCACCAGCTGCCGGCCAGCCCCAGTGCAGCCTACACCATCACTGGTGATTCACGGCAGCCCAGCTCCAGGTCGAGCTGTTGTTCACCATCTTAGCTGTAGAGGGTGCAGCGTCACTGGCCCACATGTGGAATCCAAACTGGGACCCTGCTGCTCAGAGCTGGTATCCCAAGCCAACTCTTAACCAATGCTCCACTCGGCCAGCCCCTTAAAGTCTTAAGTAGACAATTTCAGAAAGGGCTCAAGCCCAGGTCCTCGGCTCCTTTTATTGTGTCATGTTCCTTGGTTCATTAGCAAGTTTGGCACTCACGCATGAGTTAAATCACGTCACCAGTCTGTGCCTCGGCTTCTTCATCAGGGGGCATCATGAGCACAGGATCTGGACTCAGGAAGTAACTCTACCGCTGCTCACTCTGTGACCTTAGCATTTGACAGGGTCTGCTGTTCTGTCATCCAGATGGGGCAGTACCTCACATACAACATTGTTACCAGGCACATAATAGATGCTCAATAAATGGTGTCATTACTATTATTATTAATAATAATATTCTCTAGTTGAGTCATATTTAATAGCTCAGCTCCAACAACAGGGATGACCCTCTTGTACTTTATATATTTATTTTTACTGACCTTTAACTATAGATGGTTATTTAATTTGACTATAAGCCTCTGGAGTTCAGGTATTCTCATAATTCTCTGTGACACCAAACCTATCCCCTTTCCTCATCTCCACGGCACCCACCTTGTACATATTTATCGATAATACTTAAATTCAGTGAATAAAAGGTTGAAAGTGCTGATATATATGTGTATCAATACAATCTGTACAACCAAATATCCGCCCCCTCCCCCACCAAAAAACCCCACAAAAAGCTAGGTGAACTCATTCTAACAACTTTTGAGTAGAGAAAATGAGGAACAGCTTGGAAACACTAAACCCACTCGCTTTGACTAGCGGGTTCACCTTGGTCGGGGTGCATGTCCGTGGGTGAAGCCAGCAAAAAAATCTCTGTGCTCCAGGGACCTACAGTTGTGTCCTACAAAAGGGAAACAGTTTGTCTGGTAACCCGCCTTCCCACCATCCTGCTTGTAGAATAACAGGCAGGCATCTATTTAGGCAGGAAAGGAGACAACAAGCACAAGTGAATAAGTTCCTCTTTGAAGCAGATGATGTCATGTATAGTGCTTAGAAAATTATAATCAGGTTTTAGGAAGAAGCCTCATTCCCACACAGATGGTCCTGCCTCACAATCCCAGCCAGCCTTTGGGGTGAGAGTTGAGACACACCTAAGGTAACAGAACTTTCCACCAACAGGGGTAAATGGCTGTATTTAAAGGGAAAATGATGCTCTAAACTTGAATATTCATACTTCAATCATTGACCTCCCTTTCTCTTTCTTTTTTTCTTCTATTCGATTCATTTTTCTATGATGTGTAGCAATTTTCTCAAAAGGAAACTTTAAAAAATGCTGCATCTTGCTTGTGATAATGAGACAATGATTTCTCTCTCTCTCTCTCTCTCTCTCTCTCTCTCTCTCTCTTTCTTTTGTTTTTTGCTAATTTGAATCAACCATTTTATATTCTATCCATCCCTCCTATCTTTGGACAGGCCCAGAGACAACCACCAACCCCTGTGAGGAGCAAATTTTGGGTCAGAATCACTGGCTCTGTGACATTCTCATCAACCTATGTCAGTGATAGTGGGAAGATCTTGGGGCTGACACACAAAGGCTACAAGTAAAGGGGTGCACTCATATATCTGGGTTTGTATCCTGGCTGCCTACTTAGAGCTGTGTAAGCTTGGGCAACTTACTCAACCTCTCTGAACTACAATTACCTCATTGGTAAAATGGTAATACCTCATAAGATTGTAAGTGAGAATTGGGAGAATTAAGACAAACAAAGCATTCTTCCAACAGTGCCCAGCACAGGGGAAGTACTCATGAGTGGCATCTATTTTTTTTTTTATTAATTTCAGGTGTACAACACAATGCAATAGTTATACTCTTTACCCCACAAAGTGACAACCCCTCTCCCCCAGTTTGCCACCCCACTCCCCCCCCATATCATACATATCTATCACAACACCCCTGACTCCCCTCCACAGTATACTCCACATCTCGTGACCATCCACATGTTCAGTTACAGTTGGCATACAATACTATACAACATCAGCTTCAGGTGTACAGTGCAGTGATCAAGCCTCTACTCCATCCATGAAGTGATCTCTCTAACAAGACATGTGACTATCTGACACAAAATTTTTACATTATTATATTCCCCGAACTGTGTTTCATATCCCTGTGGCAATATTGTAGTTGTCTATTTATGCTGTCTAATCCCTTCCCCTTCCCCCTTATCCACACCCCCCACCCAACTAGCAACCCTCAGTTTTTCCTCTACATCTACGAGTCTGTTTACTTTGATCATTCACTCAGCTCTTCAGACTCCACACACAAGTGAGATCACATGGTACCTGTCCTTCTCCGACTGACTTATTTCATGCAACATAATAGTCTCTTCACAACATTATCAATTACATTCCCAGAACTGTCCCCATATCCCTGCGGCAACATTGTAGTCCCACCTACACTGTCCAAAACCTTCCTCTTCTCCCTCTTCCCTACTTCCTCCCAGCCAGCAACCATCAGTTTTTCCTTTATATCTGCTTGATATGACTTCAATCTTCTTAAATTTACTGAGACTTCTTTTGTGGTCTAACATGGTCTATCTTGAAAAATGTCCCATGTGTACTTAAGAATGTATATTCTGTTTTTTCAGGGTGAAATGCTCTAAAAATATCAACGAAGTCCAGCTGGTCTAAAGTATCATTTAAGGTCCCTCTTTCTGTGTTGATTTTCTGTCTAAAGGGTCTGTCTATTGGTGACAATGGTGTTGAAGGCCTCTACTATGATAGTGTTACTGTTGATCTCTGTCTTTATGTCTGTCAAAATCTGTTATATGTAATTAGGAGTTCCTATGTTGGGTGCATAGATGTTTATTAGGGTTATAGTGCCCTTGTTTGTCTTTTATTGTAGTTATTTTAAAGTCTATTTTGTCCAAAATAAGTATTGGTACTCCAGCTTTTTTTTTTTTTCTCATTTCCATTTGCATGAAATATCTTATTCCATCTGTAAACAGCATATACATGTGTCCTATTTTCTTATCCACTCAGCTACTCTCTGTCTTTTGACTGGAGCATTTAGCCCATTCGCATTTAAAATGATTATTGATAGGTGCATATGTATTGCCATTTTGTTATTTGTATTCCTGGTCTCCCTGGGTTAGCTTGTTTACCCCTTTCTTTTGTTTAAAACAGCCCTTTTAACATTTCTTGCAATGCTGACTTGGTGGTAATGAATTCCTTAAGCTTGTTCTTTTCTGAGAAGTTCTTTATTTCTCCTTCAATTTTAAGTGATAGCCGTGCTGGGTACAGCAATGTTGGTTGTAGGCCTTAATTTTTTGTCACTTTGAATATCTCCTGCCACTCCTTCTGGCCTGCAGAGTTTCTGTGGACAAGTCAGCTGTTAGTCTAACAGGAGTTCCTTTGTATGTAACCTGCTGTCTTTCTCTTGCTGCTTTTAGGATTCTGTCTCTGTCTTTAATCTTTGCCATTTTAACTATGATGTGTCTTGGCGTGGACCTGTTTGGGTTCAGCTTGTTTGGAACCCTCTGCACTTCCTGGGCAAGTATGTTGATTTCCTTCACCAGGATAGGGAAGTTTTCAGTCATTATTTTTTCAAATACATTCTCAACCCCTTGCTTCTTCTCATCTCCTTCTGGTATTCCTATGATTCGATATTGGTTGCATTTCACCTTGTCCCATAGGGCTTTTAAACTATTTTCATTGTTTTTTATTCTTTGGTCTTTTTGTTGTGCCAACTGCGTGATTTCTGCTATTTTGTCTTCCAAATCGCTGATCTGCTCCTCTGCTTCATCTACTCTACTGGTGATTCCTTCAAGTGTGTTCTTCATTTCAGTTATTGTATTCTTTAATTCTAACTGGTTGTTTTTTATGGTTTCCCTATCCTTTTTTTTTTTTTTTTAAAGATTTTATTGGGGAATTGGCGGAGGGGAACAGCGTTGGGGAATCGGGGAAGGGGAACAGACAAGTTGCTGTCTTTTTTGTTCTTCAGTTTAGTTGCGGAGGATGTTGCTTCACTGTTGGTATCGTCATTGCGCTCTTCCCGGATGAGGCAGATCGGTTGCTGGCCTCTGGATGTCGCTCACCGCAGCTATTGGCAGCTCACGCTTGGCTGCCAGCCGCTCACGCTGGCTGCGGGCCACTCATTGTAGCATATGGCAGCCCACTGCAGCAGGGGCTGCAGCCCACACCATCACCGGGGCTCGCACAGCCCAGCTCCAGGTGGAGCTGTTGTCAGCTGTAGAGGGCAGTGTCACTGGCCCTCATGTGGGATCCGAACCGGAGCCGCTGGCATCCCAAAACCAGCGCTCAACCAATGCGCCACTTGGCCGGCCCTCCCTATCCTTCTTTATGTCCTCGCTAAGTTCCTTAAACATTCTTATCATCAGTGTTCTAAACTGTGTCTCTGAAAGGTTGGATCCCTCTGTTTCATTTAGTTCCATTTCTAGAGGTTTCTTCTGATCTTTTACTTGTGATGTTTCTTTGTTTCCCCATTCTGGCTATTGCTCTGGGATTGCTTTGATGTATTAGATAGATCACCAGGAGAGCCCTGGCTGGATCACGCAGGCACACAGCTCACGGCCCAACACTCCCAGGAAAACTCCCAGTCTCAGTCTGTCCCAATCAGCCGCTTGCAGATCAGGCCGAGCAGCCTGACAACCAATCACCAGTCTGGCAACTCTGTAAGCGGAGTGCAGAGAGCGGGGACTTGAGGCGGCTTGCGCACTCCCGGGTCTCAGTGAGCAGCCTGTTGGGGCCCGAGGGCACCCGCCCAGCGTTTCCCTGGCAAAGCAGTATAAGCCAGGCGGAGGGTAGGGATCCAAAGCCGCATGTGCGCGTGCACGCACACACGCACTTCTGCACCAATTCCACCAGACCAATGAGGTCTCAGACCTGATCCTCTGTGGGAGGGCCCAAACCCGACAAAATGGCGCCCTCCCTACACCACTCGCATGCAGGCTCCACACCAGGGGAACAACAGTCCAAAAACCTCTAGCCTTTGCACCAAAGGTGCTCAGTTCAGTCCGTCCCCGCAGGCTGCCGGCTCACACAGCCACTCCCTCCACCTGGAACCAGGTAAGAGCTCATCGGCGAGCAAGCCCGGGCGCCGGCCCCACTGATTCTCCAGCTGCTCTTAGCCTCACTGAGCTGAGCAAAGAGAGTCCTCACTAATTTACTGCCGGCTATCTTAGAACTCCTCTTCCCGGCAAAGGAACTCTGGGCTGGTGAGCTTGGTGTGCAGCCAGAGGGTCTCTCCCCCAATCAGAGAAACTTCCCACAGCTGGGGCGTCCCTCACGGGGTTCGCCCTTTCTCGTCTCCGCCCGTCTTACCAGACCCGACATGGCCTCCTCTTTAAGTTGTTCATTTAGAGGTTCTGTTCCTCCAGTGTTCCGGGGACCTTCAGGGTTGAATGCTGTATACTTTGTTTGTAATTTTGGTGTGATCCTGGGAGGCAGTTAGCACAGCGTCTGTCTATTGCGCCATTTTACCAGAAGTCCTGAGTGGCGTCTATTATTAATGACCATCATTAGGCATGGATTCTAGAGTAATCTCATAGATCTCCCTACTCACATCATCCCAACCACTAAGGTGTGTCCTGACCAGTGTCTGTGGATCTATAACCTTTGGATACAAGAGCCAGACATCACACAGCACATCATATGTGCACACCACACCATGGAATTTTACTTTTTTCTTTTCTTTTTTTTTTTTTTTTTAGCTGAGCCATCCTGCCACCTGTTGGCAGCTCAGCGGCAGCTCAGTTCAAACTGGGCATCAAACTGCTGTTGCTCAGAACTCAGCTTGCACTCTTGAGCGAGCACTTAACCAACTGAGCCACTCGGCCGGCCCACCGTGGAACTTTAGAGGCGCTGAGGCCCAGAGGGGCGCCTTTGCTCAGCCACTGGAAGGCCAGGACTGGAGGTCAGGTGGCCTCATTCTTAGGCTGATGTTCATTAACCACTTCAAGATTTAAAAATTTTGGTGAAGGAGGAAGCACTCTCAAGATGCAAATCACATAAAACTGAGTCTTTGTGTGTGTGTTGTGCTTAAATGAAGCAGCTTATGACGTGGGTATTCAATTTCTGTAATCTGTTCTAAATTTAAGCATACAAAATGTCAAGTTATCTCACTATTTCGCTTGGGTTAAAAAAAAAAGATTTGGATTTATGGCTAGATGTTATAAGAACTGCTGCTTCATTTCAAATCCTGGCAGGCCCCTTAAAAGCAGCAATTGGCTAAGAAGTGACTTCTTGAGCTGAAGGTCAGTGTGTTGGCCCTGGAATGAACATCAAGGATAAAACCACACTTTCTCTCCTGCCATTTTGGGGTGGAGGTGGGGTGGGGGAGGTCTTGAGGCTCCAACTGCTCCTGGTACCATCTATGCTCCCTGTATGGCCCCCCAACCCCCTCACCCTGCATCCCTCCCACCAAGTGCTGCCATAGAGCTCCACAAAGCACTTCTGCAAGAACTTGGGTACTACATCCCCCTAGCCCTTCCTGAAAGGGCTCCCCTGGACTTAGTGCAGCCTAAGGGATAATGCCTGGCTTTGGGATCTCAAGTCAGTTTCAAAGGTCCCTGCATGTCTGGGACTTAAAGAAGTTCCTAGGGTAGGTTAAATACTATCTCCTGGTTTTTTTTTTCTTAGGTAACAACTGTCTCATTTCCTTATCAAAGGCCTGATAAGAAAGCTTTGTGAAGGCTGAAAATCCTCTCTGAAAAGACAAAGGAAACGGGACCTGGGAGCACTTTTTATATTCATTTCCAAACCAAATCTGGTTACACCCTCTGGTATAGATAAGCACATTTATTTACTTTGTTGTAACTTAGAGCCAAGATGGCAGAACTCTGTGGGGATCCAGTGCTTTCATGGCCTGATTGATAGTGTCATAAATTGTCAATTACTTTCCACTGACAGGGGTGCACCAAAAGTCACCCAGTCTAAAGCCATCCCCTGATCAATTGCAATCTCATTTTCCCATTTTAATTCTCAGTACATTACTCTCTGATAGTTTTCTTGTTTGTTTGTCTTCCGTCTCCGGAGCCCAAGAATATGAACTCCTGAAGTCAATCTCAACCAGCTGTGTCCACAGAGCCCTGAATAGTGAGGCTCTTTGCAGCATTAACTCCTGTTCTGTAGGAAAGGCCAGGAAATCAGGGCAGAACCAGAAGAGGAAGGAGAGCCCCACTGGGTGAGGGGACATCTGGATATCCACCAAGGAAAGGCAGCTGTTTCCCGGAGGAATCCCAAGTCTGAGTGATAATGTGAAGGCAGAAGAGAGTTAGGATGGGTGGCTTCCTCCTTTCTCCATTGCTAGACCTACAGGAAGAAGGACCTACAAGGATTTCAAGTCTCAGCCAAGCTTTTCAGTGACGCTTCTCCTTCAGCAATCTGCTTCATGTTCATATAAGCCTCTTTTCTATTCTTTGTGCCCATGAATAGTCTTAAACCAGCTGCTGGAATCCATCCCCTCCTTCTGCTCCCATCGCATCCTCATCACAGCCGCAGGAGCTGTGACATCAGAGGCCACACTAGACAGCTGGTGGGAGCATCACGAACTTTCTGTTGGCATCCATACCTACCAGCTAAACCAAGACTTCACACACTGACTTTGTGTGGCTCTGTGGACATCACACACTGACTTAAGAAACGTCAGCCGAGAGAGAGCCCATGTGAGAGAAGATGGAGTGTGGCCTGGGGACAGTCCTTAGGAGCACAGCCACATGCAGTGGAGAGTGGCTTTGAACAATGAGTTGATCTGCTCAGGCTACATAACAAAATGTCATGACTCGGTGACTTAAACAATTTTTTTTTTTTCATGGTTCTGGAGGCTACGAAGTCCAAGGCTAGAAGATTGTCAGCAGGTTTGGTTTCTTCTGATGCCTCTGTCCTTGGCTTGCAGATGGCCCGCTTCTCACTATGTTCTCACAAGGTCTTTCCTCTGAGTGGGCGTATTCCTGGTGTCTCTCCATGTGTCCAAAATTCCTCATTTTATGAAGACAACAGAAATATTGGACTGCAGTCAACCTTAATGACCTCGTGTTAACTTAATCACCTCTTTAAAGACTGTCACCAAATACAGTCACATTCTGAAGGATGGGTTAGGACTTCAACATATGAATTTTGGGAGGATGCAATCCAGCCCATAAGAAGCAGTGTAGGAGCATAGAACTATGGGTCCCACTGGCTTTGGAGGTCTCAAAGGATGGGAAGTGGAAAGGAAAGCAGCAGTAGCAGTTAGAACTGTCGACTGAACAATAATATCAAGTCGGTATTCTGTCACCAAAAAGGATTTATTTGGGAAAAGGAAAAAGGAAATGGAAAAAGGGGATGTAATCCAAAATGCACAGACCCAGCAAGTTACAAGCACATTCTGGCTAATGTGCTAAGATGGAGGGTATTTGCAGCAGGAAGACAGGAAGTTAGAACCACAGAGTTTTATGAAAGGAAGTTAGGACCTCAGAGATTCAGGTAGGTGGCCTTATGAACTTCCATGAGCTCAGCTCCTCCTAGCCTGATCAGTTTCCTTGAAGTCCCAATTCATCTTAATCAGAACTGAGGGTGAAGTCTGGCATTTAAAACAATTAATTAGAATTGGGACTGTGTTACGGGTTGAACTGTGCTTCCCTCACGCCCCACCCCCACCAAAAAAAAAATATGTTGAAATCCTAACCTCTAGTACCTCAGAACATGACTTCATTTGGAAATAGAGTCTTTACACAGGCAATAAAATTAAAATGAGGATTTTTAAGGTGAGTCCCAATTGAATTTAGTGGATGTCCTTATAAAAAGGGGAAATTTGGACACAGAGAGACAGAGAAAGAAGGTGTGAACATGAAGTATTGGAGGGACACATCTGTGAGCCAAGGAATGACAAAGATTGCCAGTAAACCACTAGGAGATTCCCCCTACAGTTTTCAGAGGGAGCTCTATATGTTTTTTGACCTCACAATTTAGATATTATTTTTTAGAACATCAATGCTAGATTTTTAAAAAAATATAGAATATTTTAATATTTAATTACTCTCTTTCTTGTATCTCAGACTTATCTTCTGGAATTTTTTTCTCTATATAGTGCAGCCTTTAGAATTTCCATTAGTATAAGTCCTCCGGACTAGGACTCTCTTGCTTTTCTTTGTGCTAGCTCTCTCGCTCACACATTCTCTCTCCCTCTCTCCTTCTCCCCCTCCCCCCTTCTCTCCCACCTTGGCTGGGC
Source organism: Aselliscus stoliczkanus (assembly GCA_033961575.1). Classification (NCBI taxonomy): domain Eukaryota; kingdom Metazoa; phylum Chordata; class Mammalia; order Chiroptera; family Hipposideridae; genus Aselliscus; species Aselliscus stoliczkanus. The sequence goes on from CM066731.1 coordinate 28,290,163, forward strand.
CCTTGCTCTTCCCTGAGGACATATCACTAATACCAGAGATCTAGGCTTCTCTCTCTCTCTCTCTCTCTCTCTCTCTCTCTCTCTCTCTCTCTCTCTAATCTTGGCTAGGCCCATTCTCTTCCCTGAGGATGTATCACTAATAAACCCTGATTGCGTATTTAAAGAAAAAAAAAGAATTTCCATTAGTGAGAGTTTGAAGGTCAACTTCCTCAGTATTTATCTGCAAATGTCTTTATTTTGCCCATATTTTTGAGAAGTATTTCCACTAAGTATATCAATCTAGGTTGACAGTTATCTCAGCATTTTGAAGATATATTCTCACTGTTTTGTGACTTCCATTGTTGCTGCTAAATCAGCTGTCAGTCTAATTGTCACTTGTTTGTAATTATCTTTTCTTTCTCACTGGCTATCTTAAAGACGTCTTTGCCTCTAATTCTGCAGGTTTGCAAGAATTTGTCTGTGTACCTTCTTTTGTCGACCTTCTTTTTATTTATTCTGCTTGGAAATCATAGGACTTCCTGAATGTTAGGACTCGTGTCTTCACAGTATTTGGAAAGCTTATTTTTCCTTTTCTTTCTTTCTTTCTTTCTTTCTTTCTTTCTTTCTTTCTTTCTTTCTTTCTTTCTTTCTTTCTTTCTTTCTTTCTTCTTTCTTTCTTTCTTTCTTTCTTTCTTTTTTGGTAGGGGATGTCTAGTAATAGATTTTTTATTTCAGAACAACTGTAAATTCACAGAAGCACAAAGACAGTGCACAGACACAAGATAGTATATATACCCACACTTAATTTCCCATATTATTAACATTTTACATTACTACAGTATATTCTCATTCTTTTTAAAATTCTGCTTCTCACCAATTTTCTCTGTACACTTCTTCTATAACTCTGATTAGATGTATATTGGCATTTTTACTCTATCTTAAATGTTTTTTAACCACTTTTTCATATTTTCCATCTCTTTTGATCGCTGTCCTTCCATGTAATTTATATAGACCTGTCTTCCAGTTCACCAATTCTTTCTTCAGCTGTGCCTAAACTGATGTTTAACCCATAGATTAATATTTTATATTTCATTTATTATAGTTTTGATTTTGATAAATTCTATTTGGATATTTTTCAGATTTAATTTGGATATTGTCACTTTGATAGTCTGCTGTTCCTTACTTGTGTTTTTAATTTCCACTTTGTTTCTTTAAACATGTTGTATTCTCTATTTGATAGTTCTAATATCTGAAGTCTTTGTATTGTTTATTTTTTTATTCTCTTGTTCATGAAATAGTGTTTCATTTTCTCTTTTGCAAGTTTTTTCTTTGCAAATGCATATTTGCTGCAATTCTATCAATGGAAATTGTTTGAGGCCTGGGTTAAGAGTATATCTAGTGTATCTAGTGTTTGCTTATGCCAAATGGAAGTACTACAGACAAGAATTGCCTTAAATAACAATACTTGGGTTGGGAGAAGAGGTTACTTAGGCAAGTCCAAGACAGACAATTGTCCCTGTTGTCTGTCTATGAGTTTCTGTTTAATTTGAACTTTCTCTGTGGGTGTAACTCTTTTTAAAACCTAGAAATACTTGTGGTGGCCTTTGGTCTGCCTCCCACTTTGATTCCATCCCTTTGGGCACTGGTGTTCTAGGCCAGTGGGTCACACACCATGCCCCCAGAGGTTCCTTACTTCTGTACTGTGCTGACTTACCTTCCTGGATTACTGCAGCTGTTTTGCACCAGGTTGCCACCACAATGCTCTCTAAACCATAGATAATGTATATATTTTATATTTATTATAAAAATTCCCTCAACTATATAATGATATATATTACATGTGCATATTTAAATAACATATATCATATATACATTTTAATGAGTCTGTATAATGGAGCAGTTAGTAATGTTATGCTAAATCGGGTATGGGATGAAAAGGAAAGAAAGATGAACTTATTCATACTATGGCAAACAACAAGCAAAATAAGAGTGACAAAGATTTGTCCAATATATTTCCACCAATGAGATGGGATCATCAGTGGGATACCTGTTTTAGCATTCAACACCTTGTTAAGGTAAATAAGAGAAAACTTTCATTAAGAATTCCAAATATGCCAGCAATAAATCTTGGATGCCGCAGTTTCCACGCAAAGGAAGGAAGAGAGAGGTAGGGGGAAGGCAGGGCATTTTCCCTGTGCTGCTGACTTTGCCAGCACTTGAGCCTTGACAGGGAGTTAACAAAAAGGTGATATTAGCAACCTCAGGCACATGACTAGCAACATTCCCAGATACTGCCTAATCCATATCTTAATTTTCTTTCCAGTCACACTTAGCAAAAGGTGCAACTTTACCTTTACAGCTAGTTACCATTGTTCCTGTTCCTCTCAGTCACTGTCTGATCCTTAGAATCTCTCTTCCAAGCTCTCCTAACAGCCTTTTTCACAGATATATAAATGGAATTCTCCTAGTTCTTCTCCGGGTCTGTGTGCCCAGCCTACCAAAGCAGCATATGGCTCTGGAAGCGGTCACTTAGCTCTGAAATAAGACAAGATCAGGAGAAAGCTGCTAACAGAACAAATGAGAGTGTTTAGGCCTCTAATGCCTGGGGATACAAAGATATCATAGCTTTATGTGTGGTGCAAAATACATGTGATCTGAAGTCAGCTTGCCTTTGAATGAGGAAGGTCTGAAACATCACTGGTACTGAAATAAACTCTTTGTTTATTCTAAGCCACCAAGGAACATTTAGCTTATCACTGTGGAGAAAGCTGGATCCCTGCGACAATTTTAAAGAGGGCTCACTGTTGGCAGTGAATGGGAGGCTTGGCCTTGGTGATAATGATCCGTGACTTTTATCTTCCAGGGATGGCTTCTCAAAGCTGAGACCCTGGTGATGTTTTCCTCTCGTTTCTAGGTCATAATGAGGGAATCTGGAGTCTAACTGACTGCAAAGAGGTAAAATATCTCAAAAGGATCAAATTATTTACTTCTCTCCAAAAGATTTATATCAGGGATGGTTCCCGATTTTATGAAATGACATAATAACATGAATTTTGCTATGATGGAGACAAAACCAGAATAATGGCAATAAAAACAGAGGTTTTAATCCAGGCTTACCTTAGAGACAAAATTAAAGATATCCCTGATTGGCCATTTGTATTCCTCTGTAAATATTCTGTTTATGTCATTTTTTTAAATCCTTTTTTTTTTCTTTTAGATACCCTTTTGAATTTTTTTTACCTTTCTTACTGATTACTTAGCCACTTCTTGGATTTTTTTTGGAAAAAAATACCTTTTTCTTTCTTTACTAGAGATGTTTTTAATTTTATATGCTCAAATCTGTCAGTCTTTTTCTTTAAGACTTCTGGGTTTTTGCTTTTCATTTTGTCTTATTTAGGAAGGCCTTTTTTATCTCAAGATTACAGAGATCTTCTAATTATCTAGGTTTTTTTTCCCTCTCAATTTTTAATCCATCTGGAATTTATCTTTGTGTGTGATGTGAGATAGGGATCCAACTTAATTTTTTTCCTTTTATGATCATCCTTCATTGCTTCTTATTGGCCTACTTGGCTGTTTTGAAAGGATATGACTGGAAATGATCAGCCTACAATGTAGTCCTGTGATCAGCAGGAAGACTGTTTTGTTCTAGCTACATAAATGGTGGAGTTTTGTTCAAGTGGAAAAAGTGCAACTGAGATCAACCAGGAGTGCTTAGTTGTAACAAACATGAACAGTTTGCTGTTTTTCTTTCAGAAGATGCTCTGACTGCTGCACTCAGCCACCTCTAATTCATTTCCTTTCAATTTCAAAAAGAATTATTACATATTTACTTGATACCCTGCACACTTGAAATCAGCACAAGATACAGCCCTGTGTTCAGAGTGCTCATAGTCTCATAGGAAAATGAGTTCATACATGTATACATACACATGTATACACATAAACATATACATATGTAATTAACATACATATACACATGCCAGTGAAGTGCACAAATACTCTAAGGCAGTATATATTAATGCACTATGAGTGCTCTAATGGGTGCCTGTCCCCACTCCAAGTCTCCAAAAAGGAAGGATGCTGTCATTGTCATTTTCATTTGCCTGGAACGAAGAAAGTGATTGGTAAATGGTAGTTGAGGGCTGGCCAAGTGGTGCGGTGGTTAACGGCTGGCTTGGGAAGCCAGAGGCCCCGGTTCGGGTCCCACATATGAGGGCCAGTGACACAGCCCTTAAGAAAAAGAAAGAAAGAAAGAAAGAAAGAAAGAAAGAAAGAAAGAAAGAAAGAAAGAAAGAAAGAAAGAAAGAAAGAAAGAAAGAAAGAAAGAAAGAAAGGTAGGTAAATGGTAGTTGAATGTAAGTGAAAGAATAGGTAGCATGGGAACTGAAAAAAGAGAGAAATCTTTGTGGTTAATAAAGGTCAGAGGATGTTTCCAGAGGCGGCATTGTGCTGGCTCTCAGGGTTTGCAGAGCTGGAGAAGAGAAGGGAGGGGCCACCAGCCCACCCTTAAGTATTGACTTCTTTGGAACCAATTTTCTCTGTCCTTGGAATCAATTTGCTCTGTTCTCACATATTCCTTCAGGTTGTCTGGGGGAGGGGGATTTAAAAGCCGCAAACAGGATGTTGATCTCCTTCAAACTTTCATCTTCAAAAGCTCCCAGAGCCCAGTAGCTTTTTAAACCCACAGAAATAATTCTCCTGAGCAACTTTCCTGCTGACTGTCCTCTCTGCGGGAGCGCCCAGCCGAGCGTGAGGCGCGGCGCCCAGAACCCATCTGTCACAGGGCATTAGCTCCGTGAGTACACACCGTGCTCACAGCGCGGAAGATACAAACACCCTCGGCGGTCTCCGCACCAGGCTGAGCCTGACCTCTCCTCGCGGAGCCAGTTCTAGTGTCAGGCACCAAGCAGCAGCAGGGTTTCCGCTCTCAGGGGTGACACAACTGGCCCTGAAGGTTCTGACCTCTCAAGTCAGCACTGAGGGAGGCAAAGCAAAGATGCTGAAGACAAAAGAAAGGACCCCAGCCCGTATCCTGACTCGGAGTCCCTTGAGTTTGCTGGCGCGCATCTCCCTGGGCGTGGGGACACTGCAACAAGGACAGGCGTGGCTGTGGCATTGCTGGGAGGACACCGGCCCATGTGGATCAGGCTCCTGTGCACCCTTCTCTGCTGAAGAGAACCGCGCCCAGCCTGTTGGAGCAGAAAGGTGTGAAACCCTAAACTCTTTGCCTCCCTGGAGAGAGAGGCTACTCTGGGCACACCACCCTCCCCAGTGTGTCCTTGACCCCAGCCAGGCCTGCGGGCAAAGGGTCTTATTTCCAAAGTGACCATTCTCATTTTTTTTAAAAATTAGTTTTAGCAGAGACACTTTTGACAATCACTGACCCTTTTCTGTTGTTTTTCTCTTATAGGAAATTTGGGGGCTTAGTGGGGGGCGTGAACGAGGCAATGGCTGTACAGGACTGTGGCTCTCTCATCCTTGCCCTCCTGCCCCAGTACTGAGTTGGGCTCAGGGTCAATTTCCGTCCCTGACACAGGTACTGCAAGCAGCGTTGACCTTCCCAACCCTCTTGGCCCAAGATTTCCCCAAATTGCTGGCATATTTAAACAAAGCCACCGTCTGAACGAGCAAGGGGGGGATCGACAGTCTTTGACAAGTTCACTTGCCTGCCGGGTCCCTCATCTCTCTAAGCCGTGCCCTCTGCCGGCTGCGCTGGAGTATTGCTGGCGATCCTGTGTCTGCCAGTGAGGAGTCCCTCAGCAGGGGCCGGAGCCAATGTTCTACAGGCCACACACTAGCCACCAGTAGCTCCAGATTAAACTCGTCAGTAAAATGGGTATGCCACCCACCTCTAGGATAGTTTGCAGACCTTGATGAGAAAATGACCATAAAGCACTTTACCGCTTCAACCCACACATAGTATGTGAGCAAAAAGTGCGTATCCTGGGCCAGCTGAGTGGCACGGTGGTAAAGAGTTCGCTCAGGATGCCAGTTCTGAGCAGCAGGACCCCAGTTCGGATCCCACATGAGGGCCAGTGACGCTGCGCCCTCTACAGCTAAAATGGTGAACAACAGGTCAACCTGGAGCTGGGCTGCTGGGAGTCGCTGGCAAAGGGGAAGGCTGCAGTGGGCTGCCATTAGCTACGGTGAGTGGCTGGCAGCCAGAGTGAGCTGCCATGAGTGCTGTCCAATGGCCAGCAAGTGACTGCCTCACCCTGGAAGAGCGCAATGATAATATCAACACGGGCCAGTGAAGCCACGTCCTCCACAAATACACTGAAGAACAAAAAGGACAGCAACTTATTTGTTCCCCTTCCTTGATTCTCCAATGTTGTTCCCCTCCCCCAATTCCCCAATAATATATATATATATATATATATATATATATATATATATATATATATATATATATTTTAAAAGTGCCTATCTGCTGTGGGCCACTTTCCCAACTTTGTCATCCCGTTTTGGCCTTTAAGGTAATTTTTGGAATTTTAAAATTTATGTAAATCAAAACAATACATTCTAATCTCTTCTCTGAATAGATAGGAGCTCCTCCTCCTTGGCATCCTGCAATGGACACCCCTTTATCCAAGGACTCAGCATAGGGTTCCTCCCCCACCCCACCCCGCACCCGTGGATCTCCAGTCCACTTCTCTGAGGGCAGGCTTTTCTCTGGGCAGCAGGCCTGGGGCTTTTGAGACCTACAGAACAGGTCCTGAGACCAGTTGTCACAGTTCACGCAGGAACTTGGCTACCTTTGGGGCACTCCCCGACAGAAAGCCTTCCTTCCCGCCAGGTTCCCACAATAGAGAGAAGAAACGTTAATTTGCGCACTATCTACTGAGCGCTTCCTCCGTGTGGGGCACCATTCTAGGAACCGGAGCTACACTAGTGCACAAACCCGATATTCCAGCCTTCATGGAGCTTATGTTCCAGCAGGGGAGGGCAGTAGGGACAATAAATACCCTGAGTAAATAGAAACAAATTAACACAAAGTAATCTTTTTGCAGCTTACCCCAAATAAAATATGTGTACCTTTTCCCAGTGGCAGTTTAATTCTGACTTAATGGCTATAAGGACCACTCTCATCTCGTAAGGCCACAGGGGCTGGTGATAAAGTTCTGCTAAGATTTGTTTCAGCTTCTCTTTTAAAAACCCACCTAGATAGACGAGCAGGCTCATGAAAAAGGACCCTACGCCCACAGTGACATGTGAGAAAGGTCAAACTTATCCAAATGTATGACTACATTCTGCAAATCTGAAACTAGGGAGAATGCAAGAATAGAAGGCATTTCATGGTAAACCAGTGGGGCTGATTCAAAAACTTTAAGAAGAAATAGTCTCACAATATATAATAAAACCCAGAGAAAGAATCTCCCTCAGCAGATCTTTACCCTGCAGCAATCTTTCCCAAACCACCAAGGCTGTGGAAGGTTACCTGAAGGAGAAGTCACATGCTTCTAAACTAATTAATCCTGTGCATTGAAAAGTAAATGCCTTCTAGAACCTTCATTTACTGTAGTTATTCACACACACACAAATGCACACACATACACACCCATTTTAAATTTTCCTTCTAATCCTTATTTTCTATGAGAACTTGATCTTTCCATCAGAGCTTTCCATTCTGCCTACCATGGAACACTCTAGCTCCAAATCTTTGCTTGGCAGATGTTTCTTGTCCTTTGGGAGTCAGCTTATTTGTGAATCCCTCCTGAGACGGCTTTCCTGACTAGTATGGGATCTACCCTTCAGTCCATGCTCTTCGCCCACCCGGTTGCTTCCTTTCAGAAGGAGAGGAAGGACTAAATATAATTTATTTAGTTTTATCAGAACTAAATATAATTTGAAATTATCTTTTTCAGTCATTCATTTATTTGCTCACTTGTTTATTGTATGTCTGCCTCCATGAGAAGATAAGCTCCATGGGAACAGAAAATTTATCTTGCTCATTCTCTTCCCAGCTCCTAAAACAGCGTTTGGCAAGAGTAAAAGCTCAGTAAATATTTGCTGAATGAACAAATGAAAACCTGTCAGATTTGACTTAGCAAAGCAGCTTTGATTTTGCTGCTACCTCAAGCAACCATCTTATTTGCCTTTTTTTTTTTTTTATAAATACAGTCCAGTGTGTTCTGTCTCCATTTTTTATTATTTCCTCATCAGTCTGGCTTTGTATATGGCCCCATCACCTTCCTGAAGCAGCAATTTTGAAAGTCAACATATCTCCTTCAAGGTCAGACCCAACAGCCTTTCCTTGGCCTCAGCTTCTCCGACTTATCTCCAGATTTGGCAGTGAGGAACTTTCCTGAGATGCTTCCTACAGATATGATCCCAGACCAAGCTGAGCCCTTTGCTTTTAAATGTGTTTTTATTTTGCTTCTTTAATATGTGTTCTCCCTACTGCCCTATAATAAGAGTGTTCCTTGAGGTTCTGTCCTTAGAGCTTTGCTTTTCCCTTCTCTCTTCTTTGCATCAAAGATTGTATCTACTGCTCTGTCTTCATCTTCTCTCACCTGAGTGATACTCACAGAAGTCAGGACAGAAATTCACAGATGGTAGTTCTTTTGTCCTAGGCGAATGTCGGATTGTTTTTCTTCATTCACCCTAGTTCAGGCATGATCATGTGACTTAGTTTTGCCAATGAAATGTGAGCAAAAGTGCCATGTGTTACTCCAGGCAGCAGTTTTATGAGCCAGCCTTGGTTTGCCATGTTCCCCCTTCCCTGTCTCTGTAATCACTGAGAATATGTTGAGATGGAGCCTCCATCAAACTGAGTCCCTGAGTAACTAGGATGAACAGAGTCCCTTTCCTGAACTGCAGTGCTGTGGATCGTCAGTTACAAATAAACCCCATTGTTTCAAGCCACCTGGATTTTAATGCAACTTGTTATTGCAGCATAACCTAGACTACCCTGACTGATACAACAGTTCAATTTGATTTTTTTCTCAAGTTCAAGCTCCACTTCTCCAATTACCATCAAGGTTTCTAGCTCGCTTTACTTAGAGAAGTATAAACCCAACATATCTATATGTAGATTAATCATTTTCTTCCCCAACCCTTAAACATACCTCTCCCCTTGACTTTTCTATTTTGGTGAATAGCAGCAACACTCTTCTAAAAACCTAAACTTTAATTAGTAACCACATTTTGTCCCAGCTTTACTTACAGCCATGTTTTGTTGTTCCCATGAGGGCCTTCTGGGTCTAGTCTTGGCCTTCATTCCTAGAGTATTACACCTCTTGAATCATCTCACTGCTTTCATTCTCTTCACTTTATAATCAACTATACTTCCTTTGTCATTGGCCCTTCATGAATGTGATTAAGATAAATATCTCGATCATATTATTCCTTTGCTCAGAAACCTCAGTGTGTCCTCATTGTTTACTAGATAAACTATCAGCCCTTGATCTGGCATTTAGGATTCTGATCCTTTTTTCTCTCACTTCTAATCTCCTCTCCCATTCCTCCTTTGCATGGATCTTCCATGAGCACTATACCACTTAACCCACTATAAATGAGATATCTCCTGAGCTCTTAGAATTAATTCTCCATCCTTGCTTTTCTTCCCACAAATACCTGTCAAAACCCAAGTCCACTTTCAAAACTTTGCTGAGGTACTACTTTCTTTACAGAACCTTCTCTGTTCACTCTAACCCAAGGCGACTCCACCCTCCTCAGACCCCAAAGGCACCTGCTCTGCTTCTACTTCTTGCTGTCACAGTAATTTCTGCGGAAATCTCATCACCCCTATTGAACGGTGAGCTTTTCTTTGTGAAGTCACCATATCTTGAATGTCTTTGGCTTCCCCACAGAGCATGGCTTTTAACTTTTGTTGTCTTTCCATAAACATTAATTGAGTGAAGAAGCACCAGGACATGGTTCAATTCACAGAAAAATGTGTGACTAAGTGAAGAGAATCATGCAGGAATTTCCCATTTTGATAAAACAGCTCTATCATGCTTAGGCAATAATTACTGTTATTATTGTTGATTTTTAGTTTTGTAACTAATAAAAATGGGTCATCACTGGGTTATGAAATTTCATTTTATGTGAATTAGAGATGTACTCCTAGTGATAATAACCACCTAAATCTGAGGAATGTTTGTAGTTCACCACCATTAGTTTTTCCCAGTGTAGTATATTAAAGAAATATTGCCAGACCCCAATTGTATACTTACGGCAGTTTATTCATATCACAGTAAGCACTGGAGAAGTAACTAGAAACCCTCAAATCTCCCTGCTGTCATTTCTTCCAGGAAGAAAAAAAAATCATTAGTGAAATGGCTCCTTTATAATCTTTTCCTTGCTCTTGGGTATCAGCTTCCAACACTACCCATCTAATCCTGGGAATATGAATGACATAATGATGTAAAGCAATGAGTGACCAGGGAGCTGGTGACTCTCTAAAGGTGGGAAACAACCATAAACATGAACTTGTCTGAGAGCTCTCCATATCAGTGGTCTTTAAAATGTGTCCCCAGACCAGCAACACTAGCAGTACCTGGGCACTTGTTGGAAATGCAGATTCTTAGACCTAACAAATCAGAAACTCTGGCAATAAGGCCTAGACAGGGCCTTCTTGGTGATTCTGTAGCTCACTCAGGTGTGAGAAGCATGGCTCTGTATCATCGGTTAAGACCTAAAATCGAGAGAACAGAGTAAATTCCATCACCCGGTGGGATCAGAAAATATCTTTGGGCTTCAGGTTGCTCATCTGTTCATAATATGTTAGGCCTCTTTCTACAATGATACTGTGCTCACATTTGATGAAAGGATTGGTATCATGGCTTAACAAATATCTGAATTACAGATTATGATACAGCCTATCTCTTTGGTTAAATAAGCAGAGACCCACTCAAGGTAGCATAAACAATAGTAGGAGGGTAGGGAAGTAATATCAAGAGTCACAGGAAGTGATTAAAAGAATTACTTGGATATATAAGAAGTAGATATCTAAAACATATGGGGGGGGGGGGCCTCACATAGTCTGTAGCTGAAGATTTGTTCTGAATCCAGGGTTTGTCAAAGCATCCTGGCAGAGTTTTAATGCTATACCATGGTTATGATGTAATTACAGTCTTAGGTGTCTGCCTTTTTCTTTTTTTAATCCTCCTACCAATTAGCTTCCTCAATTTAATCATGCTTCTGATCCTCCATAATTTTGGGTTGCAGGGCTAATTCTTTCAATGTTTTCCTCTTGAGAGAAAGAGTATGATAGGTCTAGCTTATCTTTTGGGTGTCACATTATTGGTCATTTGTGATGATAGTCAAGTATTTAACTTGGTTATCACAAGACATCAACCAATCAGAATGGGGATTCAACCAAGTAGAACAAGGTGTCAACCAATTAGAATGGACATTGACTGTACACACCTGGCAGAGTCATAACAAGAGTGAAATAAAGATATTTTCAGACCAATAAAAACATAGATAATTTGTTAACAGCAGACCTGCATTATAAAAAATGCTAAGAAAAATTCCTCAAGCTAAAAAGAAATGACACTAGACAGAAAATTGCATCTTGGAACAGGATGAGAACCAGAAATAGTAAATATTATTGGAAAATATAAAAGAATATTTTTTTTTCTCAAAATTTCTTTGAAAGACAACTGATTACTTAATGCAAAAATAATGCACTGCTTCATGGTGTTTTATTACTTATGGAGACAAAATAAACAATAAGAATAGCAAAAAGGGTAGGCAGGGTAAAGAGAAGTTTGCTGTTATAAGGTTCTTACATTTTATGTGAACTAGTAAAATATTAACTTTAATTTAACAATAATAAAATAAGTTAAGGGTTCATTTGTAACCTCTCTAGAAGCAACCATCAAAAAATCAGTGCAAAGAGAGGAATGAAAATGGAATATTTAATAAATGCATTAATACAAAGACAGGAAAAGACAAGATAAAAGCAGATAGGGTAATCTGGAAACAAATACCAAGATGGGACACTGAAACTCAACCATATTACTAGTAATGCTACATGTAAATGAATTAAACATTTCAATTCAAAGGAAGAAACTATCATACTCGATTAAAAAGCAAAAACCAACCATATGCTGCTGGAAAGAGATGAAGACAGAATTTAAATAAATCAGCACACTCCGTTAAGAGTAAAAGGATAGAAAGAGTGAGCATTAGAAATCTGGTGTAAGTATTTTAACACAAAGTAAAATTCCAGATAAAGAATATCATCAGTGATAAAAGGGTACTGCATGATGATGAACAGTTTAATTCATCAGGAAGATATAACAATCATATATGTCATGTAATTAATAATAGAGGTTCAGAATATATGAAGGAAAAAAATGACAGAATTAAAGGGAGAAATTGACATAATTACATGTAGTTGCAGATTTTATTGCTTCCCTCTGAATAATCAATAGAACAACTAGGCAATCAATAAGGATGTTGAAGATTTTAGCAATACTATCAACCAACTTTATCTAATTAATATTTACAGAACACTGACACTAAAGGAAACAACTGCAGAAAGCACATTCTTTTCAACATTTTGGAATGTTCACCAAGATAAGCAATATACTGAATAATAAAATATATCCCAACAAATACCAAAAGATCAAAATCTTGCAGGGTTTGTTTTCTGGCCAAAATAGAATTGAATTAGAAATCAGTAACAACAAGATACCTAGAAAATTCCCAAATAGTTGGAATTAGTGCACATCTAAATAGCCTGTGGATGCCAACAGCAATCACAAGGTATGATAAACAATGATAATGAAAATATGTCAACATTTTGGTAGCTATATCAGTGTTTAAAAGGAATTATAAGGATTATATCAGAAAAAAAAGAAAGGTTTAAAATCAAGGATCTAAGCTTCCACTTTAAGGAACTAGAAAAATAACAAATCAAACTCAAAGTAATTAGAAGGTAGGACATAATAAAGAGCAGAAATCAATAAAACAGAGAACAAAGAATAGAGGAACATAACAAAGCCAAAAATTAGTATGTTGAAAAGATGAACAAAGTTAATGAACTACTAACAAGTCTGATCAAGAAAGAAAGAAAATAATCAATATCAAGAGTAAAAGAGGAGTGTTTTCTTAGGTTCTACAGAAATCAAAACAATGAAAAAAATATTACAAATACATTTATAATGATAAAATTTGGAAACTTACATAAAATCAACAAGTTCCTTTAAAAACATAGCCAAATGACAGATAGCCTTTTATTTATTAAACAAATTTAACTTACAGTCAAAATCTTCCCACAAAGAAAATTTCAGGCCGAGATGGTTTTCACTGGTGAATTCTATCAAACATTAAAAAGAAATAATACCAGTCTCATATATGTTCATTCAGAAAATAGAGGAGAGAATACTTCTAATTATTTTTTTATGAGGCCTTCACAATCCAGATACTAACCTAACAAATGCACTACAAAGAAAGAAATTAAAGACCAATATCTGAACATAGATGCAGGAATCCTTAACAAAATGCTATTAAATGGCATCCAGCAATATATAAAGAATAGAATGCATCATGATCAAGTTGGGTTTCTTTCCAAATTTTCAAATGGCTTAACATTGGAAAACCAATCAATGCAATTCCTCATATTAACATAGTGTAGGAAAAAACCATATAAACATCTCAAGAGAAGAAGAAAAGACATTTGACAGAATTTAATGTCCATTCATAACAAAAGCTCTTGGCAAATTAAGAATAAAAGGGAACATCCTCAATATGATGAAGAGCATCTACAAGTAGCCTACAGCTAGGGTTGTACTTAGTGGTTATGAAGTGGGCACTTCCCCACTAAAACTAGAAGTCTTGGGCTGCACTTCCAGGAAACTTTAAAGATATTATAGTTTCCCACCTCACTAGTGGCCTTTGTTCTTCCCTTTTCCTCTTTTTCCTTTCCTAGAATGTAGACAAGATGGCATGAGCAGCAGATACCATCTTGTAACCAGGAAGTAACCTTGAAGAACAAATAAGCCTCTGTGTTTTAAAGCTTCTCTTACTAGGGGCTCTGTTATCTATGGTGAATGCAATTCCTGATTAACACAAGAAATAATTTTGGTTGAGTACTTGTTATATATTGGGCTGTGTTGGGTGTGGTAATTTTTTCTGTCATTTAAATTCCCGAAGCCCTTTGAGGCGGGCATTATGCGCCTCTGTTTACAGATGAGTGAACTGAAACAATAAGTAAACAGTAAACAGAAAAGCTCACCTCCTTCAGGCAACCTTCTTAAAGAAAATGAATCAATTCTGCCTCTGTGCTCCTGTCTAGTATATAAATCTTATCTAGCAACTGATGCACATTTGAGGTATGGAAGCAGACACTCTGGTCATATTCAGGGAAGCCCTTTGCAGTCTGGAATCATGTCTTATTCACCACGGCTTTCCTAGTGCTTGAACAATATATATATATATATATATATATATATATATATATATATATATAGAGAGAGAGAGAGAGAGAGAGAGAGAGAGAGAATTTAAAAATAAAATTTAGAGGATATACTGTCTAGCAGTATATTCTCCAGAACTGTCATTATTAAGAAGATCAGTTAAGTAGTGCAGACAAGAGTAATGGTCATCATCGAGCATCTGACCATGGGAAGACCAAGAACTGACAAGTCCCTGCAGTGGGCAGCCTCCCACCAACACTGCTGCTCATGGCTGCACTCACTCCTTAGACACCTGAGCCCTAGTCTATGTTTCATGCCCCCTGATTCTGTTTCATACGTGCAAAATGCCGTGTTTTTAAATCTAGCCAATAAGCTACCTAGTCCAACAGATAAGAAAAATGCACCTGGCTGGGCAGGCTAGTACTCTGATATGTCCATATTTAAAGAAGAGAAAGGAGGGCCAGCCGAGTGGCGTGGTGGTTAAAAGCTGGCTTGGGAGGCCGGCAGCCCTGGTTCGGGTCCCACATGTGAGGGCCAGTGACACTGCCCTCAAAAAGAAAAAGAAAAAAGAAGAGAAAGGAAACAGGGTTGCCGGTTGGATTCCTGGCCCAAGTTGAGCAGCCGCTGAGCTGCCAACAGGTGGCAGGATGGCTCAGCTAAAAAAAAAGAAGAGAAAGGAAAAATAACAGATGTGTATTTTGCAGCAGATAATTGCATCAAGTGAAAGGTAGTCCCGTTGCTGCTTCTGTGTTCCAAAGGGGAGACCTTTCTATCGCGGTGTCACTGTAGTCCTGCTCTCCATTGGTATGGTTTGTTCTCCTCCAAACTCAAACTCTGCCCATAGGCTGTTTCTTCTCTGAGTGTCCTTTTAGAAGCCTTGAGGGCCAGCCAGGTGGCTCAGTTGGTTAGAGCACGAGCTCTGACCAACAGGGTCACTGGTTTGGTTCCCACATGGGCCAGTGAGTTGTGCCCCAGCTGAGCTGCTGCCGAGCTGCCAAGGAGGGCCAGATGGCTCAGCTAGTGAGAGTGCATACTCCTAACAACAGGGTTGCCAGTTGGACTCCCCCATGGGATGGTAGGCTGCATTCCCTGCAACTAAACTGAAAACAGCAACTGGACTTGGAGCTGAGCTTGCGTCCTCCACAACTAAGACTGAAGGACAACAACTTGACATGGAGCTGATGGGTCCTGGAAAAACACAATGTTCCCCTTCCCCAATTTCCGAACACTGTTCCCTTCCCCAATTCCCCAATAAAATCTTTTTAAAAATTTTAAAAATGCCTTGACCCCTCCCATTCAAGGCACACTATAGTTTTTCAGGAAGACTCTGGATATAACTATAGCATTAAAAGTTTAAAAGGAGCTTCTAAGGGGGCCAGCTGAGTGGCTCAGTTGGTTAAGAACATGAGCTCTGAGCAATGGTTGCTGGTTTGATTCCCACATGGGCCAGTGAGGTGCACACCGAGCTGAGCTGCCCCTGAGCTGCCAACAGGTGCCAGGATGGCTCAGCGGGTGAGAGCACGGGCTCCTAACAACAAAGTTTCCAGTTGACTCCCACATGAAATGGTGGGCTACTCCCACCCACAACTAAGATTGAACAGGGCACCTTGAGCTGAGCAGCCAGACGGCGACTGGACTTGCAGCTGAGCTAACTGCGTCCTCCACAACTAAGATTGAAGGACAACAACTTGGCTGTTCTCCTTCCGCAATTCCCAACACTGTTTCCCTTCCCCAATTCCCCAATAAAATCTTAAATAAATAAAAAAAGAAAGAAAAAGAAAAAGGAGCCTCCAAGTGTTGGTTCCTCTTTCTAGTTTGTTTCTGATTCTCACACTAACCCATGCACCTGCCTCACTCTGAGCTAGGTGTGAGAAGACAGGGCCTGAATTCCAGATAGGAAACATTCACCAAACTCTAGCTAAGGGCTAGGTTGTTCTGAGAACCCTCCTTTTCCACACTCTTCTTCCCCTCTCTTTCCTTCTGCCCCCACTTCCTCTTTCAGACTGTGGTTTAAGGTTTAGGTTTGAACAAAGAGTCCACAGTATTTACTCCCGAGGATCAAAATGTGATTTCTTGTGACAACAGACAAGAAATAAGATAGGAAAGATGTGTCTATTAATACCTAGAGATGGCTATTGAAGGAAGGTCTAGTGTACTTGGAAGTAAAATGATTACCAGATATTTCAAGGACCTGTCTCTGAGATGGTTCAAAGACTTGAGGCTCTGTTTCTTGTACCCCATTGCTTCTCTTCTCTGGGAAGGCCCTGAAGAAGTAGATGTTTGGCTTCGTGATTTGGGGATTAACTTCTCTAAGTCTTTAGGCACCAGATTTGTACCTAAAAGTTAATTGGATTGTCAACCTTGAGTGTTCAGCATTCATCAGAACTCAGAACATTCTACATGAGTCAGCCCTGCACCTTGCCCCCTCATACCACCAATTTGGGGTTTTTGTTTTTAGTTTAGTTTGTTTGTTTGTTACTCTGTCACAAACAACTTACATAAGCTGCAGGGTATTATTAGCACACAAAGTTCCTGGCTACAAGAAATCAAGAATGAACTAGGCAACATATACCTTTTTTTACGTTTTGACTATTCCTCCAGCAAGAGGTGGAGATTTGCTAAGAAAGGCTTAAGGTTGTCTACCAGACACTTTCTTGCTGCCACACTGTTTATCACTCCCACATAGGGCCCAAGTCATCAGTCTCAGGGTTTGAGTGTCCCCAACACATCGTCAGGGAACCATTGTAGCCTGCAGGGGCCCTGCTGTCTTTGGATGGCCACCCAAGAAGTCTGTTGTCCCCGGCAGCCCACCACTCAGACCTGCGACAGGCAAGCCCAGACTCTGGAAGTCAGAACTACAGAAGAGCCTGCGCTATTTCTTGCTTAGGAAACAATGAGAGAAGCTGTATGGTAAGGAATACAAGGATATGCCTACGAGGATCCTGAGGCTGCCCTGCTCCCATCTAACGTTATCATCCAGGACCGGCAACTTCCTCTCCCACCCTGGCTCTCCAGGACCACAGTGATCTCTCCCAGGGCATTATTAAGGTCCTATCTTTTGGATGGTTGCCCAGCTCTGTCTGCCCAGCTGCTTCCTCCTGAGAAGGCCCTGAGCTGCCTTGCTGCTTAGATTCTTCCCTGGGGTCTTTCTTTTATGCAGCCCTGATAGAAGACTGCTGAATCCATTGGGCATACATTCATGTTTGGGGAAGATTAGACAAGATCACCTATCAGGGAGCTCGGTAGAACACCTTCGAATCCAGCAGCTGGTGCCCCAGCTTGGCCCTGAATGTCCAAATGTCTATTTGTTTCCTTAGGAGGATTTATACCTTTGATGAGACAGGCCAGCAAATAAAAAACTGGTTTGCAAATCATTTTAATCAATTGCTTATGCTCATCATATTTGGCATTTGTGAGTGCTTATTCTATACTAATGGTGCTGTGTGTTCTATCAACATTATCTTGTTTAATCCCTATGACAACCCAATGCATTGGATTTTACCATTCCCATTTTGCAGCTATGGGTAGTGAGACTCAGAGAATGCATATGATATTGTCAAGATTGAACACTGAGTGCGAGGTGGAGCGAAGAACCAGCAACAGAGTATAATTCTAAAAAAAAAAAAAAATAGAAAAGAAAAAAAACCTCTCCTCCCAAAAAAAACCTAAAACTGGTTTGTAATGTAGAAGTTAGTCACTTACACTCTTGGTAGTAAGTTACTATTTCATTTTATAGTCATGACAGTGAGGAAAGAAGATACTACAGACATATGTTCTACAGTTTATAACTGATGCATTGAAAAAGTCAGAGGATAGAAAGATGAGTCTCTGGCAGGAACAGTAATGGCCAAAGAGGCATGAAAAAAATCTAGAAAAAAAAATTATTCTAATATTCTAATAAGAAAAAGGGAAAAGCAGGCAAAACAGAAATAAGTGAAACAACTTGACAAAAGTAGTCTAATTACAGGCTCTACTGATGAACTCTGATGAGAAAAGGAGAAGGCAGGGGCCCGGTAGTGAAGACAAACAGGACCAGGCATGTACCTATAGGAAGAGTTAGAATACAGTGAGGCTGGAAAAATGGTGAAGGCAATACAAATAGCCCTTTTTGTTCTTTTGGGGCCAAGGAGTTGTCAAAGAGGGCCAGACACACTGCTCAGAGGTAAAAGAGGAAAAATGCTAAAGCATTTTCTAATTCTCTTTTACTTTGCTTGTCAGTAACTGGGAGAAGAATATTCAACTGGAAATGAAAAAACAAACAGACTGAAGAATAAGAGCTGATGCCCATGATAAGAAAAAAAAAACTGTCACTAGTGAGTACCCATTTTATACCCACATCTGTGTTCTAATCAAATCCTATAACTCAGAAGAGTATTATTATAACCAGCAACCCCTGCTTCCCTCCCCATCACACCTCCTTTGTGAGCACCTCCAGGGCAATAGCAGGAAAACACAATAAAAGTAGTAAATTTATGTTTCAGGAAGTCATTTGAGAAAGGTGCTAATGAATTCCTTGATGATAAGATGGGAAAACCTATGGTGGATGATGATGATAAGATGGAGGTTTCACAATTGATTGAACAACCAATTTGTTGTCAGAGGACCCAGGTTTGCATCTGGATATGTCATTTATCAGATGAGGGACCTTGCTCACATTATTGAAACTCTCTAAACTACAGCTTTCTTACCTGCAAAATAATGATACTGCTAGTTACCTCATAAGAATTAAATTAGATCATGTATATTAAAGTCATTTTTTTCCCTATAGTTTTATTTCTTTATTTTTATTAGCTTCAGGTGTACAACACAATGCAATAGTTATACTCTTTAATCCCCAAAGTGACAACCACCCTCCCCCAGGTCGCACACCACTCTCCGCCCCCCCATATCATACATATCCACTACAATTCCTTAGGCTCCCTTCCACAGTATACTCCACATCCCGTGACCATCCACATATTCAGTTACAGTTGGCATACAGTATTATACAACATCAGCTTCAGGTGAACAGTGCAGTGATCAAGCCTCTACTCCATCCATGAAATGCTCTCCCTAACAAGACATGTGACTATCTGACATGCCACAAAATTTTTACAACATTATTATATTCTCCAAACTGTGTTTCATATCCCTGTGGCAATATTGTAGTTGTCTATTTAAGCTGTCTAATCCCTTCCCCGTCTCCCTTATCCCCACCCCCCTCCCAACTAGCAACCATCAGTTTTTCCTCTATATCTATGAGTCTGTTTACTTTGATCGTTCATTTAGTTATTCAGATTCCAGATATAAGTGAGATCATATGGTACTTGTCTTTCTCCAACTGACTTATTTCACTTAACATAATAGTCTCTTCTCAACATTATCAATTACATTCCCAGAACTGCCCCCATATCCCTGCGGCAACCTTGTAGTCACCCACCTACGCTGTCCAAAACCTTCCCTCTCTCCCTCAGCCCCACTCCCTCCCAGCCAGCAACCATCAGTTTTTCCTTTATATCTACTTGATATGACTTCAATCCTCTTAAATTTACTGAGATTTGTTTTGTGGGCTAACGTGGTCTATCTTGGAAAATGTCCCATGTGTACTTGAGAAGAATGTATATTCTGTTTTTTCAGGGTGAAATGCTCTAAAAATATCAATGAAGTCCAGCTGGTCTAAAGTGTCATTTAAGGTCCCTCTTTCTGTGTTGATTTTCTGTCTAAAGGGTCTGTCCATTGGTGACAATGGGGTGTTGACGTCCCCTACTATGATAGTGTTACTGTTGATCTCTGTCTTTATGTCTGTCAAAATCTGTTATATGTAATTAGGAGTTCCTATGTTGGGTGCATAGATGTTTATTAGGGTTGTAGTGCCTTTCTTTGTCTTTTACTGTAGTCATTTTAAAGTCTATTTTGTCCAAAGTAGGTACTGCTACTCCAGCTTTTTTTTTTCTCATTTCCATTTGCATGAAATATCTTATTCCATCTGTAAACAGCATATATACATGTGTCCTATTTTCTTATCCACTCAGCCACTCTCCGTCTTTTAACTGGAGCATTTAGCCCATACACATTTAAAATGATTATTGATAGGTGCATATGTATTGCCATTTTGTTATTTGTATTTCTGGTCTTCCTAGGTTAACTTGTTTACCCCTTTCTTTTGTTTAAAAAAGCCCTTTTAACATTTCTTGCAATGCTGGCTTGGTGGTAATGAATTCCTTAAACTTATTCTTTTTTGAGAAGCTCTTTATTTCTCCTTCAATTTTAAGTGATAGCCATGATGAGTAGAGCAATCTTGGTTGTAGGCCTTTATTTTGTGTCACTTTGAATATCTCCTGCCACTCCCTTCTGGCCCTGTAGACAAGTCAGTTGTTAGTCTAACAGGAGTTCCTTTGTATGTAACCTTCTGTCTTTCTCTTGCAGCCTCTAGGATTCTGTTTCTGTCTTTAACCTTTGTCATTTTGACTATGATGTGTCTTGGTGTGGACCTGTTTGGGTTCAGCTTGTTTGGAACCCTCTGCACTTCCTGGGCATGTATGTTGATTTCCTTCACCAGGGTAGGGAAGTTTTCAGTCATTATTTTTCAAATACATTTTCGACCCCTTGCTTCTTCTCTTCTCCTTCTGGTATCCCTATGATCCGAAGGTGGTTGCGTTTCACCTTGTCCCATAGGGCTCTTAAACTATTTTCATTGTTTTTTATTCTTTGGTCTTTTTGTTGTGCCAACTGGATGATTTCTGCTATTTTGTCTCCCAAATCGCCGATCCGCTCTTCTGCTTCATCTACTCTCCTGGCAATTCCTTCGAGTGTGTTCTTCATTTCAGTTATTGTATTCTTTAGTTCTAACAGGTTGTTTTTTATGGTTTCCCTATCCTTCTTTATGTCCTCGCTGAGTTCCTTAAACATTCTTATCATCAGTGTTCTAAACTCTGTCTCTGAGAGGTTGGCTCCCTCTGTTTCATTTAGTTCCATTTCTAGAGATGTCTTCTGATCTTTTACTTGTAACATGTTTCTTTGTTTCCCCATTCTGGCTGTCGCTCTGGGATTGCTTTGTTGTATTAGATAGATCACCAGGAGAGCCCTGGCTGGATCATGCAGGCACACAGCTCACGGCCCAACACTCCCAGGAAAACTCCCCGTCTCAGCCTGTCCCAATCAGCCGCTCGCAGATCAGGCCGAGCAGCCCGACAAACAATCACCAGCCTCGCAACTCTGTAAGCGGAGTGAGAAGAGCGGGGACCTGAGGTGGCTTGCGCACTCCTGCGTCTCAGTGAGCGGCCTGTTGGAGCCGGAGCACGCCCACCAGGCGTTTCCCTGGCAACGCAGTATAAGCCGGGCAGAGGGTGGGGATCCAAGGCCACAGGCGTGCGCACGCACACACGCACTTCTGCGCCAATTTCACCAGACCAATGAGGTCTCAGACCTGATCCTTCGTGGGAGGGCCCAAGCCCGACAAAATGGCGTTCTCCCTACACCACTTGCGTGCAGGCTCCACACCACGGGAACAACAGTCCAAAAACCTCCAGCCTTTGCACCAAAGGTGCTCAGTTCAGTCCGTCCCCGCAGGCTCCCGGGTCCAGCTCACACAGCCACTCCCTCCACCAGGAACCAGGTAAGTGCTCACCGGTGAGCAAGCCCGGGCGCCGGCCCCACTGATTCTCCAGCCGCTCTTAGCCTCACCGAGCTGAGCAAAGAGAGTCCTCACTAACTTACTGCTGACTATCTTAGAACTCCTCTTTCCAGCAAAGGAACTCTGTGCTCGGTGTGCGGCCGGAGGGTCTCTCCCCCAACCAGACAAGCTTCCCACAGCTGGGGCTTCCCTCACGGGGTTCGCCCTCTCTCGTCTCCGCCCCTCCTACCAAACTTGACACGGCCTCCTTTTTTTTTTTTTTTTTTTGAGGGCAGTGTCACTGGCCCTCACATGTGGGATCGAACCAGCCCACTGGCTTCCCAAGCCAGCGCTTAACCACCACGCCACTCGGCTGGCCCTGGCCTCCTCTTTAAGTTCTTTGTTTAGTGGTTCTGTTCATCTAATGTTCCAGGGACCTCCTGGGATAAAAGCTGTATAATTTGCATGTAATTTTGGTGTGATCCTGGGAGGCAGTTAGCACAGCGTCTGTCTATTCCGCAATTTTACCGGAAGTCTATATTAAAGTCATTTTGCAAACAATAACGTATTACATGACAATAGCTACTACTGATATGAATTCATAGTACCAGTAGAGAGTTATAAAGCATTAATCTTGACCCTATTTTTGTCAACATTAAAGATATGGATGAAGGTAGAGGAAACACACCATTATCAGATTTGCAGGTGACACAGAACTGGCAGTGAAAGCTAATATATTTGATGAGTCTTAAGAATTCAGTATTAATCCTAGAGTTAGGATAGTCATAGATTTTGGGGGACTGGAATATTTGAAAAAAAAACAATAAGAAAAAAATTAGCAAGAATTAACTTTTTATCTGTGCTTGGCTAAAAGCAAAATTCCACAAGGACTGAATGAAGCAGCTGTTCCCATGAAGGAAGGTCTGGGAGATTTGGCTAACCTCCAGCCCAGTCTGAAAGAGCTATGTGAGGGGGCACCAGAAAAAAGCAACAGAATTAGAGATTGTGTTTATAGAAGCTGAGTCCAGAGCACAGTATTCTTCTTGGGCCAGTACCCACCTAGAGTCGTTTGCTTTATTCTGGAGAAGATAAACAGAGGACAAGCAGGACTTTTAGAATGTGACAAATGAAGTGCCTGGGAAAGAGAAGAATAAATAGTGGTAGTAATAATTACTGCCACCACAGCAATAGCTAATATTTATTGAGTACTTACATGTCTAGAATTGTCCTTTATCTATGTTATCTCATCTAACCCTTTTAGCAACCTTGTGAGGTAGGTAGCATCGTTATCCCTGCTTCCCATTTTATAGATGATTTATGGCTCACTCAAGGTTATATAGCTAGTAAATGAAGAAGCCTATATTTCAATTCAGGCGTTCTTATCTAGAAGTTACTTACAGCCAACTTGCTATGCTGTTTTGCAAGAGTTGGGGAAAATAAGATAGCTAACTGAGAATAGTTGAAGGACTATTATGTGGAAGAGGGATCAGTCCTGATTATATAGTTTTAGGATGTAGTGCTAGCCATAGAAAGTGTACAATTTGGGAAGGGGGATTTAGGCTAGGAGTTAGGAAAAAGAATCTGTTAGAGACTATACAATGGGCTGTGCTGCATTTACCTCTCTCAGCCCCTTGCCAAGCGGAGGTTAGATGGCCATCTCTTAGGGTTTCTCTTGATGGTAAGAGATTTTTCTAGGTAACCTCAGTGACTCCTCCAAAATTCTAAAGTTCCATGAGACTTATTGTTGCCCAAATATATGAATTAGCATTCATAACTTTAAGTAGCAGAAACCCAACTAACTATTGCTAGAACATATGGGCTCTCTTAAAAGAACAAGGATGCAGCTGATCCTGCCATAATGGAACCAGGAACAGGACATCTAAAAGACTCTACTTCTTGCCTCTACTTGGCATTGTTGACTTTCTTCTCTCTTTTCTTAATTCAACTTCCGTCATATGTCAGAAAGCATAGCCACTGGCAGCTCCTGAACTTTTTTTTCCATCTAATCATTTCTGTCACTATAGATGGACTGCCTCTTTGGTATCAGGGCAAAACAAAACAAAAAATAAATCTTCACTGGCAAGGGTGCCAATTGACTCAGTTTAATCGTCTGCATCCTTTATACCACCATCAGCTGGAGCCAGGAGAATGGGATTAGTTAGAAAATGCAAGTCTCATGTGAATAATATGGATGGATCAGAAAGACACATAACTAAATGAAATGGTCTCCTATCCCAAAGGAAAATGACAGAAAGCTGACATTCAAAAAGCATTAAGAACACCACACGTGTAAAGGCTTTTTGACTCTACCATATGCAAACTATGAACATAAATTTTAGGACTCATGAGTCACCATGTTGATAACAGTAATCTCCCTGAGAAGATTTGAAGGGATATTCATTGTTAAGGCTGAGTGTTTGGCCTCGATAATGTGCACAGCCCTGAGTTAGGTGCTATGTTGGGTACAGAAGAACTATAGGCCATGGTTCCTATGTTCAAAAACTAACAGTTGAATGGAATTAAGGGCTGAGTAGCATTCTGAGAACCACTTAAAATATATAGAAGATTATCCATCATCAATGATCTCATTTATAAATAGATCAAGTTTAAATTAAAATTAGCTTCTCAAAGAAACTCTCAATGATTTAGAAATAGCTCAGGCTGCAGAAATCTGTATTCACTTGTTCATTCATTTTCATTCATTCACACTTATTTAACTTTTGTCCATTTTTTTTTTTTAGATATTTTGAATCTCTCGACTCAGTTTAAACACTTTGTTCTATGCTCTCATAGCATCCTAGGGGCTTCCTTTTTGGAAAGTTATCATACTTGTAATGTTTCTTCCCAATGTGTGTCTTCTTTAGTAGAATGAAAGTCCCATGAGGACAGGGCCATGCTTATTCTGTTCACTACAATGTCTAGAATAGCATCTCAAAAATAGGAGGGACTAAATGTTCATTAATTTGGTAGGTATTTATTGAGCATCTATGCTAAGCATTGTTCTTGGCACTGAGTATACAAAAAAGGAAAAAAATAGACATGGTCCTTCCCTGAAGGAGTTTACATATTAGTCTAAGTGTTTATTTAATGATATAAGAGTATCTGACTCAAACTCATTTCCCAGATGAAGAAATAAATGCCAGAGAAATTAAGTGACTTCAGTAAACAATGTGGAGAATTTGAGGAGCAGATTGTTGTTGTTTCTTTCCTCTTACATACTGCTGCTTCTCAATACATGTTCACAAAGCAAAGGTGGGTGTGTGAACTCCTGTTATTCTATCCATGAATGCCTGCAGGATGTTGAGGGCATTACGCGTTGAGGGCGTGGGGACAAACATGTAGAGAACATGGTTTTTATGTGCACAGAATGTGAAGGGCTAAGTCAGTACAGGCAGACAGCTTTGGTGATTTTTTGGCCAATTCTCTGACAGCCCCTACAAGGGTGACCATAATGTCCTTTATTGTTTCAGAACCTTGGGTTGGAGCTTCTGGGAAGTGTAGGCGTTGGCATCCAAGCCAGCCATATTGTTAGTTTAGTCAGGAACTGCGAAAGAGCTGTCTTCAGCAGGTGTTGCAGGAAGGGACTAATATGGATTATTTTTTGAGAAAGTAAAAGGGCTTTTCAGGAGATGGCATGCAAGGCAAGCACATTTTTTATAATAGGAGTGTATGAACAGCAGAGAAATAGGTTGGTGGAGTAGGTAGTGTTGAACAATGAAAAATAATATGGGATAGGAATGGGGGACTGGACTGGAATTGAGTCCTTGGAAATGGAGAAATGGCTATTTCCAAGAATGAAGAGAGAACAAGGTTTAGATTTCAGCTAATTTCTAACTAATCAAACTAGCGCCTAAATTTAGAGCCAGGAAGGACTCCCATTGGAACTCTGCTGGGGTTCTTTCTCCTAGTATGGGGAACTGCCCTGGAAAGATACAGAGAAATCCTCTCATCCATTTATCCACACGATAAAAGCCAGTCTCTGGACAGGTAGTTGTGTCAGGTTACCACGCGTCTCTCAACTTAAAATGCACCCTCCAACCCCCACAAAGCTGAACTGACATGTCAATGGAAATGCATGGTAGAAAGCTGACTGTTACCCTCGTCATCTTCACCCACGGACTGGCAGGGCCTGTGTAAGAGTCTGTTACTCTATCATTGGCAGTTGTACTGACTCAGGTCTCATCCATTTTACTCAGGAAATCTGCGAGCTGCCAAATCATTGAATCAGAAAGCACCTCAATCCGGAATAACAACCTTTTTAAAAAGCAGCAACTTTTAATGATGTGAGCAGAAACCTTTGGCACATTAAAGAAATGCTCTACTGAGGGCTACTTGCTAAGATCAACAGTCTGCTTCTATTATGGAGAGGGAGAAAAGGGTATCTCCTTGTCTTTAAACCGTGCGAGTTCAGGAACGAGCTACAGTGGGGCTGGGGAAGTGTGGGGAGAAGAGAAGTCAGAGAAAGCCGTGCATACAACGTCTGTAAAGAAAATGTTTTATTTAAAGTGTTAAATACCATCACCAGAATGAATTTGATTTACATTAGTTGGTGTTCATTACAGGACTAATCTGCCCCCTTTTTTTCCCCAACTGGAAGTCCCTTGACTTTTAAAACATACTATGTTCAGGGCAGCAGTGGTCACTGGCATAGTGCTATTTACATGACTAAACCACAAGTTGAGGTGCAGATAGGTGAAAATTAAAAAAAAAAGTACACCAACTTTTAAATAAATACTGCATAATGACGGGTATGTACAAATATTCCATACAGTCGTGTCTTTCTTATTAAAATTAGAAATAATTTATATAGGAATATGCACAAAAGATTATGTGACTGCATCTTAGTATCAGGAAAATGGTAAACGTTTATTCTAAGGGAGAGTATAGACACTCTAGGTCTATGAAATCAATTGTTTGCTGGTACACAAGTGTCTAAGTTATTTCAATAAAGTTTTATTCATTCTTTGAAAAACTTTACCCGGGTCCATCCTAGATCTCAGAATGTCAAGACACAGTCTCAGTATAGTTCATATTGCACCACATAAAGAGAAGGCATTTTTAGTGATACTCATTTTAACTTTTGCACCATATCAAGCATGATAGTTTTTAATGGTCAGCAGTGAATTTAAAAAGGAAAAAAAACACAACAAAAAAACAAAAGCAATTTTTGTGCATGGCCTTAGTTTAAAAAAATGGTTATTATGAGAAATTAAAATCAAACTATAGAATGTGTTATCAAAGTATATGTAAAAAAAGCAGAAAGTATGGGTGGTTTATTACATTAACCAGTGACTTTTCCTCCAAATAGAGGAACTTGAGAGAAATTTGACCTTGCAGCACCACCCAATGGTAACAACCATCTGTAAAACCAAAGGCAGGGGTTTAACTTTTGGGGATTTATGTGTAGACTTTTGGTGATGGCATCAAAGAACTAGTAGTAGGCAGATTGACTTTCTTTGAGTCACCTAAAAATTGGAGCTTTAAAATTATTTGTTGCAAATTCATGTTTACTATATTTCTTTAGAAATATAATTTGTGAAAAATTGAATTTTACTACAGAAAAATGAATTAATAAACGGCCCCTTGCTTCAGGGCCCCAAAGTTTTAGCAGTGTTTCTATTCACACAGTATATGGAAACCGGCTAAAGAAATTGCTTTAATTAATTAAAAAACAAAACCTAAGACATTCTAGAAATAATACTTTAACCCCTGTATGAATAATGCTGGTGCTAAAAACAAATTTATTAGACATTACAATGGCCACATGATTTTAGAATTTTCTTGTAAACTGAACTTTGAAGGTGAAAATAAAATTACCATGCACTGTACAATAAATGGCAAAAGTTCAAATATCTTCTTTATCAAACACATGCTGACTTACTTTAATGTACTCCCAAGCCATGTTGCAAAATCCTTTTCAACATGCTTGAAATAAAGAAAGCTCTTAAATACTTTTTTTTTTCCCTTGAGAAATTCATAAGTTCAGAAGCATCTACAGCTCTGAATCAAATATGGGGTATAAGAGAGTATCAGGTCAAAATCTTGTCATTTTTTAGTATAATGGTCAATATGGTAGGGCGAAAGAAAGTAAAAGATTAAAAGAGGGAGAAGAGGAAAAGTGAGAGAGAGGAAGACAGATGTGAACAATTTGCACATATTCAACTTCATTAGGTTTGTATATTTAACATGGAAATAAATTGAATATATACTTATTTGTCACATAAAGAGAATTTTAAGTATCTTCTAAAAAGTATTTTCATTTGTAATGTCTGCCAAAACACAGACTATGATTAGTTTAAAGAATAAACATGGTGTGTCTTTGTATCACCCTGCATTCTCTCCCCCTTTTAAAACCATGCACTAGTGAAATTTATCTTTAAAAATAATATAAATTGTTGAAAATGGCTGATTTTTATTTTTATTTTTTTTTGCAAGTTGCAGCCCCAAGAAAATAATTTAAGTATTCAGCTAATCTGTGTCCATGCAAAAAAAGTTTCTTGAATTTCATTCAGTACAGTGTAGCCACAGAATTCTGTTTTTCGGAGTCCAGCCCATCTTGGCGTTAGGGAATGACGTGCCTGCCGGAGCTCCGCCATCTGCCACTGCTCACGCTGGACTGGCTGCTCCTTCCACCGTCCAGATGAGGGCTGCCTGTTTGTCCTGGACCACTTCTTTGGTCTCCTGCTTTTCACCTGATGCTTCCTAGGACTTCACTCCTTGACTTGTAACATGGCTTAATGGCTGGATAGCTCCAGTTCTGTGGCATAACAGGGCTTTGGGGTCAGAGAAATGAAGAAAAAGGAACGATAAAAATATAAAGGTGCCACTGAAAAGGGCTTTTGTTGCATGAAACTGACTGATTCTTTGAGATTAATCCATGGCTTCAGATTGGACCAAAACTTGAGTAGGAATTGAACTCCAAACCTGATAATTCTTCATAGCTCTGCTCTTTCACCTGAGGGCCTTCTTTAGGGCACAATGTGTGCAACTTCCTCTGAGAACACAGGATCGCTTTGTATCCCTAGAAACAGGCTCAGAAGACACGACATTAAGCATGCAGTGTTACCAGGGTTTGCGACCTGTGATTTTTTTTTTTGTAACGCTGGTTGCTATGACAACAGTTTTACAGCTGCTATGAACGAGAGTAAGAAGGTCCAGTTGAACTTTCCAGAGATGATTGGGAAGCTCTTCTTGTCAGAGGGGCCAAGGTTGGATCTACTAGAGATGAAGGGGGGAAAAGTTTGAACCATCCAATCACCATATTGGATAGCTCCAGTTCATCTAGAAGTATCTGGGCCACTCCCATAAAAGATTTGTGATCCATACGGCCATAGTCTCCCCAGACAATGATCTGTTGGCAACATAAGAAGGAGAGTAATGTCAGGATAATTATGTATGTAAACACTTGTAAACTAAAATACATTCAGTGAATGTGCTGACATCAGACATCAAGTTAGTGGTATTCAATACTGTGGTAATTGTCTTTAACAACTAGAATTCAAAGGTGTATCAGGAAAACTGTATGTAGCGTGAGAGCCATAAGGGAGATAGGAGTGTAAGTGTGATGGGGATGGCAAATTACTTTAAAGGAAACAATAGTATCTATTGCTTCATAGCACTGGCCACAGCTTTGAAGGATCCCATGAATTTTTGCTGTGAGGAATAGAAAAGAATGTAATGAGAAAAGATACTGGGTACAAAGTTTGACTCCATGAAAATACGTTCTTAGGTAAGAGATAAACAATTCAGGAAATACCTGTAACACCTTCCCTTGTGGACTTTCTTCGAAAGATAATAGCTGCTGGTAAAGGGGTTCCAGCGTTTTTCTTGCTACTTTTGTTTTCTTTTTGGCTACGCAGACTCCATTATCTAATAGATACACCTTTACATAGGGTGCTTGGGAAGAAAACACAGAGGAGAATTAAGTGATGAGCAATTATGGGTGACATCTGCAACCACTTAATCCTAGGCTGAGAGAGCTAGCCATCCAAAGTCACTGGCCTTTTATGTCAAAATCACTGGATAAACAATAGATAATGATCAACCATTCAGGTAGTTTTAGGCAATGTGGACACAGCTTCTGAGTTGATTACTATTTTGCCATCAGCTGGTTATATGGATTTGAACACTGCATTAAATAATGTGAAATGCTTCTAGTCCCTAACAGAGATATCTTAATCAGACTCAGTCTTTCATTTGTTAATACCTAAATCTAGTTAAACATGCTAGAAATCATTTTGTTTTACTCGCACAAACCCACAAATTACTTATCACTCAAAAGGGTTTGTTTATTGATGGTGGTGTGGGTAAATGACATGGGTGAGGTTGGAGGTAGTATGTTCAAATTAGCCGAGAAGAGGTAACTAATTATGAATTCCATAGCTTGAAATTTATCTGACAGACACTTCATATAAGCATTTTCATGTATGAAGAAATGATATTCTAAAGAGCAGAATGGTTTGATTAGTTCCAAGACCTTTATAAACACTTGCCTTAATCACCGCTGCACGGTTGTACAATAGGTCATATTATAATTTAGATTTTTTACAAAGATAGGAAAGTTAAGAGATTCAAAATTATATTCAGTCATTGGAGGTGCTAAGGTAAGAAGCCAAGTTTCAGAACCCTCAGTAATTGTTCTGTACATCAGATCTGATAACCTATATATCTCTGCACAACGCACCCCGGGTCTGCGGCCCTTTCTATGAAACAAGCGCCTTCAGTACGAAATACGTGATATCACCATAAAAATTTATAATGCTGTCTCTTTTTCTTCATACACAACAGGAAGTAAAAGTCTTATAATGAGAATGTCCCGCATACACAGGCTTATACTACTTTGGGGCCTGTATGTTATTTTTATTCTAATTCTAGAACTCTAAGAATTTCCGAGGAGACTCTGAAAGCTCCAGATAAACTGAAGAACACAAAGCACCCGCTAATGAGAAAAAGACCTTCTTATGTATATGTTGTACAAAATAAATTATCTAAGTATGGTAGTTTTTATTTTGCAGTGGTTTCAACTACATAAGAGTGTGTACTTATTTAACAACTTATATTATCCCCACCAAACCACCCTCATTGGTGCTTTCTCAGGATAAACCAGTTATTACAGATAAATGACTCATTTGTTGATATCCTTGATGATCTAAAAACAGTCAGCAGCTAATCAAAAACAAAGTTCTCAGAATTGAAAAGTGTAGATTATGAACAACAATAGAAGAATCTCTTCTGTTTTTACCTGGCAGTGTCTTGGAACCTGGTTTTACAACAAGGCCACGAGCCCGAATGATTTCCACCTCCAACTGTCCCTTTTTGTCCATCATTCCTACCTGAATGTCACCTAATGGTATGTGAGGAAGAGACACACAGGATTTTATATATAAATGCAGTGAGAAAAATGCTTGTGCCAAAGACCTCAGTTTAACGTCATTTCATCATTTCCCATTTATTTCCTAAATTTTTAAATTCCTACATAATTTAAAATTGTATTAATGATATCTCACTTTAAAAAGCATATCAATTAAATGGAAAGATATCAGTTGAAGATTTTTTGATTGTTAAGATCTAAGATACTCATTCCTGCTGAAAAGTTACTGTTAAAGACCCTATGAAATTAGAGAATGTAATTTATCAATAATCTAAAAGAAAAACAAGGAAGTCACGTGATAGAAATTCTTACCCATCGCAGGTGTAGCCAGAGTCTGGCGCCCGACTAGCTGGGCAGGGCCAAGGCCATCCAGGAAATCGCTGAACTGGCTATCAGAGGCCAAGCGGACACCAGGGAAAATCAGACTAAAAGCAAAATAACATATGGGATTAAACCCTTAACCTCTGTTTACATTCACACTGCTCAGCTTTCCCTGGAGCCCCTCCCTGTGGCAGGAGCGTAGGTACCACTATGTTGCCACTTGGCATTAATAGGATCCCCACATCTCATGCCCCCTCCCATGGCTCTCCCTCCTTATTCTCTAGCAGCCCATGTATGCCACTAAAAGCACTTGTCATGCTGCACTACAGGCTTCTGTTACATATCTTTCTTTTCCTTGTCTGAAGGGCATGGACTCTGATTTCTATCACATGTATGGCACCGATACATACTGAACACTTACTCCAAGACCGGCATTCTCATATTTAATCATCTTGGCTGCAACTACGAAACAGATTCTATTATTTAACCCATTTTTACACATGAAGAAACTGTTTCCGATCACTCCCACCAGCACACAACATATTGTGATTTCTTCCACCTTAAAAAAAATCCCTTCCCTAACCCCACTCCCCTCTCCAAGCTACTACCCTATCTCTCCTTGAAACCCCTGGAGTTGTCACTATGTGCTCTCATTAATTTCTTTCCTCTCATTTTCCCTTGAAACTCTAATCAGTTTTTCCTTGTTCTCTTCCTTGCTTTATTTTTCTTCACTCCAATAAAATTTCTCTAATCAATGTTACCTGATAGCTACAGAGGTACTCTGCATTAATTAATACCATTTTAACATATTAGGGTCTTTTGACACAATTGATCCCTCATTCTTCCTTGAAACATTTTCTCCATTTGTTTCCCAGGCTCTCTACTGCCCTGGTTTTCCTGTTTGGCCACTTTCCCTCAGTCTCCTACTTAGTGGGGGCTTGATCCTTTGACCTCTTATCTTTTCTCTGTGTCCCAATTCCCCTGGTAATCTTATCCAGTCTCATGGTTTTAAACACCTTCTATGCTGATATTACCTAGATTGACATCTCCAGCTTGGGCCTTCCCTTGGGCCACAGACTTGTATTCTAACTGCTTTATCAACATATCTGCTTGGATGTCTAATAGGCAACTGAAACATAACTTGTCCCAAACTGATTCCCAACCTCCAAACAAACAAAACACCAAACTCTGTTCCCTTCAGGGGATCCCCATCTTCAATAGTAACTTCATTCTTTCAATTGCTCAGTCTTGGAGTTGTCTTTCCTCCTTGTTATGGACTGAATTGTACCCCCCCACCCCCATTCATATGTTGAAGCCTTAACTCTCAGTGTGACTGTATTTGGAGACAGGGTCTTTAAAGAAGGAGGTAAGGTTAAATGAGGTCATAAGGGTGGGGCCTTAATCTTACAGGACTGGTGTTCTTATAAGAAGAGGAAGAGACAGCAAGGGTATGCACACACAGAGAAAAGACCACAAGAGGACACAGTAAAAAGATGGCCACTTGCAAACCAAGAACAGACGCCTCAGAGAAGTCAAACCTGTTGACACCTTGATCTTGGACTTCTGGCCCCCAGAATTATGAGAAAACTCATTTCTGTTGCTTAAACCACCCCTGGTCAGTGGTATTTTGTTAAGGCAGCCTTAGCAAACTAATATATACATAACAGAGGTGCCAAAAAATGTATACAAGTGGACACTTTGGTCAACGTTGCTCAAGCAGTAGTTCACCATAATCAGAAGTGACTGGATGCTGATGGTAACTACTCTGAGCACCTCTTGTAATTGCAGAAGTCAAGTGTGACTTGTATTCATCTTTTGTTATCAGTATATATTGAGTACGTATTACAATTTTAATACAGTTTTCCTTTCTTAAAATGTGTATACATTTTTTTGGCACCCTCTGTATCTATATCTATATCTCTATATAGATATATAAAACTGTGCTAGACAAACGATCCTTAGGGCATATCATCAATACTCTGCTTGGGTGTCTAATAGGTCAGGTGTCTAAACTCCTATGGCCTCACATCTGTTAACTGGCTACATATATGTTGTCTAAACATCAGACGCTTCCATGGGGATGACAGATGGAGGTCAGCAAACCCCACTTTCTTCTGATAATGTCGTTTATGCACCCAACTATGATCTGCAGTTGCTAGTTTCTATTTGCTGGTGACAAGGCTGTACAATCTTCATAGATGTTTGAAAAATATCTCAGGAACAGTTGATTCAAGGGGAAGCTACATGACAACTACACACAGGAAAAGAAAATGCCACACAAACTCTGTGGCATTTCTTTTTGGCTATTAACATTTGTCTGAACTGTTTGTTACTGCATGGAATTAAGTATGTATCAATATTCTATACTTTTTAGTAATAACCCTTAGAGGAAAGATTTTAAAAATTAGCATTGTTCATGTGGTGTGGCCGGAGTGCTTATCATTTTGTGCTTTTATGTATTATTTCAAATTAGGGCAAATTTTTTTTGCATGTATTGTGCAAGTCACATTTTAGCATCTTGCCATTAAAACAGAACATTTTATCCCCCAAACTATTTCCAATGATATAAAAAGACAGGTAGGTCACATTTCCCAGTGTCAGGTGAGCAAATCAGCCAGTGAAATTTAAAATGGTGCTATAGTGTGTTTATTTTTGTGAAAGCAGAGAGAGTGAGATAGAGAAGATGGTTGTGATGCACATCATGGGCAGCCTCACTCACTTTCCTTCTGAGCTATAGCTGTTCATGCTGCCATCTGTAGACTCTCGGCTCGCCTGTCGAGTCATCCAGTTCCTCATTTCCACAGCCAGGCCTGTTTCTGTACTTCTTTGGACAGTGCTCCGTAGCTTTTTACCTCCTGATTCTGCACAGACAGAAAACAAAAGGGGTGATAGCTTTGTCATCACCATCTGGTGACAAAAAGTATCAGCCAACGCTTTGAGATCCTCAGATGAAAAGAACTGCATATATACAAAGTGCTCTTATTGAGGAGACAGAAAGAAAAGGTATTTCAAACAACGTCTTGTTGAGTGGGATGAAAATTTT
The DNA here is from genome assembly GCA_033961575.1 of Aselliscus stoliczkanus. Classification (NCBI taxonomy): domain Eukaryota; kingdom Metazoa; phylum Chordata; class Mammalia; order Chiroptera; family Hipposideridae; genus Aselliscus; species Aselliscus stoliczkanus. The sequence goes on from CM066731.1 coordinate 28,324,839, forward strand.
CTGAAAATCTTCAAGAAGCACAAAACATCATTGTTTTATGTGCATTTAAAACAGTGTTCAAATTGGTAACAAAAGGAACAAAAGGGTTCAATCTAAGGAAAATAAAATAAGCTTTGTTTTCATTATAATATTTGAATACAAGATTAATTTATACCTGTCTTTCCTTTTTCGTTTCTTTTTGCCATTATAAAAGAACTAAGTCTTCATATGATTTTATTTCCAAAGAACAGGTGGTGAGTAATCCTCACTTCTAGCTGTAACTTTCACACAAAAACCTGTTTTTGTAGGGTGATTGATATTAGAAGGCAAAGAAAGCTATACAAAGGAGATAGCCCTGCTTGATAATAGTTTCACGTCTGTTGGCAACTTTCAGAGAAATCCTCAAAGGGGCTACAAAAACCCAGCAAGGCCATGTGAAGAAAGTTTTTCAATTTTTGGTCACCCATAGTCAGGTCCTCAGGGATCTTCAGCAGCTTGGAGACAGCCCATCAGAAGACCAAATGGGAAACTGAGTCAAGTACCGCAGAGGGGAAAGGGAGGTAAGAAATGCTATCTGGAGAGGTCAGGGGCGAAGGAGCTTCATAGAGGGAATGGAATTTGAGCCGAGCTTGCAAAATGGGCAGCGTGGAACCCAAGAAGAGGCAGAAGAGAATGCTTCCGCCAAAGAAAGGGCATGGACAAAGATATGAGCATAGGCATGACCATGCACAGTTGAGAGACGGTGCCAATAACCACAACCTATGGAGGAGTGTGGGTGGGGGGATGGGTCAGACAAGAAACTGAGCCCAAGTTATAAAGGGTGATGTGGGAATGTGGGGTTGACAGACCACTGAAGCTGGGGCAAAAAGGTGACTGTCCAAATTATCTGTATTAATTTACTTCTTGTCAGGCCTAGATATGTATCCACAGTGACCATACATATTATTGTCTTTTCGGGATTCGGTAAGCTCTTTTAGTGCCTGGTATTAATAATTTCATTTTAGATCAATAAATATTTGCTGATATTGCCAGTGACTTGTTGAAATCCCTTTCACCGAACTTCTTAGAAGATTTGCTCACCATTTTGAAACACTGCTTTAAATTTCATCTAGTCTCCATTTCCAACTTTAATGTACATCAAAATGCTTTAATAAGTATACACAAAATAAAAGTTATGACTGATCTACAACTCAGTTCCAGAATCTAAGGCTGATATTTAGATAATTAATAATAAACATGTTGTACTGATATAAACTTAAGATGATATAAAGCAGCCCCCATTGATGAGGGAAAGCTCTTTTTTACAGAGGAATGTTAGTTGAGATATGTAAAAGGAATAATAAAAATTAAAAATTCTCAATTTGTAACCTCCAATGGAATGAATGAATCAAATAAGACACATTAATGGGTGTTAACACCAGTAGAAGAAAGGATATTCATATGAGCCCAAATATCATTCCACAGCTTAGTTCTACTTATTAAAGGTAAACACACTTTAAAAGCAGATGACTTGACTATTACCATCTTAACCAAGTGGCCAAACTTAGGAGCACTAACAGTAGGGAAGTCATATGTGCCTCTTGATATAAAATATACAGTATCACCTATGGAGTTGTTCTGGACAAAAATATACCACCTGTTTTTCATCAGATCTTTGAAACCAACTCCTATTATTGTTTTCAAAAATAGGGAAGATAGAGTTACAAGATAAATGACACACACATACACAAATCTCACAAACCCAGAATATGGGATTTTGTTCAAGAGAATTGACGTAGTTTCTTAAAATAGTTATTATCATGAAAGCAAACAAACAAGGCAGGTGAATTGTTCCAGATTTAAAAATATCAAAGCTGTAACCATTAAATGCTACGAGTACCTTGATTGGTTTCAAGAAACCCTAAAAGCAAAAGACTCTAAAAGCAATTATGGGACAAGTAGGGAAACTTTGAATATAGATTGGATATAGGATGGGATAGGAAAATGGTTCATTTTCCTAGGTAGATAACGGCATGTATTATAAAAAAAAGTCCTTACCATTACAAAATACATGCTCCAGTATTTAGATCTAAAATGTTATAGTATCTGCAATTTCAAATAGTATAGCAAAAATTCATAAAACAAAGAGGACGAAATGCTTTTAAAAAAGGATGGGGATGGAGAATAGACCTTGGTATTCATAAATTTAATATTTATGATTTCATTTAAGAGTGATCCACAAATGGCCATATCAGAATAAGATTTGTCCAGGTGTGAGCTGGAATCATGGAAGGTGCTAGGCTGGTGTGAGGGAACCAGGCTAAGGGCTCAGTCCTAGCCCATTACTGTTCACTTCCTGTGAGGAACGCTCATGTTGAAAATCACCATCAAGTAAGACCTACAACTTCCATGAAGTTGTAGAATGTGGAACAAGGGTATGTTCAGGAACTACAGGACTTTCAAAGGCAATGAGATTCCTAAAGGTCTCATGACACAGCCATTGCGACGTCAAAGATCTAGTGTTTTTCATTTAATGTCTGACTCTACCACAGCGAAAGTGATAGGAAAATCTGCTATTACAGGGTGATACGAACCAGCCACCGTTTGTCAAATTAACAATATCATGAACATGTAATCCGTTTTGTTTACAGATTGTTTTTAACATGGGTCCTCTTCAAAACAACTCTAAGAATCTCATTTTACAGATATGCACCCAAGGGCCCCAGGCGGTTACACAATTCCTGGAAGCCACATAGAAAATGACAGAACCAGAGTGTGTGCACAATTCCCAGACTCCAAATTCTCTGCGATTCCCAGATTTGTTGACAGAATATAGCCGATGGGTAGCTTGTGCAGCTGTCGAAGGAGACGATACTAAGCTGTGTAACTGACATGAAGGTCCGTTAGAAGCGGCTGGGGTGGGGGGTGGGAGGGCAGAGTACCTTGCAGATGTCAGATGCCTGCTGTCAGACAGCTTCTCCTTGAATTCCCACTCTTCCATGTACATGCTGGGTGACACTGATTAAGTTACTTTACCTTCTCTGTGCCTCAGTTTTCTCAAACTATGAAATGGCAGTGATAATAACAATGTCTACCTCATAAAATTTTTGTGAGGATTAAGGAAAATAATATAGTAAAGTGCTTAGGAGAGTGCCTGGTATGTAGAAAATCTTTAATTAATGATACTGTCATTTCTATTACTACCAGATAGGGAATCAGTAAACATGTAGGCCAATCCCTACCTCTAACGAGCTGGCTCTGTGGCCTTCTCTGAGGCATATTCCCTCTCTGAATCTCTGGCACCTCATTTATGAAAAAGGCAGGGGAGAGGGGAGGGTGACAGAGGATCTCTGATCTCTTTTAGCTCTAAAGTTTCTGAATTTGTGTCACTAATATATGACCAAGACCATAATTAACAGCATACATTGAGGAGATAATGCTACTCATTGTCACCTGATGGAATCAAAGAATTCTAGACAATATGCTGAATAATTATAAGAGCTCTTTAAAATGTTTTTTAAATATACTTTTATTTCATATGTTTACAGACTTCTTTAAAAAGCAAATGTAGGGCCGGCCAAATGGCGCGGTGGTTAAGCACTGGCTTGGGAAGCCAGCGGCCCTGGTTCGGGTCCCACATATGAGGGCCAGTGACACTGCCCTCAAAAAATAAATAAATAAATAAATAAATAAATAAATAAATAAATAAATAAAAAGTAAATGTATTTTTCAGTACCACAAATCCTTTGTGTCATGTTCACAATAAAAGTAATTTAATCTAAATATAATTCATTATGGTGATTCACAATTAATTTTCCAAATGTTCAGTCATGTTATTCAACCTAAAAACTGCATCTATAGAACACTCAATGTCTATATAAGGTAAGTATACTAGGCATAATTCTAAGATGGCCGCCAGAATTACGTTACTTGACATGGTAAAAGGGATTTTGCAGATGTAAGTAATTATGGTTACTAATCAGTTGACCTAAAGATTTGGAGATTATCTAAGTGGGTCTAACATATACACAAGAGTGCTTTCTCTGGCTGGTTCCAGAAGAGACAATGGAAGATCTGAGACAGAATAAGGACTCAGTGTACCTTTGCTGCCTTGAAAGTGGAGGAGGGGACTCTGCGGAAAGGACCTGAGAGCCACCTCCAGCGGCTGACAGCAAGAAAAATCAGACCTCAGGCCTAGGGCTGCAAGAAACTGGATTCCACCGGCAATCTGAATGACCTCGGAAGCAGAGTTTCCTCCAGAGACAATAACTCAGCCCAGCCAACACCTTGATTTCAGCCATGTGATACCCTAAGCAGAAAACCCAGCCATGTTATGCCATGCGTGACCTACAGAACTGTGAACTAATAAACGGTTGTTAAATTTGTGGTAATTGTTAAGCAGCAACAGGTGATTTTTTAGATGATTTTTTTTTACTGAGAGGTCTGTGAAAATAATTTACTATAACCATAGGAGTAGGCCAACTGAAATTATTTGTAAGAACTCAATAGCCATGATAAAAAGTGCGCGCGCTTTTTTTACCACACACATAGACACACAGACACACACACACTTTACATACATATATCAAGATGTTTAAAAATAAGTAACAAACTACAGAACTAAGGCCCAGATTATGTTTTAGAGCTCTGAAACCACTCACTCTCGTGTCAGGTAATTTCAGGCAAAATGCATTTGGAGAAGATGCCTACAGGTAAAAAGCAGGTTCCTGAATTGCAAAAAACCACAGGCAGATAGCTGAACACAGGAGGTGTCCCTGTTATTCTGCTCTGCTTAGTCTGATGACTCATTTACTTGGCACCCTTTACATGCAAAAAAGACACTTGATTCAATAAACAACCAAAGAGTCAGTTTCCCTAATAATGTCTGAAAACCAGAAAACCCGGAGTGACCTGACAACAAAATCAAAAGGTCGTCTCTGCTACTAATTTGGAAACTATCCTTAGCCCCAAGATGAGGTTCACAAGGAAATGCCAAACTTAATGTCACAGTGACCTCTTTCCAAATCTTGTATCCACAGAAGCCATTCCTGCTTGCTCTCAATTGGAAGGTCTCATCCCCGACTGCAGACAGGCTTACTTTAGAGTCAGAATTTTCTTGATGTTAATATGGAAAATGATTTATGGAAACAGGTTGAAGACAGGTTGGTAGATGCTGAAAACTGACTTTCATTTTTAGATTTGACCATAATTTATGTGCTTTGAGTTAATAAGGCACTATTTTTGCATTTTATTCAAAAGTACCATTTTCCACAGTGAGCATAATTTAGAAAAGCCATTTTGTACTACATTAAAATAATTTATAAAATGCACTACAATTAGAATTTCTAGAATTACTGATCCAGAGAATTTCCGGTTAAGGGATCCAGTGCACCTTTGTCGTTCATATACTCCCTTATTGTACAATGAGAAAGCTGAGGCCCAGAGTGGCTACTTCCTCTTTAGAAGATTTTCATCGTTAAAAACCAGTAATAATTCCAAAGTGTACTTTAACTCTCTTACACCTTGCTCCTCTAATTCCTCAAACTTTCAAGTAAAAGAATTGCCTAGAGCACTCTCCCCAACCTCCATGATGGCCCCTGGTAAGTAATCCCATCAGTGGATTTTGTATCAAGGCATGAAAGAGACTGATTGATTTACCTATTTGGTCTTGCAAGACCTTAATATGGGAACACTCATGAGTAGATTACTATAATTGCATATAAAACTGTACGCTTATATTTATGTTTGTCAGAGCTTCTAACTATAATAAATATAATTCAAACCTCTGAAAGTGCAAACAAAATAGGAACAAATATCTGACCATTTGTTTTGGGCTAATCCAGGATCTGCACTGACAATTGAAATAAAATAGAAATTAATAAAAACTAACAGTTGATTTTCAAAATTGTTTCAGAATTTAACACAAATTCATTCATTCCAACAGCTTTGTTACAATAGATGTTAGGACTGTTTAAATATATTTACTTTTCTCCCTACCTCTTTAGCTAGGTGTGGTCATGTGATTTGTTTGGTCAATGAAATGTGAGAAAAACTGGCCCATATAACTTCAGGGAAGAAGCTTCAATAGCCAACGTGTGACTCCCCATGTCCCCTTTCCTATACGAAACAGCAACAGATGCCTATATCAGCCTGGGACCCTGAGTATAGCCACAAGTATGACTTTCACGGGACATGTACATAGGGTAAGACGAGGATTTTTTTGTGTGAAGCCACTGATAATTTTGACATTTATTATTACAATCTAACCTAATCTATTCTAGCCATAAGACAGCACTCCATTCTCTTGTAACTAAAAGGTTTTAAATTTTTGTAATTATTTCCCTTTTTTCAACATCATTAAAATATTGACCACTTTGAATACAGTTGTTATTATAAACTCCGCATTAGATATTCTACTCTATAACTGTTTTCATGGCTTTTGTTTTATAAGTATAAAGAAATTTTATGTAATTTATTTTATTATTTATTTAAAGAAATTTGTATAATAATTTTATATAACAATTTATACTGATTCAGTAAAGGATCAACATTGCATATTAAAATCACTGGATGAAAAGTTTTTAGGGAACAGGATGTTCACATGGTACCAAAGTATCACAGCAGAGATTACTTAGTAATAGTAAAGAGAAAGATATATCTCTTCTATAGAAAGAACCTGGCAGATACCTCTTAACCAATGATTATGCTTAGCATGCCTAAGACTGAGAAACCTTAACAAAATGTGTCTACTGATGGATGTATGAAGTTTACACCTCCTGTAACATTTAAACTAAATCTAATCATATCTCTAGACCTAACGTCCAGTTTATAAGAAACATAAGAAATACAGAAAATAATCAGACAAATTCAGATTGTTGGATATTCTATAAGACAACTTTGTCTGGACTTTTCTAAAGGGAGTGTCATGAAAAAAAAAGTGTAAGTACTGTTTTAGATTAAGCTGAATACTCAACTGCAATGAATAAGGCTTGACTAGATCCTGATCAAGGAGAAAAACAACACCACAAACAGCTATAAAAAACATTTTGAGACAATTGAAGAAAACTGAATATGGAAAGAATAATAGAGATTTCTGTTAATCTTATTGTTTATGTAGTTGTTTTTTTTTAATTAGTTGACATGCTGAAGTGTTTAAGGGTGAAGTATCATGGTATCTGCAACTTACTCTCAAATGTTCAGCAAAAATACATACCATATGCGTGTGTGTAAGTGTATATGTGTAGGTGTGTAAAGGCGGGGCATAGGAAAGATAAAATCAAATAAAAACAGTCAGTCTATATTGTGGATGTTCATTGTACTCCTCCTTTTTTTATGTTTAAAATATTTCACAATAAAAGTTGGGAAAAATCAATCACTGTATTTAAAACAAAGGAGAGAAAGAGCTATTGTTTCTTGACTTACTACTTTGTGGAGATACTTTGTATGTAATATCTACCTCTCTAGTCCCCTTAACAGTGTTGTATGGTGGTTATTATTACTATTACTTTCTTTATAAGGAAATTGTCTAAGTCACACAGCTGACAAGTGATAGTACATGAAATTTGAACTGAAATCCTAGCAGTGTCAAAGCTTATTCTTATTTCTCAAAGCATGCTGGTTTCCATCTTCATTTAGTATTTTGGACACTAAATTCTAATTCCAGAGTAATCAGTAGCTTAAAACCTCATCTCATGTTCTCCCTGCATGTCCAAATAAATTTAAATTGTTTTACGGACATTACTGAGATTAATATCATTCACTCTCTTTTGTTCTTGCATGAAAAATGGAAAAAAAGGTCCATTTTATTGCTAAATTCTGACTTTGTGAACATGATGGCAACATATATTTATAATAAAATTCCAACAAATGTGTTAGAAATAGCTATTTCCTATTATACATACATATGCATTTCTATCTCTCGGCATGTCATCTTGGACCAGTCCATGCCAAAAGGTGGTGATTTCATCATATGAAGCCACAGCATTCAAACAGTACTACAATAAATAGAAAAACTGTGAATTTGTTGGAACATGGAGTTGAGAAGGATCTTAACTCTTGTGTGCCTTGACTCTCAGCAATAGAACAACGGGGCCATTACAAAAACAGAAAACTATAGACCAGTATCTCCCATAAACACAGATGCAGAATCCTCAACAATATAGCAAATCAAATTCATTGTATAAAAAGAATCATGCACCATGATGAAGTGGGATTTATCTCAGTTATGCAATACTGGTTCAACATTCGAAAATAAGTTAACGTAATCTATGGTATCAACAGGCTAGATAAGGAAAATAAAGGATCATATCAGTAGATGCAGAAAAAGCATTTGACAAAATCTAACACATTCATGATTATAAGCTCTCAGTAAACTAGGAATAAAGGAGAGCTTTTTCAGCTTCATAAAGAATACCTACAAAAACTTAAAGTTAACATACTTAAATAGTGAAAAAGTTGAAGCTTTCCCATTAAGATCAGATACAAATCAAGAATGTTCCTTTTCACCACTCCTTTCAACATCATACTGGAAGTTCAAGTTAATGCAATAAGACAAGAAAAGGAAATAAAAAGTATACAGACCGAGGAGGAAGAAACAAAACTGTCTTTGTTTGCAGATGGCATGATTGTGTATGTAGAAATTCTGAAAGAACTGATGTAAAAATTCCAGGAACTAATAAGCAATTACAGCAAGGTTTCAGGGTATAAGGTTAATATACAAAAGTTAGTTGCTGTTCTACATAACAGCAATGAACAAGTGGAATTTGAAATTAAAAACACAATATCACTTACATTAGCATCCCCCAAAGTGAAATACTTAGGTATAAATTTAACAAAATATGTATAAGATCTCTATGAGGAAAACTATACAGCTCTGAAGAAGTAAATAAAAGAAGAAATAAACAAATAGAGAGATATTCCATGTTCCTGGATGCAAGACTCAATATTGTCGAGATGTCAGTTCTTCTTAACTTGATCTATAAATTCAATGCAGTTCCAACCAAAACCTCAGCAAGTTATTCTGCAGATATTGACAAACTGATTCTAACATTTATATGGAGAGACAAAAGACCCAAGATAGCCAACACAATTTTGAAGGAAAAGAATAAAGTTGGAGGACGGACACTACCCAACCTCAAGACTAAATGTAAACATACAGTAATCAAAACAGTATGGTATTGGTGAAAAAATACACAAATAGATCAATGGAACAGAACAGAGAGCCCAGATATAAGCCCACATAAATACAGTCAACTGATATTTGATAAAGGAGCAAAGGCAATACAATGGAGCAAAGATAGTCTCTTCAACAAATGGTGCTGGAACAACTGGGCATCCATGTGCAAAAAAAAAAATCTGGACACAGACCTTACATCCTTCACAAAAATTAGCACACAATGAATCAGAGACATAAATGTAAAATGCAAAACTATAAAACTTCTACCAAGATCACATAGGAGAAAACCTAAATGACTATGGATACAGTGATGGCTTTTTAGTTACAATACCAAGAGCGTGACCCATGAAAGAAACAACTGATGAGCTGGACTTCATTAAAATTAAAAAGTTTTGCTCTGTAAAAATAGTGTCTGGATAATGAGAAGACAAGCCACAGACTGGGAGAAAATACCTGCAAAATACATATCTGATAAGGAACTGTTATGAAAAATATACAAAGAACTTTTCAAACTTAATAAGAAAACAACCTGATTAAAAGATGAGCCAAGCATTCTAACAGAACCTCACCAAATAAGATATATAGATAACAAAGAAACCTACGCAAAGGTGCTCCGCATCATATGTCACCAGGGTAATGCAAATTAAAACAACAAGACACCACTATTCACCTACTGGAATGGCCAAAATCCAGCACAATGACATCACCAAATGCTGGTGATGCTGTCGAACAACAGGAACTTTAATTCATTGCTGGCGGGAATAAAAAAATGGTACAGTCACTTTGGAAGACAGTTTAGTGGTTTACACAAAACAAAAGGGCTATACCAGAAGATTAGAACTCCATGTTCCTTTTGTGAGTTTCTATAACGATTAATCCTGATTTTTCACAAGAAATAAAACCAAGTTTATCACTCTTCTGCAGTAAGATTATCAGATTTTTTTCCCATAAAAGTTAAGGCTTATCATTTTGGTATTCTTAACACATGTAAATATAAGAAATTATAGCTCTCATTATTCTTCTGGGATTTGTCATTTTTATGGTATTTCCTTGTTCCTACTATCTGATGTTGCTATTATGGCACCACAGGGGATCAAATCAAAGTCCATTAGAAGATAATCAGGTCCTGATCCAAAGTTAAATTATTTAGAATACTGCCCTTTTGACTTTTTTTTTTTTAACAGACAGATCTGCTCTTGGTCATACATCATTTCACTGATATCGGTGCTTGTTTCTCTCCAGAATGGACATGAAATGCCTCCAACCTCTTCTCATGAAGTTAGCTATTTTGAGGCAGCATTCGTAGTGGGAAGAGCATGCCATTTTAGAATTTGAAGGTATGAGTTCAAGTTCCTACTGGACAACTGTCAAACTCTGGGCAGGTAACTTACCTTTCTGAAGCTCAGAGTTCTTTTGCACAAACTTTAGATCACAGCGTATGTCACAGAATACCTGACATGTAGTGGTATTTAACCAATGGTGAAAAATAAGGGTCAGACACTGTAATCCGTGTAAAAGGGTTTTGAAAACTGTAAAATTCTATGCACATCCTTATTTGAAAAATGACTGGAATAATGTGAAATTATCCTAAACTTGCAGGAAGAAAATTATGTAAAAATAAGTGAGGCCTTGCCATACAAAGTGCGAAAGCTTTCTGGTGAAACTGGATCAAGAGGTTGAGTTCCTACCCAAACCCATTGTTTTCTGACAATATCAAGGGGGAGCTGCCATTACATTGAAAGTAAAGAAAGTGGGCAGGGCACAGAGGCTAAAAAGTAAAAGAACAGAAACTCCAGTCTTAAAATCTTTGTCAAATGAAGTTTTTTGGCTGGAGTTCCTCACACTTGAAACTCACTGGAATCAAACAATCTGGAAGCCTACTACATTTTTGAAGGGCCTATACAGAAAAAATAATTACTAGCCCATGTACAAGAGTCTGTTCAACCCTTAAAGTAACTATGGGGTGTCCTGATCTGCACTAGCAAGCAGCAGGCTATAAGCTATGAAGCCTCCCCTTCAATGCAAACCTCTGTAGCCATGAAGAATAAAGGACAAAGAAGCACTTTCCAGAAGACAGAGCCAAGGTTGCCAGATGAGTAAATCAAGAAATGTACTCCTCTGTCAACCTCTGCCATTCCTTCCGAGTGGGCTTTGATAACTCCTGTGGATGACTGATCGCTTTGTGTTCCCTATTCTCTCCTTTTGAAATGAGAATTTTTATTTTGGTTATTCTGTTGCTACTGTACCATTTAAATTGGGTGTATTAGAGGCAGATAACTTGTCTATAGGTTTACAGGTCACTATAACACGAAAAGCCACATCTGGATATGAGGGAGAGTACTAAGCATCCCTCAACGATTCTAGATTTCAATCTGCATGCAATGTATGACATTTTAAAGTTGTTGTTCTCGGGGAGGGACTGACTATGTTCTCTATGCAGAATAAGCATGTGCATGGATATCTGGGTGGACACACTTCTGGAAAAAGTTAAGAGGGCCATATTCTTCCTTGTAGGTTTCTTCCATAGATTTATTTTTCCTTTCCTGTCTGTTTATGCTTATTGAGCAAAGAGGAAACATAACCAATAGCACACTCGTATTTTAAAAATTGAAAATAGGTAATTAGGCTGAGCTTAATTGTTTTTCCCAATGGTAATTATTTTTTACTATGAAGTAGATATTTGTTCAGGTTTATGGCTCACCAGCATTTGAACCCTCCTCTTACATATGAGAAATACCTTATCCTTTAATTGCAGAAGCTAAAATTGTCAGATGTCATTTTTTCAGTCTCTTTAGCAAGTAGGGCATGAGCATGTGGCCAAGATTCTGCTCATCAGACACCACTGTTCCAAATTTTGTATCTGAAGTTACTGGAGCGAAGAAGCAGAGACACTACAGGCTCCATTCCAACGAGGTAGTGGCCGCCATGTGTAATTTCCAGGAGTGGTTTGTAACAGTGTAGTGGATTCAACATCAGTGCTGCCACTGGTGCATGCTGGGATGTCTGTGCCAAGTGGACGTGGTAGTTCGGTAGGACTAGTCCTGCAGTATGGTTCGGGGCAAACTTCCTGACCTCTAGCTCAAACTCTCCAGTCTTCCTAGAGATTCTGTGACCTATCCCACATCTCTTTGCAAATACCTAAATTGCTAGACTCGTTTTCTGTTGATTGCAACTAGGCATCCTAAATGAGACATACTGCATACACATTTCATTTATAATTTATAATAGAAAAATATGTCCCTAGTTTAAGTATATCCAACTTCTAGGTGTAGCGCAAAAAACACATTACATTCATATAATTTATAATAGAAAAATATGTCCCTAGTTTAAGTGTACCCAACTTCTAGATGTAGCGCATAAAATACATTACATTCAACGACTCTTGTACCTGTAAGAATGGAAACAGTTATTTATAAACAATTTGGTCCCTTCCAGTTCTATAGCCTCTTTCCATTCCATGATATGAATCTAGAAACCAACCAGACACTTTTTCATTTATTTGCTCACTACATATTTAAAAGTATTTACTGGGTGTAAGGCACTTTGAGAGATAATAAATATACGTAACATTTGATCATATAATTTCTTATTATGGGATCTTACAATTTAGCAGGTGAGCTAAAATAGTAAATAAATAGTGATAACACAAGGCAATACATTCTAAGTGCTATATGGGTGGTATGAAGTATCCAGAACTGTGCTGTGCAATAGCATTTTGTGTGAATGATGGACACGCTATAATTCTGCACTCCCCAATGAGCAAGTCATGAGCCACACATAGCTACAGTGCACTTGAAGTGTGGTTACATTTTGTATTTAACTTGATTTCAATTTAAATAGTGCCATGTGACTAGTGCTTCTTCCTGTCCTGGACAGCATGGATTAGAGGTTGAGAAAAAGGTAAAATATTTTGAAATAGAATCATAAGAGAAAAATAGCCACAGTAACATGAGTTCATAACATCTCTTCATGATAAATATATTATCTACAATTCACATAAAAATGGGCAAAGCTCAGAAAAATTAAGTCTCTTGCTTAAATCACACAACTAGGAAGAGGTGGCACTAATATTTCAAACCCATGTCTAACTCTGTGCCCATTTTCCTTTTTCTCTGCCTATTGAAGCTTATAGAGCTTCTGTAGACATCAGAGTAGATGGGATATGAGCTGAGCTTTGAAGCAGAATTAGATACGAGGCATGTACAGTGGCAGAGGAAGAATAAAAAGAAAGGCATGAACAAAAATTTGAAGGCAAAGAGCAAGAAGGCTTAGTTTTGTCGAATTACTGCGTTCATAAAGGGCATCAGAAGGCAGGGAAGCTATCTGTATGTAAGAACCAAATTGGTAAAGACTTTGAATGTCAGGCTAAAGGCTTTATTTAGTAGGAGATGGGAATCTACTGACGTTTTTAGAAGAAGAGCAGTGTCAAGATCAAGATGATGTTTAAGAGAATTGATACAGGGACAGTGAAGTTAGATTGGAGTGAAGAGAGCAGATTAGGCAACTCAGATGATTTCAAAGGTGAGCTAATGGGGTTCTAAACTATCAAGGTGACTATGAGATGGGAAGGAAGAAAGAGAACTGAGAAAGTGGGGGAACTTTTGTTGGTAGAAGTCACTAACCAGTGGCATACATTTGGGCCACATTTGATCAACAGGTATGTTTTGTTTAGCCCAAATGATGTTTAAATTTTTTCATTTAGATGCCAACATTTTCAAATTTAAAGGTTTTAAGTAAACATCCAGATTTATAGCTTCTCCTAGGCGAAAAAAAAAAAGAGTAAATTTGCCAACCGTGGACTGATATTCAACTTAGCATCCATTACCTAAAATGACTGAGTATTTACCAATTTCTTTGTGGATGGGGAAAGCTTTCCCCAGCTTTTCAGAGTCATTGATTTTCACTTTGGATTATATCTGGGCTGTTTCACTGATACATGCTGCCTTCCTGGCCCCTGATTTATAGGACTAATAAGGGAAAAACTGATTATTGAAATAGCTAAAATACATAGTCTTTTCATTTTAGTCTCATTAGGTAAAATGTAAATCTTAAATGATACTAGATAATATCAAAACTGGAACTGATAACATTTTTATGTTAGTTTTTTCTTGAATTGTTCAAATAGTATTATATGCACATAGCATTAGGTGCGTCCCCTCCGCTCCAAACACCCTTACAATATGAGATAGAACAAATATACAGAATGATTTTATATAATGGTTCATTTGGATCAATAATACGGGCCTACTTACAAACAGCAGAGAGCATTTACACTGAACACAGGTTTTGGCAGCAATGGGATACTGCTATTACAACTTTCTAGTGGGTTTCTTTTGCAAGTCATTCTACACAAGATGTCTCCATAGCAAAGCTTGTGTCCATTACTAGTTTTGAATTTAGCGAACATACTGAAGGAAATCATAGTTTAACTTGCCTTTTGTTATAAAGTTTTAAATTACTTTTTTTTTTTTTTTTAGCTGAGCGATCCTGCCACCTGTTGGCAGCTCAATGGCAACTCAGCTCGGGCTGGCATCGAACCACGGTTGCTCAGAGCTCAGCTCGCACTCTTGAGCAAGCTCTTAACCAACTGAGCCACTCGGCCGGCCCTTAAATTACTTTAAAAGGGCCGTTTGGACACTTGGCAGTGCAACAGTCTGAATCTTTTAAGATTAAAAAGGTAATATTTGATAAGCACGCTGAGTGGAAGTGTTCTTTTATTTATTTTTTAATTCCAAAATCTTTTGCTTCATCTTCTCTGCCTAGAATGTAAATCTAATATAAAAATACTGTGCTATTGCTGAATATAGTATGAACTCATTGATGAAATTATTATATACAATCAAAATGTAGGGAAAATATCCCCTAAAACAGATACATATTTAGACTATCACTGTCTATCCATATCCTACCCCCAATATTGGCATTCTGAAGATGTGCAAATCTATGATCAGTGAATTTTAAAAAGTCTAGATTTCATAGTATAATTTAAAGACAGTATATATATATATATATATATATATATACACACACACACACACACACACACACACACACACACACACACACATATAAAATGAATAGTTATGCTGATATTCAGCCTGTAAAGAATGGTAGGTCTATCTATTGTTATTATTAATAGATACTTAATGGATATTTACTTAGCATGATGTCTGTACTTAGGGTTACGTTTAAGTGTACAGAGAATTTTTTTTATTCCAGTGGAACATGGGCAAAGTGCTAAGCTCCATTTTAATTAAATAGGACTGCTTATTAAGAATTAAGTGTAGGGGGGCTGGCCGAGTGGCTCAGTTGGTTAAGAGCTCACTCAAGAGTGAGAGCTGAGCACTGAGCAACGGTGGTTCGATGCCAGCCTGAGCTGAGTTGCCGTTGAGCTGCCAACAGGTGGCAGGATGGCTTAGCTTAAAAAAAAAAAAAATTAAGTGTAGGGCTGGCTGAGTGGTGTGGTGGTTAAGGCCCCGGTTCGGGTTCCACATATGAGGGCCAGTGACACTGTCCTCAAAAAAAAAAAAAAAAAAAAAAGGAAAGAATTAAGTGTATTATTTACCAAATGCAAAGATTGGAATATGATAATGTCTTTTACACTCTTCTTTTACACTCTTCTTATTGGTTGCACAGCCTCTTAAAAAGAGTGGGGAGAATTAAATAGGTCTTTGTATTATAATCTGTTTAATTCCTTTTCTATTAATTTCTCATAGCTTTAGTATTACATGCAAAGAAAGTTTCCACAGTTTTTCTGGTGAGTTTTAAACTATTTTTGTTTCTTTGATGATTGTCTTGTAATTTAATTTTCAAGCTTGTGGCATGAAAAAAGAAATTAAATGAGTTAATTTATTCAGTTAAGCAGTATTAAGTTGATAGGATCTCTGCTATATGATTGCCAAGCCATCTTTTAATCAAAGAAAGAAGGACATAAAATCAAGCAAATCAAATTCAGCACAGATTATATGAACATAACTAAACAAGAATAGCTAGCCCAGAACCACTGGTAACATTAAGATAGTCTCTGAGAAGTCAGATATACCAACTACTAGGAAATGTGCCATTTTCCTACATTATATGACCATAACCATTTGCCCTTGGATCTATGGATGGAAAGTTGTGGGGTTGCTTCTCTTACTAAGAATGGTAGTTTCTCCTTGAAATGGTTCATTCTTTATTAGAATTACCTGTAATGTTTACAACCTCTACATACAGTAATATTCTACATTAAGACTCAATGTTGGGTTCAAGTAGTTTATATATAATGCAGATAATATTTACCATATAGGGTTCAAGGATAAAATAAGTAAGTAATTTATAAACTGTTAAATATCATGTAAGGTACTATTATTATTACTTTTACTTAAAAAAAAAACTACTCAGAGATTTGGAGAACAGTTATCTGAAATACATCCAAGAACAAAGAGGCAAAAAAATTAAATTAAATTAAAAATAACTCAAACATACAAAAAGATGCTACAGAAACCATCAACAATCGTAACTTATTTTGCTTATAGGAATGCCCCTTTCATCCTTACTGAGGTCAACTCCATTGAGATTTATAAGCCATGGCCAAGTTTAACTTCGCTAAGTCTCAGTTTTCATGTATATACAATGATGAAACCAATAACTTCCTTGAAGAATTATCATGAAATCAAAGAAATGTGGCACACAGAAGGTGCTCAATAAATGGTAACTACTATTATGTACTTGTTTTTCAAGAATACAGCAAATTATAAGAAAATCCAGTATAATATTGAAGAAACAATATGCAGAGTAGTTAGGATTATAAGCTCCAGAGCCAGGTGATGGGTTTAGACTCTTCGTCCAGCGTTTACTAGCTGTGGACTCTGGGCAATTGGGTTCCCACGTGCAGGAAGCATGAGAGACAGAACTATCACTGATGCCTGGATTCGCTGTTTAACTCTCTCTTCCTCAGGACACCCTTCTCTAACTCCTAAATTAGGTTCTCTTATAATCTTTTATTGTGCTCTGTACTTCACCTTTCTGATGCTTGTCACAGTTATAATTACATAGTTATTCCTATTAGTACCTATCACCATTAGACTCTCAGCTATAAGAGGGTAAGGAGCATAGAAATTTAGGGATTACCATAACTACTAACACATAAAATCGCTTCAGTAAATATTCCTGAATGAAGAAGTCAATGAAAAGAATATGGTCTCAATAAACTCCTTGGCACTTCTTTTGGAGAATGGTAATGTTTGGATATACTGCACAAGAATAAAATGCGGATATGCAAAGGGAAGACAGAGTACACTTGAGATTATTTAGCTCTTGCACTATTTCTGAAAATCCAAAAAAAAAAAAAAAAGACTAGCTTTAAAATCGGGCTAGCAAGTGGCACGGTGGTAAGGGCTGGCTTGGGAAGCCAGCGGCCCCGGTTCGGTCCCACATATGAGGGCCAGTGACACTGCCCTCAAACAAATAAATAAATAAAAATAAAAATAAAATAAAATCAGGCTGGCTTACTGAACTGATGAACGAATTTAGTCAAATCACACTGGTTAGCAGACCACTGCTCTCTTTAGACAAGTTGTTCTCAGCCAGTGTGAAAATCACCTGTTGCGATGGATTTACTTCTCTCTCTATAAATTCGAATGGGTTTCACGGTTCTGTCTAGAGTAACATATTCCTGAGTAGGCTCATGAGAGTATGTTAGCCACATGGACTTCATGTGTCCTGGGTGGGTGTCTCAATAGGAAAAAAAAGCCATGGAGAAACGCTGCTCCAGGCTAGTGATGCCTAACTAACTTTCACAACTCTGCAGGGTATGTTGAAATACCCTAAAAAAAAAAACCTCACAACTTTCAGGGTGGTAGGAGTTTTGCGAAATCAAAGAAAAAAAGTTCAGATTTCTTCTCTTGGTTGTAAAACAACA
Organism: Aselliscus stoliczkanus; assembly: GCA_033961575.1. NCBI lineage: Eukaryota > Metazoa > Chordata > Mammalia > Chiroptera > Hipposideridae > Aselliscus > Aselliscus stoliczkanus. Next base: position 28,342,874 of record CM066731.1, read on the forward strand.
GTTACCTTCTCATTTATGGAAAGTGCCTCCTCTCTAGTTACCTGGAAAGAACTGTATGTTTCATTTTGAAAATGCTGCTTCCTCATGGAACATTTTGTCTTGGCCACTCAAGAAGCCATGTTATGAGGCAAAAAATCTGTTCCAATTTCTCACGTGTAGATGTAGGAATTTCCTTTGGGATCAGTCTGTATGGACCAAGGTTAAGAAAATGTACTTTCACTTTTGAAAAAGCTTCACATTTACTTGTATATAAGCTTTTCTTGTCTCAAAAAGGCTTTTAGAATGGTACTTTGTAAATCCAACAATTCCAGTTACAATTTAAGGAAGAATAATGACAGAATGTCTGAAGTCAACTCAAGATGGAAGACCTGGTGTAAAAATTAAAAATTGAGAAATGAGTCTAAAATAATGTGTTTTATTTAAATATGTATTTTCAGGCACACCTGGGTTTGAGTTTTAGCTTCACCACTTACTAGGTATGTGATTGTAGCCAAGTATGTGTTAATAATATAGTACAGCCCAAAGTTGAGTTCATAGGTTATGTTGTTGATGCTCTGGGTTCAAAAACTAAATCTATCACATACTATCTGGGTGAACCTGGGCAAATTCCTGAACCTCTGTCGGCCTCAGTTTCCTCATTTGTGAAATGGGGATAACAAAAATACCTCATAAGGTTGTTGTGGGCCTAAGAGAGTAAACATACGGCAAGTTGTTAGAACAGTGCCTGACTAATAAATACTGAAAAATTTACTACCATTATAATCATTCGTTTCCTCGAGTTGATTTTCTAATTTCTTGACTTCTTTACATTTCCTGAGATTTTTAAATATTTAATTGTAGAAAACAATGTACAAACAAGAAGAGCAAATTAGAACAGCAAAGTATTAGCATGACAATTAAGTCATGTTTAGGGAAGTCCCCTACTGTTAAACCTGTATTGATCTGTATAAAACTGATATTACAGCGGTAAGCTAGAAGAAGCTTGGATAGCTCTAAGTAGTGAATTATTTTGAGGATCACTTTTGGACATATTATGAATCCTCCACCTTCCACTTCCCTGTTCCCCACTGGGAAAAATAGGAAAAAAATTTATTGCTACCTGATCTTAGAACAGGCAGTTAGTTTCTTCCAAATCAGGGCTCTCTACACATTTCCTAATATCAGGTCATTGATTCTCACAGAAAAAGAGCAAAATAAATCCTATTATATACAATAGTTAACACGATGGTAACCAACCTACTCTGGGCATGCAGGTAAAGAGGAACTCAGTTTGCAACTAGCATAACAATAAATTAATAAACAGTATCTCAAATGTGGGGACGCTATTATTCAGCAGTCAATTCTTGCTTTGATATACAAATTATATTTTTAAGGTTAGCTGGTAAATCTTATAGGCAAGTGCTTTGTGAAGAAAACATGTTATTCAAAACTTTATGATGGACTTGAAACTACCTGGTGAACAGTTTAAAACAAGAGTTTGCTTCCCTATTTTTCTTATTAGCGTAATGATAAAGGCATCACCACTCAAACACCGCAGACAGGCAACCAACCGTCATTCATAGTATCCTGCCCTGTGAACAACCCCAGTCCCCACAGCACAAAGCGCCAGGACTGCCAACCTTTGACCTGTCCACTGGATCTTCTCTTTCCCCCCTCATCCAGATCTTGAGTTTTCCCAGGCTGACATGCCTGTTTTCAAGTTCTGCTGCTGCCTTTCCCTTCAATTTTTTATATTTCTGTCCTCGAGGCCAAATGCTCATACCGAGACATCGGTAAACAAAATAAAAAGAATGGGGTGCACCCAACAGGCGTCACCTGCCTCCCACTAGCCTACATCCTCATTCAACTTCCGAGCACTCGATAATTCAACTTCACCAGGGAAGTCGGTTCCCCAGTCAGCGCCGGTGGAGCTCTCCAAATTACCAACGAACAGAACTTCTCCCAGGCTCAGCTGGAGCGCTCTGAGGGTCCCTGGGGCGCGCGGCACGGTCCCCGAGAGCGGAGGGGACAGACCACTGCTACTTGGGAGCTCTCTCCCCGCGCCAAGCCTCCCACCACCGACCCCAGGAGATGGTAGCTGTAGACAGAAACGCCAAGCACACACAGTCTCACCTCCTTCCTCCTCCTCCAGGGAGTTCATGCAGGGAAAGTAGCCGGCCAGTGCCTCGAAGGAGGCGGAGAGGCTGCTCCGGCTCTGGGAGCGCTGCATGGAGCGCCCCGCAGCGCCGGCGCCCCCTAAGCCCTGCCGGCCCATCTTGGACGAAGATCCGCTTTTCCCGCGGTACAAGATACGAGGCGTCTTGGCGGCTGGGGCGCGGCGACCGCTGCGCTTCGGGGGCGTGGATGGTGCCTGGCGACCCTGGGGTTCGGGCCCCTGCCTCCGCGGCCCTGTCCCCAGCGGACGTGGCTTTCTGGGCTGCCGGGACCTCCGCTCCGTTGGGGAGGGGCCACGAAAGAGATCAAAGCGGTGGTCGGCGCAGACGCAGCTGCTCGCAGTCCAAGTCTGAGGTCTCGCAGGAGGGAGCTGAGGATCCCGAAGGCAGTGGCCTCTGGAGTCTCGCCGTCCTCCGTTTGTAGGGAGATGCTGCTGATGCTGTGGTCCCCGCCAATCAGCAGCCGGAGGGGGAGGCGGCGACCGCAGCCCTAGGGCGGGCTGGCAGCCCCGGAGCGCGCAGCCCTGGCTTTGGCTTTGGGCTACTCTGACCGCGAGTAGCTCCAGCTTCCCCTCGCCACACCACTCCGCGTGGTAGTTAATTAAATGCAATTACGTTAGGCATCACAGATAGTTAAAATATCAGGCAAATTTTGGGTAGTCACTTTCCCGTTTCACATGTTAATACAATTTGTTAACGCTCCTCAAGCATAGATCGGAAATACTGAAATTTTCTCCAAATCATTACACAGAGACTCTCCAATTTTTAACAGTTTCAACGAAAGCCTAGAATTAAAGCTTTGTCTTTTACCTTTTCTTTATTAAAAAGATAAAACGTCAACAGAGGGGAAAAAAAGTTTAGAAAAAAAAATCATGAGCTTGAAGAGGCACCAACACTAAAAGGTACTATGATGTTTATCAACTTTGCTTTAACCTCAGGAATTTTTAATGCTTTCTTTCTGCAAATTAAATAATCTGCTACCGATTGTTGCTAAGAATGACTATAAACACTGTAAGGCTTTAACATCTAAATAGAAAGGAACACCCTCTTAACATAAATTTGGAAGTACCACAGACATACCAGAAACAAAAGTTTGTCAACTGCTAATCTCCATCCCAGGAAACAAAGCAATGATAATTCCATTTTAATAGGAGGCAGAAGACTGCCCCACTTCTTGTAACCTTAGACAAGCTCCCCAACCTCTCAGTTTCCCTGTCTATGGCGGTGGGAAGGTAGGGCACAATGATTCCAGTTCTAACCATACCAAAGCTTGATTGTTGGGTGTGTGTAATAGGGGATTCCAAAAGTGTTTTGTAAAATGTAAATTATACAATCTAAAATGGTTCTTTCATATAATATATCCTGAGTATTATATATACAAAAGTTCTTTGCTCGATATATTGAGAGATTCAAACGTTCATTCAATTAATATTAACTAAGCTCCTAGTATGTGCCAGGTACCTCTGTAAACGCTTAGGACACAAGAGTGATCAAAGCAGATAAAAATCTTTGGGAGCTTACATTCCATAGGAGGAAAGAAACACAATATAGTGTTAAAAGGGGGATACATGCACATGCAAACAATTAAGTTAAGGGGTAAGGGGCAGTCTGCAATTTTAAAAAGGGCTCTCAAGGTGGGCCTCGTTGACAAGGTGACTACATTTGAACAGAAGGTTGGAGAGGTTGAGGAAGTTAACCTTGCAGGCGTATGAGGAAGACAGTGAGTTTGAGGCAGAGAACTTCTAGTGCAAAGGCACTAGTGTGTGACGCCTTGGTGTGTCCATGGACCAGGATTGCTGGAGTATAGTGAGTGAGTGGGAAGGAAAGGCCATCAGAGAGATAAGAGACAGAGAAGGGGACACATCACACGTGGCCTTCTAGGTATGTTAATGCCGTTGCCAATGGACATCACAATTTAGAAGGTACAAAAAAAACGCATACAAATAATAATCCTCTCAAAGCTACATAAAAATTAGGAAACTTTCAGGATAAATAAGATTGTCCTCACATAATAGCATCTATTGATTGCTTAGAGAATTTCATTTAGGTATTTTGCATCTGTTTTTCTGACAGGCTTTGTCTTTCCTTATTAATACTCCTACAATTCTCTTAGTTCAACTTCCTGTTTATTATTCACCTTCCTAGAATATCAGCATTTCAATAGAACAATGATAAACTGAGAATTCTATGAGCACTTTTTCATACCATATTGCTTTTATCCAGAGAATAGAAACTTTTTTATTAAATAAAAATTTCATTATAAGAATAAAGAGAATCATAGAACTATGAAAACTGAAAGGACTTCATTGAATGTCATCGAACTTTGTTTTAAGTGTGGATTGAAATTTTTAGTGAGTCATGAAAATAACTTACTCGGTTTTAATCAGCATTTTAAAAAATAATATGAAATATCAGAGTGTAGTCCATGTAGTTATTGCATCGATTGTAGTATTGTTTCACGAATATATATGCACATACCTGTATACGTATAGGTGTGCATGTGTGTGTATTGAGTTGTGATTAAGAGGAAAGTATCGAGAAAGAGGGGTTGAGTAGGGAAATCCTAGGAAAATAAAGTGGCCAGGGATAAAAATCTTTTATGTAGGCATCCAAGGACATCCTAATGATGGCTGGAAGTCATTTTGAAAGGGAATCCCTGGAGTTTCTGTTTGTGATTGCATGGGGCGAGGGACTCTAAGAGCTGAATCAGTGGTCATGCCTGAGTTGCTTGGGCCCTGCCTTCTGGCTTTATCTGACCTAGGTTTATACACCAAGAGGTTAGCCTGGAACAGTTCAGATGCATCTATTTCTACATGAGTATCGTTTCTCTCTTGTGGTTTTAGAACAAGGTTGTCCTGGGAAGCTTTTTGGTATTTTTTCCTATAGTTAGGATCTTAAAGATGATGATAAGTGACAGAAGAGTGGCAGAAAGAGGAGGAGGGAGAAATGGAGAAGAAAAAAGAAAATCACCTCATTTCAGGAAAGAGAGCTTGAAGGAAAAAGAAAAGTGTTGGCACCCAGGTACCAGGGAGACAAGCCACAGTAACGTCCAGAGACCTCTAGTCTTCAATGATAACTTGTGTAATATACTGAACTTATTGAGAAAATTTATAATTCCACTTTTTTGTCCTATGCTCATTTTCCTATATATAATAAATATATAAATAATATTTCTGGTTTGTATATTTTTAACAAGTTTATTTATTATACCTTATTCCACTATAAGTACTACCACCACCAAAAGACTTTTAAAATTTACATAAAAAATAAACTACTGATAAAAAATTGGAAATATTATTCTTCCATACCAGAATATACATTCAAATGGCTTTGGATGTAGTTTTCAAATGATGGGCCACTACATAGTCATTACATAAAACTAATGTAATTCCAGAATAATTATAATCCAGTATTCAAATTATTTTTAACTTTCTTCTTCACCTGAATATAAGGGAAAAAGTGAGTCACAAATATACACAATACATTACCTTCTAAAAGTAAAATACAGCCTTGAAGAAAGCTTCCACCACTAAGTATAAAAATCATCATTTTGAAGAAAAGATATAGAGACAGCTTGCATGTACTATCATAGCATTCTATTTGATGCATATGAAACGTATCATACCAATTAGCTACTTAATTCTTCCATCAATCCGGAGAGTATCATCATTATTTCATCTTTATAAAAGAGCTAATAAATACTCAATATTAAATGACTTGCTTACTAGAAAGTGGCAGAGCAGGACTCAAATTCAGACAGTCTGATTTCAGGTTCAGTGCCCTGTCTCCTATATCACAGGTGTCTCACACGATAAACACGAAGCATAGATGGTAGATATACTATGATCTATACAATAAATTATTTGGTCCAAAGAAGTAAAGTAAATATTGAAACTAAATCTTTACAACCATAATGTTAATTCTAACTATATACCACTGTTACATTTATATTTGCCTTTTTTATCAAAATATACCAATATTGCCTAGCTATATGTTTATTTCAGTTCATCAATTTTAACAGGGCTAGAAAATTACATGTCATTTATATATCAGTTTTAGTAATAGTTTCTAAAAAAAAATCACTAAAATTTTATAGTATGTCAAATTAGTTTATTCCTTAAATAGAGGTTTGGTCACTTAAGTGAATACATAAAAAAGGTCATTATGTGAAGTGTGACGTAGTTATATAGCGTCTAAACCACAGATTAGTTCAATCGGAACATAGCTATGCCTTTGGCAACCTTTGTGACAAATTTATACAGTTTTCATAGTAATGTTAGGGGAACATTCTCAAACATTTGAGAAGAAAGAGGAAACATTCTTTTCTATTAAAATACCCTTGAAATTCTAGATGAATTATCACCTAGCAACTCTGCATATCACTACATCAGTAGAATTTTAAGATTTTGTGAGAGTAAACATTCTGCACAAATGTATAGCAAGAACTAAACATTTTATGTAAGTTTCAGTACCCATGTCAATAACTATGCAATATTTATAAAATGCATGAGATTTAAATTGCCTTATGCATTCATTAATAATTTATTCATTCATTCACTATTCATTTACTCCTTACACCACAGCGTGACGAGAATAATATTCGGTTTGCATGGATGGAATATAGAGGATTCCCTTAGCCACAGGGAGGTCTATTTCTACTTGTTCCTGTCCCTTCTTTTTGTTTACTGGTTTAGCTTCATGTAGTCACTTCAACATAAATGGCAGTAAAGACTTCCTTTGATTATCATTTTGTTTAAATGAATCATAAATTGGTTGGATATCAATGGTTATATGTTGTTTATACTGCTTGATACCACGCTAACATAAAATTAGAAAACATAACATTTTTCACTGATATCTTAACGGTCCAGTTGCAGGCACCTTAATTATTTTATTGTTTTATTTTTTTAAGGGCAATGTCACGGGCCCTCATATGTGGGACCCGAACCGGGGCCACTGGCTTCTTAAGCTAGCGCTTAACCACCGCGCCACTCGGCCGGCCCTAATTAATTTTTTTATATATGAAGGCATCAAATGTTTAACAAAGTCAGTTAAAGTTAAAAACCAAAGGCACTAGAGAAGAATGGGGATTCTGTCAAAGTTATTATAAACCCTGCAATTTTTAATAGGCAGACATCACCTCGATTGGGCATAAGTGAGCTGCCTGAAGGTAGTTCTATTCATAGCTCAGTATATTTGGTACACGGTTAAGACTGTGTGTATAATAGCCAACTTAGAAAGCAAACTAAGCAATTCATCATCAGCTGACTCCCATTTATTTGAGGCACTCTGTTGAAATATGTCTTTCAGTGACAGTTTGTCCTGTGGATGTGAAAATTCATAACAGGAAATAACAATACAGATTAAACATGTTTCCCTCCTAAAATTCAATTCAGAGGGTTCCATCTAATATGCTTTATTTATACTTCTACAAAAAGGTTGAAAAGCTCAGGTCTAAAAAGACAGAGGATTACTCGCCAGAGAAAAGTCTCAGTAAGAGGTAAATTCGTGGTGTCATACAGAAACTCTTCAATAAATACAAGTAACTATAACGAGGCAAATCAATATATGTTCTAGTTAAGGGGATATTCTGTAATTATCCTTGATGGCTGCTTAATAACTTGGATTCTTCTGTTTGGTGATTCCTTCCACACTTCAGCCTCCTCACAGAGTAAGTAGCATTTCAAATCCCAACCTCCTTTCCCAAACTTGAAACCAAATTGTGAAAAGACATTTGGAGAGGGTCCACAGTCTCAATGCATGATTTAAGTTAAAATGAAACCAAATATGTGTGTGTGTGTGTGTGTATAAATATATATAAATATATATATTTAAAATTTGGCAACACCATTCGAAAAGCTTTTCTCAAAAAAAAAAAAAAATGTTCATTTATAGTCTAGTCACCATTTACCAGCATTTGGACCCAGAAAAACTGTGGTGTAGAATTCTGAGTTCCTTCATTTTCTGTTACGCATTATTTATTTTTTGTGATTATCTGGCATTGATCTAACGTCTAGAAAAGTCATTGCTTCATGATTCACTGCTATAATCTATTAATTTTATTTTAAATAATACTGTATTTCACACTATGAAGGCAGCATTTTACAAGTTGTCTGCGTGAGGCAAAAATAAAACCTGTATTGGGGCTAGCCAAGTGGCTCAATTGGTTAAGAGTTGGCTTAGAGTGCGAGCTGTGAGCAACAGGGCCACAGGTTTGATTCCCACATGGGCCAGTGAATGCTGCGCCCCAGCTGAGCTGTCGCTGAGCTGCCAACAGGTGGCAGGATAGCTCAGCTGATGTAATAACAAGATTGCTTGTTCAACTTTGGGCTATGCCTACCCGCAACTAAGACTGAACTCAGCACGTTGAGCTGAGCTGCCGCCTGGATGGCTCAGTGGATAAAGCATGCACTCTTAACAACAAGGCTGCTGGTTTGACTCCCGCATAGGATGGTGGCTATGGCCACCTGCAACTAAGATTGAACACAGCACCTTGAGCTTAGAGGCTGCCACGAGCTGCCAATGGGAAGCCAGATGGTGACTGGCGCCCTCCACAACGAAGATTGAAGAACAACAACTTGGCTGGTCCCCCTCCCCAATTCTCCAACACTGTTCCCCTCCCCCAATTCCCCAGTAAAATCTTTATAAATAAATAATTAAATAAATAAAACCTGTATTTATATCTTATTAAATCTTATATTGTATCTGAATAAACACTGAAGGATTTTTTCAAGGACACTGACCTTAAAAGATGTAATTGCTACACATTTTATCACAATTCAAGATAACTACAATTTTAAAACAGTGTATACATTTTTTGCTACTATTTCTAACTTCATTTATTGAAAATGATTCAGTTTTATTCTCAACTTCAGGTTATAGGTTAAGATGAGCTAGCAAAGGGTAAGTTTTCTGCTTTCTATAGTCACTTAGAAGGTGCTTGTCATAGAACCTGGGCATTCTGAGGTAAATAAAATTGTCACAGCATGAGGTGAAACCAGTCAACCTTCTAAGACATAGTTTGCCCCAGTCCCCTTTCAGAGCGAGAGCTCCATTCACCTCCTTATTCTTAGAACTGAATCCCACCTCCATCCATAGTCTAATCCCAACTTTTAACCTCACTTTATTAGTCTGATCCTGTGATTACCCAGGATTTATTGAACCACCAATCTCCTTCATTTAGATTTATCTGCGGTTGAACTTTTGACCTGAATGACAGGAGGAAAATGGCCCCCTGTAATTGAAGTTCTTATTTGCTTCCATACATACTTCACTCATTTTCACACACATTTTTGTGAGAAAGAAATATCATATTTTTTTCCATGTCCGCTAAGAAAAAAGTAAAAAACACTGAAAACTAAATAAACTTATAAGAATTATATACATGTAGAGTGATACCTTGGTTTGCAAGCATAATTTGTTCCGGAAACAAAATACTCATATTGCAAGAGATCGCCCGTTTACCATGTTAAAATGTATTAGAAATGTTTGATCATCTTGCGGAACACTCGCAAACCAAGTTACTTGCAATCCAAGGTTTTACTGTATTTCTTACTATAATGATCACAATAACTATAAGAAAAATTCCTCAAATTATATGTTTTGTATAATATTCTGTGTGTGTGTATGAACAAGCAAAAAAATTTATGCCAATGAAACAAGTATTGACATTAGTGTCAACAACAGTATTTAACATAAAGAAAATATGTAAAATTTTCTGGCTCCTACACTAGACATTTTCTGTCGTTTAACTTTTCCAAGTTTTTAGATATTATGTCTATAATGCATAATAATTTTAATGCAGTGACTTTCTCTCAAATACTTTTTCATCTTTAGATGTGTTCTCATATCTATTCATACATATTTATGAAACAGGTCAATACTAGCCCCATTTCATATGTGCTAAAGTATAAGAAAGAGAAAAGGCTTCTAGTGAAGCTTAGACAGTTCAACTGTGGGTTTAAAACCTTGTACATTTCTGCACATTGAATAATTGTTTACAAAAATTTATGTGAATGGTCAATAAATATATTCCCATCAAAAGGTAATCTGCTGAAATTGTTTAACAAAGACAACTGATTGCTAGCTTAGTAGAAATAACTGACCATTAAACCATTCATTATTAAACAATGTTTAACAAATATTTATTGAATGCCACCATGGGCATGCATAGTGCTAAGCAGAAGTAGTAGATAACATCATTAATAATTAACCAACCACTGGTTAAATCTATTACTTTCAATCACTAATTATTATTTGAACTGATAAGTACAGAAAAGCTAAGGAAACAGATCAAGTAATACTATGTAATTAAAAATAAAGAGATGATAATAGACCAGCATGTATTTGGAACATGTGCATGCAGCTCAAAAGCATTTAAGTTATCAGCATCAAAGCAAAATGGAGATAACTTAAGGACTTCTCTTTTGACCATCATAATGCCACACCTTCAAGATCACAGGACATGAACTTTACAGACTGTAGGACTATCATATTCTAATCACACAATTTTTGAAAAGCACAGTATTCAACAGGAAAATGTAACTAAAGGGGAAATGGAAAGAAATTGTTTAACACACACACACACACACACACACACAAGCATTAAATTATAGAGGTACAAAATGACTCAGAAAAGAATATAACAACAAAAATATGATACATTGAAAACAAAACTACTCTTTAGAAGCTTCAAAATGACCACCATGTTTCCAATGGGGCTTTCAAGTCCTCATCTTACTGGCCCCTGGCAGCATTCTATAGAGTTGACCACTCTTCTTGGCTGCCTTCACCTATTCTATCAAATTTCTACCTTGAACATCTTTAACACATTCTTAGTATTCAGTCTTGGTCCCTCTTCTCTCATTATATTTTTCCCGTAGAGTCCAGCTTTAAAAACCATATACATTCAAATTTAGTACTGAGCGGAGACCTCTCATCTGAGTTTCTGAGATAATAACTGTCTACCGGGAATCACCACTAGAATATCTCACACACATCCCAAACTAGACTCTTAATTTCTTTCCCACAGAAATCTGTTTTTCTTCTTATCTTCCCTCTCTTAACAGTTGCTCAACCAAAATTTGAACATTCTCTTTTATTCCTTACTTTTCCTTACTGTATATCACCTCTCATCTAATCACTATCAAATTCTGTTGATTCTATCTCTAAAATAGATCTCACAGCTACCCACTGCTCTTAATCCTATTCCAAGCCATGTTCACTTTTGTCCCCAAGACATTCTTCATAAAGCAGCCAATATTATCTTCTAAAAATATATGCTGGGTCATGTCACTACCCTCCTAAAAACCCCTGAATGTCTTCTGTGATTACAATAAAATACAAACATATGAGTATAGCATGACCTTGAAGGACCTGGACGTTTCTTTAATTTATGACGTCACACTTCCCATTGATCACCAGGCTATAACCACCTTGGTTTGTTCCTTAAAGAGGCCAAATTCTTTTCTGCCTCATCATTTTGTCATGGCTGACACGTCATACCTTAGGACTCAGCCTAGAAGGCCTTTCTTGGCCATCTAATCTAAAGTAGGAGGCCATTTTTATCCTCTCACATGGTATCCTTTTCTTTTTTTTCATATTATTGTAGAGTTATATTTATAAATGTATTTTACATTTTATTCTCTTCCTATTCGTACTTAACTGAATCCTCTATTAGAACAAAGATTATCTGTTGTATTCACTACTGCCTAACTCTCTCCCTACCCAATGCCTAATCCTTAGGAGACAGGTAATTTTGCTGAGTTAACGTAATAAAATAAACTAAAATCTTGTTGTTACTTTCCAGTTTTGAGCTAGTGTAAAATCTTGTTCCTTATTTTCAGTAACATGTCAAACATCCCAAGGAAGGAAATTTTAAGTTTTAAAGCCCATTAAAAAAAATATATTTCAACAGACATATGATTGCAAAGCCAACCAATTTCCTACTGACCCAAAGAATGTCTATGTCAGAGCAGCGTTTTGTCCATATACAATTGAACTGAGCTCCTTCCAGGTTATTTAAAAATATTAGGACATATGGCTTCAGGTGCACCAGTTGGCACGGGCCTGGAAAGGTCAATTTTAGTGAAAGGAGTAGAACTTGGAGTAGAAGAATGAAATGGGAAGCAGCCTGCTACTGTGCAAAGGCCAGATGGCAAGCCTGGTATGCTGCACTTCCACGTAGCAATGCAAAGTCCATGGGCAAATGTGAGCATTCTGAATTTAATGGAAGGATTCCAGCGATATTAAAGAAAAAAAAGAGACATGCATATGTGGGGATCAGGAAAGGAATAAATCCTTTGCATAAAGTATCTACCATATTCAATTTAAAAAAATCCCCTTTAATTTTCCTCCAGGGCTCTCTCCCTCATACTATAGGACCCAGTGAAATTCCTAAGTATAATAGAGGTGACAGATATAATTTAACATTCTGTGTAGTGTACAATTTCTCCCTGCAAACTCTGAAGACTTCCAGTGATGGATAACTGAGTTTTAATTATTAAGTAATTATTTTTACTATGATGTCAAAACCGGGCTCCAAATATAAGTTCTTGTGCCTTCTGTAGTGGTAGAGAAAAAGCCTTTTTCACAGGGGAGCCTTGCATTATTTATAAGACAGTTATTACCTTCTTTCACAGCCTTCTGCTTTCCAGATCTAGTCTCTCTCCCTCTGTCTTATTTTCCCTTGTGGCTCTACCTATACTAAAAATCTGCAGGTCATTTGGGCCTTTAGAGTTTTGGGTATTGTAATTAAGAGTGCTACACCACTTCCCTTCATAATTTGCTGGCACCTTTTCGTGTATGTCCCTTTTTTTCTCCTTCATCCTTCATTATTTAAATATAGATATAGATATAGATATATGGATATATATATAGATATATTCATCAGAAGTTCCCTGCTTGGCCCAAATGGTTTCTTATATATCCTCCCCTCTTCACTTTTTAAAGATTAGAATCAAGTCCATTCTTTACTATCAAAATTATATTTTTAAACGGTACCACTCCTCTTCAGTCTGATTATTGAGTCAGAATCAGTATAATTGTAACTTTGATATATTAACAGCTTATTGTGTCTTTCAGTTATATGTGCAAGAAGTTTAATTCATCTTCTGTGAGCTATCTTTCAGATATTTTATTTATTTAACAAATAGTTTTTAGGCACCTATACCTTGAGTACCTCAGACGCATTAGTATACAAAACAAAGATCCTTGTCTCTTCAAAGCTCACATTCTAGCAGGGGGAGACAGTCAATAAACAAACATTAGAATCAATAAGTTGTATAATAAAAGATGATAAGTATTATTGAAAATAAACAGTACAGCTCAGTAAGGGAGTAGAGTAAGGGGAATCAAGGGTGGTGGGAGGTGACAGTCTGGGTGGCTCTCAGCAAGAAGGTGACATGTTTGAGCCAAGTCTTAAAGATAGCTTTCATGTCCCTCTCAGCCTATTGCCTTCCCTTCTATTTTATTACCATCTTGTTCTTATAGATTTATTTAGTACCAACAATGTGTAAGGCACTACAACAGGTCCTGGAGGCGCAAAGATCCATGAGAGACACTATTTTCACCATTAGCTCACAGTCTGTGGGGGCAGAACCATGAAATATACATCTGTAAGTAGTAGCAAGTGTTATAATAAAGGTATGGATACAAACCACAGAATTAATTGGAAGGTGACTGTTTTTGAACTCTTAAGAAAATATGGTCTCCTTTTCCTAAGATGACTAATGCTTTCTCTTCATCAATTTTTCTTTGCTGTTCAGATGAGCCCAGAGGGGTAGTTATCCTAATTATCTTGACAAAGACTGCTGTAAATGCTCAGATATTTGAAGTTTTCCAACCACTTCATTTTACTTCTGTAATAGTTTTATAACCTGTTTTCAAGACTCTTATCCTCTAGACGGTATTTAACTTGAAAATGAAATAGTTTTTCCTTTCAGTTTCACTTAAATGCTCTGTGCTTGGCTTCCCTTGTCAAGTTCATGGAATTTTAGGTCCATTTAAAAATATTTGCATCAAAAAGCATCTCTTCCTCATTTTTCTTTCTGTATTTGTTTATATTGAGAAAATATAAATTTCCCGATGTTTCAGTCACAAATCTCATCCCTTGAAATTTCAGTTTTCCCTCTAAATCTACATGTATATTTACCTCTTCATGTTCAAATTGCAGGTTTTCCTTATTTATGACCCCAAAGGACTTCTCTGTGGGATCCAGTTTCTGTTATTTACTCTGACAAATCACTGAGCACCTTTCTCCATGTGGTTTTTCTCATTATGTCATACTTATACCCACCACAGAGAGTACTCTTCGATTGTAAATATGCGTTTTTCTTCTTACTTCTCATTTTTCAGTTTAAAGAGAACTATGTAAAGGTCAATTCCTACCAAACGTATTTTTCCAGGTCTTATGAAATGCGCTGTATCTCTGGCCAAATTCTTTATAGCAGTATCATAATTCGGTGATCATTTAACACAACAATCACTTATTGGAAGAGGGCTTTTAAAAACTTACATCTGCCAACCTGATGAACTCATTTATACAGTGAAATGATATTACTGGGGAGAATATCATATTGCTACCATGAAAAAAACTGGGGGTAAGCTCAGCATCTCAGAACCATGACATGGGCTATCAAATATTATTTATGATCATTAATATTTAGTAATTTAATTTTAATATATTATTAGATTCCATTTACAAAGCCATTAGAAATACACTAGACTTTTATAATTTAAAGTTTTATTTTTAATTTCACCTCTCATGTGTCCTCCAGTAAAGCCTGCCAGTCTGTGTGCTAGTTCTGCAGCAGGACAAAGACCTTGGCTACCCATGAGGGAAAGATGGGCTGGTCTAGCAGAAATGTCCAGGCAGGCCGAGGTCTTACTCCTCTTTACATGAGAGAAAATCTAACATAGAACCTTCACCCCTTCTTTTGGGCCCCTGGCAGACATTTCAAGTTTCAATTGAAAAAAGAAGTCTGATTTTGTTCTGAGACTGTCATTAACTAGATAGCTCTTTCACAGGTATGTGATTTTAGTCAAGCCAGTTAATCTCTCTGTCCCTTGATTTCTTTTCTGAAGAGGTCAGATAACTTCTTTGTACTGTCTATAGAAACGGTCACTGGTCTCCCTTCCAGCTTTAATAGTCGGCCGTTTTAAACTTTCTGCTTTGTTCCATACAGCACTACGACAGGCCGTACGCTCCATCCCCGCCTTGCGAGAGACAGGAATACATGCAACTGTCTGGAAGGCTGGCCTCCTCATTCCTTGGGGCATCTCAACAGCCTAGTCAGCTCTTTCTTATCCTTACTCAGGAGACATGAAGGCACAGTGGGGAAGGGTGTGAGTTCTGAAATGAGACAGGCTTGGGTCTCTATCCCAGCCCCTCTGCTTCCTAGCTAAGCGGCCTTGGGAAATTACTTAAACTTCCTATGACTCAGATTTATCCTCTGTAAATGGGAGATAATAATAGTAATGACCTTATAGGTTGTTGTGAGAACCATCTCATTCAATAATGGATATGAAGCTCAGAGATTCCAAATCATCAGCTCCATATCCTCTTACCTCTAATTAAGACTCCTATTCTTGAAGTATTTCAAAGATCAAGCTGGTTTTAGGATGAAAATAAATTGGTGGAATGAATTTACCTTTCAGAGATATTTTCATCTTCAAACAATATCCTTAACAAACTGGTGAAGATTCAGGCAGTATTAAAAGTGATTTTAAAAAACATGTAAGCAAACGTATCAAGGAATTATAATATGGAAGTGGTAAATTTTCTCACATCCGAACAAGCCTGTCCTAAGATTCTTTCCTTGGCCCAGTTCTCCTGAGTTTTAGCTTTGTCTCAGCCTCTCCCTTTCCTCCTAAACCAAACACAGATTTGCTAACCAGGCCAAGTAATTTTTTTTTAAATCAGGTGTTCTAGTAATGGAGGTTGAGGGCTTGAGGCCTATTTATCAGTCAGACATTTGTATGTTAGAGAACTACGTTAGAAAACTATATCTGTGCATATATTTTTAATCTACTCACATTTCACTAATACTGTCCATAGAAATTTAACACCAGCCTCTCTGCAACACTCCTCTGAGGCAGAGGGAGAACGCTATACACAAATATTATAATTAACATAACAGCATAATATTAGACAAGGCAGGTTCTTGATTAAATCAAACTTGACAAAGCAGCCAGCCATCTCAAGGTGATTAATTCCCTTTTTAGGACATAAGTTTATCATCTAGTTTGCATTCTTTATGACTATAATGTGAACATTACAAAGATTATTCTTATTACAATGTAATATACATTTATAAAAGTTTTGAATATTTCCTTAATATTGTATAGACAGATTCACAATATTGGATATTGTACAGTATATTTATATATATTTTAATGTAAGTCTATAGGTGAATCACTGATCACAGGTTTTATTTCATTCAAAAGATCAGATGGACTCAGGATAAATTTATGTCCCCAAATGATTTTGTGTTGAGTCGAGCATTTTCATGTGAGTGGAAGGGGACGCAGAGGGTTCTTCTATATCAGCTATTTCTACCATGTTGACTGTGGAGCAACTTTGTAGGTACAGGAAGTGTCCATTTTAAATATCCAAACTATTGGCTTTGCCTCCTCCGTTACTCAACTGAGAAATAGCTATAGCCATTCTTTATATGAGTCTCTAAAGCAAAAACTCAAAGTTTGAATGCTTCAGAAGCAGTGTCTAATGGAGTAATTGCTTCAGTATTTCATTTAGTGTAATTTAAAAAAAAAAAGCAGTTTCTAGTTGCATGAAAAATACCTTGTACAACGTGTTAAAAATTTAATGCATTTTGCATGGTCTTAAGTTTCTCTCTTAAGAGTTCATCTGGTCATTTAAATAGTTTTCTGCATTTCAGCCTTAATGTATTTATGATATGATATAACTAACAGTTTAAGAAATTTTCTATTTTGTAAACCCTTTAACACACCCTTTCTAATATAATTATTTTCTGAATATAATAAAAGCCATACATTACATAATGAAATTTTATGGTATTAAATATTAAAAATTCTGTGGTATGTAATTTTCTATTCCCCAAATTACTTTGTTTCTTATAAAATAACTTGGTAATTATATTAAGTGTATTACTATTATAATTGTTTCATAGTTTCTAGGTCTGGTAAATCATTTTGTATTTGAGGCATCAGGAAGAATGACAATATCTTGAAGATTTGAACATGTGTTAAGAAGGGGCAGGTATAATCTCTGTCCATAAGTACAACATTACATGAAGGCGATGAATTAAACTTCTCTTCTGAATATTTGGGAAAGATGCTTCCCAACCTCCTGTATTTCCTGACATCATCCTTTACATTCACTTCATATTTGTTCCTAGTAAATTAAAAAAACTGATTGTGATTTATACCTCATATATATACCACTTCACAGTGTTTTGAGTTGTGTTCCCTCAAAATTCGTACATTGAAGTCCCAAACCCCAGTTCCTCAGCATGTAATTGTACTTGGAGTTAAGGTCTTTAAAGAGCTGGTTAAGTTAAAATAAGGCTGTTAGGGTGAGGTCCTAATCAAATATGATTGATGTCCTTATAAAAAGAAATTTGAACACATTAAGAGACACCAGGAGTGTGCAGGGCATAGAGAAAAGGCCTTGTGAATAGGCAGCAAGCGGCGGGCCACCGACAAGTCAAGGACAGAGGACTGCCAGCCTCCAAAATGGTGAGAAAACAAACGCTTGTTGCTTAAGCCACCCAGTCTGCAGTATTTTATTATGGCAGCCCCAGCAAAATAATATAATATACTTTCAGATAAATTAAGTCTCCTATGATCTTTAGCTTTACAGTGTTTTCAAACGCTTTCACCAGTCTCTTCTCTAAAAATTTTACTTATTTACTTAGCATCATTTAAATCTATTCTACATTTTAAAAAACATCTTGTACAATTTTGCTGTCCCAATAAACAATGTCACTTTGTATCATAGAAGTTTAGCTGTAAAGTGAATTTCCATAAATCAAATGGTATTTTCTAATGACTTCTGCTGTTTTAAAAATTGGTGTTTCTACACCAATGGTGGATTTTATGCTTCCAGTTTAAACAAAGGTAAATTATCTATACAGTATCTTAAAAAACACTCTTGTTGCTACATTTTTATATACATAAGACTTTAAGTTTGTTAAAGGCAGAAATTGTATTTTTTTGATAATATTATTAGAATTCCCAGGGCCAATCACAAAACCCACTGCTTTGCTTCTAGGGACACTATTTTATTTAAATAAATTCTGATAAAGGAGCTGTTCATTACTAACAGGCATACTCTAATTCTTATTTGAATATTCTTATCAAGAAAATATTTTAAAAGTAAAACTGCAAATATTAGCTTCTCTGGTGAAAGTGAATGAATCATCCGACTACTATTACTGTGGATTGTGACTTTTGGAATTGGTTTTTCTTTATTAGCATTCTAAATCACCACTCACAGATTACATTTTTTGATATTTAAAACACTCTACAAAAGGCAATTATAGTTTATTCAATTCACCAAAGTAGATGATGCCCTGAACATATCTTTTATATAATACCTCCACTTATTAGGAAGCAAATCAAAATGGTTCTCACTTTCATCACCTGAAATGTTCAGTACTAGAAGCCTAGCTAATTCTTAAAGCACTGAATACATTAAAATTTAACTGTCATTTTCTAGCCACATGATTATACATATTATAAATATAAAGTCTTGCATTTCTAAAATGTCTTAATCCAATATCTTCATTTAAACCTGTAATGTTTAAATCTTTATATCCTTTAATTGTTCATTTACTTTCATGATCATCTCTTTCTCCTAGATATCATTATTGATATATTAAATTCAAGTGTGTTAAAGTTTATTTTGAGACTATTTTCAGAATTTTGTGATCGTTCCGGAAGAGTATAGAAACCCTGTGTTGCTACTAAATTAGTGCTGGATACACTGATCTACCTAGCAATTTAAAATTCCCATAAATCTAAGTATCTATTTATGATCCTAATCCTATGGTATATATTAAAAAATAAGACAAAGCAAATATATCTAATTATATTCTTGAAATTATTTGAAAAATCAACTCTAATTCAGATTAAAACTTTGACTCAGTACACACTGGCACAGTTTTAAGATTAAAACCGACTATTGATACTGGTGCTAACTTGGGCTTAAAAATACATATGGTCACTATTTCTTCTCCATGACCAGCCCTCACGCCCTGGCCCAGCCGTCTTTACTTTGTGTGGATCCTTTCATAACCTGCTTGTTGGAATTCCTGCCTCCAGTCCCTCCCTTTCAATCCATCCTGGACATTTTTGCCGGGTTCATTTTCCTAGAATAGGTTTTTAATCGAATCATGAACTTTACGAGCTCTTAATGAATTGATAGGATAAAATCTAATCTACCAATTTTGGAATTCAGGGCTTCCAACCAAAAGACCTTTACAATTTTATTCCCCCTTTCCAAACATAAACGGCAGTAATCAGCCTTCATTACTTTATTCACTGGCCCCTCGGCACTCCTCTTTGTTCTCATGTCTTATTTCCCTCCAGTTGGGTCCATCAGTAGGGTGTGGAATGCATCTTTTTATTCAGGGCCTCCTGTCTGCTGTGCTAGAGCTAAGTACTACCCTGACTGTTCATTTATCCCAGGGCCGGAAGCTATCTGATGCTTCATACCCTTGGCCTCTGGGCCCTCAGAACCATGATGTAGCTTCTAGTCCGACCCTGGACATTGCCATTTCTAGGTGATTTTTCTTGCATGCTCCTCCTCTCTTGTTTTCACCAAGTAGGGCCCAGGTTCATCACATCCCCCTTGAGAGCACACTGTAGATGCAAGTCAGGACCTCAGGAGGAGGGCCCGGCTCTACAGCACCATCCAGTTCAAGTTTCCCTCCTCCCGACCCTAGGCTTATGAAGTCAAGGTCCCAGCAGCCTTGCAAATACACAGCCTGTTAAAGACACTATTCTCTGTTGGTCACAGAATGCTCTCCTGCATCTCTGCTAACTGACATACTGCCCGTCCTTCAAGATTCGGGCTAATTTCTCTTGAATCTAAGTACTTTCCAATCTACCCTTCATGAAGCCAGGTGATCTATTTAAATAGCAAGTTAGTCCGTGTCACTGCTTTGCTTACAAGATGTTCAGTGGTTTCCTTTCCCTTGGCCTAAAAGGCATGCCTACTATGCATCTTTATTTCTTGCTTCTTCCTCTTGCTCCTAGCTCCAGCAATACTGGATGTTGTGAGCTGCCCTGCATGTGCTAGGATACGTCTTACCTCCCACATGTTTGTGAAGGTGGGCACCTTCGCACCCCCTCTTCCCTTACCTAGACATTTTCTCCATGTATGTTCAGGTGTCTCCTAAGGGATAATTCCTAACCTCTTCAGGTTGGAGTGGATGCCCCTTCTCTGAGATTCGACAGCATCTAGAGTCTGTTTCTACCACAGTATTCAAACCATGTTATAATTATGTTCATTTATTGATCGATTGATTCATCAAGTAGTTATTGATATTTTATAAATGGTAGTTATGATATGTCAGGCACTTTTTGTGCCATATATTAGATATTCAATAAATGATTTTTGCTAATGAATGAGTGAATATCCCAAATGAACTTTAAAAGGAACATTAATTACTATGTTTTATTTGAATTTATTTCAATTCACCCTCATGTCTCTATAACACTATTTTATATGTAGTGATAGCTCAGAAACCTTCTTGTTTGATTATTTTTATATTGACTTGATATAAAAATGTATTTGAGAAAAAATTGTTATAAATCACCGTTAAGATTGTGAAAATTATATGATCCTACAGTACAAATAATGCCCAACAATATGTATAAACTCTGAAATCTTAACTGCTCATCATTTTGGTAAGCTATCTGCAGAAACCTTGCTCCAAAACATGAATTTTGGAGGCAGAATATCTGAAGATTACAGAGAAATCATATACAACAAAGAATTAGAAACAAAAATGGAATGCAGAGGGATTTTGGCAATTTGAAAAAAGCAAACTCATAGTATCGATATTTGCTGTGGAAATTTATTCTAAGCAGGCTGGAAAACAATGCGGCCACTGTCAAGACGGCCATTTAGCTTTTTTTTTTTTTGAGAGGGCAGTGTCACTAGCCCTCATATGTGGCATCCCAAGACAGCTCTTAACTACCGTGCCACTCGACCGGCCCTTAAGATGGCCATTTAAAGATCTTCACAGGCTGTAGGCACTGTGCCTCTATTGCCTAATGGTTAACTGTCTTGCTTTGAAAGGTTCTGGATTTTACCCCACCACATTCATAATGCGAAAAAATATCCTCCAGATAATAGATATGAAGATTTTTGTAATATCTTAAGCCAAAGGAGGGATTAACACTTGAAACTCTTGAAAACCAAAAAGTTATAGAAGCCCCAATAAAAAACTGAGCAAGAGTTAGGAACAGACAATTTACATAAAAGCAAACTAAAAGATGGATAGCTATGAAAAGATTTTCGAAATCATTAGTTATTAGAGAAATGCAAGTTAATGTGACAATGAGGAATCACTCATTGCTAATATCACTCGTGCTAATCATCATTCATGCTAATATCAGTAATACTGATATTAGCATGTTAAAAATTAGGAAGTGATGCCAATTGTTGGCATGGACATTAGGATATGGAGATCCTTATGCACTGCTGGTGGGAAAGTAGAAAATCTGATGAAGAAGCTGAGAGAACCTGGCCAAATTAGTTAAACACTCACCGGACAACTCCATAAATCTCATTTTGGGTATATTTAGGTATATGTAAAAGAAGTTCTCACCCAGGCTTATAAGGAGAGAGATAGGAGGGTATTCATTTCAGTGTTATTTGTGGTTGCAGGAGCTGGAGTATCTGCATGTGCAGCATTGGAAGAACAGAGAGGAAACGTGGTAAATGCTTTCCATGGAGTACTATGCAGCAATCAGAAATGGACTAAATGTACACATAGATGCTCTGACAACCATAATGCTCAATGAGAAAAGAGAACATAAATTAAAAACTGCATACATAAATACATACATGAATATAAAAACAGTAATGCACCTTTTACAAGAGCACATACATACATTAAACATGTGAAAATTGCCATTCTAATAGATGGAGGGAGGAAAATGGGGATTGAAGGGAATTAAATAAGAAGAGAGAGATGGGTGGGGAGGAGAGAATCTCTTCTCTCAGTGGTGACCCTGTTTCTCTGAAGTGTTTCCTTGTGCTGCTTCCTTTCAACCCCTCCACAGTATAATTCCACATTAAATATTTCTACAGCTAGGTTATAATCCACATGAAGGAGGTACCATGTATCTGTCTTGTTCACTGCTGTATCCTTAGTTCCTGGTACTGTGCTTGCACACAGTAGGTATTCAAAGAACATTGGTTGAAGGAATGAATGAATGCACAATTTTACAATGGACTGGCTCATGCTAAACCAAAGAAAACCAAAAGCTAAACTTAAGATCTTGAAAAAAAATTTCACATGGATCTTTTCAGTGTTAAATTCCAGGTTTCATCTCAAGAAAGATAAGTTCTTATATGTCATTCAAATGAAGTAGATAGAGCAACAATTTTGTTTTCAATGGTACTCATATGTGGCATTAGCTGAACTACTTTTATATTAGATAATGCATTTAAAATGGGGAGAATAAATTTATATCTTCAATGTTTTTATCAGAAGGATAAAAAGAGATACTACTATTCAAATAGCAAGAAATGTTTTCCTTTTAAAATCTAGTTATGTATATTATAATTTTCCTATCAAAATAGATTTTTATGCTCTCTTATACTGGAATTTCTTAGTCACAAATGTTATTAGGTGAGTTTTCCTTCTGCTTGTAATAGAACATTATAAAGTGATTCAGAATAGCCATTTACCTATCAAAGTATGCGTTTTCAAAGTATTTCACTTAGAACTAAATAATGTACCACCAGAAAGATATTTTATTGTACTAAACAAATGACCCTGTCGTTTCAATGCAGATGATCTTGATCTTTACCTCTCCACCAGCATTTATAAATGCCCGTTCACTACAGCCCGCAATTGAAAGAGCTCTACCAATGAATTAACTTGTCAAAAAAAGAGAATCTTTTAACTGCATCAGCACCCTAGCATCTCTTATAGTAAAACTACATTTTTTTTGGCTTATACATATTAGAGTGAAAATTTTCATTAGGGTTAATTCTTCTGGGAACAAAAATTTTTCTCAAATAACTGTTCTTCTTGGGAAATGAATTTATTTTCCAGGAATAAGATAATTTACTTAAATAAAATTTGCCATAGAGCTATGCTGATTAGCTCTAAACTAACAAACCTCCATCGCACCATTTGATTGCTTATTTTTCACAGATTACAAATAGCCAAATATTATAGGGTTAAAGGCTGATTAATGCAAGATAATTTGCATTTAGATAATAGTTTCTTTGGAATGGCTAAAGCTTCTAAACTATCTCTTTTGGCTTTTAAGTCATGTGTAATTTTCAGTGCACTTCCTTCTAAACCTCTATCTTTTGGTCTAAAGCTCAACTGTTTGTAGGAAAAGCACAGAACTTTATAGCATGCATGGTGCCTTTCTTTACTAAATTAGACCTTTACTGATCTGATAAACCAGGATCCTGAGACCCATGAAAAATAGCTGAATTGGAAGATTATTTTTCACCATAAAAAAACCTAATAGGTAGAGTATGCCAATAGGAATTTACAAACAGTTATACTTTTAGGCAGAAGCTGTGGCACAACATTATAAAAATAAGACTTAAAATAATAGGTTTGATTATTACTGTCTTGAATAGCCCACCATAAATCGCATAGGCATAGAGGCTATGTTTCTATTCATAGATTAAATTTTTTTTTTTTCAGTAGCAAATAATGACAATTAGATCCCACTAAAAGAGAAACTTGAAGGTGGACTATTTTAGGTAAGAAACTCGTTGTCTCCTCTGGTTCTTCTTAAGATCTGACTGCATACTGTATCTTTGCTTGATCCTATATATTACCACCTTTTCTATTGTTTCCACCCCAGAAGAGGAAGAGATTGAAACAAACTCACAAACAGGAAAGAGAGAGATTAAATGTAATATTCCTTAACTGTTTGAGAAAGGGAGATACTGGAGGAATAGGTCTTTAAAATAGTTTCAACCCACTAGAACAACTCAAAACCCAATAGCAACAACTGCATCTTTCTTATTTTTGATGGTTTGAAATTGTCTCTGAAATAGTAGGGCTATTAAGTAGTTACCCAAAAAAAATCAATGTGCTCTTAGGCTGCCAAAAAACGAGGTCAGAAAATTAAGTTCACCAACTAATCCTAGAAAAAGTGCTGCATACCTCATTGCTGAATATCACTATGGTCACCTTCGAAATACTCCCCTTGGAAAGCCATGCGCCAATGCCAGCACCTAGTTCACCTTTCAAAACAGTTTCGGAACTCTTTCTGGAATGCCCATCAGAGCTGTCGTCATATTATTCTTGATGTCCTGTATGTCATCAAAATGTCTTCCTTTCAGTATTTCCTTTATCTTCAGGTAAAGAAAGAAATCATTGGGGGCCAGATCAGGTGAGTAGGGAGGGTGTTCCAATACTATTATTTGTTTACTGGCTACAAACTCCCTCACAGACAGTGCCATGTGAGCTGGTGCATTGTTGTGATGCAAGAGCCATGAATGGATGGCGAAAAGCTCAGGTATAATGTGATTTCTTCAGAGATTCAGATTAAAACCTGGTTTGTTTTATAATTTAGTAATTCATAAAAAAATATTACCTCAAATTATAATTTTGCAGCCACAGTTTAGCATTTTTGGACAATATGTATAATTTTTTTTTAAAGATTTTATTGGGGAATTGGGGAAGGGGAACAGCCAAGTTGCTGTCCTTCAGTCTTAGTTATAGAGGGCACAGCTAGCTCAGCACCAAGTCCAGTCACCATCCGGCTGTCCATGGGCAGCTCACAGCCGCTCAGCTCAAGGTGCCGTGTTCAATCTTAGTTGCAGGGGGCATAGCTCACTATCCCTTGTGGGAGTTGAACTGGCAACCTTGTTGTTAGGAGCAGGTGTTCTCACCAGCTGAGCCATCCTGCCACCTATTGACAGCTCAGCTCGGGTGCAACATCATTGGTCCATGTGGGAATTGAACCAGAGACCCTGTTGCTCAGAGCTCGTGCTCTTAACCAACTGAGCCACTCGGCTGGCCAGAATAAACATATTTAGTATAACAGGGGTGACAAAAAAATGTATACATATGACTTGTATTCATCTTTTGTTATCAGTATATATTATTACAATTTTATTTATTTTATTTTTTTAGCTGAGCCATCCTGCCACCTGTTGGCAGCTCAACAGCAGCTCAGCTCAGGCTGGGCATTGAACTGCTGTTGCTCAGAGCTCAGCTCGCACTCTTGAGCGAGCTCTTAACCAATTGAGTGAGTATTACAATTTTAATACAGTTTTTTTCTTCCTTAAAACGTGTATACATTTTTTGGCACCCTCTGTATACCTGGTATATATATTGGTATATATACACATATATATTTAGAATATATATATATATATATATATATATGTAAATTTGAAATATATATCAGTTTGGGATATACATTAGAAAAAATATATACTAATTTATTTCTTTTGGTAATTCATTCTTTTGGACGTCTAGAGAAATAACATGTTCAGTTCAAGAGTAGAGGGTATCAGATATTAGGAGTAAAAAGCAGCACCTAAGTGAGTGCACAGCTCTGTGTTATCCCCAGGTCAGGAAGATGGACCAAGGACCTCATGACAAAAGCCTAATGATTTGTCCTGCCCCAGAGACCTGAGCGCTTGCTTACATGCTGGCATGTTTCTCTAATGCCAAAAGCTTTAAATGTACTGAAGTGAAAGAAGGTGCTCTTTTCCACCTCCTTCCTATTTCTTCTTTTGAAAACTCACTGGAGGTGGGTTTTCTTCTTTTGTGCTTTTTGATTCCCATAGAAACAGCTATCCTGTAAGACAGCTGATGGAATAGTCTGGCTGCTTACCGTTTTTAAAATAAGTAAGTATTAAGAAGCCAATTCATAGTTTATTTTTTAAAAGACAAAAACATAATTTACAAAGCTATTCAAGTGTGGGAAGATTGAGTCATTTGCAGACGTGGGTAAATCAATGGAGGAAAACTTATAAAAGGCCAATATTTGTAAATCACAAGCCTACTCATGTTCACTAGCAGTCTTAGTTCATTCAACTGCTGGTTTTTCGTCTTTTAAGAATATAAAAGAATGTGTAATTTAAAAAGTCTGATATGTTTATTGTAGAAAACCTGGAAAACACTAAAAAGTCTCATGAAAAACAAATGAAGAGGGGCCAGAAGAGTGGCTCAGTTGGATAAGAATTGGCTTATAGCACGTGCTATGGGCAACAGGGCCGCTGGTTTGATTCCCACATGGGCCAGTGAAAGCTGCGCCCTAGCTGAGCTGTCGCTGAGCTGCCAACAGGTGACAGGATGGCTCAGCTGGTGTAACAACAAGATTGCCTGTTCAGTGGTGGGCTATGCCCACCTGCAACTGAAGATTGAACTCGGCACCTTGAGCTGAGCTGCCGCCTGGATGGCTCAGTGGATAGGGTGTGGGCTTTTAACAACAAGGCTGCCTGCCAGGTTCGACTCCCATATGGGATAGTGGCTATGCATCTAAGATTGAACACAGCACCTTGAGCTTACAGGCCACGAGCTACTGCTGGGAAGATTGAAGAACAACTTGGCTGGTCCCCTCCCCCAATTCCCCAATAAAATCTTTAAAACAAAAACAAAAACAAACAACAAATGAAGAAAACTATATTTTGATACATTTACTATTTGTAATTGAATACTGTAAAAGTTGAATCATACTCTAGAATTCTGTATCTTCTTTTTTTACTTACATATTGTGAGCCCTTTCCCATGCATATAGAGCAAACCTGGATCCCACAATGCCTACTAAAATGTTAACTATCACATGCCTCTCAGATTGGACACACATTATGTTTCACTGACTCAATAGATTTTGAGTGCTTCCTCATAGGAAATTTATAAATCTTATTTGTAGTTGACTATCTAGGATTTCTGTAATGCCTGGCACATAATGGCCTAGGTAAGTTTATTATTTGCTCTTTCTGAATCAAATACATAGCAATTAAAATTAATCTGCTGATTAAAAGAAAAATTCTGAAATGGATACTGGGCATCTTGTGGAATTTTTAGTTCAGGATATCGCCAGATAAAAAATTAGATAGTATCAACTCTATACTTAGGTGATTTTGTACATATACACAGATACACACTATCTAAACAAACCACTCAAAAGGCTTATATCGTTAATGAAACCTTGCTGACAAATGGGGCAACCAAACTGAGCTCTCCCTTCTGTAACTTTCATTCCCAACCAGTAAGCATTGTCCTATTGAACAGATGTGTTAAGCTCCATCAATTCCAATCCTAGAAACACGATCATTTTTGACGACTCCTAGATCTCCTATTTTATTTCTGCAGCCTAATCCATTCCCCTAAACTTTAGATTAGTGTATCAGCTGCCTCCTAGCTATCTCCACAGGCATTAAAAATAAATCAGCATTCCCAAGATGGAAATAGTATTTCTCTCTCCTTATCTGCATTCCTTATTTTGATAAATATTTCCACCATCCCGCTGGATTAACCTACATCCCTCCCTTAAATTCCTATGTTGAAGCACTAGCCCCAATATGACATTGTGATGGTATTTGGAGATGAGGCCTTTGGGAGATAATTATGGGTAAATGAGGTCTCAGCGTGAAGTCCTCATGCTAGGATTAGTACTCCTATGAGGAAAGGAAAAGGCCTCTCTCTCTCATACACTAGAGGACATATAGAGAAGGCAGCTGTCTATAAGACAGGAAAAGAGCCCTCACCAGACACCAAATCAGTTGGCACCATGATCTTGGACTTCCGAGCTTCCAGAACTACGAGAAGTCAGTTCATGTTGTTTAAGCCATCAACCTATGGTGTTTTGTTATGGCAGCCAAGTAGAATAAGACAACGACTAAATCTATTATTTAAGTCTCAAATACGGACTGTGAGACTTTCTCTCACATTCACTCATCACATCTAAGGTCTGTAGTGTAGTTAACATTACTGTATCAATTTAGATTTCCTGGTTTTGATATTTTATATGATATTAACACTGAGGGAAGCTGGATGAAGGATACATAAGACATTCTGTATTACTTTTGCAACTTCCTGTGAGTTCATAATTATGTCACAATAAAAATTTTTTTTAAACCCTTCTATATCATTTCATTGTCTAGTAATAAAAATTTCTGACAAAGAAGTAAGTGTATTCACAGTTAAGAGAACTGCTTTGTATTCAAGTACGATAAATTTCATTAAAGTGAAGTTTTAAAAAGTCTGTCTGGCTGTTGAGCTTCCACAGAATCTGAAAGTTCTAAATAATAAGTTAATATATCTAAAATATGATTACACTTTATTTCCTTCATTACTGACAAAATCATTTAAAATAATTCAAAAAAATACAGCATAATTGAAAAATCTTCAGCCAAACAAAATGAGTTCCATGCTTTCAAATGAAACTTTAAGAAATACACAATGTCAAAAAAACAACACAATGTCTTGCTTTTAAAAGCAAGAGATTTCGTTTTCAAGTAGGTATGTATCTAAATAAAAATAGTTACATATCTATGCTAGATGTGAACATAGTGATAGAATAAAAGACTCCAGCTTTGAAATGTTTCACCTTCACCTACAGGTTTATTTTCTAAAGGTACTTTAGCTCTGCATTTCTATTTCACTAGCAGCAGGAAACTATTTGCCTGTCACATCACTATGTTCCTTGAGATTTAGTCTTAAACACACTATTGATTATCATCATTATATTGTTCATGCTACAAGAATGGAATAGAAATTTTCACAGAGAAGAAGAACTAATCCCAAACAACAAACTTAAAGGACTCAGTGCCTACATTGAATTCTTTGAGGAATTACAAGCACATGTATCTTCCACACCTACACTTCTGCACAATGTTTGCCTCATTAACTCTATGAAGGAAAAGTCAAGGGTTATATAATAACTTTTGCCTAGATTACGTTTACTCCAAAGGTAACCATGTGATTTCCTCTAAGAGAAAGCATGTCAAAATCATCTAACTTGAGACTTGAGTTAACTATTAATGGCTTTGTTTCATTTCCCAGTCTGTCAATAACTACTTTTTCCCAGATCTCTCTTTGGAAATAGGTTCTTTCCTCTATTTCCCTTCAAGGTATTTTTTTCTTTGAATAGTATCCATTCTCTGCACTTTGGGAACACCAGCAGATTGCTGGAATCATGCTGCGGTATGGCTTTTTAAAGCTCCAAGGACTTTTGGATCCTGACTTGGTCCTGAAATAGATACAAGGATAAGGGGATGGGAGGTTTACATATTAACATGAAGGGCCATGAAGAGCCCTTGGAATTCTGAGAATGGAATAACATCAATCAGCCCTATAATGAAGAGAATTACTCATTCACCCCTGATTCTTCTGCACACCTTATTCTCCACCCTGGTAATGCTAGAAGCCAGACCCCTGTAAGTAAAGAGTGGTAGAAGTAATTATAACTAAGGAAATATTTACTGAGGAAGAAAACAAAAAAACCTTATGCTGAACTTTTAGATGCTGATTATGTATATGACTATATCATTTCGTGTCTTAATGACAAATCCCTTTAATTTTAATTTATATCTCCATAGCTGAAGGCTCTTTTTTAGTATGATGTTTACTATTTTTATTAGTGCATTTTTTTCAGAACTTGGGGCTACAGATAACACCGATCTAGGCAAATGTAGAATGAATAGCCTGTGGCCCTTGGAAACAACCCCTATGTATTATTTAGTCATGTTGAATGGCTCTTCATTCTAATCATAAAAGAAATGAAGACTTAAAATGACAGCTTTGAAAGGTTACAGGGATCAGGGATCCTTAAAAATTTATACACAGCCCACTGTGTACAAGGAAGTACAATCATAAAAGTTTAATGAATCAGTTTTGTTTACTATACAATGTAATCAATTACTGGTTTAAGCAAGATTTGATGCTTTATTTTCAGGGGTTTTTGAGCTGAAGTTACGTTCCTGGTGTGAAATGTAAATGTAACTGGAGAAATTTAAACACACTTTCATTTATTCATATGCATAAAAAGATATAATCAAGGCAATTATGCTTCACACAAACAGCATTAATGCTGAAAATATTTTACAGCTCACCAGTCAGAACAGATGCTAGCTCGTACAACTGATATACCCCAAATAACAGAAGTAAAACAAAAAACTCTTTACAGGTCATGAATTTTGTTTTTTGTTTTTTATTCTCTATCATAAAGTTCTGTAGAATCTAACTCACCATGGCCCATGCAGGGATTGAACCAGCAATGTTGGTGTTACCAGCATCACACTCTAACCAACTGAGCTAACTGGTAACCCCCAAAACCTGACTTCTCAGCATGATATGTATGTGTGTACATATATATTAAAAGGGTTCCTAAATACAGTGTTTTTCAAGGGAGGTAGATGAGTCTCAGTAGACTTGTTCTTTATTATTTCCATAAATCAATCTTGGATTTACTAAGGATTTTTAGGAAGTACATAACATTATCTTAATTTTTTACTGAATCTTTTAGGATTAACCAAAATAATATATAATCAAAAGTCAATCAATAGCAACTACTAATAACCACTAAAAACTTCATTCATCTTGATTCTATCAGAAAGAACATTTATGAACAATCAAGCAAGAAATATCTTTTACGCTAGCCCATAAAAGTACTGTTTTAGGTATCATGAGGTAGGTAAAAAGAGTTGTAATAAATGGTGTTTTCTCTCTAGGAGGTTTTAATCTAGTTGGGTGACTAGTTACTCAAATTACAAAAAAAAATAATTACACATGATGTTAAAAGTAGATGCTTTAAGAATAATAGCTTATATTGGGTTGTTGGAAAAGTCATGATTCATTTTTGTAACAAAAAACATAGAAAAAATACATCATGACTTTTCCGACAACCCAATAGAAAAGATAAATTCTTTGCACTTTAGAAACATATAACCTAATTCAGTATGAGCAATCTAAGGAGAGTGTAGACATGATGACCCTGAGAAAACAGGGCCTCAGAAATACTGTGTGCCTACATTCCATGTCATAGCATTGATACCTTGGTTTTTCTCAGGTGCATAGATGACTTATTTTTGTTTTGTTTTTTTAAATCACAGTATATATGTTTTCTACATACCTGAGTTCATGTTATGACATAGATAGTACACTGTTTGTTTCCCCTCCCCCTGCCTTTTTTTGGACACTTTCTGTTTTCATAGATCATGCTCATACCCAAAAAAACCCAAAGATACTTTAATACCAATTAGAGAAACAACAGCTTTCTCCTTGTAGAACCGCATAATGTAAGGCTGCTACTGAGTGTTACAGGAAGTTTTATCAAAAATATGTTGCTTTCACAATTAACTCTAGTCTAGACTTTAAAAGATGTCTATATCTGCAGAACTTAGATTATTTACTGCTTTGCTCAAAGTCCTCTAACGATGAAAATACAGGTCATAAATGAGACTATCAAATACAGACTGTAGATTTAACTGTATTACACCTCATTAAATTTACTTATGGTAAAGTGGGTTTTACCTCCAATAAAATCATATTCCTTCATATTTGGTGAAATGTCCAGGATTTAATTTTTAAAGGAAAATATTTAGCATTTCCTAACAATTTGAGTTCTATATTCCTTGACAACTCAGATTTTTCTCTCTTTTAAAAAAGTCAAAGTTTATTTTCAAAATCATTGTCATTTTTCATGGTATTCTGGAAACTTTGCACTCTGTGCAAATGATATTTTGTGCAACTGATATTTTAGTGTTCAAAATTGTCTAATCTTCTTAAGTTTAAAAATCTGTAAAATAGGGGAGGCTGGTTAGCTCAGTTGGTTAGAACACAGTGCTCATAACACCAAGGTTGCCGGTTCAATCACATGATTAAAACAACTAGATTGAAACAACTACTTGACTTGGAGCTGATGAGTCCTGGAAATACACACTGTTCCCCAATAAAACTTAAAAAAAATCTGTAAAGTAGCTTGAACTTTGTATTTATTTACATTACTGGTTTTACAAAATAGGTGAGTTTACTTAAGGTTAAATGGAAAAAAATGGTTAAAGTAGAAAAAAGAATGAAAAATAATAAAATGAAAATGAGTAGAAATATACTACTATATAGTCCTACTTAATGTTATAGTTGAACTTTGAACTTCTTGGCAGCCAACGTCATAGGGAATTTAGAATTAAATTAGACAGAAAAAAATATATTAATTCTTCCATAGATAGTAATCCTTCTGATAATTTAATTATTTGGAAAGCTCGTACATGAAAGGGTTTATTTTGTTTAGTTGTTCTCCAACAGACAGAACAGAATATAGATGGAGCTGAAAAAAACTTTCAACATGGGGTAAAAGATGTCGTTACTTCTGTATTTTCATGGATTCATTTCTGATGCCTTCATTTAATTCATTTTTTTCTGAGTCTCAAAGGAAGACTGTGCTTTCAGCTGTATCTCTGGAACAGCTGCACCTGTTCCCTGACTTAAAGTAAATAACCATGATTTTGAAAACAATTCATAATTTGATCCTCATACTAACCCATTGAAATGGATTTTATGTCCATTGTAAACACGAAGAAGCTAAGGCTCAAAAGATGCTCATCTACAAAGCAGTGTTGTCTAAACCTGGGCTGTTCAATATGGTGGCACTAGTCACATGTCACAACAGTGCACTGGAAATGTGACTGGTCTGAATTGAAATGTGCTATAAATATAAAATACATACCAGATTTAAAATACGTGGTATAAAAATGTAATGTAAAATATCTCATTAATAACTTTTATTGATTGCACACTGGAATAATATTTTGAAAAATTTTCTTAAAATTAATTTCACCTGTTTCCTTTTACTTTTTAAAATACGGCTGCTAGAAAATTGAAATTATAGACGTGGCTCACATTATATTTCTTTTGGACACACCTGTATAAACTAAATCTCAGACCGCTATTTGATTCTTTCCCAATATCTCTTACCCTTAAAGTGAACATCAATCATTTTATTTTGTAAATAAACTATCTTTTCTGTGAAATGTTCTCAATTATTGCCTTTGGTAATTGTAGCTTTTATCATTTGTGGTTTAAATCTTACTCTATGTCCTTCAAATTTATACCCTGGTTCTACATAAACAGCATTAAGGTATTTGAAAATGATCACAATAGTCATACTATGTTTTATCATGATGATGACGCCACTGGTACCACTTTAGGTTAGAGCAATTCACCTCTGACTAAATCACTGCACCTTTATCAACACCCCCACTCCTTTTCTCTGTCACTGCATCTTTCTTCTTGTTACTACACCTCTCACCGCACTTATTACCACCCAGCTAGTTCTGAATGATGTCTTCCTGATTCAGTTAAAGAATGGAACAGGGCTGGCTGAGTGGTGCGTTGGTTAAGAGCTGGCTTTGGACACCAGCTCCGAGCAAAAGGGCCCCGGTTCGGATCCCACATGAGGGCCAATGACACTGTCCTCTTCAGCTAAGATGGTGAACAACAGCTCAACTTGGAGCTGGGCTGCTGTGGGTCACCGGCATCGGTGTAGGTTGCAGCCTTGCTGCAGTGGGCTGCTATAAGCTACCGTGAGTGGCCAGCAGCCAGCATGAGCATCCAGCAGTTAGAGTGAGCTGCTGTGAGCCACAGTGAGCAGCTGTTCAATGGCCAGCGAGTGACTGCCTCACCTGGGAAGAGCACAATGATAATACCAACATGGGCCAGTGAAGTAACGTCCTCCTCAACTGGACTAAAGAACAGAAGAACAGTAACTTGCCTGTTCCCTTCCCGGATTTCCCCAATGCTGTTCCCCGCCCCCAATTCCCCAAGAAAATCTTAAAAAAAAAAAAAGAATGGATTACAGATACTTAAAATAGCTAAGAAGGACAGTTTAGTCCTTAGTCAATCCACTTAACAAAAAATGCAACTAGATAATCACCGAAAGTTTTTTGTCTACTTCTTCTAATTCTGTTTTCTTAAAAACATGCTACAATTTAAATTTGAAGATGTTTAGGAGTTTTCCAAAGTATTCCAAGGAATATTAATTCTGAGTTATGCTTTATAAACAAAGGATTATTTGGTAGAAATGAGTCAAGGAGGAACTACATTTTCTACCTTCTTTTGAAAGTCACAAAGCACATAAACATAAAAAAAATACTTTATGAAGTCCTGCAATTACAAGACCCCACAAATCAGAATTATTTAACCCACATTTTTTATACTTATTTGACCATGAAACAATACTTTCTGCTTAACATCTGTTAGCGCCCAAAGATCTATTGTTCTGTGGAATACACTTTGAGAAAGGCTACTTGAGGTGAAAAAAATTTTCCATTTTCATGATGTCCAATATTGTTCATTTTAAACCAGAAACACATTTAAATGAAAAAAGCTAGAATGCAACAGGCATAAAAGCCCTTAATACATATCACTTCTGATTACTTTTGCCCTTGTTCCTGTCACTTTGTTAATTTATTTTTAAAATTCATTTTCATAACTTTGAAAATATTGATAGCTGGAAATAGATCTTAGATTGGCAAAAGACCCAATGTCATATACATACATTAAATAGTGCAGTGACCTTAAAAAGCAATGAATCATAGATTAAAGTTTATGCTTCAAAGTATCACAGAGGATACAGTACAAAGAAAAACAGTTTTATTTTTTAATTTGACAACATGACTTTTATAAGGCAGATTTGGGGTTGGGAAGGAAAAAAATATCACTTCTCCTCCTTCCCCTTTTTTAAAAAGCAGAGTCATGTTGGTCCATTTTCTAAAGTAGCAGGGAACAAATGCAGTGTCACTTCTGAGCATATGTTAAGTCATTGGTCCAATTAATCTGTTGTAGATCTAAACAGACATACCTTGAAAGTACACTTAGAGGAAGAGAGAAAATTATTACTTTCAGAAGATCTGAGGTTGTATTTAGAAAAATCTAAAAGAAAAACTAGTAGAAATAATGAGAAAAAAGTATTAGAATCAATCAGAGTTCAGCAAGGTTGCTTGATACAGAATTTAAAACACTAAGTCAATAAATAAATAAATAAATAAATAAATAAATAA
This sequence comes from Aselliscus stoliczkanus, assembly GCA_033961575.1. Lineage (NCBI taxonomy): Eukaryota > Metazoa > Chordata > Mammalia > Chiroptera > Hipposideridae > Aselliscus > Aselliscus stoliczkanus. The sequence goes on from CM066731.1 coordinate 28,378,238, forward strand.
ATAAATAAATAACAAAAATAACCAGTTAGAAAATGTAATAGACCAAAATATGGTATTTCAAATAGTAATACAAGTTACAAAATTCCTAGGAAAAAAATTAACAAGTACGTCCAGAAGATATATGATGAAAATTACAAAATGTTACTGAAGGACATAAAAAATGGTCTAAATCAATAAAGAGACATCCTGACTCCAAATAGGAAGAATCAATATTACAAAGATGCCAATTCTCCCTAAATTAATCTAAATTTTAATGCAATTTTATCTTTACAGTTTGCCAAGAATAGAAAAAATGAGTTTAGCCAAGAGAATTATGAAGATGAATAATGAGGGTAGTCTGTACTTAATGAATTAGTAAAACAAATAATAAAGCTAAATTAGTATTTAAAATATTATGATACTGTTTTAACTTCTCAAGTTGATAGAACAGAATAAAAAAAAATCCAAGAACAACAAAATAAGGACAGTTTAATATATAAAGTATGGAATTTTATATAAATAGATAAAGTTTGGGCCATTCAGTGAATTACCTAGGTCTAACTACCTATCTACTTGGAAAAAATAGATTTAGATCTCTACTTTCCATCATCTACAAAATAAATTTCAGGTATATTAAAGATCTACTGATAAAAAACCTTATATACATATGAGAATAAAATATAACATTTTCATAATATTAGAGAGAGGAAGGGTTTTCTAAATATGACACAAAACCAGGAAAATGGGCAAAGACTATGAATAAGTATTTCACAGGAAAAAAATAAAGTAAAAATGGCTAATAAACCCAAAAATACATGAACATAATTTTAACCTTACCAATAGTCAAAGAATGTATTCAGTGATTGTTGAGTACTGAATAAAATGAAAATAAAAATTTGTACTAGACTGGCAAAGATGAAAAAAATAACACTAATATAGTTAGGAGTGGGTAAAATGAGCTCTCTTATATTCTCTTTGAGCATATAAATGGTGCAGTGCTTTTAGAAGGTTATTGGCAACATTTTTCAAAATTAAAAATGAGCTCATCCTTTTAGCTAGTTATTCTACTTGCAGAAATGATCCCACAGCTAAGTCACATGCATACTTTGATCGGTATAAGGATGGTCGCTGTATCATTGTATAGAAAGCCTAAATGTCCTTTAATGGAGCATTATGTTACATTTATGAAATTCTCTGTGAGATAGCTCTATATATACTGACATGTAAAAATTCCAAAATATATTTTTAAGTAAAAAATAAAAAATCAAATTTCAATAAAACATGTGGAGTATACACTGGAATATGCATAAAGTTTGGAAGATTAGACAATGCAACAAAACAACAGTTGTTATCTTTGGGAGATGAATCAAAGGGGAGGAGGTGGATAATAAGTGAGGAAGCAACTTCTACTTTTTTTTTTTTTTTTACTTTTTTTTTCTATTATAGGTGTTTGTAATATTTTGTTTTTAACATAAAAAAAGCAGATATTGGCTAAAAAAAACAGAAAAGCAAATATTTTTGATGTATGTTTTCCTGGAAAAACACAATAATGATTATGCTTAAAGAATAGATGTATATTATCATAGATTTACAATTTGAAAATAATTTGTTCTTATTTTATCACATTTTCCTAGCCAAGCCACTTCACTTCAATTGCTCAGTTTACTTAGCAACAAAATATACATTATATTAATTCCAAAGGAGAAAGTTTATATAGTAAGTAATTAGTGGTTACATAAAATTCTGCATAAAATTCCATATTTTATTTTATCATGTGAAAATTGACTCTCCTGTATTATTATTATAAAGGTTAATCAGAAAAAAGGAGAAGTAAAATATTTCAGTACAAATGCAGAAAAATTTTTCTTAGGATCTACTTCAAAAAAATAACAGGGCCAGCTGAGTGGCTCAGTTGGTTAAGAGTTAGCTTAGGGCCGGCCGAGTGGCGCAGTGGTTAAGTGCTGGCTTGGGAAGCCAGCGGCCCCAGTTCGGGTCCCATGTATGAGGGCCAGTGACACTGCCCTCAAAAAAAAAAAAAAAAAAAAAAAGAGGTAGCTTAAGAGCACGAGCTCTGAGCAACAGCTGTCACTGGTTTGATTCCCACATGGGCCAGTGACGTTGTACCTGAGCTGAGCTGCCGCTGAGCTTCCAACAACACTGCCTGTTCGATGGTGGCCTATGCCCGCTTGCAACTAAGACTGAACTCGGCACCTTGAGCTGAGCTGCCGCCTGGATGGCTCAGTGGATAGAGTGTGTGCTCTTAACAAGACGGCTGGTTCAAGTCCCACATGGGATGGTGGCTATGCCACCTGCAACTAAGACTGAACACAGCACCTTGGGCTTAGAGGCCATGAATTGCCCACAGACAGCCAGATGGCGACTGGCACCCTCCACAACTAAGATCGAAGAACAAGGGCCGGCTGAGTGGCGCATTGGTTAAGAGCTGGTTTTGGGATGCCAGCGGCCCCAGTTTGGATCCCACATGAGGGCCAGTGACACTGCCCTCTACAGCTAACAACAGTTCCACCTGGAGCTGGGCTGTGCGAGCCCCGGCGATGGTGTAGGCTGCAGCCCCTGCTGCAGTGGGCTGCCATAGGCTACAGTGAGTGGCCGGCAGCCAGCATGAGCGGCTGGCAGCCAGCGTGAGCTGCTAATAGCCTCAGTGAGTGACACCCAGAGGCCGGCGACCCAGCTGCCTCATCCGGGAAGAGCGCAATGACGATACCAGCATGGGCCAGTGAAGCAACGTCCTCCACAACTAGAATGAAGAACAAAAGGACAGCAACTTGTCTGTTCCCCTTCCCCGATTCCTCAACGCTGTTCCCCTCCCCCAATTCCCCAATAAAATCTTAAAAAAAAAAAAAAAGATCGAAGAACAACTTGGCTGGTCCCTTTCCCCAATTCCCCAACACTGTTCCCCTCCCGCAATTCCCCAATTTAAAAATAAATAAATAAATAAATAAATAAATAAATAAATAAATAAAAAGAAATAATAAACATGAGCACATTTGTTGTCCTTGAGATAAGAAGATAACCAAGAGGACTCTGATTCTTAATTAGCAGGAGACATCTATTTTGGGTTTTTATGGATTAACCTGAGCTATTCTTATTGTTAATGCCCAGGCTCCCCATATCCAATGACACATCAGTAAAAAACAAAGTCCAGTAGCTCTGGTTATACCAGGACTATGGTTCAACAATCAGGAAAATCAATTTAGGTAAATGTCTAAGAATCATCATTTATCTTGGTGTTCTTTAGCAACTGCAAAAAGACTGTTTCTCCTTAATAACATAAAACCCCAATTTTCCCAAACTGGCAATAGTGTAACAATTCGCACATGGAGAGGCACATCTTAAGCACAGTTTCTCTTATTATACAAGAATTTCTTTGAGATTTTTCTGCTAACTGCTGTTGCCATCTCTCACTCTGTTTTAAGTACATATGGCTGAAAGCACAACCTTTTTCTTAATCCCCTAGAAGCATAGTAGTGAGATGACTGGAACAGTTAATATGACCTCACTAAGGCTTGTACTATCAACAACAAAATCTGTATTTTAATATGAAACTAGATAGTCTCATTAATAAAATATGAGTTACTGTTTCTAGGGTTTTGTGATAGGCAGAATTCTAACAACATCCTCCCACGATCCACATCCTGTGGTTATTCAAACACTAATCCAGGTACTGATGTTAAAATTGGGAGATAGTTCTGGGTTATCCACATGGGCCAATGTAATTAAGTGAGCCCTTAAAAGCTGATGAGGAAGGCAGAACAGTCAGCTGTATAGCTGCATTGGAAGAGGGAAGCAGAGGAGAGATGAAGCAGACAGGGAGGTCAGAAAGATTGGAAGAGTGACAAATGACAAGGACTCAACCGCTATTGCTGGCTTTGGAAATGGAGGAAAGGACCCACGAACCAAGGAACACAGGCTTTCTCTAGAAACTGAGAATGATCCCCAGCTGACAGTCAGCAAAGAAATGAGGACGTCAGTCCCACAACTGCATGCTTGCAAGAAGATTAATCCTCAGGGCCACCAGAAAGGAACATAGTCCTGCCAACACTTTAATTTTGTCCTTGTGAGACTCTAAGCAGGAAACTAGTTGAGCCACACTGTGTCTGGACAGCTACCTACTAAGTGTAGGTAGAAAGTGTGAGATCATAAATATGCATTGTTTTAGGCCTGTAAATTTGTGGTAATTTGTTACAGTAGTAATAGAAAACGTAATTTTTTAGATGCTAGCCCATTCTTGTTTCTTCCCTGCTTCCCAATGGTAGACACCATCATCATTCGAGTTCCTTATCTGCAGTTTTGATATCTTCCTTTAAGCCTAGAACCAAGGAAGCAAGGCCCAAAGAGAAATGAATTATGGAGACACTACTCCTAAGTGTCACATTGCCTCAATCTATTACTGCCTTGTCTCTATGAGTTCAATGTGTGATTTTTCCTTCTTTGCTTGTGTGACTAATTTGAAGAGATTACCTTTAAGCATTTCAATTTCTTTTACCTTTATAATCACTTATGTTAGGAAATTTTTTCAGTAGTACTTCATCTTAGTTTACATGTAAAATCTAGAAACTGAGCATATATTTGTAAGATCTTATTAAGCAAGCAGTCAGCTTAGTTCTGAAAAAAGTAAAAATATTACATATAAGGTATATAAATTTGCCATCCTAATGTACTCTCTATGAAAATAGCTATTATATAGAATATAGCAGAGAATTTAAAATAATTTTCCTAGTACAAAGGCAGCATGATTGCATTTTTAAACAATGAACCAGGCTTTATTTTTGCTTCATCATTAATATTACTACGAGACCTCAAGAAAGTCACTTAACATTTTTGCTTTGATCTCACATTCATGAAATATTACCACTTGTCTTACTCTACTATGGGAGAAAAGTAATTCAAGTTTTAAAAAATATTGCTATCTTCTTTAGATGCAAAAGCAATACAGTATTTTATTAATCATAATTACAGTGAATTATATTTAAACATATTATCATTGACTAACATTATAGAACTCTTCTATGCACATGTATATACTGGCCTTCCATATTTCACTTGTTGAATTTGTCACATTTCTTACTTATGTCAAATAACCATACTAAACAAATAGCAATCTAAAGCTGGGCGAGGACTAGTGTGCAGGAACAGACTGGCAAGTGTGATTATGTTGGTGGAAGGAGTAATGGTGGTGGTAGGTGGTCAAGGTTATAATCCAATCAGAGAGGGTTTCTATTAATACATGGTTCCTGATTCAGCATATTACAATGAAAAGAGAAATGGTTAGGGACTCTTACCCATTACTTTAGTTCTTTGGATGAGTTGAGAAAGGAAGACAAGACAGGAAAAGAAGCCAGAGTTGGAGAGCTGGAGATACAGGCAAGGCCATGAAGCAGTCTTAGCCAAGGAGCCGGAAGTAAGGGGGCTCGTGTTACCAGGGGTCAGTGCAAGATAGCAGAGATGTGAGCAAGTTAGAATAACAGGTATGAAACAATGGGGCCAACGACTCTTGAGATTGATATAATTCCTGCCTCAGATAAAATTGTAGATAACACAATATGAGACAGAGAGAGAGATTGAGAGAGAGAATGAATTCGCCATCCTGAGAAGCTGGACTGGTTTGGGGACAGATTTGATGCCTGTCCTGGGATGAAGAGAAGCATGCAGCTTGGCTCAGTTCTTTCACTCTCTCAGGGAAAGAAGAGTGAGAGAACATACATCAGCCACCCCTAGAAATCATGCCAGGTTGATAGAAACTACTGGTCTTGTGCAGTGATGCTTCAGATGTCGGTATTGCTTCAACCTCTACAGAAAGAACTTTTCTAAAGTGTGAAGGGTGTATATGAGTAATGGCAATGCATTTTTGTCTATTTGTTTTTTCCCCTGGTATCTCTGTTCTTCAAAATCCATCTTTGTAAATAGTAAATTTCAGTGAGTTTTGGGGGATTCAATTTCCAGTACCGTGAATAGAGAAGTCTCTGTGTTTGTTACTGCAACTTAAAAGTTGCCGAAAAGTCATTATGCTAAAACAATATTTTAGCAGGTAACACATCTTTCAGCTTAACAAAAATGGCAGTTCTTCACTTGGGTATGGAAAAGAAAGGAGATTATATAATAATCATGGGGATGATTTTGGTGATACAAGACCTTTTGCTTCTCCAAACTTCACTCTTCACTGTTGATGTCTGGAATCCCCACCTTTACAGCTTCACTATTTTTGTCCTTTCCAGTTTTGAAAATACAAAAACAGTAATAACTCGGTTTGCGAGCATAATTCGTTCCAGAAATAAACCACTCGTATTGTAAGACATCACTTGTTTAGCAAGTTAAAATGTATTATTAGGTCGTGCAAACTGCTATTACTTTTGCACCAACCTAATAGAAATGTTTCCTCATCTTGTGGAACACTCGCAAACCAAGTTACTCGCAATCCAAGGTTTTATGGTTTTTTACTGTACTTGTATTTTGAGAGTATTTAAGCATTTCCAACTATTCTCTGTCTTCATGGGAATGAGGAAGTCAGTTATTTCCTGAGAAGAGAAAAATGTGAAAGAACCTGAAAAAACTTAAAAAGGATCAGCTACAGAAAGGAAGGGAGACCTTCAATGAGGACGGAAAGTGGAGGCTACCGGAGAAAATTCACCTGGTTCACAATTTTGAATAGGACTTACTGAAAGTATTTATTGTTTTGTTTTCTCTCCTCCCCACACTGCCCTTTCAGTTTCCTCATATAAAAAATTACAAGGAGGGATCACAGTCCCCACTTCAAAGAGCAAACATAGTGATTAGAAGAGTTAATAAATTAGAACATGGCTGGCACACCAGTGAATGTCCATTGCTCTCTGGCTACATTTTCTGGGTCTGTTTCATTTGGCTAAAGAAATAAAACACATTTTCCTCAATGAACATGATAGTAAATAAACAGATATCAAGAAGATATTTTCTGTAAAGGGCCAGATGGTAAATGTTTTAGGCTTTTTGGGTCATATGATTTTCTCTGGCGACCATTCAACTGAGCCACAGTAACAAAAAAGTAACCATACATAAACAAATGAGTTTGGCTGTATTCCAATAAAACTTTATCAAATAAAACATTATTTATTGAGAGTTGGGGGTTTTGCTGATAGAAATGGTGGTGTGAAGTGAGCCTCTTAAAATCCCCTCTGGAATTTACAACAAATTGAACAGCTATAATTCCAGGAAGGACTCCATGCGTAGCAGACAGGCAAGATAAAGAGATGTGCAACTGAAATCATCTAGAGGTGGGCAAATTGGGCAAGTGGGGAGGAGGAAAGGGGGAAATGCAGACACAAGGGCACCCAGGACTGCAGGATGCAGACTGGAGCTTGGAGCTCCCAGCTCCCTGCATTCCGGAGCTACCGCATAGTGGGAGAGGGAAGAGTTCTGACTGCTAGCCCTCCCCTTATGGCTCACAGTCCTGACTGAGGGATCAGCATATAACACGGATGAACCCAACGCTCACATCAAAGACTGAGGGAAGAAGGGTGAAAACAGTGGTTTAAGTCGTCACTGCCAAGCAGAGGATGGAAGAAATAGGCACAGAGCCTAGCTGCCCCCTCCCCACCCTCCCAGAGCTCGCCCCACCCCACCTGCCCAGTGCTAGAAGCAGAACAGTAGTGAGTCAGATCAAAAGAACAGAATATTTGCAGTTCTGAGAACTGTGGCCTGCAGTCACGGACTCACAGCCCAACTAGTTCGGGTGAAGGGAAGAGGGCCATGGGTGCAGGACTGGCTGTGCTTGTGGTCGCCACCATTGCTCAGAGCCACCTCTCACAACCCACCCTGCCCCTACCCCCACCTATCTGGGCAGATTCCTGCAGGGGTAAACAGAGCCACTGAAACACACAGGCCCTGAAACTGGTGCAGGAAGAGCTTTGGAACTTCAGAAGCTCTCCACATCCCCCAAGGGAGGCAGTGCCCTATAACCCAAGCGACCTGCTCAGAGAGGAGAAGCCCACCTTCCAGGGAACCCTCCCCCCAATTAGGTGGGAAACCAGAACAGTGCAGAGGAAATATTACACTACAGAGGTAGAGCAAATAAAAGGCTGCAGTCAGAGAGAAAATAAAACATTCTACCAAGATCTACTAGAAAGCAAAGAAAGACCTCTTCCTACCAACCTGTTGCAGAACCCACTCCTGTAAATGCCTAGGAAGTAAAATAATAATTCATTAATTGCTATGAATAACCAAGGTAACAAGGCCGATCAGAAAGTTAATGAAAAGTCTTCAGAAAATGAACTTAAAGACATGGAAATATGTGACTTAAATGAGAGAATTAAAGATTTCAGTTCTGAAAAACTCGAGGAACTACAAGAAAACATAGGCAGTTTAATGAACTCAGAAACACAATCAAAGAACAAAATGAACATTTTACCAAAGAGACTGAAATTTTAAAAAAGAACCAGGGCCGGTTAAGAACCAGGGCCGGTGGCGCATTGGTTAAGAGTTGGCTTAGGACGCCAGTGGCCTTGGTTCGGATCCCACATATGAGAACCAGTGACACTGCCCTCTACAGCTAACAACTGCGAGCCCTGGCGACGGTGTAGGCTGCAGCCCCTGCTGCAGTGGGCTGCCATAGACTACAGTGAGTGACCGGCAGCCAGCGTGAGTGGCTAGCAGCCGGTGTGAGCTGCCAATAGCTGTGGTGAGCAACCATTGAGAGGCCGGTGATGGATCTGCCTCATCTGGGAAGAGCGCAACGACGATACCAACATGGGCCAGTGAAGCAACGCCCTCCACAACTAGACTGACGAACAAAAGGACAGCAACTTGTCTGTTCCCCTTCCCATTTCCCCAATGCTGTTCCCCTCCCCCAATTCCCCAATAAAATCTTTAAAAACAAACAAACAACCAAATAGAATTTCTGGAGATTAAGAACTCAATAAAAGAAATGACGAATGAAATGGCCAGCTTAGGCAATAGAACTGATCAGATGGAGGAAAGAATTAGTGACATCAAAGATAGAAATCTGGAAATGACACAAATGGAAAAAAAGAGAGACCTGAGAGTTAAAATAAATGAAAGAACCTTACAGAAACTTTCTGACTCCATCATAAAGAGCAATATAAGAATAATGGGCATACCTGAAGGAGAAGAAAGGGAGAAGGGAACAGAGAGTATATTCAAACAAATAATTGATGCAACTTCCCAAATTTGTGGAAAGAACTGGATCCTCGAATCCAAGAAGCAAATAGAACATCTAATTACTTCAATACCAACAGGCCTTCTCCAAGGCTCATTGTATTGAAGCTGTCAAAAATTAACGACAAAGAAAGAATCCTCAAGGCAGCCAGGGTAAAGAAGATGGTAACCTACAAAGGAAGGCCCATCAGCAGATTTTTTCAGCAGAAATCCTACAAGCCAGGAGGGAGTGGAATAAAATATTCAAACTATTGAAAGAGAGAAACTATGAGCCAAGAATAGTATATACAGCAAAGATATCATTTAAATAAGGAGGAATAAAGACCTTTCCAGACATACAGTAGCTGAGGGGATTTTCTAACACACGACCTACACTACAAGACATACCGAAGGAGGCTGTATTTGACCCAAAACAAAGACGCAAAAGAATACAAGACCATGAGTTGCATTACGAACTGACAGACAGAGCACGAAATGCAACCCCTTAACCAAATAGGACACTATACACTTAAACATAAAAATACAGAGTAAAGAAGAAAACAAACACTTAAAAAAAGAGAGAGGAAAAAGACAACTTGCTACTGCAGCACAGAAATCAACTCATAGCATACATAGGGATAATTTATGACAACAGAAAGATAAAAGGGGAGAGGGTAAAGGTCTAAACCGACACAAGGGAATGGGGAAAGGACGCATGCTGAAGAAAATGAATACTCTAAATATGGAACTTTCTTTTACATATACTTAATGGTAACCAGTCAAAAAAAGCCAGAACTGAAATATACAACATAAAAAAAGAGGAAACAGAGGGAAAAATCATACAATATCACCACATTGAAATAACAGACAGCAACAAAAAGGTAAAGAAACAATGGAGATACTGTCCTACCAGAAAATAAAAGATAGAATGATAGGAAATGCTCATATATCAATTATCACTAAATGTTATTGGACTGAACTCACCAATAAAAAGGAACAGAATAGCAGATTGGATGAAAAAACGAAACCCAACCATATGCTGCCTCCAAGAGACACATCTCAGCTACAAGGACAAATATAGACTCAAAGTGAAAGGGTAGAAATTGACACTCCAAACAAATGGTATTCAGAGAAAGGCAGGTGTAGCTATACTGATATCAGATGAAACAGACTTCAGGATAAAAAAGGAAATAAGAGACAAAGACAGACATTTCATAAAGGGGACTAGACAACAAAGAGACATAACACTCATCAATATTTATGCCCTGAATCAGGGAGCACCGAAATATACAAAGCAACTAGTAATAGAACTTAAGGGAGGATTTGACCAAAACACAATTATAGAAGGGGATCTAAATACATCATTGACATGTATTTGGATAGATCATCCAAACAGAAAATAAATAAAGAACTATCAGCCCTAAATTATACAGTAGATGAAATGGACATAATTGACATTTATAGAGCACTCCATCCTAGAATATCAGTCTATACATTGTTTTTTGGTGCACATGGAACATTCTCAAAAATAGATGATATATTGGGACATAAAACTAGCCTCAGCAAACTTAAGAAGATTGAAATCATACCAAGAATAGTCTCTGATCACAAGGCTTTGAAATTGGATATCAACTGCAAAAAGAAAGGAGGAAAAAACCCACAAATATGTGGAGATTAAACAACATACTTTGAAAGAACGACTGAGTCAAAGAAGAGGAGAGATCAAAAGATACACAGAAGCAAATGAGAATGAAAATACATCCTACCAAAACTTTTGGGATGCAGTGAAAGCAGTTTTAAGAGGGAAATTTATATAATTACAGGCCTATTTCAACAAAGAAGAAAAATCCCAGATAAATAAACTCACATTACCCCTTAAAGAACTAGAAAAAGAAGAGCAAATGAAACTAAAAGTAAGCAGAAGGAAGGAAATAATAAAAATCAGAGCAGAACTAAATGAAATAGAGAACAAAAAAGACAATAGAAAAAATTAATGCAACAAAGAGCCGGTTCTTTGAAAAGATTAATAAAATTGACAGACTCTTGACTAGACTCACTAAGATAAAAAGAGAAAAGACAGAAATAAATAAAATCAGAAATGAAAGAGGGGAAGTGACCACGGATGCCACAGAAATACAAAGGATCATCCAAGAATACTATGAAGGACTATATGCCACCCATTCAATAACGTAGAAGAAATGGACATGTTCTTAGAATCATATAGCCTTCCTTGGCTGAATCATGAAGAACTGTAAAATCTAAATAGAAGGATCAACAATAAGGAAATTGAATCAGTCATCTGAAACCTTGGGCCAGCCGAGTGGCTCAGTGGTTAAGAGCTGGCTTCGGAAGCCAGTGGCCCCGGTTCGGGTCCCACATATGAAAGGCTGTGACACTGCCCTCAAAAAAAAAAAAAAAAAAAAAAAAAAAGGAAATTGAATCAGTCATCTGAAACCTTCCCAAAAGCAAAAGTCCAGGACCAGATGGTTCCACTAGTGAATTCTACCAAACATTCAAAGAGGATCTAACACTTGTGCTACTCAAACTTCTTCTAAAAAATAGAAGACACAATACTCCCTAACTCATTTTATGAGGCCAACATTACCCTGATACCGAAACCTGGTAAGGATAACACACAAAACAGAAAATTACAGACCAATATCTCTGATAAATACAGATGTAAAAATCCTAAATGAAATTCTAGCAAATTGAATACAACAATGCATTAAAAATATTATATTGTACATCATGACCAAGTGGGGTTCATCCCAGGGACACAAGGATGGTTCAACACATGTAAATCGATAAACGTGATGCACCACATAAACAAAATAAGGGACAAAAATCATATGATTATATCAATAGATGCAGCAAATATGTTTGACAAGATACAACATCCATTTATGATTAAAACGCTTACTAAAATGGGTATAGAAGGAAAATTCCTTAACATAATAAAGGCCATATATGACAAACCCTCAGCTAATATCATAATTAACAGTGAAAAACTGAAGCCCTTCGCTCTACATTCAGGAACACGACAGGGCTGTCCCCTATCACCTCTGCTTTTCAACATAATATTGGAAGCCCTAGCCAGAGCAGTCAGGCAAGAGAAGGAAATAAAAAGCATCCAAATTGGAAAAGAAGAAGTTAAATTGTCACTTTTTGCAGATTACATGATGCTATTTATAGAAAACCCTAAAGACTCCACCAAAAAGCGATTAGAAACAATACACAAATATAATAAAGTTGTTGGCTACAATATCAACGTACAAAAGTCCATTGTATTCCTATATACTAACAATGAAATCTCAGAAAAAGAAATTAAAAAAAAAAAAAGAAAACCAAATCAATTCCTTTTGCAATTGCAACAAAAAGAATTAAATACCCAGGAATAAACTTAACCAAGGATGTGAAAGACCTATACACTGAAAACTATAAGATACTTTTAAAAGAAATTGAAAATGACACAAAGAAATAGACAGACATTCTGTGTTCATGGATTGAAAGAATCAATATAGATAAAATGGCCATATTACCTAAAGCAATATACAGATTTAATGCAATCCCCATCAAAATCCCAATGGCATTTTAAAAAAATGGAACAAAAATTTATCAGATTTGTATGGAGCCACAAAAGACCCTGAATAGCCAAAGCAATCCTAAGAACAATGCTGGAGGTATCACAATTCCTAACTTCAGCTTGTACTACAGGGCAACAATAGTAAAAACAGTATGGTATTGGCAGAAAACAGACACACAGACCAATGGAATAGAACTGAGAACCCAGAAATAAACCCACATAAATATGGACAGATACTTTTCAACAAAGAAGCCAAAAACATACAATGGAGGAAAGACAACCTCTTCAATCAATGGTGCTGCGAGAATTGGAAAGCCACGTGGAAACAAATGAAACTAGACTGCTGTCAGTCACCATGCACCAAAATTAATTCAAAATGGATAAAAGACCAAAACATAAGACCTGAAACAATAAACTACATAGAAGAAAACATAGATACTAAACTTATGGACCTTGGGTTCAAAGAGCATTTTATGAATTTGACCTCAAAGGCAAGGGAAGTAAAAGCTAAAATAAATGAATGGGTCTATATCAAACTAAAAGGCTTCTGCACAGAAAAGAAACCATCGACAAAAATAAAGAGGCAACCAACTGAATGGGAGAGTTTTGCAAATAACGCCTCTGATAAGGGTTAATTTCTTTCTTTCTTTTTTTTTTTTTTTTTAGCTGTAGAGGGCAGTGTCACTGGCCCTCATATGTGGGATCCGAACCTGGGCCAGCTTTTAACCAATGCACCACTCGGCTGTCCCAAGGGTTAATTTCTAAAATATATAAGGAACTCATACAACTCAACAACAAAAATACCAAACAATCCAATTAAAAAATGGGCAGAGGACCGGAACAGACATTTCTCCAAAGAGGACATACAAATGGCAAATAGGCATATGAAAAAATGCTCAACATCACTAATCATCAGAGAAATGCAAATAAAAACCACAATGAGATATCACCTCACACCAGTTAGAATGGCTATTATCAACAGGACAAATATGACAAGAGATGGAGAGGCTGTGGAGGAAAAGGAACCCTCATACACTGTTGGTGGGAATGCAGATTGGTGCAACCACTATGGAAGGCAGTGTGGAAGTTCCTCAAAAAATTAAGACTAGAATTACCATATGACCCAGCAATCCCTCTCCTGGGTATCTACCCCAAAAAATCTGAAAACATTTATCTGTAAAGATACATGTGCTTCAATGTTCATTGCAGCTTTATCGATGGTGGCCAAGACATAGAAACAACCAAAGTGTCCTTCAATAGATGACTGGATAAAGAGGATGTGGTATATATACACAATGGAATACTATTCTGCCATAAGAAAAGATGAAATAGTGCCATTTGTGACAACATGGATGGATCTTGAGATTATTATGCTAACAAAATAAGTCAGACAGAAAAGTCGAGAACCATACGATTTCACTGATATGTGGGATATAAAATTGAAAACAACAAAAGAACAAGGCAAACAAATGAAAAAACAAAAACTCATAGACAGACAATAGTTGAGTGGTTACCAGACAGTAAGGGGGGCGGGAGGTAGTAGATGAGGGTAAAGGGGATCAAATATATGGTGATGGAAGGAGAACTGACTCTGGGTGGTGAACAATGTGATATATAGATGATATATTACAGGAGTACAAGTGAAACCTATGTAACTTTATCAACAATTGTCACCCCAAAAAACTTTAGTTAAAAAATTCTATATAGGGCCTGCGGAGTGGCGCGGTGGTTAAGCGCTGGCTTGGGAGGCCAGCGGCCCCGGTTCAGGTCCCACATATGAGGGCCAGTGACACTGCCCTCAAAAAAAAAAAATTATATATATATGCAGCACTATCAAATTTAGTCTGTGGTCCATAGTTTGTCAGCACCTAAACTAGAGCTTTTTCCTCTTTGCTTCTTTATAGCCCATACCTCCAGTTTCTACCACCTATTTCTTCCTTAAGCCTTGATGATCTGGCCTTCTCCACATTTTAAAAGCTAATATTTATTGAGAATTAAATTAGGTAATACCTGAAAGATGACACTAGATAATGCATTGAAGGCAGCGCATATGAAACACTTAGCATAGTGCCTGGCAACCCGCATGTAGTAAGTACTAACCTCATTTGTATTCATCAAAGTAACCCATGGTTCTCACTGCTTCTTGTCTGGTTCCCTGATCTCAATAAATAGCAAAAACACTTGTCTGCCCAGTCGCCCAAGTCAACCTTTCAGAAATCAGCTCTGAGTCCTCTCTCTCCCTCGCCTTTAACCTACCATCTAGTCCTCTGCATTCTATCAAATCTATCCACACCTCTCCTTCCACATTACCACCTGGTCGTCCAGGTCATTACTCTTTATTTAAAAAAAAAAAAAAAGAAAATCACTGCAAAGCTCCCCAGCAGCTTGTCTCTGCCTCCAGTTTTTCTCCCTTTGGCAAAACTGTCAGTCGTTTTAGGGTAAAATTAAATTTCCCGAACATGATTTTTAAGATATTTCATGATCTGTTCTCAGCCAAAACCTGCAGCCTTATATCTCAACTGTCTCTAGTACTCTACGCTTCAGGCACACTGCATACAGTTTAGTTTCTTGAATATGTCATACTGCCCTCTGAACACCCGCACAGATTGTGTTGTCTGACACTTTCAAATACTGAAAGGGCTCCAACTGCTTAGAAAAATGTTTGAAAACCAGTACTTTAATCAAAAGAGATCATTGATCTTTCTCTGATATATATTCTATGTTTTTCTGCACTTACTTATACTACTAAAGCTTCCTATGCTTGACATGCATTTCTATATCATTTCATTAAAATGCTATTTAATCTTCAAATTATGGCTCAAATAATACACCTTCCAAGCCATTCAAAATCTCAGTCCAGTCAGAAGTGGTCTTTCTGAAATCTTACAGTATATTGTGTTACTGAAATGCTATCTGGTGTCTTCCCTAATGGATTTTAAGCATTTGGAAAATGTGTCTATGCTTTGTATAATTTTTAATAGTCTATAGTACTTGTACAACACCCTTTCTTTATTAGAACCATAGTTAATATATTGACTGAATATTTCAAATGTATAATACTTTAAAAAAATCAAAGTATTTAGTGCTAGTTTAATAGTCTACATAAAATTTTAAGCAATATTTAAATGCCATACAATTTTAACTGGGCTTAGTATATTAAAATGTATTATTGGAAATGGAATGACATTTAATGAGGACTCTTCTAAGAACAAAAAGAAAATTAAACCAGATAAAGAATCACTGAGCAACCATAAAAGACCAAGAAGATAAAGTAGATTAAAACTAAATGAACTTACACAGTCCTCTTACACACACACACAAAGAATTTTTCATAGAATTATGAAAAAGCCAGAAAAAATAAGCATCTTTACATGATAGCTTTCTAATTTTTTCCAGTTTAAGTTTCTACAGATTAAGATAAATGCAAAATAAACAAACATCTAATAAACAAACATCTAAGGGAACAATAATTATGATTGAGAGGATTAAACACAGGAATAATACAGTATGGAAAATCTGTGAGGAAATTTTATTGAAGCTAAGATTATGTAACTCAGAATAATAAGGCCAATCCATATCTAAATATATGAAAGATTATTCAAATATACACAGAATGTGAACCAGTGGGTCTTCATCGCTATAAAGTATAAAACAATAAAAGATTTGATTGCAAGTGGGATTAAATTCTAGAACATGACTCAAAAAGAAGACTGTGTACAGTTTTAAAACTGCACATTGTGCTCTATGATTTGGAAGGAAGAAATATTACACTTCATTGAGGAAGGAAATAAACTTCAGTTTTCATTTCAGTTGGAAATAATAAATGGACTTTCAAACACATATGTATTTAGACATATGATATGCCATCTTTCTCACTGTTCATTACAATTACTCTTTTGTTGTTAAAATATTGGTATTTCCATTTGTGTAAAGCAATTTTTATTGTCCTTATTTTTTGGGGAAAAGCCTTTCCGAATGAAATAAGTCAAATGAACACAGGCTATTAATTAGTCTTTGTACTTTTTAAAAGAGGTCTATTTTAACATAGTGAAGTACAATTCTATCAAATTGTCATTTTCAGTAAGATAATTTTACAACTGACTGGTTAAATGAAGAACTTAGTCTGGATGATAGAAGTCAGAAACCTTTGGTCATCCATCTTCCCTTTGACACACAAATAGCTCTAACTCCAGTATAAAAATGGCTGCTGGCAGAAGGAGGAGGAAGACCAAAAAAGGACAAGGAATTGAGATACTTCAAATACCAGTGGGACTGGAAGGGATACGACAGGAGGCCACTGGCGGCTGTTCTCCTACCTCTAGGCACTGTATTTCCTCTGGAAAGGAGTGTTTAGCTGAAAGATATTTATGTAGAAATGCCTTAGTTATGAGCATAGCCCCCTGGGAGTTCTCTGTAGTTTTCTGCAATTATTACATTTCTGTGCTTTCTTAGACTCCTGCATTACATGTTGCCTCACCATCAATTTCCTCATCAGAATATTTCCCTACCTCATCTCATAGTTCTCTATTAGCTCTTGTGCCACTCTTATTTTCTAAGCAATCATGAAGCTTCAAGAAAAAAGCATTCAATTCTTCACAGACCAGAACAAAAACAGAAACGAAAACAAAACCACTCTTTGGACATAAAAGCTACAGAAATTACCTTCTTAAGTCAGTGGCAAACTTTAAAGCCTAAGAGAAGTATACTAGATTCATTTTCCCAAGATTTGAACTTCAAGTATATGTCTCAGTTCAACTGCAATCTATTGTCCCTCTCCCTCATAGTATACATAGTATGTGAATTCCAATTCTTTAAAGTTGAAATTAAATCTCTTTTCAAAAGGTCATTTCAGCTTTTAATTATTTTTAATAGAAAACACATACACACACTGACCTCACAGGGTAATTATCTGTCAATCATATTCATAAGAACATAAATTGCTAAACGAACCAAACACAAAGACAGAAGGACACTATACACAATGTGCAACATTTAGTTCCATTCAGGAAGCATTTGTTGAAACCCTACTGTGTGCAAAGTATCCAACAAAAGCCAGGGTGGATGAAAAGGAGCCAGATCAGGTTAGTATCTGCCATGATCCACTTGCATGCCTCTTGGTACTTTCCCATCTAGGTCAGCTTTGCAATGTTAACTAATTATTACTTTATTTGTTAAGGCCTGTCTCTCTAACTGGAACACAAATACCAGATGAGGAGGATCCCAGTTAATGATACCCTGTCGTCTGTTACAGAGTAGAAACTAAATAAGTATTTACTGGGTAACAATAAAGTGTTATGTTAAGATGTTATAAGGTAGTGAATAAGAGTGTCAGTCAAAAAACCCCCAAAAACTTTGTCTTAAATTAAAAAGTTAGAAGGATTTGTCCACTGAGAGCAGCATGAGAGAGGAAAGATGGGTTCTATTTTGCCTCAGTGTTTTTCATTCTAAAAGCCTTTGATACCAAATAGATTTTAAAGCCCCAAGGGACAATGAGCCATCATCACTCCTACCTTTTCCATATGTTGGAAACATGAGTTATCATCACTCCTAGGAGAATTTTATGTTGCCAAGCTAGGGCTTTATTAAATTATCCATAGATACCAGAAGTCTTCCTAGTAGATAACAGGAACAGGACTCAATTGAATAAAAAGCATCTAGTAGGCTGGCCCAGTGGCGCGGCAGTTAAGCGCTGGCTTGGGAAGCCAGCAGCCCCGGTTCAGGTCCCACTTATGAGGGCCAGTGACACACCCTCAAAAAAAAAAAAAAAAAAGAAAGCATCTAGTAGCATCTCTTCAGGGTATATGGAAATTTCTTTAAAAATGGCTTGTACCTTAAAATTGCATTCCTGTTTATATGCTGATACAAAAAAACCTTAAAGCATTTATTTTAATAAAATTAAAGACTTCTTTTCCTTAGAATGTATTTCTCAGCCTACAATTAAACTCTTTCTGGTTTAGTGATTACAGTTACTAGGTCTTTAGTGATTGCCAGCATGCACAATGCCTTTGCCTATTTACATCTTAAATTGATGTCTAATTGAATTAAATAAAACCTATATTGAATTAAAAGTAGTTCCCCGAGAAATTTTTATTTTGAAGAGAAAGTATTTTTCCACCCAATGATATGCAAAGAACTAATTATAAAAATATACTGTTAGCAACAGTGGGGTCATGTGAAAGGTACCAGCTTTGGGGTGTATTTGTATACCATGAAACATCTGAGTCTGTTTTCTGATATGTGAAGTGGGAATGATAATACATACATATAAGGCTGTGAAAGTTAAAATGAACAAATTCATGCGATTACTAATTATGTTCTTTTAATGACTGGTAAACTCTTTTCTAAATTTTATATTAATAAAACTTATATCTTAGTAATTGGTACATGTTCTTTGATCAGGTAGTGTAAATTGTGAAGATTAACTTTTACTTCCATTTTGCATTGACTCCCAGGAAACATGTAGGATGTAAATAATAATTTTTATAAAACATATTTATAATATTTCTTGATCCTCCTCACTTTTCCATCTCCTTCCACTAGCATCACTGTGGTAGGTAGAATGGTCCCCAAAGGTGTCCATGCATTATTTTCTGGAATCTGAAATCATGTTACATTACAGGGCAAAAGACACTTTGCAGATGTCATTAAGGTTAAGGACCTTAAAAGAGGGAGATTATCTTGGATCATCTCAGTGGGACCAATCTAATTATATGAGTCTTAAAGCAGAAAACTCTCCTGAGCTGGAGGACAGAAGAAGTGCGGCAGACTGTGTACTCAGAGAGATTAGAAGCACAAGAAATATTCAATGTGCTTGAAGATGAAGGGGGCCATGCGTCAAAGAAAACGGGACCTTAGGCAAGTAATAGATATTGCCAATAACCTGAATGAACTTGGAAATGGAGTCTTCCCTTGAGCCTTCAGATAAAAACTTGATGACCCTTTGATTTTGGTCTTTCTCGGACACAGTACCAAGAAACCAGCCAAGTTCACCCAGACTTTTGAGAGAATGGTGAATTTGCATTGTTTTAAGTTACTAAGTTTGTGGTAATTTGCTATGGCAGCAATAGAAAACTAGCACACATTGATCAGGCCCTCATCATCTCGGCTCTAAACTAATGAAAGTGTCTTCTATTCTTGATCTCTAGACTTACTTGTTGACAAAATCTTTCTAGCTTTGATTGTCATGACCCTGTTCCAAATCCTGCAATAACAGCTCCCTCTTGTCAACTCTATGGTTCTAACTCCTTGGCCTGACATTAAGGTATTTGTAATCTGACCCCAACCTCTATTGCCAGTCTCATTTCCCACTATGTGTCAGATACTCTCCGTTCTGCTCATACAGAAACTGCATTTCTGTATCTCTGGGTCCAATGGTGCCCATGCCTGGAATGTCCATGTCTCAGCATCTTCACAGTTTAAATATTATCCACAATTCAAGGCTCAGAGCAACTGTTACCTTGGCATCAGTGTTGGAAGTGATCATTTCTGCTATTACACGAATGATAATATAACTGCTACATTGATGTCAATAATAATATTAACAATAGAAGTTGCCATTTATTAAGAACTTACTATATGTTAGAGAGTATTTTAAATGCTTTTATAACTGCTCATAACAACCACATGAGATAGGAAGATAGATTCCGTTATTGGCACAGTTGAGGAAATGGAGGTTAGAGAGGTTACGTAACTTGTCTGTGTAGCAGAGATGAGATCCAAATTCTGTAACTGTAAAATCTGTTTTCTTTATTCTGCTACACATATAAAATGTTCTTTGTACCTCTTGCTTGTCCTCATCGTGTTTCACCTTATTTTATATGCACTCAAGTCTGCAACTCATTTCTTCTATTAATAGTAGGTTTTAGGATCCTTGAGTATAAGAGCGATGAGAGTGTACAAATTATATTTTGTCAAGTTTTGTCTTCCATAGCACCTACCAAAATGCCTTATTAAATTAATGAGATGAAAAAATGTATGGTAAAGTTTAATTAATGAGAGGAGAAAATGTACGGTAAAGTTTACGCTTTAGGGAAATGATTAAAATACCATAAGAATGCATTAGCAAATTTTTAATAATTTGAATGAGTGTGATCTTTATGTTTGGGAAAGGATAATGTGAGATAATTTGCATATGTAGAGGTAAAATACATAGCTCCTTAACAACAGCTTTCAAGGGTTCTATTATTCTTTTTATAGATAACACGAGAATATGAGGTGATAAGAAATATCTGACATACAATTATATGATCATTTATAGCTTTTAAAACTTCCACATACCAATTTAACATCTTGAGGAACAGTTTAAAGTTATCTTGTTTATAACAAATGTGAATTGACCTGTTTGTTCATTCATTCATTCATTCAAACAACTATCGAGTATTTAGTAGATATCAACTATTATCTTAGCTACCAAAGATATTAAAATGAATGTGATATAGTTCTTCCCTTCAAGGACTTTATAATCTATTAGTAGTCAGACAAATACAAATAAGTAATAATACAACATGTTATTAGTACACAGATGACACTTAAGAATCTGAGAAACAGGCTTATATTTCCCTATTATGTAAAGTTTTTTCAATTCGAAAACAAAAAAACTCAATGAGAAAATAGGCAAAAGACTTGAATAGATATTTTCCCAAAAAGGATATACAAACAGCCAATAAGTACACAAAAAGATGCTCAATGTCACTAGTCATTAGGATATGCAAATCTAAACTACAGTGAGGTATCACCTCACACTCTTAGGATGACCATTGCCAAAAAATAACAAGTGTTGGCAAGGATGTGGAGAAACTGGATCCCTTGTGTACTGTTGGTAACAGTGTAAATGGTACAGCTACTATGGAAAACAGTATGCCAGGTCCTCAAAAATTAAAAATAGAATTACCGTATGATCCAGTTAATTCCACTGTGGATATATGCCTTCCCAAATTGAAAGCATTCTCGAAGACATTTGTACACCCATGTTCATAGCAACCTTGTTCATATTTGCTAAAAGGCAGAAGTGCCCCAAATGTCCATTGACCAATGAATGGATAAACAAAATGTGGTACAAATATACAATGGGATATTAGTCAACCTTAAAAAGAAAAGAAATTATGATACATGCTACAATATGCATGCACCTTTAGGACATTGATACATGAAATAACCCAGTCACAAAGGACAAATGTTGTATAATTCCACTTATATAAGGTATGTAGAGTAGTCAAATTCACAGACAAAAAATAAAGTGGTGTCTGTCAGAAGTGGGAGGAAAAAGTAAATGGAGAATTGTTGTTTAACAGATACAGAGTTTCAGTTCTGCAAGATGAAAAGAGTTCTTTAGAAATGGTGACTTTAGGAGTGAGTTTACAATTAACAGGAAAAGGAACATACAAAATAGCATGGCCGAAGAAAAGATATATAATTTAGTTGCTATGTGTATTAGTCAATACACTTTTATAAATGGTTTTCCCCTTGCCAATTATTCTTCATATGATTACTATGATATTATTGAGAATAATTTCACTATTCTTTAGAAAGATCTCATTTTCTCATTTTGATATTCTTCAGGAGGCAAGTAAGCAATCTTGTCTGGTTTAAAATCCATGCTGGTGCAATGCTATTTATTTTTACAATAATGAATATCATCTTAAAAATTTGAAAACATTATGGTATATCATTCATTAAATGATAGCCCTCTAACTTAATTACATGCAGATCTCCATACAGATGCCAGGAAAATCAAGGGAATACTAAATGAATCTTTGAAAATGCAAACATGCTAATTAAAAATGTATTTCTTGGTTTTAGATAAGTTACTCAATACATCTTATATATTTATGTAAGATCCAACATCATAAAACAAATTCATTACTTTAGATGTTATCATACAATCAAATGGTTTAGATACTGAATTTGTGGATCTCAGTTTTAAATTCTGTTGGTGCATTTGATTGCAAGTTTTTTCTTAAAAGAAAACATAAAACTCTTACTTGAAACACATACACATACATACACAAATATAGAATTTAGAAACGCATCAAAAGTTTGGAGTTCAGTAATGAGAGATATTCTATTGCTAATAGATCAAAGCTATTAGGTGGATAGGTAGAAATGATTGCTTGTACATTTTAAGCATTACTAAACTCTTAGCTGTTACGTCACTGAATATTAATGAAAATGGCGACAAAAAGGAATACTTTATGCTATGCTATATATATAGAAAGGAGCTATATGATATAAGGAACAAGACTATATGTCTTAAATCTGCCAACATCACAATGTTTTTGAATATTAAAAACCTATAACTACTTATACATAAAAAAACAAATCAATATTGTTACAGTATCTCAGTGGATAGTCAATAGATATATACTTTTTCAATGAAAATACTGTCAAAGAAAGATATATTGGATATTTATGCCAAAATTGTAAAGTCATGAAATTGATCATTCAGAAAGTCTGACCATTCTCTTCTTGAACTCTTCTATAAGACGCTTAGCTCTGTAGCAGTGCTCTCATAGTTTTTGTCTTTTCTTCATGATCATTCTTCCTTGGCTTCCTTCCCAGGCTCAGGATCCCATCCCTCTCCCTCTTTCCCCAACCTAGTCCTTCTTTCATACTTCCAATATACATTAATAGCCCTTGCAATCATCCACTCAATGATACAAGCCAGGAATATGGAAATCATCTTAGAATTCTCTCTCCTTCACCTCCCCATATCCAGTGAGTCACTAAGTTGAATGATTGACTATTAACTTTGCTCTTTAAAATTTCCCTGAAACTATCACCCTCTATCTTTATTACAAGTGAGTCAATTCAGGTTCATTCCAGTTCTTACCCCTTATCTGAATTATTGTATTGCTCTGCTAATTCATCCTAAAATACTCTTTACCAGATGCTGACTTCAGGAAACTCCAGTAGTTACTTATTTATTGCAGTCCCACTAGAATATGAGGTCAGACAATGAAGTTCACGAACTCATCCTAGAAAAAGTGCTACATACCTCATTGCTGAAAATCACTATGGTCACCTTCAAAGTACTGCCCTTGGGATGCTAAGCACTGACGCCAGGGCCTAATCCATTCTTCAAAGCAATTTTGGAACTCTTTTTCTGGAATGGCCATTCAGAGCTGTCGTTGTATTTATTACCCTTGTTGTCCTGAATGTCATCAAAATGTCTTCCTTTCAATATTTACTTTATTTTCGGATAAATAAAGAAGTCATCGGGGGCCAGGTCAGGGGAGTAGGAGGGTGTTCCAATACAGTTATTTGTTTACTGGCTACAAACTCCCTCACAGACAGTGCCACGTAAGCTGGTGCATTTTCATGATGCAAGAGCCACGAATTGTTGGCGAAAAGTTCAGGTTGTCTAACTTTTTCATGCAGCCTTTTCAGCACTTCCAAATAGTAAACTTGGTTAACTGTTTGTCCAGTTGGTACAAATTCATAATGAATAACCCCTCTGATATCCAAAAAAGATTAGCAATGTTGGTGCAACAAGTTCGTGAACTTAATGTTCGTGAACAGATGCTGTATAGGCTCTAAGAGAAGGATCTCTTGTTTTGTTCATGTTTTCCTTAGGATAGTTTCTGGCATATGGTAGATGCTCAAAAACTACCTGTTAGATAAATAACAGCCTGAATGTCCTAAAAATTACATATTATGCAAATTTTATCACATAAATTCTCTATTGAAAACTTTTTAAAACTTCCTATAACCTATAAATTAATATGATATACAGAACTCTCCATGATCTTGTCCCTTATCCATCAGCCTCACTTCTAGCCACATTCAGTCTAACATTTTTATGGTAAAATTACACCTAACTGACTACCATTCCTGTACATATAATGCCTCCATGCCTTTGTACATTACAGTTTTTTATGGTTTCTATCTGGAACACCTTTCAAATTGTTCTTTATCTGGTTAGCTATTACTCTGCTTTTGAGCCTTAGATCAGGTATTATCTCCTCCAGATATTCATTCCCGGAATTCCAGGATGGGTCAGATGTCCTTCTTCTGGGCTCCTGGCACACTTGCTATGCACTGACATATGACCTTGAAACAACCTGTTTAAGTACTTATTTTCTGCTAGATTATAAGCAACTCAGGATATAAACGGTTTCTTATTCATCTTTGTTTTCCATGTACCTGGCACATAGTAAATGCTTAATATTTATCAAAAAACCCTGAATAAATAGAATTAATTATTTAGTTTAATACCATATATTCTCTAACTTATAGTGTTTTTAATGTGTGTTTTAGGTTTTTAATTATTTTAATTATTAGGCTTTATTTTTTTTAGAGTAGTTTTTGGTTTACAGATGTTTATAAGTTTTAAAGAGAAAACTGCAATAAAGAAAGCTCTAACTGCCAGAGAAATACAAAAATATTTTCAAAAGGCCAACATTTATGGTATTAGCACAGCACAGTTAATTATGTATAAATAGTAACAAATTAAAATCATTTAAATATCTTTATGCTCATCAATTAAATTTCAATTTCTATATTAAAATAAAAAAATAACATTTTCAAGCACCAAATAAACAATTCTTATAACAATAATCACATTAAATACAGTGAGTTACGACCAGTTATAAGGAATACCATCAAATGACTATTTCAACATAATATTATTATATAATGCTCAAATTCTAGTATCTCTGTTATAGTTTGTAAAATCAAGATCGACCGGGTCCAGGAATTACTGTATCTTTAAACTCTTTTGTGTTGAACATTTAAGTTTTGACTTTTGAGTACAAGAACCCTAGTATTCAAACACAAATGAGATTTAATCCATTTGCCTATAATTTATTTGCTGTAAAAGAAACACTATAAACATGCTTTTGTTTGTTAAGTAAAGATATGCTATTATTTCCAAGATGCCCAGGATTTAAAGTTTAATTATCAACACCCGTTTGAAAAAAGGCATTGCCTTGACTCACAAATTTCTTAATTGCTAACAGTGGCTTCTCTGAATAGGAGTGTTGTATCTAATTTATTTTTGCGGATGCGATTTAGCAACTGAATTTTAAATTAGCAAAGCTCTGAATATCTTCGCTGTCAGCAGAAAATTCCTCCATCCCTGCTGCTGGAGGTGGCTTGAAGTGTTAACAAGGAAATAAAACTGCAGTGAGAAAATTGATACTACTGGTAAATGCTGCTTAGAAACTGAAAAAGAAGTTAGGCTGTCAGCAATAAAAATATATTATTCACACAAAACATGAGGTGTCATCTTCATCACCATAACTTGCTGGGGATGAAAATTAATTTGGCTGGTTCCAATTTGAGGACCTAAAGAAAAGCAAGTACGTCACTGATCAGAGAACCTTTAGAAAGGATCAGCAATATCAATGAGGAGCTACAGCTCAACCCCCTCCCTGAGGGAGAAAGACATTAAACAGATTTCAAGCACAGTAGCCAAGGTTTACTTTAAAGCAGGTTTGTTCATCACTGAAAGACAAAATTATTGTTACATTTTCAGAAAAGATGACTAGTTCAAAGTGCCCCTTTCCTCTGGAACATGTCATCATCCACATATTACTGCAATAAAATGATTAAGAAAAAAGGACATGCATTTTAATTACAACTCAACTATGAAGTCAAAAGTAACAAAAAAATGCCTACCCGTTTGGCTGAGCTGAGAAGCGCTGCGACTTTTCCGGGAGAGGCCAACAATAGCTACCATTTTGGCCCCAATGCTAGAGCGCCGCTTTTTGCTGCTGGTACCCAAGGCGCCCACTGCGGTGTCAGACTGGCTGCCATCATTCTTCTCCAGCCAGCACATATCTCCGCTGATGCTGGTGCTTTTAGCCATGCTCTTCCCTGAGACGCCCATTTGTCTGCTTTGCATTTTGGATGTAAAGACACTGTAGGCCGATGGATCATTACAAGTGAAGACAAGAGTAAAAAGGAAGAGACAGAAAAGGTATTTTAGATGAAACATCTGGAATATAATTAAATTATGTCATTTATGGGACATATTTTTAGGATTAAACATTTTCAAATACTGAGTTCTGAATGGGTTATACTATTCACGGCCAACCTTATGGCAACTATGGAAAACCAGACTTATGATTAATTTCTGTTACTGAAGAAGACACTAGTTTGCATGGCCATAGGGGAAAAAATATATTCATGAAAAATCACTGGGCTCATTTGAAAGAATATGGTGTCCTGCAAGTATTGTACAAGTAAGCTTTCATAAGGAAGAGGTTTCCAAAAGCATTCTTCTCCAATTTGCTTTACTATTGTCTTCAAGAAGAAATTAGACGGGTGGGAAAATTTTACTATAAATGGCAAAATTATATAGCATCCATTCATTGCTGAATGGTCTTTTAAAATAATTTTTTTCATTTTGTGAAGCACCAAATACAGTTAGATTTTCTAACAGGGATTGATGTTTTCATTAGCTTTGAATTAAAAATAATTTATTTTACTTTATATAATTTCATAGTTATGGATGTAAGTCTGTATTTCAAACATAAAGAAAAGAAAGATTTTTCCTTTTGCATTCATTTGAAAGAAAACTCATTACCACTTTTCTAGACAATATGATCAGAAAGCAATCAATGAGTCAATGAAGCACCTGAGCTGAATGATGAGCTACTGGGAGACTAACACTGCGAATGGCAGTAATCAGAAAAAAACAACCCTGGGCTGTTCTGTGATGACGGGGTTGTGGTGGGAGGCAGACCAGGGGGTGAGGAAGCTGGAAGCAGGCTACCCAGCTGGCCTCATAAACCTGGAAGAATGTGAAGGAAGCAGGCTGCTTTGCAGAAATACGAAGACTCATGTATATATCACCAATTACTAACTCAGCGCATTAAAGAGTCATAGTTTCTGCTTTAATTTGATTCTGATAATCTCAGTGTGTAACATATAATTATAGAACAAAATAAAGGAATACAAAAAATATTATAAACGTATTTATACATCATTTAAAGGATGAAAGTAAGGAAACTGACCTATTGAGGTGAGTTCTTACGTCTAATTCAATTTCTCGGTTTTTGTAAAAACAAAAAATTTTTTTTTCTATCCTAGAATAAAATCTGCTAAAAGACTAGGACCATTTGTTAATTTTATTAATATATGTACATTTTTGCCCAGTAGTTAACAGTAGAAAGTCTTGATGTGAAATTTTAAAAATATACAGTAAAGCATACTATTTTATCCTTCCCAGTAGTTTCAAGGAGAAATCAGGCATAAATAGGCAGAGAGGGAGGTGGGGTGGGGGGCAGAGGGAGAGGGAGGGAAGGAGAGAGGGAGGGAGGAGGAGAGAGAGAGAAGAGAGAGCAGTTTATATGCCCCAAATTGATCATTTTCAAGCTTGTTTGATTTTGCTCTTCTTTAATAAGCAACAGCAGAATAAGAGTTTTGGAGGCAAACAGATGCAGGCTTGAATCCCAGATTTGCTGGTACTTAACTGACTTCCTTTAGAAAAGTTCATTGCTCTACTCTGAGCTTCAGGTTCCTCATTTATAAAACTAGAATACTTTATTTTCCTTTCTTGTTTTCAAGAATTGAGATAACATATCTAAAGTACAAATTTAATAAATAGAAATTATAACAATTATTATTAGGGAATACGTACAATAGATAAAATAAAGTTAAAGCCCTTCAACATGCATTACACAAATACTTAACAACTTAACAGCATCAATAGAAATATTTGTAATTATAAATTTAAATTTGAAAAACTTGAAATTAAACTGTCTAAAATGGTTTTCATTTAGCCAGCATTATATAGTGGGGGGCAGTCCACACTGAGGAATTCTGGGTTTGTTCTTTGTCTTTACTGACTGATCTTGGGAGAGTTGCTTCCCTTTTTGGAACTTAGTTTCCTTGTTTAGTAAGCGAGAAAACATAAATAAAGCACTAAGCAGAATGCCAGACATATAAGAGCTTCACAAATTATTCTCTTCCCCTTTCCCACTATCACCACCATCATCATCATCACCCACTGAGCATCTATTAAACATCTTGACCCGGAATATCTACAAGGTCCCCTTTAGATACTGAATGCTTTGCTCCAAGATATCTCTTGTTCCATGGATTCTGTGCAAATAAACACAGAAATGCAACCTAGGACTTCATTGTATACTGTCATTAGAGAAAGCATGGCATAGTGTAGAAAAGTCAAAGTTTGATTGAGAGTAAGGCTTTGAAAAATAATAACATGTGCCCATAGACACAGTAAGCTAATGCTCCTGTTATGTAGGAATTTTTACTCTTAAACATATACTGGGGGTGCCAATAAAATGTATATGCATTTTAAGAAAGGAAAAAAGGGTATTAAAATTGTAATAATATATACTGATAACAAAAGGTGAATACAAGTCATGTTTGACTTTTGCAATCATAAGAGGTGCTCAAGTGGTTACCATCAGCGTAATTTTAAAAGTTTTTTCCTTTCTTAAAATATGTATATATGTTTTTGGTACCCTCTATTTTCTAAAAAAAGAAAAAAAATGCACCTAATCTATTACCTACCTACCAAGTAAATCAAAGATATACTCACAAAATAATACTTATTTACCTTGTGATATTTGCATTTTAATTTTCATGGTTGGATACAAAGGGCATAAAGAACTTGGCTAAAATCAAGCAGGATACAATGAAATACTAAAGGGGACTGATAAGTCAATGTGTAGATAAATATTTAATTACTATTTAGTTTTAAAGAAATACACTTCTCTTCACTCTATCTAATGTAGATAATGCATTATCTACAAAAGGGTTCTTCTTTTCATCTCCTTGAAACTTAGAGATCATCAGGGGTGAGTTTATTTTATAAATAGTTTCCTGGGGTGCTGTGTTTTGAGGGGAGGTTATCACTATTGGTTTCCTTTCCTTTCCTCTTTAGGTGTCACCTAAAACTAGAAGCAAACAATGTTGTAAGTAAACAAGTTATCAAATATAATTTTCAAAGTTCTGGGACACTTGATTTGTGGGATACTTGTAGTAAAGACATGTAAACATGGGGATCATTTCGAATGCTTAAGAAAGCAAAGCCCCACTACATTACCAATTGCTTTAAAAAATATGTAAGTCTGGAAATATGGTAAATTTCCAATATTGCTGGTGTTAAATTTCTGAAGGGCAATTTGGCAATATGTATCAAAAGCCTTAAAAAGGAAAACAAGCCTACCTTTAACACATCAATTCTACTTTCAGGATTTATCCTAAGGGAAAACTTAGCAAGATTTAGCACAGATTTAGTACAGATTTAGCAAGAGTGAGATTTATTGCAGAATTGATTGTAATAGGAAAACACACAAGGGAAAACCCCATAAATGTCTAACAGTAGAGGGTGTTTAAGTTATGTTCATCAGTAAAAAAGAATGTACCTTTGAAAATGCTGTTGTAAATAAATATTTATTGACGTAAATATGTTCTTGACATGGAGGAAGGGAGAAAGGAAGCAGATATTTGCAGCTTAGCTCTGGCTGGCACACCTACCGAATATGGATTTAGCCAAATGCTGGGGGAACATAGGCAAATTCAAATGCCAGAGGCTATCCAGTGACGCACGTGAGCAGGCGCACGCACGCGCGCACACTCACACACACACCAAACAAAAAACCCCAAACCAAACAACAACGACAACAACACAACCAAAAGAAATTCACATAAAAAGAAATAGACATGTCTTGTTAAACGAGGTAGTTCGGGAAAGGTGGGTTCATGAGATGATCTATTAGTCACCTGAAAAATTGGGGGAATAAAGGGAATATAAAGAAAAATAAACAAATGTTCAGAAGTTTATGTTCTTAGGGGGAAAAAGTAGAAAAGTATTAGCATTTATCGAGAAGGATATACTCTAAACAGTGTGTGAAAAAGTAGTTTTAAGTTTCTCCGGTTGGATATTACGCTTTCAAAAAAATGTTTTTTGTTTTTTTTCCTATTTTACTTTTACCAAATGAACATGAAAGGTATTGGCAATAAGAAAAAATGAAACACAAATTAAAAGAACAATCAAGGACCAATCTCCCTTTTTCTTTTACATAGGTCAAGTTATTCAATGTATATAGTTCATTCCATAGGCTAAAGGAATGTAGCGTGGCTTTCAAGCTAGTCCTAAGAGTTCACTAAACAATAATATTGGGTGTTGATATACGATGCTCAGATCCGGAAACAGACCTGTTTCTACAGAAATGTTTCTACATTTATAAATATTGTTTTATACATGTTTTCTAAGTTTTGGCTTTAGACAAACAATGAAAAACTATTATCTTTAGTAGTCTCAAAGTAAAATATGTAAATGCAAGCTATCTACTTTATGACATAATTCCAGTTGTTGAAAGTTGTATCTTGGAAGGTTTTTAAAAAGGCAAATCTGGGGCCGGCAGAATGGCTCAGTTGGTTAAGAGCTCGCTCAAGAGTGCGAGCTGAGCTCTGAGCAATGGCGGTTCGATGCCAGCCAGAGCTGAGTTGCCGTTAAACTGCCAACAGGTGGCAGGATGGCTCAGCTAAAAAAAAAAAAAAAAAGACTAAAAAGGCAAATCTGGTATTGTCAGTCATTAAGAGAAAGGTAATGAAAGGCAAGTGAAATATTTGGAAATATTCCCCCAAAGTCTTAAAGAGAATATCAAAGGTTAAAGGAGTATGGGATTAAATTAAATGAAGGTTATAGGCCAAGGTCTTAATTATAGATTATAGGTCTTAATTAAAGAATGAAGAGTGCTAAGGGGGTGACTGTTAAGGTAAATAATAGCAAACACATGACAAAGACAAGCTCTGAGTTTGTGAATGTTTGGGCGTAAGACTAGCATTGTACATAAAATATACAGTGATGTCAAAACAATATTTCATCATATTGAGAGCTAGGAAGGGGGTTAGATGAGAACTTCTCCAAGGAATTAGAGACTGGGTTGATTCAGAATTTTGTGGATAGAGATATACAGGGCCTAGCAGTTAATACAGTGGAGTTTGAGAACTGTAACACAGCACTAGAAAAGGCACAATGCTAGGAAGTGGACAATTCTAGGAGTGGACTAGGACTAAACGTGGTGCTAGGAAGGGCTTGGAGAGTTCAAAAGTTAGAAGACAGCAGTAATAATGGGAGAGCAGAAAAAAAATCTAGTAAGATTGGCCAGGCTCCCAAATACTATGGCACCTTGAAAGGTTTAAAATTTTTTCCTTCCCTCTGCTGTGTTCCTGGAGGCAGGTGCTTAAGAGCTAACCAAATACCTATCGCCAAGGTAACTCATACTTGCTTGTACCAGTTTCTAGTTATTGGGTAGATGTCTGGATTTTAAAATGTCATTTCTTGAATTCTGTATTCCTTGCTCTGTGTGTGTGTGTGTGTGTGTGTGTGTGTGTGTAGCAAACCCTGCCCCTGTCTAAAGTTCCCCTAATTAAACAATTTCTCTATATTAAATACTCTTCCTTTGCTAAAATGTTGAACTTGAAATTATTATTATACTAATTTATGATTTAATAAGCTTTATTTCACTTCTCAAATGACCATCTATACAA
This sequence comes from Aselliscus stoliczkanus, assembly GCA_033961575.1. NCBI lineage: Eukaryota > Metazoa > Chordata > Mammalia > Chiroptera > Hipposideridae > Aselliscus > Aselliscus stoliczkanus. The sequence continues at coordinate 28,410,417 of CM066731.1, forward strand.
CTTTAGGCTAGTAAAATAGTAATCATTTATACAACCAAAGTTTATTGAACATCTGTCCCTACAAATATGGGATACAAGAATGATATAACATAGTTTCTTTTAATTAATTTACTGGCAAATAGCATATAAAATGCAAATATTGCTGTATAAGAACCTGGTCTTAGTTTCTAAGTGAAATTCCAATGACCAACCCTAACTCTACTTAGCTTAATTAAGTTAAACATTAAGAAAATCTCTCTCTCTGAATGTAAAAACTGAGTTTCTCATGCTAATTCTTTGATTTCTGAAGATGACAAATTTGAAACTTAGTGTTTTTAACATTACTGCAGATACTGTATATAAATATATTCTATCAATATACTATAATGTATTAGGATAGTACCTAAATATATTGAAGTGTGTTTTTTTTTTTTATTTGTTACTTTTTGTGTGTGTGTGTGTATCTATGCCACAAAGTTGATGTCCACAGTTAGGAAGAAATACTTAGCTAATTAATAAAGTATTTTTGGTTAAAAACATCCGCCTTGATTAAAGCCACTAGTAGTGAAGTTATGTGTAAGGTTCTTAGACCTTGGGTCTCACGGTCAGAAGCAGTGCCTCGGTGGTTACTGAGGACGTCACTGATTAGTTAGGATAGTTTAAGGAGCACCAGGAAGGCCTGTAATCTCCAAAATTCCTTTCCCAACAGGTTGCTAGTGACAAAAATTCCACTATATTATCATAATTTCTAGATCCCAAACCACATCACTAATGGTTTACCAGAAAAGTTTCTTTTACTCATTGGGCCTCATTTTCCTAACCTAGCATATGAGGATGGTACAGATCATTGTTAAGGTACTTTTAACCTCCAAATTTTTATGACTGTAATACTTCTGTTAATTTATTTTTAAAAAATTAAGGGCTGGCCGAGTGGCACTGTAGTTAAGTGCTGGCTTGGGAAGCCAGTGGCCCCGGTTCGGTCCCACATATGAGGGCCGATGACATTGCCCTCAAAAAAAAAAAAAAAAATTAATTCCTTTCAAATCTTCGTGGTTCTTTTTTCTCTTTCTTTTAATCTAGCTTTGCCTATTGGTCCCCATAGTTTTCCTTAGTACTATATGATTGTTAAGCAATAACATCTCTCCCTTTACAAATTTCCAGAATAACTTCATACTTTTAACTTTATAATACAATGTATGCATAATCCCCTTAAGTTTTTCTATTGTTTCACCTGCATTTTTCAGCTAAACCTGATTATTTCTATATGTAAATGTTTCAGGCAGGAGTAGACTTGCTTGTAACTCATTTTCATTTCAGCTTCTTCTGATTTTACCACATAATTACATAGTATTTTCAGTAACATAAAAAAGACCATGAATAATTATCAGGAGGTATAAAAAATTATCAGAAGTTATTGCTGGCCCATAACTCCAAGCATCAATTGACATTTTTCACCATTCTTACCAATATCAAAGGAACACTAATAGTTAAGATTTTTATGAAAATAAAAAAATAAACCAAGGGCTTTGTTTATTCTTCCTAATCATCCAACTCTATAATGGATGTGCCAAGTTTGTAGATTATTTCACAAATAATGAATATTCTGTATCAATGAAATGATTACACTAAATAAAAATTAACATTATGCATCCAAAAATAATACTGAAAGCTAAACAATAATATAAAAATATTCTTGAACTATAACTTACCCATATAAAATCACATAATATGAAATTATGCTTGGACTATACCATATAAAATCATTAGATGTATTTCAAAATATATAAAAATTTATAAATGGTTAAGGATATTAATTCCTCAGTCTATAAATTACAAAATACATTAGTCCCCTATTTTAAAAAATGGTGGATACTGTTTTTTTAAAAAAAATGATACAAATCAAATTCAAATTTAAAATATCTCTACTTTTGTGTAATCATATAGCATCGTTTCAGAGACTGAGAACATGCCTTAAACTTATATATCTTGATAAAAATCTAATTATTACTTCTACAGTTCCCATGTCTAATTAAAATCACTCTTTCAAACTCACATGGAAGTATGTACCCAAATTATTGGGGTCTCCTGGGATTAAAAACAAAACAAAACTCATTCTAGAATGTTTTTCTCAAGGGGCAAAATATATATTATTCCCTTGTATTCAGAAACAATGATACTTTTATTGAAGTCTATGTTTTCCTTATTTGTCTGACAATAAATGAGCAAAGAGAAGTAGTTTTTTGCCCTTTTACCTTTCTTAGCATCTGTTAGACAGGTAAAATGATTTGTAGGACACCAGAAATAACTCCCAATGTTCCAAATTCCTGGCAAAATGTCACATATATTCTTCTTCTTAGTGAACTTTACATTATTGCTCTGGTAATGGCCTCCTTACTGGGAAAGGCAGCCATTTTTACCATCTATCTTCTTTAACAGATAGCAAAGCTCAAGGGATAGGGCCATCGAATTTGGAAATGTCAGCGAAGAGGAAGGAGCACATTGTGTTTTTTGAGACAGTGCTGTTATCAAGTCCTTTGCTTGCTTGGGGAAAAAATTGGGGTCGGGGCTAGAAATAAAAAAAAACAAGAAGAAGTCTTTCTGTCAATAGTATACACGGATAGGCCAACGGTTACAGATACTTTAAAATATCTGAACAACAAAGCTCCAAGTAAAGATTTTTTTATATTTCTTAATTCAATTTTAGTGGACATTAAACAATGTCCAATGACTATATGTGTGTGCATGCACACGTACATATGTGTACTTATATTTTTTTACTTTCAGTTTAGTATGATGTTTTGACACCTTAAAGAGCTTCCTGGCTAGGGGAAGACTGCCCTTCCCTGAGGCTAGCCAATTCTCAGAGATAGCAAAGGGCTCAGCCAAGAGCATGACTTTGGATAAGAAGACTAACCAATCCAGAGTCATGCCTCCTCCATCTGGCCCATTCGCAGTAAGCCACCCTCCCTTACTCCACCCCCCCCCCCCCCCAAATCATCTCAGGGCCTTTACCAGGCAACTAGATACCACCCCATAGCCCAAAGCCCAGCCTGCAGGAATTATTCTGTTTCCCTGTGGAACCCCCAGTAAAGGCTCTGGCCTAGACCTGCCCCTCACGCCTGGTGGAGTGGCAGCCTCCTGTTTCTTAGGACCGATTAACATAAGCTTTGTTTTCCTTAGCCTGTCCTGTGTCTCCTTTTGTGTCAGAATGCCTGGCTCACCATCACATAGAACTCAGAACTGTATATAGACACACATACACAATGACTGTACTTCTTGTTAAAGACAATGGTTTATAGTTCTAGTTAATAAATTTAGAAAAACAAAATAATAAATTAGAGAGGGTACAAAGCAAAACTCACAGGGAGCTTTAATGTGTAAATTCCTCTGTGAAATATAGCATGGTATCTAGGTTAAGACTTAAACTTGCATATTTTAAATTGAATGTAGGCATGACATGTGGAAAACAAAATACTCTTTTTTTTTTTTTTTTTAGGCATCAGGAGGGCAACAGTAAATACTGAAGCCCCGAGTTTATTTCTCACAGACCTTATATACTGTATACATCTGAGGGTACGTGCTGAACAGAAAATGACAGGCATGTATGACTACATCTGCTAGTAATCTATTAACTACTCAATGGAAGCTTAAAGGTCAGGCTCCCAGGCTACTAGTTTCGAGCATATGGACAAACATCTTTCTTCTTGTGCATTCACTGGAACTGGTCATTCTCGAAAACAAAATACTCTTTATGATAGGTAATCTGAACTTATTCTTTGTTAAAATATATTTTCCTTGCCTCATTGGACAAATACTGGTAATTTCTCTTTTGCTAAATCTAGTGTTAACAAACACAATGTATTAAAATTCCCAAGATTATCTCTTTATTCACCCATAAAGAAAATATTCTTTCATCTAAATGCATACGAATATCTGACTTAATTTAGGATATCTGCTTAGCTTGTAGTTGTGCAGTAGACAATGTTCCCATCATCATTACCCAAGTATACGTTTGTTTTATACGTTGCTCAAAAATCACCATGAGAAAAGGACAGTAACCTCCTTCAAAGATTATAATGACAGTGATATTTTGATAAGATGTCCTTGGTCACAGATACTGTATCTTCCTTGGAACCATTTAAAGAAAGGCCTTCAGCTTGTTAGGAATCTAATCATTTTTCTTGTCAGATTCCAAGGCAATCAGCCCTGCAGAGACCGTGAATCTGTGCTGGGGTGACGTCTCAGCATGCACAATGCTAGTCTTTCAAGGTTAGGAAGTCCCTGGAATTGGAGCTAATATAGGGAAGTGAGGTGAACCATTTTTTAGTCTAGTGCATGGTTTTTGGAGTTTTCCTATTATTATTATAAATGTGAAATACAAAAGAATATCAAGTTAAAACCACACATTATACAGGAAAAAAAATATTGCCCACATTTTCTAGAGCTTAAGTATACTTTTCCTAATGTTTAGAATTTCTAAGATATATGTGAGACATTAAGTATTGTATCTTTGGCCTCATTAAACAATGAAGCAAAATATACAGTGAGAATGTTGAGACTAAAGCTATGTTTCTCTAACTATTAATCTTTTTAATTTTCTTTGGTTGGAATAATCAACAAATGATTTTATAGGTTTTTTTTAAAAAATATTTTGTTTTCCCAAAACAAAGGTATTTTCAGAGAGTTACTGATCAACATGCTCAAAGAGAAACACATTAGATTTGAAATAAGCCTAATTCTTCATATTGGGATAATGAAGTATAGTAGCTCCCCCTTATCCATGGGGGATATGTCCTAAGACCCCCAGTGGATGCCTGGAGCCGTGGATAGTACCAAATCCTATATATATTAAGATTTTTTTCTCCTATACATACATACTTTTTCACTTAAAGGAAGCACTTTATAGGTTCTCTTTATCTGAACTGTGGGCCTGGCTACTCTAGTGCTTTGGGACCATTATTAAGTAAAAAAAAAAGGTTACTTGAACACAAGCACTACGATACCATGACAGTCAATCTGATAACAGAGATGGGGATGGCTACTAAGTGACTAATGGGCGGGTGGCAATATACAGCTTGGATATGCTGGACAAGAGATAATTCACATCCTGGTCAGGACAAAGTGGGAAGGCACAAGGTTTCATCACACTACTCAGAATGACAAAAGGTTTAAAACTTATACATTATTTATTCATGGAATTTTCCATTTAATATTTTCAGACCATGGTTGACTACAGGTTACTGAAACCATGAAAGTAAAACTGTTGATTGGGGTGGGGATACTGTAATTCTTCTAATCTTCAGATTCTCTTAAGCTTATGCCATCGTCCCTCATAGGAAAAATTTTATGCTCAATTCTTAAGTAATTCAATATTATGTGATTTAATCAAGGCAACAAAATCTGATAATTTTATCAAGAGGTGAAACCTAAGTTTAGGTTCAAGTCAATCAGACACGGGTTTCTAGTATAAATATTTTTATCATTTAATAGTTCATAAACTGGAGCACATTTCTTTACCTGTTCTGCACTTAATTTTTTCATCTATTTATTATATACCTTTCCACTTGAATGTAAGCTTCATAGGGCAAGAACTTTGCTTCTTTTGTTCACTGCTAAATCCCAGGTTTTAAATGAAAGCCTGACACATGGTAAGTGTACAGTAAATATTTGTTGAATAAATGAGATAATTAATGTAACAAAAATAATAACTCACAAAGTTGTGATGATTAAATGAAATAACATATATGCAGCATATAGCACATGCTACATGTTAGATATTCCACTGTAATAATTATGTATGTTTAGAATTACATGAGGACATTGAGGCGTTAATAAGAATAGAAACTTAAACTTGGCTAGATTTATTTGAAGCAGCTATAAATGAGAAGTTCTGTGGCCTTAAATAAATGGTCCCTTAGACTTATAAGCACATAATTCCCATACCTTTGGTCATTTCAAACTTGAAAAGATGTATTCCAATGAAAATATTTATAAAGTTGTGGATTTAAAAGATATGATCATGTTACACAAATGATTGATAATTAATAATGCAGTACATGTAAATTTTATTTAACAGACATGTATTCAGTATGTATGAAATGTCAGAAACTGGAGATGGTACCTGAATGAAAAGTTATATACTTTTGGCACTAAATGAAATGTTACGCACAATCCATGCAAATAAACTGACTCTTCCGTTTTGTTCGTAAACAATGATTAAAATGAGAAATTGTCTTTATTCTACAGATCATCCTCCTGAAAATACTCCCAAATGCCAGAACTCAGACTTTCCCATCAGCCCCTTTTTGCCTAGAAAGAAAGCCAATTTAAGTGCTGTATTATTGCTTTTAGTTAAATGTTATTAAGACTGGATGAAAATGTTCAGTGAGATTAGAGATGTAATGATAGCTCATGAAGAGCTTATTAAACAGGAGTCACCACTGTAACCTGGGCACACTGGTGGCAAAAGTGTTCACGTGAAACATTAAGGTATTATTTTCCCAATTGAAAACTAACAGCAAAAATTAATCCAAGGGTATTAATACTTCCATTATAGTTAGCCACCTTATGAAAGTAATACACTTCCATTCACAAATGAATTTTGAGAAGCCAAAGGCTAGAAAATAGTGAAGCTATTATAATAAATATCTACGCATCATAATGAAATAAGAAAGATACATAGAATTTAAGCATTGTAAATATCGTGTCTCTAACATATTTCCTGTAGTATAGTTAGGCTACTTCTGCTTTCATGGACATTACCTATTAGAAGTTCTTTTACTTTAATAAACACACCTGCCACTACTCTTAAACTCATATTTGAATGAATGAATCATTAATATAGAAAGGAAAATACAAGGCAATTTTCTTCACCTTGACATTTTTTTACAGTATTCAATTATAAACATACAACAAGTATTTGTACTGATATAATATTTTATATTGCACTGAATATTTTATAATAGGATTTTGATTTAAAATGTTGAAACCAATAATGTCTCTAATTGACATTAAATGGCAACCCTAAATTTTTAATTTAAAAAAATAACATTTATTAAATTCTATACAATTAAATGCTTACGTTTTATAATTCTGATGCTCCAAAAGTAAAAATCATAAATCCTCAAAACTTTTGGAATGACTATGTTATAGATTATCAGACAATGAAACTATCAAATTGCCCAAGATTTATCATTAGTCAAATTTATGTAAACATAATTATGCCAAATATATATTTTTGCAAGTAGGTACATAAAAGTTTAACAAAAAAAATTGTAGATTTAAAAGATAAGGTCACCAATCAAATTATTGTATTTAAAAAAGACCAGAACTTTATACCAATCTGATAGTCTATTTACTTAAAAAAAACAAAAAACCTATTATCTTTTCTTTCTCCTTTCCAATAAATAGGTATCTTTCCTAACCAAGATTTCTTAAACTACGCTTCTCTCAGGAGACATCAACCAAGAGTTTGACTCTGAGTATTTTACTTTGTTGAATTGTACTTCATAAAGGCCGTGGATCTGCACTGTCTGGTGCCACAGGCACTAGCGACATGGGGCTAATGAACACTTGAAACGTGCCTCGTCCAAACTGAGATGCACTAAATTGTGCGTGTGATATACACATTGGTTTAGAAGTCTTCGTACACGCCCCCCAATAAAGAATAAAATATAGCATTAATCTTTTTATATTTTGAAATTAGAATTTTTTGGATATATTGGATTACATAAAATACATTATTATATCAATTTCATTTCCTTTTAATTTTTTTAATGTGTCCACACAATATTTAAGCTTAACATATGTGGTTCTCATTATATTTTTATTGGACAATGCTGCTCCAGATAACTGGTTTAAAATGGCATCGATAGAGTCAAGAGAAAATATTTGACTTGAAATGTATTTTCCTATGTAAATGATCATTTCCCTTTGATATTAAGAAATTTGTGTTGTTTTGTGAATAAAATGGACTAATGTGAAAACCTTATAAAGGCAATCAAATGGTATCATTGAAAAAACAGTAAGTTTAATATTAAAAATAATTATAATGCAATTGACACTCAAATAAAACATAAAATAAGTACATTGAAAGTGAAAATATAAAGCAGTAAAAGAACACTTTAGCAAATAAATACTACAAAGATAAGGCAGACATACGTATGCTCTAAAATGAACAATTGATTTTTCTGTTTTAATATTTATTGCCACTCTGTATTTCTACTCTGTCAAGGGTAAGGATTCCTAATCTTGAACAAAGAAAATCTGTGATTTGCATATTTAATAAGAAAAATAAGAGAATTGAATTTATCCAGGAAACTCACATTCAAGATGAAGCTGCACTATTCATGTCGTAACTTGAGTAATCAAAGTAGTTTGTGTCTCAGTTGTTTTAACATGTAAAATGGGGAAATACACCCAATCTTATTCAGAATGTTTCTACAGAGATTTCTATCTCTTTTCTTTCTAGCTCATTTAGCCAGATATCCTTACCTTTTAAGATTATAACTTCGATCCCCCCACTTTTTCTCCAATCATCAGCCCCTTACCTTTCTCACACTTAACTAACTTAGATTCCATAGCCCATCGTTTCAATCACTCTTTTGCAAATCCCCTCAACATTTTTAGTATCTCTCCTCATATGGCATCCAATTGGCAGAACCCTTTGATGAATCCTACCATGAATCTCACTCAATATTTGAGCATTGTTGGAATGCTGGAAAAAAAATTCAGCAAGACATATTGGTTCCTGTATAATTCACTGTCATCAGCATCAAAAGTTACTCCACACATGTGTTTCGCACTCACGATAACTACTGTACTTCTTCTTCATGCTTCTCAAACCTCCCAACTTCTGCTTTTCTCTGAGCAGATAACTTTTCTTTTTATTTCATAGAGAAAATAGAATATCCGAAGGAATTCCCTTATCTTAAAAATAATATTTATACACCAAAATTTATACCAATATAAACACACACACAAACATACACACACACACACACACACACACACACACACACACAATCATCTGTAAATTTAAGTTAGCTGACTAGGCTTCTTTTCTGAATTACAGAACTTCCTATCCAATCGCCTACTTATAATAACCACTCAGATACAGGATATCACAAATTTGATGAGTCCCAAAGGGAACCTAAACTTTTTTCTCAAATATATTGATTGCTCTTTCAGTCTTCCCTGTTTCAGTGGAAACTATTCACCAAGTTGCTTAAGATGGAAATCTAAGAGGTAATCTTTGATTACTCCCATTTCCTTTATCCCCATACCTAAACTATCATTAGGTCTTACAGATTCTACCTCTAGAATATATTCCCATCCTTCCATTTTTTTCCCATCCTGCCTTTCACCACTCACGTCCATGCTACTCTTGTCTACTCTACTGCAATCACATCCTAACTGCCCATGTTCCTTTTTCCACACAGCAGCCAGAGTGATTTTTTTCTATAACGTAAATTGGGTTATGTCACTCTTCTGCTAATGCTCTTCAATGTCTTCTCATTGTCCTGGGGGAAAAGTCCAAACTCCATAAAAAGAAGCTATCAGGAGAAATTTCCTTATCTTCCAAATACCAGTCTAGGAACCTAATTACTACTGCATAGTGTTGTCGCTTTTTCCCTCCCAATGTCCCTCAGCAAATACAATTCCTCCACTGGAGCTCAGGGACCCGCCCTCATTCTCCAAGGTTCTGAAAAATGTACGATTTGTCTCCTGTCTTTCTCTTTCACCTCATCTCTTTTTTGTTTATCAACAACTTTTCAGCCACAGCAGCCTCTTTCAAATTCCTGAAAAATGTCAAGCAATTGTCCGCCTCAGAACCTTCACACATATCGTACCTCATTAGAAATACTTCTCAGAAAAACCTTATGAAATAGGAACTCGGCATAAGAACAGGAGAAAATGTAAAGCACAGAAGGTTATAAAGTTTGTCTGGCGTCTCATTGCTAGGAAGTCATGAAGCTGGTATTTGAATCCAGCAGTGTGATTCTAACTCATGCTCTTAGCCATCACGCTTTCCCAGTGCAGGAGGCTGAAAACAAATTCCACTTAGCTTAGAGCAGGGGGTGACAAAGTTTAGGCTGCATCAGAATCATCTGGAGATTTCTCTGACCCTTTCCCAGTTTTTCAGTTAGAAGGTCTGGGGTGGTGCCTGAAAATCTGCATTTCTAATAAGTTTCCAGGTGATGCTGATGCTGCAGATCCAGCAACCATACCTGGAGACTGGCTGGCTGAGACATTTACGGGAGTACAACCACCTTCTCTGTGAAAAGGTGGTAAGCCTTCATTTGCTGTTTGGTAAAAACATTCAGGTCACTCCTGTTTCACTCAATCCTTTTATTTTATTTTATTTTGAGGGCAATGTCACTGGCCCTCATATGTGGGACCGAACCGGGGCCGCTGGCTTCCCAAGCCAGCACTTAACCACCGCATCACTCAGCCAGCCCTCACTCAATCCTTTTAGATTTGCATTCACAATCTGCCTACAACTAGCTGTGTGCTGCCTCCCCTCACAGGACTTTTGCTGCCTGTGGTAACTGTGCTTCTCCACTCTGTCTACGGTCAGGGGGTTTTACAATCTCAAGGAGGTTTATTTGAGCTCAGCTTACCCAGTCAATGTTTTTGCTTTCATGTCCTGCTACAACAGAAGGTCAGGGTAAAGTTAGGATGGAAATTCACGTATTTTGCCCATTAGACAGTAGTTTTATACTTTTCAATTATTAGTGAAATTAGGTTAATAAATAAGAACGTAGGCTTATGAGACTGGAACTCTGACGTTGGGACTAGGTAACATATGCCCTTAGACAAATGATGTGAGCTTCCTGGCCTCAGTTCTTCAACTGAAAAGTTAAGGGAATTGACACTATCGAGCATGATATTATATAATTCTATTACAAAAGACAGAAACTATAAAATGACCCAAAGAGAAAGTTTGCAAAGCAGAATGTTTTTTATTAAGGCTAATAAGCTTGGAGTAATATAGAACATAACTATGTCATCTAAGATTAAAATAACAAACATACTAAAATGCATTTATCTTAGTTCTCATTATGTTAACATGCAAAATAGAAAATGAATAGCTTTCAAAATTATCTGAATGTATATATGGATTTGATTGTCAAATTATCTATAAGCCTCTAGCCTTGCCCCTCCAAGCATTAATTATAGTAACATTAATATAATACTAATAACTACCACTAATTATATAGTGGTATATATAATATAACATACTATTAGTATATTATACTATTAGTATATAATAATACTAATAACTACCATTTACTTAATATTTACATTGCAATGAACTCTATGCAAAGTAGTTAACACATTTTCTCTCTAACCCACACAACTCAAAGCACTATTATTTCTACTATTATCATTTTACAACAAGAAAACTAGTTTTATACTGATCTTTTACAAATAAAATTCTTTCAAAAATTTTTTTAATGGCTATTTCATCTGCAGAATAAGACAGAAAGTCTGTTGCATGGCCTACAAAATGAGTAACGCTCTGACCATGCCTAACATTCCAACTTCATCTCCTCTGCTAATTAAGTTTACATTCCAAAAATGCACAACTACATGTAGTTCCCTGGAATACCTACATACTTTCAGTTTTCTGGCCTTGACTTCTACCTTTCTTCTCTCTCATAAATACCTTTCTTCCATAAGGCCACTTGGCAAACCACTATAATTATTTTAAGACTTCCCCAATCTCCCTCCCATCAGCTTGTATAACTCTGATGTGCTTTCCTTTATGTCAACTGCACAGACAGTAAAACCTTACAATAACATATTCCATAATGACATGAAATTAGATATAACAGGATTTCCAGTTTGCTCCCGTCTCCTCCCTTGCACCTATTGGCAAACAGGGGTGAGTAAAAATGCATATGTTCTGGAAGGGGTGTGTAGTAGGGATGGCAAGGCTCGCAAGCTCATTTTAGGAAGCAGGGAGGTGGAAGGTAGGTCCCCTAATCCTTTGTGTGGGCTGGGAAAACCAACCAGGAGACATCCCGACTCTGCCACTATACTGAAAGTCTCAGCCACAGGATTTATAATAGAACCACAGTCACTCTGGGTAGTTTCACTAAAGTAGACAACTGCCGCCAGGTGGAGCCAAATTTCAACTGGAATCTGGGGAGCGGGGCTCAAGTAGCAAGGCAGCTAGCTAGCTGTGTAGGTTCACCCAGATCATCATTTCAGGAACTCAGTAATATGGCAACATTATAATGTTTTCTCAAGGTTTTATTATATCTCCAGTATAGAAATTCTATTGCAATTGTTTGCGCTCTTCTCATTGAACTTAGTTCATTTTGTCAGTGTATTTCAGCAGCCTAGTATCTGATACTTGGCACTAGAGAGCTCTAAAGAAAGAATTTATTGAATAGGCAAATTAAATAAACTTGTTATGTGAATTAATGCTCCTAATACTGTAGGGATAATTACTAATGTTTAAGCTGTTATCTAATTGTTTCAAAATCGTTTTGGCACTCAATAAATATCTGCTGAGAAGGAAAACAAAACATCCTAATAACTGTTTTAGAAATATACAGGTGTCAATCAGTTAACAAATATTTATTTGTTCATCTACCATTATCAGACACTGGAGTCAATGCTATGCCGATTATAAACATAAGACATGACATTTGTTCTAAAACATAAAGACAAAATATAATCTAAGGCAAAATGTGGTATCAAGTAAATGTTAAAGGCATCCAATAATAAAGATTTTCAGATAATACATAAGAAACACCACTGATGTCCTCTGTCCCTTTGGGCACTTCACGACAGTCTTCCCCCCCACTGCATGGCCTGACGCTGTGCTATTTTGCTTCCATGCTGATACAGACGCAATGCACTAATTTAGAGTAGCTTCCTTCTTTCTTCCATTTAAGCTAATTCTTCCGTCTTCCAGGAGCCACACACTATATTTAGGTTATACTTTCAACCAGATGCAGACAAAGCATACAGTGAGATGTCAGCAAGTATTTGTATTGATTTGTTATAAAATTTTATTCTTAAGCTTTAGTTATGCCCCTACACAAAAACAATCTGGTCTTAGAATGTATTACTTTGCTGTTCAGTTGCTTTTTTAACGTAGGGATGAAAAGCATAACTTAAGAAACTGTATTTGAATCTAGTCTGGAGTACCATTCATGAATTGCTACATCAGCTCACATTTTAGCGCCTCTAGCCCAAGATTCTATAAACAACAAATAATTTTTGTTTCTCTTACAAGTTGAAGACATTTAGCCACACTAAGTATTTAAAACAGGTGAGACTCTATTTAAATTTAGTCTAGCATATCAAAGAAATAAAAATTTTAATTAATGGGGCACAGCAGGCTTAATAGTATTGCTTATTCTTATTCTGTTATATAAGAGATAGGATATTTTATATAATTCATCTCTTTCTATATGAATCCCTCAAAGACTAGAAGATAAAATGACTTAGTATTTGAGTATTAAAAATGTAGTCTTAGAGTAATGTTTTGAAAAGCTATTACCCTTAGAAATTGATACTCATGCATGCAACTCACCAGCACAGAGGAACACCTAAATACTCTCTATAAAGCTGGATAAACACATTCTTGCCCATGTTATCTGTATGACCCTGCTGACCAAGAAATAACTGAGAATATAAATTTAGTGCTGGTTCATTCCAACTCCTATGACTGGAGCATCTGGGCATCTCCCCAGATACGACCATGAGTGGTCATTTCTTTACTCAGAAGAAACTCCCTGTTTCACCTGTTTTAAGTAGAGTGGCTAAATATCTTTTATATTTATAAGAGAAAACTATTTATTCTTGCTTATAGAATCTTGGGCTAGATGGGCTAAGATGAGCTGAGATAGCAATGCCTGAATGTTACTCCAGGCTAGATTCAAGTACCTTGCCCTTTTCCTAAATCACCGATTTGTGAGAAAAAGGCCTGCATATGAGAAACATGGGTAGAAGTAGTATCAGCTGGCTATAGTTGAGTTACCAACCCAATCTTCATTCCTCTCAACTTAAAAATGTTGTACATGACTTTGTAAGTGATGGCATTTCACATATAAATTTTGCCTTTAAAGTTGTACTTAGTAATTCTTTTTAAAATTGTGTTTATTATAGCAAATATTTACCAGTGCTTACTATGTGTTACCATGTGTTATAAATGCCTTGTTAGTTTTAATTTACTTAATCCTCAAATAATATAATGAGGAAACTATTATTATCATCACAATTTTATAGATGAGAAAACTGGGCACAAAGAAGCTAAGTAAATTGTCCAAGGTCACACACACATACACGATAGTAAGTGGCAAAGCCAAGATTCCAATCCAACTGTCTGGTTCCAGAGCCTGCACTCTTAAACATAATGTTATATTCTACACACATTATTCTTTCATTCATTTACTCATTTGTCTATTCTTTCTAACATTTAGTGAGCACTTACTATAAAAACTAGCTCTGGGCTAAGCATTGGTATTGGGCATAGATGAGTAAGATACTCATATATTTGTTGAATTAATGGTTTTAGTTCACTTTACTATACTTTTGCGAATCCTTAGGTCACTTCTGAAGTAATTGCTCTTTAAGTTAAAACAAGTACAATCTTAAGAGGCAATATTTTAGATTAGCCAAGCGCAAGTGCATTTATGGAAAAATTAAACTGAAATAAGTAGAGTTATCACAACTAAAATTTAAATATATATGGTATTATATATTTTCCTTTTACAAAAGCCACTGAAATAATTTAACTTTTTCTTAATGCCTAGGAGAATAATTATAAATATCATTTATTATTCTGAGTTTCAGATAACTTGGAACTTAACACTGAGTGGGCACTAGCTTTAGAGTGGCCATGATAAAACTGGCTTGAAAACTCGCACTTCCTCTTTGATCCTTTATCTCTGGAGGCAAAGGTAGCTGTATGGATTTCCTTTCTTGTCAATTACTGACAAAATCAAATACCAAAGCAGATTTATTGAAAGATATTTCTTTCCTTTTTTCTTTCTTTCTTTTTTTTTTTTTTTAAAATCATCTCTCACTAATGCCATCAACGTGCTTTGGGTTTTCAGTTCCATTCAAAATATCATCACACTACTTCAAAAGCAGCTTCTAACTTTGTCTAACATATATTGAATATTTACTCCATGCTGTTACATTAAGCACCTTACATATATCTTAGCTTATTTCACATTCACAAGAATCTTTGAAGTAGATAATTATCCCCATGTGGCTTGTCGTCACAGTCACACAACAGCCTGCCTTCCCCCATGCACCTTTCCATAAAAACAGATCATTACTTCAATACTATGCCTACTTTATGTATCCCTATTTGGCCCCAAAACATGGTCAATGACGGGTAAGATTCTTCAAGGAAGGAACAACCTAAGCCAGGTACATCTGCATGGGAGCCACAGGAGGAATCACAGAGTGGAGGAAAAAGGGTGTAGACCCCTTGTTTCAGGTTCTGACAGCCTGCCTGTGAAATGACCTAATGATCAGTAAGTCTCGGCAGAGGAAGTTTCTGTCTCTTAGGAGGTGCATGACAATAACATCATGGGACTTTAGGTAATGGCAGCCTGCAGGCTTGGGTGATTTGGCCCTGAGCTAAATTCTCTGGTATGAGACTCACAGACCACGGAAGATACATTGATCTTTTCTTATGTGTGAGACGATAAAAAGGAGCAGTCAGGCCCGATTCAGGGCTCAGTCCATGAGGCTGGAGTCCCCTGGCACCAACTGCATTTTTCTCTTATTTGTGTCTCTCTCTTTCTTAACCTTTCGCTGTCCCTTCTCCACTCTCGCTGCTCTGCTGTGCTGGACACGACAGTTGCTGATAAACTGATTATTTGGGAAGTAACCTGTTCAAGGTCACAAGCTGATGAGTGGTTTTAAACCCAAGTTTATCTGATTCTAGAGACCATTTGCTTGAGCACTGTGCTATCCTGCAGGCCGGATGTACCCATCAACAACACCTCAACAATAATTGCCCCATAGATTATTTTTAAAATCAATTTGTACCCTTCGCTTGATTTCATTGGCACTATTTTATATCTAGCCATCAAAGAGTTTTGATATCCTCCAAGGGAGTTTGGAAATTATTTCACTGAAGCTACGAAAAGGTAGAAGAGCTAGTAAAACATTATTTTCCATATATATATATATTTGGGTTGGTCAACCTCTAATTTTGAGTTTTGACAATAATTTCTCAGCTTCCATGCTTACATTACTTTTCAATAAGTATATAAAGTAGGAGTAGACTTGCTATTCTCAAGCCATAGTGAAACATAATAAAAAATTGACCAAAATTCCAATTCCTCCCTACCAGTCAGAAAGGAGCCTGTGGATCTGGGGGTTAGGAATATACAGGAGTTAGCTTTTATTAGGAAAACACTAGTGTTACAGCACTGAAATAGGTTTCACAGTCATCTCATCCACATCCTAGTTGTAAGCACAGGAACACCTAAATTAGCCAACACTAAACCTTGTTTCTGAAGAGACGAAATCTTATAAACACAAAGAGCAGCAAAGATGAGCTTCTCATTACAATTTTACTTTTCATTAAGTTGGAACAGAGGATCAACTGCTGTTCTTTTATTCATCAAATATTATGAAGCTCTGGATGCAGTTGCCCACAGACATAAAGGGTTTGCTTGCTTTTTTAGAATGTGTGACCTTTTGAAAGGTCTACGACTATAATTTTCTGACACCAAGATGAACATACATTTAGGAACAGGTAGTCAATTCTTATTCATTTTCAAACTGGAGACACCTAATTTACTGACATGTATCATGGTGAAAGTTGGCCATAATTATGTTTATAATAATATGTTTATCAGTTCTCCAGGATTGTTCAGATTTCCTGTGTTAACAGAGGCATTATTTGCAATGCCATAGCATCTTCCCTAAGTTTTATGATTTGTTGACATTTCACCTGTTATATAATTTAGTTTCATATTTGAATAATAGTAACTGCTTATTGTGTGCTTAGGCACTGTTCTAGGTGCTCTACATATATTAACAAATTTATACCTCATAGAGACTATATGATGTAAGTACTATTATTATCCCAATTAAAGATGAGAAAACTGAGAAGTCATAAAACTGGATGAAAATATTGGAGTCAGGGCTCAAAGGCAGAATGGCAGAGTGAGTGCTGTCTCTCCTGAAGTGATAAAGCTCACATTGCTCAGTTAATTGGCATTTTGAAGTATTTAGACTTTTAACTTGACCAGAAGTTACTTTTTTTCAACTTCAATCACTCTCAGGGAACATGGTCTAGATGTGACTTACATGTGTGCATAGAGAGCATGGTCCTTTACCATGGAGAACTCAACAGTTACATGGATTGTTTGGATTTCAGTCTTCCCTCCTGAGTGAGTGGGTGCTGCCTCTGAGCTGCTGCTGCACCTACTTACCATTCATCATCTTTTAATCTAATCTCTTGTCACTTGGTTTTCATATTCAGAGACATTTATGGATATGACTGGTAAGTCAAAGTGTTCCTGGTTCTCCATGGGGCAAACTGACAAATGTTGATTGTAATCTTTGATTTGATTTTCAGCTTCTTTAATTGTGGGTTAGACAAGTCTACTTTTTGGCAAAGCTTTTGGGGATAATTCCAGAAACTTGGGATCCCTCAAGGCAGCTGGGCAAAGAGTCAAGCAATATATTTTGTCTTTGAATTATATTGTTCATTTGTAAGAGTCTATGAAGTACACAATTTCCAGATGAACTAGAAGAATAGGTCTCAAATATTAGAACTACCAGAAGAGCTTTTCCAGAAAATAGTCTGCAGCCTTAGTCGCAGGAATTCTATGTGCTAATTAGGGCATGAGAGTCAGAAATGTGCATTTTGAAAGTTTCTCTGGTCAAACTAATGCAAGTGACACACAAAAATCACATAAGAAAATGTGTGTAGACTAATCAAAAATGACCTTATTCAAACATCTGAATTGGTTAGATAGAGTTGTATGGTTAAATTTGAAGTCTATCAATAAGCAGAAGCAGATATTACTGCACGTTTCCAGCCATAGTTATCCACATTTTTGGAGCCATTTAGCTGAAGGATGACCTGCATAAACTTTAATTATATTTTTGTATATCTGGAATCATATTACATGCTTCTTTGTGTTATTATGATTAGCATATACTTAAGAACGTTGATTGTAATCTTTGATTTTCAGCTTTTTAAATTGTGGGTTGGACAAGATTTGGGGAAAAAGTGTTTTTTTCTCTCATGTACAGATGTGATTGTATATGATTAATTTTCCTTTTTCTTTTTTTTTAACACTAGTTGATTTTAAATTTTGAGAAAAATAAAATGTTATTTTTGATAAGGAATTTGGTATAATTGTACAGGTCCACTTTGGTTGATAATTCCACATATAAGAAAAGGAACTTTGAAATTTTTTTCATGTGCTTATGTGGCAAAATTTTATTTGGAAATTAGTTAATTTTACTTTATTATGTAGCATATTAAATTTTTGACTCTGCTATTCTTTTATTTTCCTGTAAGATTTAAAATAATTTTTAACTTCAGGAGATTTAAAACATTTGACCATTTGTATTTTGAGCTTTGAAAATAATTTTAAATCACTATTAATTGTCCTTGGGTCTATATATTAAAGTTGGTTAAAGAATACAAGTTAACCACCATTTGCAATTTTTTTTCTCACCAATGTTTTACAATTGGCTATATCTTATTCCTGCATGGAACGTATTTAAGAATAGCAGAAGGATGTATTTTGCATATCAAATATGTGATTTAAAAAAAAGAATCACTCCTGTTATACTGTCTTCCCTTGATTCACATAATAAAACTTTAGTGTAAATAATATCTGTTGTACTCATCAATTAAACACTATTTTACAACTAGTAAAATTCCATTTTTAGAGATTTTTATTTTTAAATGGGAGAAATGTTGCCCAAGTAGAATGATCTGGGCATTCATAATAACTTAAGACAATAAATGACTTTTCTCTGATCCAGACTTTTCAAAATTATTGCCTATAATAATTAGAATAAAAGCTTTCTTGGAGTTGTTAAAATATCATAAGATCCCTTAATTTCCTCTGATTTACATTAAAATCAAGAAATACACAGATTTAAAGTTAGCATTATAAAATAAACATTTTCCAAAAGGTAAGCAAGTATCTTCTTTCAGATGACAAAAATCTAGACACTCTCATACTGAAATGCAGTATTTTCTTTGCTTAAAAATGTCACTGTAATTTATTGAACATTTTTGGAAGATCACATTATAGAAAAATAACACGGCAACCAATGACCTTAGCAAACTGAAAATTGAGATACAAAAATATAGTGTCATTTGGTAAGCCATATATTCTTTCTTTTATTTATTCAGCAGTACAAGAAACTTTATTTAAATTCATGTTTCTTGGGATTCTGAAAGGAAAAGAGTAATTTATTGATTGTCAAGTACTTTATTCAGAAAATATATAGGGTAATAGGAAATGTAAATGTCTGCCATGGAAATAGTTTACAATAATCACAAGGTGGTATAATTAATGCCTTATTTTTATTACCATAATTTTAAAACCTGAAGTTAACCATGAAGTTAATATCAATTTCAACAATAACATGGATTATTCTTATTTCCTTTCACAGATTCTAATTGTGTATCTAAATAGAAATATGCAGACACACTCTCCAATTAGCTTCAGGCCAATTTCAGGCCTTATTTTTAAAATTGCAAAATTTAAAAACCTTTCACTCTTTATCTGCTCAAATCTCATGAAACTTCCAACTTCCCAATTTTTCTTTCAACAGTTTTGGTTATCAAAACTGGAAACACTGAAGTTTTCTGCCTCTTCCTTGCCCTTTACTCCCTACATTCAGGTCAGATCACCCCTCCCTCACCGCATGCCTGAGGGGAGTGGGCCCTAGAACTATCTGTGCTCTGGTAAAAAACCTTGACTCTAGCAAACAGGTGCATTAATTTTGCATTTTAAAGTCTTCACCATCAAAATATAAGCTCTGTGATAGCAGGAATTTTGTCAGTTCCATGCTGTATCTATCCCAAGCATACAGAATAGGGCCTGGCACTTAATATTCACTCAATAAATATCTACTGAATAAATGAATGAAGTAATTCAACAAATCATCAAAACTTCCTGATTGGTTCATTCTAATAGTCTTGGGTTTTTCCCTTTTTTGTTCTGTCCAGCTATCTCTCTATTCCAGCACCTTATCAAAACCAAACTAAAATAACAATTTTCAGATTAACTGGCATAGTTACTAGTAATGCTCTGAAATGGTATATCGTATGCTGGAATACGGAGGAATCAGGAATGTGAGCTTGTGCCTAGGAACTTAACTGCTATCTCCCAAGACTCTCCTTTACACTATTACCTTACATGAGGAAACTGAGGAATCATTGATTATTTAATATGTGTAACTATAAAATATTCTATTATCGACTATATCTTTATATTAGCAGTTTAGTTTAGTGCTTGTAGTGTAATTATTTAAATACCCAAGTCCTCCACTCGCTGTGACCTCCTTAAGGCAACCACTGCTTTTCATACATCTCAGTATCTCTCTAGGAACTATTACAGTTGCCAAAATGTAGCAGCTGGAAAAATGGTTAGAGAAAGGGAGGGAAAGAGGGAAAGAGAGAAGAGGATGTGGGAAGGAAGAAGGAAAGGAGAAGAAAGTCAAGAGTTCGTCTGCCAAACACTGCTAAGGAGAGAGCCCACTTAATCTACATGTTCATTTCTTTTTTATTTCAGTGGTGACTGGAGGGAAAAGACTGGATTTTTACATACCTATTTGTGCTGCTATTCCTCTCATAGTGTGATGGAATTAATTATATCTAGACATTGAAAAATGTGGTATTTTTTAGGTCTTTTCCTTTTTCCTTCATCCTTTTTGTATTCTATTTTTATAACACTGTTGCTGTGTTGTACGGCTAATATCCCAATATTTTCTCTAGAAAACATGTTTTAAAAGTTTTAAATAAAAAAATCATTGCTACTTGATTATACACTATGTGGTATAAAACAAACCAAAATAGTGAATAAGAATAGTCTTTAATTTTTTCAGCTAATGAGTTATTTATTTAACCTAAGGCAACACACAATTCTCATGAGAATGGATTACTTTTTGATTGATAGATTCAGAAATGACTAACATATCATCTTCACCCTCATGAAGACCACAGTCCAGAAACACATCTCAAAATTGTTCAATGGAGGAAGAAAACACAGATGAAAAGGTTCCTAGATACTTTTTCAAGAAGTTTTCAATAACTAACTTGAGGAATTAAGTAATAATAATTATAAATATAATTTATATTATTGGGTAAAGAGCAAAAATGTTAAGCATTCATTTTTCAAAGCTATAAATTATGATCTAGCTCATATTTCTGGAGTTTAGACTAACTGTTAAATGTTACTTAAACGTTAAAACTATGATGATCTAAATCTGAATTGTATAGATGAAGGAGGCTTGAAGGTCATCTGGTTTGCTCACTATATGAGTGAGAAACCGAAGAAATGAAAATACTTTCCCCACATCTCAGAATGCTAAAAGCCAAATGGAATTAGAATCTAGCCAATTGAGTGCTGTTTCTGCTGTACCATATGGAAATATGCTAGGAAAATTATTGGACATTAGCTTTGCTGATCACAATGTGCTCTGTATTTGTCTGAAAATACAAGAATTTTACTATGCTTAAGTAAAAATAGAGTTCTGAAATAATCTTTTGTTAAACATGGTAGAATAAATCTCAGTCAAAATTTCTAACCATACATGTATTGGTGTTCAAGCAACAGATAAGGGGGTGTCACTTTTGTGGGCTCTAGGACACTGTAAGTTTTAAGTCACCATGGTTTTTATTTTAAGCTGGAATGCAGTCATGTGACAGGCAAGAGAGGTTAAACTGCCCTTATTCAGCTTTGACCCAAGCGCTTGATTCATAGGCACCAGTCAGGTAGGAGCTGATAAGAAACTGCCAGAACAGACATGACTTATTTGTATTATAAATTTTGTTTCACAGAGAACACTGAGATGCCAAATTTAGAAGTAAACAAAAATGAAAAACATAATTTTTAACTTAAAAATATCTTTTTAAAATTCCCATTTAGACAATTTTATTCTCTCTAATGAATAAATGAACATTAGGACATTTTTAACTTATTTGAAAATGTTACTCTTCAAACTTATGGGCAAAGTGTATTTTGCTAAGCATTTAGAGATTACAGTAACTCTGGATTTACTACATGCCTAAAGTACTATAATCACATACGAAGTTCTGGTTCTAACAATAATTGAAAAGAATATGTCACGTACACTAACCAAGAAACTTTAACCTTAAAGTTTATAATTATCAATTAGAAATAAAATGAATCTTTTTATCAAGTTTTTTCCAATGATGTTCTTATAAACATCTTTTTTATGAAGTTCTTTCTTTATAGTAATAAGTATCTCTCATAGTACATAACTATACAATTTTTATATTTCTTATTTATCATAATTAACAGGTAAAATAGACTAAAAAAGGGAACTCTTCTATCAGTGGCATAACTTTCTTGGTTATTGGAAGTGTTCTTACTTTCTTCTCATCATTTATTTCTTCTGCTGAAATTTTCAGTACCCAGTGCCAATGGAAGTTCAGAGCGTATTCTGTCCAGAACTGCTGCCCATTTCTGTTTATTGTGTCCTTGATTTGATCCTAAACAATCTTTGTAATCATAATATAAATGTCCTAGTAAGACACCAATTCAAAGGCTTAAGAATCCCCTTAAATTATACATTTAAATACATAAATGTATACACATATTGGGAAGCCTGAGGGTAACCAGAAATTTGATAAGTCTATGGTAGATATCTCAAAATTCAGTACAAGAACAGAGAAGACAAAATTTCCCAAATACTTAAGATATTGGGTTTTGTTGATGAAAACAGATGACAATGCTCCACACAACCAATCAGTAGAAAATGTAAAGATTATTTTGCTCATAACTACATTCTCTAAAAATTCTCAAATTATTTTTCAAAAATATTTACTATGCCTACACAAATTTTAGTTTCATTACCCTAAAACTGTAAGCCTATTTGAATACATTAGATTATAAGATATCTATGAAATACAGAATATATGCCAACATACACATTGTTTGCTCACATATATCATTCATATAATTTAAATATTACTATGTCCAGTGTGATAAATTTTGGACAAAGCTGAATTAAACTTGTACAGATAAAGTTCTGAATTACTAGGTCAGAAAGAAGAAGGCAAAGAGTGAATGGATTTCCAAAGCATATTGCTGTAATTTACTGTATATATAACTTTTCCAAATGCACACAATATACTATCATACTTAGAGTGATATAAGAAAAGCTCTTTATCATTTAAAAAATAAATGAGAAGTATATTGTGACTACTATTTACACCTAAGTTAGGCTGATAAAGAAAGGTGTTTTTTTAAAAGAAATCTTATCTAGCTTTATAAATAATAATAATTACTATACTATAATTATAATAATTATAACAATGCCATGCTTGTGTGGTTTTAGACACACACTTGATCAGAGTTAAAAACAAAATTGGTATCCTCCTCTTTTGTGGTAAATTAAATAGTATCTCCAAAATTCCAAAATGACAGCTGAGAGTATAAAATTCAATCTAACTCACTGTATATCAATCACGTGTACAAACGCTAAACCAATTGATAGTATTTAATTTTGCATTTTAAAGAGCTGCTTTCTTAAAACCATTTTTAGAACCAACTTAATGTTTTCTATTTTCTAGCAATCACAATAGAGTTTAATTTAATGTCTCCTTAATCTAGGCAGTTACATTATAAAATATAGAAAACAGTTTTCTACATGGATGACATCATTTCTTTATATTTATTTAGCATTTCTACAATTAGCTCCACTCAGAGATACTTAAAGTCCTCACATCTCTTCTTTTTGTATTTGTTAAGGGCTCTATGGTATTCTGCAGAACAATTCCATGAAATATTCTATTGTTTTCCTTTTTACTGAAGGAAAATGAGGCAAAGAGCCAAAGTTTAATTAGTTTCTAACATACATGTATTCTATCTATCTATCTATCTATCTATCTATCTATCTATCTATCTATCTATCTATCATCTTCTATCTACCTATGTACCTGTCTATCTAATCATTAAGAATATTTTAGAAATACAATATTCTGTCTGATTAATCTGTTTGTACATTATTAAAGAACGTTCGGAAACATATGAGTTTTCATGCTAGGACAATATGAAGGAAACAATGCATTCCTGTTTCGATCACTTGGAACTTTTAGTAACTCGGTCATTATTCTAACAATTACTACTTCAGCTGCAAACCGGTGTCCCACCCAGTGGATCTGGCCCACTGATATACTTTCTTGGGCCAGAAGAGTTGCTTACAAAGTTAACGTAAGAATTGGGGTTTCGGGGTCTCCCGAAACATCAGATCTGGCAGTCTTGCCTGAATTCCTATAGGACAAAGACTAGCTGAAGCTGAGCAGCAGTTACCTGTCAAAGGGAGCATGTGCTCTCCAGGTGGTCACAACTCCCAACATTATCTAGTCCTTAAACATGATTTTAATCACTTATATTACCTTCTTGGCACCTTCGGGCCTTTGAGTTTGAGATGCCCAGAGTAGTAGTAGAACACTTTAATGAGGAGTCATAGAAATTACACTTAATAAATCTAGAGAAAATTCTGTGGAAATTGCCTTTAGGAAAAATCTCAGTTATCTTGGTGTATGCAGTTTCTACGGTTACTTTCTTATTTCTGGTAAGCATGGGAGTAAAATATGGTTAATAACAATTCTACTAAGTTCGTTCTAGCTGGTCAAAACCAGATACACTGAGCATTATTTCTACAGAGTAAGAAGGAACAATGAAAGATTTTGTTCTAATTAAGTTAAAAATCTTAGTCTCCTCACTGAACCATCTAAAAGATCATTACGGCATTTGTTTTCGCATATGATTTTCATTACAGATATTAAGTATGCTATTGTCAATCTAGCACTCAAGAAACTTAATCCTTGACTTGAACAAAACACCTTCTTGAATAGACAACTATTTCTGACATAAAAAGAAATGAGGGGCAGCTATTCCTATGAGTACTAATTATTTTGCTAAAAGCTTAAGAATTTAATTACCATTGTTAATATTATATTTTGGGATTTATAATAAATTGAATGCAAATTTAGATACATTTATAGTCATAGCTTTATAGCACTATTACTTTTTGTCACTGCAGAATAATTATTATAAATTGTTATTGAGCAATATTTCAAGAATGCATTTAATTATTTTAAATTCATAAAGAAATAGTGACTCGCAGATGATCTCATAGTTAGTAAAGTTTAAAAATATGAAATCCTTAAATACAAGCTTAAAAGCTATCAGGGCTAAAATATTTTCTTATAAATTAATGTAAATGACAATTTTAAATGATTTTTAAAAAATTGAACCAAAAAAGCATTGAAGGAATTTTGAATTTTAGTCTATCATATTCCACAGCAACTTGGTTGATGATTAAGATATAGACATCTATTCCATCAATTCAGAAAACAGATGGAATTGTCAGATTTTTCAAAATAAATAATTTGGTTCTAGAGTCTTGCTATGGCTAACAGGAATATTTGGTATTAACATTTATGAACAAATTTCTAAGGTGTTTAAATATTATTAGTGAGTAGATTTGATTTTATTCAAAAGATTTTAAAAAATGCTTTATAGCACAATTTATATATTTTTAAATAAAATATTTTAACTAATCCTTTTATTATCTTTGTTCTTTTCATCATCTTTTAACTTTTTTTCATGTCACTGCTACAACCTTACAATACTTTAATACACAATGCAATATATAGATGTATTATATAAATGTACACTTGAAACCTATATAATTTTACTAACCAATGTCACCCCAATAAATTTAAATTAAAAAATTTTTAAATAAAATAAAACTGTGCTAAAGAGGTAAATTTTCACTATTTTGAAGCTATTTGCAACCTTTCACTACAAGATGCATGATGTATTGATTTAATGTCAAACTGTAATAAACTCAAATGGAAAAGAATTTGTATATAGCAAGTTAAATGCAGATATAAATGTAGTAGAGATAATGGAATATGAAATAACATAATAATAAAATAAATACTATTTAAAATGGTAAGAGAGATTTTCTCTTAGGTATGTGTTGTTTTTGTCTGAAAGGTAAAAAAATAATTTAAAAATAACAATAATTATATTTTAAAGCCACTTGGAGAAAATTACTTTTCAGAAGTAAAATTTAACATAAACTATATATTCTAAAGTTAGAACAATGTATTTGCTAGATACAAATTCAGATTTTTTTATTTTTATTTTTTGAAGGCAGTGTCACTGGCCCTCACAATTGGGACCCGAACTGGGGCCGCTGGCTTCAAATTCAGATCTTTAATGATCTAGTTTATTAATCTAACTATAAAACTACTTAACAGAAAATATCTATAATAAATCATGAAATGACATTTTTCTTATTTGTCTTAATTTTATCGTTTTTATGCTGTTATTTCATTATTGTACTTTACATCGTAGTAGAAAGATTAAGAATTGTAAATTAAAAAAATAATAATCGAATGGCTTAAAAGCCTTGGGTGGTCCTTAATAAAATTGGAAGGTGGGAGCAGTTTGTTCTATTGAAAAACACATAATTTTGAGTAAGCAGTCTAGAATTGAAGCATAAAAGCTCTATGAAAATCATGAAGAATTGCACAAATCAAAGAAGAAGAAAAAGGGGATCACATATATGGTGATGGAAGAACTGACTCTGGGTGGGGGACACACAGTGCAATATATAGATGATGTGTTATAGAAATGTAAACTTGAAACCTATATAATTTTACTAACCTATGTCACCACAATAAATTCAAAAAAAATGGCCAAGGCAAAAAAAATTGTTATATATATTAAAATATATTAAAAATTTATATTATATAGATATAAATACCACTGGTGGGTTAAATATAACCTGGTTCAATGCTGAGATGATAATGCCTAACACAACTCTCCCTTCCAATCCTGTCTTCATTTTCTTAAAGCTGTGAAATATATCATAAATACAAAAGCGTGCATAAGACATATGTTCAATTAAAGGATACTTACACACTGAATATCTTTATAAACACTCTCCAGATTAACACACTGGAATTTCTTTCTTTCTTTCATTTTTTTTTTAAGTGATAGGCACGTAGCATTTGGCTCAATTGAGAAAAGGCTTTTTCCTATTTTTTAATAAATTAAAAAAAATTCTATTAAAGAATAGATGATATACAGTCTTAAATAAGTTTTAGTTGTACAACATAAATACATAAATATTTATACATCTTATAAAGTGATCACTTAGTTCCAAATCCAAATAATGAACCGCCTCCTTAAGGGAGAGAGCTCTGAATTCTTCATGCAGATTGGACAATAAACTATCAGTGATATTGTATAGGGTTACGAATCATCACATCTAGATATACTGGAATAGAACTCTCATGTCAAGGGCAAAGAATTTATATTTTAAAATGCTCCCGGTGATTTCTTTATGAGCTTGTTTGGGAATCACTGACATAGGAGGGGTCCTACTTTAGTTCAGAATTAGAGAATTCCTAAAGTCCCTTCCCATAAAGGTCTATGGCTTTCTGTGTACAATAGTCTAACTATGAGAGAAAAGCACTACATTAAGATTTTAAGAGAGAATCATTATCAAGAAAAATGACAATCAAGAAGAGGGAATATGATGATTACAATATTTCACAGCAGCTAAAGGATTGGTGGAAAAAGATACTCAATTTTATCTAATAATTTGGCTTCAAAATCTTGAGTCTTTAGAATTATCTTTCTTATCAATTTCTAAGTTCAGCTATTTTAATTAAAAAACATTTAAAACAAATTGCTGAAATAGGCATCCATTCATCCATTCATTATTCAACACAAATTTGCTGAGGGCCTATGCTATACTTGGCAGCATTCTAGACACTGATGGAGAGTCTTCTCCCATTAAACCAACATTTCAGTACCCTCTAAATATTGTTTTCTGAGAGAATTCTGCTTAATCACAGGTTCTCTTTATTTCTGTGGTTATAACCACTTGTACAGGTTGAACCTAAATTTTAATTTTATTTCGTTAGAGCAACATCAGAATCTTGATATATAAAATCAGTTTTCAACTAGTAAAGCATTCTACAAGGATGATACCAACATTACTATTTATTAAGACAATGATAAAAATAAAGTGGTGGAGTAAACAGAAATAGTCTTAGAGACACAAAGGAAAAACTGATGAGGGCTAGATGGGATGGGGGTGGGCATGAGGGAGAAGGGGAAGGGACGAGGCAACACAAACTGATAAGTACAATACTACCGCAGGGACAGAAGAGACAGTTTAGGGAATATAATCAATAAGGTTGTAAATATTTTTTACAGGATCAGATGGACTCGTGTCTTGTTAGGGAGACCACTTCATGGACGGTATAGTGGCCTGACCACTGTACTGTACATTTGAAGCTGCCACTGAATAATATTAGATGTTGACTATAATTTAACACATATATAGTCATGGGATGTGGAATATAGTGTGGGAATGGAGTCAATGGAATTGTAATAGATATGTATGATATCGGGGATGGGGAGCAGGGGAGGGAGTAGTCACTTTGTAAGGGTGAAAAAGATAACTATTGCATAGTTTTATACATCTGTAACTAATAATAATAATAAAAAAATAAAAAATAAAGTGGTGGAGACTTTGAAAGTATAATAGAACAATGAAGCAGCGATATATTAAGAAATGTCTATAAAAATAGCTCCCTTCTAATATTCACTCATTATATTGATAGACTTTGGTGAATATTTTATGTATCCTTAAACATAAGAGAGCTTGCTTGTTTCTTCTATAATATGAAGAATTAATTCTTCTAATGAAGAGAGGGTATTCCAATGAATGCTAAAAAATAAAGTTTAATGAGGTGTCAAAATATTAGATATGGGAGTTATGGATTATATAAATAACCATTAAATAAAAATGTAAAACCAACTCTGTAAGTCTAGAAAATCAGAAATAAGAAGGCATCAAGTTAGAGGGAAACTGGGAAATGGAGGCTCTTCTATAAAGTATGTGATTGATTAGAGCATGGCATACACACACACACATGCACGCACACGCACATGCACTATAAATGGAACTCTAGAACTATAATCTCCTTTGATCTCAGCAACTACAAATCCCAAGCCAATGTATTATTTAGAAGTACAGAAAAAGATAGAAAATGGGCCAGTCATTAACATCTGTTTACATTGTGGCTTAATTGCTTTGTTTCAAGTGATTCCCTAAACAAAAGGCAGAGTGAATTAAATTTTGAAATATACATGAAAAGTCAGCAAAAATGATCAATGTTCATGATATTTGTTGAATTGCATAAGCTAATTTTATGTATCCCCTTCATTTATGTCATTACTTGAATGAAAAATCTTATCTCATATTCCTTGGATAATGTTTCTCTTCTTTGTCAGATTTGTTAATTCCTATTTGATTTTACAATTCTTTTCCTATTCCCACCTGTCCTTTTCAGGACAAGATCCAACTCCATTGTAAATTTACTCAGCTCATAAAATCTCTTCTGGGCAATCCCAAATTTTACATCATAATCCGATGCTTAAGGCCAGCAAGATAAAAAAAAAATATTTCAATGAGGGAATGGAATCCAAAGTTAGAAAGGGACAACTAAAGTATGCCATTGAATTTAAAGCATGTTTCCCAGAATAAATTTTGAAAGTATTACACTAAAAGAGTCTATCATAAAGTTTGGGAAATGCTGAGTTAAACAAAGCTTTATTATAGGACTTTTTCATTTTTTTTTTTTTTTTTTTTTTTTTTTTTTTTTTTTTTTGAGGGCAGTATCACTGGCCCTCATATATGGGACCGAACCGGGGCCACTGGCTTCCCAGGCCAGCGCTTAACCACTGTGCCACTCGGCCGGCCCTATTATAGGACTTTTCAGTGTGCTGATGTATGCTATCAATCTCGAAAGAAGAACAGTATGTACAGTAATTTCCAAATTTATTGCCATAAAACCATTTATTTTTAAGCATCAGCTCACTGGTTTAATTTTCTGGAAAAACACTCGGAAAGCACTAATTTAAAAAAGTTCAATTTTGTATTTTGAAGTATTCATACTTCATATTCTTACTTCACTGACTGATTTTAGCTAGAGACCCTCTCGGCTTCACATAGCAGGAAGATAAAAGACTAAACAGCAGTACCTAGGAGACCCAAGTGCAAAATAATATGTAATGTTTTAGTGATTTTATTTTTTAGATTTTAAAAGTCTTATGTTTGGTTTGCATAGAGCTAAGAACAAGTGTTTAATAAAGCTTCTAAAATATGTTCCTGAGCTATTAAATCAAGAAAAAAGACTTCTTAATGATTAGAGGCTATAGAAATCATGGGTTTTCTTCTGAGAATGTTTTCCTACCTGTACAATGCTGAAAGAGTCACTTGTCCTTTCTTACTTGCCTCAGTTTATTGATTTCAAAGGCATTCCACAATGAAGAGGAACACTGGACTTTGGTGTTAAAAGATATGCTTTCTATCGCTACTTTGACACTTAAATGATTTAATATTAGGCATTTTAGATAACCTCTTGTAACTTAACTTTTCTATGCACCTGCACTTCAGTGAATAGAGAGCTTTAAATGATATAATTAAATAGTTTATTAAAATGTCATATGACAGGGAAGTATTATTACTGAATCAACATATTACAATTACTTTTCATACTTTCACTCTATCTCGTAATCATTTATTTCCTTCTCTATCTCCCCTCTAGGCTGTAAGCTCTTTCAGGGAAAGATTAGGTTTTGTTAACCACAATTTCCCCTATTTTAGCACAGGGTCTGGCATAAAAAATATTGCGGAGTAGGTGAAGGCAATTTAATAAAATAATTTTAATTTTAAGACCATTAAAGGTTAACTATATCAAACTATGAAACAAACCGTATAAATGTTTTCCAGAATCTCTAACATATTACTTTGTGACATTATCTTATAATGAAATATTTTTGTTATTTTGGAAAACTATTTGTCTTGTAGAAATTGTAAGATGGATCTATCTTATTCAGAATGGTCATATGGCAAAGTACTATAGGAAAGTTTCTATGAAATTGCAATTCTAAAAAGCTAAAAAAAGTCAGAATTGTATAAATTTACTTTCCTTCTCCTTTCCTTTTCTTTCTTTATCAATCTCTACTATTCAAATGCTATCATGTGCCAGGAAAAGTGTTAAGAGCTATAAAGATATAATCTCACTGAATTTTCATGACAATCCTGTGAGAAAATTACTCTATTATCTCCAGAAAGACAGTTAGTTCTATTTGCCCAAGATTATATTGTTAGGAACTGGCAGGGCGGGGATTCAATCCAGTTCTGTCTG
Organism: Aselliscus stoliczkanus; assembly: GCA_033961575.1. Taxonomy (NCBI): domain Eukaryota; kingdom Metazoa; phylum Chordata; class Mammalia; order Chiroptera; family Hipposideridae; genus Aselliscus; species Aselliscus stoliczkanus. Next base: position 28,441,861 of record CM066731.1, read on the forward strand.
AATCCAGAGCTAACTTTCAATCATTATTCTGTTATCTCTCATGCATGTTTTTGGAAGATGTAGGCTTTATTTATTATAATACTAAAAATAAATTTTGAATGATGGTAAGTGATATTGTGCTTATAATGAGTCAGTGTAACATGGCATCAAAATTGTATACACAACTTTGCAGAACAAGCTAGCTGAATCCCCAACATGCAGACTGGAAGGCTCAGTCTCTTTATATGATAGGTGGCCATGTAAGGTGGTAATTCATACTCCATGATAAAGACTAAACTAAAGCTGGTTAAGTCATAGAATGTCCTGAAAATTGCAGTTGTCATTAGACAACTTCAATATTCAATTTTATATGTCATTTATTCAAAATATTTTGAAAGAAAGTTTGGGAAGACTGATTTACAAATCTTCTTACTTTTGCCATCCCCAAATAATAATCATTATTTTATACGTAAAAGTGCTGTATGAAGTCTAACAAGAGCAAAAGAAAATAATATTAGAAAAGATAACAAAAGGGCTCATTAGGCAGAATTTAAAGATTAGATGAACTCATATCAATCTAATATTCCCCCAAAAGAATAGTGTAAAATGAATTCTAGAATCCTATTGAAAGGTGCAAAAATGAGAGAAATGACTATTCATCATACATCAATTCAGTCAACCAAACAACCAACCAACCAACCAACCAACCAACCAACCAACTTTATATCTTTCCTAAATGGAATACAAGTGAGTCATAAAACAAATTGTTATGAAATAAGCTCCACTGATTTCTGAAATAAATAAGAGGTTTATATACTTTGGAAAAAATATGACTTCATTGGCTATTTAAAAACTTTTGTCAAAGAAGACTGAGATATATTTATTAGGCACTGCACTATGCTAGAAGCACTGTGGGAGTTCTTCACACTGCGAAACTTTCACTGCTTTATTACAACCTTCTTTATTCATACACAAAGTTTTACTGAGAGTTCACTATGTGTGAGGTATTGTAGATATTAGCAGGAAACATAATGAAAAGATAGAAATGATGGACACCCTCCCCTCAAAAGGCTAGCTAATGGTCAGCCATGGTAGATTAAACACATACTTAATTAACTGTACCACAGGGGAGAGAAAAAGGTGCCACAGAGGAACTTTATTGTAAAAGAATTTTAGATAAATTGTGAAAAAAGAGAAGAGGTGTTTCTTGGATGACTTTATATTTGATTGGGTATTGAAAGATGGGTAGGTACTTTACTCATAAAGAGAAAGGAAGAAACCATACTTTAGACACAAGAATCAATGTGAGCATTCACAAAACAAAAGGGAAAGCCTGTGATGAGAAGGGTCAGCAGGTGTGAAAGGCTGAAGTCAATGTAAGGCTAAAAAACAAGGACTGGAATTGTATTGTTATGGTTTTAAAGTCTCAGGTCAGTTGTTTGCGGGTTTGTTTTTTGCCTTGACTATAGCTGCCTCAAGATAAGATCCCATTTCTCTTCATGGAGAAACAGAATTTGAAAAATGCAGCCACATCACAGTATCACAGTACCAGAATATACTGGCTTACTGGTCTACCACAATAATACTCATGCATGAACATTCTTTGACTTCCAGCTCGATCTTACTTTTATTATTTCTACACAGGCCAAACTTCCGTATGCTAACTTTGTTAATTATGAGGGATACTTGTAGATCTCTTGGAGTCACTGGTTAGAATACAGCATTTAGTTTAGGGTAATAGCTGTAAAAGAAACTATTGACTTGTAAAAGAAACTATTAAATATGATGGAAACTACTGCAGCAATTTTTTTCCTACTGCTATTATTTTGTATGGTAGAAGTCATTCCGATTTAAATATTTCTCTACTTTCATGCTAAATTTATTTTAATCTCTGACATACAACCAGTGGGAAGAATGTTAGAAATAAATATAAAAAAACAGAGCATAAAAATGAATTTTACCCATTATATAAGGCAAGTATATAGAAACATTATAACCTATATATTGAACAGTAGTGGTAATGTCAGAAAACAAAAGTTCAATATATGAGTGAATGCTAATGGGCATTTTAAATACATAAAAACATAAATTGGTATTTTAGCCATAACAAAACCAGTTCATCAGTAAAAACGAATCTGTATAGACATTTCTCAATAAGACTTTCTGTGTGATAACAGGATAGAATAATGAGTCACTACAGAAACACAAATTAACAGAAGTTGCTAATAATAATTACATTACAAGGTCTATTAAATTGTATATCTTAAAATTTATGTAAGATGCAGGAGTAAATTTTAACTAACACTGATCTCTAATTTCATATCAAAGAATATAGATATGGTATTGAAGTAGAAATATTATGAGTTTGTTGAAAAAAACACCCTGAAAATGTTATGACACCAATAGCAAAGCAAAAGTTATAATACAAACTTATGATCTTATTACTCATTACTAACCCTTTGTACTTCGATGAAACAATCTGTATCTTGTCTTAACTACTGGGTTGTCAGAAAAGTCATGACATATTTTTTCTATGTTTTTCGTTGCAAAAATGCGTCATGATTTTCTGACAGCCCAATAAAACCTGGTGCTTCCCTGAACTCACTGCTTCTCCCTGATGTCCTATCTAGTAACAAATGCTTATTCTTTGTCAAAAGTTGTAATATTTCTGACCACTGGCTACTTTTTCTTGAATATTTCTCTGCTACTTTTAATAAAAAATTTAAATGTCTTTACAGCTTATTACTTACTTTTGGCTATGCCAACATATACCCCTTCTTTGTTTCTTTTTTCCCCCCCATCATCTGATAACCTCATGGTCACTATATTATTCACTGGTCTTTAGGGCCTGGTTTAGTCTTCCTTTTAATTCTCAATCTTACCACAATCCCATGAGGTTTAAGCATTCATTAAAAAGACCTAAGCAAATGCCTAATAATTCCCAAACTTACATATCTCCAGTTACCTTCATATTTATTCTTTTCATCCATCCTACTCACTCCAACGCTCATGACTTAGAATTTGTCAACTAATGGAATAGCTCCACCATGAAAATCTTAAATTTCAATGCCACAGTCTAACAAAAACCTCTTCCAGCACCTAAAACTTGCTTTTGTACTATATCATATAGTTTCGAATTCTTGGATTTTCTCTATATTCTCCTAGTCTCTCAGTTCCTGTCTGGACTTTTATTCCTTCTGCTCTATCACTGGCATTTACACAAGTATCCCCAATTTTTTTCCACTGCTATTTTTCCAACAACTCTACATCCATCAAAACTCCCACTCCTCAACAAATGCTACAGTCTGACTCCTCTGTTTCTACATTTGGATTGGCTGACTGCTGCTGGAAAAAATCACACTGCTCTTACACATTGGTGTATCTTCAAATTGTTGGTCTACAATCTTCAGCTGGATCTGCAGAACCATTAGCCCTTCAGTTTATCTTTGGTCAGCTCCTTTTCCTATTTTCTTTGGTAATTATTCCCAACCTTCAAATCAAATCTCTAATTCAAATTCCAATCTCTTATATTCTTTCCTCTTATGTGTTTGAGGACATTAAGGCCATCAGGCAGTGACAACCAGCTTCCCAATTCCCTAATAACTATCTATTTTCATATCCGTCTGTCCTCTGGTTTGAGCCAATCCATCCATGTATGATTCAGCCCTCCTCCATCTTCACGTTCTTATTCTAGTAGCTGTGCCTTCACAGTATTCTATCTTCAAATATTCCTTCTCTATATGCATGATCAAATCTTAAATCTCTCACTTTCAGTGATCCCATATGAAGGCTGTGAAGTCACAAGCACATTCTACCACACGTGGAAAATAATATAACAGAGAATCAACATTTAATCCAGTTATTTTCCTAATTTTTAAATGAGAATTGCTTATTTAATTACAAACTGACAACCTTCAATATATAGAGCGTTCACAGTTTTAGGTCAATGATTATATTTATAACCAAAGGACAAAATTTGGACTGTACAAAATAGGAAAGAAATTGATCACCTTTTCTTAAGAAAAAGGTCTTTGTTTTATTCATCATCAGCACTTTGGTGATGTTAAAAATGTATGCAAGAATTTAAGAAAGAGATTAATAAACATTTTGGGGAAAGGTGGTTCTTAAGGAGTACTGGAATAGAATAAAAGATGTTTGATCAACTAAACCCTAAACAAAATATCATTTGTATTTTTATCAACACTATTCTCATAATATTTACTGAAGAAGCAAAGATTATAGATTTCCCCCCTCCCTCTACTTTTCCAGAGACTCTTTTTGAGCATTTTAAAGATATAATTCACCTACTATAAAATTCACCTTTTTTTTTTTTTTTTTTTTTTTTTTTTTTTTTTTTTAGCTGAGCCATCCTGCCACCTGTTGGCAGCTCAGCAGCAGCTCGGCTCCAACTGGGCATCGAACTGCTATTGCTGAGAGCTCAGCTTGCACTCTTGAGCGAGCTCTTAACCAACTGAGCCACTCGGCCAACACTAAAATTCACTCTTTTAAAGTATGAAATTCACCTATGAACAACTTCAGAAAAACTTTGACTACTCATTGTTTATGCGACTGTCATTGAGCTAGGATGTATGGGTTATTATTTTTAAAGATAAGACTTTCCTACTAAACTCATCTCCATAAAAGATAACAGCCTAAATTAGGAAAATAGAAATGGGTTGGAGGAGATGGACATATCAGAGTTAATTAAGCATTAGAATCAATAAGACTTGGTGACTGGAGGGAAGGATTTGTGCTCAGTGGAGAAGGAATAGTAAATGTTTCTAGTTAGGGCAAGTATGAGGAAGCTTATGCTGAGATATTTGTTCTCCTGGTAGTTAGTCACAGAACCAACTGTCTCTTGCATTCATGATAATAAAGGCAAATCATCAGTATAACAGAAGATGCTTACTTTCTTGTTTTCTGTGTTTTCTGTTTCTTATATCCATCTAAACTATGGAAGAGAGTATGAATCTCCATTCTCCTATTTCCAAGCAAAAAAGCCCACACAAATAGAGTGGGTAAGTACACAAGACAGAGTCAGGATGCAAATCCAGACATCTTAGATTCCTAATCCACATTTAGTTTCATGAGATACCCTGTGTCCCTATAGAGGTATATAACACAGGCATACATATGCCGTATGAATCAAGTTATAGTACATGGTCAAGAATTCGTGTGTTTACATGTTAACTGTGATCTAAAACTAATATATTAGCAGCAATAAATATTTCATTAGCAATTATTCTGCTTGCCCTTCTAAAGATTATAAGAATTTTTCTCTAGATAATTAAGACGGCTTAAGTCTCTTAAAAACAGCTATTCATGAAAATTTGAACTGATGCCATCTTTTCCTCTAAAAAATTTCCCTATCTCAAGGACATTCTCTTCAGAAAGATAAATTACAATTCACAGACATGCCTGAGAATTAAAATTTATAGAGAATGAATTTCTTGAATTTTTTACATTTGTTTTATGTCTCTAGAACAGAGCCCGGAAGAATACGAATCTAGTCTGATCACAGAACTACCAAAATTATTGGTTGTGACAGTGTTATACTTTTTCAGATTTTTTTTTTTCATCTCCCACTGCAGATTTAAGATCTCCCCTTTCCGTGCAAATTCTTTTGTCAAATATCCTTGTGAATTTGTTTAGGTAACTTAATACCCTTTTTGGGGTATGGAGCTACCCCTAAACATTTACCCACACAAGGCTAAAAAACTGCTTCACCCTCCGGCTTAGAAGTTTAAGAGATGTGTAATTATATTTCTATTCCCAATTCTTAGTACAGTGTCTGAGAAATTTTCTAAATAAATATTGGTTGAATGAATGATTTCTCCTTACTCTTAACACTTTTTTCTGGGCCAGATTACCACATATATTTGGTATATAATCAGCAAATGTAAACAGACATAAAATTTAAGATACACACATGTACACAGAGAAAAATATTTTAAATGGCAAATATAATTTCATATTTTCTAGAGTCCACCATATCATCACCAATGATATAGGGGCATTTACTAGATTTATATACATGTGTGTAAATATAAATAGCTAAATATGAATATATTAATCAACTTAGGAAAATATTAATGCAAATATTAATTTTTTTGAATTTACTTTTAGCTGTTCATTTTTTACTTGTACATTCAGAATATATTCATTAATTTGACTTAATATAACACAAACAACATATTCTGTATCACACAATGATATTTGATTACCATAATGAAAATAGCAACTGTAATAGATTTTGTTTATTATAGTCACTGTTAATTTTAAGTACTAACTTTACTATTAATACTTAAACTCTGAAGTCAGAAATCTTTTTTCATTAATAAAAACTTAGATTACAAGGGAAAGGCATAAAATGTCAATCTTATTATACAATAAGATTATTTCCAATAATGTTGCATAAGCATGTAAGTTGTTTTTATCATTTAACCAATCTATAACTGTGTTTATCATCTAGCCAAATAAAATGTCACTGGGAATACTCAGACATATTTTCTCTCAGAAAAAGGATTGTTAGTTTTAGTCTAAGAAATGAAAGTAAATTCAAGATCCTATGTTGCAATCATTAATTAGGGACACCAACAATTTCTTACAAAAATTGCAGTTGACATTTCTTGTCATATGTTCCCTGGAGAGATCAGCCTGGCCTCCTCTAGTTTATAGTTCCAGAAATATTCTATAGTGACTTAAAGTGAGTAGAGTGTCTTGATGACTCATATTTCTAGGAATATACCACCTTTCACATTTCCCTGTAAAATAATATGTTCTCTTCCTGAAGAACATGATGAAGAAAGAAATATTAAAAATTGAGAACTTTATATACAGTATATACAAAATAAAACATATTAGAGACTCATATTTTGCCATTTTTGGAAGAAAGGAAATTATGTTTCTTTCCAAGGAAATCTTGGAAAGCTTTTCTCTGTGATTTACATGATCTTATGCCCAATAAATCAGAAAAACAATCTCTACTAATACCACTGTAATTATCAAAAGTTAGACAAATACCGAAGGCAGATTGAAATGACTAATTTAGACTCAAATCACAAAATATTCCTAATTTAAGATTCATTTTTAGGTTTAATGTCTATTATACAGAAACTTTCATGGAGCAGAGATATAGTTAAATACACCAATCTGAGACAAAAACTGAAGTACCATAAACTAAACCACTGAATTATATAGCCAAGGGGTAAAGGTCTGTCTCAATTATCTTTCCTGTTAATTATGAGCAACGCACAAACTGAGACTGGGTTTAGAGATAATAATGCAAAATTTGGCTTATAATAGTGATGCTTATCAAGCAGACTGCATACTAACACAAAATCAAATTCTGGACAGAATCCTAGAAACACCAATTCCTCCAAAATGCACATAATTTGCAATTCTCAGTCTCAGATAAATGCACTTAGAGAAATCTCACTGCTCAGGCAGAGGGATGGAGCCTTTCTGCTACTGTGTGGATCTGACCTTCAGTACAACACTGTAGTGAGAGTTTCATATGGTAATGTACGTACTTAGTGCCGTGTGCTACGAAAATGAAAGCTTCATATGGTATGGTACGTACTTAGTGCCTTGTGCTATGAAAATGAAAGCATAGTGGCTTTATAACTTGTAGCTTGTGTTTTTCCCCTGCCTTTGTCCCTTGTTTAAATGTCCTTTTCTGGCAGTTTCTCTAGCTGAATGAATTTCGAGAGGGGCCAAACCCAGTAGGTCTGCCTTCTAATAAGCCATAAGGCATCAAATCTTTTTTTATCAGAGGATCAAAGAGCACTGTCTCTGCTTTGGCATCCTCATCAGGACTCAAAGCTACACTACAACCCACTAGAAAACTAAGAGACAAAGGAGCCATAGATTGAATAAAGCTTACTTTTTCCAGCTATTTTGCTACTCATTTTAAAAATTAATTTCCAGTATGTAATATTTCTTATAAAGTAGGCTAAATATTTTCAGACACTTCAGAACCTTATTTTGAAGATTTTGAGTCTACAAATGGGAAGGAAATACAGTAATTCATGCTAAAAGAACTAAAGGGAAATTTAAGTTTGATTCAGCTAAGGAACTTGAAAACCAGATAAATCAGACTCTCAGAGCTAGTGGATACAAATTAAAGACTGTTTAATAAATCAATCTACTTGATAATAATTTGCCAACATACTAATTAGTTGTATTAGAAGATAAATAGATAAAACACAAGAAAATAAACCAAATGCAAATGGCAAAATAGTTTTTAAGGGTAGAAATAAGGACTACATTATGGGAAATGTCTACAAAAATAAACATATTTTACCTGTCATCATCCTGTGAGAATCGCCTTTGCAAATCCTCTTTATTCCTCTGTTCTTTTTCATTCCCTTTCTCAGGTATATCTTGTGTTTTTTCCTTGCTTCCTGATTCTCTGTTTTTTTCATTATTACATGTTTTTGTAATCTCTTTCCCTTTCCCATTCTCATTGATTCTTTCTTCCTTTACCTCCTTCTCATGAACTATCTCTTCTTGTTTATTCCCTTCTTTCCCTCCCTCTTCTATTCCCTTTGGCCTTTGAAAGCAACACAAATTGAAGGCATGCAAATAAACACAAAAGAGAAAGAAAAAGTAAGAAAAGATGCATACAAAATTAAACAGAAACGTAATGAAAACTACTAAAACATAAATAAAAATGACATCTTTTAAATGTTGAAACTTTTTCCCAGTGTATACCAGAGAAGCACTGTGTAAAACACTTCATCATAATTGTTTTTAAAATCATATTTTGTTGTTCAAAGTTGCATGGAAAAAAATTGTGGTTTCTTTTTTTTTTTTGATACAATAAAAGTAAAAATTAATTTAGCTCAGGTGCCTATAAAATCTATAGTTCAGATGATGAACATAAATTATACTAACATTATATTATACATTTTGAGAAGGTGAGGAGGTTTTTCATGCATTTATAAAAGTTTCAGGAGGATAAAGGAGCATATTAAAAAAGGAATATTCTTATGTTTTCTGAATCACTGAAACATATTCACCTAGGAAAATAAAAATCTCCAAGATATTATTTTTCATATTCCTTAGAACATTAAAAAAAATTCTAATTTCCACAAAACTGTCACTTTAATTTCAGCAAAGATATAATAATAACAGAATTCCTTCTTAAACAGCAAACATTCAAAAGTAACGAATGATATTATTTCAAGTCATCTAGTAGGAAAATTGTTATGCATTCTATAAAACTTTTCTGTGCAAGAAGTTTGAAATGCAGACCAAAATACAATACAAAGTAATATGCATCGAAGTTCGTAATACCTTTAGAAATAAAGAATTTTATGTTTACCCAAAGAAAAATAAAGAGCTTCTAGTATAGATTTAGAGGAGTTTCCTGAGAAAGTCCCCTTACCTGATTGTCTTGTTTCCTCTTGGCCGTTCTGATTGGACAGACATGTAGCTTGTACTGCTGAAACGAGAAGCACTGCTAGTCCTTGAAACGGCAGATATATCACTTACATCACTGTCCGAAGATTTAGTGGAAATATTATCTGCCCCTCTATGAGGATCCCATCCTGATCGATACTGTTAACACAGATTGACAAATACGCAGAAGTTGTCAGTATTACCACACAAAGCAATTATTAGCTTCTCCTATTTCAGCATTTTATTGTCCACAGAGGATACTGCAAAACCCCCTCTCAGTTGCATATGAAACAGAAGTGAATGGCTATTATCCTAAAAGAAAAATTCAATTTATACGAAAACCCTTGTTTTTTGGCAAAGGCAATTAGAGCGTTGTCACCACACCCCAATGAAGGCCATTAAAATAGGTTCACAACAGCAATGGCCTCAGGGAAGAACATTTAGGTAAAATCTGGGAAGTAAACATTTGGCTTAATATAAGGGAGTAGAATTTTTTTTATTTCTGAATAAAATTTGGAAAAAAAAGTATGATAAAGTTGCCATTGTCACTTATAAAAACCAATTTTGCAGCCATCAATTTTCTCTTTAATCCATTATGTTTCACTGAAAACCTAGAGATAATACAAAATCTAATTATTAAAATACTAACTGTTTTGCCAAGAGAATAGCCAAGAGAAAAGAGAAAGTTTCCTTTCTGAATGATGCTGGAATTTTGATGAATCCTAGAAATACTAGAAAAAGTCATTATTATTTACAATAGTTCAAACTTCCTGGAATTGAAGTAATCAGTTATCTGGCCCAAGCAGGGTGCAGAGTGTTCTGGGTGTTCGAATATTCTGGTAAATCGAAAACCATCATATATGATTTATATTAATGACATTGGGTTATAAAAAAAATAATAGACTTTGGAGTTTGGAAAACCTGGAGTAAGGAAAATTCTTACTAGCTGGGTAAGCTGGAGCAAATTATTTAACCTTTAAAAGCCTGTTTATAAAATAATAGGGGTAATATTTTCCTTGCAGGGTGGTTTTGAAAATTGTAAATACAGCAGACCGTTGAACAACATGGGGGTTAGGAGTTTACCCCCCACACAATCGGAAATCAGTGTATGACTTTTGATTCCCCTAATACTTAACTACTAATCACCTACTGTTGACTGGATCCTTATCAATAACATAAACAATCAACTAACATGTATTTTTTATGTTATTTTATATACCATATTCTTACATTAAAGTAAGCTAGAGAAAAGAAGACATTATTAAGAAGATCATAAGAGAAATGCATTCACAGTATTTATTGAAAAAAAAATCCACGTATAAGTGGATCTGCACATTTCAAACCAGTGCTGTTCAAATGTAAATTGTAATACATGTCTGGTATCTGGCATAATATAAATAAATGCCAGTATTATCATTGTCCCTCCAGTGATTACTGGGGTAAGAGAATATCTGCTAATAGATTTTTCTTTAACTATAGGCACTTCAAACGTACTACTGAAATATCCTCATCTAATCAATTTTGCAATGGAGATTTTTCAAATCCTAGAGCTTGGTAAATTTCACAAAGCCTCGGGTTGATGATTATCTTATATAAGCTGTTTACCGTGACTTGAAGAATCATTACCTAATAAACAGATCCATATGAAGAACAATTCACTGCAAATATTAGATGTAAACATATTGGCTAAAATAAAATGAATTGTACTAGGATCTAGCATAAACCTTAGATTCAAAATGACCTGTTTTTTCTCCCCCAGGATCTTCCAGTGTCTAGTTATATATTTTTGAGTTAACTGATCCTTTTCTTCAAATGTAAAATAAAGGGATTATTTTTAAGACTCCATATCATTTTAATAATCAAACCCTTAATCTACAAATATACATTCAAATTAGGTGAAATATTGGTCTTTCTTAGTCCATTTTAACTTTCCACTTTGTTGGATAAACTCTCCATTACTACAAAGAATACAATTAAATTCTTCAAAAAGTCATTGCCTTTTTTTCAGGAAATATCTATGTAAATAGAATTCTCATGTCTTATTTTAAAAGGAAGATTATTTATTTACAGTGGATTTATTTGCAGAACATGTAGTCCATGATATTCTTTTTCAAACTAAAGTTATTTAAAATTAGCAAAAATGTTACTTTAAATGAAAATGTCTTCAGCAATTGACTAGAATAGCATTTCAATAAGTGGATCAAAATTATCTATTTTAGATATGTATATACATACTGGCTAACATAGAATGTGTGTGTGTGTATATATATACATACATATATATAGACACACATACATAATATATATGTATACATAATATATGTTTATATGTGTCACCATATTTGTTAAAAGTAAATTTAATATCAAGTGGAGACATAAATGGAAATCTTTCATTTTATTTATATATTTTTGGACATTTCATTTATATGAAAAATGAATGTTTCCAGAAAACTTTCAAAACCATTAAACTGTTCAATACATATTGTACAGTATATGACAGACTTTATCTTTCTGATTCATATAATTTATAATAAAGAAGAGAAGCAGCCTGCTATACCTTTCAAAATAATTTATCATTGCATAGATAGATACGCAGTTTTGGTGTTATATTTTTTTCTTTGAATCAGTTTTGGTACTATATTTTTTCCCTTTACTTTTGTTCATGGGACTATAATATCATCCAAATTCAAATCTCTAGGAGGTACTAAGGATAGAAACATAATCAATACGAGCATATGCTGTGGAGTGAGACTGACTCTGTGGTCTGAATCCTGGGTCCATAAATTATTAGGCTTGTGATCTTGGGCCAATTGTTTCTACGAGTTCCAGTTTTTTATCTGATATAATGTGGATAGCAATCATACACATCTCGTAAGCTTGCTGCAAGGATTAAATAAGGTAATGTTTGCAAAACACTTAGCACAATATCTGACTCATAACAAGTGTTTCATAAATGACAAATGATGACGATGATGATGATGATAATTAGATAATAGCTAATACTGCCTTGGTATCAATTCTAAGCATATCTTTATCAAAATAAACATTAGGTCAAAATACCCAACAATAAATATATTGTTTTAAGACTGCTCTAAGCTGTAGGAAAAATACAATTATTTCTGCATAAACCCAATGGATTTGTTTCAAAAATATATTTATAGAGCAAAATTAAATATTAAACCAAACTTTTTCACTAACTCCCAGGGTGTCGTTAGGCCTCACCTTCCGCATTTGGCCAGGTTCATGTATGTCCCATCAACTTATAGGGAATTACTAACTCGCAACTGCAGGATGAGGAACAGCTCTATCTCTGCAGGAAATAGATGACATTTCTTGGCTGACATAGAGATTCATTTTTGTTTCTGGTACTTTATCCTGATGTCCAAAGCTCCCTGGTACTTCTTTATCCCCTGTCCCCTGGACTGGTTGTCTAATGTGCTTTGCCTTCATTTCTAAATCATAGCTGCATACCTGACTTTTGAACTTCAGTAGTGAGGAATCTGACTTTGCATACCGTGGCCTTTTTCTTTTCAGGTTGTCATGATTTTTAATCCTGTTGCTATGACTCATAGATGTCTACAAGCCAGCTCAAGGCTTAAGAATTTGTGTTTTTTTTAAAACACACATGGTGTATATTATACATATCTTTGGCTAAGACCTCTTAGATAATCTAGTTGCCGAGCTAAAATTTTGGATAGGCAAAATTTAAGGAAAAATAAGATTCTGTATGCTATAGTTTTATGCTTTTTTTTTTTTTTTTTTTTAGCTGAGCCATCCTGCCACCTGTTGGCAGCTCAGCAGCTGCTCAGCTCCGGCCGGGAATTCAACCAGCAACTCTGTTGCTCAGAGCTCGCACTCTTGAGCGAGCCCTTAACCAACTGAGCTACTCGGCCGGCCCTAGTTTTATACCTTTTATATAATTCATCACACAACACCTCTTCTTATAAGTGTGTGTTTGTGTGAGTGTGTGTGTTCATGTTTAATTTTCAAACCCTCTATTAGAATATAAGCTCCTAAAGGACCGGACAATACCTTCCTTATATTTGTAACTCTCTCAAGTACCTAAGAGTCAAAGATTTCATTTAATTTAAACTCTGAAGTTTAGCTTTCATACCAGGAAGACAAGGATAAATCATCCTATTGTAAGGATTATTGTGAGGAGAAAATAAGATGCCTAAAATACCCAAATAGTGTGCTTTAGCATATGGCAGGTTCTCATTTCCAGTGCCTAAAGCAGAAGGTCACTAAATAAAAAAACAGAGTGGAACAATCTATATAAAGAAAAAATTAAAATGAGCCTAAATCTCTAGTTGATGATGATTCTGCTATCTACTCAAGCCTTACACCAAATGCATTTCTCTGTCTACTTCTAAGCAACTGAGCATGTTTACCTTTGGGATAAAGTTCAGGTGTCCATTACACATAGACATACAATAAACAGAATGAGAAATTTGGAAAGTAAGAAAATTTTTTATAAATAAAACATTAGAACTTATTTTAAACATATTTATAATATAAGAGCTTCATACATACAGCTCACTAAAAAGCTGAGAAATCAAAGTAATAAATGACCTAAAACTGGAGTTTACTTTTAAAATGGTTTTTTTTTGCTCTTCCTATATGTTTTCTTGCTTATCCTAAAGTATAACAAAAAGTTTTATACTTTAACAGTGAGCTAGAAGCAGCTAAATTATTATTATACCAAGGTAAAGAGTTATAATGTGAATAAATAAGTTCATTTATTTAGGAAATAGTTGGTGTTGTCTTGGCACTATAAAATAAACAATGTTTTAAAGAATTAGTATATATTAGTTTACAGCTGATAGATGAACAATGAATGATATGTTCATTATTCTCTTAAATGGAACAAAAATTAAGAAGATTTATTGCGTAGGAGTATAGGATCCCTGCTGAAAACTGTGCTCTGATTGGAGATGATCAAAATCTTGTAAAAGAGTAAGGAAGCTTTCCTGACAATATTTTGAAGTTTTGTATGTTACTATCAAGCAGATCATGAGCTAAAAAAAAAAAAGAAATTAACAGGAAATTATTATTCTCGAGGATGTTCCAGCCTCTAAGGAGTTCCTAAGTGGCCTGGAAAAATTAATGTTCCCCCCGTTTCCCTAACATTAGCGGAACATAACAGCATATCTGCAAAGCTCTACTGAACGGAAAGTTTTAATGAAAATTTTAGAATAACAATACTGAGAAAACAGTACATTCAAATTTTTAAAGTGAAATGTTCATTTTCTCCAGTACACTCATTTGAAGTTCTTAGATTACTTAATTTCCTAGTTTGATTTCTCTACGGCATCTCAGCAACTCCGGTGGTTTGAGCTTTGTACATGAACTTCTCAGGCAAAATGTGGGGGTGGAATTATGAGTTCCCTTAAGCATTGCTAGTTTTCAATTTAATAAAACTCACCAGAAAACTGCAATTCGTTACCTAAAACTCTAGTCCAAGAATTGGCTATTGAAAAATACTGGGCAGTCAGAAAGCCCAAGTTTGAAGAAAAACAAATTTTATGCCATCAAGAAGTATTTGGAGGGATAGTCATATCATATTTTGGGAGAAAACACAATGAGTAAATCAAAAGATAGGGAAAAAATACGGCTAACATAATCTTTGGAAGAGAAAGGAGAGGCTGAATTCTGGACGGGACTTTGATGCCAGTCTGGTGGTATAGAGGGGATAAGAAAAGAGCAGAGAGTCTTGACACAGCAGTCAATTAAATAATCATGTGAGCAAGAAGATGGTCTTATTTTTCACCATCCTATTTTCATTTCATATCATAATCCACAGAAAGTAGCTGGTGTCTTTTGATAGTACTACAACTGCAGGTACTGTATCTTTGAGGAGTTACTTCCAGATGATTTTTCATCTGTCCTAGCCAAGGCTCTCATCAGTGCCTGATTTGAATGCTGAAATGCTGCACCATGCAAAACTCTGTCAGAGATAATTCTGTTTAGATAGCACTCCTGAAGAGGGTATTGTTTGAGAAGGCCTTTGCTTGGGAGAGAGAATAGAGTGAAGAAAAGCCAAAGAAAATCGAGGGCTAATTTAAGATTTAGCATTGTAAACAATATTCTGCAAATAAAATTCCAGCTAAATAGTCTTCCTTAATTCCTTCAAGGAGAATTAATCACTGCCTGGATTGTTCCTAAACTACTTTATTCACCTCTTCTAATAGTTTTATCATATGTCTGCCTTTATCTATCTATCTATCATCTATCTATCTATCTATCATCTACTTAACTATCCATCCATCCATCCTGCTAGATTATAAGCCCTCTGAGGATAATGATTGTCTTATTGATTTAGTATTCACATTATCAGTGCTTGGCACATAGTAGTAGGAACTCAATCAATGTTTAATGAATAAAAAAGAATGGAATGTTTGTTTTACCTGGGCTGTATGCTGGAGTATTATCTCCATAAAGTAACAAGAGTATAAAATACTGTGATGATAGCTGAATAGAGTTTAGTCACCTAATTCATTCTCTGTGGTGGGTATAGGCAGTGGTGTACTGGTGTGTGTGTGTGTGTGTGTGTGTGTGTGTGTGTGTGTATAGATATATATTTTATACATATATGTGTGTATATATATATATATATATATTTTTTTTTTTTCTTTTTTAGCTGAGCTATCCTGCCACCTGTTGGCAGCTCAACAGCAATGGCAACTCAACTCAGGCTGACATCGAACTGCCGTTGCTCAGAGCTCAGCTCATACTCTTGAGTGAGCTCTTAACCAACTGAGCCACTCAGCCAGCCCAATGTACTGGTATTTTTTTTTTTTTTTTGAGGGCAATGTCACTGGCCCTCATATGTGGGACCCGAACCGGGGCCGCTGGCTTCCCAAGTGTACTGGTATATTTTTAACAACCAGCTATCCCAGGGGGAAAAGTTCAGTTACAGAGTTTTCTGATTTCTGAGGAATAAATACTCCCACTATAGCTGATTTGAGGTCACTAAATGGTCACTGAACGCAGAGTTAGTGAACACCATTGGACATGGGGTTTAGGAATACATACTTGCATTGTTTGCAAGACTCATCAAGACTCTTCAGGAGCCAATGAGTAAGGGATAATAATATATCATATCTGTAAATTGCCCATCCAGTGAAATTTTGTGAAAAATAAAACAGCAAGAACAGCTTAAGGTAAAAAAACAACAACCCACAATTATAGAAAAGGTAGCCATTAGCCTATAGACCAGGACTTACTGAAGAGCCAACTGTTATCTTTTGGTCTGAAGGACATTTATAAAGCTGATAATTTTTCCTGGAGAATTTGTACAGGAAGAATTATTGTCTGTGGTCCATTATGACTTTCCTAAAGGCTTGGCTCAGTGGGAACTCTGCTTATTAGTAATCCGCTCTTCCTTGAGAAATCCATTATTTACTTCCACTGATTCCTCACAATTTTCAGAGATGGAAATGCCAGTTATGTAATGAAATCCCACGTTTAGGGATTTCAGGTAGCTGCAGAAGTCATGCTTTTGCCTTTAACAAATTCATTTACCACACTGCTCCTCAGAACTCTTCGCCTGCTCTACCATTTACTGACGTTAATCTCAAAAACAAACAAAAACCACCAAAAAAAACCCCAATTTACCAGCCAGTGGTATCTTTTTACTTTTTTTCTCTTTATTTTGCTATTATGTCTAATGTTGAAGTCCTCTCTCTTCTTGAAACTTTTCCATAATGGCTCCTCAAATAATGTCACTCATAGTTTCTTCTCTATCTCCGGGACTGTTTTTAATCTCTTTTGCCTACTTCACTTTCCCTAAATAGATTTTAAAGTATGTTTTCCCAAAATTTCAATCTTTAACCCTCTTTTCTTTTCACTATAAATATTGCCCCAGGGGGACCTAATCCATTATCTATCATCCATTTTAAGTACTATGTAATAACCAGTAAATCCTTATCTTTTACTCTCACCTTTCTCCCAACTTTCAGACTTGCATTTTCAGATTCTAACGGGACATCATCCACATGTCATTTTGCAGCTACATCAAATTCAGTGTGGCCAAAACCAAATTTATTCTCTTTCATCCCAAACCAGTTGTTCTTGTATCTCCTATATCCCCTGAGTTATTTACTAGATTCAATATCCAACTAAAACCTAGAAAATTTGTAAGTTATCTTGGACTTTCTCAATTCTACTCAGTCAAGAAATATGGCTCCCTCATTTTATGGAAACAAATAGCTCAATTTTTAGTTATTTTGGGCTTATAAATGGGTCCTTGATCTTTCATTGATGCTAATTAGGAGCTATTGCACCTATTTATTTGTCATAGTTGCTGCCGAATGCCTACCAATATTTCTTCTCCCCTTTTGTTCTTTACTAAAAGAATCTAGATTTATTTTGGTGGTTTAACAAGACAAAATAACTTCATTTTCTACGATCACTTGTAGCTAGTGTGATCATTTGACTTGAGTCTGGCCTCTGAGATATAAGCAGGAATCTAGGGGTGGGGTTTGGAGAAAACTATTACTTTCCTGATTACAGTGGGGTGACTCATCTGGTATGCCCATTTGCCTTTCCCTCTACGTTTCTTTCTGATTAGAGTTTAAACCTAAACCTAGGGGTGCAGTAGTCACTCTGTGACAATGGGGATGAATATCTTACTCTAACAACAGGGAGCAGAAAGACAGGGAGCTTGGCTCCTTAAACAGTAGTATCAGCCCTGCTATTTGGATTCCTTGTTTGTGAAAAATTAAAAAATATTCCTTATTTATACAAATAATTTTGTGAGGTCTTTTGTTTACATCTGAATGCATACATCTGAAGGCAAATCCAAGAGATATACCATTCATACTGTTCTGTGTTAGACAAATATTTTCTGACCACATGGTATAAAGGAACAGTATTTAATCAGCAATATTGATGAAAACCATAATGTAGTCATCTAACTTTAATGATAAGAGGCAGTATATCATAATGATTGTGAGATATAGAGTGGAAAGATTGAATGTGTAACTGTTCTTCCACTTACTGGTAGCTATGTCACGTTGGGCAAGTCTCTGAACTTCTCTGAGCCTGATGTGTGTTTTAAATGAGATCACAGGTCTCGACACATTGTAAATATTTATCATGATAATAATTAGGTATGGTCCATGATGAATCTAAAGAAGTTCTAGATTGTGATACTCAATTTTTATCATCATTCGGCTATAATCTCAAACATTTTATCTTGACTTGAAAAAAGCTATGAAGACTTTATAAGTTCCTAATTCCAAGTCATTAAATAAGTAATTGTCCTTTGACATCAGATTCATTTATTTACTTTGAGTAGGATAACACAAAACCTGCCTTGGAAATTCATGTTTTTTTAATTCTTAAAGCTGTTAACCTGGTTTAGTTTTTATAATTATGTTTATACTTGGCATCAAGAAAAGTTAAGACAAGGAATGTAACAATCCATGACCATACCACTAATAATTATTAAAATTTGAATAATTTTTATAGTTTACAAACAACTTTCAAATATTTTTTGTATCATTTTCTTTTCCCCAACATCTTTTCCCCAATATTATTTTTAAATTTACAGATAATATGTATTAACACCTAGCCATTTATTGATTTAGATGCTACATAAGGTGAAGAAGTTTTTTCTTTTTTAATAGCTTTAGTGAAACTTTTATTTATTTTATGCCCTTTTTTATTCAGTTAATCTCAGACAAATGTCATTTGAAATTTCTGCTTCAGTCAAGAAGTGTTCTCAAAGTCTGTTCTTCCCAGACCCTAAAATGTAGTAATAACAGTATCTCTTTCTGATACACATAAGATTTCATTTACATCCAAGCTCAGAGAGAGTAGAACAGACAGTCTGCAACTAGTCCAAACCAATGAGCCCATTATTTTTCCAGAAGAGAGATGAGTCACTGTGAAAACACTTATACCATTATTATGACTAAATACTTCTCTAAGCCCTCAGATTGGAAACCTGGAAAATCTAGCCAGAATTAAGAAATATAAAGAAACTCCTTAGTCATAAGAATTTCTGATACTTGGTCTTTTGTAAAATTTTAAAAACATTATAAGGCTTATCATATGATTTTTATATTTTTTCAAAAAGAATATTTATATCTTTTATTAGGAGCTAGGTAGGGCAGAGATATTACAGATATTGAGTGGAAAGCTATTTATTTCCAGCAGAAATAAAACATGAGGACATAATGGTAGAATCAAGGTCCTGGAAAATTGAAGCAGGTAGAAAAATAACAAATATGAATGGATTGGGGATACGAAGTGGGGCTCCCTTTCAAATATTAACACTTTAGAAAGCAATAGAGTAACTCATGGTACTTGTATCTAAGAGAATTAGGGTAAAATAATAGCCTGACTAACCACACAGCGTTGAAAAACCTAAAAGGGACAGAGAATTTCACTGACCCATCAAATTCAGGCATAGAAATAATTACATTCTGTTGAAAATCTAGAAGAGGCCCACTAGGTGAAAAGATAGAGCAATATCAGCGGGGTTTGCATTGCGACCATTTGGGATGGAGCCAACAGTCAACACATAGCAAGTAATAACAATTACGTCTTGCCTGGACTATAGCAATAGCCTCCGAATGGGACTCCTGGTCTTTAATCTCCTTTTCAAATGCATCTTAAGTTATCTTCTAAAAGCATAAATCTGTTCATATTGGTGACTTCTTTAAAGCCCATGAGTGTAAAGAACATTCTAGATTTTACCTGAGTGACTCAAAGCCCCCACAATCTTGCCCCTGACCACTTTTCCATTATCTCCTAATATGTATCCTGATGTGTTCTCTATCTCCAATCTAAAGAACCACTAGCAGTTCTTAAACACGCCTTGTACTCATAATCTTCTATAATTTGCTGAAGTTCTCTCCTCTGCCTGATATGTCCTTCACTTCATGTATTATTGGACAATGTATTCTCAGATTCTTCCAGCCAAATGACTATTTCTCTTCTAATTCTTCCTTTGCAGGATTTACTTTTATTATATCACTAACATAGCCTATTTTGTATGAGTATGATTTAAGTATATGTGTTCCCTCATTTGATTGTAAACTCTTAGGCTGGAAGGATTATACCTCCCTTCCTCTCATCCTCTCTCTCTCTCTCTTATTTTTTTTCATTTCTCCCTCCCTTACTTTACCTCTTCTTCATTCACTCAGATCTTTGTTTTACTGTCATTCATTTGATTGTCTCTTTGGCATTTTTTTTTCTATTAATGTTGCAGAACCAGAATCCAGATTTAAAGTAGACCAGCTTCAGAGACACCCCAGGATGCAGTTCTGAGTTGCAGGAAAGACAAAGTTACTAAATATCCCTAGATTACAAGATAAATTCAGGTATACAAAAGAGGACTCATATAACCACCGTTTGTCTAAGAAAAAAGCCCAGGGAAGATATTTGTGTTGAAACATACTTTCAGTTATTCACTTATCATTGAGTCATTCACGCAAATTACAATATTTTAAAGGTGAAAGTGACATCAGAAAGGAAGTAATCTAGCTTCCTCATTTTATAGGTGACAAAACTGAGAGAAGTTGAGTGAATTGACTAAGATTACACAGGTATTAAATTCTATTTCTTTTCATTTAAAATTTTTTTGTGAACTATAATTTCACTTTTAATGGGATACTAGGCAAGCATATTTAGAATCTAAGCAATTTCTTTATAAAAGTCACATATTGTTTTCTTCAAGTATATACTTCAAAATAAAGGTTTTCTTTTCTGACATTTTGAAAATTCTATCTAAAATTACATGTATAATCAGAATATAAAAAAAGCATGAATATAACACTACAACACTACTTATAACTGTAGTTGAATGGATTTTAAACAAGTGAAACTTTAAAATAATAAAAAACAATACCATATAAACTAAAGTGAATAAAAAGATGTTGTATGTCCTACTGAAATAACCCTTTTACACTGCATTTAAAATTAGGTAATTTTGTGGGTGTGTGTGTGGTGGGAGAAAATGGGCTTACATAAGAAGTAACATGTTCTTATATGACTGCACCCTGAAGACTCTTAGCCTTTCTGTGAGTAACCCCTCATCATGAAAATAACCTGAAAAGTGCCAATTATAAAATGACAGCCATTTCTCTGTCAGTTTGGCAGTTGTACTGAACAGGTGGGTTTTGGTTCATCATCAGAATGGAGTTGATCTGTCAGGTTTTTGTTTTTTTTATTATCCCTACCTGACATCTTATAATAAATAATAAAAATGATTACCCTTACTGAGCACTCCTATGTGTTAGGCCAAGTTCCATACTCTCTTATATACAATATTTCTACTTCCTAAAGTTCCTTCTCTCAATGTATAGATATATTTCAAGGTTAGTTATTTTATTTCCATATTGGGATATTATTTAGAATCTTCAAAACTGATGAAATAAAAACAATCAAAATTCCATGTTTAGGAAAACATCAGAAAATTTATTTTGCTAATAAATAAGACCTGTAACCTTTTCAACTGAAGAAAAATTGCAATATTTTTTTGTGCTCATGAACAAAGAAAGCTCTTATGTAATAAACTGTAGACATGTTAAAATTATAATTAGCCACATTAAATTGAAATTATAAATGTGTATGGCTCAACCTCTAAAACTTTTTCCAAATGTATGCCACCCCTGCCATTCTAGCTTCCTCTAAATATCCATGTACATATTTATTTATGCAAAGAAATCCCACTGAATATTTATTAAAGCCAAATATTTGCCATTGGAGAGACTACAAAGATGAATAAAATATAGTCCTCATTCTCAAGAAGTATATACTTTAGTATAAAAGATAAGAAATAAGCAAATAATCACCATATAAAACAAGTATTTTAGGAGGTGATAAATGCCATGGGTTTAGAAGCTATATATGTTTTCACATCTCTATTGTTTTGAATATTCTTATAATTGTAATTTTTTGTATGTCTATACGTAACCTTTTAGAATATATGATATCTGAGTTGGAAAGAAAGGTTCTGCCTATTCATCACATTTTCTTTCTTCTTTATTTCCCATATTCTCCTGATTCTATAAAGCAAGATCTTTCTCCCATCGGTGACCAATATCATTCATGCCTTATATCCTCTGCAGGGTTTTCTATTTGTTAGCAAGCCAGCAACTTTAGAGGCTTGAGAGCAAAGTGAATGCATAAATTTCTTCTTCTTCTTTTTTTTTTTTTTTTTGCTAGAGGTCAAAGAAAAATGTTTCCCGGTGTGTTCTTAGACAATATACAGGAAGAAATTATGCTGTTGGTAAGAGCAGTTATTGTTGTCCCTAGATTAACCCTTTTAGCAGCAGGTCACTTGTGTCTATTCTTTCTTGTGTCTATTTTTCATAACATTGTATTTACTAGAAAAGGAAAAATGAAAATTTCTTCTGTAAGTTTACAGCATTCTATAACATGTAAGTTGCTGTCTTAGTAATAATCTTAAACGACTTCATAATTAATACATATCTTTTTTATATTTCCTGGCCTGATATGTGGTGATATAGTAGGAGGTAGCAATTCACAAATACATGTAGAGAAAAAAGACACGTGCTTAAATGTCAGCATGAAATTATGGATAAGAAAACCATATTTAAATTGAATGTGGTTCAATGACTAAGAAAAGTAATTTTAAAAATGAACCTGCAAACACAAAACTAAGTATATTTCCTCTGATAGGATGTGAAAGGGTAGTTTAAAGAAAATCAAAGCAGAAAAGTAGTAACATTTTAAGAATTCAAAAAGTTTGAAACAATATTAGGTAGTTACCTTAAAATCAGTATTCACATTATTATCAAATATGCTTTCATAATGCATGAAAGTGATAATTTAAAAGACCATTAATTACTTTGTAGAGATATGTTATGGCTGAACTGTGTACCCCCAAATTCATATGTTGTAGTCCTAACTCCCAGTACCTCAGAATGTGACTGTATTTGAAGATAGGGCCTTTACAAAGGGAATTAAGGAAAAGTTAGGTCATATGGGTGGGCACTAATCTGATCTGATTGGTGTCTTGATAAGAACAGAAATCTGGACATAGACACACACAAAGGGATGCTCCTGAGGACACGGCAAGCAGGAGGCCATTGCAAGCCAAGGACAGAGGTGTGGGAAGTACCAGACTTTGATGTTGGCATTCCAGCCTCCAGAGTTGTGAGAAAACTAATTTCTGTTATTTAATCTGCAACAGAGTCTGTGGCATTTTGTTATGACAGCCCTAGTAAACTAATATAAAATGTTAAAAAAAACAAACCTCCTAAAGTTGGAAACTTTAGAATGCAAAGACCACAGATAAAACTATAAAAAATTTAAAATTCCATGAAAATTGTTTACCGTTAAGTTTTTAACTGTAGATCTTTAACATAAAGTGAGGTTCTTTGTACCTATGAGGCAAGAAAGAACGAATAGTTGTTGCTTCCATCAGCTAAAATATGGAGGAGAGAAATTCTGCTTTGGCACAGAGCTTTAGGGTGTGTGTGTGTGTGTGTGTGTGTGTGTATAAATATAGATGAATTATGTGTAAATATTATTTTATCTCTCTTTAACTTTAAAATTGAAGTACATCCAGCCTGCCAGGGAGTAGAAATGGTAAGAATAATAATTTTGGGTACATGAAAATTTGACTAAATTGGTAAAAATAAGACAACCCAAACAAATTTTTAGACTTTAAAAATTGTCATTAATTTTTATACTTTTCTTCCCTTTACACCCAGATATTTTATGATTTACCTTAAAGATATACTTATATGTATCTAGTAGATTATTGATGGCAACAGACCTGAACCTGTAAGGGTTTTGGTAAGAGCCAGTTAATCTGTTGTAAATAGTTTTTCCTTCTCTTTCATCATCATCATCATCATCACCATCATCATCATCATATTACAGTTAACATTTAATTATTCCTTATTCTTATATCCCAAATTTTGTTTAAGATACATACATATATATGTCTATATGTGCGTATGTACAAAGAGTGCCAAAAAAATGTAAATTCATATTAAGAAAGGAAAAAACTGTACTACAATTGTAATACTCAATCTATACCAATAACGAAAGATGAATACAAGCCATGTGTATGCATTTTTTTGGCACCCCAGTATACATATATTCAATCTTGAAAGAATCCTATGAGGTAGGTACTACTACTATTAGCACATCTTACAGAATAAGAAACCTAGGCACAGAGATGTGAATTAACTTGCCCAACGTCATACAAATAACAACAGAAGTAGGACTGGAACCCAGGTAGTTTGGTTCTGGAGTCCAGATTTTTATTTAATTCATTAATTAATTTTAGCTGGTCCATCCTGCCACCTGTTGGCAGCTCAGTGGCAGCTCAGCTCGGGCCCATGTGGGAATCAAACCAGCAACCCTGTTGTTTGGACCTCGCACTCTTAAACAAGCTCTTAATCAACTGAGCCACTTGGCTGGCCCTGGAGTCCAGACTTCTAATACTGCTTCCTGTAGTCTGTATTTAACCATAATCACTAAAAATAAATTGGAGAGTGATTGGCAGAACTACTTATATATCTCTTTATTACTGTAATCATGACTTCAGCAGTGCTGTGAACATGACTGCTACTGAGGTTACGAGAATGCACACCAATAGCAAGAAGTTATATTTCCAACAGCTCCTCCTCCCTTGATATATTATTGATCATCCCTTTCTTTATCTTAAAGAAAAAGGAAGAAATTATATAAATACACACAGAAAATTTTCACTTTCTTTAAAATTCTAGTTTCATGGATTTTAATAAAACATAAATAAGAAATCTACCCTTACAAACATGAGTAAGAAAATAACCACAATAACCACAGATGAGAGAAAATAGGATATAGAGGCTTCTTTTTTTTTTTTTAGAGGGCAGTGTCACTAGCCCTCACATGTGGGATCTGAACCCAGGCCGTTGGCATCCCAAGCCAGCTCTCAACCACAGTGCCACTCGGCCAGCCCAAGGCTTTTAAAATATGATTTTATCTGATTTCTTTTTCATTTCAATGTACCACTCTCTTTGAATGAGGCGATATAGCCATTTGTCAATTTTGTAGGTGGGACTGAAGATTTTTTAATCAGGCCTTCATAAAGATTACCATTCATCTCTTTCAGTTCTAGGGCCGTATTGCTGCTCTTACTTGTTAGCTTAATAACTTATATTTTAAAATCTAGTTTTCTCTTCATAAGTACACTTAGTAAGGGAACAAGCATAGAGTGATATAAAAAAAGTATACAGCAGGTTATTAATTAGAGGCTTGGAGATTGGCTGGCTGGCTTGGATAAATAGACAGTTTAGAAGGGTATGGCCTCGTTTGCGGCAAGGAGACAATCTAAAGTGTGCAACACTTTATCAAACCTGTCCTCAGCTGCTGGAGGCGAGGTGGGGAATGTACATGGTGGCAGCAGCACCCAGGCTCAGCACACTTTTCAGAGCCTTGGAGGCCAAGTTGGGCAGTAAGAATGCGTCTGGGTAGTGGAACTTGTGTTCTATCCCCCTGATGCTCCCACATCAGCAATTTCACAAAATTCCTCTTGAGATTTTGCTATAGAACATGAAGCTATCTGATTGCAGGGTTATGTAAAAATAAACACAGCAATAGGAAAATGTGACAAAATAGAAGTTTAGGGAAATGGTGTGTTTCATGGAAGAAGCCAGGTGCAGCCGCTGGTTTATCTCTGGCATCTCCATCAATAAGTGGTAAGATTTCTTGACCTGGTTGGGGATGGAAACTATGAGTAGGTGATCTTAATTCTAATTTTAAAAAATGTAACGTTTCTGCGGGGTACCTGGCTAGACTAAACCTAGCGGAATTTTTTGAAAATCTGCATCTTGCCTCTGTTCACAAAACAGTAGGCTGCATATTTCAAGAAAGAATGTTTCACTATTTCTATGGGACACCTTAATCCACCCCTGGGGGACCTTGCAGGGTAGGGTTACTGGAATGACTCCTATTAGACTTCTCCAGCTCGACTCATCAGATGATTCCATGGACAACTGGCACAATGGTGTGTTTTATATGAATATTAGGTTCTCTCAGTAGCTTGAGAACAGGCTGCTGCAGCTCTTCCTGCAGTGGGTACAAGTCCTCGCTAATTTAACCATAAAGTCACTGGGTTGTTAATGCTACTAGCAACTCAACTTTTCTGCTTAGGAAAAAAAAAAATCCCTAACATTTTATTTCAACAACTGCTGTAAAATCAAAACGTATCTTCATTTCTTCACTTCTAATAAATACCTTTATTTTCATGTATCTTCTTAGTGATTTGTACAACCACCTAACCTACATCTTAAAATTTCCTTTTCATAAACTTAGTCTTTCCATTTTCAGATCCATTTATGAGATTTCCTTTAAGGAGTATTTGGGGTTTTTTTGTTTTGTTTTTTTTTTGAGGGCAGTGTCACTGGCCCTCATATGTGGGACCTGAACCGGGGCCGCTGGCTTCCCAAGCCAGCCCTTAACCACCGCACCACTCCGACGGCCCAAGGAGTATTTGTTTTTAAATACCCATACGCATAGGTGTACCTGTTAATCACTTCCCATGGGCCAGTCTCGTTTAATTTCTTAATTTCAGTAATTTATTTTGTAATTTCTCATCACACATCATGTTTCAGTCTCCTTTTACATTTTTTAAGTCTCCACATCACTTGAAGATTCACAAATTCTTTCCCTCTAGTTTTGATATTTCCTTTTAGATCTCTACTGCTTGAATTTCTTTGAGAATAAAGGAAAATTCAATAATATTTGAGTTAC
The DNA here is from genome assembly GCA_033961575.1 of Aselliscus stoliczkanus. Lineage (NCBI taxonomy): Eukaryota > Metazoa > Chordata > Mammalia > Chiroptera > Hipposideridae > Aselliscus > Aselliscus stoliczkanus. Next base: position 28,468,972 of record CM066731.1, read on the forward strand.
ACTAAAATCCTTTCATTATTTCTTTACCATTTCTTTTCGATCTCATCAGATTCATTTCTGATGCCTATAATTATATTTATTGTTATAATAATATTAATGAATATTATCTGCACTATTTATTGAGCATTTTACTAAAGGCAAAAAAATTTATATATATCATCTCATTTCATCCTGATCACTGTCCCATGAAATAAATCTCAAAGTTCTGTTTAATAACGAAAGAAACTACAAATAGGAGGTTGATCTCTCCAAGGTCACCCAGCATGACTCCAAGCTGTGTTCTCATCTACCACGCTACATTCATATGGCTGCCACGTTTTGATGATATTGGAGCCTTAAACTACTCCTGACTTACAAGCATCGAACTTATAAACAGCCCAAACATGGACCCTCTTACTGAGCCCCAACCTGTCTCCCCTCTTCTGGTGGCCCTTTTGCCTGCGTCTTCAAAATCAATTTAAAATATTTAAGGCGGGTGGGCATTGAATGTGTATTTCAGTGTTGAGAAGAGAGTAAGTTCTAAGAAAGGGAAAATATCAAAATACTTTGTCTTTACCTGTCTGAATTTTGCAGTGATATGGTCTACAATTCAATTATGTGAGTTTTATTTCTATTTACAGGGCTTTCGTTAAAAAATGAAACTATTTCTGTGTTGTATTATTCATATTATAATGGAAATTACTTTAGTTTGATTGTTTTCCTCCTAATATGTGTCTTTGAAATTGGTGAATAGGTCCTTAAAAGATAAAAAGCCTGGCTGAAAAGGTTACATGTGCATAGGATGAGGCATGCCCAAGGAATGGAGAAAAACTCAGTTCTTTTCCTTTCCTTTGCTATACTGTCCTCTGATCCCCAAATACTAACTCAGTCTATTAGATTATGGGTTAAATGGATTTGTATGGTCTTCTGGTCCACATTTGAAAACTTCTAAGCAATTTATGGGCTACATTACTTAATTCTAGACAGACAAATAAGAACACAGAAAATTATAAGATGATATAAATGCTATAATGGGGGTAAAATATTTTTTTGATGATATTGTGGGAATATTACTGCCAATTTAAAAAGCACATTGTTTCTACAGAGTAATAAGCTTTGAGCTCCAAATAAATACAGTACTGTATCAATGAACTGTAGAGCATTCTTTGTTCAAATGTTATGGGCTATCCTTTTAAAAAATATCTTCTGGGATCATTTAAAAATATTAAATATGGCTAATTTACAAAATAAAGATCACGTATTTAAATGAAAATCAAATTCTCCATATTAATTTTCAGATATAATATACACATTGTTTGACTTTCAATTATTGCTAATTATATGAATTAATCATTATATAACTTGCAGACAGGTAGTTGTCTATGCTGAATTATAATTTGTACTGTTAAATTTAAAAGACAAATCACATTTTTCTGAAGATCAGAGAATATTGGCTTCATAGACAACAATAAAACTTGATCCTTAAATTTTTGTCCTGAGTAGAATAGATGAATCACATTTAAACTGGGAAAGAGAGAATGCAAATAGGCATGAAAGGGTGCATTCGCTACATAATTAAATTGTTTTGAGGGAAAATTCTCAAGAAATCATCCACTGATTAAATAGGAATCATGTCTGCCCATGCCTTTTGTTACTTTTATTAAATACAGACTCTCTGCTTTCAAATTTCCTAATATATTTAAAATATTCTTAGAAAGACAGTAACTTAATAGTCATGGCTCTACAGATGCTTTTAAAGTGAATTACTAAAAAGATTTTTTTTTTTAATTAGTAAGAATTGTTTAGAATGATCAGTGTAGAAGGCTTGAGAAATTCAGGGAGGCAATGCCATTTAATATATGGAATGGGTAGTTAAAAAAAACAAACCTTCAATACCACTCAAGTAGATTCCATCAAAGCTTCTTAACAGCTTCACTAGAAATTCAGGAATATAGCTCAGAAGTACAGCAGCATATGCTCCATATGTTTGAGGCTTTAGATATAATCTTAGTTATCTCAAATTTGAAAACAAATTAGCTACAAATAATATTTTCCATGACTTAGTGGCTATGTAAATTTGGGTAGATTACTTAACCTCTCTATACTTTAGTTCCCTCATTTGTTAAATGATTCCCCCTGCCCCCAACATTAGTTCTAAAATATTAAATCATATAGTTCAATAGCAAACTTTTAATTGGCCCTTGCTATCAAAATAAGGAAGAAAAGAATGAAAACATAAGCTAAATATTACTAATTAAAAAGAGAGGGATGCTGTTGAAAATTTTAATCCAAGGAATTGTTTGTATGGAAACTGATAACTAAATCTATAAATCCCCTTGACTGATAAAGAATCCTCTATAATTTTCTCTTTGATCCATAAGAAAGGAAGATCGAGCTAGGGATGATGGGGTGATAGATGAATCAGCAAAGATAGTTCCACATCAGGAAATAATCTGTAGTGGAACAAAATAAGTAGATGTATTTTGGACCCTTTCAAAAAAATTGTACATTAATGACTTGATTACGTTTTTGGTTAAGGTGAATGCATAAATCCAGCAAGAGAAAACAGAATAAGTATTCCACATCTAAGTGATAGGGTTTGTTAGAAGCTGTGAGCGACTCTGTAAAGGAGTCAGATCATCAATTCTCAAAGCAAAGTCTCCATTTTTTAATGATATCTTCATCATTGGTTTCTAGCTAAAATTCTAACTGTAGAAGGCAACTCATTCAGTTGCCACAAACAAATTTTATAAGCAGCTCACCTTAGAGCAGTAGTTCTCAAATTTTAGTCTGCTTCAGATCACCTGGTAGGCTTGCTGAAACACAGGGACCTCAGAGTTTTGGTTAAGTAGGTCTAGAGAGGGCCGGAGAATTGCATTCTAATAGTCGTTAGGTGATGCTGATACTATGGTCCTGGAGAACACTTTAAATTCTACTGCCTTAGAGAAATCCTAGGAAATTATACTGCTTAGTATCAGTAATCCATTCCCAGGACTTAATTATTTTCTAACCTAAAATAATTGGTGTCAAAGTTATAAAAGTTTGAAGCCTCAGCATTCATTTATTTGTGAATTGGACTGGAATCGAAACTTGTTTTTCTGAAACCTATTAGTCAATTCTCCTGTAAGAAATTTGTGTCATGAATCCACACTAAGAATCATTGGTGTTGTTTCCAAGGAACTTGTTTGTATTGTATGAATTTTGTAAATCACACAACAGACCCCGTTTCCCTTTCTGCCTTTGCTGATTGTTAGGAAGCTTACTGTCAAAGTACACGCCCCACATGTAGCACGTGTATAGAATCTCACATGATGCATTTTATTCATAAACTTTAGCTGGCTTTGTTGATTTCATTTTCTCTTGATATTCATTTCTTTATTGACAATATCAATGAGAGTATTATATGGATTTCAAAAATGTATCTACATTCCTTTTTGAAGTACAGTAGCATATAGATAAATAAAACAAATTTGTGTTCTCAAAGACATGTTTACAGAAGTTTTAATATCCTATTTTATTAGGACTTCACACCTTGGTCTTTAGATTATAGAAAATGAATAAATGAGAGATTGGAACATAATATATGCCACAGAAGATCAGGCCTATCTATTTAGCTAAAGGCAGAAATACCAAAAAAGTAACTGGTAAGTCACAGATATCATTTCTGATATCAAACTCAAAAAGGTTAGGGATGTATCTGAAATATTATTGGATTGGATTGTCAGAAAAGTCATGACGCATTTTTGCAAAAAAAAACATAGAAAAACATATCATGACTTTTCCGACAACCCAACATATAATTACAAAACTATTTTTTATGAAATTCACTGAACCTATCTGACGTTATTTATATTTTCATTTTAGAGAAAGATTTCTAGAAGTTTAAACATGGTGAGTAAAGGCAAGGCTATTTTTTTTTTTTTTGTCTTAAATTGACCTTTCTTTTGGCTTTAGCCTGTGCCATCTATACAGTACACCAGCATTCTGGGATGAACAATCCTGTATTCACCATGTCAGTGTTAATGTAATTTGGGGAAGAGATTGGTGTTTTGGAAGATGATGCTGATGTAAGAATCTCTGCCTCCTCTAGGATGTATAGTGGAGAAACTAGAAACCTGTGCTAGCTATAACACACGCATATCCAACATGGCCGGTTATGCTTTACTTGTCATGACTTTACCAAAAAAATGGAGTGCAATGGAGAGAAACTGAAGGTTTAGTAGGAAAGGATAAAATAGACCTAAAAATCCAAACTGCTTTCTCTAACACACACATACACCATAAATGTTACATCATTACAATGATTAAATAACTAAGTCATAGAGCATGTATTAACTAAATGTTAAGAGTAAGTTTTGCTGTTTTCATTCTTTTATTAAATTTTAAATAGGCATATTACAGCAAAGTCTTTTCATGGCTTTGGCAATGAATAATATATGAACCTACAAATGTTTTGAAAATATAAAGAGCAAGAGCAATGAAATAATGCTTTTTTTTTCTACCTTGGTAAACCCCATACCTCAACTTACTCCCCCAAAGTAATTAAGGGTTCTCATGAAAAAACCTTTTGAACTCCTTATAACACCTCATGAATATGTATTTTGTTCCAATAACTCATTAATAAACCAGATTAATTAAAATACTTTAAAATTAAAAAAAAATTCTATGTGAAGGAAAACCATAAGAAGGTAACAGAAGTTCTTCCTAAATGCGTTTGAAGAATTTAGGGCCTTTATAGGTTTTATAAAATGAAAAATTCTAAAAGATTTGTTTTTCAGCTCATTTATCTCCTTTATTATATAATGATTTTTAAAAATAAGGCAAATTCTATACCTAAAAGTTGGAATACAAATACATTATAAATTTTAGCATTTAATATCATGGGGCCATTGCATTATATGTGCGTGTCTGATTAATTTGTATTCACCTGTTTAAGAGAATCTAATGGTTTCATATGATTAACTGTTTATCTTACAACTTTTAAAAAGAAAAATGTCTTGCCTTCGAATGGTAATCTTGTTCCAGTCTGGGATCTGATCCGGCTACCTGTTTGTATTTGTTAATTTTCATTTGGCGATTTCTCTCCTCTATATCCATAGCACCTATCGAGTAGAAAAAAACCCATACAATTAATGTTCAGTTCTTATTTCTGAGCCTTACTTACAGGATGTATAAAAGAAGAAATGATAGGCTGATATATTACTTTCGTTCAATGTATTATTTTTAAATTTATTTAAAGTATGCAATTTGGCAAATAAAAGCATGATTATTAAATATGTAAAATAATTTTAATTTGAATAAAATGTAAATGAACTTAAACAATAGACAACACTCCTTCACAAGATAGAAAACACTTTCTGGTACATGTAGGTCAAGGACAATATATTTGACAGCATATAAATTTGACAATAGTATTGTTATAAAAACTTTGGCTTGCAATTCATCGAGACTTCATTTATTTACTGGAGAAAAGTAAGTTTAATTGGTTTCAGATATAATTTTACAATGGTATTTAGAAACTATTATCATAAAATTAGCCCATGTTTAAAGTAGGTTGCCCCAACATATGGATGTAGATATCAAGATCTTTTGACTCCAACTTTATAGAACTAGAGTCAAGAAAGTGAAACAAATAACACTCTTCAGAAGATACCAGGCCAGTAAAGGCACAGAGCACTACGAAAATCATCATTAAAAAAAAATAAGAAAGAATGAATGGAGGTGAGAAAGTGAGATGGTAAGCCTCTTGCAAAATGAAATTAATGCTCTCTATAACAGGTGCTACCTCAAAACACAGTTATGGGTATCAAGAGGGCTTTAAAACTTTGGTTAGAACAAGAACTAAATTCTGCTAGGAAACATTAGCTAACATAAAAAATGTTCTAAAATTAGATTTATGATTTTTATTCAAGAGATTTTATAGGAAAATTCCATTTCTCACAAATATGTGTAATGTAAAAATAAAATCTCAATTGTATACTAGAAGTCTACAAACAGAAAAATAATCATAGCTCAGTAGGTTCAAGTGGATTTCTACAATAAAATGTTGTCATATAAATTCACAAACACTGAGTGTAGGTAGGACTGTAAACATACACATACATACCCCTTGCTTAAGATAATGACTTTAAAACTGCAGTAAAGATATATAGATAAAATGGTGCTACTCAAAAATAGTTATTTCAATACATATCTTGAAAAAAAAATCTCATCATATATCTGATAATTCTTGATAGTAGCAAATTTTAAGTAGAAATAAATTAAATAAGATAAAAAGGGAAGAAAATATTTCAAAGAGAAGAAAATCTTGAATAAAAGAATGTAGTGCTTACATTACAGGACCTCTAAATATAACAGTAAATTTATATCAACTATTCAATAAAATGAGGCAGTTAGTTCCTTTTAAGAGTCACATTTTGATAATGATTTGATTAATTGATTATGTGTCAAATTTTAAAACGGGGTATATACATGTCATGTTAATATAAATCGAATGATACATAAAATCAAGTGAATGCCTCTGTGATATGCATGTGGAATATTGTCAAGTATAATGTCTATTAGTTGATTAAAATATAGTTTTGAAATTGTTTGTACCTCAAGGGATATTCTCAGATAAATATTTTTTGTTTTATTTTGAAAATCAAAAAAGTTTATTTTCTTCAAGGGCAAAGGAACAAAAAAGCCATTCTGGCATCAAACAATTATGTGAAAGAATATTTGCTAAATTGAGAGTTTGGGAAGTTTCTTTAAAAAAAAGTTTTATTTTGATACCATAGTAGGAAAACAGTATTTTAAATATGAATAGCACTAATAGACAAAGAAGTTTAAACACATTATATATACATATATAAAATACATATACACATATAGATACATACACATATGTACATATGCATTTTCTAATAGTTAGACTATTTTCTGCACATCATCTTCTTATGAAGCTATATTAAATTCTTTCTGATGACTATGTAATGATGAGATATATAGTGGCAGGAATTGGCAATCTTTTTCTGTAAATTGCCCAATAGTAAATATCCTAGCCTTTGCAGACCATATGGTCTCTGAAAAAACACTGCCATTATAATCTAAAGGTAGCTACAGGCAACGCATACACAAATGAGTGTGACTGTACTCCAGGAAAACCTTACTTAAAAAATGAGCAGTGGGCCGAATATGGTCTGGGGGTCTGTTTGCCCACCCGTATTGGTTTAATATTGCTTTGCAAAAAAAAAAGTGTTTCTCCTTAGTAATGATTTAAAGGTTTTGTAGAATCAAGTTCATGATTCTGTCTCAGAACATCATTTATGTTTAACAGAAAACTGGGGAGGGTTGAGGTGGGGGTTGTCTAAGAAGGATACTAATCTGTATTTGCTATAAGCAAACAAAGATGCAAATAGAGAGAGTGATATAACCATTTAAATAGTTATCAACTAAAATTCCAATCTCAAACAAATCTCTCAACTCCAGGCTCAAACATCATCTACAGATAGTTCCTAACTGGGAAAATTCTTTGTTAGAGCCTTAACCAATGAAATCTCAGGGGACCACGTTAGTGAATACACAGGCAACAAAACTTGGGTAGATATACTTTTAATTTAGAACTTTAAATTCTCCTATGAGTCTAATCCTTAGGACAAACAGTAACCAGACATGCTTCTTTCTAAAACTTTTTGGCTCATATGAAGTCTTCCATTACTGTCCTATATTTTCAATAACCTATTCTCATAAAGAAAACATTCCACAAACAATAATATCCTTAGAGAGAAAAGGATCCTACAGATAAAGAGATCCATCACAAAAAATTCTTCACCAGCTAGTTGATTTTTCTTCCCTGGTCCTTTTCTCTAATGAAATTAACCCAGAAATAATATTTTCAATAAAGTTATTTTGATTTCAACCAAACTCAGTCTTCTTGTTTCTTTCTCTGAGGAATGCAAAACAATTTAGAGGAATCATTGCAAAAAGAACAGCTATTCACTATCTGGTTGGGGAATGGAATATGTAATTTCTAAACTTTCAACTCTGATGTCCAATACTGTACTTCTATAAATGGGAAATAAGCAAAAGTATTAAAGAGGCAGGTTTTTGTTCAATCCCCTGTCTTTTAGATTTATACTTCAACTTTGCATATAAAAGATACTGAAAATTCTGCAATAAAGAATAATCATTTGATCACAGAAATCTCACCTCCCCACCTATTATCTGTTAATATTTTACTATAATAATCTCAAAAATATATTGCAGGATATACTAGCTTATAGGTTTAGAGGATACATTTATTTAGGAATTTCTAAAATTCATTTTCTTATGTGTGATGATACTATCTTATCACAAAGACATCTTTGTGGTTTGATTTGATTTTGTAATTTGAGCATGCTAAAAATTTAGTCATTATAATATGTTCAAAAGCAAATTAAATATTAAAGCATTTTCAATTATAATTAAAAATGATTAAGAGGTTAATGGGACAATCAAACTTCTTGGATAAACACATTTACAAGAAAAGTTTGCATATGTTTGTGTCTATTTATTGAGGAGATAACCTGTTTAAGTGTATTAAACTGTAATATTCAAATTGCCTCACTGATTTTCCCAATAATGTATTTCAATTGTACAATGCTTTGTTTTTTCCACTCTAAAACTTTTCAGGCAGAGAACAACAAAAAAAAGTCAAATGTAGATGTGTTGGAATTCATAGATATCTTAGAAAATTTGTTTTTCTCAAACTGGTCCATTTTCTGTCACTTAATTTTTAAAAATCCAATATTTTGTTGATCCAGATTTAATGTTTTCTAAAATCATATTATATATCCTGTAAGTCATTTATTTTAATATAAGCCACTTGAGAGTTTTACTTGTTCTTAAATCAATATGCTTAAATCAATCAATGGTTATTTTGAACTTAAAAAGGGCTACTTAATGTGTCCAGAAAGTTAAAGTCATAGCTATAATGTTGGTAAGACAATCAAATAAAAAAAAAATTAAGTTAGAAGTGGAGTTTATATCCAGAGATGTAGTTGAAAATGTTCAGATAAAAGGGCAGCAAGCCAGTGGTTGCTTAGGTTTCACTATTTACATGTGTGCTGCAAAGATCATCAGTACACATGCAGTGATCTCTGTAGTTCACTTGAAACAGTTTTGCTTGCTTTTCTCTCTCTCTCTCTCTCTCTCTCTCTCTCTCTCTCTCTCTCTCTCTCTCTCTCTCTCTCTCTCTCTCTCTCTCTTCTAAAGCAGTTTCATACCCCAAACTTCTTTGAAGCTAGGACACAGATTTGGCAGTAATGCAATTCACAGTGAAGCCAAACAGTGGTGACCAGAATATGACAGGACTGCTGATTTGGTGATCTATCTTGTGCTCTAAGATGAAATGCTCAAATCTGGGTATCTTAAGGAAAAAATCTCTTAAACCCAACATCAAAGCTCAAAGAAGGAACCCCAAAATTCAGACAAAAATGAGAGAACCTATGATTACAGATATTACAAAAGTCTAAGATTATTAATTCTATCTTACTGCATCAATTAGTACCCCAAATTTTTGTGGCTAATTTAATGATTTTTAAACATCATCCCTCCAACCTGCCCCATCCTTTTCTTCTATCTCTATATAAATTTTTGGCTTCAGGTTAATTGAGACTAAAAAACTTAACTAAGTGGCTGTTTCATGAGTGTTTCTGATAAAAACAATCATATCTGTAATTCCTTTTCTTTATTATTTGCCTTCACACAACTAAGATGTGCCTTTAAGTAATCTGAGATTACAGAACAAAGTTATTCATTTTTAAATAAAAATATATCAAGAAATTGTGGAATGATCATTAAACATTTGCATTACAATTGGATTTATTCTGAACTTTATCCTTTTAAAAAGTACAGCTTAATTAATTTCCCACTTAAATTTAAGAATTAAAGACATTTGTGCAAAATCAAGTTTTAATATATACGAAGGATTTCCAACAAAAACTATTTCCTGTTAAACAACCAAATAATTGATGACAGTAAATCTAACTGATCTTCAGAAAATACATACAGATATAATAAATTTAATCTGAACATAAAACTAAATATTACTGAAGCATTTTTCTGGTTGAAGCTAGAGAAGTATATTACTTATATGGTAGAAACATATTTTTTAAATTAACTATTTTTTACCAAACCATTGAGAAGAAAATAATTACATTTGATAACTATCCTATTGCATCTTAGTTTACAAACTTTTCTTCTAAGAAAATACAAATAATGTGGAAGAGGCACAGAACAAAAAGACTTTAGACAAGAGTGATGAAAGTGACAGAAATAACGTTTCAAATGAAAAATTCAAAGGGCCAAATTCATGTAATCACTATTTAGATATGTACCAAACTAAACGCAATAAAGAAAAAGGTATAATTACTGTGGAAGCTTTTTGCTAATTTTGAGGTGCCATTTACACAGGAGAAAGCATGGCTATTTATGTATATTTTCTAGGCTCAGTAGGATAGTCTATAAAAACTATTTATCAGTGTCTTTCAACAGCCAGAGGAATAAAAATAGTAATTGTTATAATGACTCAAGATAAATATGAATCTGTAATATTTTGTCATGTTATAATTTTATTTTCAAAGGCAGTGCAATTCAAAAAGTTTGTCCTTGATTTTACTGATTATTTTAACCATTTTTTCAATATTTAATAACTGTGAAAAAAACTTATTTTTCAGACTGATAGTCATATACTAGCTGTTGACAAAAAATTAGTGGTCATTTATGTGAACGACCACTAAGTACCTGATGTACAATGACAAAAAGTAAAGAAAACAAAACAACATGTTTGGTACTGTGTATCAAAAGGCTTTACAATGGTCATATTTTTTAACCTAAAATTCCACTCCCCAGGATCTTTCCTAAAAAACTAAATCAATGTGCAAAGATGTATGTACAATTATAAATCAATGTGTAAAGATGTTCATACATTGCACCACTGTTTGATAACCATGAAGGCCTGGGAAAAGAAACTCTAAATGTCCAACAATAGGGGATTAGTTAACTGCATTTGTGGTATATCTACAGAATGCTATGCATCCCTGAAAAATGATGAGTAGGGTGTGCATGTAAGTTCACACATATAAATCATACAAAATAAAGATACTTACTGAAATTAGTAAATATAAAACAGATTAAATGGTAGATAGTACTATAATTTATAAACTATAATTTAAAAAACTATATATTCATAAAATGTATACACATATAACCTACACAAAAGACAAAGAGATGGAATGAAAAAGATTTAAGATTTATACACCAGAGTATTAGAAGTTATCATTGGTTATTAGAAGTATAGTGCTATTGTTTTTTTACTTGGGCTAAGACAGAGTTTATAAAATGTCCACAATGACTATACATTATTTAGAAGAAAAATGTTATTTAAAAAAATACAAAATATAATATTTATGAGAAACAGGACAAACTATCCAGTTTGAAAACCTTATATTTTGTTATGTGATAAAAGTGCTTTGGACATAAATGCTAAATAATTTTAAAAATGAAATCATTCATTACTTAATTTATCTTATGGACACATATTTATTTGTAAATAAAAGCATTTTGGTATATTAACTGAAAGAGGCATTTAATACGAAACACTTCCAAATGCAAAAAAAAAAGTGCAGATAATTCCAGGTTTTATGAATATTGATACAAAAAGTGATCTGGCATGTCAGAAAATTTTCTGTATTAGTTTTTTCAGATGTGGAACTGGAGAAAGTGTGCAACAAAAATTTTACAAGTCACTTTACAGCGATTGCTTCACAATCACTTGCCTATAATGATTTTTTGAAATTTTATACTAAATTATAAACTAGAACTTCATAAAACATACACTTTGTTAGCTAAATGTTTTACTAAAAATTGATGTGATGCAGAGAATAGCAAATATTGCAACAAATTAAATTGAGAAAAAGTATGAAAGTATTGTGAAAAAATTGTAAATTATCAAATTATTTGTATACTAGTACTAGGGTAAACAGATGCATTTTCTTTTAAAGTGTAAACAAAATCTTAACTGTGCAACTAAGATACACAAGTTTTGAGGAATACTTATTTCCAGATTAATCAATTTTATGACTTTTCCTACTGTGCTCATTAGCTCATTAGGAACTGACACATATGGGATGAAAGAAAATATAATTTGGTTTTGTTTATAATGTGTTCGCTTATAAGATGATCTTTCCTCCCAGGAATGTAGGAAAACGGAACTTCACATGTGCCTAAGTGAAACATGAAATTAAATAAAACATAAAAGATCCAGAAAGTCCCAAAATGGTGTACTACTTTGAGGCTCAGTTATGAGCTACAGTCCTTTGCATTACGTTCTCAACCTTGACAATCTATTTTAGATATTAAGGTTAACTGTTACTCTTTGCACCTGTCTGCTGTTTCTCTATTAAATTCTTGCCATATTCTTTAAATAATACTTCAAAGGAGATGCAATAGACAAATTTCATAGACTTCAGACTACAGACAAAAGAAACTGATATTCAAACTATGTTAGAACATAGCTATTTAGTGTGATCTAGTGATCTAAGGAAATAGAGTTCCCAAATTTAGGGTAATGGAACTTTTATGGTAGATAGTATTGAAGAAAATCTTCAAAACAGCGCTGGTTTAAAAGATAAGAAGAGACAAAACTTGGGGTTAAGTCTTGATTTCACTATATATATAAGCATTTCATGTCACATTTCCAGGCATAAAATTCATCATCTGTAAAGTGAATAGTTTTGTATCAGACACTCTTTACGATTCCTTCTGCTAAATTACTCTCTGATTGGTTAACTTTGAAGCCAAAATGATGTTTAAGTGTTTGTTCTTTTATATTGTAACACCTATTTCATTAATATGGATAATGAAAGATAATAAAAATTCTTACTCTTTGCCCTGCATTCATTAAAATTTCCCTTACAAAATGTGTGTGTGTGTACAGAGGTTGGCAATGGAATAGAATGAAGGAAAAAGAGAAGGAAGGAGAATCACAAGAGGGAGGGAGGGAAGGGTGAGAAGAGAGAGAGAGAGAGAGAGAGAGAGAGAGAGAGAGAGAGAGAGAGAGAGAGAACACATGCACCTGGGAGAGACAGAGAGATAGACACAGACAGTACTGAAAAGTTCATTAAACCAAGAAATTTGTCCAGAAAAAAGAATCATAAGTGTGATCTAATCTAGAACAATCTTCTAGACCAGCTAAAGTGTAATTGTTTTATCTATATATATTTTCTTCCACGTGTACAGTGATATGCTTAGGAGAAAATGATAGTAACTTTCTAATAACTTAGTTATTTTTAACTTGATAGCCATGATTCCTGTATCTTTGAAAAAACAAGATGTATATAGAGGATAACTAAATTTTAAAACAAAAGTCCCAGAAGGAATACAATGGTTATTATTAAAATTGCTTCTAAGAAATAGTACAAAAACCATTCAAAAAGGACTAACATGAGTCAGATTCATAAGGTTAATAAACTATTCCCCATATGTGTTAAGCACTTTGGAAAATTTTACCTTTTTCCTGATGGCTAAAATCTACATTAAGATCCACAGAGTGTATGTCTCGTTCCCATCTTATTATGCTTTCATATGATATAATTATCAAAGACCACTGTCCCACATCTGGGGTCTACTGAATGTACCCATAAGATACATTTCAACACATCCACTATTACACATATCACAAGATTTCATGGAAGGTTTGAAAGCATCATAATAAAGAAATTCAGATGTATGTTTATGTTTGTTTAGAAATAGAAATTTAAATATACTTAGAATTGTTGACAATGTTGTTTAAAAATCACACACAAAAAAAATCTATCATATAAAAACTGAGATAAGACCTATGCTGGAAAAGAGACCGACATAATTTTTCTTATGTATATTCCAAACATATAGTAGAGAATACTCCACTGTAAATAAAAACTTATCTAAGTTTGCCTTATGGAGCGATAGTATGATTAAAAGGAAAGAAATATATATTATTTTTTATTATATAATCACAATTTTATCCATGTTGGCTAAATAATTATTTTAGAAAATGATACTAAAACTTTTCATTAAGTTAGGATTACCATTAAGTTGGGGATAATTACTTATAATGAGAAGAGGAAATACTTAGATGCTTGATATGAAGCTGTATTTCTTTCTCTGAAGACGCTAATGATGGTTGTTACTGGCCAAGGGTACAAGAACGACTACAGAGTAACTAATGTCATATAGTCTAACCCTTCCTCAGAATTCCAAGGAATGCATTCTGAATATTTCACTACTAGAATTACCTCGTGAAACCTTTCTACCCAATATTGGGAAGGGAGAGGAATAAAAATTAGATGGGCTCACTCTCAGAGAAAGGAGGATGAGGATTAGATGAAGAGACTTTAGGAAAGGCTTTCCTGAACTAGCCTGGGCTGGATTTCATTCACTCTTCCGAATATGGCAGGCTTCCACATGGCAATACTGGTTACACCGAGGATCCAAAATTCAACTGCAAACTAGGTTGAGTTGGTCTCCACTGACATTAAGTCTCCCTTTCTGAAGTCTTCACTTCCAGCTCTTTGCTTCCCAGACCTCTTATATTGTTTTTCCATATTGTTCTCGCCTAACTTTAGCTCCCACCTGTCCTGTAAGCTAAAGATGCACATTTCTGGTTGTCTCCTAGCCATCGTCTAATGGATATGCCATCAGCACGTGAGCTCAGCTTGCTCAAAACAAGCTGGGATTACTGCTCAGGTATCTGTTTTGTTTCCTTTAGTTACTAGTAACCAATGTCCAGGGTATCCAGAATATACCTTTGTTAACTGCCTTGCCTATTCTTGGGACTGTCAACCCTAAATCCTTTTCTTGATCTTTCCTGGCTAACTGATGGCTGCCTTAGACTCAACACTTTAGTCCTGTCTTGCTTTCTAGCTTATTCACTACAGTCTTCTCTCTGTGTTCGGAAACTGCAGGCCAACTCTACCCATTACCATGAACCCCTTGAACCTTATTTTGAGAGGGGGCTTGGCTCTTAATTGCTTGGGAGGTGTTGGATTAAGTTAAATTTTCTGTTAGTATACAGTTAGTACTATTTGGGTAACATATAAAAACATAATTCATTTTAATTTTGTGTATTTTCAATAATTTATAAAGTTATATTTATTGAGGCATAATTTACATAAATTAAAATTCACACTGTTTAGATGCAAAGTTCTATGACAAATGTACATAGTCATGCAGTCTCGCCATAATCAAGATACTGAGTATTTAAATCTGTCACCCTAAAAATTTCCCTGGTGCTGCTCTGTTGTCAATTGTCTCCCTCCAGCCTAGATAGCCACTGATCAGATTTCTGTCTGGCTTTTTATTTTTTTTCAATATTGTTCTCAGACTAAAATTATCCTATGTTGAGGCAAAGAAAATGAAATGTGACAAAGCTTTAAAAAGTACACAGTTAAAATTCTGTGTTCTAGAACTTAACGCTAATGTTCCTGCACTATGAAGGTCTTAATAATTTACTTTGTACATGCCAGGAATTATGCTAAGAGCTTTGCATGTATTATGATTATGTCACTTAATCAGCAAAATTGTATTTTTTTGTACGTCTTGTTATTTTGTCAATATTACTTATTTGAAAATTTGTTCAAGGTCATATAACTAGTAGGTAGTTGAAATTGGTCTGACCTCCAAAATTTATAATCTGAAATATTTATTCATGAAATGACTTGTCACTATTTTCTCTCTTTAGCTCTCTCTCACTCTCTCTCTCTCTCTCTCTCTCTCACTCTCTCTCTCTCTAGCTCTCTCTCTCTCTCTCTCTAACACACACACACACACACACACTCAACTCTTGTTTAAATCTTTTCTCTTTTTCCAATGTCTTCCCTTTTAACATTTTCCCCTTCTTTTTTTCAGTTGCACCTATTCTTTGGACTTTTTTGGGGAGTGATGCTTCAGCTTATTTCCCTATAAGTCCAAAATTAGGCTATAATATAATCATTTTTAACCTTTAATCTTCTTTTAGAGACTTTATCTTCTGTTTAGAGATTCCTTCTGATTCTCATTCTTTTACTCCAATTGGCGTATCAACCTCCTTCACCTTCTGTATGGCCTTATAATCTAAACTGTATTCTCCCCATAAGTTATGCATATAATTGATTAATCAATCCAATTACTTTTACTTATTATTGCCTTGATTTCCATTAAACTTTGCCTTTGCTCTATCAGTTCCCTTCCTCATCCTTACCCTCATCCCATATCCCTCCCCTTCAAGATTTCATACAGAAAGATAAAAAGCAACTATGGATTTTCAAGTAACATCCTTTTCTTTAGTTAAATTATAACCTAATTTAAATCCCCTTGGAAATTATCTCCAATCTAGCATTATTCATGACAACTTACCCTCTTTCATATGAAACCCATATACTTTTCATTTCAATCTGTTTATATTACAATGTTTTTTATAGATGTAAAGGTGTAGAGTTTTAAATGAAAACTTATTCATCTAGCATCTACAATAAGGCCTGGTATATAATAAATATAAAGTAGATACTTGTCAAACAAATGAATTTTTATGATGTGAAATAGCTTTATGTCACTGGAATAAGAAATTCAGGAATAATCTTGGCTTTGTATAAACCAATCATGTTATACATTAGTTTAATATGCCATTATTTATGATAACCTAGAGAATAATTTGAGTCTACCATAGTCAAATGCAGATTATTTGGGTATCTTACAAGGATATTTTAATAGTCTCTGCTTTGGATTTTTATTCTTACCTTAATAAAGACTCATTTTCATTATTCACACATTAAACCTAGAATTTACTATAATTCTGAGCACAAAATATATATTTTGGTGTTGGAAAATCTTGAGAAGGAATTTGAATAGTTTGAATAATTTATGATATGTATTAAAACTATGCTTTTGGCCATGTGCCAGACACCTTATGAAAATTTCCCTCATCTTTAAAACAATACTTTAGCCCTTAACGAGAAAAGTGGTAGCTCACAGTTTGTTTTCCTTTTGCGGCATTTATTTTCTTACTCTTTAAATGGAAATTTTTTTATTTTGGCTGGTCATTTGATTTTATTCTTGTTGATTGAAACCGCGCGCACACACACACACACTCAACTCTCTTTTACCAATGAGTAAACTGGAACTTGGAGAGATTAATATACCTAAGATCACATAGGCCTTTGAATTTCATTTACTGCTACACCAACATGCTTCCTCACAGGACAATAGAGAATAAAACATTACTTGTATTATTGTTCTTAAAAGGAAGCATGATTATTTGTTTTTTGAAAGTACCTACTATTAAGTAGTTTGTCTTGTTTCTGGTGCTACAAACTGGACAATAAGTATAATCCAACGCCCAGTTCTACTATTAAAATTGTTTATTTTATTTTATTTTTAAATAATCCTAGCAATGTGTATATTACCTAAACCTCTTAGTAGTTTATTGTTTATAGGTTATTGATATTAAATTTAAATTCAATACCCTACTGCAAAACTCAGGATTTTGCTGAAAACAAGCATAAATTGTAAGTAAAGAGCTAAATAAGAGGCCACTGCAGCTTTATTTATGGCGGCCAAGACATGGAAACAACCAAAGTGTCCTTCAAGAGATGATTGATAAAGATATATATATATATATATATATATATATATATATATATATATATATATACACACACACACACACACACACACACACACACACATACACATACACACAATGGAATACTATTCTGCCATAAGAAAAGATGAAATACCATTTGAGACAAAATGGGTGGATCTTGAGATTATTAAGCTAACAAAATAAGTCACACAGAAAAAGTTGAGAACCATATGATTTTACTGATGTGTGGGGATATAAAACTGAAAGCAATAAAGGAAGAAGACAAACAAATAAAGAAACAAAAACTCATTGACACAGACAATAATTTAGTGGATACCAGAGGGTAAGTGGGGAGAGGGTAGTAGATGAGGGTAAACAGGGTCAAATAAATGGTGATGGAAGGAGAACTGACTCTGGGTGGTGAACACACAATGTGATATATACAATAGATGATGTATTATAGAATTGTACACTTGTAACCTATGTAATTTTACTAACCATTGTTACCCCAATAAATTTTAATTAAAAAAAGGAGCTAAATAATTATATCTGTCTGGTAAAAGAATCTTTCAGTATAATTTGTTTTAGCAGCATAATTAATAAGAGCTACCAGTCTTTTATTAACTAGTATGGACAAACTCTGTGATAAGTTCTTTTACAGATATTATCACCTTCAATTTTTTTCAAGTTACAAAAAAATATAATTTTTGGTAATTTCTATGTAAATAAAAGTATTCAATGAGATGGTTGTATATGTATCATAAGTTACTTAGTCACTCCCCCATTATTTAACTTGCATGGTAGCATCTTTTTCACTACTACAAATAATGCTTTGGTAAAACTTTTGTACATACATTTTTATTTTTTTATTTTTTATTTTTTTAGCTGAACCATCCTGCCACCTGTTGGCAGCTCAATGGCAACTCAGCTCAGGCTGGCATCAAACCACCATTGCTCAGAGCTCAGCTCGCACTCTTGAGCGAGCTCTTAACCAACGGAGCCACTCGGCCGGCCCTTATCTAAATTTTTATTTCCACCATGTCCAAAGTCTGTGAATATTTTTAAGGCTCTTGATTTATATTAAAAAATTGTTTTTTAGAAAAATTACGTGAAATTATGCTGCCACTTCCCCCGCCCCAGCATTAAAATGTTTTGCTTTTTTTTAAAAATAGGTAAAACATAGTATCGCATTTTAGAAAAAAGTCACTTATTTAGTTGATTGAAATAATTTTTTTTATATTTACTGATCATTTATTTAGTGAAATGTCTGTACATGTGTTTTGCCCATTTTTCTATTAGAATTCTGTAGAATGTATGCTTTTATTTGTCAAAATGACTCAGGTGTTAAGACTCTGAATACGTGTGAGTTGTTGCAAATGTTTCCAGTTGGTCACTTGCCTTATAATTTATGGCAATTTTGATATTCTGAAGTTTATACCTGTCACAGTGTTGTCAAGTCTCTTTTTACATTTTTCAGTGCTTTTATTCTCAGGAAGGCTTTCTTTTTTCAGAGTACAGTTCTTTTATGCTTTTTTAAAAAATATAATTGTCCCCTTAATCTAATTGGAGTTTATTTTGTTCAATAGGAAGTGTTAAGCCAGCAGCCCAAAGTCACACCCCTAGTGGGTGACAGAACCTGGATTAAAATTCAGACCTATCTGATTTCAAAGTTCTTGCTGTTTCTACGCAACTCTGTTACCTCGGAAATGATAAAGCTCAACATTACAGGTACAGCAGTCCTGATGCACAGATTTGTATGACAGCTATCTCCTCAACTGTCAGCCACAAACTAGTATAAGATATTTATAATGAATATAACAAAAATCATTAATTTTATATCATACAAAGAATGCCTACACATCAAAATGCATAGCATCAATACAGCTGATACAAAATAAACATAATTTTTTAACGTATTTTGTAAAAAAAACAAAACCTTCACTTATATAGTGCTTACTATGTACCAGACCCTATTTCTAGGTGCTTTACCTATTGCATAGTAACTAATTTAATCCTTACTACCTTTGAGGTAGTTGTATTACTATCCCTGTTTTACAGATGAGGAATCTGAGGCACAGAAAGTAACTTTCTCACAGGAAATAAGTGGTGGGACTGATAGGCAGTCTGGTTCGAGAGTCTGTGCTCCAATATTACTTCTCAGACTAACCTTTCTTACAGGAACAAATATTTTCCCCCTTAGTTGAAATTTTTAGAAAGAGTCAAGGTGGAAATAGGCCTAGATAATACTGGATGTTCTAGAATTAACAGTGCATGGATAATGTTCTGAGAATTTAGCAGTAATACCTTAGATTCAGGATCTATCTTCCAATGAGAATGGAATTTTATACTTGTAAACAATTAAAATACAATGCATTCCAAATCCCCATTTTAAATATGAAATAGTGAACCCAAAAACATTAAATTGTGTGTCTAGGATCATGTACCTCACTAGCAAGATCAGCGCTAAAACTAGGTCTCTTGATGCTTAATCGTCTTTCCAATTTCCTCCGTACCACCCATACAAGGAAGAAATGCTCAAGACCATATTTATTCCATGTTCGAGTATTCCTACTATTTCAAGCTTCCAAAACTTTCTTAACTCTCTTATATTTCAGTACTTACAGGCTTTAGAGAATTAAGCGTAAGTATTTTACTTTATCAGTAGCAGCTTTCCTCTGAGATGTGATATGTTTTTATATATAAGAACACATATGTATTTCGTTTGTAACTTTTTTTGGTTGAAATATCAAAAGATTACTTAAAATGTTAAGCTTAAACTTATATAAAATATTCTCTGAGCTACTGTGTCTTTTCTAACATCTAAGCTATCTAGCACAGTACAGAAGATAGAGTTAACATCTCATACCTTCCTATGAGCTGAGATTTACATTTTCAAGTAAGATTTCTGTACTAGAGTGTTGATCTTCATGATTGAGCAACTCTTGAGTACCTGTGTCTTAGACTTTCACCAATAGTATTGGGTTAATTAAATATAGGATGTAATCAATGCACAGAGAATATTTCTAAGAAGGGTAGAATGTGTGATGATAAGATTGTAATAAAATCAATATCTGAAAGATTTTGGGAAATTTCAGTAACAGCTTATTGGTGCTTTTATATGTGTACATATATACATACGCTAAATTTCTCCTAAAATGAGCCTTAGTTCTCATTATCTTTTAGAACATAACACAACTAGAACAAAATGTCAAGTGAAAGCACATAGCACTCAAAATATGGAATATGTGTCAAGTAAATCTGATAAGAATTGAAGTGCAAGTTTGAAATAATACATGTCAATGGTCAATATTCAGAATAATCAGAGAAATAAAACAAAAAAAGAAACTGCTGGGCCGGCTGAGTGGCGCAGTGGTTAAGAGCTGGCTTGGGAAGCCAGCGGCCCTGGTTCGGTCCCACATGTGAGGGCCAGTGACACTGCCCTCAAAAACAAAAAAAAGAAACTGCTTTCATGCTAAAAAGAATACTTTAATAGTACTAATTTTGAAAAATTTCCTTTTGCTAACTCTAACAGGAAGTGAAGTAATAATTTTCTTAAGAATTATACAATGTTAACTAAACTTATTGTGGTAATCATTTTTCAATATATACATATTCAAATCATTATGCTGCATGCCTTAAACTAATACAATGTTGTATGTCAATTATGTCTATAAAGGCTGGAAAAAATTTTAAAAATGTAAAAATTATTTTAAAGAATTAGAATTACAATACAAAATATATGTTACTTATTCCTAATTGTATTTAATTAAGCAGTCTTTGAAATCTATTCAACTTGAATTGTTAAGCGTTTCAAATAATTGTAGTACATGGCAACCAATGGACCAGTCTAAAAAGTATTTTTTTAAACATATTTTATAAAACTCTTGAAATAGCACAGAATCAACTACGATAATAAGGTAATAATTAGTTAACATTAAAATATAATTGGGAGGGGCCCGTCGAGTGGAGCATTGGTTAGGAGCTGGCTTGGGACTCCAGCTCTGAGGAGTGGGATCCCGGTTCGGATCCCACATATGAGGGCCAGTGACACTGCCCTCTACAGCTAAGGTGGTAAACAACAGCTTCACCTGGTTGCCTCTATAGCTAAGATGGCCGGCGATAGTGTGGGCTGCAGCCTCTGCTGCAGTGGGCTGCCATAGACTACAGTGAGTGGCCAGCAGCCAGCGTGAGAGGCTGGCAGCTGGTGTGAGCTGCCAAGAGCTGCCGTGAGCGGCCATCCAGAGGCGGGCAACCAATCTGCCTCACCCGGGAAGAGTGCAATGACGATACCAACATGGGCCAGTGAAGCAACATCCTCCACAACTAGACTGAAGAACAAAAAAGGACCGCAACTTGTCTGTTCCCCTTTCCCCAACGCTATTCCCCTCCCCCATTCTCCAATAAAATCTTAAAAAATAATAATAATAATTGGTATTATAATATAGTAATAATTTAATCTAAGAAATTAGTAAAAAAGTATTGTTGACAAAATAGCTTTTGTTTTTGAGATCTCTTTATGAATAAAACTTATATATTACACAGCATTAAGATCACCAAATGCTTTAGAATAGGTCTGGAAGTAATTTTGAAAAATATTTTTAAAACATGAACAGGTGTTGTTTTATGAAACTTACCAAATACTATCTTTAAAATCTCTTTTGTACCATTAGCTGTCTTTCAAATGGTCTCTCAGACTTGTTTTACAATTATCTAAAACAATAAAACTGTCATATACAATTTCACAAGGGTAAGCAAAAAAGTAAGTATTTTTCACTTTTAAATACTTTCATACAGTATACATTTTAAAGAACATCTACAGAATATTTGAGGAATAGAATACAGAAAGTAACAGTAACAGATCTTCTTTAGTTGTTAAGATATCAGAGGGAAGTAGGGATCATTTTGCCCTCTCTATGTAGATAAGGGAAAATTTTTATTTTGATTTTCTTTCTTTCTCTGTCTATAAGGCTTATTCAGTAGGCTCTTATGTTCCATTGTGTAATTTGAATCAAATATTCATTTGGGGTAGTTATTCTCACAGCTGCAGATTTTTCAAGCATTTGGAACTGTTAGAAAACGGGAAGATTGAGGAGATTCAGAATGGAAGTTCAGGAATTTGTAAGCTTAATTTTGGTAATAAGAAGGAACAGCCTGTGAAAAAGTGTAAATCTTAATAAAGCTCACTACTTCTCATTGAAGAGAAACTTGATTATGATTTGCAAGGGCTAAAATCAATGGTTTTTTTCTGCTTCAAAATGTGCAATCAACTCCATTCCTCCATTCATTGTGTAGAATTATGTTGCAGTTATTACACTTGGACCTATTAACACAAATGAAGGCCCTATGATTGTGGTATAAAACATGAACATACACTTCAATCTAATATGTCAGGGAAATGATTAGCCTTATAAAATTACTTTTCCATCACATTTGGGTTATTAATAGGCGGTGTTGATAGAGTAAAATGCCAACTTACATATTCATTAGAGATGTGAATGACAGGTTAATAAAGATAGTACATTTTATTGGTCACATACTCCTGTAAGTTTTTGAAGAGCCTTAACTTCATTTAGCTTTTATCAAACAAGTGAAGTCTGTATTCTGAATTGCTTGTTACAAAACGGACTGCTTTCTCTTAGAAAATTATTTCCTTTTTCTCTGAAGCTCTTTTTATTACCTTCTCTACTTTGTCTCTTTATTCTTATTTCCTTTGAAACAGGCTGCACTAGTCTTCATTGATCTCTATGCTTAAGAGAGTATGTGGAATCTTAAACTCAGTGTTAATTAATAGGGACCACGTCTCAACCCACAGTATCAGGGATCTACAACTAGAACTGAGCATACTCACTCTTCAGCTTCCTCACACCGGGAGGAAAAAAAGTGTAACAGAGTTATAGCTACAACTGCAGTTTTAAAGTTTACACTAAAAAAGACTTCAAATTATGTTTAGTTAATAACTCTCTTCCCCCCATAAAGTTAACCATTTCACATATGTTCTATATACCATTTTTTTCTCAAGAAAGGTTGCTTCCATGATTAATCTCTTCTCAATCTTCAAATTCCCTCAATTAAGTACCTTCTCTTTGCCTTTTTAAAAAATTAAGGGGCCGGCCGAGTGGCACGGTGGTTAAGCGCTGGCTTGGGAAGTCTAGCAGCCCCGGTTCGGATCCCACATATGGGGGCCAGTGACACTGCCCTCAAAAAAAAAAAATTAAATTTATTGAGGTGACAATGGTTAGTAAAATTACATAATTTTCAAGTGTACAATTCTGCAATACATTGTCTATATATTGCCTTATGTGTTTACCACCCAGAGTTAGTTCTCCTTCCATCACCATATATTTGATCCACTTTACCCTCGTCTACCACCCCTTCACTGTCCCCTTACCCTCTGGTAACCAGTAAACTGTTGTCCCTTTGCCTTTATGCATATCATGAAGATTCCTTTGTTCAACCTGTCGAAATCCCTCTCCCCAAGCTAACCTTGAATTCCTTGTTTTTCCTTGCTTTCTTCTATACCAAATGAAATAGTTGATTCCTCCACCTTCCTAGCACCTATTCTTTTTAAAAAAACATTCAATCAACTGTATCTATCCTGAGCTTGTTTCTCTAATTCTTCCCATGTTGCTTAGAGACATCCTATTCTTTTCCATGCGGATTCTGACACGTGATTCCTTTTACTTAAACCTTAAACCTCCTTGGCCTCATCACATCATCTTCATTTCATCTCATAGCTTAAATGAAAAGTTGACCTTCCACAAGAATACTAAGTCCCTCAGAAACATGTTGAGGGGAAACAACCTGAAATCCTATAGCTGGAATACTACAGAAACCTGAAAGTGGTATCAGCGTGCTTCTAGGTCTGCATTGCTGTTTCCACATATTTACTTTTCTAATTTCATGTAAAATCTTCTCCTTTTATGTCCATACCATTATACTTCCTTGCTATTATTGTCTACTTCCCAGGTAATGCTCTTCATCCATTTTCTATCAGCCTTAGGTTTTCAGTGATTTCAATGCCTATATAAAAATCCTAGCATCAAAGTATGTTGCTTTCCTTGCCTTCCCATATACTATTCTCCATCTCAGAAACCCACTCCCAGGGCCAAACCCTGCATCTTTACATTATTTGGGATTGTCTAACATCTAAAATTCTAAACATTGATTTAAATCAATCTCTGAAAATAACTTTCCCGTGGGCTTCCATTAGCCTTCAATACCTCCCAAGTTCCATTCCTTTCATGGAAGCCCTTCACCCCCAGTTCATGGAAAACTGAACCTAAACATGATTTAACAAGACGGCATGATTTAACAGGACAAGCATCTTCCCTAAACTATCTCGGACATCACTTGAACCAGTTTTCTTGCCAGCCACACTCAACATCCTTATCCTGTTTCTTATCACTATAACTGCCCACGAACTTCCAACCTTAGATCCTAAGGATTACATTTGAAGTGTGCTAATGAGTCAACTACACAGTCTTAGAGAATCCATGTTATCGCAAATTTAAGTCCTTCCTTTCAACTGTCATCACTCTATGCATCCCTGTGAGCTTCCTCTCCATTCCCCATGGGAGCTACTTTTAATTTCATAATTTACCCAAGGCATCTGGAAGCTTGTTCCACATTCATCTTCATTTCTTTTTCTTTCTTTCTTTTTTTTTAATTCAAGCTTATTGGGGTGACAATTGTTAGTAAAGTTACACAGATTTCAAGTATACAATTCTGTAATCCATCATCTATATATCACATTGTGTGTTCACCACCCAGTCAGTTCTCCTTCCACCACCATATATTTGACCCCATTTACCCTCATCTACCACCCCTTCCCCCCTTACCCTCTGGTAACTACTAAACTATTGTCTGTGTCTATGACTTCTGTTTCTTCATTTGTCTTGTTCTTTTGTTGTTTTCAGTTTTATATCCCATATATCAGTGAAATTATATGGTTCTCGACTTTTTCTGTCTGACTTATTTCGCTTAGCATAATAGTCTCAAGATCCATGCATTTTTTTTTTCTTTTAGATCTCATTTACCTTCTCTTCAAAGTGGCTTCCACCCTCCACAAGTTCACTGAAAACAATCAGGCAAAGATCACTATTGATTAGTTTTATCACTTAACAATATATTTGTCTTTCTTGGGAATTTTTCTCTGTTGAGTATACCTTCCTCAAAACACTTTCCTTCCTTGAATTGTGCTCTTTTCTGGACATTTTACTGTGTTCAAATGGTTCTTTTCAACATAGTTTTCTGGCTCTTGTTCTTTCATGCACTTCTTAAATGTAAATAAACGTTTTGGTCCTAGAATTTTGATGCATGGCACTCTTTGTGTTCTTGTATGGTTCTGGCAATTTCATTCATTCCTGCGTAATTAGTTAAATACTGATACTCTAATCTATGTTTCTAGTTCAGATATCTCTCCTCGGTTCCAGACTCATATATTAGATATAAATATCTAATAAATATCACATTTATTAGATATTTATACCTGAATTTCCCAAAGGAACTGCAAACTCATCCCATTCCCTAAACTGAACTTATTTTTCCCCTAAAACTTGTTCAGCATATATCGGGTGCCAAAAAAATGTATACACATTTTAAGCGATGTTATCTATGTATTACTTAGCAGTTCATCATAATCAGACGTGTTTGGACGCTGATGGTAACCACTTTGAGCACCTTTTGGATTGCAGAAGTCAAACATTACTTGTATTCATCTTTTGTTATCAGTATACACGTATATTATTACAATTTTAACACAGTTTTTTCCTTTCTTAAAAAGTGTATACTCTTTTTGGAACTCTCTGTATTCCTACCTTGATAAAATGTACCACCATCTATTCAAACATTTCAGTCACCTGAGGTTATCTTATTCTTCTTTTTCCTGCTTTGATAATATTCAATCAGTAACTAAATCTTACAGATTCTACATCTTTAAATAACTTCTCATATACCAATTGCCTCTATTGACACCATAATTCAGCCCATTATCAACTCTTAACTGATGCACTATTCTCATAAATGATATTCTGCTTGTATCGTTCTAGTACATTGTTTTATATAGCTTCTAAGTAATCTTTACAGAAGCAAATATGTGATTTTGTTCTCCCCTTAGTTTACATGCTTCAATAACCTACATCATCTTCAGAAACACTCTGCTGCCTACTTTTGCCTAAACTTGTTTGAATCACTTCGTCTATATTATTTCCTCTACCAGAAATGCTCTCTACACACGAGGCCTCTTTCTAGTTTTTAGCATTCAATTTAAGGGTCGTATCTTCTATGAAGTGTTTCTTGAAATAATATCCACCCTTTTCAGGTGGAAATGATCACACCATCCTTTGTTACTCTATTGTATGCTGTATATATAGATTTCTCTGTACCTGTAATACTATTGTGTTTCAGTGTTAGACTCACACTGAAGCCACAAGGAAAGAGGGCCATTATGTGTGTTTTATTATTTCCAGCACCTAGAACCGTACCACACAGCATGTGCTTAATAAATGAGTGTTGAATGAATGTTCATGTTTGAGTTCATGTTATTTCTTTCATGAGGCCTTTTCTGGTCATCTAGCTAAAATAAATTTTATTTAACTTTATAGCTTTGTAAAGCATATTGTTAGTCATACATATTGACACATAAACATAACATGTTACACACATATTTTAACTCTTCAGTGATACTGATAACTTGTTTAGGGCATATATTAGGTCTTTAGTACTTTCCACAGTCCAGTACATTGCTGAACCCATGATAGAAATAAAAGTTTTTGAATTATGTAAAAAAAAATGTTAAAAATAAGTTTTAAGTCTAAATTAAGTTGGAAAAATATATAATTAATGTAATATAATCTAGCCGGATCTGAAGTTAGTTACCGAGTTATGGAAAAAAATTATACACATACATATTACATGACAATCATTTTATATTTATCCATCTAATTGCAGCAGTTGCTGTTAAAAGTTGAATATGCAATTGCCTAAAATAAAAATACCTGCAAGATTTAACTTTTTGTTATATTAGAAGAGAATGAAAACTTATAAAATAAATAAAAAGAGTAAAAAATTTCTCAGACAAGTTAGATAAATGAAAAAAGAGCAAAGAAAAGCAGTAGAAAAGACAGACCTGCATGTCTTCTTGTGGTGTCCACTTCTTCTGTGATCACATCGTGTAATGGACAGACATAGACAAAGGAGATGGGTGTGAGTGGATGTACCCAAAAGGTAAAAAGTGACACTGAAGGAAGGGCCCCAAATCATTTTGAGAAAGAATCCTGTGCATAGTGGCAGGGAAAATATAATCAAATTCATACCATATTAAAAAAAAAAAGAGAAAAAAAAAGAATAAGGAAGAATTGATGGTGAATTGGTTAAGCTATTATGGGTTAGCAGAATCAGAAAAATAAAGTTAGTATAGAAAAAAAGAGGATTCAAAAGTTTACAATTATTTGTAGACAGCCAATCCTGAACACTGATGCTAAAGAAAGATACCATTAATAATAACCTTACTTGTATGACCATATTGTTCAAGACACTCCTGAGTCCATTTAACATGTGTTAAATGCTTTTAGAATTTTTTAGTTATCATCTAAAGAAAAAAAATTTAATTGCAACATCTTCAAAGACAGCAACCAAAATACTTCCAACGGATTTCTATATCTTTTAAGTTTCAGTGCACGTATGAAAATAAAGTATGGCCATTAGGCCAATATTTCATTGAATTACTTCAGCAAAAAATATTAACATAAAAATATTATGGAGAGTAACAAACATAATAAAATTCATTATAAGAAAAGTAGCTGAAATATATGGCTTTATTTAAATATTAAAAATTTAAATTAGCCTTCACATGAGGCAAATTGTCTTTGATTGTATTCCTTATAATGCCTATTTATTAAGAAAGTTCTTATAGACACCGCATAACAGATCATGGTGTATCTATCAAATCTGCCCATCCAAATCCCACATCTGCTGTGACAGGTATGGCACACATTTTGGAAACACTTCTTTCCTCATTGCCAGTAGAGAAGTTCAATGGACATGTTATACAGTTATTGAAAGCCGAAAATATCTGCTAACCTTAGCATTCAAAGGAAGAATTTCTTCCAAAGATACTAGTGAGTTAGTATTAGTATGACTGACATAGATACACAATATAACACAAAACCGAAAATCCTATTTTAATTACCTACTTAGCTTTGAATCAGGTACCAAGAAATTCATAAATAAAAACATCACATTCGCTTCTGCAATGGTTGTATCATAGTTTTTGAATGATTTATAGAAAACCAGATTATATCAAACTACACTTGGAATACTGATGTAAGGAAATTTTAAGTTTTTGAGAACATTCTTTCCTATAACAAATTTAACTCTTTTCCTGCATAGTGAGAAAATGAAATCTTTCCACAAAGAAAAAAGTGCTAAGATGACCAATTTTTTATTTTATTTGATAAAAGAGAAATCCTGGTATGAAGTATAGGGAATTGAAAAAGATATGACACATTTTGAAACTTAACAATGTCATTTTGATTATTATACAAGCACATCTTTGATCTATTCAAAATCAGACACTAAAGCTCATCATAATTATATTACAAACCAGGCTCTGCTAATAGAATTGACCACTAGAAAAGTACTGTGCTCCTGAATGTATTCATACATTTGCTATATTTCCTTTTCCATCCCCACTCTACCCATTTCTCAAAGAAAAGATAGAAAAAATCAGAGTATATTAATATCATAGGTTAGCTGAATTGTATCATGTCTTGCATTATTCATTCTATGCAAAATTTCCCTACGTATATTTACCATACTGCTAAAATAATTTTCTTGCATGTCAAAATGAAATCAGTATAAATTGGATAAAATAACTGCTTATGTATATTCCATTTCTAAGAAAACAGTTTTTTGTTGTTTTTTCAGAAAACATAAAAACAAACAAATGAAGCTTCTTTATCTAGTATTTTCCCATATCTTAGATTATTTTATAATGGCATTGCGGCAAGTGTTTCATGTATACAGATTACAAACCCTTCTTAACCCATTCATTAATTTGCTATAGAGAATAACTGAGACACACAGAGTTCAAGTGACTTACCCAAGGTCACACAACAAGTTCAGTAGCAGAACCAGAAATAGAACATAGGTCTCCTGATTACCAGGTAAATGTTCTTTTTACTAGATGCTAAATAACCCAATAAAACATGTGAAATAAAAAGTCAAACAAGGAAAATACAAAAAAATATTCTCATGGTGACACCTAATTGGATATATTTATTATATAGTATTAAACTAGAATGTTTTTTTAAAAGGTACATGGCAAAATGACACAAGTAGTTCATGAACGTTTTTAATTTTGTGAAAAATATGGTAACACTTATCTTAGCACCAATAATTTAATATTTTTAAAGAAAACTATACAAAATTTATGTTACATAAGGATGAAAATGAAAGATTTTGGCAATGATCTTACTACTAACTGAAAGTGCCATGAAATCATTTTTCCATCATTTATTTGAATGTAATCCATTAATAAATAGATCACAACTAATCTTATATAAAAATATAAAAATTAATTTTAATTAGATGATAGGAGTTTCATTATATATTTTAAAAAATTTTTTGGCCTTCTTGTCTTCCTTGTTGTTACAAGTTTTATTATATATTATGCTTTAAAACAGTCTCATTTTGAAAGAGAAACATAGTCAACTATATCATTTAAACAGCCATGTCTTATTTAAATGGTAATAATCTATAAGTTCTTATTTCACATATATTGTAATGAATTGCAGACTTCAGTGCACCTTGAAGAAGCTAAGAGTATCCCCTCCACTCCTCCTATCTCCCTACTTTTCCTTTAATCATTACTTTGCCACAAACATTCTGCTTTCCAGTACTGTTAATGGCAGGTCGAACGAGAACTCTTTCCAGTGATTCATTTAAGCAATAACCAGTTAGAGTGATTAAGGATAGTAAACGTATACCGTCTCTTAGGTGTCCATACTGTCACAATGATGGCTGAATCTTAAAACTATAAAGGCTTTGGAAAGAGGATGTACAGTATTTTTTTTAGTTCATTCCATCAAAGGAACAGCAGAGAAATAAAATATTTTTATATATTGTATGGAAATAGTTGACATTTATAAAATATAATGAGTAACTCATAAACATCATCTCATCACTTACAGTAAATTATTTTTCAACAAATATTTTTAAATTTAAAGTACGAACAAAGTACAAGCTATAAAAGAATGGGCTCATAATCAAGCAAAGTAGTACTATATATATATAGTTTTCTGCATTGGTGTTTGAAATAAAAACAAATATACTGAAGAGAAATAGATATATAAAATAATCATTTTCATTAACATATTTGATTAAAAAAGTAAGTTCCTGAGAATGAATATAACTTCAGATTTTATGTAAACTTTTGTACGAACCAAAAAGTTTTCCCTTGCCAATATACATAGTGTTAACTATTATTATATTTAAACCACACACATCTCAAGTTCAAACAAAAATAATAATCTGTAATCATATTAATTCAAAAAGGCATACACATGGGGCTTGTTTACCCATGAATGCAATTTTTAACAAGGGTGTATAATATCTGTTTGAAATTTTGTTGATTGGCTAATGTTTTCATTTATCAACATTTACAACAGACAGAATATTGGTCCTATTATCAGACTTAATTGTAGTTGAGTAAACATAGGGTCTCTAGACGTAAGATTCCTGACAATGAAAGAGAGGCCTCAAAACTGTAAGTGGATATTGAAACTTCTACATAATTAAAAGCTGATCATATTATGAAGGCCTTTTAAAGGTTATAGGAGTCTTAGGATGTTCAATTGAAGGGCAGGAGAGATACCTTTCAAAATGAAGCCTAAATAAGCATCTACTTAGTTAGCATTTCAATGATAGAAAGATCTGTACAGACCTAGAATATAGAAATAAAATGTTTACCAAGTTCACTGATTTCAAACTAAAACTTCTCTAGTGTGACAAAAATCTGTTGAAAATATCTCAATTCAAGTGATTTGAATTTATTTTTAAAACTAATTATTACTTTCCATACTTTTGTCAACAACCATAAAATTATTGAACACTTATCAATAAATTCTATCTATTAAAATAAGCAAGAAGAAACCTTTTTAAATATTTCATTATTTTTAATGCTCACTAAGAAATGTTAATCTTTTAAATGTCTTCTTTCTTATTCCCAGCTGTGTTTATCTGATTCTATTTTGAAGTCTGATACATAATGCAATTTTAAATGAATTATACATAGTATGTATTGAGTGAATTTAAAATAATGGACTTCAAATTATAACAGCCTATTTATCATCATGAGAAAGACGGTCACTTAAGTATAGACTTGACCTTATAAACTTAAGTGTATGTTCAGATGTAACTGAACTAATTTTAAGTAAACAATTAAACTCATAAATCATGAATTTCCCTTTATTTACAGGAAAGCATGCTTGTTAACAAAGAATGCTGTATTTACGTCTGAGGGTAACAGTAGTATTAAACTACAAAATTCCATCAGTTGGTTTGTGTTTTATAAAATATTTACTTTCTTTTACATCACCTTTTTTTCCTGTCAAAAATAAAAATTCATTCTACAAGAATCCAGAAATAATTAGAAATTACCAGCTGGCTAATAATTCTCCAAGAATTACCCTAATTCTTTTTTCCAGGTTAGATGGATTTATTTGGCATCTAATTAGAAGACTAATTGAAAATATTGATTTAGATTGAAATAATTATTTCTCCTTGTAAGATCTATCGAAGTATTCAAGAATAAAAGAAAACAAAAGTCCATTACATCAAAATACTCAAGAAAAAAAATTTAAAGTATAAAATTCACTAACAAAATCACCTTTGAATGTTTACTTTTTCTTTAAGATAAATTTTACAAAGCATAATTTCAAAGGTCAAACTAAGAAAAAATATCCCAACCTTTACCACAGTTACAGATCCATAAAGAATACAACATGGAAATGTCCAGGTTGGAAATAATTACAGGTTAATATTTTAACTAAATAATATAACGGTAAAACTAGTCACTTATGCACACAAGATGTTACAATAAGCAGTAAAACATACTCGTTACTTTGACTAGTTCCAATTTCCAAAATACCTGACAGTCAAACCCAGGAAAGTTTGTTTCATTACCCTCAGTTTTCCAGAAATACGTATTTTCCAGAAAAGATACAGCAAGGTAAGTAACATGATCATGGTTTTAGGGTAAATACAATAAGGGTAGTTACGTCAATTCAAGATTTTCCTAGATATAGTACACCTTACACTTAGAAAATAACAAATCAAGGCAGATAATCCTTTCATAAGTAGGAAGAATCATTAAACACATTAGAAATCACTTCAATTAATCTGAAAATAGATTCTGAAGTATTTAATTCTAAGAGTTTCCCATTTTAGAGAAACTGAGAAACTGCATCAATTCTAAACATTCATTCAGTCTAATTGAAGTTAACTTTCTCGCCAGACAATTTTGTGGGATGAATTTAAGGAAAATATGAGATAAAATATTTTATGTACAAATGCGCTCTTTTGTGATATAGTTCTAATTGCTGTAAGAACAGAAAACTCACAAATTCAAAATTATAATAAAGTCAACAGATTAAAGTTTGTTTACAATGTTTAATTACTGAAGTGTAATAACTGAAATAACTGCATTATTATAGATCATAGTATTCAAGTTAGAATCAGATTGCTCACTGAAAAAAATGAACAACAGATTTTCCATGCTTATATATGCTTGATTTGCATTAAGAATGTTTTGTTTACTTTATGGCCCAAACAAAATCTAATCCATAATCCACATGAGAAAGACATTTAGTGATTTACTCCAAACATTATCCATAAAATCTGTGGTGTAAAATCGCTTGATTTTAAATAATTGTTATATTTTACATTCACACCAAAGATATTAATAAGATAAATAATATTTTTCCCAGGGATCTTCATTTATACTTCTGTCAATTAAGTTAGGGATACTTAAAATAAATCACCCTTTTTACCAATAATCCTCTTAGAACAGCCTAAGGGATGCCAAGAATATTCTTTAAAAAAAAAAACAAGTTACTAGTCCTTAACCTATAAATTTCATGCATACATTTAACTCATTTTCTACTCTATATAATGCCATTTTGCCCTTCAGTTCTATAATCTTATATTTAAAATAAACATTTCAAGGGATAGTTTTTCTTGTTAGTATACATCCTAAAAATGGCAAAATTCCCAGGTAGTGTTTTGCATAGACTTTCATTAAAAAGATAGTAATATATGCTATTGATATACAGCCAACTTTGCATCTCAGGTTTAGGTTTACATCCTCCCAAACGTTTTCTACAAGTTTACTACAATAACCCTCTGATGAACAATCTTTGACAATTCATGAAAGATAATCTCTTAGGTTCTAGTGAATAACAATTATGTGTTAAACACTGATGACAATGAATAGATTATTAATGTCATAGATGTACTTAAGTATAAAATGACTCCAAGCATGTACAGCTTTGTACAGCCCAAGCTTATAAACATGTTATGGAAATGTAATTAGCCCCACCTGATATCTTACTATTTTCCTCCCACTTTGTCATGCCAAAGTTCCAATAATTAAAAATATTCCCTACAGATCCTACCTTTCGTTTAGAAAAAAAAAAATTTATGGAAAACTAAAATTTAACATAGCATTCACTGCCTTTGCACATTGCATACTTACTCATGACATTTGGGGTTTGAATATCCAGAAATTTCCTAGTATATAGAAAAATGCACAATTGCCAATAGATGAAAATCTATAAACATTTTAAACCATGACATTAAGGCACTCTAACTGCATTAGTTTTCCTCTATTGTACACATAATTTATATTCAATAAGAAGAATTAAGTGATAAACATACGCCACATACAAGCATACAGAAATTAATATTATTTAAAGATCTTTAAGATTTTATTTTTGAGATTTTAAAATATTTTTTAGCTACATTGCATTGGTTCATGATTTTAATATACAATGTAATTTATTTACATATATATATATATATATATATATATATATATACACACACACACACACACACACACACACACACACACATATATCCACAAATATGTTCAGGTAATCAAATAGGAGGGCAAACAAGACAAATAAATATTAGTTTATGACCAAAGATAATCCACATCACACAATATAGGAAAGTAAGATTATTATAGAACTAATATTTGTTATATAAATCATAACATAAAACTAATTGTATACATAGTTTACTTTTAAAAATCTCCTTAAATATACTAATATATAATAATATACCATTGTTTTCCAAATGAACTAAATGATTCTTAATCAAAGATTAAAAAAACATGTAAGATATTTCCTTACACCTTTATGAATGTGTTTAAAAAACCAATATGAAATCCAATTTATTTTTATTACATTTTAGTATATAACTGCTTTGCTAAAAGAGAATTCACAACTAAGCCATTTGCACTATGGCATTTTTCCTTGCTCTTCAGATGTATGTAATGTAATACTTTTTCTCAAACATCCTATTCTCCTTAATTGCACTATCACAATTGTAATAACTTAATCATCAGTATAATTATTTTTAAGTTGTGCATATTTGCCAGAGTGTAAGCTCTATGAGGGCAATCGCTGCATCTATCTTATCTGCTTCAATAATTCAGGGTCAACCACAATGCCTGACATACAACAGGATAGCAACGAATATTTGTTAAAAATTTAGTTTAATTCATACACTGATGTATTTTAAAATATTGGGTTTAGAGATCTAACAGGAAATGAGTCATCACATAAAAATACATTAACATTCTTCCTATAGACACACATCCATTTAAGTGATATTATTATCAAAAACTCCATTTGCATTTTAAAATATTGAATAAAATTTTCAATGTACTCTCATTCAATTACTGATTAAAAATAGTACTGATTATTCAGTTGATTGATTATCTTTGTACTTTGTTTCTTTTCCTTTTACTCCTGGTTTAAGTTTTAGTCTTCTAGTGAGTTAATCATATCTCTCCAAAAAAGAGAAGAGAGGGGAAAATAAAATCATTTCATTTCAATTTATTGATACAATTAATAGTTTGAAGAGATTCTTTATTGAACTCACACACTATGCTTTTCTTCTTTGTATTTGTTGGCAATATTTTTAGCTTCAAAAATTGTAAATAAATCATCACTAGTATAATATATAATACCTCAATTTCATTTGCAATGAAAAACAAGGAAAGGCCTACAAACACAAACTTTAAATAATATATTGAGGTTTCAATAGTACTTTTTAGGAAAGCAAGTACCTCTTCATTAAGAAAATTTAAGGGGCCGGCCGAGTGGCGCGGTGGTTAGTGCTGGCTTGGGAAGCCAGCGGACCCGGTTCGGTCCCACATATGAGGGCCAGTGACACTGCCCTCAAAAAAACAAACAACCAAACAAACAAACAAAAAAACTTTAATTTGAGTCAAAACTACCAAATATACAAATGACCATTTGTGCTTATATTAGTCATTTTTTCCCTAAAGAAATAATCTTAATAATAAAATAGTTGCTCTTATTTCCAAAATATGTAAACTTAGTTTTCTAAATAAACTTGAAATAAAGTGTTCACCACTAATTTAAATCAGCTCTACACACTATAAAGTTCACACCAAAATGAGAAAAATGAGGTACAACAAGCACACACATATTCAAAAAGCATGAAATGCAATGCTTATCGTCTCATGCTTTCAGTGGTTTTCCAAACCCTGACAAACCTGGCTCAGATTGGTGTTTCTTTTTCGGCAATGGTATGTCATCAATTATTGTACCATTCACCTTTTTCTGTTGGTCTTCCCATGTAACTTCTAGTATAAATAAAGAAAAATAATAATAATCAGAGCTTCTCAGAAACATTAGATAATGTTCATAATGAGAACCTGAAAGCACTTCAGGGATATCTCTTTTTTTAAAGATTATTTTTCCCTAAATTCTCCCATAACTTTTCAGTAACATGTAATTAATGTTTTAAATATAGGAATGTGATATTTGAATTTTTAAACATAGATTTCAACAATCAAAAGCAATAAAACTCACTGCCAGTAAATTCCCAAATTTATCATCAATAAAAAGAATGGGCCACAGTATGTACGACGAAAATGATAATTAAAATGGTTTGACAAATAAGTGTTTTCTTAGTTGCTATCAAATAATATTAACTTGTTTCTGAAATAAACATTTTGTGAAGCATTGCTTTTTGTGGTGAAATAAAATATTTAAATGAAATTAAAATATACACTTTTTATACATATCAAGAGAAAATCCATAATTAGATTTTAACATATAATAAGATAAAATGGCTATTTAGTTTACTCCCATATTTAGTACTTTTATGAAATGACAGAAAAATGTATGTGCTATGAGGTATGATTTCAATAAAAATTAGTAACAGTTTGGTATCATTGAATATAAGTTACCTGGCTTATCTAACATTATTTAGAATTCTCTCTAGTGTGGTATAATATTGATTCATTCAACAAATACATATTTAGTACTATCATAATCCTGGCATATCTAGGCACTGGGGATGCAACAACAAACAAAAGAGACAACAACCTGCGCTTCTCAGTAGGTTTATATTCTAGGGGGAGAAATAGACTATAAACAAGATAAATGAGCAAAATATTTTGTGACTTAGATATTGATTAAGTGCTAAGAAGACAAATATGAGTAAATAAGAATGTAATAAAATGCCCAGGGAGTGATTCAAGTTTCAACAGAGTAGCCATGGAAACGCTCACTAAGAAGGCAAATCTGAGTAAAGAACTTAAGGGAGTTCTTTATGGGAGTTAGCAGCATGTTTATTTGGGGAGAAGGCATTACAGACACAGGAACAGCATCTGCACAGGTCCTGAGGGGGAAGCGTTGTCTGACATGGTCTAGAAAAGCATGGAGGTCTCTAAGGCTGAAGCAGAGTGAACAAAGGGGAAAGTGGTAGAAGGTGAGGTTAAAGAGGCAATGGAATGGGACGTGTGGGGAGTACAGATCATGTGCGGCCCTGTAGAACTCGTGTCAAAAAAATTTACTGGTCACTATGTAATCTTAATCTCACAGTAGCATTCATAAACACTTAAGTATAAACTTCTTTTTATTCATATGTTTCTACAGCTACACTAAGAG
Organism: Aselliscus stoliczkanus; assembly: GCA_033961575.1. Taxonomy (NCBI): domain Eukaryota; kingdom Metazoa; phylum Chordata; class Mammalia; order Chiroptera; family Hipposideridae; genus Aselliscus; species Aselliscus stoliczkanus. Next base: position 28,506,781 of record CM066731.1, read on the forward strand.
ACAAGTAGATAATTATTACCGATGTACATTTTCATCTCTGATGCCTTATCCACCTCTTTGGCCATAAATAGTGGAATACTAACATTTTATAATATTAAGGTACGCAAAACATAACTATTAGTAAGTAGTAAAATAAAATCACTGTCAAAAACGGAGAAAACATATGATGAATGCCTTGTTATTTTAAAGGATCCCTGAATCTCTTTTAGATTAATTTTGATTAAGTGGTCATTCATCTAAGTTGGCAGGGAATGTTGTATTTAAGACATATCCACTAATATATCCACTATAAATAATAAATTATCCACTATAAAATCCATTCCAATCCAGATGTTAATCAAATTTGTGAATTAAGGCACAGGAACTGATACTTTCCTCATGCTAGAAGCATTCACGAGAATAGAGAGGCAGCAAAACAAGGCCTATATATCTTGTCACCCTAAATGATATATAATTCCTAGATTGCCTAAAGAAAGTTTCCATTACGAAGAGTATAAAAACTGCTTTATTTCTGTTGGTTTCTTTGTAATGTTTCCCCCCTCCTTGTTGTCTTCCTTTCTTTCTTATTTATAATGTTATCTACATTTGAATTAATGTAGGCAACTACAGGTATATATTGAGGCTCAAAGGAACAAAATATTTTTCCTTCAGTCCCATTATGTATCTTTAAAAATGTGACATTTTAAACAGTGGTATGGTAGGGTTTAGTCTATAATCCCAACTGTGAATGACTCATTAACAGCAAACAAAATTTATAAACAATAACAACATAAACAATAATTTGGAAACAAAACTATTTGAAACTTCAGATATTATCAGCCACATCTCCCAAAACACTAGATTGCGTTAAAATTATTATGGGGTGCTTTACTTACAGAAGAGGAAACTGAGTTTCAGAGAAATTAAAAGTTTTGCCAGAAGTCATAAACTGAGATGTAGAATTGAGCTTATCACCCAAGGATTGACATCCAATGGGATTCTCTACATACTATGAAACTTGAAAACTCCTAATGATTTAATCAGTTCTCTGACTTAGAGAAAAGTATTCTAAGTATTTTCATATTGATTTTTACACATGACTGAAACAGGTACAATTGTATTAGCACATAATGCAGTAACTTAAATTGCAATCACATCCGATTTATTTCCCTTGGTATTATTTCTTACACAAGCTAATTGATCAAGAGTACGACTTGCTCAAAACTACTAAACAATACATATCGAATATTTGGTTCAGGAATGATAATCATAATCAGGCTTAATTTGACTTTAAATCTAAAGTTTTCAGATTGTGTTCTGAAAACACAAAATTATAGCAAGACATTCCTAAGAAATAATAGTAATGATAGTTCACACTTTTATTGTACTACAATATTATGTGACAAGAATTGCTCTAAGCAATTTAAATATATCAAATTATTTTAAAAAGTAAACTTAGAGCATACCTATATAGCAAGTAATGTGATTTAGGATAAATTTGGAATCAGTCCAAGGCAGAGTTTGCCACTGTCCTACTTCCAAGGTACCTGGTGCTCTACCACATGTTTTTAGCATCACTCTCCCTTATCTAACTGTCTCCATTCACAGGCTCTAATTTGCTTCCCACAAAAATACCTATGTGATAATAGCTCAGCTCATTCCCTCAGGATTATTTACAAGTCACTGTTCTGGAAAGCCCAAAGCTTTATACGATTAAAATAATTAAGCCACTAGAGAATAGCAGAATATAAAGTACTATACAAAAAGTAGTGGGAGAATTATTTTGGGCTGAAACCTACCCAGACCTCCTCAAAACTTACCTGTTCTTTATAAAGCTGACCCTGAATATGTATCACAATCATACGACCCTTTATGTGAGTAACATGCCATAGAATAATTTTACCAGCTATGTTTCATTTGTTGTTATCATTCTATTATTATTGTCTTTTCTTGGGAGCTCCCCCAAAGCAGGGAACGTTATTCAACATTCCATCCTCATTTTCAACCTAGAAAATAGCAGATAATGGTCAAATCAAACTAAACCATTAGCTAATATTGAAAATGAATGGTTGACACCCATACAAGGGGAATGCCATTTATTTAAAGAGGCCTGGTATAAATGCATGAAATTGGGAGTCAACACTATATCTGCTATTATGCAGGTTAGAGGAAGTTAATTACCCCCTGGAATTCTGCTCTTTGTCAGTAAAGGAATGTAGTGTTACTAAAAGATTTAGAAGTCTCCTTCCAAATCTAAAAGTTTTGATTTTAAAACTAGGAGCTAAGCCACAGAACACTGATTCATACCTTCGTAGACGATAAGCAGATGGCTCAGGGTAGATGGCTCTACATAGTAAACTGGCAGATCTGACTTTAGAAGGCAAAAGCCTAACACAAACCTTCCTCCACGTAGTCTGTTCTGACCTCTCCCCTCAACTCTAGATTTTCATTTCTTTTCTTCCTTTCACAGCGAAACTCTTTCAAAGGTGTCTGTACTCACTGTCTCCATTTCTCTCCTCTTCTTTTAAATCCACTCTAATAGGCCTTTTGCCTGCTCTGATGCCACCAAAATTGCTCTTAATTGTAGGTTAATGGGATGATTTCCTACTTATTAAATCTAGTGATCATTTCATACTCCTGATAATTCTCTCCTGCTTCAGGTATGTTCTTTACTTGTATTCAAATTCACAATACTCCATGGTTTCCCTCCTATCTCTCTCCCTTTGCATTTTATATCAAAAGAGAGGATGGTTATAAGACCACCATTCAACCCAATGCTTAGATATTTCTAACACCTGGTTACACCTAAAATACAGTTTGTTTGTTTTTCAACTCTAAATATTTAAGTAGAAGTAGGAACATCCTTTTAACCCCTGGAAACTTACTCATGAAATTTACTGTGAGATCTAAAATAAACATTAAATTTGTCTCTCCCAAAGAAAACAGCAAGAAGATATACTAGGTACCTTAATTATAGGCAGATCTTAATTATAGGCAGATAATAAGATCATCATAAGATTAAACTAAATAAAAACAAGAAGTTCACCTATGTAAAACATACAGAGTTCTCATCTTTAAATTTGTATTTATTACCTTCTATTTAGGACCATCTATACCTGCATAGCATTTGTCTACATAACAATAGGGATGCTTTACAGTGGAAAGGATTTTTATATAAATAATAAAAAATAAATTAATAATAACTGCTAGTGACCGAAGTCCCAAAAACCATTGTTAGAACCTTTACATACAAGATCAAAGGCAATAATAAAAAAGCAGGCTAGTCTGGAGGTGAAAGATTTAACAATATTCGGGACCAACTAGAGTTCAGAAAACCCAAAAAACCTGCTGAGAGTCCTTATTAGTTAAAATCATTAACAAGTGACTTCATTTGAAGCAGATACTATCTTGACACATTTAATTACATTTAAATGCAAAATGGCATTAAATGTTCTTAAAACTTATTGCACCCTAATAAATGAACAGTTATGAAGATACATTTACTCTTTCAGATCACTAACATATATTTAAGAACATATGAACATATTCTTTCATAGGTACTAAGCAAAATTTATGGTGGGTCAAGAAACAGATAAAATGACAATACATAAATATACATTGGAACTCATTTAAATTTTCACTGTTTTATGGAGAATGTTCATAGTTTCTAACATTTGATTTAGTTTTATTTTGTTATATTGTTTTACCTTTTTATAATATCCTAACAAATTTAAAAATTTTGTTCATGGAGGGGTGTTAATGAATAATTAACACTCCACAGTAAGAAAAAAATTATAAAATTATCTTACGGCTAATTAGATCTTCCATGTACATTGTAGATATTATTTATAAAGATGAAAACCAGGAAGAAAGAATATATTCAAGACTAAAGGACATTTCAACTACATTACTGAATCACAAAATTATTCATTTCTTAGTGTGGCCAAATAACAAGGGCAAATTTTTATGAAATAGAGGAATTTTAGAATATTGATTTTTTTTGACGTAGCTTCTAAGATGCTGACATTCTAAATCAATATGTGTAGCTCTATTTCATTATCAGTTATTATAAAACATACAGTCCTATTTTGACAGAACTTAGTTGTGGTGGGTTACAGAATTATGTTCCTAATAGTTATAAGAAAACTACATTTAGTATTAAAACCAATCAGCCTTTTTTACTCATCTATGCAATATATAGATTTCATATATATAGAACTGTGACAAATCTGCAACTGTTATAAGTGTTCATTTAATATTATTGAATTCATTAAGTTCATTTCACTTTTCTACTCTAAAATTCTGCTTTAAAATATTTTTAAAATAACTCAAATTTTAAACAATTTCTGAATTGAAAAGTATCTATGGTTTACTTTCCTAAATTACTATTGTCATCAGAATCTTATTCTCTAACATGACCAACAAAGCAAAACTTCGGACTTGAATGCCATAAATTTCAATAGAATAGGATTTTACCAGAATACAATAATAAAATAAGCAATTTAAAGACAAATTTCATATTTAGAAGTATATTTTAAAAAGAGCAGACACATTAAATATCAGACAACTTAAATTAGGGCTAATACTTGTATTTATGCTTATTTCAGAAAGCATATTCAAGCATTTCACAAATTTCAACACTGAGTGTCTAATATACAGAAAGGCACTATTAACTTTATATTAGACTTGCCTTTTTTCCCATTATTAGGTGGGCTTGGTGTTTCTCCCTCATTGTCTTTATAACATTGAAAACAGACAATAGTGATTAATTATTAATGTCATTAACAACCCCCCAAAAAAACAAGCACACACACCACAAAAGATTTTGTCACACACTGGGGAAACAAATCCATGCATTAAATATGACCCCTCATATTAATGAACAGAAGGGTAAATAATATCCTTCCTAGACTCTAAGAAAAATAATAAAAATAAAATGAGGAATAATAAGTCATTTATAAAGTTAGGAAGATTACAGTTATGTTTTTACACTAATTTAAGAATTGAGGTAATTCACTAACTTCATGAGAATAAAGCATAAGCAACAAAATGGTTAAATAAATGGTTTTCTTTATCTTAAGAGCTTCTTTATCTTAAAAAGAAGTGGTATATCAGCTGTAACTGAAAAAAATAAATAATTAAAAAATAAAATGACATTTTGTTTTTTTTTTAAAAAGGTGATATTAACTAATGCTGCGGTCCCCGAACTAACAATAGCCTGAAAATGACTGTGAAAGCTAATCATAAACAGTGTGAAAGCCTTTCACTATTCATATGGACTGTATAAGATATATAGGAATAGCCAATAGGAAAACAACTGCACAGCTAAATTAGAATAAAATTCATTCCACAGTGGCGTAAAAAAATAACATACGAATGATATTCCTATAGCATTTGAGGAAAATGGAAGATATATGACGTTCTAGTAATTAGTATACTAGAAATCCAGAACAGTATAGTTATACATTTCTATAAATATGCATTTAACTTGCCTTTGTTTTCATTATCAGATGTACTCTCATGACTTTTCTCATCTGTATGACATTAAAAATAGTTACTGATAAATAGGAACTGCAACTTAAGAGGTCTTTCTACCTTAAACTACAAACAACACTGAAAGAATGCATCCATGAAAATATAGCTCAGGCACCGCTTACATAATGTCACTGTTTTAACACAGTGGTACAGAAGAGACTATAAGGCACATAGGTACACTCCACTACTCATGAATAAAAAATGATGATGAGTCAAACATGATAAAATTAGATCTACAGTTATCCTGCACTGTTCAAAGAAATTAAAAAATTTTTAAAAGCCGACAGCTTAGATAAAATTAGGATTCAATTCTGAGTTTCAAATAAAATTACTGAAAATTAGATAAAGTATATGAATATATTGACTGATTATATACAATTTTAACTTTTAAAATCCTTTCAGGAACATTTTTATAAAGAAAGTGGCAACAATTATGATATGTAAATGTAATAGGGACTTAGAAACACAAAAATGAAGTTGTCTCTATAACCATTTAGAAGGAGGACTGCGGGAGAAATTATGATAGCTAATAAATAATAAAGCAATATTGCGCTGGAATGAAAAAATGGAACCTATAGTTAATTGTTCTTATTTTTGAAAAAAATATGGATAAAATGATGATAGCTTCTAGAAGTTTTAAGAATTAAAATTTTGGAATTTATATTCTGCTCTATATTAACTTGTAATTTGCCCCTAACAAAATCAAAATTCTTGAGATAAGAGGCTGGGACTTCAATGTACCTTTACTTAGTGCAATGCATGATAAAATACAGTGTTTCAGCAGATACTCAATAATCATTTTTTAATAAATAAATGAACTTAATGTAAATATGGGATAACACATAAGTGTAAAATGTGGTCACAGGCATTGTCTATAATTTTAGTTTGATTTACACACTAAGAAAAATGTTCAAATGGGTAAATTAAACATTCAGGTATGTTACCTAGATAGCTTATGTAGTATTTCTCCATTAAAAATTAGGTAATTTATTTTCAAATTAGTATTGAAAACAATCTGCTCTTTATTGTACATTTATTAACTTAAAGCTCAAAGTCTTAGGTAAAATGGAAGAGCCATTCTTGTAAAACACTCGATTATTTCTTTTAGACACACAGACAGACCTGCCTTGACCTCTTCACCCTGCTTCTCTCCCCCCTCCTCTTCCACATGCTCAGTTTCTTCATTAATTTCTGTATTTGCACAAGTAAAAGTAAAAAAAAGGATAAGACCAAATATGTATATTTGTATTCTTCAGTGAAACAAAACAAATGGTTTCAAATTATTCATGATATAGAGTAATTATAAAAAGACTAACAGTATTTTTAACAAGTTCCTGACATGTTACTGAGGAAATAAGTATACTAGTAATAAATGATCACATCGTCTCCTTTAAAAATGACTTTCATTTGTAAAAGAGGAATTGTGGCCCCTAAAATATTTATAATATGCGATAACTGTGTAACAGGCAAAATAGAAAATATTTTGTCTATAAAGTTGGTATAGTCTTATAAAAATAATATTATAGAACTTTTCTTATAGAGAAACAAAAATGACATTATAAACTACTATTTCTTTTTATAAAATACCAGTACATCAAAGTCAGGGGGAAAAAAAAATTAGTAATACCCTACAGTTGTTTAGTACATTATACTTTCATCGCATTGCTTCTCTTTCTCTGGTTCTCAGACAAAGAGAAGATGCCTAATGCTGCAGCACAGTCAAGACCAACATATATAAGGTTTTAAACTAATTTAATAGACAGAAATATAACCAAAATCAAAAGGAATTAAATTAGGACTTGCTCATTTTTTTAGCTGTTGAATAGGATTAGAAAATAAACATGTCATTATTTTTATTCCAAGATAATGCAATTCAATTACAACTTCTGACAACTTCTTAGAGATAATCCCAACATAATTTGATTCAGGCCATCAGTTGATAGTCTATTTTGAGTTAAGTACCTTTAACTTCAGTTAGAAGTTGAAAACTTCTAAAAGATATATTATATATCAACTTTAAAGCTAAAGAAACCTACACAATCATATATCTACTGAAGTATTTATATTAAATTTATATAATTTTTATTAATTATATAATTATTTAAATTTAAATTTAATTATATTTAATTATAAAACTAAATTTATATTAAATTTATAAAATTATATATATATTAAAGCCTTGCACAAAACTGTCAAAATCATTCAGACATTTAAGCAAAACAAAACAAAACCCAAAAAATCCTTTTATTTCATACTGAAACTCATAAGGGAGGTTTGGGTCTCTTCTCTTTTATTTATAAAAATGGAAGAGTCACAATTGGGGACATTAAAGGGAAACTGTGATTTTAATAGATTCTATCAGGTAAAAAACAATAAATAACATGTTTGTTGACAAGTCCATTAAAAACTTCCTCAACGCTGACTTTCATTATCAGCTCTATGTCAGTTTTCTGGTAAATTTATTACTACAAGGAATGGAGCTACTCATATCTTAACAGATGATTGCTATAAAATATATTAAAATTGAAGTTTTAAAATATTGTGACATAGACTATGTTTCTGACTTCATATGCCAACAAATGACAATCAAATTCTAGCTTTGAGAGATGAGACATACCATATGTACTATAAAACTTTACTAATGAAAAGTACTTTTAAAATTATATACTCCCTTCTTATGCAAATAATTGAGAATTGTAGAAATGCTGCTGAAATCTTTTTATCAGGCAGCATAACAGACCATTAATCACAATAGCACTGAGTTGTTTAAAATCAAGGTACATAGTAACTAGAAAAGACCACAAAATAGAGATGGGTAAATCATTCAGTTACAACTAACAAAAACAAAACTCATTCCAAGTTATATAAGGCAATAAAAGTATTGCTGCCCAAATGCAGTGCAGTTGAAAATTTGTTACAAATAGGTTATAGAACATGAATTTTAATATAAGTATATATAGAATGACAAGATTATTTTAGTTACTTTATACATGATTTAAAGTAGCTTTTCAGTTTTTAAATAAATATTTCATGCATTCACTCAACAAATATTTACTGAGGGCTTACAATGTGCCAGGCATTGTTCTGTGTGCTGGGGATTATTCAGTAAATAAAACAGTTAACAATTCTTGCAAGTTACAAAGTCGATTTCAGAATTCTAGAATTAGCAGAGGGATTTTTATTGTTCTAAGAAATGTATGCCACTCCATATATCATGACTCAATATTTTCTTTTGAGTCATAATATACTATGACAATAAATCTATACGTATTTATCTTTGATATACTTTAAGCAGTCTTGCTATGACATGAAAAATGAAGTAGGAAATACAGACCACAATCACTATCTAATTCAACAACTTTCTCTTCTAGAAAGCTAAATTTAATAATTAAAAAGATCATAAGTACAAATGAAATATATGATGACAACTATAACTAGACTAGGTGTACATCCTCAATGACATAAACACAGACTGCAATTGATATCTTTGGTTAAAGTCTTGCACAAAACAGAATTCTGCTTAAAAGGCAAATTAAATTTTTTAAAAAGAGGAAATCTCATCTTGTCATTTAAAGAAGTTAAACTCTTCACACTTTTCCTTGACTGAATCAAAGAAATTTAACTCCTTGGTATAATTTCCAAGTAAAACAGTAGTTGAATATTTTACCAGAAATCATAAAACAAAATAATTTCCTGTATATAAAAGCCTATACAATGGAGCGACACCGATTGCAGTTGGGTTTATTTTTGCTTACAGAGCCCCCCACAAAGGCTGTCAGCACAAAACAAACCCTCCTTTATGTACAGACCTTCACAAGGTTCTATCTCCTTGACTCCATTGTCTAGGAAAAACAAAATAAAAACAAAACAAAAGAGGGAACCAAAGCACAGGGGTTAAAAACAACAGAAATTTCCAAAGGCACAGAATGTATCATCTATTAAAGAAAAGTTAAACGGTGATTTAAAAAAAATCTTTTTTGGCACAGCACATCCAGTTACCATATAAAGGGACCACTTAAAAAATGACTAAAAATTATTATATTCTATAATCCCATGCTTTTAGAGGTCCTTTATCCAAGAATTTTTAGATGTTTGGGGAGTATGTTTATTTGTGTGTAAGCAAATAATGCTTCTTATGCAAAAATTTGAAAGAATTAAAAAAATATCAGTACAACATGCATCTTTCTTTGTATATTCATGATTACCTTTTTCTGGTACTCCAGTTTTGAGAAGGATCATCATTGTTGTGCATCAGCTAACCAGTCCTTTGCAGTGTGTGAAAATTGATTTGGCTAGTTACTAATAAACTTTATGTAACTATCAACAATTATATAAACTTAGTTGTAGCAAAGAAATATCATCCAACTGCTTATTTAAGAGCATTAAATTTACTTTTTAAAATGCATTGGTTCAAATTTGAAAAATGTGCAAGAGTAATACTAGTAGGTATTTTACCTCCAAATATTACAAATTTTAAATACAAAATATATAATATTTAACTATTAGCAAATGCAGCTAAGGCATTCAATTAACTAAAGAAAACTAAAGCAAAGGTAGTAAAAAAAAAATCTTGATTCACCTTAGCTTCCTTGTGTATTTCCTATATGACATGATTAGAAATAAAACTTACTTCTCTCCAATGTTCCCTTTGGTGGAAGTTGTGGAAGTTGTCGGCCCCTTCGTCCTGCCACTGGAGTACTTGATGGGCTTGTTTGGACAGACCCAGTACGAGGGTGAGACCTACAAGATACACCATTAATATTCATTTTCAATAAAATGAGTTAAATACTTTTAATACATTTGGTTCATATGAGAGCTGTACAAATGCAATTTTAAAAGAGGTTTAGCTGCTGATTCAAAGGTTAAAAAAGTAGGACACAATATGAATATTTGAAAAATTATCTAAATAGCCACAGATGTTTAACAGATTATTGTTGTGTAATATGCATACATATACAGATACATGCACAGAAAATCCTACAGTAAAATCCATGGAATTAAATGTAAATATTTTATCCATATGAAAGTAAGAGGAAAATTCTGCAGCTTAAAAAATAAAAGGTAATGCTTTACATTTCTTTCTACCAGATTTCAAACTTTTAGTTCAAACCTTTCTCCCTTGATCCAAAGAGATTTTTACTCAGGCTTCTATTAGATATCCCTTTATTGGAAAATGTCTGATGAAACTACAAATAAAACCCTGAACAATTCAAAATTCAGCTAAAGAAGATATTGGTCAATACATGATATTAGCATTGATAGAAAGAAACTAAAAATCTAGTTTTATGTATTGTCGTTATGATGATTAGTCCAAAAGTGATGTCTAATGAACACAAACAATTTCTCATTCTGTAGGAGAAGAACATGATAGTTATGAGGTGCATTATGTGGGGATTTACCCAAGACTCCTGATAAATGAGAAATCACAAAACAAATGGAGTCAGGACACTTAATAAACAAATTACGATGGTAGCCACACACTATTATATCCGCTGAATATAAATAGTGTGCTTACACTGAAAAGGTTAGTATTGATTGTTATTAGTGATTAGCCAAGGATGATAGAAGAGACTGTTTAGCTGCTGGGAAAATAAAATGGTGTGCTGGTGGGACAAAGGGGGAGTTAGTCTGATTGATTTATCTTTCACCTCGATAAGGCAGGTGAAGGAGGGGCAGATCTTCCCGTCAGTAATGAAGGCATCGACCTCATGAGGTTTGTGTCAGGACGCTCAGTGGATCTGGAGCGGGTGGCGGTCCGCTCTGGGAGAGGCCGTTGTTCTGCTGATCGGGATCTGTGATATGGCTGTCTATCTGCTGCTTCACACACCCTGAAACGTTAGTCAAAAAGCAGCTCAGTTGATCTTTAGTGCCCTTCTGCTATTTGGTTATGATGCATCAAACTGATTTTGAAAAAGGTAATTGTTTAAAATTATTGAGTAGGTAAAAAAAAAAAAAAGTCTCTTCCCCAACATATTCTGAGCAAAGTGTCATTAAACTTTAAGAATTTTTAAGGAACCCAAATGTGCCTTTAATCACAATTCCCAGTGAAAATCGTAGGAATTGCTCAGTTATCATCAGTGACAAACAAAATTGCCTGCTTTCCAAAGTGAATTCCCTTTGGAACATGTGAAATATGTGAAGTATTCTATTTTAAAAGAATTCAATGACTTTTCCTAACATTTTCAAAAGAGTGAAGAAAATCATATAAGCACTCTTCGCAAACCTCTACGGCTGTTTATTATACCAAGATATAGAAGGCATCGACACCATCATAGAATAAGGATACTCCTGAACATCAAACAGAAGAATCCAAATGTTATAAGGCAACTATGCTACTTTGCAGCCGGTAGCCATATTTAAACATGGTCCACAAGAAAAATCACTATATATAAAGTTGTTTAATCAGCCATCTTTGCCATCTATCTCAGCGCGCTTAAGTGAAACCAACCAATACAAGTCCAAGAGGTATTAATTGGTTGAAATAATAATGGTTCTGAAACAATGTGATATCTCTTTTTGACCACAAATAAAACAATATGAATACTAATCCTTGTTGAAAGAAATATACTTAAATTTAAGTAACCTATCATTATTGATTTTTTTATCCTTGTATTCTACTGTAATGCTTTTAACACCTAACATTTAGTCAATAAGTGTTTTCTAACACCCACTTCATGATCTGTGAGACAACCCTAAAAATGCTAGCTTTGACTCTAAACTCCAAAATAAAACAGACTCCAAAGTATACATCAGATCAAACTATTACCTCCCAATGCAGTTGTAATCACAGAAATGGAAAAGCTTATATATTATAGACAGTAAAGCAAGCATTGGTTTTCCTCCAGACTAATGTATCAAGGACTTCCACTTAGCCTGTTAATTCTCTAAATATTATTTTCAGTAATAAAAAAATGCAAGCAATTAAAGAAAAAGAAAGAAAGAAATGACACAATTCCCCATATGTAATTAATTATATGGCATACAATTTTAGACCAGTAGACACTAGATTAGGTGATTTTATAAGTGAATATTGGGTTTGTTCTACAACATACCTTGTGATTATCTAACATTTTAAATTCATAGGGTAACATATAAGTCAAATAATTTTTAAATATTTTCAACTCCATGTACCATAATATGATTGATTTCCTAAGACAATTTTAGTATTTTTATATAGTGTATCCAGGATATCTCAAAAAAACTACGATGAAATGTAGGTGCATATTCAATATTCAATTACTTGCCAAAGCGGGAAAAAAGGCAATCTGATAGTTTAAAAAATCATAATTCTACTTTTTTTCCTGGACACTATTTAAGAGAGAACACTTCTCTTTAGAAATATACTCAATAATTTGCTAAATTTTCTTAGTGTACATATCTTTGTATATCTTCATCACAATAGATCATCAGAATCAAAGGAGTATACATATCTTAGATTCCTTAAAACCTATTTTTGGGAAAGTATCAATATTTACATTATTTTCAGACTTCCTATTTTCTTAAGTTAATAATAAACTTATCTCATTATATAATATGTAGTAACAAAACTTTATGGAATATCCATGAATACCTAAACAGAAAAGTAGGCTAATATTTCATTTATTTATTCAAATTTTGATTTATTCTGATTCTATCAAGCAATTTTTCCAAGTGTAAAGCGAAAGGCTAGGATACACACTTTCACTTCTTTGACAGTATATTTTTAATAATTGAAATACATCATTGTGAACGAAATCCAGAGAATCATTTCAAATGTATTGCTATGTTCTATGTCCTTAAAAGACTATTGTTACTTATAAAGCAAACAAATCAATACTTAGAAATATCCCTTTAAAAATTGTATCTCTTAAGTGTAAAAGCTGCTTGAACACTATAATGAGTTTTAAATTTTACTTATATTTTCTCTCCATGTCAGAAATAAAATAAATTATATGATTTCCATAGTGTGAAATGAAAAATGTATGAGTAAGTAAAATATCAAAAGAACAGCAGAAGAAGGTAGAAATTTCATGAAAAGCTCCACCACAGTTAAAGGGAATGGAAAGCTACGAGATTTTAAACTTTGATAACACAATGGAAAGTCAAACTAGCTCCTGCTCCCATGATTGAGTAAGAATAATAGGTCCTACTAGGTAAGAATTAAGATAATTGCTGAGACAACTGAAAGCAGCAAAGCTGTCTCATACATAACACCCAGTCTTATAGCACGTTATTTTAGGTATTGAGATATAAAATTTGAGCACTTCCCCCTCAGTTCTTAGTGAATTTTAATGTTAAGATAAGAACTTATAAATAATTAATTTTGAATAATAGCAACTGAGATAATAGATAACCATTTGCAAGGCATAAAATATTTTAGTGCTTACCTGGGGTTCTTAACTTGGGGTCTGTATTTCAATATAAGTAGTTTCCTTTGTAACTCTACTTATTTACTTTACTTGATGCATTTTAAAACATTATTCAAAAATGGTGGCTATAGGTTTTACACAAATGCCAAAGTTACAGTAAGACACTTACATGGTTAGGAACCATGAAACTATACATTCAAATCTTTCTCAGATAAAAAATTTGGTTATCTTTAAAAGGTGATTTAATATGTGTCATAGTTCTATTTTTAACAAATAGCTTCTATTTTCTAATATATGTTTAAAATAGTTCACTTTTCATATGTGTCATTGATCTGCACCAATAGAGATCACTGCTCTGTCGTATTCAGTGGTCGCTATTCCAAACTGCAAGCATTTGGAGAGGTCCAGTTCAATAGCCCCTCCACAAACAGACCTAATTCACGTTGACTGACAGGACTTAACAAGAGCCACTATTAGTTACACTCAACTTTAAAAACATATAATAGCATATGCAGATTTTGAGATGAGGATTTCTAAGGGAAAAATAATTTTATAATCATCTAGTAAAGTCCATTTTGAGTCATGTTCCCTTTCTGTATAGTTGTTCTTAAATTTTTTTTAAATGTTCCAAGTATCTGGCACAGCTTCCTGCTTATTTCCTCATTTTTGCTATTTACTTACCCTATTCGCAATCAAAGTAAAAGGAAGTTAGGCAGTATAACAGGGAAAGAGGCCAATGTGCACTGTTTTCTATAACCACTTACACTGAACTATAATGAAACGATTCCAGATCAACAAGGTCAATGCAGACTATCTGTCTAGATGTGACAGAAGAATACTAAGAACACTCACTCACTCAATCAATCAATCAATAAATGAATACAGCCAGCACAATGCAAAGTTTCAATATACTATTCAGATATGTCAATGAAAAGTGTCCTAGAATGCAACTCAGACCCTACAGTCTACACTAAATCAGAATGTTTTATTTCATGTTTATATTATAAAGATGCCATAGTAAGTGTAACAGGTTTTCTTGAAAAAATAAACCTGTAAAAAGTAAAAATCTTCAGAGATTAGTTATTATTTTTCTTTCTGTAAAGAAATTATTTCTTTATATAGCAGAAATCTTAAATTTTAAAAAAACTTGGATGTATATCCGAAAAACAAGAAGCATAATCTCAGGCTTGAGGCAAGAAATGCCTTCCCTGTAGCCATATTGTGTAACATAGTAAGGTGATTAACAGCAGAACCTTTTGATAAAATATCTTGACTATCAAGAGAATTTCTGAGCATTAGCTATATAACAGAAGAAATAAACATATAATAGAATTTTAAAATGATCATTTTAGGGTAATTAATATACTATATATGTTTGTATAATTTAAAGTAATTATATGAATCAACTATATAATTTTCATATTCATCATAATGTGCAAGGTACAAATTTAATTTTTTAAACTCTTGTTTATATTTGTTTAGCATTGCTTCCAAAGTTAAAAGAATTGCAAAACAAAATACCATGAAAATCATTGTAAATATATTGTGTACAAATAGGAACATTTTATTATTTTGGTGGGAGATCCATTATTTATTCTTGGGAATGAGAGCATTTCTCTACAGAAGATTTCTGTTCAATTAAACATAAACTCTGTACATTCGTTAAAAGTGAACAACCTTATTAAAAAATAACAGCAATATCTAGAGTCAGTCAAATTAATAACAAACTAAAATGTGAAAATGGTAATAAAACATATTGATGAGAGAAAGCAAGACAGCTTTAATGTAGAAAAACATATTATTATTACCCATAAGCCTATTTTATTAACAAAAAGAGAAGTAAAGTATTCTCATATCTAGAAGTATTTTTAAAAAAACAGTCATTACTAGAAACAGCAAGAAGATATGATTAAATATCTCAATTTCTTCTTCAAGGAAATTAGGGACAAATAGAATACTAAACAATAAAGATATATCGTATTATTAAATATGCACACACGGAAACATATAAAATGTAAATGTCTTGAGAATATATTGAGTTTTTATTAAATATTTATAATTATTATTGTTATTTAATTTTTACCTCAAAAAATAACAGAAACAAAACCATAAGCAGGATTATTTACCCAGCAACAATTAACATGCAGCAAGTTAATACATCTTTAAAGTATATATTTTCAAAGTTATAGAATTACCATCTTCTATGATAATTCTTTAGAAGAATTATCACCTTCTAAAAAAAGTTTTTTTTATTTAACTAAATAAAAAATGTCCATTTTTCAGTGGATGTTAAAATTTAATAAAGTTTTGTCAGCTGTAAGAAATGCAAGTTAGGACCGGCCGAGTGGCGCGGTGGTTAAGCACTGGCTTGGGAAGCCAGCGGCCCCGGTTCGGTCCCACATATGAGGGCCAGTGACACTTCCCTCAAAAAAAAAGAAAAAAAAGAAATGCAAGTTATTCAATCAAGGTATTGGCCCTAGGTTTTCCCTTCTGAGGTACTTCAAGATTCAATAAAATAACAAACATTTTAAAGATGTATCTCTGGAGGACTGAATTTGGTGTTATTGTATTATATGAGTAAATGTAATGAGGCATGGTCCACACACTAGAATATCTGATTGCTATGTTCCATAGTTTTACTGATCAACTTTGAACAATTCACTAGCCTTACTTCTGTTATGTTTACATGGTTAGTGCAATGGGTATAGTGCAAATCCCTCATTGATTCTGCTGTCTGCTACCCTTAGCTGTCACTTCCTGATATCAGCTAATTCACCCAGCCAGAAGTAACAGTCTGAGAATTGACTAATCTCCCCCAAACACAAACACACACACACACACTAACAAAACAAGAAGTGTGCACATTTTAAGGCATAAATACTATCTGCCTCAGTCACTACTGACTACATGATGTCTGTAATTTAAAAAAATACGAAAAACGGAGAAAAACAGGACACACTGTCAAGAGGAAAAGCAAAAAACAGAGTCAGGGGCTGGCTGAGTGGCTTGTTGGTTACGAGTTGACTTGGGAGAGCGAGCTCTGAGCAGCACAGCCACTGGTTCAGATCCCACATGGTTCAGTGATGCTGCCCCCCTCTACAGCTAAGATGGTGAACAACAGCTTGACCTGGAGCTGGACTGCTATGAGTCGCCGGCTATGGAGTAGGCTGCAGCGGGCCTACCGCGAGTTATCGTGAGTGGCTGGCAGCCAGTGTGAGCCACCGTGAGCAGCCATCCAGTGGCCGGCGACCGATCTGCCTCACCCGGGAAGAGTGCAATGATCACAATACCAACATGGGCCAGTGAAGCAACGTCCTCTACAACTAGACTGAAGAACAAAAGGACAGCAATTTGCCTGTTCCCCTTCCCCGGTTTCCCAACGCTGTTCCCTCCCCCAATTCCCCAATAAACTATTAAAAAAAAAAAAAGAGTCAGACTCAGAGATGATGCAGATATTGTAACTATCAGATAGAGAATTTAAAACAAGTATGATTGATATGTTAAAGACTGTAATAGAAAAGATGGGCAACATGTCTGAAAAGCTGGAGAAATTTCAGCAAATAGATGGAGACCGTAAGAGTCAAATGGGAGGCCTGTGGTAGAGAAGATGCAATGTGCTGAAGGGTCCTAGGCCAAAGCAGGCAGTGAGTGGGATGGAAGCAGCTTTGCAGCAGCACTTGGAGGACACGGTGAAGATTGTGTCCATTGTTGGGAGTCCTGTGTCCTGTGCACAGACTCACAAGGACTTCATCTGGGCTGCTGTGGGGTCCTGTCAGATAGGCATGCTAGAACTGCTCCAGTTTGGCAAATAGCCAAGCTAACCTCTGACCCCACTGATATTTTTGAGGTGTGTCCAGAATCACATAATGGAAATATTATAATATTATCCAGAAACACAATGGCATCATAGTAGCAGTGCACAAATGGCCTCTTGATGTCTTGTATCAGTTCTCCAGCAGTCTGACATAGAGACTTGGTCCTCTCTATGGTAATCTTAAAGAGTTATTAAAGCTCAAGTAGTTAGGTCATTCATTTAATGTGCACTGGGTACTTTCCTATTAATTTTAGAGTAAGCTGCTTTTTGATACTCTGTGGATTGACTTATCATAACATTACTACGGGGCCGGCCGAGTGGCATGTTGGTTAAGAGTTGGCTTGGGATGCCGGCTCTGAGCAGCAGGGCCCGGTTTGGATCCCATGTTAGGGCCAGTGATGCTGCGCCCTCTACAGCTAAGATGGTGAACAACAGTTCCACCTGGAGCTGGGCTGCTGGGAGTCACCGGCTATGGAGTAGGCTGCAGCGGGGCTGTACTGGGCTGCCGTAAGCTACAGTGAGTGGCCAGCAGCCACAGTAAGCGGTTGGCAGCAGGAGTGAGCTGCCAATAGCCGCTATGAATGGTTGTCCAGAGGCCGGCGACCGATCAACCTCACCCGGGAAGAGCACAATGATAATACCAACATGGACCAGTGAAGCAACATCCTCCACAACTAGACTGAAGAACAAAAGGACAGCAACTTGTCTGTTCCATTCCGCGATTCCCCAATGCTGTTCTCGCCCCAATTCCCTAATAAAATGTGTGTGTGTGTGTGTGTGTGTCTGTATGTGAGAGAGAGAGAGAGAGAGAGAGAGAGAGAGAGAGAGAGAGAGAGAGAGAGAGAGAGAAGAGAAGAGAAGAGAAGAGAAGAGAAGAGAAGAGAAGAGAAGAGAAGAGAAGAGAAGAGAAGAGAAGAGAAGAGAAGAGAAGAGAAGAGAAGAGAAGAGATGAAAGAGAAATGGATCATTCTCAAGGTAGCCTGAAGGTGAAGTGAAATAAGAGATATTATTAAGGAGACTTCAACAATAATTTGAGGAGAAACTATATATATATATATTGGTATGAAAGGTCACGTTTTGAGGCAGCAGGTCCAGGTCACTTTGTATATAGGATTTTGTTATGTTCAACAAAACTGATTGGAGGGGGAAATGTCAAATGGAAATGCTAGAAATAACAGCATATGGCAAAATGTTATTTAGAAAATTAGCTTGGAGTCATTTTATGGAGATCTTAAATGCCTCATTCAGAGGTTTAAACATTTCACTTAATTAAATGAAAATTAAATCCATTTATTTTTCAATTAGAGTGACCAAAAGCTTTTGAGCAAAGGTAATTTTTAAGTAATGAATTAAGAAGATTAATTCAGCAGTAGTATATGGAATAAATTACAGTAGGAAAAGGCTGACTTGTACTAAGAGGGGTGGAGGCAGAGAAGGCATGGATGACAAATATTATAAATCACAGTGTACAAAACATGCAATATACAGTATTAGAATATACACAACATACAGAATTATACAAACAGAATGTCAGGGTTAGAAGGAATCTCAGAAGTCATATAAACCAATCTCTTTCATTTTAGAAATGTGCAAACTAAGGCTCACAGAAACTTGGACAAAGCTACATAATTAGATTTTTTTCTGAGCTGGAACTTAAATTGACCTTTCTTGGTCCTAAAGCCTGTTAACTTCTTTAATAGCAAAAGTAATTTTTTTTTTCCCCTCAGCAATGTTGAGAAATCATCAATGAATTAAATGTAGAAATGAATAAACCAAAGAAAAAACCTGTAATTCCCAGCCACCAAAATAAAATGATGATCTAATATGAGAAATAGAAAAATTCTTGAGAGGAAATGATAGTAACTTGAATATTCTGGTACAGATGTCAATCAGATAGAGAAATCAGATAGTTTGAAAAGTCACTGTACAGTATTAATATTTCACTATTCATTGATTCATTCATTCTTTCAAAACTATTTGTGTTCATATTATGTGCCAGGCACTAAATAGGTATTAGAAGTTTTGGTCAAAGCCCTAGCAATAATAGGATATAAGATAGCATATGATTAAATGTTGAGGACAAGAGAAATACTAAAGAAGTTAAGGAGCCAGAAGAGTAGTCAAAGGATAGAATGAGAGTCAGAGTAGTTTTGCATTAGAGATGATAAGGAAAAAAGAAGTGATTAATAATAGCAGATGTAATGAGGAAACAGGGAAAAATATATGTAAAAGATATGATTAATAATTACCATGGAGAAAATCATTTAAAATAAAGTGTTGGAGACAAAGGTCAAACTGTAGAAGGAGTAAAGGAAGCATATGTAAAAATACATACCCAAGAAACATGACGTGTGTGTGTGTGTGTGTGTGTGTGTGTGTGTGTGTGTGAGAGAGAGGGGGGGGAAGAGGGGGAGAGAGAGAGAGAGAGAAATGGATCATTCTCAAGGTAGCCTGAAGGTGCAGTGAAATAAGAGATATTATTAAAGAGACTTCAACAATAATTTGAGAAACAAAATCATTAAAGTAATAGAGGTTGAAATGCAAGTGAAACAAGAAATAATTAAATGAGGAAAATTCCAGAGAAATTAAAAGCACTTATAGTCAGAAACACAAATAGGTTAGCTATGATAGAACTACTTGGAGAAGAGTAGTAATAACACAAAGAAATAAGGCAAAAAGGAGGGTAGCTCAGAAGTGTGCGTTACTTGAATCTGATCACATTTATTAAAGGCTCTCAGTACTATTTCCCACATAGGGCATCTGTAAGAAATTGTCTACATGTCACACAAGCATCTCATCCTTCTGCAAATCCACTTAGCTCTGTCAGAATCCTTTCTCTAACCACAGTCCTAGTCATGGCCCCAAATGCCTTGAGATAAGACCATTCAATGCCTCCCTCAAACTCCATGGCATCTCTCAGCGCTACTCTAGACGTAGGTAAGACCCTTCCCAGAATTGTACTCAGTTCCGACACCAAAACAACTTTTGATAAACTTAGGATATTTGAGGTCTATTCAAACATTTTATCTCTGTAATTCTTAGTTATCAGATAAAGGGTAAAACCAATTTGTCCCCTGACATCTTCTCTCTAAATTCTTCATCTCCTGCACTTTAATCTCCTCTAGTTATTAGCTGTATTTTGAAGAATCCTTATCCAGTGTTAACAAACTTTCTTATATCACCAACCTTGCTATAGGATGGTTTGTGCATATCCCTACCTTAAGTAACATTTAGCTCAATACTGTGAACTCTGCTCCCAGAGTAGCTCTCATCTGCAAAGCTACTTATTCTTTCACATTTCATGGTGCATGGATCTGGGAAAGGGTGGCTCCCTGGGGACACATGGGCCATTACTCTCCCAATCAAAATGTATATGTCACTATTTCTATTACGTATGCCACTTAGCTGTAAATTCCATTATTAATTCACATTGTTAATATCTATTCAACTTCCAATACCTATCCCTGAGTCATTGATAATTTTGGGAATTGGTTGTCTTTATCCCAATTCCTGTATTAATGCTAGATTTCAGCAGACATACAGAAAATTGTTCAATAATCTTGAACCACAAGATCTTCAAAGTTCAATGATACTCACTTTTTGCCCTGTATTACTCCCGCTTAACACACACACACACACACACACACACACACACACACACACGCGCGCCTGGTGAAATACTCAGCATTCAATGAAACTACTCAAACTCAGAAATATTAAATTCCAATATCTCAAGCTCTTGATTACAAACATTAATTCTATCAGGTACCTCAACATCTCACTCTCACTTTCCTTGAACTTCATTTGATACTTTTCATTCCTTGGCCTTCCAGTTCCTGCCAGTATGTATCACTCTCTTAGCCTTTTTTCCTTCCTTGCCCATCCTGGACTCTGTGACTGATCATCTAAACCACTCCTGTACCAACGTTAAGATTCCCTTCTAACTCAAATCTTCCAAACATTTATCAGAATGCTGAAAACTGGTTCAATGCCATAATCTAATTTCTCTACATCTAAGCAACTGGATATTGCTTAATACATTCACACAGGTTGGCACATTACAAATTTATGGTTTCCAACTGCCACTGTGCTGCCATTACAAATAATCTTTTTACTTTTACTTAATCAGTTCCCATCACTTTTTACCCAACAACTATTTTAAACTTTCTCATTTTTCAACCAAACATCATATTCAACCTCCAGGCCTCCACCATCTGGAATCTGTCTCAAAAACAACCTTCATAATCTATCTGAATTATAGCAACTCAAAATTGAGGCTATCAAACACAATTACCTTTAATATAATATTCTTTTTCTTAAAAACTTACCTATTTCCAACGCTTTGAGGTATTTTCTTCTTGTCTCAATGATAAACGAGAGCTGCCTTCTGTTTACAAACTCCATCTACATGTTTAGTCCAATCCCCTGTCCCTGAGACCTTTCTTCCAGTCATCCTCTCTTTTTTCTGTATTTTCAACCCGTGTTTTCCTAGAGGATCCTTTAATCCAGCCTATAAACACACGATGTATTCTCTATTCTAAAAGAAAGAAACCTACTTTGATATTACATACCCTTATCCAATACTTTTCCTCCAGGCTCTCTTGGTATGTTTATATTCTTATCTCCCAGTCACACCTCAGGACACTGAACCTGCACTTTTTTTCCTTCAACACCCCTCTGAAATCACCTTAGCTAAAGTCACCAGTGACCCCTCACTTGACATACCTAATGGGCATTTATCATTTATGGTAATGTACTATTGACATTATCTCTTCCTTTTTAAAACTATTCTTTTAGCTCTATTTTTTCTTATTCTTCTCATGCTTCCTACTCTATGTTCTTCAGAAGTTTCTCCTCTTCTGTCTACCACCTAGACATTAATATTTCCCAAGGCAGAAAAAAACTCCTTGGTCCTCATGTCCTGGGTTGTTTCTCTGGTTGATTTCACTTTCGTTTTTGTGACTACTTCCAATTAGTAGGGAATCAAGTTCCAAAATGCCCTATGTAGCCTAAACTTCCTCTTTAAAATTATTATTTTTTCCTTGCTAGAGGTTTCCCTCAGCCCTCTCAATAATTCCAAACTGAACTTGTCTCTGCCTAATGTATTCCTTCCCTAACACCTCCTACTGCACCTTTGTTAAGGTACCACATGCACCCAGTTACCCAAGCTACGAGACTGGGAGTGTTTCTTGACCCTTTTCTTCCCTTCAACATCCAAATCCCATTATTTACCAAGTATTACTGATTTTAATAGATTAAATCTCTCATCTTTTCTGTATCTTTCCATCCCCTACCTTACCAAGTTCAGGCCCTCAATGAGTTTCTGTTGTCCTAGACCAAGCCAAATACCTCAATACATGCCATTCTTTTGCATACCCTTTTCTCTCAAATCATCCATGTAGAGTCTCAAGAGTAATTATTCTAAGTAAATAAATATATTATAGCCATCCCCTAATTAAAACTGTTCAAAGTACCTCTATCGTTGAAGGTCTTAGATCTATGTTCCTTAATACAGAACCCAAGGTTATTCATAATCAGGGACCATCTCTATCATTCCAGAGTCATTTCTTGCTATTCCTCATCTTTTGGATAAGGTTTCAACAGCACTAAAAGATGGCGTTTATTGCTTAGTGACTTTGCTCATACATTTCCTTAAAATTCCACTGTCATGTTACCATACCTCCAAATATACCTAAATAACTCCAATTCCCCCTCTAAGATGTGACTTAGTTATTGTCTCCTCCATAACATCTTTACATAAAGTCCACCATCACGCTGCCCAACATCAATGTCAGGGACTCCTTAATATGCTCTGTATAGTTTTAAGTAGAGGTAATATTTTAAAAAAAGCAATACTTAAGAAAGCAAATAGGGAATGGGGTAAATTTTAAAATCTAAAAGGAATATCTATGAAAATAAATTTAATATCATAATAAAGAGGTATTAATAAAAGGTAACGTAATATCCATTCTAAATATGTTTAAATGTTGACTGTGTTTTAAAGTACACAATAAATCAAAGATAATTTTGTACTGGTCAGCATAACATGGTCAGAAGAAAAAAAGTTTTGACTTCTAATATTAGTTAATATTTGTCTCCTGAAATATTAATAATATAAAAGAAGTTTAACAAACATTATTTAAGCCTCTATTCATCTGTTCCAAGAGATAGCACTCATAATTTTTCATTTTATAGTCGTGGGGTAGAGCAACTAGTGATTCTGATTCTTAACAGATTGGAGGTGCCATGTTGAGTTTACTTCATTCATTCCATTCAGAAAATTCCAGATTTCATATAACCAAACTACCGTCTGCTTGGAGCTTTTAACACATATTTATTTTCAACAGGGATATTTTCAGACTATTCAGATAATAAATGTCACTTTGAAATTTAGGCTGGCAAATTGGACACCTAGAGAGTTGGTGCCATCTTTTTTTTTTACACAACTCTCAATAAAGGGGTCACTTCTCTTTAAATGTTCAGGTATTTTTGACTCAAGTAGGTGAGTTAGGGAGAATTTGCATTTCGTTCAAAGTCATTCTTTAAGAGAAAGAGATTGTTCTATATTTGAACATTTTCAAATAGATAAAAGAAGATAATGTAGCAACGGAACTGAGGATATTTCTGAGAACAGATTAAACTCTGGATACGTAAGTAAAGTGGAGACTAGTAATGAAAAAATAAAGTCTCAAGAGAGTGGAGTTCTCCATTAAGATAAAAGAACTTTTAAGGTAGAGGTAACCTGATGAAAGAACAAGAAAGAACCTCATAGAGTTCTGGTCCAATAGTGGAGTATTTGAATAAAGATTTCAAAGGTAGAAAAATTTCTAGTGATGACAAGATTTCAGAGTAAGGCTATGAAAGTGACAGACTGAAGTGGAATTGGGGACAAAAGTTCACCACCTCCAATTTGAGACAATCAAGGAAATAAGGGATTGCTAAATAGATTATTCAGGTGACTCACTTGGGCTGATGGCAGAAATTGTGATGAAGAGGAAGACTAAAGCCAAGTACTATAATTTTCAGTGAATAAAGTGACACAAATAAGAGGTCAACAGATGATAACATGGAAGGGTAATGAGTGGTTTTGCTCATTTACATTACATACAAAGTTAAAGACAAGAAGCACTGAAGGTTATAATAAATATAGGAGAATGAACAGATGACTAGATATGTTTTTATACTTCAACAATCCCAGAATATCATAGTGGGTTGAAATAGGGGTCAAAGGGACTGAGTTACTCAAAAAGTCAGCAAAATCAAAACAAATTGATCAAAATCCTATCTAAAAAATGCAAAGGAAGGGAATGTTAAAATGAAAATTCGGTATAAAACTTACTACCTCTGTGGAAGAAGCACACAGATGCAATAGGCAAGGACCGTACAGGTAGATGCACGGTATATAAACATATATTCTGGTTCTCGGTTTGGGTAGTATATTCATGGACGTTCATTTTATCATTAAACTTTGAAATGTACAAACATTCTTTTCTATGTATCAAACTGATAATGATAAAAGATAGTATTTAAAAAAAAAAACAACTAAAGAACTTCATTTTTATAAAAGCTACCCAATTTGTCTTGGAGTAGATATATACAAGTCTGAATCATTTAAATGACAGCAAATGTTACAGTAAGATATTTGATAACTTGTTTCTACAACTGATTTTCCTATTTGTGTTTTACTTTAGTGCAAATATTAATGACACTGTGTACCCTGACCATAAACCAAATCAAGGCACAAAAGACAATGCAGAAATGTACCCTTCAATGTAGGCCAGCTATGCTGAGGCTGAGAATTTGGTACAATGAAATTAATAACCAACCTTTTACTGATCAAGAAAGGATTCTACCCATGTTGGTTTATTGAGAGAATAAATAATATGAAGCAGATCTATTTATTGATAATTAAAATGAAGACAATATAGAATACAAAAAAAGAATTTGGTGCATGATTTTAACTTGATTTATATGAAAAGATACCAGAGTAAGTAAAATAAGCCTGTAATCAGGAATGTCTCATTCATGTTACCCAACTTAAGAAAGGTCTTGGCCAATTACAAAGACAGTTACATAATTACTTCATATTTTTGTAAGATAAATGTGTAATCACTACAACTAAAAAATAGTCTGAATGTCGTATACAGCAATAGTAAAAATAAAAGACATAACAACAAAAATAATTATTTAGTATTGAAGCAAAATAA
Organism: Aselliscus stoliczkanus; assembly: GCA_033961575.1. NCBI lineage: Eukaryota > Metazoa > Chordata > Mammalia > Chiroptera > Hipposideridae > Aselliscus > Aselliscus stoliczkanus. The sequence goes on from CM066731.1 coordinate 28,532,664, forward strand.
CAGAAAAGGAATTGAGAAAATACAAAAGAAAATTTAATATAGCAATAAGCACTATCATATAGTACACTGAAAGGCACTAAATTTTAATTACATTTACTGAAAGAAATCACAAAACTTGAATTATTAGGAATTTATTGTTGATGTTATTATCTCTTAGTTTCCTTCCACATTTATCTACATCAATTTAATCCTTAGGAAATTACTCATTGGTTTCAATTATTTTTTTCTAAACTCTTAATTAAATTAATAGGATAAAAGTGGTCACCCATAACCCAAATCACTTTGAAACAATAGTCAGAGTGAGCATAGCTTCTCATTCCTTATCTATACTAATTGAACCCACTACATTATCACTACAATTCTCTTCTCTTCTGCTTATAGGGCTTCAAAAGTTGTAACTGAAATGGCTCAAATATCTAAAGCTACGTATAGGCCTTCTTTCCCTTTTTTCTAGTTCATCTCCTTTCTGTTAAATACCAAGTAATTCATATGTCCCTTCAATATAAGGGAAATGGTGGTAAGTAGAAGCAAACAGGGATTTTCCCCACAGACTCAGAATTCTTCAAGGATCCAAAGTCATCTGCCATGATGACGAACAAGATGTAGACCAGCCGCCTTTGACAGGGTAACCATAAGCAGATCAGTTCAACCTAAGTACTTTGAAAGACTGACTCTTCCATTGCAGAGGGAGATGGGGAAGAAGGCTGCTAAGATATGTACGAATCAACCAGTACTGTCTAAATACCTAATTAGGAACTCTGCTGAGGAAGGTGGGCAATCAGCTGCAATTAATATTTTAAAATAGTGTTATTGTACCCTTCTATTTAATCAAGAGTTAACTGTAATTGCTGGAGAACTAAATTTTCAGCATTATCAAAAAGATGATCCTAACTCGTAAGGAAGCTGTATTTTTGACATCCTACTACAATTAAAGTGTTTATATATGCTTTATTTTCTATTTTATAAGGATATTTCTATTTTCATTCATAACCATATACGTATATATAAAAAACAGAAATAAATAGAAGTGAATTATATAAAATCAATAGACAGGCACATGCAATTCTACAAACAGACTCAATTGTAAGAAAAATATACCTGCCATCCCTGTGATGACGTTCAATGGTCTGACTGTATCTGGAGCGAGGTAGAGTAAGAAAATGACTGAAAGCATGGCAGAAACAAGAATATAAATGAGACTCAGGAAAGAAATGAAAAGGAGTAGTTTAGTTTTAAAAAGTGAGATTCAAAAAAGATAAGCAGATAGTAAGCAAAGCAAATGAAAATTGTTACTGGAAAGCTTGCTTCTTCCTCCCAAGACCCAGAACAATGTGTCAATGTCAAAGGTTAAAATATTCTAAGTATTCTAAAGTAAAACACAACAAAATATAATTGAGATTTAAACAAATTCTATCCCAAAATGAATTCTTAACAGTTATCACTCAAACATCTTCAGCACCATCTATCAAACATTATACAATATGGATGCCTTCCTATTCTTTAGGAGAAAAGGTGAGAAGAGAAGAATATTAAACTAATCAGATGTTTAAAAAAATAATAAAAGGTAATTTTTAATACTTATACTTGAAAGATTTTATAACGTAATTATTTCTTCTTCAATCATTAACTAAAAATAACTAAAAGGGATTTATAAGTTCCTGCTAGTGAGGGACAAACTAGTTCAAATGATTTCTGATTATTAATTTTATTTATTAAATGTATTGGATACTATCCATCTTTCCATTCACTATGTTTATTATTTTTATTACATGCTATTGGCTTTGCTGCATTTCATGCCTCATGACTACCATAAGCCTGCTCAAAGCAGCAGACTGACCTTTTTGCCCACCTGTAGTTGATTCTTTTAATGTACAACACTAATTTAAAATTTGTCTATCTTCTTAAAACCTTTACTGTGAAAACACTTAATTTTGGCAGATGATCATTATGTCTCTTCCAGTAAAAAATGGAAACCAACCTTGAACTCTCTCAACTTCCATTCTTCTACCACTACATGTAGAGTAAATAGGTGTATACATTTATATCTTCACTTGCACTTTTCTTCTTCACCAAAGGAAGAAATTCCTCTGCTTGTAACTCTACGTCCCACATGACCTTGCTTCATTCATTTTGTCTCCTGCCTAACTTTCCTCCAGTGCACTTAATCCTAAAAATAAAACCTTCACTAAACCTGCCTTCCTCTCAAACCATTGAATCTCTCTGACTTTCCTTTCACCATAAAATGTCCTAAAAAACACATCTATAATTCTCGCCAGTACTTCCTCACTTCTCATTCATGCTTTAAGCTTACTGGAATTTGACTCCTGCCTCTACCATTCTCTTGAAGCTCTCCTGTGACTGTTATCTGCCAAATCCTAAAAAATCCTTTAATCTCTGCTTGATCTTCATCATACTACATTCATCTCTGGTATTAGATAGACATTGATTTTCAGTCTCTATTTCTTGACACTCTCCTCTCTTGGTTTCTGAAATATTATGCTTTTCTGGCTATAAAAATAGTATTTATTTAATACTTAAGGAAGTGCCAAGGGCTCCGTTAAAATTTTATCTACTTGAGCTCATTTCACTTTTCCTAACAGCTCTGGAGGTAGGGTCTAGTATTCCCACAGACAGAGATATGGAGGCTCTGAGGGCTTGCCCACAACCATATAGTAAGTAGCAGGATTGGGTCTCACACTCAGGGCTTTTTTAATCCTAAATTCAGGATCTGACTATCAAGCTGCTTTTTTTATCCATCTCCTTTACTGGATTCCCTTCCTCTGTATTCTTTAGAAGCAGTGGTTTCCCAGGATGTGTTCCTTGACCTTCCTTATACTCCAGCACATTCCTTCTGGATAACACTACTTTCTTTTCTAATGTAAACTCTCATATTGCTTTAGCCTTTTTTCTTTGGGTTTCACAGCACATTTCTAGCTGCTTTCTGGGCTCCCTGTGGCTGCCCGAGTGCCATGTAGACACTTCAGAAAAACACATGTTAAATGTCAGGTTTGAGCAAGATTTGCTTATTTGGACATCAGGTGATGCATTTGTGAAATGTGGGGGCTGGAGTAGTAGTTTTCAAATTTTCTTTTTGAGCAGAAGACAACTTGCTTTTGCCAAACAAAATTTTATGTAAAACCAATATATATAAATGCAATAAAATGAGAATGACTGGGTATAGAGAAAATGAGAATCTAGACCCTACCCATTTGGCTTCATCCTCCTCTAGAGTGGCAGTCCTTCAGGCATCCTGTCAGAAGCGAGGATTCCATGATCTCTAATGACCCTTCTAGTTGCAAATGTAATTCTTCAGTCCCCCTTTGGAACTTAATATCATACTTCAGCTATTCCTCTTCTTGTAATCCCAGTTTCAACTAAGGATTTAAATATTTATTTACTAAACGAAGTTTTCAAATCTCAGAATTTAACTCCTCCATTTTCTTTATTTTCCACATTCAATGATTTATAAACCTTGGTGCTTCTAATGCCTAAATAACTCAGGTTTATCCCTTCTTTTCCTTTTCTTCTGTCACTATCGTAAATCAGGCTTACTGGGTCTATTGAAATACCTTCTATTAGGTCTCCCCTTTCGTTAAACCCCAACCCTCTCCCGAACCAAACTATTTTCCACGCTTTCTAGAGAAATATATTTGCAATTATGTTTCTAGTCATGTAGGTAACTTGCTAAAAATCCTTCAATGGATTCCCATATCAAAAAACAAGTACATATTCCTTTAAATGGCATGCAAATTGAGATCTAAACTACTTTGAATCAGCATCTCCTATACTCCCCATCTCTCACACCATAGCTTTCTATTTAGGTGCACCAGATTACTAAAATTCTCTACACATGTTCCGTAATTTCTGGACTCCAAGACTTTGTTCCTGATCATCACTCTGCCAAGAACGCTCATCACCCCTCTCTGCCTAATGCATAATGAAGTTAATGAAATTTCATTAACTTTGAAAATTCTAGTCAATCTTTAAAGTCCAAATTCTTTTTAAAATTTCCAACAGGCCTAAGTAAATAATTTTCTTTCCAATCTGTTCCAGGACTATTATGCTTCTACCTCACAGTCTTCTGTGTTTTATAATTAAATGGCATACTATATAATTAGTCAGTATATATTATTTATAATTAGTTGCATCATTTGTTTATTTAGACCAGGACAATATCTATTTTAAATCTGTGCACAATGGCCAACCCACTCAATAAATGCATTTGGATTGAACTAAAAAAATAAAAATAGAATTGCACTATCTTTATGGTGAACCTATTCTACAAAGACAGCAGTGGTTCACAGCCATGGCAACATTCTGGGAATGTAAACAGAGATTATAAACCTATGTAGTATAAGGACACAAGGAAAACAGATTCTTAAAAAGGCATCCCAGGCTTTACAAACAGTAGAAATAATACCCAACAGTTGTGATGTTGAGGTTTACTGCATTAAAAATGAATAGATTTTCTCTGAAAATTACTTAACAGTAATGAAAATATGTAAACTTCAAAACCTGTTAAAATTTTCAAATTCATAGAATATATGTGCATATATATATATATATATATATGCACATATATATATCATCCAATTTCTAATATTTTCCTTGAAGAGACTGATAATTAATTTTGTCCCTATAAAGCCAGAGAAAACATCAAGCAAGAATCACCTTCATCAAGCACCAGTTTATTTCCCTTTTTGTGTTGGTTAATTTTATATATCAATTTAACTAGCCAAGGGGTGCCCACATTAAACATTATTCCTGGGTGTGTCGTGAGAGTGTTTCCAGATGAGATTAGGATTTGAATAAGTGGACGCAGTAGACTGCCCTCCTCACTGTAGGTGGACACTATGCAATCTGGTGAGGGCCTAAATAGGACAATATAGTAATACCTTGGTTTGCGAGCATAATTTGTTCAGGAAAGAAACTACTCGTGTTGCAAGACATCGCTCATTTACCATGTTAAAATGTATTAGAAATGTTTGCTCGTCTCATAGTGGGAAGAAGAGGAATTCCTCCCTTTTTTCGCTGCTTGACTTTTGAGCTGGACATCTCCTATCTCTCTAGCCCTCAGACTGGGACTTACACCATCAGCTACCTTGGTTCTCAGACCTTCAGACCTGAGCCACCATTACAAGTGTCTCCAACTTGCAGAGAGCAGATCACAGGACTTTTCAGCTTCCATAATCGTGTGAGCCAATTACTTATTGTCTGTCTATCTATCTGTCTGTCTGTCTGTCTGTCTGTCTATCTGTCTGTCTATCCATCCTATTGGTTCTGTTTCTCTGGAGAACCCTTACTATATGCTATGTCTTAACCTAATTTGGTCATCCCCTTGAGGTTTTGTTGAAAACTATAAAAATGCATCATGAATATTATACAAAATTAACCATACTGCTTAACCAAAATCTACCCAAGATTCAGAGATGCATCCAAGGTCCTTTGCTGCATCCATTTGTACAACTGAAAGAATACTTTATTTACACTTCCCCATTACTCTTCTTCCAAAATTAATAGACATTGTAAAATCTAAGCAATACATAGTCATGAATATACACTATGAGTTAAACAAATAAGTTACATTAAAAATTGCATTTAATCCTGTTTAAAATTTCTAAAAAATTGAGCAGAGCATAAAAGACAAAAACTAAAAACAAACAAAAAAACCCTACATTTTAAAAAGAAAAAATGAAGTTAGCCATTCTAAAATCATAATAAAAATATCACTATTCAAAGAATTGCATTAGATTACTGACCCAATTTCTAGATACACTTTAATTCTTATTAAGTAATATTATCTGTAAAGACAGAACAAAATTATACTTATAATTATCCTTCCCTTATATTAAAGTAGCATGAATGTCCCCTTTTAGAAATTACCAGAATTGCAAAAGAAGATAAAATATCACACCCTTAATTAACTAATAGTTCTGGAAAGATGTTTCCAACAATCCTAACTTAATACAAAACTTTCTACTGTCTTTCATAGTGTTAATGTTTTGCCACTTTATAGTTCCTAAAATATACTCAGTACAATTTAAATATGTTAAACTGTATTCCTGAAATATAATAAATAAAATATATTATTTTTATAAAGTGAATTCTTTCATTTACTTTATATTTTCAAACTTTCAGAGATGTGTTTACTCTCATAATTGATAACTGAAAGGACTAAAAAGACTATAAAACATAGTTATGGGTATATTTGATACTTTCTGCTAGCTCGTTGTGAGGTTTCAGGGATCTACATAAAAGGGCACTTTTCTTTTAGAATACAAATGTATTAAAGGAATGATAGAAGAAGAACATTTATGAAGTAACATATCTTCTGCCAATGTTAATTATATTTTTTTCTTATTATGCTAAAAGTACTGACAAAAGAAAAATTCTGAGATTGCCTACATTAAATTACAGCAAGCTGGAGAGTGAGAGACAAAAGTATTTAACCAGTTAATAGCTGTGGCCCAACCAACGGTAGACTGCTCACATTCCTGAATGTACGTTAGAGCTTTGAATCAACTTCTGTAGTGACCAACCAGGCGACAGCATCCTGCCTATGCATGAACTTTCAGGACTATTTCCCACAAGCAGTCAAAAGCAGTAAATGTCTCTTGCTTACTGCCTGATGCTGCACCTCTCCTAGAGCTGCCGCTGCTTCACCTTTTCCTGCCCTCTTTATTTTTAGCCAATGGAAGTTCTTTCGAAACAACTTCTATCTTTCTTCCCTAAAGCATAATGTATAAAAGCGCCCATCAACTCCAGGGCAGTGCACATGTTTGTTTTTGCTCCCTAGCCATGCTGTTGGTGGTTCAGTCTTCATGCTCAGGACCTGGTCCTTTTCCGGCTAGAATTTGGCTCAATGAACTCTTCATGGTAGAAAAGCTGTCAGCCATGAAAGTTTTGTGTTGAACAGTACGCTCCTTGCACCCAATATATCGTGTCCTCTGGGATAGAAATAAAAATCCTTACTACGGGATATCTCTGACATGATACAGGAATATTATCTAGTACATTATACTTTTTCTAATAGTAAATTAAGTCATATAAACAAATAAGCTCTTGAAATGATTTCTAATACTAAAGCCACATAGTTTTCCCCAGGAAAATTATGTTACCAGTTATAGTAGTAACCAGAATTTATCAGAGAAACAATGATATAAAAAGTAGGGGGGACAGAGAGGAAGATGAAAGATATCCTTTGCAATCCATCATTTTAGCTAATATCCCTGCATCCAAGTTTCTATATTACATTTAAAGGACAAAATTCTCTTTCAAAACAAAATAGGATTTTGAGTAATGATAATAGAGTGAGATGTACAGAAAAATAAAGATCCAATCAAATTTTGATATATAATCATTTTTATATTGCATATAAGAAAAGGACATGCATACTGTATCTCCATCTTACATCATTAAGTTTAACCAAGTACTATAAATTAATGTTAAATAGCATCATTTCTTACCCAATAAAACCAGTGTAAAAGCCATTATCTTCATGCATAACTTTCCAGTATTTCCCCCAAGTCCATCATCCTTTGTACCGGGTCTTTCTGATGGATATGAGTGTTCTGCCTCTGTATCTTTGCCCTGTTCTTGCCTGAATAAGTATGCTCATTTTTCAAGGCCCAATTTATGTCCGCATTCTCTACAAAGCTTTTTAAAACACATCTGAATTGACTGAGTTTTCTCTTTATTCTGTTTAACTGATAAGCACATTAAAATGTGAATTGTTTGTAAGCTGAAAGACCCTTTTTAAATGTTAAGGGTAGGGCACATTTTTTGAGTACGTATTATGCAAGTGGGGGGGGGCTGTGTCATTCGCTGCATCCAACAATGTTATAGAGTTGGTATTATTATAATTATTTAGATAAAAAAATCAAGTACCAAAGAGGTTAATTTTCCCAAAGATACATGGTTAGCAAATGGTAAAAAGCCTAAATTCAAACTCAATGCCATTTGGTTCCAAATCCTATGAAAAAGAACAATTTCAATCAAATACTATTCTAATCTAAGGCATTAATTCTTACTGACAAGAAAGGTTATAATGCACCATTCAAAATACCTAAATTTTAATTACTGTTTAAAAGGAGGGTTTTTTAGGCTTTTTAATCAACATTATCGAATGACTCTATAAAATGCTGTTCCTGAAAAATCACTGTAGAGTTCTAGAGTATTCTTACCATCTAAATGGTACATAAAAATTACAGTGCCTTCATAGAAATTCTATTATCGAAAATTGTTTAGAATATTAAAATAAAACAGAAAGTAAGAACCTATTGTTTAATAATGTGACAGATTACATGGATAATACTGTACTTTCTGATTTTTGATTCCTCTTATTAATAATGACTATACAGATAACTCAAAATAATATAGTAGAAATGGTTTCATAGTCTTATTTAAATGAAATTCTGTTTTATCATTTCAAAAAGGATTTAAAACAGTTCACAATTAAGAGTAATGATCTGGTAATCTATAGCATTCTAAAACAGTAATGAACCACATGGATTAATTTCCCCCAAAACTTCTTAATTACTTGAACATTTTTGCTAAAGTAAAAGATTCACAAAGTTATAAAGTAAATAAGAAAAATATAATGACTTTTCAATTATGACTAGATCAGGTAATACCAAGGATTGATTAGTCACCAAGGATTTAATAGCAAATTTTTTGTCATTAACCCTAGAACCATTTGCCTAAAAATATTGATAAAATATTATGTATTTGATATGATAGTGACAATTTTTGTTCTTGATACAATAATTGTATAATTCTAGAGGTTAATTTTATTTTGCAAGATTAGACCATATTATCTTCAGAGAAAATATGAAGTTCATTTTTCATTAAAGGAAAAACTTTGCATAAACTTGAAAGATTTAAAATCATTTCAGACTTTTCTGTCTCATCATTTTCTTAACAAATCTTCAATAAACAAGAATTTTATGAATCACTATATAAATAATTTCCAGAAATAACCAAATTCATTAAAACTCTATTAGGTAATAAAAGTACTCATTCACACACCCTAATATGACTCCTTCCCACTCCTAATTATGCCAACATAGTTATCTATTTTCTTTCACTCTTATTGTATTTGATAAACATAAATTTCTATAGGTGCATGCCTATAATTACCCCAAAAGACATAAATAACTATGAAAACATCAAACAAATTAAAAATAAATAAAATACTACATTAACTTTTATTCAATGCTAATGAAGATATTAATTTAATAACTTCCTGATTTCTTCTTAGATCTCAAACACAAAAGAAAATATTTACTTGACACTATTAAAGACTAAGGTATTCCCTACCTTTTCTTTTGAAAAAATGTGCTAAAACTCAATGAAATTATGAGCATGATTCGAGTATAATCCTAGATTTAGAACAATTAAATTTATGACTATTGACAGCAACATCCTATATCAGTTGATTTAAAGTTCCCCAAGAATTTTCACTAAAATTAGTTTAGGATGCAGACAAAGGGACTTCTGAGTTCCCTTGTCATTTTATCATAGCATTCTCTGAATAGTAAATTAAGCTTTCTTTTCTAATCCTTACCTCAATCCCATTTGATGGTTTGGGGGAAATACTTTGGCATTTTTCATTCTACATACATTCAACCATGAATTAGAGTGTTAATCAATTTGCTTAATTTAAAAATTAGCAGTAATTAATGTATGTATTGAAACATACCATATTACTTCCAAGTATAACACATTTAATGGAGCAAATTCAGAGAATTCTTCAAAATACAGCAATCAACAGCATAGTTCTTTAAGATGCTTAAAAGGTTTAGGGAAAGCCATGAGGAAAAACCTCTTCATGAATCAGTTTTTGTGTTTATTTCCTAAACAAGGCAGACTTGTCTCAATATTTTTCTATATAAATAGTCACATTGATTTCCATGATGAATGCAAAAATCTGCTCTCATGAAAATATTTTCGTATATAATAATTGGTTATGTTAAGGTAAACAATAATAAAACATCTTGTGTTCATTATGATTATCATTAATAACCTCATGTGAAAATTCACTAACTTTACTGGTTTCATTTAACAAAGGACCAAAATTGCAATAGCAAGATGGTTCTATTTTTTTCTTAACAAAGAAAAGGTTGTTTTTGTTTTGTTTAATTTTTTTTTAAAATGATGTCATGGTCATAAGAATGAATGTAGGCATTAAAGGAAATATACAGATTTAGAAACTAAGATAAGAAATACCCAAGTTCAGGATGAAAATATTGTACGGTAACATCTTTTTCCTGAAGGCAGTCATTATAATAAGGTTAGTAGGGTTCAGTCATATTTACCTGTCTCTGTCTGGAGAGTAATGGTCATCCATAACACGATGTCTATCCATTCGGCTAATTGTATTATAATGTCCAGTAGTTGAGCGTGTCCCTCGAAGCCCCTGTTCCACATTCCGACTGAAAGAGCAAGATCTATTCAATATCTTAATAAACCATAATCATATACTATCTTAAGAAATGAGGTTTATTAATAAAGATAGTAGAAAAAGACAAAAATCACTATAATGTCAAGTCCAAGTTGCTTGTTTTAACTAATTGCACCTCTGACTAACGGTATAAATATCCATTGGAAGTTGATAGTAAGTTAGAAGATTCGTGCTATAATAGACATATGACATAAAATTAAGCTAATATCAATTGGGGCAGAGATAAAGATGATCAAAACTATTAACAGATGACTACCGGGTATCTAGTGGTGCTGCTCAGTAATTTGCAGAATACAGTAGGAAGAAAAGATGTGTGTGGTAAAAATTAGTTCAACATGTTGTTTATAGACAACATAATGTTGGATCCTAGTCTAGGGATAATGATTATTTGTTTTCTAAAATCGAAACTGAAGTTTTTATAATTGATCAATGACGATTTTTTTTGAAGTCACTGTTTTTGATCTGGAATGTCTACTTACACACTTCCCTTTCATGATAGAATAAATCTTTTAAGCTCCTGTTATGTTTTTATTATGTGCAGCTGAGTTTAATCTAAAACCTAAGACTTTTTCTATCAGCATGTTCAAATATTCATTTCTTGGTAAAAGTCCAATATTCTTTTATTTTATTTTTTTAATGAGGTGAGGCTTAGTTTACTAGATTTACAAATTCAAAATCTTCTCTCTTAAACTTTAAATTTCAGATTACAAATCTTAGCTAATATGTTACATTTCCTTTAATTTCTTTAATTGTCTAAATTAAGTAAATAGTTCTTAAGTGCTTAATAACCTTATAAATTACATAAGTTAAATTTATATATATAATAAATCTCAAGTTCTCTTAGATGGTCCAATACCATGCATAAAATTAAGATTACAATGAAAAATTCTAAGTTTAAAACTAATTCAATTAGTCACTTAAAATAGGAGTGATAAGGATCTCCTTCTAAGAGTTCAAATTTGGTTAACATTTCAACTATATACAATGTGAATAATGCACTTTTTTTTTTATTAGCAAACATATTATTTCCTTGGCTCTCACTCCATTAAGTCTTTCTGTACTTAACTGGGTTGATCAGTTTTCTATGAGGTATCAGACCTGGAGTTACAGATTTTCTGAGCTTCCCACTATCTATCTGTGTGTTCCTTTTTATTCTTTGCATGATTGTTATTAATTTTTAAAGACCTATCAGGTGTTTATTTATTCCTGTTGCTTAAATCATCAGAATTTATATCATTCATGAGTATAACTAGTTGGTTCTAAGTAGATCTGCTCAATATTGATATGTGATTGAAAGCCGGATCTTCTTTGTAACTTTGAACTCTCACCCAAAGTTATAAAGTACCTATATTTGATATTACTCTCATTATACAGGTTATTGAGTAGCATCTTTGTTTTTCCTTAAGAATTTATTATCTTTGTAATAAACAGGCTTGTAATAGCATCCTATAAGTAAAATGTGTATGCCATCTTACCTTTGCGGAGGAGGAACACTGGGTGACCATGACCTAGTCCTTCCTATGACATCTACTCGGTGAGGAGACCCTGATGGTGAACAATGGTTTGATGACATTACTTGTTCTGGCACTGATAATGTTGAGCTTTGAAGATCTCGACCATTGTGTCGGTAATCTAAAGGTGAAAAGATTAAGTCTATAGTTACCTACACTGTAAGTCCTTTTATATTTTGTACTTTACTGAAAAACATAAAATGTTGGTGAAGTTGAAAGGCTTTGCATATATTAAATGTAAACATAATGAATAAAACATAAATACTAAGACAAAATAATATTGTGTAAACACTTAGAAAGGAATGACAAATACTTAAATATTTAGATAGCTACTATGTCTAAGGCACGGTGGTAGGGAGAGTAGTATTTCTACATACAATTAATTATGTCAATAAAATAATCAAGTTTATTCTAGAAACATTTGCATCTCTTCAATGACCTAGGAAAGCTTCAAATACTTCTCAACAACCATAAATATTTAAATTATGAACTTCACACAAGTTCCTAAAAGGCTATAGTTATTTCTTTAAGAGAAGAACAGTATTAGAAAGCTTTCTGAATACTATTTGAAGTACCCATGCAAACTGCTTTTCTTATGCAAACTGCTTTTCTTATAGTACTTGACAGGGCTGAGATACAATAGAAACCGGAGAATAAAAATATGACAAATTGGAGGGAAATAGCCCAATGATTTGTGACATTTAGACAAAATATATTAGAAGTGATGTTCCTCAAATGAGTCCTAGGAAGGGACTGACATTTAACAGGGAGGGAGAAAAGTTGAAGGAATTCTAAGTTGGTAGAAAAATAGCAGTTCAATGTGGGGCAGCAGTGGGGAAATAAGTAGTAAAGGTAAGTTTGATCCAAGTTGTATATATCTAAAACGTCATGAGGTTGTCATGGAAAGAGCCTGAAAATTTCTGAGCAGAGAGTGGTATTACTACCACCATTATCTTCACCATGCTCATCACAGCTACTATTCACTGACCTTTTACTACATGCTAGGAAATTTACATTAAGTATCATACTAGGGCTAGAATTTAAAATAGGATCTATCTGATTCTAATGCTCCCACTGTGTTCCAATTACTCATGATTTAAGTAATAAGTTAGGAGGATGATACTGACAGCAACAGCACTCTCTGAAATGATAAAAATGTTCTCTATCAGCATTGTCCAATATGGTAGCCACTGGATATATATGACTATTGAGAACTTAGAATCTGGCTAAAGAACTGAATTTTTAATGTATTTATTTTAAATCAATTTTAATTTAATAAACACAAATAGCTAGTGATACAACTTTGGAATATGACAATTATTAATGCAAACAAACTACACAGAAAGAATCAATACATTCATTCATTCATTCAACAAATATTTATGAGTATATGTGCATGCCAGATGTTATTTTATGTGTTACAGTGAGCAAAATAAAAAGTCTTGGCCTTGTGTAGCTTAAATTTTAGTTGAAGAGTGACAGAGAAAATTAAAAGCTCAATATATCATTATGTATGTTTGAAAGTGACTAGGTGCTATGAGGAAAATAGAACAGGGCAAAGGGAGATCAAACATACCAGAATAGGGAGACGTTTTGCTATTTTATATAGGGTGGTAATATATATATATAATCACTAAGATGCTGACATTTCAGAAAGACTTGAGGAATGAGACGTTTTGCCAACTGGATCAACAGAGAGGAGAGTTCAAAGACAAGTAGAAAGGCCCCAAGATAGGAGTGGATGGGACATGTTCACAGAACAGCAACTAGAAAGGGTCCTTCGAGTGAAACAAGTGATGAAGGAAAGAAATCAGAAATTTGGAGGAAGGAGGAAGATGATGCAGGGCCTTGTATTTGATTGTAAAGGTTTTTGGCCTTTAATCTGAGTGATTTTAACCCATTAGAGGATTTTGAGAAGAAACTGGACATGATCTATCTTTTCCTTAAACAGGATCACTTTTTCTAAATTAATTAATTAATTAATTTATAATTAGTTTCAGGTGTACAACACAGTGCAATAGTTATACTTTTTATTCCTCAAAGTAACACCCCCTCCCCCAACTCACCACCTCACTCCTCCCCTCCCATATCATATATATTACACTTCCTCTGACTCTCTTCCACAGTATAACCCACATCCCCTGATCACTTTGATTGCTATGCTGAGAATAGACAGAAAGGTGATGGGGCAATAAACTGGGCAAGAGATAACAGTGGTTTGAACCAGGATAACAGTAATGGAGATGATGGAAAGCAGAAAGATTCTGTGTATATTTTTATAGGTTGGAGCCATCAGGATGATTTTGTGAAAGATTAGATGTTGGACATAAGAGGAGGAGAAAAGGACAAGTACAAATCTAAAATTTTAATTCAAGTAAATAAAAGAATGGAGTTGCCATCAAAAGGCATTGTTTGGTGGGAAAGATCAGGAGTGCAGTTCGGGGCATATTAGGCTGAAAATACTGACTACATTTCCAAGTAGATGTGCCAAGTGGGCAGTAGAAAATACAAATCAGAGTACAAATAAGTGGTGTTGACCAGACATGTAGGAGTTTTAGCATCCAGATGCTATTTAAAAACATGGGACTTTAAATAGGTGAGATCATTATGGGAGTAAATGTAGACAGAGAATTCTATGTCCAAGGATGGAGTCTAGGGTACTCTAATATGAATCAATAACATTTTATAATTACATACAGGAGCAAAAGAAAAAAAAGGAAGAAAGAAATGAGTCTCAATTTTTGATAAGTCCATCAGGAAGTTAAGAGTATGCCACAATGAATAAGAGGCATATTACAAGGTTTACCAATTTGGAGATGGGGAGATAATAGTATTTCAGGCACATTGGCAGGCACACAATTATGTATGTGGAAAAGAATCTTGAGAAAGGCATTAGGACTGTTGATAAAAATGTAAGAGTCATTTATAGTATATATATATATATAAATATATATATAGTGTATGTATACAGAGACAATAGATCTGACTACGGAGTTTAAGGAGACTATTGAGAAAAGGAGGAGGGGTTACTACAAGAAAATATAAATAATGCAGTCACATGATGATTAAAAAGAAATAAAGAGTTGTAAGATAATATTCATGATTAATAATATAAAATGCTACTCAGAAGTGATAAAAAAAATGAGCACTGGAAGGAGATAATTGACAGGAAATCAGAAGATTATAAGTGACTTGTATTTATCAAAGAGCTAATTATCAAAACATCTCTCTATCTTCCCAATGGAAAATAAATTATTTACATTTGTATATTGTTTCAGGTCAGACTGGAAAATAATACTAAAATTTTATGTGGCTATGATTAATATTATATATGTATTCCATTTATTCACGTTGTAAGGTGAATCAACTGGTTCAAAGAATAGTTGGTTTACAACTATTCCCATTCCCCTTACTCAGTATACCATGGTGGGGGGTGGAAGGTGGGCAGCAAAAATCCATGCCTGGAATTGCTTTCCTGAGAAATCTAAATTTCAGTATTATTCAAAATTTCAGTTTATGTTGAAGAATAATATTAGCAATGCAAATGTGAAAACTACCTCTAACGAGCTAACCAAAATAAACAAAATAAAGAACACACAGAAAATATTAGTTCTGGAATAGTTAATTTTCAAGACATCTGTTTTGCAAATTTGGACAAAATTTAATAAAGTGGTCAAAACTGGTCATTTCTGAGGAAAGACTGACAGCTTAGGTTAAAAAAAGGGTTATGAATGTTATAACTGATACTCTAAATTTTACAGATATACAATCTGCAATTGGCAACAAATCTCTGTATATGGGCAACAAAGATGAACAGATTTGCAGGTGTACTGACTTTTACTATTTCCGTAAAATGCTTGTTAACAGCTGGGGAGGAGGATAGGTGAAACTGTGTATATGTATATATACAATTTGCATTTGAAGTGCCTTAAGAACAAACAACCACACAGAAAATATAGAATTATTTGCTTGATCCATTAGTCTTATTTGATAAGCTACTGATTGAAGCATTTATTCTGTATTGAAACTAGTTTTAATGATGGAGCTTTAAACAAAAAGGACATAAAAGAAAATGTTAAAAAAAATTCATAACAGAATCAACATATGTTTAAGTCTTAGCTATGATATTTATATAAATGTATTTGGTACTTCATTTAATAAAGTTTTGAGCCTATGAAAAGATAACATTTCAGAAACTACAATACCACAATCCTGATTTGATTTTCATTGAAAAAATTTTGAGATGATTTCAAATTTCTAATAGTGACAGAATCCCAAAATTTGAAGTCTTCTGTCTCTGTTTGCTTTCTATGATCATCAAAATCAGGATTATGGTATTGTAGTTTCTGAACTGTTATCTTTCAAATATATTATTAGAGTATAGTAGTACATGATTAAAAAAACAATGTCTCAAAATAACACTATAGTTCAAAATTGCAAAATATAGAATTTTACACAACAGTCTTTTCTCCACAATGGATTATTAAATGATTCACAATATAGTCTCTATATAGGCAAAAAGAATAATGTTGAAACAAGAAAGAATGATCTTTCATGATGTTGAAAATTAATGAACGCAGGATAAACACTTTGAATTATGCTGGCTTTCTAAACACTATTCTGTAGTAGGAAAAAAAAAAAAATTCCAGCTGGCAGTATTAACCCAAATAATGAAAGATTCCTATAAAGTTTTTTCAAAGTATACAATCCCTTTAAAAGAATGGAAAAATAATAAAATGATCATATTTTTGTCATCCTTTAAAGATGAAACAATCGAGATGTGCCAGAAATAGCATAAAAATGAAGAACTTTAATGACCTGAATAAAAAATATTTTGGATAAAGGAAACCTAATGTCACTAGATATTTAATAAAGAGAAAAAGTGGAAAAGTCAATTATCAAAGGAAAAGAATACAAGTAGAAAAAAAAACTGTAATGATCCCCAAGTAAGACCATGGAAAATATTTTTCAAGACCACTTTATTGAGGTTTAATTCACAACCATAAAACATGAAAAATATTTTTTGCAGCCTTAGTAAATTAATGCATTGTTCGCCCTTTGTGAAAAAAAATAAAGACTAAATGATAGTCATTGAGTTTTTATTTTATTTATTTATTTACTTATTTAATTTTTATTTTATTTATTGGGAAACTGTGTTTCTCCAGGACCCATCAGCTCCAAGTCAAATAGTTGTTTCAATCTATGTGGAGGGCACAACTCAGTGGCCCGTGTGGGGATCACACTGGCAGCCTTGGTGTTGAGCACTGAACTCTAACCAACTGAGCCAACCAGCCACTCTCATTGAGTTTTTAAGAAGTAGTACCCTATAAGCATGCTAATTGATCCAACTCTAATAAAAATTGTCAAATAAAATACTTATCAATTATTGAAGCAACGACAGTATGTGTTACATACAATAGAAATTTTTTGCTCAAGGTAAGATTAGTCATACTCTTAAAATTTGTTAGGCTAATTCATTTTCAAGAAGAAGAAAAATATTTTTTATAATAGCAAGGGTATAATGTGTACATATCTAAATATAAACCTTTTTTCCAGAATGTATTTTTTAAAATGGCTACTTACCTAAATTTTAAATCATCAGGTAATTTATAGTTATAAATTACCAAATATATTAAACTACAATACCATAATTTCAAAATGTAGTTGTACTTGATAATCAATGAAAAATTTTTTTTCAAAACTCATTCAAATATTTAACATTTTGGGTAGGTTGGTGATATCAAAGAATTTTTTCCCCACACTGTTAGCACAGTATCTAAAGAGCTTTCAATTATACAACAACACCTGAAATTTATAGTAAAATCTTTATTTAGTGGTTTAAAATAGAAAACAAACAAATATTCACTTAGCCAACATCATTCAATAGGAATATTCAATCTAACAGGAGACAAGTTATTATTTTCCCATTCTATCTTTCCGTCTATCTATCTATCTATCTATCTATCTATCTATCTATCTATCTGTAAATAATGATGAATTACACTTCCTTCTTATTACTATAAAATGATCCTGAAATTCTTACCTGATACTACACCAATTCCATCATCACAGTCATAGTCAGAGACTTCACTGTCACTTATTCTCTTTGACCCTATGAAACAAACAACACAATAATTAAAATTGCTGATTGCTAAGGGGGGAAAAAAAAAACCCTCATCAATCTGAAAAACAAATGAAAGGATTCTGGATGGAACACTTGAAAAAAAAATAGAGGGAGAAGGAAAGTCATGAGCTCATAAAAACATTTTCACACATATTTCATGATGTAGGGATATTATTCTTGAAATGCATAATAATAAAGTTCCTTAAATGGCTTAAAGCTTGAAATAATATTAAATACTAAATAATATTTGTAAGTGATTTCATGCTGATTGATAAAATCTTCTGGACAAAAAGCTAAGTCTTTAGATGCATTTAGACCAAGGCACTTAAGTCCAGGTAAATTTCAAAACACAAAAAACATGTTATTTCAAAAACATTTGAAATAACATTCACATGTCTTTTTCTAATATACATGACTAATAAACTAAGTATACCCAATTATTTATTTTTTATACTGGTGGAGAGAAGCATAATTTAAGACATCTCAAACATCCTTCTTTTACTACTGGTCTATCTGTTTCTCTGTTACTTTGAGAAGAAAATGAGAAATAAATCATCAACAAACTGAAAAATGCATTTAAACTTTGAACTGTGTTGCTTTCTAAGAAATAGTCGAAAACAGAACAGTAAAAATTATTATAATTCAAGAGTTCCAAGTGTATGTTTTCATTGCAAAACAAATCTGTAACAAAAATTTTAAAATGTTAAATCATGCTTTGGCAAAAACAGTATTGAACATCAACAGTATTGATGGCTAAAACAGATTATGTCTTCACACTTAATTAGAAAATATATCCCATATATAAATAAACATAATTAGTTTTTTAGTATCTTTTTTTCTACATGTGTTTCAGCCTACACAACAGAATCCTAATTGTAGTAAAGCATTTTTCCCTTCTTTAATAATAAATGAAGTGTTGCTATTTCAAAAAATGACCAGTTTTGTCTACTTACATTACATATTATTAATTAGACAGACTAAAGTCAGTTATCAGAAAATAAATACTTTCCTGTAGGTTTATAAAACAGTGAGAGTTGTGTGTCTAAAGTAGCAATATTTAAAAGTTCTAGGAATGCCCTCAATACTAAAATTACCCAATACACTTTATTCTTCTTAAAAATTTAATTATTAAATTTATTGGGGTGACATTAGTTAGTAAAATTATATAGGCTTCAAGTGTACTTCTCTATAATATGTCATCTATATATTGCATTGTGTGTTCACCACCCAGAGTCAGTTCTATGCACTTTTTTCTATTTTTGTTTATTTATTTGTTTTAATCCCTGCTCTGTCGGAAGAGGGAAAATATTTGTTGTCAGAAACTACATTATTTTTCTACTTTTCATAGGTAGAAGAAACCTGCCTGATTTCATCATGTGGTCCCACTGAATGAATTCAATGTTTTCCTTCTAAATCCTTATATCATGAAACTTGAGACCCAATCAAATCTGAGGCTTCCATAGCCCCAATTGATACGGAAACTACAATTATCTAACAACATCCCCACAGACTGGGCATAGAAACGTTTGTAGAATTAGAACATAAACTCTAAACAGACTGAGGAGAGAGGAGAGATAACAGATGAGCTGAGAGACTTAAGAATTGTTACTCAGCTTGTAACAAGGTTTCACATTGCAAACACTAAAGAACAGGATAATGATCAGTTTACTATGCCAGGTACTAGAGAGCATAAAGATTACATGCTTTTGGTATTGGTCAGAATTAGATCTGCTTCTGCTGCAAGATAATAACGACACCAGCAAAAAATGAAGTTCATTTTATCAGCCTTTTGTGAGTGGTCTTGTGTGTGTGTGTGTGTGTGTGTGTGTGTGTGTGTGTGTGTGTGTGTGTGTTGGGCTATTAAAGTTATTTCTTCTTTAGTAAGCCTCTAGTTTCTGTCTTTCAAGGACATTTTCTATTTCATCTAAATTGTCAAATGTATCAGCATAAACTTATTCATAACTTTCCCTTACAATCCTTTTTATGTTTATAGAATCTGTAGTGATGTCAGCTGTCCATTTCGTGATATTGGTAATTCCTGTCTCCTCTCTTCTTTTTACTGATCATTATTCCTAAAAGTTATCAATTTTATTGATCTCAGATTCAAACCTTGGTTTCAATAATTTTCTTGATTGCTTTTCTGTTTAAATTTCATTGATTTCTGTTCTGACTTTTATTATTCCCTTTCTTTTATTTATTTTAAATTTCATTTGCTCTTTTTCTATATTTTGTTAAGTTGAAAACAGGTCATTGATTTCAGACTTATTTTTGTAATACATGTGCTCAGTGTTATTAATTTCCTTCTAAGTTCTGCTTTAGGTGTAACCCATAAATTTTGACATTTTCATTCAGTTCAAACCAAATTTTAATTTTCCTTTTAACTTCTTTGAATCACGGTTATCTAGAAGTGTGCTATTTAGTTTCTAAATACTTGAAAATTTTCAAGAGATGTTTCTGCTATTGATTTCTAATTAATTTAATTCTACTGTGGTTAGATAACAAACTTTGTATCACTTGAATACTTTTTACATTTAATGAGACTGTTTGGCCAGAATATGGTCTATCTTGGTAAATGTTCTGAATGCACTTGAAAAGAATGTATATTTTGCTGTTTGTGTGTGTAATGCTTTATAAATGTTAATTAGGTCAAGCTGATTGATAGTGTTTGAGTGTTCTACAGTATTACTGATTTTCTGTGTACTTGTTCTATGAATATTTAAAAGAGGAGTATTAAAATCTCTAATTGAAGTTCTGTCAATTTCTGCTGTAGTTTTATTGCTGTATTTTTTAATTGAAGCATAATTTATAACAAATGAGTGTACAATTCAATAATTTTTAGATTTTAAGAGTTATGTAAACATCACCACAATCCAATTTTAGAACATTTCCATCATTTCAAAAAGATTCCTCACATTCAATCTGCAGTCACTCTTCATTCCTACCTGCCACAAGACAACTGTTAACCTAATCTCTCTCCAGAGATTTATCTTTTCTGTATATGATATATAAATGGAATCATACAACATGTATTCATAATAATCTACTGTATGAATATCATGTTTTTATGTATTCATTTGCCAGCTGATGGATATTTGGGAGATATATATATATATATATATATATATATATATATATTTAACCATTTTGGAATAATGATGTGTAAATATTCATGTACAAATCTTTAAGTGGATATTCATTTTCATTTTACCTGGGTATATACCTATGCGTGAATTGCTGGGTCCTGTGGTAAATTTATTTTTAATTTTTAACAAACCACCAAACTGTTTTCCAAAGGACTATACAATTTCACATTTTCATCAGCAAATGTATGATGGTTCCCACTTCTCAATATCCTTGCCAAAATCTGTTGTCTGTCTTTTTTTTTATTATTATATTCATTATAGATGTGAAGTGAAAATCTCACTGTGGCTATAATTTGCATTTCACTAATGACTAATGATGCTGAGCATCCTTTCATGTGCTTATTGGCCATCCCTATATCTTCCTCAGTGAAATGATTACTCAAATTTTTGCTCACATTTTGATTGCATTATTTGTCTTCTTATTGTTGAGTTTTAAAAGTTCTTTTTTTTTCTAAAGATTTTATTGGGGAATTGGGGGAGGGGAACAGTCTTGGGGAACAGGGCAAGGGGAAAAGACAAGTTGCTGTCCTTTTGTTCTTCAGTCTAGTTGTGGAGGACATTGCTTCACTGGCCCATGTTGGTATCATCATTGCGCTCTTTTCGGGTGAGGCAGATGAGTTGCTGGCCTCTGGACAGCAGCTCACAGCGGCTCTAGGCAGCTCACACTGGCTTCCAGTTGCTCATGCTGACTGCCGGCCACTCACTGTAGCCTATGGCAGCCCACTGCAGCAGGGGCTGCAGTCTACACCATCTCTGGGGACTCACAGCAGCCCAGCTCCAGGTGGAGCTGTTGGTCACCAATTTAGCTGTAGAAGGCAGTGTCACTGGCCCTCATATGTGGAATCCAAACAGGGGCTGCTGGCATCCCAAGCCAGCACTTAACCAACGTGCCACTCAGCCAGCCCTAAAAGTTCTTTATATACTGTAGGTGCAAGTCTTTTGTCAAATATATGATTTGCAAATATTTTCTCCCATCTTTTCACCTTCTTAATGGTGTCCTTTTTACATATTGCTGGATTCAATTTTTATTGAATATTTCAACATTTTGTTGAAGATTTCTGTGTTTATATTCATGATGTATTTCTTTCCTTATGATATGTTTGTCAGGCTTTGGTATCAGGATAATATTGGCCTCAAAATGAATTGGAGAGTATTTCCTTATGTTGTGTTTTTTAATTCTCTTTCGTATTTATGCTTTATTTTGGATAGTTTCAAATTTTGTATCTTCAAGTTCACTAATGTTTTTCTCTAATATTTAATGTTGTTAATCCCATCCAGTAAGTTTTCATTTCAGGTGTTATAGTTTTCATTTCTAAATGTTTAATTTAGGTCCAATTTTATCTTCCATGTCTGTACCCTTTGGGTCTTTTTTTTTTCTTTTGCATGCCTGGCAATTTTTTTTATTAAACACAAGCCATTATGAATTGTACATTGATGTATGGAATATTTCTGTATATCTGTAAGTATTCTTGAGGTTTCGTCTGCATGTAGTTGTCTTACTTAGAAACATTTGACTCTTTCAGGACTTACTTTTAAGACTTTTTAATGTGACACCATGTTTAGTAAAGGGCTGATTATTCTTCACTACTGAGGCCAGATACTTCTGTGTACTTAACACAATATCCCTAGAAACTTGATATTTCCCAGTATAACTGGAAAAAAAATCACTATTATTAGGTACTGTTCCTGTAATACTTTTGGATAGTTCCTTCTTCAGACTTGGGTAGACGCCTCCATTCAGGCAATGATCAATGTTCAGCTACACACTTGAGAGGGACCCTCCACAGATCTTTGCAGCACTCTTTCTGTATAATTCTCTCGCTCCCACTAGTATGTTGTGTGAATTCTAGCTACTTTTGTCTCATTACACTCTCAGCTCCATCTCCTTAACTCAGGGACCCCACACAGGCTCTATCTGGGTTCTTTGCCCCTATGCTATTTGCAGGAAACAGTGCTAGTTGAGGGCAACTTCAGGGTTCAGCTCTTTTTTTCCCCTTCTCTTAGTAATTACTGTCCTTGGTTGCCCGATACTCAGGGCTATTCAAACAATTATTTCATTTATTTGTCCAGTTTTGCTGTTTGTAGTGACAAGTGGAGTCCATTCCCTCTTACTCCATCTTGGTTGAAAGTAGTAGCCTTCCTCATAGATGTGAAACTTTAGTGTGCCATGCCTGAGGCTTTTTGTAATTACTTCTTAATATTATTTAAGAAGATAATTTTTAAAAATATAAAAGTTCATTAGATTAATATATTTTAAAATAATTTGCAATTAAAATTGGAAAGGAAGATACATATCTGAATTAGTAAAAAAATCAAATTATAAATGTCAGTAGAAACTTTGATTCAATAATTATAATCTAATGGAGAAGCACAAATTAGTAAGAGAAGGTACATAAAATGAAAATTAATAATAGAACTGCCCTGGATACTAATGGTTGTCAGTTCTTTAATACATGGTTATATAACATACCAGGTAATGTAAAAGATAATTGTTACACAGAGAAATTTAGCATGCAAGAAGCAATTATGAATTTAAATGAAAGGAATCTTAGAAATACATTATTAATTTTGGAATCCCTAATTTTGGAAAAAGTACATTTTAAAATGAATTTCTTGTTGGAAGAGGAGAACTTTAAAAATTTATTGGGAACAAGTTATTTTAATATTCTTGCTTGATAAAAAATATATATGTGAAATCATTACAAGTAAGTTAGCAGAATACAAATTAGTTATATTTTTCTATATATAAATATCTACAAAGTTTTAAAATATAGCAAAAGATTAATAAACCGTTTTCACATCAAAAGATGAATAAATTACCCCTGGTAAGCACTATACTATTGTCTGTATCTATCGGCTTTTGTTTCTTTGTCTTGTTTGTTGCTTCCAGGTTTATATCCCACATATCAGTGAAGTCATATGGTTCTCGACTTTTTCTGTCAGACTTATTTCACTTAGCATAATAATCTCAAGATCCATCCATGTTGTCGCAAATGGCACTATTTTATCTTTTCTTATGGCAGAATAGAGAGTTAGAGGGGAGCGGAGTGATAGACGAGGTTACATAAACAGGGTCAAATATATGGTAATGGAAGGAGAACTGACTCTGGGTGGTGAACATACAATGTGATATATAGATGACATATTACAGAATTGTACACGTGAAACCTATGTAACTTTACTAACCACTGTCACTGCAATAAACTTTAATTTTTTTAAAAAAACGATGAACAAATTACCATCTGAATACATATTGGAAATTTTTTTTTAAAATATAAGAGCCATCATGCAGCAAAATTACCTGAGTAGTGAAAGAAGGCGTAATACTTGAGAAAATGTAAATATTTACCCTGACACATCTAAGTTGTTTGCCAACAGATAATAAATTACAGGCAGATAAAATAATAAGTTTACAAGTTATATAGAAACTTAGTTGCTAATTTTCAATTAAAAATTTTTAAATTTGAAAGACATGATTCTGAACTGTACTTAACAAACAGAAGTAGCATGTTTATCATTATTTTACATAGTTGGATCGATCCCATTAGTTATCTACACAGTGGTGAAATTATGTAGAGTATTTTGAGGGAAAAAAAGCAACTTTATTCTGGCTACTACATAGAAATTTCATAAGATGCTAAGTATAAAATTGCAGAAATTAGAAAAATTACTAGATGTGAATAATTTTATAAGTACTATAACATTTTATCCAGGATATATTTTCATAAATTAAAGATAAAGTGGGCCGGCCGAGTGGCACGGTGGTTGAGGGCTGGCTCGGGAGGCCAGCGGCACCGGTTTGGGTCCCACATATGAGGACCGGTGACACTGCCCTCAAAACATAATAATAATAATAATAATAAAAATTTAAAAAAAAAGATAAAGTGAATCAACTAGATAAAACTAGGATTTAAAAAAAATCAATATGAACTCTCATTTGATCAACACTTACTATCACCATCATCATCCGGTTCCAAACTTACCTTACATTTTCATTTAAAATAGATTTCATATACTCACTATATATTTAAAAAATCTATTGACACTCTTCTCTGAGTTTCCTTCCATTGCTTTCATACAGAGCTTGATTAAAAATCATTTGTTTTCTGGCCATTTACCATTTTAACTTTTTACATTTAAATTTTGTTAAATCCAAAATTAATGTTGGCATAGCATATAAGGCAGTGGTGTGCTGGTAAAGATTTGACAACTATCTTTCTGGGGAAAAAGAAGCTTTCATTTTTAACATTTGCCAATTTCCATGAGGTAAATATTCCCATATAACAAATTTTAAGCTAATAATGTCACTGAATGTTAAAGAAACAGAAGTACATTCTTAGCTCTAGCTTCATCATACCATCAGGTAAAATTATTCACCATACTCATACTGAAATTAAAATATACTATAACAGCAAATAATGATCGGAGTGAAAGTTACAAAGATAAACTTAAAGACTAACGACACTTCAAAATGTCAAAAACTCCTATTATATCACAAAGTAAAAGACAACTGAGAATAGCAATAAAGAAGAACCTCATTATCCAAAAATAAAGACAATGAAAATAACCAAAGTCGAGATAAACAAAGTTACAATACTTCTTAACTAGAAAAAAAAGGAGAAGATAAAAGTAATATAAATGAAAAAAAACTTGTACAATCAATAGTAAATAATTGACTAGGAAACTGTCATATATAGAAGTGATCACAAGGTATGCAGTAAAAAATTGTGGGTAACAATGCACATATTTTGGTCTAAGCTGCGATGTTGAAAATTGTTGAAAGGGATTTCAATGAGGGAGGTAGATAATTATTTACATATTGTGACATTTACCAGTTAGAGACCATTATGGTCACTGTGTTATAAGAAATTGTAATTTAAATGCAAGAAGATAGAGGAAAGCCATACCCCACCCTTAATTTATCCACTATAGTTTGCTGCTTTCTTTAATAGTAATTTTTATTACATTTAATTTTCTCCAATTTCAAAATATTGAGGTTTCATTTATAAGCAACGTAGGCATTTGTTTATATGGTACAATGAAGAGAAATCCATCCTTTAAAAGCAAAATTTTTTTTGGTCAGGTTGCACATCAAGGAGAAGTAATAAATCATGTTAAGATGCTATTGTGCTATTTTTTTCAGACTTCTACCTTCAGATCCTATTTTAAAATGGTAAATCTTCTAATTCTTATCCTGGTGTTAAGTACTTGTGTAAAATCTCATCATACTATTTAAATGTTATCTCTTTATCTCCCAAACTTACTGTTAATATTTACCTACATGTATTGAAATCCTATTTATTCTTTCCAGGTCTAGTTAAAATACACATCAGAGATTGTATTATTCTCTCATACCTCTAAATTACCATAGCACTCCACATAAGCTTGCAATTTCAGTTTTTACAACTCTCTTTCATATATATATGATTTTGTAAAAGTCAAAGACTAAGTATGGCATGATTGCGTGCTATAATATAAATTATGTATTATCATCGTTTTACTTTCCCTTCCAAATTTTAAAGAGATAGCAAGACTTTTGTGTTTCTTTAAATTAGGGAAATTTATGTTTCAGGACTGAAAACACAGTGAGATGTAGATGCTTTAATTTCCACACTCTAGGCTTACAAATGAGATGATAGAGGAAAGGGGTTTAGAGAAGGTAGAAAGAGAAGATAATCCCCATTCATGGTCAAGATTCTTCAGAATTAGAAAGGAAATAATGGTTGGACAGCCTTGTCTAATAATAGGAACCCAGACTCTAGGATTATTCCAAAGTCCAGTGATATTTTAAGACTCCAGGCTAGTAGCTCCATGATGCAGCTTGAAAGATTGGATGCTAAGCACCAAAGCCATCAGCATTAGTGAAAATTGTTTTGAGTAGAGTTAGCTTCAAGCAACCACTGTTCACTTGCACATGTCAGGGAACCTCTATAAGGATTAAAAATTAGTGCATTTTTCCTGAATGTTGTTCTTTTTTAGAGCCTCCTAGAACCTCTGTTGAGAGGTGGGAGTACGTAAGAAGGAATAATGACTGATATTTGACTGGGAACAAAGATACCTAAGAGTCACAGTAAATATGATGTTTGGGGGTTTGGGGAGGAGAGTGTATTTGACATGCAAGTTTGTGAATAAGAGTTTTACTTGCTACCTAAGTATATCATATATTTGGATCAATCACAATATCAAAGCCATAAACATAGCAGGTAGCTAAATATTTGTTGATGTAATTAAAATAATATGGATCTCAAAAGAATGCCAGGAGGAAAAAAGGATAAACCGAAACTAAATAATACTATGTAAAATTTTAAACAAAATTTATAAGAAATTACATAAAATGTAAATGTATGGATTATCCCAATAAAATATAAATTTTGTCAGGATGGATTTAGAGTAATTTTACATTGTTTTCAAAAGACAAACCTTAAATATAAAGACACAGAGAGGCATAAAGTAAAAGAATTTAGAAAGCTATACGATACAGAAAAAACATTCACCAAATAAAGCAGCTGTAGCGTTAGTAACATAAAACAAAGTAGATCTTAAGGAAAAAGCATTTCCAGATATAAAGAAAGATATTATTTAATGATAAAATTACCATCCTACTAGGGAAAATATAACAACTCTAGATTTCTATGCACCTAATAACATACCTTCAAAATATATACAGCAAACAGTGACAAAACTAAAAGGAGGTAAGTCCACAACTATACAGAGATTTTAACATACCTCTCTCAATAACTGATAAAATAATCAGGTGAAAAATCAGCAAAAACAGATATGAACAACAAAATTAATGAGCCTGGCTAACCTGACATATGTAAAACATGTACTCAATAAACTAGACATGTTTTCAAAAACATTTACCAAAATTGATTACATGGAACAACATAAAGCAAATGACTAATTTTAAAGATTCCAAATTATTCAGAGTTTATACTCTGGCAAAAGTGATATTATGTTATAATTATGTTAAATCAATATTAAAAGAATAAAACACCCTAGAGTTTAAAAATCCAAGGAGTTTGTAAATTTAACAATGCATGCCTAAATAGTACAAAGATATTGTAAATGAAAGCACCACATTAAATATTTACTAAGAAGCCTTCTGAGTAAATGAGAAACAAATCAATCCTAAAGAAAGTAAAAGAGAGAAATAATAAGAATAAAAAATTTAGGGAACAGAAAACAAACATACAACCTGGAAATAAACAAAACAAAAAGATTACTGTTTGAAAAAAAACTAGTAAAATTGATAGGTCATTAGCAGTTCTGATCAAGAACAAAAAAATTAGAAGGAACAAATTACCAATATTGGGGGAAAGAGGACATCACTATACACCCAATAGATATTAAATAAGATGTTATTATAAAAAATTTATGCAAATATTTTCTAAAAACTACAAGAAATGTTCAAAATCCAAGAACAATCCAACTTAACAAATGTGACACAAGAAGGCATAAAATTCTGAAGAGTTCCAAATCGAGTAGAAAAACTGAAATTTTAATTTAAAACCTACACACATAAAGTACACCAACCCTGATGACTTAAATGAATGAATACTTCTAAACACTTAAAAAGGAGTAATACCAATAATGTACATATTCTTTCAAATAATAGAAAAATTAGGGTATACTTCAAACATTTTTTATGAGGTCAACATAATACTGAAACCAAATCGTGACAAAGATATTACAAGAAAGGAAAACAGAAGACATCAAATGGAAAATGAAGGACATTTCCTAATTCTTTTTATGAAGCTAGTAGATCACTGATAACAAAACCTATAAGGATGTTACCCAAAAGAGAAAATAAAAGATAACCTCTACTGCTCATAAATATAGATGAAAAAATTCTATACATATTAGCAAACAGAACGTAGAGAAGATAAAATAATAATGCACCATTAGGTAGCTAAATTTATCATTGGAATGAATGCAAGGTGATTTTAAGATTTGAAAATCAATGCAATTTACCACATTAATAGACTAAAGGAGAAATATCATATGGTTCTACCTGTATGTACAAAACAAAATTGATGCAATTTGATATCCATTCATGATTAAAAACTTTTATCAAACTAGGAATAAAATAGACTTTCATGAATCTCTTAGAGTAGCACAAAAATCTGACAGCAAGTATCAAATATAATGAGGAAATAATTAAAGTTTTTCCTCAGGAATGGGGAACAAAACATAGATACCAACTGCTGGTCACCAATATCACTTCCACTCAGTATTTTATTAGAGGACATGGGCAAAGCAATAAATAAGAAAAAGAAAAGCAGGGTTTAGCAACTTGAAAGAAAGAGGAAAATTTGTCATTGTTCACAGATGATACAATATTGTAAATCAAAATTCAAAATACTGTGTGAAAAAGTTGTTAGGATTTATTTAATACAAATAAGTAATAACTTATATTTCTGTATACTAAAATCAATTTAAATCAAATTCCTACTTAGAGGTCTAATAAACAAAAACTCTACATTGAAATCCATTAAAATATCATTTAGAGATATACCAGATTTATGACAGAATTCTCCCCACTCTAGGAAGAGATTTCAGCTCTCACCAAATAGATCAATAGAAGGGTATTTGTAGAAAATCATCATTTGATACTCAATTTGTTTCTAAATGCAAAACATTAAGAAGCTATTCTTGAATAATCTTGAAGATGAAGAACAAAGCTGGGTTAATTACATTGCCAGATATCACAATTAATTATACAGCTAAAGTAATTAAGACAATTTGGTGTTGTCACAAGAAGGGAAAACTTGGCTAATGGAAAGGAACAGAGTTTAGAAACTTAACCACATGTATATAGTCTTTTTAATAACTGTGATGGATCAATGGATAGCCATAGGATTAAGAATTTGATCCTTACCTCCCATAATACATAACAATCAATTCCAAATTACAGATTTAATGAGAGGAGCAAAGTGCTATTCTAGAAGAAAACATAGCAACATATCATTATGATCTCCAAGAAGATAAAGATTTGTTTTTACAGATCACACCAAAAATAGCATTAACCTAAAGAAAAAAAATGAAAACTAAAATACATTAACATTAACAAATTCTGTTGATAAAAATATCCCATGAAAGAAGGGAAAGGCAAGACATAGAGTAGAATACATTTGTAATACATTTATCTTATCAAGAATTCAAAAATTAAAAAAAAATACTCATAAATCAATTAAAAAGACAGAGCCCAAAAGAAAAATAGGCAAGAAATTTGACTAAGCTCTTCATAAAAGAGGATATATAAATGGTCAATCAGCCTATGAAAATATTATTAGAGAAAGGCAAATTAAAATCACAATGAGATAAGACTGCACATCCACCTGAATGGGTGGTTGAAAAGCACTAAAAATAACACATATAAAGTGAGGATATAGAGAAACTCAAACCTTCATTCACTGCTACAGAAAGTACAAATTGGTACAACTGTGGGAAATTATTTAACACTATCTACTGTATTGAATCTATACATAGCCCATTACCTATCTATTCAGCTATTACACACATTCCAGCAAAATGAATGCCTATGATTACCAAAAAGGCATGTACAAGAGTGTCCACAGAAGCACTCTTAGGAATAGCCAAAATCTAAAAGCAAACTATGAATCAACTGTATACTTTTTTTGACCTTAATTAAATTCCCAAGGCTAGCAATTTCAGCTACTTTAGCATTAGAACCTTCTTAGAAGACTGCTAATAAATAATATGCCAAAATTTGTAAACAGTTTAGTTCAGACTTCAATCCAAGACAAGCAACTCCATTGTATCATTATTACCTCTGAACAAGACATGAGAATTCAAACGGACAAACAGCTTCATAACCTACCTAAAATAGGATAACTTGTTTCATATTTACAGAAAGAAGCTGTACATAGCAATGACAATAAATTGCACTTATACATAACAATACTGATGAATCTCAAAGACACACTGGTAATGAAAAAAAGCCAGATGTGAAAGAGAAATACATTGTGTAATCTTATTTCTATAAAATTCATATTTGTATGTGAATATTCCACTTATATTAAACTAAATAATAAGGAAAATTATTCTATAGTCTTTGAAGTCAGCCTAGTTGTTACTTTTGTAAAGGGGATAATTATTACAAGAGAGCTGGTGGGATGTTGGTGAGGTTCTATTTCGTGACAATAGGTGCTACTTACATGGTATGGTTACATGGTTTGTGAAAATCACCCAGGTGGGGTGTGTGTGTGTGTGTGTGTGTGTGTGTGTGTGTGTGTGTGTGTAGACACACTCATATTTCTGTGTGAATGCTATACTTAGGTAAAAACTGTACTTAAAAAGGTTGAGTTCTCTTTCTGAGAATTAAAAAGTAGCTGTTTAAACTACCAGAGAACAAACCTAGGCAGAAATTGCTGATATGACCCTTGAAATAAGGAAAGCACATATTTTAACCAGATCTTCCCTAACAGCCCTCCCAATTTGATGATGTACTGCAAAGGAGTTATAGCTCAGCAAAATGCCTCAGTCTTACAAGGCTGAGGAGCCAAAGGTCAGAATTCAGAGTTGTCACAGCAGCTGGAATTGTGGGAGAGGTCCTGGAAAGGTGAGAGCCAGAGAAGGGGGTGACCCTAAACTTACACAAAACAGCTTCTCAAATCCTTGCGTGAGTTGTAAACTGCAGAAGGAAAAACAAGAAACCCAACAGAAGGCCACAACTGAAAGGCTAAAAGCTGTAAGGAGATAACAGCAACTTCCTGATGCACAGGATACAGAGTTAGGAGTTTAAGTCCCTTTATATTATAGGATTGTGACCAACATCTTGGATTTTCCTAGAAAGTTCACACTTGAGAATAAGAACCAGAAACCATGCTACAGACTATGTCTCAGAACTATAGAAAGAACCCAAGTAGAACTGCCTTAACATATCTTCTATAAGCTTTAAGTGATCTTTCAGTAATTTGACTGTCTGATAAAATATGTTTCAAAATCCAGAGAATCTAAAATGTATTACACACAATGTTCAATACCCAATAAAATTACTAAGTATATAACATAAACATAATGTGATCCACAGTCAAAGGGAATAAAGAAATATTAGACCCAAAGAAGACTAAAATGTTGGAATTAGCAGACTTCAAAATAAATACTGTAAATATACATGAAAATATGTGTGTGAATACATACACACACATAATAAAAGAAGGGAAATTTCAGGAAGAATATAGAAACTTCTAAGAAAACCAAATGTAAAACTTAAAATGGAAAATACAGTATTCTTAATAAGATAATGCACACTATGGTTTTCACAGAAAATTGGACACTTTAGAAGAAAATATCAATCAACTTGAAGACAGGCAAATAAAAATAATCAAAACTGAGGAAAAGAGAAAAAAAGATTAAAAATAATAAAAAGAGACTCAATAACCTGTGGAACAATGTCAAGAGGTATATATATATATAACTGTTGTCCAAGAGAAAAAGAAGTCAGTCTATTGGGTAGAGAATTGGAAGAAATGTTGGCACAAAATCTCCCTAAATAGTTGAAATCCTAAGAAACTTAATTACGAAATCATGTCTTTTATCTTACACTTCTCAACAGCATCATTTTAGTTTTATCTTAATGATTTGTTTCCATTCATTTTCCTTGAAAGACTTGTGGTAATGGGGCTGAAGGAAAGTATAATAGGTATGATGTGTCTATTTTAAAAAAATGAAAGGGGTTATAATATTATATTTTAGTAAGTAAAGAATTAACATTTGAGGATTTAAAGAGATGAATCTGGTTGATATGAGACAAAGAATGCAGGATCAAATTTTAAAAAATTCTGATTGGACCTTCATAGTTCAAATGTGATGAGAATGGTTAATATCAAGTAATAAACAAATTTATAAATAACTTCTGTCATGTTAAAAAGACAGGTTTTCCCTTAAAACACTATACAACTTTAACTGAAAACAGTAAAGATTGTAAAACAACAAAAATTTAAGCATCAAAATACACTTTCCACAGCAATCTCTTTATCAGGACTGTAATGAATAACAGTACTCATCAACGAATGAATAATAAAATTATGTGAATATGGTAGATAATTCAACCATCTAAAAAAGCAAGCTCACTTCTCTTTGATGCATTTTAATTATATGCACTAAGAGCTGCAGTCTTCCTTATGCATTTTCAAAAATGCTTAATCAATCACTCTTTGAAATATGCACTGTTCCTCTTATTCTTTGGTAATGTCAAAATAACATCTGGGAAGGAAGTAAGCAAGAGTAGCCTGAAGAAAAATATTGTAGAAAATGTTACTTCTTCATTAAAATCTTAATTTCTCATAGCCTTATTTCTTTCAGACTTTTGAGGAATGAGCATGTGACCACTTCCACAGATGTTTAAATACATACAACCTTCTTATTTTGACACATTCAGAAACACTGGTATAAGAAAAGTCATCTGTTTCAAACACTGTACTAATCTCTTTATGTGGGAAATCATTCACAGCTTATAATCAAAGCTGTCTGTTTTCCCACCTCAAAACGATTTTTAAAAAATATATGTTAACTCCAAGATATAAAAAACAATTATTCTAAGAATGGTTATTAAATAATTTTTCATGTTAATAAAATGATAAATTATTAATGTCCATATATATGATGTTCTGTTTTCAATCATTTGAATCTACAAATTTAAAATAGGAAATCATGGGTGGGCCGAGTGGTGCGTTGGTTAAGAACTGGCTTGTGATGCCAGCTCTGAGCAGCAGGGCCCCGGTTCAGATCCCACATATAACGGCACCTGACACTGCCCTCTACAGCTAAGGTGGTGAACAACACCTGGAGCTGGGTTGCCATGAGTTGCCTGTGGATGGCGTAGGCTGCAGCCCCTGCTGCAGTGGGTTGTCATAAGCTACAGTGAGTGGCTGGAAGCCGGCATGAGCTGCCAAGAGCCTCCTGGAGCGGCTGTCCAGAGGCTGGCGACCGATCTGCCTCACCTGAGAAGAGCACATGATAATACCAAGATGGGCCGTGAAGCAAAGTCCTCCACAACTATCCTGAAGAACAAAAGGACAGCAACTTGCCTGTTCCCCTTCCCCGATTCCCCAGCGCTGTTCCCCTCCCCCAATAAAATCTTTAAGAAAAAAAAAAAAAAGGAAATCATGAGTAGAAAGAGAATTCCACTATTACCATTTATTCATTTTAATATAATATTAGTAAATATCCATATACACTCACCAAACTCATAGCCTCAGAATCATATTCATAGCCTCAGAGATTAATTACCAAAACATCTTATTATTTGGATGTAGGGAATACATGAAGAGTTATTAAACATTTTTAATAACTGTTCAGGCATATATATTCCATCAAATACGTAAATCATCATGATCTTTGACAATACAAAACATACTTATAAATAAATGCAATATTTACTCTATGAAGAAAAATCATAAAGGAGATCCTTTCTTGTCATCAATGAATCTTTAAAATATTAGTATATTTATTTATTCATACACGAACAGAACCTGCCAGTGCTGAGCAATAAATCTTTAGCCAATGGTAATGTCTTTAACCTTTTGACTATTCCTAAGTGTTATTTCCTAATTGTCATTTCTTTTATGTATATGTATATATTTCTATCTATCTTCAGCCCTACAACATTACTAATAAATTATGGTAACATTTTTGTTTTGTTTTGTTTTGTTTTGAGGGCAGTATCACTGGCCCTCATATGTGGGACCGAACCGGGGCCGCTGGCTTCCTAGGCCAGCGCTTAACCACCGCGCCACTCGCCCGGCCCTATGGTAACATTTTAAGTGTACAACACCAAATTTAGCCATACAAGATTGGACAATTAAATTTGCAAACTTGTTGCAACAATGTTGCTAAACCTTTTTGATATCAGAGGGATTATTTAATATGAATTTATACCAACTGAACAAAAGTTAACCAAGTTTACTATTTGCAAGTGTTGAAAAAGCTGTGTAAAAAAGTTAGATGATCTGAACTCTTCACCAACAATTCATGGCTCTTGCATTATAACAATACACCAGCTCACATGGCACTGTCTGTGAGGGAGCTTTTAGCCAGTAAACAAATAACTGCATAGGAATACCCTCCCTACTCACCTGATTTGGCCCCCAATGACTTCTTTCTTTCCCCAAAGATAAAGGAAATATTGAAAGAGAGACATTTTGATGACATTCAGGACTTCAAGGGTAGTATGGCAGCTCTGATGGCCATTCCAGAAAAAGAGATCTAAAATTGCTTTGAAGGGTCTACTAGGCACTGGTGCCAATGCATAGTTTCCCAAGGGGAATTCTTTGAAGGTGACCTTAGTGATATTCAGCAATGATGTATGTAGCACTTTTTTTAGGATGAGTTCATGAACTTAATTATATGACCTCAAAAGTTAAAATATTGAGAATTAATTTTAGTAGAGATTAGGTGGTAGTTAGTAACCAGACTGACATGGCAAAACATGAAGCTAATATATTATCTATGGGTAAATTTAATATCATTAGCGATTAAGTAAAAATGGAACCATTTTGAAGACGGAAAATACTAAAAGTTGCAAAACTGATTAAATTAATTACATGTAAATCCATGATTTTACAGCTAATTTGAAAGTACTCTATTCTCTATGTTGTTGCAAATAGCACTATTTCATCTTTTTTATGGCAGATCTTGAGATTATAAAGCTAAGTGAAATAAGTCAGACAGAGAAAGTCAAGAGCCATATGATTTCACTGATATGTGGGTATAAAACTGAAAACAACAAAAGAAACAAGGAAAACAAATGAAGAAACAAACCTCATAGACACAGACAATAGTTTAGTGGTTACCAGAGGATAAGGGAGAAAAGGGCTGGTAGATGAGGGTAAACAGGGTCAAAAAGATGGTAATTGAAAGAGAACTGACTCTGGGTAGCAAACACACAATGTGATATATAGATGAAGTATTGCAGAATTGTACACCTGAAATATATGTAACTTTGCTAACAATTGTCATCCCAATAAAATTTAACTAAAAAAACAAAAGAAAAAAAAGAAGTACTCTATTCTCATTGTTCCTCACATACACTATTCCTAATTAGCTAAGGAGGAAAAAATAATGGAAATTATTGGTAGATGTAAGTTTCAGATATTATACTCAGAGTTGTCAAACCCATCTTTTTTGCAATAAAAAACAAAGAAATGGAAAAAGGACAATCCTGTAGGAAAGGGCCACCTTTCCTACATACTCATAAAATACTTGGCATAATAAAGGTGGCTAGCATGAGTAGCCTATAAACTTAAACTATAAAAATTACTACATAATGAATAATTGGGTTGTTGGCAAAGTCATGAAGCATCTGTGCAATAAAAACCATAGACAAAATATGGCATGACTTGTCTGACAGCCCAATATATTAGTAATCTTCCTGAAGCAGCCTATCAGCCTACATTGTGATTTAGAGAGAATTTTGCTGAACAGATTATAGTGGCCAGAAAGAGTAGACACTCTAAAATTAATACACATAAAATTCATGGATATGTAATTATTAAATTATTACAACAAATGATGTTGTAATGGCATTGCCAATAACAGTGGGTGTTTATTCTGTGCGAAGGCTGAAAAAGTGAGTGTTGTAGGGTTAGTGTTCAATTAATACCATCCAAGTGTAAAATATTATATCTAATGAAAATAAAATTCCAGTCATTAGTGAGAACATTTTTAAAAAGAGGGAAGATGATTCTCTAGGGTTTCCTATGACTAAATACCCCCAATAGGACCAATCCTTTCCTCTAATTCTCTAGCCATCTAACAGGGTTCTGAATGTATAATTTATTCCTGTATTTAGCAGGAAGGGTGTGATCCATATAGGCAACATTTATTTGTTATGTTGCCAGGTATACTTCCTATAATTGATAAATGTTATGGCCTTTATGCTTATAATTCTCACTTCTGATATTTGGGTAATGTCAACCAGTTCTCCATTACTTGACAAAAATGTTGCGAAACCTGGAACATGCTGACTCCATGAAGATAAAATTGTCCCATGAATAGTATCCAAAGTAGCAAGCCCCCACCTCACCTTTCAATAATAGAATCACCAGGGAAAAGAA
The DNA here is from genome assembly GCA_033961575.1 of Aselliscus stoliczkanus. NCBI lineage: Eukaryota > Metazoa > Chordata > Mammalia > Chiroptera > Hipposideridae > Aselliscus > Aselliscus stoliczkanus. Next base: position 28,569,986 of record CM066731.1, read on the forward strand.
AAATAAAAAGTTCAGTTGTAGAAGCAACAAGTCAGCAATTTTCAATTGGGAAACATTTCTGAGTTTCCTTTAAGATTCTCTGGGTTAATCTAATTCTATTTTATGGTTTGGACTATGTATAATTCAGGGTAAAATGTAAATAATGATAATAATAACAATAACTACAATAATAACATCCATTTATTTTCCTGACATTAACTCTTATAACCATCCTATAATATAGGCATTATTATTTGCATTTTCTAAATGAGGAAACAGAGAGGTGACCTACCTCAAGTCATATAGGTCTTAAGTGAGAGAATCAAAGTTTAACCTCAAGTTTGTCTGAACAATGTGCACAGTCATGGTTTCAACCACTATGCAATCCTTGCTATCTTACATATTCATAAAATACTTGGCATAATAAAGGTGGCAATCATAATTTCAAGTATTTACAGCTCCATTACCAAATTCTACTATTAATCCCCCCAATATATTATTAGCTATCTCATTCTTATATTTAAGATTCAAAGAGAGAAAATTAAAACTTAACTGTGTTTCATTTGAGTTTATACTGTAAACAGTGAGTGCTGTGGTTATAACCTCATGTTAGTTTATCAAACAATTTAAAAGATTAAGTAATAGCTATGAAAACACCAATAGATACTTGTTAATACCCATAATGATATGTTCAAATTCTATGTTATATATATAATTCAAGATAATTCAATAAAGATATAAATTTTACTGAAAACTTACTTTGCAACCTCCGTGTTGGGCTCTCTCCATGGAGCTGTCGTCGTGACATATATGGAGAAGGATGGGGAAGTGGCAATGAAGAGACATCATGGGTCTGAAGTTTGTACCAATGTGGCTCATCATCTAATAATGCTGTTTCTAATTCAATTAAAATCTACAAAGCCAAGAGAAAAAGAACTGTTACATCTAATAATACAGGAATTCTCTTAAATGATCTCGTAACTTATATAATCAGAGTAACGTTGTTAGATCAGAAGGAAGGACATGTTGCAAAATATTTCATATGTTTTGATAATAACAAAATAAAAAATAAATATTTATAACTATTATTGATTTAATAGTTTTAAATATCTAAGACCTTTATTTTGGACACTTGACCACCCTCCACTAGAGGCTACTTAATTTGCTATTACAGAAATAACACTTATTACTAAAAGTCTGCAATAATAACTAATATGTATACTCATATATATTCTAATTTAAAAAGCATTTTCATTCATTAATTTAACCATTACGAAAACTCTAAATGGGGAAAGAAAAATCAATTAGAAGTGTCTAATGTGTGCTTCAAATCATGGCATATGTTATCTTAATTTTCATGAAAAGAACTAATAGTTTGGTCTTATTATGCATCTTGATAGATACAGATATCAAGGCTAAAAAAGATTAAAGGAACTTTTCTAAGCTCGCATCAGCTGGTAAGTGAAAGAGCTGCCATATGAATCAAAGTCTGTCTTACTTAAAACTCTGTGTTCATGTTGATAAGGATTCAAAACAGGAAAGAGAAAAAATGGGTTTTTAAAATAAACCACTTTATAATATGAATGTTTAATAAGTTTACAAAGAAAATTAGTCCGTATAAATAAATAACACTTTTTATTTTCTTTTAGGGTCATGTGCCAATACAACAGTGTTTGTACTTGGGCACATGAGAACTGCTATCTAATGATAATCACTATTTAGCAATGGGTGGTAAAGAAGAAAAACAGCTAAGTTCAATCTTCCTAAATTTTCACTAGTCGTTTTCAAATTTACAGACACTGTATTCCAAATGTACACACACACACACTTATTTAATCCTCATATCAACCTTGAGTTGCACACTATTATTATTCCCACTACTATTATTCCCAAGAGGAAACTGAAGCACAAATAGGTTTAATAACTTGCTCAAGGACACAAGGCTAGGAAATGGTAGTGTCACAAATACAGACCCAGGCAGCTGTCCCAGGCTTTGACACTAACAACTAACTGCTATTGTTCTTCCTAACTGATTTGCCACTCTTCGATTCCTTAGCTAACAACATGCAGTCCAATATTTCAATGGATTGTTGTTTTTCCCATGAGTTTACCATTTAATTAACTCAGGAAAACCAACTACATTGAAAAGTGCTGAAAGCAGATAACTTAGTGCGTTAATAGCTACAGAACTGCCTCTCACCTTGTCCCTCTCCAATTGTCCCATTCTCCATATTACACTAAAAATATTTTCTCAAATACAAACGCAATCATGCCATTCTCTTTTTTTAAATCTATCACTGGTTCCCATTATCCACAAGATAAAATCCAAACTTTCTAATGAGATATATTAATGGACATAATCTGGTGTCAGTTTAACCATCAAGTATCATCTCTTACCACTTTCCCTTCCGGTTTCAATGTAGTTGTCCAAAACGCCCTCAACTCGAGTGTCCTGTTATTCTTTCTGCAAGAATTTCACTTCCCTTGACTTTGCTAAATTCTACTTTCTCTATGGAGCCTTCCCTGGAAACTTCCCCTCTGATGCACAGCAAGTGTGTACTCCTATTGGATTACCCTGTAATGCTATCCACCAGACAATAATTGCCTATTCACTCATCTATATCCCCAGTGGATTATGAATTCTGTGTAGGAGGTAGCGTGCCTCATTCATTTTTGAAGCCTCACTCCCTAGAATATTACAGGTATACTATAGGGCTTAAAAAATTATCCATGAATAAATGATTGAACTGCTAGTGATACAGTAGGTTCAGCAAACTCCAATAAAATGATATACTAACTATAAAATACAGCAATATATTGTGAAATACAAACCAACCACTTACTATCAACAATGAGATATCTACAATAGGAATAAACATGTAAAAAGATCACAGACTATTTAGAAACATTGTTTTTTATGACATCGATAAATTTAGTCTTAACGCAGTAGCTAAAGAAATTGTGTTCACTTTTTCATATATTCAAAATATAAGTTTTTACTGACAGTCATATAAATTAATGTATGAGTATTCAGGATGACGTATAGAGTCTTAAGTTTTAAAATAATTTCAGATACCTCTCCTAAGAATTCACTTTCTTCCTCTCTAACTCGAGCTTGATCCCAAAGAGTAATCTCCAGCATTCGTTCCCGAAATTCTCTTCGGTGGACTGGAGAGTAAATGAAGGTTTGGTTCCATTTGGGTTCTAATGTTTTCTTTACAGTTTTAGTTCTTCTTTTGTTTTTGTCACTATAAAAAAAAAGAGAATATATGAACTTAAATAAACCTTTATTTTAAGTTTTGCCATAAAAATTATTAGTGTAAAATTTCTCAGGCAAAGAGTAAAGTGAAGTTGTTCCACAAATTTATCATGCATTACAAGTACTACAATCTTTAAAGTTACTATTAAAATCTATAAGGTGTATAATTTTATTGCTTTATAAATCTGAAATTTTTTGATGACAAAGTTAATTTTTCTTAAAATCTAAATAAAACCAGACTATAGAATCTTATTTCTAATTTATTTTTAAACATTGCCCTATTGGAAACCTCCCAAATGCTGATAACCAATAACATTACATATACTATTCACTTAAACTACAGAAGTCTCATTGTACAAAAAATCTAGTAAATTGTGATGTTCAGAACCTCACATCCCTGTATGTTAGCTAATGAGTAATTGTACTTAGATTTTTTTCAAGTTATTTTCTTACATACAAGAAATACATACTTGTCTATTTGACCTTTATCAGTTCTCTTAAAACATTGTAAAGTTACTTCTATGTGAGGTAGCCACTAAATGTGGGCCGGAAATGGAAGATGGCCATGCCGATGAATGAGACCTCCACCTCAGAGTCTTCCATACTTTTTGTTAGTTGCATATATCTATCAAGTGAATGTTTTTATTACCTATGCATCCTAGTACATGCACATGTATTTATGAATTATATATATATATATATACAGAAGGATTACTATACTTTTATACTAATATATGTATACATTAGTAAATATAAAAATTAGAATTTAAAGATAAAAATTCAAATACTTCTTCTTGAACTATAATGGATTGTCTTACACGTCCCCTGGGTACATGCATTCTTTTTTGGAGATGACTTCTTTAGCTTATTAATATCAATGGCTGAATAGAAATAAAGAAAATCATCTGGGACAGAAATGCTAAGCTGTCTAGAGAGCCTACTTGAAGTAAGACGTGGACAGTGAACTCCAGGTGGAACTGTATTAACTGCTCCAAATTCCCTCATCAGAGCACAGTTCTCTCTAAGAATTCTGGGATATAGGAAGCAGAGAGAACTAAGAAAGGGTAGAGAATCTCTGAGTTGAGGTGGCTATGCAACTTGTAGGTGAATATAGAGCTTAATGTTTAATATAGATTTGACTTAAATAAATAAGAACATATTGTTTCCAGAGCACATACACTTAATGGGGCAGAAAACAACCTTAAAACAGTATATCTTTATTAAGTTTTAAGGCCTTGGAAGGGAAATAACTTTGGAAACCCATGCGGGAGGTTTTATCTCTCTTCAAATTTATGGAAAAGAAGTGTTATTATAAATTAAAATGACAAAATAATAGAAATAATAACAAGGACTATGATATGACATTTCTCCTTCCCTTCTAAAATTTTAACAAGTATTTATAAGAATCTACTTATATTCTAATCCATTAAAATGAATTATGAGACCCTGTCAAAAAATAATGCTCCTTTCACGAAGGCCAGAGGGGAAGCATTAGGGAGCCTTGCTGTCTAAATCAAGAATAGTTTAAACTGCAATTTGAAAGGAAATAGAAAAATAAGCCTTGACTTCCTCTTTAGGAGTGAAACAAGTTCTCAGACAGACAATGACTATTTTAGAAGGGATTTCTATAGTGGGTGGAAGACTAGATAATCTCTGAAGTTCTTTGCAAACCCACCATATATGATTACTATTTAATAAGGCAGTTTAGTGTGCAGAGAAACACCAATCCATGAAAAGAACTTGAAAAATTATCTTCAGATGTTATAAAAAAATGAATTTTATCTTTTCTAAAGTATAAGGCCTTCTAAATAAGATCATGCTGTATAAGGCAAACACTGAAAAGTTGCTAAAAGTATTTAAAAACTAAGATCAATAAGCATACTATACATATTTTTGAAATAGCAGTCTAGCAATAATGAATAATAGATCTCTAACAGCATCACTTAATTGTTAAGAGTGTAGTTAACATTTAAAAAAAAAATCTCACCTAAAGCTTTTTCTACATATTTTCATGTTGCCAGTGTTTTTTTGATTTCCATATAGTTTAACTTAGTAACAGAATGCAAAGAGTTAAAATTTTAATTCAAAATGAAAGAAAATATATTTTGACTGGTAGCCAGCTTTACTTCAAGATATAAAAAAGAACGCCCAGCTCTTTTTTAGAGTACATAGTAATTTTGTAGAAAATAATGTTTTGAATGGCATAACTGACATACCAACATTCTAGAATAAATCTCTTCTATATAGCCTCACTTGCTCCCTCAGAAATTATTATCAGTAAGAAGGCATCAATTGTTTTCTATATTCACATATTCAAGTAGTTTTTCTCTTAGAAAAATTGTCAAGAAAAACGAAATGATTCATACCAACCCATAAGTAGCGCTTTATTAACATGTAAAAACTTGTGTCAACAGAAAAAAAAGTGTTAAGATGATAATATAGCTGTTCCTGAGTTAACCAGTGAATTATTTTTTCTATTAAAGATAAAACCCTGACACAGCTCTATCAATAAACTACAAACTTCCCTAAATATTCCTCAAATTCCTGTTATTTGACAAAGAAACTCAGTTGAGAAATAATCTTGGATGTAAATATTCAAATGTTTCTCATGTTCTTTAGTGTGGAGAAAAGATAAAAATACTACATCTGGAATATTAAAAAGTAGTAAAGGGGATTTTCCCTTCCATTTTAGCTCAATCTGCTCAGAAAGTTGGGTGGGGATATGGAAAATAAAATAAACATAAAAAATATAGATCAGGAATAAACAAAAAAAAACAAGATCAAGAAGTACATTCCATAATTTGAGAGGCTTTATTACTTCATTATCTTCAAAAGTACTTTTCTTCAAAGGTTTGATTAAGTAGAAACTTGTTATGTCTTACGTGTTCCCATAGATGGGAACGCGCCATTTTCTGCAGGTTTTAATGATGGCATGCTAAGGATGTTTAGACTAGTAAGTCATGTGTATTCTATAAAGCTAAGTGACTTAGTCTCCAGAATGGTAGGGTAATAAGACTGTGACTTCTGTCATCCAACTGACGTTGAAGCTACATTTAAAGCTCTAGTTATGGATGTCCTCTTTCTCCCTTGCAGTTCAGAGTATATCCCTATCCTAAAGGCAACCTAAGTTGTTAGAAAACAATCATCTTCAAACAAACTTTGCAAGATAAATGTATATAGCAAAGAATTTCTAATTTAGCTGTTGTGCCACCTTGATATATTTTTCTGAGAAATTTATAACTTTCATTTCAAAATATATGTCAAATAAAATGTAAGGTCTTTGTTAATTGTCTGCTTCTTTCCTTTCATCCTTTTCTTTGATGAAATTATTCTTCAGGTGATACTTTGGCATTCAAATCAACCTGGATGACTTTCAACTTGAACTAAGTAAAGAAGGGTCCAAAAGTGTGTAAACATATTTAAGACCACATCTGTGCTCAGCTACTTCCAACCTGAGAAAAAAATGACCAGACCTTGAAAATACCTTGCCCCGAATGCCAGGGATGAAAAATAGCTGGGGAAAAGGGAAATGGTGTCATTGTTTCTTTATTTCATGAAGCATATTGAATAGTCTCTTTTATTTTTGATGTGCCTGAAATTAAGAGTGACTAGATAATTTCTGATAAGTTATTTCTGCAATCCTAATTTCTCTATTTTAATCAGAATAGAACAATACTTACGTTGATTAGAAAGGGCACAAAACAAATTATACTCAAAGAAGCCAATTCTGGCCCAGTGGTAAATTTCCTTGGATATGGGGTGATGTTAAAAAAAAGAACACTAATTAATTTTACAGATTTTAGAGAAATATTATCTTAGGAAGAGAAGGTAGAAATTATAGAGGAAAATAATGAGTACCTTTTAGTATCATTTCCAATATTTTTGCCTCTGTAGTTTGTGCTAAAAGTATATTTGACTTAAATAAGCATAATTTTTAATGATATTTGGATAAATGAAAATATACATTAAGAAATAATCTACATGACTTTAAAAATATGCAATAAAATTATCTATATCACAAACATTTGATAAGTTTTAAAATAATCTCAAAGCATTTTCTGTCACTATTTTGATTCCTAAGAATCATTATGATTCTGTTATACTTCATAAGTATCTGACTAGTATGATATATATTGATATAGATAAATGATGCAGAATCGAAACACCCACTGCTATTAACATTTCTTATTTATTTTCAAGAAAATTTACTTTTGTTTTATATCTTTACCTTCTGTCTGGAAGAAAGTAAATTTTAACATAAGGATTCCTTGGCCTCCCATCTTCCCTGGAAAGCAGATCCTTTGCTCCCAAAATTGTAACTATTAATTGGTGACCAACCTTGTCAAACCATAGTTTTATCTGAAAAGCAAAAATATACATTTATCAGCTCAAACATTGACTACCGTAACATAATATTTACATTCCCAATCTTCACCCCAGTTCCATACACTAATACTAGCACAGAATATAAATTTCACTTAATAAATTTTGCTTAAAATAAAAGGATATGCTTTAATAACTTCAATGAATAGAGGAATTAATTCAAATATTTTGGTTTGATAAATCACTTGGACTTTTGTTAAACTAATTTGTTACTTATTAACATGAACATAATAATTACACTACTATAACTAAGGACTTTATAAACAATGATTGCTGCGTGTTTATCTTTATGGAAGAATCACTGTAGCTCATTTTGGCTCCTCTCTAATCGTGAGTTCAGAATAACTGGTCAAAATGAACTGAACAGACAGTAACTTGTTTGTATGGCATTCACAGGGAATTTTAAGTAAATGTTTTATGTTATTCCACAGCAAAAGACATTTCAAAGAATTTAAGCAGCAGGGAATTACTAGCAGCTTTAGTCAATAGACTCCTTAAGTTTGTATTTAAACAATAAATTCATCTTTTAAAATTTTTCTTACACTGACACAAAAATCTCTTTTTTGTTTGATATGCAAATGTATGACATCCTTAGAATAATAAGGATATCTTTTATAATTTGAGATGAGAAAATATGAACAATTTCCTTGTGTCATAATTAGAGATGGAATTTCACATTCAGCTGCTGAATTCATTTGATTTCACAACTGCCACTTTCCCACACACATACCTCACACTCCCACACCCAGCCTGCTGATTCTAGCATGTCAGGATCTAGGATAACTGTAGCTCTGATCCATGTTTTGATTCAGAACTCTGCATATCTCTGATTGTTATCTTGAAACTGAAATTGAATCAAAAATTTTTTGGAATTTGGGGAAAAACTATATTTATATAATATGTTTTTTATGGTTTATATGATTTATGGTATATATATGTCTATCTCTCTCTCTCTCTCTCTCTATATATATATATATATATATATATATATATATATATGTTCATTTTTTTAAATTTCCTTAAATTTGAATGTATGTTTGCAGCAATTTAAAAAATTTAAATATACATCTCGTGTCAGTGCTTCCATCCTCTCCAAAGTGGACAGTCTGGGCCAGGCTCTGGTATATATAAACATATTTATATTTGTTATAAAAATAATAGTAAGAAATATTTAAATATTTAAAATTATAATGACTACTCTTTTCGTTGTGTTATGTCCTTATGCTTAATGCTGGCACTATCTTGCTGTTGAGTCAAAAGAAGTTTTCCGAGTAATGCAGCTAAGTACCAACAGACTAGAAAAGTGTTTCTTAAACTGTGGTTCACAAACCTCCTACATCAATGTTATCTGGTTTATTTAAGAAGTTACAAACTCCTGTGGCCCACCTCTCACCTATGGAATCAGAATGGGGCCCAGGAATTACCATTTTAACTGTCTTCCAGGTGATTCCCCTGGGCATTAAAGTTTGAAAACCACTGCCTTGGTTGGTCTAAGGGATCAATCTGGAAAAAAAGCCTCTAATATTTGAATGGACAGAAAATTCAAATATGTGCTTGCCTAACAATATTAGAACATAGATACAGATGAAGATAAGTGGAAAAAAGAGACTATAAACTATTCTGGCAAAAGACATAAGGGAAAACAAAACAAAAAATAAGGCAAGAAATACAAGAGTGTCTTGCATATGAGATGAAACAGAGATGTTGTCAGATAGCATCATGGTTCCTCAAAAATGCGTGACCAAACCAGATTAATTTCTCATATTTTCTATTGTGTATAGAAATAAAAAAGCTTATGGGTTTATTTTTTCATGATATTAAAACTCCTATTCTGAGGATCATGACATGAATATTGGACACCTCAAAGAGAAAAAGATTCTGAAAGGCTAAAAACTTTTTCCCAATAAACTTTACACTTAACAAAGAAGGAAACAATAATTATCATTATTAGACTAAGCTCATAATTATTAGAACAAGTTATTGATTTCAGTGAGTTTCTTTTTTGAAAGATTGAGACTAAGCACTTGCAATCTTTTGAAATCATTTCAGCTAAACATTTGAGATGATATTTCAAATGTTTGATAAAGAATATTCATTTTAGATTTTCTTATGCCATGGAAAACCAAAAATATCACTTATTAAAAACATTCAGTTCTTATACAAACAGATAGGCATATGATCTTCATATTTCATAACACTTAACAGTTTATTAAATTATACTTTACAAATATATTTGTTAAAATAATATAGATATAAAATAGGCACATTTTAATGTTACCAATTTTTCCATCAAAATGAAACTTTTTAATAAACTGTCTTAAACTGGGAAGTTTGATCAATAGCCTTAAATTTCATTTTATATTACAGGATTTGCATTGAAGTTTTTAACAGATATCCAGTTCACATTACAAAACATAATCATTTTATTAGCTAGGTTACTTTTATAGCATTTCTAAATTCTTTATCTGTGCTTTTTAAGTGAATGGATAATATATCAGTTGATTCCCCAAAACATAACAAGTGTATTTTAACAATTCTAGATATGACATATTTCTTATTTTACCTCAATATCTTTAACAAAAATCTTGGTATCATTTTAATTGTTGTAACATAATTATCATTCCAGCTTTAGCTTAAAACCATTTTTAATTTTCCTAAGCAGAATCTGAACAGCACAAGTAGTCAATATTTTACATTGTATAATATCAATTAGAACAATTTTAATTTTTAAAATTTAAGCCAAAGTATATTATTCAAAACCAACAATGACAAAAAAAAAAAAACATGCAGCAAAGCAAGGAAAGCATAATACTATTAAAGAAAAAAACTATATTGACATTACTTTACCATATAAGGGTTTCCTAATGAAAAGAGGCAAACAACTTGTACCCAAGTACTATAGTAAAATTGTATGTTATTACAATTACAAAATGTAAACAAAATAAACCCAGCACATTTTATTTGGATTGTGATTTTGTTCTTTCAAAGTAATATACTTTTCAAAAGTGGAACCATAATATAATATGCACAAAATTGATGTTTTCGATAAGGTACAAATTTATTTGCCAATCTCCTCAGGATTTATTACTTGGAAAATGCAAGAGAATGTAGATGTTAAGTGATATAATGACTGATTTAAAGAGACAGCAGCCTTGTGCAATAAAGGAAAAATATCAAAAGTATAAAATTAGTACCGATTTCAATGTTACATATAAGTAGAATCTACAGTAATTGCAACTCTGAAACCTATGAATTTTAGTATTTAGTTCATCATATAAAATCACTAACCAAGATTGTCTCTTTAAATTTTTATTGTATTTCAATCCCCATGCATAATATTTCAAGCTGGCTCATAAAATGATTTGAAAGTGAATAATATGGCTTGGAGCGACATACCAAAAAAAGTTATCCTACTACGCATTTTCCAAAAACATACAAAAAAGGGTTAAAACACAACTTTAGTTTCTATCAGGCAGACAAGGCCTTTACCTGAACCCTAGGAACAAAAGGCGTTGTTCTTCTACTAAGGCTTTGGCTCTGGTAAGCAAAATTAAAGAAAAAAGCAATAAAACAAAACCAAAAGGACAACACGCTGGAACTAAAACCAAAAGTAAAAACAAACACATACAACTATCTCTTAAATATAACTTTTCCATGACAATATATATATTTAAATTAAGTATTTCAATGTAATGAATAAATTAATGTTGCCAAAATGCTAAAATGTATAAAAACTACATAAAATCTCAGAATTTTTAAATGTAATCAACATAACAGGAATGTAAAATAACACATTCAGGCTCGTATGTTCTGAACGAATGAGTGTAAACATAACCCAAGAGCCATGAAATTTAAGGTTTCACCCTTAAACACACTACACAGAAAAAAATCACAGTCCAAAAAGAAGTTAGATGAAAATGCATTGTAAAATTATTAGTTAAAAGACATGTGTAAAAGTAATCATGTGACTTCTCCAAAATGATATGTCTAACAGAAGTCTAAAAACCATTAGCCAAATTGACTTGAGCATTTCTTAAAAGAATAAACACAGTAAGATAAAAGTATGCCGAATGACTACATTAATTAGTTAATTCATACTTTAAGAAACTATACTAGATTCGAGTATTTAAACAGCATTATCTGACAGTTATTTTGTACCACGTGTGATACCACTATTTATTGCTAGTCATACCTATTAATGACAGCATTTCTTTCTTTTTATTTATATAGTTCTTTGTATTTTTCCAAGCCTTTAATGACAGTTTATTGCTGCCAAAAACAGTAGGGAGTAATTACCATTATCTCCAATTTGCAGGTGAAAAAACAGAAACCAAAAAAAATCCCCCAAAATAGAAGCTCAAACAAAAAGTAAGATAGTATTAAAGATAGAAAATAAAGCCCAGTTTAGACTAAATCACTATTTCATATTCTTAGAGTTAAAATCAAAATTTCCCTTCTCTTCTGACTTATTTTGTTTTCACATAAAACTGTTTCCAAAAGACACCACAATAATCAGAATTTCGTGCTTTTATTAAGGCATGTCAACAGTTAAATCAGGAACAAAATCAGATTTATCTCTCTGGATTTGGGAATGGATTTCAAGGCATTTAATTTTCTTCTTTCACCGAAATTCTACTCTGTTCTTCACATTTCTCATGGATGTCTGTCTTGTCTAATTCAAAGAGTTGTAAACATTAATGGGTTCAGGCTTTTCCACTGATATCTGTATATAGTTATAGTAAACAGTTAATAGATAGTAGGAGGACTGTTGCCCAATTCAACAATCATCAGACAGATACTTTTAAGACGTAAACCTAAGACCCAAAGAAAAGGAGGGCAGACCTTAAAAGCAGACTATCACTGAATAATATTAGGCATCTTTCTCTCTGTCCAAAACCCATGGCAGTCTCTAATTTAAGCTGTCTTCCTTTTTACGTGGAGACATTTCCAAAGGAAGAAAGAAATGTTTACACATGGCATGTGTCACTGATATCTGTATAACCCTAAGTGGATAATTCTCTAGCAAATGGGGAAGGAATATGTGAAATTCATAGAGATTAGTTAGGCATGCTGAACGAAGACACAAGGTGCTCAATTTAGAAATACATTTTATTTTCCTTGCCCTCTCACTTGTTCTACCTGTTTTAAACCAAAAATGTCAAGGTAATACAAGTAAATATTCTTCAAAAACTAAAAGATTTACTTTATAAAGAATAGTACTTTGAAATAAATTAATCCTTTATGGCAAATGTTTTCAATCTTTAAAATGATCTCAAAAAAAGTAACTCACAGATTTCTAAAATCACTTGTCTAAATCTATGGCAACCTAATCTTAACCCATAAATTTATCCATTAAGCTTAGCTATAAAAACATATTTTTCTTTTATTAGTTGTTTAACTGAGGTGGAATTCAAATAATATACAATAAACCATTTTATTTTTATTTTTTATTTTAGCTGAGCCATCCTGTCACCTGTTTGCAGCTCAGAGGCAGCTCTCAGCTCAGGCCGGGCATCGAACTGCTGTTGTTCAGAGCCCAGCTCACAATAAACCATTTTAAAGTGTACAATGCAGTGGCATTTAGTGTATTCACAATGCTGTGCAACTGCCACTTGCCTCTAGTTTCAAAACTTTTTCATCATCCAGAAGAATACCTGTAGCTATTAAATAATTATTCCCCATTTCCCCGTTGCCCCAGTTCTTGGCAACTACTAAAATGCTTTGTCTCTATGTATTCTGGATATTTCACATAGGAATGGTAAAGTACTATGTGTCTCATTGAAATTTGTAATTAATATGACTTCATTTATTTTAGGCATGAAATATATATCTATAACAATTCGGCCTCATCTAAATGAATTTGATTTTGTACATCACAATTTATTTTGCATTTTTAGTGTCACCGCCTACTATAGACTGCACTACTATCATTAGGACATTCCTTTTAAGCAGTGCTTCTGGAATAACAAGGCTGTGACAATAAGATATGAAAAGATAAGAGCTCAAGGAAAAAAAATTCCATGTACAGGGTTTTAAAAAGGCTACAGAGTTTCTAGGGAGTTATAAAGTATACATACCTATTCTTTAGTTACTTATTCCCTTTAGATGGACATATAAAATTGTAAATATTTACTAACTCATCACTAAAAATGGAGTCAGAAAAATATTAAAACAAAGTAACTTAGGGAAACATCACAACTATGAAGTAAAATAAAATATGACTGCCAGTAAGAATCAGTGTATTCCTATACGGAAGAATTCTGAGCTATTTCTCATGTTTAAAAGAGTTGAAGGCTGTGTTTTATCTTAACTCTCCATCAGAAAAACTAGCCAAAGACTGCAAATTAATTTTAATATATTGAGGAAATTATAAAAGTCATCCTCAGAAGAAGGAAGTTATATTATAGAAGAATGTAAATTTTAAAAAGAATCAAAATAAGGGAGTGCTGACACTGAAAAGATTAACATATAGTCCAGGTGTCATAAACATGAGCTCATACTGATTTTCTCACCAAACACATTAATGGCACTTTTATAGTGATGCCCTAGAAAAAACATAAGCAGCAGCACAATTCAAGCATGGAGAAGAAATACACTGCATAGATTTTTTTTAAATCATCAACAGCTTTGAGCATGAAAGTTTAAACGACAATTTGCATTACATGTATATTTTTCTATTTGAGAAAATATCAGTTCATGAACTGACATAAATATACTAGGAATGTTGGCTCGGATACTGTACAAATTATCTTTGTTCTCAGACATCAGCAATGTCATGATTTTTTAAGTGAATTATGGGCCCAGGTAGAACCTGACCAAAATAAAAAATGCCCAAAGGTAAAGTAGAAGGATATAGGAATTGTATTGTTGTCTTGTAACTTCTTAGGGGTTTTCCTGAGTGGTGATATATGTGGACACACATTTTTCCAACCTCTACATCATTAGAGCAAATCAAAATTGTCTCCTGTGGGCAGAAATAGGATTCAATATGAAGGGAAATACTATATCCAAAAGGGTATCTTGCTTATGTTTTTGTGCATGCAAAGGATGAATATAAAATTGTGTTTCATGAGGGTAAAATTCATGTCTGTCTTGTTCACTGTTGTATTCCAGCTACTAGTATTATGGCTGAACCAGGGTCAGACTTTAATGTCTATATCTTCAATAGATGATGGAGATTAATTTGACAAAAACATTTTGGAGGAAAATTTGGGCAACAGATTTCAAGAATCATAAAATTTTCTTTTCCTTCCATATTGTAATTTTACTTCTGAAAAGTTATCCTCACAAAATAATTTTGTCCTAACAAAATAAGCAAGATTTATGCTAAAGGATTTCCATGGCATCATTATTTATAAGTTAGAAACAAGCGAGATATCCTATAATAGCAAATTAAGTTAAAATGGGGTATAAAATAGCTACTAAAATCAATTTTAAAAGAATTTTCAAAAGTTTAAAGGAAAAAGTACACAATATATTAGTAAGTGAAAAAGCAGGCTTCAAAATAGTATACACAGATTGACTACACTTTTTAAAAATATTTATATGTATGTGAATGATTATATTTTATAGGCTGAATTATAGGTGATTTTTGGTTTTTATTTATTTATCTGTACTTTCTAGATTTACCATAAGTATAAATATCATTATACTTACAAACATTATCTTACTGGAAACTACTCCTTCCAAGTCATAAGAAAATGATACAATGGTACACATTTTACATTACAAATACATGGATTTAAACCAACTTCATTTATACATCTAAATACTATAACTTGGTACCATTTCATATATATATATATATATATATATATATATATATATATATATATAAAACTTTTAAGTTTACATTGTCTTCAAATATGTAACAATGTACACTTTCTACCATATTAATTTTGAACCATGAGGAAAAATTGTGGAATTTGAAATTTGTCTTGATGCCTGCACTGTGCTCCTCACCCTTCCCTCCTAGTCCAATTTGTAACAAGGCCTTGGGATTTCAAACAAGGTAACAAATTGGTACTTACTTATCATGGGAGTATAACTTCCACTCCTTCCTCCTCCACCTACTGAAGCCAACTATACACACACACACACACACACACACACACACACACACACACACACACACTCTTATGTATATACTGGCATCATCCATCTACCCAGAGGATTATTTAAAGATGAACTATTTAAATAGAGCCATTAACAAACAAAACAAAACAAAAGAAAACAAAAAACAGCTAACATTTAATACCACTTTCTGGTGAAAAATGGTGAAAAAAATACATGAACATTTGTAACCATAAATGACATCTGTGTTGTCAATTTATATAGAGAATAAGTAGAAAGATGCTACTTATGTGGAAAAATGAAAAAAGACCATTATCCTCAAATGAAAAGTTCATTCTATTTATGAAAGAGACAGGAAAAGAAAATAATAAAGAGAAGAAAATCATTTTAATAAGACATTTACAATCTCCAAACAGTGTCTCATTTCTTGCACACTTTTTGTAATTGTTACCATTGTGATCAAAACAGTCCCTGAACAGACATGTCTAGTGGCTTTTTCAATAATTTTTAATATGTTAATTTTGTTTATACTTATGTGTCCTTTTAATTAATGAGAATTCTTCAGTAAAAGTCAAACACATCTCCTTCCCCCAAAAAATAAAGTAGAAATTTTGTATCTGACTGAACAAAAAGTTTTTCTGTTGCTCTTAAAATATCACCCCAATAATAGTTTAGTTTTTAATTATAATTTTTTATCCAAAATCCAGTGTCTGAATTTTGAGAATCTAATAGTTCTTAATACTAATAAAATTTCAACTTTAGTAGCCTTTCGGCATTATTGTCAATATCAACCTGTATATTTACAAAACATAGCTGGATAAATTTTAATATTTTTAATGGTTTTAAAAAGGAATGAAAACTGAAGAAATAAATAAAAAGAGGGCTTAGATTTGCAAAGCTCTTCTAATACAAACATAAGACATATAATTGAATTTTGAACTTTCATTATAAAATGTTCAAATTAGGGATAACTTAATACGAAATCACCTGGTGTACTCAGTAATCTTGTACATATTTACCCATTTACTTACTTTCGCCTGTTGACAAAAGCATCTAAAGTATCATTATATTTCACAGTAATGTTCATACCCCAATGATTACTAAAAACTTTTCCTCAAATTTCCTTAAGGTTGAAAACCAGGGAATAATACATAAATATTTACATTTATCTTGAATATATCATCCTTGTATAGTGCAGAATTTTTATTTCAAGAATATGACAGAGTATAGTCATTTTAAGGTATTGAGCAAAACTCATAACCTTGAAATGTGGAATAATATTATTAAGGTAAAAAAGGTTTTAGATATCTTCTCAAATTCTAACTCTCAGTAAATTCCAGAAAACCTAACTCTAATAAAGAAAACACTTTGGAAAATAATTAAAACTAAATTCAATTAATTAAAATTACTAAGAATGAGAAAGTTGATAGTTAAAAGGACAATTACATTCTAAGAAAAACTTGGTTTACAAAAAACTAGAAACATATAACGAAAACACTACTTGATAGTCCAAAAAGAGGAATTAATTTAGTGATTACATACTGAAATTTGTCCAGATAAGAACTGTGGAACATCCCTCAACATGCCAGGACTCATGGGAGAGGTAACGGAAATAGAAGGACGATCCATTTTCTGAGATTCGAATGAGCTAGAACCTGAAATGGTAATTATACATAAAAAATAATAACAATGGCTCTTCATTAGCATTTAATAATCTTTACCTTCTACCTCTTACATTTTTTAATGTCCACACAATAACATTATATAGACCATGTTCTTAGTCACAATGTTCCAAATACACTGAGAGGGTTTTACTGAAGCATAAACAAAGCTTAGGGATTCTCTTAAGACCAAGGATGAACCATTTTCAGTGCCAATTAAAGCTGAGAGAGAGAGAGGCCTCTACATCAGGACTGACTTACTTTGTCAGTTATGTGTATTGAACTCATATTTACAATAACATATTAAGAAAATTTTTAAATGGAAATGTAAGTAGGAAATACCAAAATCTAAATCAATAAAGCAACTTGAGAACAATCTACACTTGTAGTGCTAAACACATACTAGAATGTTAATTATAAAATGTTTTCAGGAAGTGACTTCTTATAACTTTATCTAGAAGAATATAATAAATTACATAGGCATAAAGGGAGTAAGGGACTATTAAAATATGTGTCAGAAAAAGCAGAACCACAGTACCCAGAAGTTACATGTATGAATTTATTTCTATGGAGAGGAAGAGACAAATTGGAAAGTGAATAAAGATGGGGCTCATGGGATACTGGGGGGATTAAGTGCCTGGAATTCTGGGTTACACATTTTGGTGCTAATGGATTACCCATCCATGCTAAGCTCTTATGAGTGAGGTAATAAAAACTGCATTTGAGGAAGGTGACTTTACCACTTATTTAAAGTGTGGATTCAATTGAGTGAGATGGACAACAGAGCCACGTAAATTCAATGAAATAATAATAGGAAAGGTTGCGAAAGGAATAGAAAGAATTCAGGTGATATCATAAATGAGAAAATGAGGACTTGGAAACGAATTAGATATGAGATATAAAGGAAAGATAGGGGAAAAACATTAAGATTTCATGTCTTATAACCAGATTTAGGGTCAAGAAAGTCCCCTGTGTGTCTGTCTTGTTCCCTGCACAGGACCATGCTCATAATCCCTGGGATGCAGAATGCTGGAGGAGTCCTGTGTTTAATGGAATGGGTGGAAAAATTAATCTGGAACACTGTGACCCTGTGACATCTCTGACACACTCAAGAGATGAAAAGAAGGTAACTGAATATACGTTATTCAGGAACCAAGTGTCGAGTAGACATTATTGCTGGAAATTAAACTGTAAAGTGTCTCCCTAATCGGAGGCCTAAATGGATAAAATTCACCTCTGTAGAGAGCAGTGTAAAATGAAGGGGGAAACTGCAAGCGTTGGGATCAGGAGTAACGGTGACGTTTTATAATATTTAGAAGTGGAAAGAATATGGACTTTACAGTAAGAAACAGGCTCAGTTTTCTACATGTTAAGCTTCAAGGAACAGGAAGACACATAGACATTCAAGAATGAAGAGTATGAGGGCCGGCCGAGTGGCGTGGTGGTTAAGTGCTGGCTTGGGAAGTCAGCGGCCCTGGTTCAGTCCCACACATGAGGGCCAGTGACACTGCCCTCAAAAAAAAAAAAAAAAAAAAAAAAAAGAATGAAGAGAATGATAAGGGGGTTATCACTTTGTGAGGAGTGTAAATGTCTCACTATTACATTGTTTTGTACACCTGAAACTAATAATAATAATAATAATAAAAGTAAAAAAAGACAATGATAGATCCTTTTGATAATGTAAACTTAGGAGTCATTTGACAATAAAACAATATGAAGATAAGAATTTATTGAGGAACTAAAGACAGGAGGTTAAGAATTGGGCTAGGGAAAACCTATACTTCAGCATTTAATGAATAAAGGACTAAATCTGATTTGAGAAGGACCCCTGTCTCCTCAGGAACAATTTTGGAACTGTTTCACACTGCTCACATAATAGCTGGGTGATGTAACATAAGCAAATAAAAATATATCTACTTCTGAGGATTGTTGTAAGAACTAACTGTGATGATGTACACAACATCAAGCGTAGTTCCAGGAACTCAATAAAATGGGAACAACGATGATGATAATATCATTATATATAATAATTATTATTAGCATTATATTAGCATTTTTTTATTATAACATACCTTCATATGATCACGATACTATTTTAGATAAGACGATTTGGAACCTAGCCAAAGGTACTAAATCAAATAGGTCAGATGATCATATTTCAAATAGAGCTTTGACGTTCCAAAGGGATTTCACCTATCTGGTAACGATTCTTAAAGAAATTTATACTCATAATTGTAACAAAATTAAAAATACCTCTATTTCAATAGGATATTCTCCATTATTGTGTTTAGAGAATCCGACCACTTCTCACTACCTTCACTGCTACCTCCTCTAAGTTACCACCATCTGGCCACTAAAATAGTCCTCTCTCTGGTCTCTCTTCTTTCACCCTCCACTCCACTTAATCTATTTTCTTTCTTTTTTTAAATTAAAGTTGATTGGGTGACAGTGGTTAGTAAAGTTACATAGGTTTCAGGTGTACAATTCTGTAATACATCATCTATATATCACAGTGTGTGTTCACCACCAGAGTCAGTTCTCCTTCCATCACCGTTTACCTTCATCTACCACCCACTCCCCGCTTACCCTCTGGTAACCACTAAACTATTATCTATGTCTATGAGTTTTTGTTTCTTTATTTGTCTTGTTCCCTTGCACTTAATGTATTTTCAACAGAGTAGCCAGATTTTTTAAAAAAACTCTCTTCTGAAAACCATCCAATGAAGGCCTTGATTTCCCTCAGAGTAAAAGCCAATGCCATTCCAGTAGTTTATAAAGTCTGCAATGTAACTGCCCATTATTCTTCTATCCTTTTTCCTGTTATTCTTCCCCTTGCTCAATCTGTTGCAGCCCAACTGGCCTTCTTGCCATTCCTTAAATGCATCTTAGGCTTTTCTGCTTCAGAGATATTGCCTGTATGGTCCCTGTGTCTGGAAAGCTTTCTCCAGGATAGCCACTTTCAAATCTTTGCTCAGATCCTTGCTTCTCAATGTGGTCTACCTTGATCTACATGCTTCAAATTGCAAGCCTGCTCTCTTCATTCACAATATCAATTATTCTACTGTCTATCAAGAGAGAAACTTAGTTCGTTGGGAAAAAATTCATTAGTTTAACTTCTGAAATAGTACTCAAACAGAAATAATAAAAGTATTTATGTGTTTAACATTATTTAAAATAGACTTATTTATTATATCTATTGTTCCATTACTATTCTGGTGTTAAATCAGAACTATTATCTCATTTTCTAAAAATATAAATGAGAATATTATAATTATCCTCTAGATTGTCCCAAGCATTCCCCCATTTACTGAGGATTAGGTTATTAAGTAGTAAATTTTAAAATTAGGGAAAATTTGGAAGCGAGGAGAGGGAGATTTGGGGAGTGATGGTGTGTTCATTATGTTTTATTGTGATGATGGTTTCACATGTATGTCAAAACTTATCTAACTGAACATTTTTTATTTTGAGGGCAGTGTCACTGGCCCTCATATGTGGGACCCAAACCAGGGCTGCAGGCGTCCCAAGCCAGTTCTTAATCACCACACCCCTCGGCCAACCCTAACTGAACACTTTCAACATGTACAGTTTGTTGTAATACGCCTTAACACAGTCACCTAGAAATACACACTAGTTAAGACAGTATGGTTAGAAAAGCTATCTTAAAGTATTATAGACTTTTGCACTTTTTCCAACAATGACATGAAATAATACTAAATTTTACATCTTTATATGATTATATACTTCGTAACAAGATTATTTTATTTTGTTTAAATTGATTTTGTTTATTTTGATTACATACTTCATTTCACCCCTCATGAATGACATTATTAATAACATTTTTTTTCAGAATAAATGAAACTTACTGGACTCCAGTTGAGCATGAGTACTATCAGGAATTCTAGGTATATCTCTGAAATGATAGAAAAAGAAAAAAAAATTGTTTCAACAATTAATGCTACTGCTATTTTGATGACATCAACCTATATGATAATAGGATAGTGTAAAATGAACAAAATTGTGTATGATAGTTGCATTATATAAATAAGAAAAAAACAACCCGCAGTCCTCTATTGCTAATAAAAGTATTTTGGGCTAACCCCCACTACTTAAAATTTATATAAATTTATAGTAGATTTTTAAAAGCACATACTTTACTTTCTCTATGCCTCACTGCACAATTATCCAGCCTAAAAAATTTCTGTACTCGACAAGTTTTATAGATATATATATTTTAATTGCTTTCTACTCTTATTTTTACTTGCTGTTGTTCTAATTCAGTAACATTAAAATGTAAATAATAATAAAGTATAAATAATATAAAATGCAAATAATATATTACCAAAACAAAAAGGAAATATTCAAATTGTGATTGAAATTTTTAAATGTAATAACTCCACTTAGAAAAATGCAACCATGTTTCTTACTGGGATTTAGAAAATTACCTTGTAACTGCATTTATACCAAAAATATATAAAAAATATTTAAGATATTAAACAAAAATATGTAAAGTATCTTTTAATACCAAGAAATATATTCCATACTATACTAAGTTGATACAGCGTAGTTTTACCACAATACAAAACTTTGAAAAGACAAAATAAAAAATAGATACAATTTCATGTGCCAGATTATTACTTTTGAAAGGAACATTTCAAAAATTAAGCTACCAATGTAAGTCACTTTCTACAGCATAAAAAGAGATCAAAATATTATAGTCCAATCATTTCCAAATGAATCAAAATTGGGCATTAGTATTATACAATAAAGAATAATTCCTATAGCCTCTATACTAGAATGCTCTTACCCTGAACATGTATTAATAATTCACTGTCAGTTTATAATTTTTAACTGTTTCTTCTAGTTATAAGTGTATCTTTTACAATCACTTAGAATATAAGTCTCTATAAAGAAAATTCTGTTGTGACAGCTAATGAGTAAGCCTCATAATAAGGCACAAAGGACTATATTTACTGCCAACTTTCAAAATTGTCAATTTAATCTATAGGTAACAAATTATAAAAGCCAAAGAGTACTTGGCATTTGCTTATTTTTTATCTCTTTCCTTAAAGATGTTAAATTTTTCCTTAAATTGCCCCTTAGATTCTCTCTTTCCTATGTTGAAATCTCCTTTTTGAAAAAACTATGGAAAATTAATAGGATATAGTTGACATTCATTTTTACAATGCAGAGGACCATAGTTCAAAAAAACTTCCTTTAAAACTAAGTGTTACTATTGTCCCCTCCTAGTAATGCCATTAGCCATCTATTAAGCTACTAAGATAATAATAACAGATGCCTAAGTATTTCTTCTTCTTTTAAAACTATAACTGTATAATCAAACATGATCAGATAAAGAGATGTCATGATTTTTGGTACATTGTTTTTATTAAAGAAAAAAAAACCATTGTCTTCTAAATAATTTACTTTTGTAAAGCAATCAGACATTTTTGGATTGCACACTACAAATTGTTTAATAGTAGTCTACTCTCTATATGTGAAAAGTACTCAAGTCAACTTACCCAATAGGCCTTGAAACAACAAGCTCCACTTGTGGTTCAGGTTTGGATTCCAGAATGATATTATATACTTCTTCAAATGTGGCTCCTTGCAATAACCTTCCATTCCATTCCAACACTTCATCACCTATTGTGTGTGTCAGTAATAATAATCTTAGAAAAAAAAATCTAATCCAAAAAAATGTACTCAAAACAAGGCCATCTTAAGCTATAATGAACTCCATAGAATAAACTCACCAATATGGAATAAGAAACAAACTGAGAACAGCTCCAGTGGTATATAATTTCATGACCAGGATGATAAGTATATTTTACCCAAAAGGACAGGGTCACATAAAAATTATATAAAAGTTGTCTGTAATTTCCAGGGTTTTCTCAGTGGTGTCTTGTGCATGACCTAAGTCATGGAGAGGGGGGGGAACCTAAGTCAGGAGTAAACTGTCACCATCTTCGTGACATCACTCCTGTCTCTGATTTCTTAATAGAAATTCTAATTCTAGAAACTATCAAGATCAGTTGGCTCTTTGTAGATTTCATGACTGCATTCTGGGTTTTTCAAAATACATGCAGCTGAGTACCTTGTCTAAACACTCTTGTGAAAAGATTAATATCTAGCACCTTATCTAATCATGTCCAAGGCACTCATGGATCTTTCCAATAGTATGCAATAACAAAGAGATAAGGAGTGACACATTTTAGGAAATATGCATTTATCCATGAAGTTTGTTTCCTAAACTATGTTGGAGATTTTTCAAAAGGAAAACAAAGGCATATGGGTAACAAAATAGGTTAATACTAGATCCAGACTAGTAATATCTATCAGCAAAAAAAAAAAAAATCAGTACATACAAAAATCTTTTTATCCGATGTGACTCAAGAAATAATAGTACAACTTTCCATTAATGAATACATTTCTATTTAAGTTAAATGAGCTCTTTGTTACTGTTCACATCACTTCTAAATGAGCGTAACTTTTTTTATAACTACTCAAGTTTAACATTTTAAATGTAAATAATCAAAGATAGAAACCTACCTGGTCTAAGATGTCCTACAGTATCAGCTAAACTTCCTTTTTTTACTTTGGTAATAAATGCACAGAGCCGACCTGATTCAGTCATCTTTCCTCCTACAACCTATTTAAAAGAGGTAAGTGTTATGACACAGATCATTCCAATGAACATGGCTGAACAGTCAAGTAAAAAATAACTAGACAATTTGCAGCTTTTAAAACTATAATTTAATATACTAAAAATACTTTTTAAATAATATAGTGCTATTATTAGAAACTGAGCACATGTCACAAGAGTGAGTTCTTTACTTATTCACAATGTTTTGCAATTTAATCCATTATTTGTTGAAAATGTTGTATACCTTAGAAACAATTTGTAATTTCTGTCTTTATTACACGATTCTTATTTTAATAATTTCTAAAAACATGTTATTTCAGTACTGTGTAATTATATTAACATATCGAGTTATAGATTTCAAATATACAATAATATAAATACTTGATACTTTTTCTATAATTGTGATATCTTACCAAAATTTCATTATTAATCTTTTAGGTACATTGATAATGTGCATGATGATATATTTTTCCTGAGAAAATTACAAAATTTTCTTAATCTTCTCAGAATTAATGTGAACTTTAGACCATCTGAATCCCAGCTTTTCTATTTTTATGTTTCTATTAATATATATGTTTCATAGAAAGAAAAACTGTTAGCAATAATGCTGTGGAGTCATATATGTACTTGTAAGAGGGGACTATTATAAATGAATTCTGGGCTTCTCATCAACTTCCATTCAATCAATATGTCAACTCCATAGCAAATTAAGTAACTAACTTCGTTGACTAAAAGTTTTTTTCTCTTCCAAATTGAGTGAGAGATACCTGAATTCAAAAACCATTCATTTATCTTATTCCATGCATTTATTTCCAAGCTGCAGTGAATTACAATCAGTTGCAGTTCAGTTAATACTAATTATTCTTATGTTTAATTCTGAAAATTAAATGTATAGATATTTAGGACATATCTCTATGTTAATTTTTAAAAACTTCCCTGGCTTGATAATTATTAATAGTAATAAGTAAAATTACTGATTATAATTATTATTATAGAAATCTTATAAAGTGTCAGGCACAGTATGAAATGTTTATATATTGATTTATTCAATCTTATTATAACATTGAGTAAGTATTATTATCTCCATTGTACAGATAAGGAATCTAAGACTAAGAGAAGTTTAGTTGATCAAAATCGCATACCTAGCAATTGCTATAACTAGAAATCAAGCCAAGACTTCCTAACCTCTATATTATACTGCTCTAACAACATGCTGGGCAGATCTGGATTTAAATCCCACCTTCATGACCATCTTGTGACCACGGGCAAGTTATGACACCTCTCTAAGCTTATTTTTTATCGGTTGTGACTATTAAATAAAATGATAGATATAAAATGCTCAGGTGAGTGCCAGCCACATGGTAGCCACCCAATAAATGTTAGCTGCTCAATTCCACTTACACCCAAATTTTCTAATATCTCTCATTTACTATATTCTATACAACTTCTGTAGCAATGGCTTAACTAAAACATTTTCTCTTTTTTTTTCACTTCACTTTTTAATTCACCATATAAATGTACAAAAAAACCCAAAACAGAGCTCTATTCGATATAATTACTAATGTCTGTTATTTTACAGTAATATATAAATCAATATTTATTTTAAATTTCCTAACAAGTACTTTTGAGTTTCCAAACTTCAAACAGTATTCTCTCTCTTTCTCACACACACACACATATACACACAAATACAAATGCAAATATTTTGATAAACTAATACAAAAATTATATTCCTGTGTAGTATATATAGTACAGTTCCCAAGTCTGCATATTTAGTAATTGAATAAAATGATTATTTTAATGGAATATAAACACAGATAAAGACTTGAAGCACAAACTATATAGGTAAAATAAGTTTGAGACCTATATTTAGGATACAAGTATATAACTTTAGTTATATTTTCCAAACTTATATATACAAGTGTTATTATAGATTAATGGCAACTTCTTAAATAAAACCAGGAAAATAAAAAATGGACAAGGAAGGCAAATATTTGGGAATTTCTAAAAATGAAAAAAAAAATCGCTAAATTGATATAGGTAGAGAGAGTTATTATATCTTTTGCTTTTCTGATAAATCTGTAAAGGAGTATAGAGCCAAACTCTCATATACCTTCATCACATACCTTCAAGCCAAGCATTGCTCCTGAATCTCGAGGTACACTTCCATCTTTTAGACGTTTATTTAATAAAATGCGACCAATTAAACGATCCCCGTCTTTAGATGGTTGCCATGTCACAGGGTGCTGACATATTGTATACAAACAAAAAAAAATTAATGTTCTTCTACGATGAATGACGTTTTATTTTACAATCTCTCTACAGTTCAGAATTCCAAAGTGTCATGATTACACAAACCAGTTTGCATTCAAAACTTCAATCAAAAGGGCTTACTATATTATGCTTATAACTTCAATTTTATAATCTCAAGGTATGCCAAAATCTAATAACTTCAAATTCTTAAAGTGCTCTGACACAATACTGAAGTTATATCGTTCTAAAACCTGAGAAATGTTGAAAATACATTCAAACTATAATTTAATTATACAGAGGGTGCCAAAAAATATATATACACATTTTAAGAAAAGAAAATTGTATTAAAATTTAAATATTAAAATACTGTAATACTCAATATATACCAATAACTAAAAATGAATACAAGTCACGTTTGTTTTCTGCAATTACAAGAGGTGTTCAAAATGGTTATCATCAGTGTCCAGATGCTTCTGATTATGGTGAACTACTGCTTGAACAATATTGACCAAAGTTTCCACCTGTATACATTTTTTTGGCACCCCCAGTATATATGTCAAAGAATAATAAATTCACAGGCAGAAAAGATGCATTAATATTCCATGTAGTTAAACTAAATTAAAAATGAGAAGGTAGACTTCAAACATTTTTAAAAGACTTTGAGTGGCTTTATTACAGTAAAAGTTAAAAGGTCAAATTATATTAAAACACAAAATTCAAACCTATGATGAGGGCTTCCTTGAAACAGGTTTCTAGATTAAAATTATAAAAAATACACAAGCCCCAACAATTTTCCAATTGAATCTGCATGGGAGAAATAGGCTTAATTCAAAAGTGATTACATTTCTCACTTTTTAGAGGTTCACTGATTCTTTCAGGTCTTTGATCTATTTAGTAAATTAATTTTATTGGATAATTCAATGGTATCCATTGTTAAATACGTTCAAAATATTAGGAGTTCATCTCTTTCTCAGGGCAGACCAAGGCCTGTATAAATCATGACACCAATCCATTATGAATTAAATGTCAAATAACAAAGGTAATGATTTGTGTAATCAAAGTTTCAGTTATCTTAAAGTAACATGCACACCTTCATGCAAAATTTGCAAGCAAAAAACAAGTTCCAGTCAATCACATCTATACAGTAGTAAGATTTCAAAAGTCTCACTTCACTAAAAGCAAAAATAATAAATACCAAAGCAGATGGCAATGGTTCTAATACTAATTAACACTACATTAAAATGCTATGACAATAAAACAAAAGAGCAAAATGACAGTGAAAGGGAAAAAAGAAAAACAACTTTTTCTGTGCAAACAGACCCAATTATCTCCCTTTTGCCTGGGATTCAAACTATTAATAATTTAATTTTCATCCCAAGGAAATATATGCAAGCAATCAAATAAGCCAATCAAAAAAGTTCTTTACATTTGTGGTTTATAATAACATGACACGGTTTCTCTCATGTGACCATAGACAAAACATTCCTTTGTTCCTAATTTTTTATTTCATTTACTTATTTTTTTGGTATGCCGTCCAACAACAAAAACAGCAAAGCAAGCCAGAAATATTTTGATTTGTTTGTTTTGGTTTTGTTTTTCTTTTCTGCACCTTAAGAAATGCTACATCGACCCTTGCAATGCCCTGTCCTTTTATTATGTTCTGTTTGAATGAGTGACAGAGAGCAAACGAAGACCAAATGAGCAGGTTGAAAGGCAGGCTCCACAATCTCAGTACCTTATCACTATGGCTATGCTCCTCGTTAAGGGTTGTGCTACTACACGTGTCTACCCCAGAGTCCTTAATCTGAGGCTCAGACCATTCCAAATCCTCTTCCAAAGAGTGGGCACCAAAGTACATCATTTTCTTTTGTCTCTCAGACCTGGTGTTAGAGTCCGACAAAACTGCCTGCTCACTAGTTTTTCTTTTTCCCTTTTGACTGTCCCCTATAGGTGTGGGATAAAAATAAAAAATAAAAAGATACAAAAAAGAAAACATGCAGAGGTGTAAATAAAAAAAGGAAAAGTGAAATGATAACGGAAATGAAATCGTAAGGCTCCACATGTCTCACCAAAGACATTGGGGATGCCTCACTGCTATGCCAAGACGTATGGTCCAACCAGTTGTAATCCATGTCTCCTGTGAGAGTCAGACAGACAAGAGTGCAGTGAAGGAGACCGTGAAAGCAAGGACAGACAAAGGCATTATAAACATTTTCAACTGTGTGATGCTGTCTGGCTTCAGGAACTTTGTCTGTAGCACTCACTATATATACCAGGAGAAAGCTAAGCTTCCAAATGAATAAAATTTATAGAATGTAAAATATAAAATTTAGGATCTCTAGACAGACCCCACAGAACAAAAGTCCTGCAAGAAGAAAAGCCTAATAGTAAACAGGAATAGAAATGAAAAAATTATATATCCTTAAAAAAACAAAAAAGACTATCAGCTATGTCTGTTACTCATGCTATTTTTTTTTTCATGCTGGCCTACAGACATGAGTTTTATTCTACAAAGATTAAAGAACATATTAAAAATTAAACAGTGGTTTGCCAATAACCACTATAACAAAAAGCCAAGTAATTAAATGCTGTTCCTGGAATGTAGTATGATTCTTTATAATCCTGAAACGTCCTTAAAAATTTGGGTGGTTAAAAAAAACAACAGAATTGGTTACACAAAATAATAATTTTGTATGAAAATGAAAAAACAAGTTCATTCAATTCCTATTAGTAAAAATAAATTTTCTTAAATATCATGAATTACCTATTATTTTGAAACATTTTTTCAACTTTTTCAGAAATTGCATTCTCATAAAAAGTACATTTTTCTTTTAATATAATTTTGTCAGATTATTTGTGTAATTGGTAACTAAGAATGAATATCCATTTCCCAAACTTAGTTGCTCTTTATTTGCCCTACATTTGAAAAAGAATTTCTTGGTATGCTTGGAATACCAAGCATATTCTCTGACCACAATGCTTTGAAATTAGAGATAAACTGCACAAAAAAAAAAGGGGGGGGACCCACAAATATGTGGAGATTAAACAACATGCCACTAAAGAAATGACTGGGTCAAAGAAGAAATAAAAGGAGAGATCAAAATATACATAGAAACAAATGAGAATGAAAATACATCATATCAAAATTATTGGGATGCTGGGAAAGCAGTATTAAGAGGGAAATTTATATCATTACAGGTGTATCTCAAGAAACAAGAAAAATTCCAAATTAAAAACCTACCATTACATCTTAAAAAACTAGAAAAAGAAGAACAAATGAAAAAACAAAGTCAGCAGAAGGAAGAAAATAATAGAAAATAGAGCAGAATTAATTGAAATAGAGAAGAAAAAGGCAATACAAAAAAATTAATGCAAGAAAAAGATGGTTCTTTGAAAAGATTAATAAAATTGCCAAACTCCTGGCTAGACCCACTTAGGAAAAAAGAGAAAAGACACAAATAAACTCAGATATGAAAGAGAAGTTACAATGGATACCACAGAAATACAATCATACAATAATACTATGAAGGATTATATGCCACCAAATTCAATAACCTAGAAGAAATGGATAACCAAGTTGTTAGAAATATATAACCTTCCTAGACTGAATCACGAAGAACTGGAAAGTTTTAATAGATTGATCAATGGTAAAAAAATTGAAAAGTATCACTCAAAACCTCCCTCAAAACAAAAGTCCAGGTCCAGATGGTTTTACTAGTGAATTCTACCAAACATTCTAAAGATGATTTAATACCTGTCCTCCTCAAACTCATCCAAAAAATTCAAGAAGGAACAATACTTTCTAACTTATTTTATGAAGTCAACATTACTAATACCAAACCTGGTAAGAATAACACACACATGAATAGAAAGATATAGACCAATATCTCTGATGAATACAGATGCAAAAATCCTAAAAAAAAATACTAGCAAGTTGAATACAATACATTAAAAGGTTATATATCACAATCAAGTGGGGTTCACTCCAGGGGCCCAAAGATGGCTCAACATACACAAATTGATCAATGTGATACACCACATTAACAAAATAAAGGATAAAAATCATATGATCATATCAATAGATGCAGAAAAAATCATTTGGCAAAATACAACATCCATTTATGATTGAAACACTTAATAAAATGGGTATAAAAAAGTACCTCAACATAATAAAGGCCATACATGACAAACCCTCAACTAATATCATATTAATGGTGAAAAACTGAAAGGTTTTCCTCTACATTCAGAAACAAGACAGGGATGCCCATGTCGCCACTGTCATTCAACATAGTATTGGAAGTCCTACCCAGAGCAATCAGGCAAGAGAAAGAAATAAAAGGAATCCAAACTGGGAATGAAGAAGTTAAACTGTCACTTTTTGCAGATGACACGATTCTTTATATAGAAAATTCTAAGGGCTCCATCAAAGAAACTATTAGAAACAATAAACAAATACAGTAAAGTTGCAGGATATAAAATCAATGTACAAAAACTCATTGCTTTCCTATATACTAACAATGAATTTCAGAAAAAGAAATAAAAAAAATAAAAAACCAAAACAATTCCTTTTGCAATTGCAACAAAAAGAATAAAATGCCTAAGAATAAACTTAACAAAGGATGTGAAGGACCTTATGCTGAAAACTATAAAACATTGTTAAAAGAAAATGAAGAAGATGCAAAGAAATGGAAAGATATTCCATGTTCATGGATTGAAAGAATCAACAACTAAAATGACTATATTACTCAAAGCCATATACAGATTTAATGCAATCTGTTCAAAATCCCAATGGCATTTGTTAAAGAAACAGAAGAAAAAATCATCAGAAGATCCCGAATCGCCAAAGCAATCCTAAGGAAAAAAAAAAAAAAAAAAGCTTGTGGTATCACACTCCTTGACTTCAATTTATACCACAGCAACAATAATCAAAACAGTATAGTATTGATAGAAAAACAGACACACAGACCAACTGAATAGAACTAAGAACCCAGAAATAAACCCCAATGTATATGGGCAGTAAATTTTCAACAAAGAAACCAAAAACATACAATGAAGTAAAGAAAGCCTCTTCAATAAATGGTGCTTGGAAAATTGGAAATCCACCTGCAAAAGAATGAAATAGATGCTATCTGTCACCATACACCAAAATTAACTCAAAATAAATCAAAGACCTAAACGTAAGACCTGAAACAATAAATTGCATAGAAGAAAGAATCAGTACTAAATTTCTGGACCTTGGGTTTAGGGAGGATTTTATGAGTTTGACCTCAGAGGCAAGGTAAGTAAAAGCAAAAAATAAATGATGGGACTATATCAAACTAAAAAGCTTCTGCATGGCAAAAGAAACCATCGACAAAACAAAGGAGCAACCAACCAAATGGAAGAAGATATTTGCAAACAACACCTCCCATAAGGATCTAATGTCCAAAATATATAAACGAACTCATACAACTCAACAACAACACCAAAAAACAACAACAATGCAATTAAAAATCGGCAGAGGACCTCAACAGATACTTTCTCCTAAGAGGACAAAAAAATGGCCAACAGATATATATGGAGAGATGCTCAACTTCACTAGCTCTTCAGGAAATTTAAATCGAAACCACAATGAGATACCACCTCACACCCTCAGAATGGCTTTTATCAACAAGACAAGTAATGACAAGTGTTGGAGACGCTGTGAAGAAAAAGGAACCCTCATACACTACTGGTGGGAATGTAAACTGGTACAGCCACAATAGAAAATAGTATGGAGGCTTCTCAAAAAATTTTAAATAGAATTTCCATACGATCCAGCAATTCCTCTTCTTGGTATCTACCCAAAAACGGAAAATAATGGGTTGTAGGAAAACTCATGATATATTTTCGTCTATGTTTTTCATTGCAAAATTGCGTCATGACTTTTCCGACAACCCAATAATTATCTGTCAAGGTATATGTATCCCTATGTTCACTGTAGCATTATTCATGTATTATTGCAAGACATGGAAACAACTGAAAATGTCCTTCAATAGACGACTGTATAAAAAAGATGTGATACATATATACGGTGGAATATTCCTCAGCCATAAGAAACATTTAAATACTGCTATTTGCAACAACATGGGTGGATCTTGAGATTATCATGCTAAGCAAAATAAAATAGACAGAAAATGTCAATAACTATACGACTTCACTCATGTGAGTATAAAACTGAAAGCAACAAAAGAACAAGACAAACAAATAAAATATCATAGACACAAACAGCATTAGTGGTTACCAGAGGGGGAGAGGGAAGGAGGGGTGGTAGATGAGGGTAAAGGGGGTCAAGTAAATGGTGACGGAAGAAGAACTGATTCTGCAATACAATACAAGACATAGATGATGTGTTATAGAATATACACTTAAAACCTATATAATTTTATTAACCAATATCACCCCAGTAAATTTAATAAAAATTTTTTTTTAAAAATTTCTTTTTAGTCTGTATGTGCACATATATCTTTTTAGAGTCTATCTGTACATTGTTTATTTAAAAATATTTAGGGCCGGCCGAGTGGTGCGGTGGTTAAGCACTGGCTTGGGAAGCCAGCAGTCCCTGTTCGGGTCCCATATATGAGGGCCAGTGACACTGCCCTCAAAAAAAACAAAAAAAAACAAACAAATTCAGTAACTACCTTCCATTTGCTATGCACTGTGCTATGCTCTAGTGTAAAGGGTAAAAGAATGAGATAAACACAATAAACAAATCACCAGTGTCATATAACGAATTACAAAACACTGAAAGAGCATAGTAAGATCTAATTTAAATTTAGGGATCAGCAAACACTTCTAGGGATATTTAAGATGAGAACTGAAACAGGCGACCTAAAGGACAAGGGAGGGGATGGGCAGACGGGAAGTGGAGGAAAGAGCATTCCAGGAAGGACATGGTAGTGTACAGGAACTGCTAGCACACCAGTGAGTCTGGACCAAAAAGGACAAATATTATAATAGAATGCTAACCGAGACTGGTGGCAGCACAAACCAGCTTAGTGAGGCCTTTGTATGCCATATTCAATATTATGAATTTCATTCCTTGAAGGATTTTAAGTAAGATGGTGATATAAACATTTTAAGCAAGATTTTAAAAGATGAATCTAAGTACTATCAAGAGATTGAATTACAAGGCACCAAGAGTTAAAAGGCATTTGCAATAATCCATGGAACAGATGATTAGGGCTTTAACAAAGATGATGGCAATAGACACGATAAGAAAAGAGGGAATTGTAAAGTGTTTTGAAGGTAGGAATAAGAGCACTAGGAAAGACGGAAGAAGCAAGGATAACTCCCAGGTTTTAGGCATTAAAAATTGAATGGTAGGAAATATCATTTTTGACAGGGAGAAGACTGGAGGAACACTTTTTATTAGTGGAGAGGTAGGAAGGACTTATTCTATCTCATAGAATCTAAGATGTCACTGAATATAAGATTCATATATATTAAAATAAAAATAGGCACCCTAGAATTTATTGAACATGATGAATAATTTTGAATACATTATTTGAAATACCTATAAGTTATTCAAGTGAGCATTTAAGAAATCAATTTGTTAAGCTACAATAAAACCTAGAAGGAATGCCTGAGCTAGAAACATAAATTGGAAATTACTAGCATATAGACGAGAGTAAGTAGTTCATTTAGAAACAGAGGGTAAAGTAAGATATGAAGTAGACCCAGATTGAATGCTAACATTTAAAGTTTATTGGGGAGGAGGGAGGAGAGAGAGAGAGAGAGAGAGAGAGAGAGAGAGAGAGAGAGAGAAAGAGAGAAAGAGAGAAAGAGAGAAAGAGAGAGAAAGAGAGAGAGAGAGAGAGAGAGAGAGAGAAAGAGAGAAAGAGAGAGAAAGAGAGAGAGAGAGAGAGAGAGAGAGAGAGAGAGAGAATGAGAAAAACATGCAGAGAAAAAAAGGAAATGGGAGATGAAGTCTCCAAACAGAAGAGAGTTTCCTAAACAGGAGGAGAGATCAACTCTATTAAATGATTTCTACACATCAGGAATGACAAGGAACTGAAAACCGTGCATTTGATTTGGCAACACAAAGATCAAGAAAGATGCTACAAAAAGCACTTCAGAAAGATTTATGGAAATTAAAATCAAACTGAAGTAACTGAAGCAACCAAGACAGAAAAAAAAGTAGAAAATTGTGTGTAGATGAATGGTTCACAAAGGGAAATTCCCAAAATAATCAACATCACCTGGGAATTTGTTAGATATGCAAATTCTTGGGCAACAACCTGCACTTATTTAATCAGAAATTCTTTGGATCCAGCCCAGCAGTCTGTGATTTAACAAGCCCACCAGGTGATTATGATCTCACTGATGTTTGAGAACCACTTGAGACAATTCTTTATTTATGAAGTTTATTTATGAAGGATGATGAAGTTGTGCTAACACACACAAAATTCAATTTGTAGAAAAATAAATTCTTTAACTTGTTAACTAGAGAAATTCTTCCCAATCTTTATCAAAGTAGAAGTAGACAATTATAATTTTACAGCTACCCAGAAAGCCAAAAGTATTTGTATCTCAAAAAACCCTTTGAAAATAAACTATTGTTTCACACAAAGCATTATTAAATCTCTGAGCTGGATTAAATTTAGAATGGAGATTGTAAATGAAAATTCTTGGCTAGTGAAGCTGTAAGAATTCAGCTTGAAATCTCTCTTCTCCCCCTATACCTTCAACCTACCAAAAAAGCAGAAATATCATTCTTCCCTATAAAAACAAAGGAAATCAGCTGTTTAGCCACTTGAAGCTATAATGAAAATATTTGACTGATAAAAAATAAAAAGGAGTGTTACATATGTTTAGGCACTCAGTTAACATTTATTGAATGAATAGAAACATTACGATAAGATTTAAATAAGGTAATCCATGTAAAGCAAATAGAAAATATTCCTAAACTATTATAATTATTAGCATTTAGATAATATTATCACTTAATAGTCTTATTTTGTGTAGTTTGAAAAGGCAGACCTAAGATAATAAAATATCCTTCCTTTAGTAGCAGTACAAAAATGTATTGCTGGGTTTTCTAGTTCTAAAACAAGAAACAGAAGACACAAAAAAACCAAATGGAAATTTTGCAACTTTTTGAAAAATAACTGAAAACCAAAAATAAAATGGATGGGCACAACTTCAGACTAGAGAGGCAGAGGAACAACAATGAACTTGAAAATAGAACATGAATTACCCAATCCAGAAAAAAAAAAGAGAGAGAGAGAGAGAAGAAAAAAATCAGACTAAATAATAATAAAATAAAATAAGAATAAATGAAGTAAAATAAAATGACACTCAGGGGTTTGAGGGATTCTAATAGAAGATTCATCTCATCATAGCGCCAGTATTTGAAGATATAAAGACTGAAAATTTCCCAAACTGGTAAAATATGTAAGCCTACTGATTCAAGAAACTACATAAACACCCAAACAAAAAATACACAAAGAAATCTGTGTCAAGAAACATTATAATCGAACTAAAATCTAACGATAAAACTGTTGAAAGTAGCAAGGAATAAACAATACTTTACAGAAGAGAAATAATTTGAATGACAGTGGATTTATCCTCAGAAACCATGGAAGCC
The DNA here is from genome assembly GCA_033961575.1 of Aselliscus stoliczkanus. Classification (NCBI taxonomy): domain Eukaryota; kingdom Metazoa; phylum Chordata; class Mammalia; order Chiroptera; family Hipposideridae; genus Aselliscus; species Aselliscus stoliczkanus. The sequence goes on from CM066731.1 coordinate 28,605,844, forward strand.
AGAAAAAAAGTGGCACAATATTTTTAAGTACTGAAATAAAGAAAATGTCAACCCTGAATTCTAAATATGGTAAAATTACCTTTCAGGAATGAATGAAAAAGACATTTTCAGACAAAAAGAAAAACCAAGAGAATTTGCCACCAGCAGACTACCGCAAAAGAATGATTAAAAGATGTTCAGGAAACAAAAAAGAAGGAACCTGTAAATATAGAAAAAAATTAAATAAAGAACATGGTAAGCAAAAAGATGGGTAAATATAATAGACTTTCCTTCTCCTCTTGAGTTTTCTAAATTATGTTTGATATTTGAAGCAAAAGGTATACATTGTCAAATGTGCTTTTCAACATATATAGAACATTTAAGACAATTACATTATAAACAAGGAAAGAAAAAAACTTAAAATATGTAAGTAAGGTTTCTACATATCATTCTAACCAATAAGTTATGCATATGTAATATATTGCCTAGAGCAACACTAAAAAAAAAAATACCTTTGCAAAATAATATATTCGCAAACACTACAGAAGAATCAGAATGTAATTCTAAAAAGTTCAGATAACCCATAGGAAGGCAAGGAAAAAAACAGATATAAAAAAGAGGGAACAAAAAACAAACAAAAAAAGGCAAACAACAACAAAAAAAATGCAGACCAATATCCCTCATGAATATAGACACAGAAATCCTTAACAAAATATTAGTAAATATAATTCACCAATAGGCTATAAAAAGAATTATACTCTGACCAAATGGGGTTTATTACTGGAATGCAAGACTGGTTGAATAGAGTGATTTCAAGATAGCAGAGAAGGCAAACGCGGTGCTCACCCCCTCTCAGGACCACATCAATTACAAGTGAACCATAGAATAACCATTATTGAGAATCACCTGGAGTCTAGCTGAACTGAAGCCCTACAGCTATGGTCAAACAGAAGAAGCCACCTCAAGGCTGACAGGAGGAGCAGAGACGTGGAATGGGCTGGTCCCACGTCCACATATGACCATTAAAAATCAGGAGGGATATCTCGGCTGGGGAGGTCTCCAGAAGGAGTTATGGGTCTGTACCCTACACCAGACCCCCCCAACCCAAAGATCCAGTGCCAGAAAGAGAAGTCCGCATAACGTGTGGCTGTGAAAACCAGCGGAGATTGTAGCTGAGTGAGTCCTAGGGCGGCTATACTCCCAGGTGCTCCTTTTAAGGGACCTGTGCATAGACTTACTTGCTAACAGACTAACATACAATAAGCTCCAGCGCTGACGCAGCAGCTCCAAGGATGAAAAGGACATATGGGGAAGAACTGAATTGTCTAGCTTCAAGGTGAGGGCTGGAGGGGAGAGCTTTCTTCCGGATGGAGGAGTTGGTGGTAGGCTTGTTTCTTTGTTAAGCCCTCCCTTCCCTGCAAGCAGAGGCAGGCAGATGCGATATCCAAGTCTCCATCAAATAGGCTAACACCTTTCACCTGCCCCACCCTAGTTATTGCCTCAGACCCCACCCCACCTAAATTTCAGGCACACCCATGCTGCATCCAGTGACTTTTCCATATAAACAGCCTGCTTTGGCTCATGCTGCAAACCTTCCTACAATCTCTCAAAGGTTCACAAACTCAAACAAGCCAGCTGTTGGTTTCGGTATGTACATCTGGCTGAGCAGCCCCAAGCAAGCACTAATGACAGCCAGCCTTGATTTGTAGCTTGGGCTCTCAAGGCACCTCCAGCCACAACACAGGATGCAGCTATCTCTGAATTGCTTTGTGGCTCAAGCCAGGTGGTCCTGGGCAGGGAACAGACTGAAGCTGAATTTGGCTTGCAGTGGGTATCCTCCCAGGAGGCCCTGGGGCTGGCAGGCCCAGTGGCCTGCTAGGGGCTGGGCCAAAGCATCATGCAGCCACCTCCAAGGATGACACACCCAAAGGGCAGACTGGGCAGGCACCAGAGCCCTGATAAAGTAAACCCTGTTCTGTAGGATCAGCTCCTGTACAGCAGCTCCTCCACTGTAGTCATGGCCAGTCCTCACATCCAATCAGCCTGAGGATCCCTCCCACTGATGTGCAATCAGCAACCAAGGCTCAACTGCAGCATGAGAGCACACACAACCCACACAAGAGACACACCTACAGCACCCGGCTCTGGTGACCAGGTAGACTGCACCACTGGGTCCCACAGGACACCTACTACATAAGGCCACTCTACTAAGAACGAAAGGCACAGCAGCAGTACCTAATATATAGAAACAAACACAGACAGGCAGTCAAAATGGGGAGAAAAAGAAACATGTCCCAAATGAAGAACAGAACAAAGCTCCAGAAAATGAACTAAACAAAATGGAGACAAGTAATCTACAGGTGCAGAGTTCCAAACACTGGTTAAAAGAATGCTCAGTGATCTCAATAAGAACTTCAATAAAGAGATCAGAAACTTGAAAACAGAGATAGAAAACAAAAAAGGACCAGTAAAAAATAAAGAACACAATAACCGAAACAAAGAAAATATTAGAGTTAAGCAACAGTAGATCACGTGAAGCAGAACATTGAATCAGCAATTTAGAAGATAAGGTAGCAGAATTCACCCCATTAGAATAGCAAAAACAAAAAAGAATCTAAAGAAATGAGGAGAGTTTAAGGGGTCTCAGGAAAACAGCCAGCATACCAACATTTGCATCACAGAGGTACCAGAAGGATAAGAGAGACAGCAATGAAGTGAAAGCCAATTTGAAGAAATAATGACAGAAAACTTCCCTTACCAAGTCCAGGAAGCATAGATAATCCCCCCCTAAAAATGAACCCAAAGAGGCCAACACCAAGATACATCATAATTAAAATGCAAAAGGTTAAAGACAAAGAGAGGATCTTAAAAGCAACAAGAGAAAAGCAGTTAGCTATCTACAAGGGAGCTCTCATAAGACTATATGCTGATTTCTCAACAGACACTTTGCAGGCCAGAAAAGATTGACAAGATATATTCAAAGTGATGAATAGTAAGGACCTATATCCAAGATTACTCACCCAGCAAAACTATCATTTAAAATGAAAAGACAGCTAAAGAGTTTCTCAGACAAGGAGAAATTAAAGGAGTTTCCAACCTCTAAACCAGTATTACAAGAAATCTTAGAGCTGGCCGAGTGGCTCAGTTGATTAAGAGCTTGCTCAAGAGTGTGAGCTGAGCTCTGAGCAACAGCAGTTTGATGCCCAACAGGTGGCAGGATGGCTCAGCTTAAAAAAAAAAAAAAAAAAAAGAAATCTTAGAGTAACTTCTTTTAATACAAAGAAAAAAAAAAGACAAAAAATATGAATAATAAAAATGGCAATAACCACATATCTGTCAACAATTACTTTCAATGTACATGGATTATAAGCTCCAATCTAAGATAGGGAGGCTGAATGGATAAGAAAACAAGACACTTACACATGCTGCCTATAAGAGACTCACTGCAGATCAAAAGACACATAGAGACTGAAAGTAAAGGACCAGGAAAAGATATTTCATGAAATTGGAAACAACAAAAAACTGTGATAACAATACTTATACCAGACAAAATGGACTTTAAAACAAAGGCTATAACAAGTGTCAAAGAAAGACCCAATAATTCCACTTCTGGGTATTTATTTGAAGAAAAGCAAAATACTACTTTGAGGGGACATATGCATCCATAGGTTCATTGCAGCATTGTTTACAATGGACAAGATGTATAGGCAGCCTGGGTATCAGTCAATGGATGAATACATAAAGAGGTGATATATATACAAAGGAATGTTGCTTGACCATGGAAAGGAATGGGTTCTTGCCATCTGCAGTGACATGGATGGACTGAGAGGGTATTGTGCTGAGCGGAGTGTCAGACAGAGACAGAGAGATGCAATGGAATTTACTTACATGTGGAATCTAAAGAACAAAATACACAAACAAAGCAGAAACAAACTCATAGATACACAGAACATTTTGATGGTTGCCAGATGGGAGGGGGATTAGGAATGGGTGTAAAAAGAGAACGGAGTAAGCACAAATTGATTGTTACAAAGTAGTCATGGGGATATAGGTTATAGCATAAGGAATACAGTTAATAATATTGTAATAACTATGTATGGTGCCAGGTGGGTACTAGACTTATTGGTTTAATTAATGGGAGGAAGTTTGAGGATAGGGTAAAAAAGGTGAAGGAATTAAGAAGTACAAACTGGTAGTTACAAAATAGTCACAGGGATGTAAAGTAAAGCTTAGGGAATATAGTCAATATGATAATAAATATGAACAGCTCCACCTGGAGCTGGGCTGCAAGCCCTGGCGACGGTGTAGGCTGCAGCCCCCACTGCAGTGGGCTGCCATGGGCTACAGTGAGTGGCTGGCAGCCAGCGTGAGCTGCCAATAGTCACGGTGAGCGACCATCCAGCGGCTGGCGACCGATCTGCCTCATCCAGGAAGAGCTTAATGATAATACCAACATGGGCCAGTGAAGCAACATCCTCCACAACTAGACTGAAGAACAAAAAGACAGCAACTTGTCTGTTCCCCTTCCCCGGTTCCCCAATACTGTTCCCCTCCCACAATTCCCCAATAAAATCTTTAAAAATAAATAAATAAATAAATAAATAAATAAATAAATAAATAAGTATAACGTCTGATAATTTAGTTCAAGATCTCATCCTAGAAAAAGTGCTACATAACTCATTGCTGAATATCACTACAGTCACGTTCAAAGTACTCGAGTCCCTTGGGAAGCTGTGCACCGATGCCAGCGCCTAATCCACCCTTCAAAACAATTTTGGAACTCTTTTTCTGGAATAGCCATCAGGGCTGCTGTCCTATTACCCTCGATGTCCTGAATGTCATCAAAATGTCTTTCTTTCATTATTTCCTTTATCTTCGGGTAAAGAAAGAAGTCACTGGGGACCAGATCAGGGGAGTAGGGAGGGTGTTCCAATACAGTTATTTGTTTACTGGCTAAAAACTCCCTCACAGACAGTGCTGTGTGAGCTGGTGCATTGTCATGATGCAAGAGCCATGAATTGTTGGCGAAAAGTTTAGGTCATCTAACTTTTTCATGCAGCCTTTCAGCACTTCCAAATAGTAAACTTGGTTAACTGTCCAGTTAGTACAAATTCATATTGAATAATCCCTCTGATATCAAAAACGGTGAGCAACATCATTGCAACAAGTTCGCGAACTTAATTGTGAGACCTCATATAGTGCCAGGTGGATACTAAACTTGTCAGGGGGATGACTTCTTAAATTATATAAATGTCTAACCACTATGTTGTACACCTGAAATATAAAATAATATTGTCAACTGTGATTGAAAAATTTTTAAAGAGGGGGAAAATGTAAAGGAGAATAAGAGGTTGAAATTTCCAGGTATAAAACAAATAAGTCATTAGGATGTAATGTACAGCATGTGGAATATAGTCAATAATATTGTGATAGCATGATATGGTGTCAGATGGTTGCTGGACTGATCATGGTGATCACTTCTTTGGGTATATAAATGTTGAATAACGATTATGTACATCTGAAACTAATAAATATTGTATGTTAGTTATGTTTTAATAAAAATTTTAAATAAATAAAATGATTTTTAAAAAAGACTGGTTGAATATGCAAAATCAATGTAACCTATCATATTCACAAGTGAAAGGAGAAAAATCACATGATCTATTCATTGATGCAGAAAAAAATTCATGAAACACACACACACACACACACACACACACACACACACACACAAAGCAATAAACCCTCAAAGGATAGACAACTTGCTCAAGTAAATAAAGGACATCAAGCAAAAATCGACAGCTAAATTCATACTTAATGGTAAAAGACTGAATGCTTTATATGAAGAGAAAGTTCACCAAAAAAGTATCTTTAATTGTAAAAGCCTAAAAGTGGAAATACTCAACATGTCCTTCATTATGTGAACAAGTAAACTAACTGGTATAACCATAACATGGACTATTACTCAGTAATAAAAAGGAAAAAATTGCTGACACGTAAAATAATGGACCTCAAGGGCAACTTGCTGAATGACAAAAAAAAAAAAAAAATCACAAAATGTCACTTACCATGTTTCATTCATATGATAGTCGCTACATGATACAGTTATAGAGATTGAGAATAAATTAATGGTTAGCAGGGGTTAGGAACAGGGGAGGAAGAAGGTGTTACTATAAAGAGGTAGCAGAAGAAAGATCTTTGTTGGTGGTTTAATAGTTCTGTATCTTTCCACTATAGTGATTATATAACTGTAGATATGTGATAAAATATTCCAGAACTATATAAACATATTGTGCGATGTCAATTTCCTGGTTTGATATTGTGCTATAGTTATACCAGATGTAACCGTTGGGGAAAACTGGGTGAAAGGCACACCAGATCTCTCTGTACTATCTTTGCAACTTGCCACACATCTATAATTATTTCAAAATTTAAAATAAGGTGTTGCTGTCTCATAGCTATTGATCATCCTAGCACTGGAAGTGTTTAAAGACAAGGCTAGAGTACCACTTTCAGCATGATGTAGAGAAGCTCAGTGCCTCAGTTTGGAAGTTATACTAAAGCACATTAAATCTTCTGTAACTCTGATATTCACTGACTTTATTAGTGAAAGTTAAACATATTTAAATATAAAATCTGATTAAAAATAATCAAAAGATTCATGTCTTAGGCTGAGATTTTCTCCTTCATGCACCTCTACTGTAAATCACAAACTAACCCAATAGTATGTGTTTGTGAGTGTGTGGTGTTGGAGTGTTATGTTTGATACATACAGAAAAAAAAAAGTTCAGATATTCTGTTTATAACATTTTTTCTACAGTCCTTAAATGAATGAGTTTATTAATTGTTTTTTGTCCTTGTTTTGCATTACTTTAGGTTAATTAAGGTTTACAATTAAATCCTCTATCATAAAAAGGAATTCTTCAACATTCTTATTTTTGACTTAACCACGTTTGTAAAGTCACAGCATGTTGAGGCAGAAAGAGTTTTATAGCTGGAGCCATAAAATCTATGTTAAAGTATTGGCTCCACACATTAATTTTACTCACTCATCTGTATAAAAAGATTAATTGTGATAGCTCACATTGTTGAGAGGTTTAAATAAGATAATGGTCATGACAAATATCATATGATTTCACTTATATGTGGAATCTGAAAACAAAATAAATGAACAAACAAAACAGAAACAAGCTCATAGATAGAATGAATTGATGGTTGCTAGATGGAAGGTGGGTCAGAAGGATGGGTGAAAAAGTTAGAAGGGATTAAGAATTACAAATTTCCAGTTATGAAAATAGGAAGCTGTAAAGTACAGCATAAGGAATATAGTCAATAATATTGTAATAACTATGGTGTCAGATGGGTACTAGACTTAACAAGATAAACACTTCATAAGGTATATAAATGTTTAATGACTATGTTATACACCTGAAACTACTATAATACTGCATGTCAACTGAAATCGAAAAATAAATTTAAGGAAATGGTGGGAAGAAAAGAAAAAAAGGACAACAGCCACAAAAGTGCTTTGTAAATTGTAGCATCATCTCAATTGTTGTTGGTATTATCACCAACATTATTAAAATAAAATAATCACAAGTTTCATTCTAATGGGAAAATTCATCCATGCCCCTTTTATTTTTCCTCTCATTTCTCTTTTTGGTAGTTTACCCTCCTCTTTTTCAAGCTACATACAAGGTCTGACAATTATGTTCACAAACTTGCCACCATGGGCTAACATTGGCAGCACTATATAAGCACCTTGGTAAGGTTTCATAACCTTCGTATCTCAGTGTCTGACATCTGTGTTCGTGTTGACAAGTGGCAATGTCTTGCTGAGCGGTGTTCATTATTGTTGTTGCGTGTTTTTGTGGGCCTTCTCAAGAATGTCTGAGCTTGAATTAGAGCCACAAACAAACATTAAATTTCCTGCTAAACTTGGCAAGACTGGAAGAGAAATCAGGTACGTGTTAGTCCAAGTTTATGGGGATAATGCCATGAAGAAAACGGCACTGTACAAATGGATTAAACAGTTTTCTGAGGAAAGAGAATGAGTCACTGATGAAGAGGTCAAGGTGGCCAGCAACGAGCAGAACTGACGAAAAGAGCAAGAATATGTGGAATTGTGCATCAAAATCATCATCTGACTGTGAGAAGCATGGCAGACCAAGTAAACATCGACAGAGAAACAGTTGGGAAAATCTTAATAGAAAATCTTGGCATGGGAAAGGTGTGTGCAAAAATGGTCATGAAGAAGCTCACCTATGAACAAAAGCAAAGGAGAGTTGAAGTTTGCCAAGACCTTTGGAGAGGCAAGACGATGCTTTGGGCCATGTTATCACTGGTGATGAAACATGGGTGTACCAATACAACCCTGAAACAAAGTGTCAAAGTGCATGATGGAAGTCAGCCAATTCTCCAAAAAAGTTCCTCAGTCCAAATCAAGAGTCAAAACGATGTTGCTAATTTTGTTTTTTTAATATCAGAGGGATTATTCATTATGAATTTGTACCCATTTGGACAGTTAGCCAAGTTTAGTATTTGCAAGTGCTGAAAAGGCTGTGTGAAAAACTTAGATAAAATGACTTGAACTTTTCGTTAACAATTCATGGCTCTTGCATCATGACAATATACCAGCTCACACAGCACTGTCTGTGAGGGAGTTTTTAGCCAGAAAACAAATAACTGTAATGGAACACGCTCCCTACTCACCTGATCTGGCCCCCAATGACTTCTTTCTTTACCCAAAGATAAAGGAAATATTGAAAGGAAGACATTTTAACGACATTCAGGACATCAATGGCAATACAACGACAGCTCTGATGGAATGACAACTCATTCCAGAAAAAGAGTTCCAACATTGGGGTGGATTAGGCACTGCTGTTGGTGCATAGCTTCCCAAAGGGAGTACTTCGAAGGTGACCATAGTGATATTCAGCAATGAGGTGTGTAGCACTGCTTCTAGGATGAGTTCGCAAACTTAATTGTCAAATCTGTTGTTGGCATTTCCCAACAAGAAACACTGGTTCTGCAAAATGTTAATAGGTTGACAAGCATCTGATAGTAAGAAGTATTGATATTTCAAAAATGTTACAATTTGAAAAAACTTGCTTCTTAGCATAAAAAATTCATTTCATGAACAAATGATTGTTGGTTTTTCAGAAAGGGCAGAGACTGATAATTAGGAAATGCTACAATGTAGAGGCGATATTTAAGCTGTACCTTGAAAAATGAAGTAAGGTTTTACTTATTGGAGGATTTTACTTTCATAGAGGAAAACAATAGATATAATCCTGGTAGAGAAAGGAGGATATATAAAACTATCACTGCCAATAGAATATAAGTAATATGTTTGGGAAATGGCAAATAGTAAAATATTAACAAATAAATAACCTTTCCCTAGAACTGTAATTGATATCGTTTCATGATCTGGATCAGTAGTTCTCAACCACTATGATGTAACACAGTTACTAAGAGCACCCCAGGTAATGCTCCTACTGATACAGTAACATAGTTTACAAGTTATTCAATTTTTAAAATAGAGTAAATTTTAAATTAAAATAAATTTAACTTTGCATCAATATTAATGTCCACCTCTTCAATGTCTTAAATGAGAAGGAAAAAAGTAAAGCTACTACAAGAAATTAAAAAATACCCATATCACTAGGAAAGGAATATTAGCAAAGTATGAATTATGTATCATACTGTAAAATGTGTTTGGCAATTATTAAACTTTTTATCAATTCACATAACTAATTTCATCAGATTTGAATCAATATTATGTATTACCAGGAGAGAAAATAAATGCTACCAATTTTATCCTAACTTCAGAGATGATAAAACTGGGAGGAAAATGTGTGAGAATTATGAATCAGAAGGCAAGAATCAGAATCCATTTTGACCATGACCTGGATTATGACCTTAAACCAATCACTTTACAAAGCAAATCATTTTGCAATAATCCTTTCCCTTCTAAAACAATGTGATTAGAATACCCACACATTATAACCTTTGATATCACTGCCACCCTTGGTTAATTATCCAGATTTGAGGCCCCATTTCAGGTTTTATTCAATAATAATAATGACATTTAGGTCCAGCCAAGTGGCGCATTGTTTAGGAGTCAGCTTGGGATGCCAGCTCTGAGCAGCCGGGCCCTGGTTCAGATCCCACATGAGAGCCGGTGACACTGCCCTCTACAGCTAAGATGGTGAACAACAGCTCGACCTAGAGCTGGGCTGCCGTGAGTGGCCGCCGGGCATACGCTGCCATAAACTACCATGAGTGGCCAGCAGCTGGCGTTCACTTTCATAAGCTGCCAAGAGCTGCCATGAGCGGCTGTCCAGTGGCCAGCGACCGATCTGCCTCACCCGGGAACAGCGCAATGATAATATCAACATGGGTCAGTGAAGCAATGTCCTCCACAACTAGACTGAAGAACAAAAGGACAGCAACTTGACTGTTCCCCTCCCCAATTCCCCAATAAAAATCTTTAAAAAAGAAAAATAGAATAAAAGTCAAAAGCTTTAGGATGGGTGAAAAAGGTGAAGGGATTAACAACTACAAATTGCCAGTTATAAACACAGTCATGGGGATGTAAAATACAGCATAGGGAATATAGTCAATAATATTGTAATAACTATGTATGGTGTCAAATGATACTAGACTTTTTGGAGTGATCGCTCCACAAGTTATATAAATATTTAATCACTATGTTATAAACCTGACATTAATATAATATTGTATGTCAACTGTCATTGAAAATTAAAAAGTTTTAAACCTTATGTAAGAAAAAACATTAATAAATAGTTAAGTATGGCTTTCTAAATCAATATATGTTCATTAATAAGACAATAATGAATTTTAATGGGCTCTAACAGCTATAATTCATAGAACTAAATAGTTACGTTATACTTTTTTCCCCTGAACAAATTAAAAGATTTTCAACAACTAATGCATTCAAGGCTATTATTAAAAAATACCATGTAAATTTAAACATAGAAAGGTGACATTATATACTTTCAAATCGTTACTTACTATTATTAAAATGATATAAAATAATCAAGCTGATGTGAAATGTCTTGTATTATGAGTAAATTCACATTTAAATTTAAAATTTGAATACAATCTTAATTTCATATTATAAAGTCTACCAAAAAGGAATTTGCATGGGGCAGGGTGGAGGGGAGTGGGCATTTGGTCGTATGACAATTATCCCTTTTCGCTATCATTCTCAAGGGAGCCTAGTATTAAACAGAAATTACCTACACTAGCCCTTCTAACTTTCTAGCATTATAAGTATTTAATTACTAAAATCTTTCCTCAATATGTAGTTTATACAAAATACTTTAAAGCAGGAATGGAGACAAGCAGAGAGACAGAGAACAGGGTGTGGGGCATTTGGAAATTAGAATTACTGAACTGATTCAGAAACAGGGTGATAAAAGAAATTTCAATGAAAAGAAAATTTTCAAAATACAGTTAAATATAATTGGATCACAGAATGGATTCCAGTTGCCTCAAAATAAATTAGATGAAGACTATTTCAAGTGCATTTAGTTTATTTTTGTTTACTATTTCATTTGAATAATTCTTTAAAAATGAATCTCAACCTTTTCAATTATGAGTTAGAAACTAACTATGGTCAGAACGCCCTATCTATGTTCGAATACACTTTCCAGCCTGTAATTCAAAATTAAGATTGTCTTATTTAAAGATGGTACACTTTTTCACCACAAATAAACGTATTCCAATATGGTAGTTTGGTAATACCAGCATTACAAATGCATTTATTTAAAACCCATATATTTGGGTTTTAAATAAATAAACAAAAAAGAGGAACATTTTATTTAGTATATAAAAAGCAATTATTATTTTATATAATATTTGCTTATGAATATTTGAATCAGAGTTCTTAATTCATTTTTGATGTTTACCTTTTGGAGATGGAAAGTTTCATTTTGAAAGCTTAATTTTGTGCTAATGGCTATTTCATAGTATAATAAAATCCCTCTTTTGTAGAGGGTAGCATGTATATGACAGGCCATAAAGATAAATCAATTAGGGACTGCTTGCTATATTTTGATGTCAAAATTTTTTTAAAAATGTTTCACACGTATTGGATATAATAATTACTTATGTGGCCTGTTGAAAGTTTTCTAAAGGAATAAGATACTGTCCTATTAGAATCTATATCAATGTGACGGCAAATTTCCTGAAAAGACATGTGTTAAGTTCTCATTGACAACTTGTAAAAGATCCTGAAAAGTTATATGATCTGGTTAAGCCATTCATATCAAAAGATAATAAATCCATAACTAATTTAATTTTATCTGAATTTTAAGGCAAATATATGTCAATATGAAGCATAAACCATAAAAAAAATTCAATACCTTAGAATATGATGAGGTTGTGAGGGAAATGTTATGGAGAAATGAATGTTGTTATAAAGTAAACAAAGTACTTCTATATTTTTTAGGTGTTAAGCATGACCTACCGAATGCATAAGATTATATTTACAATATTTTTTTGACATGTACTTGGAGAGTGCATAGGAGGAAAAATGGTCACTAAAAATGACATACAGTAAGACAATTTAATCAACAGAGTTTCCTCTTTTCATTTTTATTACATAAATGTTATAGTCACATGAATGAAATTCTACATTAAATTTTTCCTACAAACTATTGTGCCAACAAATAAAACATCTAATTTATCCTTATTTCTTTCTAGCTCTGTATGCACATATCATTTTAACATAGCAGATATAACATTCAGCTGAGTTACTAAAAAAAGTTTACATTATATCCTGGACAATTTTTCTTGTTACCATAATCGCCATAGTTATCAAAACTTCAGGGCCTGCTGAGTGGCGCGTTGGTTAGCAGCGGGGCCCCAGTTCAGATCTCACATATGAGGGCCAGTGACACTGCGCCCTTTACAACTAAGATGGTAAACAACAGCTCCACCTGGGGCTGGGCTGCTGTGAGTCACCCGCGATGGTGTGGGCTGCAGCCTCTGTTGCAGTGGGCTGCCATAAACTACCGTGAGTGGCCGGCAGCCAGCATGAGTGGCTGGCAGGCAGTGTGAGCTGCCAATAGCCACTGTGAGCAGCCGACCAGAGGCCGATGACTGATTTGCCTCACCCGGGAAGAGCACAATGATGACACCAACATGGGCCAGTGAAGCAATGTCCTCCACAACTAGACTGAAGAACAAAAGGACAACAACTTGTCTGTTCCCCTTCCCCAATTCCCCAACGCTGTTCCCCTCCTCAATTCCTCAATAAAATTCTTAAAAAAACTTCAAATAAATATTAGTGGTATACTGACTAATGTTTTAACAACCAGTTTCTTGGTGGCTGGAAGGATAGGAGATGGAACAGGCCCTGTTCGGTAAGATTTGTCTGTTTCCATGGAGTAAATACTTCCACGTCAGCCAATTTTGAGCTACTAACACTATGCCACTGAACATGGAGCTGGGATGAAATTACTACAATTGGTCTCACAAGCTGATAGAAGACAGCTCCAGCACACTACTTTTTTAGATCTGAGTTGTTTCCAGTTTTGCAGTATTATAACCCTTAAATGAATTTCTTTAGCAAGCACAATTGGTTCTCTACCCAAAAAAAAGTCATCTCCTATCTCCTTAGGATCGTGAACTCTAAGCCAGTCTTGATAATTCTAACTCCATTGCCAATGCATAGTTAGGAGCTGGCATAAGTAGCAATTATGACCAAAAAAAAAAGAAAGAAAGAAAGAAAAAGACAAAAAGAAGGAGTCTACAGAGAACGCTTCTAGAAAATGTTCCCTCAATTTCAAAAGGGGATGGAGTAAATGATGCTTACAATAGTTCTATCCCTTTTATAAAACTAAGCAACAATTATAAAAATAAAATCTTACTGGATGTTGTTGTACACTACCAACATGAACCCCTAAACACTGTACTCAGACCTCAATCCACCCCAAATATTGCATGCTCGTGGCTTATAGCTGAGTCTTTCACCCAAGAAATGTACTCAGGTCAAGACTTGCTTTGTCCAAAGTTACACTCCCTCCCCAGGGGGCCAGCCATACCCAGCCCTTGTGGCCCCCTATCTCAATTAGGTCATCTCTAAAGAGTCACCCCAGATTCAAACTGCTATGGGTTTAGTGGATGCATCTGTTCACAGTTTAACTTCTCCTTCTTCCAGTCTTCCTGCTTTATTCTCTCACAAGTGGTGTTAGCAAGTCCAGCTGTGTCGCAAGCAGCCACACCACTTGACCCCATGATGCAACAGACTGAATGGTATTAGAAGCAGCAATGGTGGGAAAAGATGCCATGTGAAATAGGGGAATCACAATATATGCTCCTAGGATCTGGGTCAAGGCCATGTAGTCTGCAGTGGAGGATTATATACTATTTGAAAAACTGCACCTGGTGTGTGCCTAGCCCAGGGAAAGACAAAGATCTGATAATGAGTCATCAAGTGACCAAACAGCCAGAAGTGCCCAACATAAGCTGGGGTCTGTACAGCTCAACAAATCGAAAGGCTGGACAAGCCAAACGATAGTCAATTGTAAGATAGAACTGGTGCATCCATGTTGGAACATAAATAAGGCTGGGCTAGAGGATAAAAGTAAACCACATGTGCAGGAGGCCCAGACTTTTCCATCATCTACTATTATTGTGCCAGCATCTATCTCTCCCTCAGCTCTCATCTATGGCCACGTTAGGCATCATTCTGACCACCTGGCAAAAGAGCACAAAGGCTATGCCTGGTTTGCAGATAGGCCAGCTCAATATGGGTGTACCAGCCAAAAAACATAGCTCCATGCAGGGCTGGTCCTGAAAGACACTGGTGAGGAAAATCCTCGCAATATACAGGGCTTTAGATGGTGTACCTGGTCACTTTGTGTAGAAAGAGAAGTGCCATGAGTGCCAAGAAGTGCCTATATGAACACATAGGCTTGGGCAAATAGAAGGGCTAATTAGTCACAGGCCTAGAAGAGAAAAAAAAGACTAGAGAAAAGGATGTTTACAGAAGAGGCTTGTTAATAAACCCATGAGAATTAGCAAGAAAAAAGATCTATGTGTCACACATGAAGCCCTTGTGATAGCTGGACTCCCAGGATGGAAGCGCAGTGAACATCGTCTGCCAGTGTTCATGCCCTTTTGCAGACCCCTCCCTTACATGGACTGGGACTCGCTGTAACCAATAGAATATGATGGGAATGACTCTGCATGACTTCAAAGATAGGTCAAAGTAAGTGGTGTTTTGAAACTCTATCTCTGTGAGCCCCAGGACACCACATAAAAAGTCCTACTAACCAGAATTGCTTTGTTGGAGAGGCTAACTAGATGGTGCATTGGTTCAGAATTCCAGCTGAGCAGTCCACAAACCATGCCTGCCAAGGTGCCAAATAAGCAAGAGAAGGCATGTTGAACCCTCCAGAGCAGCCCATCCTACCAGTTAAATTCCCCCAATTAACCTGAATAACACCATATGAAGAAGAGAAATTACCCAGTTGAACACTGCCTAAATTCCAGACTCAAAACCACGAGAAAGGGAGGGACTTCTGGCTTAGCAGCATCAAGTGTCAACTAGGGCTCTTCTCAAAAACCAAGGACAAGCCTGGATGGAACTGTCAAAAAACACGTTCATTCATTATTCTGGAAATCAAAGGCCCATAAATAATTTTGAAAACCTGCTAGAGCTTCAGAAGAAAACAACAGAAATCTGTCACCTCCTTCCATGGGGTTACTCACATAGCCTTCCCTGGCACAGTACATACAAGAGAAATGGTGTACAGAAAGGATCAATAGTTTAAGCAGGGCAGGGCGAGCTGAGAAAATCAGCAGCTTTGCTACCAGCAGCTTTGTTACTTGATTTGGGGTGGATGTGAAAATCCATGACTCTGTCAGCTAGAACAGGCAAACTCAGTAGGAAACAAGGAAAGAAAACCAGCAGTTTGCTAATATAAGTATATAGTCACAGAGTGAATGGCAGATCAGCCAGAAATTTGACAAAGTGACCTTGAAAATGAGAGACTCACAGAAAAAAGATAAACTCTCCACACACATCAGGCTGATTAGGAAACTATACCATGTTCAGGGGAAATCCTGAGAGAGCCTGGTAGAAAGTAAAAACCAAGAGTGACTGGCCGAGTGACACGTTGATTAGGAGTTGGCTTGGGACACCAGCTCTGAGCAGCAGGGTCCTGGTTCAGATCCCACATGAGGGCCAGTGACACTGCACCTTCTACAGCTAAGATGGTGAACTACAGCTCCACCTGGAGCTGGGCTGCTGTGAGTCACTGGCAATGGCGTAGGCTGCAGTGGGGCTGGCCCACAGCTGGTGTGGCTTTTGTGAGCTGCTGTGAGCCGCCAGGAGTGGCCGTCCAATGTCTGACGAGTGACTGCCTCACCTGGGAAGAGCACAATGATAATACCAACATGGGCCAGTGAAGCAATGTCCTCCGCAACTAGACTGAAGAATAAAAGGACAGCAACTTGTCTGTTCCCCTCCCCTGATTCCCCAATGCTGTTCCCCTCCCTCAATTCCCCCAATAAATTTTTTTTTTTTAAAGAGTGACTTGAGAACTGGCTGAACTATGGCTTTGTCCCAAACTATACACAGATTGATTGGCAGAAGGTGGAAGCCGTACAAGCTTAAAATATTTGAGTACAACTGCCGCCCAAATATTTGGCTGACAATTAGGCTATGCAGACACAGGAGTGACCCATTAGAAGATGGAGATATATATATTTGAAAAAAAACAAGCTTAGCAGAAATATCAATGGATGTGTACCACAGGGTGGGGGACAGTGTCTACACTTTAAGTCCAGGTAAGTTATTTTAAGAGAGAGAGAGAGAAAGGAAAAGAAAAACAAAAGACAAGACAATGCTCAGGAAGATAAATAAGAAACCAGAGATATCAAATGTATCATCTAAAATGTCCAGTTTTCAGCCAAGAAATTATGAGACATGCAAAGAAAGATGAAAATGTAACCCATAACCAGGAAAAACGTAAATCAAAGAAACATTAGTTGATGTTATATTTAGCAGCTATTATAAAGATTTAAAGCAGCTATTATAAATATGTTCAAAAACATGAAGAAAACCACATCAAAGAATTCCAGGAAAATATGATAACAATGATAATAAATACAGACTCTCAATAGAGAAACAAAAACAAAAACAAAAAAAAAGGAAAGAAATTACATTCTACAGTTGAAAAATATAATAGCCAAAATGAAATCTTCACATGGACTCAAAAGCAGATTTAAGGTGGCAGTTGAAACTATTGGTGCACTCTAACAGTGATCAATAGAAATTATCCACTCTGAAACAGAGAGAAAAAAATATGGAAAAAGAAAATGACAAGGATCCAAGAGACATGTGGGCAAATATCAAGCATAAGAACATACAAATAACAGGATTCCTGGGAGAAATAGAGGCAGAAAAAGTAGTTGAAGAAATAATGCCTGAAAACTTCCCAAATTTAAGGGAAAACATTAATCTACAGATCCAAACTCAGTGATCCCTAATTAAAATATATACAAGAGAACTAAACCTAGATACATGATAGTCAAACTGCTGAAACCCAAAGACAAAAATCATATATTGAGAATAGCAAGAGATAAGACTCTTATCTCTAGGAAACATGTAATGTCATGTACAATGGGCTGAAAGAGGGTAAAAATCCTGTCAACCAGAATTTCTATATCCAAAGAAATTATCCTCCAAAAATGAAGGTGAAGTAAAACATTGCCCTGATTAAAACAAAACTAATGTCTTTACACACAGGATCCAAGTACCTGACTAAGTGACTAGAAATGGATCCTTAAATTTGCAGAATCAAATGAATAAAAAGGCACAATGTATTGTCATTTATAACTTCGGGAAAACACATCTAAAGCTCAAAATCAGAAACACATATTTTCTGTTTCCTCAGTAAAATTTGCGGTTGCCCTCTTCTATCTCAAGAATAGGTTGAAATCCAAATTCTGGGTAAATAAAACCCTAAGTATCCTTAATTATAAAACAAAGGTCAATAGTCCTTTCGGAAATAATTTTTTTTCTTTAAAAAATTCCTAGCCCGTACAGAGCAGGATGTGCTGAAATAAAGCTGTAAAATCATCTGTAAGATTAACATTTAAAACTCAACCTGCTGGCTATTTCAACATGGTATAAGCATGTGCATGTGCATACACACATACACTTCTGAATATGTGTATTGTCTTGTAAAATATAATCATATGTAAAATATATTTGATTTGAACAGACTGCAAAGTATTCCATTCATACTCATTATTCTTAACCCAGAATTTTAACATCCTTTTATTCTCTACTAGTTAATATTTCTGGTTTTGATATCCTTCATCTTACATGTAGTGTAACTGGCTTTTATCATCCTGGTCACTCATTAGACCTCATGATTTTCATAGATCCTAGTATTTTATTATTCAACATTCCATTCCACGAATTAATATAATTATTATTTCAAGATTTGGTGAAAAGGTAATTGTCAGGAGCATTTTACAGTCCTATGAAATTAAACATTTACTTGTATTTCATTAGATCATCTGTTAAAAGAATTAACATCAATCTTGTACTAAAGAAGCTCATGTTTGAACTTGACTACATCAGGCTCACTTTATTTGCTCCTGAAAGCATTCTTAGTTAACCAAGCTAAGCCCTACAAAAAGAGGTGGACAGGCAGTTAGGAGAATGGGTTTATGGGTGGCAATAATTGAGTTGCCCTTCACTTTAAAACACACCTCCCCTCATCCCCAATATTTCCTCGAAAATCCCTTCCCATGAATACATCCTAATAGAAACACAGAGAGTTTCTGGCACAAGCTAAAAAAAAGTAAAGCCCATCCCATGTACAATTTTCTTGGATCAGTCGCTAGCATAAATGCAGTCAAATTACAGCACAAGATCTTACTTGGGTTCTACATAGCTGCAACTCTGTGGTGATATGAGATGCCTTTATATTTCATGTTTCATACTCTAGTACTATAGATTATTGACATTTAAATATTTTATTGACATAAAGAATTCTTTAATGACATAAAGAATGAATCAATGAATCTAGAGTACACTGCTAGAAATATTGAATTAATCTTAGGCCCAACTTTTCTGCCATTTCAATGCTTTTTTAACTCAAATATAATAGGCTTGTACAGCATTTATAACACCTTTAGGGTATTTGCTGTAATGTACTTACTATCAATTAAGAACAATATGTTTTTCACAAAGTTTTATATTTTTCTATCCATTGAATATGTTTCAGTAGCAAATATTTAAAGTTGTGCAAAATATCAATATCTAGGTATCACCTAATGAATTCTAATTCTAACTTAACAGAAACTTCATTTTAAGTTAAAAGTTAACATTTTCTATATTCTATATTAACTTCATCAACAGGTTTACAATTTAATTTTACTTTTAATGTTACATTCAACTACTTAAGTACCCTCTCAAATATCCCACAAACTGAAATCGGTAAGATTTTTTCTTAATATCTACTTGGTACTTAGCTACTAAGTTTTCCATTAAAAACAATCTTTTTTCTTTAGGCTTAACATGCTGTTTCATCCATAATTAACAAGAAAATACTTTTGCAAAAGGAAAGAATTACCATCTTAAACATTTTATGTGCTGCAATTTACCAGGAAACAAAATTTGCCCTTTATTCCCATTTGTAAATCTACCCTCTAGCTATGCACTTTACAAATTACTTTGAGTTAGTTTAGCTTCTTAATCTACTTATATTTATGTTATATAATTTCAAGCCTGAAATCAGCTTTGTAACCTGTATTTGCAATTTGGTTTTTTATAGGATGAAAAGTACTCTATTTTTAGAAAATCCATGATGAAATAATTTCAAGTTGCCTAATATAGCAAGAGAGTAATTACTTATATCCATGTAAATTTTATGCAATGAAGTTCTTTTTATTCCACCGTGAAGCTCTAAGACTCATGCTACGATAGGAATAATTATTTAGCATAAGATTATTATACCAATTGATGGAATGAATCAATCTGACTTTTAGGAATATTTACTTGAAAGTCTTAGTAATAAAATACCTAACTGAATATTTTTTTAAAACCCCATTACTACAAAAAAATTTTAGTCCACTTGGTTCAGAATTCCTTACCTGTTTAATTGGTCTTAAGTACAATAAGTCAGGATTTTCCTCAAATCCTTAATGTATGTTGCCTATCATTTCAACAGACTATTTTCTTAATAACGTATATAGTAAATTAATTACTTAAAAATTACAATAAACTTGAGACCATACAAGAAGATAAATTTCACCATTAATACTGACACCTAAACTCAGACATATATAAAGCTGATGTCTTTAGAGTTTGTCTTGAATACTTTAAAACCTATGCACCTATCTAGAGATTTGCAATCTATCCTCTTGTCTTCCTCTTCTGGGTCTGTTTTCCAAAACGCCCCACCTTCACACCTCCATTCACTGTCTCCCAAAATTAAGTGCAAGGAAGTAGTGTGTTGTACTATGATCAAGAGTAATTGAATCAAACATTTCACAATTTGTAGGTTAGGAGACAGCCATACACACGTATTCTTGCATTTACCAGCCCAGAGAAACATGAGACCTGCAACAACCAAGTAAAAACCAGTAATGTTAGGACCTGGAAAATAGGGGAAACAAAAACTCTCCACTGTTGATTTTAAAAAGATCAAACTGGGTATCTTTCGTGCAGTTGCGAAAATGGTTGACAACATGGCTATGCAATAAAAGTGAAAAAAATATGTTGTGTTCTAATATTAAGATTAAAATATATCAAATTAGAAAAAGTATAGTGTTTACAATAGATCTATTGGACACTGAACATCCTCTCTAGACCCTTCTCCAGGTCTAGAAGTAGAAGGGGGAAGCAGGGAAGTATCAAGTGAGTCACAGAATTCTAATATAAGAGAGCAGCTTTAAAACATTTTTGGCCATGATCTACAATAAGAAATATTTTATATTGTGAGCCTATGGCATATACACACAACACTGAAACAAACAAAATGTTTTACAGATTAATTACCCTTATTTAGTACACTCTACTCTGATGTTTTCTACTCCATTCTATTGCAGTCTCCCTCTTTTTTAAAATACTGGTGTGGCTCACAATTGCTTCTGAAAGTAGAGGGTGAAGGGTAGGGAGTGGTGATGGGGGACTTTGCCCCATAAGGGATATTTGGAAACAACTAAAGATATTTTGGGTTATTAAACTGGGAGTGAAGATGTTACTTGCATCTAGTGGGTAGAGGCCAAGGATGCTGCTAACCATCTGAGACAAGGCAGTCCCACAAAACAATTATTCAGCCCCAAATGTCAATAGTGCTGAGAATGAGAAGCCTGCTCTGGATGATTTAATAAAGAAAGCAGAGATAAAATTGGAAAGTCAATAGTACTTTTTAAAGCTTGTGAAAAATATATTTTAAACTTTGAGAGAGATGTCCAGCATTTAAATTCAGAGATACTATACATCAACAATCTAAGACTTATTTCCTTCCTTAATATAAAGATTTAAAAAAAAAGAAAATTGCAACTTTCCAACCCAACACAACATATCGGGAAGTAACAATATAGCATGTGAAAAGTAAACTATACCATAATGAGGGAAGAAATAAGTATCACAAAACATACAAATCACACAAAATCAGAGATGACCAATGCCTCCTTCTGAAATCCCAGAGTACCTACAGTAAAATACAGTGAGATTATATTGCTATTCATTTTAGACTCTCAATTTCTTGAGTGTCTTTACA
Source organism: Aselliscus stoliczkanus (assembly GCA_033961575.1). Lineage (NCBI taxonomy): Eukaryota > Metazoa > Chordata > Mammalia > Chiroptera > Hipposideridae > Aselliscus > Aselliscus stoliczkanus. The sequence continues at coordinate 28,627,605 of CM066731.1, forward strand.
TTCTCTTCTAATTCCAATCCAACACCCTGCAAATAATAGGCACTAAAAAAGTATTAGCAGAAAAAGGAGTAAACAAATACATGTCTAATATTTGGTGAGATGTTGGATTACATCTCAAATGATATCTCAAGTTAAAAGTATATTTTTCTTAGTCTAGAAATACAAGCCTATTTCAAGATGAAGCCAAATACTGGAAGAGGTGAAGTAAATACAGAGGAATTTTATTTTTTAAAGATTACAGAAGATCCTGATATGTAGTAGAAGCTATAATATGACACTCAAGAGCCTGCAAATAATCCTGCAATAATAATGTTGCCAGGTGCAACATTATACAGTGTTGGTTAACATTTAGATTATTTGGTCCAAATATGCTCTGCACATTTTTGAAAGGTTTTGTGTAAGAACGAAAAGGGGCAAAAATATAATGACAATGAGAAAGATGCCTCAGGTGTAAAACACACTCAAATATAGGAAAATATTGCTAATAAAATTTTTGTAATTACTAGGAAGAATTTTCAAAAAGTTAACTACCAAGGGTGGCTACGAATTATAAAGTTAGGTATCTTTAAAAGCAGCTTATTCTGAAATCAGACTGATATTGTTTTTTTACACATAATCAAAAATGCTACCCTAATGATGAAAAGTCAAGATATGACACAATTTAATCTCTTTCCCATATTATTCCAGCCCATTTGTATACACAATGCACATGATATAAAATGTCTGTTTGTTTTTTTCTTGTTAATCTGTCTTTTGTCAGTCTAATTTACAGGGTCCTAGCCAATTAACCTAAATTGCACAGAAGGGGGCCAGCCGAGTGGCACATTGGTTAAGAGCTGGCTTGGTAAGCCAGCGGCCCCAGTTCAGATCCCACATATGAGGACCAGTGACACTGCCCTCTACAGCTAAGATGGTGAAAGACAACTCCATCTGGAGCTGGGCTGCTCTGAGTCCCCGGGCACAGCATAACTGCAGCCCCTGCTGCAGTGGGCTGCCACAGGCTACAGTGAGTGGCCGGCAACCAGTGTGAGCAGCTGGCAGCTAGTGTGAGCTGCCAAGAGCCTCTGTGAGTGGCTGTCCAGAGGCCAGCGACCGATCTGCCTCACCCGAGAAGAGCGCAATGATGGTACCAACATGGGCCAGTGAAGCGACGTCCTCCACAACTAAACTAAGGAACAAAAGGACAGCAACTTGTCTGTTTCCCTTCCCCAGTTCCCCAACGCTGTTCCCCTCCCCCAATTCCCCAATAAAATCTTTAATAAATAAATAAATAAAATGCATAGAAGGAAAAAAGTTAAATTTTTTCTCCTCTTCACTTTCTAGATTAACTTTATAAATAGCATACTTCAATGAACCAACTGAGATTATGACTAAAATGTTATTAACTCCAAGAGATGATCTGAAAAGAACATGTATCTTTACAGAATTTAGCCTTCCCAATTAGGACATGAAAAATGAAATGCATCTCTACTCACATCGTCCGTCTGTTACTCGGGTAAGTTTTATAGTTTTTTTCAAGTAGGACCCCTCACTTCTTATTAGTTATTTTTAAATCACATTTTCTGTTTTTAGTTCAAAATAGGAACTGCCTTTCATTTATATTTTCTAACTAATTATTTTTCGTACAGTATAAAATGATTCTATATTAATTTCATACCTAGCTGCCTTCTTGAATTCCTTTATTGATTTCCATTCATTCGTATGAACAAGAAATCAATTATTCCTCAAACAGTGTCAGAAAATTGTGTGTGGACGGGTTTGGTATGCAGAATTCATATTAGATACTTGTCTATCTGGTTTATTTTGGCATACACCAAAATAAATTACAGAAAGATTAAAAAAATTAAAGGTTAAAAAAATAAATAATAAAAATATGAGAAAATATACAGTTAGATATTTAACTGATTTAGGGATGAATAAAGCTGCTGAGGATAAAAGAAACAGAAAAAAATCACCTAAGACACAAAGAATTAGCTATATTAAATTCAATATTTCCAAGTAACCAAAGAAAATGTGTAGATAAACATCAAAATGAGAAACATATTTGGAACAGATGACAGACAGTTCAATGCGTAAAATCCTAACCATGTGAAAAGCTCTCATAAATAAATAAGACTATAGTTAATACCAAGAGGAAACTGGGAAGAAGAAACAAAAGAAATGAATAGATAATTCACAGAAGACACCAAACACCAATAAACATACAAAATATTCAGCTTCCCAATCAAATTCAAATTAAAATGACAAACAGGTAGCATTTTTTGTGGTCAGTTCAACTGGCAAAGACTTGGTGCCTCTAAACTAAAAGCTCAAGCATATCTGCTTCATGAAAGCGTATGAAAGGAACGTGGAGTGTTACAACCTTTTTGGAAAGCAGATTGGTAATCTGAATTAAAAGCTTTAAAAAATCAAATCACGAATATGTATGTGTGAAATACTCAGAGACATAGGCAAAAAAAAATATGTATAAAGGCAACCATTATAATATTATTTATACTAACAATTAGAAGCAACTGCACTGTGCCCATATAAAGGAAGAGTTAGTTTGTGGTATGTCCTTACAATAGAACCTTAGTGCAGACATTTAAAATATATATCTGAAGAACATCTAATGGCTTGAAAACTAATGATATGGGATCGATTTAAAAAGTCAGAACATAAAATTATATATATAGTATGATACCAATTTTATAGTTTGTAAAATATACATGCATAGGAAAAGGGGAAAAAAATACAACAAAATGTTAATAATGGTTATATTTGGGGAAAGGATTATGGATAGCTTGTATTTCATTCTTTTACACTTTGAGGAATTTTTCAGATATTCTATCGTAAACATATTGTTACTTTTAAAAGGAAACACAAAAATGTTATTTTTACAATTATAGCTAACAGGTTTTTTAAAATATGCCATCAAGTGGTGCAAGAGAATTTTTAGAAATGAAGCAAAAAACAATTTGAAACATCAACAGATTTACAGAGGAAATTCACTTTTCATAACTTAAAATTTTCTTCACATAACCAACACCATTCAAAGACTTTTAAAATGAAGTATAATAAATATTACTACCAATCTCTAACGTTTAAGGGTTTACTCAGAAATACAACTTGAAAAGAAAACCCTTATCTACTCAATTACAGAGAACTGTGTGATTAGAATAGAGCAGCTTACCTTTTTCACTGACACTCTCACTTTCAATCTCAACATCATCACAACTTGTATATTCAGGTGTGGAAGCTAATTCCTCCTCTGAACTGCTCAATGACACCTGGCGCATTTTACCTCCTTTCTTTGATTTATGAGGCTTTGGTGGTGGAGGTCTCACCGACTCTGACTGGTCAGAGCTGAGCGAATCATTCCTTAACATAGTTTCCATTTTTTCCCGTTTTGTTTTCCTCACAGCAGAGCTAGGGTCTAAGTGGTGTTGTTTCCTTAGTGAGTCAGCACGTCTCATGTCTTGTCTATCAAGGGGGATTGGACTCCTCCGGGGGGTAGGAGGGCTATGGTTTGTGGTCCTTTGTGGATAAGAACTTGGTCCCTGAGCCTCTCGAGTTCTTTCCATTGAATAAGATCGCTGACTTTCCATGGCAGCTCTACGTTCAGATATAGATCTTTGCCTTGATGGTCGTTCCATCCTTAGCATAGACATCCTGGAATCTTCCAGTTCAGCATTTGCCAGAGAAACATCACTGTGCCTTCTCTCGTGCCGAGCTCTGGACACTTCAGCATGAATACGCATTTGCTCTTCGTAGGGCTGTGGTTTGACTGGATAACGGGCCAAATTCGGATCACTGCGATAGCGTGCCTGGTACTCCTCCTCTCTCCTTTGTCTTTCATATTCATCTCTACTCTCCACATCCTCATCCTCTACAATATATTCTTTGGAATGCCTATGACTTCTCCTGTTGGAGTCCCTATAATTTATATGATCAGGCTCTTCATAAAATTGAGGTTCACGTTGAGACCGCCTATCAGCATAATCTGATGGAGATCTAGGCATTGCGCTATCCGAAGTAGCATACTGTGAATATTCCTCTCTTTCTTCCCTTTGGTCGTATCTTCTATTCTGATCTCTGGACACTGATGGACTTCTTTTCCTAAGTAACCAAAGAAAAAGAATGATGAAGAGCAACATTTAAATAACTTTACATTTTGTTGATTCACTGGCAAGTTGATGGATAAATTCAAATACGTAGTTCTTTTGTTCTGGTTTTGTTTTGTTTTTTTCAATTTCATTTTAAAGTCATGCCATAACAAAAATTTACTTATATTCGTTCTATTCAGTTCAAATAGGAAATTGTAAAAGTACTTTTGATGTGGTTATTGAATGCATGATACACTATATATAAAATACACTTATGCCCAGAAATCAGATAGCCATCATATTCTGCTGCTGCAAAACAGACTTTATTCTAATTTCCTTGGTTGGCTCAATATATTTCAGCTACCTCCCAACTGTTATTCAGAAGTTCACAAAAATCCCACTTTCCATTCTCTCTATTTCTGACACCTTGATATGAATATTACCTGAAAACATAAGGAAGCCAAACTGACGTGCTCAAGAGTTGAATATTTTTTGTCTAAATCTAAGTGTTGGCTCTTAAAAATCATCATTCATCTATCTATGCAGAGCACCGTACTACTGGTCATCTAAATTTTCATCTTATCGTTATATCTTCAACCCTTCTTTACTGTTCTAACTTGAGATAAGAATTTAAAATAAATACCAACAATAATGATTTATTCTTCACCAAACCCCATCTTCATTAAGATTCAGGCCAGCTCCATGACACTTGTCTTCTCTGTCTTCCCACCTGACTCATCATATTTCCTTACAGTCTCAGAAGATACTGTATGTTATTCTCAACCTGCTCCTCTAAACTGGTACAGTATGATGGGCCTGGCAATCACACTTAGTATTAATACTCTTTGTCAATAAAATATTCACACAGTCCTCTTCTCTGGCACGAACTCAGATAATGTCAACCACTAACCATGAGAGCAATGGTATTGGAATCCTAAAAATGACAGAAAAGTCTTAAAATAACTGCTAATGGAGATTTTGTCTGAACACATGAAGAGCAGAGAATGTAATAGTAGGCTCAGCTGAATTTAAAGATGACCAACATTAGACTGCTCAGCTGTGAATTTCTTAGACAGTATTTTTTTGGCCCATAAGGAGGAGCAAAGGAATGCTGCAACCCAGCAACATCATCACTGTCCTCTAAAGTCTCCTCTGTGTCCCCAAATACTGTCCCCCATATCTGGAATATGGTCTCCCAATGCATCAATTGGGGTTCATTAAGGAACATAGAAGTCACTCTAGGTTTTCCAGGTAAGAAGGGTTTTAACACAAGAATCAGAAGCTACACAACTGTTGAACAAGATAGGGGAATGAAGTCCAGAGAAGTTAATGCTGCTCTTAACCTGAAAAATAGAGGCAATGGTTCTCAAAATGGTCTTTAGGAAGTGGCTGTGAATCTCAAGAATCTCTGGGAATTTGACACCAATTATCTAGGCTGCCTACTCATTAGGGTGGTCAATGAATAGGAACTTGCCCAGGAGCCACTAAGACGCAGCATCTGCCCATCTGCCTGCCAACAACTGCTGCTTGACAATAACGGCTTCTGTATCTCTTCATCTGTCAACCCTCAAACAAGTGCATTATCAGGTTAGACTCTAACCTAGAAGCACAAAGGGAGAAGGATCATAGTACATGCTCCCCTAAATGTTTTATGTTTAAGCAAGTGGGTGTGATCCTTTTTTTTTTTACATTTACATTCTTATATTTACAAATAAATATAAAACATTTAGGACTTAATTACAAATATTTTAGGCTACAATTGTTACATAAAACAACAGACTCCTACACTTTAAAATATACAATCAAGGCAGAGCACTCAAAATAATTTTTATGGTATTACCTACATAATATCCATGTATGTATGTCTGTTATGCATAATTCATTTTATTTTTTTGCCATTATTTATATTCATATGAATAAAGAAAAAAATACATTAGCATGGTAGCAATGTATCATGAAACGAACACTAGAGTTGATGGATCTGGGTTCTTTAGTCCAACTTATGCCGCTAACCAGTTATTTGAACCTATATGGTCATCTATGCTTTGAGAGTCTGTTTAAAAGTGAGTCAGATTATACAGTTTAACTCATATACCATTTTAATAAATATGTATTAGGAACCAAATGGAACACACTATAATATAGGTTGGGGATACAGAAATTAGTAAGAGACCCTTGATTATGAGAGGCTAAATGATTCTAAAACCCTCTTCTATTTCTTAAGGTATCTTATAATATTGATACCACAACTTCATCAAGTTAATAGCCTAAATGAAAGTTTAAAGCATAGCAAAAAATAATAAGGATACTCCTCTCAAAATGTAATGAACTGACTGGTGCCAATTTTCAACATATTCACATCTGATTAACTGGCTCCTTATATCTACTTACTTTACTAAAATACTGGGATAAATAAGAGTTTCTTTAAGGAACACTAAAGAATCAGTTCCTTCTTAAATTGATCATCTAATCTCCATTTGATGCAAACTTTATGTTAGGAATTCAAATACATTTTGGTATGTTAAAAATAATATAATAATTATTTGCTATCTAAGTTAAATGTATTTGTCTCTAAAAATACAACAGTTATTCATAAGCTTATTTAATACCAAGAAATTGATACAGTTCTAAGAGTAAATTTTAGTGCCTTTCAGCTTTATATGGGGTACATAAGGAAATATTTTTTAATTTCATTTAGAGATTATTTAATAAAATTCTAATTTCCATAAATTTCAATATGGGCTGAACAAGAAATTATATAGCTATATAAAAATATATAAATTTTGAAGACATAGAAATGGAAGTAAAATGTGATTTGTTAAATGAAAGAAGTATTACTGCATTACCATGTACCAGTAAGATGAGTTCATTAGCTACAGCTCACTTTTGTGCCCTTGTATTTCCTCAACATAATACCCCTCATCTTATTTAAAATTAACTAATTAGTGTCCTATGCTGTCCACTAGACTTTAAAATCTTGAACCAGAAAAGACTGTGTCAAATATATCTTGTTAGCTCTATTATTTATTCATTCACTCAACAAATATTTATTTAGGGTTTACTATATGCCAGGTATGATTCTAAAAAAGATAAGGTCACAGCTCTAAAGAAGCTTTCTTTCAAGTAGGGGTGACAGGCAGTAAGCATATAAACAATACATCAAGGTGATTTTATATAGTGATAAATACTATAAAAAAATTGAAACGGTAAACACAAACCAGTGACTAACGGAAGCCACTTTCTATACAGAAGGTCTTTTTGAATATATACATTTGAACTAAGACCTGTATACATACCGAGGGTGCAAAAAAAGTGTATATACATTTTAAGATAACATGTATACATTTTTTTGGCACCCCCAGTAGGTAGTTACACTAAATATAGCCTGTTTATATAAAATATACAACTTCACTCAAAATGTTTTGCATTTCTCATTAAGTTGCTATTTTCTTTTTAAAAATTTTTTACTCAAAGCTGTCTTATAACATATAAATCTACTGAATTCTTAACTGCTTTTTATTAAATCAAAGATTTTCCAAGGTAGTTTCAGTTCACCTCTAGAACCTACCTAAAAGCAGCCCACTAAGCCTTTTTCACATACTCCTTCCCTTTCAAAAGATTTCATCCTCCCAAACTGAGTAAATTCCAATTCCCCCTTATACCTGACCTGTGTTGAAAGTCTAAAGTAAAACAAGCAAATTAAATCAAAATCAATAAATATAGTTTTATCATACTATGAAAATTACTTAAATGCTTTAAGATTGTTAATACAAATTAATCTCTAAAATGTGAAAAAAACAAGGCCATACAAGAAAGTGAAGTGGAAATTTACAGAAAATGTTAAGGAGAAAATTGGATATTTCGAAGGCAATTCAACATGATGGTGATCCTCTTCCCCCATGTATCCCTTCCCTAGGGAATCCTATCCATTTCTTTTGAGGAATGTCTCTAATACCCATAAAATGTTAAGTTTTTTCATGAAGACTGGCAACTTGGATCTAAGGAGGCTGGCACAAAGCAGGTGCTCAGTAAACATCTGTTGAATTAAAGAATTGATTGGGGAGGCCAGTTAGTTCATTTGGTTAGAGCGCAGGCTCATCATAACACCCAGGTTGTCGGTTCGATCCCCACATGGGCCACTGAGTTGCATCCTCCATAACTAGTGGAAACAACTATATTACTTGGAGCCGATGAGACCTGGAAAAGCACACTGTTCCCCAATAATATTTGAAAAAACCAAAACACAAAAAACTATTTTTTAAAAAATTGATTAATTCTCCCTTAAGTTATCTCTACTTTTCATGACCTGCTCTTTTTTCCTATACTGAAATCCACTGATTTGCTAAAATAGTCTAGTTCTTCTCTTGCCCTACTACTCCCATGGTAATAATAGCACCTCAAGTGAAAGAAAGTACTTTTATTAGTAGTGGAATTTAGCTCTATTATATGTTAACTGGGCTTTTCTTGTTGTGCTTCAGAAATCAACTGTTGTTTATGAAATGAGTTCTTTGGCAAAATGTATTTTGAGTATCAATCACTTTACAGTCAAACATTTAGAAAAAAACCTCTTTGCAACATAGGGATTTTTAATAATATATTTAACATCACATAGGGTATTATAAGACACAATTAGGAAAAAAAAAATTTTAAAGGAAGATTTCATTCCCTAAGATTGAAAGTAAGCAGGCTATAAATAAAGTGAATATAGTTAGTCTTTATAACACAAGGAATATATTCTGTTTTATTGATAAATAAATTCCACCGAAGAAAGTCTATTAATAATTAGTCCTTAGCAAGCCATATGAGTACTTTTCAAAAATCATTACTTCAATTAACTTCAACATTAAATCCAGCAATCACTTTGTTCTAGAGATTATGAAATTTACTTGAAGCATGTGAATCATACTGCAGATGCTGATTTGTACTGGATTTAAGGATAAATAGAACAGTCGTCATGATTTCTGAAACTGGGATAACTATTGTCACTGTTCTTAACATGGAATTAGGTTTTTAAAAATACACTTTAACATTATAGTACCTTACAATATATTAAAGCTGATGCCAGAAGTATGGCAAGATTTAATTCTAAGACTATTCTTACCAAATAATCAGTTACTCCAAAATATTAAAATATTTGTCAAAACAATTTTAACAACCATATTTGTGAATTATTGCATTCTATACTCACCTTGGAATTAAAACAGCTATATTTCTTAGACATTACATTTTTTGCAGGAACCGATGAAAATTCAAGTATTATACCTCTAATCTCTATCTTCACTGCTAGCCTCTATAAGCAAACCTAGCATTTATTATTATAAAAGTGGAAAACATTTTATAGGTAAAAAGTACAAAAATAATTTTTATACTTTTCTAAATAACCATGAAGCATTTAAAAGTATTTAATGCATAAATTATGATTCAGAAAAATGGAGCAATTCATCTAAGATGTTATATTTCATTTAATCATTCAAAGATCCTGATAAATTGAAAAGCAGAATCCAAAATTATGCCTTTCTTTAGAATAAATGTATTTATGATATTATATAAGCTTTAATTTTTACTCCTATACATTCTATTAATCTCTATTTTGACTGAAAATACAATGTCATCAAGTATTTATATTCACTTTATATTTACATACTATCCGTTCATCTTCTCTTTATTGAAACCTAGGTTATTATAATTATTTTCTCTTTCATAGTCATCTTAACTGGAGCCAGTTTACAGAAAATCACATCAATCTGGAAATATCCTCTTTCTACCTTAATGAGTACAATTTCTGTTTATTGCTTATAATTTTTTTTGTCATATGGACTAACCAATCTATTTCAAAATATTCTAACCATGTATTCACACTTAATTCAGCATAATAGTTTGAGCAAGAAACTCTACCAATGAGTTTCCTTAAAATTTCATGTCTAAAAATTATACTGACTGATGGGGAAATTCCAAATAAAAAGATTCTTTACCAATTGAAGTCACTTTCCCAATTTACCAAAGGCATTCCAATTTACATAATGTATATTAATTTATCATGCTTTTACAATAGTTTTTATTTTATTAAACTTTAATTTTAATCTTATTTTTGTTTACAACCTTTACCATTCTATGTGGTTTCTGTTATTGTGCTACCTGTATATAGCAATACTGACCATATATATTATATAAAATCAAATGTCTGAAAACATAACTCAGTAAACATTTAAAAACATTTATGAGAACAGCATGGGAATTTTACATTTTAATATTGATATATTAAGACCTATGCAATTTTAAAGAATCATAATGACACTACAAGTAAAGTGAAGAATTTAAAGATTATTAATTTCTGAAAATTCAAATTTTATATTACAGTTAAGTACTATATATAAAAATCTCTTACTCATAACCTTTATTAGTAGAGATCATTACATAATTGTCATTTTATAAATAAAAGAACAGAAACATTTAAAGAATCAATAATCTGAAAAAAGACCTCCATCTTTTTTAAAGCTTCATAAAGTAAGGATATTGCTAAATAAATTAAAATACCTCATTAATTCAATTATGCATACTAACCATATAGCTTCAACATAACATTTCAATCAAATTTGAAAAATTGAAGCTGTTAAAACACATTAAATCAAGGACTTAACAGAAGTATATGATCCTATAAAACATCAAAGATATAGGTTCCATTCCTATAATTCCTACGAAAAGCTTTTAACAGGTCAAACCATTTATATTCACTATAAAACATAAAATGGATCAATCTTTTTTCCCATATCACAATATTTAACACATTATTATAGTTTTACCTTCGCTCAACCAATGCACATCTGCCGAGCATGAAGCATCATGTGGACAAAAATACATTAACACAGTGCCAGGCAGCACTTTCATTTAATCCTTCTAGCAAAATCACAGGAATCATCCTTCATCAGATGATTTGAAACTCTCTGCTCCTTACTAACACTGTATTTCAAAACTCAATTACTAAAAAGTTACACATAAAATAACATTTATTCCAGGATGGAGTTATAAAATCCTCTAGTGATGGGCCTGTCCAGGAAAAAAAGGTTAGTTTTTAACGTTGTTACTGTGTATGTGGCTGTGTATAGCTCCAGGTCAAGTAAGAATGTACTTTGTAAGGAGGATTATGGTACTTAGCTGATTAGTGCCCCACAACACTGAACACCAAGTGCATTTCAGGGCACCATACTTAAAACGGACAGACGCTGAAATTTGTAAACCATGTTGTCCTATATGAATTACAATATTTTTAAAGGAATGAAATTCATTGTTTGTTATTAATAAGCCTACTGCACTGCTTTCACTATAAAATGGATGGTGATAATAAAAAGCAGTGATGGTTTAACAAGTTTATTCTATCATTTGTTTTCAATTATTCAATAGCAAGTTTCTTAATCTTTACTAAAAAGAGAATGCTACCCCAAAGGGCTAGTGGGACAGGAAGTAGCAGTTTCTATGGAAATTTAATAAAAGAACTAGTGTGTTCCATGAACTGAGAGGTTGGTTAGACACTGAGTTGAAATCAAGCTTTGCTCACTTTATCAATTAACCTCTCAATGCCTGTATTTAGTCATTCAAAAGAAATTCAAAATAGAAAAGAAGATAACATCAAAGATTCCTAAAAGTCAATTATCAAGTGTTATTATTGCACTTCTCAGAATTATATGTAAGTGATTCAAACAAATTTAAATAAAACTGACAAAAAAGGCCTGTGTCTAAAGAGCAAGGAAAGTTGCAAAAGTACTGTGCTGTTTTCTGGTCTCATGAATTTCAAGTTTAAATGAGAATGTAGGGATATGTGTTAGCACCATTCAAATATTTGTGCAGTATTTATCTGCAGAACTCTCTCCTACAATTAAGTATAGATCTTGGAGAGATTGTGGGAGGCTGGGAGATAAATATTAATAAATGTCTTTTTCTCCTCTGAGATTCCTAATAAAGACTTGTAGATTCTTCAAACAGAAATGCAATAAAAATTCAAGGTAACTGATCTTCATAAAATTTTGATGAGTAATAAAATTCAACCAGTTAAACCCCACGGTTCAGAGTTAACTGAAAAAAAATTACACAGAATATTTTGATTCTTCCAAACTGGTAAGTCCAGGTGATTTAAGAAACAACATTACAACTGATGCTAGAATAGCAAAACTTTATTTTCCTTTCCACTTACTGTCACCACCTCAGTGAGTTCCCTTGGCAGTGTTCTCCCAACTCTAATGCACACGCTGCTGCCAATCATCTCTACTGTGAACCTTGTTTCTAGCACCTCTTATTTGTCCACCCAAACTCTCATTTGTATTATGTTAAGCACCAGTACTGCTTTCCCTCTACTCTCTACTGATATTTCTAAGTCTCCAATTTCCTCCTCCATACCCATGAAGAGTTATATTGTCCAGTAGGACTATTTCTCCGATTTTTAACTCTATGACATTTTTTAAAAAAATATTCCCTCAGTAAGTGTTTCCCATGCATTCAAATTTATGATGACTGAATTTGGGGTTTAAAAAGTTTTCATTAGAGGCTTAAAGTGGAGTAGGTAAATTATGTGCTTCCTCTTCTCACAAATATATCAAAATTGCAACTAAACTATGGAAAAGCCATCATTAAGAACTGCCTGAAGTCTAGCTGAACCAAAGGCCTCCAAGAAAGGACACACAGAACAAGACATGTTGAGATGGGAATGGAGGGGTGGGGGGTGCAGAATGGGGACAGAGATGCAGAATGGGCTGGTCCCACGCCCACGTGTGGCAGTTAAAAATCTGGAGGGATATCTCAGCTGCAAAGGTTCCAAGGAGGAGCAAGAAGTCCCAGCCTCACACCAGGCTCCCCAGCCCAGGGTTACAGTGCCAGGAAGAGAGGTCCCCATAACTTGCGGCTGTGAAACCCAGTGGAGATTGTGGCTGAGTGAGACTGAGGGCTGCTGAAGCCCCAGGCATCCTCTTAAAGAGCCCATGCCCAGACCTGCTCACTGATGAACTCATTCACTCAGCTCCACTGCTGGGGCAGCAGTTTGAAAGTCACCTGGGACATGCAGGGAGGAAATACATGTTCTGTCTTCAGGGCTAGGGCAGGAGAGGCAGCTTTCTCCCAGACGTAAGTGCTGGCAGGACATTGTTCCTTTGTTGAGCCCTCCCCCACCCAGCATGCAGACTCCATCCACCTGGCTAACACTGCCTGCCCGGCCCTGATGATGACCTAAGACCCTGCCTCACCCAAATTGGGAGCCCACCAGAAACTGCTTTCAATGACTTTTCCACACAAATGGATTATCTCAGCTCATGCTACGGACTTTTCATAAATCTCTACAGGTTTCACAAGCCCCAGGCAGGCAGCACCTGGCATTAGCATTCTCCGTACCACTTGCTGGGCAACCCCAAAGCCCAGTACTAACAGAAGCCAGCCTCAGTTCACAGCATGGCCTCTCGCAGGCACCTCTAAGCCCAGTTCAAGTGGCAACCACCTGCAGATCACTTTGTAGCTCATACCAAAGAGCCCCCAGCACATAAACTTGGCCTGTAACAGAGCCCCTCCCAAGAGGCCCCAAAACAAACACACCTAGTGGTCAGTTTCAGACCACACCAGAGCACCCACCCACCTCCATAAAAGACACACCCGAAGGGCAGACAGGGCAGGCACCAGACACCTACTAAAGCAAATTCTGCCTATAGAATCAGCCCCTGCACAACATCTCTTCCGTTATAGTCACAGCCAGTCCTCACCCAATCAGCCTTAGGGACAATCCCTCCTACTGATGTGCAAATAATAACCAAGGCTCAACTACAACAGAAAAGCACACACAACCCACACAGGGACACACCTGGAGCACGTGACTCAGGTAAACAGGGAAACTGAGCCACTGGATCCCACAGGACACCTACTACCTAAGGCCACACTACTAAGACTGGGAGGCATAGCAGCCTGACCTAATACATAGAAAGAAACACAGGGAGGCAGCCACAATGGGGAGACAAAGAAACATGTCTTAAATGAAAGGACAGTACAAAGCTCTAGAAGAAGCACTAAACAAAATAAAGACAAGCTATCTATCAGATGCAGAGGTCCAAACACTGGTTATAAGGATGCTCAATTACCTCAGTAAGAGCTTCAACAAAGAGATAGGAAAAATAAAAATGGAGATAGAAAACAAACCAGTCAGAAATGTAAAACACAATAACTGAAATGAAGAATACATTAGAGGAAATCAACAATAGATTAGATGAAGTGAATCATCAAATCAGCGATTTGGAAGATAAGGTAACAGAAGACACACAATCAGAAGAGCAAAATGCCAAAAAAAAAATGAAGACAGTTTAAGAGACCTGTGGGACATCATTAAGTGTACCAACATTTGTATCATTGATATACCAGCAGGAGAAAAGAGAGAGTAAGGAAATGAAAACCTATTTAAAGAAATAATGACAAAAACACTTCCCTAATTTGGTGAAGGAAATTGACGTATAAGCCCAGGAAGCTCAGAGTCCCACACAGGATGAACCCAAAGAGGTCCACACCAAGACACATCATAATTAAAATGCCAAAGGTTAAAGAAAAAAAGAAACTTAAAAGAAGCAAGAGAAAAGCAGTTAGTTACCTACAAGGGAGTTCCCAAAAGACTATCAGCTGACATCTCAACAGAAACTTTGCAGGTCAGAAGGGATTGGCAGGAAATATTCAAAGTGATGAAAAGTAAGGACCTATAACAAAGATTACTTTACTCAGGAAGGCTATCACTTAGAATTGAAGGAGACAGTAAGAGCTTCCCAGACAAGAAAAAGCTAAAGCAGTTCATCACCACCAAACCAGTATTATAAGAAATGTTAAAGGGACTTCTTTAAGAACAAGAAAAATAACAAATATGAATAATAAAATGGCAATAATTACATATCTATCAGCAATTACTTTAAAAGCAAATGGATTAAATGCTCCAATCAAAACACAAAGGGTGGCTGAATGGGTAAGAAAACAAAACCCTTACATATACTTCCTATCAGACACTCACTTCAGATTGAAAGACACACAGACTGAAAGTAATAGATGGAAAAAATTATTTCATAAAAATGGAAACAAAAGCAAAAAAGCTGGGGTAGCAATACTTAGACCAGACAAAATGCACTTTAAAACAAAGGTTATAACAAGAGACAAAGAAGGGCCCAGTAATCTCACTTCTGGGTATTTATTTAAAGAAACCCAAAACACTACCTTGAAGGGAAATGTGCATCTAAATGTTCATTGCAGCATTATTTACAACAGCCAAGGTATGGAAAAACCGTGGGTGTCCATCAATGGATGAATGGATAGAGAGGAGGGGTTACATACCAGAGATGCCAAAAAATGTATACAAGCAGACACTTTGGTCAACATTGCTCAAGCAGCAGTTCACCGTAATCAGAAGTGACTGGATGCTGATGGTAACCACTTTGAGCACCTCTTGTAATTGCAGAAGTCAAACATGACTTGTGGGGCCAGCCGAGTGGCACGGTGGTTAAGCGCTGGCTTTGGAAGCCAGCGGCCCCGGTTCGGTCCCACATATGAGGGTCAGTGACACTGCCCTCAAAAAAAAAACAAAAACAAAAAAACAAAAAAAAACAAAAAAACATGACTTGTATTCATCTTTTATTATTGGTATATATTGAGTACTGCAATTTTAGTGCAGTTTTCCTTTCTTAAAATGTGTATATACTTTTTGGCACCCTCTGTATATACTATGGAATATTGCTCGGCCATGGAAGAATGGGTTCTTGCCATCTCTGGCAGCACAGATGGACTGGGAGGGAATTGTGCTTTGTGGAGTGTCAGACAAAGACAGATACAATGTGATTTCACTATAAGTGTAAGTTAAATAACAAAATGAACAAAGAAACAAAACACAACATACTCATAGAATCAAAGAACATTTTGATGGTTGCCAGATGGGAGGGGGGTTGAGGAGATGGGTGAAAAAACGTGAAGGGATTAAGTACAAATTGTTTGTTACAAAGTGTCATGAGGTATAAGGTAAAGCATAAGGAATATAGTCAATAATATTGTAACAGCTATATATGATGTCGAATGGGGACTAGATTTATCAGAGTGATAGATGAGAGGGGAGTTGGGGTACAGGGTATAAAGGGGAAGAGATTAAGAAATACAAATTGGTTATTACAAAGTAGTCATGCACTGTAAAGTAAATCATAGGGAAGATAGTCGGCAATAATATAATAACTATGTATAGTGTCAGGTGAGTACAAGACTAGTCAGGGGGTCACTTATTAAACTATACAAATGTCGGGCCAGCCGAGTGGTGCGGTGGTTAAGTGCTGGCTTGGGAAGCCAGCGTTCCCGGTTCGGGTCCCACATATGAGGGCCAGTGACACTGCCCTCAAAAAAAAAAAAAAAAAAGAGTAAATTGTACAAATGTCTAACCACTATGCTGTATACCTAAAATCAATATAAAATAATATTGAATGTTAACTGTTATTGAAAATTTTAAAAAAGGGGGGGGAAGCTGAAGGGGAATAAGAGGTTCAAATTTCCAGGTATAAAACAACAAAGTTGGGCCGGCCGAGTGGCGCATTGGTTAAGAGCTGGTTTTGGGATGCCAGCAGCCCCGGTTCGGATCCCACATATGAGGGCCAGTGACACTGCCCTCTACAGCTAATGGCAGCTCCACTTGGAGCTGGGCTGTGTGAGCCCCGGCGACGGTGTGGGCTGCAGCCCCTGATGCAGTGGGCTGCCATAGGCTACAGTGAGTGGCCCACAGCCAGCGTGAGCTGCCAATAGCCCTGGTGAGCGACCATCCAGAGGCCGGCGACCGATCTGCCTCATCTTGGAAGAGTACAATGACGATACCAACATGGGCCAGTGAAGCAACGTCCTCTGCAACCAGACTGAAGAACAAGAAGACAGCGGCTTGTCTGTTCCCCTTCCCCGATTCCCCAGCGCTGTTCCGCTCCCCCAATTCCCCAATAAGATCTTTAAAAAAAACAATACAAAACAAAAAAAAAACAACAAAGTCATAGGGATGTAATGTACAGCATAGGGAATATAGTCAATAATATGGTACAGCATAGTATGGTCTTAGATGGTTGCTGGAGTTATCATGGTGTCACTTCTTTAGGTATATAAATGTTGAACAACTATGGTGTATACCTCAAACTGACATAATGTATGTTAGCTATATTTTTTCATAAAAATATTTTAAAAAGAGAGAAGAGTTGGTACATATAGACAATGGAATATTACTCAGCCATAAAAAAGAATGAAATTTTGCCTTTTGCAACAACATGGATGGACCTAGAGGGTACTGTACTGAGTGGAGGAAGTCAGACAGAAAAGGACAAATGTCACATAATTTCACTTATATGTGGAATCTAGAGAAAAGGATAAACAAACAAACAAACAAAAAGAGAAACAAGCTCATAGATACAGAGAGCATTTTGATGTTTACCAGATTGGGGGGTGGGAGTGGGAAAATGGGTGGAGTGGGGGAGGGCATTAAGAAGTACAAATTGGCAGTTACAGAATAGTCATGGGGATGTAGCATACAGCAAGGGGAATACAGTCAGTAGTATTATAATCACTAAGTATGGTGTCAAATGGGTACTGGATTTATTGGGGTGATCATTTCACAAGTTATATAACTGTCTAATCAGTGTACACCTGAAACTAACATAACATTGTATGTCAACTATAATTGAAATCTTGTTTTAATTTTTAAGAGAATAATTATATCTTTAGCATCCATTGACTTCAGAAGTACAAAATAAAAAGATTCTATAAATTGAATACCAGGTTAAATTAATTTTTATTGTATTCATGCCAATATTTTTAACTTATATATGAAAAATATCTTGTATATTCTAATCTCTGGAAAATGGTACACAAATGATGCTCCCCTGTTGTAACCCATTGTGCCACTCCCCTGTCTGCACTATCCCTCCCAAAATTGCCAGGTCCAAAAGAGACCCAAGATTAGGAACCATTCTGTACTAGAAAATAATTTAAACCTGTAGTGATATTATTTCCCTTT
Organism: Aselliscus stoliczkanus; assembly: GCA_033961575.1. Taxonomy (NCBI): domain Eukaryota; kingdom Metazoa; phylum Chordata; class Mammalia; order Chiroptera; family Hipposideridae; genus Aselliscus; species Aselliscus stoliczkanus. The sequence continues at coordinate 28,645,713 of CM066731.1, forward strand.
ATTAGGGTGCTCTACTTGAATCTATGGCAGGCAGCCTTAGAAACAACCCCACAATAAAAAAAGATTTATTGATACAAAGAAGATAGGAGAAATAGAAGAGTAAAAAGGTATAAATAGTTTAACAAATAACTACTACCTTCTGTAACATCAGAGAAGCCCCAAGGTCCAGCCATGCTGGCTTTGCTGCATGTTCTCATTTTACGGCCACTGCTTTGGAAGGTCCCTCTGCCGGGAATGCTGTTCCTCCAGAAATCAGCAGAGATACCGTCTAGTCTTATAGTCAGTAAAGACCTTCTTCAAGTCTTCCCTCGACTTTCACTTCCTCAAGGAGGCCTAACCTGAACACTGTATTTAATATTTCAATCTCGGGCTCCACTTTTGGGCACTCCCAGTCCAAATCCCCAAAACTGCTTTACTTTTTAATTTTTTATTAACATTTATCACCTTCTACTTATGGTATACCAGGGTGCCAAAAAAATGTACACATGACTTGTATTCATCTTTTGTTATTGGTATATATTGAGTGTTACAATTTTAATACAGTTTTTTCCTTTCTTTCTTTTTTTTTAAAAAATTTTATTGGGAACAGCCATGGTCATTGGTTACATGTTGCTTTCAGGCTACAATGGCCCAGTTAACTCTTTTAGGGAGGGCGTAGCTCACAGTGGCCCATGTAGGGATCGAACTGGCAACCTTGGTGTTATCAGCATCACGCTTCAACCAAGTGAGCTAACCGGTCACCCCAAGTTTTTTCCTTTCTTAAAATGTGTACACATTTTTTTGTCACTCTCTGTATTTTTATTTGTCGTGTTTCCTGTCTGTTTGCTCATGCATATGTTTTACAGCAAGAATCACAGTTTTAATCACTTCATTCCCAAATGCCTAGCACATAGTAGGTACTCAATAAATATGTCTTGAATAAGTAAACAAAGCTACATAAAGATGATATTTTTTACATTATGTTAAAAATAAATTTCATTTGCCCAGTTGGACAACCTATCTACAACATAAAATATAAACTTAATAGTGTTAGCGAAAACTCACACTACCGAAACAAGCAAAAGATGTGCCTTCAGTGTATGAGTCTTCAGAACATCAACCTCTTCCCTCTCCCAACTACTGGATAGTTTTTATGCTACTTTATTGATTTGTAAAAGTGATTTGAGAATTCAAGTGTTTGTTTTTCAGAGAGTGAGAAAACTGCATTGCTTGAGATAGGGAGAGGTGAGTAGTTAAAAGACAAGCTGTCTCTTAATAACAGAACATAATCTTTGAAAAACAGAGATACAGCTATGTCAATTAGCCTGTCACTTATCTTCATGAGAAAACAACTCAATCAAATTATTTTAGAGAGTTAGAGGCACAAAGGAAACACTTGCTAAACAACATTTTTCTTGGAAGAGAATTCTTGATAACAAATCAATACAGTACTATTTGGAGCAACTACCATGACAGAACAAAACAAACAAAATACTTTTCATTTAAGTGTTGCTATCTTCATTATACCAGCATTTGTGTTAATAGATTTTTTCCTACATGACTCCTATATGTTTATGTGCCAATAAATACACACATATCATATTATGTATCTTCACACAAAGGTGAAGAAATTGACATAAATTATATCTACATGATCTACAATTCCAATCTGACTCAGTTAGATCAATTAAAGGAAACTGATTTATCTTCCAGTTAAAAGAATGTTCTTTCTCAGGGAAACCAGCACCTAACATCTGTATGCCAGCATGTTGTGGTTCCTTCGCTATCTATACCAATAGTGCATTTCTTCAAATTAGGCAACAATCAGCCCCACTGTTTACATATGCAGAGATGCAGTGTATTCTTTTCAAGATAGACACTCTTGATTCCCTAATTCCTTAAGATAAGCAAAATAGTATAAAGTAGACTCTTGAGCAGATTGTCTTCGAAAATGGCTGTTTTCAAAAGAGGTATATGTTTAATTACATCTTGGAGTACCATTTTTTCACTCCATTCCCAATCTCAGAAAGTCTGCCCAAAACTCATATATCTACATCACAAAAGCATGAAAACATGATGGAAATTTTAGGGATGCTTTATGGAGGAGAAAATAGCATTGCACCCTATAGAGCAAAACTTCCATAAAACATTCTCTTTTTATAATTTCAGTGTTTCCTTTAAGTAATTCTCCCTTCAATACAGCTCTCTTAGCCTCTTATCAGGTTGTCAGTCACATGACTCTCTACAAATGTCCTCTGCCAGTGAGGTATTACAGCCAGGGGAAAAAACAAACAAACAATGTGATGCTTGCTGAAGGTAGGTCCCAAATAAGTAGAGACAGAATGAGATGAAAGATACTGGTAGGGCCGAGCTTCGTGAAAGAAGGCTGTTACATTTCACAAAGTGTTTTTGTATGGTTTAATCATTTAAAACATGATGTTCTCTTCTCAACACTTCATTCAAAGAGGGATATCAAGGAAGAGGTATGTCTGAGACCGTGAGGATGATGAGACACCCAGATTAGACACTGGAGGTAGGACTTTCTCTTGAATATAGACATGGTTTTTTAATATAAATTCTCCCAGGTAAATTAACCCTTTTTTTTTTTTTACTACTTTTATAGCAAAGTTTCTTTAGCAGTCTTCCAACTGATAGAAAATATCATAGTGTGCTTGCACTTGCTTAACCTTTAAATTTATGCCTATTCTCTAAAATGTGTTAGGTAACAAGCTAAAAATAGGTGAATTTTTGGATTACTCAAAGTCTTCTGAATGAAGAAAATAGAAAATGTGCTCTGGAAACAACTCTAATGAATGTCTGTTGGTTGGCCCTCTCTTATCTTTTCCCTTTTGTCTTGGAAGGGAAGGAGTGCTTCCTCCATTCCCAGCTTTGTGGTTTGGACTGAATTGGCTTCCCTTGCCCTGGAGGTGATTCATGATTAGGAGGGACTATCCCTGCATAATGACCAAAGCTGGCCCAATCACAGCAAATCTTGAGGACATTTGTCTGAGAGGGCTAAGACACAGACATCCTGTTTCATAACTGAGGATCCATGTAACTCTGCAAGCTACTGGAAATTAATGTAGGGTCATGAGTTGGAGAAGTCTTCCCCAAATGGAGTCACTATCCACTTAGTGACAACTAAAAATAGAAAGATTGAAATTAGGTCCTAAGTAGCATCGTATGAAATTCAGGATCAATTCTCACCTGAAGCAACATGTACCTTTGGAGTTTGCATTCAGGTAAACCAATAAATTCCCCTTTTTTAAGCCAGTCTCAGTTGGGTTTTCTGTTACTTGGTTACTTGCAACTGAAATCTTCTTGGCTAACAGAATCTGTGATCTGGACTCTAAAGTCTATATGTAACTTTCTCATCAGCTGTCATAATGTTTATGAACTCTGTTTCTATGGAAGTTGGTTTTTCCTTTGTGAAAAGTAAGTAGTCTGGGACCCTTTTGTATCCTATAGTCACATGGGTTCTTTAAAGTATTTCCGATTTCCAGTTTAACATTTAAAAAAGTCATTTAATGAGATCAAAATATTTTCTGAGATCAAAAAAACACAATATTGCTTGTTCAATAATAAATTTCATATGATAATTATGACTTCTTCTATTCAAGGCTAGAAAATGGTAAAAATAAATTACATTCAATATGTCTCAAGCAATAGCAGCAAGCTGCTTTTTTTTCTAAGTAATTCACATTAAACTATCCCCCACTTGACTTCTAAGCTAATTCGGAAACAAGCAAAAGATGTAGCTGGCACATGGTAGTAACCTCTGTTGCTGATAAAGCTGAAATTGGAGAATTGGCCTGTATCTATGTAAAAGTGGTCTTCCTAATACTAAACCTCACGGTCATACAAACACTCCTATCCAGGTACGGATAATGCTGGTCTAAGACTGTTTATTTTACAGCCTGTCCCCGTAAAACTTAAGGCAGGGCCAGGACAGAATGCGTACTCTCTGTGAGCAGTCTGTTCCCAAGAGAAAGAGGAAAGAAAAAGAAAGTGCTACTTATGCTCACTTCCTTGTCCCCCATGGTGGAGCAGAACAGGGAGTACAGGGAAGCCACAGAAAATATTCTAGTGTAGCTCTCTCCACCAGGAAGGAAACATAGGAGTAAGGAAGGAAGGTATCCTACCAAAACTCTAGAAAAGGGGTAGGCAAACTGCGGCTCACGAGCTACATGCAGTGCTTTGGGTATGTTCCGTCTCAAAAGTTTGCGGACCCCTGGAAGAGCCAATCCTGTCCCTCCCAACAATTTAAAAATTATTCAACATCCATAAATATATTTTTACATAATAATCAAGTGAATAATATCCTTTACAAATTTTATAAATGAAGCTATGATAGTTTTATTTTCATTTTCAATTTTCTTCAGAGCCACATGTCCGTACCCAAAGAGCCGCATGTGGCTCGCGAGCCGCAGTTTGCTGAACCCTGCTCTAGAACATTTAAGTCTCGAATTGTGTTTACGTTAAAGCAGCTCTACTGAACACAGGGCTTCATGATTTAATGGTCAAAACAACATTTTGTTTAAATTGTAAATTGATGAGATAGTAGTAAAGAATAATAGCCTTATGGAGAGTATTTAACCAGGACCAAAGGCAAAAGAGAATGTGGCGGACTCAGTTGGCTTCCTACTGAATATCTAATCTCTTTTCTTTCTTACAAATAGAATCCTAATTTTATGCAGAGCAACAATGTGCCTAGTCTAAGAATTTCTTTTCCAGGTTCTCATGTGGCTGGGGGTGCTCGTGTGAATGTGACATAGTTCAGGTCAATGAGATTTGGACAGGAGTTTGCTAGGTACAGCTTCTACAAAAGCTGCTTATTCCTAATGAAGAGACAGACCCAGCTGGCATGCACCTTTCATACTTCGCGCTTCCTCCTTTTTGACTGGACTGTGATCCTGCCTATAACTCAATCACCCTCTTTTAACCAAGAGTTGGAAGCCACACTCTGTGGGTAGCAGGGAAGTAACCAAAAAGAGCAGGAGGACTCTGTTGACTTCCTTGAGCAGTTGTATCGTCCTTGAGCTGTCTATCTCCAGACTTGTTTTTACGTGAGAAAAACATAAACTCCTTCTTTATTTAAACATTGCGGTTATGAAATACATGACCACATATATACTGCTCGATAGAGCCAAACACGATGCTAACTGAGGCCAGAGAGAAACTTGTCTCTAGTGAGAATTCTAAGGCATGTGGGGTCACTAGTAACCTGGCTGCGATTTCTGTAGAAAATAAGAGGCTACCATAGATGAAAAAGGTCTAGGAACAGAAAATACATGCCGGCTGTCAGATGAAGGATAAGCCAAGGGGACAGTGATGTCAAATGAAAAAAGCAGAATGGTATCGCACAGGTCATAATTCCTTATCCCGTAGTGCGCTGGAGCCAAGAGCGTATTGTCATCATGTCCTCCTAACTCCAGGCTCAGTGATGTCACACTGATAGCTTAAGATCAGCCATGTTCGGAATATTTACATCATACAAACTTGCAAATGCTACAAATCAAGAGCCCCCCTCGCCCCCTCCCCACTTGGAGAGGTGATTGTCAAATATTTACCAGCTCACAACTGCTTGTACCCCACTGCTCAGCTAAACTAGAGCCTAGAAAACAGTGCAATGGTTAACCAAATAGCTACCACTATTCATTTGGATACTTCAATTAATTAGTGCAAAGAGTACCTAATATAGAGCATGATATTTAGCAAGAGCTCAGTCACTGTTTGAGAAGAGTAAGGCAGGAAAAAAGAATTCTTTCTCAGTCATTGATAACTCTGTTAATATTAGTTTTCCAAACAACTAAAAATAGGAAAACAAAAGCCACAAGTTTTAATTTAATGATACCTGAAAGTCTTTGCAATTCTTTGAATATGGCATTCTACCCCTCCAACCTACAGTCTTTTGTTCCAGTTGCATGTTGGGCAGTTTAAGTGGATTTATGAAATCAGAACATATTAGAGCTTAAAAAAACCTTGGTGAGTATGAATTCCAAAGATCCAATGATCAATGTAATGACAGGTAGGGAAAGAGGGTGTCACACTGCATTTGAAGTTCCTTAGTCACACAGAGAAAACCGAAAATAGTTACCACTAGATGGCACTAGATTATATAACTGAATCTACACTTCGATGTATCCACAAAAAACTGTCCCAGTTTTTTCATGATTGTACATTTTTATGTTACGCAAAATCCATTTTACATTATTTCATTTATCAGGATTATTTATATCATAATTCCTTGCACAAAGAATTTGAAATGGCACAAGAAGTAAAATACAGAATAGAATTAAATAGAACCAGAAAATCAGGATCAAAGTCATAAATGGCAGAAGAGACCAGAAATAAAACTTAGGGGGAAGATGTAGAAAGGGCTCATGTATCATACTAACCATTTTGGACTTCTATCCTGTAGACCATGTTTTGTGTGGACTCATACAATAGTCGGCTGGTTAAATCAAGGGACGGGAGCTAGGAAATTAACTGGATTATTCCAATTATGCTAGTAAGAAATTATGAGATCCTTAACCAAGGCAGTGGAAGACAATGAAACAAAATATATTTAGGAGTTTCACTCTGTGAAACTTTGTGACCGATTAGATGTAGGAGGGAAGAAAAAAAGAGAAAAATAAAAGTTGGCTATGATTTTTTTCTTGGGGGACTAAATGAATAAAATTTGGAATAGAAGAAAAAGGTTTATAAGACAATATATGTTCTCATGTCCAATATTTCATAAATGGCAGCAAACAATAAGAACTTGGTAGTGCTTTTCTGTCCCTAAACAAAAGAGAAGATATCCTGACTAGCTACATGAGCATCTGTGTCTACTTAGCAGATTGCATTCCTGTAGTGGATATGAGTGATTGACCACATTATGCCATAAATTAATGTATATGATGAAGAGTCTTACGAATTATTGTTTATTATTATTGGTGGTGGTGGTGTTGCTATGGTGATGGTGATTTAGCTCAACTGAGCATTGACGATGTACCAGGTTGAGTTCTGGACATTTCACACTCACTCATCTTTCAAAATAACCTTATGAAGAAAGTATTGTTATCATCATCCCCAGTTTTCAGATGTGTAAACTGAGTGCCAAGTTATTCACCTTGATTAAAATTACACAGCCAGTAAATGACAGAGAAGAAATATAAAGCTACTAGGAGAGAAAGCTGCCCTTATAGCTATCAGCTTGTAGCTGGCCTCATTGCTATCAGTTAGGCTCTGGTATGTCCTTGGTAAACGCAAACAATTTCACAGAAATCAACACCAGACAGACTCTCTGTGACTATTATGGACCAAGGTAGAAACAAGACCACCCCCCTACCCCTAGCTGAAAAAGTGACTATTGCTCCCTTTTTAGTAACTACTCTACTGATCTTCCGCTCCTCCCATCTCCTACATAAATATTAAGACACTCAAACAGCCCCTGCTTTCTAACAGCATCCAACTCGACACTGATCCCCATTCCTTTGAATCCTCCCCCAAATCACCTAATACCAACCCAAATCCTTAACCCCTTTATGTTGAGATGGCCCACAACTGCACAAGGTATGTCACCTCCCCTGCTGTAGCAAATAATAAAACCCAATTTTGTTTGACTAGAGATGTGTTCCTGGTTGTCTCTGGCCAGAGGACATCAACACTATCTCTTCAGGCTCCAAGGCTAATGTTCTTCAACACTACGCTATATGTGAACACTCCTCCTACATGACAGGTATATGAAATAGGGGAAACTACCCATTTCAAAGCGAACTAGACAGCTGGGAAAACTAACAAATAAAATATAATGGGTTTGGTTTAAAAAAAAAAAGTAAGCAGTTACAGTTAAATGCTTAACCTATATGCATAATTAATAGTGATAATGCATGGGATGTTATGTAAGTTACATGCATTTTATGTCTTATTCCACAATAGAACTGTAACACATTCATAGCTGCTTATAAAGCATGAAAATCTGGCACAAGGCTTTATCAGTGGCTGAACCTTCCATGAGCCAACAACAGGCAGAAGGCCTCAGTGTGTCCTGGACTTTTGCGGAGCTACCCCAGACCCAGTACAGCCATCATCGGTTCACTGCATGGCCTCTCCCACGAGCCTCCAGGTCCAGGGCTGACAGTGACCAACTGTGAATCACTTTGTAGCTCCTTCCAGGTAGTCCCCGGCCAGTCACAGGCAGCGGCTGACCTGGGCCTGTACCAGAGCCCCTCCCAAAAGGCCCAGAACCATCACACTTGACAGCTGGTTTCAGACCACAGCAGGGCACGACCCAATTAGCCCCACAAGTGACATGCCCACTTGTGGTCTCAACAGACATCAGAGCCCACTGGGGCAAATCCTGCTCCATGCGGTAAGCCTCCTTCCCTTACCACACAATGCACAGCAACCTGTAAGCTGAAGGGGAATAAGAGGTTCAGATTTCCAGGTATAAAACAAATAAGTCATGGGATATAACGTACAGCATGGGGAATATAGTCAGTAATACTGTAATAGCATACTACAGTATCTGATGGTTGCTGGACTTACGGTGATCACTCCTTTAGGTGTATAAATAAATGTTGAACTATGGTGTACACCTGATACTGATATAATGTGGTACGTTAGCTATATTTTTAATGAATATCTTTTTTAAAGAATGAATGAAAATTTGATCACCACTTTAACAAAATAATAGGCAGAGTAACTTTTAAGTCTAGCTCTGTGATTAGCAGTTGTACGACCTCAGTTTCCTGGTCTATTGATGGGAGTCAGAAATGTAATAAAAACTAAATGAGATCATATATGTTCAGTGCTTAATACAAGGCCTGGCACACAGTTGTGCCCAGTGATGAAAGGCCTTAGTTTGGATCCCTCTGCTTCCTAGGAATGCAGGGGCCACAAAGTATAAAAAGCAACTTTTCCTCACTTGAACCTAGAAGAAATGTTGAATTAAAAACTTTTTTTCCAAGCCTATTTTCCCGCATCTTTTTCTTTATCCTTAGTTTATTCCTAGTGCACTCTTTTCTCTAAGCCCACCAAAACAGCAGCCATGAACATTTACTGAATGCTATCTGCTAAATACTATGTATGGTGATTTCCTATACTATCTTGTTTACCTCTCCCACAAACAATTCTGTGAAGAAGGTTCTATGATGACTCCCTTTGCACAAACAAGGAACATAAACCTTAAGAGAGCTTAAGTTAAAAGAAAAACAATTAGGGAACGACAGAGCCTGAATTTGAGCCCGGTTGGTTTTACTCCAGAACCGACACTCTTAAAACAATCCATACTTTTTTGCAGTTCAGTGAGCTGTATCAGCTCGCCAGGGAATAAATATGAAACTGTTATTATTTTCCTCCAATCAGTGTATTCAACTACGTTCTGCTGCGTCTACCTTTCCCATTCCATAACATCCAGAACACCTCAAGGAAGCCACCTTCAGTGATGTCTACTTGCCCTATAGGAAACTTCATTGTGGTGATATTGCTCGAGTCCTGTGATATCAAATTTCCTCCCCTTCCGGGCACACAGAAGACTACATTTCTCATCGCCCTTCCAGTTAGGAGAGACCAAGAGATGGAGTCCATCCAATGAACTCTGAAGGAAAGCGTATCAGTTCTGGGCTGAGGTGGTAAGAAACCCACACTCAATTCTCCAACTCTCTTCCTCGGCCCACATGCACACTAGAGAGAGCAGCTACAACATGGCAGCGTTGGCACTGCTGAACCACAGGGGAGGAATTGCTGTAGAGAGTAAGTCACCCTTACCCACAGTTCCACATGATACCACACCAGACAAAAACAAGACGCAAACTTGTTTTTGTTCAAGTTTTGTATGTTAAGCATTGAGATTTTAGAGTTGCTTGTTACTGCCGCATAACCTTGCCAATCGTGACTAATACACTTACATGTTCCTTCCCACCCCACACATGGAGATGCAGGCTGCTCTGTGCACATGTCCCTACTACCACTCTCTTTCGAATTCTCTTTTCCTCTGTTAAAATAGACACAAGGATGGATAAATCAATAACTGTACTACCTTTATCGATGGCTAACCAGGAACCAGGATGCTATCATCTCCTGCCTGTCACAAACTCTAATCATTACAAGTAACACAGAGGTTCCCTTCACTTGATTTTTGATGTGGAGGGAGAGTATATGCCTTCCCAAAGTGGCAGAAAAGGGAGAAGACCACTGCACTCCCCACTCGGCTCCACATTCATTAGTCATTACTGCTCTCCCCTCCTCCTCCCTCTGTCCAATCCTCTTTTATAGTAAAGTGAAGATTCCACTGAGGGAGAAGGCTGAAGGAAGCTGTGAATTTATGTCCTTTTAGGAAACTCCAAGAGAAGGGTTGGGCCCCAATTATTGGCAAGACTTGTTTAATGAAGGTGTACTCAATGTTTTTCTGTTCACATTAGGCTCCAGTCTCTAATTCCAAAGAAAAAGACTCACTCCACATCCTACTATAGTTATCCCAAGCTATCATTTGCAGTACTTATTTTTCACTCGAGGCTGAAAATTTCTTCAAGCTACAATTATCTATTCCAACTGTGCGAGTACACTACGAAGAACCACTCAGATTAAACCCATTCATACAAGTGTATGAATGACAAAAATACCCTTTTAGAGGGTATTTTATTAGAGGGGGTCTGTTTTCCCTTCTCTGTAAAATGCAAGATTCAGACTAGAAAACAAAGATCTCCTCTAATGCTACCCTACTATGATCTTATAACATTGTATACTCTATTTTTGCAAATTATGGTCCCATAATACTATATATATATTGTTGTAGGATTTTTAATACACTATCCAGCTAAGAGAAATAAACCATGATAACTTTAGATAACTAGGTTCTGAGTTAAGATGAGCCCAGCTATTCTCTGTGCTAAGGTTCTCTTTCACTTAATTCTCCTAATTTTACATGATAATCCAATGCTTTTCTGTATACCAACATTAAAACAAATTGGAAAAATCATTTTTAATATTTAAAATATAAAAAGTTTTTTCCTTTATGATTGAATAAAGGTATATAGGATCCAATGGATACTACCAAGATGAATATCAAATTTTATAAATGTATAATACAAACTTTAAAAAGTTAGTTAATTAACATTAACTAATAATTGATAAACATAATAATGTCATCAGAAATTTTCATTTATTCAAGGGATTTTGAACTTCCTTTAGGATAGGGGTTTGGCAATTGTATAATTGATATCCTCCTGGCTGTGTTAAACTAGGGTCTTGGAGTTTTCTGGTTTTCTGAAAACAAACATATTTATACAAATATGAAGAGAGTACTTAAAATTATTTGGATTTTTCTAATGAACTCTTCCAGAATTTTTAATTATTCACTAATAATATTTTATATAAAAATATAAAATATATAAGTAATGTACAAATATTACTTAGTTTCCTAATATAAATCTATATACCAAAAGAATTTTAATAGAACTAATGACTAAGTTTTTCATTCCTTCAGACATATCCTAATTTCCTACTAGCCACAAAGCATTGTGCTAGACATGCCTGGGATTTAAAATGTTAATAAAATAGTATTCACTGTGTCTCTTAATGGTATCTGAGGATATGCACAAAACGTTACACAGGCCTAACCAAGACAATGTCTCATGACCATTTTAGAAATAATGGGCAAACACTTTTGAAGCTGATCTCTAAAAGCTAATCTAATCATTCGTTAAAACTGCATTTGATTGCAAGTCCCAGAAAATCCATCCAACAGCATTTTTAAATGGAGAGGATTTGTTTGGCTTACACAAGAAGTCAGTCCCGGGCTGGTACAGCACTAAATGATGCTGACCGAGCACCCGACTCTCTGTAATGCATTGCTCTCCAATCCTGGACTTTGGATACTGCAGCTCGGGCATTTCTTGCATGTCCAGGAAGGAAAGAGGGAGAAGCCAGAGAAGCTACACTAGTGGCCATGCTCTCTTTGTCCAGAACTGAGTCACGAGGCTGCCTGAAACTGCAATGAAAAGATGAGCTGTTCATTTCACAGCTACTGTGGTGGAGAAGAATCTATAGCAGAGAAACAGAGTGACAAGAGGGTTGTAGTGAATAGTTAGTGAGATCACAGAGAGTATTTATGCACCTTGTGATGGGTGGACTATAATTTTGTTTTTCCAATTAAGTGTAATTCCAAAAATAATAAGTTGAAAAGAGTATAATTATAACTTTATAGTCAAATAAAAAATAGTACATATTCAGACATCTAGGTGGGAAATAGAGAATCATCAAATTGAGGATCAAAATGCTGTGAGATGAAACTAAAGGCCAGAATACGCAATCTTACGTAAACATACATCTTAAAATAAACCAATATATCCCAAAGCAAAACTTAAGCTTCATGGCTCAAAAACACACAAACACAAAAAAGACCCCAAAAACTAGTAAATAAAGAACTTTAAGGTAATTATTACATCAAAAATTAAATGTTGAGGAGACGATGTTATTTTTATATGTATTATGTTATATGTATTAACATTGAGGAGACAATGTTAATACATATGAATAAAAAGTTATATAAAAGTAATAACAAACATGAAAATCAGTGAGGATAGGTATATACAAATTGGTTGAAGAAGCATTTCAACAAATCAGTAGTATCCTATCCTATACATTTTCAAATTAGAAAATGGCTAAAAAAAAAGATTTTTAGGTACCAGCCATGTCCATAGAATTTTCATTAAATACAGCATGTATTTGTAAGCTAGATTTATATATTAATAAGTAACTACTTATTACTTATCTATTAACTGTGGTAACAGAATCAATACTCATGAATTGCCCTGAGTAAAATGTTGTACAAAAGTATAAAGTACTCTGTTAGCTATTATCAAATTTCTAAGAAGAAAGTCTGCAGGTTTGGAAAGGGAAAACCTCAAAGTTTAATGTAACGGTATTGAAAGCCTCCATTTATTATATGAATATCTAAAGGGGGAAAAAATCAGTTTAAACTTCTTTGGAAAGTTTTTTAAAGAGAACTAAGTTATTTATACTATGCAACCAACTTTAGGATGGTAAATCAAACAAACTATTAATGGAAATATTTAATTAATGTTTATTGAGACTAGTATTAGACGTGCCATATTTGTCATAAGTAGAATCAGTGTTTTCGTTATTTAAAAATGAATAGTTTTAGATATATCCTAATAAATTGTAAAGGGTTTTCAACTTCCTTTTTTCTTCTTGTTCTCTCTTTTATCTCTTCTTTTTAAACTGCCATGTGAACTTGTTCCTAACAAATTCATCAGTTACAAATGAAAATTATTGTGAAGCAGACATGACAAGTTCTTGTGAATAAAGAATGTTTTGGAATGTCCTTCCAATGCAAAAGTCACAGATAAAATACAGTTTTGTATTACTAAGTGTCATATTAGTAAATTAAAAACCTGTATGTAAAAATGCTTTGTAAATGTAAAATCTAAATATAACTAATGTAATATATTACCTGTGATTTTTACTTCCAAAATTCAAATAAAGAAAAACATTTTTCTGTCTATTTAATTCATTAATACTTAAACTGTTAAAATTAGTTCCCAGTTCCCTCCATGAGTCTATTGCTATTACAGCCATACTATATTCTGTCAATTGCTATGTTTCTTAGTTCTATTAGTGCTGATTCTCCTTGCACAAACCAGCTGACAGAATCCAGTCTTGCTGGAATTTGCAACCACAGCCGTACTGTGAACACAGCCGCTTCACTCTCTAAGGCAATGTTTTGGGGGGAGAAAAGTCATCAGTATCTCTTCTATTTCAGAAACTGCAGTGGACAGCTGCTCTAAATCTGCCTGAATATCACTTGCAGCATCTATACAGGTGAGATAGGGAGCTACACTCCAGATGTCTCTGATCTTTTCTTGGCTCTTTGTGGTGCTGAATCATGAAATAATTAATGATTTTCCTAAAAGTGTAACTACATTTTCATGTTTTATTTGTCCTCACAGTATAATCGGAAAAAGAAATCATAACATATAGTAAGTCCTATTTTGGACATCACTGTGAATATTTCTTTGACTTTATTTGTTCAAGACCAAAACTATGTCATCCTTTTAATCTTCTCCGTTTGGATTGCATGTGTGTGTACACATGCATCATATACACAGAGGCATATACACAGATACACATACGCAATGCTTTGCAGTTGGCAAGTGTGAGCATATGAAATCAAACTACTTTCTGAACATAACAAAAAAGAAGAAAATATATTCAACCATTAGTCACATATTTGAAAAGTTCATTGTTCTATGTAGAGTACAACTTTTATTTACATTGTTTTTCTTAGAGCATTTATTCTACTCTTATTTGAAGGAATCATTCCCATAACATTATCATATTTTTCATATTTTTTCTGGACATTACAAATATTTCTGAATTATAAAAATTAAAGGGCAACTTATAGATAACTAGCAAAATATATAATAAAAATAGACTATAATTCTTATTAAAATATATTACACATACCAATAGAAAATTCACAACTATTGTAAAACCAATTTCCCTGGGTCTAAAAAATATCAATAGAAAACTGACATATGTATATATTTGACAGTGACTATGCACTTTTTATTTCCCTTTTGATCTACCATATTACCACATAAAGAAAATTCTTTAAATGAATATTAAAAGACTTCTCTCACCTTTCCCTTTGTGCCTGAATGTAAAAATTCACATCAGATATGACAGTAAACAACTTATAATGTAAAACTATAAAGAATATGAGACTTTAAAATTAATTTTCCAAAACTCTGACAAAGTAAACAAATGACCAGGATGCTCTTTACCATTTATCTAAAAGTGACCAAAAGCTCACCACCCTCAAAGACATCATCATATAGAAAATTATATAATTAATATACTTTATACTCAAGAATTAGCTGTCTTATCCAGCAGTAGATACTGGATAAGAAAAAATATAGGATTCTAAATATAGTTTCAGATAAGCAGATCATGTGCAACAGGGAAGATCCAGTACATTTCAATTATTCACATTAAAAATATATGACTTACCTACTAAACCCCAAGCCTACTTTCTTAGCTCTGCTTCTTTAGAGATGTTAACAGGAAACATAGTGTAAGATAAAATGAGAAAGTCATAGTCGTGCAGAAAGAATGGGTGTCTACAAAAGATAGAATGATCAGAAGCAAGGTGCCTCCAGTTTCTTCACCCTCAACCAAAAACCAGAGCATTGGGTCTTTGGCATTCATTGGAGAACTAAACAGGCACCAGGGAGCTACATTGGAAGATGATCCTTCCTCCAAGATAGCGTACTTAGCAGCCTCTGTAACAGGACTCCAAGTGGCACACTCACTAGAGGAAATCTACTGAGCTGTCAATGACTTCGGGGCCCCAAGGATGATGGAATGAGAAAACTGCTGGACAATTTATTACCAGCACCAAATATATATTACATTTTAAAATTAAATACCAGTTTCATAAAAATGTTTTTTTTTTAAATGGATAGTATTTTGTTCTTTTTGCCCAACAAATAGAAGTTATAGATGTAAATCTTGGAAATGTTTCCATTTATGTAGTATGTAGTTATATGTGACTGAATAACTACATTTAAACAGTTAGCATGCCATCAGTAATGTTACCTTCAAGGATAAAGGAAAATTTCTGGAAAACTGGGTGAAAAGAACTGTTAATACTTTATTAGATATTGGCAAATTTCCCAATATTAAATTACTGCTATTAAATATTAAATCTTTGCAGTATGGAATCCATTCAATTATTCCTTTTCTACATTCATCCTCTTTAGCAAAGTTATATGTAAACACTTATATTTAGATCATTCTTTTCAACATTTTTCCCTCACTAACTATCTATAAAATTTTATATAGGTCTTCCTTCTCTAGACAAAACAGCTAATTCTTATCATATCATAAAACACTGAAATCTGTAGACAATCCTAAATCTCTTTATTCCAAGAAAACATGATTTTGTCTCTCTATGGTAGACACTGTTAATGTCTTTACCAGGTTGAGCAATCCTCCCCCCAGTTGCTGTAAGTATTGACTGCTATAAAGGCATATATTTCCCTCCCCTTCCCAACCCTTGGGTGAACTTCCCTCCTCAACTAACGGGATTTTAACACTCTGGCAAGGGCCACAGCAGGTAGGTATTAATTTGCAACTAGTTTGTTCCTAAAAGCTTAAAATGTGGTGGTCTACATTAAATTAAGTAGAGACGCTATTCTGCCCTGGAAGGCTGTGGAGGGAGGGATCAAAAAACTTAATGAAATGTGTATGCTAGAATAGTCCTGCTACATAAGACAAAAACACGCTGGCTGACTATGTTCCTCAGAGAACTCTGCAGACATTCCATTTACCAAGTTGGTACAAATACACTGGTGACAGGCACATGAGCACAGCTGAGAAGCTAGTGGTAGCTGTCCTCTGTAGGTCCAGGCTAAGGATAGAAAATACTTGGCCCCCTAGATTGGAAAATTTAGCTCCCTAAAATCAATGGGGATGATAGGAAAGGGGAATTTCCAGACTGTGAGGATTGGATACAGGATCCAAGTGGACACTAGCATCCAGTAACCTCAAGTACCATCATGACCCTTCACTCTCAATAAGAGTAGGGGCATTACTGCTAGATAATAAATGGAATCCTGGCCTATGTCTATCACCCAGATTCCCTCATTCCCAAGTGTGTGATCACAATGGACATACTTAGCAACTGGCAGACCCATAACATTGGGTTTTTAACCTAGAGAGTATCTTTCACCCCATCACCACCACCAAGATAGTAAATGAAAAACAATTTGCATTCTGAAAAAAAATGTCAGTGATTAGTGCCACCCTCAAAGACTTAAATGGTTCTACATTGGTGGTCCGTATAATATCCCCATTGAATTCACCAGTCTGGCCTTTGCGTATCTACATGGACTATGGAAAATGATGGTATACTAATGTACAGATAACCAAGTAGTGGCCCCAGCTGCAACTGCTCTGCCAAAAATGGTATCTTCACTAGAATTGAATACATGATGTTGTTACTCATTTAGTGAAAGTATTCTTTCTCCATTGGAAAGGTGGATTAGAAGTAATTTACATTCACATAGGCCAAACAACTACAGAGGGTGCCAAAAAAAAAATGTATACACATTTTAAGAAAGAAAAAAAACTATATTAAAATTGTAATACTCGATAGATACCAATAGCAAAAGATGAATAATGCAAATCATGTGCATACATTTTTTTGGCACCCCCAGCATATATATTCACAAACTTTCCCCAAGAATATGTTAATTCCCCTGCTCTCTGACGTAATAGAGTCCGAGGGAGCATCACTTTGGTCCACTATATTGCTAACAACATGCTAACTGGAGTGAACAACAACCTGCAGGTAAGGCGCATGCTCCCTAGAAGGTAAAGTGAGAGAAAAACCTCAAAAAATTTATCATTTTAGGATTTAAGTAATATGGAACATGCCAGAACATCTCCAACAAAAAGGAATGTTAGTTGCACCTTGTACCTCCAGACACTAAGATAAAAAGTCTAAAGTTTGTTAGGACTCTTCAGGTTTTGAACATAACATATTCAGTACTTGAGAATATTGTTCTGACCTATTCCAACAGAGGAAAATTAAAAAGTTGCTTGTTTTTTTGTATAGCCCAAAGCGAAGAGAGAGAGAGAGAGAGAGAGAGAGAGAGAGAGAGAGAGAGAGAGAGAGATCTGCAAGGGTTCTAGGCTGCTATATAACCTCACATGCATGGAACTCGAGACACCTGGGGTACAAAAGGAAACCATGCTGAGTCTCTGGAAAGCCCCAGTAGGAGAACTGCAATAGAAACCCACAGGATGCAGGAATAAGGTCCTGCTATCAAAGCAGACAGCCATTCAAAAAACTGCTTCTGTCATGTTACTGGGTCTTGGCAGAGGCAGAATATCTGGCCTTAAAAGAGCAAGCAAACGTGCATCAGAAGAGCCCATCATGAGACCGCCGAATCATAAGATCAGACAGGCTCAGCAGCATTCTGTAATTAAAACAAAAGCAGTTCATCTGGGATTGGGGGTGCACAGGTCCACAGAGTACAAGTAAGCTGCCCAAACAGGTGCCCAGACTATCAGTTCACTTGACACTATTACGTCAATGCCTCCTCTGCAGTTCATATCCACTGACAATCAGCTGAAGAAGAAAGAAAAAAGGCTGAGCTTAGATAATGAATGTGAGCGTAAGCTAAAAACCAGCCCTACTGGTGTGCTCAGGTCCATACAAGGTTGGCCCTGAAAGCAGTGATGAGGGGAAATCCTCTCAATACGTAGAACTTTAGGGAGAATATCTGGTTATCTGCTTTGTATGAAAAGAAAAAAACAAAAACAGATGGCCTCATGGATAGTGGTGAATAGCTTAGCTGATTGATCAACAGCCAAAAAAAAGGGCCAGACTGGAAGATCAGGGACAAAGAGTTCCAATAAAGAGGAATGTGAATGGACCTATCAGAGTGGGCTGAGAGTGTGTGGACCTTTGCATTGACTGTTTTGTATACCAGAGAACATCTGCTACACAAGAGGCATTAATAATCAAGTAGGACAATAGATTCTTCATGAGATGCCAGCCAGCATGTCTCCCCAGCCCCACCCACCTGCATAAGCAAAATAAAGCCATGGTGGTAGATATGTAAGGTGTGTGTGTGCCCACCTGTACATCCTACTCTCCCTGTGATTGATAAAGCTATTGCTTCTGATGAATGTCTGACCTGTCAACCAGATTCTTCCCAATATGATTCTATCCTTTAAAGAGACCAAGTGAACATTTGGAAATAAGTTGGCTACATTGAACGCCTTCCACCCTGTAAGGGCTAGTAATTCATTCAAACAGGCAGAGGTAGGCATGCAGGTATTGGTTTGCCTTTGCTGCCCAAGGCGCCTCAGTACATATCACTATACATGTGCTCATAGAGCGCCTGCTTTATCTACTGGGATACCACAAAACAAATCAGATCAAGGTAAAAACATCTCTACTTGTAGTGGTAACGCAGTGAGGACATCAATCATGGGACCCACTGATTCTACCACACACTGTGGCATCTAGAACCTTTCAGCCCAATAGAGCAGTAGAATGTCCTATTAAACATGAAGCTGAGACTCCAGCTTGTAATGAACACCATGCAAGAAAGGAACACTATCTTTTAGGATACAGTATACTACTTAAATCACTGGCTATCATATGTTCCTGTGCTCCCAATAGGTAGAATACACAGGCCAGGAACCAAAAGGTAGAAGAGTGGCCCACCAACCATTATGCCAGTTACCCACTTGGGAAATTAGAACCATGCTGCTGCTTCAGGCTCAATGGGTCTAGAGATCCTGATGCCCAAAGCAGGGAGTGCTCCATCAGGGATGCATAACCACGCTATGATTACTGCCTGGTCACTTTGTGCTTCTCGTACCAGAAAAGAATAACCATACTAATGGGTCATTGACCGTCATCATTGAAAGAGGGTAAGATGACTGCCACAAAATGGGGCAAGAGCATGTGTCTGACATTCAGGTTATCCACTGGAGTGTCTCTTGTCATATTGCCACTGTAAATGGGAAACCGTGGTAAGGACATGATGACAAGGCACTAAGACTCTGCTGCGATAAGGATCAGTGTGCCTACAGGTAAGTCACTTAGACTAACAGAAATGGGGAGAAAAGGAATTGACAAGCATCAATTATGGGTCAACTGCAGTGGGAGGGGGCAAAGTCCTCCTCATAAAAGTTTTATGGAAACTGTGAACACAGAACTCTGGAGAACCTGTGCCTGAGTGGAGTAAACTTAACTGTCAGAAGCAATTGGCTCTAAATGATGCAAGGGGTCACTGAAGCACACATTGCTGATGGTCTGCCCATCTCCACTTGATCAGGCCAGTGCACCCATCTTCCAGCTGCTGTGGGCGTTGGCTAGCAATTGTTCACAGCTACCCCTGTTTGCCAAATATACACCCTCAGGTAATGAACCCCATCTCAGGGACAGGTCTTAACCAATGAGTGACTGAGATAGGAGTATAGAGATAGGAGGAACAATTCTGAGGGATGATTCATGCTCAAGAGTCCTTTGACCCCACAGCTAGATGTCACCTGAGGCCACATCCTTAAATAGCTCTTCCCTGTCCTGCTTCACTCATTCCCTTATTGTTTGTTTGTTTTTGTTTGTTTTTCCTGAAGAGCACTAACTCAATAAGCATATACACCTGAATTCTTGTCAGGCTCTGCTTCTAAGCAACTTGCACTAAGATACTCTTCTTTTTCTTTTTCTAACTCTTAATATAAATTCTAATAAGCTAGATTTTTCAAGTGTAAGGCAGCAAGAAGAAAGTAGACTTCAAAATTAATATTAATTAAAGATCAAGATTCTGACTTCCAGTCCTCAAGCCCCAGATTCCATACAAACTTAACAAGGAAGCAAGAGACTCAGTCATCTTCAAGTGACACTTCAATTAAGGCAAAATCAAGGTGAGATCAAAGGCCTAGTTTAAGAAT
This sequence comes from Aselliscus stoliczkanus, assembly GCA_033961575.1. Classification (NCBI taxonomy): domain Eukaryota; kingdom Metazoa; phylum Chordata; class Mammalia; order Chiroptera; family Hipposideridae; genus Aselliscus; species Aselliscus stoliczkanus. Next base: position 28,666,176 of record CM066731.1, read on the forward strand.
GGTTCCTTTGGGGCTGGCCGAGTGGCTCAGTTGGTTCAGGGTTGGCTTAGAGCGTGTGCTCTGAGCAACAGGGCCACCAGTTTGATTCTCACATGGGCCAGTGAATGCTGCGCCCGAGCTGAGCTGTCACTGAGCTGACAACAGGTGGCAGGATGGCTCAGCTGGTGTAACAACAAGATTACCTATTCGATGGTGGGCTATGCCACCTGCAGCTAAAGATTGAACTCAACACCTTAAGTTGAGCTGCCGCCTGGATGGCTCAGTGGATAGAGCATGCACTCTTAACAACAAGGCTGCTGTTCGACTCCCACATGGGATGGTGGCTATGTCCACCTGCAACTAAGACTGAACTCAGCACCTTGAGCTGAGCTACCGCCCAGATGGCTCAGAGGATAGAGTGTGCACTCTTAACAACAAGGCTGCTGGTTCAATTCCTGCATGGGATGGTAGCTGCGCCTACCCATGACTAAGATTGAACACAGCACCTTAAGCTTAGAGGCCACAAGGTGCAGATGGGAATCCAGATGGCGACTGGCGCCCTCCACAACTAAGACTGAAGAACAAGTTGGCTGGTCCTCCTCCCCAATTCCCCAACACTGTTCCCCTCCCCCAATTCCCCAATAAAATCTTAAAAAAGAATGGTTCCTTTGAATATACTCCTAAATTTTCCTCATAGTGAACTGACCAAGGACAGAGGCCATAACTATCTTTTCCACCAACTTCCTCTTCAGTGCCTATAAAACACTGGGCAAATTGTAGGTACTTAACAAATAATAATTGAAAGAATAAAAAGTACTTGATAACTGCCTTTGTTTAAAATAGATGCTTTTTGGCCGGCCGAGTGGCGCAGTGGTTAAGCGCTGGCTTGGGAAGCCAGCGGCCCCGGTTCGGGCCCCACATATGAGGGCCAGTGACACTGCCCTCAAAAAAAATAAAATAAAATAAAATAGACGCTTTTTTCACTTGTCACAGCAAGAAAATTATGTATATTCAGTACCCTAAAAATGAATTTAGCAAAATGAGGGTGAAGTTTCCAGATTAAGATCAAAAGGTACAACTAAGTTTTGTCTAAGGTTGTTCAAGTCTCAATGAAGATGAAAACAAAAAATAGAAAAAAAAAATCTAAATAAAAAAAGGTTGTGGAAGAAAAAAGCCAGATAACATTTCAAAACAAATTAGGAAAAACAAGAAAAGAAGCAAAGCATAAATGATAAACTGAAAGAGAGAAAGCATGAAAAATATAAAAAGTTTGAGGTGAAGTGCAGGTAACATTATGTCACTTGATTTGATAAAATCCCTCAGCTACACTTGCTATAATGGAACCATATTTGGGACCCAGGGCTGCCTCAAGGTAGTAGAAAGGAGGGAAACTATTATTAATCTATTATTGCAAAGGGAATTCCTCTCTATGACCCTGCTTATCTTTCTTGTATTTTTGTTTAATTCTCCAGTCTGTATCCTTGGATGCACGTTATCTACCTACTCCCCTCACTTCACTAACCATTATGTTTCTTTCTGACCAGCCTTATTCCATTAATATCAACATACTAACACAAGAGCGCCTGCCATAATAGAAATGTCTGAATTAGGAATAGGGCCCTAATCCAATCTGACTGATGCACTCATAAGAGGAAAGGTTAGACTTCTAACTTCCCGAAATGTGAGAAAAAAAAAATGTCTATGGTATAAGCCTCCCAGTGTGGGGTATTTTGTTATAGCAGACCTACCAAACTAATACAAATGAGTAAATACTTTTAAAAGTATTTTTAACACTTATGTAACAACCAATAAAATTTAAAATAGGACATTATGAAAGCAACCAATGCCAATTATGTAAAGCAATTTCATGTGCTCAGTGTGGAAATGTAATTAGTTTAACTTTTTAGGAAAGCAACTTGACAGTAATAGGAGTCTTACGAGTAAACAAAGATAGCTTTTGACCTAATAATTGGATTTCAGGAAATCTTTCACAGTGAGATCCTGAACAGAAATAATGGTGTAGTTAATAATAATAATTAGTATTATTTTTTAATGTTTATTATTTGTCAGGCTATGTTCTCAATGCTTTACATATTTTAGCTCATTTAATTTTCATAAAATTGTCACATGACTTATTTTAGTTTAGTTTAGTTTAGTTTAGTTTAGTTTAGTTTAGTTTAGTTTAGTTTTTTGAGGGCAGTGTCACTGGACCTCACATGTGGGACCAAACCGGGGCCGCTGGCTTCCCAAGCCAGCGCTTAACCACCGCACCACTTGGCCAGCCCTATTTTTTAGTTATATTTCAATTTATAATATCCAAAGCATTTGCTGTTACTATTTTGGTATATTTTCTTCAATTCTTTTTTCTATGCATTTTTTCCATACTTGTAAGACAAAAACAAAAACCCCATCTCTGTTATTTTTCCACTTGATATGTTGAAGGAAGTCAAAAAGAATTCTACTCTCAAATCACTAAAAATATGATGAAAGTCAATACAAAACTAGGATTTTGCGTTATGTGCAAGATTTTATGAATATACATAAAATGAAGTTAAGCTCTATTTCTTTGAATACCCTAATCTCATATATTTGGGGGCTTTGTTTTTATTTTCACTTCAATTATAGCTGCACCAGAAGTAATGTTAGTATCAGATAAGACATAAAGCTATTTCTTAACGCCAATCCTCAAATGTCTACAGATGTATAATCAAGTGTAATCACAGATAGGATTCAAACAAATTTGGTGAAAACAGTCTGAAAACTTGAAACAGATGCTAAGAGAATTCTGAAACATCTGAACCATATGTGACATTTGATGGGGAAGATGTCTGGCTGATTGGGTTAACAAGGCTCACCTGCATTTCTGTGACTAGAGGCAATGCAATAAAGCACCACCAGGCTGTGGGCACTGAAAATGTACTCTGACTCATTTGCTTGCATCTTGTTGCAAATAGTGGCGATTTATACCCAGAGAGAAAATTGTCATCTAGTTTTCTCAGTGTTTAACAATAAACATACAAATGAAAGAGATTATTCATAAAGGAACATCAAGTCTGTGAGAGAAAAATTAAGGAAATTTATTCTTTAGAGCTGTTAGGAAAAAAGGCAACAATTTCAGATGTGGAAACAAGTTTTAGAGATTTAACATTTATTATTTCTGGAGATAAAAAATCAAGAGGAGGTAAAGTTAAATACAGAGGAGGGGGCAAGTGTGATAAATAATTGAAAATAAATAAAATAATTCCCAGTTAACAGCATTGGGACTTAGATGGGCCCAGATACCCTAATTTAATGTCACTACAAACAATGTAGTATTTCTCAGCCATCTGGAGATTTTATCCATGAAAATGCTAGAACCTGTGGTCTTTAAGGCCTTCTCTTACACTTGCGACTCCTGCCTCTTTCAAAGGTCTTCCTTCACTGATTTAAGAGAATTTTATACCATGAAAAGAAAGGAGAGAGAGAAAGGGGTGGGGAGAGAGAGACAGAAAGAGGGAGAGAAAAGGAGAGGACGAGAAGGAAGCGAGGGCGAGAAGGCAGGGAGTGAAGGAAGAAAAACTTGTGGTCTGAGTGTTTATTTTATGAATGCTTTTGTCAAAATTAACCAGTGCACTTCCCAGTGGTAGGTATGGTAAAAATTGTCCAACTTTTTAAATTAATGTTTGCTTTTGAATCATTTCATTGCCACTTATGAATTCGCTGAATTGTCACTGCCTTAAAAACGTGTTGGAAAATAGTTTGGATATCTCTTAAAACTGAACATATGAGGGCCGGCCGAGTGGCGCATTGGTTAAGAGTTGGCGTGAGACACCAGCTCTGAGCAGCAGGGCCCCGGTTTGTATCCCACATATGAGGGCCAGTGACACTGCCCTCTACAGCTAAGATGGTGAACAACAGCTTGACCTGGAGCTGGGCTGCCATGAGTGAGTAGTGATTGTGTAGGCTGCAGTAGGGCTGCAGTGAGCTACTGTGAGTGGCTGGCAGCCAGCATGAGTCGTTGGTAGCCGGCGTGAGCTGCCAAGAGCCACTGCAAGCGGCCGTCCAGTGGCCGGCGACCAATCTGCCTCACCCGGGAAGAGCACAATGATAATACCAACATGGGCCGGTGAAGCAATGTCCTCCACAACTAGACTGAAGAACAAAAGGACAGCAACTTGTCTGTTCCCCTCCCTCAATTACCCAATTTAAAACAACAACAACAACAAAAACTGAACATATAAGTAAAATACACCCAAGAAAAACTCCTACATATGTACAACAAGACGCATATACAAGAAGCCTCTTCATAATAGCAAACCTTTTGAAACAATCCAAATGTCCATTTATAGGAGAGGGGATTTAAAAACAGTGATATAGTCATATTATGGAATATCATACAGCAGTCAAAATATATAAACTAAAAGTAAACAGAAAAACACATAACAGTACCTTTTTATTAAGATCAAACCAAACAACGAATGCTTTTTAGGAATACATATCCTATACGAAAAAGAAAAGTAAAGGAATGATGACAGTGGGGCTCAATGTAATAATTGCCACAAGCTGGAGAAGTCAGGGAAATGAGATGAGCTAAAGAAATGGTTTAGATGTAAATTACTGCTAAGGTTCCAGCTCTTGTTTGGGATGGTAGGTACATGAGTGCTTATTAAATTATTATTAAATCATTAACAGGTTTGAGTAGCTAGTATAAGGTTTTTCCCTTCTTGCCACAAACAACTATAAAACTGGGCAGAAGAGACGGAACAATCACTTCAAGGCATTGGACATGGCACAAGGTTAAGGATCTTAAAATAGGAATTGCACATAAGGTAAGCTTCACACTAGCTTTCTTTCTGGAAACAATTTCACAGCCATAACATGAGGAACTAGAGCCCAGGCAGAGAGCAGAGCACTTACTGAGCATAAAAAAACAGTCAGCAACTAAAAACAGAGATTAGAAATCAGGTTTAGTAATGCAGTAGGACTTGTGATGCTAGACCACAGAGAAGAGAACTAAGAGAATAGATTCCAGACACAGGCACAGAGTTTTACTCAGGCTCCTGTCCAAATCCTAAGCGGTTCATATATGCAAGCTTTCTGGAGTTTGGTAGGCTGCAACTGCTGAGGCCTGAGAGCTAAAGAGAAATTTCCGAACTCACACAGTATTATAAAACCCTGATTAACCAGACTTGGACAGATATTTGTGAAACTCCCAAGGCATTCAGTTGAGATCCAAGAAGGTCATGCGTTAAAAGCGAGAAACCAAACCCTCGGAGTAAGGGCTGTGCCTTATGACAAGGGAAACAAGTAACAGTGCTATCCAAACAAGCCTAACCTAAAAACAAGCTTTGATAAAACCAATGTAATTCTCCTTGATATAACTAAAGGACACGACTTTTTTTTTTTTTAAGATTTTATTGGGGAATTGGGGGAGGGGAACAGCATTGGGGAATCGGGGAAGGGGAATAGGCAAGTTGCTGTCTTTTTGTTCTTCAGTCTAGTTGCGGAGGACGTTGCTTCACTGGCCCATGTTGGTATCGTCATTGCGCTCTTCCCGGATGGGGTCGACGGCCTCTGGATGATCGCTCACTGTGGCTCTGGGCAGCTCACGCTGGCTGCCAGCCACTCACGCTGGCTGCAGGCCACTCACTGTAGCCTATGGCAGCCCACTGCAGCAGGGGCTGCAGCCTACACCGTCGCTGGGGCTCACCCAGCCCAGCTCCAGGTGGAGCTGTTGTTAGCTATAGAGGGCAGTGTCACTGGCCCTCATATGTGGGATCCAAACCGGGGCCACTAGCATCTCAAAACCAGCTCTTAACCAATGCACCACTTGCCGGCCCAAGGACATGACTTTTTAAAAAGCATTATTTAGATGAAAACATAATGTAGAATCTCTATGATGCATCATTTACAATGTTCAGTATACAGTGAAGTATTAACAGACATGCAAAGAGGCAAGAAAGTGAACCTATAATCAAAAGAACAAAAAGTCAACAGAAACAGTCATACAGATAACCAGGATATTGCAATTAGCAGACAAAAACATCAAAATAACTACAATGAATATGTCAAAGAATAGTGGAGATGTGGATACAGTAGGGAAACAGAGAGGGAATTCCATCAGTTAATGGAAGCTTGAAAAAACAGAACTCGTGTCAATTCTAGAACTGAAACATGATATAAGAGAAGTATAAAATACACTACACATGCTTAAGAGTAGAATGGAATAAAAAACACCAAAGAGTGAATTCAAAACAGATTATTAGACAGACTGAGCATAATAAGAGACAAAAATGAAGAAAAAACAGAGCATGTGAGATTGGTGGTGCAACATATATGCACTGGAGTCATTGAGGGGAAGGGGAAACAGATGGGGCAGAAGGTATGTGTAAAGAGATAATGACCAACATTTTTTAATATTGATGACTGATGAAATCCAAGTGGCTCACTGAACCACACTGAAAATAAACATTAACACATCTAAATACAGTAAAACCTTAGGTTGCAAGTGACTTGGTTTGCAAGTTTTCCACAAGAGGAGCAAACATTTCTAATACATTTTAACTTGGTAAACAAGCTTGTAATACAAGTAGTTTGTTTCTGGAATGAATTACACTCACAAACCAAAGTATTACTGTGCTTCAAACTCAAACTGCTGAAAACAAAAGAAACGTGTTAAAAGCAACCAGAGAAAAAGAACACAATACCGCAAAAGAAAAATAATAAAAATTATAGCTGACTTCTCCCCATAAACAATGGAGGCCAGGAGACAATGGAATGGCCTATCTTAAGTGCTGAAAGAAAAACAGAAAGTTCACCCAAATTTATATATAATCTGTAATTAAATATTCCAAAAAAATTAAGGCAAAAATAAATGTTTTTAACCTACAAAGGCTAAAGAGTTCAAATCAATTGGTGACTACTTGCCTAAAAGATACTTCATCTTTAGCCTACTCATTCTTATCACAAACATCATCCAATTTCCTTTAAGAATTCCTTGTGCAAATTATCTTTGAAATAGATGCCCATCCAATTAAAAGATGAAAAATAAATATGACTTTTGTCTCTTCATTGTATCTGATTAGACATTTTCTATTATAGTTAGATCAGTTATATCAACCTTGTGTTTTCCATGAAGAAAGCCTGTGTACATATTGCTCATATATTACATTAACAATATTCATTAGAATATGGATGAAGTAAGGAAAACATATTTAAAAGTTATGTATTCTCTATATATTCTGATGATACAATGATAATTTAACTAAGACACAAAATTCCCAAACAGTCCCTGGACAACTGCCTACCCAGTGGTATTTGGAAAAGCACAACAAATTATACAGAATGATGTTAAGGTTACAAAAGAAGCTATAGATATAATTTTTGCCTGCACAGTGTTTAACAAATACAATTTAAAATATTAAAGGACAGATTCCTCTTTTGATAATGGTCAAGCAGTTCCCATCAAACTAACACTCCCAAAGATAATAGGTTCTGGACAAAATATAAACAACCAATGATTTGAAGGACTTAGTAACAAAAAGAAGAAAGACTGTGGTGCAACTGACATTTGGAAGAAGGGAATGACACTGGGTAAGATTCCCATTTTATGACTTTTAGTCAAATCCAATGAATTCTTGGAGGCTAAATCTTTAGAGTCTTACTAGTTTGAAAAACCATAGGAAAAATTCTGAGCAAATACAGAAGATAAAAAGTGAGGGAATGACAAAAAAAAAATCTACAGAAAGGAAAAGTTCAGTTTTGTGTACAATAAACAATGCCCAAACCATATGTTTGCCAAGGAAGACTTCAAGCAGCTCAGCTAAAATTAAAATAATTTAACTATGATTCCCCTGCTGTACTTCAGGGAAAACAGAGTCTGTAGCTCAAGCTCAACCAAATTAACCTCATGCTTTAAAAATAATCATCACTCTTTAGAGTCTCTATCAGGTATTATTAACCATGTCCAAAATATAATTACAAATTACTTGATATATTAAGAAATAAGAAAATATGATTCATACTCAAGAAAAAAAACAATCAATGGAGACTGACTGAAAGATAAACTGGATATTAAAATTAGCAGAAAAGGATTTTAAAGCTATTACAATAACTATTTTAAAAGAGGTAAAGATAATATATACATAATGAGTGAAAGATAGGGAATCCCAACAGAGAAATTGTGACTATAAAAGAATAGCCAAATGAAAATTTTAGAACAAAAATTAAAATACCTGAAATAAAAATTCACTAGATAAGCTTTCCATCTGATAGCAAATTATGAAATAATCATGAATTTAAAAATTACAAAATCAGAATAACAGAAAAATTGAAAAAAATACAAGAATTTTGGAATAATTTATAAAAGGCCTAATATACAAATATTTGGGGAATTAAGGAAAAGCAAGACAAAGGAGATAGGAAAAAAATGTTAGAACAATGGATAAAAAAATTATCAACTTAGATAAAAAATAAATTTACAAACTTAAGAAATGCAGCAAACCTAAAGAAGATAAACACAATAAAAAAAACCACATATAGACACATCTCAGTAAAACTGCAACAAACAAAAGATAAAGAGCAACTTTTGAAGACAACCTAAAAGACACAATACATTGAGTACAACAAACAATGATTTAAAGTGCCACTGACTTGTCATCATAAACTTCTTACTTCTCATCAGAAACTATGGAACCTTCCTTAAATTGCAAAAATTAAAAACAAACAAATAGATAGTCAATACAGAATTCTATATCCTACAAAAATATTCAAAAAGAATGAAGAAAATACTTTCTTTTTTAATAAAAGTAAATGAAGAAGTGAATATCTGCACTTCAAGAAATGCTAAAAGAAGTTTTCCAGGCTGAAGATATTCAGTTGTCATATAAAAATTTGGCTCTTCAAGAAGAAAAACAATTAAAATTGTAAAACCAAAAAGTAATTAGCATAAGAACATTAATCAGTGAAATAATAAACAAACAATAGAGAAAATCAATAATGCTAAAAAAAAATATGATACATTCCTAGGTAAACTGATCAAGTAAACAAAAGAAATACCACAAATTACAAAATACCAATATCAGAAATAAAAGAAAGATTGTCACTACTGATAAAGATGAACTGGGACTTTAAGAAAACTGATCAGGCCAGGAGGTGTATGGGAGGAGCTGAGCTCATGGAAGTTCCTAAGCCCACCTAGTCAAACTCAATGGTCCTAATATCCTTTTCATAAAACTCTATGGTTCTAACTTCATGTCTCTTGCTTTAAACAACCTCCATCATAGCACACACACCAGACTGTGTGCTGGTTTGAAGACCTTTTTCCTTTTTTTTTTTTCCTTTTCCCGAATAAATCCTTTTGGTGATGTCTATATTATTGGTGATTATTTGGTGATGGTCTATATTACTATTCAGTTGACACTATAGATTTTATAGATATTAAAAGGATAATAAAGGAAAATTATGAAATTCATAACAAATTAACCAATTTATAATAAATAAAATGCCAATTTCTTGAAAACACAACTTACCACAAGTCACAAAAGTTTTTTAAAAAGTCTAAATATAAATAGCCTTATTTATCTAAAAGAAATTAAATTCCTTATCAGAACTATCACACAATAATAATTTCATGTCCATATGGTTTCACTGGTGAATCCTATGACATATTTAAGAGAAAAAAAAAACAAAACACACCAATCTTCCATCAACTGTTGACAAAATAAAGGAGCTGTAAAAAAAAAAAAAAAAAAAAAAGCTCCTTTTATCAAGTCAGAAAAACCCTAATGCTAAACCTCTCAATGACATTTTCAATAAAAGAAAACAATAGCTTTCACAAACGCACGTGAATAAATCCATATCAAAATCATAGAAAATATAAACCAGCAATACATAAAATGAAAAATATCCCATGACCAAGAAAGATTTAAACCAGAAATGCAAATTCAGTTTAATATTTAAAATTCAACTAATTAACAATATTAACAGAATAAGGGAGAAGTATCATGATCATTTCATAATTGCAGAAAAGCATTTCACAAAATGCACTCAGTCATCATTTTTTAAAACTATCAATACACTGCCTTTTCACAAAGATGGCGCCAAAAGCAAAGAAGGAAGCCCCTCCCCCACAAAGCCGAAACTGAAGAGAAGGCTTTGAAGGCAAAGAAAGCAGTGCTGCATTCACAGCCACACACAAAAAAAGATCCACAGGTCACCCACCTTCAGAACCACAGAGCCCTGAAGGCAGCGCAAATATCCTCGGAAGAGCGCCTCCAGGAGAAACAAGCTTGACCACTATGCCATTATCAAATTCCCCCTAACTACGGGAGTCAGCCATGGAGAAGACAGAAGACAACAATACACTTGTGTTCATTGTGGATGTCAAGGCCAACAAACCCCAGATCCACCGGGCTGTGAAGAAGCTCTAAGACATTGAAGTGGCCAAGGTCTCTCTGATAGAGAGAAGGCCTGACTATGGTGCTTTGGATGTTGCCAACAAAATTGGGATCATCTAAACTGAGTCCAGCTGGCTAATTCTAAATATAAAATGTTTTCACTGTTAAAAAAGAAAAAAATCTACCAATACTAATGAACTTGCACAATTTCTGTTTAACACTGTACTATTTATTACTCCTAAGCTTTATAATAAAAATAAAAAAATAAATAAAAAGCATCAATATTGGGAAAAAAGAAAAACTGTCTCTGTTCGCAAATATCATGATTATTTATACAGGATATAACAAATCTACAAGACAACTACTACAACTAGTAAGTGGATTTGGCAAGGTCAAAAGACACAAGAATATTAAAAATAAATTATGTATTTGCATACTAGCAGAAAACAACTAGAAACTGAAATTTAAAACACAATTCACTGTAAAGAAAGAAAAAAACAAAAAAGGAAGAAAAACAGAAAAACAATTCAATGTATAGTAAGAACAAAAATGTTAAATGTTTATGAAAAAAATTAACAAAAGGCATTCAAGACATTTACCCTTAAAACTACAAAACAGCTTCCGGTCAAGATGGCTGAATAGGTACACGCTGTGCTTCCCTTGTCTCATGACCACATCAAAATTACCACTAAACGAAGGAACAACCATCACTGAGAATCACCTGAAGTTTACATGAACAGAAGTCCTGTAACTAAGGACATACCAAAGAACTCACGTAGGGACTGGTAAAAGGGGTGGAGACACGGAATGGGCTGGTCCCACACCCACATGTGGTGGTTACAAATCAGAGGGAAATCTTGGCTGTGGCGATCCTCCCTGAGGAGGGAGGGGTCCCAGCCCCACACCAGGTTTCCCAGATTAGTGCTCCAATGCCGGGAAGAGAGGTCTCCATAACTTCTGGCTGTGAAAACCAGCAGAGACTGTGGCTGAGTGAGACTGAGGGCTGCTGAAGACCCAGGTGTTCCTCTTTTTTTTTTTAATTAATTTATTTATTTTTAATTAGTTTCAGGTGTACAACACAGTGCAATAGTTATACTTTTACCCCTCAAAGTGACAAACCCCTCCCCCATTTAGCCATCCCACTCCTTCCCCCCATATCATACATATCTATTACACTTCCTCTGACTCCTTTTCACATTATAATCCACATCCCGTGACTATATATTCAATTACAGTTGGTATACAATATTATACAACATCAGCTTCAGGTGTACAGTGCAGTGATCAAACCTCTACTCCATCCATGAAGTGGTCTCCCTAACAAGACATGTGACTATCTGACACCCCACAAAATATTTACAACATTATTAATTATATTCCCCGAACTGTCTTTCATATCCCAGGTGTTCCTCTTAAAGGGCCCGGTGCACGAACTTACTCGCTGACTGATTCACTTGCTCTGAGCTCCAGTGCTGGGGCAGCAGCTAATAAGGCATGAGGGACAGACAGGGAGGAACTGAATTGTCTGACTTCACAGTGGGGACTGGAGGGGCAGCTCTCCCCCAGACGTAAGTGCTGGCAGGCACCATTGTTTCTTTCTTGAGCCTTCCCAATTCCCAAAGTCCATACGCAGGCTGTGGCCATATTTGAAACTCTACCAATGTGTTAACACCATTAGCCCCACCCTGGTGAGTCCCTGAGGCCCTGCCACACCCAACTTTCGGGCCTATTGAAGCCCCTAGTGCCTTTTCCATATAAAAGGCCTGCCTTGGCTCATGCTAAGGACTTTCCTGAAAATCTCCAAAAGGCTCACAAGCCCCAAGCAAGCAGCATCTGGCCTCCATGTGCCCTGTACCACTTGCTGAGCAGCCCCAAGCCTCAGTTCACTTTTGGCCTGTCCCAGGCACCTCCAAGACCAGTGCAAGTGGCAACCATCTGCAGATCACCTGGCAGCTCATACCAAGTGGCCCACGGCAGGACACAGGCAGTGGCTGAACTTGGCCTGTAACAGAACCCCTTCCAAAAATCCCCAAAACAGACACACTTGGTGGCCAGCTCAGATCACACCAGAACACCACCCAGCCACATGTTACTGTGATGATACACCCAAAGGGCAGACTGAGCAGGCACCAAAGCCCTGCTCAAATGAATCCTGCTCCAAAGGGTCAGCCCCTGCAAAACATCTCCACCGCTGTAGTCATGGCCAGTCCTCACAACACATCAGCGTGAGGGTCAATCCCTTCTAATGACATGGAAATAGCAACCAAGTCTCAATTACAACTGGAGGGCACACACAACCCACAAAAGACACACACCTGGATCATCTGGCTCAGATGACCAGGGAGACTGCACCACTGGGCCCCACAGAATAACTATACATAAGGCCACTCTACTAAGACCAAAAGACATAACAGCCCTGACTAATATACAGAAACAAACACAGGGAAGCAGCCAAAATGTGAAGACGAAAAGCATGTCCCAAATGAAAGAACAGAACAAAGCTCTAAAAAAAGAACTAAAAATGGAAACAAGCAATCTATCAGATGCAGAGTTAAAAATATTGGTTATAAAGATACTCAGTGATCTCGGTGAAAACTTCAACAAAGAGTTAGGAAACACAAAAAGCAACCAGTCAGAAATGAAGAATACAATAACTGAAATAAAAAATACATTAGAGGGAATCAACAATATTAGATGAAGCAGAGGATCAAATCATTGATTTGAAAGATAAGGCAGCAGAAAACACCCATGGAGAACAGCAAAATGAAATAAGAATCCAAAAAAAATGAAGATAGTTTAAGGGACCTTTAGGACATCAACAGTACCAACGTTCGCATCACAGGGCTACCAGAAGGAGATGAGAGAGAGCAAGGAATTGAAAACTTGTTTGACAAAATAATGACGGTGTATTTCCTTATCCTGGCAAAGGAAGCAGACATATATGCCCAGGAAGTGCAGAGAGTCCCAAACAAGATTAACTCAAAGAACCCCAAAACACATCATAATTAAAATTCCACAGGTTAAAGACTAAATGAGAATCTTCCATTTCAGACCAAAAGATACATACAGACTGAAAGTAAAGAGGTATTCGTGCTCATGCTTATCAATATCATAACAATAAGCATCAAATGTAAAGACCATCTATAGTCTTAAGGAAACGTATGTTAATACAGCATGTACCAAAGTAGTATAAGAAACACTCATTTAAAAAATATGTTGGTAAATATTTTATGCAAAAAGTGTTCAGAATCAATTAAAATTGGGAAAGAAGATTCTCAATGAAATTTAGAATATTGAAGTTTTGTGTATTCTTACCATTAAAAATTATGCCTGTGAAACTACAATTAAAACAAAGTTTCCCAAACATATGTGAGCATTTTCCCCCACGGGTACCTATTAACAGCACATTAAATAATATTCCCCACTACAATGGTTTATGATATGCTATAATGTGTCATGAATCATACTTTAGATTGTCAGTAAACTCTCAATAAATTCTCTAAAAATAGGGTATTTTTTTTAAAGATAGCAATTATAAATGCTTATAAAAACAAGTATAAATATAGGCAAGAACAAATAGGATTTTAAATCACATGTAATCCCATCATATAGAGGTTACCACGTTTAAGACTTCATGTCATTTTTGTGTGCATTACTTTCATTTTTTTAAAATAATCATACTCCATGTTCTTTTCCATAGCCTCCTTTATTTATTGTACATATTATAATCACATTTTTAGGCTGTTAACTATTTTAAAAGACAATGTTTAATGGCTTTTCATGATATTCTACTTACAAATGTACTATAATATTTTAAATGAATCTTATCAATAAGCATTTAAGTTGGTTTCAGTTTTTCACTATCACAAATTCTGTCATGGACACCCTTCTTGCTTTATTTTGGGTACATCTATAATTACTTTTTTAGGATAAGTTTCTACTCAAACAGAGTGGGTCATAGAGTATGCAAAATTCTGGTGCTTCTGATCTGTAAAATGATCTCCAACCTCAGCTGTATTCTCCAAGCTGCAGACCTGTATTATGTTTGTATTTTACTATCAGCTCCCTTTCCAATTTTGGGTGGAAAAAAGACAAAGGCATAGTTTTATTTATTTTTTTTTCATTTTATTTATTTATTTATTTATTTATTTATTTATTTATTTATTTATTTTTAGAGGGCAGTGTCACTGGCCCTCATATGTGGGATCCGAACCAGGGCTGGTGGCGTCCCAAGCCAGCTCTTAACCACCGTGCCACTCAGGCGGCCTCACAAAGGCATAGTTTTAAAAGCAGCAAGAGAAAAACAGTTAGTTATCCCCAAGGGAGTTCCCATTAGACTGTCAGCTGATTTCTAAACAGAAACTTTGCAAGCCAAAAAGGATTGGCAGGAAATAGTCAAAGTGATGAAAAGCAAGGATCTAAAACCAAGATTATTCTACCAGGCAAAGCTATCATTTAGAATCGAAAGACAGATAAAGAGTTTCCCAGACAAAAAAAAAAAAAAAGCTAAAGGAGTTCATCACCACCACACCAGTATTATAAGAAATGTTAAAGGGACTTCTTTAAGAAGAAGAAGATAAAAAAATTTAAAAAAGACCAAAGATATGAAAAATAAAATGGCAATAAATACATATCTATCAACAATTACTTTAAATGTAAATGGATTAAATGCTCCAATCAAAAGATATAGGGTGGCTGAATGGATAAGAAACCAAGACCTTTACATATCCTCTCTACCATGTACTCACTTCAGGTCAAAAGACACATAGACTGAAAATAAAGGAATGGAAAAAGTTATTTCATGAAAATGGAAACAAGCAAAGAAAAAAACAGCAATGGTAGCATTACTTACATTAGAAAAAAACAGACTTTTAAATGAAGACTTTTAAGCAAGAGACAAAGAAGGACCCAGTAATCCCACTTCTGGGTATTTATCTGAAGAAACTCAAAACACAACTTTGAAGGGAAATGGGCATCCATATGTTCATTGCAGCATTATTTACAATAGCCAAGATATGGAGGCAACCTGGGTGTCCACCAAAGGAGAAATGGATAAAAAGAGGTGGCACATGCAGACAATGAAATATTACTGCACCATAAAAAAGAATGAAATTTTGCCATCTGCAACAACATAGATGGACCAAGAGGGTATTATGCTGAATGGAGTAAGTCAGACAGAGAAAGACTATTGTCATGATTTCACTTATATATGGAATCTAGAGAACAGGATAAATGAAAAAAACAAACAAATGAACAACAAAACAAAATCAAGTTCAGAGACACAGAGAGCATTTTGATGGTTGCCAGGTTGGGGGATGGGGTTGGGAGGATGGGTGAAGTGGGGGAGGGGATTAAGAGGTACAAATTGGTAGTTACAGAATAGTCATGGGGATGTAGCATATAGCATGAGGAATATAATCAGTAGTATTATAATCACTATGGTGTCAGATGGATTTTGGGGGGTGATCACTTTGTAAGTTATATAAATACCTAATCAGAGTGTTGTACATCTGAAACAATATAATATTGTATGTCAACTATAATTAAAAAATAAAAAGTATTTGAAAAAATAAAAGTTAAATTAAAAACAACTGCAAAACATTCTTAGATAATGACCTACATAAATGAAAAAGATATACCATAGGAAAACTCAATGTTCTTAAGAAGTTAATTGTCCCCAAATCAATCTACAGAAATACAAAGCAATCCAAGACTTAATACTAGTAATCTCTTAAATCAAAATTATGAATTGATTATAGAATATATATGAAAATGCAAAGGACCAAGAATATTCAGCCTATCTTGAAAAACAATAAAGGTGGAGATCTCATACTACCTTTCTTCAACATTACTATAAATGCTAAGATATTAGGGCATTGCATAAAGATAGATATATCAGTGAAACTGAATAGATAGCCCAGAATTTGCACCATACTTATATCATTGTTTATTTCTCTACAAAGGTGACAACACAATCCAATGAGGAATAGAAAGTCTTTACCTCTGTTCAGCAAATGGTGATGGAACATTGGATACTCATTTAGAAAAATATGAATCTTGAACCATAACTCACACCATATATACAAAAATTAATAAGTGCTGGATCATATACCTAAAATGCAAAGCTAAAACTCTAAAACTTCTGGAAGATAAAAAGGAGAATAGTTTCATGACTTAGGGATTGGCAAACAATTTTTAGACAGCACATAGAAAACAAAAACCACACCTGAAAAATATTGATAAATTGCATTTTATCAAAATTAAAACTTCTGCTTATCTAAATGCATTGTCAAGAAAATAAACAGGCAGTCAGATGGGTACTAGACTTATCGGGGTGGTCACTTCCTAAGTTATAAAAATGTCTAACCACTATGTTGCTCCTCTGAAACTAATATAATATTGTATGTCAACTGTAGTTGAAAAATAAATAAATAAATAAACATACAAACAGGCAAGCCACAGACAGGGAGTAAATATTCACAAAGCACATATCTGACAAAGCATATGACTGATATCAAAAATAAAGAATTTCTACAACTCATTAATAAAAACAAACCCAACCCAATTTTAAAAAATTGTTTTTGAATAGGCACCTCACAAAGGAAGATGTACAAATGGCCAATGAGCATATGAAAAAGTGCTTGACATTGTTAATCATTAGGCAAATAAAAAATAGTATCATAACCAGAATGACAAAAACTTAAAAGACATGTCATCAAATGTTGGAAAGTGTGTGGAACCACCAAAACTCTCCAACATATTTGGTGGGAGTTTAAAATGTACAGCTTTATTTTAAAACAGCCTGGCATTATAAAACTAAACATACACCTATGCTGTGATCCATTTCTTCTTCTAATTATTCACCCAAAAGAAATAAAAATGTATGTCCACAAAAAGACTTATGTGAGGGTGTGATATATTCGTAATATGGAATACGTCTCAGGAATAAATAAAAAGGAAAAACTACTCATACATGCAACAACATGGATGAATATTTTTCAATGAAAAGTGTTTCATAAAAGAGCCTATTCTATATGATTTCAATTATATGAAGTTCTAGAACAGACAAAGCTAATATGTAAAAGAAAAAGCAGAACAATATTTGGTTCTTTTTTTTAAAATTAGTTTCAGGTGTACAACACAGTGCAATAGTTATACTTTTTACACCCCAATTCGCCACCCCACTCCTCCTCCCCATATCATATATATCTATTACACTTCCTCTGACTCCTTTCCACAGTATAATCCACATCCCATGACTATCTATATATTCAATTACAGTTGGCATACAATATCATACAACACGAACTTCAGGTGTACAGTGCAGTGATCAAGCCTCTACTCTATCCATGAAATTGTCTCCCTAACAAGACATGTGACCATCTGACACCCCACAAAATATTTACAACATTATTAATTATATTCCCCAAACTGTCTTTCATATCCCTGTGGCAATATTGTAGTTACCTATTTATGCTAATCCCTTCCCCTTCTCCCTCATCCCCACCTCCCTCCCAACTAGCAATCCTCAGTTTTTTCTCTATATCTATGAGACTGTTTCTGTTTACTTTGCTCATTCATTCAGTTTTTTAGATTCCACCAATATTTGGTTCTGAAGGCTGATGGAGCTGGTATCAACTGGGAAGAATCATAAGGGATAAGTGTGAGAACTCAGAGGTTAATGAATATATAGGCCCTAACTCAAGTAGTTCACGGTATAGAGACTCTACCAATATCACACAGCCAGTAATTAGCCAATCCATGATATGAAAACAAGTCCTGTGTTTAATACTCCATAATGTAAAGCTACCACAATATTTGTATTAAAGTCAGGCACAAATCAATCCTTGATTAAACGTGGGAGCTTTCCTTGTCGTTTTCCATTACTCTATCGCTGACATACCAAAGGTCACACAATGACATGGGAAATTTAAAGGAGTTTAAGTGAGAAGTCCTAAGTTTGATTTAAGTAAGCAGCTAAAAATTGTTTCTTGGAGCCTAATGTGAGTCCCACGTCCCACTTTCTAAACCAGGGCTGCTGCACTCTTACATGCTTTGCACATTGAGATAAATTTTGAAAACAAGCGTTCTCTGCTAAAAACAAACAAAAAGCATATCTTGAAAAATACTAAGCAAAATAAAGAGCCCTTATGTTTTAAGATACTACAATTTTAAAGTATACTGGCTTTTTCAATTTTGTCCAAAAAGAAGTGTTCACACACATTTCTGAGGTACTTAAAATTTCTTCAATTCAGAATCCAAACTCAAATTGTGGATCAGTCCTAGGAATTCTTTTGCTGGGTATATGAATCTTTGTGAGTAATTCATAAATGGATACGAAGACAGTCGTAGCACATTTGAAATGAACTCATTTTACTATTCAGTGAATAGTGTCAGAATTAAATAGAAAGAAGTTTACAAGTAACTATCTCCTTTTAGTTTTCTAAGATCCTTTATGATCATATAAGTTTATAATAAAAAAGTAGTTATCATTTACCTGTCTGTTATCAACAAAAGCAGTAGTTTTATAAAAAGTTCTTTCAATAAAGAAAATACTTAGACTGTATATCAGTATCAGACTAAGTATCTATATTAATAATTGTGGCATACAGTTAAGGTCCACAGTAAACATTCTGGTAAAAAATATTAATGATATGAATCAAGTCATTCTGATTAGAAATACAAAGAGACAGTTGTTAAGATAACCTTGTATGTTTACCATATATTATTATTATTTTTACAATTATATTTAACAAGACTTATATATGTACATAAATACACGCATGTGTGTGTGTGCATCAGACTACTGGGTGGCTTTATGCTTCAGAATACAGACTTTTCATGAAATATGTTCTTATCCTGATATATTGATTGCTGTGCTCCTACCAACTTCCAACAATGCACGCTGTGAGGACTGCACTCTCAGAGCCCTGACACGTAAGTACGCTCTTCTTTCTATGTCAAAGGACCCATCAATGTGCATGATACCTAACAGGTGTCTGTGCCCAAAACCCTGGACACACATTAATGGGTTCATTATAAACCAGAACAATAGTAAATGCTATGTAAATGACAATGACTAAACACCTCTGACCAAAAACACCACCAGACAAAATAATTAAACATTTATTTTGCAAATTCAAATTCCATTTAAAATAATATTAATTTTCTAGAACTGTGGGAATGCTTCGGTAGAAAAGAATCCATTTACACTAGGTGCTATCAAGCTTTATATTTCAGTTTTATAATTAGAGTGACCCTGTAATTTACTGTCAAATAAACACTTCTGAGAGAGAAAAGTGGTATTTAATCACAGTGGAGGACAGCAGGCATAAACTAGGACTCGTTCAGGCAAACGAAACCATATGGCTCACTTGCTGGTAAGTAAAAACACCAACAAATCCAAATATTCTTTGGTCTACTAAGTTTTTCAAATCTTACTTTTAATATAAAAATCTGCATATCTCATTATTATGTATATGGGAGGGAGAGGAAGACTGTCTTTAATATCTATTCTGAATAAATCCAGACCTATTATGCCCCTGTGTGGCCAGACAGCAAATTCACTTTCACACATATAGTGACAAAGAAAGAATTACATCTGGAGGAAAACACATATTTCTTCACTGTACAGGAAAAATTACTGAAAGCCAGTAAACAGAAAAACTTAGATGATATTAAGTACATTTTCCAGAAATGTTATCACAAAAGATAGTCATAATTTTGAATACTGTTCAAAGCAATTGACTACTTAATGCAGCGAACTCTATTAAAAAATATCTTTTAGCATTCCAATATTTATGCCTGCTTCCAAAGATAAGATTATAAAACTTAGATTTCATAATGAATTTAGTACTTGAAGACTTTTCTACTGACAACAAAAGCAATTATTTTTGTCTCCTGATTAATTTAATTTGGGAGAAATGAGTTTACAGTGAAAAAAAACCTTGATAACAAGAACTTAAGTTCAAGTGGCATTTCATCAAAACTTATCAAATGGATTTATACAGGATATAGACACCGATTTTTTTCTTGCTGAACCTTCAGGCATTTTATTTTAGCTCTAAAAGAACAGAGTCTATCCTACCACCTCGTTTATGCACTAAAGTGGTACTCAAGAACCACAACGATAAGAGAATAAGTTAAGAACTTTCAGTTTGTAACATAAAGGTCATGTTGTATGTTTTCCAACAAAAAGTTAGTCTAAACTATTCTAATGATTTTCACTCACAAATAAATGTCAATTATTCATTACATAATAAAATACTTTTAACAATCTATATTAATCTTCAGTTTAGTGATTTATGATTCATGAAGTAGTATTGGTATATTTAAAATCTGTGCTCCTTTGACAAGTTGAGCCTGGAAATGTTTTTAGAGTATTATTATGGTAGGTAGTCATCTTTTAACATTTTATTGCTAATATGTCTAGAAGTAAACTTCATCTGACAACCTGATGAAAGTTGAGTTGCAGATTTAGGCATGCGATTAGTTACCTAGGAAAAGTCTCAAGAAAACTACTTGAAAGGGTCTCCTTTTAATAATATATTGTCTATAATTTATGCATAGTACTATTCTAGTAATGTATCCTAGAAAGCAATTCAGAATAAAATATAATCTAACTGTCCATATCTATGATGTTATTTTCTATCAGTTTAAAGATTGTAATTAAGGTCACAATACAAATACTGAATATTCCATTTCAACTAGTCCAAACAACTAAATGATTACTATTCATGTAATCACAACCAAAACTGTTCTTTCCAGAGCTGATAGTTATATAACTGATGCTTCAAATCTCAAGAGCATAATGTCTAGTCCATGAAGTTGAAAGGCTCATTATTGAGAAACATTTTTAAAGTTGTAAGATAACATCTTCTAACAACATACTCACGTCATTTTTTTTTCCATGATTTTTTTTCTTCAAGGATGATTTTTTTAGTCTACATCTTACTTTCCAATTCAATGCTAACTGAAATGTTGATGCCTAGGTATTTGTATTTTTTAAAGTAACCTAAGCAGAATAATTTTTAAAGACCATTGTATCTGATCTGAACACAAATAACCAAAACATTAAAATATATGGAGGGGGGCATTACTTGCGAGCTCATATAAATTTATTTTCACTCTTCCTTCTAAAATACTCTTTGTACAACTGGTTTTGACTGATTTTACAAGTAAAACAAGTACTTGAATATTTATGAAGATCAATAGAGCTACATGTGAAAAAATGTCATATGTTTTCTGAAGACTAAGAAGTTAAGAATATAGACAGGGATTTTCCCCCCTAAAACAGAATAAATTCTTTATCGATTAATTGGTAGTTTCAGATAATTTAGGTAAAAAATCAAAATAAGTTAAATAAAACTGGTCTTAGAGAAATATTAGAAACTTCACATTTAATGTTTAATTGCAAGACCATAAAACTCCAGATTTTTAATAATGAGAGCATTATAATTATAAGCATGACAACAATAAAAGAAACTTGAAGAAAAGCAAATGTATAGTATAGTGGTAAGGATGTACAAAATTCCCTCAAAAATAGATATCTCATATTTAAAACTAGCAACATTTATTTTAAAATGAATTCCATACCATGCTGTTAATAGCACAATTTCTGAAGTGAATATTCAGCCAGCCCTAGTATTAATATTTTTAAACACATAAATTCTTGGCATTAAAAAAAGAGAGATCAAACAAGGAAAAGATTTATAAAGGATGAGTACAAATCCTAAAACTCTGGTAGCTTCAGGTCATGGAATTTTTAAGAAAGCCATACTGCCTCTTTTATTTAAATAAGACATGCAATACAGATTATTTTTATTATAAATGACACACTTAGCACTGTATTACTAAATAAGAAAACCCAGTATCTTAAAATAATAGACATCCTATTATAGAATATCATAGCATTTCATATACTGTTATATATTTTATATTAGTCCAAAAACAAAATATAAAAAAAAACAAATTAGTTCATTGAACAGAACTGAGGAAAGAAGTGAAATTTTATAAAAAGCCTATGTGCTACTCCATAGTCAATGGAAAGGTCATAGATATATTTATCATCTGCCAACATTTTAAATGCCTACAAGTTTTTAAATCCTCCTTTACATTTGCTACATTAAAACACATACTGTTAATGGATATTTTTTTAAATCTCTAAAATAGGCTATCTTACATCGTTAAGAGACCCTAAAAGGAAGACACCAGCCAAACCATTCAATATCCTATGCATTATTAGCTCTCCCTCAATTTCCAGAAGATTTCAGTGCATTATCATATTCACAGAATTTCTCCCTCAGTCTTTCTCCACATATATTTAGTTAAAATGAGGTCTTTTCTATAGCAGGTATATAACATTAGAAATTCTCAAAAGGCAAACAACTTAAACAAGGGAAAACCTGAGTGATAAAACTGCATTTTAAAAACAATCTTTATTGTAAGCCAGAGAAACCATCTAAAACATATGTTCATAATTTAACAACCTTCACCATGGGGGAGGGCGGGGAGACCAGGTTGAAAAAGCAATAAGAATTTATAACAACGCATCCTTCTAAACTAGCTGATCTAATGCAAAACATTATTAGCAGTTCCATAATATAGCTTGTTTAAAAGTGATTACTGATCTACCCTGCAAAGAGAAATGTCTTAGACCTAGAAAAGATCTTCCGCATGTTTTACAAAGAGCATGCATGACTGCTAATTCACATTTTCCAGCAAATCACATATGATTACACAGCCTCATCCCTATATATGCAACATAATCACTGCCATGACCACAGAGACAAAAGTCTATCAGGCATTTTAAGTTAATCCTTTTATTTATTAGGAAATGAAATCATGAAACAGCCTGTATGTTTCAGAGGTCAAGCTAGTTAAATTTAAGATGCTTTCTGTGCTTTGAAGTAAGCTTGTTTTCCTTCTTAGAATCAATTAAGAATACTACATAAAATTTTATATTTCTGATAAAAGATGATACCCTTAAAATGTTAACATTTCAACACAAAACAATTTTTACAGACATAAGATTATCCTCACAATATCAATACTAAAAGAAAATATAGTTTTGCTTTTTACTCACCTTGCATTGTTCAGCGTTTGTCCAAAAAGCTCATTTTGTAAAATATTTGGTGGGGATGAAAAAACCCCATGAAAATGAGATAAAACAGAATTGCAGACCTGGCGCAATGTCTCAAATTGCATTTTCTTTCTTTTTTTTTCTCCCTTCTATTTTTCCTTACCACCTGTCTTTAAAGTCATCTATTTGCAGACACCATCAAATAAAAACATGCCAATCAAGTTCCATATTTCTCCTGAGCTCTGTAAAAACTGTGCTTAAATGAGCAGAGGTTGATAGTTAATTGTACAGTCATTATTCTTCTAATTCAGTCGGAGAAGATTCAGCACCCGTGCGGCTTTAGGCTTTCTCCTGACTGTAGCAAGAATTCTAAACAGCAGTAAGCTTTTTGGGCATTCCCAGCTGAAGTGTGAAGCTGAGCTGCTTTCATGGACTCTACTCATATTTCTCTAAGCCTATTAAAACACGCAATGAATAGATGCTGTCGTCAGGAGTTTCAGCACATCTGGCTGCCAGCAGTAAAATCTAAGAAGTAATAAAAATGAGGACAAGGTATCTTCTCAATGTTACTTCTGGATAAAAGGAGGAGAAATTATGTATTTTCCAGCCCTGTTCTCTTTCCCTGGAAAATGAATAACTCCAGCTACAGAGCATATAGGTCTCTTCAGTGATCACATTGCTGCATAGGACCAGAACACTCTAAAAATAAGTGGTATATTCTTCTTTTGATATCATGCAGCCATAAAAATATGAGCGATAAAAGCGCCTGTATTGCCTGCATTTATAATGCCATACTTCTAAAGAAGCATTTGGAAAACAAGTACTTTATTGTCTTAATTTCTTAATTTTAAAAATCTTCATTACTTTATTTTTTAAGAAAAGTAAATAATGTTTAATCTGGTCCCTTTTAAAAGGCCATATATAGGGGCTACATGATTATGCACGTAATGTTAGAAAAGAAAAATATCCTATCAATTAAAATTCACTTAAACAGCACACATAAATATGAACTCTTCCACAAATCAAAAAATGAAAGGCCAGAGTGACTTTATCTATCAACTATTATTAATTTATTTCAACAATAGTGGTTACAGCACTTTCCAGAAAAGGGTATTTCCTGAAGGCTCCAATAGTTTTAGAGTCCCCAGATCACCATCTAGTCTCCATGCATAGTTCTGGTTTAGACAAAAATCTTAGGTTTTCCTACATCCAGATGCATCCATCTTACTACAAAAAGATGCTTTAAAAGTAGTGTAAATCAAATTTTAAAAATCAACTCACTTATAGAAATGATGAATATATTTATTGATCTTTGATTGCTCCTAAACTATTACATTTCTTTAACAGATACACCCTTTTAGCCCTTTTATACCTCAACTTTTAGCCGTAACCCCCATTGTCTCCTTCCACACACATACCACTATTGATAGAGGCACTGAAATACACTAAGAAGTTTTTAAAAAACTGGTGAATTCTTTTTTGGCATGTATAAACATGTCACAAGAGAACAACACAAAAACATGTAATATACATTTTTAAATGACAAAATAAATATTCATAATACATACTTTGAAACAGCTAATTTATTTCTTTTATAAACTATGATGTTGAATTATGGGTTTGTCCTCAACTAAGAGTGGCCCTACTTTGGTTATTTAATTTCAGGTTTTATAGGTACACACTAATCTCTCTATGAAATAGACACAGACACACACACACATGTATATACACATGTAATAATCACAAAATACATTTTGGCTTATAAGATACTTCTAAATTTATTTTTTTAATCTCCAGGAAACATTGAGTCGGTAATAATGTTGCTACTGTTTTATAGATGAAAAGAAACTGAAGCTTTAAGGGGTTAAAGATCACGCAGCATGTCAAAGATAGAGGATTTGAGAGAAGGTCTTTGCTTTGGACTCCATTTCACGTGCTCCTCCCTATCATTCTATCTTCTATATATGTGCATACATGAGCACGTGCAAGCGCGCACACAGAATATACACATCTATTTTGTGAACAGATCAGTCTCTATAGATGAATAGGAAAGCTACCTGCCAGTGACCAATCAAGGATATTTCAGTTAGAGCAAACATCTCAAATTTTTTTTAACTCACAAGTAACTTTAAATGGGCTTCTTCCATTTAACTCAAACAGAAGCGATCTAATGTGCCTCAAATTTTTAAGCCTCTGATCATAAGTTGATTTTTCACATATATGAAAGAAAAATTCCTGTAAGTGAAGATATATACATTTTTTTTTAATTCTTAATTTCAAAGCTCATGGTTGTGATGAAAAAGAAATGTAAATATATGTATGTATTTCCCCTTTGTGGGTAGATTCAATGTTTATAAATAATCAAAAGCCTTTTTGAAGCAAGTCTGTTAAATAAGAGGGTGATTATACAGCAAAATACTCTTTGTTGTTAAAAAAAAGTTTCTTTTGTGTTTCAAAATTGGATCTGAAGGCCTGGTCATGGGAATACTTTCAAAAATGGTCTAAGCAATGAGAATATCACTGAAATGCGCACTGAAAAGACTTGGTTGAAAGCGTAAACAATATATATAGCACAACTGCCTTTTTCTCAGAGCCTTATTTTCCAGGTCTCACTATACAACATACACAACTGGTCGGCTTTCTCTTAGTTTCCTCAAGACGACACAAGTGATTTCTTCCACTTCCCCACCCCGTTACCACCTTTCACTCATCCTTAAGGGCTCCAATATCACTTCCTTGAGAAGACTTCCTCTAACTTAGATTAGGTCCCCCTTATGCACTCTCATTATATCTCTACTTGTTCTTTATGGCATTTGATAAAAGTATAACTATATATTTACTTGACAAAAAAGTTTCATGTGTTTCACCCTCAGTTATATGAGATTAAGGCTCACATATGTTTTATTCATCTAGAATAGTGCAGAGTAGGTGCTCAAAAAATTTTATTGAAAAGTTCATTGTTTTTAGTCACATCCCATAAGTAAGGATAGGAAACCATTCAAGACTTAATTTGGTTCTTAGTTTCTGTTTGTTTTAACCTACCACATCATGGTACGAGGTTCATAAATACAAGGGCGACCAATAGTAACAATCAAAACATTGTGCTTTGGAGGCCGGCCGAGTGGCTCAGTTGGTTAAGAGCTCGCTCAAGAGTGCGAGCTGAACTCTGAGCAACAGCGGTTCGATGCCAGCCCGAGCTGAGTTGCTGTTGAGCTACCAACAGGTGGCAGGATGGCTCAGCTAAAAAAAAAAAAACAAAAAAAAAACACTGTGCTTTGTATGGACTTTGTAATTTGTCATGGATATTATAAAAATGTTTATAGCTAATACCTGCTTTGAAATTTCTATATACTGCAAGCTTACAAGTAACATAAATGCTGGAGGCTCTACGGGGATGGCAGAACTTGCACTTGGAGTCAAACGGCCTGGATTGAAGTACTGACTCCAACTCTAATGAGCCGTAATACCTCAGGATGCGCACTTTACATATCTGAGCTATGGTGCCTTCAAATGTAAAATAAGCTACGCCACTTACCTGGGTTATTATTGCATTAAAACATGTAATGTATATAAATGCATTTTATAAACTCTAAAGTACATAGTGTTTGGAAATAGTCTCACTATGAACTATGTAAGTAATCAAACTATTGGGATCAGAATTCAAACAATTATGTTCAGGCATCTTTATTTATCATATTTATTCATGCAATAAATATTTATAGGATTTCTCTAATCTCTCTCAGAATGTAAGGTCTCCAAGTAAGGTCAGCCTAATATTTACATTGAGTCCAGCAGAGAGGCATTAATTCTCAAGAATGGTGTAGATGATAGCAAATGGTTTCTCGATGGTTGTTCTATAAGAATCTTGAGCACCTCAGTGGAAATGGCAACACTAAAAAGAGTTCTCACAGAAGAAGACATGTTATGAAATGTTTAGCAGCAAAGGCAATTCCATGAAAAAAGATATCTCAAAAACTAATCAACATTTGGGCCGGCCGAGTGGCTCAATTGGTTAAGAGCTGGCTTAGAGCGCATGCTCTGAGCAACAGGGCCGCCGGTTCAATTCCCACATGGACCAGTGACCCTGCACCCGAGCTGAGCTGTCGCTAAGCTGCCAACAGGTGGCAGGATGGCTAAACTAGAGTAACAACAAGATTGCCTGTTCAATAGTGGGCTACAGCCACCGGCAACTAAAGATTGACCTCCGCACCTTGAGCTAAGCTGCTGCCCAGATGGCTCAGAGGATAGAGCATGTGCTCTTAACAACAAGGCTGCTGGTTAGATTCCTGCATAGGATGGTGGCTATGCCCATCCAAAACTAAGATTGAACACAGCACCTTGAGCTTAGAGGGCACGAGCTGCCAACGGGAAGCCACATGGCGACTGGCGCCCTCCACAATGAAGATTGAAGAACAACAACTTGGCTGACCCCCTCCCCCAATTCCCCAACACTGTTCCCTCCCCCAATTCCCCAATAAAAAAATCTTTAAAACAAAATTTAAAAACAACCTAATCAACACTTGAAAAAATTCAATCTGAAAGTAATCAAAAGGGCGCCATTAGAAATAATGTATTTTTGCTAATGAAACTGGCAAAGTATTGAGGGGATCAGAGAATCGGCAGTCTCATAGAACATTTTGAAAATATTCAGTAATATGTAGAAAAACTTTAATTAAAAAGTGTTCCAAATCTAAGGAAACACTAGAAGAATAAACATCAAAATGTTAGTATGGATTATCTCGGGGTGAGTACATCACAGATTTTTTTCCCACTATATTTTTTGATATTCTAGCCAAAAGAAAGGCCCAAAGTTTAATCTACCTACAGTGGAGAACTCTACAATTACAATGAAATCATTAACCATAACATATTAAGGATGATGTTGGCCCATGAGCTTTGCTTAGCAATGCTCAAGTGAATCAAACACTAGATTATTAGTTTTCATGTGCTTAGCTATATCCTTTAGCAACAGTATCCTCTTCTTTATCAATAAGTTCCTAAAATTCTGTAATAACTTTAATTATTTCATTAGTACTATGAAACATCCCAATGAAATGAGAAGACAGAAATTAGCACTAACATCTTTACATCACCCTCAAAAATATTTGAAGTGTAAGCGCTTAAATTAAAATTATTTAAGAGCTTTGGTTGATGAACACCTTGTGGCTATAAGTTAAAGAAATTTGACACAAACTCAGAAATTAAATGAAAAAATAACAATTGAGAAATTCTGCTCTTCTAAATTAATAATAACACAAGCCTTTTGTAAGGCACACTCACTCATGGTATATTCAAATTTTATAATTTTAAAGACATCGGGCTTATTTTGAATTTTTAAGACTACCAAAATATTTCTATGAAAATGCTCCATACATGCAAACATCTACACATAGCTAATCAATTACTGAAGCTATATCATATAATATGTAGACTCAATAACAAAAATCCCTGAAATGCTAAAAACAATTTCATTTTATTAAAATATACATCTGTAGTTCTATCCATATAATTGAAGTAACTGCACTATCTCTTCTATTACATTATTCTTGTTTCATTGACTGACTGATATATTCTAAGAGTTAGAAGAAAAATGGTCCCAAAAACAAGGTTTTTTTTCATGTGTTTTGCAAATGAAAGTCTTGCATTCTAAATATTTCCCTGAGGCAAGACCACAGACTCATTCACCTCAGGAATAACAAATAAGGGCAGATGATGAAGTTTCTAACAAAAGGAGGGCAAGGGGGCATTCAATAAAGGTAAATTGGCGTGTCCTTCATCTTAGGGTGGGCCGTACAGTATACCCAGGTATGGGAAAAAGGAAGAATAGCCCAGAACTAAATAAGCACACTATAAATCTAAAGGTTTCAAATAAATATCACAAAACAGTTTAATTTAAAATACTTTAAGAAGTTCTTAAAAATGTGTTGATGCTCAGTTGTTTTCTGATGTACAAAAAAAACAAAACTCTGTAGCATTTCCCGGGGCTTGAACTCTGCATCTCTCTGTCCCTAGTTTTGACCATTGCTGCAGAACATACCCCTTGCAGTTTCTATCATCTAATTTAGAAAGGAAAATGGGAAGCACAGTGAAAGTCTCTACAAATGTATGAAGCCCCTCCATCATTATCATCTCTCTGACTACTCTTTCTAGGCCAGGATGCGAGTGTTAATCCCACAGGGCTTTGGCTCAGTTTGCATGATTACGAGGGATACTACAGGGTTCCAAAGTCCAGTGCCAGAGCTGCTCTTACCAGAGCAGTTCCCACATCTACAAGCTGGCAGCAGCAGGAATATCTTTCTCATGGATGCAAAGGAGTCAGGCTACTGAGTACCAATTTTAGATTTAAGCTCCCAAATGAAAATCTCTAGCATGATTATCTGCTCTGACACATAAAGATTACACCTATTAGAGGAAAACACAATTGGGTAAATCCCTACAGTCTGAGGACTGCTAGTTCTGAATACATATTCCCTTGATAACTATCCAGAGAACCACTGGAAGTAACACTACAATTTCAGGGAGCTATACAAATATGAATGAGCTCCAACTCCATCTCTAATAGCTACATTCACCAGGAACCACTGTATAAGGAATGTTTATAGCTTTGGGACTCACAGGCTTGCAAATGGCCTTCGCAAGTCTCCTCTGCTACCTAACAAAGTGTCCCTGGATTCTTCAGGAAAGAAATTCTGACTGCACATTTTTACCTTAAGAAAATTAGAAATAATAATCATTGGCACAACTATAAATGTGTTTCAGCAAAATATGGTAAAAATGAAATACTTAGGCAATAATACCGGCCACCACAAGTTCCCATCTGCAAATTCCTTTCTTTCATGCAATTTCCTTCTACTTACATGATGAAAAAATGGGGGAACGGAGACACCATAAATACACTAAATTATTATCTCACTACATGTGGATGTAGGGAAATCAATTAGATAGCTAATGTGATATCAAAGCAAGATATCAGTTGGCTTGGATTAAAGTAATCACAGTAAGAGGGAGACACAGAAACATTTAAAAAGATGTAGTTAATGGAATTGTAATAGATGTGTATGATATCGGGAGGGGGTGTGGGGATGGGGGAGGGGGTAGTCATTTTGTAAGGGGTGAAAAAGATAACTACTGCGTCATTTTGTACATCTGTAACTAATAATAAAAAAATTTAAAAAGTAGTTGTTGAATCAACAGGACCTGAGTGATTTGTCACAGGGGTGGGAGGTGGTGTATGAAGGTCAAGAAAGGAGTCAAAATATTACTCTCAGATTTCTCTCTTAAGTAACCAAGCAGATAGTCTAAAATTTGCTGAGACAGAGAATGCTAAAGGATAAGCAAACTGACGGAGAAGGAGGGAAAGATGATGAGTTGTGGAATTTAAAGAGCATGAAAGATAGCTAAAAAGACAGATAAGTAAGCAATTGAATATGTCATTCTGGAGTTCCGAAAAGAATTCTCAGCTAAAAATATATCTTCAGGAAGCGTCAGCATTTAGTAATGATTTCAATTAAATGAGTAGATGAAATCACCCAGAGAGAAAATTCAAAATGAAAGAAAGAAGGGAAGGAAGGAAGGAAGGAAGGAAGGAAGGAAGGAAGGAAGGAAGGAAGGAAGGAAGGAAGGAAGAGAAAGAAAAGGTACAAGACAAAGCACCAGGAAACTAAGGTCCACATTAAGCCACCAGTTAAAGAAACCAATAAAGGAGAGAGGAGAGAAGCTTCCACGTAAGTAGGAGGGAAATTAGGAGAGTGTGATGGCCTAGAAGCCAATAAAAGACAGTGTTTAGTAAGAATGGTATGATCAACACTGTTACAAATTCTGTCATCTGGAATTTGCAATAAATGCTGCTTGTGACCCTGTGATTCAAAATAATTCTCACGAAAATAGCTCTTTTAGTGTGAAATCAGTCATTCTATAGTACCCATGAAAATGGACAGGGAGCAACCATCTTCTAAGCCTCCTTCATCAACCCCGTTTCCTCTCTTGGTGAAAGGTAGGCAAACAAAAGTTTTAGTCTTGGATCAGCCGAAGCAGGAGACCTTATGCAAAGAAACTCATGCAAATCTACAGGTATTTTTGATCCAATCCTACCAATTAAAAAATACAGTTAGACATGCCTGGACCTTAAAAATAGACACAGATCAAAATCAATCAGAGAACCCAGCTACTTATGAGTGAAGGTGATTAAGCACAACTATCTGAAAGTAGAAAAGAAAGTACAATGTAAACAAGACTTAGTCTATCAATTTTCATCTAGGTTACCCCTTTTTCCTACAATCTCCTTCCTAAAATACTTAGTTTATTGAATCTATTTTAGAAGCCTCTTCGTAGTTCTAATGATACTTGTAATGACAAACAAATAATATTTGTTTGATGCATGAATCAAGTCACCAGTGATTTTATTGCTATATTATTTCCAATCTTGAAAGAGCGTCCCTTGATTCTATATTCCCTTCTAGGTACTACCTTATTTTTATGCTCTTTTTTACAACAAAACTTCTTGAAGAAGTTCTTTCAAGGTGCTGTATCTATGTCCTCAATTTCATATTCTCTTCTTAATCTACAACAATCAAGTTTTCATCTCTAGTACCCCACTGAGATTGCTCTCACCAATGACTTCCATGTTGCCAAATTCAATCTGTTCTCTTCTTTACATGATTTCCTCCCCAGCATTTAACATTGATGCTACATTGTCCATTTTTTTCCTTTGTACCTGAGCCATATTCTCCTGATTCTCCTTTTGCTCAGTGGCAATTTTTTTCTTTGTGTGACTTTTGCTGGCTCTCACTCCTCTGTTAGATCTCCAAATGTGGGGAATGTCCAACACTCTGTTTTGGCTGTTCTTTTATCTACATGGTCTCCGTAGGTAACTTACATCCCATGGCATTAAATATCTTCTATGTGTTATACCTTTGCCCTTATCATCCCCTAGAACTCTAAACTCATATAACTGTCTGTCAACTTGACATTCCCAAATGAAAGTCAATAGGTCATAACATGGCCAAACAGAATTCCCGATTTCAACATCCAAACTAGTTCCTCCTCTATTTTTCCTATCTTGGAAAAACAACATGATTTTTCTAGGAAGTCTCCTTGATATTTCTTTCTTTAACACTCCACCACACATATCCAATCTATCAGTAGTAGTTTCCATCAGCTCCACCTTCTAAATGAAGCACAAATTCATCCACGTTTCCATCTTGCTACCACAATTCTATTGATAGCTGAAGCTAGCAACATTTCTGTCCTAGATTACTTCATTAGCCTCCTAACTTCTCTCAGCATCAATTCCTGTTCCCTACAAACCATTCTCCATACAACAGAATGACCATACAAAAATATTAATATCATGTCCCTTCCGTGTTTGAACCCTACAATGATATCCTATCACATTTAAAATAGAATATAAACTCTTATTTTACAGAAAATAAGAGAGATGTGTTTTTATGTCCAAGTGGTTGGTGACAAAGTTAGAATGAACATCCGCATCTCCTTATTCATAGGCCAGGGCTCCTGACACAGTACTACCATGTCTCTGACATTGGGCAACTCCTGGTGGAAGCTCTCATTTAAAATGCAAACTAGGGGTGGCCAAGTGGCTCAGTTGGTTAAGAGCTCGCTCAAGAGTGTGAGCTGAGCTCTGAGCAACAGCAATTCGATGCCCAGCCCGAGCTAGGCTGCCACTGAGCTGCCAACAGGTGACAGGATGGCTCAGCTAAAAAATAAAAAAATTTAAAAACAAATAAAATGTAAAGTAATTGTACAGTTTATAAGTGTCTCAGACCGTAAAAGAGAAAGGATGATGTAAAAATACAAATAAGAAGACCAATATTGGTAGAACTTGGACAAAAACAAAAATCCCAAATCCCACATTTTTTGAGAGAAAAGAAACACAAATATAGACTAAAGCACTGGATCAAAATATATTTAGGCTAAAAAGGAAAATACTGCAATGAGAAAAATCAAGTGTTCATAATTCTCCCCACTCAGGTGACTCTAATTCTTATTAAGCAGAGTCAATCAGAAGAAACCAGTTTCTTACCATTTTCTATATAGGAATTTTAAATCATACCTCAAAACATGTCAAATAATTTATATAAGTGAATTTCAGATATATATCACAGAAGTTTAAAAGTTGTTTCACATCACAATAATTTTGAGTCCATGTATTCTGTAGTCCTACAGTCTTGGTTGTATGAAAACTATCAACTTTTTCTGACAGATGTAACTAAAATTTGTCAGTCCTGCTCTATCAATACAAATCAACTCTCATACACAGAAAAAGAAGACTAAAATAGTTAAAGAGATTAGATAAACAGAAAACTCAATAAGAATTTGAAAGTATTATTGAGAAAAATAAGTAGAAAACTAACATCTAAGAACTATACAAACAAAAAGAAATGCTTGGGTGGCACTATAAGAAAAGAAAGAAGAACTGAAAAGAAAACAATGAGACAGGGTGGCATCAGTAGAGAGGGAGGTCACCCTTAAGTTTAATTTTCCAGTTCAAGCACTGTGTAATTATGTAAGCACAGTGAGAACTGTTCCACCAATAACATTCAAACCAACCTTGAAAGACCTTCTTTCCAGACAAAATGCTCCAAGTCACACCTCAAAACATCCAACTGTGTCAAATGATACATACAGGTATATATCACAGAAATAAAAATAATTGATTATAGGTAACAACAATTTTTATTCTCTACGCTATTATTTTTGCTGTATTATTTGTTTGAAAAAACTAGAGAAGCCATAGATTACTTAAGAAGAAATCCACATGATGCTATATTAATGTTTTTATCAACAAACTGTATCCCAAATCTTAGGACAAAAGCAATTTGTTATATATTGAGCTATCTTGAGATGCATAAAACTAATTCATTCTTCAGGATTTCTAGTGGTAAAAGATACCACACAAAATTAAAACAAAAACAGTTAAGAGGAATATGCACTAGTACCATTACTAAGCAATGCATACACACATAAAAATGAATATAAAGAATTAAAAATAAAATGAGAGGATTTCTATAAATTTCTCACAAATAAAAAAATACATTTTAAAACCTCTTCCTGAGTTTTAAACCAAATCTCTCAGTGGCTACAGCACCTTTGCAGGTAAAGGCTACAGTCAAAAAATGCCAGGATCCTTTGAAGAAAAAATCTGGTCCCAGTGGTCTACATATTAATTAAACATATCCTTACCTATTCCTCCTGGAAACTAAAGTCAGCGAAGATCTTTTGTGTTAGCTCACCATTAAGGCACAGAGGAAATAAACGACATAGATAAACTCAAGAACAAAACCAGAAATCAAGTGAAAACTAGGCAAGGAAGCTGAGAGTTCCAAATAAGTTAGATTACTCTATAATCCTGTCTATATACAACTAAATACTCTATTGGTGAAGAGCAGGAGACTACTAAAAATCTCTTAGTCGAGCAATTTTCAAAGTATAGTCTAGTGACCTTGGGGTGCCCAAGACTCTTTCAGAGGCTCTGCAAAGTCAAACCTGTATTCATAATAATACTAAATGCTATTTGCCTTTTAAATGCTCATCCTCTCGGGGGTGTACAATGGAGTTTTCCAGAAGCTACATTATGTATGATATCTGATAGTGAATACAGG
This sequence comes from Aselliscus stoliczkanus, assembly GCA_033961575.1. Classification (NCBI taxonomy): domain Eukaryota; kingdom Metazoa; phylum Chordata; class Mammalia; order Chiroptera; family Hipposideridae; genus Aselliscus; species Aselliscus stoliczkanus. The sequence goes on from CM066731.1 coordinate 28,701,233, forward strand.
AGACAAAAGAATCCAGCTGTCTTCCACTAAATCAGACATTAAAGAGATTTGCAAAATGTAAAATAATACCAATTTTCTCACTGAATTTTCCTTTTCTTTTTGAAGCATTGGTATCCTATTCCTGTAAAACAAGTCACCACAATCTTAGTGGCTTAAAAAAATACATTAATTATCTTATAGTTTCTGTAGATTCTAAGCATGGTTTGATAAACCAGTTTTTTTGTTTTGTATTTTATTTTTGAGGGCAGTGTCACTGGCCGTCATATGTGGGACCCGAACTGGGGCCGCTGGCTTCCCAAGCCAGCGTTTAACCACTGTGCCACTCGGCCGGCCCCCTAAGCATGGTTTAAAGGGTGTAATGGAGGTGTTGGCCAGGCCGCATTTCTTTCTAGAGCTCCGGGTCTTTTCCCAAGCTTGTGTGATGGTTGGCAGAATTCAATTCTTTCTGGCTCTAAGACTGAGGTCCCGTTTTCTTGCTGGCTATCAGCCAGGGGATGCTCTCAGCTCCTAGGGACTCTCCCGTAGATTCCTGCAATGTGGTCCTCTCACAGCCCTTTCACAGCATGGAAGCTTACTTATTCAGAGCCAGCAGAAGAATCTCTTGCTTCAGACTAAGACATAGTCTCACATAATGTCATGTAATCACAGAAGTGACTATCCTATCATCTTGGCCATATTCTGTTAACTAGAAGCAAGTCACATGTTCTGTATATACTTGAGGGAAGGGTAAAACTCATTGCAGGTCAACTTAGAATTCTTTCTATCTACTCCATATGGCTAGTTAAAATGTAGTGGGTTTATTGTTATTTTTAAAGTAATTAATAAAGATATGTTTAATTTTTTCTGTTTTTGACTCCTAATATAGTACATGGCAATAAATCTTATCCATACTAACAACAGCTCTATGAGATCCTCAATCATTTTTAAGGGTGTAAAGAGGTCCCAAGAACAAAACGTTTGACAACCACTGCTCTAATATAAGCTGTCTTTCATATTTGCTGTCTTTTATATTTAACACATAACAGATATAAAAATTCACTTTCTGCAAGTAGTGTTCCTACTTTAAAACAAGTAGTAGTCATGCTCCCAACATAAAATTAAATTTTAAATTGAGACAATTTTTCAAGAGTTATTCAGCTTTCTGTATCATTTATCTTGAAATTTTGAACTATAATCATTTCTGTTTATAAATGTTTAAATATTCCCTCACCCAATACCACACTTTCACAATTTCAGGAAACTGCAGGAGCTTTGTTCTTGAGTAGATAAAAATAGGTAGGTTCTCTGCATAACTAGAACAGGGATTGTTTATAGTAACACGCAGGAAGACAGAGAATATGAGCACAGATGCTTCAGTATTAAATGAGTATAAAGGAATTCGAAGGCTCCACCATGATGCTGACTGCTATTATTCATGTTATTGTGGACTGATAAATATCGATGCCTGAACCCTTAACAATTAAAGATATCAAATAAGAAAATTTTATTTAAAGCTTTGACTCCAAGTCCCTATTTTTTAACTCAAGTGAAATATGTTAAACCTTGTATAAATCTTGAAAAGACTATTCTTGCTCCTTAACCTTCAGTACTTGAAAATAATCTAGCGGCTGGCTCCTCAGTCTCACCTTTCTTCCTGTTTGAGCTTCCAAAAGATACTTCCCAATTGTTTCATCCCAGGCCTGTGCTATCACATTGGCATAAGAGATGAAAATAGGGCCAGCTGAGTGGCGCATTGGTTAAGAGTTGGCTTGGGATGCCAGCTCTGAGCAGCAGGGCCCCAGTTCGGATCCCACATAGAGAGCTAATGATGCTGAGCCCTCTACAGCTAAGATGGTGAACAACAGCTTGACCTGGAGCTGGGCTACTGTGAGTCGCTGGAGATGGTGTAGGCTGCAGTGGGTCTGGCCGGCAGCTGGCTTACGCTTTCGTAAGCTGCGGTGAGCCACCCTAAGCGGCCATCTATTGGCCGGCAAGCAACTGCCTCACCCAGGAAGAGTACAATGATAACACCAATATGGGCCTGTGAAGCGAAGTCCTCCACAACTAGACTAAAGAACAAAAGGACAGCAACTTGTCTGTTCCCCTTCCCTGATTCCGTAATAAAATCTTAAAAAAAAAAAGAGAGAGAGAGAGACATGAAAATATGTAGTGAACAAAATGGAAGTAGGCATTTACCTCAAACCAGTTTCACTTATTACCATTTTATACACTTTACTAAAAGGTCTAAGAAACAGTTTTACACTCACCAACCCTAACCCTTGCCCCTATACAGCAATTTTCCATCATGAACATAAATTTTAAAAAATCTCTAACAAAGTATTAGTAAATAAAATCCTGCAACATAAAATAGAATATAACCATGACACAAAGGTTATTGACCTTGAGGTGTGGAGATTATCCTGGATCATCTAGGTGAGTTCAATCTAATCATACGAATCCTTAAATGTGAAGAACCTTTCCTGACTGGTTCAGAGATGAGATGGAAGAAAGAGGAAAACAGATTCAAAGCACAAGACAAACTCGACTGGTCAATTGTTTAGTTCAAAGATGGAGAAAGGGCTCCATGAGTTCATTCAGCAGCCTCCAGAAGGTGGGAACCATCCTCAGATTACAGTTAGCAACAAAATGGTGACTTGCTTCTACGACCACAAGGAATTGAATTCTGCTGACAATTTGAATGAGAAAAAAAAAATGAATTATCCCATAGAGTCTCCAAAAAGGAATTCAGCCAATGGACAAAAAGGATTTTAGTCCATCAAGGCTTCTATCAGACTCCTGACCTACAGAACTATAAGGCAATAACTGATGTTGTTTTAAACCATTAAATTCATGGTAATGTGTTGTGGCATCAGTAGAAAACCAATACATATTCCCTACTGTGTATCTACCGTATTTTATTTGATAGTCCATTAGTGTTGGATAGTCTAAGCTATGTGAAAACTCCTTATTAATATAAACAGTGAACCAGTGGACATCCTTGTAACATGTCTCCTTATGGACCTATGCAAGACTCTCTCTGTAATGTGTATATATAGATGTGGAATTAATGTGACATGGGATATGTATACTTTATTTCACTAATTCTGTTCTCAAGAATAGCTCTGTCCATAGTCTTATCTGCAGTGCTTAAGAGATTGTGATTCCCCATATCATTACTAATATTTCATATTATTCAGGCTTTTGCTTTTTGCCTGTCTGGTGGATATTAAGGGAACTTTTTGTCTTAATTTACAATGTCTGGTTACATTGAAACCAAGTATTCCTTCATGTATTTGTTAGCTATTTGGGTTGCCATTATTGAATTTTTATTTATATCATTGGCCCATTTAAAAAAAGTTAGCTCCCCATATGTTTTTTCTACAGTGTCTTTGTTGAACGGATGTTCTTATTTTGATGTAGTCAAATTCATTACTTTTTTTACTTTATAGCGTGTAATCTTCTAGTCATGATTAAGAGACCTCATTTGAGCATCCTAGGAATACTCTTTTACACTTTCTACTATTAGCTTTTCGTACTGCCTTTCTCATATATGTCATTAATCACCATAGAGTTCACTTGTGGATATGCGAAGTATGAATTCAAATTTATTTTTCCCACATAGTGAGCCAGTCTACCCAGCAGTAGCTATTAAACAGTCCATTTGTACACCACTGGGTTTTTTTTGGCACTTCTGTTTATAACATGTTCCTTTATATAGTTGGACCAGTTGTGAGTTCTATGTTCTGTCATATTGGTCTACTTATCCTATGATATCACCACACTATTTTTTTTTAACATTCACTGAGATTTCTTAACAGATGAGTATCTCACCTGTAAAAAAGAGAGCTTTATTTCCTCCTTTTCAATTTGTAAGCAGGATTTTTTATACTTCAAAGATGCATATTTAAGTAGAAGAAAACCACAACAGAGGAGCACTATACAGATCACTGATGTGCCATAAACTGATAAATATGCTTAACAAAGCTCGCTATATCTGAGAACCAAAATAAAATAAGGAATGGCAGAAGAGACATGATGATCTAGGGGTATCTACATTACACAACTTGCTTTATTTCTATTTGTATATCATGCTGTATCTTCTGTCTTTAAAATTACTTCATTAAAATTCTATTGAAGTTTTAACAAATTTACAAAACTTGCCCCAAACTGCCTTATTTGGTTTCATATATTTCTAAATTGTATTTTGTCATAGTTCTTATCAGTTTCAAATATTTCTGTTTATAGAACTACACCACTGATCCTGCCTTACTTAGTGGATTATAAATTTGTATGGTACAGAGCATCTCTCTTTGTATTTCTCCATATAAACAAGCATTATAAGTAGGCTAAGCACCTGAAGTAATTTTGCCGCAATATAGTTCCATAGGGAACTTTCCATAAGGCTAAAAAGTACTGTACAGTATTTTCACTAGATATCACATAGAAATCCTCTAAGAAGCATAGGGAGACAATGTTATTTATTGTCCAGGCCACAACACTTTTGAGAATGAAATGGGTGTGCTTTATAATTATGCTGGAACAACAGGTAAAAGCCAGGACTGGACAAGACAAACTGGGATATAGGTCACCCTATCCAAAAATAGACTCAAGAACATGGAAAACAGCAAGAAATGAAATCAAACTCTTTAACGGAAGCTAAAATATAATAGGTCAAAGCAAACGGGCATAAGAATTTCTTTTAAAATACGTTAAAGGACTTAAAATGCCCCATCATCATTGCAGGCATCTAAGAAACAACAGAATTCTAGAGATCAACCTTTTATTTAACAACCAGTAGTTTAGTTCTTTTATACAGATTGACATATTTCTACAAAAACATTCTGAATAAAAAACTAGTCTAAGAGGCAGAGAAAGATACAATGCTGGGTTCCATAAGTAAATTCTATTTTTGTAAACACAGGACAATTGTAACAGGTAAAAGATATGGAAAGGAACTGGTTATCTACTTGTCATTTCAGTAATTCAAATTATTTGAATTCATTCCAATTCAATTACTTTTTGATGCATGCCTATTATTTCTAGAATCTAAACTAGGCATGAATGGACACAAAAAGTAAATGGCAGTATATGCACTCAAGCTGCTACAAATTTGGTAAGAAGGGGGGAAAAATGGCAACAGTGTACTGAAAGGCAGATGGTTGTTAAGTGCTAAAATATATAAATATAAATAAATGAATTATACATATACAGATATAGATATACCCTTTATAAGCACCCTTTTTCTTGCTGGAAAAAATAAGAGAAGACTGTATTTAATTAGGGTCAATTGAGCTGGACTTCAAAGAAAAAAGGTAAGTTAGGAAGACATACCACTTAAGGATCTTGACACTTGTTATTTCTCTGCCTGGAGTGTTCTACCCCTGTCATCACATGATAGCTTGCCTGCCCCCATGCACATTTCCATAAAGATAGATCATTACTTCAACATTATGCCTACACTATGTATCCCTACTTGGCCCCAAAACACGGCTGGTTAGTCAATGATGGGTAAGATTCTTCAAGGGAGGAACAACCTAAGCCAGGCATAGCTGCAGGGAGCCACGGGAGGAATCACCGAGTAGAGGAAAAAGGGCGTGGGTGAACCTCTTGTTTCAGGTTCTGACAGCCTGCCTGTGAAATGACCTGTTGATGTGATAACATCTGTCCTCCCTGCATTCTTATCAGTAAGTCTCGGCAGAGGAAGTTTCGGTCTCTTAGGAGGTGCATGACAATAACATTATGGGACCTTAGGTAATGGCAGCCCGCAGGCATGGGTGATTTGGCCCTGAGCTAAATTCTCTGGTATGAGACTCACAGACCACGGAAGATACTTTGATCTTTTCTTATGTGTGAGACGATAAAAAGGAGCAGTCAGGCCCGTTTCAGGGCTCAGTCCATGAGGCTGGAGTCCCCTGGCACCAACTGCATTTTTCTCTTATTTGTGTCTCTCTCTTTCTTAACCTTTCGCCGTCCCTTCTCCACTCCCGCTGCTCTGTCGTGCTGGACGCGACATTTCCCCAGACCTCCATCCACATGATTAGTTCTTCACCTCCCTGAAGTTTTAACTCAGTGTTAAGGCTTTCCCTGACCTCTAATTAAATATTGTAAACCCTCTTCCCCCCAAATTCCTTTCCCTTCTCCCCTGTATTATTTTCCTCCATAGCACTTGTTGCCAGGGCCTGGGAGGTACCAGCTACAGATACGCACTCACTCTAAGTAAATGGCGCCCCCCCTGAAGTTCTGCAGAAATGCTCAACTTGACTCGTTTTATGATACAAGAAAAGAGTAAAAATATAATGCAGCATCATGTTTCACCAGACTGGTAAAGATCAAAACTGTTTTAATAGGGCCAGCCAAGTGGCTCATTGATTAGGAGCTGGCTTGGAACGCCAGCTCTGAGCAGCGGGGCCCCAGTTCAGATCCCACATATGAGGGCCAGTGACACTGCCCTCTACAGCTAAGATGGCTGACGACAGTGTGGGCTGCAGCCCCTGCTGCAGTGGGCTGCCATAGGCTACAGTGAGTGGCCGGCAGCCAGTGTGAGCAGCTGGCAGTTAGTGTGAGCTGCCAAGAGCTGCTGTGAGCAACCATGCAGAGGCTGGCGACCGATCTGCTTTACCCGGGAAGAGCACAATGACGATACCAACATGGACCAGTGAAGCAACGTCCTTCCGCAAGTAAACTGAAGAACAAAAAAGGACCACAACTTGTCTGTTCCCCTTCTCCGATTCCCCAACGCTGTTCCCCTCCCCCAATTCCCCAATAAAATCTTTAAGAAAAAACAAAACTGTTTTAATATTGTGTTCGCTAAAGACTTAAGAAACATGAAGCTTAATAATTATTGATAGAAGTATAAATTGGTACAACCTCTACAGTAAGCAATTAAGCAGTCAAAAGCACATCCTTCAAGTTATAGTGCTATCCAGTACAGCACTTAATTCTTATTCCTGTCTTCCCCAACTCAAAAACAATCTCCTTGAGGGATGCTTTTCTTTTATTTTTTTCACTGCTATGTCATCAGCACCTAGAAGTATTTCAGTCACACAATCAACATGCAATAAATATTGTTAAATTAGTATAAGCATAGCTAGAACATAATTCTAAGCAAGGGGAATAGAATGAGCAAACACAGTATTAAGAGTGAAAGATGTTTTTTAACTCATGAGTTATCTGCTGTGGCTAGATTATAGGTTGTGCAGAAGAAAGAAAAAAGTGGTGAGAGATGAGGTCAAAAAGGACAGATAATACTGAGCCTCAAAAAGCAGAATAAGATTTTCAGTCACAAAAACATATGTTTCAATTGAAACTCTTCCTCTAATTTTGAAATATTGAGAAATCATTTCAGAATACAAAAGTGTACTTTAAACCCCACCTTACAACTCCATTATGGAAATTAAAATTTAATGCCTTAAGTTTTTTCTCACAGAGCCTAAAATATAGTAGGTACTAGGTTCTGTAGATAACTACCAATAAATGTTAGTTTCCCTTAGAAAACTAAGGATTTAAACCTTAAATACAAAATGGAAAGGCATCAAAAGTGATCAAATGAATGACCTCATCATATCTGTACTTAAAAGTTGTAATTTTGGAAACAAAGTAGAATAGGGAGAAAAACAAATAAACTGAGAAGTAGGAAGCCAGAAATAAAGCAAGAAGCAGTTAATGCCTAAACAGGGCGATGACAATATCCATATTGGAAAGGAAAAGTGAAATACAAAAGATATAAAAGAGACTGAATTAACTGAAAACTTAAGTAAATATTTGTTAAATATAAAAATCAAAAGGAAGTGGATTACAAATTAATACCTAAGTATCTTAATTTGGGCAGCAGGATGACTGATGGTGTAATAAGCAATACAAAGAAACTGCTACTTTGAAAAAGAACAGACACTGAGATTCAGAATATCTTAATTTTGAGATATCTGTGGAACAAAATGTTCAATTATACAGCCTTCATTTGTAAATACAAGTCTGGTACATGGAGATCTCAAAGCTAGAGGTAAACATTTGAGAATAAATACCGTATTTGAATATGAAATGCAATGTTACACAAGAAGTTCTCTTTCAATCTCAAGTGCCAACTTAACTTATTGATCTAATCATCTCTGCAACTAATTCAAGTGGAATAATCACAGAATTAAACTGTTTTGCTTTTAGGGTGCACCTTCGCCATCTGGTGGCAAAAGTGATGAATACACAGGTTTATTTCTAATTTCAAAAATTGAAATGATCCTTTGTCATTCAACTTATTGATGTCATCTCAAGCAATATATTACATGGAAAGGATCTTCCATTCTTCCTTTCTATCATAATTGCTATTTCTCTTCTCACTTTTTACTCTGGCCACTAATACATTCAAACTACATAACTGGAAGAAGTATTACTGATGAAAAATATAATCTTCCCATTCTCCAGGTCTGTCCCAATTGTTCAAAACTTACTCATTGAATAATCCAATATATTCCACAATGTATATTGTGGTTAAATAACTATGAAATCATATGTAATACTAAACTGATGTTAGCAAGTGTCTTGCTTTTAACAACTACCATATTTTGCCCTGTATAATGCACACCCATATTTTTGACCCAAACTTTCAGGGAAAAACATCTTTCATTTTACTTTTTTATTCAAATTTTTATTTGTTTCCAATTAGGCACTTGTTTTCTGTATTATAAAGGAATTTTAGCATTTATTTTTTAACATATTATGGTACAAGAAATTTAAAGTACCGGTAACAAATTTATGATATTTATGCATCATAGAAGGCCAAGTACTCCTGTGGTTGCAAGTTCATCATAAGTTCAACAAAACTGATGATCATATTCCAGGGTATTATTTTGCATATGGATATCGTTATTGATTTCTAGAGTTACACTTTTAACTCATAAGCATAAATAAAAGAATTAAAATAATGTTGTAAATATTTTGTGGGATGTCAGATGGTCACATGTCTTGTTAGGGAGACCACTTCATGGACCCCTGCACTGTACACCTGAAGCTGATGTTGTATAATATTGTATGTCAACTATAACTGAATATATATATTCACGGGATGTGGAGTATAACATGGGAGTGGAGTTAATGGAATTGAATAGATACGTATGAAATCGGGGGTGAGGGGAGTTGGGCGGCAGATTGCGGGAGAAGGGTTGTCACTTTGAGGGGTAAAGAGTATAATTATTGCACTGTGTTGCACACCTGAAACTAATTTAAAAAATAAAATAAAATATGGAAGAAAAAAAATCAAAAACATTTATATAGATAGGGAATTAGTACTACCCATGTATAATGAGCATCCTTATATTCCCCTCACAAATTTGGGCAAAACAGTGTGCATTATACATGGCAAAGTACGGTAACAGTTTAGATTGCTTAAGTACTGGAAATGAGGTTTTTGAAGCTAGATATATGCTTTGAATAGACTGATTAACTGAACAGTACAGAACATCTATAAATATACCTTAACATACAATAATTCAATATGTGATTAAAATGGCATCTCAAATCAGTAGCAAGAAAAGGTTGATCACTCAGTAAATTCAGTGAGGCAAGGAGTAATCATGTGTAGAAAAACTAAGTTTGGATCAGTACCTCATACTATGCCCTAATAAATTTCAGATAAATCACTGTTTAAACTATAAAAGTAAAATCATAACAGTATTAGAAGAAATCATAGGAATATTTTTTAATCTTAGGAAAGGGCCACACAAAGCATTAGCTGGACATTTCTCCAGTGAAGATGCATAAACGGCCAATATACACAACAAAAGATCATGAACATCCTTAATCATTAGACAAATTTAAATCAAAGCCACAATGAGATAAAACTTAACACTGGAATAACTATAATCAAAAATACACACAAGAGAATTAAAAATATATGTCCACACAAAACCTTGAATAATGGCATTATTCATAATTGACAAAAAGTGTAAACTCACAGGTCCATCAACTGATGAATGGATAAAAAAATGTGGTATATCTGTACAATAAAATATTTTTCATAAATATGAATAAATTACTGATTCATGCTACAACATGGATGAACCTTGAAAACATATGCTAAGTGAAAGAAACCAGACACAAAAGGTCACATATTGTATGATTCCATTTTTATAAAATGCCTAGAATAGGCAAATCTATAGAGATATAAAGTAGATTAATGTTGGCCAGGGTGCCGAGGGCAGGGGAGAATGGGAAGTAACTGTTAACGAGTTCAGAGTTTCTTTTTGGGGTGATGGAAATAGTCTGGAGTTAAACAGTGGTGGTAGTGGTTGCGCAAATTCATAAATACACTAAAGCGCACTGAATCATGTACTTTAAAAGGGTGAATTTTTGGCAAGTGAATTAGGTCTCCATTAAAAAAAAACATGGAGAGTAAAAAAAAAAAATATTCCACCACAATAAAAAAACATGTTTATGTTTATACATTGCAAAAAATAAAAACAAAACAATATAAACAAAGTCAAAACATAAACGGGGAAAAATTAATTGCAGTCTGAGGTAAGATGAATTCTAAAATGACCCCTACAATTCCCACCACCTGGTACATACAGCTTGTGTTATCCCCTCTGCCCTTGAGTGTGGGCAGGACCTGGGAATATGATGAGATACAGCGCCCATGGTCAGGTTACATTATATGACAAAAGTGCGGTGGTTTTGTGTATATGATGAAAGTCCCTACTCAGCTGACTTCGTGAATCAAAAGGGAAATTGTGGTAAATGGGCCTGATTGCACAGGTTAGTCCTGTAAATGAGAGTTTGTAGAGATCAGAGACAGGAGTTGGAGAGATTCAAAGCAGCACAGACATTCCTCTGTTGATTTTTTTTGAGGGCAGTGTCACTGCCCCTCATATGTGGGACCCGAACCAGGGCCGCTGGCATCCCAAGCCAGCACTTAACCAATGCACCACTCGGCCGGCCGGCCCTCCTCTGTTGGTTTTGAGGGGGGAAAAAAAAAAACATCTATCATGCTGTAAGGAGGGACACTTGGCAGGGAACGGCAGGAGGCCTCTAAGAGCTGAGAGCCTCAGTCAAACAAAAGCAAGGCACTGAATTTCGCCAACCATGATGAGCTTGGAAAAGACCTTGGGCCTCAGATGGTATCTCAGCCTCAGCCAACACCTTGATGTCGGTCGGCCTCATGAGACTCCGAAAGAAGGATCCAACTAACCTGTAGCCTGACTCTGACCCATGGAAACAGTGAAGTAATACATTTATGTTGTTTTAAACCACTAGGTTTGTGTTACTTGTCACATAGCAATAGAAAACTAATATGCAGTCCATTCTACAAAGGGTTATTTTCCATAATATAAATGGGGATGCTAAATATCCATTTCGATAAAGACTAACAACTCAATAAAAAAATGGGCAAGAGAGTGCAAATAGAAAAAATACAAATGTTCTTAAACATGTGCAAAAATACTCAACTTGACTCATTTATTGTATGATATGAGAAAGAGATTAAAAGTATAATGTAGTATTGTTTTTCAACAATCAGACCGGTAAAGATCAGAAGTTTTATTCTGTGGTGGCTAAAGAGTTATAAAACAGAAACCCTAATCATTGTTGATAAACGTATAAATTGGTACATACTCCATAGCACTTTGATAATGCCTACCAAAAATTAAAACTGTACATATTCTTTGATTGAGTGATTCCACCTCTGGGAATTTCAGCTTATCTTACAGATTTAGTCCTATACAAAATTATAACTATATACATGTATTTGTATGTATACATATACAAAATTATAAATATGTACATATGTGTACACATATATAAAATTATTTATTACAACAGTGTTTGCAATAGCAAAAAATTTTTTGGCAATAACCTAAGTGTGCATCATTAGGGACTAAATAATTTTGACACATCCATAAAAATAATGATGAAGCACATTTATTATGTACTGGTTAAAAAAAAAAGATCTCCAACATATGTTATTAAATGGAAAAAGAAAAATGGAAATATATATATGCTATCATTTTAAGTGAATAAATATACTATATGCCTATATAAGGGTGTACACACACACACACCAAAAAAAAAAAAAAGAGGTCTGACAATTAAGTTCTCGAATTCATCCAAGGAAAGGTGTTACATACCTCGTTGCTGAATATCACTACAGTCACCTTTGAAGTACTCCCCTTGGGAAGCTATGCACCAACACCAGCACCTAGTCCACCCTTCAAAGCAATTTTGAAACTCTTTTTCTGGAATGGCCAACAGAGATGTTGTATTACCCTTGATGTCCTGAATGTCATAAAAATGTCTTCCTTTCGATATTTCCTTTATCTTCAGGTAAAGAAAGAAGTCATTGGGGCCAGATCAGGTGAGGAGGGAGCGTGTTCCAATCTAGTTATTTATTTATTGGCTAAAAACTCCCTCACAGACAGTGCCCTGTGAGCTGATGCATTGTTGTGATGCAAGAGCCATGAATTGTTGGCAAAAAGTTCAGGTCGTCTAACTTTTTCACGCCACCCGTTCAGCACTTCCAAATAGTAAACTTGGTTAACTGTTTGTGCAGTTGGTAGAAATTTATAATGAATAATCCCTCTGATATCAAAAAAGTTAGCAACCTTGTTGCAACAAGTTTGCAAACTTAATTGTCACATCTAATTTTCCTATATTTGCAGAGAATATCTATAAAAATACACAGAAGCACAAATAGTTACAGTAGTTGCAGAAGAAAAAGAAACTGACTGTCTAAGATGTGGAGCAGGCATATACAGGGGGGGCGGGGAGTAATACACAGAAGAGAAATACTCCTTAAAGCTTAAGAAAATCCTCCTTCATGAGCTCAGAGGTCTAAAATTTACTGCAAAAAAAGAATTCAAAAGATGATGCAAATTTTAAAATTGGGATAATTATGGAGCAAAATCTTAAACCATATGTTAAATTGGCATAGTGATTTTTCAAGTAGCTTTCAAAGCCATCTCTATATGTACAATACTAAGTCATTTTGAACAAAATAACTTCTAACACACTGAGAAAAAAATTAATTTAATTTAATCAAATTTTACTAATATGTACTTTTCATGTTATTTCATTTTTTAACTTCTAACCTACGAAGAAGAGTTAATAACTTTTTAAAAATATCAAAGTCGGGGTAAACTTTAATATCAGAAAAGAAAGGATACTTCAGAATTATTGAATGCTATGAATGAGATCAAAGGTTATTAATGCCTCTGTACTCAGTGTAAGAAGCATGAAACAAAGTTCTATTTTTAGCCAGTGTGATTGATTTATGGTCCACTGGCAATCTCAATCTTGACATTCAGTGTCATACCGAAATTCATATAGCCCATCTTAAATCTCTTTATATATGTGCCATCATATAGGCAAATGGTGAGACACTTGAAGAGTTTTCAAGTGACAAACTTATATTCATGTTCTATCTGACTCTATTCGAAGATAACCAGTTCGAGTATGTGTTATTGGACCTTAACGGTATTTTCATAGCAGAGTTGTTTCTTGACTACTAAATCTCACTATGTATTTAGCTTTTATTTACGTCAACTTATCATATGAATTCACAAGATATTAATAATACAATACAAATGCCATAATATACTGATTTTCAATATGAAGCTACTACAAAATTCCTTTCATTCATTTATTCAACGAATTTCTATTGATGGTCATTTTTCCTACCATTTAGAATAGCTGAGCTGTGAGAACCATTTTGGTGAGACATATTCTTGGATAGACACAGAATAGAACTGAGAAACACAGACAAGATACTGAGACAGAGTTCAAAGTATTTGAGTCCATAACTCCCACTGTTCCTAAGGTGTACCCTCATTCTTTTCCTGGAGGTCTGTCAGACACTCAAATATCCTTATAATTCATCCCCTTTTTTCCTGACGCTATTCTGTTGTTCCATTCATTCAGTATTTCAACAGCCATTCGCTGAGCACCGCTATGTATCAATTACTGTGCAAAATGCTAGGAATACACTGATGAAGATACACCCGACTCTTGCATCATGAAATTTAACTTCTCCCTTACTTTTATAGAGAAATTTTTCAATGTCTTATAATTGATAAGCACTGCTTTTAAAATAGTTTTTAAAATGTCAGCACTCACTGGTGCAATAATGTTCTTCTGTTAATGGAGCCAATAATTTACTTTTTGAGCACACACACAAAAAAACTTGAAATTGATATGACTAATATTAATTTTAAAGAAGTCATTTAATGTAAAACCAAAGTCATGCTTCACAGAGTAATATGTAAAATACACTTTCTGTACTTTTAAGTATTACTTTGTCATCTTTGGGTCTTCTTAAAATAACTTTATTAACTTTTGAAATAGATGTTGCTTCTTCACCACGTAAATTTTAATTCATGTGTTTAGTGACAATGAGCCCCCTAGTGGATGGCAAATGAAACAAAAATTTTGTTCAAGTTACACAATCAGTAAAAAACATATTTTATATTTAAGCACCTTGTTGATGAAACATTATTGCAAATTTTTTTAATTACCAAATAATAAATACATAGATACTTGTAGGCTTACACTATACAGTAAATGACAATATCACTACAGAAGAAACATCCAGACTACTTTCTATACACTCTACAAGATTGTCCAGCCTCTATTTCCTACACATATTTCACATAAACCTCATCTATAACTTCCAAAATCTCCCATAAGCCTTGATTTCTGGATCTCAAATGCTAAGGAATGGGCCATGATAACACTGCCATATACATCAAAAGGCAAATGGAGCAACAATATCAAAACTGCTCCCACTACCATCTTTTGATCACACGTCATTTTGTCAGCAAGTGCCTTGCATCCTGACCTTAAAAAAGAAGTGCTAACTACCTTGTGTCAGAAAAGTTAAGGAAACTATGGATTATTGCTGATTGTTTCAGATGAGAACTCGGTTCACTGCATATGAATCCCACACAGAATGAAATCATGCCAGGAGCTCTAAGTCCAAAGTGGAAACCTACCAAACTCACCCCAGCTTATTTTAAAGGAATTCCTAATAAAATACATCATATAAAAAACCCAAGACAGGGACGCCAGCAGCCCCAGTTTGGATCCCACATATGAGGGCCAGTGACAATGCCCTCTACAGCTAACAACAGCTCCACCTAGAGCTGGGCTGTGCGAGCCCCGGCAACTGTGTGGGCTGCAGCCCCTGCTGCAGTGGGCTGCCATAGGCTACAGTGAGTGGCCGGCAGCCAGCGTGAGCTGCCATTAGCCCTGGTGAATGATCATCCAGAGGCCGGCGACCAATCGGCCTCATCCGGGAAGAGCGCAATGATGACACCAACATGGGCCAGTGAAACAATGTCCTCCACAACTAGACTGAAGAACAAAGACAGCAACTTGTCTGTTCCCCTTCCCTGATTCCCCAATGCTGGTCCCCTCCCCCAATTCCCCCAATAAAATCTTAAAAAAAAAAAAAACCAGGACAGATGCCAACCTATGAAGGCTGCCAGGAAAGCAAGTGTAAACTGGTAGTGTCCTGGGAAAACAGGCACATATTGCAATTCTATTTATAGGTCACTTAAATAAAGGAAACTTGAGAATGGTTCAAGTTTAATTCATTTGAAAATGAGAGTAAAGATTCCCCTTTTCATCTAAGTATTGACATTGAAATTATTAAAGTTATTTATTACAAGAGTACACTCAAGAAATATCTGACTTCTACACAATCAAACCAATTATAATATATGAAACATCTTTTTTTTTAAAAAAAGACATAGTTTGTCTTTCAGAGCTCATATCATATTCTTAAAAATAAAGAAGTCTCTTAAGCGTTGGCTATTTGAGAACATGTCATTATACATCTTCAAGTCTGATTGATAATTCTGCCAATAAAAGACAAAGATGCTACAGAAATGACCTCAGTCACATCAAAAAAATTAGTATTACAGTTTTTACTCATTCATTTATTGCACCAAGCATTTATTGAATGTGCATAAATAATGGAAGTGGCACCAAATATACACCCATCTCTGTTGCTTTTTCATCTGATATTCTAAAACGTATAAGAAGAACTATCTAGGAATCCAGGTTATTAGGCCTCTTGCTTCCAAGTTATTAAAATTCTTTTTTTTCTCCTAAGGCAACCATAGGAGTTTTATCTTTTCTAGTTCCACTTCAAAGTTTAATCTCTTTTAAATATACTTTGATTCTCTTTTTAAAAGTATTTCCCCTTACATCTTTTTATCTTCTTTCTCTCATATTCATGCTATTTTTCCATCACCTCATATCTCAGATAATCATTTCAACTAAGATTCATGAGGATTATGTCATTGTTTCATAGGACAGCTCCTAGAAATAGGCTACATAGTCTATAAATCATATGTACTCCACACTTGGTAAATTATAAATACCACTGGTTTGGTTCTAAGTTTAGTGTCAGCATTCTAAAAATACAGGCATCTCAGAATCTATTGAAAAGAGCCAATGATGAAAGGTTGATTACTAAGAAAAATTCATTATTTTTGATCCAATTTCACAATAAATCTTAAATATTTAGTACCAATAACATTTCCGTGAAACCAGCAATTCCCAAATGTGCAAATATATAAGAGTGGATCTTAAAAGTTCTCATCACAATTAAAAAAAAAAAAGGTCATTATGTGAAGTGATGGATAATAACTAAATGTATTGTGGTAATCATGTTATAATATTATATACACATATATGTTGTACAAACATTATGTTGTACAAACTAATGTAATGCTATGTCAATTATATCTTAGTAAAATTAAAAAAAAATTTTAAAGTATAAAAATGTTTAATGTAGTAATTATGCACATAATTATCTTTTCATTTTTATTGAAATATAATTTACATTCAGTAAAAAGTATACAAACCTTAAATGTAACACTACAATAGCTATTGGCAAATTTATACAATTAGTAATCCATAATCCTGTCAAGATACAGAATATTCCCATCAATCCAAGAAGTTCCCTCAACAAAAGCATTGCTATGATTTGTTGCACTATAGATTTATTTTGTCTCTTTTTGAACTTCATATAAATGGAATCATATAATATGTACTCTTTTGTGTCTGACTTCTTTCATTCAGCATAATGGGTTTGAGACTTATTCATGTTTCTGGGCATGTAAACAGTTCTCTAATTTTACTGATGAATAATGCCTTTATTGGAATATATCACAATTTGTGTATCCATTTTCCTGGTTGATAGACACTGGGAAGTTTCCATGTTGGGGCTAGTAAGAATAAAGCTGTTATCAACGTTATTATACAAGTATTATTGTAGACATACGATTTCATTTTTCTTAAGTAAACATCTAGGAGTAGAATTACTGAGTCACTGTAGAAGTGACGAATATGGGCATCCTTGTTTTGTATTTGATCTAAGGGAAAAGTATTCAGTCTTTCCCTATTTCGTGTGATGTCAGCTGCAGGGTCACCAACGATGTCTGATCAGGCTGAGAAAATCCCTTTCTATTCCTGGTATGCTGAGAGTATTTATTAAAAATGGATGCTGGAGTTTGTCAAATGATTTTTCTGTATCTATTAAAATGATAATGTGATTCTTCTAATTTGTTAAAATGGTGAATTATCATGATTTTTCAAATGTTAAACTAACTCTACTACATTCCTGGGATAAACCCCACTTGGTCATGCTGTATTATCATTTTTACATACTTAAGGATTCAATTTGCTAAATTTATTTAGAGTTTTTGCATCTATATTTATGAGGGATGGTGATGTGTAGTTTGTTTTTTTCCTTATAATATCCTCGGTCTTGGTGTTCGAATAATATTGGCTAAAATAAAAAGTAGAGAAATATTCCTTTCTCTTTAATTTTCCAGAAGAGTTTATGTAGAAATGGCATCATTTCTTCCTTGAAAGTTTGTTAGAATTTACCAGTGATGCCATCAGGTCTCTAGTTTTATTTATGGGAAGCGCTTTAACCACAAATACAATTGCTTTAGTATATATAATGCTATTCAAGTTATTCATTTCTTCTTGACAAAGCTTGGATAATTTGTGTCTTTCAAGGAATTTGTCCAGTTCACCTTGCTTGTTGATTTTACAGGCATAAAGTTTCTCAAAATATTTCCTTGTTAGCATTCTAATATCATTAGTCATTGGTGATGTTATCTCTTATGTTCATGATATAGGTCATTTGTATTTTCTCTTTCTTCTCCTGATTAGTCTGGCTAGAGGCTTAACAATTTTATTGATCTTCTCAAAGAATCAACTTTTGGTTTCATTGTTTCTGTTTTCTAGTTCACTGATTTCTACTTTAGTCATTATAGTTTCCTTTAGTCTGCTTGCTTTTTTTTTTTTTTTGAGGGCAGTGTCACTGGCCCTCATATGTGGGACAAGAACCGGGGCCGCTGGCTTCCCAAGCCAGCGCTTAACCACTGTGCCACTTGGCTGGCCCTGCTTTTCTAAGTTTCTTAAGGTGAAAGCTAAAATCAATGTTTTGAGACCTTTCTCATTTTCTAATATAGGTGTCTACTACTATTATTCTGTCCTAATTACTGCTTTAGTGCACCCTACAAATTCAGATGTTGTGTTTTCATTTTAATGAAAGTTTAAAATGTTTTCTATGTTCTCTTTCGATTTCTTCTTGATCTGTATGTTATTTTAAAGTGTGTTAATTAGCTTCCAGGTACTGGGATTTTTCAGAGGTCTTGCTGTTACTGATTTCTAATTTAATTCATTCTAATCAAGGAACATATTTTTTATTACTTGAATTTCTTTCAATTTAACGAGGCTTGTTTAATGGTCAAAATGTGGTCTATCATGGTAACTGTTCTATTTACCCCTAAAAAGACTGAATATTCTGCTTGTTTGGTGGATTGTTCTATAGACATAAATTAGGTGAGGTTAATTCAAGTCTACAATATCTTTGCTGATAATCTGCTTACTTATTCTATCAGTTATGGAGAGAAAGATACTGAAATATCCAATTATAATTGTGGATTTGTCTATTTTTCTTTTAGTTTTATTAGTTTTTTGCTTCATGTATCTTTAAGTCTGTTAACATAGATATAAACAATTAGGATTTTTATGTCTTCTTGATTAACCACTTTATCTTTAGGAAGTAACATATTTTATTCCTAGTGATATCGTTTGTTCTGAAATCTATGCTGATCTGAATATAACCAACTTATGAGTAGTATTAGCATAGTATATCTTTATCTTTTTCATTATTTTACTTTTACAAGTTTGTCTTTATATTTAAAGTGTGTTTCTTATAGACAGAATATTGTTGAGTCTTTCTTTAGTACCAATCTGAAAATCTGTGCCTTAGACAAATTATATTTAACTTAATTTTCAATATGGTTAGTTTTTTAATCAATCTTACTCATTTTCTATTTGTCTGATGAGTTCTTTGATTTCTCCCCTCTCCCCGCTTTTCTGCCTTCTTTTTTTTTTCTCTTTTATTAGTTTCAGGTGTACAACACAATGCAATAGTTATACTCTTTACCCCCCAAAGTGACTATCCCCCTCCCCCAGTTCGCCACCCCACTCCCCCCCATATCATACATATCCATCACAAACTCCCCTGACTCCCCTCCACAGTATACTCCACATCCCGTGACCATCCACATATTCAGTTGCAGTTGGCATACAATACTATACAACATCAGTTTCAGGTGAACAGTGCAGTGATCAAGCCTCTACTCCATCCATGAAGTGGTCTCCCTAACAAGACATGTGACTGTCACGTCACAAAATTTTTACAACATTATTATATTCCCAGAACTGTGTTTCATATCCCTGTGGCAATATTGTAGTTGTCTATTTATGCTGTCTAATCCTTTCCCCTTCCCCCCCTTCCCCACCCCCCCCCAACCAGCAACCCTCAGTTTTTCCTCTACATTTACGAGTCTGTTTACTTTGATCGTTCACTCAGCTCTTCAGACTCCACACACAAGTGAGATCACATGTTACCTGTCCTTCTCCGACTGACTTATTTCTCGCAACATAATAGTCTCTTCACAACATTATCAATTACATTCCCAGAAATGCCCCCATATCCCTGCGGCAACATTGTAGTCCCACATACACTGTCCAAAACCTTCCCCCTCTCCCTCTTCCCCACTCCTTCCCAGCCAGCAACCATCAGTTTTTCCTTTATATCTGCTTGATATGACTTCAATCTTCTTAAATTGTCTCTCTGGGTTAGCTTGTTTACCCCTTTCTTTTGTTTAAAAAAGCCCTTTTAAGGGCCGGCCAAATGGCTCAGTTGGTTAAGAGCTTGCTCAAGAGTGTGAGCTGAGCTCTGAGCAACAGCGGTTTGAGGCCAGCCCGAGCTGAGTTGCCGTTGAGCTGCCAAGAGGTGGCAGGATGGCTCAGCTTAAAAACAAAAACAAACAAACAAAAAAAGCCCTTTTAACATTTCTTGCAATGCTGGCTTGGTGGTAATGAATTCCTTAAGCTCATTCTTTTCTGAGAAGCTCTTTATTTCTCCTTCAATTTTAAGTGATAGCCGTGCTGAGTAGAGTAATTTTGGTTGTAGGCCTTTATTTTGTGTCACTTTGAATATCTCCTGCCACTCCCTTCTGGCCTGCAGAGTTTCTGTAGACAAGTCAGCTGTTAGTCTAACAGGAGTTCCTTTGTATGTAACCTACTGTCTTTCTCGTGCAGCCTCTAGGATTCTGTCCCTGTCTTTAACCTTTGCCATTTTAACTATGATGTGTCTTGGTGTGGACCTGTTTGGGTTCAGCTTGTTTGGAACCCTCTGCACTTCCTGGGCATGTATGTTGATTTCCTTCACCAGGGTAGGGAAGTTTTCAGTCATTATTTTTTCAAATACATTTTCAACCCCTTGCTTCTTCTCTTCTCCTTCTGGTATCCCTATGATTCAAAGGTGGTTGTGCTTCACCTTGTCCCATAGGGCTCTTAAACTATTTTCATTGTTTTTTATTCTTTGGTCTTTTTGCTGTGCCAACTGGGTGACTTCTGTTATTTTATCTTCCAAATCGCTGATCCGCTTCTCTGCTTCATCTACTCTACTGGTGATTCCTTTGAGTGTGTTCTTCATTTCAGTTATTGTATTCTTTAGTTCTAACAGGTTGTTTTTTATGGTTTCCCTATCCTTCTTTATGTCCTCGCTAAGTTCCTTAAACATTCTTATCATCAGTGTCCTAGACTGTGTCTCTGAAAGGTTGGATCCCTCTGTTTCCTTTAGTTCCATTTCTAGAGGTTTCTTCTGCTCTTTTACTTGTGACATGTTTCTTTGTTTTCCCATTCTGGCTGTCGCTCTGGGATTGCTTTGATGTATTACATAGATCACCAGGAGAGCCCTGGCTGGATGACGCAGGCACACAACTCACGGCCCAACACTCCCAGGAAAACTCCCAGTCTCAGCCTGTCCCAATCATCTGCTTGCAGATCAATCCAAGTAGCCTGACAACCAATCACAAGCCTGGCAACTCTGTAAGCGGAGTGCGGAGACTCCAGGAGGCTTTCGCACTCCCGGGTCTCAGTGAGCAGCCTGTTGGAGCCGGATCACTCCCACTAGGCGTTTCCCTGGCAGCGCAGCACAAGCCGAGCAGAGGGTGGGGATCTGAGGCGGCTAGCACACTCCTGGGTCTCAGTGAGCAGCCTGTTTGAGCCGGAGGGCACCCGCCCAGTGTTTCCCTGGCAACGCAGTATAAGCTGGGCAGAGGGTGGGGATCTAAGGCCGCAGGCGCGCACGCACATGCACACACGTACTTCTGCACCAATTCCACCAGACCAATTAGGTCTGGGACCTGATCCTTCGTGGGAGGGCCCAAGCCCGACAAAATGGCGTCCTCCCCACTCCACTCGCGTGCAGGCTCCACACCACGAGAACAACAGTTCAAAAACCTCCAGCCTTTGCACCAAAGGTGCTCAGTTCAGTCCGTCCCCGCAGGCTGCCGGCTCACACAGCCACTCCCTCCACCAGGAACCAGGTAAGTGCTCACCGGTGAGCAAGCCCAGGCGCCGGCCCCACTGATTCTCCAGCCGCTCTTAGCCTCACCGAGCTGAGCAGAGAGTCCTCACTAATTTACTGCCGGCTATCTTAGAACTTCTCTTCCCAGCAAAGGAGCTCTGGGCTGGTGAGCTTGGGGTGCGGCCGGAGGGTCTCTCCCCCAACCGGAGAAGCCTCTCCACAGCTGGGACCTCCCGCACGAGGCTCGCCCTCTCTCGTCTCCGCCCGTCCTACCAGACCCGATGCGGCTTCCTCTTTAAGTTCTTTGTTTAGTGGTTCTGTTCCTCCAGTGTTCCGGGGACCTCCAGGGTTGAATGCTGTATAATTTGCTTGTAATTTTGGTGTGATTCTGGGAGGCAGTTAGCACAGCGTCTGTCTATTGCGCCATTTTACCAGAAGTCACCCTCTACTAGTTTTCTTAATCCTCTGCCTTCTTTTGATTGAGTAAATTCTGTATTCCATTTTACCTCCTTTGTTGATTTATTAGCTATAACTCTTCATTTTATTATGTTAGGGTTTATAATACACATCTTTAACATATCATAGTCCCTCTTCAAACAATATTGTACCACTTCATGTACAGTATAGGAACTTTGCAATTGTGTACTTCCATCTCTCCCATCCCACACTTTATGCCATTGTTGTATATTTTATTTTACATATGGTATAAACCCCATAATACATTGTTATTTTACTTACACAGTTAATTGTCATCTAAAGATATTTAGAGGTGCCTCGTTAGCGCAGTAGGTAGCGCGTCAGTCTCATAAAGATATTTAGAATAATAAAAATGTAAATATATAAAAAGATTATAAATTACTCATGTATTTATCACTTCCATAGTTCTTCATTTCTTGATGTAGATACGTATTTCCATCTGGTATAATTTTCCTTCTGCTTGGGGGACTGTTTAACATTTGCTATAGTGTAGTTCTACTGGTGATGAATTTTTTCAGCATTTGTATGTCTAAAACAGTCATTATTGGTCTTCATTTTTAAAAGATATTTTAACTCAGTATAGAATACTGGTTGATGGCTGTTTTTCCTTTTTATCTTTCAGTACTTTAAAGGTGTTTGTTGTAGTTTTCATGACATTTGAAAAAATTTTGACCGTTATTTCTTCAAATTTTTCTTAGTACTCTCTATGATCTTCTCCCCTTCAAGGACCCCAAGTACATGTATATTAAGTGCTTGGTATTGTCCTACAGCTCATGATGTTCTTTCACTTTTCAAATTATTTTATTCATTTTTTTATTGTTTCATTTTGTATCATTTCTATTGGTTTGTCATCAAATTCATTAATCTTTTCTTCTTCAGTACCAATCCTTCCACTATTCCCATCAAGTGTATTTTTACTTCAGATATTATAATTCTCATCTCTAGAAGTTCAATTTAGTGTTTATTTTTATATCTTACATATGTCTACTTAATTTTGTAAATTATATGGAATATAATTATAACTATTTTAATGTTCTTGCCTGTTTATTCTAATATCTGTTGGTGTACAGTGTTTGATTACTTTCTCATTATTGATTATGTTTTCCAGTTGTTTTGTATACTTAGTTACCTTTGATTAAATGCCAAACATTGTGAATTTTATCTTGTTGAGTGCTGGATATTTTTGTATTCCTATAAATCTCCTTGAACTTTGTCTGGGAGGTAATTGAATTACTTGAAAGCTGTAATCCTTTCAGGTCTTGCTTTTATGATTTGTTATTCTATCTCAGAGCAGTGTGCAGTTTGGCATTAATTATTCCCCACTGCTAAAGCAAGACTTTCTCAAAGTCTTTCCTACCCTCCAGGAATCTTGAGGTTTTCTACTCTGGCTCTTGGGAACACTATTCTTGGTCCTGTGTGAATGCAGGCCAGTGTTCCCTCTAATCATTTTGGCTGATTCTTTCCCTGGCCTCAAGTAGTTTCTTTACATGCACCAATCGTCACTCTACTGAATTCATACAAGGAAAGCCCTCTGCAGATCTCCAGCATAGAGGAGCTCTGTCCTTTGTTCAGCTCTGTCCTTTTGGTACTCTGTATACCAAACTCCAGCTACCTTGGTCTCCAGAACCCCTCAGAACTGGTTCCTCAACTCATGAAGACCTTGGGGCTCTGCCTATAATCCTTTCCTTGTACAACAGCCTAGAAACTCTCTCATGGCAATATGCTAGGGCAATCACAGGGCTCACATTATTTATTTCTCATCTCTCAGGTGTTATTCTCCTTTGTTGCCTGATGTCCCATTTCTTTAAAATTGTTTCAAATATTGTGTCAGTTTCTTCAAATGTTTCAGGCAGAAGGGTAAATCCAGGCCCTATTACTCCACCCATACTGGAAGCAAAAGTTTTAAGCCCATATTTTAATTATGACTTTTACTTTAAAATAATCAAATGTAACAAAGATACTTGGAAGGTCATATGTAACAAACCATTTTAAAAATGATGGTGATTACCCAACTATTAAATATGTGTTATACTTAACTTGCCTTAAAACTTTACATTTTAGATCCAAGATAATTGCTTTATATTTTTATTACTCTCACTATCACTTACACCTGGTAGCATTTTTTTTTTTTTTGAGGGCAGTGTCACTGGCCCTCTTATGTGGGACCCAAACCGGGGCCGCTGGTTTCCCAAACTAGCGCCCAACCACTGAGCCACTCGGCTAGCCTGGTAGCATTTTTTACCATCTAAAGAAATACACTGAGATGTCACTGAGTCATATGACATATTTTTTTTAGTTTTCCACTCTTGATCAACATTCCAGACAAATGGTAATGAAGGCTTTCAGTACTTTGTCATTATTTAAGCAAAATGCGGAAACAAATACTTAAGAATCTGTAATGCCTATCAAATATTATTTCTTTGTAGCTATTCTTCTTAAAATGCTTCATAGTCCATAAGAACCAAGTAACTCTGTTACTTTTTCCTATCATTGTTAACTTTTGTTTCAAAATAGAAAAAAAAGTAGGGAAAAACAGAATAAGAAATATTCCACAATATTATAATTTAAGATCAGAGTCAAATGTCTGCAAGTATATTCATTTTTAAATATGAATCACGATGAAATTATTTCAGCCATGTGGTAACAAGTAATATCTATACTGAAATTAAAAAAATATTTGTTAAATAAATTAAAGTTATTATAATATGAATAAAGATAATTCTCTATTAATTGAACACAATACTATTAATTACAGGGAAGAAAAAGAAATAATGGAAGAGAATGCTTTCAAGTTTATACCATGGCAGAGGACCTTAAAATACAACATAACCAAGAATTTTGGAATTGGAAGTGTAAAAACGAATATTTTGTAAGATCCCCTTTACTACCCTGAAAATCCAGAGGTAAAATAATCTAACATAATTTTATATTTTACACACACACACACACACACACACACATACACACATACACACACACAGTGCCAAAAAAATGTATACACATTTTAAGAAGGGAAAACTGGATTAAAATTGTAATACTCAATATACACCAATAACAAATGATGAATATAGTCAATTACAAGAGATGCTTAAAGTGGTTACCATCAGCGTCCAGATACTTCTCAGTAAGGCGAACTACTGCTTGAGCAACTTTGACCAAAGTGTCCACTTGTATGCATTTTTTTGGCACCCCCAGTATACGTGAGTGTGTTTGTGTGTGTGTGTGTGTGTGTGTGTGTGTGTGTGTGTGTACATATATATTCCTAACTGTATAATTTAGGATTAAAGTAAATAACTTATTTAAAAATTAAATAAATACATAAAACATATTTAAATAAATGCTCAGACACAATAACCCTAGATGTCGTAATAAAGGGATCAGATGCTTGCAGCTATATGAATGTGGTCAACCTGCCACCAGGTAGCTAACTTCCATCTCTGTCCCCCAGTCAATGTGTCAGAACAGTATACTCAAATGTGGAATTGTGTTGCCTCTGAGAACCACAAAATTTCACCATGTGTTCTGCCTCTTAGTGGTACTGTTAAAGGATAGTGGTGTCTCCCTCCATAATATATTTCTGGATGCCTTTATCCCTTGCTACTGTTCTGTACTATCAGTGTTGATATCATGTGGGAGTTAGCTGGAAATACAGATTCCTGGGTCCTCCTTCAACCTACCAAATTCATATCTATATTTTAATAAGAACACCAGGTTATGCATGTAAAATAAAGGGTGAGAAACCACTGGACACTCCTAGGAGACATTGCAATGAAAGGAAAGCAAATTGCACGTTTAAAAAAATGATTATTTTAAAACTTACTTTGAAATTAAAAAAACACATTTGAAAATCTCAAATAACATTTTATATCTAAGTTGATAAACATCTGCCTTTTTTTTTTTTTTAAAGATTTTATTGGGGAATTGGCGGAGGGGAACAGCGTTGGGGAATCGGGGAAGGGGAACAGACAAGTTGCTGTCTTTTTGTTCTTCAGTTTAGTTGCGGAGGATGTTGCTTCACTGTTGGTATCGTCATTGCATTCTTCCCGGATGAGGCAGATTTGTCGCTGGCCTCTGGATGTCGCTCACTGCGGCTATTGGCAGCTCACTCTTGGCTGCCAGCCGCTCACGCTGGCTGCGGGCCACTCACTGTAGCCTATGGCAGCCCACTGTAGCAGGGGCTGCAGCCCACACCATCACAGGGGCTCGCACAGCCCAGCTCCAGGTGGAGCTGTTGTTAGCTGTAGAGGGCAGTATCACTGGCCCTCATGTGGGATCTGAACCGGGGCCGCTGGTATCCCAAAACCAGCGCTTAACCATGTGCCACTCAGCCGGCCCAAACATCTGCCATTTTTATGAATAAATACAGTAAGTAAATATTCATTAACTCAAAGCTATGGTCTAGGGCCAACTTGGTATTCATTCACTCAGTAAATACTAAGGGTGTATGTATAAAGCACCTGTGAGAAATGTAAAAAGTCATAAAACAGGTCACAACTACTGTAGCATGTAGTTAAAGATTAAACTACAGCTCCTTAAGAGAAGGAAATGTAATACACTTTTCTATCTCTCAAACATAGTTCTAGGTCCATAGAGATTTAAGTTTAATTGAACCAAAACTTCTCCTTTTCAGGTCACTGGTTTCTGAATAGTATTGAAGAAACAAATGACTAGTAATACTTTACACTAAAGTTATATTCTTTATCAGTAGCTCCATTTCACTGTCCCAACTCAAATACTTCTAGAAGACCCATTCTGGTAAGAAAGAAGAAAGACATGGGACAGAAAGAGAGGTGAGGGAGGGAGATGTGGAGACAGGGGATAATAGAGAGAAGTAGGGAGGAGAGGGGAAGAGGGACGGGGTAAGGGAATAAGAAAACAGACTTAACTGAAATTATTTAGATAGTAAAAGAAAATAAACCAAGAAAAGAGAAATTTCAATAGCACTAAGAAAATTAACTACATACCCTCTAGGGCAGGAGTTGTCAAACTTTTCTATATAGGGTCAAAGAGTAAATATTTTAGGTTATGAGGACCATATGGTCTTTTGTAACTACTCAAATCTAGAGTTGTAGCTGAGAGTAGACACAGACAATAAATAAATGAATAGCTGTAGCTGTGTTCCAATAAAACTTTATTTACAAAAAACAGAGAGCAAGGCAGACTTGGCCTCAGGGACACAGTTTGTTGACCCTCTACTCTAGGGGAAAGAATTCAAAGGGATCATAGATAGATACATGCCTAATAAAGTACTGTAGAATCTGCATTTAAAAATAATAAAACAGGGCCGGCTGGGTGGCTCAGTTGGTTAAGAGCTTGCTCAGGAGTGCGAGCTGAGTTCTGAGCAACAGCAGTTCGATGCCCAGCTCAAGCTGAGGTGCCGCTGAGCTGCCAACAGGTGGCAGGATGGCTCAGTTAAATAATAATAATAATAATAATAATAATAATAATAATAATAAAACAAATGCTCTTTTTTGCTTATGATAAGAGGAACTGAATTATTTTGAAAGAAAAAATATATTCCAAATAAAAGCTTATATAAATTATAATTGATTCCATTTTCTAGACCTAATTATCAAATTTTACATTTAACTCTAACTTATTCCCTGGCTAAAAATAATTATTATAAACAAAAGGAGTTATTGGTTTGACTTATGTGAGATTCAGAAGGAAAGGATATAATTACAGGATACATTAAGTAATTGAAGTATGCTTTTACTAATAATGGCGGCCAAAGGCACTCAGGCAAAAGAAAAAAGAAAAAAAGGAACTACCACATCTTGCTTCCCCACAATGGGTCAGACTGTACTGTTTACTCAGGTTAGTATTTTGTCAATGAAAAAAGGATTAACAGATAATAATGGAGGAGATATATTTTTTCTCATTATCACCTAATTCAAAGATTAGAGCTATGTTTCTAGATCCCTACAGTGATGAATTAATTACTCATAAATTTGTTGAATTTATTATTAATGTCCACAACTTCCTAATGATATGCATTCTAAAACTTAATAATTACATGACCCAGTGTTTTAGTATTTCCTTCCATTCTTCCTAAATCTACTTTTCCAGCCTCTAAGGAGATGATCTCATGCAGCTATCTAGTTTTTGAAGAATGAGGGTATGTTCCCATTATCTATTCTATTAATTCATTCATTCATTTAAAATCCTATCTCCATTGGTTAACAGCATTTTTTCATCCAAGGTCACATACCCCGTCCATCACAGTTGCCATTTTACAGGCTTTCTTGATTTTTACAGTCCTTGTGTAGTGTGTCACAGACCCTACTACTGTCCCAGTCAACACTGCCTCAACATTCACCACATCCCTACATAGCAGTGTCTTGTTATTGTATTTGTAGAAGTCTGCCTGATTGCTTTGTCTGGCCACAGAAACATGGTTGGCCAGTGAGTTCCAGAGAGTTAACAACCCCCAGGAATAGCCCTAGACCAATAACAACAGAAAGTTATGGATCAATTCCCCCCAGCTTCTGCTGATGATGTGGAATAACTCTGAAGTCATGATACCCTGTCTCCCGAAGTCCCAGTAAGACTGAGACACAATTGCCAAAAGAGGTAAGCTGCTCTTGAAATGCACCCAGGATTGTTCCTTCTCTTAGCTTATTTTCTACTTCCCTGTGATTGCCTTCCCAAATAAACTATCTGCACTCAATCTTTTGTGTGCTTAAGTTAGTTCTCAATCAAAGATGTTCTTCTTACCTTAAAATTCTTGGATTCCTGAGATTCTGCACTGAGATGTGTTCATAGTACTCCAGTCATGAAATCATCGTTTTGTCCAAAGATAGAATTACATTGTCTATTTCACCTTTGCTAGTTTTCAAAAAAATACTAGTATAGCCAACATTTTATTATTGTCCCAAGACATTTGCAACACATCTGTATGATGGCTTTAGGCACCATCTGAAGTGACTCCAGTTTTCTTATCTATTATAACTAACTGTCCAGAACCCACCATCCTATAAATACAATTTAGATTTGTTTTTTCACAAATGTATGACTTTATACTTGTTCACACAGAAACGTATCTGCCACTTCCAGACAATATATACAGTATAAGCCAGATTTTCCTAAAAATTTTTAGTTATAAAAGAGAAATATGGAATAGAAAAATAATATTCCCATGAAAATTTTTCATTCTCTTCCTTTCAGAGGTAGGAAATATAAGAACCATAAACATTTTTTTTTAATACTCTAACACTTTGAACATTGAGAAGGCCTTAAAACTAAGCCAAAATAGTAATAACAGAGATAGCCCATGAATACATCAAACTCATACAACTTTTTCATCCATATTGACCTGCTTGGAAAACCACCTCACCCTTTAGCCCCAGGTAGAACCTTTAGAGACATCATTAACCTTCCCTATTCTCTTAACTCCCACATCCAGTTAGTCCCATCAATTCAACATCTCTAATAAGTCTAACAAACATCTCGTCTTCATTCCCATTGCCCTTATTCCAGTTTGTCTCTCCTGTGACAATACCCTCCTCTCTCAGTTCCCTGTTTTATTTCACTTCTTTATTCTGGAAAATCTGATAACCTGACACTCCTTCATCAAACCTAAGATTGTTCAAACCTATTATTTAGCTCAAGTCCTGAATATCACTTTCAGCATTTATATAAAACATATGGACATTTACATTACATTTAGACAACTCTTTGCCTAAACATTTCATGTATTTTTGTTTGGAATGAGGATTAAAAATAATATGTTTACCTAAAGATTAAGCAAAATGTTTACCTGTCTGAAGCTATGTCACTGGCAATTTGGTGCTTCACTCCTGACCCATTTTTAATAGAATCCTGTCTTGTGAGCCCATGAGATCGACTTTTCTCCACTGCAGGTACAGATAAGTCACCTGGGGGTCCTTGGAACTGGGCCTGCTCGTGCAGTTTTGCTTTCTTCTCCTGAGGTGCCTCCTCATTCCGCATTCCTCGGAGAACCTTTGGATCAGGTTGCTGTGGTGTGTTAGATCCACTATTATAAAACCATGCTCCTGATTTAGTGAGGATTTCTTGTTGTTTTCGGCACAAATTACATACCCACATAACCTGCACACGAATACATAGGGAAAATAAATTAGTGTTTCCAAAAGGTAAAAATAAAGAAAAAGAGAAACAACAATTCATGCCAACAACAACAAAAAAATTATATTGTTATCCATTCTGAAGTTAAAACGTAATCCAGATTAATAGCTGCCATTAATTAAATTACATGTCTTTCCTTTTAATTTTGTCAGGATAATTATAATAAAAGACAATGTTTACTGATAGTAGAAATACCAAACTAAAGCTCCAAATTACTAGCTATTCATTTATATTCTTTAATTGTTTTTTAAATTAATTACAGGCACAGCGTAGTATACACAAAGTGAATTTTGAGGCTAGACAGACTTGGGTTTAAATACCAACTCCAAGATTAGAAATTTTCAACCATCAATAAGGCACTGAACATCCATATCAATAAAACATAGCTTCCTTAATGTTAGAATGGGGAAATAGGAATAATACTAATTTTCCTATAGTGTTTTGATGACTGAGGATTAGAAATAATTTATCAAAAATATCTCTGCTAGCTAAAATAAAGCTAGGAACATTGTTGATCTTCAGTAAAAACCTATTAACTGCTCATAATTTGTAGTTGACACTTTACATAAAATGCACCATTTTAACCATTTTTAAGTGCACACACAGTTCAATGATGTTAAGTATATTCACATCATTGTGAAACAGATATTCTAAACTTGTTCATCTTGCAAAACTCAAAATCTATACCTAGTAAACAAAAAAATCCCCTTTTTTTCCTTCCCCCATACCCTGATAACCACCATTCTATACTTGATTTTTTAATAGATACATTTTTCAGACTCTAGGAATCTAAGACTATTATAACTAACATCTTGGGCCGGCCGAGTGGCGCGGTGGTTAAGCACTGGCCTGGGAAGCCAGCGGCCCCGGTTCGGTCCCACATATGAGGGCCAGTGACATTGCCCTCAAAAAAAAAAAAAAAAAAAGTCTTCATAACTAACATCTGTGTGGCCAG
This sequence comes from Aselliscus stoliczkanus, assembly GCA_033961575.1. Classification (NCBI taxonomy): domain Eukaryota; kingdom Metazoa; phylum Chordata; class Mammalia; order Chiroptera; family Hipposideridae; genus Aselliscus; species Aselliscus stoliczkanus. Next base: position 28,732,639 of record CM066731.1, read on the forward strand.
AAAAGCCTTCACCCTTTTCTGAAAAACCTTTTTCAATTAATCAAAAAAATAAAATAAAATCACATATTCATGAAATAAAAGGTGAGTTCATATTTCAAATGAGTGTTTCTGATGTTTTATTTATGTCAAATACTGAATCTTACACAATTCTCCACATTGCTGAACATTTCCTCATGGTTTAAGTAAATAATAATATAAATAATTAAAATAAAAGAAAAATTCAATATAGTATTTTCAACTGATATAAGAATGTCTTGATAAAGTACCATTTAAATTTTTTTCTTAATTGCCCATTATTCCAGTTCGCATTGTTTGTATAGTACATATCATACAACATTGTATTTGATTATATTTTTATTATTTTGTTCTCCCTTTAAATTTATATACATTTCCTTTTTTCCTTAACTAAATTTAAAACTCAATGGCGGCAAGGTTTATATCTTCTAACACATAATAAGACCTTGTAAATCACAGAACAGTAAGATCTTCCAAATGCTTCCTAACTTGAATTTATTTGAAGTCCTTCTCAGAAGGATACATGATAACAAAATATTCAATATTATTACATTAAGATTTATGTTCCGTAGATTTCCAAAAGAAATAGTCATCAATAATGTCAATCAATATTTGTCACTATTTTATTTTCTTAATTACATATGATACTATTTCTGATATGAAAATACCAAAATCTCACTGAATTTTTTAAGAAGTACCTCATAGTTCAAGTTTCTTTGGTTTGAATACACGTGAAATGTATTTAATCAATCAATCTCAAAAAACCAGTCTCAAAAATCTAATTTCAACCAAAATCTCCATCCTTTCACTGCCATCTTGTGACAAATATAGGTACTGCAGATCTCTTTTAAAAGTGAAAGGCACACTAAACATAGAATCACAAAATAATGTTAAAATACACTGTTTGAATTTCAACTTTTCTGTTTACTTTAAACAAACTACTATTCATGATACAGTCATAATATATGCTATATTGTTCTGTGATATGAATTTATCTAGAATAAGTCACACAATATTCAAGAATAACATCCTTTCCTGCTTGGTAATTGACAATGAAACAGAAATGAGAGTGTGAGACAGACAATTGATCAGCTGAAGAAACAACCTATGGCTGCTTCATTACTTACCACAAGGTAAGCAGATTACTTAAACTCTTCTAGAGCAGAGGTTCTCAAAGAATATCCCTGAAAAAGCAGCATCCGGATTTTGGAGGAACGCATTAGACAGTGCAAATTCTCAGGCCCCACTCTAGACCTACTGGATCAGAAATTCAGGGTGGGACCCAGAAATATGTTCTGTAGGGTTGTTGGGTTTTTTTGCCAAATTCTACAAGTGATTTTAATGCTGGATACAGTTAGAGAACCACTGTTAGGAGCGAGATTCCCAACTCAGTGTGTGGAATGAGTGATCAATGTGTTCCTCAGAATGGCTGCATAAGGCCAATGGCGGTCACGATCAGCTTTGCCAATTTACCTCAGTGTGAACTAGGAAAATCTATGATACTATTTATACAAATATATGCATTTAAATGTATTTATTGTACAAACAGCATCATTTCGGGCCAGCCCAAAACGAGAAAAAAAACTTAGAAATGCTATGGGCTTTGTTTTCCTCATCTGTAAACAGCCAGGGGATAGTAATAGAAGATGAACGCGTGTAAGGCATGAAGGATAATGTTTGATTGCTATGTACACTAAGACATACTCTCTATGTATTAATACTCTTCCCATACTCTCTGGGCTCCCCACATTGGTTACTTTTTTTCTGAATATATCCAGTGTCCCCTCTTGAGGTGCTAGCTTCTAATATCCTCATATCCTAACACCCAGTTACCTTTCTTTTCTTCTTTTTCTACCTCCTCCCTCTTGATTAACAGTTATTAATCTTTAAAGCTCAGGAATCCTAAATCCACTCGTTTCAAGTGTACTTGACACTTTCACCTGATCCCCAAACACACAAAACAACTTATAAATTGATGGTACTGAATTATGTCTCCTAAACCATACAATACACATACACATGCTGTGAGATGGCTTTTCACTAATAGGGTAGGAAATGATTAATGTCTATCAAAGGCAAATTTTGTGTCACCAGGTCAAAATTTAACTAGTCTGGGAATAAAATAGCAGGACTTTTGTTAATGGAAACCTTTAAGCAATTAAGTTAACCAGCAAATGCATCATATGGTGAAGGTTGTTAAAAATATCTTAGAAATACACATGCCTATAAATCACCATGCTAGAGCCTATTAGTTTTGCTGATCCTCATAAATATCAAAAACACTTAGGACCTGAGAAAAGAAATATAGGATTCAAAATTATAAGGTATTATTACATTCAGTTCTAAATATGCCGTATTTTTCAAAGTATTACAGCAACGTAAGAGATGGAACACTAATGACCTGAATTTGTCACTTATTCCACCCTATTTCATTCTACAGGCATCCTTGGTGGGGTAGAAAAAGAAAAAAACAATAAGGAAAACAAAAATATCTCTTTAAAACAATAAAAATGGAAATTGTAAAGGCTAAACTAAATAGTTAAAGAGAGCAAAACCACAATTGTGTTAAGTATATACAATAATTTAAATGAATTTAAAGCTCTGGAAACTATGTAATTTTCATCTAAATAGGGATAATAAATAATGGAGTAATTCAGAAAGGACAGGAGTATTGGTTAGAGACTGGTGCTAATGAGACCACAGGCCAAATTCATAAGATATAGCTACCTCTGCACAGAAAAAAAGAATTTACTAGACTTCACTTCTAATCATTGCCAGCCTGTTCCTAAATGTGTACATTTGACAGAGAAGAAGAGTGTAAATTGATCAGCTTAACCCTATCAGATGACTAGAAAACTGTGAAAGATCCTTGGCTAGCTATTAAACTTATTTCCTTTTTCTCTTAGAAAACTACATTTCACAAACTGCCTGTAGTGGGAAGGCCATGGCCACATTACTATGCTCTGGCCAATGGATTATAAATGGAATGATGTGAGCCATTTTCATGACCATTAAGAAATTCTCATATGTTACTATCATGCTATTCATTCAAGACCCTAGAGGATAAAGGAGCCACACACACACAAAAAAAATGGAGCTTGGGGAGCTGAAGGAGCACTGATAAGCCACACCCAATATGAACTTGACACAGGTGAGAAATAAACCTCTATTGTGTTGCGGTTCAGAGACTTTGGGTGTATCTTTTACAACTGACAGCATTTCCGTAACTAATTCAAAATCTTTTTAAAGCACATGTTCTATTGAATGCGTATCACAGCACAATCTCGTTATGGGAAGAACAATGCATTACTGAAACCGGCATACAAATGTGCTTCACTACATATAGGAACAAGCTTTCACTAAGTTATTAAGAACAAGTTATGCACAGTTTTTTCCTTTTCCACATTCAACAATGTAATGTGGGTTGCCTCCAAGCAGCCATGGTGGATGTACTTAGACTATGGAAATTGGAAAACGCCACACATTAGGGCTTTGTCTTACAGAGAACCAGCTGTTAACATTTATCAGCACACCACTAAATTCTACTATATTCTACTATATTCTACTAAAAGGTTAATACTACATTCAGTATTAGTCAGTAAACTTGGATGAAGCTGTAATTTGCCATAAGAATTAATTCAGACCATCAAATATCAATTGATTTATAGATGGGTGAAAACTATTAACATTAATTCATTAATTATTTATTCATTCATACAATATTCAATAAATGCCTAGTATATGCCAGATGCTATGCTAAGAGCTGATGAATACAGCTCAACAAACATGGATTTTGCTGTGGAGCTTAAAGTGTAGTGGAGGTGAAAATAAGCAAACAAATAATTGCACAAATATTGTTTATATTACAATTACGATAAGTGCTATAAGAGGAATGCATTCCCATCACAGATCCCTTGCTTCCTTCCTCTCTGCTAGCTCAGGCTATTTGGAAAAAAAAGGAGGATGCAGAGGAAATCTGCGAGACGTCCATAAATTCAGAGAGGTTCCATCACAGCTTTATCCTAAAGTACCCCCATCATCAGATCCACGCATTTATAAAATGCAAGATTCCCACAGGTGAAAATAAAATCTAGCAAACAAGAAATAGAAAAGTAATGCTTAAGCCTGACAAAGAATATTTACAAAAATTCTATATCCTATTTGATACTTACATCAAGAATGAGCTAAGGATCACTGTCTCACCACTTCTATTTAACACCATCCTGAAGGCACTAGTTTAGTAAATCGCACACACACGAGACAAGAAAAAGGATGAAATAAAACTGCCCTTATCTGAACACTATTTGATTGTAAACATCATTTGATATAATAGAAAACCCAAGAAAATCTATAAATATTAAAAGTAATAAGGAGCTCTATGAGTTTCATATATCAAAGATGAACCAACCAAAATAAATCAAAATATATCACTAATGACCAAGTAAAAATATTTAATAAAAAAATTAACCTGCTACGAAGAAAAATAATATACAAGAGTCTAAAAGAAGACTTACGTAAGTGAATAGACATACTTTGTTGGAATGAGAAGACAAAATACCACGAGGTATCAGTCTGCCGAAATTGAGTCTATAAATGTCAGGGCAATTTTAATCAAAACTTTTGTTTTTCATGGAATTTGTCGAGCTAATACTAGGAGCCAAAGATTTTTAAAAATATAGATAATTTTGAAGAGAAATAACAATTTGAGATGGACTTGCTTTACTTACTAAAAAGTGACAGAAATTAAGACAGCATAGTATTAGTAGAGAGATGGTAAGTAGATAAAACATATATATATTGTATATATGTGTATATACATATACACACACATATATATGCTAAATTATATAAATTAAAGCATATATGGAATGATAAGCATTAAAGATAATTACTGTATCTCTAAAAAAGCAAATACCACAAAATTTTAAGATTTGTATAACTTGTTATTATTCTCTAAATATCTCAACATGTTTGCAATATTTCAAAATAAAAAAGAAGGAAAATAAAAACATTGGGAGGAGATAGGAATGTATAAGAATGTCAGACTACTAACCAATTAAGGTTAATTGGACTAGTGAAACTATTTACTAATACTCATAATCACACTGAAAATAAATGTGTATTTAACAGAAGTATATTAGTAAACTCAGAACTAATTACTGAATTTTCATACAAATATAATTTTTAAAATATGATACAGCTTACTTTTAGGGGTTTTTTATGGAGCAGTGTGTGTAAAGGAATTAGACAATTATATTCAAGGTACAATTAACTGTACACATTTTGTAATGTTGTTTTCATTTTCCCTTTCATCAAAGCATGTGATATTTTATAAACTCTCTTCTAAATTAAATTTTATCAAAACACTACAGAAGTGGCTACCAAAGTAAATTAGTCATTGAGAAGAATTTAATTGTATATTATTATCAGAATAAGTCATTGTTGCCCTCTAATAAATATTTGACTTTTAAATCTTATTTTAATTTAGAATTTCATTTTAAGCTTAAATTTCTCTAAGTAACTTTTAAAGAAAAGACAACTCAAAACAGTAGGTGTATCTATCCAACAAGATTAAGGAAAGTGAACATTTCTGCAGTTATTGCATTTTTCCACTAGTCAGTGCTATTGCACCTTGTTCAATCTGGACCTACTGCCTTTGCATTTATACTACATTGTTAACCTATTTTTTTCCCTAAAAATAAATTAAATTTCAGTTAAAAATATAGTAATTTTATTAAAAGAAAAAGTGAGTTGAAAGAGTATCATTATTCTACATTACAGAATGTTATGTTATTTAGAATAATCTCCATTGCATACTGACTGACTAAAGACTCAATGGAGTAAATATAATACAAACATATTATCAATTGACAGTTTTTTTCCATCATTTAGAAGAACTTATAGGTTATGGTATGTAAAATATAGAAACTACAAAAATCATTTCAATAAATGAAGTAAAATTATGGTTTCAAAATAATGGAAAAGCAAGTTTAATTTTTCTCAAAATAGAAAGCATATTCACCTGGAAGGTTACACTTCAAATGAACAACTGAAAATGCCTATTTCTAAAGAGGACCTATTTATAAAAAGAATGGGGCCAGAAAATAACTATGAAAGTTAATATATGGTAAAGGAGATGACATGCTTTATACAAATTGGAGACAATCGAAAGCGTAAAACTAGAGGCAATACGATGATAATGCTACTAACAAAATATGATGATATGGAAATCACTACAAAGCTCTTGAGGAGAAATTTTTAAAGAAAGGTTATTACTAATTCAGAGAAAAAAAATCAAAATATAAAGCTTCATTTACCTGTTTCTCAGATTCTCACAAGTAATTCTTTAAAGCATTAAGGCTAATGGACAAAACTATTTGGGATCCTCCATGGTTTCTTGCAAGTCGATTTCCAGAAGCCATGGACTGCTATGTATGTGGACTTCCCTTTGCAAACTGTCACTGCTCCTGGCTCCTGTAACTGCCTCTTGCCCCCATAACTGCTAAAAGGCAATAACATCAATAACTACATACAGTAGTCTGACCTACTTTAAAGCAGATGCAATATAAATCAAGTTCAACTTGGCCCACCCAAGGGAGATTTACTATTCTAAAAAAAAAAAAAATTCAGTACATGATCACAACACTATCACAGTATGAAATTAAAAGCACAATCTAGGGCCGGCCGAGTGGCGCGTGGTGGTTAAGCGCTGGTTTGGGAAGCCAGCGGCCCCGGTTCGGGTCCCACATATGAGGGCCAGTAACACTGCCCTAAAAAAAAAAAAAAAAAAAAAAGCACAATCTTACATCTAAACTTCAGTGAATTTGCATGTTGATTCACCTCAAACTTAACATAACCAAAACTGCATTCTAGACCTTCACCCCAAAACTCCATCCACTGTCTTACTCATGGCAGTTAATGGCAACTCTCCACCTTCCCTGTTTGCCTTAGACCCAAAAACTGGAAAAGTCTTTTTCTGCCATATCCCACATACATTCCACCAGAAAAATCTTTGGTTCTACTTTTGAAATATATCTAGAGATGACATCTCACCATCTCCACCACAACCACCCTAGTCTAAGTCACCATCACTTGCCAAAATTATTGTAATAACCTCCTAACTGATGTCCCAGGCTTCATTCTTTTCTCATTCTCCTCATTAACCTATCGCAACAAAACATTCAAAATAAACATATTATAGTGTATTAGAATCTAAGTCATGTCATGTAACTTTTTTTGGTCAGAACGTTTTAATACTCCTCATGTTGCTCAGAATAAATGCCCAAGTCCTTTCAATGATCCAAAAGGGACTCCAGTCTCACTCTAACCTTTGCTTCCCTGTTCTCGCCACTTGCTCTGCTCCAGCCACACTGACTTCCTTGCTCTTCGTCCAACATGTCCAGCATGCTCCTAACACAGGATCTTTATGTTCGCTGTCACCTCAGTATGGACTGCTTTTACCCTAAATAGCTGCAATGCTAACTCCCTCATCTTTCAGGTCGTCGCTCAACTGTCACTTTTCAAGAACATAGAACCTAAAAGAGCAACACCACCAAAAATTAAGTACCTTGATTTTAATTCTCTGCAGGACACTTACACCTTCTAATACTTATTTATCTCATCTGTTGTATGCATGTTCTAATTAGAGTATATTCTCCTGGAAGTAAGAGGTGTTCGTCTATTTTAGCTCACTGATAGTCCAAGTGCCAAAAAACACCAAAGTGTGTCTAAGGAATGAGTGAATTAATATATTAACAATCAACAATATATTACAATGTATAACTGTTACATAAATTTGCTTGCTTAGTAAATGTCTACAATCCAAATACCATGGACTGTTATAAAATTGTCTTTAAGAAAAAATATCTTTAAGAACTTTCCAAATTCAAGTGTTATTATAAAATGCATTTTTTGATAAAACTATTTGTTTGATAAAATTCAAAATGCAGAAATAAAGTATTTTAAGATTCTTTTGATGTGCACTAAAATTGCTTAAATATTTAATTGAAAGTAAAATATGCATAGCTTATCTCAGAGGTTTCCAAACTTATCCAAATAAAGGTCCTACTTTTGATGTATCTCAATTGATTTTAGAATCTCACTAGGTCTTTTTGGGGGTATTACATTTATTTCTTTGTCTGTTTTGGAAGTGATGGATGGATTATCACTTTGATTGTTTTCACGGTGTGTGCATATATTCAAACCCATCAAATTGTATACATTAAGAGTACACTTTTTGGTATAACACTTATCCCCCAATAAAGCTGTTTTAAAGTGTTAAAAACAAAATTGTGGAAACTGCCCACTATGATGAGCTGGATAAATTGAGAGCAGCAAAACGATGTACTACATCAGTGCTTCTCAAATTGGAATGTACATTCGGATCACCAGGGCATCTTGTGAAAATGCAGATGCAGATTCCTCGGTCTGGGGGAAGAGAGGTGGGGATTCTGAACTTTTATCAACCTCTCACATGACGATGCTTCTCTCTGCTGGTCTGCAAACCACACTTTGCATAGCAAGGCTCTAGAGCAGACCGGGTTGTAAGTAAGATTCTGAGCTCTCATCCAAACGCTGGATCTACTAACACCACCACCACCACAACCACTCTTACCACCATTGCTGGTGCATCTGTTACAACAGCACCAGCAGCAACAATAAATAGCATTTTTTTTTTTTTTTTAGTTCTCCCTGTTACAGGCACTCTTCTAATTCTCGTTTATTTATTAGTTCATTTAATCCACACCAATTCCTCTTAGTTTATAAAGGAGAAACTGATGAGAGGTTAAATCACATAGACAAGGTCTTCAGCTGAAAGGAATGCACCCAGAATTCAAACTCCAGTCTTTTAGGACCAAAAGAATAAAATTTTTCATGTGAAGTCCATCTTAGGTACATCTAGGTAGTGGATGACTTTAGTACTCAGTGTCAAATCTCCTTGGCTCACATCTGATTTCAGCCACAGCTGTGGTGGACAGTGGTGGCAGCAACTGAACCCAAAAGAACTTCACACCCACTGGGATGGATATAATTTTTTTAATGAAAAATAACAAGTGTTAGCAAGGTTGTAGGATATTGTAATGCTTGTACATTGATGATAGGAGTATAAAATGGTACAATCACTGTGGAAAATAGTTGAGCAGTTCTTTAAAAACTTAAACATAGAATTACTGGGTGACCCAGGAATTTCACTACTAGGTAATACCCAAGATAATTAAAAACATATGTCCACAGAACGACCGACAAATGTATGTTCCTAGCAGCATTATTCATAATAGCCAAAAAAGTATAAACAATTTAATGCCCTTCAGCTGGTGAGCAAATAACATGTGGTATATACATACAGTAGAATATTATTCAGCCATAAAAAAGAATGAAGTACTAATTCTTGCAATAATACAGAAGAACCTTTAAATCACTATGCTAAGCAAAAGAAGCCAGACACAAAATGCCACATACGGTATAAATACATTTATATGAAATGTCCAGAATATGTAAATCCATAGAGAAAGAAAGTAGATTAGTTTTTGTCTGGGTCTGGGGGATGGGAGTGACTGCCAATGGGTGCAGGGTTTCTTTTCAGGGTGATAGAAATATTCTGGAATTAGATAATGATGGTAGTTGTACAACATTGTGAATATACTAAAAAAAAACAAAAAACACTGTCTCTATACTTTAAAATGGCAAATTTAATATTACGTGATTTATATATCAACTTAAAAAATTTTAAATATCTCTTCTACAGAAATCTCAGACCTAGATGGTTTTTGTTTTATTTTGAGTTTTCCCACAATCAGATACTGAGCCAAAGGTTTGGATACAAAGTAGTTTGTTTATTTGATAGACGAACCCGACAAGTTTAGTGAAAGAGTGAGGAAGTGAAACATGGAAGGGAAAAAAAGCAATAAACAGTCATCTAAAGAGTAGATTGTTTCTGGGGACAAATGGAGCTTGGTCTTGATGGAACTGTCTCAGGGTCATTCCTCTAAGGGGCAAGGAGGTGGGGCAGTGCTCCTTGGCACTTCTGTCTCTCTCCCTCAGGTTAAGCCTGTTCCTTTGGCCATAAGATACCATATGCAGAGCTGCAGAAGTCATTGGTATTTGGTATGTTCAGGAACCATTTGTATGTGTCATCTAGGGTACCTAGAGCAACTGCTACAATTTTACTGGAGAATTCTACTATACTTTTAAGAAACCACTAATTTATAACCTATATAAATTTTTAAAAGAATAAGAGCCCTACAGTTCGTTATATGAAGCAAATGTAATTTTGACAAAAGACAAGAAAAGCATAGGCCAATTCTACTCACAAGCATGTAGAACCACAACTTAAATAACAAAATCCAAGACAACTAAAAGACACGATATATCATAATCAATCACCAAATAACCTCAGGAATATAAGGATGGCACAACATCATAAGATCTAGTTGTGTAATTCAACATAAGAGACCAATGAAGAAAAGTCATATGCTTATCTTAATCAGTGAAAAAAAAGCAGTCAATAAAATTCAACATCATTTTATGGCTCAAAGTAATTCATAGAAAACAAGGAATACAGGTGCATTTCCTGACCTTGGTAATAAATAGAAGGAATAGAAGGGCATTTCCTTAGGTTGGTAAAGATTATATATAAAAAAAAAAACCCTCAGCAAAGGTTATATTTAGTGCAGAAGCTTTAGGTTCATCTGACTAAATAAAACTGTGCTTTCTCAAATATTTCCTTGGAGCATGTACTATTTTTACAAAGAAAAGTAAACAGACAAATCTGAGAATCAATAAAACCGTATGACAAATAACCCAGAAATACAGATGCTGATTTTTTGTAGGAAATAATAGAAATGGGACTTCAGTTGTTATGTTGTTAATGATCTTGATAGCTGGATAAGTTGTAAATAAACTATTATGTGAGTTTTTTTCATGTCAATAATCTGGAGTTAACAAGTTTTATAGAATATTTTCAAATCAGACATAAGCATCACCTCAATAAAATAGAATCTTCAGATGAACAAATTAAACTGTCAGTCTTATTCTGCATGTAATCATGATTTTCTTAACTTAGTTTCTGCATACATCTGTAAAGTATTTATTACAGATAACTAGCAAATAGCTTGAGAAGACAGAGATATGTGACTAATTCCTGTTATATCTACATGAAATACACCATATACTTGTAAATTAGATATTATGGAGTTGTGTCAACAACTAACATCAATATTTGCTTCTTCAACTTGCAGAATTTTCTTCTGTGTTAAGGAAGGGAACATTAAGAATGCTACAGTTATATACTCATGACTAAACAAGGTACTGCCTAAACAAACTTTGACAAAAAGGTATATCAAGAATCTAATCCTCATTGCAATGATATTGAAAAGTATAGTTGGACAGTAAGAAGCAGTTGAGATTATCATTTTTAATTGGCATTATTCTTTGTAAAAATAATTTAACTGCTAATAAAGTTGATCATACCTTTTAAAGCCTATTCATGATATGCTACCCATAATAAACTAATGCTATTAATAGCAAACAATTTGCTAAAATCCATGCAGATTAAAAAGGGAGGTAAGAGAATATACAAGAAAATGCCCTTGCATACAGTGATAAATAAGTAGATAAGTAGGTAGGTAGGTAGGTAGATAGATATGAGAGAGAAAGAGAGAGAGAGAGAGAGAGAGAGAGAGAGAGAGAGAGATCCCTTTTGGGAAAGTGACTCCAAAGTGTGAAAGAATGCATTGTTTCAGAGAAACCCTGAGAGACTCAACTCTTGAGCCATTATTATCAAACAACTGTATGAAATCACTTCTCTCACAGCATCATTTATTTGCAAAACATTCAAATCCTAAAGAAAGCTATTAATGTTGTAAAAGGAAAACTAAGGGTATTAGCAACAAGCAGTCATCAACACTGGCTTTGGAGAACCTTTACAAATTAATATTGCTTACTGCTAAAGCTAGAAAATCTTACATTACAAAAAAGGTTATTTTGTTCAACAAGAGAATGGCTAAAAAGATGTTAGCTGCTAAGTCCATCAGTGCAATTTTATTAAATCTTTATAGATACCACTATACTTTGTAGAGTTCATAAAATCACAGGAGGCATTATTCAGTAGATTGTGATGAAAATTTTGGTAGACAGGATATTACTTAAAAGACTGAGCAATTATAGAAGTCTCCAATCATTCTCAGTTATATAAAAACAGCATAACTGATTAAATTATGGAACACAGAGATTTGCCCAAGAATTAACTAGTCTAGTAAAGAGATTTCAAAACTATAGACGTCCATATGCAGGATGTTTTGGGCTTAGTTTGCAATGTATATAAGGATCTTAATGAGTAGTGTTGATTCAGTGAATAATTTTTAAAAAAAATAGCTTTATGGATAATACCTATAATTTTAAACCCTACATTGAGACCAGTCATATCGAGAAACTGTTCCCAAAAATTTGTCTTTATCTGAGAATCAGATGCAATCATTAAAATGGGAAATATTATTACTATAATATTAATATATAATATTAAACTTTTTCAAGTGATATATGAATAAATGTAGTCCACTCATATATATTATAGTTTTTGTCACATTAAGAAATCACATTTAGATTACCAAAGGATGTGTGTTAACATGTCTATTTAAATTAAAAAATAAAGTGAGACTTTTTCAGAATGTTTCATTAGGTTAATTGGTTTGATGACAAGGACTATCTTTGCCTTTTAGCTCATATGTTCCATGATTTCTATAAAATGAAAGAGCAAAATTTGCAGTTTTAAGATATTTAGAAATATAATTTAAAATATGAATAGGCAAAGTAATTTTATCAGTATAAATTATAATTCGCAGGAGTACTACAATTAACATTTTCAAAATCCTTTTTAGTATATTGGTTTAAACAAGGTGACTTTAAGTAAAAAAGTTAATAAGAATAGTCATTTGATAAGTTTTGATAAAGCCTTTTTTGGTGTAACTTCTCTTAACTGACAGACTGAATCACTAACTGGGTAATAAATCATTTTCCAAGCCTAGTGTTTTCAATTATTTGCTTTGAAAAATTTGAAGGAAAACCTAAATCAAAAGTCAGCTAATATATAACTTAAAATAATTTTTTGATGATCAATTACTATATTCATTGTTACATAACTTAGAATTCAAAGAATTGAGTCGTTGTTATAACCCTATTCACATCTAGGCATTAATGTGAACAAATTTCCTCGGTACTTGCATCTATAAAAAATAAAGAAATCACAAACAGAATTCATGCTGAATTCTGTCTCAGTCTATAAATAATATTCATACATGGATTTATGAACAAAGTTTACAAGAAACTCAGTCCCATCCATCTTACTAAGAAATAAATTTCTCATATTTAATAACTGTGTTTCTCATATTTAATAATTTTAAACTAAAATTTGCAGTTGTTATTTTAACCAATTGTGAATTAATAATGACCTAAATGAGTAGTCGGCTGACATATAATTTAAAATAATTTTTGAGGATAATTATATTATATTTATCATAATTAAACTCAATCCACTAGAAATTTTTCAAAACTTTAAATCTTATGGTCATTGAAAATTTGTAAATATTTAACTTAATATACATACTTTATTGAAACAGTATAACATGACTTTTTTAAAGATATCTATGAAAAATATATCACATGAGGATAAAATACCATGGAAAAAATGGATGTAAATACATTTTCAAGGAAAAACAAGAAAGGAAAACTTCCAACTGCTACAAATTAGTTTATTATTTGTTTGATTTTTAAGGATAATGGAAGTTATCACACTGATATGCTATTTAGATTCTACTGTATGAATTTTTAAAGGAGCTAAAACAGTTTTACTATAAAATGTTAGTATTAATAGCATACTAGATATTATACCATTTGCAATCATTTAAGTTTATGATGAAAATGTTATTTGTCATCTTAAAAATATGTGATGAGGTAAAAAGTTTTTAAAAGTTAGGGGCTTGAAATAAACACATTTCAAGATCAATGTCTGAACTTCCACCTCTGCTACTGCTTAAACATTCAACCATCTTCACTCCTAAGCCCTAGGCTAAGCAAGCTCCCCAATCCATGGCCCTCTTACATTGAGCTAAACTGCACAATATTTTCTGAGCAGAATCATGTAGACTATAGACCATATCATCCACTACAATAAGCCCAATAAATCAGGCCTTGCCTATTTCTACCCTTCCTACCAGCTGACTGCCAGGAAGCCAGCAGGCATCTAGACTAAGTCTGCATGGGTTATGTAGTATCAGTAATATTTTCTTTAATCACCACTTACAAAACTTTTTATGTGAGATTATGCATTTTGAGTTCCAATCTGGCATGTAAAGAATAAATATTCTTGGGCCGGCCAAGCGGCTCATTGGTGGTAAAAGTTGACTTCGGAGCGCAAGCTCTAAGCAGCAGGGCCGCCGGTTCAGATCACACATGGACCAGTGACACTACCCTCTACAGCTAAGATGGTGAACAACAGCTCGATCTGGAGCTGGGCTGCCGTGAGTCGCCAGCAATGGTGTAGGCTGCAGTGGGGCTGCCGTGAGCTACCATGAGTGGCCAACAGCCAGAGTGAGCTGCCGTGAGGTGCCGTGAGCAGCCTTCCAATGACCGGTGACCAATCTACCTCAGCCAGGAAGAGTGCAATGATAATACCAACATGGGCCAGTGAAGCGATGTCCTCCACAACTAGACTGAAGAACAAAAGGACAGCAACTTATTTGTTACCCTTCCCTGATTCCCCAATGCTGTTCCCTCCCCCAATTCCCTAATAAAAAAGAAAAGAAAGGGAAAGAAAAGAATTAATATTCTTCCCCTCCTTTCCTTCCTTGCCTCGTAATCTTAGTGGTATTGACTATTATGACAGGAGACAAAAAGGTATATATCTGGGCCGGCCGAGTGGCGCAGTGGTTAAGCGCTGGCTTGGGACGCCAGTGGCCCTGGTTCGGATCCCACATATGAGGGCCAGTGATACTGCCCGCAAAAAAAAAAAGCTATATATCTCTGAACGCTAACAAAATGTTAACTTTCCATGTTGACATAAAACAATGGCTATCTAACTCAATCATCTCCCATCCATTCTGAATTAAGACACAAAGGGCAGGTAAACTGTCTGGCCTAGGCACAAAGTTCATATTTATGAATCATTTCTTGCTTAAAGGTTTAAGCCACAGGCTACCTATACATAATTTTATTCTTCACACATATTCTACCTTTGGAAATCTGGAACTCATGACCTACAGATTTCTGAGGGTGTTAACAGTGAGAGAAAGACAGTGCTTCAAGTTTAAAGAGGAATGATCTTCAGAGTTGGACAAATTAGTGGTATCTAATCCTGACTATGCACTGGAGTCATCAGAGTAACTATATAAAAATAAACATTCCTGGGCATCACCCTCAGATATTCTGATTCAGTTAATCTAGTGTGCATGGAAATGTGTAATTTTTTTAAAAGCTCCATAGATAATTCTGATAAAACCAATCAATGGACAAGCATCAGAGAACTCCTCAGATAAATCATCCCAGGTCTGATACTTATGATTGGGGACTTTGGGCAAATTAATATATTTTGGGCTCTGTTTTCTATATTAAAAATGCAGATAATTGAACTCTTGAAGAGAGAGACTATGTCTTATCCAGTTTTTGAATCCCTGGACACAATCCTGATAGCCGATTCTAAACAAGTGTTGTTCAAATAAATAGAAAGACACTCCATGTTCATGGATTAGAATTAATACTGTTAACATCTCCATACTATAGCCAAAGTAATCTATAGATTCAGTGTAATCCCTATCAAAATTCCAATGGCATTTTTCACAGAAATAGAACAAACAATCCTAAACTTGGCATGGAACCACAAAAGACCCCAAATAACCAAAGCAATCTTGAAAAAAAAAAGGATAAACTTGGAGACTTCATGCTCCATGATTTCAAACTACATTACAAAGCTATAGCAATCAAAACAGTATAGTATTGGCATAAAAACAGACTCATCAATAAATGGTACAGAATAGAGAGCCCAGAAATAGACCCGCACATATGTGTTCAATTAATTTATGACAAAAGGCCAAGAATATAAAATTGGGAAAGGACAGTCTCTTCAATAAATGATGTTGGGAAAACTGGACAGCAATATGCAAAACAATGAAGGTTGACCACTACCTTACACCATACACAAAAATTAATCCCAAATGGATTAAAGGCTGGAATTAAGACCTGAAACCATAAAAATTCTAGAAGAAAACATAGCTAGTAAGGTCCTTGACATCGGATTTGGCAATGATTTTTTGGATTTGACACCAAAAGCAAACAAACAAAAGCAAAAGAAAACAAATGGGATTACATCAAATTAAAAAACTTCTGCACAGCAAACAGAAAACATCAACAAAATAAAAAGACAACCTACTGAATGAAAAAAAAATTACAAATTATATATTTGATAATGGGTAAATACCCAAATACATATAAAGAATTCATACAACTCAGAAAAGAAAAACAATCTGATTTAAAAAATGGGTAGCGGATCTCCATACACATTTTTTTCAAAGGAGACATACAGATGGCCAACAGGTTCTCAGAAAAACATGTTCACATGACTAATCATCATGGAAACGCAAATGAAAACTGCAATGAGATGTCGCCTCACACCTGTTAGAATGGCTGTTGTCAAAAAGACAAGAAATACAAGTGTTGGTGAGGATGTAGAGAAAAGGGAACCCTTGTGCACTGCTGGTGGGAATGTCAACTGGTGCAGCTGAACTAACAGGACCCTTAGCTGCTAGTCCCCATCCCCGGCCTCTCTGTAATAAAAGATTGTTAAAACGTCCCTTAGATAGATCAAAGAATTGGACTCCCTTAACTACTTGCTACACTCCACAGGTTTTAACTACCTCTTATCCAAACACAAGACCAGACAATTTTCTACCAATTAATTGTTACTTATTTATGGCCTGTGTGAATTTCCTTACTTGCTACATTTTGGTACTATCACACTTGCTAACTACATTTAGTACTGTTAAATTGTATAGCTTTTTGTAACTTACTTGAGATAATTGGTACTGTTAAAACTGTGTAAGATTTATGGAAACCACCTGTAACCTGTAAATTTGCTTTGCTTGCAATTTCTGTCTATATAAACCCCTCTCTTCTTTTGTTCGGGGCTGTGAGTTTATTCAGGGCATGAGCCCGCTCACAGTTGCCAGCCTAAGGTAAAAACCTCCAAACAACTGCTTTGTTTGTATTTTTGTGCTGCATACAACACAGCTACTATGGAAATCAGTATGGAGTTTCCTAAAAAACTAAAATAGAACTACTATATCATCCAGCAATTCCATTTCTGGGTGTTTACCTGGGAAAAAAAAAAAAAAAAAAAAAAACAAAGTGTGCTGGGAAAACTGGATATCCACATGCAAAAGAATGAAGTTGGACCCTTACTTAACACCATACACAAAAATTAATTCTAAGGGCCGGCTGAGTGGCGTGGTGGTTAAGCGCTGGCTTGGGAAGCCAGCGGCCCTGGTTCGGTCCCACATATGAGGGCCAGTAACACTGCCCTCAAAAAAAAAAAAAAAATTTAATTCTAAATGAATCAAAGACCTAAATGTAAAACCTAAAACTATCAAACTATTAGAAGATAACACAGGTTGAAAGGCACACAACACTGGATTTGGCAATGATTTCTTGGATATAACATCAAACAGGAAAAAAATACACAAATTGAGTTTCATGAAAATTTAAAATTTTGTGCATCAAAAGACACTATAAAGAAAGTGAAGAGGTAATCACAGAATGGAGGAAAATGTTGACAAATCATATATCTGATAAATGATTAATATCCAGTGTGTGTGTGTGTGTGTGTGTGTGTGTGTGTCTCCTAAAACTCAACAACAAAAAAACAAACAACCCAATTCAAAAATGGGCAAAGGACTTGAATAGACATTTCTCCAAAGAAGATAGACAAATGGCCAAGAAGTACATGAAAAGATGCTCAACCTCACTAATCATTAGGGAAATGCAAATCTAATCTACTGTGAGATACCACCTCACACCCAATAAATAGGATGGGTACTATCAAAAAAACAAAAACAAAAACAAAACATAAAAACAATAACAAAAAAAGAAGAAACAGAACATAACAAGTGTTGGTTGAAAATTAGAGAAATTTGAACCCTTGTGCACTGTTGGTAGAAATGTAAAATGGTACAGTTTTTGTGGATAATCGTATGGTGGTTCCTCAAAAAATTAAAAATTATTATATGAGCCAGCAATTCCACTTCTAGGTATATAGCCAAGGAATTGAAAGCAGGGCCTTGAGGAAATATTTGTACACCTATGTTCATAGCAGTGTTATTCACAATAGCTCCAACATGGACACATCCCAAGGGTCTATCCATGGATGAATGGATAAGCAAAATGTGGTGTTTACATGCAAGGGAGTATTATGCAGCCTTAAAAAGGATGAAAATGCTGGCATATGCATATGCTACCACAAGGATAAACATTGAGGACATATGCTAAGTGACAAAAGTCAGTCAAAAAAGACAAATACTGTATGATTCCACTTATATGAGGTACTTAGAATAGTTAAAGTCATAGAGACAAAAAGTAGAATTGGGTTGCCAGTAGCTGGGAGGGAAGAATGGGGACTTACTGTTTAATGGGTACAGAGATTTAGTTTTACAAGGCAAAATGAGTTATAGACATAGATGATGGCGATGGTTGCACACATTATTAATGTATTTAATACCACTGAATTGTACATTTAAAATAGTTAAGATGGTAAATTTTGTTTGTGTATTTTACCACAATAAAAAAAAAAACTTTTGGGGGGGTGTAGGGGCGGTAGCCACGTGGCTCAGCTGGCTAAGAACGCTGAGCTCTAAGCTACGGGGTCGCCAGTTTATTCCCACATGGGCCACTGAGCTGTACCTGAGCTGAACTGCCACTGAGTTGCCAACAGGTGGCAGGATAGCTCAGCTGGTGAGAGAGAGCACATGCTCCTACCAACAAGGTTTCTGGTTCAACTTCCACATGGGATGGTGGGCTATGCCCCCCCGCAACTAAGATTGAACACTGAACCTTGAGCTGAGCAGCCCTGAGCTGCATGGGCAGCCAGATGGCAACTGGACTTGGAGCTGAGCTTGCTGCACCCTTCACAACTAAGACTGAAGGACAACAACTTGGCTGTTCCCCTTCCCCAATTCCCCAATAAAATAAAAAAAATCTTAAAAAATATATATATATTTTTTAAAGAGAGACAGAACAACAACAACAACAAAAATACAAAACAAATCCCAATGATAAATGGTCTTTTATGCTATGGTAACTAAATCCCAATAGCAATTATTGGCTTTCTCTTCACCCTGTCCTCTCCACAAACCAAATATAATATATTTAATCATGTCAGTGGTTCTTGGAGTTTCATGGACTCTGTCTGGATCTTACATAGGCTACTTTCAGTGCATTCCTAGTGAACAGTATCTAACTTTTAATTAGCCATTTTCCTGCTTTTTCAACAATAAATTCTAATGCTATGCTATGAGGTTAAAACTAGCCTCACTTGATTCCATCCTCAACTAAATAAGCATACTCTCAATCCCCAAAGCACAATATGCTGGCAGTTTTTAAAGGCAGACAAACAACTCAGCAAATTCTTTTATGATAAATACCTAAAAATAAATTCCAAACAAAAAAGTTAAGCCAGCTGCTAATGCACATCCTGCCAGGCAGACACAAGTCCCTGAGGAGTCACTAGCTATTCACTGAAAGCCCAGGTCCGTTACTCCATCATTGCTAGAGCTAACGCAGAGCTATTCTTAGCTATGCAATCTGGTCAGCTACCAGGCTGACTACACTCTGATGGGTCGTCAGATAATCGGGATCCACAGTCTGTCGCACTCAATGAAGCACTAGAGGGCACCACACAGCATACCTTCTTCAGCTGTGCCCATTTTCACCGAGTTCCACCATCCAATATAATAGGAACATCCCTCAAAAGTGGAACAGACCTTAAGATATATTATGGTGGCACTTAAAGTCCTAATGTGTGATATAAAGAAATAGATTCTGAGCCAGTAAACACTCTATCAGACATAAGGAAAATACTATATTTTGTCCCTGGAGATGACCAGTGCCTGAGACACAGATAAAGAAATCCCGTGGAATGCACACTGAGTAGGGAATACATAATAAAGATGTAAGTCAAAATATCTAACTAAACTGTTCACTTTTAATTTCTCATAATACCAAAAGATTGGACCAAAATTGGAAAACTGAAGTTAACAGAGGAAGAATCACCTGGCCCGATGCAGCCAGTTTTACTTAGGCTCATTTGATATGCAAAACACAATTTCAAAAATATTAAATAAGGGCCGGCCGAGTGGCGCATTGGTTAAGAGCTGGTTTTGGGACGCCAGCGGCCCCGGTTCGGATCCCACATATGAGGGCCAGTGACACTGCCTCTACAGGCTAACAACAGGTCCACCTGGAGCTGGGCTGTGAGCCCCTGCGACGGTGTAGGCTGCAGCCCCTGCTGCAGTGGGCTGCCATGGGCTACAGTGAGTGGCCAGCAGCCAGCGTGAGCTGCCAATAGCAGCGGTGAGCGACCATCCAGAGGCCGGGGACCAATCTGCCTCATCCGGGAAGAGCGCAATGAAGATACCACCATGGGCCAGTGAAGCAACTTCTTCTGCAACTAAACTGAAGAACAAGCAGACAGCAATTTGTCTGTTCCTCTTCCCCGATTCCCCAACGCTGTTCCCCTCCCCCAATTCCCCAATTAAAAAAAAAAATCTTTAAAAAAAAAATTAAATAATGTTGACGTTTAAATCAAAGTGATTGAAATTTAAAATATTTCCACTTCAATTTTGGTTGAATGATGTTATTTCTTAAAAATAATGAAACAATTATCTCATTTTATATCTTTTTTATTATTTCTCCTGCTCATTTTGGGTTGACAACAGGAAAAATTGAGTAATATCAGGAAATATCTATTTCATTCACTCAATTATTCATATACTCACAAATAATTACTGAATACCTATGAATACATGCCAAAAACCCTTTGCTACTTAGTAGAGATACAGTGATAAAGAAGACATACAAGTTATTTTCTCGTGGGGCTTACAGTCTAGTGGGGGAGACAGACAATAAACAAGTAAAAAATATATAAACAAGATACTGTGTCCTTTGGCAAAAATTAATAGAGTGATATGCTAGACAGTATGTGGTACTGCATGAGGGTAACACCCTATAGAGGCAGTCAGAGAAGGCCTCTCCATAGTGATGACAGGTGAACTGATACCAAAGACGAGGAGAATGAGCTCTCCATGTGAAACGCTGGTAGATGAAACAACATATGCAAGTAGAAAAGGGCTGAGTGGCTTCAGGAACAGAAATGTCTGGGAAAAAAGATGATGGTCAAGAGATACTCAGAAACCAGATCATGTGTATCGCCTTCCCTGTATGCTCTGGTAAGAAGTTGTGTGAGAAAGCAGTTAAGGTGTTTAAGCAGAAGAATAACAATCTGATTGCATTTTGAAAGACCACCCTAGCAGATGTATGGAGATTGGGCTGGAGAAAGGAAACAGAAAGACTAATTATTGCAGGAGCCCAAATGAGAGATAATAGTGGCTTAGAGTAAAATGACAGCGATAGAAATGGAAAGATATGTTTTAGAGGAACAAGCTAACAAGACATTCAATCAATTCAAAGTGCTGAGTAAGGAGACAGAATATAGGGTTATGCCGAGGTTTTTCAAGTTCAAGGAACAGGGTATCCAATGATGCAGTTTTGGGGGTTGCATATCCAAGGACAGGTGTCAAGCAGACAGCTGGATATATGACTCTAGAGAGCAAGTCAGGACCAGAAAGTATTTGTTGCTATGGCCTGAATATCTGTATTTCCCCAAAATTGATATGTTGAAACACTAACCCCCAGAGTGATGGTTTTAGGCAGTGAGACCTTTGGGAGATGATTAAGTCATGAGGGCAGAACCCTTGTGAATGGGATGAGTGCCCTTATCAAAAAAAATAACAAACCCAGAGAGATCCTTCCACCATGTGAAGACACAGTGAAAAGGACCAGATATGCAGCCTCACCAGACACAGAATTTGCCAGTGCCTGTTCTTAGACTTCCCAGACTCCAAAATTGTGAGAAATAAATTTCTGTTGTTTATAAGCCACCCACTCTATGTTATTTTTAATAGTAGCCCAGACACATTAGGACATTAGTATATAGATGATATTTAAAGCCGTTGGAATGTCCCATATCCCACTCTCTTAGCCTTAGAATTTGGTTTACATTCAGTTGATCTTATTGGGGGGGGGGGGCGGTGATCTAAGAAACACAAGCCCAGTAATTCATAATACACTTCTGTTCACAAAGGCCTATAAGATTCTGTCCAAATTAGACACTGTCCCTAATTTAAAATAAATAACAAGAAAAAAACACCTTCATCGAAGAGGAGTCATTTTTAGTGACAAAACTCAATTTGAGGCAATTATATTATGCTTCAAGAATCTCCTTATCCCTCACAAAAACATACCAAAAATATTGTTTCTATGTAAAAACCAATTCTCCAATTAAAATCAGTCAAGAACTAATATTGAGCCAAACTCTGAGTAACTAAAGGAAAATAGGTTTCTCGGGCCGGCCGAGTGGCGCAGTTGTTAAGCACTGGCTTGGGAAGCCAGTGGCCCCTGTTCGGGTCCCACATATGAGAGCCAGTTACACTGCCCCCGAAAAAAAAAAAAAAGAAAGAAAGAAAGAAAAATAGGTTTCTTAGATTCATGCCAGCCAATTCATAATTGCTCATGATAGGTCAAAATTAGTCCAAAGTAAGTGCTAAAAGAAGTCAAACCACATTCTCTTCAATGCCAAAATATAGGTTTGTATTTCTTCACATTGGTAAAGAACTTGAATAAGTCATTTCTCATAAATGACTGGACTCACAACAAGCACAATTTCAAAGCTAGTAAACTGGTTAGGTCAGTTCACGCTAGTGGCAAAATGGCACAAGCTATTTGTTGTTGGACTGTCTTCTTTAAAATTTCATTTTATGAGTAACAAGTTTTTGATGTTCAAAAAAAACAACAAAAAACAGTATTATCCATTGTTTTATAGAATTCTATCTTGCCTGTAATATAATAGTTATTAAAATACTGAAGTTATCCTAATCACCACAAGTTTTCTCAAGGAGCTCAAGTCAAAACTCATATTAAAACCAGTATGATGGAACATTAAAATGATCTGAAAATTATTCTCTCTATACAATAATGTATAAAAAATATAACAAATTATTTTAAATGCAAAGCTGAGCTCACGAAGAAGGAAAAGCCAAGGTGCCAACTGGGAAGATGGACTTACAAATGAGACTAATATGCTCACAACTGACACTGTGTGGTTTCAATTTTTTATACCTATGGAGGGACAACACAAGGATTTTAAAAAATGAAAACACCCGGAGTCTACACAGGCTGAAAAGTTGAATCTACAATGATGCACTGTCTAGGGTACTAGAAACACTATTCCTTTTTGTAAAAAGGTAAACTAGAAATATTACATGTACTGACATGCAAAAACACAGGGAAGTGTGCTTCTGCTTATTCTCTGGACTAACAGAAAAGCTTGCCCTGAGAATTCCAAACATTGTCCTGCACTTCTCACAGGTTCATAATTTGCAACATGGTCCAGGAATCCACGAGCCCAGAAATTATCAAGAAAATTGATGCCAGGATAGAAATTTTACAAAAACACTTGGAAGAAGAAAAATTTTAAACTGCTTGAGAGACACACCATCAACAATGGCTGCAAAGAATTTCCATGGATTGAGAAACTCTAAACGTAAATTCACAGGCTAAAATTACAAACCACATGAGGAAAACAATCCACCATGAATGAAAAGGACTAACAAATACAGAATTAAAAACCTAAAGAACTTCAAATACAAGAACAATTTTCTAAAGATTAGACATATACAGTAATACCTTGGTTTTTGAGCATAATTCATTCTGGAAACAAACTACTTATATTGCAAGACATCACTCATTTACCAAGTTAAAATATATTAGAAATGTTTGCTCGTTTTGTGGAACACTCACAAACCAAGCTACTCACAATCCAAGGTTTTACTGTATTGAAAATTATTAAAGACAGAAAATAAAAACACTAAAAGGATTAAATATATATGGAATAAAATAGAATTTCAAGTAATTAAAAATATGGTCATTAAGAGACATTTACTTCTGCTGATGATGTAGAATGTCACAAGAGCACATTACTCCCAGCTAAACAATGAGAATGATCCATAACCTACAAATCCTAGGTTCTTTAAACCCTTCCAAGAACCAAGGTCAAAAAGAAACCTATTAAACTAAACACCAAAAATGAACCAGCTCCTCTAACGAGAAAGCAAGGCAGCTGAGAAGAAGAACAAGAGGCAGAGGAGAGGGGCCGGCAGAATAGCTCAATTGGTTAAGAGCTCGCTCAGGAGTGCGAGCTGAGCTCTGAGCAACACAGCAGTTTGATGCCCAGCCTGAGCTGAGCTGCCGCTAAGCTGCCAACAGGTGGCAGGATGGCTCAACTAAAAAAAAAAGGAGGTTTAGGGCCTGCCCAGTGGCGCGGTGGTCCCACATATAAGGGCCAGTGACACTGCCCTCTAAAAAATAAATAAATAAATAAATAAATAAATAAATAAATAAATAACATAAAAAACACTTGATTCTCCCCTCCAAAGAGACAATAAAGGGTAAACAGAGGAACACAGAATAGGGAGGACAAAAAGAAACAAAGATGGTAGATTTAAACATGTCAATAATTACATTAAAAGTTAATACACTCATTAAAAGCAGAGACTGCCAGGCAGGATGTAAAAAGCAAGATCCAACTAGAAGTTATTCTTTAAAAATTCATTATAGACATATGACTTGTGGGGTACTTGTTTACTTGTTTTATCAATTACTGAGGGAGGGGTATTAAAATCACCTAATTCTGATTATAGATTTGTCTACTTTCATCCTTAAAACTTTCAATAAAGACAAAGACAGGTTGAAGGTAAAAGGAAAGCAAAAGATTTATCATGAAAACACTACACATAAGAAAGTGTTGGGACTACATTAATATCAGAAAAAGAAGACATCAAAATTAAGAGTGTCACCAAATGTAAGGAGAAGCACTTCATAATAATAAAAAGGTCAAATCATCAATAAAACGTAACTATCTTGAATGTGTGTGACCTAATAATAAAGCTCTCCAACAGATTAAGGAAAACTGAAATTATTGAAGAGAAAAGTAAATAGATCCACCGAGTAAGTAGATTTTAACACCTCTCTCAGTAACTTATAAAACGAGACACACACACACATACACACACACACACACACACACACACAAAAGAACTGTAAAGATTTAGAAGTCTTGAACCATGCCATTAGCCAACTTGATCTACTTGATATGTATGAAACAATACCCTTAACATCAGAAGTCACATGGAATATTCACCAAGAAATACCACATGTTGTCTCAATAAATTTCGAAGGATCAAAGTCTCACACAGAGTGTTCTCTGACAGCAATGGCATTAAATTACACATTGAGAAGATATCTAAAAAAATCCTCAAATTTTTTTTAACATAAAGCAACACATCTTAAAATAACATATAGGTCAAATTAAAAAAATCAACAAGGGAAATTTTTAAAAGTTTAACCTGATGACAAAATGTAAGCACACACACCAATAAAAATTAAACATATATCTAACTTCTGGTCTAATAATTCTACTCCTAGGTATTTATTTAAGATAAATAAAAATATATGCCCACAAAAAGACCTATAACCCAAATGTTTATAGCAATTTTATTATAGAAAAAAAAAAAAAGGAAACAACCCACATGATGTCCTACAACAGGAAAGTGGAACAAATTGTGGTGTATTCACACAATACAGTAATAGGATTAAAAAGGCACAAACTACTGACACAAGCAACAACATGGATTAATTTCATATGAATTGAGAGAAAGACGGTATACATGATACCTACTGTATGATTCTATTTATATGAAGTTCAAGGATAAGCAAAACTACCTAGATAATAGAAGTCAGAAGGGAGACTGCCTCTTAGGAGAGGGGGGTGAAGAATTGACAGGGAAAGGGAATGAGTGAACTTCCTAAGGTGATGGGCATAATACATAAATTGATACAGGTGATGATGGCATGGGAATATACATATTTTTCAAACCTCACCAAGCTATACTTAATCCTGTGCATTTTATTGGAAGTTACACTTCAATTTTTTTTAAAAACAAAATGAAAGAGAACAGCCAGGAAATAGCTGAACAGGAAAGAAGAGCAATGTGCCGACACTATCTCCAGTGGGGTAACACTGGGGTGGGGTAGGGATTTGATGTAATCTGCCCCAGTGGGGAGGAATACTTTATCACTAAATGGTTTAGAATTGTCTGCATTTGGAGGTAATAATAAGCAAGTCAACTTTTAGTCAGTTTTTAAAAAATATTCTCTACAGACAATAAGTCCCCCACCATAATCCCTGTAGCCAGGGTAGCCCACTCCCACCAACACTACCTAATATGCCACTGATCAGTGCTGGTAACATATAATAAAAAGGTACAGTAATTAAACTATGTAGTATTTGGTATTGGCTCAAGAATAGAAAAATCAACAAGCAAATTAAAGAGACCAGAAATGTACCATAATGCTTATAGGAATTCTGTATATGAAAAGAGTGGCTGTGAATGTTAGTGGATAAAAAATGGTTACTCATCAAATAACATTATGACAAAAGGGTAACAATATGAAATAAAGTTGGATCAATACCTTATAATCCACACCAAAATAAACTCTGAATAAGTCAAAATCCTAAATATTTAAAAAGTCAAATACTTCCTCCACCTCACCCGCTCCCCCTAAAAAAGCCATGATAGAATATGGAGGATTTTGTTTGGGAATCTTGGAGTAAAGAAGGTTTTACTATATGTGATATAAAATCCAGGTGCTACAAAGAGTCATAAATTTGACTACAAACCAATTAAATGTTCCTACATATCAATAAACAAATAAAATAAAAAGAAAAATTAACACCTAGAATATTTGTAGTATATGTCATAAAAAAATTACATCCTTTAACATATAAAGGATGCCTATTCTTAAAAATAAGACAATGAGCAAAGAGTAGTATAGAATACAAAAAATGCAAGCTCCTACATAAGGAAATACTCCCTGTACTAAAGGAATACAATTTTGATTAAAGGGAATTTATGAAGCAGTCGCTTGGACTTTAGTAAATACCTCATTGGTTACAAAGATTCATTATTTGAACTCATTAGACTAAAATCAAATGTGTCAATCTAAATGGGGTTTATTATATTCTATTTCCATCATGGGTTTCATTCTCACTGTTTCCTGACAGTATCAAAGAAGAAAACAGCTTTCAGACATACTATAGAACCTGCTTTTATCTTTAAAAATAGAAATTCCATCTCTATATTTGTATACACATTTGAAAATAAATGCATGAAGTCATAAAACATAGTTATAGTTGGTATTGCTAACAGTGATGGTTCACAAACTGTACTTGGATATCATTGAAGACATAAATTACTCTGCTGTGAGCTTGCTAAACAAACTATTTCTATCTCTTTTTTTTTTTTTTAAGGGCAGTGTCACTGGCCCTCACATGTGGGACCGAACTGGGGCCGCTGGCTTCCCAAGCCAGCGCTTAACCACCGTGCCACTCAGCCGGCCCTAACAAACTATTTCTAAATGGTCATGTGAAAAAGTAAATGTGAAAAATTATCATAAACTTTTTGAAAACGAAGTGGAACTGTGGACATTTTTTTCCTTTTCTAGCCCCTATGTTGTCCAACCATATAATTAAAAACATAGTAAAACTTCTCTATTTGATAAAACATCTTACTTCAATATGAGTATATACTAATAAAAGTATTTTTGATGATTATAGAGTTTAAACACAGTGCAGAGCTTTTCTTTTCTTTGAAAGCATGGACAGCACAAAGAAAAGGAAACACAAATGGCTTCCAAATATAAAAAGATGCTCAACATCACTCATAGTAGACAAATGCATATTAAAATTATGATGAAATTGGTAAAGATTAAACAGTTGGATACACTGTGTTGTCGAGCATGTGAAAACAATCATTCTCACATGCTGTTAGTGAAAATATAAATTAATATAACTTTTACGGAGTGCAATTTGGCATACTGATGGAAATTTGAAGTGTTCTGCAAGTCCACTTCAAGAAATTTATCATACAGGTACTTTTCACATATGCAATATGATATATGTATAGAAATATGTCTATAATAGTAAAAGATTGGATATAATCTGGTTAAATCAATTATGGCACATCCATGCAAAGTAATCGTGAAGTCATTAAGATAAATGTGATACTTCTGTATACATATCAACAGAGAAGTTTCCAAGATATGCTTGTAAGATATAAATTTAAGGTGCAGAACATTTATGCAAAAACTGATTGCCTGTGGGGAAGAACTGAAGGACAGGGAGACTAAGGGCCAAGGACAGGAAAGAAGCTTAGTTTGCATTATACTTAATGTATTGTTTGAATTTTATACCATGTTCCTATATTACTTATGCAAATACGTAATAATCTTCTTTAAAACGAGCATGCATATTTCACTTGTACTGTAACACAGAAGTGATAAAGAACTGTATGCTAGGGCCAGCCAAGTGGCACATTGGTTAAGAGCTGGTTTTGGGATGCCAGCAGCCCCGGTTCAGATCCCACATATGAGGGCCAGTGACACTGCCCTCTACAGCTAACAACAGCTCCACCTAGAGCTGGGCTGCGAGCCCCGGCGATGGTGTAGGCTGCAGCCCCTGCTGCCGTGGGCTGCCATAGGCTACAGTGAGTGGCCGGCAACCAGTGAGTGGCCGGCAACCAGTGTGAGTGGCCGGCAGCCAGTGTGAGCTGCCAACAGCCGCCGTGAGCAACCATCCAGAGGCTGGCGACCAATCTGCCTCATCGGGGAAGAGTGCAATGACGATACCAACATGGGCCAGTGAAGCAACGTCCTCCGCAACTAGACTGAAGAACAAAAGGACAGCAATTTGTCTGTTGCCCTTCCCCAATTCCCCAATGCTGTTCCCCTCCCCCAATTCCCCAATAAAATCTTTAAAAAAAAACAAAAAAAAAAGAACTGTATGCTAGAGAAGCAGGAATTGGAAGACAGGATGGGATCAGAAGAAGGAGTTAAGGGAAATGAAAGTGCCATTTGGGTAGAAAGGCTTTGAGAGCAGAGACTGCTATAAAGGAAGACGAAAATGGAAAGAAGTATGAAAATAAGAAATGAGTTTATTCTGCCAGGGATGAGGACTCACAAGCAGCTTCATACAAAAAAAAGAACTGGCCCATAATAAGGTCCTTCCTTGGCTGTCCTGGTCAGGAAGACGCCTGTGAGAGAACAGGCAGAACCAACAAAAGAATAATACATGGTTGCACATTTACTCAAAATATGTAAATAATCAGGTAAATGGTTTTTAACATGATGAATTTTTCACTAAACTTTGAATGTATAATATATTGAAACAGATAGTCAGCAACTCCTCTCTGTCTTACGATTTACTCAAAATTCTTTTGGCCTTCTAGATGTATTTTTTTCTATATTCTTGTTGAATGGTATGCTGTTTAAATAATATAGTCCAAAATACTTCCATATTACTGATTAAAAAAAAAAACTCTGAATGCTTGTATAGTTTACCTACCAAACAATGTAAGAATCCTGGTGTTTTGTCAGGCTTACAGTAAAAAAGGCAGAATGGTAATAGCAGTGTTTAAACTAATTATTTTATTATAAGAGTTGGCCCTGACAGTGCTGTGATATTTGGTTTCTAGAACAATTTTATTAAGATCATATACATGTTATTGTATGATTTAATAAAAATACAAAAGCAAATAAATTAACCTACTACTGTTAAGAATATTTACAGGAATGCAGCTCCACACCATTGCCCAGATGAAATGGAACAAAGATACTACAACTCAAAAACTACTTTTAAGTGTGTGCTAAATTACAACTCCATAAGAGAATAACAATGGGCGGGCAGATAAACACATATGGTATGGAAGCCTGAATAATATGCTTAAATCAGAAAAAGCATCAGATTGCAATCAAAACAAAGAACACCTGGCTCTGAATACCACAGCTGCAGCTGCAACCCAACAGATAACCGCAATGTTTCTGATACAAGAGAAATACTATAGGACATTTATCACCCTCCTACACCCTCCATTTCAATAACATTACCATTAGTAACATTAGGTTTGTTTTTTTTAACAATAAAGGTGAATAACCTGTCAATGAGTGAAAAATTTATTTATTATGGACTCAAGAGATACATGATAAGAGAACTAATAACTGTTGTAGAAAGAAAAAGAGCAATAATTTAAGGTCCTCATTAAAGAGGTCCTTACATAAACAGATAATATTGTTTCTAGACAGTGAAATGAGCATCATTTTGCTGCCAAAACTATAATTTCACTATGCTCTCACTAGACATGAGTAGGTCAGTATTTACCAAAAGATGAACAGCTAGGTAATGTGTTCTAACCTATGGCAAATCATTTACCATGGAAGTTTAGATTCATTTATTTGTTCTACATATCCTAAAAAGTCCAACATATTCATATTAATTTACTGTCTACAACCTAAGGTAATTTATATGTAATATATGAGCAGATATGTTAAGTGATCTTCATTCTTCAAACATTTACAGAGGCAAAAGCAGATAGATGAGGATCTGGGCAATGATTGATATGCACTTCGTTATTCTACTTCTGTGTTTCTGAAGAACAATTCCAGATGTTCGTTTGGTTTTCCTGGTGCACATTGCATTTCCACTAATGATTCCATTACGGATGCTTTTGGTTATACGAACAGAAAATCTGACCACTGGTGGCAGAAACAAATTGGGGTGAGTATTCTTCTCTGGATGCTTGTATGCATTGCGGAAAGGTGCCTGATGATGTTGAATCAATGGCTAAACAACGTCATGACTAATGACTCAAATAATACTCTGGGCTTTTCCCTCATCTTCACAAATGGCCGGCAAAGCTCAAGATGTCACTTTTACCTTAAAAGATAGTTCCAGCTACATCTTTATTACCATGACTTTCTAGAAGCCCTCATACATTTTCTTATATCTCATTTGCTAGAACTGTGTCACATAGCCATTTCCTGGTTGCAAGGAAAGCTAAAACATTTTATATTTTTCAAGTCCCTCTATTGGAGATTGCAAGAGAGAAGTTGAAAGATGTCTGTGAGTAGCCATTGAACAGCATCTAGAACAGTCTGCTCTTCTAACTACTCAACATTCCACACATATATTTTACATGTAACACATTCACCCCCTCCAAAGGGAGGTAACCCCAAAGTCTCATCTAGTTATAAAATCTAGCTCTGAATCCAGGATCTCTGAAGTAGAACAAATCTTTCCATCATGATGAATGTGGACTGTTGTGAGCCTATACACTTAAAGACAAATTATCTGCTCCCAACACACCCGATACACCATGATGGAGAAAGAAGAGGGTAACAGCCAACAAAAACTCTCATTCAGAAATAGGAAGGATGAGAAATAGACAGAAGTCAACTGTCCATAGCACACAGTAATCCCTAGATGGACAATGG
The DNA here is from genome assembly GCA_033961575.1 of Aselliscus stoliczkanus. Taxonomy (NCBI): domain Eukaryota; kingdom Metazoa; phylum Chordata; class Mammalia; order Chiroptera; family Hipposideridae; genus Aselliscus; species Aselliscus stoliczkanus. The sequence continues at coordinate 28,764,349 of CM066731.1, forward strand.
TTTGATTTCTTTGGTTATCTTCTGACAGCCTCAGATTCAGCTGTTTAAGAGGTTCTCCCTTGACTGCTGTCATTCATATTCTCTGATTCTGCCCTTTGAGGGGATGTCCCTTGTCCATTATCCTCCTTGGCCACATATGAGACTGGCATTGGCAAGTGTACCCTTCTTGCATTCTGTACAGCTTTCATTTGCCCCTGCTAGTATACACATCATACTGCTAGAATGAGTGCAGGGTACTTACTGCCTTAGGGGCTGAATAGTCATACATAGAATGTTTGCTCTCTACATTTGGGGTTTCATTAGCTGCTACCAGATATAGCTTTGTAAATTAAATTTAACTTATATTAAAAATTCAATTCCTCAGTCACACAAGCCACATTTCAAGTGTTCGACAGCCACATGTGACTTGAGCCTACTGTGTTGGATAGTGAAGATGTAAAACATTTTCATCACTGCTGAACATACTATTGAACAGTTCTACATAAAGGGTGTCATAAAAAAAACCTGTTGAATTTTATTTGCAGTGTTCCAAATCCACATAAAATTAATGTACATTTATTTGTTAATCCTTTGTTTAAAATATAGACATATTATGAAATCTTGTCGGTACATGAAAATCATAGCTGAATTATCATGAAGTGTCTAATATCTGGCATAGGTGTCAGAATTCATCATAAAAACTATAGACAGTAATCAAACCATTATGTATACTGTATTCACTCTGGACATAAAAGCAGCTCTAGAGATTCCAAAGGCTTTGAATTGTCTGAGTCGCACTATTTGAGAGTCACCTCATAAGGTTGGCTGATAGAAGGCTGGCAGGTTCTCTAGAGAATCTGCCGTTTCGAGGATTATGCACAGTCTGGGACATGTCTACAGCAATTGACCTGTATACCTTCAAAATGGCCTTGGAAGTTTGGTAGAATTCCTATAGGCTAAAAATAACTAAATAAAAATAAAACCATCAGCCCTGAAGGCAGTCACAGTATCTTTCCTTTCACTCAGAGATTTCATTCTAAATCCACATCAATATTTGCCACCACCTACATTATCCCAACCTAGTAACTGAAGACTGAAGAGAATAAAAAGGCTCCCATTCACAAAAAAAAGAAAGCCCTGTTTAGAAGTTCTTGGCTACACGATGTCCTCTTTGGGTTTTATGCCAATTTAAATTTTGGAAATTTGAGAAGACCACAAGTTTTAGTTTGACTCATCAAAAAGGATCAGAATAGACTTTATGTATGTTTGCAGGAAGTCATCAGTCTCCAGAGCAGATCCAAATCTAAATCAGACCTCTAAGGGCAGACATTAACAGAATATTAAAACCAAGGCTATAGTCGAATCCTTTATACCTCAGTATTTTTAAATTACAATTATATCTATATTTAATAGGAAGATAAAAGAGACATTTTACCAATCTCTAAAATATATTAAGAAAAATAAAAATATATTGAATACTTATAATCAACTGCAAATATATACTTCAGAAAATCCATTTCAGTGTTATTGTGACTTATTGTTACAAAGATTGAATCTTTATACTAACTCAGAAGCTTCTTTTAAAAACCCTGACGGTATATTGATGAGTTTAGGAAAACATAGGATTAAAGGAATTCTTTTCACAATAGGGAATGTTATAAGATATCCAAAAAAAATATTAAGTTCTAAAAAGGCAAACCTCTTTAAGAATCAAATAATCAGCTTTTCATTTATAATATAATAAAATATTTTTCAGTAAAATCAGATTGCATGCTTAAAGTATATCTTAATGTATAGCAATTATCATGCACTACATCTGTAACACAACACTCAGAAGTATATAAATACAGCTATAAAATTAAAAGTAGCAATAACAAGAAACAAATAATATTAGACAGAAAAAAAGCCTCTAACCACTTTGTCCTCCTGGTGTGAATATCCACGAAAGCAAGTTAGAAAGGACAGAAAAGACAAAACAAAAAAGATAGAATTAATTCCATTCTTAAAACAAGTAAGAGTTTTTAAAAGTTTGTTAGTGAAATAAAAATTCTGAAAAAGTATAATTACATTTTGATTGAAATCTAAACGTTTTAAAAGAAAATGTATTCCATACATTTCAAGATAGACCATGCTGGAATATGTTAATGTATGTAAATCGGAATAATTTCTATAAAATCAATTAACTACCTAAACATCAAAAAAAGGAGAATGCTCTTACCACAAATAAAATCTCAATTAAATACTCAATTAACTCAAAGAGAGAAACTGAGAAATGTTAAGGGAAAAAAAAAAATGGTTTTATGTACAAAGACAGTAAAACACAGCATCACCGTCTATCTTTAATTTCATCATAAACTATTAACAGTAGACAAAAAGTAATTTTATATAAGTTATGCATATTTTTTCTGAAAATAATCTCTGTTCCAGAAATTTAGAAGTCTTCTGAACTTTATAACTGAAAAGATAATATTTAATTTTAAAAAGTCATTAAAGATAAAATACTACTGATCACAAGTGGTAATTCTGGGTCATAGTTTCCCAATATTACAAATGTGGAAAATAAAATGATAAGATATATGATTTGGTCTAGAAAACATATTTAGATATAATAAAATTAAACTCAATTGTTGCATTTCTTTACACTTAAATATAAAATAATGATAACACAGTAAAAGTGATAATGTAATCATAATGGCCTGATCTATTACAAAAACTTATATAAATTAAAAATCAAAATCATGTGTTAAGAGGTAGCACTTTTTCTGAAATATGCGTGGCAGAATAATACTCATGACTAAAAAAAAAAATCTGCAATCAGAAAGACCTATCTGAAAATACCACTTTTTAAAACAACACTCTTAATTGTATGTCCACAATTTCTTTAAACTCTCTAGCCTTTACTTCCTTACATGCAAAATTGGGAATTAATGTTATAGGGTGTTTTGAGAATTAAATAAAATAGTCTGGAAAACTCTCAACACAGTGACTGGCACATAGTTCTATATCTGATATTCTAGTCTACTAAAACATAGGCTACTGCATTGAAGAAATAGGATTCCATCCTTTACTGTGTTCTTGACTGTTTTGTTACAAATGTTAAAGCTAATGATCATATAAAAGCTATTGTACACAGTCAAGGACATCTATTACCAACCATTTAGTCCAACAAAAATCATTTACAGAGCACTCATTATGTATGTATCAGGCACTACACTAGATGTCTCAGATGTAAAAAATGAGTAAGACAGGTTCTGCCCTCAAGAAACTAAATATAATGAGAGAAATAAATCATTGCAAAACAGAGATGTTCTGAATGCAAGGGAAAAACAGAGCACTATGGAAACACAAATAAAAGAGGAAAGAACAGGACTTGGAGAGAGAATTAAGAGAAGGTTTCTGAAATGTAAGCAGTGCTTTAAAGAATAATGAAGAGAGTGTCATGTCAGCAAAACCATAAAGAACATTTGATGTAAAGAACAAGGCATTCGCAAAAAGCACAAAAGCACAGACGAGACTGGCATATTGGGAATACAAAGAGTCTGTAATAATTAGATTATATAAATGATATGCTTGAACTAAACTCTTCATGGTTAACTATATTAATATCTGGCAAAATCTCAGAAGTATAACACTTTCACAGGAGAACTCACATTGCAGAACTTTTTTAAATTAAGAAAGAAAAAATTGAAGTCATAACTAATAAATTTACTAATAGTTAATCCCTCTTAACAGATAAAACAAGTTTCATTTTAGCTATAATATATACATGGAAAATTTAGCTATAACATATACAAGAAATGTTACTACCATCATATCTTTATCTTTCAATAGGAAGAAAAAATAAACATAAGACCTACCATATGATTTATAAATAAGGCACAATATTATCAGTTACTATCTGTTGAGTGTTCAGTATGCCACAATGTGCATACTGACTGGTTGGAAGGAGACAAGTTTGGAACAGGTAGAACAAGTAGGAATTGCTGCAATATTTTGGGTAAGAAACAAATGTGAGAGTGGTATGAACTTGTGTAGTAGTTGCAAGAGGAATGGAGAGAAGTAGACTGATTTAGGTGATCCTGAAAAGTAAGGCCCCTTACGGCTGAGGAAGAAGAAGAAGTAATTTCAGAATCTGGCTTGGGCAACTGGGAGGAGCAAAGGACAATGTCTTAGGGGGAAAAAAAACAAGAGAAGCAGATTTAGGGGAAATAATGAATTCAGGTAGAGATAAGGTAAATTTCAGGTTCCTATTAATATATCCAAGCAGAGATTTTCAGTAGGCACCTATATAGCTGGATCTGGAGCTCAAAAATAATCTGGCTAGTAAAACCATATCTGTAAACCATCAGCATATATGCATATGTAGTATTTGAAGCTATAAGGGTGAATAAAATCTCCCAAGAAAATTGTTAAAGGAAAAAGGAAGAATGAGGATGATGACCCTAATCAAAATGGTTCTTCTCTTTGGACTGGCAAGCCTTTGCAAGAAAAGAAGTTCAAAATGAAAGGACGTCTTCTAATCAGATTTTAGTAATACAATTAAGTCAGTAGTTTCATTGTATTGGGTTGTTGGAAAAGTCATGACACATCTTTTGTATGTTTTTCGTCGCAAAAATGCATCACGACTTTTCCAACAACCCAATATTTGTACAAGTGGTATTAATCTCATTAACAATCAAATTGGAATTGAGTTGCTTGAAAATCAAAGCTAATGTATAAATATAAAATATTTTCAAGGACTTTAAGACAAGGACTGATTAAAATCTCATGTACAGGAATATTTTTATTTAAAACACATGGATAATTTGGATTTTAAATTCACTTTTTTAGAAAGTGAATTTCAACCTAAATTATCTGGATATTTCCTTCAGCTTTACATTTAGTCTGTGAGAAAAAAAAAAGACTAACTGGTTCAATTCAAAAATTAAAGATTAAAATTGCTTTGATTATTTTACACACATATTCATTTGGTGGACTCAGGCTATATATGCAATAAGAAATACACTGATACAGTTCTGTAATACATCATTTATATATCACATTGTGTATTCACCACCCAGGGTCAGTTCTTCCATCACCAACCTATGTAATTTTACTAACCATTGTCACCCCAATCAAGCTAAAAAATTAAGAAGAAAAGACACTGATAAAGATCAACTAGGACTCTAAGGAAACTAGTCAGTCTGAGAGATCTGTGAGCAGAGCTGGGGGTCCTTGAACTCTATGGTCCTAACTTCTTTTCATAAAACTCTATGGGGTTCTAACTTCCTGTCTTCCTGATATATATATATATATATATATATATATATATATATATATATACACTCCATCTTGGCATAGGGCAGAATGTGCACGTGGCTCATTGGGTCTGCCCGTTCTCATACTGCTGCAGTACATTTTCCTTTCCCCAAATAAATCCTTTTGGTGACAGACTACCTAATGAATGTTATTGTTCAGTCAACACTACTAACCCAATACACAAATATGATTATCTAATTGCATAAGGAAACAAATGTAAAAGCACCTCACATAATACCTGACATATATATTAGGTAAGAAATCTCATACTATAAAAATTATTGTAAAACACTTCTATAGCACTCACTGTGTGCCACAAATATTAATTCATTTTAGCTTCACCAAGAGCCTTGTGAGATAGGTACTATTATTTCTATTTAAAGATTTACAGATAAAGAAACTGAGGCAGAGATTAAGCATCTTGTACAAGTCACATAGCTAGTAAATGATGAAGACAGAATTCAAACTTAATCTCACTTCAGAACTTGTGCTGATGTGTCTTTAGCACAAGTTTACATGGTGAAAATGTATTACTTTATGCTCAGTTTGAAACATTATTTTATCTCCTTCCATAATGCTAATATTCTTTAGGAGGTATAAAATGTCCTGCAATTCTGCAAGTTAGACTGTTTCTCATAGTCACCATGTTATCCTGAAGAATTAGGGAGGTTGACATCAGTGAGGGAAAACAATTCTCTCTTTCTTCCTTTTAAATCCTACAACTATTCTCTAATAAATTCTCATGCATTCTAGATTATTCAGTTTAATGGCTTGAAATTTAGGATCCACCTGACAAAACCATTAATTAATGATGGTCCTATAAATTATATAATTCTGTAGAATTATATATAATTCTATATAAATTATATATAATATATAAATAAATATAATAAGTTATCCCACTTTACTTATTTCTTAAATTCCTATATAAAGTGGTGCCCTCAACGTTCCCATGTTATATAATAGTGAGAAGGAATAAAAACCAAAGCTTAACTACAATATATTAGATATAGTAACAAAAGAGAATTAATGAAGCTTCTCAATTACCTTTTAAAAATTATTTAAGCAGTAGAATATTTGGCTATATGAATATACTTTTCAAGCCTTCAAGAATTGCATGAATAATCTAGTATTAATTCAAAAATCATAAAATGCTAAATCCAGGAGAAACCTTACAAATCAGTTAGATTGATGTTTTCATTTTACAAATTTTAACACAGAAATACTAAGACATGAAACGACACGTGAAACAAAAGTCACATAACACCACAGCAGGAACAAAACCTGGTTCTCCTAATTTTCTCAGGGTATGCCACCCTCTAGAGAATGTCAAATTTTCCCCAATATACTGGTATGTAGTAATTCTATGAAGTCTACAAGAATATTCATATGAGATGCTGTTGTTTGGGGTGAATGGAAAATGATTGCATATTGCACTAGCACACTAGCTACAGACTTGCAAGTAATCACAGTGACTTGAAATTTAAAAAAGAATTGCCTAGAGGACTGCAATAATACTCTAATTATTATTTTATCTCTGAGTGTACAATTTAAATACTAGTTATTAAAACCACTCATATATATGATAATGACATTTACACTAGAGCATGTCAATATTATCATTCCATTCATAAAGGACTACTTTCTTTTATAATCATAAAGTTATAATTCATTCTGCTTCAAATCTGATACTTCGATAGAAAAAAATTGTTACATTTATAAATGAAAAAATTCAATTCTGGAAAATCTATTATATTTTTCAAAATTAGATTAAATGTTAATGAAATAGCAATCTATTTTTTGCACCAAAATGTAAAAGAAACTAAAAATTAATGTTGTTGCATTTTGAAGCTTAAAATAATCCTAGATGTAGGGCCAGCCAAGTGGCGCGGTGGTTAAGCGCTGGCTTGGGAAGCCAGCGGCCACGGTTCGGGTCCCACATATAAGGGCCAGTGACACTGACGTCAAAAAATTATAATAATAATAATAAAAAAATAATAATAATCCTAGATGTAAATTATCTTTAATGTCTTTCCTAACTAGAGTCACCATTCTAAGATTACAAAATAATTTCTCCCTTATAGTCATTATTTTTAAACTTGACTAAATATATAGTTTTTATTTATTAAAGAGGCATCATCCTAAAAAAGAAATAAATGGAAGCAATATTTTAAAAAATCTTATTGTATTGAGATTTCCATATGTCCTGCACTTCATTTATTTTCTCTGTATCCTAAATACTGAAAGAGTTCATTAATTGTTAAGGATGGCTCCACATGAAAGAGCCTCAAAATTAAAACAAAAGATTATTTTATCTTGATTCTTAAAAAATTAGTAAACTAAGATTTTAATCAGCTTTATAATTAAATTTTAAGCTATAAAATATTTGTATTCTCATTATTTTTCTTCATAAAAATAATCTGGCCGAATTTCACTGAGCTTAATCCTTTAGGGTTATGATAAATCAAAGAAATGTATTCAGCATCTGTTGAAAGCAAAACCCTTCTTTTTCTATTACGTGAGACAACTGAGCATAGGTATGACAATCGAATTTGAAAAGAGAAATTGAACTCAATATACTTTTCATTTAGAATACAGACAACTTTTATATATACAGTATATATCATTCAAAGGGACTCTTTCTGAAGTGAACTATGACACTCCTATGAGAGGTGTCTCATCTGAATGAAAATGTACTAAAACTAATAAGAGGAATCCAGGGATATCTTTCTTGAGCTAAACTCTAAATTACTTTTCATATTTTATTCCCCTGACACTTTAGTCAGATCAAAGAAAAATTATGAGAAAACTGGGGAGTACTCCTTCCATAAACCATCCTATCAGGCTAATCCAAAACGTACAGAATTTTATAGTAGATTGCAATGCAACAGATTTTCAAGGAGTATTCCAATTTTTCACTGTCCTTAATATATTGAGTAAAACTCAGCATATGGGAACCATATGTTAGAAAACAACAAATACATTTTCAAGCAAACTAATCAGATGGTATTAGAGACTTCTGTGTCTGGCCTACATGTGATAGCAAGGACTAGATTTCTCCACCTGCCTGAAATAAACAAATAAAAAAAAAACAGACAAAATACATGAAAGAATGATTTCCAAAGCATTGGATATTAGGCAACAAAGGGCAGTGATAGCTAAAAGATGGAAACAAATAAGAGAAGCTCTACAATTGACCCCAGCTTACTGATTTGAAAGATTTCAGAAAGCAGAACAGTATAGAGCAGCTGAAGTTCAGCTTGGCAGACACCCTGAGTAGAAGGGATTAAAACTGGGAGTCTGAGGAGGACAACACAACTAGATTTCACAGGACAAGTTACCTGAGTAGAGAAAGCTGCACTGAGAGAGAACCCTAGAGAATCTGCAAAAGGTCCTTTCATGTATTCAGCTGAGTAACGATCAGAGAACATGTATGTGAGATAATAACCAACAATAGGGAAAAGTCATGTAAAAGGATTAGAGAGAACAGTGGATGCTCCCACCTACAAGACTAGAAAAACTCATAATTGGTGGGACATTGGTTAAAGTACACAAGAAAGCCTTGCTTTAGTAGAAGAGAATAATTAGTGCTAAACTGAGCAGTACTCCATAATCATCTAAAAACCTATATGCAAGATGCAAAAGTGTCAAATTGTTTCCACATGAATGCATCCTAGAACAAAGCTAAAGAAAAACTACAGGAATACAAAAATATCCAGCACCCAACAAAGGAACATTTACAATGCTGGATTCCGAACATAAGATATCAAGCATGCAAAGAGTCAGGAAAACATATGAGAATAATCAATCAAAGCCAATCCAAATCTGACAGAGATGTTAGAATTAGCAGAGGAGGACATTAAAATAGTTATTATGGAGTTTGTATTCTATATGTTTAAAAAGTTAAGTAGAATGTGAAAGATATAAAAATGTCCAGTACTGAAATTCTGTAATTGAAAACTACAATGTCTAAAACGAAAAACAACATCAAATGACATTAACAGCAGATTTGATATTGCAGAAGAAAAGATTAGTAAACTTTAAGACATACAATGGAAAATGTATAAAACCAAACACAAAATAAAATTTGGTTTGATGCAAAGAACAGATGTGGGCTATAGGACAACTTTAAGCAGCCTAACATATGGGTAATGGAAGTCTATAAAAGAGAGGAGAGGAGGGGGCCAGCAAAAATACTTGAAGAAATAATGGCCAAAATTTTCCAACTCACAGATCCAGAAAGCTCAGAAAACTTGAAACACAAGAAACGAAGAAACATATACCAAGAAATGCCATAATTAAATTGCTCCTAACTAGTAATAAAAGGAAAACCTTAAAAACACCCACAGAAAAAAGACTCATTATATACAGGGAGACAAAGGTGAGATGATATCACACTTCTAATTGGAAACAGTGAAAGGGAGAAGACCTGAAGCAACATCTTTAGAATGCTGAAAGAAAGTAATCATCAACCTATAATTCTATACCTAGCAAAAATTATCTTTTTAAAAAAGGCAAAATTTCCAGCATAAAAAGTAGAAGTCATTCATCACCAGCAGACTTCCACCATGAAAAATATTGTAGGAACTCCTCCAGACAGATGAAACATGATTCCTGACAGAAATACAGATCCACAAAAAGAAATGACTAATACTAGAAATGGTAATGACAAAAGCAAATATCTATTATTTCTCTCATTATCTAAAACTCGTTAAAAGAAAAAACTTTAAACAAAAAGAATAACAATGCATTGTAAGGTTTATAAAATAGGTAAAAATAAAATATATGAAACCAATAACAAAGTTCACAGGGGACAAATGGAAATACACTATTGTAATTTTCTGAACTATATATGAAATGGTATAATATCAGTTATGGTTCGCTATGATAATTTAAAGAAGTTTATTATAAATCTTAAAGCAGTTAATAAAATAACAAAACAAAAGTTATAGCTAATGATCCAAAAAAGGAGATAAAATAGAATCATAAAAAAATACTTGGTTAATCCAAAATAAGAGTAAAAGAGAAACATATAAATACGGATCAGAGGGTACAAGTAGAAAAAAAGCAAAGTGTTATAATAAAACCTGATCATATCAATAATCATACTAAATGTAAATTGTCTAAGCAGTCAATTAAAACACAAGAGATTGTCACAATGAATAACAAAGCACGATCCAATTATATGCTGCCTGTAAGGAAAGTACTTTAGATATGAATATATAAATGAGCTTAACATAAACCATGTTAATACTACCCAATAGAAAATTAGAGTGGATATAATAACATTAGACAAAGTGAATATCAGAGCAAAGAATATTATCAGGAGTAAAGAAAGTCACTTAATGATAAAAAGGTCAGTTAATTTAAAAAAACATAATATTTCTAAATGTTTATGCACCTAAAAACAGAGCATAAAATTGTATGAAATAAAAACCGATAGAACTATAAGAAGAAACAGACAAATCCAACTATAGTTGCATATTTCAATACACCTCTGTTAATAATTGACAGGAAAAATAAAAGGAAAATCAACAAAGATAGAGTAAATTTGAACAATTCTATTAACTAACTTGAGCTAATGAACATTTAAAAACATTCTATCCAAAAGTAGTAGAATATACATTCCTTTCAAGTGCACACAGAATGCTTACCAAAATCAATCACATCTGGGCCATGCAGTAAGCATCAATACATTTCAAAAGATTCAAGGCATACAAAGTATATTCTGGGACTAAACAGAATTAAATTAGAAATCATTAACAGAAAGATCTTTGGAAACACCTCAATATTTGGAAAATAAATAACATACTTACAAATGATCCATGGGTCAAAAAATAAAAGAAAAATTAGAAAATATTTTTCACTGAATAAAAATTAAAAGACAATATAGAAGAATTTTGGGAATGCCATTGAAGCAAGGATTTAGGGGAAATTTACAGCATACGGTGCCTACATTAGAAAAGAAGTCTCACAGAAATGATTTCAACTTCAGCCTCAAGAAACCAGTAAAAAAGAAAATTAAATGGAAAGTAAGCAGAAGAAAGAAATAATAAAGATGAGAGATGAAATCAAAAACAGAGAAAAATCAATAAAAACAAAAGCTGGTTATTTGATAAATAAAAGTGATAAATATATAACAAGACTGAGAGAGGAACCACCAATTACCAATATCAGGAATGAAAGAGATAGCATCATTACAGATTCTACAGATACTTAAAAAATACTAATGGAATACTGTGAACAAATTCATGCCAATAAATTCAAAAACTTATCAGAAATTGGGATAAACTCCTTGAAAGACAAACTATCAAAGCTCATTCAAGACAAAAATAAATAGACTATTTCTGTTAAAGAAATTGAAACTGTACTATGAAACCTTCCCAACAAGTAAAACTGCATGCCTATATGGATATATTGGTAAAATTATCAGTATAAAAATACCAAACATTAAAGGATAAATAATACTAAATGTACACAAACTCTTCTAAACAGTAAAGCAGAGGAAATACTAGCCAACTCATTCAATCCGGTCAGAATTACACTGATATAAAAAGCAAGGGGCCAGCCGAATGGCGTGTTGGTTAGGAGCTGGTTTGGGACGCCAGTGGCCCCAGTTCAGATCCCACATATGAGGGCCAGTGATACTGCCCTCTACAGCTAAGATGGTGAACAACAGCGCCACCTCATTGCCTCTGTAGCTAAGATGGCACAGTGTGGGCTGCAGCCCCTGCTGCAGTGGGCTGCCATAGGCTACAGTGAGTGGCCAGCAGCCAGCGTGAGCGGCTGGCAGCCAGCATGAGATGCCAAGAGCCACAGTGAGCAGCCATCCAGAGGCCGGCAACCGATCTGCCTCACCCATGAAGAGCGCAATGATGATACCAACATGGGCCAGTGAAGCAATGTCCTCCACAGCTAGACTGAAGAACAAAAGGACAGCAACTTGTCTGTTCCCCTCCCCCAATTTCCCAATAAAATCTTAACAACAAAAAAGCAAGATAAAAAGACATTACAAGAAAACTACCCTCATGAATGTAGCAGAAATTGTAAAACAAAAATTATTAAATCAAATCCATTAACATATGTGGACTGACAATTAAGTTCATGAACTCATCCTAGAAAAAGTGCTATATACCTCATTACTGAATATCACTATGGTCACCTTCAATGTACCCCTCTTAGGAAGCTATGCACCAACACCAGAGCCTAGTCCACTGTTCAAAGCAATTTTGGAACTCTTCTTCTGGAATGGCCATCAAAGGTGTCGTAGTATTACCTTTGATGTCCTGAATGTCATCAAAATGTCTTCCTTTTAATATTTCCTTTACCTTAGGGTAAAAAAATAAGTCATTGGGGGCCAGATCAGGTGATTAAGGAGGGTGTTCCAATACAATTATTTGTTTACTGGCTAAAAGCTCCCTCACAGACAGTGTCGTGTGAGCTGATGCAAGAGCCATGAATTGTTGGCAAAAAGTTCAGGTCATTTTCATCTAACTTTTTCACACAGCCTTTTCAACACTTCTAAATAGGAAACTTAGTTAACTATTTGGCCACTGGGTACAAATGCATAATGAATAATCCCTCTGATATTAAAAAAGGTTAGCAACATCATTTTGACTCTTGATTTGGACTGGTGGAATTTTTTGGTAATGGAGAACTGGCTGACTTCCATTGTGCAATTTGACACTTTGTTTCAGGGTCGTATTGGTACACCCATTTTTTCATCACCAGTGATAACACGGCCCAAAGCATCTTTCCTCGCCAAAAGGTCTTGGCAAACATCGACTTTGCTTTTGTTCATCAGTGAGCTCCTTCGGGACCATTTTTGCACATACTTTTCTCATGCCACGAATTTTCTGTTAAGATTTTCCTAACTATTTCTCTATCAATGTTTACTTGGCCTGCTATGTTTCTCACAGTCAGCCAATCATTTTGAGGCACAATTCCACAAATTTTTGCAATGTTTTCTTTCATCAGCTTTGCCCGTTATTGGCTGCCCTGTCCTCTCTTTATCAGTGACACATTCTCACCCCTCACAAAAATGTTTAATCCATTTATACATTACCGTTTTCTTCATGGCATTATCCCCATAAACTTGGATGAAAACATTCCTGATTTCACTTTCACTCTTGCCAAGTTTAACAAGAAATTTAATGTTTGTTTGTTGCTCTAATTCAAGCTCAGACATTCTCAAGACGGCACACAAAAACACACAACACCAAGAATGAACACCACTCAGCAAGACACCACCACACGTCTACATGAACACAGCTGTGAGACACTGATATACCAAGGTTATGATACCTTACTGAGCTGTTAATACAGTGCTGAGAGTGTAAGTGCACAGCGGCAAGTTCGCAGACCTTGTATAAAAGGAATAATCCATCACAATCAAATGGGAGTTATCCTAAAAATACAGATTTGGTTTAACATTTCAAAACCAATCAATGTAGTTAACCATATTAACAGAGAAAGAAAGAGATTTCCAGTCAGATGGCAGTTGGTAAAGGCTTACCTCCTCTCAAGAACACATCAATTATGACTAAACCACAGAACAACCATTATTGAGAATCACTTGAAGTCTACCTGAACCAAAACCCTACAATTACAGACATACAGAACGAGCCACCTTGAAACTGCTAGGAGGGGAAGAGACACAGAACCACCTGGTCTCACACCCACATGTGACCATTAAAAATCATGAGGGATATCTCGGCTGCTGAAGTTCCCCCATGAAAAGCAAAGGGGTCCTATCCCCTCCCCAACCCAGGAATCCAGAGGAGAGAAATTCCCATAACTTCTGATTGTGAACACCAGCAGAAATTGTGGCTGAGTGAGTCAGAAGGTGGATGCATTCCCAGGAGCTCCTCTTAAAGGGACTGCACACAACTTAGTTGCTGATCAACTCACTTGCTCTGAGCTCCAGCACAGGGGCAGCAAATTGAAAGGTGTCATGGACATAGGGGGAGGAACTGAATCTAGCTTCAGGGTGAGAGCTGAAGGGCAGCTTTCTCTCAGATGGAGGAGCTGGTAGAGGCCATTGTTTCTTTATTGAGCCCTCCCCCTCCCTGTGTGCAGATGCAGGGAGATGTCATACCTGAGTCTCCATCAAACTGGCTATCACAAATTGTCTGCCCCGCCCTATTGATTCCTTGAGACCACACCCTACCCAACTTTTGGGTATACCCAAACCCTTCCAGTGGCTCTTTTGTATAAACTGCCTGCCTTGGCTCATGCTGCAAACCTTCCTAAAACCTCTCAAAGCTTCACAAAACCCAAAGAAACAGTTTGTGGCTTCTGCATGTCCCATAACTCCAGCTAAGCAGCCCTAAGCCTGATACTAGCAATAGCCAGACTTGGTTTGCATCTTGGCCTCTCAAGGCACCTCCAGACACAGCACGAACACAGACCATCACTGCATTACTTTATGACTCAACCAGGTGGCCCTGGGCGGGGCACAAACTGAAGCTAAACTTGGCCTACAAGTTTAGGGTCCCCTCCCAGAACACCCCAGGGCTGACATGCCACCAACCACTTCCAACAATGACACACCCAAAGGCAGACTGAGCTGGCACCAGTGCCCACTAAAGCAAACCCTGCTCTGTAGGATCAGCCCTTGCACCACAGTTCCTCCACTGTAATCACAGACAGTCCTTACAACAAATCAGCCTGAGGGTAAATCCCTTCTACTGACATGCAAACAGCAACCAAGGCTCAACAACAGGGGGGCACACACAACACACAAAAGGGACAAATCTGGAGCACTTGGCTCTGGTGATGGCGAAGATTGTAATACTGGATCTCACAGGACATCTACTACATAAGGCCACTCTACTAAGACCGGTGGCAGAGCAGGACTACATAGAGAGAAACACAGGGAGGCAGCCAAAATGGGGAGACAAAGAAACATTTGCCAAATAAAAGAATATAACAAAGCTCCAGAAAAAGAATTAAACAAAATGGAGACAAGTCATCTACCAGACACAGAGTTCCAGGCACTGGTTATAAGGATGCTCAGTAATCTCAGGGAGAATTTCAACAGTGACATAGGAAACATAAAAATGAAGATAGGAAACATAAATAAAAACCAGTCAGAAATAAAGACTACAATAACGGAAATGAAGAATATATTACAGGGAATCAACACTAGATTAGATGAAGCAGAGGATCAAATCAGTGATTTAGAAGATAAGGTAGCAGAAACCACCCAATCAGAAT
Organism: Aselliscus stoliczkanus; assembly: GCA_033961575.1. Classification (NCBI taxonomy): domain Eukaryota; kingdom Metazoa; phylum Chordata; class Mammalia; order Chiroptera; family Hipposideridae; genus Aselliscus; species Aselliscus stoliczkanus. The sequence continues at coordinate 28,779,844 of CM066731.1, forward strand.
AGCAAAAAGAAAAAGAATCCAAAAAAATTAGGGAAGTTTAAGAGGTCTCTGGGACAATATCAAGCATACCAACAGTCACTTCATAGGGGTACCAGAAGGAGAAGAGAAAGAGCAATAACTGAAAACCTATTTGGAAAAATGATGACCGAAAACTTCCCTAACCTCGTGAAGGAAATAGATAATAGCCCAGGATGTGCAGAAAATCCCAAATAAGATGAACCCAAAAAGGCCCATACAAAGATGCATTATAAGTAAAATGCCAAATGTTAAAGACAAAGAAAGAATCTTAAAAGCATCCAGAAAAAGCAGCTAAGTTACATAGGAACTCCTGTTAAGACTATCAGGTGATTTCTCAATGAAACCTTTGCAGGCCAGAAAGGATTGGGAGGAAATATTCAAAGTAGTAAAAAGTAAAAACCTACAACCAAGATTACTCTACTCAGCAAAGTTATCACTTAGATTTGAAGGAGAGATAAAGACTTTCCACACAAGAAAAAGCTAAAGAAGTTTCTTACCAACAAACCAGTATTACAAGGAATGTTAGAGGGATTTCTTTAAGACAAAAATAAAAAATATGAATAATACATGGCAAAACTACATATCTATCAACAATTACTTTCAATATGAATGGATTAAATGCTCTAATGAAAACATTAAAATGGCTGAATAGATTAAGAAATGCTTACATATGCTGTCTATAAGAGACTCACTTCAGATCAAAAGACACACACAGACTGAAAGTACAAGAATAGAAAAAAGATATTTCATGAAAACGGAAACAAGGGAAAAAAAAAAAAGCTGGAGTAGCAATACTTATACCAGGCAAAATAGACTTTAAAACAAAGGCTATAACACGTGACAAAGACGGACCCACTAATCCCACTTCTGGATAATTATCCAAAGAAACCCAAACCACTACTTTGAGGGGTTGTGTGCATCTATATGTTCATTGCAGCTTTGTTTACAATGGCCAAGATATGGAGTTAGCCTGGGTGTCCACTGATGGATGAATGGATAAAGAGTAGGTGATACATATATACAGTGGAATATTGTTTGGCCATGGAGGAGAATGGGTTCTCGCCATCTGCAGCAGCTTGGATGGACCTGGAGGGTATTGTGCTGGGTGAAGTATGTCAGATAGCGAAAGACAGATGTAATGTGATTTCACTTATATGTGGAATATAAATACCAAAACAAACAAACTTTAAAACAAAACAAAAACAAACTAATAGATACAGAGAACATTTTGATGGTTGCCAGATGGGAGGGGAGTTGGGAATGGGTGAAAAAAGGGAAGGGCTTAAGAAGTACAAATTGGTTGTTACACAGTAGTCATGGAGATGTAGGGTATAGCATAAGGAATATAGTCGATAATATTGTAATAATTATGTACAGTGTCATATGGGTACTTGATTTATTAAAGTGATAGGTGGGAGGAAGGTTAGGGGACAGGGTGAAAAAAAGTGAAGGAATTAAGAAGTACAAAACAAATAAGTCATGGGACTGTAATATACAGCATACAGAATATAGTCAGTAATATTGTGATAGCATGGTTCAGTATCAGATAGTGGCTGGACTTATGGTGATCACTCTTCAGGTATATAAATCTTGAATAACTATTTTGTACACCTGAAACTAATATAATATTATATATAAGCTATATTTTAATAAAAATCTTTAGAAAGAAAGAAAGTAAGAAAGAAAGAAAGAAAGAAAGAAAGAAAGAAAGAAAGAAAGAAAGAAAGAAAGAAAGAGACATTCCTAATCTCAATAGATGAAGAAAAAGCACTTGACAAAATCCAACATCTATGCCTTATGTAAAACAAAACAAAAAAAAAAAAACTCTCAAATTAGGAAGACAGCATCTATGAAAACCGGTAGCTAACAAAAATTTTGATAGTTAAAGACTAAATGCCTTCTCCCTAAAATCAAGAACTAGACAAAGATATCTGCTCTCACTACTTCAGAATTGTACTGGTTTCTAGCTGATGTAACTGGTCAAGAGAAAGGAATAAGCAAGGGGGAAAGATTAACAGAAATCAACACAACAACAAGAAAAGGGGAGCAATGAGAAAATGGAGGGATGAAATCACACAGGGGAACAAAGTCTCACTATTATCTCTAAGTAATGTATGTAAAGGTATTGAGTTCCTATTTAACAGCCACCTAAGTAAAGAAATGAGTGATAAGATACTAGTGAAGAGGCAAATGCAGGTTCTAAAGAACTTATTGAGACAAACATTTTTTTAAATTGCTTTTTCTAATTTCCACAAAGCATTCTTTGGGTAGCATTAACATTTTTCTAAAGGGGATAGATAAACTACAAAAATCTAGTACAAGTGTGAAACACCTCCTTAACATTTCTTCTTTAAATTTCATAGTCTAATGTTATTTCATTAATGTTAAAAAAATAAAAGGTAATGTAGCTTAAAAGGCTATAAAATTATGAAACACAGAATCTCAGAGCCTCTTTCAAAAAGAAAAGAAACAGCAGCCAAAGGAAGAGCATATCTATAAAGTTTACAAAATTATGTGTAGAATTGAAAAAAGCTGTGCCACAACTCTAATATTAATAAGTTGCATGACTTTAGGAATGAACTTTAGTCTCTCTAGATCTGAGTTTTCTGCACCTGTAAAATAAAGGAATTAGACCAATTGATCTCTAAATTCTCTTCATCCTCTTTGAGAGTTTAAGATTCTAATATTCTAAATAAAATAGTTAGCTTAAGGGCATAAATAATGAGACAAGTGTCTTTTTAACTCACAGACATAATTAAAAATTTCTTTTATCTAAAATAATATACTAGAGGAGGTTTTTGTTCATTGGTTAATCTGAATATTAAATTTCAGTTGCCTTCTACATTTTACTCACAGTAAGCTTAACTGTAAGAGAATTATTACTCATATGTGTAATTTTCATTTCTGTACCTTGTTTGAGCGTAATGACACTCGACCTCCACAACGAGCACAGAACTTTGTTTGGCAATATGAACAGTTATGGCCACATCCATCAGCAAACTTTGTCTTGTGGCAGATTCCACAGGTTGGGGCATCACCCTTCTGTTCTTGTTGCTGCTGTGATTCTTCTCCCATCTTCTTTACCTGCTCCTTATACATTTCGAATTGCTGATGAAGTTTTCTGCAAAGAAAACAGATGCGAAAAAATTGATTTCCTGATGGTCTCAAAAAAATAACTACCACAATTTGTAGACACGATTTTATATCAGAAAGAATCCATAGGGTGAGAATAAAAGAACAAAAATTTAATTTTCTGATAATGGAATAACATCTTATATGGCACATCATATAACTGTTGCAACCAATTCTGCCTTAATTTAATTAATTTAATGAATAATTAATAATTAATTTAAGAGCCAGGTAATGTGATATGTTTATGAATATATTTCTTTGATTATAATTGTAAAATTTCTACCTATTATTTACAATATATTTCCAATCACACACTATAAAATATTTACAATATTATTTTTCAACAGTTTAGTTTCAAAATAAAGGGAACTAATTTGACTTACACAGTGAAGTCAAAGCCTTGGAAATTCAAACCACTGAAACAGAATCTCAACTGGAGTAATCTTAAGAATCCAGACAGAGAGGAATAGATTGGATGAGTTCTCTCACTAATTGTTTAAATCTGTTCAACAGTCTGGATATTAGTTAGCTAGTAAAACACTAAAATATTAGGATCCTACTAAATAAGGCTGTGCAAATACAAATAAGGTCAAGTTTTACTTTAAAAATGAACCTATAAGAAAAAAGATACCTAGAATAGGGTATTATTTACTCTAGTTAAAAATAAATAATGATGAAACTTTCACTTTTATTGTTTTTATAGGGAAAATTGAAAATGTTTTAAAACTAAGTTAGTCCTGCTTAGGATTTACAAAACTGTAAATAATGTCACGCCCATTCTAAAAATGACCAAAGCCTAAATAATCTACAAAACCATAACTTTTCTTAAACCCATCAGAGAGTTGAGGACATAAGGCAAACATATAATCTGAACTCCAAAAAGTAACAAGGATACACTATTTCGCCTTTGGCAGAGCACAGGAGGAAAAGGTAGCCACAGTCCAGGCAGGCAGGAGGAAATCAGTTAAAACTTCAGCAAACTGTAAAAGGCCAAGTGTGGGCTAACATGACAGTTTGAAGTAGTTAGGAGCCCAGGCTCACGGGAATTTCATGCTCATTCACAAGCACTTTTCCACAGGTCTCCAGTGGTTACTCATGAGTAAGATTGGGAGCAAAGCATAAAAACAAAGAATCCTTTGGGGAGGGAGGGGGTTCACATGTGTGAGTGTAAAAGAGATAACTAGTGGCTTCTGGGGCACAGGCACAATTCCCTGGACTATCTCTCCAAACAAAATAAGCCAAACCTATAAACCACAGGGAAAGGAAATAAACTCTGTCATCCCCCAGGGGCAAAGGCAAAGGTCCATTGCAGCTAAGGAAAAGGTTTTAGAAAAAAACCCTCTATCCATGAAAGAGGGACAGGAAGCCACCTTCAGCCAAGATCCTACTCAAAAATCAAAGGCTTTTTATCTCTAGGGAGGAGTGGAAACTCCTAACCAAACCAATCAGAGACACAAAGCAGATTTGCCTCCATGGGAGGAGGAGCTAAACAACTCTGAGCAAGCCTCTGGCCCAGGTGGACAGGGCTTATCAAAGAAGGGGGATGGAAAAACATAACGGAATACCCATTCCCCTACCATAAGTCTGGTATGAAGAACTAAGCACCACTAATCTACTGCTGAAGAAGGGGCAAGAGCATGGGGAGAGACTGGATGGGAATGGCTGAGGGATTAGCAAAACACTGGGGGGATAAAGCTTCAGGTACATCTGCATCATCCTAAGCACAAGGGAACAGTAGCCCACTCTTAGAAGAATTTGAAGACTGGTGGTGCACAACAGATAACAATGACAACAACGTCCACACCTATAGGAACTCCTGACTTGATTGGTGACTTAATCCCCAATACTAACAGTCTGACAGAAAAGGCATGCCTACTTTAAAGCATAACTACAATTCAAAACCATGAGGCACAGGGGGAAATTAAAAGAATTAAACAATCCATTATCAAGAGATAAAATAATCAATACAATTAGTCAGATGACAAGGATAATGGGATCACCAGGCACAGACTTTAAAATAATTAAAATTATTAAGGTAAAGGATATATAGAAAAAGGTGAACAACACACAAAAACAGATGGGGTATTAGAGCAGAAAGACGGAAATTGTAAGAGTAAAAATGCAAACGCTGAAAATATAAAACATGCCATCAGAGATGAAGAATTCCTTTGATGGGCTCATGAGTAGGTTTGAAAGAAGTGAGGGAAAGATCAGTAAATTTGAAAATAAGTTGATAAAAAAATATCTAAACTAAACAGAAAAAAAAGAATAGAAGAAAAAAATTAATATATATATATACATACACATTATGAGACATTAGAGCTTCTAAAAAAGAAAGAGAAAACAGAACGAAGGACACACTTGAAGAGACAATAGCCATGAATTTTCCAAAACTAATGAAAGCCAACAAATCACAGACACATGAACCTCAGAGAATCCTTTGTAGAATACCAAATACATACACAGAAACACACACCCACCTAGACACATCTTAGTTAAACCGCTAAAAACCAAAGATAAAGAGAAAACTATGAGAGCAGCCAGAAAAAAATGACACATTATGTACAGTGACCAATGATAAGAAGTATAAAAGATTATTTTTCAGAAACCACAGTAGCTGTAAGACTTTGGAGTGGCATCTATATAAAGTACTGACAAAAAAAAAAACTTTCAGCCCAAGATCCCATATACAGTGAAATTATGCTTCAAAAAATGAAGGCTAAATAAAAACTTTTTCAAGCTAAGAAATGTTGAAAGAATTCATTGTCAGTAGACCTTAACTGCAAGGAATTTAAAGGAAGTTATTTAGGCAGAACAACTATGATACTACTTGGACATATCAAACAGAAACCTGGACCTAGACAGAGAAATAAATATTTATGTTAAAAAGGAAAAAATAGTCTCAAACCAGTTTCCAAAAAAGGAAAAGAGAAAGTTAAACACAAAGAAAATAGAGAGAAGGAAATAAAGATTTGAGAAAAAAAAAAAATCAATGAAACTACATGCTTATTCTTTTGAAAAAAATCCATATAATTTATAAACCTCTAGCCAGAATGATCAAGAAAGAATAAAAAGAATGAAAAACAAGAATTATCTATAGCAAGAATGACAGAGGAAACATAACTACAGACTCCACAGTTAAACAAAATTAGAAGATTTTAAGAGAATACTGTAAAAAAAACCTCTAAGCCCATAAATTCTATAACCACATGAGCAATAGGTAATTTCCTTGAAAGAGAAATTAACACATCTCACTCATGAAGAAATAGATTGCCAGACAAGTCTTATATCTATTAAACAAGATTAATTCATAGTTTTAAAAAAACCTTTCAAAAACAAAATCCCTGTTCTCAATGGCTTCATTGGTGAATTCCACCAAACATTTAGGGAACAAATAATACCAAGCCCAATACTCTTTTCCAGAAAATAGAAGGGGATATTATCTAATTAATTTCCTAATATCAGCTTCACTAAGATACCAAAACCATAAAAAATATAACAAAAAAATTATAAACCAATATTCCTAATGAGAAAATGCAAACATCCTCAACACAACATAAACAAGTCAAATCTAGAAATATGTTAAAAAATAATAATAATACATCACAAACAGGTGATGGTTATCATGGGAAGGCAAGGCTGGTTCCATATTCTAAATTCAAGCAATGTAAATCACCATATTAACAGACTAAGAGAAAAGAAACATATGATTATGTCAAAATATGCTGAGACAGCATATTCCAGCAAACTAGAACAGACAGAAACTTCCTTAATGCAAGAAGGGTATCTATAAAAAAAATCCTATAGCTAACAACTTTTAGTATTGAGAGAGATTGAATGCTTTCCCCCTAAAATCAGGAACAAAGTAAGGTGTCCTCTGGTCCTCCCTTATTACTTCTAATTGATATTGGACTGGAAATCCCAGTCAGTGAATTAAAGCAAGAAAAAGCAATAAAAATTAAAAGCATGAGGATTGAAAAAGAAAACTAAAAAACTGTGTGCAGATGGCATAATTGTCTTTGTATAAAATCCCAAAGAAACTACTAAATATTTCCTGCAATAAATAACTGAGCTTCGCAGGGTCACAAGATACAAGCTGAATATACAAAAAACAATTATATTATTGTATGCTAGCAATAGACAACTGGAAATCCACATTTTTAAAAGTAGTCTCACCTTATTTACAATAGCCAAGAAACGGAAGCAACTTAAGTGTCCACAGATAGACAACTGGGTAAAAAAGAAGTGGTACATATATACAACGGAATATTACTCAGCCATACGAAAGAATGAAATCATATCATTTGCTATGCTAAGTAAAATAAGTCAGACAGAGAAAGACATACACCATATGATTTCACTTATATGTGGAATCTAAAAAATAAAATAAGTGAACAAACAAAACAGAGAACAAACTGATGGTTGCCAGATGGGAGGCATTTAGCAGTTATGGGGCAGGGTAAAATAGGTGAAAGGATTAAAAAGTACAAACTTTTTAATATATAAAAAAATGTTATAAAATAGTCACAGGGATGTAAAGTACAGTATAGAGAATATAGTCAATAATATTGTAATAACTATTTATGATGCCAGGTAGATACTAGACTTATCGGGGAGATCACTTCATTAGTTATATAAATGTCTAACCACTGACATGTACACCTAAAAGTAATATAATATTGAATGTTAACTGTAATTGAAAAATTCAAAAAAAATTTTAAAAGTAATCTGCTTTGGCAGCATAAAAAAAAAAGGAAAGAAATGACGGAAACAAATCTAACAAAATATGTACAAGCTTGCTATTGTGAAAACTATAAAACACTGATAAAAAGAATCAAAGAAGATCTAAAAATAGGAGAAATATACTCTATTCATCAATGAAAATACTCAATATTGTTATATCAATTCTGTCCGTCCAATTTGATCTATTGATTCAATGTCTTCTCAATCAAAATATCAGCATAATTTTTTTTTAAAGAATTGACAAGCTAACTTTAAAATTTATATGGAAAAACAAAAGTCCTAGAATAGGCAAAACATTTTGAAAAAGAAGAAAACTGAACAACTCACAATACCTGATTTCAGACTTATTTTAAAAGCTACAGAAGTAATCGGGTCAATATGGTACTGGCAAAGGAGAAACACATACACCAATGGAAAGAATAAAGTCCAGATAGTCTAATACTTAAATGGTCACTAATTTTTTTTAAGGTTCCAAGGTAATTCAATGAAGAAAGAATAGTCTTTTAAACAATGGGAAATTCATGGGTAAAAAAAAAGTAATTGGAAATGCATGTGTAAAAAAAAAATGAGCCTCAACTCCTACTTCACACCTTATATAAAATTAATCAATGAATTACAAAGAACTACAATCAGTGAATTACAGAAATAAATATAATGACTAAAATATAAAACTCCTAGAAGATGACATGGAAGCAAATTGTGCTCTTGAGTTAAACAAAAATTTTTTAAAACAAGTTAGGCAAATATTTCTTCAATGGGATATAAAAAATATGAACCAGAAGGCAGCAATGGCAATATATAAATGAATAAGCATGGCTGTGTTCCAATAAAACATTATGCACACAAATTTGAATTTTGTGTCACTTTATAGTCACAGAATATTATCATTAAAAAAATTTTTTTGCAACCATTTTAAAATGTAAAAACAATTCTAAACTCATCAGTTATAAAAAAAAAAAAACAGGCAATGGGCCAGGTTTGGCCTCTGAGCAAAATGAGTTTGCTCATTTCTATATGATATGATTTCATTTATATGACATTCTGGAACAGGCAAAACTATAAGTACAGAAATCACATCAGTGGTAGTTAGGGGCTGGAATGAGGCAAGGGGCATAAAACTACAAATGGGAAAAAGGAACTTTTGGGGTAAAAGAAATATTCTATGTTTTGATTATAGTGATAGATATATACCTGTACGTTCAAAATTCACTGAAGCGTATATCTCAAAGGGGTGATTTCTACTCTGAATAAATTACACCTCAAAAAACCTGACTTTAAATAAAGCTAGTTTCACAGTGCTCACCTTAAATCAGCAGGTAAATTAAAAGTAGAGCTCTATGAGTGTGTCCTTATATCTACTTAATCACAAAAGCACACTTTCTTTTCACACTTAATACCCAAATTCCAAGAGCTATGCCAGTTTGATTAACTTCCTTTGTCACTTCAGATAATGCACTGTCTCTCGCTGATGATCTTCCATCAGGTTTAAGTGAAGGTTCACTAACACAACACTGCATAAGTTCAAATCCATAAAACATCCCAGAACAGGAGTGTCTTTCTGTGGGCCACTGATTGAGCTCCTCATCAGACTTTCTCCCACCTTTTAGGAGAATTATCTTTCTATGTGTGAGATATATTGTACACTTCTACTATATAGCTGTTGATATACTTATGATCTCTGGCATGCCTCTCAGAAAATGGCTGAACCTCTCTGGGAGAAAGAGAGAAAAGGCAGGAAGAGGAAAATTGGAAAGAGCCGTTGCTTTGTTTCATTGTGAGAGACTGGTAACTTACTAGGCAAGTTACCAAGGCACACTGGAACAGAAAGCAGACGTCTAGTTAAGCGACTTGTGCTGTAATAAATAGTAAGTGCCTCAAGGAAAAGTGGAAGTCCCATTTCACACATGGGGAGAGGGCCAGTCATATTAATAGCAAAGTTGGTAATTATGTTTCCCAAAGTGCTAGACTGGAACTATTTAAAACCCTCTTCCATTACATAAGAACTGTAGTAATCCCAGAGATGGCAGATTCTTAAGGTTGCAGGGTGGGATGCAATGGTCCCAGCTGGGGGAAGAGATACAGGTCCACACAGGACCTGACTGCAATAATGTGAGGTAATAGGAAAAGGCTTTGAGAGAGATTTTGGGTATTCATCCTTCCAGACGTATAAAATGAGAAACTAGTATATGTACAAGTGGTAGTGTACATGTGGATTAAGGCGCTAAATTATGTTCCTTGCCAAGAGCGTATCTTGCCTCCCGATTAATAAATAAGCAAAATTCTATCTCAGCTTCCTCATCCCAGTCACTCTTCAACCAATCTCATCTAGTTTCTAGTCTACTTCCTAATTCTCAGTTTATCAATGATCTTCCTGTACTTAAAATTAATGGACACATTATTTAGTCTTCATCTTATTGCATTCTCAACAGTTTTTGAAATTTTATATTCACTGTCCCGTTGGCTTTCCTAACACTCTCCTGGTTTTCTTCCTGAATCTATGAACTTTCATTGTCTTCCTCCTTTGAAGGTCAAGACTTAGGCCCTCTTCTCTTTCATTCGTAAGGCTTCATACGTAAGGCTTCAATTTGCACATATATATAAATCACTTTTAATATAAATTCCCAGCTCAGAGCTTCAATATTCAATTGCCTAACTTAAAGTCGCTATTGGAAATTTCAATATAACCTGAAATTCAACATGTGCAAAATTGAACTCATAATTGCTCTATATAAACCAGATTCTCTTCCAGTGTTTCCTACTTCAGTAAATAGTGCCTGAAACCTAGAATTATTCTGGAAATATCTCTCTCCCTGAAACACATAATTTATCACTAAGGCCTTTTAAGTTTACTTCCTACGTGTGTCTTGAATCCTTCCACTGTCTCCATATCCACTGTCAATACCATTGCCTTGTTACCATCAATCCCCTAGCTACTCACACCCCTATTTCCCCCTTCAATCTATTCTGTACACTACAGGAAAAATCACCTTTCCTAAAAAAAATTATTATCATCTCTCTGTTTAAAATACTCTAATGACTTTGATTGCTCTTAAGAAAAAACTTCTCATGAAGACATACAAATCCTTGAAAGTTCTGGCATACATTCACCACTTCAATCTCATATTTTACACTGTTTCTTTCCTTCTGCTGAGGCCATTCTATCTTTCTTTCGTCCTTTAGACTCACCATGGTACATCTCATTACAAGGTCTTTGCATTTGATTCATGCTCTTGCCTCCACCTAGATTGCAATGCACACCTTTTTTTGTTTCTTTCTCTTAGGTATCCAGCATAGAACTGATTATAAACTTGGGAACACTCACTGATCCATGCTTGACTCCTATTTTAATTCATTGTTTTCCCTTCCCCAATGGGATTTCCCTTCCCTCAGGTAACCAGTCTTGTACATTCCATAAATGACATTGTGTCATTTACTTATTTCTGTTTCTTGTATTTGTTACTCAGATTTACATTTTTATATATAAACTATAGCTAATGCATATGGTGCTTACTATGTATCAGGTGAATAGGTATTACTGCTATTATGATTCCTATATTACTCCTATTCCACAGAGAAGTTATTTTGCTCATGGTCACATAGATGGTAAGTGATTAAAGACCGAAATTCAGTGTTGCTTCGGAATCCATGCTCTTAAGCATTATAGTTTATGCATCTCATTCATGCTTTTTAATGGCTTTGTAATGTTCCCTGTTTACATAAACCACATTTTTATTCATCCATGTATTTTTTTTAAGTTGGCCCTTTATAATTCATTACTTTATAATATTTCTGTGATGATATATTTATAAATATATAGTTTTCTCTGGAGCATATACACAGCAATGTAATAATACACATACTCAAGTTCACTAAATATGTCTAGACTGCCCTTCCATATAGCTTTATCCACTAGCACACCTGTAAGCAGGCTATGGCAGTTCGTTTTCTCTTGTCCTTGCCCAGGGGTAATATTATTCAACTTTTAAAATTTTCGGAGTGTTGATAGATATGAATTGATGTTTCTCTTTCTTTAAGTTCATGTTTTTCTGACTCCTGATGAAGTTTGGCCAATTGGACAGACCCTCCTATGAGCCACCTACCTATTCACTCCATTCTTTACCAAAACTCTGTTGGGTTTCCTGTATTTTCCTCACTGATTTGCAGGAGTACCCTCTGCAGCCTACATGTTAATCCTTTATATATTAAGCATAGCATGTATCTTAGTCTGACAACTGATCATTAATTTTGTACATAGTGTCCCTTTGTTAAACAGAAATCTTTCATTTTGATGTAGTTAAATACATCAATTTCTCCCGTCATGTTTTGTGGGTTTTGTGGCTGGCTGTAAAAATTCCTTACTTATCCCTAAGTCGGTCACAAAAAATTCTACAGTTGCTTCTAATAGCTTTATAGTTTTGCCTCTCACATTTAGGCTTTTAATCGATCTATAGTTTATTTTTATGAGATATGATGCAAGAATTTAATTTCAATCTTCTCCATAAAAAGAGTCCATTTTCACAGCCCCACTAAATAGCCCGTCCTTTCTCCCACTGATTTATGATGGCAATCTATCATATACTATGTTTCCACATGTGCAAAGGTCTATTTATAGACTTTGTATTCTATTTCATTGGTCTTTGTGTTTGTTCCTACTCCAGAACAACACTGTCAGAAACAAACTCCAAATACAATAAAAGGTCTAAAAGATCTTAACTATATAATAAACTTGAATATATAACTTTCCAGTGATGTAAATCAGAGGTCAGCTAACTTTTTCTGTAAAAGTCCAGAAGCAGGTATTTTAGGCCTTGTGGGCATAGGGTCTCTGTCACAACTACTCAAATTTATCATTAGGATGCAAGGGCAGCCATAAAAAAAAATGTGCAAACAAATGAAGTTGACTAGGTTGCAACACTACTTTATTAAAAAAAACAAACAGAAAAACAGGCAGGAGGAAGGATTTAAACCACAGGCCATATTTTGGTGATCCCTGATATAGATAATATCGTTTTTTTCCACTTTCTTATTTCATAAAGCTATTTTATAATCCAAATTGTTAATGAGTATTTTCTACATCAGTGTCTCCATCACCACTAAAGCAACTCACTGTTTTCCACAAGAGATTTTATTCATTTCTGAGTTATTTGAGAAAACAAAACTTTTCAATCTATTAGTTCATGGTAATCCTGCTCTTCCTGGCAATTTTATACCCAGCCATATAGATTTTTGTTATTGTGGTTTTTCCATTCATCTAATAAGTATGTTTTCATGATCTCCATAAACTAACCATTTATAGGACTTATTTAAAGTAATCTTCAAAAGATTTATTTATTACAACTTCCAACACCAGACATTGTGAGGTCATACTCTGGAAATTTTTAGATTGCTGCTGAATTTGTAAGTCAAGCACAGTAAGAGATTAACAACAATAACTACTAATAAAACAGACATTTTAACAATACAGTATAATAAAAGTTACATGAATGCGGTCTCTCTCTTCTCCAGTAATTTGCATATTTTTCAGTCCAAACCTACTCCTAAATCTGTGTAACCATCCCTTACTTGCAGTAAATGGCTTGGTGTCACTCATTTCAGTGGACCACTTGCTGATGTTTTCGTATAGGCTCAATGCTTTCTGCACATGTCATCAATGGGAACATGTTTTCTGTTCATGTCTTCCATCCACAAATTTGATGCCTTTTCCATCCTAACTAATAAGTACTAATAAGTACTTAGCACACACTGTTGCTATAGCCTTTGCGGTCTGAAGTGCAGCACAAAAGTAGCACACATTTCTTTTTCCTTCCTCACAATTTAACAAAAGTTTCCTTCTTACTATAGATCTTAGCAATCTCAGCACATTATTTTTTTAAATTTCCTTATTATTAAATCTAGAACTTCAACCTTTACACTTAAAGAAAGCACTTTCTGGCTTCTCTTTAGCATATCCAAATTGCCAGCATCACTACACTTACACGTTGGGGCCATTAAGAAAATAAAGGTTTGGCCAGCCGAGTGGCGCATCGGTTAAAAGCTGGTTTGGGATGCCAGCAGTCCCGGTTCAGATCCCACATATGAAGGCCAGTGACACTGCCCTCAACAGCTAACAACAGCTCCACCTGGAGCTGGGCTGCAAGCCCGGGTGACGGTGTAGACTGCAGCCCCTGCTGCAGTGGGCTGCCACAGGCTACAGTGAGTGGCCAGCAGCCAGCGTGAGTGGCTGGCAGCCAGCAGGAACTGCCAATAGCCACAGTGAGTGACCATCCAGAGGCTGGCAACCGATCTGCCTCATCCAGGAAGAGCACAATGACGATACCAACATGGGCCAGTGAAGCAACGTCCTCCACAACTAGATGGAAGAACAAAAAAAAAAAAAAAAGACAGCAACTTGTCTGTTCCCCTCCCTCAAATCCTCAATAAAATCTTTAAAAAAAAGAAAATAAAGATTACTTGAACCCAAGCCCTGTGATACCACAACAGTCCATCTGATACCCATGTGACTAATGGGTGGGTAACACACACAGTGTGGAGACACTGGACTAAGAGATGAGTCATGTCCCGGGCAGGCCGGCGTGTGACAGGGGGAGATTTCATGACACTACTTAGAATGGTGTGTGTTTCAAATTTATACATTGTCTATTTCTAGAATTTTCCATTTAATATTTTCAGACCATGGTTGATGATGGGTAACTGAAACAGCAGAAAGCAAAAACATAGATAAAGGGGGCAACTGTAATATCCATATTACAGTTATCCATAGGTAAATTTGTTTGAGGTCTGTTCAGCATAATGTATCTTCTCCAAGCAGTACTTTGCAGTTCAAAGAAATTGAGGGCTTCTCATAATTAGATTTATACTCAAAGCAACTTTCTTTTATTAGAGGAATGACTTCAGAAAAAATAAAGAAATCCATATATTCCAGAATATATAGTATTTTGGCTTTGTAAATTGTTTTGATATATGGCAAAATGGATTCTCTCTTTGTTTTTTTTAAAAAATTGTTTTACATTTGTAAAACATTTTTCTTCCATATAAATATTTTAATTCTTTATCCAGTTCTCTTGAAAATCGTGGTGGGTTTTTTTTATTGAGATTGCATTACATTTATATATTAGTTTTAGGAGAATGACATCTTTACAATGTTAAGTCTTCCCTCCTACAAATATGGTGAATCCATTTATTGCCAATACTCAAAAGACAGTAATTGTCTATATGGCTTTACAGGTGATTTTTTAACTCAAAACTTTTCACCTTAACTTGCAATCCACCCACAAGGATCCATGGACAAACCTGTATTTCAGTTTAATTGGGTCCCTTTGTAATTGTGTGTGTGTGTGTTTGGGTGTGTGTGTAATTGCTTGTATTATATTTTGTATTTGTTTTAATTTCAAAACATTATTTTGAGATGGACTATACAGGATTCATCAACTTGTCAAAAAACAGATTAAGAACCTCTATAAGATAGTCTCATGTTCTGTATGTTGTTTCAGAATAAAAGTGAAAGCAAGTTCCCCAACAATTTCATGAAGGCAATAGAACACTGGTACTTTCTGCTCTCCACTTCCATACTCATTATTCTCACTGCACTTCAATATCACTTTCTTGGAAACGTATTCCATAACACCCCTCACATGTCAAATTCCTTCATTAAATATTTTCAAAGCACTATACTATACTGTACTTCCACAGTTGTGCCTTTTTATTCATGTATATGATTATTTGATTAATGCCTAGCACTCTAATTGGAAAATATAATCCATGAGGATGGTTGCATCTTTCTGCTCTCCATCCATTTCATTCCACTGACTGGCATATTGCATGGCCCATAGCCAACTTCTCAACAAATATTTACCAAATCCTTGAATTAATGATGAATAAACAAATGTTTATTGTGTGTGTACAATTTAATAAGTGATGAAGCAAAAATATATAGTTAAATATGACCCAGTCTTGTCATTAATAAGATAGGGTAGATATATATGGACAAGTATAGACATGAAATGAATGTAAATAAACTATAAAACAAGGCAAAATGAAACATATACTAAATAAACATAAAAGAAAAATGGTACCAGTATGCAAAAAAAAAAGAGCCATTAATTGTGAATGGTATTGGCATGACTTCATAGAAGGGGGGTATATTTTTAGTTTTTAAACATCCTGGGCTTGAAGGATATGCAAAATTGCCATAGAAAATGAAGAACTATTCAAATAAACTATTCAAATATAAAACATGAAAGCAGATGGAGAATTCAGGAAGTTGAAAGTATTCTCATTTGGCATAAAGTCTGCATGAGTTAAGAAGGGGAAGAGAAATACAGTATTAGAAGCTGGAAAGTCAACTTGAAGGGAAATATCTTAAATTCCATGCTAAGGATCATTTCCCATATTATCTGATATCCAACTTAGTTTGTGACATCACATTTATAAAAATCAGTAAGACAAAGCTGAGAAATATTATAAAACTATCTCAAATAAATATTTGGTTCATTCTTTTTAAGCTAATAGTATTTCTCCAAAACAGTTTGTAACTATTGCACCAAAAAAACAAAAAACCCATATATCAAAATTCACATAAAATTCTTTAGATAATATTAATCCTTTATATTATAATACAAATGACTTTGCTTCTCAGTTTCATGATATCACCATAATCAGTACCCAACAGGCAATGAAGGGGCTGGCCGAGTGACTCAGTTGGTTAAGAGCATGAGCTCTGAGCAACAGGATCACCGGTACGATTCCCACATGGGCCAGCGAGCTACATCTGAGCTGAGCTGCTGCTAAGTTGCCAACAGGTGGCAGGATGGCTCAGCTGGCGAGAGCATGTGCACCTATCAACAAGGTTGTAGGTTCAACTCCCACATGGGATGGTGGGCTACGCCCACCCGCAACTAAGATTGAATACGGCACATTGAGCTGAGCGGCCACAAGCTGCCAATGGTCAGCCAGATGGCTACTGGACTTGGACCTGAGCTAGCTGTGCCTCCACAACTGAGATTGAAGGACAACAACTTGGCCGTGCCCTTTCCGTAATTCCCCAACACTGTTCCCCTTCACCAATTCCCCAATAAAATCTTTCAAAAAAAAAAAAAGCCATGAAAGTCACAAAGTACATTTTAAAATAATCACTAGATACAAGGTCAGACAATTAAGTTCGCCAACCCATCTTAGAAAGAGTGCTATATACCTATTGCTATATACCTCACTGCTTAATATCACTACAGTCACCTTCGAAGTACTCCCCTTGGGAAGCTATGCACTGACAACAGCACCTAGTCCACCATTCAAAGCAATTTTGGAACTTTTTCTGGAATGGCCATCAGAGCTGTCATCGTATTACTAACACTAGGAAATAATTATCCTCTACGTAGTTACCCCTCTCTGGTGCTAAGGTGAAAGGGTGTTTCATGCTTCTCTGAAAGTTGTTTCCCAACCATGGAAATACTGAGTTTTTCTTACTGATTTAAGATACCTCAAATTAATTTTAAATAAAGTACATATTAATTACTTAGTATATGTAAGATACTGTGCTAGGCAAACAATGAACTGTCCTAGACAGACAATATACGTAAGAAAAATTACAATATAATATATTGTTCAAAAGAACCATAAAAGTAAATATTAGGCTCTGCTTGGTGGGGATCAGACAGGGTTGCTGACATTAAGGAGTAAGACACTTTTTTATGTACCACTGCTTGGGTAAAACACCATGTGCTCATCATCTAAAACAAGAAAACTCTGATGACATTTTTTTATAATTTGTGTGAACTTAATTGAAGTTAATCTGAGATTGGTGTTGATAACTGTAAACCTTGAACTATTTGCATGATGTAGCAGCACAACTGTTATTTATATTGCTGGCAACTAAGATATCAAAATAATAACTAATGCAAGTAAATATATGAGAATGTTCTTTAAAAAGTTGTGTGCAAAACACAAAAATGCAGATTCCCTGAATCTATAACAAACCTAATGAAATTAAATTTCTGGAGTAAGAACCCAGGAATCCGAATTTTTACGAAGCTCTCAGATGTCTCTCAGAACTAGTAGCATACACAATCATTCATGAGTTGAACCCTTCATTGCTCTATAGCTTAATCTATGGCTGCCCCCACTCTAACATTTACACTAGAACAATAGAGTTCTCCAACCATATCATGCTCTTCAACACCTTTGCATATACTGTTCGATCAACTACAATATAATTTACTTTTTTTCCCTTTAGTACACTTTCTCAGCATTCAAAACCCAGCTCAGGCTTCAGCAACCCTGTCTGATCCCCACCAAGCAGAGCCAAGCATCTATTCTTGTGTTGTTCCTCTTACCAATAAATATATTATATTGTAATTATCCTCATGTATATTGTCTGTCTAGGACTGTTCATTTTTTGCCTTGCACAGTATCTTATACATACTAGGTAATTAATACATGCTTTATTTAAAGTTGAATTTGAGGTATTTTAAATAAGCAAAAAAAATTCAGTATTCCTAAGATGAGGGATAAATATTTATCTTTAGACATGGTCCAAGTCCTGGTTTCATTGCCTATTAGCTGTTCAACACAGCTAGCAAGTGATTTAGCCTGAGTACCAATGTCTACATCTGTCAAGTGGGGATTTTAATATAGATCCCATAGAGTTACTATGACAATTAAGTGAGATAACATACAAAGGCAACCTCATTGTTTCTGTTTCCCCATTCTCTCCTCTCATTTACATGTTCTTTATGTCTGGGCTTGGACTTGGACTTGGGCTTGCATTACCTGCAATACAATTCAAGGTTTTAGTATCTGTCTGAGTATTTAGTCTCTTTATCATTAAAAATAACTAAAATTGTGTCTGATTAATCAAATGAAAAACTGTATTTCTATATTCTCACTCTTCTTAAGTATGATTATTCTTCCAAGGTTTAAGTTGATCAGATATTATAAAGTTTTTTTCTTTAAAAGTCCAAATCTGTGAAACTCTTTAACCTTAAGAAATGGCTTTTATTAATAAAACTGAAGCATTCACATAAATATCATTTTAACACTGATTTGTATCACAGAATGAATTAGAAGTAATGCTTTCTACAAGTTCATGGCATGCAGTTATGGAACATTATCATTAAAAAGCACAGTTTTTTAGAGTGCTTCTCAAACTGCAATGTGCAACCCAATACTAGGACATACATTCAATTTAGCTGGCCAAGACTCACAATTTTTTAATGAAACAGAATAGATCAGGGCATTGGAAAGAGTGCAAGTAAGCATTTCATGCAAATCTCGTTTCTTCTTCACACACACACATATTGTATGTAGGTATGTGTGGGATTATAGTGCAAAATGTATTTCTTTTTATGGATGAAAGTTAGAAAAAAAAATTAAGGATGAAAGCCACTGCTTTACTAATCAGCTCAGAGAAAAAAACTAATGTCCTTTTATGATAAAAAAATAAACATATGTCCCAGATGAACTTCTAAATAGCTCCCTAAATGACTATTATAATTGTAACATTTGTTCTAAAATACAAATAGATCATATTATCCTACGTGCTATTCCTCTGCCTGGAATGCCTTTTCTCCCTTTCTTGGACAGATGCAGAGGCATCAAAACATCAAGCAGTAGAAAATGCTCAACAAACAGTACCTATAGCATTATCATGTAAATAAATAGGAAACAGGACACATAGAGACCTTGACTTAGTAAGTAGCTTTAATATGTGAAAGTATTTTAAAATAGCTAGAGTACTTCACTTTCACAAATAGCTACAAAATTCTCCTCCAAAGTAGTAGGAAAAAAAAATAATGGCATCAGAATCTACATAGCAGCACTATTCATAACAGTCAAATATTGAAAACAACCTCAATATATAACTATAGTAAAAGAGATAAGTAAATTGTAGTAAATATTCAGATACTAGAGTACCATAAAGCCATGAGAATGAATGAAATACAACTACTTGCAATCATATGGGTGAATTTCACAAACATTATGTTGAACAAAATAATACAGACCTAGTAAATACATACTATGTGATTCCATTTGTACAAAGCCTAAATGTAAGTAGGCAAAAATAATCTGTGATGCTAGACAGAAGTCAGCATGAAGTTACTCTTTGGGCCAGGAGGTAGGCCCCCCTGGAAGGAAGCATGAGGAAGAGGTCCTACAGGGCTGGTCATGTCCTACTTCCTTGGTAATGGTTTCCAGATAAGTTCACCATCTGGCACTTCAATGAGCTATATATTTTCAATTTGTGCACTTTTCACTACATATGTTTTAATAAAATCTTTACTTGGCAATTTGCTACTTTTATCACTGTTTTCTAAATTCATTTTTCTGAATTAGCAATCTGTCATTCACAATTTTTCTTTATTTTTCCCTTTATTGAGCCAAAAAGAATTTAAGATGATTCCAAAGTACCTGACAGATGCAGTCAATTTTAGATTATTCAGATTGAAGAATATCTGTGGAACAACACTGGAAACACAGCTACGTGCAGGAACTGCCTTCACCATCTCACAACTCCATATCAACCATTTTGACCAGTCAAGCACCAATAAGCACACAGCTTACATGAAAACATCTTTGTCCTTACATCCTCAATCTTCAGGAAAAAGAAAGAACAAGTGGAATATTTTAAGTAAAATTAAATTAATACATTCTCTAGGCCCCTTCAATTTCCACTGTCATTAATTAGCCTTCCAAACAATAAAACCAACCCTTTTGGGGATCCATAAGCTCTCCCTTAGGAGTTAATAATAGGCTGCCCATGCATTTAGAAGTTTCACCTCTAATCCTAGACTCATTTCTATTGCAAGTTAACATAATTAAGTACAGCAAAGGAATCATGTGATACACTTAGTCTTAATCATCAACAGGTATAAGCAGTCTTTCCAACACTCTATGGCCAAAAACCTAGAGATTTAGTCTTCTAGAAGAGTGAGGAAAGAAAAGCTGCCCCAGAGTCTTAATAGAAAAGACTGAAATAAGTCACGTTAACAATTAATACTTCAATGAAAGCCTCAAAATGTTGATCCCTAAATTCATATATACATTTTTTTTTTTTAATTGGGGAATTGGAGGAGGGGAACAGTGCTGGGGAACCGGGGAAGGGGAACAGACAAGTTGCTATCCTTTTGTTCTTCAGTCTAGTTGTGGAGGACGTTGCTTCATTGGCCCATGTTGGTATTGTCATTGTGCTCTTCCTGGATGAGGCAGATCGGTCACCGGCCTCTGGATGGTCGCTCACTGCGGCTCTTGGCAGCTCACACCAGCTGCCAGATGCTCACACTGGCTGCCGGCCACTCACTGTAGCCTATGGCAGCCCACCTCAGCAGGGGCTGCAGCTATGCCGCCCCGGAGACTCACAGCAGCCAAGCTCCAGGTGGAACTGTTGTTCACGATCTTAGCTGTAGAGGGCAGTGTCACTGGACCTCATATGTGGGATCCAAATCAGGGCCACTGGCGTCCCAAGCCAGGTCTTAACCAACACACCACTCGGCCGGCCCCCTAAATTAATATTTTGCAACTGAAAAAGACACAAACAATTTTGCCTGGACTGTTAGAAAACTGCTTCGTCAAGAAAGTAAATGACAAAGTCTTAAGAATCCTCCAAAGCAAATAATCTTTGGAGAGAAACAGTTAACCAATGACTCTTGGATCATGAAGATGACAAAACAAAGTAGACAGCTTCCACTCAAGAACAGAAGATTTTTCATATCTTTGTTCCTTTTGTAAATTATTTTGTTTATTATCCATCCTATTTTTTGGCATCTCTGATGATCACCTAAAGGTTTCTCAGTATGCTTTCATATATTTTCAGTTATCATATCTTTTATCTACTATAGTCTTTCACTTTCACCTAAGACAATGCAAAAGTCATCTTGTAATCCCTCTGACAAAATGTAATAAGTGTTTCCTGAAACACTACCTATACATTTCCTTCCTTCCTGACAACACTTGTATATTTGAATTTTCTTCATATTATTAACCCTAATCTTCAGTCTTATAAAAATTAGACTTTGACCCCAAGTCATTCCTGCACTTCAGTAGAAACAACAGTTCCAGGAGTGGGGACTGATATTGGGAGATATCCTTGCTATAGTAGCATTCTTTTGGCAAATCTTTATCTCTCAGTATCCTGCAATGAAATTTCCATCTCATTGAAATAAATGAGAATCAAATGTAAAACAACTATAACAGATGTTACTGTTGCTCATTACATAGAGTTGCCTCTCTTCATGAGCACATGGAAAAACTTTCTAGATGTCCTTGAAGTCAGTTAAAAGCCAGGTGACAAGTTTTAAGCAATGAGCTGTGAGCAGAAGTGGTCTATGTCACTCCCGGTTTTATATGGTTAGGAATAAGTAAGAGTTGCCCATTCTCTCTCTTCCTCTGATGCAGCAACCGTGGTAGCTATGTGTTCTCCAGATTTACCAACAAGATGGAAGCAGCCTAAATCTCTGAGTTGCCACTGTAAAGAGAAGCATTCTATATCCTATAAGTAAGTCTCAGTTTTTTAGTGGACACGTGTCCCTGGGCTGTGACTGTCACATGTGCTTCTCTGCTTTTCTCCAGTTGATGAGACAGGGAGGTTTGAATGGACTGCAGCTGGATATTTCTTTTATCTCATGTTGGTTAGGCTCTGCTGAATTAGTTTCCTTGAGAATGAAAAGTACTGGGAGTATTTCAAAATGATTAACTTGTCCCTGCTGGAAGTATGAGGGAATTTTCCCCTGATCTTCACCTTGAGAACCTGGTGGTAAAACTCAAGGTACCTAAAGGTAAAACTCACAAAACTGGGGAGGTCCCCTAAGTCTGAGCTACCAGGAATTTTTAACTCTTAAGTTAGTCCACATTCAGCCTGCAGTAGCTCATCAGTTATAGTTTAAGTTTTCCTACCAGATCCTAGCCCCACTTGTTTCTGCCCCAAACAAGCTATCCTACTCTTTATTCACCTCTCCAGTTGGCAGGCATTGATTAGCCCCGTGACCTCAATTTTTTGATGTATCTAAGAAAATTAAAGGAGAAAAGTTGTTGATAATTAGTTTGTTCACGTTTTTTCTCATTGTGAGAGTGGGAAGGACAACTTCCAAACTCTTTACACGTCAAAGAGAAAACAGTAAGTCTCCACAATATTGCTAATTGCTTATCAACATGTGTTTTCCCCACTTGAATGTGAAATATTTGGGTGCAGGAACCACAGTCCTTTTATCTCTGGATTCCTAGTACCCAGCACAGTAAGAGAATTCTTTGGGGCTCAATCACGGAAGTTCTTATCTGCTGTTCATAACACACCCTCTCTCTCTAGGTTACCTTATCTATTCTTCTAGACAATTTCAAAGTTATATTTCCAGCTAATCCATATCTGTCTTTTAAAGCTGACTAATTTATAGGCACCTTAAAGTTAAAAAGTTTAAACTTAAGTTTTCATTTCTGCTCTTAACTTGTTTATCGTTTCCCCTTCTTGATCATAGTTAATGCCATCAACACCCAATTAGTTCTTCCAATCAGAAATCCTGCAACCATCTTTGGTTCTTTTCTCTTCCTTACTAACTCGCTCCAAATCTACTCCACTAACAAATCATGTCATTTTAACCTCCTCATATAATCCCAACCGACTTCTCTCCATCTTCCCTGTAATTAGCCTGGTCCACGTCATCACAATCGCTAACAGAGTCCTTCACAAAAGTCTCCTCATGGCTCTCTCCACTTCTATTCTCACTCACTCAGAGAGCAACCAGATTGATCTTTATACATAAATTAAATCACATCACTCCCATGTTTAAAACTTTTCAATATCTTCCCTTTAGACTGATACTCAGCCCTAAAACCTGTACCATTATTTATAAAAACGCTACCCTATCTGAATCTTTACCTCTGGAGCCTCATTTCCTGCCACATTCTCCCTTGACCACTATATTACTTTACAGCCACGTTGGATTTCTTTGTATCTCTCAAATCCTTTGCTACCTAAAGACTTTCATATATGATGTTCCCTATGCTTAAAAAAAAAAAAACACTCCCTTAGCATTTTTTTCCTATTAAAAAAACCTCATAATCAAAGAAGATTACTACATTAAATGGTCATCTAATATCAATGATCCAAATTTTAATTTTCCAAGTATTTAAAAATGTATTTGTGATCATTTCACAACGTGAGTATAACTGTTATTATATGAAAATTCAAAACAAACTAATCCAATTGATTAGTTTAATTTGTATTTAAAAACTTTCTTACTTACCTTTGATATTATGGTACATATTGGGATACAACATTAAAATAACAGTTGCCTCACAAAGTATTTATCACATTTTTCCTAGTATGTCCATCCTTAATTATCCAGGAACATGTTTGACACTTTACATATAACTTATATTATATTGCCTTATGGACAAATTTCCCTCATTTTGATGCTGATGCAAAGAAATAGTGAAATAAAGAAGGTAAAATTGTTTAATTTGCATATTAAGCAATTTCTGCAAGGTATCAGTTGAATGAACTGACAACTGAAACAAAACCTCAATTTTCTATGCCTGAAAGTTTATTGAAAGTCAAAGTTGGATACACTGTTTTACTTATACCTACAATTTCACATGAATTACCCAAATTTCATTAAAATGAAATTACTGTTCAGGAAATATTAGACTTTTAACACTGATGGGACATTTACTTAGTTATTGTACTATGAAAATGTTTATACAGAATACAAGAAAAAAACAACATATTAAGTCCTACCTTTTAACATTTAATAAATTAAAATAAATACATGAAATTTTGCTCTCAGAAATAATTTTATGGATGAATAAATATAAAGTAAGCAGATAAGAAGTTATTCCACTCAAATGGTGTCGACTGGCAAAAATAGCTCTCCAGAAAACCCACCAAAAGAAGTTTCTTTGGGAGGGCCGGCCGAGTGCCGCGGTGGTTAATCGCTGGCCTGGGAAGCCAGCGGCCCCGGTTCGGTCCCACATATGAGGGCCAGTGACACTGCCCCCCCAAAAAAAAAAAAAAGAAGTTTCTTTGGGAAAAGAAAAGAAATGAGGTCACCCCAGGAGTGTGGGAAAGGACACTTTTGACTAGCGCTCCAATTAGCCGCCCAGGTGAAGAAGAAAAGGCCCGAATTCCAAGATGGCTATTCTATTTATTCGCATCCCTCCCTCAGAAGTTACCACAAAGTTTAACAGGAAGTCAGGATTAGAGAGTTAACAAGGGGCCCAGCTCCAGCCATAGTCCTCCCAGCTCTATGGTTAAGCATCTTAAAATGCCAGTCCCAATGGTAATCAAAGAGAGAAACAATGACTCAGGCTCTGATCAAAGAGAAGATGAATTCAAAGAGAAGATTCAGAAGTAATCCTAGTCTGTGGATCAGAAAGATAAAGGAAAGCTCCCAGAAAATTATATACCAGAAATCTTGAGTATAAGAATGAAGATGAAAAAAGAAACTATTAGAGAATCTATGAATTCTGAATTTTTAAATCTGCATAAATCACAGAACCACAAGAATGAATGAATTGTCCAAGAAACTTTAATGGAAAAAATAACTATATCAAAAATTAATTTTTAAAGCATCTGAAAGTACTAATCTTTCTTCCTACCATCTTCTTATCCAAAATTCAAAGCAAACTGAATTATATTTATATTGAAAGAAAGCTATTTCTTTTCAAATTTGCCTTGATCTTTGTTTATGTCAATCAAATGTTACTTTGTTTCAATAATTAAAGTTACTAACAAAACACCTATTTTATTTAATGCCCATCTCAATCTACTATATAAATAAGGCATTATTCTCTAAAAGTCACAAACAAGATACATAACTGAAGTCACTTAAAATTGAGGCAAATTTGCATCTAATTATATTTTGTTATTGATTTTACTATTTTAAGTTTCAGTGCCTTAAGAAAAAAATCAGCAAAACAATGACATTGTGTGCCATTTAATATAATTTTTACTAATTAGAAAGGGTATTTATTGTGACACAGTATTATTATATCATAAAAGGATAAAACATGTAAAAATCAATTATAAAGAAATATTTATCAAGTTCCTATTATAGATGAGTCAGTCTGCTAGATATTAAGGATCAAAGACAGCAACAGTTCCAATTTTAGAACCACATATCAACTATAAGGAAGGGTATATCACAACATATTTCATTTTTCAGTTGAAACTGAAACACTGACAAAATTGAAAATAAAATGCATACAATGTAACAATAAAATGGTTGAGGAGATTACCCTCACCTATAACAACAACACAAAAAGACATCTTCTAGTTTGTATTTGAAGGCAAAATGAATGTTTCCTAAATATTTCATCTTAGGGCTTCTAGTAGCCATTCTCGTTCTCTCCTAGAGGTCATGTCATTTCTCAGTCTGTCCATTCTTACAACCAAACCATCTTCTCCACTGACATAACTCCTACTTTAAAAAAGCACAGAAGCTGTGTAAGATGGAAGTTACCATGGGGAGACTAGAATTTAAATACTCTTATATGCAGTCTTGCTCACATTTTTAGACTTACTTCCACTTAACAACCTAAATAATATTGCTTGCATGGAGTTAAAAAGATACAAGAGTGAACAACTTATTAACGAATGTTTTTTTTTAAATCTGCTAACAACTAAAATAAATGAAATGGACTTTTTTTTTAATGTTTCAGGTCAGTGTATAAATAAATTGCTGCATTCATAATCTAATGAAATGTTCAGTGAAAACAAGATTCAGTAGTCAAATAAGTTTAGCAAACATCATATGTTCTAACATTTTGTAGCATCTTTAGGCAGTCAGAAGTATTACAATTAAAAAACCTGCTTAATCTTTCTTAAAACAACTTTTCCTAAACTTTTGACAAAGATTGAATTTCGGGATTAAAACTTCTTAATGTCTTCTGGAATTATTTTTGAGAGAAAAAAAATATACTTTGGAATATATTATATTATTGGACAAAGATATTTTACTAGATAAATACAGTTTACGTTATTTATAGTAAATTGGAGGGGTAGGGGAAATTACCTCTTTGTTTTTACTACCCTATAAATTATCCTTTTCTTTTTTAGATCTTCATGGGATAATTAAAGGTATAGTATAAAGCTCTTAACCTAACAATTTTCATTTCTGAGGAATAATATTCCAAGGGCAGCATTTTAATACATACTCTTCAGTATGTTATACTATCAAGATAATATTTAGTCTATACAGATCAGCTTACTTACGTCTGGGGCTCCTTTTCATTTTGTTGTTTTTGCTGGGGCTGAAGAACGTTATTTACCAGTTCAGTGATCCCACTAAAGGGAAACCACCTGTTTAAATAAGCAAATAATGTGACTGAATAACCAAATGAATAACAATGTAGGTCAAATGTTTTCTTATTCATAATAATAAAAATACACAGGCACAAAAGCTACAGCCAATGGAAATGTGAGCTCCAATTATCATCCAGGCAGTCAGAATGTAGGGAAATTAAGTTTGAACACTTAACCAGTCCACAAGCAGGCAGCAAAAAACCACATCCAGTCAGTATGTGGATGAAGTAAGAAACTGCAGGCACCTCTCTAATAAGCCAGAGAGTCAGAAAGCAGAAGACACACTAGCTGCAGCCTATCCAGTATTAGGGTAAGCTAATACCATCCAAGGTGCAGAAAGCAGAATATGGCAAAGGTACAGAAGTCAAGCCTACTGCACTCTTAATACATTTACTTACTGTGTCGGTTGTGGTTTGTGTTCTTCTTTGACCCTAAAAAGATAAGTTTGCACAACTGAGTGCACTGTATGATGAAAAAATGTCTATCTACAGATTTGTGGTCATATAAAAAGGAAAAATGAGGTTTGTTACATAAAAAAGCTTAGTGCTTTGCTATATATTCGAATTACACATTTAATTAATTTGACACACAAAAGAGAAGTTGAATCATTTGTACTTTAATAGAGGACTGATATTAAAACTCTACCACTGTTCTAATGATTTCATGATTTAGTCTTCAAGTTGTCTGCATATTTTTATTGATATTGATATTGAAACTTTTAAAATAACTATTGTAAGGTATCATGTTAAACACAATCAAATTTGGTTTACTGAAGATAAATAGATTTCCTCTTTATTTTTTAAATTTCTTCATTAATATAAATTGAAGTAAAGGCATAGAATTTTAAATAAAATGTTTTAAAAAATATATTCTAAAAGCCTTACATATGATGGTATTTACTGCTTAAAAAGCAGATAAAGGAATTGAAGAAAGGGGGTTATGTATCCAATCTACCTAAAAATAGCTACTGAAATAATTATGTGTATTTAATTTAAAATATTCATAAGCTAAAGTGAATTATTCATATAACAGTCTAAAAATGTATTTAAACTATAATCAACACAGTACTTCACTGAAATAACACTGGATATTTAAAAAATACAGAAAGATCATACACAAGGGTAGCAATGACTCTGAAATTTGGCTTCCCACACTTTGCCTAGGACTGGTCCTATGAGGTAAACAAACGTATGACTCAGTAATGACTTGATTAGCTTTTAGTTTCCCAAAGTAAGACTAAGAATTGGTAACTAAAAGTAGACACCAAAATCTAGGGCATTCATTAGGAAATTATATTAACACAGTAAATTAAATTCTCTTTAAATCAAATTGATTTTTGTTTCCAGTGTATTATTTTTAATGATATAAGCAATAATTTTAAAAGTATACCATTATCCATCTTTGTGCCTCAATGAATAAATGTAACTGGTATATATATATATATATATATATATATATATATATATATATATATAAAAATTCTGTGTTCTCTGCATAAACTTCAAGAAGTATAACAGTTTTAGCATGGAGCTAAAGCCACATCATTTAGTATATAAAAAATTATATAATGGATTAGTTATAAAAGATAATATTTAATGCCAAATATATTAACAAACACAAGCAAATAGTGGCATTGGATTCTATCTAAAAAACTTACCATTGTACTTCTTTAATAAGACAAAAATCTCTTTACATTTTAGAAAAAAAGAGGTCGAGTATAGATAATGACAAAGAAAGATTACTACACCAGTTCATCAAAATGGAGAACAGTTCAAGATTACTCTTTACCAAATAATGTGTGTTAAAAACCAACAAATATTGAAATAAATATGCAAATGATAAGATATTTGTTAAAGAAATCCTGAGTGATATGCTGAAAGAAATCACATTATTCTTAATTAGTGACAAATGTTTTTACCATAAACAAATTGATACTAATATATAAATCAGTTTCCAATTTCAAATCTACTTGAAAAAAATTAATAGACATAAAAATTCTAATTACCAATTCAGGAACTATTTCTGGACTTTGTAAAATATTTACATAGGAAATATATAAATATTTGTATCAGCTTCCCAATTAAAATACGGGATGCCAAAAAAGTATACAAGTCAACACTTTGGTTGACGTTGCTCAAGCAGTAGTTCGCCATAATCACAAGTGCCTGGACGCTGATGGTAACCACTTTGAGCACCTCTTGTAATTGCAGAAGTCAAAAGGGACTTGTATTCATCTTTTGTTAACAGTATATATTGAGTATTACAATTTTAATACAGTGTTCCTTTCTTAAAATGTGTATAGATTTTTTATAGCACCCTCTGTATGTATCATAATATGGCAGTATAAATATTCATCCTGTCTTTAATACAATCATGAGTATAAAATTATTCTCCTTTTTTTTCAATATTTTAGATAAAAATCAAACCTCAAAGTATCAGACCATAATTAGAATTCACATTGAGATAATAGTTTAAGAATTGGTAATATGAAAAAGTAATCACATAATATACTTCTTTGACACTAATGATAATAAACTCTTACATTTCAGCATTGCAAAAAGTGTATGAGGGATGCCCAGTTTCAGACTGATACATAAAGAGCTTGGAAATTATTACTTCCATCCTTACAACAAAAAAAGCTGAACTGAATATCAACAACTCTTTTTAAAGCCATAAAGAATTTAGAGCTAACTGCTGCCCTGAAAACTAAACAGGCAAGTGGATAGAGTATGACATACCACATTTTAACAAGAGCACATGCCCAGCAACAGATCCATACCGGGAGCCGGTAACTGCAGGAACACTTTTAACTATAATTAACCAATTGCTGTACCTCCAGTGTAAAGCAGATTGAGAGTTTAACATTCCAAGGGGTCCTAGTCTTAGGCATTTCCATAAATTTTACCTCCAGGAGCCCTACCAGTTGCTCACTGAGAAGATCAGACAAAAATCTCCTCTTGCATCCAGCCAGAAGGAAACGAAAGGAACCATTTTTGAATACTCCCAGCACTCTACACTCTCTGGACAATCCTAGCATCAAGGGAAAATATTTTACTAGAGTCTAAGCAACTGGGGTTTTACAAAAACCAAACAATCTTGAGGAAGGTAAATACCAAATTACAGTCCCTTCTAGCCTTTGATGTGGGAGAAGGAAAATATCACACTACTGCTCCCTCTAAACTTCTACATGGGTAGAAGGAAAAAAACCAACTCAGGCTCACTAAAAGACTGAGACCTAATTATAAGACTGTCCAATGCTTCTCCTGTATCAACAACTTACAAACATATCAATAGAATTCCTGAATAATAACGGGATTAAAACTAAAAGCTTTAGACACTATTTAGTAAAGAATCTCTAGGAAAACACAAAACAGAAAGAAGACAAAAATAAAGACAAAAGAGAAACTTCTGGAAAATTGACTGAGGAGAAAGCAACAGAAATCAGTCTCCCCATTTAGACAACAATGGCAGAATCTGTCTGATGTAACTATTTTGGAAACCTGCAGTCTATTGAAGGTTTTCAATTTCAGAAGCCTTGCATTATACATTTCAGTTAATTTCAGTCAATTTGAGCTTTTAGCATGCTGAGAGCTACCCAACCTCTCACCCCCAGCCTCATGGTGGGTAGTACAACTAACTGATCCTGGAGCAACCTGCACATACCTGGCAGGTTCCAGGATAGCTAAAAAGGACCCTGTCCTCCAACAGAAAACAACAAAACCAAGTGAAGGGAAAGAACATGATTTCCCAAGTTACCACATGATTAGATTCAAATGTCCAGTTTTCAACTACAAGAAAAATTACAAGGCATACAGAAAAACAAGAAAGTAAGGCCAATTCAAAGAAAAAAATGATCAACAAAAAGTATCTCTAAAACATCCTGATGGCAGATCTACTAGACAAAGATTTTAACCCTCCATCAGGCGCAATGCAAAAGTTATGAGTTTGGGCACAATGCATCTACTAGATTCGTGTACGATATTTATTTATTTAAATTGAAAATGAATGAAAATAACATGTAAGCACGCTTATTATTTATTCAGAATGAAATTTTAATTTGCCACAAAGTAAAAACAATATGTTTATTACATAAATTCAGTATAAAAATTAACAAAAATTCAAAACAATCTGTGAGATCAGTTGTGCCTGAAGGAGGGTTAACATACTTAATGAATAAAGTAAAGGAAGATGTGGAGAAAGTAAAAAAAAAAAAAAAAAGAAAAAAAAAGTATGAACCAAATGGAAATATCAATAAAGAGAAAACCTAAAAATAAACCTCAAAGGAATCCTAAAGGTGAAAGTACAGTAACTGACATAAAAATTCACTAGAGAGATACAAAGTCAGATTGAAAAAGGGAGAAGAAATATGCAAACCTGAAGATGAAACAATGTAAATTACTGAAGAAACCAAAAAAAAAAAAAGATTGAAGAGAAGCGAACAGAGCCGAAGGGACCTGTGGAACACCATTAAATAGACCAATATAGGGTTGATGTGGAAATTCCAGAATAAGAGACAGGGAAATAGGAGGCAGAGGAAATATCTGAAAAAGTAATGGCTGGGGTTGGAGATCCAAGATGGCAGCATACATAAACACTGTGCTTGCCTCATCCCATTACCACATTGAAATGACAACTGAATTATAGAACAATCAACCTGGAAAACCATCTGAAATCTAGTAAAACAGAAGTTTTATAACTAAAGATATAAAGAAGCCACATTGAGACAGGTAGGAGAGCAGGGATGCAAAACAGGCTGGCCCCACACCTGCAAGTGCTGGTTGAGAATTGGGAGGGATCTCAACTGTGGAGATACCCCCTCCCTGCCCACCGCAGAGGAATGAGGGAACCCAGCCCCACTCGGGGCTCTCTGGCCTGGAGTACGAGTGCAGGAACAGGAGACCCCACATCTTGCTGTGAAAACACATAAGGATTCTAACTGTCAAGGTGGGACAGAAGGCTGTGGGAAATCCAGACATCTTCTTAAAGGGTCCACACAGACTTACTCGCTCACAGGCATGCATCCGGGGCTCCAGTGGAGGGACAATGATGAGGAAGGGGTCAGAGACATACACAGAGAAATTGAGTTGTGCGGCTGCAGGGCAAGAAGTGGAGGGACAGTCACCATTTTCCCTGAGTAGAGCCCTCCTCCCTTGCAGCTGGCAGGCAGGCACCATTCTTCCTGTGTTCAGGCTCCCCTTCAACATGGCCAAATCTGAATCTGCATTGGCCTGGTGAACTTTACTAGCTCCATCTTGGTGACTCCTTGGGACACCACCCCACCCAACTCGTGCAACACAGAATGCACTTTCTCTGTGCCTCGCAGACATTGCACTATTTCTTGGACAACTCTCAGGGCCCAAAGGCCCCAGGTGGGTGGTGACTGCCCTCAGTGCTCTGAGACTTTTGCTGAAGTTCCAGGCTCAGCACTGGCATCAAAACAGAATCTACCTTGACCTAGTGAACAACACTCATCTCACCCTGGTGACTCCCTGACACCCTGCCTCACCCAACTCGCACACTGCAGGAGGCTCTATCAGTGGCTAAGCTGTCCCTGGGGGCTGGCAGGCGGGAGCTGGCAGGTGGCAGCAGGAGCTACCCCAGACAAGGATGTGGCCATCCTTGGTTCACTGCATGGCCTCCCACATGCGTCCAGCTCCAGCACAGAAAGTGATTAACTGGGGATTGCTTTCTAGTTCCTATCAGGTAGTCACTGGACGGTCACAGGCAGTGACTGATGTGGGCCTGCACCAGAGCCCCTTCCAAAGGGCCCCAGAACCAATATACCTATAGGTAGGCTTCAGACCACAGCAGAGCACCACCCAATTAGCCCAACAAATGGCACACCCAAAGGGCAGTCTCAACAGGCACCAGAGCCCACTGGGGCTACTCCTACTCTGTGGGGTAAGCTCCACATTCAGGAATCCATAAACAATGGACATGCCCAAACCCACAGCCAGTCAGCCTGAGAATCAATCCAACTGACTGACCTGCCAATAGCAATCAAGGCTCAACTATAAAAAGAGGGTACATAAAACCCACACAAGGGACACTCCTGGAGCACTCAGCAGAGGCGACCAGGGAGACTGTGCCATTGTGCCCTACAGGGCATCTACTACATAGGGCTGCTGACCAAGACTGGGAAATGTGGCAGATCTACCTAATATATAGAAACAGAGAGGCAGCCAAAATGAGGAAACAAAGAAATATGTCCCAAATGAAAGAACAGAAGAAAACTCCTGAAAAGGAACCAAACAAAATGGAGAAAACCAATCTACCAGATAGAGAGTTCAATAAGAATGCTCAAGAAACTTAGTGAGAACTTCAACAGAGAGAAAGCAAGCATTAAAAAGGGCATAAAACCATAAAAAAGAACCAGTCAGAAGTAAAGAACACAATAACTGAAATTT
This sequence comes from Aselliscus stoliczkanus, assembly GCA_033961575.1. Taxonomy (NCBI): domain Eukaryota; kingdom Metazoa; phylum Chordata; class Mammalia; order Chiroptera; family Hipposideridae; genus Aselliscus; species Aselliscus stoliczkanus. The sequence goes on from CM066731.1 coordinate 28,813,429, forward strand.
TTAAAATGCACTAGAAAAAAAATCACCGAAAGACTAGATGAAGCAGAGGATCAACTCAGCAATTTGGAAAATACGATAGCAGAAAACACCCAAACAGAATAGCAAAAAGAAAAAAAAAATAGTTTAAGGGGCCTCTGGGACAACATTGAGCACACAACATTCGCATCAGAGGGGTACCAGAAGAAGAGAGAGAGCAAGGGATTGAAAACCTATTTGAAGAAATAATGACAGAAACTTTTTCTAACCTGGTGAAGGAAATAGACATACAAGCCCAGAAAGCACAGAGAGTCCCAAATAAGATGAACCCAAAGAGGCCAACACCAAGACACATCATAATTAAAATGCCAAAGATCAAAAACAAAGAAAGAATCTTAAATGCAGCAAGAAAAAAGCAGTTAGTTACCTATAAGGGAGCTCCCATAAGACTGTCAGCTGATTTATCAACAGAAACTTTGCAGGCCAGAAGGGATTGGCAAGAAATACTCAAAGTGATGAAAACAACAGGGACCTACAACCGAGATTACTCTACCCAGCAAAATTATCATTTAGATAAAGAGCTTCCCAGGCAAGAAAAAGCTAAAGGAGTTCATGACAAACAAGTATTACAAGAAATGTTAAAGGTGCTCCTTTAAAAAAAATAAAAAGATCCAAAATATGAATAATAAAATGGCAATAACTACACATCTATCAACAATTACTTTAAATGTCAATGAATTAAATGCTCCAATCAAAAGAAATTGGGCAGGCTCAATGGATAGGAAAACAAAACCCTTACAAGAGACTCACTTCAGATCGAAAGACACACAGACTAAAAGTAAAGGGATGAAAAGTAAATGGAAACAAGCAAAACACCTGGAGTATCAATACTCACCAAAAAAAAAAAAAAAAACTAGACTTTGAAACAAAGCCTATAACAAGAGACAAAGAAGGACCCAGTAATCCCACTTCTGGGTATTTATCTGAAGAAACCCAAAACACTACTTCAAGGGGACATGTACATCCATGTGTTCATTGCAGCATTATTTACAATAGCCAAGAGGCAACCTCGGTGTCCATCGATGGACATATGTGGAATCTAGAGAACAGAATATATGAACAATCAAAACAGAAACAAGATCAGACATATAGGCAGCATTTTAATGCTTGCCAGATTAGGGAACAGGTTGGGGAGGATGGGTGAAGAGGTTCAAATTTGTAGTTACAAAATATTCATGGGGATATAGAGTGTAGCATGAAGAATATACTAATATTGTAATAACTCAGTATGATGTCAGATGGGTCCTGGATTTATTGGTGTGATCACTTCACAAGTATTGTAGATGTCTAATCACTGTGTTTAACACCTGAAACTAATATAATATTGTATGCCAATTATAAGTGAAAATATAAAAATATTTTTTAAAAAGAAAAAATATAAATGGATGGAGAAGATATAATATGTTAGCACTAATAAAAAGAAAGCCAGAGTATCTACATTTATTTCAGAAATAATCAACTTCAAAGCAAGGAAAATTGTCAGTGAAAAGACAGGTATGCCATGAAGATAAGGAGTGAAATCTCCAAGAACACAGAATAACCTTTACTGTGTATGGGTCTAACAACAGAGTGTCAAAATCTGAGAGGCAAAAATTGATAGATTGGCCAAAAAAAAATAGACAAATCTGCTGTTACAGATTAAGACTTCATACTACAATCAGTAATTGACAGATCGAGCAGGCAGAAAATCAGTAACAATATAGCTGAACTAAATAGCATCATCAATAAAAAGGATCTAATTGTCATTCTATAATACTTCATCTAATAATAGCAGAATACACATTACTCTCAAGCTGACATGAATTTTCACCAATATAGACCACATTCTGGGCCATAGCACACTCTTTAATAAATTTAAAAGAATACAAATCATACAGTGTGCTGTGTTCCAATGAAATTAAACTAGAAATCAGTGACAGAACTGTTGGAGACTATAAAATAGTGTGAAGCCATGCATATTTACATATTATAGAGAGAAATTATAGATGACAGATACATAGATGAATAGATCAATAAATAAATGATAGATGAGAGAGAGAGGAAGGGGAGGGAGGGAGGCAGAGAGGGAGGGAAGGAGGGAGGGAGGAAGAGAAAGACAGAGAGAGAGAGAGAGAGAGAGAGAGAGAGAGAGAAAGAAGTGTTGTCTACACAGGTTAATATATATATATAATTATAATATATATTATATATAATATATATAATATAATTTATATATATATAATTTATATACATATATAATTTATATAATTATATATATAATTTATATAATTATATATATAATTTATATATATATATAAATTATATATATATAATTCCTCATTTTTTCCACTAAAAGGGCCTAAAAAGTGACACCCCAGTAGAATTAGAACACCTCGCAACAGATCTCAGCTTCTAAATACCAGTTTCCAATCAAAGTATTCAAGGCTACTGACAGTAATGGCTGATTTTTGAGCTAGGCAAGAAAAATATAAAATGAACCTACATTATCCTGTAATGCCAGAAAGCAAGGAATTACTCAAATAAGGAAAAAAGAAAAAAAAAAGATGGAACATATAAAAAAGACACAGAAACCGACCTGAAAGAACTCCAAATGGCAAAAGCTGGAACAATTTGAGGACAAAATAATTAATAGTATTGATTATAAACCCTCCCCAAAAAATAAATATCCATGAATCCATAGAACACAAATAAATACAGATAAAAGGGCATAACTTCCTTACAGAAAAATTACAAATAACAAAAATGTAAAAAGTATGAGGGAAATAGAAAATCACCATTAGAACATCACAGTAATAAATGCTGCAGATAAAACCGTGGTCAAAACATAAAGAAAGAGGATATTTGCATAGCTTCACAGTATCTCGCGCAAAATATTTATTAATCACTGTGGTTTTAATATATGTCCACCAATTCTTTGATATTCCTCTATGAAAGGTAGTGGAGCTTAATTCCTCTCCTGTTAAATGGGGACTGAAATTAGTAACTCACTTCTAACCAACAGAAGATAGAAAGAGAAAAAATAGTAACTTGTAAAGTTGGAGAAACCTGACAGACCCCATCCTAACCACGTGATCAAAGGTAACACCCTGATTTGTTGTGGGACGACTGTGGAATTCTCCCCCAAATTCATAACCTCAGTCTAATCATGAGAAAATAAAGCCAAATGAGGGACATTCTATAAAATACCTGAATAGTACTTTTCAAACTGTGAAAGTCATAAAAACAAGGAATAACTGAGAAACTGCCACAAACTGGAAAGAGACTAAAGAGGCAGGGCAACTAAATGCAGCCTGATACACTAGATTGGATCCTGGGACAGAAAAGGACATTAGTGGGGGGAAATGGTAAAATTCTAGTAAAGCTCACCGTTTTTAACAGTATTGTACCAGTACTAGTTTCTTTGCTTGGATAAATACACCATGGTTATATAAGTTGTTAACACTGTAGAAAGGTAGATGAATGGGAAACAGCAACTTTCTGTATTACCTTTGTAATATTTCTGTAAATAAAAAATTACTTCCAGGGCCAGCCAAATGGCACATTGGTTAAGCGCTGGCTTGGGACACCAACGGCCCCGGTTCGGGTCCCACATAAGAGGGCCAGTGACACTGCTCTCAAAAAAAAAAAGAAAAGGCCGGCTGAGTGGCACGGTGGTTGGACACTGGCTTGGGAAGCCAGCAGCCCCAGTTCGGGTCCCACATATGAGGGCCAGTGAAACTGCCCTCAAAAAATAATAATAATAATAATAATAATAAAAAGAAAGAAAAGAAAACAATTAAGGGCTGGCCGAGTGGTGCATTGGTTAAGAGTTGGCTTGGGATGCCAGCTCTGGGCAGCAGGGCCCCAGTTCGGATCCCACATGAGGGCCAGCAATACTGCACCCTCTACAGCTAAGATGGTGAACAACAGGTTGACCTGGAGCTGGGCTGCCAGTGAGTTGCCGGCTGTGGCAAAGGTTGCAGCGGGGGCTGGTGGGCAGCTGGAGTCAGCTGCCGTGAGCCACCGTCAGAGGCCAGCAACCATCTGCTTCACCCGGGAAGAGCTCAATGATAATACCAACATGGACCAGCGAAGTGACATCCTCCACAACTAGACTGAGGAAAAAAAGGACAGCAACTTGTCTGTTCCCCTCCCCAATTCCTCAGCGATGTTCCCCTCCCCCAATTCCCCAATAAAAATATTTTTTAAATAAAAAAAACGATTACTATCCCCCATGAATATAGATGCAAGAATCCTTAATCCAATAGCAAATTATGTATAAAAAGGATAATACATTATGAACGTGGTGGGCTGAATTTACAATGGCGTGCGACCTGAAAGAAAACAAACTGGAAAGCACGAGCCATCTATCAGTTTTGAAACAGGTAAGATGTGCCATAACTGAGTTATTATCTCTCAGCTCTAAGCCTACCCTTCTACACCTGATTCTCGGACTTGGGCTCCAGCATTACCCACCACATTTCTGCTTTGCCAGCTGGCTCCATGTTAGGCTGTGCCAACAGAAGGTGCTAGCGCAAGACTGTCAGGCAGTTTGCTCTTTCCTCTTTTATCATGTGTGCTTTCTGATTGTTTTCCTCCTGTTTCATGTTCTTGTGAGCAACATACTAGTAACATCTGTCCACTCTGGTAAAAGTAGGTCCGCTCCAAATCTGTACCTGAGTTGCCTTTGCAGTTTTTCTAACATTTGCTGAGGCACCAGTACTATAGCAAGTTAGTGGCCCTATTCAGAGATCCCAGCAAAATGGGACCCATCTTATAAGCTTCTAAGCTTTAATAATTCTAACCTCTTCACTTTATTTCCCCAGTCTGAGAGGTAGAAGCAACAGGCAGCAACTGCTGTTTCTGTGATAATATAGTTTTTTTGGTTTTTGGAGGGTTTGTTTTGCCTTTTCAATTTCATGCAACCCTAGTTAATTCTTTAATTACTTTTTCTGTGTTCAAATTGCTGGTATTGCTTCTGTCTCCTGACTGGGCCTCACTGATACAAAGATTACATTTTCAAAGTAACCAGAGGGCCGGCCGAGTGGCGCAGTGGTTAAGCACTGGCTTGGGAAGCCAGCGGCCCTGGTTCAGGTCCCACATATGAGGGCCAGTGACACTGCCCTCAAAAAAAAAAAAAATCAAAGTAACCAAAAACAAATTAGGAAAAGATATTAGAATATTAGAAATACCAACCAAGAAAGAAAAAGGTCACATGGAAACATAAGACAAGAAAAACGTAACAGCCAAAGAACAAGTCATTTAATCAAATCAGTTAATTGAAAGCTCAGATTAAAGAATTCTCTCAGAAGTTATCAGGAAAAGAGAAAGAAAGCATAAAAGAAAAGTCAAGACTCTGGAGATTAAAAGTAAAGGTGAAAACATTTAACCGACAGGAGTAACAGAGAAGGAAAATTTTTTAAATGAGAGGCAAAAACATTTGAAGAAAATAATGAAGTTGTGGAGAAAGGGGAACCCTGGTACACTGTTGGTGGGAATGCAAATCGATACCGTCACTGTGGAAAACAGTATGGAGGTTCCTCGCAAAAAAATAAAAATAGAACTACCATAAGATCCTACAATTCCACTTCTGGGTATTTATCAGGAGAAAACAAAAGCACTAATTTGAAAACATATATGCACCCCTATGTTCACTGCAACATCACTTACAAGAGCCGAGATATGAAAGCAACCTAGACTATAACTTTTAAGCAGCAGCAAAAAAAATAGCTTATCTATCCAAGATTGGTAAACAGTGTAGGGAAAAACAAGAGCAATAAATTTTAAAAAATGTAAATTTAAAAATTGTGCTTTTAACAGTAATTACAATAAATGTAAATGTATTAAACTCACAATTAAATGACAGACACTTCCAACAAGAAGCACACACAGGACACAGAAAATCTGTAAAGAAGTAGATGGAAAGAACTGGAAGAGAATCTTAATAACTGACTATGCCAGTTAGCACGTTATTGTTTCTCATCTCCAAATCCACCTTTCACAGCTCTGTGATAAAACTGAAACATTTCTGCCTTTCTTGGCTTTTCCAGGACAGGGCATTGGAGATGAGGCAGGACATGGAGCCATTGACAACCTGCTCCAGGGTACAAGGATGAGGTGCTTCAGGGTTTGTTTTTTGTTTTTTGTTTTTCTTTAGAATGAAATGTTTATAGGTTGGATAAGTACATTTTATTTAACAAATAATGAGTGCACTGGCAGCGGTTATGGGCCATATAGAGTGTACACTGTCTTATGTATGTGTTTCATTATGGGCTCCCTCCATCTACTATAAGGTAAGCTCTGTAAGTTTGGGTGATGGGGAGCCATGCAGGAGTATATAGCAGGGAAGGAGCAACATTTAAAATTAGGAAACAACCAGTTCTCAGTTTGAAGCTCTCTAATAACCTTTTCAGGTATCCAGTACCTGCAGCTAGAGAAAAACAAGAGCCAGTTGCTACCAGCTGGGCTGATTTCTATGACAGGGACCTGACCTTTAGCTGATTATAATGTCATATCTCATTTGCATTTCAGTTACTGCGACTCCCATCAGGCATCTGATGCCATGACAGTTTCGGAGGAACCAAATGAGGAAGAAAAATTGGGAAACAAGGGTCCTCACCAGGGGAAGAGATGAATGAACTACTGAATGGGATGTCACCAATTCCCACCTGATCATTACTTCCTCGGGGCGACTCTTCTCTGAATTCGCCTGCACTTTCCTCTCAAGTGTGGACTTTCATTTTCAATAAATTGTATTCACTTTCCTGCATCTTTCCTGCTCTTGAATTCTTCCTTGCTCAGAGACAAGAACCCGGTCACCGCTGCTGCGGGAGGAGACATCCCCGTGAGCCTCCCAAGACAGGGAGACACTGGAGAAGAAAGGAGCTTGGTTTTGCATGTTTTCCTTCCTCCTAGTTCCTGTGGAGCGTTCATGGTATTCAGAGTATGTACTAGTGTAGCTCACCCCAGTGAATTCATTTCAGCAGCACCCCCACAGGTAGCTTTGCAGCCAGTTCTGTGGGCACCCCAGCTGGCCTCACAGGGGAGAGTTCAGCAATACTCCAGTGGGCAGCTTCTCAATAAGGGCCACAGGAACCCCAACTGCCTTCTCAGTGGTGAGTTCAGCAGCGACACTGTGGGTGGATTTCCAGTGGCTTCTGAGAGTGTCCATCCAATGTCCCACAGAGGTGACTTTCTAGCAGCTTTCCAGCAAATCAACCAGTGCCCCAGCATACTTCCCAGAAAGTTCAACAGTGCTCTCCACAAGCAGATTTGGGGTGAATTTCATCAACACTCCAGCAGGCGGTTTCCCTCCCAATAGCCTCCAGTGAGGAGATTCCTTCCTACAAAGGTGCCAGCCACCACTCTCATCCTGCCAGCAGCCCAATGGAACGCTTTCAATTTGCCGACCTCAGGCTGTAGTTTTCTTCCCACAATCTCTCCCTATGGACAGGGGATGAGATTTGGTTTAGGGCAACCTAGTAAATGTCTCTCCACTATCCAGTGGGCTGCAATGATACCCCTTCCAACAAGTTCTGAATTCCCAGCCTAGAAGAAGGGCCCTGGCTTCCAAGTTGATCCCTCTTTTAAGTATTCCTCCAGCCCTGGGGTATTCTCTTTTATCCATACTAACCACTTAATTGCCCGTAAATAGTTCATTCTTTTTTTTTTTCTAACTGAGCCATCCTGCTACCTATTGGCAACTCAGCGGCAGCTCAGCTTGGGCTGGGCATCGAACTGCTTTTGCTCAGAGCTCAGCTCAACTCTTGAGTGAGCTCTTAACCAACTGAGCCACTCAGCCGTCCCAATAGTTCATTCTTTATAGGAAAACTTCTCTGTTGAAATTTTTGTCTCTCCTGACTGGACCCTGACTGATAAGCTGACCAAACAAAGTTAGAGGGACAAAGAATTATTTATCTGTGTCTGTAAAAGAAACAACAAAAGATATATCCATCATATCCATATATGTAACCAGGTATATCAAACAGACAAACAGGAATAAACAAGAAAAATCAGCAATTATAAATGAAAATGCATACACAGCCACCTCAGAAACTGCTAAAACAGACAAAAATAAATAGATGATAAAGGGATAGAGGGAAAAAAGGAGGGAGGGAGGAAAAAGTGGAGGAGGGATTAAGATGATGATAAATACATACATACATACATAAGACCAATAAAATATAATTTATAAAACAGCTATTATGCTCAAACTATTAGATTAACCAAAAGTGGAGATATGAATACAAGCATTTAGTTTAATTCTCTCCCCAAAACACCCCCAAAGCAACAATGATAGAGTTTTATTTGTTTGTTTGTTAAAAGAATGGGTTAGGATCCAATGGTAGCAAACTGTAGTGACTTACAAAGCAGACAGACAAGTGGTAACTGATTTAAGCAGTCCTGAAAAAGCTGAACACTCAACCAGCAGTAAAGAAAGCAAAGAAGCAAATTAACATCACAGAACTCCAGAAGGCTCAAGAATTGGCAGTACCAGGTAGCTCTAGAAATAGAATAAAAGTGGGACTAAAAACAAGTTGAAAGTCTCTTTAAGAACAAAATCAGACCCAGATTCTCATACCTCTCCCCAGCCTCAGCAGAAGCTGGTTAGCATCTTCTCTGAAGAGGATAAAAGAGGACACCAGGCAGAAATGAGGGCAGGGGCAATGTACTGAACAGAGGAATTAAGTGAAATCTTACAAAATGAATGTTAAGACTCTAGCTTTCCCCCACATGGCTCTTAGAGCACTAGCAGCCAGGCATATGCCCTCTGACATGAAGTCTAGAAGATTCTGCTCTGAGAAACCTAACTCACTCAAGAGAAAAAAACTGGCAGGGCCGGCCAAGTGGCTCAGTTGGTTAAGAGCTCTCTCAAGAGTGTGAGCCCTAAATAACAGCGTCGCTGGTTCAATTTCCGGCCCAAGCTGAGCAGCCGCTGAGCTGCCAACAAGTAGTAGGATGGCTCAGCTAAAAAAATAAAATAAAATAAAAAGAGAGAGAGAAAAGAACTGTGCTAATTGTGGTCTCCAAGGAAGCAGCCCAGCTAATCACACACTGTGTTATTGCTCTTAGTAGGGAATCAATGTCTAAAGAAAGAGAAAGCTAAGGATATTATGAAAGGACATTAAAATAAAACTAACATTTGTATATCAGAACTCCAAAAAAGGGAGACAGGGCAAAAAACAAAAACAACCCAGATCACTTAGTGAAAGGCTTCTACTCTCTAATATAAATACAAACATAAATAAAATAATAAGACAGAAGAGAGACCAAACATCTTCTCGTTGCCTCTACCATCAGTACCGGAAGCTACTTCTACCACCTGCCCACATGTATTCAGAATGTCCCTTTAATATGTGCTTCGGTCACTCTGGCTTCCTTTTAGTTCCTAAAAAAGGAACATCCCTCTTTCTGCCACGAGATCTATGAAAATATTTAGACATATAAACATTTCGGTAAAACCACGTAATTTCCTATATAATGCCAAATATTTTAACATTTGTGTACACCTATAAATGGACTGATTTTTTGCATTTTACTCACAGCAAACAGATGACTGTTTTAAAAACTATGTCTCCTAAACTCTAGCTGTTACAACCTTTGCCTATGAGAATGAGCCATTATTCTTATGAATAATGGAAGAGAACATTCATCAAACTGTTAGTCAATAAAGTGGTTGTCAATGAATGATGAAGTCCTTTCCATAGAAGAGTTAGTCTACAAATGTTACATAATCAATCAGGATTATACAGTGTGTGGCAACTTTTCAATGCCAAATTGTTTTCCCCCTGACACCAAAGACGTTCCTTCACTGCCAGATGGTATTTGCTCAGGGAATACAAGCCTAAATTTTTTCCTAAGTTAAACATACATATGTTAATAAATTCATAATTGACTGTGAATTCAAGACAAAACTATTTCGAATTCTTCATTTATATTGATTATGAGCAACTAAATATCGAGTGTACCTTTTAAAAACTATAATTTTGGGCCGGCCGAGTGGCGACGTGGTTAAGTGCTGGCTTGGGAAGCCAGCGGCCCCAGTTCGGGTCCCACATATGAGGGCCAGTGACACTGCCCTCAAAAAAAAAAAACTATAATTTTTTTTTTGTATTTTTCCCAAATTTCTTTCACTAATTACTCAAGTTTATTATTATCAGCTGGGGATAAAGATCTATTTATTTCCTAGCCATTTTCTGAGAGGAATACATTAACTGTTTAATGCAAACTCAATTGGAATTCTAAAGCATTCATTTTGTATAAGACAACCGATGAAAAGAGAATGGGCTCAGAAGAATTTAGCTCTTATTTCTTAGCTATATAACTTAGTATTTATTTGATCATGAGCAACTTTTATTTCACTGACCCTCTGTTTGTAATGAATAAAATTATGATAATACTAGATAAAGAATGGTAAGCGGATTAAAAAAGATATTTGAAAAGTGCCTGGCATAGTAGTTACTGAATAAATCAAAGTACCCTTTTCAAAACTGAACTTCCTTTCCAAAACTAAATTTTTAAAATTTAATTATCCCTGCCTTTAAAATATTTACATTCCATTTATGTGAATATATTCTAGAGAGAGGACAACAGGTGGATGGGGAAAAGATTTGGAAAAGATACTTTTCACTGCAAATATTTTGGTAACTTTCATATTATATATTTCAAAATAAATGAGTAAAACTTAAATAAAAATAATAAAACAATATATCCAAAAGATATTAAGCAAATAAATGTGGCACATAAAGACCTAATAATTTTACATAAGTGAACTTATGGAATTAGTCTTATTCATCTCGGAACACAAGAATTTTGAACAATGGTAGGCACATAGTAAACATTCAAAAACATCAGGAGGAGTGAATGCATGGCTGAGGTCTTCACGTACATGTTGGTCATATTTATATGGAAGCAAAAATAAGACTGAAAATGGCCCTCTACAGTTTCTAACTACCTAACTTACATAATAATACAACTTAATTAACTGTGCTATCAAGGAAACCAAAAATAATTGCTCCCCAAATGATAGATTTAATGTCTGTACATAAGACTATCCAAAAAATGTGGTGATTTACTATTCCATTAAACATTTTTAAAACTATCATTAATTTCTAGAGATTTATAGAGGAAAATACATTGCTCAAAAATCTAAAAATTGCTCACAAAGAACAGGGTCCTTACTTTTTACAGCTGAAAAAAAACAAGTAAATCATGAAGACTGAAAAACTATCTTTCCATAGTAGATTACAAGAATTAATAGTTCAGGTGAGCAAGGCAACAAATCAGTCCATGTTAGAAAGGTATCTATATCTGATTAAACGAATACACGTAATGACAGAAACACACATTTTGAAATTCCTTGGCATCATCATCACTATAAATCATATAGCCTTGAGTCCAAAAGAGATGTGAAGGTATTATCTGGAAGATTAGCTCTAAGTTGTTTTTTGTAATGCATAAGATTTTAAAAAGACCAGCATGAATTACATCAAAATATTATTAGTATTTCTATTAGAGTGGCAAGATTGTGGGTGATTTTATTCTTCTTGCCTCTATTTTCTAAATTTTCTCCAATGTAATTATATTTTCTCATAATTAAATATATATAATATTTTTAAGATACTATCTGGTTTAAAAAGGAACCACCCAGTGTACCTATGCTTATAAGCAGTTTGAAGATTAAACAATCTTACACTAGTAAATGTAAAATCCATTTTCAAAGTCCCCAAAAAAGGGATTTACAATTAGCACCACCTGTTCAGCAAGGGAACTTGCTACACAATTTCTTTCTACCCTCATCACAATAACTTAGAGCTCAAAGAACAGAAATAAATAATATATATAAAATACACACACACATTCTGATCCTTTGATATCTTTTGGCAATTCTCTGTGGAGGTCGTTAGGAGAAATGGTGATGAGATTCAGTACACTGATCTTGTTTGGAAAACCTGATTTGTTCTCCTATCTTCTCTGCTATCAAATGGAGCACTCACTGTCCACAGGCAGTTGGCCAAGCAACCGGATGAACTGATCTAGTCAGCCAGGCATCTGCACATGTCTCAAACACTTCATATCCTTTTATGATAAAATTACTCAAAACATAAAGAAAGGAAGTAGCAACAATAAATCATGCTGGCACAGCACAGGCTATTTATTCAGAACAGGATGGTTGAAAAAGGAACCTGCTGTCATAACATCTGAGAGAACTCAAAATAATGAAGTTTTCAGAAAAAACTTTAAAGGAATAAAGACACTAAGTGTCTGCATTCCATCTACAAGACACTCTCAAAGAAAATCAGGATGATAAGGGATTTGATCTAACAAGGAAACAACATGATCTCCCAATTTAATTCTGTCAATTTTTATATAGAGAGTATATATGTGTTTTGGAGTCAGGCTGACTGGGGTTTAAATACTGGCTTCAATGTTCACTGCTTGGAAAGTTACTTACCCATTTTATAATCCATTTGTAGAAATGGAGACTAAAGTAACTACCTCATAGAGTGGTAGTTAGGATTAAATAAGTAATGGCTGAAAACACATGGCATATGTTTTATTACTGTCTAAAATTTCCTATATGTTTGGAATATTATAAAAACAAATAGTGCAATAAGTGGCACATATGGACTCTCAATAAATGTTCATTCACTTCCTTGTTACAGTCATGCAAATTAAACTAGAGCTCTCTGTAGCTTAAAAAAAGGAAGGGACTAGAGGAAGTCACCAAATTCAGACCTCTAACTCCAGGCAGATTTGTCATATTAAGTAAACATCAGGTAACGATTGTCAGCACAAGGGTTTAAGACAGAGTCTTCTCAAAGCCTAAACAGATCATAAATAGGAAAATAATAATCAATTAAATTCAGAATAGACAATTAATGTCCTTGTAAAAAGAATCCATCTTGTAAGGATCCCTGTAGTTTAAATGGTTAAAACTTACAAAGACATAGTGATTCAAACAAACAAACAAAACCCATATATTGCATCACAAATCAGTAGAAGAAAAAAATGGATGTTTTGGTTGATGATATAGAAAATAACTCACTGTAAGAGAAAAAGTAAAATTATACCCTTACTTTACATCATGGATCAACAAATTTTTCTGTAAAGGGCCAGCTAATAAATATTTTATGCTTTGGCTTTAGGCTATACAGTCTCTGTTTCAACTACTCCACTCTGCCATTTTAGCACAAAAACAGCTATAGATAACACATAAACAAATGAACATGGCTGAGTTCCAATAAAACTTTATTTATGAACTCTGAAGACTAAATTTCATGTAATTTTCACATATCACAAAGTATAATTATTCTTTGACTTTTTCTTAACCATTTAAAAATATCAAACCAGGGTCGGCCAAGTGGTGCAGTGGTTAAACACTGGCTTGGGAAGCCAGAGGCCCCGGTTAGGGTCCCACATATGAGGGCCAGTGACACTGCCCTCAAAAAATAAAAAATAAAAAAAATAAAAAATAAAAATATCAAACCATTCTTAGCTCACAGCCATATTTTACCAATTTGGGCTGTGGGTTTGTAATTTGACAAATACTGCTTCACATCATAAAAAAAAAAAGTCAATAAAAAAATGTTGCTTTGTACATGTGTAGCTAATGATAATTTAAAAATTCAAATTGGATTAAAATACTAAGTGTGAAAGATAAAACTATAAAACATAAAAAAAAATAAAGAAAAACATCTCAATGATATCTTGGAGTGAACAAAGATTTCTTATAATGAAATCACAATTTGCAGTATTACCGATCCCCTCTCAATTTCCACCGTAGCCCTGAAAACCAACAACCCACAATCATAGTAAAAACAGCAGCCTGGCAGCCACCAAAAGGGGCAGAATGGGGCTGGAGGGCCTTCAAAGCCTCATTCCCAAAGATGTGTCCTTATTTGACCTGTCTGGTGGTATCCTGGAAGACCCTACTTACAAGGCTGTCTTTATTTTATCTGACTTGGGACTTGCCCAGAGGGGGGGAAAAAAAAAGGCCTTTTCCCTGAAGGATTTTGTCAAAAACAGAGGCCGTGGACAACAACTGGAGCAAAGAGACTAACCAAAAAAATTTAAAAGTAATGGCATGTTCACAAGGGCTTTGAAAAGCTCTTAAAATGTTCCTGGAGTCTACTCAAGAAGACCACACACCTGCAAAGAAAGACAAATGGAGGCTCTAAGCTCTCACCTTTGGCTCATTCTGTAATTCTGATCTTCTGACTCAGAAGGCAGAGTTGTCAATCTGCTTGGTTGAGTGTTAAAGGAATGCACCAACCCACACAGAGCCCCTTGGCAAACATTGGCAAATTTATTAGTTCCAGGCATTTAAGGAAATCTCTGTCCAATCAGGACATAATAATAAATCTAATGATACCTACATTCAGAGATGGAAGGCAGCATAATGGGGGTCAATGTTTAAGTAAAACAGATGACTTGCCCTATTGGGTCAATACCCTCTTCGCTGAGCCTAAAATAGTGTCTTTAACAACAATATCCTGGAATGATTCATTGGAACTCAGTTATCCTTCAGAGCACTGCTAGATAGCACAAGGGTCTCAAGGTCTGGGAAGTTCTTATTAAATGTTAAAATGTAGCACAGTATTTTGCAGACGCAGCTGTAATCAGTATGAGTTTGACAGGAACCCAAGGGGTAAGTGCAGCCAACTACAAAGAAGTAATAATGTATAATAAATCAAAAGTGTACTTAAGCAACAGCTAAGCCTCCCTTTTGAGAGACAGAGCTTTGGGTGTGAATCCTGTCTCCTCTGTTTGCTGCAATAAAAACCATCTACAACAACCATGTCTACTTCTTGAGAATACCCCAAGTGGCAAACCCCTTGAGTTCAGTAACAATGCAGGTCTCAAAATATAAGGGATGTACCCTCCCCAGCCTCAAATCAGTAACATTATAAGGTATTAGTATCCTATAATCATTATTTATATGTTTTGCATCATATTTCAAGGGAGGAGTACCTGTGTCTTGTGATGAGAAACATTCTCACTTATCCCCAAGATCTATCTGTGTGACTAAATACGGAGAATCCTGCAAAAAAACTGTGCATCAGAAGATGGCTGTGACAGGGCAGTCAGTGCCAATTATTTTTACTTTTAAACCTTGTGACATAAGGTAATATTTCTTTATATACTTATTCTCAATTTGTCCCCTTAAACTTCAATAGAATTCCCTTATCCTCTATTTACTATGTTCATTCTTTTACTAGTTATTGATACTTTAAGTTCTATCTCTTTTCAGCCTCATATTTTCAAAACGAAGTTTTAAAATCCGACTGCTAGGGCCGGCCGAGTGGCGCGGTGGTTAAGCGCTGGTTTGGGAAGCCAGCGGCCCGGGTTCGGTCCCACATGTGAGGGCCAGTGACACTGCCCTCAAAAGAAATAAAATAAAATCCGACTGCCAATTTTAGCCCCATTCCTTCACAGACAGAAGTGGATCTTGCCTGGATCCTTTATAACTACATATAATATCTTTCTTGAGATATAATGACTGAAAGAATGTAAAATGTTGGTTTAAGTATAGAAAAAAAAAAAAGGATACTATAATTCCTTTTGTTAGTTTCAAGTACATTGCTGATATCCTGTCTTCTGGTGCTGATTCTGGTTATAACAGAACTTTATCTGAATGATAGAAGCCTTAGGTGTGGAAAGATTTAAATTAATCTATCCAGTAACATATTATATATAACATGTATAATAATTAATATATCTGGTATTCCAGTTGAGTGATCTTTCTAGATTTTGTATTTCCTTAGGAGCATTTTCTATTGATGATTTTTCTCCTTTGTGTGGCCACACTTTCGTCTTTCTTTTCATTATCACAATTTTTTGATGCATACTGGACATTTTAAATAATATATTATGGAGTTTTGGAAATCAGATTCTCCCCCATCCCCAAGGTTTGTTTTTGCTACCTACTGTAGTTTGTTCAAGGACTTTTCTGAACTAATTCTGTAAAGTCTGTGTTCTTTGTCATGTGTGATCACTGAAGTAGAGACTTGGTTGGCTTAGTGGTCAGCACATCTTAAATATTGACCAATTAAGGAGCACACACACAAATGAGAATCTCCATCAGTGTTCGATATAAATTGGAAGAAATTATAACACATGAGCAAGTGTATTTATTAGGCTTAGTCATGTGGTAGGTAGCCAAGAGTCTTGCTGCTTTGTAACTGTTAGAAGAACAGAATTATAGAAAATGATTTCACTCCTATGTGAGATATAAAACAAAAAGAAACAAACAAAACAAACAAACTCATAGACACAGACAACAAACAATATGGTAGTTACCAGAGAATAAGGGGAATGGGGCAAGAATGAAGGCGGTGAAGGGGGTCAAATACATGATGAAGGAAGGAGCTAGACTTTGGGTTGTGAGCATACACTGAGGTATACAAATGTTATATTATAAAGTTGTACACCTGAAACTTAAGATAATGTTATTAATCGCAGGCCGAGTGGCGCGGTGGTTGAGGTGGCTTGGGATGCCAGCAGCCCCAGTTTGGATCCCACATATGAGGGCCAGTGACACTGTCCTCTAAAAAAAAAAATTTTTTTTTAAATAATGTTATTAATCAATGTTACCCCAATCCATTTACTGTAAAAAGCATTATCTACTTCATAAAGTTGATATTTGAATAAAATGCAAACAATACAGATAGGAAAGTCCTGATTCCTATATTAAGTGCTCAACAATTAGTAAAAAAGACAACTTGCTGTTGTCGTTTTTAAGAAGAAAATAAAGGAGGGGGAGAAAAAGAATTTTAATATGGCTTTGAGACATCTCTTGCATATCAGATGTCTCTCCCCAGCTCTTGGCAAAAATTGGGAGGACTTGAAAAAATATTCAAGTCTAAGGCAGCTAAGAGGAGGTTCTCTATGTTAATTGAAAGATCAAAATGTTTTAGCTACTAGATACCTAGATGGTAAAGACAGTAATTTTTGTAGAAAATAGAGATCCTATCTTAGACATCCCACTTCTGCATAGAAGCAGACCATAGAACTACCTGTAGCTAAAGCTGAGGGGGGGAGGGAGGGGCCAGAGGGGAGGGGAAGGGGAAGGAGGAAAAGGAGGAAGTTGATCACAACCCTATGGAGTGGTCTCTGAATAAATATCATATGAGAGCAAGTAAATTTTTAAAGCGATGACAATCATTTTTAAACTTGACCCACAGTAAGAAATACATTTTACATAGTATACATATTTATATAAATGAATATAGAAGTCCATGGAACAATACTAAGTGCAATATACACTATCATCTATTCTTTCCAATTCACATCTTTGTTCTTAACTGCTAGCTGTACTCCTATAAATTTGATTTCATCACCCACAGTTTGAAAAACACTCCGCTACAGTAAATACCAATAGCATCTAGCTTTTTTTTTTGTAATTAGTTTCAGGTGTGCAACACAATGCAATAGTTATACTCTTTACCCCCAAAGAGACAATCCCCCTCCCCCAGTTTGCCACCCCACTCCCCCCCCATATCATACATATCTATCACAACTCCCCTGACTCCCCTCCACAGTATACTCCACATCCCGTGACCATCCACATATTCAGTTGCAGTTGGCATACAATACTATACAACATCAGCTTCAGGTGTACAGTGCAGTGATCAAGCCTCTACTCCATCCATGAAGTGGTCTCCCTAACAAGACATGTGACTATCTGACACGCCACAAAATTTCTACATTATTATATTCCCCGAACTGTGTTTCATATCCCTGTGGCAATATTGTAGTTGTCTATTTATGCTGTCTAATCCCTTCCCCTTCGCCCCCATCCTCACCCCCTCCCAACTACCAACCCTCAATTTTTCCTCTACACTTACGAGTCTGTTTACTTTGATCATTCACTCAGCTCTTCAGACTCCACACACAAGTGAGCTCACATGGTACCTGTCCTTCTCCGACTGACTTATTTCACGCAACATAATAGACTCTTCACAACATTATCAATTACATTCCCAGAACTGCCCCCATATCCCTGCGGCAACATTGTAGTCCCACCTACACTGTCCAAAACCTTCCCCCTCTCCCTCTTCCCCACTCCCTCCCAGCCAGCAACCATCAGTTTTTCCTCTATATCTGCTTGATATGACTTCAATCTTCTCTAAATTCACTGAGACTTTTTTGTGGCCTAACATGCTCTACCTTGGAAAATGTCCCATGTGTACTTGAGAAGAATGTATATTCTGTTTTTTCAGGGTGAAATACTCTAAAAATATCAACGAAGTCCAGCTGGTCTAAAGTATCATTTAAGGCCCCTCTTTCTGTGTTGATTTTCTGTCTAAAGGGTCTGTCTATTGGCGACAATGGTGTTGAAGTCCCCTACTATGATAGTGTTACTGTTGATCTCTGTCTTTATGTCTGTCAAAATCTGTTATATGTAATTAGGAGTTCCTGTGTTGGGTGCATAGATGTTTATTAGGGTTATCGTGCCCTTCTTTGTCTTTTATTATAGTCTTCATTTTAAAGTCTATTTTGTCCAAAATAAGTATTGGTACTCCAGCTTTTTTTTTTCTCATTTCCATTTGCATGAAATATCTTATTCCTTCTGTAAACAGCATATACATGTGTCCTATTTTCTTATCCACTCAGCCACTCTCTTGTCTTTTGATTGGAGCATTTAGCCCATTCACATTTAAAATGATTATTGATAGGTGCATATGTATTGCCATTTTGTTATTTGTATTCCTGGTCTTCCTGGGTTAGCTTGTTTACCCCTTTCTTTTGTTTAAAAAAGCCCTTTTAACATTTCTTGCAATGCTGGCTTGGTGGTAGTGAATTCCTTAAGCTTATTCTTTTCTGAGAAGCTCTTTATTTCTCCTTCAATTTTAAGTGATAGCCATGCTGGGTAGAGCAATGTTGGTTGTAGGCCTTTATTTTGTGTCACTTTGAATATCTCCTGCCACTTCCTTCTGGCCTGCAGAGTTTCTGTAGACAAATCAGCTGTTCGGCTAACAGGAGTTCCTTTGTATGTAACCTGCTGTCTTTCTCTTGCTGCCTCTAGGATTCTGTCTCTGTCTTTAACCTTTGCCATTTTAACCATGATGTGTCTTGGTGTGGACCTGTTTGGGTTCAGCTTGTTTGGAACCCTCTGCACTTCCTGGGCATGTATGTTGATTTCCTTCACCAAGGTAGGGAAATTTTCAGTCATTATTTTTTCAAATACATTTTCAACCCCTTGCTTCTTCTCTTCTCCTTCTGGTATCCCTATGATTCAAAGGTGGTTGTGCTTCACCTTGTCCCATAGGGCTCTTAAACTATTTTCATTGTTTTTTATTCTTTGGTCTTTTTGTTGTGCCAACTGGGTGATTTCTGCTATTTTATCTTCCAAATCGCTGATCCACTCATCTGCTTCATCTACTCTACTGGTGATTCCTTCGAGTGTGTTCTTCATTTCAGTTATTATATTCTTTAGTTCCAACAGGTTGTTTTTTATGGCTTCCCTATCCTTCTTTATGTCCTTGCTAAGTTCCTTAAACATTCTTATCATCAGTATTCTAAACTCTGTCTCTGAAAGGTTGGATCCTTCTGTTTCCTTTAGTTCCATTTCTAGAGGTTTCTTCTGATCTTTTACTTGTGACATGTTTCTTTGTTTCCCCATTCTGGCTGTTGCTCTGGGATTGCTTTGACGTATTAGATAGATCACCAGGAGAGCCCTGACTGGATCACGCAGGCACACAGCTCATGTCCCAACACTCCCAGGAAAACTCCCAGTCTCAGCCTGTCCCCAATCAGCCGCTCGCAGATCAGGCCGAGCAGCCCAACAACCAATCACCAGCCTGGCAACTCTGCAAGTGCAGTGCGGAGAGAGGGGACCCAAGGTGGCTTGCGCACTTCCGTGTCTTAGTGAGCAGCTTGTTGGAGCCGGAGCAGGCCCACCAGGCGTTTCCCTGGCAACGCAGTATAAGCTGGGCGGAGGGTGGGGATCCAAGGCCGCATGCGCGCGAGTACGCACACACGCACTTCTGCGCCAATTCCACCAGACCAATGAGGTCTCGGACCTGATCCTCCGTGGGAGGGCCCAAGCCCGACAAAATGGCGTCCCCCTACACCACTTGCGTGCAGGCTCCACACCACAGAAACAACAGTCCAAAAACCTCCAGCCTTTGCACCAAAGGCGCTCAGTTCAGTCCGTCCCCGCAGGCTCCTGGGTCCAGCTCACACAGCTACTCCCTCCACCAGGAACCAGGTAAGTGCTCACCGGTGAGCAAACCCGGGCGCCGGCCCCACTGATTCTCCAGCTGCTCTTAGCCTCACTGAGCTGAGCAAAGAGAGTCCTCACTAATTTACTGCCGGCTATCTTAGAACTCCTCTTCCCGGCGAAGGAACTCTGGGCTGGTGAGCTTGGGGTGCAGCCGGAGGGTCTCTCCCCTAGCCAGAGAAACTTCCCACGGCTGGGGCTTCCCCCACGGGGCTCGCCCTCTCTCGTCTCCGCCCGTCCTACCAGACCCGACACGGCCTCCTCTTTAAGTTCTTCGTTTAATGGTTCTGTTCCTCCAGTGTTCCAGGGACCTCCAGGGTTGAATGCTGTATAATTTGCTTGTAATTTTGGTGTGATCCTGGGAGGCAATTAGCACAGCATCTGTCTATTGCGCCATTTTACTGGAAGTCCCCCAATAGCTTTTACCTTTTAATCTTAGGCCAAATCCACATCTTCTGGGTTCCTTAAGACTTACAGAATATTCCTAAAGGTTAGGTTTAGGAGAGCAGGCTAAGACGTAAAAATAGCCAAATAACATGAGGTGCCTTTATGGTCACCTTTTATACATGTAGATGTGATAGGTTGTTGGGTCACCCTATAGGTTTCAAATCATTTTAATTCTATGTGTAAAGGACTGCAAAATAAATCAGAAGAGGGAGGTTTATTAGGGCCAGAAGGTAAGCATAAGTATTGAGCAGAAAAAAAGGAAATGAACATTAAGTAGGCAGAGAGGCAGGAGGTGTGGGGCCTACTGAGCTGACAAAGGAAGCAGAGAATAAAAGATAAACACAGCCAGAGCCAGGAAAACAAGGAGAACATGAAGCAGGAGGCTAAATGGAGTCAGAACCAGAAGGAAAGCACACAAGAGGAAGCAAGGCCAAGAGAAAAATAACACACTATGCCAAAAAAGGAAAGAAGGCTGATGGCATTTGGCTGCCTCATGCATGAGAGCAGAAAGGCATGGCACTGTGCTATTATGTGTGTTCTCTCAGGCTATCAGAGAACTAGAACTTCATATGCAACTAAAACTCACTAATTAAAAATTGTGGTCATTATTTATTATGCTCTAGTAATTAGATCACTTCTTTCCTATCAATAATTTTGTCCTATTTTTATTAAAATGCTCTGAGTAAATAAACATGTTCCTTATCTCTTTGATAATTTTCCACTGCCAGAATTTTAAATTTGTGCTATATTATCTTATAATTCTTTGCAATCTAAATGGTTTCCTAATTTTTTTTTGTACATTATGCATACAACCATACTATGGAAATAATTATGTTGTTTTAGTTGAAAAATATACTAAGATTCATATCACAAGAAGCTAATTTTTTATTTCTTTTTGATTATTCTTTAATAATAAAAAAATTATTGCCAAGACAGCTCCATAAATTAGTTATGCAATTACTACAAAGTAATTATCATTTGCAATGCTTAAGCTATGTCTTTGAAGAATGAAGTTTTTCTTTTTTTCTTTCTCTTTTTGTTTGTTAGAAAAGAATAAGAATTAGTAATTAGGTAATAAATTAAAGTTTAAATTGAGGTCAAATTTAAATTTATTAGAATTAGTAAGACATTTACATTTATGAGCAGAACTAATTCATCATCTAATAATTCACCAAAATATATTCAATCCTGTTCATCTTTAGGCAAATGTACCATAAAAATGAAATTTTTAACAGGCCTATGTGACATCAGTCGTCATATTAACTGGTGAACACCTATTATTGATTGGTGAAGTATTATTCACAGTTAAATTTCAGTAACAAACAAGTTAATAGAATAAAAAGGAATACCAATTTAGGTAATTAAATATTTCATAAAATTTATATAGTACTCATACTCAACAATTCTAAAATTTAGTAGTTGTCCCTAGTCAATTGACTTATTTAAGTAGGGCATTATAAAAACTTTCACTGAAAAGGTTTTGTAAAATAAAAAGATTTTAAATAAGTTCAACTGAAAGATAAATTTCAGAAGATTAAGAAGAATTTAAAGGGTATGTATATCTGACAATCCAAGAATGTTATAAGCACGTTCACTGCAACACAATTTGTAAGAGAAATATTGAATGTAACATGTAACAGGAGATAGATTACCAAAAACAACAGCCAACTTCCATTTTTTGTTTGTTTTGGTTTGATTTTTTTATTGCAATATAATTGACATGTAACATTGTAAAAATTTAAGGTATCCGGCTTATTGAATTGATACATTTGTATATTGTATGATTACAACTTCAGCATTAGCTAACACCTCTATCATATCACATAATTATCATTTCTTTTCTTTTTTGTGGTGAGAACATTTACGATCCAATCTCCAAGCAACTTTGAAGTATGTAATAGAGTATATCATAGATAATAATCACTATGCTGAGCATTAGGTCTTCAGAACTTAATTCATCTTCCAATCGCAAGTTTGTACACCTTAACACCTCCCCAATTACCTCATGCCCAGGCCCCACGTCACCACCATTCTACCCTCCATTTCTACAATTTCAGGTTTTTTACATTCCATATATAAGTGATATTCAATATTTTCCTTTCTCTGTCTCATTTATCTCACTTAGCATAATGCCCTCAAGTTTCATCCATATAGTCACAAAAGGCAGATTTTCCTTCTTTCTCATGTTTACATGTGTGTCTTCTTTATCCTTTTATTCATTGATGGACACAAAGATTTGTTCCATATCTTGGCTATCTGAATAATGCTGCAGTAAAATTGGGAGAGCAAATATATCTACAATATCCTGTTTTCCTGTCCTTTGCTATTAATACCCAGAAGTGGAATTGCTGGATGATATGATAGTTCTAATTTTAGTTTCTTCAAGAAGCTCCGTACTATTTTTCATAGTGGCTAAACCAACATACATTCCCACCAACAGTACATGAGATTTCCCTTTTATGCACATCCAGGCCAACACATGTTATCTCTTGTCTTTTTGATGATAGTAATCATAACAAGTGTGAGGTAATGTCTCATTGTGGTTTTGATTTCTATTTCCCTGATGACTATTCTGTTAAGCAGCTCTCGTGGACCTGTTGGCCATTTGGATGCCTACTTTGGAAAAATGTCTATTCCATTCTCCTGCCCATTTTTTAATCGAATTGTTTGTATTTTTGTTATTGAGTTCTTTATATATTTTGTATATTAACACCTTAGCCAATATATGGTTTGCAAATATTTTTCTCCTATTCCATAGATTGTCTTTTAATTTTGTTGAAACTTTTTGTTCCTGGGCAGAAGCTTTTTAGTTTCAGATGATCCCAATTTGTTTATTTTTGCTTCTGTTGCCTGTGCTTTTGGTGTCATATCCAAAAAATCATTACCAAGAACAATATTCAGTTGCTTATCCCCTATATTTCTTTTAGGAGTTTTATGGTTTCCGCTCTCACATTCAAGCCTTTAATCCATTTTGAGTTTATTTTTGTATGTGGTCTAAGATAGGGGACTGGTTTCATTCTTTTGTGTGTGGCTGTTCAGTTCCCAATACCATTTATTGAACAGACTATCTTGTTCCTATTGTATATTCTTGGCTCCTCTGTTGTAAATTAATTGACCATATATAAATAGGTTTACTTCTGGGCTCTCTATTCTATCCCACTTATCTATGTCTTTTTATGCTAATAGCATACTGCTTTAATTACTATAGCTTTAAAATATAGCTTGAAAGCGGAAGTGTGATGTCTCCAGTTTTCTTCTTTCTCAAGGTTGTTTTGGCTGTTTTTGTGGTTCCCATAAAAATTTTAGGATTGTCTGTTCTACTTCTGTGAAAAATGTCATTGGAATTTTTATAGGTTTTGCACTGAATCTATGCATGGCTTTGGATAGTATAGATATTTTAACAGTATTAATTTCTCCAATCCAATTCCTTTCATCAGCGTCTCAGTTTTCAGTATACAGGTCTTTCACCAACTTTATTAAATTTATTCCTAGGTATCTTTTCTTTATGACGCAATTGTAAATGGAATTGTTTTCTTAATTTCTCTTCATAATGGTCTGTTAGAAGTGTATAGAAACACAACTGGGTTTTGTATATTAATTTTGTATCCTGCAACTTTACCGAATTCGTTTATTCCAAAAGTTTTTTGGTAGATCTTCAGGGTCTTCTATATATAATACCATGTCATTCAGTTAGAAACTGTTTTACTTCTTCCTTTCTTAAATGGATGCCTTTTATTTCTTTTTCTTACCCGACTGCTCTGGCTACTGCTTCCAGTCCTGTGTTATGGAAAAGTGTGTGAGTTCTCATTCTTGTCTGGTTCCTGATCTTAAGGAAAAGCTGTCAGCTGTGGGCTTGTTACATATGACCTTTATTATGTTGAGGTATGTTCCCTCTATCCCCAGTTTGTTTTTTTATCATGAATGGATGTTGGATTTCATCAAATTATTTTTCTGCATCTATTGAGATAATATGATTTTTTTATCCTTCATTTTGTTAATGTGGTATATCACATTTACTGATTTGCAGATGCTGAACCATCCTTGCATCCCTTCAATAAATCCCACTTTGTCAAAGAGTATGATCCTTTCAATGTACAGCCATGGACTGCATAACAACATTTCAGTCAACAACAAACCACATATATGACAATGGTTCAATAAGATAATAATGGAGCTGAAAATTCCTATCACCATAGACATTGCAACATCATACCACAGCTCATTCTTCAAGTGTTGGTGTGTAAACAAACCTATTGCACTGATCTGTTTAAAAGTACAGCACATACAATTATATACAGTACATACTTGATAACGATAATAAACAATGTTACTACTTGATGAATTTACTACACTATACCTTTTATTGTTATTTTATGTGTACTCTTGCTATTTATACATCTTTTAAAGTCTGCTGTAAAATAGCATGCCGTGTTACACCAGCAGCAGCTTCATACATCTCATACATCTTTACTGTGTCTCAACTGCATCATTTTCTCCTATGCATGATTTAATCTCATGTTGTTTTATACATTTAGTGTAGCCCAAATGTATAGTGTTTATAAAGTCTACGGCAGTGCACAGTAATGTCCTAGGCCTTTATATTCACTGACCTCTCACTCGTGGACTCACCCAAAGCAACTTCCAGTCCAGCAATCTCCATTCATGGTAAGTGCCCTATATAGGTGTGCCATTTTTTTTACCTTTTATATCATATTTTTACCATACCTTTTCTAAGTTCAGATACACAAATACTTACCACTGTGTTACAATTCCCTATAGTATTCAGTACAGTAACATGCTGTACAGGTTTGTACCCTGGGAGCAATAGGTTCATATAGCCTAGGTATATAGCAGGCTATACTGTCTAGGTTTGTGGAAGTGCACTTGATGTTCCCACAATGATAAAATCTCTTAACAACACATTTCTCAGAACATATCCCTGGTGCTAAGTGGCTCATAACCATACTGTTGAATTCAGCATGCTAATATTTTGTTTAGGATTTTTGCATCTATTTGGTGTCCTTTTCTGGTTTTGGTATCAGGATAATGCTGGCCTTGAAAAATGGTTTTGGAAGTATTCACTATTCTTCAACTTTTGGAAGAATTTGAGAAGGACTGGTATTAATTCTTCTTTAAATTTTTGGTAGAATTCACCAGTAAAGCTATCTGGTCCTGGACTGTTGTTTGTCGGGAGGTTTTTGATTACTGATTCAGTCTCCTTACTAATGATTTGTTCAGATTTTGTATTGCTTCATGACTCAGCCTTGGTAATATGTATGTTTCTAGGAATTTATCCATCTCTTCTAGGTTGTCCAATTTGTTGGTATATAATTCTTCATAGTCTTTTATGTCCTTTGTATTTCTGTGGTATCAGCTGTAACAGCTTCTCTTTTATTTATAATTTTATTTATTTAAGTCCTTTCTCTTTTCTTGGTGAATTTTTTTTTTTAAGATTTTATTGGGAATTGGGGGAGGGGAACAGCATTGGGGAACCGGGGAAGGGGAACAGACAAGTTGCTGTCCTTTTGTTCTTCAGTCTAGTTGTGGAGGACATTGCTTCACTGGCCCATGTTGATATTATCATTGCGCTCTTCCCGGATGAGGCAGATCGGTCACCGGCCTCTGGACGGCCACTCACAGCGGCTGGTGCAGCTCACACTGGCTGCCGGCCGCTCACGCTGGCTGCCGGCCACTCACTGTAGCTTATGGCAGCCCACTGCAGCAGGGGCTGCAGCTATACCGACCCGGGGACTCACAGCAGCCCAGCTCCAGGTGGAGCTGTTGTTCACCCTCATAGCTGTAAAGGGCAGTGTCACTGGCCCTCATGTGGAATCCAAACCGGGGCGGCTGGCGTCCCAAGCCAGCTCTTAACCAACATGCCACTTGGCCGGCCTGTCAATTTTGTTTTATCTTTCAAAAAAAAACTACACTTAGTTTCATTGATCTTTCCTATTGTGTTTTTAGTCCCTATTTCCATTTATTCCTGCTTTAATATTTGTTATTTCCTTCCTTCTACTAACTTTGGCTTAATTTGTTCTTCTTTATGTAGTTCCTTAACGTATAAAGTTAGGTTCTTATTTGAGTGATTTCTTTTTACTTAATGTAACCCTTTATCACTATGAACTTGTCTTAGGACTGCTTTTGCTGCATCTTATAAATGTTGTATAATGTATTTCCATTTTCATTTGTCTCAAGATATTTTTTGATTTTCCTTTTGATTTCTTCTTTCACCTATTGGTTTAATAGGTTGTTTACTCATCACACTTTTTTTAATTTTCCAGTTTTCTTTTTGTAACTAATGTCTAATTTTATACCATTGTGGTCAGAAAATATGCTTGATATGACTCCAATCTTCTTAAATTTATTAAGATTTGTTTTGTAGCTTAACATATAATCTATTCCTGGAGAATGTTCCATAGCCACTTGAGAAGAATGTGTATTCTGCTGCTATTGAATAGAATGTTCTATTAATGTCTGTTAGGTCTTAAAATGTTAATATCTGCTTCATATATTTAGGTGCTCCTTTTATAACTTCTATTTTTTTCCAAACTACAATAGAGGACACCAACATACTGCCAATTTACTCACTATATCTGCCTTCTGAGATTTAGTCAATTCCAAACCTGATATTTCCATTATATAATTTCCCTAATCTATTCCCTCTTATTATTATCCTGATTTTTTAAAGAAATGTTTTGATTTCACTAGAACTGTTAAAAATGCCTTCAGGGAGTCTCTGTATCTCTCTGTGGTGGGTGCTGAGATGCACTGTCCAGGTCACCCTTCAGGACGAAGGAACACAATCCCCCAGGGCTGTACGGACTGTTGTCTGGTGTTAGATTATAATGGAATGCCTCCCCAGAAACTTCCCTCAGCTGAAGACAACTGCCTCATCCAAATTTATGAGCCTCCCCAGGGGGCGTCCACATCCAGTGACCCAGATATAAGAACATACAAAAGCCCAGCTCCATTGCCTCAAGTCAGAGCAACCCTGAAGTGACATCCCACTTACAGAACTCTCCTGGGGATCAGTTAAGGACTTTGTCGCAACTACATCTGTCAGCTTCTCCCGCTCCCTAGTTCTGCTTCCTTCACCCCCTCTGCACTATTACCAAGAGCATGCTCCAATAAACCTTCTACAGACAAATTTTCATTTCAGAATCTATTTCTTGAGTAATTCAAATGGGGGAACCCAAATAAGATATTTTCACTGCTATTCTAGTTATTCTGCCACTGTGCAATGAAAATTGACCTTTCTACTTGAATCATATCTATGCTGTCTTCCTCAATATCATCTTCATTTTTTGTTTGCTTGTTTGTTTGAGGGCAGTGTCACTGGCCCTCATATGTGGGACCGAACCGGGGCCACTGGCTTCCTAAGCCAACGCTTAACCACCGCGCCACTCGGCCGGCCCCTCAATATCATCTTCAAAGGATTTTATTTCATTACTCATTGTAATTTCTCTTGCTCCCCTCATCAATAAGCATTTAACTCCATAGAGTTGACTGGAAAACAGATGGTAATTCCTCTAAATCAAACATTGATAATTAGAAGCCATAGTTACTTGGGGTTTCTTTATGGAGTATACAATATACTCACAGAAAATTGCACAAATCATATGTGTACTACTCAATTAAGTCTTACAAAGTGAGTATACCTGTGTAGTCAGCACCAAAATCATGAAATAGATTATTACCAGCATTCCATTTGGGTTCTCAGTCATTAACACTTCCCAAAGTTAACTACTTTGCTTATTTCAATAACTACAGGTTAATTTTGCCTGTTTTTTAACTATATATAAATGTAGTCACAAAAATATATATTTTCTGTACCTAGCTTCTTTTATGAACATTATGTTCATGAAAGATTTATCCATGTTTCTGGGTTTAGTATTAGTTCTTTCATTCATACTACTGTTTAGTATTCAATGTATAAATATATGACTGCACATTTATCCATTCTATTCTCAATGAACACTTGGGTTATTTCCAGATTGGGAACTGTGGTAGGCCAAATAATGACTCTTGAAAGATATCCACGTACTAATCCTCAGAACCTGTGACTGTGTTATCTTATATAGCAAAAAAAAACTTTACTGATGTGATGAAGTTAAGGATCTTGAGGTGAGAACATAATCCTGGACTATGCACATGGGCCAAATGTAAAGTAATAAGAAGGGTTTTTATAAGAGGAATGCAAGAAAGTCAGAAAAGAAAAAAAAAAAAGGCCATGCGACAACTGAAGCAAAAGGAGAAAAGGCAATGCAATGTAGCACTATATAGCAAGTATAATAATCGGACACCATGTAAAAGCTGGAAAGGTTATGGGAAGGGATTCTTCACTTGAGCTTCCAAAAGGTAGCAGCCTGCCAACAACCTGACTTTAGCTCAGTGAGACCCATTTTAGGCTTTTGACCTCAAGAACTATAAGAGAAGAAATTTCTGTTGCTTTAAGCCATTTGTGGTAATTTGTTAGAGCAGCAATGGCAAATTAATACAGGAACATTACCAATAATGCAGCTATGAGCATTCTTGACTTTTCTTTTAGTTTGTACGTACTCAAATACTCATTTCCATTGGATATATTCCTAGGAATGGAATCATATGGTATCATACATTCAGTTTTAATAGGTATTGCCAATTTTCAAAGTGGTTGAATTAATTTAAATTCCCAAAAACACTGTATCTAAATTGAAGTTATTCCATATCTTTGCAACACTTGGCATTGTTAATTTTTTTAAATTATTATTTTAGCCATTCTGGTGGGTACACAGTACAGTTTTATTGTGGTTATACTCTGTATTCCCATTGTGACTAATGATGTTGGGCACTTTTCACACATTTGTTGGCCATTTTTATAACCTCTTTTATCCAGTACTTTCACAAGTGTCTTACTATTTTTTAATTGGGTGGTTTGTTATCTTATTGATTTGTGTGAGTTGTTTATATATTCTGGATGAGTTCATTGTCACATAAATGAGGACAATTTAACAGTTAAAAAGGAAGCATTCTGGTGGCTCCCCTGGGGATCCTTGTAAGAAACTTTGATAGCTACACTGCTGGCATTGTGATTTATCAGAAGCATGCAAGGTAATATGGTTAAAAGTCTAGATTAAAAGGTACTTCAGAGCAGGGGCTAAAAATATCTCCTATCTCCTTTATATCTTCTGCAGATACTAAACACTAAGTATAACTTCAGTGTACACAATGTATCCACGTACATTTAAATGAAAGAGTCCCTTAGGTAAACAGAATTCATTCATCTTCCAAAGTAAGGACTTCCTGGTAACCAGCCAGTCACAATTACTGAAGCTCAAGCAAATGTATACCAGCCAAGTACCAAGGAGCCAGGCAGACCTAGAAGCATATTTTTACAGGATAACCAAAGACAGAAAGAATGAAATTGCAGTGAATGCAAACATTGTAGACAGAGAATGACAGCATCAGAGGAGTTACATATCAGAGGAACAAAGTAAAGAAATAAATACGAAAATGCATCTCCAGAAATAGGAACAAGTCAACCATAATAAACTAGGGCAAAGGGTTCAGGATAAAGCTATGAAAAGTATTAGGCCGAAAAATACCTCCTTTTATGTGACAAAGTCTTAGCGGAAAGTACACAAGGGAAGAATGGGATAGGGAAGTATTGTCTTAAGATTCACTACTGTAAGAATAATAACAAGAGCATTCCAGAATTATTATGGTTTTCAGAAATACCTTTTGTCCAAACATCTTTTTATTTAATATATTGGGGAAGCCTTGGGAAAATATGATATCCAATTTTTCCTTGAATAACATTTAATAAGTGTTGTCTCTTAGATACTTCCATACAATTAAGCCATTCGCCTCACAAAAGAATGACACCTACATACAGTAGGCAGATGAAAGACGTTTTGGTAGGGTAAAAAAGACAAACAGCTTACTAAGGTCAATGGCCAATTTGGGAAAATTATGGGAAAGATCCAGAAACCTGAAATAAATAAACACAAATTGATATAGCAATGAAAATAATACAAATATCTAAAAGCCAATCTGTTTAAAGGTAAAACATAAATTCTGCCTTAATTATTGAGGTTGTTCGAGTCCTTTGCTTTAATAAGCTTGGTCTTACCTAGACTAAGTTTAATTTTTTTTAAGTCAAAAATATTTTGAAAAGTATCATTTGTCAGTATTTTGTTTCATTTTCCTTTTTTACAATCTAAGACACTTAAGATTATTTTCGATCAAATTTCTTTAAAGCATTTTGAAACTGTCCAAAATGATTTGTTTCAAAAAGTTTATTAGTCTAAGACTTCCATAAATAACCACTCAAACAAGGTACTACTGGCCAATGGTCTCCCCTACAAAAACAACACATTTAAGTAGTCCATAATCAAAACTAACAACACTGTTGGCCTCTGACAGTTGCAGCTAAGCTTTTCAGTGTTTAATATGGAACTCTCTGTTGCTAAGCAACATGGTCAACATAATCTTCGTTTATGGGACATGTGTGTTTTTATATGTCCAAGATCACTTTCTTTAGGTAATCACCTTCCCCCACACTCTGTGGTTCTAGAAGGCTGCCAGTGGGGCCAGGTAAATAACTCAGCTCTGAGTAAACATAGTACCATTATTTTTCATACATAGTAATTAGTCTCAGAATGGGAATGTGACTAAAACAAAGACAATAAGCATTTCCCTAGGTTGATACTGGGTGTACAGTATAACATAATGGTAAGTACACAGTGTCTGCCTGGATTTTAACTCTTGGTTCTATCACTGACTAGCTGAATGATTAAGTTACTTAATTGTTCTGTCTCTTAATTTCCTTAATTTTCTTATCTTTAAAATGTACCTATTAATAAACCTTCCTCATAGAGCTATTATGAAGATTAAATACAGTAAAACACATAAAGAACTTAGCACAGTAACTGGCATAATAAAATGTATTCAATAGTTTTAATATTACCTATTAATACCATTCCTATTACTATTGCTTTTGTTATTGGTGTTATAAATACATAATAAAATTGATAAATTTAGACAATGTGGCTTAAATATGCAAGTAGCCTGTCTTTGTCAGTTTCAGAGCAGACAGAAAAAAAATCTTGCAGCCAACAAAGTAAAGGAAGCAGAACCAAGAAAACAGAGGAGAAGAGAATCCTAAAGACACTCTTAGGGCCGGCCCAGTGGCTCAGTTGGTTAAACAAAGGTAAAGACACTCTTTGAGCCCCAGGTTCCAATCACCTGCTGAACTTCCCAGTTACATGAGCCAATAATTTTTTATCCTTTATTTTAAGCTGGGTTTTTTTAACTCAGAGAAAAAAGTACTAATATAAAAGCTTATGTATATAAATCACAAAATAAATGAAAATATATACGTACACATCAAACAGATGGATTTTCGTTATTTGTTGCTGCAACACACACACACACACACACACACACACACACACACACACACACAGAGTTATATTCTATATACCCAGATGATAAAGAGCTAAATATAACTCTACTGGGTGGTAATATCTGTTGCCTTAGAATCTTGGCCAAACCTTCAAATTAATATCCTATTTCCATTAATATCCTGTTACAGCATGTTCAGGAAACCTCAAGCAAACTGATGTGGGTAAGGCGGGAAAGGGGACTAAATGCACATGAGTTTGGAAAGGTAAATTGATCAGATTATCACAGACTTTGTATGTCATATTAAGAAATTTAAAATTTATTCTATTAAAATTAGGGATTCATGATATTTTTAAGAAGATAAGTGATATTCATTTATTCATTCGATATTGTTTACTGGATACCTACTATGTGCCAGGCACTATGTTAGAGTATATATACATATGAGAGCTGCTTTATTGGAATTTATAAAATAGTGATCAGGTCTGTGTTCTTTAAAGATAACACTGACGACAGATAAGAATGGATAAGAAAATGGATAAGAACAGATACAGACTAGATCAGGAAAAGGAAATATTAAAAGAAGACCAATTAGCCACTAGGTCAGAATGAGAGCAGTCAAAAATGACTCAAAAATATCTATTTTGAATAATTAATATTAGAAAACCAATAAAAAGCAACAGTCTGTATCAATGAATATCACGAGCTTGATTTGAAAGTTTAAGTTCTTCCTACTAGAAGGTAAGTTCCATGAATGTTCTAATCAATATTAAAACCCAGGCTCTAGAATAGTGTCTGGCCCTTAATAGGTGCTCAATAAATGTGTTATTTTTTAACAAGGTATCTTCAAGATTTACAAGTAGAAATATTCATCCAATAATGAATTTGCTGTTAACTATTATGTGTCAGGTACTGTGTTTACAATAAATTCCTTACCCTTAAGGAACTCATAGTCTGTTGGAGTATTCTTTTTTTTTTTTTTAATTTTTATTAAATTTATTGGGGTGACATTGGTTAGTAAAATTATATAGATTTCAAAGTGTACAATTCTAGAATACATCATCTATCTAGTACATTGTGTGATCACCACCTAAAGTTGATGCTCCTTCTATCAACCATATATTTGACTTCTGGAGTTATTCTTAACCTTTTCCATCTCTAAATACATTCGCATCTCCTGCCAAAATTTTTTTCCGAAAAAAATGTGCCAAGAAGTAAAGTATCAGAGAATTAATGAAGTAGGACAGAATTATTCATAAAAACATTTGATATGCATGTGAGTTTAGTGAACTCATTTAAAGAACTAAAAAGAATATGTCATTTTATTGGAAATAAGTAATAGAGAATAGGAAATAAGACTCATACTTTTTTAAATTCTCAACTCTATTTTTTCAATATTGATCTTTTTTTCCAACTCCACTCTATAAGTACTATAAAGAAGATGAGTGTCATTGAAAGATAGAAAAATAAAACTTATTTTCTTGTTAGAATTAAATTTACAGAGTTTTAATGTTAGCTATTATTAACAAGCAAGAAAATCATTCACAAACTTCAGAACTTCATGAAATATTTGGAGGGCCAGCCAAGTGGCTCAGTTGGTTAAGAGCTCTGAGCAACAGCGGTTCGATGCCAGCCAGAGCTGAGTTGCTGTTGAGCTGCCAACAGGTGGCAGGATGGCTAAGCTAAAAAAAAAAAAAAGAAAAAAGAAATATTTGGGACAAGCCTTTTCAGTAAACTTGGCACATAAGTATGTTACAATATCAGGATTGAAAGCCTTAGGTAAGAGGTCTAGAAATAAACCTACAATAACAAAATAGCATAGAAGTGCATTATATAATGAAGGGTAGGAGTTTATAGCAACATAAAGAAAGGTTACCTCATTCAGTCCAGAAGGGTCAGTGAAAACTTCTCAGGGAAGATAATATTTAAGCAAGTATTAAATGAGTAGGTTAGGACTAATTCCAAGATACAAGACCAAAATACAAAAGTCAATTTATTTCTGTACACTATCAATGAACATTCCAAAAAAATGAAATTAAGAAAACACCTGCATTTTAAAATAGCAGCAAAAAGAATAAAATATTTAGGTATATATTTAACAAAAGAAGTATAAGAATTGCACACTGAAAACTGCAAATCATTGTTGAAAGGAATTAGAGATCTAAATAAATAGAAAGGAATCCTATGTCCATGGATCAGAAGAGTTAATATCATTAAGATGGCAACTGATCTACCAGTTTAATGCAATCATTATCAAAATTCAAATTGGCTTTTTTGTAGATATTGACAAGTTGACCTAAACATCAAATGGAAATTCAAAGGACCTGAGTAGCAAAAATAATGTTGAAAAACACAAACAAGTTTGTTCACTTCCCAATTTCAAACTTACTAAAAAGCTATAATAATCAAAAGACAGTGGTACCAGTGGTAAGGAGAGACACAAAGATCAAGAGAATAGAATTGAAATTCCAGAAATAAACATGTATATCATTGATTAATTGACTTTCCACAAGGGTGTCAAGCTGGAAAATTGTATAACCACATGCAAGAGAATGAAGTTAGTTGATATAAAATTAACTCAAAATAAATCAAAGACCTAAACGTCAGAGCTAAAACAATACAACTCTTAGAAAAAAACCAGAAGTAAATCTTAATGAACTTGAGATAGACAATGTTTCATAGATATGACACTAAAGAACAAGCAACAAAAAGCAAAATAAGATAAATTGGACTACATCAAAATTAAAAACTTTTGTTCATAAATGGACAACATCGAGAAAGTGAAAAAACAATCCACAAAAATGGGAGAAAATATTTGCAAATCACATATCCAATAAGGAAACTGTATGCAAAATATACTACTCTTAAAACTCAATAATAAAAAAGACAACTCAAATTGAAACTGGGCAAAGGATTTGAATAGACATTTCTTCAAGGAAGATTTAAAATGGCCAATGAGCACAGAATAAGATGTTCAACATCATTAATCATTAGGGAAATGCAAATCAAAACCACAATGAGAGACAATAAACTTCTATACACATACATATTTTTAACCCATATGTCTGTCAAGTCTCAGAGGGTCCAAATAGGACCCAGCCAGCCAAACAGGACCCAGCCAGTCCCCAGCATGAGGCTTCTCTAAAGGTATGACTAAAAATCTGAAGATGGAACTATATATATCACATAACAATCTCTCTCTCTCTCTCTCTCTCTTTCTCTCTCTCTCTCTCTCTTTCTTTCTCCCCCCTTCCCTTCCTCCTTCCCTCCTCCCTCCCTCCCTCCTTTCCAGTCTTCTCTCCCTTCCTCTCGCTCACACTCTTCAGTTCACTCTCTCTCTTGCTCTCACTCTTACAATAGATGGTTATGCCTAATCCTTAAAATTCTGAACAGCAATGACAGAATAGTTGGAATAAACTCAGTCTCCCAAGGTGACTACTTTAAAGGAGAAAATATTTCTTCAAAAGTATAGGATCTGATGTGTTTATTAAAAATCAGTTCATTTTTCTCTATACGCATATTTCAAACAAATACATGTGACATGAGTTGAGAGATTAACTTTAGTGTATGTGTTATAAAACTTACACTGCTCCTCTACACAGGAAAAATAGGACCAAGAATATGCAAAAGACTTAGACATTGCAGTGCAACAGTATAAACTGTGATTTGAGGCCATAAAAACAGGCCAGGGAAAAATACTTACTATATAAAGATCTTTAGTAACCTAGTCAGGTAGGCACTAACTCATTTTATGATTATCAAGTAGCTAATATTTATTAACCTTTTCACTGCTTTGATTGCAAGTTTGTTCTCTAAAATGTGTCAAAAATCCGCAGAAAATAATTAGAGTACTTATATTTTTAAGTAAATACAGTTAAGGTGCTACATTTTATTTAAATAAATGATTAGTTTAAATAGAAAAACAAATTTAGATTTCATCCTACCTACATTTTTCTAAAATATTAGAAACTGATAAATATGTGACCTTTAAATAAAAATCTTCGGAAAAAAGTATACTCTGTAAGCAATATTTAAGTCAGTTCTTGAATGTTAGTGAACATATAGTTCAAACATTTGACTGTATTTACTCTTTGAATCAAAAGAGTTGGAAAGGTAGCTTATATAATAATTCAAGTGTTTTACATATAAAGTAATGAGGCTGTATGTCAATGTCTGAGGATTTCGAGAGTGTTCAAAAACACAAGGTAAATATATAGTTATATGAAATTTAAGATGTTTTAAATTTTAAAAATAAGTTTACCTCAAGACTGTTACTCACTTTATCAAATCCCTTAATGAAAAATGAAACACCAGAAACCATAGTTTTGTTCTTTTGAGGTTCTCTTAATAAATATAGATGTACTCTTTATGTTATGTAGGAATTGGTTAGCATTTGTTTTGTATTGCTGGCAAACAAATAACAACACAAAATTGCAAAGCAAAGACCAATGAAAACAAACCAACAATCAAAATTACTACCTGTATCTTTAAATTCTTAAATGTGCTTTGGAATTTGTTTCACAAAGTTAGGTTGGTTTTAAAATTTAGCAAAGTGACTCAGTTGCAGCTGTTCCAAATAATTGGTCATGAGCTTTTTATACTATTTGGCTGAATTTAACAGAGGACAGCTTCCTGCCGTTTTTTTTCTTCTGTGTGATCAAGCATCTGAAGTATACACATATTATAGGATTATCTCAGTTGTTCATATTTAAGAATGCCAATCTAGTTATTAGTCTTTATGAAGAGTATTTTTCATATATTTATTTTAGATACTTTCATCTGGATAGATACAAATAATATGAATTCCAAATGATTTTGTGTATGTGTATGTGTGTGTGTGTGCGTGTGTGTGTATATATATAAAGATTTTATTGGGGAATTATCGGGGATGGGAACAGTGTTGAGGAATTGGAGGAGAACAGACAAGTTGCTGTCCTTTTGTTCTTCAGTCTAGTTGTGGAGGACATCGCTTCACTGTTCCATGTTGGTATTGTGATCATTGTGCTCTTCCCAGCTGAGGCAGCCGCTCACCGGCCACTGGATGGCTGCTCACAGTGGCTCACGGCAGCTCACACCGGCTGCCGGCCTCTCACGCTGGCTGCCAGCCACTGACAGTAGCTCACGGCAGCTCACGGCAGCCCCACTGCAGCAGGGGCTGCAGCTTACGCCATCACCGGTGACTCTCCGCAGCCCAGCTCCAGGTCGAGCAGTTCACCATCTTAGCTGTAGAGGGCGCAGCATCAATGGCCCTCATGTGGGATCCGAATGGGGCCCTGCTGGCTCAGAGCTGGCCTCCCAGGCCAACTCTTAACCAACGTGCCACTCGGGCCAGCCCCTGGTTATATATTTTAAAACTAAAGCCATGTTCATTGTATCCACTAAGAAAATTCAGGCATTTAAAAGAAATACCCCTTTCACTTAGAGTTAGCCACTTAAACATTTGGTATATGGCACAATCACTATGTCTTGATATCTGATTTATTACTTTTGTAATGATTAAAATTATTTATCTGTTATGACTATGGTGGAAGTCAAGAGATACATAATCTCATTACCAGTCCTAATTCACTGAGAATCACTTCCTTTTAAAAAAGCAAAACAACACACTTTCTTATTCATATCAGCAATCTTGACTTAGCATTTTCGCTGTGACGTTCATCTATAGTTGAATGATATTTCCATGCCACTGACTGCAGCATTTGACTTACCCCAGAAGTTCAATGTTCCAGAGAGGAAGCTTAGGAAAGCAGATGTACATTTTTCTATATTTTTGTGTTTTTTAAGAATGAATAACAATAGGAAATTTTTATACTTTAACATAACAATAATTCTAATAAAGAATCTATGCAGGGAGACAATTTTCCATGGGATTGTCTCTCAATTCAGCATGTCTTGTGAGCAGTGCACTGACTTCTCGTTGTTCTGTACTATCTTCTCAAGAATGGTTGCAAAGAAAACAGACCTGGAAGATAACACTTGCCTCCAAAGTCAAGGGCATATTTGCTTGCAGCCTTGGAAATAAAGATAATGTCCCCTTCCAAGATGGAAGAATAGGTAAATGCCATGTCTACCGCCTCCCATGATCATATTAAATTACAACTAATAAATTATAAAACAGTCAATGTCAAGAATCATCTGAAGACTAGATGAACAGAACACTTATAACTAAAGATATAAAGAAGCGGCCACATCTAAACTGGTAGGAGGGGTAGAGATGCGAAGTGGACTGACCCTAAATCCACAGGTAGTGGATGAGCAGCAGGAAGGACACCTCAGCAGTGGGGAAGTCCCCTGAAGAGTGAGAGGTCACAGCCCCACACGGGGCTCCCCAGCTCAGAAGTCCTATGCCAGGAAGAGGAGTCCCCACAACATCTGGCAGTGAAAATCTGCAAGGGGTCAGTCCATCTGTCCCAGGTGAAAGAGAAGGTGGCTGGAGCCCAGAAGTTCTCTTAAAGGACCAGCGCAAAGTCTCACTCATTTGTAAGCACTCAGCCTGGGCTCCAGAGGAGGGGCAGCAACTGACGAGGTGCCAGAGACACAAAGGGAAACATGAGTTTTGTGGCTTCAAGGTAAGGGCTAGAGGGACAGTCAGCCTCATGTGTAGACTAAAGGAGATCACCATCTTTCCTGTGTTGAACCCACCCCTGCAGGGCCAAATGTGAGACTGCATTGGTCTGGTAAATCTGCATTTCACACCACTTTGGTGGCTCCCAGGGACCCTGCCCCACCCAGCTAGTGCGGCATTGCCTTGGGACACTCTCAGCTTTTGGGAGGCCAGCCCCACCCCACAAGCTGAAGGAGGCTTCTGCGGGAGCAGGCGCCCTGAGGCAACCAGAGAAATTTTCAGTGGCAGGGATAAGCCCCAATTTACGGTGCAGCCATTCTTGAACAACTCTCAGAGATCTGCAGGCCCAAGGTGAGCAGTGGATGGCTGCAGTGTTCTCTGGGCATTTTGCAGAGTACCCACAGGCTCATCACTGGCACAAGAACTGAATCTGCATTAACTTCATGAAAACCACCAGCCACAACCCATGAATCCCTGGGACCCCATCCTGCCCAACTAGGGTGGCATCATCAGGGCACTGTCAACACCAGGTCAACCAGCCTGGCCAGTGCACCTACAGAGCTACTTTCAGCAGCTGAGCCTTGTGGGCAGCCAGCAGGTGGCAAGGGGCCTAGGGGGTACCTGAGCCTTTTGCTGAGCTGTCCCAGGCCCAATACTGGTGGCAGCTGGCCTCAGTTCACAGCGAGGCCACCCCCACAGGCCTCCAGGTCCAACACAGGCAGTAACCAACTGCATATAGCTTTGTAGCTCCTACCAGGTAGCCTTGGGCCAGTCACAGGCAAGGATGCAATTGGCCTGCATGGAAGCCCCTCCCAAAAGGCACCAGTAACAACACACCCAGAGGCTGGCCTCAGACCATACCAGGGCACTACCCAATTAGCCCCGCAAGTAGCACACCCAAAGAGTGAACTCAACAGGCACAAGAGCCCACTGGTCAAATCCCACTCTGAGGGATCAGCCTCCACACAGCACGTCATATGTACTGTGGACATAGGCAATATTCACAGCTAGTTAGCCTGAGAGTCAATCCCACCCACTGACACATCAGAAGCAATCAAGCCTCAACTACAACAGGTGCATACACACAACATACACATGGCACACTCCTGAAACACACACAGGTGATCAAGGAGGCTGCCCCAATGGACCACACAGGATACCTATACCTACTACTAAGGCCACCTGGCAAAGACTGAGGGACACTGGAGATCTACCTACTACTTAGAAGCAAACACAGGCAGGCAGTCAAAATGAGAACACAAAAGAATCACATCCCAAATAAAAGAACAGGAGACATCTCCAGAAAAAGACCTAAATGAAATCAACCAAACTACCACAAACAAAGTTTAAAACACTGGTTATAAGAATGCTTAAGGAGGGGCTGGTCGAGTGCCGCATTGGTTAAGAGCTGGCTTGAGAAGCCAGCGGCCCCAGTTCGAATCCCACATATGAAGGCCAGTGACACTGCCCTCTACAGCTAAGATGGTGAACAACAGTTCCACCTGGAGCTGCGCTACTATGATTCCCCGTGGCGGCATAGCTGTAGGCCCTGCTGCAGTGGGCTGCCATACGCTACAGTGAGTG
Source organism: Aselliscus stoliczkanus (assembly GCA_033961575.1). NCBI lineage: Eukaryota > Metazoa > Chordata > Mammalia > Chiroptera > Hipposideridae > Aselliscus > Aselliscus stoliczkanus. Next base: position 28,853,652 of record CM066731.1, read on the forward strand.
GCCGATAGCCAGTGTGAGCAGCTGGCAGCCGGGATGGGCTGCCAATAGCCACCGTGAGCGGCCGTTCAGAGGCCAGTGACCGATCTGCCTCACCCGAAAAGAGCGCAATGATGATACCAACATGGGCCAGTGAAGCAACGTCCTCCACAACTAGAGTGAAGAATAAAAGGACAGCAACTTGACTGTTCCCCTTCCCCGGTTCCCTAACGCTGTTCCCCTCCCTCAATTCCCCCAATAAAATCTTTAAAAAAAAAAAAAAAAGAATGCTTAAGGAACTTAGTGAGAACTTCCACAAACATATAGTAAGCATAGAGAAAGACATAAAAGCCATAAAAAAAGTACTAGTAACAAATAAAGAATAAAATACAATACAATAATTGCAATGAAGAATACATTAGAAGGAATCAACAGCGTGTTAGATGAAGCAGAGGATTGAATCAGCAACTTGGATGACACAGTAGCAGAACCACCCAATCAGAACAACAAAAAGGAAAAAAGAATTTAAAAAACTGAAAACAGAACATCTGGGACAACATCAAATGTAAAAACATTCACTTCATAGGAGTACAGAAGGAGAAAAGAAGGAGCAAGAGATTGAGATCATATTTTAAGAAATAATGATGGAAAACTTCCTTAAGCTGGTGAAGGAAATAGACATGCAAGCCCAGAAAATGCAGAGTCCCAAACAAGATAAACCCAAACAGGCCCACACCAAAACACATTATATAAAGATGGCAAAGGTTCAAGACAAGAGAATATACTAAAAGCAGCAAGAGAAAGACAATGAGTTACTTACAAGGGAGCTCCCATAAGACTATCAGCTGATTTCTCAACAGAAACTTGGCAGGCCAAAAGTGAGTGGCAGGAAATATTAAAAGTGATGAAACGCAAGGGCCTATAACCAACGTTACTCTATGCAGCAAGGCTATGATTTAAAATTGAAGGACAGATAAAGGGCTTCCCAGACAAAAAAAAAAGCTAAAGGAATTCATTACCACCAAGCCAGTAATTATTAGAAAAGTTAAAGGGACTTCTGTAAGAAGAAGAAGAATTAAAGATCCAAAATATGAATAATAAAATAGCAATAACTATGTACCTATTAATAATCACTTTAAATGTTAATATATTAAATATTCCAATCAAAAGACATAGGGTAGCTGAATGGAGAAGAAAACAAAACCCTACATATGCTGTCAAAAGAGACCCACCTCAAGGGCTGGCCAAATGGCTGTTGGTTTAGATTTTGCTTAAAAGCACCAGCTCTGAGCAACAGGGTCGCAGTTTGATTCCTACATGGGCCAGTGAGCTTCACCCAAGCTGTGCCTGAGCTGAGCTGCCAACAGGTGGCAGGATGGCTTAGCTGGTGAGAGCCCATGCTCCTAATGACAACATTGCCTGTTCAATGGTGGGCTATGCCCACCTGCGGCTGGGACTGAACTCGGCACCTTGAGCTGAGCTGCCACCCAGATGGCTCAGTGGATAGAGCATGCACTGTTAACAGCAAGGTTGCCAGTTCGACTCCCATATAAAAGAAAAAAAAAAGAGACCCACCTCAGATAGGAAGACATACATATACTAGAAAAGTAAAGGGATGCAAAGAAATATTTCACACAAATGGAAACGAAAAAAACAAAAGCTGGAGTAGCAATACTTATTATCAGACAAAAAGACAAAATAGACTTTAAGAGACAAAGATGGACATTATATAATGATAAATCAATCAACAAACAAGAGGACGTAACCCTAGTAAACATCTATGCACCCAACATAACAGCAATGAAATATATAAAATAAATATTGACAAACATAAAGGCAGAGATCAACAGTAACACTATCATAATAGGGGACTTTAACACCCCATTGACACCAATGGACAGACCTTCCAGACAGAAAATCAACAAGGAAATACCAACTTTAAGTGACACACTAGTTAACATGAGCTTAATTGCCATTTTTAGAGCATTTCATCCCAAAGCAGCAGAATATACATTTTTTGCAAGTGCACATGGAACATTTTCCAAGACAGACCACATATTAGGTGACAGAACATGTCTCAATAAATTCAAAAAGACTTAAGTCATATCCGCATCTTCTCTGACTACAACAGTATGAAACTAACAATCAATTACAGGACCGGCCGAGTGGCGCAGCAGTTAAGCGCTGGCTTGTGGAGCCAGCGGCCCCGGTTCAGGTCCCACATATGAGGGCCAGTGACACTGCCCTCAAAAAAAAAAAAAAAAAATCAATTACAAAAAAAAAGCACACAAACACATGGAAGCTATATAACATGCTACTAAATATGAATGGGTCAACAATGAGATCAAGGAAGAAATCAAAATATACCTTGAGACAAACGAAAATAAAAACACAACAACCCAAAATCTATGGGACACGGCAAAAGCAGTCAAGAGAGAAATTCGGGCCTACCTCAAAAAAACAAGGAAAATCTCAAATAAACAATCTAACTTTACACTTAAAGGAACTAGAAAAACAACAGTAAAGCCCAAAGTGAGTAGAAGGAAGGAAATAATAAAGATCAGAGCAGAAATAAACAAAATAGAATCTAACGAAAATGCAAAAGATTAATAAAACCAAGAGCTGGTTCTTTGAAACAATAAACGAAATTAATGAACTTTAACCAGACTCATCAAAAACAAAAACAAAAAAACAAGAGAGGACCCAAATAAATGAAATCAGAAATGAAAGAGAACTGATAACTGACACCACACAAATACAGAAAATTTTAAGAAAATACAATGCGTAATTATATGCCAACAAATTGGACAACCTGGAAGAAATGGATAAATTCCTAGAAGCATATAATCTTCCAAGACCAAATCAAGAAGAAACAGAAAATCTGAACCAACTGATTACTACCAATGAAACTGAATCAGTAATCAGCAAGCAACCAATAAACTGAAGTCTTGGACCAGATGGCTTCACAGGTGAATTTTACCAACATTCGTTGAAGAATTACACCTATCCTTCTCAAACTATTCTAAAAAATTAAAGAGGAGGGGAGGCTCCCAAGCTCATTCTACAAGACCACCAATACCCTAGTGTCAAAACCAGACAGAGACATTATAAAAAAACTCCAAACCAATATCCCTGATGAACATAGATGCAAAACATATTAGCAAGCTAAATTCAGCAAAACATTACAGAGATCATACACCATCACAATCAAGTGAGATTTGTTCCTGGTGTGCAAGCTTGGTTCAATGTCTGCAAATCAATTAACATGATACACCACTTAAACAAAATGAAACAAATCATAGGATCATATCAATTGATGCATAAAAGGCATCTGACAAAAACCAGCATTGATTTTTGATTAAACAAGGAAAAAAAAAAACCTCTCAGTAAAATGGGAATAAAGGAAACAAATCTCAATATAATAAAGGTCATATATAACAAACCCACAGCTAACATCATACTCAATAAGGAAAAGCTAAAGGCATTCCCCTTTAGATTAGGAATAAGACAAGAATGTCCACTTTTACCACTTTTATTCAACATAGTACTAGAAAGCCTAGCCACAGCTATGAGATAAGGAAAAGAAATAAAAGGCATCCAAATTGGAAAGGGAGAAGTAAAACTGTCATTATTTGCAGATGACATGACACTATATCAAGAGAACCCCCAAAACTGTTAGAATTGAAATGAATTTAGTAGAAGAGCAGAATACAAAATTAATATTCAGAAATTGGTTGCATTTTTATACACCAGTAACAAACAATAAGAAAGGGAAATTAAGAAAACAATCCCATTTACAATTGCATTCAAAATAAAATAAAATAAAATATCTAGAAATAAATTTAACCACAGAAGTAAAAGACCTGTACTCAGAAAATTATAAGACACTGAAGAGAAAAATTAAAGAAGATACAAATAAGTGGAAGCATATACCATGCTCAAGAATAAGAAAAATTAATATATTTAAAATGTCCATACTATGCAAATTAATCTAGAGATTCAATGTGATCCCTATCAACATATCAATGGCATTTTTCACACAACTAGAATAAATAATCCTAAAATTTATTTGGAACCATAATGCACCCCGAATAGCCACAGCAATCTTAAGAAAGAAGAACAAAGCTGGAGGTATCTCACTACCTGATATCAAACTACACAAGACCACAGTAATCAAAACATCATGGGGGCTGGCCAAGTGGCGCAGTGGTTAAGAGCTGGCTTGGGATGCCAGCGGCCCCAGTTCAGATCCCACATGAGGGCCAGTGACACTGCCCTCTTAAAAAAAATAATAAAATCATGGTATTGGCATAAAAACATACATATAAAGGGGGGATGTTAGAAGAGGGTAAAGTGGGTCAAATATATGGCGGTGGAAGGAGAACTGACTCTGGGTGTTGAGCACACAATGTGATATATAGATAATGTTTCATGGAAATGAACACTTGAAATCTATTTAATTTTAGTAACTATTGTCACCCTAATAAATTTAATTTAAAAGATAAATAAAAATAAAGAAAAAAGAACACACACACACAGAAATCTATGGAAGACAGCAGAGAGCCCAAAAATAAATCCACACCTATATGGTCATTTAATCTATGACAAAGGAAGCAAAAATATACACTGGGGTAAAGAAGTCTATTTGACAAATGGTGCTGGGAAAACTGGACAGATACATGCATAAAAAAATAAAACTGGACCACCTTCTTACCCCATATATAAGAATAAACTAGAAATGGAATAAAGACTTAAATGTAAAGCCTGAAACCATAAAACTCCTGGAAGAAAACATAGGCAGTAAACTTTCAGACATTGCCCTTAGTAATATTTTTAAGGATATATCTCCTCAGATAAGGGAAACAAAAGAAAAAATAAACAAATGAGACTACATAAAACTAAAAACTTTTTGTACAGCAAAGGAAACCATCAACAAAATGAGAAGACTTCCTACTGAATGAGAAAAAATATTTGTCAATGATATACCTGATAAGGGGTTAATATCCAAAATTTAGAAAAACTCGTACAACTCAACACCAAAAAGCAAACAATTAACAAGTGCACAGAGGACCTGAATAGACATTTCTCCAAAGAGGACAAACAGATGGCCAATAGACATGAAAAGATGCTCAACATCACTATCAGAGAAATGCAAATTAAAACCACAATGAGGTATCACCTTGCACCTGTCAGAATGGCCATCATCAATAAACCAACAAACATGTGTTGGCAAGGATGTGGAGAAAAGGGAACCCTTGTACACTGTTAGTGCTTTTGACAACACACTGGCTAGCAGTCTAGTTTTAAAGCTGTTCTGTCTTAGTCAGGAGACCGAATGGAGATTATATTAAGTACTGTTTGTAATCATCAAGGATCAGTAATATGGGAAAAAGGAAGAGAAAAAGGAGCTATCTTTTTTTTTTTGAGACTTTACTAGCAATTACTAAGGTAAGAACTGTGTTAAGTACTTTACATATATTATTTCATTTAATCCTCACCTACCCTTTAAGGTAAGGTAACATTTCTATCTTGATTTGTATTTCCTGTACCACTAATCCAAACTAGGAATCTGTGCAGCCTGTCTTCAACTTCCAAGTTTGGATTACATCCAAAATTACCTTTCTTAAATTGATTCTTTGTAACCTAGAATGCTGATTCGTATAGAATTATCTTTAGGTCCCCATGCTGACCCACAAAAGCTAAACTATAGCCTAAACAATATAATATTGCAACAAATGAAAAAGTACGAAACCCTGCTAAAAACATCACATTATTTATTAGGTTACTTTATATTTTTGTTGTTGTTCACCCTAGGAACCTAACCTTGATCAATAACATTTGTTTTTCCCCTGTAGAAATATGTATCTGGTGAATGAAGAAAACAAAGAACATTGAGAACATGTACAACTGCCTGGTAGTGGCTTGTCACTATTTCCTATATACAGGAAATATAACTTGGAGAATATTCTCTGAATTTTGTGGGTAACTTTATCTGGACATAGCATATGTTGGCTGAGCTAATAAATAAAATTTCCTATGAAGAAGAAGCAGGTAGAAACTCAAAAAGCCTAGATCAGGGCTGGCCGAGTGGTGCGTTGGTGAAGAGCTGGGTTGGGACGCCAGCTCTGAGCAGCAGGGCCCAGGTCCAGATCCCACATGAGGGTCAGTGATGCTGCACTCTCTACAGCTAAGGTGGTGAACAACCACCTGGAGCTGGGCTGCTGTGAGTTGCCGGTGATGGCGTAGGCTGCAGCCCCTGCTGCAGTGGGCTGCTGTGAGCTACCGTGAGTGGCTGGCAGCCAGCATGAGCGGTGGGCAGCTGCCGTGAGCTGCCGTGAGCGGCGGTCCAATGACGGGCAACCGATCTGCCTCATCCAGGAAGAGCGCAATGATCACAATACAAACATGGGCCAGTGAAGCGACGTCCTCCACAACTAGACTCAAGAACAAAAGGACAGCAACTTGTCTGTTCCCCTTCCCCAATTCCCCAAAACTGTTCCCCTCCCCCAATTCCCCAACAAAATATTTAAAAAACAAAAAAACCTAGATCAAGTCCTGGCTCTCCCAGTATAACTTTGGATGTCACATCTTAACTTACTTAAATCTGTTTCTTCATCTATAAAATAAGAATAAAATTATTTTACCTACTCTAGGAAACTACAATAAACCTAATTCCACATGTTCTCTATAACACAGAAATTGACCACATTGGCCATAAACTTCAATAAAGTTACCTTTTTTGGCAATTAACCAAAATAGTCAGTCAACCAGAGAGTCACAAGCTTACTTCTGTATTGCTAAACATCACCCATCCCTACCATTTAATCGTAAATTTTATATATATATATATATATACACATCCACAGAAGACTAATCCTTGTATCTCCCCATTAGTGGAAATGTTAAAGAAAGAGAAGACCATGGCAAAGACTACAATCAAGCAGCAATAAGGAATTACTCTGCAACTACGAAGTATCACATCATTAAAAAATAATTATAATTTCCCTTTACTGACTGCTTATTATTTCAACCATGTTAAGTACTATCTTATGAAGTAAGTACAGTTATTCCCATTTTACATGACAAGGCTGAGGCCAAAGAAATTAAGTAATTTAATCAAGGTCAGACACTTTAAAACCAGGCTTGGACTCCAAATCCCAAGATCTTAAATCACTGCACTAGTAGAGCAGAGAACTTGAAGAACTATTCTTCGGTAAAAATATTAGGACTTAGCAAAACTGTCACATCCTCAAGAATATCCCAAATAAAGTAGGACTTTAGTGAGACACTTTTTGAACTGTTCTAAGTTTTCACTTCCAAAAATCAAAGTTTCACAATTCTGTTCAGCCTTCTTCAGGATCCATGCCATCCGCTCTGAGAGGTTATAGCCATTAACATCTATACAATATCTAAATTACAGTTATAATCACTGTCCACTTCTCAATCTCCTTTATTAGACTACGTCATTAACTGAGTCATTATGTGGCCAACCGCTTTATAAGAATTCTCTTACTTAAAATTCACACACACACAAACCTTTTAAGGTTAAGTATTATAAACTGACTTTATGGATAAGAAAGCTGTGACTTCAAGCAATTGAGACAAAGACCATGTCTTGTTCATTTTGTATTCCCCAGTGCCTAGAGAAGATGCTGTCACAAAATAGAGATAAAAGTTTAATGAATAGATCAGTAAATTAATTAATCGTTACTTTTTTGTTTTACAGCCTATTGACAACATTTGAGGCTTTCCTTTGGTAGAATATCTTACCTTTTCTAAACTTCACAATTCAAAAATAGACATTACTCAAAGACTGACTACTATATAGCTTGAGATTACTTCATAATTTCTACACTGCATTAATACTTTCTTCTTCTTCTTCTTCTTCTTCTTCTTCTTCTTCTTCTTCTTCTTCTTCTTCTTCTTCTTCTTCTTCTTCTTCTTCTTCTCCTTCTTCTCCTTCTTCTCCTTCTTCTTCTTCTTCTTCGGGCCGTGTCACTGGCCCTCATATGTGGGAACGAACCGGGGCCGCTGGCTTCCCAAGCCAGTGCTTAACCACCACGCCTCTCCGCCGGCCCTTTTCTTCTTTCTTATTGCTTTCTCTTAGGTCCATGCAGACTCTGTTAGCCTCCTCTATTATAAAGCACATCTACAAAAATATATGTAACTCAACTTTAAATTTTTTCTTATGTAAAAATCTCTCTTCAATCCCATACCCACAGAAGTGCTCCTGTGTGTTTCTACTGCAGCAAAGATGAGAAAGCTTCTTCCTAGAGCTTAACCAAAATAGTGATCAGGATATTCTCCTCAGTTCCATTCCCAGAAAATAAGTTTGGATCAAACACACTTGGCTTTCCCCAATATGATAAACTGAAGTCAGAGGTGTCCCAAACAGCTGTTTTATTATTGGCTTTTTCTCCTTTTGCTATAGTATATACAATGTCAACTGTATCATAAGAGTCAAGTATTGAAGTCCATCTGTCTTTTAATCTGGGCTTTTAATCTACTACTTACTACTTTGAATTACTTGATCTCTGAGTTTCTTTTGATCTATAAAATAAGCATGGTAGTACCTCACTGCCATGTAATTTAATAAAATGATACATGTATAATCAACTAGCACAGTGTCTGCTGCTCTAATGTTAGTCATTTCCTGAATTTTGATACTTAGGCCTTTTTACATTTTCTCCTTTACTCTAAGCTTATGCAATTCAGAAGATTGTTAAATCTCTACTCATCTGGTCACATTTAGCTACCGAAAGCCTAACTCATCACCCCTTGCTGAGCCTATCATTAATCAAAATGCACCAAATTGTTGCCTGACCATTTGGCGAGAACTGAAAATGCGGAAGCTGACCAGATGGCCATGGTTCACAACTGGTTCCTGGAGCCTAGTCAAAAGCTAATGTTGAATTCTAGCAAAGCTCAGCAGGTACTCAAAGCAGTTCTTATAGCTGTGATCACCTCAATGATGGGGTTAAACATTGTAATATTAAAATCCTACATATATATTTGAGTCAGATATGCCACTTATGGAATGAATAATCACACTCATCAACAACACTCTTGGAAGATTCTAATATCAAAGTCAGAAGTTTAAAATACGGGTGTAGACAGGCTTTTGTAGCAGTGCAGCTCGTTGCTAGACGATTTTAAATAATTAGGATGAACTGATAAGCTGCACAGCAAGGGAGGAGGAAGCATTTATATTATTCCTCCACACCTACTCTTATTCTTACTAGCCTAATCTCTACTAAAGGTAATTCTCACAATGCTAGGATGAAATTACATTGGGAAAAAGGAACTCTGACATTCAGAGCTGATGATGAATATAGTTCTTCTACCTCTGTCCACAATTTCTGTTATTTCAAGCTGGTCCACATGCAAAAGATGCGAAAAATAAAAAATTTTTTTAAAACGATGTGATAATGTTGAGGCTAACCATGTATAATTATATTCTGAAGTTGTAAATGATTTATATTCACAGGTTCCTCAAAAAAACATTCTTTTAGGCAGTAAACTGGATATTACGAACTACAGAGAAACAAATTCCGATTACTCAAAAAAGAAAACCAATACAATGTACAGATTTCAGATTAGTAACTACCAGTATTTATTGGCCTAAATCAAATGTCAGCAAAGGCTAGATGATAAATATTTTAGGGTTTGTGGGGCAAAAGGATAATATGTACTACTAACATAACAAAAAAGGAAACACGTTTGTACAAAATTATTAGACTAAATTCAAATAATTGAGTGCAATAACATAGGTTTATCAATGAGAATATAATAGAATCTTGTTGGGGGGAATAACATTTTACTTATTTGGGATTCAAAGATAAATCTCCAAATCATCCAAATCAATTGCAAATGATTCTTCTGTTAATGCTGATCTGTAATATGACTTTACATGTTTCATCTTAGAAATGTCTTTTCACACAGATAAGAAATATCAAGTACTGATACTGATCATATTCATCACTTAAAGGACACACAGAATTGAATTAGGTTTGCCTTTGAGCATGTCATTACATTGCAAATTGAGGTTGAATGGTAGCTCTTCAATTGCACAGTTAAATGAATCTCCAATATGTAAAATTTTTGCACCTGTATCAAAGTCTGAAAAATGCTGTTGGAACTATAGTTGGAGCTGGGAAAACACATCTACTAAAAATTTGCATGGGAATGCGGAACTTGCTACTATTTGTTTTAACTTCTGACAGCATGGGAAGCATATAAAGCAGCTGAAATTATTTGTGATAAATATTGTCATTGAATTAACTTTATCACAGTATAATAAGTTCCACAAATAAACACAGTTTTGCCTTCTAATTATAGGGTGAACTCAGAAACCTCACCAATTCTGCAGCAAAAACAAATTTCCAAAGCCATACAGCATTCAATAACAGTGGTTAAGGGTGTTTTTCTCATGCAGAGACAATTAAAATGTCAACATTGAGCTCAAAACACTAATTTTACCACTTCTAAGCCATCAAATTTCTATGTGATAGAGCAAGTCATGATATGCAACTTCTGCTTCTGACAAAAATGCACAGAATTGATGGTTAGGTCCTCAAGAGAGAATTAACTTCATTGTTGATACCACTGATTCAGTTAATCCACAATAATTCAAACATTCTTCTGCAAAGTACCTACTCATAAATAACCAGTGAATAACCATGGGCTTTAAACATCTTATATTTCCAAAAGCTTTGTAAATTTATCCAGCTTAGCCTTTTTCTACTCCATCCATATTTTTATCAATGGTTTTAACACATTTTAGCAGATTCCACTTCAGATTGTATTGAATTAGTGTTTCCTGAAATTCTTTTAAAACGTTCTTGCCTCTTATTTCACACAGACTTTTCATAGAGCTTATTCCTCAGTCTCTTAAAACTCAGCACTGGTTCCTCAAGTAAACAACAGAGCAGTATCAATAATATCTGTCAACTCAGCAAGAGACAAAGAAATGACTCAAAATCACCTGCCTTGTTTTTTGATTGACTGTAAGATATTGCTCCTAATGTCCTCAACTCTTACAAAAACTATTCTCATCAAAAGGCTTAAAATAGTCTTAAATCTATTTTCTCTAGAAATATTTTTTTTCAGTTGCTGCAAACAAATATGATTTAATTAACTCACCATGGTAAATGGAATGGCTAACAAATGAACCATTTGGAAACTTTCTTTGATTGAAGCCTCATTTTCATTTTGTACTTTTGTAAAGAAATTCTGCTGTAATAAATATTCTGTTTAAGAATTTCTAATTTTCCCTATATGGGAATATTATGATGGGTGCTTAGTATGGTGAAGTCAACATATATTGTATTATTTTAGCACACCTGTAGCATCAGTACATAATAAACACAATGCTTTCTCATCTAATTTGATAACAAAATAATCCACACTCCATTATGCTATAAAAGCACACATTTGAAGTCTATTTTTCCCTTTCTTCTTGTTTTGACATGATGAGTATGCACTGATAGGTAAAACAATAAGTAGAACTAACTGTCACAGTACAGCTGGACACATGGCACTCAAATGCTGTTGAGTTTTAACTGCATCACGTAATTTGTAATGGATCAAGCAGCAGTGCAAAAAGTAGAGTCCCAGGCCAGCCAAGTGGCTGCGTTGGTTAAGAGCTCAGTCAAGAGTGCGAGCTGAGCTCTGAGCAACAGCAGTTTGATGCCCAGACTGAGCTGAGCTGCCATTGAGCTGCCACAGGTGGCAGGATGGCTCAGCTAAAAAAAAAACTTAAAAGACATTTATGGGCCAGCCGAATGTCGCAGTGGTTAAGAGCTGGCTTGGGACGCCAGCGGCCCCACTTCGGGTCCCACATGAGGGCCAGTGACACTGCCCTGGTAAAAAAAAAAAAAAGTGAAGAGTCCCACTCACGTGTCTGACCCAACTCCTCAACTCTGCCACTATAGTCCAGAAACAGCTATAGACAAGACAAAAAAGCATGACTGTTCCAATGGAACTTTATAAACACTAAAATTGGAATTCCATATATTTTTCATGAGTCATAATAGTCTCCTTTTCACTTTTTTGACTATTTAAAAACGTGAAAAAACACTCATTTCCCAGCATTTGGCTCATGGTCAGTAATATGCTAAGCCCTAGCCAAAACCTATTCATAGAACGAGAAATACAAAAATCAGAACATACTAGAAAATTTTTTCCTTTACTCCTAGGACCACATTTCAGACCTAGTGAATCATAACTCTGTGATATAATGAGTAGGAAGTAGATTTCAATGGAACAGGAGATCATGTGTAGATGATGAAGAGCCAAAAAAATGAAGGATGTTCTAACTGAGACCATAACAAAGCTATTTCCTTCAGCCAAACCTAGCTGAGCATCACCATAACTTATTGAGGAATAAATGGAAATTAACACTAAATGCACATAATAGTTATAGCTGCATATTAATGTCATTTACTGTATGTGTTTATGCCTGAATTTATCTTAGCTAATTATTGAATATTGCATAGTGTGTCATTTCTAACTATTTCTCTTGTCTTTATGTAGCCTCAAATAGAAAGCTCTCCCTGTAAGGTGTTGTTAAAGAGAGAGAAGAGAAAATAAATAATTATTAACTGAAAATACTATGGTATGTACCTTATTAGGCACTTCATATGTTTTCTTACTCAGTTCTCAACACCCTACAAGATAAATTACCTTAAATTATAGTCGCTTGGGGTAAATAATTTATTAAAGGACAAACTAACAGATGGAAGAAGAAATATTGCAAACCAGCTTTGTCTGCTTCCAATATCTAAATTGTTTCTGAAAAAGTCAATCAACGTTAGGGTAAATATTCTGCTGTTCAAAGTGTAATCAATTTTTTTCCTGGAGCTTTAAAATAATTTAAAATGATATTAAGTATTGAACTTAAATATATCTTCTGTAGGAGATACAATTTTAAAGTCATAATCATAGAACAGAAAATGTTACAATAATTAGCAGAAACTGGACATGCACTGTTCAAACACTCGAAAGTTTTATATTTTAACAATCATGAAAAATCTAAAGTAAAATTCATTTGCTTCATAATGCAAGTGTGTAAAAACTAAATATTCTTCTAATAATAGAATTACAGGCATTAAAAGTGGGAAAAGCCATAGAGATAATCTTGCCCAGCCTCTCAATTTTACAAATGAAGGTATGAAACTTAAAGGCCATGGAACTGATAGAAGAGGTAGGACTATCGCTACCTCTTGTTTTCATTTTATTCTTGTAAAAGAGCCCAGATGACCTGATCCTTAGCCTGATATGCTCACTTCTATTCTTCATTAATCATCATATAGTTCTCAGGGGAGACTGTGTAAACTCTTTACTAGTTTCTATATTAAAGAATAAAAACTGACTTTCCATTATGTGAGTAAATTGAGGTGGCTAACCAGAAATGGCCCTAAATTCCTCTTTTGTAACATTATAATAATTATGTTTATATCTTGCCACTAGTGGTATCATTGCCAACCTAAATCAGCACTATTCATTTATCCATCAAAAAATAATGAGTTCAAACTATGTCATAAATAAAATTACAGAGCAAATATATTAAATAGCTCAGAGTCCAGTGAATATACAGACACATACATATCATTTTATTAGTGTCATAAGTAGACTATAAGAAAATACGCAATCCCTTTGGACTAAATATATTAAGTTATTTAATATAATACTTAAATAAATTAGGTCATTTTTCAGCAAAAATGAATTTCATAAAATCCCATTTGTGCAATTGTACAAAACAACATAAGAAATAGCTTAGTAGAGAAAGTATCTAATAAGATGCATACTATTATTATTATATATCTGCATTTAAAAGATACTATGACTGTCTTTCTACTCATAATTTTTACCAAAATTTTCAAATACCTTCAACCCTCTGACTTGCTTTGTACTAAGTGGTATTTTTTAATGAACAAAGGTTCTTTTCAATGTAATACAGTTTACCAAACATTTGCTATATGATTAATGATGTTCCTATGAATTCCTAATTTGCTAAGACTTTTTATCAAAAATGGATAATAGGTTTTATCAAATATATTTTCTACATCTAATGACATTATCACAGTTTTTCTCTTTTGTTAGTCTTTTTTTTTTTCACTTTATTGTACAAAAAAAAAGGGAAAACAAAACTTCCCCAGTTGGCTTTGAGCTTAGTCCTTTAGTCTCTTAATGTTGCAAATCACAATGATTGATTTTCAAATGTTAAACCAGCCTTATAGTCCTGGAATATACACAATTTAATCATGTTGTTATCTTTTTTATTTGTTGGTAGATTTCTGTTAATTTTCTTTTTACAATTTTTGCATCTACATTCCTGAGCAAAATTTAACCTACAATTTTCCTTTATAGTAATGTCAGGTTTTGGTATCAAAGTTTTACTGGCCTCATAAAATGAATTTTAAATTTTTCTCATTTTTTTCTATTCTCTCAGTTTAAGGTAGCTTTATTTCCTTTTTATATATCTAGTAAATATCTGGTCTTAAAGCTTTGTGAGAAAGTTTTTAAATTACAGATTCAATTTCATTAAAAGTTACATGATAGTTCAAGTTTTCTATTTCTTGTAGCAAATTTGGTAAGTTGTATTATTCTAGGCATTTATCTATATCAATTAATTTTTAACTGTATTGTCATAAGATTCATCATAATATCCTTTAATTACTTCTTAATATCTACAGGTTATATAATGATGTCCTCTTTTTCATTCTGATATTGGTCAGTTGTGGCTTCTCTCTCTTTTTTTCATCAGTGATACCAGGTTTTTACCACGTTTTACTAATCTTTTCTTTGTTGATCTCTTACGTTTGTTTTCTTTTCATTGATTTTTCTCTTATCTTTATTATGTACTTCATTCTGCTTTCTTTGGCTTTAATTTGCTGGGGTTTTATTTTTACTTTTTTGAGATAAATGCTTAAATCATTCATTTTCACCCATTATTCTTTTATGATGTATGTCATTAAAGCTATCAATTACCTTCAAAGGACCTTAGCTGCATCATACAAATGTTAATAAGTTATGTTTTCATTATCATTCAGGTAAAAATATTTTTAAGTTTTCCAATTTCGTCTTTAATTTTGGGGTTATTTAGAAGTGGATTACTTGATTTCTAAATATATGGGAATTTTCTAATTATATTTTTGTTACTGATTTCTGGCACTGTGTTCAGAGAAAATAGTCTGTGTATTTCTATTGTCTGATTTTTATTGAGAATTGCTTTATGATCCAGGATATGGTCAGTTTCGATATTCCATGTGCACTTAAAAACTATAATAGATATTTTGCATTTGTTGGATGCCATGCTCTACATATGTCATAAAGTATAATGTATTATTTGTTCACATATCCTATAAATTATGAATTTTTTTGTCTGCTTGCTCTATTGAGCATCCGAGAATTCCATTACATGAATTCCTTGTGAGTCTGTTGCTATGGTGCTTGTTTCTCTTAGTTTCAGTCATATGGTCTTGTCTCCTATACATCTGTGATCTTGTCTCCTATATATCTGGTTATTTTTGTGTGCATGTAAGACATTTTATGTAAAAACTGTAAAAATTATTTAAGGCCTAGGATGTTATCTTCTTCGAGCAAGGGTTGACTTTTCTTTAAAGAGGTAGCTAGAGTCATTAACAATCCTGTATATTCTTAATCAACTCAATGATAAGGATGATTCTAGACTTTTATTGTATAAGTAGACCATTCTATTTTTGACTCATCCTTACTCCTCAGGCATAACCTTTCAGAGTCCCAACCCAAAGCCTAGGAGATTTAGAAGAAAATCCTCTTCTTAGTGGACCCTGAATTCAAACTGTTGCTCCCTTAGCCCCACCTCATGAGTGTGTCAAAAGCTCTTCTCAGCTTCTCAGCCACCTTAACTGAAAACAGAAGTTTCTCCTAAGGGAACAAAAGCCTCACACACCCAGCTCACCTCTTTGGGTATCCTTCTTCTCCATGATCTTGTCCCCATAGTCTCCACTGATGTGTTAGCTCTCTGATACCTTCAAACAGATGATTTTTATATATGATCCAGCTTTTCTAGTTGTTCTCAGTGGGAGAGTTAGTCCAAATTGCCTAATCAACCATCACCAGAAGTGCACCTCTCAATTCCTCTAATCTGTAAAATGAGGATAATAATGACAACTTTCTCAAATGTGTCATTAAGAGACCAGAGTGCCTATTACATATTAAATGCTTAAGGACTTTTGGCTATGATTTTGAGGCTACCTATCACTAATCCAAAACAATGCTCAGTTAATAGATATCTTGTGATTTTGCCTGCCTAGTATCCATTCTCCTCTAACTCCTCAAAATTCCTTTGACAAACTAGCCCTCAACTATAGAATAATCTTGACGTAGCTGTCAATCAAGGTGACATGTCCTCCTCTGACAGAGGGTGGGCAACTAATCAAAAGTAGGCCAGATCTGCCTCTCTATTGGTAATGTGAACCTTAAGAAGAAAACGGTGAAGCTGATCCATACAAACAGCAAGTAGTATCATGAACAGGCCATACATACATTAGCTTTGGCAAACTAGCTATCCAAAGGTATCCCAATTTCAGTTTTTTTCCAGGCTGGCCAAGTGGCGTGTTGGTTAAGCACTGGCTTGGGGAGCCGGCAGTCCCGGTTCGGGTCCCACAGATGAGGGCCAGTGACACTGCCCTCAAAAAGAAAATTAAAAAACAACAACAAAAAAAAAACCAACAGTTGGGCTGGGTGGTTAAGCACTGACTTGGGAAGCCAGCAGCCCCAGTTAGGGTCCCACATATGAGGGCCAGTGACACTGCCCTCAAAAAAAAAAAAAAAAAAAAAAAATTGTACCAATTTCAGTGGTTTCCAGGAACTAGTTATTCTACTTTTCTGAGAGCTGTCCAAATCCCTTATAACAAATTTATTTTCTTCTTAAGTTAACCAGTTCCATTTTCTGTTGCTTCAAACTAAAATAGCTTAATTGATACCCCCAACAGAGATCTCACTTTCAAAGGTTTTCTATTGGTCCCTATGATTTACTCTTTCTGTTAACTAGGTAAAAAAATGAAAAAAGGGTCTTGACAGTACTCAGAAAGTTGCAAAAATGCTTCTCTCTATTATGATTAAAGAATTAGGATTGTATAACTTTTTTCAGTGCTGGTTCTTTGTTGGTTCTCAGCTCCATTCCTGCCCTCCCATGCTCTCCTTTCACATCAGGGGGCTAGAAGCCCATAGGCTACACTTCTCACACTCCTTGATAGCTGGTGTCCTATTAAGGTCTGCCACTGGGAAACACTGGTAAAAATTAGATGGCAGGAGACGATAAACCATTTTGTTTTCTTCCTTCTGTTTCTAGTTCCTGCAAATAGCAGCAATATTCCAGGAACCTCAGCAGAAGTTTGATCGCAGGTCCTGGTGCCAGCAGTAATGGCAGCACCAGATAACTACCACGCCAATGCTGGCTACTGTAACAACAGTGCAGCTCTGGTGGGAGCAGTAGGGGGTGACTGCAGGCTCCAGGACCCTTTGAGATGAGTCCAGCACCATCAACAAGACTACACAGGTTTTCTGCATCACTAGAGGTGCGGGCTCCTGAGCTTTCTGTAAATCAGTAGCAGCTTCAAGGGTAGCAGTGATACTCCAACAATCTAGCATCATAGCACTTATAGGCTCTGTTTAATACCATTTTCATTTTTCCTCCTCTAGCCGTAGGAATGGTAGTGGTTTCCTGCAGGTGCTGATCATTTGGTAAATTGATCATCCATTTTTTGCTTCTCCAGCCCTACCAATACTTTGGTAATTAATTAGCTATATTAAATTCCCTCTGTCTGAAATACTGAGAGTGGTTCTTTGTTTTCCTAATTACACAACTTTCATTAATGTGGGCTTTTTTCTCTTTTTCTCCATTTTTGTGTTTCTTTTGTCCACTCTTCCTCGTTCCCATTCATCCACTCCATTCTCTGTCTTCTCTCTTCATTTCTTTTTCTCTTTCTTCTTGATTTAGTTCTTAAGTATACAAATAGTATCTGTCATTTTTTATTATAATGACACCCAGGGCACAAGAGGTTGGAACATTTTCAATTTAATTAGTAATTCACGTACAAAAACAATTTTCTCAGAAACTATAATTCTTTTTTAAAATCAAATTTTTATTATAATTACAATGTCAATAGCTAAAAAATATTTTTTTGTAAACACTGCCACAATTCACTACTTCAGTAGCAACATCATCTTAGCCCAAAAGACTCAAGACAAGTAATAATTTTAATTAAAATATAAATTATAATTCATAGCCTTAGGTTATATTTCATGTATTATTTCAAGTGTCATTATCCCACAATAAACAAGAAAAGCCTAGTACATGTTTTAGAAGAAACAATAAGATAATGTCAAGATATTTTAGCTCATCTGAAAAGTTTTTTAAAAAATACATATACAAGTACAAGTTGTGTCTGGAAGACACAACTTCATCTATTCACTTGGGATCACAAACCAAACTTTGTATTTGTTCAAAACTGAATTCCTGTTTGAACCAGAAACCTGCTATCTCTCTTGCTCTGCCCTAAAACACTCTCTAGCACCACCTCACCCCCACATCATACCACTCAATCCTGCACCCTTAAATTGCCATTATATTTAGAATAAAACCAAACTCTTTGCCATGTCATATAAGTCCCTGCCTAATCTGACTCCTGCCTACTGTTCCACTTTCCTTATTCAACACGGAGATAATGAAAATAACTAATGGTCATAGAATGTCTCAATCTTAACTCATCAGACACACACAAACACATATATGCACAAAGTCCCTTTCAGTTCTTGGGCAAGACCCTCCTATGCAAATTCCCGTCGTATAACAATTTAGTGTCTCCTGTCCTCTCTCTTCTTCCAGAGGAGTAGCTGGAATCAAAGTCAATCACGTCTTTCCTAGCCAAATAATAGGTAGCAAGTGAATTGA
The DNA here is from genome assembly GCA_033961575.1 of Aselliscus stoliczkanus. Taxonomy (NCBI): domain Eukaryota; kingdom Metazoa; phylum Chordata; class Mammalia; order Chiroptera; family Hipposideridae; genus Aselliscus; species Aselliscus stoliczkanus. The sequence continues at coordinate 28,872,568 of CM066731.1, forward strand.
TGCTCAATTCAAAACTGAAGGTGGGGCCTACACAGTTTGGCAGGGATTACATTAACATAGAATTGATACTGAAGATTCAAGGTATCCATTTTCTCCTCTATGGTGAAGAGTAAACCATCTCTCATGTGCTTCCCCCATCTCTCTCTCTCTCTCTCTCTCTCTCTCTCTCTCTCTCTCTCTCTCTCACACACACACACACACACACACACACACATACACACACACACATATCTTCATTTCTGGCCACACCAAGATGATTAATTCAGGTTTACCTTCAGGGTCAGCTTTTAGAGTGTCAGGGTCAGCTTTTAGAGTATCCCTAATACTATCCTAGAATTTCCTGACATCGTACCCCTTCAAATCTCCTATCAGCACCTGAAACTCTGTAAACAAGTTGTCTTCAATTCCTTCATTAATTCATCACTGAGTATCTACTATGTGTCTAGCACTGTACCAACCTCAAAAAGGAATAGGGTGATACATTATCACACCCAAATCTTGCCCTCAGTCTCTCTATAGGCATAACTAATAACTGGTTTAACTTGTAATTAAATATCTGCTTAAGGTTATAACTTTATTACTAGCCATTTGAAACTCTAGGGTTGTTTTGTTATTATTTGCCATTTGGGAAAATATAAATGATTGATTACTCTTTTTCTAATATGCTAGAGATTGAGGAGAGATGATCAAAGAGTAGGAAAGTAGTAGATTGGGAAAATGTGTCAAATGGGTAGGTAAACTCGGGAGAACACAAGGTAGGCGCCACCAAGCTTACTATTTTACTGTGGCCCTGCCCTCTTTATCATCAAAGTTGGGTAGATAAATAGAAACTGATTATCATTAGGAACACTGTCTTTTAGCCAAAAGACTCACAACAACACTGTTTCAAAAGACTAATGATTTTGTTTCTATTTTACTGAGGCTATTACAAAGGAGCTATGTCCTAAGAGGGTCTATTAATCAAGGTTATTATTCTACTCCATATAAACCCAAGGAAAAAATTGGTGAAATTTAATTATAATGTTAACCTAGTGTTCTTTAACCTTTTTCTTGAGTAGGTACAGTAAAACTCTTACCTACATTTTAATTAATATTATTCAGGTCCAAGTGAACTTATGTCTGAAGGAATCCCCTAAAGACAAACCAAAAGCAACTAAACCACAACTTATGGAAAAACCTATGCAGTAGAATGGAGAAAAAAATATTTTACTAAATAATACTGGAGATATTTTTATGTAGGAAAAACACTACATTTAGGGAAATACCTTGATAAGCTATTGCAGAGTGGAAGGGGAACTTCAAGGGACTAGGTTGAAAGAAAAAAACAGAAACATAGCTAGGTATGTATAAAAATTAACGGAAATTGGAGAGAGGAGAAGAAATGGAGGAGAAAAGAAAAAGGGGCCGGCCAAGTGGCTCAGTTGGTTAAGAGCTCACTCAAGAGTGCAAGCTCTGAGCAATAGCAGTTCGATGCCCAGCCCGAGCTGAGCTGAACTGCCACTGAGCTGCCAACAGGTGGCAGGACGGCTCAGCTTAAAAAAAAAAAAAGGAAGAGAGCAAAAATGAAGGCGTGGCTAACAATATGTTCAAAAGTTGGAACCCAAGTGGGCAGAAATGCTCAGAGGCTTTTTAAGAATGGAAAAATCTAATTCAATTTTGAATTATCCCAGTGTGGAAACCTCATTATCATTATCCCTAAATCTCTAGAGAAATGCTATGAACACTGCTGCTTAATACAAGTAAAATTTTAGAATCCAGAAAATAGGGCTGTGTCCCACATTTGGCTTGACACCAGGGCGGAAATATCGGTAAAACATACAACAAAAATGAACAGTAGAATGTTTAAAAATGTTGTTGTAATTGCAATGAAATGTTCTGCAAGTATTAAAAACTAGAATAGAGGAAAACCCATTTAATTGAATGTATGGCATGTGATAGGTGGTGAGGTAGACGACTGAGGAGAAATATATCCATGGAAAAGACATTTATGATATCTTTTAAGTAAAAAACATTTATAACAAAGTACTAAGCAGAATATAAAATTATACATATGCCATCACTGCATATATGCAAAATACATGATGCCTAGAGATAAAAAATACAAGGGAATCTGTAAAAACAAAAGGTTATGTGGGATAGTGACAGTTTACAAAATTTTATCTTTGAAAAAAAAATGTGTATTATTCTTATAAAGTTTTATAATAAAAATTGAGATAAATTAATAGTCTTTGATTTTCTATTTCTATGTAATGGGATTAGTGATGTAGGTGAAAGTATCTGGAAGATTAGTAGATTTCAGTACCAGAAGATTAGGTAAGAAAAGAATTACTATAAATTTAGGAGTACTACTCTTTGGATCAATTTGAAAAGTTATGAACAGCCTTGAAATATATACTTGTTAAAATGATATAAGGTATGTAGCAGGGCTTAGATTTGAATAAGCAGTTTGCAGAATTTTAAAAACAACATAATTTTTTAAATACTACTACTTTTTAGTTATAAAGACTTTAAAAATACCATTGTCAGGTTACTAATGGCAAGAGTAGAGCAAAGCTGAGATTGTGGTTAACTATTTTCAGCACATTGTTTAAAAAAAAAAAAAAAAGACAAAAAACCCACCTTCTGGTCTCAAGAAGGCAATTTTGCTATTAACAACAATCTCAAAAATCCTTTAGTGAAGAAAATATTCAAGAACAAATACCCAGGTAAATTTCACCTATGTTCTCACTTCCTCTCACCCTAGTCTCATCATCTAACCTCAAGACTGACCTTCATATCAACAAATGAATCTAACTTCAGATAAGTATGGCAAGCATACAACTAGTAGCAGAAAAGGTGACCTAAAATGCTTAGTGCCTATTCTTTCCTATTAATGTTTATTGCATATCTTCTGTGTGCCAGATACATTACATTTGCATCTTATCACAACCCTCTGAAACAGGCATTATTGTCCTCAATTTATAGATAAAGCAACAGAGAGTCCAAGAAATTAAGTGACTTGCTCAAGGTCACACAACTAGTAACTGGCAAACTAGAGTATGACCCAAAATTGACTAACGCCAAATCTTTGTCTTTATGCTGCTTACACACGCTGGGCTGCCTTGACTCCTTGTAGCCAGCCATGGAAACACAGGATATTGGGAGGAAAACAAGCAGAAAAAGCAATATTTGCTGTCATAAAGCAATATTTGGTGTCCAGCTACTTATAAAACTCTCTTAACTGATTAGATGTAAACTATAGAAATTCCCCTAAATTCTAACCAGGCGAAAATGGAAGTCGTAAGAGGGAAATTTTAACTATAGTTACTATCTTATTATATATTGTTACAGGAGCCAACCTGACTCATCATAATCTTTCTGACTCTAGTAACTTTAAACAGAGGTAAAAGACAAGTAGCAAAGCCATAAAAACAAGTACTGAGATTAGATTGCTGAGTCCAGACAAGGCATCAAGAGTTCTAAACTGATTAAGCATTGCTTATAATAGTCTAGAAAAGGGTCCAGGGAAAGAGAATCAGAATAGAATTGACTCTAAGCTGTAATGCTATAACAGATTACTCATGAATCACAGAAATGAATGAGAATTGTGAGGTAAAAGCCAGGATAAAGCTGAGAAATAAATGTGAACTGGAAAGGGTAGGAAAGAGGAGAGTGTTTGAAAACACTGGAAATATTGAAACATATGGTAAGTTGTAAGACAGTCTGAGCTATGGCATGGTTATATAAATTCCTGCTGCAAAATCTGGTGGCAGATTGGAAGCATGTGTTCCAAAATTATTCCATAATATTTCCTATTAAAGTTAAAGAAAATAAGTGATGAAAGTTTTCTGTCCTTAATGATATCTGAGTCTCTTCAAAAGTTGATTTTAGCATAAGCTTTTAAATGAAAGCATTGCTGATATGGTCCCAATCTCAAATATTTAGGATATATATAATATTATATTAATTCACTGAATTATTTGTTCCATATATATATCCCTTATGAGAGGGTCCCCTTCCCTACTTCAATGCTCCAGAAACATCTTAGCACTAAAAGAAAAAATTTATGAAAGGAAGAGGTAGAAGATGAAGCTGAAAAGATAGGTTGGGGAGAAAACGTGAAGGACCTTGTAAGCTAAAGTACTTTGAATTTTATCCAAAGCAACAGGAAGCCTCAAGAGGTCTTTAAACTAGGGAATGAATGATTTGAATTTGAGTTTTAGGAAAGTACTCCGCAGCAATACAGAGGACAAACCCAGTATAGAGACACAAGATCCCAGAATACAAGACAGTGGCAGTACCAGTGGAAATACACTGGTGACAATTCTCACACTTGTTAGATTTTCTAACACTAAATAATAGAATCTAGTCATGTAACAGGCCCTATCATAATCTTATTTCAAAACATTTCACTGTAATCAAACATGCCAATGAGATAAATTCAATTTTGAAAAATTGAAAATTTTTAACATGGCATAAATCATAGGTGATTCTAAATATTTAACTGATAAAATCATATAAAATTAATATGCAAATCAATATATAAATTAACATTAAATATAAATTTCTTTTCCAAATAAGTTATACATGTAGATATATACATATCTGCTTATTGTGTAATAAGAGTTGTAGATTACTCACATAGTCATTTTAATAATTTCCAAATTATTTGTTAAGTTTTAGAAATTGTTGATTTAATCTCTTTAATAAGGCCATGATTTGGTATTCAGAGCTATACCAAGCTTTTCCCAACATCCTCCTCATTAAAATGACAGTCATTAGTCTCTGGTACTAGAAGCACCTTGTTGCAGCTGTAAGGCAGCTGTACTTTGTGGCAACTGGACAAGCATATGTACGGATGCCAGTGTTTCCCACACGGCATGAAATCCCTATGCCCCAGGACACCTTAAAAAAAAACGGTGCTACAAAAACTACCTGCACTGCAGCCTGCTCCATTGCCTCCAACAACAGGACACTGGAGTATCAGGCAAACACTGACACTCCAGCCCTACATGCCTCCCAAGGACTATATTAATCCACACCAGCTAGTTACTAGGACCCAAAATCCACCTCTACAGATTGCACTGGACAACATTATTAGTAACCTATTCTCGCAATGTAATTTACCAATTTGCACAACTGTGATTCAATATTTTAATAACCAGTATCTCTGTACTGGTGCCTATCAGTGAAAGGCCAGTCCTGCATACAAGGCCCTTTACAACTGATATCCCCCAATTAGCTGCCACCACTCCACCCCTTCCTCCCATCTTCCATGTATCTAGCAAGATAGGAATATTGGCCATTCCCCCGGAATGCCATTCTCCTCCACATACTGAATTATAATTGTCCTGCAAAATCCAGTTTGAATGTTATCTTTGGTTATAAAGTCTTCCCCCTAAATCCTCCATGTTCATATACATGTCCCTGTCTCTTTTTCAGCTAAACAATTGGTACATGACTATTATAAAGCATTTATCATGTATTTCATTATTTATTTACATGATCCTTGTCCACTAGACTATGAGCACCTTAAGTACTCTATTACCTAAATGAGCACAGTGGCGAGTGTACAGCAGGCACTCAAAACAGTTATTTAGAAGAAGAAATACCAAAAACAATCATTATCTTTGATTTTCTACACTGTATGCAATGCTGGAAATTTTTACATGCAAACTTAAACATGAACTAGAGGATACCTATTTTTTCTAAATTGTTTTAGAGAGTACAGAGTATACACATGGCTTTGTAAAAAGTGGCACCATGTAGCATCTCTCCCTGGCCTTCCCACTTAATCATCTAAAGAGATCTAATTCTTATATTTGCCACAATGGGTTTATTACTAGTGAAGTTCTTTGTTTTATATACATATGTTAAATAATTATTTTTTATTTAATTTCCCCTTATTTCACATTTTTCTAACAAAAAAGTATACATGATTGCTATCATTACCCTTACCAGCATCTTTATCACATTAGAAGTCCCTCTTAGAACATAAATTATTTTATCAGTTTGTCCTTCTTTCCTTCTTTTCCTTCATTTTTCTTTCTTATTGGTTTTTGGTGATAACAATTAGAAAGAGACTCATTCATTCATGACAGAGTTTCATAATGAATTAATTTTTTTAATTAAAGTTTATTGGGGTGACAATTGTTAGTAAAGTTACATAGGTTTCAACTATATAACTCTGTAATACATTATCTATATATCACATTGCGTGTTCACCACCAGAGTCAGTTCTCCTGCCATCACCATATGTTTGATCCCTTTTATCCTCATCTACCACCCTCCTCCTCCCCTCACCCTCTGGTAACCACTAAACTATTGTCTGTGTCTGTGAGTGTTTGTTTCTTCATTTGTTTGTCTTGTTCCTTTGTGGCTTTCAGTTTTATATCCCACATATCAGTGAAATTTTATGGTTCTCGACTTTTTCTGTCTGACTTTTTCATTTAGCATAATAATCTCAAGATCCATCCATGTTGTCACAAATGGCACTATTTCATCTTTTCTTATGGCAGAATAGTATTCCATTGTCTATATATACCACATCTTCTTTATCCAGTCATCTACGGAAGGACACTTTGGTTGTTTCCATATCTTGGCCACCATAAATAAAACTGCAATGAACATCAGAGCACATATATCCTTACAGATAAATTTTCAGATTTTGGGGGTAGATACCCAGGAGAGGGATTGCTCAGTCATATGGTAATTCTTTTTCTTCTTTTTTTTTTTTTTTTTTTTTAAGAGGGCAGTGTCTCTGACCCTCATATGTGGGATCCAAACTGGGGCCGCTGGCATCCCAAGCCAGCTCCCAACCACCGCGCCACTCCCGGCCCGGTAATTCTATTCTTAATTTTTTGAGGAAACTCCACACTGCCTTCCATGGCAGCTGCACCAATCTGCATTCCCACCAGCATTGTATGAGGGTTCCTTTTTCTCCACTGCCTCTCCAACATTTGCTATTATTTGTTTTGTTGATGATTGTCATTCTAACTGGTGTGAGGTGATATCTCATGGTGGTTTTTATTTGCATTACTCTGATGATTAGTGATGTTGAGCATCTTTTCATATGTCTATTGGCTATCTGTATGTCTTCTTTGGAGACATGTCTATCCAGGACCTCTGCCCATTTTTTAATTGGATTGTTTGTTTTTTTGTTGTTGTATTGTATGAGTTCCTTAGATATTTTGGATATTAGCCCCTTATCAGAGGCGTTGTTTGCAAATATCTTCTCCTATTCGGTTGGTTGCCTCTTTATTTTGTAAATGGATCAAAGACCTAAACATAAGACCTGAAACAAGAAACTACATAGGAGAAAACATAGATACTAAACTTATGGACCTTGGGTTCAAAAAGGATTTTATCAATTTCACCTGAAATGCAAGGGAAGTAAAAGCTAAAATAAATGAATGGGACTTATCAAACTAAAAAACTTCTGCACGGCAAAAGAAGCCACAGAGAACATTTTGATGGTTGCTAGATGGGAGGATGGCTGAGGATGGGTGAAAAGGGAATTAAGAAGTACAAATTCGGGCCAGCCGAGGGGCACATTGGTTAAGAGCTGGTTTTGGGATGCCAGCGGCCCTGGTTCGGATCCCATATATGAGGGCCAGTGACACTGCCCTTTACAGCTAAGATGTGAACAACAGCTCCCCTGGAGCTGGGCTGTGCAAGCCCCGGTGACGGTGTAGGCTGCAGCCCCTGCTGCAGTGGGCTGCCATAGGCTACAGTGAGTGGCCAGCAGCCAGTGTGAGTGGCTGGCAGCCAGCGTGAGCTGCCAATAGCTGCGGTGAGCGACCAGCCAGAGGCCGGTGACCGACCTGCCTCATCCGGGAAGACAACGTCCTCCGAATCTAGACTGAAGAACAAAAAGACAGCAACTTGTCTGTTCCCCTCCCCCAATTCTCCAATAAAATCTTTAAAAAATAATAATAATAAAAAAGTACAAATTGATTGTTACCCAGTAGTCATGGGTTACAGCATAAGGTATATAGTCAATAATATTATAATAATTATGTATAGTGTAAAATGTGTACTACATTTTGGGGTGTTAGATGGGAGGGTGGTTGGGTGGCAGGGTGAAATAGGTGAAGGCATTAAGAAGTACAAATTGGGGCCAGCTGAGTGGTTCAGTTGATTAAGAGCTCACTCAAGAGTGTGAGCTCTGAGCAACAGGGTCGCCCGTTCGATTCCCGGCCCAAGCTGAGCTACCAACAGCTGCCAACAGGTGGCAGGATGGATCAGCTAAAGAAAAAAAAAAAGTACAGATTGGCACTTACACAACAGTCATGGAGATATAAAGTAAAACATAGGGAATATAGTGAATAATATGGTACTAACTATGTAATCGTATAGTGCTTGGTGGGTACTATACTAGTCTAGGGGATCACTTCTTAAATTATATATATGTCTTCTAAGACTACGCTATACATCTGAAATTAATATAAAATAATATTGACTGTCAACTGTAATTGAAAAATTTTAGAAGGGGGGAAGGTACACAGGAATAAGAGGTTCAAATTTCCTGGTATAAAACAAATAAGTCATAAGGATGTGATATAGGCTAAGGGAATGTAGTCAATAATATTGTGATAGCGTGGTACAGCGTATGTTACCTATATTCTAATAAAAATCTTTAAAAAATAAAAAAACAATGTAACATAATCAAATAAATTTGGTAAAGAGGACAGCAGATGTTTTTGACCATATTTTTAATCAAGTCTGAGTGCAATTGTGAATTTTTCAAAACTTTAATTATTGAAGTAAAAGTTTAAGCAATATAATAAGGATCTCAAATTTGGATTATATATCCTGATAATTCTTCTCTTCCTCAAATTAAATTTGCTATTTGTATGAAAAAGTTATTACAAAGCAATGGGTCTAAATAAACAATACCTGCATCTTACTACAAAGCAAAGATTTTACTTTTTAAAGTGTCTGCAAGTGAAAAATAAACAAAGCACAATTGCAGAACTGCTTATTTTACCAGTCTGCATGGAAACTGTCAACACTACGCTTTAAATCAATAAACCAAAAAGGAGAAAAAAAAAAAGAAAGAGAATGAGTGACTCTCTCAACAATATTATTAGTCAATGTATCAACAGCATATGAAAGGATATAGAGAAAAACCTAATTATAAACATTACTCAGTAAAGTTTTCACTGCAGATTAATGAATCTACAATTAGTAATCTAGTTAATAACTGACATTACAGCCTCTGAAGTGACTAAAAAAAATTACTTGTGCTGCCAAGAAGTATCCAAAAAAATGAAATGCTGAAATCAGTACATTAAGATTTTAAAACAAAATATCATAGAAGTACTACATAAATTTGCAATAAGAAGTATAGAGGCTCATTCTGAAAAACCTGAAATTCAGGTAACACTATTTCATTCCTAGAGAAGCTCCTGAAGTAAAATCTTTCCTGTAGATATATTTCACATTAAATAATGTTTCCAAAGTGAAGCATTTAACCAATCCCAAGCTGCTATAATACCAACTACTTTTGGTGTTATACAAAGAAATGAGTTCAGAATGCTGTTCCATGCCTCAGTGTGTTGTCTATTCAAAAGGAAAGTGTTTATTTTTAAAGTTTATGGGTTAAAAACAAGCACAGACATTGTGAGTAATTCCTGTTTTACACATTGTTGAAGGTTGGTAATTGGCTTCAAGAAATGGCTTATTTTTCTGACAATTTCAAACACCTGAATGAATTTAATCAAAAATGTCCACAAACCGTACGAAAGTATATTAATAAGTATGACAAAGTTTATAGATTCAAAGCAATAGTTCAACTTCATAAAAATGAGATTAAAATGAGTCACCAGTAATAGTCAATGTTGTAATTTGAGTCCTAATTAAGGTGAGTATTGTATATGCTTTAAAAAAGAGTATATAAACATTATTTCTAAATAATTGATATTTTTTAAAAGTACAGCTGCATTTGAAATCCATTCACATTATCAGCAGAAATTTCAACATTACATTTGTCAATGAAAGAAAAGGAAGAGCAGTTGAAGAATGTTATCACCATTAAAGTAAAATTTAAAGAGGATGCATTTTCAAGATTCTGGCTAATAGCATAAGAGGAATTTCCATCAACTTTTTTCTTTAAAAAGAAGTAAATTCTTTCCTGCAATACTACCAACTACTTATATGGAGCTTTTTATCAATGGTGACCGACAAGAATTTAAAGAGATAATCATTAAATAGTCTTAATCAGGAATTAAGTATATCTCTTTCAAAAATAAGTAAATGAACATGATTAAAAAGTTACGCTTACAGAAGCCAGCTAAGTTTCTCATGTAGATGTTGGAAAGATACTTAAAAGTTTTTACATTTCAACATGTATTATCTTCCATAATACCAGGCATTTGTTTCACTTATAATTATATAATAGAAAATGTGATTTGTTTTTTCACAAAGTCCCAAGTAGATGTCCCCAAATCTTTTCCAACATGACATACAAATCTTTTACCATTCTGTGTGTGGTATGACATGAAAACGGCTAGGGAGCACTAAGTAAAGGGGTATCTATTTAGCTGAAATATATAGTGGAGGGGGACAAAACAAGGCTGCAAATAGTAAATAAATAGAGGACAGCTCACGACAGGCCTGTTTGCCATGTTAAGAATTGTATGTTTTTACCAGCTTTATCAACCCATGATCTGGAAGAGAATTAAGCTCTAAAGTCCTAAAGCATCCATTGTATGTAATAAATTAATTTATCTCTTATGCATCTAGAATTGTACTAGTTATGTACCCATTCCTGGGAGAAGTGAGAAAAAAATTACAATTTTGTGTGTTGCATGGGTCAGGGGAAGGACTCCACTTAAAGTTAGTTGCATGAAGCTAGCAATGGGGAGACACTGGTATTTTAAGTAAAAGTTACATGATCAGATTTTTCATGGGTAAAGTTCTTTCTGGCAACAGTTGCATTTAAATCATTTTTTAAAAAACTCAAATGATCTGGGATCAATCAATAAAGGCCCCAAGGTTGATCTATTTAAGTGAGCCTACAGTAGCAAAATCTAATTTTCAACTCTTTCCTTTAAGTATTATTTTAAATGACTAGTGATAATTATCATAATCAGCGGCCATTGTGATTATGATAATTAACATGTCAGCAATTTACAGATCACAGGCACTTTCATTTATTTATAATGTCACTTTAACCCTATGATAAAGATACCACAGGCCCATAATTCCTTATCTATAATTACAAAATCTAAAAAGCTCCAAAAATAAAACTTTTTTTGTAAGTATGTCCAAAATTACTAATATAAATTAGCATGAGGCTATACATTGTCTTTACGTAACCCACTTGTAAATATTCATATATTTCATTGGAGATATATGTGTTTGATTAGGGACTACTGTCCTGACCCCACTAAGAGTCACATATATGATATAAACATCTTTACATTTCTAAAATACAAAATCCCTGAATTCTAAAATCCATCTGGCACAAAGAGTTTCAGTTAAGTGATTCTGGATCTGTATTTTCAATCTGTCTTTCAAAATTTAGGGAGTTAAGTGACTTCTTCAAGATACCATAGCTTGTGAATGATGGAGCTGGGACTCTAACCTACATCTCTGAATCTTGTTTTTTATCCCATATCCAAAACTGACCATAAATGAAAAAAAACCTTTTTCTGCATAAAGAGACATTTCATAGTTCATATAGTATCACATAAGCATAAGTTAATATAAAAATTTTTTAAATGTAAAATTTTCAAATAAAGCCTGTATTTAACTTCCAAAAAAAAGTTTTCCTAATGTTTAAATTTGTTTTCAGCTTCATTGTTTACACAAATGACTAACTTCAGTGTCTGGCTTGAGGTCACTGACCCAGAAGTTAAAAGCACCATCAATTTTTACATCACTGCTATTTTTCACTAAAATTCAAAAAAACTACAAAGCAAATAAAACAAAAATTTAAGGGGGGAATTATAAATAATTATCTTAGGGATTGCCAAATTTTCTAATACCAATCGTGTCAATCTTGTGATTGTATTTTCAACAAATATTTCTGATTCTCCCTCCATACATGATAGGATTGTATTTCTCTGCCCTGAGGTAGGCATGATCATGTAACTTGTTTTGCCAAGGAAATGTGACCATAAATTGTATACAAATTTCTTAAGAGATAACTTGTGATTCACTATAGTCTCTTTTTTCATCTGCTCTCAATGATCCAAATAGCTTCTCCATCAGCCTGTGTTTCCAGAATCAGGATGACATGGAATCGAGATTCCCAAGTCACCCAGAGAAAACATACAGCATGACAAAGAAACCTATGTTGTTTTATGCTACTGATATTCGGGGATAGCACAGCCTACTGTAAATTTATAAATTTAATGCCTCTCAGCTCCAAATCCACCCTTCTTTGTCATGCTTTGTGATACTGGATCTGGACTCTGTAACCATTTCTCCTTTATCAGTTGGCACAATGTTAAGCTTTGTCAGTAGAGGGAGCCGAAGCAATATTAACAGAGAAGTGGCCACTCTTTCTGGTTCCAAGTGCTTACTAGTTTTCTTGAGATGGTTAGGGGCCAGGAGCTTACAGGAAACCCTGTGGCACTCACCTTCTTTGCACGAGGCACCAGCACCCCAGCGGGCATCTTTCCAGCAGTTTCCGCAGCGCCCCAGCAGGCAGTACCCCAGCAAATCTCTCTAACACCCAATTAGGTGGCTTCCCAGTGTTTCCTGAGCACTCCAGCCAGCTTCTCAGCAAGGCCCTCTAACACCCCCACAGACCCAGCTTCTGAGCAAGGCCCTCTAACACCCCCTATGCTTGCCCCAGCCAGTGGCAGTTCAATGAGCCACAAGCACACCCTCCAACAAGGGATCTTGGCCTCATCCCTAAAAGAGGTGGCTGCTCCTTGCTATAGGCTACTAATCCTTTGTATTAAAATTTCCCTGCTTAAATTACTATTGTGGTTTCTATCTCCTGACTGGTCTCTGATATCCAGTCTATCCTAACACAAAACTGTATACTGCAACATGAATTTATATTAGTAGTTTTGAAAGACAACCTTAGACTATTTTATTTTTCTTCTTTATTTCATAGTTACTTTTAATGCTTTATATACGTAAGTTAAACACTGACATAAAGTAAGTCATAATACATACCATATCTTTTTATTAAGGCAGACCTGTGGATTAATAAGCATAAGAAAGAAAAATAGTACATAAAGGCACATTTATTATAGGGTAGGAAATGGCTTTTCAACCAAACATGCCAAGAGCAACCATGTTCTTGTCAAAAGATTAAATCCAAATCTTTATTTACTCATACTGCAATATAAAGTTTATGCTGAGTCTTCTAAATAACCATTAGATAATAAAAATACTGCATTTATAAAAGATTTCAATAACTCTTTGCTACGTTTGTCGTATGGCAAAATTATTTTTTTCTCCCTCTATAAAAATAAACACAATTATTAACTAAAATGACCAGTTAGGAAAACTTACGTGCTTTTTAAGTACAGAGCCCAGAACAATTCACACTGTTCATCCCAAGGCCCCTAATCCTCCCCTCAGTTACAGAGTTAAAACAACATTTTAATTCAGGAGTAAGCTATTAAATAAATAAAAAGTGAAAAGCAGATTGGCAATAATTTGAGAGCAATAAATTATTATAAACCCATGGAAACATGCATTGTAAAATATTATTTCAAAGATATCATTCTGTAATTTGTGTCTCTGAATATAAAATATGTTTAAAAAAAATAAGAGTAGCACAATGTCTATTTTATTAAAAAAATATCAAATTATATTTAGCAGCACTCACTAGAGAACCGTAAGAATAATGCCCCACCCCAAAGATGTGTGCATTCTAATTCCAGGAATGTGCAAATATGTATCCTTACATGGCAAATAGGATCTTACAGATGTGATTAAGATGGAAAAATTATTCTAGCGTATCTGGGTGGGCCCAATCTAATCACATGAGTTCTTAAAAGAGAAACATCTTTCCCACCTGTGGGCAAGAGAGTTGCAATGACAGAAGTAGGGTCAGAGAGATGGCATCATGAGGATTCAACACCCCACCACTGGTTCTAATGTAGAAGGCTGCAGACAAGCCCCAGAGAGAGGCCCTTAGGAGGTTAGAATAGCATTCAACTGATAGCCAATAGGAAATGGGGATCTCAGTCCTATAACTTTGAGGAACTGAATTCTTTCAACAAACCAAATGATCAAGGAGACATCCTCCCCTCTAGCTCCCAGAAAGAAACGCAGCCAATTCCTTTGATTTTTGTCCAGTGAAACTCATGTCAGAATTCTGACCTACAGAACTGTAAGATAATAAATTTGTGGTGTTTTAAGCCATTAAATTTGTTAGTAGTAGAAAACTAATACAAGAAATACTATTTGTAATCTTGGCAGATCTAGATCTTTATTAAAGAAAGTAGCGAGCCTACAGAGTGGCTTGTTGGTTAAGAGCTGTCTTGGGACGCCAGCGGCCCCGGTTTGGATCCCACATATGAGGGCCAGTGACACTGCCCTATACAGCTAAGATGGTGAACAACAGCTCCACCTGGAGATGGGCTACTGTGAGTCCCCAGGACGATGTGGGCTGCAGCCCCTGCTGCAGCGGGCTGCCATAGGCTACAGTGAGTGGCCGGCAGCCAGTGTGAGCTGCCTAGAGCCATGAGAGGGTATCCAGAGGCCGGCGACCGATATGCCACATCCGGGAAGAGCATAATGATAATACCAACATGGACCAGTGAAGCAATGTCCTCCACAACTAGACTGAAGAACAAAAGGACAGCAACTTGTCTGTTCCCCTTCCTGGATTCCCCAGTGCCATTCCCTCCCCCAATTCCCCAATAAAAATCTTTAAAAAGATAAATCTTAAAAAAGAAAACAGAAAGTAGCAATGTCCTTTCAACAGATATTTTAAAATTAGGGGTTCATAAAAGTATTTATTGATAATACTGGATTGATATTCTCTACAGTGATCAATGCTTTCCTCTTCTAGCTAATTCATTTATTTAATAAACATTTACATAGTGTTTATTATGTATTAAGTATTCTTCTAAGGGCTTTGCAAATAGAAACTCAATTACTCCTCATTACAGCTTTTGAAGTGGATGCTACTATCCCCATTTTACAGATAAACACACTGAGGTACACAGCTACCAAGTAACAGAGCTGGGATTCAAACCCAAGCTTGTCTGACTCCACAGAGTCCAGGCACTTAAGCACTAGGCTCTTAACTGTTTCCCATAAGACTAAATGGCAATACGATGGAAAGAAAATTGGTTTCAGAGTTAGGAAGACCTAGGTACAGATGTGTGCTCTGGTAATTATAAGCTTTGTGATTTGTATCTCAGCACATAGTAGGCACTGAACAAATGTTAGCTCCTTCCTTCAATTCCTGCTACAAATCTAGTGATATATTCAAATACAAAGAAATATAGGGGATAGACTTAAGATAAAAACTGAATACTAGTTTCATACACCTGAATTTCCACTTCTTTCTCCCAGTTCCACATATTCCTTTCCTCAGATCTCGGCTAAGACAACTCATGGTACCACAAGACTGTCTCTAGGGGTACTGTAAGCTCTCATTGTTGTATCAACACAAAAATAGACTGGGGCCAGCCAGGTGGCACATTGGTTGAGAGCTGGTTTTGGGATGCCAGCGGCCCAGGTTGGGATCCCACATATGAGGGCCGGTAACACTGCCCTCTACAGCTAAGATGATGAACAACAGCTCCACCTGGAGCTGGGCTGCGAGCCCTGGTGACGGTGTGGGCTGCAGCCCCTGCTGCAGTGAGCTGCCATGGGCTGCAATCAGTGGCCGGCAGCCAGCGTGAGAGGCCAGCAGCCAGCGTGAGCTGCCAATAGCCACGGTGAGCGACCATCCAGAGGCGGGCGACCGATCAGCCTCATGCGGGAAGAGCACAATGATGATACCAACATGAGCCAGTGAAGCAATGTCCTCCACAACTAGACTGAAGAACAAAGGACAGCATCTTGTCTGTTCCCCTTCCCCGATTCCCCAACGCTGTTCCTCTCCCCCAATTCCCCAATAAAATATTTTTTTTAAAAAAAGACTGCAATTTACTGTAAGAACATTAGTACATGAAATTAAACATGAGATATAGGTAGAGCAAAGATTTTTTTGATTTAAGGTGATCTTAGCCATAGATTATCTCAAGTGAAACAGTTTATTCCACACACCTGGTTCATTTCTTTGGCTGAATTTTGTTGCCACGTTATCTTGTTCTTGTTAACATACTTGAAGAATGACCACTACCAATAAGTTAATATTCTTTATGCTAATATTCTTTATATTCTTTATCACCTAAAAATTAACTTCATCATCTCATATTCTAGACATTGAATCCAGTCTTAACAAAGATGCTTTATCCTCAAAGGCACATATCCTCTGCACTAGCTGACCATTTAAATGTCTGTACTCAAGTTACCTTTATTTTAAAATTCTGTGAGTTTTTTTAAGCATACCTACAAGATTATCTATTTGTACACATTCTCTCTGAATATCTACTTAGCTTCCTATCCTTGCAATACCACCGTCATTATTGCCCAAGGAATTTTTTTGTTGGTGGTGGTTTCTAAAATGTTAACAACTATTATACTATTTTAAATAGAAAAATACTCCACACACTAGCAAGAAAAAAGAAAAAAAAGCAGTGTCTACCACCAGGAAAAGGTGGCTAATCTCTCACATCCTTGAACAAATGTTTATTAAATGCAAGTTTTTAAGTGGAAAAAAATAATATTTATTAAATATATTTTGTTCTCACTGATTTCATTTGTTGCTCACTGTTTCTTTGGTAGCTTGTTTAATACCATACACCATAATCAACAGCACTCATGCTCAAGAGAATTAACAATAAAGCATGAAGCTTCTTGCAACTGTGACCACTAAATCCCAAAGATAATCATTTCTTGAGGTATTAGCAGCTATCCGCTCTGTTAGGCAATGCAAGACAATCATTCATTCAAAAAACATTTCTATCCACTTACAATGAACCACCCACTGGGTACACAGTCCCTTCTCTACCATTTATTAGAAAAGAGAAAAAAGAAAGTCAACAACTGTTATATAATAAAGTGTAGTTATTAAGAGTGCAAACTCTAGACAATTACAGCTTGAGTTTACATCTAGCTGCCTACTGAAAACTGGGCATATAACTTGAGACTTCATTTTTTCATCTGTAAAACTTGGGAAAGCAATAACTACCTCATAAGGTTGTTGTAGGGGCTGAATCAGATAATGCATATATAAAGTAGCATACTAATAGCACAATAAGCATTCAATAAATTTTCGCTATTATTAATATAGTAAGAGTTATAATGGAAGTATGCAATAAGAGTTATGAGAGCACAAAGGTGAGTCACCTAAACCAGTTTTCAATGGTTTGGAAACCTGAGATGACTCTCAGTTAAAAACTAATAGGACTTAGAGAACGTGGGTAGAGGTTTCTAAGCAAAACGAACAGTATATGGTAAACTATAGATGGAAGATTGAAAAAAAATTATAGAACTTCAAATAGTTTGATATAACCAAAACAAACAATGCCTATGAAAAACTACCATATACAAAGATTGATAAAACATCACAAAGGGACTTGTAGGATACCTAGAAGTGTGGAGTGTACAGTACATGCAATGCGGAGGCAGTGAAGAATATTACGGATTTCAAAATAGATTTGGGTGTTAAGAGTGTCGTACTATTATGAAGGTTGGATTACAGGAGGTGAACCAAAAAGTGGAGATACTGTTTAGAAATGAATAATTAAGGAAAATATAATAAAGGCATAAAACAATGTAGTGATAATGAAGACAGACAGAAGGAGGTAGATTTCAAAGATATTGGGAAGACAATGACAAGATTTGGTAATTGATTATATTTGAGGGCTGCAGGACAAGAAAGAAATTAGAATGATTCCATGACCACCATGTTTTATTAACAAATGTTTATTGTCTGAGAAATACGTGCCTGGTCCTACCTGGACATAAAAAGATGATTAGGGCCGGCCAAGTGGCACATTGGTTAAGAGCTGGTTTTGGGATGCTAGCACCCTGGTTCGGATCCCACATACGAGGGCCAATGACACTGCCCTCTACAGCTAACAACAGCTCCACCTGGAGCTGGGCTGTGCGAACCCTGGCGACCGTGTGGGCTGCAGCCCCTGCTGCAGTGGGCTGCCATAGGCTACAGTGAGTGACCGGCAGCCAACGTGAGCTGCCAATAGCTGCAGTGAGCGACCATCCAGAAGCCAGCGACTGATCCGCCTCATCCGGGAAGAGCACAATGATGATACCAACATGGGCCACTGAAGCAACGTCCTCCGCAACTAGACTGAAGAACAAAAGGACAGCAACTTGTCTGTTCCCCTTCCCGGAATCCCCAAAGCTGCTGCCCTCCCCCAATCCCCCAATAAAAAAATGTTTTAAAAAAAAATGATTAAAACTTGGTCCATGACTTCAAAGAAACCAGTTGCAGTAAGAACATAGAGATTAGCAACTATGATTGAATATCAGAAACCTTATAAAATAATTATATACAAAATGCTATGGAAATTGAGAGAAGGGACGCCTGACTCGTGGAAATGTATCAAAGAGACGTGTCTCTTCACAGCAAAGGAGCTGGGCACAAAAGAGCTCATCAGGTAATGAGCGAGGGCACGTGCATTATCAGAATTAAAGAACACGACATATAGAGAGATGCATGAAAAGATTACTGTCATTATATTAAAGGAAGTGAGTTGTGAGTACTTAAAGTCATGGTCCACGCACATTCATAATCCAATAAATTTTTAGTGAACAACATCAGTCTGGGTCCTGGCAGGAAACAGGTGGCATATTCAAACTGAGTAACCAAGTGGAGTTTAATAAAGGGACTATTTTACAAAGGTGTGGGCAGACTTTAAGGAAACCAACAAAGGAAAGTGCCATTTCCATAACCAGAAGAGAATAGGTATACTAAAAGGGCCACCAGATGGAATTGTTGTTTTCAGTAGAAAGACACAGCCAACTGCAAAGACCTAGTATGGAGGAAGCCCGGAAAGACATAATCTAACCTCATTCTCTTCCTTCCCTCCAATCTGCCAGTGTCTTACATCAACAGAACCCAGCTGGAAGTCACAGTACAATGGAACCCACTGGTACAATTTATTGAGGTCAGCCTCCCATGGTACACAGCAAAGTGGAAAGAACAATGTGAAATAGATTTAAAGGGGTGAATGGAAAAATATGTAACATGCAGTGATAAAGTTCAACATTCAAATATATCTCCCTCTGGTCTTGTAAAATTCGCCTCCAATTTCTGTAAATCTTTCTAACATCCTCATTTGTTGCTTTTTAATTTTATATCCCACATGAGTGAAATATGGTTTTTGTCCTTTTCCATCTGACTTATGTATTTCATTTAGAATGATATTCTCAAGATCCATCACACTGTTGCAAATGGCAATATTTCATCTTTTTTATGGATGAGTAGTATTCCATTGTATATGTCATTCTCTCCTTTTTCTTTGCCTCCTCTTTTTTCTCTTAAAAATTTGCCCTTTTTACTACTGTTCTATTATTTCCCTCCCTACCCCCACTATATCCCAAGCTATAGTCACTTCTAGTACTCTTATTCATATTATAAATTCTTTAGAATAACTAAAACAATAAAAGAAGCCACTTTCCAATGGCTCCCTCAAGAACACTGGTCCTGAGACTAGAGTTCAGAGAACTGACCATCAGTGAGATGAGGAGTCAGTTGAGTCTCAGAAGCTTACTTCACCCTTTACACATAGTTGTGAAATCCTGGCAGTTCGGCTCCTAAATTTTTCAAAATCTGTCCCGCCTCTCCACCTCCACAATAACTGCCTTCTTTCATATCGTCAGCATTTATCACCTGGATTACCGTAAGAGTCTCCTAACTACTGCCCTTGTCTCTGGTATTATATCATCACCAGTCCTTTACATTGTAAGAGTGGGTTGATTTTCTTTTTTTTAACAAAAATCTGATTATATTGCACCACTGCTTACAATGCCCCATGACTCCCTACTGCCTTCGGGATTAAATCCAAATTGAAAGAACAGCATGTAAGTAAGGTCTTTTAAGCTCTGACCCTTGCCGTCTCTCCAGCCTCCGCTACAGATTCACCTCCATTTAAACCCTATTCTCCAGACCTTCTGAATCACTTCAAGTGAATTTCTTGACCATGCACTGACTCTCTTTTACAAATGAAAGGTAACGTTTGGGGGAGAGAGACTTGGGAATTTTAGTAAGTTTGCTTAGAATATCTTCCTCTGCTCAGTTGTCATCATCTGAAACGGCCTACATGTCATCTCCCCAAGATTGGATCCCGTGCTCTTCTTGTATGCATATATGCATGATACACTATGTACAGTGGTCTCCTGGCACTTGCCATGCAATATATTAATTGTGGTTTATCATGTTTCTTCTACTGAGTTCCTTAAGGGTTAGCTGAAAATGGTTAAAAGTGTTTTACCACCCAGAGAGAACTGCAATTCTTTGGGTGACTAGAGTATACAAAAGTATCTTGTCTCTAGTATCTTTAATTATTATCCAGGAGTGAAATTTCTGGATATTGAAAGGATAAACTGTCTGACACCTTCAAACAACACCAAAGAGAACAAACTACTCACTAGATTAATCTGACATATTTTTTACTCTGGTTATAATGTACTAAAAACACCTTTACAGTGTTTTTTCATGATGCTTTATATTTTTAAGTGTTCATAATTATGGTTGGCCTTACATTGTCTGCCCCTAGAGGAAATGTATTATTTCTATCCAAAACATTCTGTACATTGCTTACCATTCAACTCTGTTAAACACACTGGAAACTTGTAAATGATTTGGAAGTAAAGTAATAATTTTTGAAGTGAAATATTTCTTAATTTGTAATGTTCCTTAAATTAAAAAATAATGTATCATAATATTCTTCAGGTTTCTGGTCAAAACGGATATGCTCTTAGTCAAAAAATAGAAAAGTTTCAACCCTACACAAATACTCTAAGTTTGCTTCAAGAAAAATAAGAGAAATTGGACATATGCTTAAAAATTACATTTGATTTCAAAAATAAGAGCACTACTCCCTAAGCAAACCTTTTCCTTTCAGATTACTGAATTTTACCTTGAAAGCAAGTACCATCTAAATGAACATAGTATTTCATTCTCAATGTTTCATCCATCCACCCACCTAATAACTCTGGGTACGTGTAAGGCATTGTGTTGTTAGATTAGAAGCTGAAGCTGAAATGGTGAACAAGACATGGTGTATGCTCTCTGGGAAATTATAATCAAGCAGGGTACACAGACCATAAACTAATAAAAACAATCACTGTAAATTTTGATATGCATATTGGGGAAATATCTTAAATGTTGTGATAAAGAATAAAGGAGAGAATGTACTTAGGAAAGCATGGTCAGGAAGGAGATCTCTAAGGAGGCAAATTTGAAGCCAAGGCCAGAAGGATGAAAAAGAAGCAGTCATACCAAAATTGTGTGTATTTGAGGGGCAATGCAAAGTGGATGAGTGTTGTAAGCTCTAACAGCCGTGCTTCAGAATTAGATTAACCTAGTAAAATTCTCTGAGTTCTCGAACATAATATGAATAAGACAAATAAGTAAATGCATACTTTGATTTATTAAGAGAAAAAATTTATCCCAAACAAATCTAAGGATAATCACAGAGTAATGTACACAAATTAGTTCCCTCACATTCACCTATAACAATCAGTATCTTGCCAATAATCAATAACTTGGTGTCAGTATTATTTTCACGGCTACACCTTTGTTATATCAGACTCCCTAAGAATGGTTTTTGCTGAGGAAATTTCTTCCAATTCATCACTTTCCCTCTCCTTATTCCCAGCCTATTTTTCCTAGTAGGCAAGGAAAAGAATCGCTCAATTAAAAAAAAAAAATTTCATGCAGGAATGCTATAACAATATTAAGATTTAGAGACTGCTATCTATAATCAATTATTAACAATTACCTATTGCACACCTACTTGAACCAGGATACTTAGTCTAGATTGATCACAACCATCCTCCAGGGTGGTGTTATCACTCAGATAACATAGATGAGAAAACATGGGCTCAGAGGGTTTAATAACATAAGCCAGACCTTACAGTTAGTTATTAATTAGTAAAGTAAGGTTTCAGGTCCAAATCCATCTGGCCCATCATGCTTGCCTCCACTACCTCTCTCTTCACACAGTATAAACAGTTCTTTATCAATGTATATTGTTGACAAAAAGGTATTTATTGTCCCAGCTACTTTAAAACATAGAATACATATAAAGAATTTACTAGGTACTTTCTCGTAAAATGCCAATCAAACTTTTAGAATGCACTTTGAATCCTTAAAAACTACAGGTTTGGGCCGGCCGAGTGGCGCATTGGTTAAGCGCTGGTTTTGGGATGCCAGCGGCCCCGGTTCGGATCCCACATGAGGGCCAGTGACACTGCCCTCTACAGCTAACAACAGCTCCACCTGGGGCTGGGCTGTGCGAGCCCCGGTGATGGTGTGGGCAGTGGGCTGCCATAGGCTACAGTGAGTGGCCCGCAGCCAGCGTGAGTGGCTGGCAGCCAAGCGTGAGCTGCCAATAGCCGCGATGGGCGACATCCAGAGGCCGGCGACAGATCTGCCTCGTCCGGGAGGAGCGCAATGACCATACCAACAGTGAGGCAACATCCTCCGCAACTAAACTGAAGAACGAGAAGACGGCAACTTGTCTGTTCCCCTTCCCCGATTCCCCAACGCTGTTCCCCTCCACCAATTCCCCAATAAAATCTTTAAAAAAAAAAAAAACTACAGGTTTTCCGGGCTGGCCGAGTGGCACGGTGGTTAAGAGCTGGCTTGTGATGCCAGCGGTCCCAGTTCGGATCCTACATATGAGGACCAGTGACACTGCCCTCTTTAAAAAAAAAAAAAAAAAAAAAAAAAACTATAGGTTTTCCGTTTTTGGCAATGGCCATGGTTATTTACATGTTCAACAATTTTTATTGGAAAGTCTTACAATTAAATGGCATCATTGATCTGACATGCCATGTCCTTAAATTTTTATTTGACTATAAGAAAACATGATAGGTTTTTTTTTTAAATATTAGAATGATGAAGATCATCCTAAGTATATCACAAACCCCAAACCATAAAATTAAAAATTAATAAATTCAAATATATTTTATTAAAATCTTGGCCAGTAAAAAATGGTACAAATCAGATTTTGAAACAAAAGGTATATAAAGAGCTTCTACAAATCACTAAAAGTGACCAACAGAAAAAGAAATACAAAAGGCTCTACACAAATGTAAAAGGCTCTGAACCTCACTAATAATAAAAAAAAACTGGTAATTAAATCCACAATGGCATATTTTTCACCAAAATGTTGGCAAAGATTATTACACACTGAGTTGGCAAGGATGTGGCAAACTCTCCCTAGTATATGTCACTTATGCCTATTTCCTCTATGAAAGTAAATTTGGCAATATTTATTAAAATTTAAAATATACTGACCTTCTGACCAAATAATTCCATTTCTAAAAATGTATCTCATAGATATATTCACACATGTGGGAAATGATATATGTACAAAGATATTTAACATAGTGTTTTTCCTAATGGCAAAATAATTAGAGTCAGTTTATCTAAAAATATGGTGCTAGTTAAAGACATTACAGTACATCCAGAGAATGAGATATTATGTAGCCATTAAAATGAATTAGGCAGCTACATATTAAAGGGTGTGGAAATTATCTCCTAAAAAGTAAACTTCAGGACACATTTGTGTTTATGTTTACACTCATGCATCCATACATGTGTGTGCACACATACGTACATATGTATACAGACACAATATATATATATATATATATATATATATTTTTTTTTTTTTTTTTTTTTTTTTTTTTGAGGGCAGTGTCACTGGCCCTCATACGTGGGATCCGAACTGGGGTCACTGGCTTCCCAAGCCAGCACTTAACCACCGCGTCACTCCGCCGGCCCAACAGACACAAAATATTTGATATACACATATATCTATTCTTATGCCTGGAATATTTCTGGAAAACTATACAATAAACTGTTGTTGCCCCTAGCTAGGGGAAATAATTAGCTAAGGAATTTTATACTGTATGTATATGTTACCTATTAAATAAAGAAGTTTACAAATTGACTTTGGACAGTACTTTAAAAATTAAATTATTAAAAAAAATTAGAACTGCTCATGATGTTTTAAATATAAGCTAAATTATTACCTTGATCTATCAGGGAAAATTTTACTTTTACCTTCCTTTATTTGGGGAGCAAATTATCCCTTTGACATTAACAGAAAATCTAAACTGAAGTTGAAAAGACAATTTACTCATCAAGCAACACATAATTTCTAATTTATTACAAAAATACCTCATCTGAAAGACTATAATATACACACAATAGAAATTCAATAAATATTTACCAAGTGAATACTTTTCTATTGATTTCAGTGGGTTTGCTTTACTCATATTTTTCCATAGTACCACAAAAAAAAAAAATACCTCACTGGAAATAGAAACTTTTAAATTATGCTTGTCTTTAAAAAAGAAACCACTCATTTTCCCAACAAAACTGGTAAACTACCTCATTAACAAGTCAAATCAACATTACTTATCAGGTACCTACTATGTGCAGGTATTAGGGATACTGGAAAACACGAACTCCAAAGAAGAGCACATTGTATTCTTGCCCTCAAGAAGTTTATAGTCTTGAAAGACAAGGCTTAAAAACATTAATCAGTAAAAGGACATTATAAAATTTCCTGAAAGATTGAGTTATCCAAACTAACAATGTTAAAGGAATTCATGTAAGAATAACAAAAGTAATTATTGACCTATTGAGAGGTCTACTGAGTCTACCTCACTCACATGTAAAATGGTATTTATTATTTGATGGTGACTGAAGACTTCCTGGGTATGTGGATGTTCAGCTAGGCCTTGAAGAAATCGCTAACAATTAAATATAAATAGTTTTTAATTATTCCAGCTCTGGAGGAGACAGATTATTGTAGTAATCTCAATCTGTTTTATCACTCACCTCTCTCAAAAAAATCTCTCAGGCATGAACGTATTATTATATGCATGCTTATTTATAAATTATATGTACCTTAATATTGTCAATATATATATTGTCAATAAAAATTAACTGCTTTTTCAATTAAAAATATAAGTATAAATATAAGTTTTAATATTTTCTTTCTGCACTCCAATATGTCATGCTGTGATGCCCTTAGGTATGCACATGCCACTTTGTATAAATACTTAACATAAATATTTAAACTCACAGATTATGCAAAAACATTTTATCTAATAGTTCCAACTTTTCATGCATCAAGTTTTTTTTAACATAGTTGCTAAAAGGCAGCAGATGTGAATTTGAATTTCAGTGTATTTCTCTCTGCCCATGACCTTCTTTCAGAATAGATGCTAACAATGCAATTAAATGGACATTACTAAAGAGAAACAAAAGACAGTATCAGTCATAACCAGATAATTGTCCCTTAAAAGTGAATGGGAAATAGTAATCACTGAAAAATATTAGTATTATTTTTTCATATATGTGTGTATTATTTGAAATTTAATACCCAATATTGATAAAATATTACTTAATAAGTTGTCAAATTCTTGAAGATGATTTCTCTCTTTATAATTCTAAAGTCTATTCTTTTCCTCATTTTCCTTGCCTATTCTTATTTTGTTACAAAAGCCAAAAGTATTGTTAAAGATGTTTAAAATAAAATTTTCAAATATATTATGCTTTAACCTCCAAATTACTTCTTGTTAAAATGAATACAAAAATAATTCTGAAATCACATAAGCCACTTTGAGGTAAGACACCCCCCTGCCAAGAAATTAGGTAGAAATTAAATATGAATAGATTTTTTTCACCAATGTAACTTCATAGACTATATGTTTAGACAATATTTTTTTCTGTATACACTATGCAACTAAAAATGCACAAACACTATATGTATTTGCATAGAAGTGTCATATATTCACATGTACCTACCTAAATAACTTTTTCACCACATTTTCCTAAAATATTGTTCATTTTGAGTAATTCCTAATTCAGTATCCAAAAGTTCATTTAAATTCCTATATATTAGAACAATAAATAGAGTTGGAACTATAATGAACCTGCCAATAAATACTGTGATTTAGCATACTATAAAGAAATAAAAAACACACTGTACATTTAAATACGTGGGTCAAAAAATGAAACTGTATTTTATTTGAACATCATTTTGGCAACACTAATTTAATAGTAATTACAGTAAAAACTACAGATTAATATATCTAAATATCAAACTCTAAGTCATCAAAAGCTTGGCATTGTTAGTATATATAGCAAAGCTGAGCAAAGTTAGGAGTATGTTCAAAAGGCTTTTAAAAATGATGCTTTATTCTTCCATTAGTTGAAATAAGCTACTTAAATCTCTTAATCTTTCTTCATTTTCTAAGCCTATTAGTCAATCACATTCCCAAACAAGTATTCTAACCCAGAAATTATCCTTGAAGAAGCAATTCTTTATTTCAGTTGGTATGTCAGGAATACATTTGCTTAGCCCTCCATTATTTTTTGATAAATAGTATTTTTCTCAAACATGTCCAAATATTTGATAGGTTTGTTACACATTATTTATAGTATTTTTCGTTAAATGATGGAAGTATATATGTATAGATAAAATTCTTCATAAGTGCACCAAAGAATACTGAGTTCAACAACCTGTTTTTTACATTTACGTGATTAGAGGTCAGTGTGTTAGTTCCTTCACAGAGGAGCTCTACACTTTCAATTGTGTGATTCTGTGGAGAACATGGTAAAAGTATATTTGATCACCCGCAAAAGAACCCTCCCCACTTTAGCATATACTGTGCAAGTTAAGTTAATCGCTTACTGCATCATTCAAGTAAAAAAAAAAAAGTTGAGTTGTAAAAAAAACATAAAAAAGGTTACGCATCTTTTGCACAATCTCTTTCACCGAGTAGCCGAGAAATCGAATCACCATTAAACATTTAAAAGCAAACCTGAAGACACACATCGCTTTGCTAGACTGACAAGAAAAGCAGTGTCAAAGCTACAGCCTGGACAGTTCCCTGGTGCTGAAGTTACACCGCCGCTAAGCCTATGGCTCGGGGCTGCGTTCACTCTCCCACCCTCCGCCAAATCCCAGCTGCCTAGACCATGAGGCTCGACTAGTAGAACTTCACAAGGTAGGAAGCATCCCAAACTGCAGTCATGGTAGGAACTGGAGACTCTGAGTCAGAGTCTCTTTAGGATTAAACAGATTTACTAGTTGCAAACAGGAAGAGCAGCAGAGTGCAGGGTGTTAGAACCCTCCGAGGGGGAGGGGCTGGAAGATGGCGGCGGCCGCACACCCACCGGAGAGGCACTCCAGCTCTCAAGCTCCTCGCCCGCACCGCCGCCCTCCCGCCCGGGGCCATCGTGGGCAGCTCCGCTCTTCTCAGGGTTGGGGGCAGAGCCGCCCCGCGGAGACGCGGGACAAGGGGCCCACGGCGGCACCCGCATCCCCGGCCCGCGCGCCTTCGCCCGGGTCCCAGCCAGGGGAGCACCTGTGCACGGCCATATTGGATTCATTGCCCCAGTCCCTGCCTCCGCGCGGGGGACGGCGGCAAAGGCGAAGGCACGCGCGGAGCCCGGGGTTCAGCCTCAGCCCCGTCGGGGCCGGGGAGCCGAACTTGCCCCGCGGGGGAAATCCGAAAGGACGCCCGGGGAAACATTACAACGCCCAAAGGCTCGCGCCCCTCGCCTCCCTCCCTCCCCGACACACACACCCCCCGCGCTCCGACACCCAGAAAGCAGCCCGGGCAGCCAGCGCCGGCCGCAGCCCTATAGCCCTCGTGGCCCAGGCGCCGCCGGGCGGGCGGGCGGGCGGCGATCCGGGGCGCGCAGGCGGCCGCAGGGCAGCCGCCGAGGGGGCGGAGGGCAGGGAAGGAGGCGGGAAGATGGAGCTGGGTCCTTACTTGAGCACCGACTGCTCCTTCTCCTCTTCTTTCTTCTGCCGGTCCATGACGGCCAGGATGATTTTCCTCTCCTCCTCCGTGAGGTGGCTGAGGTCGGGCATCTCCGGCTGCAGAGGCGGCTGCGAGGCCGCGGGCGTGGGAGCCGGGCGGCCCCGCGGCCCGACCGGAGCCGACATGTTTGCTGGAGCCTCACCGCCCTCGGGAAGCGGGGAGGCACCTCCACGGGCGGCGGCGGCGGCGGCGGCGGCGGCACCCGCGCGGGCGGCTGGGGCAGCCTCCGGCGCTGGGACCAACACATACAAATCAATGGCCTTCCATCCGAGGCGACAGCCCCCCTCCCCCAAGAGAGAGAGAACGGGCGGGTGGGGGGAGGGAGGGCTCCGGAGTGCGCTCCGGTGAGCGCTGCTTCAGCCTCCGGGGGCCGAAGGGCTGGCCGGGGAGCGGTCTGAGTGCGAGACGAGCGGGAGGCCGAGCCGGGACGCGGCGTGCGCGGAGCGGCGGGGGCGGGCGGTGGAGTAAGGTGGCGGGGACAGCTCAGGGTGGGGTGACTGGAGGGAGCGGGCGCGAGGGCGGCGCGCGGGCCGGGGCGCGAGTGGGGCCGGGGGGGCGCGCGCGCCGCCTCCGAGGGGAGTCCCGGCTACGGGCTCCGCACGTCGGCAGGTCAGCGTCCCGCACGCCGCAGGGAGTCAGGAAGCCGGGGCTGCTTTCCCGGAGAAGCGGCTCGGCCGTCCCGCCGGCTGCCGCGTCACACGGCTCTCGGGAGCCGCGGGGAGAGGGCCGCGGGGCCGGGGGCCGCCGCCGGGCTGGAGCGGAGAAGCGAAAGCGAAGGGATGCCTCGGGCTCGCGGGGGAGGGTCCCGGGGCCAGGGCCCCGCGGCTGCCAACGCCCGGCTGCCCGCGAGCTCCGAAGCGCCGCAGAGGCGGGCGCCGAGCCTCCCTCATCACGCGCCCGCCCGGGGTCCCTGAGCCGCCGCCGCCCCTGGGGCCCGCTGGCTCTGCGCGCCGCCGCTCGGGGCCGCCGCCCGCGCCTCCTCCGCCCCTCCGCCTCCGGGGCTCCTCCCGCGGGCCCGCGTCACCGCCTGGCGGCCCAGGCCCAGGCCCCGCGGGCGCCCCGCGCGCGGCCGCCACCCCTCCCGAGGGCGATGTAGGGGCTGGGACCGGGCGGGGAGAGGCGGGGTGGGCGAAGGGCGGGGATGCGGAGACTGAGAGCGTGGCAGAGGGCACCGCAGGAGTCGGGAGTGGCCGGGAGAGTGTGAGCCGGGGGGAGGCGGCGCCCTGTGGGTCAGATCCTGAGATAAAGGAGGGGGAAGGGGGGGTGCGGAGGAGGAATGTCAGGTCCGACGATGATGGGGCGTGAGCAGAGAGCGGGGACACGCATAGTTTTGGAAAGGAGGGAACAGTTGGGGGAGGGGTGTGCCCGGGTGTCCGCGCGTTGAAGGGCTCCGGAGGTCTCGCGGGCTGGGTCCTGGTAGGAGGCACAACGTAGATGTGGGGGTGTCCGCGGGGATGTCAGGGTGGGGGGGGGGGCGCAAGGGGCTACTCGAGGGGAGGAAGAGGGACGTATGCGCGAGTGGGAAGCTCAGGTGATGTCAGGGACCTAGGGTGCAGGGGGGTCTGGAAAACCTGGAGGAGGGCAAAAAATGCTAAGACAGGTCCTGAGGAGAGGACGTGGGAGAGCGTGGGAAAGTGGGGGTGGTGAGATTAGGGAGTTAGGGTTTGTGCTGGAGAAGTGTGAGGCTGAGGCTGTGAAGGTGCAAGGACTGAGCTTCACCGGAGAGGGAGGCTCAGCAGGCGCTTCGGCCAAGGGCTTCCGTCTGTGTAGCCTTTTTTTTTTTTTTTTTTTTTTATAGCGGGGCTAGTTTAGAGAGAAGTGGCAAAGAAGCTAGGGGATTGGGTTCGAGTTGGAGTTTGGTTTTCGAAGCACAATGGGTTCGGTGAAAGAGGTCGAGGGTAGCGGAAAACCAGCTCCTGGAGAATGGTGGCAGTGGCTGCCACCGCCCTCTTTTCCTGATGGGGCTGAGCGCCCCCCACCCTCCGCCCCACAGCCCTCCGGATTGGGGCTGGGCACGAAGCGGGCTGGGAGGGATGGAGGTGAGCCTCGGGTGGGCCTGGCTGGCGGCGGGGCACGAGGCATCACCCCCTCTTCTGAGTGCTCTCGGCCAACGCAGTGGATGACAGGTTGGGTGTGTGTGTGTACACGTACGTACACGTATCTGTACACACCCCTACCCTGCCTTCCACAAGTGCCTGTTTAATATCAGGCCAGATTATGGTCTGAAGAGCAGTGTAAGCCCTTTGGGGTTTGCATTATATTTACCTTCTTGGTGTGTAGTAAGCTCTCTCCCTCTTCCCTCTGTTCCCCAGTTACCGTATGACTAGCTCCCAGTTTAAGAGAGCTGCGGACAGACAAAGCAGCCCTAGAAGTCTCTTGTGATTTCTAAGCTTAGATTTCTGTGTCTTTTCTCCCATGCCTTGTAATTGGATAGAGGGAAACGTTTAAATGCTCATTTTGTTATTATTCACCTGCTTCAAACAAAACTCGCATACTCCAGATAATGCAGTTTTCATCTCTTTGGAGCTGAGCAAAGTAGATGAGATGATACAAACCCCAACTTATTTAATTTTGTTTTACAGTTAGAGAATGTTTACAAGTCTTTTATCTAACCTCATCATCCTATGGGAAATTGAGGGCTAAGATCCGCCAGCTAGTGAATGACAGCTCTGCAACTAGAACCTAGATGTTTTTACTCCAGTTTGAAACCATGCTGGTTAACCCTAGCTGCATGTTAAAACTACCTGGATCCAATCCTAGATCAGATCTCTGGGGGTTAGGACCCTTGTCATAGGTATATTTTTTAAAATTTCCAAATGACTAATGTAAACTGAAGGTTAAGAACTACACTGTGCATTGCAAAATGGGTAAAGGAGAAGAAATTGGAAAGTGGAAAACCAGCAGAAAGACTACTTCTGGGAAGACTGAATTTTTTTTTTTTTACCTGAAATTGAAATGTTGGGTTTTCTGATAATATTCACACTTTACTTTGCACTCATATGCAAAAAAGTACCAGTAAATACACGTACCTATGACTTTAGCCTAGGAAACCCTGAGTACCACTAAAATAAACTAAGAGCTCCTTTAAAAAGGAGGAGAGCAGAACTAAAAAATAATCAAAAAGGATGGTGGACATTCTACCTATTCAACTATTTCTGAGCCCGATTTAAAGTAGTAACACCACTCCACCACCCAGCCAACTATCAACCCAAGCAGAAACAGAAGCCAGAATACATACACTATTCTGAGGTTGAAACTCTGAGATTAAAATAGTATAGTTATTTTGAATACATAAAGTATGAACTTAAAGGTGGTTGTCCAAATTGAACAATTTTCACTTTGTTTACAGTAGATAGTCACATCCTGGCCCCTACACTGTTTCCTACTAGTCACATAGCATGCTGGGTGCCTGTTGCTCTGTCTCCCTGCACTCCCACTGGCTTTCACCGGCCTGGAATCAGTGCCAGCATATGAAAGGAAACACAATTTCATTTCACTGGGACACCTGAATTCTAATAGGATTGAAGCAGTAACAGCTTACTGTTACTGTGTTTCCTTTTTACATTTCTTCACTACAATTACATGTGTTTTCCCTATTAAAGGGAATCCTTAGGAGTGAAAATATCTTAAAACCATTTTCCACCCTGATTCATATACCTTTTCAAAATAAAAATTTACACATCATAAACATAGAACATATATAACAGAATTTTAAATAGGCTACTTTTCAAAGTAGGGGGCCCAATTTAATATAAGGCTGCAATGCTCAGAACTAAAGAAAGTAAAATACCTTATCTATCTTTTAATCTTACTACAGTATGGATCTTAGAGGTGTTTTGTTTGTTCTGGTTTACTGTTTTACCTAAAATGTTTATGACATCTCACTGTATCCTGTATGGCATTATGTTTTACTTGGGCATGTCCCTCAAATATATGAACACATTTGAAGTGGAGTTAAAACTGCATTGTTCTTATTTAACTTTATAAGTAACTGGATTCTCAAAGGTATTTTTGACAGGCCAAGACTAATTTAAAAATGCAAGTCCTTTCTTCAGTTCATATAGAAACACAAGCTTGTGAAGCGTATGAGCCTGTGGACTTTCACTTTTTACTTGTGAGTAAGGGCTACTTACTTGTAATCTACTAAATAAGTTATAGGAGACACATCTAAAACTAAAATCGTAAACTGAAGCAGTCGCATCACTAGAACTTACTGTGGATTCAGTACTAAGATATCTGGATGCCTCACAATGCTTGGAATCATTACAGCTTTTCTGCACACAAATGTACATAGATGGTTGACATTTCTACAGTTTCTCCTAACACATCTCAGCTTCTTTCCTGGAGGCTCTACAGTCTTAACACAGCAAAAAGAGCAAGGCTCCCATTATTCAGCTCATACCACTCCAATAGTCAAAATCCTGTGGTTAGCTCTCCATTTTCTCAGAGCTACACTCCTTAAATGGCCTGCAAGTCCCCCCAGATCTCTCTGACTTCATCCACTACTTTCTTTTAGGCTTTTCTCTAGCTGTTCCCTCTGGCTAGAATACTCTTCACTAAGATGTTCACTTTGGTTCACTTCCTTTTCTTCAACTTTTTGCCCAGTTATCCATCTACTTTATACTCTAGCCTGCCCAACCCACTCACTGGTCACTCCAGTCTCTTTTTATCTTACCTGACCTTTCCTTTTTTCCATAGCACTTGCCACTTAGTATGTTTCTCATTAATCATCAACTTCCCCCTACTAGAATATAAGCAGAAGAACAGAGCAGGATTTTTACTAATGTCTCTCAAGCACCTAAAAAAATACATGACACATAATTGGTGTTCCAACAAGTACTTGTCGAATGAATTCCGGGGGAGAGGGTTTGTCATCATTATTGGTTTCAGTTGGTGAGAGAAAGGGAAAAAGAATTCTTGAAAGAAGGAAACAGGTCCAGAGAAGTAAGATCTAAACTCTTTGTCAGGGTGTTTAGGTTCATGTAGAATTCAGCTCCTGCCTTATTTCCATCCCAGCCTACCACACATCCTCTTCAGCCATGATAACCTACTTGCATTTTATTGAATGTGTAGTTTCTCATCTCAGGCTTTTTGTTCCCTCAGCTTCGATCACCTTTTCTACTTCCTCTCCCATAACCTTCCCCTCAGTCCGTTAACTTCTTGGTCTTCTCTACCATATGCCCATCCTTCCCTTTCTCCTCCTTCTGCGTGTTTGCCCCAGGCTTTCTTAGCACCATATAGGCCTTGCTCACATATAGACGTCATACTGTGTTGTAGCCACTTATTTCCTTGTCTGTCTCCTCAACTAGACCATGAATTCTTAAAGGACAAGGAATATGCCTTTTACTTGAGATGCCCCGAAACCTATCAAACTGTCATGTATTATAGGGACTCAATAAATATATGCTGCACAATTATATGAGCAGTCACAAAATAATGAGAAAAATCACTGTTATTGGAGTGTGAAGAGAGGGAGGCAAGGAGTTGTAGCAAGACATAAAGCTGGAGAAATAGGTTGTGGCAAGATTATGCTACAACCTTACAGGCTATCCTAAAGAATTTGAATTTGTCCTATAGTCACTAGACAAGCAGTGGTGGGTTTTTTTAGCCAGAGAACTAACATGATCAGTTTTGATTTTCAGGAGAATATCCTTGTTCAGTTCCTCATCCATAGCCAAAACACCTGCTAATAGAATTACTGAAATAACACAGATGTGCATGGTTTAGGCTTGGAAACACAAATAGCAAATTTATTTTATTTTTTTTACTTACTATCTTCAGAATTTACTTTTCTGGCTATTTTGCTCAGTAGATTATGACAGCATGATAATGAGGCCAAGGTCATGGTTTAAATCCCTGGGTGAGTCAGCCAGTGCAGTGGCCACAGCTGACTGTTAATCTTTGCCAGTTGTCAGATGACAACATGTTATTTCTTGACCAGGAACTGGGTGGAAGAATATGACTGATTCATCAAAAGTTAATCAGCATTATTGGAAAAGTAACTCAAAGTGCTTAGCTATGGTTATAGGAACAATACTGTCATTTTAAATTAAAATAAACAGTATTCAGTAACAACAGAAGAGCACAGACAGCATTAGACAAAGAATACATTGTTCCTAGAAAAGAAGCTAGAGATTAGTATGGTTTAATTATTGGGATTTGAAGCCAAGTAGTAATGAAAAATTTAGTGGATGTTACTGTAGATAAGCTTTATTAATTACTTTTTGTGTATTTAGCAATATAGGAGGTAATGTCTTAATTATTGTGTCATAAAACTCATAGAACCATTTATATTAAAAGGATCTGGGAAAATCATATTCTAATCACTTTTCATTAGAGCATTATAAAGTTATTTCTATTTTTGTTCCTAGCAATCAATAAGCACATCTTTAAAGTGAAAGGACAATATTAGAGGTCGGGACATATAGACATAACTGATGTTACTATTTTTTAAATTATATCTTCATCTTAATTACAACTCTGGCCTCTACAAAAGTAAAAAAATAAATAAATAAATAAAGTGAATTTTATGAGATCAGAAATAAATTAAAAACCTCTAATGAACAAATGGATCTAGGCCTTTAATATCAATTAAATAGCAACAGCTGCTAATATCATAAAAGATAATCAATGAGGCATTATGTGTTTGCTGATGGAAGAACATGACACAACCTGTGAAACTGTCTTGCCAAAAATAATAAATAAAAACATTTGAACTTCTAGGTCTACCTACCAATTAACAGGAAGCACTGAGGACAGAGGCACATATTAAGCTGCACCATAGGGATGCAATCTGTGGAACACTCTACAGAACAGTCTATGGGACAAATCCCATTTTTTTCAACAAATATATTGCAAGAAAGAAGAGGGAATCTACTTTATTATTATTATTATTATTATTATTATTATTTTAGGAAGGCAGTGTCACTGGCCCTCATATGTGAGATCCGAATCTGGACCACTAGCATCCCAAGCCAGCTCTTAACCACCGTGCCACTTGGCTGGCCCAGAGGGAATCTACTTTAAATGAAGCTTTTAAGACATCAACCAAGTACAAGGATTCGTAGACCTCATTTGGACCTTGATTTTTAAAGCAAAAAGACTGTTAAGAAAAATGTTTAAAAAGAACTGGAAATTTGGACAGTAGGTACTTGATGATAATAGGGAATTATTGTTTTCTTAGGTTAATACTGATATTGTGGTGATGTTAAAACATGAAATATCCTTAGTAAGACATACAGAAAGGCTGTGTATGAAATTGCATGTTCATATTTTGACATTCTCAGGATGTCTGAGATTTGCTTCAAAATAATATAGATGGGGATATAAATGGGGCAAAACTGGCCATGGAAGATAGTAAAAAAGTTCTTCATAATAAAAGTTTTTAATAGAGAATAAGGGTCTCTGACTTCTACTCTGGCTGTCTTTTGCTAAACTAGGAAATCAAACTCACATAAACCTTTATCAAGCATTATTCATTATTTGGTAGATAACTGTGTTCGCTGCTTTCACATTTTTTACCACCTCACACCATCCTACGAAGAATTAGTATTATTTCTTTTTACAGGTAAGAAAACAGCCTTAGAGATATTTTGACCAAAGGAAGAGATTGAATTTCAAATTTCAGATCTAGGTCTCCTGGTTCCCGGTCCAGTATTCATGCCACTGTATACAATTGTTGAAAATGGTATTCGGGGCCGGCCGAGTGGCGCAGCAGTTAAGAGCTGGCTTGGGACGCCAGCGGCCCTGGTTCGGATTCCACATATGAGGGCCAGTGACACTGCCCTCAAAAAAATTTAAAAAAACAACAACCATAAAATGGTTATTCATATGTATCCTATTTCCCTGACTAAATCTGAATACACTTTTACTGTAGTATCTGGCATATAATAACCATCATAAAATAGTTATATTTAACCGAACTTGCTCCCTAATAACTATCATACTTAAAAATGTGAAAAAAAAATTATAACAGACACTACTGTTTAGTTATGTTCCAGTTTGCTGACACTATCCCAGTTTGCCCAGGACAGTCATTTATTGATCAGGTATAATGATTAATTGCAATTCCTTTCACTCTCAAAAGTATCCCAGTTTGCACCTCAAATTTCATGGTCATGCTATACTTAGTGTAATATAAATTAAACTCAGATGCTCAATATCTAATGGGTATAGAAAAATCTATAAAATTTAAACAGTATGTTCCTAGAGTGAAGGTCCATGTTATAACCATCTTGTAGTTACTATACTACATGTTTGATATTTAATAAATTTGCTTTAAATAGTTAATCAATTTCCATTAGAAAATAATAAAGTACTCAATTAGCCTATGTTCCTCCCTAAGACAACATTTTGACCCAGCTGGAATCCAGAAATAACTAATAAGAATACCAGGCATAGCAAGCCCATCTTCTAATGAAGATTCATGGCAAAAATGAATCAAACTACCTAGGATTTGTAAGACAAGCATAAAAATTGATATAGAAGTCATTTACATAGGCTGAAATACAGTACAAGAATATAAAGTCATGGCAAGTTTCCCAACTGGAATAAAAGATAATAGATGTTTATTTGAAAGCATGTAGGAAGTGATCGTAGAAGTCTCGGTCAAAATCTAATCACTTAAGAAGATTTCCCACAGAATTGTGGCTTTCAGAGACAAAGGGTGGATTTATCTTCCACAATATGAGCTAGCTGCTGTATACTTCAACTGTCTCCCTCTGCCTAGGAGGATCGCTTTAGTTCTTATCTAGATGATGCCTGATCCAATTGCTTTCGTCCATGTTCTTTATTCTGCCAGACACAGTGAAATTCAAGAAACCACATCCTAGATCTGATGAAAGGAAATGCAAAGCTTACTATCAGCTGTGTAGTGATGGTACTGCATCCCTAATTACTTCACTATCTTTCTGATTAGCGTCATATAAAATTAAACTGAAAGGGAGATAGAAAAGTGTCCTGTCATTTCCTACCAGGGAAAGGTGAAGAAAAGATAGCAGAAGAGATCAAGAATAATCCAAGTTGGTTAGTCTTTACCTTAATTTAGTTGAAGGAAATTTAGTTATCCAAATATCAGAGAGAGAAAAATAAGTTTATCATATTTATTGGCTGGGTATTTCGTGGGGTCCCTTGTATATACAGAGAAAATGTCACCATGCCAGTAATTTTGGAAAAGTCATTCAACTTTGGAGGCTTCCGTTTTCTTCTTATAAAATAAAAATCCTCTACACAGTGATCAGTAAGATTCTCTCCACCTTTCAAGTGTAATGATTCCATGAAATACTACCATTATCTAATACTCGCTTCTGAAATATATCATTCAAGCAGCAAGCATGTAATGGAAAGTACTGAGAATAACTATATAAGGAATAATGTCTACCTCAAAAAGTCTAGTATGAGACACAAATACTTATAACCCATTGTGCTACATGCTGTAAGAGAGGTATCTATAAAATTCTGTGGGAGTACAAAGAGGATATACACTTGTTTGGATACAACAATCATTTGCCATTGTTCTGTTTAACCCTGTAATAATCTAAGGTTGATCCACAGTTGTGTTGTCCAATACAGTAGCCACTAGCCATAGCCACACTAGCCACATGTGGCTATTTAAATTTATATTAATTTATTATTAATTAAATAACATTAAAGTTTTTGTTCTTCAGTTACACTAGTCACACTTCAAGTTTTCAACAGCTATATGGCTGTTGTTTTGGCTAGAGTGTTGCATAGCACCAATATAGAACATTTCAATCTTAGAGGAAATTTCTATTGGACAGCACTAATAGAGGATCATTTAGGCATCTATATTGCAAGACGTCGACATTATGAGAAACATTCATTGTCTTTATTCTCTATTTATTTTAAAATGTGTCCTTTTCTTCTTGGAAGACATGTTAATATTTCTAAAAATGCAACAGTCAATGAATTAAGGAATGGGAACTTTTGAAACCATATTGAAGGTGAGGAGATCTTGGAAAGACTCAACAACATCATTTTCCTTTGAGAAACAACACCAAGGTTTAAAAATCCCAGAAGACATCTTGAGATCATAACACCCTTGAGAAAATGAGCTCATTTGTAAGTAGGTCTGTGAGAATGATAACAGACATTCCCCATGTGTAAGCAATGGATAAATAAGGCTCAGTTGTAAAGTCTTGTGCAATTGCCATGAGTAGTTTAGTCAAGAAAAAAAAACTGAGTACAGAGGTTTAAAGAAAGTGTCTATTCCAAGACTTTCCCCCATAACAACCATTTTTACCAATAGAGAAAGAATGATATACCTCATAGGATGCTTTCAGTGATCTATAAAGCAAAATTCAACACAACCACAAACAAAAAGGAAATTTATTGGCTCATTTAAGTAGAAAATCCAGAAATAGATAAGGTATCCGAATTGGTTGATCCAACAGTCTAGCCATGTTTTATCAGGGACTCAGTTTCATTCTGGATCTGTACTTCTGTCCATGGTTAACTTTAACAATGATTACTTTCACTGACACAACATGACTGACAGAAACAACCAGGACCTTTCCTTATCTGAGTTAGTCAACTCCCATATCTAGTCACCTGAAGTTCTAAACTGTGTACTGATTGGAGTACTTCTCATTCATCACTGTGGGCAGGACAGGCTATGCTCTGGTGACTAGGTCTGCCTAACCTGAAACCATCTCAGAGCAAGACAATGGGATTACCTGGTAGGCAAAGCCCACCCAAACCACATGGTTGCCACAATGGGGAAGAGTGAAATAGATGTTAGGGAAATAGCCATGATATTTACTATGTCAGCAGAAAAAGAATGTTGACTACTTTTCAGTTTCTACTTATATCAACTTATTTTTAAATTTTATCCCTTAAATTTTTAAATTTTATCCCTTAAATTTTAAGGGATAGTTTTACAATTAGAAAATACACTGTGAAATATAAAAATGAGCAAATGATGTTTCAGATTCACAGATGAAAATCACATTATATAGACCATAAGGAAGAAAATGATAGCACGAAGGTGATTTTACTTTAATCGTGCAGCCACCAAAAGTGGGGGAAATTGACTCAAAAAGAATTGATGTTGTAAGAACGGTTGGAATATATCTAGATTTTTACCCTAACACTCCAAATGAGAATCTTTCATAAAATGGAAGCAGTACCAAAAGTGAAATAGAACGACTTTGGCCACCCCACTGTTAAAATATACACACATAGGGCCAGGCCAAGTGGCGCAGTGGTTAAGCGCTGGCTTGGGAAGCCAGCGGCCCCAGTTCAGTTCCCACATATGAGGGTCAGTGACACGGCCCTCAAAAAATAAAATAAAATAAAAATATAACAATAATATCCTTTCTTTGTTTTACTCTCACTTTATGGTTAATGATAAAATTATAGTCTCAGCTACTACCTCAGTGAAATTAGTATCTAAAACTGAATCTCCAGTTTCAATCCTTCATTCTCAGCTGTCTATCTACATAGCATTTATACTTCAGGGTTCCATTACCACTTCAAACTTCACATGCCTAAAACAGAATTTATCCTCTATCCCCTTCCCCAACAACAAAAAAACAGTTCCTTTTCTGACTTCCATTTTTCAGTCATTGAAGTCATAATTTCCTCTCAAAACATCTGTGATTATTCCTTATATTTTTCTTATATCTAATCAGCCCCTATATAATATCAACTATTTCTTATAATATCTCCGAGATAGCCCTTAAGTTATGCTCACATCCTACTCAAATAATTGCAATATCTTAAGCATGTAATGTAGGAGAAAAATCAGTGGACTTTGAATCAGTATACCACTAATTAGTTATGTCATTTTGGGTTTCACAATCTTTGAGCCATAAATTCTACTATAAAATGAATAGAACTGGACAAGATTATTCAAGAGACAAGAGAACCAATGTTCTCTTCAATTCTAAAATTTTCTGCCCAAACTATTTCCCCTTGCTTCAGTCTATTCTACTGTTCCCCTCCAAATCATTCTGCACACTGCTGCCAGATTAACTGTTTTAAAAACACCACTTTGATTATGACATTTAGAAGGTAGGGTAAAGCAATAGTTAAGAATGCCAGCTCTAAGGTCAGAAAGCAGATTCTAATCTCAGCTTTGCCACTTACCAACCATGTTATTACTTTATCTGTCAAACAGGGGATTTCAATCATTAGATAATACATGTAAAATGCTTAGTATATTCTAAGTGCTCAGTAAATGGTTGTTATTCTTACATTTCCCAATCAAAACCCATTAATTGACCCTGCCTACAAAGCAAGTCCAAAAACAATAACATGAGTTAAATTTTTCTACATCTGTCTCTGAACCACTTTTTTTACACTTGCTCTTACTATTGCGTTCTATAAATCATCCATCCCAAACATACTGGTCTACTCTTTATCTTCAAGGGACTCCTGACTTATTTGCATTTCTTCACTATCGTTTATGCCTAGAACACCCCAGCCTCTCTACTTGTTTGAAGTGTACCCATATTAAAGCAGAAGGCTTTCCACTACATAAAACAAAAAGCCAGCATAAATTAGGTTAAATAAGAAAATATATTGGCTTAGTGATAAAACAGGTTTCAGATTGGATTAATCCAAGTGTTCTACCTCTTTTTTGTTCTCTTGGCAGTGCCCTGCTGTGTATATTCCCTTGGCCCTCAAACTGACTTATTATTATACATCTGGAAAAATAGTTCTAGTGGTTTCAGGCTTCACATCCATGCACCTTGTTGCTGGAGGAAGAGATTCTCCCAACATTCCAAACCAAAGCCTGAAATTCACCTTAATTAGGTTATATCCTCCCATTTCCCACCCCCCAGCCCCAACTAATGCTGTGACCAGTGGTAATGGAATGTGCCAATGATTGCATTAAACCAACCACAGCAACTCCTGAAGTTTCAGGTGGGATCACTTGAGCTTATGGTAAAGGATATTATCCAAGTTAAAGTCTGGGTGCTATTAATAATGGAAAAGCAGGTAATGAATGTTGGTCATGGAGCCAATAATGTTCATTCTACCATCCCTAAGGCCCAAATAAAGACCATCTCTTTGGGGCCGGCCGAGTGGCGCATTGGTTAAGCGCTGGTTTTGGGATGCCAGCGGCCCCGGTTCGGATCCCACATGAGGGCCAGTGACACTGCCCTCTACAGCTAACAACAGCTCCACCTGGAGCTGGGCTGTGCGAGCCCCGGTGATGGTGTGGGCTGCAGCCCCTGCTGCAGTGGGCTGCCATAGGCTACAGTGAGTGGCCCGCAGCCAGCGTGAGTGGCTGGCAGCCAAGAGTGAGCTGCCAATAGCCGCGGTGAGCGACATCCAGAGGCCAGCGACCGATCTGCCTCATCCGGGAAGAGCGCAATGACGATACCAACAGTGAAGCAACATCCTCCGCAACTAAACTGAAGAACAAAAAGACAGCAACTTGTCTGTTCCCCTTCCCCGATTTCCCAGCGCTGTTCCCCTCCGCCAATTCCCCAATAAAATCTTAAAAAAAAAAAAAAAAAAAAAAAAAAAAAAAAAAACCATCTCTTTGATAATACCAATTTCTATAAATACTGCCTTGACTTGCTTTATACTGTGTCTTTTATGCATATGTGTCTTGCCTCCCTTGGTTGATTATAAGTTCCTTGAAGTCAGGGATATTATATTCCTCTTCAGCTTCTAGCTGC
The DNA here is from genome assembly GCA_033961575.1 of Aselliscus stoliczkanus. Classification (NCBI taxonomy): domain Eukaryota; kingdom Metazoa; phylum Chordata; class Mammalia; order Chiroptera; family Hipposideridae; genus Aselliscus; species Aselliscus stoliczkanus. The sequence continues at coordinate 28,914,279 of CM066731.1, forward strand.
ACAGAGAGAGCACTCAGTGAAGGGTAAAATAGTTTTATGGTAGATTTAGTGCTATATATTTGGAAAGTGGAACTAGACAGTTGAAAGAAGTGGGATGTGTGAAAAAGAGTAACTCAGGTCTTAGAACCGCCCTAGGGAGAGAGTAACAAGTTAAGCAATGGATCCCTGAGTAAAATAACTCAGGAAGTTTCTCTCCCCAAAACAGGAGCTCACATAATCCCATTTCTGCTTTCAGAATGAGTTCGATAATTATATTGATGCCTCCAGAAGTGGCTTTCTTAGCCTTGACAACCTCAATTTCAGTTTCTTATTTCCTTTGAATCTTCCAAAGCATTTTCCCTAAAGTGGCATCTGGGAAAGCATATTATTATCATTTATTTCCTAACTGCTCTTTTTTTTTTTTTTTTCTTTTTTAGCTGAGCCATCCTGCTACCTGTTGGTAGCTCAGTGTCGGGCTGGGCATGGAATTGCTGTTGCTCAGAGCTCAGCTCACACTCTTGAGCGAGCTCTTAACCAATTGAGCCACTCAGCTGACCCTTCCTAACTGCTCTTTTGACCTCTTTATTGCTTCTTTAACTGTTAGGACCCAAAATGCTCTAGCAAACAGGACTTATTATTGACAGTCTTCATCTTTTGCAAGTGGAAGTGATGACAGACTAACCACTTTAATAAAAAATATTTTGATATTTCTATACAAAATATTTTATTAATGGAAACCACACATTATATATTTTACTGAAATGTTATGACTTGAAATTTGGGTATCTAATATGTCTCTAATAATAAAGGCTTCGCAGTACAACTGTTACTTGTAGATTTGCAGCTGGCTGGCATTTTAATTTTTAACTCAAATATGACTGATCTGAAAAGTTCTCCTTGAATTATTGCACTTCAAAAGAAGAAAGCAAATCCAGCTGTCTAATTATGACACAATCATTTATTTATAAATGGAAATCATTAGCAATCACCTAATGCCTTTTTCTCTCTAATAAAAGCAAGAATTATTAACATGTTAAGGAAAAACTCATTTCTAGAAACAAATTCAATAAACAATAAGTATGCAAATAACTACTGCAGTTTCTCTTTCTCAAACGTTAAAAATTGCATTCCTAGTAATGGTTCTGATAACTGCTCTATCTTCCTCCCACTGGATTATGAAGTAATTAAAGGTATGTGAAATTCATTTTATTATTGTTATTATTATTACTATTATTCACCAATCCTCTAGCATACTCCACTGAATATTTATTGCATTCAGTTTCAAATCAATAAACCTTGCTAACAAGCCAACAATTGATAGGCAATATTTTCACTCTAAAATCCTGACACTTGAAAGAAAAACATCTACACATAGGAATGTGATCTTCTTCATTTAAAATGTTTAGGAATTTTTTTTTTTACTTTTGCTTTTAACTTTATTGTTAACATAAGTATTGAAAAAAATGAAATATAGGGGCCGGCCGAGTGGTGCAGTGGTTAAGCGCTGGCTTGGGAAGCCAGCGGCCCTGGTTCGGGTCCCAATTGTGAGGGCCAGTGACGCTGCCCTCAAAAAAAAAAATTAAAAAATTAAATATATCTGGTTAGGTGAATTGATGAAATATCACTTCGAATTCTAGCTCACATTCATTTTAATTTTAATTTACCTTTTAATTTAATTTTCTTTTTTATAGAAGAAAATGAAAAGTGATTAAACTCTTTTCTAGCTCAGCATATAGACGCTCATAATGTTCTGCTCCAGGGTTGCTGATATTTTTTTCCTTATTCATTCCCTATGTGTTTCTATGAGAGGATTATTCTGTTACTGTGTATTTATTATAGTGATATGATTGAAGTAATTTTGTAATGATGATGATAATCCTTTAGATCACTTCCTCACAGAATGCTCAAGAAGTTGGCAGATATGTTAACTTCAACCAGAAAGGTTTGGATCACTCACTGTGTGAACTGTAATAATTCTAATAATCCACTATGGATAAGGTAGGTGTATATCTTAGGCTAGAAACCCGAACTGTGTGAGAAGACTCTAGTTATTCTCAGATATTTAAATCACAATTCTAAACCCCCGGCCCAAAAATGACATAACAGCTCTTTTGTGATGGTAAATGAGATGCCCCATCTTATTGAGGCAGGGAGAGAAAAAGGAAAGAAACCAGCCTTGCAAAATTGATCTAATATTTTAACATTGCTGTGTGGTTATAATGATCTCATTATCAAAAGCTTACATCTTTTTTGCTTGGGGCTTTTTTGTTTTGTTTTGTTTTGTTTTGTTTCTATTTTCTTTAGTTTTCTGTTCTATCTTAATACTTAGTAAAGTTTTCAAAATGAATACCTACATCTTTTGTCCTAAGAAAAACCAAGGAAGGATATATTGCTCACATTTAGACCAGGATTTGGTACCCAGCGTAATTCAAAGTGGGACAGCACAAATCGTCCCAAAGGAAGATGAAAATGGAGATGAAAGAATTAGAGCCATTTTCTTGCTTTTCCTCCTAGAGATTTTACTTCCATTATTTTCACTGAATGAACTTTAAATAGATTTGTGTTTCAGCTTTTATAAGAAAAGGGCATGGCATTGTAATACAGCATATAATACTTTTACAAAGTGTGTGAGATCACTCTTAAACATGTCAACTCATGTGGTTTCCCTAAGTGAAAGAGACAGCAAAATAGTGAGGAAAATCTCAGCAAAATAAGACTAAAGACGTGAGCACGTCTTTGACTATTACCATCACCATCAATTTAATTTTAGATCCCCATGATGCCTGATGGTTACCTTCTACTCCACATGATGTTGTGCTGGGCTGGTGCAAAGATAGCTTCCTAATGGCTTGAAGTATTTAGTAGTAATTGGGAGTATGAGATTTAACAGAGTTGAAATAATATTGAGATATAGGAAAAGAAGATATAAAAATTCAATTAGAAGGAAGCTTAGAGGGGCTAAAAATAAAAGCAAAATACCATTGAGATCGGGGGAATTATGCATTGGATCTTTACAAATATAACAGAGAAAAAAAAATGACAGAAGAAATGACTGGGGATTTCTAGTCAAGATGGCAGAGTAGGCAAATGCTATGTTTATCTCCTTTCACAAACATATCAAAATTACAACTAAGCTACAGAAAAACCATTATTGAGAATCATCTAAAGTCTAGCTGAACAGAAGCCCTACAACTAAGGGCAAACAAAGGAAGTCACCTCGAGACTGGTAGGTGGGGCAGAGATGCAGAATGGGCTGGTCTCACACTGACATATGACCATTAAAAATCAGTAGGGATGTTGGCTGCAGAGGTCCCCCTGGAGCAGTGAGGGGGTCCCAGCCTGACACCAGGTTCCCCAGCCCAGTTACAGTGCCAGGGAGAGTAATTTCCATAACTTCTGGTTATGAAAACCAGTAAATATCATGATTAAGTGAGACAGAAGGTGGCTGCATTCCTAGGCACTACTCTTAAAGGGCCTGCACAGAGACTTACTTGCTGACAAACTCACTGACTGAATTCCAGGATTGAGGCAGCAGCTTGAAAGGTACCAGGGACATACGGGAAGGAAATGAAGTATCTGGCTGCAGGGTGAGGGGTGGAAGGGCAGCTCTTCTCATGAACTTCTCATGAACGGAGGAGCTGGCAGAAGCCATTATTTCTTTGTTGAGCCCTCCCCACTTCCAATGTGCAAATGCAAGCGGCCACCATATCTGATTCTCCATCAAGCCGGCTAACACCGTTCTTTAGCCCCATCGTGGTGATTCTGAGACCCGGTGATCCCACCCAACTTTCTGGCACACTCAAGCCACTTCCAGTGGCTTTCCCATACACACTGCCTGCCTTGGGTCATGCTACAGACTTTCCTAAAATCTCTCAGTGGTTCCCAAAACCCAAACAAGCAGCATATGGCTTTGGCATGCCCCATACCTCTGGCTGAACAACCTTAACCAGGCACTAGTGACAGCCAGCCTTGGTTCGTGGCTTGGCCTCTTAAGAAACCCCCAAACCCAGCATGGAAATAGGTCATCTGTGGATTTCTTTGTGGCTCCTGCCAGGTGGCCTTATCAGGTCACAGGCTGTGACTGAACTTGGCCTTCAGTGGATCCACTTCAAAGAGGCCCTGGTGCTGGCACACCCAGTGGCCAGCTTCAGACCTAGCCAGAGCATCACTTGGCTTCCTCCAAGGATGATACACCCAAAGGGCAGACTGAGCAGGCACCAGAACCCCACTAAAGTGAATCCTGCTCCATATGGTTAGTCCCTGCACCTCAACCCTTCCACTGTAGTCACAACCAGTCCTCACAACAAACAAGCCTAAGAGTCAATCCCTCCTATTGATGTGCAGACAGAAACCAAGGCTCAACTACAACAGTAGAGCACACACAATCCACACAAAGGAGACACCTGGAGCACCTGGCACTGGTAACCAGAGAGACTGTGCAAGTGGGTCCCACAGGACACCTACTACATAAGGCCACTCTACTAAAACCAGGAGACATAGCAACCCTACATAATACGTAGAAACAAAAACAGAGATGCAGCCAAAATGGGAAGACAAAAAAACATGTCTCAAATCAAATAATAGAACAAAGCTCCAGAAAAAAAAAAAAACTAAACTAAATGGAGACAAACAATCTATCATATGCAGAGTTTAAAACACTTGTTATAAGGATACTGAATAATCTCAGTGAGAACTTCAACAAAGAGATAGAAAACATAAAAATGGAGAAAAAAAAAACATAAAAAATAACCAGTCAGAAATAAAGAATACAGTAACCAACATGAAGAACACATTAGAGGGTATCAACAGTAGATAGATGAAGCCGTGGATCACATCAGCAATTTAGAAGATAAGACAGCAGAAAACACCCAAAAGAGAACAGAGAACAGAGAACACTCAGCAGAGAACAGCAAAAAGAAAAAAGAATCCAAAAAATAAGGACAGTTTAAGGAGCCTCTGGGACAACATCAAGCATACCAACAGTCCCATCTTAGGGGTACCAGAAGGAGAATAGAGAGAACAAGAAATTAAAAAACCTATTTGAAGAAATAATGATGAAAAATATCTCTAATCTGGTGAAGGGAATGGAGATTCAAACCTAGGAAGCACAGAGAGTCCAAAACAAGATGAACCCCAAAAGGCTCACAACAACACACATTATAATTAAAATGCCAAAAGTTAAGGACAAAGAAAGAATCTTAAAAGCAGAAAGAGAAGAGCAGTTAGTTACCTACAAGGGAGTTCCCGTAAGACTGTCAGATGATTTCTCAACAGAACCTTTGCAGGCCAGAGGATTGGCAAGAAATATTCAAAGTGATGAAAAGTTGGGACCTACAACCATGATTACTCTACCCTGCAAAGCTATCATCTAGAATCGAAGAACACATAAAAAGCTTCCCAAATAAAAAAAGAGGTAAAGGAGTTCATCACCACCAAACCAGTATTACAAGGAGTCTTAGAGGGATAATATGAATAATAAAATGGCAATAACATATCTACAATGATTACATTAAATATAAATACATAGATTATATACTCCAATCAAAAGACATAGGGTGGCCTTTTTGGGTTCTGGCCTGGTTTGTGGTGAGATGGTTAAACACACAAAAAAGAATGGCATTTTTGGTAAATATGGGACCTGTTATGGCACCTCCTTCAAGAGAATGGTAAAGAAAATTGAAATCATCCAGCACTCCAAGTACACTAGTTCCTTCTGTGGCAAAACCAAGACGAAGAGATGAGCTGTGGGGATCTGGCACTGTGGTTCTTGCATGAAAACAGTAGCGGGTGGAGCCTGCACCTACAACGCAACTTCTGCTGTCACAGTAAAGTCTGCATTAAGAAGACTGAAGAAATTAAAAGACCAGTAGAAGCTTCACAATCGAAACATTGCTAGCCTATAATAAATGGGTTAATGTGTTTAACGACAACAAAAAAAGACATAGGGTACTTGAATGGATAAGAAAACAAGACCATTAAATATGCTGCCAACTAGAGACTCACTTCAGATCAAAAGACAAATACAGACTGAAAGTAAAGGAATGGAAAAAGATATTTCATGAAAATAAAAATGAAAAAAAAAAAAGAACTGGGGTAGCAATATTTACACCAGACAAAATAGACTAAAACAAAGGTTATAACAGGAGACAAAGAAGGATCCAGTAATCCCACTTCTGGGTATTTACCTGAAGAAACCCAAAATATTACTTCTAGGTGACATGTACATCTATGTGTGAATTAAAGAATTATTTATGATAACCAAGATATGAAGGTACGTTTGGTGTCGCTGAATGGATGAATAAAGAGGAGGTGGTACATATATATAATGGAATGTTACTCAGCCATAAAAAAGAAAAGAATCTTACCATCTGCAATAATATGGATGGACCTAGAGGGTATTGTGCTGAGTATAGTAAGTCAGACAGAGAAAGACAAATGTCATATGTATATGATTTCATTTATAAGTGGAATCTACAGAACAAAACAAACAAACAAAACAGAAAGAAACTCATAGATGCAGAAAACATTTTGATGGCTCAAGTGAGGTGGGGGCTTGTGGGTAGGTGAAAAATGGGAAGGTATTAAGTAGAAATTGGTACTTACATAGTAGTCATGGGGATGTAGGGTATAGCATAAAGAATATAGTCAATAATATTGTAATAGCTATGTATGGTGTCAGATGCTTATTAGATTTATTAGGGTGATTGATGAGAGGGAGGTTGGGGGCAGGTGAAAAAGGTGAAAAGATTAATACATACAAATTGTTAGTAACAAAATAGTCCTGGGGATGTAAAGTATAGGGAATATAGTCAATAATATGGTAATAACTATGTATAGTGCCAGGTGGGTACTAGACTAGTCAAAGGGATCACTTTTTCAATTATATAAATGTCTAACCATGATGCTGTACACCTGAAATTAATATAAAATGACATTGAATGTCAACTGTAATTGAAAGATTGAAAAAGGGGAGAAAGGTGGGGTGGACAGGTGGCTCAGTTGGTTAGAGCATGAACTCTGAGCAACAGGGTTTTCAGTTCAATTCCCACATAGGCCAGTGAGCTACGCCCTTTGCAACTAGATTGAAGACAACGAATTGAGCTAAGCTGCCGGTGGACAGCCAGATGGCTCAGTTGGTTAGAGAGCATGCTCTTAACAACAAGGTTGCCAGTTCTACTCCCACATGGGATGATGAGCTGTGTCCCCTGCAACTAGATTGAAAATGGTGACTGGACTTGGAGCTGAGCTGTGCCCTCCACAACTAAGATTGAAGGACAACAACTTGACTAGAGCTGATGGGTCCTGGAAAACAAAACAAAACAAAACACATTGTTTCCTGAAAAAACATAAATTTTAACAAAAAAAAAAGGGGGGATGGGGAGAAAGGTATGGGGAAACAAGAGATTCAAATTTCCAGGTTTAAAACACATAAGTCATGAGGATGTAATGTACAACATAAGGTATAAAACACATATGAGTCATGGTGATGTAATTTACAGCATAGGGAATACAGTCAATAATATTTTAACAGTGTGACATGGTGTCAATGATTGCTGGACTTATCATGGTGATCACTTCTTTAGGTATATAAATGTTGACTAACTATGGTGTATACCTGAAACTGATATGATATTGTATATTAGCTATATTTTTTTAAAAATCTTTAAAAAAATGACTGGGGAGGAAATCATAATGTATATAAAATGTTCCTGTATTTGAAGGGAACAAAAGATTGTATGCAGGAAGTACATAAAGGGTGGAGAAATATGGTTCTCATTAGCTTCAATTAACATAGTAACAATGTCACCCAGAGCATTTTTATCAATTCTTTTAGGCTTATAGGATAAAAAAAAAATGAGAACTGCCTTTGATTATTTTCTCCACTGTGTCCCCTCTACTGTATTTATACTATCACTAATTCCTTATTTTAACCATTTTCTCTTTCACTTTTTTCTTTCCTTCTCCACTGCTATTACCCCAGTATAAGTTCACCCTACTTCAGTCTATCTTGTATATGGCTCAGATTAATATTTCTAATAATTATGTCACTGTTCATCCTCTCAAGAATCTGCATTGCCTAGAGTACACATATCAAGCCCTAGCTTCTCTTTATGAGAAATGAGAGCCCTCCACAATCCAACTCCAGTCTACTTGGATAAATCTTATTTCCCAGTACTGCCTAAAACATATATTCATTTTAGACAGGGACATCTATCTAAGCACTTCCCCCTATGCCAAGCATATTTGCTTTAATGCCTGTGCGAGTGCCCATATATTGTTAAAATGACCTTGCTGCTTCAATTGTCTCATTCAAAGTTTAGTTCAAATCCCACTGCCAGCATGAGGCCTTTCCCAATTACTCTATCTCTTACAACATGGATGCCTTGTACTTCTGAAATCTTTCTATCCATAGAGTTAGTGTACATCAAAACTGTTTGTTCTTCAATGCTTTCCTAGGGAGATTGGAAGCTACTTAGGACTGGACCATGTTTTTACTTCCTTTTTTCTCCAACAGTGTATAAAATGAGCTAGGACTTTGTTTATTCTTAATGTTTTGACTCACAGAAAAACTTAAATTTGAAAATTATGATTTATCAAAAATGCATACAAATTTAGAGATTTATGCAGTATTTATGCGATGTAAAGTTTTTTTATTTTTTTTTAAAGATTTTATTGGGGAATTGGTGGAGGGGAACAGCGTTGGGGAATCGGGGAAGGGGAACAGACAAGTTGCTGTCTTTTTGTTCTTCAGTTTAGTTGCGGAGGATGTTGCTTCACTGTTGGTATCGTCATTGCGCTCTTCCCGGATGAGGCAGATCGGTCTCCGGCCTCTGGATGTCGCTCACCGCGGCTATTGGCAGCTCACTCTTGGCTGCCAGCCACTCACGCTGGCTGCGGGCCACTCACTGTAGTCTATGGTAGCCCACTGCAGCAGGGGCCGCAGCCTACACCATCACCGGGGCTCGCACAGCCCAGCTCCAGGTGGAGCTGTTGTTAGCTGTAGAGGGCAGTGTCACTGGCCCTCATGTGGGATCCGAACCGGGGCCGCTGGCATCCCAAAACCAGCGCTTAACCAATGTGCCACTCGGCCGGCCCTGAGATGTAAATTTTTATAATTTATATTAAACAGCTTTTAAATAATAAACTGTATATTCATAGCAAAAAAACCTGAAGTTTTCCTCTTTATCCCCAGCCATCCTATCCCCAGTTCTGCTCTGCAGAAGTATTCATTAGTAACAGTTTTGTTCAAAATCATTCAGAAATTTGCTATGCATATGAGTATACAATATATAATTAAGGCAAATAAGATCATAATGCACACACTGCCAATTTGCATTTTTATTTTAATGTATATCTTAGAGCCCTTTCCATGTTAGTAGAGTTACATCATTCTTAATGTTTTACATTTTTTCATTTATATCGGAGCACCATAGTTTATTTAACCAATCCCTTATTAATAAGCATTAAAGCTATTTTCAGTTGTCTTGTTGTTACAATGCTAAGATCTTTTTTACACATTTTGTGTACTCATGCAAGTATATCCTAGAAAAAAACTTTCTAAGTCAAATGTTAGATGCACTTTACATTCTTTAATGATTGTCAAATGTTGTTCTCTAACAAAAGCTACACAAACTTAGGTTCCCAGCTACTGTGTGTTTGTTTCCCTACACTCTCACCAGCTCTAGATAGTACAATGATTTTTAATCTTTGCTAATCTAATAGATGAAAAAGAATATCTTCTTGCCGTTTTTAAGGTTCATTTGTTCATTTATGAATGACAAATATTTACTGGCCATGGGTGAGGAGTAACTGCAAAATGTCTGATCCTCTCCATTTTTGTCTTTCTCTTACTGATTTCTAAAAACTATTTGAATATGATGGACATTGATTGGTCTTGTGTCTGTCACATGTATTGTGAATGTATTTTTTCCAGTTTGCCTTTTTTCTTTTGAATATTTTTATGGTATATTTTCTTCACAGAAATGTTTAGATTTTTTATGTTGTCAACTTTATTATCATCATTTTGCTCTGTAAAATCTGTATTTTGTACCATACTAAAGAAAGCCTCATGTCCAAAAATATTTTCAAAAACGTATCTATTTTCCCATTGACATTTTTGTGGTTTCATTTCCTTTTTTTGACTAAATATTTTATCTATTGGAATTGGGGAAAGAGACATTGTAAAAAATGAAGTAAAGATATACAGATTTTTAGAGGTAAATGGCCAGTTGTCTCAAAATGATTTATTGAATAATTCTTCTCCTAAATACATCTTCTTATGATGTATTTAAGACGTGTATTTATGTATATGTATATAAAATTATATATAAACTTTGTTATTAGCTTCTTTTTTTTTTAAAGATTTTATTGGGGAATTGGGAGGGGGAACAGCGTTGGGGAATTGGGGAAAGGGAACAGACAAGTTGCTGTCTTTTGTTCTTCAGTCTAGTTGCGGAGGACGTTGCTTCACTGGCCCATGTTGGTATCGTCATTGCGCTCTTCCAGGATGAGGCAGATCAGTCGCCGGCCTCTGGATGCTCGCTCACCGTGGCTATTGGCCACTCACACTGGCTGCCGGCCACTCACTGTAGCCTATGGCAGCCCACTGCAGCAGGGGCTGCAGCTACACCTTTGCCGGGACTCACCCAGCCCAGCTCCAAGTGGAGCTGTTAGCTGTAGAGAGCAGTGTCACTGGCCCTCATATGTGGGATCCGAACTGGGGCTGCTGGCATCCCAAAACCAGTTCTTAACTGATGCACCACTCGGCCGGCCCTGTTATTAGCTATTTTATTGTTGTCAAGCACAATGCAAGGTCTGATTAATAGATTTGGCCAGAAAAGAAACAAACGCTGTTTAAGATTCAGACAGTATATTATTATATAGACAGCAAAAGGAATAGTATGCAAAGATGCCAGCTCTCTGTGGCCCTTGGGCATGGCAGCACCAAAACATAAGAGGCCTGATGAATTCCACAGAAATGATGGGACACCCTGTTGCTGAGAAGCCAATGCCACAGTGCTGCTGAGCAGTTTTATAGGTTGCAGCTGTGCCCTAAATAGGTGGTGAGGGCAAGGCAGAAAGCCTCCTATTCATCAGAACCCAGGAGGTGATAAGAAACTGCTTCATGACACCTTCCCTGGTAGATAGAGGGGAGAGTGGGAAATAGCCCTGTAGCAACAACTCATAAGCCTCCACGTGTTCTGGGAAAATCATAAGCATTCTGCTATGTCAGCCACAGTTCAATCTTACTTACATGGCCTGTGTGTAGACAGACACACATGCAAGGTTGTCAAGTGCCAGCATGGAGCTTTTGCCCTACAACTGTTAGTTGATTTTTTGCTGTGGTCATATGAAATCTGAAACCCCAATATATATGATTAATGAATTCATAATACTCAGTTCAAATTTGTTTCAGAGAGATTTATATCATATGACTGAATAAGAGTATTATCTGGCCTAAGCAGAGTAAAACTTTTCTTTAAAGAAAGATTGTGAATAGAAATGTTAAATCCTAATGTGCAAAACAGAAAAGAGAAGAATCCAAATAACCAATATTTTCCTAATTAAAGACCAAATTGACTTGTATTTATATGAACCAATTTTTTTCATTAATAACATACCAATGCATTATCATGAATATGGTTGAGAATTTGATTAAAAATTACAAATTACTACACTGTTATTAGTGTATTTCTTAAACAATATCTTCTCAGATTTTAACTTATTTTAAAATAAAAAGTTTTAATTAAAATGTCTTGAAAATATTAGTATATTTTATATCATCATATTAACTAGAAATATAAATTTGTTGATTCCTTAAGAATCATAAATACACTGAACAACTTTTTAAGGCTATATTTGCATATGAAAACTTTCAGGCAATATATTTTTCCAAATCATTGTATTTATCAAAGGTCACATTGAAAACAAGCATTTCTTTTTAAAACAAATTAATATAAAATTTATTTGGTTCAATTAAAAAATTAAGACTTCTTAAACCATATTAAAACTTACCTTTTTTTATAAACAAATATTTATAAATGAAAAAGGGAGAGTTTTTAGTACTAGCCTGCTTGATGCAAACTCATCACATGAACATCTAGGTTTACATAAAAGATAAATTAGGGCATGATAATTTGTTCTGCAAAAGATACCATTTCCACAGGAAATTCAGATTTAAGTAATACCTTTCAATTTCTTGCCATTTGACAATTAATATGCCTAGTGCTTTCAGACACTGTATCTTACATGATTCTCATGAGTACACACAAACTCAACTTTTCTTGTATCTTTCAGTATGATTAGAACAGCTATATAACCGTGGGGGAAGGATGGAGAAGTGGCAACAGACTTGGCAGAGCAAATTTTGGTGAAACCCAAGTGCTTGCTGCGGGTGGAGTTGGGGGAGGCAGGAACGGAGAATATTAAAGAAAATGAAGCACGGAAAGACTGCAACTTGAAGGCCCAAGATACAGCAAATGGCAGAGGTGAGGGCGGAGGTTTAAACTGAAGGACTGGTTGAAAAATCTAAGCAGAAAATGATTAGACTCCCTAAGTTCCTTCCCAACTGCAGGCAGTTTGTGACTACTTCCTCCCGCACCCGTCCTCCATCCCTACCACATGCCCAAACACTTTCATCAAGTTGCTGTAGACAGATCGGTCTCTGAAGCAAAGAGGCTTTGGACTTGAGTTCCCAGGCTTGGGGGTTAATTAGGAAGACAAAAGGCTAATTAAAGAGATAGAAAATCGAATGGACTCCCTCTCCTGCCATGATTCCAGGACATAGGCTCCCATTCCTGTTGTAGTTAATGAAGAAGTGTCCTCCAAAAATTCATGTCCACCCAGAAGCTTAGAAAGTGACCTTATTTGGAAATAGGATCTTTGCAGATGGAATTAAGAACACATCCTACAGGATGAGGGTGAGCTTAGAGTCCAAGAATTGCTGCCCTTATAAGAGGAGAATTGGATGCATGAAAGAAGGCACAGGATGGCTGCAGAGATTGGAGTGATGCAGCTACAAGACAAGGAAGGCCAAGGATTTCGAACGGCTATTAGAAGCAACCAAATTTTAAAACTCCTAGCAAAAGATTTATGGCCCTTTCTCTTTCCCTACAATTTTTCTGGTATCCAGTCACCTGCTGTGTTGCAGTAAGGAAATGGGGGTAAATGAACGGGGATATAAGGATCCTCAGGCAAGGACCCTCTTATTAGGAAGAGACAGCAGGAGAGCAAGGGTGTCATATTTCAGGTAGTGTTCTACACATTCCTGCTAATCCAACATCACTGCAATTGTTACTCATGCTTGTAGGAAGCCACAAGCCATCAGAAGATAACCATTAACAGTAATAATAATAACAACAATAATAGTAACAGTAGTAGTATTAATAGTAGTAATACTATCTGAGTGTATGTCCGGCATTGGGCTAAGCTCTTTATATACTGTATCCCATTTAATTCTCACAAGAACTTTATGATGTGGGTACGGTTACTGAGAGGAGATATAGCATAATGATTATGACTGTGGACTTTGGAGCTAGACTTACCTGGGAGTGCATCCTGGCTCTACCATTGTTAGCTGTGGAATCTTCGGCAAATTTCCTAATCTGTCGAATGAGGATAGCGATGGTACTTACCTCAAAGGGCTTTTTGGTGAGCATTGCATTTACATTATATATGTAAAGTCCTCCCAATAGGACTGGTTTAGAATGTGGACTCTGAAGCCAGATTGCTTGGATTTATATTCCAGCTCCACTACTTATGAGCTATCTGGCCCTGGGCAAGTTACCTGATTTATCAGTAATTGGTTTCCTCATCTGTTAAATGGGTGTGGCAAGAATAGTACCTACGTCACAGAGTTTTTATGAGGATTAAACAAGTTACATCTGAGAAGCGCTTAAACAGTGTCTAGCCAATAATAAGCTTCTCCTCCTCAACTGTCTTCTCCTGGACCTCCAGCTACACACATGAAACCCACTCACTGGGTCCCATTTATCTTGTGCTGTCTTTTCTGTTTTCCATCCCTTCCTGTGCTTAAGTCTGAATATCGCTTCTTCCAATTTAGTAAATCAAAAATAAACAAAATAGCCAGCGGCCCCGGTTCAGGTCCCACATATGAGGGCCAGTGACACTACCCTAAATAAATAAATAAATAAATAAACAAACAAACAAAATATATACATATACCTTATTGTTTGAAACCAATAATTTTATGCACTCTCAAAATAAAAATTATAAACAAATGAGTAAAAGCTCTGTGCATAGCACCCACTCGACAAATGTTAACTATGATTATTAACCCCTAGATAACATTAGAGGAAATGGAAATTTGGGGAGATCGAATAATTTTTCAAGGTTACACAGCTAGTGCGTGATGCAGCTGGGATTTCAACTCAGAGCCCATAACCTTAATCATCACACTACGCTGCTATTGCTGGAAAATTAGTGGGCCACTGCAGATGTATGGCGATTTACCTCATTCTGAGGGTGAACGCTGGCTTTATTATCTAGTGGGTATGTATGCGTGTGTATATTTTTAGAGCTTTGTCAGAGTGGGGTTCATTTCAACCTAATCCACCCTACCTATACCATCCTTAATTTTGCTCAAAATACCAAATTCCCAATTAGAAACCCAAATTCTCATCTGTCTTTCTGTATATGCAATCAGTGGGAGCTCCCCACTCGGAAGAGATGAGCAGTGAAATTAACAGTTCTCAAGCAAGCAGTCTGTGATTCCAGAATTAACCTCATGCTGCTGCCATCCTGAGCCCTTGGGCTGAGATGTGGCTCCGGTGGAGGAAATGAATGAATCACCAGTTGATTTTTTTAATTAGTCTTTAGCTATTTGGAGTAGCACCACTTTAAATAATTAAAGGAATTTGAAAGAAAAAAATAAAAGAAATAGTGGTTTCTGAAAAAAATAAAAGAAATAGTGGTTTCTTTCTTTGCTGACAAAGCCAGAATATATCAATATTAACTAGCTGAGAAAGAAGAAAACTTTTAGATGATTTTCTGGGAACAGCTCTGCTTAACTGAAAGGCACAGATAGCAGGAAATCAGATATAAAACTGGAATGATAGCAGTGTAATTATTATGCTGTGCAACCATCCACTTCCCGTCAAACACACACAAATACACAAACATTATCCTTTTTACAGTAAGTTCAATGATTTCATTCTGTGTCTCCAACTATCAGCCTTTTTCCAGTTGCTTCTTCCCCTACGTAGCATCTATTTATCACATCTACAGATGACACCTGAGTTTTCATGTCTGGTGCCTTACATTTGTAAGTATACCTTAGAAATATCTGCATGCTCATCCTGCCATCAGCCCAATCAAATGTATTTAAAAGTAAATATAATTCCATTCCCATCTCTAGGATATATAGAGCTGGAAAGAATATTGTTTCCACCTGTATAAGAACAAAAGGTAGAATGATCAACATAATCAAACCTTTCCTTAAACCCATCAAAAATCTAAAATCACAGGGCAACAAACATTGAAATCCAAGGAAAGACAGAAACTTCCAAGAAGGTAGATTAAGGATACTGGCTCTCGTGTGGCAGAGCACAGGAGGAAGAAACTCCAGGAAAGAAGAATACAATTAATTTTTTTAAATGAATTACTGAAGGCTGAGTGTGGGCTTGTGAGAGAGTTTAGAATCCCTGGAAACTGTAGAAACAGAGGAGATCAAACCCACTTGCAGGCTCTTCTTCATGAATATCCACTGAGTGTCTACTACATGCTTAGTACATGTGTAGTGCATTAAACATGGCGTCTGAACGGGGCCATTCTACAAGAATAGGAAATGGCTACAGATGAACATCAGGAACACCTTGGTGGAGTAAAAACGTTACAGAGGACTACCAACAGCCTAAATATCAAGTGCACGTGTGCTTGTGTCTGGGAGGAAAGATAGAGCAGGGAGGAGGGAGACATGAATTCTCACATAATTTGCCTTGGAGATAAATGGTTTTAGGTATCCACCTTAGAGTGGCTCTACTTCCTCAATTTCCTAATGTGAGTCTTGGCAGTTGTTAATAGCATGATGGGAAGATGTAGGGGAAGTGGGGGTGAAATCAAGACTGAGAGACAGTAAAGAAGGAAGGCAAAATGTAGCTGCTGTTTTTTTTTTTTTTAGCTGAGCCATCCTGCTACCTGTTGGCAGCTCAGTGGCAGCTCAGCTCAGGCTGGGCATCGAACTACTGTTGCTCAAAGCTCTGCTCACACTTATTGAGCGAGCTCTTAACCAACTGAGCCAGTTGGCCAGCCCTAAAATGTGGCTGCTTTTGTATGTGGTAGCTTCCTTCTCCAGAAAAGCCTTCTCCATCACCCCTCCCCACCCTACCTGCTTCCTCAGGCTTGTATGTGCAAATGTCAGATTCTACCTACCCTCTCGTGCCTAATGTATGCTTAGGAAATTCTTATTACCTGCAATATGAATCATCCTTTTCTCTCCCTTTCCGAATGCCCCCCTGAGTTTTTATCCCACAGCAATGCATGGCACTAGGGCACTAATTAAAGAGCCTAGGATAGTAGCCCCAGGTTCATCTTGTCTGGTTGATGGCTGTCCTTGAGCCAGGTGCCATCTATTACTAAAATTGGACAGTGGTCTCCCATTTCTAAGATAGCACTGTATCATAGGAGGTTTTCTTTTTTTCACTTAGAGGTCTGATTCTACCACCACATCACTTCATTTTAATACATTTCCAAATCTTTCCACATCCCCAAATCAAAACGTTGTGGTGCCTATAATAACCACTGGATTGATTCAACTCGCAGCTTTGTTTTCAAGAGAAGCCAACAGCAACAACAACAAAACTATTTTAAAATAGAATTGGTTTTTTTTGGGGGGAACAGCTCTAAGAAAAAGGTGTTTGGAGTTTTATCACACCCCAAAATAATTTAAAAGTAATCTGAATCATAAGTAATCAAAAACATCATTGCAGGCCCGGCCACATGGCTCAGTTGGTTAAGAGCTCGCTCAAGAGTGTGAGCTGAGCTCTGAGCAACAGCTGTTTGATGCCCAGCGAGCTGAGCTGCTGCTGAGTTGCCAACAGGTGGCAGGATGGCTCAGCTAAAACAAACAAACAAAAAAAACATATTGCTTGCCAAACCTAAATGATAATATGAACCTTTCCCTGTAAGGAAGAATGGGGCAATTGTGGTAGAAACATAGAGAATGAAGTATTTGGCAATATGTTTCTTTGGTTTAACTTTTGACATAGGCAAAATCTGATTTGAAGGAAAATGTACTTACGCTTCACTTATGCTTCCTTAAGCTTCCGTTATACATTGGATTTCAGTGTGTATTTTTTTTTTTTTTTTAGAGATTTTATTGAGGAATTGGGGGAGGAGAACAGCGTTGGGGAATCGGGGAAGGGGAAGAGAAAAGTTGCTGTCTTTTTGTTCTTCAGTCTAGTTGCGGAGGACGTTGCTTCCCTGGCCCATGTTGGTATCGTCATTGTGCTCTTCCCGGATGAAGCAGATAGGTGGCTGGCCTTTGGATGGTCGCTCACCGCGGCTATTGGCAGCTCACGCTGGCTGCCGGCCACTCACAGTAGCCCATGGCAGCCCACTGCAGCAGGGGCTACAGCCTACACCATCGCCGGGGCTCACGCAGCCCAGCTCTAGGTGGAGCTGTTGTTAGCTGTGGAGGGCAGTGTCACTGGCCCTCATATGTGGGATCCAAACCGGGGCTGCTGGCATCCCAAACCAGCTCTTAAGAAATGTGCCACTCGGCTGGTCCTCAGTGTGTATTTTTTAAGTGCATTTTGACCCCCCTCAGTTTATTCTCAGGACTAGACATGGTAGGATTCGAAGGGTACTACAGAGATCTCTACTTCAAATAATCCTTTTTGTACTTTGAAACAAAAATATGTCAGAGTACTCCTAGAGAGAATCTTCCTAGAATTCCATGACAGGTAATGGAATTACCACCTGCTATATGGACTGTAGCTTTTTCCTTCTATTTTTATTTATTTATGTATATTATTATTATTATTATTATTATTAGTTGGGAAAGGGCCAAGAGGGCAGTTTCCAGACTCTTGGCCTCTTGTGGAAAGGTGCTGGCTTGGTTATTAGATGGCCATCAGCTGTAACCAGTTGGCCATTAGCTACTATTGTTTTGCATATAACAGCTGCAGCTGTGTTAGCAAGCACAGGTATCTCGGATAATGCAGATCCTGCGGATCCTACTTCCTGTGTCTCCCCCAGCCTCCATGGCCAGCGAGATTGTAGTGCAGGAAGACCCCTCCTTGGGGTATTGACAGATGTTGGCTTCTCGTGCCTTGACCTGCCATCATTGAGAATATAATATAATGGCACGAACCCCCATCTGTGGCTCCGTTGTTGTTCCTTTTAGGCCTCACTGAACACTGAATTCATCTGCCGGGAGCAGAGCTCCAGCATGACATTATAATTATTATTATTATTACTATTATTATTATTATTATTTTATCTCTAGTTTCCCCTCCTTTCTGGGCCTTGTTATCTCAGCCCAGTCAGTCACCTAGGTTTCAACATGGCTTTTTTCTGCAGTGAGGAAATTTCAGAATACAAATTATTCAGAGTTTATGGAATACAGTCTGGTTTCTTAAACCAGCTTGATGATTCTAAATTCATTAAAATGCAATTTTAACAGATTGTTTCCCAAACTTCCCTGCCAGGTCAGCTGGTCATTCAACTCAGCTGAATTTTAGCCATCATATACTGTCCTTGGTCCCAACTGAAGACAGCTTTCTTCCTGCAACCTCCAGATATTACTTGAGCAGTTCTATTTTGGATTTCATCCTAAATCTATTTATCAAATTTCTCATCTCAAGATCTCTTTGCTCTATCCAGATGAAATGATTTACGTTGCTGCTTCCTCTTTCCAAGCCTCTTCTAGATAACTTACCTGTATAAAAGTTAATGTACTTCTCCCAATGGATTCATCTAGCATCCTTACAACCCTGCTCTGATTTCCTATGCTTCTAGAACTTTCTTCAAGTGTTCTTTAAAAACTTCTACATTTCATTTTGTCCACCTTTTTCTCTCACAGTTATACTGCCAGTACTTCCAGAACCTTCATCCTATTCCTCTTGATACAACATAAAGCCTATTTACATTTTGATTATTCTTGCCTCCAATATGGACAGGCATATTATATCCTTAAATCCACACATTCATTGGAGAAGGATTATCTTTTTGTAGGCACAAGTTTTAATCAACAAAATCCTTGTTGACAAAGATCACTTTACATTTGGGCCCCTGATTAAGACAGGGAGGCCCTGTATATACAGATGCTGAGGAATCGCATGGAAGAGTGCAGTAATTCATTAATGCTCCAAATAGGATCCAGTACAGAATTTGAGGATGAAGTCAAGAAAAAGTTAGCTTCTGATATTAAAACTTGAATAAGACTACATCTGCAGAAAAGACTCACTTTAAGCGGTTTGTAAACATGTCCCACAAGAAGCCATTTTCTCAGTCCAATTAAGAAAGTCCCTGGGTTTCTTAACCTTTCGCTGCGATGTTCTTCTATAACCGAAAGATATTTACATGCTGCTAACTGCGGCATTCGACTTTACCCCATGAGCTCAGTGTTCCACAAAGGAAGTTTAGAAAAGCGAATGTACATTTTTCTGTATTTTTGTGTTTTTCGAGCATGAATAACAATAGGAAGTTTTTAATACTTCAAAGTAATCATTTATTTTTATAAAATGTAGCACTTGTATTTACTTAAAAATGTAAAAACTGTATTTTTGACACACTTTGGAGAACAAACTTGAAATCAATTAGCGCAGTGAAAAGTTTAAAGAACTATAGCCTATTTACTCAAACTCTTGTTGTGCTGTCATAACAAGATTATTGGAAGTCTGCCTCAGAACTAAGAAAAGGCAGGCAGGAGAGCAAGCTGACCTTAGTTTTATCCAACCTCCCCAGGGGGAAGGACACTTTGACTTCAGAGGACCAATGTCAATTATTAAGTTAGAATATACATAGACTAGAGCAGGGGCAAGCTACACTTAATTTTATAAAAATAGCCAGTAATTACATCTAACTACTTTTGGTGTCATTATTTTCACCGAGTGTTGCAGGAGGCAGAAAGAACTACGAAGAGGAGTGGATAGGAATGTCATGGACGAGGAAAATAATGTACATTTAGTGCCAGAGAGGGAAATAAATTGCTAAATGGAAGTTTCAAGGGTGATGCAGCCCAGGAGTGGGTAAACAGAAAGAAAGACTAGGAGAACGGCAAGGCTGACCTACTGATAAGAAAAAGTTAGGATGAGGCATAATCACAAGGGAATGCATTTATAGATAAATGCTGAATCTGAATGCTTGAATGAAAAGGAAAATTGGGAGATGTTCCATGTACAACTTGCCATAGTAAGCATTTTTTCTCCCAAATGAAGCTGATACTTTGTAATGTTAAGCAATTGAGGGGTAAGCATTTATAATCAACCAGTCAAAATAGAAGATAGGGAATAGAATGGGATTAGCTGAATGTTATTAAATCAGCCATCAAGACATATTGCATAAATGCTGCTAACACTTTGTTACTTAATATAATGTGAGAAATAAATTCAGTGTTTTCCAGATTTTAGTCTTTGGGTCCTACCTTTACCATCTTTGACATATCCTCTCATCACCTATCTTATCCTCTTATCTTAATGTAATTCTTTCTTAATGTAACTCTATTCTTAATGTAACTCAATATAATTCTTTAAAACAATTTTTTCACACTTTAACTTCATTCTAAGCAATAGTATCTATGATACCATGAGTTTGATAAGTTAATTAAGAGCTTTTTCTAGCACACATTAACATAAATGTATAACCTTAAAAGTAAAAAGCTCTCCATCTGTGTGACAGCTGATATCAACCTGTGTACTACTGGAGATATGCAGATCCCATTCTGAGAAACACTAAGATATATATTGTTCATCCTCAGTAATGCTGTGGTTTGGTGTGTAAGAAGGAAAGTGCTAAATGCACTCTTTTTTTTTTTCAGTCTCCTTACTTTTTGAGAGAAAAAGCAGGAGAAAATAAATCACTATTAATTTCCTCCTACTTGGGTGGCTCAGAGGCTTATCTTTAAGTTACTAAAACTACTGGATTACCAAAGTGTAAACTGGAGGTAGCCATTTGGGAAGAGGGTTTTAGATCAATAGAAGAGCATGATCTCCCCTGGTACGGAAGGAACTGTAGGTACAGAACTGTAAATAGAGCAATGTTCCTATATAGATACTCTGAATATGCTTTTATCCAGATTACAACTCACCAGAGAGAACAGGTGTATACAGGAATGAACAGTGTACCTGTTGAAAGACGAACCTTTTTGGGGGAAATCAACTAATATTTATATGTAAGTTCCCTCATACTGTGAGTGGAGAAGGTCAGGTAAAAAATCCCTACTACCTGTACCCACTGCACACACTTTTACTGTATATCTACCAAAATATAGCACCAACAATTTGTCCTTCCAAGTGGATTTACCACTGAGAGAGAGAAGTTGAAGCAAATAGCCAATGGTGGCATCTGGGCAGATACAAATTCTGCCCACTCTAAATTCTGAAATTGGTATCTTTTTATTAAGCAGCCTCTTGTGAGTTAGGTTAGAATGAATGAGTTCTCCCTAAACTTGAACAATTTTGTAAGAAATAAAAAATAATTTCTTAACCTGCAAAGCTAAAACTCGATGGAGACTCTACCAAGAAAATCATTCATATTTGGGACCCAGGTTGGTCAGAGGCTGTCCTGTCTTTCTTTGAAACCTTAGTAAATATAACAGTCACTAAAGACAAACTTTAATCTCTAGTCTAGTTTTCCAAACGCTGGCCCTGCTTGTTGGATAGCATCATGAGGGCATCCCACTACTCATTTCAAAGCTATGTCTAACATCCTACTGGTGGAGACTGTGCCTTGATATTCCATAAAAGATATTCACTAATGGAACTTTTTAAGAAATGAAATGAATGTATGTGGTAGGTAAAATATTTTGAACCATAGCAAAGATTGGTTTGTGCTGTAAGCCTTCATTTGGTAAGAAGCTTGGCATTTTGTCACCAAACTATCTGCCTGTCTTTCAAGGGCTGTACGGACCTCCTTATTGTCTTTTTCTTATTTGGCTCATCAGTTGACAATTATCTGTTATTAGATGCTAAAAGGACAATGGGACATCTACATAACAGAATCCAGGACCAAATTCTAATTATATAGTACTGAAAACATAAAATCTTTAGCATTAGATAAACTCTCTCTGGAGCAGGTTAGGGCATCAACTTTATTTCTTTTTACTTTTCAGCAGTCATGCTGTGCTAACTTCATAAAAGCATTTGATGCTATAAAACTCTTAGAAGAAAATAGTGATAAATCTTCATGACCTTGGATTAAGCAATGAATTCTTAAATATGGCATCAAAATCATGAGCAAAAAAAAAGATAGATAAATTGGACTCATTGAAATTAAAAACTTTCATGCATCAAAGGACATTACAAAAAAAAAAACTGAAAAAAGAACCCATATAACTGGAGAGAATATTTACAAATCACATATCCAAAAAAGGACTTGTACTTAGAATATATAAAGAACTCTTGGGCCGGCCAAGTGGCTTGGTGGTTGAGCGCTGGCCTGGGACGACAGAGGCCCCGGTTCGGGTCCCATATATGAGGGCCAGTGACACTGCCCTCAAAAATAAATAAATAAATAAATAAATAAATAAATAAATAAATAAATACATTATAATGTGATCTCCCTTATTAAAAAAAAAAAAAAGCACTCTTACAACTCAACAAAAGGAAGAAAAACAACCCAATTTAAAAATGGGCAAAAAACTTATAGACATTTCTCCAAAGGAAAAAAAAAAGACACACTAATGGCCAGCAAGCACATGAAAAGATGATCAACATCATTAATCATTTGGAAAATGAAAGTCAAAACCACAATTGGATGCCAATTTATACCCACTAGGATGGCTATAATTTTTTAAAAAGGAAAATAATAAGTGGTAAGGATGTGAACAAATTGGAACTCTTGTACTTAGCTGGTGAGTAACTAAAATAGTGCAGCTGCTATGGAAAACAATATGGTGGTTCCTCAAAAAGCAAAACATAAAATTACCATATGACCCAGCAACTCCATTCAGAGGTACATAGCTCAACAAACTTAAAGCAGGTACTGGAATACTACGAGTAAATTCACAATAGTCTGAAGGCAGAAAACCCCCAAATGTCCATCAATGGATTAATGGATAAGCAAAATGTTGTATGTGAATACTATGGAATATTCAAACAAAAAAAGAAATAAAGCACTGATACATACCATGATGTGGAGGAACCCTGAAAACATTATGCTAAGTGAAAGTAGCCAGACACTAAAGGTCACATATTGTATGGTTTTATTTATATGAGGGGCTGGCCCAGTGACGCAGTGGTTGGGAGCTGGCTTAGGATGCCAGCGGCCCCGGTTCGGATCCCACATATGAGGGCCAGTGACACTGCCCTCTAAAAAAAAAAAAAAATTAATTATTTATATGAAATAACCAGAATAGGTAAACCTATAAAGACAAAAAGCAGATTGGTGGTTGTCTCAGGGAGACATGGGGTTAATGGGTATGAGGTTTCCTTTTGAGGTGATGAAAATGTTTTGGAACTTGATAGAAGTGGTAGTTGTACAACATTGAGAATATACCAAATGCCATTGAACTGTATACTTTAAACTGGTTAATTTTATGTTATGTGAATTTAACCTCAATTTAAAACAAAGAAGCAATTAATTGTTGTTACTGAATGAACTGACATGCAAATTTGAAGCCAGGATCAACAGAATGCAACATTATGTCCATGACTTTTGATGATGTATATGGTTCATTGAGTTGAAATAATTTTCCAAAGAATCATATAAGGCTATCTGTTCAGGGAAATCCTTTTTATAAGTGTGTATGCTCAAAGTTTAGCTGATAATCTTTTAAATAGCAGTATCAATTATTTAGCTCTGTTTCCCCATAACTGATAGAGAATTGATTCAGAACAAGTGATATTAATTTGAACACGAATGTCTATCTGAGGTGACTGGGAGATCATGGGGAACTTGATAGTGTCAGGTGATGAAGCTGATAGACACACAGCATTGCAGCTGACAGCTTAGAAACTATAGAAGCACACCTGCCATTCTGTGGCCTACTAACTAGGCCAGGGGGCCGGGGGAGGCGGGTTAAAAAGAGAAGTACTGTAGAAGAGTTGTTCATCATTCTAAGAACAGACAAGTCTGCCAAGAGAGCATGTTCTATTTCCAAAGACACAGAAGTTGGGTACAAAAATGAAGAATTTTTACAAGAAAGGTGTGCTTTTTACTGTATAGCAGTCAGTTGCATTGACTTCCACAGAAAATGCCTGGTATAAGTACCCCTGATTGAAAGGGATTAACTTTAAATCTTCTCTTTCCTGGTGTGCAATTGGCCTCATTTCCCAAACTGGTTAAAAGTTATTATCACCCTGGAGATGTATCTTGAACTATGTTACATGCACATCTTGATAACATGCTAATGTTTGCATAACACCAAACTATCACCTCTCTTCCACCTTTTGGAAAGGTCCAGCTTACTTGCCGAATTGAAAAACAAAAACAAAACTTATAATGATTACTCCAGATGGAACAATCTAAAATAGACAACAAACAAAATGGAAAATATTAACTGATGCTTTGGGGTGGGATGTGGTTCTCAGAATGAAACTCAAACCAAGTCTTATATCAGTTAAAATGTTTTCTGGGCTATACGTATTCAGAAAACTAATCTAATAGTGGCTTAAACTAATAGGGATTTGTCTTATAATTAGAAGACAGGAGATGGGAGGTAGTATCTTCTGATGAATGATTCCATCAAAGACCCTGGTCTTTTCTATCTTTCCATTCCACCATCTTTAGCCTCAGGCTTTGGACTCATGGTCATAACAAGGCCACCACAGTTCCAGACTTCATATTATCATGTTCACATTTAAGGCATGAAGAAGAGAGATGAGGGGCATGTGTGGGGAGAAAGAAGGTGGCACCAACCACATCTGTCCCCTTATGAGGAAGGAAAAGCTTTCCCAGATACCTCACAGGAGACTTCTGCTTATGCTCTATTGGCCAGAACAGGGTCACAGGCCACCTCTAACTGTAAGGGAGGTAGAACGAAAATATTTCTAGCCTGTTCAGTGGAGGGTTGGGTACAGAGAAGAGGGTGGGGAGTGGGTTTTAGGCTAGTTATATTTCACTGTTTCACACTTTTCCTTGTACAAACATTTAAGAGATTCTTAGATAAAGAAATAAAATAACCGGGCCGGCCAAGTGGCGCATTGGTTAAGAGCTGGTTTTGGGATGCCAGCAGCCCCGGTTCAGATCCCACGTATGAGGGCCAGTGACACTGCCCTCCACAGCTAACAACAGCTCCACCTGGAGCTGGGCTGTGTGAGCCCCAGCGATGGTGTGGGCTGCAGCCCCTGCTACAGTGGGCTGCCATGGGTTACAGTGAGTGGGCGGCAGCCAGCGTGAGAGGCCAGCAGCCAGTGTGAGCTGCCAATAGCTGCGGTGAGCGACAGCCAGAGGCTAGCGACCAATCTGCCTCACCCGGGAAGAGCACAATGACGATACCAACATGGGCCAGTGAAGCAACATCTTCCGCAACTAGACTGAAGAACAAAAGGACAGCAACTTGTCTGTTCCCCTTCCTCGATTCCCCAACACTGTTCCCCTCCCCCAATTCCCCGATAAAAATCTTTAAAAAAAAAAGAAATAAAATAACTGATTTTATGCATAATAAACAAGAACGTGGACAATGTGTGACTCCTATTTCAACTCTCTTCACCTAGGAATAATGACGTTGCTTAAGCTTTCATTTCATCTCATAAAAAAAGAAAACTGATATTCTACTTTAAATGATTTGCAGCTTTCCTTTTCTGGTCCTAAAAGATCTTCATGCATATTTACTCATTTAGTTTTACTACATTTAAGAGACAGATGGTGGAGGTTGGGGATGAGGGGGATGATGGGAAATGAGCTGCATGGTCATTTACCCACCCAACTTTAGAACTTTAAGGCATCCTGGTTTGGAGTTTACGATATTTAGCAAGGTACATTTTCTCTAATATTCTTCCTCCCTTTCAATGCCCAGTTAAGCACATGTACTTATACACACACACACACACACACACACACACACACACACACACACACACAAAATGATATAAATAGTCACCACCAGCATAGGGGAGGGAAGCAATTATCTAAACCTTGGCCTGGGCAAAGGAAGGTCGTGACTGAATACCTAATGCCAGGAAAAGAGGGAAAAGAGGGAAATTATTGTTTCTCCAGGGAATACAAATCTCTTTTAAGTTACCACACCTGGAAAATAGATTTATGCAGCAATATTTCAGGGAACAGCAGTCAGATTTACAATGATATAAAATTCATTCAAATTATAAAAAAAATCTAGCTTCCTCTTTGTTCTCCACAGCACCTATCTTACCCAACCAGGCAAAATAAGCTTAACCTTGACAAATTTTCTCCCTGCAGCCAATGCTTGCATCAACTAGCAGATTTTCCTGGCTGTGGATTTGTAATGACTTTCTTAATTTTGAAGAACAGATTAGATTAAATGACTATATAAGGGTCTGAATATTACCATCCTCAAATCTTCCTGCTAACTGATTACAATGAGTTATTATTAAATGGGTTTTCCATGTTTCATAAGCATTTCCTGCGCTGGTGCATCCTTTGAGATACTACATATTGCCTCTGACAAATGATTCAAAAATAAAATATGAGCTTTAAAGAAAATGAAGCCAACCATGTGGTAGAATAGATTTCAAGGAACACTGTTTTATAATATTGTAGGGTAAGAACTTTAAATTACATTTGCCAAGGCAAAAAATAGTAGCTTTCAAGGTTTGCACATATATGTTAAAATAAGTTGTACCAAAAGAACAAAAGGCTTCATCAAGTTCAATGTTTATAGGTTTAATATTTGACCTTTAATAGCTTGTATTGTACCTGTGATAGAAATAATCTGTGACTATCACCTAAAGGCAAAATACATTCTCTTCTCCTAGGTTGAAGTGGACTTCTAATCTACTAGCCAAAGGGCATAGTTTAACTATCTCTATGGCAACCATTTTTTTCATTTATCACAGCATCTGAAGAAGGAACATGCCGTACACAACTGGGCAATGCAGTTTTCCTAGACTTTAATAAATTTGCTTTTAAATTCTATTTACAGATTTCTATCATATCTACAATCTTAGACATTAAGGTTGAGAGATACAAAGGGTCTTCATAAAGTTCTTCTACAGAAGTCTGGTTATATTAATCCCCTTTGGCAAACTTTTATAGTACAATGTTTTATATTTGGAAAGTACATTCTAATCATTTCCGGTTATCTTCTCAATATCCGTAAGGATGGAGTAAGCTCTGGATAGAGAAAGTGTTGGCTAATATTGAAGGCAGAGGAGCCTGCTGGCTTTTCATAAAGATTTCATAACAATGATCAGAGGTTGAGAAGACAGATCATCTTGTCGCAAATGCCATAATAAAAGAGGACAGCCAAAGAGGCAGAACTAAGAACCTAATATTGGAACCCAGAGAAATAAGGAGGTAGACCTACTAGCTTCCAAACTTAAAGAATAGTAATAGTCCATAACTGGTGAGCTTACCATGCTGGGCACTGGGTTGAGTATTTTACATACTCTATTGTCAATGAAATCTCACAACAGTCTGGTGAAGAATATTATTACTGCCATTTTCAGGTAAAGAGAGGAGGTTTATGAAAATTGCTCAGTAGAGATTAGGTCCTTTCTCTGCTACTGTCCACTATGATGATGTCTAATGAATGATGACCATTCATTCAGTCATCCTTGGTTTCATGCTACAAATATTTAATGTAACTATTTAGTGTTAGCCATTGGACAAACCAAAATAAATAAGACTGCAATAAGCCCTACCCTCACAAAGTTAACTTTGCTAATTTAATGTGACACAGAGTCCATGTTTAAGAAATGATAATAACAAATATTTGCATAGCATGTGTTATATATCAGGTGCTGTTCTAAGTGTTTGACATATATTGATTTAATTTTCCCAAACTCCCTACCACTTTACAGATGAGGAAACTCAGTCAAGGGTAGAGGTTGAGTAATTTACCCAAAGTTACATCCCTTGTGATTTGCAAAGTCAGGATTTGAAGCCAAGCAGTCTAACTTGAGTGACTACAATCTTATCTACTGTACTATTCTATCTCTCTAAAATTACTGATTTGGGCCCACTGAGATGGGGGAGTGCGACTTGAAATAGAGACATGATGTTGATCGAGAGAGCAGACCACACAGAGCCTTGCAGGCCATGTGAAGAACTTTGGACTTTATTCTAATGGCAATCAGTAAGCTGGTGACCAACTTTTAAGCACAGGAGAAACATGATGAAATTAGCTTTTAAAAAAGATTATTCTGGGGCCGGCCAAGTGGCACGGTGGTTAAGCGCTGGCTTGGGAAGCCAGCAGCCCTGGTTCGGTCCCACATATGAGGGCCAGTGATGCTGCCCTCAAAAAAAAAAAGATTATTCTGGTCAAAGTGTAGAGGACAAATTAAAATGGGGAGAACTTGGGGCCGGCCGAGTGGCGTGGTGGTTAAGCGCTGGTCTTGGAAGCCAGCGGCCCTGGTTCGGGTCCCACATATGAGGGCCAGTGACACTGCCCTCCAAAAAAAAAGAAAAAAAAGGGGAGAACTTTATGTAAAAAGACCCATTAGGAGGCCATTGCTGTCTGACTGAAGTTTGATTGTAGGCTAGATTCGGATGTTGACTGTGGTGAATAAAGAGAAGAAGGAAGATTCAAAGATAATTAGGAGATATTTAGGACTGATGAAAGGACAGAAAGGAGCCAAGGATATCCAAGAGTAGAAATCTAGTGTCTGGGCAATTATCAAACAAATTAGTGGAGAAATGCTAGCATGTTTCAGGGCAAGTAGAAGCAGAGGGGTGGGATGTAGGATGATAGTACGGCAACTGGAGAAGGCAGGCATTGATGCCTTGGATAAAACTAAGAGGAGTAATGGTGGTGTGGATGGTCTGCAGGCTGGGGAGGCTCCTGAAGCTTCTTTGGCACTTTCCAAAACACTTCTTAAACATGTTCACTAAATTCACTTGAGCTATCTGGTGTAGATTTACTGATGAAAAAAGAATTTGAACAAATGTTTTTAAAGGGAGGACAGTTATTAGTCAATTCATATATTAAGATCATGTTAATATTTTCATTATCAACACAAATCAACTTTGAGCTGAAGTCTCCTTTACTTATTGTCATCACTGCCAACATTAGCACTTTCCACTAAAGGGCGGTCCCAAATCTACCTAAAATTGCCTTACGAATGTATATTTATAAGACTGCTCTTTGACTCTTGGAATGTAATTTCTAATAGAACAAGTTAGAAATTGTGGATAAGTTCCCAAATCAGCTCAGAAGTATTTCTTTTCAGCCTTAATATAGCAATAATGAGAATCTATACAAATCATGTTAAAGAGATCCACCACATTTTTTCAACAAACTCAGTTGAGCATCTTTGATACAATAGACTGTTTACATGCTGAGAAATCAACAATAAACACAAAGTCCCTTGCAATCTAGTTGGAAATAGGGGCTGAGGATAGAAAGGTGTGACAAGAAAGTTCTCTTTCCTCCTCCACCTTTCCTCTTGCATTTCTCTGCCCCCAAGAGTAGAAAACAGTAACTGTGTAAAGTATGTGGAAAAGTGAGGTTTACTCAAGTAGAAAAGTGATAAGCTTTCCCTCCTGTCCCCTCTCCCCTTCCCAGACACGGAGTGCAGTTTTTCCCTTCCTTTGTGCTTCTTCTCCATGCAATTCCCCTTTCCTTGACCCGCTAGGGCTAACCACTGGATCAGTGGCAGAAATGTGGGTGGGGCCAGGATCAAGAGATGAGAAAAATATGGTCTTGAGGACAGCAATACAGTATTACAAAGAAAAAGAGGGAGGGAATGTACAGTCCCAATAAGAGAAAAAAACTCCCCATCTGAACCAGAAGATGAGGCAGTTCATCTGTAAGACACCCAAATCAATAGAATGCACAGAGTTTACCATTTTTTGTGGGGTTCCTTCTCAACTGTTTTTTAAAGAAAAATAATTCTCAGGTAGGCAAAATTTACTTAAGAAAATCCAATAAATGAAAATCCATTTTAATGTAACTTCCAAATGGTAATTTCCTAATGAATTAATTGGCTAAGAGCTATATGTTTGTTCTTGAAAACAGAGACTGACTGCTGCAAAGTTCAGCAAAAATTTGTTGAAAAGGTATAGGATACATCACAGATTGGATAGGAAGACTAGACTCCAAGGCTGGAAATCTAATAGGAGCCAGGCAAGGTTGGGGGCAGGAACCAGGCCAAAGCCCCACTGCAGGAATGATCTGTTTGAGATGTCTCAATGGATATGACTGCCACAGCTGCCCTTGGCCATCGCTGGATGCACTTCCATGTGTCAATTCAAACTGTCCCTGCATAATAGCGTCACTAACCAGATTCAAAGTACTGGGCACAGGCATCCAACTGGCGTTGCCCATAAGGGAATGGGGAGAGGGAATGCCTGGCTCCATCAGTTCCAAGAATCACACAGTGCGGATTCCATTGAAGTAGACACCGGGCAGCCACAAAAAGGACCAATGCCCAATGCGCACTGCTTATGGTAATGTACTAAAGTGTTATACTAATAAAGCTAATAGAATCTCAGCCAAGGATTTCAAAAGTGTTTGTAAGGACAACAGAGAAATTCTGCCCAAGAATTACCTCCACTGGCTAACTCAAATAACAAACACCACCCAGGTCTACCCTTCACTTTGATTCTTAGATCTTGAATCAAGCATTCTTTGTCAAAATTGTTGTTTACCTAGGGTGTGGCATTGTCTCATTAGAAGCTATCAGCTCTGTGAAGGTGTAGGTATGCACACTAATATACCCACTTTACATAATGAGTCTCAGTGAGAATGTTATATAGGCATCATGGGTTATTTTGGGGATGAACAGATTTGGAGTAATTTCTTCTACTTTATCCCAATTTAAGCAAAACATGATTAGTAAAATTATTTTAAAATATATATTTCCTCTAGAAAGTATTCATCTTTTTTCCTCATAAAATGAATGATGGTAATTTGAATGTTCCTGATGGATAAATAGGAAATTTCTTTGTTACAATAGAAATTGAGTTTATTAATTATAAATCAGAATGGATAATGCTATCCAAAGATTCACACTGAATCTAATTAACAAGATTGCTTTTTATAAATTAATTTCCTGACCTATTTCCTTATAGAATTGAAACTAGACTCAAATATATTTGTTCCAGTTACTTGTTATATTTGAGCTTGAAACTTTTATATTTGGGGTTTTATGTACTTGATAACAAATAGACATACGTATATCCAAACAAATTTTTAAATTAAAATTACAAATATTGAGGAATGTGTATTACCATCATACCAAACTCATTATTTGGCCTTAAATTCCCTATGAATTCTAATTGTTTAAGGAAACTTTTTTACATTATGTTGTGTACTAATGTTGTGATGTTTTAATTAAGGAATCCTTGGGGGAATAAGTTTCTTCATGAGGAAATTCAAGGCGTTAAAGCCAACAAAGCAAAGCTCCCTGAATGTGTGAGCAGGACAACAACACCTCTGTACAGAGCTTCTATTTTATCCTTGCTAAGGTGAAGATAAAATTCCCTTTGAGGTAATAACGAAGTCTGCGAAGTTTGTGTTCTTCTCTGGCTTGGACCTCAGCAGCCTAAGAGAAGGTCTGGCCTAGCAAAATAGGGGTTGCATTTGTCGGTAACAGCTATAGTGCTCTCAGCATTGCTGTGGTTTAGCAAGCTTGGGCAGAATTTCGGGGCTCATCAGTGGTCGGTCAGACCACAGAGAGAGGGTATCTGTGTGGTGGTGGTTCAGTTCAGGAGTCAGACAAGAGAATTACCAAAGTGTCCATTATGCCTGGAAGCAGGGCATGGATTAACAGGATCCAGCCATTTTGGTAGGAAGCCAATTTGGTAGGAGCCAGTTAGCATTCCATGGCACCACTCATCACAGGGGCTTGAGGTGGAGCCAAATGGAGAAAGGATGGTTGGGATCTATACCCAGACCCAGGGAGACCCTGAGGGTCAAGGGACTCTAAGTGAATTCCAAGCCTCCCTTATACTTCCTATCTCAGTTAGAAGCAATGGAGTCAAGACCGAGCTGGGGAGGTGTTTGGGGCTGAGGAGCTAGGAAAACAGAGGCAGTCAAAATGAGTTAGGTGGATATAAGCTTCCTCTTTCTGCTCCTTTTTATCAACTCAGGACTGACCTATCTCCTACTTTGAACTCCCATGTCCTTCCTGTTTTCTTCACCTCCTTGCCCATATCTAAATACTAATATGATATTGCTATTTATGTTGATAATTAAGTGAAATGTAGTAAGTCTTTTGGAGGCTTGTCTACCTAGAGTTCATTCTGCAGACATCCCACCTCGTGCTTTAGGGCAGACCTGGTAACCAGGGCCTCTGAGTGACTCTGCCACAAAGGACTCTGCCCCCCAATTAGGTGACCCCAGGTAAGGTGTTTTCTTCTCTGGGGAGCTGAAACTGATAGACATAGAGGTTAGTAGCCAGTTGATGGGACATTGGAATTGAACAGTCATGTTAAGTCAGTCTGGAGCCGCCATTTGGGGACACAAAGAGCTGACGTTATGAAACAGTAGAAATTACAAGTAAGAAGAAGGATCCAGTTGGTAGGGAATCAAAGGAACAGACACAGGAGTCTCCTTTCCTTGTGGCTCTCCCATGCCAGCTCCAGAGCTCTGGACGTCTGGCTCAGCTGTACTGGCTTCCTGTCCTTGGATTTCTGGGAGACTGCTCCCCACAAATTTCTTGAGCTGCCTTGAGGAAAATATTGTTCCTTGCAACGAAATGATCCCCAATCTACAACAAAACTGTGGTATGTCAATGTGTCGATTCATTTATTCATCTTTGTGTTTAGTTGCAATAAAGAGATGTTTTATTTAGTGGGGGCAGGAGATGGGGAATCGTAAAATCATTCAGGCTTATTTTTAAAGCTGTCCCTAAAAGTAAAACTGATCCCCTCCTTTGTTTGCGTGAATTATGTGCATGAAGATCAAAAGAGATTTCTTCCCTGTGGGCTGCTGCCAGCCTTCTCGCTTCTCTTTCACATGTGCATGGGCATGAGGGCACACCAGGTGGCAGCCTATTTTCTGTCACTGCTGGGCTTATCTTGTCATGGGCCTGTCCACAAGCATGTGCAGACTCTGGCTCAGTGCCTTCACTTTTCACACCTACCTTTATCTTTATCTTTATTTTTATCTTTATCTTTAAACACTTGCCCTTTCTGCCCTGTGCCCTAAGACCCCTAGACATATTTTTCGTTCTTTTAGATCCATGAATCTTTAGTACCTAATGAAATTTCTATCCCCAAACTCTCATATCTCTTTAGAGAATATTGGCCCAGACCTTATATGTTATTTGACCTAGGGTAATACGTTCCTGATCATATAGTATTGCTACAACAGTTTCTTTCCATAACAGTCACATATCTGAGTGAGGGATCACAGATTTGTTTTGCAAACGGTCCAGCGGTATTTCTACTCTTCCCTGCAATATGACAGAACCAGCTGGCATTTGATAAACACCACTCATCTCTGGAGGGCTTCTTCCTTCCCCGGCAGGAAGTTAGGCTTTTCCTCTAGGGTGATGCTCTAGTATCCTGCTAAGGCCTTATAATGAGCTGCACTTACTTGTTTTCATGTCCACCTCTTTTGAGACTGAGCTCCTTCTAGAATACTTTATAGATTCAATGCAGAGTACAAAGACTAAATATAGATTATAATAGGGACTTCCTTTTGGGGTTATTATGAGAATTAAAAGTAAATTAATTTAAATTAAGTGCATGCAAATCATTTACAATGTTGTGATTGTTCAATACACATGAGCAGCTATTGTTATTCTTACTATTAAAAGTAGTAATTTGCTTCCTTACACCCAGATTTCTGTCTGGGTATATTTGTAGGTGATGTGCCATTCAGAAATAGGGAATGCAGGAGATGACATTTGGGAGTTGGAACAAAATAGTGAGTTCAGTTTTGGACATTAGCTTCAGTGCTTGTGAAGGAACCCAGGCATGAAGCTGACTTAAACACACACACACACCCATAGCTAGGGCTCAATAAATGTTGATTAAATGAAAGAATGTTCATTCATTCACCCATTCATTCATTCAGTGAAAGGGTTCTTGGCCCTAATTTAACTTTCGCTATTCAATAACTTGAAGGGAAAGGATCAAAGGAAACTTAATGTTTATTTTAAAATGTATGCACCTGCAGCCACTATGGAAAACAGTATGAAGTTTCCTCAAAAATTTAAAAACAGAACTACCTTACAACCCAGCAATTCCACTCCTGGGTATGTATCTAAAGAAACTCAAAACCCTACTTCAGAAAGGTATGTGCACCCCTATGTTTACTGCAGCAGCACTATTCACAATAGCCAAGCTATGGAAACAACTGAAATGCCCATCAATATAGGATTAGATAAAGAAGATACAGTACATATACACAATGGAGTATTACTCTGCCATAAAAAAGAATGAAATCTTACCATTTGCAACAATATGGATGGACCTAGAGAGTATTATGCTAAGTGTAATAAGTTGGACTGAGAAAGACAAATACCATATAGGATCTCACTTATATGTGGGAATCTAAAGAACAGAATAACCGAACAAACAAAACAGAAACTCATAGATACAGAGAACATTTTGATAGTTACCAGATAGGAGGGAGGTTGGGGGTAGTGAGTGAAAAAGGTGAAGAAATTAGGAAGGAAAATTTGGTAGTTACAAAATAGTCATGGGGATGTGAAATACAGTAGGGAATATAGTCAATAATATTGTAAAAACTATATATGGTATCAGATGGGTACTAGACTTATCAGGGGGATCAATGCATAAATTATATAAATGTATAACCACTGTGCTGTATACCTGAAACTAATATAAAATAACATTGAATGTCAACTATAATTTAAAATATATATATGGCTGGCCAAGTGGCTCAGTTGGTTAAGAGCTCGCTCAAGAGTGTGAGCTGAGCTCTGAGCAACAGCAGTTCAATGCCCAGCCCGAGCTGGAAGCTGAGCTACCAACAGGTGGCAGGATGGCTCAGCTAAAATATATATATGGTCACAGAGTGAAAAGTACAGAATAAGGAATATAGTCAATGGTATTGTAATAGCTATGTATGGTGTCAGATGGGTAGTAAACTTGTTACCACTTTGTGAGGTGTATAAATGTCTAATCACTATGTTGTTTTGTACACCTGAAACTAACAAAAAAAAATTAATGGGGCTGGCCGAGTGGCTCGCTGAGTTGGTTAGGAGCTTGCTCAAGAATGTGAGCTTAACTCTGAGCAACAGCAGTTTGATGCTCAGCCCGAGCTGAGCTGCTGCTGAGCTGCCAACAGGTGGCAGGATGGCTCAGCTAAAAACAAACAAAAAAAATTAATGAAATGATGTACCATTAGTGCTATTATAAGTGTCATAACACTAAAAAAACTGGAAAATACTGATTTGTTATGTTTTTAAATCCCTTTTACCAAAAATCAAATACTTATTTAGTGTCTTCTAACTAATATGGGGCTTTAAGGCCTTGTATAAATCACTGATAGTCAATGATTTGCAACCAATTTTGGATTCATTTCTCAAACATCCAACCTGACCATGAATGTTCATTCTATAAGGACTTATGATGCTTTTAAGACTCCCTAGTACATAGATATAACTCCAATTTTGAAAAATCTCACTAATCTGTTCTGTAATTGTAAAAATGTAGAAGATAAAGAAGAAGGAAGAGAAGAAAGAAGTGGAGGAGAGGAGAAAGGAAGGAAGGAAGGAAGGAAGGAAGGAAGGAAGGAAGGAAGGAAGGAAGGAAGGAAGGAAGGAAGGAAGGAAGGAAGGAAAAGGCTGTTTTATGCCCACATCACTAACTGAGTAGCAGGTAGGTGCAAATAGATTGCTCTTTTCCTTTTCTTTTTTCTGAAAATAAGATTATGAATGGGATTATAAAAAAAAGTAGATTGAATAACAGTTTGCTTTCTCTGGTTCTATCAAAGTGTTGTTGCAGTGACCAAATGTCAAGACTAAATGTGGCATCTGATGCCACTTTTCTTTTCTGAGAGGCTACTATATAAATCCCTTATATTTACTAATGATTTTCTATCTCCTTAAGCAACACTTTCACATCACCTCTATCCTTATTTCATTCCTCAGCGTTCTACCCTAACAACTTCACTTCTTGAAACATATCTGTTTTATTCCAAAAGACTTAAAATGGTCAAAATCATGTTCCCATTTCTACATTAGTAAAAAAGCTCAAATCCTAGGAAATTGCTCCTGTCTTTAAACAGTCAGGTTCTGTAGAGTGCAGCTCACTGAGACATCATTATGGAAACCACAAGTTGTAGCAGGAGGCTGCTCCAGTGGCTCAGCAGGTGGTACTTCCTTTAAAGTCAGTAGGACCCAGTGCCCTGACAAGAGGCCAGGCAAACACCACACTGCGGTTGTTTCATATTTTTGATGGTATATATACATTGACATTCATTGGGCAAAGGTGCAATCAGATTTTAGAACAGCCAAAACCTACGCAGGAAAACAGCAAAAGAGAAAGATCAGAGTCAAGCAGTAGAAAAGAAAGAAAAACAACGTTAAGTAAATTTTCATTCTACTCAACTTTGTAAATCATTTGAAAGTTGGCCTCAGGGACTGGAACTGATTACTTGTGGGAAGGCTATAAAGGAGGGGAATTCTTTACTCTCAGGCTCATTCTTATTGCCGGTAATGGTAAGATATTGCTAGATAATGCAACAGTTTCCTACCTTGAATTTTTTTCTTAATGAATTCTAAAGTGCTTAAAATTTTCAGTTTTGAATTTTGATTTTTTAAAAAGGGTCCTAGTTGCTGTTTCTATTGTGGCTTGGCTAAATTTAACGAAAATAAGCGGGTGTTTAAACAATGGCACTATTGACATTTTGGAAAATTCTTTGTTGTGGGGGTGCTGTCCTATATATTGTAGGATATCTAACAGCATCCCTCCCTGGCTTCTACCTGCTAGATGGCAGTAACAAGCCTCCACCCCCACCTGGTAATAACAATAAAAAAAATGTCTCCAGACATTTGTTAAATGTCCCCAGGGAGACAAAACTACCTATAGGACTAAAGGTAAAGGGTCCTCTTTCCAGATAACTGGGAGCTTGAATCCAGATTTTTCCTAAACATTTTTAAGGAAAAAAGTAAGTTTTTTTAAATTGAACTTATAAACTTCAGTGCCAGGGATATAAAACTCATTTTAGAAGTGATTCCCCTTCCTTCATTTGCAATATATGTGCCAAGTGTTCTTTTTCTGTTTTTTAAAAATTTTATTGGGGAATTGGGGGAGGGGAACAGCGTTGGGGAATTACGGGAAGGGGCAGACAAGTTGCTGTCCTTTTGTTCTTCAGTCTAGTTGTGGAGGATGTTGCTTCACTGGCCTATGTTGGTATCGTCATTGCGCTCTTCCCGGGAGAGGCAGATCAGTCGCCAGCCTCTGGAAGGCTGCTCACAGTGGCTATTGGCAGCTCACGCTGGCTGCCGGCTGCTCACGCTGGCTGTCGGCCACTCACTGTAGCCTATGGCAGCCCACTGCAGCAGGGGCTACAGCTATGCCGTCCTGGGGACTCACAGCAGCCCAGCTCCAGGTGGAGCTGTTGTTCACCATCTTAGCTGTAGAGGGTAGTGTCACTGGCCCTCATATGTGGGCTCCAAACTGGGGCAGCTGGCATCCCAACGCCACACTCGGCCGGCCTTCTTTTTTTTCTTTTTTTTTTTTTTTAAGCTCAGCCATTCTGTTGGCAGCTCAGCAGCAGCTCAGCTCGGGCTGGGCATTGAACTGCTGATGCTCAGAGCTCAGCTCGCACTCTTGAGCGAGCTCTTAACCAACTGAGCCACTCAGCCGGACCTTCTCTTTTTCTTTTTTTAACATCATTTTCTACTTTTAAAGAAATGCTAGATGACATGGTGTTATATATTGAAAACCCTAAAGACTCCCCCAAAAAACTATTACTGCTAATAAATGAATTCAGTAAAGGAGGATACAAAATCAACATATAAAAATCAGTTGGGGAACAGTCCCTGGGTTACGTTGGATTAACGTCGCTGTGATGGTTCCGGTGGAAGAAAGGAGCCACCAGTGACTCGGCTCTGGAAAAGGGGCCGGGTTGCTGAGTCCTGAAGTTGAAGAGAGGGAGGCGACTTGTACAAAGAAAGACTGACAGTGAGGATTAATATTTGGATGATTTCAAGATGAGCTTCCTATTGCCCAAGCTGACCAGCAAAAAAGAAGTTGACCAGGTGATTAAAAAGCACCGCAGAGAAAGTGTTGGTTCTCAGGTTTGGGAGAGACGAGGATCCTGTCTACAGCTAGATGATATCCTTTCCAAGACCTCTTCTGACTTGAGTAAAATGGCTGTTATATATATCTGGTAGATGTGGACCAAACTCCAGTTTATACACACTATTTTGACATCAGTTATATTCCATCGACTGTGTTTTTCTTCAACGGGCAGCATATGAAAGTGGATTATGGGTCTCCAGATCACACTAAATTTGTGGGAAGTTTCAAAACCAAACAAGACTTCATAGATTTGATTGAAGGGATTTATCGAGGAGCCATGAGGGGAAAACGTATTGTCCAAAGTCCTATTGATCCCAAGAATATTCCCAAACATTTAGCATATTCCTCCTGTCAGAGTTGAAGAGGACGGCACATCTCGAAGCAGTGCCCAAACACAGCTGTGCTGTTTTCCTGGAGTCATTTGGAAACGTGCTCAGTGTCCCAGTAGAGGAGAGGTTTGACTTGTACAGAAAACACTGGCCCCAAGCAGAAGACCCTGTCGGGACTGCGAGGATCTGGGAAGACAGGTGTTCACTCCCCACCAACTTCAGAGCAGCCAACTCAGCCGTCACCAGTTTCCCCAGTGTGTTTTTTTTGACTTTTATTTATATTATGCTTTTCTTTATCCCTTACATAATACAGAATTCTCCTCAACATTGGCTAGTACAATTTGATTTAACTATGTTTATTTGATACACAAGTAAAATGGAAAGTTAACTGCCAAAAAAAAAAAAAAATCAGTTGGGGCTAGCCGAGTGGCTCAGTTGGTTAAGAGTTGGCTTAGAGCACAGGCTTTGAGCAACAGGGCCGCTGGTTCAGTTCCCACATGGGCCAATGAATGCTGCACCCTTCCTGAGCTGTTGCTGAGCTGCCAACAGGTGGCAGGGTGGCTCAGCTGGTGTGACAACAAGATTGCCTGTTCAATGGTGGGCAGTGCCCACCCACAACTAAGACTGAACTCAGCACCTTGAGCTGAGTTGCCGCCCAGATGCCTCAGTGAATAGAGCATGCACTCTTAACAACAAGGCTGCTGATTCTACTCCCGCATGGGATGGTGGCTACGCCCATCCACGACTAAGATTGAACACAGCACCTTGAGCTTAGAGGCCACAAGCTACCGACGGGAAGCCAGATGGCCACTGATGCCCTCCACGATGAAGATTGAAGAACAACAACTTGGCCAGTCTCCTTCCCCAATTCCCCAACATTGTTCCTCTGTCCCAATTCCCTAATAAAATCTTAAAAAAAAAAAAATCAGTTGTGTTTAACAAACTGTCAGAAAAAGAAATTAAGAAAACAATCCCATTTATAACTGAATGACAAAGAATAAAATACCTAGGAATAAATTCAGCCAAGTAGATAAAAGACCTGTACTCTGAAAACTATAAGGCATGGATAAAAGAAAAAGAAGAAGACACAAATAAATGCAAAGTAGTTAGTATTCATGGATTGGAAGAATTAATGCAGTTAAAATGTCCATACTACCCAAGGCAATCTTCAGACTCAATACAGTCCCTAACAATATTCCAATGACATTTCTCACAGAACTCAAAACAAGCAATCTTAAAATTTGTAGGGAACCACAAAAGACCCTGAAAAGCCAAAGCAATCTTGAGGAAGAACAAAGCTGGAGGTATTACACTCCCTGATTTCAAACTATATTACAAAGCTATAGTAATCAAAACTATGTTATTGACATAAAAACAGACACATAGATTAATGGAACAGAATAGAGAGCCCAGAAATAAACTCACGCATATACGGGTAATTAATCTATGACAAAGGAGAGAAGGATACACAATAAGGAAAGAACAGTCTGTTTGATAAGTGGTGTGGGAAAAAATGGACAATCACATGCTAAAGAATAAAACTAGACCACTATCTTACACCATACACAAAATGAATTAAAGATTTGAATGTAAGACCTGAAACCATAAGTCTCTTAGAAGAAAACATAGATAGTAAACTTTTTGGCATTGGTCTTAGCAATATTTTATTGGATATGTCTCTTCAGGCAAAGGCAACAGAAGCAAAAATAAACAAATGGATCTACATCAAACCAAGAAGGTTTTTCACAGCAAAGGAAACCATCAACAAGACAAAAAGGCAACCTACTGAATGAAAGGAGGTATTTGCAAGTGATACATCCAATAAGGGGTTAATCTCCAAAATATATAAGGAATTCATACACATTAATATAAAAAACCCAAATAATCCAATTAAAATATGGGCAGAGGATCTGAATAGACATATCTCCAAAGAAAACATACAGATGGCCAACAGACACATGAAAGGATGCTCAACATCACTAACCATCAGAGAAATGTAAATCAAAATCATACAAATTGCCAATTATAAAAATAGTCATGAGGATGTAAAGTACAGCATAGAGAATACAGTCAATAATACTGTAAGAACTATGTATGGTGTCAGATATGTACTAGACTTATTGGGGTGACCACTGTGTCAGATATATAAATGTTTAATCATTGTGTTGTACAAGGTTAGAAACTTAAATTTGTGAACTCATCCCAGTCTACCCTTCAAAGCAATTCTGGAACTCTTTTTCTGGAATGGCCATCAGAGCTGTCGTTGTATTACCTTTGATGTCCTGAATGTTATCAAAATGTCTTTCTTTCAATATTTCCTTTATCTTGAGGTAAAGAAAGAAGTCATTGAGAGCCAGATTAGGTGAGTAGGGAGGGTGTTCCAATACAGTTATTTGTTTACTGGCTAAAAACTCCCTCACAGACAGTACCATGTGAGCTGGTGCATTGTCGTGATGCAAGAGCCATGAATTGTTGGTTAAAAGTTCAGGTCATCTAACTTTTTCACACAGCCTTTTCAGCACTTCCAAATAGTAAACTTGGATAACTGTTTGTCCAGTTGGTACAAATTCATAATGAATAATTCCTCTGATATCAAAAGAAGGTTAGCAACATTGTTGCAACAAGTTTGTGAACTTGTCAGACCGCGTATATCTGAAATTAATATAATATTGTATATGAACTGTAATTGAAAGATGATATTTAAAAAAAACCACAATGAGATATCACCTCATACCTGTCAGAAAAGATATTATCAAAAGGACAACAAATAACAAGTGTTGGCAAGGATGTGTAGAAAAGGGAACCCTCATGCACTGTTGGTGGAATTGCAAAATTGGAGATACCTCAAAAAATTAAGAATTACTGGATGACCCAGCAATTCCATTTCTTGGCATTTGACCGAAGAAAATGAAAACACTACTTTGAAAAGATAGATGCACCCTCATGTTCACTGCAGCATGTTCACAATGGCCACGATATGCAAGCAACCTAGGTATCCATTGATGAATGGATAAAGAAGTGGTACATATATACAATGGGATATTACAGCCATAAAAAAAAATGAAAACTTGCTATTTGCAACAACATGATTGTACTATAATAAGTGAAATAAATCACAAAAAGACAAATACTGTATGATTTCACTTATATGTGGAATCTGAAAAACAAAGAAATGAACAAACAAAATGAAACAGAAACATACTCAGATACAGAGAACAAACTGATGGTTACCAGAGGAGGGGTGGGTGGTGATTGAGCAGAAAAGGGGAAGAGGATTAAGAAATACAAACTTCTGGGCCGGCCGAGTGGCGCGGTGGTTAAGCGCTGGCTTCAGAAGCCAGCGGCCCCGGTTCCGTCCCACATATGAGGGCCAGTGACACTGCTCTCAAAAAAAAAAAAAAAAAAAAAAAAAAAAAAGAAAAAGAAAAAAAAGACAGAAATACAAACTTCCAGTTATAAAATAAGTCATGGGGAATGTACTGTAGAGCATAAGGAATAGAGTCAATAATATTATCATAATTATGTACAGTGACAGATGATTACTAGATTTATTGTGATCACTTTGTAATGTATATAAATATTGAATTACTATGTTGTACACCTGAAACGAATATATTGTATGTCAACTATAATAAAAAATGAATTTTTAAAAAATGATAAAACCAATTTTGGCAAGGACATAGGGAAATATTACAGTCTCATTTCTGATTAGGGCTGTAAATTCAGACTAATTTTCTGGATGGCAATTGGGCAATGTGTATTGAGAGCTTTAAATGTTCCTTTATCTCTTTGCTCAGCAATCTTTTATAATTTTTATCTCAAGGAACTGTTTAGACAAGTATAAAAAGACAAGATCCTAATTGTAACATTAAAAAAAAAATAGCCAAAATTATAAACATCAATATTCAACTGCTTATTTATAATTTACTTATAATGTATTTATTTATTTATTTATTTATTTTTTGAGGGCAGTGTCACTGGCCCTCACATGCGCGACCGAACCAGGGCCGCTGGCTTCCCAAGCCAGCGCTTAACCACTGCGCTACTCGGCCGGCCCTACTTATAGTGTATTTATAATGTTAACACATTCTTATCTTTACAAATTAAATGCATGCCTCAGTTGATATTAAAAGATTACCTACATTTGTCAGGTAGACCAGTAAGTTTTAAAAAACCAAACAAACCTCTATGAGATATCACTTTACACTTTTTAGGATGGCTATTATAAAAGAAAAACAAAACAAGAAATAATAAGTGTTGGTGAGGATGTGGAGAAAAGGGAATATTTTTCAGCCATAAAAAAAGGAAGCCTTACAATTTGCAACAACAGGAATGAACCTTGAGGGCATGTTTGCCTATTGATAACCAATGTTGAGGCTGGACAGTCCTTGTGGTTCTTACTATGATTGCAAGATGCCCCCAGCAATAACCATCAGGGAACTTTGAAAGAAACAAGGTTTATTACTTATAGGACCTGGAAATTACATGGCACACCCAGGGCCACACATTCTGGGATTCTGTTTTTACTGAGGTTGAGCGTGGGAGACTAGGACTTTGAGGACTCACTGTTTATTGGTGAATTTAAAACAAGCCAGTAAGAGCAGGAATTTAAGCATGGGAAGAGAAAAAAACAAGTGGCCCAAATAGTCAGTTACTGAAATAAAGCAAGATCTCTGAAACAAAGGAACCTGAAGGGGTGGCAGCCGCTGAGAGGGCTCTGACCTGACAGGCCTGGCCTAACTCTTTATCTAGTTGTGTCTGGAAATGTGTATATAGGAGAGAGCCATCTTTGAAATGGATGCCTTGGCAATCAAAGCTTAAATTAGGCACTTACATCACAAAAAGGAAAGCCAATTGTCAGGGCCTACACTACAGGGCGTTATGCTAAGTGAAATATGTCAGACAGAGAAAGGTAAATACTTTATGATTTCCCTTGTATGTGGAATCTAAAAAAATCCCCAAATTACAACCAAACAAAAAAAACCCTGAACTCATAGATACAGAGAACAGATTGATGGTTGCCAGGAGTGCGGGGGGCGGGGGGAGGTTAGGAGACAGCAAAATGGATGAGGATGGTAAAAACATACCAACTACAAAAACTACATCGTGGGGATGTAGTGTAGCATGGTGACTATAGTTAATAATACTGTATTATATACTTGAAAGTTGCTGAGAGATCTCAAAACTTCTCAGTACAAACAAGTGTAATTATGTGCAGTGATGAATGTTAACTAGACTAACTGCGGTGATCATTTTGCACTATATACAAATATTGAATCCTTATGTTGTACACCTGAAACGAATGTGTTACATGTCAATTATATCTCAAAAAATGCTTATTCTCTACATTCATTGTATCGACATCTTCCTTTGATTTCAAGTTGAGAACTCAGTTATCAGGCATGATAGTAAGTTAGTGGCCATTTGCCTTACATCATTTCCCTCTGTACTCCCCTCAAGTAAAAGTGAAAAAGAAGACGGCAAATATCTAAACTTTCACAAGTGGTCAGATGGTTTGTGGAGAGGCCAGAACCCTGTAATGATGTTTTTCCACCATTAAAACAATACAGTACCTTGCCCATTCCCTTTAATAAGTACAGAAATCTGTGGTACTTCTCACGTTTTGTATAATTAAGGACAAAACACATCATGGCTGAAAAAAAAAGAAAAATCACGCAAAGGGGAAAACTGGGGCTTTGTTTCTTAACCCCATGATCTGATATAAACACGCCCATCACTTGTCCCTTAGAAATCATGGCTGGATTCTGTTTCAGTTATAGTGATCACTCTGCAACAAAATAATACAATCAAAAAGGTATTTTATAACCTTCATTTGGCCTAACTTTAAATATTTTACTGCGTCTTTGTGACGGGAAATATTTTTAATAATTTGAATCAATTATTTCAATGAATGGATTCAAATTGAGGCATGGTATGGATGACCAAAAATTGCTTGAATATTTTCATAAAGGTGAATTTAACCAGTTATGATGGAGAGTTCAATGGCTTGAATTTATTCAACTTTTTATCAAATACATTTTTGATATTAGCACCATCAAAAAACTGAAACGCATGTTTTCATTCATGTACATGGATCACATTTTTTTAATATTTCAGGACAAAATATATATTAAGAAGGCACTCTCTTTAAATACGGATCTTATGCACTCTCAGGCTTAAGTAGGACAAAGGAATTAGG
The DNA here is from genome assembly GCA_033961575.1 of Aselliscus stoliczkanus. NCBI lineage: Eukaryota > Metazoa > Chordata > Mammalia > Chiroptera > Hipposideridae > Aselliscus > Aselliscus stoliczkanus. The sequence continues at coordinate 28,959,273 of CM066731.1, forward strand.
AGGAAAGAGTTAAGTTATGAAAATACATAAGAAATATTCTACCAGAATCATAAGTCTGGGTTTTTTTTGTTGGTTTATTTTATGTCAACAAACATTTACTAAGCCCCGACTATGTGCCAAGAGTGGAGCTTGGCTCCTTTTTCTCCCATGATCACTTCCAATGCCATCACAGTTAATATCACTTAAGACCAATATAAAGTTAATATCACTTAAGTGACTATCACTTAGGACTGATATTTTAAATGGCACTTTGCAAATGAAATGCACTTTTACTTACATTAAATTCAGGATTAATAAAAATTTACTGTGCACTTATTAAACGATCTGAGTTTTCCTATACAGAAATACAAGCACATACTAAATCATAACAACCATGGGTATGAAAGTGGGTAGCTGTGGCAGCCACAGAAATGTGCCACTCAGATCTCCTTCAAGAGAATTGGCTGTGGACCCACCCAGCTGCAACCCACCCCTGAATCCACCCTCAGCTTCCCCAGCCAAGGACTGAGCACAGCAGGGGTCTTAGTGCTGGCCCATGCCTTCTGGATTTAGGCAAGTTCTCTAATAGGCAACTTTGGCTAAAGGACTCTGCCTCCCCGCCCCCCATTGGCTTGGCTAAAGCTTTCCTAGAACTGCACTGTAGTCTCGGGCTCCCCCTACCTCCTCACAGGTGTCAAGGCCACAGCACAGTGGGAAGGCTCTCCCTACCTACTCCCGTTCCCTCCTCTTTATCCTTCACAGACAGTTCCCTCCAATAAATCTTCTGCTTGTCTAACCCTGCTTTGGTGACTGCTTCTGAGAACCTGAACAGACGCAGGTGGTACTAGGAGTGGTTTAAGAAAATAGGCAGTTGAGATGGAGTTTGGAGACAGGCTCACTCACTGCCTGGCTGATAAAAAATGGCCTCATCTGAGTGACCAGGTTGCTGATTTCAGGGTGATGATCTAGGAAAATGTCCTGGTGGCGGGAACTAACCTTACAGGTGTGATGACCATTCAAACATTTGAAAGATACGAGAGACACAATGTCTGTAAGGACAGCAGAGTTGCTGGTTAAGTTGTATTGGTGCCCTGCAGAGGAATTATGAGAAACTGAGGGCCATTAACAATTAGAGGCAGGGGCGGCTGGATAGCTCAGTTGGTTAAGAACGTGAGCTCTGAACAACAGGGCTGCAGGTTCAATTCCTACATGGGCCAGTATGCTGCACCAGTGAGCTACACCCTCTACAGCTAAGATTGTGAACAATGGCTTGACCTGGAGCTGGGCTGGCATGGGCTATGGCAGGCTTCCTCCACAACTAGACTGAGAAGAGAGAACAACGGCTCGGAGGTGGGGGTGGGGTGGGGTAGGTGGGACACAGAAATAAAGATGACTTACATAAACAAAAACAAACAAACAAAACAATCAGAGGCTAGTATGAGAGCCAGAGACCGGGAGTCTTTGCTGGTTTACAAAGAAACACTTAAGCACTTACCTTGCACAGCGAAAGTGCAGACGAAGCTGAGGAGCAGACACAGGATTTCATAATGAGAGTTACAGAGCTCTGAGACATTTAAATACTCAGCCAATGTAGGTCTGTTTTGCTAAGGACAGGGCTCTGGTAGGGAAAACACAGGATTTTGAAATATGAGGTGAGAGACCAGGATGTTCCAAGGATTTGGGAACGCAACTTCCAGAAACCCTAGAGCTTGGAGAGGTGGTCCACCCCTTTCTAGTAAGAGCAAGCACTTCTACCATACGGGAAGTTTCCAGAGCCTTCACTCCTGCATGGCAACAGGGGTGGAGCTCTCCCCACCTACACTCCAGGCCGCTGAGCCAATAACTGGAGTTAATTCCCAGCACTTCTTGGCTGCGGATATGTTGGACCAGGTAAGAATGGACAGACACCATACAACAGAGGAGCTGTGAGAATTAGCTAGGGTGCACTGGCAGGAGCAGGCAAGTCCCGGTGCTTGATCAAGGGGGCAGGAATGTAACACTGAAAAAGGAAGAAGGCATCACATTGGGGCATTTTCTTTTTTTTTTTTTTAAGGGGAGAGCGCGAACGCAGTCCCCCACTACCACAAATTATGCAGTCGAGTTTCCCACATTTGGGGAAATCGCAGGGGTCAGCACATCCGGAGTGCAATGGTTAAGCCTCGCCCTGGGAAAACCACCTTCGTGATCATGGTATCTCCCCTGCCAGGTAAGTATGGGGGGCATTTTCTTATGTCATGGGGTGTAGCACCCTGGCAAGGACCCCAGGGGATGGGGCAAACTCACTGCTAGAGTGGCTCTTAGAAGCTTGGAGAAAGTGCTGGTCAATGTTGAGCAAAGTGGAACACACTTGTGTTGCCCTTGCAACCTGTAGAAAAAATGAAGAGCTGAGGGAAGATGGCACACTGGATGGAAATATAGGCCACAAGACTATCAGGTTATATTCATTCACCAAGGTCAACAGGAACGTGCTAGTGAGAGAAGCGCTAACATAGGAACATTAACATCACCAACAAATTCAGTACTGTTTCTCCTCTGGAGGACAGAGCTGATGGCGAGAGGCAGTCCAGGAGCGGGGCTCTTTCAATTCCATGGTGATCACGCCCTTGCCCCCAAAGGCATGCCAGCAATAAAGGCCAGGTGGTTGTGCTGAATCATTAGAAGCCAGGAGGCTATAATGATCAGCAAGGTTGGAGAAGCACCCAAATAGCCTTAGTCTGCAGGGAGTTGTGGAAAAGCATGGTGTCCTTGATGCAAAACAGATGGCCACCCAACGAGGATACTGCTTGACATCCATAACCAGAAAAAAAGCAAGACTGCAGGGATAGGGGACTGAGTGTAGTCACCATAAAAAGACACAATCTCTTGCTCAGTTACAAGAGCTGGGCCAATTTTCATATGTGGAACCGCTTACTCAAAAGGTGGTTCAGTCCCTAGGAGAGAGGACTTTGCAAACCTTCAACAAATATGTGCTATAATCTTTCCTCAAAAAGATCTATGGCCATTTCTTTAGGTAACTGCAATACAGACAGGGGAATACCCAGGTATTTCAAAGACATTGGACCCAGGGTTGGGGCTGACATTTGATTTCCAAAGACCTGAAGAGTCATCATAACCCTGTTAAAATGGCAGCTTATGGGGGTCACTTAATAAATGGAGATCTATCTAAAGCCTAAGTGACAGTAAGTCCACCATGGCCCTGGATGTGCTCAGTTGTCATTTTCTGTTTCCTAGTATGTACTGGGAATGATATAGTTGGAAAAACCACCATATTGGGTCTTTGACCTGTAGGGTTAAGAGCTGTGATTGTGACAAAAAAAAGTAAAAACCTTGGGCCGGCCGAGTGGCGCATTGGTTAAGCGCTGGTTTGGGGAAGCCAGCGGCCCCAGTTCGGATCCCACATGAGGGCCAGTGACACTGCCCTCTACAGCTAACAACAGCTCCACCTGGAGCTGGGCTGTGCGAGCCCCGGTGATGGTGTGGGCTGCAGCCCCTGCTGCAGTGGGCTGCCATAGGCTACAGTGAGTGGCCCGCAGCCAGCGTGAGCGGCTGGGCAGCCAAGAGTGAGCTGCCAATAGCCGCGGTGAGCGACATCCAGAGGCCGGAGACCGATCTGCCTCATCCGGGAAGAGCGCAATGACGATACCAACAGTGAAGCAACATCCTCCGCAACTAGACTGAAGAACAAAAAGACAGCAACTTGTCTGTTCCCCTTTCCCGATTCCCCAACGCTGTTCTCCTCCGCCAATTCCCCAATAAAAAAAAAAAAAAAAAGTAAAAACCTTTTAAATCCCACCTCATCCCCCCAACCAATATATTAAATCAAAAACAATACTGCATTGAGGGTGGATAGGATAGGGGAGATTAGTGCCATCACTAAAGACCTAAAAGATGGAGGTGCGGGTGGGGGGTGGTCTTTTTCATACCTCCATTTAATGTGCTAGTCAGACCTCTGCACAAACCAGGCGGATTGTGGAGAATGACTTCAGAGTAGATCCTTTTGAGGAACCGTTATAGCACATACCTGCTGTGGGTCTGCAAAGTCCTGCCTCCTAAGGACCGAGACACCTGTTCAGTCAGTGGTTCCACACATGAAAATTGGCTCCTTTGCAGTGATGTAGGCCACTGTAGATGGCTAAAAGTACTAGCCCCGATCAGTTGTCATGCTGGACATAGTATCATCGCTAGGCCTCGTGGACATGGTATACAGCCATTGATCTGGCAAATACGTTTTCTATTCTGGTTAGCAAAGAGTATCCGAAACAGTTCACATTATATGGAATGAACATTCATTTAATTTTGTCCTAGGGCTGTTAACTCTCCTGTACTTTCTCGTAGTCCAAAGAGATCTGGACTGACTGGACATCCCACAGAACGTGACATTTATCCATTACATTGATGATATACTGCTGATTGGACAGGACAAACAAAAGAATGGCTAGTGCGCTGGAAGCCTTGGTAAGACATGAGGTCAAGAGGGTGAGAAATTAATCCTATGAGGGTTCAGTAATCTGCTGACTTTAGAGGTCCAGCAATCGGGCATGCCATGTTATGGTTTCTGAAGTGTAACTGCTGCATTGGAAGGAACACTGTGCCTGGTAGGCCCCTTTGAGTTCTATAGGCAACACGTCCCACACCTAGGCATACTGACTGCTCTGGCGGGCATGTTGGGTAATACGGAAGGCTACCAGCTTTGCGTGGGGCCCACAGCAGGAAATAGCTCTGTGGCAGGTCCAGGTGGTGGTGCAAACAGTCCTGAAGCCTGGGTCATGCGATCAACAGACCTGCTGGTGTAGGAAGCATCAGTGGTGGAGAAAACACACAGTGTGGAGTTTACAGCAAGCCCAAGTGGGAGAATCATAACACAAAACTTTAGGATTCCAGAGCAAGGCCATGCCATCTGCAGCAGAGAACAGCTTTTGAGAAATAGCTCCTAGCATGTTACTGAGCTCTGGTAGACGACACAGTACGCTTGACCAGGAGCGCCAGGTAACCACATGTCCAGAACGGCCCATTATGATCTAAGTTTAGTCAGACCTACCAAGACATAAAGTTGTATGAACTCAGCAGCAGTCCATCAGAAAACAAAAATGGTACATCTGAGACTGGGGCCCAGGAAGGACCAGAGGGCACAAGGAGGCTGTATGAGCAGGCATACATGTCACCCACCAGAGCTGCATCACTGCCATTCCTCCCACTTACACCTACAGCCCCTATGAGAGGAGGGACAACCAGTTGACAATGCCCAAGCTTAGTTCACCAGTGAGTTGGCTTGGCTCAAATTGTGGGTGCAAGATACAAATACACATGGCTGTATTATAGGCATTTAAAGGGGTGGTCTTGAAATACAGTGGTAAGGGAAAATCTTCCCAATGGGCAGGTCTGTGAGCAATGTATGCAGCCATCATTTTATGTAGATGTGGCCTCAGGTTGAGATTCCTGGGCAGTGGTCAATGGCTGGTGCTCTGGTCAGGGTGTGGAAGGAAAAGGGGTAGATCAGAGACAGTCTGGGGTAAAGGTTAAGTGAATGGACATGAGGGAGTAGGAATAAAGAGTATTTTTGTATAGCACGTTCATGTCCACCAGAAAGCATCCACCACAGAAGAGGCACTGAACCAAATGGACAAAATGATTCCATCCATTAGCATTAGCTGGCCTGGGGGAGGCACAGAGGGCACATGGATGGAATGGCTTGTGGCAGACAGGCTACACATGAGCCCAATACATGAACTGCCACTTACCAAAGCAGATCTAGCCGTATTTCTCTGACTGTCCAACCTGTGCCCCCAGTATGGCACTATTCCTTTAGAACAGGCCAATTGGTGTCAACTTGACTACACTGGATCCCTTTGATCCTAGAAGGGTGAGCAATTCACTTTCATAGGAATACCTATTCTGGTATCCCCAATTACAGCCACAAAGCCTGTCAGCACCATTATTTGGGCGTTAATGGAATGCCTAATTTACATGCATGAATCCCACTCAACAGTGTTCATCCAGGGGACAGACTTCATAGCAAAGAAGGTGAGAGTGACCCAACCATAGGACCCACTGGTCTTATCATATATATGCAATCCAGAAACATGCATCACTGAATGGCCTACTGAAGTCATGATGTAAGCACGAGCTCAGATACAATCCTATGGAATGCAGTATATACACATAGAATCACAAAACTTTGTATTAATCCAACCCAGAGAAAGGAGGCAGCTCCAACTACTATCATTTCTAGTGACCCACTGGAGGACTCTGCTTCTCATTCCTAAAACTCTGGGCTCCGCACGGTTGAAGGTATTGGTCACCAAAGGGGGCACACTCTTGCTAGGAAACAGCAAACGTTCTACTGAACTGCATGCTGTGACTGCTACCAAAGTACTTCGGACTTATGTCCAGGGATCAGTAGGCTAGAAGAGCTGTCACTCTTGTTGGTCGGGGTAATTGACTTTGATCAGCAGGAGTGGGTGGGATGGGAGAAATCCATGCATGCAAAACACAGGCGATGCATTTGGTGCCTACTGGTATTCCCTTGCTCCACGGCAACCGTGAAGGGGTGAGTGTAGAAAACCAGCCTGAGAAGAAACCCAGGGGCTCAGGTAAGTCAGGAATGAAGGTTTAGGTCATCCCACTAGGTAAGCCACCAAGACCTGCTAAGGTGAGAAGCCAATGGAAGACAGAGGGGATGAGGACTAGTTTTGGCCCTTCAGTGACAGGGAATATCAATCACCCGACCCAACTCCCTCTCCTAAGACAGGTACCTGGGAATCATGAAGAGCTGCTCCTCAAAGTCCTACAAGAAGTGGGTCTATGCAGAGCAAGATGTACAGCCCTAGAAGTGCTCTGCTCAGGATCCCCTCAAGAGAGCTGGCTGCAGGAAGCACAGCTGACCAAGTCTCAGCTGCCACCCTTTGGATTCACCACTGTATTCACTGCAAGGCTAGACCTCCCCAGGGCTGCTCCCTGTCACTGAGCAGTGAGGGTACTAGTGCTGGCCCATTCTTGTGCCACATGGGAATCCTTTGACAAGCAACTCTGGCTCATGGACACCCTGTTAGCCCGGCCCACCCTTTTTTAGAACAGCACTGCTGTCTGAGGCTCTTCCTACCCAGCCCTTTCCTTCCTGACTCCTGACACAGAAGTCAAGCCAACAGTACAGACGAAAGGTGCTCCCTGCCTTTAGTAAATCTCTTGCAAAATCAATCCATCAATCTCTTGAATGTCTTATCCCATTTAGACATCTGCTTCTTAAAAACTCAAACTGACACAGAAGCTCATGTTTAGGGATCAGTATTTGCGTTTTTCCTTTGAAATCACATGCAAACTAAAAGCAGTATAGGTTCACTTTTGCCTTAAAAAATGAAGTAATTTGAGGCCTACAATACATATTAAAAGATAGTTCATTTCTTCTCAGCCTTATGAAAGATACGATGAAATAGTTAAGGTATCCAAGAAAGAATAAAAAAATAATAGAATGAACATGGCTTGAGAAATAAACCTTAACAAAAGGGCTGAAGTCTCCCCTGTGTATCTCATCGGGTGTTCTCCTCCCTCTCCAGATTTTGATCTTTGTGTCATCTCTGTGTATGTCTTATTTTTACTACAAATATATGCATTTTTAAACAACATATTTTTTTCTTTTGAATTTAAAATCTCTTTACTTAAAATTTTCTAAAATTCAGGTGTATGTGTGTGTGTGTGTGTGTGTGTGTGTGTGTGTGTGTGTGTAATAGTTTACTAACTGATGTCACACAGAACTATTTACGATTTAGTGAGATTGAAGAGAAATTATTTAGCAGAAATGGTTCAGGTACAATGCTGAGAAAATAAATGTTTATTATTTTGAGTTGACCATAAATTGTAATTATCAATTATAAAAGTTACATAAATGCAGGCTGATCATCTTCAAAGTTTCAAAAAGCCAAATATGAATAAAGCACAGACAACAAATTCAACTGAGAAAAGTTCTGACAATTCTTTTACATGTTATATAAAATCTTAGGAAGAATCCTTGCAATAGTGATTCAAAATAATATTAACGGTAATACAAGAGATATTTGCTCTTAAATGTAAATTTAAATGTATAGTGTCTACAATAGATTAGAGCAAAAGTATATCTGCAATTTCTAACAGAAAAAATACGTTAGTTTGCAAATACTGTATCCTTTTTTTAAGAAAAGAAAGCAGGTCAAGGATAAAATGTTGGATAGTCTTACAAACCAGGCCACCTTTTAAAGATAATATTTGAGGGTAGTTAAAATGAGCAACAATGAAGTTCTACACATATAACTAAACTGTTTGTTATACTGTGAACCAGTACAACTGACCCCTAAACAACGAGGTTAAGGGCGCCAGCCCAATGGGCAGTCAAAAATCCATATATAACTTCAGTCAACCCTCTGCATTTGCAGATACCCAACCTTGGAAAGAAAAGACTGTTTTTGATCCATGGTTGGTTGAATACCTGGATGCAAAACCCGGGAATATGGAGGGCCAACTGAGTATTTACTGAAAAAAATCCGCATATAAGTGGACCCAGGCAGTTGAAACCTGTGTTGTTCAAGGGTCAACTGTATTTTTATTTGTAGTTTGCAAAACAAAATGTTAACAAATAATTATACATCAGTATTGGTAGGAATACCAAATATTATTTCACAACTGCCACTATGTGTTTCTTCTTCTCTGACACAATCGGCACAGATCCAGGCTTGCTATGTTTGAGACGATTCACTTCCCTAGAAATCAAACAAAATATACAAAACATAAGCAAATTTATGAGAAATCATCTTAACCAAAGAAAACTTTCACAGAAAAATCACAAAGCATTTTCTCTCACTGGAAAACCACCTATTGAAAAAAAATATATTCACAATTAAATTAGGTAAAAAGTAGCTAGAAATCAACTTTTGTTAACTTATTTGATTGCTTACTCATATTACATGCCAGTGTCTTTTAAGTTTAAAAACCTGCCACAGTTATTAAAATATTTCAAAGGGACTCAACCCCAACATCTATCCAAAGACAAAAAAATAATAATCATTTGTATACTCTAATTTAAAAAAAAAAAAAAAAGAGGTCCATCTTAGAATTTCTGTAATACTTTGCATGAATTCAAGAACTACAAAGAGAATATTCATTATGGGAAACGGTGATGGCCGGGAGGAGTTCTGCTTTAGAGCCAAAATACTGGATTCCAAATGTTATGACAAAGCATATTAGAAAAATTTTACTTAAAAAACTGTGCATTATGGGGCTAGCTAAGGTGGTTAGAGCACAGTGCTCATAACACCAAGGTTGCAGGTTCGATCCCGCATGGTCCACTGAGCTGCGCCCTCCACAACTAGATTGAAACAACTAATTGACTTGGAGCTGATGGATCCTGAAAAAACACACTGTTCCCCAATAAAAATTTAAAAATCAAAAATGTTCATGATGAGTTCTTTGGATTCTTTAACTTGAAAAATACAATACCTCTTAATTCTATCTAGATTACAAATCATTTTTGAAAACATTTATCTATTTACAATAGCTTTTTAGCATGAGCAGAAGCATTTTCTTATTTTGATAAAAGTTTTCCTTGTCTGTCCTTTAAACATATTCTCAAAAATAGGTATTGGGAATTCTCACAATCTTATGATTGTTGTTTCCCCTTTTCTTAGGAAAGAAAAACATCTCTAATATATAACAGCACATAAACTATTCCCTTGAAAGGAAGGTTTTTTGTTTGTTTTTGGTGAAATGAGAGGGGAAATCAGAAAAGGGTACTGAGATAGAGTCAAATGCCCCAAAACATACTTTCGTCGACGAGCTTCTCTCATGATGCGCTGTTCTTGAATCTGGCTGTAGATAGATTTTGGTAGATGGCGGTGACGAGCGATTCGTTTTATATGAGGATGATACTGAAATTTCTCCTTCAACTTCTGGTTATAATCTTTGGCAGCTTTTTCTCGTGATGTAAGCTGGAAAAATGCATTTTGACATTTTAATGAATGAATGGTGTGTTGTACTGCTTCAGTGTAAGAAGCCTAGGATGCACCCAAAACTACCCCCCAAACTAAACTTTTATGACATGGAACCAAAATTGCCAATGTAATTATGCCCTTCACAAGGTTATGTTAGTAATACCAGCTCCGTGAGCACTGAATTTCCTTTTAGGCAGTATGTATGCCTGCAATGTGATAAATGACACCAAATGAAAAACAGCAGCGATGAGAGAGTAATGAGGGAGCAGGACTATATGGATCACGAGTTGGACATGATCTAGGCATCAATAACAGAGAAAATCAGCTAAACTAACCACTCAAATTTTTTTTCTATAGAAGTAACTAGTGAAACAAATAATAAAGTGTTCATTCCATAGTAACTGCCTTTGTTTAATAACAAATGTTAAGGATGATACGATTTAGAGGATGAACTGACACCTAAGCATAGTGTAATACTTAACCAATCATTAAACGTAAAATAGAATTGTCTTTAATTACTGATTATCGTATCTTGATGTTCCTACCGAGACTAAGCAGAAAATAACTCACCCTTAACCTTTCCTTCTTAAACTTGATATTTATTTCTGATATAAATATTGTTATGTTTCTTAAGAGAAAACATGAGACGTTTAGAAAGAACAAAAAATTAGCCATAATCCCAGAACCCAGAGGTAGCTAGCCAATGATAATACTTGTTATATTTTCACTGAATCTTTTTTAAAGTCTGAAGATTTCTGTGTCCTTTTTTTTTTTTTTAAGTGTTTCGCTGTGTCTTTGATGTTAAAAGACCTCACAGCGACTTGCAGCAGTTGATCTGCCAGGTTACTATTTCTTTAACAAAAGAAATAGGTGTTCTAAATTCTAAGCTCTAGTCCCTACATCTTCTCTTCCTACCTCAAGGAAAACACAAAGAATCAAGAAGGCTCAAATATTATCAAACAACTGAATTAACAAAGGCCTCTGAAGGTGCCTTTGACATAAAAAAAAAAGTAAATCTTAATACAGCCTTGTCTGTTTTGGTGCTAACTTATTTCTTTTATCACAACTATGCCAATTTGACCAAAATACCTAAAGCACTTCAAATAAATTCTCTTTACAATGTAAAGACATCCAATAAAATTAGAAACTAACTTTATGACAACGAAAGAAAATGGGGTCTCTTACCACACCCAGTTTTTCAGAAGCATTCGCTTTCCACAGACGAATGTTCATTTCATCAGATCCACACATAATGTACTTGCTGTCAGAAGTCCATTTTACACAGATAACATGTTGCATTCTTTTTGTGTGATAGACTTCCCTATAGAACAGAAATTAAGTTAAAACCCTTAGGATTTTGGTACAGATTTTGTTTAACCACTGCCTGTCAAGTATCAGGATACCATTTCTGAGTCTTAAGAGAGTACAGAATAGAAATTTGAATTCATTTTAATGTATTTTTATTGAACCATGCTAACAAGATTCTATGCTAAGTGTTAGGGAATTATAGAAAAAATTCCTCTTCTCAGAGAAGTTAGAATCCAATAAGAAAAATAAATATAAACCAACAGCAAAACTAGATGCCTAGAAAAGTTCACAAAATAACTGAAGCATATAATACAAAATGTAATCTTATAACAATAAGAAATGGAGTGTTTTTTATAACAATAAGAAATGGAGTAATTTTATAACAATAAGAAATGGAGTGTTTTTAATAAGCTTCCCCCTTGTGCCCCCAAATCAATTCTGGTCAATCACCATACTCTTCTTTTTTCATCTTACAGGAAAACAAAATAAATGCAATGGCATTCAAAGAGCACATCATGACATGTTGATCAAAATATCTGATTTGTGCTTTGGTAGAATTGTTTAAAAAGCTTACTTAATTGAAGTGAGAGTTCATTTACATGCGTGAAAAGAAAGGGAGGGCTACAGAAGTATCTGAAGAGTTGAGGTAAGAATCATATAATAAATGAAGATGTCAAATATCGTACCTATTTGGAAAGGCTGTGAAATATGCTAAGTGTATTCACAGAAGATACTATATTGGGACGTGTGAAGAATAGCATTAAAAAGAAAGTAAAAGATAAGGTCACAGAAAATTAACAAGATGAGACTTCTCAAGAAAGAAATTTTCCATATCTGGATTTTTAAAAAAAGACTCAAAATGCAGACTATTTGAGAGAAAGAGCACAGCAAACTGCACAGTAAAAAAAAACAACAACAAAAAACCCATACATGAAGTCCAAATCAAACTAGTCTTTTGCACTGTTTCTAAAAGATATGTTTTGAGCTCCTAAATGAACATGTACCTAAACCATATTAAATCTACTTCTAAAAGTAAGAAAATGGTTAGTTAGAAAGAACATCCAATTAAAATGAAAAGTCGATGAAACTGCTTTTTCTTATACTCTCAATGCTCTGCTTTACAAGACTAAATTCTTACAATCTCTATGTATTTAAGAGGCCCTTTTTTACCCATAGCCATATAATGAATTTAAATATTAGGAAATTCAATCAGGCTTTGGTAACCATTAAAAATAATCTGTTCATGTATTAGATCAGTCAAATATAATGGCTGGTCACTAAACCAACTTAGAATCCTCCTTACTGATAAATTATGCAGGGTTAACTTACAGATAGATATGTTTATGCTTGCACATATGAGAGAGAATATAAAACTCACTACAAGTTATACTATTCACAGATAAATGCATTTTAAAAACTTAAATTCTTTATATTTTAAAATTCTTTATATATTCTTTGTATATTAAAACCTTAAATTCTTTATATAAGTCAAAATAAACTAAATATTCCATGTGAATGCAGTCAATTTACTTGTTTGCTTAGTAAATATTGCATGAAATCCCAATAGACGTCTACGTTCAAATATCGATTTAACTGTAGCTATAAAAACTGTACACAAAATTTACTTTAAAAATAACTATTTTAAGATCTTTCAAAGGAAAATACTTTTAAAATACAGATCATTTAAAGCACTGCCTGTGTTATTTGATGTTTCTAATGATAGGAAACTAGAGCAGGCCACACGGAAACCAACAGAGCTAGCTTTCAAGTAGATGAAGGCAAACAAAGGTCAGAGGGAATACCATTTATATGTAAACAGAATAGGAAGTAACACATATTAAGACTGTGATTATGAAACCTCCAAATGACTTTAGCAGACAATTCCCCAGAAAGGGGGTGTAAGAACTCTTCACTTCATACCATTTTAGAGTAATTTCAGCTGTTTAGCTAGACTTGTATTTAGTTGTCCACATTGGCTTTGGACTAGCTCAGCTTAAACTCAGCTGTTGGGCCCTTAGAATTATAGATATCTAAACACTCCCATTTCTCTTACTCTTTCTTTGTTCTTTTCCCACCTGTTGGAAAATACTGTCCTACTACTTTAGAGGTTCTGATGTCAAGAAATGATGGAGGGTCACATTCTCTTGATTGTTATTATTTTCCAGAGATGAGAAGAGTGGGAACTATCAGCCTTGCTTTGGGCCTAACCTAAAAATCCCGACAAACTATTTATGACAGTTTGAATAATACCAAGTTAGTTGCAACAGCCATAATAGAAACCAACACCAGGAGTTCTACAATGCAGATGATGGAATGAAGGTCTGGGATGGAATGCATATCAAAGTTGTCAGCACACACCAGTCAATATGCATTTGATTCAAACACCTTTTTAATCAGACACACAGTGATTATGACAATTATTTGCTTGCAATCAATGATGATACAAGGTGGGTTAGGAACCAATACGGCTTCTTCAAATTGGAGGAAAGAAAGATGCAACTATCGTAAGTAAAAACATCAAAGAGACAAGGAGATTGGCTATGACAAAAAAGGTGCAGATGTGTTGTCTGACTCAGGAGGAAGCTCGGTCTAAAAGATCTTTTGGTTGTTAACACAGAGCTGGGATTAGAGTGAGACGCATGAGGTGCCTACAGTGTGAAGGCTAAAGGAGGCACTGACTTTCAGGGTTGTGTAGTTGCAGGGTTGGCATTTGCACAGCCTTCGGAATGAGTAACTCCTTGAATTCTGCACCCTAGTCCTGACCCTACTGGAAGAGAAAGCTGGTAAGTCAGGAGGATACGATGCATCTTTGAAAACAGCATTTTTTTCAGAGAGAAGGTTCAGAAACCTTCAAAACTGTAGAAGCAAAGCTAGTTACCATAAGAGTAACGAATAAAATTCTCATCACTGCCCTAAAACGGTGAGATTTTTCCACCCTGCTATAATAACAATACCAAATTGAAAGCTCTCTAGATTTTCTTTTAAGTGAAAGAAGAGTCCCAGAAAAATTCTCTGCTACCATCAATCTTTATGAAGCCAGGTTAACTGCTTTACCTGCTCCACTGTTGTCCTCCAGCACAGGGTATGACCTCCCACCCTCATCCTACAGGTTCTCTGTTCTTCCCTTTCCCTCACTTTTCTCCTTTCCTCTTCTACTACCTCCAGTCATTCCCTGTTATCTTTCACCAAGTCCATCTTCTCTCCACTGAACTATAATTTCATCAAGCAAGACCAGGCCATTCAATAAAGTATATATATATATGTACATGCATGTATGTATTGTGTGTGCATGCATGTGTGTATATTTTTTATTGTATTTTAGAGATATTTAGATTTCCTTTTTAAATTTTAATGTTATTAATATCATTGTATTAAAATGGAGGTGGTCATATCTTCAAGTGTGAGCAACACCATAATCCTTAACTATCATTATTTTTTGTAGGTCAGTTTCCTCCAGTTTACTTGGGTCTGCTTTGAATATGCTTCCAGGAACACCTGGAAGGCTTTATGAATTAACAAAAAGAATGTGTAGAAAGTGCTTTGTAAACCACAGCAAACTATATAAGAGGCTGAATCTTACACAGGTGTTAGGTTTTAAAGTTAGGCGATCAAGCAAAAAATCAAGAGCAGTCAAAATTACTCTTAAAAACCTTAAAATGCCAAACCTTATAGTTTTCTGTAAACTACCTCAATACAATAATATATAATACAATACAGATAATAGAAATTTATTACATTAACATATAATATGTAGTAGAGGGCAAAGATACACAAAACAACACACGCCTTAAACACTTGAAGACACTCAGTGCGCTTGTAGAATGAGACACACACACAGAGTAGAGGACAGCTAAGTATTCGGTCTTCCATCTCTTGATTATTCCAGGACACACACCTACTCAGTAGGATGGAGGGAGAATAAGCCTGAACTTAAAACTGTTATTTCTCTCTCTCTCTCTCTCTCTCTCTCTCTCTTTTTTTTTTTTTTGCTTTAGTGTGTAAGAGATGAATTTGAATAAGAAATAGCAAATGTATGATATTATTATTGGGATGTCGGAAAAGTCATGACGTATTTTTTCTATGCTTTTCATTGCAAAAATGCATCATGACTTTTCTGACAACCCAATAATTGCTCTTCAACTGTATTAGGGAAAAACTTGTCTAAGTTCTTCATTATCAAATTTAAAAAATGTTACTGTATTTTAGGGTGGCGAAAATACTCTGTATGATAGTTCAATAATAGATTTATGTCATTATATATTTGTTCAAACCCACGGAACATACAACAGCAAGAGTGAGCCCCACGGTAAACTATGGACTTTGGGTGACTATGATGTGTCAGTGCAAGGGGAGGCTAAGTATGTGTGGAGTCGGGGACATATGGGATCTCTCTGTTCCTTCCTCTCGATTTTGTCATAAACCTGAAACTGCTCTAAAAAAATTAAGTCTTTATAAAAAAAAGTTTACTATAAAACATTTAAAAATAATTCTAAAATAAAAGGCTCCCCCCTACGGTAACTACTAAAATGTCTTATCAACAAATTACATAAAGACAACATCCCGTTGAATGAAAGCAACTGCCCAACAGCCTGAGGTTTCACCCATAGATGACCCAGTGGAAGTTGGTACCCCACATCACAATACCGGGCTGTAGGCCCCATCGCATATACACAACCAAACACACTTTCAAAAATAAAACAATGCACACTTTCAAAAAAAAAAATGATTAAGACAAGGAAAAATCCAACAAAAACAAGTGATTCATTGGGAGTAACATACCTGCTTCTACCTTTATCCACAGGAAAGATTCGAATAGATTTATCAAAACTGGCGGACACAAACTCCTTCCCAGTGGGGGCATAATCCACATCAAGCACTGCAGAAACATGATCCATGTGGACCATTACAGGGGTGTCCAGTGCACGCATGTCAAAAGTGTATAAGCTGCAAAAGAATTTTTAATTACTTGATACAAATTTCTATAAAGAAGCATATGCAATAGTAAGAGACACTATTGAAAGTAAGATCACTTGCTAAATAATGCACATCTAAATCAACAACTTAATTCTTTATACAGCAGTAAAAGGATAGGGAAAATATCAATAGTTTTTATTATCTCTTAAGATTATATATATATAATTTCATCCTTATAAATCTCTTTGTTGAATGTGGAAATTTCAAAGAAGTACAAAGAGTACCAAACTTACCTTTAATTCCACCACCCAAAGAACGTTACCACAGAGTAATTATTTCTAATCTTTTCACCACGCAATTATATATATATATGTACTTTTAATAAATTTAGATAATACTGTATAAAGCTCTGTATTTTGCAATTTCAGGTTGCACACATTATGAGCATTTATCCGTTGACTAATCTTTGAAAAAATTTTAATGGTTGCATATTTAAATGTGAGTTAAAATAATTTAAATAAATTTATTAATAAACAATTTATCAATAAATAATTCTTAAATAAAATTCCAATATTTTTATTTTTGACATTTAATCTTTAACTGAATGAGATGGTTTCAATTAAATCTGGACAGATTCCTACAAGTACGATTAAGTCCAAAGGCATGAGCATTTTTAAGTCTTGAGTTGTCAAATCATTACCAACAAAATTACACTAGCTTATGTTCTTATCAATGATACGTAAGAGTGAGCACAGCTTTTTAAAAGCTGTAGTAGTTAGAAAACTACACGTTGTGCACAATTAGTAAAACAATAACTTCATGACTGCCCAGATTTAAAATATTCTTAATCAACAACTAAAAAAAGTGTTTCAAATGAGCCAACATGGACAATGGACAACAGTAACACAGCATTACTGGGACCAAGTTCCTAACATCAAAACATTTAACTTCAAGACATTAATATTTATTAGTGAGCAAAAGTTTGAAAAGGAAAAGGACATCTACAAAATTTCAAAGTATCTCCCCAAAGATATGTATTAATTACGAAGGATAAAAACAGTAACTTTATGGTGGAGAAACCTGGCAGATGCCACCTGAACTAAGTGATCAAGGTTAACAGCACCAGTTATAAGACACCCTGACGTCATGGAACCCGGATTCGATGCACCAAGGGCATAGCATCAGTTTTGTGATATTCTTACTAAAAACGCATAATAATGAGAAACATGAGTTAAGCCCAAATTAAAGGCAGTCTACAAAATAACAAGCAAGTCCTTTTCAAAAGTACTAAGGTTATGAAAGATAAGGGTAGACTGAGGAACAGACACTGTGTAGATAAAGGAGACAGGACAAACAATCCAATGCAACATTTGATCCTGCACTGGATCCCAGAATAGAAAAAGAACATTAAACCGGTGATGGAATAAAGTCTGCAGTTTAGTTAGTAGTAGTGTACCAATGTTAATTTTTTTGGTTTTGTTAACTGAACTATGGTTATGTAAGACATTAACAATAGGGGACGATGGCTGACGAGTACTATTTTTGTAACTTTTTTTTTCTCCAACTTTTTCCAAATTGTAGTTCAAAATAAAATGCTTTAAAAAACCTAACACTTCAAAAAGAATGTGTTCTTAATACCATTACTACAAAAAGTCATTGATGTTAATGATAACATATCCCAAATGCCATGAAATTCTCAAAAGACAAGTCACTGTTCTTTTTTAGAATCTTCCAACATAACTACCACAGGGTTGTCATCCAAGGTCATACTGATCTTTGAGGTTAAATTTCTGAGTTGACAACTGCTTTATATTTCCTGTCTAGAGCAGCAGTTTTCAACCAGGTTCGCTTTGTTTTGGTAAATTCTGTTTTTATTTTGTTTTGTTTTTCAGTAAATTCTGTTTTAATTTCTACATTAGAAAAAGGTTAAAAATTTATTCAAATTCCCAGCAAATCAACCCATTTGAATGGACAACGTTTACATAAACAACGTTTTGAGTTATAAAATTCTTTAGGAATTATCTATTCCAATCCTTTTATCTTACAGATGATGAAACTATGGCACAGAGCTATTCACAACTTGTCCATATTTCTACAGTAAATACTGGTTGAGTCCAGGCTTCAACTTCAGTTTCTAATTCAGAATCATTAGACTATTTAAAGGGCAATAAAATATAAAAAATATAGAAAAAGAATACCATAGCAAGATCGCTTTCAAGTAAGAGCAATTATGGTACTCTAACAGTCACTTCTTACAAGGGATGTGCTCTTTGTTTCCAGTGCCATATGTAATTCTTCCCAAGGCAAGAAATGAGAAATTCCAGGGATACTTTGAAAAAAAGATGTCTTGCCAAAATAGACAATTAGAATAAGATTTCGAAACCTTAAAAAGGTTGGTCTACAGGACATTCTTTTATTGCCTTTAACCGGAACAAGGCCATTTAATTTCAAAATGTCAATAAAGGCTAAAAGGGCTCCAATTAATTTGGTTTGGTATTGCTAGTTTATGAGCATCCAATTGAACTTCTTTTCAGGACACCAAGTCATAATAGATGTTTTTATTAATAGTTGGTACTGCTACAGCATCATATAATAAATCTTATTTCTGAGCTAATTTATGCTTTCATAAATAGTAGCAGAAAGAATATAGAAATGCAGCTCTAAAGTTCAACCCAATGATGCACTTCCACCTTCTCAAAAAAAAAACACCAAAAAAAAAATAACAAAAATACTGTATTAAGACCCTACCATATGCATAGCACTTACAACAAATGCTTTGGATAAAAAAGATGACTAAGACACTTTTTTCTCACTAAGAGATTAAACTCCCTGCTTCAACAACCTCATCTCTAAAAACGGGATAACATACATACCTGACACGGATACTGCGAAGAGAAGTAAGATAGCCAATGTGAAATGCTTCAACAAATTTTAAAGCAATATATAGGGAATCATAAAATTGCATCTAGGCCAGGAACATGACGCCACTAAAGTCACCTTTACTTGGAATCACAAAATAATATTATCTACAAATACTAAGTTAAAGATTGAAACTATGTTTTTCCTTTTGTCTTACTGAAGTAAGAGTGACAGCTGGTAACATGACTACATGAGTTATCAGCTACCTGAAGAGCTATAAATTTTGTAGGTAGACATTTTTAGTTTCTATTAAAACAT
This sequence comes from Aselliscus stoliczkanus, assembly GCA_033961575.1. Taxonomy (NCBI): domain Eukaryota; kingdom Metazoa; phylum Chordata; class Mammalia; order Chiroptera; family Hipposideridae; genus Aselliscus; species Aselliscus stoliczkanus. The sequence goes on from CM066731.1 coordinate 28,978,604, forward strand.
GTATGGTTTAGTCATTATTTATATGGTTCACATCAGGGATCAACCAACTTTTCTGTAAAGGGGCCAATAAACATTTTTGGCTTTGTGGGTCATATGTTCTCTATTGCAACTATTCAACTCAGGCATTATAGCACAAAGTAGCCATATTCAGTACACGAGTGTGGCTATATTCCAATAAAACTTGACAAAAATAGGCAGCAGATGGGATTTGGTCCACAGGTCATAGTTTATTGTTCCTTGTCTGTATCATTTTGAAAACAATACTTTTCTAAGAAGCTAGCTGTTCTCCAATCTGGGGAAAAAATTTTTTTTTGTAGCAAAACAATTGTCAGTTTTCTAACATATATGAAGGAATACTATGTAGGAAACATTATTTCATTAGTAAGTCTTATACAATTGAGCCATTTCTGACAGAAATAAGTAAGTTTCAAAAAGAGGGAAACTTACTTGTAATCTTCGTTTGCTGCAGTAAAAATGAAAGCTTCCATAGGGTTCCAACAAATTGTATTGGTTCTCATGTCTAAGATGACCTGAGGAAAAAAACACACTAACCTATTACTATGAAATTAATTCCCTCTAAAGTGAATAATTTCCCACTTCTTTCCTTTCTCCCCCTTTGATTTAAGCAAATATTTAGAGAATACCTATTACGTGCTCAATACTTGACTCGGCATAATAGGAAAAGAAACCAATCAATAATTGCTTCCTGAATACACAGGCAGTGGTAATGATTGAAAAACATAAAAATACTTAATAAAGGTCCCTTTATCTCAAATAACACAGCTTAATCAGGAAAATGAGACATACATAAAAAAGTTAAAATATAAACATGAAGCAGTAAATGATTAAGTATCAAATTAGAGGCAAAATTAATGGTGAGCTTAGAGTTAAAATGAAGGAAGGTTTCAAAGACAAGCATGATTTGAGCTGACCTGTGAAGGACCAAGTGTATTACAGAGCTTCTCAATAGGGACATTTTGGGTAACATAACCTTGTGCTGTGTGTGACTGGCCATTGTAGGGTGTTTAGCTTCCCAGGCACCTGCCCACTAAATGCCAGTAGCAGTCTCTAAAACACCCCTCCCACATTTACAAAAATACACCTGGTAGGTGAGTACAAAACCCGTACTACATTTAGGAGAGAACAGAAGGAACACTGATAGTCTAGTTGATAGAATGAAGAAATAATAGAAAATAGCATCTCTGCATCCAACCAGGTGACCTGCAATGTGACAAACCCTATTTCTATGTTGCCTTACTGACTGAAACAAATAAATAAATGGAATACAAAACAGGGCCAGATTTTGGAGGGCCTTGGAAGCCAGGCTACATTTCTTTTCTTCAACCTAAAAGCAATGGAGCACCATTTAAAAACTGAAGGGCAGAGGGCAGAAATTACTACTTGTGACACTAGTACTTCATGTTAGCTTTCTGATGAATGCTTCAAGTACCATGTATTCTCATAATATGCTACAAGGTAGTTATTAATATCACCATTTTACAGGAGAAACACAGATTAAGTTACCTGTTTAAAGTCTAAAGCCAAAATTCATGTAGGATCAATCTTACATTATATCACGAGTGAGTGAAATGATTAAAGTGGTACGTTGGAAAGGTTATCATATTTATCAAGTTCAAACTTTAATGAATATACTCTGCTTCTAATATTTTTAAATTTATTGCACATTATAAAAATGACTGAGGAACAACAAAAACATTAGAAGCACGTCTTTTACATGTAGACTATGACACTGAAGTTGTGGTACATCAATGATGTCTAGCCCTTCCTCTACACTTATAATTCTAGCACTTGAAACTAACTGTGTACCTTTACTTATAATGGCACTCCTCGCTTTACCAGCAGTATTTTTCTCCCTCTTCAGAGTCAGCCTACGGTTGTATTAGCTTTCATATCCAAGTCCTGGAATGACCACTTAGTACTGTTGGGAAATCTGTCACCTTGAACAGGATAGTGTTTGTCTAAACAAAACACCAAACTAGTACCCATCAGCAATGTTAACTAAACAAATAAACTTGGCTATGTAAATTAGTTATAAAACTTTCTGCAATAAAATACTATACGAGTCATATGACAATCATGGGGCCTGAAGTAATGGGATGTAATTCTTTTAATTTAAAAACTTTTAATTTAATAAACACTAACTGGATGCCTAAAATTTACTGGCATTATGGAAGACAGAGAAGACTAGGATACAGTACCTAGTGGAAATTTAATGGTGTATAAAAAGTAACAGAGTGCTGAGAGAATGCAACTATGATCACTTTAGGTTCTAAGAGCATATCTATGAAGAAAATTTTTTATTGTAATTCTAAAGAAACATTTGCTCCATATTTTCAGTCACTCAATTTACAGAGGAATGCATTAACAATTACATAAAGCAGAAGACAAACTGAAACTCACCTTTTTCAGAGGTGTAGCTTGCCTCATATCATATAGTACTATATTCCTGTCAGAAGCACAACTTCCCAAGAGAAATGTCTAAAAATAAGTATAACAATCACCAGTTAAAAGTCAGGCTTGGCAGCAAACCATGTCCATTCAATGAACAAATGATTTAATTACCCTTAATGTTTACATTTAGGATACAAAGTTGCAACATTAAAAGTCCATTTTAAGAGGGAACAATGAATCACTCATAATCTCAGCAACCCAAGTATTTTCACTGTTAAATTCCCACCCATAATTTCATGTTCTATTTTATAACATATTTTACTTATCCATTCTCAACTGAGACCTGCTTTCTCTTCTTCGGTATTACAACATTTTAATAAGCATTTTCATACATTTAGCTTTTTTTCCCCCAAGGATAAAATTTCAATACTGGCATTAATGAATCAAAAAGCATTAAAAAATTTATGGCTTTTGATATTTAGGGCTAATCGTTTCCCACAGAATTGTACCAATATACACTGCAATGTGGGAATATGTAAATTTTACTGTTACTGGGCAGCATTAGGTAATGTCATTTAAAAGTTAGTATCTGTATGGAAATATTTCCTAATTACATGAATTATTACTTATTAATAAACATTTCCTCAGGTTTATTAAGCCTTTATATAAATTAGGACTATCCTTCAACTGTTTGAAATATTTATTTGTACATCAGTTATAAACGTGTAAAGCACTTACATAACCCTTGGCATTAAGTGAAAATAAGCCCTCTAGCTACCAGTGGAGCCCCGAATCCCACCCATTGTAGCACCATTCCTGCTCACTCATGGTTCCTGACACTAACAACTTTTGCCTTCTCCCCCTTACTAATTACTTCCTATTGCAAATATAAAAGGGAAAACAGTTATTTACCAAACAGCTGTGTGGACAGCTAACCTCTACCACATGTGTGAACAAAGTTCAAATACAACATCATCACGGTCTCCAAAACACTTTTAAATCACTTCCTGTTTGAGACTTGATCCTAGTGACTCCTCTCAACCTTTCCTGGTGTCTCATTATGTTACTTCAAGGTCTGACCAGGTTCCATTTCTAAAAATAAAGACTTTGATCTGAGCAAAGCAAAAATTCTACCTACACTGAAAGCTGATTTTCACATTATAAAATGTAGCAATGCTTAGCTAAACTTTTGGCTTTATTAGAATTCTAGGCTTCAGTATTTTAAAAGAAAATGTATTATTAATGACTACGGGAGACAAATACACTCCATTTGTTCATAGCAACATGCCCTTTCCATTAAATTTAATACAAGATAAGAGACATGAACACACCATTTGCTTTTACCACTAAGTCAGTTTGTACGTTTAAAAAAACCCCACAAACACAGCTGAACAAACAGTTGTTACACAAGCAAATTTGGAAAACATGGGCGCTGGGTCATCATAAATAATTATGATTTTAGAATTGTCCATCAGTTCTTCTGACACAGGTGTTCAACAAAACAGAGAAGTGAAAGGAGAGCAGTTCCTCAGAGAAGTAGGAATCAACATGTCTGTTCTTTTTTTTTAATAGTAATAACATCACCATCTTAAATTTAGACAGTATCTTTTAAAAATATTCACATATATTATCACATTTTATGCTCACAACAAACCTATGAAGTGCATTGAATCTCATTTTAAAAATAAACAAATATACAGAATAATTCTGGATTGTAGAAGGTCAAAGGCATGTGCAAAGGCACACTAGCAGGAAATACAGTTCAGGATTAGCTCCACATCAAGTAGGACATGAAATGTTCCCACAAATCCCTTGAGTTTGTAGCCAGATGCTGTCTAGTGTCACCTTGGCCTAATTCTGCAGAGCTGGCTGCCCCTTCATGCTGTATCTCACTTCTGCAACCAAGGTGAACAAAGGAAGGGAAGTGGAGAATGCAATAAGGAAAATATAGTATAGATAGGTACTCTAAACCAGATATCAGCAAACTTTTTCTGTAAAAGGCCAGGGAGTAAGCATTGTAGACTTTGTGGACCATGTGGTAGCATTTGCACAACTCTGCCACTGTAGTGCAACGGTAGCTACAAACAATATGTAAGCTAAAGGGCATGGCTGTGTTCTAGTAAAACTTTATTTATAAAAACAGGCACTGGGCTCACAGGTTTGCCAACCTCTGCTCTCCACCAGTAACCCCTCCCAGAAGTATGTATGCAGATCTGTGCCGGGGCCAGAAGGGTGTCCTCTGACTGACTTCTCAGTCGCACAAGGCCAAGCTCACATCAGGCTGTAGTGCCTCATGTTACAATATATCATAAAAACAATTTTTATACCCTGCTACCTTGACTGGGCCTTTCTACCCTCCTTTTGTCAGCTTGGGTCTCCGAGAGTATAAAACTTGCATATCGGTATTTTCTCTTATACTATCTAACATGATACTTCTAAAATCAGCTTATACAATCAGCATTTCCTTTTCTTTCTGCAGGAAAAGGCATCTCTACTGAGTCTGCTAGACAATGAGTTCACCTATATTCAGAAAAGGCTCAGGAAAGACCTGGAGTCCGAGGGCTACCTTTGCTTTCAGGACAGCTTCCTTTCCTAAATTCAAACCTGAATTAACAATAAGTAGTAGCCAATCTCCAACTCTTCCCTAGACCCAGAAGGAATTAGGAATGACATTTCACACTTCTGAGCAAAGAAAAATACAACTGAAACTAATTATCATGCAGTACAATAATCAAGTGTATCATTATGAAGAACTGATATCACTTACAAATAATTAAAACAATGCTCAGTGCTCCTTTTTCTGACCTCTAAGAGAGTTCAGAAAAATAAGATTTTCCTAGAGGTATTGGGGTTGTCGGAAAAATCATGACCTATTTTGTCTATGGTTTTCAAAGGTCATTTATTTATATAAAGAACAAAGATCGATCAATGATATATTGCCCGTTTTGTTCGATAACCTTTTGCCATCTTTCAGTGAGCTTCATAATTCCTCATTCATAGAAGGACCTGTTTTTATTTGCGAAAAACAGAACAAGGTGCTGATTTACAGCCTCATCTGAATTGAACATTATACCATGCAAGGAGTTTTGAAGAGAGAGAAACAAGTGGAAGTCTGAGGGCACAAGGTCAAGTGATAATGGTGGGTGTAGCAACACACCCCATCCAAGCTCCAATAATTTTTGACGGATGATCAAACTTGTGTGTGGTTTCGCACTGTTGCAATGGAACACAACTCCTTTACAATTAACAAGCTCTGGACATTTCTGGATGATGGATTCATTCAATTGCCGACAGTACACACTCCAATTGATTGTTTGGTTCCTTGGTAGGAGCTCGAAAAACATGACACCTTTAAAATTCCACCATACTGAACACATAACCTTCCTCTGATGAATATCTGCTTTTGATGTCGTTTGAAGTGAATCATCACGTTGGGACCAATGTGGTTTGTGCACCACATTGTTGTAAACAATCCACTTCTCATCACCAGTTATCAGTCACTTCAAAAAAGGATCGTTTTCCTCACGTTTAATGAGCATATTGCAGATGTTTATATGTGCCATCAAATGAACTTCTTTGAGTTCATGCAGAACCCAAATATTGAGCTTGCTTACACATCCCAGCTTCTTTAGGTGGTTGTGAACACTTGAATGATGGATGTTCAATGTTTCTGCAATCTCTCGTGTTGTGTAATGTGGGTTTGACTCTTTCAATGCCTTTATTTTGTCGTCATCAACCTCGGTGGGCCTCCCTGACCAAGAAGCATCGCCGAGGTCAAAATCACCAGCACGGAATTTTGGGTGCCACCACTGGCACTGATGTTCTTGTAAAGCAATGTCACCATAAACTTTATGCAACTTCTCACAAGCTTGATGCGTGTTCTTTGCTTTATGGAAGTAAAACAGTAAAATATGGCAAAAATGCACAGTTTGGTCTTCCATTTTCAACTTGTTGTACAATATCCAAAAACTCAATTAAATCGTTCCATTTTTTTTAGAATGAAACTAGAACTGTCAGCTGTCAAATGACATAGCAATAACATAGGTGCGAATGACTCCAGTACTTCCAAAAATGAACTAGTGACATCTGTTGCAAACATGACTTTTCAGATAACCCAATACAATGATGTAATCTGTGGCACATGAGTGTTGAAAGCATGAGTAAAACTGAAGTTTCACAGTACAGTATTTACTTGAATTCTACCGCCATTAAGCACATGCACACACCCTCCTCTAAGAGTGCTTAGTACTGGTATCTGGGACCAAACTGAGGGCAAATGTGTCAAGATCTGACCAAAGGTATCAGAATTCAGATAATATGGAAAATTGACCAAATGCCAGAACACCATTAAAACTCTGAAAAATCTTATATCATACGTTTAAGAGTTTCCTAAACAGAGCTGAAATTATTAAATAATAAGGAAATAATACGCAGAAAATATTTCAAAAAGAAACATTACCTCAATTGGATTAAACTTAACACTACTTATACTGTCAAATCCCCAGGTCATGGAACATATAGGACTGGTTCTTTGTTCATCCCAAATGTCTACTTGCTGTCCACATGTGGCAAAAACACCTTCTTTCCAGTGATGGTCGATTCCTGTATACACTGTCTTTGAAAGCAAAAAGGGGTTATAGATGAGTCTTTTCATTACTACTTCAAATCTACAGAATAATATTTTAAATATATTTATCTACACTCTCATTTTTTTGAGAAAATTCCCTGTTCACAACTCCTTTGAAGCCCACCCTTAAAGGAGAAAACAGTACCATAAGGAGTAATGTTTCTTATCACACATTTGGGAATAAAAAAATGTTAACATGGGATGCATTTAATTATGTTTGAATACATATCACTGAAGTAGTTTTAAACCATCATTGGTTATTGAAGGTTCCTAGAACCAACTAATGAAACTAATGAAAGACTAAAAATTTTCATTCCACATTTAACATGTGAAGTTAACTGATTCCCAGGACAGAAACACAGATGCCAACAACTTGATTAAAATTTAAAGGAAGAAATACAATTAGAAGAAGAAACAAAGAAGTGGATGCTAATATTGTTAAAAGCAACAAAATCTCATAAATTTGCTATTATTCACTTAAAGTATGTGATTATTCATGTTCAGATTCAAGTCTGCCTTTGTACTATATGGTAAAAAAAAAAAATTTACAAAGCAAATTGTAAGGAAATATTTAGCCAATGCTTTAAGAACCCTTAGTAGCATTTACAGGTTTCTAATCACTTCTTATTCATGAATACAGTTCCTACAAACTTGTCCACAGTAAGAATTACTTGCCAATGCCATAGAGATAGGGATAAGACTAAGTATTTTTAAAAATCATTTGGGACTTCTAGAGAAAAGGCATTTGACAAGTATGAAACCAATTTTGTTTTAGGAATTACTAATTTTTTTTAACGACTTGCAAATTATTTCCATTTTATGCTCATACCCCACCTTCAAGTCCTTTTAACATTTAGAACCTGTTAAAAGCTGAAAAGCAGACTTATATACTCACTGTATGTAACAGCGAAATGACAAAGTGATTTTAAAAATGCATATATTTAGGGCTGGCTGAGTGGCACGGTGGTTGAGACTGGCTTGGGAGGCCAGCTGCCCCGGTTCGGGTCCCACATAGGAGGGCCAGTGACACTGCCCTCAAAAACAAAACAAAACAAAACAAAAAAAACCCCACATATTTAAAGATTAAATCTAATTTTAGAATTTTGCTTAATATGAAAATGTAAGCTTTATAAAACATGGGTAGGTCAAATTTTCTGAATTATACTTAAGCTATAACTAAAACATATCACCTGATTTGCACAATGTTATAAAAAGTGTAAATGAGATTTATACAAAAAAATCATATTATATTTCTTCATTTCCTAAAGGATTCATTCTTTCAAGTACAAAATTCTGGGCTTTGCTATGATATGAAGCAGACAGAAGCTGAAGCATTATTTTTTCTGACCTTTTACCTTATAGATTTCCCTCCAGGGAAATGTTTCATTGCATCCTTTAGCTAAAAAACAGAAATCAAACTCTTTAGCTGCAGAGGACCTTATGCCTTAAATAGTGCTTAAAATAGGTCAATTATTACAGACTAAAGACTATGATTTCTTACTTACATCTCTTTTGGAAATTAAAATTATGAAATAATTTTAAGTAAGAGACAAGAATTTTAACAGACAAAGTAAGAGTTTATTTCTTTTTGTACCTTTCCTAATATTGTATGTAATGGTTCTTCCTCTTCTCCAAAGCCTGGTCCATCCATTTTCCACTGCTTCACAGTTTTGTCATCGCCAACCTAGAAATATTTATGATGATGATGATAATGAACATTTATAAATTATAAACTTGCCAATATATACATCAAATTGTAAACATCCGTTTTAATAACACATATCATATCCTTCCAGTATCTTAATTATTGATGCATTTATATCTCATTTTGTTATATTAATAGTAAAGATTTATGACAAATATATACAGTACATAAAATTAAAAATAAAATAGTATAAGCAAAAAAAAAATAGTATGAGCAGAGCAAAAGAAGAATAAGAGTAGAAACACAGTTAAGTCATAAGTAATGGCAAAAAATGCATATTGCAAGAAGGATGGTATTCCAATCAGGGAGAAAAATGGACTGCAACAAAATGATATTGTGATCAGATTAGTCATTTAAAAACTTAATCCGATTTGATGCCTGACATAAAAATAAAATTTCAGCTAACTTTAAATGTAAAAAGTGAAATAAAAAAATACAAAAATACTAGAGAGGAGCATTTTTATGAACTTTTCATGAATAAAGTCCTTCTTTGCCTTATACAAATTCTAGAAATTATTAAGTTGGTTTTCAAACTGTGAACCCTTTGAAGGACCCTGAGAATACTTCAGAGGTCCATGAGGTCAAAACTATTTTCAAAATGTTAGTAAAGACATCATTTGCCTTTTGACTGTGATCACTGTTGTATAGATGAAGAAGCAATGGTGGGTAGAAGTGTTGGCACCTTAGCTCAAATCAAGGCAATGCAAGAAACTATGGTAATTTAGACTTGGGTATGTGGCAGATATGTTCAAGATATTAAAGTGAAATAAGCTACAAAACAATGTATAATACAACCTGGTCTGGGGTTAGAAACAAAATAATATATGCGATGCTAAACAAAAATTGTATAATACCAAATGACTAGTTTTAACATATAATTAGAATTATAGAGTACATTAACTTCCTGTTTTTTTACATTTCCACATCATACACAATCTACATCAACTTTTTAAATAAAATTATTAACAAATATATGTATTTGTCTATGGGAAGAGTATGAACTTGACTCTTTTCTTGCAGCAAATTCAAAAATAGAAGCCCTTCCTGAAAAACAATTCATAGTACTCATGATACCAGAATAGATAAGTGATTAGGAGAGAAATTTTGGTACCAAGGTCAGACAGAAATTTCTTTTGTTGAGGACACGAATAAACAGAATCCTTACCATCGTTATAATAGACAAAAAGTAATTAATAGGACTATATTTTATCAATAATTCTGAATCTAAAATACTGGCATCATACCAAAACTCAATTCTGGAAACCCAATTCTATTGGGAGCCAGTAAAATATAATCTAGGTACCACAATGTTGGCTCATCTGGCTTGACCCAATGGAATATTTTGGCATTTATGGAAGACAGGAAAACTGTCACTGAGAACACACTGAAGACTGTTTCTTCCAATGAAGCTTCTGCTAAATGGTGCTTGCAGTCTCAAGACTGAACTTCTTGTAAATGTCTAAGCTGCTCTGAGTACAGGTCAGCGGCAGACCATCAATCCTGACGGTTTAGCAACATCTTGAAGAAAAAAGGAGCCAAACTAGAATACATGCCTGGCTAGAATATTTCATCTCCAGGCTGAGTAAGCTGAAGGACCTGTTGGTACCACAATTTGGGATATTGTAGATACTATGAAATTTAGGTAATAAAGGTTATTCTTTGCAACTCTCTGTATCAAATATTTTTGGAAACATTAAGTCAAAATTATGCCAGGAGGTAGTTTTCACATGTGTCTCATCTCTAGCCAAGCAAACATTACTTAAAAATATTTGAAGGGAGAAAAGAATAATGAATATGAAACATTTTCAGCCTTTATTCACTTTAATTTCCTCTGGCTGGGAAATTAAACTAATCAATGTATCAAGAAGAAAGCCAACTGGAAGATTATTTGCAGCCTGCTCCAACTTCCCACCTGATTCCTTCTACAACATACATATACAGGATCGTGAAACCTGTCTGCACCCCTCCAGTGAAAAGCTACTAAATGCTTTTGCAATGTAGTCTATTTTGGTATTTGGCAGCAAATAAGGTTTTCCTTACACCAAAACCAAATATTTTAAAATTAACACCTATTCCTAATGCTCCTATATGGCATAACAAATAAATCCATTTCCTCTTTCACATGACAATCTTTTAAATATTTAACCATAGCTCTCAGGTTTCTCAGAAGTCTTCCCTTTATTATTTCCTTGCAATCTGGGTTTTGTATCTAGCATGCTACTCACCTGTTCTTTAAAAAATCACCACTGAATAAGAATGAGGAAGATTTACATAGTTGGTTAGAGTGAATGTATACACAAACTGTTGTATATGGAGGCTAAAACATTTGAAAAGATTGAAAATGCTAGCAGTGTTAGAACTGAAATTGTAGAATTACAGGACCTTTAACTTTCTATTTTTTTGCAGGTGTGCATTCCTGAAATATGCTTCTGTCTTCATCCTCATCAGCCCTTGTGGTGGGCCACACAAACCAACTATCCTCCTGAGACATTAAGCTCATTCACAGGCCCCTCTAGCTCTCTGGCTGCTCCCAGTTTTCCCATTTGTAGAGGCAGACATTCCCCAAGGCTATTTCCTTGACATCTCTTATATCTACATTTTCCATGTAGTGAGAAATTTAGCTCTGGCTTCCCCCTTGAGCTCTAGTTCTGCATCTGTAAAGGTCTGACAGACATCTTCACTTGAATGTAGCCCACTAGCAGTCTCGCTCATCACATCATATCCTTCTCATTCTCACTATCCTCTAAAATTTCTGACACCCTTGGTTTTCCCATTTCTGTAACAAGAACCACCATCTTCCTAGGCATCCCTCAGTTGTCAGCCTGTAAAACCTCCACAATGTTTCTAAACCTAACAACTACTTTCCACTGTTTTCGCTCCCCAGCATTCACTCCTATTATTGTTTACTACTGTCAAATTAATCTCAAACACAGCTTAGATTCTGTCATTCCAGTTGAAAGACCTTCCAATGACCTCAAACAGACATTTGTACACCAATGTTCATAGCAGCATTATTCACAAAAGCCAAAAGGTGAAACAACCCAAATGTCCATTGATGGATGAATGGATAAACAAAATGTGGTATATACATACATACATACATACAATGGATTATTCAGCCTTAAAAAGGAAAGAAATTCTGACACATGCTACTACATAGATGAATCTTAAGGACATGCTAAGTGAAACAGGTCAGGTACTGAAGGGCAAATACTAAATGATTCCACTAATATGAGGTACCTAGAAGAGTCAAATACATAGAAAGTAGGACAGTGGTTACCAAGGGCTGGGGGCAAGGCGGATGGGAGTTACTGTTTATTGGAGTACAGAGTTTCAGTGTGGGAAAATGAAAAATTTATGGAAATGGATAATGGTGATAGTTGCACAATGATATGACTGTACTTAATGCCACTGAAATGTACACTTAAAAATGGTCAGCAGGGCAGGCAGAGTGGCACGTTGGTTAAGAGCTGGCTTGGGACGCCAGCGGCCCTGGTTTGGATCCCACATATGAGGGCCAGTGACACTGCCCTCTACAGCTAACAACAGCTCCACCTGGAGCTGGGCTACGAGCCCCGGCAACGGTGTAGGCTGCAGCCCCTGCTGCAGTGGGCTGCCATAGGCTACAGTGAGTGGCCAGCAGCCAGCATGAGTGGCTGGCAGCTGGTGTGAGCTGCCAAGAGCAGCTGTGAGCGGCCGTCCAGAGGCCAGAGACCGATCTGCCTCATCCGGGAAGAGCGCAATGATGATACCAACATGGGCCAGTGAAGCAATGTCCTCCACAACTAGACTGAAGAACAAAAGGACAGCAACTTGTCTGTTCCCCTTCCCCGATTCCCCAACGCTGGTCCCCTCCCCCAATTTCCCAATAAAATCTTAAAAAAAGAAAATGGTCAGCATGGTAAATTTTATGTCATATAACACACATATGCATAGCCTTCGGGGACGTATTACTACTTTCTGACAGTACAACTTACTCATCCCTGGCAATAAAAATCCTCCAGAATAAACTAAACTACCTTTCTAGTCTCACAATGCATTAACGCCACTTTTCAGTTTCTATAGGATATTAGTTCAATATTATGTTAAGTAATTATTTAATTAAGATATCAAAAAGTAAGGGGAAGGATGGATTACATAAAGAAAAACAGGACTTTTCAAGATTTTAGGATTTTTTTTATTTTCCCCCCGGGGTGCCATGTCCACAGCCAAACTTATCCCCAGGTCTCAGGGCGGGGACCCAGGGCCCATGAGCTGAGGAGCTTGCTGTGGCAGCCATCTGGACTAGCCTCTGGTACGACAGGAGTGGGGGCTGAATTTGATAGGAAGCTGTTTTGCATTGTGAAACTCCAAATTGGCCTTGGAACAAATAAATGAACTCAGAAAATACTCAGTTAGATTAATATTATATATGTTGAAAAGAGTTAATAACTTAACTGCATTATACTTACAGTAAAAAAAGAATTCCCACAAAAGCGAGTACATATACCGCGTACAAAACCTTCATGTGCTTGTATTGTACGGATACAGTTTCGTTTAGTCAAGTTCCAAATTCTAACCTATGATAAAGCACACCAGGAAATTCCAGTGAATTGTTAATATAAAATGTTCAGGCACAGGAGTACTACCTTCCAAGAAAAATAAATTCAACACTGAAAACGCTATGAATCATTCTACCAGACAGCTAAAAACAAAATCCTCTGGATTAAAATAATGCAATGCATATGGATAAATATATCAACAAGCAGAACATTCAATCTGTTAAATACTCTGTTTATTCCAGTTTAAAGTGTTTCAAAGCTTTCTTTGCCAGAATGGAAAATAATTAAGTGTTGAATTATTAATAGCATCCTGTTATTAATAAAACTCACATTGAAATATCTTTATTATAAACATGCTTTATTATTTACTGTCAAATTAAGTCTTAAGGTACTCCATTTTTAATTTAAGTTTAAATAAGAAACTACTGAAGTTACTAATTCAAACAAAATTTAGACTTGAGAATTAAAAACCATGACATAGAAAAATGAAATCAAACCAATTAAACCCACAGTAACTCAAAACTAAAGAACATTTGTAATATTACTATTCTCAGTTTAAAATATCAATGTTTAGAGTGACACTTGCCTCTCCATCACATGCCCCAGAAAGGACAGTAGCCAGGTTCTTTGGATGCTTTGCCAAGCAATTGACTCCATCGCGGTGACCATCCAGGGAAGCAAGGAATGGTTTTGCAAATACCCGTTCCAGTTTGGTAGCATTTAAAGCTCTTACGTATTCTCGTGGGACCTCAAAAGGATGTAAGGTAGGATCATAGTTTCTTGGAACTGAAATAAGAATGACTCTTAATAAAATAATTCACTTTTAATATTTCCTGTGGTAGTCCTCAGCTAATCATTCCATTTGTTATTCAAGAAGCCACTGTTGGGACACTGTGCTATGCCTAGTATGGTGAAGAATAAGACAGTAGAAGACCTTTTGTCCAGAAACTTCCCAAATTACCATAAAACCACAGAATGCATATATTTTGCAAAATACTTAGACCCTATATACATACACAGCTTTTCCTTTTATATGTCCTATTACACTCTTCAACTGGGTTGTAAGCTTTCATGGGCAGTGTTTCCATTATACTGTTCACTTGTACTCCTTAAGCCTAACACAGTACCTGGCACAAAACAGGTGCATGATGAATGTTTGCCTGACTGAACTCTAATTTCCTTGTGGGGCAGCGGCTATTACTAATCGCCAGTGCTAATCACTGCAATAACAGGCATACACTGTTGTGATTATGGTTACAGCTACTCTTTATTAAACATTTTCCATCTTTGTTTACTTACTTAAAAAACAGAGTTTACAACATACCAGACACTTCCAAATACCTTACGGGTGTGATAAAAAAAATACAGTGAATGTTTAAATAAAAAAAATTATTACAGTAAAAAACACATTGCCTTTAACCCCCCCCCCCCAAAACACACCCCCTCACTTCAAACACACTTATCCCATCGTTCTTGCCACTTTCTGAAGCAGTTCTGGAAGTCCTCTTTCTTGAGCGTCTTTAGTTGTGCTGTCGTATATTAACTCATGTAATCTCCACAGCCCTCTATGGGTTAGGTTCTATTACTATTCCCACTTTATAGATGGGAAAACTGAGACACAGAACAGTAACTTGCCTATGAAGTAATGGAGCCAGAATTCAAACCAAGGCTGTGTGGCTTCAGAATCCATGTTCTTAACTATTGTATTATGGTATGCTGCCAAACATGTTGTCTCAGTTAGTAATCATGCTTAGGAAATAATTCTAAGCCTACATGTCTAAAAAACCCTCCATGTCTAAAAGTAAATGCATCTTCTTACCCCATGACTTCACTCTGCAGTTTCTTCTTTCTGACTCTATTAATGGTACTATAACTAACATTTAATCAAGCTCATTCTTATGTATTCCATCTTCCACATTCCCAACTGCCAAAACTTCAAGTCCTACTTATATTCTCTCTTTGAAATACATATTCATTCTTCCCTTTCTTTCCCTACCTTTAGTAACTTAGTTTTGGCCCTTATTACTTTATATTTGGAAGACTGTAATATCATTCCTATTTGATGGCAGTTTATACCATCACACTAAAACCCAGCTTTCTACATGTTACTCCCATGCTCAGAAACTTTCACAGGCTCCCTGCAGTGGCAGTCTTCAAACTCTTGATTGTGCGCCCCATTAGTAACAGAGTTTTGTGCAGGTCTTCTCCCCTCACACATATATACAGTATTTATCGAGTGCAAGCATGTAATTAAAGATGCTTTTTTAAAAAAATCTCAATTTAACACTATCATAGAGTGATTCGAAGGTTTTAACTTAATATATTTCTTTTTGTTTGTTTGTTTTTCTTTGAGGGCAGTGTCACTGGCCCTCATACGTCAGACCCGAACCGGGGCCGCTGGCTTCCCAAGCCAGGGCTTAACCACCGCGCCACTCGGCAGGCCCAAACTTAGTATATTTCAATGTTTGGTTTTAATTGCTACCATAGTTGAAATAGATACAGGCAGAAGTTGCTACTGCCTGGTATTGTGTTATTGGGAGCACAGACATATCAGAAACAATTCCTTCTTTTGCAGTTTTGTGCTAACAGATGTGTCTTCAGTTACTATAAACATGGCTAAGAGTGGGACTGGTTCACTTAATATGGTACTGTGCAAAGTGAAGACAGCCTGCACTTCACAAAGACAGGCAGATCCAAAGGAAAAATATCCATCGTTGGCTACGTTTATTTAGTATACAAAGGGTGCCAAAAAAAATGTACACATTTTAAGAAAGGAAAAAACTATTAAAATTTTAATAATATATATTGATAACAAAAGATGTAAAAGTCACGTCTGACTTCTGCAATTACAAGAGGTGCTCAAGGTGGTTACCATCACCATCCAGACACTTCTGATTATAGAGAACTATTGCTTACATAGATACTGTCTCTTAAAATGTGTATACATTATTTTGGCACCCTTGGTATTTAACCATCAGTCCCATCCACCAGTTTTGCAAAGGTTACTTCTGAAATTTATCTAGAAAATTTCCATTTACTCTGATGTCAATAGCCAAAAAATATTTGTCAAGTATTTTTGGCATTTTAATATTTTAACAGTTAAAAAGATTCAACAAGATAGATCACTGTGTTTACCAATATTTTCATGTAGTCAAATTTTTATAGATGACACTTTCATTATTTTTCAGGACAAAAATTTTTCAATGATGGAAGCAGTTCAAAATATACATTTTCAAAGTGATCTTTCATAGCACAAGATTTTTTGAAAAGCAATCACTTTGTTACTCACCATTCATCATTAAAATGGACCCTGAAGTAGCGGGCTATATATTTCTTTTAAAACAAAAACTCCTACTTACTATTCACAGCCAAAGAAAAAGTTGAGCAAATCTTAAAAAAATGCTTAATTCATCATTATGTTCCACAATTCTTCTAAGAGCTTTTCCATGATATTACCAAGGCACCTCTGCAGGAAAAGATTTTCATGGTCGTTCCCCCCGCCCCCATCACTTAATGAGGATGTTAGTATTAATGCAAGTATTATGTAAAGATTAATTTTTTTTTAAGAAATATATATTGAAGTACTGCTTTTCCCCACTCCACAATGGATAGTCCAATACATCCATTTTAGAGAGCTCTGACCAATGGAATAAATTTCAAGCTATTTTCTGGTCTTCCACAATGTGGTCCCAACCTACTTCTTCAGCTTCAAGTGCTTTCTGAAACTCAGCTCCAGCCAAGTTGTCACCTAAAACTCCTTGCACTTTCCCATTCTTGAGTCCTTGCAGGTCATTTCTTCTACTACGAATACACTCCAACTTTCATCCTAACCTACCTAAATCCTATGCAACCTTTAAAAATATTCAGCTTAAATCTCATGTCTATAAAGTTTTTCAAATCATTATGAGCATTCCCAACTCTAAATTCATACATTCAATCAACAATAAACATGCACTAAATATATATGGGGCATTTGCCATATGCCACAAGCATTGAGGATATCATAGCTAACAAACTCATGGCATAAACTTACGTAAGTTTTTCTCAAATATATGTATGTTAACCAACTGTATCAGAATAACCAAATGAGTTTTAAAAATACAGATTCTCTGATGCCCATACCAGGGCTATTAATCAAAATACTCAATAAGTACTTGAATACTGCACAAAATTTACAAGGAAGTAACAGCCAAACAAGAATGAAAGAATAAGGAAAATAATGTCTTCCTTATTGAATGTTTTACAGAACTCCAGTCCTTTTATTTTTCCATTTTGCTATTAACACGTCCATCAGAAAGTATAAAGAAACAGGAAGATGTTAGCAAAGATAAGACCTTTAACAACAAGATCAGATGACTAATAACCTCCTAACATTGAGATTGTATGACCAGCCATTCACTCATTCCCACATTAAGACATTTATAAAGCAACTACTATGTGCCAGGTGTTGTCTAAACACGGTGGATATAGAAACAGATAAAATGTTTCCCTCTCTCCAAGCTCAGTCTGATGGGAAGGACTGACAACCAAAATAATCATGAGACACAGTGATAAACACTCTGACATTATTTAAAAAGGGCACTTATAATGGGGGTATGGGGGAAGGCTCCATAGAGGTAAGTATGGAAGGATTACTGTTCAGAGAAATCTTCCCAGATGAAGGAAAGAAATTGGGTAAGGGTGTGTGCCACAGGCTGCCTGAAAAGAGAATGCCTGAAATGCACTCAAATTGGTAAGGGTCAATGTAAGCTACTTGCAGGAAAAGTAGTGACTGGTGAAACTAGAGAGGAAGATGGGACCACGTTCAAGGAAAAAAAGCTGCTGTCAAATCCAGATAATGTAACCTAATTTGCATTTTTGAAATATAACTGTCTTGTTACTTAACCTGTAAACATCTTCTGAGCAGAGGCCATACTTCTTAGCAAAGCTCATACATATATGTTGATAACCTCGAATAATCAAAACAGTGAAATATTGTTCCAGTCTAGTCTTCCATCACTTATCATTTATTCAAACTCTGACCACATGGCTCTTTTTTTATGCCTTAAGTTCATTCACCCTTAAGGCCTTTGAACTTCTTATTCTCTTCATTAGAAGAGTCTGTTCTCATGTTTGGTCCCTTGTCATTCAGATATCATGAGCTATAATTCATAAGCAGTCAGCACGTTAATGGGGCAACACACACCAGTAGGTATAAATAACACGCATTCATTTCATTTTAACCATTCCCAATTCCAGGAGTTAAGAGAAAACTGATGGATTTAAGTTTCACCTTCGTCTCTTTCCATGACCAGGAGTATATAACTTTACGATATAAAGTGGCCATAAGTTAGAAGAACAGGGAGGTCTAAAGAAGCCTGTTTTAACTGTTAAATGCCTCAATTTACGAGTTTGGTTCATTTAAGCTCCACCTTTTAGTAGTCAAGTGGCCAGAAGTGAGAGCAGCAGGAAAGTTTCAAGACGCCTGCTTAACTGGGAAATGCTTCAGTTCACGAGTTTGGTTCAATCAAGTTCCACTTTTCAACGACAGTCACCCGAGAAGCATCGGAGAGCAGCACCTGGGGGTGGCGGAGGTGGGGGCGGAACCATTTTCCACATGGCTCAATTTCCCACTTACCACTAGACCAAGTTCTCAGAACAAGGGCTTAAAGAGAAGGTTTCTGCTACCCAGGCTCGTAACGGCCTGATCTGTACAAAGTTTGCCTTAGAGAAAGGGAACAGGGAAAGAAGGCGACTACAGCGCATCTCCCCGCCACCTTTACTCGGTAAAAGCCGAGGGCAGACCCAAGGCGGGTGGGCTCCCTACTAACTTGTCTCACCTCTCTGTAAGTCCAACTTGGTTTCGCGGACATAGTTGTCCGGGTTTCGGCTCAGCATCTTCACCTTCATCTTGGCGGCCAGGTCTCCTGGACTCACTCCACGAGCCCTTTCCCTCCGGGTCTGATCGTCGCCGCCGCAGCCTCCTCTGGCGAATTCTACTTCCGCTACCCCTAGACGACTTCCTGTCATGTGACTTGCACGGAGTGGAAACCCGCTGCGTTCGCTGGACTCCGCGGCGTTCCGTAGTAGTGCTGACAAAGCTTGGCCGGAGGCGGTTCTGTGCGCTCCCCTCTACACCGTCCAGTCCTAGCCGGCTGCAGCTGGAGGCGACGCTGGGCGGGGACTGGGCGGAGCCGGTCGCACCACCTCCTTTGCCTCCGACGGCGTGACGCGCGGCGGCGCCCCTGCTATGCCCCCTCCGCTCCCGGGTCTCCCCGCGCGCCGGTCCCGGAAGTGGGCTACAGCCGGGCGAGGGGTGGGGATTCTTGCTTCAAGGCGGTGTCTCTCGTCCCCGTGGCGGCCCCTGCATCTCGTGCCACCAACACGGCCCCAGGCGCCGTGATGTCAGCGGGCCCCGAGCCAATGACGACCCAGGGCCAGTCGGCTCCCGGGTCTTCTGCATGGGGCACGGTATTCCGTCATGTTCGGTACGAGAACCTGGTGGCGGGAGTGAGCGGCGGGGTCCTGTCCAACCTCGCGCTGCACCCGCTGGACCTCGTCAAGATCCGCTTTGCGGGTAAGTGCCCGCTCGGACCCTGGGCTCTTTCTCCTCGCTGTCACCCGGAATTGGGTGATGCAAAAGGAGGCCCGGGTCGCCCCTGCTGCTTGCATGCTAAGAGGCGAGCGTTGAAAAGGCTCTGTCCGGGCGCTCCTGCAGCTAGAGTTGAGAGCGGGGAGCAATGGGGAGAAAAGTGCTCACTGGCGTGGAATGCGGGGCTTAAGGCCTGGCGTGGCTGAGCCCTCACCACGTGCAGGACGTTTCGCGGCGTAAGGTGCTTTCGTCACGTGTTTGGCGACTGGGCTGAGAGGACAAGGCAGGCGCTTGGGCTAAGGCGTAGCGCCCAGGTTTGCGATGGAATTCTCTTGAAGGTTGTTTTTTGTTTTTTTTTTATAGCGTTTCTAGTGTGGCATGAGGCCCTCCAAAGGAATACGTGGTTAGAATTCATTTTTATTATTATTATTTTTTTTTTTGAGGGTAGTGTCACTGGCCCTCATATGTGGGACCCGAACGGGAGCCGCTGGCTTCCCAAGCCAGCGCTTAACCACCGGCCCTAGAATTCAAATAGTATTTGTGTTTTTTGTTTTTTAATTAAGTTTATTGAATTGAGTACCTAGAGTTAAGTCACTTAAGTATATTGAACTTAACAAAGTACTGCAGAAGTGAAATTCAACACATTGTGGCAAAGATAGTCTCAAAGAAGGTCTTCAATAACTTTTATTTGGAAACGTTTCTGTTTTCGTTCTCTTTACTACACGTGAAGTTCTGCCTTGAGGATTCGATCTGCAGAAGTGGTTTTTTTTCTTTAAAAGTTAGTAATTCTGTTCTATTCAGATATATATTGTTCTCTGACTCTTTCTAGAGTGCTGTATGGGATATAGAAACACCTAAATAAAGTTCTTCTCCTCAGGGGACTTAGTCTGATTATAGGCCTGAAACTTAGTCATATAAAAGACTATGCTAGACCACATAAAACCAAGGACAAAATGGAATAAATACAAATACCAAAATATGAATAGAGGCAGACTACCAAGAAAATTGTGGATTTCTGATGGCCATATAAATCTGTATCTGTAAAGATTCCATTAGATCTTAAGGTTTTCCAAAGAAAGACTAGTATTTTGACATCTGGTCAGGAACCAAGAAGCCATTCCTTTTTTTTTTTTTTTTTTTTTTTAAAAGCCATTCTATGAAGGAAAAAATCAGTGAAAATTATAGAGTATTATCTTTAGAAGAAAACCTGCGAAGGCATATAATTTCCATGGAGTTTATATGCATGCACAAATAAATTATGATGACAAGTAACATTAATTGAGCATTTACTAGGAACAAGGCAATAAACTAAGTACCTTACATAACATTATCTTATTGACTACTCTGCACAACCTTGTGAATTATCTACGTTATGCAGATGACAATAATAGAAGTTGACTAACTTGCCCAAAGCAGAAGTTTGTAAAGATAGAGCTGGGATTTGAACCCAGGTAGTCTAATTCTAGACTCCTCTAGCACTTACCCACTCTCCATACTGCTACCTCTAGGAATCCCTGTATGACTTGGTGTCTCTCTTCTGCGGTGTTTTGTCTACGCGCAGAAGAAATGGCAGTTGAGATAATCATTGAGGAATAGTGTGGTTGGCTTGGTAAGTTTAAGAGCATGCAATAAGCATACTATACCTGAGGAAAGGGATTTCTGGTACCTGAGAAGATTTGTAGTTTTGATGAAATAGGGAGAGTGTTAGGAAACCTGTAGGGTTGAGGTGACTGATAAGGTGATGGAGACTCAATGGGAGGACAAAAATAAAGCTCTAGGAGTTGAAGCAGAACTTTGTAATAATGAAGCCCACAGTGTGGCTATGAAACGGTGATGGAAAAGAGGAAATTTGGGGAAGATGTATAACTGATATCAAAATAGTTGAATGGCCATCAGCATTAATGCTGTAGTTTTTATGCTTTTGTAAAATTAAGCTCTGATAATGAAATTATAATATTTTGTGACAGGGTATTAGTTTTGAATGTACCATTGAACCAAACCTGGACCATTTCAGTGAGTCAGGTGCAAATTGGAACTAAAAGGGATCCAGAGTGGTAGAAAAATTAGAAATCATTTCATGTGAAAAATGACTGGCAGAGTGAGTAGCCTGGGGAGGGGTGGTGGAACCTAAGGTATTTAGAGGATTGTCATGTGGGAAAGGGAGTTGCCTTACTGTGAGTTGATCTAAAGGGCAGACAGAAGCTGGGTGCAAATTACAGGGAAGCAGATTTTGGCCTGGCAAAGTGGTGCTCCGAAATGAAACTGGCGATAATTGGAACTGGTTCAGAAGCTGGATGACGAGGCTTAGAAGGCATTCTTATAGTGAGTGGAAAGGTTGGATGAGGTGATCGTTGAGGGCTCTTCGAACTTTAAGATATGTAGTCATCCCTTGATATCCATGGGGTATTGGTTCCAGGATCTCCCCTGTGGATACAAAAATCCTCAGGTGTTCAAATCCTTTATAATATTGGGTTGTTGGAAAAGTCATGACGTATTTTTTGTATGTTTTTTGTTGCCAAAATGCATCATGACTTTTCTGACAACCCAATATAACCTATACACATCCTCTCATGTGCTTTAAACCATCTCTAGATGACTTATAATACCTAATACTATGTAAATGATATGTAAATTGTTGTTGTACTGAATTGTTTAGGGAAGAATAACAAGAAAAAAAGTCTGTACGTGTTCACTACAAGTGCAACCATCTAGGTCTAGTTACGTAGTACATATCAGCAACTGTGTAACTCTTTTCTTGAATATTTTTTTTTTTAAAGATTTTATTGGGGAATTGGGGGAGGGG
The DNA here is from genome assembly GCA_033961575.1 of Aselliscus stoliczkanus. NCBI lineage: Eukaryota > Metazoa > Chordata > Mammalia > Chiroptera > Hipposideridae > Aselliscus > Aselliscus stoliczkanus. Next base: position 29,001,263 of record CM066731.1, read on the forward strand.
AACAGACAAGTCGCCATCTCCTTGTTCTTCAGTCTAGTCGTGAAGGATGCCGCCCCACTGGCCCATGTTGGTATCATCATTGCGCTCTTCCCGGAAGAGGCAGTCCAGTCACCGGCCTCTGGATGTCGCTCACCGCGGCTATTGGCAGCTCACGTTGGCTGCTGGCCACTCACTGTAGCCTATGGCAGCCCACTGGCTGCAGCCTACATCGTTGCCGGGGCTTGCACAGCCCAGTTCCAGATGGAGCTGTTGTTAGCTGTAGAGGGCAGTGTCGCTCGCCCTCATACGCGGGATCCGAACCGGGGCCACTGGCATCCCAAAACCAGCTCTTAACCAACACGCCACTCGGCCGGCCACTTGCATTTTTTTTTTTAAGATTTAATTGGGGAATTGGGGAAGGGGAACAGCCAAGTTGTTGTCTTTCAGTCTTTGTTGTGGATGGCGCAGCTAGCTCAGCTCCAAGTCCAGCCGCCATCTGGCTGCCCATTGGCAGCTCGTAGCCGCTCAGCTCAAGATGCTGTGTTCAATCTTGTTGCAGGTGGGCATAGCCCACCATCCCATGCGGGAGTCCAGCCCGCAAACTTGTTAAGAGCACGTGCTCTCACCAGCTGAGCCATCCTGCCACCTGTTGGCAGCTCAGCTCAGGTGCAGCTCACTGGCCCATGTGGGAATCGAACCGGTGACCCTGTTGCTCAGAGCTTGCACTCTTAACCAACTGAGCCACTTGGCCAACCCTCAAATATTTTTGATCATGGTTGGTTGAATCTTCAGATGCGGAGGGTGGACTGTAATTTTAGATCATTGAAAATGATGAGAGAGCCCCGGATAAAGAAGAATGTAAATGAGGTATAAAAATAATAATTTTGTAAAATAACCTGTAAGCCTAATAATTCATAAATTAATCAAGGAACCAAAATGCAGAGTCCAGTAACAATAATAGCACACAGTTGAGTTTTGGTATAGTATTGCAAGAGCCAGAAGCATAAATAAACTAATACTTGCTGAATAATTGCTATGTGCCAGGCATGATTTTAAGGGCTTTATATGTAATCCTTTGTAATTTTTAGAGCTAGGTTCTGTTACTTTTCTCACTTTATGGATGAGAAAGCTCTGGCACAGAGTAATCAAGTAACTTTCTCAGGGTCACACAGTCAGTATTGGAATTAGGATTCAAACCTAGTAAGTCTGATTCCATAGCATATGCTGTTAGTTTAAAACCTAAGTGGGTAGTTCAATATAGCTAAAGTGTAAAATGTTATTGGTGGAAATAAAAATGATTCCAGAAAGTTTAAGAAGCTGCCAAATTGATGTATCATTTATGCCATGTAAAAATGGAAGCCAGGTTTGGATGTTAGAAATGAGAGCAGGACTAGAGATGTGGAAACTGTAGCACAGGGATAGCCATGGAAGCTACGTTGTGATTGAGAGACTACCCAGTTCATTTGTTTCCTCAGTAGAAAATAAATTTTACCTTGGCTAGCCAATATATGCGCTCACACACACACACAATACTGAAACAAGTTTCATATAACAATACTTATCCTTATACTTGTGATGTCACTTACATTGTTTTCTATTATGTGTGTTTTGGTTTTTTAGTAATGATTGCTAGTGATCTGCTCAGTCAATTTCTTGACCAATCTGCAAGTTTAAAAACACGGACATAGAGTACATACAGATAGAGGGGATTGGTTTTATTAGGCAAGACCAACTCTTCACTGTGACAGGAGAGGTAAAACTAATATCCAACAAATGAAACAAGTTGTGCTAGGCTGGTAGTGGTAGGTGGTGATTTTTTAAGTCTTTATGTTGCCTTTTCTCAAAAGTGAATTAAAATTAGGGTCCCCTGTCTTGGCTCCCTCCTGCACACAAAACTTCTATCTTGTGTCTGTTGGCATCTTTTAGTACTCTCATAGGCCATTGTAACAGTTATGTAGGAAGTACTTAGATGTACATACTGTTTCTTCAGTGGCAAATATTTTTGAGACAGTTCTGAGGCAATTTAGACAAAAAATATTCACTGTATTTTATCTATATAGCAATTTAATTTCAAGTTCAGGGAGGCCCTAGTTCAGATCCTCTTTATCCAAATAACTTGGCAATGGTCTATTAACTTGTTTTCTTGCTTCTTGGTTGTTTACCTTCAAATTCATTCTCCATGGGCTGCCAGGGTTTCCTTTCTAAAACTTATATTTTACTATCTTAGGCACATTTCGACCGAGATCATAGCCAAACTCTTGTGTGTGATTTTTCAAGAACCTTTGCAATTAGGCCTGTATTAGTCTGCTAGGGCTAAAAGTACCACAGACTATGGCTTAATCAACAGCAATTTATTTTCTCAAAGTTTTGGGGGCTGGAAGTCCAAGATTAAGGAGCTGGCAGGGTTAGTTTCTGTCAACTAGGGGAAGCCGCCTCCCTTCACACTCTCTTACCTATCAATTAAGGAGTCCTTTTGATTCTACCATAAATCTTACCTGGACCTGCCCACATTTCTCACTTCACACTGCCATCATCCTCTTTCAGGATACTATAATTTCTTCAAATAGCAACAGAATTAAATTATATATAGTTTTATATGCTTTTTCCTCATACTCAAGAGTATATTCTGAACATTCCTCTTTTGTTATTAAATATACTTCCAAAAAATAAGATTTTATCAGTGAGGTTGAATAACTTTTCAATGCATCTTGGCTATTTATATTTTTCTGTAAATTGATAGTTCATATAATTTGACCATTTTCTTAGGAGCTGTTTGTGCATTTTCTAGTTGATTTGCAGATACTTCTTGTATATTACATATATTAACTCTGTACTACAAATATTTTTTCTCAATGTCTTATTTATGGAGTCTTTCATGAAATAGAAGCTTAAAGTTATGTAATCAATTAAGTATTTTCTGTTACACTTCCAAAACAAATATGAATTACCCTTATTTAAAAAACAAAAAATGTATATAAGTTAGTGTTTCCTTTACCCTATATTTTATTAATTTAGAACTTTTTAGAGTGAGAAAACAATGAATGGGAAGGATACTTTTTCTACTTTTGTATTAATTTTGGTGTATGTTTGTGTGTGTTGGTGGGGAGGGTAGAAAAAGAATTTACAGAAAAATTTAACCCTTTCCTACCTATTTTCTTTCCTGCCACTCTCTTCAGGTCTTGACAGTACTCTTGATATAATAAAGGCTTCTGGCTAGTTTATTTTTTGAATAATATTTTAATCTTTGAATCCATAATCTTGGATATCTATAACAAAAACAAACTTGTGTTGAAACTTATTAAGAGGCTCTTGGATTATTTTAAGAGCTGATCCAACACTTCCTACAATATTATTTGAGTGCTTAGTATGTCCTCAATAAAAATTTGAATCGATTCATCAATGTATGTATTTTTGAAATATTAAATCATACTGGAAAATAATTTTCTCCCTAAAAAGGTTTTTCTTCTGAATTTATTTCCTTTATGTGATTGATTGTGTGATGTTTATTTGTGATTCAGAATAAAACTTTGCTCTCACCTCACTTTGTGTATCTTTTACTGCAGTGAGTGATGGATTGGAACTGAGACCGAAATATAAAGGAATCTTGCATTGCTTGACTACCATTTGGAAACTTGATGGACTACGAGGACTTTATCAAGGAGTAACCCCAAATGTGTGGGGTGCAGGATTATCTTGGGGACTCTACTTTTTCTTGTGAGTAGATCTGGGAGATTTTACAGAATTAAATAAGAGGAATTATTATTTTTAGTGCTTTTTTTTTTACATATCAGTTAATGAAGCAAGATGTGCCATTTAATCAGTTTCTCTGAGTTGGAAAGTTCAGAAAAAGCAAAATAGCTTATTTTCATTCTCTGTTAGCTATTATCAGAGACATTTGGTCTGAAAGAAAATTTTTAACAGGAAGAAGGCAAATACATGAAATTCTTGAAAGCCATTCTTGAGAAACATTCTTGGGAAGCCGTTTCTGTGAGATAAATCCAGGAAAATGGCTTACAAAATACATTTGATTCATAATGAAGTTGGAAAAGCAGAAGAGGATAGATCTCGGGTCTTTATAAGAAAACGTACCACAGGAAAATCCCTAGTGGAACAGGAAGCAAAAGCCAGTGATTGGCTGAAAGAGTTTGAGGCATGTTCCTCCTTCCTCACCCCTTATTTGACCTGTTTCATCATCTTCCTATCTAATTCTCTTCCTTTATCCTTGACCTGTCAGATATCATCACCATTTGAAATAACCACTATTGCGTGCTTACTGAAGAAGCCACAGAAAGTGCCTGTGGCAGGCAGTTCAACCCATTGAGTGTACAGGAGTGTGGGGCGCTGCAGTAGACAAGCGTGTGCTGTCTTGGGCATGCCTCTAATATTTGAAACTGAATCCATGCATCAAGATGGGGGGCAAGCTATTCTTTGTCTTAATAGATGGCATTTTTAGGAAAACATCAATACCTGGTGTATCTGCCTTCAGACTTGGGTTCTCCAAAGAGTTTCTAACGACCAGACTTGGGTTCTCCAAAGAGTTTTTAACGACCAGCCATAGAATGTTTTTGTGTTGAAAATTTTTTATAATAAAACAGTATACTTGTGGGCCAACCGAGTGGCACAGTGGTTAAGCGCTGGCTTGGGAAGCCAGTGGCCCCGGTTCAGGTCCCACATATGAGGGCCAGTGACACTGCCCTCAAAAAAAACAAACAGTATACTTGTTTCATGGTAGAATAGTATTGGTAAAACCTGCAAAGATTTATTTATTTAAGATTTTATTGGGGAGTTAGGGGAGGGGAACAGACAAGTTGCTGTCCTTTTGTTCTTCAGTCTAGTTGTGGAGGATGTTGCTTCACTGGCCCATGTTAGTATTGTGATCATTGTACTCTTTCCAGCTGAGGCAGTCACTCACCATCCATTGAACAGCCGCTTACGGTGGCTCATGGCGGCTCTCACAGGCTGCCAGCTGCTCATGCTGGCTGCCAGCAACTCGCGGTAGCTCACGGCAGCCCACTGCGGCCTCAGTGCAGCCTACTCTGTCACCATTCACTCATGGCAACCCAGCTCCAGGTTGAGCTGTTGTTCACCATCTTAGCTGTAGAGGGCAGTGTCACTGGCCCTCATATGTGGGAACTGAACCCGCAGCCCTGCTGCTCAGAGCTGGCGCTCCCAAGCCAACTTTTAACCAACTGAACCACTTGGCCGGCCCCCAAACCTGTGAAGATTTATTTAGCTGAAGTCTTTCAAGGGAAAAGTGGAAATTGGAGTTAGGCTGATTTGACTCCCCTGCTCAGGAATATTTCAGTGGTTGTCTACTTTCTAACAAATAAAGCCCAAATGTCAGTCTACCACTCAAGGGTGGCTCAGTTTTGCCTGTCTTCCCATCCACCCTTACTGTAAGTTTTGCTCATGCTCATCTGTTCCCCTATTGAAACTAATTGTCTCTCCATACCCAGCCAATGCCCCTTCCTATTACTGCGATCTCAGTATAGTTTCTGAATCTCTTATACTGTCTGTATTGTCTTTTATCATTATTTGTGTGCTGCCTGTGGCCCTTGTTAGTGTATTAGGAAAGATCCATTGAGTGTTTATCTTTTTATCTATCACACTTACCAACCATAGTACCTGAACAAAGGTATTCATTCAGCACATGTTGTTAGGTGTCTTTTTGGGCCTCTTGCCTTGTCTGCCCAATCCCTGCACCACCACTATACCCTCCCACCTCCCAGTTTTCCCTGTTGATTGTTTTTGTAGATTGATGAGTGTGTGATTAAAATGTTTTACATATGTATTGCTAGCTTTATATATATTTGTGGTGGGATGATATAATCTTACAGTAAACCATTCCAGCAAATCTGTTCTTGAAAAAAGTTTCTTTTTATGCTGCATTATGCATTTTACTTTTGGGGTACTATTGCAAAGTTACACACCACTTTAAAACACACTTTACTGGGCCGGCTGAGTGGCTCAGTTGGTTAAGAGCTCGCTCAACAGTGTGAGCTGAGCTCCGAGCAACAGCAGTTCGATGCCAGCTCGAGCTGAGCTGCCACTAAGCTGCCAACAGGTGGCAGGATGGCTCAGCTAGAAAATAAAAAAAACCAGACTACTGCTTTATAACATCTATTCAAATATTTATTACACTGCTCATATATATATATATCCTTTTTAGTTACAATGCCATCAAATCATATAAGACAGAAGGAAGAGCTGAACGATTAGAGGCAACAGAATACCTCGTCTCAGCTGCAGAAGCTGGTAAGATACTGTGTGATGTATAAAACTCAGGTTCCAACTTGATTTTCGCTTTTGATTTGGTTTTATCTGTTTTTTTTCCTTTGAAAACCAGAGTTTAAATCGGCTTATCTATCTGTACTAATCAGTGATCACAAGAAATTTCTTAGAAAGCAGGTATTCTTATTGATTACTCCAGGTGGATTTCAAGAATTTTACTTATCACAGGATAGTAAAATTTAGAAAAGTTATAAATCTCTAATAGTTTAAGATGATTCAGTATAGTGTTTCTTCAATTAAAGTATAATTTCCATTGTCAAGTTATACAATTTAGTAGGCTGTTTAATTGCTTCATTTGTACATAATATTCAGAAGAGGAAAACAACTTAAGACCCATAAGTCTTTAAAACTCCTACTTTGATACTTTGCACACCTTAGTTTCTTAATGTGTATTGATGGTCTTTTAAGGCAAGAGCTATCTTGCTCATATTTGAATACCTAGCAACTAACAGAGACCTGAATCACACAGGACTCAATAAAGATTTGTTGAATGAAGGACTATTTAGAAAACTCAGCAAATGAGAAACTTTACCAGATGATTTTATTTTTTTTTACAAAATTGTCACTTTCTGTAAAGAATGTAAAAATATGAATTATTACACTGCATAGTTCTTTAATTTTTGAGGTGTTGTAGCTACTTTGAATGGATTTGGGCAAGATCGTGGTAAAGTTGAGGTGGATCTATGTGTGCATATGCACCGTTTGAGGTGGATCTATGTGTGCACATGCACCGATTGAGGTGGATCTATGTGTGCACATGCACTGATTGAGGTGGATCTATGTGTGCACATGCACCGATTGAGGTGGATACATGTGTGTACATGCACCGATTGAGGTGCTGGGTTCCTGTCCTTTTCACCTAATCTTCAAGCCCTCTGGGCTCGACTGTGTCCTTCCCCTAAGTGTCTGCATCTCATATCAGAGTCTGCTTCCCAGGACTGCCATTTGTCGTCTACATCAGGTCACATTGTTTAGGAGCCAGGACATCTGTACTGTCCTCATACCTTAAAGGGTAACTGGTTCCCATTTCCATGTCCCTTTTCATTTACCTCTCTCTCACCACCTGAGGAACTTTTTGTGACCACCAAAAATTACATCTATCATTTAGCTCTAAGACTATGCCTCAGAAACCACATCTCACTGTTGCAGGTACAGCCCCTGAGCAACCCCATTCTTTATATAAATGGACTGTTCTTAACTTGGATTGTCATAATTGAGAAAGTACCTATATGCTGAGTAATCTTATTTAAATCTGTTTTTAGGAGCCATGACGCTCTGCATTACAAACCCATTATGGGTAGCAAAAACTCGCCTTATGTTACAGTACGGTAGTGTTGTTAACTCACCACAGCGGCAATATAAAGGAATGTTTGATACACTTGTGAAAATATATAAGTATGAAGGTGTGCGTGGATTGTATAAGGTAATGAATTATTATCAATACATTTTTAATAACTGACCATTATAATTTCCCTTGGCTCTATTGTTTGAATTCTGAATGACCTGTAGTCAGTACTAAAAAGAAGCCAAACTTAGGCAAGAAACAATTTAATGAAAACTGAAATCTAGTTTACAACGTTAGAATTGCACTTTAAGCTGTTTATCCCCATTACCATAAGATGGATCATCATGACACTGGTGGGTATGAGAAGGACTGTCTGAAACTTTGTCGAGTGACCATTTGCTAACTCACACTTTAAGGTCACCTATTCCTTACTCCCCTCCCTGGAACCTGTGGTCTCTTGGAAATTTGCTTAGTTTAGTTTTTTTTTTTTAAATTGTCCCCTTTTAGGGATTTATTCCTGGGCTGTTTGGAACATCACACGGTGCCCTTCAGTTTATGACATATGAATTATTGAAGGTGAAATACAACCAGCATATCAATAGGTTACCTGAAGCCCAATTGGTAAGATGATTCTTGAAAAAAATGTATCATTTACTTTTATGGACAATAATAGATGAAAATTTTGTCATGTTTACTTTAGTAATATTACTATGATGATGAGTACTCTGGCACTAATGTAATTTATAGTTAAATATTTTATAGGATGATAGCATACAAATATTAAAAATAGAACCCCTTAATTGCTCAGAGCTTGTGTTAAGAGGGGAAATAGTATTTTTCACTTACAGATCCATTTAAATGTTTGCTTTCCTATATAATTTATACAACCGTATTTTTAAAGAAATCATGTGTAAAGAAAAACATGTTTTATGTTGTCATTTTAGAGCACAGTAGAATATATATCTGTTGCAGCACTGTCCAAAATATTTGCTGTAGCAGCAACATATCCGTATCAGGTTGTAAGAGCTCGTCTGCAGGACCAGCATGTGTCTTACGAGGGTGTGGTGGATGTGATCACGAAGACGTGGAGGTGAGAGCACGTGGTTCTCAAAATGCTTTTTTAGGGGTGCCTTGAAACCTTAAACTGTCTGGTGGACATTAGTTCTGTAGCAAAGGCCAGCGTGCTGTGCTGAAAACATGGCTGGTGGCCCCTGCTTTCCCATTTCCCATTTACTACATGGGCTTCATCTCTTTTAGGGCTTGATTTCTTCATTTGTAGAATTAGGATATCTAAGTTAACATGAGTATAAAAAATGAGATCTAAAAGTGTTTTGACAAATTAATGAAACAAAATTTAGGTGTTATAAAATATTTTGTCTTGAAAGTCAGAAAAAACCTAGTTTAATACAATTAAGGCCTCATAACTTTTGCGAATACAGCAGGTCATCGAATAACATCATTTCCTTATAAATTTGATGAGATGCTGTAGGAACTCAACTCTTGTTTATATCAATTAGCCTGTGGTAAAATTGATTTCTTTTATGTTGTTTCACTTAAAGTTGCAGAACCTATTTGCTAATGTAAAATGAGGACTTATTGCACTAGTCTCCACGTCTGAAAGAAATGCTTGTTCTTCAGCATGGGAATAGTTAAACTGTTATAGGTAGACACCGCATGTTTATCTTTTTTTTTTACCCATATTTATCTTTTTTTTGCCCATATTTACATTTAATTCTACAAGGTCAGAGCAGAATATTTTGAATGTTCAACTTAGTTCAATTTAGTAAATTTAAAGAACCTACATGACAAGTTCCAAGGCCAAATTCCTATGCCAGACATTAAGAAAATACAATTTTATTTTACTGTATGCTATTTTTAGTGTTGTCTAGCATTTATGTAATACGAGATTTTTTTTTTGAGGGCAATGTCCTGGCCCTCATATGTGGGACCCAAACCGGTGCTGCTGGCTTCCCAAGCCAGTGCTTAACCACCGCGCCACTCGGCCAGCCCTAATATGAGATTTTTAATGCTTAGATCATTATCATTTTAGTGCTTATATCAGTATCAACTGATCATTAGATTAGATCCTGCATGTTCACACATTTAAGGCATTTGAAAGATGGTTATCATTTAAGCACTTTCCAGTTCAGTTTTGAGGTGTCTCTGCCCTCTCTTCTTCGGTCAGCCCACGAAAGGTAGAAACCCCTACAAGTGGCTCAAAAGCTACATTCCTCCAAGACATTGAAAACATGGACTTAAATCACAGGGAGGTTTGACCCTGGCTCCATGTCCTATGCCAGTTAAAACTTGTTTATCTTCAGGCTAGCTATGTAGGAAATTAAGCACCTATCTATTTTTTCGTCTAAAGGAAAGAAGGCACCGGTGGATTTTACAAAGGAATTGCCCCCAATTTGATTCGAGTGACTCCAGCTTGCTGTATTACCTTTGTGGTATATGAAAATGTCTCCCATTTTTTACTTGACCTTAGAGAAAAGAAAAAGTAAGCTGAAAGAAGATAATTCCAGCATATCTGCCCAAGGCAGCAACATGCTCCTTTGCGTTTGAAGTGTAAAACTCAGAAGAATACTACACAACAACTGGGCTCATAATCAACATTGGTCTATGATTATTAAAAGTCAGAGAACTGCTAAGTCTTAATAAAGTTTTTCAGCTTTTTGCCTTTCCCATACATGTGGGACTTGGCTCCCTTTGCCTGAAATGTCTGCTATCAACACAACAGTAAAACTGACATCAACTGGAGAGTTTCACACATTTCTCCGTTGTTCAAGTAGAAGGTGATTTGCAAAATGAATTAGGTGAATATGCTTCTTTTTCTGAACTCATTTGTCTGGATTATTTTTAAAATTGACCTCTGTGCAATAGCAAGAAAATGGCTTCTTACAAGAATCTTATCACTGTTTCAAGGGTAAATCAAGCTTTAAGGATTTATCAAGCTGAAAAGATGTTGCCCAAATGCAAACCATTTTAGAATTGAGAAATTTGGGTGAGAAAAAAATCCACTGTAAGTGTGCTTTAATTTTAAGTCAGTTGGAATGCACTAAGTAGAGGAATTTGAGAAATTATGTACTTCTCTTAATTTGAGAAGTATCTGACATCTGTTGTCATTCCATCACTCATTTTATTTCCAGAGGCCCTTCCATAATTTAAAATGTAGTCCTAGATCCTATTATTATTATTATTTGGCATGATTACCTAGTATCTTTTAAATTTTTAAAATCTGAACTAGGATTTAGCTGTTTTAGCCCTTATTTAGCATATTTGGCTATAAATCACTTACTGGAGTTGCAAATAGATCACTTTATACAGATACTGGAATGACTGGGATTGTTTGTTGACAAACTGTATGGAAATGACATACTTTGACTTCCTACTTCAGTTATCAGATATGAATCCTGATCCCAAATAAATTACTAATCTACATTGGTTACTCAAATTCAGGTTTAAATACAAATTACATTACTGGCTGTTATTGGTTTTATGAGTTATTGTAAATATCTATAAATGCAAAGCCCTGCCCTAAAGGGATGCCAGAATAATACCAGTATTTTTATTTATCATAAACATCTATAAATACTATTACAGTACCATCTATCTGTTGTAAATAAAACACTGTGGTTTTCAAAGCCATATTTAAATGGTTCTTTGAAAGATAGGTCTATTTTTTATATTTTGAAAATGACACTGTTTTAAAAATAAAGGTGAAATGATAAGTACCTAATTATATTTACTGTGATTTCTTGTAACATGCACAGGAATGCTCTATAAATGAAATGTGATGTATTTTTTTCATGCTCTGGATCATACCGTAATTCATATGAAATCCTGATATTAGTCCCTATGTGGAAAGCCAAGCTGTGGTTGATATTTGTAGTTTTTAGAGGTAGTGCCATTATTTGATTGCCTCTTATGTACCCCCAAATTAATAAAATGTAATTTCCATAGTACAGACTTGTAGAAAAAATAAGTAAGCATTAAATAACTACAATTCTAGGTTAAGAACATTCAAAATTTCTACAAAGCCCTGTCAGAGTTCTGAGAAAAGAGAACTCATTCCATTCCTTCAACAACAAATAGTTACTGCGCTCCTGCTGTCAGTTCTGTCACCAAGCATTGAAGACAGCAGTAAATAAGCCAGACAACATTCCTGCACTCAGAGAAGTTTCACTTTAGTGTGAGTGACAGAAAACATACAAATAAATGCATAATATAATTTCTGGTATTAAATGCTAGAAATAAAACTAAAGCAGAGTTGGGAATGGCATTGCTCTGTTAGGTTCAGGCCAGGAAAGGTCTTTGAGGAGGTAATATTTGAAACATTTTGAAGGAAGTGAGGAAGCCAGTGCAATGAGATAGAGGAAACATTGTTAAGTAGAGAAAAGAGGAAATACAAAGGCCCTGAGGCAGGAATTCACTTGACTGGAAGGGATGAGCGGCCAGGGAGAGTGGGGAGAAGTTGCTACTATTGGGTGGTGCCACACAATACAGGCTGGGGAGCCAGACGGTCTGGGTTCAGATTTCAGCTTTCCTATTTTCTGTTTGACCTTAGGCAAATGACTTCACCCCTCTTGGTCTCAAGTTTTCTCATCTGTAAAATGGTGTCTTATCCATTCCTTTATTGTGACAGCTGAGGTGGGGATTCTTGGGCAAATGAGGACATTCTCTTAGGAGAAATCTGTAATCGGGTAAAACAAACAAACAAGAAAACCAGGATCCAGCAGGGGAAGAAGAGGTTTCAGAAGTTCAGCCTCGGCCTGACCCCATGGGGCACTCTACAGTATGGATTGGACCACAGAGGTTGTCCTGCCTTGAGGTGAGGGGCTGGGCTATGATTCCCACTTCAGGCAGTCATTACTGCCTGTAGTGGAGACAGTAGGGGCTGGAGGGGTGGCTAGGTGCCTCTCAGCCTTGGGCAGTCCTCTCAATAAGGAGGAAGTGTTAGCTGTTAGCCCACACCTACAGCAGCTGGGCTATGGGTGCACCAGCCCTGTAAAAGAGATCTTGGTGGGTCATCAACAGCATCTACTACAAATGAGGACATTAGAAATACATAGGTATAGGATTACTGACAGGATTCAATGGATTAATTCAAGTCAAATGGGCCAGTAAACATGAGCAGGGGCCAGATCTTATAGGCCATGGTAGGGGGTTTAGATTGCATGAGGGATCCTGCTGGTGGTTGTATGGGGGAACAATCGGGACAGGCAAGAAGCAGGCATGCTAGTTGGGAAGCTTTCACAGATATCTAGCCAATAGCTGGCGGTAGCATAGACATGGTTGATGGAGTTGGAGGTAGTTTATAGCTTGGAAACAAGCTGGGGGGCCTTGAAGGAAGATCTTTCAAAGGGAACTTTGGAACCGTGGAAAAAAAAGAAAGCACAGATGACATGTCGAGCAGTGAGTTGACAATGAGCTAATCAAGAAATGGGAGACAAAGTTGAAAGAGTGGGACCAGAATGTAACTCTCAGAGCCTTACTAAACTTACTGTTTGAGTTTTATTTGATGGGTAAAAGAGAAGTAAAGAATAATTAATGTAACAGAGAGACATGGCTATATCTTAGGGGCAGCAGAGGAAGATCAGACAAGAGGAGCAAACTCAGAAAGCAGGGGTTATCAACCATATAAATATTTCAGTATGATGAAGATTAATGCCACTGGTAACTTGAAGTAGATTCAAATTGTAGAGGCTGAAGACAGATTGCAAGCAGCTAAGCAGGTGGCGCAAACTCCCAAGTATTCATTTCATGATAGTCTCTTTCTTGGATCTCAGCAGATAAAGGAAAGGTAAAGGACTTCTGCTGGAAACAGTTCTGGGAGTCTAGGAAAGGGTGGAAGTGGGGAGGCTTGCAAAGGGAAAACCAGAACATGATTGTAGGAGAATGCACGAAGATGAAGATACAGGCCACAAAAGGCTTCCTGGAGCCAGGTACCAGAGAACAAACATGGCAGAACATCACGTGATCCAAGACAGTGAAGGGGGCCATGTCTTGTGAAAACAAGGCTATTATGTTTCAATATGTGCTTTTGTGGTCTGGCAATTTTAGAAAGTCATGCTGGGGTTTTTTTGTTGTTTTTTGGGGGTTTGTTTTTCTTGTTTTTTGTTTTTAAGGGCAGTGTCACTGGCCCTCATATGTGGGATCTGAACCGGGGCCACTGGCTTCCCAAGCCAGTGCTTAACCACCATGCCACTCGGCCTGCCCCTGTTTTTTTTTAAAGCACCACACTGAAAGGCTATCAACTAAAAAGTATATTTGAGTTCATGAGGCATCAGAGAAGATTTTCTTTTGAATGTTGGCACTTTACTGAATATAAAATCCTCCAGTTTATATAGAGTATGTACTACCACTTTCATAGCAAGACCTTTTTAGTGATAATAAGATGACAGAAAATACTGTGAAATGATTCATTTAATCTTTATTTAACCCTATTTTGAGAAATGTGTTAGGTAACATGCAGAAAGCATGTGAAGTTTGGGGTTACTTAAAGTCTTAGGTTTCTTTCTAAATGAGTAAGTAGGAAATAGATTGTGCAAGTACATGTAATGAATACCTGTAATTGGCTGCCCAGTATCTATTTCTCTTTCTTCTTGGGGTAGCAGCCTGAATTTCCTTTCAGAACATACCATCTCCCTTCATTCTCACCTGTGTAACTTAGATGGAATGGGCCTCACCTGCCCCAGAGGATGGCTGTGCCCTGATTAGCAGAAGCAATGTGAATGTGCCGTCTCTTCATGAATGGTTTGCAATTGGCACAGTTACGTAAGTTGGTCCAATCAGGGTGACTCTTAAAAACATTAGGTTCTGAGTATATTGATGTAGATTCTCTCCTTGCTGTTTTATGAATGAGGACTCATGTAACTCAGAGCTCCTCAGAGCCAATTTAGGATCATGAATTTGGGGGAATGAGTGTGTCCAAAATGGAGTCAACACTAAGGAAAGGACAATAAAAAATTGAAAGAAATTAGCTCCTATCTCAAACTGGAAAAAAAAAGCCAAAACCCCTTTTGTTTCAGATAAGCTTAAGATTTGACTATCTAGAAATAGAACTTCTGGGAAGAAAAAAAGAAAAAAGAAAGAAAGTAGGTCCTAAGTCACATTTATATGAGATTCTGGATCAATTCTCACCCCTACCAACATGTACCTCTGTAGTTTTCAATTTGGTGAACCAATAAATTTACCTTGTAAGCCAGTCTCAGTTGGGTTTTTCTATTACTTGTAACAACTGAAAGCTTCCTAGTCACAGAATCAGCGATACAAATTATTAAGTCTGTCACTTTCCCATCAACTGTCATGATACCGGTGAACTTTTGTTTCCATGGAAATGGTGTCACCTTTATAAAAAGCGAGCACTGGGCGTGCTGAGTGGCTCAGTTGGTTGAGTTGGCTTAGAGTGCGTGCTCTAAGCAACAGGGCTGCCGGTTGGATTCCCACATGAGCCAGTGAATGCTGCACCTTTCCTGAGCTGTGGCTGAGCTGCCAACAGGTGGCAGGCTGGTGTAACAACAAGATTGCCTGTTCAATGGTGGGCTACGCCCACCTGTAACTAAAAGATTGAACTTGGCACCTTGAGCTGAGCTGCTGCCCAGATGGTTCAGTGGATAGAACATGAGCTCCTAACGACTCCCACATGGGATGGTGGCTACGCCCACCCGCAACTAAGACTGAACTCGGTACCTTGAATTGAGCTGCCGTCCGGTCGGCTCAGAGGATAGAGCATGTGCTCTTAACAACAAGGCTGCTGGTTCGACCCCTGCATGCCTGCAACTAAGATTGAACACAGCACCTTGAACTTAGAGGCCATGAGCTGCCACGGGAAGCCAGATGGCGAATGGCGCCCTCCACAACGAAGACTGAAGAACAACTTGGCTGGTCCCCTCCCCCAATTCCTCAACACTGTTCCCCTCCCCCAATTCCCCAATAAAATCTTTTAAAAAAATTTTTTTTTAAAGTGAGCACTTTGGGACACTTAACATATGTTGTGTAGGGTTTTTAAAATGTTTTTAGTTTAATAGAAAAACCTAAATATTTAATATTTATAAAAATTATAAAGATTAGGGCCGGCTGAGTGGCATGGTGGTTAAGCGCTGGCTTGGGAAGCCAGCGGCCCCGGTTCGGGTCCCACATATGAGGGCCAGTGACACTGCCCTCAAAAAAATTAAATTAAATTAAAGATTATTCAATTCAGTGTGAAAAGCATAAAAGAGGTTTGACCAGTAGACTTTGAAAAATAACTAAAATCTGCTCATGGTAGAAGGCCTAACTGTACAAAAGTCAGATGATTTGGAAGTTCTTCCTAGTAGATTTTCTGAGATCAAATATTATAGGATTGTGTGTTTATATTAAATTTTAATATGTTAACTATGACATTAGGTTTGTTCCACTCAAGGCTAGAAAGTGGTAAAACCAGTTCACACTCAACGTTGTTAAAAGAAAAAGGAACAAGTTGCTTTCGTTAAGTGACAAACTCTTTCCCACCCAGATTCTGATCTAATTTAGAAATAGACAAGAGGTAAGGGGAACATGAAATATGAAGGCTGAAAGTAGAGAATGAGGCTTATATCTGTAAAAATGGGCTTCCTTTTCCCAAACCCCAGAAACAAGCAGACATACCCATTCAGCCACAGACAATACTGGACCAAGACCGTTTTACAGCCTACCCTTGTAAAATTTATAGCAAGGAGGAAAGGGGCAGAATGCATGATTTCTGTGAGCAGTTTATTCCCAAAGGGAGAGGAGAGAAAGTATTACTCATTCCCACTTTTTTGCCCCAAACTCGTCAATCAAGTAATCACCTCTAGCAATCTAGGTCCAACCAGGAGACAGAACACACAATAAATTTAACCAAAAGAAGCTTAAAGAATTGTTAAGCTTCAGCTGGGCATTGGACTTATTGGGGAGAACACCTCACAGACTGTGTAGATGCCTGACTACTGTGCTATATACACCTAAAGCTGAAGTTGAATAATATTGAATGTCAACTATAAATATATAGTCACGGGAGGTGGAGTATAATACAACATAGGGAATATAGTCAATGTATTGTAACAGATATATACGATGTCAGAGGACTAGTAGAATGGGGACGGCAGTTATCACTTTGTGAGGGGTGTAAATATCTATTACTAAAAATTAAAATTTAAAATTAAACAAAAAACTTAAGCTAGGACAGAGTAATATAAATATGTGCTCTCATATACTCTAAATGGTATCCTAGGGCTAAGGAAGAATACCCCAGGAAGGATAAGCTTGGAAGAGGGTTCCCCTCTGGTGTTCAGACTGATAAACAGGAAACGACCCTCCGAGACACAGGCTTGTCAGCAGGTTGTGGAGGGAGTTAAATCACTTCTGTAGATACAAAGTTAGGAGCAGACATTGTCCACATTGGAAAGGCCTCAGGAACAACCCTGTATGGGGCAGGCAAGCTGACACGGGTGAGTGGGCATGCTCGGGAGTTGACATTGCTAGGAAGACCAAGAGCATGTTCTCAAGACCACAAGAAGGTGATCAGCAGGCATCCTGGGCTGGGGATGTGACATAGTTGAGGGACTGTGCATTCTGGGTATGCAACTGGAACAAAACATCATCAAATGTATATATACACACATGCACACACCCCACTTTAAGCATTTCTCCTTTAGAATGAGCATATTAAGTAGAGGATACTGGAGGGACAATGTAGGAGGATGGAAGCTTCTCTTCCTGGTTTCAGTGTACTAAAATTTGCTTCTTGCTTGTATTGTATATCTATGAGTCCGGTCCGTTATCACAGAGCAGGTACTGAAGGATGAATTTGGAGCTGAGAAACAATAAATTGGTAAGTGCCTCAGTCAACCCCTTTGACTACTAAGACTCCAAATGCACCCTTCTACATTTGAATTTCTGCACAACAAAGCAATTAACTATGTTATGCTAACAAGACACAGCTATCCTGATAAGTGAAGTTATCAGTGATTTTCTCCCAAACAAGACACAAGGCCCCAACGGTTATTGAATTCATTGCTGGCTATATTAATTACTCCTCAAATCCATGTCATGGTCTGACTAAATATTCTGTTAACTAAAGACTACTTTGGGATTTCTGATCAAGATGGTGGAGTAGGGAAACACTGTGCTTGCATCCTTTCACGATCACATAACAATATAACTAAACTTCAGAACAACTATCATTGAGAATTGCCTAAAGTCCTACAACTAAGGGCATACAGAAGAAGACACCCCAACACTAGTAGGAGAGGCAGATATGTAGAATGGGCTGATGCCACACCTGCATGGCAGCTAAAAATTGGGAGGCATATCTTGGCTGCAGAGGTCCACCTGGAGGAGCGAGGGGTCCCAGCCCCACACCAGGCTCCCCAGCCCAGGGCTCCAGTGCTGGGAAGAAGACCACACAACTTCTGGCTGTGAAAATTGGTGGAGATTGTGGCCGGGTAAGATGGAGGGCAGCTGGAGTCCCAGGTATTCCTCTTAAAAGGCCTTTGCACAGACTTACTCGCTGATGGACTTACTCAGTCCAGTACTGGGGTAGCAGCTTCATATGTCCAGGGACATATGAAGAGGAACTGAGTTATCTGACTTCAGGGTGAGGGCTGGAGGGGCAGCTTTCTTCTGGACAGAAGTGCTAGCAGAATCCATTGTTTTGTTATTGAGCCCTCCCCTCTCCTGGCGTGCAGACACAAGCAGCCACAATATCGGAATTTCCCATCAACCTGGCTAACACAGATTACCCCACCCTGGAGATTCCCTGAGACCCTGCCCACCCAACTTGCAGGTCCACTCCAGCTGCTTCTATTGGCTTTTCCAAACAAACAGCCCATCTTGGCCTATGCTGCAAACCTTCCTAAAACCTCTCAAAGGTTCACAAAATCCAAACAAGCAGCATCTGGCCTCAGCATACCCGTACCTCTTGCTGAGCAGTCTCAAGCCCAGCACTAGTGGCAACCAGCCATGCTTCCTGGCTTGGCCTCTCAAGGCACCTCTAAGCCCAGTGCAGATGGGGGCCATCTGCAGATTGCTTTGTGGCTCATGCCAGGTGGCCCCAGGAAGGGCAATGTCTACAGCTAAACTTGGCCTGCAGTGGAGCCTGTCTCCAGGAGGCTCTGGGGCCAGCACATGCAGTAGCTGGATTCAGACCAAGCTAGAGAAGCACCTGGCTGCTTTGGAAGATGACACACCCAAAGGGGCAGATTAAGCAGGCACCAGAGCCCTATTCAAGCAAATCCTACTCCATAGGGTCAGCCCCTGCAACATCTCCTCCACTGTAGTTATGGCCAGTTCTCATAACCAATCAGCCTGAGGATCAATACCTGCCATTGACATGCAAAAAGCAACCAAGGCTCAACCATAACAGGAGGGCACACACAACTTACACAACAGACACACCTACAGCAGCCAGCTCAAGTGACCAGGGTGTCTATGCCACTGGGCCCCACAGGACACCTACTACATAAGGTCATTCTACTAAGATCAGGAGACAGAGCAGCCCTACCTAATACATAGAAACAAACACAAGGAGGCAGCCAAAATGGAGAGACAAAGAAACGTGTCTCAAATGAAAGAACAGAATAAAGGTCCAGGAAAAGGTCTGACAAAATGCAGACAAGCAATCTACCAGATGCAAGGTTCAAAACGCTGGTTATAAGGATGTACAATGACCTCAGGGAGAACTTCAACAAAGAGATAGGAAACATAAAAATGGAGCTAGAAAACATTTTTAAAAAGTCAGAAATGAAGAATACAATAACTGAAGAGAACAATACATTAGAGGAAATCAACAGATTAGATGAAGCAGATGAAGTAGATTAGATCAATCAGTGATTTGGAAGACCAGGTAGCAGAAAACCACCAATCAGAATAGTGAAAAGAAAAAAAAAATAATAAAAAAAAAGACAGTTAAAGGGGCCCATGGAACAATGGCAAGTATACCAACATTCACATCATAGGGGCATCAGAAGGGGAAGTGAGAGAGCAAGAAATTGAAAACTTATTTGAAGAAATTAGGAGGAAAAACTTCCCTAACCTGGCAAAGGAAATATACGTACAAGCCCAGAAGGTGCAGAGAGTCTCAAACAAGATGAACCCAAAGAAGCCCACCAAGACACAACATAATGAAAAAGCCCAAGGTTAAACACAAAGGGATAATCTTAAAAGCAACAAGAGAAAAGCAGTTAGTTACCTACAAGGGAGCTCCCATAAGACTGTCAGCTGATTTCTCAATAGAAACTATGCAGGCCAGAAGGGATTGGCATGAAATATTCAAAGTAATGAAAAATAAGGACCTGCAGCCAAAATTACTCTACCCAGCAAAGCTATCATATAGAATCAGACAAAGAGCTTCCCAGTCAAGAAAAAGCTAAAGGAATTCATCACCAGCAAACCAGTGTTACAAGAAATGTTAAAGGGACTCCTTTAAGAAGAAAGAAAAAAAGATAAAAAATATAATAATAAAATGGCAATAACTACATATCTATCAATTACTTTAAATGTAAATGGATTAAATGTTCCAATGAAAACATAGTGTGGCTGAATGGATAAGAAAATAAGACCCGGGACCGGCCGAGTGGCACCGTGGTTAAGCGCTGGCTTGGGAAGCCAGCGGCCCCGGTTTGGGTCCCACATATGAGGGCCAGTAACACTGCCCTCAAAAAAAAAAAAAAAGAAAAGAAGACCCTTACATATATTGCCTACAAGAGACTCACTTCAAATTGCAAGACACACACTGAAAATACAGGGAAGGAAAGTAAATGGAAATGAAATAGCAATACTTACACCAGACAAAACAGACTTTGAAACAAAGGCTATAACAAGAGACAAAGAAGTACCCAGTAATCCCACTTCTTGGTATTTATCCAAAGAAACGCAAAACACTACTTCAAAGGGACATGTGCATCCATGTGTTCATTGCAGCATTATTTACAATATCTAAGATATGGAGGCAACCTGGGTGTCCATCAATGGAGGAATGCATACAGACGAGCTGGTACATATAGACAATGGAATATTACTCAGTGGTAAAACAAATGAAATTTTGCCATCTGTAACAACATGAATGGACCTAGAGGGTACTGTGCTGAGTGGAGTAAGTCAGCCAGAAAAAGACAAATGCCGTATGATTTTACTTACATGTGGAATCTAAAGAACAAAATAAACAAACAAACTCATAGATAGAGAACATTTTGATGGTTACCAGATAAGAAGGGGTTTGGTGGATGGTTGAAAAAGGGGAAGGGGTTAAGAAGTACAAATGCATAGTTACAAAATAGTCATAGGGATGTAAAGTATAGCATAAGTAATATAGTCAATAATATTGTAATAACTATGTTTGGTGTCAAATGAGTAGTGGATTTGCCAGGGTGATCACTTTGTGAGTTGTGTAGATGTCTGGTCACTGTGTTGTATGCCTGAAGATAGTATATTGTTGTATGCCAACTGTAGTTGAAAAATTAAAAAATTATTAAAACAAGAAACAAACAAAAAAACCCTCTCCTATACTGCTAATGAAGGGGTAAATATATTATAGCCACTACCTTAGTTTTACTTGTAGAGAAACTTTTACACATAAGCACAAAAAGATAGGGACAAGGATGTTTATTGCAACATTGTCTGCAATAATTTAAAAAAATAGGCTGATTAACAGCCAAAATGTTCATCAGTAAGATAATGCATAGATTAATTGGGTTATATACACATGACAGAATATTATATAATAGTGACAATTAAAAAACATGAACTAGTAGGGCCGGCCGAGTGGGATGGTGGTTAAGCGCTGGCCTTGGAAACCAGCGGCCCCGGTTCGGTCCCACATATGAGGGCCAGTGACACTGCTCTCAAAAAACAAACAAACAAACAAACAAACAAAAAACATGAACTAGGGCTGTCCAAGTGGCACGTTGGTTAGGAGCTGGCTTGGGACGCCAGCTCTGAGCAGCAGGGCCCCAGGTTAGATCCCACATATGAGGGCCAATGACACTGCCTTCTACAGCTAAGGTGGTGAACAACAGCTCCACCTGGTTGCCTTTATAGCTAAAATGGCCGGCGACGGTGTGGGCTGGAGTCTCTGCTGCAGTGGGCTGCCATAGGCTACACTGAGTGGCTGGCAGCCAGCATGAGTGGCTGGCAGCAAGCATGAGCTGCCAAGAGCAGCCATGAGCGGCCGTCTAGAGGCCAGCAAGTGACTGCCTCACCCAGGAAGAGCGCAATGATGATACCAACATGGGCCAGTGAAGCAGTGTCCTCTGCAACTAGACTGAAGAACAAAAAAAGGACCACAATTTGTCTGTTCCCTTTTCCCCGATTACCCAACGCTGTTCCCCTCCCCCAATTCCCCAATAAAATCTTAAAAAAAAAAAATGAACTATAAGTATCAATGTGAATGCATCCCCCAAATCATCATAGTTAAGAAAAGCAAACTGCAGAATTATATGTATATTATGATAAATGTATTACAAAAACTGTAGAGAATCTGACCAAAGATTAAGCTTTGTTAAAGCTGGGTAGTGGGTAATGGGTGTTGGTTTTATTATGTTTACTTTTCTACATATTTAAGATATTTCAAATAAAAAGTTTCACCTAAAAAAAGAAGACTACTTTGTAAAGTTGACCTCCACCAACTTTTATATAAAATAAAAATGGGAAGGAGAGGAAAGAAGAAAAGGGTTAGCATATATAAATAAACACATGCATATAACAAAGAGAAAATATGCAAAGTTACCACAGTCCTGGTTTCTATAATTGGTCATGATTATAGTCGATAGCTATATTTCACTTTCAGCTACCCATTCCATATTTTCCTTACCCACAGCTCTGGGTTCTTTACCTGGTGGAGTGATCCAAGTCTTCCCTCCCAAGGGGTCTGAATCTTCAATCATCCTGCTTTTTTCTGGTTCTTGTAGTTTTCCATTAACCTTTACTGTAGGCATGGAGGTTTGAACAGACATCTTAGATAAATTTCAAGACTTTAGAATCATTTGCTGGCCCAGGCAAACCAGCAAACCTTCTCAGTGGTCTGCCGCCACACTTTCTCTAAGATAGGGCTCTCTAACATACTGCCCCTTGCTTCTGCCATAGCAGCCAACAATTCCCTTGATAATTGGGATCAATCACAACGGCCAATAGATTAATCTGTTTTTCACCTGTTGGTGCAGTGGTAAAAGGAGTGGAAGATGGCCAGATGGCAGTCTGTGGTAAGGCACCCCATGATTCCTGCCCCCTGGTGCACACACCCTGTATAATTTCCCCTTGCACATTGTAAATATAATCAGGTATCACTTCCATGATTATGCTATATGGCAAAAGTGATTTTGCAGGTGTAAGTAAGGTCGCTTGCTAATCAGTTAACTATAATCCAAAGGGAGATTGTCCTGGGTGGATCTGACCTACCTAATTAAGCAAGTCTTTTAAAAGCAGAAGGGTATTCTTGCCAGCCTGGAAGAAAAAGAGCCATGTTGTGAGAGGAGGGGCCATGTGGGGAGGACCAGAAAGTGACCTTGAGGAGCTGAGAGCAGTCCGCAGCTGATAGCAAGAAAACAGGAACTTGAATCACACAGCAGCAAGGAAACGTATTCTCCTAACAACCACATGAGCTGGGAAAAGGATACAGAGCCTCGGATGAGATCACTGCCCCAGCTAACCCTTTGATTTCAGCTTGGCGACACCCTGAGCAGAGGGCTCAGCTAACCTGTATTTAAACCCTTGACCCACAGAAACAATGAGATAAATAAATTCATGTTGTTTTTCAGCCACTAAATTTGTGGTCATTTGTTATGCAGCCAATAGAAAACTAATACACAATCTCATCTTCCAGTTTGGTGGAACTATTGTTGGTCCCCTGGGGACATATTCTCCTTTTGGATACTAAGATCTCCAAACCAGTAGAGCTCAAAGTTGCCAGCACAGGAAGCAAAAACTCTGCATATGGGTTATTAGGTGTAATAGTGGGCAAAGCCACTCCTACTTATACCGCTTTTATTTTGGTTATAGGAGAGAGAACACCATATAATGCTTTCTGACCTGAAGCATATACTGCACCCTAATAAGACAGAACCCTATTCTTTTAGGATGTTGTCTATCAACTGGTACCATAAAGAGGCCTCTATAAGTCATTTCACCTTTCATTTAGGCGAGCCACTTCCAGGTGATGGGGTACGTGATAAGACACTTAATTCCACTGGGTGAGTCCCAATGATGCACTTCTTTGCTATGAAGTGAAGTTTCTTGATCAGAAGCAATGCTGTGTAGAATGCCATGATGGTGAATAAGGCATTCTGTGAGTCCATCGATGGTAGTGCTGGCTGAAGCATTACGGTCAGAAAAGGCAAATCTGTACCTAGAATATACGAGATCTGACAATTAAGTTTGCAAACTTGTTGCAACAGTGTTGCTAGCCTTTTTTGATATCAGAGGGATTATTCATTACAAATTTATACCAACTGGACAAACAGTTAACCAACTTTACTATTTGGAAGTGCTGAAAAGGCTGCATGAAAAAAACAAAAATGACCTGAACTTTTCACCAAAAATTCATGGCTCTTGCATCACAACAATGCAACAGTTTACATGGCACTGTCTATGAGGGAGTTTTTAGCCAGTAAACAAATAACTGTATTGGAACACCCTCCCTACTAACCTGATCTGGTGCCCAATTACTTCTTTTTTTTAATCTAAAGATAAAGGAAATATTGAAATGAAGACATTTTGATGACATTCAGAACATCAAGGGTAATACCACGATAGCTCTGTTGTCCATTCCAGGAAAGGAGTCCCAAAATTGCTTTGAAGGATGAACTAGGCACTGGCATCGGTGCATAGCTTCCCAAGGGGAGTACTTCGAAGGTGACTGTAGTGATATTCAGCAATGAGGTATGGAGCACTTTTTCTAGGATGAGTTCGCGAACTTAATTGTCGGACCTCAGCTATTTCCCTGAGAATGAATCTCTGCTTGCCATAATAGAAGTTCAATGTCATCCGCCTGCCACTAGGTGGCTGGCTTGACCCCCAGGGAATGGTGCCATATTAGGGACTCAATGTTCCTCTCTACTCAACAGTAGCAGTCATCAGGCCAGCCTTAACAAATGGTAATTCCATGTTATTGACTCCACATGAGGTCTCCATCCTTGCCACCATGGCCCCTTGGTTCATTGGGTCCACTGAACTAGCACTGCAGTGGCTGGTGAACAAAGCTGACTGACATCCGGAGTGTTATTTTGTCCACCTCATTATTAAGAGCCTCTTCTGCAGTGGATGCCCTTTGGTAGGCATTCACATAGAACACAAATACCTTCCCAGTCTGCCAATTCAAAGAGGTCTTAATTAATGTTCCTGTCCCCACCCAAAATGTCATTAACTCCAGTACTCATCTGTCAAATTTTTACTCATCTTGGTTAACTTCTACCTATTTTCAGTATTTTTTCATCTAGATCCCCTTTCATCCACTTTTCCTTTCTAGATGATTTTGAAGCAAATTCCAGACATCATATCACTTTATCTTAAATATTTCAATATCTCTAAAAAATAAACACCATTTAAAAATAAAAATACCATTATCACACCTAAAAATATGTAAGTAGTTAATATCAAACATACAGTGTTCAAATGTCAACTACTTTAAGCATCGAAATAAAGTCCAAACTTTGAAATGGGTTTATATAATATTAAATCTCTATTACTTCATGTTTCTTCCCTCTCTTTCTCTTCTCTTACAATTTGTTGAAGAAACCAAGTTCCCTTTTTAGTTTCCTACAGTATGGATTTCCTGATAACCCTGTCATGTCAATTAACATGTTCTTCTATCCCCCTATACTTCCTACAATTTAATGGTTATATCTGGAGGCTAAATCAGACCCAGGTTTGACTGTTTCTTGGCAAAATTATTTCCTGGATGGTATTATGTATTTGCATTAGGAGGCACACAGTCTGGTTTGTCTCTCTCTTTGGGGTGTTATCAGTCATTGGTGACCATTGCTAGATCCCTTAATTCATGACAGGTTGTACACACACACACTACTATAAGTGGAAATTTCCTTTCATCAACAACTTGGTTATCCAGCAATACGGTTCACATGGAGAAAGTAGAATAAACGCTTGGTTTTTACTACATCCCAGTTTTCAAAGTAACAAGTTGGTTTGCTGGTGTTCCCTAAGTTGACCAATGAATTTTATGTTAATATCATTATGAATTCATGCATTTAAACATACTTGGTGTGGCTCAAACCATTGCAGCTATTATCTTTATTGATGCTTAAACTGCTATCTTTGCCAAGTGGGAACCAATTCAAGTTGGCTCTTGGATCCTTTCGTTTCATAGTTGCCTTGTTTTCCAGTGTGAAAAAGTGTTCTGGGCTCACATTTCCTGCCCTGAAGATGAAATCACCCATTTATTCAAGGAGTCTTAATTCCTTTGAATAGTCGTTGTTTCTAGGCCTTTTCAGTAAATAAAGCTAGGAGATTTTGTTGTTATTGTTTTAGAGCTTTATTTGAGAGAAAGTAATTTATGAATTCCTACTGACACTTCCAATTCAAGCCCCGGATTTACTTAACTTTATCAGCCTTACACCTGTACTTTGTTCATCATGAATTCTTTCTAATCATCTCAACCAGAGTGACAGATATTCCCTTGAATTGTACCAGCCCCTTCAACAACTTTTATGGCAATCAACATATAATCTTTGATCTATATATCTTTTTGTATATATCTTATCCTTCCGACCAAGTGGTAAGCAATTTGAGGACAGATTTCACGTCTTTTTACTCTTTGTTAAGAATTATAAAGATAGAATTCCTAAAGTGCTAGTATATTTCCTGACACATAAATTTCCTTTCTCTTTGTATCCCTCAAAATATGGAATAATACTATACATCTACTAAAATTCAAAATATAATTGTTAAATGAATAAATACGAATTTAGATTCAACTCAACTTTTCAGGTAGAAAGTGCTAGAAACTCTAATTTTAGTGGCAATTAGATTAAAGATATTAAAGTTGTTTGAAATAAGTTTTATTTCACAGATATGAAACAATTTTGAACATTTACAACTTGCACAAAGACTGGTAGCTTTTATATTTAAAAAAGTGCTATACTAAGAGAACAGGAAAAATTAAAGGCCACAGTGATAGTCTAAATTATAGGTTCAGGGACTTGGAACATAAAGACAGTATTCTATGCAACTACAAAATCCTGCAAACATATTTGATAGAAGAAAAAAAATGAATAATACTAAACTTCAAAACAGTGTGAAATCACACTTTGGTCTGTAAACATGTTTAACTTGGTTTTTCATTCAGATGTATACCTAAAACTTATATGAATGAACCACTCAAAGGTATAATAAAAAAGAGGTAGGGAATGAAAATTAAAGAATTTATTTTGGTAGTTCCTCAATGATGATGCGAGACACTGAGTTCCATCCAGTAGAGGCATCTCCTTTGGGGTAATCAGAACAAGTACCCACCCAGATAGCAACATCCACCAATCCAGCACCAATTCCTTCACAAAGTCCTTCCACTGCAAAACAAAGATGAAAGGTACATCTTCTTTAGAAAGCAAAAACCTTTAGCTAAATTGTATTACTTTAGCAAGCTACACAATAAACCTATTTAATGTAAAGTGAATTAAAAACTCTAATACTTGATAAGGGTTTCATAAAGATAAATTCTTTTTATTAGCATATACATATTTTAGAAGACGAATACATATCCATTCTATAATGTAAGCTTAATAGGCAGTTTTCTTACAGGTTTTTAACATAAAACCAGAATTTGTTTAGCTACACAGATGACCAAAACTAAAAAGCAATTTATTTGACTAAACAAAGGAAGCCAACACTATTAAAAGTCAAGACTTTATTTGATATGCAAGTCTTTTTTTTTTTTTTAAGATTTTTATTGGGGAATTGGGGGAGGGGAACAGCGTTGGGGAATCGGGGAAGGGGAACAGACAAGTTGCTGTCATTTTGTTCTTCAGTCTAGTTACGGAGGACGTTGTTTCACTGGCCCATGTTGGTATCATCATTGCACTCTTCCCGGATGAGGCAGATCGGTCGCCGGCCTCTGGATGGTCACTCGCCGCGGCTATTGGCAGCTCACGCTGGCTGCCGGCCACTCACTGTAGCCTATAGCAGCCCGCACCATGGCCGGAGCTTGCGCAGCCCAGCTCCAGGTGGAGCTGTTGTTAGCTGTAGAGGGCAGTGTCACTGGCCCTCATATGTGGGATCTGAACCGGGGTCGCTGGCATCCCCAAACCAGCTCTTAACCAATGCGCCACTTGGCCGGCCCGCAAGTGTGTTTTTTAAAATGCTCTTCCCCACACTTACCTGTACACTTGATGGTATTCAAGTAGAAGAAAGAACTTTTATAACATTAATTTGAGCATAATCATTATACCAGGCCTTCAATCTGAGAATCCCATTTAACAGAGAATTTCCTCACAGTGAGAAAACAAATAAACAATTCTGCCCTTCCTCTTATGCTATATAAATATATATTTTTGTTCAGTGTCTCTGGACTTTCACATATTAATACACAGCTTGCATTTCATCATCCCAAGGTTCTTCTCCTACATTAAAAAAAAAAAAAAAAAAAAAAAAACTTCCCCCAGTGGTCATTTTAACAGGCAAAAAGATATAGCCCCTTTGATGGCTGCGTAAGGTAGAAAAGGAACCAGAGGTTGCAGATTCTTTAAGAAAATGAGTCCTGACATATAAGTGGTGTTGGATGACATCATGTGACTGGTCAGGTTTCCTATTTGGTAGGTTAGTGCATTCTAGCTGAGCCCCAGGGATGCAGGCCTGCAGCAATCTAAGGCAAGTCCCTCAGAATCCAGGGACCTGCTCTGGTTCAGGCCCCTTTCAAAGTTGGGATAACTAAGCAGTGGGCCCACAGTCCTCAGCACCACCATGGCAGGTGAGAATGCCCAGAAATCCTCCTGTTTTCCTGAGGTCTTGACATCCATGGCCTGGAAGCCTGTTCACTTCACCTTATGTCAAACAAACTTGGTTCTAGCATCAGCCTCACACAGGAGAGTCAAATGGTCACGTCACAGTCTTTAACAAATGGAAAACATGTTTTTGGAATGAATGAACATTTTTGCTATGATAATATAGTATTGCAGTTTATTAAGCACCTAAAATATGTTGGATTAGGGGTTTTCAACCCGTTTTCTTCCTGGACCCAGGCAATAAGATAGCATTCAAATGTTTTTCAAATCCCATGGGCATATCCAAGGCATTAAGTCAGCCTCTGATTTGCTAAAATAAGTGCACCCCTTTCCTTTCCCTCAAGACAAAGAGTATCGGTGTGCAACGGAAAGTGATTTTATTGTAGAGGTAACTTTCAATTCATCTTAATATAAAAACTGTTATGAATAACTAATTGCTAGGGCCGGCCGAGTGGCGCGGTGGTTAAGCTCTGGCTTGGGAAGCCAGCGGCCCTGGTTCGGTCCAACATATGAGGGCCAGTGACACTGCCCTCAAAAAAAAGAATTGCTTCTGACATTCCACCCAACTGACCACACCAAATGAGATTTCACACCATGGTTGGGAAATGCTATGTTAAGTAATTTGGAAAGTATATGCATGTATAAGTTCCAATTTCTGGGCTGAGGGCTTACATTATAGCAAGATATTAACACATATACCTTACAGATTAATATAATATAATATAATATAATATAATATAATATAATATAATATAATATTAGAGTAAGTTGATTATATCTACTACTATCAAAACATGTATCACTTTCTAATCAAATTTTAATTTTTTTTTAAAAGATTTTATTGGGGAATTGGGAGAGGGGAACACCGTTGGGGAATCAGGGAAGGGGAACAGACAAGTTGCTGTCTTTTTTTTATTCTTCAGCCTATTTGCAGAGTTCATTGCTTTATTGGCCCATGTTGGTATCGTCATTGCGCTCTTCCCGGATGAGGCAGATCAGTCACTGGCCTCTGGATGGTCGCTCACTATGGCTATTGGCAGCTCACACTGGCTGTTGGCCACTCACTGTAGCCTATGGCAGCCCACTGCAGCAGGGGCTGCAGCCTACACCATCGCCAGGGCTAACACAGCCCAGCTCCAGGTGGAGCTGTTGTTAGCTATAGAGGGCAGTGTCACTGGCCCTTATACATGGGATGTGAACTGGGGCCACTGGCGTCCCAAACCAGCTCTGAACCACTCGGCGGGCCCAAGTGTTAATTTTATGTCTATATTTTTCTTATTTTAGGACTGTTTCTCAGAGGGAAATCACATCTTCCTTTGCAGCACATGTATCTAAGGACTTTGTGATGAGGCTTTTTAATCTGATTAAAGAGAGGGCTAGGGAGACAAGAGGTCAGGGGTCTGATTTCTGCTCTCTGAACACTGATTCTGCTGTCCTGGGTAAGACACTTGAATTCCTTGGGCCTTCTCTATGTGCAAAGAGAGGGACTTAAAGTATCTTCTTTACATCTCGAGACTACTGTTGAGATTTGAGGAAGAATGTGGAAGGGATGCCCTTGATTTCTTAAGGATAAATGTGCTATATTAAATAGTTTTTGAATTAAGCATCTGACTTGGATCCTCAAAGAATGCTGTAATATAATATCCTCTGGTTAATAGTAGGAGGATCTCTTCTCTTCCCTCGGCCATTTTTTTTTTTTTTTTTGAGGGCAGTATCATTGACCCTCACATGTGGGACCCGAACCCGGGCCACTGGCTTCCCAAGCCAGCGCTTAACCACCGCGCCACTCGGCCGGCCTGCCTCGGCCATTTTTAAGTACAGAATTAGTGAGAAATCCCTTCAAGAAATCAGGGAAATGAAGCTAGCAATATATACATCTTGTCATTCTCCCAGTCTGTGCTGTCATAGTGTGCCACCTCACAGCCACTCAAGAAACCAAAATGACTGACAGCCAAATCTCAATAGTGGTGTGTCTGGATGATGACATTATTAGGTAATTATTTTCCCCCTTCTACCTTTTGATGTCTCCTAAGCTTTCTTTAATGAACCTTAAAATAAAACAAAACAAACCAATATATTTTTTTCTTACAGCTTAACTGACCACTGGTTTAATTGCATGGCTTTTCTCTCATTCTACGTAGAAACAAACAAAGAATGCAGAAACAATGTAGAAATGTTCTTTTACAAACTCAGCAGACTTCATCTACTCTTAAAGAACAAGGCAGAGAAATTGGTCTCCTTATCAATCTAAGCTAGAGGTACTCAACCTTGGATGAACATTAGTGTAACTGAGAGAGAGTCTGGAAGTCCCATTGTCTAGGGAACACCAGACCCATTAAATTACACTCCTTGGAGAGGTGGTACCCAGGTAGGCATGGGGATTTTTTTTAATTTCTCCAGTTGAGCCCCATGTGTAGCCAAAGCTGAAAACCACTGCTCTATGGCATTATTGGCCGTTTTGCCATTTCATCTAACTCAGTGGTTTTCAACCTTGGGGATTTAAAAAAAAAAATAGTCTTATCCACAAAGATTCTGATTCAGTTGGGCAGGCATCCACATATTTTTTTAAAGATCCATTTCGGGATATTCTGAAATGCAACCAGGATGGAGTACTATGAGCTGAAATTTTGCTGTAGGTCTCTTAATAACAGCCTAGCGACCTGACATTAACAGTGGACTCAACACTAATCTTTGATCTCTAAAGATCTCAGACACATCCTGCAATGTCACTATTCTACATACCAGAAGAAGTACGATGAATATTAATTGTTGAATTCAGTTCAGGGCTTCCTTGGTCCAAATAAATTATGGCTTCAATGGGAAGAGGTCCTGAACACTCAGCTCCGTTGAATGTGAAATACCAACGTTGACAGCATGCGCTTCTGCACTTTAACCGAAGTGAGCCACTGAACAAAACTCTCAGAGCACTGTTCGAACGCATCTTTGTAAATGTACACTCCTGTCACAAACATAGAAACAGGGTTTAATTTGAATTTTCAATTTTAATTAAAAAGATGCCTTCAAATTGTTTTGTGAATTTTCTTTAACTCTCCTTTTCCCAAAACCACGTTTAAAAGCCACATTTACAGAGGGAGAAAGATGCTCTACATGATAGATGAGACTGTGATGTTAGGAATTCTACAAAAATCAAATTATGGCATTCTTAGAATTATTCACCTCATTGAAGATATAGTTCATTTTACCCAAAACAGTTAGTCTTCAGTATTTAGACCAAACCAATCTACATATTTATTTTTTGTTTTCATTCCAAAAATGTATTATGAGCTCTATGTGCTGAATACCACAGATACAGCACTAAAAAAGACAGACTCCCTGCCCCCATGGAACTCACATTCTAGACTAGCACTGTCCAGATATATCTACTCTTGACCCATTTCTATTTGATCAACAGCAAACAGTATCAGGGGATCAACCATAGGTAGGGTTTCAGTCTTTATCTATGTGACACAATTATAAGGCCTGGGATTTTTTGTTTTTGTTTTTTCCTCTAATTGATCTTTGCAAAATTTGTCTGTCTATTGGCTCATGGTCCTACTATCTTTTACTTGCAGCAGTCTCCCAAACCCATTCTGACTACTGCTAAGGGGAACTTGAAAACATATTAATAATTCAGAATCCATAGGAACATGGTTTTAGAGAGAGCTCAGCAATTTTCAATGAACTATAAATGAGCAACCAGTCTATCAATGTCAAATGTTTGAAGAAGTAGGCAACATTTTAACAAAATGCTTTCTAAGAAATCACAAATAAGATAAAATGATCACAGTCAGCCAAACTATACAAGCTATATGGAAATTCTGTCACATAAAAATCAAATCAAGGCAATTCAAACTTTTTTATAGATAATACAGCCTACATTAAAGAGCTGAGATGAAGACCAGGGTAATACACAGATTAAAACGGAGTTTTATGAAAATAAAATCTCTTCTGGTGATAGTAGTTGTTAATATCATGAAGCAATATATTGTGGATATGGAATCATGTAAGGACTTGGTCAACAAAAGAAAGGACTAGGAATGGTAGGAACTTCTTCAACTCTGTGCCATCCAGTGGGATTGAAGCAAACACTGATCAAAGTGACTGAGTCATTAAACAAAATGCATTGCCAGGCAGGCTATTTTGAGTAAATTTCTTCCTCAATGTTGCAGAATAATTTAAAATATTATTATCAATTATAATAATAACTATTATACATCTCTATAATAATTATTATACATCGGTAGTACATCTCTGGTCCATTCCACTTCTCTTAGACTGAGCAATGTTAAGCTGGGCCAGCTACCCAGAATAAGGATAAATACCAATGGACTTCTCACTTTCAGATAATTCCTATCACATAGTAATTTCTTAGAAGTTTCTTCCCACTCTTATGTCTGGAGCCACAGCAGAATTTCTTAGACTAATTTAAATTTACATTAGAATAAGATGGGAAAGTTGTTTACTGTCCAATCTTGTGGACACAGACACATAAGCTCTCCCTTTTTGTTTGGATTTTTTAAAAAGAGTAAGTTATTTGAGGTATTAGGGTTAAAATAATATGGTGCCTTCCTTGTCTTAGGAATTAGAAATAGCTTTATAAAATTCACATTATCATTTTCTTCTCATTACTTTTCAGTTAATGTCACATGGTACCTACTCCTTAATTTTTAAAACAGTCTTTGGTAAAAATAAATAAAATATCACCTAAAATTAACACTTAATGATGAAAACCCGTAAGTTTTGCTTCAACTTCAAACAATTCAGATTTTACCTACCGCAATTTTTCCAAGATCTATGCCATAATTCAACGAACTCCATGAGCACTGCTTGTAGTTAGGTGTCCAAGATTCCTCAAAGGTTTCCCTCAGGCATTCTCCCTTTTCTCCTTTGAATCCATCCCGACCTGGGATCCCAGGAGTACCAGGTATCCCATTGGCCCCAGGGCTCCCGTCTCGACCAGGTACCCCGGCAGGCCCTTGTAAGCACATTCCATTATACTAGTGGAAAAAGAAAAGGGGGAAAAACTTGCACCACTTAAAGTTCGAAGACTCAATCTGATTAGATTTTCATTTATTTTGAGTACTTGGAATGTTCTAGAGCAGTTATTATAGAGAATTGATTGTAAAAGCTATTTCTAAAATATTAAGATCTTTCCTATTCTTTTTATTGCACAGACTTTACACACAGTCACACACAAATGAAAGACAAAATGTTTTCATTTGCCTGCTTTTTTCTACTGCTCATTAAAAGCATACACAATTTTTAAACAGCTGTCTTCCAAGGTGGACATAATTTGATGTACTGCTTTTTCCTTCTAACCCTCCCTATATGTTGTAAAGAGACTTGGATTTTTGAATTCTACTTTTACAACTTCATGCAAACATTGCACTATTTGGGGATACTTAGGTTATTTCTATTTTTTTTCTATCATTAATATTATTGTAATGAAAATCTTTGTCCATATAGCTTTTTTTCTTTTGAATTATTTCCCTAAAACAAATTCCTAGAGATATAATTACAAAATAAAATGTTAACAGTCAATCCTTATCTCACACTGGCAATATTTCTAAGTTGGATATACACATCCCATGCTTCTCCTCCCTAATTTTAAGTGGAGGACGTGTCACTTGGATAACACTTCTGACCTCCAACCCCACTACTCCTCCCTGAGAGGGACTAAATGACCTCATTGCAAGTGACCGTTCGTCTTCAATAGGGTGGTGGTAATCTATCAAATGTCTTAAGTGCTAGGATTTTCTCTGGTGGGGGGTGGCAGTGGTAGTATCATAATGATGTTAAAGAGCATTAATTCTAGAGCCAGATTCTTGGGATTTTAATCCTGGCTCCACCACTATTAACAATGTGAGACAGAGCAAGTTAGTCAACATGACAATATCTGTTTCCCTATCTGTAAAATTGGAAAAGTACTGAAGATTCTTACCCTGGTGGGTTTGTATGAGATGTAAGTGAGATAACAGACAAAATGTGCTTAGAACAATGCCTGTTACACAGTAAACACTGCATATGCCAAGCACGATTATTCTTATTATTCCTCCAAGAGCATGTGAGGCAGTGACCCTAGGCAAGTGTGTCCACTCCCTTGGGTGGACCTTACCAGGGCCTAGATTGGGAGAAGAGAGCATTAGCAAACATTCCAGTTAACAAATATAAGCCACACACACCAATGTAGTTGGATCAGTGGTAAAGGGGATATTTTGATCTCTAGTCTGTCAAATTCCTGAATTGATCCACTTATTAGACCCTTCAAATCCCAAACCTAATCCACTTAAATTTTTATTTTAACGTTCCCCCATTTGTGTAGATTGTTCAATACTATCATTCTATATGAAAGTGCTGTCCAATGAGAACAGAAAAACAAGTTCCCTTATATATTAAAATAACTTCAAAGCTTATCTTTTAATTTCACCATCTGGGATTAGACACAAATTATAAAATCCAATAATAACACTGCCTCAGCAGGATCCTTAGGTCTCTAATGTTGGCCAATTAATTTGCTTCTCACATGACCAATTTGATCTTTGTTTTAATAAATGATTTTTTTGACTTTGACCACTGCTACTTTCCTGATTGTAAGGGGGGAAAAAAGACATAGCTATTTATTTACTGCCAGAGAAACAGTAAGAAGAGTAACACAGCTGCAAAAATATTAAAAGTCACGCTAAAATATAAAATATTCTAAGATAGTCTAGTTTTTTTTAGACTTAATTTTCATTTTAGTAATTTCATTCCCTTACACTAGCAGATACATGCAATGTTTGGGCATAGATTTCAGGTGGGAAGGAAGAAACAATAAGACATCTGGTATTCTTTGATTTCTTCACTATTATTGTCCTCTAGACAAGATGCTACACAAAGTTTCATTTTCCTATATAACAGTGGTTCTCAAAAAGGGACAATTTTGCCCCACAAGGGACACTAGACGCGTCTGCAGACATTTTGGTTGTCACACCTTGGGAGAAGCAGATTGCTATTGGCATCTAGTGAGGAGAGGCAAGGAATGCTGCTAAATATGCTACAATGCACAGGACAGTCCCCATAACAAAGAATTATCTAGCTCAAAATGTCAATAGTGCTATAGTTGAGAATTTTTATTCAGATTTTTATCTAAAAACTGCATTCCAGAGACCACATAATTTTATGGAATTTGGTTCCACCGGTATTACATGTCTTTTTTTTTTTTCACTTTAAAATGCTAACAGCACATGCTTAGTACCTGCCAGGTAGAGGCTGGATAACTCTGTGGAAGGAACCCCTGTTTCTTTCACGGCCACTAGGGGGCAGAGCTTGCTGAAAGCTTGAAAGAAATGCTTTGAAAAGATCCTGTACAAAGACGTTGCTTTATAGAATCTGTTGAAGCCTTAAACGACAAGGTGGACTTTTTTCCCCCCAGCAAAACCAAAGTCCAAACTACAGGATGCACCTGAGCCTGGCTGCATAGTTAGCTTTTCCAAGCTGGGCTAGAGCTGTGGGAAACCGCGGGTACTGTAAATCCTTGGAGGGAAGGAAAAAAATTGCTAGCTTTTTTTATGGGAAAGGGGTGTTTTGTGTATCATAACTACAAATCTACAAATGCAAACTGCACATAAACCACATTCATTTGGTGCAGTTTTTAACAATTTAGACACTTAAAATAGAACTGTAGCCCTGAACACATGGTCTGCTTTGTGGAGAAAAATTACATAGCACATTACCAGAAAACGCTGTGTGAAATGGCAGGGATTTTTTTCCAGAGCTTTTGAATCTGGCTTACAACTAGCCACCAGGGAGCTTGATTTATTCGTTCAGTTTACAATGTCGGCTTAACAAATTCGAAACAGTTTTTTTTTAGTAAAAAAAAAATGCCCCCTCTCTTATGTCCTGCAATGCCTGTAAACCATATTTGTCTGCAATTAAGACTGGCTTATGGATTGAAGATATGTGTCAAGGAATATGATAGTTGTGAATGGATCACTCTTGCCCTCTACTGGGTTTGTTGACTTTTAGAAGGAAAGAGTTTTAAAAGCCAACAGACCTTCCCATAGAACAGCCCCTAAGAAAGCACCCGGACTATTTATTTGCTCTCCTGGAAACTGTCTTCTCCCTCAGCTCAACTGTGATGCTCCTACCTGGGGGTCACAGGCTGAAGACCCACGGTGTCTGTTAGGACCGATTGCCCATATTCTAAAATGAGCAATGAAATGGGCCCTTGGAGGCTTAGTGCTGGGCCCCTTCATTTCCCCTTCTGGCCTTCAACATTCCTGGCCCCGGCTGTGGTCTTCCAACAAAGTAAATTGCAGCCCATACTCCCTAGGAAGATGACCCAACATGACTCATAGTCTTCAAGTTACACAGAGCTGGACAGAGGCTTTATGAGGGTTGTTATTCTCTCCTGCAGGCCGACGTGGCCACCGGCCTCAACAAAAGACACGTTGCATGTCCCTGGTACGATCCAGTGCAGGGTCTCCCAGGCAGATCCCAGGTCAACGTTCTAACCTACCCAAGCTCCTCATTGTACTCAGATTGCCGCTCTAACCCTCTTCATCACCCCAGGGTGGGCCTCAGAGGCCAGAAATAGTCGGGCGACTCCCTGTACTTAGGAGCATCCCACCCAACCCATGTGTCATCTCCACCGCGCGATGGCCCTGTCGCTGCGGTCTCCCCTGCGAGTCCCAGACCTCCACTGCACGCACAGCCCAGGTCTTTCCTTACACGTAGACTCGGACAAAGGGGGACACCCAGGTGCACGCTAATAAGACACATCACTCAGCTGTGCAAAGCGCCCTTCGCACCCACACACGCAACCTCTGGACTGACGCCCTGCCCCCGCGCGCTACGGGCGGCTCTGTCCCGCCTGGCTCCCCGCACTCACCAGGTCCACCACCTCCCTCTGCCGGAGCAGCGCCTTTTGCTTCGCCTTGGGGATCTCGGAGGCGCTCGACGGCGCCCGCAGCTGCAGCAGCAGGAGCAGCAGGAGGCCGAGGAGCCGCTGAGCCGAGGCTGCGGCGGGACTCTGAAGGCTCATGGCGCACGGCGGCCCCGAGACGCGCGGAGCAAGAGCGGGACGAGTAGACCAGGATCCCGGACGTGAGCAGAGTCTGGCCCCGCCGCTCCTCGAGGCCGGCGCAGACTGCATCAATGCGCCTTTCACCCGCGCACCTCCCTCCCTCCCTCCCTCCCCCTTCCCCTCCCGCCCCCCTTGGACACCCAGAGTTTCCGTCCGGTAACAGGCCAGAGCCCCCACCCCAACCCCGACGTGGGGCGGGCCGAGAGTCGGGCCTGCCTCCTGCTGCGGCTGCTGCTCATTCCGCCTGGACCCTCGCTGAGCTGTCCAGATCGCATGGAGAAGCCTCCCGTAGAATCGAAGTGGAGTGGCGGCCGGCCATCAGGGGCCCACGGGTGGAGACTTCGAAGACGGGAGTGGAAATTGCACCGCCTAAATAACAGTGTAGAGGGCACGGCCTTCACCTGGGTCCAGGGACCACCTTCAATGCTTGTCTAACCCTGGCACCTTCTGCAAGCTCTTTTTAGAAGAGACGTTTTTGGGGGGATGGAAAAAGAACCAAAGGTACCATCAGGTTCTCCTAGAGCCCATGACCCAAATGATTAGGAACCGATGTGGGGTAAGTGCTAACACTGAGCTCCAGGAATTACACAAAGCCTTTTATGCATACTCTGGTCTTCTCTGGCAATGAGGGTGGAGTGAGGGTGTGTGTGTGTGGGGCGGGGGGAGGGTTAGGGATGCGAGTGTGGGGTACCTCTCTGCTTGCCCCATTCGCAGATGAGGAAACTGAGGATCAGAGAGGTTAAGCAACGTTCAGTGGTAGCTTACTTTTGAGTAATCATTCTTGATCTCTGATTGATATTATCTTTTTCTAACCACCTGAGTTCCTTTTATCTGTCCTCCTTTGTCCACTCTGGAAGAAAGCAGGTAGGGTCAGGAGCTCCTTTATACACCACTGGTTGGAATCAGGCAGGAGGGAAGTCTCCCACCTGTAATAACAAGAAGGTTGCCGACAGAATCACAGTGCTGCTGAGGTCAAATGCAACTCAGCAGGGCTCTCTTTGGAGACTCAGCCAGGTTTCTGGAAGTTATAGTGGGTCCAACAGACGGATATATTTTTTTAAGATTTTACTGGGGAATTGGGGAGGGGAACAGTGCTGGGAATTGGGGAAGGGGAACAGACAAGTTGCTGTCCTTTTGTTCTTCTGTCTAGTAGTGGAGGATGTCACTTCACTGGCCTATGTTGGAATTGTGATCATTGCACTCTTCCCAGCTGAGGCAGTCAGTTGCCGGCCCTTGGACTGCTGCTCAAGGTAGCTCACGGCAGCCCACTGCAACCCCACTGCAGCCTATGCCAACAGAGGGAGACTCAAGGCAGCCCAGCTCCAGGTTGAGCTGTTGTTCACCGTCTTATCTGCAGAGGGTTCAGCATTATTGGCCATGTGGGATCTGAACCAGTGGCCCTGCTGCTCAGAGCTTGCACTCCCAAGCCAACTCTTTTTTTTTTCTTTTTTTAAAAGATTTTATTGGGGAATTGGGGGAGGGGAACAGTGTTGGGCAATTGGGGAAGGGGACCAGCCAAGTTGTTGTTCTTCAGTCTTCGTTGTGGAGGGCACCAGTCGCCATCTGGCTTCCCATTGGGAGCTCATGGCCTCTAAGCTCAAGGTGCTGTGTTCAGTCTTAGTTGCGGGTGGGTGTAGCCACCATCTCATGCAGGAGTCCAACTCAGCAGCCTTGTTGTTAAGAGCACACGCTCTATCCTCTGAGCCATCCAGGCGGCAGCTCAGCTCAGGCTGCTGAGTTCAGTCTTAGTTGCGGGTGGGCATAGCCACTATTCCATGCAGGAGTCGAACTCGGCAGCCTTGTTGTTAGGAGCACATGCCCTATTCACTGAGCCATCCTGGCAGCAGCTCAGCTCAAGGTGCCGAGTTCAATCTTTAGTTTGCAGGTGGGCATAGCCCACCATTGAACAGGCAATCTTGTTGTTACACCAGCTGAGCTATCCTGCCACCTGTTGGCAGCTCAGCGACAGCTCAGCTAGGGCACAGCTTTCACTGGCCCATGTGGGAATCAAACCGGCAGCCCTGTTGCTCAAAGCCAACTTTTAACCAACTGAGCCACTTGGCCAGCCCAATAGATGGATATTAAACAGAAGGCAGGGAGCAGGCCAAGGCAGTTCTAGAAATGCTCATTCCTGGGCCAGTGCCTAACCACAGGTATATTTCATTCCTATTTGTCAGAAGAAGCAAAAATCAAAGCCGGGACTGGGCTACATAATTTGCCCAGCTCAGCACAAAATGGAAATGCAGGGTCCTTTGTTAAGAAATGATTAAGAATTTCAAGACATGTCAATAGAGCAA
Source organism: Aselliscus stoliczkanus (assembly GCA_033961575.1). Lineage (NCBI taxonomy): Eukaryota > Metazoa > Chordata > Mammalia > Chiroptera > Hipposideridae > Aselliscus > Aselliscus stoliczkanus. Next base: position 29,041,124 of record CM066731.1, read on the forward strand.
TACACCAAGCATGGGACCCTTCTAACTGCAGCTGCACAGGTAGCTCACGCATGAAACTGGCCCAGTGTGAAGCTGAAGTGCCCAGCTGATGCCCTTTTGTAGCCAACCCACTGTGGTGACAGCATTCTACAGTCTGGAGAGTTAGAGGAGGCTCCACCAGGCAGTCTGTCTTCTAGCCAATCGCCAGTTCCTGCTGTCGCTGCCGCTGCCCCAAAGCCCAGTGACTTCAGATTGGCCCTCTCTGTGTAAATTTGGTGTTCAGATTGGGGTTTCAGCAAAAGCTAATCCTGCGTTAACTCCATGTATTTTTAAACTACACAATCACATAATTAATTAATCAAATCACACTGCAAGATAAGTAAACCAGATATCATTATCTATATTTCAAAGATAATATATAATTATATATATGTGCATATTTACAGCATACAGAGGGTTTTCACATACCCTGTCTCCCAGCTCCTAAAATTATCACAGAAGTACTCCCACTTGGGTTTGTGCTTACTTCTTTATCTCTAAGGGTTTGCAAAGTCATTTATCCTACCATCTCTGGAATTTACCATCTCAGTCCAGTTGAGTTTGCTTGGCCTAAAAGTTAGGCCTATTCTACCATTATAGACTTTAGTTCTAGTTAGAGATTATAGATTAGTTTAGGGTCCTGTGTGCTATTTCCAGGATGGTCTTTCCCAAAGTTTCCAAATGGTCTGCATATTTTCTGTTCAAATATTTTATTTTTTTGCTCTTGAATTATTAATGCGTTTCTTATGTCATAAAATTCCTTTAAGATTGATATCTTTAAAATATTTAATCTTTCATTTAGGGACATAATATATTTTTCCATTTTTCAAATGCTCTTTTATGCATCAGTGAAATTTTACAATTTTCTTTATATAGGTCTTATGTATTTCTTATTGGGGCTATTATGGATTTTGCTGCTGTTGCAAATAGAATCTACTTATATTGATTCCTTCATTGATTGTATTATTTTTCTATTACTGTGTAATAAATTATACAATCTTAGTGACTTAATGCAAATTTATTACCTCCTAGTTTTGTGGGTCAGGAGTCCAGCACAGGTTAATGTCATACAAAGCGGAAGTCAAGATGTCAGCCAGGTGAGTCCTTATGTGGAAGCTTGGTTAGGGAAAGATGCATTTCCAAGCTTTGTTAGGTTGTTGGCAGAATTCATTTCCTTGTGGTTGTAGGACTGAGGTCCCTGCTTTCTTGCTGTCTGTTTTCTGGGAAACATTCTCAGTTCTAGAGACCACCCTCAGTTCCATGCCATGTAGTCCCCTTCCAAAAGTCTTCTCTGTTACACTTTGTATCTCTGGCTTCAGGGGCCCTTTTTTTTTTTTTTTTTTGAGGGCAGTGTCACTGGCCCTCGTATGTGGGACCCCAACCAGGACCGCTGGCTTCCCAAGCCAGCGCTTAACCACCGTGCCACTCGGCCGGCCCTCAGGGGCCGTTTTAAGGGCTCATCCAATTAAGTCAGTTCCACCAGGATAATCGCCCTTTTAAGTCAAAGTCAACTGATTAGGGAATAAAATTACACCTACAAAATCTATTCTGTCATACAATGTAACACAATAGTGTGGACGACATCGATTATATTCACAGGTTTGCTCATACTCTAGGACAGGGTTGTGCACCACAGGGCAGAAATCTTAGAGGGCCCTCTTAGAGTTTTGTCTACCCCATATATCAACAGGCTATGGATGGAAGTTTTGGTTTTCACCACTGCCTACTTATAACATAAAAAGTAACCTGTCTGGCACATGGTTATAAGATCAGGATGGCCAATAAAAATATTCTAATCATACTAGCAGTAGGAGTCTGCCAATATAGTTCTATATTTCCTTTGCAGGGAAGCAAATGAAGAAGGTTCTCAATTTTTAAATTGTTAAGCATTCACATCTCTCAATCACCCTTTGCATGCCAAGTGTATCTTTCATGCATCAGTTGCTGATGAACATTTTTTTTTAAACTTTTTTTTTTAATTGGGGAATTGGGGGAGGGGAACAGCTTTGGGGAATCAGGGAAGTGGAACAGACAAGTTGCTGTCTTTTGTTCTTCAGTCTAGTTGAGGAGGACATTGCTTTACTGGCCCATGTTGGTATTGTCATTGTGCTCTGCCCGGATGAGGCAGATCAGTTGCCAGCCTCTGGATGGTCGCTCATTGCGTCTACTGGCAGCTCACACTGGCTGCCGGCCGCTCACGCTGGCTGCCGGCCACTCACTGTAACCTATGGCAGCCCACTGCAGCAGGGGCTGCAGCCTACACCGTCACCAGGGCTCACAGCCCAGCTCCAGGTGGAGCTATTGTTAGCTGTAGAGGGCAGTGTCACTGGTCCTCATATGTGGGATCTGAACCGGGGTAGCTGGCATCCCCAAACCAGCTCTTAACCAATGCGCCACTCAGCTGGCCCGCTGATGAACATTTAAAGTATCACATAGTCACTGCCCACCAGTCAAATATTCTGTTTCAGCAGTATTGCTGCACTTGTAAATAGTATTAATGCAATTATTTGACAGTGTTTGCATTTGTTATTATTATTTTCTTAAATAGAAAAAAAAAAAGGGAAATGAAAAGTAGTTATATAAATAAGAACTCCTAAACTTAGTATAGTTGAAATAAATATAGAAATAAATGGACTGTAAGTGCCAATTTTTTTTTAGAATCAATGGGACACTTACTGAAATTAAGATAGAAGAACCTATGTATCAGTCAATGTCTAATCATAGTAACATAAGCCATGCCAGATATTTCAACCAAAGGAGACTGGATACAGGAGAAATGTTTCCAGATGTTGGAAGCCAGGATGCTGAGGTAAATCAGATAATTACTGAAAGAAGCAGCTACCACCCCTACAGCTAGAACCCAAAAAAGAAGAGGTGTCTCTGGGGGAGGTCTTAGAAACTGGAGCTTGGAGGAAGTCTCATCTCCATGTCAGGGGTGCACAAGTGGTTCTCAGACTTTTGGTTGGAGAACCAAGTAAACAGTATTTGGACCACCAAGGGGTCCAGGGCTGGTGGTACCTCTGAGAGGGTGTAGCACAGCTGCCGCCAAGGGAAGCTAGAGGCTAAAGTTGTAGCTGTCCTCTGTTTAGTGACTTACTAGTACTTTTACCTGGTACTTATAAAGTACTATCTCTATACATATTAGCTATTGTTATTTTTATTATAAAAGTAGGGGATTCTGTGTAAAATTAAAAGAAGCCACGAGTCAATAGATGACAATTAACTTATATGTCAGTTACATCATTCAAGATCCAATTAGGAAACAGATACTACTTTGAGTATTTAATAAAGAAGGAATTTAATGTAGGAAATTGACTTCAAAGGCTAGAAGCTCAACAGGGGACCATGAAGCAACCCCAACTTGGCGATAGCTGTAAACTGCTACCAACCTTAAGCTGGAGAAATGTAAGGTGACCAGTCAAAGCTGGAATCATGTTGGGCTTGTCCATTGGAAGCTGGAGCCAGGAAAGAGATGAAAACACTGCCAGAGATGGAAGATGAACAATAGCCTGGCTTCTCTCCTCTTCCCACCCTCCAATCTCTGATTGGCCAAACCCAGCTAGAGGTCCATGAAACAGGAGCCTGGGTAACAGCCTGCAGAAGTCAGCCTCATGTGATACAGGGCAAAGCAGGACAAGTACAAGGAATGGACACCTGTCTTATTAGGGAGACCACTTCATGGAAGACGTAGATGCCTGACCACGGCACTGTATGCCTGAAGCCTAAGCTGAATAATAATGAATGTCATATATATATATATATATATATATATATATATATATATATATATATATATACAGGATGTGGAGTCCAGCATAAGGAATAGAGTCAATGGAATTGTAACAGCTATATACAATGTCAGAGGGGCAGTAGATTGGGGGAGGGGGAGTTATCACTTTGGGGGGGGGATGTAAATATCCATTACATTATTTTGTACACAAGAAACTAATAAAAAAAGAATGGATATGAGGGCAAACTGAACTGATCAGTCCTGAAAGGGGGAGCCCTGAATTCCTCCCCACACTGGCTCATGTTCACATGTGCACACAGTCAGCTCTAAAATCCAACAGTTTGGTGGCTTCATCTGCTTCCTAAATATCTACATTACCACACTGTTCAGACCGGGATTGAATGGTTAACCTATCCACATGCTGCACTAAGAAACAGTAAGTATACGGCACCCTTACCAGCTCATGAGTGAGTGGAATTTTTACAATTCTAAGAGAATAAAAATTGATGGAGAATTATAGAACCTAAAAATCACTGATGGAAGATGAGTGAAAACACCTTGCCAGAGATCATGGTAAGTACTTCTTACATGCATCTTTTTTCATTTGTGCTTATTCACACAATTAGAAACTGTATAATCCTTTGCAGTGCTTGAAGGCTATGTGAGACATGGAAGAGTTACGTTTCATTTATTCTGAATTATAGCATGCTACATGCTTTCTACGTGGGTAGTCTTTCATTTCCCCTAGAATTTTCTTCCTTTTTCTCAAGTTACCCAAAGCTGTGTGCTTTCTTCCCCTCTTCATTATGCCCTGTGTACAGAGGTTTTGAAATCAGTATGCTCTGAACAGACTCTGCATTGTAAGAAGTCCTCAGAAAATTGTTCACCATGGAGATCTGTGTTTGAAAATGGTCAAGATTAAAGACATTTCTGAGCAGTTCAGATGGCTCTTTGCAGCCTGCGTGTCTCTTTCAAGGAACAAAGAACTGCCTGTTCTATGATAAAAGAAAGCCAAAGTAAGCAGGATATTTGGAATTACATCTTTTTTTTTTTTTTAAATGAAATTACATCCTAAAACAGGTTTACAAAATATGTCTAGGTCTCCTGTCTTCTTCCTCAGATCTCCAACCCCATCTCTTAACTTTGGTTTCTTGTGATGTTGCCCCCAGCTTCTCCAGTTATAGATGCGATTGCTTTGTTAATATAAAGTCAGGTCACACTGGAAAGGAAATTGAAACAAACCAATAATACCAATCTTCTCCCTCACCTATCAGAGTTTTTATCAAATGACAAAGCAAGCTGAGTTGAAGTTTTACCTCTTCGAACACTGACCAACAAAAAATGCTAAACAGTGACAAAATGGGAGTTGACTGGTGACAAGAGAGAGAAAGAGATCAAGAGGTTTGGATACAAAACAAGAAAAGGTAACTGTCCAAAGAAAAAAACAAATTAATGGAACAATTCATTATAATTATGACTTACAAGTTACTATTTGTAAGACTTGCTAACCACTGTGTAGAAAATTAAAATCAAATCTAGGCAAACTCAATTCCCTTATTCCTTACCATGATTTGAAAATAACCCTTTGCCAATATTATCAGATACTTTGGCATTATTATCAGTAATACCAAATTACCAGTATTGCTAGAAACATCCTCTTACCACTTTTTCCTTCCAGCTCTTGGCTAGATTAATGATTCCTATTTTTATGAACACTGTTGACCCCCAAATTTATTTATGGGTTCTATAGAAAGCATGGTTTGCAATTTATAGATGACCCAAAGCTAGAAGAGATAGCTCAAGCTACCTGCGCTGAAGCCTGTTGGGAAAGATCTGCTTGGCAGCAGATTCTGAAAAAAAGATTTGGGTAGATAGGTATGGGGTGCAGGGGGAGTTAGCCACTTGCTAAATGAAAACCAAAGAACTTTTTTGTTATACAAAAGAAAATCAGGGCCCGCCGAGTGGCGTAGTGGTTAAGTGCTGGCTTGGGAAGCCAGCGGCCCCGGTTCGGGTCCCACATATGAGGGCCAGTAACACTGCCCTCAAAAAAAAAAAAAAAAGAAAAAGAAAGTCACCTGAGACTGAATAAGGAGAGATAATAACAGTTCTCACTTGTCCATTAAACATATATACTGACCCCAACCATATACAAAGTTTCTTTTGTACTATCTTAAATTTGCTGGTTAGATGCTGCCACTAGTTCTGTGTGACTCCCATACCAGGGGTGATAAGAGATGCCCTGGAGCTTGACCCCATCAAGGTTTCATTGTGAAATCTCTTCATTAGGTAACTGGAGTCCTTAACATGGACCTTAATTTTTTTTTATTGAGATATAACTGACATATAATATTATATTGGTTTTAGGTGTATAATGATTCGACTTTTGTATATACGTATTGTGAAATGATCACAATAAGTCTAGTTAACATCCATGACCATACATAGTTAAATTTTTTTCCATTTTTTAAAAAATTTAATGTATTTGGATGACTATGGTTAAAAAAATTATATGGGTTTCAAGTGTACAATTATAAAAATTTTTTCTTGTGATGAGAACTTCTAAGAAATCTCTTAGCAACTTTCAAATGTGTAATACAGTATTATTAACTATAGTCACCATGATGTACATTATATCCTCATGACTTATTTATTTTATAACTGGAAGTTTGTATCTTTTGACCAACTTTACCCAATTTTTAAGGTGATTGCTCACTTGGGCATGACAGGAAATTTGCAACTGTGTCTTAATCCTTTTTACTCCTTTTGTTTAGGTTCAATTCTTCTAATAGCCCGGTCACATCCTCAGCATCTGCTTAATATGTCTCCAGAAACTTCTACATCTTCATAATCCTTTATTAAGTGTCTGCTGCCATGTCAAGGTTATGGCTGGAATATTACATTCTGGAACTATCTCCCAGTCATCTCACCTTCCTAGGCCATTTTCATGCAGAGACAAAGGCAAAGTCCCGCATCTATGCTCTGATTATCTTTATATTTCTCCATATTTCTTATAGCCACTATAAGAAATAAATGCATTGACTGACATAAACTGTCCTTCCTGGTCAACAACACTGCTGGAGTACTGTGTTCAATCCCAGACAACGTGTTTGAAGGGGAACCTGGGCAAATAAAGCACAGAAATGTTTTGCGGTAGAGTGAGTGTGATTGTGAGGGAGTTTAGAAATCATCCGAAAGAAGGAACAGTTGAAAAATTGGAGCAGGGTGGCTAAGAGGAGATAAGATGTTACAAAAGGGAGCTAGGAGCCATGGTCTGTTGTACTCAAGAGGATGGTATAAACTTTGAGATTACCTGCTGCAACCAGGAAGTGCTAAGAGTGGAAGCGATCACTGAAGATGATATTTGCTTCATAATAATAGTCCTGCTGCCCTGGAGACAGTAGGCGGGAACAGAGGTACTGTTAGAATGTGCTGTGGGCCCTCCCTGAGTCCTCCTCTTGGGGGCAGTTTGCTTAGGGCAATTGCAGTGATTCTAGAAGACAAAGGTTACATTCCAGAAATGGGATATGAACTGGCAATGTCTAAATCCCTGAAACTGAGCTTAATGAGTAGTACATGTCTTGGAAACTGAAATTGGATACATACTCTCAAAACACCCTTGAAGCATAGCCAGTTTAAGCATGGCAAGGCTGTGGGGGCAGACCCCGGCTTTGAAAAACAGGGCTCAGGCACACCATTTTCTTCTCAGCTTCATCTCAGGACTTTTTATTTTAAGCTATCCCACCCAGCCCTGCCTTGCCCAGCAATTGGACCAACTCCCTCCTGCACTTTGGATTCTCTCTGACATATGGTGCTCTTGTTGACTCTGCCACTTGAGTTGGCTCCATTATTCCTGGAAGTCATTCATTCACTCATCTAACACTTATGGGGCACCAACTATGAATGAGGATCCTGTGCTAGACACTGGGAATAAAAATAGGAAAAAGATATGGTCTTTGTCCTCAAACAAATCTGAGTCTAGTGAGAAAGACAGATTTCTAAAGCAGGGTGTATCGAGCAGGGTGGTGAATGGCATGGTAGGGGTGAGTACAGGTTACCTGAGATGGGGAGAGGGAAGTGAAAGAGGCAATGCCATGGAAGACTTCCTGGAGGAGGTGATATCTGGCTGTTTTAAAGAGTATAGCATGGTGAATAATGGAAGGAAAGGGCATCTGTTCAGGGTGGCAGCTTGAGGACTGGCACAGAGGTAAGAAATAGATAGATAACCCTGTGTTCAGGGAACTGCAAGGTTGGGGTTGCCAGAGCTTATTTTGCTAGGTCAGGAGAGTCCAGCAATGAAGCTTGAGAGGTCAGCAGGGGTTAGAGCATGGTGAGCTCTGTGTTTCTTGTGAAGGTGGTTGGGTTTTGTTCTGTAGTCAATGAGAAGCTTCAGATGGTTTGTAACCAGGAATGGCCTGTTTGGGTTGTTTGGGAAGCGCCGTTTGGCCACATGTAGAGGCTGGACTTGAGGGAGCTAGACTGTGTCTGGAAGACCATTCAGAAAGCTGTTGCTGTCACACAGGCCACTGGATCTCAGCAACAGTGCTATGTCCTGCTCAATCTGAGAACTGCCTCTAGTTCCTGCCAGGGGCCAGGAAACCGCCCAGGACCTGAAGCCTATTTTATCTGTGCTGCATGCCCATAGCTATAGGAGTGTCCTATGCATACCTGCTATGATTATGCATGAGTAAATTTGCCTCAGAAGAAAAAAGATGGTGCCCACTGGTATAGGTGAGAGATGACAAGCATTTAACTTGCACATCAATAGCAGGGTTGGTGAGGAGAGGATGATGATGAGAAAAATCTATAAGCAATCAGAGGATTAGTGGTTGATTTTTCCTAGGTGGTGGGAGGGAGTGAGAAGGCTATAGTGATTCCTTCTCCTCGCTAGGATTTCTGGATTAAGTGACAATTCATGGATTGGGATGCCACCAACTACATAAAGTACACCACATAAACTACAGCATAAGGAACAGTTTTCAGGGCATACAGAGGAAAGACCATGTGGGGACACAGCGAGAAAGAGGCCATCTGCAAGCCAAGGAGAGAGGCCTCAGGAGAAATCAAACCTGTTGACACCTTGATCTCAGACTTCTATCTTTCAGGACTGTGAGAAAATAGGTTTCTGTTGTTTAAGCCATCCAGCCTGTGGTATTTCATTATGGCAGCCCAAGAAGACTAAGACAGGTCCCGTAAGATAGTACCGGAGCCACGACCCCTTGAGACTCGCATTAAGAGGACTTTGGGTGTCATGTGTTTCCGCTCACCTTGGAGAAATGATGGCAGATAAATGTATTAGAGCCGTGACTCTCAAGCTTCCATGAAAATTATCCAGAGGGCTTGTCAAACTCAATTGCTGGGTCCCACCTGTACAGCTTCTGATGGACAGATCTGGGGAGCGGCCCGAAAATCTGCATTTCTCACAAGCTCTGAGGCTGCTGGTCCAGGTACCATACATTAGAAACTGAAACTGAAAATTTAAGATAGCTTTTTTTGTTAATTCATTTAAAAGTAACAATTAGCCTCATTATGTGTTAGAATAATGTAGTCTAATGAAAAATAGTTATATTTTCTAAAACAAAAAGATTAACATGGAGTGGCATTATTTTGCATTTTTGCATAACTTTTTGCAGCTAGATTCTCGTATATGCTTCTATATTCAGTTTGTTGCTATATCATGCAGCATGTAGCCTCTGGAAAGCCCCACTGTGAGTGTATCAGAGAATGAGAGTGAAAAGGCAAATAATATCTTATTGGATTGTCAGAAAAGTCGACGATCTGTTTGCAACAGATGGCACTAGTTCATTTTTGGAAGTACTAGAGTCATTTGCATCTAGGTTATTGCTATGTCATTTGACAGCTGACAGTTCTAGCTTCATTCTAAAAAAAAAATTGAGCGATTTGGTTGAGTTTTGGAGATTTTACAATAAGTTTAAGATGGAAGACCAAACTGTGCATTTTTGCCATGTTTTACTGTTTTACTTCCATAAAGGGAAGAATGCACATCAAGCTTGTGAAAAGTTGCATAAAGTTTACGGTGACAACGCTCTACAAGAACGCCAGTGCAAATGATAGTTCATGAAATTCCATGCTGGTGATTTTGATCTCAACGACTCTCCTTGGTCAGGAAGGCCCACCGAGGTTAATGATGACAAAATAAAGGTACTGATTGAGTCAAACCCACGTTACACAACATAAGAGATTGCAGAAACATTGAACATGCATCAATCAAGCATTCATGATCACCTGAAGAAGATGGGATACGTAAGCAAGCTCGATATTTGGGTTCCACATGAACTCAAAGAAGTTCATTTGATGGCGCATATAAACATCTGCAATATGCTCATTAAACATGAGGAAAACGATCCTTTTTTGAAGTGACTGATAACTGGTGATGAGAAGTGGATTGTTTACAACAATGTCTCCCCGTGATGATTTGCCTCAGACGACATTGAAAGTGGACCTTCATCAGAGGAAGGTTATGATCTCAGTGTGGTGGGATTTTAAAGGTGTCATGTTTTTTGACCTCCTACCAAGGAACCAAACAATCAATTCGAATGTGTACTGTTGGCAACTGGACAGTTGGAATGAATCCATCATCCAGAAATGTCTGAGCCTGTTAATTGTAAAGGAGTTGTGTTCCATCGCGACAATGTGAGACCACACACAAGTTTGATCACCTGTCAAAAATTATTAGAGCTTGGATGGGATGTGTTGCTACACCCACCATACTCACCTGACCTTGCCCCATCAGACTTCCACCTGTTTCGCTGTCTTCAAAACTCCTTGTGTGGTATAACATTCAATTCAGATGAGGCTATAAATCAGCACCTTGTTCAGTTTTTCACAAATAAAGACAGGTCCTTCTATGAACAAGGAATTATGAAGCTCACTGAAACATGGCAAAAGGTTATTGAACAAAACGGGCAATGTATCACTGATTGATCTTTGTTCTTTATATAAATAAATGACATTTGAAAAACATAGACAAAATATGTCATGACTTTTGCGACAACCCAACATTATTACTATGAAAATAGTTTTAATGTCACCCTTTCCCTGAAAGTATCTCAGGCACCCCCAAGAATCCCGGGACCACACTTTGAGAACAGATCATTTATGGGATGGGCAGAAGAAGAGTTCCAAAAAAGAGGTCAAAGAAGTAGGAGAGCATCCAGGAAAGAGCCCTGGGACAAGAGCAGTACCTTGGTCTGTGCTTTAATCAGCATCCTCCCATCTGGGTTGGACTCAGTTTCTCTCTTACTACATGCACACAGATGAGCATACACATGCTTGGATAGTGGAGAAGCTAAAATCACGGCAGAGAGCAAACATCCTTAGTATGAGATTAGAAGTTCCACCTTGTTTAAGCTGCACTGGTCTTTCAGATTCTTGGACAATTAGTTCTGCTCCTCGGACTTTGGCACTGCATCCTTCTAAGAACCTTTGGTGACCTCCTGGGCTTTGGAGTTGGTTGGTTTTCTTGGAACCCTGGTGCTGTTCTTCTTATCTTCTGCCTCTAGTCTTTGTGCAGGGGTCAGCAAACTTTTGAGACAGAACATACCCAAAGAGCTGCATGTCCCTCAGGAGCCACAGTTTGCTGACCCCTGGTCTACAGCATGCATTTCCTTCACCAGACCTCGAAACCAAACTAGGCATTTAGAACTGTTCATTAGAAACCCAGCTCTTATTCCTTCCGGTCTGTTATGTCCCTGACGTTTCCATTCTAGTTTTAAAGTACAAGCCTTTATTAGAACATACCTTTGAAACTCACCTATATTTTAAAGCCATTCCTTTCCAGTTCATGAACAGGTAGACTTTGGATTTCAGGATGCATGCTTAGTTATAAATATTTATTAAGTGAATAAATAAAATATAGATTAGCATTCTTCCAGAGGTAGAAACATAAAATAACCCTGTCTTGTGCCCCCTTTCAAGACTGAGAAAATTCTTCCCAGGGTGCTCCCTGCACACATCCCTACTGTGTCATTGGCCAGCATTATCCCTGTTGTCTAAAACAAATCACTTGGCAAGAGATACTAGCCCCATGGGGCTACAAGCAACTGACTCCCCTGAAGGACGTGGTATTTGAAAAAACAGTGAACAACATTTGGGTTCTACCCTCAAAGAGGAAGGAGAAGTGGCAGACATAGATGGCTGACTATAAGGTAGACAACTAAGTGTGTCTGCCATATAATAAAAAATAATAAAATAAAATAAATATTCATGGTGATAATTCTACCATTTCCCTGTTCTTGGAAAGTCCATGGTTTGTTTATTCAACTGACAATTGGTTATTTCAGTTCTGGGTGGATTTTTTTTTAAATTGGAGACCTCCAGTAGATGAGCTGAGGATAAAGCTTCAGGGGGAATAAACCCTAAATTCAAAGGATGTATCACAAAGTTCCATTTATAGATATTAACCCATGATACCTACTTTCTTCTTGTACTAGTAGTTTTTATACAAACAAGGTCTGACAATTAAGTTCCCCAGCTTGTTGCAACAATGTTGCCAACCTTTTTTGATATCAGAAGGATTATTCATTATGACTTTGTACCATCTGGACAAACAGTTAACCAAGTTTACTCTTTGGAAATGCTGAAAAGCCTGCATGAAAAAGTTAGATGACCTGAACATTTCACCAACAATTCATGGCTCTTGCATCACAACAATGCACCAGCTCACATGGCACTGAGGGAGTTTTTAGCCAGTAAACAAATAACTGTATTGGAACACCCTCCCTACTCACCTGATCTGGCCCCAATGAATTCTTTCTTTACCTGAAGATAAAGGAAATATTGAAAGGAAGACATTTTGATGACATTCAAGACATCCAGGGTAGTACTACGACAGTTCTAATGGCCATTCCAGAAAAAGAGTTCCAAAATTGCTTTGATGGGTGGACGAGGTGCCAGCATCAGTGCATAGCTTCCCAAGGGGAGTACTTTGAAGGTGACCATACTGATGTTCAGCAATGTATGTAGCACTTTTTCTAGGATGAGTTTGCTAACTTAATTGTCAGACCTCGTACAAAAAGTAATGAGAGAATCCAGTTCTATTTTTAGAGAATTACAGCCATTTCAGTGTGGTTGCAATGGAGTGTTCCTGAGAAGATCCGTTTTCATGAGTGTTTCATGCAAACTCCGGAAAATTTACACAAATTCCTCCACTTAATCAGTCTCTTTGTAATGTTTGTTTTCTGCCTCCTCAGGGATTCTAATGTCAATGGAATGTGATTTTTTTTTTCCTCCTGGGTGATCATTTGTGGGGCCCAACTAACTGAGAAAACTTGTATAAGTCTGAGAAATGTCACTGATAAGCTGGATTTTCTGGTCAGTCATTTTCCCACAGGCATTTTATCTCTTGATAATTCCTCAGACAAAATTTAGGTCCTTTCATAATGCTTTTATATTCTTTCACAGACTCATTACAGTCTTTAGGTTCCTGAAGGATTGGCTCATAGACAGAAATGCAGCTATTAAGCATTTGTTTCCAAATTGCTATTAATGATTGCTGCCATATCTTATTTAATGATCATTACTGCATTTTAGCTCACTGATATTGATTGTTTCCCCACTGGCCTTTATTTCCACTGATGTGATCTTTATCTCCACATCAAAGAAGAAAGTATACGTCCTTATGATAAATTTTCTCCACTTATAGAGAGTTCCACCAATTTATCTATTTAAAAGATATAAAATGATTGTTCCAGTACTTCCTCTATTCTGTCTAATGTAATTCAGTGCACCAGTAAAAGTGAAATGTATATGTGCTTTATAAGTTTATAGATTAAACTTATCAGTAAAATACGTGTATCTGCCTAATTGATCATCACCTTCCATAAAATAACTTTTAAATGTATGTATATAGAAAATTTGAGTTTTAAGTAGATTAAAAAGAGTTTCATGAGAAATACTTTTTTTTTAGCAATTAATCTTTTGTATCTTCTAGTATTGTTGAATTTATTTTTTCATTGCTATATTTTTGGTTTTCCCAAAGATTGTCGGGATGACAAGGCTCATATTTGATATTCCTTTGTATCTTCCACAATACTTAAAACAATGTGTTGGGCACATAATAGATGTTAAACAATGTGTATTGCACTAAACTGAATTCTAGTCTTGCCTTCATGTGAGTTTCAGCACATTCAGAACATATGGATAGAATCAGGTTGAGAAGAGGATCAATCTCTTTTAAAATGTGTCACCAAAATGAAGTTAAAAATTTGGCTCAACCATAAGAAAACAAACAACACAATTTAAAAATAGGCCGAGGTGGGCAGCCGGTTAGCTCAGGTGGTTAGAACGCATAACACCAAGGGTGCTGGTTTGATTTCCACATGGGCTGTGAAGCTGCACCCTCCACAACTAGATTGAAGACAACTGCTTGACTTGGAGATGTTCCCAATAAAATTTCTAATATATATCTCAAAGATCTGAACAGATACCTAAAAAAAAATGTTCAGATGGCAAATAAGCATATAAAAAGTGTATTGCATATTTTAAAGTGGCTAAGAGATAAACCTTATATGTACACATCACAAGGAAAAAAATTCTGTAACTATGTATGGTAATAGATGTGAACTAGACTTCTTGTGGTGATCATTTTGCAGTATATACAAATATCTAATCATTATGTTGTACACCTGAAACTAATATATTATTGTATGTCAATTATACCTTAATTAAAAATAAATAAATAGGGCCCACTGAGTGGCTCAGTTGGTTAAGAGCACAAGCTCTGAGCAACAAGGTCACCGGTTTGATTCCTACATAGGCCAGTGAGCTGCGCCCGAACTGAGATGCCGCTGCAGCTGAGCAGGATGACTCAGCTGGTGAAAGCACGTTCTCCTAACAACAAGGCTGCCAGTTTGACTCCCACATGGGATGGTGGGCTATGCCCACCCGCAACTAAGACTGAGCACAGCACGTTGAGCTGAGTGGCAGAGAGCCGGCGAGAGGTAGCCGGATGACAACTGGACTTGGAGCTGAGTTACGCCCTCCAGAACTAAGACTGAAGGACAACTTGTCTGTTCCCCTTCCCAAATTCCCTAAAACTGTTCCCCTTCCCCAATTCCCCAATAAAATCTTTAAAAATAAATAAATAAATAAATAAATAAATAAATAAATGGTAACAAAGGTTAAAAAATGAGAACCAAACATATTTTCATATATATATGAAAAGATACTCTACATCGTATGTCATTAGGGAAATGCAAATTAAAACAACGAATTACCGTGGCATACCTGTTAAAATTGCCCAAATCCAGACCACTGACACCACTAAATGCTGATGAGGATAATGGAATGGCAGGAACTCTCATTCATTGCTGGTGGGAATGTAAAATGGCGCAGCCACTTTGGAATATGGTTTGATGGTTTCTTATACAACTAAACATACTCTTACCATATGATCCAGCAATTACACTCGTTGGTATTTATATGAGTTCAAATGAGTTGAAAACTTATGTCCTCACAAAAACCTGCACATGGATGTTTATAGCAGCTTTTTACTTAATTACCAAAACCTGGAAGCAACTAACTGTCTTTCAGTAGGTGAAATGATAAATAAACTGTGGTTCATCCAGACAATGGAATATTATTCAGTGCTAAAAAGAAATGAGCTATCAAGCCATGAAAAGACAGAGAGGAAAATTAAATGCATATTATTAACTGAAAGAGGTCAATCTGAAAAGGCTACATATTATAGTATAATTCCAACTACATGACATTCTAGAAAAGGCAGAACTATGGAGATAGTAAAAAGACCAGTGGTTGACAGGGTAGTGGGGGAGGGATGAATAGGCAGAGTACAGGGAATTTTTAGGGCAGCAAAATTATTCTGTATGATATTATAATGGTGCATACATGTCATTATACATCTGTCAACCCATAGAGCATACAACATCAAGGGTGAACCCTAACATAAAGTATAGACTTTGGGTAATAATGATATGTCAGTGTAGGTTCATCAATTGTAGCAAATGTACCCCTCTGGTAAGTGATGGTGATGATTGGGAAAGTTATGAACATGTATGGAGCAGAAGACATATGGGAAATCTCTGTACCTTCCATTTATTTCAGCTGTGAACTTAGAACGTCTCTAAAAAGTAAAGTCTGTTTTTAAAAAAGTTGGATATGATTGGGTGGAACAGTATAGTGTTGACTAAGGTCTCCATGAAATAATGGGTCTCGGTTATTGTTTGAACAAACGCTTCCCAGAATTGCCATTTCGCTTGTTGCAAAAACTCACTTTGGCTGTGACAATATGCGAAACAAACAAACAAACAAACAAACAAACAAAATCTCTATGAGGTGGCATTTTTCTAAGTATAAGAGAGTACAGAAACTTGTGTCATAACCAGTATCTTTAAACCTTTTGTTCTAGAAGCGCAGTATCTGTTTCATTTGTCTTCACCAGACCTCAGATTGGGAGAAGCTTTCAGATTATCACTTATTATCCTGCTGTACCATTATTTCCAATTTTGGAGCAGAATTTTCAAGGATTTCGCACTGAAGGTTGAAGACTCTGTAGGCATAAAACCAGATGTTTTAATGTGTTCCCTGCTGACTTTCAACCATCAGTGATTCTCAGATGTACTCACTCTCTATAAACTTTACCATGTCCTCTTATTGTGCTATTCATTTTGCAATATAAATACACCCAATTTTAGGCTTACTTGGATGGAATGATGCAACTTTGAGGTCATCAGATAGTCTGAGATATGCACTCTTATAATATGCATATTTTAACAAACATTTATTGAGTGTCTTTTATGTATCAGGGCTACGTATCACCCCCAAGGAGTTGACTGTTATATCAGTTAAGATGCTTTCAGCAGCAAGGAACAGAAAAGTCAACTCAATGTGACTTGAGCAATAAAGAAATTTATTTTCTCTCTCAACATGTAGTTCAGAGGGAGTCTGCTCCAGAGTGGGTTAATTCAGTGATTCAAACGCATGATCAAGGATTCAGAGTTTTTCTATCTTTATGTTCTGCTACTCTTAGGATTTTGGTTTTGTCCCTGTATCATCATTCCCCCTAGGGAGACACCTGGGCCAAGTGTCTCTGCTGGATGCAATAATATCTAGAAAAGAAGAGGACCATCTCTTGTGGTATCTCCTTGTTAAGAGAAAAATAGTCTTTCCCAGTAGACCCCTTCCCTTTCACATCTCATTGCTCAGAAGCAGTCACATGCCCACGCCTAAAATAATCCTTAACCAGAGGAAGAAGTTGACCACACAGACTTAAGCAAATAAAGAAGAAACTCCATGTGGAATAGAATTGCTACTTGAGTAAACTGGGGGTTCTGGAATGAAAAAGGATGGGGAAATGAATGCTGAGTTGGTAACCAACAGCTCCTAGTTAAAGATACAGAGATACATAACAGGATGTTACAGATGACTGTTTTTTTCTCTTCAGAACTATGGATGCACCTGAAGAGATGACATATGAGTATACCCACGCATTCTACAGACAGATGCTGGACATGCTGGTACAACCTTTTGACCTGTTAGCCGGTCTAGCCTCCTCATTTACCCACTTCTAGACTATGTACTCCTTGTGTATTCATTTGTGTCTGGTTTCCTGTGCTGAGCATAAAGTTTTTGAGATTCATCTATTATTGCAAGCATCAGTAGTTTCTTTTTATCACTGAACAAAATTCCATAGTTTGTTTATCTATTTATCGGGGAAGATTACACCCCTATCAGAATTTACAGTTTAGGGAGAGTGAGTGTATCAGCTCCCTTCTAGAGAGCAGGGTTTGGCCCCAGGGCGCTGGAGCTCTGGAATGCTTCCACTGCTGAGGGATGAGCTCATCAGTCCAGGAAGGCACTGAAAGAAGATGGCAGTGTGTCAGTGAGCACCTTCTTGCTGCTTCTGCTGGTGGTGGTGGCCCTGATTCAAGTAGGATTGTCCTGGGTGATTCCCTAAGAAGCTGAGGAAGTGCATATTTCCCTCCCTTTATAATTTATCACTAGGCTCCTTTTAGTCTTCAATTCTTGGACTTTTGCATCAGAAGCAAGAATCCAAATTACACTATGGGCTGCTGCAAAGATCTTTTTCCCCTCCTGCCAGACAGAGTCCTGGAAAACAGAAGGCAGAGGGAGACAGGGAGGTTCTCCTCCTGTCTGAGTCCCAAAGGGTGCATTATTAGCAAACTCTTGGCCTTGAAGTTAGGAGTCAAGCCCAGTATATCTAATTCAATTCCAATTTTCTGTTTGCATTATAGTAATCCTGGACCTCAGCACATCCAGCACTATGAGCTAAACATTTAATTCCTCAGCATATTTAACTCATGTGGTTATGAATCATTGTTAATATGTTCAACAGATAGTCTGGTTTCCAAGCTGCATATCCAAAGTAAGGGTTTTAATTGTTTTCCTTAGTGATTTACTCATGTCTGCATACCAGCAGTCAGGCTTGGCTGACCAAAGCCATCTTGAAATATTTAACTTAGAATTCAGTATAGGACAAAAATATGTCAAATATTTCTAAGATCTCTATCCAAAGACACAGATCATTCATCAAAGTAGTGAAGTTCCAAACCAAATTACAGTAGGAGGTAAAGTCAACTATGTATTTTATACTTTAATATCATATATGGAATGAATGAAAATTTACATGTCATGTAGGAGATTTTTGTGCATGTAGGAACAAGCATATTGTGTCTTACAAAATTGGAAAACAGGAGATATTTATCTGGTAAGCAATAATTTTGAAAATTCTAGGATAATTAATATTGAAGATAATGAGATTCATAAAGTTGCTTATCTTTACATTGATATATATCTTGAACTGTAATATGTCTTCGTTTACCTGAAATGTCAAATTAAGTAAGTAATAGAAGTTTGCAAAACAGGCTGTTCTCTCTTACCACTTTGAGCAACGACCCCCACACCACAATTTTGGAGGCAGATGAGGAATAGCATGTGCTCATTTTGAAATCAAACAGTACAGAAGTGTATAAATCAGAAAGCAAAAGTTCCCTATTATTAACCTTCACCATAATCTCACTCCTTTAAAAGTTCAAATTATGAACTATCATTCATAATTTGGTACATATGTTGCTAGTCATTGAACATATACATACAACAGAATTTGAATATAAACTACATGGGATTATTTTATACATACATAATATTGTGATATAATAAGAAATATATATATATTTGGTCTTTATCCTCATTTCTGACACAGAGCTCCTAAAATCCTTAGAATTTCTGAATCTTGATATTTATAAACAAACCCCTTTCAACCACACCTGAGTTTATGTTAATGAGGTGAATTTTGGAAAGCAATCTAAGGTTGAGGATGAGTTGCCAGGGGAACTGAACATATGATAAAGAGAGCTGGAACTTTTAGTCCCACCCCTTGACCTCTGAGGCGGGGAGAGAGGCTGGAGGTTGAATCAGTTGCCAAAGGCCAATGACTTATCAATCATGACTACATAATAAAGCCTCCATAAAACCCCAAAAGAACAGGGTTTGGACAGCTTCCAGGCTGGTGAACACATGGAGATGCTGAAAAATGACTGCTCAGAAAGCATGGAAGCTCTTCGCCCTTTCCCCATATCTTATCCTATGTACTTCATCTGGCTGTTCATCTGTATCCTTTATACCATCCTTTATAACAAACTGGTAAGTGTAAGTAAATGTTTCTTTGAGTTCTGTGAGCTGCTCTAGCAAATTAATGGATCCTGAGGAGGTAGTTGTGGGAACCTTCCATCTACGTGGGTCAGAAGCACTGGTAACAACCTGGACTAGCTATCAGCATCGAAAGTTGGGGGCAGTCTTCTGGGACTGAACCCTTAATCTGTGGGATCTCTAGGTAGTATCAGAATTGAGTAAATTGCTTGGTGGTATTGAAAAAACCACATTGGAACATATTATGTTATCACCTGCTTTTTTCACTAATGATACTCTTAGACATCCTAACCACCCTTGCAGTCAAAAGTTCCCATATAACTTTTGACTCCCCCAAAATTTAACTACTAATAGCCTACTGTTGACTAGAAGCTTTACCAATAACATAAACAGGTAATTAACACATAGTTGGTATGCTATATATATTAGATATTGTATTCTTACAATAAAGTAAGCTGGAGAAAAGGAAATGTTATTAAGAAAATCATAATGAAGTGAAAATACATTTATAGTACTGTACATATTTATTGAAAAAATATCCACAAGTAAATGGGCCTGCACAGTTCAAACTGATGTTATTCAAGGGTGAACTGTACTTGTAGATACTTAAATTTCTGTTAAATGATACTTCAATTAATATAATTGAATAACATTCTAGTATAATGCTAATGCTTATCTGAAATTATCTTGTTTTTATATTTAGTTACTTGCTTATTGTCTGACCACATCCCCCCACCCACCAGAATATAACCTCTGTGAAAGCAGAAGTTTCGTCCCTTGTTCCCCATTATATCCTTAGCATCTGGGACAGTACCTGACAGATAATATCATTGCTGCTATTACTGGGAGCACTTGGATATTTTGAAATCCTCTCTATGATCCAAGGGCAGCTTGGGGTGAGGTGGCTACTTCTGGCCCTCCTCTGCCGAGTCCTATTCCTTAGCTATTTAGAGCTTCCTCCTGCCTAAGATGGGCCCTTCTGGGGATTCTGCTTTCTAAAACCTTGAAATCTTCTAAGTTTGAAAATTAGGAACCATTTTGGGTCTCAGGAATTCCACCCCCACCTCAGCTCTTTCCTCCACGCACTTACCTGACTGTATGGAGTGGGTGGCAAACCAGGATACGTTCCGTCACTCATATCCCTTGACCCTTTTGCTCTTGGTAGAATCTAATGGCTAATCTGCCATCTGTGTATCTTCTTTGGTGAAGTGTCTGTTAAGGTCTTTGGCCCATTTTTAAAATCAGGTTTTTTGTTTTCTTATCATTGAGTTTTAACAGTTCTTTATATATTTTGGATAACCATCCTTTATCAGATGTACCTTTTGCCATTATTTTCTCCCAGTCTGTGGCTTGTCTTGTCATTCTCTTGACATTGTCTTTGACAGAGCAAAAGTTTTTAATTTTAATGAATCCCAGCTTATAGATTATTTCCTTCATGGATCATGCCTTTGGGGTTGTATCTGAAAAGTCATCACTAAACCCAAAGTGATCTAGATTTTCTTCTATGTTATCATCTAGGAATTGTATGGTTTTGTATTTTACATTCATGTCTATGACCTATTTCGAGTTCATTTTTGTGGAGGGTAAAATGTCTGTGTCTAGATTTTTTTCTTTTTTTGCATGTGAATGCCCAGTTGTTGAAGCACCATCTGTTGAAGTAGGTAAGTGTTTTCAATGTTTACTTTGACCCAATCAACTGTGATGAGTAACACAGGGCTGAGAAGAAAGCACAACCTGTCTTTTTCCATTTGATTTATCAATACATTTACCAAAAATCTCTACAGCTTGTCTGAGTAATTTCTCATTTCATTTTACCTCCCCTAATTTTCGAGACTGTATTGTAATTTTTTGTGTGTTTGAGGGCCCCTCATATGTAATACCTACGCCTGAAAGCAATTGAGAGGTTGACACAAGAGTCGGACAGATGAAGATAAAACTCCTATTTTGTTAATGTTAAACCTGCTACTGGCAAGTGTAGCTTCTGGTGAGAGCCAAATGGGCTTGCTTGTGCTCCTTTCCTCCAAATCCTCCCAAGTTTAGACCTTGGAACAGGTCGTGACCCTCGCGCAAACTTGGTTTTGCTGAACCGAGCCAATTACCTGACTGTGTGTGATGGAAGCTTGATGTGGTGTTTTCTTACAAGTTCTAAGTGGTGTTCCAAAAGCTTACACCTCCTACCCTCCCAAACACATATGTTTCATATTTATCAATTTTAAAACCTAGAATGCCAAGTACACCCTTCAGTTAGCCTTAGTAAATAGGCCTTTATAACTAGAAAATGGCCCTATTTTTCAATTTCAAAGCAATATGGAATAGGTATGAAAGTAAAACATTTTTTAAAATTAAGGTTATATTGTTGTCTTAGGCCCTTGTTCTTTGTATGAGACACATCATTGTATAGTCTGGGGCAAAAGTAATTGTGGTTTCGGACCGTGAATTTTAAATCATTATAACTAGGCTCAAACACATCTTTATTAATCAAAATAGGAACCATTATAATCAACACATTTTTGCCAATGAGAAATAAGTTCGTTTACTCTTGTAGCATAAAAACCTGTGCTTTGGGATTAGATGAATGAACTCTTGGAAAGCATTTTCTGCATCCTGCTGGTTGTGGAAATGTTTTCCCTGCAAAAAGTTGTCAAGATGCTTGAAGGAGTGGTGGTCGGTCAGCGAGAGGTCAGGTGAATACAGTGGATGAGGCAAAACTTCGTAGCCCAATACGTTCAACTTTTGAAGTGTTGATTGTGTGATGTGCCATCGGGCGTTGTTGTGAAGAAGAATTGGGCCCTTTCTGTTGACCAATAGAGGACGCAGGTGTTGCAGTTTGCGGTGCATCTCATCGATTTGCTGAGTATATTTCACAGATGTCATGGTGTTGCTGGGATTCAGAAAGCTATAGTGGATCAGACCAGCAGCAGACCACCAAACAGTGACCACGACCTTTTCTTGGTATAAGTTTGGCTTTGGGAAGTGCTTTGGAGTTTCTCCTAGGTCCAACCACTGAGCTGGTCATTGCTGGTTGTCGTATACACTCCACTTTTCATCACACGTCACAATCCGACTGAGAAATGGTTTGTTATTGTTGTGTAGAGTGAGAAGAGGACACTTCAAAACGACGATTTTTTTTGATTTGCTGTCAGTTCATCATACATCCACTTATTAAACTTTTTCACTTTTCCAATTTGCTTCAAATGCCCAACAACTGTAGAATGGTTGACGTTGAGTTCTTCAGCAACTTCTCATATCGTTGTAAGAGGATCAGTTTTGATGAATGCTTTCAATTGGCTCAGTTGGTCATTGTCAACTTCTGATGGCCAGTCAATATGGTCCTCATCTCCAAGGCTCTCATCTCCTTTGCAAAACTTCTTGAACCACCACTGCACAGTATGTTAGCAGTTCCTGAGCCAAATGCATTGTTGATGTTGCAAGTTGCCTCCCCTGCTTTATGACCCATTTTGAACTTGAATAAGAAAATCATTGGAATTTGCTTTTTGTCTAACATCATTTCCACAGTCTAAAATAAATATAAAATAAACACCAAGTAATAAGTCATTAGCAAAAAAACATAAGCGAGAAATGCACATTAAAATGATGTATAACATAACCACATTTATTTAAGAATGTATTTCAACATCAAAGGCAAATTTCAACAATGTAAAAACCGCAACTATGTTTGCACCAACCTTGGTATATCTCGAGTTCCATCCCATGAGAACTTTGCCTGCAGCCTGAAGTACAGACAATAGCTGACTTAATCACCTCAGCCCAAACCGCTGGAAAATGACTAGAAGGAATTGTAGCACAGGTCTCATCTCATAGGAGGAACGTAATCCAATTTGGACACCAGCCTCTAGCTCTGCAGGATCCATAAAATTGATCCAAAATATACAAACAAAATACCTATTGGAAGTCGCTGAGTTCTGCATCTATAGTATATATGTTATCCTGCTGAAATATGTTAGATTTTCTTCTTAGCTGCCTTCTGGAGATGAATGGCAAATCTGGCAGTGATAGAAGAATTGCCCTGGGGGCTCTGGTAGTCTCCCATACTACAGCGGGGCCTTATCTTTGACTGATGTATATAGTATTCTTATTGGAACATTTTGTCCTCTTGGTTAAAAATAATGAAACTTTGGTTTAAATGTCAGGTGGATAAGAAAGCTATGTTTTGGTTTGTTTTTTTAAAGATTTTATTGGAGAATTGGGGGACGGGAACAGCATTGGGGAATCGGGGAAGGGGAACAATTTGTTGTCTTTTTGTTCTTCAGTCTAGTTGCAGAGGACATTGCTTCACTGTTGGTATCGTCATTGCATTCTTCCCGGATGAGGCAGATCAGCTGCCGGCCTCTGGATGGTCGCTCACCGCGGCTATTGGCAGCTCACACTGTCTGCCAGCCGCTCATGCTGTCTGCCGGCCACTCACTGTAGCCTATGGCAGCCCACTGCAGCAGGGGCTGCAGCCTACACCGTCACCAGGGCTCGCACAGCCCAGCTCCAGGTGGAGCTGTTGTTAGCTGTAGAGGGCAAAGTCACTGGCCCTCATGTGTGGGATCCGAACCGGGACTGCTGGCATCCCAAGCCAGCTCTGAACCAATGCGCCACTCGGCCAGCCCAAGAATGCTATTTTTGCTCCCAGAGAACATGCTAAGAGGAAAAGTTGACTCACCTGGTCTGGAGAGAAAGGACTACTAGGTCAATGTCCAAAAGCAAGACCTAATCTCTTAGCAGTTTAGGCAGCAGGCAGGTACAGACAAGAAAGTATTCCCTTTACAGTTCAGCATAAATTTGGAACTACGTAGCCAGTTGGGAGCTGTTGCTTAAAACTGGGTGGTCCCTGAGAACTCCTAGCCATGGATACTAAGACAGAGCCAACTATAAATAGCCAACTTCCTCCTCACATCCATTTGACCCCTATCCCTCTGTCCAGAACTCAGGAGTCTAGGCCGACTGGCCCACTCTAAGGGGTGTGGGTGAACACACTGGGGTCTCCAGAGAAGAACAGGGGTCTAGCCTTCTGTAGAAAGCCATGAATGCCTTAGACTCTCCCTGACCTTCAGACCTCAGATTCTTGCACTCACTTTTTTTTAAAGATTTTATTGGGGGAATTGGGGAAGGGAACAGTGTTGAGAATTGGGGAAGGGGAACATTGTGTTTTTCCAGGACCCATCAGCTCCAAGTCAAGTTGCTGTCCTTCAGTCTTAGTTGTGGAGGGTGCAAGCTCAACTCCAAGTCCAGTCACTGCTTTCAATCTAGTTTAGGGTGGAGGGTGGCACACAGCCCACCACCCCATGCAGGAGTCAAACCGGCAACCTTGTTGTTAAGAACATGTGCTCTCACCAACTGAGCCATCCTGCTGAACCAATCTTGCATTCACTTTTGACCAGTTTCTCAACCTGAAGTTGATGAACATGGAAGCAGATTGTAGTGATGAATTACCCACTGCTGGGGGCACTTTCGGTGGTGGTGGTCTGTGTGTGTATAGGGGGAGGTGAAGGGGATGGTGAATAGAAAGAATTGGCTATCATGGGGGTTCTGCTGACTTTGGCCTACCTCAAGTTTTTCATTTTAATGAAGTCTAGCTTATATGTTATTCCCTTCATGAATTATGCCTTTGGTGTTGTATCTAAAAAGTCTTCCTTCCCTATATCACACCCTGGGGGCGCTGGTCCTTTAGCTCCCTTCTCCATCTCTCAGTGCTGAGATCTAGTCAGCAGGTGTAGGCTTTATTTGTGGGGATGGGAGTACTGTCTGGGGAAGGGACTAAACAGACAGAACTAGGGACAGATGTTCTCAAAACACATGTGGTGATTGCCAGGTAAAGATAAAGTGGTTTTGGGGCAGAGAGAGAAGCACAGGACGGAGGAACCAAAGGGAGTTTGACCTGGATGAACTGGCAGCCTTTCGGGACCTCAGTGGGGTGGGCTGCCTGGGCCCTGGCCTGCAGGAGCGAGGCTTGCCTCAGTGATGCACCAAATACATTGAGGCCCAGACCCTCTCAGGCAGACGTGGCTGGACCCCCTGTATCACCATTAGCTGGATATGTGCTTAGTAGATTGCCTTTCTTAAAAAATTAATTCTTAATTATACCATGGATATATTAATAGATCCTCTTTATAAAAATTTAAGCATTACAGATCAGACAAAAGTCTGTTTTGATCATCACCTACAATGCTGATCCCCACCACAGAGATAACCCATGTTACCACATTTTCCAGAGCCTTCTCCTATGGATTTACATACATATACATGTAACTATAGAAAATATACAGCATGATTCTGTGGTGTGGGGTGTTTTTTACATACATGGTATTATTCTGTAAGTATAGTTTTACAAACCTGCTTTCTTGTGCTTATCAATGCCTTGGAAGGCTTCCATATCAAGTGCATTTAAATTTAATTCCTTTTAACTGCTAATTCTTTACATGTTCTTGCCTCTTGCACATGTGGGTTCAGGCCCCTCCATCATCCTGCACAACTGTTGAGTGGAGAGATATGGACAGGTTTTTATAATGTCCTTGGTCTTTTCAGGGTCTCCGGGGTGGGGGTGGGGGGGCTTCTGCCCTGCCTCTGAAACCCCAGGAGCCCTCTACCAGTTTCTAGTGTATTGTACACGGATGCCCCTTTCCCGGCCTCTGCTTCATAAAGAAAACATCTGGACCTCCCAGTATGTTTGGGGAGGCCTGGAAAGCCCTGCCTGTAGCCTGAGGACCAGCGACAAAGAGGCAGTGATGCCTATCAGTCGAGGAAACACAGTCCTCCTGTTTTGTTTTACTGTACTTTTTATTTGCCCACAGCCTGCCAACAAGGTCAGCTCTGGGAACAGTGTGCCATTCTTCTTTACTTGGAGTCTGCGCTAATTGAGGAGGCATTTGAAAGGCGGAAAGTGCCAGCAAGGGTTTTGCCAGTGGTCAACTTTGTTTATAGGCTCTGGAGGGTTGTTTTTTTTTAAATGAAAGTTTTCAGGAGGCCATTGGACTGGCTATTCAGAAGGACTAAAACCACTAGGGTAGCTCGCACGTCTCTGGTGAGTTTTTCCGGATAAAAGTCTGGAGACGACATATTCAGATTTATGTCTTTCCTGACAGTGAAACTAGTTAGATGCCAGGATAGGCCCCAGAGGAAATAAACCCACAAACCTAGATGGTTTTGCTTTAGTTAGTACACTGGAAAATAGGAAGGAGAAGATATTAAGGTACATTCTTTTTCTTTGAGTTTAGGAAAACCTTTTCCTCAAACTCTATTGATTTTGTGCCTCTCTTCTCCACAGATTCTCAATGTATTCGTATATTTATGAACCTAGTTATTAAACATAGGGTTTGGTAGAGTCTTTGCACTTAGGTATGTTAAAATCCAGTATAAGTAAAAACCAACGAAGTAGGAAATACTTAAAGCTTATTCATTGCAAATTAAGATGTATGATGGCATGTGTTTGGGAAATGACTTACTTGAAACACTTTCTCTAAAACGTTCCTATCAAAACTTAAGTAGGTTTGCCCCCTTTCATATCCTCCGTTTTGTGGTGGAAAATTAGAAAAACTATTCTTAGAAGTTTTCCCTGATTTTCCCTTTAAAGATGGAAAATAAAAACCTCAGATTTGGCTGGGAAAACTTGTTCACCTTAGCAGTCGTTTTTTCATTTATTTTTATTTCTATTTTGTATTGATCTTATCCAGTCCTTCCTTCTTTTCATCATACTTCTTTTATCATTCCGTTTTGTTTCCGCTCCTCCAATGATGGCCATAACAAACTCTATTATGTCACTTTGCACTACTATTTAGCTCCGGGTCCCAAAGTCATTGGGTAATTTTGGATTAGCCTTTTTAATATTTTCTTCTCTTTTCTCTTCGTTGTCATCATGAGTTAATGAAATTTGGTTCTTCTGCACATGACAGATTACAGCGGCTTCTGTTAAAAGCTTCAGCCTCTGTCATTTTAAGTCTTTGATTTGTGCTATGGGCAGTGAGGTATAAAGATTATGCTTTCCATGCAGAAAAGGAACAGCAAGACTTCTTGAGGTTATTAAAAATTATATCTTTCATTTCCTGAGAGGACCAGTGGCTGCCTTGGCAATGTTCAAAGTTTCCAGCAGTGGTAACTGGAAACGCCCACCAGTGGTACATTTCTGAGCAGCTGAGAGAGAGGAAGCACTAAAACTGCGATTTTGATGATGGGTGGCAATTACAAGGTGTTTTTGGTCTGGTTTTTCGAGGAAAGTCTAGGAAAGATTCCTTCAGTAGCATGAGTAACATAGCAGTTATGGATCCCAATGGGTGGACTGAGTCTTTTTGAAAGACGGCATTTCATAAAATTCTATTGAGGGTTAGTGGCTGACTTCCAAAGTGAACTGCTGCTTTATCACACATTTATTGCTGTTGAGTTTAGCTGCACAATGCTCCTGCCAACCTTGTTCTTGTAAATGTAAATATATTACATAATTTAGGTCAACTTTCTTGGTTAAAAAAATGTAATGAAATTCTCATAAAAATTAATGTTACCATCTCTGAAAGAACAGACTCTTTTTGCATCAAAACCTCTCATCTCATGAAAAAGAAAACCTGCGATTTTCTTTTGAATTAGACGATATTTTTGAAGTTGGCTATTAAAAAAGGAATATTTTTAAAATTCAATCTTACTGATTACAAATATTATGCTCTGGGTTGAGAAGTCATTTAGAATATAGGTGGCTATAGGTGCAAATTTTTGTCCTAAACATATCACCAGCAAATCAAATCAAGCAGTATCTTAAATGATATACCATGATCAATTTGTGTTATTCAAAGAATGGCATTAGATTAGGAAATATATAGACTACATCACATTTGTAGATTGAAACATTGCTGGCCTTGCTTTCTAAGCCCGTTTTCTTCTCCCTCTTAGGCACACATCTAAACTTCTCAGCCTCCCTTGCAGTTAGGTGTGGATCTGTGACTGAGTTTGGGCAAATGGAATGTACCTGGAAATGATGTGTACCACTTTTCTCTCTGACCCATAAAACTTTTCTTGTGCAATTGTTTGCTCTCTCTTCTTCCACCTGCTGGCTTGGTGCAGAGAATCCTGCTGAAGAACCTGAATCCCTAACATAGGGCAGAGTCACAAGATGAAAATGGTAGGTCTTTGATATAAACACTGGAAAGGCTACCTCAAGAATACTTGCACATCTGAAGCGGAGGTTGTATACCAACTGTAATTGAATATATATAGATAGCCACGGGATGTAGATTATACTGTGGAAAGGAGTCAGAGGAAGTGTAATTGATAAATATGATATGGGGGGGAGGAGTGGAGTGGCGAATTGGGGGAGGGGGATTGTCACTTTGAGGGGTAAAAAGTATAACTATTGCACTGTGTTGTATACCTGAAACTAAAAATAAATAATTTTTTTTAAAAAAGAATATTTGCACCTCACTGTCACTTGAATGATAGTTGTTTTAAGCTACTAAGGATTTTGAGGATTGTTTGTTATAGCAGTTAGCCTACCCTGACTAATACTGATAGCAAAAGACATTTGATCAAATTCAATACCTACTACTAATTTTTTTAAAATTGTAAATTAAAATAGGATTCTTTATGAACTTGTTAAAAATATCTATCTTATATCAAATGTCAACATTGCTCTTAACAATAATATACTAAAAGCATCTTCATTTAAAAGGCAAGGATGTCTGCTGCTATCACTGGTTGGCTCCAAGTTCTAGCTAATAAATAAGAAAATCAAACTTTCATTATTTGAGATGAAAAGATCATCCACATAGAAAATCCAGGAAAAATCAACTACAAAATTAGAGCAACTAAAGGACTTGAATAAAGTCATCTGTTTAAAAATAAATATTAAAAATTGATGTTCTGTATATGACCTTTAGAAAGTAAATTGTGTATCTTCAAATATGTATAAAAGAATTGTAAAAAGGAAGATACTCTTAAAAAGAATGGAGATTTTTTAAAAAAGCTGTGAAAATAAAAAATATAATAGGCAAAATAAAAATTCAATAGAAATTTAAAATTGGGAGACATTTTATTAGAAAGAGAACAAAAATTCAGATATGGACAAAAAGAGAGGAAGATGAGAAAATTAGAGGATCTACTCAGGATGTCTAATATCTGATTCTAAGGAATTCTAGTGAAAAACAGCAAGCAGAGGAATTATCACACACGTAACTACAGACCATGTCACTGAACTGAATGGCTAAACTAAAGCCCATGCTTTATTCAGATTTCCTTCATTTGTATCTAATATAGTTTTTCTTTCCTTTCCTAGACTACCACGTTGCATTTAGTCAGCATGTCTTCTTAGACTCCCCTTGGCTGTGACAGTTTCTCAGCCTTCGTTTTTGATGATCTCAATAGTTTTGAGGACTACTGATCAGGTGTTTTGTAAAATAAATGTGTATCTGTTGGACTTTATCTGATGTTTCTCATGACTAAATGAGGCTATGGATTTGGGGGAGGAAGATCAAAGAGGTCAAGTGCCATTTTCATCACATCATATGAAGGATACATAGTCTTACCGCTCACTACTGTTGATACTGACCTCCCTCACATGGCTAAGGTAGTTTTTCTCCACGGAGGAAGTTACTCTCCCCCACCCCCTTTCCCTGCTGTATTATCTGGAAGGAAGTCACTATGTGCTGCCCAAGCTTAAGGAGTGGAGAGCTATACTGCACCTCAAGGGCAGGGAATCTACATAAATCAGTTGATTTATGTAGGAGTATGATTGCTGGGTCAAATGGTAAGATCATGTTTAGTTGTGTAGGAAAACTTCTCAGCGTTAGCATTTTATATTCCCATCAGGAATAAATGAGTATTCCTGTTGCTCTGTACCTCAACAAATAATTGGTATTGTCGGTTTTTAAAATTTAACCATTGTAATAGGTGTATAGTTGTATTGTAATAGGTGTATAGTTGTATCTCGTCTTCCTTGATGATCTTTTTTAAGTTACATGGATATAACAAATCTATGCCTACTAATTCAGGAGTAGCTCTGGATCTTTTTCTCTTGTCTGATGTTTGTGGCAATTCTTGTTCCTGTATTGGGCTTTTGCATGCCTGATTATGTTTCCTTATGTGACAGACATTGTATTTGAAAAGTATTTGTAGAGTATATAGGATGACAGTTTGTCCTCCAGGGAAGATTTTCCCTTGCTTGGTACCTGAGGGTACCACTAATACAGGACTACCTTATTCTAGTTCCAGGGTTCGAGATTTTTCTAGTCCACCCAGATAACTTGAAGCAGGGTTGCTTTCCTTACAGTTCATCTCACTCCTAGAATGCATCTCTTTGAGGTCACAATTCTAAGTGTAGAGCGGTGTGCCAGCCTCCCTTCCCCTTGTCCTCCAGACTTTGAGGCAGTTAATAGCACTGTGCCACCTCTCAGCCCTTTTCCAAATCATCAAATGCTCCTTGGCAAAAAAAGCTTCAAATCTTGGGCTTGGCAGTGTGAATTTCTCTTCTCCTAGATCTTAGCCTGGCTATTTCTCATTGTCTTATCAGGTTTTTATTTTCATGTTTTAAGGATATTTTGTTTCACATGATCAAGAATAAAAGCAGAGTCCTGGGTTCCCTTTGCTTCACCCAATACCCAAGGTTTCCCTCTAGCTTTAAAAAGTAATGGTAGGGGTGGCTGCATGGCTCAGTTGGTTAGAGTGCATGCTCTGAGCAATAGGGTTGCTGGTTCGATTCCCACATGGGCCAGTGAGCTGCGCCCTCCACAGCTAGATTGAAGAGAACGACTTGAGCTGAGCTGCCGCTAAGCTGCCGGTGGGCAGCCAGATGGCTCAACTGGTTAGAGAGCATGCTCTTAACAACAAGGTTGCTGTTCAATTCCCACATGGGATGGTGGGTTGCGCCCCCCACAACTAGATTGAAAATGGTGACTGGACTTGGAGCTGAGCTGCGCCCTCCACAACTAAGATTGAAGGACAGCAACTTGACTTGGAGCTGATGGGTCCTGGAAAAAACATATTGTTCCCCAATAAAGTTAAAAACAAAAAAAAAGGAATGGTAACTATGACTGTACAATCTATACTTTGGGAAGAAATTGTCACAAATAAAAAAAATAAAGAATCTGACTGTATTCTCCTTTTCAAGTTAAAATGAAGTTTCTGGCTTATTAGTCATTGAGCCACTGATCCGAAAAATTATACTTCCTGAGTCATGACCACTAAATATAATACAAAATACACCACAATCTTTTATATAAAGAAAATTTTATTACTGAAAAGAACACACAAAGTTTTTGTATACAAAGTTAACAAATGTGGAAAAGTTACAACATTTTCCATACAGTACATGATAATTTTCTTTTTATGGTTTAACAGAATGCTAAATAGAGGGGCAAAAAAAAACCCAAAAGCATCAGAAAACCTGTTCAAGGAATAATACTTAATTGGATCAAAATTTTAATATTTAAAGTATGTCATGTAAAATATATTTTATTTTATCAGGACTACCTTTTTCCCACTTGATTGGCACTAATATTGCTAACATACTATTTAATGTTCAGCGAAATCCTATTTAAGTGCAGAAATTAATTCTACATAATGTCTGAGAAAGATACTGCACAAATACAAAGCATCTGTAGTATTTAATAGTTACAAAACAAAAATTAAAACAAAAGTATAAGCAACTATAAATGGTAATAATACAACCTTGGATGGTTATGAACAAAAACAGAAAATCAATTGCACTTGGCTTAATTTATAAAAGAGTAACGTGTCATCTACTAATCCTTCAGGACATTTTCTTTTAAAAATACAGAAGGATCAGCCAGCAGCATAATACAATCAACTTTGGACATTCTTTCAATAAGCACCTTATTTCCATTGTATAAGAAAACTGTGAAATTCCTAAAACAATGAGACTTTATAAAATTCACACACTGAAGATGGTAAGGTAGAGTAAGTGGATTTTTTTTTAGCTGAATACCCCTTGTTACACCTTTTGGTGTATCAACTATTCTTTTAAACTACAAAAGAATACTATTTTTCAATTTTCTTAGAAATTCAGTGTAAAAGCTACCAAAGTAGTGCCAAGATATCAGAATAACATAATAAAAATATTTGAATAGATTTTCCAGGATTTCTAAAAAAGCCTCAAATACATATCAACTTATTTTAAAATACTTAAAAAAGATACAAGGATAAGTCTTAAATACTTCAGCAAAGAAAAAAATCTTAATTTTATAACATAAAAATGAAATAGCATTGTATACCTTAAAATACTTTTAACAAGAGTAGAATCTTCATAAATAGAAAAGAAGATTCCTCTAATTCCCTCCTCCCACACAATTTAAAAAATATTAGCCTGCACATTTCTCTTTTTCAGGTATATTGTTGTCATTGACCTCTACGTGAAATGAATCATATTCATCTCAGAATCGATTATTTCCAGTGTAACAACAGGCACTGCAGCTCTAAGTGCACAAGAAGAATATAACAGTGATTCTGATAAGACCGTGGACCACTCACCTCCAGTGTAACACAAATCCACTTCCCAGTAACGGGATAACCTGGCTTTCAAGTATCGGAGTGACTGCCCGTGCCATGCTCTTTTCTAGCTTCTGAAGCCGAATGAACAAGCAGTGATGTGGAGCCTTTCAGGCTGCTTGGCTCTGAGGAACCGGGGACCCGCAAGTTGTTGCTCTGCACCAGGCCGGCTGCAGTAACATCGCTTTTTGGAGTTATCCTGAGTGGAAGAAGGACAGGTGACACACATACATACTGAAGCCCAAACATGCTGCCAGGCGTCCTTAGAACTGCTATCCACTTTTCATGAGTTTTCCTCCCAACCAGTGTCCATTTTTATCAAAGGAGAATTAACCAAAACTCTTTATGTATATGCTAATGCCTTGAAACATAAATAATTGATTTTCAAATACACTTTTGGATAACTTTTATCAAGCACTACCCACACATGGACTGAGCATGGTGTCTCATGAGGAATACACTTAATGAGACAGGATTCCTGCCCTCAGCTTAGCAAACATTTTATTGATTTCTCACCATGGATCAGACACTGTGTAAGCCGTTGGGAACACAAAGATAAGTAAGACCTCAGCTCTCCCGTTAAGGAGTTTATAAATCTAGTGGAGGATAAAAGTATGTATCTAATTACAATCTGGGTATGCAAAAGAGAGGGCGCACTTAGCCAGTTTGGGAGGGTGAGTGAGGTAGGACAAACCTTGGGACCTGAAAGTAGTTAGTTGTCAGCATTCTGGTTAATTTGATGTTTGCCTGTGTTTGGATCACCTATGACTATTTGGAAATATTCATTAAAGATAATGTCAACATCCTGTCATGTTCAGAAAGTCAAAACATAATCATCTTTGCATAAACTGACAGATGCCTTTTAGACACTACTGGAATGCAGTACTAATTAGAACATAGCCTATGTTTCAGATGAATCTTAAACATTTACCTAAATATACATGCAACTCTTAACAATTACCGTAGAAGTAAACATTACTGTACCACTTGAACAACGTACATGAAGGCTCTTCTGAAAGCTAAGAATTAAAACTACGAAACAGCATATTTATAGGTTGAACTTAAACTTCTTAAAGCCAAATTCCTTTGGATTAAGTGTATAAACATGTCATCTCACAGAATGCCTTCTTTCAAATGTGTTCTGCTTTAGTAAAAAATGTACAATGCAGTATTCAGGAGAGTCTGGGTTGAAGATAAAATCAAAGCTCACCTGCCTTCACTCCGCCCACTTTCAGACACACTGCTCTTGTCATTCACGTTGCCTGCCGGGCCCTTCCTGTCGGCCTCATCCCCACAGAGCTTGGAGCTGGAAGCTGCGGGTGAGGCGGGTTCCCCACAGTCCTGTTCTCTTGATTTGGGTGTGCTCACTCCGTCTTCTCTCACTTCCCTCACTGACATTTCTGGAGAGGTTTGGATTTCTGGCAAGGTGTCTTGTCCTAAGTAATCGTGGTTAGTGATTGCTACTGCAGAAGTGCCATGATTTGCGGAAGCGCCCGTGCTGGTTCCCATGGATTTGGAAATGACCTTCAGCTTATGTGAACTTGGTTTGTAGTGCTTCTTTTTGTGTTTAACTTTAGAATTGTGCTTTAAGAAAAACTCACACGACTCCTGTAGTACTCTTCGACTTTCACTGATTGGACTGTAAGAAAATCCAAGGAAAAGATTTACTTGATAAACGTTTAAGTATTATAGTAGAAGCCATAAAGCATATCACCTGTGTTGTGCTAAAAATCCTTATTCAGTAAAGTTAGAAATTCTATAAGCTGTACATTATTTACAAAGTCTGGGATTATAAATACTGTGAGATATAAGTAGACTGACATAAAGTGAAATCTTTTGTGCATACACTGTTAGTTGCTTCTGTCAGCATAAGTAGTAGAAGGGTAAGGAATTAAATAGGCAAAAAATCAAAGATTGAGGACAAGGAAACGAAATCAGCATAAAGTAGGGGACTACCTGCATGTGTATCATACATAAGTACATGGAAGTAAACCAGAAGAGAGAGGACACAAAATATAATTAATGGTCTTTGCTTAAATTCAATTGTTTTCTTTCTAACATTAAAGTTAGCAAGTTATACTGAAGTTGGTGTGGGTATGTAAATATGGAATAGACATATAATGATAGTACAAAAAATTTAAAGTCCAGTTACATGCAATTCTTCAGACTTCAAAAACTTATTTGTGAAAAAGTCTACAGTTCTGAAATTTTTACCACAAAAAAGTTCATTAATCAAACCAATGGGAAAACTCCATTATATACTGTTGATAGTACACAGTATATACAATGTATGTAAATAACTAATGTGAACTATTTAGTCATAAATGTAAATATACTATATTGTTACAGAATATTCCATAAGTGTGAATTTTTACCATCTTAGGCAAGGCAAATAAAGGAAGTTTTAAGTCAACACTTGTGTGTAATAAAATTTATAGATAGTACCTAATGAAAAAGTATCACATCTGAATCATACTTCATATATTTCCCTACATATATTTAATCCCATTTAATCTTTTATCATTGCTAAGACAGGACATAATTATTAAAAGCACTACTCCCAAAATAATGAATCCAATGAAAGCAATAATAATATTGGATATATTATAAGCCATGGAAAGAAAATGTACATTTTCAAATCTTCCATTCATATTTCAACAGAATAGTGTATATCAAAGACTATTAAAATACATGCCAAAATAAAGCATCTCTCTCCATGAAAAAGATTTCCAAACTTCAAAAAACAGTTGATACAATAAAACTCCAGTACGATGATGTTTGAGTAGTTTCTTTATATTTGATCTATTTATTTTAAAACAATGTCAGAAAATTCAACAGGTTCTTACTCTCTTTTGCGATTTCGTTTAAAAAACCCAGCCCATTCTGTGCATGTCTTTTTGCTTCCAACCCAGAAGACGGCAGAGATGCCAACAATTAATGTCATCAGATATTTTATCATAAATAAAGCCAATTCTGGTCGGCTTTCTGCTTTTGCCTATAAAAAAACAGTAATAAAACTTCAGTGATACATTCAAAGTGGAGAGAAATCTACACAGTCAATGTAAAACTTGAGCAAAAATATAAATCCTCAGTCTGTTTTATTATAAGATGTTTGATATAACATAATATAATGAATAGTGGTTTAAGTGTAATACATCCTGTTTCTAAGATACGAACAAAGAACCTTTACATGTGTGTCAAGATACACAGCTAGAAAAGGAAAAACACTTCAATTTATTTAGGAAGGATGTCTTTTCTAATCTTGGCTTGATTTCCTGATCTTGTTCCTCGAGAAGTACAGAAGCCTCTCATAATTGCCAAATATTTGCCTCTAAATATTTATCTATTTTCCTTCACTTTAATCTACCACAAAAAAAAAAACACATTTAGACTCATTATTACAACATACCATTTTAGAGTGTTTACACATTGTTGATATTTATGTTATAAAAACTTGGTTCATTAGAGCAAACAAAATAAATATCAGGAAAATGTGAAAATGTGGAAATTTTATAAAATTTACTCATACTTTTCTTTCAAGCATAAACTTTCAAATATTATTTTTTAGATGTTATATACTATACAGTCTGTATTATATCTTGCTTTTTTCACTTACTACTATTTCTTGGAGACCATTCTATACCAATAAGAGTAGAGATCTTCATTTATGTTTGTAGGCTGCTCCATTGTGTAGATGAACCATGATTTATTCAAATACCCCTATTAATGGGTATTTAGGTTATTTTCAACCTACTGCCATTGCAAATAATGTTGCAGTGAGTATCTTTGTTTGTATGTAATCACTCACATTTGTGAGCAGATCCATCAATAAATTCCCGTAAGGGCAGGATGAAAGAGTATGTGCATTTTAAATGATGCTGTCAAATTGCTTTCCACAGAGGGCTGAACTGAATAGCAAAGTCTGAAGTCTGAGAATTCATATTTTGCCAGTTTCACCAACATAATGGATATAAAGCCTTTAGATGTTTGCTATGTCATAGTAAAATATAATTTTATTATCATTTTAATTTGCATCTCTTACAACATTTTTTACATTAAGAAAAGCTTTTTGATTTTCATTTTCATGCTCTTCACAATCTTTTTTTGTTTTTTCATTATCAGATTGTTGGTTTTCTTCTTACTGAGCTATAGGAACTCTTTATAAATTAAGGAAATTAGCCATTCAACTATAATGTGATGTGTGAATAAGTTTCCCCAGTTGGTTTTCTGACTTTGATTATGGTGTTTTCTGGGTTTTTTTTTTGCCATGCAGAATCTTAAAAAAAATTTTTTTTACTTCATCAAATTTAGTACTCTTTGTTTTTATAGTTCCTGAATTTTATATCATACTTATAAAGTCTGCCTCCACTTTATTTAGAATTTTCTCATTTTATCTTCTAATACTTTATAGTGTCTTTCTTTATATGAAACGTAATTTTTAAAAATCATAGACTTTTAATTTTTTTGGCAGTAATAGTTGTTTTTGGCTTCAAGTTTCCCCAAAATACTGAAGAATACAGGAGACATTTAACATATCAGGATCACTTGAAGACACAGCTCCTTTATTAAATATAGAGTAAAAACAGTTTATCTGTAAAAACAGGTGACTGACCATGGACAGTATGTAAGGTAAGTAAAACTATTATCCCCACACATCAATATGTAAGCTCTAGGTTCCACTATGTTAAACTGGAGTCACTTTCTAGAATATAAATTATTATGTAAAATACTTCAGCGCACACATTGCTTGATTTGATGCTCTATGTGACAGCATTCACATCAATACAATTAGTTAATATATAAAAATATTCAAGAAAAATGCATAAAATCTGTTAAAGATTTAAAAATTTCTATTAAAAAAACCTCAACTAAAATGCTTTTAAAATATTCTAGTTCTAGGGATTTATTTTAATCTTAAAAATACCACCTTTATACTAATCATAAATGTCAAAGACATATTTTGTTTCAATTGTGCTTTTCAGTTAAGAAATGACAGAATGGTTTAGGTGAAAATCAAGTTCTGTTTTTGTAAGCAAATACTCTGCAAAAAATTATAAGATAATACAATCAAATTAAATATACCCAAATAAAGTTTTCCCCTACTAACTAAACAATTTACAACAAGTCCCAATTCAGTAGAAGTTACTTCTCTTTTTCTCCCCATGACAAAGACCTATTCTTCTGACTCTTTTCTTAATTACTATTAACCTGCTTTTGCGACCCAACATAACTTTTAAAAGAATAGCTAACGGAGGCACTTTACTATCGTAACTGTAACTAAAAAACTTTGACGCTTATCCCAGTTTCAACTGATACATAGGGAGTCATTCCCATGTCTATTGGATTTCTCACCTGAAATCTAATTTTATGTTCATGATTAATTCAAGTTATTCCCAGGGAATATTTTCTAAGTTAAAATGAAATCATGAAGCAATACAAATGATAGCTTTTACCTGATAAGGACATGGGATGTGGTATTGACGACAGTGGTCAGAGACCCAAGTAATCTCCCAGGTAATCCTATTCACTTGCTCATAGACGTAACATCCAAGAAGTGTCACTAATGGCACGAGATACAGGCCACTGAAGACTCCAATTCGAATCATAAATTTCTTTAGTTTCTCTTGGTTCCGGCCATCATGTTGTATAACTTGTCGCACATGATTTAAGGAAATAATGCCAGCTAAAAGAAGAGACAGCCCGACAAACACACAAAAGCACAATGGCAAGAGTACAAAGTAACGAGAAGCATCCAGGTCATAAAGGCCGACAAAGCAAACTCCACTAATGTTGTCTCCCTCAACTTTGTTCATGGCAAGAAGCATAACAGTCAGAAAACCTGGTATTCCCCATGCAACAGCATGAAACCACACGGCTTTCTGTTCAATCGCTTCACAACTCCACTTTCTTCCTGCAGCTAAGAACCAAGTAATGGTAAGGATCACCCACCACACAGTGCCAGCCATTGTGAAAAAATACAAAAACATAAACAAAACAGTACAAGCCTTATTTTGAGAGCCTAGAACAACTGTATCACCAACTTCTAGCTTCTCATCTGCCTTATTGCAGGCTGTGCTATTGCCCAGTAAGAATCCAATAAAGTACATGAGAGATACAATGCTGTAACAGACAGAGTAATATATAATTGGTCTCTCTGGGTATCTGAATCTTTTAACGTCAATTAAAAAGGTAAGGAATGTGAACAGAGTTGCACAAAGACAAAATATTGAAACTATTCCGATAAAACTTTTTGCAAACTCTAGCTCATCACTTTTAAAAAACATGTTGGGGCATGGAGGCGCACACTGGTCAATGCCCAGAAACTTATAGCCTTGTCCCCCGGAAGTCTTAAGATGCCTTGGACACCAAATTCCAATGTCTCGTTGGATTTGTTCTGTTTTCTTCTGAGGACCAAGAAACTCTGTGTGTGGATCGAGAGCTACAGGAACAGTCTCATCACAGTATTGTAATCTGTAAAGATAATAAAAATGAAATATATAAAGTCAACATTTTTATTGGGTCATTATTTTAATGCTAGCTTTCCAACTATAAAATATTTTCTTATGCATTCATAACTGATAGGAAGACATACAAACCCAAATAGATTACAGGTTAGAGTTCGGTAGAAAGTTTGTTTTTTTTTTGAGGGCAGTGTCACTGGCCCTCATATGTGGGACCTGAACCGGGGCTGCTGGCTTCCCAAGCCAGCACTTAACCACCGCACCATTCAGCTGACCCCTGAAAGTTTTGAAGTTGACTAAAAACTTTATGGTTGGCTAATAACGCTCCAAAACACTAAAATATATATTAAATACAAGGCACGTGAACATAAAAATTCCCTTACTTAGAAAACAATAATTTTTAAATAATTTCTGCTCTCAAGACTAAATATTTAAGAAAAAAATTTATCTTGACTGGTACTCTCAGACATAAAAAGTGCTAGCTTGTCTGTTTATAAACATGAAATATAAATCTTGGGGAAATGAATATTTATTATTTTAATGCCCACGAGCAAAGTATATAAATCACATGGAAAGCTGATGACTGAAGTAAGATCCTTTCCTGGATTGATAGGGTAAAGTTCAAGTGACCTCTAAGTTCTTTCTTAAAGAAGGATAAGAGGATCTCGAAGAGGCAGGCTGAGGACCAGCTTAACTCACATCACCATTTTGTTTTGGTTTGACTGTTAGCCTCCCTGGTTTATGGGCACACCTGAGTGATACACAGGAGAATTTATTCAGTGCAGAACTTTATCACTTAGTTGACTGTCTACACACCAGTATTATTTTGGAGGATCTATATGGTTTAAAAATTAGTGGGGGTTTTAATGAGAAAGCATTTTACATATATTTTAGATAAGAACAGAAAATAATAAAAAACACTCATGTATCTACCAGCTTTTTCAAAACTCAGTATTCTGTCAGTTTTGCTTTATATCTTTTAAAATAAAGCAATACAACATTACAGATATAGCTGGGGCCCCTTTCTGGTTCTATTTTCTTTTCTCTCCCCAGAAATATTCATTACTACAAGTTCAATTCTTATTCTCTTCATGTATTTTTAGTATTCTCATTATGTTATTTTATAACTATAATTGTAAATGGTTGTTTCACAGGTTTTGAACTTTATATAAATGACATCATGCTGTATATATCATACTGTAACTTCCTTTTTTCACTTACCACTATAATTTTTAGATTTGTCCATATTGACAGATGTGGGTCAACTGCATTCATTTTATCAATTATATGGTAGTATTCTTGCGTGTAAGCACATCATAATTTACCAATCATTTTTACAATAGATGTTTAATCTTTTTCACATTTAAAAAAATTAGGAATGCTAATTTTATATTTGTGATTTCTTATTCATGCAAAAATTTCTATTCAAGGTGATTTCCTACAATACAGGGTAAGAGCATCTCCAAGTTTACTTCATACAGTTGACCCTTAAACAACACGGGTTTGAACTTCGTGGGTCTACTTACATGTGGATTTTTTTCCAACCAATACCGTAAATGTATTTTCTCTTTCTTACGACTTTCTTAATATTTTCTTTTCCGTAGCTTATTTTATTGTAAGAATACAGTATGTAATACATGTACCATACAAAATATGTACTAACTGACTGTTTGTGTTATTGGGAAAGCTTCTAGTCCTCAGTAGGCTATCAGTATTACGTTTTTGGGGAGTCAAAAGTTATATGCAGATTTTTAATTACATGGCAGGGGGGATCAGTGACCTAACCTCATGGATTGTTCAAAAGTCAACTGTATTACTCAATTGTTCTTGAAAAAGGTTATACATCTACCAGAAGTATATGAGTTCCACAAAGGTTCTATACTTCCTTCAGTTTACAGATAAAGGAACAAAAAGGTAGCAAGCTTCCTTCCCAGATTTATTATAAGAGGTCTCATAACATCAGTAGAATATTTCAAATTACAAGCTCCCAATGAGGATAGAAGACAAAGTAATGAATCAAGAGTAATGTGCAATAGGGTCAGTGAATTGATAATAATATTCCTTCCTCCTTGTTAAGGTCAAAGGCACCGTTACATGTTCTTCTTGAACTACATGCCTCTCCTTTGTTATAGCTAGCACAGCTGTATATTTGCATTTACTTGTACTCAAATTAATTATTTGAGTACTTTCCATTCCTTCCACCCCACTGTAGGTTCCCCGAGAATAAGAACCAAGTCGGTTTCGCTCACCACTGTGTCCACAACACATATCACCACAGTGCCTGGCATATACTAAGTGTGCAATTAACATTTGTTGAATTAAATAATGAAAGCTTGTCATTAACATTCTGGAATGCTAACACCAATATAAAATATCATTAGTAGCTTTCAGTTGAAAACATAATTTACCTGTCACAGTTAAGTTCCTCTGGCCATTGGATCCCAAAAGTGTCAATTAATTTTTTGCAATCAGAATATACCCTCTCACAAAATTTACGACAAGGTGGAATTACATGGATTTGCTCTGTGCAAGTTGGTACAAAAGCTTTGCAAAGGAAAGTTTCAACATTTGGTGAACATTCCAGATTTGCAAGAGGAAGAAAATGCTGTTAAAGAAAACAGCAAGATAAGGTTAGAAAACATTTTAATAACAAATGAAAGAAATTAACTTATTTACTGTTTAAAGTGTGTACATTTTAACTTATTCTCCAAAAGAATCTTTAAATATCACTCTCCATACAATCAAATTTTGTTTAGTCTGTTAGACTTAGGTACTTTCATACACAACACAATATTATTATTTTATTCAATTATACATTTTTCAAGAAGACATGCTAAATCTGCAAATCAAAAGCATGAGTTAATTGCTAGGTAAAACAAATTATACAAATGTTCAGTTTATAAGTATAAGTTGAAACACCTTAACACTATTCTGGGCATTCTGGAGAAGAAAGCAGTGTTTGGGGCAGAGGGAACAGAAAAAGGTGCGAGGATCAAGAGAACATGGTGATTCAGGGCAAAAAGTTCAGCGTGATTAGAATATAAGGTCAAAGAGGTGGCATCAAGGAGAGGGAGGGAGAGGGAGGCAGGGAAGGAGAGAAGGAGAAAGGGAGAAGGAGAGAGGGAGAGAGAGAGAACTGGAGAGAGAACTCCAGAGGTATGCTGGACCTGATCAAGGGGAGAACAAATGGCAGGCTAAGTTGCCTGGACTTTAAAATAAAGAAATGGGATACTATGGGTGAGTTTTAAGCAGGAAGTGACACTAGAGTCTGACAGCTGAGCATGAATCCTCAGTTCACACTTACTGGCTATGTAACTTTGGCAAGTTACTTAACTTCTCTGTGTCTTAGTTTCTTTATCTGTCAAATGGCAATAATAATAGTACCTGTCTCATAAGATGGTTGTGAATATACTAAGTTAATGTTATAAATTTCAGTACTCAATAAATGTTAGTTATTGTGATGATCATACCTTAGAGTACAGGGATGGAGTCTGGATAAACGTGGTATATTGACCACATATGTTTTTCTTTCCCTCGTTTCTATCACAAAATAACAATAACGAGAAAAAGGTGCTACTCCATGACTGAATGAACAGGAGAGACTACATTCGTGTACTTGAGTTTCCCAAAGAACAAAAACGAAACACCTCGGGCCGGCCGAGTGGCATGGTGGTTGGGAGCTGGCTTGGGATGCTGGCGGCCCTGGTTCGGATCCCACGTGTAGGGGCCAGTGACACTGCCCTCAAAACGAACAAACAAACAAACAAAACAAAACAAAAAAACGAAACACCTAAAAGAGAGCCCCCAAACTCTGAGTGACAGACGGCTATTAGAGGAGTGCGATGTGACTTAACTGGACGTGGAGGTGGATTACAAGGGAGGAGTCGAGAGAGAATGAGCTCATTTGCCCTAAAGCATCTGAAAGTCTCAGCTCTTTCAGGCACCAAACAGCATAAAAGGCTAAAAGTGGGGGAATGTTTACAAATCAGTTCTTCTCTATATGATCCCTGCACTCTACCCCAGGCAGCCAGGTGACCACCAAATCCTACCAGAGTTGTTTCCACGAGGAGTGATGCTAGAGGTGTTCTGCACCTGGGGAATCAGGCACAGAGCCAGGGGAGACACAGCGCAGTGAAAAGAGGCTGAGCTGGCTAACAGTCT
This sequence comes from Aselliscus stoliczkanus, assembly GCA_033961575.1. Taxonomy (NCBI): domain Eukaryota; kingdom Metazoa; phylum Chordata; class Mammalia; order Chiroptera; family Hipposideridae; genus Aselliscus; species Aselliscus stoliczkanus. The sequence continues at coordinate 29,084,624 of CM066731.1, forward strand.
AGAGAAAAGTGGAGCTCTCACCTCCCTTCGCCTGCTCTGTTTCTCAAAGGATGGAAGACAGGCATATACCACCATCCCCAATCTTTGAAAAAACTCATTTCTTGGGGGGAAAGACCTGTACATATTTGACAATTAAAAAGTTTGAGTTCACCTTACCCTGAAGCCCACTAGTAGTAAAAGCCCCATTTATGCACACGAAGCTTTTCAATGCTCCACACAAATCTAAATGGGCAGCCAAGGATCATCGGGCATTTGAAGGAAGCCTTATGAAAGAGACAAAAACAAGCAAGCAGGGCCGGCCGAGTGGCGCATTGGTTAAGCGCTGGTTTTGGGATGCCAGCGGCCCCGGTTCGGATCCCACATGAGGGCCAGTGACACTGCCCTCTACAGCTAACAACAGCTCCACCTGGAGCTGGGCTGTGCACACCCCGGCGATGGTGTAGGCTGCAGCCCCTGCTGCAGTGGGCTGCCATAGGCTACAGTGAGTGGCCCGCAGCCAGCGTGAGCGGCTGGCAGCCAAGCGTGAGCTGCCAATAGCCGCCGTGAGCAACATCCAGAGGCCAGCGACCGATCTGCCTCATCTGGGAAGAGCGCAATGACGATACCAACAGTGAAGCAACATCCTCCGCAACTAAACTGAAGAACAAAAAGACAGCAACTTGTCTGTTCCCCTTCCCCGATTCCCCAACGCTGTTCCCCTCCGCCAATTCCCCAATAAAATCTTTAAAAACAAACAAACAAACAAACAAACAAACCAAGCAAGCAGATAAAAGGAAATTTGGAGAAAACAGAGATTACGCAGCAAACAGAACAAAACAAAACAAAATCAATCACAAAACAAACAAAAACATTAATATCGTAAATGAGAAGCTATTGCACCCATTTAAAACAATAGCATGCTATGGAAAATTAGAATATTAAGACAGCTGAAATAAAGAACTCTATAGAAGGATTAGAAGCTAAAGCTGAGGAAAAAGATAGACAATCAGGAGAGGGAAAATCCTCCAATCAGATGATCATTCTAAATGTCCAACACCTGACTAAGTGGGTTTCAGGAAGAAACAGGGAAGATACAGGTGGGGTAATACTCAAACAAAGAACATAAGAACATTTCTCAGGACAGAAAGATACTAGTCTTCAAAATGAAAAGGCTAGCTTCACACTTTGCAATCCTACTACTAAAACATTTCTGGGCTAAAACTTCAGTCAATTGATTCTCTTTTACAGGGATCTCTCTCACACTCTCCTCTCTTTTCAAAACTCCAATTCCATACCCCATCCTCTCAGTTGATGAATTTGTTCCTAGTTCACTGAGAAAACAGAAACAACCAGATAATTTCCTTATCCTCTAACTAAACGTACCAACATACCTGCAGCTTATCCACATTCCCTGCCTTCTCTATTTCAATGGATGAACAGCTCAAACTAATCAACCAAGTCCTCCATTTGTACACTGGACCCTCCCCACTTGACTAGCCAAGGATTTTGCTTCTGCAATTGTCTACTCTTGCAATAATCTCCCTGCTCTACGCTACAGTGATCCCTCCATCAGATAAACTTGCTCTATTATCTCCCACCATAGAATACACACACACACATACACACAACAAAATCTTTCCTAATTCCATATCACAATCCCCATCCAACCATTGTTCCATTTTCCTATTCCCCTTTATGGAAAAATCCTCAAAATTGTCATCTGTGCTCACTTTCTCCAATTCCACTCTGCCCATTCCTTCTTGAGCACACTTTCCTACACTCCAATGAAAACTGCTTGTCAAAGGCACCATAAACTCCACATTGTCAAATCTAATGGTAAATTCTGAGTCCCTCAACCTACTCAAACCTTAATGACATTTGACACAGTGGATCCTGCCCTCCTCCTGAGATATTTTTTTTTTTTTTACTTGGCTTCTAGGATATCAGTTTCCCTGGATTTCTATCTATCTCACTGGCCATTCCTTTTCTGATCTGCTTCCATTTCCCAATTTTAAATATTGAATTGCTCCAGAGCGCAATCCTCAGACCTCTTTCCAATCTGTGCTCACTCCTCAGGGGAAACTCATTGAGAGCCATGGTATTAAACACCAACTATACATGAATCCCCAAATTCATCTCTGGTCCCCCTCTCTCCTGTAAACCCTAGACTTTGGAAGTGGGGAATGCCAGGTTATATGCTAGTTTGAGCATCTGGAAAAATTGCTGCTAGGTGTATGACAAGTCTGTTAGGACATCTGAAAAAAGTTAGCCATAGGTACATAGAAAACAAAGCAAACGGGGAAAAACACAATTAGTCTATTAACTATGGGGGCAGGTAAGGTATTAAAGAAATTAATGCAATCAAAGTATGCTACTTGACTCTATAGTATACAATAGTTAATATTCCTAGTAATGTTAGCACTGACTTTTGATTTAACCAAAAATTGTATTAGGCTGGGAGCAGAAATAAAAGTGGTGAAGAGTGGGCCAGCCGAATGGCACGCTGGTTAAGAGCTGCCTTGGGACGCCAGTGACCCCGGTTTGGATCCCACATATGAGGGCCAGTGACACTGCCCTCTACAGCTAAGATGGTGAACAACAGCTCTACCTGGAGCTGGGCTGCTGTGAGTCCCCAGGACAGCATAGCTGCAGCCCCTGCTGCAGTGGGCTGCCATAGGCTACAGTGAGTGGCCGGCAGCCAGCGTGAGTGGCTGGCAGCCAGTATGAGCTGCCAAGAGCCGCTGTGAGCTGCCATCCAGAGGCCAGAGACTGATCTGCCTCACCCAGGAAGAGCACAATGATGATACCAACATGGGCCAGTGAAGCAACGTCCTTCACAACTAGACTGAAGAACAAAAGGACAGCAACTTGTCTGTTCCCCTCTCCCAATTCCCCAATAAAATCTTTAAAAAAAAAAAAAAAGTGGTGAAGAGATATAAATTATCAACAACCATAACAGAAATGAACAGATACTACCTAAAGGTCTGAATTGATGAATCAATAAATAACAGACTAAACATACTAGTTAGAGTACAGTAAGTCCGCACTTGACGTCATTGATAGGTTTTGTGACTTTAAGTGAAACAACGTAAAACCAATTTTTATCATTGGCTAATGGATATAAACAAGAGATAGGTTCCTATGGCATCTCATCAACAGTATAACAAAACAATGTTGAATGAAACTACGTTTTTCAAGAAATTAATATACTGTATAGCCCACATATCAGAGTAACACCTAAAAGAGTTCAAAGTGGCTTCTTCTGAGAAATGGGAGTGGAGAAGGGTAGGCTGCTGTTTTTCTCTTAAAAGCCTTTAATATAGAGGGTTTTTTCAGCTTTATTCAGGTATAAATGATATATGATAAAGCTGAACATGTATAAAGTGTACAATTTGATGGGTTTTGAAAGCATTATCACAACCAAGGTAATAAACATATCGGTCATCACCCAAAGTTTCTTCTTGCCCCTTTATAGTATTCCTCCCTCCTATCTCTCCTCTCACACCCCACCCCCAGTAACCTCCCACCCGTGGCAACCACTCACCTTTCTGCCACTATAGAGTGGTATTTTCTAGAATTTTACATAAATAAAATCATGGAGTGTGTACTGTTTTTTTGTCTGGCTTCTTTCACTCAGCATCATTTTGAGATTCATCCATGTTGTTCCATGTGTCAAGAGTTCATTCTTTTTAGTTGCTGAGTTGTATTTCATTGTATGGTTATACCATAATTTGTTTATCTATTCACCTACTGATGGACAAATTGAAGTGTCCATGGAACGTCTGAGTGTGGACATCTATACTAGTAGGCAGTGCAACAGAGCTATGTTGGTAAAAGACTTCAGGTTAATAATATAGATCTGGAAGTCATCATTACAAAAATGGTAACTGAGATAACTTAATTAAATGACCTAAAGAGAACATGTAAAATAAGAGAAGATGAAAATTCTGATTTAAGGAGAAATTCACTGAACCTACATATTAGCATTTCCTTCCTCTCCAAATACCATTGAAATGAAAGAGAAGGTTTAAAGATTAAAATAAAATAAAATCTATAGCTACACCAAAAAACATGGGAAGTTCTCATCAATTAATTATATAAACTTTGAAAAACTTCTTGGAGATAAAAAGAAGGAATGAGGGGTGTCTGGTTAGCTCAGGTGGTTAGAGCACAGTGCTCAAAACACCAACGTTGCCGCTTCAATCCCCACATGGGCCATTGAGTTGTGCCCTCCACAACTAGATTAAGCAACTACCTGACTTGGAGCTGATGGGTCCTGGAAAAACACACTGTTCAAACAACAACAACAAAACACACAAAAACAAACAAACAAAGAAACAAAAAAGAACGAATGAGGATTCTGCAGTATGACCAACTAAGTATCTCCTGCCATAAAACATTTAGATTCTGGATAAACTGCAACAAATATATGTAATAATGGATTGCTGAACACTGTATACACCTAATAAAATAGCATAAAATAAATAAAATAAAAAAATGCAAGGACAAATGGAAAATTCCATGATCACAATGAGAAATTTCAATTCATATTTCTTAAAAAATGTAAGGTTAAACAAACAAACAAGCAAAAAAATATGAGATGTGATTACACAAAAATTAACAAGTCTGATTTAAAGGGCACGTCTGTATGTGCCCACACCCAACAATTAGAGACAACAACTTTAGAGGACATTGAGCAAAGACAGGGCTGTCACAGTTGGTACTGTATCTCCCTTATTTGACTGATGCTGAGACCTGGCCCTTGGTCACCTAGCAGGAGCTTGTGGGAGAGCAAATAGCGGAACACTGCCTCAGTTCTCTCTCCCCCGAGGGGAGCATGCCCAGGCGTGAGACTCCTCCTCCGGATGTGAGATGGAACAAGGGGAGGCATGGGCAACGGGTGGCATTTACTTCTTTGTTTACTCTCCCAAATAAGTCTAGTTCCTAAAATTTTTGAGGGTCTGGTGATTAGATCCTATGGTAGAAAGAATTAAAAAACAGTTTTTAAGATCCTTCCAGGGCCGGCTGAGTGGCGCATTGGTTAAGAGCTGGCTTGCGACGCCAGTGGCCCTGGTTCGGATCCCACATATGAGGGCCAGTGACACTGCCCTCTACAGCTAACAACAGCTCCACCTGGAGCTGGGCTGTGTGAGCCCCGGCGACGGTGTAGGCTGCAGCCCCTGCTGCAGTGGGCTGCCATAGGCTACAGTGAGTGGCCGGCAGCCAGCGTGAGTGGCCGGCAGCCAGTGTGAGTGGTTGGCAGGCAGCGTGAGCTGTCAATAGCCGCGGTGAGCGACCATCCAGAGGCCGGCGACCGATCTGCCTCATCCGGGAAGAGCGCAATGATGATACCAACATGGGCCAGTGAAGCAACATCCTCCACAACTAGACTGAAGAACAAAAAGACAGCAGCTTCTCTGTTCCCCTTCCACGATTCCCCAATAAAATCTTAAAAAAAAAAAAGATCCTTCTAACTCAGAAGCCAGATTGCAACAGCTATGATAAACTGATGGTGAGCACTTAAGAACTATTATTGTCCACTGTAAGGGCAGGCAAAATAAAAGTAATACGTGTAGTTTTGCTATATTAAAATATTGGGTTGGCAGAAAAGTCATGACGTATTTTTTTCTTTGTTTTTCGTTGCAAAAATGCGTCATGACTTTTTCAACAACCCAATAATTTCCTTACAGGGCAAACATGGCAAGTCACATCCTTTGTGTAATTCTTCCAGAGTGCCAACATTGGTTAATTTAACAATGTTGATACTCATGCAATCTGCAGAGGATTAGGCAGGCAAATTCAAGGCAGTATAAGATACTAGGGGGTAGTTGGGCTGCTCCCCAACTCCATCAGATGTTATTTGTGAATGTAGGCCCAGAACTGTCAGATATACCAACTTTCATAAGAAAACAGAATCTGGATTTTTATGTGAAATCTCCAAAACTTTAAATTTTGTCATTTTTGTTTTAATTTTTTTCAAATCACATCTATATTTTATTTCACCATACTGAAATCCCAAAACAAGCTTATGCCAGAGAAAAACCCATGGGAAATGAGACTTATTTTACTCAGTCTTCATCATAAGCAACTGGGATTTTAAAAAGACACAGAGATACAGGAAGCTCACAGGATATGTTGTCAAACAGAAATTTTGTCACTTCAATATAAACATTTAAAATACTGTTCAGGACAAACAAAACATGTCTTTAGGTCTGATGCAGTGTGGGCCACTAACTTTCAAATTCTGTTGCAAACTAATAGACATAAAGAATTTCAGACTTGGAACGGACCTGAGTGGACTTTTAAGTCTATTATTTTCAAAGTGTGTGTGTGTGCATATGTGTGTGTTTTGCCAAGGAACACTTTCTTCAAATAAGAGGTTACAAAGAAGCCTGATATATTAAATAAATAAAAGCATCGCTGCTCTGGCTGAAGAGGAAGCCCCCCTCTGAGATACCTTTCACTGCTCCCCTTTCCCAGCGTCCTCAAAGCACCGCCAAAGATCACAGACTGAAACCACTGACCTAATCCAAATCCTGAAATTACAAATGAGAAAAGGCCATCTAATTTCTTATTGAAATTGTTGTTGAAATCCCAAAATTTGGTCTGAAGTAAAATTTAAGTACTCTTATTCCTGATCTAATGCTAATTTTACCAGTACTATGTAGCTACTGATACTATATCAGAACTTTGATTTATTCCACACTTAACCGTAAGTGGAGCACTGTGCTTTTCTGTATACCAATTCTTTTTACAACAATCCTGCAAGACAGGTATTAGCCCTGCCTTGCAAATGAAGAAACTAAGGCTCTAAAAGGTAAAGCAACTTTTATAGAGCACATGTGTAGTAAGTGGTAACTAGGATATGAACTGGGGTCTATATGAATTCAGAGTATGTCCTCTTTAACCATAACACTATGCTGCTACCCAATTCTCCCTGAAAATTACCCTTCCCCAAGGCACAAGATAAGCATGAATGCCAACAAGGATGAAGGGGGGAGAAAACCTGTATTCAGAAAATTATAAGACGTTAAAGAAAGAAATTGAAGAAGATACAAATGAATGAAAGCATATACCCTGTTCATTGATAGGAAGAATTAACATTGTTAAAATGTCTATACTACCCAAAGCAATCTATAAATCCAATGCAATCCCTATCAAAATATCAATGGCATTTTTTCACAGAATTAGAACAAGTAATTTAGATTTGTTCTAAAATTTATATGGAACCCCAAACAGCCAAAGCAATCTTGAGAACAAAACTGGAGGTATCATGGTACCTAATATCAAACTATACTACCAAGTCATATTAATCAAAACAGCATGGTACTGGCATAAAAACAGACACAGGCCGGCCGAGTGGTATGGTGGTTGGGGGCTGGCTTGGGATGCCAGCAGCCCCAGTTTGGGTCCCACATATGAGGGCCAGTGACACTGCCCTCAAACACACACACACACACACACACACACACACACAAAAAAAAAAAAAAAAAAAAAAAACAGACACATGTATCAATGGAACAGAATAGACAGCACAGAAGTAAACCCACACCTATATGGTCAAATAATCTATGACAAAGGAGCAAGAATATACAGTGGGGTAAAGACAGTCTATTCAATAAATGGCATTGGGAAAACTGGACAGATACATGCAAAAAAATGAAACTGGATCACCTTCTTACACAATATACAGGAAAAAACTCAAAATGGATTAGACTTAAATGTAAGACCCGAAACCATAAAACTTGTAGAATCAAACATAGGAAGAAGAAAACTCTCAGCAGTAAATTCTCTGACATTGCTCTTAGCAATATTTTTTCTGGTATATCTCCTTGGGCATATATCAAACAAACAAACAAACAAACACATAGGACTACATCAAACTAAGAAGTTTTTGCATAGCAAAGGAAACCAGCAACAAAATGAAAAGTCAATCTACTGAATGGGAGAAGATATTCACTGATAATACATCTGATAAGGAGTTAATATCTAAATTTTACAAATACATATAAAATCCAGGGCTGGCTGAGTGGCGCGGTGGTTAAGTGCTGGTTTGGGAGGCCAGCGGCCCCGGTTCGGGTCCCACATATGAGAGCCAGTGACACTGCCCTCAAAAAAAAAAAAAAAAAAGAGGTACATATAAAATCCAAATTTATACGAAGAACTCATATAACTTAACACCAAAAACAGCAAACAATCCAATTTAAAAATGGGCAAAGGACATGAATAGACATTTCTCCAAAGAGGACATACAGGCAGCCAATAGACATAGGAAAAGATGCTCACTGTCATTAACCAACAGAGAAATACAAATTAAAATCACAATGAGATATCATCTCACACCTATCAGAATGGCCATCAATAAATCAGCAAATTACAAGTTTTGGCAAAGATGTGGAGAAAATGAAACTCTTCTTTTTTTTTTTTTGAGGGCAGTGTTACCGGCCCTCACATGTGGGACCAGAACCAGGGCCGCTGGCCTCCCAAGCCAGCGCTTAACCACCGCGCCACTCGGCCGGCCCGAAACTCTTCCTTTTATTATTATTAGTTTCAGGTGTACAAAACAACATAATAATTAGACATTTACACACCTGCAAAGTGATAACCCCAACAAGTGTACTATCCATCTGACACTGTACATAGCTATTACAATATCATTGACTATATTCCATATGCTGTACTTTACATCCCTTGACTATATGTTTTTAAAATTATAGTTCATATTCAATATTATTTTATATTACTTTCAGAAGTACAGCACAGTGGTTTGGCATTTATAGAATTTATGAAGTGATTCCCCTAATAAGTCTAGTATTAATCTGACATCATACATAGTTTTTACATTATTGACTATATTCCCTATACTGTATTCACATACCCGTGACTAGTTTGTAACTACCAATTTATACTTCCTAATCCCTTCACCTTTCTCACCCATCCTCCCAACCTCCCTCCCATCTAGCAACCTCAGTTTATTCTCTGTATGTGAGTCTATTGGGTTGTCAGAAAAGTCATGATGTATTTTTTCTATTGTATGTGTCTCGTTGCAAAAATGCGTCATGATTTTTCTGACAACCCAATATTCCTGTTTTGTTTGTTCATTTATTCAGTTTGTTAGTTTCCACATATAAGTGAGATCATACGGTATTTGTTGTTCTCAGTCTGACTTGTTTCACTTAGCATAATATCCTCTAAGTCTATCCATGTTGTTGCAAATGGTAAGAATTCATTCTTGTTTATGGCCAAGTAATACTCCATTGTATAAAAGTACCACGGTTTTTTTTTTTTATCCAATGGCCTATCGATGGGCATTTTGGTTGTTTCCATATCTTGGCTATTGTGAATAGCGCTGCAGTAAACAGAGGTGTGTGTATGTTTTTTTCAAATTAGTGTTTTGGATTTCTTTAGTTAAATACCCAGGAGTGGAATTGCTGGGTGATAAGGTAGTTCTATTTTTAACTTTTTGAGGACCCTCCATACTGTTTTCGATAGAGGGGAACAGGTATGAAAGTTTTGAAGAGTTCTGAAAAAGTAAATGTCCACAATACAACATATAATCAAAGACTATAAAACCTCAACTTACGTGTATCATATTCCAGATAATATATGTACCTCCTGAAGCAGGTAATTTGTGAATAAATAATTTTAGAATGAATAGCACTTTAAATAATGGGTAGTCAGCATATTATTGAACTCATCCCAATCAGTTAAAATCATAAATCGAATGAGTATATTTCCTAATCTTTTGAAAAAAAATTTTTTTAATAATAATCCTTTATGCTCTTCCACAAAATGTTCCGAGTATCATTCTCAGAAACCAAACAATGAGATGAAAACACTACTAGCTTGGCTCGTTGTGGTATTTCTCATGTCCTTAACCTTATACCCAGAGTTCTCCATATTGTTAAACTAGTATTTGGCATGATAAGTGCTATGTAAACTCATGAATTGAACAAAGAGTCAAACTTCCTAGTCTCTTCAGTCTGTTCCCTTTCTTCCCCCTCAGTGACACCCTCTTCAACTCCCTCAGTAACCCAGTGGCTTCATGGTCTCGCTCGTGAATTTCTCCTTTTCAAATTTCACTCTCAAAGGAGGCTCAGAAACTCACCCAATAACTAACAACACCACAAAATATCAATAATGCTTTTGAGATTCTACCATTCAATAATAACTAAAATAGTCTTGTTGATTATAGTTTTAATGCTCAGAGAAATAAAAGGTAAGCTCTTTTAGCAGGGAAGAGGAAGAGGAGAACAATTAAGAAGGCAACTTATATGTCCATTCTGAAAAACAGCCAGGGCCAAACTATGATAAATAAACAATGAGAACCAAAATACATGGAGTATTTTATATAATCCTTTACTAGAAATAATGCTGGCATTGCAGTCCTGGTTTTAGCTCTGCCGTTAACTACTGGTGTCACCTTTGGCAAATTTTCTGTCTTTGTGTCTCAGAGCATCCATTAGTAAAATGAGAGCAGTGAACTATGAAATGATCTCTAAGGACACTTTATGGATCAAAAAATTTATGAAGAAGATAACAAAGGGGCCGGCCGAGTGGCACTGTGGTTAAGCACTGGCTTGGGAAGCCAGCGGCCCCAGTTCGGTCCCACATGTGAAGGCCAGTGACACTGCCCTCAAAAATAAAAAAAGAAAAAAAGACAACAAAGACTTGAGTAGCAGAACCAGACATAAATTTCAAAATAACTGTAAGTGCTACAATGAAATTTTCTCCTTGGTAAGGAACTCTGTCCTGTACTGAGCTCTGGAGTGAATATTTGTCACTTCTGTCTGTCTAGCAGTCCTATTCCAAAGTAGGTGGGATGCTACAGAAGCAGCCCATGTAGCATCCCATGGGATGCCACAAAGTAGGAGGGATGCAGTCTGACAATAAAACGCACATAACCTAACATAGACATTTGGATACTCCAGGTATTTTGACTCTTGGGGAAATGGTTGCACAAAAAAACAAACAGATTATTTGAGGCAACTGCAGTGGGGTTAATAATGCCCACAGTGTCAAAATAACTGTCCAGGGACAATGATTCAGGAAGTGTCCAATGGCATTGGCATTGGGAATCGACCGATCCTGTGACATGATCTTAGCTGTGTCCTGGTTCTGGGTGTGGTTCTGCAGCCTCCCCCCACTGATCTGACAAGCTATGCAAAGTCCATACATTTTCTGCTTAGTCTGTCAAAATCGGTTTCTATTGTTTGCAACCAGGACTGACTGGTTCAAATTATATGAAGAGTTGGTTGTAAGTGATCTCTGTAAATAAGAGGAATTCTAGAACTGGTTTTCTGGTCTAACTGGGGCTGAAGCCGTGACTATTCCATCAGTATTTAGAGATGGAAATCTGGCAGCCCATGGTATACAGTAGAAAGCCAGCAAACTGCATTATCCTTGTAATCATTTAGACTCCCAGAATGACTTAGAATGGTATGCCCAGTGAAGGCAAGGCTGAGTGGCTGCTGCCAGAGGAGCTGAAAACAGTATGAAGAGCATGAGGTACTCAAGGACTACAGGCTGAGGTGAGTGCTTCTAGCGGCATGGTTTGGCTTAGGGAGCGGGAGACAAATCTTGGTTTGAGGTGTGGAGTGAAACACAGGATGAAAGGGACTTAATACTTTAAGATGTAGAGAACCAAATGCACAGTTTGATCCTGCAGGTTGCCACATTATATCAGTGAAATTTGTTTCCCTTTCACGTAAGAGATCTGGTGATATTGTGATTGAGCAGTGGGGACCCTGAGATGTGAAGTGGGTACGCATGGCAAGGCTCAGAGAACCACACACAGTCCTCGGAACTCAAGGCCCTCAAAGCAGGCCCTTATCCCTTGTCTGTTGAGGCAGACACTCCTGGAAGATTTACCTGGTAAGAAGAAAACAAATGCCTCATTCTCCATCCTCACCCCACTCTTTAATGTCTCAACTTAAAAGTACAGTTCTATCCCAGCATGCCCTGGGTCAAATCAAAATCGAATCTGCAAAAAAAGGATTATATGTTACGCTAAGACCCTGTCCATTTACGCTCTTTCTGAGGGTGCTGGATTAAGGAGGAAAGAACACAATTTTAGATGGGACTAAGTTACAGATATGGGTATATTAATTCTAGACCCAATGTGCTAGCTTCAGAAACTGGGCTTTTGGAGGTCAGATGACAAACAGACTTTTGACAGCGGTTTGGTGGGAACCCAAAATCAACCCACTGTAATTTCCCAAATCCATGAGTGTATACTTTAAATAGCTGTGTTTAGCAATAGCAAATTCACTACACTGACATTCTGGATAAACATTATGAAGGTAGACGGGTCCAAGCAAAAACCATTAGTGGTCTCCCTTTATCACGACAGAAAATCTAAAGTAATACTTCAGACAGGGGGCTTTCAGACATTAGTGACACCATCAAAAACATGTTCAGGGATAGTAATTCTTAGCACCCACCCATTTTAATTCTCCAGTACAACTGGATATGCTATTAACAGATTGTCTTATGCAACCTTAATCAAATGGCTAAGGTGCTTTTCCAGATGCGGTCTCTTTGCTGTAGCAAATCAATACAGCCCTAGCACCTCATATGCGGCTGTAATCTGATCAACACTTTTTTCTCCAGCAGCAATTTACTTTCACCTAGCAGGTACAGCAGCACATCTTACCACCTTGCCTGCCTGAGAGCTGTGGTCCTCAAAGAGTGAATCAGCAGCATCAGCATCCCCTGGAAACTTGTTAGAAATGCAAACTCTCCACCCCACCTCACATTCAGGAATTCTGGGGCTGGGGTCAGTGATCTTTTGTGTTTTTTTGGCAGTGTCACTTTATTTTTTCAATGTTAGGGAAAGTGGTAGTTATAATAGATTGTATGTTCTCACAGCCCTAAAATTTACTTAACATACACAACTAATTAAATTAAAATTGTCCAAAATAATGGCAGTAGAAATTATGGCAGTAAACGCAGAGGTTGAAAAGTCAAAATAAATAAAAAGTAAATTCACCACTGAGGTTTTAATGTATGTATTCTATGCATTTGCTTATAAATACTCTTTATAAATACATACATTTTAAAATAGCTACTATTTACTTTTTTGTAACATCATTGTTTGAATTTTCTTATAAGAATAAAAAGCTAGATTTTCAAAATCCCATTATCAATCTGTGTTTTATTAAGCCCTTCAGACGACTCTAATATACACCAAAGTCTGCGAAGCACTGCCTTAGAAAAATATCAGTTCTTCAGCTCTGTGCCTGAATTTCACTGTCAAAGACTCTAACCATATCATGCTGGACAGGACATTATATTGGCCCATCACGTTTAGGACATAAAGCTGATGAGGCCATAGACATGTGACAATGAGGAGATTAACCATACATAAATAAAAGGGAACTTCCACCTTGGTTTTGCTAATACTTCCTGGTACAGAGTGGACACAAATATGCGACATCTAGAGTAATCAACACAAGCTACCTCTCATGAACAGGGTGTTACCTAACTCACCTGTTCCTGACATCAGGTGTATTCAAATATTAATAGCATTCCATCTTCAAGTGGCCTGAGCAGAATTAAAGACATGGGAAAGTGGTGTGAACATACTCACACTCTCAGAATGCCTATTTCTGCCATACTACCACCTTTTCCTTAAAACACACCAGCTAGCTCCCCCATGCTATAATGACATGATAATGAAAGGAACCATAATATGGACCTGGGGTTGGTGACACTGTAAGATCCTGAGGAGAAATTCTGGGTTTGAATTCCAACAGGCAGTGATCAAAAAAAGAAACATATTTTGATGTTTTAAAAATACATGAAGCTCGGGCCGGCCGAGTGGCGCATTGGTTAAGAGCTGGCTTGGGACACCAGCTGCCCCAGTTCAGATCCCACATATAAGGGCCAGTGACACTGCCCTCCACAGCTAACAACAGCTCCACCTGGAGCTGGGCTGAGAGCCCCAGCGATGGTGTAGGCTGCAGCTCCTGCTGCAGTGAGATGCCATGGGCTACAGTGAGTGACCAGCAGCCAGCGTGAGTGGCTGGCAGCCAGCGTGAGCTGCCAATAGCCGCCGTGAGCGACCATCCAGAGGCCGGCGACTGATCTGCTTCACCCGGGAAGAGCGCAATGATGATACCAACATGGACTAGTGAAGCAACATCCTCTGCAACTAGACTGAAGAACAAAAGGAGAGCAACTTGTCTGTTCCCCTTTCCCGGTTCCCTAACATTGTTCCCCTCCCCCAATTCCCCAATAAAAATCTTAAAAAAAAAAAAAAAATACATGAAGCTAAGTCTAAGCAGAGTGGTTCTGCATCAGAGTCTTGGATGTGCTTTGCCCCTTTAGTATAAAGACACAAGATATATAAACATTTGTCACTTTTCTGCAGCATGAATCAGAATCCCACTGGTACATGGAAGCAAGCCCCTGTCACCAGTGAACAAGGCCAGGTGTCTGCAAGGCATCCAATTTTCACCTCAGGATTTGTTTTCTACTCATGGTGAAATACTAACTCTCAAGAAGTAATCAAAGCTTCATTTCTTACTTTATCATGCACCCAAAAGAAAGCCAACTTCTAGTGATGGTAAGGAAAACAGAGAGAAAGTGAAGAAAAAAGTGAAGGGTCTCTGCTAGACAACAGACTCATTCAAGACCTAAAGGGGTCCTTAAATGTTTACACTTCACAAAACAAATACTGTCAACTGGTTGAGTAAATTCTTTGAGAATATTAATGAGCTACTGCATACAATAAAGTGGTAAAAACTCTGCCACTTATTTTCATGAATGTGACCCATCTTAAGCAAGTCAGCTTCTTTAAAAAATACAAAGCAGAGCCTGGAATACAAGAGAAGAATAAAAAGCAAAAATGTGCATTATTTCCGTAATGCAAAACTTGCTATTTCTGAAATATTTCTTAGCATTACAAATTTTTAATTATTTCTCCAAAAGAGCTTTCCTTTGGAAATTAGACAAACATACACAGTAACTGGTTGGCACTACAAAAAAAAAAAAAATCTGTCCAGTAATGTGTCAATTAATTTTTTAATTTAAAACTTGTAACTTGAAACACAGCAACTCTGGGGAAGCTACACATTCAATGACATTAATGAATGAATAAATGACAAATATACAAACCAGGGTCATAAGGCTTCGTTATCTACATGCCACATTCTCATGGAAAGGAAATAATCACAACACAACAGTCTCCCCATGGTCTGAAAGAACCACGTCCCTTTGTGAACAGGCTCTCCTAAGGGCACAACTAATAGCATCCTAGACTGTGGGACAGAGGGAATGGCTCTGTGGGAACCCTGTGCCTACGGGCAGAGCTTCCCAGAAGAAAAACTGTCCTCTGTTCACATCCAGGTCTAACCCTGAATCTGCAGACTTAGAAACAGTCTAGTTCTATTCCCTACCACCGCAATTCAACATCACAATGGAAAGTAAACTTGTGGTTTCTACATTTTAAACACAATAGTAGCCACTATACACACAACTGACTTGGAACACTTTTCAATGTCTACTACATTTTAAATGACTCTCTAGCTTACTTTCAGAATAGTTACAGCTATTTTCAGAAAGCCTTCCCTGAAAAATAAAGAGGTTAGTCACACTAAACATTTTCTTGCCTGTGTATGGGGGATATAAGAGTAGAGAATTAAGGAGGAAAGGAAGGAGTCCACCAGCTTCTTCTAAAAGCCGAAAAATGAAAATGTTTAAAAACCACTGCCCACTACAAATAGAATTTTTCTTAGAAATTTGTTTATAGTTTTTCTCCATCTCTTTATTTTTAACTAGAGACTTTTAGTAGTGTACATTAACAGGTGGAAAGGAAAGGGTTTTTGTGTTTTTTGGGCTCACTTCCCTTTAGACTGTTCAAAAGTGGAATGACCACATGCTGTTTCAAACATAATACATGACTTTGCTTTTGCCTAGACCTCAATGAAGGCAATACAAAAAGAAAAATAAATATTCCTGTTTCCATTTTCCCTAGATCAGTCTCAGCTCTTTTTTGGATGAAATCAGTCTCTCAAGGGACATCAACCTAACAATTTGAGAAACAATGCTCTAGATATGAAACAAAAAGGGACACAATGGAAAACCAGCAGCCATTTGTTTTTCCACTTCGGAGAATTAAACTGTACAACATCCTTCCATTATGAAGCCAAGGTACTATTCAGAACTGTAAATTAACTCTTTATAATACAAATGGCTTCAGCTTCAGATAATCAAATAAGGAAAAAACTGAATGAAATCCCTGATTTCAAGCAATCTGAAACAAAACTAAAGAGCTAAGATATCCCAATCAGATCCTTTTGGTTTGTGATAAATTTGACTTAAAAAAATTTATGTGTAAAGTAAATAACACATAACTCAGTTGACGTATTAATGAGAATGTTTATTTATATGTATTATATATGTATAATCCTCAATAAAACTTTTAAGTACTTTAAACCAGGGTTCAGCAAACTATAGCCTGTGGGCCAAAAAATAGCCCACTGCCTGTTTTTGTAAATAAAGTTCTACTGAAACACATCTACACTCATTTGTTTATATATTGCCTATGGCTGATTTTGTTGCAACTGCAGAGTTAATAGCTCTGACAGAGACTATATGGTTTGCAAAGCCAAAATCTTTATTTGTCCCTTTACAGAAAAAGTTTGAAATCCTTGCTCTAAACCAGGGGGTCTCAAACCTTAACATCATAAACAGATGGACAGCTTATGAAAATACAGTTTCTTGGGCTCTGTCTTCACAGATCATGATAGAGTAGGTTGGGATGGATGGAGTCCATGAACTTGTATTTCTAACAAGCTCACAAGCTGCTGGTCTATGAACTAAACTTTGAAAACCACTGCTCTAAACCATCTCATATAATCACAGGTCAGCAATGACCACAAATGTTATAAATTCTACAAAACAGTATAGCCATCACGCAAAATGAAAACTAAGGCATAAAAGAGGAGTGAGATAGATCTCTAGACTTAAATAGAAGTTTTGGTGGCTAAGAAAGCACAACTGGTTGTCATAATCATCAGGTAATTCCTGAGCTCCTCATCCTAACATTAATTCATAGTGAACACTGAAAATTCAACAGGGACCAGGAGGAACCAAAGGCACCTGGGTTGGAGGTGTAAAGTCCAGTCTCTTCTTTAGAGAAGCTACAAAACAGTATTCTAAAAAAGTAAAAGCTAAGGTATATGCAATTAATAACTTAGTACTTGACTGGGCTATAAACTTACGTACTAAAGTACAATGTTTGAAAAAAAATCTGACAGGGTTTATAATACAATGGTCCAAATCTAAAGGTGATTCCTTCACTCCATATAAATAAATACAAATGGTTAAAAATCAAATTCTTTAAATAAATTCTAACAAATGTGTCAAGCTAATATGGAAAAGAACATAGAGGATGTCAGCTGATAAATTTTATTAGAACTAGGCTCAGGCAGAAAGAAAGTAGATGATATGTAGATATTAGGATGTGTTTTACTTGGACACCGCAGAACACAGAAGTAGAAGGTAAAGGTTTGGGGGAGAGATTCTCTTCGCTTATTTATTAAGACAGGTAACACCACCTTTTTCTTTATTCAGCCTTTATTGAGCATCTATCATGCTCAGAGGCACTGTACTGAGATTAGGGATAGAAATAAACATGATCCCTACTCTCAACAAGCTTGCAATCTAGAGAGAGAGACATGTAAATAATTGCAGTCCAGTATAACAAATGTAAGAACAATCATGTGTATTAAGTATTGTCACAGTGTAGAGTGAGCTGATTAAATAAGCTTGGGACAAAGTGAAAACATGCTTCACCGAGCACAGAATGATTGCTTTAATTGAGACCTGAAGAAACTGAGCAGGTGAAGGATGGGTGAAGAGCCCAGGGGGCAGTGGCCTCAATATTATGTGCAAAGGTATAGCAGTGAGAGAGTAATATTCTACAAGAAGGTTGGTTTGGGTGAAGCAGTGTTTGGAAGGGACAAGATGGGACGCTGGACATGAAGAGCCTTGGGTGCCACACAGGAGTCAGGACTTTGTTTTTCTAGCTTTAGGGAAACAGTGAAGGATTTTACCCCAAAGCGTGCTGCATGGATTTGCATTTTAACAAAATCACTTTGGTAACACAGAGAGGAGCAACTGAAGGCTAAGGATTTTATTTTTTATCTAACAATTCTGGTGAGACTTTATGTTCAAGGTACAGATGAGAGGGGAAAAGAGGTAGAGATGAATAAAAGAGGTAGAGATGAATAAAGATTAAAAGAAACAATCTCCCAGCTTAATTGTTATTTAAATAAAGTTTGCAAAGAAGCAGCCAAGGCTAAACTAACACATCACATTCTGAATCTTAAAGAATAATTTTTTTTATCCCATAAGGTTAAGGGTAAAAAAATAAGTTAAAGATGATATTAGGGTCCATGTTGACAGAGAAGATGGTCAGATAATGCTCAGACTCTGAACAAATCACAACTTCTTTGGGCTTCCATTTCTTCACCTATATAATGAAGGATCCAGGCATTTTTAACCTGGGCTACACATAGAAGTATATTTCAATATGCAGTAAAACCTTGGATTGCGAGTGACTTGGTTTGCGAGCGTTCCGCAAGACGAGCAAACATTTCTAACACATTTAACGTGGTAAACAAGTGACGTCTTGCAATATGAGTAGTTTGTTTCCGGAACAAATTATGCTCGCAAACCAAGGTATTACTGTGATTGGTTTCCTTTGTAATCCTATTCATTTTATTTAAATTTTAAAACATTCTCTTATTCTGAGAAGGGGTCAGTGGTACAAAAGAAGGTCAGAAGCTCTACATGATATTTAGGGTCATTTATAACTCTAAAATAATAGGATTTGGGACATTCAGTACAGGAACTACGAGAGACTGCCACTGGCTAAAGACAAATAAGGATGGGGCAACAGAGAAAGCACAATACCATGGACCCAAAAAATCATCTATTGGGATTTAAAGTCTGACTCAGGTTGATATTTGCCTTTCCATTTCCCTTCTTTATAGACTTAAGTTAATGCTGCTATTAAATGACTGCTTCACGGCTTTCTTCTTTTATGTCCTTAAACCTACTGAAGTATGATTTATAGAATAAATCCTAACAGTAAAGGCTATGAGAAAGTTTAGTGTAGAAGGAAGGTTATATAACAAAGATGTATCTTCAAATAAATGAGATAAGAACAAAATTGCCTTTTTGATACTGTCCAGACACAAAATTACCTGGAAAAGAGCAAGATAAATTAAAAAAAAATTTTTTTTTCAGTCAGAAACAATTGGTTTGAAAAAAACATATGTAGAAACAACAAAAACTAGTGCTTATCATCCTACAATTATACACATTTAATAGCAGGATGCATCTCTCCCCTAGGAATGCTAAATGATCTATATTTATAAGGTTGATGTTAGTATTCAAACTTAACATGTATGTAGCCACTACACAGAAAGGGAATCAGATTTAAAAAAAAAAACAAAAAACAATTTTAAGAACTCTATGAGTTATAAAACATGTACTATCATCAGAGAAAATGTGAATGAATGATATAATTATTCCTTGAAGGTATCCCTACTTCATACTTTATTTTAATCAGAGTAAACCATGAAGATGTTTCTGATTAATCAATGAAAAGTCTCACTGCATCATTTATTCATTGTTCAAAATTACATCTTGTACTGGTGTGAAAAACCACTGAAAGATTACAATAATAGAATTTGTAATATGCTTTTAAAGTATGTCAACTTAGTATTTAAAAGCCCTCCTATTTGTTCAACATCACTAATCATCAGAGTAATACAAATAAAAATCACAATGAGATATTACCTCACCCCTGTTAGAATGGCTATCATCAACAAGACAAATATGACAAGTGTTGGAGAGGCTGTGGAGAAAAAGGAACCCTCATATACTGCTGGTGGGAATGCAGATTGGTGCAGCCGCTATGGAAGGCAGTGTGTGCGTAGGTTCCTCAAAAAGTTTAGAATTAGCATATGACCCAGTAATCCCTCTCCTGGGTATATAACCCCAAAATCTGAAAACATTTATCCATAAAGATATATGTGCTCCGATGTTCACTGAAGCTTTATTTATGGTGGCTAAGACATGGAAACAACCAAAGTGTCCTTCGATAGGTGATTGGATAAAGATGTGGTATAGATACACAATGGAATGCTATTTTACCATAAAAGAAAAGATGAAACAGTGCCATTTGAGACAACATGGCTGGATCTTGAGATTATTATGATAAGTGAAATAAGTCAGATCAGAAAAAGTCGAGAACCATATGATTTCACTGATATGTGGGATATAAAACTGAAAGCAACAAAGGAACAAGACAAAGAAAGAAAGAAACAAAAACTCATAGACACCGACAATAGTTTAGTGGTTACCAGAGGGTAAGGGGGGGAGGGGGTGGTAGAAGAGGGTAAAGAGGGTGAAATATACGGTGATGGAAGGAGAACTGACTCTGGTGGTGAACACACAATGTGATATATAGATGATGTATTACAGAATTATATAGTTGAAACCTATGTAACTTTACTAACAATTGTCACCCCAATAAACTTTAATTAAAAAAAAAAAAACAGAAAAAAAATAAAAGCCCTCCTATTTTAGACATGAGTGTACTACAATGATGTAGTCCAACAACTATTCAACTAAACAATGGAAGACTTTTGAAGCTACAAAATCAAGTCCAGTCAGTTTTTAAAGTAGTGTCTGTATTAAAATTATAGGGGTTTCATCTCTTAGCAACAATCTGAGGGGAAAAGACTTGACCATCGTTGGACAGTTTTTCTGGAGAAAAAATGACAAACATTTGTATTCTTTCCTTCAAGATACTTACTTATCAACCTAATAGATATAGACAGGAGGGCAGGTCCCTATCTCTTTAGGTAACTCCTTCTTCCCACATCTCCCTAGAAATCTGCATATCTCTAAACCAGAGCCAGGTAACTAAGCCACTTAAGGCAATCTTTAGTGTCACTCTGCTCCTCCCCTGACACGTGGTTTCTTTTAACAAATGTCTTACAAAGAATAGTTAAGTACTTTAAAAAGTCACTTTTTAGCAAAGCACTATCTACAGCCCCCAAATCTTTCAATAACTGTCGTGCTTCAGAAAATTTTCTGGTGTGCCAACTGAACATTACAACTACTTGCGAAAAGATATGTGGTCCAGGCAATATAGATTGTGTAGTTCAGTGAATTAGGAAAAATCCAGAATTCACATTAGAGGAACTACCATCATTGATTCAGGAAAGCAACATATTTGCCAGACGCAACGTATTTCTAAATCATTTATTACTATATTTCATATAAAATGAACGCTATCTTAAGTAAATGCACTAAATAGGGCTACAAATATACACAAATGCAAGTTAAAATGGGGATTTAATTTTCAAAAGGATTTATTCCAAATATGACTTGTACACAACTGAAAGAATCCCTTACTGTCTTAAAAAAAAAAAAGTCACATTGATTGTTTAACCTGGAACAGAGCATAAACTATTTTTCTACAACGGTGTGAAGAACTACTCACCTCCATTTCTACAGCAGCAGTGCTCTGATCATAGTGACCCATCAGATTAGGGAAAAATGTCATATTGTAGGCCATTTTCATACATCTGGGAACGATAATTGGTTCACAGGTGAAGAGACTGTGTCCACTTATGCCAGGCAGAAAAACACATGTCCACAAAAATGGAAACATTTCCATTGTCTTCAAATTCCTGCTTTTACCACATGGCTTGGATTCATCAGCTCTTTTCATTCTCAGATTTCCATCCAAAGATAAAATGTGCCAATTCCTCACTTCATTATTTTACCATTTTGAAAGAAGCTCTTTTCCTAACAGGGAGTTCCACATCAATTACTGTAAAAACAATCAAGAGGGTGTATGAGCAACACTTTTTTTTTTTTTTTTTTGAGGGCAGTGTCACTGGCCCTCACATGTGGGACCTGAACCGGGGCCTCTGGCTTCCCAAGCCAGCGCTTAACTACCGCACCACTCGGCCGGCCCTGAGCAACACTTTTCATAAATTCAAAGGCGGACATCCAAGTGCAGAGTTAAGCTTCGCACTGTAGGGAACGAGCATTGGCAAAACGGATGGAAAATTCCATCCTTGGGAGACACTCTCCCACCTGTCTTTGCCCAGACTGTATCATTTGCTGGGGAAGTCTGGTCTCTGGGGAACCGATGATAGACGGTTTATGCTGTCTGCCAGAGTAAAAGGGGGGTGGGGGGACTGAATGAGCGATCTGGAGAACAAAGTTATGCAGAATAAATAAGTGTAAAAGGATTGAACAAGATAAAGGATTTAATAAGTTAAGGATTGAATACATGAAACAGGATTGAATAAGTTAAAAAGGCATCGAATGAGTGAGATGGAGAAAAAAAGTAATGCAGAGTAAGTTAAAAAAGGATTAATAGAAGGGTCGCTTCTAAGGGCCCCTGTTGCATATCTGATTACGCACAAGAACGCTGGGTCTCAGGGAAGTTAAGACTCAATGCGTTCTTCCATTCCTTAAGGGCACGGAAGAGCCAGGGTTGGTGGCCGTCTACTTCGAGGGATCCACTACTTTTCTGTTTTTCCTAAGGGGCACTTGCAGGATACCTGCCTGCGCGGGACCGACACCCATTTTCACGGGCTTGGGGGATTCGCGATCCCACCGAAAGGGAAAATCCGCAGGTCTGTCCCGGGAGGGCGCCGAGTGTCCGCGGGAGGGAGGCGGTGGGCCCTGGGTCGCGAATGAGCGCACCCCCGCCCCGCACCCCGCAAACCCGGACCCGCGTCCAGGCTTCCAGCGCCCGGCCCCGGGCCTACAGCCCGGCAGCAGCGTCCCTAAGCGCGCGGGGACCCGGCATCGCCTCGCAGGAACGAGCTCCAACCTCGGCTGCCCCTTGGGCGGACGCGCGCCGTCCCGCCGCCGCGGCTCCCCGGCACCTGCGGCGCCCAGCGCGCGCCCCCGGGACCCGCCCAGGCGGGGCCGGGGGAGCCTCCCCTCGGGCGGCGCTCCAAGGCCGCCGCGCTCCCTCCCTCCCCGCTCCCGTCCTGCCCGCCACAGCCCCGCGACCTGAAACCGCTCCGACGGTGCCGGGGACGCCCGCCGCCTGCGGAGCCGCACGGGGAGCGAGAGCCGCGCGATCCCGCGAGAGTGCGCCGCCAGTTCCCGCGGGCAGGTCCGGGCGCGTGGCGGCGGCGGCGGCGGCGCCGGGCCTGGCCCTCCGCCCGAGCTCCGCCCGCCCGCGCCGCGCCGGCTGGGTCTGGCCGTGGGAGAGCCCCGGGGAGGCGGGGGGCGCGGGGCCGGGAAGTCCCGTCCACCGTGCCGTCTGTGGTGGTGCCGGGAGGCCTATCCAGAGGGGCTCAGCCTAGAAGAATTTTTATTTTTTTTATTTTTTTTGAGGGCAGTGTCACTGGCCCTCATATGTGGGACCCGAACCCGGGTCGCTGGCTTCCCAGGCCAGCGCTTAACCACCGCGTCACTCGGCCGGCCCTTTTTTAATTTTTATTTTATTATTATTATTTTTTAAGCTCTTGGTGATCCCCCAACTAAAGCTTCCTTGGAAAAAAAACCCACTTCGCTTTGGATTCAGGAGCCAACATTTTAAACGAGGCGCATTTGCCCTTCCAAGTCAATGGCAAACGTGACTTGATTTGGAAACGGAGTCACTTCCTGCGTAACTGTCCTAAAGACAAACAAACAAAGAAAGAAAAATGCTTTTGTCAATTCCGGGAGTCTGGTCATCGGCAAAGGAATTCCAGCCCTGGCAGGCCCTACAGTTTTATTGATTCAAAATCGTAATTGACAGTTGAACTTCTTTAGCTGTCAACCTAGTTTTTAGTACCGATTGATACACATCATCTCATGTGTTCCACCTAGTCATCGCTTCTTCCTTCCGAATACCTGACAAGCACAGATCTTTCCACGGTCTCCGTTGTTTTATCTTTTCCAGAGTGTCATAGAGTTGGAATCATACAGTATGTCCCCTTTTCAGATTGGCCACTTTCTCTTACTGGCTAGTATTCACTTAGTCGCCGATACTGAGAAGACTCCATGTCTTCTCAAGGCTCCATAGCTCATTTCTTGTTAGTGCTGAAAGTTATCCCATTGATTGGCTGCACCACGGTTTATTTACCTATGCACCTGCTGAAGATATTTTGGTTGATTCCAAGTCTAGGCAATTATGAATAAAACTGCTATAAACACCTGTGTGCAGATTTCCTGTGGACATAAGCTTTTAACTTTTGGGTAAATACTAAGGAGCACAATTATTGGATCATATGTTGTAGTATGAGTATGTTTAGTTTTGTAAGGAACTGCCAAACTTTTTCCAAAGTGACTGTTTTGCATTCTCATTAGCAATGAATGAGAGTTCCCGTTGCTCCACATCCTTGCCAACATTTGATGCTGTCAGTGTTCTGGATTTTGGCCATTCTAATAAATGTGTAGCTCATTTCAATTTGCATTTCCATGATGGTCTGACAATTAAGTTGGTGAATTTGTTACAATGATGTTGCTAACCTTTTTTTGATACCAGAGGGATTATTCATTATGAATTTGCACCAACTAGACAAACAGTTAATCAAGTTTACTATTTGGGAGTGCTGAAAAGGCTGTGTGAAAAAGTTAGACTACTTGAACTTTTCCCCAACGATTTATGGTTCTTGCATCACGACAATGCACCAGCTCACACGGCACTGTCTGTGAGGGAGTTTTTAGCCAGTCAACAAATAACTGTATTGGAACACACACCCCTATTCACCTGATCTGGCCCCCAGTGACTTCTTTCTTTACCCCAAGATAAAGAAAATATTGAAAGACATTTTGATGACATTCAGAACATCAAGGGTAATAGAACGACAGCCCTGAACGATGGCCATTCCAGAAAAAGAGTTCCAAAATTGCTTTGAAGGGTGGACTAGGTGCTGGCATCGGTGCATAGCTTCCCAAGGGGAGTGCTTCGAAGGTAATATTCAGCAATGAAGTATGTGGCACTTTTTCTAGGATGAGTTCACAAACTTAATTGTCCCACCTTATATGATGTGAACATTTTTTCATGTGCTTATTTACTATCTGTATATCTTCTTTGATGAGGTGTCTGTTTGATGAGGTTGTTTGTTTTCTTATGGTGGAGTTTTAAGAGTCATTTGTATATTTTGGATAACAATCTTTTATCAGATATATCTTTTGCAAATATTTTCTCTCAGTCTGTGGCTTATCTTCTAATTTTCTTGACATTATCTTTTTCAGAGCAGAAGTTTTAAATTTTAATGAAGTTCAGTTTATCAATTATTTCTTTCATGGATTGTGCCTTAAGTATTGTATATAAAAAGTCATCACCAAACCCAAGGACTTCTAGATTTTCTCCTATTTTACCCTCTAGGAGTTTTATAATTTTGTGTTTTACGTTCAGGTCTGTGATCCATTTTGAGTTAATTTTTATGAAGGATGTATGATTTGTAACCATATTCATTTTTTGCACGTAGATGCCCAGTTGTTCCAGCATACCTTTTATTTCCTTATCTTATTGCATTAGCTAGGACTTCCAGTATGATGTTGAAAAGAAATGGTGAGAAGAGACATTTTTCCTGGTCTTTCAGGAAGGTAAGCTCACAAAAGTGTGTGTGTGTGTGTGTGTGTGTGTGTGTGTGGTGGGGGGGTTCCCCCAAAGACTGGGTTTCCCAAGGAGTTTTTAACTCTCAGACTTGTCTACACAGCCTCAGCAATTCATCACTTACAGTTCAGATTTCCATACGCCCTCCCCCACATTGGTTCCTCTGGAGGTTTCTGCTCATGGGTTTCCACTGCAACAAGTTGTGATTCTCTGTATCTACCTGTCTGTCTCTCCAATTTTGGGAGCAGTAATTTGCTTTGTGACCTCAAATCTTTGACAGATCTAAGAAGAATTGTTGCTTTTCAGTTTATTCAGCTTTTTACTTGTTAGGATCGAATGATGGTTTCTAAGCTCTTTACATGCTAAACCGGAGACCCCAATTCTTCATTTTCTAAAGTTAGTATTGCTTTAAAAGTTTGATTGATAATTCCAGTTGCTATTGCCTTAGCAAAACCAAGTTTCTCCAGTTTAAAATTAAATTGAAAAATTCAAGAGCTAAAATAACTCAGGAAAGCTATAAAATTTGACATTATTGTTAATAGAACACTGATTACATGAAAAATCTTCATTATAACAACATAAGTAAGTAATTTTGCTGAAACAAAGGGAAGAAAATAAATTTATGGAGTAAATATATAATTTGTAAATTGTGTAAGTTTTTATTTTATTACTTATCCAAACATATCCAGCTCATCGCCAGGCTATGTGACCACATAATACTAATTAAATTTATTCCTCTTTGATAGTTTGTCTATACTCACTAAAATATAACTTTATGCATTAAAAATGTTACCTTAAGATAAAGGTAGGAAGACAGAACATGTTTTATTTAACAGTTAGTTAGCTTGATTTATGACTTTTAACTATGCAGACATGTAGTACGGTGTCTTCTTTTGTACTTTTGCCTGGGGCTTGGAGACATATGTGGATAAACCTGCTTGTGACCTGATGGTGTGGCATTAGGGGATGGACTGGGGAGCAAACAGCAGTAGGGGAACTACAGCTGTAGGAGGCTGGGCTGAGCAAGGACATAGAAGAGAACAGAGGGAAAGAGTTCGGCTGCGTGGGCTCCCTCCCTCCCGAAATTCTCTCCCAAACTTTTCTTTGCCGAGCCTTTGAAAGCTCTACCCATGGCTCTAGGCCCTCCAAGTAACATGTGTGAATTTGATGACTTACTGACTGAATTTAGGGGAGTCTATGAACACACATTGAGGATAGCCTTTATTTAAGACTTTCACTTGAAGTGCATGACCTGTTGCTCCCTGCTCTAAAAGCTCATTGCTGCCGTATTTGAAGCATAGCAATTAACCTTTTACTATGGTTGTATCTATTATGGCTGGCCAGAAATAATACGCCTTTTAATTACTACCTCCAGTATTACTGGTAAAAAAATTTTCAGTCGTAACATGACACTGCAGGAAAGAGCCACATATTTTAATGACAGGTTGATGTATAAGATTGTCTTTTTGGAGCTCTGGAATTGTCATTTGCAAATAAAGAGATTCATAATGCTAAAGAAAAACAGCTTCAGCTCTACTAATGTTTTCGAGTTACATTTTGTGCTTGTGAGTTCACCCTGCTTGATTTTGTTTTTAGTGGCTTCAATATCTGCCACTTGGTCATCTTTAATATTTAATATCTTATTCTTTTTTCTACCAAAGCAGCCATATTAAGTCAAATATTAGAAATGGTATTTTCTCTAAAGCTATTAGCAACCAGAGAAAGGCTTCTGCCTCA
The DNA here is from genome assembly GCA_033961575.1 of Aselliscus stoliczkanus. Taxonomy (NCBI): domain Eukaryota; kingdom Metazoa; phylum Chordata; class Mammalia; order Chiroptera; family Hipposideridae; genus Aselliscus; species Aselliscus stoliczkanus. Next base: position 29,111,946 of record CM066731.1, read on the forward strand.
AATGTAGTGGTTTAGATAATAACTAAATTCATTTCCTTTGATATGCAAAACCAAGCTTACACCTAATTGTGCATCAGGGGCTGCTAATGACTATATGTTATTTTTAAAAATTGCCTTAAAAATAAATGGGATAAATATGTGTTATAGGGTGATAAGTGAAGGAAAATATGGAATTGAATTTTAGAGAAAGTGCAGTGAAAGAATATTACTATATTTGCAGTCCAATAGAAAGAAAAGAATTTTTAGAGGAGGTAGGCTTTGGGGAGCAACATGAATGTAAAATTATTGAAAGATTTGGTGTTCCACACATGGTATGTGGATTGGGAGACAGTTTAGAGGTAGCAACAGCATAATTTAGTACAATAGATCTTGTGTGATTTTCCTTGAAGGCAGAGGCAGATTTATAGCTAATGAAGCATATGCTTCAGGGGCCTTTCCAAAGCTCTAATTTTATTTTTGAAATCTTACGTTCTTTTTCTTTAAAAGAGTCCCTCAAATTGCAGAAGCTTTGAGAACTTCACAATCAGAATTCACTACTCTTGAAAGGAGGAAAATAATATAATAAAGACCAGGGAAATGGAGTAACTCAGGGGGATTTTGAGGGAGTTAAAAACAATTTTAAAAGTTGAATTGATTACCTCTAGGAAAGAGGGAATGGTGGAAGGGGAGGCTATTGACCTATGTTCTTATTAATAATAAACCTTGTAGAATTGGTTAATTTTAGTTTGTATAAATTTGACAAAACTTTAAACTTCTATTTATTTATTTAAGGAGAAATGGAGCACTGGGCTGTACATATACATGCAAGTTCTTTATTGCAGAGATCTGCAAACTGGGGTAAGCCTTCCCAGTCTTTGTCCCTCCAAACTAGGGACCCTTACCTGCCAAGGGAGAGTTCATTGGAAGAAGATAGTCTCCATTGCTCGTCCTGGCCTTTCACCTTCTCTATCAATAATGAGGAATTTTTTTCTATTAGAGAGTTTTCTTCATTATCCTCTGTCATGCCCTGGTGTCCTCTACACACACACACACCATCCTACGTGAAAAAAGAATTCACCCTCAAGATGAATTCAGCCTCCAAATAAATCTACTAATGAACAACTAAAACCACAATAAAAACTTGGGTCAATTATGGTCTCTTTTTAAATATAATTTTGAATGATCACTTTCATTTTTAACTTTATGTCATTTACTTAAATGACTATACTTTTGTTCAAATTGAATAGGTTATAATCTTAAGTATTTTATTTAAAGAAAAAGATGATTTAAACATGGATTTTATGAATCGAATATTTCCATGTTAGTAAAAACTGGATAAAATATTGTATTTTAATTTGATAAACAAATTCATTATAGCCAAAATGACAATAAGAGAATTATATGGGCAGTACAACAATAGAGACAGCTGAGATTATAAAAGCAATTCTCTCTGCCCACAATAATTCTGAGACAAATGTGAGAGTTGCGGAATATTTTCCTAAAAAATTTTAATTGGTTAAAAACAAAAACACAATTGGCAAGCCTAGGCCTGAGCTGTGTGAGACCAGGATATATTAGGAGGGACAGAGATGGAGAGAAAAGATAAAAACATATGTTTACAAGGAGATATAAGAAACTGTAACATTATGCCCCTTGTGACTGATTGACATAAGTATCTAAAGCAGAGGCCAATATGCAAAGACCTTATTTTGACCATATATTACTTTTACTAAAACATTTTGAAAGAAAATAGGAAAATCTTACAATGCAGTGTATGTATAACAGCAAAGGACAAAAATGAAATAAAAACACAACGTTAACAACAACAATGTGATAGATACCTACACACCTATTAGAATGGTCAAAATCCAGAACACTGACAACAGCAAATGCTGGCGAGGATGTGGAGCAACGGGAACTCTCATTAACTGCTGGAGGGTATGCTAATGGTACAGTCACTTTGGAAGACAGTGCAGCAGTTTCTTACAAAAATAAACACACTCTACCATACAATCCAACAATCACACTCCTAGATATTTACCCAAATGAGTTGAAAACTTATGTCTACGCAAAATACTGCACACTGATGTTTATAGCAACTTGATTCAAAATTGCTAAAACTTGGAAGCAACTAAGATGTCCTTCAGTAGGTGTTATGGACTGAATGCTGTGTCCCTGCTCCAAATCAATATGCTGAAGCCCTAATTAATAATGTAATAGTATTAGGAAGTGGGGTTTGGGGGAGGTAATTAGCTTTAGATGATATCCTAAGAGTGGGGTCCCCATGATGGGACTACATGGGATTATAAGAAGAGCAGGAGACATCAGTTTTCTTTTTCCACCATGTGAGGATAGAACCAGAAGGCAGCTGTCTACAAGCCAGAAGGAGGGTTTTGACTAAGAACCAAATCCATCAGCACCTCGATTGTAGACTTCTCAGACTCCAGAACTGTGAGAAATAAATGTTTGTTGTTTAAGCCACCCAACCAATGGGATTTTGTTATAGCAGCCCAAGATGACTGAGACAGTAGGTAAATGGATAAATAAACCCTGGTACATCCAGACAAAGAAATATTATTCAGTACCAAAAAGAAATCAGCTATCAAGCTATGAGAAAACATGGAGGAAACTTAAATACATATTACTAACTGACAGAAGCCCACCTGAAAAGGCTACTACATACAGGATGATTCCAATATGTGGGAAAAGGCAACACCATGGAGATCAATGGTTGCCAGGGTTTGGTGGGAGAGAGGGATGAATATGTGGAGTACAGAGGATTTTTAGGGCACTGAAACTATTCTGTATACTACTATAATGGTGTATACATGTCATTGTTCATCTGTCAAAACCCATAGAATGTACAACCCCAAGAGTGAACCCTAATGTAAAGTATGGACTCTGTGTGATTAATGACATCAATTTAGGTTCTTTAGTTGTAACAAATATACCACTCTGGTATGGAGTGTTAATAGTGTGGGGGACTGTGTGTCTGTGAGGACAGAGGTATATGGGGACTCTCTGTACTTACCACTTAATTTGGCTATGAACCTAAAAGTGCTCTGAAATATAAAGTCCATTAAAAAAAGAAAAAGAAAGGGTTCCATGAAAACTTCCCAGAACAAAGCTGACATTTTGCTTTTGAGAGCCTGATGGCTAATTTTAAAAGGTAGGAGAAGTTAGGGGTCCTTATCAGGACCTTGGAAAGCTATAGGCAAAAAGGAATTGAGATTACAGGAATGCTGTAGCATAATTAGACCAATAAGTGAAATAAAAGGAAGGACTGTAAGCAGATACACAGGTATGTACACTACTCTGCCAAGAGGCAGTAGTGAAATCCTGAGCAATGGGATAGGGATGGGGGTAATAGGGGATTCCAACTAATTCCTACTATGTTGGGGAGATAGAAGGATAGGGAAGAAGGTGGGGAGTCTTGCACCAGGGCTCCTGAGAGGTTACAGGAAAAAAACTCCACAATGGTAGGAAAATTAGAGCCTGCTCTAATGGAAGGCAGAGAAAATTTCTAGAAAAAATGCATACATCTTGGTCATGTTTCATCCAGTTTAGCAATTGGAGTTCCCATTTAAGAGATCTTTTGGCAGAGGGCTACACACTGCCAGACTGCAGAAAATGTTGGAATGGATACATTCCTTGACTTTTTTCCTTTGGGACTGGTTTAACTATGGTTGAAATGTTGGCAGACCATTGTATTCAACAAGAAAAACAGTGATTTTAGACATTTTGTAACTATTATGAACTGCAGGGAAACTATATTAGTCAGGAAAAAACTCAACAAATCTTGGACATTAGACACAATTATTAGTTCTGCTTTTATCATTTTATTTAGTAGTTGAGTCCCTGCTTAAGCCTTTTGCATAAGCCCGTCTCATATTTTTCTAAACGTAATTTATGCACACTTTCTTTTCTGTGTGGGATGGAAACTCTCATACTGGAAAATTGATTCCCTTTTAGAAAAGACATTTTTGTTTTTTTTAAATTCCTTTCATGCTTTTGGTCATGATTCTTTTAAAACATTTTTCTTGATCATGGTTCTAAGCTTCAAGTATAATAGTGAGATTCCTTAGAAATAAGATGCAAGAAAAACAACTTTGTGGTGAGAGAAGCATGGAAAATTAATGAGGTATTTGATGACGTCCCAGGTTTAGATGTCATCTAAGAGAGCCTGGTGAAAGACATTGGGGGAATACTTACAACTACCAGGTTTTATGGAGATAAGTGTAGTCCCTACAGACAATCTTCCCCTTTGGTTGGACAGCAAGAGGCAGTGTAGTGTGGCTAACAGCAAGGGCTGGAACCTCAGACTTCCTGGGTTGGAAACCTGGGCTAGAAATTTACTAACTCTGTACTTTAGGTAAGTTCCTTCAGAAGTTCTCTGCCATGGTTTCAATATCTGTCAAATCAGTTCAATAATAATATACATTTCTCAGTGGTTATTGTGAGACTTAAGAATTAATTTACATAAAGCATTAAAACTATTGTCTGGCAAGTAGTAAGATGCTGAATTCATGTTGACTACTAGGAAGTCCTTTGAGAAAGTCCCTAGAAGCCTTCTGGGCTACAGGCAGATGATGGTGGTATGATCTATTCTGACTGGACATCAGGCATTCTCTATGCCTTCCCTTTACCTCAGGAGGTACTCTTGAGAATCACACAGCAACCATTTACCATTACCCATGAATTTACATGTTAATTGGGTGTTTTGTTATCTCAGCTAATTTCTTTCTTGCATCTGTCAGCTATATAGATCAGCTAGTGGTCTGTGCTTCCTGAGGGTGGCTGACACTTCTCCACACAGTCTGGCATTCTCTAGCAGGCTAGTCTAGCTAGTTTTTGTTTTGTTTTGTTTTGTTTTGTTTTGTTTTGTTTTGTTTTGTTTTCCACAAGGGTCTCAGGGTTTCTAGAAGAGTGAAATTATGCAAGGCCTTTTGGGACCTGGACTCAGAACTGGCTTATTGCTTCTGTTGCATTATTTTGGGTACAGTGAGTCACAAGTCCAACCCAGATTCAAGGGGTGGGAAAATGCCATCTCTCAATGGGAGGAACTACAATGTAATCTTGCAAAGGGCAATGGATGGCCGAAAGGGAATAACTACAGCCATTTTTGCAAACAATCTTCTGTACTAGCCAATTTAATTATTTCTTCTACAGCGTTTCCTGTTAGTGGTCATGTAGCTGGAGAACTTTCAAAGATGGGCAGGTCACTGTTTCATGAGACAGCTCTCATTATGGGAATGTCCTTCATTATTATGCCTCTAAAAGATACAGACCCTCACAGAATCTTTGAGTCATAGAATTGAAGGTCATCCAGGCAACAAACTTTTCAAAGCCAGATTCCTGTACAGGAAGCCACAGGAAATCTGCAATTTTCCACTGATTTGTCCTGGTTTTACCTTTTAGGGCAAAGCAAAACATTATATTTCTAAGAGCTTCTCAACAAGACCTACTTGGGCATTATATAATAGGTACATACTCCATTTCAGCCCGCACTTGTTCATTTTTTTTTCATTCATCTATTCATGTATTCTATATCTATTAAGCAGATTCCATGGGCCAGGCACTCATTTAAGATTAGTAAGAACATGGTGTTTCAAGTTGCTTAGATTTAACTCTAAGTCTCATTTTATCACTTGCCACCTGTGTGACTTGGAAAAGCTATTTAATTTCTCTCCTTCTCAGTGCCCTCATCTGAAAAAATGGGTATATAATTATCATTATCCCTACCTCACAGATGGTTGTGATAATTAAATGAAACAACAAATATAAAGTGCCTGGTCTTTAGTAGGCATTCAGTTAACGGTAGCTATCATTATTATTATTAACATCATTGAAAGATGATTCCTGCCCTGGATATGTTTCCTGGGATCTCATGGTCTCCTTGGGTCTCAAATTACTCTTCACATCTTGGCAATGCCTTTTTCTTTAGCATTGAGTGATATTCTACACAGACAATATAATGTAGTGTTGTAGTTTGAATAAATGGGCTTTGCAGTCTGACATATCTGGGTTTGAATCCTGGTTCAGGCATTTTCTAACTCTGTGATTTAAGCTCTCAAAGCCTTAGTTTATAGATCTGCAAAACGAGAATGATAATAATTATAGGTTTAGTATAAGGATTATATGAGAGAATGTACATAAAACCCTTAGTGTGAGTCCTAACACTTAGTAAGCCCCTCTACTGTCCATTCTCTACCAAATGGAAGCTGTGAATATCATTTAGTGCATTTCATGATGCATAGCAATATGTCAAGGAAAGAATCAGAAGAAAACTTGGGTCAAAGTCACTCCAGCTCTTCCATTCTTCACCTCAGTGTAAAGAAGGCGATGGAGTCTGTGATTCCCAGGATAGCTTACATCTGTAATAGCCCATGATGTGCTTCTTCCAGGTTGTTCTCTTACTCCTTTCACCAGAAATAAAATTCTGTAGGAGTATTGGGGTAACTGTAGAGAGTGCCAGAAAAAGGAAATTCAAAGCCCTTCTCAGATTAAATGATCCCATATTGTGAGAGCCTTGGCTCCCCAAGAATGTGCCAGGCTACCCTCTCCTTGATAATGAAGGATAATAATCTGGAAAGCCAAAGTTAGAGAGAAATTGCCTTCTTTTGTCCAGGCATCATGGCAGGAGTTTCATATGGTGCTAAATAGAATACGGGGAGTCACAGCAGCTGTAACTAAAGGAATGGTCAGGTATTAATAGATAAAGCCTGCTTTTGAAAGCAGTAATGACACTGTCGAATGTTACCGATAAATGCTTAACAAGCTCACCTTTCCCTTTCTGTGTCTTCTAAAGCATAGCAAAACTGTTTGATTACCTCTTCATTTGCATCTTCTCCTGGGATTTCTTGTGATTTTCTTCAGGTTAGCCTCACTCGTATAACCAGTGTAGAAATCGCTTCAAGTTGAAAGGCAGTACTAACTAATGACCAGGGACTAATTTCCTGTCACGAGCTTAAATATTGTTCAGAGGTAGAAAGGAAGATTGTAGCAAATTATTTACTTCCATGTTCTAGTGACTTAGATGCATAAAAAATTAATCTGAGTCTTGGCAAAGGATCTCCTTCAAGATAACCTTCCCAAACATGAGGTCTAGTATGAAAGGGGGAGGGTGGCAGAAGAACTGTGGACCTTGTGTTTTGTTTTTGTTTTTACTTAACTTAAAGGGCTCACAGTAGTGTTAATAGCATGTCCTCAGGAAAAATTCACAGCAATACCTGACTTTACCTGGCTTAGATGAAAGGCCTGATATGCTTGCTGATATGTCATCCCGTAATACTAATAGCAGCCCACTGTAGCTGCATGCAGGTTAATCTTGTTATTGTTGGGTTAGGTCCCATTAAGGACTCAACATTCCTTTTATATTTACCCTTTCCTCAAAAGGCTCCCTTATAAGTTATCTAAGAAATGTACCGTGTTTAACAATGTAGCTGGGCAATGAAAAAAAAATTTTTTTTACCCTCATGATAGAATCATTTTATGCCCAGGTGTCTCATTAGCACTGTTTCTGATGTGACCCAAGATAAGATGCTTCTTCAATGCCATTGCTAGGGAAGTTAATGTCTTGTACAATTCTTGTCTTCTCAATTGAAATATTGTTCTCTAAGCAGCTGACAATATGAAGGCCATATCACTGTTATTTATGTTAAAAAACAATAAGTATCCAGATGCTAGCCTGACCTCCTAAACCACCCAAAGAGCAGAAGAGATGTGGGAGAGAGAACTCATTTGCACACAAAATAATATATTTCATAATAAATTAAGCCTTGCAATATATTAGAACTAGTATAAAACACTTATAAACATTTATAAATCTTTCTTATCTTTAAGGATATGATAAGGAAAAGTCATATATTAACAACAGTGTAATGTGTTATGGTTGAAGCCTTGTAGCATGTCATAGTGGTATTAGAAAAATCACCCCTGGGAACAAAAGAGTACATGACAAAAAACTTATATCAGGTTCAACAAACATTATGTGGCAGTGGGCCACAGCTGCTGCCAGACAGATGGGTGGCTGCTATGGCAGCAGTGGACTCAAGTGTGCATCAATGGTTCTGGCAATAATAGTGAGCCTCAGCAGTGACAGTAATGAATGCTTGATGGGCCTGGAACATCACTTTCTTCTTTTCTTTTTTCTTCTTTTGTTCTCTGTCCTTGGGGTAACAGCAAATTCCTGCAGTAACTAATCTCTCAGTTATCTCACTGTTCCCCTTTTGTTCCTTCAGCCTTCCAACACTTACGTAACATTTATGTAATAGAGGGGATTCTATTGAATCACCTATTTGAAATACCTAGAGTGTTTCTGACTAGACTCCAGCTCTGAGTTTAAGTTCTTAACCCCAAAGAAAGGAAATGAAAAGAGTTCGAATTTACCCAAAAGTAGAGTGACTATTATCTAGACCAAAACTGAAGTGATTATTAACTAGAGTGAATGCCTAAACAATCAAAATATGAGGTGTGATCAAAAGATACCAAGAATGTTTAAACAAAAAATCATTACAGTAAAAGACACATTGCCATTAATCTCCCTCAAAATACTCCCCCTTGCTTTGAACACACTTATTTATCATTCTTGCCACTGTCTGAAGCAGTTCTGGATGTCCTCTTTTGTGAATGTCTTTAGTTGTGCTGTCGTGGCTGCTTTGACATCCTGAATCAATTCAAATGTCTTCCTTTCATGGTCATTTTTACTTTGGGGAAGAACCAGAAGTCACACTGTGCCAAATCCTGTGAATAAGGTGATGAGGACACACATAATGTTTTTATTTGACAGAAATTGCCATATCAGAAATGATGTGTGATATGGACTGTTGTCATGATGGAGGATGAAATAAAGACATTCATGAAAGAGGACTTCCAGAACTGCTTCAGAAAGTGGCAAGAATGATGGGATAAGTGTGTTCAAAGTGAGGAGGAGTATTTTGAGGGGGATTAATGGCAATGTGCCTTTTACTGTAATAAATTTTTAAATGTAAACATTTACCATATTTTTTTTCACACTCATAACTTGTTTGAAAACAAAAGATATAGCTCTTTCTTCTATGATATACATTATTTCTTACATAATTTTAAAAACATTTAAAATTTTTCTAAAGTTATAGATCTGTCCTTAAACTTTACTCTCACTCTAATTTTTTTTTTTTTTTGAGGTCAGTGTCACTGGCCCTCATATGTGGGACCCGAATCAGGGCCACCAGCCTCCCAAGCCAGCGCTCAACCACCGTGCCACTCAGCTGGCCCTCACCCTAATTTTTATTTACCAATCTGAAACCAGATTTCTCAGGAATACCAAAACAATTAATTAGGCTAACTCCATGATTATTTAGTTGATTTGAGCCCCAACAACAATGACAACTTAAACTTACTGTACTAAACATATTCAAAGTAATACTATTCACTGATGATTAAACAGGCTGGGAATACAAAGGGTGGGAACTCTCCTAGAATGTGAACTCTCCCATTATTTGCTCAAGAGAACCTTTCCAAAATAAAAAGACATTTGATCAATGACTGCCTACTTACTCATGCTCCTCCCACCAACTGTTGATTAGAAAATACAAAGAAGGGTGAGGCAGGACTTCCAAAAAAAAAGATACAATATTGTATATACAGAATGATTTCAATTATATGCACATGTGTGCACCTACACACATATAACAAAAGAAATATGGAAGGAAAACTACTAAATGTTTGTAGTGCTTATTTCTGGGTTTGAAATTTTGAGTGATTTGTATTTTCTTCTTTTTTTTTTTTTTGAGGGCAGTGTCACTGGCCCTCTTGCATGTGGGACCGAACCGGGGCCGCTGGCTTCCCAAGCCAGCGCTTGGGAAGCCAGCGCTTAACCGCCCGCGCCACTCGGCTGGCCTGTATTTTCTTCTTTGTAATTATCTCTATTTTTCAATTTTTTTCAATGTGCCCTGCACTGCTTCTTCAATTAGAACAAATCTGATAAATACTTTGCTTTTATTACTTTTAAGTCTATGTTATCATAGTATAAAGTGGTGGTTTTCAAAGACTGGTCCCTTGACCAGCAGCATCAGCATCACTAGGGAAACTTGTTAGAAATGCAAATGATCAGATGCTGCCCGCGTCCTCCTGAATGAGAAATTCTGGGGGGTGGGGTCCAGCAGATCTGGGTTTTATGAAGACCTCCAGGTGACTTTGATGCACACTAAAGTTTGAGAACCACTGATCTAAAAACAACTGTCATTACCCACACCTATAAATATACCTAAAGTTCCATAAGTGGGGTCCAAAAATTTCAGTTATGTAAAATGCGGGGTTGCATAATTGTGGGATTAATGAACTGATTAGGGAGAGCCTGCCTAAGAAATGAAAGCTCATCACAATTATGTTATGTCTGAATTCACTGTAGGACAAATTATGCTGGTGTTTTATGATAAATATATTGGTCTTCAGAGTATATACACTCTATATTGAAATCCATAGTGCCTTTAATAAATGAAAGGCTAGATCAATTTAGATCTAACTCAACATTCGTGGAGACCACTTGACACCTGTGGTGTTTTTACAGGATTGGAGGAAGCTTCGTTTTTTGTTTTTTTTTAATTCCTAACTCAAGTTTGATTTTTCTTCTGTAATTCTTCCTTCTCTCCTCCACCCCTGTAAATATGGTATATTTTAATATTTTGTGGGAAAGACCATCACCTCCTGGATTGAGGAGGTCCCTTTCTCAGTTTCCTTTATGGAGTACCTCCCTAAATGGAGGTATCCCACCTTTTGTGAGCAGGGGCAGTTATTTACACCTTTTTCCATCCCTAGTTCTTATCACACGGCCTGGCACACGGCAAGAGCTCAAAACATATTGGTTGAATGGATGAAGGAATGAATGAATGTTACAATTCATGAAGCACATTTATTTATTCAGCATCAAAATATTTTACATAGCAAATGCTAATATAAGAAACATTTGTCTGAAAACTTTACCTACATTAATTTTAATATGTAAAAATACATGTACTTAAAATACAATGTGGTATGCTGCTTATCATTTTGCTCATCTTAACCTCATCAATTTTTCAGGAACTTCCAGCAGATGGCACCAATAAATACTGTCATGGGGCTGAACTGGGAATTGGTTGATACTTTTCAACATGAAATTAAAAAAAAACAAAAAACTAAAGTGAATAAAATTTTTTTAATTGATGATAATAACTGGCATTTATTTAGCATTTTGCAGTTAACAAAGTGCTATTATATCTTTGCCTCAATTTTCTCAATTCTATCTTGAACTCTGTCTGCGTATTGAGAAAGTTTTATTATGTACTTTAGATTTTTGTTGACATGTCATTTAGTCACGGTAGCAGGATAATTTGTGCCAGTTAATGACAGTATTATTAGTTTATAACACACAATCTTTCAAAGACCAAAATTTTCTATGGAAAATTTGGGCATGATTCTATACATGAGAACTGAATACTAACTCAGACCACTAATAATTTAGTGAACTGTTTCTCTGGCTCAATAAACTGTAATGATTCCTTTCATTTATATGGCATACTGTGGATACAAATCACTTGCATAGACATATCATCCTTTGATCCTTGCAACAGCCCCATGATGTGGCACAAAAAAATATTTTTCGGGTGAAGAAACAACAATTCTCCTCTTCTCCTTCTTTCCTATTCCTCATCACTCCTTCAGGGCCCCATTGCTGCCCTTGTTAGCTAGATTAATTCAGGTTTGATGTGTCATAAATATTAAAAAAACTCCAGTGATGTATAAATAGCAATTAATATTAGTTTCACCTAGAAAACCACAAGGAAATATTTAGAAAAGTCAAAACTTGTTTCTAAGGGCACAGAGTCATATATAATAATCGTATCTCAGACAGGACTGTCTCCCTTTCCCGTTTCCCCTCCCCCAGCTAATCAGTGTCATGAGCCAGGAAAAGGTGGTATCCTATTTTTTGCTCATTCTCTGGGATCTGAAAACTCACTCACATGAAGGAGTTAGAGACTTAATATGGCAATTACCCTTGAAGGAATATATATATATATATATATATATATATATATATATACACATATATATATATTAAAAGGACACAGGGACATAGCAATATCTAATATAAAGAAGTAACTGCTATTTCAGGTGTCTTGGAAGATATATAGTACAGCTATAAATAATACCCAAGTGAAAACACCTGATGGTAGGTTAAGGCACAAAATTATTAACTTTCAATCCAATGTAAATTTAATTGAGATTTAATTCACATACCATAAAATTCACTTGTTTAAATTGTACAATTCAATCAGTTTTAGTATATCCAGAATGTTGTGCAAACATCACCACTATCTAATTCCAGAACTCTAAAAAGAAACCCTAAACCCATTAGCAGCCACTGCCCATTTCTTCTTCTACACAGCACCTAGAAACCACTAATATGCTTTCTGTCTCTATGGATTTGCCTATTCTGAACAATTTCTATAAATGGAATCATACATTATGTGTCCTTTTGTTTCTAACATTCGTTAGCATAGTATTTTCAGAGTCTATCCATGTTTGTTAAGCCTGGTTGGTTTATAGTGTTCAACTCTTCTATTTCCTTATAGATTTTTCTGCCCGATTGGTTTATTATTAACATGGTGTTACTGAAGACTTCAACAACTATTGTTGTTAAATTGTCTTCTTTTCCTTTCACTGCTGTCAGGTTTTGTTTCTGTATTTGGGCTCTATTGTTAAATGCATGTATATTTATTATTGTTATATATTTTGCTGGGTTCATTCTTTTATCATTATATAATATTATTTGTCTCTAGTAACATTTTTGCCTTAAAGTCTATTTTGTCTGATATAAGTATAGCTACTTCAGCTCTCTTTTAGTTACTGTTTGATGGTACAGATGCTCCTCAACTTATGATGGGGTTACATTCCAATAAACCCATTGTAAGTGGAAAATATCATAAATTGAAAATTCATTTAATACACTTAATCTACCAAACATCGTAGCTTAGTCTAGTCTACCTTAAATGTCCTAAAAACACTTACATTAGCCTACAGTTAGACAATTGTTTCATTTAAAAAATGATTGCCTTCCCCTTCTCATCAGAAGCAAAAGACACAGATGGGTGTTTTATAGATATGATGGAGTACAAAAGCAAACACATATTAAAATAAAAAAAGGCAACATAATACATTGTAGAGTATCTGTTGTTTCCCCTTATGATCATGTGGCTAACTCGAAGCTGGAGCTCACTGCCACTGTCTAGCATCACTAGAGAGTATTGTACCGCGTATTGCTAGCCCTGGAAAAGATCAAAATTCAAAGTACAGTTTCTACTGAATGTGTATCACTGTCTCACCATCATAACATCAAAAAATCATAAGTCACGGACTGTCTGTGTATATTTTTCAACTTGTTTACTTTCAACTGATTTGTGTGTTTGAATATAAAGTGAATCAATTATATTGATAGATAGTATAAAGCTAGATCATTTTTTAAAATCCATTCTACCAGGTTCTGCTTTTTGATTGAAATATTTAATTAATTTAAATTTAATGTAATTATTGATAAGGTAAGATTTACATTTGACATTTTGCTTTGTGTTTTCTACATGCCTTTGTATTATTTTGCTTCTTTATTCACCCATTACTGCCTTACTGCCTTCTATTGTGTTAAATAGTTATTTTCTAGTGTACCATTTATTTGTTTTTATTTTTATTGTTTTTTGAGGGCGGTGTCACTGGCCCTCATATGTGGGACCGAACCCGGAGCCGCTGGCTTCCCAAGCCAGCGCTTAACCACCGCATCACTGGGCAGGCCCTCTAGTGTACCATTTAAATTCCCTTGTTATTTATTTTACTATACATATTTTAAAATTACTTTCATAATGGTGGTCCTGACTACACTTAACATCCTAATTTAGAAAAATCTAGTTAGGATTAATGTCAACTTAATTTCAATACTATATAAAAGTTTGTTCCTATATAGCTCTGCTTCTTCCCTGCTCTTTTGTGTTATTATTGTCATACAATTACCTATCTATACACTGTATACCTACCAATATAGATTTATAATTATTGATTTATGTAGTTGTATTTTAAATCACATAAGAGGGGGGAGAATTACAAAAAAAATACACTTTACTGTTTTTTATATTAACTATGTAGTTCCTTTACCAGTGCTCTTTATTTCTTCGTGTGCATTCAATTTACTGTGTAGTTTCTGTACTATTTCAGACTTCCTTTAGTGTTTCTTGTAGAGCAGATCTGTTAGCAACAAATTCTTTCAGTTTTTGTTTACTTGGGCATATCTTAATTTCTCTTTGACTTTGAAGAGTAGTTTTGCTGGATATATAACTCTTAGTTGACTGTTGTTGGCTTTTTCCAGCACTTTAAATACATTATCACTCTACTTTCTGAGAAATTATCTTTTACTTTACTGAAAATTCATTGATGAATCACCTCTCTCTTATTGTTTTCAAACTCTGTCTTTTGACATTTTGTTTAGAATATGACTAGGTGTAGATTTCTTTCATGTTGATCTCACATGGAATTCATTAAGCTTCTTGAATTAATGTTTTTCATCAAATTTGGGGAGTTTTTCAGCCATTATTTCTGCAAACACTCTTTCTGCCGCTGTCTTTCTCCTCTCTTTCTGGGATTTCCATTTTGAGTATGTTGGCATGCTTGATAGTGTCCCACAGGTCTCTGAAGCTCTGTTCATTTTTCTTCATTTTTTTTCTCTCTATTCTTCAGACTGAATAGTGTCAATTGGCCTATCTTCAATTTCCCTGATTATTTCTTCTGCCAGCTCTTCTGCTGTTGAACCCCTCTAGTGAATTGGCTTGGGAGCACGGGCTCTGGGTGGCAGGGCTGCCAGTTCGGATCCCACACGAGCCAGTGATGCTAAGCCCTCTACAGCTAAGATGGTGAGCAACAGCTTGACCTGGAGCTGGGCTGCTGAGAGTCTCCAGCAATGGCGTAGGCTGCAGTGGGGCTGCAGTGGGCTGCAGTAAGCTACTGTGAGTGGCTGGCAGCCAGCATGAGCAGGTGGCAGCCAGTGTGAGCTGCTGTCCTATGGCCGGCCACCAATCTGCTTCAGCCGGGAAGAGCACAATGATCACAATACCAACATGGGCCAGTGGGGTGAGGTCCTCTGCGGCTAGACTGAAGAACAAAAGGACAGCAACTTGTCTGTTCCCCTTCCCCGATTCCCAACGCTGTTCCCCTCCCCCAATTCCACAATAAAAATCTTTTTAAAAAAATTTATATTTCATTCTTTTTGATAATCTATCTCTTTATTGATATTCCCTATGTGATAAGAAATTGTCCTCATGTTTGACTTTAGTTCTTTAGACATAGTCTTTTAGTTCTTTGGAAATATTTAAAATAATTTTAAAGTCTTTGTCTTGTAAGTCCAACATCTGGGCTTCTTCATGGATGTTTATAATGACTACCGTGTCCTTCATCCCCAATGTATGAGTCACATTTTCTTGTTTCTTTACATGTCTCACATTCTTTTTGTTGTTGAAAATTGGACATTTTAAATAATATAGTGTGGCAACTCAGGCAATTTTATTATCTCTCCTCTCCAGGGTTTCTTGTTATTGCTGTCTGTTATTGTTGTTTGTTTGTTTGTTTAAGGACTTCTCCAAAATAATTCTGTAAAGTCTGTATGCATTGTCATGTGTAGCCACTATAATCTGTGTTTGGTTACCTTAGTTGTCAGACAATAATTGGGCATAGATTTCCTTAAATGCCTGAAATGAATAAGTCTCCCAGACTTTGCCAAGAGGTTTTGGGTGCTTTGCTAAGAGGTTTTGTATGCATGTTGGGACACACAAAATGCTCAGGCATACAATTTACAACTCTGCGTCAGCCTCCACTTTTGCTTGTGTAGAACCTCAAGATAAACTAGAGGTGAGACCCTAGGGCCTTCTCAGAGCTTTCCTGGGCATGTGCATAGCTTTATGTTCATGCATGGCCTTCTGGATTCCCAAGAATATATATTGAAACATTTTTATATGTCATTCCCAGATGTTTCTTTTTGCTCACCCCAATTGTTGTTGTACCCCAGGCGTCTGTGATATTAAGCAACTGCTGCTGATTGTTTTCAATAAACATTCCGGGGGGAAAGTTTGTTCTAACTAGGTGAAGTCTTAGTAGGTCAAATAAAGACAAATCCTCAAATAAAGTTTTCCAGGGAACTGCAAGACAGGCTAGATAATGACAACTCTCTGAGAAAGGGGCTTTGAAGGAGTTGTTCTGCCCCCTCCAGTGGTTGCTGGTTTTTACTATGATTGTGGGACTAATGGTTTTCAAGGCTACCACAGAGATAGGAAGAGAGCAATGGGAATAAGGCAAGTTAAAATGCCACAAAGTTCTTATTGTTCTTACTGAGATTCAGACATTTTTCTTGAATAAATACATTCCCTGGATTACTGCAAGCCTTTGGTTAATTTCTAGGGTTCTGAAAAAGTTGATATTGTTAATTTTCCCAGTTGCTTTTTTGGAGGGGGCTTTTCAGTGGTTCTCACTCCACCATTGCCCCTGATGTCGTCTCCAATATAATTTTTAGCAGGACCTTACTGCAAATTACTTAACTTTTCTGTGCCTCAGTTTATTCACCTGTTTATTGGGAATAATAATCGTGCCTATCTCAAGGGCGGTGTGAAGATAAAATAAGTTAACTCATGTAAAGCATTTAGCAAGGTTCAATAAAAGTTAAATATTATAATTTGTCTTTTGTTTCCTTGGGTTTTTAATTTCAATTTTATTCAATGCTATCCTATTTGAGAAATAAAATAGGAGCCAAAGAGCCTTTACTCTGTGGGTAATCACTGTTATAACTTGAGATGTATATTAGTCAGCTCAGATTGCCATAACTAAATACCATAGACTAGATGAGTTAAACATCATAAATTTATTAATAATTATATTAAATTTATTAATAACTCATCATTCTAGATGTTGGGACGTCTAAGATCAAGGTGCTGGCTGATTCGGTTTCTGTTGAGAGCTCTCTTCCTGGCGTCCAGACAGCCACATTCTTGCTGTGTGCTCACATGTTTTTTTCTCACTGTATGCACATGGAGAGTGAGATAGAGGAGGGTCTCTTATGTGTTCCCTTATAAAGGCACTAATTCCATCATGATAGCCCTGCTGTCATAGCTTCATATAGGTTTATTTGTCTCCCAAAGGCCCCATCTCCAAATACCATCACATTATCACATTGGAGGTTAGGGCTTCAACATATGGATTTGAGGGAGATAGAAACATTTTATCCTTAAAGAAATGTTGATGTTAAGAGTAAGAGCAGTTGAAGGGCCGGCCAAGTGGCGCAGTGGTTAAGCGCTGGCTTGGGAAGCCAACGGCCCTGGTTCGGTCCCACATATAAGGGCCAGTGACACTGCCCTCAAAAAGAACAAAAAAAAAAAAAAAGAGTAAGAGCAGTTGATTTAAAATCAACAGATTTCCCCTATTATTTTCCTTTGTCCCTTCATACTTGATTACTTTGTTCCCAGTGAGCTTGCTGTGCAGAGGGTTCCTCTGGTTGTTTGGGAAATGGGCCACTTTTTCATTCACACTGATGGCACGTCCAGGGCCCAAAACTGTACCTGCCAGAAAACACAACTGTTGGAGGGTGGGCACTGTCTGTTCAGTATTTTGAAATCACAAAATTAATACATAGTGCTTACCCAAGTGTTAGAGTATTGCTGAGTATTTATTGATGAAAGATATAGCACATGCCCAAGGAAAAGCTCATCACATGGCAGCAAAATTGTCCCTTTGATGTTTCAAATTCCAGGAGGATAATGAACCATTCACCAAGGAAGCCTTTATATGCTATAAATGAGGCAGAACCAGTTTATCGTGTGCCATAATTTCACATGTTCTCATGTTACTAGAAGCAACTTGGTGTGGGAGGAAAAGCAAATGATTTGGAGCCAGACAGATCTCAGTTCAAATTCAAACTCTGACACTCGGTCCCTGTGTGATTTATATAAGCTCTTTGAATCCCTCTTCCTGCAAGTGGGAAATGGAGATAATTATCTACCTCATGGATATTTGAAAAGTTAGATGAGCTAGTGCATGCCAATTTCGTAAAAGAATGAATGTCTACACAGCAAATGTTCCATAAATACTTGAAGTTGTTTTCTTTTCATTATTTTTTCTTTTCTCCTTCAATATTAATTGAGTTTCCTCTATGTACCAAACACTGTGTTATATACTAAGTATAAGGAGTGAACAAAACATTGATCTCCTTCCCTAATAATATTCGAAGGCTAATGGGAAAGAGAGACACTAAACATGTAAAACAAATAAGTATCAATTTCAGATTGTGATTAGGTCCTTGAAAGAAAAGAACCTGGTGCTGTGGGAGAATAATGGGGGAGGGAGGTACAATTTAAATCAAACAGAAAAAAAATTTTATGAGGAGGAGCCATCTAGACTTAAAAGGTGAGAAGGAGCCACCTAAAAAAAAGGGAGGGAGCAGCGTGAGGGAAAGTTCTGAAATTGAAAAAAGCTTGATGTGCTCAAATATCTGAAAGATGACCAATGTGGATGCAGCATGCTAAAAGGAGGGATAAGGTAGCTGAAAGCAGAGTGAGGCAAGGGACATATCAGGAGAACTTTGTCATATAATAGTGAGAAGTGGGGAAAGGGTGAGGGGGAAGGGAAAGTGTAGCTAAGTTTTACTAAGCACTTGCTATGTGTCAGCACAGTTCCAAAAGTTTTACATTTATTAACTTATATAAAACTCTAGAACTAGGGGTCAGTTATTGTGGGCCATGGAAAGGAGTTTGTTTTTATTCTGAGTACAATGGGAAACAATTGAGGGATTTTAATCAGGGAGGAACATGATTGGGTTTAAATTTTGCAAAGGCCCTGCTGCTGTGTGAAGATCAGAGATAAGCAAGAGTAGAAAGAAGTTATTACATTCCCAACCACCTTTTTGCTCTTACTGCGTAACTTGAAGAGTTGTAGTTAAAATGCCTTCCAATAACTGGATGACATTATTGCAGTAAATTCATTGCCAGTGCAGTGGGAGAGAAAAGCAGAAGGAAAAATGTAAAAACTGCAACATATGATGATTTTATACCTCGTATGTAGGCCTATGGGTGAAAAGCTTCAACTGGGATAAGAAGTCAAGTTTTGACAGGAGGGAAAAAAGGATTATATTGATTCTGTGGTCTTATAAGAATGGGATCTTATAGAATAGTAACCAAGTTTACATAAAGAGGACCAACTGCGATTATTCTGCAAGTCAGGAAAGGATTTTTTACATGAGTAAAATATGGCGGTGTAAGATGCCTATAACAACATAAGAGAATCAGGCTCATGCAATGTGCAGTCATTGTGGGATCTAATATACAGCGTGGTGATGATAGTTAACAATACTGTGTTGTATACTTGAAAGTTGCTAAGAGAGTAGATCTTAAGTGTTCTCACCACACATACTAAAAAGGGTAACTATGTAATGTGGTGGAGATATTAACTCACCTTATGTTAACTAACCTTACTGTGGTAATCATTTCGCAATATATACATGTACCAAATCATCACATTGTACACCTTAAACTTATACAATATTATATGTCAATAAAACTGGAATATTAAAATGAATAAAGTAAAATAAAATTAAATCAAAATGTGCAGTACTTGCCTGAATGTGTCAATGCCACTACTGACCATCTTACTGAGTCCTAGCAGACAGAAGTGCTGCTGCATTGGGAAAAATACTAACTTTAATATCTAACTCTAGGTTCTTACATACTTGTATGCATAATCCAATTTCAAGAATTTAATTGGCATGTTTGAGTTAATATCAAAGACTGTCTACATTGAGATTTCATGCTTATGTTTTCCTCCTCCATGCTTGATTTAGCAAATTAGCGACCTTATAGTTGACAGTGTGTCTGCCATCTCTTTCCTTTCTACTTTACATGATGAATCACTTTTGTAAAGATTAAGTAAACATTCAAAAGGAATGGCTTTGAAGTTTATTTCTTTGGAGATGTGTGAAAATTTAGGGGACTCTTCTGATTTTGTTTAAACCTCTTACAATGATGGACCCGGGTCCCTGGTTCTAGCAATCTTCACTGGTCTCAGGTGACTTTAGTATTTAGTGTTCAGATTTGTAATCTTCTAGGGTAAGATAGTGTCCTGGGGGAGGTTAGTTAGACATCAGAAAGGTCACCATGAGCTCAAGCTTGTTCATTTCCATCTGTTAGAGAAACAGTTTTACTTTTGTTGTAAACAGAGTTAGAGCCAGGCTTATTGTTCTGATTGAGAAGGGATGATGTCATTTCTCTGCTGACTACAGTAACTGTTCAGGAATGTATTGATATGGTTTTCTACAGTGGTTTTATGAGTGTTTCTTTCATCAATGGCTGTGGTGTGTGGGGCATCTTTGTCTAGGCAGGATTTTGTACTCAGAAAACCTCTGCTTTTCCTTCTCCCTTTTCTATACTCTTTTCTCAAACCCTGTATTCAATTATCCCATAATTTATCAGTCAGGATTCAGTTACAGATAACAGAACAATCTTTCACTGGTTTTAGCAGAAAGGTACTTAATATAAAACATTAAGTGGTTGTGGAGTTTATGTAAGGGCTGGTGGGACAGGGTCTAGGCTAATGTCCCAAGCATGAGCTCTAGTTCAGCCACACACAAAGGGCTGGCCAGGCCCGGGACTTACTATTAAAAAAATAATAATAGAAAGGAGAAAGGCAAGATCCTGGTCAAAGCTTTTGCCATGGATTTGTCATTGATTAAATATATGGATCAACATAATTACTTTACTGTGTTATTGTTGGGGAAGAATCTGTGACCTTAAGCCAGTACAGCATGGTTAACCATGCTGCATTAGATTCTCTGGGGACTTGTTACAGATGCACAATCTTGGGCCTCCCCTACTGAATTAGAAGCGCTGGGGTGGAGCCCAGGAATCTGTGCTTAAGATGTTCTCCAGGTGATTCTAATGCAGCAAGGGTAACCAACAGTCCTGGTTTGCCCAGGACTGTTGAAAGGATTCCTGGGATATAGAACTTTCAGTTGTAAAACTCGAAGTGCCCTGGGCAAGACTGGACAAATTGTTTACCTTAGAAGCAGCTAAAGTTTGGGAAATCATCTTAGGCCACCTGTGTAGGCACTTGATGACGGGGGGTGGGGAGGTGTTTGTGAGTCATAGATATGAGGTACAGTGTTATTGAGGCAATGCAACAATGAAATTCTGCTCACTCAAAATAACTTTAATGGAAACAGCAAAATGTTCTTTTGTCCCTACTTTTCATACACCATTAACGAAAGGAGGTGCCAAAATTCTGAGCTGAATGACTTATAAGAGTGAGACTGAGAAAGCATGTGTTGCAGATGAATTTTCACAAGTCATCCATTCAGTTATACCAAAAAATATAACTTCTTTTCTGGTATAACTGCACTCAATTTAAATTTCAAGCCCGCTTCTGCCTGGTAGCATAACTTTAGCATAACCTACTCCTAGACATTTTAGAGGAAATACAGTCAAATCATGGTTTTCTCATTTGAATCAGGATTCTTGTTTCAGTCAATATAGGTTTTTCACACACACACACACCACCACCACCACCACTATTCCCTGGATTATGTCTAAATTCCAGGGAACTTTCACAAAGCTGCAGTGTTGGAAGAGGGGGAAGTCATGTCTAGGACATCTGGGTTTTCCATCTGGTCTCTGGTACTTGGTCCAGGAAGGTCATCCTTCATCCCTCCCATCTCAATCTCAAAGCGTCTTCAGGCCTGCTGACCTCTCAGCTACTTTTGAGCCTCCCAAAATGGAGTGGGAAGGGCTTGGGGACATCCATTTTTGGATTCTCTTCCACACTACTCTGGGTCATAGGCCATCTCATGCAGGTGTGTAAGCCTTTGCCAGCCTGGGCATGTCAGGCTCTCATTTCTATTACAGATGTCTCACCACACAGGTCTGGAGAAATTCCATGAGGCTTGTCATCACCGGGGTCTTCATCAAGGAGCAAGGCACAGACCTCAGATTTTGGATTCCCCCAATCTATCTGAGTTTTCTCTGGAAGATCCAGTGATGAATCTTGGGTACAAGAACCTGCTTAGGGACCCACAGTACCCATTTTCTCCTTGCTTCCTTACTATTGCCCCTCTGATAACTCAGTTGAAGAGATGTTTATCTCATCTGGGGTGAGAAAACTTGCTCTTACATAATCAAGAACTATTCTCAATTTATATTTATGTTATCCACATATGTTATCAACCTTGAATTCTTCAGGGATAAGGCAGAGACTGCTGTTTGCAACCCAGTATCCATTCTCCCTTTCTATTTTAGTAAGAGTGCTGATTTTATTTAGGTTAGCTGTGTGCCCTACAAAGCTTATATTTTCTGGGTTCCTTTGCAGCATAGCCATGTGACTAAATTCTGGCAAATCAAATATAAAAGTAACTGTTGTGTGGGATTTCTGTGATGGCTGCTTAAGTGATCTGACTCAGCAGGAAAGGATACTCTTTGTTCTTTCACAGTTCCTATTGCCTCAGATGTGGGTACAATCGTTGCAGCTCCAGCAGCCATCTTGTACCAGGAGGTAATCTTGCAGCTGCAAACTAGTACTAGGAGGGAACTGATATGCAGATGGAGTCTGACTACCTGATGACAATACAAGCTCTCCATTACCAGGCTTCTTTTACATGAAGGAGACATAAATTTCTATAGGTAAGCCTTTTTCATTTTCTGTTTTATGCAGCCTAACTAACACGCTCAACGAGATTAACAAGGGTGTTTTTGAAAACCATTTTCCTTCAAGCTATTTTCTCTACCATGCATTTTGAAGGTTTACATTGAAACCAAAAAGCTAAAAATCTGACTCCTTCTGTTTCTTTGCACTTATATGGTAGGACACCTTCTTGCTGCCTGAAATAGTAGAGGGTAGGAAGCAAATGTTAATATTTCAAAATGTTACCTTCACACATGAAATTTACCCAAGCAGTCACTATGCCTTGGATTAAAGCCTAGAATTTAGAGCTTTAAAATCTAAGAGAAGCCATATAATGACATGAAAAGTTATCAATACATTTGATGATATCTGAAAGCAGCTCTGCAGGAGTTTGATACAGTGGCTGCAAATAACATTCTGAATTGCTTCTCCCAGCTGCTACTCAACACTTGAGCATCCCCCCTTTAGCTGCTGGGGAGTCAACATCTGTTAACATTTGCTTATTGATCTGGGGCTTGTCAGGTTGTCCCATTAATGAATAGCACAAGTCATCAACTTCATGAATTACTTACTGTTTCTCTGTGTTGACAATTACAGCAAATTCTTCTTTCTTAAGGAAGTAATGGTTATTCAACCCCAGTTAACTAAATTAAGTTTCTGAAAAAGGTATATATCACAGGGCATGTCTATCTTAATTTTATTTTTCCTGCAAGGTTGTGATTAATTTGGTTACCTGATTTGGTGGTATGGGCATTGATTTAGCTCAATAATCCCTATAAATAGAATTAATTCCAATAAAAGTTCAATTTATATTAAAATATATTCAAATAAAGGTAAAGGTATTTATGTTTCATCTCCAAGAATATATCCCCCCTTGGAAGATTTACTTCCCTCCTTTTATTAAACATTCATAAGGCATAATTTCAAGTTGTACAGTATCAATTTAAATAAATTAACTCAATTCTTTGATCAGATACCACAGGCACAACCATGTTGATAAGAAAGCCATGTGGCTTCTGTTTTTTCAGAATAGTGTTGATTTTTGTTGAATTGGTAAGTTTATACTCCACTATTCCACAAAGAATATAATATCACACACAACAATATACACAATAATACCAGTAAAATTAAAATGCAATATGAGGACCAGGAAAAATAAAGAGGAAAACCAAGATCAGATAAAAGAAAATATAAATACATAAAACCCAGGAACATGAGCCAGCAATTGTTGTTTCCCATTTGTCTCTGAGCTTCCGGAAAGCCAAAGCAAAAGAGAAAGCACAGTAAGTCACGTAATTCTCATTATGAGAAAAAAGGAAGCAGACAACTTCCTCAGGAGGTACATATTTTGTCCTGGAACCAAATTCTCAAAGAAAGTTATCAGCTGGGATTTTATAGGGGGCCCTGATTTATACAGTGGAAAAAATCCTCAACAATATTCACAAGGTAGCAAATTGTTTGTGACTCACTTTCTTTTACTTTAAACCAAAGCTGAGGAAATAACTCTTGATCAAAATTCAGTGAATGACCTACCAAATTGGTATTCTAGGTAACAATGTTCTGAAGGAAATTACTAGGAGTGTCACTTTAAAAAAAAAAAATGTATTCATGTTCAAATAAGTTTGAGAATCCCTGAGTTAATCAAAGTCAAGCAGGGTATTTTTGTTGCAGGATTTCTTGGAAATTCTGATATATTGATGTAAACTGGGGGTGTGTGGTGAGGGGGGAAGACTACGTGATATACAGAAGCATTTCTTCTGGGGTTCACCTATGCATAATATCCGCATTCTCTGACACACAGTTTGGAAAAGATAAGCTGTGATAAACTGATGGAAATATATTGATGAGGGGCAGTGCAGCTGCTTTTGTGGGTAAGAGCATGTGCCTTGGTGTTTAGCAGATATGGGTACAAATCCTGTCTCTGACACTTAGCAGTTGCGTGACTTGGGAAAAAATATTACACAAATTCATTGAGCTTTAGTTTCCTCATTCATCAAATGAGGTGCATTCATCAGAAATGTTTTTGGCTCAAGGAGCAAAAGAAATCTATCAGTTACTGAGAGGCTTATTTTTCTGATATAATAACAAGTCCAGGGTTGGGCCACCCAGGGCCAATGTAGCTGTTCATGAATGTTGTCTGGGTCCAGGCTGTCTCTGTCATTCTACTTCGACATTCTTAGCACAGAGACCTCTGTTTTCATGCTTGTTGCCTCATGGTTGCAAAATGGCTGTTGTACCCTCATCGTCACATCAGGATTTCAGTCATGAAGAAGGAGGAAAGGTATGTAAATTACATTGAGTAGTCAATTGACAGTGTCAACTATAGGGGGATAATAAGAGACTCCCTTTCAAATAATTATTTTGATAATTAAGTGAGATAATAGAGTATTTACATAGTGCCTGGTACTATTTAGTGCTCAATAAACATCAGTTATTAATATTCACAGGTAGCCTTAGATTCAATGAGATACAACTCTAACATTTACAGTACTTAGAAGAGTGATGAACACATTTGTCAGCCAATGACCTGTAAATACCCTTTTCTTAGTGGGGCTTAATGGAAGCAAAAGATCATCACTCTAATAGGCACTGGAATACTACTGACAGGTAGAGATTCTGTTTGAAAGCAGACACAGGAGGAAAGCTGGCACCAATGAGGAACCTATCAGGACAGTCCCCACGGAGAGACCCATTTCGTTTCTAAATGGAGTCATGTTATAGAGCTCCTACGTCAGAATTTATTTAGGAATCATTTTTTGATGACAAAGCTTGGTAAATTCCAATAAATTTCTATATCACAGAATGTAGGCAAGATGACTTTGGAAAGTCTGAATTCTAAATGTTCTGTGCCATTGTCAGACCATGAATATAATGGGTAACTGTATATAGAGATAACGTCTTGAAATGTTAAATAACAAACACATACAGTGAATATTTACCATGAATCCAGTATTGTCTCATGGTCGTGTAGAGCTGATTAATACTTTTTTGAGACATTTCGGGAAATACTGAAATAAATATCATATATATTAGGAGAAATTCACTGGCAATGAGAGGGAAAAGAAAAAACAGCCTGGTATTAAACCTCATCATAAATAATGAAATCCAGGTTACTATGGTGATAATGAGGAGGAGGGCTGAGGCACCTACTGTGTGCTGGACACTGTTCTAAGTGCTTTGCAGACCATACGTCATCAATTCTAAATAGGTAATTCCCCCACATTTTAAACACCAATAGCTCACTTGGAATGACTTCTTTGTGTCCAGCACCAGCACTTTGTCCTCACATCAAATCAAATGTCTATTTGCACTGTTATTTTCATTCTGTAGATGAGGAAACCAAGGCTTAGTGTGACAGCTACGTGGCTAGCAACTGAGGAGCTGGAATTTGAATAGACATACATCCCCCACCCCTGAGCCCAAGCTCTTACAGCACACTTGATGATATAAAATATATACTTGTATGAAGTAGATTTTGTAAGAAAATGTTAACCTCTTTTCTTCTAAAAAAAATATGAATTGGGGATTTATTTCTTATGAGCTTAACATTGCTCTGCTGAAAGACAAAGTCTGGAATACATGACCCAGGTTGTCTTCTAGCTACAAGGTTTTTATTTTCACTCTATTACTCGATATCTATATCCTTTAACAAGGGAAAGGGAAGCAAGGCAACAATAAGTCATTCCCTTTGCCAGGCAAGTGCTTCATCCTTTGGTGCTGGGAAGGAAAAGATCTGACCCAGAATCACCAAACTGTTTGACTCTGCTCAACTGATTTCCAACAAAACAATCGGCTGGGCCATGTTCCACATAACCTGATTATCTCAAGCATCAGATCATTCTGTTTCTTTCCACTTCTCTCCCCAAACCTGCTCTTACTCACTCCTCTGCCCTTTGAATTCTTTGTTCCTACCTCCCTCTGCCTGTCCAGGGTTTTTTTTGGCATCTCTAGTTCATTGACAGAGAAGGTCACATTGAACCCTCAAAGATGCAACACAGAGTGTGAGTCATGTTCTTGCTTGCAGGGCTCCTGTTGTTTAATGATGGCCAGGGTGGCATCATCTCCCTTCACAGCTTTCATTTCAAGATATTTAGAGTGCAATCTCTGAGCTATTTCCACTACAGGACAAAACAGGAGTTTAGAGGAACAGGAGAAGCATCTTGGGTAAATTACCGCTTGCCAAAATCAAAGAACGAAACTTTTCTTGTTCTATTTGGTATTTCCAAATGTTGTTTTGTTCTTTAAAGTTGTACACTTCCTACTGTAGGGGGCCTAAGGCAGACTGCCCCAAGATATCCCACAATGGCATATTGATTATTTCAAGGTAAAAATCACCTGAGAAGGTGAAAGGATTAGAAAGTACAAATTGGTAGTCACAAAATAGTTACAGGGATGTGAAATACAGTATGGGGAATATAATCAATAATAGTGTAAAAACTACGTATGGTGTCAGGTGGGTGCTATGGGGGAATCACTTCATAAAGTACATAAATGCTTAACCACTGCACAGTATGCCTGAAACTAATATAAAATCATATTGAATGTCGACTATAATTAACATACACACACACACACACACACACACACACACACACACACGAGGTCTGACAATTTAGCTCATGAACTTGTTGCAACGATGTTGCCAACTTTTTTTTTCTATTTTTTTTTTGGCTTAGCCATCCTGCCACCTGTTGGCAGCTCAGGGCAGCTCAGCTCCAGCTGGGCATCGAACTGCTGTTGCTCAGAGCTGAGCTTGCACTCTTGAGCAAGCTCTTAACTAACTGAGCCACCCGGCTGGCCCCTGCTAAACTTTTTTGGTATCAGAGGGATTATTCATTATGAATTTGTACCATCTGGACAAAGAGCTAACCAAGTTTACTATTTGGAAGTGCTGAAAAGGCTGTGTGTAAAAGTTAGACTACCTGAACTTTTCACCAACAATTCATGGCTCTTGCATCATGACAATGCACCAGCTCACATGCCACTGTCTGTGAGGGAGTTTTTAAGCCATCCAACAAATAACTATTGGAACATCCTCCCTACTCACCTCATCTGGCCCCCAGTGACTTCTTTCTTTACCTGAAGATAAAGAAATACTGAAAGGAAGACATTTTGATGACATTCAGGACATCAAGGGTAATATGATGACAGCTCTGATGGCCATTCCAGAAAAAGAGTTCCAAAATTGCTTTGAAGGGTGGACTAGGCACTGGCATCGGTGCATAGCTTCCCATGGGGAGTACTTCGAAGGAGACCATAGTGAAATTCAACGATGAGGTATGTAGCACTTTTTCAAGGATGAATTCTCAAACTTAATTGTCCGACCTCATATATATTCATGGGATGTAAAGTACAGCATGGGGAATACAGTCAATGGTATTATAATAGCTATATATGATGTCAGAGGAGTAGTACACTTGAGGTTATTACTTTGTGAGGTGTGTAAATGTCTAATCATGATGTTGTTTTGTACACCTGAAACTAATAATAATAATAAAAATTACCCGAGGCGTCCTCTGACTCCTCTGTCCCCCTAATTCAGGAAATCAATCTCCATGCTAGGTGCCCTCTCCACTCCTGAAAGACTGAGAGTCATCCTCATTGCAAGAGTTATAAAATTCAGAGTCAAAAAAGCCTGTGTAATAAACAAAACTTGTAGCGCCTTTACTGTTATTACCTAAGCCTGAATCTTGTTTACATTCCTTTCTAATGAGCACTAACTTTTTTTTGTCCCCTTAATTTCTCAAAAATTTATTGTTTCTTTGTCTGAAAAGTATAAAACATTGCCTAGTTTGATCATTTCTTCGAGTTTCATTTTATGATCTGAGTATCATATTGGAATTCTCTCATGCGCATGTATTAAATTGGATTTTTCTCCTATCAATCTAGTCTTGTGTCAATTTTATTATTTTATTATTAATCCAGTTGTAAGAACTAAAGAAGGGAAGGGGAATTCTCCCCCTCCCTGACACTACTGACAGCCACCATCGGAGAACAAGCAAATAAAAAGTACATGGAGGGCTGCCCGAGTGGCGCGGTGGTTAAGCGCTGGCTTGGGAAGCCAGCAGCCCTGGTTCGGTCCCACATGTGAGGGCCAGTGACACTGCCCTCAAGAAAAAAAAAAAAGTACATGGAGAGTAAAATCCAAATAATTTATGATATCTAAAAACACCTCAGAAGAAGTTTGTTAGATGTTTAATTTAAAATATAGATTCTATGGGACAGCTAAGTGGCTCAGTTTGTTAAAAGCGTAAGAGCGTGAGCTCTGAGCAACAGGGCTGCTGATTTGACTCCCTCATGGGCCAGTGATGCTGCACCCGAGCTGAGCTGCCAACAGGTGGCAGGAGAGCACATGCTCCTAATAACAAGGCAGCTTGTTCGATGCGGGGTTGTGCCTGCCCACAACTAAAGACTGAACTCGGCAACTTGAGCTGAGCTGCCACCAGGATGGCTCAGTGGATAGTGCGTGCGCTCTTAACAACAAGGCTGCTTGTTCGACCCCCACATGGAATGGTGGCTACGCCCACCTGCAACTAAGATTGAACACAGCACCTTGAGCTTAGAGGCCATGAGCTGCCGATAGGTAGCCAGATGGCTACTGGTGCCCTCCACAACGAAGATTGAAGAGCAACAACTTGGCTGGTCCCCCTTTTCCAATTATCCAACACCATTCCCCTCCCCCAATTCCCCAATTAAAAAAATATATATGTATAGATTCTATATTATGGTGTTACAGGATTGAAAAGAAAAATAAGCCCAGAATATTCTGAGAGCTGTGATTATGGAGCTGTGATTTGCAACCCTTATATGATTATCCATCACAGAGCAAACAGATTTCAGGCCGTCCTCCCTCCTGTCTACCCTGATCATCCCAAACCTGCCTTCACTTCCAGTCTAAATAGAGATCTATAGGGTTTGGTCCTTTCTCTAAAGCATTGTAACTTAAAAAAATGATCAAATATAAAAGGGTGAAAGAGAACACAAATATTTATAATACACTTATTCTGTGTCAGGCAATTTCATATTTTACGTATGTTAGTTAACTCAGTCTTTACTATAAGCCCATTGAAGTCTACCTCATCTTCCTTTTTTTTTTTAAGACTTTTTTTTATTTAATTGGGGAATTGGGGAGGGAACAGTGTTGGGGAATTGGGGAAGGGGAACATTGTGTCTTTCCAGGACCCATCAGCTCCAAGTCAAGTTGTTGTCCTTCAATCTTAGTTGTGGAGGGCACAGCTCAGCTCCAAGTCCAGTCGTAGCTTTCAATTTAGTTATGGGGGGGAGGAGGGGCAGCCCACCATCCCATGCGGGAGTTGAACCGGCAACCTTATTGCACACTGAGCCATCCGACTGCCCGTCAGCAGCTTGTGGCTGCTCAGCCCAAGGTGCCGTGTTCAATCTTAGTTGCAGGGGGGCACAGCCCACCATCCCATATGGGTGTCGAACTGGCAACCTTGCTGCTAGGAGCATGCACTCTCACCAGTTCAGTGGCAACTCAGCTTGGGCGCAACTCACTGACCCAAGTGGGAATCAAACCAGCCACCTTGTTGCTCAGAGCTCGTGCCCCTAGTCAACTGAGCCATTCAGCTGGCACCTCATCTTCCTTTTGACAGAGGAGGAAGTTTAGGCCTAAAACCTTTAAGTAATTCACCCCAAGTCAACCGAAAAGTAGCAGAGCCAGTATTTGAATTGAAGTCTGTCCAACTCCAAAGCCAGTGTTCTTTCTCCTCCATCAGTAGTTCTCAATCTGAGCTTTAAACTGCTGTCACTTGGGGAGCCTTTAGAAAATCTGACACCTTGCCCCAACTACATCAGAACCTCTGAGATTGGGCCTGGTTTAAATATTTTTTAAAGCACCCCAGATTATTCTTTGTGTAGCAAAATTTGAAAACCTCAGCTCTATACTAAATTTAACATTAAATGTCAAAGTTGGAGAATGAATAAACAATTACAAAGCCAAAAGTATGTATGACTAATGTGTGACAACCCACGATTTAAGATAAAAAATTATTTTGACACTTATACCAAAAGAGCTTCACTTCTAGTTTTCTTTTGCTGCTGCTAGAAACATAATCAGTATTGTTTTCTCCATCCTGAATCCAGAGTAAGAAATTCAGCACAAGGACTGAAACTATTTTCTCCAGGTTGCCTCTGTATTAAATGAAGAATTGACAGGAGAATAAGGGAATTCTCAGCCTTTTTTATAACCCCAGGAGTCCCACTTCCCACTGTGGCCTGGCAGTTTGATTCCAAAGCATCAGGGGCAAATACATGTTAAAACTGGGGCAAGTCAGAAATCACTTCCCAATGAAATGTAGAAAATATCCCCGGCACTTTGTTTCAACCCCCATGTTTCTGAAAGACTTAATAAAGCTAAGGAAATTATGCCGCAGCTTATAACAAAAATTTACCAAGAAATAAGGCAGAGTTAACAAGCTCTACCAACTTTGGATGCATAGAGTTGAAGACTGGTTGCAAAAAAACAACAACAACAATAAAAATATGTATATTCTGTGCATGAATTCTCAGGGGCAGGAAGGTATTGAAGTTTCACAAATGTCATCTTTCTTTCTCAGGACCTTCCAAAGGTGTCAGAATATAGAAGTCAAAGATCCTGTGGTGGGACAGCTCTGCAGCATGGAAGCATTGGGCAATGATGGCTAGAAGAGGAATTATTATGGAGAAAGACAAGAGAGACAAGAAGACTCTTTGTGAAGGACCAGGGAACACTGTCAGCATTCCAGTTCCTTTGATTGCCCTTCAGTCTGCAGGTGTCAAGAAGAAACAAAAAGCATTTGGGGGCTGGCCGAGTGGCGCGTTGGTTGAGTTGGCTTGGGACGCCAGCGGCCCCCAGTTCAGATCCCACATATAAGAGCCAGTGACACTGCCCTCTACAGCTAAGATGGTGAACAACAGCTCCAGCTGGAGCTGGGTGGGCTGTGAGTCTCCTGCGATGGTGTAGGCTGCAGCCCCTGCTGCAGTGGGCTGCCATAGGCTACAATGAGTGGCCGGCAGTCAGCGTGAGCAGCTGGCAGCCAGTGTGAGCTGCCAAGAGCCACCGTGAGTGACCATCCAGAGGCCGGTGATCGATCTGCCTCACCGGAGAAGAGCGCAGTGATTATACCAACATGGGCCAGTGAAGCAACATCCTCCACAACTAGACAAAAGGACAGCAACTTGTCTGTTCCCCTTCCCTGATTCCCCAACGCTGTTCTCCTCCCCCAATTCCTCAATAAAATCTTTTTTAAAAAAAAACATTTGGAAGAGCTTTCTCTCCAGGTGGAGTAAAGGCAGGGGCCTCCAACCCATGTCTTCTAAACCAAAGACGTAATTCTGAGAAAACAAAGTTTCCCTGAAGGAAGGGGAGACAGCAGCAGCAGACTGGTGAGGAAGACGTCTGGAGCAGGGAGGGTCCCCTAACTGCCCTCACACCGTCTAAGTGGGATCATTTCCTTGCAAGGCCAGGTGTATTATCAGATTAAGGTCACAGGGGTGGAGGTGGGAGGGCAGGTGGCTGCTCTCTTTCCTTTTCTCAAGAGGCATCATGACAGAGCCCAGGGGCAAGAAAAGACTGACATCCAGGTGTGCAAGACTTGGTATAGCCATTCGCTTTGTCTTAGCATGCGAGGAAAATGTGCCTCCCTTTAATTTGTGTTCCCACATGATAACTTGTCCCCTGTCCAATATCTCAACATAAAACATCGCAACGACTCAAAGTATCTTGATTTCCTGGAGAGAAATCACTTGTAACTGTCAGAAATATGATAGATCATAAAAGTTAAATAAATTGAGCTATAAATATTTAAAATATATTTCTGTAATTAAATAGAAAAGCAGTTTTTTGCTTGTTTCTTTTAGAAGGGCGGTCAGTTAGACTCAATAACAAAACAGAAAACAATGAGACCATTTTGGAGTCGGACCTACCTAGTCTTTTACCCCAGTATTTTCTGATACCCTCTGACATCTCCCTTCCCTTCAGTCACACAGCATCTTCCTGGCTTTGGAGTTTTAAAGGTGTGGGCCTGAGAAACAGGGGGGTCAAGAGAACACCAAGATAGATTTGTAGGATTGGAGTGTGATGGTGAGGGGACCAGAGAGGTTCCTTCTCAATGAGCCCCAGAAGGGAGAGAAGGGGCAGCATGGTCTGTCCCAGCTGGAGGACCAGAATAGCCCACCAAGGCTATTGAGCCCAGTCTAGCCATGAGCAATGGAATCATCCCACAGACCCCCAAGCTGCACAGAAATACATAGGTCTTTGCAGCAGAGTTGCTTTCCTGTGCCCAGCATGGCTTAGAGGCCACAAAACTTTCCTGTGCACCCAACAGAATGTAAGAGGGACCTTGCAGACTGCAATGAAGAGTCGTGCAGCCCAAAGTCAACAAGCTCTCTCACACCTTCCCCCCACCCACCCCCTCACCTCAGCGTTTTGCATTCCTGGTATGCAGCTACAACTCCTAGGAAAGGTGGGAACCCGGAACAGACTGAGATTACACTTCTTTCACCTGGACGAGTGAAGACTGAACTGTAGTAATAAGTAGAACTCAAAAAAAAAAAAAAAAAGTATTTCCTTTCTTGGATGCCTAAGTTTGCAGACTGACGTTGGTACAGCTGCAGGAACAGGCACAGTCCTCACCCTTTTCCGGGTGAACTCACAATAAGCCTGTCCAGCC
The DNA here is from genome assembly GCA_033961575.1 of Aselliscus stoliczkanus. Lineage (NCBI taxonomy): Eukaryota > Metazoa > Chordata > Mammalia > Chiroptera > Hipposideridae > Aselliscus > Aselliscus stoliczkanus. The sequence continues at coordinate 29,145,293 of CM066731.1, forward strand.
TGCTGTTTTGCCCCTCCCTGCCATGGAAAGCATACGTTTCGTGGAAGCTAGAGGTCTTTGGATGAGGACAGAAAAATACAAAGTCTGCTGTTTTCCTCCTCACTTCTTTGTACACAAATGTGAAAACATCTTCACAGCATAGAATCTGTTTCTGTCAATGTTATGGCAAAAACATCTGTTTTAGGAATTTTCACATTTTATTTCCAGAAAGCTATCTTCCTAATCTTTCCACAAAGCCTTGAGAATGTTTTGCTTCTTCTCCTCCTTCTAAATTCTTTTAAATCACAACATGGTGTTCCTCTTACAGGGACCCAAAATGCATCATCCAGGGCTGACAGACTTCCTGCATTGCCTTGTTCTAACAGTTGGGTGGAAGCAGAGATTAATGGATAAAAACAGGGAACAGGAAAGAGCCTCAACTCCTCAACAGGAAAGAGCTTCAAAAGAGGTGAAGTTTTCAAGGCAGGACTTCAGGGAGGGCACTTTGTGGTCAGGCTTCAAAACGGCCATTCTTTCCTGAGTTGGCACCTGGAATATTTTATTTTCCTGGTTGAATGATTCCTCTAGGTCTTATCATCGCCAGGCCAAATATCCTTGCTTCCTTTGATTTCTTGGTCTTCTGGCCAAGAGGCAAATTCTCACAGCTCTGCATCAATAGTTTACTTCCTTGAACAGATAGATACCCGTGCAAAGTTCAGGCTATCCACAGGTCTTCAGGTAGCTGTCTGTTGCCTGGAAAGTTGAGATCACAGGCCAGTTGATATCAAAATTCTGGGTTTAAAAATTGGCTAAGAATTTCTAATTGTATGGCCTGCTGTATGCAAGAACGCTTAACGTAAGTTTCCTCATCTATAAAATGGGCATAATAATTATTTCCCACAATATCTCTGACAATGAGATAATGTATATACATTGCCTGGACCTTAGGAGGCATTCAACAAGTAATAATTCCTTGCTCCTTTTTCTAAGCTAATATGGCTGGATTTATGTATCCAAATGTTAGGATTTTACAAAGACTAAAATAGACTCTTTTAAGGCATTTCATTAGTCTGTAATAATAAAGTATTTATACTCATGTTAATTTATCTGCTATTATGTGTTTATCATATTATATTTTAGCTGTCTCATTATGCTATGAGATCACTCAGAGTTGGAACTCTGTCTAAAAATATCTCTCTACATCCCAGGACTTCAAAAGCACTCAGTATATGCTTGATAAATGAACAAATAAATTAATGGTTCCTAATTAAACATTTAAGTCATAGACTTTGTTAATGCTTTGTGCCCCATGAGTGCTTTCAATTTAATGAACATTTGCTGAGTATATAGAACATTGAATAGGTTCCATGGAGCCAAGACTCTTGCAATAAAGTGAAGTATACTAATCATTTTATTAATAAGCACGAGAACATCTACGAGTCTGACAATTAAGTTCGTGAACTCATCCTAGAAAAAGTGCTACATACCTCATTGCTGAACATCACTATAGTCACCTATTAAGTACTCCCCTTGAGAAGCAATGCACCAATACAGGCACCTAGTGTACCCTTCAAAGTAATTTTGGAACTCTTTTTCTGGAACAGCCATCAGCGCTGTCATAGTATTACCCTTGATATCCTGAATGTCATCAAAATGTCTTCTTTTCAATATTTCCTTTACCTTTGGGTAAAGACAGAAGTCATTGAGAGGCAAATCAGGTGAGTAGGGAGGGTGTTCTAATACAGTTGACTGACTAAAACCTCCCTCACAGAAAGTGCCGTGTGAGCTGGTGCATTATTGTGATGCAAGAGCCATGAATTACTGGGGAAAAGTTCAGGTCATCTAACTTTTTCAAGCAGCTTTTTCAGCACTTCCAAATAGTAACCTTGTTTAACTGTTTGTCCAGTTGGTACAAATTCATAATGAATAATCCCTCTGATATCAAAAAAGGTTAGCAACATTGTTGCAACAAGTTCACCAACTTAGTTGTCTGACCTCATATAAACATGGATATGACTATAATATGGATAGACTGGTGCCAGAAGCTACAGAGAAAGAGAGAGAGAGAGAGCTGAGGCATGCAGGGGAGGGAGAGATTACATTGGGTTAAGTGAATTAAGAAATTTTCATTGAGGACTGAGGTAGCAGGACCCTCAGAAGAACAATAAGATTTCAACAGCAGCGGAGAGAGGATGCTTTCCAGTGGAGATTTGCCGCAAAGGCAGAAAGTGAGATGGGCATTCAGAGGGCTGTAAGCAGTCTGGTTTGAAGCCCAAAATATGTGCAAGTTGGTTAGAGCTGCAAAGACAGACAGGGCTTTGAGAATCCACCAGATTGAGAAATTGATTTTTTTTTCCTTTTTTAAAAATTTATTTTAAATTATAATTGACACACAATATTATATTAGTTTCAGGTGTACAACCTAGGGATTTAATATTTGTAGACCTTACAAAGTGATCATCACAATAAGTCTAGTTACTATCCATCACTATACACAGTTATTATGATGTTATTGACTCTGTTTCCTATGCTGTATATTACACCCCCTTGACTTATTTTATAACTGGCAGTTTGTACTTCTTTATCCTTTTCCCCTTTTCCACCCAGAAATTGATTCTTTAATCAGGCAATGAGAGCTACTGAAAATTTAGAACAAGGAAGGTCCAGATTTAATTAATGTGTATGGAGTACCACCATTTTACAGATTATGCAAATGAGGCTCAGACAGATTAAATGATGGAAGGTGGCAGAAATGGAATTCTACTGAGGTCCCCTGATACTCCCATCACACAGCAGCATGTCTTTTAGAAGATTCACTGTGCAGCTGCCCTGGAGGGAGACAGACTGAAGCTAGGGATACCAGCTGAGAGAAGATGAGGGACATTTCCTTAAATTCATCCAGTGAATCACTGCCACAAATAAAGCAATCTCAAACAGAAGGTGATATCCCTTTTTCCCGGTGAGAAGATGCAAAAAGATTTTCTGATCTGAATATAGAAACTGACTAAAGGAGCCAGATTTCGAAGCAGCCGTTGAGTAAGCCAGCCTTGTTGGGGCCTATATTTTGAGAGCAGCAAGTGCTATGATCAGATTTACCTTTAGAAAGGCAATTTTGTCAGCAGTGTGGAGTCTGGATTAGCGGAAAATCAGGAGGCAGGGAGGTAATGAGACTTCTGCAGAAACCCAGGAGGTGTCTGGCTGAAGGTGATGGTTGTGAGACATGAACAGAAAAGACTGATGTGACAGACAGTTGGAAAGTGCAGGAGACAGAGGGAGAGAGAATAGTCAAAGGTATGTCAGAGTTTCTGTTTTGAGAGGTTTGGTAGAAGGTAGGCCACTGATAAGATGCAAGGCACATTGATGAGGACAGATTTATAGAGCCAGGAAGTGGTGTTAGGAAGGGAGAGATAAAGGCAAAGAGAGAGAGAGAAAGGATGTGATAGCAATACAAGCAGAAGAGTCAGGAGGAATACCTTGTCAGGAGGAGTAGCTGGTCTGGGAGGGTAACTGAGGTGGGGAGAGGCTGAGCTCTGTTTGAGGAACTTTATTCTCCCCTGCCCCTCTCCTACCAGCTTAGATTTCAACATTTTCCCAAGGGTTAATCATGTGGTACCATCCGAATGATTTTCTTTTCTGCTCTGATTATTCCAGGATGAGCAGGAAAACATGGCAATTACTGCTCCTTAATTTCCTCTCAGGAAACACTAAATCTCCTTCAAAATGAACATAGTATTTCATTGACAGAAAAAAAAACGAACAGAATGAAATCAGTCTCTCTCTGAAGACAAGAATAAACAAAGTCACTGAGTGTAATCACTTGTGTCTCAGCTGCCATCACCAAAGGAGAAAATGGCTATAAGATCATTGGTCCAGGAATAAGGTGATCAACTTGTCCTAGTTGCCTGGGATTTCCATGGTTTTAGCACTGAAAGTCCCACATCCCACAATCCTTCAGTGGTCACCCTATCCAGGAATTACACCTGGATTCTAATCCTGATTCTATTGCTGACTGGTTGTGAAAATTTGGGGCACAGGTTTTCTGAGCATAGTTTTTTCATCCATAAAATGAGGGAAAGAGCTCTTTGAATAGTCTCTTCTGACATGAGCTCATACAGTCCCATGAGTTCAAGTATCATGTATTAGCAATATGATATTGTAATTTATAATAAGATATATTTTAGGGCCGGCCGAGTGGCTCAGTTGGTTAAGAGCTCGCTCAAGAGTGCGAGCTGAGCTCTGAGCAACAGCAGTTCGATGCCCAGCCCGAGCTGAGCAGCCGCTGAGCTGCCAACAGGTGGCAGGATGGCTAAGCCAAAAAAAAAAATAGAAAAAAAAAGATTGTTATAAGATATATTTTGGTCTTCGTAAGGTCTTGGCACAAAGCTCCTTAAAAACCTTTGGAATTTCCTAAGAGATGACAGCAGAGATGAAAGGTGTTTTTTTATACACTACTAAGGTGACTTTTAGAAAGCCCCTAGATAACCTAAAGTTGGGGGCTGGTTGCCAGGGAAACCAGCCCTGTGAATAGAGGGTTAGGATATTAGGTTCAATCTACTGACCCCCTGAGAGGAGAGAGGGGCTGGAGATTGAGTTCAGTCACCAATGGCCAATGATTTAATCCATCATACCTGTGTAATGAAGCCTCCATAAAAACACAAAAGGACAGGGTTCAGAGAGCTTCCGGGTTGGTGAACATGTGGAGATGTGGGGACAGTGGTGTCCCTGGAGAGGGTAGAGAAGTTCCATGCCCTTTCCCACATGCCTTATGTATGTATATCTTCTGTCTGGCTATTCCTGATATATATATATGTAATTTTATAATTAGCCAGTAATCTAGTAAGTAAAATGTTTCTCTGAGTTCTGTGAGCAGCTCTAGAAAACTAAAGGGAACCCAAGGAGGAGGTGTTGGGAACCTCTGATGTTATCACGTAGATCATGTCAGAAGTGAGTTGAATTGTAGGACACCCAATTTGTATCAAAGAATTGCTTGGCAATGTGAAAACAAAACCCCACATTTTAAACCCAATAATTCCAAAATTTGTATTCCAGACATAACCGCCCTCTCCCACCCCACAAAGTACAGGCTTGAATTTCTAACTGCCTACTCAACAGCTCCACTCAAGGTCTAATAAGCATAAGAGGCTTCACGGCCCAAGCAAAACTCTTGATTTCCCTCCCAAACTGGGTCTTCCTCTCTCCTCTTTCTCAGTAAATGACATCAACCCGCCAATTGCTCCAACCGAAATTCTAGGAATCATCTTTGATTGGGCAATTTGCTGTGCCCCCCAACCCCTGCCAAAAAAAAAATAGGAAAAGGTTCTGTCGGCTCAACCTCGAAAATATTCCCAAATCCATCTACTTGTCCAAACAGTAGCCAGAGAGACCTTTTAAAAATGAAAACCCGTAATCCTGACCACCGTAGCACGTGAAGCCCTCCACATTTGGCCTCTGGCTTGTTCTCACCTCCCACCTCTCGCCTCCTCCCTGCCTCTGCTCCAAGCACATTCGCCTTTCCCAACCCTCAGCCGCACTCCCAGCCTTTTTACTTGTCCTTCACTTTGCCTGAACTCTTGTACAGGCAAATCTTTGTGCAGTTGGCTCCACCTGCTTACACAGGTCTCCTCTGCAGAGAGGCCCATTCTGGCCTCCTGCCTTGTGCCAGGGCAGATGCTGCTGGGCTGGAGCTTTTGGACTCTGCCCAGGAGGAGCGCTTGAGAGGGTGATGGGTTTCCGTAGAGGAGCCTGTAAGGAGTAAGCTTCTGGAACCAGGAGCAGAAGGGGGAACAGCAGCCACAGGGTCCCCAGGATAGGAGTGGCACTTGGAAGGGCCCAGAGAGGGAGTTGACGTGCACACAGAAAAGTGCCCAGGCAAAAACCAACAACAAAGAAACAAATAAGAACTCTATCAGAAGACCCTGAGAACTTGGAACAAGCTGCCAACTGTCAAGTAAAAACTTGATTCCCTTTTCTCTCATCCTTTGGCAAACTCCAGAATGGAGGAGATGTGAGGTGAGCCAAGAAGGGATAGGGGTGAATCAGAACCTCTTCCCTACGGCAGGTTGGCTACTCTCTACAGGCTATAATGAGGGAGAAATGTGGATAAAGAAGGAAGTGTCGATAAAGTCCTAGGACTTGCCATCTGAATGTCTATCGTTTCTGATCATTGAGACCATGTTTGCAACTTTCAGTGAATATAAGAATTCCCAGAAAAGTCTGAGGGCTGCTGGAGATGGCAGGAGAAAACCTCCCCTTTTAGGGTCCATTTTAAAGGGACAGTTAGAGACAAAAACAAAGCCAAATTGAGATCATGTCCCATGAGCCCTGCTACTCACTGTGCTGCTTAAATTGACAAGTAACCCAAGTTGGAGCTGAGCCCGGCTCTGTCAGGCATCCCAGGCCCTTGGCCTGAGGCTGTAAACTGTGATCAAGGTTTCAATAGCAAGTGTAGGGTTCCCAAAGTCTCACCCACCCTGTCTTCATTGTCCAGAGGCTTTTCTGAGTCTCAAAAATTAGCCTTGATTTTGCTCATCAATTAGTAGATGGGCTGTCCCTGTGCGTCCTCTTTCAAGGATCCCAAATAAAACTGTGTTAGAGGGCATTCCTCTTTAAAAGAATTTAATTTTCCATGCCCACTTGAGTCATGGATTTGAAAATACATATTTACTTGGGTCTTTCCTGGTGGTGACAGCCAACAAGAACACTGGAATGGCTTCAACACACGGGAGAACCAACAGACAGGCCTGCACTGGCTTTGCAGGGGGTGTTGCCAGCATTGTCAAACATGCTGGGACTGAGCGTTTTCCCTTCCTAGAGAACAGCATTGCATATTTCACAGAGTTTCTGGACAATTTGTCGGTGCAAAAGAAAAATCTGGAAACCCTAAATCCATTGCTGTGCAACTCCTCACATGGGACTCCTTTACCTTTCAAATCATGTCTTATTTGCTAGGTACCAATGTCAGGGAAACCTCCAGAGAGCTTGCAAATGAAAGCTCAGATGAATTTAACAGGACACATCAAGTCTCTAGAGCTCCAAACCAACTAAGCAAGTTTTCTTCCTCTGCATTATCGCAAGTCAGTGCTTCTGCCCAGAGCCAAGCACAAACTCCTTGGGAAGATTCTTGAAGACGGTTGCTCCCCTCATCCCAGGATGCCCAAGGTACATTTTGTGTTGGATAAAATGTGCTTACCTTGGAAAAAGGTACACTGTGGTGTGTGAGAAGAAACAACGCACTTAAATAAGGTGCCAGCTCTCTACTACATTTACCCTTAAGAGCTGAATTTTATATGCCAGGTCTTGCCTGTGTCCTGAAAATTTCAGGGCTGGAAATAGTTCAATAATAATAAACAACTTCGTGCTTCTCTTCATATGCTTGGCACTGTGCTAAGTGCTTTACATACACAGATATAGCTTTACTAAATTCTCCTGCTACCATGAGATACCATTAGCCCCATTTTATAAGTGGGCAAACAGGAGCATGAAGAGGTTAAATGACCTGCCCAAAGTCACAAAATGAGTAAGTGGTGAAACTGGGATTCAAACCCAGGGAGTCTGATTTAAGAGCCCCTCATAGTTTTGGAGATACTGATTCTGCCTGTCAGGGGTACTCAACCCTGGCTGCATATTAGAACCCTCTGGGGAGTTTTGAAACATCTGTATGACCAGGTTGCACCCTAGACCAATCAGACCAGAATCTCTGGGGCTGGGTCCCGGGCATGAATAGCTTTTAAAGCTCCCCAGATAATTCCAATGTGCAGCCATGTTTCAAACCATTGTGCTTAGCAATCACAATTCTTTCTACTGGCTATTGTTTTTTAACTAGAAAACAATTCTGTTTCGTTTTGTTCCTTTCTACAAGCAGTGGTTGAGGAAACATGTACAAGGCACGGTGCTGCCCTCTGCACTGGGAACCCATCCAGCCCAGGCCTTTGCTGTGTCATTCTGGAACAAAGAAGAGGGAGAGATTACTATGGAATCTATCTAATCACTTAGTTATGATTGCTAAGATAGATACTTAGGTTAGCAATTCCTTTTAAAAAGACTCAAAAATTGATAAGTATTGGGGCAGCCAGTAAGTTCACCTGGTTAGAGCACAGACTCATAACACCAAGGTTGATGGTTCGATCCCCACACGGGCCACTGATCTGCACCCTCCACAACTAGATTGAAACAACTACTTGACTTGGAGCTGATGGGTCCTGCAAAAACACACTGTTCCCAAATTTAAAAAAATTTAAAAATTGATTAGTATTACCTTCAATAGAATTTTAATATGGTGGCACAACCCAAAAGACAGCTACTGCCTTCGTTGCTGTTAAGAAAAAAAGTTAAAAGAAGAAAAGGTGAAATTTCCCAGATTTGTATCTAGGGTGCTGTCATTGATCCTGAAATTAGCACTGACAGCTTGGAAATGCTGAGACACTGGTGCTAGAAAAAGGGCTGTGAAATCACCTGCCATACATTGTGACAGGATGGAAATTAACATTTATGGAGCGCTTACTCACAATGCAATGGACAGAGAGCATAGGCGTTTATAAACAGGCAGACATGGGTTCAAATCTCAGCTCTGCCATTTAGTAGCTGCATGGTTTGGGGCCTTTAAGTTTCTGTTTCCTCATCTGTAAAGTGGGCCTGACAAGGCTTAGCTGGTGGGATTCTTTATTGATTACAAATAGAGGGTCTGAAGCACCTAGCACTGTACCTGGCACAGGGCCATAATTATTATTATGTGGCAGACACCATATTATCTACATTTGTTATCTCACTTAATCCTTACAACACAGCCTCAAAAAGATGCAATTATTATCACTGACAGGAAGTGAGCCTCTGAGAGGCTCCTCTGTTTGCTCCAGGGCACAGAGCTGATAGATGCCAGGTTAGGATTTCTCTCCTGTCTCTGTGTTCTCGGTTTTTCCTGGCTGTCTGGGCGCCACCTTTTGTTTCATAGGCCATTCCACAGCTGATTTATCTATTAGAACAGAGGGAGATATTCTCTGGATAATGAAATACAACTAAAAAGGCAAACAAAAAATGTTGGATATCTCCCTGGCACATGGCAATGTTATAAAAAGGGCTATTTGGATCAGAAAGTGTAATTATTTACCCCTGTCCTTTTAAAGGGGAGTTCTACCGGGAGAAGGCCTAGCCACGAAACTAAAACTGCAAAGTTCACTCTGGCGATAAGTGCCAGATAAGTGCTAAGCCCAGGCTTAGCTCTTTGTTGGGTTAAAAAATTGGGGTTATCTACTGTCTAATCATATCAGAATCTTCTAATATCTCCATATTCCCAAGAGAATTCAATATGCGTTCCTTCTGATGCTGGTTTTATACTCTTCCATCGGGGACGTTTTTTTGGGAACAATATAAAGGAATTAAGGAAAATTAAATATTGATGAAATAGTTCAGGAGCTCACTGCAAGGGAGACTGGGAAATACAGCCCAGCTGGGTGAACCCTCCCCACAACACACACACACACACACACACACAAAACCTTCTCTCACTCCATCTTACCCTATCTTACCAAAAACCCTCTTGATCGACCAAAAACTTAGAAATCACATTTTCTTCCTTCCCTTCCCTTTCTACACCCAATCCATCAGCAAATCTTATTGTTTCCATTTCCAAAATGTACTCAGCACCCACCCACGTTTCTCCATCTTTACAATCATTACCCTGTTCCTTGTCACTAAACGTCTCCCCTCAGGGCTACTGCAGCAGCTTCCTAAACGGTCTCCTGCTTGCCTTCCTGCTTCCTCCAGTCCCGTCTCCTGCTAACGTTCTTTTTAGCATTCATCACCATCTTACATTATTGTGATCCTTTATTTATGTTGTGTCTGTTTCCTCCACTAAGATGCCAGCTCCATGAGGGCAGGGACCAAGCCTGTTTCATTCCTCGTCATACCCCAGAAATACACATGGAGTAAATGAAAGAGGGTGTGAATTCATAATTTTAAATGTTAAGTTATATCTGTAATTTGCCAACTCAGGAATTGCTCCTGAACTTGACTTCCTAGATTGGTGGGACATGGTGAAAGGACTTTCCATATTTTGATGACTTTTCCTAACAAGAACATGAAAACAATATATTGGGAACACAGTCTGGAGCAGAGCTTGCAAACACAAATGTCTCAGGGCTGAAGCAGGTAACGCGAATGAGGAGGCTGCCATGTGTAAGCCACAATGAGTCGTGGGGGCCCTCATAACTGGAGACCTTTAGCTTCAGCTAACATAGCTTGATCAGCTCCAGATGACTATATCTGAGTGGCAACAAGAGCCAAGGGGTGAAAGATCTTCCATGTTCTCAAAAGATATAAAGTCTGTATATCAAGTAGAGTGAGCTTTGGCTGTGAGTAGTAATAAGGCAACTTAAATGAGGTAAAAATCTATTTGTCTTTCACAAAAAGAGGTCTTGGGTGTGCAGTTCTGGGCTCATGGAGGCTCAGTAGAATCAGAGATCCCACCTTCTTCTACTTTGTTGCTCAGTGTGCCATGTCTTCCATTTCCAAGGCCACCTCGTGACCCAGTGGACTGCTGTGGCTCCAGCCATTACTTCCTCATTTCAGGAAGCAGGAAGGAAAAAGGGGAAAGAAAGGGCCTGATCATTCTTTTGTAAGGAGACTTCCTGGAAGCTTCCATGCCTCACTCATTTCATTGGCTAGAACTTAATCATGTAGCCACTCTTAGCTGCAAAGGAAGCTGGAAAGTATAATCTTTATTTAGTGGGTGTGTGTCCAGCTAAGAAGGAAGGGGAGAAGTTCTAAACTTGGAGTCTCTACCAGAGCTGTTTTTTTCTATAAAATTCTCCAGTTTTAACACCATGACAGCCAAATAAAGCTTGTCCACCATCTGGTTCATCAGTCAAGTTTTATGAACCCTGCTTACAGGGGCAAATATAGATGGGATTCATTTCTGTGGCATGTGGGCAGTCAGTGAGTGGGGTTAGTGAGGGTCAGAAGCAGGTGGAGGTTAGCAGGGCTTAGACAGGAAGGGCAAACAGGAGTGTGTTCTGGGAAATGGGGGTGGGAGCACTGTGAGGGTGGGCAGCAGGGAAAGGGTGAGGAGGGACAGTCCTTCGCCTGCACATCCAAGGAGTGCTTGGGGTGCTGGCAGAGTGGGGAGGTCCCTGGTTGCCATGGCTTCCCTCACCTCCCAGTCTTGGCAGCAATTCTGAGGGGCGCAAGTTCAATCTCCTGTGAATCATGAAGTCTTTCTCCTTTCTGACCTTCACCAAAGGTGCCCTGTCACACTAGGTCAGTGTCACCCTCTCTGGAGGGATAAGGGAGCCTGAACCAGACGAAAACTCCCCGAGAGCTCACCAGCCCTCTCTAGTCACTGCCACCACCCTCTGACACTTGAGCTCAATCTAGTCTCAGGTTCAGTGACAATCCCCTCCAAGTGGCTGAGTCTCGCAGCCATGCTAGACTTTCTTGCCAGGAAACGCATCATGTTATATGGTGGGAATAGCACTGGGTTTGCAGACCAACTTCCCTCACGTGAACCCTGGCTCTATCACGTACTGGTTGAATGGACCATAAATACTGTTATAAATGTCAATTGGGGCTAATAGTGTTCTTCTTACCTACTTCACAAGGCTTTTTGGAGGACTCACAGGAATCAACACATGGGAAAGGCCTTTTTGTTTAAAAGAAAAAAAAATCTAAGCAGCTCTACACACAAATATAAGGTTCCGGTAAAGATTTTCTGTAACTGTCCATATGTTTGAAATTGATGACTTTATTGACACAAACTTTGCAATAGAAAGCATTATGCTAATAGAATAGTACGACTCAATTCCTGTACTGTCCACACATGAAAAAATTGCCAGTTGGATTTCCAGTAGCATCAGTATAACTTCGGGTCACTGTCTTGGTGAAATCCAGATTGTTCTGGGGAGGGAGAGATCATACATGCCCTTTGTTTCCTTCTCTCCCAGAAGTGAGAAACCGTTTCTATATAAAACAGAGGCACCCTCTCAAGTTGATAAGTTTCAAACAACATGCAGCCGTCAAGTGATGAAAAACAAGGTTGTTAAGAGAAAGTTCAGAGAAACTAGGCTTAATCCATGGCTGGCAGCAGTGATGGGTGACAGAACAACCTACACAAAAACACAATGCATATGCCCTGGAAGAGTGAGCCCTTGAACTTGTAGGAGCAACACCCACCTTGGCAGTTGGGGGCTCCTGCTGGGCAATGCCAGTGGAGACAGAGGAGTCACAGGTTTGCTTTTATTATTATGTTTTTAATTTCAAAACATGAAGTTCCTGAGAAACCCTTTCTCAAAGAACCACAAAATCACCGAGGTTTGGGAGAAGTGCAGGTCTGTGTATGGTCAAGTCTGATACATGAGGAGAACACCCAGGTCTAGAGTTTAAGACAGAAACCTGTCCTGAGTATAAAAGTGAGATTACACTGCAGGACAATTCCCAGCACACACTATACCTCTGTGTTTCAGTCAGTCTCCTGGTTATTAAGTCCACTGTCAGATTCAGGATATACAATCGGAACTGGCCAGACTCTAAATCTCTCAGCGTCTGCATGGTGTTGGACACAGGGTTGGCATTTAATGTTTAATGAATAAATATATAGTCTACTGAAGAAAGAAAGGAAGGAAGGAAAAAAGAAAGGAAGGCAGGTAGGGAGGGAAACAGGTAGGAAAGGAGGGAAGGACATTGCCGGCTTGTGTTTGAGGAATGACAGAGACAGTTGGCCGAGTACCTGAATTGCAACCAGCTGATGTCAGTTCTCTGGACTGTTATACAAGCACACACCATCAGGCTGCCTAGTTACGCTAAACATGGAGTTTATTGGTATCCTTTGGTACAACTTCAGTCCTATCTTTCCCAAGCCCAGGCATGTTAACAGTCCTTTAAAAATCATGATATGTTACTTGGGAGGAAAATACTTCTACCTTAACATGTTTAAAGAAATGCCAGAAAATTTCCGTTAACATTTTTGTTTTTGATGCATCGGCTACCTCATTTCTAACACACTCATGTCAATCTAACGCCAATGTGAATGCATGTCCACCAGGTACTGGCTTTTTCAAGTGATTCCTTTGCAGAACCAAAATGACCGAGTCCTGGGGCTGTGTATACAGATGGTAAGGGAAGCTGTGTGTGCCGCCAACATATTATCTCCATCTTGTGAGCAGTGTCCGGTCTTTGATGAACGATTGCAAATGACCCTACTGGAGAGAGAGAACACTGAGGAACACAAGAAAAAAGAACTGGAAAGCTATGAAACATGTCGTGTCTGGCTGAGCCCTGTGGGGCTTCCTGGGTGGGATGCATTGATCATGACTGTGATATGGCTGTTCGGAGGGTGACATGGACACCAGCATGGGGGGACACTGAAGGCAGGTGACAATTGGGTGTGAGGGCATCATAGAGACCTCCCTAAGAACATGCTGTGGGTGTTGGTGGGGTCAGTTTGTATGAAATTCGATCTGAACCTGTCTCATACTGAGCTCAGAAAATAAGAATCACTGGGAGTTTCCCTGCTTCTTGATTTGTGATATGTCTGGGTTTCGAGTTGGATGAAAGTCAACTTTTAAGTGAACATACTAAGCTTTGTGATGGTGATATTACAAAGAAAGAACTGGGCCAGCCGAGTGGCGCGGCAGTTAAGCGCTGGATTGGGAAGCCAGCGACCCCGGTTCGGGTCCCACATATGAGGGCCAGTGACACTGTCCTCAAAAAAAAAAAAAGAAGAAAAAAGAAAGAACTGACAAGTAAGCTTGGCCCGAAACAGTCACACAACTGTGGCCAGGAAAGCAGAGAGCGGACATGTGCCCCTTTCACCCCGGGAGCCCATCCCTTCTCCTTTCTCTGTTTCATTAACCTGCCTGTGGCTTTAGCTCACCACTTTTTCATCAGACCAAACTGCAGGAGTTGCAAAGAGGCAAACTGACCGGCACATTTGCTGTTTATTACCGTATGTGAGTACTGTTGCTAATAAGTTTATGTGGAAAATAGGAGGCTGAGGCTGTCCCAACAGCTCCGGCAGCGGTTGACTGCCCGGTAAGTGTCTCTCAAGGCACTCGGCAGCGCCCACGTTCAGCCAGGGGTGTCCACTTCTTCAAGTTTCCTTGGTGGAATCCGGTATGTGACGGGCCCCAAAGAAGCCCGCCTGTCCTTCTAGTTAAACATTCTGCTAGTTGACGCAGTTCTTTGTGATTCTTCGACTTCTGTCCACCTGTCGCATGTTGTCTGTAACATTAATGGTGACTTCTTTTGCCAACATTCGCTTAGCATCTCTTTTGGCCTGTTAAAAAATTTAACACAGTGAATTGAGTTACTAGAAAATATCCCCAAACCCTCACATTTGCATTAATTTCTTGATATTGTTGCAGAGAGAGAGAGAGAGAGAGAGAGAGGAAGAACGTCCCACAAGAACACATGCACAAACACTCTTTTTCATGGGTTTCTCTGTTGAATCTCTAATACCAGCTTAGCACAGAGCATGGCATCAGGCATGCTCAAAACATTATTGAATGAATGAGCTCAAGTCCATCATTAGGTAATGTGAAAGGTTTCACAGTTGGTTTTAGTAGAGTGGTTAAGGGTTTGAGCTTTGGAGTCAGGCAGACTTTGGTTTAAATACTGACTATATAATTTCACTATGGGTCAATTTTTTCGAACCACTCTAACCCCTTAGTTTTCTCATCTGTAAAATGGGGAATAATAATAGTATCTACTTCATAAGGTAAGGATTAAATACGGTAATGCATGTAAGATACTTAGCACAGTGTCTGTCACTGAATAAAAAATTTTTAAAAAGACTTATTAATTATAATAAGTAAAGACTAGGATAGATTCTCCACTTCTAAGCAAAGATACATCAGTGTTAGAAGTCCAGAATTCATATTAAATCTAAATCACTAACTAAACTGTAGGTTCTTCAACCAAATGTGCCCAATCTCCTCAGGCCCTCTCAAGAGGAAACAACTTTAACTAGTGGGGGCAATTCTGTGCCCATTCCACTCAGTGACCATATGCTGGAAGTGAGCATGAGATGCGCCTGTGAGTCATCTCCATTGTGGATGGACAGAGACATGTGCCGTCCAATCCCCATTCCAGAAAGGACCTGCTGCCCAGCTGCAGAGAGTGTGGTCAGCAAAGAGCCTCCAGCTGTCCCTTCAGAGTGGCCTCAGCTGCAGAGAGCCAGCTCACCCAGGGCCTGGCCCTTCCCAAGGTGCTGCAATGAGGGGCGTAAGTGCCGGAGTGCAAAGGCCTGGCCACTTGGCCCAAAGCAGGCCAGCTCGGGCCAGAGCTCCCCATGGGTGCAGTGTGCCCAGGCTGCTGTCAGGCCTGCATTGTGGCTCAGCTTCTCCCTCTGCCCACTCCTGATTCACAGGCATTAACAGGGCACTTCCCAATGAACGTCCTATCTAATGACATCTCAGAGTTGGCTCCCTGGGACACACAGTCTCACATCTGCAGGAGCGTCTCCCCAGGTGTGAGCATCTCCCCATGCTGGGTATGAGTCTACTGTCGATAGTTGCATATTCTCATACAGTACAACCCCGAACGCAAGCCAACTACTTCATGTGTAGTACATCCAAAGAAATGGTGGACTGTTGCACCACTGGAGAAGACTAAATTGCTCTGTTGTCTTTATTAACCGACGACATGTAGGTTTCTCACATGTCACACAAATCCTGTGTAGGAGCTGCCGGCGGTGCCCCTCTCAGATTCCCTTCACTCTTCTGATACGTCCACCCCACAATGCTGTGCTGGCTGCTAACTGCTCACATCACCTCTCTTCTTTTGAGACTTGACCTCATCTGATCAGAGCCACCTTGCCCAGAAATGCCCCAGAGACAGCCCAAAGCCAATGCCTGATTGTTGGGGGCGCAAAAGGCTGGCCCTTTGGCCTCAGAGGGGTCTGAATCTATGACGTCGTTCATGCTGTGCAGCTCCCTGTGGCATCAGGCCGAGGCTACACTACAGCTGTCCAGCAAAGTTCATGTGTTTGTTGAACTTGGTCCTCTGCCTCACCCAGTGCTTGTCCCACTCCTTACGGGTTCCACCTGAGACTGCTCTTTCAATCACTTACTCGCACACGAATCCTCATCTCAGACTCTGCTTCTAGGGAACCTGACCTAAAATAATACCTTATGGGTGATTTGAAGGATGTTTAAGGTTAATTTTAACTATATGCAATTTTAGCCTTATCCCTTGACTTCATGAGGTAGGGTTTCATTGTTTTCCTCTTTATGTTCCCAGTGCCCTCCACTATGCCCAGTCTGAGATATCGTAGGCTCTCAATCTAACTTTGGCTGAATAAATGGATGAATGAATGCATCAGCACACCACGTTTGTCAGCCTACGCTTGCTTTAACAATCAGTTGTCAATGTTGCCTAAGGATTCAGTCTCACGCTACGCTATGTCAAGCCTGAGCTGGCACCAGGGCTAGCAGTGATTTCTGTGGGTTTATTTTTCCCTATAAAGCAGAGAACTCATGAAGTCCCACAACCAATTTTGTTTCCTAAAGAAAAATGTGGCAATTATGAGGCTAATTCCATCTGATTTCCATTTCAGCTGCATAAAAGTGCTAAGGACTGGGGCACGGAATGGAGGCACAGAGGTCTTATTGAAATGATTCAAAATGATGACAGCATTCCCCTCAAATTGGTGGGCAGCAAGAGAGCCTTCCAGAATGGAAATAGAAATTTTCTGAACTGCCTAACTGCATTTCCTTAGAGTCACTTGGCAAGATTTCACAAAAGGTTATGAAAGATTTTACACAGAAAGTGCTCTGCTCTATATTTCAGTCTGTTTTTCTAAGCTTAAAAATCTAAGCAAATATTTCGTACTTGGCTGATTCTTAATTTCCCAACCTGTTTAAGAGTCAAAGGCTACAAAACAGTCATTCCCAGAACAGCCACGGAACCTGTATGGTTTAAATCTCAAGCACAATGGGGCAATTTCTTAAATCTGTATGTCACAAGCCTGCACAACGGAGGTGTTCAGATGACAAGCTTTGGGACCAAGTAGACCTAGATTTAGTGCAAGACTTTGTCACCCGTTAGCTGTAACAGACCTGTTGCTTTCACCTCTAAATCTCACTCCCCCTGCCTGAAATTGGGAAAATAATGCCAACTCTTAGGTTTTTCTGAGAGAATTAAGCATGTCATGTAGCATCAATAGGGTGACCAACTTCTCCCAGCTTGCCCCAAACTGACCTGTTTTTGTTTGTTTGTTTTTGTAATTAGGGGATTGAGGGAGGGGAACAGTGTTGGGGAATTGGGGAGGAGGACCAGCCAAGTTGTTGTTCTTCAGTCTTTGTTGTGGAGGGCGCCAGTAGCCATCTGGCTTCCCGTCGGCGGCTCGTGGCCTCTAAGCTTAAGGTGCTGAGTTCAGTCTTAGTTGCGGGTGGGCGTAACCACCATCCCATGTGGGAGTCGAACCAGCAGCCTTGTTGTTAAGAGCACACTCCCTGTCCACTGAGCCATCCGGGCAGCAGCTCAGCTCAAGGTGCCGAGTTCAGTCTTAGTTGCAGGTGGGCATAGCCCACCTTCGAACAGGCAACCTTGTTGTTAGGAGCACGTGTTCTCATCAGCTGAGCCATTCTGCCACCTGTTAGCAGCTCAGCAGCAGTTCAGCTGGGGCGCAGAGTCACTGGCCCATGTGGGAATTGAACCCGAGGCCCTACTGCTCAGAGCTCGTGCTCTTAAGCCAACTCTTAACCAACTGAGCCACTCGGCTGGCTTCTGACCTGTTTTAAAACTGAAAGTCCCACATTCTGAGAACTTCCTTATGCCCCTGCACATCAGGACAGTTAATTGCCCCAATGATAGCCAGTAACATTAATCTCCTTACAAAATGTCAGTCAAACATACCAAATTTAAATAGAAAACTTTCTTATTCGATTGAAACTATGACTATTACTATTACTATCCTACTTCTAAATGATAATACCAATCAGAGTAACTCTACAAGATATGTATGCGTTTGGATAAAGGACAAGCTGGAGTTCTGTGATCCAATGATGGGCGCAGAAGATTCCAAATCATAAACAAATCCATTTTCAAATAAGTACACTGTATTGCATTTAGAAAATTAAACCATTAGAACACTGCATTTTCTTGGAAGCATTTTGTAAAAGAGAAGCTTTCAAGCCTGAGGAATCGGTGAAAAGGTACTTTTACAGCAGCATGGATATTCAAGGGGTCAGTCAAAACTGCAATCCAGTTACAACTCGGAAACTTCAGGTTTTAAGCTCCAATGAGAGGGAGAAAGAAGGGATGCAAAGGAATTACACTGCCAGGTTATTTTCTCTAGAAGTTCTGAGAAGTATGTTGCTATGCCTTCCTATGACAAAAGAGCTACATAAACACAAAGAACAATTATACCACGTTGTTCCTCAGGATCTATGACATTTTGTACAACATAGATAGTCTCCCCTCTGATGTGACTTTGACTTTTTTTATTTAACATCCTACCCTTCTAATTTAATGACAGGAAAAGAACTTTGTCCTTATTGCAATTACTGGCTTAAAAAAAAAAAAATCTTATGGTTCCCAGCTTAATGATGATTTGGCACCTTTAGCTTTTTCAGCTGCTGCTAATTCAATCTTTCCTCCACCTAAAATTCTTGTTTTGTGAGTGTCATCACCATTGACTCTTGTTAATGGGCCACCTCTTGTTTCCTCACCCAGTTTTTACAGCTTTTCAATTCTTCCCCTGTCTCATTTTAATTTCTGCAAGTTTTGTACTCTGTGAATCATAGATTTTAGTCCTCTTAGTAGTGCCTATTTAATTAAAAGTAATTTATTGGCTGCCATTTCTCAAGGGTAACCAGATTGACTGTCACTTCCTGGCAGCCTCAAACCCAGATGGACTTGTTTCTCGTGGGGTTTCAAGTCAACATCCCAGCCCATTCTGTGTGGAAGTGGGGGCAGCCTGGCTGCCCCTGGGAGGCCTGGGCTCAAGAGTGCTGCTCTCACGTTCCCCCAAAATAAAAATAGAAATGTTCTCAGCTTTACTTTGACTCCACAAATATATCTATACCTAGCATGGGGTTGTATGAACCTTTTAACAGTTGCAGGCAATGAAGGAAAGAAGGCTTATTGAGATTATGATTTATCAGACAATATTTTTTTTATATAGCTAGTATTTTTTAATTATAAAAGCAGTACCTAATTATGATAAAAGAAATTCAGAGTAGAGAAAGGCACAGTGAAAAGCAACACTGGCTCCCACGCTCTGGCCACTCTAGTCGTTTTCCCAGGCTAATCACCGCGAATGATTTATGAACTGTGGCTGGGATTTCCTAAGCATACCCAAGCATAAGGCCATCTTCTCTCTCCTGATACTCTAATTCCTTCCTGGCCTTTAACTGTGGTTTCAATTATACATTTATTTGTTTGTTATTTTCTACACTATTATCAGATTATAAACTTCAAGAAGGTCGGGATCCAGTCTGTTGTGTTCACCACAGTATCCCCAGAGTCTAACTTACTGCCTGTTCACATAACAGACACCCAACAAATAATCTGATGAAGAACACATGTGTGAAGATAAATCTTCAGAGAGAAAGAGAAAGAGAAAGAGAAAAACCCCTGGGAACTGAACCTGTTTGATTTGCCCTGCCTCAACACCATAGAACTTTCCTGCAGGGTTTCAGTTATGCTCCTAATTGACTGTTCCTTGCATCATCCCTGAGAGATGGCTGGGAATGTAAATGTGTTCCCTTTCCCGATGAGGCAGCTGAAGTCACTTTGGCCACACAATTTGCCCAAGGCCAATGTCAATATATATGGTGAGTTGAACTAAAGCTGTTGGCCTCAGGTCCTGCAACCAGCCTCCTACGACTGCCAAAGCTCACACTAAACCCTCCGCCGTTTTGTTTCAGGTAATGGGGAGGAAGACCATCAGACATGGAGGCAGACCGACCTGGGTTTGTATTCCAACACAGCCAAATCACTACAGCCTGTGCCATGTTGGCCAAACACCTAACCTTTCTGAGCCTGTTTTCCCAGGTGGGGAGTGATGCTGCATACCTCTAAGAGTTCTGAGGGTGAAAGATAACGCCATGTATATTGTGTCTGGCTCATAGCCAATGTTCTGAAAATGTTAGTTTCCTCCTCTACTCTGTCCCAAAAGATTAAAAACTAAGCCTTGTCAGCTGCAACTCAAGACACTTTTCTTCTTTTCAGTCAAATCCCATTAGAGACAGACAATAACCAGCCTCAAGTTGTTTTCTGAATTCCATGAATTTATTTGCTGCTGCTTCATAAACTTTATGGCATTCACGCAAGGTCAGTCAGAAAGTATTTAATCATTTAATCTTAGCAAGCCCACCAGGGGCCGGGTTGCGAGCCTCCCATCAGACCATGTCTCAGGCAAAATTCTCAAGAACTCCCCAAACCTGGAGCAAATCCTATGCAAACCACAGCGCCACGCCAAGGCACTAACTTAGGCTAACTCAGCCAGGGATTTTTATCTATCAGGTATCAAGGGCCAACAGCAAGCAGGTGTTGCTTTGCAACTTGAACCTCAGATAGAGCAAACACTGGGAAGGCAGTCGAACCTGCTTTAGAAAAGCAACTGGGCTCCCACAGAACAGCCATCAATCATATGATGGTGGTGCTGGAGGGGGATGGGTGAGAACGGAGCCTTGGGAAACCTTTCTAATCATAGTGAAGTATTAGCCTGGTATCATTCAATCCATATGTAGTTAGTAAGTATGTGCTAGGTGCCTAACCTTGGAGTAGGCTTAGGGGTCAAGAGAAGACTATAAAGAAGGTTTCTAGGGCCAGGCGAGTGGCTCAGTTGGTTAAGAGCTCGCTCAAGAGTGTGAGCTGAGCTCTGAGCAACAGCAGTTCGATGCCCAGCTGCTTCTGAGCTGCCAACAGGTGGCAGGATGGCTCAGCTGAAAAAAAAACAACAAAAAAACAAGAATAAGGAAAATAAGAAATAACAAAAACAAAAAATAAACAAAAGGAGGTTTCTGCCACAAGGGTTTTCTAATAGAATTGTTTTTTTCTGCAGACCCTTAGATAGTGAGTCTTGCAATTCTTTATCTACATAAGATAGCAGCAATATATAAATGCTTTGTGGAAATCACTACACACACACGCGCGCGCGTGCACACACACACACACACACACACACACACCCTACATCCCTATACTGCCAGGCTCAAACTAGTAAGTACATCCAAGTACCCTTCCAAGAAGTCTCCCTTTCTTTGGTTTTCCCTAGTAGTTTCTTTTAATCTCTCCCTCCTTTTAATGTCATGTTTTTGTTTTTCTAGGAGAAGCTCATTCATTTTTCCAAGCTCTTCTCACATATCTCATATTACTGCAACCCAGGAGAAATTCTGGAACCTAGCATATTTTCTGGATCAGGCCTTCTTCTATCACCACAGCCACCTCTGTGAGGCTTCACCTATCTTTCCTGGACTGGATCAAGTCTTGCTAACAATCAGACACTGGGAGAGAGGGGAGGGAGAGCAGAAGGAGGAAGCTCCTTAGCTGAGATTCAGTCCAGGCATTGGCTAATTCCTTTAGCATGGTCTGGCCACTTTGCCAAGAATAATAAAGCAACTTGAAAAGGTGCAACTTCTAAAGACATGAAGGCTCATTGGGAAACCAGTCACATACTCAGAGCTTTGTCTGCTCAGCACTATGTCCACATATAATTTCTACCTTGGCTGAATACTTGAGGAGGTAGTTCTGGGAGACAAAAACAAGAGTCCTAAGTCTGAAGAAATGGCACGCTCAGGTTGGAGAGTGAATGTTTGGAGGCAGTCCAGAGTTCCTGAATAATTAATTAGCAGGAGAGAACAAGCAACTACAGAGCTTCCTCTTGTGTTGTTCATTGAGCTCATGAAAGAGCTGGGGGAAGGAGACTGAGTCAATGATTTATCAGATGCTGTAGAATCAAAAACGAGAGGAAATCAAGGAGCCAAAGAGAGAGAAAGAGCTCCCTCCGGACACACTCAGTTCCAATTTGTGAAAGATCATTTTTGTTACATTCTTTTTGCCAGTTAGCACCTATTAACACCAGGCATAAGACAGGGCCAGACGGAACTGAAAAAGGAAAATATGGTTTGTTTGGGGGGGCATGAAGTGAACAAGGACTCAGAACATGACATACTGTTGTTCACAGTCATTAGTTGCCCATGACCCTTCAGAAAGCAATCTGAACTGCAGGGTCGCATCTATGTTAGAGTAGTTGCTA
The DNA here is from genome assembly GCA_033961575.1 of Aselliscus stoliczkanus. Classification (NCBI taxonomy): domain Eukaryota; kingdom Metazoa; phylum Chordata; class Mammalia; order Chiroptera; family Hipposideridae; genus Aselliscus; species Aselliscus stoliczkanus. Next base: position 29,167,464 of record CM066731.1, read on the forward strand.
TCCCTTACTAGTGGCCTTTTATTTCCTTCATAGCACCATTCCGAATCTATACATGCTTTGTTCATTTATTTATATTAGCTGACTCCCCACCCTCACCCCTATTAAAATTGGCAGCTGCTTCAGAGCGGAGGACATATGTGCTTTTTCCATTCCTGGAATCTTGGCACTAGAACAGTGCCTGGTACCTAGAGGGCGCTCAATAAAAAGGAACATTAGATGAATGAATTCAAACAGTGCTTCTGGGAACTGATGAGGAAAATTTCCAGGCCTACCAAGGATTGCCTTTAACACCCACACTCGTTTTATAAGCCTGAATGGGGGTGCTGCAGTAGGCACATGCATGAGGCTGCATGGTTCATGAATGGAAAACTGTAAAAAAAGTGCCAAAGAACCATCAGCCGGGTGACCCTGTGAAATTCTAGCAGGCCATCTTGAGGAAGCAAAGGAAGATGGGAAGAGATGAGTGGATACTGCCTGAGTCAGACACTGAAAATGAAGGAAGCTTTAGCCCAGAGTATGAGACAAACCAGGAAGAAACAGTGTGTCAAAGGCCCTGGAGGGACTAGGAAGGAAACTAGTTTTCTTGGACAGATTCTAGGCAGCTGGAAGCTGTGCTGGTATGAGAGAGAGGGCACTGCTGAGAGAAGATTCAATCAGAGGTAAACTTGTCGTAAACTGACACCTTAGATAGAAAACCTTTGGCCTTTCAGGGACCCAGGACATCTGGTGGCTGGTGAGGTCTCAGAATAGGAAGACCACTGATACACTTCAGCAAAAGTCGGAACACTTGAAACATTTTAGAGTCATCGTGAGGATTAAGTAAGATGATATAACAAAGTGCATAGCACCCTGTGCTGTGCCTAAAACGCTGCTATCCAGGCCTGGCTCTAAATTCTCATGTTGTTCCATAAGCAGAACTCATCAGCTGCTGGTTAGCATGCAAAGTGGTATAACCACTTTGGAAAGTATCCATTAATTGCATATATCCTCATCCTATGAGCCAGCAATTCCACTCCTAGGTATATACCCCAAATAAGTGAATGTCCAAAGAAGGGAATGCACAATAATATTACACAGAAACAATCTAAATGTCCTTTGACGGACATTGAAAGAAGGTGTGGTACATATATACCTAAAGAAGGTGTGGTACATATATACAAAGGAATACTGCTCAGCAATAAAAATGATGAAATATTGCTTTTGTGACAACATGGATGGATCTTGAGGGTATCATGCTAAGTGAAATAAGTCAGATGGAAAAGGACAGGAACCACATGATTTCACTCATCTGTGGGATATAAAACAGAAAGCAACAAATGAACAAATGAAACAAACAAACTCAAAGATACAGACAAGAGAATGGTGGCTACCAGAGGGGAAGGCGGTGGGGGAAGGATGAAGAAGGTAAAGGGTGTTGGGCCGGCCAAGTGGCGAAGTGGTTAAGCGCTGGCTTGGGACGCCAGTGGCCTCGGTTCAGGCCCACATATGAGGGCCAGTGACACTGCCCTCAAAAAAAAAAAAAAAAAAGGTAAAGGATGTCAAATGTATGATGATGGGAAGACACTAGACTTTGAGTGGTGAGCACACAATGGGTGAGCACACTTTATATTATAAAGTTGTATATCTGAAATTAATGTTATTGATCAAAGTTACCCCAATAAATGTAATTTAAAAAATTTTTAATTAAAAAAATATACATACAGACCAAAAAATGTTAATAGCTGTATTGTTCACAATAGCCCCAGACTGGAAACAACCCAAAAGTCCTTCCAGTGGAATGGCTAAATTGTGGTGTATTCATATAATGGAATATACATAACGATACAAATGAGGAAATTTTTGCAACTCACAGCATGGATGATTTACATAACATTGAACAAAAGCACACATGCTCTATGATTTCATTTATAAAAAAATCTGATTTCATTTATAAAATAAGTCTCAAAAATAAACAAAACTGGTCTTACTCTGTGCTGAATGTCAGAAAAATGGCTATGATCCCAGAGAAGTGAACCCCCCAGACTGGGGACTCAAGCCCTGGGCCAAGAAGATTCTTAGCTTCACAAAGTAAAGAATTCAAATGTGAGCCAATAGAGAGTTTAAAGGGAAAGTAGGTTTACTTAGCAGAGAGTAAGAAAAGGCCACCCGGCAGATGGAGTGGCAGTCTCTAATTGCTGTGGAAGAGAGACCACCACCCCCCTCCATTCACCAAGCTAGGGTTTATGTGTGTTTTCTCGGCCCTAAGGAAAATTTCTTGGTATGAGAAAAGGAGGAAAGAACAATGGTAAGTTTATCTTTAACTTCTATATAAGGCGCAAGAAGAATAAGGGCAGGTTTATCTTTTGTAAAGTACAACCCCTGGCTTGTTTGTAATAGGTTTAACTACATGAATGGCCATAATAGAATCTCTTTACTCAATAGCCTTTGGATGGTTTGTTCTGTGTGATTGATTAACGGCTACCTGAGTTCTGTGTCTTGGAGCACATAGGCAGCAGGCTTGGAATCCTACCTCTTACTTTCTTCTTTTGTAAAAATAGTCTTCATGCCCCTTCCCTATATTAGTTTTGTTGTGGGAGGTGGATGGTGACTGGCGAGTGGCATAAGGAGGATTCTGGGGTAGTGATAATATTATATGTCTTCATATGGAAGATGGGTGTGTCACCTTATCAAAATTCACTGAACTTATGATTTGTGCGTTTTTCCTATATGTCTGTTACATGTAGTAGATTGTGTTATTGGTCCTAATTCTTAGCCGTCTCTCCACTGGGAACACGGTATATTTCCTCGACCTATTGATGTACAGCTTGTCCATGGGATTTGCTTTGGTCAATAGGAGTTGGTTGGTATGACGTGAGCAGAGACATGAAATGTGTTTGAATAGTTTGGTTTTCCTTTTTGGGTTTCTGTTGTTAGGGAGGAAAAAATTTTCCTTCTCTCCTTCTAAGGTCTTCTGGCTGGTTTAAGAATTAAATTGACATGAGGCAGATTAACAGGAGAAAATCAAGTTTAATTTCATACCTACAGAGGTCTCACAGATATGAGACCTAAAGAAATAACCCAAGCAGGAAGATTTTATATTTTTTTTACGAAGAAACCATAAATTTGTGAGGAGTTCACAAGACAAAGAAACTTGGGCTTGTGCCCTTAATGAGTGAAGAATCTAAGCAGAGGTTTTTTGTTTTTTTGTTTGTTGTTTGTTTGTTTTTCACACAGCCTTCTCAGCTCTGAATTCCCTGTCACTGGAGATAAGGATACTCTCCACTTTCCTGTGCAGGGAGTGCTCCTTTCACACATGAGATTTATTCCCTGCTTTCAGGGAGACAAAGGATGGTCAGAGTGTCCTTTTTATACCAGCTGTTTCTTAAGTACCTTTAATTCAAAATAATCAATATGACAAAGGGGCATATTTTGGGGAGGTCTGTCCTGAGCCCTAACACTGTGACAGTCATGAGAAGAATATACCTCAGAATACTGCTGTTCTTTTGACCTGGTTCCTAGAACAATACACGTGGAAGGGATTCACCTAGACCTGCTGCTGGATCCAGCGGTCTGACCTGACCCATTTGAATTGCAGCTGATTGTTAGGGGAAAAGAGATTAATGTTTTAAGCCACTGAATATTGATGTGCGTTGTTATGCAACATTATTATGACAACAGGTGACTCATACATTATTCTTCAATAAAAAAGTACTTGAAGATCACTATGCTCCCCCTTTCTAACAGTCACCTGATTCAATTTAGTTACCAAACACCCACCTCCAGCACTTAAAGCCTATTCATGTCAAATACATGAACCTCAGCTTCCTCATCTATAAAATGAGGGATGATGCTTACTTCACAATGCTCTTGGGAGGATGTAATGAGCCAGTAGACCTAAGAGCACTTTGTAAATTGCAGAACATAATTTTTAAAGTGATGGGTGATGGGGACCAGGAAGTGAGATGGGAAAGCAAGTGTGTGGATCTTGCCACATACCCTGCAAAGTTGCTTCCGCCCTGTATGGCCCACCCTTGCTCAAAGGGTGAGGGCACAGTGTGGGAAGGAGGAGACAAAGGTGAGGGCTCACACTAGAGCAGTCACCAAGCTTCTCAGCATAGTTCTGTGGGACCCAGGCTGCCTTGGGAGGTGGCAATGATTAGTCCTCGAGAAGGCCAACTTCCACAGGCAAGTGGGGGATACAGGACCCAAGCAAGGCAACTGCAACCCCCAACCCTACCCTCCACCCTTTGCCTTCTATCAATGTTTCATTTAATTAGGTTATGGCACCGTGTGCCTAACCATGCCTGCTAATCCTACTGCCTGTCTTACAGTACGTCTCAGTTTACAAAGAGCAGGCCCATCTGTTCTCTCATTTTGGTATTATTTCCATTGTGTAGATAAGGAACCGGAGACTCTGAGAGATTAAGTGATCCTTGCAAGGCTATTTAGTTAATGAGTGTTAGAGCTGAATTTGCAACAGGTTTTCTGACCAAAGCTTAGAGATGTAGCTCACTGATGTGAGCAAGAATTCCATCATTAGATAACCAGTTGTATCCTCAGAAAACAAGTGACATTGGCCTGAGATGACCAGACCAGTAAGTTTTAACAGGGAAGGGGGCGGGCAGGAAATGAGCTTGGAGCATCCAGTAAGCAGTGGACTTTGAATGGGGGTGAGGCATGGGGAAGATGAGGAAGTGGGAGGGAGGAATGGAGAAGAGAAAGAGACTGCAGAGGCTGAGCTGGCCTACTAAGGGCATTTGTTCCTATGGGAGGGGCCAGGGACAGTGGAAGGAACACTTCCTAATAGCTCTGGTGGGAAAAAAGGATCAGAAAGGGAGCCAGCTAGGTCTCAGGGACGCTATAGCCCTATCTCCTTCTAACAGCAATAGTCTGGGGGTGATACTTCCACCACATTCTGCAGTCACCAAGAGCCCTCTTGGGGACTCTCCCCATGCCCATCTGGTTGGAGAGACTGAGGTAAAATGCCAGGCTTCTCTCATACCACACTGGTCTTCTCTCCCCACCCTGCCAACCCCTGGCTGCCACCCCAACTGCCTGGCCAAAGACTGGTTCTGGTAACCAGCACAGTCCTCCTTATCAAGATGGTGAGAGCTGACACAGAAAAGGAGCTCCTTGAACAAAGCTGCCTTTAAGCAAACACAGGCTTCCTTTTGAGTGCAAATATCAAGGACCCATTTCCATGGATTCAACAAAACTTAGCAACCCTCAAGGCAGGGGCTGGGGTAGGGGTGGGGTCTTGCTGTTTTGTTTGCAACAATTTTCACATGGGCGAGGCAGAGAATTTCCCTTGGCAAAGTAAACCTTCATTGATTCTTCCCTGGGTACAGTCTCTACTTGGCCCTGCCCAGAAGCAAGCTTCTTTTTCTCCCTTTCTCTGGTCCCAACTCAGTTCTGTGGCTGTAACTGTGATCTACCTCTGTGGTTCGAAGGCCATTCTGCTTCTGTGTCAGAGGGCCTGAGCTGAGGCTCTGGGGATTCGAGCATTGGGTCCCACAGCTCATCTTCTTCTCTGGGTTGGATATTCCACCTGAGGCTGTAGATCGGGGCACACCATTGGAGGACAGTCCATCTTCCAGCACACCTGGGGGAGGGAAGCAGAGGATGGCACTAGAGTCTTCCACAGGGCAATTGTTACAACTAATCCCCAAGAGCATGGAAAAAAAAAAATTATATATATAAATAAATATATATATATATATATATATATATATATATATATATATATATATGAACGGTCACCAGAATTTTTACTTAAAAGTACATCAATGGCATATTTCCATATCAATAAATATTTTGCAATATGATTTTTCACATACATAGTCTACTGTTGTGTGGGTGTGTCATTTATTTCATTATTCCCCTTTAGTTGGATATTTGTTTTCACTTTTTCAAAATAAATGTTACTGTGCTGAAATTCCTTGTTTCAGCTTTACTCTTAATTATTTCCTTGGGATGAATTCCTAGAAGTGGGATTACTGGTTTGAAGGTTATACAGTTTTTTCATAATTGCATCTCGAGGTGTTGGATTGTGTCCCTATCATAACAAATGCCAAGAGATGACAGAATGAAGTTTAAATAAATAGCCTTACTGAAACACAAGAGGAGGGCTTCAGCAAGGAGTTCAAGAACGAAGAGTATCTGATTGAAAAGAGAAGCATAGAAGCATGAGGGGGATACCAAATGGGAGACAAGAAGTGGGCAGAGGCTGTGGGATAGCCACAAAAAGGCCAAGAGTCCAGTGGATTGCCCATGCTACTCCTCCACTAGCTGGGGCCAGTCAGCAATGATGGAATAGCCTATGAGGGTGGGATATTGTGATATAACAGGAAATATACATTTGGTCTTTGTCCCTAGTTCCTGGCACAGAGCTCCCAAAACCCTTGTAATTTCCTGAGCGATAGGGGTGGGAGGAGCATCTTTTGTTATAACATTGGTCTTTGCTCCTGGTATATGACACAGAGCTCCTAAATCCCTTGGAGTTTTGTGAGTGATAGGAGAGACAAGAGTACCATTTCTTCTAATGAGGCAACTCATGCCCTCCTCCCTTCCCCCACACCCATAGCTTCAGGATGGGGACTGGTTGCCAGAAAGATCTACCCTTTCTATCCTTGATTAGAAGCTTGGAAATTCCAGTCCCACCTCTGGAGAGGGGAGAAGAGCTAGAGATTGAGTTAATAATTGATCATGCCTATGTGAAGAAACTTCTATAAAAACCCCTAAATGACAATGTTTAGGGAGCTTTCAATTTGGTGAAAGCACCCATGTGCCAAGAGGGTGGCGTACCTCCACTCCATGGGGACAGAAGCTCCTGCGTTTGGGACTCTTCAGGACCTCGCCCTATGTTCCTCTTCACCGGGTTATTCATTTGTACCCTTTATAAATCCTTTACAATAAATGTAAGTAAAGTGTTCCTGAGCTCTGTGAGTCATTCTAGCAAATGACCTAGCAGGGTGCATCCGATGTACTAAGGGAGGGAAGGGTGGTTCACTAAGCAGAGATGATGAGGCTCCAGTTCCAACACAGCTGAAGAAGAAGTGATCGAAAGGACACACATGTCCACATGTCACCCACCAGTTCTGCAGACTGCTAAGAGGTTCTCAACTGTGGCTATGCAATAAAAATCAGAATTCAAAACACTGAAAATCACAGTAGAAAATGCCTGCGCTAGAGTTTCCTGACTGGCAGACTGTAGTACATGGGGGCACTGTGAGTGGGTTCCAGATGTGCAGAGAAACGGATTCCTTTAGCTGGCTTACCCCAAATCTTTGTCGCACCTTCCTTCACCCTCTGGCAGCCTGCACCCCTTTTCCTCCCAGTCGCCCCTCCATCCTGCACCAAAAGGGCCTCAAATCCACGTGTGTGCGTACCCCAGTACACATATTCAATCTCTACCTCCACAACTCCCTGCAAACAGGTATCCCTTGGCCTAGGAGCATGCACGCCTGGAGAATGGATCAAGAGAAGAGGCTCATGAAGACCCTGAAAACAGGCTCGGTGTGATTTTGGCTGGTAATTCCAGGGTCCCAGCACCCACCTGAGAGTCTGTAACAGAGCTTCTCAGTGTGGTGCAGGGACCAAACTGTTGTTACTGGTCTGCTGTGGGATAAGTAAAAAAACTGAATGCAGCAGTTAGACATTTCTGTGAGAACTCGACACTTCAGGAACACCCAAGGGTGAACTTCTCAGATTAAATAAGATATAGACCAATTCTGGTGCTGTCAGACTCACATGGTGGCATGAGCTGTGTGTTAGTTATGCACAGTAGGACCACATATTTGTCTGTGATAGACTGGGGAAAGAAAAAGCAACCGGTCCTGAAGGACGGCTGGGGCTTTGGTGAGTATGTCTTCTTGGTCCCTGGATAACTTGCTCTGTGGGGAAGGGTAGGACTGTGAGTGGGGAGTGGGCCTCTAAGACACAAACCAAGACAGAGACCCAGCTTAATAAGGTCTAGGGTGGACCTGCCTCCAGCCCTTGGAGCTGCTAGGTGGGACTGACAGCTAGCCAGGGCAACCTTGGCTGTTTATCACAGGGTGCTATGTGAATGCCACCCTTCTCTTTTTCTAATTAAAAAAAAATTTTCTGTTATAGATGTATTTGACATTTGAACTGAGTCTACAAATTCAGATCCATGCATATAGATTGCTTCACGATTATCAGAGGCGAATGTTACCATTTTCTATGTGAGTCATTACTGGATACCCAGGTTGAGGGCGGGTAAGAGGCTCTACTGAGCCATCTACTGAATGCACCACGGTGCTTCCAACCTGGGTGGGGATGGCTATCACCTTGTCTTACCCTGAGACACTTCAAGATGCACACCTGGGGCCTACCGAGTGGCTCAGTTGGTTAAGAGCTCGCTCAAGAGTGTAAGCTGAGCTCTGAGCAACAGCAGTTGGATGCCCAGCCTGAGCTGAGCTGCCACTAAGTTACCAGCAGGTGGCAGGATGGCTCAGCTAAAAAAAAAAAAAAAAAAAGATGCACACCTGACCCCCATCCTCCCCCATGGCCATGGCCAAACCCCTGTGGGGGGTAGAGGACATGGAACACAGCTCCCTTTCCCCTTTCCTCCAATGTAACTCAGCTTCTGACCCAGGAAGAGGGCAGCAAGTTGGGAGGGTTGGGAAGGGTCGAGATCAGAGGCACCAGGAGCCATGAGCAGGCAGCAGAGAACACATGCGAGGGAGGCAGATAGAAAACAGGAAGTAGGACAGAGCATCCATCAGATCTCTAAGCCCCTCGCACATGCTCCATTGTCCCATCAGGCTTCACTTACAAAACACAAATTCAGACATAAAATTAAGGATTTCAAGATGGCTTCTGCAGAGCACTGAATCCTAAACATAGGGCCCCTCCTGAAAACAGGCAGGCCCCATGCATCTGCACTAGTTGCACATCCATGAAGCCACGAACAGAGATCAAGGCAGAGCTGCTGTGGCTGAGGTACAAATGGCCAGTCCTTCCTTCTCAGCAGCCTCCATTCCCTGGGTGCCTCTGCTGAGCCTCAGGGCTCCTAGAAACACAGTTCGAAGATCGCTCATTTGGTCCAGTGTTTTCAGTTTTCACTGGTAGCTGGACAAAAATTAGAACTAGTATTTCTTAATCCCCAATCCAGGAACTTGCTTATCTCGTAAATGACACTAACAATTCCTACTTCATGGGGCTGTTGTAAGGATTAAAAAAGATACGGTATATAAAGGTTCTGACGGTGTTTGGCACATACATTGTACTTATTATTATTTATGGCCCAACATCAGCTGCCTTGCCTCCTCCTCAAGGTGCCCCTATCCATTAGTTACATTCTTGGTTTATGAGTCCTACAATCAGCATCCCTTAAGTGCTTAACAACTGGCCCACTGAGCTTGATAAACAAACAGAGAAGCCCTGATGACAAGCAAAGAAACAGGGTTGGGCTTGGGAATTGGCATTGCCTAACAGTGAGCAGGGGTTGTCTGACCAATGTGGTCAAGAGGTCGCTGCAGGGGGGCAGGAATATGGGGTCACCTATTGTTACTTATGCCTGTGATAAATCAGGGATTTTGCTGCATGGATTTAATTGAATTTGTATTTTCTAATTCCAAAAATAAGTCTCAATGTTAGAAAACTTGTAAATTACAGAAAAGCACCAAGGAAAAAGAATTTTTACCTAATTTCCTAGAGATATCCTGTTAACAAGGAGGTATATGCTTGCCAGCAGACGCTATTGATGTCCACCCAGGTCCATTCATCCGAACCCCTGCACCGATCCCCCAGCTAATGGATGATGGTGGCTAATGGTTCACACCTGTCCCCTTCTCCTTTACCTTTGGCTAAAGTAGGGGTCGGCAAACTGCGGCTCGCAAGTCACATGTGGCTCTTTGGATACATACATATGGCTCTGAAGTAAAATTGAAAATGACAATAAAACTATCATAGTTTCATTTATAAAATTTTCAAAGGATACTATTGACATAATGGTGATTTCATTTGTTTTATAGGTCTCGCAAAACTTCGAGGGACAGGATTGGCTCTTCTGTCACAAAACTTTGCCTACCCCTGGTCTACAGGAAGCCCTCTCACCAGGAAACACTAGCCAGTTATATCAGGGGCAGCCCATGGCCCATGATCGACTAAAAGTATGTGTGTGTGGCTGGAGCGATTGTACAACAGCCCAGCCCCCTTGCCTCTGAACGGCACAATTTCTGTCCCTTCATTTCAAAGCAACCATGGGATCAGGCTAAGGCTAGACTGGTTCTGAAATCACATCTTGGCCCAGCTGCTTCCTCTGGCCCATACTGCTCCCTTCAACCCCTCCCTCACACTGTCCTGTACCCCTCCCCCATCCCTCACACTGTCCCGTACCCCACCCCCAACCCCTCCCCCCTCCAGGAGTCACTTGCATAAAATCCCCATCTCAGGATCTGCTGCTAAAGAACTGAACCTAAGGCAGCCCATATACCCTCCATGCCAGATATATTCCTTTGCCTCATCCACATTCACTCTCCCCTCCTCTCTGTCCTGTTCTGGGTCTTACGACACTGACCTGAATGCACCATGTCAACCGGCTCCCTTGCCTACTGGCTTCTAGTTGCGTTTGCCAATGGGCATCACTAGCTTTCAGGGGAAGGGGTCCACAGTAGCAGACAGAGATACGGTCTTCATTCCCCTGGTTCCCTCCCTGCAGTGTTGCCCTGAGTGCCTGGTGTTCTCTATACATTCCTCCATCACAATAGAGTACAGAACCAAGAAAAGCCCAAAAAATTGTGCAATTAGGAGGTTCTTAATGACTTCAGGGAGCTCAGAGAAGTGGTGGGAACAGGACAGATGGCAAGTTGTCGAGTAGGGAGTTACAGATGCTGTATGAGTCAGGGTTCTTAGCTGCAAGTAGCAGAAAGTGACTCCAATGAATTAAAGTAGAAAAACAATACTTTTAAGTGATCTGGGAGGCTCATAGGCTTTCTGGGAGGGTTGGAAGCTGAGGCACAGGGACTATCTATCAAGGCACAAATCCCTCCACAGAGACTGTCCCACCAAACCCTTTTACCCTGGAAACTGGCCTCTGCACTGCTGCTATGTTTATTCTAAAAGTTATAGTTGTTTTTCTGAAACTCAAGTTGAAATGGGTGTCCTGAATTTTATCTGGCAACCCTCCTGGGTGTCAAGTGCCCCAGCCTGGGGGGAACATTGTTATGAAAGCTACATTGTACTAGACTCTGAGCTCCATCTGCAAATCCATGGCACCCCTCTCAGGCCTAGCTAGTGGGAGGGTGACTCTTATTTTATAGAACAAACTGAAGTTCAACTGGGTTCTGTATGTTTCCAAAGCTTGGGGTCTTAGCAAATATTTACATTTCGTCAGAGGGAAAACTCCCAAGTAAGGCAGCTTTCAAATTTTAGTGAGTATAAGACTCATCTGATCTAAACTGCAGATCTCTATGTGCAGACCTCAAAACTTCTGACTCAGTAGGGTCCCAGAAATATGCATTTTACCAAGTTTCCTCGACCCCGTTTCCTCCTCTGTGATTCTTAGGCAGCGAATTCTAAAGACTACACTTTGAGGCTTCAATAACACTCATGCAGGTTTTGAGGGTTGTGTGTAAAATGCCCATTTGTATTTTTTTCCACCATGAATTCTGTAGTAGTAAATCAAGGGACATTTGTGTGCCCCTAGGGTATGTCTATTATTTTTACACTCTTCACAAAATTTTAATTCTATCCAGAAGACAAGCCAAATCACCGACTTTGCCAAAAAATAGGAAACAGCTGTGTCCAAAGCTTGCTGATAAACTGCAAGCAATGACTTCTTGCCAATGTTTCTTGCTGTTTTGGAAATGGAGCTGGGAGTGGGGCAGAGCACAGAAATTAAAAATGATAGCTGGAAGCCTTGTGGAGATCAGGCAAAGTGGCAGTTTCTCCTTAACCCAAACACCTGTCTTTCCTTGGTGAAGATGACCAGAGTCTGCCCAAAGTCATGGGAACCACTGGCAAGTCATTCACCTCAACGACTGAAAACCAAAGTACAAGACATTAACAGTCTATTTGGGAAGAATTTCCTCAAGTCACAATAGATAAAACGAGCTCGTTAAAGACTGTCTGGGGCGTTAAAGACTGTCTGGGCTCAGGCCCATCATTGCTGCTGATGATTTTGTCTGAAATGAGGCATACATTAAATAAACTGCAACTACCCAGCCATTTACTGAGAATTTGTCTCCTTATTTTTCAAAATGAAGTAGAATGGGAAGTTCTCTGCCATTTTTTTCAATCTAATGAGTAATTTTTGAGCATACGCTATCTGTAAGAAACTGCTGGTGATGCCAGCGGCCCCGGTTCGGATCCCACATGAGGGCCAGTGACACTGCCCTCTACAGCTAACAACAGCTCCACCTGGAGCTGGGCTGTGCGAACCCCGGTGATGGTGTGGGCTGCAGCCCCTGCTGCAGTGGGCTGCCATAGGCTGCAGTGAGTGGCCCACAGCCAGCGTGAGCGGCTGGCAGCCAAGCGTGAGCTGCCAATAGCCGCGGTGAGCGACATCCAGAGGCCAGCGACCGATCTGCCTCATCCGGGAAGAGCGCAATGACGATACCAACAGTGAAGCAACATCCTCCGCAACTAAACTGAAGAACAAGAAGACGGCAACTTGTCTGTTCCCCTTCCCCGATTCCCCAACGCTGCTCCCCTCCACCAATTCCCCAATAAAATCTTTAAAAAAAAAAAAAAAAAAAAAAAAAAAAAAATGAAACTGCTGGTGACTTTTTGTATGGCTACTATAAGATAATCCTTTTAAAATGGTGAGTAACCATCACTTTTATGGTTAATTGATTTGGGGGGAAATGTTCCAAGACAATTCAATGGGGAAAGAGTTGTTTTATCAACAAACGTGTGGGACAACTGGATGTTTACATGCAAAATAGTGAAACTGGATCCCTACTTCACACCATGTATACAAAAGTTACTCAAAATGGATCAAAGATCTAAATGTTAGAGCTAAAACTATAAAACATTTAAGAGAAAACATAAGCATAAATCTTAATGACCTGGGATTAGGCAATAGTTTTTAATTACCCCAGAAGCATAAGCAATAATAACAAAAAATAAATAAACTGGACATCATCAAAATTTACAACTTTTGTGCTTCCAAGGACACCATGAAGAAAGTGAAAAGAAAATTCACAGAATGGGAGAAAATTTTTGCAAATTATATATCTGATAAGGGATACTTACTCCCAAAGAACTCTTACAACTTAATAACAAAAAGATAAATAACCAAATTAAAACAAGAGTAAAGGATCTAAATAGACATTTCTCAGAAAAAAAATATGCAAATGACCTATAAGCATATGAAAAGGTATCTAACCTTATTACAATAGCTACCAGGGAAATGCAAATCAAAACCACAATGAATAAAATAGCAGAACTCACCCAGTTGGCACAGCAAAAAGACCAAAGAATAAAAAACAATGAAAATAGTTTAAGAGCCCTATGGGACAAGGTGAAGCGCAACCACCTTCGAATCATAGGGATACCAGAAGGAGAAGAGAAGAAGCAAGGGGTCGAAAATGTATTTGAAAAAATAATGACTGAAAACTTCCCTACCCTGGTGAAGGAAATCAACATACATGCCCAGGAAGTGCAGAGGGTTCCAAACAAGCTGAACCCAAACAGGTCCACACCAAGACACATCATAGTTAAAATGGCAAAGGTTAAAGACAGAGACAGAATCCTAGAGGCTGCAAGAGAAAGACAGCAGGTTACATACAAAGGAACTCCTGTTAGACTAACAGCTGACTTGTCTACAGAAACTCTGCAGGCCAGAAGGGAGTGGCAGGAGATATTCAAAGTGACACAAAATAAAGGCCTACAACCAAGATTGCTCTACCCAGCATGGCTATCACTTAAAATTGAAGGAGAAATAAAGAGCTTCTCAGAAAAGAATAAGCTTAAGGAATTCATTACCACCAAGCCAGCATTGCAAGAAATGTTAAAAGGGCTTTTTAAACAAAAGAAAGGGGTAAACAAGCTAACCCAGAGAGACAATTTAAGAAGATTGAAGTCATATCAAGCAGATATAAAGGAAAAACTGATGGTTGCTGGCTGGGAGGGAGTGGGGAAGAGGGAGAGGGGGAAGGTTTTGGACAGTGTAGGTGGGACTACAATGTTGCCGCAGGGATATGGGGACAGTTCTGGGAATGTAATTGATAATGTTGTGAAGAGACTATTATGTTGCGAGAAATAAGTCAGTCGGAGAAGGACAGGTACCATGTGATCTCACTTGTGTGTGGAGTCTGAAGAGCTGAGTGAACGATCAAAGTAAACAGACTTGTAGATGTAGAGGAAAAACTGAGGGTTGCCAGTTGGGAGGGGGGTGGGGATGGGGGGAAGGGGAAGGGATTAGACAGCATAAATAGACAACTACAATATTGCCACAGGGATATGAAACACAGTTCGGGGAATATAATAATGTAAAAATTTTGTGGTGTGTCAGATAGACACATGTCTTGTTAGGGAGACCACTTCATGGATGGAGTAGAGGCTTGATCACTGCACTGTACACCTGAAGCTGATGTTGTATAGTATTGTATGCCAACTGCAACTGAATATGTGGATGGTCACGGGATGTGGAGTATACTGTGGAGAGGAGTCAGGGGAGTTGTGATGGATATGTATGATATGGGGGGGGGGAGTGGGGTGGCAAACTGGGGGAGGGGGGGTTTCACTTTGGGGGGTAAAGAGTGTAACTACTGCATTGTGTTGTACACCTGAAACTAATAAAAAAAAAACACAACACAATGAGATACTGCTTCACACTCGGGATGGCTATACTAAAAAAGACAGATAACAACAAGCATTGGCAAAAATGTGGAGAATTTGGAACCCTCCTCATACTCTGTTGGTGGGGATGTAAAATGGCACAGACACTTTAGAAATCAGCCTGGCAGTTCTATGTCTTCCAAAGGCTAGACACAGAGTTACAATATTACCCAGAAATTCCACTCCTAGGTATATACTCAAAAGAAATGAAAACCTATGTCCATACAAAAATGCTCATAGCAGAATCATTCATAATAGCCAAAAAGAAGAAACAACCCAAATATCCTGATGTATCTATCTATCTATCTATCTATCTATCTATCTATCTATCGAAATATTATTTGGCAATAAACAAAATGAAGTACTGATATATGCTACAACATTGAAAAATCTTGAAAACATTATGCTAAGTGAAAGAAGCCAATTACAGAAGGCTACATATTGTATCATTCCATTTTTTATATGAAATGTCCAACAACAGGCAAATCTATACATAGAAAAATTGATTAGTGGTTGCCTAGGGCTGGGGTTGTTGGGGGAAAATGAGAAGTGACCGTTAATAGATAAGGGATTTCTTTTTTTTTTAAAAGATTTTATTGGGGAATCGGGGGTGGGGAACAGCATTGGGGAATTGGGGAAGGAGAACAGACAAGTTGCTATCCTTTTGTTCTTCAGTCTAGTTGTGGAGGATGTCGTTTCACTGGTCCATGTTGGTATTATCATTGCTCTGTTCCCTGGTGAGGCAGTCGCTCGCTGGCCACTGGATGGTCTCTCACCATGGCTCACGGCAGCTCACACCAGCTGCTGGCCACTCACGCTGGCTGCCAGCCACTCACAGTAGCACACGGCAGCCCATTGCAGCCTACGCTGTCCCTGGCGACTCACGGCAGCCCAGCTCCAGGTTGAGCTGTTGTTCACCATCTTAGCTGTAAAGGGCGCAGTGTCACTGGCCCTCATGTGGGATCCGAACCAGGGCCCTGCTGCTCAGAGCTGGCATCCCAAGCCAACTCTTAACCAACGTGCCATTTGGCCAGCCCGAGGGGTTTCTTTTTAAGGTGATGAAAATGTTCTAAAATTGATTGTGAGGATGATTGAGCAACTCTTAGAATATATTGGAAGCCATTTAATTTTACACTTTAAATAGGTCAATTGTGTGGTATGTGAATTATAGCTTAGTAAAGCTGTAATTTAAAGAACAGTGAGCAACACATTTTGGAATGTTATAATGACTAAAGAAGCACATTTGGGCTCGACCAGCAATGGTTGCAGAGAGAAATTGACCAATAAACCTATACAGTCTATAGGCCATGGGTCCTGATTAGGAGAGTTACTGTTCCCTGAGATAAATGGCCAGTTTGTCACATCTGCCCTTGGCCTCAGGAGTAGGTGATAGAAACAGCTTCCCCATGGTACCCAGCAGCGTGCAAGAAAGATGCCTGCTGAGAGCAACAGCTGGAACTGAAAGGACTGCAAGAAGCCAGGAGAGTCCTGTCTGCCCTTGGTGGATTCAGGCTTGAAGTCTCTCCCCAAGGAGATACCCAGGAGGTAGCCAACAAGCTAGTGACCTGGGAGGCAGCCAAAAGGAAAAGTCAAAATAGCACTTTCCTTTTCCCTTCTGATACCCTTAGAATCTTTCAGTCTTCCCTGAGGACTCACTTACCCTTCCCTGTCTATCTTTGATCCATCCACTCAGTGCCTAGTCCCTTCCTGGAAGTTTCTACCTCTGCTCCAAGATCACCTCAGAGCAGGGCAGATACTTGCCATATCTCTGTGTTAATCATTGTGGGGTTGCCCCTACTCTGTGATTAAACTTCAGCTCTCTCTCTCATCAAACGTGCTTCCTATTTTACTGTTTCTAAGGTATGTAATATTGCTATGGCCGTAACAATACCCTGTCCTTTCCCAGAGCCTTCCGCCCAAATTGCTCAGAACCCTTCTCTGATGCTTTTCCCTTCCTCTTTGTCTCTCCTTAAATAATTCACATAAACTTTTAATATGTTTACCATGTGTATTCGTTTGTAGGGCTGCCACAACAAAGTATAGACAGTAAGTCCCCGACTTAATGAACAATCGAGCTGTGAACTTTCACAGATAGGAACGGACCTCGCATTAGGAACACTCGTAGCTGCGAACACATCGCGGGAGTAGCTCCCATGTCTGCCGGACATTGTCACAGCGGTGCTGCTGTGTGCTTACTGTACAGTGAGATCGTGTACAGTATACAGGGCTCAATCAGAGCCCAGGATGTCCGGAAGCAAGAGGAAAGGCAGTGGGAATGTGGAGGGCACTGCTAGGAAGCATCAAAGGTGTATAAGACTCACTTTGTCGGACTTATGAATGAATCTGACTTATGAACGTTCTCCCAGAATGGAACTCGTGCATAAGTTGGGGACTTACTGTACCACAAACTGGGTGGTTTAAAAAACAGAAATTTATGTTCTCACAGCTCTGGGGGGGCTAGAAGTCTGAGATCAAGATGTCAAGAAGGTTGGTTTCCTCAGGGATCTTTACTCAGCTTGTAGATGGCTGTCTTCTTCTTGTGTTTTCACCTGGTCTTCCTTCTGTGTATCTGTATCCTTGTCACCTCTTCTTATAAGGATACCGAGTCATATTATAGTAGGGCCCGCCCATATGACCTAATTTTATATTAATTACATCTTTAAAGATCCTATCTCCAAACACAGTTACATTTTGGGGGTACTGGAGGTTATGTAAGGGTGAAACTCGGGGAATCAATTACGTAGTTAGACTTAGCTAACTTGCAGTTTGATTCACCCTGATATTCAGCTGTTTTCTTTTTATTTTTCCCCTAACTGATTAAGAACTCTATTTTGTTCCCTTTCTTAAATCTACACATACCTCGTTAATCCATTTAATCAGTAGAATCCTAACCAGAAAAGAGCAATTCCTCAGGCACCCAGACACCAGAATCTATTTTGTAATTCCCTTGCAGTTTTTACTGGTGACGCATAAAGCCCCAGGCCTCAATGGCCAAGCCCAGAGATAACATTATCTTAAACCAGACCAGACCGCAGGAAGCGATACCAGCCCTGGACCTGCCTGACCGACTCCCCCTTTCCTTTGTTCTTCATCTTGTGTACCTATAAAACCTTCTGACTGGTCTAGGAAGGGTGGGGAGGGGAGGCAAGGTGGCCTTTGGACAGTAGTCCGCCATTCTCCCAGAATGTCTGCATTCTGAATAAACCTAGTTTTCTTTCCACCAACCTTGTCTCTCGATTTTTTTACTTTTTCAAACGGCAGGCAGCTGGACCTTAGCAGAGTAACGTTAGGACTTCGACATCTGAATGGGGTGGGGCGGGGGGGGGGAGTGGGCAAGGAGGAACAGTTAAGCCCATAACACCTCGTTTTTCCTTTTATAAAATAATGTGTATGTTTTTCTTATATAAGAAATAAATGGGGGCCGGCCAAGTGACCCAGTGGTTAAGAGCTGGCTTGGGACGCCAGCGGCCCCAGTTCAGATCCCACATGAGGGCCAGTGACACTGCCCTCTAAAGAAAAAAAAAAAAAAAGAAAGAAATGTTTCATATCGAAAACTTGACTATACTGGTAAGACAAAAGTGAAAAATGAAAATTATCCATAATCCTACCAACTAGGGGTAACTGTTAATTGACATTTTGCCTATTATGTCCCCAAACTTTTTTCAATGCATAAACACACATAGTTTTTGAGAAATGAGATTATACCATAACGCTGTTCTATTGTCCCCTTTATCAAGGTTTCTACTCAATTTATTTATTCCCTCATTTTCTTCTTCCTTATCATAAATCACTTAGTCCTTCTTTTACCATTTATCTTTCAATCAGTCAATCATTTGAAAAATATTTATTCAGTGCCGATTAAGGGCCAGGCACTACCCTGGGTGCTAGGGTTACACCTTAGGCTTATAGCCTAGAGGTGCAGTCTCTCAGCCAAATCCTTTTCTCATCCACCTTTTTTTTGCTTCCTGACTATCCCAGTCTCTACCTAGTCCTCCAGTTTCTCACCAAAGAGGATATTGGGAGATGGATGACAAAGACTGAATTCTCATTGAAGGGAAAGACATGAATTTGAATGAGCATTGACATAATTCTCTTTGAGAAATGGAGAGTGAGGCAAAGCAGAGAGCATTAAGAAGACAATAACTCTTATCTATCCATGTATCTAACTCTTCCTTCCTCTTCCATGTGACCCAGTTTGGATTCCACCTTTTTACTCAGGCTGAAACTGCCTCTTTAGGGAATTATTTAGCTGCACAGTCCATGAGGCACTCTGACAAGCAGTGCCCTTATCATGGAATACTCTCCCAGAGTGATGCCTGAGAAGAGAGCCCCAGGCATCGGGTGGAAGGGGAAGGGCCCTGTGGATCACACAGCATCTCCAGTGCCTGGCATAATCCTTGGCTACAGTCCTGCCCATCATGGCCCCATTTCCATTTGGATGGGGAAGCTTACTTTGATCTTTTATTCTTATCCCACTTACTTATGTGCTTGTGGCCTGGCTTCTTTTCACAAAGTGGTTAGATCTAATCAGTCAGTGATTTAAAAACACCCCAAGGGTGACACTCTTCCAGTGGAAGGTGCGAGGCCTGATGCTCGGCTTCATGCTTTCCTGTTAGACCCTTTTGCCTACGCAGTGAAATTTTTTCACAGGGAGTCTTTTAATGCAATGTTCCTTCCTGTTTTCTTTTATTCCTTGGTTCAATCACTTTTGGCGTGGTTAGCACTTTAAGGAAGTGGCAGCTGGTTTCCTGGTTGTTTTTTAACTCCTTGACATTTTTTGAGCTTCATACAACCAGCTTCTTCAGCAGGCTCTTTCCGAAGATGGCTGTAGCTGGCCCTGGATTGTTCTCTTAGGTGGATATTAGAAATTAGTTGATATGACTTTACTAAACATAAGAAGGATATTTGGTTCAGTCAGAATTAGGAAAACTAGGTCAATTGAATTGTTTTATTTCTTAAAATTTAAAAATCATCCAAAGCAATCAATCAACCCTCAAGAATCTATCTATTAGAGCCTGTGCCTAGCACAGTGTGTTTTTAGGGAATATAAAACACTTACCCGAATCCTTTATGCTTTTGTAATTTAATTGGAAACTTAACAGCTTATTTGAGAAATACTGAAAATAGAGCTATGTAAAATTTCAATAACAAAATATCATTTTTTTACCCATGAGAATGGCAAAAGTTAAGAGGTCTGATAATATTAAATGATTAAAGGGTGTGGGTTAATGGGTTCTCTCATATATTGCTGGTGGGAGTACAAAGAGAAATTTATCTATTTTGGAGGACAATTGGCAGAATCTAGTCAAGCTTAAAATGTACACACCATTATGACTCAGCAATTCTAGTCCTCAGTGTCTACTGTAGAAAACCTCTTACCATTATACAAAGAGGCCTATTGAGGACGCTCTTTATGCCACTGTAATAGTGAAAAGTGGAGCCAACGTAGCCATTCATCCGCTGAATAATTAAATAAGCTGTGGTTTACCTATACTATGGAATTCTATTGTCAGAGCCAGAGCAGACTACCCCAAAATATCCCACAGTGGCATATTGATAGCTTTGGTTTAAAATTACTTGACAAGCAGCCAGTGCAAGTGGCATGTTGACCCTCTCCATTGTCTCCTTGAATGCAGGAAGCAAATCTCCCCATGTGAAAATGCCCTCCTTACTCCAGGGTGGCTAAGAAGACATCCTTACGACTAGAGTGAAGGAATCCAGGGCTGTAAAGCTTACATAAATAAACCTTCTTCTTCCTTTACTAATTTACTACCCAAGCCCAAGCTTTGTTTAGATTCTTCACTAATAAGCACCCAAACCTGTGTCTTTATCTTATAAATTCTTCACAAATTTATTGTTTCTAAAAAAGAATAAAGCTAGCTGGCTCATCATTTATTTCTGTGAGCATCATTTATGATTTCCTGTGGGCATGTATTAAATTGTTTTTTCTCCTGTTATCTGGACTTGTGTCAATTTTATTATTAGCCTGGCCATCATAACTCAAGAAGGATAGAGGGGGAATTTCTCCCTCCCCAATACAATACAACAACCTAAAAGTATAAAGTGGATTTATATAGATTAAAGTCATGTATAACAATGAGTGGAAAATCCAATTAGAGGGTAAATATGTATGCATAACAGTTTTTATACAGGGAAAAAAATTCCTATGCTATTACATACTATGTTATTATAGTTATATATTTTGCATAGGGATACTTACATAAGTATATGTATGTATATAAGATCTGACAATGAAGTTCGGGAACTTGTTGCAACGATGTCGCTAACCTTTTTTTTTTTTGCTATCAGAGGGATTATCATTATGAATTTGTACCAACTGGACAAACAGTTAACCAAGTTTACTCTTTGGAAGTGCTGAAAAGACTGCATGAAAAAGTTAGGCAACCTGAACTTTTCGCCAATAATTCATGGCACTTGCATCAAGACAACGCACCAGTTCACACGGCACTGTCTGTGAGGGAGTTTTTAGCCAGTAAACAAATAACTGTATTGGAACACCCTCCCTACTCACCTGATCTGCCCCCCAGTGACTTCTTTTTTCACCCAAAGTATAAAGGAAATATTGAAAGGAAGACATTTTGATGGCATTCAGGACATCAAGGGTACTACAACAACAGTGCTGATGGCCATTCCAGAAAGAGTTCCAAAATTGATTTCAAGGGTGGACTGGACATTGGTGTTGGTGCATAGCTTCCCAAGGGCAGTACTTTGAAGGTGACCATAGTGATATTAAGCAATGAGGTATGTAGCACTTTTTCTAGGATGAGTTTGTGAACTTAGTTGTCTGACCTTGTGTGTGTGTGTGTGTGTGTGTGTGTGTGTGCATGCAACAAGTTGATAACAACGTTCTTCTCTGAGGAAAAGGCAGGGTACCAAGGTGAGGGGATGTTTAATGAGGCTTTATCTATAACATTTCTATTTTTTAAATATATTACTTGTGAAATAAAATTGATTTAAAAAATAGAGCTATGTCATATTCTGCCTTTTCTCATTAGTAAAGGCTTTGGGTCCACCCAGAGTATTTGCTTATGTATTTTTTATTTATTAGATTACATTTAATCATCAAATGTACTGTAGAAAATATTGGGTTATCGGAAAAGTCATGATGTGTTTTTTCCATGTTTTTCATTGCAAAAATGCGTCACGACTTTTCCAAGAACCCAATAGTAATCAAATATAATTACGCACAAGAACACACAAGAATGAATACCTTGTAGACTATTCTACAAAGAAAGCTCAATCATTTTAAAATGAAGAGATGAGATGTCTGGCTCTCTGTAGGGCTGTTGGTAATGTTCACTGAGGCACCCTAATAGTTAACGTGGATAAACAAATTTCATCAGATTTCATCAAATTTCAACAAATTTCATAGTTGTTCATCAGAACCTGAGGGTTGCTGACATGACTAAGGCATGGTTAGTCTCATAGAGGAGGGGATTCTTGAGCAGAGTTTAAAAGGAAAGCCTGGGGGCTGTTGGCATGAAGGCTAATTGAAGAAACGAAATACAGCTCACATTTGTGGGCTTCTGCGGAGTACCATCCCCAAGCTCAGAGCTAAGGATATGAAGGCTCCTGAACTAACTCGTAGCTCAGAGCATGGAGTTGGAATTTGATTTGCAATTCTACTTCACTGTCGCAGCAACCTTGTGGGTAATAGTTACCATCACCGCCCCCTTTTTTTTCAGAAGATGAAACTGCGGTTCAGGGAAGTTAAGTAACTTGCCTGAGGCCCTACAGCTGGTGCCAGAACCAGTCTTCCACGTCAGGTTTGCCAGAGCCTAAAACCTTTGCTTTCACATGCATTTGTGGGTTTACTCACATCATTTGAAACAACAAAAAAAATCTACAGTGAATCATATTCCCGCTTTTCAGGACTAGGCAATAAGGAGGAGATGTATGGTATCAACAAAAGAAATGAAAGGCTTTGTAAAGATAATCCACAGCTCAAAAGTCTTACTCCTCCAGGGTGGAGCAGATCTTTAGAATAGCTTAGAATTCAAGTAACTTGCCGGCAGAATCAAGTAAGACACACTGGAGTAGAGACAGTGAGAAAATGAGTGTGTTTAATTAAACTTCCTTGGTGCACTATCTGTCCTATCAGACCCCCGAAACGGTCCTCCTCCCAGGTGCTCATCCCTCTGAGTCATCCACTAAAACTCACTATTTCTCCCCTAACACTTGGAGGCCACTGCCAGGCTCCTTTTCACAGCAGCTCCCGTTTCAGGGGTGCAGCCAGTTGGACCTTGGGTAATCTCTGTTCCAGGCAGGATCATGACTACTTACTGTAGGGTGGGACATAACTCCAGGGAAGCTCACAAAATCAGGGTATTACAGAGATTTGCTGGTCCGATCTAGGGGACAGAGGAGAAGGGATGGCAGATGTGGATTTCAATCTCCGCTGGGTAGAGAACATTCTTTCAGAACTATGACTCCGACCGGAGCCCACTCCTTCATTGACATCTCAATGCCTTCAGGATAAAATCCTAAATCCCTCATGCCCTGCAGGACTCTCCTGCCGGTGTGGCTTCCTGGGTCTGAGCTTTCCCCACTGTTCCCTATGTTCCAGCCTTACTGGACATCAAAGTCACCCCACTGCCTTTACAACACTGTCCCTTCTACTCAGAATGCTCTCCCCTTGGCCTAATTCTATGCCTCAATATTAACACGACTTCCTCAGGGGGCCCTTCCCAGACTCCTCCCTCACAGGAGTTGTGTTCCTTGTTCCCCGCCCACAGCACCTTGTGCTTCCTGTTAGGAGCATTCCTGTGTTGGAATTTTCTATGCCATGCCGGCCTGCCCCACTAGCCTGATTGCTCCATGAAGACAAGGACCATGCGTGATGTGTTCATTACCATGCCTAGCATATAGTAGGCATTCAAGAAATGTTTGTGTTGAACCACTAAACAGGTGGCCAGAGCTGTTATCATCACTGCTAAAAGAAGCTGCCATATAGACCTCTATGTAGTAAGTGTTTTCTCCATTGATGGTCTAAACGGCTGAATTCCAAAGGAAGCGGTACAAACATGAAATGTGCTTGCTGTTCTGCATCTGTGTGATAACTGTGGGCTATCAAGAAGTGAAGGGAGGAGCTCTCATAAACAGTGAAGTCAGCCCCTACGGAGACCAGTCACATGCCTCCAGCCACTTGCCCCCCACAGCTTGTTGTGGCTCCCAGGGGCTCCCAATCAAGACTGGTGTGTTTCCTGGATTGAGGGCTCAGTGCAAATGTGACCACAGCACTACCTGTCTTCCATATTTCATTTGCCCTTTTGGCGGTTTGTACCACAGAAAGGAGGGGTAGCTTCTCATCATGAACATCACACCCCTCTGGGGAAAGCTGTTCTCCAACAACCTCAGCTCAGTAAAAGTCACCCTGAACTACAGGAAGGGCTGGAGACAGAGCTGGGCAATGCTGCCTCGGGGTTGCCAGCAGTACAGAGTACAGGTGAGAGGTGAGTCATACTGGGCTTTCCTCCCTCTCTCTGCAGATGCCACATTGCACTGGGAGTCTGATGATGGGGCTCTGGAAAGGTGCTGAGGGCCTGCCCCCTGGGCCTTTGATTCCAGGCTGGAGGATCTACAGGGCAAACTTTGTGCAGCAGAGGAGGGGTCCCCAGCCTCCCAAATGCTCCCTCTTTTGCACTGATGCTTGAAATTACTTACCCAAGGGACAGGATCTTTTACACTATGATTAGCACTAAGGTTTAAATTTAGCTAATTCCATGAGAGGTAACACAGTATGCTAAACTCCCCTGTCTCCACCTCTCCCAATCTTTTAAAGGCAGAGAGGAGGGGCTGGCCGAGTGGCTCAGTTGGTTAAGAGCTCACTCAAGAGTGCGAGCTGAGCTCTGAGCAACAGCAGTTCGATGCCCAGCCCAAGCTGAGCTGCCGCTAAGCTACCAACAGGTGGCAGGATGGCTCAGCTAAAAAAAAAAAAAAAATTTTAAAATAAAATAAAATAAAATAAAACAAAGTAAAGGCAGAGAGGATTGTTGTTTGCTAGGATGCCTTCTTGGTGTGCTTCTGGATTGAAGAATCCAGGTAATTAACCACCGGAATGGAAGTAAAGCAAAGGGAAACTAAGTTGATTTATTTAATAGGGTTTATGTGGAGAAGGGATGGGAAGGAGAAGAAAGGTGTCAGGGAGAGAAAGAGAAAAGAGACAGATTTGAGGAGAGGAGAGCCATGGCCTGGTTTGTGAGAAAGCTTGAGAGTCACAGGATTTCAAAGAAGTTTTGTTATACATCAAAAGAAAACTCCTTCCAAAATCCTGCCATTTGGGACAACATGGATGACCCTGGAGGGCGTGATGTGAAGTGAAATAAGCCAGACAGAGAAAGACAAACATCACATCAATCACTTAAAAAAAAATAAAGCTGAACTCATAGAAATACAGAGTATAAAAGTACTGCCAGGAGCTAGGGGGCATGGGAAATAGGGAGAGATTGGTAAAAGGGTACAAACTTTCAACTGTAAGGTGAGTAAGTTCTGAGGATCTAATGTAAAACATGACAACTATACAGTAGTTGATAAACACTGTATTGTATAATTGAAATTTTCCAAGAGAGTAGAACTTAAATGTTCTCTTACAAACACAAGTGAGGTATGATGATAGATGTGTTAACTAGAGAGGGAATCCTTTAACAATGTATATGTATATCAAATCACATGGTACAATTTAAATATTTTGCAGTTTTATTTGTCAATTATTCCTCAACAAAATGGAAAAACAGTAAAATTCTTCCTTTGTGGTATTTTTCTTATGACAGAACAGGCTTTTTTTCTTCATTCCACATCTCTGAATCAGACTCCATTTTGAGACTGAGCCTCTTGGGGCTCTCAGTGTCTGTGAGCTGAATGACTTAAATTCATGTTCATTGAATAAGCATCACTGGTGACCAGCTTGCTGTGTGCCCGGGAGGAGGGTGCTACAGTGGGGTTGTTGGCACTGCCTCTGGAGCCAGGCAGGCCTGGGTTCAAATCCTACCTCCACTCCTTGCAAGCTGTGTGACCTTTCAGAAGTGATTAAATAACATTTACTTTTTGTTTTTGTCTACCATGTGTCAAACTCCCTGCTATGACTACTCCCATTTTACACACTAGGACACAATGCCTCAGAGAGATCAAATAACTTGCTCAAAGACAATCAACCAGCCAGTGGTGGAACCAGGACTCAAAACCCAGATCTACATGGGTCCAAAGACATTTTGTTTCCCATCTGCTGTCCCTGTCACTGCCCCACTACTTAGTGTCACTAAGCCTCAATTTCCTTGGGTATAAAATGAGAATTATGATATCTGCTTCAGAGATTGGTGATCAAAGAAGAAAAATGAAGGCAAGCCTGCCTCTGACCTTGGCACACAGTCAGGGTGAATTTCACAACTTCCCACCCCAGGCACAACAAGGTGCAAATGGCTGGTTTGAGATATTTTCTTGACAGTGAGGGGAGGGCACTAGGTAGATGAAAGAAAATGGAGAAAAGACAGGAACAAGAGAATATCGTTAAAGATCAACTTTGCCAAGTCCACAACTTTGTCCCAGATCTGGGGGTGTAGCAACCTCTCAAGGATCTAAGACCCAGATTAAGGGGCCCCAGAAAGCCAATCAAGAGGTCAGAAGGTTGAGCTGAAGCGGAAGCCCCAGGTTACAGAGCAGATTGCTGTCACACCAGGGTCTTCGCACTGCACGCTGCCCAAGGGCTGATATGTGATACAGGTGACAGGGACAAAAGATAAAGCATGGTATTCACAAACCCTCACTCTGCCTCACCTTCCTTACAAGGACAGATAGTTTGGAGCTTAGCCAGCTAGTGGGCCTTAGTTGTGCTGAAGAGAAGTGGACAGAACCAGAGAAAAACAAGGCATGGCAGAAGGGTTCATGCAGTCATGAGTACCCACTGCACCTCTCCGAGGCGCCAGGCTCTGTTCCAGGACTGGGGAGGCAGAAGCGAAGGAGAGAGACTCCGTCTTCTCCCTTTGGCAGCAATATCTGGGACGCAGGGAAGAGAGCTATCCAAGAGGTGTTGCTGGTGGCCAAGTACAAAACAGGCCAAAGAGAGGCAGAGGCCAAATCCTGGGTGGTCATGTGTCCCTTGTTAAGAAGTTTGGACAGTGTCCTGTGAGCAGTGGCAGCCTTGGAACAGTGTGGAGGATCCATTTGAAGGGCTTAAGTCTGGAGGCAGGGAGTCCAGAGAGGAGAAAGCTTTGCCTTTGGGGCTCTGCTTCCTTCTAGAGTTCCCATTAGCCATTTTTTTTTGAGGGCAGTCTCACTGGCCCTCATATGTGGGACCCGAACCAGGGCCGCTGGCTTCCCAAGCCAGCACTTAACCACTGCACCACTCGGCCGGCCCTCCCCTTAGTCATTTTTTAAAAAATGATTGTCTTCCCAGCTTGACTCACCAAATTGGAAACCACTCTCAGAAACTGGAAATTACTCCACTTCAGAAAGATGGCTTTTGCCAAAACACAAGCCTGAGAAGTGAAACTGAGTACTTAGAACGAAAGGGGTAAAAAAAAGAAAAACAATAGTAAGTTCATTAGGATAATCACCTAGAACCACAATCCAGATGAAAAGGTTTTCAGTAACAATTGCAAAAGGACAGTCAGAATGTACAGGATTACATCTGACAACCTCCTCACTATGCAGCTCACTGGTAACGTTTAAGTAGTTGGTGATATCCAAAATCTCTTCAGCAGCAGCCAAATAGGACAGAGATGCTGTAGGTTTTCCGTTGGAAACATAAATAAAAACGTCAATTGGGCTGATTTGATTTTGTATTTCTGTAATGCAATAATTGCCTCCTAAATCCCAGTTCCTGTCTTTGCAGCTTTCCTTGGATAGCTTTAAGGCAGGTTTAAGTTTTTTTTGTGTGTGTTTTTTTTTTCTGAGAAGTCAAGTTCAAACTCCCCCTTTGATAAGTTACAGCTAGAGTCTGGGAGTAGGTGCAGTTCACATTGATTTAAATCATATTACCATTCTTGATATTTACAAAAGGAGGTGGCTTTTCCAGCGGAAGGGTTTGGACAACATGATCCGTAAAGTCACTAACCTGCTCATGTGGCCTGGTCCCACCCCACGGGCACAGATTCCATTGTAAGACAGTTCTGTCAGGTTTGGCATAGCAGAACCAGGGGATATGAAGCCTGAGGAAAAACCAAAATCTCTTCTAGGGATTTTCCTCTAAGGCAGGTTTTCTTCAGTGTAAATTAATAGCACAACTGACTTTCTGTAAGTTTCCCATTCCAAGTGTCTGGATCAGACCTCAGGGCTATACAAGAAGGTAGGAAGTCCTGTGGGAAACTTCATGAATGCAAGGTCATGCAGAGACTTACACAGTGATGCAGTACTGGGACTGGCTCACTCAGGCCCCATACTACTGGCTGACGGCTTTGTCGTTTCCATCCAGAAACAGCAGTACATGGTGGCTCATATATCACTGAGAAGATGGCCACTAAAAATACTGTCCCCCACTTTTTGTTCTAACATGGTCCTCTCTCAGAGACCACATCCATCTCTACTAATTTTATCAGCTCATGTCTGATAAGTCTCTGTTCCTTCCAATTCATCTCAATCAGTATTTGATGAAGTCCCACCACCTACTACTAGACATTTCACCAGGCTCTGGTGACTCCCAGAGGCATAAGTTATGGTCTTCACCCAGCAGGTACTCACATCTAGTGAGAGTCACAAACAGAAATCAACCAGTCCTTATAAATCAAGTCATCCTGGTACTCCAATCTCAGGATGACAGGAGATTGAAGGAAACAGTGTTCAAAATTCATAAGATGTTAAAAGTAACCTAAATCTTTTGCTTGCTTTTTCCTGGAGAAAACCAAAGGGAGTTCCACTGATAATCCACTGCAGCACTTTGTAATATCCCTAGATAAATACTGAATTAGTAATCTGGAAAACAAAGTTATAGGCACAATGAAAAAATAAGGGAAAGTTCAAAGACATGGAGGAGGATGGGTTAAAGATGACGGGATTGAAGGAAGAAAAATTGGTTAGGACTATTAAATTCTCTGAAGGCAAGACGGAATGAGAACCTCAACTCAAACAATGGGATGGGGGTAGGCTGACCAGGATGGATTCCAGAGATGGGGAGCAGAGTGGGAGAGACTCAGGAAGTAAGGCAGGCAGTCTGCAGCACCACCAGCAACCTCACTTTTCTACATGGAAAAGTCACTTTAGATTCAATATGTCCAAACTTATCTTGTTACCTTCAATCCAGTTCCCCATCCTGACTCTCCCATTTATGTCAGTCATGCCACCAATTTTCTAGCCCCTGACCTTAAAAACTTGTGAGTTATCATTTCCCTTCCCTCCTCCTTCATTCCCTATAATCAAGTCTGACACTAAACCCTGTTATTTCTTTCACACATCTACCCAAATAGCTCTTTGCTCTCCATTTATGTTCCCATTAGAGAGGTACAGTTCACCTCACCTCTAGATTATTCCAGTAGCCTATAGCTGGCCTCCTTGATTCCTTTTTTCCTTCTTCATCAGAGTTTTTAATGGTCCTAAAAATAAGCAGAAGGGAGTTTCTATTTATAGAGCACTGTCACATCTCAGACACTGAACTAGTTGCTTTATTTTATTTAAGCTTCACTATTGGACTGAAATAGGTCAAAGGCATTTATTTTTCCTTAAAATTTGATTTTTATTTAAAAGTTATGCTTAAAAATTGTGCTTAGATATGAAGTTGAAATGTACTTTAAAGTCTAATGGGAATTAAAAGTACTTTGCAACATTTCAAAGAAAATAATGAAATGCTGGTTTCAAAAGTTGCTTGCTAAAATAAAGACGTGAGATTTCACAAGCAATTTTAGGAAAACTCTAAAACATGAATAAATGAAGATAGGGAAAAATCTAAGTACTCATCACAAATACATCTTGGCATATTATCAAGCAAAAATCAAACAACATGTTTATAAATTTCAGATATTGAAAGGCTGAGTAAGAGGAGGATGCGATTCTACAGGACCATGAACAGTGTAACTCGAGGAACATGCAGGCAATATCTCCTTTCTATCAGAGGTTCCTTTAGAACTCCCTACACTTTCCATCCCCCCTCCTACACTGTGTATTTCCTATTTGTTTAATCACAAAATTATCAATCCTTTCTTTTATTTTAAAAGTATATATTCTTTTTTAGACATCCCCTTCTTGACCTTTCTAATAATCCCACAGCCCATTCTACACAACCTAAGATTCTTAAACCATATGTGGTGGGCTTGCCCCAATCATTAGAGTATCTTTTTCCCAGTAACCCTACCCTCCCACTTTCAGACCAGTCTGGGTTGGAGCACGTGACCAAGGGCAAGCCAATCAGCACTCTGCATTCTCAGAGACCACGTGATAGGCTTAGGGGCATCACATGACAGGAATCAGCAAATCCCAGGACCTCTGCAGGAGTTACTGGAAAAGAGCCTCTCTCTTTCTCATTGGACTTGAACCTGGGAGCTCTGAGGTGGGGCTGTGACACTGCAAGGGGAGCGCTCTCTGTGAACGGGGCCCACACAGAAGGGGCTTGAAAGATGGAGAGAGAGACACAGGGTCCTTCACATAATATGAGCTTTGATCCCAGCCTCATCCCAAGCCAGCCCTATCCTTGGCCATTCTATTCCCTGAGCCAATACAGTCCCTTTTTTTTGCTCACAGTTTTGTTTTGGTAGATGTTGATTTGTTTATTATTTGCAAACCAAAAGTCCTTACTGATACACAGGGTAAAGCACAAGCTTTGCCTTTCAACAGCACTCATCCCAGTTCTGTAGTACCTGGATATCAATTCAGAGAAGACTCTCTTGTCTGAGCTTAAGCTGGGGTTTGCACTGGAGTTCAGACATGTCAGGACAAACTGGTGGGTGCTAACAACGTATCTGCATTAGGGACTAAGCCGCCTCCCCGAAAATAACTCGCCCTAAGGGAAGAGGCACCAGGCCCAGCAGGCCTCACCCAGTAAGAAGAGCCAAGCCTGAAGGTCGGAGGG
This sequence comes from Aselliscus stoliczkanus, assembly GCA_033961575.1. Classification (NCBI taxonomy): domain Eukaryota; kingdom Metazoa; phylum Chordata; class Mammalia; order Chiroptera; family Hipposideridae; genus Aselliscus; species Aselliscus stoliczkanus. The sequence goes on from CM066731.1 coordinate 29,198,260, forward strand.
GAGGAGAAAATTTAAAGAGAATCAGGGCTGACCAAGTGGCTCAGTTGGTTAGAGCTCGGTCAAGAGTGCGAGCTGAGCTCTGAGCAATGGCGGTTCGATGCCCAGCCCGAGCTGAGTTGCCATTGAGCTGCCAACAGGTGGCAGGATGGCTCAGCTAAAAAAATGAATGAATAAATAAATGAATGAATGAATGAATAAATAAATAAATAAATAAATAAAACAAAATGAAAAAAAAAATAGAGAATCAGCATCTGTCTCTCAGATCTGTCTTCTGTCCAGAACTTGACCCCCTGGAGAAGAGAGGGCCGTAAGCAAAAATCTCAGAAAGCTGTTTGCCACAAAATTATCTAAGATGTAGGATATATGCAACACTACTTGGGGGCCCCTCTAAAATTACAACATATCACAAAAAGGGGAGAGTTCTTCTCCCCTACTTTATAATACAACCCTGCTCATTCTGGATTGTCTTGGCTCTAGAACAAGGCTTCTCAATTTCAGCACTATTGATATGTGGGGATGGATAATTCTTGTGGGGAGGGGGCTGTCCTGAGCATTGAAGGCTATTTGGCAGCACCCCCGGACTCTACTCACTAGATACCAATAGCATGCAACTCCCCAGTGGCGACAAACCAAAATGTCTCCAGACCTTGCCAAATGTTCCTTAGGGGTCAAAATCACCTGGTTAAGAACCACTGCTCTAGAGTATTAGTGGTTGTGGCAATACCTAAGAGAGCAATAACTTCAGTGTCCATCGGAAGTGGGTAAAATAAATGTGCCTGGACATATAGGCCAGTGCCCAGAATGTGCATGGGGAGGGGGAGAAGGGTAGTAAGGGAGGGGACAGTTTCTTACGCAGAAAGTCAAAAAACAAAAAGGAGAAACAGGACCCCATGGTAGGGGAACAGCAGTTGGCAGGATCCACTTGTGAGCCACACCCTGAGGACCTCCTGAAATGCTTTGGGAGAGTGCAAAGGACACAGGTCCTGGAGAACAAGTGGTGGCAAGAAATAGTAAAATACTCTCTTTGATTTTTCATGTGAGCCCATTTGTACCCAGAAGCCAGAGAGACCTGACAACATGTGGATTAAATTTAGAAAACTCGATGACCTTGAACCACATCGAATAGCTTGATTCAAGATCACCTGCTACTCTTCTCTCAGTCACAAGTCAATTTACCTGCCACCACAGGGTAATAAACTCCAAATGCTGTTTCCGGTGTGTAGACATTCTAGTATGTGTGCTGGGGAAAGAGAAAACAGGATGGTGTTTCCTGGACAAATTGGATCACCAGTCTCCAGAACAGTAGGAAGATTAGCTTGGGTGAAGAGGAGTCACTGAGACAGACAAAATAATCCCTGTTGGTGACAGAAGTGGCATTAGGGTGACAAGAGGCAAGGCCCTTTGGCATTTTTAAAAGGAGCCAGATTCATTTATTCACCACTTTCTTTTTTTTTTTTTTTTTTTTTTTTTTTTGGCCTTTTATATCTGATGCTGAGGTGCTATAATGTAATGAGAATTGGTTTTGCAGTCAGACAGGCCTGGGGTCCAATCCATTTACCATCACCTACTTGTTAGATGGTCTTGGGCAAGTTACTTTTCTACATTTGTTTCCTCCTCTCAGAAAGCGGCTAGAGCAAGCCGAACACTTAGTAGGTACCCGACCACATGCTAGCTGACCTTCCATAAAGCGAAGCAGGCCATGACTCCTGGACATTCACTCAGTGGACAGTGATCATTGGGTACTGTCACTTGATGGGTCCCTTGATAGGTCACAGACAAATAAGACTTGGTCCCTGTCTGAGGGAGCTAGACATCTCATTCTTCAATCCCATTTAACAAACATTGAAACTGTGTGCAAGTATAGAATTGAGCACATGGGCTACGGGAGGACAAAAAATTCCCTGGCAATGAGTAGAGAAGAAAAAAGAGGTCTTGTCCAAAAAAGAAATGGAAAGTGGGTCCCACTCTGTAGGCGTAAACTCAGTGGCTAAAAAGGTGAGGTAGTGAACCCAAGGTTCCCACAGGTGGTCGCTGCCATAGTGCATTGTATCTCAAGTTCAAAGCCTTTCGCTTACCTGTGACTATTTTATTAATGATTTGGTTAATGTTTTACCCAGTGTTAGAGTACCAGCCTCTTGAGGGCAGGGACTATATCTGATTTACTGTCCACTATACTCTTAGCAATAGCATTTAGAGGACACTCAGAGATAGTGTACAGTCATGTACCACATAATGACAGTTTCAGTCAAAGATGGGCCACATATATAGTGACAGTTTCATAAGATTATAATCTCATAATTTTTATACTGTAATTTTACTGTACCTTTTCTATGTTTAGATATGTTTATATACACAAATACCATTGTGTTATAATTGCCTACAGTACTCAGTACAGTAACCTGATGTACATGCTTATAGCGTAGGAGCAATAAGCTATACCACACAGCCTAGGCATGTAATCTAGATCTGTGTAAGTGCACTCTATGAATTCCAAACGTCATGTTTTTTTCCTGAAATTAGAGTATATTTTAAAATTGATGTGCATATTTAACTTGATCATGTTTTTCCCTCCTAAAAGCTGTTACTAAAATTATTTCACAATCTGCAGAGTTCTGAGAATTGCAGAAAGGTATTTTCTAGCTAACTGAACAATGAAAGCAGTGAGTGATAAATTCCCGAGTCTCCTCTTCTCCCTTTAGACACGAGGTGTGGGTTTCCATTCCAGTTCTCGTGCCCAACAAAATTTAGAGATTTAGATGTCCCATCATTCAACCATTTCTAAAAAAGACACTGTTTACCACAGGTAAAAGAGGAAAGCAAAAGAAACAAACACAGATTTAAGTCAGGTGCACTTAATAAAAAAGACCTCTAGGCGAGCACTTATGGTACCTTTGGAATTGCAATACCAAGCTATTCCCAGGAGGTAAGACATCTTCCATGGAAATGCAGCTGACCTTTAAGAACAGAAAAGGTACAAACCTGGCTCTTGATGGGATCATGGTGGTCTCTGTTCTCCCAGACCATCTGTGAGGCAGTAACACAAGCCAACTGAGTGGGGAGGCCTTGGCATAAACTAAAGTATAATACTTTCTCAGGGGAAAAGAGAGTCTCTTCAAGAAATGGTGTTGGGAAAACTGGATATGCACAAGCAAAAGAATTAAACTAGACCTCTATCTTACACTACACACAACACTGAAAATGGATTAAAGATCTCAGTGTGAGCCTGAAACCATAAAGCAACTATAAGAAAACATAGGGTAAAAGCTCTTTGACATTGGTCTTGGCAATGATTTTTTGATCTGACACTAAAAGCACAAAAAAATAATTAACAAAAGCAGGAATAAATAAGTGGGATGGCATCAAACTCAAAAGCACAGCATAGAAAACCATCGACAAAATGAAAAGGCAACCTATGGAATAGGAGAACATATTTGCAAATCATGTATCTGATAAGGGATTAATATCCCAAGTTTTAAGGAACTCATACAATTCAATAGTGAACAAACAAGCAAACAAACAACAACAACAAAAAGAAACCCAAACAACCCAATTTTAAAAATGTGCAAAGCGCAACTGAAACTAATAATAATTTTAAAAAATGGGCAAAGGACCGATACAGACATTTTCCTAAAGAAGATATACAAATGACCAACAGGTACATGAAAATGTGCTCAACATCACTAATTATCAGGGAAATGCAAATCAAAACCACAGTGAGATATCACCTCACACCTGTTGGCCATCATCAAAATGATAAGAGATAAATGCTGGTGAGGATGTGGAGAAAAGGGAACCCTTGTGCACTGTTAGTGGGAATGTAAATTGGTGCAGCCACTATGAAAAACAGTATGCCAGTTCCTCAAAAAATGAAAACTAGAACTGCCATATGATCCAGCAATCCCACTTCTGGGTATATAGCCAAAGAATATGAAATCACTATCTCGAAGAGATATCTGCAGCCCCCATGTTCATCACAGCATTATTTGGCATTATGTGTAATAGCCAAGACATGAAAACAATCTAAGTGTCCATCAATGAGTAAATAGATAAAGAAAATATTACACACACACACACACACACACACACACACACACACACAAAGGTAACTATGTGAGGTGATGGATGTTTTAACCAACCTTATTGTGTTAATCATTTTGCATTATATATGTACAGCAAATCATCATGTTGTACACCTTAAACTTTCACAATGTTATATGTCAATTATATCTCAATAAAACTGGGAAAAAGATAAAGTATAATGCTTTATTAGTACTGTTAGGGTTAAACTCTTAAGTTCAAAAGTACCCTTAGATACACTATGATGTTTTTCCTCACAAATGCATCAGAGCATATCACTTCATATGATGGGTTGAATTGTGTCCCTCCAAAATTCATATTTTGAAGTCCCAGGATCTCTGAATGTGACTTCATTTGCAAATAGCATTGTTACAGATGTAATTAGTTAAGATGAGGTCATTAGGGTGGGCCCTAATCCAAGAAAACTGGTTTCCTTATAAAAAGGAGAAATTTGGACACAGATGTACACACGTAGGGAGAAGCCATATGAAGACAGACATTGAGGCAATGTTCTACAAGCCAAGGAACCCTAAAGCTTGCCAGCAAACCACCTGGAGCAGGGAGAGAGCATGGAACAGATTCTCCCTCACAGCCCCGCAAAAGAACCAACCCTGCCCATACCATGATCTTGCACTTCTAGCCTCCAGAACGGGGAGAGAAAAATCCCTGTTGTTTTAAGCTGGGACTTTGTTACAGCATCCCTAAGAAACTAATACACTTAGTAATCAAAGAGGAAGGACCAGCAAAAATTAGAGAACCTTGCAGGCAGCTGAATCCCTTCTCAAATGAAAATGGCCCTGTTTGGGGGAGGAAAGAAGCATGATATCATACAGACTCCAGTCTGCAATCTTAGTCCCTCCAATCTCCCCATGGGTTCTTGGGAATCACTCAACTATGAGGCCTGGGTCAGAGCCCCCATGTATTACTCTCAAGTACCAGTGTCTTTTTTTATAGCAAGAAATTAAATTAAGCTAACCTAGAAACAAGGAAACGTACTGATAAACTTTAGACTTTGCTAAGTTAAAACTTTGGGATAACCACAAGAATAAAAAAAAAGAGTGCAAAAATTCCAAACTAATATAGGGGGAAAACATCAGAAATGAGAAAAAAAATATCCAAAAGAAGGTAAAAACAGAAAGAAAAAAGAAGTAGAAAAAAGAAAAGTTGGGAGGAGAAAATTTGAAGAATTTATGTGTCCATTGCTCACAGAAGTAGAAGGTTGTTCCCCAAGAGTGATGAGAGTGGGGGCCGTAGGGGTGGTGAAGGTTCGGAATGGTTAAACAAAGGGAATGAGAGAAGAGGCCAATCTAGATTGTGTCCAATGATCGCCTTGCAGTAATCAGGGCCTGGCTAAAGTTTAAAATCATGGTTTTGCAAGAGAACCAATCAGCTATAAAAGATGAAATCAGGCACAAAGTTGCTTGGTGAGTACAGAATCAGAGCAGAAAGCAGAAAGTATTGAGGCTCTTCCACAGAGGCTTTGGTGTGGTGACGCCGGGGAGAAGAAGATTGCTCTATTATCTGTCCTCACACTTGCGCCCTCCCTTTACAGAGGGCTGGATAAAAAACTGAGACATCCTTACTATTTTACTCCCACTTTGACCAGACTCCAAAAGTACCCCTACATCACGCAGGTTAGAAATCAACCGAGTCAATGACAGCTCCTCTGTCAGCCAGGCCTGGACTCACACCCTGCCAGGTTTTTGTTCGGAGGTTAGGATTCTAGTCTCAGCTCCAGGGGCCATTTCCTCCCTCAGGCCAAGTACACGAGCTCTGGTGCAGCCAGCCTGGAAGGCCCAGGTTCAGATTCCTGTGCCATCAGCTGCCTGAGAACCCACAACGACCAGTACAGCAAGCCACTGGCATCACCGTGCTCTAAACAGTGCCTCGGTTTAACCCACTTGTTTTCTTCTTCCTTGGGCTTCAGCCGTCTTCCTTTCTCCATCTTGCAGTTGCATTCCTCTCACTAGCCCACCCTGTCCCAACTTTGGACGTATCTCTTGGCTATAAATCTGCTCCCTTGTTCTTCACAGCTCCCCATTTCTGCATCCCCCTCTCTTATTCTCCTCTAGGCCTGCCAGTAATCCCAGAACCTGGCTCAGGCCTGGCCTGGACCATTAGACTCCCCTAAACCCTGAAATCCTAAGGCCATCATGACCCTTTATCATGCCCCCCATCTGCCTCCAGTAATGATTTGCCCACAGCCTCATCTCTCCAGTAATCAGTTCCTTGAGGACAGGAATCCAGTGTTGATCATCTTCAGGATGTGGAGACTAGTACAGTGTCTGGCATATAGCTGGTACTCAAAAGCTTTACTGACCCCGTAATGATCACCTCAAACCCATTCTGAAAGAAGACAAGATTTAACTGAACACACTCTGCCAGGAACTAGCTGTTTGCCCTGAAGGGAAGTCATCAATAGAGATTCACATTGCTCAGCTGTGAAATGCGGCAGCTGGACAAGGACTAGGGAAATCTCTAAAGCTCCTGGATGGCTAAGTCTGTGATTCCTGAGAGTGCACGGTGCCTTGTCCAGCACAGTGACCCTGTAATCAGTAGTTTTACTTGTGAAGAATAATTATCCGAAACTTGGAAATAATGACAAAAGATGATGAATGGCGTACTAGGAGGACTTCTTAACAAGCTCACCTGAAGGCTTTCTGGCTCTGTGGACCGTAGAGTCTAGAATGGTGGTTCTCAACTAGGTTGACTTTACCCCCAGGAGACATCTGGAGACATTTTGGGTGTCAACTAAGAGGCAGATACTGGCATCTCAAGGGGAGAGGCCTGGTATGTCACTAAGCAAGCTATAATGCACAGGACAGCCCCCCAAAACAGTTTTCTGGATCCCAAATGTCGGTAGTGCCCAGGTTGAGAAACCCTGCTCCCAAGTATGTAACTTGGTACGCACATTTGGTTAGGGCCCAAACATCTTACAGTTCTGTGAACTGATGTGGGATGACTTTCTTTTCCATCTGACAGAGACCATAACCCCAAAGACTATGGGATTTTCCCCCTTATAGAATATAACACGTTTCATATTCAATTCAGCAATCTTTCTTCAGCTTTCCTTCTTTCCACTGCCTATTTTTAAAACAACAACCAGCTTCTCCTTCTCTTTTTTTCCAGGATATTTATTTATTTTGTTTATTTAACTAAGCGTCTTATTTTGAGATCATGTGTAGATTCACATACAATTGTAAGAAATAATACCGAGAGACCTGTGTGCCCTTTCCCAGTTTCCCCAGAACTATATAGTTCAAGGTCACGGCCTCCTCCAGGGGGTTCAAATTGGTAAATCCACCCATCTTATTCAGATTTCCCCAGTTCTACTTGTACTCATTTGTGCATTTGTATTTAGTCCTATAGAATTTTTTCACAGGTGTAGGGTCACGTATCTACCACCACAGGCAAGATAGAGAACAGTTCCATCTGCACAAGGATCCCCCGTGTTGCCCTTTTAGTACCACACCCTTATACTCCCTTTTGACCTGGTTTTATCATCCTGCTGTGACTCTATGATCTTCATCAGCAAGGGCTTCCACCCCCACACACTTATATCTCTTCCCTGCCTTATTTTTTTCCTTATTGTACTCTTTACTTAGAATGTAAGCATAAGGGCAAGTATTTTTGTTTAATTTGTCTTGGTTACATTCCGCAGTGCCTAGTACAGTGCCTGGCACATAATAGGCATTCAGTAAATACTTGTTGAATTAATTTAGAATGTTTTTTTGTGGGTGTGCGTGAAATAGCCTTTCCAATGAAATGGTTGTAGTAATAAATGACAAGCCCTTTTCATGCCCTGAGGGCAAAACATAAAGTTAACAATTGTATATCAGCATGCGCACACACTCACACACCTAAAAATTCTTGGCTTAGAGACCCTGACAGTTTTTCCCTGTTGAGGGAACACTCTCTAACCTATATGGAGTGACTTGTCCCTTAATTATTCCCCCTGGGACACTACCTTTGGGGAGATCTAATGGCATTAAAACATAGAGACTAGAATGGACTTGAGGGAAGGCTAAATAAGATGGTCAAAACCTCTACCCTCGTAGACTGCATTTAAAGGGATGAGTTGCTGACCAGGTGACCCAGAAATCCTCTTCAGAGGTCCAGCTGGGGGTGTAGACCCTCCACTGAGAAAGCAGCACCATATTGGCGCTTAGGACCACACAGTTCCTTGAAGTGGTTACCTCCAGGCAGAGAGCTGGAGCAATGTAGGTCATACCAAAGAACAGTGTGAGCACTGCATTTAATAGGCAATAAAAGACCAGGCGAAATCCTCCTGCTGATGAGCGTCCGTCCCTAGGCATCCTGACAGACTTTGTGCAGTCCAGCATTAGAAAGAGGGTTACCCCTACAAAACGACCTGGGGTAAGACCACAAAAACACTTCAGAAGCTAAGATGGCACATCTGTGAGAACATTTATGTCCTGTGTGGTAGACGAAAATTCAGCAAGGTCTGAATATTGCATCTCATAGATATAACATAGTACAAATAGAGAACATGGGGAAGGGGCAGCAGGAAAAGTCAGGATGCCGTTTCCGATGGGAGGACCAGAGGAAGACACGTGGCGTGGCCTGGAGCTGCTGGCCGCCCTGAGAACCCCAGTAGCTGAGGGATGGGCCCAGACTTGTGCATCTTCTCAGTCAGGCCACTGTAGACCAATCACTCACACATGCAATCAGGTGTTGCTTTCCAGAGTGGATTCCTCAGAACTTTTAAGTTTCCAGAATAACTGGTGTTTTGTGAAAAAGGAAGTTATGATAAATATATAAGTTTGGGCAGTTCTGCATTAAACAAAGGGGCATTTGTTTCCTGGGGCTACTGTAATACATTTCCACAACCTTGAAACAATAGAACTTTATTCTCTCACAGTTCTGGAGGCCAGAAGTGTGAATTCAAGGTGTCAGCAGGGCAGGGCCATCTCCCTCTGGCTTTCTTTGTCTCATTAGTGTCTGGTGGCTGCCGACATTCCTCTGTACTCCTTGCCTATGGCTGCATCACTCCGGTCTCTGCCTCTGTCGTCACGGGGGCTTCTGCTCTGTGTGTGGTGTTGGAACTCCCTCTGCTTCTCTCTTTTAAGGTTATAGTGTGACTGCGTTTAGGGCCAATCCTGACAAGCCAGGATGAGCTACTACTCTCAAGGTCCTTAACTTCATTGCATCTTTTGTCATAGGAGATAGAATTCACTCTTTTGCCATATACACAGGTTCTGGAGATTAGACTGTTGACCTAGTTTGGGGGCCACTGTTCAGGTAAACAGGCTTATTTATTATGGGTTTTCTCATAGCCTTTCATATGCTAAAGCACACTGTGACACTCTAAGAGGAGTCCACAGTGTGGAGCATTTCCCAAGCTTTATCTAACCACAGGACATGGCCCAGGTACCTTCCTACGTTATCCTCAGGTCTTTTCCAGGTCCACACATCTTTAAATCACCCTTTGCACACTACACATTTCCAAACACACTCATCCAGGGTTTCCTCTGGTCCTCTTACACATCTTAGGAGTTCATCCGGTGAGCACAGAAAATGAACTAGTTCATCCCTGTAGCAGAGGCCCAAAGTCTTGGAAGAGTAACAGCTATGCGGTAAGCCCTGTGGTGGAAGCCCTTCCCAGGTCTGCCCATGAAGTTTGCTTTGCTGTCAGGCCCCTGGCTGAGCCTGACGTGGGAAGCTGTGACCTTGACTCAGTTTGTACTCACCAAACACACAGATGACTTTCTCTTTTATTCCAAGAACATACAGGCACTTTTTTTGTGTGCTAGGCCTGAGGGGTTTCCCTGACAACCAAATTGGAATTTGTGTATTTGTCCTTTCCTACGAGAATTCCATCTTGATGGAGGAGTAGGCTGAGGACGAGACCCCTTTCAGGATCTAAAGAAACATTAGCTTCTGGGGTTTGAGTCCTCCAAAAATGGTGCAGTGTCCTGGCTGTGAAATTTTCATTTTCAGGATTATGGATCAAGGCCACCAGTGTTCTTTGCAAGGACAGCTTTGGCTCAGTGTGAGATGGTGTCTTTTTCATAGCCTCTTTCTTCTTTATGCGATAGGTTTTTAAAAGTAATTTCTCAAGGGCTGTTGTTCCTATGAAAGTTACCCAGCTGTGGGGCCAGGACCATGACTAATTCTGCATTCTGCAGATCACTTTACTCACTTCTGGCACCACTGTTATTTGTTAGTTAGTTTCAAATTCAACTTTGTCAAGGTGTAAGTTGAGTAATAAGTTGAGTAATATTTTTCCTTAATCTCTTTTTGATATTTGGAAACATGGGATCATTGAAACCCAGTTGATTTAACTCTAAATATACAGGTTGGAAATCTCTGGTCTTAGTGGACAGGTTGACATACATTTCATACAAATGTTCCTTTAACCAAGTGCCTACTACATGTCAGATGCTTGCCTACATTTGGGTCAATATGCCTAAAATGATGGGGGTCAGCAAACTCCTGGGGGAACTAAGAATATATTCTCCTGCTTCCATTTTGATGATAATTGGAATATTGGACAAAAGTAATAAAAATTAAAAAACACACACATATGTATGCTTGTCCAGATGATCTCAACTTAGTAGGACTCCATGATTTGGTGTCCATGTTTGTATTGTGATTAAGGCTATGCTGGCACCAACTCCTTTAATAGCCTCGACGTCATCAGAAAAAGAGACCATCTTGGTATAAATGATACCTCAGCACTATATACATGAAAGGGAAATGACACCAGGGATGAAGACTTCTGAGTCATTTAAATAGAGAAAAGGGTTGGAGACGTGAATCATCACCCAGCACAAGAAACCACAGGGGTACTGAGCTGGAAATGATAGCATTCCCATTGTAAACAGATGTGGCACACGGTTCCCATCTTTTGAAGTACCGACTTGTTATGAGGGGTGTGACACTGCCCTCAAAAAAAAAAAAAAGAAAAGAAAAAGAAAAAGAAATAAAATAAAATCTCTCTGGGCTGGCCGAGTGGCGCGGTGGTTAAGCGCTGGCTTAGGAAGCCAGCGGACCCAGTTCGGGTCCCACATTATGAGGGCCAGTGACACTGCCCTCAAAAAAAAAAAAGAAAAATAAATAAAATAGAAGTACCGACTTGCAGTAAGTATAGTAGACAGTGACAGCTGGCATCGCTGTGAAAATGCAAAATAACTATGATAATGATGCAGGCTCAAATGATGGTCCACTGTGTTCCAAAATCAAAAGCATCAAAGGGACAAAAGTAATATTTTTCTACCATCAATATTTTTCTACCATCTACTTTAATGTGTACATTTTTAAGTTGATTGTAATTTAAAAACAAAACCTGTTTCAATGATCTCTGCGGTCATTTAATCTTTACACCTGGGAAGTTAGCATGAATAGCTTCATTTTATAGGGAAACTAGAGCTTAGGAGATATGCTCAACAAGTAAGAGGCATGCCAGAAGAGAACGCAGGCTACCTAACCAGCACAACTTTCTACTGACTTCCTAAAGCAAAAGATGTTTCCTTTCATAGGATGTTTGGCCTGTGGGTCACTTTGTCAAAAAATAAATCACCCATAACCAATTCATTGAAAGACCAATTTGTCAAAAGCCAATTAGTCTACTTTTTTCACTGGAAAAAAACCCCAAAAAAACACATGATCAATTGCCCAACCACTATCAGACAATTATTTTTAATGCAGTCTAAAAATGTTTGCTGTCCGTGCAGAAAAAGATGCAGATAAGGGCATGGGCAGGGCTTGGAGTGGGAACAGGAGCAGAGCAGAAGTCCAAAAAGAGAGTGAAGACAGCAAAACATGATTTAAAGGGAAGCCCAGTCATTCGTACTTAAGAGAAGCCTGGGCTAACAATGCTAGGATAAACTGCAGCAAAGCTGAGGCAGAAACAAAGCTAGGGGTGTGCGGCGGATTCACTAATGGGCAAATATATTTGTGGAGAATTGGCAGTTAGACTGATAGAAAGTCAACTCTTCTCTCATGCAAAATCTCGATTTGGGGTGGGAATCCCACCTTGCCTGAGTTTCCTGAATTCAGTCAGGTCCTCCCTCTGACCTGAGAGGTAAACAGAGGTGGTGGTGGGGCAGGGAAGGATGGAAAACTCTCTTAGTGAATCTTTCCTCAAGGCTCCTCTATCCTCACTGCCCAGCTCTCTGTTCTCCACAGGTCCCGATGGTTGCCCAGCATTTATTAATGTGTTCTTTAGAATTAGTGTTCCCAGGGCCATTGAAAAAGCCTAGCGATGGCCACCAGCCTAGGTGAGGGACTTAGTTCTGGTGAGAGGATTAACTAATACAAGTGAGAGGAGGTCATTTGAAGAATCCATGGGGGTAGAAACTAGGATCTGGATGGCATGGAAGAATGTGGGGTACCCAAATTGGATTCTAGTGGATTGGAATAACCCTAGGAGGAAGAGACAGCAGGAAATAGAGGAAGAAGTCCTATTGGGGTCATTGTTGCTGGATTTTCCAATGTTTGGGTCAAAATGAATGGAGATATGTTTGGACCCTTTTTATTTTTTTCCCTGATTGACTTTCCTAAACTTCGGCTGGCTCTGTTTAGCTTGATGGTTTTCCAAAGAAATCAGATAGGCATTTTAAAAGCTAGCCAGAAAAATAAGATGCATACAGACATGTGGTATACTGATAATTTTATAGTGTCTGAGAAAAATTAAAACATATACTGAATGCAACTGCCAGATAAATGATATCGAGAACAAATTCCTGTTTCAGGGAAAATCACCTTCCATTTCTCAATGCACCCTCCATTTCTAAGAACACTAAATCACATAATTTGATATCCATCTGTATTAGTTTCCTGGGGCTGCTGTAACAAAGTACCACAAAAGCGGTGACTTAAAACAACAGAAATGTATTCTCTTACAGCTCTGGAGACTGGAAATCTGAAATCAAAATGTTGGCAGAGTTGGTTCTTTCTGGAGAGGAAATGTGTTCCCTGCCTGGCTCCTAGTTTCTGATGGTTGATGGAAATCCTTGGTGTTCCTTGGCTCATAGATGCATCACTCTACTGTCTGCCTCTGTCTTCACATGCTGTTCTCTCTGTGTCTATGTCCAAATTTCCTTCTTCTTATAAGGACATTAATCATTGGATTAGGGCTCACCTTACTCCAGTATATCCTCGTCTTAACATGATTATACCTGCAAAGACCCTGTATCAAAATAAGGTCACATTCACAGGTACTGGGGATCAGGACTTGAATATACCTTTCTGGGGGGGCAAACTTTTACCCACTACTTCATCCAAAACCACCAGGAACAATCAAATCTACTTTCTATACTATAACCAAAGTATTTGTTGCTTTTAAAAAATAAGCTCATTGAATTCTAATTTCTAAATGGGAAATTTTATAATTGCAATAGCAATTAGCTGTGTTGCACCCTCAAATCCCACTAAAACAAGTGAGGGATCTTTTAAAGGTATAAACCCACAAGGATCTGGGGTGAGAAGACACACTACAAAATTTGGGAAGCTGTAAAAGAGATGGGTAAGTGGTTACTGTTTCAGCAATCCCAGAAAGATGAATCCTAAGCAGAAGAGGGGAAAGTTGAGAAGTAACACAGTTTGTATCCCTGTATCCCCAAAGAACTCAGGGATTGGAGACACTGGATACTTATGGAAGCAAGAGAGAAGGGATTTGTGGAGAATCTGCTTAAGAAGCAGTTAGAACCCCAGATTCTCTCTCCAACACAGCAGATCTGAATGGCTGCCCTCCCTCCACCCTGAAAGAGGTTGTGGTTTATTTTCCGGTGAAAGTTTCTGCCCTAAAGATCATGTAGAACAATTGAGGTCAGGGCTAGTGTACTAAAAATAGGGAGCATGGAGAGAGACCAGACATGCAAATGGAAAGAACCTGTTGAGTGGAATCTTGTCACTCCCTCCCTTGCTAAAAATAACACACCAAAAAGCCTAAAAATATAGACATCAAGAATTTTTCAAAGGAATGGCCCAACCAAATACTCTACAGTGAAGATGACAAGCCTCAACCCCCAACCTCGTGCATGGAGCTTCCAACCAACATCTTAGTGCCCTCCCCTTACTCATATACATGAGCAAACAGCCAAGGGTTACCAGACATTTGAGGAAAGCCTCCAAATGAGAGAGCAGGCAGCAAAACAGTGCGGGGAGGGATAAATTTCCTACAAAGGATCACGAATCAAAATGAAAACAAATCAGGGCTTGAAATATATAAGTATTGTGTGGGTAGGGAGGAGGAAGGCTTGAGGGCAGATGCCATTTTTTAGAATGGACAAGGACACTGGTTTGGAGATTCCCTCATAGCCAGTATGTTGGGGATAGGGAGATAGTGATTTACTGTCATCCTGAAAGACCTGAGTTTATTTTTTTTTAAATAAAACCAAGTGGCTCAGTTGGTTAAGAGCTCACTCAAGAGTGTGAGCTCTGGGCCGGCCGAGTGGCGCATTGGTTAAGAGCTGGTTTTGGGATGCCAGCGGCCCCGGTTCGGATCCTACATATGAGGGCCAGTGACACTGCCCTCTACAGCTAACAACAGCTCCACGTGGAGCTGGGCTGAACAAGCCCCGGTGATGGTGTGGGCTGCAGTCCCTGCTGCAGTGGACTGCCATAGGCTACAGTGAGTGGCCGGCAGACAGCGTGAGCGGCCGGCAGACAGCGTGAGCTGCCAATAGCCGCGGTGAGCGACACCCAGAGGCCAGCAACCGATCTGCCTCATCCGGGAAGAGCGCAATGATGATACCAACATGGGCCAGTGAAGCAACATCCTCTGCAACTAGACTGAAGAACAAAAAGACAGCAACTTGTCTGTTCCTCTTCCCCGATTCCCCAACGCTGTTCCCCTCCCCCAATTCCCCAATAAAATCTTTAAAAAAAAAAAAAGAGTGTGAGCTCTGAGCAACAGAGTCGCCAGTTCGATTCCCGGCCCGAGTTGAGCTGCCAACAGCTCCCCAACAAGTGGCAGGATGGCTCAGCTAAAAATATATATATTTCTCCAGAGTGCTTAAATAAATACATCTGGGTTATTGAATTTGTGCAACCAATGAACACATTAACCATTCATGAGGTTCTTGTGTTTCTTGGAAAGCCTGGTAATAATCCTCATAAAAGAAAATCATGCCTATTTAACTAACCTCTTTCTTTGTGTGTAATGCTAAATACAGCATCTAAACAGGCTTTATACTCCACAGTGCCCAAAGTTACTTAGCTTGCCACAGTCACAGGACACATTAGGATATTTTCTAAATATCTAAATGGGCTCTGAAAACACATCTTATAGATTGGTTCATAAGACAAATAGAGAATCTAGCCCTAAGAGTGGTAACGAGGGCGAAATGTGATCCTTTTGCCTTAATGAGTCACTTAACTCCACTATTATGCCCCAGATCGTGCCATAAGTATTTATTTATTTTGTTACCTGGATTTTAATTTTCATTAATGTAGGTTTTGCTATCGGGCTGATATAGAAATAGTCATTATTGAAGGGCTTGAGATGGAGCTAGACTAAATATTGATATCTTCCCAGCAGGGAAGTGGCCTTCCTTTTTACCCTAAATGAATGAATGAGTTTATTGAATCTAGAGTTAGTTAGAGAGCAGTTACCAAGTGCTAGACATCGACCTAAGCACTCAAGATAGCTCCATGAAGAGTCCCATGGAGTTTCTCTTCTGGAGCAGTGTCTGCAGACCTTCCTGTGAGAACAGAATGTTCTATCTCTACACTGTCCAATGCAGTGGCTGTGGTCAGTGGATCACTTGAAGTGGGGCTAGTGCAGCTGAAGTTTTTCATATTTTTTAACATTAATGTAAATGTCCATAGCTCAGTGCAGCTAGTGGCTGCCATATGGGACAACACAAGTAGAAAAACAGATAAATAAGAAATGGATTCATACAATTAATGAAGTATAATTGTTGTAAGTGCTACAAAAGAGAAGCCATGTAGTATGGGAATCTAAAACTGGGAAATGTACCCTAATCTAAGGGTTGGCTAAGACTTTCCTGGGATTTTGATAATTGTGTTAAAAACTGAAGAGTGACCGGCCGAGTGGCACGGTGGTTAAGAACTGGCTTGGGACGCCAGCAGCCCCGGTTCAGATCCCACATATGAGGGCCAGTGACACTGCCCTCTTAAAAAAAAACCAAAAAAACAACAACAACAAAAAAAAACAAAAAACTGAAGAGTGCTTGGGGATTCACTAGGTTGGGGTTGGTGTGGGGAACATTTTTAGCAAAAGGAACAGCATGTGCAAAGGCCTTGGGGCAGGAAGAGTCTGGCACTCTCCAGATGTTCAGATAGCCAATGTGATGAAGCATTGTGAAAGACGTGAGTGAGAGAAGGCAGGTGTGTGTGTTCAGGGGGTGGACTGGATCACATAGGACCCTGTAAGCCATGTTAAGGATCTTGGCCATTATCCTAATAGCAATGAGAGGCCTTGGAAGGGTTTGAGCAGGAAAGTAATTTGATCCAGCTACATTTTAAGTTCTTTTCAGTTATACACACACAAACTTTAGAGTCAAATAAAACTGAAAGCAACAAATGAACAAGACAAACAAAAACTCATAGACACAGACAACAATATAGTGGTTACCAGAGCAAAAGAGGGAAGAGGGAGGAAGAAAGTAAAAGCGGTCAAATATGTGGTGACAAAAGCAGATTTAACTTTGGGTGATGAACAAAATAATGCAATATACAGATGATGTATTATAAAATTGTACACTTGAAACCTGTATAATTTTATTGAAGTGTCACCCCCGCAAAAAAATTTAATAAATAAAAAAAAAGTTTCCAAAAAGCTTGCAATGAAAATCAGCAGTTCCTTGTTATGCTTCCCAGTTTTTTAGTCCCCTGGAGGTAACTACTGACAACGCTTTCAGCTGATTCTCTTGGTCTTTTACTTCCAGTCTCTAAATAATATGCAAGTCTTACTCTTTCTCGATGTTTCAACTTAAGGCCTAGTCTATGCATTACCCACCCAGAAGGTGAAGATTTCACTCTTTCACTCCCACCTCCACTCTCAATATACTTGTAACATAATTTGGTTAGATCCATGTTCATTGTTTGTGTTATTATGACTTTGTAAACACTTTTCCAGGAGAACCATATGATGATATGCTGTGATATTTTATTTTTGATGCACTAAGAATTTTTCAAGCACCGATTTAGGGAGGCTCCTGGCAACAAAGAAAGTATTTCCGAGACTCAAAAAAAAGCAGTCTGGGAAAACAGAGCTCTCTCTGCTCTCTTTTTCAATGACAAATATTTAGTTTCTGCCTTCTTTTTATCCATTTCCCTTCCATCTTGTTCTGGAACTCTCTGGAACAAAAACAACCAAAGGGTAGCCCTGCAGCATTTCAGGAGCAGAGATTGGCAGAAACAAGTGCGCCTGTGTTTACAGAAGCAAGTGGACTCCAAGAATCAAGCGTGATGTGGAGTGGCCAACATTCAAATTCTGGGTCCCTAAAGGACCTTGTGCAAAGATGACCCCCTGCCCCCAAGACAGATCTGCATCCTGTACAATATGTGGTCATTTCAGGAAAGAGGTAACAATGGAGGGTCTACTCAGATGACAAACCTAGGACATCTGAAAGGAGGTAAACTTGTACAACTACGTGAAGGAGTAAGTTGGGAGGGGCATGGGGGAAGTTGTGGGGAGGGGTCATAGTCACAGCCCTAATAAGTGATGGTTAGTATTTATTGAGTCCTTGATATACATTATACCATTCAATCTGCAGCACAATGTTCTGGGGTGTGTTTTATTACATGAAAACCGTGGCCCAAAGATAGTTTAGTGCTGTGTGACCTCATCTGCAAAGTGGGAGTAATCTGACCTCATAGGGTTGCTACAAGTATTCATTGAGTTTTATTGTATGCTTATAATAATGACCAGCCCAAAGTAAGTAAAATATACAAGTGTTCATTATATAAAAACAAATAAATCCCTATTTTACAGATCATGGATAAGAAAATGCGTTCTAGTTTGGATTCTGCTGCTGACAAGCTCTGAGACTTAAGGCAAGCCTCTTAAGCTCTCAGGTCTTGATTATCTCATAAAGACTTCAGAATTTGTGTTTGATGATTATTTGGATCCCTTTTAGCTATAAGCTTTTTTTGATGAGCAGCATTTCTTTTTAACTTTTCCTTCACCTTATTCCCCTGTGGTCATGATCTAGGGGTTTTAACAGGTGAAGAGAGGGGGACTATGGAAAGGTACAGGGGCATTTTGGGTTGTCTTAATGACAAGGGAGTCATACCGCCATTTAAGGGTATTTAAGGGTTAAGGGAGACTTGATGTTTATCAATCCATGCTGTAGCCCTACCCAAAATTCCAATTGCTTCCCTATAGAAAACACAACCAACCTCGGAATGTTGGTGGAAATCATGATACAACTCACAGAAAAGCAAAGGAAAGGTTTCTGTCAAAGCAACATAGCCACATGGCCACACAGCCACGTGATCACATGGTCACATAGCCACCCAGCCATGCAACTGTGCAAACTATGGCCAGACAACTATGCTTCCATGTACTCATGCAGCTAAATAGCCATGAAATTATGCAGCCATGTAGCTATGCAGCCATGCAGTGAAGCAATGAGGTGGTCATTGGAGCATGCCGTTACGCAGCCATGGAACCATACAGCTAAATGCCTATGGAGCCATGCCTGAAATCCTGTTTGTTTGTTTGTCTGTTTGTTTGTTTGTTTTTAGCTTAGCCATCCTGCCACCTGTCGGCAGCTCAGCGGCAGCTCAGCTCGAGCTGGGCATCGAGCTGCTGTTGCTCAGAGCTCAGCTTGCACTCTTGAGCGAGCTCTTTTCCAACTGAGCCACTCGTCCGGCCCCTGAAATCCCAGTTTTATAGCCAAGCAACAGCCCATCATGTTCTTCAAGTGCAAGATGGAATAACAAAGAAGGTGTGTGCCTATCTTATCAATCTCTGAAAACATTAATGGAGCTCCTATTTTATGCAAGGCTTCCTAGGAGACAGACAATGAGCAAGGCACACTTTCAGCCCCTAAGAAGCCCTCATTCCTGTGAGGGTGGACCTGTGCACATGTACACAAGGCAGAACCTTATAGCAGCACAAATAATAACAAAAATGAAAATAAACAGAATGGGGATAGGGAAAACAGAGATTAGTTCCAGTTGGAGACAACCTAGGAAGGTTTTGCAGAGGGGGTGTCTTTGGGGTTAGATGTGCACAGTGAGGAAGTGTGAAGGTAAAATGTTCCACCTGAGGAGACCCCAAGATTAAAAATAGAGAAGAAAAGGGCAGGCCTAGGAAATAGTGAGGACTTCAAAAGAGTGTGGAACTGATAGAGACAGAAAATTCAGGCAAGATGGCCAAGGGCCTGGAATGCCATGCTGAAAATATCATCATTTGTCCAGTAGGAAATGGTGGTCATGAAACACTTTGGGGCCTGACAGTGATAGGATCTCATCCATGCTCCGAGAAGATTCTTTGGCAGGAGTGTGAGGGATGCCTGAAGAGAGAAAAGATCAGAAGTAAAAGAGAGAAGTAAAAGAGAGGCAAGGCACTTCCAGTAGGGGTGCCTTGCTTTCCACTGCCACTGGAACCAAGCCCAACCTCCTGACCATCACCCACAAGGCCCTACAGATCCCGTCCCCCTACACAGACCCTCTCCCACCACATACGCCTCTCTCAGCTCCCTCCAATCACTTTGGCCTCCTTTTGTGCAGCAATGACATCAAGCTCATTCCAGTCTCAGGGACTTTGCACTTGCTGATGATTCTTCCTAAAGCATGCTGTCCCCTAATGTTCACAAGGCTGCCCCTGCTTTTCACTCACAGTTTTGCTCCAACACCATTTCCAAAAGAGGCTTCCCAGGCCACCTAATCTGTTATCCCCTGACTCTCCCATCTCCAGTTACTCTCTATGGCATTAGCTTGGTTTTTCTTCATGGTGCTTATCAATATCTAAAATTATCTTGCTTATTTTATTTCTCTGCCCATCACCATTACCCCCAACTGAAATGTAAGCTCCAAGAGCGGTCTTATCTGTCTTGCTCACTGCTCTGACATCTAAAGCAGTGCCCACCCTACAGGGCACGTTGAAGGATATTTGTGGAAAGGAAGGGAGGGAGAAGAGGGCAGTCTCTGAGAAATACATAAAATTCAATTTGTGGATTAAGGAGAGAGAGACCTGTGGAACAATGAGAGAGGAAGGGGACACATGCCTAGCCATCAAGATGTCCCACATCCAAGAAGGTCAGTGGGAGATGATTCAAAGGTAGGCATTAATGAGGGCCTGAACCTGGGCAGCAGTCCAGGGACTGGGAAGAAGGGAACTACACATGAAAGAGATAGTTCAAAGACAGCCTATGGGATTTAGTTCCACATTAGAGGTACAGAGAGAGAAAGGGAAAGATGGGAGTAAAACAAAAATAACTCCAAAGTTTTGTACCTGGACAGCCAGAGGGTGACCACGGCTGACAGGGAACACACAGTAGGTGGTGCAGAGCTGTGGAAGGAGAAGTTAACTTGTTTGAAGGTACGTTGAATTTGAGGCACCTGGTACTGACAGTGGTCAAGTGTCTTGGCAGCAATTGGAAATGTGGATCTGGAACCAGAAGGGAGAATCATGGAGCCATTCACTCAGGAATAACTGAAGTCAGAGGAGTGGATGAGTTCACCAGGAGAGCACATGTTGAATGGGGAGAGAGAGCTGGAAAAAGGGGTGAAGAGTTAACACACGTATGGGTCAGGGTTGAGAGGGAATCATGAAAGAGGAGAGAAAAAAGGAGGATGAGGCAGAGAAGATATAATCAGAGGTGAAGAGAAACTCGGCAGTGGTGAGGACAGTGAAACTGAGGCAGAAGGTTGATTTCCAAAGTAGGGAGGAGGGCATGGGCAGGGGAGATGAGCCAGATCAATGGTGCTGAAAGCCACAGAGAGGTCAAGGGCAATGAGCTCTGACTGCATTTACAAGATCACTTTTTGTGAGATTCATAGGCAGAAAAATCTCCTTTAATGCAATCTACTGCGTGTGCAGGGGGTCCATCTGGACCCATCTGCGTCACCCCTGTGAGACTTGGGGGAAAGGGGAACTGATGCAAATATGCTAAGCTCACGAGGCTTGCTGTGCCTTAGTAGTCAAGTTCTTTGTTTATGACCTAGGAGTGTCGTGTCTTACCAGCTTCCAAGAAACTGTCAAACGGGTAAAATTTCAGACCCTTTGCAGTTCTTAAAACTGCCATAGTCTTCTAGAACCTTGCCATTCCTTCATCAAGGGGTGGGGTGTAATTCCCTCCCTTTAAATCCAGGCAGGCTTGTGACTCACTTTAAATAGCAGAATGCAGAAGTGACACTGCGTGACTTCCAAGGCTAGGTTATGAGAGGCAATAGAGCTTTTGCCTCTTTTAGCTGGGATGTGTGCTGACTCTGAGCAATTATGCAAACAGATTGCCCTGAGGCCACCATGCTGAGAGGAAGCCCAAAGTAGCCTAAGCAGAAGGACCATATGGAGAAGCCCTGGGGCTGCACTAAGAGAGAAAGTTGCCCAGCCAGGCTCCAGCTGCTTCATCTGACAGCAAAAACCCAGCAATTTTATTCACCAAATAACTTCAGGGACTTTTTGCTCTTCAAAATATCTCAGTCATCCTCAAAGGATGAAGATTTGCAGCTACGAAATCTGGTTAAAAGAGCAGGCCTAGCTAGAGACATGAACAGATTGAACACAGAAGGAAAAAGGCAGTTTGCCCATAATCACATGAAAAGACAGCAACTCAGAGAGATGCACATTAAAACTCAGCTACAATTTCTTATCTATTAAAGTGACAAAAAAACAAAACAAAACCCTAAGTTTGACGATATACTCTATTGGCAAAGCTATAGGACAACGGGCACTCTCAAGCACTGATGGTGAGAATGAAAAATAATACAAGTCCTGTGGTGGAGGATTTGGCAATATCTAGCAAAATTACATTTGCATTCAGCCTTTGGCCTAGCCATGCACTTTTAAGAATCTACCAAAAAAAAAAAAAAAAATAGAATCTACCTAAAGATACAGTGGCAAAAATTTTTTAAAAAATGACTAAGATTTTTTGTATAGCAAAAGTTTAGAAACAACCCCAATGGCCATCAGAAGGAGACTGGTTTAATAGTTACCCATATCCATACAATTGAGTACTATGTAGCAATAAAAAAGAATGAGGCATTTATATATATATATATATATATATATATATATATATATATATATATATTTTTTATATATATATATATTTTTATATATATATATAAATATATATATATATATTTGAAATGATCTCTGGAGTATACTGTTAAGTGAAAAAGCCAAGGTACAGAACAGAGGGTATAGTATGCTACCTTTTATCTTTAAAAGAGAGAGCATGTGAATATATACATATATTTATGTATATATATTTATGTAATACATATATATTTTAATGAAAAGATTAACTAATAAAATAATTATCTATAGGAGGACAAAGGGAACTAAGTAGAGGGGACAGAGAGTTTTGTTTCTTAAACAAAACTCGTTTTATAGATTTATTATTAGATAAATCTATATTTATCTAATGTAAATTTTTTGCCTAAATATAAAACTGAAATGAAAAAAACAATTTTGACTCAAAATGAAACAAATGAATCTACATTTAGCAAGTTGATGGCTAAACACATAGCCAGAAATTATTTCAAGTGACTTTAAAGCATAGCCATCTATACACCTGAACTAATAAAACATTTTTTAAAACCACATAACTGGGCCGGCTGAGTGGCAGGTTGGTTAGAAGTTGGCTTGGGACGCCAGCTTTGAGTATGAGGGCCCTGGTTCAGATCCCACATGAGGGCCAGTGACACTGCGTCCTCTACAGCTAAGACGGTAAACAACAGCTAGACCTGGAGCTGGGCTGCTGTGAGTCGCCAGTGATGGTGTAGGCTGCAGTGAGGCTGGCGGGAAGCTGGCATGAGTTTTCGTGAGCTGCCATGAGCTACCATGAGTGGCCGTCCAATGGCCGGTGAGTGACTGCCTCACCTGGGAAAAGCGCAATGATGATACCAACATAGGCCAGTGAAGGGACGTCCTCCACAACTAGACTGAAGAACAAAAGGACAGCAACTTGTCTGTTCTTCCCCAATGCTGTTCCCCGCCCCCGATTCCCCAATAAAATCTTTAAAAAAAAAATAAAAACACCACATAGCTATCTAACTGTGCATCCCTATTATAAGGATGTATTCTAAGGACAAAAAAACCCCACAAACATCTTAAAACATTTTCAGTAGTCATGTTGTTTGACAAAGAAAATAAGTACTTATAAAGGCAGTTAGGAACCCAGATTTTCAATATCCAGAAAAGTCTAAAAAATTAAGGAAAACGCTTACAACTGAAAATTTTAAATTGATAATATCAGAATTACATTGTCTCTTTTAAAAAGAAAATAAATAACTCCTAGCTCTGTCCAGTGAAATGGTCTGTGAACACAACCAACCAGTAGCAACGAGCATCACAAGTGCCCAGGCTGTAGTCCTTAAATATCATATTTCAATTAAAGGTACCAGGACTCCTCAGAGAAATGGCTAATTATAGTCTAGCACAGGAAAAATACAAGATAAGCCTATAAAAACGTATCATGCCGGAAAGCAAGTTCTATCAAAGGTTGTTATTGGAGTTGTGTAAAAAGGAGCCAGGAATCAAACTGGGGTTCCCAAGGACTAAGAGGGGGCAATTTGAGCATAAACTCACACACATACACACACACACACACACACACACACACACCAATAAGTGCAATGAATTAAAAGTCACCAAATATGCTAAAAATCCATGAATTCATAATGATATTTTCACCTTTGGAGGAAACCAGGGAACAAATTGAGAATTGACAATTAATGGGAAAGAAGTAGGCATTTACTCCACTTTTCCTGGGCGGCCGGGTGGCTTAGTTGGTTAGAGTGCGTGCTCTTAACAACAAGGATGCCAATTCGACTCCCACATGGGATGCTGGGCTGCAAGCACCGCCCCTGCAACTAGATTGAAAATGGCGACTGGGCTTGGAGCTGAGCTGAGCCCTCCACAACTAAGACTGAAGGACAACAACTTGACTTGGAGCTGATGGGTCCTGGAAAAAAACACATTGTTTCCCCCCTGAAAAAGAAAACCACATTGTTCCCCCCAAAAACACATTGTTCCCCTATAAAATAAAATAAAAAAATGAATTCCAGCTAATAAATGTAGAAAAAATGTTAGAATATCAGTCTTTTGCAATTCCTAATGAAACAATTCATGTAGACAATGATTATCATGTAGTCAGTGACTGAAAGCTGATGAAAAGCTTCATAATGCATGGATTGGGTTGTCTCAGCCAATCTTAACAACACAAACATAAGCGATAACCAGATAAATATCAATCAAATACAATGTGCAGACACTATTTATATCCCAATTCAAATTAACCAACTGTAGGAAAGACATTTATAATATCATTGGCAAAATATGGACAACAACTGAATTTTGATTACATTAGAGGAATTTTCATTAATTTTAAGATGTGATAATGGTATTGTGATTATGTTAGGCTGAAACAGAATTGCTGATATGACACCATCTCAACCTACAAAACTGACAATTTCATATGGTTTAATCTTGTACCTTATATCTTTTTCTTTTTTTTTTTTTGAGGGCAGTGTCACCGGCCCTCATTTGTGGGACCCGAACCGGCGCCGGTGGCTTCCCAAGCCAGCGCTTAATCATCGTGCCACTTGGCCAGCGCTCTTAAATCTTTTTTAAGAGCCCTGTCGTGTGCTTCGGTCCTTCATCAGGCAATGGGTCTCACCCCGGGTCAGGGAGAAAGGAGCTGTCAGCCGGAGCACCGGACTGCCGAGAGGCCCACCCACTGGGGAGGCAGTGCCACCCCATGGATCTGCTCCAGGAGGCAGTCGCTCCACAGGCCTGGGCCAGCGGATACCTAAAAGCAGTGGGCTTCGTGCACACTGACTTCTTTGCCAGGACCAAGACATACGTCAGCGCCTTGGTGCAGAGGCTGGACCTGGACACGAGAAGAGTTACTTCCACCAAGAGAGGTGCGGAGGCAAAGGCTGTTTTGCCCAAGAAGGAGAAACTGACGCTAAGACGCAAGAGGCGGCTGCAGGTGTAATTCTGCTTACTTTTTACATGCAGTTGGAATACAGTTAGCCCTCTATACCCAAGGGTTCTACATCTGAGGATCCAATCAGCCTCAGTCGAAAATACAATCATGTTCCACTTAACCGGAGACACATTATGAGAAATGCAGCACAAGGGCTCTGACCACACCTAGATGACACAGCCTACTGCACGCCTATATGGGACAGCCTCTGGCTTCTGGGCTACGGGCCTGCGTGGCACATTGGTGTACAAAACTAGGTTAAAATCAAGCACAAGAAGAAACATTGCAATCTGGAGATGTAAGTTGGTCCGGCAGAGAGGCGCATTGGTTAGGAGTTGGCTTGGAACGCCAGCTCTGAGCAGCAGGGTCCCAGTTTGAATCACACATATGAGGGCCAGTGACGCCCTCTACAGCTAAGATGGTGAACAACAGCTCCACCTGGAGCTGGGCTGCCGTGAGTCGCAGGTGACAGTGTAGTCTGCAGTGGGGCTGGCTGGTAACAAACGTGAGCTCTCGCGGGCTGCCGTGAGCCACCGTGAGCAGCCGTCCAATGGCCGGCGAGCGACTTCCTCATCTGGGAAGAGCACAATGCTAATACCAACATGGGCCAGTGAAGCAACGTCCTCCACAGCTAAACTGAAGAACAAAAGGACAGCAACTTGTCTGTTCCCCCTTCCCGATTCTCCAATGCTGTTCCCCTCCCCCAAGTCCCCAATAAAAAATCTAAAAAAAAAAAGAGATGTAAGTAAACAGGAGATCAATGAAGATGCTACTGACATAACAGCAAACTTTTTTTTTGTAGTACAAAGAGTACAGTCTAAATAATGATAAAAAGCATAGCAGAGTAAATACAAAAAAGAAAAACCAAAACAGTCATTTTTTAGAGATCCATACTAAAGTATTTAGGGGTGAAGTTATCTGACTTCTGGACTTTGCTTCAAAGTAATCCCGTTGAAGGGAATGGAGGCAGAGGTGAAGCAAGATTTGCACATGTTGATAATTGTTGAAGCTGGATGATGGGTACAAGGGGTTCATTATATTACTCTCTCAACTTATATATGTTTGAAATATGTGTTTGCGTAGTTTTAAGCTTATATGTGTTTGAAATGTTACATTTAAAAAAATGCCTGAGGCTACAATCAAGGGGTTCCAGAATTGTTGAGAGCTATTGTAACCCCAAGGTGTCTGCTGGGAAGAGACAATGCTCATTTGAAGATACAGTCTCTTAGTATGTGTGTATGTGTATGTGCAAGACTGTGTATACGTTGACATCACCTCCTCATATAACTTTTTGGTATATTTCCCACTGATTTTTTTGCTTATGGCTATGGGGTTTGGGGATTCTGAGAATACCTTTGGCAGTGTTTGCACTTTTGAGTTCACGTGCAAAAGAACAAAAGTA
The DNA here is from genome assembly GCA_033961575.1 of Aselliscus stoliczkanus. Classification (NCBI taxonomy): domain Eukaryota; kingdom Metazoa; phylum Chordata; class Mammalia; order Chiroptera; family Hipposideridae; genus Aselliscus; species Aselliscus stoliczkanus. The sequence goes on from CM066731.1 coordinate 29,224,840, forward strand.
AGTTTATGGGCATGGGCCCACTCTCCCTGGATCCCTTTGTTAACAGTTTTTGCAGCTGTCTTTAAAGGATTCCTTTTCTCCAAGTTCCGTTTCTCCAAGTCTGTTTTCTGAAGCCTTACGTAATGACTAGAAGCCCCTATCTCTACAAAGGAACTCCTGATTCAGAAAAACAAACATCATAACAGCAGCCCATTTATCAGCTGCTCAGACCCACAACTGAGCAGACACACAGTGACTTTTTAAAACTTTATGGGGGAACAGTGTGGTTTTCCAGGACCCATCAACTCCAAGTCAAGCCTTTGTCTTCAATCTAGTTGTGGAGGGTGTGCACCCTCCCATGTGGGAATCTGTCCCATGTGGGAATCAAACCAGCAACCTTGGTATTATGAGCCTGAGCTCTAACCACCTGAGCCAACCAGCTGCCCAACAGTGACTTTTTAAACCCTCCCAACTCCACAGCCTGTGGCGATAACTGAGTGTTAAGGAAAGGTGAGCAAGGCTCAGAGAGACACCAGAGAGATGATTAGCTTCACATGTTCTGGCAGCAGCTCCACATCCTTAGAAGAAGTATGGAGGGCTAGCTGGGAAAAGCAACTTGGGCCATTGGCAGCTGCTATGGCACCTCCTGAATCTTCAGTGACCTGGGATGAAGGCACAGAAGGCTCCCAACATTCCTGAGAACCTAAGGCAGGGAGAGCTCATGGAAGAACTGGAACCCTCTGGCTTACTCTGGGTGGCGCCATGAAACTTTTTTTTCCCAAATCCCACTCAACTCAAGAGCATGAATTGCACAATAAAATATCTAATACCTTAGTGACCTACTATTATCAGAAATACTTTAGTAACCTTTAAAAATTGCCTTCAACGGGCCAGCTAAGTGGTTCAATTGGTTAAAAGCATGAGCTCTGAGCAACAGGGTCTCTGGTTCAATTCCCACATGGGCTAGTGAGCTGCTCCCGAGCTGAGCTGCTGCTGAGCTCCAATAGGTAGCAGGATGGCTCAGCTGGTAAGAGCATGTGCTCCTAACAACAAGGTTTCCAGTTCAACTCCTGCATGGGAAGGTGGGCTACGCCACAACTCAGATTGAACACAGCACCTTGAGCTGAGTGGCCGCAAGCTGCAGACGGGGGCCCAGATGGCAACTGGACTTGCACCCTCCACAACTAAGACTGAAGGACAACAACTTAGCTGTTCCCCTTCCCCAATTCCCCAACACTGTTCCCCTTCCCCAATTCCCCAATAAAATCTTTAAAAAAAAAAAAATTGCCTTCAAGGTGAGAAATGCACTTAATCCCATCTATCTGTTCATTCCACAAACATTGCTTGAGGGCTCACTCTGTGCTGAGTTATTTAGAGGTGTGTTTGGGGGCTGGGACTGCATGCCCTGCTCTTCACTCCCTTCCACACTGCCCTCGCCGTTAAGGACAGGGCCTCTGAAAGTTGGCTGTGCCTCAGAATCACCTAGAACAGAGTGGTCATGAGCTCCAAGCCACGCTCATTCATTGATGTATCGTCTGCAGCTGCTTTGGTGCTGAAAACAGCAAAGTTGAGTAGTTGCAACAGAGAGCATGTGGCCCACAAAACCTAAAATGTTTACCATCTGGCCTTTTAAAGAAAAGGTTTTCCAACCTCTGATCTAGGACCACCCTTCTCCAGGAGAGGCCCATGGGCCAGCAATAGCAGCATCACTTGGGAGCTTGTTAGAAAAGCAGAGTCTCAGGCTCCACCCCAGACCTCTGGAAATCCACTCTGCATTGACCTAGAGAAACTGTTAAACATGCAGGTTTTCTGGCCCCAAATCCCATACTACCATCAGAAGCCCCAGAGGTATGGCCTTGATATAGGTTCCCCAAGTGAACCTAACTGATGAATAAGGTGTGCATATGGTCCCTGCCTGTAGAAGTTGCGATGATGCCCAATGGGAATCTCCCTGCAGGACTGACACCAGATCCTCCGGCTTCTGAGAGAAGTGACCACTGAAGACTCACACGTGCGTGCGTGTGAGGAATTGCCCTCTGTGGAAGGAATGTGACCCCACCCAAGGCCACTGTCCCAAGCAGGAGGTAGCCTGCATCTGAGGCCTGGCTGATCTAGGGGGAAACCACCTCTCGTTACAATATCTGAAGGGCCACCCCAGCTTCAGAGCTCCCCAGGGGATCAGCTGAGGCCCCTTCTCAACAGCAGTTCAACCTCTCCCTCTGCCCAGTCCTGCTTCCCTCACCCCTCACAGGTGTCTGTAAAGCACTCCCCAATAAAGGTCCATCTCAGGGTATTTCCTGGTACTGTCGTAAAGAGTATACGGTGTGACAGCAGAGATAAGTCATGGCCATAAATAAGAAAATTCAAAACAATATAAGTGTCCCAGAAGGTGAGTGCTAGAATGGAGCTGTAGGGATCTCAGAGGTGGGAGGTGGGGAAGAGATAAGGCACTTCAGACAAAAGGCAGCCCCTGAGTCAGGCTGAGTGGAGAGGACAGGCAGGCAGCTAGTGGAAGACAAGGCTGGAGAGAAAGCCTTAAATGCCAGGCTAAGACATTTGTATTCAGTAGGCAAAGGGAAATCATGAAAAGCTCTGAGCAGGAGAATAAAATGATAATGATCCCAGCTATGCTTCAGGAATCTTCCTCTGGCAACGGTGTGAAGGGGATTGGAGTGGCAATGACTAGGGGTTGGGGGGCCAGTAAGAAGGCTGCTGGAAATGCCTAGAGATGAACTGCCATTAATGAGGACTGGAGTTAGTGGTCAGTGAAGGGACTGGCATAGAGGAAAGACTGCAGGGCTCGAATGAGCCAGCCCTGGCTTCCAAACTCCACTCAGCCACTTACAGCCTGTGTGTCACCTCACCTCTCTGACTGCCCGCATCTGTGAAATGGAGATAACAGAATCAGGTACTAAACATGCAATGCCTGGCACATGCTGGGCACGCAGTTACCAGAAGCCACGCTCATGAGGCAGTGGCTATAGTCATTGGTGTTGACACACACATCACTTATCGCCCCAGCAAACAAACCGGAGCCTGGCTGCTATGAAGACTGTCTTTGAAAAGTGATTATTCTTAGACACAATAACTTAATGAGGCCTCAGTTTCAAGCATGCCTGTTGTTTATTGAGGTGCTTAAACCTGAATCGTCGCTCTTACAAAGGGTGCACAAGCAAATGCCACTTCCATTATAACCGCTGCTTGCCCTGTTGTTATAACAACCAGCTTCCTAAACAGCCCTGCAATTTTTCTACAAATCCTTTTCCGTTTCCTCATGCCCTAAAGTCCACAGGCCCTAGAAACAACAGCAGGCTGATATTTTTGAGCTTCCACAGGAAATACTGTCAACTCTTTACATTAGCCCATTGGCTGTCTGCTGCTTCTCCAGCAGGAGCCCCAGGCTGAGCATCAGCGTGACTCTGCACAGCGAACCTCAACAAATGTCAGTTGGTGCCACGGAATATCAGCTGACACATCAGTTTCCGGCAGGCATTATCTTCGCAGGAAAAATGAAGCAGAAAACAAGGGAATGCCCACCATGCATCTTGTGTACACATCACAGAGTCTGATGATGTCAACAGATTATTCTAAAACATTTATGTGTAGGATATTGTTGCATTATTTCTAAAATTAGTTCAATATTAACACTTTTTTTCAGCAAATATTCACTTTTATGAACCCACTTGATACATGGGAATGTTAAAAACAGTTTCTGTTGTTGCTATTATTATCATTATTACTATTAAATCTTAATAATATTAATAATAAGATTTTATGGGGACATAATTATGTCCCCATGGTTTCTGGCAGACTGTCTTCCCCTCCTCCCCCCTTACTCCTGCTGATCTCTCCTCTCTGACATGGCCTCAGGATGAAAGGTGCAAATACCGTGCTGGCAGCTTACCCAATTATCTGTTCTCTTTTTTTCTTTGCCAAAAGGATCCAATGCTTTTAGGGTGGCATGTGTCCAGCTAAAAGTCTTGATTTCCTAGATTCTTCCAGCCAGATAGCCAGTAACACAGTTCTGGCCAAGAAGATTCAAGCACAACTTACTGGGTTTGGAGAAAGCTATTGTTTTACAGGTTTAAAAAAATAAGACTCAGGAGGATGCTCTTTTCTGCATTTCTCTTTCTTCCTATCTAAAATAAGATGCTGCAGCATCTTGCAACTGTGAGGATGAAATCCACATACCAAGGATGGCAAAGCAATAAACTCAAAGAGCTCAGGTTTTGATGGCATCCTTGATCCGAGCAGCTGCCTACCTCCAGACTTTTTGCAAAAATAAACCCTCCACTTGCTAAGGCACATTTGTCAGGTTTCTGTTCATGCTGCCAAACACAATTCCTACCTGATACAAAAGGTGAGGCGGGTTCCCTTCATTCAACAAATATTCACTGAGTACCTGCTCTGTGTTGGGCACCAGGCTGAATAAAGGAATGAGGAAGACAGGGACAGGCTGTGGTGTCAGGAAGGAAACAGTCACAAAGCTAACTCAGTAAAGCTGGTCTCTCTAAGGAGCTGACATCTGAAGTGAGAGCTGAAGGGTGAGGTGGAATCAACCATGGAAAAAGTGGGAGGAAGGGGAACACATTCGAGCACAAAATCCTGACAACAGGAAAGCGGTGGGGGTGTTCAAGGGACAGAGGGGAAGCCAGCACGCTGGATCATGAAGAGGGAGAGGGAGAGGGGGAGGGAACACACAGGATAAACAAGAGTGGAGAAGCAACAGAAACTAGGTCATTGTAGGCCAAGGAAAGGGATTGGGATTTTATTCTATGTATAATAGAATGAAAAGCTACCAGAGGCTATTAAATAAGAGAGTGACAGGACCTGATGGATGTTTTTAAAATCTTGTTCTCCTTATGACGTGGTGAATGCCAAGGGTGAGAATGGAAGCAGACGATGGCAGAGGTCAAAGTAAAAGATGGTAGTGGCTTGGGTTCAGGGAGGGCCGATGGAGAGGCAGAATAGACCTTCACCCTGAGAGAACTGCCTGTGTGATGTCTTCTCCTGTGTTATAAAGAACAACTTCATCAGTGCACTTAGAATCCAAACAGGCAGATTTGAGAAGATGGCAAAAGGTGTCTTTAAAATGCTGAAGTGGCAAGAAGGACTTATAATGATAAGGTCATTAGAGGGAAAGATGGGCAAATTCACAGCAAGTCTTTTGATTTTTTTTTTTTTTTTTTTAGTATTCAGGGGGAAAGAATAGGATCTTGTTGGAAGCTATCACATGGGAACTGTCACCGCATATGAATAAGGAATTAACAGGCTCTTGGGTGCCATCACTGACATCATGACTGTCCAGCATCGCCAGGCAGCTCAGAAACAGCGATGTAAGGAGCAGAGGGAAGGGTGACCCCAGGTTTGTGATTGGCATGACGAGCCCAGAGCAAGACTGAGGAGGGGAGGGGATCCTGAGTGCTTGGATGGACAACATTGAAACAGTCCACCCTTCATATTTGTGAGCACATTAATTCTTCAGTGATTCCCATCCTTCACTGTGGAAGCTGAAACCCAGAAAAGTTAAGAAACGTGCTCAAGATGACACAGCTGGTAAATGTCTGTTGTTAAAGTCTAATTCCTTAACCACTGAACTATACTATCTCCAAGCAAGATAACAAGGAAGATGATGATGCAAAAGAGCAGGGAAAGGTCCAGGGACTGGAGGTCATGATGTGTGTGAGAGGCTGGCTCCCTGGAGGGGAGGAAGTGTATAGAGTGGTAAACAGAAAGTCCAGGTCTGGCGGGGTGGTCCCGTAGGTGTGGCTATGCCAAAGGAGGGTACAGGGGCTGAGAGTTGAATGGCAAGAGGCTCTGGGTGGACTTCCGGGCTGAAGGGCATCCAGCCAACAGCCACTGACTTTGCCTTGCCCAACTGCCCACTAAAATGTCTATGAAGGAAGAAGACCAAGACTCACAACGTCACCCCAGATCTAGTAAACAACGTAATCCCAGAATCTGGAAGAAACTGTCACCACTCGTAAAGCAGATGGAGATAGATTAAGAAAAATCTACCCAAGTTTCTGGTTTAGCTTCATCACACAGAAGCCGCATGGCAAGAAGGAGGCAGACAGTCTGTACCTACCCTTCCTGACACAGAGACCCAGAGCTGGAAGCATATGGGGCGGAAGCAACCAGAACACAGGACAGCCAAGTGGCATGACCTCAGGGGCATCTCAGACTCAGAGAGCTGGTACCTACACACATACACACACCACACTCACCTGCATCTCACACACACACACACCACATTCACACACTCTCATATACCACACACATACTCATAAACCACATACACACAGGCCATGTTTCTGCATCCATAAAGCAACCATAAACTCTGGAAAACAGCTGGGCAGAGTGTTTTAAAACAGCATGATCAGCCTGAGCCAGTTATGGAGGGTGGAGGGTGGTAAGACAGGGACACAGGGGAAGTATATACAGTGGAGTCACAATTTGCATTAACCTGTTTATGTGATTCACCTAAAATCAACTAACATTTGCTCAGTATTGGAACAAAAAAAGGGAGAAAAATCCCTTCACTAATCTATGGTCTTTCCCCCTGTTTTTCCTCCATTCAAACTAGGCTTTAGATTCCACTACCTCCAGCTATTTTCCCAAACACAAAGAGAAACAAAAAATGTTTTCTTTCTTCACCTGTGAGCTTCCAAGCAAGTTAAGAGATTCTCCTATACCCCTCCAACTTTAAGCATGAACCCCCACCCCCAGAAGATGTGACAGGCACCTAGACCTAGGACCTGTTGGATGGGACCTAAATCCCGACTGAAGCATTGCTTCCTCTGTGTCCTTCCCTATACTTTCTAAATCTTCTATAAGAAACATGCATTGCATTTGAAACCAGAAAAAATATTATTCTGCCCAAAGACCGTGATGTTCTGAGCACCCCCTGCAGCCCTGCTCGGGCACTCATCATGAGAGGGCTAAGCCGCAGGGCTGTAGGCGTCCCCTCAAGGACTCATGTCCTCAGCCTTGTAAATGCTGGCAGGAGGGCCCCACTCCAAGTGGTTCATATTTCCCAGAAAGCCAAAAGCAGATGGGATGGAGGAGGGTACTAAATTTGTGCTTAGCAGTTACAGTAAAATGGACACTGCCCTGGATTTAGAAATAAGAAACCTCAATTCTTTTTTTTAATTGGGGAACTGGAGGAGGGGAACAGCGCTGGGGAACCGGAGAAGGGGAACAGACAAGTTGCTGTCCTTTTGTTCTTCAGTCTAGTTGCGGAGGACATTGCTTCACTGGCCCATGTTGGTATCATCATTGTGCTCTTCTTGGGTGAGGCAGATCGGTCGCCGGCCTCTGGATGGCTGCTCACAGCAGTTCTTGGCTGCTCACACCAGCTGCTGGCCGCTCACGCTGGCTGCCAGCCACTCACTATAGCCTATGACAGCCCACTGCAGCAGGGGCTGCAGCCCACACCATCGCTGGGGCTTGCACAGCCCAGCTCCAGGTGGAGCTGTTGTTCACCATCTTAGCTGTAGAGGGTAGTGTCACTGGCCCTCATATGCGGGATCCCGAACCCCGGCCACTGGCATCCCAAGCCAGCTCTTAACCAATGCGCCATTTGGCCAGTCCGAGAGACCTCAATTCTAATCCAGGGTCTTCCACTTCTCAGCGTCTTAATCTCACTGAGTGACATTGCTCGGTCTCTTAATCTCACTGAACCTGTTTTCTCCTCTGGTCAATGGTGATAACTGTGGTTTATGAGGTTATTTTAGAGAGTTATGTAAACTAATGTCCAAAAGAAAAATTCTAACATATAGTAAGATGCTCAATAAATGCTATTTCCATTTAAATGCTAAGGAAACAGACCCAACTGCAAAAGGAAGTATGAAGTAGTGACAACAGAAACCCTCTCTTATGACTTTGAAATGTTCACAGTGTTTGTGCTCAGAAACATGTTTGTGTTAGTTTTCTAGGGCTGCTGCAACAAATTACCACAAACTGGGGGGCTTAAACAACAAAAACGTACTGTCTCACATATTTGGAGGCTAAAAGTCCAAGATCAAGGTGTTGGCAGGGTTGGTTCCTTCTGGGGCCTGTGTGGGAGAATCTATTCCATGCCTCTGTCCTTGCTTCTGGTGGTCTGCTGGTAACCTTTGGCCTTCCTTGGCTTGTAGAAGCATCACTCCAACCTCTGCCTTCATCTTCACATGGCATTCTCCTTATGTGTATCTGTGTCCAAATTACCCCTTTTTATAAGGACAGCAATCATAGTGGATTAGGGCTCATCCTAATGACCTCATTTTAACTTGATTATCTCTATAAAGACCCTATCTCCAAATCTGATGTACTGGAGGTTAGGACTTCGACATATAAATTTGGGGGTAGGGCACAGTTCAACCCATAACCACATTCTTAAAGAGCTTTATCTCCACAGAGATGGAGGTCAGGGGTGGGGGTGGGGGAGGGCAGAGTGGAAGGAGAGCATGTGAGGAAGTGAATGCTGCTAGTAGCTAAACTAGAAAGGGCAATACTCTCATGTGGCTGCGGGTATACCCATCCAGTCTCCTCTAAGAATAGAAGCAAAGGTGATATTCAGACTGGCCAGAGAACTTCTGTAGAAACCCTGGATGGCATAGGATTTTGCGATAGAGGCCAAATAGTCTTCTGAGAGTGGCGAGAAGCCATGAGCCTGACATGGAAAAGCTCCTGGGATGAAAGCCCAGGCACCACTGGCCAGGAACAACGGGTTCAGACACCCAGCGTCACTGAAGGACAGAACACCCTTCTGAGGAGGAAGAGGCTGTGGGTCATAGATTCCAAGGTGAACGTGAGACCGCCAGGGATCCAAGCCTGAGGGGTTGCTGAGTGCAGAATAAACCAGGAAAAGACTCCTTGCTGACTGAGAGAGGACTGTCTTCTTCCCACTGAGGCCCAAACATGGAACCTTAAATTCATCTCCGGTTAGAGTCAGAAGAGCTTTATCTAGTGTCCAATGAAGACACAGTTCTGATGTCTAAAACAAAATCATCTAAGATAAAATTCCGGAAACAGAATACGAGATAGACAGACAAAACTTCCTTTGCATAGTGGGATCATTCATCCACTTCTTCATTTTGACAATCATTCAATACAGGTACGGTAGCTGCCAGGCATGCAAGTGTCAATCATGCAGAGAGCTCACAGACTGACTAGAGCCAGAGGCGGGAACAAGCCCAGCCGTGCAACGTGATGGGAGCTGGTCATTGGGCTGGAGAAAGTCTCTGGTGAGCCTGGGCAGGACGTGAGCCTTGTCTCCCCCAGAGACAAGGGCCATGAAAACAGGAGACCTCCTAAACCTTTACAAACTGCCTAGGTTTTTCACCACCTGGTTTTTGTAGTGATTTTTTTTTTTTTTTTTTTTTTTTTGACAAACAGCCCTCTTAACAAAGAGGCTTGTGTTTGGCAAAAGGGACTGTAGAGAGGTGGGGATATTTTCTTACCATGCAACCAGTCAGATAGACAAGAACCAAACAAGGAGGAGGAGATGGAACTTTTGAAGAAAGAAAAACATCATTTCTGGAGACTATGGAAAGAAAGACATGGACACACAGACGTTTTAGGAGATGTATGCATTCAAGAGAAATCACTTGGGGTCCTACTATAGCTGGCACAGCACTGGGCACAGGGATACAATGGTGGGCAAAAAGACCCCTTGCCTAAATAGCAGTGCTTGTCCTCAAGGGGCAGATATTAGTCAGTAATTATTTCAAAATATATGAAACTTAGCCATCAGGAAGCCCTAGGTAGGCTTTCCACAGGTACTCTCAGCTCAGGGAAGGAAACCAGATAGCCTCCCTTCACCTCTCAGGGCTGTGGAGGCCGGCAGATACAGTGCTGCTTCCTCACTGGGCTCCTGCAGAGGTCTGTACACACACGAGCCCCTTCCCAGGCAGACAAACTGCTCTGTCCCTGCACTCCTCCCCCACCTTTCTCTCATCTGGTCCAGCGTGTCCACCTTTACGTTTGTCTCCCCTATATTATCATTTTGGGGGGCCAAGGAACATATCTTACTCATCTTTGTGCCAAATGTATATTGAATGAACAAAAGAGCAAGTAAATGTCTTTTATCTTTAGCCTCTCAACATAGGGAAATAAAGACCTAGATTATTGTCTTCATGACACTATGAAAATGAATCGAGGTCAGCAAGTTTAAACATTAAACGGAAACAAACAAAATTAATTTTAACAAGAGTAAATATAAAAATACCAAATTTGGGTTACTGCAATCAATAGTACAAATGCAGGTTGCATGGAGGGGGAAAAAAATCATTCAACAAATATTTATTGAGTGCCGCTTGTATTCCAATCACTGTTCCAAGTGCTAGGTATACGAGCAGTGAAAACATGGACAATGTCCCCAGTGTCACAGAACTTAATTTGACTAGAAAGAAAGATCTAAGGGTTTTAACTAATCACAATCTTAATGTGAGTCATCAGGTAATAGTGGCAACAATAACGGGAAAACAAACAAACCCTACCCTGATTTTGTCTGCACCAGGAGAGGTTCAGTACCCACATCACATATACCTCATGTTGCCTGATGCTGCTCTGCTGACATCAGCAGCTTGGAGCTAAGCAGAGGTCCCCTTGTATGAAAAGGGACTTTGACAAAGCAAACAGTGTGTTTGAAGGGATATGGCTAAGCCCACAGAGGTCTGAGAAATAACTGAAGGAACTGCATGCGTTTGGCCTGGAGGACCAATCATGAGGGAGATGGAACAGCAATCTTGAAATATTTAAAAAGTTGTCTGTGCGGACTTGATCCCAAGGGCCCAGAGTGCATCCGGAAGAAATTATGGGACAGCAGGGAGAGTTTCTCAAAAGGGAACTGCTCCACAAAGGTATGGGGCGGCTTTCTTCCCTAGAAAAGCGATATCCCATCCTCAGGGATGCTGCAGAAGAAAACAGTGCTGTCTGAAACCAGATTAAATTATCGAGATCAAACTAGACTCTGAGTCTCATCAACTGCAAAATCAAGAATTCTATACTTAATCTCCCATTAAGTATAGGGAAGGCAGTATTTTAGGAATGTGGGCTTTGGATTCTGGTCCTGGCCTGGGACAAGTTACTGCATAATCTAAGCCTCATTCCCTCACTTATAAAATAGGGATGATAGTCATAGTTCCTACCTCATCCCGGAGGCTGTGAGGATTGAATGAGGTGATTTACATAAAGTGCCACTGCTACAGTGCCTGGTAAGTCATCAATACATGTTAGCGAACGGTAATATTAAGTGCTCTTCATTTTATTTGTCACGTTTCCATTTATGTAGGTAAATCATTTTGCTGCGAGTCTCTAATGCCACAATCTTCATGTAGCATTTCCTAAAGCAATTATTACAGCAATTTAAAACTATAAACTAAAAGCACTTTAGAGAAATTTGAAATCTTTTATTCTCTAGAGAAATTAGAAAAAAAAATAACAGTACAAAAGAGGATGTTTAACGATGTAGTTGAAGGAACCTGTGATTAAATCAAGTGATGCTAGGAAGCTATTAATGTATGAAAGGGCTAAGCTAGGCTGGGGCATGGCAACCTCAGAGTTTCCATTTCTTCTTGGGAGACTCCCATCAGGGAACAGAAGTAAAAATCAATCCAGCAAACTGATTTTATGAGGACTAAATCATGTCAGACCAATTTAATTTCCTCCTGTGACAGAGAGACAGGCTTCAATGACACAGGGAAGCAATGAATATCAGATCCTGTGGCTTCAGTCGCATCTCTAATTCCAGCCTACATAAATCTAAGCCAAATCTAAAAACTTAATTGAATTCTGTTGGCTAGTGGAAATGATCTCCAAAGATGGGAACCAGAGGCTCAGGATGACTTTTTGAGTAAGGAGGAGGCCCGAAGCTCTTTCCTTTGTGGGACTGTCAGAAAAACATGCCCCCGTTTCACCAATAGTTACTGAACACCTGTCAGGTAGCATGCCCTCCACCTGGATTAGACTAAGAGAACACGAAGTGAGATTTACAAGCACAGACGATTAAACAGGGCTTTTTGGTGGACATGGGGACGGTGTTGAGGTGGGAGGGGCACTACAGAAGAAATGAACACTTTGAACTGGGCCTGGTGTTTCAGTGGAGTAGGGTAAAATTGAAGGGGCTTTCTAAGGAGAAGCTGTGGGATCAGAAAGGCACTTGGAAGGATCTAAGTTAAACAGATTCACATGGAAAAACTTCAATAGCAAGGACTTCAAGGAAGAGAGAAAAAGGGGAAGGGAATGTAGGAAGAAGTGGCAGGTATGAAGGGTAAGTTTAGACAGAGTGCCTCTTCATTCATAAAAACCTTCACAAAACCCCAACCAGGGGTCACACATGGGCTCCCCACAGTGCTAGCCCAGAAGACTTAGAGATAATGAGTCTACTGCATCCTCAGAGCTCCTGAGGTTAGGGTGGCCAGAAAGCAAAGTGTCTTCCATTTGACACTAAAGGAGAGGGACCAGGGCACCAGAAAGAAAGGAACCTTGAAAAAAGAGAGAACTGGGAGTAAGTAAGAGCTATGAAGTGGTTGAGAGAATGTCTACACTGGGACAATTGAACTGAGTCCCACCTGCCTTAATGGGTGACCTCCAGAGACCCTTTCTAGCTTTAGAAGACATTTTTGTGATTTTACAATCTGGTCTCTCCTGAATCCAGCCTTTCCTTTTGTCACCCAACAGAAAAGGGTTGATGCAATAGGGGAAAAAATGACATCTGGCTTCCTATCACAATACAGTCACCGTGGGCCAGTAAGTGCCCCCCAGAAGCCTGGGACTCAGTTCATGGGTGCAGCGCTGGTAGGGATGGGTGAGGCAGGGAGGGCAGGGAAGAAGAAAAGAATAAAGAACTCTGGCTAATTTCCCAGGGTGGTTGAAGCCCAGGAGATTTGTAGTTTTCTCAAATGACCACTCTGACCAAAGATGTCCAGTTCCCAGTCTAAAAAATCCCCATGGAGCAAGCCACTTTTCTAAAGGCCCCAGGGAGTGCCTCACACCCCCAGGGAAGCCTTGATTTCATCTTGATCTTCAGAAATGTCCCTCTCCCCTGAGGCTGACAGAAATTTCTAGGGGATTGAAATGATCCTGCCCATCTAAGAGTCTTGCCAGTTTTAGGCTGCTGAGCCTTTCCTGTGGACCACGCAGGTCCCCAGGACCATCTGCTGGCAGGGCACCACCAGTGAGTATTCTTGTCCCAAGCTCCACTTGTTGCAGGAACCAGATTACATGATGCATGATGGGATATGACTCAGGATGACAGAATAATAAACGAATAAGAATTGGAAATGAATAAATATGTGTATATTTAGCCATCCCTTAATAACTCTTCATACCCATATGTACACACACACACACACACACACACACACACACACACACACCCCCCTCATATATTTATTCCCTGATGCTGTACTTTGTTCTTTTTCATACTAGATCTTTTTAACCTTATTTCCTTGGAGTGCAGCTCTGGCCTTTGACTATGCTGAGTAGCACACCTTCCTGGGAAAGGCTGTTACATCTAACATTTATCAAGTCCCTTTTGAAGGCTTACATTTTATCTTCATTCTGATATTGACTTCAGCCAACACATCATTTGGAAACTTGCTGAAAGCATCGGCAACACAAAATAACCATTCTGATTGCAACTGTGAGTCAGAAAAAGTAGTGACAGAGGCAGTGTTATGCCTTGTACAGTTTTCCCTGATATTTCTTGTTGGTTTTTTTTTTTTTAAAAAAAAGAGAGGTGGGGGGGAAAAAATCACGAAGTTCATGTGAAAAAGGAGCCAGTTTTGGTCCTAAACAGTGGAGAGACCGATTCTCAAAATTAAAGTGACAGCTCTTATTTCGGAGGCATGGATTTAGGATTGCTGATCTCTGAAGAGTAGTTCACATTTCTTTCCTCTTCCTTATAATATACATTCTACTTCAAATGAACCTCGTTTTCTATTTTAGATTTCATTATTCAGAAGTGCCAACACCACAAAGGGGTCAGGAAATGGTTAAGACATTTTAACCTAAATATTGATCTGGCTTTTCACCACATGCATGTAATATGTAGTGAGATTTTGCCTTCTAACGTCACCAACAGGTTTACGACTAAAGGTCAGCCATCAACGGTCAGGCAGCAGTTCGTCTATTTTCAACTCTACCCTAATATTATTAGTGTCTGCTACAATAATAATCATCATCATAAACCTCATTTTGTGCCTGCCTCCGAAAGTTCTCTGCATAGCCTTTTTTCAGATTTCTGCTAGGAGTAATGATGACCTAGGTGAGAGTCTTTAATTGATAGTCTTAATCCACTTTTAGGCCCTGTGTCATATAAAACACGGAGGTACCAGGGGGTATGGAGGGAAGTCCTTCGCTGTGAACCAACTGCTTGAAAAGGAAGCTTCAGTGCAGAATTAGCGATGGAGTCAGCGGGCGTTTCTTTTGTCCTGAACTCCCATTCTGGTTTTGAAAGCTATGAACACCTTCGACAAGGAAGACACCGCCCAGACAATCTGGGTCAGGCGCTGTGTCTGTACGTCCAGGGAGAGAGGGGCCAGTGTTGGAAGAAGGGACCCGGCAGAGGAGGGCAGGCTGGACAGGGGACTCGGACCCAAGAGGAGCGGAGCGAGCCCGGGGGTCAGGGCCGTGGGCGGGCTGAGGGGCGGGGTGAGCACCAGGCGGGCTGTCCTCCCATCCCACCCGCCCCAGCCAATGAGCCTGGCCGGGTGAAAGCCAAGCGCTCGGTTTTCCCAAGGCGCGGGGGCCGGGGGAGGGCTATCAGCTCAGCCTCCGTGCGCGCCCCTCCTCGCCTCCGCTCCCTGGGCCTGGGTCTGTCAGTGTGTCCGCAGCAGGCAGCTCGTGTCTGTCTGTCTCCCTCCGTGCCTCCGCACCGTCCCCGCCCCCAATTCTCTAGGGGGCTGCGCTGCCCCTGGCGCCCCCCACGCTCCCGCGACCCGGCCTCCCCGCACCGGGGGGCTGTGTCTGCAGGAGCCCGGCTGTCTCACCGGCGTGCAGGCCGCCCGCCTTGGGGCTGCTGTCGGGGGCGGCGTTGCTGGGCGGCGCGTCCGAATCCGTGTAGGTGAGCCAGGTGGACTCGGTCTCCCGGGTCCAGCTCTCGTAGTAGCGGGGCTCGATGGCATCCGCCCGGCTCCCGCCGCAGCCCATCCTCCCGCGCGGCCGCTCGGCTCCCGGCTCGGGCGGCGGCTCAGCCCGGGCGGCTCGGCCCCGGCCGGCGAGGCGGCCGCGGCGGCATCGGGTTTCGGAGCCGGTCCACGCAGCAGCCAGCCGCCCCGCTGGCGCCTCTGCCCGCGCTCCGCGTTTCTCCGCCTCCAAGGCCCTCCCCTTCCCCACCTCCCCTCGCCCTGGCTGCGCCCACCCCTCCGCCCCAAGTCCCCTCTGCCTCGCACCCTCCCGCAGTGCGCCCGAGCCGGCCGGGGGCGCAGGAGCGGCTGCCCGGGAATGGGAAGAAGGCAGGGGATACAACGAGGGCTTTGGCTCCTCCAGCCGGGGGATACCGTTCCCAAGCAGTTGCACATCCCTCCACGCACCCCCCCCCCCCAATCAACTATGCATCCATTCACCCACCCTTCCTTCCTTCCTTCCTTCCTTCCTTCCTTCCTTCCTTCCTTCCTTTTTTGTCCTATTCATCCTTCCTGGGGAGACCTGAAGTGCTTAGGCAGGGACCTCAGGGCTCTGTTTCAATAGCAGTGGAGTTGGGGACAGCCCTGGAAACCTGAGGGTCAAGGATTGCCATTATGAATTAAGGAGCAGTCAGAGCCCAGGCCTGTCTTAGCTGGTTTGGGGAGTGGGACCTATGATTCCTGAGACAGTTGTACTAGATCTGTCCCTAACACCCTGTCCAGCTCTGCCACTTCATCATGATGTGAACTTGGTTCTCAAGAAAGCAAAAGAGGACCAGGAACCTTGTGACATCCAAACTCCCTCTCTGGATGTGGCGGTGAGGCATGGCTGGCTTCCCTCCAAACCCACCTGAGGGCCTTGACATTCCAGCTGTCAGCCTTTCATTCCCTGGTGCACATTCAGCTCAGGCTTGGGTTGGCAAATGAATTTACCTGTCCCAAAGAAGCCAGGACACGTGGTCAAAGAAGGAAACCACCCTTAAAGTGCGGGCGAAGAAAGGAGAAGGGTTGGAAAAGTAAATCCCCAGTGCCCAGGCTCTGCCAGAACAAAACATGATGTTGAATGAGCTTTCAATCATTCCACACGCATTTACTAAATACCTATTATGGCAAAGCACTGCTAGCAGATATAATACCCATACAATATATTGTGTATATTACCCATTGTCTATAGACCACAGGTGTGTGCTGTTTAACACTTCTTATAAAGTATGCAGACTATAGGTATAGTATTCATGATATCTTATATAATATATAGAATGTAGACTAGACTATAACATTTAATCACATTGTCTATACCATTTAATATGTAGCATCTAGTAGATAGGCCAAGTCCAGAGCATTGCCTGGCAAACAGTAGGCCCTCAACTGAGCGCATAATGAAGAATATCTTTGTAGTAACTCAATTCACTTCAATTATTACAATTATTACAATTCAGGCTAAAGAAAATCAAGTTTAGGGCAGAGCTGTTAGACGTCCTTCTGGCAGGCACTAATCAGAATCTGTAAGGCAGAAGTGAGTAAAGCTTCACTGGGCCAAGACCACGCTGGGCCCAGAGCCTCTCCCCACCCAGGGCCCAGGCTGGCCCTTTCCCTGCAGGCTTTACTTCTCCTGTTCTGACAGCCCAAGCAGGTCTCTTCAACCTCAGTTCAGCTGTGTGAGGTGGCAGAGGTGCAGTTTTCCAGAATTTCTAGTTGCCCCAGCCCACTGGAATTCAGATGCTCTGTGCCCTTTTTTCTTACCCTCGATTATTTTTGTTTAAGAAGAACCAGCTTTCTAAGACAGAGCATTCTCAAGTTCTCTAACTGGGCCGGCCGAGTGGCGCGGTGGTTAAGCGCTGGTCTTGGGAAGCCAGCAACCCTGGTTTGGGTCCCACATATGAGGGCCAGTGACACTGCCTTCAAAAAAGAAACAAAACAAAACAAAAAATCCTCAAGTTCTCTAACAAAGCTTCTGCTTCCCTCAGTTTTAGGGTGATGTGCTCCTTTCATAACCAGGTACTTTGTGATGTCATCACTGAAGAGCAGTCCAAGCAGAAAGAGCACCTGAGTTGGAAAGGTGCCAAGGAGTTCTAGAAAATGACAGAAGGCCTCTAGTGCTGGAGTGTGGTGAGCAAAGGGAATGAGGTGAGCAGGAGAGGAGGTGGAGGAGTAGGCTGGGCCAGCCCATACATGGGAAAGACTATAGAAAGGAATGTGAACTTTATAATAAGAACAGCAGGAAACCTGGCGGGGGGGGGGGGGGGCGGGGCGGGGGGAGGCTTTAAGTCACACGTTGCCAGTATCAGATTTATATTAGCAAACTGTCCCTCTGGAGATACATGGAGTAGGGGTGGGCAGAAAGGCCAGATTGGGTTGTGGGAGACCATTAGGAGGCTACTGGATAGAGGCAATAATGGTGGATGATTCAAGGAGTTGTGTAGATAGGATTGCCAATTACTGAGGAGAAGAATACTAGAGGGGAATCAGTAGTTATCAGGGTGGAGAGGTCTGCAAATGGCAGGTAGATGAGGAATTCTGTTTTGCTTGCATTTGAGATGCCTGTGAGACTTGAGTTCACGTATGTAAATCAAGTAACTTTATTGATGCTGGTTTTCCTGATCACATGGCTCCAAGTCTGGAATGCAAGAGAAAGTTCTCAGCTAGAAAAATAGTTTTAGGAGGCATCAGCGTATGAAAGATATCCAAAGAATGTCTCTTTTTTCAAGTACCTTTCCTGTTTTGGTCTCCTAGTGCTCAATCTTCCCAGCTGCTGCCTTCCCCTCTTCTAGCACAATCTCTACTATCCTGAGTCTTGTTCTCTTTCATACAAAAAAATAACTTGTCTGTGTCCCAGAATCTGACTCCAAGTTTGACATTCCAGCCACTGTTTAACACTTTCTTCAGGTGTATCAAAGACTTGAAGGATGAGGATAGTGCCCACCTTCAGCTTTGAGAGATCCTCCAAATCCCCTTGCCCTCAGTTTCCTCATCTGTGGATGGAGATAATTATTTGTGTGAAGATGTGTAAAGTGCTGGGAAGAGTGCATGACACACTGAAAGCACTCAGTCAGTGTTAGCTGTTGCTGCACTTTGGAGGCAAGGAGCAACAGTGGTATCTCTCTCTCTATCTCTCTTAAGGAGGAAACCTCTGAAATCAGTGATTTTCACATGAAATCATGTCTGTGAATTTGCTTAGCACACAGCAGAAGTTTGGTAAATGGTAGTCTTTTTTTCTTTTCCCGCCTTCCCTTTTCCTTCCCTTATGATGTTTCTACTGACAACCTTCCTACAAATAAATTTCTTACCACCATTCCCATATAAAAGCATCAACAGAGCAACCGTCTATTTTTTCATAGAATTTCTTCTTGCTATTACTTGACACCGTAAATTCAGAGAAATTTGGAACCCAAGAAAACTTAGAGATCAGCTGATCCAGTCCTTCATTTTTTTTTTTTTCTTACCAACTAGGGCCAGCCATCTCAGAGAGGTTTGTAGAGTCACCCAAAGTCACAGAGTAAGGTGTTATCTCTGATACAGCTGAAGTTTCAGTAGGAGCTCAGAGCCCTCGACTGCTGGCTCTGTGCTCTTTTAATTATAACTCTGTAGTTAGTATTGAATTTTCTTCCAGAACTTTAGGAATTAATGTGATAAATTAAATGTAAATATGTAAAGTGTAATCAATTATCTTAAATCATCTGTTCGGAATCTGTATGTCAACTGGCAGGAATTGGTCATCTTTTTCCATCAAGTTTAAAAGTAACAACAACGACAAAAAAAAATGAATTATTCTAAAAGGGGGAGAGTTGTAACAGGGAATTGGAAAGTCTTAGTCAAAGCCATCCAGAGCAATACAGTAGACTACGCCTTTAAAAGCTATTGCTAAAAAAACAAACAAACAAAACACACAAAAAAAGCTATTGCTGAGTGGTATTTATTACCTGACAGGATTCCCAAAATAAACTATCTGTGGCTTTAAGACCCGTTGTGGTGAGTACAACCCTGGCTCATTTCTACAGAAACGGAACTGGGAGCAGAGGTCTTTAGGGCCCAAGACATTCCACCTCTGGGCTTAATTCTGTGGCCTAGCATCACTGGGCTCTGCCCAATATGGTGAGCAGGAGAAAGGAGATCTTTGGTGAGACAGGGTCCAGGACAACCCTCAACCTGCTCTAAGATCAGTCATCTGAAAAAGAGCAAAGATAGAGTTACTGCCTTAGAAGTGTCCACTTTTCCAAGTGAAACAGTCACAAATGAGGAGCAATAGCAGCAATAATTCTGGCCAACAGGGTACAGATCGAAGGTAAGTCTCTTTATTCCTACATGCCAAACCTCAGCAGGTACCCCACAGATCCAGGTTCAGTGAACAAACAGGAATTATAGTCCTGTGTCCTTCCTCTGGAGGATTTTTAAGCAATGTCCACTGAGCACCCTCCCAGTCCCCAGTCTTGGCTAGCTGACACATCCTCATTGATTTACAAATTGTAATTTTACAGATTTGTGGTAAAGGAAGAGAGCTTGAAGTTAGCACCCCAAAGCACAAAATCTGATTCCACTCCCCACACACTTGGGTTAAAAATGATCAGCAAGTGTTATTTAACACAGGCCAATTTATGCATCTCTCACCATTGAAGAATGATTCCATCCCCTGGGGGAAATGTAGATATACCTGGAATTCAGATGATACAGACAGGATAAACGAGGGAAACTGACATAAGAAAATGGCAAGAGGGTAAATGAGTTTTTGACTTGGTTCAAGAAGTTAGAAAAGGTGAAAGAGATGGTTAAGAGCTTGCTCAAGAGTGCGAGCTGAGTTCTGAGCAACAGCAGTTCAATGCCCAGCCCGAGCTGAGCTGCCGTTGAGCTGCCAACAGGTGGCAGGATGGCTCAGCTTAAAAAAAAAAAAGAAAAAGTGAAAGAGGAATTTTTTCAAACAAAAAGAAAGAAAGAAATTAGATATGTTACCACAAAATATTTATATAGGAAATGAAATTTAAATGTGAAACTAAACACGGTAGAGCAAATTCTTCCTCTGCTAATTTTTAAACCAAATAATTCTCATGAGAAGAGAGTTTGGCTCCTTTGGGTTCATTCTAAAGAGGTTCAACAAGCTCTTTCAGTGTCTTTAGAATCTATCTCAGTACTTGGGTTAACATCCTGTGGCACTTTATCATACCCCAAATGAAAACCCAGGACAAAGAAGTTGCTGATATTTCCGAGTTTCTGGTTTCATTATACTACTTCCTTTCATTGATAAGATGTAATGAATAACTGATTTGTTCTCTCACAAGGAAATATGAGCCACGTTCTACTGGAAATGGCATGAAGAGGAAATCTGGTGATGATGAAGTAGATGGGTAATTTTTTTAAATGACAGAACAGCTTCAAACTGTAGATTGTAATAGTTAGAAGAAAAGGGGACTGAATTAGAGGTGGCCCATAGAGCTAATTCCAAAGAGAATTCTGAAAACCCAGAGAAGTTTTTGATAAAACATGCACAAAGCATTACATATTCTTAAGGACCTTTTAGAGCCATCATTGTCTATGTCCTCTAACACTGCACTGGCTGAATTAATAATACTGTCCTCTGCACTTCCTCTTCACCTGGAACAAGGAAAGGTTGAGTAATTTGCAAAGGTTACTCTAAATGTCAGGGAAACAATGATTAGAGCTTAGCTCTCTTAGTCCACAGGCATGAAGTCTTTTCAGAACCAAGGAAAGGCAGATTATTAACTTCTTCCCAAGTTTGGAGAAAGTACATCTTCCATGGGTATGAATAATGCCTCCTATAATGTTAATTAAGACCAATGGTCCCATTCCCATCAGTTCTCTCTGGTTGTACCTTCACCTTAAACCCCTGAAGATTTTGACATGTGAATCTGAAGAGCGGTTTGAGAATCAGCAGGCACCTGAAAGGATATTACCTGATGAAAAGAGAAGAACTGAAATAGATGGAGTAGATTTGGGCTCATGTTTTTGGCAGAAGATTGCCAGTTGGCAGTGCCAGGAGCCAAACAGTGCAGGGCTTGGGTTTCTAAAGCAAAGCTCAGGATGTGGAACAGAATGTTGTCCCCAGCTCTGACCATGGCCAGGAGCATGGAGGCAAACTGTTTCTTGGGGCTTTTTAAGTTTCCCAGAAAAGTTCATGTAGCCCAAACTAAACCAGATAATTGAGATTCTTTCTCTGAAAGAAAAATAAGCACTTTCAGACAACCTTTTTGTTTGCTGTTTACTTAATTCTATGAGAGTTAACCTGGACCTTCAATCATTAAAGAGATGTGATGCATCTTATTCATTTCTTTTTTAAAAATTTTTTGAAATTTATTTTTACTTTTATTATTATTATTTTTTTTTAGCTAAGCCATCCTTCCACCTGTTGGTGGCTGTTGGCAGCTCAGCTTGGGCCAGGAATCGAACTGGCAACCCTGTTGCTCAGAGCTCACACTTTTGAGAGAGCTCTTAACCAACTGAGCCACTTGGCCGGCCCTTATTCATTCCCTTTTGCAAAGAGTTGCTTGCCTACTCAGTCAGAGCAAATAAAAATGAGTCCCAGGCAAGTGAGAAAAATACAAATTTATTTTCATGTTTATTGTATTGCTCCTAGAGTGAGGCAGGCTGTTAACTGTACTTATGTCTTGAGTTAGACCACACCACAGAGAAGCTCCGGGAAACAAATGGTGACTTTATTCATCATTTCCCAGATAAGGGGAAAAGGACCACAGTCATTTACACTGGCAATGCCATTTTGGCTGTTGCTACTGTGATTGATGCCTTCATCAGATAACATATAGATATGATGAGAGGGAGTGAGACGTCGGGAAGTCAGGCCATCTCTCAATCCTGTCCCTGTAAAATTATTGTGGAAATGAGGTTCAGTCTGCTTTCTGCTAGTCTTCAGTCAACAGAAAAGTAATTGCCTTATCCTAAATTAAAAACATGACTTCCTGATTATAGTAAATAGGGGGAAGGAAAAAAAAAAAAGAGCAGACAACCAGGTCTTTCATCGGTAATTACCCAGTGAAAACGCTGTATCCTGAGAAAGCTGGCAGCTCAGGAGCTTATGGAAAAGAAGCCAAGGTGTCCATGTGGCATTTTGAAGGTGGAAATTTTCCATATGCATGAAGCTCACAATACACAGCCCATTAGAGGGGGTTGATCTCACTCTGCCTATATTTGGGTGTAATTAAACCAAAGATTGAGAATGTTTTTTTGCATTTCCCCCCCTTAAACAAATCTATGTCCAAATTCTGGCTCTGATGCCTACTGTGAGATCAGAGGCACTTTTCTGGGCCTCTGTTGTATCTATGACATGGAAATGGGCACGTACTTGGTTCCCAGTGCTACTGTGAAGGTGAGGCAGTGCATGGAAAGTTCTGAACATAGTCCTAACACATGGCAAGTATTCAGCAAATGGTATTCAGCTATTATTAGAAAAAAAGTATTCAGCTATTATTCTAATCTTTAAAAATGTTTTATTCTTGTCATTGTTATTCCTTGACTGACTGGGACAACCGGATCTTCTTTCAGTCTTGCCTTTGACATGGTAGGGCCACCCTTACCTGCTCTCACACAATGTCCTTAAAGCCCTGGCATTCTCAGAGCAAGATAATAATGGGGATAAGCTAGTTCACCCCCAATGGGGCTACAAGTGTGGAGGCCCCTCCCCCTTCCTTGGTGTCCCTACCTCTGGCCAGGAAAGCAGAGCTCATGGGCCGAACCAGGTTTCTGCACATAGGTAGCTGCATTTTGTACCCAGGCGCAACTATGGAAACCAACTAGAGACACCAGAGGGTGGCCATCGTGCAAGGACACCTTTTCTGATAAACAGTGGGTCAACTGGACCTTTGGTACAGGCTTCCCAGGCTAGATCACATAATGGTCCTCCACCTAGCTCCTGTGGCGAATAATAAACATTTATGGAGTACTGATATGTCTCAGCCTCTGTACACTAAGCACTTTGAACATGGGTTAGCTCATTTAATCCTTGCAGTAACACTAGGAGGAAGATGCTATTAAAAGCCCCAATTTCATAATGGGAACACTGAGACTTAGGGAAGTTAAGTATTTATCCAATGTCAATCACAACACCAAAGCCAGGATTTAAACCCAGATCTATATGACACCAAATTCCATGCATTGATGACAATGCCAGTCTCCCATTTGAAAGCTGTTCCCATGGGGCCAGTTACTTACAAACATCTGAGTCGCTGCACATGCCACGGACTCAGATGGAGAGCCCATGAGGTCTTCTCCAAGGGCAAACCATCGTGACAAAGCTCCATGTGCTCTCCTACTCTTCAGGGCAAGAAACATGAAGATTATTAAGGGTCTTCAGAGAAATTTTCTAGTTCCAAGTATGTCTATGTTGTGAGCAATCCTATTCCAAATTGAGAAAAATAGAACAGTTATTGGAAATAGAGTGAAAAAGACTCTCTCCACAGTTTTGAACTCCCTGATAAACATATGACTAAATCCAGGGAACAAGCCATGAATATAAGAATGGTGATTTGATTCTGTTTATTATCTATGTTGTTTGTATAGGGTGTTATCCTGGCAGCCCTGGGGAGAAATGAGCTAGTAAACATTGTGTGGGCTGCTAGAACATTTGAATTATTTGCACTGTTGATTTTAACCTCCTGATAGATTCTTTCATAACGTTGAATTAGCTGATGTGCATTTCAAGTTCTCAGCTACCAGCAAGGAACCCATTTATACGTCTCAGAGAATTGATATTACCTCACAGGTCAGAAAACAGGTGGTTTCACACTTACCAAAGCATCTCAGATAAGAATAAAACTTTAGGATCATTTAAAAAAAAAAAAAAAAGCACCTTACGAATAAGTCCCATAGAGAAAGAACAGTATATTTCTTTTGATCTGTCAAGAATGTATGCAGACATTCTCGGGGGACAAAGGAGGGCAATTAGAGAATTAAAGAAAGCTAGGTGGTGGTACCTAAACCTATCTACACAAAGGCTCAGGTGGGCTCTATTTGCTTGAGAGACTGAGAAGCCTCTTGGGAGGAAGATTTGGGGAAAGCATGGTCTTAGTTGTCAGAAAGAGGGATGGATCTTAGTGCCATCCAGTGCTGTTGTTATTCAGATGTACCTCCTTCCCCATTCATGCTCCCAGCGTCCCAAACTCCTCTTTTCTGTGAGCTTGTGTCCAATTTTTATAAAAAGGAGGAGGCTGTAAGCAAAGCTAGAAAACAGTTTCACTCAAAGCTGTTTGTTATTAGGGCATAAATTTCACTCCCTTGGCTCTCTATTAACCACATGAAACATATCCAAAAACAGGAGAGATCTGTGCTTTGGCACCTCTAGGGCTCCATGTCCTAGCAGGAACTGTGGTACCCAGAAGTGGTGGCACCCAGCAAAATAACAGGGGTACCCAGTAGAAAGCCATGGTGTCTGGTGTCGACTATGGCAACAAGTTTGGATTTTGTTTTAAGAGCAATGAAAAGTATTTATATCAGAAGAGAATAATCTAGTTTTTGGTTTTTAAAAGATCACTTGTATGGGAAATGAATTTTAGGGAACCAAGAAAAAAATAGGGAGACCAGTTTGGAGACTGTTACAATAGCCAAGGCAAGAGGTGAGAGTGGCTAATAGACTAAGGTGGTGGCAGTGAAGATGGAGAAAATAGACAGAATGGAGACACATTACAGCAGTAGAGTCAAGAGGGCTGGCTGATGCTTGGGATGTCGGGGTAAGGAAGACAGAGAAAACAAGAATGGCTCTCTGATTTCTGCTTGCTTATCTGGGTGGTTGAGGGAGACTTGATGAGGAATAAATTTCAAGAAAAAAAGCAGGAGTTCTGTTTTGTTAATGAACAAAATTATAAATGGAAAAGTAGACATTACAACTGATACCACAGAAATAGAAAGGATCATAGGAGGCTACTAGAAACAACTATACACCAACAAACTGGACAACCTAAAAGAAATAGGAAATTCTTAGAAACATACAACCTACCAAGACTGAACCAGGAAGAAATAGAAAACCTGAACAGGCCAATCAGTAGTAATGAGATTGAATCATTAAATCAAAAACCTCCCAATGAAGAAGTTCTATTTTGGGTACTTTGAAGTTAAACATACCAGGGAGATAAGTAGGCAATTGGATAGAGAAGATGAGGAATCAAAGGAAAGTTGGTGTTGGAGCCATGAACAAAAGTGTGAGATTTTCTAAGGAGAAAGTTATAAGTGTAGAGAGAGAGAGAGAAGAGAGGATGGCTTAGGATTGAGCCCTGAGGAAACCACTCTTGAGAGAATGGACAGAGGAAAATGAACTTGAGAAGAAAACTGAGAAGGGGAAATCAGAGAGGTAGGAAATCAGAAAATCAAACAGGTGTGCTATCCCAGAAGCCAAGAGAAGAGAACCTGCCAAGAAGAGAATATTTGGTTTTGACTAAGGCTGCTGAGAGGTTGTGTAAGTCGAGGATGAAAGCCTGTTGGATCTGAGAACATGGAGGTCATTGGTGACTTGGTGAGAGGGATATCAGTGGAGTCAGAGCCAAAGTAAGTAGGTTAATGAGTGAGTGAACACATGCATCTAATTTTATTCCTTCTTGAAATCTCACAAAAACAACAATAAAGTGATTGTGTTTAACATAAACCTATAAGAATGGTAAGGAGAGAGGACCAAACAACAACAAAATTTTGAGAGCTGGAAACCATTTAGTTAAGTTTCAACTGATTTAGCAGCCTGAAGAGAGCTGACTCCTAAATCAGCAGTGAGAAAACGTATAACCAACACAATTTACACTTTCAAAATCTCAGGAATTGGTGGCACCAGGAAATTTTCAAAGTGGAGGGAAGGGCCGGCTGAGAAGCTCAGTTGGTTAAGAATTGGCTTGGGAGGGCGAGCTCTAAGTAGCAGGGCCGCCGGTTTGGTTCCCACATGGGCCAGTGATGCTGCGCCCTCTACAGCTAAGATGATGAACAACAGCTTGACCTGGAGCTGTGCTGCTATGAGTGGCTAGCTACAGTGTAGGCTGCAGTGGGCTGCCGTGGGCTACCGTGAGCAGCCATCCAATGGCCGGAGAGCAACTGCCTCAGCCCAGAAGAGCACAATAATCATAATACCAACATGGGCCAATGACTGTGGCATCCTCCACAACTAGACTGAAGAACAAAAGGACAGCAATTTGTCTGTTCCCCTTCCCTGATTCCTCAATGCTGTTCCCTTCCCCCAATTCCACAATTGAAAAAAAAAAAAATCTTAAAAAAAAATTAAAAAGGGGCCGGCCAAGTGGCTCAGTTGTTTAAGAGTTGGCTTAGAGTGCAAGCTCTGAGCAACAGGGCCTCCAGCTCAATTCCCACATGGGCCGGTGAACGCTGCACCAGAGCTGAGCTGTTGCTCAGCTGCCAACAGGTGGCAGGATGGCTCAGCTGGTATAACAACAAGATTGCCTGTTCAGTGGTGGGCTACGCCCACCCACAACTAAGACTGAACTCGGCACCTTGAGCTGAGCTGCCACCCGGATGGCTCAGTGGATACAGCGTGCACTCTATTTTTTGAGGGCAGTGTCACTGGCCCTCACGTGTGGGATCCAAACCGGGGCCACTGGCTTCCCAAGTCAGCACTCAACCACCGCGTCACTCGGCTGGTCATAGAGCATGCACTCTTAACAACAAGGCATGGGATGGTGGCTACGCCCACCTGCGACTAAGATTGAACTCAGCACCTTGAGCTTAGAGGCCACAAGCTACCAATGGGAAGCCAGATGGCAACGGCGCCCTACACAACGAAAATTGAAGAACAACAACTTAGCTGGTCCCCTTCCCCAATTCCCTAATATTGTTCCCCTCCCCCAATTCCACAATAAAATTAAAAAAAAAAAAAAAAAAGAAGGACCGAGTAATCCCACTTCTTGGTATTTATCTGAAGAAACCCAAAACACTACTTTGAAGGGTCATATCCATATGTTCATTGCAGCATTATTTACAATAGCCAAGATATAGAGGCAACCTGTGTGTCCATCAATGGGTGAATGGATAAAGAAGAGGTAGTACATATATACAATGGAATATACTCAGCCATAAAAAAGAATGAAAGCTTGCCATCTGCAAGAACATGGATGGACCTAGAGGATATTGTGCTGAGTGGAGTAAGTCAGGCAGAGAAAGACAAATGTCATACGATTTCACTTATATCTAAAGAACAAATGAACAAACAAAACAGAGACAAACTCATAGATGCACAAAACATTTTGATAATTGCCATTTGAGAAGGGGTTGAGGGGAATGGCTGAAAAAGGTGAAAGGATTAAGAAGTACAAATTGGTAGTTACAAAATAGTCAGGGGAAGTAAAGTACAGCATAGGGAATATAGTCAATAATATTGTAATATCTATGTATGGTGTCAGATGGGTGCTAGACTTATCAGGGTCATTTCATAAGTTATATAAATGTCTAATCACAATGTTGTACACTTGAAACTTATATAATAATGTATGTCAACTATAATTGAAAAATTAAAAGTTATTTTTAAAAAAGAATCAGAATGTCTTTGGACTTTTCTATCATAACACTGGAAGCTAGAACACAGTGGAATATTGCCTTCAAAATTCTGAAGAAGTTATTTTCAACTTAGATTTTTTTTTTTTAATTCCCAGCCCAACCATTAATTAAGTAAAAAGTTAGAATAAAGGAAGTTTGACTTGCAAGGTCTCAAAAAATTTACCCCTTATATGCTTTTCTCAAGAAATAATGAAGGGCCGGCCGAGTGGCGCAGTGGTTAAGCGCTGGCCTTGGAAGCCAGCAGTCCCGGTTCGGTCCCACATATGAAGGCCAGTGACACTGCCCTTAAAAAAAAAACAAAAAAACAAACAAACAAACAAACAAAAAAGAAATAATGGAGATGTGTTCCACCAAAACAGGTAAGAAGGAGAATTTGAAGTCAAGGCTCAGATAGAAGATGAAGAGAATCCCCAGGAAGATGGTGAAAGGACCTCCTGAGAAAGTGCTACAGCAGGTCTGGAGGTGGACTGCAGAAGATCTCAATTGGAAAAGGTCTGAAGGCTCTGGAAGAATGTTCTTCAAGAGGATAAAACTGACAGCTAAATCGAGACATTTTGAGGGGAGAGTTAAATAACGACATTTTGAAGTTGAACTGGTGATAAAAATATAGAAAACTAAACAATTAAAAAAAAAAAGTTATTCCCGAGCTGGCCAAGTGGCTCAGTTGGTTAAAACTACGAGCTCTGAGCAACAGAGTCACTGGTTCGATTCCCACATGGGCCAGTAAGCTGCACCCGAGCTGAACTGCCACTGAGCTGCCAACAGGTGGCAGGATGTCTCAGCTGGTGAGAGCATGTGCTCCTAACAACAAGGTTGCTGGTTTGACTCCCACATGGGATGGTGGGCTACCACCTGCAACTAAGATTGAACACAGCACCTTGAGCTGAGCAGCTGTGAGCTGTCAACAGGTGGCCAGATGGTGACTGGACTTGGAGCTGAGCTAGCTGTGCCCTCCACAACTAAGATTGAAGGACAACAACTTGACTGTTCCCCTTCCCCAATTCACCAACACTGTTCCCCTTCCCCAATTCCCTAGTAAAATATTTAAAAATAATAATAATAATTTAGATTTACTACATGGCTCAGCTCTCAATATCACTACATAATCACAATAAAGCAAGCACTGATTTTTTAACTAAGCAAAATTATGATGTAACCAATCTTTATTCTGATGTAGGGAAGGGTAAAGGGAGGGGAAGAGTATATGTGTGTTCTGTGGGAAGAGGAAAGAATGAGAGTTGAATCCTCATTCTCTCTAAGGGGAAGACAGTCAATACTACTTAAAACTGAGAGATCAAGAAGTAGCATGATACTAGCATTTTATTTAAAAACAAGAGTTAATGTCATAAAATCAGCAAAAGAAGTTATAAGTAGTTGTCTGATAGGGGAAGCAGAGCAGGGAACTGCTGTTTTTCACAAGTCTTCTAAAACTACTTGACTCTAAAATATGTGGGTGAAGGGGCCGGCCGAGTGGCGCAGTGGTTAAGCGCTGGCTTTGGGAAGCCAGCGGCCCCGGTTCGGTCCCACATATGAGGGCCAGTGACACTGCCCTCAAAAAAAAAAAAAAAAATCTGCAGCCTATAAAATATGTGGGTGAATCACCTCGCTAAAAATAGAAACCAAATAAAAGCAAGGGAAAACAGAAAGTGAAGAAGCGAAGGTGCCATGCATAGGCAAATGTTTTGAGATATTTGGTTCTAAAGGAGAATAGAAAGGTGAGTTAGGGTAGCTTCGGTCAAGGGTAGGTTTTTTAAAGATGGGAAATAGAGCATATTTGGGATGAGAATTGTCTACCTGGTGCAGCAGAGGTTAGATTCTAAAGGGAGCAAAGTCCTTGTGGGGATTAGAGGATGGGATCCAAAACCCACAAGGTGGGGATGGACTTCGATATGGGAGAAGCACCTCCTTGACTGAAACAAGAGGGAAGGAAAAGATAGGTGCAGACACAAATAAAAATGTAGGATTTGTCATGACCCTGCTTCTTGTCTTACCAGGCCTCCCCTGGACATGCAGAGCCAAACACAATGTAATACTCTGGCAACTACATGAGAAGTAACACACGGACTACAACGCGGCATCTTCCATCAACCCTCCTACAGTGGGTGTGGAATGCAAACTGCCTCTGCTTGATGGATCACTCTCCCACAATGGATATAGTCCTCTTTTATGTCACAGAAATAAGAACATCTACATTTGAAAACAAAAAGACTTCCACTGGCAACATGCTGGATTCAATATTCTAGTGGAGCCTCTCCTGCTGAAAACAACTACCTCCCAGATAAAATGTACTTATTGATACAATCTTGGGCGTATAAGGAATAGGAAAAATGATCAAGGGACCCCTGCCCACAAAAAGGAACAAATTGTAAGTGGAAATAGAGCTGGAAGCAGTGATCGAACTGGGAAGAACAGAAGTGCCCTGGCTGCAATGGCAAAACCCAGATACCTTTGGGCCAGCAGCAAGAAGGGGGAGCCCAACCTTCCGCCCTTCTATTAAGCTAGAACTCTGGCAAAGGTCTAAGTGGTTCCTAGTTGGCAGTGCCCCTGGCTCTTGGCAGAAGCAGATGCGTATCATCCCTGAAGAGAGCACCCTCAATTTAGCCTGGAAGATTCTCACACATGAAGATCTAACGAACATGACCACACACTCAGAGATCAGCAGGCCTAGGAGGGCAACGCCACTATGAGTGAGTCAGCAGAAAAGAAAAGGAGATAAAAACCTGTGTGTTGCTTTCCCAAGTCTGGCCTTTGGAACACGCGTACCACCATTGCCTGAGTGCTTACTAAAATGCTCATTGCTGGGTCCCATTCCAGACCTGCTGAGCCTGGCCTCTGAGGGTTGAACCCAGGAAACTGCACTAACACTCAGTCCCCACAGAGGGAAAACTAGGCACACAGACCCAGCTTTCCGTTCCACAATAACATTCCCTGTAGCTTTTTCTGTCCACTCATCATGATGCAAACTCAGCAGGCCCATCCACAGAAGGCTAAGGCAAAACTAAGAAAATAGCTAAAAAGATAGCACCCCCTAGTGCCAGACAGACATAGAGACTGAGTCAGCTGTTGGCCTCCTGTCAGAACACAGTATGACCTTGGTCTTTCTGTCCCTGAGCCCTGGAGCCATTGCTGTGCTGGAATCCTGGTCACACTTCAGTGACTGTAATGCACAAAATACTGTGATTGAAGATGATGGGAAGTGGGAGCCATAATAATAACTAATATCATAATAGCTTCTGTTAGGCTGTGTTCACCAGGAATTTGGAAGTGTTTATTCCATGGGTGGACTGTCAGGAGACTCTTTATAGGAGGGGCCAGGTGGGATTGGGAGAAGAACTCCCTCTAAAAGAAGAGAGTCAGACATAGGCTGAGTCCAAGGACAATGAGCACACTTTAAATAGAGGAGCTGATTTTGAGTACAACAGAAGCTGATTCTAATTTTCTTGGCCCACTCCTCACAGCCTTTATCCTACAAAGAATATTGGACCCTAAAAAAAGGGTAAAAACACAAAGATGACACTGCTTTGAAGTTTTGCAGTTTAAGGAGCATGGGGACCAGCTAAGAGGGAAATAGAAAATGCCTTGTGGAAAAATTGGCAATGACAATAGCCAATCAAAGCTGAATGGCTACTGTGTGCCAGGCAGGGTAGAGTATTACAACAGTCCTACCAGGCAAGCATTCCTGTTATTATTTTACAGATGAGATGAGAAAATGGTTCAAAAAAGAAAAGTTTTAAAAGAAACTGAGTTCAGAGAGGTTGAGTAACTTGTTTGACGTTACACAGCAGTCAATGATAGAGCCCAACTTGAACTCAAGACTGCTCAACTTTATAGGCCACGTTCTTGAGATTTCTTTTTCTGATTTGATTAAGTAGATGATTTAATTTCACAGTTTAAGATTTAGAAAAGTTATTACAGGATGTTTAGTGAAAATCCCTTGTTTCACCAGTGCTGCCAGACACCCAGCTCCCCTCCTCATAGATAACCAGTGTCATTAGATCATGTGTGATATTCCAGAGATAGTTTATGAATTTCCGCTTGCTTCACAGGTGGTAGATTATACACACTGTTCTGAGCCTCACACTTTTCACATATCAGTACTTAGAGAGCTTCCTTGTTCTGTTTTCCAGTGTAGGGTTTCATTGTTGGGTGGATGCTATGATCCTGTTTACCGGTCCCAGGTCAATAGAGTTAACCACATTTCCAATCTTCAAGTAGCCCATGTGCTCCACTCTGAGCAAACTTCCCTCTCTCCAGAGAGATCTGGGTACTCTGGTGATAATTAGGCTCCTCTAAGCTGCTAGACACAGCAACACTCTCAGGTTACCTCGACCTATGGGAGTTTACTGTGAAGGCACAAAAGGAAACTGGGAACAGCTGGAGAGCAGCAGAAGGCAGGGCAGCTCCGTCCTGGCACCAGGCACCTTTGCCCATCACTGTGAGGTGCACCGTGAGCTACCCTCACTCTCTCACGAAGGCTCCATCCTCGTCAGTTATTGGGCTTCCTCTGGTGCACCTGAGTCCAAACTTGCGCACAGGAGAGGGGCAGGGTCTCCAGCACGTGGTCCCCTGGACAGGCTTGAGGAGCTGCTGGCCTGTCAGCTGCCCTGGGAGCAGAGCCCACCCCTAGTCCCACCAGGTGTAGCTGGGGTACTGGGGTTCAGCAGGAGAGAATGGAAGGCCCTGTGCATAAAGGCCTCTTTCCTCAGAAGGGGCTTAGAGCAAAGGGTAAAATATAAGTAGTCCTCCCTTATCCATGGTTTTGCTTTCCGTGGTTTCAGTTGCCCTCTGTCAACCGGGGTCAGAAAATATCGAATGGAAAATTCCATTGAAAAATAAATTATTTTTAAAATTCCAGAAATAATTCTCAAGGTTTAAATTGCATGCTGTTCTGAGTCGCGTGATGAAATCTCATGCCTTCCCACACTGTCCTGCCCGGGACATGAAATTATCCCTTTGTCCAGTGTCTCCAAGCTGTAGACGCTCCCTGCCCATCACTTAGTAGCCGTCTTGGGTATCAGATTGACTCTCATGGTATCCCAGTGCTTGTGTTCAAGTAACCCTTATATTATTTAATAATGGTCCCCAAGTGCAAGAGTGATGCTAGCAATTCGGATATGCCAGAGAGAAGCCGGAAAGTGTTTCCTTTAAGTGAAAAGGTTTGCATGTATAGGAAAAAACATAGTATGTATAGGAAAAAACATAGTATGTATAGGGTTCTGGACTATCCATGGTTTCAGGCATCCATTGGAGGTCTTGGAACTTATCCCCGGTGGATAAGGGGGAACTGTGAGCTCCTTTTCTGTACCTCCTGTGCAGGAATCCCAGAACTGTCCAGAAGGAATTAGAATGGCTAAGCAAGTAAAACTGGAGTCACAGAGTCCCTCTTAAAGTTACCTTGTTTCCAGGCCCAGGCTGATTCAGTCTGGGGAAAAATGATCCTATGCAACCACTTATAAGCCTTTCTGGCTTAAGAAATAATTTCACCTGCTTTAGATCATCACAGTCCCTTGAAGTAGGCATTATCGGCAGAATTCCCATTTTACAGATGAGAAAACAGAGGCTTAGAGAGGTTACACAGATCACCCAGTCATTAAGTGATGAAGCTGAGATTCAAACCTAGGTCTTCTGACTCCAGTTTGTACCTGCTTCTGATTCCTCATTACTACAAGCCTTTATGTAGGTTCCTCTTCCCCTGCCCAGCTCCCCAGTGTTAATACTCCCAAGGTTCTCTTTTAGGCCCTTCATTCCTCTCCCAGAAAACAACTCTCTCTGGTTGTTCTCATTTACTTCCTTGCCTTGGCCTAATTCCAAAGGGTTGATGGCCCCCATTTTCTCTCGCCAGCCCAGACCTTTCTCATGAGTTCCATACCCGTATATCTAATATCCTATTGGACATCTCCACATGGCTGCCCACGTCACCTCAAGTGCAACGTTTCTCAAATGAAATTTACTGTCTTTCTCTTTAAACTGCATCTCCTTCTGTGTTCTCTATCTCAACATCTGTAGCTCTTCCCCTTCTTTTTTTTTGAATGTATTTAAAATGCTTTATTAATCATTAATTGATTATATAGAAAATGTACAGTAACCCGTCATCAAATACTAAGGCGAAATATTACATCTGACAATTAACATTCTAGAACTTGCCATCGTGGGCTTTCATTGGCGGCACTGTATAAACAGCTCGGTAAGGTTTCATAACCTTCGTATCTCAATGTCTCACAGCTGTGTTCGTGTTGACATGTGGTGGTGTCTTGCTGAGTGGCGTGCATTATTGTTGTTGCGTGTTTTTGTGTGCTGTCAAGAGAATGTCTGAGCTTTAATTAGAGCAACAAATAAACATTAAATTTCTTGTTAAACTTGGCAAGAGTGGAAGTGAAATCAGGGACATGTTAGTTCAAGTTTATGGGGATAATGTCATGAAGAAAACGGCAGTGTACAAATGGATTAAATGTTTTTGGTGGGGGAGAGAATGAGTCACTAATGAAGAGCAGAACTGATGAAAACATTGCAAAAATTCATCAAATTGTGCATCAAAATCATCAGCTGATGTGAGAAGCATAGCAGACCAACTAAACATCTATAGAGGAAACAGTTAAGAAAATCTTAACTGAAAATCTTGGCATGAGAAAGCTGTGTGCAAAAATGGCCCCAAAGGCCGGCCGAGTGGCGTGGTGGTTAAGAGCTGGCTCGGGAAGCCAGCGGCCCCGGTTCTGATTCCACATATGAGGGCCAGTGACACTGCCCTCTTAAAAAAAAAAATGGCCCCAAAGGTAGCTCACTGATGAACAAAAGCAAAGGAGAGTTGAAGTTTGGCAAGACCTTTGGAGAGGCAAGACGATGTTTTGGGCCATGTTATCACTGATGATGAAACACGGGTGTACCAATACGACCCTGAAACAAAGCGTCAGTGCACAATGGAAGTCAGACAATTCTTCACGACCAAAAATTTTCCATCAGTCCAAATCAAGAGTCAAAACAATGTTGCTAAACTTTTTTGATATCAGAGGGATTATTCATTATGAATTTGTACCAACTGGACAAACAGTTAACCAAGTTTACTATTTGGAAGTGCTGGAAAGGCTGCATGAAAAAATTAGACAAAAATGACCTGAATTTTTCGCCAACAATTCATGGTTCTTGCATCATGACTATGTACCAGCTCACAAGGCACTGTCTGTGAGGGAGTTTTTAGCTAGGAAACATATAACTGTATTGGAAGACCCTCTCTACACACCTAATCTGATCCCCAATGACTCCTTTCTTTACCCAATGGTAAAGGAAATATTGAAAGGAAGACATTTTGATGACATTCAAGACATCAAGGGTAATGACAGCTCTGATGGCCATTCCAGAAGAGTTCCAAAACTGCTTTGAAGGGTGGACTAGGCGCTGGTGTCAGCACATAGTTTCCCAAGGGGAGTACTTCAAAGGTGACCGTAGTGATATTCAACAATGAGGTAGGTAGCACTTTTTCAAGGATGAGTTCGCGAACTTAATTGTCACACCTCATAGCTCTATTAAAGCTGTTTAGATACTCTTTGGAAAGCCCTAATGCCATTTTGTAATAAACCAGGAAATGTACATATTAGCTTTTGGTGAATTGACTGAGAGCAAGTATGTGTGTGTGTGCATGTGTGTATGTGTGTATGTGTGTGTTTTAAGTCTGGCTATTTCCTGCAGCTCTTCCCCTTCTTAAGCACAGACCAGCTGACAGTCACTTTACACGTGCAAGATAGGGGGTATTATCACCCCATTCTGTAACTGAGGAAACCAAGGCTCAGAGATGCTAACTTACTTTTATACAAGGCCATAGTACTAAGTCGTTGACAGAGCCAGGATTCCAACTGAGCTCTATTCTGTATTGTTCCCACTGTCTGGAAGGGCAACTGTAGGGCCACAGCTGTTCACTCTGTCGAACAAGCCAGAAGTCGTGTGTGATCCTTGACTCCACCCACCCCACACCTCGACTTCTCACACCCACAGCTGCTCCAGAACTAAGTCAATCAATTCCACCACCTGAACGTTCCTCAGGTCGTGCCTCCTCTCCAGTCTATGGCCACTCCTTTAGTTCAGCCCCTAAATTATTTCTCCTTTATTATTGAAATAGCTTCCTAACTAGTTTCGTTGTCTGTAGCAACAACCCCTACTCCAAATTCTCTCTCCCGTGAATGAACTTTCTAAAGTACACCTGATCATTGCACTCCCCCATCGAAGAGCCCCCAGGGGCTTCCTATTCCCTAGAGGAGGAAACCCCAATTCCCTGTTCCTGCCACTGCCTGTGGGTCCAGGTGCTTGCTTGCTGAATCTCTGCCAATGCCGGTGGCATAATTAATAAAAATGGGCTCCTCTCTTACAGGTTTCCACTAACTCAGCCGATTTACCTACACTCTCTTGACACATTCCCCTTGTCCAGGCCATCTCTACTGGATTCCAATGCACTACAGAGTGATGCCTGGGTGAGAGCCATTCATATGCAAAACAGACAAAGGCTGATTGATGCAGGAACTATGGACAAGTCTACAGTAATCCATCTTGCTATTGTTTACCCAATAGATGGTGTTCACATTGTCTTTGGTACCATGTAATTTTATGACAGTGAAGCCAATTAGACTCAGGGTGGTGGAATGTGTTTCTGAATGATTTATTAGTCTGCACCTCATAGAAAAGTGCTGCGCATAAACTTTCCAAAACTGTCCGACAGAGAGAGCATACCCTGTGCTCTGCAGACAAAGGATCCTGGTGTTAGATGCATGTTAACATATTACAGGCTCAAGAAAAACCAGCAATGCAAAAGGAGAGTGATTTTGTTCTTAGGAATTTTGTTTTCTTTCTGCATATCTATATAGTAACATTTTCAGATTGGAGTTTTCCCTCAACAGATGTTTGGTGGAGCACTGGAATAAAGCGCAGAGGCCCTAGCGACTTCTGGAATTTCACCTACTCTGAAGTCTGGATGCAAGCTCGGACCTGTCGCTCTCTGCCTGAAACATCTTTGGTTAACTCCTACCAGTCTTTCAAGGTCTGGTTCAGATGTGACTTCCTCTTAGAAGCCATCAGACAGACAGACAGACAGACAGATAGACAGACACACACACTCGTGCATATACACACAACATGTAATTGTATATGATTCCATAACACCCCTCGTTTATAATATCTCACTATATTTTCTATTGGTTGATAGAAAATTCAGCTCAGGCTGACTAGAGCCAAAGGAGAATTTGTAGGCACTTGGCTCCCTCAGCAGGCCCATCTCATGGTCACATGCCTAATCACTGTAGCTAAGGACATGAGTACAGAATTGTTAATACCTGTGGCCTTGACCACTGCAGTTGGGAGAAGGCAGCCTCTTAAGTACGGTACAGTTTTCAAAAGAGAAGGTTGAGGTGTGGATGCAGGATGGCCCCAAACCATCACAGTGCATAGCCCAGAGCAAACACAGACACCATCTTCTGTTTACCTACCTATCTCCCCAGGAAGACTGTGACCTGAAGGTGAACCAGGTCTCTAATCTCCAAATCCAGCCCCTAGCACCTTACCTGGCATGCCTTATTTGGAACAAATAATAAATGAGGACACAAAATGTTCAAAGCAGGGTCTGCCTTGGTTAAGAATTGGCTTGGGAGTGCAAGCTCTGAGCAGCAGGGCCTCTGGTTCGGTTCCTACATGGGCCAGTGATGCTGCGCCCTCTACAGCTAAGATGGTGAACGACAGCTCCACCTGGAGCTGGGCTGGTTTGAATGGCTGGCGATGGCGTAGGCTGCAGTGGGACTGCAGTGGGCTGCAGTGAGCTACCGTGAGTGGCCGGCAGCTGGTGAGAGCGGCCGTGAGCCGCCATGAGCAGTGGTCCAATGGCCAGCAACTGATCTGCCTCAGCCAGGAAGAGTGAAATTACCACAATACCAACATGGGCCAGTGAAGTGACATCCTCCAAAGCTAGACTGAAGAACAGAAAGGACAGCAACTTGTCTGTTCCCCTTTCCTGATTCTCCAATGCTGTTCCCTCCCCCAATTCACCAATAAAAATCTTAAAATAAAATAATGTTCAAAGCAACATTCTCACTTTGAAAGCTTATGGCCTAGTCCAAAAGTTAGTGTTTATAGAGTAAACATCAATTAACCATACAAGGTAATACAAGTGCCAAATGGGAATTCAAAGAAAGGGTGGCTGGAATTCAAAGGAATTCTAAGGAGTGGCAGTTGAGGAAGGAGTCCAAGGAAGCCTGCAGCCACCACCCCACTGTAAGCCCCCAAGTCCAGGGAGGAGCATGAGTCATACAAGCTGCCCCCTCATGAGGACTGCATCCAATGGCTGGCTGGCTCCTGCTAAACTCCTGGGAACCAGGCCTCACCAACTTCAGTCCTTGGCAGTCTTGGCTTTAACATCTGAGACCCTAGGCTTTTCTTCACTTGCCCTATCTCTCTCGTCTTTCCCTCCCAACCCCTGAGCAGCCCAGGCCCTCGGCTGGGGCCTTACCTCCCTCTGCCCAGCCCTCTCTGTGTCTTTGTGTGTGGCTAACTCGCTGGACCCAGGACCTACATCCTGGCCAGATCCAGCTCCACTTCATCTTACTTTCACTGCTGGTTCTAATAACTTCTCACTTTTATTTATTTGTTTTTCCTCACTGAGTATTTGAATGCTGTTGAAGTCCATTAAGTCCTGCCTTTAGAAGCATGCTGGTGGTGGCAGCAGTAACATCTCTGCCAGGGGATCACCCAGCCAGGCTTGCTGATCCCACAGAATAAGAGCTGCAGGCACAGCTGGGAAGTTTTCCTCACCCTGGTAGGCCATTTCCACCCCCTTTGATTTTGCCAATGGAATTTGAACAAGTTTGGTTTTAAAGGGAAGGTCTTTAACTTGTGGAATTGAGACAACAATCCTGCTGAGCAGAGCTTGGCAGAAGTGAGGATGGAGGGCTGGCAAAGAGCAAAGACCTTTCAGTGGCTCCTCATTACCCACAGGACAAAAATTCATGCTCTGTAATGATCACCAAAGCCCTGTCTGCAACGTCCAGGCCAGGCTCATCTCTCAACACAACTTCATTTCACTTCACTTCACCTCAAAGCTGCTCCTGGCCCACACATATACTCTCCTAGGCCCTTGTACATGCTGTTCCTCCTCCTATTTGCCTGGTTAACTGTTATCCTCTAAGCCTCTGCTCAACTGTCACCTCTTGCAGGAAGCCTTCGTGATCTCTCTGCCTATTAAGGAGTGTTTCCATAATTGTATGCTTCGTTATTCCTATGAACGAACTGAAGGGAGAAGAAAGCCATTTCATGCAGGACCTGGAATGTAGTGGGCATACAAGTTTTGAATGACAATGAGTGAATGAATTCGTACATGAATGAATATTTGCCACTGGCTCCGCAACTTCCTCTGAATACCTTTTGAGTGTCTGTTCCACATTTTCACTGTTTTCTTTCTTTCCTTCCTTTTTCATCTTCTCCTCCCTCCTTTTCTCCCTTCCTTCCTTCCTCTCTTCCTTCCTTCCTTCCTTCCTTCCTCCCTTCCTTCCTTCTTTCCTTTCCTTTCTTCTTTTTCTTCCCCCCCACCCCCAGCTGCCATTAAAATCTTCCAACAGGGAAGCTTCCTATAAATGCATCCTCACTAAGTATAAATGACTGATATGACATAACATAGCTCCATCCACCATCACCATCACCAATGGGTATTTTCATTTTAGTACAATGCACAGTCTCAAAGCTAAAGTAACACAACTATAATATTGAAGTTTAGGCATTGGCTGGAGGTGAGCACGGTGTCTTGAGGCCCTGCCGGCCCCTCCTCTGCTCACTCACTACACTTCCCCACTGCTAGGAGCAGAGCAATAGGTGTGTGCCGGTCAGAGGAGACGCTATTATTACCCAGCAGAAAAGTCATGAATAAGGGGAGTACTGCATGTGGGAGGTCTTAGTGGTTGGGTGCTCGAACCCTAGATCAGACTGTCATTCATTGTTGTCTAAGGGTAACTAAAAGTGCTTATCTCATAGGGATAGTCAGGATTAAATGAGGTAATCCATACACAACATTTAGCATAGTGTTTGACTCATAGTCAATACTTTCCAAATAGTAAATAGTTTATCAGTTAGCCGTGTGACATAACAAATCACCTCAAAACTCAGTGACTTAAGCTTTATTCTATGGGAGTCACGGGATCAAGAGGAACATGGCTGTCTCCTCTCCCTGCCATAGCATATGCTCGTCTACTGATATTGGTGTACTCTGAAAAGGGGGAATCATTTGGCAAAAATGTCACTTTGCTTGCTGTGTTCAAACCTGCCAGTTGACCAGGTATTGTGAATTTCATTCACACCAACTTGCACAAAAACAATAGATAGCCCTGTGCTGTCAGTGGATTAGTAGGTCATCAAACCAATGCTGAGCCTTTTTGGGTCCTGGCAGAGCTGTGGCTCGAATTCCCAGGATTCAAGGTGGTGGGACTCATTGTTCCTGCTAGGGTGCTTTTGGCACTATGTGTCCGGGGGACCTCATATTTGCACCAAGCAAAACCCTGCGCCATCGGTGAACACAACACAGAAGCAACATGCCATCTGCTCTGCCTTGGCTGACTCCGCCTTACTAACACTGGACATGTCTAAAGGTCATCGTATTGAGGAAGTTCCTGAACTTTCTTTGGTGGTTGAAGATACAGTTGAAAGCTACAAGAAAACCAAGAAGGCTGTTTCACTTCTTAAGAAACTTAAGGCCTGGAATGATATCAACAAGGTTTATGCCTCTCAGCAAATGAGAGTTGGCAAGGGCAAAATGGGAAACTTTCGTTGTGTCCAACACAGGGGACCTTGCGTCGTCTAAAATAAAAACAACGGCATCATCAAAGCCTTCAGAAACATCCCTGGAATTACTTGCTCTGCTTAATGGAAGCAAACCGAACATTTTGAAACTTGCTCCTGGAGGCAGGTGGGCCGTTTTTTTTCATTTGGACTGAAAGTGCTTCCTGTAAGTTAGCTGATCTGTGTATCACTTGGTATAAAGCTGCCTCCCTCAAGCATAACTACAACCTTCCCATACACAAGATGCTCAATACAGACCTTAGCAGAATTTTAAAAAGCCCAGAGACCCAAAGAGCCCTCCCAAGCACCATGCAAGAAGATTCATCACAGAGTCCTGAAGAAGAATCCACTGAAAAACCTGAGAATCATGTTGAGGCTAAACCCATATGCCACGACCACGCTCTGGAACACCTTTCTTCAGCAGGCCAAGAATCACAAGCTCAGGGTGGATAAAGCAGCAGCAGCGCTAGAAGCCAAGTCATATGAGAAGAGGGGTTCCAGGCAAGAAGCCAGCGGTAGGGAAAAAAGGAAAAAAGGCTCTTGGCATCATGAAGCAGAAGGAGCTTTTGGTGGGATATAAGGCTGCAGCTACCAAGGAACCAGCAGCTGAGAAGAAGCCTGCAGAAAAGAAACCCACCACAGAAGAAAAAATACCTGTAGCCCAATCTTAAATTTGTTTATCCTGTAAAGTCAGTTCACTTTGGACAGCTAATTTTGAATAAAAACCTGATCACAAAGACAGTAAGAAACATGAAAAAAAAAATGTGGTGGCTGAAAACAACAACAATAATTTATTGTTATCACTTGGATCTGGGGGTTCTCCCTTGGGCTCACTCACGCAGTTACAGTCAGATGGTGAGTGGATCCAGAATCATCTGACAATTCATTTACACGTATGTGTCTGGCACCTGGCCTGGAAAGGCTCAAATAGCTGGTGTGTGGATAGCAGGGCTCCTCAGGTATCATTCTCTATATGTCATTTTTCTATATGGACTCTCCAGTATGGAGGCTTCAGGTAGACACATTTCTTTTTTTTTTTTTTTGAAACGTTTATTTATTTTATTTTATTTTTTGCATATACCATGATTTAGTTGTTATACACTTTCCATCTGTATTAGACTCAGTACTGAATGGCAAAATAATTTAATTCCCATCACCCCACCCTCTCCCGTTCGGCAACCATCAGCTTGTTCTCTATATCTATGGGTCTGTTTCTGTTTTGCTTTATTCAGTTTTTTGGTGTTTTTTTTTTAGATTTCACATATAAATGAAATTATATGCAATTTGTCTTTCTCTGACTTATTTCACTTAGCATAATACCCTCTAGGTCCATCCATGTCAAATTGGCAAAGTTCATTCTTTTTTATTACTAAATAATATTCCATTATGTATATATACAATATCTATTCATTTATTGATGGACAGCTAGGTTGCTTCCATATGTTGGTTACTACTCTTAATGCTATTACTCTAAATGAACATAAGCGTACATATATCTTCTCAAGTTAGTGTTTTTGTTTTCTTCTGATAACAAAGAAGTGAAATTGCTGGATCATATGGCAGCTCAATTTTTAATTTTTTTGAGGAATCCACCATATCGTTTTCCATAGTGACTGCACTAATTTGCAATTCAACCAATGATACAAGTCAAGTGAGTAGCGGCCCCACTGAAAAACTTTGATTTTAAGTTTCCTTTTCCTTAAAGTTTCCCTTTTCCCAGGATTTTTAACCCTATGTCCTGCTTCAGATAATTGCCCTGAAATTTGTGATTCATACTTGTTGATTGTAATACTTGAAGCCTAATTGAAACAGGATTTTTTGATGTGTGATTGTGAGTATGTGTACCGGGATCGTGGTCTCATGGAGCCAAAGAATGGAGACTCAGACCAGAGAGGTAAAGTTGCAGAAAATGACAGTTTATGAGAAGAAAAAAATGCATTTCAAAGAAGCAGAAGCAGGCCTGAGCAGTAGAGAATGACTCAAGGGCCATTACTAGAAGGGAAAGTACACTCCAAAAAGTTTGGAGCTGGCCGAGCAAAAGAAGCTCAAAAGGCAACACATTTCTTATGTAGAGGCTCAGGGATCCAAAGAAAATGGAAAGAGGCAGAGAAGAGAGGAGAGGAGAGGAGAGGAGAGAGACCTTTTATGACCTAGCATCAGAAGTCTAGGAGCATCACTTCCTCCATGCTCTGTAGGTCAAGACAGTTACAAAAGCCCAACCAGTTTCAAGGGGAGGGGACATAGACTCCACCTCTTGATGGGGGAGTGGCAAGGTTCTCAAAGACTATATGGAGTGGAAAAGATTGTTATGACCATTTTTGGAAAATACAACCTGACAAAGTATTATTATAGTTACCATTTACTGAGCACCTGCCATGTATAGTCTTATAACTTACATGTATTTATCTTGAAATATCTTAAAGCACTGGATTAGCTGATTAAATTGCAGGTTTAGAGGCTGAGCATGGAGATATATATATAAAATGAGGAATCTGAAAGAATCACAAAACATCAGATCCTTTTCCACAGAAAGGGGCATTAGGGATAGTTGTTCATTATCAAATACACAAGAGTGACACACAGCCCATAGCTTGAATTATGTTCAATTACTCTAAGCAAAGCTGAGGAAATTTTGTTTAAATTGACTACTTGAGAAAACTAAACTAATTTATTTGTACCGGCTAAAAGTGATTTTCTAACAAATAGTATCTCTGAAGATCTGGCAGCCTCTCTTTGTCTTACTATGTAGTGTTGGAATGCATTAATGTGCTTTTGCTCTTATTCATGAGCAACGTCCTTTAACCTTCCCACTGACCCAAATGGGAAGGTGTCAAAGGAAGAAGGGACATCCACAAGCATGCCCTTGTGGCCTTACACGGGGACGGAGTACAGTAGATGGCGGTGTCTGTTTGCATGGAGACCAATGACTAGCCACTGAGCCCGAGATTTCCTCCATTTCTGAATTTGCGTAAAGGCCTCTGAAGAAGCATGTTTATCTCAACGAAGGAAGTAGGTTACCTGGGAG
Source organism: Aselliscus stoliczkanus (assembly GCA_033961575.1). NCBI lineage: Eukaryota > Metazoa > Chordata > Mammalia > Chiroptera > Hipposideridae > Aselliscus > Aselliscus stoliczkanus. The sequence goes on from CM066731.1 coordinate 29,268,247, forward strand.
GGAAACATTTTAACTAGCTAGCATACTAGGAGATTCGTTTATTTTACCCAAATCTGTGATTACACATTGCCACCCATCAGAATGAGGTCCCTGAGGGTGTGGGTGATGGGAAAAGGAAAGAGGCTAAGGTTGGCACGGTGGTGTGGAGCCTGGGGCAGTGCATAATTACAGTGAGTATCTAGAGGGCAGAGCTCTGAAAGGCGGTGTCCTGGATCCAAGAACAAACTCCATCGTTCACAACTTTTTCCATAGCCTGCCTGACACGTGATGATCAGTCTCAATGGAATGTGTATCAGTTGAGGGCCAGTCAGGAAAACAGAAACCACAAGTTATTCTAATGGAAAATTTAAAACAAGCATTAAAAGGCTAAAAATTTCAAAATACACACTGAGGTTACACAGAACTAGTAAATGCAGAAAGCAGCTGTCACCCCTAAAGTTAGGAGAACAAAGGGAATAGTTTGGGGATATCAAAAATTAAATACTTGGAGGAGGGGCCCCCCAAAACTGGAACAACAGGCCTCTAAGAAAGAGACACCACCCAGTTGGTGCTGGTGCCTCTGAGGGGAAGTGTTGAAAGAAGTTGAAGACTAGAAATTGCAACTGCCAGGGGCAAGGGCCAGGGAAAATGCTGGAATAGTGAGCAAAAGACATGAAGTCCCTTTTCCATTGTAATCTTCCAGTCTTCCCTCTCATGCTCCCCAGAGGCAGAACCTAGTAAGAACCGTATTCAACTATTATCAATAGCAGAAGTATACGCAGCCATCTTTAGCCTAGAGTTTTTTTTGTTTAATCTCCCTGGTACCCTTCTTACATAGTGTTTGCTGTTTTTTGCCTTCATGTTATTGGTTATATTCTATTTATGTTATTATAAGATGCCTTATATCCTCTCCAGAAGCAAATAGTGTATAAATAACTTCTAAATAAATGGATAGATGGATTAATAAAATAAACTCTTCTGCCTTAAGAAGAAAGTTACATATACTCAAAATAGGTTCATCCTCCCAGTGGTTCCATAACTGGCTCAGACAAGTAGGCTGACTCTGAATGGAGGGGAGAATAGTGACAAAAGGTGAAAGAACATCACTTCAACTCCAGAATTAGAAAGTGCCAACTGAATACTCTCTGTGAATAGAAGAAAATGGAGCTTTTAGTGTGCTAAGGTAGCCTGCTATTCCATCCCCTTCTACTAGTTCCTCTGGGGGGAATTTCTTGCCTATTCGGTGAGGTCCAAAAGAGACTGGGGCCCACCCATTGGGCCCCAGCCTCCCACTACAGATGGCCACATGACCCAAACTGGCCAATCAGAGCTTCCTGTCTCCTAGCCAAAGAGGTTGGGTCAAGAGCGGACTATAATAACCTGAATTGTCTTTGATTTATAGGTGTGTGGACGCTGCTGAGACAAGTCCACTTTCTACTGTGGTTGCTGAGCTGGGAAGAAGAGAACATAGGAGATGGGCCCAGGAGACATCTTGCCCACCACATGAAGAAATTTTGTTGAATGAAGTGACGCGTAACTAGTAGAGCTCAGAGATGGACAAGCAGTCCTACGTCCAGCCATGTCTAAAATCAAGTCCACCCTGGGCTTCCCAGTGACATGAGCCAATGCATTCTCTTTTAGCTCAAGTTAGTCTGAGTTGGGTTTCTGTTACTCCCCCTGACTAATGCCAAGAGCAATATACATCAGATTCAAGCACTAGAATTTGTGGTAGTCAAGATCCATCAGTTTCTTTGTAAACTATGCAGCTGGTCTAACAACATTTTATGATTTAATGCATTCCTATCCATTTCAAAGTGCCTAAAAACCTACAGAACGTAATTATAATTTCTTCCAGTCATCTCAATTCACAAGCATCTTGGTAAAGCACAATTTAAGGAATAGCTTCATTTTCTTCTTTGAATACGAATACCATTTCTTAAATGGAGGCCTACAGTTTTATTGCTAACTCAGGATTCAATGTAAATAAAACTAATGAAAGAGAACAATGGTTTCTAGCATCCCATTTTGATAATTGTTCAAAACATGTCCCTTGTGTGATTATTTATTTAGCTATAATAAGGAGATTGGGCTCTGTTGATTCTTTTATTGCCATGAAAGGAGATTCCAAGGTTAACATTTATCTAACTATACCCTCTTTTTTAAGAGAGTAAGATATAGTGTGGTACAAACAAACAAACAAAAATCTTGATTCTTTCTGACCACTGCTTCCTTAAACTAACTCCTCTCAGGTTGTTTTTCCCTGTCCTTGGATGAATTCTAAGAAAAATTCCATAGCTTTTTCAATCACTCTATCAATGAGTAGTCTCCTTTTTCAGTCTCCTACCAAAGCTATAATTCTACATCTAGCTTAAAACTCAGGCCTGACTCAGGCTAGAAACTCAAAAATAAGGGAGGGGGAGCACAGTGGACTACTCCTCATTTCCTCACCCTGCTCTAATACTGTTCTGGTCCCTCCGGACTTGGAGCAGGGTGACGGGCCAGGTAAAGGGCAGAAAGCTCCAATATAGCACTTGATCAGTACAGGAAGTTTCTGGAACCAGTGCCCTGGAAGTGGCCTGCCCAAATGCTTACTCTCTCCCATGTGGAACTTGTGCAGATTCCTCAGAGAGCCCTCTGAGAGGAAATGTTACACACAGGTGATGCTCCTCAAACTGCCCATTTATAACTGCCCTCAGCCCCTGGCTTTTGACATCCGCCGCACCCTGAGTCATTCTGTTGGGGTCATCTTGCCTTACATCTTGCCTTGGGACTGTGTCCTTTTCAAGGTAAGTCAGTGCCACCTCTCTTCTGTGGGGTGCTCGTGCAGCTGTGGGAAATACCCTTCTGAGCCCTGTGGTTGTGAGCGGGGCTCACTGCCATGTACCCCTCTCCTCATCCTGCCACGATAGGCCACTCCAACCAGGCTCTAGCTTTATAGCTTGAAATATGGCTTGAGTATCAGTCCCTTTGTCCCTCCAACTCCAAAGGGCACTTGTCAAGCTTCCTGTGGGTGTTTTGAAGCCTCAAAATTTTGCTGGCTTACTGTGGGGAGGGAGGTGGGGACCGTCAGGGGGTGTAAGGGAAGAAGCCCACACACCTCATGCCTCCAACGGCTCTCACTCTGAACACTACTCTGCCTATCTCTTGCTGTGTCCCCAGCCTCTTCTTATGTAGTGTCCAGGCAGGTGACAAACCAAAGGTTTCAAAACTAATTTCATAACATTTAGCAAATCCTGCATGGATAAGCAGCTCCCTATTTTTCTTTCCCTTTGGGGTCTCTGCTGAAACTCTGAAACAACATGAGTAGTTGCATCTCACACCCTGGTGCATATGATTCACAGCAGGCTTCCAGTTTCCTCTGCTCCTCACTAGGGCCGCCCCCCCCCCCAGAGAGATAAGGGCCAAGTAGGGTCATGGCCCCCCTCCCATGTCACAGGTGAGGAAAGTGCAAATGTGACTTACAGAACCACAAGCAGATGGAGGGGGAGGCTGTGGATTCAGCCTCCCTTTGACCCAATCCGAAAGCTCTTTCTGTAGCCAAAGGCCATGGTGGGGCTGGGATTATCCCCGCAATGGCCACCTGGAGGCAGTCACTAGCATGCTGATCACAGCAGCCCACAGGCCAGCCAGAGATGATCACCTAGGCCCTCATCTCATGAATCACCTCCAGCCACACCGGCTTTGGGACGTTTCTTCAGACACACTGAGTGCTTTCCCCTGCCAGCGCTTCTGTGTTAGCTTCCTAGGGTCACTGGAACAAAAGATCCCAGGCTGGGTGCTAAAAAAACCAAAAGGAATTCTCTCACAGTTCTGGAGGCTGGAATTCTGAAAGCAAGTTGTCGGCAGGGTTGGTTTGTTCTGAGGGCTCTGAGGGCAAATCCGTTCCATGCTTCTCTTCTAGCTTCTGATGACAACCAGAAATCCTTTGACTCCAATTTGTGCTCGGTCACTTTCTTCCCCAGGCCTTTACGGAAGCCCACACTTAAGGTGGATGGAAATCTGGTGGATGTACAAAGTTCTTTTTAAAAATCTCTCTAGGGGCCGGCCGAGTGGCTCAGTTGGTTAAGAGTACGAGCTGAGCTCTGAGCAACAGCAGTTCGATGCCCAGCCTGAGCTGAGCAGCCGCTGAGTTGCCAACAGGTAGCAGGATGGCTCTGCTAAAAAAAAAAAAAAAAAATAGGGTGGCTGAGTGGCACAGTGGTTAAGCGCTGGCCGGGGAAGCCAGTGGCCCCGGTTCAGTCCCACATATGAGGGCCAGTGACACTGCCCTCAAATAAAATAAAATAAAATAATAAAATAAAATAAAATAAAATAAAATAAAATAAAATAAAATAAAATTAAATAAAATTAAATAAAATAAAATAAAATTAAATAAAATTAAATAAAATAAAATTAAATAAAATAAAATAAAATAAAATAAAATAAAATAAAATAAATAAAATAAAATAAAAAAATAAAATAAAATAAAATAAAAAATAAAAATCTCTCTAGGATTCCATTCTGATACTTGCTGGCTTCCTTATGTCTCTTTTCAAACACTGAATTACAATTTAGTCCCATCTTCCCTAGCCTGACCTTTTATTGGGGGTAGGAAAGCCATTCAGAAAAGGACTAGGTCACCGCCTGCTTTCAAGGAGCATGAGCAGTGGCTCACATGACAGAGAGTTAGGGGCTTTCCTGTACCCTACACTGTCTTGTCTTGAGGAGGATTTGTCTGAACCAAATACAAAACCTGACAGGTATTTCTCCCAAATGAATCAGTAGGGAGGAGCTGAAGTGACTTTTTTTAAAAAAGAAATATAATATTTAAAGAGAGATTTTTTTTATTTCCCACCCCTTGGGGAAGGGAGCCCTTAATATTCCCATCAACTTTGACACATGTGAATCACAGCCCTTACGTTCCTATAAAAGCATCATGATTCATTACAAGCCCTGCCAGCTGTGGGCTGCACATTATTCTTCTGACAGTGCAGGCTTTCCCCAGAGAAGAACTCGGAACACACCACTCCCAGCTGTGTGTTCTTATGAGCCAGCCCTCTGTTTACTTTTTTCAGAAATGGGGAACGAACTGGGATAACCTTAAGGCCACTTTGAGTGTGTGACATATTCAGAGGGCTCCACCGAAGGGCCACTCTCCCATCATCACATGAACCAGGTCCCCTTGGCTGAGCAAGCAAACTGCATTTTGCCTTTTATTTCAAATGTTGTGCATAAAGAAAAAATTTATTATTTTTCTTGAATAAACTTTACTGAAGTATAATTTGCACACGACCAACTGCACCCATTTTATTTTGCTAAATGGATACATCTGTGTAACTTCCCTCCCCAGCAATCAAGATGTAGAATATTTCCACCATCCCCAAAAGTTCCCTCATGCTCATTTGCAGTCAAGCTCTCCCATTTCCACCCCAGGTAACTGTTAAGATGCTTTCTGTCACTCTAGATTGATTTTGTTTCTTATAGAATTTCAAAAACATGAAATTATATAGTGTGTACTGTTTTGTGTCTGGCTTCTTCAGCTCAGTGTAACGCTTTTGAGATTCACTCAAGTTTTTGCATCTACAGTAGTTTATTCATTTTAATGGCTGAGTAGTATTCCATTATATGGATATATCACAATTGGTTCACCCATTCACCTGTTGATAGGTGATTGAGTTGTTTCCAGGTTTGGGCTATTATGAAGAAAACGGCTATGACCGTAAGGTACAAGTCTTTCTGTGGAAATATGCATCTATTTCTCTTGCACACATACCTAGAAGTGAAGCAAACTGCATTTTTAAGAATTCATAGGGTCGGCTGAGTGGCGTGTTGGTTAAGAGCTGGCTTGGGACGCCAGCTCTGAGCAGCAGGGCCCCAGTTCCGATCCCACATGAGGGCCAGTGACACTGCCCTCTAAGCTAAGATGGTGAACAGTTCCATCTGGGGCTGGGCTGCTGTGAGTCACCAGCGACGGTGTAGGCCGCAGTGGGGCTGCAGTGGGCTGCCATAAGATACAGTGAGTGGCCGGCAGCCAGCGTGAGTGGCTGGCAGCCTGGTGTGAGCTGCCAGGAGCCACCGTGAGGGGCCGTCCAGTGGTGGATGACCGATATGCCTCACCTGGGAAGAGCGCAATAATACCAACATGGGCCAGTGAAGCGACATCCTCCACAACTAGATTGAAGAACAAAAGGACAGCAACTTGTCTGTTCCCCTTCTCCAATTCCCCAACACTGTTCCCCTCCCCCAAATTCCCCAATAAAATATTAAAAAAGAAAAAAAAAGAAAGAATTCATAAAATGGGATGATGCAGGCCATGACCTGGAATTGGGGGGGGGGATGTGAATATTGCGAGAGATTAGAAAAGAAAATTATATGGGGGTGACCGGTTAGCTCAGTAGGTTGGAACGTAATGCTGATAACACTAAAGTTGCCGGTTTGATCCCCATATGGGCCACTTTGAGCTGCGCCCTCCCTAAAAGAGTCAACTATGCCATTGTAGCATGAAAGCAATGTGTAACCAATGACCATGGCTATTCCCCAATAAAATTTTTTTAGAGAAAGAAAATTATAACATTATAATACAGTGAAAATCCACACAGTGGGGATTCCTATGGGGTAGGCAGCCTGGCAGCAGTTCTAGTGTCCTGCAGTAAAGGGATTAAACAATTCCTTGTTTTTCTCCGGTCTGCACGAGCTTGGACAAGCTTTCTAGAACCCCAACAAAATGAAAGTAAAACAGGTCCCTTAATAACATCCTTTTGTTCAATGTGTTTTAAGTTATAACATTGATGAGATGCTGTAGGAAGTTAACTCTTGTTTATGTCAATTAGCATGGGGTAAAATTGGTTTCTTATATGTTGTTTTGCTTAAAGTAGAACCTATTGATGATGTTAAGTGAGGACTTAATATAACAATAGCTGGTCTGTCCTTACTTTACTACACTTTTAAAATCATCTCTTGGAAAATAGTTGGTTCCTTTAGGAGAACTATAGCTATAAGAAGCTAAGGTGACATACATTGTACTTACAAATAAGGGCTGAGTGCAGGAGATCAGGCACAGAACAGACGTGTGATAGGTACTGTTGGGGAAATAGAACTAAACACAAAATCTTCTCCCAACCCAGAAATCCTTTACACATAAGTAGAGAACAGAACCTGTCTTTTTACTGAATAAGCATTAAACCAGAATGGAATGCATGGCACAGGCAATCCACTAAACATTGCAGAGACTGAAAGAAATCTCACCCTTTTATAGAGCCAGCCATACACAACCTGTGACATACATGTTCTCAAGACAAACCATCGCTAGACTTCATGTGAGAGGACTTGGTGTCACCACTGGTCACACAGAGTTTATCCGTACTTTACCTGGTAATTGGGGTGACCGTCTGTTAGCTAACTGGCTTTATCCAGACAACAAACTTCTACTTTACCAGGTTGTTATGCAACTTGGAGGAAGGCACCCTCTGATGTTAGGATCTGACCCTCCCACCTCAGCTGGGAGACGGGGGACCTGTCTTCCTTCCTGTTTACACTTCAAAGAGATGGCTCCCAGGTTCCCAAGGAAGACATTAAGCGGCCAAAATGCCAATCTAGTCTTCAAAAGGATCTATCTTTCAAAGAGGGAAGAAGGCACTCACCATGACAAGTTTTCTCAAGTCAAAGCTCAAAGAGAAGAAAGAGCAGGGAACTCTCTATCTTTATTTTCAACAGGGAATGAAACCTCTTTTTAATTTGCATTTGTCCTGACAGTTCATAATGAATGTTCCTGAAAATGATACACACAAAAATAAATCAGTTTTGGTCCCAGCTCCCAGTCTGGAATGTCAGGCTTTGGGATGAGCAAAGGTGAGGGATGGGAATGAGCTCCAAACCAACCTAAATCATTTGGCTCATATGATAGACTCTGTGCTTAGCATTCTTCTTCCAACCCAGCTTTCTATCTCCAACTCATTTTTATTCATGAGGCGACTGCTCCTGAGAAACCATCCTCGCCCCTCCTCCCACTGCTAGCTTGAGGGCTTGAGTTTTGCTTGAGTCCCTGCAATCCTTCGGGAGCCCCAGCAAAGTCCCTAACAAACTCCCCTCACCTCTGGGGTCAAGGACCACACAAAACTCACACAGTGGCCAGGCACTTTTTGGTTCCATAAGTCAACCTCTGTGCCAGTCACAGAGAAACTCATTCGATCCAAACCCCACCATGACCTGTGCTGTCTTTCCTGAGCCGATTCCCCTATTGTTCTGTCTGAAAAGAGACATCTGTGAACTGCCCAGTTCAATTACTGCAGTTTCTTTCTCTCTAAAATGCTACCAATTTCTAAACGTGTTTAACTGAAACTGGGTGACTTCCTTTCTAATTAACTCAAGTGACCTCTTCCCTGACAGTGGCAGCTACAATTATGCCCCACTTAACTCTGAAATGACTGTTTAAAATTGGAGGATGTACAAAGTGACCTTTCTGTTGCCCCTTGTTTATCTGGGCTTGGTTTCTGGGAATGAGAAGGACATTGCTCGACAGATGGGTTATTTTCTCCCATTGGCTGAGAGGCATGTTCTGTGATCCACATGTATCATTCCATTCAATTCAGCCCGAGTAGAGTAGCTGACTCAGTGGATGCAGGGCTACAGTTTGTGTTCAGTGATGAGTGACACTGCGTGAGAGGAAGATGGTTGATACTGGCATTATTTAAAATCGCTTCCACCCACTGGGCTGAGTCACTGGAACGTCACTGCCTGGGATTTTGCATCAGTCTCAAAAAATATACCTCAGTGGAGATTTCCACTCTCAGTAGCGTACATGTTCTCTCATGCAGGCCCGTTTAAAAGGCAGGCCGTGGGGATCTGGCTCGCAGCTACTTCTCTCTCAAGTGCCTAAATTCTCCATCTCCATCTTCCTGACAAAGTGATACACACGCTTGTGCAGCACCTGACGATGCCAACGTGAGCTCTCAGGGAAGTGTTACTCCCACTTCATACACAAGAAAACTAAGATTCGTGGAGGTGGAGGGCCTTGACACAAGGTAGTGGGACAGCAGCCTGGGCCAGAACCCAGGTTTCCTGCCTCCTAGCCTAACCTTGAATTAACGAGAGGAAAAAGGAACTTTGGGTCTGAAAACAAGGACACCAGTTTTCAAATGTACTTGCCGGGGGCTAAGTGAACAGATACAAAAATCTACTTTGGCTGAAATGATTCAACTGACTGGCATTTGATTTCAGATTTCAGAACAAATGAGATTGTTTCTTTTTGTCCCCCCTTGTACCTTAGATTATGATAAATTCTCTCCCTGTCCCTCAAAATCCAAACCAAGATTGTACCCATAAAAGGCTTGGCTGGTTTCCAGAACACCTGTGACTAATCAAAAGGAAAGGTATATTTCCCAAGCAGTGAGTTCTTGTGGTTCTGGGAACACAGCTTTGGGCCTGGCAAGCTTGGGGAAGAGCCCTGTGTGACTTTGGGCAGGTGATCGATCGTTACCCTGAATCTAGTTATGTCCGGTTATCATCATCACAGGATTGTTATGAAGATTAAATGAGACAATGATACAAAGCACTTAGCACAGAGCCTGGCACTTATTGAACCCTCGATAGGTGATGATACTATAAATTTTGATTATCTCATGCTATATAGAAATAGATACTGAATACTGTAAGTATTGTCTCTGGCCTCCCTTTTTAGCACCTTATATAATGACAGTCTTTTAAGATTTCCTTTGTAAAAGGTTTAAGCATGTATGTTAAACTTTATTGGTCCAATATGGTACCAAAACAAGTCTCTTACAGTGAAAACATTAATTTTACATTTCTCATATGGGTGACTAGAGCCCCCTACTGTTGGGGGAGCCCTAAATACCTTTTTTTGTTTGTTTGTTTTTTCTCATCCAATTTCCAGGCAAACTCCTGGGAACCTTCTAGGAGGAGTCCTGGGGAGTAAGGCTCAGGAGGATTGGCTAATCCATGGGAACAGGTTCCACACCGGAAAACCAGTCCTCTCCATAACAACAGGGCATCCTCTCCAGGAGTGGGATAAATTGGGATTTCTAGAGTTCCATTCCCCATCGTCCTTACCTCCTCACAAAGAGCTAAGCCTCCTCTCACTGCACCTGTGTGATGTCTTTGTTGCATAAATACCAACCAGAATTACCCATAGCAGATGCCTCATTGTCCGCACTCTGCCCTGCTCTGAGGAAGAGACAGGACCTGAGAGCCTCATACTGCTCTTGAAAGCAAATTCTAAAAGAGGCAGCAGAGAGATCTAGTCACATGACATCGTCAAGAGTTGGAGCAGAGATGTGCCATCTGTCAAAAAGTGGCCTGCATGGAATTCAGATCAGCATTCCCACTGCTGATAAGTGGCTCCTCAAATGAAAAGTCCAGGTTCATATGTTTGGTCATTTGGGAACTATAATAATAGCATAAGAACAATAGGCAGACTGACCAACATTTGTGTAGCACTCACCCTGTGCCAGGCAGAATTCTAAGCACATTATGTGTATTTACTCTTCAGTTCTGTCCTCAGGCCCCAAATGGACAGAGTCTGAGTCCCTGGGGTAAAGAAGCATGCCAGGTAAGAGGAAGTAGGAACGGAGGTTTCTCTTTTCTGGAACAACTGTGAACTTGAAACCCCTCCCCCTCTCCCGTGAGATGTTCCTGCTTCACAGCAGGTCAACCATTTGTTTTTGTACTCCACAGCTCAGGCACCCCCCAGGTATTTTTTCTCTACAATGTCTGGTGTCCCTCCCCAACACTATCAGCAGACCACCAGGTGACCCTGAGGCCACACCTGCCTTCTCTGAGCCTGTTTCCTAGATTATCAGCAGCATCCCTAACCTAGTCAGTCACCTGCATGTCCTCTGGCCCCAGTAGGACATGCGATCCTCAGTCCACAAGGAAAGGACCAAAATGGACCCCTGCAGCTGGAGAGGAAATGATATTTTGAGTCCTTTCAATATGGCCAAAGAGGAAACCCATGAGCTTCTTCCCCAGGGTCAGAATTTTTCTTTCCCTGTGTATCTCCTTCCATTAACAGTGACCAACATATAGCAGGCACTCCATAAATCTTCGCTCAGGAAAGGAATGAATGCTGTAACTGTTCCACTCAGCACACGCAGACATCCCTTCGAGAATATCAAGGTTCTGTATGCAGCTGACGAGCAGCTGGTGGGTATTTCTAACAAGAACACGATACCGGTAACTGAGTAGAGAGAACTAAGTTGACATGGTGGAATTATAAGATACGTTGTCCATCTGCCAAGGACAGTTTGAAGGCAGAAACGGGCTGTCCTTTAGAAACCTTGTCAGTTCAAGGATTCACATCAGGTGAAAATTTCAGAAGCACTCCCTGAGGGTCAATAACCAATGATGGGAGAAACAAATGAAGCTCTAGTTGCCCTCAGACTATAAAACCTATGTGATTCCCCAGAATGAGTCCTCCCACCCCACAACCCATCTCCTGCAGCCAGAGCCCCAGCTGCCACTGGCACCCCAAGAGAAAGGCCCACAGAGACAAAAAGCAAAGGCAGAGATGAAGCAGGTACAAAGCAGCAGGGTTACCTGAAAGGAAGAAAAGTTACTCAAAGAGAAACTCATGTAGACAATGGAGACACCCTATCAATGCATAGAGAGTTGAAGGCACTGGACAGACCAAGTGAAGGAGTGCATTTTTAAAATTACTGATGATAGGGGCCGGCCAAGTGGCACACTGGTTGAGAGCTGGCTTGGGACGCCAGTGGCCCCGGTTCAGATCCCACATATGAGGGCCAGTGACACTGCCCTCTACAGCTAACAACAGCTCCACCTGGAGCTGGGCTGTGAGCCCCAGCGACGGTGTAGGCTGCAGCCCCTTTTTCAGTGGGCTGCCATAGGCTACAGTGAGTGGCCGGCAGCCAGCGAGAGTGGCCAGCAGCCAGCGTGAGCAGCTGGCAGCTGGTGTGAGCTGCCAAGAGCTGCTGTGAGCAGCCGTCCAGAGGCCGGTGACCGATCTGCTTCATCCGGGAAGAGCACAATGATGATACCAACATGGGCCAGTGAAGCAACATCTTCCACAACTAGACTGAGAACAAAAGGTCAGCAACTTGTCTGTTCCCCTCCCCCAATTCCCCAATAAAATCTTTTTAAAAAAAATTACTGATGATAAATGTATATGTTTTTGTTGTTGTTTTTTGTTTTTGTTTTTTTGAGGGCAGTGTCACTGGCCCTTATATGTGGCACCCAAACCGGGGTCGCTGGCTTCCCAAGCCAGCGCTTAACCACCGCGCCACTCGGCCGGCCCTGTATAGTTTTGATGAGATATTATTTTACCAAGTTTTTAAAAATGTAAATTTTGGTTTCCTTTAATCTGCAACAGCCCCAAATATTCAACGTCATATATACAATGTCAGTGTTGCCTTTGGGCAAGAGGAAATGTGACTGACAGTAATGGACCAGAGACTGAATTCAAATGAAACCAAACAACAGTCCACTGCCTAGTACCTGAGGGAATGCCTTTTGAATTTTCAGGATTTTCCAGGAATCCATACATATCAGCTGCCTGCTAGGCAGGTAACTTTAACAGTAGCCCTCTTCCGTTTTGTTGTCTACCATAGCAGAGAATACACCCATAGGCAGGTTGGGACCTCCTACAACCAGTTGTATTGGATGTGGCATCAGCCAGCTGGGTGTTCAGAGGGGCACCAGTGAAGATTTTTCTGAGCTTCTCTGGTCCAGAGCAGGGCCCTCCACAATCTGCCTGCCATTAGCTCTGGAACTGAGTCTCCCCTAGTTTGCCCTTGCTTACTCCATTCCAGCCACAGTGACATAAACTATTCTTATCCAAGCTGAGCTGTCTCCTGCCCCAGGCTATTTGCACTTGCTGTTCCCTCTACTGGAATGCTCCCACCCCGGATATCTGTATGGCTCCCTCCTTCATCCCTTCTGTTCAAAGCTCTCACTTTCTCAGGATCCCTGACATCCTGTTTGAAACTATAACCCCTCCCCCCACATCTCCCAGTGGGGGTCTTCATTTCTCCCCACTGAGTTTAGCATCTTCTGACATTTTCTGATTTACCTTATTTGCCTGTTATCTGTCTTCCCCCTCTAGAATGCAAAGTCCTTGAGGGCGGCGATTTGTCTATTTAGTACATTCTATATCCCTAGCACTTAGACCATAGTACACGGTAGGCTCTGAAAATATTTCTTAAAAATCGATGAAGTAAATGAAAGTTTCTCTTATTAAACATATTCTCTGTGATTAATGTAATTTATTAGTTTACATGGATTAAATATAACTATATTGTTGCACAACAAAGATAAATTGTATGCCTATCCCAGACACGTCTTCAGAAAATTCACCTTCTAAATTCTTCCATCGCTATGATATAACTTCTTTCTCCTTTACTGACAAATCCAAAATACTCATGATTCTAAATGTCTCTCTGATATTTTGCAATAGGAAATCTAGGCTAAAAGAAATTCTTTGCAGGTCATTTAGTTCCTGGTTCATTAGCTCATTAAGTTACAAAAGAACAATGAGGCACTTGAGAGACCCAAAGAAGCATCCTTGGACTTCACTGGAAAGAGCCTTGGGCCACGCTAATGAGCACATGTAAGGAGCGACTAAGTTCCTAGGTCAACATTTACAACTTCTTTTGATTCTGCTTTGCAAAGGTGAACTTACTAAGAACATGGCAAGAATAAATCTGCAGTGCTTGTTTTTTTCTTCTTCAGTGTTCAGTTATTCAAGATAAGGTATACTGCAAACACACACACACACACACACACACACACACACACACACACAATCTTGGAAGAAAATGGGTTACATTAGTGTTTTTTTCAAACTTTTTGGGCCACAAGCCACAGCAAGAACTGTATTTCACATCACAAAGTTTCACAGGCCGATATTTACCCTTACAATTTGTGAAGCACAGTGATGGTTTTTATTTTATTCCAGCCTGTTCTGCTGCCTTCTCTCCCCGCCTCTCCTCTCTTCTACTGTCCCCCCTCCCCTCCTTTCCTTGTCCCTCCCCTCTTCTTTCTTTCTTTCCTTTTTAAAAGCAAGGACTGACTGAAACCCCCTATGCTGGCCTCACAGCGCTCTAATGGACTTGGTCTGTGTCTTGAAAAAAACGGAATTAAAAGGTGATTTTAAATTAACAAGGATTAACAATAAGGATACTTTTTAAATTACTTATGCTGTGCTAAAGGGACAAAACTAATTCCCATGTTATAGATTATACTATAATAGCAGGCTTTTGTGGGATTTTATTAATTCTTCCTTTATTTAAACAAAAAAAAAATCTGCTTTAATTAAAAGAACAATACTGGACTTGAATATAGTCTCACTGTGGAAAATGCACATGTGCAGCTGAAGTCAAAGCCCCGTGGACTCTCCGTCCCCACCAGGCACTCTCCCCACCAGGGACTCTTTCCAGGCCTTTCCTAGGCACATAGGTCGGTATAGAAAGTTAGAGTTTTGCTCTATGTTTGAATAATATAAATAGTCACATAATATCATATTATTCTTCCACTTGTTTTCTTTTTTTTACATTTATTAACCTGAATAATAGCTAATGTTTACTGAGCATGTGTACAAAGCACCACGCTAAGCACATTATATTCACTTGCTTTTGGAGAATTTCTTGAAATGTTCAATTAGATTGAGAGTAAACAAATTCTTAGAAAACATTGATAATGTTTAACAATTCCCAAAGTACCTAGCTTTTGTCTACAAATCAGAATGTGATATCCTCTTATATTTATTCAAAAGTCTTACTCCACTTATCGGATTCATGTTTTCTTCCATGTTATTTTTGTTTGTTTCTTGAGTTTGGTGCCTCTCGTTCACCATGTTGGTTTTCCTTAAACATTGGAGTATTCCCAGATGTAAGCTTATCTTTGTGCTCGAGTATCACTCTAGGTCTGTCTGTGACTGCAGCATCTGCTTAGCAGAACAGCTCAAGAAGAGACAAAAGGGGAGTGGGCAGGACCCAAGATAACCACCTCCATCTCTGGGCCGACATCCTATCCAGTAGTCTGTCTCACTGGAAGGAGAAAGGCCTCTTGCCCAACAGTTCCGGCAAAAGTCCCAAGACTGTGTCTTAGTGGCCTGGTGTGGGTCAGGTCCCCATCCCTGGCTCAATCATTTTTAAGCTGCATTTTCAGGGCCCACTCCCAAGCTGGGCAGCAGGGTCAGTTACACTGAGAATGGGGGCTGGTACCAAGGAGAATCTGGGTGTCATTACCCAAAGAAGGGGTTTCAGATCTGGGATACCCAAAACAACCAATAACCACCTCTGTCACCACGCACAAGAAGAGTTGTCTGGTATTGTTGAAACAAAGGATTCTTTGTAAGAAAATGACTACGTACAGGATCGTCATGGGAGGGAATAATGTGCACAGTGATATTTCAGATAGGTTAGAGGAATGCTTAAGTGTGGCAGAATACGGCCCCTCGAAGATGCCCACACCATAGTCCCTGGGACCTGTGGACATTACGTTACATGGCAAAAGCGATTTTACAGGTGTAAAGTTGTGGGCCTTGAGATGGGAAAAGTATTCTTGATTATCCTGGGGAACCCAATGTAATCACAAGGGTCTTTATAAGTGCAAGAGGAAGGCGGAAGTGTGGATCAGAGGTGGCAGAGAGTGACAGATTGGATGTCCCATTGCTGGTTCTAAGCTCCAGGGGACCACGTGCCAAGACCACAGAGAGTCTGCTAAGTCTGCTGTCTGCTATTTGCTAAGGGGGGTTCCCAAACAACAGCGAGCAAGGAAATGGGGACGTCAGTCCTTTAACCTCATGGAATTGAATTCTGCCAGCAACCCAGGTAGGTAAGGAAACAGATCATCCTCTAGTGTCCCCAAAAGGAAGGCAGCCCGGCCAACACCTGGATTTGACAGAGTGAGACCTGGGCCAGACTTCCAACCTACCAAACTGCAAGATGATAAACTTGTGTCGTCCAAACCACTGGGTTTGTGGTCATTGGTTATGGCAACAATAGAAAACTAATACTGCAGCTATGGCCCTCGGTAGTGACTCTCACAGGGGAAAACTCTAAAGAAAGTGGAAAGCCCCCCACATTGTTTCGCCAAACCTATTTACTACTGAGAGTTGTATCAGGTGCCTTAACGGTGGGATCTCGTCCGACCCGGTGAGGCAGGTAGGACCACCATACGCCACCCATGAATAAAGGTGCCAACGTCACCCGCCTTGGAGTGGCTGAGTCCAGATGCAGCCCAAGGGGTTTGTCTTCCCAGAACCCATGCTCTTTCCATCATATCACATTCAGCAAGTGAAGGGGAACCCCAAAATCAGCTGAAGATAACACGCCAAAACAGAGGAAAACACGTCACACAGTGGGAGCCAAGGGTGCAGGGAGGCAGAAAGGGAAAAAGACTCTGCACAGAAAAAGAAAGGGAATTGAGCTGGCCGGGAAGAAGCAGGAAAATCAGAGATGTGAAGAAGCTGGGATGTAAGGTGAACCCTTCAGAGAGAAGACAGTGTTGGGGGAAGGTGTTCAGATCCCACATATGAGGGCCAGTGACACTGCCCTCTAAAAAGAAAAAAAAAAATGACAAATGCTATGGAGCCAAGCGGAGCAGCCACTACACTTAAACGGGATGCTTTCAATGACTTTACCAAGACTAGTTTCAGTGGATGGGCCGAAAGTGGCTTTCAGCAGGCTGAGGGCTTATTTGGAGTTAAAAAGAATCAAGAATGGGGAGAATAAAGCCGTGGGAGGAATCACTAGTAGCTCTAGAGGGACATAGGTCAAGGGTGAGTTTTATGATGAAAGAACAGACTGAGGCTTATATAATACAAATGTAAAAGGGGGCAAAAATAAACAGGAAAGAGGAGAAAAATATAGGACTAAAAAAAGTGCTTGAGCCTGTGCACCAATGGGGTGGGGGGCACTGGACAGTAAGATGGGAGCAGAACCCTGCGTGTGGAAGGGGCAGGGAAATGCTGGTTGGTGCAGGACATTCCTTTTCAGAAATGGGGTGAACAGAGGATCGAGAAGTGTGGAGGTGTTGGGAACTGAGGGCATTTAGCACTTGGCATTAGCACCCATAGGCTCCCAGGACTAACAAGCCAACTGATTCAAGTTAAATTCTAGTTTGATCATTCAATAGCTGTGTGATCTTAGGCAAAGTAAGAACCTCTCTGACTCCCAGTATCTCCCACCTGTGAAAGAAGAGGCCAGATCTTAAGAGGAGAGCAAAAGGGCAGGAGTTGGGAAGGGATCGTGAAAATGGGGAGATTTGAAACAATTCCTGTGGAGAATAGGAGACAGTTGACCAGAGACCAGTAAAGAAGAGAACATACAAAATATGGTAAAAGGGTACACGACCAGGATGCCAAACCAGACCAGTATAAAATTTAAAAAATAATGTCACAGCTCTGAATTGAGATTTCAGGTTTTTTTTCTTTTGGTTCAGCTTTTGTATATATCAAATAACAAATAACCCCAAGCCCACAATTGTGTGATTGCTGAGTAAGCAAGAGCTGCCTGTGATGGGTTAATTTGATGTGTCAACTTGACTGGGCCGCAGAGTGCCCAGATAGTTGGTTGAACATATTCTGGGTGTTTCTGTGAGGGTGTTTTTGGATGTGGTTGACATTTAAAGAGGTGGATTTGAGTAAGCAGATTGCACTCCCTGACATGGTGGGCCTTGTCCAATCAGTTGAAGTCCTGACTAGAACAAAAAGCTGACCTCCCCCAAGAAAGAGAATTCTCCTGTCTGATGGCCTTTGATCTGGGACATCAGCACTCCTTGGTTCTACAGCAGCTTCTGGCCTTTGGACTCAAACTGGGACATTAGCTCTGGAGATTTGGGCTTCCCAGCCTCTGTAACCTGGTGATCCAATTCCTTTTCAAAATCACTTAGATATATATCCTACTGGTTCCATTCCTCTGAAGAACTCTGACTGATACACTGCCCAACTGCATGATTTTATCATTTTTTCCCCTCACCTTCAGGGAAGATTTGAAATGGCTGCTTAGCGACCTGAAGTGTCAGGCAAGTAGGCTTTCTTTTAAAGTGCAATCCTTACAGGAGAAAAAACAGGTTCGTTGGAAAGGCGTTCTGAAACAAAGGGAGAAAAAAGGAAGAAAGAATAAATAGAAAGATCGCCCAGGTGAAATGGTCAAAAGATAACCAGTATGTTAAAAACAATTCTTTTTTTTTTTTACCATACGAAATTAAGAAGCAAAAAATAGGGGGTTGGGGGCAGCCAGGTGGCTCAGTTGGTTAGAGCATGAACTCTGAGCAACAGGGTTGCCGGTTAGATTCTCAAATGGGCCAGTGAGCTGCACCCTCCGCAACTAGATTGAAGACAACAACTTGAGCTGAGCTGCCACTGAGCTGCTGGTGGGTAGCAGGGTGGCTCAGTTGGTTAGAGCACGTGCTCTTAACATCAAGGTTGCCAGCTCAATTCCCACATGGGATGGTGGGCTGCGCCCTGCTGCAACTAGATTGAAAACAGCGAATGCATTTGTTGCTGAGCTGCGCCCTCCACAAACTAAGATTGAAGGACAACAACTTGACTTGGAGCTGATGAGTCCTAGGAAAAACACACTCTTCCCCAATAAAGTAAAAAAAGAAAAAAAAAAAAGAATAGGGGGACAAATGAGGAAACAAAAAAGGCAAGTAAAATAAATGAATAAACAATGGTATCAAAGAAAGAAAAGAAAAAAAGAGGAATCTAATAAATGTTACTGTTGCCTTACAACGTCAGTGCCGAATTTAATGAGTTTTCGGAGGCTGATTATGTGTACCACATGATAGCTGGAGAGGTAATTTTTCCAGGTAGGAGGAACTGAAGCTGTGTGCCTGGGTGTAGAGATAAGAGTCTTCCAAATGATTTTAGAAAAGAAATTCTGACGCAATGGCAAGCAGCCAATTAAAACCAGGGAAGCTATGACTATGGAAAATTTGACACTTCCTTTCGACGTATGTACCTAACTCCACCTCCCAGACCTCAGCACTAATGCTTCTCACGCAATCAATTCGTATATCCCCATGTTCACAACTCCCCAAGGTTGCTATCTTTCCCCTGGAAGAATGTTAGGGATCCATTTTAGCTGCGACAAATGAATGCTTTAAATGGTTTTAGAGGCAGAGGCAACAGAGAAGTTAAGAGTAGCAATAATTTATATGATAGATTTACCCTTTTCACATGAAGTTAAGGAGTGGCGATCATAGCCTCTTGTCTCCAGCAAAATGCTGTAACAGTTCAAAGGAAAAAGACAACTGTCCCCTCTAAGCAATGTGGAAGTGAGAAATATAGGCATATTGGAAAAATGAGGATATCAGTGTCCCCCACCCCCCAAAACCCCTGTTGTCATATGTTGGTTATTGTATCAAATATGATTTAAAATGCCAACTGATTTTATAAACACACAATAACTAAGATTTTGAAGAAATTGAGGCAGCTACAAAAGAAACCAATAATAAAGTATACAAATTGCTAAATGTTGCCTGGATCTTGGGAGAGTCTTGCAGGAGAGCATTAAGTATGTTTTCTAAACAGTCTTAAAGGGGTGACAAGGTGGGGCGGCTGGTTAACTCGGTTAGAGCGCAGTGCTCATAACACCAAGGTTGCCAGTTCAATCCCCACATGGGCCACTGAGTTGTGCCCTCCACAACTAGATTAAAACAACTACTTGAGTTGGAGCTGATGGGTCCTGGAAAAACACACTGTTCCCCAATTAAAAAAAAAAAAGTGACAAGGTGAAGGGCTTTCAGGTGCAGAGTCCAGCACACCTTTTGTCCCCATATACGAATATACTCAATAAATCCACCCACCGGATGAAATCAGTACCTACTATAAAAATGCTAAATATGATGTAAGCAATTGGGTCACAAACATGAGTAAAACCACTGCTGGAGTGATCCTTGAAAAATGTAAATTAGACCCTCCAGTGGTTCCTGTTAAAACCCTACCTCATTTGCATGGATAGTACTTTCTACACCCCCTTACTCACTAAGCTACTGCCATGCAGACCTTCTGTGACACAAACTCTCTGGCCTAGTTCCCTCTTGGGGGCCTTTGCATCTGCTGTTTCTTCAGCCAGGGATATTCGTCCCCGAGTTCTTCACATGGCTGGCATCTTACAGAGCAACTCACCACCCTGTCTGAAGCAGTCTCCTCACCCCTTCCCAGCCGTGCTCACAGTCTTATCACCTCCCTGAGCAGAGGCTAAAGGTCTTGTTTTATGTGTTTATTGCCTCTCAACCACTAGCAGGTAAGCTCCAGGGAGGCAAGGTCCTTCTCCTCATTTAACTGCTCTTGCCCCGGCACCCAGGTACTCAGCAACAAATATTTGCTGAGTGAATGAGGATTCTACCCTTTGGGAACTTGTAGGCTCTCAGTAAGCGGTTGTTGAGTGAATGAATGAACTAAGGGTACTTTGACGTAGGTGAGTTGTCAGGGACACAGATACTAAAGCAACAGAAAGATATCATCAGACCAGTAAAGTACTCAGATGATTTCTCTTTTCCTCAGAGAATGCTGGGAATGAGTACTGACTGTTGACATGACAACCAGTGACATCAGAGTTCCCTGAAACGTATGTGTGACTTAGTCCCGGAAATGGAGGTGGGATTTGATAACTGCGGCCACTGAGAATAACTGGGATGAGGAGTGGAATAAAGGGAAACACAAAAGCTAAAAAGAAACTTGACTGGGGGGGCCGGCCAAGTGGCAGTTGGTTAAGAGCATGAGCTCTGAGCAACAGGGTCGCCAGTTCTATTCCCACATGGGCCAGTGAGCTGCGTCTGAGCTGAGCTGCGGTTAGAGTGTGTGCTCTTAGCAACAAGGTTCCTGGTTTGACTCCCACATGGGATGGTGGGCTTGCACCCCCCTCCACTCCTCACCCCCACCCCCCTGCAACTAAGATTGAACACAGCACCTTGAGCTGAGTGGCAGCAAGCTGCCAATGGGCGGCCAGATGGCGACTGGACTTGGAGCTGAGCTTGCTGTGCCCTCCACAACTAAGATTGAAGGACAACAACTTGGCTGTTCCCCTTTCCCAATTCCCCAATAAAATCTTAAAAAAAAAAAAAAGCAGTTAATACGTTGGACCCCCGCCCCCCCACCCCGGTGCCATGTATGTACCTTACTAGAAATTCATGTGTACCATGAGGTTTAATCCTCATAATACTCCTATAGTGTCACCATAAATACCCCTCTTCTACAAATGAAGAAATGGGTTCAGAACCCAGCATGTCAGGCTGCTCAAGATCACGCTCAGAGAGCGCACAGACAAACCTGAGCCTGCCAAATGCGGCAGCTCCAAGAGGCAGCCAAGAAAAGCAGACATCAACCACGGAAGGTTTGTAACAAACACCCATGGTCCAATTCCCCATCAAAGAAACTCTGG
The DNA here is from genome assembly GCA_033961575.1 of Aselliscus stoliczkanus. Classification (NCBI taxonomy): domain Eukaryota; kingdom Metazoa; phylum Chordata; class Mammalia; order Chiroptera; family Hipposideridae; genus Aselliscus; species Aselliscus stoliczkanus. The sequence goes on from CM066731.1 coordinate 29,289,567, forward strand.
TCAAGTTGAAAAACAAAACTAAACAATATTCTGCTTTTAGAAAAGACGGGGAGAAGCAAATTCAAAAGAAGGAAAAATTCCAACGTGAACAAAGAGACTATTCTGTGGGTAAATGAGGAGCTCTTTAGGATCTGGGAGCAGTGACTCGACATTCCTCTGGCAGCAAGGGTAGGGTGAGCTAAAGGTGGGGCGGGGGACGGGGACAAGACAGCCAGCTAGGAGGCTTGTCTATCAACTGGGGGAAAGGGAAGCCGGGAGTGGAGGAGGGTAGAGGGTCCTCCAGGATGCTTGAGGGCTTGGATGCAGAGGGCGAGGGACAGACAAATGAGCACAGAGCAGAGGTGGGAGTGCAGGCTCGAGGGAAGGCGCTTGGGCGCTGGCTGGACTCCTCCCTCCCTGGGCCAGCCGTCCTGCAAAGCGGTGCTACTGGGCTCAAGAAAGCGGTAAGGCCCATGTCAACACATCCCTGATTAAAACAACCCGCTGATAGGGTGCGATCCCTTTCATATACAACTTGCCTCTCTCCAAGGATTCCCTATAAGTTGCTAGACTTCTTGCTAGAGACCTGAACTATTTGCTATTTTATGAACCTTTTAAATTCCTAATAGAGTCAATAGAGCCAAAGAATATTATTCAGGAACATGTGCTGTGCGTCTCCTTGCTCTCTCCCTCCAGAGCCTGGTATAGCGAGTGAGTGCTAACCAAGCAGACTGACGGCAGAAATTACATTCCCCTCAGAACATCACAGCTGTGTTTTCAGTCCTGCTGATTCAATATTTCCCATCAGAAACAGCTTTTTTTTTTTTTTTTTTTGAGGGCAGTGTCACTGGCCCTCATATGTGGGACCCGAACCGGGGCCGCCGGCTTCCCAAGCCAGCACTTAACCACGGCGCCACTCAGCCGGCCCCAGAAACAGCTTTTGGTCGTATCACGATTGCAACCAGTTTGCTCTCCTGTACATAAAACCACCGAGTCCGTGTAGCTGTCTTTTGTGATCAGAGAGAGCTGTGTAGCAACCTGAGGCTCCTCAACAATGACTCAGAAAGCAATCCTTTCCTCTCCCCATTCCTCAGACTCCTGGGGAAATTAAATCTGGCAACCAAAAGGAAGAGAAGCTAGGCTGGTTCTTCTAGTTACAGGAACAAAAAAAGCCAAAGGATAAGGGCATACTGGAAACTCCAGGGCAAAAGCTCATTACTCCAATGTGACCAACTAGGCCTGCGCTGTTCAATGCAGTAGCCACTAGCCATATGTAGCTACGTAACATTAAGTAAGATTTAAAATACAGTTCCTTACTCAGACCAGCCATATTTCAAGTGATCTACAGCCACATGTGGCAGAAGTTACCACACTGGATAACCTAGCTATAGAATGTCCATCATCTTAGAAAAATCTTTTGGACTGTGCTAAACCAGATCAACTGTGTAGTCAGATGTGAAAAAACTATGCGTCTATTCTGTACCCACTGACTGATATTATAGGCTGAACAGATATCCTAAGCATGCTTTCAGACTTGGGATTCACAAATCAGTAAAATACTTTTTCTAATTTTAGGTGGCCAAGTTTATATTTTGTCAAGTAAGGCTGCCACCGTGTTAGTAGGCTATGAGGCCCATCAAGGCAAGCACTGCGTCTTGTAGCGCCCAGCATCATGTCGCCAGCACCTAACACGCCTGGTTCAGCGTGTGCTCTCAATACTATGCTGGGTAAGTGCTTCTATATGTGTACACACACACACGCACACACACACACTTTGGATTAAGTCACAAAATGAGTATGAGTCATCAGGTTTTCTGAAAACTTTGTATTAATAAACACTTGTAGTAAAATATTCCAAATCAGAATGAGCTTTTCTAAATTGACTATTTCATAACTAACCATGAGGGGGAGTAGGGTAAGCAACTACCCATTTGCTTTCCAGTGGCACCAGGCTGCCCTCTTGTGGTAAAACACAGTACCTGTATTTTTATTTTAAAAAGCAAGTTACTTTATGCTTCTAGTAACACGTTAAAACCTGTACTGACCGGTAATTACTTTGAGAATTAGCCCAAATGTGTACATAGTTAAATATGAAACCTGGCACGTTTTATTGGTGAAAAAGGATGATCTGTCCCAGAGCCATCCCATAAAGTCATCCACATACGTAGGAAATGGTGAAATGCATGAAAGCTGCTCTTCGGGTTTGATATTCTGGTTAGTTTTTGTCAGTCCTTTGGGTAAAAAAAAACTACTTTCAAGTTCAGGTAGTGTACATACAGTTGGTCTAACATCAACAATAATCTTTGCTGCATCCAACTTCTTTCACTTTTATCTTAATATCCTTTTTGTTTCCTCATACGAACCATTCTTTGAAAGTCTGTGTCTTGGTTGTTCTTTTAAACATTATAAGCAGTGATAAATCACACCCCCAAGTGGTTTTGAAATTTAAAAACTGTGACCAAGACCATTTGAAACAGTTATTGCACCTTTCAATTGGATCTTGTATGGCCTCGCAGGGTAAAGGACATCCACATTGATCAGTGTCTGCTGAGGCAGAACTTTCTGGGCCTATTGATTAATGATGTAGAACGCATCTTCAAGTGACAGGGTAGGAAACACTGATTCACCCATAACGATTCTATTAAGTGTGGTCTGTGTGAAAATAGAGAAGAATCACTATTTGAATGAGACCTCAAGATGCTCACAAATCATAAGTCAACAACCCTATCTGGGGGTTGAGGGAGAATTGTTGAAAGGCAGTCTCAGGTTGTAATTGGTTGACCACTAGCATGAGTCACCTGGATGTTTGTTAAAAACATAGATTACTTCTCAGACCTACTCAAGACCATAAACCTCATTTCTGTGGAGTTTGGCAATAAATCTGCCTTTTTATTAAATTCCCCAAGTGAGAACCACTGTGGATATAATCAATTTCAGTACTGGGCAGCTGTCAGGAAATGTCCTGTTTGTGTTTGCAGACTGCCTTCTGCTTTGTTTCAGACTTTTTTATCCTGGCATTATTTGACCAGTCCTCATATAAAGAATGCTGTCTTGTTGCTCCTCAGTTTCATTTTCTTCTCTAGCCAAACAATCCCAGGAGGTACTTTCTTACTACTAACCACTTCCACAGTTTTATTCTGTTTCCTTTTTTAATCCTAAGTCATGGGACTCACATCTTAAAACATTCTAAGGGTAAATCTGCTGGTGAATAAAATGGTTCTGAGGTTTCTTTTTCTTTTTTTTTTTTTTTTTTTTAAAGATTTTATTGGGAGGGCTGGCCGAGTGGTGCAATGGTTAAGCGCTGGCTTGGGAAGCCAGCGGCCCCGGTTCGGTCCCACATGTAAGGGCCAGTGACACTGCCCTCAAAAAAAAAAAAATAATAATAATGATTTTATTGGGGAATTGGGGGAGGGGAACAGCGTTGGGGAACAGGGGAAGGGGAACAGACAAGTTGTCCTGCTCTTCAGTCTAGTTGTGGAGGACGTCGCTGCACTGGCCCATCCATGTTGGTATCGTCATTGCGCTCTTCTTGGGTGAGGCAGATCGGTGGCTGGTCTCTGTACGGCGCCTCATGGCAGCTCTTGGCAGCTCACGCTGGCTGCCAGCCACTCACTGTAGCTTATGGCAGCCCACTGCAGCTTCACTGCAGCCTACGCCATTGCCAGCAACTCATGGCAGCCCAGCTCCAGGTTGAGCTGTTGTTCACCATCTTAACTGTAGAGGGCAGTGTCACTGGCCCTTATATGTGGGATCCTAACCGGGGCCCTGCTGCTCAGAGCTGGTGTCCCAAGCCAGCTCTTAACCAACACGCCACTTGGCTGGCCCTCATGTTTTTTTAAGTCAGAATTCCATTCACATATTAATCTAAAGCTATCTATGCTAGAAAAATAAGGACTATAAATAAGTTTATATTATTGAAATGGGTAAACTTCAATTTGAGACAAGAGGCAAAAACCAAATGAGGAAAATTTTCAATATGTTTACTCTAGAACATAAGACTACTGTCATGGATATTCTAGGACAAATCATCTTTTACTGAAAGCAACAGGAAAACCACCACCACATGTTTTTTAAAAGCCAGTCAAGTTTTTATTATAAGCTATTCTATACTATTTGGGTATATGGTTTTTAATCTTGTGCATATGTTATTTTCTTTTTTTAAAAAAAGGAGCTGAGAATAAAATGAAGGAAAATAACTTCATATCTAGATCAATTTCTTGTATTTTATTTCCAATATTTGAGGCTATTTAATTTTGAAGTGAGAGCAAAGAAAAGTTGACATTTGCCGAGTATTTGTTATGTGCAAAGTATTACTTTAATGGTACTACTTGATTTGTGCTCATTCAAAAAGCCCATGGATTATGTTCCACTTAGACCACACAGCGGTAACACCAACCTCTGCAGGTGCTTTCAGAGGTAGGAAAATCTAGGCCGAATAAATTGGGCTATTGACATTAGCCTGCAGCACCTCGACACATGATCACCCATCATCAACAAAATGTCCTGGCCTCCTGCATTCCTGCCAAATACCAACACAATTCCCTCCGGCTGGTCCACACCTAACGTCTACGTCACTGTCTAACTTGGACTACGGTTAGGGAATGTGTTCGGCTCCCTTACACAGAGGGCAGGAGGCATGGTATGAAGGGGAGAGCCCAGCAGTCAGAACTCAGGTTCAAATTCTGATTCCAAGTCAAAATTTGTGTTCTAACAAAAAAACAATCACTTAACTTCTATGACCCTAAGCCTCTGTCTGCATGAGTAGAATGGGGACAACCAGTCCTTCCAGCGTGGAAGAGATGAGGTGATGGGTGTGAACACCGGCAGAAAGGTCTCTAACAGATACTCGATAAACGTTTAATTAATCTCAGAGTTATCCGAGCTCTATCCTAGAGGAGAACCAGTAGACTCCTTGGCAGACAAAGCAAGGCAAGCAATAGGAACAGTCCCTTCCCCGGACTGGTCGCTGCCATGATCAATATAAATAATCCAACACTGAAGCTCAGAGATACTCAAACTGCTTTAATGTTACAAACACAAACTCTATTATTCATCTCGCCCCCTCACACACAATTCCTTCTTTCTAACCTTCAGTAACATGTACCATGAAATTCCCAGATTAAACACAAGTGAAAAAGGAGCTACAGGCATCCCTCTTGGATTAAAAGTATATGTAGCGAGGGCCGGCCAAGTGGCTCAGTTGGTTAACAGCTCACTCAGGAGTGTGAGCTGAGCTCTGAGCAACAGCAGTTTGATGCCCAGCCTGAGCTGAGTTGCCGCTGAGCTGCCAACAGGTGGCAGGATGGCTCAGCTAAAAAAAAATAAAATAAGTACACGTAACAAGTGCTTACCAGGAACCTTTCTAAGTACTTTAGACGAGGGGTCTTATTTACTCAGCATAACAGCCCTATGAGGTCGGCTCTCCAGTGACTCCTATTCCATGAAGGAGGGACTGCGCGTGGAGATCGCAGAGCTATTCAGCAGCAGAGCTGGGGTCTGATGCCAGAGCTACACTGCATCCCTGAGAAAAATTATCATGAAAGTGAAACTTAACACAGTTCTGACCCACTGGTATCAGAACAAAATTAAAATGTAAATAAAACCTTAAAATCACCATGTAGGCCAAAGAATCTTTTACTTTAATCATCAAAACACATCCCCCATGATAGAGAGATTATATCCACTATACAGACACTAAGATTCAAAGAACATTTGCAAAAGACATAAGAACCAGCCTGGGTGGCAAGCACACAATGCAGTAGACAGACCACGTATTACAGAATCGCACACTTGAAACCCATGTAATTTTACTAACCATTGTCACCCCAATACATTTTTTAAAAAAAGAGAGAACCAACATTTTCTGACATCAAAACCAAGTTTTCAGCTTCCTCTTACCCAAATGAAAATTGAAAATATAATCCATATTCTAAACTTGTCTTGAAAAAATAGATAACTTAGCAGTACATACCCTGTGATCCAACAACCCCACTTCCAGGGTTTCTCTTACAGAAATACTAAGGAAACAAAAATATTTGTGCAAGGATATTTATACTGAAGCAGTGTTTGTAAGAACAAAAACTAAAAACCTAAATATCCATCCAGACAGCTATAATTTGGCACAAATACATGATGGAAAACTATGTAACTGGTTAAAAGAATGAGGTAGCTTTACATATACTGATATGTAGATATCTTGGATATACTAGTTAGCAAAAAAGCAAGTGACAGGGTATGTGCAGTAAATCCTATGTTGATTTAAAAATAAACTCCGTGTGCATGCATGCGCGTGTGTGTATGTGATATGCTGTGGAGATGCAGGCAAGGCCTGGAATACATACACTTCCTTGGGAAGAAGCAATCGGGCTGAGGGGTGGAGGGACAGGAACCATCTCTCATGTTTTTCTTTATAGAAGTCTGTCTGTATTTGTTTAAAGTTAACAATTACTTTTGAAATAACAATATAAACTTTTGAAATAAGTTTGGAGACTAAATAATTTGGAGACTAAATTTCTAGGGACAAGGGAATAGTTTATAAATACCCTTAAAATAAAATGTAAACGCCTTTCTCCCCTTTACAAGCCTGTGAGTGATAGGCAGGGTAGCACTGCCATGAAACCACTTTTATAAGCTCTTTCAGGAAGCTAAACTAAGTCATTCACATTGTTTTTAGGGCTATCAATGCCTCAATTTTCAGACTATGTCATAAATGATATAAATGTTAAAATAAAGGCTTTTATAATTATAGATCTTAAGAAGGAAATGTGTAAACTAAAGACTTAGCAAAACAAATGACTGCAGTTGGATAGTTTTGCTCTACTTACTTCGAAATTGGCCCTACTTCCTAATTATTTGAGAGAACTAAGAGTCAAGGGTCGAAGTGTAAATACTCATCGTATGTTTAAAAATGATCTTCAAATTTGTTCTCTGACCCAAATTTGACACATTTAAAGTATAATGCCAGTCAGACACAAATGGTCACACCTCAGTATGTAACAAAATCTTGAAAGTAGCATAGCAAGTTAGCTATGATACCATTTATTAAACTCTCAAGCTGAACTGTATTCTTCTGAAGTCACACACACCACAATACACCTTTGCACAGGTAATTTTATTCTCTCCTGTGGGTGTCAACAGTGCTCATAGATTGTAATTTGAAACATTCAGAAAACACATATCTGAATATTGTACATTTCTTTACATCACGATTCAGTAACTATTAAACACTTATGTCTACTAAATACAGTGAACAAATGGTATAAATGTTTACACCATTCCCTTGTAAACAAGGCGTTTGTGCACAACAGTAACAATGGAATTATGCATACCACAATATCGATGAGGAAAGACCTCTTTAAATAAACTATTCTGTTTATAAATAGACTCTGATTTCTTTTTCTTTTTAGTACACATTTACAGACCTGATCAATAAAAAGAAACAAGACAATATATTTTCCCGTAAAAAGAAAATGTTTGGGAATGGACCACAATGGAAGAATTCACCTAGGAAAGGGGTCAGAAGCAAGCAGAGGGTAACAGAGTTAAAAGTACTGTCAGACTGTAACCTATTTCTGTCAGCATACACCAACACAAGGACAGGTCTGTCTGGGGGGAGCTCGCGTTTACTTGAATTCCAGCAAGTTGCAATCAATCTTGTAGTACACATAGGGATAGTATTCCTGTTGACTCAGGTTTAAGCCTGGAATATCCATAGGTGCCTGTGAAAAATCAGACAAATTGTTCCATTATGTACAACACAAACAAAGAAAGTACTACCATTTACCTGCCAATAAATACCTACTCTGGACTAAGATTATGTATTTACGCTAATTTAATCTGAGTTGGGCATTATTATCTCCATTTTGCAAATGAGGAAACAATCCCAGAAGGTTGACTTTTCTTGGAAAACACAGACAGTGAGCAGGAAGGCCAGCTGCAAGCACACTCTGACTTTGAAGCCATATATCTGTGTTCAACCATGACCCTACCTTCCTTTTTTAATATACATTGTAAAATAATTATTTTTAAATCTCAGACTTGGGGTACTGAGTTTATGAGGTACAGGGTTTATAGAATGTTGGCTAAAACCAAGTGTGGTTTTAAAGATATACGCGTATGTTATATATGCATGTTATAAGAATTTATTGGTGGAAAATTATGTGTTAAATATTTAGACCTCATATTTTATTGACAATTCCATGAAAAGGCAGAAAGTCATTTCCTGCATTTTCTTCTACCAAAAAACCCCCTGATTTTTCATGGTTTTTCATGATTTTTCTAAGTAATAATGCACATGTGAGATACTACCATCCCAAACTAAAGAGGGAAAAAAATCAAGCTATTTGAAGTAAAAAAATATAAAATAAACCCACTACAATTTTAACCAGCAATGAATGACAAAAATATCACATATACTTTGTTTACATTTTGTTTAAAACAAGATATAAGCACATATTATATTTTATAAAAATTCCCTTGAAAATGTTCATCTATTAACTCCATTATTTGTACCAAATAAAGTTAAAATAGTTCCTTATTTTCTTCCTCTCTGCAATTAATAATTTTTGTAAACAACTACTATCACTGGTTGATTCTGTATTTTTACAACTATAAATATCTTATCTATAGCAAGATAAGGACTGGCTTTTAAAAATCCTATAAAGCAAAGCACAGCTCTAACTAGCATAAAACAGAGTAAACAAGGTAAATTACTTGCTATGTTTATCTAACAAACTAAGAATCTCAAAATAAAAAAAAATAAAAAGAAGATTGGGTATCACAATATTCACTATCCCTTTTCTGTCTATCCTTTTCCAATAATTCTTTTGAAATTCATTCTAGTTCCTATTCTGAGGCTATCTAATAAATACTTACATCAATAATAGCAGCTGCACTGCTATCTAGATGTTTATACAATTCATATAATATTTCTCTTAGTTTCTTCATTGTTTTCTTATTAGGCTGAAGTAGCATTGCTTGGAAGTTCACTGGCAAGCCATACCTTATAAAGAAGCAAAAATACGGCATGTAACACAAGCAAACATATACAGAGATTTTTCTTTTTAAAGCAAATAGTCTCATACTCTTCCTTAATCATAGCTAATGGGAAGATGGTATCTTATTTTATTTTATTTTTTTTTTTTTTTGAGGGCAGTGTCACTGGCCCTTATATGTGGGACCCGAACTGGGACCACTGGTGTCCCAAGCCAGCACTTAAGATGGTATCTTATTTTAATGAACACCTCTACAAGTTCAATTAACTTAGAAACTCAAACCTTCTTTGGTCCTCACTGTCAACTAGATATTTTTCTTTAAAATGAGAGCCAACTGTCTATTAGAATTGCTTTAATTACTCTTCAATTTTTAAGGTAATCTATGAATGATATCCTCAGTAAATAGTGATAATATGTATACTTAGTAAATACTTTCACGATAAACATGAGCTACCCATACCTACTTTGAAAACTCAAAGTAATTTAACAATAGTGAGCATAGCTGCAGATAAGTATTTTTTAACAATTTCTAATATGAGCAACATGTACAGAAGATCATAAGATGATTTAGATTTTAAGTATGTCAAAATATTAAATATTTTAGTTTAAATGATGTCAAGTAAGTCATTAGTATACTGTATACCAAACTACATATAAATATTTGAAAGATCTTTATTTTAAACACACATTGGCTAATATTTTATGATCTGCTTTTAAATAAGTGCATAAGAAAAGAATCAGAGAATACAGCAGCATGGGTCTCTTTTTCTAAATCTCGTGTTCAGGAACACGACTAACGCGTATGTAAAAAGCTGTATGATATTGACAATCTCTACCTCGTGATTGGCCCTTTGGTTTCCTATTAACTGGACTATGTGCTATAATAAAAAGGTCCAATATGAAGAGATCTATGAACTCTTCAGATCCAAGTTTCTCAATTAATCTTACCTTAAAACAGACTCAACAAAAACCCTCAATGCTTTCACATGAATCCACGCAATAAATGCTTCACTGAAATTCACTTTCAGCCACCGCACCAGTGGACCCTATAAAAGAAAAAAAAAAAAAAATCACCACTAACTTGGTCTTGAAAATGGCAATCAGGAATCAGATAAACCAAGTGGCTTTACCTGACATTACTTGGTTAGAGTTAGTTTTCTTTCCAACTGAGATAACATGGTTTACAAAGCACATAGAAATAATTTTAAATGGAATTTGCCTTTACTTCCTTTTGCATTATAAGAGAAACACCTTTTCACTCATCACTTCATCTTTCCATACAAGCTTTTGGTCTTCGCAATAATCCTACACCTCAAGATGGCAGGAAAGTTGACAACAGTTCCATCCCTGTTCCCCATTCTGCCTAGCACATGCTAATTCAATGGTTTAAATACAAATTGCTTCAGTAAAAGATTACAGCATTAAAAACATTTTCCTCAAGAAAATGAAAAATCTTACTGAAAAAAGAAAATTATTAAATAATCCCACCCACTACAGGGCATTAACCAAAACACTGCATTTAAAATTAATTTCTGATATGGATTTAGATAAAGTAATTATTTTAAGGTATTTGTTTTAAGATAACTATTTTAAGATAACTATTCATAGATTTAAGCTTGCAATCAAAAATAGAATGCATTTTAATTATCTAATAGAAAAAATAATTAAAATCAATGCTTTAAAAAGAAAAATCAGAGATCTGCTTTCTTTTAAATCAAGGAAAAGGAATACCAGTTTTTCTTCTGCTTTAACATTGATAACACTAAACATTAAGAACACATACAAATTGCTTTTTCTTGTCAGTAGAAAGCCTGTTCATTTCTTCTTTATCTGCTTTCATCTCCTCTTCATTATACTGGAAGTCACGAACAATGAATCTACATTTGGGGCAAAAACACACAAAATTGTCCACACTACCTATAGGTGACCTAACAGATTAAAAAACAAACAAGTAATAATAATAACCTTACTTGTTTTCCCTGGCTTTGTGCCTGAAGTCATCAACTGCCTTCCTAAACAAGGTGACATTACAAAGGTAACTATCTTGATCCTCTGAGAGGACACTGGGGAAAAAAAGACAAGGTTCATTTAAAGCTTTGTGTTTATCTGCTGTCTTTCATACTGCAGACAATTCAGAAACAGCGGAAGAGGACGGAAGGATGTGGCAGCCCTTCCCAAACCATCTCAGTGCTATTCATCTGTATTGCTTCCAACACTGAGACACTTAATGCTCATGATGTTTTTGTTTATGATGCCTTAACCCTATATTACATTTACTTCTTCCTAACCAACAATATTAAACATTATCAAGTAAAGCATCCAAACATTATCAAGTAAAGCATCCATTTCAATCTATATCAGTGCTAGGCTGGCCCAGGCAAAGTTGTCTAAAAGCTGGTTTCTTTCCAGAGTCTCCTTGCTTCCTTGCTAAGTAGCCTCTTCTCTTCTGGAAAGCTAATTCTCTCTTCCTCGCTCCAACCCAGCCCACCCCGCCAAGGCCTGACGTACCCTCTCTGCACTGCCAGGATCTCCTACCTCCGGTCCTTCCTTTTCTCCCATCACACCCTACATCAAAAATGGACTAATGCAACTGTCTAAATACCCTCTGAAAAATGCACTGTTATGCATCTCAGAGCCCCCTGTTGGGTTTTAGAAGATCCCGATGAGGTCATCACTTCTGCCTGGTCACAGCTCTCCTGGACATCATTGGAAAGATCTGCCATCTTTGCTGTTCCCTCATCAGCCTACCTGTTTAGTTGTCAGGACATCTTGCCTGCTTTTTTTCATAAAAGTGATCTTTGCAACCTCTGTTGCAAAATACAAGAGAACTTTCCCTCTGCGTGGTATTTTCTAGGCCTTCCTAGCTGGGCTCCTGTGCCTGTGGTGCTATTATAGCTCCCTGAATTAAAGCCTCTACAAAGCACCTTGAGTTTGTGGTACTGTTTCCAACAACAGAGAAAGACAGACGTTAACCAGTGATCTGACCCAATCAGACTATCTTAACAAGCAAAAGCAGACAGCCAAAAAGGAAAGTGGCGATTCTGAAAGGACACATGAGCAGCACCTCTTTCTGAACAGTTTTTCCAACAAAAAGAAGCAGGCAGCATGCCAGCCTCCCCCTCTCTGGCTGTCCTATTGCATGGCATTTACACACATCCCTGCATGTAACCACACAATAACGGCAGTATTGCAAATTGTCCAATCTTTTAAAACTTAGGGAAAATATTTTGTGAATAGCTAGATTTTTTTTTATTTTTAAAATGAAACTATTTCTTTCAGGTTTGAAGATGGTGTTTTCCAGTCTATTCTACTTCAGAACTCCACTCTCATCTTCACTCCTCCCAAAAGTAGTCACGCAAGTATCATGCCAAAAAGCAACATGTCAAAGTATTACCGCTTATAAGTGACTTAAAAATAAAGCACTGAGAACAATGACATTATGATAACCAAAAGCCCAGCATCAAGTTACAGAGATCTTTCCCAAACAGTGGATAAAACTCCAGACGAACCCTCTAAAGCCTGTCTGCCCCCCCATGAACTACCCTTCCTCTTCACAGTGCTACTTGTACTGCTCTGTTCTTGATGACTGTGTTTAAACAGCAGTTTTCAAGTCAGCGATTCTAAATATCTTTTGAACTGAGGAGGTGGAACATGTTTTTACCGAGTGGGGAAGAGCTGGGACTCTCAAGTGGTCAGTGAGCAAGTCTGCGTCATTCAGAACACAGGTATTGCCCGCACTGAACTGGGACTGCCTAACACTTTTTCCTTGAAACTACTAAAGTGATTTTCAAAAAATGTAAACCTCTGACGTAATATTGTTCAAGACCTTTCACAATAAATAAATCTGGGCCTACTTAACTCGCCTACACACTATTTCCCTGGAACTCAGGCTTGGCATACATACAACTTGGGAGAACATATTGTGTGCACAGGGTCCTTCCTCTCCTCCTCCTGCCTCCCAGACATATAGTCAACCCCTACGGCTTCAATGCCTTACAGAACACAAGGTATAAGAGGTGTTATCTGTCAGGATAGAAAACCTCAGTGGAAAACTATTGGGTTGTTGGAAAAGTCATGACATATTTTTTTCTATGTTTTTCGTTGCAAAAACGCATCATGACTTTTCCGACAACCCAATAATATCAAAAATACAGCATTACTCTTCAGTTTACCATGTGAACAGCTGGTGTGAGTGGAAGGTATTCCCACCCTGCCACACAAAAGAAAATCATGAGCACAGGTTTGTGGTTTCAAATTTGTGAAACCTCAATAATCATGTTACCTTATATTTTGTAAATTGTATCAAGCTTTCAAGTAGTCTCATAACATGTACAGGGAAGGTGCTAAATCATTTTACAGATAAAGAAAATGAGGCCCAGAGAAGTCAAAAGACTTACCCCAGGTCACATAGCAAGTTGGTAGCAGAACCAGCAATAGAACTCAGATCGTTGGGTACAGGACTCTTCCCATTATATTAAGCTACCTTCCATATGACACAATGAAACTGGAAAATATGTCATGGGTCTGGCCTCACTAATACCACCACTTCCTTACTATCACCTATACTTTTCTTTCACCATGTTGCCACCTCCTGAGGCATATATATATATATATATATATATATATATATATATATATATATATAAAACAAACTCTTGGGGGGAACATATACACTACATTTAATATTTTCTCAAAGAACATCTTGTATGGAATAGCAGCACATAGGAAAAAATGACATGGTATAGTGTCAAAGGGTACAGGAGCTGGAGTTAAAAGACCTGAGTTTTAGGCCTAACTTTGCCTCTGGACATTTATACAGCCATATGCTTCCGTCAACTATTTAAGTCTTTTGCATTTTTACTTTTTCATCTATAAGAATAACTGCCCAAACTACTTCACAGAATTGTTGTAAATATCAAATTAAACAATGTATGTTAATCCATAAATAAATAAGTGCTTAATAAAAGTTTGCTGTTGTTTTTTAAAGATTAGGTAGAATCTATGTTTACTGGAAAGTGATGGTGAATATTTCAAAACTAACACAGTACTTTAGCAGCCATTTTTGTACATTTCCTCTGCAAGCAAGGTAAACGAAGAACTATAGACACATCATAGGTATGCAATAATATTAAATGTAGAATTTTCAGGAGGTAGCACAGTACAGCAGAAAAAGTGTTACCCAGAGACCTGGGTTCTAGTTCCAGCCCTGCCATTAACAAGATGTGTCACTCTGGGCAAACCATTTCACCTCTGTGGCCTCAAACTTCTCCATCTATAAGCATGAGCGGTCAATCAGACTGTGAAAGTCCCTTCCAGGTCTAAAAGTATGATAGTATAACTGATTTACAAGGTGAGAAAGATGGTTCTAAAACTGTAAATGCATCACAAAGGAAACACAGCACAGATATTTCCTAATCCAATATCCAAACTATAAAAGGAATTCTAGGAAAGAAAGGTTTTACAAAGATGGTACTTACTTGCTAGACCTTGGCACTACCATTTCAGCGAGTGTTTCATACTGCTTCATCCAGTCATTGTGGTTTAACCTGCAGAAAATGTACAATAAGTGCTGGAAAAGAAGAGCAAGTCCTACCTCCTCCATGTCCACAAAGAGAAAAAAATGATGGGACAAACAGGAAATTTGGCTACAGTGAGCTTACCTCAAATTTACTTAACAAAAAAAAGTTTTCTACTGAGAATGAATTTTAAATACTCTGAGTGAAGCAGGAACTATAGTTCACCCCCCTCTTATATGCAGTAACTATTGCAAAAGAGGCACATTCTAGAACCAAGTTTGGAAAGGAAGTAAGGCAAAGCATAGATTGTAAATTATCTTCAAACTTTAGGGTTGATATATAATACCTCATTAAAAAAAGCGAAGAGAAAAGTCATGCCCAAATCACTATCATTTCTTTTCAGTGGTCATTATGAAAGGCTGTATGAAACTATATATATTTACTAAAAGCACAGAGTACCAGGAAGTATTAAGTAAATAAAGTGACGGTAAACTGTACTGCCACAGAACATTGTGCAATAAAGTTCTCTGAGAACACTGGCTTTGGGGAGTGTGGAAAGAGACAATTATGTTTGTAATTTAAATAAAGAATTATAGTACTTGTAGGCCAGGACAGAGAATAATTCATTATGTAAGGTGCCCTAGGTCCTATTTCAATTACAGTGTACAGGAAACTATGAAAACTTCTGGTTTTAATCACAAATTTTAATTAAATAAGGTTAAATGAGACAGATCTTTTATCTGGGCAAAGGCTTTTTTCCTGTTTTATAAAAACACAGATACACAGAAATTTATTATGAATTATCAGTGTGCTAGTAAAGCAGGGCTGAGTTATGTTACTAAAAGACAAAATGCAACTTTAGGAGCCAAACTCTTAGTTTTAAGCCTTTCTCCATAAGCAAAGAATAACCCACTCTGCAGTAAGGAGGGAAAAAGCAGAATATTGTAGCCACTCTAAATTTGACAGAGGTGCTTTCACACCCTTTTCCAGAAGGCCTCATTTCCCAATATTCTGAGTTTCCTAACCAAATAAAAATGGAGAGCACAGCAAAGGAAGACTTCACACAATGACGTTCCCTAATCTCCCATCTCAGTTTGGATCCTCCAAAAATTCCCTGACAACAAGACTTCAGTGTTAAGTCAAAAGTGAAACCATTAATAATGTTTCTCTCTCTCTCTCTCTCACACACACACACACACACACTTAGAATCTTCCAACTGTCCAAAGGTTTCATTTTACCAAGATTAACTATGATCAAATGTTAATTAACACAGAAGCCTAATCAAAGGATATTTCAAAGGGTTATCTAATCCAGTAAACTATGCCCACAGCCCATGCCTGTTTTGTAAATAGTTTTATTGAAACACAACCACATCCATTTGTGTACATGCTGTGTGTATGGCTGCTTTCAGTTATAACCATAAAGTTGATGTGGCAGAGTTGAGTAGTTACAACAGAGGTCATATGGCTTGCAAAGCCTAAAGTAGTTACTCTCTGGCCCTTTATAGAAAACAATGTTCTAAGCCCTGATCCACTAAATCCTTTGCTTGTTACAGGCCTTAATTCATCCTAACCAATCATAAAAATTTTTCAAAACAAAAGAAATAAATACAAAGAGCTTCATATTTTGAAAAATCAAAACCTAATTTTTTACATAAAATAATTTAGCATTACTTAAATTTTTCAATGAGCCAATTCTACTAAGCTGCTAAATTTGATTTCGAATCTCAAAGTATAATTGATGTCTCAAGTCATGAACTAAATTCTATTTTATGAGCCACTTGAATATATGTTGGTTGACGGAATGAATGACAAGGTGATATTCCCTTAACACTTGGGTTTTATGGAAAAACCTCAAATTACAATATCAGATACTAACATTTTCTTATATTTTAATAAGTAAAAAAAAAACTTTCGCAATAAAAGACATACTTGGGAACTACGACCAGTAATGTGACGAGGTACTCTGAATCAAGAACAAAGTCATCCTTCTTCACAATTTCTGCTAGACTTCTAGTTAGCAAGCTTCCTCTGAGGAAGAAGAAAAAAAATCATTAGGCTAATAATTATGTGCTCCCATAACACTTATAAAGAAATGGCAAGCTAATTATATTTACATATACTATATAGACACCTCAAGAGAGGGATTAGTCTAGTTAACATTTTTACTTTGTAAGTCATCAAAATTTAGCTGAATAGAAATGTCAACACTTATCAAAGTTTGCCTCTAGCATCTGTCTCCCTTTGTGCTTGCTTTAATTAATGTAACTGGGCTCTTCTCTTGATTACATATATAATATCTCGACTGGGAAAGTGTTATTCATTAGATATCAATTAAAGTCTAGTTCATTGTAATTATGAAATTATATCATCTAAGCACAGCCTTCAGTTTTCCTGCCTCTCCCTAGGTATCATTTGATACCAGGCAATTTTGGTTGGTTAACCTAATAATCAACTTTTTCAAATCAGTCTTCAATTAGTCTCCCAGTACTGATTTTTTTCACAATGAAAATGTCTTGCCCAGTTTGCACCATTGGATAGTATGCAAGCAGCTTTTCCTCTAGGATATAAATGCCTAACTTCAATAGTTATGTGATTAAAGGTACACATGTAGTAGTAATACTATAAGCAGAACAACCGAAACAGGTATGTTCGTTTTATTCAAGAAACAGCTGGAACTTAACAATAACTCATTCAGTGTATGCTAGAATGCTTCCCTAAGTTCTTAATATTCACAAATACTTGATATGCTTACGCATTCTTTCGTTCCAAATTCTGAAGATTTCCTTTCAGGTTATTATATGCAGATGCTCGAGATTTCAAGTCATTGTCAATCTGAGTCACTCCCTTTAAAAAAAAAAAAAAAATATATATATACACATACACACACACACACACACACACACACAGGATTTTCCTAAATCTGCCTCTACTAATACAATTACAGTAGTTGTACTTAAACAGAACTTTAAAAAACCTATTCTATTTAAAAAACGCAATTTTAAAAGGTCATTTAAAAAATAATCCTAGTAATTTCCATGTGACTCTTTTCTACTTAAGATGTTTTAGTCCACATGTATTTTAATTATTTATTGTATTACTCCTTAAACCATGTAAATGGAATCTAGGCCACCAAGTTTAGAGATTACTAATTAAAAAGTTTTAATTCACAAGGCTGAAGGGTTCATTCCCAAAAGGAACTAAATTACTGAGAGTTTTGTTGCCCACAACTCCAGTATTACTTTACAAAATATTTTCTCAGTGTAATTTGAATTGTAGTTGAATTTATTTATAAATGTTATCAAAGCTGGTTTTTCCAAAAAGGTGACTAAAACTACTAATTTAGGAGAAAAAGCAAAGCAGTGGATTGAACATTTGAGCACCTTGCGTCTGGCGCCTTAGCCCACTCGGCCATGGCCATCCCTGACACTGATTTAACATCTGAGAACCTAGTTTCAACTCAGCTCTACCATCATCAGCTACGTCACTGGGGTAAGTCACTTCACCTCTCTGAGCCTGTTTCCTCATCTATAATAGTATCAGGAAGACAACGACTAAATCCTTGCTAAGAAAATAAGGCTCAGTCATAGTAAGAGCACCACTTTATATTATCAAACTACTCATTTTCATTAAATTATATGATAGCTTCAGTTAAAATCCTTGATAGTCTATTCAGTTACATTTAATTATAGAGCACACTGTACAAATAAAGTCACTGGGAGCCAACGAAAGTCTGTCCAAGTAATTTAAACCACACTTTTTTACCTTAGCCAGGTCATAAAAATGTTGACAAACAATTAATACGTGTCTATTTGCCTCATTATAATTTCTAGTAAGACTTTTACATTTTCTCTCATGCTCCAGGACTTCGCAATATAAAAGGAGATTTCAACTCAGCAAGTTCATGGATGGGCTTCAGGGTCCAGCACTCCTTGAGACTGTACATAAAGTCATGTGGTACATGAATATGGGCAGTTTTCTACGTAGAGGATCAATTTCAGAAGGCATCAGAGAACGTATCAAGTTTAATGTCTGAATCAGTACCGTACATAAACACACTTAAGTGACCAGTGTCATCTATATGACTCATAAATCTTTAATACACTCTAATTTCCTGTTCTATATGATATCAGTTACCCTGAAAATGTGTGTAAATAACAATTACAGAATTTTAATGTTTCTTTCTTTTCTTTTTTTGAGGGCAGTGTCACTGGCCCTCACATGTGGGACCGAACCGGGGCCACTGGCTTCCCAAGCCAGCGCTTAACCACTGCGCCACTCGGCCGGCCCTAATGTTTCTTTTCTTATTTCAACATTATTGATGCAATATTTAGTTAACTACATAAATAAGTAAACTACACAACCTGAATAACCTACACATGAAAGCATTATATTTTTAAACACCTTTTTTTTTTTTTTAGTACAGTTGAAGGGTACCACCTGTTATTATGACATATAATTAACCTGCCTTGTCAAAATCTAGAGTATTTCATAGCTAAATGATTATAAAATAAAGTCACTATAAATCAATGTGTCCTACCTGTGTCATTTTTATCTTACCTTGGCAATTATTTCAGAAATATTTTTCAGGGACTGCTTGATTGGATATTTAGCCATGTCCCACTGAAACCTTGTTATATAAGTAACCAAGTCAACTGAAACAACAAAATAAATTAATTACTGAGAAGCAACACAATTTTTTTTGTATGCTACACAGTAATAGATTTTAATGCTGAAATTGGCTTTGAGAAAATCAGTAAAGATGTCATCATTTCTGAAGAGTCCTGAATAAATAAATGTGGGACCACATAAAGTAACAGGCATTAATCAAAGTTTTACCTTGTAATCTGATTGGATCTCTTATCCTTACTCAAAATTTAATATTTATATATTATGATGCTCCTTCTAATTTGATGACTTAATTAAATGAAATACGTGCATACCCATGATATGTTTCATATATAGAAGAAGAGATACGAAGATTAAGAAACTACTTCAAATTGTCTCCTCCATAAGTAGAATTTGACAAAAGTATGTTCTCTCTTTGACAACTAACCCAAACACACCGAAAATGAACTTATCTGTTAAAACCATATGGTGATTGTTTCTAGGGGTCTATACTTCAACAATCTTCAAAACACAGACCCTTTTACTTTCAAATGAAAAGAATAAAAAATGTAGAGCCAAAGAGACTCAACAACTACTTCCCTTAAAGTTTAGTAATCGAGATCACTTTACCCCTCAAATCTGATAGGATCAAGGACAGGAAACACAAATGCCCAGTACAGATCGGCAAAATTAATTCATATCAAAATACCTTTCTCTCCACAACTCCCTATATAATACCAACAAGTCAACAACACAGGTAGTATCTCCAAAAGCAATTTTAGATGCACTGCCTCCTGGATTGTCAACCCTCATTCTACCTACTGACTGCCCTAATTCATCAAATACTTTGAAGATCAGTAAAGGTACCCTAAATTAACATATCAATCTTCCATCCTTCTGCCCCAAAGACAAATTAACAGAAACAGTAAACAATTAGATTAGGGGGCTGGCCGAATGGCATGTTGGTTAGGAGCTGGCTTGGGACGCCAGTTCTGAGCAGCAGGGCCCTGGTTCGGATCCCACATATGAGGGCCAGTGACACTGCCCTCTACAGCTAACAGCTCCACCTGGAGCTGGGCTGCGAGCCCCGGCAATGGTGTAGGCTGCAGCCCCCGCTGCAGTGGGCTGCCATAGGCTACAGTGAGTGGCTGGCAGCCAGCGTGAGCAGCTGGCAGCTGGTATGAGCTGCTAAGAGTTGCTGTGAGCAGCTGTCCAGAGGCCAGCGACCAATCTGCCTCATCCAGGAAGAGCGCAATGATGATACCAACATGGGCCAGTGAAGCAACGTCCTCCACAACTAGACTGAGAACAAAAGGACAGCAACTTGTCTGTTCCCCTTCCCTGGTTCCCCAACGCTGTTCCCCTCCCCAAATTACCCAAAAAAAATCTTTAAAAAAACACAATTAGATTAGGAGCACTATTATAACAAGGAGCAAAAATAAATTACCTTTTTTTTTTTTTTTACTGATTATAGATTGAGCATGTATTATATGCAAGCAGAAGAAATGAGATTAGAGAAACAATGGATTTAAAATACTGTTACTTTTAATGAGAGTTTAGCCAAACTACTCCATATTGCTGCCTCAGCATTTGTTTTGTGTGGCCAAGTGGCCAGCAGGGGCTTAGAAATTACACTAGCCCCTCCTTCAATAACAGCCCTATGTAAGTCACAAGTAAATATAAGTTCCTGATACAACTCCCCCTGATATCACCCTGTGATAAGCACTCTCCCTCACTGCCCAGGGCCTTTCCCTTGTGTACCCTTTAGATAAAGACCCTCTTGAAATTACCAAAACCCCACTCTCTTTGGTTTAAATTGACCAATCCAGACTTAGCCAAGGCAGCCCAAAGCACTCCACTCATAGACCCTAATAAAGGCGCGTGCCCTAGGTCCCGATGCTCTCTGCCTGTACCCTGCTTTGACCTCTCCACATGGCCCCACCTCCTCCAGGACCAGTGAGTAATAAACTCTATTTCGCTTTCCCTGGAGGTCTTTTGTTGAACAGTGGCTCACCATCTTAAGACATCCCCATCCCATGGCACCTTGGGGCTCTACTTAACAAATGTTAATTTAACAAGTCAAAACAGCAATCTTATCACAGTAGGCAATACAGGCCAGAACAGAAGGAAAGGGTTATTTTATATTATAATGACATATCACTAAAGATCACCCTAATTTTAAATGAAGCAAACACTAAAGTGATATTCCATTAAAAACAACAACAAATTCAAGTACAAAAGACAACAGCAATGTCAAAGCCATTATTATACAGAGCAAACTCGATGTAAATATTAGTTTCTAGCTACAGAGTGGTCAGAAGTAGACTATTCTATAGGTACTAATGTAAAGAAATGCCAAATTCAGATTTGAGGGGAAGCATTACTCTGCAATAAAATTAATAATTTTTGTTTTAAAGCTTTAGCAGTTGAATGCTATTAAATAAAAATCTAGGGAAGAGAGCAAGTATTCAACTGGAACAATGCTGAGACATATAACTTGGGAAAACACTTGTAAATCTGAATTAACAAATTGATTCCAGAAAGAACTACAGTAAATCTTTATAATACTGCTTTTGAAAGGACTTGACATCCATTATCATAGCTATATTACATGTAAGATTGTCTAACATGAGATTGTGTTTCAGAGGACAGGATGTAACTAGCTTTATCACCACATTCAGTAATAATAATTACATTTTAATGGCCTTCTATTGTATTTAATATCCTTATACAGATATGTTTTGTGGTATTTTTTATTTTTATAGCTAAGTCAATCATTTTATATAAGTCACTATCAAATCATGAAACATTAGCTTACCTCCATTGGCCAACAGATTCTCCTGAACTTTATCCTTACTGTCTTCCAATACGTCAGCCATATATTGAGCCACTTTCTTGACCACCCTTGGAGGAAAAAAAACAATCATTTTCAGGAAAAAGACCTCAATTTTATGCTGTACAATGAACACATTACATAAAGATATAAATTTGACCACATATGTTCCCATTACACATATCTATATAATGCAGAACAAGTGGGTATTAATTTCTATAAATAATACTTTAAAGATAAAATGGGCAAAAATTTTGTTCCATGCAAAACAAAACTGAACAAAACTTTAAAAAGACTACATGAAATATGTTTACCAGTCTAGAAAAAAAGTAGTGAGAAACAGTCTATATATAGTCATGTATTATAAGCTGAAAAACTGGGTGATGGATCTGACTGCAAGGACCAAGAACAAACTAGCATTCATGGATTATGTACTTTCACTTAGGACGAAAGAGATCTGGCAGGCAACAGAATACAAGCAACAGGAAAGATGAAGAATGAGGTTCTACATCATTTATTCATGTCTTTATTGGGCATCTACTCTTCGCAAGGAGCAATCCTATATAGTAAACCATAGTGCCAAAACTACTGAGTCACCTAAATATAGGTATAACTTTGCTGATCCCTTAATTTTATAAATAAAGATACCAAGGTATGAAGAAAATAAGGGACTTAGTCACAAAAGTCCGAGTCCCCAAAACAGTGGCATATCTATGACTAGAAACATGGTGACTCAACTCTATAGAGTCTGGTGTTTTTTGCCCCATTCCGTGTGTGCTTCTAGGCCCTGGATGGGATTCAAAAATATGCAAGACAATATCATTAGCTTCACACTGCTTAAAGTTGAATTAGATAGCAACCAAAAAATACAAATGACTAAGTACTAAGCAATCTGTGGTAAGTGCTGGCAGAGATTACCAGGGTACAGACAGAGACGCATATAGGAAAAAGGGAACACTTGCAGACACTGTAATCAATAAAGCATAATGGCTCACGGGCAGGGCCACGAAGGACAGGAATGGTTTTAAGAGGATGACTAGGCAGGAAGAAATTATATTCTTGCCACGGGGCATCAAAAGTGGAGAGCAGGAGAGGTAGAAAAGCAGCAGGCAGTCAGAGAATAGTAAGGGTCCATACTGCCCTGAGTGCCATGCTGAAGAGAAGGGGACGTTAGGCTGGGGCCAAACTGCATGGCCACTAACGTCGGACTTCAGAGAAAAGTGGAACAGGGTCAGAACAGGGCTTCACAATTACTCTGATGACCATATGCTCAGTGGCAGGGAGGGTACACTGGAAGACAAATTAAAATACAACTGTAAAAAAAAGAAAGAAACTCCTGCAATATGAACCAGTACAGACCAGAAAAAGCAACTGAAGGGCTCAATTTGAATGACAATCCTATGCTGAATAACCTCAAATCTAAGAAAGTAAAACAATTTCACAAAAAATGTAAGCCATAAGTCTACAACAAACATGCTTAACTCGGGATTCGTACATACACTTGGCTGTGTCTCCAAAACTCACCTATTTCTTCAAAGGAAACAAACCATTATTCCCACATAACTAGCCAAGCATCTTGTAAACAGACAATTTGCTATGGACATTCAAAAATGTGAAAATGTTTACTACAGAAAAAGTTCAGAGTATACCTGGTGCCAAATCTATAAACCTAACATGGACACAGATCTTCATCGTCTCCCTGTGTATCTCCACAGGCCTATCTATGTGAAAGTACACACAGTCACCTTAAATAAAATCTGCTCTAATGATTAGATGACTGAAAAAGTATGAACTATCATTTATTCCACATAGTACAATGTTCAGAGACTTTAAAAACTAAGACATTTTGGGCCGGCTAAGTGGCACGGTGGTTAAGAGCTAGCTTGGGACGCCAGCAGCCCCGGTTCAGATCCCACATACGAGGGCCAGTGACACTGCCCTCAAAAAAAAACTAAGACATTTACGTCACTATGCTACCATCTGTCAGTTCTACCAAGGTCTAACAGCCACATGATTTTTAAACTCGTTATCCTTCAGGAAGACTGATGAAGACAAGATTACATAACAATGCAGAAAAGAAAAACTGATGAACTGCACAGGTAATTTTCAATTCTGCTAATTAAATGAACTACATTTGCCCTAAATACTTTCCAGATTCCTTCCCTAAAAAATGTGACCAAACTTTAAACTACATTCAGGACATTCCACTGACCATTTAGAGACCTATACAGCCATCAAGGTAATTAATGAGGATCCAAATAAATGTTAATAATTATGTTCTCAGGAACCACCCTTCTCAATGTCTCTTTCAGATTGTCATGACCTGAAACTGTAATGAGGTAGATCAGATGGGACAATCACCTCAGGGACAGCAACCACAAAGTTTCCTCGAACTCTTTTAATTAAAAACCTGTACTCAAGAAACCAAGAGATGATTCTTACCACCAATTAGTCCTTTGAGAATATCATCAATAATTACTTTCACGTTTGTTCTATATGAATGCATGGAATTATTAACCTTAAAGTAATTTATTATTTTTCTTTCATCCTCTTTTCCATTCTTATTACCAAGTCCCTGGCCTTAGCTGAGGCTTTTAATCTCTTTTGCCTAATATACTGTAAAACTGTCTTCTAACTGGCCTTTTTGGCTCTGGTATTAAAAACCAACAGTATATCTTCACATCTGTTTATTTCCTTATTACATGTTGTTAAGTTACAAAATCTCTCTGCCACATCTCAGATCTAGTACCAGGGCCATTACATTCTGGTGGTTCTATCTATTCAGAAAAGCACAACAACATAAATGGGAAACCCTTCTGCACAGATTTCGAGAGTAGTCCCCTTCTATTCAAGCCTGTTCCCTTAAAGCTTTAATCTATGTACATTTCTAAGATTCTCCAAAATTCTGTATTTTACAGATTATACCTATTTAACTAAGTCCTAAGTATTTAAAAGATCTACATTCCAAAAATCAAAGGGATTGTAGACTAATTCTGCCAATTAACCAAAATGCAGAAAGTTATCAAGGGTTCCATACACACCTTCAGCTAAAATACACAATAACTGAATTTCAAAAGTGACTAAAACTGAAGTTTAAAAAAATTATTCTAATAGAACTGAATTCTGAAGACAAAAGTATAACCATCTTCAAACAAATGGCATAACACCCCATGTTCATGAATCAGACTTATCAACATTATTTGGATGGCAATACTCCCAAAGTTGATCTACAGAATCAACACAGTCCCCATTAAAATTCTAGCTGACTTCTTTGCAGAAATTTTACACAATGATCCCAAAATTCATATGAAAATGAAAAGAACCAGAGTAGCCAAAAAAATCTTGAAAAACAAAGTTGGAGAACTCATACTTCCTGATTTCACTTACTATAAAGCTATAATAAGACAGTGTAGTACTAGCATAAAAATAGAAATATGGAATAAAAAGAAATATGGATTAGACTAAGAGTCCAGAAAGAAACCCTCACATTTATATTCAAATTGATTTTTGGCAAGGGTGCCTAGACAATTCAATGGAGAATAAATAGTCTTTTCAACAAATGGTGCTGGGAAACTAGATAATCATATGCAAAGGAATGAAGCTGGACTCGTACCTCATACCAGACAAAAATGACCTAAATGTAAAAGCTACAACTGTAAAAGTCTTAGAAGAAAACATAAAATATAAAACTGTGCAGGCCGGCTGAGTGGCTCAGTTGGTTAAGAGCTTGCTCAAGAGTGTGAGCTCTGAGCAACAGGGGCACTGGTTCGATTCCCACATGGGCCAGTGAGATGCGCCTGAGCTGAGCTGCCAGTTCAGCTGGTGAGAGAGCACATGCTCCTAACGAGATTGCCTGTTCCATGGTGGGCTACGCCCGCCCGCAACTAAGACTAAACTTGGCACTGTGAGCTGAGCTGCCGCCGGATGGCTCAGTGGATACAGCATGTGCTCTTATCAACAAGGCTGCTGGTATGACTCCTGCATGGGATGGTGGCTATGCCCATCCACAACTAATTGAACACAGCACCTTGAGCTCAGTGGTGCAACTGGACGTGGTGCTGAGCTCGCTGCACCCTCCACAACTAAGATTACAGGACAAAACTTGGCTGTTCCCCTCCCCCAATTTCCCAATTAAAAAATCTTTAAAAAAACAAAAAACTGTGTACTTTGGATTAGGCAATGCGTTCTTAGATATGGTATCACAACCACAAGCAACAAAAATAAATTGGACACTGGGGCCAGCCAGGTGGCTTGTTGTTTAGAGTGTGAGCTCTGGGCTACAGGGTTGCCGGTTCAATTCCCACATGGGCTGGTGAGCTGTGCCCAAGCTGAGCTGCCCCTGAGCTGCCAACAGGTAGCGCGATAGCTCAGCTGGCGACTGGACTTGCAGCTGGGCCTGCACCCTCCACAACTAAGACTGAACAACAACAACTTGACTTGGAGATGATGGGTCCTGGAAAAACACAATGGTCCCCTCCCCAATTCCCCAATAAAACCTTTAAAATAAATAAATAAATAAATTGGACACCAAAATTAAAAACTTGTGCTGCAAAGGACACTGTCAAGAAAGTGAAGACAAACCACAGAAGGGAGGAAATATTTACAACTCATCTAATAAGTATCTAGAATATATAAAGAATTATTACAACTCAATAAAAAAGGCAAATTAAAAAATAGGCAGAGCGGGTTCAACTCCAGCATGGGATGGTGACTATGCCCACCCGCAACTAATGTTGAACACAGCACCTTAAGCTGAGCTGCTGCCCAGATGGCTCAGAGGACAGAGCATGGGCTCTTAACAAGGCTGCTGGTTCGACTCCTGCATGGGATGGTGGCTACGCCCACCCTCAGCTGAGACTGAACACAGCGCCTTGAACTTAGAGGCCACGAGCTGCCAACGGGAAGCCAGATGGTGACTGGTGCCCTCCACAACTGAGACTGAAGAACAACAACTTGGCAGTTCCCCTCCCCCAATTCCCCAACACTGTTCCCCTCCCCCAATTCCCCAATAAAATCTTTAAAAAAAAAAAAGGGGCAAAGGATCTAAAATAGACATTTCTCTGAAGAAGCAACACAAATATCCAATAAACACATGAAAAGATGCTCAACACATCATTAGCCATCAGGAAAATAGAAATAAAAAACAGTAAAATACTACTTATCCACTAGGATGGCTATAAAAAGATGGACAGTAACAAATGTGGTCAAGAATGTGGAGAAATTAGAACTTTTATACACTGCTAATGGGACTGTAAAATGGTGCAGCCGCTTTGGAAAACAGTCTGACAGTTCTTCAAAATGCTAAAAACAGTGTTACCTTATGACCCAGCAATTCCACTCCTGGGTACACACCCAAGAGAAATGGAAACATATGAGCATACAAAAAGTTGTACACAAAAAATTCAAAGTAGCTTTATTTGTATTAGCCAAAAAGTGGAAACAGCCTAATGTCCATCAACTGATGAATGGATTAATAAAAATGTAGTATATCTACACAATGGAATATTATTTAGTAATAAGTAATTAAATATTGATACATGCTACAACATGGCTGAACCTTGAACACATTTAAGGAAAAGAAGCAAGTCACAAGAGACCACATATGGCATGATTCCAATGAAATGTCCTGAATAAGCAAATCCAATATGTCAGCAATCAGATTAGTGAGCAGTTGGGGGCAGGGAGTGACAGCTAATAGGAACAGGATGTTTATGGTGGGTAGGGGTGATGACAATATACTAAGGCTGATTGTGGCAATGGCTGCACAAGTCTGTGAATACACTAAAAATCACTGATTTGTACATTTTAATTAGGTGAATTGCATGGTATATAAATTATATCTCAATAAAAATTATATTTGCACACTTCAAACAAGTATATTTTATTGTATATAAATTGTATCTTCATAAAGTTGATTACAAAGAAAAAAGAATCATCACTTTCTAAAACCATTCCGATAAGCAGAATATACATGTGACAATAAAGCTAATGCTCCAGTGGCCTGATAATTTTGCCCTAGTCTGTGTTTATAAGTACATTACCCTTCTACAAATGCATCCAGTTTAGCCAGTTCATCCGACAAACCAACCAAGACATCTAGTGTGCCAACCTAGAAGGGAAATATAGCATTGTATTACTTAGGTTTTACCTTTTTCTTTTTTTGTTTTTTGCAAGATGATAAAACATCTTGATTTGAAGGACCCATAAATCTGAAGCTCTCCAATTTTTATTTCATAATGTGTAAGTGTGGTTAAAACATGTTTGCCAGACATGTCAAAGCTATTTATATGTACAATATAATCCTCTAATTCGTGGGTACAACCAGCATTTAAGATGTGAAGGTCCTGCAATGGCAGGCCTGTGCTGCCCAGTGACAGTGAATCATTTGAAGGCATGGGTTACAGGAGCAGCCCTTAAGCAGGGGTCCATGACTATGCATCAGAGAATCAGTAATTGAATCTCTAAGCAAAACTGTGTGTGTGTTAAGTGAGCATGTTTGGGAAGACATGTCCACAGTCCATATCTGTCTCTCAAAGGAATTCATAACTCCCAAAATATAAAGAACGAGTAATTTAAAGTATTTCTTACATGTATGAGTGCTGTGTATAACTGCCTCACTTAACCAACAAAATATAAATATTATGATCTTTTCCTTCTTTACAAAAGCTCAACCGATTACTGGCAGTCTGCTTCACTTTGAGGCTCCTAGGTTACTGATCTTTAATAAATGTTAAATAGATTAATTAAATTAAATAATTAGGTTAGACTTGCCAAGTCTGATTAAAAAGGT
Source organism: Aselliscus stoliczkanus (assembly GCA_033961575.1). Taxonomy (NCBI): domain Eukaryota; kingdom Metazoa; phylum Chordata; class Mammalia; order Chiroptera; family Hipposideridae; genus Aselliscus; species Aselliscus stoliczkanus. Next base: position 29,318,286 of record CM066731.1, read on the forward strand.
GCAATGGTAAAACATTTACATTAGTGAGCATTATGTGAATTTAATAAGAGAAAAATGGGTTCACTGTGATATTTAGAAATATATATTACTAAGATTTTTCACTGAAAGTCATAATTGTGAATGTAATATATCTTTTCATAAGATTCCTCATTGCAATTAAATTACAATTTAGAAAAGCATCAAAGTTTAGAAAAAATATTTTGTTTTGGCAGTTTACTTCTAAAATCTCAATTTCCTCATTACCTAAAATCTGAAAATTGGATAGAACAAGATAGGTTTTAAATTATGCCTATGGCTAGAGAAGGAACCTGGATATCTAATTTCTACCAAAAGGTAAGCAGAGACACAACTGTCCTCCCTTTCGCAATGAACTCATACACTGGTTTGCACAGTGCAGTTTTACCTTTAAATCAGGAATGTTGAACTTTGAAGTAATGGCAAGATTATTGTTCTTTGTAGTTGCCCCGTGCAATTTCTCCCATGTTTGCTGACATGTTTTTTCCCCAGGAGCCGATATAAGCCAGAACTCAGTCATATTTGCCACCAGGTATTTCTTCCAAAATCAAAAAACTCTGAAATATAAAACAAAAAAATAACAATATTATTTGTTTCTGAAGTATTTCAGAGTCACAGGATAACTGATAAGTATAACCTGTTTCAAAACTAATCTAACACTGACATACAATCCCAAGCAAAGTCAAATTTACTTACCTGGAAGTAAATCCATAAATCCATAGTAAGTGGTAAAAGGTGATTTATTTATGATACTATGAAAAAGAGATGATACAGATCTAATACATGAGGTACCTAATTTCTTTTTAAAAAATTACAAAACATCCTAAAATGGGAATTATTCAAGAAGTTTGACTACCCAAAATACCAACTACTAATAGTTTCATTCCACAAAAGTCAGAGTCACTAATTTATAGGTTTACCTTAAACTCTAAACATAAACCAAATTAGGAAATTAAAAAAACATGTATAACTTTTACCTTTGAGAAAGAATTAATTGACTCAATGCTTTTGAACATTAGCTACCAAATAAAGTGGTGATTTCTGGCTTAGCAAATCTTACAAAATTAGCCAAATTGGTGGTTAATTTTAATCCATATTCAACCTAAGGGAATCTCCTCAAATCCCTGGCATATACATACTTGGCTACCATCAAACATTTACAAATTTGCAAAAAAAAATAATAATAATAATAAATCTTGTCAATCAGCCTTGTATTTAAAAATATGACCTTTGGGGGAAGGGGGTATACAACACTAACGGATTTGAATGAGAGAGAGGCTGTGGCTCTCCTTTTCCAAAGACTTCCATTAAGACATACGCAGCCCCCTTCTATGCCTCCCTCTGTCTCCCCCTCCTCCCCAACACACACACGAAGAAAACTTATTCAGAAAATTTCCAGAGCCAAATTTATTCAGAATCTTAGTATTTATAAAGCACACAAACCCAAAATTAACTCATAAAAATGAAAAATACAACAGTATCATTATTCCCACTTTAATATGCCTTCAGTAGAACAAACTAAACACTATAAGCTTTCTACTACCACTGTTTGTTTAACCTCTCCAGAAACTTGGAGTCGACCTTATATAGATGATAACTATTTTACCACGTTGCCTTGATAATAAAATCAGATAATAAACTTTATAAAGGACAAGTGTTCTTTAAAATGTAAATCATAATGGATTTTTATCATTTCAGCCCACTGCAAATAAAGTAATCCTCCCTAGTCAGTACACAACTGATGGTGAACTTAACATAGATGCCATTCTTTATACTTGTTATTTTTTTCTTGAACTTCAGTTTATAGAGCATCTACCATATATCAGGTACTGCTCTAAATGTTTTATACATTATCTCGGTCTTCCCAACACCTCTATGAGATACATATCATCCTCCCCATTTACAGATAAGAAACAAACTCTGACGATAAACTGTATAAATTTAGACAGTGGTGTTAAATGAGTATATCAAGAATTATACTCTAAGATGATTTTTCCACCAATACTGATAAAATTGCCCTAAGAGCTACACTCAAATGGTCAACAAACTAAACACAGACTTGTTGTTTGTGATGGCTAGACCAGGCAAAGCACTCAGTCTGGCCAGAAAACAATACAGCTTAACTGGCCGTCCAAGGATGGAGGCCACTCAAAGCTCCAAGTTCTAAGGAAGCTATCCAAAGATATGGTGTGATCTGAAAACGAAAGCAAAAACAAAATCCTCACTACCCTACATGAGAAACTTCAAAGTTCACTCTTGCTGTTGTGTATGCTATGGTGTTTGACAAGTTTATAATGGAATTAAAAGCTATATAATTTTACCCATTATATTCTTTTCCAACCTGATTTTTTTCACTCAACCTATTTTTAGAATTAATCACAATGATTCATACCGATATACCTCATTTTAAATGCTACATGGTACGCTATGAGCCAACTAAAATCTATTATCCATTTTCCACCAGATAAAACAGCTGAGCTGAGAGTATGATAATGTGGTAGACTGTCTTCAAAGAGGGAGGCAATAAGCCTCCTATGCAATGTGACTGTCACTCCTGCCATCAAAAGGTGGAGTCTAGTCCCCTCACCTTGAATCTGCACTGGCCTTGTAATTTGCTTTGACCAACAAAACACATGGAAGCCATGCTGGGTAAGTTCTGGGCACAGGCCTCAAGAGACCCTGCAACTTCCACTTCCTTTGATGGCTACCCTCTGACCACCATGGAAGCAAGCCAGTCTAGCCTACTGTAAGACAAAAGTCCACATGGCAGAGAAATGGCAACACTGTAGCTGACATCCAGCATAAACTTCCGAACAGGTGAGTGAGGCCATCTTGAAACTTCCGGTCCAGCCAATGTCCTGGATGAATGCAGCCCATCAATGAGCACAGGTGAAACAAGCGGAACCACCACCAAGGCAACCCACAGAGCCAGGAGAAATTTAAAAATCACTGTTTTAGGCACTCAATTTTGGGGCGGTTTGTTACGTATCATGAGATAATTGACAAAGACCATGATCAACTCTATTGGGTATTCCCAAACTGTTCTCCAGAGCAGTTATCAACATAAGTTCCCACACAATGGTATACATTATTCATAACCATATATTTTCGAAAGTACAAAAACATGCATAGGAAAAAGGGCCTTTAGCTGTGTATATAAGATTTTATTTTATTTTTTTAAATATCTGGGCAAATATGTCAAAACATTAATACCTGTTAAATGTGGGTAGTGGATACACAGATAGATGTCTGTTAATCTGAAATATATTAACTTTTCCTGTATGCTAGAAATATTTCAAAATTAAGTATTTTAAAACCTGATACAAGGATGTAATTTGTGATAAATTAAAAAGAACAATGCTTAGCAAATTTATTTTAAAAACACAATTTTAGTGAACTTTCCAAATGGAATGGCCAGAGAATGGCCAGTCTAGTTATCAAATTAATCCTCCAAGCACAACTTTTCTGTTTTAACTCTAGTGGAAATGCTTTCTAATCTGTTTACATCTCTCCTCTTATGACCAAGTATTTTTATATTGTACACAAACCTTCTTGATGTTTCAGGATTTTTTTAAAGAAGTGTTTTCAGATCAATAGCAATTCTAATTGTATAATGTTGCAAAGGTAAGAGCTTGGGCTACACCTGTACTAACACCAGAATCTATCAAAGTTGCTTTTAACTCAAATTCCTAATGAAATGGTGTGGGTCTGTCTATCCCTGCCTCCCTGTCATCCCCCGCCCGTGTTCTCCACTGCGCAGGAGTCAACTCACGTAAGCTGCTCCAACACTTGCTACATTTCACTTTCCTTTGGTCACTTTGGCCTTGGCTGTTCTTTCTCTCTGGTCTCCTCCACCTAATTATCCTGCATTTATCAAATCTAGCTTTCTTTAGCCCAAACACCAATCACAGGGCTACCTGAAACTTTAAATTCTAAGTTGAATGCAATAACATCTTTAAACCTCTTTGAATAATCCAGATTTTCTAAGTCATAGCAGTTTTGGAAAGTTAAGGTTCTATTGTAATTACTTATACAAGTACTTCTGTTAAACAAAACAAATTTGATGGCACATTTTACACCTCCTCTCCCCTCAAAAATGGCAGGTGATGACATCAATTGTTAGATTCTTCCTAATGAAACTGTTAAATAATCTAAACTGCAGCTTCTTCAAAGACTGTAATAATATGAGCTATTACAGTAGATGTCACTATCATACCATTTAGAGTTCTGGAAAATCTTTTTCATCCAACAGGTTTCCAAAAGATTTTAAGAAATTAGAAAGAGGACCCCCATTTTATCTATAAATACTTGCCCTGCCCTACTTCACTGAGCTTTTACCAGTATCAAATGAAATAATGTCATGATCATTTTAAACACGAGTCCAGAAATGTTTAGGAAAATTATAGGAAGTTCTCTAATTCCAACTTTTAACGGGAGCATTCGCTACAGCCTGTTTGGAGATAAGGATGATGTCTTCTATGCTTGGTATGTATTATACACTTCTCATGTTATCTTAATTCTCACACCAGACCTATAAGCTAGGTAGTAATACTTAGCAAGGTTAGTAATATACCAAGTTCACACAGCTAGCACATGGGGTTCAAATCTCATTGTATTTGACGGTAAAGGCCATGGTTCCTTTTATTGTCATGCTAGGAAAGAAGAATAGTCTGCAGCCAAGCCCACCTGAGCTCTATTTGAAGAGAGATTCACACATAACCTAAAACCTTCCACCCTCTGTTTGATTCCAAGCTCAGAGCACCCTGTAGACCCAGTGCATTCTGCTAGATAGAGATCTGGGCTTCCTTCCCTTTTCATTTCATTCAGGATCATCACAATTTCTACAACAGCATCCAAAACTCTCCCATCTTCTAGGAGAAACCATGATTCCTCCAAACAGAAAAGCAAAAAAAAATTTTTTTTTAAATTAGAGATTCATAACACCTGGAAATCAAGACAACAAACTCGGGAGTTTCACAATAGTTAAAACCCTGACTCTACCCCCTTACTAGCTTCCTCATCTGTAAAGTGGAATAGTACAAATCTCTTCACAGAGCTGCTGGAAGGAGTGAATAAAATGATGCACCTCCACCTTCTCCTTTCTATTTGACCTCCCTTCCTGGGGGGGGGGGGGGCGCGGGGGGAGTTTGTATGTGACTGTATTAGCTGCTGCCCCAACCCATTCTACCTCCAAACAACGTTCCCAGTATCCCAGGGGGGAAATATCTTGTTTACTTACTACCTTACAAATGCTACTACTATGCACTTATTTTTTTATTTAGAGTCAGAAAAAAGATCCTAGAGTAGTTTATAAATTAAAAATTGGGGGGCGGGGGGACTGCCTGAGTGGCTCAGTTGGTTAAGAGCTTGCTCAAGAGTGTGAGCTCTGAGCATCAGAGTTGCCGGTTTGATTCCCAGCCCAAGCTGAGCAGCCGCTGAGCTGCCAACAGGTGGCAGGATGGCTCAGCTAAAAAATAAAAATAAATAAATAAATAAATAAATAAAATAAATATTGGTCAAGTTGCAGATCACTAAGTCTTTGTCTTTTATTTTAAGGGTGAATACAGTCAAAAATATAAGAGAGAGCAAAACTTACCTGTATTTTAGGCAAAGTTCTTCTATCCCCCAGTCAAAGCAAACTATAAGAAGAGCCTGATGGGAAAGACAAGCTACTTAAATATCTAAAGATAAATATAAGAACTGCAAATGAGGACATCATCAATAAGTCTTTTGCTTTTTAAACAATGCCCAGTTATCCTGTCACCTATGCAAGTCACATAAAAAAATTTCTCCTTGAAATTTTCTAAACAATTTATCTTTGCAGATGGATATAAATATTTTTTGGTCTGAAAATGAAATCCATGTTGAGAAGAAGAACATTTCCCTTCTTCTATCAGCTGCACGGAAACAAAGAGTTATAATTGGTGTTCACTGGTTGTCATCTCACTAAGAACCTGGGTACATACCTCCCCCTCCTCTAACTGTCTCAAATAATTTGTTTTTATACCCAATTATTTCCTTTTGTTTCATCTTGTGTTTTGGAAGTCAGGCAAAAGATAGAGGCAAATCATATGTTAAACAAAAGAGAAATGATTAAAATGGCACACCAAATAACTGCTGGAGCTCCTCAAGACTCAGAGCTAAGTCCCTCCACTATATGTATGCATAAATGTGTGTGTGTGTGTGTGTGTGTGTGTGTGTGTGTACACACACACGTACTAGTATCTCTCTTGATGATCTGATTCTAAGTCTAGATGCTGAACACTCTCCCAAATATCTCCAGCCCAGGCCCCTCTGCTGCTTCTAAGGACTGTACCCAACAAGTCTCCACAACTGACTACAGGACATCTCCACTTGGGTGTCTCAAAAGTACCTAAAACCCAACATTTCTAGTCAAACTCATAATCTCTCCCCTCAAACCTGGTCGTGCTCCAGTGTTCCTTGAGTTAGTTAATACAGGTATACCACTGCAACATTAGACAATTAAAATGGTCAAATGTCACCAAGAGGGCCGGCTGAGTGGTGCATTGGTTGGGCGCTGGTTTGGGACACCAGCAGCCCCAGTTCAGATCCCACATATGAGGGTCAGTGACACTGCCCTCTATAGCTAAGATGGTGAACAGCAGCTCGACCTGGAGGTGGGCTGCTGTGAGTCCCCAGGTTGGCATAGCTGCTGCCCCTGCTGCAGTGGGCTGCCATAGGCTACAGTGGGTGGCCGGCAGCCAGCGTGAGCTGCCAATAGCCGTGGTGAGCGACCATCCAGAGGCCAGCAACCGATCTGCCTCATCCAGGAAGAGCGCAATGACGATACCAACAGTGAGGCAACATCCTCCGCAACTAGACTGAAGAACAAAAGGACAGCAACTTGTCTGTTCCCCTTCCCCGATTCCCCAACGCTGTTCCCCTCCCCCACTTCCCAAATAAAATCTTTAAAAAAACCCAACAAATGTCACCAAGATAGCAGCAATACTGGGCACTTCCTATCTACTGGCACCAGTCAAAACACTTTACATATATTAACTCATTTAGTACTTTTAAAGCAACCCTATCTGATGGGTAATAGTTACAAATGAAGAAACCAAGGTACAGAAAGTGCCTCATATGAGATATGTCGTATAATATGTATCATGTCATATATATGAGCATATACTGTATGCTAAAGATGAACGTATTATATGCTCTCATTGCACCTTCTTTTTAGTACTGCCCTGAGGGGCACTTTTTATTAATGTCTCTCTTCCAAATAAACTAACTGCCCATTAGGGTTAAGTGGAAACCCTGATAGTTTTTGCTCAGAACTGTATCCTCAGTACCTGGCATAGAGGTTGATATGTAGAACCTGAAACAAAAGTATTTGTTGAATATTCTTGAATGACTAAATAACTGTGAGGATTAAATGAGATAATATAAAGTACCTGGCTTATAATTGTTTAGCTCCCTTCACTTCCCAGGTATTTATCAAAATCAACTTCACTGAAATACGATAAAATGCACCCATTGTGAATACAGTTTTATGAGTTATTGACAAACACATACATCTGTGTAATCACTACCAAAACCAAGATTAGGAACATTTCTATCATCCCAAAGCCTTCCCTCACTCTCAGCCCCACTACTTCCCTACCCCATCTGCCAGCCCTAGGCAGATGCTAATCTGCTTTCTGTCACACTATGGATTACTTCTGCCAGATCTCGAATTTCATTACAAATTCATGGAAGCATACATTATGTACTCTTTTGTATCTAGCTCCTTTTGCTCAGCATGTCTTTGACATTTGTCCAATGTTAAGCGAATTCCGTTGCATTGCTTAGTATTCCATTACATGAATGTACTAGTTTGCTTATCTAATCCTCTATTGATGGACATTTGGGATTGTTACTGGTTTGGGGCCATTAACAACAAAGGTGGTATCAACATTCACCTACAAAGTTTTTTGTAAGAATATTTTCATTTCTCTTGGACAACTATCTAGAAGTGGAATTTCTGAATTGACTGATTAGCATATATTTAACTTTATAAGAAGCTGCAAAACTGTTTTCCAAAGTAGTTATAACATTTTATATTCCCATTAGCAAGATATGCAAGTTTGTTTTACCACATAGTCACCAACACTTAATTCTGTGAAGTTTTTAATTTTCATGCGTAATGTATCAATTTTCTCTTAAAATTTATGCCTTCTGTGGCATAAGAAAAATGTGCCTACCCCAAGGTCACAAGGATCTACCCTGCTTAGACTTTGTTAAGCTACTTGAATCTGCATTTATAGCTTTCTTCAAATTTGGAAAAATTTCATCCATTATTTTCTTCAGTTTTTTTTTTTTCCCCCTGCTTCTCTTTCCCTTCTTTTGACACAAAATCACATAAAACCACCTGATATTGTCTCACAGGTCAATGAGATTCTATTCATTTTTTTCCTCTCCATGCTTCAGTTCGGATCCTCTCTTGCTATCTTTTAGTTAGTTTGCTGACCTGTTCTTCAGAGTAATCTACTATTCACCTCATGAAGTGAAAATTTCACTTTAGATGTATTTTTCAGCTTTGTAAGTTCCATTTTTAAACCTCCCATTTCTTTCCTCATTACGTTCATGTTTTCTGTGAAATCACTGAGCATATTTATAATTCACACACATCAATCACTGGATGATGTTGTCTCCCTTTTTAAGAATGTTGTACTTTGTTCTGACAGGTAGTTAAGTCACCTGGGGGTCAGCATGATCCATTCAAGGCTTGTTTTTAAACGTTCGCAAGTGTCTGAGGCTGCACTCCAGGCCTACTTTAGCTCTACTACCAAGGCCTGACCTGGGTATTCTGCAGAATGCCCCAGGTATTCAATAAAGGATTCAAATGCCTCAGCCCCTCAAGCCCTGGAAATCGCTGTTTAAAGCTCTGCAGTAATTGTTTGCTGGCCCTTCTGCAGAGACCCCTAGATTTCTGGGGTTTTTTCTCTGTCTATCTAGTTCCCTCCTCTCTGTCAACCTGACCTGCAAATTCCAGCCAGATAAGTCCTCCCCAACCTCAGTCTCAGCTCAGCAAGACTAACATGCTCTGCGAGCTTTCCGCTTCCTAAACCGTGGTCCAGAGTGATTCCAGGCAGTAAGCCGGGGGATTACAGAGCTCGCTTCATGTGTTTCCTATCTCTCAGTTCCTCTACTACCAGTTGCCCAATATCTGAAGTATTTTGTCCAGTTTTCCAGTTGTTTATGTGGGAAAGCAAGTATTGTTATCACTTATTCCACCTCTGCCAGAAATGAAGTCCAGTCTAGTTTCGCTGTATGGACTGTTCTTGAGTTTTTTGGTTTTGCTATCTAATTGCTCTGTTTGTTTCTATGTAGGGATTCCGGCACAACCTCCCAACCTCTCTCAGTCCAAATGTGTTAACATTACTCCTGTTTTCTAAACAGGAATAACAACAGAACATGAAATATGTAACAAGTCTAGGCTGAAGGACTCTAGTAATACTGTGTTTGTGAAGAATGAAGACAACAATGAACATGTATTGCTTTGGTAAAAAGGGGGAAAAAATGTTTCTTTTTGTTAAAAATAAAAAGGACAGATGGAGCTTGAATAAACATCCCACACGTATGCACGCGTGTCATTAATTTGCAATTGTATGACATGCTATTATGATAAAATATAAATTCATTTAAAAGCATTAATAAAGATATAACACTATCATTAACATGTATTCAATCTAAAATTGTACTACATGAGAGTCCCCCCAAATTTTGTGATTAAAAGGTGGGGGGGAGGAATTTCTGAAACGCAGTTTGTCAATATTATAAAGAGCCATAAAAATGTGCACACCCTTCGGCTCAGCTTTTCCGACTTTAAGAAAGGAAACAAGGATATGTATAGGTATAAACATTAAATTATTTTTAAAAACTGTTCAAGATTATCTCCTGGGAGTGGGTTACGAATGTTTTCATTCTTTCTGTATATTTGTTTCTTAATTTTAAAACAATGAATTACTACATGTACAAACTCCCCCCCCCTGCAAAAACAAAACAAAACAAAAAAAAACAACCTATACTTAGATCAAGGTTGGTAACAGCCTTCTTATCTCATAGCCAAAGAAAACCAAAATGCCAACGTGAGGAACCACAGTGTAACAGCCAGAGCACTGCACTGTGAATAGGAAGCCTTGGAAACTAATCCCAATTCTGCATGTCATTGTCTGCATAAATTTCATTTGTAAAACACAGAGGACTGGATTAGGACACCCAGGATCTTTTCCTGCTCCTACATTCCATGAATCTACACTGGGTGAGACCCAAGACTCTTTTTTTTTCTATTTTCTTATTAAGCCTCTTAGGTAATTCAGATGACTAGTCAGTTTTCAGAATCACTGTACTAAAACAGGTATTTCCATAATTATATAGTGAATGCTACAAGAAATGGTAAATATGCTTCAATAAGATGGTTAAATGTGGTATTATCACTATCAAGAATCACACACTATTAAGGCTGGCCAAGTGGTTCAGTTGCTTAAGAGCTCACTCAAGAGTGCAAGCTCTGAGCAACAGGGTCGCCGGTTCGATTCCCGGCCCAAGCTGAACTGCCAACAGGTGGCAGGATGGCTCAGCTAAAAAAAAAAAAAAAAAAGAATCACACACTATTGTTAGTCCTATCATACAGAAATGATTTTTGTTCTATGGTGTTTAGAAACCTTAAATATATCAATCCACTTTTTACATGCTTTCTTTGGAAGTTTACAAGCTTGAAAAGTGAAAAGCAATATGATATATGACATCAAGTACACAGCAAAACAAAATCCGGGTAAACTGCCCTGCTTAAGAATATACAATTTTCAGGATAAATACCTAGGAGAGGAATTGCTGGGTCATAAGGTAGTTTCATTTCCAGTTTTTTGAGATACCTGCATACTGACTTTCATAGTGGCTGCATAAATCTGCAATCCCACCAACAGTGTACCAGGGTTCCCTTTTCCCCACAGCCCCGCCAGCACTTGTTGTTCGTTGATTTATTGATGATAGCAATTCTGATCAAAGTGTGGCGGTATCTCACTGTGGTTTTTATTTGCATCCCTATGTTCATTGCAGCGCTATTTACAATAGCCAAGACTTAGAAACAATTGAAATGCCCAGATGACTGGACTAAGAATCTGTGGTACATTTACGCAATGGAGTATTACGCAGCTATAAAGAAGAAAGAAAGCGTACCATTTGCAACGATATGGATGGACCTAGAGAACATTATGCTAAGTGAAATGTCAGTCAGAGAAAGACAAATACAGTATCTCACTTAGATGTGGAATCTAAAGAATTGAATAAACGCAATGTAAACAGAAATAGTCTTAAGAGACACAGGAAAAACTGATGATTGCTAGATGGGATGGGGTTGGGCATGAGGGAGAAGGGGAAGGGACAAGGCAACATAAACTGGTAACTACAATACTACTGCAGGGACAGAAGAGACAGTTTGGGGAACAAAATCAATAATGTTGAAAATATTTTTTAGGGGACCAGAGGGACTCATGTCTGGTTAGGGAGACCACTTCATGGACGGTGTAGAGGCCTGACCACTGTACTCTACATCTGAAGCTGCTGCTGAACAATATTAGATGTGAACTATAATTGAACACATATATAGTCATGGGATGTGGAATATAGTGTGGGAATGGAGTCAATGGAATTATAATAGATATGTATGATATCGGAGGTGGGGGGCAGTGAAGGGGTAGTCACTTTGTAAGGGATGAAAAGGATAACTACTGCATTGTTTTGTACATCTGTAACTAATAAAAAAATGTACAATTTTATTTTAATTCATGAATGACAGAATACAGAAGAATTGAAATGTTGGAAATTTTTTTGTAATTTCTGGCAAAGCTAGATAACCTGGTAAACATGGCAAGGAGGGCCCTGGAACCTGTTTCTGAAACTAATCATTAGAAGCTTCTAAGCTCCCAGAGACTTCCTCTGCCACAGGCAACCCAGCAATGACCCAAGGTGCAAACATCTATTTCCATGCCACGGGTTTCCCTGAATCTACACTCATGGTTCCCAAAAGGTTACTTCCCTTTTCTTTCAGGTTGGTACTTTAGAATAGTCACTGGACCACAATACCATGCTCTACTCAAAAGTGCTGATATCTCTTAACATAATGTATTCTAGCCTGAAATTCATCAAGTTAAGGACTAAAACCATGTTTGTTTTCCTCAATACTTATCACTCTAGTAAGCTTGAGATTCTGTTTACTGGTGACCACAACAACTTATTGAATATATACTATGTAATAAGCACTTTAATATTTTGTACTTAGTTCCTCCAAAGATGTTATCACTATCCCCACTTGCAGATGAGAACAGTTAATGAAATTACTTGCCCAAGGTCACATAGCTAGTGACTACATGAATTTTAGGTGCTAGTTTATTAAAATAGTACTCTTAACTCCTATATCCCCAACAACTAGGAGAGTGCCTGTCACTAACAAGCATTCAGCTATCTGTCCAACAAATAAATGATGGCACCATATGTGGTGTTTCGCAACCAAATGGTACCTCTTTCCTTCAAGAGGAGTTTGGAAATAAATATATGGGAGCATCTTAGGCTGTCCCAAAGTGAGGGTCACTATCAGCATTTAGTGGGTGGGGGCTAAACAAGGGGCAATTCTGTCCAAATGCCAATAGCACCATAAACACTAAACTATAGGCTGGTTCATAAAGAAAACCTTTCATGGTCAAGTTAATCCACCTGTTAATAAGCTTCACTTATAAATAACTTCCTATTCATTGATAGTTTGCTTAAAAGATACATCAATCTCTTTTTACATAACACCATTTTTGCACTTACCTGGCAATTTATTTTCTCACACACACACACACACACACACACACACACACACACACATCTCATTTTAAATACAGAGCTAATGTTCCATCTTTTATCATCTGATGGAACCAAAGCACCTCTCTTCCATTGCCCACTTGGCTCAATGATATACCATTAGAAGTAGATTTCCCATTAGAAAATAATTTTGCTTCATTATCAAGAATATAGATAGAAATTTCTAGTTTCAGGAATAACTCGTGCCAAAAAGAAATTTTGGGCTGCCCTGGGTCATTGCCTGAGCTATCTTTTCAAGGGCACTCTACTATGAATTAAAAATATCAATGAAATGGGAATCAAACATGAATTAGTTTACAATTAAAATGTATAAAAATCCACATCCACAGGGTGAAAAAGGTTTACTACTACAGACAAATCAGAATATGGACAAGAACAAAATTTTATTAGGAGGGTACTTTGTCAAAACTGTAGCTACCCCTAAACAGGTTCAAGTTCAAATTGAAGGCTGACTGACTAGGGACTGATGGACTACAAGGAGATCCTTTTGCAAAGGTTTATTTTGACATTCCAGTTTTGCTCTTTGGACAATGGAATTATTTCAAAAGTTGTGGGGAAAAAAATCAGAGAATCAGATTTTTGAAGCTCCAAAATTTCTTTTTAGGTTGTAAAAACTAATGTAAATGAGGCTCCTAAAAAATGAGGCTGCCAAAAAATAAAAATGAGTGTTTCCTGTCCAGTTTTGGAAAGCAGAATTTCCCTAACTACCTAGTTCTCTGCCCTTACTTTAGTCAGATCCCAGGTAATATTTCCTTGGGTTTTATCTAGACTCTGCAAGACATACCAAACGAGGAAAAGATCTGGGAGTTCTAAGACCAATCCAGAGGCTCAGTCTTCAGCACATTTGAGGCTTGTTGGTTGCCAGAACTGTGAATGAATGACAACCTGAGCACTTTCAGTTCACCTCTGTTGCTCAGTATTGCCTCCAGCTGAACTGTAAACTGAATAGCTTTACCCAAGCTTACAGAGAAGCAGTTTTTAAAGCACTGACCACCACTGCCAAAACACTTAAGCTTGCCTACTAGAAAAAGTTCTGAATCAAACATTACAATGCACTTTAAGAACCTTACCCTTCTCTCTAGATGTGATTGTGCTAAGTACTCTGTAGAGGAACATACACCAGCAGTCAAAAGACTGTGGAAGTTAAGCCAGACTTGAGTCACTTTATCTGTTTCTAGTTCCAAATTCCTGGATAGATTCCTATCTATACAATGAATAGTATTTTCATCTACTTTCTCTCAAAGACCTGTGAGACTAAATATTAAAGGTAATCAAGCCCTACCTGTGACTAACTACTATTCAATAAAAGGTATTCTGGAGTAGATGACATTGCCAAAGGATAGTTTCCAAGGCCAAACAGATTTTTGCAAAGGAGTCTCCACCAACCCCATATTGATCCAGCCTCCCCTGTATTTCTGGACTGCTTACTGCACCCTCAGTGAAGGGTGCAAATAGAATCTAATCATTCTTTCCCTTCCCCAACTCCTTAGCCTCTCTAAAAGCGAGTATAGTTAAACATTCTCCTTAATTCCTTAGGGAAGGGATAAGGTATCTTGCCTTCCCACCTTTCAGAGATTCTTTGCTTCCTACAGGAAACAGTTGAAACTATTGTGCCATGTCTTGGTGGCATTACAACAATGTCCTCCTGAGGCGATCTCCCCTCATTCACTTGTGCGCCCTCCACCTTCTCAACCAAGTTTTATTTTCCAACCCACTTCTGACTCACTTCACTGCCTGTAATCTTGACTGGCTTCCCTTTGCTTCTAGGAATAAAAGCCCTGCTAGGCCTGACCCCAACCTTCCCCAACCTGCCTCTTTCACACAGCTCCCTCCCTATTCAGCCATGCTGGTCCTCCCCAGCTTCTCAAAATCTGTATTCCTCCTTACATCTCAGGGCACTGACATACACTGTTCCTTCTGCCTGGAATGTTCTCACACCTTCACATCCTTTTCAGATGTCAGTTCAAATGGCACATCCTCCAAAAAGCCTTCTTCGGACCTTCTATAAAGGCCAGATCCTTTATAAATGATTTCACTCCACTCTGGTATTCCTTTGAAGCCAATTTCCCACTTGCATGATTATTTATTAAAATCTACCTCCTCTCCTTGGCTATAAACTCTATGAGAGAGACCCTGTTTTCTAAACCCTAGCACCAGCACAGTGCCTAATACATAGCTCAATACATATTAGTCGAATGAATACGTAAATGAGAATCATTCAAGTCTTCGCTACCTGATCCCAACTTTATTGCCCACTTCCCCGCAATTCAAATCCACCGCCAACCTGGACTTTTGACTCCCCTGGAAGCATTTCCTCATCTTCAGGCCTTCAAATCCTGTGTTTTTTTTTCCATGACTAAAAAGAAATGGGGGCATTTCTTTCTACCTGTTCAAATCCCACTGGCTTGCCAAGGCCCAGCTCCAAGTTATCTTTCCTCCACAATTTTTTTTTTTTTGAGGGCAGTGTCACTGGCCCTCATAAGTGGGACCCGAACCGGGGCCGCTGGCTTCCCAAGCCAGCGCTTAACCACCACGCCACTGGGCCAGCCCGACACAATATTTCTTGATTGGGCTAATTCATACATTGGAGTCCCCTGCTTCACAATTTCACAGCACTTAGCCTTCTCCTTTTTGATAATTACATATAACCTCACTGGACTTCAGTGTGTCCTGTGTGTGACTTATCTCCCCAACACTTAGGTGCAAACTCCTAAGGCTGAACCGCTTACACCCCCATTTCTCAATCCCAGAGCAGTGCTGAGTACTGAGTGCTCCCTCCATGAAGGGTCTGATTTTGCCCTAACTTACCAGACTTTTCCTCTGATGACAATATGGGTTTCCCCTTACTCCTGTTTCTCCAGTGATTCAGTTTGCCTTATGTGACTCTCCCCGTCAAGTTCCTTCTCAAAGGTTTCTTGCTTACCCTTCCCCCATGCTAATGGAGAATCCACCCTCCCAGGTCCTCATCTGGGCCACTCGGACAGCGTTCGTCCCCCTCAATCAAGGGATCGTGGATTCGCGACCCCCCACGTACACACACTACAAGGAGCAATGCCCCAGACCCGCAGTGTTTCTCCTTTCTGCCTCTGCCACCGAGTGCCCTCTAGGCACTCTCCTTGTCCCTCCTTCCTCTTCTTACCAGACGGAACCCAGGCCCCAGACTGCGAAGACCCGATGCTGAGACAGCAGACGCAGCCACCCAGCCATCTCTAAAGCCACAGCCTGGGCCCTGGCACCCGCCCCCATCCCTCCCGGGCGGCGACCGCAGAGCAAGCTTCGGCCGGGCCAGGGCTCCGCATCCCAGGCAGCCATCGCTCACTGACCCAGGAAGGTATCAAACGAGGAAGCGGCGGCAGTAACAGGTCCGGAGGCAGACGTTAACGGCTCAGCGCTCCATCCCTTCGGAACCCAGGCTCCGGCCTCCACCAGGCTTCCTCGACCCCAGCGCCCACGGAGGGAGTCACGTGCCGCCCGAAGCCGTCAGCTGACCGCGGCGCGCGCCGCCCCGCCCCCGCGCGCGCGCCACTGCGCAGCCGCAGCTGCGGCCGCGACCTCCTCAAAGGGGCTGGGCTGGGAGGCTCCCGGGGAGCCTGGGAGACCCGGGCGTCGGGACGCGCGGCCGCCGCTCCAGGGTGGGTGGGGCTTCACGCTCCTGCCGGCGTCCGTGCGGAGTCTGGTTCGCCCCCTGTAAACGCCGCCTCCATCATCCCTCTAGTTACCCCACGTCTGCGGGTCAGAGCTGGTCTGCAGCCCCTACACACGCTTCTCCACGCGGGATTGTGTGCAGACAGCCCCGTTTTCTCAGTAATGCCTCTGCTCGTCCCCTTCAGCTGATTCACGTTTTCCTTCCGCTCCATCTCAAGTGAATTCCATAAACGTTCATGCAGCATTTACTATGCGCTAGGCAGTGTGTTGGTTGTTTCAGGATTCTCTGCCAGAGCCAATCATTCCTTGACTATGTTATCTAGTTATGTTATCTTGTTCAGGGATAGGTGTGGCGTGCAGTAAACATAATAAATAGTTGAAAGCACAGAATGGTAAAGCAAGGAAAGAAGGACAAAGCGAGGAAGGGAGAAAGCGTAGCAAGCCGCTCTGCGTATTTCATTGATGTGGGAAGATAGGTGGCATTATTGTAATTCAGAACACAGTTTTGGAAATGGTGAAGAACTTGGTGATAGTCTAATTTAGTCTTTTTAGATTTGCAGATGAGGAAAGTGAAGAACCAGAGGTGAGAGTTTCAGAGGTTAGCACAAGGGAATACATGTACCTGGTTTTAAATCCTGGCTCCTTACTGACTAGCTGTGTGACCTTAGGCATCTAAACTTCAGCTTCTTTACCTGTAAAATGGTGGTAATAATACATACCTTACAGAGTTACTGTGAGGATTACATGAAGTATGTATTTAGCACAGTGCTTGGCACATAGGAAACACCCAGTAAATGGTGGCCATTGTTACTATATGTTATAGAGCCCAGGTTTTCTGACCTATCCTATGCTTTTTCTGCTGTTGTGTCCCTGCAGAAATTCACTACAGAATTTCTTAGAGTTTTAGCTTAGACAGACGGTAACAACCAACCAAACTATCCCCAACTTGATGCTTTTCACCAATTTTGAATGACGTTCTTTTCACCAATTTTGAGTGACGTTCAGGCAATTCCAACCACCAGTTCCATAACTCAGCTTTGGAAACTTGTCAGGAATTCCAAAGGCTTTATCAGGTATCACAAAGTGGACCTAAAGGCAATATTTTATTAGAAAGTTTGTCCAATCAACTTTCTTCAATGATGGAAATGTTATTCTGTGCTGTCCATATGGTACCCACTAGCCTTATGTGGCTATTGAGCATTTGAAATGTGGCTAGTGTGACTGAAGAACAAATTTTTAAATTTATTTCACTTTAATTAAAATTTAAATACCTATGGGCAACTGCTTTGGACAATGCGATTCTAGGTTCTGCATTGGAAACCTTTTGGCTTCTTTATGCTTGTGCGTGAGCCTGAAACAGAATTCTCATTTCAGTTTCTTAATTTTTAAACTCAAGTGCATCTATTCCTGACACTTGCCAATGTTTTAAACACCATGTTATACCTGAGAGACAGTATAATGTAGTGCCCAATAAATGTTAGTTCTATTATTAGTCCAATTATATCTCATTTAAAAATCTAGCAAACATGTTTAATATAAGCAGGGCATAATTGCTAAATCTAATGGCTTCTAATAGTAAGACAATAGGTTTTACAAAGAGAAAGGCAGTTTCACTTTTCTATGCTATGCATAAGAGCATAATAGGTATCTAAGTATGTATAACAGACATGCCACACCTTTACTTCCATTTCCAACTATCTAAATATTTCCCATCTGGAAGTATCTTTTAAGTTTAAAACACTGACAAAATGCATAGAGAAGATTTATTTTCTCAAGGGAAAAAGATAAATGTTTTAATTAAAGTGGGGAAAGTATTTGAAACTAATAGCACAATAGGAATCAAAATCATTTTTCACCCCCTCCAATATAAAAAATACAAGGTGTGATCAAACAATATGGTGAACGTTTATTTTTTTTTTTTAATTTACTATGGTGAAAGACACATTGCCATGAATCCCCCTCAAAATACTCCCCCTTGCTTTGAACATACTTATCCCATCGTTCTTGCCACTTTCTGAAGCACTTCTGGAAGTCCTCTTTTGTGAATACCTTTAATTGTGCTGTCGTGGCTGCCTTAATGTCCTGAATCATTTTGATTGAGGGGAAGAGCCAGAGTCGCAAGGTGTCAAATTCGGTGAATAAAGTGGATGAGGACACACCATAATGTTTTTATTTGACAAATTGCCGTATACCAGAAGCAACGTGTGACATGAAGTGTTGTCATGATGAAGGATGGTTTACGGCACACTTTAAAACACACCTTCTCTCTACCGTAGCTCACACCTGACTGACTGCATCTAACAAGTTGAAACTTGTCACACACTGTTACTAAGGTTCGGGGTGCTGATTTCAATATTGAAGGTCTCTGCCTTTTCATTGGATGGTATTCAGCAGCAGCATTCACCATATTTTCTGATCACAATGATCAGACATCTGCCTGTCACACATCGCTTCTGCTATATGGTGGTTTCTGTCAAACAAAAACATTACGGTGCAGTCTTATCCACCTTATTCACCAGATCTGGCACCATACGACATCTGGCTCTTCCTCAGAGTCAAAATGACCATGAAAGGTAAACATTTTGAATCAATTCAAGACAGTGAGGCAGTCACAACAGTGCAACTAAAAACACTCACGAAAGAGGGCTTCCAGAACTGCTTCAGAAAGTGGCAAGAATGATGGGATAAGTGTGTTTGAAGTGAGGGGGAGTATTTTGAGGAAGATTGATGGCAATGTGTCTTTTACTGTAATAATTTTTTTTTATTTAAACATTCATCGTATTGTTTTTTGTTTTTGTTTTTTAAAGATTTAATTGGGGAATTGGGGGAGGGGAACAGCAAAAGGGAATCGGGGAAGGGAAACAGACAAGTTGCTGTCCTTTTGTTCTTCAGTCTAGTTGTGGAGGACATTGCTTCACTGGCCCATCTCGGTATCATCATTGCGCTCTTCCCAGATGAGGCAGATTGGTTGCCGGCCTCTGGACAGTCACTCACCACGGCTATTGGCAGCTCATGCTGGCTGCTGGCCACTCACGCTGGCTGCCGGCCACTCACTGTAGCCTATGGCAGCCCACTGCAGCAGGGGCTGCAGCCTACACCAGCAACGGGGCTGGTGCAGCCCAACTCCAGGTGGAACTGTTGTTCACCATCTTAGCTGTAGAGGGCAATGTCGCTGGTCCTCATATGTGGGATCCAAACCGAGGCGCTGGCATCCCAAACCAGTTCTTAACCAATGAGCTACTCGGCTGGCCCTTCATCATATTGTTTGATCATACCTTGTGTCTTGAAAGTTGGTACTGGTGAATATGCCCCTTAGAAAAGGAAATGTCCTTGTTTAGGAAAATACCTTGATAAACTACTGGAGTGGAAGATATACTGAGAGTTTAGGCAAATGGAGACAAAGAAACCAAAGATATAACTATACTAGTTTCCAATAAAGATTGGAAAGGAATAGAAATTGGGGGTGGGGGTGAAGGCAGGAGAGGAACTTATAGGGAAGTGAAGGGAAAAGAGAAGAGAAAGAAGAAAGCAATATGATAAAAGTCTTATAAAACTAGGAATGTTTAGAACTCCATTTGAGATTTGCTTCAATTGCTGTGATGTAAACTCTTTGCCATCTGCCCAAAACTTTAATAAAGTCTAAGCTCAAATGCTTTATATGAGCTTTTGGGGAGGTAGAAATTTATGCTGTCTAGGTTACATAATATAAAGAGCTCAGACAAACTGATAAAAACAATCAATAAGACCCAACACAAAAATGAGCAAAAAGCACAAACAATTGAGAAAAGAAGAAATACCCCTGACTAAAACATATGGGAAAATATTTGCTCCACTAATGCTCAAAATATAAGACAATATAAATATTTATAAAAGTAAATAAATAATATGTAAATAAGAGCTTATATTAGCAAAGAGAGAAATATTTACATAACAGCCAACGCCAGTGAGATTGTGATAAAATAGTCTCTTACACTGTTAATGAAATGTAACTTGGTACAAGTTTTATAGTCAGCAGTTTGACAGCGTGGATGAAAAGTCTTAAAAAGGCTCATTCCGGGACCGGCCAAGTGACGCATTGGTTAAGAGCTGGTTTTGGGATGCCAGCAGCCCCGGTTCTGATCCCACATATGAGGGCCAGTGACACTGCCCTCTACAGCTAGCAACAGCTCCACCTGGACCTGGGCTGTGCGAGCCTCCGCGACAGTGTAGGCTGCAGCCCCTGCTGCAGTGGGCTGCCATAGGCTACAGTGAGTGACCGGCAGCCAGCGTGAGTGACTGGCAGCCAGTGTGAGCTGCCAATAGCTGCAGTGAGCGGCCATCCAGAGGCCGGTGACTGATCTGCCTCATCTGGGAAGAATGCAATGACGATACCGAGATGGGCCAGTGAAGCAATGTCCTCCACAACTAGACTGAAGAACAAAAAGACAGCAACTTGTCTGTTCTCCTCCCCAATTCCCCAATAAAATCTTTAATAAAAAAAAATAGAAAAAAAAGGCTCATTCCGGGCTGGCCCAGTGGCATGGTGGTTAAGCGCTGGCTTGGGAAGCCAGCGGCCCTGATTCGGTCTCACATATGAGGGCCAGTGACACTGCCCTCAAAAAAAAAAAAAAAAAGAAAAGGCTCATTCCATTTGATGCAGGTGGAAATACTGGAAAAGATAGAAAAGTATTTATGCAAAATATGTTCATTACATCATAATGTCTGTTTATACCATTAACATTTTCAACAATATTCATTAGAATTAGTTGCAGAGGGCCGGCCGAGTGGTGCATTGGTTAAGCGCTGGTTTTGGGATGCCAACGGCCCCGGTTCGGATCCCACATGAGGGCCAGTGACACTGCCCTCTACAGCTAACAACAGCTCCACCTGGAGCTGGGCTGTGTGAGCCCCGGTGATGGTGTGGACTGCAGCCCCTGCTGCAGTGGGCTGCCATAGGCTACAGTGAGTGGCCCGCAGCCAGTGTGAGCGGCTGGCAGCCAGCGTGAGCTGCCAATAGCCGCGGTGAGCGACATCCAGAGGCCAGCGAACGATCTGCCTCATCCGGGAAGAGCTCAATGACGATACCAACAGTGAAGCAAGATCCTCCACAACTAAACTGAAGAACAAAAAGACAGCAACTTGTCTGTTCTCCTTCCCCGATTCCCCAACGCTGTTCCCCTCCGCCAATTCCCCAATAAAATCTTAAAAAAAAAAAAAATTAGTTGCAGAGTTAAGGCCCCTATGGAAGTCAAGTGCTGAAATGGTTTGAAGTTTATATCTTGAATTTTTACAGTTTAGGTTCATGGTTAAGTAATAGAATACACTAGACCATGGTCCTCAAGTAGAGGACATTTAGCAATGTTGGGAGATATTTTTGCTTGTCACAACCTGTGGGGAGAGGGATGCTACTGCTATCTAGTGAGTAGAAACCAGGGATGCTGCTAACCGTCCTGTAATGCCCAGGACAGCCCCACAACAAAGAATTATCTGATCCAAAATGTCAGTAGTGTTGAGGCTGAAAACACCAGTGCTAGGCCCATGATATTCTGATTCCCAAATTTTTAAATTAATAACGTAGTATATAATACTGTCAGGTTTTTTTGTCTGTAAACTTGAACTAATAAAATCTACCTGTATTGTTGTAAGAGTTAAATGGAATCCTGTAATAAGTTATGATCACATTGCCACCTTGAGATATTAGCTAGGCTCACTCACTAGCTCAGAGATTGGCACTTACGTGCCAGCCTTACAGTGAATTCCTGATTCATCACAATCACAAATTTCTACATGCCCCTTGCTTGAGAAGAATATAAACAACATTTTTAACAATAAATGCCAAGTAGTTAATGAATAATGGCTTTTAAAAACATGTTTTCATTTATTCCTGTTCTAACAATATGTATTCATTGTTTAATAATTAGAAAGTATAGATAAACAAAAAGAAAATAAACATCACCCATTATTCCATGACTCAGGAAAAATCATTTGGGTACATCCTTCAAGGCTATTTCTATTCAAATGCATGCGTACACATATGCAGCCTGTGCCATAGGCTCAGGGCAGCAGGTAGAGTGTATTTAACCTTCCCCAGAGCAAGAGTCGAGGACACCTGTCCTCTTGGTGCCTCAGCTGGGCTGTCAGCTCTGAGGTGTCCCCACTGTCTCCATTCTGTTCCCTGTTGTTAGCCAGGGTGACCACTAATGCCTCCCCATCCATGATTCCTTTTCTGATCTGCATAATTATATATAACAACAATGACAGCTGAATTTCTAGAGCACTTAGCTTTGTGCCCAGAGCTGTCCTGTGTGCTTTGTATATAATAACTCGTTTAATTCTCACAACAACTCTAAGAGACAAGTATTATTATTATCTCCATTTACATATGAGGGAACTGAGACAAAGGGTGATTACGTAATTTAACCAATTAGTAAGCGGCAGTCTGAACCTAGTCCTGTCTAGCTGCAGGGTTCATGCTCTTCACCTCTGCAGTGTAAAGCATCTCCTTACACTGTCTCTTAGACACACTCCTTTTAAACTCTGAATTCTCATGGCACTCTTACGGCATTCAGCTAATTTTACTTACATTTTATTTACAGTTTATCATGACCACCTTTTATGCAGTCTTAAATATGCATTATACACAGTAAGCATTCAATAGGTGATAACCAAATAGATTTCACAACTAAAGGACAGGCCAGATTTTCAAACGTTTTAGGATAGAGAGAAGGGGAAGAGGATTATCTGAATAATTAAACCTGTCAGTTCCTTTCTGCTGTTCCCCATATTTTTTATCCTTGAACTAATAGATATTATCACCTTTGTCAGCATCTCCTTGGAAATGTTAAGAAACCTCCTTGGGGGGTGGCCAGTTAGCTCAGGTGGTTACAGCACAGTGCTCATAGTGCCCGAGTTTCCTGTTCGATCCCTGCATGGGCCGCTGAGCTGCACCCTCCACAACTAGATTGAAGCAACAACTTGACTTGGAGCTGATGGGTCCTGGAAAAAACACACTATTCCCCAATATGAAAAAAAAAAAAATTAAGACAAAAAAAGAAACCTTCTTGGGAGCACCAAATGTTCATTGAAATATGAAGATCAAATATTTTTTTAAGTAGTTCTGCCCTTCCACCTTCATTTCCAGATTTTGTTATCTTTATTATTATTTTCTAATTTGCTCACTACAACTTTAAATGACACAGTGGGAAAGATTTTGAACAACTACTCTTCTGCACTAAGAAGTGGTTGTCTATGGTCAAAATCTACTTAATTTTCATCTTATTTACATGAATAGCCTAAAAGTAATAGCACAGGAAGTTAGCATTCAGTAGTTATAATGAACCAATCAGTTAAGGGAAAAAAAAGCAAAAACATGCAAAAGAAACCTGATGTATTTAATAATTATAAACATCTTCTCTGTAATCTCCTATTTTATTGTTACACTAATTCTTCAATTTACACACAAATACCTTTAAAAAAATTGATTTACTGAGGGGAGAGTGTGTTTTTTAAAGTATCAGCAAAAACAATGAGCAGCCTTTTTAAGTGCCCTTTGAATATTTTTTATCTGTAGGGAAACAACTCTTCATGGATCTCACATTTATGCATGTCTTGTGAGTAGAGACACTGACTGCCTTTTTTCCATATTACCTTTTCAAGGATGTTTGTATAGAACAGCATTGGAACTGAGATAACAATTCCCTCTGAAGTGCTGAAAAGCTACACTTGCTGTGCAGTATGAAAGATGTGGGTTCCCTAAGCTCAGGGCTAGCATTCTATAATGAAACTTGCTGTGTGTCCCCTCATCCATCTGGACCCCCTGCAGGAATTGGATGGAGGGGAAACTAACACAAATATGCCAATACTTATACTGCTTGCAGTACTATGAGGAAAAGTCCTCTGTCTCTGACCCAGGGGTCTTGTGTCAGCTACCAATACCCTTGAAACTATGACAAGCCAGGCTAACTTGTAGAGTAAAATCTCAGATGCTTTCCCAGCTCTCAATGTGTTGGTGACAATATGAGACATCAGAGATACAGCTTTCTGAAAAAGAAAGGATGAGGATCTCATGGGCCAGTTAATGGAATTTTCAAGAAGAAGTCCCTAGAAATTGATAGTAAGCTGAATGGTGTGGTCCCTGGGAATCAGTCGTAGGCTAAATTGTATGGTCTTCTTTATTGTCTGTTAATGAGGAAGAGTTGGGGAGGTGGTTGCAGTCCATGCAGTCTGAAGACTCCAGATGGGCCCATGCTATAGCAGTAACTCTCTCCCAGGCAGAGGCACCTCCTCACCGAAGGCAATCAGCCTCAGGTTTGTCCCTTATAATGACTAGTTCTAATATTTGTCCTATGTAGACAGAATGTGCCACCCCCTATCAAACAACAGTTATAGGGATCATAAAGATAATGACTATTTGGTTGAGTACACTACTCACCAAGTCTCCCTACAGTGGACCATTATGGGCCAAAGTGGGGACATAATAAGTTGCAGTAAGTTTATAAATATGCCTTGTCCTTCATGCATGACTTTTCCAGATGAAAGGTCTGGGTAAGAGTAGGGAATGATTGGGAAAATGTGAAGGTATAGCTACTGAAATGGTTTTGTGATGGTAGAGGGAGAACAACAACCCAGCACCTGGGAAAGTAACACCTTAGAACTCAGCAAGTGACAGGGAGGAAGGACCTTGAGGGTCTTTGCCCTTTAGAATTATCCCTGGAGGCTTTTTCAGGAAGGAAAACATCTTAGAGTGATTCTCCTAAACTGTTGCAAGCACCTTCTGCTTAACACACTGCTGGGTCTGCCACCCCCTGCCAGATAGCTCTGAGCACACTTTGAGGTTTGATCTGCAATTCCCCTTAACTTCACTAGGACATCTATCTAAAATAGCAAGGGATGGCTCCAGCTCCTGCACCTCCCACACAAAACTCCTGTCAACACCTCTGGATGTCTTCCTCCCTCATTTCTTTAGCCATTGCTCAGTCATTCCATGGGGGTGGATAAATGCTACCTGCCTGGTGACATGGACATACAGGAGAGTTTAGTCTGACCTACCACCTATGGCTCCTCCGTAAACAAGGACTGCACCCAATTATTCAAAGCCACCTGAGAATCCTAAGATTTAACAGTGGGTAGAGAGGCCATGTTGGTAGTACTGTCAATCTATGCCCACTGAATAGTGTAGGTCTGAATTGAGGGGCCCCAACAGTTGAAAATAACACTTCCTTTCCAGGGCTACCATGTGCACCCAGATGTAGTGCTTGCATGGAAGCCAGGCATTACCCTGACTCATTTCCAAAAGCATGGTGTCTTGAACCTTAGGAGTGATCATAGAGACCTTCAAGTTCTTAATGAAACACCACCAGTAAAGCACATCGCCCTCAAATGGTTGTGGAGTTTTCTCTAAAATGAAGTTTCCTTTGATTGCCTTTGATTACTCATTATCTATACATAATCAGCAGCCAGTTATTGCTACAATGGAGGTCATCCAGTTAGAAAAAGCAGTACAAAATTTGTCCCTGAGTTTAGCTGAAGTGATCAGTGACACCAGCTCGACCTGGAAGGCATTCAGCTCAGCCTCAACTTACTGATCAGGGATATTGTACTTGTCAGATGGTAGAATCATTTCAAAGTCCTTCCCCATGGGCTAAAGCAGTCTATACAATTTCTAATATATCCTGTCGTGCCTACATGAATGGCTTGGGCCAAGGGGAAAATCAGTACAGAAACTTAAGGAGAGAGTCCCTGACTTTTCTTAAGTTGGACCCTGGTGGCTTCTGGGATTTCTTTCATAGGTTGATTCTGAGACCCTAGAAGATTTAGCTGAGGACATGGCTTCAGGATGGCCTCCTTCTGCTGCTGAGACTCCTGTTCATGGTGACCTTTATAAGATCTATATGAGACAAATTGAACAGATCTGGTTCCAGCCTGTCAATTAGGTTAGGAGTGGCATATTAATGGGAAAATTCACCAGAAGCAATTACAATGTAGAAACAAGGGGTGGGTATTACTGGGAAACAATGTCTCCTGGGTTTCTTGCATTTTTGCCATTGTTCTGGACTCCCTTTTCAAGTATGTTTGTATAACAAACAGCATTGGAAGATTGAGATAGTATCTCCCTCCAGAACAAAAAGGGTAGACAAGCATTTTTTAAATAAATATTTATTTTAGAATAGTTTTAGGTTTACAGGAAGCTTGTGAAGATAGCAGAGTTTCCATAAACCCTACACTCAGTTTTCACTATTATTATTATTATCTTATATTAGTATGGTACATTTGTCTAGGTAAGTTTTTATACTGTTTGGTCTGAAAGATTTGGATTCCCTCAGTTCAGTGTTCCTCTCCAGTAATGCAACCCACTGTATGTCCAGGCATCCATCTGGGTCTGTTCACATAACCCTGTAGGACTCAGTTATCAAGGGAGCTGACATAAAAAATAAAAAAAAAAATTGTGGTCATGCTTGTTACTGTGCCATGAATAAATAAACTCCTTTTTCGGGCCAGCCGAGTGGTGCATTGGTTAAGAGTTGGCATGGGAGCACCGTCTCTGAGCAGCGGGGCCCCAGTTCAGATCCCACACAGAGGGCCAGTGATGTTGCGCCCTCTACAGCTAAGATGGTGAAAACCTGGAGCTGGGCTGCTGTGAGTCGCTGGCGACAATGTCGGCTGCAGTAGAGCTCGCCAGCAGCGGGGCGTGAGCTGCTGTGAGCCCCCATGAGTGACTGGCGAGTGACTGCCTCACCCAGGAAGAGCGCAATGATCACAATACCAACATGGGCCAGTGAAGCAACATCCTCCACAACTAGACTGAAGAACAAAAGGACAGCAACTTGTCTGTTCCCCTTCCCCGATTCCCCAGCACTGTTCCTTCCCCCAATTCCCCAATAAAATCTTTAAAAATAATAAATAAATAAACAAATAAATAAATATAAATTCCTTTTTGTCTTTCCTAAGAGACTTGTGTCTTATAAGCATCCGTTAAAATATGGCAGACTAACCTGTTAGCTTTTAAGCAGGATAAAATCCCAAACTCTTTATATTTTTTGATAATACTCCCCTCTCCCCAACTCCACACATGACCGTAAGCTCCTTCAAGGCATGGAACAAACTCCTGTTTGATAAATAGGTATTGAACTGAGCTAAAATGGACTAATAATTTATTTTAACAGTTGTGTAGAGTGAATTTGAGGTCAGAAGTCAGGCTGGCACCATCTGCCTAGAACTTGGTCAGTTCTAATATCAATCAGTCTTTGCCTAGTAATCAAAAGGGAAGGGAACACACCATATGGGCCCATAGGAGTAAAGCAATCATAAGTGTGAGGGTGAGAGAAAACAGTCTTGGGAAGTTGGAAAAGTAAGAGCTATCTGCAAGGTGGGAGAGAAGTCTTCACAATTTGGTAAAACCTGGAGTCTGGAGAATACAGGGACAGATTTCAGGTATTACTGTCATGTGCTCATGGGGGTGTGTGAGGAGAACTGTAATGCACAGCAAGTCATGTCAGCCCAGCATAGTGACAGGTGGTTCTGGCAGACATTCAGTAATGTCCATGAGCCTTTGGAAGGACTCTGTTTCTTGGCCTGGAGTTCAGCAGTAGGATTCTAGTCCTGAACTGTATAGCAGCAAAAGGCATGCATGATGTGGGACCTGGATTCCAAAGCAGAGATCCTCAAACAGAGTAGGGATGTACTTTAAAAAGTACAGTTCATATCATATCACTTTATTTGTGGAAGGAGGACACAGTGTATTTAATACAAGTTATAGAAATTAACATTTGACAAGATATTCTTGGCATAATCGATTCTCTGGGGCTCTTAAGAGTTTTATGATTATCAAGAGGGAGCATGAGCTAGATAAAGGGAAGGAGGGTTGTAAAGCACGATCTTAGAGGGACTGGGTGTTAGGCAGGGACTCAATGCAACAAGGAAGGTGGGCCTGGCTCTGCCATTTGCTGCTGTGTATGAATCTCAGCTTTTTCATTTCTGAACTCCTCACTAGGCTTATTAGGAGGATTAAATGAGATAATGCATTTAAGTGCACACCTGGCACTCAAAGGCTCCCCACACATTCCTGGCTACAATGATCATTTATGAATAGAGCTGGAATACAATGAAGGAAATTGAACCTCAAAAAGACAGTAGCCAAGTTCTCAAAAGAGTAACTGGTGTGTTAGGCACATGGTGATAAGCATGAATCTCAGCATGGTGATCTAGGGGGTTTCTGTTCCCTCAGGGTTGGTCTCAGAGACTAAACTGAGCCCTGACCTCCAGAAAAAAAACTGCCTCAGGAGCTGAACACAAAAGTGTCTAAAGAACCATGTGAATAATCATAATCTATTTTCTGTTAACACACATGTACACACGTATACTTTTAAAACTTTCCAACTTTCACTTTCAAAAGTTGAAGTATTGTTAAACACTCAGATTGTGTTAAAACAATCCCTGACATTACTAAAATTCCCAAAGTAACAATTTACTTAGATAGCATCTAGATATAGCTAATAATGTATTATTAGCATATGAGATGATCTTTAAACTTTAAAAAATAATCCTATAAAATTAAACCCAGTTTATGTAACATTACCAAATCCACCATGGCATACTAAAAAAATTTTTTTCCTGGCTCCACTATTAACTAGCTTTACGATCCTAGGAAAATATCAAGTTCCTAACCTGTTAAATGAGATTAATATTAGTACCTCTTATATTTTGAGATTTGAGATAATAGAAGTGAGAGTTCTTTGAAAACATACTTGTTTTATAATTTTTATTATGATTATGACTATTATATCATCCTCGCACTAGGATTTACAAATATACAATTCAAAATGGTGTATAAGTATCAGTGTATTCGTTGAGAAAATAAAATACACACATGCACACACACATCTCAAGAAAGGGAGTGACTGGCGCATTGTTTAAGAGCTGGTTTGGGATGCCAGCAGCCCCGGTTCTGATCCCACATATGAGGGCCAGTGACACTGCCCTCTACAGCTAAGATGGTGAACAACAGCTCCACCTGGAGCTGGGCTGTGCAAGCCCCAGCGACAGTGTAGGCTGCAGCCCCTGATGCAGTGGGCTGCCATAGGCCACAGTGAGTGGCCAGCAGCCAGCGTGAGCATCTGGCAGACAGCATGAGCTGCCAATAGCCACAGTGAGCGACCATCCAGAGGCCAGCGACCGATCTGCCTCATCCGGGAAGAGGGCAATGACGATACCAACATGGGCCAGCGAAGCAACGTCCTCTGCAACTAGACTGAAGAACAAAAAGACAGCAACTTGACTGTTCCCCTTCCCCGATTCCCCAATGCTATTCCCCTCCCCCAATTCCCCAATAAAAATCTTAAAAAAAAAAAAAAAAAAAGAAAGAAAAAGAAAAGAAAAGGAGTGACTATAATCCAGGAGTAAGGGATGAATTATGAAAAGGAGATAAATACTAATCCAATATGAATGAAAATAATATTAGCAACATGAAAGTAAGCACAAGTAAGCCTGCTAGTTGGAATTTACTATATTTCTGTACTTTAAAGAATTCAGTAAGAGCTGTAGCAAACTCAGCTATCCTCTCAATAAACATAAATTTTGCAATCAAGGAGAAAATAAAAGCCTCTCTCTACACCTACAAATTTGCTGGGTACAATAAATTGTAAAGAAATCCGGGGTGGGAGGTGCAGGAGATATGTGTTGTAGAAGGAAATGTATGAGCAAATATTTTTCATTCATTATTAAAAAGCAACCTAATAATTTTATGTGATTCTATTCAGAAATAAAGCAAATACTTTCAAACTTAGAAACACTGTTTAACTAAGACATAATTCATCTTTTCCTCATCAGTCGATAAGCTTAGGATCAAAAGTCAAAAACTGCACAGTAAGTTCCCTTCATTCATATGGTTCTTTGAACAGAACTAGGAAACACTATTTCGTAGATCCTAGCAACCACTTTACAAATATAGAAGGTAAACTGCTAGTTCTTTAATTTGATGATTCATTAAATGATTTTTTTTTTAATTGGCAGAGGTAACAGACAAGTTGCTGTCCTTTAGTTCTTCAGTCTAGTCATGGAGGACATCGTCTCACTCGCCTATGTTGGTATTATTATTGCGCTCTTCCCGAGGCAGATCGGTCACTGGCCACTGGACATCGGCTCACTGCAGCTCCCGCCAGCTGCCAGCCACTCACGGTAGCTCACGGCAGCCCACTGCAGCCCCACTGCAGCCTACACCATTGCTGGCGACTCACGGCAGCCCAGCTCCAGGTCGAGCTGTTATTCACCATCTTAGCCATAGAGGGCGCAGTGTCACTGGCCCATGTGGGATCCAAACCAGTGGCCCTGCTTCTCAGAGTTTGCACTCCCAAGCCAACTCAACCAATGAGCCACTCGGCCAGTCTTCATTAAGTGATTTTTTTAAAAAAATTATATCTATCCAACCCAGCCACAGCATTCCTAACACCAAAGGACTCCCCTTGCTCTGGACTCCCCTAGGGTTCTTGTTACAAATGCAGACAACTGGGACCCATGAAAAATACTGAATCCTGCAGGTTGTAGCCTGTGTATGTGCATTATATATATATATATATATATATATATATATATATATATATATATATTTTTTTTTTATCTGAGTCATCCTGCCACCTATTGGCAGCTTAGCTGCAGCTCAGCTCAGGCTGGGCATCGAACTGCTGTTGCTCAGAACTAAGCTCATACTCTTGAGCAAGCTCTTTACCAACTGAGCCACTCGGCCGGCCCGTGTATCTGCATTTTAATAGAACCTCACTAAGTTTAATAAATCATTGCACTGGAATTTGTTGAGCAGTCCTTCTGAATCTCTGCAGCACAGCTGTATTATTCATTTAGCATTTCAGATATACTAGTATGTATTCATTCATCCAACAAATATTTTGGGGTGCCTATAGTATGCTCAACACTGTACTAAAAACTCTGTTGTCATTTGCTGGTGTGTCTACCACCTAGATTAAAAGGCCCTTTAGATGGAGATCCTAAGCAAACATTTCTTTGTAATCCCAGAGACTGATAATGTACCCTCCACTTAAGAGTTGCTCACCCAGGATCCATTCATTCTTTCTTCCTTTCTAACGGAATCCTAGTTGTGTTCAGGGACCCATCCATATAGCTAAGTATCTTAGAGGAAAATACGTATCAGGAATCAGTCTAAATGCTCTGAAGGTAATGCCATTTCTCTTACCCATGACTGTGTCGGGTGTTTGCAGGTGACCTAACTCTGGCCAATGAGGCATGAACGGAAGCCTGCTGGAGGCTTCTGTGAAGTTTCCTCACTCCTAGGAGAGAGCTACAGGAAGAGGCTGTCTTTTCTTTTCCTCCAAATGGTATCTGGAACTGTATCAGCCATCTTGCTACTTCCCTGAGGAAGAGGTGTCCACTGGGGATAGCAAAGAGGAGAAATGGAAAAAAACCTCTTTTCCAAGGCCCAGCTAAGGGTCTGAAGTTGTTCCGATCACTGTATACGGAAGATATTTGTACAAATAATAATAATGATTTAAAACCATAGCTATCATTCAATGAGTGCTTACTCTATGCCAGCCACTTTAAAATCCTGTTCTTATAAAATATGGATGATAAAACCTATCTAATGGAGTTATTGTGAGAAGTCAATGAGCCAAAGTACATTAAGGGCTGAGCGCAGACCCTGGGATATGTGGAAGGTGCCCAATAAAAATTGGCTGAATTGTCACTAATTATACCATTAAAATGTCACAGTGAGGTTTTGTTAAAGTCAACATGTCATTTCTTGGCCACTCAACACGGACTGAACATGGAGGAATTGGCTAAGAGGCAATTTTGGGTTTGGGAAAGGAGAGACCCAGTTCTAATTCCTCGCAACATCCCTGGCACAACTTTCTTAGCCTTAGGCCAATAAAAATGTCTTTGTTCCAAATTATATATATTATCTGGTGATATGCTTATACTCTACATTTCTATTACGTATGTGTCTTACGTATCCCTTCACTTCCTTGTTCCGAGCACCAAAATGCAGAACTCAGACAGCATTAGGAAAAAAAGAGGTTCTTTCCAATGTGATCAGAGCTACAAAATCATGTGGGAGACTAAAGAGAAAGATCCTTCCTGGTGGGCAGAAGCTCTTCATCCATTGTCATTCCCTTTAAAATAAACAACAAAGTTTTCCCCTGGTGCTGAATTTGTTCTTGCCATTTCTCAAAGCAAAGTGCAATTGAAGAGACAGTTACTACTTAGGATGTTAAATACATCTGTGGCATTCATGCTAAATCGGTGACAATCCTTCCGCATATTTCAATGCTGGGAATTAGCAATGTAAATCTCTCTTTGAAACGTACTGTAGATTTCCTCCTCAGAACTTAAAAAAAAAAAAAAAAGCCCACTTCATTCAATTACTCTAAATTTAGGACATTGTGATTTACATAATAAGTATTTGTTAATAAGTAAATATTTCGCTCTTTATAAAACTGAGATGGGAAGTGTAGATAGAACACAGACCTACCTTAGAAAATGCATCTAGTTCATGGAAAGCTCAGACCTGGGGCTTTGAAAAATATGGTCCCTTACATTCATTAATGATGCAGGATTTAAAATTTTTGGAGTAGCGTGGTGGAGGGAATGGTGGAAGTTCCAGCTACTCCAGTCGGAGGCTGGATTATAACCTGCAGGATCCCAATCTCCATTTCTTGGGAATTCAGGTACAAATTAGCATGTCAAGGACAGCCAGTTGTTCCTTGGAAAGCTACTGCATTTTCTTCTGTCTCAACGTTCTTATGTAGGCAAGACCCCCTACTTACGTTTTATCCCAAAATCCTCCTTAGTGCTTATTAAAAATACAAATGCCCACACTCAACCCAAGGCCTGGGACCTGTATTTTTAGCCAACAACCTGGTGTTGGCTGGTCCATCCCTCAATCCACAATCACTGCAGGAAGAAGGTTGTTTTTTGTTTGTTTGTTGTGCTGTGCTAACAGATCCTCTTACTCTCTTTTTGAAGCAAGTCCTTCCAGGGTGCTCCAGATTCCCCAGGTGTGCTAGCCCTGTCCTCCATAGCACAACTTTGTCTCTCCCTCTTCAGAATTCATCTTTCCTGTTGTACCTTCTCTCCACTGGGGAAAGAAGCTCATCTGATGAGTGTTAAAGGAAAACAGTAACTGTTACTCACGTGAACTTTTATTACCTGTGGCTTTCAATACCTTAATTCTTTTTTTTTTCTTTCCCATGGACCCCTCTTCAGAATACTGGTTTTAAATACATATCATAAAGTACAAAGGAAACCAATTATATCGAAGCACTGCTCTCATAATATGTTTCAAAATATGATATAGTAATATATGTCCTTATTTATTAATACATTAGAAAACAAGATCTAGGGGCAGACCTGTATTTTTCTTAATTTCAAAATAAGATGAGTATAAACGGTATTTTGAAATAGTCACAGCAACTCTAGTGTAATACGAATATAATCTTTGATTACTACCGGTAACAAAGTTTTAAGTAGTGCTAAGGTTTGTGGACTACATTCATAATTTAAGTTTCAGTTAGATGAGAGTGATAATTAAGATATAATTTTTTCCTCATCCAAGTTCATAGATCCCCTGAATTCATGGTCCTTGGGGCTTGGGTCCAGGTTAAGAACACTTGCCTTAATCAAATGGCTTGATTAATTGTGGGAATTCCAGGCATTGTAGCTGGCCAATGCAGGCTCTTCCTACTTAAGTAGGGAGTGTTGTGAGATTTTTAGTTATAAGTCTCTGATAGTTACCCAGCATTTTACCTGGGCAGTTTCTCTTCCTTGGGTGTTTGTTTACCTGTGCTGTGTCCCCATCCAGTTTCGCCTGTTCCAACTAAGCACCCAGGCCTTCCCACCCCAACACCATTCTCTTCTGGAATCTTCAGCTGCTCCCCAGGACCTGTCTGGACCAGGCCCCCTGTTTCCCCTCCCCATTTCAGGCTTGATGCTCCAGTTTGTACCAGTTTCACTCACTCCCTTCAGCTGCTTCCACTTTCCACCACGCCCCCTACGAAGCTCCCCTCTTGGGAGCTTACCGGGCTGAGTTTACCTGTCTGTCTACAAGTGCTTACAAAACCCTTCAATGGTATAGTCTAGCCCCATGAGGGATACAGAAAAATACCATTTCTCTTGAACCCCTGATCAACCAGGTTTGGAGATAAATATTTTCACTCTGTGGGCACAGGCATCAGTGACAGCCACTTCAGCAAGTTATCTGACTGCAACCTCACTGCATACCAAGGCTCAGACCTGGCCTCTTCTTCTCTAACCAAAGGCCAAGTGCATCCACGTAAAAACAGGCACTTAATATCCTTGATAGAGAGGTTATTTTCCATGCTTTACACAGGAGAAAGCTTAGATAGGAGAGGCTCAATAACATGTCTCAAATCAAACAACAAATTAGTAGTAGATCTAGGACTTTAACCAAGATTGTCCGGTGCCCAGCTCTGCCCAGTAGGTACTTAAGTAAGGGTTGTTGTTGTTGTTATTATTGTTATTCTTGCAGAATTGACGGTTTTTCATTTGGATTCCCTGGAAGCAGATTCTGAGATACAGAAATTCGTAGGAAAATAATGGATTAGGGAGTATTCCCTGGAAAAATCATGAGGAGAATAAGGAGGTGGAACAGGAAAGCAAAGAGGACCGAGTGACACCAAGGGGGTGACGCCAATCAGAGGTGATTTGGGAAGGAGGTAGATCCCTCTCAGTGTTGTCTTATCAGGGAAAAGTTTTGGGAACGTTTATATCCCCATACCTGCCAGTCATTCATTAAAGGCAGTTTCTGGGGCATGTAGAGGGGGGGTCTACTAATCACCAGGGAAATCTGCCTCCATTAAGAGCACAGGTAAGGTGGGCTATGACCGAGAAGGGGTGGTGGTGGTGGTGGGAAGCACACCCAGAGTCAGTGCACCCTAATACCTGCTAAGGCGAACTGAAAATGGAGCAGCGTCATAAAAGAAAACAACATAGAGCTCTGGTTTTGCTATGTTTTATAACCACATGGATACCAAACACATTACCCAGTGCTGAAGGGAAAGCAACCCAAAGAGGGTAACAAGCACCATTCTTCAAGTCAGGAGGCCTGGGCTTTAGTCCATTTGGTCAGCATCATGACTTTGGAGGAGTCCTTTAGTCCCTGTGGCCCTCAGCATCCTCTCCGGACCATGTGCAACCTTAGAGGCAACATTGAAGATGCTAAGTAAATACTTGTTCATGCACTGAAACCATTTTATTATTGTAGCACTGTAGGAATTCAGGTCATGGCTCACCTCCAAGCTCCCTTCCTGCTGGGTCTCTAACAGCGAGACTTCCTCTCATTTTCCATGTTTCTGTTATTCTTCTAGGGGAGTTTGCTTTTGTACATGATTCAGCTCTTCAGAGGGAACCCATGACAGTCATGTGAAATATGTTTAATTTTGTACAGGTTAAGTGTATATTAGTAACAGGGTGTACTAGACGACACAGTTTTTCCAATGATACTGGAAAGGAAAAATTATTCAAGATTTTTTTCTAGGAGGTTTAAAAGAGGGAAATATGAATGACTGTTCTCTTTGTGAGTATCTATGTTGTAATGAAGAAATAGCAAAGAGTGTTATTTCTTTGAAAAATGTGTGAATAGTGACTTTTTTCCAGTCTTAGGATGAGATTTATGCCGTTAGACTTGTATTCTATAATAGTTTTATGATATTCAACAATCGGTTGGTAACTGGAATGGA
This sequence comes from Aselliscus stoliczkanus, assembly GCA_033961575.1. Classification (NCBI taxonomy): domain Eukaryota; kingdom Metazoa; phylum Chordata; class Mammalia; order Chiroptera; family Hipposideridae; genus Aselliscus; species Aselliscus stoliczkanus. Next base: position 29,354,510 of record CM066731.1, read on the forward strand.
CTTTTGTCAATGCTGTTATTTGTGGCAGAGTTGGGTGTGAGGAACATGACCCCACGATGTGGTAGATGCAGAGAGTGCCCTCCAGATGCCCCTTCAAGGAAGGACACACCGCCCAGTGGCAGGGAATATGGGCAGCAAACAGCTGCTTGAGCTGCTTCTTCTGAGGTAAAGCCCTTTCCATGATAGCCTGAATCCACTGACTGAAGCTGGTGGGGCTATAAAGGCATGGCCATTCTTTTGGCCTAAGTGGGGAAACTCTGACAAGCAATACTTGGTCCAGATTTTCCTGTTGGGTTGCCAAAGGCTTCGTTGGGCCAACCTCTTAGTTAATTTCTTCCTCAACACAGTCTTGCTTCCTCTAACCTGCCACTATTGGTGCTGGGAGTGGTCCAAGAAAGCAGACAATAAGGTAAGGGTTTGGAAGAGGATCACATCCTACCAGAGTGCCCATAGGATCCCTACTGGCAGCCAGATGCCACTAGCACAGGTAGCCCACAGCCTGGGGGTGATTTGTGTATGTGTACCAGTAGGAGCAAAAGTACCAACAGGTACAATGTATCAGGCATTTGAGACTTTGAAGAAAAAGGTAGATGTAAGAATAAGAGGATTGGGTGGCTGTTACTAAGTGCCACTGATACTCCTCAGAAAGATAAGGAGATCCTAAGGGTGAAAGTCAAGTGGGAAATTTGGGTGTGAAAGCTGGAAGCCTCCTTGGATACACACAAGGATATTCTTTTCACAATGTCAGGATAGAAAAAGTTTAGCTTTTTTTAGCCAAGAGGCTGAGCTTCAAAAAAAACAAAAAAACAAATCAAGGCAGGCCTTTATCAAGGTCAAGGCCCAGGTTAGAAAAACCTTTAACCCTAACAGATGGAATGGAGACATTGGTGGATGTCCCCAAAGATTTTGACATTTTAGACTCTGAACTTCCTAAGCCATTGGTCACCCTAGGACTGGCACAATGGCCATGTGATGGAGTGGCCCTATGACAGAGACGATGGAGGCTGTGTGTACTTCCAAGAACACATAAAGGCAGTCCTCGCCTTGCACAGTAGTTCCAGATAGTAAAAATGATCATGCAACCGTGCAGAGCAATCTGAATAATTAGTGAGGGAAATTATAATTGCTCTGCAACTTTAAAAATGTTTCGTCAAAATATTAAAATGGTTTTAACATCAGCTACAAATATATAGGGAAATGAAAAACAATAGTGCGGGCCGGTCGAGTGGCTCAGTTGGTTAAGAGTTGGCTTGGCAGCACGAGCTCTGAGCAGCAAGACTGCCGGTTCGGCTCCCACATGGGCCAGTGATGTTGCTCCTTCTACAGCTAAGGTTGTGAACAACAGCTCGACCTGTAGCTGGGCTGCCATGAGTGGCCTGCAACAGCATAGGCTGCAGCCTCTGCTACAGTGGGCTGCCATAAGCTACCATGAATGGCCAGCAGCCAGCATGAGTGGCCAGCAGCCGGCAGCTGGCAGCTGGCAAGAGCTACCATGAGCTGCTATGAGCAGCCGTCCAATGGCCAGCAACCGACTGCCTCAACCGGGAAGAACACAACGATCATAATACCAACATGGGCCAGTGAAGCAATGTCCTCCACAACTAGACTGAAGAACAAAAGGACAGCAACTTGTCTGTTCCCCTTCCCCAATTCCCTAACACTGTTCCATAATACTGTTCTCCAATTCCCCAATAAAATCTTTAAAAAGAACAAACAAACAAAAAACAGTAGTGCAACTAGTATTTATGTACTACAATATAACTTTTAATACTAGAAACGCTGAGGATTCAAATGGTTTATTTCTATGTAAATAAACTTAGCAAGGGTAGTTTGACAGTGTTTACTTTCTTCTTCTTGGATAACTTATGATATGGAGAGAGTGGCTTTTCTGTGCCTCTGTGGAGAATTGTTGCACTTCCTTCTAAGTCTGGATCAGCTTCCAACATTTTCAATGTGATGAAAAATCTCTAAGAGTTGCCTCAACGTGAAGTTTTTGCCAGGCCCACTTCTTCTGGGACATCTTCATTCTTTCACCACAACCAACTTTCTCAGTCAGTGAATTTGCCCTCACTAACTTTGTACATCTAGAGTCTCCTGAAGGGTGGCCCTGTCTACATTCCCACATCAGCTGTTTTTTCTATAACTCATTCCTTTCAAATTTCACTTCCAGCATTATCATTTTTTAAATTTTTTGCTGTGCTGCATTTTCATCTTTGTTGGCCAATTCCCTTTTCCAAGCACCTATTATTGTGAACTATCACATGGGTTTATTCACAGGGAAACAGGCAATAGAACTACATATTTGGCTATCTGTGCGTGAATTCAACAACAGATATACAGTGACCACCAATGGACTTCGAAAGAAGTGACATGACTGATCATGTTATGCATCTTCTTTTAATAGGGATTTGTGGACTAAAAAGCTAACAGCAAGGTTTGTACTCTATTTAATTGTGCACAGTTAATACACTATTGTAACTGAAATTTGAGACATGTTGTTCAGGGGGGCTGATGTTATTGAATTAAATCATGATAATTGAAATTTGTGTATATTGGAACCATGCAAAGTGAAGACTAACCACCATACTTCCAACACTTACCAAGATTGCTCTAGCTACTGCCACTGTTGAATGCCCAGTTTGTCTGCAACAGAGGCCAACATTGAACCCCCGATGAGACACTATTCCTCAGTGAGACCAAATGGCCACTTGATGGCAAGTTAGCCACATAAGGCCCCTTCCATCTTGGAAGGGTCAGAGGTTTGTTTCCACAGGGATATATCCTGGGTATGAGCTTTTCTTTCCTACCTGTAGAGCCTAAGCCAGCACCACTGTCTGAGGACTTCTGGAGTATTTGACCCACCAGCACCAGATCCCAAATAGCAGGTGTTGGCAAATTGCAGCTCGCGAGCCACAGTCGGCTCTTTGGGTACGTCCCATCTCAAAAGCTTGCCGACCCCTGGAAGTGCCAATCCTGTCATTCACAACAATTTAAAGATTATTGGAGAGCCATAAATATATTTTTACGTAATCACCATTATGTGAATAACATCCTTTAAAAATTTTATAAATGAAACTATGATAATTTTATTTTCATTTTCAATTTTACTTCAGAGCCACAGGTACGTACCCAAAGAGCCGCATGGGACTCGCGAGCAGCAGTTTGCTGACCCCTGGTGGCTCTTCCGTCTCAAAAGTTTGCCGACCCCTCCTCTAGGGCAATGTCCCAGGTAAGACTCCAAAGCCAGAAGAGATGATAATCAAGGGTGAAGGTTATCTAGAATAGATAGTGAAGGAGGGAAATGATGTGGGTTAATTGGGGCCGGAGATCAACTGCAGAGATGGGGGCAAAATTTGTTTCTCACAAAGTGCACCTTAAGAAGAGAGGCCCATCGGAACCCTGGAGAAGCAGCTTTCTAAACGTCCATGGAAAATGGATCCAAGCAGCAAAAGGGGTGGACTATAGTAGACATACACCGCCCAGGACCTCCCTTCAAAGAAGGACAAGGACAGACATGCTGCTCAGATGCAGGGAGAGGAAGTCAATAAATACCCTCCAGTTATCATTTTCTTCAGGATTGCCACAGCTACAGTGAGTTCACACCTTTCTCTGGTGACAAAGTAAGACAGTGTAAAGACCCAACTCTTTCAACCTGACCCTGACTCTGACAGCCAATATGCAAGTCAGGGCTCCCCACCAAGATGAAGTATTTGCAGAGCTATATCACAGTTCAACTTCTGCCCAATCCTGCCTTTCCCCCACAACCTGTTATAGGTGTTGATCCTTAATAAACATGATATACCCCAAATTCCATCTCAGTGTGTAGCTGGAGAATTCAGTTTCCAATAATACGTGTCCATATCCAGAGACCTTTTGGACAAGACAAACAACCGATCATGTAATTTTCATATCTCCATTTTAATTTAGAAATACTTTTTATTCTGTGATAGTGAAGATGTTATCATTAAAAGAAAGCTGACAGTCCCCTAAAGATAAGATCTTCAGTAACTCCAATTGCAAAGAGCACTGTACTAATTTGTGAATGATAATGCTGTATATTTGTACAGCGTGTCACAATATACAAAGCTCTTTTATATTTACAGGGTTATTTGTTCCAAACAGCCATCCCATGCATTAGGCAGATATTTGTATTCTCCCTGTAGAGAAAAAAAAAATTAAGATGAATTACACAACGTTGAGGTATAAATCCCAGAAAAAAATCTCTCACTTTTGCTCAAGGAGAAAAATATAAGTTTATTCACATAAGACATTTAATAGCAAAAAATTTAAATAATGAAAAGTTGGAACAACCTAAATGCTCCTCAGTAGAGGAACACATAAATAAAATGTGATATATTTATAAATTAGAATATCATACAATTAGCTAAAACAAATGATATATAATATATAATTTATAAATATATATCAAACCTCAATATAAATCTCTAAACATAATATCGAGTAATTGAATAGAAAGTTTCAGGATATATACACATGGTTCCACCTCGTTTTATTGTGCTTTGCTTTTACTGCACATCACAGATACTGTGTTTTTTTGCAAACTGAAGGTTTGTGGTAACCTTGTTGACTACTGGTGCCATTTTTCTAAGAGCACTTGCTCTCTGGGTCACATTTTGATAATTCTTACAATATTTCAAATTTTTTGATTACTGTTATATTTGTTATAGTGATCTTTGAGGTTGCTATTGTAATTATTTAGGGACATCACAAACCACATCTAAATAAAATGGCCAACTTATAAGGTCTGACAATGAAGTTTGTGAACTCACCTTAGAAAAAGTGCTACATACCTCATTGCTAAATATCACTATGGTCACCTTTGAAGTACTCCCCTTGGAAAGTTATGCACCGATGCCATCACCTAGTCCACCCTTCAAAGCAATTTTGGAACTCTTTTTCTGGAATGGCCATCAGAGCTGTTGTCGTATTACTCTTGATGTCCTGAGTGTCATCAAACTGTCTTCCTTTCAATATTTCCTTTATCTCCAGGTAAAGAAAGAAGCCATTAGGGGCCAGATCAGGTGAGTAGGGAGGGTATTCCAATACCGTTATTTGTTTACTGGCTAAAAGCTCACTCACAGACAGTGCCATGTGAGCTGGTGCATTGTCATGATGCAAGAGCCATGAATTGTTGACGAAAAGCTCAGGTTGTCTAACTTTTTCATGCAGTCTTTTCAGCACTTCCAAATAGTAAACTTGGTTAACTATTTGTTCAGTTGGTACAAATTCATAATAAATAATCCCTCTGATATCAAAAAAGGTAAGCAACATCGTTGCAACAAGTTCACAAACTTAATTGTCAGACCTTGTAATCTATAAATAGTGTGTGTTCTGACTGTTCTACAGACCAACCACTCCACCGTCTCTTTCCCTCCGCTTGGGCCTCCCTATTCCCTGAGATACAATATTGAAATTAAGCCAACTAATAACTCCACAATGGCCTCTAAGTGTTCAAATGCAAAGAAGAGTCAAATGTCTCTCACTTTAAATCAAAAGCTAGAAATGATTAAGCTTAGTGAAGAAGGCATGCTGAAAGCTAGGCCTCTTTTGCCAAACAATTAGCCAGATTTAGAATGCAAAGGAAAAGTTCTTGAAGGAAATAAAATTTGTGTGACTCACTTTATCGTGATACTTGCTTTATTGTGATGGTCTGGAATATCTACAATATCTCTAAGGTATTCCTGTACTATGATATCATTTAAGTAAATGTTTAAATAATGTAAAAAAATATGAAATTTTAATACATATGTAGAACTTTTCAATTATTTTTAAATAGACTGATTAATACACACTATACTTCCTGCAAAGATTCAGGTGATAGAGAGTAAAGCAGGGAAGATGTCTTGCTTTGCAGGAATTTTTCTTGGATTTAAGGTACTTTCAAGCCTACATTGGGAGCCAGCAAAGCTGCTGTTGAATCACTGTTCGTAAGTAAGCCAGCTTGATTTTTTAGCTTCCAGCTCTTTTCAGAGACCCACAATCCTCATTTCCTTTTCTCCATTGCTAACCCACCTCTTCCCACGCTCAAATTTCTGATTCTGGAGTACAACATGTGCTCTGTGCAAGTCCGAGGGAAAGGAATGCCCCTTACAACGCAACCCTCCTATCCCCTCCACGCCTCCCACTCCCCATCACAATTAGGTTTAGTTCTGGGGTTAAGTCTAGAGGCAGTGAGCACAAGGACTCAGCCTTCCACTCTACCCTTGGGGCCCTCTGTCTGTCAACCCCAGGTTGTAGGAAGAGAAAAGCTGGGTGGAGACCCACTGAATTTTTCTTATTGAAAGGAATTTAGTCACAACAGGAGGTCTACTGAAAACCAACCCAGTGAGAGAAGCATGCACAAGTTCATGGCTCTCCATAGCTCCCAACATCTGGATTGCTGCCATTCCTTCTGTTGAGAGTGGGCTGAGCACTGCTCAGTGTGGGTTAAGCACTGAACTCAGGGAGGCACAAGAAGGTACAAGAACTTCATCTTTTCCAGTCTGGGCAAACCCCCTTGAGAAAGCCCTCCTTTTTTGCATAAACTGCTGAGGCATGCAGCTCTGGAGGAGTACCCAGAATGCATTCCGAACACTCCAAGATTTGGCTTGATCTGATTAATCATCTTCAAATTCTACTTGACAGTACGTATTTCTTGCTAGTTTTGTTTCATTTTACCTTCATCCTAAGCAAAGTGCTTGTGAGTTGCCTCTCATTTCTCATAGGTTGGAATTATCGAAGCCTCTGAAATCACCCCAGTTGTAAGAGTTTGCAACCCAGGAAACAGAGTGAAGGAATATTATGTCAAAATATTTTACATATTGAAATTCAAAAAGTGATTATTTGAGGTTTTTGAGACACTACGGTATTCTTGACACCAACCCCAACTAAAGAGATCACAGAAAGCAGAGAATATTGTTTCATCATTGAAAATAAAGATCAACTTTATTTCACAAGACTGAGACATTTGAGAATTAAGTAGGACAGGGTTTCCAAAACACTGGGTAGTTTGCTTGGCTCACAGTAGGTACTTAATAAATTCTATTGCCATTCTGTTTTGTGTAACTCTTCAGTGCAGTTTGGGAAGGTCCAAGCTCTCTCTAAAGCAGCCCTTCTAATAGGTTATGTGCAAATAAATTACCTGGGGATTTTGTTAAATTGCAGATTCTGACTCAGTGGGACTTGGGGGAGGCCTGATAGCCTGACTTCCCAACCAGCTCCTAGGTGTTGCTGACACTGCTGGAATGACATCTGTGCTTGGAGTATTAGGTTCTACCTAATGGGTTGAAATTATCATTCCTACTCATTTTAACCCTACAGTCAAGAGTAGAGTCATCCCTTGGTATCCACAGGGGATTGGTTCGAAGACACTCATAGATACCAAAATCCAAGGATGCTCAAGTCCGTTATATAAAATGGCATAGTATTTGTATATAATAAACACACATCCTCCTGTATACTTTAAATCATCTCTATATTACTTATAATATCTAATACTATATAAATAGTTGTTATGGTATATTGTTTAGGAAATAATGACCCAAAAAAGTCTGTACATGTTCAGTACAAACATGCAACCATTGTAGGCTTAACCGTATAGTACATGTCAACAACAATATAGCTTTTTTTCCCCAAATATTTTCCATCAGCAGCTGGTTGAATCTGCAGATGAGGAACCTGTGGGTATGGAGGGCCATTGTATGTTATTTGTTTTATCTGTGTGCCTTCCTCAACCCCCAATCACCTATATTTAGATACTATATAACTTTCAAGGTTTATAGTTTAAGCCCCACTCTTTTGATTAAATCTTCTTCCCAAATTTTTGCAGCCCTAAATGATTAATATTGTCTCTGAAACCCTGAATCAAATTTAATAGGACCCCTTTTATTAAGAATGATGAGAGAGTGGTTAGGTAACCTAAAATGTTGGCTAAAGTGGGAATATTGTAATTTAAACAGATCTACTTTAAATTTTTAATAAAAACATTTAAAGGCACATTTGTTGCCCAATTTTTTGATGACAGGCCTAGTCCTTTTGCTCCAGTAGGTCTCCCTTGAGAAGAGTTCTGCATCATCTTTCTTACACAAACCATCATTATTATATATTTTTCATACATTTATATATATTCTCTAGAGTCTGACATTTTTGACTCAAACTTTCACAGGTTTTTTTGGCCTCACCTAGTTTGACCACATTTTTAAAATAACTTACCTTAGCTCATTTAACTTGTTTTCCACAGATACTGCAACTCTCTTTTTGCCCTCAGATTTCATTGGTTTCATAATTTTTCAACTAAATTAGCTAGTTGCAAGAACAAGCACAAAAGCAGGTCCAGAAACAAGAACTGTTGGGAAGTTACAATTCTTTGTGAAAGGGGGTGTTGGGGGATGGGAAGGTATGGTGGGCTGAATGACGGCCCCCCAAAGATGTTCATGTCCTAATCCCAGGAACCTGTGAATGTTACCTTATATAGTGAAAAGACTTTGCAGATATGATTAAGTTAAGGATTTTGAGATGGAGAGGTTATCCTGGATTATCTAGATGGGCCCAACACAATCACAAGAGTCTTATAAAACAGAGACAGAAGCTCACGGTCAATGGTATGACATGACTATAGAAGCAAGAAGTTGAAGTGACACGAGGAAGAGGCTATAAACCAAGGAATACAGACAGCTTCCAAAAGTTAAAAAAGCCAAGAGAACAGATTCTTACCTCAGGGCCTCCAGAAGGAACCAGCTTGGCCAACACCTTGACTGTAGCCCAGTGAGATTGATTTTGAACTTCTGACCTCCAGAGCTGTAAGATAATACATGTGTGCTGTTTTAAGCCATTATGATTGTGGTAACTTGCTACAGGGGCTGTAGGGAATTAATACAGGACCCAAGTGTGTTGTTCTAAAGAAGCACTCAGAGTGTCATGAGCAAACTGGTACTGAGGGACTGTGTCAGTCGATATGGCAAGGGCAGCAAGTAAAGAGTAATTAAAAGCGATTCTACTGTAATTAATTCAGAACTGTATTTTGTTCACAATTCTTTCAAATGTCTTGCCAGACAGATGGTGAATTTTTTTTTTTTAGGGCATCAACGTGTTCCTTTGCTGGTTTTGCAACTTAGAAATAGCATTTTAAGTCAGCAACTAATCATTTTATTTATAATTAAAAATAGTCTATGTGGAATTTTTGTGGCTTAATCTGCAGACTAGTATATTTAAGATTTGTTTTAAGGAAAATTGAATTCTCTCCTGTGCTCATCTCATATAGGAAACATGAGGTGGAGAAAACATCAAACAAAGGTTTCGGGGTCCTAGTTACCTGTTTTACCAACTCTTTGTCCTTGGACCTGTTAAGGAACCTCTCTCAATTTAGTTTCTTCTTACATAAAATGGGGATTATAATAGCATCCACCTTCTAGTCTTATTGGGAGGAACAAAGACAGTACAAAAAAATTGCTTGGTCCACAGATACATAAAAAGTGGTAGTGATTCTTACCACTGTATTGTTGATAGAGAGAATGCTATAGAATGGTGTGAAGGAGTAAATGGACTTCATTAACAACAGTGTAGACCGTTGGACCTTTTATACTTTAAAGCTAGAAGAATTCTCCAACACCGTTTAGAATAGGGGTTGGCAAAATGTGGCCCACAGACCAAATTGGCCTGCTTCCTATTTTCATAAATACATTTTATTGGAATACAATCATATCCATTTACCTGTTGCCTATGGCAGCTTTTGCACTTCAGTGGCAGAGTTGAGTGGCTATGACAGGGACTTTATGGCCTGCAGAGTCTAAAATACTTAGGATCTGGCCTTTTACAGAAAAAGTTTGACAACTCTGATCTGGAACAACTAATTATACAAATAAGGAAAACAGGCACAGATAAGATAGGTGACTTTGTCCACAGTGGCATGGCTAACTAGGGACAGAACCAGAATTGCAATTCTGATGTCTTGACTCCCACCGCAAAGTTTGAATGAAGCAGAGAAAATGACACTTCTCTGAGTCCAGCTCAAAATGGGGTCTTTGGTGGAGTCTGGCTCTGATTCTAGGAAAAGACTGACTACCAAGTGCCTCCCCAGGATGTCCCCAGGTTGGTTCATATCTCCATGTTCTGACACCTGAAACTTGTAGACCTGCCCTACAAGAAATGCTAAAAGGAATCTTCCAAGTGGAAATGAAAGGATATTAGACAGTAACTTGAAACCATTTGAAGAAATAAAGAGAACTAGTAAATATAACTACATAGGTAAGTAGAAAGCCAGTACTGTATTGTTAATTTGTAACTAATTTTTCCCTTATATGATTTAAAATACAAAAACGTAAACAATAATTATAGGATGATATTAGTGAGCATGGGATGTATAAAGAGGTAACTGTGATGACAATAACAACATAGAAGGGAGACGGAGTTGTATAGAAGCTGAGTTTTTGTATACTATTGAAGCTAAAGTGGTAAAAATTCAGAATCGATTGTTACACGTTAAAGAGTTGAATTATAATCTCAAGGGTAATCATTAAGAATACAACTAAAAAACACAGAAAAGGAAATAAGAAAGGAACCAAAACAGTACACTACAAAAAAAAAAAAAAAGAAATCAATTAAACACAAAAAGAAAGCTGTAATGGAGGAATTGAAGAGCACTGATTTCCTTCCCAGGTTCTTCTCTTGGTTTAACATTTGTGTCATGTTATGACCACAAAATAGGAAGAAAATGAAATGCTGCCTTTTTTAGAATATTTTGAAATGCTTCTCAAGCAATTGAGTGTCACAAACAGAAGTCATTGTCCCTTCCTCTCTGCCTTTCCATAGTTTCCTGGTTACTGTAAATCCTCTTTTCATTATACTCCTGGCTTGCTGGCTTCTTACAATAGTTCTGTAGAGGAACACTGACATTGATTTAATTCATTTCTTTAAGTTTTATTGTGCTGTTTGAGAGATTTTTTTTAATTTATTTTTTACAATAGTGCAATAGTTATACTTTTTACCCCTCAAAGTGACAACCCCCGTCCCGCAATTCACCTCTCTACTCCCCCCCATATCATACATATCTATTACAACTCCCCTGACCCCACTCCCACACTGTACTCCTCATCCCATGACTATATATATACATTAAATCACAGTTAACATTCAATATTATACAACATCAGCTTCAGGTGTACAGAGCAGTGATCAAGCCTCTACCCCATCCTCGAAGCAGTCTCCCCAACAAGACACATGACCATCTGACACCCCACAAAGCATTCACAACATTATCAATTACATTCCCAGAACTGCCCCCCATATTCCTGTGGCAACATTGTAGTCACCCACCTACACTGTCCAAAACCTTCTCCCTCTCCCTCATCCCCACCTCCTCCCAGCCAGCAACCATCAGTTTTTCCTTTGTATCTGCTTGATATGATTTCAATCTTCTTAAATTTACTGAGACTTGTTTTGTGGCCTAACATGTGGTCTATCTTGGAAAATGTCCCATGTGCACTTGAGAAGAATGTATATTCTGTTGTTTCTGGGTGAAATGCTCTAAAAATATGAATGAAATCCAGCTGGTCTAAAGTGTCATTTAAGGCCACTCTTTCTGTGTTGATTTTCTGTCTGGAGGATCTGTCCATTAGTGACAACGGGTGTTGAAGTCCCCTACTACAATAGTGTTACTGTTGATCTCTGTCTGTTAAAATCTGTTTTATATAATTAGGAGCTCCTATGTTGGGTGCATAGATGTTTATTAGGGTTATAGTGCCCTTCTTTGTCTTTTATTGTAGTCTTCATTTTAAAGTCTATTTTGTTCAAAACAGGTACTGCTACTCCAGTTTTTTTTCTCATTTCCATTTGCATGAAATATCTTATTCCATCCCTTTACTTTCAGTCTGTGTGTGTCTTTTGCTCTGAGATGAGTCTCTTGTAAACAGCATATACATGGGGCCTATTTTCTTATCCACTCAGCCACTCTCTGTCTTTTGATTGGAGCATTTAGCCCATTCACATTTAAAATGATTATTGATAGGTGCATATGTATTGCCATTGTTATTTGTATTCCTGGTCTTCCTAGATTAGCTTGTTTACCCCTTTCTTCTCTTTGAAAAAGCCCTTTTAACATTTCCTGCAATGCTGGCTTGGTGGTAATGAATTCCTTAAGCTTATTCTTTCATGAGAAGCTCTTTATTTCTCCTTCAATTTTAAGTGATAGCCATGCTGGGTAGAGCAATCTTGGTTGTAGGCCTTTATTTTGTGTCACTTTGACTATTTCCTGCCACTCCCTTCTGGCCTGCAGAGTTTCTGTGGACAAGTCAGTTGTTAGTCTTATAGGAGTTCCTTTGTATGTAACCTGCTGTCTTTCTCTTGCTGCTTTTAGGATTCTGTCTTTGTCTTTAGCTTTTGCCATTTTAACTATGATGTGTCTTGGTGTGGACCTGTTTGGGTTCAGTTTGTTTGGAACTCTCTGCACTTCCTGTGCTTGTATGTCGATTTCCTTCACTAGGGTAGGGAAGTTTTCAGTCATTATTTTTTCAAATACATTCTCGACCCCTTGCTTCTTCTCTTCTCCTTCTGGTATTCCTATTATGTGATCTTGTTGCGCTACATCTTGTCCCATAGGGCTCTTAAACTATTTTCATTGTTTTTTATTCATTTGTCTTTTTGTTGTTCCAACTGGGTGATTTCTGCTATTTTGTCTTCCAAATCACTGATCCGATCCTCTGCTTCACCTAATCTACTGGTGATTCCTTCGAGTGTGTTCTTCATTTCAGTTATTGTATTCTTTAGTTCTAACTGGTTGTTTTTTATGATTTCCCTATCCTTCCTTATGTCCTCACTAAGTTTGTTAAACATTCTTATCATCAGTGTTCTAAACTCTGTCTCTGAAAGGTTGGATCCCTCTGTTTCATTTAGTTCCATTTTTAGAGGTTTCTTCTGATCTTTTACTTGTGAAATGTTTCTTTGTTTCCTCATTCTGGCTGTTGCTCTGGGATTGGTTCGATGTGTTAGATAGATCACCAGGAAAGCCCCGGCTGGATCACATAGGCACACAGCTCACGGCCCAACACTCCCAGGACTGAAAGATTTTTGAGTTACCTTTTTTGCATTATTTTTGATCATGGTCTTACATGTGCTTTGTATAAAAAATTCAAAATACCTGAAGAAGCTCGGATGTAAGTCAATAAATGAAGGAAAACTGCCTTGTTATGTCAGGATATGATAACTAATGTTAACATTTGAAATTGTGAAGTTCTTTTCAATAAAATTGGGTGCTAGTAAAACAAGATTTGGAAAAGTTAGGGCTCTTTCTGCATGCGACATTAAACCTAACGTAAGTTAAGCCAAAAGGGAAGCCTCTTGGTTCAAGGAACTGAAAAGTCCAAAGCTTCAGGCACTCGGACTATGTCATCTGGACCTCCTATGTTTCTCCAACTCTTGGCTCTTCTGCTTCTATGTTGGCTCCTTTTTGAGACAGATGTTCCCTCTGATGTTAAGAGGGCTGCAGTACTTCCAGCTTCACATCCTTCCAAGTTCAGGTAGAAAGGCAAAGTTTCTTCCTGAAACAGCAGAAATCCTGGGGTTCACTCTGATTGGACTGGTCATAGGTCCTTGTGGATTTGAGACACTGATACCCTGGGGTCAGGGTCAGAGCCCCACCCAGAGCACATGGACAGAGAGTGGGGGTGAGAGTGGCTCCCCTAAAGGAACTCAGAGTGCTGTTAGCAATGGAAGGGGCAGGGATGCTGGGTGGTTTCTACATTCCTTTATCACATAGAATGCCAGATGGTGAGAAGACCACCAATGTCCATACATTCTTCATTCAGATGCCCTAGGAGGGAGAGATTGGTCAAGAAGGGAGTCAGTGTCCACGATGTTAGAGGGGCTTCCTCCAAAGAAACTGAATCCAGGGAAATGAATGACTACCATAAGGTTACAACTTCTTTGTAACATGGGGGGAAGTACTGAGGGGAAGTTCAGGTATTCTGACCCTTCATACAGACAATGTCACTCAGTAACCCTAGCAGAAGGGGTTAATTAGTAGAACTTTCTGAGTGCCTTAGGACAAAATTATTTCTCAGAAATGGGCAAAGACCATAACTTATATTTTCTCTACCTCTTCATATACTCATAAGATGTTGAAATAGATATTTGTATATGTATGTGTATATAGAGAGATTTACATGTATATGATATATATATATATATATATATATATATATATATATATATATATATAAACACATACATCTGGTGAAAGAGAGAGACAAAAAGAAAGATTGATTGCATTTTAGACTCATGCCTGAGTAGAAAACTTTTTTAAAAAACTGTTTTGTTTTTTCTTTTTCAAAATGCATAGTTACAGGATAATTATTGTTCAACACCAGGCAGAAGAAATAGATGATCTCAAAGTTTCCACACAGTTTGTGATCCTTTTATTGATTTTTTCGAAAACTTATTTCCAAACAACTGGTAAATATACAAAGTAAATATTCTTCTTAAGTCATTGCTATTATTGCTGGGGCTGGAAATCAGGCCTTCCCACATGCGTCAGTAAAGTGCCAAATGAACAGATGGATTGTGTGCTCTGTGAAACATCTGACAAGCTTGGGCTGTGTTTGGATACAGTACACACGTGGTTGGGTGCTGCATTACACCCGAAGCTAATCTAGGTACAGCTCATTTGACTATATCATACCGGGAGCAAAAGACCATGAACCAAGGGCATGAACATGGAAATATCACACATGAATATTTCCTGTGATTTTTTTTTTTCCCTGTGATTAAGAGACACAAATCTAATCAAACATTGGTACTAGACCCAATATTTGGCTCCCCCCCCCCACCCTCCATCCCTGGTAATCCAACACTCAAGAGATCTCACCAAGGCCGGCCAAGTGAGGCATTGGTTAAGAGCTGGCTTGGGATGCCAGTGGCCCTGGTTCGGATCCCACATATGAGGGACAGTGACACTGCCTTCTACAGCTAAGATGGTGATCAACAGCTCCACCTGGAGCTGGGCTGCGTGAGTCCCCAGGATGGCATAGCTACTCCCCCTGCTGCAGTGGGCTGCCATAGGCTACAGTGAGTGGCCGGCAGCCAGAGTGAGCAACTGACAGCTGGAGTGAGTTGCCAAGAGCTGCTGTGAGCGGCCATCCAGAGGCCAGCGATCGATCTGCCTCACCCGAGAAGAGTGCAATGATGATACCAACATGGACCAGTGAAGCAACGTCCTCCACAACTAGACTGAAGAACCGAAGGACAGCAACTTGTCTGTTCCCCTTCCCTGGTTCCCCAATGCTGTTTCCCTCCCCCAATTCCCCAATAAAAATCTTTCAAAAAAAAAAAAAGAGATCCCACCAAAAATAAGCTTTATTAAGGCCCCCTTCTGTAAATTGGCTGCTCATCTAGCCTTTTCACTGTGGTCACTAGCCTTGACTAAGGTTTTTAGGTGTGATTCACAAAGCTCCTTTGACTTATAGCTTCATGAAGTGTGATCAAACAATATGGTGAATGTTTAAATTTAAAAAAATTATTACAGTAAAAGACACATTGCCATTAATCCCTCTCAGTACTCCCCCTCACTTCGAACACACTTATCTCATTATTCTTTCCACTTTCTGAAGCAGTTCTGGAGGTCCTCTTTCTTATCTTTAGGTGCCCTGCTATGGTTTCCTCGATGTCCTGAATCATTTTGATTTGGGGGAAGCCCCAGAAGTCGCAAGGTGCCAGATTCGGTGAATAAGGTGGATAAGGCTGTGCCATGATATTTTTATTGGACAGAAATTGCCATACCAGAAGTGATGTGTGACACGGAGCCTTTTGTTGTGATCAAAATATATAGCGAATGCTGCTGCCAAGCACCATCCAATGGAAAGTCAGGGATCTTCTTCAATGCAGGAAACAGTGCATTGAACCTTAGTAACAGTGTGTGACAAGTTTCACCTTGTTGGGTGCAGTCAGCGGGGTGTGAGCTATCATTGAGAGAAGGTGTGTTTTAATGTGTGCTATAAATCATCCTCCATCATGACAATGCACTGTGTCACACATCGCTTCTGGTATTTCTGGCAATTTCTGTCAAATAAAAACATTACAGTGTGTCCTCATCCACCTTATTCACCGGATCTGGCATCTTGCAACTTCTGGCTCTTCCCCCAAATCAAAGTGATTCAGAGCATGAAGGCAGCCACCGCAGCTCAAACTAAAGACACTCACGAAAGAGGACTGCAGCTCAAACTAAAGACACTCACGAAAGAGGACTTCCAGAACTGCTTCAGAAAGTGGCAAGAACGATGGGAAAAGTGAGTTTGAAGTAAGGGAGAGTATTTTGAGAGGGATTAATGGCAATATGTCCTTTACTGTAATAAATTTTTTTAATGTGAACATTCACTGCATCTTTTTATCACACCTTGTATAAATGTATATAATAAAATGAACTTGGTACAGACACTTTGGAAGACACATTGGCAGTTTCTTACGAAGTAAACATACTCTCACCATATGATCCAGCAATTGTGCTTCTTGGTAGTTACATACAAGAGTTAAAATTTTATGTCCACACAAAATCCTGCACACTGATGTTTATAGCAGCTTTATTCATAATTGCCGAAACTTGAAAGCTACCAAGATGCCCTTCAATAGGTGAATAGATAAATAAACTGTGGTCCATCCAGACAATGGAATATTACCCAGCACAAAAAAATTGAGCTACAAGCTATGAAAAGATATGGAAGAACCTTAAATGCACATTACTAAGTAAAAGAAGCCAATCTGAAAAGGCTACATACTGTATGATTCCAACTGTATGACATTCTGGAAAAGGCAACATTAAAAAGACAATAAAAAGATCAGTGATTACCAGGTGTGGAGGGATGAATAGGTAGAACACAGAGGATTGTTTGGGCAGTGAAAATACATCACTTAGGATATCTTACTGTAATGATGAATGCACATGATTATTCATTTGTCCAAACCCATAGAATGCACAACATCAAGAGTGAACCCTAAGATAAACTATTGGCTTTGGGTGACTACGATGTGTCAATGGAATGTACATAGAATAGAATGTGTTAATGTAGGTTTATTAATTATTACAAATGTAATACTCTGATAGGGGATATTGATAATGGGGGAGTTTATGTATGTGTAGGGGAATAAGGTATACGGGAACTCTTTGTACCTTCTCAGTTTTCCTGTGAACCTAAAACAGCGCTAAAGAAATAGTCCTATAATTAATTAATTAAATTCTATGCAATAGCCACCAATTAATTTAAGTAACTTATACCCGTGTTCATTCATTCATTCTAAAAATATTTTCTGAATAGTACCTTCATTCTAGGCACTGAGCTACTGAGCCAAGGGCAGGAAGCAACATTACAAACAATATACAATGTTTTTTATATAAACCTATCCTTCCTCTGTAGTGAATTGGTAAAAACACTGAGTCTCATCCAGAAGTCTCTCTGTGTATTTCAACTCAGCTCCTTTTTTTCTGTTGTCCAGTAAACCTTTTCTGCATCACTCTACTCAAGAGCTTGTGCTGTTGGTGGTAATTAATTCCAATTACAGAAAACTCTAATTCCATTTGTACATACACGAGTTCATTTTCTAAGTTCAGCCACCATTTTGTCAATAACATTCATGAATATTGATTATTGGAATCCACATAATACCAGAATTGAAGAAATTTCATCTTTTTCAATATATATTTTTCACAGTTTTCCTGGAAACATTGTTCTCACTGTCCATCTGAACTTCGGTAGAGTACTAAGAGGGGTTTTACAATCACACATTTGTTGAAGAAATTGAAAGATTCCAAGTTGAGTACAAATTCCAGGTACTTCAGTTACTTGGAAGAGTTTTCTCTATTCTTCAGAAGTTTGTGAACTCTATGATACTTCCTGTTTGACACCATTAGAGCCTTCCTCTGAAGTTGGTTTTCCTCTTGACTCCCCCAAATTGCCATGATCTATCTTTTCCATAGTTACTGCCTGAAGTAGGGGATTGCGAATATTAAGTACTCTGTTTAGTGCACTAAACAGGAAGTGGATGGTCCTGGTGGTAGATAATAGGGAAAAGGCCAATGTATCTCATCATAAGCTTCCCATAAGACTCTTTAGGACCTGATGCCCATCTCCCTGCTCCCCTGACCTGCTCAGCTGGGCAGACAGCTCAAGCTCACTTGCCATAGGTTTATAATGGAACACTTCTTTTTCTCTCTGTCTTTTTAAGAGAATGCTACATGTTTCAACAGTCATATTTAAGGTCAATTTTGAAAATTGCATAAAGGTGACAGTTTTGGATGCCTGATTTGGACAATCTGAGCTAATGATTTTCAGTCCCTGCTCTAGCGAATTATCTGAAGGCTGCTTCTTCTGAAATTCATTCTTCGTTATTACTAGGATTTGATCAGGTCAGTTTGCCAAAATTGGCCAGGTTAGTTGTTTATGTAATAGAAGAAAACTGTTCAAACTAATCCAGTAGATATCACTCTTCTCTGTTCTGGTATCCCAATCTCAAAATCCTTGTTGCCACCAAACTTGGTGTCCATTAGTGGAGGAATGGGTGAATAAAGTGGGTGGACTGCCTACTGTGGAATCTTGTGCAGCAGATAAAAACACAAAGTGGGATGAAACGACAGCAACAATCTTAAGTCTTTGAAACACAGTACTGGGTGAGAAAAATAGTAAGAAAAAATAAAATGTATAGCACATACACACAAAACAATGTACGTACTTTATTTTATAAGATAAAGGCATATTTAAAGAGACATATGAAACATATGAAAGTGGGTACTCAAGGTGGGAAGTGGGGGTTAGGGATGGAGGGGGGAAATCAAATCAAAGAAGCCCCACTGAATATGTGATCGTAAGTCAATATGAACTGAGGAATAAGATGAACCCCTTTGAGCCCTCAAAAAAGGCATAAATAAATACTAGATTCAGAAACCTCGATCGGAAAATTGGTACTTCCCAAAAGGTTCCATGGAATGTGAACATTCTGAGAAATGTTAATAGGTATTTCCCAAAAGCAGATTCTAAGATCAAACACATTTGGGAAACAGGTTCAACAAAGCTAATCAGGTTACTTCAACTCAGGTGTTCTCAGAGCACACAATAAATAGCCTAATCCAAGATGAGCATATGTAGTACTTCCCATCTTTTTGGTTTTATGATGCTCTTTGCCAAACTCTGTTTTGCAAAAACACAGAGCAGGAAATTCTGCTCTAAACAGTTACCCCAGGTACTTTCTCCCCCCCAGGACATCCTTCAGAATCCATCCCTACCTGAACTCCAGGTCTCCTTTCTTCCATGAAGCTCCTCTGCAGCCCACAATAATCTCTATTCTGATCTTGTTGCTGCAACTCTCTGGCCTTTGGACAAAGGCCAATAAGCAATAAGATCAGAATACCTCACTGTTGTTGCAAAACACTTATTACTGCAGCAAGAAGACTGTCTTGAAGGATATGGAGGAGTCTTCCAGGTAAAGAGTGGGAGGTAACATGGTGTGCTGGTGAATGTTTAACAACTGGCACTCCACGAAAGGGGAAAAGAAAGCCCTGTTGTATAGTGTTTGTTCATTTCCGTGGTGTAAATTCTACTGCGGCAGATTTCAAGGTACCAACATGAAGTCAATGAACAGAGCTGGGACTAGATAGGCATGAGCTAGTAAGAGCCAGCACCAGCACACCTCCAGAGAGGCTAGGTGAAAGGAACAACACATCCAAAGGCATAGAGGTCTGAAAATGCCTGGTGATTAGTTGGCTATTGTCCTGCAGAGTGTGAGATAGGAGCTGGAAAGCAGATGGAAATGCAGAAGCATGCCCAGTCTGAACCAGGTAATCCACAAAGAGAAGACAGGTGTTGCCTGTGTGGGGAGAAGCAGATCATGGAGGACCTTGGAAAACAGTTTGGGAAGAGATTGCAAAAAACATTGAATTTTTGCAATTTTCCCTTTTATGCAATTGATAGTGATCTAAACCATCCAGGTTTTAGAGGAAAAACTCTAGTGGCAGTGTGGAGAAATAAACAGAGGACTGGGAGACTGGGAGTAGGGCAACTGGTTAACCAATTTTCAAAATAGTATTGTGAAGAGCTGTAAACTGCTGATGCTTGGCATCTTTGGGCCACAACTCAGCCATTTCCGTACTACTCACATACTTCCTACCTCAAGGGGTTCTTTAACTCAGGCCTCTGTAAAACAACAAAAGGAAATAATAATTTAAGAAGCACTACTAAATATAAACTATACAATATAGCGCATGGCTTTATCAAATATAAGTGTGCGTGTGTATGTTTTTACATACCGTGAATTCTTTTATAAATCCCGGTTCCTCCACAACAGGGAATAGTTGATCTGCTTCTGCTTATCTTCTTCTTATTGCTAACTCTTATTGCCTCTTCCTGAGTACCACACTGGTCCCATTAAGCTCTCAGATTGGTTCTATATTTGCTTGATGTTCAGTTATACAAGTGCTCACCTCCTTTAACTCCAGGAAAGCTTGTTTATGCAGCTGTAGCACCCTTGCTGCTCATGATGCTGAGCCAGATTTCCTTGGCATTAAGTGTTGGAGCTGAACACCACATCTACTCAGGAGATGTCATACTTTCTCAGGCCTCCTAGCCTAAGCAACTCTTCCGGCCACATGGCCCGGGGGGCTGATGATGATTGGACAGAGTTCTGGTTCACTGGTCAACAGTGGTCCATAAGATGGCTGGGTAACTGTAGCCTCTGGTTTTGCCACAGGTTTCTGTGATTGCTTTCTAGGTATGTGCATTTCCACCCGTTGGGGTGAGCCTGTGATTTATAAAGAAAGGTGTGAATGTGACAATGTCTGCAGAACCCCACACCAACTTTCTCTGAGTTACAGTTTGTTTTTTTTCCCCTGTTTTCTTTTTCCTTCTGTATCTGGCATCAGAATCAAGCATTTGTTACCTCTTTGCCGGGCTCCTTTAACTCTTGTACTTCCAGCAGATGGGGCAGCAGCAGCAGGAGACAGGAAGGTGAGCTGAGAGATGATAGAAAGTGCACTGCAGCTTCTCATTCCCCCTCAAAGTAACCTTGTAGTGAAGAAGACAAGTAAGTGTTCTCACTCTCTCCCAAACATGCTGGTGTTCATGCCAACCCACGTCTCCAGCCACACTAGAATGTCGTGGTTAAGAGTGTGGGCCCAGGTCCAATCACCTGATTTAAACCTTGCTTTATCATCTGCCAGCACGTTGACCTCAGCAGGATTGCCAGATTTAGCAAAAACAAACAAATGCAAGAACAAACCCTTATTTAAATGTGCCCGATGAAAAATGAATAATTTTTAGTATAAGGATGTCCCATGCAATTAGTATTTATACGAATAGATTGTTTGTGATTTTACTGGGTGTCCTGTATTTTATCTGGCAACCCTAGATAGCAGGCCGCAAATTGCTTAACATCTCTGTGTCCAAATTTCCTTTCCTAGAACTTGAGAATAATGGGACTCCCTATCAGAAAGGGTTGTCCTGGGGATTAAATGAGGTAATATGTGTAAAATGTTAGGAACTTGGCTGCCGGCACACACTAATAAATGTTACATGGATATTCAATACAGTATGGTGAAGTACATGCACTTGGGAGTTATTTAGATCAGGTTCAAGATGACCTTTGGTAAGTTATTTAACTTCTCTGTGTCTCAGTCTCATCATCTATAGAATGGGGCTAATTATAGGTCTTGCCTTACGTTGTTGAGAGGAGTAAATAAGAAAATATATGGAAATAGTTTAGCACAATGCTGGGCTCATAGGAAAAGTATTCTATGTAATAAGTAGTCATGAGAACACCCTCCTCACCCCTCCAGGAGCCAACATTGCTGTGCAGCTTCTCCCACCAGTGGGCACTGGTGCCTCTTCCTCTGAATTTCTGTAGTCCTTGCTGATTTTACCACCTACTGACCCCTGGACTATATTCTGTCCTGCACTGTTTGCTAACTGTCCCATTTAGAAGTGCCTTAGCACATTGGTCAGATTCCCCTCCCCCGCAACCTTTGGTGCTCAGGCACCATTTTCAGTAGATATCTGTTGACTGATTAACTTTTTAGTGCCATTGTCATGGATGGGAAGACCAAAAGAGTCAAATGTACATATCCAATCACCTACTTCCTGAAACTGACAAGCAGGGAAGGAAGGTCCTGTTTTACAACATCAATGCAGATTTTCCAGAGCATATGGAACCCTGGAGAAAAGATCCAAAGTGTCAGGGCTGCCATTGTCGGAGCATGGTCAAGCAGAAGTTTCAAGTGCTTGCCTTCTCCAGATGTCTGTCTGGGTCTTCCTCACTGGTTGAGAGAGGCTACTTCTCTCAAATCCTGCGGATGGGGCTTGAGACCTGAAAAGGTTCAGCACGCGGGTACTAAGTAGATTAATCACGGTGCATTAGAAACAGCCTTAGACTTTTAACAAGGTACAAAACCAGGAGTTTTCCGTACATTCCAAACAGGATAACAATAGTTAAACCTCTATACCACTGATTCTCCATACTGACTGTTACAATTACCCTTGGACCTTTAAAAACTACCTGATTGTGAGTTAGTTGGTCTGGATGGGAGGCCTGGATGGCCAATTTTAAAAGCTCCCCAAGTGATTGTAATGGGCAGCTGTGGCTGAGGAACTCTGCTTATGCTGCTTTAAATGGAAACCAATGGCCTGCCTGACACGTGATTTTTTTTCAAAGTGCAGACTAGTAGTTCTCAATTGGATACAGGTGTAGTCAGAGTTCCTCCTTCCCAGCGCACAGCCTACCCGAACACTGAAAATCGAAAATTGCAGTGGAGAAATTAGAGTTGCTTTATTGCAAGCGCCATGCAAGGACAACGGAAAAGCTATTGCTCAAAGGCCCAAACATCCTGATGCCTTACAATGAAAGCGTTTTAAGGAGATGGCGGGGAACCAGTACTTGGAAGTGCTGGTAGGTAGAGCACGTTTTATTGGGGTACCTTGAATATTTATGATAAGGGTTTCAGCGCCTGATCTTCCTGAAGAACAGACCCTTCCCTTCTGAAAGAGTTCTGGTGTTCCAGTTCGTCATGTACCAACCCTTTGGTTCCGTGGGGGAGGGATGAGGCTTTGGCTCTGCGCGCAGCTGGACACAGGGGTAGCACATGCGCAGTGCTGTCTGTAAAACAACAGAGATTGTGTTAATCACCAATCTGCTTCAAGGGAACAGAACCAGTTTTAAGCTGGTCAGAGTGATGTGTGCGCTGTTTCACAGGTTGAGACCTAGATATCAATTTTTTTTTTCTTCTGGGCAGTAGATAAAACAAGTCTAAAATGACTTGATGTTCTTCCAAATTAACTGTGTAATTAACTATCACTGAACAAACTTCTTGTAAGGTCTTGCCAATGGCATAGTCCTATATCCTGTTCAGCGAGCACACTGAAAGCCAGTTTTCCAGTGTGGGGTAAACTCGGGTTTATGGGAACCGATTACTAAAAATCACCTGGTGGCCTCGAAAGCAAGATCAAGGATCACAAAGCTACAGACTGTGGGTGCTGGGAAGGATGTTGGAGCAGAGCTTTTCATGTGCACATGAATCACCTGGGGTCTGCTAATGCCCAGATGCTGACTCTATGGGACTGGGGAGGAGACTGGAAGCCCACATTTCTAACAAGCTTCCAGCTGGTTCCTGAAACACATTTAGGCCTTGGAGTAAATCTGCCTTACAGAGCTTTAAAAAACTTCCAGTGCCTAAGTCCTACCCCAGATCTAGTGAATTAGGATCTCTGGGGGTAGGGCCTGAAGATCAGCATTTTCTCAAAGTTCCCCAACTGAATCTACTGTGCAGCCAAGACAGAGAACTGCCCATTAGGCTGCGTAGGAAACCGAGGCCCAGAGAAGTGAAGTTTTAAGCAACAGCTGAGAAGCCTACATTTTGAAACCAGCATCCAAGACTGGCTACAAAAACCTTCCTCAATTCCACAGTCACAGAAAGTAGATTAGTGGTTGCCAGGACTCTGGAGAAAGGAGAGAAATGGGAGTGACTGCTAATGGACACAAGGTTTCTTTTGGGGGCAATGAAAATGTTCTAAAGTTAGGCAGTGGTGATGGTTGCACAAATCTGTAAATGTACTATATATATGCCACTGGGTGGCACATTGCAAATGTGTGAATTTTATGATAAGTGAATTAGATCTCAATAAAACTACATACAATTTTTTTAAACTTTGATAAAGAGAAACTGGAACTTAAAGCAAGCATAATTGGTCAGGAGGGCCTTTGGGAGGAGCTAGGGCTTATGGGAGTCCTTGTGCTCTATGACCCTACATGCAAGAACCCTACAGTCCCATTTATAATAACTTTCCATTAACTTTCTTTTCCCTTATACAGAAGGTGTCAAAAAAAAATGTATACAC
Organism: Aselliscus stoliczkanus; assembly: GCA_033961575.1. Taxonomy (NCBI): domain Eukaryota; kingdom Metazoa; phylum Chordata; class Mammalia; order Chiroptera; family Hipposideridae; genus Aselliscus; species Aselliscus stoliczkanus. Next base: position 29,378,860 of record CM066731.1, read on the forward strand.
ATTTTAAGAAAGGGAAAAAACCCTGTATTAAAATTGTAATATACACCAATAACAAAAGATGAGTACAAGTCATGTTTGACTTTTGCAATTACAAGAGGTGCTCAGAGCGGTTACCATCAGCGTCCAGGCACTTCTGATTATGGCGAACTACTGCTTGCTTGAGCTACGCTGACCAAAGTGTTAACATCTCTTAAAATACATATACATTTTTTTGGCACCCTCGTTATATATAAATACCCCTCCACCTTGGCAGGCAGGCCAGAATATTCACATGGCTTGCTATGTCTGCATGCACTTTCTTTTTCCCAAATAAATGCTTTTTGATGATGACATTATTTTTCAATCAACAACTTCTATTTCTCCTTACTATCATTTTCCTTCATTTGATTGAAGAAATTCTAAAGCAGCAGATGGGGGTAAAGGAAGGGGGTGTGCAGTGTGTGATTGGGTGCCGGCTATCCAGGAGTGTACCCAGCTGACACTCCTTATCCCTTAAAAGCCACTCTCCTCTCCGTACCCCACTAATTACCACAGTTTTCTGGCATCTCAGGTCTCCGTTCTGTATGGGCGGCTTTCAGTTTCAGGATAACATCTGGGGTTGTCATCAAAATTTCAGTTACTGTCAGGAAACTCACATCTCAAGGGCAGACCCCGTACAGGTAAGGGTAGAAGACTTTTTCTCCTATGCAAATTGGTACTGCAATTAGATTGTGTCCTAGAGGTGGCTTTTCGTTTCAGAGACAAGAAAATAGGAAGTGAAATTTTTTTCCATAAGAATTATCACTATCATTTTAACATATTTCAGGTTTATGCATATTTATATTTCAGAAGATTAAGTATTATCTTAAGTATTATTATCCCAATAATAAATAAGTTTAGGGTGATAAACACTCAGCAATCTGTAGGTCATTGACAGGCAAAGTCTTTAAAAGGATATACCCACCAATTTAACAATAAAATAAGGGAAAGAGATTCTGAAATTCCACATTGTTAAGGGTGGAGAAGTAAGAGATAAAATGTCTTCATGGGATTTAGTAGTGTCTCCTTTTTCAATTTTACCTAAAATGGTTGGTTTGAAATGACTCAGGCTGATTTGGATACCAGAGCATTCCATGCCCCAAAGGACATTCTATTCCTCCTAGTTAATTCCTGAAGTTCAACCACAGCCAATCAGAGAAGCCGTTCCCCTAGTCACTGGACTCAGACTAATTGTTAATCCACACACAATTTCAAGGCCGTTAACCAACAGAGGATTTCTTTATACACACTGTTCAAAAACTTTCTCCAAGGAATGGGAGGGAGGGTGAAAGGAGAAAGCTGTAAAATAATTACATCACTTTCATTGCTTCTGCAAAAATGGGAAGTTTTAATGAATTGATGTGAAGACTGGTATTTAAACCGTCTATAGGGTAGATTTCCAGTCTACAGAGGTTGCTTAAGTCTGTGAAATATGCCACATTGTTCTGTGGCATCTTTTAACCTCACTTCAAGAGAATATAAAAGACACATGGAAAGGTTTTTCCCTTTGTTTCTGGGAGAGGCTAGAATAACTTCTTGTAACTCAGAGTGTGGTCCTCTGACCTGCAGCTTGTTAAATGCAGAATCTGGGAGCTTGTTTAAAATGCAGAATCTCAGTCCTCTCCCCAGAACTACTAAATTAGAACCTGCAATTTAACAAGCTCCTAGGTGATTCATATCACATTAAAGTTTGAGAAGTACTAGTCTGGGTCAACTGTTGTTGAACTTGGCTGCACATTGCAATCGCTTGGAGAGCTTTTAAAAGTCCCAGTCTTTAGATCAATTAATCAGAATCTCTCAGACCAGGCGTCAGTAGTGTTCCAGGAGTCTTGGTTCTTCTTACCAACACAGTGAAGAATCAAAGGTCAGCAAGCTGATTAATATGCATGCAGGGTTTATTAGTGATACATTCTCAGGGAAGAGAAGGGGCCTAGCTGAGGTGGGGGGAGGGAGAGGGAACATGTAGGCAAGAGAGCTCTTGTCTCTAGAACTTATAGTTTGCTGGGTGAGGTGAGAGAGTTACATATTGATTGGCATGAATACGTGGTGCGTGCTCTTCCAGGGGAGCGTGTGACCTCCTAAGATGGGTGGAGGTCTGTTGACTCAGATCCTTATCTTGCTGGGTGGGGGGGGGGAACCATCTCTTGTCATCTGTTACTGTGAAAACAGATATGTGTCTGGAGGCAGCTAATTATGAATTTTTTCTGTAGGCACTATGGACCCCCTCCAACCCCTCCTCCTCCTACATTTTCTAGCTTTTACCTAACAGTGCCATCGGTATTTTTCAAGTTTCCCAAATAATTTCAATGTGCAGCCAAAGTAGAAGCTAATGGTCTAGGTCAAGTGTCAGCTAACTGTTTTTGTAAGAACCAGATAGTAAATATTTTAGGCTTCATGGGCCATACCATCTGAATCACAACTACTCAACTCTGCCATTGTAGCAGGACAGTATCCAAAGACAATATATAAATGAGTGAGAGTGGCTGTATTCCAACTAAGTTGACACTAGACACTGAAATTTGAATTTCACGTCACAAAAAAGATTGTTACTTATTGCCTCAACCATGTGAACACAGAAAAACTATTCGTAGCTTGAAGGCCATACGAAAACAACTGGATTTGGGCAGGATTTGGCCCTCCAGTCTTGGTTTGCCTATTCCTTAACTAGGTCACTTTCTTACCAAAGTGGAAAAAAAAAATCCTGAAGATTTCCCCTTTAATTTAGGCTGATGCATAAGACTTAGTGAATGCCAGCCACCAAGTACCAATTAGCACTCTAATGGCTTGATTATTAGACTGCTCTTTCTGCAGAGGACAACAGCAGTGCTTCCAGGATGACTCCTGGTGAATACAGAGAACCTATTAAAGGGTAGTCCTCCCACTCAACTTCCACTTTCCACTTAGTTTTGAAGATTTTAGTCAGCAGACTCAGTATCAATTGACACTCATTGCCCTCGGGACATTTCATTGGTTATATGAAGGAGTTTCAAAGGAACTTGAGAAAGCTAAACTGTTGCCCTTGAGGGTTTTGAAAGGTAATGGATGACAAGACAAAGGGAATTGTAGGAAACTGGACATATAATATAATTAATTATGCTCATTTCTTTTCTTGCTGGCATTTTCATTCTAAATAGGGAAACAGTTACGTGAGCATCAATGTGCTTTAATTGGATATTTTCATGCCTGTTTTCTAAAGAAGTGATTCACAGAGTTACACGGCAGTCAAGGGAAATAAGGGTCACTTAATTTTCTTCTTTCCATCAGCCTTAGTTCTGTGGTGTTGTATGTGTGCTTGTGGTTTAGGAACAATTTAAAACTGATGTATATCATTTAGTATTTACTTTTCCTTTAAGATTTAGATTTGCCCCTGTTTAAGAATGTCCAAACCTGTAGAGAGAATTTTTTTAAAGAGTTTATTTGAGCCAAAACTGAAGACAATTGCCGGGAAGCAAGATCTCAAATGCTGTGGAGAATAACAGTTTTGCAGCTTCTTTTATGCATTTGCAATTAAGAAGAGAACATAAGAAAGCTTACATGGAGGTGGGAGAAAGCAAGGCGGGGATTAGATTACAAGAGAGTTACGATGATATGTTCTCTTGGAGAGGGGTTTTATTTCTGGCATTTCAAAGGTGTGTTAACCTACATGCACAAGAACAATGGACAAGGCTGGCTTAACACCTTTCACTAAAGAAGTTATAGGTCAGGAGTGTGACTCCCACCATGACCTGCCCAGCTAGGAATTTATGATCAGATCACCCTGGGAGTTTACTTTCTGTTGAACCCCTTCTCATCCATAATTATACCCCACCACAATAAAGAAATGATAATTATGTGATGAGATAGAGGTGTGAGCTCACACTATAAGTGATAATCATATTGCAATATATAAATGTATCAAATCAGCACATATGCACTTTAAAGTTACACAATGTTATCTGTCAATTATACCTCAATAAAAATAAATAAATAAATAAAACCAGTATGTAAATAGTCTATATCTATATACAGAAGGTACATACATATTACTAATTGTGACATGGTATGAAAATAACTGAAAGATGGGGAAAATGATCCTTGGGAAGAAGGAATAGGCAAGTACTGCAGCCCAAGGTTAAAGACCTGAAATAACCTGGTACGCTGACAGCCTTCAAAGGAGATAGTGGGAAAATGAAGCTGAAGGAAAGGGCTATGAGGAGTGCTGGGCAGGGTTGAGAGATCAGTACTTATTGTCTTCTCTCCAGTCCAGCCAGAAGGCCACTGAAATTTAACTCTTTAATTGCCCATGAAAAGTATTAAGCTTTTAAGAGCCTCTTCTGGCAGTGGCTTTTTCAAAAGAGAGGGGGGAAATAGAGTAGTGAAGAAAAATGTGTTTTGATTTCTTTTCAAATCACTAGGAGGAAGGCACTTTATGATCAAAGAGTAAAATATTTGTTTGAATGTGGAATTGAAAATAAACCTTGTGGGGGCCAGCCGAGTGGTTCAGTTGGTTAAGAACTTGCTCAAGAGTGCAGACTCTGAGCAACAGGATCCATTGTTCGATTCCCACATAGGCCAGTGAGCTGCGCCCGAGCTGAGCTGCCCTGAGCTGCCAACAGGTGGCAGGATGGCTCAGCTGGTGAGAGCATGTGCTCCTAACAAGGTTGCCGGTTCAACTCCCACATGGGATAGTGGGCTATGCCCACCCACAACTAAGATTGAACACGGTACCTTAAGCTGAACAGCCTTGAGCTGCCTACAGGCGGCTAGATGGTGACTGGTCTTGGAGCTGAGCTAGCTGCATCCTCCACAACTAAGATTGAAGGACAACAACTTGGCTGTTCTCCTTCACCAATTCCCCAATAAAACCTTTAAAAATTATAATAATAAAATAAATAAATCTTGTATTTTTATCATAGTTAGGTACATATTAAGACATTAATAGGTATTATATTAACTATTAGTTATGTAGCATTTGACAGTTCACAGATTTTTATATATGGTCTCCAAATTTACTTTTATAATTGTTAGGAATAATTGTTAGTGGTTTTCTTTTTTCTCTATAGTACATATTAAGCAATGTATGACCCAAAGAGATCATGTTTATTTCTAAATCTCACACAGCTAAAACTTGAATTGAAGCCTTCTGGTTCCAAATGCCACCTTCTTTTGGCTCTGCATGCAACAAAACATCCAATAGTGGACCCAAAAGATGAAGTTTTAGAAGTGTTTTGAGAAGAGGTGGGGACATGTTTTTATCATTTTAACAACAAATCAGCAAATCCTTCTTGAGACCTTATATGTTCCAATTGCTAGGAGGAATATACACAAAGGAGTATGATGTAATTTCATAAATATAAGAAAAGTAAAGAGCAATGAAAGAGGATGCCTCCAGGGCCACTGTGGATGCTCTTCGGGCCCTGCATCACACCTCTGATGGCAGCCCTGTACTAGTAGGGAAAAAGATAGTCTCAGCTGGAAACTGCAAAGAGTTTTAGAAAGTAATCTTGCAATTCTGTTAATTTTCAAAATACATAGATACTGAAGGGATGCAGAATGAGCCTCCCCAAAATGTACCACTTTGGCATGTGGACGATTTTGAGCTGAAAGCAGTCAAGACGCTGCAGATTCAAGAAAAACATTTCCTCTTCCTTAACTACCTAAAAGAATTTAGATAGAAGGCACTGCCCAGAGATAACTTTTTACCTAAATAACCTATGTGTATAGCAGGGCAAACAGCTAATTACCAAACATCTGCTCTTCCTACTGTCCTGTGAAGTAACGTTCTTCCCTTTGAAGCCCCAGGCCCTGCCCCATCCCTTAGCTCAGGATGGCATGTAAGTCTCAACTGCCTAACTTACTCTTGGGTCTCATATTCTTATGACCCCTCATCTTTGTACTAATTAAATTTTTTTTTCTCCTCTTAATCTGCCTTATGTTAAGGTGATTGATTATTAGACCAGCCAAAAAACCTAGAAAAGTAGAAGGAAAAATTTTCCTCCCCAGTAACCCTTTCAATATGAGGGGTGCTTTTAGGGTCTTGGTAATGTTCTGTTTCTTGATCCAGGCATTGGTTACACTGGGGTATTCAGTTTGTGAAATTTCATCAAGCTGTACAACTTATGTAGCATGTGTTTTAATGTATATTATTTCTATAGGTATATTTTAATAAAAAGTTAAACAATAAAATATAAAATAAAAAAAGGATTACTTTTCCAAGGAAAATATTATAAGGAAGATGTTACATAGAAGTAGGATGTTTATTGCATCATGTGTAGTGGCAAAAATTTGGAAACAACATGGATGCCCATCAATACAGTGATTGTGAGACATCCAGGCGAGGAAAAGCGTTCACCTATTAAAGAGAATGAATTATATTTTAAAATATAAATTATATTGACTTGGAAACATTCCCACATTTGCTGTTGAATGAGATCTAGAGAGGTAGATATAATTTCCTTTAAAAAACAACAAAACTCTCTAGTACAAATATATAAATATGTCTATATCAGATTTTATGAGCACAGAGAAATGAATGATGGATTACACACAAAGCTGTTACCATTGATTTGTGGGGAAATGGAGAGGGGATAAGTTTAAACCTTATCTCCAAAGTGATGCAAGAGTCATATTGAAACTTTTTTGAAAATAGACTTTATTTTTTACACTGCAAAATCTTTGGATTACAGAAAAATTGAGCAGCTAGCATAGATTTCCCATATACCTCAAACCTACTGGTAACATGTTACATTAGTCTGGTGCATGTGTTATAATTAGTCAACTTAAGTCCGTAGTTTATTCAGGTCTTCTTAGTTTCTGCCCAATGTCCTGTCCTGTTTCAGAATCCCATGTTTCAGGATACCATGTTACACTTAGTCGTCATGTCGTCCTAGGCTCCTCTGTGACAATTTCTCAGGCTTTCCTTGTTTTTGATGACTTTGACAGGTTTTAGTATTGTCAACTAGATTGCAGGATTCTCCTCTTGGAATTTGATGTTATTCTCATGAATAGATGAGGCTTTGGGGGAAGAAGGTCACAGAGGTAAAGTGCTGTTTCATAAATCATATCAAGGGGACACACTACAAACATGATTTCTGAATGTTGATGTTGCCATTGATCGCCAGGCTGAAGGAGTATTTGTCAGGTTTCTTCACTCTACTCTTTCCCCCACTTTTCATACTGTAGTCTTTGGAAGAAAATCACAGGTATAGCCTGCACTCTTCCATTAAGGCAGAGAAGCTATGTAAATTATTTGAAATTCTTCTGCACAGAACAATTATAATGGAATTTTAAGTGTGGAGATCGTAACTACATTAGACGAACGTTGTAATTAAGTTTTACTAAGGGCCTAACTCTTTGCTCCAGGGAAATAAATACAAAGGTCAAAACAGCTCTTACCCCTCTACTGAAAGAATAGTCAGAAAATTTGTTGACAGATCCTAGGACAAACTGCTTTGATGCAAATAATGAACAAATAATGCCTGTTTAAAGCTTGGGGATCCTCAGACAATTGAAGTTTCATAGCACCGAAAATGCTGTGGGTGAAACCTAAAAGTGTTTTAGCCTTCACATATAATAGGAAATCAAAGTCTTGTGTAACTTGGATCACTTTTGTTTCTTTTCTTTTTAAAGATTTTATTGGGGAATTGGAGAAGGGGAACAGCCAAGTTGTTGTCCTCTAGTCTTAGTAGTGGCTCAGCTCCAAGTCCAGTCGCCATCCGTCAGCCCATCAGCAGCTCAGAGCAGCTCAGTACAGGCACAGCTCACAGGCCCATGTGGGAATGGAACCATCAACTCTGTGGCTCAGAGCTCACACTCTTAACCAACTGAGCCACTTGACCAGCCCTCACTTTTGTTTCTTGATGATCTGATCAAAGTGCAGGGTGATCCAGAAAAGGGAGGTATCTCTAATTTGGGTATTCCCTAAAAGACTGACATAAACAAAGGGCTGTTTTGGGCATGGTTTCTTCAACTGGTTTGGAGAAGTAAAAGCCTGAAGGCCATTGGGTTGAGTTACTCGACGCATAAGGGGAAAAGAGTTTGAGGGAGTGTGGTCGTGATGAAAAGAAATAGAGGTAATTTCAAGTTAGAATTTAGTGACTGATTAAATATGAGGGAAGAAACAAAAATATATTACTGTTCTGGGGTTTTATTGAATGTAAGTATATAACATGTAGGCTAAACAAAGGATAGATAGAGGGTATAGGAACAGTAGAAAGGAGAGTGGATTGGGGGGTTGCTATTAGATAGAAAGTTTAATAGCCCCATATGTACTTAGAAGTATTTATCAGACCATGGGAAATGAGGAGTTAGAGCTCAAGAGAAAGGTCAGAGCTACAAGTACAGACCTTGGAGTTATCTATAAAAGGCTGAAGGAACAGATGGATTCTTCACAGACAGCATACATGTAGAGAACAGAAGGCAATAGCAAAAGTATTTGATGTTTGATACTGACCAGAAATGGCTTCTACAACAACTCTAAAACCAGAGAGTGGTGGGATACCGGTAGAATCATTTTCTTTGTCTGGAGGCAGAGTACAAGCCTGGTTTTAAGGGAAGATTGGGGCTTGAGTTGGCCAACGGATGGAGATCCTAGAAGTTCATCATTATTAAAGCTAATTTGCATTGAGAAGAAGCTTAAGCAGGAGTAGGCTGTGGTGTTCAAATACCATTGCCGTGCTTCCAGTTTCGCCATTACAAGGTTCCCATCAGAATTTTCTATGAGAATCTAGATTGGGCAGGTGGCAGGTGAGGTCAGGGACCACATGTATTTAATCCATTTCATGCAGCACCAAGCATGCTGGCTACAGGAATACTCCCTACTGTTTGATATACTGATAGAGCTGGGCTTGATCATTTATTAAGAGTAGCAGAGAAACACATGAAGGGTCTGTTCCTTAGGGAAAATATTGTTGAGTCTTCTTTAATATATTTAATATTAAAGCTATACAGCCATCCATACTTGCCTTTTCAATAATGGATTCTTATTTTGTTGTTTAATTGTGTAAAAACAACTGCAACAACTTTTAAGTCTAGATGCCTAAACTTTTCATCTTAAAACTCAAGTGATGTTGAGCCTTCTTCTAAACTCTTAATCTGTTCATTTTCAAAAACTAAAATCCTCAGTGATTTACAAGGCTATTTCTGCATTCACTCCCCTGCGCCACCCATTACCTCTCTAACCTGAGCACTCACATCTCTTAGCTTTTTCTCTGCTATCGGACACAGTGGCCACCTTGCTCTTCCTTGAGGATGTCCAGTTCACTCCTACCTCAGGGCCTTTGCACTTGCTTTTCCTTCTACTTGGAAAGGTCTTTTCCTAGCTCACCATGTAGCTGCTATACTTTTTTGAGTGTTCAAATACGATCTTCTCAGAAAGGCTTTCTCTGACAGTATTATTTCAAATTGTGACGCATGCATCACTAGTGTATACTAGCCCTCATTTAGTTTTTGTTGTATCACTCGTATCAAATATGCAATACACTATGTATTTACTTATTTATTTTCTTTAATGTCTGTCTCCCTCCATACTAAAAATATAGGCTCTATGAGGGCATGGATTTTTTTTTTCCCTATTTTGTTTGTTTTAATGCCCCTATCAGAGTTCAGGACATAGTAAGCATCCAATAAGAAGTTGTTGAATTCATACATTTGGTCCCATGTATTGGGGAGAGACTTCTTCTTAGTCTTTCTATAAGGAACTTCTTTTCTATAGAGAATAAGGAGTTTTAAGGTGACTCTACTGGCACACACACACAAAAGTACTGATACAAGTGAATCTGATTAAATTAATTTGACAAACACTTATCAAGTTCCTACATGTGCCATGCTTTGCTTGTGCTAAGGCTGAAAGTACAGAGAATAAGACAGGGTCTCATTAAAGTTTGGAAGGAAAGACTGACAGACAAACAGGTGGATTTTCCATCTTGTAGTTAATGCTATCATGGAGATAGGCTTGGTGCTATGGGAGAAGGGACAGTGGAAAGGGGACGGGGGCATCCAGGAGTTTTCTGGAGGTGGTAACAACCTCTGAGCGGAATCTTTAAGAGTGAATAGGTATTAGCTAAGAAAAGCAGGTGGCAGATGAAAAGGGGGAAATGTAGAGAACACTCCAGGCAGAAGGAACAGTATGAGCAAAGGCATGGCAATGTGAGTAGCATGGGTGAGCAGTAACTCAGGACAGATTCTGTTAACTGGGTAGGTCTCATCAACTGGCAGGGAAGAGAAGCGTAGAAAACACACAGGTCTTCCATCACACATGAGGAGTCAGACACAGAGAGGTTCTGTAGAAGAGGCAGTGTGACTGGGTGGTTTAGAGTGTGGATGCAAAGCCAGCCTGCCTGGCTCCAATCCCAGCTCCCCACCCACCAGTCATGTGATCCTGGGTAAGATTCTTAACTTTTCTGGGCCAAAGTGTCTTCATCTGAAATATGGAACTGATGGTGCCTAACTCAGAAGGTCGTTGAGAAAATTAAATATGTTAATACATGCAAATCATTCATGTATGGTGTTTGGCACAGAGTTAAGTCTCATGAACGTTAGTTGCCATTGTTATTAGTAATGTGTCCAACTCTTCCACTTGGCTGATAAGGGCAGAGGTAGGGTGTGAACCAAGGGGCATTTGGCTTCTGTGTTTGTTCTGTGTCACCCTGCCTCTCCGAATTATGAATATTTCTGCTGCAGAGATATGTTGTGCTTTTAACATCACATTTACTCATATATTTCTTGCATATTTCCAACTCTTTTTGGGGAAAAAAATCAGGTTCTAAAAATTTCTATGTCCCACAGTAAAAAATAGATTTCAATTTCAAACCAGTAAATATACTTACGTAAATATAACAAGCTGGGCCGGCTGAGTGGTGCATTGGTTAAGCGCTGGCTTGGGACACCAACGCCCCGGTTCGGATCCCACAGATGAGGGCCAGTGACACTGCCTTCTACAGCTAAGATGGTGAACAACAGCTCCACCTGGAGCTGGGCTGCGAGCCCTGGCAATGGTGTGGGCTGCAGCCCCTGCTGCAGTGGGCTGCCATAGGCTACAGTGAGTGGCTGGCAGCCAGAGTGAGCTGACAAGAGCCACTGTGAGCAACCATCCAGAGGCCAGCAACCGATCTGCTTCACCTGAGAAGAGCGCAATGATGATACCAACATGGGCCAGTGAAGCAACGTCCTCCACAACTAGACTGAAGAACAAAAGGACAGCAACTTGTCTGTTTCCCTTCTCCAGTTCCCCAATGCTGGTCCTCTCCCACAATTCCCCAATAACATCTTTAAAATATATATATATAAAACAAGCAAAATTTTCACAAAGCAGTACACCCAGTCTATGTATCATGCACTCTGATTATTTATTCCTGCTCTTTTTTACTAAAAATAATAATAGAAAACAATACATTGCGATTGGTTTCACAGATCACAGGTAGCCTCAACATTTAAAGAACATTGTCCTACAGGAATGTCCAACTTATGTTCTAAGTCCAACCCAACCCAATCAAGCAACCTTCCTTTTATTAATGCAGGAAGGGGCAGTTGGGTTACAGGACCCTAGTCTAGGACTACAAACTCAAATGCCTTTAGGGGGCCGTGTAACTTAAATGTTTATAAGACATTTGTCCTATGTCATTGGGACATGGACAATGAAGACTTGCCTTTCTGAATGTAGTTTTTTTTCTTTTTTTTTAAATTGAGCCCCTCTATCCTTCGAGAGATACATTTGGGTTTACAAACTGTGGTTTTATTTAGCAAGAACAAATTCCTATCACCCTATCTAAAATAAATTATGTTCTCTGCCACCCTTCATTTTCTACTTCAGCCTCTTACTTGTTTCCTTCCACCCATCTCTGGGACAAGAGGCCAGTCAGGGCCGGCAGAGGAGTGGGAGGGCAATGGTGCATGAGTTCCCCTCCTCTGACTCTGTCTGGCTGCCGCTCGGTTCCTCCTCACTCTCTTCTTCCTCCCCCTTCATCTCAGCAGCTGGATCACCCTCTGCTTCCATCTCTTTTGTGTCTTTGCTTGGAGGCTGGATAGGTATCTGGGCTCTGGGAGGAGTGGAGCCATCACTCGCCACCGCAGCTCCATGTGATCTCACATGGTTTTCTCTCCCACATTTTATGATCACATTCATTGGGGCCAGTGGAATAGGATTAATTCACACCATGAGGTGCTCTTGGAGACATTGTCAGCTTATCACCAGCTCCTAATGTTGTTCCCTAGCACCAAGTCCTATTATATCCTTTTTATGTTTGAGGAAAATCCCCATTTGTGGGATTCTTTTTTTTTTTTCTTTTTTTTGAGGGCAGTGTCACTGGCCCTCATATGTGGGACCGAACCGGGGCCGCTGGCTTCCCAAGCCAGCGCTTAACCACCGCGCCACTTGGCCGGCCCAAAAAATTCCCATTTGTGAAAGACTAGACAGGAAGCAGGATACCTACCATTACAGAAGTTGGAGGGCAGACCTGTGATGCAAATCAGCCAATCAGATGCTCACATCGGGACTTGACATCTCAAAGGACTGATACTACAGGGATATTATTCAATATGGCAGCAGCAAGGTTGAGAGTGCGTTGGATGGTGAAAGTAGGTTGTGGTATCTGCAGCAGGAACTCAGATTGTTCCTGTGGTATGACCTTGGCATGTTTTTCCTGCTGCTCAGTTCTCATGGTTATTTTCTGAGCCTGATTCCCCAGCCATCCCGTTGATTCTGTGAACACAATATCCTTCTAGTACATTCAAATAAATAAGTTATCGAGAGTCTGTTTCTGTAGCAGACACTGTGGTGAGCTCTCCAAATTCCCTTTCAAGTCTGAAGTATTTTCTCAGCTGTTGAGTGGGCTGCTGGCAGGCAGCCCTCAGCTGTCAGCCCTCCTCAGAATTGTCTCAGCTGAAGAGAGTCTCATTACCCAAGATTACATCCCTTTTACTGGGGCAGTCTGCATCCAGAGATTGGTCAAAACTGGGCAGAAAGATCTGGATTGCCAGATAAAATACACAATGCTCATATCATTTCAGCATCTGAATTGCCAGATAAACTACACAATGCTCAGATAATTTCAGATAGACGATTTTAGTATATGTATATTTAGATTTTTAGTATATGTATGTTGCAAGTATTGTATGAGACATACATATATTAAAAAATTATTCATTATTTATCTGAAATTCAAATTTAACTGGCCACCTTGTGTTTTTATTTGCTAAATCTTGCAACTCTAAACTCAGGGCAACTCCAAAGGACCATCCAGCCTCAGAGAGCTCTGTGGGGTTGCCTGAGGCCTACACTGAGATTGCATTTCAGCCTGTCTTTTCCTTCTGCCCATTCCTGCTTCCTTGTCTTTTTTTCCCTTCCTTAGGCGGCAATCTCAAGACCACTTCCTGAAATAGCTGCTGCCAGTCCGTCTCTGCCTCAGAGACTGCCCACCAGGCAACTAAACCTGTGACAGTTTGTCTTTCTTTCAAAAGGGTGACTAACTGTCCTGGTTTGCCCAAGAGTAAAGAGGGTCCTGAGATGAAGCTGATCAATTTACCTTGCAACCAGGAATTCTAACAGATAACTCTCAATAGCTTGGGCGACCAGAAAGTGTCACTGCTCCTTGCCCTTTGAGGTGCCTCACAGACAGTCTATGGGCCTGTGCTTTTGCCTTATTACCTGTGCCCAGTGCTCCCATGCCCTGCCAAGACCAAATCTTTGCCTGAATCTAAGCCTGTTGCACTGAGGCCCTGAGATCCTGCCTTCTGCCGCATGAGATCAGATCCTGTGAAGCCTAGAACCTTGAAGTTATTATCTCCTGACTTGGACAATTGACTGGTGGCGAGACTTTCCTGTTCTAACTGCAGGATCAGTCTAGCCATCACGCCCCCACTACTTGCCTCCAACTACACGTGAAATTTCTTTTTATTAATAGCTCAGATGTCTTCTCCGGGGCCAATCTCTTTCTTTCTAGAGGTGACTTTTTTTTCATTCTTAATAGTCCATGTTTCTGAAGCCATATGCCTGAGCAGCCCTCTGTTATGATTGGAAACCTAAGAACAGGGTGAAAAAGCATATAGGCTCATGTTGTTGACAATAACATTAATTAAACATTTTTTATTTTTTATATTTTTATTTTAAAGATTTTTTTTTAAAAAAATTGGGGAATTGGGGGAGGGGAACAACATTGGGGAACCGGGAAAGGGGAACAGACAAGTTGCTCTCCTTTTCTTCTTCACTCTAGTTGTGGAGGACATTGCTTCACTGGCCCATGTTGGTATCATCATTGCACTCTTCCTAGGTGAGGCAGATAGCCGGCCTCTGGACGACCGCTCACAGCGGCTCGTGGCAGCTCACACAGACTGCTGGCCACTCACGCTGGCTGCCGGCCACTCACTGTAGCCTATGGTAGCCCACTGCAGCAGGGGCTGCAGCTATGCTGTCCCCGGGACTCACAGCAGCCCAGCTCCAGGTGGAGCTGCTGTTCACCATCTTAGCTGTAAAGGGCAGTGTCACTGGCCCTCATGTGGGATCCAAACTCGGGCGCTGGCATCCCAAGCCAGCTCTTACCCACTCGGCCGGCCCAATTAAACATTTTTTATATGTCACACACTGCACTAGGAGCTTCATTCGTTTATTCAGAAAATGTACTGATTTCCAGCAATGTGGCAAGTACTAAGCAAATGACATTAGGGATCTAACAGAAAATGTATCTTTGTTGGGTAGGGAGGCTGTGGAGTTTCCTTCCTAGTGTGGAATGCAGTCAATAAGCAAGTGTAGCCAATACTATCCTAGCCTTGTTCCCTGGGTCCCTTACACTATTTTGTGGGCCCCTGCCCTGGTTTTTGTGTGAGTTCACTGTGATAGCCACATCTTTGGCTTTCTAGCAGCCTACCGTTGAGCACCTAGATGGAGTTGTCTTTGGAAGTTGACTCCAGCCCCAGTGGCCCTTAGCCAATGACTGACTGGTGCAGGAATATGAACACACAGTTCATTTACTTCAGGCTGGAATAAACTCAGAGACAGAATTTATACTGCATAGAGCTCCCCTATGGGATCAAGTTGAGTCTGGGGCTTTACCTGAAATCCCACCCATATTTGCCTTCTTCCAAATTTCTTTCCTGCTTCTCCCACTCCCTTACCTGTCTCACCTGGGACTTTTTTCTTAATAAATCACTTGCACTTGAATCCCCATCTTAGGATCTATTCCTAGTGAGCCTTACCTAAGACAGCAAATAAGTAAATAAGTAATGATAAACTGTGATCAGCCTATGAGGCAAGTATTATGATAGAGAATAATGGAGGGATCTACATTAGACAAGGAAGATAGGAAAGGCCACCCAGGGAAGAGACATTTCATCAAAGAAGGGACCAGATATATGATAAACCAGGAGAAAAGTATTTCAGAAACAGGAAATGGGAAGGACAAAGTTCTCAAGGCATGAGAGAACTTGTCATTTGGAATGTTCTAGGAATTATCCAAACACTAGTGGGGATGGATGGCAAGTAGTGATGGGGATTGGGGCACAGGAAGGCAGAGGCCAACTTATATGGAGGCTTGTAGGTCATAAAAAGGACTTTGGAATTCACTATAGGTGATAAGGAATACCACTAGAGAGTTTTCAGCTGAGGTGTGATACAATCTGATTAACAATTTTAAATGATTGCTCTGTTCACCTTGTGGGGGTTTTGAACAGAAGTAAGAAAAGCAGTTGAGAGATTATAGCAATTGTCCAGTAGTTAAATGAGAGGTGGTGTTGACTGGGATTAAGGAAGTAGAAATGGAGAGAGAAAAAATATATTTTGGAGGAAGAATTAACAGAATCTACTAATAGGAATTAGCAAAAGAATGACTTGATTTATAGGATTTCCGGTAAAGATGGCAGAGTAGGTAGATACTGTACTTGCCTCCTCTCATGACCACTTCAAAATTACAACTAAACTACAGAACAATCATTATTTGAGAATCTTCTGAAGTCTAGATGAACAGAAGTCCTATAACTAAGGATATACAGAAGGGACTGTGACCAGACTGATAGGAAGGGCGGAGATGTGCATTAGGCTGGTCCCCATACCCACTGTGTAGTGGTTAAAAATAGGGAGAGATATCTCAGCTGTAGAGGTCCCCCCTGAGGAGAGGGGGGTTCCAGCCCCACACCAGGTTCCCCAACCTAGGGTTCCAGTGCTAGGAAGAGAAATCCCCACAACTTCTGGCTGTAAAAACCAGCAGAGATTGTGGCTAAGTGAGATGGACGGTGGCTGGAGTCCCAGGTATTCCTCTTAAAGGGCCTGTGCATGGACTTACTTGCTGAGACTTACTCACTCTGAGCTCTGGTGCTGGGGAAGCAGCTTGAGGAGTGCTAGGGACATAAAGGGAGAAACTGAATTATCTGGCTTCAGAGCAAGGGATGGGGGGGCAGTTTTTCCCCAGACAGAAGCACAGGCATAGGCCATTGTTTATTTGTTGAGCCCTCCCCCTTACCCATGCTCAGATACAGGTGGGTGCCATATCTGAGTCTCCATCAACCTTGCTAACAATGTTTGCTCTGCCCTGGTGATTCCCTGGAACCCTGCTCCATCCAGATTGTGGGCTCACCCAAGCCACTTCCAGTGACTTGTCCATACAAACACCCTGTTTTGTCTCACGCTGTGGACTCTCCTAAAATCTCTCAAAGGTTCACAAACAAGCAGCATCTGGCCTCAGTATGCCCTGTAGTTCTTGCTGAGCAGCTCCAAGCATGGCATTAGTAGCAGCCAGGCTTGGTTTGCAGCTTAGATTCTTCCAGGCACTTCCAATCCCAGCACAGTGGAAGGCATCTGTGGATCACTCTGTGGCTCACAGGGAGTGGCTGAACTTGGCTTGTGGCAGGGCCCCTCCCAGGAAGTCCTAGAGCCGGCATGCTCAGTGTCTGGCTTCAGATCAAAGCAGAGCACCACCAGAACATCTCCACAGAAACACACCTGAAAGGCAAACTGGGCAGGCACCAGAGCCCTGCTAAAGCAAGTTCTACTCTGTAGGGTCAGCTCCTGCACAAAAACTTCTCTACTGTAGTCCCAACCCATCTTTACAACCAATCAGCCTGAAGGTCAATTGATGTGCACACAGCAACCATGGCTCAACTACAACAGAAGGGCAAACACAACCCATACAAGTGGCTCAGGTGACCAGGGAGACTGTACCATTGGGCCCCACAGGACATCAATTACATAAGTCCACTCTACTAAGACCAGGAGATGTAGCAGCCCTACCTAATACATAGAAACAAATACAGGGAGGCAGCCAAAATGGGGAGACAAAGAAACATGTCCCAGATGAAAGAACAGAACAACTCTCCAGAAAAAGCACTAAACAAAATGGAGACAAGCAATCTACCAGATACAGAGTTCAAAACACTGGTTATCAGGATGCTCAATGATCTCAGAGAGAACTTCAACAAAGAGATATGAAACATAAAAGTTGAGATTAAAAAAAGAACCAGCCAGAAATGAAGAACACAATAACTGAAATGAAGAACACATTAGAGGGAATCAACAGTATATTAGATGAAACAGACATTCGAGTCAGCAATTTAGAAGGTAAAGTAGCAGAAAACATCCAGTGAGAACAACAACAAAAAAAAAGAATTCAAAAAAATAAGGAGCATTTAAGGGACCTCTGGGATAACATCAAGTGAACCAACATTCCCATCAGAGAGAGCAAGGAATTGAAAATCTATATGAAGAAATAATGACAAAAAGCTTCCTTAACCTGCAAAGGAAATAGACATGAAAGATGAGGAAGCACTGAGAGTGCCAAACAAGATGAACCCAAAGAGATTCACACCAAGATACATCGCAATTAAAATGCCAAAGTTTAAAAACAAAGAGAGAACCTTAAAAGCAGCAAGAGAAAGCCAGTTAGTTACCTACAAGGGAGCTCCCGTAAAACTGTTAGCTGATTTCTCAACAGAAATATTGCAGGCCAGAAGGGATTGGCACAAAATATTTCAAGTGATGAATAGCAATGACCTACAACCAAGATTACTCTACCCAGCAAGGCTGTCATTTAATATCAAAGGACAGATAAAGAACTTCCCAGACAAGAAAAAGCTAAAGGAGTTCATCACCACCAAACCAATATTACAAGAAATATTAAAGGGACTTCTTTAAGAAAAAGGAGAAATATGAATAATGAAAAGGAGAATGAATATGAATAATAAAATGGCAATAACTATACATCTATCAACACCAACACTTATTTTAAATGTAAATAGATGAAATGCTCCAATCAAAAGACATTACGTCGGGCCGGCTGAGTGGCGCGGTGGTTAAGCGCTGGCTTGGGAAGCCAGCAGCCCCAGTTCGGGTCCCACATATGAGGGCCAGTGACACTGCCCTCAAAAAAAAAAAAAAAAAAAAAAAAAGACATTACGTGGCTGATTGAATAAGAAAACAAAACCCTTACATATGCTACAGACAAGACTCACTTCAAATCTAAAGACACATAGATTGAAAGTATAGAGAAGGAAAACGATATTTCATGCAAATGGAAATGAAAAAAAAGCTGAGGTAGCAATACTTATACCAGACAAAATAGACTTTAAAACAAAAGCTGTAATAAGAGACAAAGAAGGACCCAGTAATCCCACTTCTGGGTATTTATCTGAAGAAACCCAAAACACTACTTTGAAGGGACCATGTACATCCATATGTTCATTGCAGCATTATTTACAATAGCCAAGGTGTGGAGGGAACCTGGGTGTCCATCCATAGATGAATGGATAAAGAAGAGGTGGTACATATATACAATGGACTCAGCCATGAAAAGAATGAAAGCTTGCCATCTGCAACAACATGGATGGACCTAAAGGGTATTGTGCTGAGTGGAGTAAGTCAGACAGAGAAAGACAAATACCTTATGATTTCACTTATATGTGGAATCTAAAGGACAAAATAAATGAACAAACGAAACAGAAACAGACTATAGATACAGAGAATATTTTGATGGTTGCCAGATTGGAGGGGAGGTTGAAGGAATGGGTGAAGGGGAGAGGGGATTAAGAAGTACAAATTGGTGGTTACAAAATAGTAAGGGTGATGTACGTTATAGCATAAGGAATATAGTCAATAATATTGTAATAACTATGTATGGTGTCAGATAGGTACTAGATTTATTAGGTGATCTCAGTTCATAAGTTATATAAATGT
This sequence comes from Aselliscus stoliczkanus, assembly GCA_033961575.1. Classification (NCBI taxonomy): domain Eukaryota; kingdom Metazoa; phylum Chordata; class Mammalia; order Chiroptera; family Hipposideridae; genus Aselliscus; species Aselliscus stoliczkanus. Next base: position 29,398,007 of record CM066731.1, read on the forward strand.
CTAATTATTATGTTGTACACCTGAAACAAATATAATATTGTATGTCAACTATATTTGAAAAATAAAAATACATATTTTAAAAAGACAATAAAAAAAAAGAATGGCTCTTAGGTCCCTAGTTTTAGTAAGGGGGTGAATGTTGGTGCCTTTCACCAAGGTGGGGATCACTGGGAAAGAATCAGGATTTGGGGACAGAAATGCCCACATGTAATCCCGTTTAATTCTTGCAAAAGCTCTTTAACCAATGTGAAAAATAAGGCAGGGAGAAGTAGCTAGCTCCAGTTTACAGCTGGTACATAGTAGAGCAGAACTTGAAATCCTGATTTAAATACTGACTTTGGCAACTCTGGGCTGTCACAGCGGGCTACCAGAGGATTATTTGCATAAAAGGCCTGTCCCCAGAGAGAAAAACTGAATGAGGACTCATAGTAGAAGCTGAGGTTAAAAGAGATGGGGAAGATGAAGGTGCCCTAACCCCTCAGGAGACTGATCAGGGAACTCGCCTTGAAAGTTATTTTAACTTCTTTCAAAATTTGGCTGAAAGAGCATCTAACAAAATGACCTTCTCTTTGGGACAGAAAAGTGATGCCTCTTCGCAGCTTAGTGGGGAGTGACGGGTAGTTATGGATTGCAAGCTGGCATGGACAGGACTCCTCCCCACCCAAGCAGCCCTTACTCCAGCCAGATCACCTACCTGTTGTTTCCTGAATGCAGCAAGCTCTTTCATGCCTTTGTCAACAGCACATGCTGTTCTCTCTGGGAGGGGGGAGGGGTGCCCCGAGGGGTGGGGGGAGGCATGTCAGGGAACCAGTCTCCTTCCCAATCCTTTACCCCTTATGGCAACACCTCCTTCACCTTTAGGACTTAGATCTAAAATTAGTTTCTTTGGGAAGTCGTTTCCTCTTCCCCAGACAGTTAGTCACCTCTCTGTGTTCTGTTCCAGACTTACCCATCCCCATGTGTTATGAATTTAACCATGCCCATTTTGCAGGCGGGGGGGGAGGGGCGGAAAATCTGAACCTATACAACAACTGAACAGGGGTGAAAGGTGTGGGGCTGGTAGTGGGCACTAGAAAATTCTGTATCACCTGAGCCAGATGGGGCCAGAGAGTTTCCAGATGACCCCTCCAGGACTGGCTGGGTGACAGCAGGATCCAGGAATGATGGTAGCGAAGGTGGAATTAGGGAAGGCCCATTTGAGAAGCAATAATATGGGTTATTTTATTCTACTTCTAAAATGTTTTCCCACTGAGTTTCCTACATTGAAATTATTCCTTGACGTGCCTTTTTTTTCTGGAACTTGTAAAAGGGACTGTAGCCATAAGCACCTGACTCCATTTGTTTGCCTTACTCGTGAACGTCCAAAGTGTGGCTCTTCACCAAATATCCTGAATTCATCCTGTTTGTTTGCACGCGGTACTGTGCAAAGCCAATGAAAGAGAATTAGTCTATTTTATATCTGTTACTGGGTTCCTACTAAAGTTTGCATTAATAGCATCTCTCATTTATGTGGTACTTTATAATTCACAAATTATCACGTTTCATTTTTAATGTTCACAGAAAATCAGGGTAATTCTGATGTAAATCCATGATACAGGTGAAGAAATTGAGGCTCCAAAAGGTCACATACACTGACAGGGGGTAGCAGCCAGAACTAGAATCCAGGTGCCCCCATTTGTAAGTCTGATGTTCTCCTAAAGAACCACCAACAGGTGCTCCCTGAGGAAAGACTTTGTTTCCTCTCTTCTAAAAGCCTGAGAAAATTCTAATGGCTTGACCTTCAGAACTCAGGAAGACCTTTTAGACTGTGGTTTGTGTCTTGGCCAAAAAAAAACCTAAACATGATTACAAAGATTTGCAAGTACAAGGGCAATTTTCAGCATGCCCTGACCAACCCAGGAAGAGCTCCATCATAGGTAGATAAGTAACCCTGTTTCCATAAAGGAGAGATGATTCCTGAGAAAATAAACATACATCAAATTGCTCCTTGTAGTAGGAATGTTCCAGTACCTGGTTATACTAAATAGCATTTTATAAGGAAGAAAGAGAATGACATTGAGGGATAGGAATAGGGGGTGATATGAAAAAGAACTGAAAAGGAATACCAAAGGGCAAAATTTGTGGAATCATTGGCAAAACGAAAAAAATGTAGAATGTGGTCCAAGAGAAAGGCCATGAAATGTCAAAGATAAAATTTATTTAACAATCCAAAAAAAAGAGGAAATTTGAAGTTCTGGATTGAGTCAATGTGTATTGAATCCCACAGGGTGATTGCGCCATGGGATACATCAATGACAAGAGAGGGAAAAGGTCAGAATAGTTATATTTATTGAGTTCTTGCTATGTGCCAGGTGCTGTCCTAGGGCTTTAAATATATAATCCCATTTAATGGGCACAATGACCCTCTTCTCATTTTGCAAACGTTACAGATGAAAAGCTAAGGCATGGACAATGTAAGTGTTTTAGCCAAGGTCACTTAGCTAATTGGTGGTGGAGGTAGGATTTGAACTCAAGGTTTTTGAACAGATGCCCTTAAACACTATGCCCTGTCACCTCATGTAGGTGGCCTTGATAACTTAAAGTTTACAAGGTACTATTCAGGTTAACGTTAAATCCATTGAATTCTACAACATGATCCTAGCAACTGTGGAGGGAGAATAGGGGAGAGGACTCTCTATAGAGAAAGTGACAAAAACACAACTTAAACTAGCTTACACTAAAAGGAAGATTTTTGGCATCAGACTGAGATGAAAGATGAGTTTGACAGCTAAGCCTTGGGAGTTCAGGAAACAGAGAATCTCTGAGATTTCAGCTCCTGGAATCACAGACTTGAAAGCTCTCAGTACTCTTTCACCTCTCACCCTGTTTCTCTTCGTGGGTTGAATTCATTTTCTCCTATTGCAGGTGGATTGCTTCGCAGAGTGAGGGATGGTCTCTGGTAGCTCTGTGCTCCCAACCTAGCAAGGACTCCACAAGTAGAGAGGAAAAAAGCCCTCTTTTTTTCCCAGCTTCTTTCCCTCTTTTTTCCACAGGATAAAAAAAAAGTTCCCAGGGAGGAGCTGTAATTTGTCCAGTTTGGGTCATGTGCTCAACCATGGACCAATCACTGTGGTCCTGGGGGCAGGGTTCTAAAATTGTCAGCCTCCAACCACTAGCATCACATGAGACTTTGACAGTTTGTCCCAGAGAGTCAAAACAATAATGTCCATGAGGAATTGGACTACTGGCAAGAAAATTACAAACATCAGAAGAGATGTTAGATCAAACAATTTGATAGCAGGGATAAAATGCTCAATAAATTTTGGAAACACTATATAATGAAAACAGGATATAGGCATGAGTAGAGGAGATTTATCTAACAAAGCAGAGGTCTAAAAAGCAATTTAAGAGATGAATTAGGATTCTAGTTCTGAAATGTTAAAATAGTTTTATTATTAAGGCAGATGCATTCTGGGAGCGTTGACTAATGGTGGGTCATGCTTCTAGTTTGTGCCCACTAAATATTCATTTTGATGACTGTTCTTATTAGAAATTATTGCTTTCAGCACTTACATATTTATAACATATATTTTTAGCAGACTAATTTGCATCTGTAAAGTTCTGCATAAATGCAACTAATAACAATTTATTATAGTCATTGGGCTTATGTTTACTCTTTCATGCATGCATTTATTCATTCATCTGTTAGTTACTAATTGAGTAGATACTATATTCTAAGTACTCCATTAGGCATACCTGGTTTCTGTCCTCAAGGTAGAGTAAAGGAGGGGAGACAGAGCTATACATAAACTGTGCCTTGATAAGTATATAATAAATACTGTGGTGTCTTGTCAGGTCCCCATTTCAAGACTGAGACACCTTGCCCCCACCTAAATGGAGTGTGTCACTGTTAAAGCTCACAGGTGAGTCCATCCTCAGGAATTGCCCTTGGCTGATGGGAGCTCTCTCTTCTAAGGCTATGACCTTTAGGGCTGGGGCTGTCAGCATCCAATGATAGGTGAATGAGTGGTTGTGGAGTGGACACAAAGGCCAGCCTCCTTGCTTTCACTGGAGATAATGCTGAAGGGTCATCTCAGTCCCAGAACCCCCTATCGCATCAGCTGAGGCCTCTGCTGAAATTACATCACATTTCAACTCCTTCCTTTGCCCATTCTGGCATCTCTCACTCCCCTAGAGGTGTTCTTCCTGAGAACATTCTCCAAAAAACTATCTGCATGCAAATCTCATTTCTGAGTCTATTATATGGGGAACTTCACCCACGACAAGGTGCAACTTAGAACATTCTTAGGAAGAAAAGCTGTCATATATGCAGCTTTCCAGAAAGAAAACATTGGTCACCTCGGAGCATGTCTTTGTTTGGAGAAGAATCACCTGGGTAGTCACTGTGTTGTGTAAATATTGGTAAATAGAAGGTAGCCTTTGCCCTGAAGGAAGAGAATAATAGAACATTCTTCACAGTATGAGAAAGCCTGGCCCTCTCAATACATACAATATACAGAGCTGGTCAGGCGAGGACAAAGAATATTTTGCATAGACCAGGAGCTCCCTGGGAAGGGAGGAATAGAGACTTGGACCCTCTCCCTTGTGAAGCTTAATGTTGTTATAACCTTTCTTATAAATGGGATGATCCCAACTGAGGTCTTCTGGTGAGAGGAGGAAAAGGCTCTTGAGAGGAACTTACTAGGAGCAGAGGGGAAGTCCCAGAGAAGGCCCTCATGTCCTAGCGAGCCTGGTATGGAGGATGGGCTTTGACAGAAAAGATGAGCACTAGATTATATGTTAAAAAGCCAAAGAGAAACATTTCTAACTAAGGATAACACCTCAGAAATAAAGTCATCTTCCCTCAGAGGATCTCTTGACCAGTGAGGTATATTAACTTATAAGACTATCATCTGGGTAGTAAACAAACTTATACTGTTTAACAAAATTAACTTTCAATATCAACCCCATAGGGTGGTAACATAATGAACCACAGTGGAAAATAGGAGGCTAGTAGGGGACTGATGAGGTTTTCCAGTCTCTTTCTCGAATATGGGTGACTGGAGTTCCCACTAATTGTTGAAAGGATGCCGTGAGCAATTTATTTAACACTCAGAAAATATGCGATTGTATTGGTACTTTCATCTGGTGAAAGGGGGTCTGTCAGTGTAAGAATGTCCAAACCTATAGAGAAGTTTTATAAAAATTCATTTGAGCCAAACAGGATACGCCTAGAAGATCTCAACAGATTGAGAAAAATGCTTCCAAGAAATGACAGTTTGCAGCTTCTTTTATGCATTGAGAATTAAGGAAGGAACATATGGAAGATTATGTGAAGGTGAGAAAAAGAAAGGCGGGGATCAAATTCCAGGATTCTAGTTAACAAGATCATTTGCTCTCTCTGAGGATGGTCACGCTTTAGAAGGAGGGGTCTGAAAAGAGGTATTTCAAAGGTGTGTTTACCTAGATGCCCAGAAATAAGTGACAGGGCTGACTTAGTGCAAAGGTAAGCCTTTTACTAAAGAAGTTATGGAGGCAGGCATACTCACCACAGCTTCCCCAGAGAAGTTAGGAATTTATAATCAGATCACCCTGTGGGGTTACTTTCGCTAGAACCCCGTTTTCGTCCACAGGTCAGACAGGTTACAAATATTCCAAAACAATATGAGTAATACTTTAGGAGGAGGAATGATTACTGCCAGGAAGGAAGGATTCTAGGAGGTGAAGTCGTGTAGGCCCAGTAGGAGTCTGCAGGTGGATGAAGAGGTGTGGAAGTTGGTCATAAGGGCACCCCAGACTTCCCAGGACAAAAGCACAAAGGTGGGAAAGCATGTTGTCTCCTATAAATAATCTAAGTGGATTTGGAGTCCAGGAGTCACTGAGGGAGTAACTGTAGGCAGGGTGAAACAATGGAAGGCCCTAGAAGCCAAGAGAAGACATTTAAACCTGATTTCCCTTGGTCCTGGAGTCCCAAGCTGACATGCCTCCAGGGACCTTCATGAGAAATGGAGTGAATAGGGCCCCGCTGGGATTGTGACAAACTGAACCTGTTTCCGGGAAAGGAAATTACTGCCCCTCAGCTCTGGCCAGTTACCATGGAGAGATGCAGACCCAGGGATGCCAAATCTATGAAAATGTATAAAAAAAAAAATTTTTTTTAAAGAAAAAGGCTGGAATTCCAGATTTTTATCAGACAGACCCAGATTTTTTAAGGTGTTAATTATTGCAAATGAAAAAACAACAACTAAACAAACAACATGGTGGGAGCAAAAAAAAAAAATGTTTAAATGTGCCCATGGGCCTCTGGTTAGCACTTTCTGCTAGACTGAAGGGAGCTTTTATACAGAGAAGTGGAAGGATCAGATTTGCATATTGAAAGTTCACTTTTGGCAGTATGATTAACAAGAGTAAGGGACTAGGCAGAAAGACTGGTTAATCCAACAACAAATATTTTGAGACTTCTGTGTGTGACAAGAGCTTAAATCTCAATCGTGGGTTGTGGACTCTCAGCTTGGTGTAGGAGACAGATTTAATCAACAGTTACACAAATCTGTAATTACACACTGAGTGTACTCCAGGGGGGAGGCGGGGCTAAACTGTGGGGAAATATGGAAGAGAACAGACTAAAAAGATATTTGGGAAGTTTGCTCATAACTTAGATGGAGAGAAAAGAGAGAGGGAGTTTCAAGGTTTTATTTGGGTGAGTGGTAGATGCTGTTTTAGAAAGAAGCATAAGAAAACAAAAAAATCATGGGGAACTGCCACTATGGAGAGTTACATAAACAGAGTAGGCATGGTTTAAACAGACAGTGCAAAATAATGAGAGCTAAGAACTACATTTTAATTATTGTCCTCTTGGTAGGGCTTCCAAACGGTCATACTCACCCCTTTCTGGAGATAATACCTGCCTTGCCTATCTCACAAGGCCCTTGGGTTAGTCAGGGATCTCTGATAGGATGTACATATAGAGAGAGGGAGAGAGAAAGAAAGAGATTCATCCTAAGGAACCGGCTCATACGATTATGGAGATTCAAAAGTCGCTGATCTGCAGTCAGCAAGCTGGGGACCAGGAGATCCAATAGGGTATAGTCCAATAGCTTCTAGTCTGAAGCCAGCAGTCTCTCCACCCAAAAGCCAATGTTTCCGTTCAAGCCCAAATGCAGAAAAAGGACTGGTGTCCTATCTTGAACACAGTAGGCAGGAGAAGTTCCCGCTTACTTGAGAGAAGGTCAGGCCCCCCATGGGGGGGGCACTTACTTCCCCCACCTTTCCTTGCCCCAGCGTGACTCAGTTCCTGTGGACTTCCCCTCTTCCTTCATGAAGCTCCCTCCACATCCCATCAGGCCTAGCGGTGCTAACAGCTTCCTTTAGCTTGAGTCTCTGGGTGCTTCTCTATCCCTTGTTGGGTTCCTACCCCCACCAAAGAGCGGGCATCTAGTATGCTAGCTATATTGATCATATTAATAACAATTCATAGTAAGTTCTCAGAAGAAATTCTTGTCAATTCTATCTCTAATCTCAAATCAATTTCTTACCATCTTTTCTTCTTTTAATTTTAATAATGACAACTTTAACATGTGTTTGACCCTCAAGAAACTGTTGTAATATACAGGGAAGAGTGAGCGGCCACTGAAAGGGGCGTATGATGCTTAGGGATGGCTGGCATGTAGTTTCCGGATCCAGCTGTGATTCAAATGTATCAAAGCAACTGATACCAATAGTCACTTGAATAACCAGAACTTCAAATACTGGGTTACTTCATCCTTGGTGTAGGGCCTGAGCACAATGCAAGGGATGATATTCTCTGGCTGCTCCGGACACAGAATGGGGTCAATGTTCTGTTGCAGGGTCTCAGCCAGCAGCTTTAGGGTCATCTCCTCTGGAGCCTCCAAGACCACCTTGCACATGTGCTCCAATTCCCCCGGGGATAAGCAGCTGTGCAGGATGGTTGCAGTGGCTATTGGACAAGCCTTCACTACCAAGGTGCCCACTGGCCAGGAGAATGGAGTCTGCAATAGGTCCTTTGGTAACGCCAAGTATTGCACCAGGAACTGCAGCTCTGCCCAGAGGCTACCATCTTCCTGCCCTATTTCTTGCCACCTCTAGTCCCGGTACCCAAGTCCATGCCATCAACTTCTCTGTCCTAACTGGACCTAATGCTCCTGTGCTGGGTATTTATCTGAGGTCTCTGAGATACAGATACCCTTCTAAGCTCTTTTCTGTAATATGTGGTTGGGATGATGCAAACTAAATCTCCCACCACCCAGCTAGTTGGGTTCCTGTTAGGTTCTGCAATGTGAGGCATTAGAAGGAGAAAGAGAAGTGGAAGGAAGAGAGAAGGGACTTCTTTCCTGTTTTTCACTTCCTGTTTTTCTGTGTTGCTCTAGTAGCAGCACATCATTGGCCCCAGCTTCCAGAAACTTCAAAAACTTCCAGCACCCCCAGGTGCCAGCGGTAGCCATGCTACACTCCCTCACCTGCTGAGCCATGCCCCTGAGATATCTGAACAGCTACAGGACCACACCCTTTTGCTGGCAGCACTATCCAAACAGCACCCCCTCCTCAGAGTTCTGAGTAGGGTAGAGCTTTCTTCAGAGATCCAAGCACCAACCCCATGGGGCCCCTCCTCTAGGCTCCTAGGTACAGGTGACACCACCTGCTCTCCAGCCTCAGGAGGTAGGAACTGCTTCCTACAGTTATTAATCCCTGGGTTACAACTCTCGTTTTCCTTTCACTCTTTCAGTCTTCCAATGCCTGTGAAAGCAATTATTTATATTAAAGCCCCTCTGTTTAAAATATCTAGTGTGGGCCGGCTCAATTGGTTAGAATGTGAGCTCTGAGCAACAGTGTCGCCGGTTTGATTCCCACATGGGCCAGTGAGCTGCGCCCAAACTGAGCTGGTAAGAGTGCATGCTCTTAACAACAAGGTTGCTGGTTTGACTCCCGCATGGGATGGTGGGCTGCACCCTCCACCCCCACCTCCACCCTCCCAAAACTAAGATTGAACACGGTGCCTTGAGCTGAGCAGCTGCGAGTTGCTGATGGGTGGCCTCAAGGCTTAGTGTGCAACAAGTTTGTCGGTTCAATTCCTGCATGGATTGGTGGACTGCCCACTGCCCACCTCTACCCCGTAACTAGACTGAAAATGGTGACAACTTGAAACTGAGCTTGTGCCCTCCACAGCTAAGATTGAAGGACAACAACTTGACTTGGAGCTGATGGGTCCTGGAAAAACACAATGTTCCCCTTCCCTAATTCCCCAACACTGTTCTCCTCCCAATTCCCCAAATAAATCTTTTTTTTTTTTTTAAGATTTTATTGGGAACTTGGGGGAGGGGAACAGCATTGGGGAATCGGGGAAGGGGAACAGACAAGTTGCTGTCTTTTTGTTCTTCAGTCTAGTTGCGGAGGATGTTGCTTCACTGGCTCATGTTGGTGTCATCAATGTGCTCTTCCCGGATGAGGCAGATCAGTCGCCGGCCTCTGGATGTCGCTCACCGCGGCTATTGGCAGCTCACGCTGGCTGCCAGCTGCTCACGCTGGCTGCCGGCCACTCACTGTAGCCTATGGCAGCCCCACTGCAGCAGGGGCTGCAGCCTATACCATCGCCGGGGCTCGCGCAGCCCAGCTCCAGGTGGAGTTGTTGTTAGCTGTAGAGGGCAGTGTCACTGGCCCTCATATGTGGGATCCGAACCGGGGCCACTGGCATCCCAAAACCAGCTCTTAACCAATGTGCCACTTAGCCGGCCCCCAAATAAATCTTAATAAATAAATAAATAAATAAATAAATAAATAAAATATTTAGCGTGATTTCTGTTTCTGACTGGTCCCTGGCTGATGCCTCTTTAAGTCCATTTTCTACTTAGCAGCCAGGTATTTTTTTGGAAATGTGCCTCTGATTATATCACTCGCCTGCTGTACACTAGTCAAGGTGCTTAGTTTCAAACAATGGAAACCAGAAACTGGCTAACTCTTAAATAGAAAAGGAATTTATTGAAAGTGACTGTGGAACTCAGAGAATCAAGAGGAAGACTGGAGAACAAGGTACAGAGGAAGGCTTGAACAGTGAGGCTCCTGGGATGGTTTGCTGAGGATGCAACCCCAGGACCCTTATGGGCAGCCAGGTGCCAGCAGACATGGTCACCATATGCTGGACCCTGCTGCCCTTGCACACTTATCTCCGTGCACATCTGACTGCACCATGATCACCCTAATAATGTCTCACTGACCTTGCATCTTTGAGACACACCCTCATGATCAAAGTCCCAGGTAGGAGCATCTGATTGGCCTTGTTCTAAATGTCACAGGAGAGGAGAGACAATACTTTCTTTTGCCCCTTCTAAACCTTGGCTTCTATAATGATCTAGGATCCTGCCTCCCATTAGTTTTGTGAATTCCCAAAATAAGAAGAGCTTTTGAACGTTGGCCAGCCACAGTGACAAATGTCAGCCATGCTGCCGAAAACCCTCCCGTAGCTTCCCCTGTCACTTAGAGTAAAACTCCCAAATCTTGCTTTCATGGCTGCCATCCATCATTGTCCCATCAAACTTTCTGACCTTACCTCAGGCCACCCTCCCTTTCTCATGTTCCTGTCACATGGGGATTTTATCTGTCCCTTGAACATACCACACTTATTCTGATCTCAGGGAATCACTGAGGTCAGAATAAGACCTTTCTCTGCTTTTCTCAAGGAACTTCCTTCTCACTTCCAAGTCTCGGCTTAAATATCTCCTCCTCAATGAAAGCTTCCTAAAGGAGTCTCCACCACCCACTTCTTTCCTTTGTAGCACTTGTTTATAGCTGTTACTTTCTTGTGTTTGTTCATTATCTGCCTCCTCTTCTATAGAATGTGAATTCTATCATGTCTGTCCATTGCTTCAGTGTCCCAGCACCTGGGAGAGCACCTGGCTCGGAGATGGGACTGAGTGTTTGTTGAATGACTACACGGATGGATGGATGGATGGATGGATGGATGGATCAATTCTATTTATTGTAAAGCTCTACTTGACACAAGAAGCAAAGCAATTATGCAATGAAGCAATGGCATATGGAATTCCATGAATGCTTTTTAAAATAATTAACTTCCTGGAATCCATCCATGACATTTCTTTTGAAGGTTTTACTAAGGAGTTAAGGCTCTGAGGTGGACCCTGAGAAGGCTGTTTTGGTTTTCTGGAGAAACCATGGGTTTCTTTCTAATGGCCACCAGCTAATAGTTCTCCACTTGTGATTTAAAGAAGAAGGTAAGGGCCGGCTGAGTGGCGCGGTGGTTAAGCGCTGGCCTTGGAAGCCAGCGGCCCCGGTTCGGTCCCACATATGAGGGCCAGTGACACTGCCCTCAAAAAAAAAAAAAAAAAAAAAGAAGAAGGTAAAATGTAGGTAACGAAAACCACAAAGCCCAGTATATTCATACTGAGCATGAAAGAAGCTATATAGCATAATTGTTACCAGCATGGATTTGGGTGTCAGATCTGAATTCTATTCCCATGTCTTACTCTTATGAGCTATGTGTTGCTGGCTCTACTAATTCTAGCTATGTGGGCAAGTCACTGAACCTCTCTTTGTTTCAATTTCCCTATTTGCAAAATGGTAATAATAATGCACCTATGTCACAGGGTTGTTGTGAGGATGAAACGAGTCAATATACAGAAACCACTTAGAAAACTGTCTGACATGTAGTAAGCTTTCATAAAAGATAATATAAGCTTAAGCTATTATGTATTATACTCATAGTTATGATCGTGTTAGTCTGTTGATAAGGGAAACTTCAACGAGATAGAAGTTTATTTATCTTTTATGTAAGTCAGACATAGGCAGCCCAGGGCGTGTATAGCAGTTCCACAGTCAACAGGGACCAAAGTCCCTCCTTTGTCCAGCACCATCTAGTACATGGTTTATATCCTCAAAGTCCAAGATGGCTACTGAAGCTCCTGTCACCATGCCTGCATTTTAGACATCAGGAAAAAGGAATGGAGAAGGACCTCATGGCAGTCAATAACCTTTAAAGAACCTTCCCAGAAGGCCCACATTGTACTCATTTGCATCTCATGGACCAGAACGTAGACACAGAGCCACACCTAGCTGCAAGGAGCATTGGGAAATGTATTTTTTTCACTGGGTGCACTACCACCCCAAATAAAATTGGCATCATGTTGCTAAAGAAAAAAGGGAAAATGGATATTGCACTTTGTGCAAGTTACTTAACTTCAAATTTTAGTTTTTACATTTCTAAAATGGGAACCATGGTAACTACCTCACACAGCTGTCTGGAAGGTTATATGAAATAAAACCTAAACACGACTAGCACATCGCCCAACACATACTAGATATCAGCTGTTATCATAAGAAGGAAAAAAATGTACTCTGAATATTTTTTTTAAGCTAGACAAAACCAAATGAAACAAAAGGAAGAAAATATATCTCTGCAAAAAAAATACTAATTAACTTTAGAAAGAAACCTATTCTATGTGCAGATTTCTTCCACCTTTATTGCATTGGCCTTCTTTAGCTCAATTGATTCTCAGCTGACAACGTTCCGGTTTTAAATATCATATCACCCTGCTTTGCTACTAACAAAGGGCCTCTGTGTATCTGGGTGGGGCCATCTCAAACTCACTGTTCTGAATCTTTATGGCCTCACGGATCATTCAACTTCTGTCCACTGTGTCCAGTGTTCCAGACCAGTGACTCATGAACCTGACTGATCCTAAGATTAAGTCTCCTGGAGAGTTCTGTAAAAATAAAGACTCCCAGTCCCCACCCCAGAAATCAATCTGAAAAACTTCTATATACCTGCCTCAGCTGTGTCAGACTAACTCAGGGGTTTTGGACTAAATGACTCAGCAACTTGACTGTTTACATAATATGGAGGACTACATTTTGAAACAAAAAATGGATTAAATGTTATTAGGAGCCGGGCACTGTTTTAAGCCCTTTACATGGTCATCTCACCCATCTACCATGTTTCCCTGTAAATAAGACCTAATGGGAAAATAAGCCCTAGCATGATTTTTCAGGAAGCTTGTAATATAATCCCTACCCCAAACATAAGCGCCAGTTAAGATCGTCAACCAGACATAACTATTTGAATAAATGTAGATTTTTTTACATGAATAAATGAATAAATGTAGATTGATGGAGCAAAAATTAATATAAGACTCGGTCTTATTTTCAGGGAAATCCAGTGTGTTTCCCTGAAAATAAGACCTAGCCAGAGAAGAAGCCCTAGCATGATTCTTTTAGGATATGGAGGGCATGCACCCCTCACATGAGGGTTTTATGACCCATTTCAGGGAGAAGGGTGCCTTTTCTACAAACTTAGCTTAAAAATATTCAGTATACCAAGTTGCCATATTTTGGCACCTAAAATCATGCTATGGCTTATTTTCCAGCTAGGTCTTATTTTCAGAAAAACAGGGTAGGTGCTATTACTGTATTTTGCCATGTATAATGTGCCTTTTTCTGGCCAAATTTGTGAGGGAAAAAGAAGGATGCACATTATACATGGGTAGTACTAATTCCTAATCTACACAAATGTTTTTAATTATTTTATTTATGCTTGTGAGTTAAAAGTGTAACTCTAGGGCTGGCCAAGTGGCGCATTGGTTAAGAGCTGGCTTGGGACGTCAGCGGCCCCGGTTCGGATCCCACATATGAGGGCCAGTGACATTGCGCTCTCTACAGCTAAGATGGTGAACAACAGCTCCACCTGGAGCTGGGCTGCTGTGAGTCCCGGTGACGGTATAGGTTGCAGCCCCTGCTGCAGTGGGCTGCCATAGCCTAGAGTGAGTGGCCGGCAGCCAGCATAAGCGGCTGGCAGCCGGTATGAGCTGCTATGAGCCTCTGTGTGAGCGGCCATCCAGAGGCCAGCGACCTATCTGCCTCACTGAGAAGAGCGCAATGATGATACCAACATGGGCCAGTGAAGCAACGTCCTCCACAACTAGACTGAAGAACAAAAGGACAGCGACTTGTCTGTTCTCCATCCTCTGTACCCCTCCCCCACCCCCCAATAAAATCCTTTTTTTAAAAAAAAAGGTGTAATTCTAGAAATCAATAAAAATATCCATAGGCAAAATAATACCCTAGAATACAATAATTGGTTTTGTTGAACTTACGATGAACTTGCAACAACAGAGAGTTCTTGACCTTCTATGACACGTAAATATCATAAATTTGTTACCAGTACATAAAATTTCTTGTATCTGCTCTTGTATTTTGTAGTTATTTGTTACATAAAATTTCTTATACCATAATATGTTTAAAAAGTAAATGCTAAAGTTCCTTTATAATACAAGTACCTAAATGTAAACAAATAAAAATTTGAATTAAAAAATTAAAACAAAAGATTTTTTCCCCCTGAAAGTTTGGGCCAAAAATGCAGGTACACATTATACATGGCAAAATATGGTATTCCCCTTAAGACAGATCAGGAAACTGAGGCACAGAGAGATTAAGCAACTTACTTAAGGTCAAACAGCTAATAAATTGGGGAACTGGGAGCTGGGATTCAAGCTCAAGCAGTCTGGCTTCTGAGAGCCTGTATACTTAATCTCTATCCTCTACCACCCTCCAAACTATATTGAACAGTTAGAGCACTGTTCATAAATCATAAAAAAATTTGAGCAGACTTTCTCCTAGCATCTATTAAATAAACTGCAAGATAATCTTATTCATGATTGTTTATCTTCCTAAGCACATTGTGGCACAGATAACTCTGTTATAAAAATATTCAAGGCAGCCATCAAAAGTAGTGTTGAAACTACATTTTTATATGTGTATATGTTCACTATGATGCTCTTTATGTAAAAAAACATACCTGCATACACATACTCATATGTACACATACATGCTGTATATACCTACAGAGAGTGGGAGAGAACACAGCAAAGTGTGACAGTTAATTCTGTGTGGTAACACCATCCTTTCTTTTAATTTACTTTTTAGTTTTCAGTTAATTTTTTTAAAAAATATACATTAGTTTCAGGTATATCCCATAGTTATTCAACATTTATATACCTAAAGAAGAGATCACCATGGTAAATCAAGCAGCCATCTGACACCATATCACACTGTCACAATTTATTGACTCCATTCCCTATGTTGTACATTACAGTCCCATGACTTATTTGTTTTATATTTGGATATTTGAACTTCTTATCCACCTTCACCATCCCCCTCCACCACCACCTTTTTTAAATTTTCTCAAACATAGTTGACATTCAATATTATTTTACCTTAATTTCAGGTGTACAACATAGCAGTTAGACATTTATATAATTTAAAAAGTGATTCCCCTGACTAGTCTAGTACCCACCTGGCATTATACATAGTTCTTACCATATTATTGACTATATTCCCTAAGCTTTATTTTAAATACCCATGATTATTTTGTAACTACCAATTTGTACTTAATCCCTTCATCTTTTTCACCCACCCCCCAAGCCTCTCCCATTTGGCAACCATCAAATTGTTCTCTGTATCTGAGTTTGTTTCTGTTTTGTTTGTTCTTTTATTTTGTTCTCTAGATTCTACATATAAGTGAAATCATGTTGTATCTGTCTTTCTCTGTCTGACATATTCCACTCAGCACAACATCCTCCAGGTCCATCCATGCCTCCACAGATGGCAAGAACCGATTTCCTTCCATGGCAGAACGATATTCCATTGTATATATGTACCACCTGTTCTTTATCCATTCAATCATCGATGGACAGCCAGGTTGCCTTCATACCTTGGCCTTTGTAAATAATCCTGCAATAAACATATGAATGCACATGTCCCTTCAAAGTACCATTCTGATATTCTTCAGATAAATACCCAGAACTGGGATTACTGGGTCCTTCTTTGTTTCTTGTTATAGCCTTTGTTTTTTGTTTTTGTTTTTGTTTTCAGATTTTATTGGGGAATTGGGGGAGGGGAACAGACAAGTTGCTATCCTTTTGTTCTTCAGTCTAGTTGTGGAGGATGTCGCGTCACTGGCCCATGTTGGTATTATCATTGGGCTCTTTCCTGGTGAGACAGATACTTGGCAGCTCTTGGCAGCTTACACCAGCTGCCAGCCACTCACGGTAGTTTACAGCAGCCCACTGCAGCTTCACTGAAGCCTACGCTATGGCCAGCGACTCACAGCAGCCCAGCTCCAGGTTCACCATCTTAGCTGTAGAGGGTGCAGTGTCACTGGCCCTCATATGTGGGATCTGAACTGGAGCCTTGCTGCTCAGAGCCGGAGTCCCAAGCCAGTTCTTAACCAACATACCACAGAGCCGGCCCTAGCCTTTGTTTTAAAGTCATTTTGTCTGGTATAAGTATTGCGACTCCAGTTTTTTTATTTTTGTTTCCGTTTTTATGAAATATCTTTTTTTTCCCTTTACTTTCAGTCTGTGTGTGTTTTTCAATCTAAAGTGAGTCTCTTGTAGGCAGCATATGTAAGGGTCTTATTTTCTTATCCATTCAGCCACTCTATCTTTTGATTGGAGCATTTAGCCTACTTTGATAGATATGTAGTTGTTGCCATTTTATTATTCATATTTTTAACTTTTCTTCCATCTTAAAGAAGTCCCTCTAACATTCCTTGTAATACTGGTTTGATGGTGATGAACTCCTTTAAACTTTTGTTATTTTTGCTGGGGAGCTCTTTATCTGTCCTTTGATTTTAAATGATAGTCTTGATGAATAGAGTACTCTTAGTTGTAAGTCCTTACTTTATATCACTTTGACTATTTCATTTCAACCCCTTCTGTCCTGAAAAGTTATTGTTGAGAAATAAGCTGACAATCTTATGGGAGCTCCCTTATAAGTAATTAGTTACCTTTTTCATGCTGCTTTTAGCCTTTGATATTTTAATTATGATGTGTCTTGGCATGGGCCCCTTAGGGTTGTCTTGTTTGGGATTCTCTACACTTTCCGGGCTTGTATGTCTATTTCCTTTATCCAGTTAGGAAAGTTTTCAGTCATTATTTCTTCGATATGTTCTCAATCCCTTGCTCTCTCTCTTCTTCTGGTACGTGTATCATGTGAATGTTGGTACATTTGAGGTTGTCCCAGAGGTTTCTTAAACTATCTGCATATTTTTTAAACTCTTTTTTCTTTTTGTTGTTCTGATTGGGTGTTTTCTTGTCTTTCATATCACTGATCTGATCTTCTGCTTCATCTAGTCTGCTGGTGATTCCTTCTGGTGCATTCTTCATTTCAGTTATTGCATTCTTCACTTCAGACTGGTTCCATTTTATGGGTTCTATGTCCTTTTTGAAGCTTGCTCTCTTTTTGTTGAAGTTCTCACTAGGTTCCTTGAGTATCCTTATAACCGTTGTTTTGAACTGTGTATCTGTGTAGGTTGCTTGTCTCCATTTTGTTTAGTTCTTTTTCTGAAGTTTTCTCCTGTTCTTTCATTTGAAATGTATTTCTGTTCACTTGGGCTGTCTCTCTGTGTTTGTTTCTATATATTAGATAGATCTGCTACATCTCCCAGTCTTGGCCAGGTGGCCTTATGTAGTAGGTGCTCTGTGGGGCCCAGTGGCACAGCCTTCTTGGTCATCTGTACCAGATACTCCAGAAATGTTCATTGTGTGGGTTGTATGTGCACTCCTGTTATAGTTGAGGCTTGATTGCTATTGGCACATCAGTGAGTGGGATTGACCCTTAGGTTAACTAGCTGTGGGGTTTGGCCACATCCACAGTTTATCAGGCTGTGAGGAGGTCTTACCCCACAGAGCAGGCTTTACCCCAGCAGTCTCTGGTGCCTGTTGAGACCATCCTTTGGGTGTGCTGCTTGTGGGACTAATTGGGTGGTGCTCTGCTATGGTTTGAAGCTAAACTCCAAGTTGGTTATGGGGCCTCTTGGGAGGGGCTCCAGTGCAAGAACAGGTCACCCACTACCTGTGATCAGCCAGGGACTACCTGGTAGGAGCTACAAAATGATCTGTGGTTGGTTGCTGCCTGTGCTAAACCTAGAGCCAAGTGGAAGAGGCAATGCTGCAAACTGAGGATGGCTGCTACCAATACTGGGCCTGGGGTAGCTCCACAAAAAGCCAGGACATCCTAAGGCCTGCTGCCATCTGCTGGTTCCCGTAAGATTCAGATGCTGATAAAGCCTCATGATAAAGCAATACCTGAGTTAGGTAAGACAGGGTTTCAGGGAGTCACCAGAGTGGGACGAGTTGTGGTCACCCCTTTAAGGGGAACCTCTGTGGCTAAGATATCC
This sequence comes from Aselliscus stoliczkanus, assembly GCA_033961575.1. Lineage (NCBI taxonomy): Eukaryota > Metazoa > Chordata > Mammalia > Chiroptera > Hipposideridae > Aselliscus > Aselliscus stoliczkanus. Next base: position 29,416,188 of record CM066731.1, read on the forward strand.
CTCCCAATTCCCAGTCACAACACACAGGTATAGGACCAGCCATATATGCATTTCCACCTCTCCTACCAGTTTTGACATGAATTTTTCTTTATAGCCTTAGTTATAGGGGTTCTGTTCAGCTATATTTCAGATGTTTCTCCAGGTTCATTGTTTTATAATTTAGTTGTAATTGTAATGTGTTCATGGAAAAAGACAGGTACAGCATTTATCTACTTTGCCATCTTCGACCCTAATGTCAACATCATCCTTTTTTATTTTTATTTTTATTATTTATTTATTTATTTATGTATTAAGATTTTATTGGGGAATTGGGGGAGGGGAACAGCGTTGGGGAACTGGGGAAGGAGAACAGACAAGTTGCTGTTCTTTTGTTCCTCAGTCTAGTTGTGGAGGACGTTGCTTCACTGGCCCATGTTGGTATCATTGAGCTCTTCCTGGGTGAGTCAGTCACTCCCTGGCCACTGGATAGCCACTCACGGTGGCTCTTGGCAACTCATGCAGGCTGCTGGCCACTCATGCTGGCTGCTGGCCTCTCATTGTAGCCTATGGCAGCCCACTGCAGCAGGGGCTGCAGCTATGCTGTTGCTGGCGACTCACAGCTCCAGGTGGAGCTGTTGTTCACCATCTTAGCTGTAGAGGGCAGTCTCACTGGCCCTCATATGTGGATCCGAACCGGGGCCCTGTTGCTCAGAGCCAGAGTCCCAAGCCAGCTCTTAACCAATGCGCCACTTGACTGGCCCAACATCCTCCTTTTTTAATTTATCTGAAATAAACATTTTAATTTTGTCTAATTAAAAATATCTTAAATTTTAAAAGTAAGGTATTTTATGTATCTTGAAACAAAGGCAATGTAAAACAACAACTATATCCTGTCTGTTTTCTCAGAGATACTTATAAGCCCTTCATTTAAAATTCCTCCTATAAGATCCTTTAAAAGAAATCTCATGGAAGTATTGGGTTATAAGTGTGTTTGCATGGTGGCCAAGCTATTGGTTTTAGAATCTAAGGTGTGAGTTCAAATCCTGGCTGTGAAACTTCCTAGCTGACAGATGTTGGACAGGTCACTGTATGGCCCAGCCTTACTCACCCAGCTGTGTAAAGGGTTGAGGGGCTGATGCATTTCACAGGGCTAAACGCATGTATACAGGTGCTTGATACAAAGTAACTACTATGGTAAGCAAGGGGCTATCATCATCAGAACATAACTCAGAATTGATAAATGCCAACTACAAAATTGGCACCTTTTTGGCTAATAATAAAGATTGTAAATAATTTACTAACTAGAGCTAAGCATCCACTCTCATGAAGAGATTTGAGGCATGGAAAAGGCCAGGCTGTCCTTGAGGATCTAGCTGAGGTTGCTTAAGTTACTGATTGTTTGTAGTACAATGTATGTATGTATATTACTTGAGACAGGCAATCACCCTAAGCCCTGACCTACCAGCTTCTGAACTTTTTATTTCCCAAAACACAGATTCATGTGTAGTCGTACCCCTGGGTCCCTTTCTGCTTTCTCTGGGATCCAGCTGTTCATCTCCTACCTACAGCCATCCCCACCTCCTGTGCCCTATGGCAGCTCTTAAGCCCTTGAACCCCTCACTCTACTTCTGTCTGCTTCCTCCTCCACTGTGCTGCTGAACCTGTTATCTCGGAGGTTACTGTAACATTCTTATTGCCAAACCCTGGGTTCAGTCTTATCTTCCTGTACCTTGCTCTGTTAATCATCACTGTCTCCATGTCTCCATAGGCCAAAAGAAAGGTCTATAAATATGTTCCAATCTCCAGTAGCCTGAAAAAAATAATAAAAATGTAATCACTTTGGACTCATGTCACACCTTCTAGCAACTGCGACATTTCTGGAATCCCAGTTTCTTAGTGGTCAAGAATTTGAATTCTGGATACTAGCTCCCAGTTCTGCCACTTCCAACTGTATAACTATTTGCTTAATATTTCTGTGCCCCAGTTCCCTCTTCTGTGAAATAAAACTATGGTAATATCTACCTGTTAAGTTGTTGTGAGAATTAAATGCATTAACACAGAACCTTGTCATACGGAAGGGGATCAATAAATGTTAACTATTATCTGAATCTTATATTCTTATATCCCTTTCATTCTTCAATATATCAGAACCTGGCTCAGGTCCTGTCTCTCCTGAGATGCTGCTTTGTACAGGTCACCAATGACCTACTATTTGTAGGTTAATGGCCCTCTGTTGCATTTGACATTCTTGGATACTTCCTCCTTTCTGAAACTGCATTTCCTCATCTGCTGCCACTTCCTGTTACACACATCATCATGTCCTAGTTAAACTGAATGAATACACACACACACACACACACACACACACACACACACACACACACACACAACTAGGGTTTGTTTCTTATCTTCAAGTCTTTGCTTTTGCTGAAATTGCACCCTCACCATCAGAAGGCCTCTCCTCACTCTAGTCCCTATCTCCAATGTTCAACCCCAACTTGTCATCTCACCCTCCAGTTCCTCCTCTCCCCTGGGTTAACTTTCATTTATCCTTTAAGATTCCGCTGAGACCCCACTTCCCCAGGAATCCGTCCTCAACACCCTTCTCCCACCAAAGCTAAATTAGGTGCTCCTTCCTGGGGATTACGTAACACTCATGTACTTCTTACACTGTATTCTAATTTTGTCTCTCCAAAATTACCATAAGCTCTCTGGTACAACTATCAGAGTCATTTCTTATTTTTCTCTGAGTTTCTAGCACTTGATATGGTGACAGGTACATTGTAGGAAATCAATAAATGTTTATGAAATTAAATAATTAATTAATTAATATCAACAGCCATCTAGATCCCTTAAGTCTTGGGTAGCAGGGTACAGGACAAACAGACTCACAAGGAGTCAGAGGGTTAGAAAGAAATCAGAAGCAAGGAAAAAAATGCATGAAGTTTTACAGTGTGTGTGTAAGGAAGTTAGGGGAGATAGGTAGAGTTTGGCAGGAGTAAGGGAGACTGTCATGAAGAGACACTCTTGAAATGGAGAGGCAATGCCCTTCAGAAGGCTACATTTACCTTCCTTTAAGCTCTTCTTAGGTTCTCTCACAAAACCACCAGCTAAAAGGAATGCAGAAGAACTGTAAAGAAAAATATATTTATTTCCCTTCTCGCTTCTTTCCAAAAGAACACAATTAACAACCATATTACTCGAAAACTTCCACATACATGTTATTTGTTTCTTCCAGATATATGCTATTGTTTTGTGCTAGAAAAATGAAAGAGAAAATTTGTTTTCAAAATCTTATTATAGAAGAAATTTAGAACATCCTCTTTAGGCTGACATAGATAACCACAGGCACAATTACTAGCTACTTGTGGGCATCCACTTTGCAAGCCAACTATTACACAATCAAGCACAGCACTCAAGAATGTCTGGATGTTTAGTATCTTTGTTATCACTGCTTTTGACTCTATTAATGTATTATTAATAGAGATACATCATTCCTAGAACCAGTCATCACCTAACAAGTAAGAGGCAGTGGGCATTAGCACTAACAATTAAGTTTTAAAAAATCAGAATCCTCATTATTTTTTTAAACAGATAATTTCTTCACATAGATCAAAATTCAAGAGATACAAAACATATACAATAAAAATTACTTCTTTTACTTTGTCCTTTCGGAGGTTTTCTGGCTATGCAAAAGAATACATACACATATACATTTTATCCTCACTGCCTGCTTTTTGCTATACCCTACAGTACATTTGATCTTGCACTTGCTTTTTACACCTAAAAATCTATTATGGGATGTGTTCCACATCACTGTACATAAAGGAACTTTATTCTTTTTATTTGTTACATGGTATAGATATACCATGATTTATTTAACCAGTTCCCTTGTCATGGACATAGAGGTTGCTTCCAATATTTTGATACTCAAACAATGCTGTAATGAATAACCTTTCCATACAGCGTTTTGTACATGTGCCAGAATATCTGTTGCATAAATTCCTAGAAATGGATTAGCTGAGCCAAAGGATGTGTTCATTTGGAACTTTGTTAGCTATTGCCAATGTTCTCTGCAGGGGGTGAGGAGGGGGTTGTACTAATTTACCCTCCCACCAGCTTCCTTATATCCCCACAAACAGTATCAGCTGACTTTCTAGGCTTTGCCTATTTGAAAGGTGATGAATGATATCTCAGTGTACTTTTAGCTCGCATTTTTCTTATTATGAGTACGTCTGTAGCATTTTTTTGAGTCTTCAGTGCTATTCATAGTTTCCTCTCCCTCAATATAAAATAATAACAATAGTAACAGCTGACACTTATGGGGTGGCTTACCATCTGCCTGGTATACTACAGACCTTTTATTTAAGACTCTCAATATTTCTGTGTTGTAGGTATTATTATTCTTTCCAATTTACAAATGGAGAAACTGAGGCTTAGAGAACCTCAGTAGCTTGTCCAAAATGTTTTTAAAAACTAGGCAACTTTACCTACTACTCAACCACCATACAACAAAAACAGAGGCCCTCAGGCATTGAGTCTCTTTCACATTCCCTCCCTGAAATTCCAAGAAAGTAGCCTGCTAATGTTCTCTCACATTCTTGCCTCCTTTTGAAGTTAATGTCTTCTTGGGTTCTTGCCTCCTTGTGAAATGTGCTCTACGTGACCACACCATCATATGGACCCAGGGCTCACAGGGATGAGACACTGACTGGACACTCCCAGAAATGCAGCCACATGAGAGGTGTAAGTGGGCAGCTGAGTGGACACTAGTTCATAAATAGGAACCTCAGGCCTACAAGTAAGGAAGAAGTAAATTTCATTCCACAAGTATTTATTGAACATCTACTATGTTCCAGGCACAGTTCCAGGTATTTGGACACAGCAATGAACAAGACAAACCAGGTCCCTAGTCTCATAATACTTTACATATTGGACAATATGTAAACAAGAAAATTCTTTAAACTGATAGTCAAAAGTACTATGCAAAGGGTTAAAATTGTGTAATTTGGTAAAAACGGGCTACTTTGGATTGGATAGTTGAAGGTCTTTCTAAAGGAGGTGCCAGTGACATGGAGAAGAAAATAACATGAGGAAACCAGCTATGAAAGTTCAAGGAAAGAGCATTTCAGGCAGAGGAGCAGCCAGAGCCAAGGTCCCAAGTCGGGAACAAGCTGTGTGCATCTATAGAAAGGAGAGGCCCATTTGCCTGGCCGCTGGAGGGAGGGGAAAGACACAGGCTGGAATGGTAGGTGTGACCAGATCTCACACCAGGGCCCTGTGAACCAAGAATGAGAATCTGGATTGTACTATGTTTAGTGGGAAGCCCTAGGTGGTTTTAAACGGGTGGGTGGTGGCGGGGAGGGACAGAGGGTGTGTATGTGTGGTGACATAATCTGATTGAATTGCTTTTTAAAAACAATCACTTTGGTTGCTAGAAGGAGAGCAGATTGCAGTGAGGCAAGACAGTAAGTCGGAAGACCAGGTGGAGGCTATCACAGCAGCGTGGATAGAGACCATAAAGACTTGGACCAGAGTAGTGCTTCTCATACTTTCGAGGGCATCAAAATCCTCTGGAAGGGTCCCAATCCCAGAGTTTCTGATTCTGAAAGGACTCCAAGGTTTTTGCCTTTCCAACAAGCTCCAGGCGATGGTGCTGCTGATGCCACTGGTATGCTAACCACACTCTGAGTAGCACTGGTCTAAACTGGAGATGGAAGATGTGGACAGATTTCAATATGTTTTGGAAGTAGAATCAAAAGGATTTACTGATGGATTGCATTTGGGGGATAAGAAAAAGACGAGAATCAAGGATGACTCTGGGGTTTTGATTAAGCAACTGTTACCGTCATATAGAGTAGGAAACGGAAGAAGGGGCAGTTGGAGGGGAAGAAAAACGAGAGTTCTGTTTTGAGCATGTTAAGATTGAAAGGCCTGGGCCGGCCGAGTGGCGTGGTGGCTAAGCGCTGGCTTGGGATACCAGCGACCCCAGTTCGGGTCCCACATGTGAGGGCCAATGACACTGCCCTCAAAAATAAAAAAAAAAGATTGAGAGGCCTGTGAGACATCCACATGGAAATGTCAGTCACAAGATGGGGAGTTCTGATGTTGGGGTGAGAGGTCAGGAGTGGGGAGGCCCCAGCACAGAGGTGTGGACAAAAAAAGGCTTCTGTGGAAAGGAAGCTCACAGGGTGATCTGATCATAAGTTCCTAGCTGGCAGGTCATGGTGGATACTTATGCCCCAGGCCTATACCTTGTTTGGTTGTCGAAAAAGTCATAACGTATTTTTTCTATGTTTTTCATTGCAAAAATGAGTCATGACCTTTCCGACAACCCAATATTTACTGAAAGGTTTTAAGCCAGCCCTATCCATTGTTTAAATGCATTTAGGTTAGCACACCTTTGAAATAGCACAATACTCCTAGAAGGTGTAACTACCCTCAAGAGAGTATATAATCTTAACTATCCTATAACCCAATCCCCACCTTGCTTTCTCCCATCTTCATGTAATATTCCTTATTCCTCCTGAAATTTCAAACTTGAAATGCCTCCTGAATTTCAAATTCCTAAAAGAAACTGAAAAACCGTTATTCTCCAGAGCACTTGAGAGCTTGCTTCCTGGCAACTGTCATCAGTTTGGGCTCAAATAAACTTATACAAATTCTCTACAGGTTTGGACATTTCTTATGTCAACAGAGATGAGATTTAAAGTGATGGGACTGGATGAGATGGCCCATGGAAAGTGTATTTAGGGAAGAAAAGAGGATGGGACAGAGCCCTGGGCACCCAACATCTCGAGGTCAGGAAGAACAGGGTCATCAGTGGGCTGGGGGACAACTGGGAACTTAGTGTCATTAATGTCAGGAGCCTTTTAGGAAGGAGAGAATGGTCAGCAATGTGCCTGAAAGCAAGATACCATATGAGAGACCCAGAGATCAGAGCAAGGCACTCTACTAGAGAGGAAAAAAGAACCAGCAGAAGTTACTGAAGAACTGTGAGAATCCATAACGCTCATAACCTCAGCTGGGTTCTTCCTGTGTCATGATTAACCATCAACTCCAAACAGAAAGGCCTGTGCTTTTCTTTCAGGAGAGTGAAACCTCATGCATGAAAGGCCCATGCTTTTCTTTCGGGAAACTTCAGATTACTACAGCCCACTTTCCAGCCAGCCTTAAGTCCGGGAAGGGTGGCAGTGTTGGAGGGGGGAGAGAAACAGAGTAAGTTCTGGGAATTGGGACTGGAAAGGAAAATATAGGTGGAAGCTAACTTGGGATTCAGAAATGACCCTGAATGGCTTCTCAGACAGGAGGCCTGTGCCATTCTCGAAACTTTTCTTTCACCTCAAAGAAACCTCCACTCCCATCCACCCAGTGTTTGTGAGGCCTGAGCCGCCTGTTGAAGCTGAGTCCTGGCTCCACTGGCTGTCTCCTCCCTCGTCTGTATTTTTGATGGCTTCCTCCAGCCTGGCTCCTTCCCCTCAGACCACAATAACACCACTCCCACCTAAAAGAAAGCTTTGTTTCTCCGCCCTTCCTCCCCTGCAGCCATTGCTTTCCTTGCTTTTACCCCAAACTTCCTCCACTGATGTTCATGCTTCCTCACTTTCTTTCTCATCTGTACCTATTGGAATTTGGCTTCTGTCCCTGCCACTGTCTCTAAAGCCACAGCCAACTCCTAATGATCCTCCAGGCGCTCACCTCAGGCCATCTCTCTGCTGCATTTCACTCAATGGCCACCCACGCTCTAGAAACTCTTGCCTGCTTCTCTCACAGCCCTCATCATCCCACACAAATGCTTTCCTCTCCTCAGTGTGGCCTCAGGGGTCCATGACCCTCTGATGGTGGTGGTGGTGTCTTCTTCCCTGCCCTCTCCTGGATGTTCATATCCAAACTCTTCCACAACCACCTGGCTATGAACTGATGACTGATGACAACTTGTAGGTATTTGCAGCTACCTATGTGACATGTCTATGTTTTACAGGCATGTCAAAGTGTCCAAAACAAAATCTAGACCCACAGTTTTCACTTAATAAATGTATCCAAATGCTCCTCAACTTATGGTTGAGTTACATCTCAATAAACCCATTGTAAGCTGAAAATATTGTAAGTCAAAAATGCACTTAATTCACCAAAGCTGCTGAACATCGTAGCTTAGCCTAGCCCACCTTAATCATGCTCAGAGCATTTACATTAGCCTACATTTGGGCAAAATCATCTAACACAAAACCTGTTTTATATGAAAGTGCTGAACATCTCATGTAATTTATTATGCATATTACTGTTGTACCATCGTAAAGTCAAAAGATTGTGAGTAGAACCACCAGAAGTTGGGACCAACTGTATTAAGTACATTTGTTGAATAAACTGTTTTCTCCTTGCCCACTCCTGCCTCCTACATAATAAAGAAAGAAGCAAAAAACAATAAACAAAACACAAACACCTCCTCCCCTTCTATCTGGGTTAATGGGATGACCTCACACCCTCCTCTCTCACTACTTCTAATTGGTCACATGAGTTTGTTGATTCTATCTCTAAAATGCTTCTGGAATTTCCTCTTTTTTCCTTTCCATGCCTACTCTGCTGCTAGTCTCCTCTCTCCATCTGACTCACTGATCCTAATTCAATGGTTCTCAAATTTGGCTACACATTAGAATCACCTGGAAGATTTTAAAAATCCTATCTCCCAGCCCCACCCCAGACCAAGTAAAACAGAATATCTGGGGGTAAAGCTGGATCATGGTGTTTCTAAAAAGCCCTACAGATGATTATAAGCTGCAATCAGATTTGAGGACCATGGATGGTTTCCTTCTCCAGTACCCACTATTTCCAGAAAGAAAGACAGATTGAAAGAAAGGAAGGAAGGAAGGAAGGAAGGAAGGAAGGAAGGGAGGGAGGGAGGGAGGGAGGGCGGGAGGGAGGGAGGGAGGGAGGGAGGGAGGGAGGGAGGGAAGAAGGAAGGAAAAGGGGGCAGCTGGGTGGCTCAGTTGCTCTGAACAACAAGGTTACTGATTTGATTCCCACATAGGATGGTGGGCTGTACCCTCCGCAACTAGATTGAAAACAGTGACTGGACATGGAGCTGATGGGTCCTGGAAAAAATACACTGTTACCCAATAAAAAAGTCAAATCTGATCTTAACACCTTTTTTTATAACTTCAGATGACTCGCTATATCTTACATCAGGATTCTTAACTTGGAATCCAGTGTCAGGGGGCCTTTGAGCCCCATTAAATCATACACAAAATATTGTGTATAGGGAGAGGCTTTGTCCATTCTCAAAGAAGTCTGATTCAAAAAAGTAAAGAAATATTTGCCAGGTAGTAGTTGTTATGCAATACTGAATGTATGCCAGGCACGGTGCTGAACACTTTACATACATTAGTTCATTAACATTCAAAACTAACCCATGAGTATGAATATTACCTCTTTTTTTAGACGATGGTGAAGTACCTTCCCCAAGTCAACAAGCTCTTGGAGTCTAGACTCACATCTCGCCAGATCTACTCTTTACTACCTTCCTGGTTTGCAGGATGAATGCAAACCCTTTAGCATAGCAAACAAGGCCCTCTACCATCGCCTAATGGGGGGCAACCCTCCTCCCCCACCCCTGCTCTAGCCGCACACTTCTTTTCATTCCCTGAAGAAATCCTGTAGTCCATGCCTCTGTCTCCATACATGCTGTGACAGCTCCTACATGTGTCCTCCCTGCTCTTCCCTTCCAGGCAGAATCCTACTTATACTTCAGGGCTCAGCACAAATGTCCCCTACAACTCTCTGAAACCTTCTCTCCCTCTCACACTTTCCCAGAAGACATTGATTATGGCACTTCTAGCATCTGATGATAGTGGTGCTTGTATCCCCCCTGGCCCCCCAACGCACAAGCAGAATTCCTTGAGGAAAGTGATTGTGTCTTGTTCATCTGTGGCTCCCCAGCGTCTTACAGTAAGTACCCTAGCCCATAGGAGGGTCTCAATGACCATTTGTTGAAAAGAATATACTGTATATTGCCATGTATAATATGCTCCTGTGTATAACGCACACCCAGTTTTGGCCCAAACTTTCAGGGAAAAAAATCTTTTGTTTTAATTTTTTCATTCAAATTTTTATTTGGTTACATTTAGGTACTTGTTTTTTGTACTACAAAGGAATTTTAGCATTTATTTTATTTTTGTATAAGTGTGCTTATACATAGCATACAGTATGTAAGTACTTTTAGTTTTTAAATTTTATTGGGGAACAGTGTGTTTTTCACAGACCCGTCAGCTCCAAGTCAAGTTGTTGTCGTCAATCTAGTTGTGGAGAGCTCAGCTCACTGACCCATGTGGCAATCGAACCAGCAACCCTAGTATTATGAGCACTGCACTCTAACCAACTGAGCCAACCTGTCACCCAGGATTTACTTTTTTTTTTTTTGCGGGCCATGTCATTGTCCCTCATATGTGGGACCTGAACCGGGGCCACTGGCTTCCCAAGCCAGCACTTAGCCACCGCACCACTTGGCCCGCCCCAGGATTTACTTTTTAACATGTTATGATACAAGAAATTTTATGTAACAAATAATTACAAAACACAAGAACAGATACAAATTACAAGAAATTTTATTTACTGACAACAAATTTACGATATGCGATATGTACACATCATAGAAGGCCAAGAACTTTTTGTTGTTGCAAGTTCGTCATAAGTTCAGCAAAACCGATTATCGTACCTTAGGGTATTATTTTGCATACAGATATCGTTATTGATTTCTATAGTTACACTTTTAACTCATAAGCATAAATAAAAGAATTAAAAACATGTATATAGATATGAAATTAGTGCTACCTTATTTTCCCCTCACAAATTTGGGCAAAAAAAGAGCACATTATATGGTCAGTGTGCTTTCTACTTACTAGGGAGTACCCAAAGTAGGGAGAGTAGGACTTTGTCTTCTGACAATGACAGTTAGGATGTTCTCATGTTGTCAGGCTGTCCCTACCAACCTCATAGGGTTGTTAAGATTCAATTAAATAATTATGTAACAGGAATTTGCATTGTTAAACACACTATGAAAGAGAAGGCCTGATTATTAACTAACTCTGTGCTCATGCCCAATGGCTAATGGACCATTCTGAATGTCAGGAAGTCAGGAAACGCAGATTGAACAGTCACCAGCTAGCTACATGCCTTAAAAAAATGCCTGTCATAGCATTGGCATCTCCTGCCCTGAAACAATTTCCTCATTGCTGTGGCATTCTGCACAGCTGAAAGAGCCACGCCAGGAATGCTCAATTGAATTAATACTTAAAATTAGTTTTATAAAACATAGCTTAAGTGTCTTCAGAGGTTCAAACAAAATTGCTTTTACAGGGGTGAGAGAAAAGAGACATCAGGAGTGCCGTTGTACACACATGGGCCGTTAAGAAGCTTCCTGATTTTTATAATATCCTACTGAGCTAACCAAATAGAGCACTTGGGGATGAATGAGATAAAATTGGTCTTTCGATGAAAATGATCAAATTGTAGCAAATTCATGAAGTTTGATCCTAATTTTGACTGTTCTCATACTTTCTAAGTACTCTTAAAGGTTACCCGGGCTTGCCCCACTTGCTAATGAAAAATGGGGGAATTTCATTTGTGGGGAGTGATTTCCAAGCCCAACCATACAGTCTGGTGGCCGAGAAAATTATTTAACTGATGATGGCGTAATATACCAAGCATCATAAAGTGTGAGGATTTTGGCAACTTAAAAACAAAGGAAGGAAGAAAGGGAGGGAAGGTGGGAGGGTATAAGAAAAAGGAAAATGAAAGAAAAAATAAAACTAAAAATGGAAAGTCTATAAGTAGAGGATGACAGGAAACATTACCTGACTCCCCACTAATGAACAGCTATATCTAAAAACTCTTTCACTGGAAGCGCTATAAGCTATAGTGTGTGTGTGTGTGTGTGTGTGTGTGTGTGTGTGTGTGTACACACGTGCATGCTCATGCTCATGTATTCAAAATATAATAAGAAAGAAAGTTTCAAACTGTAGGGAAGGATCAGAAAGACCTTAGCAACTCCTAACCTCATTTCATTCTTCTTAGACCACAGTATGACAAATGTAGTAGTTTGGAGTTCTGGCTTAGAAGTCAAACTGCTTGGTTGGAATCCTAGTTCCACTTCTGCCTGTGGTAGAGATCACTATTCGTTCTCCAGTATCCATTTTCCCCTTCTTCCCTGAACTGCAAATGGACATGTAGCCAGAATAAAGACTACACTTCCAAGCCTCCTTTGCAAATAGATGTGGTCATGTGACCACATTCTGGCCAATGGAATGTGAACACAACTTCCAGGTCATGCCCTTGAAGTGGAGGCTGGATCCTCCATTTTCTTTCTTTCCCTGTTGGAATGCAGAGGTGACATTGCTCCATCTTTGACAAGGGGGCCTCTAGGGAAGGCAGAACAATGCCTTATCAGCCCTGGACTGCTCTTGATGAGACTGACATGACTGAAAATTACGTCTTGTCTAAGACATTGTTACTTTGGGCCTTGTTAGTAGTCAAATTGATATCTATCAACTGAAAAATAATATTGACTAATATTATTTTAATTTTGGTGATTATAATAAATAAATATTAATAATATAAATAATAAATAATATAAAAATTAAAATTATTAATAAATAATAATAAATATTCATCACCAAAAAGGATTTATTTGGGAAAAAGAAAATGTTGCAACCCAGTGCATGCAGACATGGCAAGCCGCATGCATACTCTGGCATGCCTGCCAAGGTGGAGGGGTATTTATAGATGGGAAAAGGAAGTTAGATCCATAGAGCTTTATTATAAACACAGGGTTCTTCTTGTTGGGTTCTTGCATGTATGACTCTTGTAATTATGTACAGTGCAAGAACCTCTATAAGCCCTAGCTCCTCTCATAGACCTTCCCAACTGATTATGTTTGCTTAAAGTTCCAGTTAGTCTTCATCATACCCTAATAGAGTGACTGTAATTAAAAGCAAATTACTGGGGCAGCTGATTAGCTCAGTTGGTTAGAGTACAGTGCTCATAAAACCAAGGTCGCCATTTCAATCCCCGCAAGGGCCACTGATCTGCGCCCTCCACAACTAGATTGAAACAACTACTTGACTTGGAGCTGATGGGTCCTGGAGAAACACACTGTTCCCTAATCAAAAAAAAAAAAAAAAAAAGAAAGTTACTTAACCTCTATGAGCCTCAGTTTTCTCATCTATAAAATGTGAAAAAGACAAACAATAACAACAATTATAACTTCCTCATAGGGATGGAGCATGTCAAATGATTAGATGAGTTTCTGGCACACAATGCATGCTCACAAGTGTTAGCTATTATTACCAAAGTAAAATTATTGAATACCGATTACATACATTGCACTATAGTAGCCTCTGGTAGTTCTAAGTTCATCCTTTATTCAGCCAACCTTTTCTCATTGGCATTTAACTATCTTTGTTTAACTATTAAACACCATTATAATTATGTTTGATGGGTATCAAGTTGCCTCCCCTGAGCATTGCATAGTGTGTTTTTTTTAAACAGCTATCCTATATAGATTCCAGAATATGACTTTCATTTCTTAAGAAAATTCAGGAGATGCTTAAAGATAACCATGAGAGGTGGTATAGGCTTGCGAGAATTCAGTGATGGACAGCTTTGAAACTCCATTAAAATCAAGATTTATGTTTATAATATGAAGCTGAGAGGTCACACAGATAAACTCATCATGCTCAGAATTGATTTCATCTCCCAGGCCCTTCCCAAACTGAATCCGTCCCCCTTATTATCACAACCCACTTTAACTACCAAAAACAACTGAGCCCCAACCATTGAAATCCAAACCTATCTGTGTCCCCAAGACCTTGGGGCCGAGCTACTTCTTGTGTGTACAGTGAAGTGGCGCTCTTCCCAAAGGCACCCTTGTTTGCAACCTGCAAAGAACTTTCTGGAAGGAAACAGTGAGACCTAGAGCTTCTCCTTTTGAGAGTTAATGTAACCTCCCTGTTGGACTCAAGGTACAGACAGAGGTGGCCTGGGCCAAGGCAGGAAAGAACAGCAGTGCCCCTGAGGAGGCTGAGTCAGAGTGGCATTGTGTTCTGGGGAGCTGACTCTGAGCAATGTCCATCCCAGAGCTGGTCCCCTGTTGTCCAGCCACCTGATCCCACTGGTGGGCCCAGGGAAAATGGCTACATGTGAACAGAAGTCTTAGTCACTGAGAATGTGGACCCTTGTGGCTATGGAGCAGTCACATCTAACCATGACACAGGGCCTCTCTCTCCTCAGCCTCAGTGAAACCTACGCTTCCCTCTGTGTTCAGGGGCTCACCTGGGCTGCTTGGTGCTGGCCAGCAGGTGTGCTCAGTTACTGCAATAGGTACAGAGAAGGAAGGGGCTGGCCTCCTGAAGAGATTAGAACTTGCCTCAGCTGGATGGCCTTCTGCCTGGGACCTGTAAGGCACCACAGAGGAGAAGGGCTTCTCGGTACACATAATGGTAAGCAGGGTTGACTCCACAGGACCAAATGAAGGAGCCCCCTTAGGGTTTCCTAAGCGTATCCTAAGAAGAACCCCCAAGAAGGAAATGAAATTTGAAAAGGAAGGGAAGAATTATCGCCAGATTTGCTTGAATATACATTTAAAAATATCTCTGGGAGGATATCTAAGAAATTGGAAACAGGGCCGGCCGAGTGGCGCATTGGTTAAGAGCTGGTTTGGGATGCCAGCGGCCCCAGTTCAGATCCCACATATGAGGGCCAGTGACACTGCCCTCTGCAGCTAACAACAGCTCCACCTGGAGCTGGGCTGTGTGAGCCCCCAGGACGGTGTAGGCTGCACCCTGCTGCAGTGGGCTGCCATAGGCTACAGTGAGTGGCCGGCAGCCAGCGTGAGCAGCCAATAGCCGCGGTGAGCGACCATCCAGAGGCCGGCGACTTATCTGCCTCATCCGGGAAGAATGCAATGACTATACCAGCATGGGCCAATGAAGCAATGTCCTCTGCAACTAGACTGAAGAACAACAACAACAAAAAAAGAGAGCAATTTGTCTGTTCCCCTCCCCCAATTCCCTAATAAAATCTTTAAAAAAAAAAAAAAAAGAAAGAAGGAAAGAAATTGGAAACAGTGATTACCCTCTATAGGTCAGGGTGGAAAATGAGTGGATGGGGGATGGTGAGAGGAACACTCTTCCCTATCTTTTTTTTTTTTTTTTTTTTTTTTTTTTTTTTTTTTTAAAGATTTTATTGGGGAATTGGCGGAGGGGAACAGCATTGGGGAATCGGGGAAGGGGAACAGACAAGTTGCTGTCTTTTTGTTCTTCAGTTTAGTTGTGGAGGATGTTGCTTCACTGTTGGTATCGTCATTGCGCTCTTCCGGTCGCTGGCCTTTGGATGTCGCTCACCGCGGCTATTGGCAGCTCATGCTTGGCTGCCAGCCGCTCACGCTGGCTGTGGGCCACTCACTGCAGCCCATGGCAACCCACTGCAGCCCACACCATCACCGGGGCTCACACAGCCCAGCTCCAGGTGGAGCTGTTGTTAGCTGTAGAGGGCAGTGTCACTGGCCCTCATGTGGGATCCGAACCGGGGCCGCTGGCATCCCAAAACCAGCGCTTATCCAATGCGCCACTCGGCCGGCCCTTCCCTATCTTATACTTCTTACATTTTTGCAGCATCTGTAAAACTGACTCAAAAAGTAAAGTAGAATACATTAAAATAATAGTAAAATAAAAGGCCATGTCTTCAGATAATTTGGGTAGGCTAAGCAAGGGTGCACTCCAGAAGAGGAAGGAGAAGGGATGCAGACACAGGCATTTTTACCATCACAAGGCTGGTGCCCCCACAGCTTCGTCACAAGAAGGGGGTGTTTGTATGGGGGGGGAGGGCCAGCTGCCCTTCATACCCTTCATTTACCTCACTGTAAACCCAAGATGAAAAGAAATATGACCTCATTTTGGACCTCAATTTAGTACAATAGTTACAATTATTATCTTGTCTCTGCTGCCTCTTGAAATCCTTCTGGAATCTGGACTTTCTCCATCTCCCACCTTGATTACCCTGACAACCTTCCAATTAGCCTCCTTGTGCTAAGCTATTCTAATTCCTCAAATCCATCCACTAAACTTTCAACTTCTTTTTGGAAATGAAAACCTGCTGTGCCCATCCAGGCTCCCTCCATGCTTAAAATCCTTCAGTTGCCCATTGAGCACATGATAACATCTAAATTCCTTCTCTCTGCTCCCAGGGTATTGCCACTCCCCACTTACCTTTGCTCTACCCACCTGGTGGCTGCTTGTGGTTTTTCTGAATGGCCCATCCTGCCAGACTTTGTGGCTTTTGCATATGCTGTTTCTTCCCCTGAAGTTTCCCTTTGTGTTTTGTCGCCTGGAAAACTCCATTCTTCCCTCAGGATTTGTCTCAAATGCCACCTTGTCTCTGTGACCCATCATGACCCCATTTGCCCTCCAACCCTGACCCCCATCACGCCACAACGCTTTGAATACATGCCTATTAACACTTTATTGTATCATTTCTACATTTTTATTAGACTCTAAGCCTCATGAAATCAGGAGTTATGGCTTATTCATCTCTGTATTTCCAGCACACAGAAGAAACTTGGGTTACATCATAAATGGATGAACAGTTTTGCTCTGAATTAAATCCTTAGGATTGGCCACGTCGAACAACTGCTAAGGTACCCTAAGGTTAAGCTTGCCTTCCAGAGTTCTGTAAACTTGGCTTTGTCCCTGTCTAAATAACGATGAAGTTTAAACACTCCGATTGGCTCTGTCCCTGCCTAAACAATATTTTGGAGTTGAAACTCCAGCCAGCAAAATCCTTAGCTCACTTTTTTTTTAAATGCTTAAGTACTCGAAGGAGATGTGGCCTTATACCAAGGAGCACAGAGTGGTTTTATGCACTGTGTGAATGCTTTGGAAGTCAGGACATGGCACATTCCTTAGTAACAGCACAGTGATACTGTGGCAACAGGTAGGGTCCAACAGCAGCCATGTATTGACAGTTGACAGTCACTTTGGGGAAACTCCAAGGAGTAGAGTGGTGTTCTTAAGCCAGCTTCGGGAGCCAAGTGTGATTTTTGTGTGGTACTCCTCTCTGTAGGGTAATTGTGGTGAATGCTAATGAAATTATAAACTACTTAAAGACTAAAGCCCACAAAACTTTTTGCACAACTTTTTTTTTTTTTGGCATTTCTTTGTGGTAAAATATACATTACAAAATGTATCATTTTAACCATTTAAGGTATATAATTCAATGGTATTAAGTACATTCACAATGTTGTATAACTGCTATCCATTTCTACAACTTTTTCATCATTGCAAATAGAAACTCTGTACCTATTAAGCTTCCCATTTACCCCCTCCTTCCAGTTCCTGATAACTTAAGTTTTACTTTCTGTCTCTATGAATTTGTCTATTCTAGGTACATCATACAAATGGAATCATATGATATTAGTCCTTTGGCGTTTAACTAATTTCACTTAGCAAAATGTTTTCAAAGTTCATCCATGTTATGGCATGGATCAAGATTCCTTCCTTTTGATGGCTGGATAATATTCCATGGCATTGATAGACCACAATTTGTTCATCCATTCACTTTTTTTTTTCTTTAAAGATTTTATTGGGGAATTGGGGGAGGGGAACAGCATTGGGGAACGGGAGAAGGGGAACAGACAAGTTGCTGTTCTTTTGTTCCTCAGTCTAGTTGTGGAGGACGTCGCTTCACTGGCCCATGTTGGTATCATCATTGTGCTCTACTTGGGTGAGGCAGATTGGTCGCCGGCCTCTGGATGGTCGCTCACAGCGGCTTGTGGCAGCTCACACCGGCTGCCGGCCACTTATGCTGGCTGCCGGCCACTCACTGTAGCCTATGGCAGCCCACTGCAGCAGGGGCTGCAGCTATGTGGCCTGAGGACTCACAGCAGCCCAGCTCCAGGTGGAGCTGTTGTTCCCCATCTTAGCTGTAGAGGGCAGTGTCACTGGCCCTCATAAGTGGGATCAGAACCAGAGCTGCTGGCGTCCTAAGCCAGCTCTTAACCACCGCACCACTCGGCCGGCCCATCCATTCACTTTTTGATAGCCATTTGGGTTGCTTCCACCTTTTGGCTATTGTGAATAATGCTGCTATGAACAATGATGTACAAAAATCTTGAGTCTTGCTTTTAATTCTTTGGTCTATATACCTAGAAGTGAAATTGCTGTATCATATGATAATTCTTTGTTTAATTTTTTGAGGGACTGCCAAACTGTTTTCCACAGCAGCTGCACCAGTTTATATTCCCACCAGCAATGCACAAGGGCCCCACTTTCTCTATATCCTTGCCAACACTTGTTTTCTTGTTGTTGTTTTGTTTTTTTATAATAGCCATCCTAATGGATTTTGTAGTTTTGATTTGATTTCCCTAGTGACTAGTGATGTTGGACATCTTTCTATGTGTTTGTTGACCATTTGTATATCTTTTTGAAAAATGTCTATTCAAATCCTTTGCTCATTTTTTAATTGAATTTCTTTTTCTTGTTGAGTTGTAGGAGTTCCTTCTACATTGTTTAATCCCTTATTAGGTATATGATTTGCAAGTATCTTTTAAACTTTCTTTCATCCAAAAGAAAGGAGCAATGTTATAATTAATAGCTGTCAAAGTGGTGATATCCAGCCTTTCAAATGCTAAAATGAAACCTAGGCTGCCACCTGGGAGACAGGCTTCCTTCCTGTCAGCGCCTCAGAAATGCGAGCAAGTAACCAACAGCAACAGGTGGCAAGAAGAGAGCCCAGCAGGGTGGGGAGGAGGTGGAGGAGTGAGACGACCAGAGCTAGAGCCCTGTTTCAGGGACTTGGAGGTTCAAAGGAAAGACCCTGGGTTCTCCCTCCTCATGCCCCCACTGCCAAGGATGTTGACTGGGAATGCCCCTTCTGATTCTCCCTCCAAGTGCCCACCTGAAACATCACTTACTGCATTTACCAGCTTGGGAGATGTTGTGCCAACTCCTCCCCTCCCGACTCTGTTCCCCAACAGGGAGTCAAGCAGTTATTTTAGGCCAGGCTTTCTTTTTACTTTGTTTCTAGAGCCCCATTCATCTGAGGCTGACAATGGAGCTGGCAATAAGGTGGCTAAAAGTCCACAACTCTTCAGAACAGAGCTGGGGTTAAGAACATGGGCTCAGGAGTCAGTTGTCGTGCCATGTTGGAGCTCAGTCTTTGGAGCCACTGGCTCTGCATCTCAATCCTGGATCCCTTGCTTATGAACCCTGTGACCTTGGGAAACCATTTCTCTGTGCCTCATTTTTCTCACTTGCCAAAGGGGGATAATAATAGGATCCACATCAGAGGGCTGAGGTGAGGATTAAATGAGATAGTTCCTGGAATGTGCTTAGACCAGGAATGGCACTCTGTAAGGGCTTAATAAACATTAGCTATTGTTGCCCTCACTCCCTCCGAAGTTCCTCTGAAGCTGTGGAATTCACATGTCCCCGTGAGAGACCCCAAACATTGCTCCTCCTATGATTTTCTGCAACGTGCCTTTCCCAGGTGGCTGACTGCATGTTCTACGAATAGGCGATGGTGCTGCCAAAGTGTCTAGCACCCATAGTCAACAATATTAGAAACTGAATCACGGTGCCAGATATAAAGCAAGAGGGCGTCCAGGGGAAGGTGGATCACTCAGAGCCACCCTGTGGAGAGCATCGACAACACTATGTGATGTTTTCCTTGACCACCTAAAATAGCATCATGCTCACCTGGGAACATGGTATCATTTTAGTGTTGCAGCCGAGTCAGTGATGGCAGCAGCAACCCAATCACGAATAGGTCTGGCGTGCCTGGGAAGGAATGCTTGAATGAACACTCTGACTCACTCCAGAATCACTATGGCCAGGCAGCTAAGGGCATGGGTTCTGCCATCAGGCAGTCTAGGTTCCTAAGCTGGCTGTATTCTATTTGCTCATCAGCTGTGTAACACAGGCAAATGGCTTAACCTCTGGGTTACAGTTGTTATCACCTATAAAGTAGACATACTAGTCTTACCACTTCATACTGTTTTATGAGGATAAAAAGAGTCCATATGTGTACAGGACATAGAACAGTGCCTGGCATTTGGTAAGCACTCTCAAAAAAAAAGGGTATGTAAGGTTCTGGATTCATCCACCACTAAAAACACACTAATGGGAGAGAAATGTAGCCATCAAGGAGGGGAAGATGGAGAGAGTGACCCCAGATCCATCCTGCAGTATGTCTGGCTGTGCAGGGAGAAGATAACTTGGTGTTGGCATTTAACAGGAGTGAGTCCTTCACTATCAAACAGAGACACCTGCAGCCCAGTGGGGTGGGGGCAGGAAGCTGAGGTGAGGAAGGATAAAGAACCCTCACTGGCACTCTTTCAGGGAGGTGCCCTGGGGAGGAGCACTCCTTCCATTGAAAACACGTTGGAAAGAAGACCAGTTTATATTTGCTCATGACTTAAGCAATATCAGCTGCTTTATTTATTTATTTATTTATTTATTTATTTATTTATTTATTTATTTACCAGCCTTTAGCTTGGAAGTTACATTAAAATAAACTCCAAAGTCCTTCTATGGCTCTCCACACCTCTGCAACTTGCAAACTGGGTTAGCATCAGGCAGGGTAGCCAACGGTGCTGCCTTTTTATGCTTCCATCAAATGAACTCAAAAGAGTCTGAAAGCTTTAGCTAGAAATAAATGATAAAGATTTATGCAAGGGTCTTAGCGTTTGCACACTGGGAAC
The DNA here is from genome assembly GCA_033961575.1 of Aselliscus stoliczkanus. Classification (NCBI taxonomy): domain Eukaryota; kingdom Metazoa; phylum Chordata; class Mammalia; order Chiroptera; family Hipposideridae; genus Aselliscus; species Aselliscus stoliczkanus. The sequence goes on from CM066731.1 coordinate 29,436,913, forward strand.
ACAATCAGGCAAGAACCCAGAAGTGTTCAAAGAAGAAAAAAAGTTAAGAGTTCTTATAGTAAAAAAGTACACTCTTGAGAATGATCAGTCCTGTATTCTTCGCCCTAGGATTGGTCCAGGATGGTTATCAGTCACATGTCAGGTGGTCTAGATAATGGATATCAGGTAGATGTTAGGTGGCCTGGATGAGTGAGTAGTTCAGGGGACATAATCAGAGGGTTATCTGGAAGTCTGATCTATGAGATTCAGATGTATATCTATCTAGGCACTGACACAGGACTGGAAAGTTGAACAAGTTTAAGTTTCCTGGCCAGTAAGAACAAGAACAGAGACTTTCCTCATGCCTCTCAGCCTTCATAATGTTAATAATTGTAGCAGCTTGGTTCAAGTGACTTCATTTCATGTATTCCCTATCTTCTCTCTTACTTTTAAACAGACACGCAGGGTCTGCTGTTTGTGTTTCCACTCAGTGACCCAGGAACACCTCCACTCTCCCACCCCACGCCCCACACTGGGGTTTCGAGGAGGTGAACGGCTGTTCTCAGGTTTCAAACGCTTTTGGTTTGGCATTTGGCAGTGGCTCCCTTCCTGGCTCAACTGGCATTTCCTGGCGCCCACTCTTGAGGGCTTGAAGCAGCAGCAGTACAGCGTGATGCTTAAAAGCACAGAATCAGATGAGAGTTCAAACCTGCACTTACGGACCTTGTGAGTTTAGGCAACTGACTCTATCTTTCAGAGGCTTAGTTTCCCCATCATCACGAAGGGGAATCCCCTGCCCTTCCAGTGCTGTTGTGAGAACTACAGGAGATAAAGGAGCAGTGCTTAGCACATACCTAGCAGAGTGAGTGCTAGATAAATGGGAGCTATTATTAGAAGGCATCTGATAGCTCAGCTAGGCCTGCAGCTGCTCTTTCGAATCCCCACTCCTACTCCCTCCTTCCTCCCAGTCACCAGGTTTGAGCAGTAGGATAATTAGTAATGTAAAGTAGGATAATTAGTAATGTGTTGAAATTTGGGTGGGACACAGGTATATTTAAATTTACAAACCAGTTTGTGATAAACGATTTCAGCTGTGCAGATGGTAGGGCGCTGTTTGCTCCAGGCAACCAGTTGTTGCTGTTGGGTGAAGTAATTTGAGTCGGGGGCAGGAGTGGGGGACACCATGGCAAGGTCCCAGATGCTAGGCTCTGTTGTTGGCTGATCTAGGAAAGAACTCTAATGGAGCCACCCACGGGGAAAGATAGTCCTCTGTTCTCTATGTTCCAATTGGATTACTTGCAAGGACTGGGGACAATTGAGCCAGAAGCAGGAGATACTAGGATTTGTTGTTGGCACCAAGGAAACCAGACTCTAAACTGCTCACTCTTGCAAAACAAAACAAAACACACAACAACCACAAACTCTGACCAGTATCAAGCAGGATGTTGCCCTCTGAAGCCAGCTCACAGAACAGTTACTATAAGGAGGAGTGAGGTAGTTGGTGACATTTTACAGGACTGGAATGAGCTCTAGCTGTCTTCCAGTCAGAAATAAAACAAAGAGATCTTGGGTTTTCCAGCTCAATGGAAAAGTCTTTATCTCTTAGAGGTCAGCCTCTTTCCCTTCTCTTCTAGCTAAGTTAATATCAAATGAAGGACACAAAAGAGTTAAAGGTGCCCGTGCTTATCTCTTAGCTAAATCCAGGCTTTCCTTGCTGAAAGCAAGCTTTTAGAACAGGCCACTTTCCACCAGTTTCAGGTGAACCAAAACATTCTCCCTGGAATTCCCTGGGGCTGCTGACCCCCTAAAGTTCCTCTTTTGGGGACCAGGAAGTATTGAGTCCTAGCCTCCCAGCTTTATGAAAGTTTATGTAATGTGGTGTGTAGACCGCATTGCACTTCCTGTGTTGCATTTGGAATCCAAACTGGAGCTTTCTGCTAAATGGGAGGGGTACAGAGTGAAAGGGAATGAGGGAACTAAGAGAAAGCAAAATTCCCTGTGGCATTTCTAAGTGGGGCTATGATTATTCACACACTGATATATTATCTGCTCTAAAATCAAAACTTGTGGGGGTGTTTTGGTCTTAATTAATTTTCCCTGAACTACACATAAGAGAGTCCATGGTATAAGTTTCTTTAATTTTCTTTTCTCTTCTCTTCTCTTCTCCTTTCCTTTCCTTTTTTCTTTTCTTTTCTTTCTTTCTTTCCTTTTCTCTTCATTTTTCCTAGTTCCTTCTCCTTTCCTTCCCTCCATGGACATTTTTGGAGGAAGGCAAATTGGCTCTATCAGTCAATTGCAGAGTTCAAATATGGAAATAAAGATGGCTGGATGTGCAAACCATGCCACAGCTTCAAATCTCGCAGAGTATTCTCTGACAGCCCTGCCTCTGAACAGAGCTATTCAGAGCTGTCCCAGAAAAGCAAGAGAAGTCTTGAACCCCTGGCTGCAGGCTCTTCATGTCTTAATCCTCAAACCCACCAACTCTCCCCAGGTCTCTTGGGGCCACCTCAGCAGCCCATTTGACCCAGCCTTCTCTGTTCTGTCCCTCCCACAGTCATCCAGCAGTGCCTGGAGCATTCTGGAATGTTGACGTCAAGACTGGAGCAGTTAACCTTTCCCCTCCTGCCATCCAAGATGCTGAAAGGAAAGAAAAAGCTGAGGGAAAGAAGTGGCACCAGCCCCTGCAGTCGTGAAGATGCAGGAGGCCAAGAAGGTGGTAAATCCTATTTGAGAAAAGGCCCAAGAGTTTTGGCATTGGACAGGACATCCAGCCCCAAAGGGACCTCACCCACTTTGTCAAATGACCCCAGTACATTTGGCTGCAGCGGCCTAGAGTTATTCCCTATAAGCGCCTGAAAGTGCATCCTGCCATTAACCAGCTCACCCAGGCCTTGGACCACCAGATGCAGCTCAATTTTCTGGGAAGAAGTGAAGACTGTTGGCTCGGGCTGAGAAAAATGTTGCCGGCAAAGAGGATGTCCCCACCAAGAGGCCATCTGTCCTCGAGCAGGGGTTAACACTGTCACCTCTTTGGTAGAGCACAAGAAGACTCAGCTGGTGGTAACTGCACATGATGTGGATCGCACCCAGCTGGTTGTCTTCCTGCCTGCCCTGTTCCATAAGATGGGGCCTCCCTACTGAATTATCAAGGGGAGGGCCAGGCTGGGGAGTCTAGTCCACAGGAAGACCTGTAGGTTCTCACAGGTTAACCGGAAGACAAAGGAGCGCTTGCTATGTTGGTGGAAGCTATCCAGGCCAATTACATGGACAGATGTACTGAGATCCCTGTCACTGGGGAGGCAACATCCTAGGCCCCAAATCAGTGGCTCATGTTGCCAGGCTGGAAAAGACAAAGGCTGAAGAACTGGCCACCACGCTGGGCTGAGTGTACACTGTTGAGTTTTCTATACATAAAAGTAAAAAAATTCTCCTTCAGCCAGTGTCAATGGGGCATTTGAGGTTGAAGTTGATTTGCCTTAAAAACATAAAAAATAATAAAAATAAAAATACAATGGGCCAGCCAAGTGGCTCAGTTGGTTAAGAGCGTGACCTCTGAGCAACAGGGTCACTGATTGAATTCCCACATGGGCCAGTGAGCTGCGCCCAAGATAAGCTGCCACTGGACTGCCAACAAGTGATAGCTCAGCTGGTGAGAGCACGTGCTCCTAACAACAAGGTTTCCGGTTTGACTCCCACATGGGATGGTGGGCTATGCCCACCCGCAACTAAGATTGAACACGGCACTTTTTGCTGAGCAGCTGTGAGCTGCCAAAGGGCTGCTGGATGGCAACTGGACTTGGAGCTGAACTAGCTGCGCCCTCCACAACTAAGACTGAAGGACAACAACTTGGCTGTTCCCCTTCCCCAAGTCCCCAATAAAATCTTAAAAGAATAAAATAAAATAAATACAAATAAAAAAGACTGGAGCAGTTAAAACACTGTGGGTAAGTGTAAGTATGTAAGGTCCCTGGGCCTGCAGCTTCCTAATAACTAGGCAACACATATCTGAACTCAAAAGGACTGGAAAAAGAATCAAAAGGGAACGTCAGAGACCCTGCTTCCACACACTCCTAGGTACCTTCTTCATGAGGCTGGGCTCCCTGCCTTAAGGGGAGACTCAAAAGTCCCCTTGGTACTTGGTACACAGGGAAGCAAGACCTGGAATTTCCCTGGGGCTTCTCTTGGGTCACTCAGTCTGACTTGCCTCAGCTTTGGAATTGGAGGGGAGGCACCAGGACTGTGGAATGCCCCTCCCCCCATACCTGCTCCTGCCCAAGAAGGAAAAAGCTTTCCTTCCTTTATATACAGGAGCCCTGGATGTAAGTGATTTTAGTTTATCTGTTTTCTTTGTTTTTCTGTGTATGCATAGGAGCCACAAAAAAAAAAAAAACAACAACAAAGAAAAACAAAAAACAGGAGGGTTCTTGTTATTGTTATTGCTATGGAGATTTTTTTATTTTTATTTTTTTTACAGCTAAAGACAGGAGAACTCTTAAGCTTCACTCAGAGGACCAAACTTGAGCTTCAACCCTTGAAGGATTCCTGGAATACTGTTTAGGTGAGCATCCAATCCTCATTTATCCCACAGGGTGTTTGACCTTTGCTGCCGGGCCCCTCCACACATGCCAAATAGACGACATGTCCTAATCCAGAGACTTGAAAGTCTCTTGAAGTTCATGCAGAAAATTTTCTGAAGGAGGCTGAGAAGAAACAGGAAGGATAGCAAGGCTGCAGAGAGGCCGTGATGACTCACACCAACAGTAGCTCACACTGTTTTGCGGGCAGGCACCGTGCCCATGCTGTAAAAACCAATCATCCCACCTGAATATGACAGCAGCCTCTGAAAGAGGTGTTACATTTATGCCCATTTTACAATTCGTGAATTAGAGGCAGCACAGGATAGTGGCCCCAATGCTAAGTTTCTAGAGTCACACAGCCAGGTTCGAATCCTGACTCCATCACTACCTGGCCGTGTGACCAGCAAACTACCTCTCTTGTGCCTCGGTTTCCTCTGCTGTAATTTGGGGAAAATAACAGTGCCTACAGTTGCTGTGAAGAAAGATAAGAAACACAACGTGCTCAGAGTAGTGCTGTGCGCGCACGCACACACAGTAAATTCTTTTTTATCATTGCGGCCTTGTTTACCCAGCTGGGAGGCCACGGAGCCAGAATTAGAGCCACGTCTTCTGGCCACCAAGGCCTCTGGTTGTGCAGGTGGAATCTAGGAAGCAAAAAGCCAGGAACTGCAGACAAAACCCTGGGGGCATGGCTTTGCTTCTTTTGCTTCTTTTGCCTCCTGGTCCTGCAGGTCTGGGTTTTCCCTGTCTCACAAAGGCTGAGCCACACACCCTTTGACACCTCCATCAGCAGTGAACCACAGACAGACAAAACCTATGAGCTCCCATCTGTCCCTGCAGTGGTCAGCTTGTGATACAAAACTCTGCTCTGAGAATCAGTTCTGGGAGGATGTTGCTGTACCTTTCAGGGCTGGTGTCCTGCCAGGCACTGTGATTGAGGCGGCGTCATTTGCCAGGCTTGGCCTCTCTGGCACCACTTGTTTCCATGAACAATTCAATGAGCTCTTTCTTCAGCCCAGTCATGCATCAGCAAGGCACGACATGGGCTTGGCTCACCACCTCCAAGCTGTGGGATTGCTGCACTCCAGTTACCAGTGGGGATGGCGGGCCTCCCTGCTGGGGGCTCCTCTTTCCCAGGTATTCCCCTGGTTCATCCCCTCACCCTGGTAACCATTCCCAAAGGACTTCTGTGATTGTTGCTAAAGCAATGCTCCAGCCCCACTCTCACACACACACATACCCACTGTCAGGCAGGGCCTCCCTGAGCTCAGGGAGATAGACCCAGAATTCAACCCCGTGCCGCTGCTTAGCAGAGAAGCTCAAGGGACACCAAACAACTACTGACCCAAATCCCTTTCCCATTGATCAGCTTTTCACCCAAAGATTCTCTTCATTACAGGCATTCTTTTAGGTTCTATTTCGCCTAAATCTGTGGTCCAGGCTGCCAGGACACACCTAGTTTACACCTATTATTCTGACATAACTGTTAACAGGGTCTGTTTCCTTCTCAAAAATGTCACGGTTTGGGCCTACACTATCTGGTCTTTGTTTTAGTACGTTCTGTCTGGTAGGCTCCTGTGAAGATGCACGTGGTCCCGGGGCACTCGTTTGCTAGTTCAAGGTACAGAAAAGTACTTATGGGGATTTGGAGGAATTGCATTAGGTTTGTTCATTTGGTGGAGTGGGGGTGGGGGTGGAGTTCTGGGGAAGGGTGAAGGAGGGGTGAGACTTCAGATCACATAGGCTTGAAAAGACCTACAGCTTCTGTCCTCACCTCTACTGCCAACCTCAGTCTGGTCAGGTGAGCTCCCCCCTTCTGTGTTTTCTTACCTTCCCTGGATCACAATTTACTCCAGCATGGAAACTGACTGTTGATCTGCCGGAGTCTCCACCAGATGATAAGTTTCCCAAGGGCAAGGACACATTATTCAGCTTTCTATCCCCAGTGTCTGATCCCATGTTTGTCTCGTAGTCGTAAGTACTTGTTAAAATTTTTCCCTGAATGAATAAATGAATATGAAACTCAATCTCTTCATCTGTAAAAGGAAAAACCTAGCCTTTCAAGGTGATTGTGAGGCTTAGAAATATTTATATAAACCGTTTAGCAAATGCCTGGAGAATTATGAATTTGCTTTAAATAATAACTTAGATGCTATGTTATTATTAGTCATGCAATCAATCTAAAGGAGTCCCACTAAAACCAAGCTAGAAGACTGGAACTGCACCTCCCAGAGTGCTGCCATCTTACTGTGATGTACTTTTCCTTCTCTAGGCTGTCTCTCAAGTTCAGTGTCAATTGGGTTCTGCTCCAGGAATTTGGTGGAAATACACAGGTGATTTGTTCCACAACTCGCAGCAGTTCTTGGAATAAAAGGCAAATAAGTCGAATGGGTGGGGAGAAACACTAGGTGTTTGGGAAGGGTCTATAATGTTGGTTGCAAAAAGTGGGGGTGAGGTGAAGAGGGGGCAGAGCAAATTGAACACTGGGAAGGGTGTTCTAAGGGCACCTTCATCTGCTTTGCAGTACTGTGCAGAACCAAGATGACAGCTCAGGAAGTCCTATGTGGTGGGGTATTGTTACCCCATTTTCACTTGAGAATACTGAGGAGAGTGGTTAGATAACTCACCTAGGGTTCAACAGCAATTGAGAAGCAGCACTGAGCACTGGAATTCACCCAGGTCTGCCGGAGCCAGAGCTTACACACAATCTTCCCAGTTTGCTGCCTTCGCACAGTCATCCCGGGGGAGGGAAAGAAAAAAGACCTGGGGCAAGGTAGCCCTATTTCCATTGCTTAACCCAAGCTACTGGAGGTGGGGCACTACGTGGCTCACCCCTCAGCATAGGACTTGGCACACAGTAGGTTCCCAGCAAACATCGAATGGAGCCAATGAGAACAGAGTTCAGGTAAGTTCTTGCCAGGCCATGGCAGTAGGGCAGACAAATACCCAAACTGGAGGTATCATTCGTAGATGCTCTTTGTTTACATCTTCCACAAGTATCTTGAATCAGGAACCAAGAAATGTAATTATATATTTTGCTTGGAAACCATATTTTTAATTTTATTAAATAGGAGACATAAAATAAGTGCCCATCACATGCCCATAAAAACAAAGTTGGCCTAAATCATGTATATATCATTTACAATTCATGCTTCATGACTTCTCTTTCATTCGAAGACATTTTAAAATTAGAATTTATACTTATAATATTTTGGAGCTGGAAAGTACCTTGGCACTTATCTAATGAAACACCCATTTTTCAGATGAGAAAGTTGAGACACAGTACGTATCACGTAGCTTGTCTGAGGCCAGGCTCTATCGAGCTAGTTAGACTGGGCACTCCCTCTACACCAGAAGTTTTCAAATTGTGGAGTGTGAGCCATTAGTGGGTAGTAAAATCAATTTTATAAGTTACAACTAACTTCAATTTTTATTTTACCTTTTAAAAATATTTTTTAATAAAGTTAATTTTTTAGAGTAGTTTTAAGTTAGCACAAAAATGGCACAGAAAGTACATTTGTTACAATTGATGAAATGATACTGATGCATGATTATTAACTGAAGTCCATAATTTATGTTGAGGTTCACTCTGTTGTGTTTTTTAAAGATTTTATTGGGGAATTCGGGGAGGAGAACAGCGTTGGGGAATCGGGGAAGGGGAACAGACAAGTTGCTGTCCTTTTGTTCTTCAGTCTAGTTGCGGAGAACGTTGCTTCACTGGCCCATGTTGGTATCGTCATTGCGCTCTTCCCGGATGGGGCAGATCGGTCGCCAGCCTCTGGAGGGCCACTCACAGCAGCTCTTGGCAGCTCACACCAGCTGCCGGCTGCTCCCGCTGGCTGTTGGCCACTCACTGTAGCCTATGGCAGCCCACTGCAGCAGGGGCTGCAGCCTATATTGTCGCCAGCCACTCACGACAGCCTAGCTCCAGGTGGAGCTGTTGTTCCCATCTTAGCTGTAGAGGGCAGTGTCACTGGCCCTCATATGTGGGATCCGAACTGGGGCACTGATGCTCAGAGCCAGCATCCCAAGCCAGCTCCTAACCAACACGCCACTTGGCTGGGCCAAGGTTCACTCTTTATGTTGTACGTTCTGTGGGGTTTGACAAATGCATATTATGTGTCATTACAGTATCATACAGAATAGTCTCACTGACCCCAAAGTGCCCTGTGCCCCCCTTGTTACTCATCCCTCCCCCACACCTTCTGGACCTCTGATTCAATTTTTTATATTTAAGATATGATTTTTTTAAATCAGAGCACACGCCTCATAGTATGGGTATTATTTCATGAAACTTTTGTTTAGATATATATGTAAATATGTGTATTTAGATTAAAATGTAAAGTATATTTCTTACTGTGGATTGGAGGGGAAAAAAGTTTGAGAAGCACTGCTTTAAACTGTCTCTTTCTTAAAATTCTAGGGAATAAATCCAAAAAATGAATACACAGATGTAACATTTCATATATGAAATCAAAACAAGAAAAAAACATACCCAAGAGACATTAAGAAAATAAACAAGCATATAAAAATTTTCTGAAGAGGGAATACAGAAGGTCAGAAAATTTTTTCCCTAAACTAGTTTTGATTTTAGTTTCCTTATTGGGACAGTAAATCACTCAGATTCAAAGATTTTAACGTTCTCAGAATACAAGATACGGAAAGTTTGGTGAGGGGGAGAAAAGGCGGAGCAAGGGTTTTATCCCTGCAAATTGATTCTGTTCGAAGTTTCTAAAAATGTTATCTCTGGATGGTGATCAACAAAGAAAAATGGCTTTTTAGGAGTGTTTTTTGAGGTTTGGCTCTGCAGCTTCACTTTTTTATCAGAAATATCATGGATGTAACAGGGATACTGTTGTATTTAACTTCATGTCATGCCAAATGTCTGAAGATTTCTAAAGGATTCAAATTTATTCTCGAGTTAGATTCTTATATTTTTAAAAATCTCCCTTCCATGTGTATTGATGCTTCATCTGTCCAGGGGAGATGCGGAATCCAGATATACCAGTGTGTCTCTGAGAAATCTTGATTTCAACCTTTGAATTCATTGGCCCATCATGTGGCCTAACTAGGGTTTGAATCCCCGCTTCTAGTAGTGAGCACTGTGTGGTCCTGAAAACGGATTATTTTTTAAGCATGATATATAAAAATTTCATGTTAAATAATGCGATTATATTAGGGGCTTCTCCTGGATGAGTAGCATGCTGGGCTAACCACTTTGCATATGTTTAATCCTATGAACAATCCTATGACACAGAAATTAGTGTATTCATCTAACAATGGAATGACTTACACTCAGAAAGCTTAAGGAGCATGCCCAACCTCACCCAGAAAGATAGTGGTTAGCTGGATTGAAACCCATGTCTGAAAGAGCAAGAGCCTATTCTTCTGTGTGTCCCCAGGTCCTAACATAGTGCTTGGTACATGCACAGTAAATGTTTCCTGAGGGAATGACTGATGGAAGAGCAAAGGATTAGCAAAGATAAGGATAAATAAGATACTACCACTACTATGCCTGTCATTCATTGAGCACTTAATTCATGCCAAGCACTGTGTTAAAGGCTTTACATGTTTTGTATACATAATGTACATAAAGGAATCAACACGAGGTATAGTACACAGGAAAGACGTCAGTATTACTGACATTACTATATATGTCATAATATAACTATATATATATAACTATATATATAACTATATATATATAAAACTATAATATAACTATACTATCATCATTATAGCAGACAAGCTTAACACTATGATCACTTCTAACCTACACATCCAGTTTCTCTCTGAGCTATATTGAATAGGTCCAACTGAGGGTCAGCCCTTTCAGCAGTGTACCAGCCCCAGCCTGGTTTCTCCTTCCATCTGTTTCACATGGGTATAATTACATCATGCTGTGTTGGTTGATCCCTAAATTACATAAGGAGCCCCCAATGTGCTTTTGGTGTGAGGGAGGAAGAGGGGGTTGTGTTCTTTTGCTCGCACCTAGTTTGCACAATATGTTCTTTTCTTTCGGGATGAATTGAGAAAGAAGCCATGTGGTCTGGTGGTAGCAACTGGGACGTAAGTGTGGTGACTCAGCAGTGCTCTGCACAGAACAGTGCAGGACAGCTCTGAGGAGCAGCAAAGATCAGCTTGCCCTGAGCCACTAGGGAGCTAGCTGCGAGCTCTGAGCAGAATCAGCCCAACAGGCAGCTCTGGCTAGAAGGAATGAGAGGAAGAAAGCTCTGTGGTGGGACCTGGTCAGGCTGTGTCATTGTCCTTGGGGACACTGTGAAGAAATTGTGGGGAACTGGACAAGGTGGTATCATCCTAGTACTAAAACTTCTTTTTGACCTGAGTGAGCATATTTTGAAGTGGGGAAGTACCAGGTGTTGCTCATAGGTCAAGATAAGGTCTTGAGCCCACAGCCTTGTAACTAGCCTTCCAGATGGCAGCTGGAATCCTTCATGAAGTACAGGCCACAGGCAGAAATATTATGCATACTTTTAGAAATAGAGCACGTTGTAACAGCCATAGATCTCTAATCTAATGGTCCAACTATTAAACTCAGTATCAACATATTTTGAAGCAGGATTCAAATAAATATAATATGAAGTTTCCATTACCTTTAATGACTTGAAAGTCTTTCACCAAAAATTATCATGAAAGAAATCCTAGAGTTTATTCAATCAATCTGCAAATTTATCATTCTTAAAAAATATATTTAAGAAGCTGGCTGAGTGGCTCAGTTGGTTAAGAGCTCGCTCAAGAGTGCGAGCTGAGCTCTGAGCAATAGCAGTTCGATGCCCAGCCCAAGCTGAGATGCTGCTGAGCTGCCAACAGGTGGCAGGATGGCTCAGCTAAAAAATAATAATAATAAAAAACAATAATAATAAAAATATATATATTTATATTCTCTGAGGCAGAATTGATGGTGACTTGAGCAGATAAAAGTTAGAAGACTGGTGTTTGAGTCCGATTTTCACTAGCACTTAATTGTGAGATCTTGGGAAAGTTTGTAAAAGGTGAATGAAAATTCTTTGTCTATATTCTAAGAACGTTTTAAAAATTCACATGCAAGAATGTATGGAAAGTAATTAGTATGTGGTAAAGCACCATATGAAATTATGGCGTTTTACCTATTAAAGAAACCAAGACATGGGGTGAACAAAAAAATTGCCCAAAGTCATAACCAGCCAGTAAGGGAGGGCCAAAGATGAGATATAAATTCAGGTGACTGAACACATTACAGGTTGGAGTTATTGATTCAGCAAAACAATTTCCTTTTTGCAGTCAGGCTGCCCATGACTGTAAGAAAGGTCAGTCTATTGAGGTATAAAGGGGTACTAACGGGAGTGTAGAGGGATCTCACAGGATTCAAGGACAGAAAATCAGTGTTGCTGGGTCTCATTCTAATTGGCCAGAGGGCCAGGAGCCCTCAGGAACAGGGTGGTTCTTCTGTGTCTCTGTCTCTGCTTCTCTTCCAGCTCTAGCCTTTCCTCCATTTTTCATGCCTTCCTCTGCTCATTCATTTTGCATGAGGCACAACATGGCTGTTCATCCAGGACTTGACACCATGACCTCTAAGTTCCAACACCCACCCTCCGTTGGCAATGCACACTTATGTTCTAGAGAGGAAGGAACTAGCCTGGCTCCTCTGAGAGTACTGGAGCCACACAGGTTATTTCTGAACAAGTGATTGATTTCTCCTGGGTCTGCTGTGTGCTTACCCTTGGTCCAATTGGCTATGGGTGTATGGGTGTCCCACACCACCATCGCCACCACCCATCTCTAGAAGTCACATTATCGCTATTACCTTGTGCAGCTATATCTTCCCTAGAGCTGTGGGTGGCAAGGGTGCTAAATTGCCAGGCTGGATGTTACCACATAAAGGAACTTGGAATGATTTTATGATGTATTTGTTATGATATTTAAGACCCAAATTTCCTGGTCAAAAAAAAATCTATTCAATTTAATAAATATTGTTTTGGGTTCTGAAGACAGGCACTTATGTCCACAAGCTATGCCTACAAATAACTGTAATATAAAGACAGTATATGAAAATTTCTTAGAAACTTTTCCTAGAAAAGTTTAGAATTTTCATAAAGTCTAATTTGTTTGTTTCTTTTGCTGCTGTGCCTTTGGTCATATCCAAGAAATCATTGCCAAATCCAATGTCATGAAGATTTTCCCCTATTTTTTTGTAAGAGTTTTATAGTTTTAAGTCTCAAATTTACATCTTTGATCCATTTGAGTTAATTTTTGTACATGTTGTAAAATAAGGGTCCAACATCATTCTTTTGCATGTGGATATACAGTTTTTCCCAGAATCATTTGTTGAAAAGACTGTTCTTTCCCCATTGAATGGTTTTGGTCCCCATGTCAAAAATAATTTGACCATGTATGTGAGGCTCTATAGTCTGTTTCTGGGCTCTCTAGTCTATTCCATTGATCTGTATGTCTGTCCTACACCAATACCACACTGTTTTGATTACTATGGCTTTGTAATAAGTTTTGAAATCAGGAACTGTGAGTCCTTCAACTTTGCTCTTTTTCTGGTTGTTTTGGCTATTCAATGTCCCTTTAGATTCCATATGAATTTTAGGGTGGGATTTTTCTATTCCTGAAAGAAAAAAAAAAAGCTATTGATTACATTTGAATCTGTAGATTGTTTTGGGTAGTATTTACACAGCATTTTGAATGCACTACATGCCACTGAATTGTACACTTTAAAATGGTTGTGTTACGTGACTCGCAATTGAAAAAACAAAAGATTGGGTGATTCCACCTGAAGTACAGGTGTAGGGGCAGCATGAAGCAGCTGGAAAGGGAAAGAGGTTGTGGAGATCAGAGGGCGGAATGTTGGGCTTTAAGATCTCTAATACAGAACAGTGTAGGTTAGGTAAAGGAGTTGAACAGATTTAAAGGCTGGGAGGCTAAGGTACTCCAAGGTAATCCACAAAGATCGCCCACTTCACAAGGAGGGTCAACACTACAGTTTCACAGGGATACATGCCCAGCTTGGCATGGTGTTCATTACTGGAGTGAGGTGAAAATAGGATTAAAGGGGGATTTTATTATTATAGTACCTTTTTAAGGAGAAAGGATAATAAAAATTGTTTTAAAGTTGTAATACAGAAACTTTAATTTAGGAAGACAATGTCCCAGGTGCCTCTATCTTTTTTTAATCATTGTGAGAGTGGCAGAAAGGTGTTAGATGATACAGGCATGCCAGCTGGCTTAATCTCTTATTTATTTTCAATGTAACATCTGGCAGTAGCATTGTGGAATTGGAAAAGACCAACCCTGCCTCATGACCCTGAAGTGTATGAGGCTTGGTAAACTCCCCTCAATTCAAGACTGTGGCAGAGGAAGCCATGTTCTTGTAGGATAGCAAACTTTCTGTTAAGGCAGAGAGGAAGAGGTTGGTTGGGGATGTAGAAGGGGTTGTTCACCATGAAATGGAGGCTCCCCAAGGAACAGAAGGAAGGTGTGAGAAAGAAAGGAGTAGCAGGGGGAGGCACAGTGGTCTGGGGCCAGTGTTCAGGATAAGATGGATGACGAAGGCACTTAAATTTTATGTGCTTCTGCTTCTCCAGTATAGGAATAAGGGGGTTCTGTGGGAAATAGTTGACCTATCAGAGACCTCTGATGTCAAATTTGGTAACAGTGGAAGAGGCCAGCTGGGATACCGTGGATGGTAGACTTTGGGTAGACAAAACAACAACAGCACTGAGCCCCAGAGGTGGACACGAGCATAGATAATTCGAGGGCCCATGAGCAAACCAAACAGAGGGAAGTTGAAGGGTGGTGTCCGGGATTAGAAAGCTGGCTCCCAAGGGTGGGGCTAAATTCTAGAGAGCCTTTTAAGCCAACGAAGGAGTCAAGGCATGATTTGTAAGAAGCAGAGAGGTTCATTATAAATTTGTATTAGTGGAGGGATATATGAAAACAGCATTTAAGGAAGATTAGTGTGAGAGATATCCATGCAAAGTGGATTGGGGCAGGAAAAATTGGACTAGCTGCAGGTTCTGCAACTACCCAAACATGATGTGGTGTAGGATTGAACTAGCAAGGAGAAGAAAAAGATAATTTCAAAATAAAAACAAACAGACTTTGTTTTATACATAAGGAAGGTGAAGAAAAAAAAGGGTGAAAATTTTTCAAATTTTTGAACCTGGCTGATGAGTGAGTTATATCATGAACGTGGGCAGGGCATCTGAAAAAGGAGGATCAGTTTAAGAGGAAGTAGTGGACAATGATGAATTTCGTTTAGGACCTAGTTTCCTTTGGATCTTATAGCTAAATGATACTTTGCATCTGGCCATTTGAACAACTATCATATTTTATACAGGAAGAAATCTTGAGTTTGAGATGACACAGATCATCCTAGTGGAGATATCCTAGAGGCAGTTGGCCTTTCATAGCTGGACTTTAATGACAGAACAAAACTAGTGATACCAGTTTTGGAGTCATAGTAATAGTCTTGCCAAACAATTATGTAAGAATAGAGGAACTATCCAAGGGAGAGGGAACAGAGCAAGAAGAGAGGACTAAAGACGTGGAGAAGACAGCAGAGAATTGAATCAAGAGGCAGAAAAGAGATAGGAACTTTGGTTTTGCTACTCGTATTTGCTAGCTATATGAACTTGACAATTCATTGACCTTTCCTGGGTCTCAGACTGCAGTCGTATCAAGGTTTGATAGGAGGGTACAGGAACTGGGTAGGGTGGACAGTATCTGTTTCCAAGCTCGCTCACATGGCCTACGGTCCTTATTGGCTGTTGGCTGGAGACATCGGTACCTTGTCATGTGGGACTCTCTATAAGGGCAATCACAATATGGCAGATGGCTCATCTCAGAGTGAGTGTGTGAGTGATGGCACTTAAGATGAAGCCCCAGTCTTCTCACAGCCTAATCTCCAAAGTAATAGCTCAGCACTTTGGCCAAGTTCTATTCATTAGAAACAAATCAGTTAAGTACAGCCCACATTCAAGGGGAAAAGATTATACAAGGGTGTGAATACCATGAAGCAGGATTATTGGGGGCTATTTTAGAGGCTACCTGCTACAATATCTAACAGTTATAGTCTTATACACTTGTTTATTTTTGCAGGTAATTTACCTAAATTGGGCAATTAAATAATATTGAATCCAATGAGCTGGACACAGGCACAGTTGGGGCACAAAGAAGGCAAAAACCAATTTTACCTAGAAGGAAAAGTCATAAAGATTTCAAAGAGGAAAATTATGCTTGCATTGATTCTTAAAGAATAAACATGAATTTAGCAGAAAACAAGATGGCCAAGTTAAAAGTTTTTTCAATGATTATAATTTGGATTGTGGAGTTCTTATGTTCTGATTTTAAAGCTGAGTGGAAATATGGCAGGCATCAAGAAAATATTTTATAATTTGAAAAATCTCCAGTCTTATTAAAGTGTAAAATAGTGAGCAATTCATAGGATTTTATCATTTGATTTCAAATATCTCCTTAGAAATCCTAATAGTTTAACTCAGTCTACCAGATCTTGATAGCCATGTTACTAAATTAG
Organism: Aselliscus stoliczkanus; assembly: GCA_033961575.1. Taxonomy (NCBI): domain Eukaryota; kingdom Metazoa; phylum Chordata; class Mammalia; order Chiroptera; family Hipposideridae; genus Aselliscus; species Aselliscus stoliczkanus. Next base: position 29,453,008 of record CM066731.1, read on the forward strand.
CACTCCTCAATTTCATCTGATTTCCAAAAGTAATTTATGAGCTCACTGATCAACTAAAAACTCACATGAAATAGAATTCTTTAAGATTACAATTTAGAATGCACCTAGAAAAAACATAAAGATTATTATTCTCTGTTTAAGGCTATTACTCTATTGTGTTAAAGTCAAAAGTCTAGTTCTATTTTTCATTGTTAACTTTACTAAATCTGTGAGCTTTACGCACATAGTTGCCCCACATTCTAGTACCTTCTTGCTTTCTTCATAAAAAATTCTGTACTCTGAATATTTAGGATTAAGAATATGACTGAATTTCAAATAAGCTCGTTTGGCAGTTTCCCAAAGTGACAAAAATGACAAAACATTTTAAGTAGGTTTTCTAAGGGCTTCTCTCCACATGACTAGGGCTGTCAATGTAGAATAGGTTGTCCCATATTCTTTTCTGGAAGTCTGGGTTACTCTCTGGGGCTGTCTGATCACCTCCGCCCACAAGCTAACCACTCTCTCCCTGATCTAAGCAACCAGAGGGCAGAACAAGCAGCAAGGGGAGGCCCTAAGCAATGCCAGCTCATTGTCTTTGGAAGAATGGTTTTGATGTTCTGACCATTGTTCTCTACCAACTATGAGGTTTAATTCATCATTTTATTGTGGTATTAGGTACCAAATGTTGGATCCCAGTGTTCAATAGTCATGTAACTCTGCTAAGTGGGTACAGTGCCTGGGAAGCAGGAGGCATGCTCCAATATAGACCCTCTGCGATAAATCATCTCCCATTCAAGAGCTGTTGCTGGAAGTTGGAAATTTAATTTAGTTATCAATATGTTGTTAAGCACCATTGTTTTTGAGTACAATGACTGAGAAATTTTTAAGCATTCTTCATGTTATACTATTGTAGTGTCCCTCATTTTCTATTCACTCACTTTCTTTGAATAGTAAACATTCTTTTCTTGTTAATTAGGAACACAAATAAACATGAGACATCCCAATTTTTGTTTAGACAGTTCAGTCCCACTTTTATGACTGCAATTTAAAATTTATTTAAAAAATGCTATTCATTCCTCTCAATTTTTAATTTATTTTTCCTACTGTAGGCTATTGATTTCCCTAGGAAAGAGGAGGAATCAATAAAATGGCCAATCACAGATAAAAAGCACCCTAATTTTAAATAGGGCACAGATAAAGCACCCTTAGTTTGAATAAGAAGTATGTATAAAGAAATAGAGCTTTATATGTTAATATGTAATCATCATATTAAAGTCAAAATAATGCTAACTTCTGCTGGTTTTAAAAAAATAATAATGAGTAGAAATAAATACGTTTCACCTCTACATTGTGGTTAAGGAAAAAGGTGTTTAAGAGGTCTTTCTGGTCTAACATCCTCCCAGGGCAGACGCCTCCTCTGTATCTCTGAGTAAATCTCGTGACAAGCTCCATGACACATCCCAAGGCATTGTCAGTTACCACATTGTCAGGAAGCAATTAGAGGTCTATGTGCAAGGCACTGGTACTGAGTATTCTACGAAAGTGAAAAATTAAAATCTTGCCCTAAAGAAGCTTAATAACCTGCTCACAAAGTTCAGACAATAATTATAACAACATCAGAAATGAAAAGGGCCAGAGAAAGGCACAAACCAAACCTCATGGAGACTCGGGTGAGGGAAAGGCAGCACGTCCAGCCTGCGAAACCCACTGGTCCTAGCTTGGTCACCTGTACCAACACTGTAGTTTCTCTCGTTTACCTCTACAACTTGAAATGGTCTATAGACAAAAGTTGTCCAAAGACATAATACAGCTGAGCTATTTGAAGCTGAGTCTTGAGCGTTAGACATCTTCTCATCTGGGCGACCTTGAATGAGTTACTTCACTTCACTCTACTCTTTTTTTTTTGTTTGTTTGTTTGTTTAGAAATTTTATTGGGGAACAGTGTGTTTTTCCAGGACCCATTGGTTCTAAGTCCAGGTAGTTGTTTTCAATCCAGTTGTGGAGGGCGCACACCAGTGGCCCATGTGGGAATCAAACTGGCAAACCCCGGTGTTATGAGCCTGCGCTCTAATCACCTGAGCTAACCAGCTGCCCCACTTCACTCTACTCTTTTCTCGTTTGAATAATGGGCATAGGAAGATGTACCTGACAAGCTTATTGGAGGATTAAATAGTCATATAAAGGGTTTAGCATAATGCCTGACACTTGGTGTGTAAAATATAGTAGCTTTTGGGTTTACTTTTTAGAATTTTTCCTCCATCTTTTTCCTCAATCTATCTCTAGCATTTTTAACATTCCTAACTAATAACGTGTTGTTTTCTATGAGCAGTTTTTGTTGTTGTTGTTGTTGTTGTTGTTTTGAGGGCAGTGTCACTGGCCCTCATATGTGGGACCAAACTGGGGCCACTGGCTTCCCAAGCCAGCACTTAACCACCATGCCACTCGGCCGGCCCAGGTGTTGTTTTCTAGACCTCCTCACCTTTATGGCTATTCTCCCAAGCTGTATAGTCTTCATTCTCCTGCACAATGTGCTACCTAGAACTTTACAACAAAGCTTTCCCCAAAACAGAAAAGCTACATTTGGGGTTTGACCGAAATTAAACCAAACAGCTCCCTCCACTCTGTACTTTTATATATTTATTTATTTTTCTTTAATAAGCTCGGATTACCTTTATTTATTTATTTTTTTGAGGGCAGTGTCACTGGCCCTCATATGTGGGCTGCTGACCCGAACCGGGGCCACTGGCTTCCCAAGCCAGCGCTTAACCACCGCACCACTCGGCCGGACCCCTCTATACTTTTACTAATGCAGCCCCAAAGTATCACATTCAAGTTGTTTTGTTTGTTTTAAGTAATTTCATGCCTTTGTTGGTTCATGGCAAGCTTATGGCCAACTACTTTCTCTAGGTACTATTTAGATAGTGAACAATCAGGCCTCTCCTGTCTTATATACTTGTACAACTGATTTTTTTTTAACCTAAATGAAGATAATTTCCTCTCGTGTAGGACTGGCTGCTTAGTTGCAAGTGACAGAAAGCTAGTTGGAACTAACTTAAATAAGAAAGATAAATTTGTTGGTATAACTGAAGAGCAAGAAAAATGGAACAACTGGAATGTTGACTCTCCCTTCTTCATGATGAGAGTTGGCTTCGTGTCTCACAGATTTCTTTTGGGACCCTGGCTGCTGGCAGCATCTAGCTCATATTGTCATAGAGCCACAGAAGAAATGATGACCTTGTCAAGCCCTCCTATCCTCCAACCAAGGAAAGTATGATCTGAATCGAACATGTACCAATCACTACTGAGCTGCCCCTCCCCGCACGATAGCGTGAGAAGCTGTCAACCCTTCGACCAGTTACTGGGGCCTGGGAGGCCAGGGTTAAGAAGATGACATTCCCAGCAGAATCCAGGGAATGGCAGGGGAGAAGTCCTTCCAAAGAAACGAGGAATGCATTTTTTAAAAGAAATGGAGGTGACTTAAAATTAAGTGACTTAACAAAGTAGAGCCAAGGCTAAATGAAGGCTTTTATTTTTGATGGTGGAGGGAATCGAACCATTTTATTGAGGGCCTATGGGGGAGGGTCGAAGAGCAGTGAGGACAATGAGATCTGATGTCGTTGCCCAGCTGGGATCTCTTCAGCTTTACAACCGCTGAAAAAGCTAAATGAAGGTTTCTAAATGACACAAAAAGATTATTTTTGAGAAAGCAAGTAATTTATGTTTCTTCTCCCTATTTTGCTAAAGAAAGAACTAACCTTTTATTGTCTTTATGGCATGGATTTTTCTCCTTCCAGTTAAAATTAGACAAAGCAAATTCAGATTGACACAAATGTTTACAAGAGAACTTGAATTTAAAACTTCAAATTAAATGACACCGTTATTTAAAACTTCTCATTAAATAAAATGTAGTCTGCAGTTGCTGTTATTAACAATCATTTAGGTGCTCTTGTGACAATACCTAGGTTAGGTTATTTATTTAACAAAATAGAGCAAACTATAATTCAAACTGGACAAGATTAGATTTCAGAGCTCCTATTTTCTATGCCCTTAAACAAAAGTTTGGTATACCTGCCAGGCAACTGTTTTGAGATAGAGAGATAAAAATCTATCTTGCTATGTATTACTCAATAAACAAAACACTTGTTATCAGATAATGCCTGGCAGCAAAGTGAAAATGAAATTACTTTTCTAAGTATTTTCTATTCCAAGGATTAGATGAAGATATAAAGTCATGTATTGTGTCCATTCATTATTCTAGTCATGTAAATTACATTTAATTTGTAAAACTGGATTATTGCTTTGACTTCTTATGTGGGTTTATAAAGCAGTCCTCTTAAATTAGCAGTAATTTGTTATTTCTTAAAGTAATAAAAGACGTCAGTGTACTGCTTATGACTCTCTTATTATCACAGAAACCATTCAAGTCACTCGGGAGAGGTAAAATGTTGACCCATATCTAATGACATACACAGACTGAAATTAGAGAAAAATTCTTTTCTCTCACACGTGGGTTTGAGTCTGACTCTGTCACCCTTTGCTTGCCAGGCATACCATTCTATAGGTTAAATTATTTATCCTGTGGAAAAAAGACATGAGTGATGGACATCAGTAACTTCAAGCCAGTGCTGGGATGCAGGGCACCTGGATTGGAATGCCATATAACCCTACTGACCTGGGCCCTAAATTCTGTGAGAATAAAGTTAAAGATGACAATAAAAAGGCTTTTTCCAAATTAAGTGATTTCTCACCTGAGGTGAAAATCAACCTTAGTCATTACAAATCTAAAGGATTTTAACAACAGATACTCAGCAAAAATTTTTTTATATCTATTCCATTCAAAAAGAGAATGGTGTAATCTGAACTTTGTACTCACCAAAGTAATTTGGCGACACTTTTACCCGATTTTAGTAGTCTATAAAAGCCAAAGCACCAGATTCTTGATAAGCAAAATAGCTTTTTAGAAGGTTATCAGTGCACAACAATGTACTGGACAACTGAAATATCATGTTTTAAAATGTGAATGTTTTCACTATGCAAAACCTATACATTTTGGTTTTCTATAAATATGGAGTATTCTAAGAATGCACCTCAACAATAAAAATTCTTACAAAGCTCTCTTTAAACATTCCCATTAAACTGGGATTTTTACTCTGTTATTATTGGACTCTTTACATTTGTCACATTTTTATATGCAACTATAAAATATTTCTATTATAGGCTCATTATTTTAGGTTTATCTCTTGTTTTTGAGTGATTTGTCTTTATCAACAATCCAATTCATTCACTCTTTTATATCTATTGGCACAAAAGTAAATGAGTTTGAATCAATGGACAAGAATAATCTAAGTGTGAAAGGTTATATCATTTTATCCTAGGGCTCTCTGTTTAATAATACTTTCTCGGGCACTACCTGTGTATTTGTGTATGAGTAACCCAACTTGGCAAAAAAAAACCAAGACCTCAAACCCCAAACACAATTAAATATGCTGTTCTCATTAGGAAGCTATCGTTCTGTTAAAGTTACGTATTAGGCCAACTAGTTCATTGCAGTACAGTTTTTTTTTTTTTTAATTTTTTTTTTTAATTGGGGAATTGGGGGAGGGGAACAGACAAGTTGCTCTCCTTTTGTTCTTCAATCTAGTTGCGGAGGACGTTGCTTCACTGGCCCATGTTGGTATCCTCATTGCGCTCTTCCCGGATGAGGCAGATCGGTCGCCAGCCTCTGGATTGTCACTCACCGCAGCTATTGGCAGCTCACGCTGGCTGCCAGCCACTCACGCTGGCTGCTGGCCACTCACTGTAGCATATGGCAGCCCACTGTAGTAGGGGCTGCAGCCTACACCATTGCCAGAGCTCGCAGCCCAGCTCCAGGTGGAGCTGGGTTAGCTGTAGAGGGCAGTGTCACTGGCCCTCATATGTGGGATCTGAACTAGGACCACTGGCATCCCAAACCAGCTCTTCACCAATGTGCCACTCGGCCGGCCCTGCAGTACAGTTTTTAAGGTTCTATTGTATTCATTAAAAGCTAGCATTATCCTTTAAATTTGAATACAGAAATACTAATCACGAGGGCACATAGTTTGGAATAATAAAAGTTGTTGAATTGCTTCATGGTATATACATGATGTTGGATTAGGCTCTAGTCCAGTACCTTCCAATTGAAAGAATGGTCAACATTCATTGACTTCACTTCTGCTGCTCCTTATTCAACCCTCTGTACTTCCCACTCTACTGAAATTGTTCTGTTAAAGGTCACAGAGAACTTCTTTTCAGGCCCTTATCATTCTTTTCACTGGATCACTACAAAAGTTTTCCCAGTGTTCACCCTGCCACACACTTATAGTTCTTTCTCTTCCTACCACCATGTTTCCCGCTTTTCTAAAATTCAAATCACTCCCATGATTGAAGCTTTTTCAGGATAAAAATCCAAACTTTTTAACATGAGATTGGATTTACCAATGATTTGCATTTGTCAAAATCAGAACCCCCTTTTCATCTGTTTGAGGGGTATGACATCCTAATGACTTATTCCATTTTGAATGGCTTGACATTGTACTACTCCCCTCCTATTTCTCCAGCTGGTCCTCTTGGTCTCCTCTGCCAGCCTCCCTTCTCTCTGGCATTTCTCTAGGTCCTGTGCTTATATCCCCTTTTTTCCCAAGACTTCAACATTCCCTTAATTTTTATGTCTGTAGGAGAGGCTCCCAAGTTCACAGCCAAAAGGTCTCCAGATCTCCCTATTTCCAGGGGCCTTTGCACCATTTTTACATAGGTATTTCATCACCAGCTCAAACCAGGCTCATCATCTTCCCTCCAGACTGTGTCCTTTCTATTTCTACCTCTGTTATGATTCCAGAATTCTCCCTGTTGATTAGCCTAATATACCCAAATCATTTGACACCTTCTTTTCTCCCTTGACATTCAAGATTACCTCTCATCTTTCTATACCTTTTTCCTCCCATCCATTCTGAATTTCTTAGTACTCTTATCTGCTCTAAGAGTTTCCTTCACTGTTTCTCTCTTCCAAACTTCCCATTTTCAATCCCACCAATGCCAGAGTAATCTTTTAAAAGTACCTTTGATTATATCTTATCCCTGTTTAAATAGTTCCAGAACAAAGTCTAAGCTCTGATTCCTTCTTGACCTCATCCTAACCTACCTTTTCAATCTCATTTGCAACCATGCCTCTGTGTTGGAGCCAGAGAGCCCACTCCCCCAATTCTCAGAACTGGTTCACTTCTGTGCCTTCTCTCACCTGTTTTGCTTGCCTGGAATATCTGCTCTCAAAATGTTTTTTTTCCCCAGGTCTGGAAAATCTGCTCTCAAAATCTCTCTCTCTCTTTTCCCAAAAGCCTTTCTCTCACTTACCTGCAATCATTTCCTCCTCCCACTAGGTTCTATGTAGCATTTAATGTATTTATCTGTCAACAATTTATTTTGTGTAGTTGTCTTATTCCCCCCCCCCCATACACTGTAAGCAAGATGTCAAGTGGTGTATTCATTTCTTGCCTTCCTCCTTCCACCAGGGGGTCTAGTAAGGCTCTGTGCTTATAAATGTTCTGAATCAAAAAGAATGTTTTAAATGAACGAGAAAGCCAAGAGAGCAGAGTGAAATGTGGGGGGAAAAAAAATCAGGAATAGTCCACAGCTTCTAATTTTTACCTAATATTTTTATCCAAGAGCACACATTTCAGCATTGCTACCTTTCCACCCAGGAAGGCTCTCTCTCTCTTTTCATTTGCTGATATATCAATTAACCACAAGGCTGCTCACAAAGTAAGTGTGAGGAAGAACGAAAGAAAAAAAACACCTCAGGGTGTTAATCTCAAAGATCTTAATTTTGGAGGGGGGGTGTGAACACAGATTTCATTTGTGTGGTTGAGTCGGAGTTGCAAGGCGTTAGCAGGCGAGGACTCAGGGTTCCTTGTCAGTAGTGCGAAGACATTTTAAAAAAATATGAGAATAAATTAAAAGCTATGTAGGTCGTCCTAGGTTCGCCAGGGGGAAAAAAAAAGTTTGTTATGGGGTAGGAACCTTAAAAATGACCACGAACACGAGACGTGGGGGATGAAAGTAAGATGCACCTGGAACGTCAGAAATCCCTTCCACCACACCGGTCCTTCAATCACAAGGGCTAAGTCTTGACTGCACCAATCCCCTTTGTAAATAAAAACAGAAAAGCCACACTCCGTCCAAAAAAAAAAAAAAATATTCCTACTACACCATATTGCAACGTGCCAGCCCTGGGGACAGGTTTACGCGGTCACGAGTTTTTGCAACTAACCAGTGTGCCGACCGGTCCTAGGCATTAGGAACTCGCTGCCATAAAGGAGCGCCGCAGCCTGCGGGGGGGCAGTCACCTGGCGTAGGCCTAGAGCCCCCACAAAGCAGCGTGCTCCCCAAGAGGCAAGCTCCAGAGATGGCCCGCACAGGCTTCCCTTACACCCGCTCCGGGCAGTGCACGCGCCGCGCTGCCCCAGGCCCGGAACTGCGCTCCGCGCCCCCTGGAACTAGGAAGCCGGGCCCGGCTCCCAAAGCGCCCGGGCGCGCGCCGCTCTAGGGACCCAAAGGGCGGAGGCTCAGGGCAAAAGGACGCTCCCGCCGAGCCACCTCCCTCAGCCCCGCCCGCCTACGTCTGCACGGCTGGCCCTCTGACAGCCGGGAAGCTGCGGAAGGACGAGACCCAGCCGAGCCGTCAGCACCTGCACCGCGGGGTCGCCCCGCCCCCTTTCGCTCCGTCCACGCCATCCCCCTTGCTCTTCCGTCCCCTCCCTTCTCCCCGGGAAGCAGTTGGGCTCCGCCCCGCTCGCGCGGCGGTCGGGCCGGCTGTGACGCCACCAGGCCCCGCCCCCCGACTATAAATACTGGCGTGGCCGGCACCGCCTTCCCACACTCGCTGGCTCTTCGCTCGTTTGCAGGGGTTTCATTTTTTTTCCCTCTCTTCCGCTTTCTCTCTTTTCATCCTTTCTCGCTCGTCTGCTCTGCGGTGTGACGAGGCCGAAACCTCTCCCCACCCCGTCCTCGCCTTTCTTCTTCTACCCGCGCGCGGTTCTATTTCTCTCCTTCGGCCGCCGCCGCCACTGCTGCACAGCTGGTGTCGGTGCCGCGCGTTTCCCCCCACGTCGTTCCTGCAGCTTATGGCCCAGGCCGCCTTGGGTATTTCTGCTCAAGGTAACCACATCCCTCTTTAAAAATTCCGCCGAAAAAGAGAAGACGCTTTACCCGACTCTTTGGGCCGTTATCTCACGTGAGTACCGACCCCGAGGGGGGCTCGGGCGGGCCAGGGCGTGGGGCTGGCCACGGGGGTGGGGGGGGGAAGGTCGGGTGCCTCCCGGCTGGGCCCCGCCACCTGGCCGGCGTCCCCGCGGCGCCCCGCGGCCGGCCGCCTCGAACATGGCGGACAGCGATGTGTGTGCGGCGCCTGTCGGTTCTAAGGCGGCGGCGGGCGCGTTTCGGGGCTCTCAGGCGCCCGCGGGGTGCTCCGTGGCGCCGGAGCCCCCGGGCTTGGGGCGAGGGGGCGTGTGCGCGTGGGGGCGCGCGTGGGGGTCTGGCGGCCGGCGGCGCCTCCGGCGGCCTCCACCCCTCTCCCGTGGTGCATTGCTGTTTCCGGGGAGGGGGCCGGGCCGCAGCCCCGAGGGGCCTCAGTCCCGCAGCCCGGGGCCCTGAGCGGCGCGCCGCACGTTCCCCTCCGGGAGTCCCGGCGGGAGGCGCGGCGGACTGCAACGGCCCGGGCCGTTATGAATGGAGCAGGGCGGGCCCGGCGCCGGTCTCCTGTGACAGCTGCGGGAGGAGAACGGGTTCTTAAAAGAGTATGGGGAGCGCCCCCCCTCCCCTCCCCATGCTGGTGGAGGAAAGTTGACGCCACTCGGGGCCAGCCGGAGGGGAAAGCCCCGGTGTCAGGTAGCGAGCGAGAGGCCTTTGGCCCCTTCTGGAAGCCTCGGGGCTGCGGCTCCGCCCCCTGCGGCGCTCCTGATTGGGCCGAGTCGCCTTCACTCAAACCGCAGCCCCTCCCCGGAGCCTGAGGATTAGTCACTCTGGCTTGGGCTTTCCGTCCGCGCCACGATCCCCGGGCTCGGAGCAGGCGAGCGGGAGGCTTGGGTGGCTTATCAAGTACTGGCTTGACTGCCAACAGTTAATGGTGGTGACGTGTTTTAACCCTTCCCCAATATATATCCTGAGCGTGTGTTTCGTAAGCTAAATGGCTGGTTCAGCCCCGTGATATATTTTCAGCAGATTCTACTGGATTTGTGGCATCTTGGATACATGCAGGTGTCCTGTCCCGTCGTGTTTCCACCCTTGGGTGGGAAACCTTAGGACACTGAAAGGAGAGAGAATTGCTATGAAACACAAGCTGATGGTCGGGCAAAGCCCTCGTGATCCTGTATTTTCTTCTACAAATTGTAAGAGTGCTGGTGCTGGTTATGAAGACAAATAAGCCCTGAAAAGTTTACGTTTTGTGGGAAAGATAGGTTCCTAATGATTATAGGTGGTACAATAAGGTGCAGTAATCAAGTGACCAGTGCCCTCACCTAGATACAGTGAACATTTTGCTTTATTTGCCATCCCACTGTCCATTCATCAGTCCCATCTTAATTTTTCTACTATACAGTGTATAGTACTGTTTTTATTCTTTAAAAAAAATTTGGATAAAATTCGCATAACAGTAAAATGCATAAACCTTAAATATACTATTTGATGGGTTTTTGATGAAAATACAGCTATGTAATTTAAATCTATCAAGATGTGGAACATTGCCATCATCACAATGTTTTTTGACTCCTCAAACTCCATACCCCTCTCACCACAGAGGCAACCATGTTCTGATTTTTTTGGGGAGAGAGGAGGGAACAGCCATGGTCATTGGTTTCACATTGCTTTCATGCTACGATGGCATAGTTGACTCTTAAGGAGGGTGCAGCTCACAGTGGCCCCTGCAGAGATCGAACCAGCAACCTTGGTGTTATCAACACAGCGCTCTCACCAACTGAGCTAATTGGTCACCCTCAGCGTTTTTCTTTTTTATTATTATTAATTGAAGAAAGGGGACATAGTGTTTTTCCAGGACCCATCAGCTCAAAGTCAAGTTGTTGTCCTTCAATCTTAGTTGTGGAGGGCGCAAGCTCAGCTTTAAGTCCAGTTGCAGTTTTCAATCTATTGTAGTTGAGGGGAGGCGACCTAGTCTGTCATCCCATGCAGGAGTCGAACTACAACCTTGTTGCACACTGAGCCATCCAGTCGCGTTGAAGGCTCAGCTCACTGGCCCATGTGGGAATCGAACCTGTGGCCCTGTTGCTCAGAGCTCGTGCCCTTAACCAACTGAGTTACTTGACCGGCCCTACTTTGATTTTTTAAAATAAACGTTATTTTGGAATAATTTTAGATTTATAGAGAAAAGTTGCATAGATAGTACAGGAGGTACTGTATACTTCTCACCCAGTTTACCCACTTATTAACATCTTATGTTACCCTGGTACATTTGTCAACATATAGAAACTGACGAGCGGTCGGATGGCTCAGTTGGTCAGAACGCATGCTCTTAACAAGGTTACCGGTTCGACTCCCACATGGGATGGTGGGCTGTGCCCTCCACAGCTAAGATTGAAGGACAACAACTTCACTTGGAGCTGATGGTTCCTGGAAAAACACAGTGTTCCCCTTCCCCAGTTCCCTAACACTATTCACTTGCCCAACTCCCAATAAAATCTTCAAAAAAAAAAGAAAGAAGCTGATTTTGATATATTACTGTTATCTAGACTCCAGGCAATCTTTGGATTTCACCAGTTTTTAATGTCCTCTTTCTGTTTCAGGATCCAATCCAAGATACCATGTTGCATTTACTTGTCTTCCCCAGACATCTCTGATCTGTGGCAGTTTCTTAGTCTTTCTTTTGTTTTTACATTTTTCACAGTCTAGAGAAGTGTTGGCCAGATGTTCAGTAGAATGTCCCCCAATTTGGGTTTATCTGATATTTTTCTCATTATTAGACTGAGGTTTGCAGTGTTTGGAAAGAATACCACAGAGCAATTTCAAAAGTCATAGGTACTAACTACTATGCTGTACACCTTAAGTTAATATAAAATAATACTGAATGTCAACTGTAATTGAATTTTAAAAGGGTAGAAAAGGTGAAGGGGAGAGAGATCCAAATTTCCAGATACAAAACAAGTCATGGGGCCGGCTGAGCAGCGCATTTGTTAAGAGCTGGTTTTGGGATGCCAGTGGCCCGGTTCGGATCCCACATTTGAGGGCCAGTGACACTGCCCTCTACAGCTAACAACAGCTCCACCTGGAGCTGGGCTGTGCGAGCCCCGGTGACGGTGTAGGCTGCAGCCCCTGCTGCGGTGGGCTGCCATAGGCTACAGTGAGTGGCCGGCAGCCAGCGTGAGCGGCTGGCAGCCAACGTGAGCTGCCAGTAGCCGCCGTGAGCAACCATCCAGAGGCTGGCAACCAGGAAGAGCGCAATGACGATACCAACATGGGCCAGTGAAGCAACGTCCTCCGCAACTAGACTGAAGAACAAAAAGACAGCAACTTGTCTGTTCCCCTTCCCCGATTCCCAACGCTGTTCTCCTCCCCCAATTCCCCAATAAAATCTTCAAAAAAAAAAAAAAAATTCATGGTGATGTAATATACAGCATAGGGAATGTATTAAAAAATATTGTTACAGCGTGGTACAGTGTCAGATGGTTGCCAGATTTATCATAGTGATCACTTCTTTAGCTATATAGATGTTGAATAACTATGGTACCCCTGAAACTAATATAACATTGTGTGTTGGCTATATTTTTAATAAAAATCTCTTTTTATTTATTTATTTTTTTTGAAGAGGGCAGTTTCACTGGCTCTCATATGTGGGATCTGAACCGGGGCCGCTGGCATCCCAAGCCAGCTCTTAACCACTGCGCCACTCGGCTGGCCCATGAAAATCTTTTTGAAGAGTCATGGTAAAGACAGTGTGACTTGTTCAGAGAAATAATAACCTGAAGATACTAGATATTTGGGTAGTTACTGTCAAAGTGATAGGAGAAGTTTCTTTGTATCTTACTGACCAACTGCGTCAAGTTGAGTTCTCCTGTGCTATTCAACCAAAAGGAAGAGACAGTCTCTTCAAACAGTGGTAAGGAACTTGAAGGAAATATTATACAAGATCCAGCTGATTTACACACACCATTGAAAATGAGAATAATTTATCTTTTCCATAACTCCATTTCTTTACATTTTCATTTAATATATAAAAGTGTGCCTTTGAAATTTTAGGGCCTTCATTTCCTACTTGTATCTTTTAGTTAGATGGAAATATTTTAGAGATAGGCTGAAGAACATTCTTGAATGTCTGAAGTTTAATGTCCTTAAAGTTCACATCACTGCTCTTGGGTTCCTTTAAGCAACAAAATAGCTGTGGATATATAGCAGGGAAAAGATGAAAGTGTCTTGCTCAGGATAATTATCCTATTCCTTATAATAATGGAGAATAAACTGTCTCTGTCTCCTGCATAAGTCTTAGTTTATTTTTAAAATTATCTTGGTGTGGGAAGAATCAGAACATTTGTTTTGGGGAGTACTGTATTTGGAGTCTAATGTAAGGTTATAATCACTGTTAGATCCTGTGTGGGTTCTTACCTCATCATCCATAACTGTCATTGAGAGGAGGTAAATTCCCCTAGTACAGGGGTCGGTAAACTGCGGCTCGCGAGCCACATGGCTTTTTGGGTACATACATGTGGCTCGGAAGTATAATCGAAAATGAAAATAAAACTCATCATTCCATTTATAAAATTTTTAAAGGATATTATTCTCATAATGGTGATTTCATTTGTCTTACGGCTCTCAAATAATTTTTAAATTGTTGGTGAGGGACAGGATTGGCTCTTCCATCTCACAAGTTTGCCAACCTCTCCCCTGGTAGATTGAAGGAACATTTACCTGCAAGCGTGGCCTCCATACTGGTTGAGATGAGATAGGCTTTAGATATGCTTAGAATGCTTCTGAAATCTCAGATTCTTGCCCTTATAATTTCTAGTTTCATCATTTTTCTGGTTTCCTTCTTATCACTTCTTTTCTAGCAAACGCTATCAGGTTATATTACTTTAAAATAGCAACCACTGAATTATGAATCAAAGTGTGTATAGGTATAGTAATAGAGCGTAGATGATAAGTCCATCTTATCAAACCGTAATAAGGAATAACCATTGCTAAAACGTATTTAGCGTTTTGTAGTGTGCCAAAAGCACTTTCACATGTTGTTTGTAGTGCAGGTAATGTAAGCCTAGATGGGTTGGGCATGAGAAGGAGGTAAACCTTTAGAGGTCACTTGCCTAATATATAAGGCAGTTCTCAAAAAAAGTTACTTCACATATATAATGTATTATTTAAGTCAAAATCTTTTTATCTTTTTGGTATGTAGTAGGATTTTACACTTTAGGCAAAGAAGAACTTGGGATTTGGAGAGTAAAAGAAGTATTCTGGGTAGTTCCTGACTATAGATTATGTTAGAACATTATATGTATAAAGTCTTACGTATACATCAGGTGGGTGAGGATACTGGAAATTTTTAAATCTTAGGCCACTTAGAAATTTGTGTTTTGGGGGACAAACAAAAGCAAAAATGAAATTATGAAGGCTGGAAACTGAGAGGGTAGGTAAAGCAACTTGTAAGATGACCATGACATCAGGTTCTGTGAATTTTGTTACTGTAGCAGCTTGGAAATGCTTACTATTTACTGTAGCAGCTTGGGGAAACCACTTTGAAAACATCGGTTTGGTGTAATGTAATTTTAATGAAACATTTTATTAAAACTTATTCCCACAGTTAATTTTTAAGTCAATTTAACCTGCTTGAAACACAACCTAACTTTATTTTAAACATAGGACTGTATGCTACCACTTTCATTTCCTTTTTTAGGGCGAACTTTCTGACCAAGTATACAACTACCCAGAGGGCCTAGGAGAAGTGCTGTACAGAGAGCAGTTCGACTTCAACGCTGAGCCACCTTGGGAACCTAGCTGATGATAGGGGGGTTCCATCTCCTAACTTGTCCATGTAAGTATTTTCACATCTGTGTGTGTGTGTGTGTGTGGCGGGGGGGCGGGGTGCTTGTAAAATTGAAGTAGAGTTCTTGTTGCTCGGTCTTTTTCAAAACTTGGAATCATACTTACCTCTTAAAGCTCATTGACCCTTAAAAATCTTTAAAAGTTTTTAAATAGAGACTTGACAGTTACAGGCATACTAATTCAGTTAAATGCATTGTTTACCAATGACTGGATTGATCACTTCACATTTATTTTAACTACATAAGTATTGTTATGCTTCAGTATATATTGTAGGCTAAGTTTCAGGAAGCCTCCAAGGTTTTAACATAAGTTCTAGAGAGGTTTGGTTTTTGGGGGGATTTTTGTTTGCTTGTTTTTGTTTTTAATTTCAGATGGTGGGCAGTATATCACATAATTCAACCACTTAACTTGGTGGATTCAAGTATTTGTGCTTAATCAGAAAAAAAAAATTAAAGACATTTTTAAATAGAACAAAAGATAGTGCTCTCCATTCTACTCACTGAAGCTATGTCCCAGAGCATCGGATATGAGAGATGAATCTCAGTTCTTGTTTGTCTAGTTATGAGCATCTTGCCAGACACAAAGTGATTTCTAGAGTTTTATGTTCTTTTTCATAAAATGGCTTTATATAATGCCTGGCTGATAGGGGAAAACCTGGTTCTTTTTAGAGAACTTACTGAGAGATGATATGTGTGTCTCCCAATATGCCGCCTTCTGAACAGATTTTCAAGGATCATTTTTTTGTGTGTTTTTTTTTTGAGGGTAGTGTCACTGGCCTTCATATGTTGGACCTGAACCGGGGCTGCTGGCTTCCCAAGCCAGTGCTTAACCACAGCTCAAGGATCATTTTTGACTACTTGATTTTCTATGTATGGATTTGACTTTTGCATTAAATCTCTGCAAAAGTAATTCCACAGTAAATTACTGTTTGAATTTAAGCTGTTAGATTTGTGTGGTTCATTTTTAAAATTTATTATTTATAGGTTTCTTGTTATTGAAATTTGGGTTTTGTTATTGAGGTTTGGATGTTTTTAAGTTGGTCTGAGACTTGGAGAGAGTAACAGTTGAAATTTTCAGGAAAGCTTATCAATTTAGTGTTTCTTTAGTTTGATCTTGTTTAACAAATTTTATCAACAGTGTTTGCTTTGTCAAATTAGGTAGCATATGTTAAAGCAAATCTTTTCTACACATTTGATGTTAACCTCAAATTACAATTTTAAGACTCAGGTTTTTTCAAAAGCTACAGAGACAGGGGAAAAACAGTTTAAATAACAGGATTTCTTGAACATTTTACTGACTTAGAACGTTGACTGGAGGGTTTCCTGTACTGGCTTTCTCCTAGCTATACGAATTTAAATAAATTGCTTATTTTTTAAAATCACAGCTGTAAAATAAACTTGAACTACAACACTTCCTTTAGTCCTAAGCTGATAAAATGATCTTTGGAAAAGCAGCAGAACATAAATGCAGAATCTGCATTTCAACCAAGTGGCATGTGTGCATATTAAAAAGAAGTACTGTTGCCACCGTCTCAGTACCAAGTCAGTTATCAATTTTTGTTAATCACCTGTTCTCCTTCCAGCATATTTGATATTTTCCCCTAAGTTGGCTTGGAGATTTAAAACTTTCCCTGGGATGGGGTTTAGTTGACATTATAGTCAAAAATAGAGTCTAAGATGGAAATTTAAAAACAAGATTCATGTTTTAAGGACGGCTGTATTAAAAGATAGGCTTCTTTTCATTCAAGTCTCTTGCTTTAATGGAAACTTAACATTGCATTCAACATTTCTAGTGTTGTTTCCTCTTAGACTTGAGAAACCAGTATCAGTGAGATGATTAATAAGTGATTCTGCCAAATCAGGGAAAAATGGTCTTTAGAATATTTAATAATGTAGAACTTGGAAAGTCCATAGTTTTCTCCTCTTTGGCAGGGGGTGGACAGGCACAGATAGACTATGCAAAAGGTATTTATTCTGCTTGTTTTGGCAGCCAGAGTGACTGACTCTTATTTATTATTCCCAGGTACAATATATATTCTGTTAAATGAAACGTTAATACTTGATGTTGTGCCATAAAGCAACAACGGTCCACATGTGCCTTATTCAGATAATTCCAAAATGCAAAAAATTTAAGGAAAAAAACATTTTATAGCTTCCTTGATATGACCTAAACTGATTTGGGAACAAAAATTTGACCTGAATCTGAGCTGATTTGAGGCTTGTTTTTTATCTTTATCCCTTTCAGTGCTAATATTCCTAAATTTTGCTGCAGGAATACTGTGGTAACAGTGTGTTGACTCATAGCCTGGAGAGTGTTACATAGTGTATACGAAGTATATATATTCTATACTACTGTTCTAAAATCAGAGAAATTTTAAATTCGGAAAAGTACCTGCCTCCAAATGTTTCTTGACTAACAAGTAAAAATGGCAAGAGAAAATTCTATGTCCCAGAAATGTCCTTAGATACCAATAGCAGTTATTTATATTGGACATTGAAATCCTAATATTAATTTTCTGTGGAACAACAATATTTTTTGGAAAACTACAAGTCATTAAAAGGACTTAACATACTTACCTTTATGAAAACTACTTGGCACATAACATTGCAGAGCGCATAACTGTATGAACTGTTTAATACTCCAATAGGATTTCTGTGCAGATGGTCTCATCTCCAGGACTTGGCTTCAGAGTTAGGTTTTTAAATCAGACAACCACCTAAATTTTGGGATAGTTTATTTCATTAAGTGTCTGGAAACTGAAAGTGTGTTACATAATAAAATTTTTTCTTCCAAAATTTTTCTTCAGAATATGTGTATGATGTAATATGTGACCTATAAAAATATCTTGACAAATGTGTTAATGCCAATATCTTTTTTGTTTGTTTGTTTGTTTTGTTTGTTTGTTTTTTGAGGGCAGTGTCACTGGCCCTTATATGCGGGACCGAACCGGGGCCGCTGGTTTCCCAAGCCAGCAGCCAATATCTCATTAATGAAGGATCTGTTATTGTGGAAAAGTTTTTATCATGCCTTCTAAAAAGTTCCTTAGGGCTTTAGGTTGTAGTAGTTTTGTCAGTGGACTAGATTTTCAAGTTGTTTTAGTTATAGCTCTGATTATAAATAAGTTAGCCTAGTGAAAAAATTTTAAAGATTCCAGCCAGAAAACAACCTCTTTTAACCAAATGTTTCTATTAGCAGATCTGGTGATGAAGTCAGATCGAATTAATCATTAGCATATACCTTTTAATGTCATATTGTGTCTAAGTATAGAAAAGGGATTCAATTAATTGATTTGTTTAAATGGACTCTCTTAAATTTGCTTGAAAATTTTTACCTGGTTGTCATCAGTTAACTGTATGTTGTTCATGTAGGAGCTTTATAAGAGCATCAGCATTTTTTAAATATCCATGTTCTTTCTCCTGGGTGTTAATATTTACATATGCTTTAATAGGACCTGCTGGACCTAAATAGTATTATTTTAACTAGGGAAGCAAAATGTTCTTTATGAATTTACTGTTCCTGTTTTGCTGTTAATGGTTAGTAGGAAAGGCTCATGGAGAAAAGAAATTCTAGTTTTGGTGATTTAAGATTTTGTGATATAAGCAAACTCAGCAATACATTCCTTAATGGTTGTTGGTGCTCTTTTACCAAAAAACTGAACAAAACTATCATTGAAATACACAGATTAGGGACCAGTTTTTAAAGTATGGGTATCCTCTTGGCATGCATAGAGTAGTATTTGATGGTGCCTCATTGCTTAAAAGTAGCAAAAATGTATTCACATGTACAAGCACAATGTGATTAACACGTTAATGGATAAAATAGGGTTTCGAGGATATAGTATTCTTTCTTTGGGCAAATTTAGACTCTTATCTGGGAGGGCCAAAAAGATTGGACAGCAGTGTAGACCAATTTTTAAAGGGGATAAAATAGTTCTTGCGTTTATTACAGGAGACAATGAGTCTAGAGAATTAAAATTGAGTACCAACCTGTGTGTTCATTACACTCGGTTTGCCTGTTCTTATTTCAGAGTTTCTGAGTTTGTGGTTCCCTCCCTGCCAAAAAATTAATTTTTGAAACACTTAATTCCACTTGGGAGTAAATGAGGAATCGTATAAAATGTGCCTGTCAAACTATAACATCTAGGTAAATGTTAGGCTGCCATTCTAGGCTGGCCATTGTTAAGACAAGCCTAAAGGCTGGTACGAGTGAAGTGCTTTTATATACTGGTAAGGCCTAGGAAACTTTTTTTCTCATCCCAGGGTCATACATAAACACTTAAGCAATTTGTCACAAGCTAACTGGAGCAAAAGATTTAGCAATTTTTTGTTTCTAATCCAGAGTTAGCCATCCTTTTCTTTAATCCAGTGAATAATGTGAAGAACGTGGCATGAATAGAAAATATTTGTACAGCACACTGAGTTGCAAGGATTAGGCTGATGAAATTCAGCCTGCCCAGGCCATAGGCAGCCTCCATGAGGCCTTAAATGCCTCTAAGTAACTGACTTGCAGCGGGAGCCAATATAGCAACAACCTATTGGAATGCTGTGCACTAAACTGCTTGCTTTTTCTTCATTATATAAGCACATATTTCAAATACCTCTTCAGAACTTCTTGCTATCGAATTTTGTTACTTTTTGTTTCCTAAATATCTGGCTTTGTAGACTTGTGAATTGGTCTTTGTTACCTTGAGCAAAGGTAATTGGGGTCCTGGGGAGGGTGGAATCTGTAATGTGTGTGGACCTGATCCTTGATTTAAAAATTTCTTAATAAAAACAGGGTTCTCCAGAACTTCTCTGTTCAGTACATATAGTGGCAACTAGCCAGATGGCTATTTAAATTCTAACAATTAAAACTAAAATGTAAAATTCAGTTCCTCAGTTACATGAGTCACTGTGTGTCATGGCCATTGTTTTGGACAGTGATAAAGAAATTTCAGTCATAACAGAAAGTTCTGTGGATAATTGTTTTTGTGAATGTGAGTAGTATTGGCCATAATAATCTTAAAAACATCTATAAGAATCATATAAGAATTACACATTCTCTTTGTTCTTCATAGATTTGTCTAATAAAACAAGTGTTCCTTAACTGTAGAGACTTTTCAGTTTTATATTCCAATTGAATTCTTTAGTTGCCTAGCATGTTCTTAGGCTGCAACTCTGTACTAGGACTTTTTGTGCCCATAAAGACTGAGATTAATATTAGGTTTATGTTGAATATATGACTAGATTTTTATTTTTTTTTGAACTATTTTTTGGTTCTTCCTCTGATTCCCAGTTTATAAAGAGCTTCTAAATAAGCATAGTATCTTCTTAGCTCATCATTTGTGTTCAACATGTCATGTTTCCATAACCAAAAATAGGATTGGATATCCTAGTATGTTCAATATAACATATGTGTTATGGACAATATAACAAAACTCTTCAAGTAAATAAGTAGTCCTCAAAATGAGCAGGATTTGCTATCTTATATTCATGAAGAGCTCCTTACAGGTGAATAAAAAAAGGCAAAAAAAGAAAATACGCAAATGACAAAAACAGTTTTTCATTAACAGCCTAACAGTTCTACTCTCAGGTATGTGGCCCTGGACTCTGGTGCCTGGACCAGTGCTACTTAAACTGCCGGTCAGCAAGATAGATTCTTGTACCAGAATGTAAAGTAACCTTTCTTTACATAAATAATTGCAAGAGATTATATGATAAATAATACAGGAAAAAAATGGGAAGTAACTCCTAGGTCCAGTTCAGATAGATAAAATAAAGGTGATGTGTCTATACAGTAGACTACTAAACAGCAATGAAAATTAATGGACTCTAGTGACATGTATCTGCGTGGATGAATTGAAACTAATATTGAGCAAAAGTCAGTTATGATAGAAAACAGTCGTGATTCTATTTATAGTTTAAAACCAGTAAAGCCAATGTTCTAGGGACATAGAAGAATAGAACTCTATTATTAAATAATAAGGGAATGATGATTAGAAACGTCTGAACATGCTTATTCTAGGGTAGATGCAACCACTGCCACCTGGGAAAATGTATGGGGGCTTCTAAGGTATTCAGTCTGTTTCCTTGCTGCAATAGTTGTATTGCCCATGTGTAGTGTATAAAAATAAGTTACTCTCTTGGAGAGGTGACACCTCTAAGGTAATCAAAATAGTAATTAAGTGCATTTGTTTAAAGGGTTATTCCCTTTGCTGTACCAAGAAAATTAGAAATGAATGTGGTTATGTATTTCTTGCCGCTTCATGTTGTATTACAATACATTGTCATCTTTAATGTCACATCTTAATTACCAAAAGGGATTTTTCTCCTCCAGAAAAAAAAGTTTAGTCCTCACATCAAACAGTGTTAAGACACATTTTTAAAGGGAGCCCAACCTGGTCAAGTCCACATGCAGACATATATTGCTATGAAAATCCCATAGTTCATTTTTCATTAAGGTGTAGTTTAGAATTTATTGTGAGGTGTTTCATTGGGCAACTTTATATGGGCACTTCAAATTTAGCCTATTGGGCTCATTACCTTTAGGGTTTTTTTTCCCTTTTATATACATCCTATTCATTCTTGTTCTCATCTGTCTTTTAAAATAATTCTTCAGCAGTCACCTTTAACATTCTTCCTCTAGGATTTCCCAGTTTTTTTTCCAGCCTTATCACCTGAAAAAGTTTAGGGGTGTTTATTGCCATTACTGACTTTCCTCTTACTGTCAATTGAAGTAAAGTAAACCCCATCCTGATTATCCTCAATGTTGGCTATTATCATCCATCTCTTATTTTGGGTCCAATATAACAAAAGATTGGGATTTCTTACTATGAGTTCCAGTGTGTAGCTTCCTGGAACAACTCTTTTTAGTGGTTTAAACCTGGCCTTACATCTATAGTGCCAGTCATCTTTTAGAAGCCTCTTTTTTTTCTTTTTTGGTGGGTGGGTGGGGAATCGGGGAAGGGGAACAGACAAGTTGCTGTCTTTTTTGTTCTTCAGTCTAGTTGCGGAGGAAGTTGCTTCACTGGCCTATGTTGGTTTCGTCATTGCACTCTTCTTGGGTGAGGCAGGTCGCCGGCCTCTGAATGGCAGCTCACGCTGGCTGTCGGCCACTTACCTGTAGCCTACTGCAGCCCTCTGCAGCATGGGTTGCAGCCCACACAATCACCAGGGCTCACACAGCCCAGCTCCAGGTGGAGCTGTTGTTCACCATCTTAGCTGTAGAGGGCAGTGTCACTGGTCCTCATGTGGGATCCGAACGTGGGCCGCTGGCGTCCCAAACAGCTCTAACCATTGTGCCACTGGGCCGGCCCTAAAAGCCTCTTTTAATAAATACTTTTTTGCCCAGTTACTTCTAAAGGTAGTCTGTATGGTAAGTAAGATTTTTCTGTTGAAGGTAGAACGCAGAGGTGACTTTGATAGCGTTGTGTCTATTTTTAAAACTGAGCTGAGTGCTAAGTCATCAAATGCTGGTGTAAAACAAAAAGGCAGAAATGCCGTTAGGCTTCTTCAGAGCAATAGTAGCAGTATACATTTCCAGATATCTCAAGTTCTCCTTTTTAATAAGTAAAAGTCCTTTTAGAAAAATGGTTGGTGTATTAAGGTTGGGTTTCCTGCTTAGATGTCCCTGAAACAGTACTCTCAACCTTTCAGCTCTCCCTGTTCTACTTCCAGGGAGGTCTTCACTTCAGAAATCCAAGACTCATATTCATCCAGCCTGGTGTCAAGTGGGCTGTTGCTGCCAGAATTATCTTGTGATTATTTGAGAGATGTATCAGTTTCTTCTGAAGTACAATCAACTATAGAAGCCTTTGTAGCAGGTGTGTAACAAGACAAGTGCCCAGCTGCTGCAGCCATTGCTTTTGGAGCTACCTTCTCAATGAACATGAGGACTCAACGGCCTCATGAAAGGCTCCAGGGAGAGCAGTGTGCAGTTCTTGGGAGCCTTTTATTTCTTTGGCAGCTCTTCTTAAAAAATGTATTATCAAAAATACCAGTATGAAGGTGTAAATAAGGAATGTTAAAAAAATTTTCCCCAGCTACAGTGTCCCAAGAGGAAATTACTTACAAAAGTAGTATTGTGATTACAGCAATTGTACTAGTGTAAAATAAGCTGAGCTTTCTTTCAGCATATATTGATCAGGTGTTCGGATATGAAAATAGCTTAAAGACTTTTGTGAGTAGAGAGTGCTTCCTAGTATTATTTATTGACAAAAATAAACCTCAGAATTATTATTAAAAATTTGCTTTTAAGTTCTAAAGCATTTTGGAGAGAATGTAAGCTTTACATAAGATAGATTTTCTGCAATTTGAAGTAAATCAATGTCCATCAGCACCAGACTGGTATATAGTGGTCCATAATGCGTTGGAGCCAGTAGATCAGTCCCATTTCTGACTTAGCCATAAAAAGTGGTGCAGTGTCTGTTGGTAATTTTTCCCAGGATTGGAGCATTGGGCAGTTTAGCATCACTACATGCATCTGAGTCTATGTTCTTGAAGAGGTTCCTGGGAATTCCCTGTTGTGTTTAAAATTGAGGTAGATTAACTAGGCAGATCTGGCATACAGTTATAAACTCTGCTCACCCCCGACATGTGCGCACTTTTCATTCTGGCTTCCTAGAATTTGTGTCATAGGTTTTAAGATATCATTGCCACTTTAAATGCCTCTTGAAAATATTTTAGCAAAGTATTTCTTTAGTGCTTTAAATTAAGTAAGGCAGAAACGTAGGACATAAATTTACTTTGTGTGACAGTGGAGCTTTGAAGTATTTTAGCTAAGAAATACTTAAGAAAGAATGGTAAGAAAATTGCAAGCAAAGACTCCGGGAGGTATGAGTATGAACTGCTACGAGATGAGTATGAACTGCTACGAAGGACTCCTTCAGTGAGATTGGGGTAGAGCATTGTGGGTAGGAGAGGCTCAAAGATCAGCCCACCCTTAACCACCTACTTAATACTTAAAGCTTGTCAATTGGAAATATGTACTGGGTTTCCAAGTGACATTTCATTTGAACAAAAGGGAATGTTGTCTCAATGTATTAGGAAACCTCTCTTCTGAAGGGCTTTTCTGTTTTGCAGATTCTTCTGAGGAATTAGCTTTTTTGGACATGGCTTTTAGTATTTAACCGTATCTGACCAGTTGACCTTTGTATTTACATATGGGTCACTTATGTATCAAGGTTTTGGGCTCCCTTTAAGAATGAAAGATGGACCATGTTTTTCAGCACACACTGCTGTTACCACCATCCCTAAATTTAAAGAGTTGTGAAGTTCTTTGTCCACATGTTTCTGAGCATCTACTCTGGGGTAGGGATTATGGGAATGTCAAAACCTTCAGGGAGCATCTAAGAAGATAAGTTGAGATAGAACTCATTTATCTCCACATTCACCGTGTGTTCCATATAGGCTTTATTAGTATTGGTTTTAATCAACTTATTGCAGTGCTTGGTATAAGGAAATCAAGCAATACTACATTACTATATCTGTTTTATTGGTTTAAGTGTGTTAGTTCCTTAAGCCTTTTGGTCAGTTTTCTATTGGAGTCCTTTTATGAATCAAATAGGGATTGGTTACTTCTGAATTGAGAGTTCCATTTCAATGATAATAGTCACTCCACAAGCCCTATATCTTTCTTTTAGAGCAGGGAATGCTTTCTAATATTCTTCATGTTGGTATTATTACCATTATTTGTCAGATGTTTTAGTTTG
The DNA here is from genome assembly GCA_033961575.1 of Aselliscus stoliczkanus. Lineage (NCBI taxonomy): Eukaryota > Metazoa > Chordata > Mammalia > Chiroptera > Hipposideridae > Aselliscus > Aselliscus stoliczkanus. The sequence goes on from CM066731.1 coordinate 29,477,726, forward strand.
ACCCTCAGTTAATGTTTAAAATTATTTCACTTCTACAAAAGTCAGAGTAGACAGAAAGTAGATCAACAGTTGCCTGAGGTGGAGTTGGGGATTTATTGCAGAAGGGATTTGCAGAAATTGATGGTGTACACATTTGTCAAAAATTGGATGCACATTATTGCATGTGAACTGTTGATAAGGTGGATAAAAAAAGAAAAATAATTTCAGTTTTGGGATTTACCTGAGAATTAGTCAAAAGATACAGAAAGAACAACAAGGTTAACTGTAGAAAATAGTCATATGTAGAAAGGTTAAAAGGCTATGAATGAGTAGGTGTGATAGGATGTTGCTATATTATATTTGAATAAACTTAGTTTATTAACAATAGGAATTTATGTCTGAGAATTGGTTAATAGATAATGGGGAAGTTATAAAGCTCTATCAAAGAAACTGATAGTTTCTTTTATTTTTTTTTCTTTTATTTGAAATGAAATTTCATCAACATCTCTAAAAGCTAGCCTAATTAGTTGTTCTGTGCCTCAGTGTATTTAACGGTAAAATGGGCCTACTACTTAACATAGTGCTTTCAAAGGTTAAGAGAATTAATATTGTATACATGATGTACTTAGAATAGTGCTTGGCACACTGGTATAAAAATATGTTATCTGTTAGATTAAAACTTGTTTAGCAGACAGTGAGAGTTGAACCCTATAGATTATGTAGATTGAAAATAGTTAGCCAGAAAGTCTTTATTCCTACAACCATACTATAAAAAAAGCTCTCTGAAGAATTTGGGCATTCAGCAGGTATGATGGATGGAATGGGCCTGATGTTTTTATAAGTATTGAGGAATCTGATGCTAGAGGACAATTACCCTCTCTGTAAGCTTTCTGTAAACTGCTACAGCTATAGGAAATTGAGATTGATCTTGTCCTGACTTTAAAAACTAGACTCCTTGAAACTAGTCCATAATTGATAACCCAAGGTCCCCAGGTAAGTACTACATATACAATAGAATATATATATATATATATATATATATATATATATATATATATATATATATATTTAGGAGACTCATGGACTGAGAGACATTAGGTTAAAGATTTTGATTAAATTATTTTTCATCATCAATAGAATTAAGTGAGAGCTGTTTTGCCCAGAAAGTTGATGCAACTTAACGGGAAGTTCCTACCATACTCTTTTTATAATCAAATATTTGCATTGCTTAATTTAAAATCAACATGTATCCTCAAGCCCAAAATGTCTACTTTCTAGACATAGATTTACACCAGTCTTGGTATACGAACTTGAGGGGAATGTCCAGGCTACTATTTGATAACTGCATAAGTGTTAAGTCTCATGAGGGTATGCTTAAGTTAACTCCTTTGGTAAAATAAAAATATCCTCAACTTGTCAGTTTCTACCATTTCATGAAGGAAGGTTGATGAGCTGAACTGAATGTAATTGACTTTTTGGAAAAGAAGTTAGTGTTTTATAAGATAAAGTGTTAGTATATCATGAAATTTAACTAGTATTACAGCTTACTGATGAGTTTGGTGCAACCAAAAAGCTGACACTTTGGGAAACATTGAAATTATGTATACTTTTAGGATGAGGGATATCATCCATGGTGAACACTAGTATAGAAAAGAGGGTTTAGGGGACAGAAAGGAGGAGTCAAAAGACAGGAAAGGCTGTGCAGGTTGGTTGCCAAGAGCTGCTCTGTGCCCATTGTTACTGTGGCAAGCAGAAATCAATGAGTAGTATCCTGTCTGGAGGACTTAGTTTCGTTATGGACTTTATGTTAAATTCTTGCCTGAGGACCAGTGAATTCAGCAAAAAAGATAAATCGTCATGTCTGTGTGTGATGCTCCACAGGAGAATGGAGATGTGGGGGAGGGAAAAGTGTTGTTTGATTGGAGAGAGGTCGGATTTAGTCTGATTTTCTTTTAAAAAGCAGTTCATAGTAAATGGTTTAGGATGTACAGGTAACTAGCTTATACCTAGTTTCAAGTTACCATGCCATTTTTATGTTTATAGCAATTGCTAACTTAATTTTAGATCTGTTCTGAGCCAACACTCAAAAGTGTTTTTTGTTTGTTTTTTTAAGGTATTTTTGGGGAATTGGGGAGGGTGAACAGTGTTGAGAAATTGGGGAAGGGGAACACCCAAGTTGTCCTTCAGTCTTAGCTGTGCCCTCAGCTGTGGAGGGCACAGCAAGCTCAGCTCCAAGTCCAGTTGCCATCAGACAGCCCATGGGCAGCTCAGCTCAAGGTGCTGTGTTGAGTCTTAGTTGCGGGTGGGCATAGCCACCATCCCATGTGGGAGTCCAACCAGCAACCTTGTTGTTAGGAGCACATGCTCTCACCAGCTGAGCCATCCTGCCACCTGCTGGCACCAGCTCAGCTCGGGCGCAGCTCACTGGCCCATGTGGGAATTGAACTGGCAATCCTGTTGCTCAGAGCCCGTGCTCTTAACCAACTGAGCCACTCGTCTGGCCCTTAAACGTGTTTTTTTTATTCATGTGCTATACAATTTTTTAACCACAACTTTTCAAGAAAGTTTAGATAGTTAACTTTAGAAAACTTGACCTGGGATCACACAGCTATTAAATAACATAGCCAGGTTCTAACTTCTAGTTCAGTTACTATTTCCACCAAATTACCCCACCTCATAAGAGACACACACTGCTAACTTGACCTAGATAGGCATTCTGTAACAAAGCTAGAGATTGTCCCCTAAAGTCACCTTCCATCCCCACCATTCCTACTAACTTTCATTTCTTGAATTTTATTTAGAAGACATCTGCAGTTACCTGGCAGTGTGCTGTTATGTGGCTGGCAATGTATAGAAGTTTAGTATTTCAATTTTGGGGTTGCAGATACTTAATTCACGAGCATTCTTAAAATAAGTAAAATTATATGTGTAATGGAAGTGAGTAAATTTGTATATGTTACAGAAGGACCACAAAAGATGAATAGTACTAGGTCTGCAACTCTGTAAGTAAGGGGGCCATATTGACTTGCAATAAATTATGAACGTATGTGGATTATCCTCTCAAAATTATATACTGAGCTTTTAAAATACATAAAATACACATTCACCCTAAAGTGGATACTGAAGGATATTAATGATTGAGAGTTCCTGAAAGGGTTGAGTGATCACACAGATTCCTCACTAAAGTTTAGGCACTTAACACCCATTCATTGACAACTCACACATTAACTAGTAAAATAATACAGATTTTGAAACAACTTCTATTTTGACAGTTTGTTGCATATTCTAAGGACCCAGACATAAGGCTTGGTGGCCCGTCTCTTGTTTTTCCTGGTTTATGACTTTCGGCTTTGTGGAATACGGCTGAGATGAAAGGATTTTTTGACGATGCAAACTACTTCATTGGCCTGTTGGATGAAGGAACAAACCTTGGAAATGTTATTGATAACTATGTTTATGAACATACCCTGGTAAGTGTGCCATCTCACATTTCTGAAATTTTTGAATTCCTAAACCTCATTGCTTTATTTCCAAAACATTAATCTGATAAAAGTACTTTGTTCAGATGTTAACTGTTCCAGGTTATCTTCCTTTCTAGGTTATCTTAACTCGACACTCCCCATCCCACTTCAGTGGCAATGAGGTTTTCTTTTTAGACCACATTTTTAAAAAAGATGCTTCCTACATCCCTTCCTCTGTGTTAACTGAGCATTTTATAATTTATACTCACTGCTTTCGCTCTACTGCCCCAGATGTCACCTTCTATAGAATTACATTCACTGCTATTTAAGATAATTTATTTTCATTTTGTACTTATTGAATTATTTGATTATTTGTGTTTATTGACTTACGGATAGAATTTGTTTTTCTTGGAGCTAATTCCCCACATTCCCCAAATTTGTCAGATGGTTTTCATGTTACTCTGGCATTCAGGGATAGGATACCAGACAAACCCTCCCTCCTGTTGATCTTTACAGATGTGCCCCTCTGTCCCCACACCCCAGCAAATTCCCTTGATTTCTGCCGTCCTCCACTATCAATACTGGGGGAACCTGACACTGTCATCACTGTCGTACTGTTAAATCTGTCACAGCCAAGCCACTCACTCTTCAGTCAATTTTCTCATGTCACTGGGAGCGTGCTGACCTTTCTCTTAGTTACGTAACTTCTACAACATTCTTCTTGGGTCAATTACGACCTTTGAAATACTCCTTTCATCCATTCTTGTCCTACAATCTAAATTATTCCATCTTCGGTAGCATTTAGTGAGGGTTAGGCCTCAACTCTCTTCTCTCTTAGTAATCTTATCTAATTGTGTGGCTCAAGGGTAGTTACAACTGACTATCTCGGTGGGTTTTTTTTTGTTTTTTAATCCCAGTTCTTTGCTCGTACATGAAATTGCCTTATTTTAAAATTTCTTTCTCCAGAATATTAGGAATAACATACCTTGTAAGGATAGGGTAATTTCAGTACAACTGTCCCATATCTGCCACACGTGACCTATAATTTCCAGTCATATCTACCGGGGGTACCAAAAAATACATACAGATGATTTGTATTCATCTTTTGATACCAATATATATTGAGTATTACAATTTTAATACAGTTTTTTTCCTTTAAAATGTGTGTACATTTTTTGGCACCCTCTGTTTCCTGATATATTCCAGTAATTTACATTTTCAAATAATGTGTTCAAAGAATAGGAGGCAGTAGAATTGTCTTCATGGCTTTTTAAACAATATTTGGAAGTTGGATATTCTAAATAAGATAATTTTGTCTGCCAGTCAACACTGAGTAATTGACATGCACAGGCATCTCTCTCTACCCTCAGAGTAGCCACAACTTTAGAATCATTACAGAGCTCCCAAATCCCTAATCAAAATCAGTTTTCTTTTGAGGGAAGAATATTTTTACTAAGATTTATCTGATATTTAGTATAACTTGTATATTTTTTAATTTAATTTTGCCATCTCTGTGCACAACTTTGTCTCCTTAAAAATAGGTTCCCAGTATAGTTGCTCCCTTGTTTTACTATCTTGTCATTAGGTGCATCTTATAATGGAGATACATAGCTTGTTTTATTTAGCATTCCTAATAACTCACTGTGTTAGGAAATTAGATCCTGAATTGCAAAGGTAGGCCTATTTTAAACACTAGCAGAAAGCATGGAAGGAAATATGTGATCTCCTTCCCTTTACTCCCAAAAAATCAAATCGAAGCAATTCTGAAATAGAAAGTCCTATAATATTTTAAAGTCAAAGTAAGAATATTTATATGTCAGCATAGCACAGCAAAAAGTCACGTTTAAAATGAACAGATGTCTTTAGATTTTCCTTTGTCATCTGCTCAATCTAGCTTAATTACTCTTCATAAGCCTTAAATGTAGTAGTGTATATAAATGTATGTTTTGGCTCATTTGTGGAGGTAAAGGGGAGTTCTTCCCTACTGATTTGGTACTCTATTTTCAATAGTTATGATTGTTTCTTTTTTTTTTTTTCCATAACCATAATAAGACAGGGAAAAATGCATTTTTTGTGGGAGATCTTGGAAAGATTGTGAAGAAACACAGTCAGTGGCAGAATGTAGTGGCTCAGATAAAACCATTCTACACAGTAAAGTGCAACTCCACTCCAGCTGTGCTTGAGATTTTGGCGGCTCTTGGAACTGGATTTGCTTGTTCCAGTAAAGTAAGTAGTTTTTGTTTGGTTTTCTTTCGTTTTTTTTACTATTTTGTCATTAAACTGCAGCGTTTTAAAATTTAGTTTTAACTTTGGTTACTCACAGCAACAGAAAAATTGCAAGGAACTTTGACTTTTGGATGGGTTTGCTTTTTTTTTTTTTAACTCTTATTTCAAATTGGCAGCCTAATGGAAATTTATAAACTTTTTAAGTGTACCCAATGAAAGTTGCAGTGAGATGAGACTTTGAAAGTTTTTTTTTATCTTTAATCAAAAACCATTCTTAGGCTAGAGCTAGCTAGACCAAGTTACTTCTGATGACAAGCAAAATATTCTAAACTATGAAATTTCTCTAATGGTAATTATACCCTTTTAAAGGTTTTTAACACAGTAGGTATACTAAGCATTATCAGAATATGAACTGTAACATTATGCAATCCTAATTGGACCTCATATAATTTTAATTTAACCAAAAAATAAAAATATAAGGTAGTAACTGAATGAAAAGTAACCGAAATTTTGCTTACTAGATGACACTGTTTAAAATCTATTTTTTTACAGACTGAAATGGCTTTAGTGCAAGAATTAGGTGTATCTCCAGAAAACATCATTTATATAAGTCCTTGCAAGCAAGTGTCTCAGATAAAGTATGCAGCAAAAGTTGGAGTGAACATGATGACATGTGACAGTGAAGTTGAACTGAAGAAAATCGCACGTAATCATCCAAATGCCAAGTAAGTGTAAAACTATAAGTACCTGGGGAAATTATCTTACTTGCTTAGGGTTTGAGTTTGTCTTTAGCCTGGGGAAAGTAGGCATTTATGTAGAGCAGTGATGTGTATTATTATTTTAATTTAAAGCTTCTATAGGAGGAAAATACCAATAGCATTTTATTGGCTGCCTACTTCTGACTCTTCATGTGGAGTTGGAATAAGATAAGGGCAGTTTGAGATACGAATTTATAATCTTTAATTCAAGGACGATGATGTGGTTGGTTGGATAATCAAATTAGGGCGACAGTTGTATTTTAATAACTACATTAACCCTGCTAGATACTTGTCATGTTAGGAATAGGATGTATTTTGGTCAGCTGTTTTTCCTGGTTAGCTTAGTGATTTGAGGGGTTTAAGGCCCACACTTCTCTTTGAACAGGAAGTGTAATTCTTTTTTTTTTTTCCTATATGCATCCCAAGATTTTTTTTTAAAGTTTACTTTTTAATAGCAAAAAATTTTAAGGCAAAATGAATGTCATGAACTGTGGTTTGTCAAGAGGACTTCAGAATATACTAAAAGTGTGTATTGTATTAGCACGACATTGCTTACTTTGAATGAGTTTTGTATATCTACAATTTTCTTAGTGACTTTAATAGTATTCTTAGAAAGGTATTCTGTGAGGATTGACTACCCTGAGAACCGTTTTTTTGGGATAAAGGGCTTTTTGGGCAAGTTCTAGGGAAACACAAGGTGTGGTTAATAAATACAGTGAATGTTTGAATTTAAAAGAAAAATCATTACAGAAGACCCATTGCCATTAATCCCCCCTCTTTGAACACACTTATCCCATCATTCTTGCCACTTTTTTAAGCTGTTCTGGAAGTCCTCTTTCGTGTCTTTAGTTGCACTGTCATGGCTCCCTCAACGTTTTGAATTGATTCAAAACGTTTACTTTTCATAGTCATTTTGACTTTGGGGAAGAGCCAGAAGTCACATGGGGCCAGATCCAGTGAAGAAGATGGGTGAGGACACACTAATGTTTCTATTTGACAGAAAATGCCCAACCAGAAGCGATGTGTGACACAGAGCCTTTTGTTGTATTAAAATATACAGTGAATGCTGCCGAGTGCCATCCAGCGGAAAGGCAGGGATCTTCAATACGGGAAGCCTCACATTGAACCTTAGTAACACAGTGTGTGACAAGTTCTAACTTGTTCGGTGCAGTCATCAGGTGTGAGCTACAGTGGCGAGATGATGTGTTTTAAAGTGTGCTGTAAATCATCCTCCATCATGACAACGCTCCATGTCACATATTGCTTCTGGTATATGGCAGTTTCTGTCAAATAAAAACATTACTATGTGTATCCTTATCCATGTATTTGCTGATCTGGCACCTTGTGACTTCCAGCTCTTCCCTAAAGTCAAAGTGAATCAGGATATTGAGGCCACCATGACAGCACAACTAAAGACACAAAAGAGGACTTCCAGACTGCTCAGGAAGTGGCCAGAACAAGGGGATAAGTGTGTTCGAAGTGAAGGGGGTGTAATTTGAGGGGGATTAATGGCAGTGTGACTTTTACTGTAATAAATTTTTTTTATTTAAACATTCACCATGTTGTTTGGTCACACCTCATATCTGTCTCTTAAAAAGATTTTCCTCTTTGAGTTTCTGAAGATAAACCCTGATTTGTACTGTTCGCTGTGTTAAATTGTAAACTGAATGGTATATTCTTGATAAGAGTTGATTATAACCATAGGTACAATAATTTTGCTTTTGTCAGACTTGCTCCCTCTCATCACCAATCATTCATTAGGACTTCTTGGGAAAACTACAAATAGCATTTATATATTTATAGTTTTTAGTGGTTTGTAATTACTTGATGATCTCTTGACAGCCTTGATCATTTTGTGTAGATTGTCATGATTTGGAAGGAAATACCAAATGGGTTTGAATCAGTAGCCTAAAAGGCTGCTGTTTAAACATAAAATAACTCAGAGATTCCCAATTTTTTTTGTTTAATGTCTGATTAATAGAAGTATTTTAGAATAAGTAAGTAGAAGGTTAGCTAGCTAGAACAATTTGGGAAATTTCAAACATTTAAAGGCCTGATACTTTTTATTGAAAGACAATGATGGCATTGCTATTCAATTTAGTCTTTCTGGGTGGATTTATAGACTGATGGACTTCATTTGAAAGTAATGTCGTCTTTCATTACAGAGCCCTACCGACTCTTGCTGCTACAACAGTCTTAACTTCCTGCATTTTCCCATATTCCCATCCTTGTGAGCTTCATGCTTTAGGCCCTAATTGCTAGTTTTTTCTCTATACAGGATTGTTTTTCATTAGGTTCACTTGATTCATCCGTCGCTGGATTTGGGAGCGCTGGCAACATAATCAACACACTTCCTACAACCTTCAGGCTTCACATGTGCTGATGACGATGTAAACCAACTCTGCCCCAATCATCTTCCCCTTCTCTTAGGGTCTTGCTACATATTGCAACAGAAGATAATATTGGAGGCGAAGAGGGTAACATGAAGTTTGGCACTACCCTGAAGAACTGTAGGCATGTTCTGGAATGTGCAAAGGAACTTGATGTCCAAATTATTGGGGTTAAGTGAGTATTTTTGTCTTAAACTTCATTTTATGGTGATAATTTATATCTTTTTAATCTTTTTGATTAAAAAAGATTTAAGATATTAAGATTTCATTTGTATGACCTTGAATAGATTCAACTTTTTGTTTAATATATATATTTCTTTTTTGTTTAGGAAAAACTAAATACGGTTTGTCCTTCATACTATTTTATACCTGTATGTCCCCCTCCCCATTAAAGAGATAAAATAGTAAATAAAATTTCAGTGAAGTTAGTCATTTAAATCACCTTTTAAATTTTACTAGAATTCTAATGAATACCAAAATGGCATTCAACTTGTAAGTTGTAGGTATCATTTCATTTTTTTTATTTTTTCCCATCTTTAAGACTTTTTCATCTTTTAACCCCTGGGGACGGGGCATTTGAATAAATCAGTACTTTGTATTACCCTCTCAATTTTATATGTGAGGAAACTGAGACCCAGAAAGACTTAATGAATTTGATCATAGTCTCAGAAAGCCCCAAATGTTCTGAGTTGTCAATCTGTTGTTAGTCTCACCATAGTACAAGATCTTGCTTTTTTAAAAATTGTTCATAAAGATGAATAACGAATCATCACTGTTAAATTAACCACTTTCTGTGACAATGTTGACATACATTTGAGAGTTTTCATATTTCAACTAAATTCTATTAAGTTAACAGAGGAAAATTGACTTTTAGGATGTATGCTCTGATTTTTTTTTTTTTTTTTTTTTTTTTTTTTTTTTTTTTTTTTTTTGCTGAGCCATCCTGCCACCTGTTGGCAGCTCAGCTCAGGCTGGGCATCGAACTGCTGTTGCTCAGAGCTCAGCTCGTACTCTTGAGCGAGCTCTTAACCAACTGAGCCACTCAGCCGGCCCCTATACTCCCGGCCCCTATACTCAGAATTTTAACAGACTTGTGTAACCATTGCCATACTCGGGCACAGAAGCGTATTTCAATTAATTTAAATATTCTGTTCTGAATCTTTATCACTTAATAAGTAATATTAACAAATATCAGTAATAGCTAAATTAATGTTTATTTGTGTTTATTTCACAATAAACATTTTTATATTTTGTCAGATAAAATCATACATTGAAATTACAGATTTTGTAATCCAGGTTTTTTGGTGGTTCTTGTTACTTTACCATATATACACAAAAACATGCCTCACCCAAAGCTCATAGCCACGAATCATGACTAATAGCTCATCGTTAAAAATTGTTTATAAAATTACAGTAATAATCCAAACACTGCCTTTTTAAAAAAGCAAGCTATTATAACTTGATAATTAGAGACTAGTACTTCTAATACTTTAAATATTTGGTAAGGTTAAGGTGAATATTTACTGTGTCAATATGGTGAATGAGAATTAAAAGGAATTCTAAGAAGGGCCTCTAAAACTTGCTGCTTTAAATTTATTACTCTTTCTTTCAGATTTCATATTTCAAGTGCTTGCAAAGAATCTCAAGTATATGTACATGCTCTGTCTGATGCTCGATGTGTGTTTGACATGGCTGTAAGTTTTTTCCTTAAATTATAATATTTAAAGCCAGGAAGTTATGTAAGACTACAGTTCAGTGTTTTTATAACCTAAGCAGAGTTCCATACTGTCACATTTTTTTTTTTTTTTTTTTTAGCTGAGCCATCCTGCCACCTGTTGGCAGCTCAGCATCAGCAGCTCAGCTCGGGCTGGGCATCGAACTGCTGTTGCACAAGATCTCAGCTCACACTCTTGATCGAGCTCTTTACCAACTGAGCCGCTTGGCCAGCCCTGTCGCATGTTTTAAGTGGATGAAGGGATGAAAATAATTCACTTGTCTATAAGATAGTACAAACAACATCAGAAAGCTAATATATATAACATTGAATTAATTTGCTTCTGTTAGAAACCGAAAACTTGCTGTACTAAAGGTCAGAACATATTCAACTCCCTGGGAGGGGTTTTTCAAAATGCCCCCTATACCCATTACAATTTGGAAAAGCATTTAAAAGTTTGGGTTTTTTTGTTTTTTGTTTTCCCCCCATCTCTAGGGAGAATTTGGCTTCACAATGAACATATTAGACATTGGTGGAGGTTTCACAGGAACTGAGATTCAATTGGAAGAGGTAAACTTTGTTCAGTGGGTGGGCATACATTGGAATAATCTCTCTTTTTTGGTACTTAAGCGGTAGATGCTAATTAGGGTTCTTAATAGTGGTAGGGACTAAAAGCCTGTAACATCTGTTTAAAAATGTTTGATTCTAAAAAATCTGATTCTAAAAACATGAGCAGGCGGTGAGGAGACCTAGCTAACTGGAAAGTTTAAAAAACTTTAAAACTCTTACAGCATACCTTTATCACAAAAAAAGTTTCTATTTAGCTGTGTTTGTACTTTTCATGGGGTACTTCATGGCACAAATGAATTTGTAACTTGGACAGCTTACACCATTTTTTCCAGATGTACATCATTCCTTATCTTCCTGCCCTTTCCTCCTTCCCACATCTATAATATCTAGAAACTGATGTGGATTTTGCTCCTTTGTTGCTAGTGATAGAGACAGAAATATGACTAAATATTTAATCACCAATAGATGTTTGCCTTTTGAGTTAGACAATTTTTTTTAATTAATGCCATTTTGATTGTTAAAAAATAAACTTTGATAACTTGCAAGTCTGCTTAATTGCTTTAAGTAACTGCTAAATAGCTAAGCTTAATGGTCTGTAATTTACATGTTCTAATCCTATATTGAAACCATAATGTGGGATTTTAAAATCCATAGGTTAATCATATTATCAGCCCTTTGTTGGATGTCTACTTTCCTGAAGGATCTGGCATTCAGATAATTTCAGAACCTGGAAGTTATTACGTGTCTTCTGCATTTACACTTGCAGTTAACATCATTGCAAAGAAAGTTGTCGAAAATGATAAATTTTCCTCTGGAGGTAAGCTTATAGTTTTGTTCTGTTAATAGATAATTCCAATTAGTTTGAAGATGAATTTATCAGATACTAAAGTGTAAATTATACTGCAGGACATTTTATAGATTACAAAGTTGGTAGGTGGTCGCCAGGCAACTAGGGAGCTTTTCAAAATGCTCAAGCCAAGGTCCCACTCCATAAGACTTCCTGAGTCCAGCTCTCTGCAGCTGATGTTTAGGTAATGCATATTTTAGATACACTTCCCCGAGGTGATTGGTTCTCATTTCTGTTAAGAACCAGTGTTTTATTGTGATATCTCTGTCATGTTCCTCTTGTCAGATGAGTCACAGGGAGAATCTGCCCCATACTTTCTCACATAACAAGGGCCAACAGTCTCCTTTTAATCTGTCTCTAGTCAAACCAACAAAAAAGTACTAGACAGTGTATACAAGTTATCACTTTTTTAAAACGGAGGTACTGTTCTACATTAAGGAGACATATTTCTTCCTGTATTTTTTTTCCTTTAAATGAGCAAGAGTAAGTGTTCTTTTACTTTACAGGTTTTTAATTTCTTAAACATATCTATATATCAAAAGATGTGAGTGCAGTATACCATGAGGTGCATTCTGTTTCTCTGCAAAAAAAGAAACTTTTAACTAGACTGTTTCAGGTTTAAGACACCTCCGTATAATATCTGAACATTTTGTTTCATGTTTATTGCTGGTAGTGTACTGTTTATCCATTCTTTTGCTGATGAATAGTTTCCAGTTTGGGGCTGTGGACTTGGTGAAATGACTAGAAATAGAATTGCTGGATCATAGAACACATGTTTTCAAAGGTTTCAAAGTGGTATTAACCATTTTACCCTCCCACTGGCAGTGTATATGTGCGGGTTCTGGTTGTTCCCCATCTTCATTGATTTTGTTTTGTTTCGTTTTTTGAGGGCAGTGTCACTGGCCCTCATATGTGAGACCCGAATTGGGGCCCCTGGCTTCCCAAGCCAGCGCTTAACCACCGCGCCACTCGGCTGGCCCCATCTTCATTGATTTTATGTCGTCAATCTTTTATCCATTTAGGTGGTGGTGGTGGTGGTGGTGGTAGTTCATTGTAGTTTTCGCATTTTTCAGGTGACTAATGTAGAGCGCTTTTTTCCATGTGTTCATTGGCTATCTTCCTTTGAAGTGTGTTCAGTTTTGTAGGCTAACAGTTTTATTTAAGGTATGTCAGTATATATCAGTTTTTCTTTTAAGTTAAATATTTTGAGATGTGAAAACTTATGAGTCAGTCCAATAAATATTCAGTGTATTTGATATGCTTTATATAATAACTATAGTAGACATTTTACTATAAAGTCACCTTCATTTTTCCTGTTTATTTCAGTAGAAAAAACCGGAAGTGATGAACCAGCCTTTGTGTATTATATGAATGATGGTGTTTATGGTTCTTTTGCAAGTAAACTGTCTGAGGACTTAAATGCCATTCCAGAGGTTCACAAGGTAAGTTATTTGATATTACAAATCGCATCAAAACTGCTCTTTTGGGGGCCGGCCGAGTGGCACGGTGGTTAAACGCTGGCTTGGGAAGCCAGCAGCCCCGGTTCGGGTCCCACGTATGAGGGTCAGTGACACTGCCCTCAAAAAAAAAAAAAAAACAAACAAACAAAAAAAAAACTGCTCTTTTGGAAGTTTATAAATTGAGCTCTTATGTTTAAGGTGAACCCCGATTTTTGGACAAATATTTTAGGATGGGGAATATTGCCTTTTTTTGAGGATTTGCATTCCTCTGGTTTAGTCTGAACCCTTTAGTCTGTGGCCTTAGATGGAGTTACGAGGGAGCAGTTGCCTTAAGTGGAGTTAAAAAGGAGCACCACTGCCCCTCGGCCCCAGAGCCTGCCTTCCATGGGCACGTTGGATCTGAGATAGTGAAAAAGGCTCTTATCCACTCTCGAGTTCAGTACCTGCATGAGTAACAACTTAATCTTTTAAAAAGCTTTTCCTCTCCTACAGAAATACAAGGAAGATGAGCCTCTGTTTACAAGCAGCCTTTGGGGTCCATCCTGTGATGAGCTTGATCAAATTGTGGAAAACTGTCTTCTTCCTGAGCTGAATGTGGGCGATTGGCTGATCTTTGATAACATGGGAGCAGATTCTTTCCATGAACCGTCTGCTTTTAATGATTTTCAGAGGCCAGCTATTTATTACATGATGTCATTCAATGATTGGTAAGGTATTGTTTTTATTTTAAAGCAGATAGGCTATTTCCGGTGACAGAATGTTTCCTAATTTTAATTTTGTAATGATTGCGTAACTTACAAGTAATAGCAAAATGTTCATCTTATTTCATTGTCCTATTTGTTATGTGGTTGTGTGGTCTTTGTGCTTAAATTGAGAATTATGCTTATTTTTTTTCCTTTTTATGTAGGTATGAGATGCAAGATGCTGGAATTACTTCAGACACAATGATGAAGAACTTCTTCTTTGTGCCTTCTTGCATTCAGCTGAGCCAAGAAGAAACCTTTTCCACTGAAGCTTAAACAGGCATTAACGCTTCTTTAGATGTGAAGTTGCAAGTTAAGCTTGTCTGGTCTACATTCCAGTGTGGAAACAATTCGAACCTTACTCTGTTAATTCTCCTTGAAACAAACTATTAGTAATAGCTATTTGGGACCAGACAAAATCAGCTTTCATCTATAATTCATTGGGGGTAATTGGGAAATTAAGATAATGTATCCAGATTTAAACATAACAGTTTGTTCCACCCCTTAAGCGTTTAAAATAAAATATGCAACAAAATGGATGACTTAGTGGAGATGGAAGCCCATTAATTGGGTTCCCCATTAAATCGTTTACATACAAGTACACAGTTTTTATACTAAGGATTCGTGTTTAAAAGTCTTGTAAAATTAATGTCTTTCACCCAGATATAGCAAATGTCAGTGGAAGACCAGTGTGACTTCATTAGATATGTTTAGTGTATTTAGAATGTGTAAATTTGTGCTTTGAACTGTAGTTTAATAAATGTAAAATTGCATCATAGTATTTGTTGTATTTGACCTAATGTAACCCTTGTATGATTGCAATAAACTTTTGTGTAGATTTTACTGTTTTTTCAGGCTAAAACTGGGAAAGGGGCTAGCTAGCAAAGATAGTTTTGAAATAGATGTGTATATGGACTGTTTTGAAAGTTATTTTCCTTTATAGCCCATTTAAGTTTAGTTGGCTCAGTACATTTTTCAGTTATTTAATTAGTAATTTAAATAAAATGTTTGGTAAATCATTGTGATGTTCAGATGCATCATGGAGAGTTGATGTGCAGTAAGCATGACGTTTAACAATTTTAACACCAAAAATGTTAATCCTGCATAAACCAATTGTAATGATAGGTGTTTCTGTATAGATAAGAATGCATAGAGTACCTTAGTAAATCTTTGAATCACAAATCTTTCGGCTGAAATGGAAGATTCTGGTAAATACTATGAATAAGCCTGGAGGGAGGGAAATAAAATTGCAGAAAACTGTAGCGCATTAAAACTTTTACAGAAGGGCTACATCTATATCCAGAAACCGGATGCTCTTTTGCACAGAATGTTTAAATTCAGAGTTGTGCTGGAGAGATGGGGGTGAAACACACCTATTTTCAATTATTCAATTGCAATGATTTCTAACTTAGGGGTTTGTTTTGTTATTTAGCTGCTTGCTTAGTTATTATTTCCCATTTGTTGAGCTTAGCAACTACTTTTTAATTCTTTGCATACTGAAATTTTATGGTGATTGGGGAAAAGGGAATTAGGGTCACTAACCTGACAGTTGTTGCCAGGAATTTGCATTGTTCACTGCTAGTATATTAGTAATCCTAGATCTCAGAATCACAATAGTAATAAAATAAATAACAGAGGTCATTTTTTCCTAACTTACTCTATGTTCAGATGTTGAATTTCTGTCTCCCAAGAGGAAATGTGACTTCACTTTGGTGCCAATGGACAGAAAATTCTACTTGTGCTACATAGGGGAAGCTTGGAATGCACTTAATAGCTGGTTTTTACACCTTGATTTCAAGGTGGGAAGAAATTGATCATGAATCTCAATAAATTACAAGCTCTTAAACCAGTAGGTGCTTAATATTTTTTGATTTGATTAATGCCCATTGGAATTTTATGGGATCTACTGATAAAAAAAAAATGTATAGGACCCCAATCTATTGTCACCTTACACCTTGGACTTCCCCAAGGTATATAATATGGGGTTTTATGCAAAATTCCAAGCTACCATGTAACTTTTTTTAACTAATGTGGAAGATTTGTTCCCAACCTTCTTTACATGTTGTGCTTTGTGGTCCAGAAATGCCAGATATTTTTAAAGATGGTACAATTTTGAGTCCTTGACTTGACTATACGATTTTGAGCTTCATGGCATGTCAATTTTGCCATATTCAAGGAGAGCTGTTCTATGTATAACAGCTCAGATGAAATCACATGTGAATGATATGGTAACTTTAAGAAATGTCGGTATTTGTATTTGAAGACTGTTTGCCATAAATCTGATGTTTGAACTTATGTATTTCAAATTGGTATGCTAAAAATACTGAATTAATGTAACAATCTTTTTTTAATTTACAATATTGTAATCTTGGTTCAGAGTTTAACTGAAAATATAAAACCCAAATGATTTCTATATAGTAAATTGAAATGTAAAGGTAACTTGTGTGATTCTGAATACACAGATAAAATGTTTTTATTCCTCATGTTTTATTTTGATGGCCTCTATTG
Organism: Aselliscus stoliczkanus; assembly: GCA_033961575.1. Taxonomy (NCBI): domain Eukaryota; kingdom Metazoa; phylum Chordata; class Mammalia; order Chiroptera; family Hipposideridae; genus Aselliscus; species Aselliscus stoliczkanus. Next base: position 29,494,382 of record CM066731.1, read on the forward strand.
TGAAAGAGTTGAAATTTTACATAGCTTCGTGTATGTTAGCTTGCAAGCATTCTTTCAGCATGTTACAGTGTTATTACAGAGCAACAAATTGAATCTGATAAAGTGATGCTGGGCATTACATGCAGAACAGTACAGGTTTTGATGAAGTCCAGTGTATATTGGAACTCGGAGATGTTTCTAGGGCCACATTTTCTAGACACATTCATTCACCAGCCTCCTAACAATTTTAAACAATCGTATAAATGAAATGATCTATATAAATTAAGTTAGCTATTCCAGGTAAATACGGGCACTGACCACATTCAGTACAAATACTAGGTTGAAAAGCCACACTGCAGTCTCTTTCTTGTCCTTTGTTAGGGGAGTTACTCATTTCCTCATGGTAGTGTTAGCAACCTCAACAACATAATAAAGAGTGCTTGTGTAATTGGCTTCGAAGTATGAAATCAGAAAAAAATACAAGTTGTGAAAAAAATCTTACAAATACTTTTAATTCCTGTCTCATCCATCCTGAAGGCAGAATAGAAATATGGTGTAAAGTATTTTCAGGTGCAGGCTTTCATAATGCGAATAAACCTGGCCCCAGGAGTAAGAAACAAAAACTAATCGTCTTGACTGGCACTTACCAAAAGTAAGTTAACACAATTTCTGGAACTTTTTCCCTGCTGAGACACATCAAATTTGAGTCGCAGAGGGTATGGGTTGGACAGTTTTCTAGCTTTGTGTTGCTAATTTGGGGCAGGGAAAGTTTAGAAATAGGGAAGTGCTTTATGTTTTATGTTTGAAGAATTTCTGGTAATGTATCCATTTGGGCAAGTTAAAGCTAACCTGAAAAGTAGCACTTCCTACTTTTAAGTGCACTGAGGAATTGTTTTTCATTTGCTTACTACAGATTGTGGGTGCTGCATATTCCTCAGTCATATGTATCTTCCCCAGAAGGACTATAGATAGGGGAACAAGAAACCACTCCACTGAAGGCACTCTGTGTTAACATAGTTGGATTTGGGCTTTTATAAGAAACTAGGCAAAAACTTTGGTCTACCCAACATACTCATTTTGTGTGTTGTCTTGGACTTCAGCTTCAAAAGCAATTCCGTTCAAATCCTGATTGTACCATAACAGTGCTTATGCCTGTCAACACCCTCCGCAGTTCATAGCTTAGAAGCTGCAGCGAATCACTTACGGGAAATAGAAGTTAGTCTGCAATTGACAGGTGAAATGATTATGGATCGGCAATACAAGAATGAGGGTTGCGTTCAAGTGCAAAAGGTGATCTTGCAGCAAGCTAGTAGGAGCTTAACTGGTTAAATGTAGTCCCAGGTGATGGTTACCAGCTTTTCCTAAAGGTTCCAGACCTTACCCAGTGTGTGCCTATGCCTACAGCCTTGTCACCACGCAGTTTTTAGAAGCAGTATTTCAGAAGAAGGGACGCTTGGTTAAAGTTGAGGAATTCTAACTCATTCATTTCTTCCATCTTTATTCCATTTCTCAGATTGCTCTTGGAGATATTCTCAGCTTCATATTCCAAGTATATTTTTCACTTTAAGTTTCAGTTTCTAAGCTAAGTGTAATCTCTCTTAGAATATTAGTATTTGGAATGTTTCCCCTCCTCACCCCACCCCCACCCCAATTCTAGACACCTGTTTTCTTCAAGATGTACTTGCGTTTTTGAATTGGTCTGTATCTTTCATGATTAGAGGTATTCCGCAGGTGTCTGGTAACCCTTGTGTCTAAGTTGGGGACTGAGCTAATAAAAGCTGTCAGTGCAGTTTGTCAGCTGAAACAACGTGGTTGTCCTGGTGGATTGGTTGGGGAGCCTTGTGTCATTGTGAAGTCTGCCAATTTCGTGAAGAGCCATCTGCCAGTGTCCAAGAAGCCATTGGGGTCAGAAAGTTGGGCTTCTGTACACAGTGTGCGGTAGGACAGTCCTCCAGCGGTGCCTAGTGTCCACCATTCCAGAGACCCATTTACCCTCTAGAGAACAAATCTCCAGTCTTGCTGAAGGAGAGGCCTCGGCCAGCTGTGCAGTGTAGCAAAAGGGATCTGGGATTTGAATGCTCTGTGACTTTTCTGGCGATCTTAGTTTGCCAAAGGGCAGGACTGTGGCCACTTCCTGCACCTTTTAGAATTTGAGCTCTTTTGTTTTCCCCAGCTTGTGATTTTCTGTTTCCTCCAACTTCTAAGTGATTTACTAATCTGTCCACTTTCCAGCTTCCATTTTTTCATCTCTCCTGATCTCTCTTGTGAGCTTTCGCCCTTACAAATTTTGTTTTGATTCTGGAAGAAAAGAATAGACATGTGTTTCCAGTCCACCATTGTAACTGTCTCTCCATGTGTATACCACATGCATAACCATTGCTGTCAAATTAAGATGCCTTTTAGATTTGGGGAAACCAAACTGTCTGCCTGCCTTATGGAACCTAATTTGGGAGAAATTTTAAGATATTCTGGTATCCAAAATATAAAAAGGTAAAAGTTTTGCACAAGGTTACAGGAATAGGATATGACAGCGTTTGAACATTTGATTGAATCTTGTGGGTTCTTGGTATACCTATACCAACAATCTGTTACCATAGTAACATACAGGACTAGAGTTTTAATTTCTGCATCTATCTAAAATTGTTCTTTTTAAACTAAATGAGGGGGATGCTTATAAGTTGTAACTTATGCAAGTACTTGATCACACCCTGAGCTTTAGTTGCTACAAAGCAGTCTTCATGCACTTCAGGCGCTTTCTTTATATGTGTTTAGTACTCAGTAATGTCCCTCAGCATTAATTACTTTTCTTAAAGTTATTTTGTGAAATAAACATTTTTTAAAAAATTAGTTTCAGGTGTACAGCGCAGTGCAATAGTTACACTTCTTACCCCTCAAAGTGACAACCGCCCTCCCCCATAATTACTTCTTGTTTATGACTTAAACCTACCCTTTTAAGATATTCCCCCTTACTGTTCAGTTCTCAGCAGAAATAAAGGAAGCGAGAGCATTTTCAAAGTTTGGTTTCCTCCTCTTCTAATTCTGAAAGATTGTAAACAATACAAAGAGCTTGCAGGGAGAGGAAAGAACTTGAGTGGCTCCCAGAAGAGAGGCATCATTTATAAATATTTCTTAAGAATGGGTTTAGCTTATATACCTTCATGTTGCTCCCATAAAAACTAGGATTAGAGTATTTTAGATAGATGGAAAGGTCAGGGAAGGAAGGGCATAAGAATGCAGAGCTGAATATACGAGAAGTTCACAATGAGGTGAATTTTACTTCCCATGTGGCATGATGCTACTGCCCCCTCTTAAGTAGTCAGTTTCACCAGCACAAGATCTGCTGTTTCCTGAAAATCGTTGCACTACGTGAAATTGCTCAATGGGCTGAGGGGAAAAATGGAATTCAGAGCAAAACATTCACACTTTGTCAGTACATCAGAAGTAGTTTTACACATGTTAAATAAGAAATGCATAAATTTTACAATCACTAGCACTTTACCTTGAAAAAGACCCACAGTTGTGGAAGTGGAAGGGTTGCAGTTTGTGAGTTCCTGTGAGTGGAAGGAGGGTTATCTAAAATTGCATGCAAAGTTGTAATATCAGTTGTAGGTGGGTGTTCCTATCTACTTGGTGAACTGAGGTAGCTGGTAGATAGGTGAGGAACGTGCATTTTGTATATTCCTGACCAGCTCGGTTCAACTGGATGCAGCTTTCCGCTTTCGTTAGTGTTTCTATGACAAAAATATGTTAGGAACCATGAGTTTTGTTATCTTAACATTGATCCCTAGTAAACCAATCACCTTGGAACAAAGTGGTTTCAGAGCAGAGCCGATTTATTTCACCCTGTTGGGAGTAGGGTTGAAGAGTATATCAATAAAGGATTACACTCAAGCCTTCATTATCAGCACCCCCACTCTTGAATGACAGCAATTTGATGGAAATAGAGCAAAGAAATGCAAAAACAGGACATTGGAACTAAAAGCTATTTAGTCAAGGACCAATATCTCAACAGCCTCATGACACTAGCGTATGACACACAGAAATAAGGAACTGTAAGTATCCTAGAGATTTTCTCATCGAATTTCCTTTTTTTTATATGAAGAAATGGAGACCCAGATAGGTTAAGAAATGTGCCCCGAATTTTACAGTTAGAACATGTTCGAGCTGTGACTTGATAAACCTCGGTCCCCATCTGATTGGGTTTCCTGGACACAGATTGGAGACAGCTGCATGCAGATGGTTAAATGGAAGTGCTCCTCGGAGATGGGAGGCAGGAATGGGCAGGGAGAAGCTGGTCCCAACACCGTTCCAACCGAGGCCTTAGCGGATCGCTATGGTGAGTTCTGGAGTGCTGGCTGGCTCTTCAGAGTTGAACCAAATTGAGAAGGGGGGGCGGGGATTTGTATCCCAGTATCAGCCAGTCATTGGCTACAGGCTGTACTTTGTAAGGAGGCTTAACTTGGGCAAGCTGTTCCCTGTGGCTGAGGGCAATTCTCAGTGATGGACAACATTGTGAGCCAATTCCCAAGTGAGGAATGTAGCCATAACTGCAATTGTGAGACTTCAGCAGCTGATATTCCTGGTAGCTGGGGAATAGATCCACTAGCCCTACAGAGAACCTGGGTAAAACACCGCCGTATCCAGTCATTAAAAGAAAAAGGCTATGTCGTGTTTAATGTTGGTCAGAACCACAGTTTCTGTTAAAGACACGCATATTAGTTTGCTAGGACTAATGTAACAAAGTACCACACAATGGGGGGCTTAAACAACAGAAATTTTTTCTCTATTCTGGAGCCTAGAAGTCCATGATCAAGATGTTGTAAGGATTAGTCCCTTCTGAAGGCTGTGAGGAATGGATCTGTTCCATCCTCCTCTCTGAGTTTGTAGATGGAGCTTCATATTCATATGGCATTCTCCCTGTGTATATGAGCTCGGACAATTAAGTTTGTGAACTCATCCTAGAAAAACTGCTACATACCTCACTGCTGAATATCACTACAGTCATCTTCAAAGTACTCCCCCTTGGGAAGCTATGCACCAATGCCAGCACCTAGTCCACCCTTCACAGCAATTTGGGAACTCTCTTTCTGGAATGGCCAACAGAGCTGTCATCATATTACCCTTGATGTCCTGAATTTCATCAAAAGGCTCTCTTTCAATATTTCCTTTATCTTCAGGTAAAGAAAGAAGTCATTGGGGGCCAAATCAGGTGAGTAGGGAGGGTGTTCCAATACAGTTATTTGTTTACTGGCTAAAAACTCCCTCACAGACAGTGCCCTGTGAGCTGGTGCATTGTCGTGATGTAAGAGCCACGAAGTGGTGGCGAAAAGTTCAGGTCGTCTAACTTTTTCATGCAGCTTTTTCAGCACTTCCAAATAGTAAACTTGGTTAACTGTCCAGTTGGTACAAATTCATAATAAATAATTCCTCTGATATCAAAAAAGGTTAGCAATATCGTTGCAACAAGTTCACAAACTTAATTGTCAGAACTTGTATGAGCCTGTCTCCAAATTTCCCCTTTTTATAATGGGCATCAGGCATATTGACTTAGGTGCCCCCCCAGCCCCACCCGAATGACCTCATATTAAATTACATCTGCAACGACCCTATTTCCAAATAAGGTCATATTCTGAGGTACTGGGGAGTTAGGACTTTGGTGGGGGCACAACCCATAACAACCTGTGTATTTGTAGCCATTCAGAATGGGGCACTATTTTGACACTTTACCCCTGGCCTGACTGCATTGGTGGCCCCTACCTGTCCACTACCTCCTCCTCTCAGTAGCTCTCCTTTTTTCTGTCCTATCCCTTTCTTCACTTACTATGTTTTCAAGGTTTCTTCCTTTTTTAAAGACATTTATTGGGGTGACATTGATCAGTAAAATGATATAGGTTTCAAGTGTACATTTCTATAATACATCATCTATATGTATGTTGCATTGTGTGTTCACTACCCAGAGTCAGTTCTTGCCACTTTCTGAAACAGTTCTGGAAGTCCTTTTTCGTGAGTATCTTTGCTTCATTCTCCATCACGACAAAGCTCTATGTCACACATCGCTTCTGGTACAGCAATGTATGTCAAAAACATTATGGTGTGTCCTCATCCGCCTTAGTCACTGGACTTGGCACCATGCAACTTCTGGCTCTTCCCCAAAGTCAAAATGACCATGAAAGGAAAACGTTTTGAATCAATTCAGGGCATCGAAGCAGTGACTAAAGACATTCACAAAAGAGAACTTCCAGAAATGCTTTAGACAGTGGCAAGAAGGATGGAATAAATGTGTTCAATGTGTTCAAAGCTAGGAGGAGTATTTTAAGGGGGATTAATGACAATGTGTCTTTTACTGTAATACATGTTTTTAAAATTTAAATATTCACTGTATTTTGTGATCACCTCTTGTATCTTTATGGATAAATGTTTTCAGATTTTCTGGGTAGATACCCAGAAGAAGGATTGCTGGGTCGGATGGTAATGTTATTGTTAATTTTTTTTTAACTCAATGTTTGTTGTTGTTGTTGTTTTAAAGATTTTATTGGGGAACTAGGGGAGGGGAACAGCATTGGGGAATCAGGGAAGGGGAACAGACAAGTTGCCCTTTTGTTCTTCAGTCTAGTTGTGGAGGATGTTGCTTCCCTGGCCCATGTTGGTATCGTTATTGCGCTCTTCCCGGATGAGGCGGATCGGTCGCCGGCCTCTGGATGGTAGTTCACACCAGCTGCCAGCCACTCACGCTGGCTGCCGGCCTCTCACTGTAGCCTATGGCAGCCCACTGCAGCAGGGGCTGCAGCCTATACCATCGCCGGGGCTCGCGCAACCCAGCTCCAGGTGGAGTTGTTAGCTGTAGAGGGCAGTGTCACTGGCCCTCATATGTGGGATCCGAACCGGGGCCGCTGGCATCCCAAGCCGGCTCTTAACCAATGCGCCACTCGGCTGGTCCTATTCTTAATTGGCCGGTCCTATTCTTAATTTTTTTAAGGAACTTCCATACTGTTTTCCATAGTGGCTATGCCAATTTACATTCCCTGCAGCTGTGTATGGGGGTTTCTTTTTCTCCACAGCTTCTTCAACGTTTGTTATTACTTATCTTGTTGAGGATAGCCATTCTAACAGGTATGAGATGGTATCTCATTGTGGTTTTCTTTTGTATTATCCTGGTAGCTAGTGAAGTTGAGCATTTTTTCATGTATCTGTTAGCCTTATATATGTCTTCTTGGGAGAAATGTCTGGTCAGGTCTTCGTTTTTAATTGGATTGTTTTGGGTTTTTTTGTTGTTGTTGAGTTGTTTGAGTTCTTTATATATTTTGGATATTAGCCCCTTACTGGAGTTATTGTTTGCAAATACCTCCTCCCATTTGGTTGGTTGCCTCTTTGTTTTATTAATGGGGTTTTTGTTTGTTTGTTTTTGCTGTGCAGAAGCTTTTTAGTTTGATACAGTCCTATTCATTTATTTTTGCTTTTACTTCCCTTGCCTTTGAGGTCAAATTCATAAAATCCTCTCTGAACCTAAGGTCCGTAAGTTTAGTACCTATGCTTTCTTCTATCTTCCATTTTCCTACAAAGTTAGGAATTATTTGTTTTTTCCTATTACTATAAAATTCTTTTAAATTATAAAAATTCCAATAATACAGAAAAGAATAAAGAAGACAGCACTTTTTTTTTAATCACCTGGAAGTTCTCCAACAAAGACAATTGCTTTTTTTTTGTATTATTTTTGTTATTATTAATATTTGCAGATGTACAAAACTATGCAAAAGACAATTGCTTTTAATATGCTGTGGCATTGCCTTCTAGATACCTCTGTTTTCATGTCCACATTCCAACCCTTTTTCTCCTCCAGGGAAAAGCCTGACTTCATCATTAATACTGACTGTCCAGCATTTTACTTCTGCCACTTCCAATCATTTTAAGCCTCAAATAGTGCTTTGAATGGCTTTTAGGTACTGCAAGTGCACTGTAACTCTGGAGAAGAAAATCAGGGGAGACAACCTGAAATTAGTGCACCCCTCAGGTATACTATACAGTGATTCGGGAGCCTGGAAATAGCAGATACAAATTGTACCTTCCAAAATGGTGTGGCTACTTTGCAACCATCCAGATGGTTCTCTAGCAGAGAGTGAACCCCAGCACTCAGATCTCCATGGCCCCACCCCTGAGGATAACTAATAGCATGAGTTTCTTCCAAAACGAGTTTCTTCACCCTGAGTGGCCCCATTTTATTCTCAACATTTTAACCTCTCTTCCCATAACTCAGCCCCCAGACCAGCAGCTCAAAAGGCTCTCACCCATTTCCTTGTATCTCACTCACCTCTCCCAGCTTCAGCCTGCTGACACTCACACTGCATGACCAACAATATATGCAGCACCAAACCCCCGCAAACACCCTGAGAGTGTGGGTGGTGGTGGTGGGGGGTGGGGGTGGGTAGGGTAAGAGGCTCTAGGCCATGCCTGGTTCCAGAACCTTGCTATTTGACACACACACACCTCCTATCTCTTACCTGGACTATTTCAAAGGTTTCTAACTGGTCTCTGCCACCAGGATCTTCCCTCTGGACACTATGCTCATGGCTGCAGAGTGAGCTTCTGAAATTGGTCTAATTAAATCACTAATCTGCTTTAAAATCTGGGCTTTCTAGGTCCTGGTCGGCTTTTCAACAGCAGGCACTATCTTGCTACTCATCCCATCAGATCCCTCAGCACCTCTCAGCTTGACTCCACAGCAAAGCCCGAGGGAGAGTTCAACCTTATCACCATCCATTCGATTGTTCACTTGCTCTCCAAAAGGTAGTTGTTGATATTTAGAAGCCAGCACTATTCTAGAGCTAGGACAGCAGTAAACAAAATAGCCCCAATTCCCTGCCCACGTGCACCTCCATTCCAGGGGACCAACGCAAGCCTTTCGACTGATTTCTAAATTCCGTCTGAGAGACAGGCCAGCCCCACTTGATCTTTAAACCTGGCATAGTAAGTGGTCTGCCCCTTTAGGTACCCCATTTCCCTCATCCAGAATGCTGGGCTGGGCAGGAGTCAACAGCCGTATAACAGCCACACAACACCAAGCACACACCAAGCACTGTAGGCTGTTCTGTGCCACACAGTCCCCCAGCTCTCTCTGCTGCTGAGATCCTTTTCCAGCCTGTGACCCTGAAACAGAGCCCCTCTTTTCCCTACTCTGGCCTCAACTGATGCCTGACTCAGCTCATGAAACAGCAGTAAAGCCTAGGGATCAAGGACATGGATTTGGGCATCCTAATTCAATTTCTACCACTTACTAGCCATGTGAACTTGGATGAGTTGTTAACCCCTCTGAGACTCTGTTACCTCTTCCATAAAAGATGTCTATTGTCTATTGCTGTGTGATAAATTGCCCCAAAACTTGAGCTTCATTTCCTCACCTATAAAAATAGGATCGTAAGAATTCAATGAGTTTTTATAGTTAAAGTGCTTAGAAAAGTGTCCAGCACATAGTAAAGGTTCAATCTGTGTTAGCCATTATATCTGCTGGGTTTCTACTCACTGAATCTTAGCTGATGCATCCCAGGGCTCTGAACTCTCTTGCCCCTGATGACACCCGAATAAGATGTTGTGGAAGATAATGGAGACTCTGTATGGAAAAATTGATGATTCTGCCTTCTTCCAAAAATTCTTTGAAATATTTTTCATATAAGATAGAAACTAGATAAGAAAAATGTCAGTAAAGTGGGGGAAAACCTTGAAAATTAGATAAAACGCAGGTGAGGTTAGTACAAAAGTGATCACCATAAGGTCCTGCTAAAGGTTGACCCCATTTTGGCTCTGAGGTTCCCAGCAGTCAGAGTTAAAGGGAAACACATTTAATTCAAAAAATTAAAAAACTTTACCATAATTCAAAGCATTCGTAGGATATGAGTGACACTTACTATCTGTAATGCAAAACACAGCGCCGGGGACAATTAAGCTCAAAATGCTTTCTCTGACAAGGGCCCTTAAGCTCAGACATTTCTTTTGGCTGCAGGCTGCCCCTCAAAAACAGCTCAGAGATTGGGCGGCAGTAGCAGATTTCCCCACTAGATGGCGCTCGTGGATCACCTTTACTGAGTGCCTCGGAAGTTACAGCAAACTGTTCTCAGTGTATTTAGCTGATTTCACGTAGTATTATAATAAATTCGTATGCTCTATCATGTTTCTGAACGTCCCAAGTGCCCGCGCCTCTCTGTCCTGTGCATTGCTGCAGTGGGTTTTGAGGGGGGGAGGAGTTGGGAGGAAGAAGGGATTCCAGCCTCACCGCCGTCACTCCCCCTCCCCCAGCAACAGCGTTTGCCACTGTAAATCCCCAAGTGCAGGTTTGCAGTGCTCTGAGCCCGGTGTGAACTTGTGTTTCTGGATGTGAGGCTGTGAAACCAAAGACTAGAAGACCTGGCTGTTCAGGGGATGTGTTTTTTTTCCAGGTGGGTTTTAAATTCCTTTAAGTTGGAATATCAGGCCCACCAAAGCCATATCTATGGCCACACAAATCCAGGTTTACTTAGCTTGATGCATCCAAAGAGCCCACATGCCAGGTAAAGCCTTCAGAGCCTGACAATCTGAGAGGGTTAGGATGGGCTTTTTGAAGGGTCAGGTGGTTGAAGCAGCTTGCAAAGCAGGGAAGGGTTAGGACTGGTTGGTTGGGAAAAAGGGGACTTTTTTGCTGATTCATTCAGGATTAAAGAAGGGACATTTTTATCTGTAGGGAAATCTGGTGTGGCTGTGCCTTTGCTAGATCCATGGATCTGTTTTTGTGATTTAAAAATTAGTATCTTGTGGGCCAGCTGAATGGCGCATTGGTTAAGAGCTGGTTTTGGGATGCCAGTGGTCCCCGTTCGGATCCCACATATGAGGGCCAGTGACACTGCCCTCTGCAGCTAACAACAGCTCCACCTAGAGCTGGGCTGTGCGAGCCCGGCAACTGTGTGGGCTGCAGCCCGTGCTGCAGTGGGCTGCCATAGGCTACAGTGAGTGGCCGGCAGCCAGCATGAGCTGCCAATAGCCACGGTGAGCGACCATCCAGAGGCCGGCGACAGATCCAACTCATACGGGAAGTATGCAATGACGATACCAACATGGGCCAGTGAAGCAACGTCCTCCACAACTAGACTGAAGAACAGAAAGACAGCAACTTGTCTGTTCCCCTTGCCCCATTCCCCAATGCTGTTCCCCTCCCCCAATTCCCCAATAAAATCTTTTAAAAAAAAATTAGTATCTTAAAGGCAGTCAGTCAACTGGTTTCTCAGTCTGCCACCTTTCAGTAGCTCCTGAGGACACAGGCTGCATCTTTTTCATAGTTTCCGAGCCTGACACTTAACAGATGCTCTTTGTTAGGTGGATGCATGAACTCACAAACACCCCCACTTTTCTATGCGGCTGGTTCTCCTCCTGGGCTTGTCCCAAGAGGGGTGAACACAACACACGTTACCCCAAAGGCGAGCAAACAGGGCAGAGTACTCATCATTTGCTGACCCACACATTCATCAAATCCACATTTCTGAAGCATCTACTTCATGCCAAGTGCTGGGCCAGGTACTGGGCACACTGTGATGGGCAAACCAGACACAACAGTGTCCTGAGGGAGACAGGCACAGATAGAATCAACTGATACATGTAAGACTATGAAGGGGTCACAGCTGTGAAGGAGGAGCACGTGGTGTTTCTGCTTGATCAGGAAGATTTCCTGGCAAAATGATACTTGCACTGAGATGTGAATGAAGAGCAGGCGTTAACAAGGTGAAGAGCTGTGAGGAGACTGTTCCATGCAAGGGGTGCAGCACGGGCAAAGGCCATGGGATGGAAATTCAAGGGCCTGAGAAAGAAGGCCAGTACACCTGGAGTGTAGAATACAAGCATCAGGCAGGACTGGGCCAAACCAGGCAGAGCTCTCTGCAGGCCTTTTTATGGATATCTATTTCTATCCTAAGAGAGATGGTAGAGGTGTCCCTGCTTTTATAGTTAGGGGTGGGGTGTGTTTTAGAGCTGTCAAACAATTTTGCAGGTCCTGTGCTGCAGAATCCTAGGTGAGGCTATAAGCTTGGGCAGTTGCTCTTGTGTCCCCTGGAGAGTGTGTGTGTGTGTGTGTGTGTGTGTGTGTGTGTGTGTGTGACATAACTAACTTGGTGATTCAAAGGGATTCGTCAGGCTTCATTATGGAGAAAAGACCTGCACAGGGCGGGAGTTGGAAGTGGAGGCTGGTTAGGCTCTTGCATGGGGACCAGATGGTGGCGGTGGAGGTAGAGAACCGGAAGGGTTGGAAGGCTGTTTCAGAGGAAAACTGGCAAGACATGAGACGAGCTGGATAAGGATGGAGGAGAAGGAGGTGGAAGATGCCGCTGCATTTCTAGCTTGTATAAATGAATGTAAGATGGCTTCTATCACTGACAGGGGTCACAGTAGAAAGGGACCAGGTTTGAGGGGAAGCTTGTATGATATTGGATATGTTGCACTTCAGGTGAATTTGGGATGGGAATCAAGTGGAGACATTAAAAGAAGCTGGATATTCTGTCTTGAGCTTGGAGAGGATATGGTTCTGTGCATGTGGTAACAGTGCAACTAATGACTGCTAGTTGAATGAATGTCTTGGTTCTCATACTCTTCTTGAGAACTGACAGAGGTGCCCTTTGGGTCACAGTAGTGCTCTGGATGGGTGGGGATGTTTGGGAGGGAGTTTTGAGCTTTCTTTCAGAATCTTCAGGTGAGGTTCACCGGGACAAACATAGTCTTGGAAGTGAATCAAGGAAAAGGAAGGTGCAACCACAAAAGTGCTGAAGTCTACTGGTCTTTTGGTTTGAAAGTGGCAGCTGGGAGTACGGAAGGAGGTGTGATCACATCCAAAAGTCTAACCCAACCAAATCCAACCCTTTCACCTTCTTTGCTCCACATTCCTTCACATCTAATTAGCCAGCACCTCAGTTACCTGGAGTTACGGTGCACCCAAGTGTGTAGGAGACTGAGAAATGGGAAAGCATAGCTCACACAGACATTCACTCACATCATCAGCCCCTTGGGTGTGCCCAGAGGGTAATGCCGGTCCACAGTCTCTTCGAATTTAAAATTCAAAATGCTCTGGAAACCCAGTTTTTTGTTTAGTTTGATGAAAACTCATTTGCCTAAAAACCTGACTGAACTGACATGCAGCTGGGTTTATAGTGTTTATGTATTCTACTTGGTGGAACTAGTCATACATTTTGTGGCAGAAATGTGGTGTGTTTGATTACAGGGTGTTGTTCAGACCCCAGGGGAAGGGGGTTACCTTATATAACTCCAGGTAACTGAGGTGCTGGCTAATTAGATGTGAATGAATGTGGGGCAAGGGGTGCGAAGGGGTAGGATTTGGTTGGGTTAGACTTTTGGATGTGTACACTGAATAATTCTGAATTCCAAACACATCTGGCCTTCAGAGTCTAGCTAAGGGGGCTAGTGGTCCATTTTACCATCAACTTCTTATATACGGGGCCAGGGGGGTCACAAACGAGAATTTCAGCATGCCAAAAATGATGACCTGGACAGTATGTAAAGCGAGATCGTTTGTCGGTAGAAACAACAAATGGTTCCGAGCACCTGGAACACTGCCAGACGGAATGGAGCAATGAAGAAAAATAAGGCTTCTGCGTTCACAGAGCTGACAATGTTATATTTTTAGTCTATAAAGAATGCATACACAGGGCCGGCCGAGTGGCGCGGTAGTTAAGCGCTGGCTTGGGAAGCCAGCGGGCCCCGGTTTGGGTCCCACATATGAGGGCCAGTGACGTTGCCCTCAAAAAAAAAAAAAGAATGCATACACACAGTTTTGCAGATATGAAGCAATGAATTAAATGGCAGACAAAAATTCTGAGTGTTTCTAGATACAGGCATTATGAGTGATCTTTTTTTTCTTCTCCACATTTCCAAATTTTCCTGCACTGCTGTGACCTCATTTTTTATTTAAGAGAGAGAGAGGGAAAACATGACGATGTTTAATTAACTGGTCATTTCTGCGGAGCCAACGCGAGCGGCTCCAGGCTTCCGCAGCCGGGCCCCCGCTGCAGCTGCGGGTGCGGTTTCGGTGCAGCGTTGAGGGCGCATCTGCAGAGGGCGCTGCGCCCGCGGGGCTCGGGCGGGGCAGGGCCGTGGCCGCCGGGGCGCTTGTCTTCCCAGCAACACGCGCCCACGCGCCGCCAGGGAGGCGCGGCCTCACGGCTTCCCCCGCTGGGCTTCCAGGGGCCAGGCTCCCCGCCCACGGGTCGCCGAGGAGGGGCGGCGGCTGCGCTGCGGCCGCCTCGCCCGCGCCTCGCCCCGGGGGTCGGGCTGACCCGGGCGCGGCGGGCGGAGCCCAGCCCCTAGCCGACCCGCCCGAGCCGCGCAGGAGGGAGAAGGGGGCCAGTTCCCTTCCCTGCCCGCTGCTCCCTGGCGCCGCCCTGCCCTGCTGCCCCCGCCTTTCCGCCGGGTTGGCTGGGCCGCGGCTGACTCGTGCTTTGGAGCCGGTTAGGGGGACGTGACCGCCGAGACGCGGGCTGCGCCGGGGACAGGCGCGGGAGGGGGTGGTCGCGTGTCGGGGCACCTGGCTGCCGCAGCGGACGGGGGGCTGGCAGCGGATGGGGGGCTGGCCCTTGGCCCCTGCGTGTGCGCGCCCGCCCCGACACGGTCCGTCCTGCTCCTCTGCCCCAGCGCGCCCTCGGCCCCCCAGCAGCGGGAGAGCCTTGCCCGGGCGGAAGGCCAGATTACCAGTCCTGTCCGCAGTAGGTGGTCCGGCCTCCCCCTCCCCCCCAGGACGGGGTGGGGTGGGGTGGGTGGGGGTGAAATTTATAGATCAGAAACTCAAAAAAATCCCAGGGTTGTAAGATTCCAAAGGCCCCCCCCTACTTTTAACTGCTGCTCTTGTCAGATTCCAATCCCAGCTCTGCCTCTGCTTCACCAAGTGTGAATGTCTCCCAGCCTCAGTTTTCTCAGCTGTCAAGTGGGAACAAGACTGACGGTGACAGGGTCAGGTGCTCAGGATGCGTCTCCAGCTTGCACAGACTCATCATGAGTCTTTTACGCAACATTGTCATTGGTCAGGAAATTCTTCCTATACTTCTAGATCCTCCTCAGGCTCAAGGCCATATTTCTGCTTTTCAGTCCTGGAAGAAGACAGCTGGTCACCCCCTTGTTAATTGATGTCATTTCCCTTGCAGCCGGGAGGCCACTGTCAAGTTCCTTAGCCTGACCTTCCTTATACATGGCCTCAGATATGGCTTTAGGATCCTCTCCAAAGCCTGTAGACTGGAGTAGTGGGAGTGACAAATGCTGGAGAGTTGTGAGGGACAGACTTGGAGATTTTCCTTCCATTTGTGAAAGGAGTTACTAGCAAAACAAGAAGAGAATGTTCACTGAAAATGATCCCCATGCTAAGGTACTGTATCTCACGACATTCACAGGAACCTTTGGGGCAGGATTTATCACCTCCATTTTGTCAGTAAGAAAGCAAAGGACCTATTGCTCAGGTCCCTAATCTGTCGTTGGCTGGGTCCTCCCCCACTTCTGAGGGCCAGTGTTGCAGGAGATGGTCCCACCTCCACCTAGGCCCCCTTCCAGCTACACAGAGTTGATGGGAAATGGCTGCAGTTCCTACTGACGCTTGGTTCTGCAGTGAGGCTTGTGGTGTTATCACTGGCTTGAAAGGCCAGTTGGCTCTTGGGGAACAAACAGAAGCATCACCCTCCCTTCCAGTTGGAAACTTTGGCCTCAGCTGCAGTGTGGATGCCTGGGAAACACATTTCAAGTCCAGCCTCACGGAGTCCAACTGCTGCTGGAGATCTGCCAAGGTCGCTCTCAGGGAAGTGTGAAGGCCAAGAGGACTGGCTCTGAGTGTTGGCCTGACCCCGACACTCTCCATGTGACTGTCTGCATCAGGGGTTCTCATCCCTGGGTGCCCATGGAAAGAATGCCAGTGCCTGGGCTCCACCCCAAGCCTATGAAATAAAATTTCCAGGAGAGGGCCCATGCATCAAAATTTTAGTTTTCCAAAGCACCCCCAGATAATTCCAATGTGCTGTAGGGGTTGAGAAGCACGGAGGGAGGTCAATACAAACAGATAGTGATTAAAGGACAGAATAGGAAAATAACTGACATCTGAACAAAAAAGGATTTGCCACCAATGAATATAAGCCAAGCAAGGCAGGGAGGCCTCTGCAGCTGTGACTGAGCAGGGCTGTGGAATTCTTGGAAGGACTCATCCGTCTGGGAACAGGCATGGCTTGGTGCCCAAGGGCAGAGCCTCATGGCTTCAGGTCCCTCTGGGCCACTGGGCCTATTTCTGAGATCCACAGCTGTGCTGCTGGGCCAGGCCACTGACGCTCCTGTGAGCCTTAGTTCTTCCAGTCCGACTGGATTGCTTGCCATTCCCAGAACTCACCCTACTCGTTCCTGCCTCTGGGTTTTCGTTCCAGGCATTTGTTTCTGCCTGGAATGTCCTTTCCCATCTGTTCAAATCATTCTTCTTCAAGGTCCCTGCCCCAGTGCCGGCTCCACCAGGAAGCCTCCACGAGGGCTGTGTGCCCCTCCATCCCACTTCCCCCTCCCATTTTGTCACTGCTCCAGGTAAGCCCAGGGTTGCTTTCCTGGCCTGGCTGCAGATACAGGAAGGGTGAGGACTCATCAAACCTCTCTGTGCCTTTTCCTCCCCGATCTGTCACTGGGGGTCTGGGTCACCTTGCAGAAAGGAGCATCACACATTTCTTGAATGCAGTAGAATTTGTCTGTTCCAGGACTGGGTGGAGAGTCACACAGAGAAATCCTTTCTGCTCATGCCCCGACCTGACTGACAGTTCTCTGGCCTCTCTGCTCCATTTCCTGCGTACCAAGGGACCTTGTGGTTACCCAGCAGTGACAGGAAAGAACCGAGGCCTAGCTTTGACCCAGCACCTGGTGTCTACAGCTTCTGGAGAGGGGCGGGGTAGAAACAGCGAGGGCGGGAATGAAAGCGTCCGGGCCCTGGATGTTGGTACAGCCTCTTCCCACAGACCCAAAGTCTTAAAGGGAGGGGGAACACCCCGCGACCTCGGGCGCCGCCCACTCCCCAGCGCAGAGCATGTGCGACCCCGGGAGGGGGAAGCTGCTCCCCCGTCCCCACCACGGGCTGGGGGCGCGATGCACAGCGAGGCTGCGGAGGAGGAGCAGGCCCCAGACGTGGCTTGCCCGTGGTTGGGGGACTTGGTCCCTCCATGTGTCGCCCGCGCACGCTGCAGGGGACCCCGGCAGCGGCCAGCCCCACCCCGGCCGTGCCTGCTCCAGCGCCCCCGCAACGCCCCAGTTGTCTCCTTGGGGTTTTCCGGCTCTGCGCGCCTCAAGCGCCTGGGCCGCCAACTGCCCGGCCTCCCCCCGCCCCGCCCCGCCCCGCCCCGCACGGCTTTCTGATGAGTCAGCAGGAGCCGGGAGCCCCCAGCTGCCCCCGGCTTCTGCTCCGGTGACGCAGCGTGACTCAAGGGCGCCCGGGCCGCCGCCGCCGCCGCCGAACCGGGAGCGCGCAGCGCGGCCTCCCGCCGCGGCCCGGCGCCCCCCAGGCCCTGCTGGGCGCCTGGCTCCCCGCACGCAGCAGCTCCGGCGCTCGCCTCCCTCCCGCCCCGCCACGCCCTGGGCCCGGTTCCAAGCTGACATCAGATGCTGGCCGCCCGGCCACCCTCTGAGTCAACAGTTTCCGAAGTGGAGCACGCTGCCAGGGCGGAGAGAAAGCGCGGCCTCCGGGGAGGCGCTGGGGGTGGGGGGCGGCTCCGGCCTGGCAGCCGCGGGAGGACGGAGGTGGGTGGGGACGAGCGGAGCTTTTACGAGAAGTCACCGGGGCGGGGGGGGGGGGGAGGTAAGGGGGAGGGGGTCTGGGGGGGGTGGTGAAAACCACCAGCGGAGCTGCAGGGCGGAGAGGAAACCTGCCGTCCCGGAGCCACGTGCTGAATGAAGCCAGCAGTGGGTGGCCTGGGAGGGCTGGGGGAGGGGGAGGCCTTGCTGGGAAAGGCCCCCCGGCCAAGTGCCGGGCGGGGGGGGGGAGGAAAGGAACCGTTGGTGGATACCCTCGGCCCCAGGGCACCAAGGAACATTTGTGTCTGGATAATTCGGTCCAGTTTCCTCTGATGGAAACTACTTTGGCCAAGCCTGGAGAGTGGCCTTCCTTGCCTGCGTAGGGTTGAAGCTGGAGAAATGCACTAGTTTAACCTAACTTTGGAGACTGCCCCCAACCTCACACCTTTCAAAGAGGATGTATGTTCAAGGGTAAAGGGGTTTGAGAGCCTCAGGAAACCGAGGGTAGGTGGTGGTCCAGTGACAGGGGCAGGGTGGTAGGAAGAAAGAAGGAAGCATAAAAAGAGGAGAGAATTTTAAGAACATGCAAAGGACAACTGGAGTCCTTGGAAAGGTGAGTTTCCTGCTACCTGAGAATTTAGGTTAAAGCTCCCTGATGGAAAAAAAAAAAAAAATTGGATTAGCTGTAGGAAGGAATGAGGAGGTGTCCTGAAGGAGTCTGGGTATCTTCCTCTGGGTAACAAGATCAGAACATCTCTGGGCCGCCACTGAGTTGGTCTTCAGTAACTGCTTGGAGAGGCCGCATCCTGTGGTTCTGGGATGCTCAAGGAGGACAAAAGATCCTTTAAAAAGCATCTTTAGGCCGGCTGAGTGGCGTGGTGGTTAAGCCAGCGGCCCCGGTTCGGTCCCATATATGAGGGCCAGGGACACTGCCCTCAAAAAAAAAAAAAAAAAAAGCATCTTTAACCCTGATAGGTTCCACAGCCTCTTGGTTTCCTCCCCTCCCACTCCATCCACCTCCACCATCCCGTGACCCCGGGATGAGCAAGAAACAACTGTCATTGGTGGGCTTCCAGCTGGAAGCCATTCTCAGCCTCTTTCCGGGATTTGACTTGCTGTTCTTTCCAAAGCCACTGCTCAACAAATGATGCCAGCCCAGGGAGGGGGTGTCTGTGTCTCATCTTGCAGGCAGAAGTAGCACAACAGCTGGGTGAACAAAACCCGTTCGGATCTGTCCAGAGCTGCTTGTCAGCACAGTCTCCACAGGGACTATGTGAGGTGCTTCTTGCCCTATATGACCCTCACTCAAACTCCTGCAGAGCAAGAGCTCTCAGGCCCCTGTTTCCTTGGGCAGCCTTTTCCCAAGTGTGCGGGTGGGCGGCTTATTTCTGCCAATCTAATCCAGCTCAAAATAGCATTGAACCAGATTTCTGAGAAGCCCTGTGTTTCAGGCTTCTAGAAACGAGTGAAAAAAATGACAGCTCTTGAGAAACAAAGGGGTCTAATTTGCTGGGATGGGATAAGATGCAGAGCCCTGTGACATCAGAAGGCAGAAATAGTGGCCAGAGATTGGTATGTGGTGGCAGGCCCAAAGCCCTATGTGGTTGCCCTTCAGGGAAATTGATGGGCTGGACCAGTGGGGATTATCCTGGGAGCTAAGGATGCTTAAACCACAAATACCGCAACCCTCAACTTCCACATTTGTTTTTCAAGCTGAGAACTCTTGGTGGTGATTGCCTCCTCCACTGTTTCAAATTCTGATTTCTCATATTTCTGGCTTGGGCCCAGATCAGGTGCCACCTTCTCTGTGAAGCTGCTTTCTCCCATCCCATCGTCTGAGTGCACTTAGGCCCCTGGCACCTCCATGTAACCCCTACAGTACTTTGCTTGGCCTGAGAAATTTTGCTGTATTCAACTTCCCTCTCCGCCCAGAGGCCCCTGGGAGGCCCAGAGTTTTATCTTTGCAGCTCCCTCTTGGTGGAACTCCTGGGGAGGAGCATTAGCTGTCTGTCAGCTCTGCCCTCCTCTGCCCCATGCGTGGCCTGAGGAGGCTTCCTTTGTGTCTGTCAGGGCTTCCTGTTTGCTGTGCCTGCTTCCAAGAGAGCCTTATCTTGGATTTTGACACAGTCTGCTCTTTGCCTGACAGTTCAGCCCAGTCTTTGGGACCCTGATTGACTCCTGGCAGCCATTTGGCAGGAAAAACCTTCACTTCCTCCCTTAGTAATTGGAACTAGGACAGAGGGTGGTCGATGGAATATAAATGTACCTCCCTAAAGTTAGCCTGTTGTGTAAATCCACACTTAGGAACACAGGTGGACCTCACTAAAGCTAACATATCGGGTAAATATACACAAGAAACAAATTAGGGGTTTCACAAAACTTTGTTAAAGCATACCATTGAATATAAGATTCCTCACATGCATTTGGAGGGCACACTTGCCTTGTAACTTTTTGGGAACAGATGTATTGAAAGTGAGATATAAGATGAGCAGATGAATTAGCAGGGATCAGACTATTTTCAGGGGTCATGTAACAATTCTATATTATTGCAGATGCCAAAAAAGTTGAAGATGAAAGTGAGCTGGACTAGGTACATTTGCCACAAACGGTTTGGCATACATAACTCCCCCAAACATCTGGTATCCCTTGGTAGCATGTGTTACTCTACTGAGAAGCTAACATTCTCAAGCCAGCCTTGAGCCAGCCTTGACCATATGGTGGAGCAGAGAATGAGGGACTCCATGTTAGGAAATTTTGGATGCAACTCTGGCTCTGCCATATCTGAGTTCTACCTTGGGCCATCTGCTTACCTGTCTGTGCCTTGGTTTCTTTACCTATAAAATAGAGATCATTATACCTACCTGTTAGGGCTCTTGTGAGAACCAGAGGAAGTGACACCCAGTGAGCACTCAGTAAAGGGTAGTTTAACATGTTTTAGACTTTCTAACTATGGGGATAATAACTTCCTACACCTGTGTAATCTCCATTTGGGGTTCTTTAGATCCAGGTTCTGTCCAGGGTCAAGAAGGTCAACCTGAGAGAGCAAGTCATTCTTTTTAGAAGCCACTGGAGAAAAGACCAGTTTCTAGGAGAAGTAAGGAATTAAATGGCAGCACAATCTCGCAACCAGTTGTGGCTTTAGGGCCTGAGAGAAACCTGATAATAAATCAGTCTGAGGCCTAATCAGTGACAAAGATGACCTTTGCCCAAACACTAGGCATGTATGAGCTCCTGAATGAGGCTTTAATTCAGGAGGTGTTAAAAGAGCCTAATAGGGCTGGCCGAGTGGCGCATTGGTTAAGAGCTGGCTTGGGACGCCAGCGGCCCCGGTTCGGATCCCACATACGCGGGCCAGTGACACTGCCCTCTACAGCTAAGATGGTGAACAGCAGCTCCACCTGGAGCTGGGCTGCTGTGAGTCCCCGGGACGGCATAGCTGCAGTCACTGCTGCAATGGGCTGCCATAGGCTACAGTGAGTGGCCGGCAGCCAGCGTGAGCGGCTGGCAACCGGTGTGAGCTGCCAAGAGCCCAAGAGCCGCTGTGAGTGGCTGTCCGGAGGCCGGCGACGGATCTGCCTCACCCAAGAAGAGCGCAATGATAATACCAACATGGGCCAGTGAAGCAACGTCCTCCACAACTAGACTGAAGAGCAAAAGGGACAGCAGCTTGTCTGTTCCCCTTCCCCAGTTCCCCAATGCTGTTACCCTCCCCCAATTCCCAATTTAAAAAATAAAAAAAAAAAAAAGTAAAGACCGAGAGTCTTCAAAAAAAAATAAATAAATAAAAAATAAAATAAAATAAAAGAGCCTAATAAATAATTACCCCATTGAATCAAATCCAAGAATTGGAAGAAAAATGCAAAGTTTATGTTTCGTGTGCCCTCTGTCATGTGGGATGTGACCCTGAAGGAAGACACTAAACCGGACCCTGCTCTAATGAATGATGGGACCCAGAGCCCCATGCTGGGCCCTGGACTCTTGCTTCTGCAATCAGGAGCAGGAAATGTTCCCAGGAAGGACAAGATTAACCGGCTGCATTGGACACCCTTCTGAGAGGGAGCAAGAACTTTCATTTGCACTGCAGCTGTTTCTGGCCCAGCTGACACCAATTCAGGGAACATATGATATGTCAGTTTCCTAGGACTACATAACCACACACCCCAAACTGGGTATCTTACAACAGAAACTTATTGCTCAGAGTTCTGGAGTCTGGAGGTCTGAAATCCAGGGATCGGCAGGGCCATGCTCCCTCTGAGACTGGGGAGAGAATCCTTCCTTGCCTCTTCCTAGCTTCCTAGCCTCAGGCAGCTGGCAATCCTCAGCGTCCCTTGGCTTGTAGCTACATTGCTCCAGTCTCTGCCTCTGTTGGCACATGATATTCTCTGTCTCTGTGTCTTAATATGGCCTCCTCTTCCTCAGTCCTCGTTGATATGAGCCCACCCTAAGTACCTCTTCTTGATGACACCTGCAAAGACCCTGTTTCCAAATAAGGTCATATTCACAGGTACTAGGGGTTCGGACTTCACACTCTCTCTTTCGGGAAAAAGATTTAATCCATAACATGTGGTAAGAGTAATACCTTTGATAAACAGGCTGTAGCACAGGCTGAGGGAGAGGCAAGACAGAGGTGTCCCGTATGCTGGTGAAGGGGCAAAATGAGACAGCAAGTCAATAGTCCATCGAGCCTCAAAAAGTCATATCCTGGGCTGGCCGAGTGGCGCGGTGGTGAAGCACTGGTTTGGGAAGCCAGCGGCCCTGGTTCGGGTCCCATTTATGCAGGCCAGTGACACTGCCCTCAAAAAAAAAAAACACAAAAAAACAAAACAGTCATATCCTTTAATCCAGTGAGCCACTTCTAAGAAGTCATCAATGTTGATAAAACTATTCACAGAGAAATCTATCATTGTTTGTAATAATTATTGGGAGCAACTTTAAAGCTCAACAGTGAGGGATAGTTATTAAAATAAGGCACATCCACATGAATAGCCTTTAGAAATGATATTTCTAGAAAAAAAATTAGTAACATGAGGAAACATGAAATAAAATGATATAATCAGTATGTTCTCAACATCATAAAAAATATAAAAAGAAGAAAAACCAATATAATGTTAATGTCTCCCTCTCCACTAGCTTTATAATCGAAGAGAAAAAACACTAATGATGTTTAAAATATATAAATAGTTTCCTGGAGTATACATTCCGGGAAAGTTCTGGCTGGGAGAAAAGCAGCAGCTGCTGGGTGTCCATATGACTTCTGTGCTTGCAAGCCACATAATCCCTCTGGAGTTCTCAACATGTAGCTGGGTGGGTACTTGCATCAGAATTACCTATGATGCTTATTTAAAAATGCAGAATTCTAGGCCCCACCCGAAACTTACTAAATCAGGAGCTCTGGGCCCAAGGCTCAGGAATTTGCATCCTCACAGGCTCTGCACATTCAGACTGAGTTCCCCCTGCCTGTGGACAACCCACTCATCAGTAATCCAGTGTAGTTTTGTCACATCGTTCATCTGTGCCCTCTCCGCCTACACTGTGCTTTGATGAATAAAACCAAATTAAAAAAATTCTTTTTATAAAGTCCATTCTTGGTTGTACTACCTAAGACCAGAAGCTGCAAAACACAATATTCAAAAGACGAGAAAATTCATAATTGTGTTCTGTTTCGGAATCCAGTGGCAGCTGATTGCGTTTCTTCATTTATGCTAGGCTAATAATTAAAATGAGTTAAGATTCCCAGACTCTGCCTTTGTTTGGAATTAAGAAAGTTACAAAACATCAGTCCACAATGAAAGGTTTGCCCATTAACAAGGGGCTATTCCATGTACAGGTAGTTGGGAATCATAAGTATAGATGGGATTTGATTGAACTCCCAACCTTGAGGTTACCTTTATTGCCTGGCTTAGGGGAGCGATATCGAAGGACAGAGGCCAGTAGAAAGTTCTCCACTTTAAGGTGTGTCCTGGCTCAGGTCAGGGGTTGGCAGAGAGGCCTGTCCAACCCTGTGGTGCTGTGACTTGTCAAGACCAACGGGAGTCGTAGCTTGCTCGGAGAGGGCCCAACAGCTGTGCAATTAGCCAACTCATCAGTAGGTGAAATTCAATCCTGCAAAGGAGGCAAAAATTCAAGGTATTAGTCCACACTTGTTGCTTCCGGAGTTGGTCATAGGTTCTTAGATGAGCCACCCCAAGAATGAAATACCTGTCTACGTGCGGGAGCAATTAGAAAAAAATACCAACAACGGCAACTGTGAAATTGTGCATCTCACCTCCTGGAAGAGATCATGTTCCCTTTCTACACCTTCCTACAGATGGCTTCAGGGAGCCCTCCTCCTGTTCCCTGTTTCGGGGATGAGGAAGGCAGAGAAGACGAGGACAAAAAAAGGTAGACTCCTGAGGGGTGAAGTACCGGGCACCTACATAACACCTTCCATTCGTGCTTTGTCATCGTCTCCAGCACTCTGGCAGGAGCTGGATCTCTCTGCTGCGGGAAAGGAGACCTGGGTGCGCATCCCGCTCAGCAGCTCAGAGGGTCCTGAGCAGTCAACCACTGAGAGCCCAGCTTTGAGGAGCATGGTGCCAGAGGTCAGGCCAGCGGCTCCTCCCAGATGCCCCTCTTTCGTGCAGCACAGGGAGGAAGCAGAGGAAGGCAGCCGAAAGGGTTAGGACTCATCAAGGAGAAAGAAAATGTAAAAGGAAGCCCTGTATCTTTCACACAACATGTAATTAACTCTCAGCAGAAGATGCCACAGATTTATAATGGGAGCCGACAGCAGGGGAGGAAGGCTCTGACAGCATGAGATTTTTTTCATGGGCTTTAAAAAAAATTTTTAATTTTTAAAGGAACATGAATAGTTGCAATTATAATCGTGGACCTTCAGTGCAAGTGTCCCCCCAGCAACAGGCCAGGTCATGCTGTGTCCCACCCCTACCCAGGCAGGATGAACAGGAAGACGTTTTAGCCTCAGAGCTCTCTTTTGACCCCGATGGCCAGCCATTTCTTGTCCCTAGTGCCTCAGAGTGGGCCTGTCAGCAGCCCCTGCTCCGTCAGCTTGTCTCAGCATGCCAGCCAGTCCCAGAGCCCTCCTTCTCCATGACAGCAGTCCTTGGAGTCATCTTGGTCTCCAGCCAGAGGCTCCCAGGGTTACACTTTTGGCAAAGCCCAGGCCTTCTCCTGAATGCCCTGCCCTCACAAGGCAGGGTGGCTGCACCCTGTGAGGAAGGGAGGTGCAGCTGGAGAGGAAAGGTGGGGAGCCCCTGGGCAGGTGGCTGCAAGTGGGCAGAGCCTGGACTTCGGCCAGGACAAATGGGGCCAACCCTCTCCCAGGCACAAAGGGCCCACTGTACCGGACACGCCCAGCCTCGTGTGCAATCTGGGAGGCTCAGGTTTCTTAACACAAAGGAGGCCCATTCCCAGACCGACCTAGGTGTGGCCTGTAGGCTGAATCCTACTGGGCAAGGCCCTGCGGACTCCTGGTGACCCATCTGGGTGACTTCAGTCCTTAGTGTGATTGGTCTGAACAAGAAGATGGAGAGAGCCCTAGGCAGGCAGCTTAGCTTCAGAGGACATGGGCAGCTGCCCCTTTTTCCTTTGGGAAAGAGCCTTCCAAGGTCTACCACATTCTATCTATCTATCATCTATCTATGTATCTATCTATGTATCTATCTATGTATCTATCTATCTATCTATCTATCTATCTATCTATCTATCATCTATCTATCCTCTCTTTCTCTCTCATACACACACACTCTCACATGCACACATTCACACACTCAGAATCCAAATGAGAAGTTCCCCAACTTAACCATACTTACCTAGTCAACTATGCTGTACAGACCCTTACCCCCACTCCAAAGCCACTGCCACAGAGAAATGAGACTTAGCCCCAAAGAAATCAGGCTAGGAAGTATGTAACAAGAACCCCTATACTGACTACAGGCATAATTATCATTTTTTTCAGGACTCAGTCTCTCCCTTCCACTAAGTGCCTCATCACTATAACCCTGAGATGTAAGAAAAAAAGGAAAAAGAAAGAAAGAAAGAAACCTTTGGGTAGGCAAGAGTCCATGCTGTTGTGTCTTTCAGCAGAGGTTGAGGTTCACCTGGGGTGGCTATACCATGGAAAGGGAAGGGACGGGGAGTTACTTAACCCCTCCGTGGATCTTGTGGGCTTTGTGTTTTAAAATGAAAGAGTTGGGAGCAGGATTTCTAAGGTCTCTTCAGCAATCGGTAATGGGTTCAGTCACAAGGCCATATGGCTGTCCACCAGAACCTGCTGCCCACACAGCTTCTGAGACTCTGTCACATTAGTTGGGCTCTGCAGACATCTGCAGGGTGAGTGGCATGCATGTTCCATCCCCGACCACAGCTGAGGTCCATGGTGATGGGTAAGAGTACAATCTTTGAATGGAGGAACTTTCTCTGTCCTGTATGCCCTGTGCTGTGAACTATGAAGAGAATATTTATTGAACATTTATTTCTTGAGCACCATCTATGTGCCAGTAAATGAAACAGACAAAATTCCCTGGTTTCAGGAGCTTACCTTGGACACAAAAGCACAGGAGCTTTCCTTCTATATTCATTTCCTAGTGCTATTGTAACAAAGGACCACAAACGGGGTGGCTTAAACTGAAGACTAGAAATCTGAGATCAAGGTGGTGGCAAGGTTGGTTCCTTCTGGGGGCTGTGAGGGAGAATCTGTTTCATGACTCTTTCCTTGCTTCTGGTGGTCTGCTGGCAATCTTTGGCCTTCCTTGGCTTGTAGAAGCATCACCCCTTCTCTGCCTTCATCTTCACATGTTGTTCTCCCTGTGTGTCTGTCTCTGTGTCCAAATTTCCCCCCCTTTTTTTTTTTTTTGTTTTTTTTGAGGGCAGTGTCGCTGGCCCTCATATGTGGGACCTGAACCAAGCCAACGCTTAACCACTGCGCCACTCAGCCGGCCCCCAAATTTCCCCTTTTTATAAGGACACCAGTCATATTGGATTAGAGCCCACCTTAATGACCTCATCAACTTGTTTACCTCTGAAAAAGACTTCATCCCCCCAAAAGGTCACATTCTGAGGTACTAGGGGTTAGGATTCCAATGCATCTTTTTTTTCCTGGGGGGTTGGGGTGGACACAATTCAGGCTATAAAACCCTCTATAGTTAAGTGTAGGAAGGTATGGAGAAGAGGACCTAAAGTCTCCTGCTTCCTCAAGGTCTCATGCGAATGCATCTGATTGGTGGAGCCTGGGTCATGTGCCTGTTCTTTACTGCAAGGAAGTCTGGGAAATCGAGTTTCTGGCTTCTATCTTAGGGAGGCAAGGATCTCTAATGTGGGATTTTTCCCAAACACAGAAGAGCTCATTCAAAGGATTCATGCAAAGGTGGCCACAAAGCACAACAGATATCTGTAATGCAGGTGCTTTCAGGTTTTCTCCAAGGGGACCCAGAGCAGAGAATGAGAACCACAGCTTCCATTTCTTATGTATCCCCTTTAGTGCCTAGTATTGTGTGCTGCTCACTGTCAGTGACCAAATGTCAATGATCACAGAGGACACCTGGCAAATCTAGATAATAGCCAAGAAGTAACATTTAGCAAATATTTACGATGCAGCAGGCATTTTTCTAGATTCTTTACATGCATTGCCTCATTTAATCCTCACAACAGCTTTATGAAAGAGGGGTGATTATTAGCCTCCTTTCACAAGTGAGAAAACTGAGACATAGAGAGTTTAAGTAACTTAACCTAGTAGATGGGAGAGCCAGGATTTGAATCCAGCAATTTCAGTCTGAAACTGAGAGCTTAACTACTGCGTTTCCTAACAGATGGAAGAAGATGATGGAAGATGGAAGAGAAACCTCTCCAGCCAGGGTTCAGGGACAGTAGGTGAGTGCCATTAAGCTGCTGCCCTGCTGTCAACCTGGGAGCTCGGCAGAACTATCCTGGGGTGGCGTGTACCTCATCTCACATTCTCTGAGCCAGGTGGGTGTGATGTTGGCCTGAGGCACCCTGACAAAGTCCTTGGGAATCCTGGGCGGGAGGCGTGGGAAGAGGTGGGAGGGAGGAGGGAGGAGAGAGTCTGCAGCTGGAGCAGCAGGGCCAGCCCAGGAGGCTCTGCGGGGCATGGCTGAGGGAGGAGGGCCTACGTCAGAGGACTGGTTTTTGAGCTTCCGGACTCAGAGGCTGTTTTTCCTGAGAAGGGAGGGAGGGCCCCTAGCTGGTCCCTTGCCAGGGCGCTGCCTGGGGAGAGCCAGGATGTTCCCAAGGGTTCTTCCGCAGTGACCTAGAGGAATAGCTTGGCCTCGAGGGGCCAGGTGGCTTCCAGGTTAGACCATCCAAGCTGAGGTGCATTCGGAATGTACCACATGCCCAGAGGCAGAGACCCGGGACCTCTGTCTCTCCCCTGGAGGAGTCCTGGACGCTCTCTATTCCTGTGACCTTGGAAGTTGAAACTTTGTTATTTCTATGGAGTGGGGAGGGGAAGGTGGGAAAAAGAGCTGAAGGAGGCAAAAAATAGAAGGGATACATTCCCAGAGCCGCAAGCATACCCAGCTGGAGATTTCCCTGTACCCCTGGTCCCTCGGCCTGGGCCTCAAGCCTCCCACACTCCAAGTCCAAAGCATTATGGTAAGTGTATTCATATACCAGGCGTGTTCCTCATTCACCAGTGAGCCCCTGTCCCCGGAAAGCTGGGACCTGCCTAACCCTTTCCAAAGGGAAATAAGGTGCAAGGTGGCTGGGCTTTTCTTAGAGAGAAAGTAAGAGAAAAGTAAGTCTTTTCCTTTAACAGCATTGATAGTAAGGTAAAAATGGGGCGGTTTCTTATAAGAGATCAAGCAATTAAATTCGCAAACTTTCTACTGTGCATTTTCACAGTGGAAAGTTCATGATCTTAATTGTCTGGCTCCTAGTAGGACATTTCAAAACACGTGAGTAACAAAAAAGAGTAAAGGAAAATAAATAATCCACTGGAGGTTTTTATAACAATAGACAGGTGACTATGAAACACAGAGTTAATAAAAAGCTCAGTTTAAGAAATGTCTGCAAACATCAGTAGTGTTCCAGAGGTTTGAAACCAGATTAATATTTGTAGCAACATGAAAAACACTTAACGCCTTGCATGTGCCCTAATGTCCGAGTGTCTCCCCACAGATAAGAAGCAGGGGAGAACATTCTTAGAACTTAAAGAATGAGGTAGGGCCAGGGTTGCCAGATAAAATGCAAGATAGCCTGTTAAATTTGAATTCCAGATAAAAGGATAAATATTTTGTTAGTATAAGTTTGTTTCAAATATTACACAGGACTACCTATACTAAAAAATTATTCATTGTTTATCTGAAATTTAAATTTAAATGCCTACATGTATTTTTATTTGTTCAATCTGGCAACCTTGGGTGGCCTTGTGTCCACCCCAGTAGGGGAAGGCAGAGGATCAAATTCTGGAAGAGAGGCGGGCCAGACCTATGTCAAATGACAAGGACTCCAGAGAGGCCAGGCCTCAGGCTCCAGGGCTGACACAGTGGGGCCTTGGGGCAAGGCTTTGGGCCTCTTCTAGTGGCTCTGTCTCCCTGTAGGGAACAGGAGGAGCCCAACAGCTGCAGAAGGAAGCCTTGCAAACAACCTGAAAACAATTCAGGTTTCCCTGGGCAGATGCCAACACAGAAGCCAGTCTCAGAGTGGGAACATCTACAAGTGTACCAGATCCCCAGACCACATGCTGGCCTGTCTCCCACGGGCTAGAGGGGTCACCCTCACCTCTGGGGTATAGTAATACTATGCCATGCCTCAGCTGACCCCAGCATGAGCTGACCTCCCCTTCAGGCCTGGCTGTGTCAGCCCTGCCTGTGTCAGCCCTGTCTCACACTGAATTCCCCCACATTCTCTGGGGCTGAGGTCATTAAATATCCCCTGGGCCTTTTCTGCAAGGCAGATGTGTCAATCCAGGGGCATTAGCTGGTCAACTATTTGCATGCCGCCCAAAGGTAACCTGGGAAATGGAAGGTAGGCACCTGCTCCCCAGAAGGTCTGGGGAAATCACAGGGGAGGAAAAGGAGGGGTAGAGGGGCAGTGAGAGTCCAGCAGTGTCCCACCAGGAGGTGAGTGGAGCCTGCCTGCTTGAAGGCTCCTGGTGAGCTGCAGAAGGCCCCCTGCTGTGCTAGCTGAGATAGGGACAGGCCTTTCTCCCAGAGGTTATGTGTGAGCTGCTCTGTGTACTTTCCCAGTAAACAGGAAGGGAAAGGAATGGAGAAAAAGGGACAGACCTGCCCTGGGAGGTTTCAACTCGAATGTTGGACCAGAGACTTTGGAGTACTGAGAAAGAAATGAAGGGCAGCCTATGAGCAGAACAGCTTTTTAATAATCTTGCGAGATTCTTTTAGTCCCATTTTTACAGAAGATGAAACTGAGACCCAGAGAGATTATGGAACTTTCCTCAGGTTACAGCTAGTAAGTGGTGGAGTCAAAAATCCCATCCAGACCACTCTGACTCTAAAACGTGGGCCCATTCTACTCCTCTTTGCTGCCCAGGAAAGGTCTGGTCTGGCTCAGGAGGAAATATCTACTGTCAACTGTGTTATTCTGTTATTGTCAGGTTCCTGCCTCCCCTGCTACCTCCAGGACTTGGCTCGTGACTGAAATTTCCACCAGAAAAATAATGCTGAAAGGAAACAGCTGTACTTCTGTGTCCACCTCAGGATCTCATCTCCTGGGCTTGCAACTCTCCTCTCACAGAGCTGAGTGAGCACGGCGGGGCAAGACTACCTCAGCATATTGGACATTGTCCCCAATCCCTGCTCTTATACGTCTCATTTGGTAATTACTGACAGACTGAAAACCAACCTCATAAAACTGGCCTGTGTGGTTGGTTAAGTTTGGTAAAGCTGTGGGATATAGGCCCACATACTGTCACCTCCCCACCTCCCCAGGGATGCTAGGTATTATCCCTGCCCACTTAGTCCTCCTCAGATCTCTCCCACAAAGAAGGTCAAGTCTTCCTTATCTTCCCCTTTTGGCTTTGGGTATTTCTCATGCTGACACTCCAGTCACCTTGGGTCACTATTCCTCCCCCTCAACACCTCACAGCAGTGAGGTGACAAAAACTTTCAGTTTAGTGTGGTGGGGAGAGATTGGGTGGTGGGATTGGAGAAGGCATGAGGAGGGAGAGCTGGGAGGGAAGAAAGAGCACTTGCTTTCTTCTAACTGTGAACTTCACTTATGTATTCATTTATTTGCTCATCCATGTATGTTGGCTGGATGGGGAAGCATGGTGGGAGATGGAGGCTGGATGTGATGATACCAGCCAGAGTTCCACACAGCCCAGCTCTGTGCTCAAAGTCTATTCACAGAGGCACAACCCCTCAACCAAAGCTGCTAAAAAGGAATCCCAAGCTCTATTTGCACCTCCCGTGCCGAGGAGGGACTCTAGCATTTCTCAGAAGCACCTTTCTTCTGTCATATCTTGCAGCTTCTCCAAGTTTCCAGAAACATCCAGCCAACACAGTGTCTTCTCTTGGCTGGAGTGTGGATTTCAGAGCCAGACTGCGTCGGTTCAAATCCTGGCTCTGAACCTCTCAGACGTGGCACATTACTGAATCCCTCTCTGCCTCACATCCCTGGATAAGAGCATCTACTGCCTGGAGTTGTTGTGAGGATTTATAACGTCAACAGTCATGAAAGAGTTAAAGCAGCTCCTGGCACATGGTAGGCACTACGGATGTGTTAGTAGCTCTCTTTATTATTGCTATTATGATTATTTTCTCTCCCCTGCCCTTTCCCCCCACATCTCCAGTCCAATCTTTTTTAATGCACTGCCCTTCCGAAGCCTTGGCAGTCTAGCTGAGCATGCTTAGAGGGTGGTGAGGGCGGGTGGGAAGGCTGCAGACCAATGAACCTGCGCCTGATGTTCGGGGTGTGGGGGCCTCTACAGATGATTCTCAGATGCGAAGGAGCACGCTGGCCTCCACTGTACTGGAATGGATGCAAGACTGCATGCCTGCAGCATGGGAAGTGTCTCCTGGTAGTGAGAGCTTCTGCTTTAGATCCAAACAGTTTGCTTTAGAGGAAAACCAATCAACCAGAGGACTCCTAAGTGTATCCAGATGGAGGCTGGGGGGACACTTATGCAACAGAATCTAGTGGGTTGACTGCTGGCTCCCCAAAAGATATATCCATGTCCCAGCCCCCAAAACCTGTGATTGTGACCTTATTTTGGAAAAGGGTCTTTGCAGATGTAATTCAGTTAAGAATTTTGAGATGAGGTCATCCTGGATGACCCAGGCGTCTCCTAAATCAATGCCAAGTGTCCTTATAAGAGCAGCAGAGGAGAATTCGCAGATAGAGAGGAGAAGACTAAGTGGGGGACAGGCAGAGATGGGCAGTTATGCAGCTGAAAACCAGAGAAAACCTAGAGCCACCAGAAGCTGGAAGAGGCATGGGAGAGAGGCCCTGGGGCGAGTGCAGCCCTGCTGTGACTTGGGGTTTCTGGCTCCCAGAACTGTGAGTGAATAAACTGCTGTTGTTTTAAGCCACACAATTTGTGGTTATTTGTTACTGACAGCTACAGGAAACTAATAACAAGGACCAACTGCAACATCCACTCCCCCAAAAGGAAAAGATAAGGGGGCATGGAATGAATTGGGGGAGACAGAGAGAAGTGAAACTCAAGGGATCGCTGTACACAGTGGGGTGCCATTTACAGCATGGCTGTAGATTTGAATATTTATTGCTCTGTTTTTTCCCCTGCAGGGGTCAGTAAGGTGTCTTGAGGAAGAGGTGCCTTTTCCTAAAACATACAAAACATCCCTTTGGCCTTGTTAGTTTTGGGTGAGAAGCATATAGACTGTGCTGTTCGGTAGAACTTTCTGCAAGGATGGAAATGTTATATCTGTACCATCCAGTACAGTAGCCACACGTTGCATGTGACTCTTTGAGCACTTAGAATGTGGCTTGCGCAACTGACTAGCTGAATTTTTCTTTAATTTTAATTAATGTAAGTTTAAATAGCCACATGTGGCTAGCAGCTACCATATTGGACACACAGCTCTAAGATAAGAAAATGGAAACTCAGGACTGCTTGCTACAGAATTTAGTGACCAAAAGCATGGGAACTATCCATCTGCTTTTGCTCAGAGGCCCTCTGTGACTGCACGTCTTGTTGAGTGGGGATAAGGTGTCAAGCTAGGACCAAGGTGGGGGAGGTGGTGGCACTCAGTGAGGAGTGCCAGAGAGCATGAGAAGTGCCCAACTGCATCAGAGCAAGGCCACCAGCGGAAGGTGGAATAGAGAGGCTCGCCTGAGTAGGGAAGAGATTGCTCTCTGATTGGCTGGATTCCCCCGCATAGTAACCCTTTCTGAATCTGTCAGTCATGAAGTTAGCTACATTCTTTTGAAGCTAGTTATGTTTTCATCTCTCAATTTGAAATAACGAACATTTATATGGAGATAATCATAGAGATGGGTAGGAGTGCCATTTGGGGGCTCCTGGGCTTTGGAGTTATTGCTCCTTGAAAGGGGGCTTTTCGGGAGCAAGATCTGTTTAAGCCCCCAGTCAACTCTGCTATAGGAAGGTGGGATGCCTCTCTGTCTCCGCCACCCCCCTTTGCCAGACTGCACACGTGAGTTCAAAACTGGTTTAAACTGCCAGAGAGCAAGACATTTACCCAGCTGTGGCTTCCCTTGAAGGGACCTGAAGACTTCTCGGAGGTGGAAATTGAGATCTAAGATGCCATTTGGTGATCATTGCACTCTCCCCTCCCATTGGCAAGCACCGAGGGTGGATTTACCAGAAACTTTTAGGGGTAGGTCCTAGCCAGACAGCGAGGGCCTGACAGTACTCTGGCTCCCTTAGCATCACCTGGGGGTTTTGTTTGTTTGTTGGTTTTACCTTTATTGGAGCACAAAGTGTTTTTTTTGAGGAACAAAGTGTTTTTTCCAGGACCCATCAGCTCCAAGTCAAGTTGTTGTCCTTCAAGCTTAGTTGTGGAGGGCGCAGCTCAGCTCTAAGTCCAGTCGCTGTTTTCAGTCGTTGCAGTGGGAGGTGCAGCCCACCATCCCATGCGGGAGTCGATCCGGCAACCTGTTGTTAAGAGGACGTGTTCTAACCCACTGAGCCACCTGGGCGCCCGGTTTGGGTTTTGTTTTGATCTTCACTGTCAGAGTGGCCTTGGCTGATGTTGGCTTCTGTGGAACTGGTTATGCTCAACAGAAAACCAGGGCCCAGCTGAGCTCCTGGTGGTCAGGAGCCGCTTTGCTATTTGTCAGTGGGAGGCACCTCTGGGTTTTGGGATTAACGGTGGTTTTCACTTTCTCCTTCATATTCTAGGAAAAAAAAATTTTTTTTTACAACAATCATATATTACATTTATCGTTAGGGGCCGGCCGAGTGGCGCATTGGTTAAGCGCTGGTTTTGGGATGCCAGCGGCCCCGGTTCGGATCCCACATGAGGGCCAGTGACACTGCCCTCTACAGCTAACAACAGCTCCACCTGGAGCTGGGCTGTGTGAGCCCCAGTGATGGTGTGGGCTGCAGCCCCTGCTGCAGTGGGCTGCCGTAGGCTACAGTGAGTGGCCAGCAGCCAGCGTGAGCGGCTGGCAGCCAAGCGTGAGCTGCCAATAGCCGCGGTGAGCGACATCCAGAGGCCAGCGACCGATCTGACTCACCCAGGAAGAGCGCAATGACTATACCAACAGTGAAGCAACATCCTCCGCAACTAGACTGAAGAACAAAAAGACCCCAACTTGTCTGTTCCCCTTCCCCGATTCCCCAACGCTGTTCCCCTCCGCCAATTCCCCAATAAAATCTTTAAAAAAAAAAATAAAAAAAAATATAACTATTTCCTTTCAGGGAAAAAAAGATCACCTGCAGAAGAAAATACCAAACTGGATAAATCTTAGGCCAGTGTGTTTGGTGGGAGGGGCAGACAGCCCAGCACTCTGAATGCCCAGGGACAGGAGTCACAAGCAGCTGACCAGCTCCACGTCTGCAGAGCAGCTTTACTCAAACATTCTCCCAGGAGGAAGGCTGGGTGCACCAGCATTAGAGTTTAGATTGGATGGACATTGGTGTTGCTCATGACCTCATTCCAGGGTCCAGGTGGTAAGAACCATGGCTGGCTTGTCAGCACTGGATGGAGGCCACCTGGCACCTTGGACATCTGCTTGGTGGGGTTCCCAGGCAAGAGTCTGTGGCATGGCCTGGAGCTCTGGCTCTCAGCTGGGCCTGCCCATTAGAATCACCTGGGTAGTTTGACACACCCTCAACCATCCCCAGGGCTCAGCAGTCTGGACTAATTAAATCAGGTTCCTAGGGAAGGTGCCCAGGTATGAGCATTTCTTTCCATCTCCAGGTGATTCCTCCAACTTTTGTTCTGCCTTCACCCAGCTTATTCCCTTGTTCATTCTACTTCTGTAATCTCCACTCTCGCCTTTTCTTTTCTTTTCTTTTTTTTTTTGAGGCCAATGTCACTGGCCCTCATATGTGGGACCCGAACCAGGGCCGCTGGCCTCCCAAACCAGCACCCAACCACTGCGCCACTCGGCCGGCCCCACTCTTGCCTTTTCTACTCCCATCACCTCTCGTCTGGGTCAAGGCCTCACTTCTCTCCCCTGAATCATCTCTGTCTTCCATATGCCTTGACTGATCTTTGTAAATAAAAATTGAGGTCACTGTTTCTCAAGCCTTGGCATATTAAAATCACCAGGGAAGACTGAAAAAGCATTCCCAGTGCCTTGGTCCCTCTCTGAGTTTCTGATTCCACTGGTCTTGGGTGGAGCCCATGCACTGGTATTTTTTTAAACATTTCTCCGGGGATTCTACTGGGCGGCCTGCATTGAGAACCATAGCATTAGGTGCTTTTGTTCCCTAGCCTAGCAGAGGTTAAGTCAATGAACTAACCCTGTGAAATGAGGCACAAGAGTTCTCCAGGGCTCCTCTTGGGGAGTGTGTCACAAAGGAGAGGGGACCTTCTCCCCCACTTTGCCAGAGACCGCCATGTCGCTCTGTCTGTCTCTATATAGGGCCTCGGTAGTGTGGTGGGGGAAAGGTGCAGCAGCTACAGCCATAATACCTGATGATGAGATGGTCCCTGGCAAAGGAGGCCTGGAAGAGAAAAGGGGACAAAAGGTGGGAATTTTGTCCTTGCTGATGTCCTGAACCCCTTGAGGGGAACTGCGCAGTGGGCTGGCTCCTGCAGGAGCAGATGGCATAAGCCGAGCAAACAGCATGCATCTCTATGAACGCTTGACTGCAAAGAGCTCTGAGCCCAGGGGGCCGGCAGTGGATGCTGTGGGGCTGGCAGATACCCCTTGGGACCCAAGGCGCTCCACCCCCAGCTGCAGGAGCGTTGCCCACTGACAGCTTATAACTGAGTCCTTCCCAGGAAATGCCCTCAGCTGAAGGGAGCTGCCACGTTCAAGGCTGTGCCCTTCTTTGAGGGTAGCCTGCATACAATAATTAGTCAAGGAGAGGTACAAAGACCCAGGCCTCTTGACTTATTTTAGGGCATCCCAGCTTCAGAACTTGCCATGGGATCAGCTCAGGTATCTTGGCAAAGCCTCCCAGTTCAGCCTCTGCCTTGACCTTGTAGTGGTTTAGAACAAGGCCTCCCCAAAATGTGCCATTTTGGGAAATGGATTTGGCGTATTTTGAGCTAAAGGCAAAGCTAAATGGCTCACAAGAAACTTTTACCTTTTTCTTAAAGAATTTAAATTAGGGATCTTGCCCATAGTAAGAGTTATGGCCGGGAATAACTTTTTTGGACCTGTCTCTATGGAAGGGCCAACTACTAATTACTGAACATCTGCTCTTTTTTCATCCTGTAATGACCTTCCTCCCCTCTCAAGCCCCAAGGCACCTGACCTCATCCTTAGCTCAGAAGGTCATCTACACCTCATTTTCCCTTCCTGTCTCTGAACCCCTCATGCATGTGGGGTCTCGGACTTGCTCATGTATGTAGGATTTTCATGCATACACATACATATGTAATTTAATTTGGTTATTTTCTCTTGTAAATCTGTCTCATGTAGATTTAATTATTAGACCAGTCAAAAGTACCTTGAAGGTAGAGAACAGTTTCTTCCTCTGCCACAACCCAATCCTACATCCTTCATTCCCTCATAAACGTTGCTCCAGTGTTCCCCCACGGTAAGCCACCCCACATGCATATCTCAACCTCAGAGTCTGTTTCCAGGATACCCGACCTATGAGAAATGCCCTTAATATACACAAGTAGGTAAAGTATAAGCAGAGCCAGCAGGATGTGAAAGGCAGTTGCATTACTGCTATTGGGGGGCCTCATGGAATAGTTGCAGGTTCAAAGGACATGAAGATTGCAGATCTGATCATATAACTCCCCTGTTTAAAATTCCTCAGTAACTCCCTACTGTGTATGGGATAACTTTTGAGCTCCTTGGCATGCTTGTGAGCTCTTTTGTTCTCTAGCCTCACCACCACTGTGGGTACCTCTTCCTCTCCCTTGCTGTCCACTTAATCAAACTATCTGCGGTTTTCCAAACCACCAAGCTGTAATCCCCTCCCCACCCCCCGCCCCCCCCCCCCCCGCCTTCACACAAGCTGTTCACTGTTTCTGCAAGCCCTTTCTTCCCCTGGGGTCACTTGTATTCCCTCTGCATTGAGATCATCTGTCTCCTTGCTCCCATGCTGGCCTGGATATCCTGTGAGACTCAGGCCATGTCTTAGCTGTCTGCCTCTTCAGGGCCTAGAACAATGGTATATTAGGCTGCACAATAATACCATGGCCAGTGGCTGATGCAGTCATTCATTGGATAATTTTTACAAAATACATGTAACGTAAAATTTACCATCTTTGCCATTCAGTGTACAATTCAGTGACATTTTACAATTTACAGGTTGTACAACCATCACCATTATCTAGTTCCAGAACATTTTCATCACTCCCATCGGAAACCCCTTATCCATTAAGCAGTCACTCGTTATCACCCTCCCTGCACCTGGCAACCACTAATTTACTTCCTGTCTCTATGGATTTGCCTATTCTGGATATTTTATATAAATGGAATCAT
This sequence comes from Aselliscus stoliczkanus, assembly GCA_033961575.1. Taxonomy (NCBI): domain Eukaryota; kingdom Metazoa; phylum Chordata; class Mammalia; order Chiroptera; family Hipposideridae; genus Aselliscus; species Aselliscus stoliczkanus. The sequence continues at coordinate 29,532,131 of CM066731.1, forward strand.
ACGATGTGTGCTTTTTTGTGTCTAGTTTCTTTCACTTATAATGTTCATCCATGTCATAGCATGTATCAGTACTTCATACTTTTTTATGACTAAATAATATTCCGTTGTATGGGTGTAACACATCTTGTTTATCTATGCATCGGTTGATGGACATTTGGGCTGATTCTATCTTTTAGTTACTGTAAATAGTGTTGCTATACACATTCGTGTACAGGTTTTTGTTTAAACACTTGTATTCAATTCTCTTGGAAATACCTAGAAGTAGAATGGCTGGGTTATATGGTAACTCTATGTTTAACTTTTTGAGGAACTGTCAGACTGTTTTCCACAGTGGCTGCACCATTTTACATTTCCACCAGCAATGACTGAAGGCCCCAATTTCTTTACATCCTCACCAACACATATTTTCTGTTTTCTTATTATGACCACCCTAGTGTGTGTCAAGTGTACCTCATTGTGGTTTTGATTTGCTCAATACATATTTTTGAATTCCTACTGTGTGTCAGTTGCTGCACTACACACTGGGGATTCCACGAGGAAAACAGATGAAGGCGCTGCTTTTGTGGAAGTTCCATGCTAAGTAGGGGATGACACAGGTGGATGGAGTTAGGAGACCTAACTCCATCAATTAGTAAGAACATTGATTGCAGTTGGGGAAGCAGGAAAAGAGAGCTCTTTGGGCTTCCTCTACCTCTCCTTTGCCCTTGCAGGACGGAGCAGAGGTTGCAAACTCAAAGGCCAGAGAAGAGAGACAGAGGGGTGAGTACACATGCATCTATATGTGTGTATTGAGGGTGGGTGCTGTGGTGAACTGGGGGGCAGTAACTCTGCCTCAAGGGGCAGATGCTGCTTAGCACTAGTTTCTTATTGCCAAGTGGTAATGTAGACCTGGGCCTGCCACACTCTGGATGGAAATACAGTTTTTACATGAAATCTTCCAATTATTACATGTTGGCACAGACATTTTTAAAACATTGCCCAGGGGTCAATTTTGATCACCGTTTTGTGATTCTATCCTGGATTAGTCTGAGATGCAGAGTCTCATTCATAGGGTCAGAATGTCTTGGGGAGAAGGGGGTGGACCTAGGAATCTTCCTCCTTAACAAGCCTCTTCTCTGACCTCCCCTTCCCCCATACCTGGTGGGTCTGATGCCCACTGGGGTTTGAGAACCACCAAACCGGAGTTGGGAAGGAAGTCAGTTTCCCATGTAGTAGTGGAAGGCTGGGCAGGCAGGATCATGTTCCCTGTTTGTGCTGGCCAGAGGGCCCGTGGCCTGGTCCCAGTTTCTCAGGGCATACAGCCATCCAGAGTACATACTTCTCCTCCTGTGCCAGGAACAGGGGCGGGGCCAAGAGGAGCCTTGCAGGAAGAGCACGCCCCTTCCCCAGCCGACTCTGGCTGTGCACATGCCCACGTGCTTCGGTGCCCGGCCCAGTGGCTTTTACCCTAGTGGGCAGTTCAACTACAAGTCTTGATGCCTGTAGCCTCCTGGTGAACTTTGTCTGGATGGAAACCCTTTCCCTGGAGATGGCCCAAATGGAGATGTCAAGGCTAGGAGAAGGCAGCAACAACCTACAGACAGCATGGGGGCTGACACATGGATGTGAAGCAATATGTTTGTCACTCACTTGCTTCATTGTCACAACTGGAGCAGTTCTCTGGCAGGGGTGTATGTCCTGAAAATCCCCAGGGTCCTCTTTCACAGCTGTGAAACCCCTGGCCCCTGTAGGTGTTTATTCTGAAACCGTTGCAACACTTCACCTGCCGACTTGGCTGCTCTGTGGGGTTAGAGTTCCAACCCCACATTTGCAGGTTCCTGTCGTTCAAGAACTCCAGATAGGATCCTTCCCGCTCTGGGTCCCCTGTCAGCAATCTAGAAGAAAGTCATATGGAAGAAGCAAGTAGGTTTGTTCATAAAGAGAGCGACATGGAGGACAATAGAAGTCTGGGGTTTGTCTTTGTGGGGATAATGATCAAAGGGATACAATCCTTTCACCACCACCCCCAACCCTCAATTTCTTCTTTACATGTTACACCTAGGGATTGAACTGTAGTTGATTTCCCCAACAAGGAAATAACAAGGAACAAAGTAATAAGCGCTGTTTCTATGTGTGTTTCTTATCTAAGGGATCTATTTAAATAAAGTCTTCTGCCTAGATTACTATCAGCGAACACTTTTAGTTGTTAAGAACCATAACCAGCATCAAATATAACTGCTATAAAGCTATCTAGTAGTTTTCATACGTGTTATAAACTATCAAACTTAGAGATTATGGGCAATCACAAGAGCTAATGTTTATGAAGCACTTCCTACAGGCAAGGCTCCCTGCTAAGTACTTTACTTGGATTATTTCACTTAATCTTTACAAGCCTGTTGGATTTAATCCTCAAAACCACTCAACCAGGGAAGTAACATCACCATTTTTCAGATGGAGAAACTGAATCTTAATGGTTAAATGTGCTAGATGAGGGAGTCCAGTTAGCTCAGTTGATTAGAGCATAGTGCTCATAACACCAAGGTTGCTGGTTTGATTCCCACATGGGCCAAGGAGCTGCGCCCTCCACAACTAGATTGAAACAACTGCTTGACTTGGAGCTGATAGATCCTGGAAAAACACACTGTTCCCCAATAAAAATTTAAAAAATTAAAAAAAAATGTGCTAGATGGCTTACATGGCAATCCTTAGGGCAATCCTGTCAGATTTCCATCCCAAATGTCCTATGGGAAGGTATTATTACCTTTTTAAGGTATTATTACCTTTTTAAGAATGAGGGAACTGAAGTGTGGGGGTGTTACATGTGCCCATGGTCATACAACCATAAGATTTGAATGGAGGGAGATGTAGCTTCAGACACACCCCTTTTTAAAAGTTATATCAGGCAAAGAAACACAGCCTAGACACACAGACACGTGGCTAGTATGTTTAGTATGTCAGAGTTTGTAAAAAAGCTGGAAACTATCTAAATGTCCTTTGATAGGGGGAAGGTCACACTTAGAGCACACACACTCTAGAGAGTGAGACGGATCTTATATGTGCTGATGTGGAATGATCTACCTGGTATACTAAGTGAAGAAGTCTAGGTGCTAAATAATATGCATAGCATTATACCACTTCACACGTGGGGTACATTTTTGTATCAGTCAGGGCACACTCCTGCTGGGTAATTCAAGGAGAGTTTAATAAATGGAATATCTACAGAACTGTGGGCAGGATAGAAAGAAACCACCAGGCATGGTGTCATATAACTCTGGAGGCTCTATTACCACTTGCTGGAACCCAGAGAGAGAAACCGGTGTGGAAGGCCCCCCTAAGAGGAGTTGAGGGGAATGCATGAGGCAACCAGGGAGGGAAATGGGGAAATCAGTTCCCTGACCTCACTCTCCCTCCTCCCTGTAGACTGGCCAAGAAGAAGCACCGACTCAGCAGACAAGTCAGAGCCCTCTTCTGGAAGCGTCCAACTGGGAGCATAGAGAGAAGGCTGTTTGTTTCTCTGTGGGGACTGAATGTAGCTCTGGAGCTGTCCCAGAGCCAGGAACCTTTTGCATGTGGAGGAAATCAGGCTGCTGTAGACGAGAATGAGTCCAGCCTACAGGAAAGGAAGATCTAAGACCCAGAAGGGGAGTTGGGAGGGACGTTTGCTCCTGTCACCTGTCTTGGAGCCCTGCCTGCATCCCACTTCCATACAACCAGGGGGACGCAAAGGAGCACAGACCTCTTTTTACCTGTTTGATCTCAAGAGGCAGGAAAGGGGTAGGCATTAGAAGGAACCACATCACTAAGTTTTCCTTTTTTTAAGTTAAGTTTTTTCTTTCTTTTAATTGGGGGACAGTGTGTTTCTCCAGGGCCCATCAGTTCCAAGTCAAGTAGTTGTTTCAATCTAGTTGTGGAGGGCACATCTCAGTGGCCCGTGTGGGATCGAACTGGCAATCTTGGTGTTATGAGCACTGTGCTCTAACCACCTGAGCTAACCGGCCGCCCCCAAATCACTGAGTTTTAATCCTGGTTTGCCAAGCTGTGTGACCTTGGTCAGGGACTCGGTGACTTCACGTGTAAAATGGGGACAATAATAATAATTCCTTCCTCATAGAGTTGTTGAGAGGAATGAGCAGTTAAAGTATGGTGAGCTTACAAAGGACCTGATGCACAGTAAATGCTATACCATATCACCTATTATTACTTTTACGTGAGTTGAATTTTTTGTCACTTCAGCTGAAAGAGTTCTGATCCAGACTAAACCTTGCACACTTGCCTCCAGGTTAATACATTCCCAAGAGCCCATATGTCCCAGGAGTAGGAAATTGCCAAGCCATGCAGCTGTGCCAGGAAATGTCAGTCAGAAGTATTTCCCCATGTCCTGCTCTGGCACCTGGCATCCATCGCTGAGCTGCCCTGTTCCCACACCTGGAGAGGATTAAGTCCACCCCGCTCCTCTCTCTGACCTTTGGCCTGCTCAGGCTGTTTACAGACTTCTGCCTTCTGAATTGGAAACCAGACCCCTCCGTCCTGGGTGTTCTCCTGGGCTGCAGCCTGGCCCTGCCTGGGTCTCTGTACATACAGGAAAGCAGACGTGAAGTGGGCTTATGGAAGAGTGAGCAGAAAATAAAATCTCTCTGGATGTTTGTTTCAGTTTCTTTCTAACTTAGTTTATCCTGTTACTTGGCCTCTATTAAATATTTGTGCTTGCCACCACCCAGGTAATGAGGGGACTTGTGGGAAGAGAAATAATGAAAGGAATTTCAATTCAGTGGGTATTTGCTGGGAACCTATTCTGCGCATATCATTGTATGGGAGAGGTTGGAACCCACGGAGACCCTCATAAAGTGCTGGCGAATCAACAACTCCCTGTAGGGGGACCTCCTTCTACTCCCACCCTCATCTCTGCTGCCCTCTCTGACGTCCAGGAGGAGCTGGGGGTATTCTGCTTGGCTTGGGGCATGCTGGGAGGCAAGGTTGGAGAGCAAGCAAAAAATGAGGGGCAAACGCCAAGGCTAAAGTGGTGATCCCAGGAGAAGTCTGGACAATTGCACTCAAATCCAGAGTGTGACCTGGGAGCTATAGACTAGTTACAGGTGTAGATCTGATTTGAAAGAGGAGAATGGGGTCTGCGCTTCCAACATGTGGTGTAGACATGATATAAGAACCAACAGGCTAAGCTAGGAGCCAGCCTGGTAGAGTAGGAACCCACGGGACCCAGCAGCAGAGGCTGTCCAGGCAGCCTCGCCTCTCACTGAAATATTCTGGAATGCCTAGAGTACAGAGAGACTTGTGACTCTCTAGGGACAACAGCCTATGGGACTATAGTGTCACAGTCAATCTTACCAAATCCCATTAGCCAGTGCGGAGGGGACTCATATTCTGCTTGGCTATTTCAGGGATGCCCAGGGAGAGGAGGGCAGTCTACAGGGATCTGAACACACTGGTGGGCTAATGGGCTGCGCAGGGGCTAGGGCAGGGTTTGGCATTTGCTTAGCAGACCCTCCAATTGGGTTCATAACCAAAAAGAGAGGTACAGACTTCTTTATTTCTCAAGAAGGCTGAGATGCGTGAAGGTCATTTCACTTCTCTTGTTTTCTTCAGTCAAATATTTAGATTGGGCTAATTCATCCTGAAGGCCCCTTTCATCTTCATTCATTCATGCATCATGAATCCTGATGATTCAATCAACATTCATTCGTTCACTCACCCAATATCTCGTAAGCTCCTATGTGCAAAGCACTGTACTAGGCACAAAACTTCCATTGATAGAGCTGTACATGCCTCATGGATTATCTCATTTAACCCTCAGTTCAATTCTGTAAGGTAGGTATGCAATTCTATGACAATTTATGTGTCTACTCGTATGTGATCGTTTATTCAAAAGAGCCTTCATGTGTGCCCCCTCTGAACCAGGCACTGTTCTAGATGCTGGAAAATGGACCATGTCAACTGTGGTGCTTGCTCACTTGCAATTAGCAGGAGACAAACACATAAGTGAAATCATTTCAAGTAGTGTTAAGTGCTCTGAAGAAAGTAACAGGAGGTGTGCTGGGCATGGGTGGGTAGTGATTGATGACAACCATATCTCTTGTACCTCTACTGTCTTCCTGGATGAGTAAGAAGGAGGCTAGAACACCTGGGACTCTGCTAAGTGGAACTTTCAGGCTAGTCAAAGCATGAACTGGGCCAGGAGATGCAAGAACCCACTTGTACTGCTCAGCCAAGGTGGTGACAGGTTATTATTTATGACAATGAATTCCCGAAGCATGAAGCACTTGGCTGGTTCTGGAGGCTGGCAGGTGTCACAAGGGCTCGTGCTACAAAAAAGTTGTATTGTGGGTCAGTTTGGGGTCATAACCCCTTCTGGATACATTTCAGTAACTTTTTAAAAAGCATCTGTTTTATTTTTTAAAAGGCAAGAAACACACAATAAGAATGTTATATATTGTGAAGTATGCCTCCCCCTCCGCTGTCTGCCTGCCAAGGCCACTACCCTGTCTAGCTAGGTTCAGGGAAACTCCAGGGGTGTGAGTCCTGTGCTGCCCTGTGGGCTTCTTACACACTTGCATATGGATTGATACTCCTCAAATTTTACAGCTCTTGACCTTTCCCTTCCGTCAAAAAATATGCCTGCTACCTGGAGAGAAGGCCCAGGGGAGAATCTCAGAGGCCTTTGCGAGGCTCTTCCAGGGGGAACTAGAAGCAGGTCCTGTCTAAATGGGACAGATCGTGACATGGCTGACAGTTGGGTTTGGAGCCAGCAGACCTGGACACAAACCCTGGCTCTGCCTCTTTCTAGCTGAATGACTTAGGTAAGTGAAGGAAGCTCCCGAAGCCCAGGCTCCTCCTTTGTAACGGGATAGTCATTACGCCACCGAGATGCTGGATTATGTGAGCTAATGCAGATAGGCACTTGGCCCCGTACTTGGCACATAGTTAAATGGCAAACAGTGGCTGCTGCAATTATCATGGAGTGGGTTCCAGGCACCCTTGAGCCCATATTTGTATGCAGATATACTCAGGTCAAAGGGCACCCTTACGAGGGCACGGAAGTCACACAAGGATAACCTGCATATGTCTGTGTGTTGGGAATGGAAGTTGAAGGTCACTTTTACTGTTTTTGCTTTGGTGGGCCCCAGGTTCTAATCCTAGTCCAGCCACCCACCCACTGTCTGATTTTGAGCATGTCATTTAGCACCTCTGGGCCTCAGTTTCCTTATCTATTAGATGTCAGGGTTGGTCTTGGTCATCTTTAGGTACCTCTTGTCCTCACATGCCAGGATTCTTTGCGCAGGAGAGTAAGCTAGGTATGTGCTCTCATTGCTCTGGCCTTCAGGGACAAAAACCGAGCTGGAAGGAGATTCGGGTTGCCTTTGCTCACTGGCACGAGGAATGATGGGCTCTGACTGCCTTCTCAATGTTCTTTTTTCTCCGTGTTTTATGTATATCTTTCTCGTCCCTGACTGAGTTCCTGGGGACAAATGTGTATTCCCTAGGCCCTTGCTAGACTGGGGAAAGTTCTGAGAACTCAAGCAAGGCCGGGCTCTGCAGGAAGTTGAGTCAGGGGGTAGGAATCAGCCAGACTCAGACTCATGAGGAACAGGAACAAACATGCCGAGCTGGCACCCATCAGGGGTGGATGGGACAAAAGCTGCTGTGGCAAATCACTGACTGTACCTATTGTCACCCCGCAGCTGGGATATAGGCAGGCCCCTGTTGTCAAGAACAGGGAGAGTTGCTATGAAAATAAGCCCTCCACAGCTGGCAGCTGTGTGACACTGGCCCAGCTGTGCTCACGGGCACGTGCAGACCTGAGCTCTTGCTTGACAGAGTTTGCCTTCAGCAAGGCAGTGAAGGGAAAACTTCCTGGCAAGCACAAAAAGCTTCATAATGCTTCCAGGAAAAGGATCACCGTGGGGAGTTCCCTATTTTAGTGGCATGACAGGAAGCCACGTTCGAAAGAGCTTTATTGTGACTGCTCCGGCGGTATGAAGTTCACTGAAGGATGTGGCAACGTGCCCTGTGGAGAGTGACGAACTTCATTGTTCTTCCATAATTTCCACGTACGACTGGGAGTTCAGAAAGCAAGGCGACACTTCAGGAGTGTGTCTTACCTGCTGTCATCATTCTGTGTGTGTGCCTTGTTTCCTCAGAGAGATGGGGAGCCACAGAGGGCAGGAAACAAAAATGGTACCTCTTGGTAGCAACCGCCCCAGCCCACTACTTTACTCACAGTCTTAGGGCCTCATGTAAAAGATGGTATAAATGTCTGTTATTAGGGAAAATAGGGAGGAATAGAAGCTGGCCATGCAGGAGGCTGAGCTACTCCAGAGGAAAGGGAACAGGAGCCTCCTGTCTGGCCCTCTGTACCTCCACACTCTCCCCCAGTGACCCCACAATGCTGACCATGCATCGGCCCTAACCACCTTAGCCCAGTCCCCAAACCCTCGAGGAAGACACAATAAAGCTGTGCTCTCTTGGCCCTCTCACTGCAGGTTTTTTGCCCCTTCTCCCTGGACCACATCATGTATTCCGTGGCTGCTGAAATCTGAGAGACCCTGTGTGAGCGATGCAAGGCCCGCCCAGATGTCGTCAGAGTTTTGCTTAGTTCTTCTTGTTTTGGGGCTGCTGTCCCTCTGTCAGTTTTCTTCTGGAAAGATAAGTCCTACTGCAAAAGCCCCTCAAAGCTGGTCCTGCTGAGCCAAGGGCAGGGGCACTTTTGGAAGGCTGGTTGCTTTGCTCCTCAGGGCTCTCTCCCCTTCTCTCCTGAGAGCTGAGAGGCCCACTGCACTGCACCAGTCACACGTGGGAAGGAGTTAGGGAAGGACTTAGACCTTCACAAAATGACCTCTGCCTCCTTTCATCCATGTGATGGACTCATTGTGTTAGCAGGGCCCTCTTCTACCTTTCCCAGGGGTAGGATCTCTTTATAACACATGGTAGTCTGAATAATGGCCCCTCAAACATGGCGATTTCCAGATCTTTGGAGCCTGGGACTATATAACCTTACACGGTTAAAAGGGCTTTGCCGATGCGACTTAGCCAAGGATTTTGAGATGGGAAGCTTTTCCTGGATACCTGGTGGGCCCAATGTAATCACAAAAGTGACTCTACTCCCTCTGATAAGAGGGAGGCAGGAGGTCAGCGTGGAGAGAAGATGCTCGGATGAAAGAATGGGCTGTGAGCCAAGGAATGCAGGCGACCACTAGAAGCCAGAAAAGACAAGGAAACATTCTGCCCTAGAGCTGCCAGGACGAATGCAGCCACGTTGATTTTAGACTTCTGACCTCCAGAACTGTAAAAAAGTAAATTTATGTTGTTTAAAGCCATTACAGTTGTGGTAAGGTGTTACGGCAGGAACTGGAAATGAATACAAACATGAACAAACACCCTGGCTCCTCTGGTGATTGCTTTTTTAGCATCTACTCTTGAATTAGAATACATCATGACAAAAAGCCACCTCAAATTCAGTATTGCACTTAAGAGTTTTTTGACAACACAGCAGCTACAAACATTCGAGAAGCAGTATCACTCAAACGCAGCTCATACTAGGTGATGGATTCATTCACTCATTCATTCATTCAGTCATTTGTTCTGAATGTGACCTCTGACCCAGACTGTCTGGGTTTATCATGTAAACCCAGCTCTATCAGCTCTATAAACTGTCAGCTCTATCACATAAAGCCCTGTGACCTCGGGTACCTTCTCAGTTCCTCGGTAAGGGGGATTAATGATAATACCTCACTTATATTATTGTGAGGATTAAATGACTTAATGTGCAGAAAGCATTTGGAAAAATGCTTAGCATACTGTAAGTGCTATTAAAGTGAGTATTAGTATTTTTATTAAAAATAGGATAGCTATGAGAGACATATTATTTGTTCTTTCAATGGATAATATATAAATAATTTTTAGTCTTGCTTCACTTCACTGTACTTTTTTATTTAAGATGTCCCAAGAATGCCTAGCCTTGCAGAGAAGAAAGTACAAATGCTCACCTCAAATCAATGCAAACACATTGATTCTTTCCTAATGGGTGCTCAGCCTGACTACGAAGCCCAGTTCCTTAGACTTTCATTACTACCATCATCCAGACCTGGAAGACAAACCCTACTTCCAGTACAATGTTTCTTATTAGACCCTCCAAATCAGACCAGGTTCTCCAAACACTGGATAGCAGAAACTACAGGTGCCTGCACAACAGCCATTTACCTCTTCTCTGTCCAGGTATGAGGCAGCAATGTGTCCAAACTTGAGCGTATGAGGCATGACTGGGGTAAGCCTGTTATGGTAATCAATTTACCTTTGCCAGTTGGCTGGGGTTTGTGACAAGTTCTAACCAATTAGATGTGAATAAAAGTCTGATGGTAAATTTCTGGAAAAGTTTTTTTTCTTGATAAGAAGAAAATGTTTAGTTTTGATTCAGTCAGAAAGACAGACATCACTCTAAGTATTTTACACAGGAGGGCATTTAATACAGGAACTTCAGTGGTTATACAACAGCTGAAAGGGCTGGAAGAACAAAAGTGAAGGGAAACCAGCCCCGTTCTCAGGTCGGGGCTAGTTTTCAAAGAGTCAAGAAGTTACAGGAACTGCAGTGATGACTACAACTCCCTGCTGACCACAGCAAGTACATTTTTGGCAAATTCCTAGAGACCATTATACAGTCTCATGTTCTCTCTTCTCTTCCTCCTTCCAAATCTGCACAGGTACCTCTCATTGGTGCACTCTGCAGGGATGCTGGGATCTGTCATTCCCAGGCTTTCAGTCTCCATGGTGAAGGGGATGCATAGAGTAGGGAATGGTGCAAAGGGAGAACGTTTCTGTTTTCACTTCTGTACTTAAAAAAAAAAAAAAAAACTCAGGACAAGAACTATGGAACTGATATAGCCAATCTTGTGATTATTAAGTGAAGAATTCATTCACTCACTCATTCATTTGTTTAACACACATGTATAAAAGATCATCCTAAGCAGAAGCTCTGGCTTTTGACTCTTACTGCCTATTTGACTGGCTACACTGATGCACTAATAAGGACAACAAGAGCAACTGGAATGTTTTGAACGCTTATTTATTTATTTTTTTGCTGAACTTTAAGTATTTTACATGTATTATCTTATTTCATCCTCATCCATACCAAGTGGTTATATACTCATACATATACATTCTATGCTTGGAGCATAAAATGAGCACTAACAGGAGGACACGTCCTGTGTATTCATTATGTTGCAGGCATTGTTCTGAACTCCACACATTTTAATACATTGAATTCTTCCAACAATGCTGGAAGTAGGTCCTATTATTATCACCCTCTTCATGTGGTTGAGGAAACTAATGCACAGAGAAGTTAAGCTACTTGCCCAAGAAGACCATCTAGCAAGTGGTGGAGCTGAGATTTGAATTAGGCAGTTTGGTACCAGAATCTAATCACTGTGAATTTAATCACGACTTTATGCTAGAAGCTAATGACAATGACTGCCTATTTGGGAGGAAGGCACTGTAAGCCAAATTGTATTGGAGATTTACTTTTACTGCATATCTTTTGTATTCTTTGATTTTTTCATGTTTTTTCTAAAGATAAGTAAAGGCATTTCCAAGCTGGAGAGTTTAACTGGAAAATTCCTATTTATCCTTCAAAACCCAAGTCTTCTGGGAAGTCTTTCTTGATCCTTTCCCCAGATCTTTTTTTTTTTTTTTTTTTTTTTTTTAAAGATTTTATTGGGGAATTGGTGGAGGGGAACAGCGTTGGGGAATCGGCTTTCCCCAGATCTTTGATCTTCTCTTCATGTCTGTGTCTATATCTAGTACCTGGCATATCCTGGGTTTTCAGGAAATGTTTGTGAAATGAACATCCCCTAAAAAGCCGCCTCTGTACCTTCCCAGCTTTCTGTCTCTCCTACATTCTTGGTAAAATGCCACCTTAGAACACTACCTTCTCAGTGTTATTCCTTTGGATCCTTCATGGTTCCCTATTTTCTGTCCCATCAGATCTGAATTTGTCCTGAGTGTCCAGGTTGTCCTCAGGCTAGCCTTGCCCTAACTCACTATTTTTGTTCAAATCCTACCCACCCATTGAGATTCAGCCTTCAGGAGGCTACACATGATTACTCCAAGCCTCAGTAAGAGCTTTCTTCTCTGGGTCCTTTCCATGGGATCTGTACCACCACGATTTAGCATGGATCTGTCTGGGATTGTCTGTTACTATCCTCTCTCCAAGGAGTGAGCAGGCAACATGGCAGCTCTCTTTTCTCTCCTGTCCCCCTTCTCATTGGGATAGCATAATAAACTCAACCAGCTTCCAGCAGTACGACAAGAAAAGCTTTACAACAAAGGTTGGCAATCACATGGGTACCCACCATTCACAGATTGTGATTGGTCGGTCACCTTATGGATTTCCTTGCTTCCTCCAAAAGTCCTTTTCTCCCCATGTCTAAGAATCAAGTCTAAAGTGTTTAACAACACAGAGGCTGCTCATCTCAAATAGGTCCTCATCTCCTCTCCAGCCACTCCCTGTCATGTATACTACACTCCAGTTGTGCTGGACTAAATTCTCCAAAACTGTCAAGTGCTTTCCTACCTTCATTCTTTGCTCAAGCTCTTCTCTCTCCTGGAATGCCCTTCTGTCTCTATGGAATTTCATATGTGTTACAGTACATGACTACATGTCTATGACTTTTACCTGTGTATTTACCTGTGTATTCACTTACGGGAGCAAATAAATATGGGATAAGTATATTCACATTGTAGTCTGTAGTATAGTTCACATTGCTATCTTTGTAATTGTTGTCTCCATTGTTTTATTTTGAGTTCCCTGAGGGCAGGAATTGTGCATTAGATAAAACTCTAAATCTAAACAATCACGAGGGATAGAAATGCTTTCCAACTCTCTAAAGACCTAGGGACGGGAGGATTTTGCATGAAGGGCTGAGTACCATGATTGGCTCAAGCTTGGTCTGGTGTGAGCCTTGGATTGATCCCATTAGGACAGGATGTCAGAGTGGCTTTCATGGGAGCCATAGAGATGCGAGTGGGGCGTGGATGAGGAGGGAAAGTTCTCAGAAGCAGGGAGGGCTATGGGGTGTGGCTTACATGGGCAGATGAAAGGCTAGATGTCCACTAACCCTACACTCACTGGGCTCTGACCAGGTGTATCTCCTCCAGACCTGTTTCTCATCCATGACTCATTCGAACTCTTTCGTTTGTCATTCAGCTTCCTAAATTTCAAGACTACTTTCTGTTTTCCTCACCTGCATGGGGCATCTGCTGTTTTGCCTGCCAAGAGTCCTTTGTTGCTCCACCTCATTCTAGTGAAAAGTCCCCTCTTCTTGTCCTTTGGGGTACTAGTCCCTTCCATTGGAGCTGCCAATCACAGGCCCCGCCCCCAGTGATTGTATACATACACATTCCCTTCTTGGAGCATAAAATGAGCACTAACAGGAGGACATGTACAGTGTATTCATGATGTCGCAGGCACTGTTCTGAACTCTACACAGAACAGTTACTTCCCACAGAATTCCTTTTCCATCCACACTACCCTCCCAGCCCTCTTCCCATCCTCTGCTCCATGTGGGGAGGCCTGTGGCCCAATCAGTTTTCTCCCTAAGAATTTGAGTCCAAGGGGACACACACAGATGGCCACCTTCTAGAGACCTCAAGAGTTCCCACTCCACTCCCCAGAGCTACCTGCTCTTATCCTTCCTGAGGGCAACCATCATTTCTATTCATGAGCTTCCCTCAGAAGATGGTTCTGGAGCCCCTCAACCAGATGTGAGCACTTCCTGCCTTATAGCATTTTGTTCAGACCTTTCTTTTAGTAGTCATCATTTTCTGACTTGCATATATTTATTTGTTAACCCGTCTCCATTCATTCAACCTTTATTCACCATTATTCACACACTGAGTATATGTGCCCAATAAATTTCTCTTGTTTGCTCAAGTTAGAATTGTATTTTGTTGCTTGGAACCAAGAAAACCTGAGATGACAAGCCACCCCATGCCCAACAGAGCCGGCAAGAGGTCTGTCGTTGCCATACACCCACCTTCTCTGCTCCAGCTGTGGACATGCACTACTCAGTCACAATGCTGGGTTACCCAGAGGCCACACTTAAGCTATGCTGCTAACCACTGTCCCTTCATGTTTGTTTTGCCTCTCAGCTCCACTGTGAGCAGTGGAGTGCAGGCACCATAACTTTTGCTCACTGGGATCATTTCTGTCCTTGGGGCTTCACTGACTTCTCATTGACTGTCAAGATCCAAACCCCCAACTGGCCAGTGGAAACCCACCCTGCTCCCCCCAGCTATATTAGTTTCCTGGGGCTGCCACAACAAAGTATAACAAACTGGGTGGCTTAAACAACAGACATTTATTCTCTCGTGAGAATAGAGGCTGGAGGCTAGAAGTCCAAGATCAAGGTGTAGACAGAGTTGGTTCCTTTTGAGGGCTGAGTGAGAATCTGTTCCATGCCTCTCTCCTTGCTTCTGGTGGTTTGCTGGCAATATCTTTGGTGTTTCTTGGTTTATAGACACATCATCCCTATCTATGCCTTCATCTTCACATGGTGTTATCCTTGTGTACAGATCTGTCTCTGTACAAATTTCCCCTTTTTTATAAGGACACCAATAATATTGGGATTGGAGCCTACCCTAATGACCTCATCTTAATTTGATCATCTGCAAAGACCCCATTTCAAAATAAGGTCACATTCACAGGTACTGGCAGTTGGGACTTCAAAATCTTTTGGGGGAACACAGTTTAACCCATTACACCAGCATATTCCAGCTATCGCCTCCTCCCACTGCTCTCTGTATGCTGCTGTATTCCCTTTAAACCATAGCTGTCAGCACACTCTGTACTTGAGTCCTTAGGCCTTTGCTTGTCTGTTCCCACAGCTGACTCCCTCTCTCCTTCCCTTCTACCTACGTCCAGTGCTGAAACCCAAGCAAGCCCATGGTTCAGACCAAACGCCACCTCCTCTTCCCTCAGAAAAGCTTTCCTGATTCAGCACCCAAGTATGACCACTTCCTGCACCCAAATCCTTGCTTTTCTGCTCAGATCTCTCTTCTAATATTTGCCATAATCTGTCTAGTATATTATTATTTGTCTGTTTATCTTTATTCATTCATTCATTCAACATTTATTCAATATTAGCCAACATTTATTGAGTATATTCTACATACAAGGCACTCTGCTAGGCCCTGGAAATCCAAAGATCAAACAGAACACCGACACTGCAGAAATCCTAGTTATAAACAGTAGTTATACTGCAATGAGGTATGGCCCAGCACTGCCCCATGTGCCAAGGGCAGAGGGAACTCTGAGCATGAATCCATTAATTAAAGGCAGTGAGCCTTTCCCTTCCTGGGTGACGTTAGAGACTGGTTGGTAATGACATAGGCATGGAGTCAAGTAGGCCTGGTTTTGAACCCAGCCCTGCCACTTGCAGTTACCTGTGACTAGCTGTGCCAGCTTCAGTTACTTCATCTTTAAAATGGGGTGCTAATGGTACCATCCTCTTAGCGCTGCTCTGAACATTCAGGGAGTAATGGATATGAAATGTTCAGCATGGTGGTACTTACTAAGTCCTCCATAAACATGAATTATTCATGATGTTCCATCTTGAAGCTGGTGCCTTTGGAGGTGGGGGTGGAAGAGGAAGAACATCTAACCAGATGGAACAGCATATGCAAAAGCGTCTGGGCACTTGTTAGTGGGCATCCTCAGTGGCCGGGTGTCAGGAGGTTCACATGGAACAGAAGATGGGAAGAGGGCTGGGAAGGTAGTGTGGATGGAAAAGGGGTTCTGTGGGAAGTAACCTCATAGGGTGATCTGATCATAAATTCCTAACTGGGCAGGTCATGGTGGGTAGTCACGCTTCGGGCCTGTAACTTCTTTAGTGAAAGTTTTTAAGCTAGCCCTATCCATTGTTCTTGTGCATCCAGATTAACACGCCTTTGAGATGACAGAAGTAATACCCCTCCAAGAGGGTATTAACTCTCAAGAGAGCACATAATCTTATTAACTATCCTGTAACCCAATCTCAACCTTTCCTTAATTTCAAATGCATAAAAGAAGCTGCAAAACTGTTATTCTCGGGAGCATTTGAAATCTTGCTCTCTAGCATATGTCATCAGTTTGGCTCAAATAAACTCACAAAAATTCTCTACAGGTTTGGACATTTCTTACATCGACAGTAGAGAGCCTGGTCTCCCTTGGTGCAGGTGCAAGGTAGAGTGTTTCTCACTCTGTACCCTCTACCCCAAGCAAGTTCATAATCTCTCAATCAATGTTTATTAAAATTAATTCAATGGTCAGATCCAATCCCCTCTAGGGCCATAAGTCACTCTTCAACTGGGAAAATGAGCCAGCAAATAAAAGTCTTCAACAAGCTTACGCCAGAGAAGCAGAGCAGAGGTGGCACCCCTGGGCTGTGGGGAGCCCTAGAGGCTGGGGCTAGGTAGCTGGGGCCCCTGGCTGTCTAGACCCAACCCCTTCCCTCATGTCCCTGTTCCTGTCCTTAGGGGACCCAAGCAGCTACAATGAGGTTTGGGAAGCTGCATTAGAGCCAACTGTGTCACTGGACCCTCTTCTAGAGGTCAGACTCCATCTCTGGCTGAGTCAGCTGAGGACATGTGGGATCCTGTGGGTGTAGGAGCTGCCTCTGAGATCCTGGGAATCTGTCTCCTGGCTTTCCAGCTCTGCTCTCTACTTTTCCTATTTCTTTGGCTTCTTAGCAATCCTATATGGCCAAGACAGGTGAGTCTAAACTCCCTGAGGACCTGTGGTGAGCATCAGTTATTCTCTGAGTCATGTGCTGCCTAACATCTGGCCCACCCTGCAGAGCCCAAGATGGTTTCCAACCACACCCCTCTGAAAAGGACAGACTCACCTTGTCAAGGTCACAGGATATGCTGGAGGGTGAGAGCACATTCTCTGCCAGGCAGGAAGTCTCTGACATCATGCCACGCTGGCCCTGCCCTTGGTGGCCCCATGACAATTGAGTGAAATGGTTGCTTCAAACTAAGAGACATGCATACATACAGGTCTGCAATTTAATCCTGAGTTCAAAACAATTTTTTTCCCCACTAAAGCTTGAACTTTCCTGATTTTTGATTTAACAGGGCACACAACACTTTTGTATAACATAATAATGGTGATAATCAGCAACACTTGTGTTGGCACTTACATGCCAGCATTTTTCCAAGTGCTTTTCACCATTAAAGGGCATCTCGTCCCAGACCATGCTAAGCTGTGTTACCTACTCTGTCACCATTGTGGCTTCCTCTAGTAATGCCAGATTGTCCAAACCCCGATTCAGGAATGAGGTTGGAAAAAAAAGCACTGGCCTCAGAGACAGAAAAGCTGGATTATAGTCTCCCCCGGGGCTAATTCATTAGCTCTGTGACCTTGGGCAAACAAATTACTTAGCATCTCAGAACTTTAGTTCCTTCCACTGTAAAGTGGACTTAATGGTCATGTCTGCTGGGTTCATCTTGTGGTGTGGGTGTGAGGACCAAATGTGTGGGAAAACCTCTGTAGACACTAAGAACTGTACCTAGTGGCAGCTTTGTTTGTTTGGGGGATTTTGTTTTTGTTTTGTTTTGTTTTTGAGGGCAGTGTCACTGGCCCTCGTATGTGGGACCAAACCGGGGCCGCTGGCTTCCCAAGCCAGCACTTAACCACCGTGCCACTCGGCCGGCCCTAAGTGGCAGCTTTGTTGTTAACAGCTAGAAGTCTCTTTGGCCTCTCTGGTTAAGAAGGGGAGTGTGTCTTTCATAGAGAGTGGACAGGGGGTCAGAGGGACCCAGAGCGATAACCTTCTATGACAGAACCGGATGATCCCAGCTGGGTGGGCTTTGTGTGCTAGATGGGGAAAGCTAGAGTTTTGAAGTCAGTTCTGAATTCTCATCACACCTCTGCCCCTCAGTAGTGATGACAACTCGAGTTTGATAACCGTGAGTCCCTTAATCTCGTAGAAACTCAGTCTGTCACCTGTAATATGGATATAAGGATCCCAACTTTGCAGGGCAGAGAGCAATTTCTATAGCAGGGGCCCAAAGAATGTTAGTTTTCTTCTCCTTCACCCTTAAGGGGTAGGTTGGGCCTTCAGTGGTTTTCAGTTTGGGCTGCACCTTAGAGCCATCTGGGGGACTGCTAATAAATACTTCCGCCCAGGACCCATCCTGGAACTTCTGGGGGTAGGCCAGAACTGTTCTGATTTTCAAAGCTCCCTGGGCAAGTCCTACGCAATGGAGAGAGCAGTGGTCTGGGGAGTAGAATGCATCTGCTGCCATAGCTCAGGCTGGCCCCTCCTCAACCATCCTTCTCACCCCTCCCTCCCATTTTCTCCTGTGCTTCCATTAATGAAGCCGCATAAAAGCTGAGCAGTGCAAGAGTCAACCCATAGCTGAGGCCACAAGCATGGCTTTGCCCACCCCGCCTGGTGGTGGCAGAAGAAGAGTTTTTGTAGAAACAGGGCTCCTGCTCTCCTCTCCTTCCCACCCCATCTTTGTAGCAGGGCAGTAACTCTCCCCTCACCACCTGCCCCCACATCCTCTCTTCTCTCATTCATTGCACATTTATCAAGGGCCTGCTGTATATCAGGTACCGTGGTGGGCACAAGGAGTTTCAAACCCAGGTAAGTTACCAGGAGGATCCCCTCTATTAAGGCTGAGCCAGTGAGGGAGACAGATAGAGAGTAGGGAGAGCTAGGGCCCTTGAGTCAAGCAGAAATGGCTCCAGTTCCGGAGCCACACTGTGTGGCCTTGTGGGTGTAATTTAATCTCACTGAGCCTCAACTATTTCATCCACAAAATGGAGCTAGTTGTGCTTCCCCTTCCAGGTTTGTAGTGAAAGTCAAAATAAATGATAGAAGTAAAGACACTGCACATAGTAGGTGCTCAGTTATCGTAAGACAGGAGGGCAGTGCATGGTGACCGAGGCATGGACAAAACCCAACGAGCTTCCTCCACCCTCTCATTTCATCTCATCTCACTGACACCGCATTTTCTTTTTTCTCTCTCTCGCTCCCTTCCCCTCCTCATAGGTTCTCTCTTCCCTTTCCTTTAACTAGATGGGAAATGACTGTTGCTTCCTTTCCGTTAACACTGTATTATACAATTGTCAAACCTTTATTGAATAGCTATTATGTCCCTGCTTTCAATTTTAAAAGCATGTGACTAGAATTTATTGCCCTCAGCTGAGTTTGGTGCGTGCGTGTGTGTTCTGGGGTTCCTTCTCTGCCTGTGCTGCTGCCTGATGAGACATCATGGTTCTCTTTCATGAGCAGCTTCTGGGCAGGCCGATTTGGAGACACCTATGACCCTGTTGGCTGCTGGGCCGCCTGTGGGGAATGTCAGCCTGAGGAGGGAGGATGAAGGGACTCGTCAGTGAGAAGGCCAGCGGTGTGGGGTTTGGAGCTCTGAACTAGCTCACCGTTTGCCCTCCAGGTCCCTACCTCTCTGCTCCTGGAGTGACGCAATCACGCAGGCGTGGGACTGGCGCCCATCTCAGGGCCCACCAGCCCTATTTCCCAGACCACAAGGGAGCCTGTCCTGGGGGCTGAAAGGCTGGGACCCACTTCCCAGTGACTGTGTGGAATATAAACTGCTACTTGGGGTGCTCCCAAGTGGGCCTCACTCTATATCACTCCTATAGCCACTGCCTGACTTTGCTCTGGCCTTACTGATACCACCCACACTCTGCACCCCTACATGCTCCACACACGCCCCTGTCCCCTTCCCAACCCTGAGGTCCAGATTTCTAAGGAAAAGTGGCAACACTTGCCCACCAAGAAACCACAAGGAGGGACTTACCTGCAATCCCCCTGGCCCCAGTTCCCCATAACTATCTGGACTGGGTGGATGCTGATACCTGTACAGACCTTCAAACCCAAGGCCTGGGCTGACAGTTGTTATGTCTGAGAAGTCTCCCACAGCTGGCAGCGCACTCCTGAACTGCTGGCTGGACAGACAGATCTTCGCTCATTTAACATTTAAACCGCTAATCCTTCTGTAAAATGTACCTCCACCTAATTTACTCCCTTGTTAAATTGGAGGACTATAAAAACAAATATAGAGCCAGCTGAGTGGCTCAGTTGGTTAAGAGCTTGCTCAAGAGTGCAAGCTGAGCTCTGAGCAACAGCAGTTCGATGCCCAGCCCGAGCTGAGGAGCCACTGAACTACCAATAGGTAGCAGGATGGCTCAGCTAAAAAAAAAAAAAATTATATATATATATATATATATATATATATATATATATATTAACCCTGAGAAGTAACAACATATAGGCCTCAGGAATTAAGTTATTAGTGGAGGACTCCCAGACAAATCCATCCCTAAATGATAAAGCAGACCTGTTTCTAGAAACTTCTCAGCCCTGTTGTGGGGGCTACGTGGCTGCATGGACAAGCACACAGAGAGAGTGGTCTAGCTCACAATATTGGCTCTTTTAGCCTCTCAGCAAGTGGGCTCTGAGTTCTTCTATCACAAAAAAACTACCTTTTTAGTTAGAATATGATGAAGTTTTAATTTCGTAATAGCTAAAGTTAAATCTCTTTCTTTTTGTAACACATTTTGAAAACAATCATCTTGGAATAAAACCAAAGAGGTGTGAGGGAATGTTTATCTCGGATATTTAGGACACAGAGTTTTAGGACTGTTCTGGCAAAGATGCCATGTTCACAGCATGTCATGACAAACAGGCCGATGACCTCCTTGTGTTGGCAGGACTCTTAAGCTCCCACACTGCGGGAGCCAATTCCTTCTCTATCTCTCCAAAGTCCCAGAGGTCTGGCCACCATCCCAGTTACTGTGTCTTACATACCTGGCTCTACATATCCTGCCTGAGACTTCTCAGTGACTTTGGCCCAGTAGTCTTTTCCTTCCTCACTTGCATGTCCTCTGTATTTATTGATTACCCACGTGATTTTCTGTTTAGCCTAGGCTCCCCTCACATAGGCGGCAAGCTTCAGGAGGGCAGGCGCTAGTCTGCTTGCTCACTGCTGTTCCTCTACTGCCTGGCTCAGAGCTTGGAAAACAGGGCTCAGTAGCCAGCTGCCGAGTGAGTGTGCTAAACAACCAAAGCTCTGCATCCCCGTTCTAGTTTTCTGTGATGTTCTGCTTCCACAGCCAACCTGGTTCCTGTAGCTTTTGATCTGATTCCCCGTTAGAGAGAGGGCAAAACTCAGGAGAAGCTCAGAGAATGGGTAAGCAGCAGTCCCTCTCCATCTCAAAGGGCTACTGTGAGGATTAAATGTGTTGTATTTGGTGTATTGGAATTTAAAGGACATTGGAAGACTGTATTTATTATTTCTGCACATCCCTCAGACCTTAGATCTCAGCAACAGCCCTATCCACTGTGAGACCAGGATCCTCCAAGTCTTCCTAAGACACTAGGAAAGAGTGCAGAATCCTGGTGAAATCAGAGACCCACTGGAATCTGTTGCTATTGTTCATTTCAGTAGTAGGATCCAGGCTAGGCTACTGTGACAGAACAACCTCCAGAGATAGTGGCTCTGACAAAATAGTTTCTTTGCCTGCAGATCAGTGATGCAGAGCTTTTAGGGAGACTCTATCATTCTCCTTTTACAGGTGCCATCTCTGGCTCCAAAGCTTCGTTAGTTCTTGTGATGTACAAGCTGATGGCAAGAGGAAAAGAGACCGGGGAGGGCTTACCCAATCAAGAGAACCAAAATCACTTCTGCTTAATTCCATTGGCCAAAACTGTCACATGACCACACCTAGTGGCAAGGAAGGATGGGGAATGTAGTCTTTAGCTGGGCAACCATGTTCTCACCTAAAACTCTATTATTATGGAAGAAGGAGAAAATGGATATTGGAGAACAACTAGCAGACTCTGACACTGCAAGGTTATACAACCTGGTAAGATCAGAGTCCATGTGTCTGCTTCAGCTGCTTACGTCGTCTTGGTAGGGATGAACCACTTCTGGCCTCACACACAACTGTCTGTTTCTACCATTGAACCAGTGAACAAGCCTATTTCATGCTCCATTGAAAACCTGGAATTACAAAAGGGGGAAAAGAAAAGTCAGTTTTGAAATAATAATCACATAAACAAGAGTGGATTATGGAAAAGTCCATAACCATTTGTGGGGAGCCCTCTAGATCAGTGCTACTCAAGTGTGATCCATGGATTCATACTGGTCTGGGAAATGTTACCAGTTTGCACATGAAAAAGAAAAGAGATTAAGAGTGAGCCTTTAAAAATTTTTATAGCTATATGACCGAATAATTTCATGTTGATTAAATATAATTGTAAAAATTTAGCACTTGCATTTTGTATATCTTTTTAAATTTAATTTTTCCAGTAATTCTGTATGTTACACAAGTACTGGTCCATGAGAGATAAGAAAACAACCCAGGCTGCCCCTTCTTCATAGATAGCTTGAGAAGCACTGATGTAGGACTCAGAAATTCTGTTAAACATTCACATGTTGTGTCACTTAGTGCTGAGGAAGGTATTACTAACTCCATTTTGTAGATGAGAAAATGGAGGCTCTGAGCTGTCGAAGTAAGAAACGTCCAAACGTGTAGAGGACTTGAACGAGTTTATTTGAGCCAAACTGATGACAGTTGCCAAGAAGAAAAGTCTCTTTGGATTGAGAAAATGCTCTGGAGAATGGCAGTTTTGCAACTTATTTTATACATTAGAATCAAATGAGTAGATATAAGGGGGGCGGTTACATGAAATCTGTTGGTGGTAGATTAAGGTGGTAGGAGAAAGCAAAGTGGAGAAATCTGAGATTGGATAAAAGTAAAATGGAGAGACACAAAACTCTTTTACATTAGTGGGCACAGGGTAGTTAACAATGAACATTTTACAGCACATAGAGATGGTTTTCTGAGGGTAAGATAACAATCAGGGGTTCTGTGGTCTCCCACTCTGGTGCAGTGGGCTATGCCCTGAGGTGTCCAGAAAAGGGATTATCTGACATTCCAAGGATATGTTATCTTAGATGCAAAAAGACAATAGACCCGGCAGGCTCACTTAAGGTAAAGATTGATCTTTGTCAAAAAAAGCTACAGGCCAAAGATATGACTAGCCGCCATGACCCGCTTTTAGTTAGAAATTATGTGTTCAGACCATCCTATGTGGTTAATTTGGACTTTGAGTTTGTAGGGCCCGCCATGCTCATCTCCGGTGAGGTTGTCAGGTTTAGTATGTGGCCCATTTTTCGTCCACAGACCTTAGTGACTAGTCCCAGTCCTACAGCTAGAGGTCACAAAGCTGGTCTGTGCGGTCCTGTTGGCTGAAGGCCAGGAGCCCCCACAGAGATCTTGATGACTAAAGGACCAGTGTTTAGGCTCCCTAGGACCCAGGCTGCCCAAGCAGTGCAGCCAGAACCAGGGTCTCCGGAGCACACCCTGGGAACATCGAAATGAGTTCATGTGTGATGGTTTTCATAAAGGGCTGCCCACCATGTACTGCAGAGCCCCTTAGAGAACAGGCTTCCAGTTAGAAACAGGACAGGCCTGCAGCTGAGGGCAGTGCCAGCAGGAGCCTGCATGTGAGTCAGGAAAAGGGGGCATGAAATCCTTAGCCTTCTACCTCTCCCCCACCTATGGTCTTGGTTTCTTGAACAGAGAAAAGCACAGTTCAAGACCACCATGGAGCTTTTTTTTTTTTTTTTTTTTTTTGAGGGTTGTGTCACTGGCCCTCACATGTGGGACCCGAACCAGGGCCGCTTGCTTCCCAAGCCAGCCAGCGCCCTACCAACGCGTCACTCGGCCGGCCCCCACCATGGAGCTTAATGAGAAACAGGTACAGTGCCTACCTGCCGTTTGCCGCTCCATGGCCATTGCCCTTTTTCTGGCAGCAGCAAAATGATTTGCTTCAGGGGAATCTCTCCCTGCCTCCTCCCTCCCTGTGTTTGCTTTCCCGGCTGCATGATTTGTTCAGAGGTCAACAAATGACCCAATTTGAGCCAAAGAGACACAGTGAGGGTGGAGCTGAGGCTTCCCTTTGCACTTAAAGTTGGAATGGTGTGTGGCTGGAGCTGGTGTGGCCAGCTTGCCTCCCAGGAGAGGAGCTGTTTGAGAATGGAAGGAACCCAGAGGAAGTCAGCTAAGAGCTGGGAAAGGAGACACTAGGCCTTAATGATATCATCTGAGCCCCTAGATTCAGGGTGAGATGAGTGAGTGGAGGAGTAAAATGAGATGTGGCCAATATCTTTTTTGTGCTTAACTCAGTGGGGTTGGGTTTTCTATCATTTACAGCCCAAGGCCTTCAGACTGATACCAGTCCCCATATGTCCTTTGCCTCATTCCTAGTCTGGCCAAGGCTATTCATCAAGCCTTGACAAGAAAAGGGACATGAGGTCAGTTGTAGGCTGGTTGGATTTGGGAATTTGAGTCCTCACCGCCTCCCCCCCCCCCCCCAAGGATTCCTCCAGTGCATTCCAGACAGCTTTAGTGCCCGAGGTGCTGCAGCCCAACCATTCATCCATAGAAGGGTAGCCGTCCAACTATGCCCAGTCCCTTAGACAACAGTTTCAGACCCACCCCACTGAATCCTCACCACACACCTAAGAAGGCAAGTATTATTATTATTATTATTTATTTTTTTAAGCTGAGCCATCCTGCCACCTGTTGGCAGCTCAGCAGCAGCTCAACTCGGGCTGGGCATTGAACAGCCGTTGCTCAGAGCTCAGCTCGCACTCTTGAGCGAGCTCTTAACCAATTGAGCCATTCTGCCGGCCCTAAGAAGGCAAGTATCATAACCGCTATACTACAGATGGGGAAACCGAGGCCCAAGGGAATCCCATATCTTGACCTGAGCCCAGGAAGTAGGGCTCCTCATCCCATGCTCCTCCTACCATGTCCCTGTCGTCTGTGTGTCTTTGTGAGGTTCCAGCAGCTCACGCTAAACGTGGGTCCCCCTCCTCCCTTAATTCATCCCTCATACAAGCCGATGTCAGCAAGGGTCTGTCCTGCTGAAAACTTTCCAGTGGATCCGACTGCCCTTGTGATAAAGCCCCAGCTT
The DNA here is from genome assembly GCA_033961575.1 of Aselliscus stoliczkanus. NCBI lineage: Eukaryota > Metazoa > Chordata > Mammalia > Chiroptera > Hipposideridae > Aselliscus > Aselliscus stoliczkanus. Next base: position 29,557,111 of record CM066731.1, read on the forward strand.
CTGTCCCAGCTGCATGGACGCACTTTAGTACCCCACGTGTGGCCTGCTTTCGCTCACCTGAGCATGCCATTCCTTCGACCTGCTCTTTTCCTTCAGCGCCTGTCCTTTCTCTTGAACCTCCCACCCACATACTCCCTTAGGCCCCTTCCCCAGATGGCCTCCTGAACTTCAGGCTCTTGTGTATAATTGTCCCCTGGGACATCTCCTCTTGAAAGCCCCACAAGTGCCTTAAACCCAAGTCCCAAATGGGATCTTTATTCCTCTTCCCCCCAAGCCTGCTCTCCCCCTGGACCCTGAGAATAACCACAGCCCTGGTGTGTTCCCAGGTTCTAGTTCTAGCTCAGGGTCCAATTCATAGAAGATGTGATTTATGGAATGAATGCATTTATGGAATGAATGAATTGAGTGAATGAATGAATGAATGAATGATGCCAGAGTTCCCAAACTATGCCGCCACCGGAGGGTGCTGTGGGCTGAGAAGCTCTGGGGACCGCCACCCTAATCCCTCCACTGCTCTTCCTCACAGCCCCGGGCTCTCACACCTCAGGACTGGATTGTGCTGTGGTGACAGCAGGATCTTGTTTAGGAGAATCCTTGGTCAGGAAGGGCTGGGGCAGTGAAGGAGAGCACTTGACAGCAGGGATCTGTGTCTCACCGGGGGTCAGGAGGCACAGAATAGCCCTGGGAGGACTGAGGACAGGGAAACTGAGGTAAGGGGAGAAAGGCCAGCTCAGATATCGCCGGGGCTCACAAAGCAGGGGCTTTGCTCCTCAAACACGAATGCAAGGCAGAGCCTCAGGTACAAGGAAGAAATCCTGGGGAGTTGGCACAAGGCCAGAGCAGGCCCTTCTGTGTTCTTTGTCCTGGTCCCAGATGGGTCCCCAAGGCAGTAGAGTTGGAACCTCGGTCACTGGCACCATAGGTCTGCACGTCAGAGAGCCAGGCAGCCTCTTCTGGTGGGTCAGCTTGCCCGCCTCTCCCTGAGTCTTCCCCCATTTCTCAGTACTCGTGGCTGCAGACCATGCCCTGACCTCCTTCATTCAGAGGTCCAGGACAGCAATTAAGGCAACCACGTGGTGGACACTGTGTGCCTTTGTAACACAAGCGTCCATATGATCTCAGTCATCGAGCCATCTGCCAGGATTGTGATTGTTCTTTGTAAACTAAGAAACGTGATTTCTAGGGCCACACATCTGGGACATGTTGGGTCTCTCTAACCCCACAGTGCAGCTATTTCTACTGCCCAGGGCTGCTTCTCTAGCCCCATCCTCCCCGAGAAATCAAGCCTCTCACAAACTCCGGGGCCATCTTGTTCCCTTCCTCAGGCTCTTGGAACTCCACAGGTTACCTCTGTGGCTTTTAGCCAGGACAAAACTCCTTTCTAGCCTGTCCTGTGCCCAGGCAAGGATGGACAGACTGATTAGCCCTGCTCAACGCCTGATGCCAAGACTATTGCCTAGGGCTCTGTCATCATCCCACAGCTCCACATGGCTACCATGTGTCCCTTACCACTTCCAGTTTCCTTGGAAATTCCAGCTTCGCCTCTAAAGTGAAGGCTGAACCTTCTTTTTCTCAGGAAAGAAAGAGGCTTAGCTCAGTCCTAGTTATTGAGGAGGTCTGAACCCTATTAGTTCACTGGCTGTGTGACCTTGGCCAGTGACTCAACCTCTCTGAGCCTCAGTTTGAGTAGTTATAAAGTAAAGATGATAAAATTTAAGTCGGGGGGTAGGGGCTGTTGTGAGGTTTAAAAGAGGCTGCATAGGGAAAGCACCATAACAGTCCTGGCAGGTAGTTGGTGTTCAGTCAGTGGTAACTCCCATTGCTATGATTGTTGCCTTTGTTCCCTGTGCCCATCTCATGAGATTTCTGTCCTCCTGGCTCAGGCATCAGCTCTCTCCTTGGCATCTCTCTCTTTTCCCTTTTTAAGGGCATTTCTGCTGCACCCAGCTGCACAGTCAACTCCAGTTCAGACCCTCTCGGAGTCCTGCCAGCACTTATGGCCCAACCAACCGGAGTCCTCTGCTAGCATTCCTGTTAACTGTGGTCAGGGATCTGCCTGAGGCCTGTCCGGGTGTGTCTGTGCTTGAGAGGGAGGGGCTGAAGGGAGGGGAGCCGCAGCTGTTCTTTTGTCAGCCAGTCACAGCGAGGGTGAGGCCAGGGCACAGCCTGTCCAGGCCAAGAACAGGAAACAGGTGGAACTTTGCGGAGGCCCAGATGGGGGTGGGGCGTGAGGAGGCCCAGGTCTGGGTATCAGGAGACACATGGCGGAATAAAAAGGTCTCATGTCTGAGTTCCCAGGCTGGAGAGCCCAGAGGCCCTCAGCTGGGTTTCAGGTTGCTTTGGGATGAGGAAGTCAACTGACTCATGCAGTTGCCTATTGAAAATTGTTTAGTCACCGTCCGACTCTCTGTTAGGGTGCAGGACAAATCGCTCTAACAAAAAGACCCCAAAAGATGGTAGTATAAATAGGACAGAACTTTAATTCTCTTCCCACATCACAGTCTGATAGGGTGGCTGTGCCTCACGTGGTTATTTGTGAATGTGGTTTTCTTCCGTCTTGTGCTCCTACCATCCCCAAAGAAGATGTTTGAAACCTGGGATGTTCTAAATGTTCTAGATGTTTTAAACAAGGCTGGCTGGAACCCAGGGGCTCTCTGCTTGGCAAAAAACTACACCTTGATTTCCAGCAAGGTCTATCTGAAAATCAGTATTTCCTTCCAGTATGACAGCAGGCCACAAACACAGGAGGATCTTGGCAGTACCAGTGACCTCATCTCCAATTGAAACCATGGACATTTTCATGTCATGTTTAGTTGTTGCAGATATTGTAAAATGGTGTTTATCCTCGTTACCACTGCTTTGAAAGCAGCGTAGTTACGAGTATTAGATCCATTGCTAGATTGTACCTGAATGCCTTAATGAGGAGTATATATGTCCTATTAGGTCATAATTCTTTAATATTTTTATAGTATTTCAATATGGTTGTTTTCCTTTGTAATCGTATGATTTTATTTCATGAATTTAAGGACATTATTTTGAAGAGGTAGCCAAAGGGGTCGCAAGCTAATCTTCCCGCTGTGCCCTAGAGCCCAGCCCAGCTCCAGAGAGCCTCCTGTCCCTCTCCTGCACCACCGATTCCTCTCTCTGTTGAGTCGTTCCCAGTGACATGTAAACATACTGTTATTTCCTCATGGTCAGAAACCTTCTCTTGAACCCACCTCCCTCACCAGCTCTTGTCCCTTTCGTTGTCCCCCTTCATAGCACAACTCCTCAAGGGAGTGGTCTATACCTGCTGACACAGTTCCTCTCCTCTGCTTCTCTCTTAGACCCACTCCACACAGCCTTCCACCCCCACCACTTCACAGAAACATCTACTGACAAGGTCACCAGAGATGGTCTGTCATTATTCCAGTGATCACGTCTCTCATCTACCTGGCTCATCAGCAGCATTGGACCCAGAGTATCACTCTCTACTCCTGGAAACACCATCTGTCCTTGGCTTCCAGGACACCATGCTGTCCTCGGTTTTCCCCTGACCTCGCTGGTTGATCCTTCACAGTGTCATCTCTGTGACTTGAGCACTAGCAAGCCCCAGAGGTCAGACCTTAGTCCCTTTCTCTGTCTCTTAGTGATCTCACTCAGTCTCAAGTGGGTGACTCCCAGTTTTACTTCTCTAGTCAGGACCCCTCCCCGAGCTTCAGTCTCATGTATCCAATTGTCTACCTGACTTCAGGAAATATCTCAAGCTTAACATGTCTAAACCCCCAAATCCTGATCTTATCCCCAAATGCTTCTCCTCCCCTAGGCATTCCCATCTTTCTGGTTACTTAGGCCAGAGACCTTGGAGTCATCCTTACTCTATCCTTTCCCTCACATTCCACTTACCACCACCTTTGTCTTCAAAATCACTTGGAAATGGGGCACTTCTCACCCCTTCACAGCCACCAACCTCTTCCATGTTGCAATCATCTTCCACCTGGATTCTTGAAGTATTGAATAGTTTCTAACTGGTCTCCCTGAGCTAGCCTAGCCTCCTACACTTTATTCTCAACTTGGCAGATGGAGGGGTACTTCTAAAATGCAACTTAGATCAGGTCACTGCTCACCTCCCTCCAAAGGCTCAGCTTCCGTCTCCCTCTGAGCAAAGTCCAAACTCTTTACAATGGCCCACAGAGCCTGTCGCACTTGGCCTCTGTCACTCAGCTGACCCTAGTCTCTTGCTTTTCTTTCCTCACTCACAGTAGGCCTTCTTGTTGCTGTTCAGGCAAGCTTGTGACTCAGGGCCTTTGCACCTGTGGTTCCTTCTGCCTGGAAAGCCCTTCTCCCATGGCCACATGGCTTACTCCCTCACTTTCTTCAAGGATTTCTCAAATGTCACTTTCTCCATGAGGCCCTCTCACATACCCAACTCCCCCCAACAAGACCTGATTTCCTTTCTTGCTTTATTTTTCTCCAGAGCACTTATCATCATCTCTTAGGCTATGATATTATTGTTTATTTTGTTATGGTCCATTTCCTCTCAATAGTACATAGGGATCTTAGGGGCAAGAATATTTGTCTATTTTGCTTACTCCTGGTTCCTAGGGCTTAGAAGGGTAACTAATAAACATTTGTTAAATACAAGGTCGGACAATTAAGTTCGCGAACTCATCCTAGAAAAAGTGCTACATGCTGCATTGCTGAATATCACTATGATCACCTTCCAAGTATTCCCCTTGGGAAGCTATGCACTGATGCCAGCATGTAGTCCACCCTTCAAAGCAACTTTGGAACTCTTTTTCTGCAATGGCCATTAGAACTGTCATCGTATTACCCTTGATGTTCTGAATGTCATCAAAATGTCTTCCTTTCAATAATGTTTCCTTTATCTTCAGGTAAAGAAAGAAGTCATTGGGTGCCAGATCAGGTGAGTAGGGAGGATGTTCCAATACAGTTATTTGTTTACTGGCTAAAAACTCCCTCACAGTCAGTGCCTTGTGAGCTGGTGCATTGTTGTGATGCAAAAGCCATGAATTGTTGACGAAAAGTTCAGGTTGTCTAACTTTTCACGCAGTCTTTTCAGCACTTCCAATTAGTAAAGTTGGTTAACTGTTGGTCCAGTTGGTACAAATTCATAATGAATAATCCCTCTGATACCAAAAAAAGTTAGCAACATAGTTGCCACAAGTTCACTAACTTAATTGTCAGACCTCATATATGAATTGATACGCCTCTTCTGCAGCCGTTTAAGTCCTATAGGAAGGGAGGTTTTATTTCTTTGCTTCCCTCTGCTCCCTAGAAAATTTCCCCAAAACATTAAACTAGGGCTGGGAACCCATCAACAGGAGCATGAGACAGATTAGTTGGTGGAGACCAAAGGCACAAAACAGAGAAGGTAAAGTGTGTACATTTAGTCAACATTCATTTATTGAGTGCCTTCTATGGGTCACCCCAGGGACAAAGATGAATGAGCTCTGCCTCTGAACTTGAGAAAAGCTGACATTACAATAGAGATAGATGGGCAATTAGTGCCACGCTGTCACAAGGTAAACCCTGAAATGGAGGGGTGAGCCTGATGACCACCTCTACCTGTCAGGGACAGCAGGGGATGCTTTTGATAGGATAATAAGAGCTACCATTTACTGAGCACTTGTGATGTGCTGCTGTGGTATTTTAAGAAATCTATTTGGTCTTTGTCCCCAGTTCTTGGCACAGAGCATCTAAAACCCTTATCATCTCCTGAGTGATAGGGGTGCTAGAAACATCTTTTGTTGTAATGTTTGGTCTTTGACCCCAATTTCTGACACAGAGCTCCTAAAGCCCTGTAGTTTCCTGAGTGATGGGGGTGATAGGACTGTCTTGCACAGAGCTCCTAAATCCTTTTGGACTTTCCTGGTGACAGGAGTGTCCTTGATTCTAATGGTGGTCTTGGTGGGCTCCTGGATGGGGGCTGGTCACCAGAAAGAACAATCATGATTGAAAGCTTAGAACTTTAGGCCCCATCCTCTGGAGATGGGAGAGGGGCTGGAGATTGAATTAATAATCGATCCTGCCTACATGATGAAGCTTCTGTAAAGATCCCTAAAGTACGGGGTTTGGAGAGCTTCTGGGCTGGTGCACACATGGAAGTGCTGGGAGGATGGTGTACCCTGAGAGGGCATGGAAGCTTTGTGTCCCTTTCTCCGTACCTTGCCCTATGTACCTCTTCATCTCTATCGTTTATTATATAATAAGCTGGTAAATGTAAAGTGTGTCCTTGAGTTCTGTGAGCATTATAGCAAATTATCAAACCTGAGGAGGGGGTTGTGGGAGCCCTCCAATTTATAGGCAGTTGGTCAGAAGTTCAGGTGACAAGCTGGGACTTGTGACTGGCATTGAAGTGGGGGGCAGTCCTGTGGGGCTGAGGCCTCAACCTATGGGATCTGTGCTAACTCCAGGCAGTTAGTGTCAGAAGATAGTTAGTTGTACGACACCCAGTTGGTGTCCAGACAGTTGGAGAATTGCTGACAGTTAGAAAATCGTCCAGACAGTTGAGAAATCTCCTCATACTCTGTGAGTATAGAAGAAACATCGTTTTTTTTCCTTTTAGCTACTCTAAATGCTTCCCCGTATTAATTTATTAATCTTCACAATAAATCACGAGGCAGGTAGATGCTCAGAGTACAGAGAGATCTAAATATCTGCTCAAGTTCTCACAGCTGCACAAGGGCACAACTGTCCTTGGAACCAGGAGAGCGGCTTCAGAATAAGGGCCCTCCACCTCAACCCCATGGGCCTCCTGTGTGTCTCTTCAAGTTTCATTTGCCGCCCAATGGCTCCTGGTTTTCCTTTGTGCTCCCAGAATGGATTGTCTCCTAGTGGCCCCACTTCCCCAGGGCCCTAACTCATTCTCAACCACTTGCCTTTCAGAGGTTGAGGCTGCCCCACCCCCGCCCCGCCCCCACCTCCGCCCCCACACTGGGGCCGATTGCACAGAAAGAGGCAGACATTCGCCTCGCCACCCCCCACCCGCCCCTGCAGCCTGCAGAGCCTGCCACAGCCCCGCTCACCGAGGGCGGGGACGAGGCAATTACCCGGAAAACGCAGGCAGGCAAAACTCCCACGGAGCCACAGGGCGTTCTTTTTTTTTTTTTTAAAGGCTCTGATGTGACAGTGTGGTGGCAGGAATCTTATCCAGTCTCATTTCCCAACTCCCATAACAACCCTGCTCCTGAGAACCTGCCACGGAGAGCTCAGAACATCAGTTTGCACCATGTGAAAATGAGAGTGAAACCCCTGGGAGTTAGCTTAACACAGTGTTTGTGCAAAATGAAAGCAGATAATGTCCCCCTCTCCCTTTCCCACTTAAATCTGCCAGACACCCAGATTTCAATACTGCCAGGAAAAAAAAAAAAAAGGTAACTGCCTAATCCCTGGACCCTTCCAAAGTGATCACTGTTTGAGTAAGTCAAAGCATTTAACAGATATTGTCCATTATGCTACATTTGGGGACAAACATGTCTTCCCTCATTTCCCACCCCATCACCCCTCAGGGATTCAGCTGACTGGAGTAGAGAACAACAACAACAAACTGGATAGAAATCACCAGAATTCCTTGCATGTGGACAGTATCCTGCAACGTAGAACATACCATTGACCCATTAAACCATTTAGTTGACAAGATTAGGGATTGAGAGAGATTCGTAACTTCTGGTGGTCACTGGGCTGATAAGTGGCAGAGCTAAAACCGAAACTCAGGGTTTCTGGTTCCAGTCCAGCTCCCTTCATGGAGCAATGCACATGGACACATAGCGCTGACCCTGTCAGTCCCCGGCAGTGGGGAACCAGAGCCCATGAGGTGGCATAGTTGACAATTGCTAGGTTTAATGTGGCAATTTACTGCGGATTGGGATTATTGCCTAGTACATTTTTAGACTGGAGCCATGGGTTATATTTGATCCAACAGATCTGAAGGGTGATGCCCAAACACCACAAAGGACCCCAACTGGCAGGGATCCAAAACCCACTGTCTCCAGGCTGCAGTTGGCCAGCCGCTGTGTTATGTGTGGTCCCAAAATATTCTTTTTTTTTTAAAGATTTTATTGGGGAATTGGGGAAGGGGAACAGACAAGTTGCTGTCCTTTTGTTCTTTAGTCTAGTTGTGGAGGACGTCGCTTCACTGGCCCATGTTGGTATTGTAATCATTGCACTCTTCCCGGCTGAGGCAGATTGGTCATTGGCCATTGGACGGCCGCTCACAGCGGCTCAGGGCAGCTCATACTGGCTGTCAGCCACTCACGGTATCTTTACCGCAGCCCACTGCAGCCCCGCTGCAGCCTACGCCATTGCCGGCCACTCACGGCAGCCCAGCTCCAGGTTGAGCTGTTGTTCACCACCTTAGCAGTAGAGGGTGCAGCATCACTGGCCCTCATAAGGGATCTGAACTGTGGCCCTGCTGCTCAGAGCTGGTGTCCCAAGCCAACTCTTAACCAACACGCCACTCGGCCAGCCCCAAAGTATTCTTTAAAGTGTGAATCTTTTGCTAACATTTAAAAATTAGGAGAATCCAGGCTGGCCGAGTGGTGCATTGGTTAAGAGCTGGCTTGGGACAACAGCGGCCCCAGTTCGGTCCCACATATGAGGGCCAGTGACACTGCCCTCAAAAAAAAAAAAAAGCTACTAAAAATTAGGAGAATCCAAACAAATTTAAAATAATAATAATAATAATAATAATAATAATAATAATAATAATAAAAAGCAAAAATAAAGAGGAAAAAGAAAAAGACAAAAACAAAACAAAGCAAACAAAAAATTAGGAGACTCCACATAAGAATTGGTACTTCTGGTATCTCTTAAAAACGTGAAGGTTTGGTATGATGAGGCTTGCTGTCCCAGGAGCTAAGCTGTGCTGTTCCTTCTAGGAGTGTGTGCTCTCCTTGGCACCAAGTCCACGGCTATTCCCTACTGCTTGCCTTCATGATGCCACCAGTCTGCACCCTAAAGGCACTGAGGCTTGTGACTGTTGCTACACAGGAAAATCTCTCAACATTTAAAGGTCATGGACAGAATTCAGGGGGTCCAAGAACTTGGATGGGTAAAAGTGACATATTTATTTTCACCAACTTCTACCTGAAATTGAGAATTTCCATTTATTATGACTGTAGGCAGTAACCACACTAGTAATGGGATCTGTGCCTTTGTCACCAGAAAAAAAATCACAGACATTTTCCTATTACATTAGAGTTTTGCAAGTATCTCCAAATGTCATTTATGCTCATCACTACCCTAAAGTCATGGCCTATTGTTAGATCTTGTTCTTTAATGCATTTGATAAGGAAGCATGCATATTGGGATTTTAAGAGTTTGGTTACAAATATACTTTGATACCTATTTTTCAATATAATTAGTTTCACTGGTAATCTCATGTATTTTATTTTATGTATTTATTGTGAGAAAAGGTCTGTAGGCTTCACCGACCTGCCAAAGGGTCCAAAGCACAAAATTGGACTTAACATCTTCAAAATGTGGTCTTCAGATCCCATGTGGTCAGGAAGGTAGTTCTAGAACTTTTTGGAGAAGTGAAGCAGGAGAGGCACGGCACCCCTTCATCCAGTTCCGCCCTGGTGGCGTCACACTGGACTTGCAGCTCAGGGCATGGGCCCCTCTGAGACACAAGGCTGTGTTGTGACTCTGCAGTGGCCTGAGGCCTGGCTCTCCAGGGTCCTCTCCAAAGGAATCCTGGCGATACTTGGAGAGAAAGCTTAGCTCCCAGGTCCTAGCCTAGGTACCCAGTAAGAGGAGGGATTGGAGCCACTCGCTGGTCTGCGGTGCCGGTGGTATCTTCCACCTCTCACTGACTGAGCTAAGTGGGTGCTGACTCATCCTCGGACTCTCCCTGTCTAGCCAGGTGCCCACCAACGACACGCCCCCCTGATTTCTCTGCTGCTTCCTCCCAGGCTCTTCCCAGGCGCCTGCAAACCCATGTGCGGCTCCCCTGTCCCCGCTGTCCCTGCCGCCCCTCCTAGCAACCACTCTCCTCTTTCCCTGCCAGAAAGGAAATGCGTGGTCTCCTCGTTTCCTCCTGAATCCTGGAAGCGCCCACTCAGCCTGTACCTCATCCTCCAACTTCCATGTAGCTTGCTGAAATCACTCTGCTGAAAATCAAAGAGCTGGCCCTCCCTGGAAAGGTGGCCCTAGGCCTCCCACTCCCACGCCTGCCCTGCAGCTCCTGATGCTGCCACAGCCGCCTCTTCCTGGTTGGATATGCTGGCTCCTTTGGTTTCCATGACACTGCACTTTACCATGTCTCTGGGTTTCTGACAGCTCCGTTTCCTAGCTGGCATGGCCCCCCTCCTGGCTTCTCCCCTGGCGTGCCTTTGGCTCTCTCTTCCTCCCTTGTGTGCTTGAGGCTCCCCTAGAGGGCTGGTCTCCCTGGGGCCTCAAACCACCTCCCATCACTGCTGCCTCTCTGGCCTCACATGTCGGGGTTTACAGAAGCTCTCACCCCACCCCCACCCCAGGAGACTGTTGGGCCCCAGAGGAGATGTTCAAACATAGGCTGGCCCATCAACCACTTAGAGGGATGTTACTCTGGAGACTTAAACATGCCCCTGTACCTGCATTACTGCAGGTCTGTGAGAGGCAATCTAGTGTTAAGGCTAGGAGTGCTCTGTAATGCCACTGCCCAAGTTCAAATCCTGCCTCTGCTTCTTGTGGCTGTGACCCCAGGCAAATTCATTTGTTTGTTCATCTATTTATTTAGCAAGTGTTACTTGACCCTCTGCTGTGTCAGACTGCCATACTGCTGAAAATTGAAATGGAAAAACGGAGTAGCTCCCCACACTCTTGAAGTTTAGTCAGAGTCATGGCATTAATCAAACAATATCCAAACAAATGCTAAATTGTGACTGTGACCAGCAATGAGAGGAAGAAGCACAGGATGCCGTAACGCCCAATCACCAAATGGTCTTATCAGCGAGGTCAGACTTCCTCCAGAACATGACCTTTAAGCTCAGATCTGACGGATGAGTGTGGAGTTCCAAGGTGTGACAGGCTGAATAATGGCCCCCAAAGATGCCCACACATTCTAATCCCCCGAACCCATGAATATGTTACTATACACGGCAAGGAAGATGTGATTCAGTTACGGATCTTGAAATGGGGGATTCTCCTAGATTACCTGGGTGTGCACAATGTAACCACAGGGGTCCTTATATCAAGGAGGCAGAAGGGTCAGAGTCAAAGACTTGAGGGTGGAAACAGAAATCAGAGTGATGACATTGATGGAAGGGGGCCATGAGCCTGGAAAGGAAAGGAAATGGGATCTTCCCCTACAGCCTCCAGAAGGAACATAGCTCTGTTGACCCATTATGGACTTTGGATACCCAGAAGTGTAAGAGAATAAATTTGTGTTGCTTTAAGCCACTAAGTTTGTGGTAATTTGTTACAGTAGCCACAGGAAACTAACAAACTAGAAGAATGGAAAAGCACGTGCCTAGGCCAGGGATGGGAAATGGATACCTGTGATCTGAAGAAAGAAGGTGTGGTCAGAATACATGCGTGTGGGCGTGGGTGTGGGTGTGGGTATGAGGGAGTGGGCGCAGTGAGGCTGGCCAGGTGGGCAGGGGCCAGAACATGATCGACAAGCAGCTGTTTCAAGCAGCTACTGATGGATTGATCGATCGATTGATTGATTGATTGATGTTATTAACCCCTTTAAGCCTCAGATTCCTCACTGGGAAAATATTATAATGACTTCATAGGTTTGCATGAAAAATAAATGAGATGGCATATATAATGAGTGTAGCTCTTGGTAAATTCTCATTTAATGTCAAATCCTATTATGATCCCGTGGTTTTCCCACTGGGCTCTGTGGTGCCCTGGGAATTCTGTGAAGCTCCTCTGGAGCTGTTGGGGGTTGGGGGGGAAGGAAAGGGGAGTGGGGTGGAGGGACACTTCTGCTAGTCAGAGCAGCTGAGCTTGTATTTATTTGCACATTGGATTTAGCTTAAGGCCATGTTTGAATTAAAGGTTCCTCAGCTAAAACGTAGTTTGAGAGCCACTGCTCCAGCCTGCCTCAGCTTCTTCTAGTAAAGAAACCCTGGCCTGGAAGGGCCACTGCGACTCATGCTGCATGGGAGCCAGCTAGAGAACCCAGGTGTCTGACCACTAATGACTGCTCCTTTGTGGTGCAGTGGTCTAGGCCTTGGGGTCAGACAGGGGGCTTCATAACATGGAGTCCATTCTCCTTTATGGCACTTCCTGTGATCTGTGTTATGTTCACTGGAATCTTTCTTTGTTTCTAGCCAGTCTCCCTCACAGGATGCAAAGGTCTATGGGGGCAGGAATCTTGTGTTTCGTTAACCACAGTATCTCCAGGGCTTGACAGTGTGTCTGGCACATGATAATAACAGGAAACACTTGGAAAATGCTTGCTGTGTCCCAGGCACTGTTCCACATCCTCTACACACATTCAAGTACTTTATATTTAACACTAATTCACATAGTAGGCTCTCAAGACATGTGTTGAATCAATCAGTGGCTTCATATCACTAATGCCCCGGGTGAGTTTCTTAGCCTCTTTGAATCACAGTGTCCTTGTCTGTAAAATGGGCAATAACAACACGGACGATGGTGATGGTAAGGATGGAATGACATCACCCGACTCTGAGTCTGGCCACAGAAGGCACTCAGAAAAGGGCAGCTGTTATAATGACCTCATTGCACTGGGTGCCAAATCACTCTGGTTCCAGCAGCCCAGTCTTGACAGGGTCACTGCTGCAATCTTGTTCCCTGGGCTGCAATGGATTCTTTCCCTCATCAGCCAAGTCACTTCCTGTGAAGTTTCTCCTACTCATTCCTCCTCCTCTTTTTCCCCTGGGTCCGGAGCAGCTCATCTGCCTTTCTGGGCTCCAGCTCTCCCCCATTCCAATCAACCCTGCAGTCAGCTCCTTTCTCCTGCACTTCACGTCCACCACTTCCTTCCCTCTCAGAGCTCCAGGAAAGCCCCTACGGCCTATATCATCAAGTATGGCCCTGCTGGGATCAGGAGAATCCTGCCTAATAACACCCCCAGCAGGAACCTCTACCTGTGTCCTGCCCATCCCCCCCACCCCCCCAGGCTTTGCTAAGCCCTCCTTTGTACCCCTCCAGCACCCAGCATACCTCCATTCGCACACATCTTCCCTGGTCTATATGTGCCTATCTTTCACACGTCTAATGTACATGGAGTGTGTGCGTGTGAGAACCCTGAGGGCAACAACTGGCTCCTGTCACTTTTGCTCTTAAGTAATTCTGGAATCTGTCCCTTTGTCACCATCCCAACACTGCCACCACTCCAGTTAAGTCTCTCACCTGGACGACCACAAACATGTCATGGTCTGTCTCCTCTGACCTTGTCCCCTACCGTCAGGCATTGAGGCGATCCTTTGAAAGCACAAAGGAGTTTATGATACTCCCTTTCAAGGATCCCTGTTGCCCTCAGATGGAGCCTTTATGACGAGTTCCCACCCCCTCCTCATCTAACTGGATCCAGACACATCCGAAATGGCTTGTAGTGGCTTGAATAAACTGGATTCTCCAGATGGTTGCAATATTTATCCTCTGTGCAAGAAATTCTCTTTCCTCTCCCCTCTCCCCTCCTCTAGCCATTGGCTAATTCCTGCTCACACCCAGATCTCAGCTACCTGTGGCTTTCTGGCTACCTGTGGCCTTGACCTAGTGACCTTCTCTGTGAGCCTGCAGCACCCCATACATTCCTACTTTATTGTAGGGCATACAATAGGGAATATTGCCCATCTGTTATAGCCCTACTTGCTTGTCAACTCTTGGAAGGCAGGGTCCCGGTCCCCACCTCTCAGGGACCAAGCGCCATGCCTGGCACATAGAAGGTGCTGAGTTGATCTGAACTATCCCCACAAGGCCCAGTCAGGCTACCCCATCTCGCCACCTCTCCAAATCCTACCCACTCTTCCTGAGAAAGAAAACAATGGCTACTTTTATTGAGTGCTAATTATGTACCCCAGCACTATGTTAAGCATCTTATGCATATTGCCTTTGTTTACTCCTCAACAACCTCATGGTGTAGGAGCTATTTTATAGAAGCCAAGGCTTAGAGAGGTGACATATAGCTAGACACAGGTAGAGCTGGATTGGAACTCAGCTGATTGACTTCCTTCTCAACCCCAAGATGATACTGTCCTCCACGCCTACTTGTTCCCCACCTTCTTCTTCTTCTTTTTTATTTTTTTGAGGGCAGTGTCACTGGCCCTCACATGTGGGACCGAACTGGGGCCGCTGGCTTCCCAAGCCAGTGCTTAACCACTGCGCCACTCGGCCGGCCCTGTTCCCCACCTTCTTCACGAGGCCCTCTCCTTCCTCTGACCCACAGGGTCTCTGTCTTCCCAGATCCTTGAAACCACATCTATACTTGGAGCTTCCTAATTGCATGCCGTCCTGAACAGCTTTGTAGTACAGAGGTGTTTGAAGAATTAATCTCTCTAACTAGTGGTAAACTGCCTAAGGGCAAAGACTATGTTTCTCTAGGAGCCCCCAGGATACCCAGCACAGTGCCAGACACTTGGTTGGCACCCGGTTAATAGCCCCTCATTATTCACCAATAAAACAAATACCAGGTCTCCAGGCTCTTGTCCATCTGAGGAGGTGGCGTGGGTGGTTCTAAGCAATCTTCTACCTCAATGATTCCATGTGAAAAATGTAGAGAAGTGTCAGAGCTCAAAGGTATTGATGGAGAACCTTAGCATGTTTCTAATCCTGGTGTTTCTGGACATTGTGAATCGCAGGGACCCAGGGAATAAGGAAAAGGGAGTGCCAAGGTTCATTGAGACCAAATTTGTGAGCAGCATGTCCAACTTCATTTTTTCTGTCCCGGAAGTCCCATTTTTTAACCATAATATGTTCCTGGAAACCCTGTCATAAATCAGATGGTCCAAAGGGTGATTATATTTTGCCAGCAAACCTTTTGTGCACTGAGCACTTAGTATATGCAGGCAGTGAGCTAGGTGACAGGGAATAAAGTGAAATACCATGTGACTCTGCTCTCAGGGGCCTCACTGTCTTGATAGAGTCATGGAACAACTCATCACAGTAAAAGACACCTGAGTTTTGCATGTCCTGGCTCCCATCTGCCTCTGCAAGTTTACCCCAAGTGATTCTAGAAGTTTCCCATGGGTGCCTCACGTGGGCTCAGGCCCAAGCACAGGCACTGCTGCTAACACATGATTTGCATGATTGTTCTCCTCCCTGCTCAGATCCCACGCACTCTGTACCGCACCCCTGTTGGGCACCTGTGACTGATGATGAAGCAGGTCCTAAACCTGTGGTGACATCACAGAGCACTCCTCTCTCCTGTCAGTGTCACACTCTGTCAAGGAGTCTGAGCCCCAAAATCTCACAGAGCTTTGAGTGAAATGGCCCTGCAATGTCTGACATGGCTGCCTAGGACCTCCTCCGTCCCCTCATGCACACACATGGAAACACACACACACACACACACACACACACACACACACACACACACACGACTCAGACCTGGTTCCACAGGGTTCCAAGCTCTGAGTCTGGGCTGGGTTCTATTCAGATGCACCTCCCCTACCATCCAATAACTGAGGCTCTCCTACCTGGTCAAAGGCATCTGCCTGACCTTCTCTCCCCACCTCTTCCAGGGGCTGAACTCTCACCCAGAAGGTTCCTCACTCCTCCTGCAGCATCAGCTGCTGGCAGGCTGCCCCACCATCTCTCTACACAAGCCTGGACATGTCTCAGTTGAGCCACAAACACAGCTCTCTAGTCCCACCTGTTCCTCTTGCATATGCACTACGTATTTATGCTTCGATTTAGAAAAAAGACAAGAAGGAAATACTCAAAAGAGGTTTTGACTGGGGAGATATTAGTTTCTTTCGTTCTTTTTTAATATTCTGCTATCTTTTCCAAAATTAAAAAAAAAAGCATGTTTCATTTTTATAGTACCCCCCAATAGAAGGTTTTAGATGTGGCAGATGTTGTTGTTAAAATACAGAATTACCCACACAAGCTGTAGAAGCAAAGAGGAAAAAAAGATGAATTCTAGGGTATCAGGGGGAAGTAAAAGCTTTTGAAAAGCTTCCAAAAGGAATAATGTCACAATTGGAGGTTCCAGAACAAATGAATCATAGACAGAACCAAGAATATACCATAAAACCAATGCCACAGTAACTATAAATCTCCATAATTATTCAAAAAAGTAAAATTAGGGCCGGCTGAGTGTCGCGGTGGTTAGGCGCTGGCTTGGGAGGCCAGCAGCCCCGGTTCGGGTCCCGCATGTGAGGCCGGTGACACTGCCCTCAAAAAAAAAAAAAAAAAGTAAAATTATTTACTGGGTCCTACAAAATATACAGACCACATGGATTAGAGGAGGGCCTGCAATGAACTTTTAAGTAAATGTATCACATATTAAAATGTACACACAACTGTTATACCAAGGTATAGTAGTTTGGCTAAAATAAACAGTACACTTTAAGTGTTGTTCACCTTTGACTTTAGAAGTGGCGCAATGTTTGGTCTCGTGCCTTCCTTTTCTCTGAAGCAAGCAGGGATGTTAAAATCATTTCTTGGAGGTCAGTGCTGAGCTAGTTGAGGGTGAGGGTTGCGATTTACGTGTCTGTTGGTTATGATGCTGCCTTTTTGACTGAAAGTCATTTAAAATATAAGGTAGGGCTGACCTAGCATCCTCTCCTTCCTCCACGGCTGTATGTTGAAAGTCACAAGGCAGGGATCAGGGTCAGGGTTAACACAGGCTCCAAGAAGCCTGTGGCGGCTCTGAAGACAGCCCTCGCCATCCTGCCTTCCCAGCAGCTGTAACTGTCACTCACAGCCATCAGAGCTTGCAACCCATGTTCCTGGGTGGCTCTCTTCATCTGTAACAGTGGCAAGAAAGAGATATATGGGAATTGAGGTGCAGGAGCTCATCAAATCCCATCTGTGGAGTCACAGAATTAAAGTATGGCTAGGATGGAAAGACATTTGCTATGAGCTGCTCCAACTTCTAAGAGCCACCACCACTGACATGAGAAAGGGCACTCTCTCTGCCTGGCATTACTACAGAGATGGTTGAATTGCATACAATTGTTTCAACTGTGTGAGGTAAGTAATATCATCCCCATTTTACAGACGAGAAACCAGAAAATCAGTGAAACTTATCAGTGTACTAGTTTGCTAGGGCTGCCATAACAAAGTGCCACGGACTGGGTGCCTTAACAGCAATTTATTGACTCACAGTTCTGGAGGCTAGTAGTCCAAAATCAAGGTGACAGAGGGTTTGTTCTGGAGGCTCTGAGGGAGAATCTGTTCTAGCCATGCCTCTCTCATAGCTTCTGGTGTTTGCCAACAATCTTTGGAATTCCTTGGCTTATAGATACAACCCTTCCCAATCTGTCCCCTTCATCTTTACATGGCATTCTCCCGAATTGTGTATCTATGTCCAAATTTCCCCTATTCTAAGGACACCAGTCATACTGGATTAGGGCCCACTCTAATGACCTCATTTTAACTTTGATTACCCCTGTAAAACCCTATTTCCAAATAAGGCCATATTCTGAGGTACCGGGGGTTAGGATTTCAACATATGTCTTGGGAAGACTTACTGGGACTTCAACAATTCGCCCCGTAACACGAGCTCACCTGTGGTAAGTGATGGAGCCAATATTCAAAACCTAGGAAATCTGACACCAGCTCTTAACCTAACCCTATTCTGCCTTCTACCTGGCTCTTCCTGGTCCCCAGCTCCCGCCTGCAGGACACATCTACCAAGTGGAGATCGCAACTACAGAGGATGTAACCCATCTGCCACTTTTGAAGATTTCCTAAGTATAGTCAGCCCTCCGTATACACGGGTTCCCCAACCACAAATCAAAACCAATGGCTGGTTGAATCTGCAGATGTGGCACCTGCAGATAAGGAGGCTGAGTAAGGGATCTGAGCATCTGCAGATGTTGGTATCCACAGGGTTCCTGGCACCAACCCCAGGAGGATACTGAAGGAGGCCTCTATCATCTCTTGTTTTCTGCTTTCCTCTGGAGGGACATACTAATAGTGCAAGTCTTTTTCTCCTGCCAATATTGATGGCCATTTTCTCTCATAAAGGAAAGTCCTCATTCCCCCTGACCACTTTTGCAGGAACCACAGCTCCTGTGCCAAATGCACAGCCCACCCCAACAACTCTTCCCCCGGAGAAGAGAAAGGGCATCGCTGTCTTCTTAGTAATGAGCTTGAGACACCTCATTTCCTATTTCTCACAGTGACATCCTACACTTGTCATTCTGTGTGCAAGTTGGGAAGCCTGCAGATGCCACAAAGACATGGGAGGGGCTGCAGGAGGAAGGAAGGTAGCAAAGTGCTCAATAATTCATCACAATTCTAGTACCTGCACCTTCATGCTTTAAAATTTAAAAAAAAAAAAAAAAAAAGTAAAAAGCACTGTTTGTGTGACTCTCAATTAGTCAGCCTTTGGTTCTCTCCCCAGGAGATGGTCAACTCTGAACAGGAGTGTGTCAGACCTGACTTGGGTAACCCTGAAATTCAGCTCATCCCTTCTTGGGGTCTGGAGGGCTCCACAACGTGGATGAGGCAGACCTACCAAAGGTCTTGTGGTGGCATGGTGTGCACTGCCCAGACCCCTTTCAACAAGGGCTTGTAGCCCCAGCTGTGATACACGCCTCCCGGCAGAGAGCACCTCACCACACCTCACAGCAGGCCTCCAGCCAGGGATTGGCTGAGGCTGAGTATAAACACCCAGAGTTTCAGCCTAATGTGGGGCAATTCTGAGGGGCTATTTTAGCTCTAGAGTTCCCATGCAGTCCGCTGAGGTTGTCTTTGGGTCTAAGTCACAGCTGGACTTTCCCACTGCCCACTCCAGCTTCGTTCCCTCCCTCCCTCAGGTGTGGCTCATCAGAGTGCTCTCTCATCAACCTCCTGCATTCTAAATTCTATCATCTCAGAGTCTGTGTCCCGGGAACCCACCTGGGAAAGGCCTCTCCAGAGATTCAAGTCCACATTTGGTCCTGAAGCAGCAAAGAGGAGGCACTAAGGGATCAATGGCTACTTCTGTCTGGGGGATGGGCCCCAAACTCCAGCTTTCCCCAGGCCTGGCCAGGAGTCCCTTCTGTCTGGCACCACCCGACATTAGCTAACATCTTTCTCCCTCCCTTCCATCTGAGAATCTACTGTGTGCCAAGTACTGTTCTAGACGCTAGAACTACAGCAGTGAAAAAAATTCTGAAAAATCTTTATGCTCGCGAAGCTTACGTGCCAGCTGAGGAGCAGACGATGACCTAATAAGTCAGTAAATTAATGTCCCTTGGTAATAATATGGGGAAGAAGAAAGCAGAGAGCAAAAGGGTTTGGGAGTAGGATGGAGGAGATAAAGTGAACAGGGAAAGATTCACTGAAAAGGTGACATTTGAGCAAACCCTGAAGGAGGTAAGGGGCTGAGTCATGAAGCTATTTGGGGAAGAGCCTTTCAGACAACAGAAACAGCAAGTGCAAAGGCCCTGAGGCAGGAGCTTGCTGTGCATGTTCAAGGACTAGCAAGGAGGCCAGTGTAACTGGAGCAGAGTAGAGAGCAGTAAGAGGAAAATCAGAGATCACGGGAGGTAGGGGAATATGGATGGCAGGTGTGACAGTGTCCTAAGCCACGATAGGGACTTGGGCTTTGAGTCTGAGTGAGGTAGGAGCCACCAGAGGGCTCTGAGCACAGTAGAGACATAATCAGATGGAACATTTTTTTTTTTTTTAAAGAGGTCAGTGTCACTGACCCTCATATATGGGATCCGAAGCCGGGCTGCTGGCATCCCAAGCCAGCATTTAACCACCGTGCCACTTGGCCGGTCCTCAGATGGAACATTTTAAAGGGTCACTCCAGCTGCTAAAAGCAGGAGACCTCTAAGAATGTTTCAGTAAATCCAGGTGGGAGGTGGTGTGGTAGTTAGAAGTGGTCAGATGCTGGAGACATTTGGAAGGTAAAGCTCATGAGATTTGTTGTTGACCCTTCCTTGAGAGCCAGCTACGTGGCTGGTGGGATCACATATGTGGGCCCAGCCAGCAGCATTTCTCAGTGTGACAAGCATTGCACTGTGGCTTTGGATCCAGACATACCTGGGTCCAGACCATGACTCCATCCATCTTAGCTGCTAATCTTGAGCACGTTGCATGAACTCTCCGTTTCATGCATGTTGCAAGAAAGTCTCTGTTTCTTCATCTATTAACTGAAGGTTATAATCCTCATGTCATGCGATTATTGTGAAAATTAAATGAGATAATGTAAAAGAAGGGCTGACATAGGGTAATTGTGATTATTTTAAACAATGCCATTTCCGGTTAGTCCTGGAAATAGAGCAGAGGCAGTGGAGGGGGTGGGGGCAGAATTTGAGGGCAGGAAGGTCTTGGGCAAAGCTGGGGGCAGCCTAGATGGCACAGGGACACTGGGGTGGGGAGAAAACAAGAATCCAGGGCACACACTTGCCTCCCCAAGCCAGGCTGGGGGGGATCCCAAAGCTCAGGCAGCCTGGGGCAGGGAGGCCCTTAGAGAAAAGATGGCCAGAGGGAACTCCTTGGAAGAAGGTGGAGCCATGGAAAATGGGAACACCCCCAAATTCTGGAGAGGATGAGGTCATCCCAGCTGAAGCCAATCAAAGCTCTCCCTTGGGCAGGCAAAAAGGGTTTTACTAGGCCAAAAACTGCAGCTATGTGGAGCAGCTGCCAGGAAAGCAGGCCAGGCGAGCCCTGGGCCCAAGGCCATGAGCTTTAGGGCCCCACCCTGGCTAGAAAAAGAGACTATGGGAGAGCTGAGGGGCAACCCAGAAGCCAAAAGGGGGGGTGGGGCTGTCTGATGTCTGTGTGGGGGGGTAGCTCCTGGAAAAACCGGTTAGGTCTTGGTCACACGCAGCCATCAGAGCTCTGTGCACCAGGGCGCTGCACATTTATTTTTTCCTCTAAGAAAAACAAAAAGTAGGATTAGCATTCCTTCCATCAGAGAGGTGCTATTGATGTATACATATGTTCCCTCCCTCCCCGCAATAAACCAGAAGTTTAAACTGAGGATCCTGTACTTCTCTCCTAATTAGAGCCTTGGCAGTGAATGCATGTGGGCTCGAATCCCAGTGCTGCCATTGACCTAGGCAGGATGCTTGACCTCTGAGTCTTGTAAAATGGGGGTCATCGTCACTCACTGATGTCTGTTGGCGGCCATCTTCTCCTCCCTTCCCCCATCCCCAGGTGTCAGGAGAATGAAAGGAGACATAATCAATGTGAAGGTAGACACTGTCAGGTGCATGCTCCGGTCTCTCCTGTGTCATAAAAGTCATGGGGGCTGGTTTTGAGGGGCAAGAGGGGAGGGGGGGGCCTGGAACTTGGGGGAGCAGGTCACATCCCAGCAGATACTGGAGCAGCCCTCCTGGTCTTCACGTGGAGACATGGTCTTAATTCAGTGTCTCCCAATTTAGACTCCCTCCCGCTATGGCACCACCGTCTGTTCCCACTTCTCCAAGGCCTTAAAGAAAATGGTACAGAGCACTTGAGAGAGAGTCCTTTTCCCAGTCACCTTTGGGGGCAGAAATCCTCTAAACCAGTGGTCCAGAGATGCTGACATCAGCCAGAAGCAGCGGCTGTCTTGGAGCTTTTCTGGTAATCTATTCTTTGACATGTCCTCCAGGAAGGACAAGGCCAGGACCAGGGCCAAATCCTGCAGCTGCTCCATGCCTGACTGGCCCGGGGACGTTTCAGGTTTGCCCACCCAGACAGTCACAATTTTGGGGTTGGGGGCAGGGGTGGCTGGCTGGCCATTCCTCTCCCTGTCCCCTCCCTCTCCAAGAAGCCAATCCAGCCCACAAACTGCAGATTCCTTGAGCCATCATCTGTGGGCAGGAATGGAAAGGGAACTACCTCTCCTCTGCCTCCTATAGCCCCCACCCTCCCCTACCACCTCCCCTACCCCTTCACTCCCCTCCCCCCAACCTCTATCTTTCATGGCTATCCTTTCTCTGGTCACATCACAGGCTTTGAAAACCATGTAAATCTTGCTTCTAAGTAATTCGGTAGAGAACAGAAGCTCTGACTCATAGTCCCTAATCGGGGTTTTTCAGGCTAAGTTGTCAGAATTTTAGAGTAGACACAAGGATCTCCTGAACCAGGCCAGTGCCCTTTTAATGAGTGGTTTCTGGGCCCCAGGCATTACTCCCAGTGCTTTCCTTAATCCTGACAACTGCATGAGGGAGACGCTAAAAGCTCTCCTTGATAGATGTGAAAACGGAGGTAAGCAACTTGCCTAAGGTCATACGCAGAGCCTGTGCTGGAAGCCAGGTCTTGTGACTTCAAAACTGAGCTCTTTGCCACCATGTTACACTTCTCAAAGAATGTTCCATGGATCATTCATTCCTCTAGGTCCACCAGGAATGAAAGAGACCTGTGATTGAGCATGCTAGAGAAGTACTCTATATTCATCTCCACTTCTTGGCGAGTCCTAAAGCATGTTAACAAATTAAAGGCTCTGAAATGTCCTGCAGTGAGTAAGTCTGTTTACCTCTCTCCAATCCAATGTTTTCCAAACTTATTTGCACTTAGGATCCCCACTCTTTTTCTTTCTTTTTTAAAATAGGACACTGTTACCATTCCATTTGGGAAATGCCAAACAAGATCACTTTACCTGTCTTTTTCAGATAGTGTCTGGTACATATTAAGAACTCAGTAAATATTGGTTGAATAAAACTAACACAAATTTCCCCCATTTTAAGTCATCCTAGCCCATTTCCCAATATTCCCTTCCCTGAAAAGTCCCTCAGCCATGGAAGATACCCCAGACCCACCCCTGATGACACTCACCCCTTTCCCCATGCTAGTTACATGTGAAGAAAATTCCATTCAGGCAGCTCCTCAGGCCTCCCCCAGTTCAGCCCCTCAGAGGTCTCTATTCTAAGAATGAAGGGAAAATTCTGAGACAACTCTGTTCAGTTTTGGCCACAGGAATATGGATCTGGAAGAAGGTGTGAAAAGCTCCCCAGTATTGGCCCTCTCCCAGCCTCCTAAGCCCTTAGTGTACGATAACACAGACTATGAGAAGTTCTTCCACCCCTGCCAGCGCTCATGTCTCCATTTTTACCTTCTTGGTGCCCTGCTCCATCTCCCCGCTCCCCCCACAACTCTCTACTTTTGTACACCCATCTATCAGCTCCTCTTACTTCCTACCCTTCCAGACTCAGCTTGAATTCCATGCTAGATTGGGATTGGAGGTCCTCATTGGTGACCATGAACACACAACTAGTCCCCAGCTCCAGAGAATCAGGTGTAATTGCTATAGAATGGGGCTCAGACCTCCTATGCCTGCAAATGCAGCCAGGACTGAGAACCACGGACTCTCACAGACACTCATCGCCCTTTCTTCCATTCTTTAGTGGTGCCCCCTTTGGCAAGCCTCCCACCCTGGTGCAGAGGCCAGTGTGCACTCTTCTCCCCTCTCCTGGAGCACTGCTGGAGAAATGCTACCTCCAAGGATTGGCATCACTACAAACTCAGACTCCCAACTTGGCACCATGTTGTCTTCAGCCACTTACTGTTTTGGGCCATCATCACTTACCTGCTCCATGCTCCCTCCAACCTCAGGCTGAGCTCTTTGTCTCCTACTATTGGAAAAACTAAAATTGAGGCCATTGGGATCACATAATCTCCATCAAATTCTTGCTCCTTATCAATTCTGCTACTACCATTCCCACTGC
The DNA here is from genome assembly GCA_033961575.1 of Aselliscus stoliczkanus. Lineage (NCBI taxonomy): Eukaryota > Metazoa > Chordata > Mammalia > Chiroptera > Hipposideridae > Aselliscus > Aselliscus stoliczkanus. Next base: position 29,580,828 of record CM066731.1, read on the forward strand.
TTTTCCTGTTAATTTAGGAGGAGGCCAAAATCCAGGTCAAATCGCCCCAGCCTATGGAGTCAGGCTGCCAGGGTTCAAATCCCATGTATATCACTTCTTGGCTGTGTGATCTTGAGAAGAATTCTTAATCTCCTCAATACCTCTTATTTCCTCATCAGTGAAATGGGACAATATTGGCCTTTACCTCAGAGAGTTGACCCAGAGATCTTGGCACAGGCCTGGCATGTAGCAAATGCTAACAAAGGCTAGTTATTATCGCCTCCCCTTTGCCTCCTCCAAATCTTGTTCCATCATTATGAACCTTCCTCTACTTCTAGCTTATCCCTCTCAGCCTATAAAGACGCACAAGTTCCTCTTGTCCTAAAATACCTCTTCTTGATTCTATTTCCTGATTTCTCTTCTCCCTTCTCATCCAAACTTCTCAGAAGCATTCTTTATCAGCTTGTTGCTTCCTTATTTTCCATTTGTCCCTCAGTTCACTGTGATGTGGCTTCTGGCCCTACCACAGTTCTGACATTTGTCAGGGTCACCAAGGACCTGGCCAAGACCAGCTGGCACTTCTCAATCCCTGACTTCTGCCTAATGCACTTGACTTTGTTGATCATTTCCTCCTTTGTGAAACAGTGGACGGCTTGGCTTCAATGCCTCCTTATCACTCACTTGGGTCTCCTTCTCTGTCTCCTCACAGGGTCAGCATCCTCTGCTGGCCCCAAGAACACTATTGTTACCCTGGGTTTGTCCTTAGCTTCTGGGTTCCCCCCACCCTCACACTTCTATCTAGTGACCTCAGCAGCTCTCATGGCTTTTACTTGCACTTGATTAATATCTGTCATAAACTGAATTGTGTGCCCCTCAAATTCATATGTTGAAATCCTAACCTCCAACGTGACTCTATTTAAAGATAGGACCTTTAAGGAGGCAACTACAGTTAAATGAGGTTATAAGAGCAGGCCCCTAATCTGGTAGGATTGATGTCCTTATAAGAACAGGAAGAGACACCAGATACCTCGCTCTTTCTGGGCTCACACAGAGAAAAAAGGTCATGTGAGGACACAGCCAGAAGGTGCCATCTGCAAGCCAGGAGAAGAGGCCTCACCAGAAGCCAACTCTGCTGGCATCTTGATCTTGGACTTGTAGACTCTACAACTGTGAGAAAATGAATTTCTGTCATGTAAGTCACCCAGTCTGTGGCATCCTGTTATGGCAGCCTGAGTTGACTAATGCAATACTGAAGTATACCAGTTAGTTTTTCCTGCACAACAAACCATTATAAAATGTAGTAGCTGAAAATAACAACCATTTATTTAGCTTACCGTTCCACAGGTCAGGAATTTGGTCCAGGCCCAACTAGGTGGCTCTTCTCGTCTTGGCCAGTTTCACTCGTATGTGTGTGGCCAGCTGCTGGTTTGGCTGGACACAGCTTGGTCATGGTGGCCTCCGCCAGAATGGTTCATCTCTGCTCTGTGTAGTCTCTCATCCTCCCTCAGGCAAGCCTGGGTTTGTTTTCACAGCTATGCAGCAAAGTTTCAAGAAAGCAAGAAGAGTGGTGGTTTGGAAGGAAAAGCCTCAAATTAGAGGCAGAGATCTGGGCCTTTTCATTCACATCTGGTATCCTGGTAGCTGGCTTCTCAATATCAAGACACCTTGGGCAATGAACTAGGGCTATAGAAAAATAGTTAAAGAAGAGGTAAACTCTGGGCAAGTATCTAACATTTGAAGGTATAGTTGACAGGACTTGATAGACATAGAGTGAGAAAAGATGAGGAAAAGAGGCCTCCTCCTTGGAAGATGGTTTGGTGGACTGAATGGAAGGTGGAGATAACTTGCTGAGCACTAATGATGTGCTGGATACTATTCGAAGCATTTTGCATACACAGCACACTGAGGTGTTTGAGAAAATATCTCTGGAGCTAGACTTGCCGAATTTGAACCTCATTTCTTCCACTGACCCAGAGAAAGTTCCTTAACCTTTCTATACCTCAGGTTCCTCATCTGTAAAAAAAAAAAAAAAAAAAAAAAAGTACAATAATGGCACTTACCTCAACAGGCTGTTGCAAGGATTAAATGAAATAATTCATGTGAGCCATGTACAAGTGCTTGGCTCCTATGGTGCTCTGTAAATATCTGCCACTGTCATTAGTATCCCATTTAATTCTCACAACCAACCCATGAAGTAGGTGCTTTTAGCTCCATTTTACAGGTGAGGAAACTGAGGCTTGGAGAAGTTAAATAATCACCCTAATATGTATGGCTTTGGATCCAAGCATTCATAACTCCAGGACCTGTGCTTTGAACTACCATGTCCTATTACACTCCCCCATTTACCATTCGCCAACAGGAAGAGAACATGTTAAGATAATTAATTTGGTTTTAGATGTAGCTATGGAGTTGCCTCTAGGACATCCAGGTAGAGACTTGTAGTCAGCAGTTGGGTTTGTACATGGAGCATGGAAATCAAGATGATGTACAGGCAGGGGCTGAGTCATGGATAGATAAGATCACACAGGGAGATGGTGTCACATGACAGCAGAGGAGGCCTGGGACACCTTGAAGGAGTAGATGGAGGAAAAAGACCCCTTATAGGAGTCTGAGGATGAGCAGCCAGAGAAGCAAATGGGAGGTTTTGGAGGGAGGCCATATGTTTGAGTTTTCCTGGGAGAGTCTTGGTTTATGACAGCCTGGCATAATAATTAATTAGAGCCCCCTTTCACTTTAAACAGTGGCCCAGTTTGGAAGATAAATTATATGCTCAGCCTCCCTAGAGGGTCAAGGAGGAGAAAACATCTCAGGGAGGAGGAAGTGTAGATGTTAAATATCACAGAAAGAATAAGGGAGTAACTTTTGGAAAGTGGTCCATTGGAACTGGATTTGGCAAACTGATGACTCTGGAGAGAAATTCCTCAGGAAATGGAGGGAAAACAGATTCAAGCTGAAATCATAATAAGAGATAAGTAGAGACAGCAGATGTGCTCACTCTCCAGAAACCTGGCTGAGAAGGGAAGCGACAGAAAGGCAGCTACTGGGAGCAGGAGAGAAGGATGCCCCCTGCCAGCCCCACTCAATGTGGAAGGATCTGACGGGAAGAAAGTCAATGGATAGAGAACTGATAGGCAACCCAGGAGATTACTGATGGATCGAGATTCCTAGGGGCCTAGAAAGGAGTAGATTCCAGACAGATAGGGAAGATCCTGAAAGAAATAAAGTGGGACATTTAGGAACCATTAGGTGAAATTCTCCTGAGAAGGTGGGTTTCAGGCACGGAGCTGATAAAGGGGTGGTATCACCTTGCAGAGGTTTGTCCAGGCGGTGGCCGAATGTGACCAACGGTACCCGGTCTTCCCTCATCCACAGACCCTTCACCCCCCAAAGAGCACACCCATATGCATGCATGATTTCTACACACAGGTCAGGAGGGTTGCTGCACAGTCAAGGCCACAGAGGGGTCCAGACCACAGTGAGGAAGCTCTCTTCCGTAGAGTAGTTTCCTGGTTCCTGGGTGTCCTCACTCCATAAACGGTTCTCTCCACTCCCCAAGCTAATTCATAACTGCTCTCAACAGCCATTCAGCAGCCCACTCTTCATTTAAAAAGATTTTCATAACATGTCTCAACTCCCAAATTTACAAATTACTTTTCACCAGTTACTTTCAAAACCAGCTGCATTCAGCCACTTCAGTGGGAGAGGTTCCTTAACTCCATAACTGTGGTTTCTCGAAGGCTCCTCCTAGGAAAGGTCCCTCTGAGGGCCCTTCTTGAAAACCCACAAGCCAATTCCTGGTGTCTGGGCTCCCCACCCTTCCCAGAGAGGGACACCCTTCCTAGCTGTTTCCCCCTGCCTGGACTTCAGGTCACATAGCCTTCTGGGTACTACGTCTCTGATTGAGGGCCAATTTTAGAATACTTTCTTCACCCTGACCCATGGAAAGACTATACAGATAAGAATTCTCTTACATTTCTCACATTTTTTCACTCCATGCATATTAGATAGAACATGGCCTTCATTGATTTATTTAACAAATGTTTGTCAAGCAGCATAGTATTCCAGATGTGGTGCTAGTGTGGGAATGCAGAGGGGCCGGTGCATGCTCCCTGCACTCAAGATGTTCTTCTGAGGCCAAGCCTACTCTGTCGTATAAGAGCCCCCCCCACCCCAATAATTCTGAGGAGTTGACAGCATTTAGAAATGGTATCACACAAATCACCATAAAATTTTGGATTAAGATGGTGAAGAGCTTTTATTGCAATTATTAATCAATAGTTTCATTTCTGTAGAAATAGAGTCCTGTGTAAATCAGTGTGAGAGGGGATACAAGGCCTTCTTATTACCATGCTGCAGACAATGGATCAGAGACACAAAGGTAAGAGCTGCCTTACAACACCATGTGAGGGACCAGGGCACAGCCCAGGCCCTCTGTTTTCTGAATTGGATGAAGAATCCAAGAGGAAACAGGAGACTATAGGGAGAGAAAAAATAACTCGGAGAAGAGTTGGAAGAGAAAAGGGAAATAGTCGATGAAGGGATGTGTGTAGGATAGATACAGACAGAGGTCAGGGTGAACCTTTGAATGAACGAAGACAACTGGAACTGATAAAATGAGAGAAAGATTCCCAGATCTCAATTCCCATTACATGAGTGCCGTGGCCCAGAGGCAGACTTGAGTGCCTTGCACAAAGAGCAGCCTCCACGTGGCCCCACCACAATTCCATCTTGACCCCTTTCTGTTGTCATTCCTCCAATTTCAGCCCACGTTTCAGCTAGTGCTTTCTCTTACCCAAGATCCACTGCCTTGACCTCTCTCTGACCTGCTTTCCCAACTGCCCACTGGACATCCCCACCAGTGGGCCTCAGAGCCACCTCAATGGCAATGTTTTATTCATTTATTCAAACATGGTATTGTGTGCCAGGAACTGCTCTGCCCAGCTCAGAGGAGACAATCAACAGCAAGCAGACATGGTTCTGCCCTGGATGGGGAGAGAGATAAGTCCAATAAATAACAAGTTGGTCAAACTAATGTGTGAGGACACCATACTCATGATATCCCACCTTCAACCCATCATCATCAGCCAGCAGGCAGAGCCAGCTAAAATCCTGGGTCCTTCTGACCCCTCCTTCTACCCCATGCCCACGTGTCCTGGTGACTCCCTGTGCTCGTTTGTCACCTCCTTTTCTTGCTCCACAATTCTGCCTGGGTTTCTAGTCTGCTGTCTCCTGTCTCCACCTTTAAGACTTCTTTTACAGTATTGCCTGAGGTTTTTTTTTTTTCTAAATTACAAATGTGATCATGGTATTTTCAATGTAAAACGCTTCACCAGAAAAAGCTGCAGGAGCTACAATGGAGCTACAAAGAAGAATAGTCAGAAATTAACTGGAGATAGAAGAATTTAATTCAAGACCCAGTTCATGAGAGAATAACTAGATGTAGACATACACACAGGATATAAAAGTACCAAATAACATAAAGAATGTGGTAATTTATGTATTTTATATATTTTATGTAATTTATATATTTTTATCCATTTTTTATATGTATTGATAATACAAGTGCCTTATATATATTGACAATATATTGGAAAATTCACCAAAACTAACCATAATTTAGGTCACAAAGAAAAACTTCATAGTTCCAAAAGGCAGACAGAATGTAGACAACCTTCTGATTTCAATACAATACAACTAGAATTTAATAACACCAGATCAGTCACTACCACCTGGAAATATTTTTTAAAATGTTACCTTAAATAACTTGAGTTAAAGAGGCAGTATACCAAGGCTGAATCAAGACGAAACAGAAAACCTGAACTTACTGATTACTACTAATGAAATTGTAGTAATCAACAAGCTCCCAACAAATAAAAGTTGTGAACCAGCTGACTTCACAGGTGAATTTTACCAAACATTCAAAAAAGAATTAAGATCTATTTTTTTCAAACTATTCCAAAAAATTCAAAAGCAGGGAGGGCTCCCAAACTCATTCTACAAGGCAGCCATTACCTTGATTCCAAAACCAGACAAAAACATTACAAAAAGGAAAAAAACCAAAAGAACTTTAGGCCGATATCCCTGATGAACATAGGCCAAAAATCCTCAGCAAAATCTTAGCAAACCTAATTCAGCAATACATTAAAAAGATCATATACCACTATCAAGTGGAATTTATTCCTGGTATGCAAGTTTGTTTCAATATCTGCAAATCAATTAATGTAATATACCACATAAATAAAATGAAAAATAAAAACTACATAGTCATATCAATAGATGCAGAAAGGGTGTTTGCCAAAATCAGTGTTCATTTATGATAAAAACTTTCAGCAAAGTGGAAACAGAAGGAACATATCTCAACTTAATAAAGGCCATATATGACAAACCCACAGCTAACATCATACTCAACAGGGAAAAACTAAAATCATTCTCCTTAAGATCATGAACAAGACAAGGATGTCCACTTTCATTCAACATAGTACCTGAAGTCCTAGCCACAGCAATTAGACAAGAAAAAGAAGTAAAAGGCACCCAGATTGGAAAGGAAGAAGTAAAACTGCCATTATTTGCAGATGACATGACACTATATAGAGAGAACCCCAAATGTTCCACCAAAACTATTAGAACCAATTAATGAATTCGATAAAGTAGCAGGATACAAAATTAATATTTATAAGTCAATTGCGTTTTTAATACACCAATAGCAAACATTCAGAAAGAGAAATTAAGAAAACAATCCTATTTACAATTGTGTCAAAAATAAATAAATAAAATACCTAGGAATAAATTTAACCAAGGAAGTAAAAGACCTGTATTCAGAAAATTATAAGACATTGAGAGAGAAATTAAAGAAGATACAAATAAATGGAAGCATATGCCATGCTCATGGATAGAAAGAATTAGTATAGTTAAAATGTCCATACTAATGCAAAGCAATCTGTAGATTCAGTGCAATCCCTATCAAAATACCAATGGCATTTTTCACAGAACTAGAACAAATAACCCCAACATTTATATGGAACCACAAAAGACCCCTAATAGCCAAGACAAGCTTGAGAAAGAAGAACAAAGCTGGAGGTATCATGCTACCTGATATCAAATTACACTATAAAGCCATAGTAATCAAAACAGCATGGTATTGGCATGAAAACAAACACATAGATCAATGGAACAGAAGAGAGAGCCCGGAAATCTATGACAAAGGAAGCAATAATATACAGTGGGGTAAAGAAAGCCTATTCAATAAGTGGTGCTGGGAAAACTGGAAAGATACATGCAAAAAAAATGAAACTGGACCACAATTTTACCCCATATATAAGAATAAACTCAAAATGGTTTAAAGACTTAAATGTAAGGCCCCAAACTACAAAACTCTTAGAAGAAAACATAGGCAGTAAACTCTCAGACATTACCCTTAGTAATATTATTTACTGATCGATCTCCTCAGGCAAGGGAAACAAAAGAAAAAATAAACAAATGGGACTATATCAAACTAAAAATTTTTTGCACAGCAAACGAAGCCATCAACAAAACAAAAAGACATCCTATTGAATGGGAGAAGATATTCATCAGTGATACATCTGATAAGAGATTAATATTCAAAATCTATAAAAAACTCATATAATGCAACACCAAAAAAGCAAACAACCCAATTTAAAAAATTGGGCAGAGGACCTGAACAGACATTCCCATTTCTCCAAGGAGGACATACAGATATCCAGCAGACATATGAAAAGATGCTCAACATTGCTAATCCTCAGAGAAATGCAAATAAAAACAGAGAGATATCACCTCACACCTGTCAGAACAGCCATCATCAATAAATCTACAAATAAGAAGTGTTGTGAGGATGTGGAGAAAAGGGAAACCTCATGTTCTGTTGGTGGGATTGCAAACTGGTGCAGCCACTATGGGAAACAGTATTGAGGTTCCTCAAAAAATGGAAAATGGAACTACCTTATGACCCAGCAATTCCACTCTTGGTTATCTATCTAGGGAAATCCAAAACACTAATTAGAAAAAAATATATGCCCTCCTATGTTTACTGCAATGCTATTTACAATAGCCAAGATATGGAAACACCCAAAATGCCCATCAATAGACTATTGGATAATTGTGGTACATATATACAATGGAATATCACTCTGCCATAAAAATAATGGAATCTTACCATTTGCAATAGCATGGATGGATCTAGAGGGTATTACGCTAAGTGAAATAAGTCGAATTGAGAAAGACAAATACCATGTGATCTCACTTATATGTGAAATCTAAAGAACAAAATAAACAAATAAAACAAACAAATTCATAGACACAAACTGATGGTTACTAGATGGGATGGGGGTTGGGGGAATGTGTGAGAAAGGTGAAGGTAGTAAGAAGTACAAATTGGTAGTTACAAAATAGTCATGTGGTTATAAAGTACAGTATGGGGAATATAGTCAATAATATTGTAATAACAATGTACAGTGTCAGATAGTAACAGACTTATTGGGGTTATTACTTTGTGAGGTATATAAATGTCTAATCACTATGTTGTTTTGTATACCTGAAGCTACAAAAAAAAAGAAGAGAGAGAGAAAATATAAACCCCAAATGGAAGATTATCTAGAAAATTATAATAACCTCTTTTGAAACATCAACAACAAATAAATAAAAACATTTATCGGGACTCCTTTTCCCTTACTACAGTTGAAAATGCCCCCTATGTATCCCATGACACCCTGCTCACATGTCTCTGCTCCCATATTTGTTTGGCTCCAGCAACTGAATTCCTCAAAAGTTCTGGAAGCTGCCACCTTCATTTAGTCCTCCACACTTTTTCACCTCAATTCCCTTTGCCTGGAATGTCCTTTCCCTTCTTACCTGCCTAGGAAACTCTTGTTTATATAACTTTAAGACTCAGCCCTCCTTGGAGGGCTGAGTCTTACACAGAATCTTCCACGCCTCCCCCATGTCCTCAGAGGCCTTGGCAGCTTCCTGTGAAGAAGACTGTGAAAAGAGAGCCTCAGCTAAGACATGGAAACAACCAAAGTGCCCTTCCATAGATGATTGGGTAAAGAAGATATGGTATATATACACAATGGAATACTATTCTGCCATAAGAAAAGATGAAATAGTGCCATTTGTGACAACATGGGTGGATCTTGAGATTATCATGCCAAGCGAAATAAATCAGGAAAAGTCGAGAACCATATGATTTCACTGCTAGGTGGGATATAAAACTGAAAACAACAAAGGAACAAGACAAACAAATGAAGAAACAAAAACTCATAGGCACAAACAATAGTTCCAAGGGTCAGGGGGAAGGGGCATGGTAGATGAGAGAAAAAGGGATCAAATATGTAGTGATGGAAAAACTGACTCTGGGTGGTGAACACACAATGTATCACAAGATGTATTACAGAAATGTACACCTGAAACCTATGTAATTTTACTAACAATTGTCACCCCAATAAACTTTAATAAAAAAAGAAAGAGAGAAGAGATCTTCAGTCAGAAGGCCTCAGCCACTCCCCAGGCCAGCAGTTTCAATGAAGTGCCACTAACACCAAGCTCCCTTGTCCCTTTCACCTTCCACGCTCTTGGCAGCTGGCTGCATTTCTATGAGTTCTTTTGCTCTTGGTCAGCTAATATTGCTGGATAAAACCAAACCAAACCAGAAAGTTGCGTTAATTCTACACACTACCAAATTCATCTGTCCTTAGCTGTCCCTCTCCCCTTTAGCCTGGCTCAGGAATATTCTCTTACTGAGTCCCTCACACAGCAGGTTCCAGAATGAGTCCCAAAGATTACAGGTGTCCTTTGAGATGCATATTTTATGTATTTATGTATGGGTTTTTATGTATTTATTTTTGAATTTTTGTTTTGTTTTGTTTTGGAGAAAGGTAGGGAAGGAAAGGATTCTTATATAAATTTGGGAAATGCTCTGCTAAAAAAATAGTTAAACTGGTCTCATGTTAAACAGCTTATCAGAACTTTTAATTCACTGATAAACATTATGAAGCCCTAAAAAGTATGCAAATTTCCCCCAAAGTATTTGAATGTGGAACTCTTTTGTCAATCATGCCCTAACACATCTTGAACTTTTTTTAAAACAGCGTGGGGAGTGCTCCCCTGTAGCAGCTGACATGATCTCTTTTACTAGGAAAATCAAAACCCAGGAGTCTGCTCCCTGATCTATCTGTCTCTCTAACACAAACGCCCTGCTCCTTCACGTTTTCTCTGCTTTTCCATAGACGTAGAGACTCTTTCTTCCCTTGTATTCTCAATGCCATATATTTCCTTGCTCCATTCATCTCCTTATTTATCTCTTTCTCTTTCTCGATACCGCTCCTCTGCTTTCAGTCATGATTGTCTTAGTGTGGCTCCCCCTAGAAGCAGAGCCTGAGGTGGGAGGCACATGGGTAAGTGAGGGGAGTGGGGTGGGAGGGACTGGCACAGGGAAGAAAGTCACCAAGCACAGTGGTAAGCCAGGTACTACAGTGAACACTGAAGCTGAGTCCCGCAGGGCAAAGTGGAAAACATCACAAAACACATTTCAGCAAAGGGTGAGGGACTGGTGTGCTCGTGCCCCACACCTGCAGAGGATGAGGAGTTGTTAATTCCTAGGCACTCGCAATTCTCCATGTGCTCGTCAAAGTGGTTTCCCACACCCTTAAACCAGTGGTTCTCAAGTTGGGGTGATTTTGTCCCCCAGGGGACAGTTGGCAATGTCTAGAAACATTTTTGGTTGTCATAACTGGGTGGATAGGGGACGCTACTAGTGTCTAATGGATAGAAACCAAGGATGCTGCTAAACATTGTACGATGCACAAGACAGCCACCCTTCTCCCCCAACCCCCACCCTGCACAAGCCCAACATAGAACTCTCTGGCTGCAGTAGGGCTGTTAATAGGGCTGAGGTTGAGAAACTCTCACCTTTAACAATGGTGCAGGTACTGGCAGCTGGCATGACAGAAATAGTAGGGGAATCATGAGAATATGGGCAGCATCTGCTACGGTGCTCAGGACACTGTAATCTAACATCAGCAACACAATCCTCAACCTTGCTACCCCTCACGCTGCCACTCCATCTGTTATACACTGAATGCTTGTGTCCCCGCCACACTTCATATACTGAAACTCGATGCCCAGATGTGATGGTATTCAGAGGTGTGGCTTTGGGAGCTGATTGGGGTTAGAGGCGGTCATGAGGGTGGAGCCCTCTTCAATGTGATTAGTGCCCTTGTAAGTATCTCAGGAGAGCATGCTTCCCCTCTGTGCGCTCTGCCGTGTGAGGATATAAGAAGTTAGTAGTTTGTGAACCTGAAGATCTTGGACTTTCAGCCTCCAGAACTGTGAGAAATAAACATCTGTTGTTTATAAGTCACCCAGTCTATGGTATTTTGTTATAGCAGCCCAAACGGATCAAGACACCATCCCTTTCTCTCTTCCTATTCTCACACAGCTGAAGAGCATCCACCCCTCTGCCTCCATGTCCTCAGCGCCCAGGCTCCTGCTGGCCTCTTATGATCTGGCGTCGCTCATCACATCTCTGAAAACCTCTCCCTGGATACCATTGGTGAAGTTCTGATTGCTACCTTGACCCTTCTTGGAACCTATTTTGCTTCACTTCTCTGCACTTCACTTCTCTTTGAAGTTCGCCTCCTTGGCTCTGGGGCACCTATCACTTGGACTAAGCGAAGATTAACCCCTGGCAGCAGGTCAAAAGATGCTGGCAAGGATCTGGAAGCTGTGGAACCTAAACCTATGTAAGTGCAGGGGATTAAGGTAATCTCAGTGAGTCAGAAGCCAGATAAGCAATTCTAGAAAACTAGATGCCCCAAGGGCCAAGCCAGGAGGCATTCCAGAGGCAAACAGCAAGGCTGGTGAAGCTCCCAGGGGATGGCACTGTACAGTGAGGGTTGGGACCAGGCCGGCAGGAGAGCTGAGCGGACTGAGGAAGTGGAATGGATGCTGGTTCCAGAGTGCTCACGAGTTAGACCCTGACCATGCAGAGGTCACTCTCTGGGAGTCAAACCGAACAGAATAAGCAACGAAGAAAAGCAAGTAATACGGTTGTGTGAAAAGTACAATAAAAACACGTGGTACCAGGGTGGCAGAGAGGAAGGGTCAAAAAAGGCTTCCTGGAGTCAGTGACATAGGAACTGGGTTTTGAATGAAGAACCAGAGTCAGACTTCACGCTGACAGAAGAGGAAGACACCAGAAGAGGGGATATCGGGTACAAAGGCAGAACCAGAGCCATGAAGTTTGAGGAAGTATTTGGGGTAAGCTGGGGAGTATGGCAGGGGTAGCTCCCCCCAGGCTTTGAATGCCAAGCCAAGGATTCAGGATAATCCTGTGGGAATTGGTGGATGATTTTTAAGCCCAGGAGAAGTGTGATCAGATTTGACCTGAGACACTTAAAGGCCATACAGTTGCTGTACAAAGAACATAAAGGCAGGCACTAAAACATCAATTGTTTATTCAGGAGATTTTTATGAAACACTCCATGCTAGTCACTGCTCTCCAGACTGGGGATACAGAAATGAACAAATAGATGAGACTCTCTGACCTCATGGAATATATCGTGTGTGTGTGTGTGTGTGTGTGTGTGTGTGTGTGTGTAGGGGGAAGATAGTCAATAACAAATCTATAAGTAAAACAAGAAAATATCAGGTGGTTCGAAAGAATTCAGGAAGAATAAAACAGAGGGGTGAGATGGAGTCACTGGGAGGTTATTTGCAGCAGATAGGAAGGGGAAGGCCTCTCAAAAGCAGTGACACTTGAACCAAGAACTTTGAAAACAGCAAGCCTGGCCGGTGAAGCTTGAGAGATAGGGCCTTCCAGAGAGAGGCAAGAGTTCATGCAAAGGCCCTGGGGTGGGAGTTTGAAAAACAGAAAGAAGGCCATTGAGAGTGGCAGAGGAAACCAAAGGGGAGATGGTAGGTTACAGAGCTATTACTGGTTAATTGACAGCCTCTGGTGACTGGGTATAGGATGTGGGTGTAGGATATCCTCCCACATCTATTTTGGAAACATGGGTACCCCCACCCAGACAGAAATAGCAGAAATAACTAGTTCTGATGGAACACAACGGATTGTGTAGTGAGTTGAACAGTGGTTTGTTCAGTTTGACAAATGATATGTCTTAAGTCCTAACTCCTGGGACCTTTGAATGTGACCTTATCTGCAAGTGTAATTAAGTTAAGGATCTTGAGAGGAGATCCTGCTGGATTTAGGGTGGGCCCTAAATCCAATGTCAGGTGTGTTCGTGAGGGAAAAGCAAAGGGATATGGAGTCACAGAGACACACAGGAGAGGGCAGAAGGCCATGTGAAGGCGGGAGCAGAGACTGGATTCCTTGCAGCACAAGCCAAGGAGCCCCTGGGGCTACCGGAAGTTGGAAGAGGCAAGGAAGCATCCTCCCCTGGAGCCTTCAGAGGGAGCATGACCTTGACTTCAGACTTCTGGCCTCCACAGCTGTGAGAGACTAAATTTCTGTGTTGTTTTTCTAAGCCACCCAGCTTGTGGTGATTTGTTATGGCAGCCGAAGGACTAATACAGAACTCTCCATGTTAAGCGTGGGGAGCTTGCTGGGGGTGTTGACGAGGCAGGTGCACGCTTGGCGCTCCACTCAGGAAAGAGGCCAGGGCTGGGTGGAAAGCTTTGAAAGCCAGCTGAGCTTACAGGTGGTAGTTTAAACCAGTGTCAGTTTTGAGGGGGAATAAGGCCAGCTAGGACACTGCCCCAGACACTTTCTCAGAAGCACAAATCAAAAAAAGTTTTCCAGATTGTTTTTTTAAAAACGGATTTCACTCACTGATATAACCAAATGCCTACACTATCAATGAAATGTGATGTTCATATGAAAGAATATGTTTATATGTATTTTAGTGTCTCCCAATAAATTAAAGAGTATCTTTATCAGATTATTTTCTTAAGTTGGGAATGCCTGCGCTTCTTTGTACTTCCTCTGATGTGAAGCCAGCCTATTTTACACCTGACACTACTGAGTACAAAGAAGGAGACAGGCTGGAGTGGAGGAAGCACTAGAAACCCTATTTGTTAGTTATGGTACCGCACAGTGTAAATTCTTCCCGGCTCCTCTGAATGGGCTTCCTAAGTTCACAAACTGTATTTGTACCTCCACTTTATCACTTCGTTCAAAATGTGTCCATGCATCGATATTGCAAAAGTGACATTTCTCTCTCTCTTTTTAAGATTTTGTTGGGAATTGGGGAAGCCAACAGTGTTGAGGAATTGGGGAAGGGAAACATTGTGTTTTTCCAGGGTCCAAGTCAAGTTGTAGTCCTTCAGTCTTAACATGGAGGGCACAAGCTCAGCTCCAAGTCCAGCCACTGCTTTCAATCTAGTTGCGGGATGGAGGATGGAGGGGACGGGGGGAGGAGTGGGGGGGCAGTTAAGGGTGGTGCAGCCCACCATCTCATGTGGGAGTCCAACCAGCAACCTTGTTGTTAACAGCACCCATTCTCACCAGCTGAGCATCCAGCCGCCCATTGGCAGCTCAGCGGCAGCTCAGCTCGGATGCAGCTCACTGGCCCATGTGGGAATCGAACCAGCTACCCTGTTGCTCAGAGCTCACGCCCTTAACCAACTGCACCACTTGGCCAGCCAACGTTTCTCTCATAGCACCTGGCCCCTAATATTTGCAGGACCTGGGGCAAGAGCACAAATTCTGCGTGCCTCAGCATTTTCAAATTACTAAATGTTAAATGGGATGTATTTTGCTTACCGACCTTGACAAATAACTTCCTAATGCCCTGGAAGGCCAGGATCAAGTTCAGAACGCAGAGGCTCCTTGGAATTCTGCCCTGGAATGTGGAGTGTGGGCAGGGCTCCCTCCAGGCCCTGCTCTTCCTACCACCTGTTCGGCACACCCAAAGGGACCTCTGGGGCTGCAGGCCCGCACTAGTGGACAGGGCGGAGCTCCAGCGGCACGTCCCCATAAGCAGCACCCCTTGGCCACCCTCAGCCTGAACTCAGTGCCTCCCAGAGGACTGGCCCAGAAAAGAGGCCCTACACTGGCTTTGGAGTTGGGTTGGGGCCATTTAGGCAGGAAATTCTGAGATCTAGGGGGAAGGCATGGACTATGGGTAGGTTTGCCCCCTTAGCCCTGCACACTCCTTTATCAGTGAGAAGGGCCACAGAGCCAGGACCCAGGCAGGGGCTTCTATGGCCGGCGGAGATCTAAGGGTTTGGTGCTGATCAACACTCACCCTAATGAGAGAGTCGAAGAAATGTACCAACACATGGCCATGCTCAATGAGTGGACTTAATTGCACACTTTTTCGTTTTGAGAAAATGTGGGTTAAGAAATGAAATACCTTAGCTATTTTGAGCCCTGATTAATAAACCTGATTATGAGGCCAATATTTCATTGAGTTTTAGAAATGAAAGATCAAACCCCTAAAAAGTTGGAATATAGTAAAATGAGACTGATATTAATGAAACAGCATCATGGGTGGCAGGGTCTCAGAATCCTTTTCCCATTGCTTTGTTCTTCCTGCCTTCCTTCCTCCCTCCTTTCCACTCACTCTCCTTTCCAAAGCAGGAGGAGCCTAGAGGAAAATCATGGGCTTGCATGGAATCACCTGGGGAAAATGTAGCTACAGCGGTGAAACAAGAGGGCCACATCAGAATTCAGGAAACATCAATATCCAATAATCAAGCCAAGGAAGAGCTTCCACCAGGGAAAGTCCCAGAGTGGGATAGGAGGGAGAATAGAGGTAGAGGTTCCATGGACGGGGAGGAGACTGGGAAGACAGAGTTCCAAAGGAACGAGTTGTCAGAGGATCCAGTGTCCTGAGGAGCCGCCATCTTCCTCAGGCCAACGGGAGCAAACCTTGCCTCTCCCAGCCCAGCCATGCAGCCTCTCTCAAGAGCACCATCTCTTTCGCATCCCCTGTGTGGGCCTGCTACAATCCTGCCATTTCTTTTCTCTCCCTATAGTCCCCCCTTAATCAGGGCTCTCTCTGGTGCTTTTATTCCACACCACTGACTTCCCAACCTCCATCTCCAGCCCTGGTCTCTTTCCTGAACCTCTGACAGAACAACTGGCCCCAAGCATGTGCTTTGCTCAGGAGAGGTGCTCACTTGGTAATAGTTCCAATGAAGTTGCCCAGATGGAAATGTTCATCAGAGTTCCTGACTCCCAAACCAAGAAAAATCTAGTTCATTCCTGGAGAGAGAGACATGAACACAGACCTTTTACACTATGGCTCTCTCTGGTCCCTCAACACTGGAACCCCACTGTCCTCCTCCCTGCTACCCAGAATGCCCTTTCCTTGGCCTGGAGCATTCTTCCCTCATCTTCCTCTCCCAGATCATATGTCACCTCTCGGTGACCCCTCAGGCAGGAAACCTTCCCCTAATATATTTTTTTTATGTGTGTGTATGTACATCTCTTATAATATTTTTTCATTTTATATTTTCATTGTCTCCTCTCCCCCATCTAAACTGTGGGCTGGTAGAGAAGGTTTACTTTACCCAGTGTTATGAACTGAATTGAAGGGCCCCACATTTGTAGAACATAGTAACACTCTCTTGTAAAAGTTTATTTAAAAGTGCAAGTTTAATTTAAGAGTTCAGGTTTAATGAAGCACTCAGGGAAGACTGTTCAAGAACTCTCCAATGCTTGTGAAATTGTCCCCCACACCCCCCTACCCACTTCCCCCACCAGCCCTTCAGGGGTCAGCGCTCTGGTTGGGTCCAGGTTTCAGGACAACCCACTATTTCCCACTCTGGATGCAATGTGAGTGTACATATCTGTACTATGTATTTCTGTTTTGTTATTGTACATAAGCTCTTAGATGTTCTGCAAGAATCTGGAATTTTAAATTTTAAAAACGGAGTCCTTTTTCCAGTATCTGTGGGCTTGCTCCCTCAACTCCAAATTTTGTTCAAATGTTACATTCCCAGGGAGCCTTTCCTTAGTCACTCTATTGAAATTTGCAGCCCCCCTCCCCAGTCAATGTATACAACCTGTTTTCTGCTTTATTTTTCTTCATAGCGCATATCAGTCTGATATACTACATATTTTATTCATGTTCTCTTAATTATCTATCTCCTGCCAATAGAAGGTAAATTTCATGAGGATGGGGCTTATTCCAGTACTTAAAACAGTGCCTGGCACATAGTAGGTCCTTACTAGTTATTTGTTGAATGAATAAATGACTGGATTATTAAATACCCACTCTTGGCATCCACCTCGGACTCACCCTGTCAAGAAATAAAGTCTGACACCATTTTACACCAATAACCAGGCTCAAAGAGTCGACATCATTTTTCTTTCCCATTTCCTCAGTCTCAGCTATCAAGTTCCCAAGTCTTAGCAGTTCTTGTGCTATGTCCTTCACTGACGCTCTGCCCTTAATAGATGCTCAATAAAACACTACTGTAAGGTTACTTCTGGCAATTGGGATGGAAGAAAGAGAGGAAGATTTATTTTTCCTCTTCACCTTTTGAACTATTTGATTATTTTAAAAATCAATAGAGTTGCAGTAGACAGTGTTAGTTTCCTATCTATCACCCATTCTCCACCCCCCACTTCCTTATATCAGGTGTTCATCAGCCTCCATACGGCCCACTACATGCTCAGGGGAAGCCGACTCTAATTCTTCAATTTGGCTGCCAGAGAAAGGGTGGATCCTTATTAGTTTAATCCATTCTCTGCATGTATATCATCAGCCCTGACTGGGTGCACAAGACCCAAGTTGGCTCAGTCAAGTACTTTCTCTTTCTTCACAGATATGGATAAGATAATGCCAACTGTCTCTGGCAGCCATCTTTGTGACCATAAAGGGAACCAGCCAGGGACAGAGAGCTCTCACTGAGGATGGCAGAGCAAAGAGATAAAATGAATTTAGGGCCTTGATGCTGTTACTGTGCTGCATGTCGCAGAATCCATTCAGAAACCCATTCTGTCTCTGTATTGCTGGTTCATTCATTTTTCACTCTGTAAATACTGATGGAGTGCCTGCTATATGCCAGGCACTGTTTTATGTGCTGGGAATATAGCTGTAAATTTTTTTTTTTTTTTGAGGGCAGTGTCACTGGCCCTCTTATGTGGGACCGAGCCGGGGCCGCTGGCTTCCCAAGCCAGCGCTTAACCGTCGCGCCACTCGGCTGGCCCAAATATTAACTTTTTTTTTTTATAGCTGTAAATTTAACAAAACCCCAAATCCCCACCTCATGGGGCTTACATTCCTGAGTGGGGGAGAAAGGAGTGACAAACTATAAAAATAGCTATAATAAATAAGTAAATAATATGTTAAAAAGTTATAAGCTCTATGAAAAGAAAAATAGAACCATTTGCTAGACTGGATTTTCAAACACTGAACTCCTATATGAATTGTGTGGGTTTTTTTCAGTAATAAATCAAAACAACCTTTTTGGAGGCTGACAATCTTTAGTTTTAAATGTACATAGAGTACCATATAAAAGTTATCAAAATAATTTAATGTTAGGACTAGAAGAGGGGTCAGCAAATTGTGGCTCCCAAGCGGCAGGCTCTGAAGTAAAATTGAAAATGAAAATAAAACTATCATAGTTTCGTTTATAAAATATTTATTTATTTATTTATTTATTTATTTATTTATTTATTTATTGAGGGCAGTGTCACTGGCCCTCATATGTGGGACCCGAACTGGGGCCGCTGGTTTCCCAAGCCAGCGTTTAACCACCACACCACCCAGCTGGCCCTCATTTATAAAATTTTTAAAGGATATTATTCACATAACGGTGATTATGTAAAAATATATTTATGACTCTTGAATGATTTTTAAATTGTTGTGAAGGACAGGATTGGCTCTTCCAGGGGTCGGCAAACTTTTGAGACACAACATACCCAAAGAGCCGCATGTGGCTCGCGAGCTGCAGTTTGCTGAGCCCTGCACTAGAACATAGTGTATCAGGGATAAAAGTATAAAGTTTGTGTAAGCCAAGTGCATATGATTATATTTAATTGCAAAGCCTGGACTACTACGTTTATTGACAAATTATCAGTTCTGATGCCGAAAAAATGTGACGAATGATGACCAGCGCAAAGTAAGCAGAATGATTAACAAGGTACCTCTCTGTCCAGTAACATAAATTACAGAAATGGCAATGGATCTGAAGCAGCCATTTTTACCAGCAGAACAAGTGGAATGAGTCACTGAAAACTGGCAAACCCAGCAATATTCTGAACTGTGGTGTTCTTTTAGGGTTGTCAGTATGACAACCTATGAGCTGAGTAAAGAAATCCATGAAGATATTTTATGTGCCAACCTGGGCCAACTTGTACAGACAGCTCACTGATCCCTCATGGTGTATGTAGACTGGAAGCAAGGATTTGGGTTGGGCTGGGCTGAAGCTCTGGCTGGTAACGTAAGACCCATCTCCATGTTCAAGCTGTTGCACCAAAGCTATGTGCCCTTATATGAGGGTAAGCTCGTGATCTTAATTGTCAGACCTTGTATATACAAGGAAACTGTCACCCTCCATCATATGTATGAAGATTTAAGACAAGTGCTTAGTGAAGCTGATAAAATTGCCAATCATGTCACCAGCAGGCAATTAAATACTTCACCTTTTTTCTCGGCTGTGTGAAGAGATGGTCAGTGGCTACCAAGAACCACAGTTTCAAATGGAAGATCATTATTTTCGGTTAGAAAAGTTTTTGTTCATTCAAGTTATAACAGGAACTTCATTTTTTTCATAGAGAACTTTTCTTTTTTGAGGTATTATGCCTGGATGGTCCTGGCTTGACGAATTATTCTTTGTGCTCCTCTAAACACCTGTACATACTGTTACGAAGCAAGTGTGTGAGTACTCTACAACAGAGACCAAGGAGTGGCAGTGGGGGCAAATATGGCATCATGGAGTAGGGACTTGGATTTGGGGAGTTCAGATTTTTTTCCATTGCCTTAAAGACTTTGTTATTAAGTCATCTGAAAATATGTTACGAAGAGACACTGGAAAAAATTTAATTTAAAGACTCTCATAAGTATTTTCCCCAAACTGGCAGTGGCTTAGTAGAAAAGGAAATCTTTATTTCACCACTTTAAGACATTACCAAATAACTTTAGAATTTCTTAAGAAGAACAGACTCTGGAGATACCTTCAGATGGTTTCTTTTTCTTTCTTTATTTTTTTGAGGAGACAAGTGTCTTCTATTGTAGGTGCCAACAGCTAGGAAAGAGGGCAGACTCATGTCTAAAAAAACCACCTTCTCAGATGGTTTCTTGAAACATACTTTTTGGTTTGTATGGGTTTTGAAGACAGTTATTCACATCATTTTAAGTGGGAATTATTTCTCAGCAAACAAAAATTTTTTTTTAGAACTACTTACAGCTGTATCTCCAATCAACGAAGATAGTTAATCGTCATAGTGGTCAACATTTACTAGCACTTTCTTTGTGTAAGCACTGTTGAAAGTGCATGTATTAACACACTTAATCCTCTCAACAACCTTGTGAGGTAGGGGTTACCCCATAAATAAGTAAATTATTATATCCATTTTATAAATGATGAATTTTAGGCACAAAAAGTTAAGTAACTTGCCCAAGATTGCACAACTGGGAAAGTCAGAATGAAAGCCTGGGCAATTCTGGCATCCAAGGCCACATTTTTAAACATTATGCTACATATTTTAAATATATAAATATGTGTGTGTGTGTGTGTGTATATATATATATATTTAAAGTAAGTGATGCCTTACGGTGGCCGAGTGGCTCAGTTGGTTAAGAGAGCAAGCTCTGAACAACAGGGTCACCAGTTCCATTCCCATATGGGCCAGTGAGCTGGGCCCGAGCTGAGCTGCTGCTGAGCTGCCAACAGGTGGCAGGATGGCTCAGCTGGTGAGAGCATGCGCTCCTAACAAGGTTGCCAGTTAGACTCCCGCATGGGATGGTGGGCTACACCCAGCCACAACTAAGATTGAACACGGCACCTTGAGCTGAGTGGCTGTGAGCTGCCGAGGGGCAGGTGACAACTAGACTTGAAGCTGAGCTAGCTGCACCCTCCACAATTAAGATTGAAGGACAACAACTTGGCTGTTCCCCTTTCCCAATTCCCCAATAAAATCTTATAAATAAATAAATAAATAAATAAAGTGATGCCTTATTGCTGCTGCAACCAATTACCACAAAACTGGTGGCTTAAAACACCACAAATTTATTATCTTACAGTTCTGGGGGTTAGAAGTCTGACATGGTCCCCCTGTGCTGAATCAAGGTGCAGTCGGGGCTACCCTCCTTCTGGAGGCTCAGGGAAAATCTCTTTCTTCACTCTTTCCATCTTCTAGAGGCTGCTTGCATGTCTTGGCTCTTGGTCTCCTTTCTCCATCTTCAAACCAGAAGTATAGCATCTTCAGTTCTCCTTCTGACTCTGACATTGATTCATTAGCCTCCCTTTTCTATTTGTAAGGACCCTTGTGATTACATCAGCCCTCTGGGAAAATCCAGGATAATCTCTTTATTTTAAGGTCAGATAACTAGCAACCCTAATTCCATCTGTAATCTTAATTCTTCCTTACCATAACATATTCACAGGTTCCAAGGTCATTATTCTGCCTACCACAACTTACCTAGCTCAAAATCAAAAATTACAAAACAAAAAAGGGGTACAGTGGGAAATCTCCCTTCTCCATCGGCCCTCCAGTCACACAAGTCCCTTCCCCAGAAGCAATTGATGTGATCAGTATCATCCTTCTAGATTTATTTTATGCATGTAAGAGCAAATATATATATTTGTTTTATTTTTTAATCTTCATTATACACACTGTTCTATATCTTGCTTTTTTCATTTAAAAAATATGTCGTGGAGATCATTCAGGTTGATATATAAAGAGCTGTGTCATTCTTTTTTTTGCCTGAATGGTATTTTCTCACATGGGCATATATCATATTGTATTTAACCTCACTTGTCCCACAGAACATTTAGGAGGTCTCCAATCTTTTGCAATACAGACAATGCTGAATGAACATGCCTCATGATTGCCTCATGATTTGGCAAGTGGAGAGTGCATCTGTAAGATCAACCCCTAAAAGGAGGGTGACAGGCTCAAGGGGCATATGCATTTATAGTTTTGATAGCTAATGTTAAACTACTTTCTTTTGCCTTTTCCAACTATGAATTTTTTAAAATATGAAACTTATGTTTATCTAACAAATGTAATAAGTATCTCTTGATTTCTAGGCATGCATTTCAAAAATTCATTAGATGTATCATTTGCTTTCCATTGTTCTCTTTTAATCCTTTTAATGTTTTGAATTTAACAAGCTATTTTATTTTTATTGTAGTTTTTAAATTTGCTTCTTTATGGTGAGTGACACTGGCTTTCTGTTTATAAAGTGCCATCAACTTCCATTTAAATTATTTTTATGTTAAAAAAGTAGAGGTGATTTAAAGAAAAATAGTATGCAAATAGTAATACAGATGTTACCCCGATATGGAGAAAAAAAATTATGAGGGAGATATCCTAATGGTTGCTCCCTCACATCAAATCATTATCACTTGTTTAGCTTTTGATGTTCTTTTCCATAACTGAGAATCATTGTCAACAAAAAGATTCTTAACAGAGAGAGGGAAAAAGTGGCAAAGCAGCAGAAATTCTGCAGAAACTGCCTTCTTCTCTTCAGGAGCAGATCGTCGTTTTCCTTTGTGATATTCTCAAATGTTTCTAGCTCCTCTCTCATGGATGGAAGCCAGAAACTTGGGCATCCAACAGAAAAAAAGTCAATCCAAATAGATAAACTGAAATAATTAAAACCAGACAGTCCTAGAACATTAGGCTTCCTGCTACTAGGAAGGTGACAGCTTTTAGGAAGGCACAGCCTTGATTCCTATGCTCTAAACACTCTCATCTTTTTTCATCCTTTGTTGTAAATATGCAGCCTGTCTCTCTTATCTACTTTGTAGACTGTGGGTGGCAAACTTTAATCAGGACTATCTATCTCCTAGGGCCTACCCTGCTTGTGACTGGGTACATTACATTCCTTAGTGGAGAAATGAGGGGATGCAAACTATCTTTAATATTTGCCCACACCAGCATTCCCTAAGGGTAGTCGACAGAAAATAATTTTGTAGAACTTCAATGAATATTACGTGGAAGAGGGTTTCCATGATTAAATGTTTGGGGGTACTTTGAGTTAAATAGCTTTCTTTATTGCAAGCTTTCTCAGAGCAATTATTATGCTCTTTGGCCAGAACCAGGAACTCAAAGATCATCTTAAGGGACTAGTGTTTCACAGATCAGGTGTTCAGTGGTATTATTGGGTGTTTGGAAAAGTCATGATGTATTTTGTCTATGTTTTTCAAAGGTCATTTATTTATATAAAGAACAAAGATCAATCAGTGATATAGTGCCCATTTTGTTCGATAACCTTTGGACATCTTTCAGTGAGCTTCATAATTCCTCATTCATAGAAGGACCTGTCTTTATTTGCGAAAAACTGAACAAGGTGCAGATTTACAGCCTCATCTGAATTGAACGTTATACTACGCAAGGAGTTTTGAAGAGAGTAAAACAAGTGGAAGTCTGATGGTGCAAGGTCAGGCAACTATGGTGGGTGTGTTGCGATGGAACACAACTCCTTTATAAATTACAAGCTCTGGACATTTCTGGATGATGGAGTCATTCAAACTTTCCAATTGCTGACAGTACACATTCGAATTGATTGTTTGGTTCCTTGGTAGGAGCTCAAAAAACACGACACCTTTAAAATCCCACCATACTGAGAGCATAACATTCCTCTGATGAATGTCTACTTTCGATGTCATTTGAGGCATAAATCATTACATCGGGACCAAGACCTTTTGCACACCACATTGTTGTAAACAATCCATTTCTCATCACCAGTTATCAGTTGTTTCAAAAAAGGATCATTTTCCTCATGTTTAATGAGCATATTACAGATGTTTATATGCGCCATCAAATGAACTTCTTTGAGTTCATGAGGAACCCAAATATCAAGCTTGCTTACATATCCCAGCTTCTTCAGGTGGTTGTGAACACTTGAATAATACATGTTCAATGTTTCTGCAATCTCTCGTGTCGTGTAACGTGGGTTTGACTCTATCAATGCCTTTATTTTTGTCATCATCAACTTCAGTAGTCTTCCCTGACCAAGGAGCGTCATTGAGATCAAAATCACCAGCACGGAATTTCTTGAACCATCATTGGCACTGACATTCTAGTAGAGACTTTATGCAACTTTTCACAGGCTTGATGCGCGTTCTTCCCTTTATGGAAGTAAAACAGTAAAATATGGTGAAAATGCACAGTTTGGTCTTTCATCTTCAACTTGTTGTAAAATCTCCAAAACTCAACAAATAGCTCAATTTTTTTTTAGAATGAAGCTGGAACTGTCAGCTGTCAAATGACATAGCAATAACATATATGCAAATGACTCTAGTACTTCCAAAAATGAACTAGTTTCATCTGTTGCAAACATGTGTCATGACTTTTCCGAAGACCCAATAGACTAGACAAATCATAATTAGGAAAGTAAAACTTTACCTATATCAGATAATGTACTCCCAAAGCTAAATTTGGGATAATTGGGATTATCTGCTTTTTAAAGAGTAGTCACATGATGATAACTTCCAGTGACCAAGCACCTGCTTTGTGCCAGCTACTGTGCTAGCATCTCAATGACTTTTATGACAACCCTGCAAAGGTCTTTTTTTTTTTTTAATTGGGAAACAGTGTGTTTCTCCAGGACCCATCAGGTCCAAGTCAAGTAGTTGTTTCAATCTAGTTGTGGAGGGCACAACTCAGTGGCCCATGTGGGGATCGAACCTGCAACTTTGGTGTTATGAGCACTGCGTTCTAACCAACTGAGCTAACCAGCTGCCCCCAAAGATGTTCTTTAATCTCCATTGTTTTTGAATAAATAAATTAAGGATTAAATATACTAAATAACTTGGTTAATTCATTCAACAAATGTTTATTATGAAGTGCCTGCTAAGTACTGGGTACTCTGCCTGGCTCACTGACTCCACAGCCCTAATGACCTCCAGATTGGGCCCCCTAATCAAGAGAGGACATTCTTGTAAAACAGGCAAACAAACCCAGCAGAGCTCCCAGCATTTCTTTGGAAGATACTGTGACATGGTGGCTGGGAGTGGGGGTTCAAGAATCTGAATTTCTCCATCTGCAAAATGGGGCTAGGGAGACCACCCTAGATCAGAAGGATGTTGTGGGGATCGAGGAAGATCATACATAACATATGTTTTGGATGGAGCAGGCACATGGGCATGCTTAACAAATGACAACTTGACCTGTGGGTCAAGACATGAGAAACTCAAATAGTCAGACTTTCTGTGAAGATACTCTTTGTCACATCTCTCTAAATTCACCAAGAGAGGAAAGAAGGGAACAGAAAAGGAAGGAAGGAAATCAAACAATAAAAAAAAATGCTGATTTTCTAGTTGAATAGATTTGGGGTTGTTGTTGGTGCTCTAGACGTAGCTTTGATACAAAGCAAGACTCCCCAGATGGATATCCCAGCTCACGAGGGCCGGAAAACGCAGGAGGTCCATACCACCTGAAGCCCCTGATCAATCTGAATTTCTCTAAGACTGTCCAGCAGACACTAGGTGGTGACACACTAGCAAGAGCCCAGGAGTGACTATGAAGAATTTTTGCAAAAAAAATTGAAATAAAAAAATTGAACTTGACTCGAATCAAATCCCTAGACTTGACTTTATAGGAAACACAGGGGAAACAGAACATAATAAATGACACCATAAAGCCAAACCCAGAGTGAGGAAAACTCTATAGAACAAATGACTTGGTTTTTGAACAAAGAAACGGCAGGGAAAAGGGGGTGGAGTGGAGAGGGGAATTGTTAGAGAATTAATGGGATTTAAGAAATGCAATATGTGGAACTTGTTTGAATTTTATTCCAACAAATCAACTTTAAAAAGGCATTTCTTTTTTTTTTTTTACCTAATTGGGGAAAATTGAACCATTTTGGGCAATAATTGAATCCAAATATATTATTATATCTTAATAGCAGGATATTAGATGATGTTAAAGAGTTCTCAGTTGTGTTAGGTTGTGGTAACAGTATCATGTTATGTTTTTATTAATGTTCTTATTGATTAGAGATAAATCCTGAAGTATTTATGGGTGAAATAATATGTTGTCTGGAATTCAATTTAAACTACTCCAGCAAAAATGAGCAAACAATTAAAATTATTTGGCAATGAACATTAGATGAAACAATGGTGGGACAATGTGAACAATGGCTGAAGCTGAGTGTTGAGTACATGGAGCGTCATTATTTGTCTCTCTACATTTGTATGTGTTTTTAAAATTCCCAAAACGTGTTAAATGAATAAAATTCATTTTTAAAATCTTGAGAGCTGAACTGAAGAGTTTTCTGAGTTCAGATGAAAGGAAAAAACCTAGTGAGATTCTAAGGGGGTTTCTGGTGGCAACTCTCAACAGCCTGAGACGTCTGCTACCCACGCATGTGAATCGTGACGACTCCCAGGCCGGCGATTGTTAAAACTGTCTATTTGACATGCTGCATTGGCTTCTGGAGCGTCTAACTATCTATGGAGCTAATTAAATTACTAGACTCCGAGCTGTGAGATGGCCCAGTTTACATGTGAAGAGTCCCTTTTCCAACGATGGAGCCACGAAGCGAATCCTTCTTGAAGTCATAATTAGTCATCCGGAGTTGTTCTCAATCAAGTGCTGTCTCCGATAACGAATTTCCAGTTTGCTCCTAACACTTCCCTAGTGGTGAAGTTGTTCATTTGATCTCAGCACAAGCAGGTGGAGGTGGGGCAGATCAGGAAAAGCCTGTTGGCCTGGCCTGGAAGGCTGGAGTTTTTGAGTTCAGGTGTCCAGTTAATGGGGACTCTATTGGACTAACAGGGACTGAATTTATTCCTCTTCAAAGGCTCAGGCAAGGCCTGTTGACTGTGGCCCAGAAACATCAGTGTCTGTGATGAGGAAACTGCCAGCATCCACCAAGAACAGAGAAGGGACCTTGGTTCCTGCTCAGGGCACACCCCCATGACAATAAGTGACGGGGACAAATAATATTGTGGGCTGAAAAGCTACTGTGCTGAGAACCAATGACTTGAGCTCAGGGCAAGTCCCCACACTCACCGGGGTCTCAGGGTCCTCATCCATACGATGGGAATGGTCAACGTGATTTCAAAGATGCCTTTCATCTACAAAATGAGTTCAAGTGGCTGGAGTTCTTCTGGGAAATGGTCCAAAAAACTCAGAGTGAAATGTTTGTGGTTTCCATCCTCAGCAGAGAGGGAGTTATCACTTAGGGTACAGGCAGGGACTCCACAGCCAGATCGCCTCAGGTCTCATGCTGTTCCCACACTCACCAGCCCTGTGGCCTTCGGCGCGTCAGTTTCCCCCTGTCCAATGAGGATAATAGCAGGACTCTCCTCGAAGGTCTTACAAGGACTAAGAAATGCATACATGTGACACATGCAGAACTTACAGAATAAGCACCATATAAGTGTTGCTATCATTTCTATCAAGAAAACTAATACTTTCCACATTTTTCCAGCCCTTGGAATCAAGCATGATGCTGTTGAGGTTTTGTGAATTAATCAGACCCACTCCACTAATTTTAGAGTTGAGAAGAACAGGGTTCCTACTGTAACCCTGCCCTTGCCAATAACTATTATGATATGGAGCAGCACTGATGGAACACTTTATTGTCTGACTTGGCTATTAAATTGGAAGATTGAAAGGGCATAGGGTTGTAAAAGACCCCTAGGGTTTTCCAGCTTAAGCCTCAACCAGAAGTTCAAATCCCTCTACAGCATCACTACTGAATGACCCTCCATGTTCTACTTGAATTCCTCCAGGGACATGGGACTCACTATCCCTTGACAGAGCTGCTGTTTGAAACCTTGCCCCAGGAGAAAATGGTAAAAGGATTGAGGATCTTAAGCTTCAAAAAAAAAAAAAGAGTTTAATGGAAACACAGCAGATTTTCACTATTTGATGAACTGTAATTAGGATTATTATTAGCATTCATAAGATTAACGTTAAGCACTGTCATTAATATTTTGTTATTATGGAGGTCATTTCTTCATCTCATACCACATAGACACCATGTGAAATACTTTATATACCGCATTTAATCCTTCAAGAATCTCCTAAGATATTATTAGTCTGATTTTACGGTTGAGGAAATTGAGGTGGAAAACAGTTAGGTAAAACGCTGCCCAAGGATTATACAGTTAATGAGGGGCAGAAACAGGAGTCAAACCTAGACTGGTCTGGCTTTGGGAGGTCGAATGAGAGTAGTTTTGCGGAAATTGTTGGGACCCCAAAACACAGACTGTCTGGAAAGCAGGTTTGGGATCAACATAATGAGAAATTTCACGTGAGACTGAACTTATTTCAGGCAACAAAGTGTTGACAGCGCTTTTGTAAAACACACACACACACACACACACACACACACACACACACACACACACGTGCACGCCAGCCTGGTGCAGGTTCCTAAAGGAACAGTGGATAGATAGGAAGGGCTGGGACCCAGGGAGGCTGGGAAGGAGGAATCTGGCTGGTGGAGTGGGGTGTCATGGCTGTCTCACTGTTGGGGAGAACACCCACGCCAGATGACTGGTGCTGCTACAAATGTGTTGTTCCCAATTGCAGCTGAGCCTCCCACTGCTTCCTCACCCCTGTCAGCCCTTCCCTGTTTCCATCCTGAATTCCCCCGACCACTGGACCAATCTCCCTAAGCAGTTGACCACTCTCCCTACTTCGTGGGGAAAGTAGTGGTTACATGAATTATATGAATGACCTCAGCTGTTGGCCTCTGTGCTGATGAAAAAAGGCTACACTGTCTTCACTTGATTTCCTCCCTGCCTCAAGAACCAGGCACCTAGAACCTTTCTGTGTGTTTACTCCATCACTCACCACTCTCTTTCCTGAATCTTTATTCCCTGGCTTCTTTCCATCAGCCTGTCAGCATACTCACCAGCATAAGGCCAGATAAGTCTTATGATCCTGCATCCAGCTCTCAGCAAGTGTCCTGGCCCCTTTTCTAAAGCCAAACTTCTAAAGAGTAGTTGGCACTGACCCCCTCCACTCCTTGCGTCTGCCTTCAGCCCACTCCATTTGGTCTCCAGCTGCAGCAGCATAGGAAATGACACTGCTGGCGGCACCATTTCTAACATCCAGCAGATCCTTGTAGGCCTCTGTCTTACCTGAGCACATCTGTCATTTGCTCCCTCTTTACAAAACTCCCATGTCTCTTGGTTGCTACGAAACACTCTTTCTTGGTCCCCCCACCCCTTTCTGGCTCTTTCTGGATCCTCTCTCTCTTGAGTCTCTTATTTGTTCACCAGGGATCATGTGAGGCTCTATTCTCAGTCTAGACCCCTCTAGGTAGGAGCAGCCCCTGACACAGGGTTCTCCCACCACCTCCATGCCACCCTCCCAATGTAGAGATCCAGCTGTCTCCCAGCTGCCTCCTATGGGGGCTCTGTGCCCTCCTCCCAGAAAATCACAGATTGCCAACCCACACAAATCTGCCAACAACTTTACGAGATTCCCACAAGATGCTGGCATGCATCCCCAACCACCCTACTCAGTAAGAAGCTTTAGGGCTTCGGGTGCCCTCAGGTTAGAGCAAGCGCTAGTAGGATCCTCTGACCTGGTGCACCCAGCTGCCCTCTTCACCATCTCAGGGACACTTTCTAAGACCCTCTGGTTTTAACATAGCCTCAGTCCTCCAAGGCTGAATTGTGAACACGTTATCTTCCATCATTTGCTTCACTTTGGTTTCTCCTTTCAACCCCTTATTTACCATTTTCCAACATCTGCATTCCCATACATTATGTTTTATATTATAGCCCCCTCCCCTTCCCTCTCCTCTCCTATTTATAGATGTTAAATAAATTATTGCATATCCATTATCTATGCAGCTCACTTAAGGTTTTGGGAAGAACAGAAATAACTCACAAGCAAACAATGACATGTGCTATATCCAAGTCCTGAATGAAGACCACAGGTGGTGCCTCTCAGCCCTCAGCACGGGCTTCAAACTATCCCAAAGGCCACAGAGTTGGGCTTCAAAGAACAGACTGTCTAAAGAAGACAATGATGGCCTTCCCCAAGGAGGGCTTCCAGGGGACACAAAGTATGCAGGATCCCTTAGAAACAGACCAAGAGCTGACCCCGCGACAGTGCTGAGTGTAGATGGGAGGAGGAGCACAGGAGGAACTCTTGGCTTGGAGGACTTGCAAACATTCTGCTTTGCATCAGCGTTCCCATGGCAAAGACCAGCACATTCACCCAGTGCTCTTGGCGCCTCCTGTGCAAATTGGTCTTTTTCCTTCACCAGAACCAGGGCTCCTCCTTTGTCAGGAGCAGCTCTCACACTGTAGATCTCTTCTCCTTTTGCTTCTCCTGAGGCCAGAATCCTTGCTTGCCTCACCACTGCCAGTTGATTGGCCCATTTCAGCCTCCAGCACCAGCCCCTGCTCTGGGCTGTCCCAGGTGTGCCTCCTCCCTGCTCCTTCCTCTTCCCCTCTCTCCTCCTTGTCTCTCCTTCCTTCTTCTCCTCTTCCCTTCTCCATTCTCCTCCTCCTTTCTCCCCTCTGTCTCCTCCTGCTACTAGGACTCAGGACTGTGCCTGCTCCAGGAAGTTCAAAATGCTTTTTTGTGAGGGACGTTCAATGCTCCTTAGATGTCCTCAGACATACAAGAAGCTGTAGATAACTGCGTTCTCCTGCTGTTGCTTTCTGATAACCAGACACTTAGCTCAGGAAAGGGCCGGCCAAGTGGCGCGGTGGTTAAGCTTAAGCGCTGGCTTGGGAAGCCAGTGGCCCTGGTTCAACTCCCACATATGAGGGCCAGTGGCACTGCCCTCAAAAACAAGCAAACAAACAAAAAAACATACGCACCGTGGTATATAGTTTCTATTAGCTCAGGAAAGGGATGGATGAGAGATATTCTTACACTGCACTGGGGACTCAAATTGCATTTATGGACAATAATTTTGTCTACATACCCTATAACATTGATCTCAGCTAGGCCCACTCTTAAATTCTCAGTAGATCAAAATAACTTAACCAAGAATATCAGAAAACAAGTGTTTTCCATTTATAAGAAGCACCACCACAGTAAATTATTGAAAAAAAAAATTTTTTTTTTAAAGATAAAGGAAAGGAAAAATCAAAAAAAAAAACCCACCAGAGAAAATATCTTAGAGAGTTCAATTAGACAACTCTCACCTAAGAAGTTCTGCTTGTAAAATGTATATTGATCATGTATCTTTCATACATTGCCTGGATCTCTAAAGCCCAGGTTACAAAAATCAATAAAAATCTATTTGTCATAAAACAAGTGTTTACAAAAAAAAAAATGCAGCTGCAATTTAGAGGCTGGAGAAGTAGTACACACTGAACTTGAGCTTTGGCACAGTAATAACCACCAGTACCGCCACCATGGACCGTGCACTTACTACATGTGAGGCACTGTGCTAAGTGCCTCAGACACATTACTTAATTTAATCCCCATTATAGCTCTAGGAGGCAGGTATTACCATCCCATTTGCAGGCTTTAGAGGGCTTACCTGGTGAGCCAGGATTTAAACTTGATTCTTTTAAACTCCAGAGTCTTTATGCTTAGCTACTGCATTCTCCTGCCTTATGCTCTGGGTCAAATATCTTGCAAACCTGTTATCATGCGTTCCCATCACCCTGAGCAAACAATCCCAGAATCCTTTCCAAATCAAACAAGGGCAGACAACATAGAACTTATGCAGTGCTCATCCATTAATATTTTAAAAGAAATTCCGGTGTAGCTTTGATCAAAGCATCTCAACCTTGACATTACTCATGTTTTGGCTGAGAAAAGTCTTGATTGTGGAGAGCTGTTCTGTGCATTGTAGCATGTTTAATAGCATCCCTGGCCTCTTCCCACTAGATGCCAGCAACATCTCTCCTCCATCCCCAGTTGTGGCAACCAGAAATGTCTCCAGACTTTGCCCAATGTCCTCTGAGTAGGTGGTGGTGGTCGGGAATTGTCCTCACTAGAGGACAATTGATCTAGGTGTCTAGACCATTAGTACTAAACATTCCTGCCCACCCACGTTGCTTTCTAGGCATTGCCCACTCCTACCTCGAAGCAACACAGATCTGGAAATCCCACAGTAGGACAGGCAGGAAGAGCATGGCCATAAAGAATTCAGGAAAAGGTGATTCTTAGAAATCAGGTAGGCTGGCTGTTGGCATCAGGTTTAGGAATTTTCATACAGGTCAGTATGTATTTTCTTGATAAAAATGTCAATTTTACCTCCCCTCATGTCAGGTCGGTTCATTTTATACAAAATACATTCTCATTATGTTGCTATTAAAGGTCATGGTTAAGAACACTATGAGCAATGTAAAAATGCTCACAACAATGAAAAAAGCAGGTTAAAAAAATCATATGAACACTGTAATGGCAACTAAAATGACAACAATAATGGAATTAAAGTAGTGGGATTATGGGTGATGATTTCCTCCTCTTTCTAAATTTTCTGTAATGTAACTTCCATAATACCTTCATAATTTACAAAGTAAACTTTCAGGTGTGTCCTCAGGCATGGGTTCCCCCCTCCCACCCCCACTCCCCAGGTAGTGTCACTCCACATTGTATAATTTATACTTGGACTCCCTGAATTATCACCTAGATCCACAGTTTGACCTTAGTCAATATCATCAGGATGGTCTGTGCTGTATCTGAATTGCACTTAATAAGTTTATATAATGAAGTTCATTAAATCTCAAAAATACCTACATTTACTTTTAATAAAAAAATAAGATTTACTCTCCCATTGCCTGATTCCATTTGTGAATCTTGCTGAAACATACTGTGCCTTGGGCCTTCTGGAGGGGTCTGCAGAACTCTCTGTAAGGCCCTTTCATCCGAGGCAGCCCAGAGGCATGGGGGGAGCCACCCTCTGCAGCTACGGTTGTACTTTAGGCCCTGCCGGCCCTCAGCCTAGCTGGAAGCATTGGCACTAAACTTGAACTAGCCTAATCAGGCTCTCTTTTGCAGAAATTCGGAATTTTGAACCAAGAGACCCAGGCCCTAGGAGTTGTTGTAGCTGAGTTATATAAGGGGCAGTTTTCTAAAAAGTCTATAATGAACTCCTGCTACTTGGATCCCAATTTCTGTTCCTTCTAAAATTTGGGCAACTTTTTCTGGAATCCTCCCCGTCCAAAAAACAAACAAATAATATTATTTATTTGCGTAAGCTGGCTCTAATTGATTTTTGCTTCCTGTGCAACCAAAAGAATCTTCACTCCTAGAGATCATATTTGAGATCTCTTTATTGTTCGCATAAATATCAGGCCATAAGTATTAGTCTGAGCCTCTTCCCAAGGGTGATGTCCTGGAAACCTAGAGTCTCCTACGGTAGCGTCTTACAAGCAGGAGTGTTGGCTTCAGTCAGTCTGATTTCAAATCTCGGCTCTGCCTGGGTTTCCTTATGGGGTAAGTAGATACTTGCA
Organism: Aselliscus stoliczkanus; assembly: GCA_033961575.1. Classification (NCBI taxonomy): domain Eukaryota; kingdom Metazoa; phylum Chordata; class Mammalia; order Chiroptera; family Hipposideridae; genus Aselliscus; species Aselliscus stoliczkanus. Next base: position 29,614,302 of record CM066731.1, read on the forward strand.
CTGCAGCTGCAGGGCTATTTTGAGGGTTAAATGAGGGGTATGGACAGCACATGCACATAGGATGTTTCTTCACACACCACACTCCCTCCCCCTTACATTCTGTCTCAAGCCAAGAGATATTGGTTATTCTTTACTAACCTGTGGTTCAAAAAACTTAATCCTATTTTGCTAAACAGTCTCTCTATATTTCTCTCCATGCACATCTCACATCTCCTGTCTCTCTCCAAATCCCAGCATCTGATTTGAAGCATGTCCTCATTTTCCTGTCTAGGACTTCCTGGGCCTTAGAAGTGCTGGTCAGGTTTCTTCTGACAGAATTTGTGTCTTCACACAAGTCCTTAACCATAAGTAGTGGTTAATGGGCTTGAAGCATCGTCGGGGATGCTTTGCCACATCACATACGTTTGATCCAGGAATAATAATAATTACTGAGTGCTTACTATGTGTTTTGCTTGAGTTATCTCATTTAATCGTCATGCAACTCTATGAGGTAGGTAATATCATTACCCTCATTTAACAGAAGGGGAAACTGGGCCGGCCGAGTGGCTCGGTTGGTTAAGAGTTGGCTTAGAGCGCGAGCTCTGAGCAAAAGGGCCGCCGGTTCGATTCCCACATGGGCCAGTGAATGCTGCGCCCAAGCTGAACTGTCGCTGAGCTGCCAACAGGTAGCAGGATGGTTCAGCTGGTGTAACAACAAGATTGCCTGTTCAGTGGTGGGCTACACCCACCAGCAACTAAGACTGAACTCAGCACCTGGAGCTGAACTGCCACCCAGATGGCTCAGTGGTTAGAGCGTGAGCTCTTAACAACAAGGCTGCTGGTTCGACCCCCGCATGGGATGGTGGCTACGCCCACCTGCAACTAAGACTGAACTCAGCACCTTGGGCTGAGCTGCCATCCGGATTTCTCAGTGGTTAGAGCGTGTGCTCTTAACAACCAGGCTGCTGGTCGACCCCCGCATGGGATGGTGGCTACGCCCATCCACAACTAAGATTGAACACAGCACCTTGAGCTTAGAGGCCACGAGCTGCTGATTGGAAGTCAGATGGCGACTGGCGCCCTCCACAATGAAGACTGAAGAACAACAACTTGGCTGGTCCCTTCCCCAATTCCCCAACACTGTTCCCCTCTCCCAATTCCCCAATAAAATCTTAAAAAAAAAAAAAAAAGAAGAGGAAACTAAGAGTGGTTAAGTACCTTGCTCAGTGTCATGTAACTATTTACTGGTAGAGCTGAGCCCAGAGCCTGTGTGCTTAACCTGCTAGCTATGCAAAATTTATTGCCTTTACCTCACCTGAGACCAACTTCCTGTCCTGTCCTCAGTGCAAGAGCCAAGCACCATAACACATATACCTTCATCCTGGGCTTAGAGCAAAGTTCTCTGTATCTGTGGGGAACAAGGGTCCATATTTACAGTGAGTGCTTGGGATGACGATATGCTGCGCTTCCCTCAGGAAGTCCCAGTTCGTATTGCCTAGCCCTTTTATTTAGAGTTGCTGCTCCTTCTGCTTTTCTCATTCATCTACATACTAAGTTCGCGAACTTACATTGGCAGCACTGTACAAACTGTACAAACAGTTCAGTAAGGTTTCATAACCGTGGTATCTCAGTGTCTCACAGCTTTGTTCATGTTGACGTGTGGCGGTGTCTTGCTGCGTGGCATTCATTACTGTTGTTGCGTGTAATTTTGTGTGCTATAGCGAGAATGTTTGAGCTTGAAGTCGAGCAACAAACATTACATTTCCTGTTAAACTTGGCAAAAGTGGAAGTGAAATCCGAGGGACATTTTAGTCCAAGTTTATGTATGGGAATAATGCCATGAAGAAAATGGCAGTGTACAAATGTGTTAAACATTTTTCTGAGGGGAGAGAACATGTCACTGAAGAAGAGAGGTCAGGGCGGCCAGTTATAAGCAGAACGACAAAAACATTGCAAAATTGCATCGAGTTGTGCATCAAAATCATTGGCTGACTGTGAGAAGCTTAGCAGACCAAATAAACATCAATAGAGAAACAGTTAGGAAAATTTTAACTGAAAATTTGGCATGAGAAAGGTGTGTGCAAACATGGTCCTGAAGGAGCTCACCAATGAACAAAAGCAAAGGAGAGTTGAAGTTTGCCAAGACCTTTTGGAAAGGCAAGACGATGTTTTGGGCCGTGTTATCACTGGTGATGAAACATGGGTGTATCAATATGACCCTGAAACAAAGCGTCAAAGTGCACAATGGAAGTCAGCCAATTCTTCCTGACCAAAAAAGTTCTGTCAGTCCAAATCTTGAGTCAAAATGATGTTGCTAACCTGTTTTGATATCAGAGGGACTATTCATTATGAATTTGTACCAACTGGACAAACAGTTAACCAAATTTACTATTTGGAAGTGCTGAAAAGACTGCATGAAAAAGTTAGACAAAAATGACCTAAACTTTTTGCCAACACTTCATGGCTGTTGCATCACGACAATGCACCAGCTCACACGGCACTGTCTGTGAGGGAGTTTTTAGCTAGTAAACAAATAACTGTAGTGAAACACCCTCCCTTTTCACCTGATCTGGCTCTCAGTGACTTCTTTCTTTACTCAAAGATAAAGGAAATATTGAAAGGAAGACATTTTGATGATATTCAGTACATCAAGTGTAATACAACAGCTCTGATGGCCATTCCCAGAAAAAGAGTTCCGAAAGTGCTTTTAAGGGTGGACTAGGCGCTGGTGCTGGTGCATAACTTCCCAACAGGAGTACTTTGAAGGTGACCGTAGTGATATTTAACAGTGAGTTACGTAGCACTTTGCCTAGGATGAGTTCGCAAACTTAATTGTCAAATATCGTACCATCCTCAACATCTTGACTTCTGTTTACTGAGCACTTACTATGTACCTAATAAGTGTCCAGAACATAATTCACAATAAACATCAGTTCTTGTTGTCATCATTAAAATTCACATACATACACACACAACCCTCTCAACAGCTCACAGAACCTTGTGTGAGCTAACTCCAAGCCACTTCCCCAAACCACCTCTCGTTCACAGACTCCAGCCACACTGGTTTCTTTGCTCTTCCAGAAGCACTATTAAGCATGCTCCTCCAGAGATTTGCACTTACTGTTCCTTCTGCCTAACTTGCTTACCCACTTTCTTCAGTTCTCTACTCAAATATTCCTTAAAAACTGTTCTATGCCCTTTTCATAAATGATTTCATTTCATCTTCAGCAATCCTATGAGTTAGGTATCATACTAGATTGAGCCCATATGAAATTGCCAATGTTTAATCATTTGACTCACATGAAAGCAGTCTCTATTGTTTAACCTAGTATTACCCCCATTTTATAGATGAAAGAATTGAAGCTTAAATGATTGACAAAGGTCACACAGTTATAAAGTGTCAGCGCCACTATCGAGTCTTAGACCTGTCTTATCCTCAAGTCTGTGCTCTTAATGTTTAACCTGTACCATTTGGCTTCCAGAACTTCCCTGTTTCCTTCTTGATTTTTGTCTTCCATGTTGTCCAGGAACATGTCACACCCTCCCTTAAGCTGAGATACAGAAAGACTGAAACACCCATACTCCTACTTGAAGAGCCCAGTCTTTCATTCAACACAGATGCTACCTGCTTGGATAGCTTGCATCTCTGCCACCATCCAGCCTCAAAGGCCTTGGCTAGTGAGTCCAAAAGATGGGTCCTACAGACTAGATTGTGAAGAGGAATCACGAGCTGCTACTACATTGGGCACCTGGCCCGAAAACAGACAAGTGACTCAGATACCACAGAAGGAAAAAGAAAGCCTGAGAATTCAAAAACACTTAGACAGCAAATAAGTCTGTAACTCTCTCTGCTGTTTCTCTCTCACCTGTTGAGAAGCCTCCTTAAGTAGTAGGCACAAGGCCAGGGGTTTTGGGATATGGACTCTCAGAGTCGATATCAAAAGGGAGTGTGGGGCCAGCCGAGTGGCGTGGTGATTAAGCACTGGCTTGGGAAGCCAGTGGCCCCGGTTCGGGTCCCACATATGAAGGCCAGTGACACTGCCCTCAAAAAAATAAAATAAAATAAAGGGAGTGTGATATTAATAAACAAAAAGGTAGGGCCTTTAGGGTGCATCAACCACCATCGCGTCTTCCTCTCAACATACTTGCCATCTGAAGGCTGCATCTGGCCTAGGCTAGACATGGTGATGTCATTTTGAATATCATTCCCAGATACTAGTGTGCATTACCAAGTTTACCTGTTAGGGAAAATCTCCTCAGAGAAAAAGTGGCTCCCATCCTCTGTTTATCTCTCTGGGTTTCCACTTTTACTTGGATTTGGGCCCGACAATTTATTATCTTGCCAGATCTTTGATACTTTTAAGTTGTTTAGAGTAGGTATTGTACCATGGAGGGTCATTCCAGAGCCATCTCACCATATTACTGAAAATGGAACTCCAGTAAATATTCTCAAGCAAAGGAATCACATAGTATCATATCTTCGTTTTTTTTTTTTTTAAAGATGAGTCTGATAGTTGTGTGAATGATGGACTAATTGGTGGCAGAATCTGAAGAAGGGAGGCCATTTAAGAGGCCATTGCAGTAGCTGCAGTAAGAAATGGTAGTTGCTTGGCTTGGTCTGAAGAGGTGGCAGTGGAGGGAGACAGAAGAGAACCAGTTCAACAGTTGCTTGTTGAGGTACCTGCATGGCTGCTGGCAACCTGCCTCTGTGGGTGAGCTGAGCAGGTGCTCCAAGAGGTCTATCCTACTTTCTCGACCATATAGCTAGTGGATCAAATGACCACTAAAATCCTTCTCCACTTGATGATTCTCAGATTTGATATGGAATAGCAATGACACATTTATTGTGTTTAATAGTTATGATCTATTTCCACATATTAGGTTGGTGCAAAACCAATTGCTGTTCTTGCTATTACAAATAATTGCAAATATCGCAATTGCATTTGCACCAACCTAATACATGCTCTTATTTGATCCTCATAGCAACCCTGAGAAGTACGTATTATTTTTCCTATATTTTTTAAAAGATTTTATCGGAGAATTTGGGGAGGGAAACAGTGTTGGGGAATTAGGGAGGGGAATAGTGTTGGGGAATTGGGAAAGGGGAACAGCCAAGTTGTTGTCCTTCAATCTTAGTTGTGGAGGGTGCAGCCAGCTCAGCACCAAGTCCAGTCATGTCGCTCAGCTCAAGGTGCCGAGTTCAGTCTTAGTTGCGGGTGGGCATAGCCATCATTCCATGCAGGAGTAGAACTAGCAGCCTCGTTGTTAAGAGCACATGCTCTATCCATTGAGCCATCCGGGCAGCAGCTCAGCTCAAGGTGCCGAGTTCAGTCTTTAGTTGTGGGCGGGCATAGCCCACCATCTCCAACAGGCAACCTTGTTGTTAGGAGCATGTGCTCTCAACCAGCTGAGCCATCCTGCCACCTGTTGGCAGCTCAGTGGCAGCTCAGCTCGGGTGCAGCTCACTGGCCCACATGGGAATCGCACCGGCGACCCTGTTGCTCAGAGTTCGCACTCTTGAGCAAGCTCTTAACCAACTGAGTCACTCGGCAGGCCCCTATTTTTTCCTATTTTAAAAATTAGAAAATTCAGGCTGAGAAGAGTTTAAATAATTAATCCAAATACTAATTCAAATTAGAACCAGAGTACAAATCCAGGTCTCCTAACTCCAGAACCCTCCATTGTGAGAGTAAATTATTCTTCTGAGCTAAAGTGCCAAGAAAACCATAAAGTTGAGATAAATAAAATCAATGCTGTTATTTTCAGATAAATAAACATTACATATTAGTAAATTGATACACATATAATTATAAGAACAGCCCATATCTGAGTGTTTATGGTGTGCCAGGAACTGATCAAAGCACCAAGTATATGATCATATTTGGTCCTCACAAGAACCCAGAGAGATATGTACTATTATTAACTCCATATGAGAAACTGGAGCATAGAGGTTAAGTGTAGTGCTCAAGTTCACACAGCTGTCAGCTATAGAGCTGGGATGAAAATCCAGGCCACTCTGACACCTGAGTCCACACTTTAACCTATAACTTTTGGAGAAAATACTTTAAATACTAATTGCAACGAACTGTGGACATGATCAGATAGGATTCCCAGGAGCCTCTAGTATAGATGAATTAGAAATATTTTTTTTTAAAGGTGTTTATCTCTGAGGCATTACTCAGGCTGGAAAATCTTACAAAACATGAAACATTTAATTTCACTTATCAAACTATGAGTTTGGACTTTATATAAGTTTTATACTTATGATGATAATAATAGTATAAAAAGATGAAAGCTAGAAATGATGTTGGGAATGCACAATCATTCAAAAAACATTTATTATACCCTCTGGACTGGCAAGAAAGAGAGAAATCAAATATGGCCCCTGCCCTTAAAATTTGGTGGATTTAATAGGCAGTGTCTAGAAGTGAAGCTTCATTTATGAGTCTTAAGATTTAGGATGGTTAGACCAAAGAAGAGTTTTTTCTCCCTCCTAAAACACATATTCAAATGAAGTCTTCCTTCTGAATATTTTAACTCAATTTTATGTAAATAAAATTACCCTCATCACAAAGAGTGTCAAGCTCGGCCAAGAGCCTACTTCACAGAGGGGAGTAGAAAGTGGGAACCTTTGGGAAGGGCTGACCACACAGAGCAATTGCCACAGTTATGACATTTTTAAATCTGAAGGACAGTGAGAATATAACAAGTGTTGAAACATCATGTGGCTTCAAAAGTTCAGTAACCTTGTCCCTAAGTAAATGGTGGAATCCCTATTGCCTCACCAAGTCTCGTAAAAAAGCTCCGAAGAATCTGAGTCCATAAACATCAGCTTGTCAAATTTCCACAAAACTTTCTCCATGGACCAGTGTTAAAATACAAAATATCTGTGTGAAAACAGCTGAAGAAATGCTACGTCCACAAATCTTTTTCTTTTACTTAAAATAACCCTCTACACCTAGAGCTTGCTTTATTTAGGCTAGAATCAAGCATTTTAATCCATGGCCCTGACAATAATGTCTAGTTAGGTTAGCATTCAAACATCAATTGAGACAGATGTCCTTAGGGTCACTATTGCATTTGAAGGGCAGAAACCACCTCTACTCTCTAAGAGTCACACAGAAAAGAAAGGAGAAGCATATTGGATCCCAGGCTGTCTTGCTACTGGTATATGGGGTCACTGCAGTGGCAACCTGCCTAGAGCTTGCTTTATTTAGGCTAGTCCAACTGGCAGATGGCTGGATAGCCTATAGGGCTATCCTGGGCTTATCTTCTTCGCTGAAAGGCTTTTACCTCCTGCTCAGACTTGCATGAGGAGTGATGGGGAAGTGTCCGAGCTGCCAGATTCCATCTGTAAGCAGAGATTCTATCCCACCTCCACCCCCACCCCCACCCCTGCCCCGTAACATCCAACCAGTCAGCAATGAGCTTCTGGACAATCCTTTCAAGAGACTAGATAGACACCTGGAGCCAGACTTGATCAGACTTAGCAAAGCCTGACCCTTATAAACAGTTCCATGTTCCAGAGTGTTCCAGCTTGCGCATGGTTGAAAGCTGGACTCGGCCTGCTTTGAAATGTTTTTCCTGCACCACCTGCTCCAAAACACAAGGTAAGCAGCCACGGCTCATGGGCCAGGTATGTGCGGGGTTCCCTGACACCCCAGGGTCACATGACTATAGAGATGGCCACCAACGTGCTTCTGGAATTTTAGCTTCTGACAGTTTCTATTATGGCTCCTCTTATAGGCTGTGGCTTTGGATGATATCGGGGTATTCTCTTGTATCTGTTGCCTCCAGGAAAACACTACAATTCTGTGCCTGTGTAAACACTGTTCTTCAGAATTCCCTGGGGCTAAAGTGCAATGACAATGGTCAAACCAACTTGAAGCCCAATAGTTTACCTGAATCCTAGTCAACAAAAAAATGACGAATGCCTTCTAAATGCAATGAATTCTTCCAGGAAGTGTCATGTGGGGGCAGAAAACACAAAGAAGTAAATGGTACAAATACAAGGAAAAAATATGATCCTTGCTTTCATGCAGTAGAGGAGACAAGATTTAAAACATGTTCTTCCTGGGCCGGCCGAGCGGCGCATTGGTTAAGAGCTGGTTTGGGGATGCCAGCGGCCCCGGTTCAGATCCCACATATGAGGGCCAGTGACACTGCCCTCTACAGCTAACAACAGCTCCACCTGGAGCTGGGCTGTGCGAGCCCCGGCGACGGTGTAGGCTGCAGCCCCTGCTGCAGTGAGCTGCCATAGGCTACAGTGAGTGGCCAGCAGCCAGTGTGAGTGGCTGGCAGCCTGTGTGAGCTGCCAATAGCCACCGTGAGCAACCATTCAGAGGCCAGCGACCGATCTGCCTCATCTGGGAAGAGCGCAATGATGATACCAACATGGGCCAGTGAAACAACGTCCTCCGCAACTAGAATGAAGAACAAAAAGACAGCAACTTGTCTGTTTTCCTTCCCTGGTTCCCCAAAGCTGTTCCCCTCCCCCCAATTCCCCAATAAAATCTTTAATAAATAAATAAATAAATAAATAAATAATAAAACATGTTCTTCCTGTGTCTCTTCTCTGCAGAGTCTGATCACTGCCCTCAATTCAGTCCAAAGGATTTCGGTTAAACCACATTTGTGAGTGAACCACACAAAATTGCCATTTTCCCCGTCAAAAAGGTAGAATTGTCAGCAACTTCACTTGGTTCAACCAAATAACCCCTTCTCCCAAAGCATCTTGTCTATTGATCCATCATGGCCCTGTTTTCAATCTGTTTTGTGAATAATCATTTATTTACATGACCTCTTTCTCCATCTGATTACAAAGCTCCTTAGGAACATCTTCAGATAAGTACTGCACCTTACACTTAGTAGGGAAACAAAATAAAAGGGAAAAACGTGTGTGTGTGTGTGTGTGTGTGTGTGTGTGTGTGTGTGTGCGTTTCCAATGTGTGCTGATGAGATGAAACGCTGAATAAACAAGTTCTCTGCCCAGGATGACCTGGGTCTCAGTGAGAAACACAGAGAAAATTTCACATCAAATAGGGTTCAATAGTGTCACTATTGGCACTTTGCTGTGAGGGTGGCTGTGCTGTTTGTTGTAGGATGCACAGGCCTCTACCTGCTATATGCCAGTGGTATTCCCTTGACCCCCAACTCCACCCAGTCATCACAATCAAAAATGTCTCTAGGTATTGCCAAATGTTCCTGGGGGAAAAAATCACCCTGACTGAGAACCACTGCAGTAGACGTGCTAAGGCAGCAGAATGCCACCGTGGTGGGTCAAAGAAACTTCCCGGAAAGGACGACACCCGGAGTAGGTCTTAAAAGACATACAGGAACTACCAAGGTAGGGCAAAGCAGAGGCCCCTGCACAAGCAAAGACATGATGGCTTACCTGTACTTTACCTTAACCTGTACAGGTGTGAGCCACACATAAATGAAAGTCAGTTTTCAAAAGTAAATTCAAACAAACAAACAAAATCAGCCTACACACTCTCTCTCTTTAAAAGTAGACCACGCCTAGTCTTGGTTTCTGATATAACCTTCTTTCCATGAATTATTCTACCTTCAACAATGCTTGACCCAGACATAGGACTTTGATGAATTAAGTGAGGTCACAACAGTGTTAACGCTTGATGCTTGTGCAGAAGCAACATCAAGAGGTACAGTAATATGACCTTCTCTTAACAAGGTGCTTTGCAGGGCTTTTTTCTGTCCACTTTTTTCTTTTTGCTTTACTTTTTTTAAAGTACTTTCATGAGAGGTCGAATACATACATACAAAAGAATATCTAACGTGCAAACACACAGAGTACCAATGAAGCATGTAAGCCCCACGCAGCCATAGACATAGAATATCATTCCTGCCTTTGAAGACCCCTGTGTGCTGCTTCTTCTTGATCCCATTTTCCCCTCTATCCTCAAGGGAGAAAGGTTTTTTGTATTCACATTTATTCATTCAACAAACATTTTACTGAACACCTACTATACTATGAGCCAGGCTCTGTACTATACATTAGTGAACAAAACAAGATCTTCACCTCCCTTACTTAAAGCACTTTCACATAAGCCACTTCAATTTGATTTGATGTTCTCAATACCCCAATGAGATACATATAAGCAACTAATTATTACTCTTTCCTCCGCCCCTTCACAAATGAGGAAATGGAGGCTCAGGCTATTGACGTGTCCCAGGTCACATGGTTACTAAGTGGCAGAACTGGAGCAAACAGCCAACCAGTTGCCTCCCTCAGGTCCACCTCCTTCCAACCCACCACAGCATCTCTCCTCTCTCCTCCTCTGCTCGCTTCCCCTCCCCTGACTGCGTACAAGGGGTTCGAGTCACTGCTACCAAATGCCATGCTCTTCAGCTAAAGCAAGGCAACTGCAGAGCATGGAGGTGGGTGGGATTCAGAGACCCCTAATGGCCCACCTGGATTCAAGACAAACCAACCTACATGCTGGGGCAAAGGACGGTCTCTGCAGTGAAACAACCCCCAGCAAGGGGATCCTTGTTCCCAAACATTGGGTCTGTATCAAACCCCCATTTTAAAATTGCACCCTATCATACAAACAAAGTCTTTGATTTTTTATTTTTTGCCATTTTCATTTGATTGAAATAAAAAGTTATTTGTGGTTGGTTTATTGGCTACTTAAGTTGGACAAACTTGGAGCCATTTATTTATGTCTTAACTTCTGCTTCCTTTGTTGGTATTCTTTGGTAAAGACCTCCCTGTAAATAAAAATATTGATGCCTCTAATGGCCCACATGACAGTAAAACATCTCTCAGATGCTGCCCAAGAGTTATATTTAGTGCAGCGACTCTGATCAATTGGTAGGAACTATCTGGGGTGTTGTTTTGAGAAGGTTCCTGTGTTATGATATATTAGCAATCATGGGCTCTGGAGAAGGAAGTGAGGGCTCTTATGTCATAAAGTTTTCAATGCTGATGTGGCCTGTGATCAGTCACCATTGATCAAGCACCAAGGTGAGTCTGAGACCAGAAAGGCCCAGGGTTCCCAGTGGCTGACATGTTTCTCACTACGTGAATCCCGTACTTTCAGGGAGACAAAGATATGGTCTTGATTCCAGACCCTTTCAAATGACAAGATAGCCTGATAAGAAAGTCATAGCTCTAGAACCAGATGTGACTTCTTGTGATATAGTAAGAACCATATATTTGGTCTCTGTCCCCAGTTTCTGAAAAAGAGCTCCTAAATCCCTAGGAATTTCCTGGGTGACAGGAACATCTGTTCTAATAATGAGATGACTCTTGGTGGGCTCCTGTATCGCTTCATAACGGGGGCAGATCATTAGAAAGACCAAGCCATGATTAAAAGCTTGGAAATTTCAGCCCTACCCCTGTAGGGTGTAGAAGAGGGGCTGGAGATGAGTTAATAATCTACTATGTCTACGAGATAAAGCCTCCATAAAAATCCCTAAGCAACAGGGTTGGAGAGCTTCCAGGTTGGTGCACACATCCGGGTGCTGGAGGGTGTCCTACTCCACTCTATGGGGACAGAAGCTCCTGCACTTGGGACCCTCCCAGACCTCCCCCTATGTGCCTCTTCATCTGGTTACTCATCTGTAGTCCCCATTATATCCTTTATAATAAACCAGTAAATGTTAAGTGTTTCCCCGACTGCTGTGAACCATTCTAACAAATTCTCAAACCTTAGGAGGAGGTCACGGGAACCCTTGATTTACAGCTGCTTGGTCAGAAGTACAGGTGATAACCTGGGATTTGTGATTGGCATCTGAAGTTAGGGCCGTCTTGTGGGACTGAGCCCTTAACATGTGAGCCCTTAACTGCAATAACTCAGGCAGTTAGTATCAGAATTGAATTAAAATGTAAGACACACAGTGAGGGTCTACTGTGAATTGGAAAAGTGGTGCGGAAACAAACACGCTATAGAAATTAGACTTGATAAAAGGGAACTAACATCTTAGGATGGCTAACCATAGAGTTGGGAGGACTATGGGCAGAGCTGGGCCCCTTGTTAACGCTCTAGTCCTGACTTCTTGTTAAACTTTGTGGTAATTTCCGTGGGAGGGGTTTATAGAGAGAGAGGCCACCCTGAGAGCCCCTAGGACTCTTTTGCAAGTGTGCGGCCATTTGGAACCCCTGGCTGGAGCTATGTATTCCCACACTGCTTGGTGGTTTTGTTTCTTTTCCTTTCCCATTCTTTTGGTGGAGTACTAGAGAATTATTTTGTCCAATCGACCGACTTGACTCAATTGCAGGAGAAGTGAAGGAGGTGAAGGCCTGGGAGGGACTGCAGGGTCAGAGAAGGGGCCACCAAGCAGTCAATCAGACAAGTTAAATAGACCCTGCCACTGCAGAGGGACCACAGAGAGAAGCCTTGGGGAGGTCTTTGGGGGGAATCTGCCACCAAGCATCTGGGGGAGGGCCCGGGGCTGCTGTTGGTTCTAGAGCCAACAGTTAAGAGAGGAGTTGGATGTGGGATGGAGACTGAGGCCAAGCTAGAACCTGGCACCTCTGTGTCTGCCTTTCACCACATCTAACCCTGACCACCTTCCAAGAGTAATGGCCGCCACTTCACGTTGGTCTTCCAGATCTTGTGGAAACTCCTGCTTTGATCAACTCTAACTCAAGTTTACAGGGAAAGGGATCTGGGAAAGATAGTTCCATTTTAGCCAAGTTGCCAGAGCACAAACCACCATGTTTGAAGAAAAAGCAGTGGGTACGGGCAGAATACCCCGGTTTTCATAAAGAAACAAACACTTCAAAAGTCGCTCCTTCAAAGCACCAGAGGTTCTGAGGCTTGTGTGTGTGTGTAGCTGTTGAAAAGACAAATTCCTGAGCCTCACCACTCAAAATTCCAAGGTGGGTTTTGGGCACCTGTTTTAACAAGCCCTATAGATGCAGCTGATGAACATGAAAGCTGAAAACCATTGTCCTCAACCTTGTGAGCAAATAAATAAGTTATTAATTCAACTCCAGTGGTCTGCTGTTGGAAGCCCTCAATCCATAACCTGCCATTTTGGGACTCTGGGAGGGTGAACCAGGTGCCAATGCTATCCCAAATTCCCTCCTGAGCTGGACCTTGATGGGTCTTCCATCTCCCTACCTGAATCCTCCCTAAAGCAATTCAGAGATCCACTCCCCAGCTCTTCTCTGGGAGCTGGGTGTGGCTGGACAGCAAGAGGAATCTCACGCTAATACTGCCAAGGGGCTAATGGATTGAGAAAGTCAAAGGAAGGTATGCTCCACCCTGCAAACTGGGTTTACTGGTAACTCACACAATTGATTTATGTCATTCAGATGATCACCATCAAACAGTATGCATCTTACACCCCAAAGTGCGTGGGCATCCATGCAGGGCACTACGTGAAGCAAGTGAAAATGATAGGTACCTTCCTTAGACGTCAGGAATGACCAGACTCACAGATCCTCCTATGTTCCTTGCTTGCCCTGGGCTCTCAGACCCCTCCCCCCAGCCATCTACCTACCCATTCACCTCCTACCCAGCACCATGGAAACTTTTGACCCAGCTGTCAAAGCTACTGGCAGTGCCAGCCTCTAGCTCCTTGGGGTGGTAAGGCAGGCAACTGGAGATGTCTCCGAGGAGGATGGGACAGGGCCTGGAGTGGCCCAGCTAAAGTGCAAGGCCCCACTGAGAAAAGATCTTCTTGCCAGAGCTCCACCGGGTCAGAGTCCAGGCCAGACTGCCCCCTTCCCACGCCTGCCTTTTCCGCCTTTGCCAACAGAATCACCAAAGAACTGAAGCACACTGAAAGGCCCTTCTCCCATTGCCTTCTCCTCCTGGTATTGGTCAATCTGACAGTACTGACCGAACGAATCTGTGGGCCAGGCATCCTCACACATTAACGTGCCCTGACCACCTTATCAGTGAAGTAGTTTCCTGAGTTCCACCCTCAAAGAGCCTGACTGAATTGGTGGAATGGGAAGCTGCATTTTAAAGAGATGCCACCAGGGACACCCCCCCGCCCCCCCCCCCCCACACACACAGATGGTCAAGGACAAGGTTCTGTCCTAGGCAGAATTCTTGTGGAGGCAGGGTGGGAAGAGGAGGAAGGGGCAGACCAGAATAAGACATCACAGTCTAGTTGAGAAGGCAGATTGCACACAAATAAAAAAGACTTAAGGACAGGCAATATGCATAGTGCCACTAGGACCCTGGGCTGAGGGAGAGCTTATGTGGGTCCATTTATCTGTTTGTTCATGGCTATATCCCAGCACCTGGCAGAGTTGGCACTGGGGTGAGGGAAGCAAACCGCCTAAGACACACTTTTCAAGTGTTTTAAAATTTAAGGAGACGCTCACTCTCAGGTGCCTGTACTTACGTGACCTTAGAGGGAGTGCCTGCTTAATTTTGTACCCTAGGTGCTTCACTCACCTCACCCTCCTCATAGCCGTGGCACCTCCCAACCATGCCTGGTGTATAGTAGGCACTCTGTAAATATTCGTTGGGTGAATGAATTAATCTAGTTAACAGACATTTACTGAGTACAAACCATTATGCTAGGTGTGGGTAATTGGGTGTGGGGTTGGGCTCAGGAGAAAATGACAGCCTAGGGCTGGCTGAGTGGCACATTGGTTAAGAGCTGGTTTGGGGATGCCAGGGGCCCGGTTCGGATCCTACATATGAGGGCCAGTGACACTGCCCTCTACTAACATCAGCTCCACCTGGAGCCGGGCTGTGTGAGCCCCGGTGACTGAGTAGGCTGCCGATTCTGCTGCAGTGGGCTACCATAGGCTACAGTGAGCGGCTGGCTCCAGCGTGAGCTGCCAATAGCCGCAATGAGCGACCATCCAGAGGCCGGTGACCAATCGGCCTCATTCAGGAAGAGTGCAATGATGATACCAACAGTGAAGCAGCGTCCTCCGCAACTAGACTGAAGAACAAAAAGACAGCAACTTGTCTGTTCCCCTTCCCCGATTCCCCAATGCTGTTCCCCACCCCGATTCCCCAACAAAATCTTAAAACAAAAAAAAAAAAAAAAGAAAAGAAAATGACAGCCTAGAAATGAATTGGACACAGATCTAGCTCAGAAAGAAGTATGGATCTAGTAAGGTTGGCAGGCATGGAAATAAAAAATGCAAGGTTGCCAAGGCTGGTAGAAAGGAAAGTACTGAGGGCAGGAGTGAGGGGGTCTAACATGTCTCTGCCAGACAACATGCTCCATGAGAGCAGAGACCCTGCCTCTTCTGACATATCCCCAATCCTGGCACAAAACAGGCACATGGTGGGCATTTCACACACCACGTCGGACAATTAAGTTTGCGAACTCATCCTAGAAAAACTGCTACACGTTTTTCTAGGAGCCTGGAATTAAGCGACATTAATAGCAAAGGCCCACTAAGGATTGAGCCCAGTGGTTCCCACACTTGGTTGATTATTAAAACCTCCTGAGGAGTTTTTGGAAAATACTGATTCCCAAGCCAGTTGTACCAAATCAGGATCTTTAGAGATGGGCCTCAGAAATCTGTATTTGGACTCCCTTGGTGCAGCTGAATATCACGACAATTACAATCACCTTTGAAGTACTCCCTTTGGGAAGCTATGCACTGATGCCAGCCCCTAGTCCACCCTTCAAGGCAATTTAGGAACTCTTTTTCTGGAATGACCATCAGAGCTATAGTTGTATTACCCTTGATGTCCTGAATGTCATCAAAATGTCTTCCTTTCAATATTCCCTTTATCTTCAGGTAAAGAAAGAAGTCATTGGGGGCCAGATCAGGTGAGTAGGGAGGGTGTTCCAATTCAGTTATTTGTTCACTGGCTAAAAACTCCCTCACAGACAGTGCCATGTGAGCTGGTTGGTGCATTGTTGTGATGCAAGAGCCATGAATTGTTGGCAAAAGTTCAGGTCATCCAATTTTTTTTACACAGCCTTTTTAGCACTTCCAAATAGTAAACTTGGTTAACTGTTTGTCCAGTTGGTACAATTCACAATGAACTATCCCTCTGATATCAAAAAAGGTTAGTAACATCGTTGCAACTAGTTCGCGAACTTAATTGTCAGACCTCATATATTTGTCAAGTGACTGAATGGCAAGTACCAGCCTTGAAGTTCTGAAGATACACCCTGGTGTGTTGTGCGGCTTTATAATTGAATGTAAGTCCAGAAAAGCAGGTGCCTGGAATTAAGTGACATTAATAGCAAAGGCCCACTAAGGATTGGGCCCAGTGATTCCCCCACTTAGTTGATTATCAAAACCTCTTGAGGAGTGTTTGGAAAATACTGACTCCCAAGCCAGTTGTACCAAATCAGGATATTTAGAGATGGGCCTCAGAAATCTGTATTTGGACTCCCTTGGTGCAGCTCAGGAACACTTGGCCCTGGGAACCATTGCTCTAATCAGAAGTAAAGACTCCAGCATTTAGAGAGCATTGGGCCCCAGCCTCCAGGAGTGACTACAGCCCTCACATACGCACACCAGGACAGGCTGAGAAGCAAAGGGCAGCCCCCCAATCTCCAGCCCCTGGCGACCACCATTCTACTTTCTGTCTCTAGGATTTTTACTACTCTAGCCCGTTCAGGCTGCTGTAACAAAAATATTGTAGACTGTGTGGCTTAAACAACAATTTATCTCTCACAGTTTTGGAGGTTGAGAGATCCAAAATCAAGATACTAGCAGATTAGGTGCCTGGTTCATAGAGGGCTGTCTTCTGCTGTGTCCTTATGGTGGAAGTGGGGAGGGAGCTCTCTAAGGTCTCTTTAATAAGGGTGCTAATCCTATCGATTACCTTCCAAAGGCCCCACCTCCTAATACCATCACCCCGGGGGTTAGGTTCTCAACATTAGATTTAGAGGGGACACAAACATTTAGTCTATAGCATTCAGACAAGTGGAATCATACAGTCTTATTGTGACTGGCTAATTTTATTTAGTATAATGTATCCAAGGTTCATCCATGCTGTGGCATGTACCAGTATTTCTTTCCTTTTTATGACTGAATAATATTCCACTGTATGTATATGCCACATTTTGTTTATCCATTCATTCGTTGATGGACACTTAGATTGCTTCCATGTTTTAGCTACTATGAATAATGCTGTTTTGAACACAAATGTTCAAATGTGTCTTTGAGACACTGCTTTCAGTTCTTTTGGGTATATATCCAGAAGTGGAATTGCTGGATCATATGGTAATTGTTTTTTTAATTTCATGAAAAATTGCCATCCTGTTTTCCATAGCAGCTATTTTACATTCCCACCAATAGTGCACAAGTTTTCCAATTTCTTCACATTCTTGCCAACATTTGCTATTTTGTTTCTACTTTTTTTGTTTTCATTATACCAATCCTAATGGGTATGAAGCAGTATCTCATTGTGGTTTTGATTTGCATTTCCCTAATGATTAGTTATATTGAGTGTCCTTTCATGTGCTTATTGGCTATTTGTCTATCTTCTTTGGAGAAATGTGTCTTCAAGACCTGTGCTTTCTTTTCAATCAAGTGTTTTATTGTTGTTGTTGCTGTTGAGTTTTAAGAGTTCTCTATATATTCTAGACTTTAATCCCTTATCAGATAAATACATTTTTCTCCCATTCCATGGGTTGAATTTTTACTCTGTTGATAGTGTCCTTTAATGCACAAAAGTTTTTAATTTTCATGAAGTTCATTTTTTTTCTTTTATTGCCTGTGACTTTTGTGTCATATCCAAGAAACTGTTGCCAACTCTAATGTGTATGACTGCTTTTAAACTTCTTTCTGTGTCTCAGTTCCTTCTGCTGTACTAAGAGAAGACACAATAGCTTGAATGAAGCTAAGGGAGATAATCCTCACAAAGCCTTACCCCAGGGCGAGTGTAGTAGCATTTGGTTGTCATCACATGCATCTTTCTAGCAAGACACCCAGCTTTTCAGTTTCCTCTTCTGGCCTCTACTAAAGCCAAAAGTAGCATCAAAAGATTGGTTGCTAATAGTAGAAGCTTCACTGATACTCATGAGACTTTGCAGGGGGGGAGTGGTGATCCCCAACTTCCATCTGGGACCCAACAGTGGGGTTTAGAAACCTGATTTTAAGTAGTGCCAGTCTTATTGCTGTTTTCTTTCAGACACAGCCATAACCCCTGCCCACTTTTCTCTGGCTCCTTTCTGAGTCCTCTTCTAGCTCCCCCACTTTTTTTGCACTGGGATGCCTGGGAAGTTTAGATGTGTCTCACAGGGGACATGGGACATGGGACAGGTGGCTTTAAGAATGTCTAAAGCTATGGGCCCTCAGGGGCCAGCTCAGCAGGCCTTGATTTCCCTCACAAGGAGAGGAGACCTCCATGTTGCTTTCAGGCCAATTCTTTCCCCAGGTAAATGATAAGGAAACAGCAGAGCGAAGGAAAAACCCCTAAACTCCCAAACTCAGGAGCCTCCTTCAATTTCAAAAACAAGAAAGCTAAAAGATTACCTCCTCCTTTCTAACACTGTCCACTCACTTCCCCCATCTTTGCTCAGGGAAATAAAATTCCTAGGAGGCTGCTTCTTCCACTACACCAAGTTTCTTATAATCCTCCAAGGAAGATGCCAGCCAAGTGCCACCCCTTAGAGAACCTCTGCTTTAAAAAGAGGTCAGTTGTAATAAATAAATAAATAAATAAATAAATAGATAAATAAATAATGATAGATAGATAAGTCAGTTGTTCAAAATAAATTGATTTAGAAGCACAACCCCTACAGGTCTCCAGCTGTAGGTAGTCGTAGGAAGGAAGCCTGGATCAGGCTTTACCTTTCTTTACCACATTCTTGTTGGTACATTTAAGGCTCTTACACAGCTGTCTAGGGAAAAAAAGAAAACCTACCCTTTGTTGTGGAAGATTATGCAAACATTTTTACAAGTGGTTTGTATGCCTGTGTTTAACCGTTACTTAATTGGTCCTAATTGACTTTACTAACTGATGCTCGATTCCAGGAAAAGCAGGTTCCAGGTGTATAGCCTGCTGAAAAAAACGATTGAGATGTGTAAACACACGGTAGGAAGTTTCTCACCATAGTTCAGGTGTTGAGGGGTTTCAAACATACGAAGGGCATCCACTCAGAAAAGGACTTCTATTTGTTTGGGGTGGGATCCCCACATCGGCAGAAGTGGGATGAGTGGGAGGGAAGCCGCAGGAAAGCTACTTGGCACAACGAAAAGCTTTTGAACAATTATAATTATTTTAAAATAAAAATGAAGTGCCTCAAGAGGAGGTCAGCATCTGAGCACTGGAAGTATTGAATCAGGGGATGGAACCTGTCAGGATGCTGGGAGGGGTTTCAGCTGATGTCAGAAAAGGTCCAGCCCAGGTCTAGGATTCTGTGATGACTGTTTAGGCTGGAAAGCTATATATACAGAGATATCTTCTGTCCAGGGAATTGCTTTTCAGGCTGGACTAAGAAGAAAGGATTTCCAAAGGTAAAGACCTGTTATAGAACACTTCCAATCTTTTCAGCCTGTTCAAAAATAGAGTGTGCATGTAAACTTATTTGCAAAACAGATGGTATTATGCATGTAAGTCACAGAGCTGCTAAATTATTAAATAAGACAATACAGGAATTTCTTGGAACAAAGCTTTGGCTCAACAAGTGTCAGAGGTTATCACTAGTATTACAATGCACAAAAGCTAGCTCTAGGTCAGTGTCTTTTTGTGGACATAGTCCGTAGACAGCTACAGAAATGACTAGGAATCTATGAAAACTGCCTGTGGTAGAGTAGGGGGAGGTAGGTTTTTTAGTTTAGAAATTAAAACTTGGTTAAGGTGCCCAATTCTCCCAAGTACAGGAAATAGTTCATTGTCTGTAATACTATATTCAAGTATAGGGTATAGTAATTTGTGTTAACGAGCATACCCTTTACAGTGTACATTTACCTTTTTTGTTTTTATTTGGGGACTTCTGGCATAAATATATGTATATGTATAATTACTCAAGCATTCATTATCCAATAGAAAATATTCTCTAATAAACCAATCACTTATGAAGTTGGTCCTTACTAAAACATCACTTCTCAACTGCTGCCCCTACTTCTTCTAGGACAGGGTTTTAAAAGTCCAAGTGAAATAATACATAATACATAAATATACGTATAGATAAATAAAAAATATATACTTTTGTCAGGAAATGTATGTTAAGAAAAGTAACACACAAACTTTACTCTTTAAGAATTAGTGCATTGGAGGGCCGGCCAAGTGGCGTGGTGGTTAAGCGCTGGCTTGGGAAGCCAGCGGCCCCAGTTCAGTTCCACATATGAGGGCCAGTGACACTGCCCTCAAAAAAAAAAAAAAAAAAAAAAGAATTAGTGTATTGGGGCAGCAGGGTGGCTCAGTTGGTTAGAGCATGTGCTCTGAACAACAAGGTTGCCAGCTGGATTCCCACATGGGCCAGTGAGCTGCACCCTCCTCAACTAGATTGAAGACAACGACTTGGCTGCCGGTGGGCGGCCAGATGGCTCAGTTGGTTAGAGCATGTGCTCTACTGGTTCAACTCCCCCATGGGATGGTGTGCTGGGCCCCCCCATCCTCCCGCAACTAGATTGAAAACGGTGACTGGACTTGGAGCTGAGCTGTGCCCTCCACAACTAAGATTGAAGGTCAGCAACTTGACTTGGAGCTGATGGGTCCTGAAAAAAACACATTGTTCCCCAATAAAGTTAAAAAAAAAAGTTAATGCATAATTGCTGTTATAACCTAGATTTGTTAAACCTAAGAAAACATATTTTAATATCATTTAGTTTCATTTTTTAATATGAAGTTCCAGTCAAACTTTCCCCCCACTGATTACAAAACCATCATTCTCTTTTTAAATGGATTCATATTAAATGTCCTTGCCTGGTAGCAATTACCCTATGATGTGGGAAGAGAAAGAGAGGGAGTGTGAGCAAGCACCAGCGACCTTTCTTGACAGTTGCCCAATTCTTTAGCTAAGTAGCAATGTGACACAAACAGACCCACTGTCCTTTCTTTAAAGTCTTGTGAAATGAAGAGAGAAGGACATTTTCTGTTACTACAGAAGGCCCTAGAAAGTTGCCTAAGTTCTCTTACCAGACTTGCTGGAAGAGTTTGCAGTGTAAGTTTGAAGTAATGAGCAACATCCAAATCAGATACTCCAAGGCACTTCAGAGTTCCAGCCTCAACTTACCTTCAATTGCCATTTAAATGAATTCTCAGACCTTCAGAGCTAGAAAACATTTTAGAAAATGGTCCCCTACGGGTCAAAACTGTGTTGCTTCCAGTCAAATACATTTGGAGGCAATGGCCTCATTTCATAGGTGAGAAAACTAAAGAGAAAGTGAGTAGGTGACTTTCCCTAGGCCACACAGGCTATTAATGGCTTGACTGAAACCAAGACCCAAGTCTCCTGAATCCAGAGCTGTGGTTCTCAACCTTGGGTGCATTGATGTGAGAAGCTTTAGAAACTACTGATGTCTGGGTCCCGCCTCCAGAGATGCTGACTTAATGGGTCTTGGGTACAACTGAACTGGGTATTTTTAGAGAGCTCCTCAGGTGATTCTAACATGCAGCTAACACTGAGATCCATTGATCTTTCCTAATTTTTGCTCTTGCAAAAATACCATTTTCCACTACAGTCCTTTCTATCCTACCAGTTGTTCCTCCCAATTAATACTATTCCTTCTCTACAGTTGCCATATCCCAACAACTATTAAAGCCCAAGGCTAATAAAGGCAGCGCTGTGTGACCTCAGGCAGCAGAGAGTGGGCAAAGGAGGGTGGGAGCGCTGGGGACAGGGTAGGGGTGAAGCGGAAGATGTAGAAAATCACAGTCCACCCTGCCTGCTTACACTGGACAGATGGTCTTTTTCAAAGCTGAATATACCAGGGAAGCAATAGCAACACTCTAGCAGCGGCCACATCCCCCAATTTAAGTTTAAATATTCTCCATATGCTTAGGTTTTGGATTTTCTCCTGGAGCAGCAGGCAACAGAAGCTAACCACCCCAAGTCCTAGCTGACAGCAAATGACTTTTGGAGCTGAAAACGACCAACTGCTGTGATGAGGCGAGCATGAAGGCAGGCCCTGGACCAATCCGTTTCACTGCCTATTTGCTTTTCCCTCAATGTGAGATGGTCTTTTTATTGCACTTAGTTGGGTGTGTAAAAATGAGTGTTGGATCCTGGCCTAGCAGGGCAGTGGTGAGAAACAAATTTAAAAATGAATCTTTTCTTTTTAGAAAAGTGATCAGTACAGGGAGAAAGGCCTGTTGTAGATGCCCAGGCCCTTGTTGTGCTGGACTTTGTGTCCACATTGTGCAGCCTGCTGGCCTCCCCTATCGCCAGGGCCAACCGCTGTCAGGCCCTCAGACTTACGAAAAGCTCTAACTTTGCCTCCTGGAAAATGCACCAATCAAGCCCGGCCCTCTGCAGTCAAAGCGAGGCCGGTAGATTCCCATGATGCTCTGGCACATGGTGGACAGTTCCGTGGAGCTGGGTACAGGGCACTACGGCTTGTTCCCCCCACTCTAAAAGCAGGAGTGAAGGCTTTCCCAGATGGGCAGACAACCAACACTGCCGGTCATGGGCACACTGGATCCGACTGCACACAAGGGAGCTTCCGTTTTTCTGAAAGATGCGAGACCGCCATGATGACTACCACTACTTTCCTGCATGCGCTTTCACCTGCAAAGTTGCACACGATTCTGCTTTCCATCCCAAATGATGGAAACCCAAGAGTTCACTTTAATGTAATCCAAACTCTCTTTCTAGTTTTTTGTTTAAAGATTTTATTGGGGGAGTTGGGAGAGGGGAACAGACAAGTTGCTGTCCTTTTGTTCTTCAGTCTAGTTGTGGAGGATGTTGCTTCACTGGTCCATGTTGGTATTGTGATCATTGCGCTCTTCCCGGGTGAGGCAGTCAGCCACTCACAACGGCTCACACAGGCTGCCTGTCGCTCACGCTGGCTGCCAGCCACTCATGGTAGCTCACGGCAGCCCGCTGCAGCAGGGGCTCCAGCCTACGCCATCACCCGCGACTCACAGGAGCCCAGTTCCAGGTTGAGCTGTTGCCTGTAGAGGGTGCAGCATCACTGGCCCTCATGTGGGATCTGAACTGGGGCCCTGCTGCTCAGACCTGGCGTCCCAAGCCAACTCTTAACAACCACGCCACCCGGCCAGCTTCTTTTGAGTTTTATCTAGTCATTTCTGGAGCATACGTGCCACCGTTTCTTGAAAGAAAGGAAGATGGAGATGGCATTTTATGGCTCAGGACACAAGAACTTGAGTAACACTCTCCTTGTTATCATATTTTAATTTTGTGACGTACTCTAAAAACAAATACACAATACAAAGCACTTCAAAACTATTACCAATCAAAGTTTTGAATTAGGTGTGTAAGCTAGTTAGAGGCCAGATTGCTCCACCGTTTGGTTTAGAGGGCTGGGGAATCCATTTCTCAAACATTATTAGAGAAGAGCCTCTTGTATGGCTAATTCTGGGCAGTAGACACAGAAGCAACTAAGGTTCTGACCCTCCATGAGTTTACAGTGTGATGGAGGACAGAGATACCTGAATTATAGATGATCTTGCTGTGTGGTATGTCCTACAGGAGAGGATGCACAATTAAGTGACTTCCTAAGGTTGTCTGTCAAATCAAGGATGTCACGAAAGCTGGGGAAAGCAAACCCCCTAATCTAAAATATCCTAACACCTCTTTGGCTAACAATGTCCTCATTACATTGGGGCCTAACACCTGTCTCCTAGGGATCTATCGAAGGTGAATGTAGCCAGAGCCAAGATGAACAGAAGTTTAGTGCATCCCAAAAAATGTCAGAGAGGAAGTCTAAGAGCTGTCGTGAGGCAACAGTGAGGAATGGGGAGTTACCTTTGGGTTAAGTCACGTAGGGCTGGATTGTGAAGGCCCTTGTACATCTAGTAGACAAGAGTTTGGGGGCGTTGAGGGAGTTGTTTTTATCTTTTTTAAAAATCTCAAGTGAAGAAATTTGAGTTAAAAATTCAGTTTTTAAGCACTTCATTGTTAATCTATGCAAGGTTCTTCTTGTTCTACTTTTTATTTTTTGCTTTTACCTCCAAACCCTAATTATATTCCCTTTGCCCCATAGCACCCACTCTAATATGTTTCATATGTCTTTAGAGGTGCACCTTCTCCAGAAGGTATATTATTTTTATGTGAATGTATCTTTACAAAAATGATAATGTGCTATAAAATCCTGTTGTGTTTCCTATGTTTTTCCCTCAACGCTAGGTTTTTAAGATCCATCAGTGTTGCTATACACATCTGACAGACATTTTTTGCTGCTATGTAGTTTTTGACAGTACACATCTGCCGTATTTTACTAATTCCTTTCTCTGATGATGAGCATCTAGGCTGCCTCCAACATCCAGCTACCCCAAGAAATCCCATGATAAACATCCTTATGAACCCATGGAGAATTTCCTTAGAATATAATAGATTCCAGAGTTTTTCACAGGTCATAGAGCATTTGCATGTTCAGTCTCAATAACGACTGCCAGATTGTTTTCCTGAGTGACAGTACCAGTTGACAGTCCCTCCAGCAGTGCCTTAGAGTTCCATCTTCCACATTCTCAGCTGCACCATTATCTCCCTTCGGATATAGGCCATTCTTAGACATTCTACGAGAGAAGCTTAGAGTACGTGCAATAGGTTATAGGGAGCTATCCAAGGCTCTTCATCTATGAGTACCACGAGAAAGGCAATGCCTTAAAAGAACTGTGCAGGAATGAATGATGTGACCTGCAAAATTAAAAGATGTAGCATAGGGGTGGCTGGTTAGCTCACATGGTTAGAGCATAGGCTCATAACACCAAGGTTGCCGGTTTGATTCCCACATGGGCCAAGGAGCTGTGCCCTCCACAACTAGATTCAAGACAACTATTTGACTTGGAGCTGATGGGTGCTGGAAAAACGCCCTCCACAACTAGATTGAAACAACTACTTTACTTGGAGCTGATGGGTCCTGGAAAAACACATTGTTCCCCAACAAAATTTCTTCAAAAAAAAAAAAAAAAGATGCAACATACATGTATGTATTCTCTGGAAAGCTTGGGAGACCTTTAACATTACAAATGCAAAATATTTTCTACATATACTTATCTTTTTATACAAATATCCCATTCAATATTTGTTGCCACTCCCCATGTTTGATCAGTTTCTGCTAATTTGGCCTGACATAAGGTTTGACTTGGACATGGCCAGTCTTCACTGCGGCTGGTAGAGGTAGGCAGGGAGGGGAGGTGGAGCTGCAAGGATCAGAGTATCCTCCTGAACAAAAGCCTGGCCGCCTTCCCCATTGTCAGCTGTTCTCCTTGTGTTATCAAGACCTTCAGGGGATTCTATGCACATTAGAAGCACTGCTTCAGTCTTTGCCAAATATTTTCATATAGATTGTCTTATTTAAACTCTTTCCAACACCCCTGATTTCCTTGGACATAGTTATTATGTAACTCCCATGTCGAGGAAGCTGAGTCAGGGCAGGTTAAAGTGACTAGCCCAAGAGGATCTAGAAAGGCCCAGTGAATCAAATTTTCACATTCTGCAAATGCCTCCCGAGGTCGTCCTTTGCTTATATTCCCTTCTCCCATGTCTCATATTCCCTAGTTCCAAAAGGAAAACACCCAGGAAAAGCTCATTTCAGGGCCAAGCCAAAGTGGATTGGAGATGAAGCCCCCCAGTCTTGTGGGCCTCCTGGATGCAAACTGCCCACTGAGACCAAGGAACACTCACTGCTATTTAGCTTCAATCCTTGTTTCATTGCAACTCTGAGTTAGAAGGCGCAGCCAAATCTTCATTGAGTGTGAGGTGCGTGGAGATATTAGTGGGTCCCTCCACTGAGTGAAGTGTGCTAGGTTCTATTTCTCCTTCTTAAAAAGAGGTTAAGCAGAGGTGCTTAATCTGGACTTCTTCAGACCCCCAAGGCATTTGTGGAGAGAATTCAGGAGTGGGTGAACTTAGCATTTCCTTCATTATAACTACAGGAAACAAACCACAGTAGCATCAGCAGGACACGTAGCTTTATCACTAATAGAAATCATAGACATTTCCACATTGAATTGCAAGTGTCGCACATTTCGAAATTTCGTTTTTGCTCATCACAACGTTAATATTACTTCAGTTATTAGATCCATACTAGATCTTGTTATTGAATGTGTTCATAAGAGGGTAAAATATTGCTAAGTTATAATTTTATTTTTAATAACTGTATATTAACATAATGGCTTCCTTTGTAATCTTACAAATTTCATTTTATGAACTTAAAAACATTCTGAGAAGGAGCCCATAGACATCACTAAACTGTAAACGGACGATGTCACATTGTAGAAACTTTATTACCTCCCCCAGTCTGCCTTTTGGTTGGTTTGAGTCACACCCTATATTTGTTTTATATCTGTTATCAGTAGCAACATAGCACTTAAACCAAAAAGACCTGTGTACTTGTCTTCAGGGGTGAAATGAAGGATTTCCTAAGACTACATTCCACTAGACAGCCGAGCTTAGTGGGGGTGGGGTTGATGAACCCCAAGGAAGAACATTTATGACCTTTGCCCTTCTTCTAGAATTCAACATTCAGATGATTTCAATTAAAAATGTCATGCCACATGGTAGACCGAGGGTCCACTCATCAGAGCTTTCTCTAGTTACTTACCCCCCTGCAGGTTTGTGTTATAATCTTGATATAATAACAGAGAAGCTGAAAGATGTTCAGCCTTTGAAAAGGAACACCACTCCTTTCATACCTATGACACTAGCCAAGGTTACCAGGATTCTGAAGTCTGAACAGGGAAAAGTAACCAGGACTATCCAGAGAAAATGGAGACTCATACTCTTTAAGTAAGCTCTACCTTTATAATTATTGATGTGCAGAGAAATGTTCATTATTAAGTAAAGAAAAACCAGGTTATACAATAGCATATTCTATTTATAGAGAGGGGAAGGTAAGAGGGCAGGGCAGAGAAAAAGAGTTTGAAAAAATATATATAAAAATGTGAACAATGGTTAATTCTGGGTAGTGTGATTACAGATTTTCATCTTTTTATTCCTTTTTAAATTTTTTTATGCTCAGCATGTATTACTTTTGTTTAAAAAAGGAAATCAGGCTATTTTCGTTTTGTAAGAATCAAAATGTTAACTAATTAGACGTTACTGTTAATGAGCCACTTAACCATTTAACTACTTCACCTGTTGGGGAGATAAAATTAATAACAATAAAGCAGAGTGGAGAGTGGAAAAATTTAATTATTTACAAAAAAAAAATCCTAATGTAAAGTATTACAATATCCTATGAACTTTATACAGTGGGTCAAATTAGGTCCTCCCTATTCTTAGTGAGCCAGGCAACAACTGGTGCATAGCAGACGCTGGATCAAGGTGAACTCCCTTCCTTCCTATTACACATTTCTTTCCATCTCAGAGCACTCAATAGAGGTCTCATGGGGCAGGGGGTGGGGAGGACAGGGTGTGGTAGTGATTTTCCTTCCAGATCTATATATTTCCCACTTCTCCAAGTTAAAAAAAAATTTAAAAAAATCTCTTACTCCAATTTTTCTTCTTCTTCTACTTCATTGATTTCTCTAGTCCTCCTTCTTGGGGCTTTCTCCCAGCTGTTTTAGATCCTTAAAAAAAAAAAAAAAGGAGGAAAAAAAAAAAATATATATATAATGAATATTTTTAAAAGCGTGACTCACTCCAGAGCTGAATGAAATACATACACATTGTTTTGTTTCAGTTATCTCTTGCAGCATAGCAAACCACCCCAAACCCAGGGACACTCCTGCAGACGTATGTGGGAGTAGGTGACGATCAGGTGGAGGGGCGGTGGGAAATGCCACCTGGGTTGCTCTTCCATTTATTGTTCTTGATTCTGTGGGTCAAGAATTCCAGTAGAGCTTATCTCTGCTCCAGGCTGTGTCAGCTGGGCCCACTTGGCTGGAGGGCTCCAGGTGGACCTGCATCTGAAGTTTTGGTTCTGGCTGTTGGTTGGGGTGCCTTAGTTTCCTCCACGTGGCCATTCTCCCTTCAAATGTTCTCTCATTATTCAGTAGTTCAGTCTAAGCAACTCTGCCTAATGGCTGGTTTCCAAGAGGGTGAAAACAAAAATTTTAAAGGCTTCTTAAGGCCTGGTCATGAAGTCCCACAGAACCACAAGGATTCTATTGGTCAAAGAGAGTCCCATAGCCAGCCCCAATCGAGGGCTGGGGAAACAGACTTCATATCTTGAAGCAGGAATGGCAAAATCACATTGGAAAAGATTATGTGGAATGGGTGAAGTTGTTATGGCCATCTTTAGAAGCAATTTACTTAACATAAAGAATTTGGGCCCGCCAAGTGGCGCATTGGTTAAGAGCTGGTTTGGGGATGCCAGTGGCCCCGGTTCGGATCCCACATATGAGGGCCAGTGACACTGCCCTCCACAGCTAACAACAGCTCCACTTGGAGCTTGGCTGTGCACACCCCGGCGATGGTGTAGGCTGCAGCCCCTGCTGCAGTGGGCTGCCATAGGCTACAGTGAGTGGCCAGCAGTCAGCATGAGCTGCCAATAGGCCACAGTGAGCGACTATCCAGAGGCCGGCGACCCATCTGCCTCATCCGGGAAGAGCCCAATGACGATACCAACATGGACCAGTGAAGCAACGTCCTCCGCAACTAGACTGAAGAACAAAAAGACAACAACTTGTCTGTTCCCCTCCCCCAATTCCCCAATAAAATCTTTAAAAAAAAAAAGAATTCAAGATTTAAAAAAAAAAAATAGTTTTAATGAGCTTAAAAACCATGGTAATTACTACAATGAAAATAACTAATAACATTCACCAGTCAGAGGGGATCATTTTTTTTTTAGCTAACACTTTCACTTTCTGAATCAGGCCTGGCTTGTCTCTCATCTCCACTTTATGTCACATTAGGCTAAGAAATTGTAAGTGTAGTGTGTGAGGCGTATATAAAGGAAGTCCTTGCCATGTCACCTTTTGCCAATATTTCACTATGTGGCTGTTCCCTCTCAGTCTCCTTCCTGTGCCTATAGTTCCCCAGAGGCTCACTCTCAGTTTTATCTTTTGTTCTTTACTCTTCCTAGGGGATTTTATCCATTCCTCTAGCTTCAACTGCCACCTATATATTAATGACTCTCAAATTTTAATCTCCATCTCAGATCTTTCTCTTCTGGACTCCCAGACCTGAAATTCCAACTGCCTCCAGGCCTCTTTATTTGGATGTCCCACAGGTAATCTCATCTTTACATGTCCTAAATTAAATTTGGCATTTTCTTCCTCTCCATCAAAATCTACTGTTTCCCTGTGGTCCCTTCCTTGGTCTTGTTTTTGTCCTGTTTCATCCAGTAAATCAAGCCAGAAACACAGCACTTCCACACACCGCACATCCTCCTCCTCCACACATCCCTCTTCCTCATGCCTACATGCAATCAATTACCAAACCCTGCTAGTTCTTGGTGTCGCTAGTCATTCTTTCTGTGCCTGCCACCATTTCCTACATTTAGGTCTAGCATCATCTTTGCTGCCTACATTACTACAAAAGCCTTCTTACTGGTGTTAGACCCTCACCTCTCTGGTCCATTCTCTGCACTAGGCCAGAATGAGCCTGGCTAGAACCTGTGGAAAAAAGTTCCACGTCTATGAGCTCTGAGCAACAGCAGTTCGATGCCCAGGCCAAACTGAGCTGCCGCTAAGCTGCCAACAGGTGGCAAGATGGTTCAGCTAAAAAAAAAAAAAAAAAAAAAATGTTCCACATCTACATTCCTTAACATGGCACACAAAAGCCCTTCATGTTCTGGACTGCTTCTCTTAACATCCTGAGCTTATCATCCTATGTCTGAAATCTGTAACCCAGACAGTTCAGAGCATCCTGAATCCCCAAGGTTCTCTCTACTCTCCACCTCCACCCTTCTACTCCTCCAGCTTAGAAATCAACTGGGAGAGCCTTCCCTGACCCCTCACTTGGCCTCCCAGGATACTCTGGGCACACCCTTTTTGTAGCACTTATCACACTCTTTACTAATGTCTGGCTCATTTATTTACTTCTCCCACTATACCAGAAGCTCCTTCGACACAGGATCTGTGTCTTTTGTATTGTTGTTGCTCAGTGTTCAGCTAATGCCTGGCACATGGTGGGGCAAGGAATGAATGATGATGATACCCATTGACTGGAAGCAGCAAAGAGAAGATGACACATGGGTACAATGTGTTTTAACATCCATAAATGAGCTGAGGGATATTTACATGTAAGCTCCCACCCCCACCTCCTTCATATTCTGATCGGTGGAGAAACCAGCACCATCAATGGGAAAGGTTGGCAGCTCTCTGAGGCACTGCTTACCCAAGAACTTTATTTTACTCATGCCTGGCCCTGCAATGATACAAGCGAAGGGAGAGGTATGGAAGAATCCAGGCTTCTGCTTAGGCATTTGTCCACATTCTGTGTGTAACCCCAGTAGGTCTTCAGAGACAACCTCCAATTTTATTTTTTCCATTTAAAAAAATCTTGAGTGCCTTAAATGGAACAGACACTGGACCAGAAAAATGATGATTACCTGGCCACCATCTTGAAGGAGCTCGGATCTGGGTGGAGCACGGGCAGGATTTAGTATTGTATAAAAATGTGGACAGTGTGCTATGGGAGCAGAAGAGAATAATGAATCTATTGTAGAGCTAACCAGGAAGACTTTCAACAGGGTGGCAAAGGAGCCCTTATAGGATAAAAATACGTATTTCTTCCCAAACACTATGGCTTCCTTGTATATTTTAAAGACAATCTAGATTTCATATGGTGGCCTATAAATTTCTCAGTCCTCTGGCTTCTCCTGGCACACTTTCCAAGTCTGTCTCCTCCCATTTTCCCTGGCACCCTCTACTCCTCAGGCCATACTGCATCATGCAGGGCAAGCTCCTTCCTGCTGTAGGACTCTGCCATAGCTGTTCCCTCTACGAAGACACACTCTCCCTGGATCTGCCTATCCTTTCATTATATTTTTGGCTTAAAAGTCTTCTTCAAGACAAACTTCTCTCCCAAATCAAACCAGCTACCCATAGTCACACCACCCTATTGCAATTCCATCATTACAATGAACTTATTTACCTTCATGAGTATGTGTGTGTGTCTGTGTGTGTGTGTGTGTGTGTGTATGTGTGTGTGTGTCGTCTACTTGCCTTCCTATCTAAGCTTTTTGAGAGCAGGGACCTGGCCTGTCTTGTTCATTGCTGTTTCCCAGTGCCTAGAACACATAGTAGGTGCTCAACAACTATTTGTTGAATGGAGTGGATAAATGAGCAACACAATATTTATTGAATGAGGATGTGGCTTAGAGACATGTAAATGTACCATATGTTTGAGGAACATCATGTCATTTGGTATGGCTGTGGGCAGGGGTATGTCTGAGTGGGAGATGAGGCTGGGAGGTGGGGCAGACTATATGGCTCTGAATAGGTAACAGGAGCAAAGGGTCATTTCTAAGTAGGGAGTGTCATGATTGGATCATGACTTTCAAAAAGCCACCCTGGATGTAGTATGGAGAGTTTGGGTTTTTCAAAGTGGGGTGGGAATGGAGGCTGGGTTGGGAGATTACAGATGGTTTCATTCAAGGGAGAATTGATGACAGACTGATCTAGAGCAGCATTTGAAGGATAGAAATGGAAAGTGAGGGGAGACATTTTTGAAGCAAAGCTGCTGAGACCTGGGGACTAAGTGGATCCAGAGCATTGAGGGAGAAGGTAAAGGCTGAATGAGAGACAGTGAGCTCATACAAGGAGCAGAAACAATTCCAGTTTTGGTTATACTGAGTCTGAGGTGCCTGGGGAACATCTTTCTCTGAATCTCTAGGAATTGTGCCACCACCACACTGTTCCTCCTACCCCATTTCTCTTTTCTTTCCTGTTTTGAATCACTCCCACAAGCCATGAATGCTCCCTGCTTTTCAGTGTGCTGGGGCACCATGCCAGCAGTCCCACATTCCTGAGGAAGGGACGAGGCTCAGACCTGGAGAGCTGGCTGTGGCCACCCAAGGGGGCGGCTCCCTGACAGGAAGGAAGGCTGGCCTGAAGGCTGGGCACAGGCAGCAGCTTCCTCTGCTGCAGCAGGTGCCGAGGGCCAGCTGCTCCAGCTCCTCAGGCTCAGATCAACAGGATGGGACAGCCCAGGCGGAAGGAAGCCTGCAGGGAGGGACACCCTGCCTACAGAAGTGGGGAGCGGATTGGGGCGGAGAGGAGGCAGGAAGAGCTGCCTGGGCTGCTGAGCTGGCGCCCCTCCAGCAGATTCAGGAGAGGCAGTGACAGGAGGCCATTCAGTCCTCTTGCCCTCCCACCGTGGGCGTCTCTGGCCGTCAGTCATATTAGTATTACTACTGTTGGCTAGCCTGGGCCTTATACCAGAAGAAACCATTGGAAGATTTTCATAAACTTGGCAGTTTCTAAAATATGCTCATTCTGTACTTACTGGGAAAGAAAGGACACACTTACACTTAGCGTTTCAGTTACACAGAGTGGTGAGACAACTCAGAGGAGGAGGGGCAGTGATCTTTGCAACGCGTGCAGCCTGTTCAAAGGAGATACAATCTCCAGTGTGCTTTAAGCGGGTTACCACTACCCAACTCGCCAACCATCGCTGCTGTGAACCGGCACCAAACGGCTAAAAGGGTGGTAAATAGGGTGCCAAAGCACAGCCAAGCGCTTCTAATCAGGAGGCCCCCCGCCTGCCTCGGACCACCCCAGGGGGGTGGAGATGGGGTTGTGGTAAGTGGAGGGCGAGCGGTGCTTTGAAGGGGTGCTGTGTCTTTGACCTAGCAGACATCCCCACCCCGAGGCGTGGCGAAGACGGCCCCCGCGGGTCCGGGGCGGGCCCCTGGACACCCTGGGTAACTCCTCCCCACCCCATCCTCACAAGCAGTTTCCAGGCTGGGCGCTTCCGGAGGCCTTGGCTCTGGGTGGGGGTGGGGAACACCTTTGAAACAGCTTGTAGACTGCGATTTAAACTTGAACTACACCAAGCGTCGGCATCAGAAAGGATTAAAAACTCGCATCTACGGCTCCTCATCACTCCGTTGGTCCAGTTCTCGAGCTCCCCGCATCCCTACACCGTTTTCTCTGCGGTCCTGGAGGAAGGATGGGCGGGGCAGGCAAGGGCGGGCACTACTGCTGGCGACTCCTAAAGGAAGGGCGAGCCCGCGCCCGCTGCCGGGGCGTAGGCTGGGGGCACAGTGGCAGGTGCCGGATCCGTGACCGAGCGCCTTTCCCTCTCCGCCCCCGTGATCCCCACGGCTTCGCGAGGCAGAACCCAGCAAATGCTCGAGAAACGCAGCCCAGTCGGTCAGCGGACTCTGCTTTCTCGCCAGACGCGCAAGGGGACGGTGCTTCCAAATGCAAATCTCTTGGCTCGGACCCTTTAGCCTCCGCCTCCCCCGCCCAGCTGCCCGGCGTCCTGCCCACCCGGCGGCGGGCGGACATGGGGCCCCGCGCCGAGGGGACACAACGGAGCCGGCGACACCCCCCCACACCCCCGCCGCCTCCCACGTGGGGCCGCGGTGCCTCGGCGCGTCGCAGCCGCCGCGCCTCCAGGCTAGGCCCCCGCCCACGACACCGCCCCCTATGCCCGGGAGGGA
The DNA here is from genome assembly GCA_033961575.1 of Aselliscus stoliczkanus. Lineage (NCBI taxonomy): Eukaryota > Metazoa > Chordata > Mammalia > Chiroptera > Hipposideridae > Aselliscus > Aselliscus stoliczkanus. The sequence goes on from CM066731.1 coordinate 29,647,825, forward strand.
GACGACAGGCGGGGGAGTGGGCGAAGAATAAGGGGTGTCACGGAGTCAGGTGGCAGCGGGAGTTCCCTCGGGCCGGGCTGATGGAATACGCGGCCGGGGATTGTGTACACGCTCCACTGACACAAGCTTCACGCTGCCGGGCAGCTGCTGATCACGCGTGGCCCCGCTAGCCCATTGGCCAGCGCCTCACACACCTTTGCCGCTGATTGGCCGGCCGCAGGCTCCACCCCCACCCCCACCCGCCGCGCGCGGCAGGCGGAGCGGCTACCTGAATGGGGAGGGGGCAGACGGCGCGGAGCGCGGCGGCGGCGGGAGTGGCGTCGAGTGTCTCCGGGCTCCCGTCTGTGGCCAAGCAGCTTTGCAGCCAGTCAGCTCGCTGCCGTCAGCCACCCAGCCAACCATGCTCAACTTCGGCGCTTCTCTCCAGCAGGCTGCGGTAAGTCACCTGGGGATGCCTCTGTCCTTCTTTGCCTCGCCACGTCTGAGGGCCCCGCAGGGGCGCGAACCCCGAGCCCCTGACATCGGCGGCGCCTGAGGACTGGGGTTGCCCGCGGAGTCGTGGGGGAGGGGGGGCTTCCTGCCTGCAGACGGGTCATGGGTGAGGGCGTGTGTATCGCGAGGGGGTCAAGAGAGGGGGCTTGAGAGCTGGAGACAAGGGAAAGGGGTCTTGCTCAAGGTGTAAAGGGAGGAAAGGGCAGCTCCGCAGGGAGACTTGAGGCAGGTGAGGAGGTGGTTCCCTGGAGCGGCGGGAAGAGGGAGGAGGGGGTCTGCTGCCCTGGCAGTGAGGATGGGAAAAGGTAGGGAAGGGGAGGGGGGAGCCAGGGGCCCACCCTGCACCTGGCGCCTGGGAGAGGTCCCCGCCTGCGTCGGGGTTGCCACCTAGGGTGGGAGGGGGCTGCGTGCGTGCATTGGAGGGACGCGGTGCCCACGGGAGAGGTGGAAGGGTACCTCTTGGGGATGTGAATGGAGGCTTGCAGGACCGGGGCTGTTGAGCACATAGCCGGGGGCTGGGGGAGGGGGCCCCAGGCGTGGACGCGGGGGCATGGCACGCGGCCGCGCGTCGCCGAGGGAGAGACGAGGAATGAACCTCCCCCCCCTACACCCAGACGTCGGTAGGGGACTCCGCATTCCCGGTGGGGGCAGGTGGCCACCTTCTGAGAAGCCCTTGGAAGGGGTGGGGAGCGGGACCCAGCAGCGGGGCGGCGGAGGTGGGCGGGGGAGCCGGGGCCGCGAGACGCGGGGGCCGCGTGTCTAGGCGGGAGCCTGGGGCCGCGCGTCTGGAGCCGGGGCTGGGGGGTGGGGGTGGAGGGGCTGCACGTCTGGGAACCCATGGAGACGCGTGGCGGGCGGGGGCCGGAGCTGCCAGATCCGCCGCGTCTGCAGGGAAAGACCGGGTGGTCTGAAGTCCCGCGGGCGGGGTGGGCGGGAAGCGCCGAGGGCTTGGCCCGCTCCCCGGGGGCTTCTGCCGGGAGGAGGGCGGGGGCCGGGTTTCCGCGGGGACCCAGCTCCTCCTCTGGCAGCTGAGGCCGAGGCCGGGGGTGGGCCGGGAGCGGGTGCGCCCGGGGAACTTCTCGTCCCCGAGTGACCCAGCCCCGGCCTCCGCCAGGGGCGGCAGCGAGGCCCGGCCCCGCTGTCGGTTCCTAAGGGAACGGCGGGGAGTTGGGAGGGGCGGGCGCTCCCGGAGCCGCGCGTCCGCAGCCCCGCCCCTCCCCTCGGGCTCGGGCGCGCACTGCTGGGCGGTTGGCGGCGGCGGCGCCCGCGGCCCCTCCCCCGGGCCGGCGCGAGGGCGGGGGCCCTAGAGCTCAGGAAGTAGGTGAAAGGTGACGGCGCGGCAATTCCCAGTTCACGTTTCCTGCGCCGCCCGGAGCAGCGGCTGATCACGCTTTGTTCACATGCCTCGCCCCCTCCTCCTCCCACCCCCGCCATTGGCGGCCCAGCCAATCCGGACCGGGGCCGCCGGGCCGGCTGGCCAATGGCGGGGGCAGGGACGCAGGGACGTGCGAGCCGCAAGGAATGTTCCCAGTGACTCACCCGAGAGCCTCATTGAGGTTAGGGCGGCCCCATCCGTCTGTCCCCGCCAGCGAGGATCTCCCCCGCCGTGCGCCTCCGCCCCTCGTCTGCCTCCCCCGCCCGCGCCTCCGCCCGCGCTTCCCTTTCCTGCCCTCCCCTCTTCTCCGCTCACGCTGGCTTCCCTGCTGCCTGCCTTTTCTCTAGCCTTTCTTTGCATTGGCGTCTTGAGGCTCTTCTACATACATGCGCTGTCCATTGCAGCTTACATAAAGGCGTGCGCGGTTATGCAATTGCATTGTTAACGATATTTCAAGAGCCGTGGCTCGTTTTCTAAGCATTTCAACGCGAAAGATTTACGGATTTTTTTTTTTTAAAACAAGCGTTGAGAATAACAACACCTTGTAACAATGTTTTCCGGTATTTTTACACAATGTCTACTTTGACAAAAGGAATAGGATTATGTTAATGGAAAATGGAAGAGTGATGGGTAGTACAATTTTTTTAAGTGCAGTTTGAGGAACTTTAATATGAAACACTTAGTAGAAGGAGCGGTACAAATACAAAGAATGTGCTGTTCTTGTCATCAAGCAGCTTTTTAAAAAATTAGAATCTGTTTTGACGATTGCAGACTCCTTACAGTCCGGGTTTTTGCAAATTCAGAGTGGAATATTAAATTTCCCGATTATCCATTTTTTAGTGTTAGTGCATCAGCTGGTTATAGTTGTGAATATCTAGCCGTTGTGTTAAAATAGATCCAGTGAAAGAACACAAACATGAAGTTGAAACTTAACTAAAGCTTTGGAGTTTTTCCACAGATAAATTATCAAAAAATTTTAGATATCAAATAATATAATATTTGAAAGAGACTGAAAATTTCATACCCTACTGATTTTATCTCACAACGCAGTGTCTTTTTAAAGGTCAGATCTATGTCAACAGGCCAGAGTTCTGTCCACTCTACTGCATTTTTAAGAAAGTTTGGTCTTTTATTTTGTTAGTAACTCACCTCCAAAGTCCTCATGCTGTATCTGTAGTATTGAAAAAAGAGTCTTTCCTTAGTTATTTTGTCCAACCCCAGTTGCCGGTGGGCACTCTGGAAAGAATATAAAACTTTTTTTTTTTTAAGCTAAGTGCTTCTCTTTTTTGGATCACAAATGCGTTAATAACTTTGGCCTTAGTCCCCTTAATGATAATCAGATGCTCCTCTGTACCTCACAGGGATATCAGTGTTTAAGCCTAAGTGTGAGAGGAAGAATGAGGAAGATTTTATTAGCATTACCTTCAGAGTAAGGGGTGAGAGAAAAATTATTTCAGATTTTAACTTGGAAAGTTGTGCAAATAGTAAAAAAAGAAAAAATACATTGCTCTGTGTCTTGGATGACAAAAATATGCTTATTAGCATTTAATCTTTTGTTTCTATAGGAGGAAAGAATGGAAATGATTTCTGAAAGATCAAAAGAGAGTATGTATTCCTGGAACAAAACTGCAGAAAAAAGTGATTTTGAAGCTGTAGAAGCACTTATGTCAATGAGCTGCAGTTGGAAGTCTGATTTTAAGAAATATATTGAAAACAGACCTGTTACTCCAGTATCTGATATGTCAGAGGAAGAGAATCTGCTTCCGGGTACACCTGATTTTCATACGATTCCAGCATTTGTAAGTATTATAGTGTTTAAGATGAATGTAAATGATATAATTTCTTGGAATTTACATAATGAACTTTTATTTTAAATTTCTCACGCTGTTGCCTGTATATTTCTCTTTGTAGTGTTTGACTCCACCTTATAGTCCTTCTGACTTTGAACCCTCTCAAGTGTCAAATCTGATGGCACCAGCGCCATCTACTGGACACTTCAAATCATTCTCTGATACTTCGAAGCCTCACATTGCTGCACCTTTCAAAGAGGAAGAGAAGAGCCCAGGACCTGCCCCCAAACTCCCCAAGGCTCAGGCAACAAGTGTGATTCGTCACACAGCTGATGCTCAGCTGTGTAATCACCGATCCTGCCCCATGAAAGCAGCCAGCATCCTCAACAGTCAGGACAATTCTTTTCGAAGAAGAACCTACCTAAATGTTGAGGCTGCGAGAAAAAACATACCTTGTGCAGCTGTGTCACCAAACAGATCCAAATGTGAGAGAAACACAGTGGCAGATGATGACGAGAAAGCAAGTGCTGCACTTTATGACTTTTCTGTGCCTTCCTCAGAGACAGTCATCTGTAGATCTCAGCCAGCCCCCATGTCCCCACAACAAAAGTCAGTGTTGGTTTCTCCACCTGCAGTATCAGCAGGGGCAGTGCCACCTATGCCGGTCATCTGTCAAATGGTTTCCCTCCCTGCAAATAACCCTGTTGTGACAACAGTTGTTCCCAGCACTCCACCCAGTCAGCCACCAGCCGTCTGCCCACCTGTGGTGTTCATGGGCACTCAGATGCCAAAAGGTGCCGTCATGTTTGTCGTGCCCCAGCCCGTTGTCCAGAATCCAAAACCTCCAGTGGTGAGCCCAAATGGCACCAGACTGTCTCCCATTGCCCCTGCTCCAGGGTTTTCCCCTTCTGCAGCAAAAGCCGCTCCTCAGATTGACTCATCAAGAATAAGAAGTCACATCTGTAGCCATCCAGGATGTGGCAAGACATACTTTAAAAGTTCTCACCTGAAAGCCCACATGAGAACGCATACAGGTACCACCCGTTTCTTATTTATGTCTTAGAAATGTAGATGAAGATTTTTTGGCAATAGACACAAATATAATCCAGGCATATTAAGGAAGAACTTGCCTTATTAGCCAGTTCGGTGGATGATACTTTGCAAGCTCCTCTAAAAGATTGCATTAAGGTGTTTTGTTTTCATTTCTCAAATGATGGTTCTTAAAACATGTTGAGTAGTTACTCTTTAAAGCCTTTGCACCAGAGTTGAGGTCAGAAAACCTTTTTGTTTTGGGCTTTTATAAGGAGAAGATTTTTATAAACATGACAGTGGAAGTTAAGACGTAGTGTAATACACAGTATAGTACTTACTTGACAATTTATTAATTTAATAGCTTTTATTTTATTTTAATAGCTTTTATTTTAATAGCTTTTATTTTAAAATGTATCTCTTGATAACATATAATTAAATATGTAATTTAAAGTGATTCAATAAATGTGTAGTAATAATTGAATTTTTTTGTTTCAGGAGAGAAGCCTTTTAGCTGTAGTTGGAAAGGTTGCGAAAGGAGGTTTGCCCGTTCCGATGAACTGTCTAGACACCGACGAACCCACACAGGTGAGAAGAAATTCGCTTGTCCCATGTGTGACCGGCGGTTCATGAGGAGCGACCATTTGACCAAGCATGCGCGGCGCCATCTGTCAGCCAAGAAGCTACCAAACTGGCAGATGGAAGTGAGCAAGTTAAACGACATTGCCCTACCTCCAACCACTGCTCCGACACAGTGACAGATCGGAAAGTGAAGAATTTGTACTAACTTTGGTCGCAGCTGGGAGCCAGTGGTGATATAAGAATGCTTCCACTGCAAGTCTGTGGCCCTCCAGTGGGGGCTGTAAGCAGAAGCCCCACAGCTTGGGGAGAAGGCCCAGACTGGGTTATATGACAAGTGCTGTGGTCACAGGCAGGTCACAGAGTGGCAGGATTCATTTCTTATCACATAAGAGAAATGAGAAAGTCTTTATTCAACTTTAAATATTTTTTGAAGGTTTCGGATGAGGTCAACACAGGTAGCACAGATTTTGAATTTGTGTGCACAATTTGTTACTTTACGCTTGCCATTTATACTTGAGACCAACTTTTTTCAATGTGATTCTTCTAAAGCACTGGTTTCAAGAGTAGAGAGACTGGAAATCAACATTACGGTACAGAAACGGAGATACAAAATTGATTTTTATTACAAATATTGTCATCTTTTCCTAGAGTTATCTTGTTTACTATTACTAGTCTTTCCAGTCAACTTCGTGGATGTAGTTAATTATATCTAGAACTAGCATTTTTACACTGTTGCTGACGTTTGGAATTGATTAGCTGTATATTGCTAAAGAGGGCCCAAAGACTTGGAAGCCTCAATAATTTAATTGCTTTGAAGTGTAACTACAAATTCTATGCATTTCTGTTTTGAAAGTTTAACAAATGACTATATATCTAGGCATTTTATTATGCTTTGAACTTTAGTTTGCCTGCAGTTTCCTGTGTAGATTTGAAAATTGTATACCAATGTGTTTCCTGTAGAGACTAAGATACACTGCACTTTGTTTAGAAAAAAATTCAAAGATGAAAATATATATTATAAAGAAGGGAAATCAAGAATTTTAGATAACTCCTTGAAAAGGATGGCTTACGTCATCAGTAAAGTACCCTTATGTTATGAGGATATAACATGTGCTTTACTGAATTAGAAAATTAGTGACCATTATTCACAAATGGACAAATATTGTCCTGTTAATTTATAGGAGTTTTGGGGGGAGATATGGAACTGGGTGGGTAGAAAAATTATTACAACATTCACTTTTGTTAACAGTATTTCTGTTATATTCTGTTGTATACACAGTGGTAAAACAAAAGTAAATTGTTTAAAATATATAGTGAAAAATGTCCATATATCTTCCCATTTAACATTTTTCTCTATGTGGGGTCTAGATTTCTGATATCAAAACTTGGACCCATGGAAAACAAAAGGTTTTCTTTTAATAAAAAATCCTTGTGATTTACAATTTGCACAATATTTCTTTTGTTGTACTTTATATCTTGTTTACAATAAAGAATTTCCTTTGATATATATATTGGTTGATTGCATTTGTTGAAAACCATTCTCTAACCTTGAAATTAATCACTTGTGATACTACCAAAGCACTTTGTGTCTGAATTCTCTAAGGGCCTCATTCAAAGTTAGAACTGTAGGAGTGTATCTTTAACATATGAATCAAGTTAGAGTATACAAATTTAGAGAGGCCAGGTATCTATTCATTGAGATAATATAAAAGCCTGCCTATTCTAAGAAACCAGTGTATTTTAATTTTGAAACATTCTTGTGCATTTTGATGATTTGGGGTTGAAATATAGCTCTGGGTCTCAGCAAAACCTTGTTAAGTAGCATTAAATTAAACACCACAGCGAATAATTACAGGCAGTGAGACTGCTGTGGCAAAAGAAAAGAGCCTGACCTATTAAATAGAGTAAATAATTTAACTCTAAAGGTTAGATTAGCTCAGACCATTAAGTGATACCTTAAATGCAGTAAACATACTGGTACTTAAGCACTGATCAAATTAAAAGACCTGATGTATCTGCTCCTGACATCAAACCATCATAATGGCTCAGTGGTCCACCATTACCTGATATATCCTTAGGTCAGTTAGTAGCCTAATGCTACATCACAGTGCCTACATCATTCACCTCCTTCATCTCATCACCTGGGCATTTTAGTACCTCCCATCATTCACCTCCTTCATCTCATCACCTGGGCATTTTAGTACCTCCCATCTTCACAAAGAGAAGGGAGAGTACAGCACAGGTACTTTTGAGAGAGACCATATTCACATAACTTTTATTACAGTATATTGTTATAATTGTATTTGTTAATCTTTTACTTTGCCTAAATTATAAATCATACTTTATCATAGCATGTGTAGAGCTTGTTACTATGCCATTTCAGGCATCCACTTGGGATCTTGGAACATATCCTTTGTGGAGAAGAGAGGACTCTGTGTGTGTGTGTGTGTGTGTGTGTGTGTGTGTGTGTGTGTGTGTGTGTAAGGAGGTTTATTATGAGTAACTGGTCCATGCAATTACAGAGGCTGACAACAGTTGTCCCAAGATCTGCAGTGGGCAAGCTGGAGGCTCAGGAGGGATACAGTTCCAGTCCAAATGCTGACAGGCTCAAAACTCAGGAAGAGCTGATGTTTCAGTTGTAGTCTGAAAGCAGGAAAAAATGGATGTGCTAACTTGAAGGTAGTTGAGTAGCAGGAGTTCCGCCTGATTCAGCTTTTTTGTTTTATTCAAGCCTTCAGCTTTTTTGTTTTATTCAAGCCTTCAACTGATTGAACGAGGCCCACCCACAGCAGGGAGAGCGATTGGTTTTACTCAGTTTGCTGATTCAAATGTTAACCTCATCTAGAAGCATTGTCACAGACACACCAAAATAATGTTTGACCAAACACATGGGCACCTCACAGCCCTAGTCGAATTAACATACAAAATTAATCATCACACCTGGATTCCAGCCCTGGTTACAATAACAATTGGATTGTTGGAAAAGTCATGATGTATTTTTTCTGTTTTTCGTTGCAAAAATGCATCATGACTTTTTCGACAACCCAATAGTTTATACCTTGGAAAAGCAGTTTTGTCATGATGGGTCTCACATCCACTTTTTTTTTTTTTTAGGGCAGTGTATGTGGGACCCGAACCGGGGCCACTGGCTTCCCAAGCCAGCGCCCAACCACCGCACCACTCGGCCGGCCCTCGCGTCCACTTTTAAGACTGGGCTAAACACAGCTACCTAATTTAGCCCATAGAGCTCTACTGGCAAGCTCAAGTAAGGTTATGTGCATAAACCCTCTTGGAAAGTATAATACATTCTACATATATTGGCACTGTTACAGCAACCATGTCGGGGAGCATGTGCATTGCAGTAAATGGATTAGAATGCCAACCTGGGGTGGCCACTCATTCTGGAAAAGGGAAGCCACCTATATCTGGATGATTAAAGAATTTTGATATCCTGGATTCCCATACTTGTACCTACATATATAATTATTTGGGTGACCCATTTACAGTAACTCATTACAATGAGGCCAGTCTAATGGGAAAGAGCACAAAATACAAAGCCATGGCTATTAGCACAGCTAAAGCATGGATGCTCATCAGTTAATTTATAAAGTACAAATTTGTGCAGTTAACCATGAAGCATCCTATGCACAGAGTGATGAGTTTAAGCTCCCTTTGTTCACCTGGTAACAGCCCCAACTTGAAAGATTTCTCCAAGCCTGAGCTTAGAATTCATGATGAAGTGCTCAATATCAGATACTCTTTCAAACATGGGCTAAAAATTCTATACAAAGTTCTAGGAGTCAGAATCCCAGGGGAATGAGTGTCAACATGAATGACAAAAACATCCTGCCTCCTGGGAAATTAACAGGCCACATCTGTGCCAAGTCTGCCCAGATAATGTGGCCTCCTTATATGGATACACAGAGAATTCCAAAGAAGCATAAGTCTCTCATCTTTGGCTTGTTGTAACAGAAGGAGTAAAACTAAATGGGGCCACAAAAATGAGGTCTGTTGTTTTAAGCTTCCCCTGCCAGTTGGTATCCTAATTTCGACAAGACTTAGAAATTCATTGCTTTCTACCCAATGAATTTCCAACAATTCCTGGTTGAGCTTGATTGACCATCTTTGGCGGTGGGATGCTAAAAGTGGGGGAAATTCCTTAAAATATATGAAGGGTATACCCGATCTTTGATTTTCTTGGATTCATTTCCTTTTTAATTCTAAGCTTAGCCAATGGTCAGTGGAGGCTCAGTCTAAGTTTGGAAAAAATCTGTATAAGATTCTGGGAAGAAAGAATAGTGAAGAAATAACATGAAGTAACAAAGGGATGGCCCAGTGGGATGCTTTGGTAGAATCAGGTTTCCATTTCTCTGATTACATTGTCTGAACCTTGAATGTCAGTTTCAAAAAGGCACCCTTTAGTTCACCCAGTCTGGTTGAAAAGATAAATACAAGCTTTGAGTGTTTATTACCACTGGACGAAGTAAAACGTGTGACCTTGTGAAAGGAATCTTCTCCTGGGGTCATGGAGCCTGTGTGTTGGTATCAGTTCTAAATTGACTGTAATTTTGAGCAATTTAACTATTTCATGGCTTTGTTTCATTATATATAAAACGGGAATTATAATGCTTGTCTGACCTGCTTCCAAGATAGATTTGAAAATACAAGCAAACAAATGTTAAGTGGGCTCTTAACACCAGGGGTGGGTATTGCATTTTTACAACACAGACCAATCATTAAGACAGAAGAGGGCCTTAGAGGCGGAGGTAGTGATCTGATGTCAGTTAGAAATGGTCATGACGTGGTCCGTGTTAGAAGGGAAAGTCACATTCCAAATATTTACAAAATTGTCACAGTCCTAGAGGCTAGAAGTCTAAGATCAAGGTGCCAGCAGGGTTGGTTTCATCCTGAGGCCTCCTTGGCTTGCAAATGATCATCTTCTCCCTGTGTTTAACATGGCTGTAATCTCCTGTTCTTTTAAGAACACCGGTCATATTGGATTAGGGCCTACTCCAATGACCTCATTTTACCTTAATGAACTTTTATTTTATTTTTTATTTTTTATTTTTGAGGGCAGTGTCACTAGCCCTCATATGTGGAACCGAACCGGGGCCACTGGCTTCCCAAGCCAGCTCTTAACCACCGCACCACTCAGCCGGCCCCTTAATGAACTTTTAAAGACCCTTCTTTCCAAATGCAATCACATTTTGAGGTACTGGGACTTCAACATATGAATTCTGAAGGGACACAATTCAGCCATAATATTGGTCAACATGTATCAGTCAGTATTGTTCCATCTTAATACACTAATAACAATATACTCTAAATTGGTCTTAAGTTCCTATTTCTAGTACAGTCATGCCTTGGTAACCACAAGGGATTGATTTCCAGGACCCCCTGCAGATACCAAAATCCCTAGATACTCAAGTCCCTTATAATAAATGGTGTAGTATTTACATATAAAGTATGCGCCTCTTCCTGTATACTTTAAATCATCTCTAGATTGTTATAATGTCTAATACAATGTAAATGCTATGTAAATAATTGTTATAATGTATTGTTTGGGGAATAATTAGAAAAAAACAAAGTTGGTACAGACACAGCCATTGAAGGTCTAACAACATAATATATGTCAGCAACAATGTACAACATTTTTTCCCAAAAATTTTTGATGTGAGGTTGGATGAATCTGCAGATGCAGGCACCCAAGAATATGGAGGCCGACTCTGGTAAATATTTTTATGAGAGCTAAGTGTTTCTAACCCACTAGCCAATGTCATTCAGTGATATCAGGCCCAGTGCAGTGTGTAACTCACAGCCCTTAGGGAGACATGTGTTTCTGTTATGCTCTCAGGTATTTCTTCACTTTTTTCTTTTTTCTTTTTTGCACCCACCACCCAAACTCCCAGTCGTGCATAGTTCCCCCAGAAGCTGAGGGAGGGAGGAGGGTGGAAGAGGGTCTTCCTGCCTCTGCAAACCCCCAGGTATCGGGATGCCAGTCATATTAATTCTGTGGAAAGACAGAAGGAAGACTGTTGAGAAGTAATTGTGTCCCCATGAAGTCCATGCCCAGAGATGGAGAAGGGGCGGGGAGGAGAGAGAGAGAGAGAGAGAGAGAGAGAGAGAGAGAGAGAGAGAGAGAGAAAGTGGTAGAGGGTCCCCAGGTTCGTGGCCAGAGATACATGTTAGGAGGTCTCTGACTGGACTCTTCCCTCATTGGCCCCCTTACCTCTAAGAACATGGGTGGGCAGGGACACACCTGGGACCCAGGATGATAAAGCCAGCCTAGTTCTCCTGGCCTCCAGGGTGGCATCGGGGGAGACTCTCTGAGGCCATTGGGAAGCCCTCCAGTGCAATGGGAGGAGTCCTGGTGGGGGCAGCTCTGTGCTTCTGCTCCAGGCCAGGGGAGGGTGGAGGGCTCCACGTGCTGTGCACTGACAAGGGGAAGGCCTGGTCTACATGTCCTGGTGGCCAGGGTGACCCAGGTAGTGAGTGTGGAGGGGCGGGGCTGGCAGGCCCATGGAGGAGCGCTGGGGCTCAGAGGGGAGGGTGTTGGCAAGGGGAAGCCTCTGCCTCAGGCAGCTCAGGCGCCATCACGGATGCCACATGCCTGGGGGCTCGCACAAGAGACACTTATTTCGCACATTCAGGGAGCCAGCATGGAGGGTTTCTGGGGGGGGGTCCTCTCCCTGGCTGGCAGACCCCGCCTTCTCTCTGTGTCTTGCCATAGGGAGGGGAGGGGCCTGGTCTCTTCCTCATCACAGGGCACCAAGCCCGTCCTGAGGACCGCACCCTCCTGTCTACCTCTCAACCTCATCGCCTTCCATGCCCTCACCTCCTAATACCATCAGCCGCTTCAAAGTATTGATTTTGGGGACACACACAGGCACGCCTTGGCAGTCAGTCACAGCCTGAGGGGTGCAGGCAGGTGGGAGGGGTGAAGTGGGAAGGTGGGGCTGGTGGGGAGCATGTGTGGCTTATGGAGTGAAAACTGGAGGCCAAACAAGTCCAGGGCTCGTGCTGCCTGCATGGCTCAGAACAACAGACCCACACAGGAGTTGGGTCCTAGAAGAAGCATTTATTATCAGAGCACCAGTGGTCTGAGAAGGCAACAAAGACAGGGTGACACCAAGAGTCCCTCGACTTGCAAGAGAGTCTGTCATCCCTGGTTAACATCCCTGCAAAAACTGCCTTCCTGCACTCAGGTATTTCTGAGTCATAAAATGCTCTTTATTCTCAATGAAGTTTTCCTTAATTACATACTTATAAGCACTATTTGCAACAATCCCTTTTTTCCTCTTAATTATCTCAGAAGATAAGCTTGTCCTGCGTCAGAATCTTCTCCCTGATCCCAACAATATTGTGAATGGAATAGGCATCATCATGATGGTCTTTTGTACCCACGTTTAGGTTTGTTCAGTTTAATTTTTCTAAGGGACTGTATATTTTCTTACCAAATTTGAACTCAGTTCAAGCAGGAAGCTTTAGTCAAGGCTGTAGTCAATCTTGCTGCCTTGGAGATATAACCTAGCTGTGATGCCGTCTGATATTATTTATTACATCCATTATATTCTTTGTCTGTGTGGTTCTAACAACAGAAAGGGAACCTAAGCGCCCATCCCTGTAGAGGTCATAGTGCTGAGTTCATCAAATATTTCAGGCTCCCTGCTTGTCAGACACATGGTAGCATTGCACCTCTTCCTTGTGGCTGGACGGGGGTCATGCATTCAGGTCTGGTCAATGGATTGTGAATGGAAACAATGGGTGTCACTTTTGGGCCAGAGTATTTAACTGCCAGTGTTAGGCCCTCCAGAGCTCTCCTTCTTTCTATTATGGTGACCAGAAATATTCCAGCTAGTCCACCTTAGTTTAGGAATGAGTACGGTAAAGATCATGAGTGAGAATTAAACCTTCGAAGGTTTTTGTTTTGTTTTGTTTTTAAATTGGGGAATTGGGGGAGGGGAACAGTGTTGGGGAATTGGGGAGGGGGGACCAGCCAAGTTGTTGTTCTTCAATCTCTCTCTCTCTCTTTTTTTTTTTTTTAAGCTGAGCCATCCTGTCACCTGTTGGCAGCTCAACGGCAGCTCAGCTCGGGCTGGCCTCGAACCACTGTTGCTCAGAGCTCAGCTTGCACTCTTGAATGAGCTCTTAACCAACTGAGCCACTCAGCTGGCCCTTGTTCTTCAATCTTATTTGTGGAGGTGCCAGCCGCCAGGTTGGCAGCTCGTGGCCTCTACGCTCAAGGTGCTGTGTTACAATCTTAGTTGCAGGTTGAGTGTAGCCACCATCCCATGCAGGAGTAGAACCGGCAGGCTTGCTGTTAAGAGCACACTCTCTAACCACTGAGCCATGCAGATGGCAGCTCAGCTCAAGGTGCCGAGTTCGGTCTTAGTTGCAGGCAGGTGTAGCCCACCACCTCAAATAGGCAACCTTGTTGTTAGGAGCATGCACTCTCCCCAGCTGAGCCATCCTGCCACTTGTGGGCAGCTCAGCTCTGGTGCAGCATCACTGGCCCATGTGGGAATCGAATGGGGAGCCCTGTTGCTCAGAGCTCATGCTCTTAAGCTAACTCTTAACCAACTGAGCCACTCGGCCAGCCCTCGAAATTTTAAGACATTGTTATTTGGGGGGTTGTTTGTTGCTGAAGCATAACCTTGACTTATAAATGTATATACTGTCTGATACAATCCTTTTTGTCCCATGAGGCTGCTATGCTCCAAGTGAATTATTCACCTCCCTCCAGGGACAACTTCTGCATATCATGAAGTATTGAGAGGGGTGACTTTAAAGAACAAATGGACCTGTGACACTTCCTCCCCCACCACAAATGGATGTCTTGTATTTGCATAACTAAAAGGGGCCAAGTCCCTGGTCTTGGAAGGTGAACCAGGAAGCTTTGCTACAAGGTGTTTGCCATTATTTGTGACAATCCCTTTTTCTCTTGAAAAAAAGGTGCCTTTGTAGTTTACCTAGAAAGAAGCCAGCTGCCTTAGCCCACCCCCTTCACACCTCGCTATCACTCTGCTTGAGCTGGTGGAGAGAAAGAAAAATGAGCAATCACTGTTTTAATAGTTGCGATGATGCCATCCCCAAAAATCATGACACTTTCAGGCATTAATGCCTTAATTTTGATATTCTTAAGTATTTAATGGGGATAATCTACCCCTTTCACCGGAAGCATCCTGCATTTAGGGTAGAAGACTGGAGTGGAGGGTGGAATCCTCTGGGGGGTGCTGAAGGAAGTAGGGATCGGGGAGCAGGTGTCTCCCAGTATTTCCTACCTAGCAGTTGTAAGGAGTAAGAAAGAAAGAGCATAGGGCTGACAACTGCTGCCTTATGCCTGGTTTTGATGGTGAGGATATCAAAAATGCTAAATAGGTAAAATGCTGATCTCCTTCCCTAAATATTTTCAGAAGGCATTGTGGTATGGTGGTGAAAAACACGAGCTCTGGACTGTTGGCTTCCAAATCCTACTTCCAACATTTACTGGCTATGTGATTTAGGATAAGTTAGAATTAAACATGAGGACGAAATGAATTAACACATATAAAGCACTAGGAATGCCTAGCACATAGTGAGCACACGGCATGTAAGTGTTTCTGAGAAAGATGATGTCTGCTTTTCAAACACCCCAGCCTGTCTGGGTATGAGATTGACTTACTTGGAATCTCTGCCTTACGGGACCAAAAAGGGGTTCAACCTTGAGGACTTTAAAGGCACCGTTTTTGGAGTGACATATGTGCTGTTTCATCAGAAAGACTCCACTATCAGGCAAAACAACAGTGTCTGTGTCCCATACTTTGAGCTTTTTCTCCCCAGACCTGTTGCTTGGGTGAAGAGGTGTTGAACCTTTTTTGCTGAACCTGAATGTTTTGAGGATTGTTTGGTTTTGTTTTCAGTCTTTCTTCGGCAACTGTGTAGTCAATCCTTTTTGAAGGGAGTAAGTGTGGCTGTGTTCAAACCACCCAGCATCTCTTGGCCAGTGGGTAAGACACCCTGGGTGGCCTCAGCAGTAGCCACCAGTCACTGTGGGAGAGACTTGGAGCAGAAACTTGGTTGGGGCCCTGGCTCCTCTGTTCTGGTTTGGCTGGCTTAACACTGAATCTGCCCAGTGGCCATGCTTGGGCAGGGTTAACAGGGAGGAACTGCTTCAGGCCAGGCTTTTCTGAGGAGACGTGGCCCAACCCCAGGCTGATTGCCTGAGGGATCTCAGGCCAACCAGAAGATCAAGGCGAGACTTAAGATTCCACTCTCTTCTGCTTGGAAAGTTGAAAACAAACTTGTGACCCTGGCTTCAAACCCTGGTTTCCCTACTTATCTAGTCTTGGGCATATTGTTTAAATTCTTTGAGCCACATTTTTCTCATGTGTAGAATGGACATGATAATACTAACCTCAAACCAATTTGTTTTAAGGATGAGTGGACACATGTGTTTGACACAGGAGGTGCTCAAGAAATGTTAGCATTGTTACTTCAACTCCTACCTCCCCTCCCCATTGCCATCGCATCCTATCATGCTTGTTTCTGCTCACATTACTTCTCTTGTCTAGAAATATCTCTCTTTCCTCTCCACTGTACATATACAAATCTTGTTCACTATTAATGCCTATTTCAGGACAGGAAAGGGGAAGGGCCCATCCTGGAACCACTTGGAACTTGTCTGTATTGGTTTGCTAGAACTGCTGTAACAAAGGACCACAGGTTGGCTTAAGCAACACAAGTGTATTGTCTTACATATCTGGAGACCAGATGTCTGAGGTCAAGGCGTTGGCAGGGTTGGTTCCTTCTGGGGGCTGTGAGGGAAAATCTGTTCCATGCCTCTCTCCTTGCTTCTGGTGGTTTGCTGGCAATCTTTGGTGTTCTTTGGGTTGTAGAAACATCACCCTGATCTCTGCCTTCATCTTCACATGGCATTCTCCCTGTGTGTCTGTCTCCAGGTCCAAATTTCCCCGTTCTGTTTTTTTATTTTATTATTATTATTATTTTTTAAGATTTTATTGGGGAATTGGGGAAGGGAAACAGCCAAGCTGTTGTTCTCCAATCTTAGTTGTGGAGGGCGCAACTAGCTCAGCTCCAAGTCCAGTCACCATCCGGCCGGCCGTTGACAGCTTGCGGCCGGCTGCTCAACTTAAGGTGCTGTGTTCAATCTTAGTTGCGGGTGGACATAGCTCACCATCCCATGCAGGAGTTGAATCATGAACCCTGTTGTTAGGAGCCTGTGCTCTCACCTGGTGGCAGCTCAGTGGCAGCTCAGATCAGGCGCAGCTCACTGGCCCATGTAGGAATCGAATCGGCGACCCTGTTGTTCAGAGCTTGCGCTCTTAATCAACTGAGCCACTCGGCCGGCCCAAATTTCCCCTTTTTATAAGGACACTATATATACTGGATTAGGGTATGTCCTAATGACTTCATCTTAATAATTACATCTGCAACAATTCTATTTCAAAAATAAGGACAGGTACTGGGGTTAGGATATATGAATGGGGGGATAGGGGGCACAATTCGTAACAGGGGTCAATTACTGAAGCCTGGAGTTCCTCCTCAGGATTCCCAGTGTCAGCCTCTGGACACCAGAAACACCACCTGTTTTCCTTTCCTGCCCCCACCCCATGCTCTACCCTTGTTCATTCTGGTCTGACTACTGGCTGGGGGCTCCAGGTCTCCCTTTCCCTCCTTTTTTGTTGTCCCCTAAGACAGTCTCACAGAACAGGCTTTCCATGAAATTGACTGCTGAGAAACAGATGGGCAATAATGAATCAGGAAAGACCTGGATCCATGGAGCTCATGGAGCAGCTGGGAATACCCAAAGAAGGGTGCGTGACTCTGGATTTCTGACATCCAGGCTCTTGTCCCCTGGGTCAAGGTAAAATACAGGGTGGGAGTTGGCCACCCTAAAAACTACCTTTTCTTCCAACCTTGAGATTCTTTTGGAAGGATGAGTCCAGAGTCTCAAACCCAAATGTCTATGGCAAGTGTTGGGTAATTCCTATAAAGGAACCAAGACTTACATGTGAAAAATGAGCAGAGATGGCCAAAGGAGCAATGTTTCCACATGGGGAAGCAATTTTGCAGAATAGTTCTGATTTTTCAAAGCATCTGTAAACAGATTTTTAAAAAAACATATTTCATTGTGGTAAAATATACATAACAAAATTTCACCATTTTATCCATTTTAAGTATACAATTCTGTGGCATTCACAATATTATGCAACCATCATCACTATCCATGGAAATCTAGATTTTTATATCAAATGTCCTGATTTTTAACTTTGGGCATCTAATTCATGTAAAAATAAACCTTTTATGTTGGCTGGTTGCCAGTTTGGAACTTCTAGGCCTATTCAGTGATTATTTGGCATTTTTCTCTGGGGTGGAAAAGGTTGGGGGGGTGCTGGGTGAGGTGGGCCCCAAACGCTGGAGCTCTAAGGCCTGGGGCCAATGAGCCAGGGTTCCTGGGGAGGACCCTGGGGGAGGGGGAAAATTCCCTCAGAGGAGCTGGGGCCCTCCAGGAGTAGCTGCCAAGTTCACTGGCCAACAGTCACCACAGGTGTTACACAGAGGGGTCATCCATTTTTTTTTCTGCACTAAGTAAGCACCAAGGTTTCTTGTACAGAGTAGAGGAAGGAAGCCCCTAAGAGGACCGACTTCGGGCTTTTCCCCAGCCTGCCAAGCAGAAGCTGGAACGGACTTAAGTTGATTGATAAAACATGACCTTTCTTGCAATCCTAGTGTCCTGGAATGGTTTGTAACAGTTATAGGTGAGATCTGTTCACAGCTTTTCGCGCTCTTGGTCCCTGATCCAGGGGTCCTGATTCCCCTACCTGCTCCTGCTCCCAAAAGGCGGTCCCTGGCGGCCATTTGAACCCGTCCTCTGTGTTTATTTCCAGGAATGGGACTCATTGAAATCCCCTCTCTTCTTGCCTGGCCTGGCAAAAAGGCCCTGAACACTCATCCCCCTGAGGCCTGGGCTACATCCGGAGAGGGAAGTCAAGGTGTGGGGTGTTGCCAGCAGACACTCAGTCCAAAGGTCCCATCCAGAGGGAAGGTGTCCCCCACAGAGGGTCTCAGAGGATGGAGGGGAATCTAGATGTACAAACTTGGATGGCAGAAAGCAGCAGCAGATCGGAGTAAAGGTGAACGGAGGCTAAAGGAGAAGTGAAGGGGTCCAGAGCTGGAGCTATGGGCCAGGTGAAGGGGCTAGAATTTCAGCAGCTCAGGTTCCTGTCCAGTGGATCTTTGTCCCCTTATGGCCTATCCTGAGCCCTGCTCTAGTAGGACCACGGGGATATTAGATGCCACACCTTCTTGGGATGTTTACTCTGAACCTCATTTTCCCACCAAGGTTTCTCAGAAGTCTCTGCCTTGCCCACCAGTTTTTCCTCTCTCCTGGTTGTCTATGTCCTAAGCTCCTCAGACTCTGACTAAATCCTGTCCTGACCTGTTATCATCTTGACCCCATGACCTGTTGTCACACTGACTCATGTTGGCTGATTCTGTCTCCTTGCCTGGGCAGAGCTTTGGGCTGGACCAACAGGAACGGATGCAAACCTGTCAAGTTACCCAGGACCCTCCCTCAACTTACCACCCTGAGCTGAGGGATGTATTGCTGGTACAAAGGATGTTCCAGGACTTTTCTAGACTGAGACTTCCAAGAACATTCTCAGGCCAGGCCAGGAAAGAAAGAGAAGAAAGGAAAATATGGGGAAGAAAACCAAAACAACAGCTGGATGCCAGGGAAACCTCATTGGCCTGAAATCTCTCCCACATTAGGGAGCTGCCTGCTGACTGTGCCACTGGCTGGCATCCTTGCCCAACGGCATGTGCCTACACTCTCGGAGAGCAAATGGAGGATGATGTAACACTATCTGTGTGGCTAAAGAAACCCTTTGGACGTAACACGTCCAATCCTTACCCTGAGTGACCTCTGTCTTCATTGGCTGATTCCTGCACAGCAGAACACTGCATCGAGCTGGCTGTCTGAGGAGCCTGCTGGA
Organism: Aselliscus stoliczkanus; assembly: GCA_033961575.1. NCBI lineage: Eukaryota > Metazoa > Chordata > Mammalia > Chiroptera > Hipposideridae > Aselliscus > Aselliscus stoliczkanus. The sequence continues at coordinate 29,667,087 of CM066731.1, forward strand.
AACGAGCCATCCACACAATGCCCTTGTTTTCAGAGTCAGGGAAAGAGGGAGAGGTGTGTATGTAAGAGGGAGAGACTGAAATGTGCAATGCGATGACCGCTAATATTGAATTGTGCTTTCTTCTCAGTGACACAAGTGTTTACTGTTAGTGTTGCAAACCATAAATCTTGACACCACTACTGAGCGTCACTTCATTACCCTCATGGTTAGCCTTCTCTTCCAGCATTCTCCTGGACTACTGCTTTCATGAACTTCTGACACCAGGGGCCAATGGTCCAACAGATTTCATTCCTGCCGTGAAGGGGCTCAGAGCTGGGGTGGACAGAGGCCTTGTCACAAATCAGGTTCATATGGTGAAGCTCCCCTGGAAAGAGCCACTTGAGCTGCACTGGGTGACCAGAGTGGAGGCAGAGAGATTGCTGGGCAGTGGAGCCCAGCTAGCGGCTCTGTGACCATCCTCTTCAGCCTTATTCTTCCTCCCCTGCCCTTCCTCCCTGTTCTCCCCACCAGCTGCTGTTGCTTCCACCTGTAGCAGGCATGGTGTCTCCTCTTGGAAGGGAGGGAGGACCCCTCTTGGCAACACATTGTCTGCTTCCGCCCAGAAGGGGCAGAAATGGGGATTTCTGGGATTGCATGACCTTCCGAGTCCAGCCACTACTCACTCCGTCCTGCTACAGGCCTCACTTACACAACCAGCAAGGTTTGGGTGGGATGGGAGAGAGAGTGCTAATGGGGATACCTGCAGGGTGGTGGCTACATGTTGGCTGGGCCCCTGGCCCCCAGTTTTACTTTGTTTATTTTGTATTTTTGGAGGGAGGGAGTCTGTTTCTCAGCTTCCTGGTTCTGACAATAGGACTTTGCAATGTATTCATAGATGGTCTGTCAGAGATAGACTAGAATAATAAATTCCACTGTCTTGTAAACCAGAATGTCAATTTATTGCTTTATGGCATGTGTATGTGGGCGGGGGTGGGTGGGAGGGGGAGTTAATTAAGATAACTGGCCGCTCTAACAGAGAAACCCAGAAAAGAGGCTTATTACCTTTGAAAGAGGTTAGTGTGGCTTCTGTCCCACCAGTGTTCCTGCTCCCTGGACCAGTGCTTCAGGATCCAGGCTTATTCCATCTTGGGGCTCCCTGGGGCTCCATGCCAGCCAGCCAGGGAGGCAACGAGCAGGAAACACTCTGTACCAGAGGGGCTTAGGATCTTTCTTAGGATCTAGAGCTGCTGGGTTGCTTAATACAACAAAAATGCATTCTCTCACAGTTCCGGAGACCAGAAATCCAAAATCAGGGTGCCTGCTGAGTTGATTTCTCTGGAGGCTCTGAGGAAAAATCCTTTCCTGCCTCTTCCTAGGTTCTGGTGGCTGCAGGCATTGCTTGGTGCCCCTTGGGTATAGACGCATCATTCCAATCTCTGCCTCTGTGCTCACATGGCCCTGTGTTTCTCTCTCTTTGCCTTTACTGTCTCTTGTAAGGACACTTGTCATTGGATTTAGGGCCCACTCTAATCCAGGGTGATCTCATCTCAAGGTCCTTAACTTAATTACACCTGCAAAAACTCTCTGCCAGATAAGGCCACTGTGACAAAAAGAGAAATACGTTTGATCTCTGCTTCCAGTTCCTGACAGAGAGCTCCTAAAATCCTGAGTGATAGGGGTGCTAGGAGCATCGTTTTTTTTTGTAATCTTTGACCCCAGTTCCTGACACAGAAATCCTACATCCCTTGGGATTGCCTGAGTGATAAGAGAGATAGTTTGTTCTAATGAGGTGACTGTTGGTGGATTCTTAGATGGGGGCTGGTCATTAGAAACACGAAGCCATGGTTAGAAGCTTGAAACTTTCAGCCCCACCATCCATCTTCTAGGGGTGAAGATTGAATTAACAATCTATCATATGTACTCAATGAAGCCTCCATAAAAGTCCCTAAACTATGGGATTGGAAAAGCTTCAGATTGGCAAACATATCCATGTGTCAGGAGCACTCCAAGGGACTGAAGGCCCTGCACTTAGGACCCTTCCAGACCTCGTCCTATGTACCTCTTCATCTGGCTATTCACCTATATCTTTTGTTATGTCCTTTATAATAAACCAGTAAATGTGTTTCCCTGTGAGCCATTCTAGTAAATTCTCAAGCTTGAGGAAGGGGTGTGGGAACCTCCAATGTATAGCCTGTTGGTCAGAAATAAGGGTGACACCTTGGGACTTGCGACTGGTATCTGAAATGGGAGGCAGTCTAGTGGTACTGAGACCTTAACCTGTGGGGTCTGTGCTAACTCCAGGCAGTTAGTGTCAGAACTGAGTTAAATTATAGGATACCCAGTTGGTGTTTTTTTGAGAACGGGAGAATTGGTTGCTGTGGGAATGCCATCCCCATCCCACCTCCTCTCCCATATCTGGCGTCGGAGGTATTCTGTGGGTATAGAAAAACAGTTTTTCTTTTGGTCAGTTTTGAGGGTCTGGGTGGACATGAATTTTCAGGAGACACTATGAATTCCATTACAGGGGCATACCTGGATATGGTGTATCTCTTTTCATTGGCCAGAGATTAGTCAGATGGCCACATCTAAGCACGGTACAAGAGACACTGGAAAATGTAATGTAGCCCTGCCCAGGACAATGAGGAGACCAGTTTGGGGAACAGCTGCCAGTTTCTGCCACATGGGGTAGGGTCCTTATCCAAGATCAGGAAGCTCAGGCTTTCAGGGGGAGGAATGACTCTCCCTTAGGCAGAACCAGATATATAGTGATAACAACTCTTATCTGGCCTCCCTGGTCTGTGTCACACACTAGCCAATATGCCATCAGACATATTCTCTCTCTCTCTCTCTCTCTTTTTTTTTATTGGGGGTCAGTGTGTTTCTCCACGGCCCATCAGCTCCAAGTCAAGTAGTTGTTTCAATCTAGTTGTGGAGGGTGCAGTTCAGTGGCCATGTGGGGTTGAACTGGCAACCTTGGTGTTATGAGCACTGCGCATGTTCTCTTAAACTATTTAAATTTTACGGTTCGCTCCATGTGCTTGTATGTGCTAACAGAACTGGTTTCACCACTTTCTTTTGGGTGAAATCTTTCAAGGCCCTGGTCCTATAACATGTGGATCCTTTGTGAATCCTTCCCCGCCTCCTAGGCAATCTCTCCCTCCTCTGTTTATACCTCTTGTCAGGAGGAACTATGTATTGCTCATTGTGGATGCTTCCTTCCATGAAACAGTATTTCCACGAACTATAAGTTCCTGCTAACTTCCCTCTAGCACGGCAGTCCCTGAAGGAGGGTGAGATCTCTCAGGTTGTGATTTGGAAGATGGAACCCGTGTCTTTCTTTCTCTTTGCTTCTTTTTGGTTGCTAGTTTCCAACAAGGAGCACCAGCTATGTTAGGTTCTGTTCCTCCAGCAGAGTGAGCAGGCTTGTCTGCAGATATAAGCCAGATTTTCCAATATCAAATTAACAAAGGTGATATTTTTGACTCCAAATGCCTCAGTTCTTTGTCATAGTTCTCATTTGGCTTAGCACTCAGGCTGGGAAGAGAGGTGCCACTGACTGACCTGATAAGTCCCCCAAACCTCTGCTCTAGTCCTTTAACTTCATACCATACAATCAGGAGCCAGGGAACGACACATTCTGAGAAGTGAGTCTTTAGGTGATTTTGTTGTTGTGCAGACATCATAGAGTGCACTTATACAAACTGAGGTGGTGTAGCCTATGACTGTAACTGTATGTGCTACACACAGTAGGTTTCACACCGGCATCACCACAAACGCCCGAGTAACGAGTAACGTAGTATAAGCCCTGACAGTGGGCTTTTCTTTTTGTAAAACAAGTGCCTAACAAGCTTTGATTGCTAAGACATCCACTTCAAAGAGTACTACCTCAAACATTACTAGCCCCACCACTATGGAGTTTAGACAAAGAGCCAGGCGCCTCCCCTCCTTTATTTTGGCGATTTTGATTTAGATAACTATTTGGGCTACTTGTGTTTTTTCTCTTTCTGAGCTTTAAATTCTCACCCATAAGTTTAAATTCACTGATGAAGAGTGAGCCCTCAAAACCCTAGGCCCACTCCAGGCCAGAGCTCATATGGGCAGTCTCTCTCATCATCTCTTTCTCTCTCTCTCTCTCTCTCTCTCTCTCTCTCTCTCTCTCTCTCTCTCTCTCTCCCCTCCCCCTTCCCCCCAACCTTCCTGAGACACCTTGCCCACTCCCCAGCCCCCACGTGCCTTGTACAATCCAGGTCCTATAAGTAATAAACTTTTTTTCTTCAAAGTTTCCTAATAGTTATTGTTGAAAGTTGTTTTGCAATAGTGATAAAAACCCCAAGGGCCCCTACAGTCATAACATTTGGTTTCGAAAGGGGAGATGTCTGTGGGAAGCTCATGGGAGCGGGGAGGGCAGTCAGTGCTCCCAGGCATTTCTAGCCCATAGCATGACTATCCTAGACAGACACAACACTGTAATGCTCTGACCTTGCAATGGTTATATCACTAACAACAAGAATTCTTCAGCTCCGATATAATCTTATAGGGCCACCCTTGTATATATGGTCCATTGTTGGCTGAAACATCTTTATGCAGCACATGACTGTAGTTAGTTGAATACATACTTATTTTTAAGGGCCTTGCACAATGCCTGACACATAATATGTGTTTATGTTTGTTGAATGAATCAATGAAAACTGGGAAACTAACATGCATACAAAGAAATATCACCTCTAAAAACCACAAGGAATTGCAAACATAGGACATTAAAAATTCCTAGTTTTTTGGAGCATAATTTAGCAATATTTGTCAAGACCCTGGGAAATGCTCAGACTTCTGATTCAGGAATGCAGCTTACAGGAATTTAACAGAAATTGATAGTTGTATGCACAGAGTTATGTCCAAAGGATGTTGGCCACAACATTATTTAAAATGGCAAATGTTGAAACAAACTAAATATTTTTTTTATCAGTCAGTGTTCTTTGTTACAAGCAACAGAAACTAAGTCTTGACTACTTGGGAATTTATTAAAGGGTAGTGGATAGCTCACAGAATCTCTAGGAAAACCAAGGTGTCAGGATTCAAGGAGACCAAAACCAACAGTCAGAATCAAGCCACAGTATATCTAATGAAGACCCTCCTGCTGACACCGCTAGGCACAAACACCACAGCTGCTGAATGGTGGGGTCTGCACCTTTCTAGAGGTAGCTGCCACCTCTGCCCTACCTCGACTTAGCCAGAGGCCTTGAGATGCCTGCTTCTTCACACTCCATATTCCATTCCAAGTTGAGGCAAATTCATCTTATTGGCAAAGCCTTGGGCATGTGCCTACGCTCTGGCTGTGAGGGAGCCTGGGAAAGTGTGTATTACTTCCCACTTGTGGGATGCTGGTTCTGTCTCATTGGGTGGGAGAGTCTTTAAACATGGGAGAGGGTTCTGATACAAAGTGTACTGCGTGATCCATAAGATGATGGATATCCACTACAGTGTGCTCTAAGAAGATTAGTAAGTTCATTATGGCATATCCAAATGATGTGATTGTAGGGAGGTTTTTTTAAAACATCATTCTTTAAAAACTGATGATTGCTAGATGGGACTAGGGTGGGCATGAGGGAGAAGGGGAAGGGACGAGGCAACATAAACTGATAACTACAATACTACTGCAGAGACAGAAGAGACAGTTTAGGGAATATAATCAATAAGGTTGTAAATATTTTTCTTAGGGGACAGATGGACTCGTGTCTTGTTAGGGAGACCACTTCATGGATGGTGTAGAGGACTGACCACTGCACTGTACATCTGAAGCTGCCGCTGAATAATATTATATGTCAACTATAATTTAACATATATATAGTCATGGGATGTGGACTATAGTGCAGGGATGGAGTTAATGGAATTGTAATAGATATGTATGATATCGAGGGTGGGGGGAGAGAGAGGGGTAGTCACTTTGTAAGGGGTGAAAAAGATAACTATTGCATTGTTTTGTACATCTGTAACTGACAATAATAATAATAATAATAAAAAGTTAAAAAAAATCAAATACCTACTACCTGGTTTATATATGCAAATTTAACCAAAATGTGTATGTTGATGTATGAAAAATAAAATTAAAAAAAATAAAACCTCATTCTTTAGAAGAAGATACAATGACCTAAGGAAATTCTCATGATATATTAAGTGAAAAAAAATTGAATTATGAAATAGTATAATCCCAAATATATTTTTAAAAATTCTATGGAGGTGTGGCCAGTTAGCTCAGGTGGTTAGAGCACAGGCTGATTACACCAAGGCTGCCGGTTCAATCCCACATAGGCCAAGGAGCTGCGCCCTCCACATCTAGATTGAAGACAATTATTTGACTTGGAGCTGATGGGTCCTGGAAAAACACACTGCTTCCCAATAAAATTTCTTAAAAAAAAAAAATTCTGTCGACATAAACATGAAATTATATACAACAGAATGTTAGTAGAAGGACTCTGGGTGGTGGGACCACTGACGATTTTTTTCTATTTTATACTTGTCTGGGATTTCTACATTTTCTAAATGAACACATATTTTTATAATTAGAAAACAAGTAATGCAAACATTTTCAAGAGACTAGGAGTGAGCGAATCAGAAACGCTGGGTGAAACACGTTAGTACCAAACTCTTCCAGAGCGTGCTCGCACTTCACGTGAAAGAAAAAAAACAACTGACTGCAACTCTGTTTCAAGGCCTCAGACACAATAACCTCTGTGTAAATCTATGAGAATTTAGGAGACATGGTCAGAGCTGACTTGGATTTTTCTTCATTTTCCGTAACTATCAACTTGTGGATTCCACTTAGAGGCGGGAGGTAGGTAGGAAGAGGCCTGTGGGGCTGTGGGGGCTTGGAGGCACTATTCGGTCCCTTCTCCACCTTTGGGAGCATTTAATCCAGGGAACACAGCAAATACAGTCAAACCTTGGTTTGCGCACATTAATTTGTTCCAGAAACAAACTACTTGTGTTGCAAGACGTTGCTCATTTACCACTTAGAGTGTATTAGAAACGTTTGCTCATCTTGCGGAACACTCGCAAACCATGCTATTCGCAATCCAAGGTTTTACTGTTTATATACACGGGTGTACCTCAGAGACATTGCAGGCTCCCTTCCAGACTACTGCAATAAAGCAAGTATCTCAATAAAGCGAGTCGTCATGGTTTTGCTAGTGGAGGGTCTTGCACTCAATTTGTAAAAAAAAACAAACAACCAATATCTTTGAAGTGCAGTGAAGCAAAGCAGAATAAAACTGAGGTGTACCTGTAAATTCCACAGGTGGTTTTGGTGTGGTGGGTGGCAGGGCCGTTTAGGCCTAGAGGTTTGGCTGTGGGGATGGTGGCAATAGCCAGCGGGATGCAGGTGTAAATAAACTGATTGCTTCAATGTGAGCGAGCTCCAAGAAATTTTTCAACTAGGGAGGCTTTGGTTTGTGAAAGAAAAGGCCAAGCTTTCAGGAATTTGAAAGACAGGGGGAAAAATTGTGACAACTAATGGTGGTCTCAAAAAAACAGCTAAAAGTAGGCCGGCCGAGTGGTGCCGTGGTTAAGCGCTGGCTTGGGAGGCCAGCGGCCCTGATTCGGGTCCCACATGTGAGGGCCAGTGACACTGCTCTCAAAAAAAAAAAAAGAAAAAAAGAAAACAGCTAAAAGCAAAAATGGGGGCAAAATTAAAAATTAGCCTAAGAGTATACAGCCAAAGGTTACTGGCATTGAAGAGAATGAAGAAAGAAACCAAGCCTTGCTTGTAGAGTGCTGCCTGAGAACCCAATAGTGGGCTAAGGGTATTTATCTTCTTTAATGGGTTAATCGCTCTGAAGGGGCCCCCAGCGCAGCTGAGGCCACGGGCTTGAGGGTTTCAGGCACAATTTTTCCTTTCGAAGGGCTGCCAAATTCTCACCAATAAAATAGTTCATTTTTGTCAAACTACATACACTGGTGAGATCTCCAGAAGTATGTTAAAATGCCTATTGCTCATTCACTTTGATTGGAGGTGCATATTAAAATGCAAATTCTTAGGCCCGCTGAACTTGCTTAATGCTCTGGGAGGGTTGAAGATCTGCTTTGTAAATATGCTCCTGGGTGAGTGTTAAGCACAATCGTGTTTGAACCATGTGGCCAGCTGCCTCTCCCAGATCTAACCTGAGCAAAAGCCCAGAGCTTGATCACGGCATTGGCTCTGCCAGTCATCAGGTGACCCTGAGACATGCTCAGCCAATTTGTACTGTCAGATGGGGTTATAATACCCTTGGACCTCCTGGAGGACGAAATGAGATAAAACAGATAACAGAAATGAAATCATGTTGAAAGTTACCCGCTCTGCATACACGAGGCAGTGTGACCACATCAGATAACTTCTTTGCAAGGTTCAGAACTCACTGTTCTGCAGGGGCCAGAACAGGGGCCGCTGTACTGCTTTAATTAAACTAGAGCCAGCCCAGGAAGGGTGAACCTTACCCCTGGGAAGGCTGGATGGCAGCTCTGTGCTGTTTAATTGGGTTAAACCACCAAGAGTTCCTGTGGCCTCTCCTGAGGCCGACCTCAGCGCCGCCCTCCTGGCACAGGGTGGCGTGGCTGTTTGCACGTCTGAGGTTGGTTCCTGTTCTGCCAAATTCCAATCCTGAGAACCCAACCGGGGTTGGCCTGGCAGTTTGTTGGAGAGAGAAAGCGTCTGACTGCAGGGTGGCCTTGCTGAGCTCTGGGCCAGGGCTGGGGCTTCTCAGAAGTGGTTGAGCCATAGTGCAGGGCAAAGGGAGGCGAAAGGGGCAGGTGAGAGATGCCAGGACCCAAGCGAGCATCTAGGAGGACTTGCTCTGCCCTCAGCAGGCTTGAGCCCTCCAGGAGAGCCTTCCTTTGTGAGCTAACCCCCACCCCAAATGATGGTGAAGCTGCCTCTGGTGTTCATTTATCCACTAAATAGTTGCTGATCACTTACAAGTCATAGACCCTGTGCCAAGCTCCCAGAAGACCACAGTGAACAGCATAGCATTTCTGTTTTCAAGCTGTTTGCCATTTAGTGGTTCTTACCCTTGATTTTATTTAGATCAGCAGAGTTTGTTAAAAAGTCTGATTCCTGAGCCACAACCCTGAGATTCTGATTCAGTGGGGTTGGGAGGGGGACTGAGCATATCAGGTGATTAGGCAGGGTGGGCTGGTGGGGCGGTCTTCCCACCATCCTTGGAGAAGCACTGCTCTGGACCAAACCCCTTGGGGAAAAACCCATGTGAAATGCAGCCTTTGAGAATGTCATCTCTGTCATGGTGACTACCGGGGCTCGGCTTTCAAGGGTGGAGAGGGCCCCCTGGTGAACAAGGCAGGTTGTTGCGAGTTGGAAAAGCACTTTCTCTAGGTGGAGTCACCCACTTTCAGCCAGGTGGGCTCCTTTGCAACCAACCTCCTTCCTGGGGATGTTGATGTTGAGCGCCATGTGAGGTGTCATGGTTTACCTGACAAGATGGCTCACTGGGCCTGGATTTCCTGGTGCTGAGGAGCTGTCTGCAGCTGGCCTGGCTGGTGCCTTTTGGGTTATTTTCTGGACATCTTGCCCCTTGATTATTTTCCATCCTGGTTTTCTGGCAAACTGTGAGCCTAGGTAACTATGGACTTCTCACTCATTCTAGAATCTTAAACATTATCTCTTTTCAGACTCAGAAAGCTGTTGTGAGTAACCCTACCCACTCTTGAACCCATGTTAATGCAGAATCTGGATTACGAACTCAGTTGAATCCAGACAATGAAATCAGGACTCTATTCCCTTCTTTCCTACCCCTACAAGTTTTAAAATTCTATATCAAAACTAAGACACTTATTTAAAAGGAAAATAACCAGGGTTAAAAAATTTTTAGTCTGGAGGAAAACGGATTGAGTCCTGTGTCCAAAATATATTTGGATAAGATTTTTGCTGTGTCTAGGGCAAAGAGGTCCAAAAATCTCAATTCTAATTATTTTTAAGAGTTTTTCTAACACTTTTTAACAAATAGGCAGTTTCTGAAAATGTTCTGGAAAAGAAAATGAAAGAATAGAATGGAGAAACGAAGGGTGACGCTCCCATATTCTAGAAAATTTCAGATGGTTTGTTGTGTCCTTGGAAAAATAGCACTGGTGCTGACTGCAATGGTTTGGAAAGGATGGAAAACAAACAGAGCTCCCCTCAGGGGCTACCACTTCCTACATGGCCTCAAATAAGCTCCTCGATTTCTGAAAAACAGAGTTTCCTGACTGGTAAAATGGAGATATGAGGACCACTTTGTAAGTTCATTAACGAAGGTTAAATAAGTTGTGTAGAGTTCAGCATAGGGCCTGACACAGATGTAATGAATAAATGCCTACTGTCATCATCACCATCATCTTCATCACCATCATCTCCATGCTAGGGAGTCTACCAGTTTGCTTTCTATAGTAAAATGTAGCCACTTTAAGGAATGTGGGTTTTTTTTTCTCACACTTAAAATGTAGTAACCCTTTTAGTTCTGTCATTGAGCCAAGCTTTGGGGGATTGTTATCAAACTAAAAATTACTGAGTAGATAGAATAATGCCAAACCCTGAACTAAGCACTTTACATGCCATTTCTCTTTGAATTCTTTCAGTACCCCTATACAGTTAAGTTCTTCTATTGTTAACATTCAATGGAGATAAGAAAATGGAATCAGAGAGAGGGGAAGTAAATTGTCAAGGTCACACAGCTATAGCTCTTTAATTCAGGTCTATTCTTCTTGTTTCACTTGAGTAAATACTTCACTCTGATAGCTGGTCTCTTCATCTATATAGAAAAATATAGGATCATTGTTAAGAGCAAGTAATGAATGTTCAAAAGTTGAACTTGCCCATGCGGGGAAGCAGAATTTGCCACCCCAAAATATGCCTTTTGGGATATTGGTTATTTTATTTTATTTTTTTAATTTTTTTATTTTTTAAAGATTTTATTGGGGAATCAGGGAAGGGGAACAGACAAGTTGCTGTCTTTTTTGTTCTTCAGTTTAGTTGCGGAAGACATTGCTTCACTGGCCCATGGTGGTATTGTCATTGCACTCTTCCTGGATGAGGCAGATTGGTTGCCGGCCTCTGGATGGTCGCTCACCATGGCTATTGGCAGCTCACGCTGGCTGCAGGCCACTCACTGCAGCCTATGGCAGCCCACTGCAGCAGGGGCTGCAGCCTACACCGTCGCTGGGGCTCACACAAGTGGAGCTGTTGTTAGCTGTAGAGGGCATGTCACTGGCCCTCATATGTGGGATCAGAACCGGGGCCGCTGGCATCCCAAAACCAGCTCTTAACCACAGCGCCACTTGGCCAGCCCAGTATATTGGTTATTTTAAACTGCTAATTAAGGGTTAAGAAACAAAAAGTTCAGGAAAAACCTCTGACCTTCCTCCTAGCTGCCTAAAAGAACTCACATAGAGGCCATGTTCCAGGCAGGGAGCTATCGTCATAGATAACTATAGTTTCATATGAACTAGTGTGTAATAGACAGGGAGGGGCCTAGCAAGGCCCTTTGGATCAAAGTCCTCTCTCTGTCCCATTGTTAAAGATGGCCCAGTAAACATTTATTTACCAAACATTTACTTTTCCATCTCCATGTAAATTGTCTTCCTCCCCTTTGAAGTCCCAAACCAGAACCCACCCCCACCCCCACCTCCACCCCCACCACTTTCTCCTTAGCTCAAGGTAGCCTCATATTTCTACGGAAACTCCATATGTATATATGTAATAAATTTGGTCATTTTCATCTCATATTCGTTAATCTGTCTCATATTAATTTGATTCCAGCCAGAAGAATTTAGAAGAGTAGAAGGAAAATTAATTTTTTCACCTTCACAACTACATATGTTTCTAATTATAAATCACTATATCATAGATGTCTGTGACACACTTTGCTATGTGAGGCTGCTATTTATATATTAGCTTTATCTCTTCTTCCACAGTGAAGTGTAAGGTCTAAGGATGAATGTACCCTACATTCTGTGTGTATCATAGCATACAATTTAAAAGACAAACCTGATCCACTTCTGGGTGTATACTTAAAATAATTAAAAGCAGGACTTGAACATATATTTGTACACCTATGTTCATAGCAGCATTATTCACAATAGCCAAAAGTCTGTGGGTGGATGAATAGATAAATAAAAACGAGTATATCCACACAATGCAATATTATTCAGCCTTAAAATGAGGGGTAATTCTGATACATGCACAATATGGATACACCTTGAAAACATTATGTTAAGTGAAATAAGCCAGTCACAAAAGGATAAATACTAAATGATTCCGCATTTATGAGATACCTAGAGTAGTCAAATTCATAGAGGCAGAAAGTAGAATAGAGGTTTTCAGGGGCTCTGGGATGGGTCAGAGAGGTTGGGAGCTATTATTTAATGGAAACAGATTCAGTTTAGGAAAATGAAAAAGTTCTAGAGATGCATGGTGGTGATGGTTACACACCAATGTGAATGTGCTTAATGTCACTGAGTTTTACACTAAAAAGTGGTTAAAATGGTAAATTTTGTTAGCTACCTGATAGCTTAGGAGGTGCCCTTTTGTGGTTAGCCCAAGCCAGATTCTTGTCAGAGTGACATGTGAGGTTTATATGTTCACACTTTAGCTAGATGTCAGCCTCAGAGAATCAGGGATTATTATGGGGGAGAGCAGAATGCAGAGATGTGAGAACTCACCTCAGGTAGTTCCTGTTAGCTTGGAGACTCAGATGACAAGCTATAAACTCTATTCACAGAATACAGAAAAAGAAGACAAACTTACCGTATTTTGCGGTGTATAATGCGCTCTTGTGTATAATGCCCACCCATGTTTTTGGCCCAAGCTTTCAGGGGAAAAAATCTTTTGTTTTAATTTTTTAATTCAAGTTTTTATTTGTTTATATTTAGGTACCTGTTTTTTGTATTATAAAGGAATTTTAGCATTTATTTATTATCACACTTATAAGCATAAATTAAAAAATTTAAAACATTTATTATATAGATACAGAATTAGTACTACCCATGTATAATGCACATCCTTATTTTTCTCTCACAAACTTGGGCAAAAAACTGTGCATTATATACATGGCAAAACAGTAAATGTGTGCAGGAAGGTTTACATATTTTTTCCTAGCAGTGTAACTGCTGAAACGATCAGTAATTATCAAAAATGCAGGGTTTCTATTGAGAGGAAGAACAGAGTCACAAGCCTGTCTTGGAGCATCACAGTCCTTGTAGCAGGAGCAGATATGGCGCCTTCTTGGAGCTCTGGGGCCCTATCCACCCACCGTCTCGTGGCTCAGCCCGTTTCCCCCTTGTACACAGAGCAGTGAGCTGTTACAATCCTCCACTGCTCTCCCACCCTCCTCCGTGTCACAGGAAGGACCAGGCTCTGAACCCAATGTGATAGGCGGGGAAAACACTTACTTAAATTGGTTTTAAAGAGACACAGGCACCATTTTTTGACTCTGCTGTCCCCTCAAGGAGGGCTTTGACTGCTCGTGAGTTTTGTGAACTTTAATAAACCTTTGTTGCAACATTGATTTCCAGAGCTGGCCAGGCCTGGCTATGTTTAGCAGGAGAACTTCTGACCCTGGTCTAGAGAGGAAAGGGTATCTGACAGCCTGGGCCCAGAGATAGTTAATGCTCCTGGGGTCTCCCCATCCACTGTTGCTCTGCCTGTAATGCTCCTTAGTGCTGGAAACCCAGGACCCACCTCACACTGTCAGAGCTTCCGCCGGGTGTCCAGGGCACACTCCTGTGCCTGCTGGGCTAGGCTGGGTTGGGATGGTGAGTTCTGTTTGACTCGATCCCTCCTGGAACCTGAAGTATGTGGACCTTATGGATTTCCTGTCATTATTGGAAATAACCAATATGGAAGGCACCCCAATCTTATTTTAAAGGAATGTGTTATTCATCACATGTATGGTTCCATACATGGTGAGGGTTAGAATTGGACCGTAGTTAAAAGTCAGTCTTGCTGGGTTTAAATTCCAGTATTGAAACTTGCTATGTGACCTTGGGCAAGTCATTGGACCTCTTTAGCCTCAGTCCTTGTATCCGTAAATGGGAAGAATAAGTAGGTACCTCACTGACATATTGTGAGGATTCAACGAGATATTACATATAAAAAAGTGCTCAGGTCTAGAACAGAATATGTTAGTTATTATTGCTATTGGCATTCAAGCAGAAGATACATTTAGTTATATGTAACTTTGATTCTTAATACTTTAAAAAGACATTTTTATGCCATTTTCAATAATCAATATGCAGTAAAAAGCAGAGAAACACATGACAGTATCAGAACACAGAACACTCAGAAATACTTCACAGTATCACAGCTCTCCACACACCTGGGTGCCCAGGCCACTCACATGTTGTTTTTGACACCTGAAAGCCTGTGAACATTTTCAGACAGTGTATATGTCCCTAATCTTCATGGAATCTTTGAGGGAGAAAGAATGTCTGAGATGTCCTTGATCTTTCACCCTCCAAATAAGCAGTAATTAAAAGTGTGTGCTTGGCACTGAATTGCCTGTCTGGGGAGGCAGCCAAAGGCAGAGAACTTGAAGTTATGAACCTTACCCTCCAAAGAATGCAGATCTAATACACACAGGGCTCCTACCGCCAAGCCATTGCTGGAGAACTAACCCCAGAATGAAGCTTTGTCATGTCATTGTGAACTAGAGGACTTCTTTGCCAGGGCCTGGAACTGGCTTAACAGAATGCAGGAATGTTTGTCAGACTCTGGTGAAAAACTGGCTGCATACAAAAGCCAAAGTTTAGGATCTTGGTTTGAGATGCTCACATAATATAGACATAGTCAACAGAGAAGACCATTTCCGTGTATGGGGTCAAACCATTTCAGCAACTGTCTTTGCCTCTGAAACCATGAACTATAGTGCTAGTTAAAGCTGTTGTTTGGTGACATGCACACAGGTCCATGTGCCCTCTACTGACTTCACAGGACTTTTTCTTCTTCCTCTTCATCTGGTAAAGTTAATGAATATTTAACAATAAACTAATCTCCTTATTTAAGTGAGGACCAAAAGCATCATCTCAAAAATCTTTCCATACTCATAACTCATACCACTCTTCACAAATGAGTGTGTAATTTGTATGATTCCACTCCCAACAGCCTCTCTTCTCTGCTCAATGGGCCACCATGTAATCCAAGCTTTGACAGGTTGTATAATCGACCCCCAAGTCACAGAGATGGCACAGGAATGAGTACTTGCCCCAGATGGCTCAATTAGACTTAGTGTAGGGATGTTCATTGGAACACGTGTGAAGAGAGGCTCTCTTTCCGGAGACAGTGGAAGTGAACCTGGGATGGCTGGTGGCCATTTCACCTCTTAGTGGGATGAGCCTATTTAAATGAAATCAACACAGACAAAGCAGAGACAAAGGACAGAGATGGAGGGAGACCAAGTCTTGATGACAGCACTGGAGCCCATGGAAACCCCATACATTTTCCTCTGGACTTTTGGTTATGTGTACTAGTAATTGAATCTTTTTAAAATTTACATCAGTTTGAGTTATGTGCATTGAATAAATGAATGGATGGATGAGTAAATGAATGAACCTGGCCACACACCAACAAAAACCAAGAATACCTGCTACAATCCCAATCAGTGTCGATGCCATGGCCTTGTAGAAGATTTTGCTATTGAATCACAATGAGTCATTCCCATGTTGTGGTGGGCATTGTTAGTTGCCTGCCCATTTGCTACCCTTCTTTCTGGCCTCACTTCCTGCTCCTTGTTAACAGGGCAGCCAGGTTTAGCTTGCAGGGATAACTCATAATTGATTTCCAGAGTGTCTCAACGGACTGTACGTTATAAGACTTTTAGGATCACTGGCCATCAGGCATTAAATGACAGCAGCCATTATTGACAACTAAAAATGCCCTCCCTCTCTCAAGTGG
This sequence comes from Aselliscus stoliczkanus, assembly GCA_033961575.1. NCBI lineage: Eukaryota > Metazoa > Chordata > Mammalia > Chiroptera > Hipposideridae > Aselliscus > Aselliscus stoliczkanus. The sequence continues at coordinate 29,682,976 of CM066731.1, forward strand.
TCTCCCCCATATTTTCAAACTCCTGTTACTCCTTTTTGCCAAATATTTATTTTCCCAAGTTCCCTTGCAACCAGGGGTGACCACTTGACCTGGCTATTAAGAAATAAGGGAAGTTGGGCCGGCCAAGTGGCACGGTGGTTAAGTGCTGGCTTGGGAAGCCAGTGGCCCCGGTTCGGGTCCCACATATGAAGGCCAGTGACACTGCCCTCAAAAAAAAAAAAAAAAAAAGATAGAAAGAAAGTAAAAAGAAATAAGGGAAGTAAATACCTGCTAACAAAAAGTAAAATTCTTTCTAGTCCCCATTCTCTTTCCTTCTGATTTGAATATAGTGGTGTAAGGATGTGATTTTTCTGATGTAGCAGTCACATTTAGACCATGAGTGTATTAGTTTTCTAGGGCTGCTGTAACAAATTACCACAAATCTGGTGACTTAAAACAACAGAAATTTATTTTCTCACATTCTGGAGGCCAGAAGTATGAAATCAAGGTATGAGCAGCATTGGTTCCTTCTAGAGGCTCTGAGGGAGAATCTGTTCCATGCCCTTTCTTAGCTCCTGGTGGTTGCCCTCAATTCTTGCTCATAGAGACATCATTCTCATCTCTGCTTCCGTCTTCACATCAGCTTCTTTTCTGCGTTTCTCGTTTCCTTCTCTTCTCTTCTAAGGACACTTATCATTGGAGTTAGGGCCCATCTTAATTTAGAATGATGTCATCTGAAGATCCTTAACTTAATTATATTTACAAAGACTCTTTGTCCAGATGAAGTCACATTCATAGGTTATGTGTGGACATATCTTTTGGGAGGCCACTATTTCACCCACTACAATGAGGCAACAAGTCCAGGATGGAAAGTCAATATGTGAGAAAGCAGAGAAGAATGTTAGAAAGATCCAGAGTTCTTGATGACATCATCCACTCATTGGTGGCTTTTCTGCCAGTAATCCAAGCCCAGAATTTCTCACCTCTAAGGCTTGTGTCTGTTAATCAAGACATGTTGGAATAAGAGCTAGCAATTTTTCCTCAGACATGCATACATCAGTCAGGCCTCTGACACAAAATTTCCCTGTAGTTCATTTGCTACTTTCACCTAACAATCAATTTAGTGGAACCTGGCAAATTCAGCAATTAGACAGGGAAATTCAATTTAACTTAAATTACCACTTTGGGGGGGATTAGAAAGAATGTAACAAATAGGAAAAATAATGGCATTGTATCGTTCAGTATTGGTTTATTTTGACTGGAAATGCTAAATTTAAATTATTCATGGTAGAATTTTGTAGGAAAGCAGCTAATATGTTCTAGGAACCTGTATTAAGGGAACACATGAACTCAGACTACAGCTCATAAACTCATAGTCCTCCATATAAAACTCCTCCTTCCAGTAAGCTATGGAATTGGGAAGGAAAGAATTGAGTTCTTGCAGTCAGGCAACTGGCATTTTTTGTTTTGTTTCTTTTAAAATGACTCTAGTAGCATAATAGTCTGTCTTTTTAAATTTTTTCTTTTTCTTTTGAGGGCAGTGTCACTGGCCCTCATATATGGGACCCGAACTGGGGCCGCTGGTTTCCCAAGCCAGCCTTGAACCACCGCGCCACTTGGCCGGCCCATGTCTTTTTAATTTTTAAATTTAATTTCTTCATATATGCCTTAATATATGTAAAATTTTCTCCAGATGCATAAATGCAATTGTATGTAGTTCTTCTTTATTGTTTTCCTTTTATTCTTGGCTCCCCCTTCTCTCTCTGATGTTCCCTTTACCACGTGGTCTCTACCTCCCACAGCTCACCCCTGTGGCCCATGATTACAGCCAAGTCTGTGTCTGCTCATATCTTTCTCCATGTGCACACTTACCATGTTAAGTGGCAGCCAAACCTGCACATGGAAAACTCCCAAGTGGATAGAAATGGTGACGTCTTGGATCCTGCAAATGAAGCCACACAACCTGAGACCCAGGCATCAAGAAGGGGAGCTGTCAGGCTGGAGGGCTTTGCAGACAGGGTTTGCTGAGCAGCAGAACTGATAACTGTGTGGCATAACCAGACACTGGCAGGAAGGTAGAAGGCAAAAGCCCAAGAGGCCTCTGTTCAGGGAGACCTCCTCACCTGGCTGGGGCCCTCTGCAGGAGGAGCAGAAGGTGATCCCAGGGAACCACTGCCTCTTGGATGTGCCATTTGTACTGTTCTCATATACTTTTCAGGCTCAATGGAGCCGATGAGTAGGACTGAGCAAAATTCAAGGGTTTCCATCTTTGAACCCAGTTCAGGTCTTCTCAGATTCATTCATGAGGCCTAAATATAGAGGAATAATTTTTGAGTTCTTCTGTATCTTCCCTTTTCTGCTTAGGAATTCCCTCGATTCAACTGGCATAGTGCTAATGCATTATTTTGTAGTTGCTGCATAATATTCCGTGGTGAATGCTCATTTCCTGTTAGTTAGCATCCATTTCCAGTTTTCCTTTTTCTTTCTTTCTCTCTCTCTCTCTCTCTCTCTTTTTATTTTAAAAAAAGATTTTATTGGAGAATTGGGGGAGGGGAACAGTGTTGGGGAATTGGGGAAAGGGACCAGCCAAACTGTTGTTCTTTAGTCTTCGTTGTGGAGGACACCAGTCGCCATCTGGCTGCCTGTTGGCAGCTCGTGGCCTGTAAGCTCAAGGTGCTGTGTTCAATCTTAGTTGCAGGTGGGCATAGCCACCATACCATGTGTGAGTTGAACCAGCAGCCTTGTTAAGAGGGCACACTCTATCCACTGAGCCATCTGTGGCAGCTCAGCTCAAGTGCTGAGTTCAGTCTTAGTCGTGGGTGGGTGTAGCCACCGTCGAACAGGCAACCTTGTTGTTACACCAACTGAGCCGTCCTGCCACCTGTTGGCAGCTTAGTGACAGCTCAGCTTGGTTGCAGCATCACTGGCCCATGTGGGAATCGAACCAGCGGCCCTGTCGCTCAGAGCTCCAGCTTGTAAGCCAACTCTTAATCAACTGAGCCACTTGGCCGGCCCCAATCTCTTTCTCTATTTTAATGTTCTGAAAATTTCTGCAATAAACATTCTTGCACATATGTCCTGAGGCATGGGTGCTTTTATTGCTATGGGATGGATCCTCAAGAATGAGATTACTGCAACATGGAGGAATCTTAAAAACATTATGCTAACAAAAAGAAGCCAGTCACAAAGGACTATATGTTATATGGTTCCATTTACATGAAATGTCCAGAACAGGCAAATCCAAAGATACTGAAAAGAGATTGTTGGTAATTGCCTAGGGTTGGATTGGGTGAGAGGTTGTAGGGAACTGGGAGTGGTTGCTAATAGATGTGTGTTGGGGGTGGGGAGAGTGTCTTTTTGGAGTGCTAAAAATGTTCTAAAACTAAAAAACACTGGATTGTACACTTTACATGGGTGAATTATATGGTATGTGAATTATATCTCAATAGAGTTGTCATTTTACAAAAATGAGATTACTGTCTTTGACCCAGATTACTGGGTCAAAATGTATATGTATTTTTAATTTAATCGATGCCACCAGACTACTTTCCAAAGAGGCTGTAGCTCTTTTCGTTTCTACCAGCACTGAAGGAGAACGCTGTTTCCCCATGTTCCCATCAGCAACAGGTCTTACACTTTTTTCCAATTTTGCCAATCTGATGCATAGACAGTGATACCTCATTTTTGCTCTAAGTTGTATTTCCCAGGTAGATTCTCATTATAACAGTTTCAATAATACTTCAATATACAAAGTAATAAGTACAAGGCCCTTTTCATCTCTCATGTCTCCCTTGAAGCAACTATTCTCAACACTTAGTTGGGTTTCCAGAGCCCTTTAAATGCATTTATAAATTAATATACATGCATATATCATTTTATAATTAATAAGTAGAATCACACTATAATGTTGTACTATGACTTGTTTTTTTCATTTCCACGTAACAGTATGTCTTAGAGAGCTTTTTTTTTGAGGGCAGTGTCACTGGCCCTCATATGTGGGATCCGAACCGGGGCCCCTGGCATCCCAAGCCAGCTCTTAACCATCGCGCCACTCGGCCGGCCCTAGAGATCTTTTCAAATTAGTATAGATAGCTCTAGCTTATTCTCTTTAATGGCTAAATGATATACCATGATGTGGATAGTCTCTAATTTATTTAACATTGGTTAATATTAGATTGTATCCAATGTTTTGCTATTTGAAAACATGTCGCAATGAACAAACTTATAGATATATTTTCTTTATTGAGGTGAAACTCGCATAACATAAAGTTAAACATTTTAAAGTGAACAATCCAGTGGCATTTGGTGCATTCACAATGTTGTACAACCATCTCCTCTATCTAGGTCTAAAATATTTGTGTCACCCCAAAAGGAAATCCCATAGAAATTAAGCAATCACTCCCCATTGTCCCCTTCCCTGAGCCCCTGGCAACACCAATCTGCATATTGTCTCTATGGATTTATCTGTTCTGGATATTTCATATAAATGGAATCACACAATATGTGTTTCTCCATTTTCCTCCTACATTCTTCCACCCCCAACCTTTGCCCCAAAGTTCCGTGGCCTGGGATGCTTGGCTGCTCTCAGTCAGAGCTGCAGGTTTCATCTGCTGCCTGGAGGCATGTTCCAACTGGCAGAGGCTTGAGGCATCCCATTAACTGAAGATGAGAGTCTTGCCCTGGGCAGGAAGAGAAGTCCAATCTCCACACTGCTGCTAATCCACAAGGGCAGCCTCCCAATGGAAAACTTTGTCTGCAGCTTTCCACCTGGCCTTGACTTTGGGTGGAAAGAAGGCTAAGGAAACAGAGATGATAACGTCCCCCCCAGTTAACAGGAGGGCAGAGCGGTTGCCCTCAGCTCTCCCCATTGTAGCAGCTGGCTGCGGGCCTCTGGCAGGCTGGCTGGGGCTGGGGGTGAAAGGGGTGCTCAGCCAAGCAAGCCAGTGGGGCCTGGTGTCTGTTAGCAGAAGCACGGCTGGCTGTGACCTCAGCAGTTCCACCCAAGGCTTGGGAAGCCCAGGGAAGGGTGGGACCAGCCCCAAAGGAGAGAGAAACCCAGAGGCCTTTCCCAAACCCGGGCCAAGAAAGGCTCTCTACTGAGAGAGGAAAGGCCCCAGGCAATTTAAAGGGAAGTGGGATGGAGTGTGTGTGTGGGTCTTTTTTTTTGAGGGCAGTGTCACTGGCCCTCACATGTGGGACCGAACTGGGGCCGCTGGCTTCCCAGGCCAGCGCTTAACCACCGCGCCACTCAGTCGGCCCAATGTGGGTCTTTTTAAAACATGTACATGTGCCACCAGGAAAAGCTTATCCCACCTGGGAGTCCCATTGGAGGCTCTCAGTGGGTCAGGCCTTGGGGTTATTTTTAACCCTGGAATCGGGTTACATACAGCATTTACCCACAGTTTAAACAGCTCTGGAAGCAGCCGGCTGTGCTGGCAGAAGCTGGCATGAGAGAGCAAAGCAGTCGATTCTCAGGTCCAGCTGACACAGGGAGAGCAGCCAACACAGGGGGCCAGCTAAAGTGCAAATACCACAGAGCCCTGACCTGGGCCCAGTCCCTGCATGGGCGTCTCCTTTCCCCTCAGGAATTCTCACTTTAATAAGAAAGCATCATACAGTTAGATTCTCTGCAACACCAAAGAGCAGACACCCCAGACCCTGCAGTATACAGCAGGGAGTATACCTAGGGACAAATCTCAGGTCCTTCTCTCAAGAAGGTATCTAGGCACATCGAGGTAGACTGGATACAGGACCAAAATAGAGTTTATAAGCAAAGGGCTATGGAGACTCAGCTTGAGATTGTGTTTCCCAGCTTCCCTTGCACCTGGAGGTGGTCATGTGACCAAGTTCTGGCAACGATATGTGAGTGGAAGTGATGATGTGTGCAACTCCTAGGTCATGTCCTTTAAAAAGGAAGCGGCTTCCTTTCTCCCATTCTCTTTCCCCTCTGCAGTAGGTTGGAACATTGACAAGTGCTCATGAGCCAGCTTTGAACATGAAAATGAGGATTACCAACCCCTAGGAACAGCGGGAGACAGAAAGAGAGAAGCCAGGCTCCTGAAAGACCTGTGGAGCACAGACCCTGCCTGCCCTCAACTGTCTTTGCAGCTCCAGGCTGGCAAGCGAAATAAATAAACTTTTTTGTCGGAACCACTGCTGTTGGTTAATTTGGGGTGAGGGCGACCAGGAGGAAGAGTGTCTTTTTGTTACAACAGCGAAGCCTGTATCCTAAGCTTTACAATATTAGTATTGGAAATTCTGTTGAGAATGAAACCTTGGGGGGCAAGACACTTAGGGATTCAAGTCGGAAAAGTGGAGACAAAAAAGGAGAAGAGAGCAATCAAAGAAGTGAAACATTATGGATTCCAAAGGAAGGGAGAAGAGAACGAAGCGGACAATAGAGTTAAATGCAGCAGAAAACTCTACCAAGGTAAACAAGGATCGAGAGATTCTGATTTGGCCAGTGTTTTAGCAGACTGACAGGAATTTAATTAGGCATAGAAGTTTACGTAAGAATGAAGGTAAGAATACCATTTCTGCCATGTCTGTGCAGACTTTTTTATTAATGTGACACTTATTTGGACATTTACATTTTTGCGTTGGCCTTTTGATAAAAAACAAAAACAAAAACTCAAGGCCATGTGTGTTTGTGCTCATGAAATTATACAAGTGTATATATATACCGGTGCTTGTCTAATGAATTATGATTTTTCTGGTATAGTATGCTACCAAAACAGAAATTTAAATATTTAAGTGTTTATATTTGTCAAAGCACACTCATTTTTTTTTCATCAATTACCTTTATAATAGTAAAAAGCATACATGGGCTGAATTGTGAGGTTGGTGAACTGAGCTATACCAGCTAGGAATCTCTTGATTGTAAGTGCAAGATAGCTCAACCCAAACTTTTTTAAGCAGAAAAGTAATTCACTAGTAATTTCCCCAAAATGAAAAGGTCAAGAGTGCCTGGCTTTGGACACTGCTTGATCCGGGGTTCTCATTTTGTCATTGGGACTCAGTTTCTGTCTCTCCTTCCCTCAGTTTTAGGATGGCTCCATTCTCAAAGAAGCTTTCTCTCTGGGCTCACCAGATGGCTGCTCTGCTGCTCACATCCACCTCATTTCAAGCGCAGGGAACAACAGAAGTCTCTTTCTGAGAAGCCCTAGCAAGTGCATCATGTCGGCTTTGATGTGGGCACATGTACATCCCTGAACCAATCATATTGGTCAGAGGAAAACAAAGCTTATTAACTATGTCCCTTGGGCAAATCAGTTAACCTCTCGGTGTCTTAGTTTTCTCCTTATAAAATAGGAATAATGACAGTACTTATCTGATAGGGTTGATATGAGGTTTCAATAAGTTAACATTTATAAAGTACTTAGCACAGTACCCATTTGTAAGTACTTGTTGAACAGATACATTGACCAGACCTGAGTCACAAGTCCCCCATTGCTTAGACCACAGTGATTGTGGGGGTGGGGTGGGGGGGTTAGGAATGACAGGTGTGGGACAAATGAGAAATGGATCCCAGCTGGGCAAGAAAGCCATGGTCTTCGGAGGGTCGGAAAGGCAGGAATGGAAGAACTCATGGTTGGATTAGGTAGAGGATAGATTTGGGAGGAGGACAGGAGATTATGATCAGACAGGGAAATTTCGGGGTTGGAGGCCCTCTAGAATTCTGTGAAGAGGATCCAAGAGTGCTTATGTTTTGGGTTTCTGAAGTAGAGTTGGAAGGTAAAGACAACTGTAAGGCCAGGTTATCCGAAGATTCATCTGTGACAACCCTCGGAGACCTTTATCAACTCAGTAGGGCTGAATTTTGTTCTAAAAATGATATTTTCAAAGAATGTTGGTTTTTCATATTTTAGGTTCTAAATATAAATATTTTAGCTTAGGTTTTAAATAGCCCAAAGCCTAAAGCATCTTTTTTTGGTTAGTGACCTGCCCTTATTTCTTTTTCTAGTCTATTTTTTTTCTTTGAATCAATTTCATAGGATTTTAGGGCTCGAAGAGATCTATGAGGTCACAAGCAACCTGGCTCCTTCAGGCATTAAGGGTAAAGAGATTTACCCTCAAATCACAGGGTGGCAGGGAGGGATTACTTGGGAGGAGGGTCCTGAATCCTGACTGATGCCCTTCATTTCCCACTTCTGGGTCCTAGAGCCAAGGCTGGAACCAGGAATAATGTGACAGAAAGACTGGAATGGTCAGAGCAGCCCCTCTCCATGGGGAGGCAAAGGAAAGGGGGAGAGGGTCTGAGGGGCCCACACAACTGTCCCATCACTGCTGTACTTATGATCTCATCTCTGTAACCCAGTCTTCCTTAGAGAGTCTTCTGAGAACCTAGATTCTTCTTTTGCAGAAGCACTGCATCGCTCTTGCATTTTAGTTTAGAAATCCAATTCGGATTGGCGATTGTTTTATCTGGAAGTCTGTGAGAGATTTGCATGGAGGGCTCACCTTGTTATGGTCAGCACCTCATTCTCATGGGGAGCTCTCTCCTGAAACGTGAGTCATTGTTTTTGAAGAGAGCCTCGGCGGCGGTTTCATCCCCATGTGAGTGCCAAATTGCTTTGTAGCCTGAAATCACTTTCATAGCAATCTTGTTTGCCCAGCATTAATCCTATTTTTAAGCAGTTTCCTCTAGTGATTAAACAAAGAAAAATGATACAAGGGAAAATTGGAAAATACATGCCACACCGAAAGTCGTTTCGAGGTGTTTTCCTTTTTAAAATTATGCTTGTGAAATCAAACCATAATCACCATAATCTAGTGTCTGTATGATTTCCATACCACAAATACATTTAAACCCGAAAACAGAAACATTTAGGGGCCTATTTTGTTTCGTGCTCTCATTTTTAACATGTCAAACCTGAATTTTATTTTAGGTTTTACTTTGTTTAAAATATTTTATGATGCTACAGATTTTTGTAATTCATATGTTGAGGCCTCAAATGGAAGTCTTTTTAGGGAAACAGTTTTATTTTGCCCTGGCATTTTCTATGGCCTCCATGTTCTAAAAACCAGAATATTCTTACTAGCTACTTTATCTTTGAACTCAAACTATTTAACTTTTATCCAAATGGAAAAAATAGTTCAAAAAGCAACACCTCTTCTTTAGCATTACATAATGGCAATTAACAGCCAATTAACAGCTCTAGGTAGAGAAATTAAACCTGCCCTCAGATATTAAGAGCCAGATCTCTTATGTCTCACTGTATTGTATCTTTTGCCATTTATTAAAAAAGTATTTTTCCTTTCTCTGATTGAAACATAATCAGTGCTTTTAAGGCAACTTGAAAAACAACATTATCTTTTGAGCTGATCCTAAATTTTGAAATTCATCTTTTAAAAATCTTTTTCTCCAAGTTGAGGACATAAACCATATGTGACTCCTAAAGCAGTACTTAGGAAAACAGGTAGAGAGCTCATGCAAAGATATTGTTTCATCACAATGAGATGACAAAACACATTTGTCATTTATTAGAATGAAAAATTGCAAGACACCCAGACATTAGGAAAATCCAGTCTATCCATATAGAATAAAGTGTAGCCATTGTAAGTAATAGATTATGTATCACCTTTTCCCCTTTTATTTTCTTTATTTGCTCCTTTTTGTTTATAAATTCACTCAGTACAAAGTGTGCTGACTGAAAGTCTTCACAGCACAAAGGCTACAGAGAAAACATCCCATTTTTAAGGACTTGGAGACATGCTAATAATCTAACAGTAATCAAAAAAGGAAAAACATGAAGTTCACATGCAGTGTGAGCTTAGTCACGTATTTCTTTGTAGCACTATACCAATCCACAGGCTATCTCTGGCTGCTACTCAGCTAATTTAGCAATTTAATTTTCTCTTTCTTTCTTTTACTTTTCAGTGTATTTCCAGAATCTCTATAGTTAGCACATATACTTTTATAATCAAAATTAATAAAAGGTAAATTTTTAAAAGAAAAATATGTAGGGCCGGCCGAGTGGCGCATTCATTAAGAGCTGGTTTTGGGATGCCAGCGGCCGTGGTTCGGATCCCACATATGAGGGCCAGTGACACTGCCCTCTACAGCTAACAACAGCTCCACCTGGAGCTGGGCTGCGAGCCCTGGCGAAGGTGTAGGCTGCAGCCCCTGCTGCAGTGGGCTGCCATAGGCTACAGTGAGTGGCCGGCAGCCAGTGTGAGCTGCCAATAGCCGCGGTGAGCGACCATCCAGAGGCCAGCGACTGATCTGCCTCATCCGGGAGGAGCGCAATGACGATACCAACATGGACCAGAGGAGCAATGTCCTCCACAACTAGACTGAACAACAAAAAGACAGAAACTTGTCTGTTCCCCTTCGCCGATTCCCCAATACTGTTCCCCTCCCCCAATTCCCCAATAAAATCTTTAAAAAAAAAGAAAAGAAAAGAAAAGAAAAATATGTAGTAGAAACGAAAAAGAAAATACAGGGGCCAAAGACCACCCAGTAGCTGATGAGCTTGTTTCGGGCCGTTTTATACCAACAAACCTCAGCCCAGAGATGGCTTCTGCCGTCTCTAACAAGCTTTGCTCCACGAATAAAGGTGTTCACGTCTCAGCCTGGCTGCTGACACATGGCTTTGCTCTGGACAATCCATTTCATCTTCATGGCCACAGTTTCCCCTTCTGGGTTAGGTCCATACAATGTTAAAGTCGTAAGATTCAATTTAATATAATTTAACGTATATTTTTCTAATGCCATCTGTTGAAACATTCTACTTTGTAATGGGAAAAGACATTTCATGAAATGGAAATGGAAAACAACAAAACAAAACAAAAAAATAGCTGGGGTAGCAACACTTATATCAGACAAAATAGACTTTAAAACAACGATTATAACGAGACAAAGAAGGGCTCAGTAATCCCCCTTTTGGGTATTTATTTAAAGAAACCCAAAACACTGTTTTGAAGGGACATGTGCATCCATATGTTCATTGCAGTATTATTCACAGTAGCCAAGATATGGAGGCAACCTGAGTGTCCATCAATGGATGAATGGATTTCTAGAGGAGGTGGTACATATATACAATGGAATATTGCTGAGTCATAAAAAAGAATAAACTTTTAACAAGATGGATGGACTGATGAGTTTGTGCTAAGTGGAGTAAATCGAAGAAAGACAAATGCCATATGATCTCACTTATAAGTGGAATCTGAAGAACAAAATAAATGAACAAATAAAACAGAAACACCCTCATAGATACTGAGAACGTTTTGATGGTTGCCAGATGGAAGAAGAGTTGGGGGGATGGTTGAAAAAAGGGCAAGGGATTAAGAAGTACAAATTGGTAGTTTCAAAATAGTTGTGGAGATGTAAAGTACAGCATAGGGAATACAGTCAATAACATTGTAATAACTATGCATAGTGTCAGATGGGTACTAGACTTATCACAGTGATCACTTCATAAGTTACATAAATGTCTAATCACTATGTTGTATTCCTGAAACTAATATAATATTGTATGTCAACTGTAATTGTAAAATTAAACACATTATTAAAAACAAATAAATAAACATTCCACTTTGGCTAAGAAGGTTGAATTAAGTTGAACACACTTTTGCTTTCTGCCAGGCAGTGGAATGAGTAGGACATAGAGAGTTTGGTAAGGAACAGTCGCTGCTTTCACGGTGTTTATCATCTGATAAGGCCAGTGGTGAACAGAGGTTGGGTACATGTTAAAGGTGTGTGCAGAGAGCTGGGAGCACAGAGAGGAGAGTTCTGACCAGTCCTGGGCCTAGGCAGTGAGGGGATTCTTTCTCCTAGAAGAGGTGACACCCAAGCTAAGCTGTAGAGAAAAAAATAAGGCAGCCAGAACTGAAGGGTATGAAATAACTTCCAACCCTGCACTGGCAGTGCTTAGGGAGTGAGAGTAATCAGTTTTAAAATGTCCACCAATAAAGATTTGAGGTATAAAACAAATTAAAAGTTTATCTGGGGCTCTTAAAGGATTCGAATCCAGGAGATGCAGATTTGGGTAGCAACCCAAACTCTGCTCTGGAGAGAACACATAAAGGCAAACACCACAAACTGTAATTCTTTCAAGCAAATGAGGGATTGGTTAGTTCCGGTCTGCGAACGAGGGGGGCAAAAATTATAAGGAGGAGTAGGTCAAGTCCACATGTGTCCACGCAGCGCTTATTGTTTCAGGATGTTGATGGCTCAGGCTTCAGTTGAGTTTATCCATAGGTTTAGCAACTTAATAGCAGCTTTGAGAACTGAGGCACAAGGTGTGCCCAGACCACCAAGGCCCCACTTCCCTAGTAGCCTCTGTCTGAAGTGACTCTTTTAGCAATGCTTATTTCATTTTTTCCCATTATCAAAAATTTAAGGAATTTGAGGCAAAAAGACTTGCTTGTGGTTGCTTAAGACGAAGGCCAATGAGTAGTTAGCCCTGCGTAGCTAGTTCATGTCACCCACTGTGATGCCCCCTCTACATCTGGAAGGACAGAAAACACTATTAACAGAAAGGAAAGAGTCTCACTGATTTTGACTGTGGTTCTTTACTTTTCCCATGGAGACATTGTTTATTTCTTGAGACCACCTCCCAGCGGCCTCTGGAGTCTTCGCCTTGCTGACATCCGTCCTATTACCTTTCTCCAGTGACCCTGCTACTGCAGCCACCACCACCACCACCATCTACAAGACAACCTAACCTCTCTTGTTAAATCTGACCTCTCAGAGCTTAATTTACATGCGGTGGGTCGAAGAGAGCTGCTGTGGGGCTGGCTCCTAGCTTTGGACACATGCCTAAAGCCCAAGCCCTCTTCCCCATGGATAAGATACAGAAAGAACAGTAACAAAAACTGCTGTCCTCACAAGGCCAAGACAGACTCCTCACTGTCCCCCATGTCTTGCTCGGAGGGACTAGTGGGGACCTGCTCCCATAGACCCCACAGCAGACCCACCCAAGGATCGCACAGGTGGAAGGTGCATCTTGGAGCACGCCTGTGTGTTTCCTGTGAGTTTCCCTCCCCCTCTGCTCTCTCACTGCTTCTCTATCCCTCTCCAGAATAGAAACAAAGATTTTAACAACTTCTGACATGAGTGTGAGATAGAAAATATTCAGATGAATGCTTGCCAAGTAAGTTTCTTGGCTCTCAAAGAATGGTTAAGACTGGTGCTGTGGGAAAAGGGAGGAAGAAGGGAAGGAGAGAAAGGGATGGGGCTATTGAGGTGGGGGTGGGTGAGAAGGACCCACAGCCTCCAGGACCAGTGGGCAGAAGGAAATGATCTCAGAGAGCAACTGCTCTTGACTGTGGTCCTCTCAGGGATCCATCTCTAGTGAGCGGTTGTAACACTTAGGTTAATGCTAGCGGCTCTTACAAGGCGGCCACAAAATTTCAGGGGACACAGTGAAAGCTTGTTCTTGGTTCACGTGACAGTTCCTTGCTGGTTGGTGTTCCTGACTCCCGGGCAGCTTTGCTGGGACAGATGCCTCCGTCTGCTGGTGGGATGGTAGAGGAAGCCTTTGGAGGGAAGGAATGATGAGGCTAAGACTGAAAAGCCATCCTTCAGTACTTCGGTAAGCCCTGCAATATGTTTCCTGCTTCTCCTTCTGAATCATAATTCCGGTGGGTGGAGTGAGCACATACATTGCAGTCATACAGATCTGCGTTCAAATCCCAGTTCTGCCACTTCCTGGCTGTGCGACTGGGGGCAACTGACTCAATGTCTCTGAACCTCAGCTCCCTCATTTAAGAAACAAGGATGCTAACACCTCACATCATGGTTGTGGGGATGAAATGACATTCAGAACACACCACACATCTAGATCAATGCCTGTTCTCTCTCTAAACAGGGTTCCTTGACTGGTTCTGAATGGTGCTTGCTGCTTAACAGAATCTGAGAAATGGTGTCAGGGTGAACACCATCTGAAAAAAGAAAGCAAAATTCCCTGCCTCTTTCCTCACCCCCAAATAAATCCAGATAGACAAAGGTTTCCCTTGTTATCTTGGAGTAAGGAAAGCTTTTCTGAGCATGATTCAAAAGCCAGAAACCAGGCAGCCGGATAACTCAGGTAGTCAGAGTGCAGGCTCACAGCGCCAAGGTTGCTGGTTTGATTCCCACATGGGCCTAGGAGCTGCGCCCTCCACAACTAGATTAAAACAACTACTTGACTTGGAACTGAGGGGTCCTAGAAAAACACACTGTGCCACAATAAAAAAATTTCTAAAAAAAAAAAAAAATATATATATATATATATATATATATATATATATAGTGTGTGTGTGTGTGTGTGTGTGTGTGTGTGTGTATACATATAGTGTCATTTAAAAAAATTTTCTTTTCTTTAGAAAAAACAGAACCCAGAAACCATGAAGGAAAGGAATGGTTAGTCTGACTACATAAAGATAAAAAATATCTGCATGGGGGAAAAAAAAGGCATAGTGAAAGAGATATGACAAATTGTGAAAAGTATACCCAAAAGAACTAATTTCCTTAATAAATAAAAACGTATAAATCATAAGAAAAAGACTAACAACCAAACTGAAAAGGCCAAAGGCTACAAATAAGCAGTTCCAAGAGGGGAAAAAAAAGCTTTTAAACGTTGAAAAGATGCCCAACTTCACCCATAATAATATAAATTAAAACTACAAGTAGATACCAATTTAAAACCTTTCAGACTGGCAAAAGTCCAAAAAAAAAAAAAATTAATAACACTGTTAGTGAAATCATAGGGAAACAGACCTTTATATATACTGCTGACAGGAGTAGAAAATGACTCACTCCTTATGGAGAGTAATTTGGTAATTCTGTCAAAATTTTAATCTCATATACCCTTTGATTTAGCAATGCCACTTTATGAATTTACTCTGTAGATATATGTACAAATTATTCAAAGATTAGAAGCAACCTGAATATACATAAATAGAAGAGTTGTTAATCAAGTTATGATAATGGCATATAAGTGAATACAGTTTCAACGCTGATATGGAAAATTTTCCAATGTGAAAAAGATTAGAACAGTGTGTATTTAAAGTATGCTCTTGTTTGTGTTTTTAAAGACTAAGTGACATCATCTCCATGTTACAGATGAAGAACCTGAGGCTCTGAAGAGGTAGGTAGCTTGCCCACGGTCATCATCACATTTTCAGTAGGTACATATCAGAGCCTTGGGAGGGCCCAGGGCTGGCTGGTCTCTCTGGATGAAATTCAAGTCTTGAACACCATGCTTTAGAGCCTCCCCTAAGCTAGCAATCAAGGGGATTTCACCCCGTTTTCTGCTTCTTCCCTTCATATACCTTTCTACAAACCAAACTGAACTTTTCCACATCCCCCCTCCAATACACACACACACTCCCACCTTCCTGCAGACCCCTCCGTGTCTTTCTTCATGTATGAGCTAGATCACATGCTACCTCCTCTAGGAAGCTTTCATGGGCTCTCCCAAACAAGATGAATCTTTGCCTTTTCTAAACCCTCAAGCACTTCATCTCTTTTAAGGAAATCTTTGGAGGGTAGATTCTAGAAGGAATAAAAGAGAGGAAGAAAGGAAAGAAACTAATGTGTATTGTGGGCCTGCGTTATGCCAGGCACAATGCTAGTGCTTTCACACGAGTCTTCTCATCTAGTTTTTTAAGTCGTTATGACTGGACCGTAAAGTCGTTGGAGGCAGGGTCCATGTCTGATCCATCTGTGCACCTCCCCGGAGGACTTGTGAAGCTTCATTCCTTCAGTGGAAACAACTTTTGAGATTCTACTGCATGTCAAGTACTGTGCTTGGTGCTGGTGATACCAAGATGAGTAAGGCAGAGTCTCAACCCTTCGGTTATCTGTGTAGCACAGGAACCAACTGTATGAACCAATAAATCCCATTTGAACCTTGTAAATAAGGTGGGGTGAGAGAGGTTTGTTGGATGGATGGATGAATGGAAGCGTGCATCTGATTGCATCTGCCTGGTGCCTACCTTCATTTCAAAACTTGTCCAGCTCTTCATGAATCCAATCCTGAGACGGTCCTATTTGTGCACAGCACTGCTACAAAGTTCTCCCTCTCACATTGTCTCTCTAGAGCTATATTGTCCAATACTATAGCCAATAACCACATGTGACTATTTAAATTTAAATTAATTACAACCTCCAAGAGTTGGGCAAGTGTGAAAGAGTTGGGAGACAGCACTGCCCTTTTCTGCATTTCAACATGCCATACAGTCCCAGGTAACTGTAGCCATTTCCCTGAGAAGGGGGCAGGGTGGAGGTGGTCAATGGCAGGATTCAGGGTCCCTGGGAAGCTCACACAACAGGAAAGCACTCTCTCTGCTTGGAGTCTCTCTGATCCTTCCTACTCCCACCGCAACAGGCAGCAGATACAGGCACATAATGGAGAGCTTGCCAGTGACCCCGCTGGATGACACAGTGAACTTGGGATATGGGACCACAAAGTTCAATTCTCGTGGCCTGGCCACAGGGGTGCAGCCAGGTGAGGGATGCCCTGAGGCTACAGCACCCTCCTTACTTTCACTCACAGTGCAGAACCAGGAGGCAGGAGCTGCTCTCACACTGGCTCCCTTGCCTGTGCCCGCCTTCTCCAAGGCCCTAGCCTCCTGGGCTGCCTGCCTGGAGTCAGGGGAAGCTGCTGCAGCTGCTGGTAACAGGTAACTGGGCCTGATCTCCTGCCCTGGGATGGGGAAGAGAGCAGAAGGAGCTGGCACACCTGTGGGAGTAATTTTCCTCTCTCCCTCTCCTGCCTGGCCTGAGGATCTTCTCAGGTTCCCTTTCTCATGGACACCTGCTTTGCGTCTTGTTGGCCCAGCTTCTCAGCAGAGTTTCTACCGGGCAGGGAGACCAGAGCCAGCCACTAGAGGGTAGTGAAAACTCTCTTTTTAGTTCCAAATAAGGTGGGTGAGGACAGCGACCACGGTGCTCATTGCTTCCCAGCCCTGCAGAAGCAAAAATAAAACACAAAACATTTAAGAGAAAAATTAATGCAAACCATAGTTTCTTGTTTTACATGAACTTCGAGGTAGAAGTGAATCAAAAGAAATCCCTCAGGCAATCAAATAAGAAAACTCCCAAAGCAAAATGTTCTGTGTCCACTTATTATTGTGGAATCTAAATTAATAAATTTCTCTATTAATGTGCTCTGAAGCCCTGGCAATCTAATAACATCACAATGTAATACTGTTTGTCCTCAAGGAGGCATTTTACAAGGGAAGGCCAACATGCAGACCGTTCTCACGCCCTTGGCATTCAGCAGCCTCTTTTATATTTGTCGCATGGCTTAAAAACTAAATTTAGAAGTGAAATGAAAATGAAAATTCAGTACCTGCTTCAGCTTAGTTTTTGACCATTTCTGTCCTGCCTCTTCTGCCTTCTACAGGGAGAACAGAATCACTTTGCCTTTCATGCTGGAGTTTCGTTTCTACAAACCCATGCCCCCTAGTGGTAGCACCAAAACCGGGACGCAAGAATAATCTTTCACCTTCACTAGGCAAAGTTGGGGTTTACTGATTATTAGAACTGAAAAATTCCCCAAACTGCTTTTCTGTCTTTGGATCGTATTAATTATGCATTCCTATTTATTATTTTCATCTCCAACATGTTTGCATATCTTTAGAGAGATGTAACTTCCTTATGAGGTTGTTCTTTTTTTTCTCTACAGGCAAAACAAAACACAACAAAATCCTGTTGTGTAAATCCTAAGAGCTAGATTGAACTAAGTAATTTTCAAAACAGCCCTGCGAGGTACTTATTACTCTCCTTATTTTGCGCATGAAGAAATGGGTGCCCTGGGATGTACTGGCCAGGGCCACACAACTAGTCCCCAGTGAAGTCTGAACTTGAAACCTGATGGCTTCGCTCTGCCCTCTGATGAATTCCTTCAGGGCAGGAAGCATGTGGGGCCTCTGAAACTCCCATGGCACTTGGCCCCTCAGCTGGCACATCAGAGGCCCACAGAACAAGCACATTGAGTAAAAAGAAGGTGTGACATGTGCACTAAGGGGAGAGAGACGTAGAAATCACCAGACTTGTGGGATCTGAGGGGACAGCAATGAGTGCACTGGGGGCTGGTGGGTAGAATGCGTGGTCTACTGGCCTCTCACTGCTGTCCTTTCTGTTGTGGATTTCATTTTGCAATTCTCAGCTCCGGCCCAGGCTACAGAGAACGAAGGATATGAGGTGATGGGACCAGGTTGGTGCATGGAGGGAGGAGAAGATGATCTAGGGACTTGCCAGGACTTGCCTGGGCACATCCGAACCAAAGCCAGCCCTGCTATACCTGGAAGTACAGGGGTTTCTTACCTTCAGTCAGAACCAACATTTATTGAGGATGTACTTTGTGTCTGGCAGAGTTAGTTTATTTAGTGCTCTCAAAACACAGCAAGGCTGGGGCTGCTGGGTGGCTCAGTTGGTTAGAGCATCATGCTCTGAACAACAAGGTTGCCGGTTCGATTCCCACATGTGCCAGTGAGCTGTGCCCTCCGCAACTAGATTGAAGACGACTTGAGCTGAGCTGAGCTGCCACTGAACTGCCAGTGGGCAGCTGGATGGCTCTTCAACTACTGCATGAGATAGTGGGCTGCGCCCCCTGCAACTATAGTGAAAATGGCAACTGGACTTGGAGCTGAGCTGTGCCCTCCACAACTAGATTGAAACAACTACTTGACTTGGAGCTGATGGGTCCTGGAAAAACACACTGTTCCCCAATAAAATTTCTTTTTAAGAAAGTGGACTTGTTTAAAAAAAGCAAACAAAAAAGAAAAAGAAAAAACCCACAGCAAAGCTGTATCCTTGCTCTACTAAGAAAAGGAAGCCTTAAGGCTGGCCGAGTGGCGCGGTGGTTAAGCGCTGGCTTGGGAAGCCAGCGGCCCCGATTCGGATCACACATATGAGGGCCAGTGACACTGCCCTCAAAAAAAAAAAAAGAAAAAAAAAGAAAAGGAAGCCTCAGAGAAGCTGGTTACCTGTCTAAGGAACAAGGGAACATTTTAAAAATCTTTTGTATACATATTTCCAAATTTAAGTGTGTAAAAAAAGTGAGTAAGAAAGAGGCAAGGAGTGGAAAGAATGTGGATGTTCTGTGGAGAAGTTTCATGAGGAGCTGTGGCTGAATGAGGCAAGGGGTGGAGGAAAGATTTGTTTTCTTTTGATTTTCTTTGTTAAAGAGGGGAGACCCTTGTGTTGGCAAGAAGAATCTAACAGGGAGAGAGGAATTGATGACAGGAGAAGGGAGGCAGATTTGGGGCCCGTGGCCCTAGGAGCAGGAGCCGGGGTGGTGACAACTGAGGTACCTGAGAAGGGCTTGATGGCAGCAGGGGCCCCTTCATTAGGTTTGCCCCCAGTTTATAGAACCAGCTGGGCTCAGTAGGGTGTATTTATTTTTTATTTAAAAATAAGTCACTTATTTTTATTCACCCACTTTGTGGGTAGTTCCTTCTAGCCCCTGAGTGAGGTCTCAGGCAGATCCCACAGCTTTTCAGCTTATCTTGAGTAAATTAAAAAAGAGAAGAGAGGAGGGGAGGGAAGGGGAGGGGAGGGGAGGGAAGGGGAGGAGAGAGAAGGGGAGAAGAGGAGAGGAGAGGAGAGGAAAGGAGAGGAGAGGAGAGGAGAAAAAGAAAGAAAAAAGAAAAGTTTTTAGCTGATTAGGTGAAAGGACACTGAATCCTGGTCCAATTGAAAATTTCTTCCCTCCTCAGCATGGGCCTGTACGTACACAGGGTGAAAAAGGAAATATGTTTGTTACTCCACTCTTTCCGTTTGCACCTGTCCCCTACCCACTGGCCGCTGCTTTGGGGCTGTGAGGGCGGAGGAAGATGGGTGATGGGCAGGAAACGTCTTGCATGAGTGATGTGGTTGTCATGTGACTGGGCAGATACAACCCCTGATTCCTCCTGGGGAGAGGCCCTTAGATGAGACTTCAGAGCCCGCCATCACTTGGGGTTGTTTCCCACTCCAGGAGTGCCTCCTCCAGCTTTCTAATGATCATCTTTCAATTCAGGGTGGGCTATGGGCCGGCAGCCCCTGTCAGAAAGGGAGAGCTTAGGCTCACCTTCACCTGTTCAATCAGAATCTATGTTAACAAGAGCCTCAGGTGATGTGAGGTGCAGACAATTTTAAGGAGTGTTAAAGAACAAAAATTCAACTGAATAAATGTAAAGATCTAATTGGGTTTATTGAACAATTCATGAATTGGTCAGAATCCCATCTAGTAAATAGAAAGATGCTCTGAGGACCTATATAAAACAGAAAGATTTTTTTCTTTTTTTTTTGTCAGTGTATAGAAGACTTTTATAGGTAGCAATGGGGTGGGACAATCAAGTTAGAAGAGTGGGTTATTGCAGACAAGGTCACCTTCCCTTAAGGGAGAGCAGGGTGTCTTATTAGGCAGATTACCTCCTGAGTGCTGATCAGGAAATTCCAGAATGATTGGCTTAAAATTCCACTCCTGGAAGAGGCTGAAACTGCAGCCAGGTTAGGTATTACGTCTTGGTGGGGCTCAGCATGAGTGACTCCATTTTGGGTGCATTATTTCTTTTTAACAGGAGCTCTGGCTTACAGCTACCCCTAGATCCCTGAGTTCCAGCAGTGTCCCTCTTTGCAGCGTCACTTTGTCCTCCAAATAGCTCCTTTGCCAATGTTCCTCTATAGCCATCCCCCACCCCCAAGTCCAGCTCCCTTCCACCCATCTATACCTTTCCCCTGGGAAACACGTGTAGGGGAGGCACTAAAATTTTTTTCTTCTACCCATTTTAGGTTCTCTGCCTGTAACTCTGTAAATTAGACTGACAAAATACAGACTAACAATGGAAAAGAAACAACTTTATTATCATGTGCATTGTGCATACAAACGAGGTCAGACAAGTTCTCAAACTCATCCTAAAGTGCTACATATCTCATTGCTGAATATCACTCTGGCCACCTTCGAAGTACTCCCCTTGGGAAGCTATTCCCCAATGCTAGGCGCTAGTCCACCCTTGAAAACAATTTTGAAACACTTTTTCTGGAATGGCCATCAGAACTGTTGTCCTATTATCCTTAATGTCCTGAATGTCATTAAAATGTCTTATTTTCAATATTTCCCTTATCTTCGGGTAAAGAAAGAAGTCATTGGGAGCCAGATCAGGTGAGTAAGGAGGGTGTTCCAATGCAGTTATTTGTTTACTGGCTAAAAACTCCCTCACAGACAGTGCCGTGTGAGTTGGTGCATTGTCATGATGCAAGAGCCATGAATCGTTGCTGAAAAGTTCAGGTCGTCTAACTTTTTCATGCAGCCTTTTCAGCACTTCCAAACAGTAAACTTGGTGAACTGTTTGTCCATTTGGTACAAATTCATAATGAATAATCCCTCTGATATAAAAAAAAGGTTAGCAACATTATCACAACAAAGTTCACAAACTTAATTGTCAGATCGCCTATAAGAGCACTCAGCTATGAGAAACTCAAAGGGGTAGTTAGAATTTGGGCTTATAGAACGTATTAACAAGGAGTACATTTTTAGAGAAGTGACAAGACGAAGGAAAAGGACTTTGAGCAAGCTGTGGGAAGGCAAATATATAGGGGGCTAATGGAAGATAAGGGCTCATTTTAGCAAGATTTGTTTGTTATGTATTGGTGTTCATAAGGGTCTAGGATTAGCTCCGCTGATTAACTTTGTTTCTTCTGATAGGGAGGAAGACACCTTCTCAAATGTATGCGCTTCATTTAGGCAAATAGGGAGAGAGCAGGGAGCTTTTCTTGTATCTTGTTTTTTCTCAATTGTCTTTAGCTCAAAATGATCCTTATGCCAAAATGGCATATTTGAGGTGGCATATTCTGCTCCTCTTCACACACTTGCCTCTTGCCCTCTGTCTCAGCTCTGCAGCCTGGTGGAGTCACTCTCCAGCTGTGCTTCTCCCTTTTAGAGTTCCCCAGGTGGGGTCAGATACTGGCCATTTTCCCTCAAACACTACATCAGGGGACACACTTCAGATTCTCCAAGTGTTCTCTTGAAGCTCCTGTAGGGGAGGAAAAAGTTTTCCTCGACCCTTTTAGAGTCCCTATCTGGGTCTGAAAATTAAATTGACAAAGACAGATTAACAGGAGAAAAGCATACAAGTTTATTTAATATAAGTTTTATGTGACAGGGGAGTCTTCAGAAGGAAATGAAGACCTGAGTATTTTTATGTTAGGTCTGATGACAAGTGGGCAGTACTGTAGAAATATGACATACTAAGGAGTATGAGGGAAGCATAGTAAATGGGGGAAACTTAGCAAGGCCTGTTCATTAGGATTCTTCATTGTGTCCCTTTGTCCTCAGAGATTAAGATGTTCCTTTCCTCTGGGTACTGGGAGAGCACTTCTCACATGAGGGTTTTATGATCTGTTTCAGGGAAAACGGGTGGGGAAGAGGTTAAAGTAAACTTCCCACTTCTGCTGTTTTCTCAAACTTCTTCAGCTTAAAATATTCAATACGCCAAGCTGTCATATTTTGAGGTAGCGTGTCTTGAACCCCATTGCTTCCCACATTGGTTGAGGTGAGGTGGATGCTCTCCTCTTCTCCCAGTAGTGTGTGTGGGAGGGGTGGGGGTGGCACAGCTGAACACACTGACATTTCTCTCCAGCAAAATCCTCACTACCAGCCACTTCCATGTCCAGTGAACCCCCAGCCTTCCCAGAGATGATGGGAGGGACTGTTGGGGAAGGATAGTTTCACAGTCTCTTAGAAAGTCTCACCAAGGTGCTTGTGTTCATTATCTATTGCTGTATATCAAATTACCCCAAATCGTAAGCACTTAAAACAACAAACATTCGTCATCTCATAGTATCTGTGTATTATGGATTGAAGTGTGCCTCTCCAAAATTCACATGTTGAAAACCTAACCACCAGTATCCCAGACTGTGACTGTATTTGGAGATAGGGCCTTTAAAGAGGTAATTAAGGTTAAATGAGGTTGTCAGGCTGTCACCACCGGATATGTTGGGGATGTCCAAGAGAGGACACAACCTGGAGCAGCAGTGACTGGGTTCTTATCTCCACACAAGGAAGAATTCAAGGGTGAGAAAGATACAGGAAAATAAAAGTGATTTATTGAAAATGAAAGTACACACATGAGAGGAAAGTGTAGGTGAACTCAGAGAACCAGTAGGGCCGAGGAAGTCACAATCATGGGTTTTTAATCCCTCCAGAGGAGGGAATTGGTGACATCCTTCATTCATCACCTCTCCCGGGGTGGGACTCTCTGTTTCCTGCTTTTTCTTCCTTATTTAGTTCCTCCAGAATTGTAATGGAGTCAGATGCATGGTGGGAGTTGTAGTTAACTGCAAGGTAAATGAGATTATAATGACATTATAATTGGCTAAAGATCCGGTCCTGGTCATAGGAATTAGTCTTGCCGGATGAAACTGGTTCTTGTTTTTCTCCAGCTGCAGGTACTGGGTACATCACTTGTTACTTGTGTAACCAGTGTGGCACCTCATGTTGTACCCTGAAAGGGGGTATCAATTTCCTACGCGATCTCTCCTGCCTCAAAGGTGAGCCCAGATCCAATATATCTTGTGTCCTCATAAGAAGGGGGAGAGGTACCTGGGACTTGTCTGCTCAGAGGAAAGACTACATGAGGACACAGCAAGAAGGCAGCCACCTGCAAGGCAAGGAGGGAAGCCTCAGGAGACACCAACCCCATCAACACCTTGATTTTGGATTTTCAGCCTCCAGAACAGTGAGAAAAATAAATGTGTGTTGTTTTCACTACCCAGTCCGTGGTGTTTTGTTATGGCAGCCTGAGTGGACTAACATATTGTAGGTCAGCAAAGCAATTATAGCACAGCTTAGCTGTGCATCAGGCTCAGGTTCTCTTCTAAGGTTACAATTGAGATGTCTTCTCAGGCTGTGGTTGTCTCAAAGCGCGTCTGGGAAGGATCCACTTCCACGCTCACTCTGTGGCTGTTGTTGGGCCCCAGGTCCTCACTGGCTATTGGCCAGAGACAGTTCTTTGCCATGTGGGCCTCTCCAGTTCACAAGATGGCAGCTGGATTCCCTCAGAGTGAATCCCAACACAAGCCACAGTTTTGTTTTGTTTTTTTTATAACCTAATCTCACTGTGGTGTTCACCACTTTTGCAATATACTATTTATTAGGAGTGAGATACTAGGCACAGCCCACACTCAGGAGGAGGAAATTACACAGATGCATGAATAACAGGAGATGATGATCACTGGGCGCTATCTTAGGGGCTGCATATCTCTGTGGTCTAGCACTCCACTTTAGGGTTTAGGAGTACTTAGTATTGTTTTTTGTCTTTGTCTTCAGTTAAAATGGAGAGACAATAAGGAAAGGACCATATAATATCCTGTTATGCCAGCGACAAGAGAGAAGGCAGAAAGTATGGGTATATCTGGTAAATTTAGTGGTAGGAAAATAAGGAAATGTCTGGATGGTTCCATTTTCCAATGAGGTATGAAGTATAACCATTAGCTAGACCTGGGACTGTGGAGGGTGTGACAAAGATGGCTACTTGTACAGCAAAAACTCAAGCTCTCTCATGGTCCTCTGCCATATTACAGAGCTGCCCATTCAGAAACTACATTTCCCACACTCCCCTACATCTAGGTGGGACCATGTGACTTCTTGCCAATTAACTATGAGTAGAAGCAATTTATGGCATTTCTTGGTTAAGGAGGTTAAGAAGCATATCTACCTTTCTCCATTTTCTCTTTCTTATACATAAATTGTTGGGTGGGTACAGAGAAACTCGAGACTCTAGGAGGGAGGAGCCACAAGATGAGAGGCACCTGGATTCCTAAAAGCCACCTGCCAGCCAAGAATACTTGCCCCGGACTTTTATGTGAGTAAGAAATAAACTTTTGTTTTGTTTATCAAGCCACTGAAAAATTGAGGTTTTACTGTTACAACAGGTAGCATTACCCTACCTCATCCAGGGGTAGTAGGTTTGAAAATTGAAAAGCAGTATGAAATATGTGTCTCAGTGAGTGAGTATAAAGGGAGCAGATACTGCCAGTCGGGTAGCCCATCACCTGATGAGCCTTGCTGGCCTGGGCAAAACATTGGACGATGTCTTGCACTCAGATGTCTCCATAGCCAGAAATGGGCCCAAGAGGGGTAGAGCTGCACAACAATGGCTGAGGGCCAAAAAACTTCTTAACCCTGTATGCCCCAGGATCCTTGTGCAACTCTAAGAGGAGGGTGCCCTGAAAATGACTGAAATTGGGCTTACCATCACCCACATGCGAAGGGAGTATGAAATGGCTGTGACTCATACTCCATAAATATAGGCGTGCAAGAAACATCACACATTTTTATTGTCTTTAAATTAAATTCACTTTCTAAGCTCCCACTCTGCCAGACTGGTGGAAAGTAAATTCCAAGCATTATTGGCATTCTGTCCCTCTCCCTAAGGTTGCATAGTATCCAGGTGGCCAACATGGTGCCCCCAGATGAGGGAAGGCCTGTCATCTTTGATTCAGGATAATCAGCACTGATATCCTTAAAGGGAGCACTTGGAGTTCTCTACAGTCCTGCTATATTCTCTAGGAAGTGCTAAGAATAGGGCCAGGTCAATTAACTACTTAGGAAGCCACAAACCTCAGGAATCTCCCGCTGACTTTTTTTTTTTTTTTTTTTAATTGGGGAACTGTGTTTTTCCAGGACCCATCAACCCCATGTCAAGTAGCTGTCTTCAATTTAGTTGTGGAGGGCACAGTGCCTCGGTCCATGTGAGATTTGAGCTGGCAACCTTGGTGTTATGAGCCTGTGCTCTAACCACCTGAGCTAACCAGCCTCCCCTCCCCCTGCTTCTTTCTACGACCCAGGACCCAGCGTTTCTCCCCTGCCATCTTTCCCCTCGAGCAACTCATACTTCTGAAAAACAACAGCCTGAAAGGCAGGTTAGAGATAGACGACTTCCGCTTTCTCATCCAGCAACCTAAAACTCCCTTAGGGAAAAGGGTGAAGGGTTCGAAATTCAGGGAAAACTAAACACGAATATATCAATGACCTTGTTCCAGCATCAATCTCTAGGGCTATTGTGAGAATAAAAAAGAGAAAGAACTTAAAGCAGCTGGTGTAAGGCCTGGCATCGAGCAAGTCCTCATCATTATTACATGTCTCTGTCCTCCACTTTCCATGTTCCTTAATCTTGTCATCACAAAAAACAAACTCAGTGAAAGTTTCAGGCAAGCCCTAGAAAAACTTTTAAATTCTTTCTCATTCGTTACTGTTTTCACCAAATAAGAGATGCCACCGTTCACTCAATAAGTGATGTCATTGCCGTAGTCCAAGTACAGATATTAGGCCTAGTTCACAAACACTGATGGACAAAGCTGAGGATCTCTGTGGTGGCCATGAGAATGCATCATTCATCTCCAACTGCAGGCAGTGTAATTGACCAACAGCCCCAGCTGCCCAGCTTTAAACTCTTTCACACCGAGGCCACGCCTCCCAAGGCTGTTCCAGCCAATGAGGGAGCTGGGCAGGGATAGGGAGGTGAGCCGCTCAGGGTAGCATGGCCTCCTCTGACGGGTGACTTTGACTTGGGAACTTCTGACAGTCATGCTAATGCTTCCTTAGACTATAGGGCAATTTTTTTTTTTTTAAATTAAAGTTTATTAGGGTGACAATTGTGAGCAAAGTTATGTAGATATCAGGTGTACAGTTCTGTAATACAGCCTCTATATATTACATTGTGTGTTCGCCACCCAGAGTCAGTTCTCTTTCCATCACCATATATTTGATCCCTTTACCCTCATCTACCACCCCCCTCCACTCTGGTAACCACTAAACTATTGTCTGTGTCACTACAGGGCAATCTTAAACGGCTCCACCCAGACTGCCTTCCCTCTCTCCTTCATTCAGCGTCAAACTTGCATTATGGTCAGAAATCAGGTTCCCCCAGCGTCTTCTGGCTCGCTCCCACTTTTCTCTGACTGATGTTTCCCCTAATAAATGTCTTGCACATTTCATCTTGTCTGGAGCCTGCTTCTCTGAGGACCCAGCCTAACATGTTCTCCCCACTCAGTATATTCACTTTACTTTTCAGAAACATATCATTTATTTAGATAGCAAATATTAATGAAATGCACTTCTGTAATTAAACTGTGAAATGCAATATATAAGGACAAATGTTTTAAATATAACAGTTAAGACTATTTCCTGCCTTAAAGAGTTAACTGTTGCTTGAACTGCAGTTTAACATTTATTTTTGCTGAATTTGGCACCTGCTACTACTATTCAGTCTGAGCTTTAAAACCTCAAGTGGCTGCTGAGTTCCCTCGTGGCCCTTAACTCTCCCTAGAAACTCTGAACTTAAAAACAAAACGCCCGGTTCGGTCCTACATGTGAGGGCCAGTGATACTGCCCTCAAAAAAACAAACAAACAAACAAACAAACAAAAAACAAAACAAAACGCCAATGCACAAAAAGATATATAAGCAATATAACCTGATTCAAAGTAATTTAGAAGATACAAGAAGACAGTTACCCAGACTGCCATCATCCTAACATACTAGCTGCCATTTTAGAGGGCACTGTCTCCCCCACTGTCTCCTGCTGTCTCCAGAGCCCCTGTTTCTCTAGACAGTTATTTACAGAACTGCCTTTGTTTAGGCACCACCCAGGGCAGTGCCTTAGGTTCTCAGCTCTGGAGGCACATCAGAATCATCTCTGGAGCTTTTTAAAATGGCCGAGGCCCAGCCCTTGAACTGGGTCTCATTGACCTGAATTTTCTTCCCTTTTGGAGCCCAGATGCTGAGTTGCTGAGCCTCCTCATTGTATATTATTGGGTTGTCAGAAAAATCATGATGCATTTTTGCAATGAAAAACAGAGAAAAAAATACGTCATGACTTTTCTGACAACCCAATATTTTACCTTCACCAGTACATTCACAGTGTCTCTCTTTTTGTTTTATTTACTATATTTGACCTCTTCATCCCTGATTTCCACTCTCATCCCCTCCTGCTAAAGGTACCCCATGGATTTTTATATGTGTTTTTAAATATGCATATGTCCTTATAAATATGTAGTATTGTTTGGGCATATGAGGTGTGATCAAAAACTACAGTGAATGCTTAAATTTTTAAAAAAAAATATTACAATAAAAGACACATTGCCATTAATCCCCCTTAAAATTACCCCTCCTCTCCCCGACTTTGAACACACTTATCCCATTGTTCTTGCCACTTTCTGAAGCAGTTCTGAAAGTCTTCTTTCACGAGTGTCTTTAGTTGTGCTGTCATGGCTGCCTCAATCTCCTCAGTAGATTCGAAACGTTTTCCTTTCATGGTCATTTTGACTTTGGGAAAGAGTCAGAAGTCGCACGGTGCCAGATCCCTTGAATAAGGTGGATGAGGACACACTATAATGTTTTTATTTGAAACATTGAATTTGAAATGTTTCAGAAATTGCTGTATACCAGAAGCAATGTGTAGCACGGAGTGTTGTCATGATGGAGGACGATTTCTGGCACACTTTAAAACACACCTTCTCTCAACTGTAGCTCACACCCAACTGACTGCACTGAACAAGTTGAAACTTGTCACACAATGTTACTAAGGTTTGATGCACTGTTTCCACTATTGAAGAGCCCTGCCTTTCTGTTAGATGGCACTCGGTAGCAGCTATTCACTATATCTTTTGATAACTATGAAAAGTCTTCGTGTCACACATTAATTCTGATACACAGCAATTTCTGTCAAATAAAAACATTATGGGGCCGGCTGAGTGGCTCAGTTGGTTAAGAGCGTGAACTCTGAGCAACAGGGTTACTGGTTCGATTCCCATATGGACCAGTGAGCTGAGCTGCCACTGAGCTGCCAACAGGTGGCAGGATGGCTCAGCTGATGAAAGCACATGCTCTTGACAACAAGGTTGCTGGTTCCACTCCCGCATGGGATAGTGGACTATGCCCACCCATAACTAAGACTGAACATGGCACGTTGAACTGAGTGGCGGTGAGCTGCATAGGCGACCAGATGGTGACTAGACTTGGAGCTGAGCTAGCTGCACCCTCCACAACTAAGACCGAAGGACAATAATTTGGCTGTTCCCCTTCCCCAATACCCCAATAAAATCTTTTAAAAAAACCAAAAAAAAAAAAAAAACCATTATGGTGTGTTCTCAATCTGCCTTATTCACCGGATCTGGCACTGTTCGACGTTTGGCTCATCCCCAAAGTCAAAATGACCATGAAAGGTAAACATTTTGAATCAGTTCAGGACATGAGGCAGCCACAACAGTGTGACTAAAGACACTCATGAAAGAGGGCTTCCAGAACTGTTTCAGAAAGTGGCAAGAACGATGGGATAATTGTGTTAAAAGCGAGGGGCAGTATTTTGAGGGGGAATTAATGGCAATGTGTCTTTTACTGTAATAATTTTTTTATTTAAACATTCACCATATAGTTTGATCATACATCATCTGTGTTTTTATTGTACATTCATAAATTTCATTGTTTCTTACCTTTTCCCCCCTCAATACTATGTTTTAAGTCTCTGTCTGTATTGATGTACAAATATCTAGTTCATGGCTTCTCATTTTTGCCGATATCTCCTACACCTCACTTTCTGTTTTCCTAGGGATGGACACCCACTTTGCTTTCAGCTGTCCTTTAGCCCCTGTAGTTCTGCAGTGAGCATCCTTGTGTATGTCCCCGTGTGGGCCAGTGTGAGAAATCCTCCGGGGCGAGTGTTCTAACATGCTTAGCTAACTCTGATGTATAGCCAGGGTTGAGGACCGCTGCTATCATTCAACAAGTTTTATGATCATTTAAGGTTTTCTCTCCCATGGGACTGACTTCTCCCTAGCGGAAATCTGAGATATCCAGGCTACTTCTTTTACCCCATAGAAATTTCCCTTTAGGAACCCAGAAATACTGAAGAAGTGATGGATCACATCTTAAATGTGACCCTGTATTTTTTCTTGTTTGCTGTAACTAAGTTATCACCCCAATAACTTAAAACAACACAAATTAATTTTCTTACAGTTCTAGAGATCAGCGTCCTAAAATGAAGGTGCCAGAAGGACTGTGTATCCTTTTGCAGACTCCAGGAGACAATCCATTTCTTTGCCTTTTAGGAACATGGAGCAACACAGAACAAGAACTGGGAACAGCATGGGTTCCTTGTTACTTTCTGGCTCTGTGAGATGCTCCAGGTTCTTGTTGAGTATTTCCTGCCCTATCCCAGAATCAGCTTTTTCTCGAGGTAACCCTATTTTCTTTTATTAGAGAATGGTATTAGAAACCAAAGTCTGAAAAAAAAGAAACCAAGATCTGGGCACGAAATATGTTCAATGCTACTGGGGTGTTGATGCTTCTAACTAGTGTATACATAGATATATAAATATTTCTATATGAACATGAGTTCATGCTATGTCTGCAACTCTAATCCATTACTTGGTGGATAATTCTACCCTCCTCTCATGCTTATTTGTAAATGCCTACTCCAATGGTGAGAAGCCTGGCTCCCACCACCCACCAGTATTTACTCAGCTGTTCATTTCCAGCATAATATATCGCAGTAGCAGAAGCAGTAACCCATACCCTGATGAGAAACAATGTCATCAAGTACAGTTTCATGAACAGTTCTTTTTGCCTTGAGTCTTATAGTTCCACTCATTTCCAAAGTTACTTAGGTCAGCACCTTTCCCCTTCACCCGCTTCAGGGAGGTGTTTTAATATATTTGTAATGCAGATTGTCTTGTTACAGTCTGCATTCTGTCCTGGGATCCCTCGACCTCCTAAATGATTTTTTTTTTAAATAAGTGTACATTGATTCACTCTTTGTGCTTTAAAGTTCTATGGGTTTTGACAAATACATGGTATCCTGTATCTATGATCACAGTAACATACAAAATAATTTCACCACCCTGAAAAAGAAAAAATCCATGCTTCATGTTTCACCCTCCAACCCCTCCCATCAAATCCCTGCCAATAACTGATCTTTTTACTGTCTATAGTTTTGCCTTTTCCAGAATCTCATATCATTGGAATCACACAGTATGTGGCCTTTTCAGATTTGCGTCTTTCATTTAGCACTATGTATTTAAGATTCATCCTTGTCTTTTTGTGACTTGATAGCTTATTATTTTTTTAAATCGCATAATAATATCCCATTGTGCAGATGTACCATAGTTTATCTATAGAATGTCCTATTGAAGGACATATTGACTTCTTCTAGTTTGGGGAGATTTTTATAAGTAAAGCTGCTATAAATATTCTTCTTGCCCATTTTTAAATTGTCCATTGCTTTTCAAACTATCTTTTAAGGAAATAAACTTTGTGAAGTTTCAACTATGTTTTCTTAGTCTATTATTATTTCTCAATTAACTTTATGATTTTTGCCTTACAATACTTAAAAAAGTAATTGAATATATCTGCATTTTCTGTTATAGCTTCTGGGTACCTTGTCTTGCTCAGATTGCTTTCCTCCATCCCAATGTTATAAGATGTTTTCCTGAATTTCAACTCCATTACATATTAAGGAAGAATACCTAGGTTTAAGCAAAAGTTCTAGAAATGCTGAAGAATAACAGAGGGTATGGGAGATAGTGACTTAGGGCTGAGAAGCATTTTGCCTCTGAATTCTGAGAGGTCCATTGCCTGGGTTTTCTAGGATCAGCTGTGAGTAAGGGTTATCATGGGGTCCCTTCAGACACTGTAGTTCTAGGAGCAAGGAGTTATGGGGCCTGACTTTGGAGAATATAAACCAGACCCCAGGGTTGTTTCCTGAGCTCATCCATTCATCCCTGCATCCCTTCATTTGTATGTTCCATATTTGTCTCCCTCCTAAAAATGTAAGTTCCATAGAGTTGGGAACCAGGTGTGACTTACTGATCCCTCATTTCTCAATGTCTGGCATCAGTACCCTGTGGGCAAGCAGGAAAGAAGATAAGGAGAAAAGAAAGAAAGAAGGGAGGAAGGAAGGAAGGAAGGAAGGAAGGAAGGAAGGAAGGAAGGAAGGAAGGAAGGAGAGTTGACTATTCTCCATTAAGTTTAAAGTTCCGTGTTAAGTTTTTCTCTGTTCTGTGTAGACCCACAGTAGCTAACCTTGTTGAACCACATCATCTCGTTGCCTTCTGGTCTTGAGGTTGGCCAATGGAATACACTGTCCAGGAATTCGAAGTTGGGAAGAAAGAGAGGTGGAGGTATTTATTATTTCTCTTAGTCTCCACCTGCTGGGCAGTCCTACCGGCAGAGGCTCCATCCACAGCCCTCTGTCCAAAGCCCCTTGTCCAGGGCTGCAGCTTTCCCCTGGGCACCAATAATACAATTTCTTCCTCTGCCTCTGCAGGTCAAGCGTCAGAGCAGCTTTCCTTTGCTGGTAGTCGCTGTGGATATCAACTTCCCTTATTGCTTACGGGAAGCTACCCACACCTCTGAAAATAGTCACTTCATTAACAAGTTTTTAAAAAACCCAGCTGAGTGTATACTCTGTGTGCTGCCTGGATTCTGACAGGTCCTTAAAGGGGGAAAAATAGGGAAAGAAGCAAAAGGAGGCTTCTCAGAAGAGCTAATACAAACCCCCAAAGAAGCAATTGGCATTATTTCCCTCATTCATCCACTGAGCGGCCAGAGGACTTGGAAAGGACTGTGTGAGACCTGCCACATGGTGGCCTGCTTGAGTCACTCCCAGCTACCCTGTGGTTAGTGGTTCTGTCCTCCGTATGCACCCCCCACCACCACCACCAACCCGGGGCCCCTAGTGCTTTGTTCTATCTTGACAGGAATCCTCAATAAGGTGGAATTATAATTTATCAGTGTATATGTCTGTCTCCCACACTGGATTGAAAATGCTTCAAACCCAAATCTTTATTTGGGTTTTGGCCATTTCTGCATCCTGCCCTGCATCTCTCAGGCTGCCAGGCACAGAGTTGGTCCTTGTGTGGGTTCACGTGAAGAAAGCACCAAGGTTTCTCCCACCAAGGAATTCCATAGGGCCACTTTTCTAGGATCCACTCCCCTCCTAGGAGGTGGAACCACCTCAGAAGCCTCTGAAGGCTAAAAATATTTGACACTGATGATACCGGAAGGTGACTAAGCTGCTCACTCAAGAAAATCAACTTCCTCTTCCAAGGTCATTTCCGAATCTATTATCACATT
Source organism: Aselliscus stoliczkanus (assembly GCA_033961575.1). Taxonomy (NCBI): domain Eukaryota; kingdom Metazoa; phylum Chordata; class Mammalia; order Chiroptera; family Hipposideridae; genus Aselliscus; species Aselliscus stoliczkanus. Next base: position 29,716,004 of record CM066731.1, read on the forward strand.
GTTTTGCCCAGACAAATCCTGGCCTCATGCTTTCTTTCTGTTTTCGCATTTTTTCTTCAAAGATTGCCAGTTTGGCTCAAACACATTTTTTTGTTCTTGTACCCTTTAGTTCTGTTGCTGCCTCAAATGTTATCCTAATGATCTGTATTAGCCCTTAACACCGTGAGTAGGAGACCTTGACCACACACAGGCAACACCTGTGGACCACGTGCTTGCATCCCCAAAGCAGGATACAGTCATTTGAAATCTGAGCTGTCCCAGAAAATCTGGGATATAGAATCATTATTATGGAACCAACACTAAACCGTGATCCATTTCCAATTTCAATGGTTACTACAAACATATGGAAATAACCACACACATGGGGGAGAAAAAACAGTAAACAAAGCTAGTGCAACTGTGCCTGACAGGAGTTGTTTTTACAGGCATGGTGACCATATTCCTGTAATTTTCTGATGCAGTGATTAATTTCAAATGTTCCATTAGTGGAAACATTTTTACTGCTGAATACTATGATTCTTTTAATGTTATATTGTTTTCAATAAAAGCGGTTCTTTTTATGTCAAGTATGATGGTTTCTACATCACTGTACGACTTTTCATCTAAAAATCACAGACCAGATGAAGACGTCGGCTAACCCCCACCCTGGAGTCATCCCAGCCCAGGTGCCAGATAATAAGTAAAGAAGCCTCCAGAAGATTCCAGCCATGTAGGTCTTCCCAAATGGAGCAAAGACAAAGCGTCCCCCACCTCCTGTCTGAATTTCTGACCTACAAATTCATGAATGTAAAAATATGGTTGTTTCACACACTCCAAAAAAAAAATCACCAGAGTAAAACTCTTATCGGACCATTTTCCTTAGTTTAGTATATGAAGATGCAGTTATTACTGAAGTTTTAGTTGAAGAAAAAGGGCATCTTTCCCCAGAACTTGCAGACTAAAAATTCCAGATATTCTGGCTGTTGGTGGTCCCCATTCCACTAAGGGCAGAAGTTCTTCCAACGACATGGGGCCGCAGCCCTACCAGTGGGGAACCCTTTACTGTGCAAAGAGAAAGCTGACCAACTGGAAGAGATTCTCAGTGGTGGACCAGTTGCCTCAGGAACAGTGAGTGCTGCATTTCAAACACCCTTCCTGGCATCCTTGCTCCAGGACTATTCTGTGACTGTTGCATTCTCCAAAGCACACCCAAGGCCCTGGAATCCTGGCTTCATCATCTGCCAGAGGCCAGATTTATGAGCTGTCAAGGTGTGGCACTACATCTGCCAGGTTTTCTGGCCATTGTGTGACTATACAGGTACCAGGGCTTGGGACAGGTTAGCAAGAAGAGTACTTAAGTCTGTCAAATTGAAGATGGTCATCAGGACCCAAAGGCCTAAGCAGTGGATATATTTTGTTTTTGTTTCATAACTTTAGAGATAGGAACCAATAATTACCTGTACATCTCCAGACTGGAAAGATGTGCTTCTGGTTCAGCATTAAAAACAGTTGCTCCCCAATATTTTTACTGATACATCCCTACGGGCAAGGGAAGTAAAAGAAAAAATGAACATATGGGATTATATCAGACTTAAAAGTTTTTTCACAACAAAGGAAACCATTAATAAAACAAAAAGGAAGCCTACTGAATGGGAGAATATATTTGCCAACGATATATCTGATAAGGGGTTAATATCCAAAATTTATAAAACACTCATGAAACTCAACACCAAAAAAACAAACAACCCAATTAAAAAATGGGCAGAAGATATGAAGAGACATTTCTCTAAAGAGGACATACAGATGGCCAACAGGCATATGAAAAAAAGTTCAACCTCACTGGTCATTAGGGAAATGCAAATAAAAACCACCATGAGATACCACCTCACTCCAGTCAGAATGGCTATCATCAACAAATCAACAAACAACAAGTGCTGGCGGGGCTGTGGGGAAAAGGGGACCCTGCTGCACTGTTGGTGGGACTGCAGATTGGTGCAGCCACTATGGAAGTCAGTATGGAGGTATCTCAAAGAACTGGAAATAGAGCTACCTTTTGACCCAGCAATTCCACTCCTAGGTATTTATCCTGAAAAAACCAAGACACTTATTCAAAAAAAGTTATGCACCCCGATATTCATAGCAGCACAATTTACAATAGCTAAGACTTGGAAACAACCAAAATGCCTGTCAGTAGATGACTGGATTAAGAAACTGTGGTATATTTATACAATGGAGTATTACTCCGCTATAAAGAAGAATGAAATCGTGCCATTTGCAATGATATGGATGGACCTAGAGACTATAATGTTGAGTGAAGTAAGTCAGTCAGAGAAGGACAAATACCATATGATCTCACTTATATGTGGAGTGTGAAAAACTGTATGAATGAGCAAAGTAAACAGAAACTGTCTCATAGATATAGAGGAAAAATCAGGGTTGCTAATTTGGAGAGGAATGGGAATGAGGGAGAAGGGGAAGGGATTAGACAGCAGAGATAGGCAACTACGGTATTGCTACTGGGATAGGAAGAACAGTTTGGGGAATATAATTAATAATGTTGTAAATATTCTGTGGAATATCAGATGATCATAGGTCTTGTTGGGTAGACCATTTCATGGATGGAGTAGAGGTTTGATCACTGCACTGTATTACTAAAGTGGAGGTGGTATGCCTACTGTAATTGAATATATATAGATGGTCACGGGGTGTGGATTGTACTGTGGAGGAGAGTCAGAGGAAGAGTAGTAGATGTGTATGATATGGGGGGGTGTGGGGGGGTGTATTGGGGGTGGGGGGTTTGTCACTTTGGGGGGTAAAATGTATAACTATTGCACTGTGTTGTACACCTGAAACTATTGGGGGTGGGGGGGTTGTCACTTTGAGGGGTAAAATGTATAACTATTGCACTGTGTTGTACACCTGAAACTAATTAAAAATAAAATAAAATTAAAAAAAAAAAAAAAAAAAAAAAAAAAAAAAAAACAGTTGCTCCCTGAGTCGATCTCCCACCCATAATCCCAAATCATGTTGACTCATCCAGGAGTCTATTGAGAATACTGCTATAATAAATGCCCCAAACCCTGTAATCTCTGCTTGAATCCATCTGGGTCATGCAGAAACGCTCTCCCCACTTACCATATAGTCTTCTGGTTCCAGTATCAATTTTATCTCAACTTTCAGCATAATGTTTTCAGCCAAAAGGCTCAATCAGCGTCCCAAACATTTCCAGTCTGTGGTCCTTACTCATAGGTAGGGTTTGTATGGAAGAGAAAAAGAAAGAGAGAGAGAGAGAGAGAGAGAGAGAGAGAGAGAGAGAGAGAGAGAGAAAGAGAAGAGAGAAGAGAGAAGAGAGAAGAGAGAGAGAAGAGAGAAGAGAGAAGAGAGAAGAGAGAAGAGAGAGATGCACACAGAGAGAATGAATTTCTGTGTAGGGAAGAGAACTTAACATAATTTATAACTACTTATTCTACTAGTTCTAGGGACATGAACAATTGACTAAATAAAATTATTTTACAATGACTAAAGAACAGTCAACTGAGGATCTTTAATGTCATTTTATAAAGTAATTTACTACAAGTTTTGAAAGAAATCACTCAATCAATACATGGATATGGATTCCCCTGAACTCAGTACCTGAGAAGCTTTTTATTTATGATACTATTAAACAGCTCTTTGGCTCTAGAGTGTATTGGTGTGTTCACTAAGAAGTATAATTATCTTCATCTCCAACCTGAATTCTACAATATATACCAAGCATGTTTATTAGAAGGTGGTATGTTTACTTCATTTATCTGTTCAGTCATTATAACATGTTGGACAGAGGTAGCTCAGTCTCCCTCGTCTTCCTGTGCCCTCTGTTTCAATGTCTTGCCTCTGCAAACTCTAGAGTCACCTCCTTTCTCGTCTCTCATCCTGGCAGATGGAATGGGGGGCACGGTTTATTTGGACTCTGATCTGCAATGGATTAAAGACCATGGGAGGGCTGTGTAAGCTCAGCACTCCATCCAAACAGTGAAGGACAATTTTGGAAACAGCAAATGTTTCTTCTTTCTCCCCTCTTGCACCCATGCCCTCCTTCTTCTCAGGAACCCAGTTAGTTCATGGAATAAGCCCCACATTATGACTTTCCTCGAGGACTCAGACATAGCCCACATCCAAGCTCTGCCTCCCACACTGGCTCGCTTCACATCCCACACTCATTCTCTGATGTTAAGGGCTACTTAACGTCCACACCATGTAATTTAGTTCTTGATTACATAGTGTCAAGTGTCTTGACAATTATATCACAGTTGTTAGTCTTGCCTTCATTATGAGAAGCTCCTGGAAAAAATACTTCTCGTTGTTGACAGCTCCTGGCATGATGCTTTGCCCATAGCAGGTACTCAATAAATAAACATTTGCCTTTATAGCAGGTCTTTCCATGTGAGGGTAGTGAGCAGACTCCAGCATCCAAAACACCTCAAGCCAGGCTCTGAGGGGCGCACGGTGGCGGGTCGGGGGGGGTGTCGGGGAGGCAGGAGCCCTCTGGCTTCCCTGAGGTATCCTGCAAGGCAGTAATGTCAACAATGCAATGGAAATGCCCAAGTCCTGTCTGGAAGGGCCCTCTGGCCTCTTCTAGACCTTTGGAACTCCCTCCTCCCCCAATTCTTCTTGAATTCAATTTGAGGCATTTGTGCAAAGATGTTTTTTTTCTCTCCATCCCCACAGCAGAGCACAGTAACTGGCATTTAAAATGATAAAGTCTGGCTGGCAGGTTGGATGAATGAATTGCTGGACTAACAGATAGGAGGGTGAGTAGGTGGGTGGGTGAATAAAAGAATGAACCAGGTGTGCCCTGGAATGGCGCCCTCCAGAGGACAGAGATTTCCACTTGTTCAAGACCCCAGTGGGATTCCATTAACTCCACAGGGTAAATTGTTTTCAAAATCACCTGCAACTTAGAAACTAGAATATTTATGAACATGTAATCAAAATATGGCAAGACACTTACAAGGCTAATTCTAGAATTTGATACACATAAACATATTCATTTATACCTAGTTGCTAGGTAATACGTTTTTGAAATGTTCAATGTTTTTTATTCACCATCTATATTAGAGGGCCATTACTTCCCTCAAGTGAAAGCAAAATATGTCTGCTATCACCACCAATATCCTTTAACCTTGAACTCGAAGGAAGCTTTTAAAGCAAAAAGGCTGGGAGAGCTTTAAGATCCTGGTCAGAATTTCTCAACTTTAGCTGCATGTTTGAATTACTTGGGGAAGCTTTTAAAAGTCTGCACTTCAAATCTATTACATTTGAATCTCTGGAGATGGGACCTAGACATCCGTATTTTTTTCCTTAAAACATTTTTTTCTTGAGTGTTATTTTTTCATTTCTTTTATTTTCTTTTCTGGTTTGGCAACCATATTTTTAAAGCTCCCCAAGTGACTCCCATGTGTAGCCAAGGCCGAACTATTGCTTTAACCCACATGTAGCTGAGACTAATGAAAAGACTTACTGTGCAAACATGAGGGTTTTATGTTCCTGTAAGAGTCAGGTCTGACACAGCCTGTGTCCTCACTCTGATCCCTCCCCATCATCTCCTCCTTCCTTTACATTTATTTTTGTCTTGGAAGTCAAGAATAGCTAGCTCATGGGCCATGTCATGAAGATCCAAGTTCAGGCGAGCTATGCTATCATTTTGTAAAAGCCGTACTTTTCCACTCATGAACTTTGAACTGAACTTCTGTGCCTAAAACTTGTTTTAGGAATTGAAAAAAGCAGATAGTTGAAATACATCCTGAGGAGGTTGCAAACCACCCAGAGCCAGAGTTGGCCATTCCCTGAAATCACAGGAAAGTTGAGAAATGACAAGCTGTGCAGCCACCCTACCCTCAGGCAGTGAATAGGCTCCCCCCACACTTTCATACCCTGATCATTGTCCAATAAAAACCCTAACCACAGTTTGCCTGGAGGGTCACTTTCTCTCCAGTATTCCCTACTGCACCAGCTTTTAAAACGCGCTTGTCCTCAACCCTAACTAGTCTAGTCCATTTCTGCTTTGAAACTTTGGGTTCTGGGCTAAGTCATTTCATGGAACCATTTGGAAAAAAACTGTGTCTGGAGATGTCCACCAAAAAGTATCTTTTCCTGGAATTTGGGAGTAGTCGGGTCTAGAGGAGGACACAGGGGGGCAGTTGTCACCATCTCATTTTCCATTTCCATCCATCAGTCTAGCCTATGCCCACTAAGTGGGCAGGACTCCTGTAGTGAGTTGAACCAAAAGACTTGTACATGACACGAGTGGGTTGCACTTATGTATTCAGTTTCCTACATACGGGACTAACACAGCCTGGAGAGGGGAAAAGAAACACTGGAAGAGCTGCCTGGCTGGAGTTAACTGACTTCTACTAAGTCATGGCCTCCTACACTTTACAAAATCATCTTCCTACAGGAAAATCGGCTCCCACAGGGGTAGCAAGGGTTGCAAGGGTCACATGGGTTGCAAGGGTTGCAGGGGTTGCAGGGGCTACAGGGGCTACAGGGGCTGCAGGGGTTGCAGGGGTTGCCGGGGTTGCAGGGGTTGCAGGGGTTGCAGGGAGAAGTGCAGGGGTAGCATGGTGATTCGATCTTGACGCAACTGCCGAGCCCGTAAGAGTAGGTTACGTCCTTCTCATCCACACACGGAGGCAAGCTGAACTCTTTGCAGATGTTCATGTAGCTGTACTTTTTCGATCCAAGGCAGTCGTATCTGTTCTCACGCTCTGCCGACACACACACCTTTCCGTCTTTCACTCGAACTTTGACTTGGTCAGGCTCAAAGCCGCACACGTTCACCGATCCTAAAACGTTACTGCTACAGCAAGACGAGGCCAGAATTCTATTTGTTGTTCTCCTCAGTCTGAAATTCAGAAAAAGGAAAGGGTGAGAGGAAGAAGCTCAGACCTCAGAACTCAGGCACACCTTGAGAAGCAATACTTTGATCTCTACTTTGTTTCATTAGCAAAAGTAAACACGAGTCATCATGAAAAGGCAAAATGTACAGAAGTGTATAAAGTAAAAAATAAAAGGCCTCCCAGGTAAATCACATTCTTCCACAGGTAAACCCTCTGTTAACAACATGTGAGTGCTTGACCTTCCGGATTTTTCTCTGGTATTCAAACGCCAGTTCCTCCTCTTATTAGTTAAGGAAGCTTAACCTCTCTGAGCCTCAGTTTCCTCACCTGTAAAATGGAAGTAATACTAACAGTATCTGCATCATAGTATTGAAGGGTTAGATGAAAGTATGTATTTTGCTTAACATTGTGCTTGGCACGTTATAAATCCTACTTAATTATTCCCATGATCATTATTGTTACTACTATTATAGGTAGACTCAGAGTATTTTTTTTAAAGGGGATCCAACTAATAAGATACCATTTGGGCCGGCCGAGTGGCGTGGTGGTTAAGCGCTGGCTTGGGAAGCCAGCGGTCCCAGTTCAGGTCCCACATATGAGGGCCAGTGACACTACCCTCAAAAAAAAAAAAAAAGATACCATTTAAAATGTGCATTTTAGAGGTGGCTGTCAGCCTCAGAATCCAACCCCTGTGGGTCCACAGGACTGGAGCCACCACTGGGCCATCACCCAGACTCAGCCTGAAGGCTCCATCAATACACAATAAGGCAGGATGCCAGGGCCTGGCTCTGCCTCAGCGGGCCTGCCTCTTCCTGTCTGAGGATGCTCCAGGCTCTGAATGGCTGGCCCCAGCAGGAACAGTCAGCTTGGAGGGCCTGTGTGTTGGATCTGAGTCCTACCAACTTACAAGAGCTGATTGCGCACATCTCTGGCCACCTCCTCATCCAGTGACTTCATGTTGATAGCTTGAAATCTATCATGGTGGGAATATTTATAACATGGACATTGGTAAACACTACAAATCAAGGGTTTTCTCCTCCCCCAACCCATCTTCCCAGGGTTGGTTATTAAATACCATTGCTTGCGGCCCCTGGAGTGGCAAACACAGATCTCCACTGGTTCCTATAGAGCTGCCTTATTGCTGTGTGTGAATCCTTAATAATAAAACAATAGTAACAGAAACTCACACTAACCAATCACTTACAATACATCAAGAGGGAGTAAAGTGAAATGTTTAAGAAGAGCACAGGCTGGAACTAGGGTATTTAGAGTCTGCCATGTGGACAAGCTATTAAATCTCTGCCTCAGTTTCCTCATCTGTAAATTTGGGACCTACTCTAGGATTGTTTTGATGCTTAAATTAGGTAATGAATGAAAAGTATTTATAATAGAGTGCTTGGCACATGATTAGGATGTTGGGCTTTGGTTTCCTTCCCCCTTCCCCCTTCCCCCCACCCCCCCGGGCAAATGTACCATGATAAATGCTAAGCTGGCAAAAGCATTGTTTTATTTACGATAATCCTGTAATGCAGATGTAATTATTACCACTTTATAGATGAGAAGACGGTAAAGTTGGTGAATGGCAGAGTCTAATTCAAATTCAGGTCTGTTAATGCCAAGGTTATGGTTTTAAGCATCTGTTAGATTAAGCTCTCAGTCTCTGCAGCTGGGCATGAGCCCTGTGTGCTCTGGTCTGACTCAGGGTCCATTTTCTTTCTAAATGCCTCATCCTTCCAAAAACAACCTAATCCTCTGAAATGGTCTTCATTTTATCTCTAATATTAAAAATATATACGAGTATATCTGTGTTCTAAGAAACACTCCTGGCAAAAGTCATATTGCATCTTTTGGCCTCCAAAGGAAGGTTTTGGAGTGTGTGATTTCTGGAACTTCTCCTAGTTAGAGGAGTCTGGACTCATTGATTAATTGGCTTGAGGTTACAGTTTAAGTTCTTACTTTTATGCTGAATTTTTGTTTTATATACTTACTTCTTTTTGTTACATAAGTTATACAAGTTCATTGTAGAAAACTCATAAAATACAGATAAGCAAAAAGATGGAGTATTTTAAAAAATACTCACAATTTTATATAATATTTAACATTTTCTTCCGTGTGTGTATCTATTTCTGTATACAGGATATATAGAGAGAGTTTTGTGTGTGTTCTTATGAAGTGATGCTACACATACCACTTTGAATATGTGATTTTTACTTTATAAGCCCTAACATGATTGGCTTAACAACAGTGTGAGCCCTTGTACTGAAGGTGATAAACCAAGGCCCTTTGTGACTAACTCCAAAATGGTCAAATGGAATGCTGTCCTAGAAGTTGCTGAGGACAACAGAACATGTATGCAAGGTACCGGGAGGACTGTGGTAGTCATTCAGTTCCATTTTACCCCAGACCCAAGGAACCTGGGGTGCTATGGGGCCCAAACACCTTTCATGCTGTGGGTATGCCAGGATGCCCATAGGCCATACTAAAGGAAGAGAATTGAACTTCCTTTAAAATCTTTATCTCTGTGACAAAAACAGGAGAAAAATCACTCTATCTCCCTGGATCAGACACTAATACACGAGGCTGTATTGTGCCCTCTCTGGATGGACCACAGGCTTGAAGCGCCAACAGCTAAAGCCAAGAATGAAGCGCAGAGCTGAAAGGGTGCCCTTGGATCTCTCAAGAACTTCCCTTGGTGTGTGTGGGGCTAATAGTCAAAGCTCTTCTGTTTGGCTCAGACCTTCCCGTAGGAGAGGAGAAATGTGAAATCCTGCCATGAGGACAGAGCTGGGCCTCAGCAAAGAAAGAACAAGAACCCCAAGATTGCTAGACGCCCAACTACTGCCCTGGTTAAATCTGCCAAAGACCCCTGCCCTCTCCAGGAGATGGAGCTGGAAGCCACGTCTACAAGCCAAAGCTGGCTCCCAGCTCCATCTCCTCCTCTTAGCAACCTGAGTCTTGGGGTACAACTTCACGCATTTTATTGCTTAGATTCCCCCTCTTCCTCTAGTCCTATCACTCTGCCTCCTTTGCCCCTGCAGCAACTGCACAGGAGCCTCTCCAATGTGAGTCTTCAGGAAATTGTCTAAAAAATCTTGGCCAGGTCGGGTTTCTTCTTCCTTTTGCTTCCAGGTTAGGGGTTATTAGTGGGGATGTGTGGGTTTAGGAGAAATTGCAGGGGCCACATTGTACTCATCAGACAATTCTAAACTTGCAACTTGACTCCTGCCTAGTGATGTACTCATCACCCCACATGGGATTTTCCATGGTTCTATGGGGATTACCTCCTATATTTGTTATTGTGAGGGCGGAGCTTAGCCACAGTAAACATAGGGAAACCAGCCCCTTTGTTTTGCTCCAGAAGCCTTTTGGGAAAGCTGCGGTAAAGTGAGTGGAGAGCCAGTGTCTGCCACCTGTTCTCCCTACTGAAGCTGAATTTCACCTGACTGTGCCACTGGCTCCTGATTGTGACACGTACTGCCCACAGCAATGATGAGTTATATCAATAGCCATCTTTACAAAGATATAAATCAGGTTCAGCCTGGTGGTGAATTAAGTAGTGAAGATGCCAATAGACCTATCTCTACCAAGAGTAAATGGAGGCAGCATTTCCTCTAGCTGTCCTTGGAGCACTTTGCTTTTCCTCCTAATTTAGGCTTTTTCCTTTAAACTGTATTCCTTCTTTCCAACACGTCTTTCCCTTTCTCTTCTTTCTTCTCCTCACTCCCTTCTTTTCCTGCCTTGTCTTTCTTCTCCAGGCTTTTGGATGATCCTGAAGAATAGTGTCACCCAGCAGGGGCAGAGTAGCACAATGCAGGTGCATCTGAGTCCCCAATAGGGCTTATTAAAACACAGGTGGCTGGGCAGCACCACCGTTTCTGACTCAGCAGGAGCCGAGGATTTGCATTGCTAACAAGCTCGTTGGCGCTCCCACTGCGGGTCCAGAGACCAGTCTCTGAGAGCCAGACTCAGGCAGACCTGCTTCAAGTCCCAGCTCTCCCACCTCCTGGTGATCAAGACATGGCTGCTTAATCTGTTTCATGATCTATAAGATGGCCAAGAGGGTACAAGGATTAAATCAAGTAGAAGTGCGAGGGACATGGTTTTCACTCAATAAAAGAGAAGTCTCTGTATCGCGCTGTACAATCTGAAGTTTTAAGTGACAAAGCCCCAAGTCCTGTATCATTAAACAATAGGATCAAACCAAATAGTAGATGCATTTGGCCTAAATGGGCCGCAGCTCCTACTCCTACCGTCCTGGGGTGACTGGGCTCCAAGTCCTGTGAGTATGAAGAGATTCTTGATGAGAGGGGGAAAAAGGGACCCAACTGGCTTCCACAGAGGGAAGTAGGAGAGCTCTCCTCTCAGTGGGAAGGCCAGCCTTTCACCAGCCATAAAGCTCCCAGGGTTCTCCTCTGCTGGGCCTCCCATGTTTAACTAGGCTCCGAGGTGCCCCTCATGTGGGATTTTCAAGGGAATCTTTTGTTATGACTCAGCCGAGCACTGGTGCTTGGGTGAGTGGAGGGAAGTGCAGTCTCGGGGTCAGTGTCCAGGTGTTAGCCAAGGTGCAGGGTTGAGGCCACTGCATCCCTGTGGTGTGGCTGCACATCAAGGTTTATTTGTCCACTTGGACTGCTGCCAGGAGTCAGAACGGCAATGGGGATCATCAATCAGACAATAAACTCCTAAGGGCAGGATTGAGGAGGGGCTGGCTATCGTCTGTCTCTCCCACTTTAGTACAGAGGACGGGAGCCCATGAAGTGTGGTGATGGATTAGGTGCAAACTGGAGGCAGAGTTTCTTACAAAGAAATCGAAATTTGATGACCTCAGACCCTCTGAATCCAGAAGAGGAAGGAAGAGTCAGGAAACAGCTAGTGCGTGCTTGATGTGCAAAAGGTAATTTGGGGTGGAAAAAAGCTAAAGCAACAATAGTACTTACTTGGGTCTCTACTAAGGAAGGTACTGCCCAAGTGTCTCTTGAAGCAGTTGCTCAGTAAACAATGGAAATGGATTGGATCCTCTATACCCAGTCTAAAAAAATACTTCTCTCTCTCTCTCTCTCTCACACACACACACACACACACACACACACACACAAAAAAAAAAAAAATTATACACACAGGCACACACATCAGTCAAACAACATATATACTCAAGAGTGTTCTCAAGAAACTCTTGGGGGGAATTAAAAATTGTCGACCAAGCCCTTCTTATCAGTTATTAGAGGAGTGCCCAGAGACAGAACAGATTGGCATCCGCACAGAGAAGCAACTCCAATGGGAGTTGTGGCAACTACAGGCCAGGGAATCTTTCTTTCCCATTTGGCAAAGAACCTTCTGGATGACCCAGCCTGGCATCTGAAAGGACAATTCGTACCTAACCAAACTGCTAGCATTCTTGTCAATATGATTCATATGAATATGATTTCTAAACTCAAAAAGCTTTCGGCAAGGTTTCACACCAAAAATTATTTTAAAAAATTGAATCAACATATTTCTGGGTATATTTAGTCATAGATTGGGAGCTAGCTGAGAGATAAGAAAAGGCATTTTACTGGAAGAAAAAATATTAACAGTGAGAGTCCTCTGGGATCGGTGCTAGATCAGGGTTTAACAGTTTCATCTATATTCAGGAAAACTGAATATTTAGGTTTGCAGGTGACATTAAGACCTACTGGATAGTGAAATGTCAAGCTGTCAGAAATAGTGCATAGGAGGGTTTCACAAGGTGGTATGAATGTTCTGGAAGAAAAGCGGCTGGGAAGATATACAAGAGGGCAAGTCAGAGGTCATTTCTAAAATGTACTTGGATTTATCAGTTCAGAAATCTGGGAATTAGTGTGAAGACATCACCAGCTTTAGATACCGCCACAGGCACAGAAAACAATCAGCAAAAATCCAGACATTGTCAGGAAAAGTATCACAAACCATAGAAAGCATTACCTTGTGTATAAACCACACTGCCAATTAGTAAGCTTGAAGTTGTGCCTACTGCACCCCAAGAAATAGGGTCTCCTGGAAGGGACAGAAGGCACACAGATAATAAACAACAGAGAGGCGTTCTCCTGTGGAGAGTCTGGAGAGTAGGGTCAGCAGGGACACAAAGGCTGAACGGACTTTGGTAATCAAATACTCAAAGGTATAGGGAGAGTGGACACAGATTTGCTCACAGGTAACCCTTCGTTTAGACCAAATATTACAAAAGTATTCCTGACTCACAATTTTTTTTAACTTGATACTCTAAGGAATAAAAATAAAAATTGGTTCAAATTGAGTGTAGATGAGTTTATAGGTAATAGCCCCATCCCAGGTTATTGAGGGAGGTTTGTTCCTGGCCTTTGGTGACTGATAACCTGTACAATAGTTGCCTTAGCGCCCTTTCCAGTGAAACATCGGTGTCACTGTTGTCAAGAATCTTGCTCTGTGTCTGTCTGTCTATCTATCTATCTATCTATCTATCTATCTATCTATCTATCTACCTATCTATCTACCTATCTATCATTTATCTATATCTATCAATCAATCTGTCTATATCTAACATCTGTTTATATCATCTATCTATATCTATCAATCTATCTATCTATCTAATTAACATCTATATCTATATCTATCAATCTATTTATCTATCTACCATCTATCTATATCTATCTATCTAATTTATTAATCTATCACCAGGATAAGACAATATTGTTTAAGAGTACAAACTTGTAATGAGGAGTAAATAAGTCCTAGAGATCTAATGTGCAGTACAGTGACTATAAACAATAATATTGTATTATAATCTTCAAACTTGCTAAGAGACTAGAACTTATTTATCTCAACCACTAAAAAGAAATGATAATTATGTAATGTAATAGAGGTGCTAATTATCACTACAATGGCAATCATATTATAATATATAAATGTATCAAACTAACATGCTGTACACCTTAAATTTACATTGCTATATGTCAAATATATTTCAATATAAAATCTATCACCTATCCATGTCCATCTTTTAAAAAAATAGTAGGATATTAAATAGTTTGTCTGAACCTTGATTTTTTTCATTTAATACATCAATACATAAAATGCTGCATCCATCATTTTTACATCTACATATCATTTCAATGTATGGATGGACCAGAATGTATTTAACCTCTTTTAAACATTTTTTTCAACAACAGTAACGGGCTAAATGTCATATGTGCAAAGTAAGAAAAGAAAGTTTTCTCCAGGCCAAAAAACAAAATGTAATCAAACAAAAATTTTTACAGTGGCTTTTAAAATTACCCAATTCAATTAAAAGCTTTTCATCTCTGCTCTGAAAGCTGAGACTCTCAGTTCTGTAGTTTATTTGCACAACCTTTACTAGAGCTGGAGGGAGAGGCTGACATAATAGACCCAACTCCAGATGAATTTTAAGTCTTTGTCTGGAGTTGGAGAATGGGAGAAAGGTTTTCGTTCAAAACCCAGAAAACGCCTCTATTGTTTATTTTGCTCCCCTGCTCTTAAGCCTCTGGCAAACATTAAAGATTTGATCAATTATTATTACTTCTCTTGTAGTCATTTCTGTAAGTCCAAATATACTTAAATCACTTTACTCATAACCAGAAAAGAATGTTGAGTTTGCTGCTTCCAATAGCTTTTTAATAACATCCCTATTTCTTTCCCTCATTAAAGCCACATTATTTATCATGTTGGCACTCCAGCTATACCAACAACAACCCTGCCAATCGACATCATTACATTGTCTTTTGAGAATCTCATCATTCCCATCATGGATTCATTCACACTTCTTAAATCTTTGCCAAGTCACTAGACTTATTACCTTGAACTCTTTTCATCTTTGTACTGATATTGATGGTCACATTTTCTCCCCTATTCCAACCTATAAGGCTAACATACCAACTATAAAAATATTAAAAAGTTCTTTTACTTAGCCAGCTCTCTCTTTTCGTCTTCTATGGCTCTGATGGCTTTCCTCTCCAAACTTCTGAGAGATGGTCGAAGACAGTAAAGCTTGACATCACACAAGCAACATGGGTAGATGTCGCACAGGCCACAAGAGCGTGATCGCTTTGAATAGCACAAGCAGTATGGGTATGGGTGCAAGTCACAACAGCAGTATGGGTGCATGTACAAGTCACACAGGCATCTTGTGCTGAATTCGTCGATGCATCTCAATTGCCTCAGTTCTCTATCCACCTTCTTGATGTCCTTTCTAACACTGTCCAAAAGACAATTCAGTGCAGCCATTACAGTCACACCTTATTGTTTTGTGAGTACCTTTGGGAAATGGCACTCGGGAAAAAAAATTGTTCTAAGCTCTTCTCAGAAGTTTCTTTTAAAAATAAATGAGGCACACATGATTCACTTACTTTAAAGCTTGTGTTCTGTGACCTCACCACCTTCTATGTCATAGTCTGTTGGTTACCATGGGAACTGTACACAGTCCTCTCCAGAGGCCCTCCTCAGAGTTACAAAGTTATTCTCAGAACTATACTAATGTTGAGATTTCATTCAAGTTGGATGAGTCCCCCAAACAATCATAAGTCTTTAGCATCCATGGGGCTAACCTTCAATGTCCTTGACTTCTGTGTGTATGCCCTGAGACCAGCCATAGCGGTTATAAGCTTAGTGTGGGTCATGGAAGGAGCTGCCTGGCTCCTTTCTCTATGCTTTTCTAGCTGCTCTAGCTTTGACTTGACACTTAGCCTTCCCCCTTACAATCTACGGTTCGTTCTGATTCCCAGTCTCTTTATACATAGAATACACAGGGCTTTCCTATGGTTCTTATGAAGTCATCCTCAAGTCATCCTTTGTCCTTGACCTTCATGATCTCCAACTCTCTGAGTCTTGTCCTTTCTTTACTAGCCGGAGTCCTGGCTATCCTGGGACATCAGTTGTCCAGTGGCCAGGGTCCTTGCTCTTAAGCACCCATGTCTCAATGCTCAGGGTCCTGTCCTTGGTCACCACTGCCCAGCAACTACACCTCTGGTCTTGCTTCCAAACCTCCAGACGCCTTGTCCCTAAGTGCTTCCCAAGTGTTGGTCCTTGATTCTTTGTAACTAACTGCCTGAAACCCACACTTGGGCAGGTTTCCTCCGCTCCCAACTGGATCAATACACTGGATCTCAGGCTCAACCTGAGCCTTGGCTCAGGGACTTCTACTCCTCTGCGCCTTTCCCCTCAAGCTGCTACCAGCTCTCAAATCTTCTCTTTGTGGACTAAGACAAGTGGTTGGATATGATACTGGAGAGGGAAACAGGGACAAGATTTAAGGGACTTATGGACCAGCTAAGGAATTTGAACTTTATTTTGAGCAAAGTGAAGACTCACTGACTTTCTTTTCCGTTGAGAGAAATTGAAGGGTAAGTCTAACAACCATACAAGGGGAAAACAGTAGTGGTGTCTTCTGCTGGAAGGCAAGAAACAGCCAAAGTCTGGACTGGGGATCTTGGCTATAGGAATGGCAAGAAGAAAGGCAGTGGGGTCACCTTCCTCCCTGTGCACTCAGGCCCCATCCAATCCATTCTCCACGTTGCAGCCAGAGTGATTTTCATATATAAATCTGTCATTCCTCAACTCCACCCCACAAAATGTCTTCAATGTCTTCTTAGAAGGACCCAAATCCTTACAAGGTGCTGAATGATATGGTCTCTGTCTACCTCTCCTGTCTGCTCTCCCACCATTGTTCCTGTAATTCATTGTGTTTTAGCTACAAAGTCCTTTCTTGAAGTCTCAGTCAGGACTTACGGGCACTCTGATCTGTCTTCTTAGAAACTGAACTCCCCACCCAATGCCCTTGATCTAGTTAACACCTAAGGCATACTTTATTTACTTACTTACTTTATTTATTTATTTTTAAATATTTTATTGGGGAATTAGGGGAAGGGAACAGTGTTGGGGAACTGGGGGAGGGGACCAGCCAAGTTGTTGTTCTTCAATCTTCGTTATAGAGGGTGCCAGTCACCATTTGGTTGCCCGTTGGCAGCTCGTGGCCTCTAAGCTCAAGGTGTCATGTTCAATCTTAGTTGCAGGTGGGCGTAGCCACCATCCCATGCAGGACTCAAACCAGCAGCCTTGTTGTTAAGAGCGCAAGCTCTATCCTGAGCCATCTGGGGGGGCAGTTCAGCTCAAGGTGCTGAGTTCAGTCTTAGTTGCGGGTGGGTGTAGCCACCATCCCATGCAGGAGTTGAACCCAGCAGCCTTGTTGTTAAGAGCGCATGCCCTATCCACTGAGCCATCCAGGCAGCAGCTCAGCTCAAGGTGCTGAGTTCAATCTTTAGTTGCAGGTGCACATAGCCCCCCAATGAACAGGCAAGCTTGTTGTTACACTAGCTGAGCCATCTTGCCACCTGTTGGCAGCTCAGCGACAGCTCAGCTCACGTGCAGCGTTCACCAGCCCATGTGGGAATCAAACTGGTGGCCTGTTGCTCAGAGCACATGCTTTAAGCCAACTCTTAACCAACTGAGCCACTCAGCTGGCCCCTAAGGCATACTTTAGATTTCCTCTTAAATGTCTCTTCCTCAAGAATGACTTCCCTGTCCCCCAGACTAAACACTCATAACTCGGCATATTTCTTTCATACCATTGTCTGTCTGTTGCTCCAATCAGACCATCTTTTGTGGTCACCGTTAGATACCTAACACAATGGCAGGCACACAGTAGGGGCTTCAAATTTATTTGGGGAATGACCACATGAGTGAATTAAACAGAATTTAGTGAACAGAATGAAGATGGAGTGAGGGAAGAATCAGTAATGATTCCTAGGTTTCTAGCTTGGCACAATTGTGGTGCCACTGAATGAGGTAAGAAACTCAGGAAGAAGAGTCACTTTGGGGGACATGCTGAGTTTGAGGTGCTAGTGACAACTTTAAGGTAGAAATGTGGAGTAGACTGTGGATAAGTGGGTCTGGAATTTGAGAGAAAATTGGGGTAGAGATATAAATTTAGGAGCCACAATTCCATTGAAAGTCAGAAACTTGATGTGGGCAAGATCATTCAGAAGGAAGAGATTGAAAAAAGAAGGCGGCTGTGGCAAACTCCTGAAGAACAATAAGAAGAAATGAGGGAAGGAAAGGGGCTCATGAAAAGCTCATAGGAGGAGTAATCAGATATAACATCCTCTATGCTGTTTCCCTCATGTATCACTAGACCAAGCCCAGCATTCCCCAGTGTCCCCAGACTTGACTAGGGACCCCTTTCTGTCTTAGTAAAGAAAAAAAGTTTCCCTGGACTTATCAGAATGGGATGCTGGCCCCTGAGTCACATGGGATGATGAGCTAAACCAAAGATGAATAACATCTCTCTTTGAACAAATGCTGAAGTCCTTTAAGAGTGATCCCACCCAATTTTGAGAATGGACTCTGTTAAAGGGAATATGGCCTACTCTTCCTGAGAGTTCATTGCAGGAGTTGACCAGGTTTCTCTAGCTCCACGTGATAGACTTCTGAACTCTTAATATCACTATGAATTCCATCCCTTAGCAAATGTCAGCAAAGGTTAAAACAAGCAAGCTCTCAGTTTTAGATTCTTAAATACACAGGTTCAGGAATTTAAGTACACACATCTGTATATACATGGCATGTTATGAAGATGGCTACATTTTAACTAGGATTCTCCCACAATCCCATTCTCCTAGTGATTTCACTCTTCATCATGATGCATGTTCTTGACATCATTCAAGTGACTTAACAAAGGTAGTGACTCCTTTAAAGATCAGATGAATATGTGATCTATTCATGTCAGAAAGGCAATGTAGAAATTAATCACAAATCATGGAAACCCACAGGAATGATCTAGAGTCATAGTCTCCTGAAGCATAAACACAAGGCGCTTCCATGGCTCTAACTGTGTCCATGGACGCTCCCATCCACCTTGGCTGATGTCCAGAATGAACCTCCTCTGGGGGGAGGGTAGGCCTTAGCAACTTCCCAGGCTGGGCAAAGTGGATACTTGGTCCTCATTGTTGGTGGAACTATGGGCCAAAGAGGATCTTCTCTGCCTCTTCCACCAAGTAGGACTGCCACAGGTCATATCCATTTGCTGGGCCAATGTTGGAAATAGAGTCCTCTAGCATTTTGTGGATCGATATGTAGTACTTAAACATCAAATACAAAATCATACATATAATGTGTTCTCAAGTCCCTTAACAAGAATTCATAGGCGAGAAATACACTAAAAAATTGTGGTTATCTCTGAGCAGTGGGATTATAAATTACTTTTAAAATTCTCTTTTCTAGACTTTTCTGTGCTTTCTAAGTTTCTTCAATGAAACTATCACTAATTTTATAATGAAACACTTTTTGGTAGTGTGCTGTCTATCACACTATCAGCCTTGAGCTAAATTGCCAAGCCTACCTCTGGCTTCTGCCTCTAAAATCCTTGTGGGCTTCAGGGCCATCCCTCTGAGCAGGTTTTCCATTGGGGGTGTCTACCTATAATGGACATCTAACATTTGTCCTGCCCATTATCCATGGCACCTTCTTTTGGTAAAATAACTATCTCCTCTCCTGCCCTGCCCTCTGCCATTAGGTACTACCAATACAGCTGCCCAGTCAAGAGGCAGGCACTAACCAAAGCTGGCCAATCTGCCTCTTTTCTGGGAACTGGATCTTTCATTGAAAGCCTGAAGATGGTTGGAGCTAATTCATGCTGATAGTAGACCCTGAAGAAACTATACCTTAGTTTCTGCCTTATTCTGTCATTTTCAAATTGGTTCTTCAGCTTTTTTTTTGAGTCTATGAGCTCTCCATATCCTCCCAATATATCCCTGTTTCTCTTAAATTATCCTGTCAGCTTCAGTTACTTATAATAGAGAACACAATTAATATAACAGCCTATCTCCCTAGACCTGTCCAAGGACAACCACGCCAGGCTGAACTTGTAGGTCAATGATTGCTCCAGTAGACATTGTCCCAAACTAGTCCAGCTCCTCCTTCTGAACACAGACCTAACTGCCTCAAGGTCACCACTCCTGAAGGCCCTGTGGGTACAGGACAGTGGAGGGACTCAAACTAGGGAAAATGTCTGGAGACACCCATGAAGGTCTATCTGTGGACACTGTCCCTGGGGCAAGAGAGGCTTTACTAGGTTTAGAATCTCAGAGTTTTAGCTTTGGAAAACCCAAGCCATCCAGACCAATGTCGTACTCAACAGGGATTCTGTGCTGTAGCATCCCGGGCAGATAAACATGGAAGAATTGGGGGCTTGTATACAGGACAGGGTGCCTGCTCATTGTTTAGGAGGACCAGTCCTCCCCTGACCAACCATACCAGTTCATATTTTATCTCTCTCCTTTCCCTCTTCCCCTACCAGCCCATAGGTCTTTAACAAATATCTTTCTGAGGGGAGGGAGAAGGAGGAGGAGGGGGTTGGTCATTACTCTTACCGCTGCACCCCACAGGAGTGAACTCAGGGTCCAAGGTGCTGCAGCGGAGGTTGCCTGCCCTTGGTTGTCAGGGTCTGAAGAAATACCTCAGAAGATTTTTTTTTCCTCTTTCTTTCAACAAATATCGTAATTCAGGCATTATTGGGAAGGAGTCACGGGAATTTCATACACCAAGTAAATACCTGAGTATTTTTCCTCATTAAGATTTGAGGAGTGGATGGATGTGTTAGTGATCACCATCCTGGTTTGTCTGAAACTGAATGTTTTCCTGGGATATTGGACTTCGGTGTCAAACCGGGGCAGGAGGGCTGGCTGAGTGGCGCGTTGGGTAAGAGCTAGCTTGGGACGCCAGCAGCCCCGGTACAGATCTCACATTTGAGGGCCAGTGACAGTGCCCTCTACAGCTAACAGCTCCACCTGGAGCTGGGCTGCTATGAGTCCCCTGGACGGCATAGCTGCAGCCCCTGCTGCAGTGGGCTGCCATAGGCTACAGTGAGTGGCTGGCAGCCAGTGTGAGCTGCCAAGAGATGCTGTGAGCTGCCGTCCAGAGGACGGTGACCGATCTGCTTCACCCGAGAATAGCACAATGATAATACCAACATGGATCAGTGAAGCAACGTCCTCCACAACTAGACTGAAGAACAAAAGGACAGCAACTTGTCTGTTCCCTTTCCCTGGTTCCCCAGTGCTGTTCTCCTCCCCCAATTCCCCAATAAAATCCTTAAAAAAACCCCAAAAAACTGGGGCAGGAGACATAGGCTGGAAATGAAGGTAGGAATACAAAGTGTCTGTGTGGTCCATCCACTGTGTGCCCAGTTTAAAAGATGGGGCTGGCTTCAGTGGGGTGCAAACTTGTGTTTCACCCTCTGTCTTTAAAGGTAGAAATGAGTTTCAATATGATCTCTGGATCCTTCGAGACAACTCTAATCTCTTAACTCCTCTTTCTCCCACTTGCTCTCCCTCTAACTCTCTCATTTCTCCACTTCTCTCTCTCCTCCCCTTCAGCTTCATGAATTGTCCAAGAAAAATTGTTAGCTGCAATCTGGATTGTTATTGATGTAGACAGAAACAACAAAAAAAGCTTTCTTAACTTTCTTGAACTTCACACTGGAATCATTCAAACATAAGGGCACATTTCCATGGCATCCTAGAAACAGAAGGGCTTGCTTTTGCAACAAACAGTGGCCTGGTTAGTGCGAGGAGGTTGAGAATTTTTATACTCTTGCCACTATCATAACTACCTAACTCTTACTTGAATAACAATATTCAAGTAGGTACTTGCTTGAATAATAATAATATTTCATTATCTTTCTATCAATTACAGCTGACACTCAATATTAGTTTCAGATATACAGCATAGTGGTTAGACATGTATATAACTTACAAAGTCATTTTCTCAATAAATCTAGCACCCACCTAACAGTACACATACGTTGTTATTACAATATTATTGACTACATTCCCTATGGTAGTTCACATTTAATGAGTATCCGAGTCTGCGCCAGGCTGATCCTCACAATGACCCTTTGAAGTAGGGATTCTTTATCCCCATTTACAGGTAAAGAGACTGAAGCACCGAGAGTTCACTCAAGTGCAAAGCTAGGGTTCTGCCTGGGCAGTCATCCTCCATCCTCTTTGTCTTTGAAGACAGTGACCCTTGAGAAGAAAATTTTTCTTTATCCTCACCTTGAAGATGAAAGAGGAATTATATTTGAACATGAGGACTTCCAGATTTCTCACTTCTGTCATTATCCACACACCTAGAACTTGATTTGCTTCACATTTTGTTCTTCAAATGGAATAATGTGCTTTTCTGCTCTGCGGCGCCCGTGTCTCACACACACACACAGACACACACACACACACACACACACACACACACACACAGACACACACAGTCACCTTGTGATGGGCGGGACTGCTCCCTAAGAGCCTCATCAATGATTGAAACCCTCTTTCTGCTCTCAACACTGGAAGGTTTCCTCTCTCCCAAAGGAACATTTCTTACCAAGAATTCTTTCCCTCACATAGCATGGAGCACTTATTTTGCAAAGAAGCAAGAGCTTTCTTTGTTAGTTCATCTCAAGAAAGATGCATTCAGAACAAAAAATGTTCCCACAAAGGAGACTCAAGTCTTTCTGCCCCAGGAAGTGGATTTTCTGCCTCCAGTGGGGGTTGCTCTTAACCAGGGAAAGCAAAATATGAAACCCTCTTTCTACCCACTGTTCTGTGTGACTCAGCTTTTCAGGGAAAGCTCCAGGAGCTGAGGTACGTTCAGATTCCTGAGTTTCTCATCTCCCTAAGAAGCCCGGAGGAGAGGGAGGGAACCAGGTGAAATTCCCAGTGCCAGAAGCTACACAGAGACCAAGCCCCAGGGTCCCTTTGAGCCGAGGGACAGAAAGCCCAAGGAGGAGGAAGGGAACAGAGACAAGGGAGAGGAAGTGTGGTACCAGCCTTCTTGTTCTCATGCAGCGGTTCTCAAACTTCTTGGTCTCCGAACTGCTTTCCTCTCTTAATTATTGAGGACTTTTGGTTATGTGGATTTTATCTATCAATACTTACCATATTAGAAATTAAAACTGAGAAATTTACAGAATATATACTCATTTAAAAATAACAATAGTAAACACAAGGAACTTTTTTTTTTTATGGAAACTGTGGGGTTTTTTTTGTTTTTTTTTTTAAATTTGAGAACAGTGGCATTGTTTTACATTTTTACAACTCTCTTGGACATCCAGCTTCATAGGGGACAGCTGAAATATTTCCTTCTGTCTTCGATCTGTTGTGATATATCTTCTGTTGTCATATGTTTGCTTTAAGTATAAAAGAATCCAGCCTTACAGAGATCTGTAGTTGGAAAAGGAAGCATCTCTCGGCCCCTGAAAGGGTCATAAGGATCACCCATTAAGAATTGCTGCTTCAGTTCATATTCTGGAAGTTGCACAGTACCATGGCACTTCGAAGGCACAATGGCTAAGCTTTTCCTAAAACATGTAATTCTGACTCACACTGTAGAGCTCTGTTATAGAGCTTTTGGAGGTCTCCCTACCCACTGATCCCTTTCTGTAAGAGCTGAACCCCACCCTGACCAATTAAGGAAAAGGTTGGGGGGACTCTGGCAGGAATCCTTTTAAGACAAGACCTGCCTCCCACCTTGAGTGTAAGTTTCTGCACCAAGAGAGGATCCTAACCACAGCTGGTCCACCAGATTCTCTCTTCTGGGACTTTGGCATTGGGAGATGTGGACAAAGGGAGCTTGAACTCAGAAACAGAGGTTGCCATTGTGGGGCAACCAACTTCTTTAACTGTGGAGCCCTTGATTTGTCAAGGCTTTTAGGTCCTGCTTCGACTCTCTCAAATGAGGAGGCTTCTGTTTTAACATGTTGCTCGTTGATTATTATCTCATTCATTTGTTCTACAACCACGGAAAGGTCAATAACAACTGTGGACCTCAAAAGAGTAGGAAGAGTTAAAAGTTCAAATCTTTGTGTGAATTATGTGTGTTTGCACACATGTGGGTGTGTAAAAGAAAGAAGTAGGAGAGAAGTTTAGTAGTTATAAGTGAAATTTGAAAAACCAGGGCTGGCCGAGTGGTGCATTGGTTAAGATTTGGCTTGGGACACCAGCTCTGAGCAGCAGGGTCCCGGTTCAGATCCCACATGAGGGCCAGTGATGCTGCGCCCTCTACAACTAAGATGGTGAACAACAGCTTGACCTGGAGCTGGGCTGCTGTGAGTTGCCAGTGGCTGTGTAGGCTGCAGTGGACTGAGGTAAAGCTACCATGAGTGGCTGGCAGCTGGCATGAGCGGCCGGCAGCCGGCATGAGCTGCCAAGAGCTGCTGTGAGCTGCTGTCCAGTGGCTGGTGACTGATCTGCCTCACCCGGGAAGAGCTCAATGATGATACCAACATGGGCCAGTGAAGTGACATTCTCCAGAACTAGACTGAAGAACAAAAGGACAGCAACTTGTCTGTTCCCCTTCTCCAGTTCCCCAACGCTGTTCCCCTCTCCCAATTCCCCAATAAAATCTTTAAAAAAAAAACAAACACCACCTCTGTAGCAGGGGTTTGGCTTTGGCCACATTGTAAACCCTCTAGGGTCATAGCTGGGTCTGGCCCATCTCGTGGACTGGAGTAGCAGGTCCAGCTAAGGTCCATTTGCATCTTGAGAAGGAACATAATCTCAGACTGGAGGGAAACCTGGACTCAATGCAGCATGGCATCCATACCTGATTCTATTCTCAGCCCTCTGCTATGCCCACACCTCCCTGCCTATGTTCATTCATGTTGCAGTCTTAAATATAGGAAGACGGCGAGGGTGTATGACAGCAAAACACAAAACAGAACTGGAGCTTTTCTCATTAGATGTTCTGTATGATGAGGAGTTCAAAGCAATGAGAGGGAGTCCATGACCCCAAAATGTGCTGCTTTGGTACGTGGATCATTATGAGCTGAAGGCAATCAAGACCCAGCAGATTCAAGAAAAACTTTTACCTCTCCCTTAACTACCTAAAAGAATTTAAGTAGGGGGCCTGGCACACAGATAACTTTGATCTGAATGACCTATCTGTATGGGAGGACCAATATCTAGTTACCAAAAGTCTGCTCTTCTTATCACCCTGTGAAGTACCCTCCTGCCCTTTGAAGCTCCAGGCCCTACCCCACTCCTTGGCTCAGATGGCACATACGTCTCTACTGCCCAATTTGTTATTGAATTCCATATCTATGTGGATCCCCTACATATGCAATTAAATTTGTTTTTCTTCTGTTCATCTGTCTTATGCTAATTTCATTATTAGGCCAGTCCAAGAACCTAGAAGGGTAGAAGAAACATTTTTTTCTCCCCTACAGCAGCAATGATAGCTACATATCCCAGACAATATTCTAGGTGCTGGTCATGTGTTGGTACATTTGATCCTGACTGCCAACCCTTTGAGGTAGGCGCTGATGTTGTAGCTTTTTCACAGGTGAGGAATCTGCAGCACAGAGCAGCTGGCAAGCCCCAGACACAAAAGGTGCCCTGGCAATGTCCTCTTAGAAACTGACACAAGAATTTCTCTCAGGGAGGAAATTCTCCTTATTCCCTTACCTCAAACACACACACACACACACACACACACACACACACACACACACACACAAGGGACCACACACTGGTGCTAGGACTCTCAGAACAGGAAATGACTTGAAAATAAGGTGGTCCATGTTTTCAACTATCCTCTAAATGTGTTCTGCACATTAATGGAAGATAGGAACAGAGCAGAGTTGTACATAGTTGGCTGGCTTTTGTTTCAGCTCTCCTCGAGGGCCAAGAGTGGGAAAGATATTTCCCGTCCAACCTGGGATCTGCATTTTCATTTCTTCATTGTTTCTTTATTCATGCAAATGAGGTAAGTTTGCAGAAACCTCTACTTTCTTTCCCATTATTTACCCAACACATTTTAACCTACTTGGGAAAATATGTGCTAATTTTACATCCATCATGAGTTTCACATCTCTCCCCAGAACAGCTTTTAAAAGTACTTGAAATTCATAACTGAGCATCATGGTTCCTTAGGTACAATTCTGAATGATTAATTGGATATTTTCCATTCCACTCCAACTCAGGTTGTGCAGAACGTGTTATACTAAGCTCTGCCCTCTGCTTTTGGCTGCAGCTAATGTTAAAGAATCTGCTTGTCCACATATCAGGGCTACAGGTAATATCTCCATTTCCTTTATTGTGAACTCTCAGTCTTTATTGAGTGACTAGTAGCAGAAATCAAAAGAACCCCTTTTCCCAACCTGAAATTCTTACTTCCTATTTCCTCTGCATGTCCCCACTTCCTTAGGAAACTGGGCTCTGCCTTAGGCATGCTGCTGGCTTTTTGTTCAGGGCGTATGCACTTGGGCATTGACCATTGGATCCTGGCATGGCCCCGGCTGATCTCCGGACAGTCAGTGTGCTCTCTGGCCTAGTTATTCTGTCTATCCCTATCCCATGGGGATTCCAGTATGGCCACATTTTGGTGATGTGGCTGCAGATACCGCCGGATATTTTCAGGAAGATCTCCTTTTTCAGGAAATATCCCATGGTGGGCTGAAGCAGGCTCGTGCCAGCGAAAAGAGCCAATTGTGCACATCTCTTCCCAACACACTCAGTGATACCACATTGGTTGCTTGAAATTGATCATGCAGGGAGGATTTCTTCCAGGGAAATCAGCAAACAGTACAAATCAGGGCTTTTTCTTTCTTTTTTTTCCCTGAGCACTACTTATAGCCCACCACTGGAAATATCCTTTAAAAAAAAAAAGGAAGAAAGAAAAGAAAACCCATCACAGGAGCCAGCAGCCTGTGTGATTAGAGTCTTCTCCATCCCACCCTCCCCATCATTCCAGAAGCTCCCAGTGCTAAATGGGAACAAAATGTGAATCACACAACCTCCTTTGAAGGGACGTCTTTCTTTTCAGCTTCATTGATTGCCTTCCTTTTATTAGGACATCTGGTAGACACTAGGGCTGCAGGTTCACTCACACTTCCCCTGCCATCTGATAGCTCCTTTCTGTTCTTTACATTGACTTCTCCATGAGTTTATTTCTAATCACCTCATGATCCAACAAATAGTACTGTCTGTACTCAATGGTTTCTGAACCCCAGGGAGGACTGCTATGAATACAGATTTCAGGACCCAGCCTCCAAGACATTCCATCAGTGACTCTGGGTTGGCGCCCAGCAATTTGTAGTTTTAATAGGCTCCCACGTGAGTCTGGTACAGCCAGGCCAGGTGCAGACCCTGGGTTGGGCTGACTTTTGGAAACCACTACAGAAACATCCACGGATATGCTGGGCTTCTCTTTAGCAGCTTCTGAGAGTTCAAACCCAGCCAAGGTGAGGCTGCAGGACTCACTCAACCCATTCTGTTTTCCAGGTTGGCAGGCATCTCTGAAGGCTTCTGCTCTGTCATCCTTCAGCCCACACAACATGGGGAGCCTTGGTGATGTTCTTGATTACCCAGGGACACAAAGACTGTCTCTGAGGTACAAGAGGGTGTGAACTGATTAACTGCCTCATGAAAAGCTTTATTGCACATGGTTTTATAATTTGTCACTACCAAGTGAAGCACGGGTTACCAGGTGAGCTCAGCTGTGTCCAATCAAAGCTGAGGCACATCGTTTGCTGGGTGACTCATGGTTACACCTCAACCCTTCACCCATGATGAGTGGGTATCCTCCTTCTCAGTGACTCCCAGACTTTATGATGTAAATGAATCGCTTGAAGAGCTCGAAGAAAAAGCCTGATTCCCCACCCCTGCCCAGCTTTCTGTATCTGTAGTTCCAGGATGGGTCTGGGAAACTCCTTTGTTAAGTTCCCCAGGTGGATTTATTTGCCATAGCTAGTTTTGCTGAAGCCAAAAAGGTTTTCATGAAATGTCTGGTCTTAAGAGTGTTATCTTCCCTCAAGGAATTCCTCTGGAGTCACAATGAAGCAGCTTTTTCCTTAGCTCTTTGTAAAAATAAATACAGCACCAAGTTTCAGAAATCAAACCACGCATTTCGGCAGAGGAAAGTGTGTAATGCTGGAGGTCATCAGGCCAGCAGCCCTTCCTCTCAGAAACTGGTATATGGTGAGTGACAAGGGAGCATCTCCAAGCAGGTGGGTTGTTCTCTCAAAGGAAAGGGGGGTCAGGGTGGGGGCAGAAAACCCTGTGTAACATCTAGATGGACTGTTCCTCTACCAGTGTTAATTCAAGTGATTTCTTTTTGTGAGGGTAATCACCAAATTAAATGTTTTAATTACCGAAATTATATATGCATTTCTTCTGAGAAAAGAGCATCATCGGAACACAGTATCCACTCCCCAGAGGATAAAGCTGCTTTGCTTGCAGAAAAGGGGGTGTCTGGGGGAGCCCATTTTAATTTCATTATAAAACCAGCTTGAGAAATACAGGCATAGATTGACACGTATTCCCAGCCAGCTGTGACTTAATGAGAACAATTCAAAGCTTGGAACCTGCTAACCACATCCATATTAATATATCTGTGGAAGACAACAACAACAGAGAAAGTGACAAACCACTATTCCTAGTATTGGAAATGAATTTTAAATTACTGTTAAAATGAGCATCACTGAGGCAGCCCAGCTGTCAGCCTCCCTGCCTGTCAAGAATGCCCCTTGCAGCAGAGGCAGACAGGGCCCTGGAAGGAAGGAATTGTTTTCACACAGATCAGCAAGCCCTGAGTCCAGCAGATTTAGCAGTGGAGGTGTGGCTTCTCTGCTGGTTCTGAGCCACATCCATCCCCAGCAACTGAGCACCAGGCACTCCCCCCAACCCCAAACCCAAGGCTGTTGTTTTGAATTGTTTGTTGCATAACCATCTAAGTCATGATCATAAGAGTCTTTGTGATTCTGATTTTCCTAGTCATGAGCACATGAAAATAATAAACATGTCTTCTTCCAACATTTTGAGATTCTAAAAATAAAAAGTGCTGGGTAAACCCTGCAGTGTTAGTAACTATAAGGCGAGATGGTGGGTGTGGGTGGGAGAGACAAAAGGAATGCAACATGAAAAGAAACCTCAGTCTGCATATTTTGACATTCAACTCGAAATAGCCACCTGGTCAGGAGAGAGAGAGGGCCCCTGGGCGGATGAGCCATTCCTGTAGTACTTCGTGGGTGGGGATAAGGTCCCCTCTGGTTCTGGAGAGCTGGGTGTCAATAGTCTAAAAGTGTTTGGATTCCCCTAAACTTGAACTCCGCTGAGTGTTTGTCATCGTCATTAATGTTGGTGGTGTGTATGTGTATTTCTACACACACGTAACAACTGTCAAGCAGTCAAGATTCAGAGCATGGGCTTTCAAATCAAACAAAACCTGCCTCTTCCCCTTACAAGAGATTCAATTAGGCCACAGGCCTCCATTTTTTCATATGGAAATGGGGTTAAAATACCAATCTCATTGAGCATTTTCTGATAATTAAATGAGAAAATATATGTACATGCTTAGACTCAAGGCCTGGCCCCAGGTGGTGACTCATGGTACCATCTCCGACACGTCTCAGTGCCATGGAGTTTCAGGTTATTCTTCAGCTAAAACCATATTTCAGCACATGTTGGACACTCAGAAATCAGCATTTCAATTCAGTGCCTAGTCATGAAACTCTGACAGTTGTGACACCTTTGCGGAAAAGGGCAAAGTATTTCACTTCTGCTTTCAGTTGACAAGCATGGTTAAATTCAGATAAAGGATGTAATATGGCGAGTCATGTCTAAAACTAGAAGAGGGGACTGACTGTTACCCTCATCACTGACTAGATTCTAAACGCACCAACATCCAGGAATAAAGTGGGACCAGAAGTGACATAGTCACCAGCATGAACCCACTTTTCCCAGTAGACCACAGCTAGAATCCCAAATTGATCAAGTCCTAGACTACTGACCTCACCCAGCCTCAGCTTCCTCATCTGTAAAATGGTCACAATAACACCTGCTTCACAAGAGTATAGTGTGGATTTAACAGGGTATTTGCAACATGCTTAATGCTACACCATGCACATAACACCACTCAACACGTGCTAGTTCCCTTCTCCAAAGAGGTACAGGGACTCACACATTTCCACAGCCCTGAGGCCTGTCCAGTCCACCTGGGCCACCTAGGTTGCTTAGCAGTAATTCAAACCCTGGAAGTTTGGATAGTCTTCACTGCCATCTGTTATGGGTTGAATTGTGACTCCCAAAAAAGATAGGTTGAAGTCCTACCCCTAGTACTTCAGAATGTAACCTTATTTGGAGACAGGGTCTTTACAGAGATAAATAAGTTAAAATGAAGTCAACTGGGGTTAGTTCTAATCCAATCATACTGGAATCCTTATGAAAAGGGGATATTTGGACACCAGACGATGTGAAGACACACAAGGAAACGCCATGTGAAGATGGAGGATTGAATTGATGCATCTACAAACCAAAGAATGACAGAGATTGCTGGCAAACCACCAGAAGCTAGGAAGAGGCAAGGACAAATTCCCCAACAAGTTTCACAGGGAGCATGGTCCTGCCAAAAGCTTGCTTTTGGGCTTCTGGCTTCCAGAACTGTGAGAGAATAAATTTCTATGGTTATAAGCCATCCAGTTTGTGCTAATTTGTTAGGACAGCCCTAAGAAACAATTACACCATCCTTCTTACAGAGGCAAGTTGGTTATGCATAGACTAGAAATAAAGATTTGGGAATTAGATCAAAGCAGGCATGTGGAAACCCACTAGATGTTCCTCTGGAATAAACTGAGCAACCAAACTAAAAGGAGGAGGTCATTGCTTTGAGATGCACAAACCACACACTCCTTTTCTCTCAAATCATTGTTTGTCAAACTACATTTGATTTTTGAACAACAGGAGTTTGAACTTCATGGGTCCACTGATATGCAGATTGTTTTCAATAAATACTATAAATATATTTTCTCTTCCTTATGGTTTTCTTAATAACATTTCTTTTTCTCTAGCTTACTTTAATAATACGGTTTATAATACATATAACATATGAGATAGTGTTAATTGACTATTAATGTTATCGGTATGCCTTCTGGTCAACAGTAGACTATTAGTAGTTAAGTTTTGGGGGAGTCAAAAGTTATATTCTGATTTTTGACTATGTGGGGCATTGGTGCCCCTAAGCTCTGCATTAGTCAAGGGTCCACTGTATGTTCCCAGAAATCTTAGTTTTCTTCAGAGAATTCTATAGACACTTGCTTTCAATTTACATTTCTTTAGTATATTTTAGTTATTTTAGTGGCTTTAAATAATAACCCTTTATCGAGGACTTTGTATGATTTTAATCCTCACAACTACCTTATGAAGTGGGAGCTATTTTTATCCTCATTTTTCAGATGAGAAACTGAAGCACAGAGAAGTTTTAAGCTGTTTTTCGAAGGCCATGTAGCTAGTAAATGATAGTGCTGGGATTCGAACGCAGGGACTCTGATTCCAGTGCCTCATTTATGACTACAGTTGATCCTTGAACAACACAGATTTGAACTGTGATAGTGCACTTACATGCAGATTTTTTTTCAGTTCACTGAAGTTCAGCTGACCTCTGAAGTTCAAACACACATTGTTCAAGGGTCAACTCCACAGTTGGAAATTGCATATTAGAAGGGCCAATAGTAGCTATACTCAGGTTTTCAACTTCGAGGTAGATCGGTACCTCTGACCCCTGAGTTGTTCAGGGGTCAACTGTATAGTTGACCCTCTATATCCTCAGGTTCAACCAACAGGGAATCAAAAATATGTGAGAAAAATGTTACATTTTTGCTGACATGTATATGTAGGTAGGCCTAAGATGGTTGCATCTGTACTGAACATATACAGACTATTTTTCCCTTGTCATTATTCCCTAAACAATACAGTATAACAACTATTTACATAACACGTTGTATTAGGTATTATAAGTAATCTAGAGATGATTTAAAGCATACAGAAGGGTGTGTGTAGGTTATATACAAATACTACGCTATTTTATAGAAGGAACTTGATCATCTTCAAATTTTGGTATCCACAGGATGTCCTAGAATAACTTTAAGTTCTCTAAAAACAGTAATAAATACACACAAACACAAACACTCAGATGCCTAGTAACGTATTTCAACACGGTGGAAACTACCACAGCACAAGCTTGTGCTGCCAGACTAACCCTTTTGTAGATAAAACCTCATTCATTCATTTATTCATACATTCAATTAATAAATGTATATTGAGTATGTGCTATTGCATCTGTGATCTTCCTGTAATTATATTGATTAGGAAGATCAAAGCTTTACCCTCATTTCTTCAAAATATTCCGATCTGTGCATATCCCCTCACTTGAAACCAGGCCCAACGTAATAATGAATTGTGCAATAATTGGCACTTCACGTGACAAATATATTAACTATTTCAACAGTTATTATAGTTTTGGATACTATTTGATTGACTTTTTTTTTTTTAAGATTTTATTGGTGAATTGGGGGAGGGGAACAGCATTAGGGAATCAGGGAAGGGGAACAGACAAGTTGCTGTCTTTTTGTTGTTCAGTCTAGTTGCAGAGGATGTTGCTTAACTGGCCCATGTTGGTATCGTCATTGCGTTCTTCCCGGATGAGGCAGATCAGTTGCTGGCCTCTGGATGGTCGCTCACCGCAGCTATTGGCAGCTCACGCTGGCTGCTGGCCACTCACTGTAGCCTATGGCAGCCCACTGCAGCAGGGGCTGCAGCCCACACCATCGTTGGGGCTCGTACAGCCCAGTTCCAGGTGAAGCTGTTGTTAGCTGTAGAGGGCAGTGTCATTGGCCCTCATATGTGGGATCCGAACCACGGCTGCTGGCATCCCCAAACCAGCTCTTAACCAATGCGCCACTTGGCTGGCCCTGATTGACTTTTTTTTTTTTTTTTTTTGAGGGCAGTGTCACTGGCCCTCATATGTGGAACCGAACCGGGGCCGCTGGCTTCCCAAAGCCAGCACTTAACCACCGCGCCCTGATTGACTTTTATATTCATGATAAATACTGGCAGTTGGAAGAGAATGCAACTGATTCGATATTTGAAGCAAAAATTTTCCATTATTCTTTCAAGCTTTTATTTATTTATTTATTTATTTATTTATTTATTTATTTATTTATTTTTTAGCTGAGCCATCAAGCCACCTTTTGGCAGCTCAACTGCAGCTCAGCTGGGGCTGGGCATTGAACTGCTGTTGCTCAGAGCTCAGCTCACAATCTTGAGTGAGCTCTTAACCAACTGAGCCACTCGGCCGGCCCCTCTTTCAAGCTTTTATTATTTATTTATTTATTTATTTATTTATTTATTTTATTTATTTATTTATTTTTTTTTGAGGGCAGTGTCACTGGCCCTCACATGTGGGATTGAACCGGGGCCTCCGGCTTCCCCCTCTTTCAAGCTTTTAGATCAGTCGAATTGAAAAGTATCCATCCCAAGATTGCAAAGCAAGCAATTAAAAGCTGTTACTTTTTGCAATCACACATGTGGGAATCAGGATTTTATTGATTCCATGCACCAGAAACATAATGCAAAAGGACAAACTTGATACTGAGGCCAATCTTAATCTAATTAAAAATTTTAATTTTTATCTGAACAGCCTCATTTCCCTTGTTGGTTGATTATTATAAGGGGTAAATATTACCATTTGAAATTATAAACTAAATTTATATAGACAAAAATGAATTTATATATATTGGAATTCAGTGTAAAGTTTTTTTGAAAACAGATGCAAAGTTTGTAAACCTTTGTACTGGACCGCCATGGCACAGACTGTTGCTGGGCAAAATGGACAGAGCTTATTTTTTGTTCCCTTTCAGCTGTCCCTGTCCTGTGATCATCTCCTCTACCATGTGATTGTGGATCAGTCATGAAATAGTTACTCCTAATCAAACGCGCAGTCTGCTATAGAGCACTCTCAAGGGACAGGATGTTAGATGCTGTCGCTGGAGGTCACCCCATAGACTGGGCTTCTGAAAAGTCTGATTCAACCCTGTGGCAGATGAAAATGTCTCCTGGAAATTCTCTGCTCTAATGTGGTTCTGCGCAAAAAGATGGGGGCTTCTTTTCATAGGAAGTCCTCAGTTTCGATGCAGTTTTCCACTCCTGATGAGAAAGACAATGAATTCCATAGAAGAGAGCCTACTCAGCCAGCAAGAACGGAACAGAATACCTTTGCTAGTGACACATTTATCAACTTGACTGGAGGAATAGTCTCTCTTTATAGAACTGATTTTATAGATTACTTTCTTTGTTGCATAGTTAATATATGTTCATTCTTGATAAATAAAAAATACAAATAGCAAGAATAAAAAGTCAATTAAAATCTTCATTATCCAAATACTTGGGGGGAAAAAACACTGCTAACATTTTTGTGTACATCCTCTGGATCCAAGGTCAGCAAACTTTTCTGTCAAATATTGTAGGCTATGTAGCCCAAGAGGTAAAATTGAGTATATTACATAGGCACTTACACAACAAGAGAATTGGTATACAATTCTTACTGACAAAATTCAAAATATAAATATAAAAATACCAACAATAATAACTGAGTACAATTTTTTGTAATCATTCTACTAATTACATAGAATAGAATTCTTGTTTGGGAAAAGATACCATTTTCCTTAACTGGGGTTCAAAGTTATTGTTCCCATTAGTCTTCACCAAAGTCTATTGTAAATGTTCATCTGTTTAACACTGATCTGAAATGAAATTTTATGTATTTAATCTTTGGAAATGTCTTTTCACACAGCTAGGTACTACCAAATACTGATACCAATCTACAAGCATACAATTTTAATTGAGCATATTCATTTTGGGGGGAGGCATTTTTATCTTTCTATTTTTATTTTTTTAAATTTTCTTTTTAATTGGGGAATTGGGGGAGGGAACAGCGTCGGGGAATTGGAGAAGGGGAACAGACAAGTTGCTGTCCTTTTATTTTTCAGTCTAGTTGTGGAGGGCGTAGCTTCACTGGTCCATGTTGGTATCATCATTGTGCTCTTCCCAGATGTGGCAGTCGCTCGCCAGCCATTGGACAGCCGCTCATGGCAGCTCAGGACAGCTCCCGGCCTGCCCCACTGCAGCCTACGCCGTTGCCGGCGACTCCAAGCAGCCCAGCTCCAGGTCGAGCTGTTGTTCACCATCTTAGCTGTAGAGGACGCAGCATCACTGGCCCTCATGTGGGATCTGAACCAGGGCCCTGCTGCTCAGAACTGGCATCCCAAGCCAACTCTTAACCAAAGCACCACTCAGACAGCCCTGGGGGGAGGCAATTTTAGAATTCTTCTAGATTTTCTTCTTATTTGCCTTTTAGCATGCCATTGTAATATGGATTAATCACTTCCAGTTGAAGATTATGTGGAAGTTTCTCAATTACAGTTAAGTGGATTTTGAAATATGGAAATGCCCCCTATACTTGCATGGAGGTTCAAAAAGTGCTGCTGGTACTATAGTTTGAGCTCTGAAAATATGTCCAGTGAAAATTTGTGTGGGAATGAAGATCTCACTTCTCATTTTAACTTTTGAAATCATAGACAGTGTAAAAAGCAACTTGACATTACTTGTAATTCAAGCAACATTAGTTATCATCAAAATGACTTTATGTTTGTACGTAAACATGTTTTATCTTTTAATTTTAGATTGAATTCATTAAGAACCATTATCAAGTCTGCAGCAGAAGTTAATTTTCAAAGCCATTCAGTATTTAATAATAAATATTGCTTAATAAATAAATAAACAAATAAATAAAAATAATAAAGGGAAGTTCTTTTCATTCAGAAAAATTTCAATCTCAGGCCCAAGTTCAAAAATTGCAATAAAACTTTACCACTACTAAGCCACAGAACTATAGTGTACTAGTGAAAGTCAGGATGTTTAGCTTCCATTTATGACAAAAATTCACAACTGACAAAAAGGTTAAGTCCACAACAACAAATGACACTATTGGTTCAATATCATATGATAGATTCAAGTATTTCCTCCACATACCTGTTGATGAACAGTATAATGATAACTATAGGTTTTAATACCCTACATTTTCACAAGCTTTGTTAATTTTTCTAACTAATTCTTTGTCTGCTCCACACATATTTTTTTGCCACCAACAATCATAACACATCATAGCAAATTCCACTTCAGGTTGTACTGATTAGTTTTGTCAACTTCTATGACAGTATTCTCACCTCTAATTGTTCCATGTGGACTATTCATAGAAGCTAATTCTTCAGTCACTTCAAACTTGGTATTGACTTCTCAAATGAACAACAATTGAGGATTATCAGTAACATCTATCAACTCATCAAAGGATAAAGAAAACCGCTCAATATCATGTGCTTTGTTTTTTAATTGACTACTAATGTTGCTCCCAAAATCCTCAGTTTTTCAAGTAATTGTAGAAATGCTAATAATCTTAAACATGTTTATTTTCTCTGGACATACGAGATCTGACAATTAAGTTTGCGAACTTGTTGCAACAATGTTGCTAACTTTTTTTTATATCAGAGGCATTATTCATTATGAATTTGCACCAACTGGACAAACAGTTAACCAAGTTTACTATTTGGAAGTGCTGAAAAGGCTGCATGAAAAAGTTAAACAACCTGAACTTTTCACCAACAATTCATGGCTCTTCGTCACAACAACACACCAGCTCACACGGCACTGTCTGTGAGGGACTTTTTAGCCAGAAAACAAATAATGGTATTGAAACACCCTCTCTACTCGTCTGGTCTGGCCCCCAGTGACTTCTCTCTTATCTAAAGATAAAAGAAGTATTGAAAGAAAGACATTTTGATGGCATTCAGGACATCAAGGGTAATACAATGACAGCTCTGATGGCCATTCCAGAAAAAGAGCTCCAAAATTGCTTTGTAGGGTGGACTAGGCACTGGCATCAGTGCGTAGCTTCCCAAGGGGAGTACTTCGAAGGTGACCATATTGATATTCAGCAGTGAGGTAGGTAGCACTTTTTCTAGGATGAGTTCATGAACTTAATTATCAGACTGCATACATAAGGCTTCTCTCACTTGAGATACCAGTACCAAGTTCCAAGGTTTCCAGACCATCGTGCTTTTGATCAACTGGCTACAAATTTCCCACTACTGCCTCAGGTTCAATAATTCACTAGAACAACACACAGAACTCAGGAAAATGCTATACTCATGATTACAGTCTTATTTTAAATGATACAAATCAGAATTAGCCAAATGAAGAGATGCATAGGACAAAAATTGGAGGGTCTCAAATGTGAAGACTTTCATGTCCTCAGGATGTGTCCATCACTCTCCCAGCATATTGATGTTTGAACAACCAGGGATCCTTACCCAAGGTTCATGTTTAGAGCTATTATTGGAGTTTCATTATATAGACATGATTAAATCAATGGCTAAACAGATGAAGTCAATCTCCCCTCTAGCTCCTCTCCCCTCCCCAGAAGTCAGGGTCAAATGGTTCTAATCACATGGTTGGTCTTCCTTGTGTGGCCTGTCCCCATTCTGCATCATCTCATCAGCATAAACTATCCAGGGACCCTCCATGAGTCATCTCATTGGCATAAGCCATGAGGACCCACCATAAAAAATAAAGACTCTCTGCAGTCACTTGGGAAAGTCCAAGAACTTAGAAAGTACCTCCCAGGAACTAGGAAAAAATGCCAACCAAATTCTTTTTATACAACAGCCGCTGGGCAGTAGCACAGATTAATGAGGGTGCCGTATACAATCTCTGTTGCAACTGTTCAACTCTGCTGTTGTAGCATGAGAGCAGCCATAGCCCATACATAAACAAATGAGTGTGTTCTAATAAAACTTTATTTATGGACACTGAAATTTAAATTTCATATAATTTTCATGTGTCATAAATATTCTTCTTTTTGTTTTCCAACCATTTTTTAAGATGTAAACATCATCCTTAGTTCACAAGCTACAAAAAACAGGAATCAGGCCAGATTTGGCTCATAGGCTATATCTTGCTAACTCCTTTCTCATTTAGATCATAGATTAGCGAACTACAGCCTGTGAGCCAAATCCTGCACGCTGCCTGTTTTTGTAATAAAGTTTTATTTACACAGGCATGCTCATTCATTAATGCACTATCGATGGTTACTTTGAGGCTACAACAACAGAACTGAGTCGTTGCAACAGAGACTATATGGCCTGCAAAGCCTAAAATATTTACAATGTGGCCCTTTATAGAAAAATGCGCTGACCTTTGCTAGATCAATGAAGAGAGGGAGTCCAGGTACTATATTTAGTATGTTGGCTTTATTATTTCATCTAATCCTGTGAACACAGGTAGAAGATATCATCAGTTTACAAATGGGTACCTAAAGCTCAGAGAGGTGAAGAAACTTGTCAAAGGTCACACAGCTTATAAGTGTTGAAGTTGTGTGCAAAGGCAGACTTCTGGAGGCTACTGGCATTCCTTGGCTTGGGGACATATGGCTCCAATCTGCTTTGTGTCACATTGCTTTCTCTTCTTCTGGGTCATATCTCCCTCTGCCTCTCTGCTTTAAGGACACTTTGTGATTGCTCATTGGGCCTACTTGGATAATCAAGGATAATCTCCCCATGGCAAGATCCTTAGTCACAATTGCAAAGACCTTTCCATGATATAACTAATATTTAGAGGTTCCAGGGATTTGGACCTGGTATTGTTGAGAGCCATTATTCAGTCTCCTACAAGTGGTAATGCCCAGTATCTGCGTGGGTATTATAAAGAAATAGGTGCTGTTTTACACTGCTATTCAGTGTGAAAACATTAACATACCTTTCTGGAACAATAACTTCAGTTTGTCTCTTTAGATCCACTGTCTACTGTTCTACATCCTTCTGTGCCCCTGAGGGGCTGACCGGTGTGGACTGGCCTCTGGCTTCTGGCTGGGCCCTGCTAATGAGTCCTGGGAAGATGGGAAGACGGGAGGGGACGGGGGGCGGGGATACTGTTTCCCTGGCTTGATTTGCTGCTGTGTTGCTGCTGCATCTCCAAAGGCCACAGCTTCTATTAGGTGGCCCGTACACCATCCACCATCCTCTCCAGATTCTGGTAACTGCTCCCTCCCTGCCCCCTCCAGTCTAAGGGTGATGGCATCCCCAGCTCTGCACTGTTCCTGACTGGTTTCACACCTTTGTACATTGTCCTTTTATTAGATGCCCCTCAGTTACCCAGGTTTAGTGTGCCACCTGTTTCCCTTCAGGCCCTATGTGTCAAATCAGAGATCTATTTAAGAAAGTTCATTAGCAGCATTATTTATAACAAAAACTCAAAACAGCCCAAAAAACCAAAATAAGAGACTGGTTAAGCAAATTACGATGTCTTCATATGGAATATAAAATTATATTAACAATAATATTGCAAAAGACTATTACTGAAATGATATATTCACAGTATATTCCTAAGTAAAAACCCCACAAAATTGTGTGTGTGTGTGTGTGTGTGTGTGTGTGTGTGTGTATATATATATATAAATGTTCCATTTTTGCAAAAAAAAATTTAATGGGAAAGAAGATTAAAACTGTATGTAATATTACATTTTAGTAAAATTGTATCAATATGTGCTTGTACATAATATATATAAACCATGTGTATTTTGTTGTATATATGTTATATAATATATATTTATATGCTGTATAATGCAATAATATCATGACACATTTATATAATACATACCATATAGTACATAGATTTATTATATTATACATGGTGCCACTTTTTCTAAAAAATTATTTATATATCTACTTGTACATGTTTATATCCTACATGTATGTATAATAGATAATATGTATGTGTATGCATGTATGTAATTATATCTGTCTTCCAGGTCATTAGTCCTTTGGGCTTGAAGTAAAATTGCTTGTATCCTCTATTCCATATTTGTGGAAGGTACAGTGTACAATGTCCTGCTCAAGATTTATCCAGATTCCGAAGGACTCACTACTGCCTCAGGACTCCTACTCTCAGCCTACTCAGGCTTCTTTTTCTCCTTCATTGCCCCAGCTCAGATGTAGGATTCACCCACTTCCTGAATTTCTCCAAAACCACCTCTACAAGGCGCATGTGTGTATGGTGGGCTTTTTCTTGGTGTTCAGAGCATTGCGTAACTACCCTTCCTGCAGCAACCATCTCAGCGGCTCTAGGCTCTGACCACAGTGGGCGCAGGCATGGCCATGGCCTTGGCCAAGGATCAGGCAGTAGGGTGGGTGTCAGGGCAGGACAGGCCCTCTCTCTAGGTTCTCCTCACTTCAGTTTCCCCACCCCCTCTTTATCTCCTGTGCTCCGTCCCGAGATTACAAACCAAGACTCCCTGATGACTCTGACAGATGTCAGCCTGGGACAGAAAAGACCAACAAGGGAAAACTTGAATCGTGAGCCCTTCCCACCTCAGCCAGCCTCTAAGAGAAAGTAGTCACTACACAACACTTGCTTCCTGAGTAAACTAACAAATTTCGGCTCGGCCACTTACCTGCTGTGTGGTTTAGGGCACAGTTTTTCACATGCCTCAGTTTCCTTATCTACAAAATGGGAATGGCACATTTAATAGGGTTGCTGAGAAAAAATTAATTAAATACAAAAGAGTGTCTTTGGACTTGGTGATAGGTAAAAGTTCATAGAGTTAATATGTAGAAAGTGCTTGGAATGTTTGGCACGAAGTAAATTATGTTAAATGTTAGCTATTTTATTTTTTTCCCACTCAAATGAATTATGTCCCATCCCTTCCATTGAACATACAGGAGCAACTACAGTCAGTTTGGTTTGGAATTACATATTTATATCTATATCTATATCTAAAATACCAGAAGAAAATATTTCAATATGTTGGAGGTGGGATTATGGTGTTTATTTTTTCCTTTTATTTTCTTTGTGCTTTTTCAAATTTTCCAAGTTTTGTACATTGAGGATTTGTTATTTTTGGAACTAATGGAAAATGCTTTCTTTCCCCCCTCCCCCAAAAGAAGAGCAAGAGAAACCTCACAGGGTGATAATGGGGTAGGCTAGGAGGAATCTTTCCCCTGTGTACAAGTGGATTAAACCTTCAAGTCCAGGCACGGCTTCTTGGCTCCTTAGCAAATGGGTGGACTTTAAAAATTAATGATTCTCCTCTGTTTGCATCTCGGAAGAAATCTGTGATTATTTATTGCACTTCAGAGTTTCCATTTCAGCATCTTAAAAAGAAACCAAACAAAGAGAAATTGAAGTGTACTACTCAATTTGTTCCTACAAACCAAATTGTTCTGAAAATTTCCGCTTTGATTTCTAAATTTTAAGAAGCTTAGCTTGCTTCCTGCACCTAATTGCTCTATTAATTTAATCTGCTGAAAATCTCCTATGAGTCTAAATCATGGATCTTCAGGGCTGGTTCTGGCTGGTCTGGTCTCTTCCACAGAGTTGTGCTGAGCTGTTTTACATGTTACTCTGAGTTCTATTTTGCTAGGGTTTTCCTTCCAAGAGGATTTCTCTTGACCTAGTTAAAAGAGCTCTGGTATTTGCACAAAGTTGCACAGTGAAAGGATATGGGCTGGTTTTCCTTTTCTCAAGTAGAGACCTGGAGCCACATGTTTGTCCCAATTTTCCTGTTTTGGTTCCTGATCACTTCTCTTATGGGCACCAGTAGCTTTATGTTTATCAAGCATAAACTGGTTCTTTGCATAAAAACAGACCCCAAGCAAGTTAGTTCACTTTTGTTCCCTTTTTTGTAAAGAGGGGATAAAAATATATGTATTAATTTCCTAGGGCTGCCGTAACAAATGGGCTTGGCTTAAAACAACAGAAATTTATTTTCTTTATACTTCTAGAGGCTAGAAATACAGAATTGAGGTGTCAGCAAGGCCATGCTTCCTCCACAGGCTCTAGGGAAGAACTTTCAGCTCTGGTCTTCCTTGGTTTATGGCAGCATCACCCCATTCTTTGCCTCCATATTCACATGGCCGTCTTTCCTGTGTTTCTCCTCTGGGTTTCAAATCTCCTCCCTTCTCTTCTAAGGATACCAGCCATTGAATTTAGGGCCTACTCTAAATTCAGGATGGTCTCACCCCAAGGTCTTTAATTTAATGACATCTGCAAGACCCCATTTCCAGATAAGATCACTTTACAACTACCTGGGATTATGATTTGAACATATCATTTGGGGGACACTATGCAACCACTACTCTGATCAACCTTGTTGAGTTACTTGAGAGTATTAGAAATTATATGATAATGTATGTAATGCAGCTACCACAGAGCCTGACACACAGTAGGTGCTCAACTAATAATAATCATCATAATAATTAATATGACCACACCAAGTGAGTGCTTACGAGTATCTTTGCTTCGACCCGATCACTCTGAACAGAATCTCTCTTAGGGAGGTAATTTTACAGAAGAGCAAACTGAAGCTTCAGAAGCTTAGAGGGGCTGTTAGTTGTCATGGCAGCTCATGGGCTATGAAAGAATTCACAAGGCACAAAGGAATAGAAGTTAGAAAGTTTATTCAAGAAGAAAAACACTGGCCGAGAAGCCACTAGGGGCAGAGTCTAGATATAGCAGACAACTGCACTGATCTTTAGGTTAGCTTTTCTTATATAGGAAAGAGTAGGTAATTTTCTTACAGCAGAGGATGTGTTATATAGACTGAGGTCATTTGATTGATATGCACAGTTTATATAACTGGTTTCTTTCTGCACATGCTCTTACCCAGAATGCATACAGAAAAACCCACTGTGCCAGGGTGGCAAGAAGTGGGAAGGGCAAGCCATAGGTTCATTTTATTCTGATTGTATTATAGCTCAGGCTGAGTAGACTCCAGCAGTTTGTACAGGTGCTAAAAACTGGATAATTCTGGTTGGGATCTTATATTCTTTTTCTAGGGTGTTTCGACAAAAAAAATATCTCGAGGGGCTGAGTCTGGGAGTGGATGCGGGGGTGCAAAGTACTGATCAAATCATCTTCTGGTAACTTTTGTTCACCCTTTTTCTGTCTCATTATTAGTGTTACCTGGTTAAGATCCGGCAGCCTGCTGCTCATTAACCAATAATTGAGACAAGGTTGGTAGAAAGAAAAGCAAGTTTATTCAAAATGCCAGCATTCAGGGAGGATGGTGAACTCCTGTCCAAAAGCCACCTCCCCTTTCAGCCGAAATATTATTTTTACAGACACACGAGAAGAGGCAGAACAAAGGAAATGGGGAGGTAGTCCAGCAATTTCTGGGAGATTTGAAAAAGAAGGTGCGTCCCCGTGGGTTTCAGGGATAAGGGTGGATCCTATGCAGATGTTGCCTTGAGGAAGAAAAGAAAAAAAAGTTTTAACTAAACGACATTGTTGAATTGACCTGAACTTAGGGTGTCAGATCCTGAAAATACATTAGTAAGAAGTTTTGTGTGAATACATTAGTAAGAAGTAAGGTGTTTTGACCTCAGAGCCTGTGCCTTCTCCATGGCACTTGGTTGCCTTGGTGTTGCTTGTCTTTCCGCTCCTCTGGTACCCACACTTTCTACTCTGACCCACTACTGTGTTTGGTGGGAACACTTAGCAACGGGGAGAGAGAAAAGAGAAGTGTCTCTGAGTTTCCAAACCTGCTTGAGGGTCCTTGTGATTTGGTGGGTGGCTTGCCCCAGGGGGGATGATCTGAGAGAAGGCGGGGAGTCATTGTGACTTTTATGTGCTCACCTGGGAAGTCTCACATCACTTCTGCCACACCTTACTGACTTCTGCCAGAGAATGGATTTACTCCTTGAAAATGAGGCACTAAATTCAGCCCACACTAAAGGGAGGGGGTGCCAATCTTTGAAAGGATAGTATCAGAGAATCTGGGGACAGAGTTTAAAGGGACCACATTATGTAGTCCATGGAGGAAGCTGGCCTTTGTCTAAGAACTTAATCTGGGCATATTAACCAAGTCCTTAGCTATGCAGAGGGAGGCCTAGAGTTTAGGGACACAGGCTGAGGAGAGCTAAATTGTTCCACATTAACAAATGGAAAGAATTTGGACTTTAAGCCAAGAAACAGGGAGGAAGGAAACAAGGGAAGTGAAGGGAGAAGAGTGGGAGCATAAGCCTGGCAACATGAAGGGTGCCTGAAAGAGTACCTGTAAGAACAGGTTTTGCTAATATGTTTGATGCTGTGTGCTGAAGTTAAGACCCCACTTTTACCAAACCATCAATAAACTTACACACACACACACACACACACACACACTCACACACACACACTCACACACACACACTCACACACACACTCATTCCCTTGTGTGAGAGGCTTTCAGGGGAGATTATGGAAAGGCGTAGAGTTTTAGGTAGTGGAATCGAGTCTAAGCGGGGACCACACCTGAGGGCAGCAAGCCGATCTACAAACACCCCATGTTACAGAAGCAGATCCTGAAGATGATGAGACTCCTGGGAATTCTCAGATGTTTTGGAAAGGCAATAACATTTCAGTGAGCCTGGAAAGGGAGGCAAAATTGAGCAGAGAGGCCCTTTGGGAGATCCCGGCAGTGTAGTTGTTACTAAGCACAACAAGAAGGAGAGTGTTTCACCTGGCAGAGGCAGAGCCACTGCAATTTCCAAAAGCAGCCTCCAGGCAAGAGAAAACCTTCATTTAGCTACTTTGCCACTGCAGAGGGTTGGGTATTAGCTTTTTGGGATTAATTTTGCTATTAACTGTCTTGGAGGATTCAATGTTTCTGACAAAATCCCAAGCTGCCATTTTGCAGTTTTTTCTTCATCATTTCAAGTCATTTGCTTTCCCTCTTCTATAACAAGTGTTGGTTTGGGGATGGGGGTATTTGTGGACTTCAGGCTTAATTAAGCCTGAAAAATAAATGTAATGTCACTCAACTTCAGGCATGCTATCAGCATTATAGCACCCATCATTCTGATCCGTGTAGTTACTGGATTTGTACATCCCTTTTTATTTATTTATTTATTTATTTATTTATTTATTTATTTATTTTTATTTATATATACTTTTAATGAGCTTCAGGTGTACAACAAAGTGCAATAGTTATACTTTTTACCCCTCAAAGTGACAATCCCCTTCCCCAATTCTCCCTTCCCACTCCTCCCCCCCATATCATATTATCTATTACAATTCCTTTGACTCCCTTCCACCATATAATCCACATCCTGTGACTGTCTATATATTCAATTACAGTTGGCATACAATATTATACAGCATCAATTTCAGGTATACAGTGCTGTGATCAA
The DNA here is from genome assembly GCA_033961575.1 of Aselliscus stoliczkanus. Lineage (NCBI taxonomy): Eukaryota > Metazoa > Chordata > Mammalia > Chiroptera > Hipposideridae > Aselliscus > Aselliscus stoliczkanus. Next base: position 29,760,908 of record CM066731.1, read on the forward strand.
GCCTCTACTCCATCCATGAAGTGGTCTCCCTAACAAAACATGTGACCATCTGACACCCCACAAAATTTTAACAACATGAAATACATCCTTTTTTTTTTGAGTGTCTCTTAAAAGAAAGAACATCCATGATATCTGAATATTTAACAAAAACCCCTTCTGACAAGGAAAGGCACCAAAAGGAAAGAGGGTTAAATGGAGGAGAGAACGTTACAAAGTTTAAATGTTGACCATTTCACCAAGATTCTAAGCGACCATTTTATTTATTTTTCAAGTGGTCATTTTATTTATTTATTTAAAGATTTTATTGGGGAATTGGGGGAGGTTGAACAGCGTTGGGGAATTGGGGAAGGGGAACAGACAAGTTGCTGTCCTTTTGTTCTTCAGTCAAGTTGTGGAGGACATTGCTTCACTGGCCCATGTTGGTATTGGGATCATTGCGCTATTCCTGGGTGAGGCAGATTGGTTTCTGGCCACTGCATGGCTGCTTGAGATGGCTTGTGACAGCTCAGCCAGCTGCCACCACTCATGCTGGCTGCCAGCCACTCACAGTAGCTTACAGTAGCCTACTGCAGCTCCACACTGCAGCTTATGCCGTCGCCAGGGACTCACCAGAGCCCAGCTCCAGGTCGAGCCGTTGTTCATCATCTTAGCTGCAAAGGGCACAGCATCACTGGCCCTCATGTGAGATCCAAACCGGGGCCCTGCAGCTCAGAGCTGACATCCCAAGCCAATTCTTAACCAACACGCCACTAGGCCGACCCAGTCATTATATATTTAAAAGTCTTGCCTGGGTTCTTGTTAGTCACTGTGCTAGTTAAGGGTAGGTCTGGGTCTTGGGTCTCTCTGGAACCCCTTTGCCTGACATGGTCTATGTGCTGTAAACATTTGTTCACTTGGGCATTCATAAGAGACCATTAACACAGAGATTAGTTAAGATCCAGTTCTAGAAAATACCCAAATGTAAGAATATTTTGGAATAATGAAGTCCCATATCAAAAGATCCTGAATTTCCTTGTTTCTTACTACTTTTGATCAAGACTCAGGAAGACAGAGTGGGCAGTTCCCCAGGGTGGGATTTGGGGGCCATGTGGGGGTGGTGGTGGCAGGTGGCTGGTGCATTTGTCTATTAAGGCTCGTTTTTAAATACCCTTTTGCCCATTTTCAAAATCTTCATTACCTAAGGCCATTCAAAAAATGGTGAGTAGGTCCCGGTGAGTGGCAAGTTAGTTAAGACCTGGCTTGGGACGCCAGCAGCCCCGGTTCGGATCCCACATATAAGGGCCAGTGACACTGCCCTCTACAGCTAAGATGGTGAACAACAGCTCAACCTGGAGCTGGGCTGTGTGAGTGCTGGCCATGGTGTAGGCTGCAGCCCCCGCTGCAGTGGGCTGCCATAAGCTACAGTGAGTGGCTGGCAGACAGCGTGAGCGGCTTGTAGCCAGAGTGAGCTGCCAATAGCCACCGTGAGCTGCCGTCCAGAGGACAGTGACCGATCTACCTCACCAGGGAAGAGCACAATGACGATACCAACATGGACCAGTGAAGCAATGTCCTCCACAACTAGACTGAAGAACAAAAGGACAGCAACATATCTGTTCCCCTCCCCCAATTCCCTAATAAAAATCTTAAAAAAAAAAATGGTGAGTAGACTTTGAAAGGGATTCACCGCCCACTGAATTACAATAGATACCATGTTGTATTACTCTCTCCTCCTTTTACCTGTATCTGTATATTTTGAGTCCACAAATAGATGCTGAATTTCATGAGAATAAGGGCTGCACATTTCCCATCTTAATCTCCCTGGCCCCACTCTCCAGCCATATCTTACTACTATTCCTTCTCCAGGTTCAACTCACACCTCCTGCTTCCAGGCTCAATACACTCGCCCAGTTCCTTCAATAATGGAATTATCAGCTGGAGCCTTCTTGTCCCTTAAGAGCCAGGGCAGATTGTCTCAAATACCCATTCCACAGACTTGGGAAAGCCCAGTGCCTTCTGCAAGATGTGTCTACACATTCCCAGGGGGACCTAAGTTCTAGGTTACCTCCTGTCTGATCTTCTGCTTCAGTGAATTAGGGCTGACCTGACTGTTTTGTATAAATGTGAGACTCTCAGCCATTTCCCTATTTTCTATAAATTCACACTGAAACATCTTTGTGTGTATGGCAGACTTTATTAAAAATTCAGGAAGATGTAGGGATTTGTATCACAGAAAACCAGACAAGTTAAAAGTAAACATTAGCCATTCTTTATAGCCTCTTTGGTCATGTTCTTAAAAACACCTCTCAGCCATTTCTGCAGCCCTCTGCCAGGTAACATAACCTCTTCTCCACCTTCTTTCCTTGTCTCTTACTGCTTCTTTTTCTTTCTCTCAGGAGAAAGCAAAACAACACAAAAATCATCCCCCACAACCCACATACACATATTCCTCCCATTTTCCAGGCCTCCCTTGTTTAATACTCAAGTTGAATTTTAAAACACCAAAGTTTTAAAATTACCGCTCCTAAGGAAAGGCTCTTCTTAAATTCTATGACAAATCAACCCTCATCCCTAGTTTTTGTCTGGATATTAATTAGTAGGGAAATGTGGTGAGGGTTTTTTCTAGTTACTCTTGATTCCCAGTTTCCCCATCTATAAGCTGAGAATATGATAAAGCTTGCTTCATTGAAATGATGTGAGAATGAGTAAGTTAGTGCATAAAGTCCTTAGCACAGTGCTTGGCACATAATCATTACCATGGTTGGAAGGCATAATACTATCAATATTTGTCATAATAGCTGTAATAATTCCAAACACCCACAGAAAAGTGTCACCTATTCTTATTTGATTCCTCTCTTCCTGTCCACTGGGGTCTTATTCAGACATTTTATTTGTTTTTATTTTTATTGTTTTTTGAGGGCAGTGTCACTGGCTCTCATATGTGGGACCGAACCGGGGCCACTGGCTTCCCAAGCCAGGGCTTAACCACTGCGCCACTCAGCCGGCCCTTATTCAGACATTTTAGCCTAAGTCAAGTGCCAGAACTCCATGGATGCTCTTGGGGGCTCATCCAGCCAGAGCTAATCACTCCTTCCACTTGCTCCCTGCTTGCTTTCTGGTGGCATTGGGTTTACCCTTCCCTTCAGGCAAAGAGGAATGCAAAGATGCATAAGAGAAGCCCTGAAATGAGTTTACAATCTGCAAGGAGAGATAGACATGGGAATACAAAAAAGGAATAATCCAAGGAAGTTAGGAATGGGGTTAGGAAAGGACAAGCCAAGAGGTAAATTAGTTGGCTTCAAGGTCTTAAATTCAAAATCAACAATGTGGTCATGCTGACAATATTGTCAACCCGGAATACTATTATGCAGTTGTTGAGTCAGTTTTTCATCTGTTGCAAATTTTGCCATGTGCAGTTTTAGGGCTTGCCACTGTTACATGATTGTCGATTATTTCAACATGTGTGTATCGGTCAGGCTCCATCAGGGAAGCAGAACCACTATGGGTGATGGGACAAGGCATTTATTATAGGGAATGGACCTTACATAATTTGGGGAACAACTGGGGAAGTAAAAATCTAGAAAGGGGAACAGAAGAATCAGAGAAAAGTCACTGACTAGCCCTGGATTACAGCAAAACCTGGAACCCAGGCAAGTCCAGCTGCAGAAATAGGACAGGGAGGGGGCTGGGCAGAAGTCTAGGGAGGATTGTTGGCTCTTCCTGGCAATGCCTCTGTGCATTCACCGCACAGCATCTGCTGGCAGCCCTGGGACTGCTGTTGTTGGCAGAGCAGGCAGACAGAAAGGAGGGCTGGGCACAGTGGGGAGAAGTGAGGGCACAGTGGAACCTGCTGGCATGTCTGTGTCTGTCTCTCACCCCCTCTTACCAATGGTGGTGACCTTTAGACTGTAGTGGTGCCTGCTTCATTTCTGCTTCCTGAAACCTCACACAGCTTCGCTTTTGGCCAGCTCAACCCAGAATTATGCAGAGAAAGGAATTCTAGGAAACAGAGTTCCCAGTAGGACAATCAGCATATTCATGAGGAATCTTGGTATTCACTGCAAATTGGATAAATGGCTGATCACTAATATCTACTTCTTGGAACAAAGAATACAAAATATAAAGAGGGAAAATCTATGGGATCTGGGTAAATGTCAGGGCTAAAATTTTAGGACAGTCCATAATCAGACCCCTACATATACAGATACATAATATAGAGATGGTTGTAGAGAACAGTGGGGAAAGGACAATCTTTTTGAATAAATGGTGCTGAGCCAATTGGATATTCAAACAGAAAAATCTTGCCCCCCTACCTCACAACATATGTAAACATCAACTCCAAGCACATTATACATCTAAATGTGAAAGGCAAAAATAAATTTGGTAAAAGATAAAATAGGAAACTATCTCCATGACTTTAAAGTTAGGTAAGATTTTTTTTTAATGGAACACAAAAAGCACTAATCTTTTTTGGAGAAAATGCAGAACAATTGTACAATTGTTGGATGCAGTATAAATTAATCCAGTCACTTTGGAAAACTGTTTGATGGTGTGGGGAAGTAGAGTTTGCCACCCCAAAATATGCCTCTTTAGGGATATCGATAATTTTAAGCTGCTTATTTTTAAGAAACAAAAGTTTCAGGAAAAACCTCTGACCTTCCTCCTAGCTGCCTAAAAGAACTCACATAGAGGCCATGTTCTAGGCAGGGAGCTATCGTCATGGATAACTACAGTTTCATATGAACTAGTGTGTAATAGACAGGGAGGAGCCTAGTAAGGCCCTTTGGATCAAAGTTCTCTCTCTGTTCCATTTTTAAAGATGCCCATCAAACATTTATTTATCAAACATTTACTTTTCCATCTCCATGTAAATTCCCTTCCTCCCCTTTAAGTCCAAAACCAGAACTCCCTCTCTGCACTTTCTCCTTAGCTCAAGGTGGCATATAAGCCTTACCTGCCAAATTTGTCCTTGTGTCCCAGATTCTATGGAAACCGTATATGGTCATTTTCTCCAGTTAATCTGTCTCATGTTAATTTGATTATTAGACTAGCAAGAAGAACTGAGAAGGGTAGGACGAAATTTATTTTTTCTTCCCCACAATGGTATTTACTAAAGTTGAATATATTCACACCCTATATTCTAATAATTTCACTTCTAGATATGTATCCAATATAAATGTGTATGTAGGTGTTGACTGGCGAAAACAACTCTCCAAATAATCCACAAAGAAAAAGGTTTATTCAGGAAAAGAAAATGAAACAAGAACCACCACCGCAGTGCAAAATCGCACATCTCCAACACGGGCTCCAACCAGACGCCCATGTGAAGCAAAAAGACCCCGGTTCCAAGATGGCTTATTCCTTTTATTAAGATCCTCCCCGGGAAGTTTTCACAGAGCTAAAACAGGAAGTCAGGATTACAGAGTTAACAAAGGGCCCAGCTCCACATAGTCCTCCCAACTCTATGGGTAAGCATCTTAAGATGCTAGTTCACAGGGCCGGCAGAGTGGTGCGGTGGTTAAGTGCTGGCTTGGGAAGCCAGCAGCCCTGGTTCGGGTCCCACATATGAGGGCCAGTGACACTGCCCTCAAAAAAAAAAGGTGCCAGTTCACTTTTATCATAGGTATACCAAAAGATTTATATAAGAATGTTTAGAGCTGCTTCATTAATAGTCAAAACCAGGAGGCAAACTAAATGTCCACCAACAGTTGAGCAGATAAATTCTGGTAGATTCACACCATGGAATACTACGCAGCAATTAAAATGAACAGACTAATCTATAATGTTAGAAGTCAGGATAGTGGTTTCCCTTTTGGTAGTGGGGGTTCATGACCAAGAGGGTTATGAGGGAGGCTTTGGATATGCTGGGAATATTGTGGTGTTTGAAATGGAAGGTGGTTTCAACCCCTGATAATACATTAAGGTATACATGTATGAGATATGCTTTCTATGTCTATGTAATCTTTTTAAAGCTTATTTTTAGAAAAGCTTTTAAAATGTCCTGTTTTATCCATGACCAATTGTCTTATCTGATAGTCTTTTTCTTACTTGTCAGCCTCTTTTTTTCCTCCTACATTATTTCCTACCCTCTTTCTCTAAAAATGTTTTCCTTTCATAATTCTTCTTTCACCTTGGGACCCTACACTCATTACTCAACAAATATTTCTTGAGTATCCACAATATGCCAAGCATAGAGCCAGGCTTAGAGTTTATGATGGTGAATAAACTAGCAAGCACCTTGACCTCAGGGAGCTCCAGCTTCCAAAAGAAAGAGGCTTCTAAACAAGTAATTGCATCACAACGGATGCATCTTTCCAAATCTACCCCCACCCCAAATTCAGGTCTTTCTGAAAGTTCTAGGTGAAAGTCAGCTTCTCAGAACCCACTATCTGTGCCCATTAATGATCCCGTCACTGTCCACTTCATTGCTGTGTAAGACCACAGCATCAACCTGAAGATGTTCCTCCATCTTACAACCCCAGATCTCCTGATCCTGTCCTTTTCTACCTCTGAAATGTGCTCCCATCCCATCTTCTTTCAGCTCTGCTGCTACCATTCCAAGTTGAAGTCCTTACTCCTTATTTAGGGTTCATTTGCAGAAATAGAAGCCACTCAAGCTAGTTTGAGCAGACTCAGGTTTAGATAATTAACAAATTGTTGAAAAATCTGGAGATGACATTTGAAACAGCTTCCAGGAACAAACCCACCCCTTAGAATCCTGCCATTTCTGTCAAAAATTAGAAAGCACCTCCTGTCACTACAAAAGTCCTCGAATCTGGAAGCAAGTGACCTTGGCATCCTGTTGCCTTTGTGTCATTCATGTCAGCAAAATGAATCCTTGTCCAGAAGTCCAACTACTAAGAAGTGTGTGAGTTGTAGCCCCCAGCTTCCCAACCTTAGTGAGACAAGTTAAAATGGATGTCGAGTCTGCCAGTCTCAATGTCTCCCTCATCCCCTAACTACTCTCCCAGCTTTCCTGCTACTCCTCATAATTCCATTGTCTTTATTGCTTCTAGCTCTGATCACATCACTTTGCAGCTCAAAAGCCTTTGATGACTCATCCTCTCTACTGAATTACAGGTTAAAATGACCTCACCTGTCATTCAAGCCCTAACGTATTTTCCTGGTTTATGTCCTATTCCACTCCTACAATTTCCTCTACATAGTCCACCCTTTGCCACCTCATACCTTTATGCATCCACTTCCCTTCCCACCATTATTTCTCATGAAAATATGTAGCAGCTTTCTAGGCTCATTCCAAACGCAACTTCCTTTCTATGTTCTCCTCTGATCCCCTTGACTAAAGTGGCCTCTTATTCCAGCTCCACTGAGAGCTTCTCGTACTTTATTCAGATGTGGCACCTGGAGACTGAAGCAATGTGGACTGGAACCCCAGCTTAGGCAAGTGAGATCATCTTGAACTCAGAGCCTCAGTTCCAGGGCCCTGTCAAGTGGAGATAATAATAATACCTGCTTCACAGGCATGTTGGGAGGACTGGTTGAGATAAGAACCTAGCTGCTAGTGCACACCTTTTACAGATGGCAGTTACTGTAGACTGTTGTCTGGTTTATCCTCGTATCTCCTCACCTAGGTGCTTAATAAATACTTGTGTAATCAATGGACAAGCCAAACCAAGCAGCAATCTCGACCTTAGTTAACAAGGTGATCAGTACTAGGGCCCCAGGTAGGGTCAGTTTAGGATACTGGTATGAAGAGCTTCCACTTGTTTTATCAGGTCACTAGAAATAAAAGCTAAGAGTCTTAACAGCTGGGCTGGGGCACAATCCCATGGTGCAGGCCACACGAAGTTACCAGTGCCTCATGGATCGAAAACAGTTTGGGAAAGATTTCCCACAAAAGCCTTTATTTGGAGGGCTCTCATCTCTGTGCTTGGTGAAGTAGCAATCTGAACACAGAAAGGTGGCAGGAGGCAGGAGCTCTCAGATCAGATACATTCCCATCTGAGCCCCAGTGGAAAATATTCATGACAGCTTAAATGTTGCTGGAAGAGTAAAAACTGATACACTCCACTTTGGAGACCCATTTGGCAGTACTGATTAAATATGCAGATGCAAATAGTCTATGGCCCAGCAGTTCCAGTACTAGGCCTCTACCCTAGGAAGGTGCACTCACGAGCAGACTTGCTCAAGGAGATGCATTGCTACATTGTTTGCAACATCAGGGATTTAAAAACAACCTGAGTGTTCATCTATGATGAATAAATAAAATGTGGTGCATTTAAATGTTAAAATTCAAAACAAGCAAATGCAAAGGCATGAACTAGATTTTTGTATCTCAATATGAATAGGTTTCAAAGGTATAACTGAGTAAAGAAAACAAGTTGCAGAATGATGCATTCAGAATAATACCATTTAAAGACATTAAAACAATACTATATACAGTAAATCCTTGGATTGTGAATAACCTGATTTGTGAATGTTCCGCAAGACGAGCAAACACTCCTAATACATTTTAACTTGGTAAACGAGTGATGTCTTGCAATACAAGTAGTTTATTTCCGGAACGAATTATGCTCGCAAAGCAAGGTATTACTTGGTTTTGTTAAGGGCTACATATATATACAAGCTTTTAATAATGGGTTGAAAGGATATATGCTAAATTCATCACTGTAGTTACTTTTGGAAAGAGAAATTAGACCAGGACCCATGGAGACTTCAATTTTATCTGTAATATTTTTTCTCTTTCAATTAAAAAAAAGAAAACTTAGAGGCTTAAAGGACAAATATTAACAACTGAATTTAGAATGATGATAGCAATATAAAAACACTATTCTATATTGAAAAGATTGTTCTCAAAACAAATATGATTATGAGTTTGAGTGTGGATATATGTATGTGTGCTGCGCTGCATTGTGTTGGGCAGGAGACATTGGTGAACAACCTTGACCATGATCCTTCAGGAATATACACTTGTAGGTAACAAATTAATCAGTGCCATGGCATTTAAATTTGAACAACTTGTTGAGGCTCTTAAACACCAATGAGCCTTTTTAACCTTCTGATGAAAACTATGTCCTCTTGACTCTAGAAGGGAAGAATGCTCATACACACAATTTGGCTTATAATTTCCAGGGGATTGTAGAACCTGCACTCCTGAGGATATCTAGAGGTCGGCTCCTTTAACCTCCAGAACAGCTGTTAGAAATGCACGGCAAAGAGACCAGAGAGACTTGTTAAAATGTACTATATAAACACAGCACTGTCTTTGCAGAAAGACAATTTGGAGTGAGTGAGTGTGTGTGTGTGTGTGTGTGTGTGTGTGTGTGTGTGTGTGTGTGTGTGTTTAGAGGTGCTGAAAACTTTCATGAGGTAAATAAACACAGCTTTTCAAGAGCTTTCAGTTTGCATCCTGAAGTGTAATGTCAATACATCAGATTATTCTGGGAAACTTAGACTTGGGAAGTCCAGTGTCTGCCAGTATAAATGCCAGTGAACCAGTCCTCACAATCCGCTTTCCTCAGCTTGAAGCAGGAAATTTAGAAAAACCCATTTGGTTTTGCATAAGGATGTGATCTCTGTTTTTGATGGAAGGACCACGTGGTGTCCAGCCCCTTGCTGAAAGGACTTGGTTTCACCCAACACCCCTGAGGGGACAGAGCCTTCCCATTCAGAGCTTGTGCTTTTTAAACTAAACATCCTTTTTTTTTTTTTTTTTTTGGAATTGAGGAAGGGGAACAGCCAACTTGTTGTCCTTCAATCTTAATTGTGGAGTACACAGCTAGCTCAGCTCCAAGTCCAGTCACGCCGCTTAGCTCAAGTTGCTGAGTTCAGTCTTAGTTGCGGGTGGGCGTAGCCACCATCCCATGCAGGAGTCAAACCGGTAGCCTTGTTGTTAAGAGTTTGTGCTCTAACCCCTGAGCCACCCAGGCGGCAGCTCAGTGCAAGGTGCTGAGTTCGATCTTTAGTTGCAGGTGGGCATAGCCCACCATCCCATGCAGGAGTCGAACCAGAAACCTTGTTGTTAGGAGCACATGCTCTGACCAGCTGAGCCATCCTGCCACTTGTTGGCAGCTCAGCAACAACTCAGCTGGGGTGCAGCTCACTGGCCCATGTGGGAATCGAACCAGCAGCCCTGTTGCTCAGAGCTCACACTCTTGAGCAAGCTCTTAACCAACTGAGCCACTCAGCCAGCTCCCAAACAACTTTTTAAACAATCATTTTGGTATTTGGAGGTTTTGAATTTGACTTCTAGCAAAGGAAGAAAAATTGAATATAATTAAAAATTAATTCTGAAAAATTTTAGGTCTGCTGCGTCTTTTCCAGTCGATGCAAAGGTCTGTTGAGTGGGGATGACGAGCTGCCAGCACCCCGAGTGCAGAACTTCCTGTCAGTAGCATTCTCATTGGCAGCACTGTGGCCAAAACCCTAGAGAAGGCATTAGACATTTACAGGAAACTTAATCTCTTCCAAAGGCCTAAAGTCAGATGTAGCCTTAAATATTTTATAGGAAAATATTTCCAAAAAAAAAAAAAGAGACTTGGCATTAAATCACAAGGTAGTACTCCTTAATGTTACTTACTGACAGAGACAGCTGACATAATGATCCAGGCCCAGGATTATTTTGGAGCCATGAAAAATCTATCAAAAAAAAAAATCTATCAAGTTACATATATATAATCTTGGTCTTTAACTTTGCCCAGGTGCACTGTTTTTGGATTGGGTGAATAAAGCCCAGTTAGCTCAACTCTGAAATCCAGAGAAGTGACATGGGAAAGCTCACACAGAAACCTCACTCTGCTTATATTGAAAGAAGAATTAGCCTCCCCACCCTTCCTGTAATGGGATGCTCCTTAAACATCCCACCTGTGCAGATGGGGGCAGATCTGTCAGAATTTCTTGCCTATAGACAAGCTGTGGTTCCCCAGGGCTTCCCCTAAAACCTCCTGCAAGTGTTTGTTTAGAGACCCAACTGAGAAATTCACACAGGACTGTGGTGCCCACTCCCTGGGGAAAACATTTATTCCCAACAGACACTCACTGAGCAGTTTTAGGGTCCAGATGGCGACTGTATATGTTAGCCTCTACCCCAGGGAGGATATCCTGAGTGTCCCTACTGCCCATGGTGACTTCTTTTTACTTATAGTCTCCATTCTGCTAAGTTAGATGGTAAGGCAGATGTCAGAGGATCCTATGAAGAGCAATGGTTCTTAAACTTCAGCTTCTGAATAACCCAGAGGGCTTATTAAAACAGAGACTGTCAGATGCCATCCCACTTTCTGATTCAGTACTTCTGGGGTAGGGTCCCAGAATTTGCGTTTCTAAGGAGTTCCTAGGTGATGTTGATGCTGCTGGTCCTGGGATCCTGCTTTGAGAATCATTGGCCTGTGCTTTTCATCTAAGGTGCCCCTAATTTCTCAGCTTGGGTTCAATCCCAGAATGTAGTTCTCAACCCACAGCCTTCTCTACACAAACATCTTGGAAGGAGGGGGTGGTACAGATATAGTTAGCCAGACACAGAGTCCAAAGTATGTATAAAACAGCCCTTTCATTTTGTGCTCAGCAGAACATTCCAATCTATTCTAGTGACCACAGAGGGGCCAGGGAGTCTGGAGTGGCTCCTCTGCCCCCTCCCACCAGATTGCCCTTCTTGGGGTTCTCTTACTAAAGAGGGGCCTTATTATGACCTCAGGCACCCAGGTGGCAGCCCTTCTCTTCAGAGGAAGAGCCTTTTCTCCTGAATATCCAGTCCTGTCCTCCTTCCCCACCTGCCCTCTCATGCCCCCTCTTGGTTTCTTTCTTCAGCTGAGCTGTGCATTGTTCATTTCCATCTTGATATGACAAGGCTTCAGGATCTGGGGAGTGGAAGATGGAAAAGGGCAGAAGAGGTCTTCCATCGTGTCTGCCCTCAGGGTGTGCTGAGAAAACGGTAATCAGAAGTTTCCTGCTGCCTGATTAACAATGCCATGGCTATGTCTTGTATTATATTAAAAAAGTCTCCCTCTGTTATCGTAGTCTGAACCGAATCAGATCCCAAGGACACGGGGGGGGGGGGGGGGAGGGGAAAGGGCAGTCTGCCATTGAACAATAATGGTTAGTGTGCTGCTGATCTCCCTGGTAACCGCCTTAACCCTCAAAGAGTAGATTCAGTGCTGGGAATCTCTACTCTCAGTTGCTGAGATTATTTTGGACAGGGATTTTTGTTACCCTTAGACCACAACTGGTAGGCGTCGGTTACCTTTACCTATGACTAGAGGTGGAACATATTAAACCTGATTGAAACACAGTTCCCTAGCAGTGGTTCCACAACCTGGCTGTCATCAAGACCACTGGGAAACTTGGAAAAAAAATGTATTCTGAAAAAACATGGACAGCACAGAAAGCAAGGGTATACCTGTTTTCTTAGTATATAAAAAGCTCTTACATATTAATAAGTAAATACTGATAACCCAATACAAAAAAAAGGACAAAAGGCATGAATAAGGAGTTCATACACATGCAAAAATTCCAGATGAAATTATTAACATATGAAAATACAATTGATGTCACTCAATTAAAGTCATGAACATTTGAACACCGAGGTACCGTTTCTCATGGTACGTCTGTCAGACTGGCAAAAATGAAAAAGTTTGACAATACACTTCATTGTCAAGAATGTGAAGAAAATATGTTCTCATATATTGTTGATGAGAATATATGTTGCCATAACCTTTTGGGATGGCAGTTTGTCAATATCAAAATATTACAGGCATACACCCTTTGGCCCTGTGATTTCAATGCTATTAGTTCAGCGAAGTGGTGTCTTAACACATGTATGAAAATGTATACAAGTATACAGAAAGTTCATAGCAGTATTGCTTGTAATGGCAAAACCCAAAGGCAATAAATGTTTACCCATAAACAGCAGGTTAGATAAAGTATGCCATTGCTATCCACTGAAGCTCTCTGCCTCTATAAAAAAGGATGACTTCGATCTGCAACAATCTCCAAGACATGTTGTTAAGTGAAAACAGCATGATGCAATAGAGTGTTGTAGCGTACTGTCATTTCTGTAAAATGTGGTGATATATACACATGAACATTCAGAAATATGTGTAGATTATTTCTGAAAAGATTTATTAGAAACTGGCAAAAGGTTGCCTTTAGGCAGGAAGATGGATAGACCCTTTGAATTGTTTGAATTTATTTTTACTATAAGCATGTTCTATTTTATTTAATTAAAAAAAAAACATATTCTTGGGCCTTCTCTCCAGATCAACTGGATTTGAGCCTCTGAGATTTGGAGGCGGGAATTTATGTTTTAAAAAGAACTCTACAAGGGAAATGGCAGATTGTAGGGCTGGGATAGGGGATACAGAAGGTGAGCTTGGAACATCTTGAGGTGCCAAAAGTAATAAAGTGCTCAAAAAACAAAAAAAGCATTCGGGAGCAGGTCAAAGCAACACAGGAGCCAACCTGAGAAAGCTTCCAATGGCTGAAGCTGGAAAATTGGAACAATAAATTAAATAACATTGTATTGGATGATAACCCAGGGTATAAAATAAATACCCATGAGTCCATTATTGGTATCCATAAATGATTGAATAAATAAATGAATGGGAACAAAGAGACACATCTCCCTTACAAAAGGATTCCAAGAATTCCAAATGATTTATATAGATAACGTCCCCCCTCCAGGAAGTGAGGCTTAGTTCCCCTTGACTGTGAGTTGTGCTTCCTGACTCCAAAGAGTACAGTGTTGGAGTGGAGGAATAATTTGCAATGGAGAAACCTGGCAGATGCTACCTTAGCCAGGTGACCAAAGTTAGCTTCAAAAGTGATGTCTCATGCAGAGTGTCTGCCTTTGATATGATGTGATAAGAATATAGTCGGCCCTCAATATCTGCAGATTCAACCAACTGTGGATTGAAAATATTTTTTAAGTGTTACACTGTTGCTGACATGTACATGTAGTTAGACCTGCGATTGTTGCACTGAACACGTATACACATTTTTTCATGTCATTACTCTCTCAACTATACAGTATCACAACTATTTACATGGCATTTACATTGTATTAGGTACATATTATAAGTAATCTAGAGATGATTTAAAGTATACCAGAGGATGTGCATAAGTTATACTACACAGTTTTATATAAAGGACTTGGACATCCTTAGATTTTGGTATCCATAGGGGTCCTGGAATCGATCCCCCATGGATAGTGAGGGACAACTGTACTTAACCTCTGTGGAATTCTTCCCCAAAACCCATAACCCCATCATTACCATGAGGAAAACATCAGACAAACCCAACTTGAAGGACATCCTATAAGATACTTGGCCAGGGCTCTTCAAAGCTATTGAAGTTATGAAAAAACAAGGACACTCTAAGAAACTATCCCAGACCAGACCAGAGGTGACTAGAACACGATGACTAAATGTGATATGGTATCCTAGATAGGAACCTGGAGCATGAAAATGATATTGGTGGAAAAACTAGTGAAACCCAAATAAAGTATAGAGTTAGATCAGTAGTTAAAAACAAAAAACAAAACTCCAGTCAGTTTTTAGGGGGCCAGCGTGGCTCTGGGCTGCCATTAAGCACTTTAGAATCACTTCAATAGATTGGCAGTTCTCAAACTTGGGTGTGCAGTAGTTTGCTACCCAAGGAGTTTGTTAGCCTTGTAGATCCCACCATAAAAAATTCTGATTCAGTAGGTTCATGGGATTTGGGGATATACATATCTTTTTTTAAATAAGAAACAAGTTTTTTATTTTTATTTTATTTTATTTATTTATTTATTCATTTTTTTGCATTTAGAGTATTCTTCTCTACCTTTGACATCGTTGAGATTCTTTGCTACCTTCATCCTTTACTACCACACAACTGCAACCAACCACTCCACAGGGTTTTCCCTTTGTCACTTTCACAGAGGCCTGCCTATTCCCCTAGTTCCTCAATGCACCTTAATTAGGTTGATTTGTAGTTCAACATAAAGAGCCTCCACCAACTTGACATACATAAACTCATGACAGTTGGATGCAGGCACACAAAGATGGACTTGATACCAAAGCATTTGGCAGCTTTGCAAATTTTACCTGTTTGGCCATGGTGAAAGAAGGAAGACTTCAGCCCCTTGTGGAAAGCAGTATTAATGTCCATCACTCCTCCAGCGGCAATTCCATGGCAGCGGGTTAGGGGTGGAGCTGAATCTTGAATGTGCCTGAGCATCTGCCACCATCCAGCTCTGTTGGTGGCAGGGAAAGAGAGAAAGTGCATTTTTAGTAAACACTTCGAGTGCTTCTGAAATGCCACATTTTGGACACACTGTACTGGAAACCAAACTCTGATATTCTACTCATAATTTCTATGTCCATCAATAAAATGTGGGTTCAACTGGAACACAGATCTTCTGAAGATAAAAAGATTATGAGCTTCAATTCATCTCCAGTCTATTTGGGGCACTCAGTGAGTTTCTTAATAGAATTCTTACAACCACTTGACACATGATAAGTGTGAAATGAACAAATACCGAAAATAAGGAATTAATAGGAAACCTCCTGACACATCATCCCTTTTGATCATCTCAACCAGAAGAGTTTATTTCCTAGGGCACCGAATTCACATTTTGGTCATATTCTTTTATTTTTCAATACAGGCACAATGTGAACTATGAATTTGTTTGCAGAATTAGAGCTCAATAGGCACGTTGCACTTCTTCCAAAGGCATCCTGTGTCCAGTCTTCTCAGGTTCTCTCTGCTCACAGTTCCCTCTGCCTGGGACTGCCTAACCATATCAATCCACAGCATACCCCCTTCCCCAAAATACACATTTCTAGTTAATTTCTACTCAAGTCTTAGCTTCAAGATCATCTCGCTGTACAGCCTCCTGCACTGGTAAGGACCTCTCCAACACACTCCCAGAGTACATAGTCATTCCAGCAATACCACCATTACTTAAAAAGAAAACAGACCCCAAATTCCTTTCTTTGTGTTTGATTATTATTATTATTTTTTAATCTGTTGCTTGTGCTTTCACAATTAAGTACCAGTGCTGTTCATTAGAACTTTCTATGACAGTGGAAATGTTCTTTATCTGTGTTCACATTTCAATCCAAGAAATGTGTTGCCTGGGCCTGTGTTGTAAACCACCATGGAAAACTGCCTCTCAACACCAAACAGTTCATCACTTCATTTGTAACTTACCTTTTCTGTTAGGTTGTGTATTTCTTTCTTTCTTTTTTTTTTTTTTAAAGATTTTATTGGGGAATTGGTGGAGGGGAGCAGCGTTGGGGAATCGGGGAAGGGGAACAGACAAGTTGCCGTCTTCTTGTTCTTCAGTTTAGTTGCGGAGGATGTTGCTTCACTGTTGGTATCGTCATTGCGCTCTTCCCGGATGAGGCAGATTGGTCGCTGGCCTCTGGATGTCGCTCATCGCGGCTATTGGCAGCTCACGCTTGGCTGCCAGCCGCTCACGCTGGCTGCGGGCCTCTCACTGCAGCCTACGGCAGCCCACTGCAGCAGGGGCTGCAGCCCACACCATCACCGGGGCTCGCACAGCCCAGATCCAGGTGGAGCTGTTGTTAGCTGTAGAGGGCAGTGTCACTGGCCCTCATGTGGGATCCGAACCGGGGCCGCTGGCATCCCAAAACCAGCGCTTAACCAATGCGCCACTCGGCCGGCCCAGGTTGTGTATTTCTTTCTATAATCACCCAATTAGCTGAGGGGGCAAGAAAGGTTAGTGAAAACTCTCACAAAAGAGGTGCTATTGGAAACGTTGAGAGCAGCGAAGAAGTGTTTCCCTACAAAACAACAGAGAAGGGTCCCGCAGGCAGACAGAATGCCATAGGAAGGTTCAGATGCCTAAAACAACAAGATAAAGTGGAGGAGACTCACAGTCAAAGCCAATTAATGCCTAAGGAAACCAAACAGGGAACCTGACACAAAATTTGTTTGTAAGATACGAGCAAATTTGATTAGAATTTGATTTCGGAAAGTAAAAAGAAAAATTATGAAAATAATCTATATTTGCATATATAGCTAACAAAAGTTAGGTAGTAACTGTTAAATTTGCCCTAATTTTGAGAATAAAAAATAAAGTTACTGGTGATTTAAGGTTTGGGAGTTTATGTTAAGGTTTATATTCTCGTGGCTGGACTAATAATAAAATTGACACCAGACAGGTTAATACGAGAAACAACAATTTAATTTCATGCGCATATGAAATTTTTAAAAAATTGATGCTCAGAGAGTAATCAAAAAGTAGGCAGCTTTTACATCTTTTTACACAAAGAAACAAAAAATTTGTGAGAATTTGACAGGATAAAGAAACTTTGCTTTGGGTGCTTATTAGTGAGGAATATAAGCGAAATTTGGGCTTGTGTGATAAATTAGTAAAGAAGTAGTAAGGTTTGTTTATATAGGTTTCTCGGCCCTGATTTTTTGAACTCTGGTGATAAGGTTAATTCTCTCGGTCTCCAGGTGCAGGTAGGGCACCTTTCACAGGGGAGATTATTTCCTGTATTCAAAGAGACAAAGAAGAGTTAAGCTGTACTTCTTGCACCGGCTGCTTTTTAAGCAACTTGAATTCAAAATAATCCATACACTGGGTGCCAGCCAAGTGGCGTGGTGGTTAAGCACTGGCTTGGGAAGCCAGCGGCCCTGGTTCGGATCCCACATATGAGGGCCAGTGACACTGCCTTCAAAAAAAAAAAAAACACAAAAAAAAACAATAATCCATACAGTAAAGTGGCATATTTTGGGGTGGCCTGCCCTGGGTCCCAAGCGTAGTCCAATTTTTCGTTTTGGTTTTTTTTGGGGTAAGAAATTAGAAAACATTCCCAATTCTTATTTATAATATTAATCAAAACAGCGAAAGTGGATTTACAGAACCACATATCAAAAACAAAACAGGAAGGAAACAAAATATTCCAGAGATCCCTTTAAAAGTTTCAAAGGAATATACATCACGCTAAAAAAATCTACAGTTAAACCAGGGTTGCATACACAACAAGGTTTTACTTATTTCTGCATTTTCTCAATAAGTTCTTCCTTATATTTGCCTTTCTCTTTTCCAACTTGTCAAGATTTGGGTTTGTGTTCAAGAATTTTTTTCTGCCCTTTGTCCAGTCTTAGCCTGGTTATAACCACCTGGCTCTGGTGAATGCCCACGCGGACAGTTGTGCCTTTAGCCTTCCCAAGCTGCACCTATGTATGTCTGTGTAAACGACATACTTCTTTCTGTAAACCTGGACTACCACGCCGATGTGCTGACCTTTGTAGTGTCCTCCAACCACTTGGACCTCTTCGTCCTTGTGGATGGGCATGGAGCCATAGTTCCTTCCAGAGCAGAGACCAGGTGATCTTGCATGTGTGAGGGGCTGTTGAAGTGACGTTTGTGGTTTTTGCTGCAGTCCGAGGTCACGACGGGGTTCAACTTCATGGTGACTGTTTGGCACCAGAAATCCCATTTTTAAATAAAACATGTCTGGTAGCACATTTGATGAGTATGTTGAAGTTTTTTTCAAATGCCTCCCTTAATCTATGATTTTTAAGTGTTTCGCTTTTGAAGATCCTATAATTTTCATTTTTTTCTTCTTAATTGTTAATTGGTCTAACTCCACAAGACTTATTTATCAATGTTTGCCTGTGATTCTAGCATTTATCCAACATCACTTCCATCAATTTCATGAAACCCTACATCAGGGTTATTCATATTGTGGTGATTTTTGTGTACCAAACTAACCAGAGACATATTGATGATAATTACCAGCTTAAGAAGAACTGCCTACAGTTCAGTATGGCTGGGGTATTGGGTGTGAGGTAGGGAGCGATGGGAAAACCTCTGACTTTCTAACCTTCAGGTTTCTCATCTATTTTGAGAAAGCTGTTACAAGATTGCAATAAAAACTGCACAAATGAAAACACCTAACTTTGTGCCAGGAACATAACTATTCCTCAGCAAATGCTCATGGTCTCCTCCACAATGCTTTGGATATCCTGTATTGCATTTGCTTGATTGATTTGTGCAGTGATCAGATTTTTGCCTTGTCACTTGGTCAAATAAGCAAAAAACCTGACAGAAGAATTTTTTTGCTGCAGAGGGACAAAAGAAAAAAATTTTTTTTTTTTCAATTTTTAAGACATTAGTTCACAAGAATCTGTTTCCCATTGAATATAGAGAGAAAAGCAGGACAGGAATGTGAGATATTACATATGTTGAGGATGATAGGCTAAGACTAAACAGAGCTGGCATCTACAAAACATGCAAAAATTTTACATTGAAGGCCAAGGGATTCTGAAATTCATCTCCTCCTACATGTCATTAATTCTAGAGAAATAAATAGTGAGATAAGAAAATCAGCATGCTGTATTGCAATCTTAAAATTGAATTTATAAATAAAAATAAGAAAATGGAGCATAGCCTGGGCTCTTGTGAGGAATTATTGACAAATGTGGGACTCTACTGACAACTAGTCTGAAATGCAATTTTTCTGTCTATTGTTCTCCAAAATCATTTTGAATTCAAATTTTAATTTGTTTTGGGAATGTTTTATTTTTTCTCAAGAACAAATTGATTCTTTAAAAGGAATTATATATGAAAATTAGCTGAGTGGTTTGCAACCATTTACATTGGAAATTTATATGCAGTGGCAGTAGTCTAAAATGTAACATTTACCTCATCATACAATGCCCATTACTTCAGAGATACCTCAGAGATGAAATCTCATGATCCAGTAAAGGAGTTTTATAATGGGGAACTGAAAATAATAATGAGGTTTATTATCAGATTAGGATCATAAAATCATGAACAGAGGGAGGAACAAATTTGAGATTTTAATCTTTATGTTCCATGTTGCAACCACATAGTAATAATATCATGAGAAATTTATCATAATTTCTATGAGATAATATTTGCTGCTATTTTCCTGGTGTGGGTTGATTTTATGGAAATACATCCCAAGGATGAATGATCATGTGTAAAAGAGAAAAATGCTGATAGGCTGTCTCTTACTCATACACACACGCCCTCCTTGGAAAATTTTTAACAAACAGTTGAGCATGTATTCATTAAAGACATATTTAAGGAAACTACTGATTTGAGAAAATTTGTTTTGGAAGAGCAAGACTAAATATTAACCTTAGGGCACAGAGAAAAATCTAAGTTTCCCAACAGAAATGTCAGAAGATCTGCTTATCCTCTGTTACTTACCATTTCCAATTCCCCTATAGAAGAGTATTCTTTTAGGTTAATTTTCTTAATATATAAATAAAGTTGTATAAATTAGTTAAAAGAAAGCTCAGCAACCCAACAGAGGACATGAATAGATAGTTCACAGAAAAAGAACACAAATGGCTTTTAAACATGAAAACACTTTAGGCAATTATTAACTCAAAGAAAAAATAGGAAGTTGTATAAGAAATGCAATCTTAGTTTATACCTTGTCTCAGCAACAAAATAATATACCTTTAAGTATCTTATTGAACAAGTTGGTCTCGGAAGGTTCAAGCTGCTAAGCTCTCCACAGCCTCACTTTTTCAGCCCAGTGGATGAACTATCAGACAGTTTTTATAACTTTTCAAAGTACTTTTAAGTTGTTAATGAACTGTCTCAATTTTTTTCAAATTATCCAAAGTCTCAGCGTAGCCTGAGATCAGAACACCAAGATCTTATCCAATTTATATTTCTCCTGTCTCACAGGTTGGGCCTGACCCAGGCTTGAAGTTTGCAGTGGGCAATAAATATAGATAGGATTGCCAAATAGAATACAGGATGCCCAGCTAAATGCGAATTCCAGAAAGTAACAAATACTTTTAGTAGAATTATGTGCCAGACATTGCATAGGATGTACTTATGCTTAAAAAAGCATTCATTATTTTTCTAAAATTCCAATTTAACTGGGCATCCTATACTTTTATGCGTTAAATCTGGCAACCCAAAGCAGATATGCTGCCCCTGACTCCTCCAGGGTTAGATATAGACATGGAAAGGGTAGAAATAAAGGGAAGAAGAGCTCTTGGCCTTCAAAATTGCCGTCTAACACGGGTACCATCTTCATATGTCTTATGTCCAGGACTGACTCATGAGAGGGGCTTTGTCAATGGGAATGTTTTAGCTGTATTTTTCCTTGACCTCATTTAGCTGACCACTGACAATTGTCCCCTTAGTACATGGATTCTTGTTGTCACCTTTCCAGATGATACTGGTGGGTGGGGAAGTTTTGAAAGCCACCTATTGGCAGCTCTCTCCCACGGACTCCAATCAGACCCACAGAAAACCACATCCTGGCTCCACCAGTCCCTAGAAATGCTGGCCAACCCTGACTCTTTGTCCTGCCTCCAGGCAGCCTGCTTCAGCCAGCTTCTGGCCTTTGGACTTTTTTTTCAAGTGTGAGTCATTCACCAAGTTAGGTGACTGTCCCCCAGACTTCAGGGAACACCTATCATTCTCTTGGAAGATCCTCTATCCCCACACCCAGTTTAGGAGGAGGGGTAGAAGTCCTTCCATTGTGCAATGAGGATGGGGTGGGAAACACAACACTGTGAATTCCCCCAAAGTAATGCCCAACACAGGCTGCTTCAACCCCTTAGCTAGTTCCTGATGAGAGTAGTTAGGTTCTAAGGCTGGAAGGATCACTTTTGGGCCTCCCAATTTGCAAGCTTTACATGGATTGTCTAGAATCTTTATTTAGAATGTGGGGGCTTTTTGAACCAATTGTTCTCAGATCTGGAGTCTCAGTTCAATCTCAGAGAGTTTAAAAATCTATTTTAACTGTCTGTTATATAACTGAAAATGGTTATATAACCACACTGTGAAGGCGATGAGAGGGGAAGAGTGTGTGTGTGTGTGTGTGTGTGTGTGTGTGTGTGTGTGTGTGTGTGTAGGGAGTAGGGTTTGTCATAAATCAAAATCTTCATTTATCATAACAGGAAGGCATAAGAGAGTATCTAAAATTGATAAATCAAGAAGTTAACAGTATAAGCACATTACTTAGAAGTATGGAGAAAAACACCTGAAGGAAAGAAAATCCAAGTAATTGAAAATACCTGCCTTTGGGACTGAGACAAGGGTTTTGAAGATAAGTAGAAACAAATACTGCTGCTTTTTTATTATAAGCCTTTTAGTACTAATTTTTTAAACAATTTATTGTTTTGATAGTAAATATTTAAATGATAAAATTTGCCAAAACCACCAAAAAATGCAGTCATTAAAAAGAATGAGGCATCTACGTCAAACTACAAAGTTTCTGCACAGTTAAGGAAACCATTAACAAAATGAAAAGACAACCTACTGAATGGGAGAAGATATTCACAAAGGATATCTGATAAGGGGTTAATATCCAAAATATATAAAGAACTCACACAACTCAACATCAAACAAACAATTAAAAAATGGGCAGAGGACTTGATAGACATTTCCCCAAAGACATAGAGATGGCCAACAGACAAATGAAAAGATGTTCAACATCACTAATCATTAGGGAAATGCAATCAAAACCATGAGATGCCAACTCACACCTGTCAGAATGGCTATTATCAAAAAGTCAACAAACAAGTATGGCAAGGATGTAGAGAAAAGGGTTCCCTTGTACATTCTTAGTGTGATTGCACATTGGTGCAGCCACTATGGAAAACAGTATGGAGATTCTTCAAGAAATTAAAAATAGAACTCAACAAGTCTACTTCTTCCTATTTACCCAAGGAAAGCAAAAACAACAATTCAAAAAGATATATATGTGGGCCGGCCGAGTGGCGCATTGGTTAAGCGCTGGTTTTGGGATGCCAGCGGCCCCGGTTCGGATCCCATATGAGGGCCAGTGACACTGCCCTCTACAGCTAACAACAGCTCCACCTGGAGCTGGGCTGTGCGAGCCCCGGTGATGGTGTGGGCTGCCATAGGCTATAGTGAGTGGCCCGCAGCCAGCGTGAGCGGCTGGCAGCCAAGAGTGAGCTGCCAATAGCCGCGGTGAGCGACATCCAGAGGCCAGCGACTGATCTGCCTCATCCGGGAAGAGTGCAATGACGATACCAACAGTGAAGCAACATCCTCCGCAACTAAACTGAAGAACAAAAAGACAGCAACTTGTCTGTTCCCCTTCCCCGATTTCCCAACGCTGTTCCCCTCCGCCAATTCCCCAATAAAATCTTTAAAAAAAAAACAAAAAAAAAAAAACGATATATATGTACCTCTATGTTCATTGTAGCATTATTTACAATAGCCAAGATATGGAAGCAACCCAGGTATCCATCAATAGATGAACGGATAAAGATGTGATACATATATACAATGGAATATAATATTACTCAGCAATAAAAAAGAATGAAATCTTGCCATTTGTAACAACATGGATGGGGGTATTATGCTAACTGGGGGTATTATGCTAACAACATGGATGGGGGTATTATGCTAACTGAAATAAGTCAGACAGAGAAAGACAAATACCATATGATTTCACTTTCATGTGGAAACTAAAAAAACAAAACGAATGAATACACAGAACAGAAACAGACCCATAGAGGCACACAACAAACTGATGGTTGCCAGAGGGGAGAGGAGTGGGGAAAAGGATAGAAAAAAAAGAATGAGGTAGATCTATGTAATAATGATATATAACACTTAGTATTTGCTAAGTGTGAGGCATAATCTAAATTCTGGGCATATATTAACTCATTTAACCATGTGTATTATTTTGCTAGTGCTGCAATAACAAAGTACAACAAAGTAGGTGACTTAGAATAACAGAAATGTATTGTCTCACAGTTGTACAAGCTCGAAGTCAGAAATGAAGGTGTCAGCAGGGCCATGCTCTCCCAGAAACTGGGAGGGGAAGATTCTTCCTTGCCTCTTCCAGCTCTAGTAGGCCCAGACATTCCTCGGCTTATAGCAGCCTATCTCCGATCTTCACATGCACATCTCTCTCTGTGCATGTCAGTGTCTGTGCCCAAATTACCCCTTTTTAAAGGAACACCAGTCCTTTTGGATTAGGGCCCATGCTAACGACCTCATTTTAACTTGATTGCCTCTGTAGGTATCCTATTTCCAAATAAGGTCATATTCTGAGGTACTAGAAGTTAGGACTTCAGTATATCTTTTGGGAGGTGGGATGACACAATTCAACCCATAACACCATGCAAGGACCCGGTGAGGTAGGTACCATTATTAGTGCCATATTGCAGATGAGGAAACTGGAGCACAGAGCAATTAGCTAATTTGCTCAAGATACATGACTAACAGTGGTACTGGAATTTTAAACCCAGGAAGTCTGGCTCCCATATTCTGTGCTTTTAGAACATACTCTGTCTCTATTTAAGTGCACAAGGCAAGGTGACAGCAGTGTGTAGAGTATGGTATCATTTTTGTGGAGAAAAAAATTGGGGACCATTATTACATGCGTACGTACATAGTCACAGTACATCTTTGGAGGAATACCCAAGAAACTGACAGCAGTGTCATCTGTGGGGCGGAGAATTGGAGGACAGAGAAGCAAGCCTATATATATTTAGATTTTAATTGGGGAATTGGGGGGAGGGGAACAGTGTTGGGGAATCGGGGAATGGGAACAGACTAGTTGCTGTCTTTTTGTTCTTCAGTCTAGTTGTGGAGGACATTGCTTCACTGGCCCATGTTGGTATCGTCATTGCACTCTTCCTGGATGAAGCAGATGGGTCACTCACCATGGCTATTGGCCGCTCACGCTGGTTGCCGGCCACTCACTGTAGCCTATGGCAGCCCACTGCAGCAGGGGCTGCAGCCTACACCGTCGCTGGGGCTCGCACAGCCCAGCTCCAGGTGGAGCTGTTGTTAGCTGTAGAGGGCAGTGTCAGTGGCCCTCATATGTGGGATCCGAACCGGGGCCGCTGGCATCCCAAGCCAGCTCTTAACCAGTGCGCCACTCGGCCGGCCGTATATATATATATATATTTAACATTTTGAAGTTTGCTAGGATTCATTTGTTTGTTTACTATGTGCAGAAATTAATTTAAAATATCTAAATTAAAAATGAAAGCTAGAGGAACATCTTTTCACTAATGTCATCCCCAAGACTATAGGAGTGACTTGAATAATATTTTATGGGGGTGTGTAAGGAATGTATTTGGACAAATGATCTAATGGTTGGTTCTCAGGCAACATCCTGAATAAAGACAGTTGTTTTAAAGGATTCTCTAGGTGGCTATAGAACTTTGGATGGAGGAATATTATGCAGTCATTAAATTACCTTTATGTAGAATTTTAAAATGATATTAGGAAATATGCTTATAAAATATTAAGTGAACTTGTATGGATAGATATTCAGTTATCTTTAAAAACAATGCTGAGAGGGCTGGCTGAGTGGCTCAGTTGGTTAAGAGCTCACTCAGGAGTGCGTGCGAGCTGAACTCTGAGCAACAGCAGTTCGATGCCCAGCCCGAACTGAGCTGCCCCTAAGCTGCCAACAGGTGGCAGGATGGCTCAGCTAAAAAAGAAAAAAACAATGTTGAATAGAAAAAGCTAGAAGGAAACAAACCTAAATATTAACCATGATTATTTTCGGTGAGGGTGAAAGAATTATGGATGATGCTTATTTTCTGCTTTTTACTTTTTGTTTCATTTAAGTCTGAAGATAGAATTTAAAACATTTTTTAAAATGCTAGAAGTGTTTCTGGTGAGTTGAAGCCATTTCCACATCGACCGGCACTGCCCTGAAGAGATACAACGACAAGATGAGTGTGTGTGTCTCTGAGAATTTCCTCCCTCAGAAGTCAGCCTTGGAATCCATTTTCACTTCTACTCTTAAACTACCACTTTCCTAACTTGATTCTTCAACAAGGTTTTTTAAAAAAGAGAACCAGAGGCATGAGGGTGTTCTGCAAGGTATCAGCTGTTATACTTGGAACTGTACTTGGATTATTTTCTTTCAACCAGCGGCAGGTATAACTTGGTCCTGTAAGCCCAGTGTCAGCTGACCAATGGTGGGGCCGTCACTTAAGACTGTTCATGCTGCACACTGCACAGCTCAAGGGTGTCATTCATGTAAACTGATGTGAGTAGCATCTCCTAGTGAGGCCCATGGGAGCCATCCTCATCATAAAACTTATCTGGTTTCCTGGAGAGCTTTGGACTTCTTCTCTCGCTAACCCATTACATGTCACCATCTTGCTGAAATAACATAACCAATGACAGCACTCAGCTTAGCTTCACTATTTAGGGTGTGTGTCTGCATGGTGGGCTTCTGTGGTGCCAGCCAGCACATGACTCAGACATCATTAAACCATACTCAGCCCAGAGCCTAGCTAATTTTCCAGAGAGCTGGGGGTCAGGCCCTCAGATTCCAGTCACTGGCCAGCAGCACTTCTTGGCTTGCATTCTAGAAAAGATTTTTATGGCATTCTCAAGGATGGCAACATTAAACATCAGACTAAAATAAAAACTGCTATGAGGGCCGGCTGTGTGGTGTGTTGGTTAAGAGTTGGCTTGGGATGCCAGCTCTGAGCAGCAGGGCCCTGGTTCGGATCCCACATAGGTGCAGTGATGCTGCACCCTCTACAGCTAAGATGGGGAACAACAGCTCGACTTGGAGCTGGGTTGTCAAGAGTAGCCACCGATGGCGTAGGCTGCAGTGGTCTGCCCTGAGCTACTGTGAGTGGCTGGCAGCCAGCATGAGCAGCCTGCAGCTGGTATGAGCTGCTGTGAGCCGCCATGAGCGGCCATCCACTGGCCCGAGACTGAGCTGCATCAGCCGGGAAGAGCGCAATGATAATACCAAAATGGGACAGTGAAGCAACGCCCTCCACAACTAGACTGAAGAACAAAAGGACAGCAACTTGTCTGTTCCCCTTCCCCGATTCCCCAACGCTGTTCCCCTCTCCTAATTCCCCCATAAAATCTTTAAAAAACAAAAAACTGCTCTGAAATAAGGCAAGAGTCCTTCAGGGGCTGGAAACACTCTGATCTCAAGTCCTCCCTTCTGATAAGGCGGGGAGATATCCCTTCAGCCATAATCATTCTAATAATCAGAGAGATTTATGTAACACTTCTAAGTCTACAAAGGGTTGCTGACATCCAGGTCATATAGTGGAGCAGAAAACGTAAATTACAGAAAAGCATTGTGTGCTTGATCCCATTTATGTTATGATAATCAGAAATCAATATAATCATATATATACATGTATATATATATATATACATATATATATATGTTTGGAGGAAGTTCACTTAAAAATTATCAGTGATAATACCACTGGGTGGTAGAGTTTGGTGAATTTTCTTTTCTTTTTTTTTTTTTTTTTTTACTTTTTTATTCTAATTCTCAGTCTTATGAGAACTTTTTTTAACCATTAGCATGCATTATTTTTATAAACTAAAGACAGAAAAATTATTTTTCCAAAGAACAATTACAGATATCTTTTTTGATATGTGTATAATCTTAGATAAGTTAGCTAACCTCTCTGTGTCTCAGTTTTCTCCATTATGAAATGGAGATAATAATAGTACCAACTTCACAAGACTGAGAGGATGAAATGTGTTAGTATATGCAAAGTACTTAGAACAGTGCTCAAAACACTGAAATGCTCGGTGGTATTACTATTTTGGTGGCAGTGATGATTAGTGTTAGTTTTATTATTATAACCCCATATTATGCAATGACATCGACAGGACAGGAATTACTCAAAACAACAACAACAAAAAACCCAAATTATTTTTGCAAGTCCATGAAATAGTGATAGCTGAAAAGAAAAACATAACTGTGTTGACATACTAAATGTCAGGGGGCAAAATGTTTCAGTGAGGTAACTTTCAAGGAGATAACATTTCAAGAAAAATGTGATTTTTAGATTAATGAACTTCAAAGAGATGTATGAAGGTCATAGTTAGACAAGAAATTCTATATGAAATGTCTTTACAACATAGGCCAACTGCAACAACTCAGTCTGTTTTCATCAACACAGACACTTAAAGTAAGAGTCTGGGAGGGGTGGGGGGTAGTGCTGTGGATATTAATCCCTTGGGTTTCTATTTACAGTGGGGTTCTCTACCTGGCATGCATGTCTTGGGAAAGGCCTGGAAAGCTAAGGGTTTGTAAATGTGCACAGCTCAGGGCATCAAGTTCTCCATGTGGATAAGCCTATGGAGCAAACCCTAAAATACTTGCTCTGAAGCTCCCCCTAATTCAATCCTGGGCTCAGATGCCTGTGGTTTCTGCCTTCTGGTGATGAGGGCACCTGGATGTGAATTCCTGATCCAGGTTCTTTCATCTGATGATGAGTGATAGAGGGTGTGGCAGCAAAGGTATGTTATTATCTAGGTTGATTTGAACCAGGGACCCAGGTGAAGAATCCAGTGTGTGTCCTTATCATCACCAGTGATAAAGTCCTGAACAGTGTTGCCTGCCCATTAAGGATGTACAACAACAAAGATCCATTATTGTTTCACTTAGAGGAATTCTGTGCTTAAAATTCCACAGTTAATGTAAGCACTTTTCACTAGCAATTTCATGGCTGAAAAGTGGAATTATTGTCAGCAGTGCAAATAAATAGATAATGTTTATGGACCCAGCCACAAGAACGGAGTTTGTACTTCTTTCTGGCAGATAAGTTGCTTTGTTACCCAGTGTCACCCCATGACAAAAGTAAAACATCAAAACCACTGGTAGAAAGAGACAAATACAGATTCTTCAAAAGGGGGTGTAAAAACTGTTTTCGTATACATATATCAGTTATAAAATAAAAACTAAATGTAAATATTTTGAAGTAATATGTAGCTTATTGATCTGCATGTACAGGCTCAATGTTATGTTATTTTGTTTATTTACACCATACTAAGGTAGAAGTGATTATTTAAAAAATTATTTGGAACCTGGTCTAGTACAGACCATGGAAAAAAGCCCCAAGCCTCCACCCCCATAGCAATACAGAAATTATTTTGACCTTGAAGCATTTTGGAGTAGTTATACCAATGACCTACTGGATCAACAAAAGAAAAATATTTATTGATTTGAGCCACACAGATTCTTCAGATGATTTCTAAAATAAACAAGGTGCAAAATATTTATTTGTCAGTATCTGTAGGCTACTGAACTGAATCTCAAGAGCTTGGAATAAGATGGTCCTCTGAGAGTGGAACTATAAAATCAAATGGTTTTGGCCAGCCAAGTGGCTCAGTTGGTTAAGAGCTTGCTCAAGAATGTGAGCTGAGCTCTGAGCAACAGCAGTTCGATTCCCAGCCTGAGCTGAGCTGCTGCTGAGCTGCGAATAGGTGGCAGGATGGCTCAGCTAAAAATACATACATACATACATACGTACATACATACATAAAATAAAGTGATTTTTTTTTCCTCTACAAAAGTTGGTTAAATGTTTCAATTTTTTAGTTTTAAATAGGGAGAAAAAAATACTTAGCACATACCATATACCACATGCCACATATCACATACCGTATACCACATCATTAAAATCTTATAGAGTAGAAATTTATGAAATACTTTAAGGTCTATTTGGATAAGGTTTTAAAAAAAAAGGTGGGGGGAACCATTATGGGTTGCAGTAGAAATAGTCAAAATCTCCTTAAAGAAAGGCAAGTCTTGGCTACCCTAGAAAAAGCATGGAGGGAAATATGGGCAGGGCACAGCCAAGGGGCACTGACTAAGGGAACAGAAATCTTAGTCAACAATTTTTGAAACTTGACTATTTTTTGCCTGGACAGGCCATTCCCCAGAAGCAGGAGATTGTTACCAAGTGACCATAAATATTCAAATTCCTAGAAAAGAACCTCCCTAGAGAGCTGGATGTATCAGACTCTGTGTTCGTGATACCATTAAACATTCAATTAATCCCATTCCTCTTGTTTTCATTCCACTTTTATAAGCAATCTCTTGATTACTCTGGCTTCTCATATCAATGTCCCCACAGAGAAATTTTTTATGGAGAATAAGAACATCATGTATTCCCATCATAACAATTATCTTTGATGTTAAAAATGAATTTAATTATTATTCGGTTTATGATTTGGCTTCCCATACAACCTGACTACAGGAAGAAAATGGGATCCCCATGACTTCTTAGGTATTTCAGTCTACAATCTCCATTATGTTTTGATTTTGTAGCTTAAGTCTCAGTAGGCACCCTCATTTCACATATGGAACATACCTGTCAGTAAATTAATGCATTAGTGTTTGGATTTTATATCTAATCTCATATGCCTGGTTAAGGTGAGTGTGATTGACAAAACTAGGTTTCTAAGCCCATAAGATCAAGGACTACCCAGAAGACCATGAAAAATTGTCAAAGGTAGTAGCAGGTGTCTCCTGAGGCCAGATGAGAAACAGTTTGATTGCCTTCCCTGGAAAAGCACATCCCCTTGTCTCTAGGTGGACAGAACATACCCCTCATCCTTTTCTACACAAATCTCAGACCATAAATGAGCTTACTGGTTTTATGGGATTATTTGAGACAAACTAGTAAAAAAATGAGGGATATCTACTCAAACCAAACCAGTGCATTTGGCTCTTGAATGATTGATCCGAAGCTGTTCTTTCTGGCAATAATTAGCCTTTAGGACCAAATGCCTAAGGGTGGATCTAAGTCCACTCTTAGATCATGACAATAAACCCACATGTGTATCCTGCATAGAAGAGAATGTTTGTCTTTCTATTCTCCATGACAAAAGGTTATGCATCCAGATCACCCAAACGTAGTAAAAATATTATTATGATCTAAGCGTAAGCCTAAAGGAGGAGAGGCAAAAGAAATACAGCTTTACACCATTAGAGATTAATTGATGTATCAAAAGACCTTTCCTACTCTGACACTCAAGTGATTTATGCTGTAGGTTCTTATGAGCATCACTGGTTAGGGGTCATGCCTGGACCCAGTTGAGGTCCATAAAGTCACACACCAAGGAAAAGCCTATAAGAACCACCATTTTTGTTGTTGTGGACAGATCAGTCTTCAAGGTAGCAAAGAACCTAATAGTGACTTATAGTGGAGTAGTTACACTGAAGAACCCTGGCTCCTCATGTTAAATCTGGCCTGAAAAACTCAGACTTAACATTATAGAGCAAAAACATTATAGAGCCACCTTTACATGGAACATCTAATAAATTAGCAGATCTATAATCAAGCAAAGAACAGTTTTCCATTTCTTTAAATCAAACTTTTTGTTCTAAGACAGCTGTAGATTAATATCATGCAATTCAAATAAATAATATGGAAAGACCTGTGTCCCTTTACCTGGATTTCCCCAATGGTAACATGTAAAACGACAGCACAAGATCATAGTCTGGATATTGACATCGATACAGGCAAGATACAAAACATTTCTATTACCACAAGGATTATCATGATGCCTTTTCATAGCCCCATCCACTTCCCTCTCACTCCCATTGCTCTTTAACCCCTGGCAACCACTAATACGTTTCTGTACTTTTGTCATTTCAAGAATGTTATATAAATGGAATAATATAGTAATACATAACCTTTGGGGACTGGTTGTTTCACTCAACATAATCCTCTGGAGATTCATCTAGGTTGTTGTATCTATCGATAGTTGGTTCCTTTTTATTGTTGAGTTGTATTCCATGGTATGTATATACCAGTTTGTTTTAGCATTTATGTGTTGAAGGACAAATGGGTTGTTTCCAGTTTTGGGCTATTGTAATAGCCCAATAAAGGTGCTATAAATATTTGTGTACAGGTTTTTGTGTGAACATAACTTTTCTTTTCATTCTCTTAACAGGACATTTTACAGAGCAAAATGTTTAATTTTTATGAAATCTAATTTATTAATTTTTCCTTTATGGATTATGCTTTTGGTGGTAAGACTACCTACTCTTACCTAATTTTAGATTCTGAAGAGTTTCTCCTGTTTTTATTCCAAAGTTTTATAGTTTTACATTTAAGTCTGTGATCCATTTTGAGTAATTTTTTTGTATAAAATGTAATACTTAGGTAGAGGCTTGTTTTTTTTTTTTTTTTTTTTTTTTTTTTTTTTGCCTGTGATGTCAGGTCATTCCAACACCATTTGTTAAAAATTCTTTCTTCCATTGAATTCCTTTTCCAACTTTGCCAAAAATTAGCTGGGAATAGATGTGTGTTTCTAACTTGTCAGTTATTTAGTCTGTTCTACTGATCTAAGTCTATTCTTCCACAATGCCACAAAGTTTTGATTACTGTTGTTATATAGTAAGTCTTGAAATTGGGTAGACTGAATTTTTCCACTTCATTCTTCTGCTTCAAAATTTCTTTAGCTATTTTAGGTCCTCTGTTTTTCCATATATTTTTTATAATAATCTAGTAATATCTATAAAATCTGGGATTTTTATGGGAATTGCATTGAACCTGTATAACAGTTTGCTGAGAATTGACATCTGTGCTAAGTGGAGTTTTCTAATCCACTATATGTCTCTTTTTATTAGATATTGTTTAATTTCTAATATTAGCATTTTGTAGTTTTCAACATTCATGTACTGTATGTATTTTGTTAGAGTTACACTTAAGAATTTTATTTTTTGAGTGATTTTAAATGATATTGTTTTTTATTTAATTTTTTTCCAATTAATGTTTTTAGTTTTAATTAATTTCTTTAAAAAAATTTTTATTTTTAATTATAGTTGACATGCAACATGCAATATTATTGGGCTGTCAGAAAAGTCATGATGCATTTTTGCAACGAAAAACAGAAAAAATACGTCATGACTTTTCTGACAACCCAATATATTAGTTTCAAGTGTACAACATAGTGATTCAGCATTTTTATACCTTACAAAAATGATCACTGCAATAAATCTAGTGACCATCTGTTACTGTATGTAGTTGTATTATTGATTCTATTCCCTATGCTGTACATTATAGCTCGTGACTTATTTATAACTGGAAGTTTGTACTTCTTACTCCCTTTCCCAATGGTATTGTATTAAAAATTTTTTATTTATTTATTTTATTTTATTATTATTATTTTTTTTTGAGGGCAGTGTCACTGGCCCTCATATGTGGGACCCGAACCGGGGCTGCCGGCCTCCCAAGCCAGGGCCCAACCACCGTGTCACTCAGCCGGCCCTGTATTTTAAAATTTTGATGTTTACAAGTTCATTGCTGATACATAGAAATACAATTGATTTTTATATGTTTATTTTACATCTGGCAACCTTGATGAACTCATTTATTATTTCTAGGAGTTTTGAGGATTTTGGTGGGGATAGATTCCTTGGCATTTTCTATATAAATAATCATGTCATCTGCAAATAGGGATGATTTATTTCTTCCTTTTCAATCAGTATGCATTTTCTTTTCTTGCTAATTGCACTGGCTATAACTTTCAGCATTCAGTTGAATAAGAATGGTGAAAGCCGCCATCCTTGCCTTGTTCACTGTCTTAGGAGGAACGTATTCAATCTTTCACAATTGAGTATGATGTTAGCTATAGGTATGTTGTTGATGTTCTTTATCAATTTGAGAAAGTTCCTCTCTATTCTTATTTCTTTCTGGGAGTTTTTACCATGAATGGGTGTTTAACTCTGTCAAATTCTTTTTCTGCATGGACTGACATGATCATGTGAATTTGTTTTTTTAGCCCATTAATATGGTGAATTATACTGATTGACTTTTGAATATTGAACCACACTTGCATTCCTGGTATAACCCCATATGATTATGGTGTATAATTATATATATATTACAGGATTCTCTTTGCTAATCTTTTGTCAAGAACTTCTGTGTCTATGTTCATGAAGAATATTGACCTGTAGTTTTCTCTTTTTACTGTACTGTCTTTGTCTAGTTTTTATACTGTTATATAAATTAGCCAAAGATGGCCTCTGTGTATTGGCCCCTAGGTTGTTTATTTCCTCACTGCAGGCTGAAACCCATTACCTTGAAAGCTCACTGGCACCAAACTCAATTTTTTTTTTTTAATAAATCACTTGGGGCTCCTTTATTTTAATTTTTTTTTCAGCTACAGTTGACATTCAATATTATTTTTTATTAGTTTCATATGTACAGCAGAGTGGTTAGACATTTATATAATTTATGTAATGATTATTCTAGTACCCACCAGGCACTATACATAGTTGTTGTAACATTATTGATTATATTCTCTATGCTGTCCTTTACATCCCCATGACTATTTTGTAACTACCGATTTGTATTTCTTAATCCCTTCACCTTTTTCACCCAGGTCCCCAAACCCTGTCCCCTCTGGCAGCCATTAGTTTGTTGCCATATCTACGAGCCTTTTTCTGTTTTGTTTGTTCATTTATTTTGTACTTTAGTTTCCACATTTAAGTGAGATCATATGGTATTTGTCTTTCTCAGCTTGACTTATTTCACTTAGCATAATACCCTCTAGGTCCATCCATATTGTCTCAAATGTTAAGATTTCATTCTTTTTTATGGCAGAGTAATATTTCATTGTATATATGTACCACAATTTCTTTATTCAATCATCTATTGATAGGCATTTCGATTGTTTCCACATCTTGACTATTGTAAATAGCACTGCAGTGAACATAGGAGTGCATATATTTTTCTAATTGGTGTTTTGGATTTCTTTGGTTAAATACCCAGGAGTGGAATTGCTGAGTCATAAGGTAGTTCTACATTTAATTAGTTGCAGCACCAATTTGCAATCCCACCAACAGTGCATAAGGGTTTCCTTTTCTCCACATCCTGGTCACAATTATTGTTTGTTGATTTATTGATGATAACCATTCTGACAAGTGTGAGGTGACATTTCTTTGGGTTTTTATTCACATTTCTCTGATAACTAGTGATATTGAGCATCTTTTCATATGTTTATTGGCCATGTATATGTCCTCTTGGAAAAATGTTTATTCAGGTTCTCTGCCCATTTGTTCATTGGATTGTTTGGTTTTTTGGTGTTGTATTGTGTGAGGTTTTTTTTAATAGATTTTGAATATTAATCCCTGATCAGATGTATAAGTTGCAAATATCTTCTTCCACTCAGATGTCTTTTTGTTTTGTTATGTTTTCCTTTGCTCTGCAAAAGCAGAGCAATTTAGTTTAATTTAGTCCCATTTGTTTATTTTTCTTTTGTTTTCCTTGCCTGAGGAGATATATCAGTAAAAATATTACTAAGAGTAATATCTGAGACTCTACTGCCTATGTTTTCTTCTAGAAGTTTTATGGTTTTGGTTCTTACATTTAAGTCTTTAATCCATTTTAAGTTTATTCTTTTTTTTTTTTTGAGGGCAGTGTTACTGGCCCCCATATGTGGAATCCAAACCGGGGCCGCTGGCGTCCCAAGCCAGCTCTTAACCACCTCGCCACTCGGCCGGCCAAGTTTATTCTTAAATATGGTATAAGAAGGTGGTCCAGTTTCTTTTCTTTTCTCTTTTTTTTGCATGTATCTGTACAGTTTCTCCAACACCATTTATTGAAGAGACTGTCTTTACTCCAGTTTATATTCTTGCCTCATTTGTCATAGATTAAATTACTACAGAGGCATGTGTTTATTTCTGGGTTTTCTATTCTGTTCCATTGATCTATGTGTCTGTTTTTATGCCAGTACTATGCTGCTTTGATTACTATAGCCTTTTAGTATAGTTTAATATCAGGTAGCATGATACCCCCAATTTGTTCTTCTTTCTCAAGATTCCTGTGGCTATTCCGGGTCTGTTATGGTTTCATATATATTTAAAGATTATTTGCTCTAGTTCTCTGAAAAGTGCCATTGGTGTTTTGATAGGAATTACATTGAATTTATAGATTGCTTTGGGTAATATGGACATCTTAATGATTTTAATTTTTCCTGTCCATGAGCACAGTATATGGTTTCATTTATTTGTTTTTTCTTCAATTTCTACAAGTCTTTTTGTTTAAGTTTATTCCTAGGTTTTTTGTTTTGTTTTGTTTTAATGAAATTGTAAATGGGATTGTTTTCTTAATTTCTCTTTCTGACAGTTCATTGTTGGTGTATAAAAATGCAACTGATCTCTGAATACTAATTTTGTATGTTGCTACATTACTGAATTTATCAGTTGTAATAGGTTTTTTGGGGGACACTTTCAGGTTCTCTATATATAGTATCATGTCATCTGCAGGTATTGACAGTTTTTCTTTTTCCTTTCCAATTTGGATGCCTTTTATTTATTTTTCTTGTCTGTTTGCTGTGGCTCGGACTTTCAATATGATGTTGAATAAAAGTGATGAAAGGGGATATCATTGTTTTATTTCTGATCTTAAGAAGAACACATTTAGCTTTCTCCCAGTAAGTATGATGTTAGCTGTGGGTTTGTCATATGTGACCTTTATTATGTTGTGGTATGTTTTCTGTATTCCCACTTTGCAGAGAGTTTTTATGACAAATGGAGCTAGATCTTGTCAAACAATTTTTCTGCATCTATTGATATAATCATATGATTTTTTTCTTTCATTTTGTTTATGTGGTTTTTTTCACATTAATTGATTTGTGAATATTGATTGAACCTTGCATCCCAGAAATAAATCTCACTTGATCATGGTATATGATCTCTTTAATGTATTGCTGAATTCAGCTTGCTCATACTTCGTTGAGAACTTTTGCATCTATGTTCATCAGGGATATTGGTTTATAACTTTCTTTTTTTGTAATGCCTTTGTCTGGTTTTGGAATCAGGGTAATGCTGGCCTAGTAAAATGAGTTTGGGAGCTTGCCTCCCTCTTGAACTTTTTGGAATAGTTTGAGAAGGCTAGGTGTTAATTCCTTTTTGAATGTTTGGTAAAATTTACCTGCGAAGCCATCTCGTCCAGTACTTTTGTTTGTTGGGAGTTTTTTGATTACTGATTCAATTTCATTCATAGTAATCAGTCAGTTCAGATTTTTCTTTTTTTTCTTTTTTTTAAGGTTTTATTGGGGACTTGGGGGAAGGAACAGCATTGGGGAATAGGGGAAGGGGAACAGACAAGTTGCTGTCCCTTTGGTCTTCAGTCTAGTTGTGGAGGACGTCGTTTCACTGGCCCATGTTGGTATTGTGATCATTGAGCTCTTCCCTGCTGAGGCAGATCGGTCACCGGTCATTGGATGGCTGCTCATAGCAGCTCACAGCAGCTCACACTGGCCGGCCACTCCCACTGGCCACCCACCACTCATGGTAGCTCACGGCAGCCCACTGCAGCCTATGCCGTCGCCAGCGACTCACGGCAGCCCAGCTCCAGGTTGAGCTGTTGTTCACCATCTTAACTGTAGAGGACACGTGTCACTGGCCCACGTGGGATCCGAACTGGTGGCCCTGCTGCTCAGAGTTTGTACCCCCAAGCCAACTCTTAACCAATGAGTCACTTGGCCGGCCCTTGTTTCTTCTTGATTCAGTCTTGGAAGAGTGTATGTTTCTAGGAATTTATCCATTTATTCTAGATTGTCCCATTTGTTGCCATATAATTGTTTGTAATATTTTCTTATAATCCTTTGGATTTCTGTGGTGTCAGTTGTCATTTCTCTTTCATTTCTGATTTTATTTATTTGAATCCCCTCTCTTTTTTTCTTGATGAGTCTGGTTAAAAGCTTATCAATTTTGTTTACCTTTACAAAAAACCAGCCCTTGGTTTTATTGAACTTTTGTATTGTTTTTTTTTAAGACTCTATTTCATTGACTTCCATTCTAATATTTATTATTTCCTTCCTTCTACTCACTTTGAATTTCTTTTGCTGTTCTTTTTCTGGTTTCTTTAGGTATAAAATTAGATTGTTTATTTTAGATTTTTCTTTTTCTTGAGATAAGCCTGTATTGCTATGAATTCCCCTCTTAGGACTGCTTTCACTGTGTCCCATAGATTTTTGGGTCTTTGTGTTTTCGTTTTCCTTTTTCTCAAGGTATTTTTTGATTTCTTCCTTGATTACATTGTTGACCCATTCATTATTTAGTAGCATGTTATTCAGTCTCCATGTGTTTGTGTGTTTTTCAGTTTGTTTTTTCTTGTAATTGATTTCTAGCTTCATAACAATTTGGTCAGAGAAGACATTTGATATGATTTCAATCTTCTTAAATTTATCAAGACTTGTTTCATGGTGAACACGTGGTCTATCATGGAAAATGTCCCCTGTGAACTTGAAAACAATATATATTCTGCTGCTTTGGGGTGAAATGCTATACAAAACATTAATTAAATTCATCTGGTCATTTAAAGCCATTGTTTTCTTATTGATTTTCTGTCTGGATGATCTGTCCATTGATATCAATGGGGTGTTAAAGTCCCCTACTACAACTGTATTACTGTTGATTTCTACCTTGATGTCCATCAATATTTGCTTTATACATTTAGATGCTCCTACATTGGGTACATAAATATTTATAAGGGTTATATCCTCTTGTTGGGTTGATCCTTTATCATTATGAAATGCCTTCATTGTCTGTTGTTATAGCCTTTGCTTTAAAGTCTATTTTGTCTGATATAAGTATTGCTACCCCAGGATCTTTTTTTTTTTTTTTTGGTTTCCATTTGCATGAAACATGTTTCTCCATCCCTTTACTTTCAGTCTGTGTGTGTTGTTTTTAATCTAAACAGCATATTTTTTCTTATCCATTCAGCTACCCTATGTCTTTTGATTGGAGCATTTACTCTATTTACATTTAAAGTAATTATTGATAGATACATTCTTATTGCTATTTCATTATTCATGTTTATGTTCTTTTTTTTCCCTCCTCCTCGTCCTCCTCCTCCTCCTTCTCCTCCTCCTCCTCCTCCTTCTCCTCCTCCTCCTTCTCCTTCTAGAAGTCTCACTAACATTTCTTGCAATACTAGTTTGGTGGCAATGAATTCCTTTAGCTTTTTCTTGTCTGGGAAGCTATCTCTCAATTTTAAATGATAGCTTTGCTTGGTAGAGTAGTCTTGGTTATAGGCCCTTGTTTTTCATCACTTTGAATATTTTGTGCCAATTCCCTCATGCCTTCAAAGTTTCTGCTGAGAAATCAGCTGACAATCTTATGGGAGCTCCCTTGTAAGTAACTAGTTGCCTTTCTCTTGCTAATTTGAGGATTCTTTCTTTGTCTTTAATCTTTGCCACTGTAATTGTAATGTGTCTTAGTGTAAACCTCTTTGGATTCATCTTGCTTGAGAGTTTCTGTGCTTTCTGGGCTTATATATCTGTTTTCTTCACCAGGGTAGGGAAGTTTTCAGGCATTATTTCTTCAAATATGTTCTCAATCCCTTGCTTTCTCCTTCTGGTACCCTTCATTTCTGACTGGTTTTATTTATGGTTTCTATGTCCTTTTTAATGCTTACTATATCTTTGTCAAAGTTCTCACTGAGTTCATCTATTCTTCCCCTAACTTCATTAAGCATCCTTACAACCAACGTTTTGAACTCTGTATCTGATAGGTTGCTTGCCTCCATTTTGTTTAGTTCTTTTCCTGGAGTTTTCGCCTCTTCTTTCATTTGGAACATATTTCTGTTTCCTCATTTTGGCTGCCTCTGTGTTTCTATATATTAGGTAAATCTTCTGTGTCACCTAGTCTAGGCCAGGTGGACTTATGTAGTAGGTGCCCTGTGGAGCCTAGTGGCATAGTCTCCCTGGTCTCCTGCACTGGGTGCTGCTGGAGTGTCCCTGGTGTGGGTTGTGTGTGCCCTCCTGTTATAATTGAGCCTTGATTAGTATTGGCACATCAGTGGTGGGATTGATGCTCAAGCTGGCTGGTTGTGGGGATTGGCTACATCCACAGCTTAGAAGCTGCTGTGCCAGGGCCTTACCCCCATGTAACAGGATTTGCCCCCATGGGCTCTGGTGCCTGATGAGAACTGCCCTTCGGGTGTGCTACTTGTGGGGCTAATTGGGTGGTGCTCTGCTGTGGTCTGAAGCCAACCTCCATGTATGTTAGTTCTGGGGCCTCATGGGAGGGGCTCTGGTGCAGGTCCAGGTCAGCCACTGCCTGTGACTGGCTGGGATCTACCTGGTGGGAGCTACAAAATGATCTGCAGTTTGTCACTGCCTGTACTGGACCTGGAGGTGCATGGGAGAGGCCACACTTTGAACCGAGGACAGCTGTCACCAGTACAGTGCCTGGGGTAGCTCTACAAAAAGCCTACGGTACTCAGGGCTACTGCCACCTGCCAGCTCCTGTAAGGCTCA
This sequence comes from Aselliscus stoliczkanus, assembly GCA_033961575.1. Classification (NCBI taxonomy): domain Eukaryota; kingdom Metazoa; phylum Chordata; class Mammalia; order Chiroptera; family Hipposideridae; genus Aselliscus; species Aselliscus stoliczkanus. Next base: position 29,800,860 of record CM066731.1, read on the forward strand.
GCTGCTGATAGAGCCTTGAGCAGTAAGCCAGTTAGGTGAGGTGGGGTCTTAGGGAGTCACCAGGGTGGGACAAGTGGTGTTCACCAGGTTAATCTAAATTCTGGTTTGGTGCAGGATCTGAGCCTGGAGCTACTCAGCAAAAGTCTCCTAGCACACTGAGGTCAGCTGCCACCTACCTGGGCTTTTACACATCTAACATCTAATTATTTTAAAAAATACCTGCAACAAGAAAATGCTTAGCTATTTTAAGGCCTGCCTACTTTGCGTGTTTCATGAAGGCTCATCTAGCATATGTTGGCCATGCTTGATAAGATAGAGCCTTGTGATTAGAAGACCCCCAAGCTGCTGTTGCCCGTAAGAGTTCTCTGACCCAGAAACTCCAACAGCATACTCCTAAGTGGCATCACCTAGACGCATATACCCCCTCTCTGAGAGTTCTCTTGTCCTTCTCCCCTTCTGGATTGTGACTCTCCTGCCATAAGCCTCTGGAGGTCTCATACTGTGAGGGACTTCCCCTCACATGCAACTGTGTCCAAGCATATCCCAATAAAGCTTGTGTGCCAATTCCTTCGTGGTTTTATCTTTTTCCTTGATAAACCTCCCCTCCCCCAACCCCACCCTCCCACACACCCATCTCTTTAATCTACTACAGGCATCAGGGTAATATTAGCTTCATAAAATTTATAGAGAAGGGTTCTATTTTCTGGAAGAAGTCATTTAGAATTGAAAATAGAAATTTTTCTTAAGTATTTGGTAGAATTCTCCAGTGATACTCTACCTGAGCCTGGAGATTTCTTTTTGGGATCTTTTAATTAAAATTTTAATTTTCTTAGTAGTTATAAGGCTATTCAAATGATCTATTTCATATTGGGTATGGTGAGGTTGTTTTTGTTTTTCAAAAATCCAATACTTTTTCATTGTTCTTTTTCTCCTCTCAGGAATCCAATGATACACATGTTAGATTGTTTATTATAGTCCCACAGGCCCCTGAGGCTCTGTTCATTTTCCCCCCAATCTATTTTCTCTCTGTTGTTTTGATTAGGTAACTTCTACTTTTCTAGATTTAAGTTCACTAATTTCTTCCTCTGTTCCCTCCATTCTGATGTTGAGCCCATCCACCGAGTTTTTAATTTCTATTATTGTATTTTTCAATTCTAAGTTTCCCTTTGGTTCTTCTTCATATCTCCTATTCCTTTGCTGAGACTTTCTGTTTTTTTGCTGAGTCTATTTTTGTTTTGTTTTGTTTCAAGCCTGTTCTTAATTGCTCATTGAAGAATTTATATGATGGTTGCTTTAAAATCTTTGTCAGATGATTCTAATATCTCTGTCATCTTGATGTCAGCATCTAATGATTGTCTTTTTCCATTCAGTTTTGATCTTCATGGGTTTTGGTATGACAGGTGATTTTTAAAATTTTAAGTCTAGAATTTTGGAGTATTATGAGAGTTTGGATCTTATTAAAACTTTTTGTTTTAGCTGGCTTTTCTCTGACATTGTTCTAGCAGGAGTATGGGGTATGTTCTGCCTCATTACTGCCAAGTTGGGGTAGAAGTTCAGATTTCCATCTCAGCTCTCTTGATACCTAATGGCAGGGGTAGGGATTCCAGCTTTCCACTAGGCCTGCACTGATACCTCTCCGGCTAGGAGAGGTAGGAGTGCCTGAATACTGCTCCCCATGTGGCCTCCACTGACACCACAGAATGGGGAGTGGCCTTGTTACTATTGGGCAGTGGTGAAAATCCTGACTGTCCAGTAGACCTCCCTGACATCACTCCAGTAGGAAGAAAAGGAGTGCCACATTACTGTGGATGGAGAGTATAAGGCCAACCTTTTTATGTGGTCTTCTCTCTCTACTAAGTCCATGAAGGGGCTCTTGTTACCTGTTACTGGGAATAAAATTCTCAGCCTCCTATTCTGTCCTCTCTCACACCACGTGGGCAGTGGGTTTTACATTTTACATTCACAATTTACAGCCTCATGAGAGTAGACATTTAGGCTCCCCACTGTAGCATTGGTGGGGATAGGGCCACAGTTTTTTCTGTGGCATTTGGCCACATAGAACAGTTTTCAACCAAATGCTTTCTGTTCTTACCAGGCTGCCCCTTTTCTGGTTCTTTGGCTGGAGAGACTAGGATTTTGTTGTTTTGTTTGTTTGTTTGTCTTTCTCTCTTAGTTTGTTGGCATTTCTGGGTTGTTGGCTTCTTTATCTCCAAGTCTGTGGTAGATAAGGCAAACAGAAAGCCCAGGGAACTCACTACTGTGCTGTTCCTCGGGTCTTGCTATTCCTAGCTGATCTGCCTTCTTCTCTTCACCTCTCAGAGTCTCTTTATGTTTGTTTTATATATAATGTTCAGGGTTTTTCACTGTAATTAGTGGGAAGAATAGGGAAAAGTACCCCTAGTCTATCTTCCTAGAAAAGGAAGTCCATTTTTGGCCATTTTAAAAAATGGACAAAACTCACATTACTCTCTGGATCACACCAGAGAGTAATGTACCCACAGGATTCATGGGGTGACCATGTGGATAATCATGTGAGTCACCTGTTCTGAATGGTACTCCAAGTAACTTTGGGGGCTGAGAATCTCCTCCAGGTATTTATTCAGCTTGAAGTTTTTGATCAACTGTGTAAAATGAGGCACAATTACCAGGTTCCAGTCAGAGAAAGATCTGAACAGTTGACTTTGTTTTGTGAATCAGTGGTAATCACCCACATCTCAAGCAGGAGCTTTGCATCCAAGACTTAAGTCATCAAGTTTATGTCTTTGCTGTCTGTTCCCAGAATCTATCCTCATCATTGTCTCTGACAACCAGACTCACATGTTCCTCTGGGATTTATAATTCCTACTTTTTTTTAGCTGATGAGGAATTTATAATAAGTCTCAGATCTGATGATATTTTAATCACATGTCTATCTTCAGTCTTTGTCGATACAGATAGTTGGAGAGTGTCTACCAGGCTTACCAGGACACTCTGCAAATAGAATTGATTTTTGGTTATCAACAATTCATTATAAGTGGTAAGACAAGAAATTTCACACTAAAGGCAGAGTTTTAAATAGATCTCAGCCCGTCATAAGTCACCAGTTACATTGGAAATTCTTGGGTCTAACCTCCTCATTTCAATCTCATGTACACCCAGACTCTGCATTAGAAAGAGAGGGAGAAAAGATCACTTCCTGCCTGATACAGAGTATTCATTCTAAAGATGGGGACGTTATCAGGATTAGACTCAGCTGCAAGTGACAGAAAAATCACAGTGACAGTGGCTTATATGAGACAGTAATCTGTTTCACTTTTACATGAAAGTCTGGAAGGGCAGTCCAGAATTGGTATGGCAGCTGTCCGTTGAGCAGTGACCCACAGTCCTTTCTTATTCTTGCTTTTCCATTTTCAACATATGGCTTTTACATCGTGGTTTGAAGAGAAGTAGGACACACTCTTTCTCTAGAGTGAAACTTCCTTGAAATCATGACTATCCCTTCTCAATGGTTGATCACAGGCTGAAGTTAGTTAGAAGGAAAGCTGGGTAAGGTAGTTTTTATTCTGAGTGGCCAAGTGCCCACACAACTATTTGTTCTATTACTGAGAAACAAAGGGAGAATGAATATTGGGGAAATTAACAATTTCTGTCACTGGGACTAAGAATAACAACCTATAATGCTAATTATGGGTGACCACCCCAACTCCTGATTTACCTTCACATGCTGTCATTCCTAAGCATTTGAGGATTTTTCTAAGTAATAATAACTACATCTGCCTTTAAGAGTAGGGTTCATAAGGAAGCAGCCCTCCTCCTCTCCAGCAGCTCCAAATGAATGTGTTCTGACTCACCAGCAGCTGAAAGTTCAGGTTCCAAGAATGATTAATTCTGCCATGGAGTCTGTGGAATAATACAGAATAAATATTATGGCAAAGGGATCACAAGACCAAGCAAATAGCATGCCCTTGGCAGGGCAAATATAAATGTTAAAAACAAATCACATACAGTTTACTAGAGAGCCAGATCAAAGCTATAGGGAGCTTTAGTCCCTCTGGAGCTGGCAGAGATGCTAATGACCAATCCAACCTGCTCTTAATTTCCCCCCAAAATATGGAGAGATAAACCCATGCATATAAGGAGATTCATTCTCAAGTCTGGCTTGACTATAAGCATATTATATGAAAACCCACCTGCAAAGCCAATGTTAAAGGTTTAAATTTTAGGGTACCCACTTGCTATGACACCCTGGGACTCAGACCTAAGTAACTATGTCTGAAATGTACCAAAAGCATCTGCTGACACTGCTTTACTTTAAAATAAAAATTTACCTGTTTACAACCTTTGACTTCTCTACAGCTCAGCAATCTGCATCCTCTGGGGAACACAGCTAAGAAACCCATATCTATGAGAAAACAGAATAGATGGTGAAAGAACTCATGTATTTTTTCCCTAAGGAAGTCAAGACTATCCATTGGATCCTGACTCACAGACCCTGTAGTCTTGCACTACATACAGTTCTAATAAGCACGTTACCTGGCTTCCAACTTACAAGCATATTGAAATTGTAGAAGCGGGAAGAGGGCTGCAGACTGGCACATGAATGGCAACAGGAAGTGATGATTGCCAACCTGCCAGCTAGAGAAGAGACAGAAATCTATAAAAGATAGACAGGAACTCCAATAAAGCTGGTTTCCACAGACGTTTAATGGGAGGACAAAACCATGGTTAACCTTTGCAAACACTAGTTAAAGTACCATGTCTCCATTCAACAAACATTTATGGAATACTTACTCTGTTACCCTTGCATCAGGACATAGAAATGAATGCTGGCCAACGGAACATAGACAAAAGTGCTATGTACTGCATTCAGGTGTAGTCTTTCAAATTTCTTGTAAAATACTTCAAACTGTCTCTCTTTTGATAGGTCCCAAAATGCAGAGGATTTAGGAATGGAGTCTGAGGCCCTAAAATATATTGGAGCCCTAGATAGAACTAGCCTGGCTCCTGAATAACTGCATGGTGCAAAACACTTCCACTGACCCACATCAGACTGTGATGTCAGCTAGAAATATTTTATTGGGTCAAGCCACTGAGTTTTGGGGGTGGTTTATTACAGTAACAAGAATTTCTTATCTCATCAAATACAGAAATTAGGATTAAAAATGCTGTTAAAAAACAAAAAACTTGTGGCAGCAAGGAAGCCAATGGCTAGAAATCCATGTAATTACAGTGGCAAAAATTTGGTAAAATTGTCACTGTGGTATCTTGGAGGCAGATGATATGCCTGTTGAACTTGTAGCTCTGTGGGAAGAAATTAGAAAACAACACATTAGTAGTGTGTGTGTGTTGGTTGTTATTGGCTGCATTTGACAAGTTATTAGAAGAAAAAGATGAGCATCAGGAAAAAGAAATTGTCCAATTTGCAAGCAAAAGTAAAAGGGAATAGAGAAAGTCCAGAAATTCAGGGTCTCACAGAGTTGGAAAACCAAACATTTTTAAAGCTCCAAACTAGAAGGTATAAGGACAAACACGGCTTTAAACAACAGAGTCCCAAGAAAATTTCTCTGTTGAACAAAGTGGGTCAGGCTTGCATTAAAGATCAGATTGAGGATATGGCCTTAAAAGCCAAGTTGGATAATTTTTTGAAAGTAGCCACCATTAAATTGAAAGAGGCATGGGGGAAGTGGGTGGGTTAAAACAAAAAAAATAAGGCAGGCTTGAAAACTAAGTCTACGAAGGAATTTTGGGTAATGTTACTGGCACATGGCACTGACTGGAACTGAAGAGATAAGAAGCCTACCAGGTTTTTAATGCAGGGGCACATTTAAATACCTTTTGACTATTCAAGCTTTGAACCCTTAATCTTACTTCCAAGGTGGGCAACCTCCCAAATATACACTTTGGTGTGGCCAAAGAAAATGATGCACAATGAAGACCATGCCACAGAGTAGATCCAGGAGCCACAGAAAACAATGGAAAGTTCCTCCCAGAAAACAGAATTAGAGCTTAATAAAATGTATGAATGCCTAAAGGATTTCAAATTTCTATTGGCCAGTGTCTGCTGTGTGTTTTCCATTTTATCTTCAAATTTGAGTGATTAAGGCAGCAATTCTGTGTTCCACCATTTTATGTTAGTATATGCAGAAGGCAGGGCCGGGACTAGGGTGAGGCAAGTGAGAACCCTAGGATACAAAATTTAAGGACTATCCAGACATGATGGGGAGGACTATATATCAACACATTCTTTGAAGATTCTGCTTTTTGAACTGAATGTAGTACTAACTGAGATTTTAGATTGTTCCTCTTTGCAGGGTGAAGGGGCAGGGTTCTGTGTGTGGAAGAAAAAATGAAACATATATTTGGTTACCAGAAGCATTAACATTGGCAGAGAATGGCAAGGCATTCCACAGTACATATGGTCTCTTTTCCTTGGCACACGAGTAGAACACATTTTCTTATCCTTTTGCATTCAGGTAGGGCCATGTGACTGTGTTCTGCCTAATAGGGTATGTACTGCCCAATAGAATGTTATGCCACTTTAAGCTTGGTTCCTGAAACCTCTGGCGCAATTATCATGTGCCACCAGATGCAAACAATGCAGTAGAGAGATCCCATGCCCTAGAAGAATGCAGAACCACAAGATCTTAAAATCTACCTTGTCAGCAGAGTACACATTTTTCTCAAATTTATATGGAACATTCACCAAGATAGACCACATAAAACACTACTTAACAAATTTGAAATAATACATACCATGCAATGTGTATTCACAGACCACAATGGAATTATGTTAAAAATCAATAACAGAGGGTTGGCAGAGTAGCACGTTGGTTAAGAGCTGGCTTGGGATGCCAGCGGCCCCGGTTCGGATCCCACAAATGAGGTCCAGTGACACTGCCCTGTACAGCTAAGGTGGTGAATAACAGCTCCACCTGGAAATGGGCTGTGCGAGTCCCCGCGATGGTTATGGCTGCAGCCCCTGCTGCAGTGGGCTGCCAAAAGCTACAGTGAGTGGCCGGCAGGCAGCATGAGCGGCCGGCAGCTGGAGTGAGCTGCCAATAGCCACGGTGAGGCTGTCCAGAGGCCGTCGAGAGATCTGCCTCATCTGGGAAGAGCACAATGATAATATCAACATGGGCCAGTGAAGCAATGTCCTCTGCAACTAGATTGAAGATCAAAAGGACAGCAACTTGTCTGTTCCCCTTCCCCAATTTCCCAATTAAAAAAAAAAAAGTCAATAACAGAAAGATAATTTGAAAATGTGCTAATAAATGAAGATTAAACAACATACTTCAAAGTAACATGAGTTAAAGAAGAAATTTCAAGAGAAATTTAAAAATATGTTGGGGTAAATGAAAAGATAACTTATAAAAATTCAGATGCTATAAAATTTGTGAGGTGCTTAGAAGGAAATTTATGGAATTGAGGGCATATATGTAGAAAAGAAGAAAGACCTAAAATCAATAAGTTTCCACTATAGGAAACTAGGAAAAAAGAGCAAATTATATCTAAATTAAATAAAAGAAAAGAAATAATAAGAATTAGGGCAGAAATCAATGAAATTGAAAACAGGTCATCAATCAAGAAAATCAAATTCAAAAGCAGAATAGACAAATAGAACAATATAACAGAATAAAGAACCTAGAAATAGACCACCATAAATATAGTCAACTGATCTTTGACAAAAGAGCAAATATAATAAAATGGAGCAAAATTAATCTCTTCAACAAATGTGTTGAAGCAACTGGATATCAAAATGCAAAAAAATGAATCTAGACATAGACCTTACATTCTTCAAAAAAATTAACTTGAAATCGATCATGGATCTAAATGTAAAATAAAAAACTGTAAAATTTCTAGAAGATAACATAGGAAAAATCCTAGATGAACTTGGATATATGGCAATTACTTTTTAGATACAAAATTAAAGGCACCATCAATGAAAGTAATAAATGATAAATTGGATTTCATTAAAATTAAAATTTTCTGCTCTGTGCAAGGTAGTATTAAAAGAATGAAAAGACAAACCACAGACTTGGAGAAAATATTTACAAAAGAGATATCTGATATAGGGATGCTATTCAAAGTATAAAAAGAACACTTAAAATTCAACAATAAGAAAACAAACAATCCGATTAAAAAATGGGCCAAAAACCTGAACAGTCACCTCTCCAAAGAAAATATACAGATGGCAAATAAGCATATGAAATGATGCTCCACATCATATGTCATTACGGAAATGTAAATTAAAACATCATGAGAGAGTTCCAGTGAAGATGGCCAAGTAAGTGAATACTGCACTAGCCTCCTCCTACAACTGCATCAAAATTACAACTAAATTATAGAATAAACATCGTTAAGAACCACCTGAAGTCTAGCTGAACAGAAGTCCTGTAACCAAGGACAGAGAAGAAACCATCAAGACTGGGAGGAGGGGTAGAGACATGGAATGGCTGGTCCTACACCTATGTGTGGCAGTTAAAAATTGGGAGGGATGTGGAGGTCCCCTACTGAGGAGTGAGGGGTCCCAGCCCCACACCAGTCTCCCCAGCCTCGGTTTCCACTGCCAGGAAGAGAAATCCCCACAATTTCTGGCTATGAAAACCAGGCGAGATTGTGGCAGAGTGAGATGCAAGGGATATGGAGTCCCAGGTGTTCCTCTTAAACGGTCTGTGCACAAACTTACCAATGGACTCACTCACTCTCCAGAGCTGAGGCAGCAACTCAAAAGCTACAGAGACATACAGAGACATACGGGGAGGAAGTGAATTATCTGGCTTCAGTGCAAGAACTGGAAGGGCAGCTTTCTCTCAGACAGAAGTGCTGGCAGAAGCCATAGTTCCTTTGTTGAGCCTTCTCCTCACCCAGGTACAGATGCAGGCAGCTGCCATATCTGAGTCTCCATCAGTCAACTTGGCTAACATTGTTTGCCTCACCCTGGTGATTCCCTGAGGCCCCAGCCCACCCAAGTTGCAGGCCCACCCAAGGTGCTTCCAGTGGATTTTCCATACAAACAACCTGTCTTGGCTCATGCTGTGAACTTACCTAAAAGCTCTCAAAGGTCCACAAACCCCAAACAAGCAGCACCTTGTGGTGACCCATACTTCTTGCTAGGCAACCCCAAGCCTGGCATTGGAGGCAGCCAGCTTCAATTTGCTGCCTCTCCCAGGCACCTCCAACCCAGCACAAGTGACAACTATCTGCAGATCACTTTGTAGCTTATACCACCAAGTGGCCTTGGGCAGGGCATGGGCAGCAGCTGAACTCAGCTTGCAACAAAGCCCCTTCCAAGAGGCCCGGAACCAACACACCCAGTGGCCAGCTTCAGACCACACCAGAGCACCATCCAACCACCTCCATAAACAACATACCCAAAGGGCAGACTTGGAAGGCACCAGAACTGAGCAAGAGCAAATCCTGCTCTAAGGGTCAGTCCCTATACAACAGCCTATTCACTATAGTCATGACCAGTCCTCACAACAAATAAGCCTGCGGATCAGTCCCTCTCGCTGATGAGCAAACAGCAACCAAGGCTCAACTACAACAGGACGGCATGCACAAGCCATACAATGGACACTCCACAAGTACCTGGCTCAGTGACCAGGGAGGATGTGCTACTGGGCCCCACAGAACACCTATTTTATAAGGCCACTCTACCAAGACCAGGAGACATAGCAGCCCTACCTACTACATAGAAACAAATACAGGGAGGCAGCCAAAATGAGAAGACAATGAAACATGTCCCAAATGAAAGAACAGAACAAAGCTCCAGAAATACGAGACAGCAATGTGCCAGATGCAGAGTTCAAAATGCTAGTTATAAGGATGCTCAATGATCTTAGTGAGAACTTCAACAGAGGTAGGAAACATAAAAATTGAGATAGAAATCATAAAAGAAAGACAGAAATGAAAAATACAATAACTGAAATGAATACATTAGAGGGAATCAGTAGTAGATTAGATGAAGCAGAGAATCAAATCAGCAATTTGGAAGATAAGGTAGCAGAAAACACCAAATCAGAAAAGAAAACAGAATCCAAAAAAATGAGGATAGTTTAAGGGAACAACAGTAAGCATACCAACATACGCATGATAGAGGTACCAGAAAATGGAGAGAGCAAGGAAGTGAAATCCTGTTTAAAGAAATACTGATGGAAAACTTCCCTAATTTGGTGAAGGAAGTAGACATACAAACCCCAGAAGTGCTGAGAGTCTCAAACAAGATGAACCCAAAGAGGCCCACATTAAGAAACATCATAGTTAAAATGCCAATGGTTAAAGACAAAAAGAGAATCGTAGAAGCATTAGAGAAAAGCAGTTACTCACAAGGGAATTCCCATAAGACTGTCAGCTGATTTCTCAACAGAAACTTTTGCAGTCAAGAAGGAATTGGCATAAAATATTAAAAGTGAATGAAAAACAAGGATCTGCAACCAGGATTACTTTACCCAACAAAGCTATCATTTAGAATCAAAGGACAGATAAAGAGCTTCCCAGACAAGAAAAAGCTAAAGGAGTTCATCACCACCAAAACCAAACATATTAAAATTCAGTTGCTTGGAGGGAAAATGGAGTCAAGTTGAAAGTTGGGGAAAGTAAATATGTATGGGTGCATATGTGTTTCCACTTAAAGCGTAAAAAAACAAAAAAACAAACAAAAAAATCATGTTGATTCTTAATTATATTTTGAGAGCTGGGATGTGATTTCTACTTATGTCTGTGGTTCAAAACATTCTTCTGTATCATGGACCACTCTGAGAATCTAATAAGAGTGATGACATTTACTGCCCCCAAAATGCACATAAATACATCCATGAGGTTTGGTATATAATTAATTTTATTTCCTTGGAAAATGTTTATTCTTCTCTTAGAGGATTACAAAATAGTTATGCTTTTCTGATTTGGTTTTTCAAGCAAAAACTAATGACCATTTCTTGAAAAAATTACTATATTAGCTGTAATTACTAATTAGCTATGTAGGCTGGGGGCCACTCTCGGCTCCTGGATACTGTCCTAAGTCCCTTGCCAAATGACCACCATAGGCAGTTCCTAATATATGTTTGCTTGCTTCCAGGCCAGCAGGAGCATGTCTCTCTGACTTCCTGAAGGGCTCAGTCCCTTTTAAGGACTCACCCAACAGGTTTGGCCCACCTCAATGATCTCCCTTTAGATTAACAACTGGTTAGAAACTTAATTGTAAGAGTGATATCCCATTATCTTCATAGGTTCTGCTTGCACTCAAGGAGAGGAGATTATAACAAACTGTGTACATCTGGGGATGGGATTCTTGGGGGACATCTTAGAATTTTGTTTGTCACAACTACTTTCCCACAACTGCTTCCAGGGAGGCTCCTTTGGTTTAATAGGAAGTTGTGTGGTTTTTGAAAAGATAAGACAAACATTATCATACAATTGACCAACTTTTGATTTGTTGGAAATGAGGGTTGAAACCCTGACTCACTAAAGCCTGTGGCAGCTATTGGAATCGTTGCCAGTTAAGGATTGGCATGGATCAAGAACACCACTATTCTCTATGAGTTGAATTCATGTTACTTCATTTCCTTTGTTCTGAAATCAATGAAGTCATCTTTGGCAAGGTCGGCTTCACTACTGCTGTCTATGTAAATAAGAAATGGATTACAGATTCACTTTCCACTTGAAAATTGTTTAAGCAGAAGTTAACACTCAAAAGTATTCTGAGGGCTTCAGGCCACTACAATTTTCTGAGTGCGGAGAAATTGAGAAAGCTCCTGCTTTGTCGCTCTCAATTCCAGCCTGTAGAAACATTTGCTTCAGTGATGGAAAGTTTGAAGCTTCCTCTTTCCAAGTTATTCTTTCAACTGTGTAGGCTTGGCCAAAAGAGTTTGTTATGTTGCATTGTTTTGGTTTTGTTTTCAGTAGAACTAGACTGGAGACTTCAGAAGCTTGAACTGAAAGATTTTCCTCATTCAGTCTGACCAAAACTATCTGCCTAATACATCAAGCTGTGACCAAACTCCTTCCGTAAAATTGCCGGGGGAATTGGCTTTCCTTTTCCTTTTCTTGAAAGCACACACACACACACACGCACACACACACACACAAATGTCTGCTTCAAGTTCAGCAAGCACTTCTCGACCTGTCTTATTCTGTTTGGTTGATAATATTCTGCTATATTACTTGACAATATCTGATGAAAAGGTGGTGATTCAAGGCCCTGATTGGAGAAAGATGAAGCTATCTGTAGCTTAGACAAAGCTGTTCACAGGGTGTCTGACACTGATGTGTGTGGATGGGCATCCAGAGTTGTGTTCTTCTAAAAGGCAGTGAGAGCAGACGGGCAGCTGAACTTCCAGGGGTGCCTCCCAGAACCTACGTTGGGAGTTTCCTACCCATCAAAGTTTGCTTGGCAAAGACTTTTCACAGTTTTAAAGAAGTTAGTGGTACCTACCTATATTTTCAAAATTGGCCTCAGAAAACATGTTTATTTCTCTCATGGCACTGGTCAGTAATAATGAACAAGACCCAGAGGTCACAGAGAAATGTTTGTAATTTTGTTCTTTTACACAGAGAAATGTTATCAACTTTCAATTATTTGAAGACTTACTTCAAAATATGAGAAAGGACTATCATACATTTTAGTGTGGGTGACATCAACTGAAATATTATGCTTCAGTTTGAAACCCCCAATAGACCAATTTCAGGGTATGTGGCTTAGCCAACATATTTCTAATCATGTGGAGATTCTTTGGTTTGGCCACAAGTTGAGCAGTCTTGGAGGATGCTTCAAAATAAGGCTCTTGATTTGAGATGAATCCATTTAATAAGGTTTAGTATATCTAAAACTGGGTTCTTCCCATGAATCCTCACAGCCTGAGTTATTTTAGGCTGTAGAAGTATCTGCATTGGCAGAATCCTGTCTCGTCCACAGCAGCAAGACTTGGTATCTGACTGCATTCGGCAATGAAAGTAGACCAACAAGCACAAAAATTTGGTCATTATGTACTTTCTTTCCTTCAATATTTTCTAATTTAAGCTACACCTAACAGAGGCAAAGGCAGATGTTTGAATTCAAAATGATAGAGTACATTTTGTTTAATTCTCATCAATGGTAAACTATTTTAGAAATCTTAAAATGGCAACAGTGACCATTGTATATTAGCCAACCACATACTTAGCACTTGATAAAGACAATTTAAACAAGCAGAAAGCCAGATTTGGAAATTTATACCAGCAAACTGCTGCATTCACTAGTTATCTATGTAATTAAAGAGCTGGTTGCAAAAGTTTGGAGCTGATAATGAACTATGATATCCAGTTTTCTAGGTTTAAAAAGAATCACATAGCTTCCAGTACATTATAGTGCATTTATTAATGTTTTCATATTGCCAGTATTTTCAGATGCATGACCAGTAGGAAACAAAAAATGTACAGTATTGAGAGAACTGTGATGTTCTTTCCTTTCCCTCTAGACCTCCTATAACAACCTAGCAGATGAGCATGACTTGAACACATGGGGAAAGGTCTTGGCTTTTCTTACTTATGCTTCACTGCAATTCTGAACTTTCCTTTTGTATCAGCAACAGCATCATAGGCATGATCCTGCATTTTATTCACTTGACTGTGATTTGCTGCAAATAATTTTATACCAGGGAGAGTGAGTCTTGGCTATATCTTCATCATCAATGAAACTCAAAGTGTACACGTTGATATTTTCTGTGATTATCTTGCATAAATCAATAGTTGTGTTTTTCTTTGCACATCAGTCTTCCTGTAAAATAGTATTGAATAAGCTGAGGAAAGTGATCTCTTTATGCTGCAACAATCCTGTCTTTATCATTCTGATGATTGTGAATTTGTATATTTATAGAAATCAACTCATGAATGCTAAAAAATTGCTTTTGTATACTGGTGAAACAAACTCCTAAAATGCAAATGTTATTTTTCAAGAAAAAGAAAACATTTTCACCTAAGAATGTCAGGTATATTATGCTGTATTCAATTTCTCTTGAATGAATGAAGGTAATCTACTACCAATGGTTTTACCACAAACTTCAATATTCTCACTCAAGTTGCAATGTTTTCAAATGTGTTTCAATTTTTTCATGCTTTCTGAAAATTTTCAATGATTCCTAAAAATTTTCCAAGCTCTTTTCCATTAGAAATTTTTCATGACTGATTTTTTTTTAATGGGGGAAATCAATAAGTATAAGTAACAGAATATTGCATTCTTTGGCAATTCCATATTGGCCAACCATTGAAACAATTTCCTTAAAGCTTTAGAATTTACCTGAGATAGCTTGTAACCTTCAAGTAAATTTGTGTGGATACTGTCTATCATGTAATTTCATGAACCTCAAATGGTACACAGGGTAAGTGGAGGGTGAATCATTGTCTGGCCAGTAGATGAACTCATTAATTATTGGTGATGATAAAGCATCCACTGCATGTTACCATAATTGGCATCATTCTTCAGCTTACGATGGAATATTAGCACACTTTGTAAAAGATAATAACAAACTTCTGTTTTGACAATATTTTAAAATAACCACATTCCAAAACAAACAAAACTCTCTCAGGTATATACAATTGACCACGATTAAAATTTCACACTGCTGCTGGGCTGGCCGAGTGGCTCAGTTGGTTAACAGCACGAGCTCTGAGCAACAAGGTCACCGGTTCGATTCCCACATGGGCCAGTGAGCTGTGCCCACGTTGAGCTGCCGATGAGCTGCCAACAGGCAGATGGATGGCTCAGCTGGTGCTCCTAACAACAAGGTTTCTGGTTCGACTCCTGCATGGGGTGGTGGGCTGTGCCTACCCGCAACTAAGATTGAAGACGGCAACTTGAGCTGAGCCTCCGTGAGCTGCTGACAGACGGTCGGATGGCAACTGGACTTGGGAGCTGGACTAGCTGCACCCTCCACAACTAGGACTGAAGGACAACAACTAAGCTGTTCCCCTTCCCTAATTCCCCAACACTGTTTCAATTCCCCAATAAAATCTTTTTTTAAAAAAAAAAAAAAGCGAGAGAAAGAAAAAAAATTTCACACTGCTAAACAACTATAAAATCTGTGTGCTAAGCCTCTGCAATTGTTTGCAGGAACAAATAAACCCACATGAGGATACAGGCAAACACCAAATGCAGAACAGTGCCAGACTCACCATCATTTTAGATGAGATCCTCAGTAGTGTCCTGTCTTAGTCCATTTGGGCTGCTATAACAAAAATACCATAGAACAGGGTTGGCCGAGTTGCACGTTGGCTAGGAGCTGGCTTGGGACGCCAGTTCCAAGCAGCGGGGCCCCAGTTCGGATCCCACATATGAAGGCCAGTGACACTGCCCTCTACAGCTAAGGTGGTGAACAACAGCTCCACCTGGTTGTCTCTATAGCTAAGATGGTAGGTGACGATGTGGGTTGCAGCCTGTGCTTCTGTGGGCTGCCATAGACTACACTGAGTGGCCGGCAGTCGGCGTGAGCTGCCATGAGCTGCTGTGAGCGGCCGTCCAGAGGCCGGCTACTGATCTGCCTCACCCGAGAAGAGCGCAATGATAATACCAACATGGGCCATGAATCAACGTCCTCCACAACCAGAATGAAGAACAAAAAAGGACCGCAACTTGTCTGTTCCCCTTCCTGATTCCCCAACGCTGTTCCCCTCCCCCAATTCTCCAATAAAATCTTTAAAATAATAATAATAATAATACCATAGATGGCTTATAAACAACAGTAATTTATTTCTTAGTTCTGAAGGCTGAGAAGTCCAAGATCAAGGCACCATTAGATTCAGTGTCTAATGAGAACACATTTTCTGCTTCATCAACACATATCTTGATGTTATATTTATGCAGTTTTTCCAGAAACCAAATACAGTAAGTCCTTACTTAATGTCAATAGGTCCTGTGACTTTAAGTAAAACAACATATTACAAAACTAATTTTACCATACTAATTGATAAAAACAAGAGTTAAGTTCCTATGTCATCTGTGTTATAACAAAATTACATTGAATGAAGCAACATTAATTGAGGACCTTCTGTAATACCCATTTAGGCATAAACATGGTTTTTGGTATATTTTTTTATAAAAGCTTAAGTACTTTATTATTCCACAGTTAAGAAAAGGAGGCCATAGTGTTCTCCTTTGAAGTCATTCATCAGTAAGACTTTATAGTATGTTTTGAAGTGCATTTGACAATGATTTCAGAGAAGAAATGACAGGATTACAAAAGAAACTAGAAAGAAAGGAAGAAAAGCTTAGTAGCAAAATATCAGGTGTCCTTATTTGCCACAGAGCTGCCGCTGAGGGATATCACAGACATCCAGAGAACAGTTTCCCCAACAACTGAAGTACTCCTTGCAGAGTTAACAACTTTCCAAAATGAACATGAGTCATTTCCTTTGCAAATCAAGGGCTCAAAGCCAATGAAATTAGTAGTACATTACAACTTACAGAAAAACTTGAGGAGAGGGCCGGCCGAGTGGCGCATTGGTTAAGAGCTGGTTTTGGGATGCCAGCGGCCCCGGTTCGGATCCCACATATGAGGGCCAGTGACACTGCCCTCTACAGCTAACAACAGCTCCACCTGGAGCTGGGCTGCACAAGCCCTGGAGATGGTGTGGGCTGCAGCCCCTGCTGCAGTGGGCTGCCATAGGCTACAGTGAGTGGCCGGCAGACAGTGTGAGCTGCCAATAGCCGCCATGAGCGACACCCAGAGGCCAGCGACTGACCTGCGTCATCCGGGAAGAGCACAATGAGATACCAACATGGGCCAGTGAAGCAACATCCTCCGCAACTAGACTGAAGAACAAAAAGACAGCAACTTGTCTGTTCCCCTTCCCTGATTCCCCAACGCTGTTCCCCTCCCCCAATTCCCCAATAAAATCTTTAAAAAAAAAAAAAACTTGAGGAGAAATGACAGTGTGACTAGCTTAAACGGCCACTAGTGTCTGCTGATGACACCTCTTTCTGAAACGTCATGCATGTTAAGTGAGGACTGGAAATACAGTGATGCCCACTAGCACATATGTTCCCAGGTTCCGAGGTAGAGCTCCAAGCCATGTGATATTCCTTTCTTCATAAAGTCTAGATGGCCCTTTGGTCCTAAGCATACATTTCTTGCACAAGTTGTGCTACAAGTCTAACCAATAGCTAAAGCATATAGTAGCCAAAATGAAAAGCAGACTTCTCAAATGTGTATACACTGGGTTCACATTGGAAAGGAAAGATGAATAAAACAAACTTTCAAAAACAGTGGAAGAAAAAAACTAAATTGTAAAAGGAGCAAGGCATTCTGTGAAATCTAATTAAAAACAATCAAAACATAATTAAAATACAATTTTAAACGAATATTAAATGTTCATTGATATGATGGGTTTTTTGTTTGCTGCTATGGCATTTAGAAACATTATAAACATTCAAATCATATGAACTGTCCCCCCAAAAATTTAGTACTTTCCCTAACAAAATTCTTCACTTTGAAAGTACACCTTGTGAAGTACAATAGTGACTATCCTTAATGGTAGCAGTGCCTTCTGGGATGTTGGGAGGGGTCTGTTGCACTTAGGGTTGATTTCATGGGTGTGTGCCAATAATGCGCTGAAGTTCATGCAAACCACTTCTGAGAGTTGATTTAATTTTCAGGAATTTATGAGCCAGTTGTTAAACACAGCCATCATTAAATTTTTAATTATACGAGGTGTGATCAAAATCTATGGTGAATATTTAAATTTTAAAAAATTTATTACAGTAAAAGACATATTGCTATTAATCCCCCTCACTTTGAACATACTTATCCCATTGTTCTTGCCACTTTCTGAAGCAGTTCTGGAAGTCCTCTTTTGTTGGGTGTCTTTAGTTGCCCTATCGTGGCTGCTTCGATGTCCTCAATCAATTCAAAACGTTTTCTTTTCATGGTCATTTTGACTTTGGGGAAGAGCCAGAGGTCACATGGTGCCAGATCTGGTGAATAAGGTGGATGAGGACACACTGTAATGTTTTTATTTGACAGAAATTGCCATATACCAGAAACCATGTGTGACACGGAGCCTTTCTGTTGTGATCAGACATAATATGATGAATGCTGCTGCCAAGTGCCATCCAACGGAAAGGCAGGAATTTTCAATATGGGAATCAGCACCTCAAACCTTAGGAACAGTGTGACAAGTTTCAACTTGTTCGGTGTAGTCAGTCGGGTGTGAGCTATGGTTGAGAGAAGGTGTGTTTTTTTTTTGTTTGTTTGTTTTTGTTTTTTTGAGGGCAGTGTCACTGGCCCTCATATGTGGGACCCAAACCGGGGCCGCTGGCTTTCCAGGCTAGCGCTTAACCTCCGCGCCACTCGGCCAGCCCCGAAGGTGTGTTTTTAAGTGTGCCGTAAATCATCTTCCATCATGACAATGCTCCATGTCACACACTACTTCTGGTATATGGCAATTTCTGTCAAAAATATTATGGTGTGTCCTCATCCATCTTATTCACTGGATCTGGCACCGTGTGACTTCTTGCTGTTCTGCAAAGTCAAATGACCATGAAAGGAAAATGTTTTGAATCAATTGAGGACATTGAGGCAGCCACGACAGAGCAACTAAAGGCACACAGGACCGAGAACTTCCAGAACTGCTTCAGAAAATGGCAAGAACAGTGGGGTAAGTGTGTTAGACGTGAGGGGGAGGGCCGGCTGAGTGGCGCGGTGGTTAAGAGCTGGCCTGGGAAGCCAGCGGCCCCAGTTCGGTCCCACATATGAGGGCCAGTGACACTGCCCTCAAAAAAAAAAAAAAAAAAAAAGAACACAGAAGTGAAGGGGAGTATTTTGAGAGGGGTTAATGGCAATGTGTCTTTTATTGTAATAAATTTTTTAAATTTAAATATTCACTGCATCTTTTGATCACACCTTGTATAAATTTACAATTAAATAAATTATACTAAAAGGGTACTCCAAACTTCCTAATTATTTTACTACCATTATCCATGTTCTTGAGGTTATTTCTGTACATTGTATCTGTATGGTGGAAATCTATAATATATATATTATAGATATTACTGCACATCTCTTCCCAACTCTGCATTCAGTGCTGGCATGTTGGTAGCTTGAAATGGGCCATGGTGACCGATTTTATTTGCACCACAGAAATTGACAAATGGTACAAAACAGGGCTTCAATGTTGCTGATTTTCTAGACTAAGAAAGTAATGGAGGAAATGTTAATAACGCAGATTAAACTTAAAAAGTATGTCACATCTGTAGCTGTTACATTGTAAAGAGCACAGAAAAATGAGGAAATATTCTTTCAGTATTCTAAAACTGTTAACCAATTCAGCAAAGTTGCTCAAATCATTGAAAAATGATTGAAGTTCAGACATACCTCTTAATTATTTACTTTTGTCTTATTCAATGATGTAAAGAAAGACATTAACCAACATTCATGTTGGAATTACACTCGTCAGTTGCAACCTTAGATTATCTCCAGACACAAGAATTCATCAAAATCAATTCTTTTCAAAAAAAAAAAAAAAAAATCAATTCTTTTCCATGACTTCTTTATTTCCACTCCTTTGTTTCTGTTCTTTTTCTGTTATTCTAATTAATGAGATATTGATTTTTTTTCATGTTTGCCACCTCTTTATTTTTTTCTACTTTCTGAGAGATTTTTTTCAACTTTATCTTCTATTCAATTTTTTTCAATTTTTAAAATTTAGCAATCAATTTATTTTATTTTTTAAAGATTCTTATTAAAATATAGCTAACATAATATATTAATTTCAGGTGCATACTATAGTTATTCAACATTTATATACTTAAAGAAGTGTTGGCAATCATTTTAAATTGCCAAGATTTCTTTCTTGCTCCCCAATTTTACCCTTTTTACAAGCATTCTTTTCTTGTTTTAAAGGTGCAATTTTAATTTCTCTATGATTTCTGAATACACAAAAGGATTTTTTAAAAATTATCCACTGTTCTCTGAATTATTTGTGTTTTGTGGGATCAATTTTTCTGTTTAATTTGGTCCTTCTTCTTCTTGTGATGACCTTTTCTTGAATGTCTAGTGATGCTAGACATAGTTGCTCATATATATTTAAAAATGAGGCAGGGCCGGCCGAGTAGCATGTTGGTTAAGAGCTGGCTTAGGAAGCCAGCAGCCCTGGTTCAGGTCCCACATATGAGGGCCACTGACACTGCCCTCAAAAAAAAAAAAAAAAAAAAGAAGCAATAGGAAAGCTTTCATTGGAAGCTTGCCTGTGTGGATGGGCTTCTTGGATGGCAGGCTTTGTTTTCAGGTGAGCAATTGGGGATCAGCCAATTTGCCTGGGGATTCCAAAATACCAAAATGCAGAGGTCCTGCACTATAATCTAGTTTTCTCCAGGCAGGTTGGTCAATTTCCTTAGAGAAGTACCTTTCTATTTATTTTAATCTTGGGGATAAACACTAAACAGCCTGTTATTTTGAGACCAGGGTTAAGATATGGAGGCTCCTATTTTCTGCCACACTTCATTTCTATCCTCCGTTTTATGTGCCATGTTTGAGTCTTTGAGTCTTGAACATCTCTAAATTTCTACAGGCGAATCAATCCCCTCCTCAGTTGCAGGCCACCTCTATGTATGCCAAGAAACAGCTTCTTATACCCTGTTTCGTCGGCTACCACTGCATTTTCTGCTTTCTGTCTCCAGAAATGTGCGGAAATTCTCATCAGTGGATGGCATCCCTCATCAGTTCACCATCTTGAAACAGAAAGCTCAACTCATTTTTAACACTGAGACTTAGGCTTCAGACACAGGAGTAACTCCTTTAAGAGGGAGTAAGAAGAGTTATGGGTATGGGGGTGTTATTGTCATTATTTTAAAACCTCAGCTAACATTTCTGTAATTATTGACTCATGTAAGACCTCCCTCTCTCTTTTTAAAATTTATTTATCTCCTTCTTCACTCTTCTCCCTCTCCTACTAGGCAACCAATTTACTATGGGTGACGCATGTCCTTCTATCTGTATGTATCACTATGTATCATTATTCTTTGTGAACTTATTTTTAGGGCTACACAAATGATATTATGGTAAAGATCTCATTCTCCTTTTTTACTTTTATTCAGTCAGCTCATTAATTACATTTTTCAAAAATTCACATATCTCTATTATTTTTTATTTGCTTGATCTATCAGTTAAAATCTCCAACTACACTTGCTGATTTATCTATTTCTGTCAATTGTTTAATATATATTTGAGATTGTTTTGTTAAGTGCATATGTGTGCATGGTTATGTCATCTTGTGTTTATTAGTATATACTATCCCTTTCTCACTTTTATGCTATTTTTACATAAATTTTATTATGTCATATATTAAAATTGTTACCTCAGCTTTCTTTTAATTTTTTGTTTTTGCCTGGTATATCTTTTTTTATCTCTCTATTTCTAAAATTTCTGTGTGTTTCTGTTTTAAATGTGTATTTTATATATAACATCCTTCTTTTAATCCAACATGGACATAGAGATTTTTACTAACTGTGATGGTTAATTTTATGGGTCAATTTGAGTAGGTCACAGGGTGCTCCCGTGTTTATCAAATATTGTTCTGGGTGTGTCTGCAAGGATTTTCTTTTAGAGAAGATTAACATTTGACTCAGTAAACTGAGTAAAGCAGATTGTCCTCTGTGAGTGGGTCTCATCCAATCAGATGAAGGCCCAAATAGAACAGAAAGTCTGACCCGCCAACAATATGATTTTTATTGGGGTATTGGGGAAGGTATAGTGTTGGTGAACTGGGGAAGGGAACAATGTGTTTTTTCAGGACCCATCAGCTCCAAGTTAAGTTGTTGTCCTTCAGTCTTAGTTGTGGAGGACACAGCTCAGCTCGAAGTCCAATTGCCATTTACAATCTAGTTTGGGGGGGGGCGGCGCAGCCCACCATCCCATGCAGGAATCAAACCGGCAACCTTTTTGTTAAGAGCACGTGCTCTAACCAACTGAGCCATCTGACCACTGGGTCCATTTAGCCCAAGGTGCCGTGCTCATTCTTAGTTGCAGGGGGACGCAGCCCACCATCCAATATGGGAGTCAAATCGGCAACCTTGTTGTTAAGAGCGCACACTCTCACCAGCTGAGCCATCCTGCCACCTTTGGCAGCTCAGTGGCAGCTCAGCTCAGGCGCAGCTCACTGGCCCATGTGGGAATCAAACTGACGACTCTGTTGCTCAGAGCTCGTGCTCTAACCAACTGAGCCACCCGGCCAAACAGTACAATATTTTTTAACCATACAAATAAGGAAGTCTCAAGTTACAGTCCCAATAAAATTAGAAAAATGTCCAAATCGCATGTAGACATTTTAAAAGTGAAGTAAATACCAAATAAGGGGATATGTGTTTCAGGTGTTGCAGAAACAGAGACAAGAAAAAGCAAAATTTCAAAGCTGTAAGGCATATGGCTGAGTGGAAAGCTGAAACCTTAGGTTATTTCAGGCAGGATACACAACATGAACCAGCAGAACTCAAGAAATTGGCAGCCCTCAGGTCATTCTGAACATAGAGGTCAAGAACAGGCTGAAACAATGGCAGGAAAAATTTAAAAGTCTACATTCTGAATCACTGGCCTGATTCTCAAGCTTGGCTCTCATAACACTGGAGGTTGGGCATATTCCTATCACCAGCTCCACCCCAGACAGTTCCAGAGGATTACTCTCCAGAGAAAGTGATCATCCACAAAGAAGAAATTTCAGACACTTAAATCTGAGAGGGTTGCTAAAAAAGAGGCTGGGTCCCCATCCAATTACCCTTCAGAAGATGCCATCAGAACAGTCCCACTGCTCAGCTTCCAATCAGCATCTACCAAAATGATCACATGACTTTTCTCCTTTCATTTGTTACAGTAGAACCCTCTTAACTAACTTAAATTTAACTGACCAATACTTACCATCTCTCAGGAAAACATACTTACAAATGTTTACAGACAGTTGACTCTTCAACAACAGGAGGTTGAGATACTGACCCCCCACACACTTGAAAATTCACATATAACTTTTGACTTCCTAAAAACTTAACTATAGCTGTCCTTCAATATCCAGTCCTGGATTGGTTCCAGGATCCACTGCTGATACCAAAATCCGTGGATGCTCAAGTCCCCTATATAAAATGGTATCCATCAATACATACAATTGGCCCTTTGCATCCACGGATTACCAACCATGGATAGAAAATATGTACTGTTTTCATTCCGGGGTTGGTTGAATCTCCAGATACGAAACCAGAGGATACGGAGGGCTGACTGTATTTACTGGAAAAAACCTACATGTAAGTGGACCTGTGCAGGTCAAACCTGTGTTGTTCAAGGATCAACTGAATGTTGCACTCATGACTATAGGCTACTCTCTAGTATAATCATGTATTCCTGTTGCTACAGATTAAGTTGTTCAGTTGTTGTTTATACCCAAATTGCTTTTTCCCATTTGTACTTGTTCTTTTAAATATTTAACTTAATCAAATATTTTATAATTTGACAAAATATGACTATGAAGGGAAAGAGTTGATCCTATTTGGTTTGGGTTTTTTTGTTTGTTTGTTTTTTTGAGGGCAGTGTCACTGGCCCTCATATGTGGGACCAAACCGGGGCCGTTAGCTTCCCAAGTCAGCACTTAACCACTGCACCACTCGGCCGGCCCAAGAGTTGATCCTATTTGGAATAGAGAGAATTCTAAAGATTTCCCCCAAGATTCTCATCCCCTGGTTATTCAAACACTAACCTAGGTACTGTTTTGTTTTTTTGTTTTTTTGTTGTTGTTTTGTTTTGTTATTTTAACTTTATTGGGGACCACTGTGTTTTTCCCAGGATCCATCAGTTCCAAGTCAAGTTGTCCTTCAGTCTTTGTTGTGGAGGGTGCAGCTCAGCTCCAAATCCAGTTGCTGTTTTCAATCTAGTTGTGGGGGGGCGCAGTTTACCATCCCATGCGGCCATCCCATGTGGGAGTTTAACCGACAACCTTATTGTTAAGAGCACACACTCTAACCCACTGAGCCATCCAGGTGCCCATGAGCAACTCAGCGGCAGCTCACCTCAAGTCATCGTCTTCAATCTAGTTGCAGAGGGCACAGCTCACTGGCCCATGTGGTAATTGAATTGGCAACCCTGTGGTTCAGAGTTCACGCTCTAAACTGAGCCACCCTGCTGCCCTAAGGTACTGTTTTACAGATGGAATTAAGATTATTAATAATCTGACCTTAAAATAAAGAGATTATCCTGGATTTTTCTGGATAGGGCCAAAGTAGTCACACAAGCCCCTGAAAACAGAAGAGAAAGGCAGAAAAAATGAGGCATATGGGAAATCAGAAAGATTAGAAGTGTAAGAACTCACCACCACCACCACCACCCCCCCCACACACACACACAGACACACACCATTGCTGGCTTTGAAGATTGAGAAAGGATGCCACGAGCCAGAGAGTATGGGCAGCCTCTGGAAAATGAGAATGACCCTGGACAACAAATAGTCCACCAGGAAAT
Source organism: Aselliscus stoliczkanus (assembly GCA_033961575.1). Classification (NCBI taxonomy): domain Eukaryota; kingdom Metazoa; phylum Chordata; class Mammalia; order Chiroptera; family Hipposideridae; genus Aselliscus; species Aselliscus stoliczkanus. The sequence continues at coordinate 29,825,297 of CM066731.1, forward strand.
GGACCTGAGTCCTACAGCTTCACAGAACTAAATTCTGCCAGCAACCCAAATGATTCTGGAAGTGATTCTCTCCCAAGAGACTCCTGTAAGAAATGAAGCTTAGGCAACACCTCTATTATAGCCTTGTGGGACTCTAAGCAGAGCCCAATGAACTTCTGATCTACAGACCTGTGAGAAAGTAACTGGGCATTGTTTTAAGCAGCTGTGGTTGTGGTAATTGGTTACAGAGGTAGTAAGAAACTAATAGACTATAGAAGCCTAAATTTACTACTTTGAAAATATTTGATAAGATGAGCTACTGAAAAAGGTTGATTTTGAATTTGATATGAACTTGACAATTGTAAAAGACTGGAAAGAAGATTGCCAAAAAATGCATTCTATTTGCTTCACAAACACCCTTAAGTTTTTACTCCACTTTAATAGCACCCCTACTGGAACTTGAGGGCAACACGTTATGGGGATGGCTTAGGCAGGAAAAGAAAGACAACTCAGAATATGGGTTAATGGTAACGCATGCTAAAAGAAAACAACTTAGCTCTACATTTAAAGACTGGTGTTTATATGTTTTAAGTTAAAATAAAATGTATAGAGTATCTATATGCCATTTTAAAAAAGATTGCATGCTCTAAGCAATTGTTTTGATTAACAGACAAACTATCAGTCCTGATTGTCTTTGATAAGAGAGCTCCTGTAAATTAGTAAATCATCAACTGCTTTCCTAAAGTTCTATGCTCCTGTCATTACTAGCTATACCAGGTGTGCAATGCTATCTTTCACTCTAAGCTCTCTGCAGAATAGTGCCTGGATCTTGAGGTAGGAGTCCTTTCTGGACTGACTAGTGGTTCTTCTGCAGCTGCGTATGGTGTAAATGTGAGAAGGTTTCCTTGGATGCCATGAATTTTCACAGGGATTTTCAGCTTTCAAGTTGAGCAGGACCTGCAGTGGTCTCCTCACTGCACAGAAGTCCTTGAATTGCTGAGATGACACGTTCCTGGCTTCAGCATTTCAGGTTTGTACTGTTTCAGAGGCTGCAAACTGAATGAAATGCTTTAGGGGTGAGGCAGGTAACCTGAATGAGAAAGGGAGTACTGAGAGCTGGAATAAGCAACAGGGAGTGGTAAGTCCAGTGATAAACTAGAATGCCTGCCAAAAAAAGAACAGAGTGTCCGTTAGTGACTGCTGATGCTAATTTCATGCCCACTACCAGCTACATTTTCAATCTCCTCTATTTCCATGTTTTAATGGCCATTTTGACAAAATATATACAATTTTACAAATATTATAACTAAGAGGTATATTAATTGCAAGTAGTTGACCAAAGTAAAGTTGTATTTTGCAAAACATTTTCTCCCTACATTTTTGTGAGCAACCAGTACACTATTTTGTCATTGTATTATACTGTCACGCAATGAGAAGGAACCAGAAAGTCTGGGAGGACCAGTATACTTTCATGGGGAGAAAGTTGAGAAAATATAAGGGGAAGCTGAAGGAGACAGAAATGAAAAATTACAAAAGAGCAAAATAAGCATTTTGAGAGGCAGTAGGAAAAGGCTTTTGAAATTTTTAATCACTAACTCAGAAAATAGTTTTCTGGATTGTAGGTATACTGCCTACTCAAAAGTGAGTTCAAATTATATTCAATCACTTTTTTTAAAAATGCTATCTACCCTGCTGAGGGTCATGAAAATTTTCCCTGTATTTTTGAGAAATTCTTCTTGAGAGATTCTTCTCTAATCATTGGTTTGAATTTAATTTTAAATGACGTCTGAATCCCTTCGAGAAAAAATTGTGTATATTCTTTCTCACAGCTCAGTTTCATTAGAACATTAGCATGAAGATTTTTGACACGCAAAAAAAACTAGTGTATTTGACTATTTAATTGTTAAAAGTTTTAGGGCGAGGTTTCATTTTTTTCTACAAAGTCTGGCAAACTCTGGCGAAAACAAAGCAAATAGGCCAGCAGTCTAAAAATAGACACCAGTTACATGTCTTTTTTCATGAAACCTATTTTAAGTAGATAATTGCATGAAAAAGAATTATAGTTATAGTGGTGATAAGAAATTAGGCACTAACAACTAACTAACTTTCTGAAACACATCAGAACTAAAAACTCAGAAAGAACTCTGCTTCATGGTTCAAGCAAACAATAAACAAAAGGTATAAAAGTTAATTCCTTTCTTAAAATTATATCCTGGAAAGTTATTGAAGTTGCTGAAGCTTAAGGATATTGAAACAATGATAATTTCAGAGGCTGTTTTGTGATGTTATATAGTTTGAAGCAGGATGTGATTAAGAAGTAATTTTTCAGTAATAGGAAACAGGGAGGAATATCTACAAACAAATTTTAGGTAATTGCAAATGGACAACTTGCATAATTCCTGGATTAATTATTAATATTGAAGGTAAAAATATTTGATAGTGCAACCTTGGAAATTAGTTGAAAATTAAATGCTAACTATTGTAGGGGATTTATTTTTTTGACATTTCGTGACTTATGTGTCCTTAAATAAGGCTGCTTTATCCTAAATGATGAGTTATTGAGGAATCATTTTAGGCAGTAAGCCAGAACAGGAAATAAAAGATTAGAGCAGTGTCAAAGTCAAATGCCTACAGGGGCCAGGCAGAGGACATAGTAAATGAGGGTGGCCTGGTGTGAGAACAAGGGGATTAGTGGAGACAGGGACCAACTGGGAGTATGCAATTCATCTGAAGGGGCAGCTGTTGACATACGAGAATGTGGGTGATGAGATCTTCAAATTTTTTTAAGTGACTTTGGATATTTGATTTTATGTGACATCTCTTGATAATTAAGCCAGCAAATAAGTCAGCAAATAATTACATTTTTAAAAAACCTATGAGTCAGATAAAACTCATACATGTCTGGGTTCAGCTTGCAGACCATCTCTGGATTACCAGAAGAGGGATGACATTTATATTAATTGAGCACCTATTAATTGTCAGTTATTATACATAAAATAAGCTTACATCGCAACTCAGTGCAACAAGTATAAGCATCTCCATAACACAGTGAGGAAATTGAGGCTTACAGAGGTTAGAATATTATTGATAATCAATTTCCATGGGTAGCAAAAAGTCTAATAAGAAAAATAAACAAATCAAGTGATAAATGGGCCACAAATGACTTAGCATGTCTAACACAATCTGTTGTTTAACAATAATAGGGGGATAAAATGAAGGAGGAAACGGATATACTTAATGAAATACACACCTATAGAAAAATGTATGAATAAGGTAATGTTTTATCTAACTTTCGTTGGACAATTTGAACATGGAAAGGGCTCTGCATTTGTGGACTTGACTTCTAGTTCACAATACTTGGGTTTTCCTGAGATGGCTCCGTGTTCTTTTTCTGACTTGTGACCCTGTTTTTCTGCATTTCTGCTCTCAGTGGAAGAAGGGAGGGGAATGGGCCTCCAGATATAATGGGAAGTTATATCTGTAACTTCCAGCAGGAATCTGTTCTCTTAGCGCATTTGGACACAGTATCAGAGGGAAAAGTTTTCAGGACCTGTAGCTGAGTTGGTGTACCACTTGCAACACAGCGGACAAGCTCTAACCATATAATTGCATTAGGAAATTGTATTCTTCTTTGTGTTTTCTGAATTGTAAATATATATTATGTTTAAATCAGAAATAAATGCTGTTTTTTGAAATTTAGTTGACAGAAAATGGTACTCATATAGCACACATAATTTGAACAGTAAGTAGGTAAACAGCTTAAAGAAACACCTTTCCTTGACAATGTTGCCATTAAATGTTCATTCATCCCACCCCCAAACATGTGTGTCTCTATTTAGGCTTCTCAGCTTTCCTGACATTCCACTAACTTTGGCCTCTTTGAAGACTCACTCAGGTGCATTGTCATCTAAAAACAAGTTTCTTCTCTTCTTGGGCCTGGACTTCTCAGGCTGGCCAGTATGGGTGGGAAATTCTTTCCAGGTCTGCCCTCCTGGAACTGCCTTTCTCCTCTCTGAGACTACCATCCATTTCTTCTCTTCTGGTTTAGGAGTCATTCATTCATTTCTGTTATTTTCCTGATTATCCTTAAATTTTGAATTAAGCATGTATAATTTGCCAAAGTTGAAGTTAATCAATGTTGCCTCATCTTTATGCCTCTCTAAAACCAGACTAGGACTGTGGGGTGACTTCGCTCTGATCTTTTTGCACCTGGCTTATAGATTGTCTGATGTTTTAGTGTCACTTTTTATTCTCTGCAGGTAATTATTATTGTTCTTGAGATACACACACACACACACACACACACACACACACATCTCTATATATTTATATATGCACTACATATTTGGATTTTCCCAAATGTTTACTGACTTCTTGGTTTACCATTGCTTTTTGAGTACTGCTCCCTCCTTCTGAGTTCAATGTCCTTTTATTTTTTTATTTTTTTAGATTTTTTTATTGGGGAATTGGCGGAGGGGAACAGCATTGGGGAATCGGGGAAGGGGAACAGACAAGTTGCTTTCTTTTTGTTCTTCAGTTTAGTTGTGGAGGACGTTGCTTCACTGTTGGTATCCTCATTGAGCTCTTCCCGGATGAGGCAGATTGGTCGCTGGCCTCTGGGTGTCGCTCACCACGGCTATTGGCAGCTCACTCTTGGCTGTCAGCCGCTCACGCTGGCTGCGGGCCACTCACTGTAGCCTATGGCAGCCCACTGCAGCAGGGGCTGTAGCCCACACCGTCACCGGGGCTCGCACAGCCCAGCTCCAGGTGGAGCTGTTGTTAGCTGTAGAGGGCAGTGTCACTGGCCCTCATGTGGGATCCGAACCGGGGCCGCTGGCATCCCAAAACCAGAGCTTAACCAATGCGCCACTCGGCCGGCCCTCAATGTCCTTTTAAACATACTTGCTTAGTAGTCCCTTCAGTAAGGCTGTCTTGGTGAGGAGCTCTCTCTCATGCCTAAAAATGTCTATATTTCACTGTTTTTCTACCATGATAGGTAAATGATGTTGGCAGTGATTTTTCTCTCAGTGCTTTACAAGTACATTTCCATTAGTTTTTAGTTTCTATTGTTGTTTTTGCTATCAGCCTAAGTGTTGTTCTTTTGTAGGTAAACTGTTCTCTCTCTCTCTCTCTCTCTCAGTGTTTTGAAATTTCTTACATGTCAAGGTGTGGATTTAATTTTATTTATCCTGCTGGGGACTTGGTGTGAATATTGATTTCTATTGTAACCACATCTTCAGCAGCCTGCCAGGAGAGCCCCTGTGCAACCAGCATTGAAGGTGTGGTTTTCAGAGGTGTGTATGGGAGTGTGTGTGTGTGTGTGTGTGTGTGTGTGTGTGTGAGAGAGAGAGAGAGAGAGAGAGAGAGAGAGAGAGAACTTCTGCTAGAGTCCTAGGTGTATCATTGGTCTAGGGCAACAGTCTATGTTAACACCTTAGCTTGAAGATTTGCAAATCACAGAAGTAAGTAGAATACACTGGAGCTCCAAACTCCTGTGAGGGTAAACCATAATGAGAAATTACCCCCACCCAGAGCCTGGGCTGAAACAGACATGCTTCCTTGTCATCCCTTCATGCTGGTGGGTGGATATTTTCTAGTTCTTACCTTTCCTAAGGATATAAGCCTTCAAGGGTTGTAGCTACAAGCAGGGCTCTAAGTTCTAACTTTCTGTCTCCTCTACTGTCCCCTTGTGGCCATGAAATCCCAAGTGCCCTGATTACCTGCCTAGGTGGGGACAAACACACCCCTGCTAAAACTGCTGCAGCAGCAGCCCTGGCCCTTCTCTCTGTTTCAGTTCCATCTTCTACTTTGGCCTTTGGATGTCTCTCACTTTCTTAGGAACTCATCTACACATTGAAAAGGATGTTTGTTGTGTTTCATCCTGTATTTAAAGGAATTTGTGGAGGGAAGGTTTTTATATTCTCTGATCGCCCAGTAGTTCTGGAAATGGAAGACCATATAGTTCCTCTACTCTTCCTTCTGTTTTCTCTTCCTCGATTGGATCTTTTCAGACCAAAGACTCCTCCATCTAGAATATGGACAGGAGTTCCAAACTTGGTTTGGCATCCTTCTTTACACAATAAATCCTACCGCAAATCTCCTGGATTAAATATTTTATTCCAGCTACAGGTAATTATAGTAGCACAAGAAGCCACCCCAGGAAGTAGATTCTAGTGACAAGACCCCAAGATTTCTCCTTTTATTTGAATTTTTGCAGGTTCGTTTAGAATTTAAAAAAAAAATTAATTAAAATGGTTTCCATTAAGGTCAAATCTCACCCACATTTTAGAGATTCCTTTGAGTTGGAAGGAAAACACTTTTATTGGGCATATTAAAATGAGTGGGAGGGCCTAGTTTCACAAAGCTGCTTTTTGACACTGCTTTGATTTGCTTTACATTTATTCTGGATGAAATTCACTGTAAAAGATAGTCTGACAATCATTACAGGTGTTGGTTTTTTTGTGTTCTTTTGTTTGTTGGTTGGTTGGTTAAGATCAAGAAACATGGCCTTAGGGTATATTACTTTCATGTAATTTAATTGGAATGACCCAGATGAGCACTAAAGGAAGTGGCAAGGAAAAAAGTTAGGAGCTTTGAATTCGTAGAGCGAGGAACAGGAAAGAAGGGTCTCAGTGAAGAGGGTGGAAAGTGAACACAGACAGGTTATAACCTTAGAAGGAGCAAGCTTTGGGATCTTATAATGGTTAGGGACTGCCTGAAATTAGATGGCACTCTCAAAGAAGGCAACTGAATAAAATTTAATGAAGGGGCAATTTAGAAAACAACCAGCAAAGGTAAGTGAAGTACATAGGGATGAGCATCAATCAGGTTATCACTCCCAGCATGAAAAGGAAAGAAGAGGAACTGGTTACACGAACCTGGGGAGAGCCATAGCTGTAGGAGACAACTGGCTTCAATCAGGAATGCAATCCCTGTGAAACCTTGGCCCAGTACAGAGGAAGGTTGCAGGGCCCAATCTCTCTCTCCTCCATCAACCCTTTGATCTCCCACTAGTGGTGCCCTTTGGCTTAACACAACTAGAGGCCAGAGGGCAAGAGAGTCCCATTGATGCAGCCAACAGAGGTCAGCCTCCTAGGTAGAGCAAGAGCCCTGTGGAGAAAGGTAGAGAGCGGTGGATCTGGAGAGGCAGACAGACTGTCCAGCACAGGAGACCCTGCACCACTGGTTGGAGGGCATGTGGATTCATGTGGGTACAGGGAACACACAGAGTGTTAGCACTCCTTGACTACCTTCTTTTCATTTCTCACAGTCTTGCTTTCATGCTGCTTCTGCCTTTTCATGTTGAAATAGTACCTAAATGGTTATTGGAAAGGCACTCATTTTGGAGACAGTCTTCAGGGGGTGGAAATGCTTTCTCTCTTCCCCATTTGCCCCTCCCAGCTACACGTCTCATGGAAAGGTGACAAAAATCAAGCCCTGTCTCCTGGCAAGCTGTTCAGCACCTTGGTGGCAGTCAGAGTGGCACCGAGCAATAGGAGCAGTGGTGAGTTGCGCTCATATGGATTAAAATATCAGGGGGGAAAAAATCAGGGCAAATCTAGAACTCCACCAACCTTGTCATTTCCCCAGTGGAACTCAGTCCCACCAGGCCACCCAGGTCTAGTACACCTTTCCAATTTAAACTCTTGTGTCTCCATTTAATCACTGATTTTCTTCATTGGACAGCTACAGAGAAAAGAAAAAAAGATGAGAAGGAACAAGTGTAGAAAACAGAGGGTATGTGGCTTTTCCTCTTCCTTTCTTAATTGAAATAATGCACTACTGATTTTCCTCTGCATGGGACCATGAACACTTGAACCTGGCTAAGGGAGGGCTCCAGAACCAACCTTTAATCACCTGTCAATTCAATAACCATGGCCTGTAATATCATTCTCAGCATTTGACGAGGACATTATTCATAACGATTGGTATCTTTGTGTGTGGACAGGGCTCATAGTCCGAAGCTGGGCTAATGTTCCCTTTTAGGTTGCACATGTAAAATCTATTTTCTAGTCTGTGGAAAAAGCCACTAATTGAAGCATCTGGTGCCATTTGTGAGCTTGCCTTTTTTGCCCTCTGGTCGGTCACTTCTGTAAAACTAGTCACCCCATTTCTGATTACAAAATGCCAGGTTGGTCTATCTGCCCCTGTCATTTCTCAGCTAATCACAAATATTAGGGCCCAATTCTAGTAACAGTGTACCGGGAGAGTAGAAACCATAGGCTCTGACCAGAGTGCCTTCTGCATGGTCTCACACATAGGTGCTCAACAACATCTGTTGAATGAATAAATAAATGTTCTTCAGACTTATATTTACTACTCCAAGGTGAATGGATATAATGATAGTATGGTTGAGAATTTAAAAGCAATATTGTGATAATTCATAACAGTATCGACCTGCATGGGTTGTTGAAGATTAAATGAACATATGTGAAAATGCCTGGTAAAACTTTAAAGCCCTTTATACATGTTAATTACTATCATTATAGATAGGTATTGTTGATACTTTCTGCAAAGAGTATGAGATTTGGAGTCAGAAGATATGTCCTTCTTCACAACTCCAAATAGTGTGGCCTTGAAAAGTTGCCCAGCGTTGCACTCTGAGCCTTATTCCTCTCATCTGTAAAGTGGGGCTTTTAATACTGTTATTTTGTTTCCACATACAGCTCAGAGTTGCAAAATGCTTTGAAAGTTGTAAAGCACAAGGAGAAGTTTTTTTTGTTTCTTTGTTTGGGTGATTAGCACACCATGATCCAGTGGACAGAATGTCAATGGGATACACACTATTACCCCCACGAGTAACAATGAATTTGAAAATATATACTTCTCAGAAAGTGTATCCATTTGGAGCCCGAGCCATATGGCTGTTGAAGCTGTGGACCACTCAAGGATGAATGCCACAGCCTTGCTGCCAATGTGGAATGCTCAAGCCAGTGAGGCTAACAGAATTATTGGGTTGTCGGAAAAGTCATGCTGCATTTTTGCAATGAAAAACATAGAAAAAATATGTCATGACTTTTCTGACAACCCAATAAATCTGTGGATAACTTTTTTCTTTTTTTTTAGAGGGCAGTGTCACTGGCCCTCATATGTGGGATCAAAACCGGGGCCACTGGCGTCCCAGGCCAGCTTTTAACCACTGCACCACTTGGCTGGCCCTGTGGATAACTTTTAATTGTAGTATTAGGAGACCATTCTCCCACCCAACTCTTTCCAGGACTTCTAAGGGATAGTAAAGTGGCAAATTTGCATTCCCTGGTGGGTTTAACAGTAACAACACTGGACAGAGAATCAGAAGCTGGGTTCAAGACCCAATTGTTGTACTTTCTGGCTGTATGATCACTGACAAGTCATTTATCATTGCTTAGTTGGAAAAAGAGTATAAATGAAATCTATTCCACAGGACTGTTAGGAAGCTAAAATAAGTTTGTATATGTAATGTCATTTTGTAGACTGCAAAGCATTAAACAAATTAAGTATTAGTATTCTTCCCAGACACTGAAGGAGATGTTACTGAGCAGTGAAATGCCCTCACACATAAGTAGCAGAATCAGAGAAGAAAATAAGCAAAAGGCGTGGACAATTCCAAACTGGAATAAACATCTCTTGAATCATGTAGACTTGGCTAAGCCGGTCCAATAGAGGGCCCTGGTGGCAACTTCAGTGACTGGAAATTTGAGCCTCTAAGAAAGGAAAAGCCAAAGGGATTATTTTTCTTTACAGAAAAGATAGATGGGAGGAAACCTAATGATTCCCAAGTGTACACGGGGCAACTATGGGAAATGTGGCAAGCAGCTGCACCATGTCCCCAGAAAATGAGACTTGCTGGTGGCGAGGATGAGGGTCTGCACGGTGAGTAGGTTAGGAGATTTCTGTACCATCAGGCAACGGAGTAGTTAGAACCAGCACCAGAGCTGCTGTGACCTGACTCAGCGGGACTGTCCCTTCCAGACCTCGCCTGGGGTGCAGCCACTGTCATGGCGTTTAATCGTGGTGAGCAAACATGGGTTAACGCTTATCATTGAAATGTTTATCTTTGTGAGATAGAGCTTAACGGTGCCCATGGAACAGGGACCTTGCTTTGGTAGGTAGCTTACCCGCCAGAATTAACCTGTAGTTTAATCCCTAAATTAGTAACTTGGGACAATTTACTACAGTCTTACATAACCTTAAATACAAAATAAAATTCGGAGATAGTCATCATTCTTTATTCATGTTTAATCTATTGATCCGGTACTAGTGATAGTTATGTACTAGCAGGAAAACCCGGGTGAACGTGACATTATCCTTTCCATCAGGAGGAGCACTGAGCGAAGGAAGGAGTTAAGCCTGTAAATAACGGTGGTGCACAGTAGATGGAGAGTGAACTGTGGAGGTTCAGGAGACAAAGCAGTTTCACCTGACTGTGGAGATGATGGATAACATTATAGAGAAAGTGGCATTTTGGTCAGGGGCTGGGACGGGCAGCTGTTGGCAGGATGTTTGCAGCAGTGGGTATAGCATGAATCTTCATATGGAAGTGAGTATTTTATTTTTTATTATTTACTGTTTTTGTTGACTGTATCTTCAATTAAAGGGTAAATAACTTTGTTAAGAATAGTGATTGTGCAGGGGTAGGTGGACAGTAAAGGGGGGAAGGGATAGTCACATTGTAAGGGGTGAAAAAGACAACTATTGCATTGTTTTGTACATCTGTAACTAATAATAATAATAATAATAATAATAATAAAAAGTTAAAAAAAAAAAAAAGAATAGTGATTGTGGCCTTTCCGCACTGCCCAGAGAGGGCCCCATACGGCGTTGTTCTCGGTTCCCGCATAACTTAAAAGGAATCTTTCACAATGTCCGGAGCCCTTGATGTCCTGCAAATGAGAGGAGGATGTCCTCAAATTCCTTGCAGCGGGAACCCACTTAGGTGGCACCAACCTTGACTTCCAAATAGAACAGTACATCTAGAAGCGGAAAAGTGATGGCATCTACATCATAAATCTGAAGAGAACCTGGGAGAAGCTTCTGCTGGCAGCTCGTGCCATTGTTGCCATTGAAAGCCCAGCTGATGTCAGTGTCATATCCTCCAGGAATACTGGCCAGTGAGCTGTGCTGAAGTTTGCTGCTGCCACTGGAGCCACTCCCATTGCTGGCCGCTTCACCCCTGGGACTTTCACTAACCAGATCCAGGCAGCCTTCCGGTAGCCGAGACTTCTGGTGGTTACCGATCCCGGGGCTGACCACCAGCCTCTCACAGAGGCGTTTTACGTTAACCTGCCCACCATTGCTCTGTGTAACACAGACTCTCCTCTGTGCTATGTGGACATTGCCATCCCTTGCAGCAACAAGGGCGCTCACTCCGTGGGTCTGATGTGGTGGATGCAGGCTCGGGAAGTTCTGCATATGCGTGGCACCATCTCCCGCGAGCACCCGTGGGAGGTAATGCCTGACCTCTACTTCTACAGAGGCCGCTGCTGAGAAAGCTGTGACCAAGGAGGAATTTCAGGGCGAATGGACTGTGCCCGCTCCTGAGTTCTCTGCTGCTTAGCCTGAGGTCACAGACTGGTCTGAAGGCATGAGGTGCCCCCTGTGCCCATTCAGCAGTTTCCTACTGAAGACTGGAGAGCTCAGCCTGCCACTGAAGACTGGTCTGCAGCGCCCACTGCTCAGGCCATTGAATGGGTGGGAACGACCACTGAGCAGTCTTAAGCTGTTCTTCCACAAACTTATGGAAAATGGAAATAAGGTTGATGGAAATAAACAGTTTCTAAAAAAAAAATATTGATTGTACATTACACGTTTATGACGTGCACCTTCTATGTGGTGGCCCATACATGTCTGGAGTGAATGGCCCTACTTTCCCGTTTCTCCTCAACAGCCTCTCCTCAGAGACTCTACTCTAACAAGACTTCATCTAAGCTTTTATCTGTCATTGTCCTGTTCAATTCATCCCCATCTTGTCACCTTCCCCTTTTTGCCCCGGGGAGAAAGGACTCCACCTCTGACTTCTATTTGTGAAGCTGAACCAAATGAAATCATTGTTTCTGTAGATCAAAAATGGTCAAATACTGACAATTTTATATGGTTCAACCTAATGGATTCTCTTCCATTGACTTGGTGTGCACTTGATCTTACTTTATAATACTTCCCATTATTAGAGTTTAAATTATCTCATTTCTGATATGTGGTACATAAAAGCGAAAACAACAAAGGAACAAGACAAATCAGTGAAGAAACAAAAACTCATAGACAATATTTAGTGGTTACCATCGGGGGAGCAGGGGTAGTAGATGAGAGTAAAAGCGGTCAAATGTATGGTGATGGAAGGAGAACTGACTCCAGGTGGTAAGCACGCAACGTGATATACAGACGATGTATTACAGAATTGTACACCTGAAACCCATGTAACTTTACTAATAACTGTCACCCCCATAAACTTCAATTAAAAAATATGTCTTGTTTCTTTCTTTCTTGGCTATCTCCCTGCTTCTACCCCCATTCCCAATAAATGTATGCCCCACAAGAGTAAGAGAGATACTTTTGTCTTATCTTTACTGTATCCTTTGCTCCTAGCATAATGCACATTGTAGGTGCTCATTATTTTTTTTTTTTTTAAATTTTTTAAAAGATTTTATTGAGGTATTGGGGGAAGGGAACAGTATTCGGGAATTGGGGAAGGGAACCAGCCAAGTTGTTGTTCTTCAGACTTCGTTTTAGAGGGTGCCAGTCACCATCTGGCTTCCTATCGGCAGCTCGTGGCCTCTAAGCTCAAGGTGCTGTGTTCAACCTTAGTTGCGGGTGTGCGTAGCCACCATCCCATGCGGGAGTCAAACCAGCAGCCTTGTTGTTAAGAGCGCATGCCCTATTCACTGAGCCATCCAGGCGGCAGCTCAGCTCAAGGTGCTGAGTTCAGTCTGAGTTGCGGGGTGGGGGCATAGCCCACTATCGAACAGGCAATCTTGCTGTTACACCAGCTGAGCCATCCGGCCACCTGTTGGCAGCTCAGCAACAGCTCAGCTAGGGTGCAGTATCACTGGCCTACGTGGGAATCAAACCGGTGGCTCTATTGCTCAGAGCTTACGCTCTAAGCCAACTCTTAACCAACGGAGCCACTCGGCCGGTCCCTGTAAGTACTCATTATTTAATGAATGAATAAATGCTTTGCCTCCCTGGCTCTATCAAAGTTTTGACACCAAAAAACAAAAACAAAAACTATGCCCCAGGTTTAGGCATTAAACAGATTTTATCTAGTTGTGGGATTGGTGAGTCTTTCCTGGTCTTGCTTATCTCAACTCTAAAAGCACTAGGTCAGTGGTTCTCAAATCTGGCTGCTCACCAAAGTTGCCTTAGGGAGCCTTAAAAATATAGATTCTAAGGCCCACTCTAGATCAATGGAGTCACAGTGAGGGAGGGCCCGGAAAACTGCAGGTATCTTCGCCTCCCCAAGATGACTCTCAGGTAGCCACAGAAACAGCTGTCAACCTGCAGTTGGGCACTGCCAGACTTCATGAAGTCATGAGGAAAGGACTGCATGTGTTTTGCTCACTGCCAGATTCCCAGTGTGTGGCACAATGCCTAGGATGTGGCGAACAGCAATGAATAGTTGTTGAACGCATGTTGGAAGGCTTTTCCGTTTCTGAGGGGCATCTTAAGCTGAAAGAGGTCTTACATGGATTGACCTTGAGGATTTTCTGGGTACCCTTAGGCTCCCAAACTCAAGATGCTTGTATGTTTGTGATAGTATGCAACAAGTCCTGTGTCACTGGGCAGTTTCACCCCTTTGAGCCTCTGATTCCAGTGAAATGAGGGCACTGGGTTAAATGACCAATAGGGTCCTATTGACTTGATCTTACTTTCCAGAATGACTCTTCTACTTAATGTGTTTTTTGGGCAAGTGACTTACGTCTTGTTAAAGTACCTATAACTCCTCGTCACTGGATTGGAAGTCTCCTGAAGGCAGAGACCTTGCCTATCTCATTGTATCCATCTATAATATGTAGTGCTTGGCATATGGTAGTCACTCAGTAAATCATTCTTTAGATGAATGATAGAGACATTTTAAAAAATGCAACGAAAGGTAGAAGCAAGCTTAATGAAAAATTATATATATCAACCTGAACTCACTGCACTGCTAGTGGGAGTATAAAATCATACAACCACTTTTCTGTCCTTTTTTTTGAATATTTGAAAATTTATCCCACAAATAGAAAAAACACACACAATGAAAATGAATACCTAAATGGATTATCTAAGAATGAACACCCTATAACCAACATCCAGGTCAGGAAATAGGACATAATCAGCAACCAGAAGGTCCCTTTGTGATACTTCTCTATCAATACCCCTTCCTCTTCCATGAAGTATCAACTACCCTTTATGTTAACCCCTTGTTTGCTTTTCTTAGTTTTTCTGCCTAAACATGTATCCCCAACAATATAGTTTTACTTCACTGGTTTTCAAAGCTCCTATCAATGGAATTGTACCATCTCTGGCTTCTTTTACTCAACGTTATTTTTTTTTTGAGATTCATGCAGGTTTTGCAAGTAATGTAGCTCATTATTGTTGTATGGTATTACTTTGCATGAACATATATGGTATTCTATTTTTTTTTTTTTTGATTTGTTAGAGGGCAGTGTCACTGGCTCTCATATGTGGGATCCGAACTCGGGCCGCTGGCATCCCAAGCCAGCTCTTAACCACTGCTCCACTGGTCCGGCCCATGGTATTCTATTTTTGATGATCGTTTGAATTGTTTACTGTTTGGGGCTTTTATAAATGTGTTGCTGTGAACATTCCTTTCCTTGTCTCTTGGTGCACTGTGTATACGTTGGGGGGAATTGTTGGACATGTGTATGTTTCACTTTAGCAGAAAGTGACAAATTGTTTTCCGATGTGATTGTATCAGTTTAAGCTCTCACCAGCTGTAAATAAGAGTTCTTGTTCTATATCCTCATCAAAACTTTTGTCAGTTTGATTATAGCCACCCTGGAGGGTGTGTAGTAGTATCTCAATGTGGTTTTGTTTTTTATTCTGAGCTCTTTATGCTATTGATCTTTTTGTCTCTCCTTATATTTCTATATAAGATTGAAAAACAACTTGTTAAGTTTCACTGGAGTGGAGGAGTGTTGGAATTTTGGTTGAGATTGCAGTCAGGAGACGTGACAACTTCACAGTATCAAGCGTAGTAGCCTATGAACACAGCATAGTCCTCACATTTATTTAGACCATCTTTGATTTCCCTCAAAAATGTTTTAAAGTTCTCTGTCTAGAGGTTTTACACCTCTTTTATTGGACTTGTTCTTAGATATTAGATATTTTATAGTTTTAATATTATTTAAGTTGTATTTAAAAATTTTCATTTTCTAATTATTTCTGGGTTTTTGTATATGAAAACAATTGATTTTTGTTGGACATTATACTTATTTCTACTATTTTGTTAAAGTTGTTTATTAATTCTAGGTTATATATATATTAAAATATATCCTGTGAAAATAATTATTTTTATATCTTCCTTTGAGGTATAAACCAATTTTATTGGGCTTAGATTAGGAGTCTATAAGTCTTGAGGACCTCTGTTTATGTGTGGGTTTTCTTCCCTATGTTTTACTTGGCTTATTTGAGCTACTTTTTCTTGTCAGGAATCTTGGCTTCATCCTCCCTCTTCTTCCCTAGGGTATTTGTCACTACCTGGGACTTCCAGCCAACCTCCTGTCAGGTGCCTCAGGTGGGCAAACTTATGTGTGGGCTTCAAACACAGAAATGATCATCTGCTTTTTCTTGTCGAACACCTTGAGGTGCTCTAAAGTGGCCCGGCCATGCCTCATCTTGTGGGGCAGCACGCCTTGCATAGCCTGTCTGAAGATGTGTTCGAGTATCCAGAAGTGGTAAGGACCATGAGTTGGTATCTATGCGCTTGTGGAAGAAGGCCAAGGCCTAGTTCCTCCACTTAATTCTGTAGAAGTTGCCAGAAATGTTAATGTCTTCACAGTGCATGACCACCACTTTCCAGCCCAGTAGTATATGCCTGGCCACTCTGGCTTCCGGGTGGTCCTGGAGATGGTTTTAACCATTGATTACCAGGCTCTCTCTGCTCACTTTGGCAGCTGCCTCTAGAAAAATTAATCCCTGTACTTCAAAATTGTTTTCCTTGTCTTATTGTGTTAGATGGGACCCTGCTGCAGTGTTGAAAGGTAGTAGTGAGAACAGACATCATTGTTTCCAATCACAGGGGCAAAGCTTTTAACATTTTGCCATTACAAAAGATGTTTTCCTGTAAGGTTTTTGGAAATACCTTTTTCAAATTAAAGAAGTCTCCTATGCATAGTTTGCTAAGAAATTTTCTTCATAAATGGTTATAGAATCTTATAACATCCTTTTCTTACTCTGAAGTGATTTAATGATTTTTCTCCTTTATTCTGTTAATATAGTGAATTACATTTGCTGATTTTCATACATCAAATCACTGAACTTGCTTATAATTTACTATCATTTTGAATTGGTTTTGCTAATATTTGTCTTTTTTTTTTCATTTTAAATAGACTTTATATTTTAGAGCAGTTTTGAGTTCCCAGAAAAATTGCAATGGTACAGAGATTTTCCATATACTCCTGCCCCACACATGCATAGTCTTGCCTATTATCAACATCCCCACCAGAATGGTCCACTTGTCACAACTGATGAACCTACACTGAAACATCATTATCACCCAGAGTCCATAGTTTACCTTAGGTTTCACTCTTGGGTGTTGTACATTCTACGGGTTTGGACAAATGTATAATGACATATACTCACCATTATAGTATCATACAGAGCAGTTTTACTGGCCTAAAAATCCTCTGTGCTCTGCCTAGTCATCCCTCTCTCTTCATTAACCTCTGATAAACACTGAATTTTTTACCATCTCCATAGTTTTGCTTTTTCCAGAATGTCATATAGTTGGAGTCAAGAGTATATGTTTCAGATTGGCTTCTCTCATTTAGTAATACACCTTTAAATTTCCTCCATATCTTTTCATGCTTGATAACTCTACATTTTTTAGTGGTGAATAATATTCCATTGTCTGGATGAATCACAGTTTATTTATGCATTCACCTACTGAAGGACATCTTGGTTGCTTTCAAGTTGTGGCAATTATGAATAAAACTGCTCTAAACATGTGTGGTTTTTTTTATGTACACAAGTTTTCAAATCCATTGGATAAAAACCAAAGAATGTGATTGCTGAATCATATGTTAAGAGTATGTTTAGTTTTATAAGAAATCACCAAATTGTCTTATAAAGTGACTGTACCATTTTGCATTCCCACTAGCAATGAATGAGAGTTTTTGGTGCTCTGCATTTTGGGCAGCATTTGGTGTTGTCAGTGTTGTGGTTTTTTAAGCCTCATTGTTTTATTCAGTCAACATTCACATACCTACATATTTTCCCCTTTCATACTTCTTCATTTCTTTAAGCCTCTCTGGGCGATCATTTTCCTTTTGCTTGAAGAACACTTTAGTATGGGTTGATTCCTAAAAATTTCTCACATTTCTTTTTCTTCCTTTCTTTTTTCCTTTCCTTTCCCTTTCCTTTTTCCTCTCCCTCTCTCTCTCTCACCCACCCCCACCTGCCCCAACCCAGCCCAAATGTCTATTTTTCTTTCATTCTTGAAGCTATTATTTAGCAGTTTGCTTTGCCCATAGGAGGGAAAGCGTGAAGAATCAAGGAGTTAACAACCCAGGAGCAATCCTGAACTACTGGGGGAAGGGGCTGATGGATAAACACCTCCAGCTTGCCTCCCACTCAGTGGGTTAATTCTGAGATGTGTCCCACACATTCCCTCAGATGGTCTCCAGTTGTATTGAATTCCAGTTGCCCACAGAGATAAAACATTCATCAGCTCATCTTTTATTGGGTTTTCTCTATTCCCTGTCTCATTTCTCTATTTCTATGTAGTGCTTCCTGCAATCAGTTCCTAAATAAACTATTTATAGCTAAATCCTTGTATTAAGTTCTGAGTTTTTTTGGGAAACTAAATCTAAGACATGGCCTATTTCAGGGATATGGTCCTTCAAGGCTCAACACAAAGCAAGAGGGGTTCATTAGCACTCACCACTGTCTTGGGATACCTTGGACATCAATCCCTGGTGTTTTAATCCTGAGTGATTGTCAGAATTGCTCAGTCCCTTGGCTTCTTACTTTGTCTTTCTGGAATTGCATTCATCCCAGAGAAAAAAGTGGCTCCAAAAACAGGACTCACCTTCCTTGGTCTTATTCATTTCTTGAATCCTAGTTTGGTAATTCATCATTATTTTGTTAACTCTCTTGTGCCTTTAAGCAGATTTTGGCTAACTTTTCCAGTTGTCCTGAAAGGGAGAATTAGTTCAACTCATTAGAAAAAAGTACCCCCACTCCACCTTATTCTAGATTTGTGTTACACTGTCTTCAAAAAGCTTCTGCTTGAACCCTGCTTATCTCCATTCCCTATTTGTATCCCCTTTCCCCCATCCATGCAATGGGCTTGCACAACTCTATGCCTTTATTCTTGTTTTTCCCTCTTCAAAGCACGACCCACCAAAGTGTTGAGGCCCTGGGAGAGGAAAATTCTCCCTAACATTCCAGCCTGGGACAACAAAAAGGTCACTATGTCAAGATGGCTGTCAGTCAAAGACCAAGCAGGCAGTTTACATGGGCTGCCAGGAGTGAGGAGAGGGGCCTTTAACCAGGAGAAAGTCTGAGTTCTAGGAAACTGAGAGTGGGTAAATCAAGTTGGAAGCAAAATGAAAAGTTGAAGAAAGACAGATTTGGAAGAAAGAGTAATGAAGCAAAGTATGGGTATGGTGTGGAGTTCTTTCTGGGGCAAATGTAAAAATGACTAGATTTACGCTGGATATTCTATTTGCCCAGAATATTCTTGGAAGCTCAGCTTAAATGACTTTTCTTAATTTCCTTGGCTGGAATCACTTCCTCCTTGAACTTCCAGAGCACTCTTATTGCATTTATCATATCACATTTTTCCTACGCTTTGAATAGTCTGTTCCTTCTAAATTATTAACTAGATGGCAGCTGTGGTATAGTGGAAAGAGCAATGCAATCAAAGTTCGATGACCCGGATTTAAGTCTCAGCTTCAGCACTTACCTAAAATGTTTGAGCCTCGGTGTCTTTCTCCATATAATGAAGATAATATTATTTACCCCATAGTGTGATTTGAGTATTAAAAGACCAATGTATAAAGTGGTGTATAATGAGAGCCTGAAAAATAAAACTTCCATTTGCGGAGCCTAGTAAGTGTTATAAGAGTCCTAGGTGCTTGACATTCATTATCTTAGACCTCTCCACCACCCTAGGTAGATCTATTATTTGGAATACAAAATGGAAAAAGGCACAAGGACAGGTTAAACCATTTAATCAATGTCACATAGTTAAGTAGCAGAAAGAGGACACAAATCCAGGTCTGTCTGGGTCTGAAACTAGCGGTGTTCATTGGTTTACCCTGCTTTTCCATGGCTCACATAGACTTCTAATAAACAGTAGACCTGAATCATTGTTTAGTCAAAGCTAATCTGTGCCCATTTTGGAACTGGTGACCTACAAAAGTGTTCCATTAGCTATCTCAAGGGGTACCTGCTCTATTCGGATTTATAAATATTCACATATTGTGTTCAACAGAACCTCCTAAGCAAAAGTGTGTATGTAATGCATTAACAGAAGAAAAGTGTTATTGGACATGAAGAACGGTTCACAGGACCTCTGATTTAACAAACATTCCCACAGCCTGGAGAAGAGCCTTCATGTTTTCACTCTTAGCCTTGAAAGAAGTACCTGATTTATTGAAGTTGACACATAGAAGCCTTTGAGAAGAAGGCTATGAACTGCCTCCATGGTAAAAAAGCAGCTAGACCCATTCAGAATTTGCCGTTTTAATCCCACTCATTTCACACTGAAGAACGTCTCTGTCGAGTAGCTAGATGATCTTTCATTTAAAAGTCGTAAACAACAAAAATAATGAATCATTTACATCAGGACATTGATGGAAATTTCCACGTTTCGTCTTTGTGCGGCTACGTGATGATGGTTGGGGACAGTGGGGAGACTAGGATACAAGAAGTTGCTGCAAAGTCAGCTCTACGATCCTATGCTAGGACCTTGTGGAAAGGTTCTTACATAACTGCCTTCTGCAAGAAAAGGGTGTGCGTTTCTTGCCCCTTAACTCATTTCACACTTCCACTTTAAATATAACCGCGGAGGAAGGATCAGAAACAACAAAAACCCCTTAGGGGTTCACCAAATAATTAGGGCTGCCCCAGGGAAATCAAACCGAGAGAACGCAGGACCCCTCTTTCTCCCCACCTCCCCCGGGACACACAGGCAAGCGCCGGCCGGACTCCCTACCCGCGCGGGCGGACGCGCCCCTCCGCCTCCTCCTTCCCGAACACGTGCTCTCCGGAACCCTCGCTGGGGAGCGAGCCCTCGAGGGCCGAACGGACCAATACGCACGCGCCTTACAGCCCCGTGGCGAGACGACGTTGAGCCGCCCAATCGAGAGGGCCTCAGCGCCCGTTTCCCGGAGCCCCGCCCCCTTGCTGCCGTGCTCCCACCCGCCGGCCTCCTCCCTCCGTTCGCCCCTCCCCCGCCGCTCGGGAGCGGAGCCTGTGAGACGGAGAAACTGGGGCAGAAGTGAAGATGGCGGCGACGGTGCTGGTGGCGGCGGCGGCTTCTCGCCAGTGACGCGCGGTGTGGGCTCCGGTCCCTCCCCGCCTCCCCAGTCCGGACCCCGTCTGCCGCCGGGACCGCACCGCCCTCGCATTCCGCCCCGTCCTCCCTCCCCAGTCGCCCCTCTCCCAACGCCCCACGGCCGGTGGCGGCGGCGGCGGCGGCGCGCCCCAGTCCCGGCCGCCGGCCTCGCGGTCCTGGGCGCTGTCGCCGCGGGTGCCCGTGGAGTGTTGATCCGTCGTCCTGCCCGCCCGCCGGCTGCCGGGCGGTGGACACACTCCCGGCAGGGAGGCGGCGGCCCCTGCGCATTTGCTTCCCTCCGTTGGGGGACTGGGAGGCGGCGGCGGCGGCGGCAGTGGGTTTCGGGGAGGGGAAGTGGGTTGGGGGGGCGGGCGAGAGCGGGAGGGGGCCGTCCTCGGCAGGAGGACGACAAGGAAGCACCATGACGTCCATCCATTTCGTGGTTCACCCGCTCCCGGGCACCGAGGACCAGCTCAATGACAGGTAATGGGGCCGGCGGGCGGGCGGGCGGGGGGAGGGGCGCCTCCCCGCCTTCCCCTCCCCCCCACGGGGCCGCGCCGGCGCCGGCCGGCGGAGGTCGGGGGGGGGGGTCCGCGCTGCCCCCGGACTAGGCCCTTTCCGGGGCAAACTTCTGGGCCCGGGGGCTTGGGCCGCGGCGGGGAGCGCGCTGTGCACGCGCCGCACCCCCGTCCCCTTGGAGGAGCCGCGTTGAACTGGGCGGCGATGGGGGCGGGAGGGGAATCTGGCTCCCGCGGGCCGTGGGGGGGGGTGGGGAGGCGGGCTGTAATTACCGCCCGGGCCCGGCCGGAGGAATCCATATTAGTCAAAGTTGAATTGAGACAGACAATGCGGATGGGGGATGGTGGAGGTAAAAAGAGAGGGAAGCCGAGCGACGGGGCAAGGGGCCCCGGGGGAGGCTGCGCTCGCCGCGGCCCCTGGGAGTTGGGTCCGGTGGGGCGCTTTGGACCTGCCAAGCTTGCAGATCCGGGGCGGGGAGGAGGCCGAGGGGAGAAGCTGATTCCCGGTAGATCGCGGCGGGGGGCGGGGGAGGCAGCGCCATGATGATGGTTTATTATTATTATTATTGTTAAATATGAGCCTCTGCAGTGAGGTTTGCCTTGCCCGGGGAGGGGATGCATTCAGCCGGGGGTGGGGAAGTGGATTGCATTCCCTTTGCTCTCCTCCCTAAAGGCTGCTGGTTGGCAGCTCCAGCTCCCGGGCCCTCGGTTGCGAGCTTTTTTTTTTTTGGTTTTTTTTTTTTATTCTAATGATAGTGTTTTCCTGAGTTGTAATTTGACAGCTGAAAGCCGTGCGTAGAGTCAGAGGAAAACTTAAACGTGTGCAGTTCGCAATGCTGCTTTTCTTAACATGCTGTAAATTTCTGGGATGGGTTTGCGATGGGCGGAGGAGGAATGATTTTTTTTTTTTTTTTTTTTTTTTTTTTGTCTTTCATAAGACGGCTGTTTTGGCCGTGGATTCCTTCCCTTCCTCTTCCACGGTTCCCTGCCAGGTTAGGAGATTGAATTGCAGGGCCGCATGCTCTCCGGGAACTGAGATAAAGCAGGAAAAGTTCCTTCACTGTTGCAAAACAGAGACTCCGAGGAGATTGAGGGAGGCCTCCATTAAAGCAGCTCTTAGAATCTAGGACTCGGATCTAATGATGGGCTAAATGTTTACAGGGTCAGAAAGGGGGGCATTGTGGTACTTCTCCCCAATGCTGTCGCTGCTGTCTTTCATGGTCACCTGGACACAAGTTTTGAAGTTAGATATAATTTTTGCTAAGTGACGGGGTCACATAAGTTGCATGACGCTCAGTTTGTCATGCGCTTCCCGGAGGTAGGAAGAGGCCTAACTTGCTGCTAAGGTATTGGCCTTGGTCTCAAAGTATCCAACCGCCTCCGGTGGGGCCCGGCGACTTTTCAATTCGAAAGCTGGCGATTTAGTTTCTGGCCCTGGGTTCGGATTTCTCTGATCTTTGCTGTAGCCATGTTGTATTTAGCATGTGTGAAACTTTTGGAATACTTTCTGAAAATATTAACATCTTGCAGTTACCACAGAGCTCCTTTAAAAACTGAAAGACGTTTTCAGTCATCTATTTTAACATTTTGTTATGTGATCCTTACTCTGATTTTATTTCATTAGCGCCAGAGATCTTTTTAAAGATTTTAACATAAGATTTTTTTGGGGGGTGGGGCGTAAATTTTAGAATCAGGCTTGAGGTGGGGATAGTTCTGGTTGTCATTCACAGAACCAAGTTGGTAATGCTTGTTGTGTTACTTATCTTGTAACTTATAAAATTGCACCAGGGAGCAGAGAAATATGGCATGTTTTCTATATTAGTCTTATATATACCAAGAATCCTGACTAGTTCACTCAGTGACTGTGCATGCCAAAACCTATTCTGCAGTGGTGTTGAGTACTGTTTCTTTTGCTTCAGCTAGTCTGAGAAATTTATAAATAATATATCTTTTCTATATGTTTTCTTTTTTTCATTCCTAGTATAAATAATTATCTTTGTTTTTGATTCCTATAGTGTTAGTATACAATAATTAAGAATGTTTAGATCCTGTTTTCATTTTATGAAATAAAGGACAAGTGGATTTGATTCAGATCATAAAAGCATGGCAGGGGGAGACAGGTATTTTGAAAAAATAGAAAAGTGCTGTAGGTGAAATTTTAGGGACCTATAGTTATATTTAGTAGAAGTGAAAATGTCTGGTCTGTTGAGATTTATGAAGGCAACATTTGAAACATTCCTGTACCCTGAGTTTTGAAGTGCAGTAATTTGACTTGTGGTAGAGGTCTTCTGTCTCCCCTTCAAAAGGAAAGAGCTCCATTGCATACCTAGTTGCAAAATAATAGAAACAACCCACTGCTGCATTGCTTGAGAAAAATCTGTTCCCCAAAGATACTGAGTTTCTGAAATCTTTTAACTAACTAGAACGAGAAGCCCAGAGTATTTTCATTTTCAGATAAAAACTTCACCAAGGTTTTGTAAGTTTTGGTAATAGAAAAGAGTGTGCTGCTATATGAGAATGTGTCTATGATAGTCACAAATGAAATGATAAATGATAATCTTGTGTGAAAAAGGGTATAAATAGGTAGACTACACGAAAAGATGTAAGACTGGACAGGCAGTGTGGTACTGCAAATACATTGCTCAGTTAGAGAAAACTTAGGGGACTCAAAACATCAGTATTTTCTTCAAGTATTTTTCTTTAAATAGCCACATCCTGTTAAAAATCAAATATTAATATCTTGTTTAGTGTAACCTTGTAATGTCTCAAATATCTAAAATATACTCAGTATTAAAGAAAGTTTGTATCTGATTTTTCTTTTTTGTATTTTCAAACTTACGCTGTGCTAGTCTTTATACATTTTTGTATATTTAAGTCTTTAATTATTGACTCTGAGAGACCAAATAATGAATGCAGCAGATGCTTCTAGGTGGGGATGGCTAGGGCAGAGAAGAGGAATTCAGAGAGCCTAGGATGTTGGTTGTGGCTTTCTGAAGTGATTACAAGGTCCCTGGTGCTGAGTGGCTCCTCCTGTGGAAATCTTCATTGTGTTGAATTGAAACCAATCCATGTTTGCTTTTGTGACATTTTGATTTTCTTGCTAGTGAATTGCTTGAGTTAGTGCTGTATTCCTGCTTAAAACATTGCTTCAGAGAGACAGAAAACAGATACTAAGAACTTGGTTCTACATGTTGAGGTTGAGGGGAGAGCTGAAAGTGCCTGCTTGCTGAGACCTGGAAAGTGCCCAAGAAGTTATGTGTACCAGTCATTTCACAAATGAGTTGAAACACCAGGCCTAGAGATTTACGGGATTTATCCAGGGGTACACAGTGAGTGAGCTACTGACAGATGAGGCCCACATGATTGGTCTTCTGACTTTGTTTTCACAGAGGGCTCTTGCCACTGTTCCACGTGGTCCATCTTCTGGGATATTTCTGCTTTCTGAGGCATCCCAGCCTTAGAGCAGCCATCTGTCTCAGAGTTTTGGTTTCCCCTTCCCCTCAACCCTTCCCTCCAGGGCTCCAAACTGAGTTTTGCCCTTTCTCAGAGCACTGACCTTCTCACCCCTCTCCTAGTACTACGGTAGGAGAGGCCTTTTTAAAGTGATGGGGTATGGCATGACTTCTCTCTGTCCTCGGGATGCAGGTTGGTAACAGTACAAACCAGTTCTCATTGGTCTGTGTATAGGTATAGAGTATTTCTGTGAGCTTTGCTTTTTGACATTGTCACGTGTCGTGCAGTCGTAAGCAGTCATGGTTAAGACTGTCATTATCAAAAGGGCTTTGCTCTAAGGAGTTTTCCCTTTAGGTGCTGTAGGGCTGTGAGGTAAGATAGTATAGATGGAGTTTGAAATTTGGAATTCCTAAATTCTGGAATTCTGGGTTCCTCTCATGCGTCCCCCTCCCCCCCACACACTCCCCAACCCTCCAATGCCTCAAGCTCTGAATCAGGCAGAATACCACCTCAAGGTCAGTGAAGAACAGTTGAGACAGTGGGTGGGAAAACCCAAAGATCATAATGGAGGTTCTGTGGGAAATACTATGAAGAGATGGTTCCTTTTAACTTGTTTTTTATTTGTAGTCTGTTTTTGTTTGTTTGTTTGTTTGTTTTTTGAGGGCATTGTCACTTGCCTTCACATGTGGGACCCGAACCGGGGCCGCTGGCTTCCCAAGTCAGCGCTTAACCACCGCGCCACTCGGCTGGTCCTGTAGTCTGGTTTTTAAATAGAAAAACAGGACCTCCCAAGAAATTGTTCTAGAATATCCTTGGCATGGAGTGCAGGATCTAGACTCTTCCTTAGCCTTAGATTAGTGGTTTTCACCTGGGTGTGATTTTGCTCCCCAGAGGGGAGAGTTGGTAGTGTTTGGAGACATTTTTGGTTGTCACAGCTGGGGTATTGCTACTTGTCTCGGGCAAAGGCTAGAGGTGCTGCTAAACATCCTACAGTGCACAGGACAGCCCCTCCCCCCACCGCCCGTATCTCTCCCCCCCCCCATATTCTTTGGACAAGAATATTCTGTCCAAATTGTGCTGTGGTTTAGAAACTGTCCAAGATTATCTTGAATGTGCATAGATGTAAAACTAAGTGGAAATGATTTTTGTGAAGAAAAAACCAAGCAGTATAAGTTAGTTTCAAACATGACACTTTAATTTGAAGTTAATTAACATGAACTAAAATTAAGAAGTTAAGTTTCTCAGTAATACTGTCCACATTTCAAGTGCTGGAGCTAGTGGCCACCACATAGGACAGTGCAGATACAGAGCAGTGCCATCGTCACTGAAAGTTCTGTTAGTGTTGATATAGAAAGTGCTTGTGTTTTGCACGGAGCATGACATTTAGTAACTGCTTCTTATTTTTATTAGAATGGTTGGGTTTTAAAGACTCAGGCATATCCTGCCCTTTTAGAAGAGCCAGGGATTCCATGTCACTTCTCGACTGCCAGTGTGGTAGCATTTTATCAGCAGTCACTTGTAATGATTATGTAATGACGGTAAGATGGGATTCTTGAAATTAAGTTATTTTCTGTGGGGCACATTAAGGAATAAGATTGCCGTGTGAAAAGTTTGCAGCATTCTTCTAATATATAGAAGCGAGGCTATTAGTAAATTGAACTTGTGTATTAGAAATTATTCTGTAATGAGATTATAGTTCATATTTCTAGATAGAGTCAGTGTAGTGGTAATAAACACTTTCAAAATGAAAATGTGATAAATTCATTAACTATTCTTTGTGACATTCTCTTTTTTTGTCAGCATATTAAATTAGGTGTTAAAAATCGATGTGCTTTCATGAGTATTCATTTTGTTTAAGACACAATTTGTGTCTTACCTGCACAGCAAAAGTAGTGTTATTTGTTCAATTTTTGATGGTATCATCATTTACCTTAGTAAAATGTTTTCAACTTTTTCTACTCTTACTTATTGTTTTAATTAGCATTATTGAAATATTTACATACAGTAAAATTCACCCATTTTAGATGTACAATTTGATGAGTTTTGACAAATGCGTATAAAATTTGAGTACCCACCACCACAGTCAAGATATAGAAAATTTTCATCCCCCCAAAAGTATTTATTTATTTTTCTGTGACAGCCTGCTTGCTGTGATGTGAGAAGTGGAGGATAATGGGTTTTGTAAGCCTTAAGAAAAAGCCAAAGTTGAGATTAGGAAGTTAATTTGATGAAGAAATTAAAAAACAAACTCAGAGACAATATGATTTAATGCCTAATTAATGAAAACAGTTTTATACGACAGGCTTTGGGGTTGGGGCGTTGCACTTATTTTCTTATACTGTAGGAGTGGCTTTGTTTCCTGTCCAAAAGTAATTTGAACTAGCCCAGTCTTTGCTCTGTATCATCATCTGCATATAAAAACCCCATTTTGTCTTTAAAGGAAGCACCACCAATCAAGTGATTTTTTTTTATTTTATATATGGCATGCAAATCTGGTTTAAACATTTGTTTGTAGTATGCTTAGATTTTTAGTGGTGTTTAAACTGAAGTCTTCATCTTTTGGAAACCCCTGATGTTTTTTTTCTTTAAGTGATTGCGTTTTTTATGCTTATCAGGTGTTGTGATTATTCTCTATAGATATAGAAAATAATGAGGGGGAAGGAGTACTTGCTTTGGACACTGTGACCTTTTGTCTCTGTGGTGGTTCTTTGCAGAGGTATAGGAACAACTTTTTCTTTGCCTCCTACAGTTGTCAGTAGGGATGAATAGAAATAGTAGCCACATGTTTTTATGGATTCCGTTAGGTTTCTGTCACTGCTGAGGAGATGCAGAACCAGGAATGGGTGTCTTCTGTAGGGGGAGGTTGGGCAGCCTCTGCAAGTCAGAGATGACATGTGGCTGATTTTGTTGGCAGCTGCTCATTTTTCTGCCACTTCTGAGAGCAGAGAGCTACTGAAAAATACATACAATGCCCACCTCCAGAGACAGGAATCAGTATGTGGTTAGCAGCCATCCCGGGCCATCCCGGAATGTTTCTAGTTTCACCGAACTGTTGAGTGGTGGGGCCTCTAGGGCAATTGGTCTTTTGCTTTTCTTCTTCAGGGCCTTGTGACTCCTTGGAAGATTCTTTGAGAATATAAAAAGCCTTTTCAGTAGATGTGAAGATTCAGTCTTTGGTAAATTCTAGGATATTCTTAAAGGGTGATAGCATTTGTTTTGGGATATGATATGTTTAAACCATTATTTTTGAATGGAAAGTTTTTTCTGACAATAGCGATGATGTTTTATAAAAGTAACCTAACCTAACCAAATTGTAGTAAAAACATTTATTATGGTGCCTTTTCCTGATTAAGAGGTTCTTTGATTTAAGGCAGTGCTTCTCATAGTGTCTGAATGGACCACCATCATCAGGAGTGCAAAAACTTGAGGACTACTGTATAAAAAATGTATTACACACATTTCTTGATCTTAAAATGAATTGATGACAGCAAATAGGGCCAAGCTTGCCAGTTCCTCACTGCCCCAGCCATTCTGTCCCCCTCAGACTGCCGGTTCTATAACTGTCTGAGGAAAGGGTATTTTCGTACCCTTTGAAGCTTATTTGTTTTTGTTTACTTTTTTGTTTTTACAAATGAAATTTTTAAAAATTTAAGATGAATTACGTAAATATTAGGTCCTCCCCAGAACCATAAGACATTGGGAGGATAGCTTTTTAAAAACAGATGTCAGTGCTCATAGGGTTACATTCTGGTTGGGGGAGTGAAGTTGATCGGCCCACCAGTAGCAAACTGAAAGACTGGTGAAAGAGTTGGGCTTGTGTAAATATTTGCCCTGAATTGCCTGCACACAGTTTGAGAACCGTGTTAGATTAGTTTTCCTTGGTCAGTAAATGTTTGTGTGCTTCTCAAACATTGTGCTAGGCCAGGGGTGCTGCTGTTTTTCTTGTTGCGCCAACTCTTCCTGGAATTGAGGGTTGAGAAGAAGTTGGAACTTTTTCTGGCTCATTGGTAAAGTTTGGAGAAGAGTGAGGTGACAGATTAGTGGGCCTAAGGAGTGGCAGCAGGTGGGTGTGCCATGTATCTTTTTTAAACTTTTTCAAAACAGTTATACACTCAAGAAGTTGCAAAATAGTGCGGAGAAGGTCCCCTGTACCTAACACCCAGCTTCCTCCAGTAGTAACATCTTGATTGTGTCAAGTATTTTTCAGATCCTTGCCAAAATATAATGATGGGAAGGAGCATTTTCCCCAGATGCATTTTTTTTTTTAAAGATTTCATTGGGGAATTGGGGGAGGGGAGCAACGTTGGGGAATCCGGGAAGGGGAACAGACAAGTTGCTGTCCTTTTGATCTTCTGTCTAGTTGTGGAGGACGTCGCTTCACTGGCCCATGTTGGTATTATCATTGCGCTCTTCCCTGGTGAGGCAGTCGCTCGCTGGCCGTTGGACGGCAGCTCATGAAAGCTCACGCCAGCTGGCAGCCAGCCCACTATAGCCACACCGTCACCTGTGACTCAAGGCAGCCCAGCTCCAGGTGGAGCTGTTGTTCACCATCTTAGCTGTAGAGGGCGCACCGTCACTGGCCCTCATATGTGGGATTGGAACTGGGGCCCTGCTGCTCAGAGCTGGCGTCCCAAGCCAGCTCTTAATCAGCGTGCCCTTCTGCCAGCCCTCCCCACATCCATTTTAAAAAATTATTTCTCTGCTAAGATAAAATAGATTGGAAGACAGATTTAGAGAATTTGGTATTCTTAGATGATTTTGAGTTGATGAAATATATAGTATGCAGTGGTTACGTTTTTACTCGGTCTGTCTGATACGATAGCTAATGGACTATAAATTGGAGGAAAACAGTGGCTGGGAATTTGTTCCTTTTATCTGATACTAACTGGCCATGTTACTTACCATGATAAAAGATGTTAACTCTTTATTGTGTAAAATGAGAGAATTGGGCCAGGTCGTTTAGGCTTTTGCCTCTTCAGTTTCTGTGCTCTTAGGATTGTGGTAGGGACAGGGTTTTTGTATTGTGGAATGGCTCACGGGGAGAAAGAACTGAGTCTGTGGTTGTTCATGGTTTCTTCGATTTAAATTTTGTTGATGAATGGGAAAAATGAACAAGGGAGGTGGGAAAATTAATTTCAATCTTTTACTCAATTCAATGAGTATTTTGCCAACTAAATTATATACATTAGGATACAAAGTTGATGGGCTCTACCTCATGTTTTCAGTTCAGTGGGGAGACAGACATATAAATAAAGAAAATAGTTAAGTGCTAATAGAGAATATAAGCAACAGGAAAGAAGGGTCTGATGATTAAACCTGGTGTTTATGAAGGGCTTTGAAGACAGGGTTTCAGGGTGTGGGGACTGGTTCATCCTCTTCCATTGTCTTGAACCTAATGAATTTTCCTTCATAGGCATCAAAGATCCTGTCAGCAGCCAGGGGTTCATCCTATGTGCCTGTATTTGATACTGATAATGAGAGTCCAGAGGTCTTGTGCAGTTACATGCATGTAGACAGTGTTTTCTTGTTCTTTTGCTTTTTGTTTGCAAACGATATTGTCTAGGGATAAGAAGACAAGATAATGGCCCATCAGGGTGTGAAAACAGTTTGCTTCATCCTTATGCTTTGACTTTATGCTGGAAGAGACTACATTGGGAGTTGGCAAGGATGGGAGAGGGGGCACTTGAAGCACTTACGTGGGGGCTATGACCCTGTGGCCCCCTTGAGCACTGCCAGGAGAGCCGTGTGGTAGCAGAGACACTTAAAATGAGACAGAGTGTCCTCTGACTCTTTCATTGTGATTCTCTTCGTTAAAAATACTTAAATTCATGTAGTGTACTGCCAGTAAATATTTCCAGATTATTTATGATTGTAGATATCCATGTGATAGAACTATTTTAATGGATTTAGCATTTCATACCAGATTGAAAACCTCAAGGTAAGATGAAATAGTAAAAAATACATTTCTGAATTCAGATGTATCTGATTAATTTTTTTAAATTTTGAAACACATTTTTATCTATCTTAGGTTTGTTTTGAGATATTGACACTCACTGTCAAGTATTACAATTCTTACAGAATTTGGGAGTGTTACTGTGTATCCCAAAGATTTTGTGTACCACGGACAGGTCCTGATGGGGAGAGAGTTCTGAGAACTGGAAAGATACTGGATTTGTAGTTAGAGGTTTGGTCCGTCTTTTAAGCAATTGTGGGACCCCGGGAGTCATTGCCTGCAATGAGTCTTAGTTTACTCATTTGTAAGATGAGGGGGTGGATTTGATGTCTGAACATTCATTTCAGCTTTGAATATATGTGACTTGTAAGCCTCAGGTACTGTCTGATGAGTTATGTTTTGATATATGTTGGTCACCTTTGCCATTTTAAGATTTGATTTGTATTTTCTGCCTCAGACTTGCTTTTCTACCCTTTTGTATTCATTCTGATAGGTATTTAGAAGCCATAGATATTTTCAACTCTGACCACATTGTTTAACTGGAAGGGAGCTCTCTTAAAAACCATCCCAGCTCTTGTATTTTTTTTCTTACTTTCAAATTGCTAGGGCTGATGTATTTTGACACAAAATAATTAGTAAAATTATATTATCTTTCAGTTATATTTTCCATACAAATTTAGCGGGAGAAGGTGGTTGTTCTATTTGGCAAGAGCTCATTTGAAATAACGTATGATAAAGCAGAATCACATTGGTCGCATATCACCTCCTGGGAATGGGGGTGTTTGCGCACCTTTGATTCTGGGGCGTTGAGAGTGTTCTCTTTCTGAACGCTGTTTAGGGGGTTCTAGTACTACCAAGTGCTCAGTGGGGATTGGTCTTCTATTTTTCAGGATGCCTATTTTCATTCTGTAGGGTAGGCTTTAATAATTGATATTACCTTTTGACTTGAGTAGACTGCAAGTCTACTTGACTTTGATTGCTGAGTAGGAAGTAATTTTTGAGATGTTCAAAATTTTACACCAAGGAAGATTTTAGGATTTTCGTATTTTATAGCTGAGGAGATTGAGGGCTAGAATGCCCAGATGATTAGTTAAGTGACAAAGACTAGACTCTGCATTAACTCAGCTTTATTGCTTTTCCTTTTCTTTTTAGAATGGGCATGGGAAGTTGTTTTTCTGATGTACACATATTAATATACATAAATGCGTTAAATATTAATATTTATATACACTCTGTGTGTGTATGTATGTATGTATGTATGTGCCACTAAAATAGTATCTCATCATTTAATTCAGAAAATTTTGTGGGGCTTCTGCAACATGTCATTTCTGGTCTTGGGTGTGTGGTATGGAGCTTAATCTCTGGGAAAGACCAACCAGTACAGGACAGTATTATGGGTGCAGTGGAAGGAAGTTTGGATTCTTCACCGGAGACACATACATAGCCCAGTCTTGTGAAGAAGAAAAACTTACTAGGAAGAAGAAATGTTTAAAAGTACGGTCAGGATTCTGAGTAGGAGGTAAGGTAGAGGGGCTGGTGGGGGAGCTGTGTGATGCAGGGCAGGGAGTTGAGGACTGGAAGAGCTTTTTATGAAGAAGGAACAGCAGCAGGTGAAGACCCCAAGGAGTGGAGTACATCTGGGGAACTAAAGGAAGTCCAGAATGCTTAGAGTAACAAGTACGTGGGGTTTCAAGTCAGTTCATTAGTTTTCTTGTAGAAAAGTATACCCTGTTAATTGTCTTGGTAATTATTGTGATAAAATAAATGAGCTTGGTATTATCGTGATACCATAAATCTGTGACTGGGTAATTTAGTGGGTTAGACTCAAGAGTAACTGAACCAGTACAGTAAAGGGTGTGAATTCCATCCTAGTTTAGGCCAGCTGCTTGATTTCACGACTATAAATAGCATTCTTCACCTGTCCAGCCAGGTGGTTTGCTATGGTTAAAGAGGATGCACAAGCTTTGATGGATGGTTCAG
This sequence comes from Aselliscus stoliczkanus, assembly GCA_033961575.1. NCBI lineage: Eukaryota > Metazoa > Chordata > Mammalia > Chiroptera > Hipposideridae > Aselliscus > Aselliscus stoliczkanus. The sequence goes on from CM066731.1 coordinate 29,857,881, forward strand.
TTCAAATGCTTCACTGCTTTTGGGAAAACGCTACAAATCCTGCAGATGGGCCAACAATATCACTCAGATAACAGTCGATGGTCTTACCCATGTTAAAGACAAAAGTTTCTTAAGAATTGCTGAGAGAAAATGACAGTGTACTTGTCTCTGAGTTATGGGTGATTACTTTTGCTGTCTCTTAATGTGTTTTAGCATATACTTCTACATTAGTATTATTTTAATAATATAAAAAGAATAAATCCCTAGGAAAGTGTTTTAGCTTAGTTAGTTATCCACCTAAAACAAGAAAGAACATGAAAAGCATTAAATAAAGAATACTTATTTAATTTCATTAAAAATTTTTTTTTCTAGAAACTTCTTACAGGAAATATAATTCTCTTTGTAAAACTAACCAAGGGATAATTCTATAAATAGACTTATTATTTAAACAATTTTATCTTGAGCTGTGATATTGAACAAAGCCCATTAGGATCAGATATATGGGCATAATTTCTGACATGACCTTACAGAATATTTGTTCACAGTCCTGCCCCAGAGGAATGATGTGTAGGGAAAGCCTTTTGGATTTTGGGCAAGAATTTTACATTTCCATTTTATAGTCACAGTTCAACCAGGGAGAAGATAGCTTATAAGAAAATGTTGTGGTAAAATTTAAGCACTTTTTCCCCATAATAAATTGATCAGAATTTTCATCATAACTTAACTATAAATGAACACTATTAGAAAGCATTTTTAAAAATTTGACTTAAAGTTTTCTTCCCTTCCCTCCCTCTTTCCTTCATCAGCACGTATTTATTGAGGGCTTGTTTTGGGAGATACTTGGGCTACATCAGTGAACAAAAGAGGCAAAATTCCTGCTCTTGTGGAGCTTACATTCTAGTGACATGCTTTTTGTATGTTACTTAGTGGTGAAATACTTCCTTTGAAATGCATGGTGTTTAACATTCATATGTTACATCTATTTGAAATGTAGTCTTACTAAAAGATGTAATCAGAAAGGATGGGAAGACCCACTGAATTAACCATTCATTGTTAAGTATTTTCAATTTGAGCCTGTAAGTGCCACTGGAAGACCTGGAAGGTGCTCTTTGAAGACAGGCTCCATGTGGTCTTTGCATACCTCATATATGCTAGTATATATTTTTATTAAATTATTTTGGACTTCAAAAGTAAGCAAAATAAAGTATTTTAATAAAAATTACTTGTTACAACTATATTCCAATCTTTAGACTAAAGAATGAATTAAGTGTATGGATTTTTATTTTTGGCATGCACTTTCCAATCACATTGAAAAACATCACATTATAACATCACTTGACATTTTCCCCCTCTGTGTTTCATGGAGGAGGCTTTTCTTAAATGATGATCCTTGAGTGTGTATATGTATATTTTTGGTGAGGTTGATTATTTTTTCCCTCTCCATTCTATGGTAAGCATTTCAGATATGCAGAAAAGTTGAAAAAAATGAACAATGACTTATTTAGATTCAGTAATTGTTAACATCTTGTCAGATTTATAAAATTTGACCTTTTAGATTCAGTAACTCTTAACATTTTTTCAAATTTGCAAATACATGTACACATACATAAATTTAACTTCGTTGAACTATTTGGAAGTTGCAGCCATTATGATGCTTTATCTTTAAATAATTTAATTTAATTTAAAATGTGGTTGCATCTCCTAAGAGTATGGACCTTCTGTATAATCACCATACTATTATCTATACCTTAGAAAATTAATAAGAATTCCCTAATATGATCCAATAGCCACTGATACTCGCTTTTCTCCACTTGTCCTCAAAATGTCTGTATGCTAACAGCTGGGTTTTTCAAACCAGAATTCAGTCAAGGTTCACACATTTAGCTTCGTTAGAATTTTGTCATTGAATCATTTTTAGAGAAATATTTGCAGTTTTTCCAAGGGCCACACTTAGTTGCCATATTAACATCATTCTATTTCGAAGCATAATTGTGTCATTGTTTTCAATTGTCATGAACTTGTAATTGATCTTTGTGTACAGTTTTCATTTGTCAGTGGTGTGTGTGTGTTTTGGTGAATTTTCCAGTGTTACTTTACCTAGACTTCCTGAAATCTTGCATCGTTTTCAAGATTTGCAGTTTTACTTTGCACATATTTTACACTAGATTACATTTTATTGCCAGAAAACACCCTACAATCAGCAACAGCTTGACTTCAAAAGATGTGGAAGTGATAGGCCAGGTTGTGCACTTGTTAAACTTACAGGGGTGTTTGGAGACTATTTAATAAGAGATCAATGGCTGGTGAAGTCTTTGGCCCTCAGCTCTCGTTTCTTTATACAATCTCCTGACGGTAGGGATGAGGAAATGAGAACATTCTATCAGGATGTATTGCCTGGGTGACCTGGGTGATTGGCAGGAGAGCTGGCCTGTCAGTGTATATTAGTTACTTTACAGTGTTGTATGTAGAAGTGTGGGGTTTTTGTTTATGTTTACATAAAGATTGGCTTTTATTTTGAGCAAAGATTTACTATTCAGCTGAGTCCAAAGTTGAGTAGATTTGTAAATAAGATACTTGAAGTAAATGTTTAAAGAAGTTCACAGGTAATACGAAGTTTTGATTTTTTTAAACTTTGCTCAGTTGAAGGAAACTGGTAAAGAAGATATGAAAAATAAAGCATAAATGAGGCTATTCATCATATACCAGTAGAGCTAGGACCAAAGAAAACGTTGAGGTTTTTTTTTGATCATTCTGGTTTTTTATTGTCGTGTGCTAAACCACTCTAGACTTAATGGTGTAAACCAATAATCACTTGCTATTTCTGGGGATCGACAACACCCAACTGGTGGGTTCTTACTCGAGGTTTCTTCTGCAGTTGCCGTCAGATGGTCGCTTGAGTCATCTGGAAGTCTCAAACAGCTGGTTCCTCAGACATCCCAACCTCTGAGTGTGTGGTCTCTGCAGAATGGAGGCTTGAGGTAGCCAGACTTAGGTGGCAGCTCAGTTTCAAAGGCATGTGTCCCAAGAAAGAGAGTCAGGCCGGAATGCCTTTTTATGACACAGCCTTAGAAGTCAGAGTCACTCGGCCTCATTCTTTTCTCAAGCAGCAAGTCATAGGCTCATATTCAAGGGGGGATAATTAGATGGAGCAGAGTCGAAGAATTTATAGATTTTATTTTTTAAACCATCACAACCATTTAAAAAGATGATAAACTAATAGTAAAGTTTAATTATTCAGAGAGAGATTTGGGTACCATGGAAGTATTAGAAAAGACTGATATCATGTATTTGAAAATAAAAACCAATGAAGACGTTTATGGCATTGGACATAATGCATTTTGTGGAAGTTGTGACTGTTAATGAACACAGTATTTCCTGGCAGAAGTATTGAACGTGACAGTTCAATACCCTAACATCACAGAGGCCCCCAAAAGTATCCAGGTCAGAATCACAGAGAAGCCACTATAAATATGTTTCTTTGACATCACTGGTATTGCTAACACAGTTAGATCCTTGATTGGGTGAATTATTTAGGAAATGTGAAGCATTTGAAGTATGGTCTAGTTCTTTACTTTGTGCTCAGATGTGGGGTATATCTACCTTGGATAGAGGTAATTCTAAATGTAATTTGGAGAAGTTGAGATATCCAGAATTTTAACAGATGTGATGGCTTCACATTGTTTTTACAGTACACATGAACTAAGAAGTACAGTTTTATCCATGAACTTCAGTTATGTCTAGTTGATATTATGTGTTATGAGGTTCATTTCAGATATCTTTCAGTACTTGTTTTTTAATGAGGTATTTTGGTAGACATTTGGGATCACTCTTTCAATAGTAGTTTTGTGTCCCCAAATTCCTTTTTCACACGTTCCCATTTAGCAGTTCTTTTGCTTTTCTTCAATTTGAAATGGTAATGGTAGTACTAGCAGGAGCCCTAACATTTTGGACCAGGCTCTGTATTAAGCATATTATGAGCTACAATACCCTGTTAGTTCAAATGTGTAAGTAAACTTTGCCACAGTAGAAGTGAATTTATGGTCTAAATTATTTCTTGGGTGTGTTGAGGGACTCAACAACCTTTTCTGAGTATTTCAGATCAAAACTCTTGATTTAGTTTAAAAGTCAGGCTTTTAAATCCTGATTGTTGAGGTTAGACTTTTTCTGGCTTGTCTATAGACTCTGGTCAAGGCAGTAACTCGAGAAACTGGTAAGAATTTAAAGAAGTAGGGTCAAGGCACTTTAGATTTCCTGGTTTCAGGAAGAGCTTGCAGGGAACTCCTTAAGATTTTAAAAAGAGACTTTTGTTCCCAGGTTTTTGTTTTTATTTGTTTGATTTTGGTCTTTGCTCTGTTCCTTGCTCTTCTCTCTGACCCCAAACTCTTGGCTTTGTGGATGTACAGTAACCTTTAGAATATTTAAAGGGGTTTAAAGGTCCACATACACATTTTAAACATAAATAGTACTTTTACTATTCTAATCATTTTGGTAGATGAGACCACAGTCACTGCTGTGAAATTGGTTGGACAGGTCAATCTGTGTACTTTCCGATTCCAAAAAGGCAGGAGGGTGGAAAGTTTATTTTGTTTGTGTTTTTAATTTAGCTGTTTTGGTGATGTTTTAAGGAATTTTGGACCTAGTTTTGATAGTTTAACAGTTTTTTTTAACACTTGTTCCTACTTTGTTATTGATGTGCCATTTTGTTTATTTAAATGAAAGCAAATTTATTTTGTGTGTGTGCATTGTTTTTGGCTTAGGTATATAATTTCTGGTTGAAAATTACTTTTCTTCCAAATGATAGCTTCCAATATTTCTTTTGAGGAGTTTAGTGCCATTTAACTCCTTTCTGCTTGACTCACCTCCACGCCAAAAGCTTTTAGGGGTTTCCTCCATCCGTGGTGCTGAGAAATTTCATGCTGATGTGCCTTGATGGCAGGTACTTCTTTCATTCATTGTATTTTGCGCCCCAAACACTTGGTAGGTTTCTATTCTGGAAGCTCATATCATTCAGTTCCAGGATATTTTGTTACATTATTTCTTTAGTACTTTTTTCTCCCATCCAGTTTCTTATTTTTGTTTTTGTGGAACTCCTGGTATTTGGATGTTTGTCACCTCCATTGCTACTCTGGTTTACTTGTCTTTTCTCCTCTATTTTCCATTGCTTAGGCTTTTTGTTTTACATTATGTTGAATACTTTTTCTCCTGTTGGGCCAGTCTCCCCAGTGAGGGAAATCCTGGAAGGTGTAAGTGTCACTGCAAGCTTTCTGGAATGGGGGCTGGCCTACTCCTCATTTCAGTAAACAGCTTTCACTTCCATTGTGCCCCACCTCTGCTTAGCCAGGGATCTGCAGGCTATTGTTCTAGGGGAATTTCTGTATATTAGGGAACTGTTCTGTCTGCCTGTAGGATGGGGACCTTAACTGCTCCTTATGCAAACTTCCAACAGCCTTCCTGTCTGGGGTTACCCCCAGACTTCAGAGGTCCTGGTGTGTTCATTTTTGGCTTCCTGCTTGCAGATTTTAGGTTTCAGTTTTCTCTTATCTGCTGTCTGTTTCCAGCTTCCAAAATTTTGTTGGCATCTCTTGCTTGAATCTTCTAGGCTTCTCATTTTTCTCTCTGTCCTTATAACTTTAAAAATTATTTGTTGTCATTTTAGTGAGGTTGTAGGAGGTAGTAGAGATAAACATGTTTAATGAGAAACCCTATACAAGAAAATTGTTGTAGATATATTAGTTCTTCATGCCCTGCATCTTAAAGGATCAGGATGCCAGAATGGTTGGGTTCTGGTGAAGGCCTACTTTTTGGCTTGTAGATGACTGACTTCTCTTTTCCTCATGTGGCAGAGAGCAGAGAAGGAACCAAGCTGTGTCCTGTCTCTCTTTTTTTTTTTAAGGGCTCCAGTTCCATCATAGCTTCAACATAGGAATTCTGCCGGGGGGGACACAAACATTCAGTCCATACACGCAGTGTGACTTTTATGTGATTCTCCCTTTAGCTTGTACACTTTTCGAAACTTGAGTCTCTCTACTCTTTTATCTGTGGTTCTTGGTCATCGCCCTGTTTGCTCTCGGAAGAAGCTTGAGGCTTGCTATGGGCTTCGCAGTAACCCTGCATTTTCCTCCTGAAGAGGAGCATCCCCTACTGTGCAGGTTTAATAACTGTCAAAACATACTCAAGACTGACTCAGATTTTAATTTGGGGAGGCCTCCGTTCCGCTGGTCTTCAAGCATGGAAAACATTTTTCAACACTTGCTATAATCAGGGTTTGTGTTTTATTATTATACCTTTTGGAAATATTTTCTTCCTTATTGTACATCTGGTGAGAAGCAGGAAGAAAGGTTTTCTTTTGTTTTCCTATTATTAAGGCTCTGGTCAGAGCTTTGAAGTTCTCTATACAGCCTTCATGTTGCATGATTTCATGTCCACAGCAGGTAGCAAAGTGGAAGGATTGTCAGATGTGTGTCCCTTATATCGGCTGCCCTGTTAATGAGATCTGCATCTGCGAAGTACATTGTTATTTCCTTTTTACTCCTTTTGTCACATCAGCTGCTTTTAAATAGTCGATTTTAAATAACATTTATTCAGCCTTATTTGAAGGGAGATTTTGATTCCCAAATGAATAATTATCTGATCAAAAGAAGATGGTATGTAGTTTGTCTGTTATTCTTGCATTGCATTTTGATTTTGCAGACTGCTGTAGCACTATCCAGTGTTTAGATGACTTGTAAGAAAAACGAAATCATTTCGAATCTTAGAATAATCTTCCTGTGCTTCCTGAAGTGTTTTGGAGAACATTTAACTTCTTTAGTTGTGTAAAAGCCAAAACTTTTTAAAATAAATAAATCATCATAAATATTTTCACTTGAATATACCCCTTTTTCTGAGATGATAAATCCCACTACCTCTCAGGATCCATTTCCAAATCCTCACTCCCTTGAGGCTCTGGAACCTCTGAACCCAAAATGAGTTCTACCTTGTCTTAGCAATTTTTGCTTCTGGTGCTTACACGGGCACTTGGTTTACTGTTTTATTTGTCTATGTATATATTTTGTTTTTACAAGTAGATTGTAAGCTATTTGAGATATGTGGCTTGAATCAGTGGTTCTCAACTTTGCTTTCTTTCCTCAGCTTCCCAAGTGGTAGATGGCCCTGTCTTCTGTAGCCACTGCTGATTTAAAGGCAATGTCAAGTGTGTGGAAACTCCCTCAGGTGGTTCTGTTAGTCTCTCTTTCCCTTCGTATTTTATAGTGCAGTTTATTTCCTGTAATACTTAGCACCAGACCTTCATACTCAGGGCATTCAGGAAGTATTTGTTGATTGAATTGGACCCTTGGCAGGTGTGCTGTTATGGCCAGAATAGAGGCCTGGAGAGGTTTTGTCTCACACTCTCCCTCCCACCTCTTAATTGAGTAATTACAGGTAAACCACTTAACTTCTATAGTCTTCTGTTTTCTCAAATGGAAAACAAGGCGACTATTATATTAAGGGCTCCTTAGTAAACGAAAAAACCGTGTGTGTGTGTTTGTTTTCCTGAGATCAGAGTTAAGAAATATGGAATTAAGTACAATTCTGTGGTGGTGCTAGTTTCTAAGAAAGTTTTCACAGTCCGTGGTTACCGAGTAAAGTGTTTTTTTGTTTGTTTGTTTGTTTGTTTTAAAGATTTTATTGGGGAATTGGGGAAGGGGAACAGACAAGTTGCCGTCTCCTTGCTCTTCAGTCTAGTTGCGGAGGATGTCGCCTCACGGGCCCGTGTTGGTATTGTCATTGCGCTCTTCTCGGATGAGGCAGATCGGTCAACAGCCTCTGGATCATGGCTATTGGCAGCTCACGCTGGCTGCCAGCCGCTCACACTGGCTGCCGGCCACTCACTGTAGCCTATGGCAGCCCATTGCAGTAGGGGCTGCAGCCTATGCCGTCCCGGGGACTCTCAGCCCAGCTCTAGGTGGAGCTGTTGTTGCTGTAGAGGGCAGTGTCACTGGCCCTCAGATGTGGAATCCGAACCGGGGCCGCTGGCATCCCAAATCAGCTCTTAACCAATGCGCCACTCCGCCATCCCGTAAAGTTTTTTATTTTAGATTGTCTTTCCTACTTTTTAAAATTTAAAGTCATCTTTCTATGAAATATTGGTAATAGTAATTGGTTGTTTTTCTAAATCTTACTTGCAAAATGAAAACCTTATGTTTGTCCTTAAAATTTGAAGGAAATTTTATTTTATTTTATTTTATTTTTTTTTTAAGAAATGATTTTGTAGAAAGTCTTTTTTTTTTTTTTTTTTTTTTTAAGATTTTTTTATTGGGGAATTGCTGGAGGGGAACAGCGTTGGGGAATTGGGGAAGGGGAACAGACAAGTTGCTGTCTTTTTGTTCTTCAGTTTAGTTGCGGAGGATGTTGCTTCACTGTTGGTATCGTCATTGGGCTCTTCCCGGATGAGGCAGATCGGTCGCTGGCCTCTGGATGTCGCTCACCGCGGCTATTGGCAGCTCACGCTTGGCTGCCAGCCGCTCACGCTGGCTGTGGGCCACTCACTGTAGCCTATGGTAGCCCACTGCAGCAGGGGCTGCAGCCCACACCATCACCGGGGCTCATGCAGCCCAGCTCCAGGTGGAGCTGTTGTTAGCTGTAGAGGGCAGTGTCACTGGCCCTCATGTGGGATCCGAACCGGGGCCGCTGGCATCCCAAAACCAGCGCTTAACCAATGCGCCACTCGGCCGGCCCTGAAGGAAATTTTATTAATCTTGTAAATCCAGAAGTCAGAGATAACGTGCTTTATATATAGCCTTAAAAAAAAAAAATCCGTGACACCCCAGTTTGAGGACAGATTTCTACATATTTTATGTTCGATCAAACTTGTTAATGTTCCTTTTCAAAGTTTCTATCTTTATTAATATTACGTCCTTACTAATATTAAATAGAATTCAGCATACCTCTATCAATTTCTATCACCATTCTTCCACCCTGCTTGTTTATATACTTGCACGTAATATTCAGTAAATAGTTTTTAATTGGTAAGTGTCTTATACTTTTTGTTTCTCCTGTTTGTTTTAGTTTTACCCACTTTATTTTTTTCAACTCTAGACAGAAAGGAGGGCGAGTAGAAGGAACAGGACCACCCAAACCTATGAAATGGCTTTTTCACTGACTGTCCATATCAGGCTTGGTGGGATGCTCATTGTTAACGAGGAAAAGAGGCATTGAGAATTTAGGCTAGTTCAAAGCACCTGTAGAGTCCTAGCATGAATTTATAAGATTTATTAATAGTGTTCTCATTGTAGGCTGGCTTCATTTTTGTTAGGTTTGTTAACTCCTTTGCTCTGTAAACAATAGAGCATCATACAGATGCCACTTGTTTTTTTCTGGGAAACAGGAGGGCTACCCTGTATGCTGTCGCTGTGATGATGGTGACTGAGTTTTACAAGCATTCCCATTGTAACCTACTGATTATTACTGTGACTAGGACAAGTCAGAGGTGGTGGCCAGTATGAACAGCACCAGGCGAACAACCAGTGTAGCTTTTGGATCTGTCTCACGCGCCACTCCAGTATCTTCCCTTTCAGGAAGTTGAAGTTAGTGATGAAGTGAGGAGGTAGCTGATTAAACCAATAAACTTGGTAGTGTGTGGTGCTGCAGGGTTAAGAACATAGGATCTCTGACTAGTCAGTGATTTCCAGGCATTAAAAAAAAACGCATGGAGAAAACACGCAGTTTGGGGAGGATAATTAGGGATTGTATGTATAGCCAGGCAGTCTCCTTCAGAATCCTTCCCAGGGTTAGCTCTGTGTCATATCCACACATTGCCTAAAAGTAGTAAGGTTGTTTGTGTGTGTGTGTTTTTTTTAAGTGGTTGGGAGACAAACACAGTGGGGACTGAGATGGGATGAGAGCCTTTTAGTAATGTCAGTCTGTAAATTGGAACCTGCCTGTTGAGTCAATGTATTTATTGTAAAACACTGTAAGATGAAGAATTGGAAGCACTAATGGGGCTAGCTGTATTGCCAGAGATGAGAAATTTGTGTTCAGTTGTACTCCATAGTGATAAAACCAAGGGCTCTGGTAGAGCCCTTAAATTTGACTGGTGGTTGATGACATTTGCTTGATTTCTTTGGTTTATTAGATCTCTGAATTATACCTAAAGGAAGGCTTTTTGGAGTAGAGACTCCTGGTTTAGAATGTTAAGAACCCTAGTAGGCGCAGATTTCAAAAAAGTCATTGGATACAGCTTTTAGACGCCCTCTGGATACACTGGTGAGCATGCTTTCAGTAAAAAGCAAGGTTGTCAGGGAATTTGACTGTAAAGCTCACTTGATTAGTCTGGCTTCATGGTAATAAAGATGCCCAGCAAGGTCTGCTTATACTATAGAAAGAAAATGATACTGAAATGTATTGCTCTCCTCTAAAAGTAGATGATTTTGAATCATAAAGATCTTTTATTTTTCCACTTAAAGGAAAACAATGCCTGTTGCCATAGTATTTGTATTTAGAATTATCTGCGGAAGGTAGTTTGCATTTTTTAACAATAAAATTTAGGCAGCATGGGATTGTTTATGCTGTTTACTTTTTCATCCTTTGAGTGGATTAAACAATAAGAAAATTGGGAAATCATTTTTATTTAGATAAAGAGAAAAGAAGGAAAGGCAGTTAGTCGCTGTTGAGCTCTAGTTTTTGGAGAGGCTTTCTCTGTCAGGCACTCTTCAGGGTTCTGGGGCAGAGAGATAAATAGGGAGCTAAGATCTCAAACCAGTTTCCTCTGATTCCAGAAGTTCTTACAAGAAAGAATGACCTGAACTGTGTTCCGTTTTCAACTTCAATTTGGGAAACACAAGATTAAGCATTAAACAGGTTTCTTTATTGTAGGATTTATCAGAGTCTTTAATGGAAGTATGTGAATTTTGAATTTCTAAGAGAGGTCTATCCTAAGTAACATTATCAAAGCTTGAAATATTAGGATTATTAATATATCCCTAACTGGAGTACTAATATAGTGATTATTTTAAGCAATCCCTCCACGTACTTGTGGTATTTTAGAGAGGTGATTTCCAAAGTTGATCATCAGAACCACTCTGGGTGCTTAGATATTTCTGTTTTTAAATTTTGAGTGGAAAATATATTTATGTGTTTTAAAATTCAAGAAGTATACATTGACACACAGGAAGTTTTCCTCCCTGCTATTTCCCCTACCTACTTACTTCCTTTCTTCATAGGTGGCTGATGTTATTCTTTCCAGGGATATTTTATGCGTGTCCTGTAATTTATCCAGAATATAAATTACTGAGCCTTATATTTGGAGATTTCTGATTTAGTAGGTTTGGGTGGGGCCTGGGAATATGTCTTTTAAAATGTTCTCTAGAGATAGTGACGATCAGCCAGATTTAGACACTATTATTTTAGATGGTTACATACTACATTTGTGTGTGGCATATTATCCAGTTCTTAAAACAACTCTGTGAAACAGATATGGTAACCACCATTTTGGCCAGGAGATGGAAACATGAGAGCAGATGTTAAATGACCTATTCAAGGTCACTTTCCAACTTTTAATGGTGGAGCTGGGACTCAAAGCTTTTTTGTGATATAGATGGGACCAGGCTGGCACTAACTCTGCCTTTTCAAGGTTACAATGCTGATGGTTGCCCAAACAAATAAAAAATTAGTGTGGGTATTTATATCTAATTCTTCCTACTTTGGTACAGCATTAAATGTTGGACTATTTTATTGTATTACTCACCAGTAGATATCCAGTGTTTAATTAGACTTTCACTAGTTTGCATTTTAAGTCACTTAGCCAGATAGACTTGTCTTATTAATTTCAGACACTTAAAAATGCAGGCTGCACACAGATTTTTATCTGTAATTTTACTTCCTGATGAGCTCTCCTTCTCTCTTCCCTTTGCCTCCAGCTCCATTTCGCCTCTTCAGCACATTTCCTTAACACCAGATTAAATCACGGAGGAGGGAGGGCAGGAGAGAAAAGGAAGACCATTCTCTAAGTGGAGGAAACTGGGAGAGTATTCCAGGACTGGAAAGTACTGTGTGATTTTCCTGTCTGTCTGGTAAACTGTTTTCTTGGAATAATTTTCAAAGAAAGCATTTCAAAAATTTCTCATAGCATTGCAGGGACATTTGAACTAGGGTATAGTCCCCAGGTGGGTGATTTTGTAGGACATTCTTTTGGTATGTTTTTAAAACCTAGTCTCAAAGTATTAGTCACATAGCAGAACATCTAAAAATCTGTAAAAATGACTTTGAAAGGAATAAAAAAGTTGTAAACATACCACCTTGAGGCAATGTATGAATGTCCATTTGTTTAGCTACCCATCTATTAGAAGACGGTTAAGGATTTACTATGTGTCAAGTGCTGTGGATTAATAAATTAGTAAAACATGGTTTTTGCCTTCACGGAGTTTGTCTGGTGTCAAAAGATACAAATATTTCATCAAGCAAGTAGTTACAGGGTAAGAAGTGCTATGGAGGAAGTATGCCCCAGGTATAACTGGGTCTCAGAGAGATGCCTAGTTTAGCTGGAGTGGAAGGTGAGTTAAGGTTCCCACAGTTTATTTCAGCCCAGCCTTGAGGGACTAGTGGCTAGATGTGTGGAAGGCAGTGGAGGTAGTTATGCTATGAGGGAATAAACATGTAGTTTGTGAGTATAATTTAGGTAGGATATTTTGAGAGTGTAATGCTGTTTAGAGTATAGAGTGCTTTTGGAAGAGTGAGATGAGATTAGAGAGGTTGTAGGGACCAGAAGAGAAGGAGTCTTTCACTGTGAGATAAAAATTCATGCACAAGAAACAAAGAGTTATAGTGCGTCTACAGATTTCCGTTCCAAGAATTCCCAGACTTTGCTGTCATTCCCTGGATCCTCCTGTTCCTACCAGATCTCAGGATTCAAATAGGGCCCTATTTAGTTTGGCAACAAGTTTAAGCTAGAACTTGGTGGATTTGAAGCATTGCGCGCACACATACATAAGGTGTGATAAAAAACTAGGGTAAAGGTTTAAATAAAAATTTATTATGGAAAAAGACACATTGCCATTAATCACCCTGTAAGTACTCCCCCTTGCTTGGAACGCACTTACCGTAACATAGTTCTTGTCACTTTCTGAAGCAGTTCTGGAAGTCCTCTTTTGTGGGTGTTTTCAGTTGTGCTGTAATAGCTGCCTCGATGTCCTGAATAGATTCAAAACCTTTACCTTTCATGATCGTTTTGACTCTGGGGAAGAGCAAGAAGTTGCATGGTGTCAGATCCAGTGAATAATGTAGATGAGGACACACTCCAGTGTTTGTATTTGACAGAAATTGCTGTACATGTGTGACATGGAGCCTTTCCGTTGTGATCACAAAATACAGTGAATGCTGCTGCCAAGTGCCATCCAACAGAAAGGCAGGAATCTTCAATACAGGAAGCTGCGCCTCGAACCTTACTAACTGTGTGACTTGTTCAGAGCAGTTGGGTGTGAGCTACAGTTGAGAGGTGTGTTTTTTTTGTTTTTTTTGAGGGCAGTGTCACTGGCCCTCATAAGTGGGACCCGAACCAGGGCCGCTGGCTTCCCAAGCCAGCGCTTAACCACCGCGCCACTCGGCCGGCCCATAGAGGTGTGTTTTAAAGTGTGCTGTAAATTACCCTCCATCATGACAGTGCTCTGTGTCACACATCGCTTCTGGTGTATGGCAATCTCTGTCCAATAAAAGCATCACAGTGAGTCCTCACCCACCTTATTCACCAGATCCGGCACCATGTGACTTCTGGCTCTTTCCAAAAGTCAAAATGATTCAGGACATCGAGGCAGCCATGACAGCGCAATTAAAGACACTCAAGAAAGAGGACTTCCAGAACTGCTTCAGAAAGTGGCAGAAATGAGGGGAGAAGTGTGTTTGAAGTGAGGGGGAGTATTTTGAGGGGGATTAATGACAATGTATATTTTACTGTAATAGAGTTTTAAAAAATTTATTGTTTGATCACACCTCATATACCGGGGGGCAGAGAGTGGCAGAAAACTGTGTACAAGTGGACACTTTGGTCAGCGTAGCTCAAGCAAGCAGCAGTTCGCCATAATCAGAAGTGTCTGGACGCTGATCGTAACCACTTTGAGCACCTCTTGTAATTGCAGAAGTCAAATGCGACTTATATTCATCTTTTGTTATCAATATATATTGAGCATTACAATTTTAATGCAGCCTTTTCCTTTCTTAAAACGTATTCATTTATGTGGTACTCCGCGCGTGTGTGTGTGTTGTGTGTGTATTATGTGCTTTATTTATATGTTTATATATGTAATACATGTGGCAAGCTATCCAAGAATGAAAAATACAGTTCAGTAATAATGATAATGGCTGTCATTTTTTGAGCATTTAAATGCTTGGCTCTTGCCAAGGTATGTATATTACAAAATTGCCTTTAATCATTATAGGAGCACTACCACCAACCTGACAAGTGGTTTTGTCTCCATTTAACAGACTGAGAAAACCTTCCAGGCTCTGGGAGGTTCAAATAATTAAGCTTGTCTAAGGTTAAAGAGCCAGTTAATGGTAGGGATGGAATCCAACCCAGGTTTGTTTTTCTGCCACCATAGCTCATTCTTTCCCCACTCCACCATGTTACCCTTCACTAGAAGGCAAGTGTGATTCCTGGGGCAGATGGAATGGGAGCTCAGGAATGTAAAATGACCATTTCAAAGGCAGTAAAACTGCTCTTTCATCTTTGATGTTGAAAGAGCAAACAAGAAGGAATCCCAGTAGCTCTAGTTTAAAGAAGCTCTCCTGAATCAAATGGCATCAAAATCCTTGGTCAGGAATATAACCTCTTGATTGTCTTGTTTCTATGGAAAAATCAGATTTCATTACAGGTATTTTATTTCAGTTTGCAGTTCTATCTCAAGGACTGAATAATTTGCCAAATGGCAGTATTTATACTATGAAGTGCATCAGTTATTTCTTGAGACATTTGATTTGTATGTAGAGTTAAAATTGGGTTTGTAGCGATTTGAATACATTTTCTGCATTTGGCAGATACTGTAATGAATGATGTTGCAGATATTCAGAATGTGGATATGGCCTAAGGGTGAAGAAAAGCAAGAATTTTCTCTTGAAATTTTGGCTGATGCTGTTGTACATTTTGGATGGGAGCGCTAAAGAAGTCTTATCCTCTGTTAGCACAGTTTGATTCTTGTATGTATGTTAAGAAAATAAAATTAGGTGAGACAGAAACTTAATGAAATTCTCAAGAAAAATTAATGTATAAAGCCTGTATCTTTTATCTTTTCCTACCAAATTTCTTTATGTCCATTTGGCATATGTATTTCCCTTTTCCTGTTTTGAATGAACTGAAAATAACATGGTTGGTTTTGCCTTAAAGGAAAATGACTCATTTTGTTCTTTTCAGCATTTTGTTTCTCAGAAATGTGTTTATTTTCCAAATAACACAGTAGTTAGGGATTTTGGTCTCCATTTCATTTTATTAGTAAAATGTTACTTATGACACTATATAGGAATTTCTAACCAGAATAGTTTTCCAGGTTAGGGAAGAAATTATAAGTATGATGTCACTTTTTTCCTATGCTAGCTTGCATAGTGTTACTATAACATGAACTTCCTTTTTTTTTTTTTTTTTTTTTTTTTAGCTGAGCCATCCTGCCACCTGTTGGCAGCTCAATGGCAACTCAGCTCGGGCTGGCCTCGAACCGCTGTTGCTCAGAGCTCAGCTTGCACTCTTGAGCGAGCTCTTAACCAACTGAGCCATTCGGCCGGCCCTATATAACATGAACTTTCTTAATCTTAGTTTTATAGAACTTGTTTAACAGTTTCAACTAAAAACCATTTTAGGGAGAATAGTTAAAAGAATTTCCCATTTACAAAAATTTATATCATTTTATGAATTTATAATATATATTTATAAGCTTTTCTTTTTGATCTTGAATCCATCTTGATGGTGAATGTCCTGTATTATTTATTTAGAGTAAAGTGATCACATTATAAAAACTGGCATTTGTCATCTCCACAAGCATAATATACATAAATCCTACCTATAACTGTCAGTCAAGCTGACAGATGAATTTTTCCTCTACAAAAGCTGTCATTTGTGTTATTTGGGGTCTTTCTTAAGTAAAGTCAGATGTTTGCTACTTGACATAGTTTTCTTTGGCTAGGCAAAATGTGAAAAGTCAGGCCACTATTTTAGAAATTGTCTAGTCAAATTTAAAGAAATAAAATGGGATTAAGATTTATACCTGAGCAAAGATATATTAGGAATAAATGTACAAGCTGAGATTGGAATTATAAAACTGGTCAGATTACTCTTCACCAAGGAAGCCTCGTTTTTCAGAGGGCGCGAGGAGTAATCCCTTTGTATCGGTGCCCTCAAAACATGCCTACAGGTGCTAGGTAGGTAAGGACACCTCTAGTCGCCGGTAGGGAATGGAAGCTCAGTGGCTAGATCTTATTTTATAAGAGAAGCTGGAAATCTGAAATTCTACCTGAAATTTTCTGATTTAAAGTTAGCTAAGCATCTTTAAAAATATTTCAAAAATTAAAAATACCATTTGAGGGCTGGCTGAGTGGCACGGTGGTTAAGTGCTTGTTTGGGAAGCCAGCTGCCCCAGTTCGATCCCACATACGAGGGCCAGTGATACTGCCCTCAAAGAAAAACAAAAAACAAAACAAAAAAATCATTTGATTCAATATTATGTAGGCTGATAATTTGTGACATTTAAGTGTATCATGTTGGGTCCCATGTCCCGTGGGGGCCCCGCCCCCATCCATTTAGTAATTGACTGTAGCTTTTGCATATAATTCTTTTTTTTTCCTTTTTTCGATTTTATTTTCACCATAAAATCATCATCCTTCATTTATTTGTATCACTATGCTCATAGGCTTAGGATTTATGAAGTCAAACACACATACATATATTTATTTTTTTAAAATTAGTTTCAGGTGTACAACACAATGCAATAGTTAACACTTTTTTTTTTTTAAAGATTTTATTGGGGAATTGGAGGGGAACAGCATTGGGGAATCGGGGAAGGGGGACAGACAAGTTGCTATCTATTTTTGTTCTTCAGTCTAGTTATGGAGGACCTTGCTTCACTGGCCCATGTTGGTATCGTCATTGTGCTCTTCCCGGATGAGGCAGATCGGTTGCTGGCCAATGGGTGGTCACTCACCACGGCTATTGGCAACTCACACCGGCTGCCCGCTGCTCACGCTGGCTGCCGGCCACTCACTGTAGCACAGCCCAGTAGAGGTCAGTGTCGCTGGCCCTCATATGTGGGATCCGAACCAGGGCCGCTGGCATCCCAAAACCAGCTCTTAACGAATGCGCCACTTGACAGGCCCACACTTTAAAAAAAAAAAAGATTTTATTGGGAAATTGGGGAAGGGGAACAGTGTTGGGGAATTGGAGGAGACCAGCCCAGCCAAGTTGTTGTTCTTTAGTCTTCATTATGGAGGGCGCCAGTCGCCATTTGGCTTCCCAACAGCAGCTCGTGGCCTTTAAGCTCAAGGTGCTGTGTTCAGTCTTAGTTACGGGTGGACGTAGCCACCATCCCATGCAGGAGTCGAACCCCGCAGCCTTGTTGTTAGGAACGCATGCTCTATCCACGGAGCCATCCTGGCAGCAGCTCAGCTCAAGGTGCTGAGTTCAGTCTTAGTTGCTGGTGGGCGTAGCCCACTATCAAACAGGCAATCTTGTTATACCAGCTGAGCCATCCTGCCACCTGTTGGTAGCTCAGCAACAGCTCAGCTAGGGTGCAGCATCACTGGCCCATGTGGGAATCGAACCGGCAGACCTGATGCTCAGAGCTCATGCTCTAAGCCAACTCAACCAACAGAGCCACTTGGCCAGCCCCTCAATAGTTACACTTTTCATATAATTCTTAAAGATGTTTTTTTGTGCCCTTGTCCTTACTGCCTCCTCCTCCCTTATTGAAAATCAGTGGCCAAGTAGACACTTAGTGCCTCATGGGAGTTTAATACTATTAGGGAGGCAGTGTTAAAAATTTTAATGTGTTTTATGATGCTTTGCTGTGCCATTTTATATCTAAACAGAATCATGCGTGGGTGAATGATTTATTCAGAGTGCAGGGTAGACACAGTGGATTTTAGTAAAACAGGATGAAAAGTTCATTGATAGGCTTTCAGATTCTGCATTGCATCCAACCTTTAAGAAACTCACTTGTTGGATTTTGGTGTAGTATCAAAGAATATCCATTATTTGAAGAGTATTTTAGAAGTACATACCTAGGAAGTTATTTTGGTTGATATTTGTGGCCGTTTTAGTAAGAATGAACAATTATTTTTTTCCAACATTGATTTAGTAATTGGTTACTTTAATGGCTCTGGCATTTTAATATAGAATGCAGTACTCAGGGTGTGATCTGCGGACCCTGGGGATCCCTGAGACACTTTCAGATACCCTGAGGTCAAAACTGTCTTGACAGTAATACTGAGACTTATTTGTCCTCTTCACTGTTTTGACATTTGTGCTGTTGTTCAAAAGCAATGGTGTTTAAAATACTGACTTCTTAGCACAAGCCGAAGTATTGACATCAAACTGTACTGTAAATGATTGTATTTTTCACTGTTTTTGTACTTGTAGGAGGTCAAAAAGCCAGTTTCACCTAAAGGGGGTCTTTGAAGCAGTAAAAATTATTAATTTTATTAAATCTTAACCTTTGAGTATGTGTCATTTTAATAGTCAGTGTGACAAAATGAGAACATTGGTTGTGTTAAGGAAAAACACTTGGGAAAACAATTGTTTTAGTTGTAAATGGAACTAGCTGTTTTCTTTAGGGAATGTCATTTTTATTTGCAAGAGTGACTGAAAAACTATGGTTATTCAGACTTGGATATTTGGCAGACATTTTCTTGAAAATGGACACAGTGAGCCTGTTACTTCAAGGAAAAACAACTGAAGCTGTTCATTGCCAGTGATAAAATTGAGCTTTCAAGCAAAAATTAGAACTTTGGGAAATTTGTATCTATTACTGTGAGTTTGACCTCTAAATTGATAGTGAGTTGAACAAATGTGGTTTGGAAGGTCTATCTATGTCAATAAACCAGTATTTTCCAAATGACCATGCTGTTATAGACTCATGCATGGGCGAAAGACTTTTTAAAAAGTTTATTGATAGGTTTTAGATTCCACTTGCTACCAGCATTTTAAGGAACTATCACTTCGTTGAGTTTTGGTGCAATATTAAAGAAGAATATCTACAACAATCTGAAAAGGGTATTGAAATATTTCTTTCTTTTTCAACAACTTATCTATTTATAAGGCTAGCTTTTCTTCACATACTTTAACCAAAACAATACATTGTGGCACATTGAATGCAGAAGCAGATCTGAGTAAGCCTGATAATAAAGAGGTTCGCAAAAATGTAAAACAGTTTCCATCACAAGTATTCTTTGGAAAGTGGTTAGTTTTCATAAGATAATTTATGTCAATATGTAGTTATATTATTTTTAAAAATAAATATTCAAAAATTTTCTTGATTTTTTTTTTTCTTTATTTAATATTATAAGTAATAGTGGGTATGAGTCACATGAAGAAAGTTTTTGGGGTCCTAAATAATTTTTTAGATTGTGAAGTAGGCCTGAGATCAAAGTGTCTGAGAGCCATTAAGGCACACTGTGAGGGGTGGGAAGGGGGACTATTGAGAAGACTTACAGAATATTTGAGGAGATGAAAGCTACGCATCCAGAGATTCTGATTTACTTTTTTATTTACTTTGTATTTCCTATAGGAGATACAAAAAAAAAAAACTTAGTGTTTTCTTTCTTGAAGCCTAAAATCTTGTATTTCTGGTAGCATTTTTAGTTCTTATTTGGCCATTACAATAATCTTTTTCTTTGTTTCCTTAATGTTACCTTGGAAGTTTTCTGTGATCAGCTATGACATGAAAAAATTAAGGACAAAATAGGGAGATTTTAATATTGCTAAATTTATTTATATTTATCTAAGATTATGGCCTTACGTTTTTGGTATGAAAATGAGGCATAGTGATTTTTTTCTGTATGTGTGTTGTCAAAATAACTACATTGTTTCTCTCATCACCTACTCCCACTCCCATTTACTGTTTCATGAAATCCCAAAGTTGGGGAACCCACAATCGGTTACATTCAGATAGAAACACTCAAAATGAATTTCAAAAAATGTATCTGAAATAGTCTGTCTTGAAGTGAAATTTCAGACATACAATCAGTCTTTCAAAATCACGGAGATGAAGAGAATCAGCCTCATGTGCTAGTGCTTCCTTCCTGGGGCAAGGCAGCCCTAATCCATCCGGGCTCTTCTCTGCCATCCTCAGCCCCATCCGTCAAGGTAGCTCCTAATATTTACGTTACAACACAAAGTAGGTGGATTGGGGAAAGGCACTCGCCCCTTCACACACATACAAAATTCACAGTGCAGCATGAGACTCAATTGACCCGCTCCATCTGACACCCAAGACCCCTAAGAGCTCTCCTGTGAGGATGCCTCAGGTGGTTTGCACTGGCTTGCTCAGGACTGTGCGAAAAGGGATTTGTGATTCGATGTCCCCTGGGCTGGACTGAATACAGTAGCTGATGGTGGTGCAAGTAGTTGGCCATCTCAAAAATGCCCTCTGCAGCTTTGCCTGCAGCACAGCCTTTCCAACCTGTTACAGCAGCTGGCAGGTGGGATCACCATGTGCTAGATTTAATTTATTGATATCAGTGATAATGTGAATAGTTGACATGCAAAGAAGCAGTTCAGAGATAGCAGTGTGTATAGTGTGGTGCAATAGTTGTGTAAAAGGACAATGGTGTGAAAGGAAAAGGAAAGTTAAGGACTGGCTGCCTATCTCACTATGGTGAGATAATGGAAAGACCATGTTCTATGGTTATAGGTGGGTTTGACTCCTATCTCTGCCATTTGCCTGGTAACATCATAGTCCCCTCACACCCTTCCCCCGCCCCGCCCCCTGCCCCCCCCCCCGAAATGTGCAGTTTTATTGCTTAGTGAATTTTAGGCTTTAGGATTTATAGGGCTTGCTTTTGGAGAAATGCAATCAATATTCCTGTAGTATTTCTTTTTCTACAAGGAAATACCTAGGCACAGATTTTTTTAATATACTACATTCATTCGTGGTTTGGGAATACCTTCCTTCTCTGACATGGATGAGAAGGGGTGAGCTTCAAGACATTTTCTGCAGGAGTCTGATTTAGTATAGGTAACCTTTACTGACCGTTGGATGTTGTTTCTTTGTATGGATTACTAAGCTTTTTACTGCAAATTAAAATAATAACATATAAAAGAGTTTTATTCTATGATGGATATTTGGAGGTTAGAGTGAGGTCACTTTAAAGGCAATTTGCTAATATGATAAATGGTGAGTTATTAAATATTTTTTCATAAATATTTATATAAATACATATATATAAATATATATATTCATACATATATATAAATATATGTCAACTGGTCTACTTATAAGAGTTATATGGGCAACTGTCCTAAAAGTAACCTGACTATTCATACTTCTCTTGCTTGTTCTAAATTTTAATTTGAGGTGGAAGACCTGGGGAGTTAGATCTGTTGAGATTAAGATCAGGAACCTTTTTTTTCTGCTTTAGTGGATTGTATATACCAGTATTATTGTACATTTTTCACTGTTGGAACTGTATCTTAAAGAAGTGGAGGAGTGGGGAAAGACTTGGTAAGTTTTATCCTGTCTTTTCCTAGAGTCTGAAGCCAGTTCAGATAGAAACACAAATGACTAGAATGTAAAATAGACAGTGGAGGTCCTATATGAGGCAGAAGCTGTAGGCTTCTGTAGGGAGAAAGTGACGGCTACAGGAGAAGTTGATGGAGGAGATCATATTTGAGGGGGACCTGAAATAACTAGCAGTGAGACTGGAGGAAATGTACTGGTGGCATACTATGCCACTTTCCACCTTTGAGGTGATTGCTGATAAACCTGAACGTGGGTGGTGCACCTTGTCTTACAATTCCAGATATATGAAAGCTATCATTTTGTAGAACATGGGATGTTAGGAATGTCTTTCTCTCCTGAAGAATTGAAGACTTTTAGGGATAAATAAATACACCTAAATTTTTTAGTTTTAGAAATTCAGCTAGAAATTCATCAGGTTTAATTCAACTTAGCGGGGAGGGTGTATGTCTGAACATGCAGGTGTGTTATGTGACAGGAAGGAGGTAGACAGGGAATTATAAAATTGAAGAACCTTCACGGAGTGCAGTTGCCGCTTAAGTAGTATCAGTGAGAAGATGAATTATTTTTGAAATTAATAATGTTAAATTTGAGGGAAATGACACAGATTATAAGGGATTTCAAAGATAGCAATGAAATACGTTAGCTTCTAACAAGTACTGTTATACTTTGATTTCTTGTCTCTCTATTAACATCAGTTTGCTGTTACATTACCCTTGGTGCTTTAAAAAAAAATTCCAGCCTCCAGATCTGTAAAATGTCTGTAAATTTAAAGGAATAAAATAGATTTTTGAATCAGAATTTAGAATAAATCTTTGGTGTAGGAGTACTAAGGATTGTCAGGAGTTGATTGTTAACCTATCTATTGTGTGTTATAGCCACCTCACAAAGGCTTTCCTCTTTGTCCCTGATTGAGATTAAATACTGAGGTGTAATGTTATACTGTACTCTTAAAATTGTTTTCCATCACAATTACATGGAAAAATTTATTCTGAAATGGAATTTGGTGAGCTTTAAGGTGGTTTTCCTTTTATTTTAAAAATGGGGAAAGCTTTTGTTAATGTTGTTATGAGAGGAAACATAGTCAATAACTTCAAGCATTGTAAACTTTTGGAGGAAGACCCTTTACTTAAAATAGATAGGCCTAATAATTATGTAGAGACATTGAGACATTTAGTAATTAGTAAATTTAAATACGCATAAATGTGATGATTGGCCTGCAGTGATTCTGTGATTTGCATGTCTGCTGAGAATTGCAAAATGGAACTAAGTACTCATTTTGCAGTTTACTTCTTTTTTTTGCTTAAGGGTTTCTTTGTCACTGTTACCTGGGGTCTATGTAAACTTATGTGTAGGTAGCCATTTTAGTCATGATAACTGTCTTGAGATTTGGAAGAATGATAACATTTTGTATAAACTTTAGGGATTGAATTTAAGAAAAGTAAAATTAATATTTGGAGAAACATTCTAATTTTTTACATAAACATTCTAAGTGTCTATGTAAAATCAATTTGTATATGAATGTTTCAGATGGGTAAGATGAAATTGAATATGACAATTAGTTAAGTGCTGTTTCCATAAAAACGTTGCAGATATATCCTCCATTGAGACATTTGCTTTTCATACATTCATAAGAATTTCAGGACTGAAAAGAACCAGAGATGACTATTGGTCTTCCCTCACATAGGGGAGAACTTGAGACCTAATGGGTTTAAATGAGCCCAGTTAGTAGTAGCTGAGCTGGGAGTAATCCCCAGATTATTTGCTATCCAGGGGGAATTGTTTCCAGTACAGATAGATGTACATTTCACACGTGGTTAGGAGTCTACTATGATTTTTAAGATTAGAAAATTTAATTGATGGCAGTAACTATTTACTGTATCCCCATAGTATCCTGAAACTTGCCAAGTTCTTGAGTTATTAAATGTTTGCTAGCATTTTGATATCCTCAAAGCCTATTTTAGTTTTATAAACGTATCTACCTGGAATGACATTTGGAACCATGAAAGGAGCATTCAATTCTTAATCTCAGTTATTGTCCAGCTTTGAAAAGACTCTGAAATATTTTATCTCCTCCTACCCCCTGCATGCTGTATACAGTACTTTGTGAAAACTTGCGAGACAGCATTGAGCTAAGGAAGAAAGGAGTGGAAATGAATGGGTTTAGTTGTAAGCCAGTGAATAAATATCCTCTAAAAGTGTCACTACTATGGTTTTTGGGAAGTAAAACCTTTCTTAGCTGTTTCTCATATTCTGGCTCCAGTTGGGTGAAAAGTTTTGTAAATTACTTACAGTAAATGTGGGCAGAGGAGAGTGAACGCTCTAGCCTCTATCTGGGTCTCCCGAAGGCTGTTGCTTTGCCCAGAACAGAGCTTTCCAAGTTTCCATCCCCCTGGTTTTCAGTCAGCCTTCTCCCAGAGCCGATGAGCTCCACCGTGCAGCACTCGTATGGTGTTTTCTCTTGTCTTGGGACACAGAAATGTACCTTGTAAATGAGGACATTGGGGTTTGGTGAAAAAGCCTGACGTTCTAGGACCCGTGAAAACACGTTTTTGTTAATAAAAATAGATGTAATACTATACCATAAAAAGAAAAATGTGTTTTATTGGGAGCCGAGTCACACATGATAAGATGCTATTTTTTGGGAGTGAGAATAAAGTCACCAGTGAGTATCTTCTTTTGGGAAGAGAAATTATGGCATCACTTGAAAGTTATTCTTGCGTAGGGATATAATTTGGTATTGGACAGTTCCTGTATGTATTTTAGTGTTTGAAAGATGCTCCTCAGCATTGAACAGAGGATAAGAAACACCCAAAATAAAGTCAAGTTGAGGGATAACTCCTATTAGACTCTCTTATTGAAATAATTAGATTATTTGTGTATAGATATGACTTGTGGCAGCTCTTGAACCCTACATTGACTTTAAGGTGTGACTTATTTTTGAGTATTCCACTTTCATCTGTTAGTACAAATGATTGAAATTTGATTTTGTGTCTTTCACTTTTTAGAGAGCAAAATTCATGGACTTTCCTATTGATTTACTGTTTTAATTTTTTCCCATTGCTTTCTAAAATTCTCAGGTTTTTTTGAGGGCAGTGTCACTGGCCCTCATATGTGGGGCCCAAACCGGGGCCGCTGGTTTCCCAAGCCAGCGCTTAACTACCGCACCACTTGGCTGGCCCTCAGTTTGTTTTTAAGAGAATTATTTCTGAAAATGTTTGGAAAGACCAGGAAGTTGTTTTGGTAACTTCATAGAATCAAACTCTTAAAATCTCTACATTTGATTACATCTTTACATTATAAAATGACTTACTTAGGTTGGCAAGTATTTAAATGGATATTAACTATTTTACATTAATTCAAGAATGTTTTTTTGAGAGAGACACCAAAATCATCATAGATGAGTTAATGTTTTTTTAATGCAGCCCTTTGAGATTTTTCTAAGAATATTCAGTACTCTTAAAAATGGGAGGTGTTAAACTTGTAGATATGGATATTGAGGTTTTAATTTGTACAATTTTGTGTTGTAAGGCTCTTGATAATTTGAGACTATGCGTTAAGGTTTTGGGGCTTTTTCTACCTCATTATATTAAATTCTTAATAGATTTGTGCTTTCCCATATATTTCATGATATACATGCACATTCAAGAGTCTCTTTTGACAGACATAGGACAGTATTTAAAAATTGGCTTTATATTGGGCTTTGGTACAAGTACCAGCTCTTCCACTTTTCTGTTATACCAACTCTAGAAGCCTCAGTTTCCTCATCTGTAAAATGGGATTAATGATATTATTATTATTGACATTACTAGTGGGGTGGTGAGGGGAGGGAGTTGCAGAATCTACATGTGATTTTTGGTGGGACAGAAATCAAAGACAATATTAAAAGCATTCTTGCCGTAGCAAATTTTGGTACACCTGTTAGAAATCACCAAAACAATGGTACAAGTACCTATCAGAACTGTTTTGTTTATGAAGGATTTGTACATGTGGTTTAGTCATGTTTTGTTTTGTTTTTAAAGGTTACGGGAAGTTTCAGAGAAACTGAACAAGTATAATTTAAACAGGTAAGAGTTGTAAGATATTTTAAATTTCCTGAAAAGAACGGTTTTCCTTTATTAGGAAAAAGAGTTGTGTATAGGCAGCAGCTGTTAGGAATATTTTAATCTAACTTTCAACGTTTTGAGTTTGGTTCATTTGAATTATAGTTTCTTTTCATAACCAGTTTTTTTAAAATTTGGCATACCAGGGAGCCATAATGACTGGGATATCATAATTATTATTTTTTAATTATTGCTTTAAAATATGTAAATAATTCATTTTTTTAAAAAATAGGTTTTGCCCGCTATCTTTCTTTGTTAATTAAAGAAAAAACAACCCTATGATATATTTACCAGTTAAAAAGTAATTTTACTTACCTACTTTTTTTTATTCACCAGCCATCCCCCTTTGAATGTGTTGGAACAGGCTACTATTAAACAGTGTGTGGTGGGACCAAATCATGCTGCCTTTCTTCTTGAGGTAAACTGTTTACTCTTAAGATAGAGAGAGAAATGAATATAACCAGTTAAAATACAACTGTGCATCATTAAGTATCTTTTAACCATGGAAAACAGCAGTTTCTTACAGGAGTTATTTCAGAGACCACCCAGTTCCACTTGCCTATTGTATAAACTCCCTGGCCCAGAGAAAGCTTAACTGATTTACTAGAGCTTGAAACTAATTGGTAACAAAATGGAGACATTTCTGACATCCAGTTATTTTCTTCCTTTGAATTCCGTTAGATTGAGATGTTTTAAGTTATTTTTACTAGTGTGCTGATAAATGTATGTAAAATATATTTCCCCAACTCAGGCGTGAGCACCTTTTGGAAGGGATCTTATTTGTTGTCTTCTGAATTGACAGTGATAGGTCCATAATTTGTTTGTTGAATAAATCCAAATTTTAATACATATTTTTACTTTGGAAATTCCTTCTATTTTCTTTGCTTTTAGGATGGTAGAGTTTGCAGGATCGGTTTTTCAGTACAGCCAGACAGATTGGAATTGGGTAAACCCGATAATAATGATGGGTAAGATATTATGTCCTTTCTATTTAATATTTAGATATTAAAAGGCATTATTTTAAATCTGTTTTGATTTTGGTAACCCTCAAGTTTTAAAAAAAATGGGTATTGAAGAAAATGAGACACTTAAAATAGAGTGAAATGGTTACTTTGTAGTTTAATTTTAATTTTTATGCAAGCAGTGATATATAGGAAAAAATATTCGCAGCAAAAGTAGCAGGGGAGTTGATCGTGTAACAGAAATAGGTTACCAGGAGAATGATATGTATTTGGTAGGACCCAAGTCTGATTTGCTGTTTGATTGAAACCACTTGTTAGATCACATTTCTTTTCCTTGTTAATATTTCCAAATCAGGAAACTCAATTTGAAAATGACAGGGTTTTAAAATTTTGGGTCTTCATAAATGATGACATAAAAAATAAGATTTTCAGATAACGTATGATGAGTTTCAATTGACTGCTTCTAAGTAAAGCATGATTACTTTGAAAAATCTAAAGAACAATTCATCTGTAGTTAAACCATGGAAATAGTTTCAACCAGGAAAGAACCCCAGATTATTATGAGGCTACAAATTGTTAGGTTTGCTCTTTCTTTGATGTAAAATATACATTTTAGTAGGATTAATCAGAGAATATTTAGGCTGGTATTTTATCAGAGGAAGTCCCAGAGTGGTGAGGCCGGGAAATCCAGGCTTGTTGCTAGGTAATTTGGGACTGTTATATATTGTTCTACCTCTTGTTTTTTCACAGGTCAAAGTTGAACAGCAATTCTGGGGCGGGGAGGACATCAAGACCTGGTAGGACGAGCGACTCCCCGTGGTTTCTCTCAGGTTCTGAGACGCTGGGCAGGCTGGCAGGCAACACCCTGGGGTAAGTTGTGGCCTGATGATGGCATCCATTGGTCTGGGCTGTTGCCCTGTGAATGCTCTCACTGTGAGTGCTCGTTTTTAATATTCTCTCGTGATGGAATGGGGAAACTCGCCTGAACTCTGGGCAGGAGCTCATGTTGCTCATGGCAAGCCACCATGATGAAAATAACCCACCCACGCTAATTACAGTTAACCCACGTTCTCGACCTTTTAAAAATGTGTAATGTTCACGAGTTTATCATGTCATTTATCATGTCATTTATGTCTTTTAAAAATTTCTGTGATACTACCATTGGTTTTGTGACTAATTCTTTGGTTAAAAAAAAAAATAACCCTTTTTTTCTGGTATCTAAATTGCATAGTTCTTTCTGAATTAATTTAATGAGGTTTGAAATTTATGTAACTAAACCTTACAGCCTTTAATACAGCTATTTTTGCTTTTTTTTAAAAATTGAGGTATAGTTAACATATAACTTCAGGTGTACAACATAGTGATTCAATATTTGTATAGGCATACCTCTGAGATATTGAGGGTTCAGTTTCACACCACTGCAATAACGTGAATATCGCAAAAAAAATGAATCACGTGAATTTTTGGTTTCCCAGTGCATGTAAAAGTTACGTTTACACTATTGTAGTTAAATGTGCATGAGCATTATATCTAAAAAAGTATGTCCCTTAATTTAAAAAACGGTATTGCTAAAAACTGTGGACCATCACCTGAGCCTTTAGTGTCATAATCTTTTTCTTAAAGATTTTATTGGGGAATTGGGGAAGGGGAACAGTGTTGAGGGACTGGGGACAGAGGAACAGTTCTCCTTCAGTCTTAGTTATGGAGGGTGCAGCTAGCTCAGCTCCCTGTCCAGTAGCCATCTGGCCGCCCGTTGACAGCTCGAGGCTGCTCAGCTCAAGGTACCGAGTTCAGTCTTAGTTGTAGGTGGGCATAGCCCACCATCTCATGCGGGAGTCCAACTGGCAACCTTGTTGTTAGGAGCACGTGCTCTCACCAGCTGAGCCATCCTGCCACCTGTTGGCAACTCAGCTCAGGCGCAGCTCACTGGCCTGTGGGAATCGAACCGGCGACCATTGCTCAGAGCTCATGCTCTTAACCAACTGAGCCACTCAGCCAGTCCCAGTGTCACAGTCTTTTTGTTGGTGGAGGGTCTTGCTTCAGTGTCGATGGCTGCTGACTGATCAGGGTGATGGTTGCTGAGGGTTGGGTGGCTGTGGTAATTTCTTAAAGTAAGACAACAATGAAGTTTAACACATTGATTGACTCTTTCACTAGCTATTTCTCTGCAGCATGCGAGTCTGTTTGATAGCATTTTATTCACAGTAGAACTTTTTCCAAATTGTAATGAATCTCTTCAAACCCTGCCCCTGCTGTATCAACTAAGTTTATATAAAATTTTAATTCTTTGTTGTGATTTCAATAATCTTCACAGCATCTTCAGATCAGTAATCTTCATAGCATCTTCAGGCTCCACTTCTAATTCTAGTTCTCTTGCTGATTCTACCACATCTGCAGTTCCTTCCTCCGCTGAAGTCCTGGGCACCGCAGTGTCATCCATGAGGTTGGAACCAACTTCTTCCAGACTCCTGTTAATGTTGATATTTTGACCTCTTCCTGTGAATCACAGTTGTTCTTAATGGCATCTAGAATGGTGACTTTCCAGAAAGTTTTCAATTTATTTTGCCCAGCTCCGTTAGAAGAATCATTATCTCTGGCAGCTGTTGCCTTATGAAATATATTTCTTAAATAATAAGACCTGAAAGTCAAAATTACTCATTGATCCTTTGGCTGCAGAATGGATGTTGTGGTAGCAAGCATGAAAACATGAATCTCATTGTGTATCTCCAGCAGAGCTCTTGCATTGTCAATGAGCAGTAATATTTTGAAAGTAATCTTTTTTTCTGAGCAGTAGGTCTCAACAGCAGACTGAAAATATTCGGTAACCATATTGTAAACAAATGTGTGTCATCCAGGTTTTATTGTCCCATTTGTAGAGCACAGGTGGAGTTAGATTTTGCCTAATTCCTCATGGCTCTAGCTTTTTGGATGGTAAATGAGCACTGATTTCAACTTAAAAGTCAACAGCTGAATTAGCTCCTAACAAGAGAGTCAGCCTGTCCTTTGATGCCAGACATTGATGTGTCTTTTTTTTTTTAGCTATGTCCTAGATGGCATCTTTCAATATAAGGAAGGCTGTTTTGTCTACATTGAAAATCTGTTGGTTAGTGTGACCACCTTCATCAATTACCTTAGCTAAATCTTCTGGATAACCTGTAGTCTCTACATTAGCACTTGCTGCCTCACCTTGTATTTTTATATTATGAAGGTGGCTCCATTCCTTAAACCTCGTGCACCATCCTCTGCTAACTTCAAGTGTGCCTTCTGCAAAAGCTTTCTCATCTCTCTCAGTCTTTATAGTTTTGAAGAGAGTTAGGGCCTTTCTCTGGATTTGGCTTTGGCTTGAAGGAGTATTATCGTTGGTTTGATCTTCTATCCAGACCACTAAAACTTTTTCCATATCCGCAATAAAGCTGTTTTTCTTCCTTCTTTTTTTTTTTTTAAGATTTTTTTTTTAATTGGGGAATTGGGGAGGGGCACAGCGTTGGAGAATTGGGGAGGAGGAACAATGTTGGGGAATTGGGGAGGGGGAATGGACAAGTTGCTGTCCTTTTGCTCTTCATTCTAGTTGTGGAGGACATTGCTTCACTGGCCCATGTTGGTATCATCATTGCGCTCTTCTCTGGTGAGGCAGATCAGTCGCTGGCCTCTGGACAGCCGCTCATAGTGGCTCATGGCAGCTCACACCAGCTGCTGGCCGCTCACGCTGGCTGCGGGCCACTCATTGTAG
Organism: Aselliscus stoliczkanus; assembly: GCA_033961575.1. Classification (NCBI taxonomy): domain Eukaryota; kingdom Metazoa; phylum Chordata; class Mammalia; order Chiroptera; family Hipposideridae; genus Aselliscus; species Aselliscus stoliczkanus. Next base: position 29,888,338 of record CM066731.1, read on the forward strand.
CTTATAGCAGCCCACTGCAGCAGGAGCTGCAGTCCACACCATTGCTGGGACTCACACTGCCCAGCTCCAGGTGGAGCTGTTGTTCACCATCTTAGCTGTAGAGGGCAGTGTCATTGGCCCTCATGTAGGATCCGAACTGGGGTCGCTGGCATCCCAAGCCAGCTCCTAACCAACGCACCACTCGGCCTCTCCTGGTGTTTTTCTTTCGTATCATTTGTGTGTTCACTATAGTAGCACTTTTAATTTCCTTCATGAACTTTGACTTTGCATCCACAATTTGGCTAATTGTTTGGTGCAAGAAACAGCTTTCTATCTTGGCTTTCTACATGCCTTTCTCATTAAGCTTAATCATTTGTAGCTTTTGATTTAAAGTGAGAGAGGTGCAACTCTTCCTTTCACTTAACACTTAGAGGCCATTGTAGGGTTTTTAATTGGCCTAATTTCAGTATTGTTGTGTCTCAGGGAACAGGGAGGCTTGAGGTGCGGGAGAGATCTGGGGAACGGCTGGTCAATGAAGCAGTCAGAACACACAAATTTTTTTATTAAGTTCACTGTCTTTATATGGGTGCAGTTTGTGGTGCCCCAAAACAGTTACAGTAGGAATATCAAATGTCACTGATCATAGGTCACCATAACAAATATAATCATGATGAAACAGTTTGAAGTATCACGAGAATTACCAAAATGTAACGGAAACATACAATGAATGAACAAATGCTATTGGAAAAATGATGCCGTAGACTTGTGCAACAGCGTTACCACAAACCATCAATTTGTAAAAAATGAGATATCTGTGAAACGCAATAAAGCAATGCACAATAACATGAAGTATGCCTGTATATATTATGAAATGATCACCACAATAAGTCTAGTTAACATGTGTCAGCATAAATAGTTAAAAAAAATTCTTTTATTGATGAGGGCTTTTAAGATCTACTCTTAGCAGCCTTCAAATATACAATACAGTGTAATTATAGTCAACCATACTGTACATTATATTCCCATGACTTATTTATGTATTCTATAACGGGAAGTTTGTACCTTACTTTTACTTTTTAAATTATTTATAGAATGTATAATTTAAACTAGATACTCAACTCTTCTTCCATTTTTATCTAAAGTTGATAAGCTCTCAAACAAATTCCAAGCCAGATGATTTTACTCATTTTGTATATTGATTCTTGATCACCAGATTTGATTCAGTAATGCCAAATCAGTCAGGTCAGCATTATGTTTCAAGGCTGATCAGAGAAATATAACTAGAAGCAATTTAAATTGTTTAAAAATATAAGGGGAAGGTTTAAAACATTTTATTTTATTTTATTTTTTTAGCTGAGCCATTCTGCCACCTTTTGGCAGCTCAGCAGGAGTTCATCTTGGGCTGGGTATCTAACTGCTGTTGCTCAGAGCTTAGCTCGCACTCTTGAGCGAGCTTTTACCAACTGAACCACTTGGCTGGCCCTTTATTTTTTTGTTTTGACACTGAATTTTTTAGGTGAAGTTAGATTTAAAAATTGAGATTCCAAAATGCTTACTTTCTTTACTTTTTTGTTTTTATGCTGAACTAAGTTTATTTTGAGGTCAGAGGAAGGCCGTTTAGTTGGGTGCATCGTTTAGCTCATTCTGTGCTGGAACTATTAATAGGAAACAGCTCTGGTCTTTATTAAGATATTGTGTATCTCTTAATCATCCTATGCACACAACTGATAAAAAATTCTGAAAATAATATGTAGTAAATGGAATTTCCATTTCATTCGATACGCTAGAAAATGTTTGATTATATTTAAGAAAGAAAACTTTTAGAAAACGCCTGTTTATAATATTGTGTCAAACTGTATCTTTTTTTTTTTTTTTTTTGAAGATTTTATTGGGGAATTGGAGGAGGGGAACAGACAAGTTGCTGTCCTTTTGTTCTTCAGTCTAGTTGTGCTTCACTGGCCCATGTTGGTATCATCATTGCACTCTTCCTGGTGAGGCAGATCGGTCGCCGGCCTCTGTACAGCCGCTCACAGCGGCTCTGGGCAGCTCACACAGGCTGCCAGCTTGCTCACGCTGGTTGCTGGCCACTCACTGTTAGTCTATGGCAGCCGACTGCAGCAGGGGCTGTAGCTATGCCATCTCTGGGGACTCACAGCAGCCCAGCTCCAGGTGGAGCTGTTGTTCACTATCTTAGCTGCAGAGGGCAGTGTCACTGGCCCTCATGTGGGATCTGAATCAAGGGCCCTGCTGCTCAGAGCTAGCATCCCAAGCCAGCTCTTAATCAACGCGCCACTCGGCCGGCCCGAAACTGTATCTTCTTTAAGATAAAAATTTCTTTGTTTTGTTGAAAGGTCCACAAAATATATCTTACAGGCTAAATCTGACCCCTCTTGCTTTGATTGAAACACAGCCATGCTTGATATTTTACTTACTACCTTTGGCTGCTTTTGTGCTAAGATGGCAGAAATGAGTACTTGCCACAAAGACTGTTTAGTTAGCCCATAAAACTTAATAGTATTTACTGTTCTGCTCCTTGCAGAATAAGATTGCTAATCCTTGCCCTGGTTTAGTTTATCTGTTTACTTGTAATCCCTGCCCTGGTTTAGTTTATCTGTTTACTTGTTGGCATTTGTTCCTAAGCCTGTATTCTTTATTTATTTTTTAAGTTTACCTTTTCATTTTGAAATAATCTGACTTTTAAAGGTTGCAAAAACTTTCACCCAAATGTTATTTTATATAACCATAGTACAATTATCAAAACCAGGAAATTAATACTTCTCAGTGCTTAATCTACAGAGTTTATCCAGATTTCACCAGTTGTCCTACTGATAACTTTTCTCTGGTCCAGGATTCAACCTAGGATTCCATATTGCGTGTTGTAGTTACTCTTCTATAGTTTCCTCTGGACCGGTTTCTCAGCCTTTCTTTATCTTTCTGGACCCTGATGACTTTGAAAAATGGCTCGTTAGAGTGTAGAATGTTTGAATTTGTTATTTTCTCATGATTAAACTCAGGTGATGCATTTTTTTTTTTTTAAGAATTTTCTTTTTTAGAGCAGTTTTCAGGTTTACAACAAAAATGAGAGGAAGGTACAGAGATTTCACATATACTCTCTGTCTCCACACATGCATAATCTCTATACGGTATCCCCAATCAGAGTGGTTTATTTGTTGTAATTGGTGAACCTCTATGGATAAATCATTATTATCCAGAGTCCATAGCTTACATTAGGGTTCACTCTAGGTACTGTACATTCTATGTTTTGGACAAATTTATAATGACATGCATCCTTCATTATACGAGGTCAGACAAGTTTGCGAAGTCACCCTAGAAAAAGTGCTACATACCTCATTGCTGAATATCACTATGGTCACCTTTGTAGTATTCCCCTTGGGAAGATATGCACCGATACCAGTGCCTAATCCACCCTTCAAAGCAATTTTAGAACTCTTTTTCTGAAATGGCCATCAGAGCTGTCGTCCTATTACCCTTGATGTCCTGAATGCTATCAACATGTCTTCCTTTCAATATTCCTTTATCTTTGGGTAAAGAAAGAAGTCATTGGGGGCCAGATCAGGTGAGTAGGGAGGGTGTTCCAATACAGTTATTTGTTTATTGGCTAAAAACTCCCTCACAGACAGTGCCATGTGAGCTGGTGCATTGTCATGAAGCAAGAGCCATGAATTGTTGGTGAAAAGTTCAGGTCGTCTAACTTCTTCACTCAGCCTTTTCAGCACTTCGAAATAGTAAACTTGATTAACTGTTTGTCCAGTTGGTACAAATTCATAATGAATAATCCCTCTTACATCAAAAAAATGTTTGTTGTAACAAGTTGCGAGCTTAATTGTAAGATCTTGTTGTATGCATTAGAGTAGTTTGCATTAAAAATCCTCTGTGCTCTATCTATTTATCCATCCTCCCCTCCAATTTCTGGCAGCCACTGCTCTTTATACTGTCTCCATAGTTTTTTCTTTTCCAGGATGTCATATAGTTTGAAACATATAGTATGTAGCCTTTCCAGATTGGCTTCTTTTACTTAATAATGTGCCTTTAAATTGCTTCCGTTTCTTTTCATAACTTTATGGTTCATTTCTTTTTAGTGCTGAATAATAGTCCATTGTCTGGACATACCACGATTTGTTTATGCATTCACCTACTGACGGACATATTGATTGCCTCCAAGTTTTGGCAATTAAGAATAAAACTGCTATTAACATCGTGTCCAGGTTTTTGTGTGGACTTAAGTGTTCAACTCCTTTGGATAAATACCAAGGAACACAATTGCTGGATCACATGTCGAGTATGTTTAATTTTGTAAGAAACTGGCAAACTGATAAAGTAGCTGTATCATTTTTTATTCCCACCAGCAATGAATGAGAGTTCCTGGTGCCCCATACCCTCACCAGCACTTGGTGTTGTCAGGGTTCTGGAGTTTGTCCGTTCTAATAGGCGTGTTGTGGTAGCTCACTGTTTTAATATGCATTTCCTGATGACGTATGGTGTAGAGCATCTTTTCATGTGCTTGCCACCTGCATAGCTGCTTTGGTGAGGTGTCTGTTAAGGCTTTTGGCCCATTTTTAAATTGAATTATTTGTTTTCTTATGGTTGGATTTTAAGAATTCTTCGTACATTTTGGCTAACAGCCCTTTGTCAAATAAATCTTTTGCAAATATTGTCTCCCAGTCTGTGGCTTGTCTTTTCATTCTCTTGACAGTGTCTTACAGAGCAGAAGTTTTTAATATTAGTCAATTTATCAGTTATTTTTTTCACTATGTCTTTGGGGTTTTATCTAAAAAGTCATTGTCAAATCTGTGGATATCTAGATTTTTTTCTGTGTAATGTTCTACGAGTTTTATAGTTGCAGTTTATATTTAGGTCTATGATCCATTTTGAGTTATTTTTTTTGTGAAGGGTGTGAAGTCTGTTTCTAGATTTATTTTTTTGCATTTGAATGTTCAGTTGTTACAACATCATTTGTTAAGAGAATATCTTTACTATGTTGCCTTTGCTAAGGATTAGTTGACTATATATGGGGTCTATTTGGGGGCTTTCTATTCCGTTCCTTTGATTTTTTTTTTATTTTTTTTTTTATTTTTTGTCTATTGTTTTCACCAGTAGCACACTGTCTCGATTACTATACCTTTATAGTAGTCTTGAAGTTGAGTAGCATCAGTCCTTTAACTTTGTTCTTTAATGTTGTGTTGGCTCTTCTGGGTCTTCCTTCTCCCTGTAAATTTTAGAATCAGATTGTTGATATCCACAAATTACTTGCTGGGAGTTTGATTATGATTGCAGGTGATACATGTTTGACAAGAATACCACAGAAGTGGTGAGTGCCCTTCTCAGTGCATCCTGTCAGGAGGCACATGATGTTGACATGTCTCATTACTAGTGATGAGATTATTAACCCCGGATCACTTAGCTAAGGTGGTGTTTGCTAGGTGTCTCAACTAAAAAGTTAACAATTTTTTTCATTGTTAATATATTTTGTGGGAAGATAGTTTGTGACTATGTAAATATCTTATTTTTATGCTTGATTTTAGCATCCATTGATGATTTTTTGCCTTAATTTGTGGTATTGGACAAATAGACAAATATTTTTTTTTAAATGTATACCATTCCTTTTACCAGTTAGAATTCGACTGTAAGGAAGAACTTTTCCTTCTTTCCCATTTATTGCGTTTTTATTTGATTCTGTTTCTATTTGGTTATTTATATCATTATAGTCTCATGGATATTTTACTTCATAGTTTATAATCTGTTACTATTATTTATTATATTGCTCAAATTGTCCTAGATTAAAATCCTCTTCTTTATAAACAAAACTTGGATATAACCAATTGTAATAGACTGTATGACAGAATGACTCAAATAGAGCAGTGGAGTTTAATGACTTGGCTAATAAAATATGCAACAAATATAATAATAAAATGTAGTACATTTGAGCTTGAATAAAATCGCTGTAGACCTACTCCAGAAAAAATCAGGACTAATTTTAAGACTTTGAAATGCAGAGAGAATGAATAATTTTTGAGTCCCCCTTACTCATCTTTTCCCATGCTTCTTTTCACATCCACGTTTCCCACCCTTATGTACACACACACGGTTTAGAACAAACTCTGTAAACTGTCTTTCACGTTGGGTTCGTTATTGCAATATTGAAAAATATCACAGTGCCCACTGAAAAGTCATTGCTGATCATTGTTTACCTCTATTCAGTCTTGCAGATGTCCACAAAGTGTAAATATTTAAAGGCTGATTGTTTCTCTTCTATGAAAATTCTTCTCAGTTTTTTGATGGTGAAACTGTGATCACGTTATTTTGTAAATCAAGAAATTGTGTAGAGTCAAAAATATTTTCTTCCATAATAAATTTTTTTCCCTTCAGTTGTATAGTGTTTTTTTCTTCTTTCTGTGTTGATTAAAATAAACTTAAAAGAAGTTTGCAATTTATAATACGTAATTTACAAAGGATCTAGTATGGGAATATTTTGAGTCCCCAAAGGGGATTCTGACCCACAGATTTACCAAATGCAGTCAGGACAGAGACCGTCCCCAGAGCCTACGGTCCCCACCCTCTCCTTTAGAGTCCCAGCTTGCTCCCTTTGGGTTCAGAGGTGTCGTGAATCAGGGAGTGAGTGAGTGGTCTCTGTACTTGAGGCCTGCATTGCAAACATTTTGGGATAATTGATGCTGTTTTTCTTTCCATCAGCCAGAATAATTGAGAATTGACCATTTATTTTGATGGATCATACTTAGGAATGCATAGCAGTCAAAATATATGGGACTTTTAACATTTTTCTCTTTGGTATTTTACTAGTTAGCAGGTTTGTGTGTCAAAAGATACCTAACTGCTGCTCTTTTCTTCCTTTAATAATTACTCAAATTTGTCTTGGGATATTTCAAAAATCTCCAAGGTGTTTTTTTTTTTTTGAGGGCAGTGTCACTGGCCCTCATATGTGGGATCCAACCGGGGCCGCTGGCTTCCCAAGCCAGCGCTTAACCACCGCGCCACTTGGCCGGCCCTTCCTAGGTATTTTTTAAATTCATTTCAAACCAGGTTAAGGGTAAGAACATCAAATGTATTTGGGGAAGAGAGAGTTTATTTATGTTCAAATATAAGTTTAAAAATTAAGATATTAGTATCTAAAGTCTCTATTCTGTTATTTGGTGTCACTGGACATAATAGATGATAGGTACAAGCTGCTTTCATTGGTTTGAGCTACCATGTTTCTTTTGCAATTTAATCTGAGCTAATAATTAGTACAGGATTTGAATTGTAAAATCCAGATGGGTCATTGTGATTGTAAAGAGTTGAAGCTGGCCAGGTGGGTAAGATAGGAGGTAGTAGGGCTTTGACAAACTAAGTGGATGCCCCATTTTTAAAGCAGGCTGATTATTACCATAGGAGAGTACAGAGCCGTTGTTGCCAAATGCTTACCTTCATCCCCTCCCCACTTTTTTGTCCTAAGAAAGGCTGAACACTGCATTTTTATGTGAAATTGCCTCATTTAAATGTTGGAACTGATTAATATTTTCATGCAAATAAACAGATACATATTTGTATACACAGGTACACACATACCAATCATCATACATGTACATAATGTGTGTGTGTATCTGTGCATGTAGTACTCTTTAAATAAACTTTTTATTTTAGAACAGTTTTAGATTGACTGAAAAATTACAAAGTTAATACTGAGAGTTCTTATATTCCCCACAGCTAGTTTGTACTGTTAACATCTAACATTAGCATGGTGCATATTTTGCAATTAATGTATACTGATAGCATTATTAATTGAAGACCTTAGGTTATTCACATTTTCCTTAGTTTTTTCCTAATGTCCTTTTTGTGTTCCAGGATCCCATCCAGGATACCGCATTACATTTAGTCATCATTTCTCCTTAGGTTCCTTTTGACTGTGACAGTTTCTCAGACTTGCTTTATTTTTGATGATGTATATATTTTTTAAACTAACCAATCAACCAGCCAACCCACCAGGTATAAATAAAGTAGAAACTGGTGTTCCCAGTACTTTTGAGTTTAATATTAAAATTTTTTAGTTTAACGTATTACTCTTTCTCTAGAAAGCAAGCTCGCTAGAGGAATGTTCAGAAGGAAATGAGGTAGGGAGGCTGGTGGGTTGTTTGGGTTCTGACAGAAGAAATCCTGCACAGTGGGTGTGAGTGGGAAACCATGGCGTCCTCCACAGTAACAGTCAGGTTAATGGCAAGCCAGAGGTATTTTGACATTTGTCTTTCACCTAACCTCAATTCAGGGTTTGTGTAAGAGATTGTAAACTGACAGCCATTTGAGTTTTGATGGATTACCTCAGCAGTGAATTTGAATGTTTTAGATAGGCTGATATTCTCTACTCTTCCCTGTTATCTAGACTTCATTTGTTTGTGTAGTAATCTATTAACCCCTTATGAAGATTTGAGTTTGTGATACTTGTAAGGTCTGCCCAGGAATAGATGTGTCCTGATCAGGTTTCTAGCATTAATTGCTTGGGGGAAAAATGGTATGCATTCTTTGGTGAAAATATGTCATTTCTCGTATTTATGTTGACCAAATAATTTATTGTCCAAACTGGGATATTTTAGAGTGAAATTAGTAGTTAGGCTCAGATAATAGGCTCAGCACTATCTAGGCAAACTGAGACATACAGTCACTCTAATTATGTCTTTTTTAGGACCCTTTAGTGTGGTTCTCTCTGTTTTCAAGATGAAATAATATGTTTAGCTTTTGAATGGTTAAAAATTCCAAGAGTAGTTCTACCTGACTTAGTTTTTACAACTTATAGGACCATGAATTAAAAATGCTGATTTAATATTGTATTTGAATACCTATTTATGATTCATTGATCCTATATTACTTTCTGTTGCATAATTGTCATAATGCATATAACTTGAAAAGAAAACATGTCTACTTTCTAGAATATTGCTTTCTTTGATACCATGATTTTACTTTTGAGGCACAGAAGTTTTTAGGGTTATGTAGTTCTATTTATCTTATTTTTGCTTTTATTGCCTATGCTTTTGGTGTCATAGACAAGAGATAATTGCCAAGCCTGCTGTCATAAAGCCTTTTCTTTGTTTTCTTCTAGAAATTTTATAGTTTTAGGTCTTGTGCTTATGTCTTTAATCCACTTTGAATTAATTTTTGTATGTGGTTTAAGATAATCGTCCAATTTCATTCTTTTTCATGTGGATATCCAGTTTTCCCAGTATCATTTGTTGAAGACACTGTCCTTGCCCCATTGAGTGGTTTTGGCACTCTTGTCGAAGATCATTTGACCATATACATGAGAGTTTATTTCTGGGCTCTTTATTCCATTCCATTGATCTATTTGTCTTTATGCCAGTTCCATGCTGTTTTAATTATGTAGCTTTATAATAATGTTTTGAACTCAGGAAGTGTGAGTCTTCCAATTTTTTTTTTCATCTTCTTCAAAATTGTGCTCGCTATTCTGAGTGTCTTGAGATTCCATATGAATTTTAGGATTAATTTTTCTATTTTTGTAAAAAATGACTTTGGGATTTTGATGGTATTGTGATGAATCTGAAGATTGCTTTGAGTAGTATGGTTATCTTAACAATATTGAGTCTTCCCATCCAGGAATACAGGATGTGTTTCCATTTATTTGTGTCTTCTTGAATTTCTTTCAGCTGCGTTTGGTAGTTTTCAGTGTACAAGTCTTTCACCTTGGTGATATTTACTCCTAAGTATTTATTCTTCTCGTTGCTTCTGTAAATGGAATTGTTTTCTTAATTTCCTTTTTGTTAATGTAACGTACTTTTAAATGCCCCTTTTTTTCTCTTTTGGTCTTTGAATGATTCTTTACCCCTACATTTATAAAATCTGTTACTTAAATGAAAGCAGATGATGTTTCATACTGCAGCCCTAAGAATGCACAATATTGTTTTTTTCTAAAATTATCTTGGGCAGCTCTTAAGCTATAGATACAGACACTGAATAACCATGAATTGATAGAATGCATCAACAAATGCAGAAAGCCTTCAGAAAGGATGGGTCCAGGTTTTCTGGAGCGTTTCTAATCTTCCTTTTTTACTGAGGAAACTTGAAAAAGTTTTTGTTTGTTTCAACAGAGAATGGGCTTTCCAGTTAAGTGAAAAGAAGGACCAGATTGTTGTATATCAATTTGAGAATTATTATTGGTTAATGTATTCAAACATTTTTAAGGGAAAAAAAAAAGGCTTGGAAAATCAAATTTAAACTAAATCTATTTGCAATGGTTGGTGGATGGTTTCAGCCTTAGGTGAATGCATTGCAGAGGAGGTAGGAATAAAGTACCTCTCTCTAGATTGAATGATCTCTTAAGTATTACATTCATTTTAAATATAACTGGCACTGTTACAATTTAAAAGGCTAATGTGATGTGTATGACCATTTTCCTAGGATCTGATTGAATGCAGAAAAGCAATTTTTTTATGGTTAGGTATCTTAACTTAATTTGAATATCCTCAATTCTCATGTTTAGGGCAATACGTGAAGATGTCTGTTTTCTTATACTTAAAAAAATTAATGAATGTTTTCTTTTTCTTTTTTTTTTCTTCTTTTTGAGGGCAGTGTCACTGGCCCTCATATGTGGGACACGAACCGGGGCCGCTGGCATCGCAAGCCAGCGCTTAACCACCGCACCACTCGGCCGGCCCTAATAAATGTTTTAAATAGTAGCTTCCCCTTGGTCAAAGTTAACGGTGTTAAATATTAATGAACACTTACGTTGCAAATGAATGTTTTATTCCATGCAAAGCACTTTGAGTCCTAAACTCTGAATTTTACTTTTTGTACAATAGAGTGTTGGTAATTATATCTGATGGATCTTTCAAGCCAAGGCAAGATGTATTCTATAACTCATTTTAGAGTTGTGACTAGAAATACTTGGTATGTGGATCTTTAAAAATTATTTTAAAAGATTCAAAAGTGTGATATTTGTCTTTCTGAAAAGTGAATTTATATGCAAGCATTTAAAAATATTGGAACACTGTTATTTTTAAAGTTTAGTTCCTTTACCTTATTCTATCAAAATACTACTATCGAGCTGGCCGAGTGGCGCAGTGGTTAAGAGCTGGCTTGGGATGCCAGCGGCCCCAGTTCGGATCCCACATGAGGGGCCAGTGACACTGCCCTCTTTAAAAAAAAACAAAACAAAAAAAAACTGCTATCTATTATGTCAGTTAAACAAATAGCTTTATCTTAGCTTTAGAGACTGAAAATGAGACCCTGAGTGATCTTTTCAGAATGACTGTATCGAATGCTGATTCAATCAATAATTCTCCAATATTTAGAAGTCGCTGGAGTTCGGGAGTAGGAGGAAGTGGAGGAGGGTCGTCTGGGAGGTCCTCTGCTGGAGCTCGGGATTCCCGTCGGCAGACTCGCGTGATTCGGACAGGCCGGGACCGAGGGTCTGGGCTCCTGGGCAGCCAGCCCCAGCCAGTTATCCCAGCCTCTGTCATTCCAGAGGAGCTGATTTCACAGGTATGGACGTTGTAGGACACTTACAGTGAAACAGGACAAGGCGAGGTTGGACTGGAGGTAGTGGGCTGTAGTTATGACTCATCATGGATTATGAAATACTGCTTTTCTATATTGATGCCAGAAAGCTGATTTTGATAATGAATTTACTCAAAAGAGAATTAGTATAGCATTCTTTTGTATATTTTTATTTCAGGCCCAGGTCGTCCTACAAGGCAAATCTAGAAGTGTCATTATTCGGGAACTTCAGCGAACAAATCTTGATGTAAACCTTGCTGTAAATAATTTACTTAGCCGGGATGATGAAGATGGAGATGATGGGGATGATACAGCCAGTGAATCTTACTTGCCTGGAGGTTGGTGGATCACCATTATGGTTTTCTCATCTCTGGAGGCAGAGATTTTTTTTTGCCTGGAGAATGAAATTTTAAAGTACATGGATTTTCTGAGTGTTCTTTCCAATGTGGTAGATATTTTTCATTGTAGTGTTTGATATAATTGTAAAATTGTTTTTAAGGGAAAACAGAGAAATGTGTTTGGTCCCAGTAAATACGTGGTTATGTGTACATGGCTTTATCACTGGCTGACAGATGGTTCTGGAATGTAGCTTTTTGATGCCCTTATTATTGAGTATGTAATAACTGAACTGCATTTAGCTTTTGACTGTATTATCTCTATGGTGTCACAAATATCTTACTTAGAGCTCTTACTTTCTTGTGATTATTTATTTGGTAGCCCAAGCAGTCATGCATTTCATATTCCTTAAAAATCTTTGTTAAGAACATTAACTTTATTTCCTAAGTAGTTATTACCTGTTTTCTCAGGCTATGTTTGTCAGTCCCTGGTTTTAATTTTCAGAGAGCCTTCAAATGGTCTGCAGATATTTTTTCTAGATCTGCTTCATTTATATTTGTTTCTGTTTGTAGAGGATCTTATGTCTCTTCTTGATGCTGACATTCATTCTGCCCACCCAAGTGTCATTATCGATGCGGATGCCATGTTTTCTGAAGACATTAGCTATTTTGGTTACCCTTCATTCCGCCGCTCCTCACTTTCCAGGCTAGGCTCCTCTCGAGGTAATTTCGCCTTTATTTCTTGTGATCATTGGCTGGAGGTATGGAGAGACACTGATCAAATTCACTGTACTTGAACTTTTAATATTACAGATGAAATCACTACTTATTAGTATGTTTGGGTGATTTGGCATTAAAACTTGTTATTTTTTATTTTGAAGAGCCACAATACTTTAGAGATGATCTTATCTACATTGTGGAATGCTCATCAAGGGTTATGACTTACTAACTGTACTTTTATTTAGGAGTATGGATTCTGAACTAAAAGCAGAATTCTACTTTACAGTGACATGCAGCATTCAGAAAACAAGCCTCTTTAGTTTATTTGATTAAAATAAAGGCATTATGTTCATTTTAAATCCTGGTTAAATGGAAGAGTGAAATATAAAAAAAACTCCTTAGAATGGGATTGGCCAATAATAAATATATAGAAATGTTTAGCTTATTAAAATGCTATTTTCAAAAGTTTAAAATTCTTAAAAGATATGGTACGTAGTAGAGGTTAGAAAGATGATTTTGAAATCATACAAATATAAGATTTTCTCTGTATATGTTGGTATGGATTTAGCTTGCATTTTAACTTTAAGTCAGTGTTTTTAGTTTCCTAAACATGAGAGTGTAAAACTGCTTGATTCAAATAACAGACAAGAATAAGCTGTATTATTTATTTACTGATCATTAGGAAACTGGAAAAGATGACATAGTATGTTAAGACCTTGCTGCAAATACCTAGTACTTAAAAGCAGAGTTTTAAAACAACAAACCTATGATCTTTTAACATACTGAACGTGTTATGTAATAGCTTAAAAAAATTTTAAATACATGCATACTTTTACTGCCTTAAATACATCAAGTATTCCATTTTCGAATATTCAATATCTAACAGAAATATCTCCTTGTAGATTTGTAAACTTCTCCCTTTTGCTTTTTCTTAGGTTATTCTATGTGGGCATTGCTTTTAGTTTGAACCATATGAAATTATTGGTACTGATTATTTTTGACCTGCATTGATGGCAATTTCATATGGTTCAACTTCAGATTGTTTTTAATCCTTCTTATCCAAATCTTAGAAAGTTGATTTTGATTATCTATTAAAAAAATAATGTATGAGCAAACTGGAAAAAAAACCTGACTTAAGAGAGTTTATAGCCAATTGCAGGGGAAACATTTTTGTAAGGAAATCTTTCTATAAAGATTCTTATCATAGATTGTGAACCTACTGCTTGTATTAAAGTATGCAATCTGGTTTCTCAAAAAATTTTAAATAAGACATATCCATAAAAACCCAGCCTATTAAGTTATTCTAAACAAGAGCTTTGATAATCAAAAGTTTTATAGTTAATATTAATGGATTTGTTTTTTTAACCATTTCAAGTTTTTTTTGTGTGTGCTGGAAGGTTTTTTTGTTTGTTTGTTTTTTTAATAACTGAAGATGCTCTAACAAATACTCTTTTTTGGTTTCATATGTATCTAATGTGTTGAAATTTTAATTTATGTATGTTTTCTAATAGATAAATAAAAAACTTTGGTAAACATTTTTAATGAAAGCCCAAAATTTTAAACTCCATTTAAAAATCCAAAGTCCAGTTTAAGATAAAGTAATTCTGCTCTAAAAACATATAGTTGGAATTCAGAAGTCTGCCTCTATGTAGTTCTTAAAAATACTAGTTTATAATTTTCATACATTCACTTGGGAGAGTTAATGTTTTGAATGTTGCATGTCAGGCTTTTTAGAAATACATTTACATTAAGTTTTTGTGAGTAGATGAACTGCTATTAGTTGCATCCTGAAGGGTCTTTACTAGAGAGTGGCTTACTTTTATCCCACTGGTGTGACCCAATTGCATACCAGTTCTCCTTCTTCCCTTAGAGAGAGACTCTGAGCTGTTGCGTGAACGTGAATCCGTTTTACGTTTACGGGAACGAAGGTGGCTTGATGGAGCCTCATTTGATAATGAAAGGGGCTCCACCAGCAAGGAAGGAGAGCCAAACTTGGATAAGAAGAATACACCTGTTCAAAGTCCAGTATCTCTAGGAGAAGATTTGCAGTGGTGGCCTGATAAGGTATTTGGGGGCAAAAAAAATTTCGCCCTTTCCATTTAAAGATTCCTGTAACCGCGCCCCTTCCCCCCCCAAAAAAAAAAAAAGTTACTGTTTTATTTTGGATTTTTGTACTATCATTATAAAAAAAGAAGATGAACCAAACAGATATAAAGTGATATTTTTGTTTTGTTTAAAATATAAGTAGGGCATCTTTATTTGGTACTACATGAGTCATTTTAGTGAGATGCGTTTCAGTGGTGCTGTTTTTTCCTACTTGATGAAGTAAATCAGAGACATTGGAACAGTGGTTTCAGATAATGCATTAGCATTCTGTTTCAGGATTTCTTTTCTGTTGATACTTACATCAGTAGCTGATGGTATTATATCTCTGGTAGGATTTGTTTTATAATGTCACGTGGACCCATTTCTGCAGGGCAAGTTTGTGGTTATTTAGATACAAGCATGCATGTCAGGGCAAGTTTAGGGACCCGTGTTTCTTTGATTAGTTAGCTGTCCCTTTTGATGGCATGAATTGTAACAGGCCCCTTGTTCTAAATGTTGTGGGAGACAAAACAGGCTGACCAGGAATGGACTGGGGGAGTTCCTCTCTGCATTTTGAGGAGAAGTACAATGACGGGCTTCTAGAAGGCATCCAGGATTTAAGATGATGTGGGTCTTTAAAAATCCATCACTGCCACGAGTGAAACAGAGACGGTGCATCCTGTTGATGGTGTGTAGGTTTGATTGTCTTAAGTGATGGGCAGTTCATCTTCCGAGGGTCTTATAGGAAGCCATATGTTCTTTACTTCTTTTTCAGAGTGCTTCTTTCTTGTTTCCACAGCCAGTTGGGTAGCACATTTTCCTAAGTAGAAGTAAAGTAAAAGGAGATAAGAACTTTGAGGTTAATCTCTAGCAGATAAGGAGATTCTATTCTGTTAAGGATTTCTTTTCTTTCTTTGAAGTTGAATTTGGATAATAAGGAAAAATATTATCTAACTCTAAATTTGTTTATTTTTCATAGTTATTGTAAATCATGATGTAGTTCATTTACTTTCCCCTGCATTCAGCTCATGTAGAAAACTTGAATGCAAGAAAGGACATGAATTTTAATCAGTCTCTTTGTTACTCTGTTTTCTTTGGCAGCTGACAAACTTGCCCTGAATTGAATTCTTTTATTTATTTCCATAAAACTAAAAATTGCCCAAGTTTTACTTTCACTTCATATGGTAGAAGTTCATTTAAACCATTGGGCTTTTTCTTTTGTTTAGTGCATTGTTCTGTGTTTCCTGTAGTTCTTGCTTGGATCACATTAAGGCTGTATCTACGTCACATTGGCAGGAAGTCATAAAGGACTCATGAGTTTTGTTTTAATAGTGTCATCGCATATATATTAGTCTGGGCTTCTTTGTTGTATTATTTTTGATTAATGAAAGTGTTTTGAACAGTACAAGTTTAGCAAGCCCTTACCCTGCCAGTATACGCTCTGTTAGATTTAGCCAGTGTTTTTGCCTTTACTGATAGGCATGTTTTAGAATGCAGAGTTATTCAAGGGTAAAAAGACCTTGCCTTCAGATAACTTTAGGATGACATGCAAAACTGTCATATAGGGGCAGAGGATAAAGACCACATGAAGAAACAGGTAATACGCAGGACAGTATTGGTCCTCCAAAATTGGGAGCTGTGATCCCTGAAAATTATAAGTTTACGGGGAAGACTTGATTAGAGGATGGAGAGTGCAGGAAGAGAGGTGTCAGCATCACTGCTTGGAAGTAGATTTTTTTCTCTCTCTCTTTTTCTCTCTCTCTCTCTCTCAAAATATGCGTTCCTGCTTACTTTCAGAAAAGACCTAATCCAATATTTTTACATTGTAGTTTTGTTTAGCATCCATAGTATTTTTCATTCTTTTGTTACGGCGCATGAGGAATTCCATTAGCCTATGATCTGGATTAGCACTGACTTTCCCAACACCCAAGTAGAGGAACAGCCACTTCTTCAAAATTGTATCATTTTGTAGGCTAATAAACCTCCTTTAATGATGGAATAGGTCCTCTTTTCTTTGCTTTACAGTATAATCTTGAACTGAAACTGTTTGAGATAACCTTAAATTTTAAGTATTTCCATGAATTATTCTTTGAGTTAAATGTCAAGACTAGTATAAAAGCATAATTGAAATTTACCATAGGGATATCGAAAGGTCTATGAAGACAGGGTAATTAGGTCAGTGTTAATTCAGTAGCCTTGATTAATTCATACTATGTGTTAGGCCTTTTGATTAGGTATTAGGGTGAGAATTTTGCAGGAAGGCAGAAAAATGATATTAATATTTGTAAGTATTACAGTAGAATTAGGTACAAGAGGCTTTGGGGCTTCTCAGAAGGCCATATAGAGGTGTATTACTAAGAGTGTGGACTCTGGAGCCAGACTGCTGGAGTTCACATCCTCGTTCTGCTGCCGCTTTCTGGCAGTGTGGCCTTGGCCACATTCTGTAACCTCCCTGGGCCTTTGTTTTCTCCTCTGTAAGATGAAGATAATAATGGTTTTTACCTTATCGGGTTGTTATAAAAATTAAATGAGTTAGTATATGTGAAGTGTAAATAGCAAGGTTCTCGCAAGGTATGCAGAGCGAATGGGCAGTTTCTGCATGTAAAGGAAGGCTGAGAGCCCAGTGGGTTTGGGTTTCCAAGTGGGTCCAGGTGTCAGTATTTTGTGTGCCAGCTTCTCTGTGAAAATGGAGCACAAGCTGAAAGATACAGACCATGCCCCTTGTCTGACTGGACTGGAATGCAGTTGATGGAAGCATTTCATTACAATAATAATTTAGCACAATAGGAAATTAAAAGGCAGTTTGTGTTTATCAAAGTATGACGTGGAGCGAGTACATAAGTCTGTCTTTAAGTCCAAGTCCCTGATCTATCAACTGGCCAGGTGTAGACTGGTTTCTGCATAGTTTTACCCAAAATATCAACTTTCTTACTATGCTGTTTGCCCCCTTCCCCCAATCCATTCCTTCCCCAACACTTTTCTCTTTCCCCCATTAAATGTAGATGTGGGCTGTGGGAGTTCATGTTGCCTGGTTGAGTGCTTTTTGTTTTTCTTCAGCTTTGGCCATGAGCTAATTTCCATCATATTTTTAACAGTTTCCCTCTCCCTTTGGGAAAGAATTTCTAGTTTGATTGATGACCCATTTATTGTTACTCAGACAGTTGCAAACTTTCTAATTAGATGCAACCTCTTATGATTTGATTTTTGCTAAATAGAGCTAAACTACTGATCTTCAGGAAACAATGCATATCCACTTTTCCAGCTGGGTTGAAGCAGGCTCTCAGCTTGTTCAGAAGCAGCTGTTAGTATTTCATTAAAACAATAAAAACATTGTTATTTATGACATTGTGAAAGAATGAGCTGAGCTAAAAATACTGTTCCTTTGCATGTATTTGATGGTTTTGTATTTCTCTACGTAAAGCAGCCAAGAAGCAATAGGTGGTTTTTCCATCATCTTCCTTTGGTTGGTGATTGTACTATCCATCTACATTTGTCCATAGTGGGTTTTCAGGGCCTTTGGGGCTAGTTGACTCATTCAGGACTTATCATCCTGGGGAATGTAGGCCTACCCTTGAAGGATATAGCCAAGTTAGTTCTGAGAGGGCCTTGTGCACCATGCTTTTGCCATAGCGATGGCTTGTTCCGGATTGCACTGCTCTGGCAAGGCATTTACTCGAAGAAGTTGGAATTAAAATTCATTTGTTCATTCAGTTATCAGTGTGCTCCTACCATGTGCCAAGCTGGCCTTTGGGAATGTATAGGTGAATATGGCCTGGACCCTCCCATAGGAAGTTCAGTGGGGAAGACACACATTCATAGACAATATAATGTGTTTACAGTGTGATCAGTAGTAGACTGAAGGTGAGAATACAGTGCTTAGGCGCTCAGAGCGGGGAATGACTAATACCACATGAGAGATTTGGACAATGTTTTACAGGACAGATGACATTTTAAGCAGCATTTTTAAGGTTAAGGAAGTGTTGACCAAAATGCAAAGGCATTGCAAACGTATCAAGCATGGGCCTAGAGTCATGAAATGTCACGGTGTGTTTGGGGAACAATGAGAAATTTAGAATTGCTGCTATGTAGTAGGTAGTAGGAGAAGAGCAAGATAGAGCAAGACTGTGCAAGAAGGCCCCAGACAACTTGCCAAGGAGTTACGATGTTGTTTTGCAGTCACCCGGAAGTCAATGGAGTTCTTTGAGAGTTGATATGATTAGATTGGTGGGGTTCATTTTGTTTTCAAGGAGGTGAATTATTGGCATTGCGGGATAAAAACAGGAATAGGAAAAATCTGGAGTCAGTTAAGAGACTGGTGAAATTGTTATAGAAAGGAGTGGTGAGGATCTCAACCAAAGCAATGACAGTGGGGACAGAGGAAGGGAAGAATCTGAGGAATTTGAGACAAGTGCAGCACTGGTTTACTAGTCACTAGATGGTTGAAAGAGAAGGAGGAGGAGTGAGAAGAGCGCCCAGATTCCTATGAGTCTCCTCTCCAGAGTGGGTGGTGGACGTCCTTCTTGGAGATGGGAACCACAGCGGTTATGCAGCATGGGAGGGGATGATGAATTCATCATATTGGCCATATTACGGTTCTTTAAGACATCCAGGTGGAGAGCTCTTGCAGGTTAGTCTGGAGATAGGAGATTTACATGTTTAAAAGCAGGGTGCCCTAGTGGATGCAGTCACTTAGGCTGAGGGTGGAACATAATTTGAATAAAGGGACAAGGGCAGAATCGGGGCAAGGAGTGATGGTGGTGCGAGGGAGATATTAAAGTCTCATTGATATTGTTTATTTACATTTATTGTCTAAGCTTTGCATAATTTAATTGCATTCCAACTCATTGCATGTGCATTGCCTTAAAACAAAATGAACTTTTCCCTTAAAAACCAACAGACATTTGTTTCAGCAGCTTGGAAGAGCCTATAGGAAGGGAATCTTCTATTTTTGACACTCCACTTTCCTGGCTTCACCTACTGTGTGCACTGTTCTAAGAACTGGGGATATAGCGGGGAACAGAACAAAGCTTGTATTCGAATGAGATGGCTAGAAACAAGTTAATACAACTTGTGAAATGCTATGAACTAAAAAGAAAGCAGAGTAAGGAG
Organism: Aselliscus stoliczkanus; assembly: GCA_033961575.1. Lineage (NCBI taxonomy): Eukaryota > Metazoa > Chordata > Mammalia > Chiroptera > Hipposideridae > Aselliscus > Aselliscus stoliczkanus. Next base: position 29,908,083 of record CM066731.1, read on the forward strand.
ACAGACTATGAGAGTGGTGGTTTTGTAGATATAGTGTAGTCAGAGAAGGCCTCCTTTGAGCAGACTTGACTGAGGAGAGGGAGTGAGTCAGTCACCTAAACAACAGGGACATGGTGGGATCCTCGAGGGTAAGGTCCCGGAGCAGGAAGAAGGCCAGTGTGATGGGAGGCAGGGAGCTGGAGCCACGTGATGGGGGACCCGCAGGCTGAGCTGGAGACTTCTCATAGCGAGCTCTGCTCCGTGTGTTCATATAATCAATCCAGATTTTATATAGTGACTGTATCCAAACCATTAGGTCTGGCAATTGTTACCTTTATACCATTATATTATTTTTACTTTATAGGATGGAACAAAATTCATCTGTATTGGGGCTCTATATTCTGAGCTTTTGGCTGTTAGCAGTAAAGGAGAACTTTATCAGTGGAAATGGAGTGAATCTGAGCCTTACAGAAATGCACAGGTATTTTATTATAAGAAATCTTACATTGAATAGATCTACATATCAACACAGAAAATGGTAATCATTTTTCTTACGTTTTCAAAGAATCCTTCATTACATCATCCACGAGCAACATTTTTGGGGCTAACCAATGAAAAGATAGTCCTCCTGTCTGCAAATAGCATAAGAGCAACTGTAGCTACAGAAAATAACAAGGTATGAAACACTTTGCATTGACCAATAAACATGTCATGCTTAAATTCTTAGTTTTCTTCCTTTCCCTGCCCCTTTCTCATCTTATTTTCTGTCTTTCTAACTAGTTCCATGAATACGAAGCGTCTAAGCCTTAGTAGAGTAATCCAATGTATAATCTTTTTGTTGCTGATTTACTTTTGTATTGTAATCCAACTTTAGAGGTAGCTTCCTCCTCTAAGGGAAGGAAAAAATATTCAAGATAAATACTGACAAAAGAGATACTGAAAAGCATTGTGTCTTGAGACTGCATTATACATTGAGAAAGTATGGATATTATACCTTATTATCAGTTTGGCTTTAGAATCACTAAATTCTTATAAAAATTGTTGGAGCAAATGTTTACTTTTGCTTAATACCTTAGATGGCTTTAGACATTCATTTTAATAACTGCTATTGATTTGTGTGAAGAAAGTATTTTTTTCTAGTCTTAATTAGAACCTTTTCTAAATGACTTTTTTTTTTTTTTGAGCTCTCAGCTCAAAACATTTTAAATTCTAGTCCATGGAGTATGAAGCTTTGACCACAATTCTTTTGAAAAGATTACTTGCTTTTATTTAAACCTCTAATATTTTTCTTTAGGTTGCTACATGGGTAGATGAAACGTTGAGTTCTGTGGCTTCTAAATTAGAGCACACTGCGCAGACTTACTCAGAACTGCAAGGCGAACGGATTGTTTCTTTACATTGCTGTGCCCTTTATACCTGCGCCCAGCTAGAGAATAATTTATATTGGTGGTGAGTATCACAGGGAGGGGTCGCCGCGAATGCTTTCTGTGCATAAATAGATGTTTTGGGTAGTGGAATACAAACATGAGAAGGTCAAGCAAAGATAATGCTATATAGAGAGGGAAGTTTCACTTTGGAGCAAAGTAACCTTAAAAAAAACCCTCAAAGGAAAGCTTATAAAAATGTATACTTAGTGACAGTAATTATGAAATTTTATAAAAATCGAAAGTATAAGCAAAAATCACCTAAAATCCCATAAACCAAGGATAATTGCTGTTAACATTTGGGAGTATTTTAATCTTTCTTGTCTATGCATAAATGTGTATTTTGTGTTCACATAATGAAAGCATAGCTTATAGGGTATGTTTTAATGCTTTTTAAAAATTCAGCAACATTACTTAAAATATAATTTTAAGGGTTATTAAAGTATTTCATTGTATGACTATTCTATGCCTTAATTATTCCTTTACTATTAGAAAGGGACTTTAAATGTATTCTCTATTGTGTTTTAGAAGTTACTAGTAAATTTGCATTGGCAGAAATAATATATAGGGAAATCTACCAATGAAATACAGTGTTTTTGTTGAACATATGAAGTTATAATTAAGAATAAGTTGAACATGTTAATATTATTTTGAAGCAAAAGTATTAGAGAAGGAAACACACCAGAAATGCCTAAATAATATGTGTAATTTCAGATATGTTTAATGGGCTTTTTGCTGCTTATTTGACCAATTTATGTTTTTCCTTTTCAGGGGTGTAGTCCCTTTTAGTCAAAGGAAAAAAATGTTAGAGAAAGCTAGAGCAAAAAATAAAAAGCCCAAATCTAGTGCCGGTATTTCTTCGATGCCGAACATCACTGTTGGTACCCAGGTATGATTAGAATTAAGCCTGTCCTAAGGAACATTGTTTCTCTTTAAAACTCACTTTCTTCCCCCTTCCGCTATAAGCAGTTTTACAAATGAATGTCATTTGAAGGACCAGGTTCCAGTAGCATGTATGTGGCACATGACATTTCATTCAATAGTTGAGTAACAGAGATTCTGCTCTGATGTCAGGAGGTTTCCCCATGGGGTAGGGTTCCCAGATTAGTCTGGTTTTAAGAACCATTTGGTACTTAAATGTAGAGTCTGGAGTCCCTTACCCAAAATGTTCCTTCAGTTTGTCTGGTGGTAAGGCCGAGGCATCATTGTGTGTAATGCATGTACCAGGTGGTTCTTAACGACCAAGCTGTTCAAATGATTCTACTCTTGGGGGTTGTCAGCATGAGTCATCCAATTACCTGTGCTTCCACCAGTTTGTTTTTTGACTCTGAGATGGTTTCGGCTCCTATAGGCATCTTATGAAAGGTGATTTTTCTAATACCCTTGCTGGCTCCTCACCCCTTTCAGGAGTCTGCAGAGTCCATCCTTCTCCAATTACATATTTGCGTGAGATTAAATTGTCTTCATGTACTTTTCTCAAAGTAACATCACAACAGATTGAATACAGAAGCAAACATGGGAATCTAGCTGTCTCCTGTTAAGCCAGACATTAAGAGATTTGCAAATATATAAACAGTGCCACTTTTCTTGCAAATTTTTTTGAAAAATGTAGTCATTTTTCATAAATATTACTTATATTAACATGGCTTTATTACTATTACATACTTTTAAATTTCTGTTTTAATTTCTAGTATATTAAACACCAGCTAGACATGACCCACATAAACAAAAGATTTTTGGTTTCTCAGTAATACTTAATAGGGAGAAAGGTTCCTGAGACCAAGAGTTTGAGAAATATTGTTACACTTTAATTTATTAGGTTCTTGTAGAAGTTGATCCTCAGGATAAAACTTGACACTTATATTCGTTATTGCAGCAAGTGCCGCAATGAATGTTTAAGAACTTCATAATCCCTAATGCTTAGACAAACGGTTTTTATTACATAATGTGGTGCTGATTTCTTCATCTAGCACTTTATTTCAATTTAGTTTTTTTTTCTCATCACTACTAGGTGGTATTACGTATATTCTCTATGTCTTAAAAAGTAGTCACCATTTTAGTTGTTAGTTTTCTCTAAAACCTAGCTTAAATGGAGCTATTCTTTTTGTTTGTGGCTCTATTTTTGTGTCCTGTTCATGGTTGCCTTGTTCTGATTCCTTTGTTGGTCTACCAACGACAGAGTTTTCAGTGATTACTCACTATTTTGAATATTATTGTTCAGCCTACATTATTTATGCTAGTTGCTTAGGACACATCTCTCTCTTCTTGGAACACCCCTTTTCCTATGAAATTCAAATACTGATTTCTGATGTTTTCCAAGTTCCATGTTTACTGGATTCACATAATAGCAGGATGTCTTAGCAGTTGTCTTATTCGTACGTTGGATGACATTACTATAAACAGGGAGGGAAGAAAATTACTTTAAAGATATATTGAAGTAAAGCTGAACAAAATAGCTTGGAACTAAATTGCTGAGAGAGGAGTATATTAAAATATTTGATGTAGAACTAAGATTTTGTTTGAAAGCTGTAGAAAACTGGAGGTTTCAGATAGTAACAGTCTCACAACCAGGAGAGCTTTTATTGTTAACATCGTAAAGAAGTGTTGGTCTTCTTGAGTTTTCAGCTACAACTGTTCATAATTATTGAGAGAAATGTACAGGCACACCTCGTTTTATTGCACTTTGCATTATTGTGCTTTACAAGTACTGCATTTTTACAATGAAGATTTGTGGCTACTCTGTATCAAGCAAGTCTATCAGCATGATTTTTCCAACAGGCTCAGATGATGGTTAGCATTTTAGTAATGAAGTATTTTTTAATTAAATGTGTACCTTTTTTTTAGACATAATGCTATTGCACACTTAATAGACTACAATATAGCATAAACATAACTTTTATATGTGCTAGGAAACACAAAAAACACAAAAATATTTGTGTGACTTTCTTTTTTGTGATACTCTATTACGGTGGTTCGGAACGGAACCCATGATACCTCTGAGGTATGCCTATATTTTCATTGTATGCCTTATTATATGCTGGACCATGATACAGACCTCTTTGTCTTTAAGGTGCATTTATTTTTATAAGAAAGCATTAATAAATAAATTACCTTTTAATACATCTTGCCACAGTTCTCTTTTAGTTATAGCCTTCTGTTTTTTTTTTTTTTTTTTTTGAGGGCAGTATCACTGGCCCTCATATGTGGGACCTGAACCGGGGCCGCTGGCTTCTCAAGCCAGCGCTTAACCACCGTACCACTCGGCTGGCCCAGTTATAACCTTCTTATTGGTCCTCTTTTTAGGCTTTAAGGTTTCTTCTAGTTTTCTTCTGAAAATTTGTGGATAAAACTTCCCTTTAAGTCACAGCTAAGCATGACATAACTTTTTCAAGAAGTCAGCTTTTATGAACTATTCATTCTAGGTTATAGAACTGTATTTAGTGACATGCAGCTATTCTTTGATAGAACTGCAATTCTACCAGTATTTCTAGTTCCCATGCTTCTCAAATATACCACCTTCTTCTGTCTCTTTAATCATAAACCACTAGAAAACATGATGTTCATATATGCCACTGTGAAATACAACATAATCATTAGTTATTGGATGTCTGAACCAAATGTCAGTAAGATTGGGCTATTAAAGAAATCAAAGATTTCCAGAAATAATGTCCATGTCTCTTTTGGGGCTATTAGTGCGTTTGACAGTGCCACCTTACAGATTACTGGTTTCAGGGGGTTCCCTGGCAGTGAGAATTTATAGATTGTTCACTTCTGAATTCAAGTAACTAACATCCACACAATCTTTTTAAATTTGAGACAAACCTTATCTTATCCAGTGAAACTTCTGGCTTGTAGAAAAGAACACTCTTCTGGGGGAAACAAACAAAGATATGTAGTGATAGAGTCTATACAGCATCATGAATAGAGGAAGAAAATAATTCAAATTACAAGAAACAGACAGAAATTGTAATTGTTTTGTTCACATTTAATATTCTAATGATCTTGTTAGTTTCTTCTCTGCTATTTCCTTAGAGTAGAATGGCAGAAAATTTGCTGCATTACATTTTAAAGTTAATTTTTTGCAAATGTGCCAAAATTGTTTGTTTTTTTATTTTTATTTTTATTTTTTATTTTTTTGAGGGCAGTGTCACTGGCCCTCATATGTGGGACCTGAACCAGGGCCACTGGCTTCCCAAGCCAGCGCTTAACCACTGCGCCACTCAGCTGGCCCCCCAAAATTGTTCCTACGCCTTAATTTTGGGAATAAAGTTTCTTGATGGAGACCTTTAAATCAACTCTTGATCAGTCTTCTTGATTGTGTAAGATTGTATTTGGAAAACTGAGGAAGCAATACTTTTATATATTGTGTTTTCGTACTTTTGAAATAACTCTTCTTGTTTGTTTTAAAATTATGACATCTTAATGGTGATTTTTCTTTTGCTTGCTTAAGGTGTGCTTAAGAAATAACCCCCTTTATCATGCTGGAGCAGTTGCGTTTTCAATTAGTGCTGGGATTCCTAAAGTTGGTGTCTTAATGGAGTCAGTTTGGAATATGAATGATAGTTGTAGATTTCAACTTAGATCTCCTGAGAGCTTGAAAAGCATGGACAAAGCTAGCAAAACTACCGAAGCTAAGTAAGTACTATACCCTAACTAATCTTCATTTTTACATCAGTTTTTAGTTTGCGCTGTATATGAAGGAGACTTAGAAGTGTACAGTGACACGAAAAAGTGCTAACATGATGGGGTCCTATAAACATCCCCAGGCATTTTGAAAGGAACTAATAAAATTTACTGTTTGCATTTGGTTAATATTTGTATATTTTAGTTGTACTTGATGTTCAGGTGTAGAGTTCTCTTTTGATGTCTTTGTTTTGTTAGAATATATCTTTTCAGGTGATGTGTTGCAGTAATGTGTTCAGCCTTACTATGCTAGGCCAAGTTTCTACTCTCTTGCTCTGTAATCGTCTTAATTTCTAACCAGCGTCTTGCCTGCGTCTTGATCACTGGAAAGGTTTTACTACCAGTCAATGTGCTGAGGAGGGAAATTCTGTAAAGGATTTTTAAACTTTTGGGTTGGAGGGATATGTGAACATAAATACCACTGAATTGTGGATAGCCCATATTCTGGGGCTGGTTTATGGTTTGGGAGCCAGGTATACAGATCTTTACACCTGTATGTTTAGAAGCGTCTCCTCATCTTCAAACATATTTAAGTGTATTATAATTTGGTTGTTTGGTACATGAACTTAAAAACTGTAATAAAAGTCTTGAAGTGATTTTTTTTCTTAATCTTATAAAAATTTGTGACCATTATAGAAACATGGAAGAGTAATAATATCACATTCCAGAAATAACATTTTAAATATTTTGATATCATTTTTTTCTAAGTATATACAAGCATTGAAAAGAAATGATTGGGATTGTATTATATTAGGAGTTCTTAAAGTTCTGAAATATTTTAGTTTGCTCAAATGAATGAAATGATTATAAATTTGCTACCTCTATTGCTGCTATTCCTCTTTATATTAAAAATGCAAATTGAAATTCTGAAACACAGGGATTACTGTTAAATAAGTTAAAAAAATCTTTAATAAACCAAAGCTATTGTAATTTAGTTTTTTGCTTTTAGTGCTGTCTTGTTTTAAAAAAATAGGCTTGTAGACTTTCTCCCTAGTTACATTGATTTTTTTTTTATCCTAAAAATAAAAGTAACAATACACTTTCATTTTTTTATGAAACTTTGTAAAGAAGCATTTGAAGTATTTTTTATGCTCATTAAATAGTATAAACGAGATTAAAATAGAATATACTATTTAAATATTGTGTATGTGAAGTTTTTCCAAGATCTTTCTTGAAATTTGCAATCTATGTTAATTTGTAAAAGAGGTAAGTGAAATTAAATGTTAAGAGGATAATGACTTTCATGTCAGTGGATTCTTTGTTAATCATTTAGAAGCACTCACTTTAAAGGCATGCTAGTGGTTAGTCAGGATCAGCTGCTGCCACCATTTCAAGACTTGCAGAGCAGCCACGAGTGCCCACATGTGCTTGCACAGAGCACTTTGCGAAGATGTTGGTGAAAGTAATACTGGTTTTCTATGGACTGTTTCTAAACTCAGGTTCCTGGTGGGGGCATTAGGAGATGAGGGGGTTAAAATGATGGCCCTGATTATAATACATACCAGGATAATCTATATATAACAAGTTTTTCAGTAATACATACATGACTTTTCTGACTAACAGTTGATTTCTGCCCTTTCATGAATAAAATTCCATCTGTAGAAGATTGTATACTTACTATAGTTATCTTCTTAGGTATTTTTAATGAAATAAATGAAGAGGGATCGTTTGTTAACGTTATAATTTCTCATTTTAAGTTACAGCAGGCAATAGTTCATCACTAGGTGGTTCGAGATTATTTGTAAACTGTTGCCAGTACAGTTTCTTTTTTCTAGTGGGCTTTTTATTTGTCTTTTCCATTTTTTTTTTTTTTTTTCAGTTAAATTGCTATGTCCAAGTAAGGGTTCACTGAAATGTGAAACTTGTTTGCTCAAAAGGCTTATGGTAAAACTATATTGATAAACTGGGTATAGCTTTTGTTATTCTTAGATAAGGCTTATCTGAGTCATTGTCCCAAGTTGTTGATAACTTTATATGTTATAGTTTTCTTTAATATTTTTAACACATTATAAAAATTTAAAGTATGCACTGCGCCTTTTTCAGTACCTTAAAATATGCCATTTTGTACAAGTTTTTAATATTTAATTCCCTTATATAACAATAAACTTGAGTCTTAAAAATAAACCTTCTGACAAGTTTCTAATACTTCATTTTCCTAGTTATAAGGAGAATCTTATTTCTAATCTCAGGCCTGAAAGTAAGCAGGAACCAGTGAAAACAGAAATGGGCCCGCCACCATCGCCGGCATCCACATGCAGTGATGCGTCCTCCATTGCCAGCAGCGCGTCAATGCCATATAGTAAGTTTTATGTGTAGTACACAGTGATCGGAACAAGGGGCCGGGCAGACAGCTGTGTTCAGTTTGTTTCTGACTTGAGGCAACTCATACCGTTTTTAATCCCTTTTTACATAAATTGTGTTTCTACTGGTATGATTTTGTGTGTGTGTGTGTACAGCTTTATTTAAATGAAAAAATAGAATTTAAAGTGTTGACTGTTCCTGTTGTTTTTGAGCATTATAATTTTTTACCATGGCAAGTAAGACGGCAGTAATAGAAGGAAATAACTGCCACTAGTTAGATCCCTGTCCACCTTTGTGGAGAATGCTCCCATTATAAATTGGCTGTGACTTGATCACAACTTTGGTTCAGAATTCGTAGAATTTATAAACTCACTGTTAATACTGCATCTTAGATTTAAAGGTTTTTTTTTAAAATAACCTCAGAATAAATTTATTTTATAGCGTAGTTGCTTCGTGATTGAGGAAGTTGAAAATTAAGACTTTACTAGTTATGTGATAGTTTTAAGAACAGCCCAACAGATCCTTCCTAAAAAACCTTGTTGAAATAGCCCTAATTTTGAGAGTCCAAAATATGTTTTGTATTTCTTCTTTGCAGGTTGTAGCAGTGTTAGTATCCTTAGATATTTAACAAATAACGACTGCTTTTCACTATGAATTCATTAGAAGTGGAAGGTAGTCATAAGACCTCAATTCATAAAGCAGTAGTTCATGTAGTTTTTATTTAGATATCTCAATTTTGTATCCCTTTACAAATGATCTTTTTTTCCATACATTTAGATGAAATCTATAAAGTCTCTTTTACATTTTCTTTTTGGTACTTACCATTTTGTTGTTGTCTAAGAACGACGACGGTCCACCCCTGCCCCGAAAGAGGAGGAAAAGGTGAACGAAGAGCAGTGGTCTCTTCGGGAAGTCGTTTTTGTGGAAGATGTTAAGAATGTTCCTGTTGGAAAGGTTTGTTCAGAATAGCTAATAATTAATAAGTAACGGAACTGTAATGGTATTGGGTATCCAAGAATTTGTGGTTGGTGAGTTTCATCATCTTTCTTCAAAGCTGCTTTATTTCTCACCTTCAGTGATCTCTTTAGCCCCATTCCTTGATCTGATGCAGGTAGCTCCTCTGTCCCTGACAAATGAACAGGTGATTGCTATGCCTCTCCTTGAACATTTAGCCTGATAGGGTGCTTTAAAAAATAGATTCTTTCGGAATAATTTTAGATTTATGGAAAAGTTGCAAAGAGATACATTGTCTTTTGATACAGTCCATTCTTTGGAAGTGTTAAGACATTTCTAATGGAAATCATCTTCTGTAACATTTAAGAATCTTGCTACTCTCTTTAAGTCACCTTTCACTTTCTCTTATCTTCTTCCTGGAGAGGGTCTTGCCTTCTAAGAAACCCAAGTTAGTAGAGACTATCTGGAACGCCATTTATTTTACCGTTCTCTCCACACATATTTAAAAAGAAAATGGGTCGATAGTTGTATATTTATAAAGTAAAGGTTTTCCTGATTGCTCACTAGTGTCTGAAATGTGATGGTCTTCCATTTGTATGTAAAGAAAAGAGTAGCTTCACTATGGTCTTTAATTTACAAAGGCCTTTTTCATACACTATTCCATTTGATTCTCAAAGTAGAACTTTAGTTTGTGGGCGAGTATTTTCTTCTGAGATCACACAGGCTCAAAATCAAGAGCCGTAAGGAGCATAGGTGGGATTCAGGTATTCTGGTTTTGAGTCCTGTGCTTGTCTTTATGTGCATTGCTGACTGTATATCTGTGTTGTCCAGTACGGTAGCTTCTAGTTATATATGTGGCTAATAACATTAAAGGCAGCTCCTCAGTCATATTAGCTCCATTTCAAGTGCTCAGTAGCCACTTACGGCTACTGGCTACCATATTGGACAGTGCAGGTATAGAATATTACCATCTTTGTGAAAGTGCATTTGCACAGCGGGGCTCCAAACTAATAAAAAAGGATGATGAGAGGATTTTGTGGATTATACTTAATGTTTTCAGTTGATTGCTAAACATCCACAGACTAATCATTGGTTATGTGGGTCAGTTTCCTCTAGAAAATAAGCCTTGAATAAAGACATCAACAATAAAGCTTTGGTGAATTTGTTCAGGTAAATTTTATAACTTAGTGATCATTGAAGAAATAAACTCATAAGGCATTAGATGCCTTCGATGTTAAATTAATTCAATGACTATCATTTGCCTATTGATTTCATATAAATTATTAATATTTAGCATATTTACCTGTATGTCTAGGTACTAAAAGTGGATGGTGCCTATGTTGCTGTAAAATTTCCAGGAACGTCTAGTAATACTAACTGTCAGAGCAGCGCTGGTTCAGATGCGGACCCTTCTTCGCTCCTGCAGGACTGTAGGCTACTTAGAATTGATGAACTGCAGGTAAGTATAGAGGACTCACTCAGCCAGTGCGTGGGGGGACTGACTCCTTGAGGATGTTACGGAATTTGAGAGCAAAATTCCTTTTGTGTCACGCAGGTTGTCAAAACTGGTGGAACACCAAAAGTTCCTGATTGTTTCCAGAGGACTCCTAAAAAGCTCTGCATACCTGAAAAAACAGAAATATTAGCAGTGAATGTAGATTCCAAAGGTAAATACAAGTTTTTCAACCAGCATGCTCTATAGTCCATTAATACATTGGCAGTAAGTGACCAGAATAAAGTGATTTGGGGCATTTGGCAGTTTTTGTGCCTTGTGGGTAACGTAATGGAATAAAATGTATCTGTTGGGATTGATTTACAAATGTGGCCAGAGAGGTCAAAATTAATTTAATGGGTAGTTATTAGAGATTACTAAAGACATAACTTTTTTTTTTTTTTTTACATTTGTATGTTTCTGAAGGTGTGCATGCTGTTTTGAAGACTGGAAACTGGGTACGGTACTGTATCTTTGATCTTGCTACAGGAAAAGCAGAACAGGAAAATAATTTCCCTACAAGCAGCATTGCTTTTCTTGGTCAGAATGAGAGGAATGTAGCCATTTTCACTGCTGGACAGGTACAGAGATTATTTTTGCTTTTGAAAAGTGACATAACAACATTACATTTTTGTGAATTGTAAGGTTTGGTCTAGTTTGCTTGTTATTGAACTATTGAAGAATTTAAAATTTTCAGCACATTTTAATACTAGGTTTCTTATTTGATCATTATTACTAACATATATGTATGTGTGTGTGTATATATATACACATTACATATATATGCATATGTACATATGTGTTAGTATATATATAACATGTAAATGTTAGTATATGTGTATGTATGTGTGTGTGTATATAAACACTAATCTGATTTAAAAATAAATATACATATTGTAAAAATCAGGGATACATTTTTGATTGGGAACTAAACTTTATTATTTCCCCTCTGTTAAAGGAGTCTCCTATTATTCTTCGAGATGGAAATGGTACTATCTACCCAATGGCTAAAGATTGCATGGGAGGAATAAGAGATCCTGATTGGCTTGATCTGCCACCTATTAGCAGTCTTGGAATGGGTGTACATTCTTTAATAAATCTTCCTGCCAACTCAACAATCAAAAAGAAAGCTGCTGTTATCATTATGGCTGTAGAGGTAATTTGGCTTTTGAAACTGCTTGGTATTTGAATTTGGAAGATGCTATTAGAGTCTAGGGAAACAATCTTGAGTAGATTATTCATTCTCTGCAGGACCTTAGTCTATTAGGACAAGAGAAATGGCTACATAAGTGATTACGTGTAACTCAGGTGTTTGAGGAAGGCATGTATAGTGTTGTGGGAGCACAAAGGGAGGGATATAAATCAGATTGTGACTGTAGAGAAGGCTTAACTGAGGAGGCGATGCCTGTATACAGCTTTGAATGATTAGATAGGGGTCTCCTAGACACAAGATAAAGGTGGGATTTGTCCCAGGAGAATCTGTACCTTCTTTTGCTAGAACCAGAAGGTAGGGCTCCAGGATTAGTGAGTGGCACTGGCAAGTCTGGAAAAACGCACTAGCCTTGTGTGCTCTATAAGAGTTCCCCTGAAAAGCAGGAGGAGAAGGATTTTAAGCTGGCCTTTAACAAACAGGATCAGCAGTGTACAGAGAACAGAAGTTCAGAAGCCAGATAAAAAGGCTAATACAGTTATCCAAGTGAGAAACAAAATAAGCTCGAACTCCTGGAAATGAGGAAAGGGGGTGGATTTAGAGATACTAAGCAAGTAGAAACTATAAAGTTTGATGACTAGAAAGATGTCAACAGAAAATGAAAGAAGGAGTTGTAAAGTCACTGATTTGGGTGTGGTTGGTGTAGAGGAAAAACAGGAGAAGGAACAAATGGGGTAAGGGAGGAGAATGGGTTTAGTTTTGAACAAGTGGTGGCAATACCATTGGAAGTTATTGGAGCAATTTGAGCAGAGATTGACCTGCTTTGACTTAGAAAAGATCACTGCTGACATGCTGAGAATACTAGAGGGCTGGGTGGAAGTATTGAGACCAGTTAGGAAACTATTAAAATAAGTCAGGGAGGAGGTGATGGTGCCTTAGCCCAGGAGGTAGGTAAGTTACGAGTGAGAAGTGATTAGATGCAGGATTTACTAGATATGTTTTAAGGTAGAGCCAGTAGGATTGCTTATCACTAAATATAGGGTGTCAGAGGAAGCAAGAGGGTGGAATGTTTTGGAAGAATGTGAAGTTACGATTTATCGAGGTGATGATTAGGGATGAAGTAGGTTGAGGGTTGATATCAGGAGTTTGGTGTAGACATGTTAGATTTACACTAGTAGTTCAAAACTGGTAGGGGTGTGTGGTTAAGGAGGTGGCTGTAGCCTGAACCTGGCCCCCAGAAATAAGCCTACACATTATTTAAAAATTCTTGATAAAAACCACAGGATTTGTATTTAAAAACCAGATTTTTAGTTGATCTTTAAAAATGAGAAGATCTGATAACACTGAGCCACCATAAAAACATTTGTCTGTCCCTTTTAGAGGTTATATGAGGTCTGTCCAATTCATTGCAGTTCCTGTTACTTAAAATGTATTGCTCTGAGTCCAAATGTTGTTGCTATTTCTTTATTATACAGTTTGTGTTGTCTTTGTACACCTAGCCTTCTCCACTCATTTATGTTACTTCAAATGATTCTCTGACCCGTGCACTCTGTCAGCATCTCAGGGGTAAAGGGTAAAATGTGTCATCATCCCATGGGTAGGGATAAAGTGTGTCATCTTTTCTGTGTACCTCAGAGACTAGGGCTTGGTACATTGTAGACCTTCAAGAGCTATTTTTACTGAGCTTCCCCTGCCTTTTGCTATAAGAATCAGTGACAAATACAACATACACTGATGCAAAATAAACTTTTTGGCTTGTAACACAGTGAGTGTGTGGTATGAATACTCTCAGTGAGAGAGCCTATGTCCAGTCCAGCAGGTTGGAGATGAGAGTGCCCTGTACAGTAGCTGCTTCCAACCAAATGACCGGCTAATTATAATACTTAACAGCGGTCTATATCAGCGATGTCCCGCAGAATGTCTTGATCTACGTTCCTTTTTAAAGTAATGGTGCTTTTTATACTTTGACATATTCTATCAACATGGTGATGAATGCATATACATCACTAGACTTTTGGCAAGGTTAGTCTTATGTGGCCCACCTCATACTCTTGAACTGGAATTTGCAATTAATGGGGTCACCATAGAGCCTTACTTTTAGTTCTACAATCAACATGGCCTATTTCCAGGTACTGAAAATAGTTTTCAGCTGTATTTTCTTAGGCTGCCCCTGCCCCACTCTCTTCCTCCCCATATGGTTGGGGGAAGGGATAGATTATTTAGGCAGTTTAAAGGGAGATAGCAAGTGGTTCAAATCCATCTTTCTTATTTCTTTCCTTTGTATTCCCACTCTTTTCCCATCTGCTTTCTTCCAGTTCCTAATTCTAGTTAAAATGAACAGTATTACTTGTTTTCCAAAACTAATGCATTACATTCATTCCATTAAATACCCACCATTACAGTTTTATATTCTGAAAGAAGTACATTTGAACCCCTTGGTATGTTCATGCTGTGTCTTATGCTGTACAGGCTGCTGTAGACCGAGGGACTTACAAACGACAGAAATTTTTTTCTCACATTTCTGGAGCCTGGGAGACTTAAGATCAAGGCATGGACAGACTTGGTGTCTAGTGAGGGCCTGCTTATTGGTTCATCACAGCCATGTGTCCTCACAGGCAGAAAGGGAAAGTCTCTTCAGCCCCTTTTAAGTGCATTAATCCCATTAAGCCCAGGAGGGCTCCACCAGATGACCTGATCTCCTTCCAAAGGTTCCATCTCCAAACACCGTCACTTTGGGGGTTAGGTTTTAACATAGGAATTTTGGGAGGGACATACATATTCCGTCTATAGCAGGCTGTTTTTCAGTTTGTTAGTGATAAGTTCTATGCTCATCATCTTTGACATTGAAGTACATTTGTTGTTGCCTTTGAGGGATTGCATGTGTCATGATTCTGGGGAATTGAAGGTTTTGGTTTAATGGACCACAGTATGATAGAGGAGGGTGTAAGTAAGCCTGAAATAAGATGTATACCCTTTGCTTAAGTGGGTAACAATATTAATAGGGCTCTAATTTGAAAGTTAGATATATAATGTAACCAGGGGTTGGCAAAATAGGGTCTGCACGTCAAATCCAGCCACTTGTATATGGCTGCTTTCCCACTGGAGCCAGAGTTCAGTTAGTTAAAAAAGCTGAAAATATTTACTGGTCCTTTATGGAAAATGTACCCACCCTTTTCCATTCCTGCCAATTGTACACTCTGTTTAAAGGATACCCCTGAAGTTCCAACTCCTTTTGCTAGGCTACCTGAAACTCTCTTTACTTATTTGCAGAACTAGCTGATTATATTATAGCGTTGGCCACGAGAAATTTTGGACATGTATAATGTGCTATTCACATTCATTGCAGTTTTTTTCCTTCATTTGTCTGAGCACAGAAACAAACCTTAATGCAGCACATTCTCCGCTGTGACTATGAAGCCTGTCGACAATACCTTATGAATCTCGAGCAAGCAGTTGTTTTAGAGCAGAACCTACAGATGCTGCAGACATTTATCAGCCACAGATGTGATGGAAACCGAAATATTTTGCATGCTTGTGTATCAGTTTGCTTTCCAACCAGCAATAAGGAAACTAAAGAAGAAGAGGGTGAGATTAAGAGCTCTATATCAAAATCTTTAAAAGGAATTTTAGGCAATTTTGAAAATATAACAACTATTAAAGGAAAGAAAAATTACGCTAAAGAACTTATGTGTACTTTTACTTTATTTTGTTAAAATCTGGAAGTTTTGACATTTTCGGATGGTAAAAACGCCTGTCCTCTTGTTAGGATGAGTATGTGACATAAGCAAATAAAATTTGTATCAATGTGTTTTTGTTGTCTTGAGTTCTATTCTCTATGATATATATAAACTGTATGTGTAATACTTAATCAACTTTACTGATTTTTTTATTGCAGATGACTTTTATTCCCATGAGAATTATTTAGAAAATGAAGGCAAGTTATACTGAGGCAACCTTTATCCCAGTTTTCAGAATATAGAGGGAAAAATAACCGAATGAGTTGTTAGATGTTTTTGGAAAAGTAAATAAGCTTTTTTTCTTGCCATAAAGTTTTTAATTGGCTGAATGAAGGGGGGAAACTGAAAACCTGAAGTGCAACTGTGTAATTCATAATGTTTTTTCTTATTTTGAATTCTGTCAATGATATTCTGGTAGCTACATTTTTGAATAGTGTTTTGCAGTTTTCTGACCTTTATCTCATTATCATTAAAAGAATATAAGACTGAGGCACTGATATGTGGGGTCTTTTCCTTCCTTTGTAGTGGAAGCTGTATTTCATTCTATGAATAACCATAGTTTTGACCTTTGGGGTTGAAAAACAAGGTGGAATAAAGAAATAATTCACATATTAAAGGTCATAGTTCAATCTATCTTAAGTGTTTATTGCTCTGAAGAGGAAAAATAAGCTGTTATCTCTGCTATGTAAATTAGAGTACTAAAATGCATAGCAGTTAGCATTTAATGGCCTATACATATTTAACCTCGTAGTTATTTTTGAAGTTTAAATTGATCCTAATTTTTTTCTTTTCTGTTTCAGAAGCAGAACGCTCTGAAAGAAATACATTTGCCGAAAGGCTTTCTGCTGTTGAAGCCATTGCAAATGCAATATCAGTTGTTTCGAGTAACGGCCCAGGTAATCGGGCTGGATCATCAAGTAGCCGAAGGTAATGTGATTTTTACCAGGAAAACTTAATTGGCAGAAACAGAAAGAAATGTATCTCTTACCTATCGCATGCATAAATTGGTAGGTCCTTTGTTTTGTTTTTGTTCCTCCTCCCAATAGCACTCTGGAAAAATATTGATATCTACTTAAAGTTTAGGTGTAGAACAATAGGACCTAGTATGTTTAAAAAATTTGAGATAATTTAGACAAGTATTTCATACTTATTCTTTGAATGTGTTTTAAATTTATCATTCTTGTTTCCTAGGAAGTTATTTCCTTTAGTTGGAGAACAACTGATAATTGAAAGACCCTCAATCTTTTATTTCCAGATTGCTTATTTAGGTGAATTTCTCAGATGTTTTAATGATCTGGGAAAAAATGAAAGGCTGGTGTATATTATGAATGTTTGGTAAAAATTTTTAGGTTTCCTGAGGGATGGACAAATCTGAATAACACATTAAAAATTAGTGTTTGAATAGATGAAGAACATAAAGAATTCAGGATATAGATGTTTTCTGAAGAAAAAGCACATTTATATTAGACATGACAACCAAAATTCTTGGATACTTGACAGATCATTTATGGAAGCACTGCTCACTGTGCTAATGTGATAGGTTGTAAAGTCTACTCAAAATGAAGACTCTCTTTGCCTATTTTCTGTTCCATATTCAGCATTTCCTTTAAAAATGATTCTTCTAAAATTGGTACGAACTTGATAGCCTCCCAGGTTCAAAAATATCCTGAAATGTGATTTATCAAAAACTATTTTTGGGTGACCAAATTATAACTTAAAACAGTAAAAAACATTATGTAGACTATACAAAATGAAAATGATCACCAGTTTATTTGTTTAAGATTACACTAAGCAAAGTGTTTGGTCTAAAGTGGAGAGCAACTTAAATTCTTCATGAAGAAATTAGTGTCTGAATTATGTCAGATATTTCATTTCCTCAGGGAAAATACAGGTGCAAATCAAGTTGGACTCTGATATGGTTGGTCCAATGCCAGTGCTGCCACCTTTTTTTCATATAAGGATTATTTTGAAGGCAAAGACTAAAAGGAGCTTCAAGAGTGGGTGATGTGTTGCTCACAGAAATAATTTGCAGAGTAAGCTCCTTTGAGGCATTTGCCGAAGATTTCACTGCAGTGCTCTTACCCAGTTCACACTCAGGGCTGCCGATTGAACAGATGAAAGCACAGGAGTCTTATTATCCACGCCGGGCAGTAGGAAGTCCACAGACTCTGCTTCATTGAAGTGAAACCCTCCTCTAGCCTACAATGGATTTTCTAGGCGATGCCCCTTGATGAGTATGCAGGCTGGGATTCATGAGCTGTAAGCTCAAAACTGATGCAATTTCAATGTTGACTGGAGTACTGTTAAATGCCTTCAGATGATGATTTGACTCAGAAGTTTTGTTATGTGACTCAATAGTTCCTGAGTACAAGGGGCAGATTTAGTGGAAAGCTTGATTGATGCATCTGATTGCAGGTGTATGTACTCTAGAGATTGTTAATCTGGAAGACACATGACCTTCGCTTTTTTGTCACAGTGGTATGTTTGAACATGACTGGATTCTAAGGCTTCTGTAGCATGGATATAACGTGCTTACAAAGAGGAAATTACATCATCCTTGAATTCTTCCATATTGTCAGAAAATACGATGACTCCAGGCAAGCCTATACGAAGAAATGTCATAACTCTGAATCTTAGCAGCCAAGGTGGTATCTCCTCAGTATTGTCCTCAGCCACTGAGGATACAGGTGAATCTTCATGAATTGTGTACAACATCTTGAAGAATAATTTTCTTTTTTTTGTTTTTTTTGTTTTTGTTTTTAAAGAATATATATGAGGAGCTGGGCATTGTACTTAAAAATGTTCCCAAGACCTAATGAAGAAAAGAGGTTAAGAACAATTTTTTTAAATGACAAGGAATGACCCCCTCATTTAATATTGAATTTACTACATCACAACAACAAAGTTGGGAGTTTGCAAGTTCAAGATGAGACTATGGTCTCCATTTATCTTCATTTATTCTTAATCTGCTCTAAGCTAGAGTTTGGAGAATAGCCCACCTATGTTTTGTTTGGCCTATGCAATGTAAATTTTTTTTTCTTTAAAATTTGAATGCCTTTAGATGAGCATGTATGCTGCTAGTTTGCCATTACGCACCACTTCTTACACCTGACTGCCCTTTCCTCAATTTATTTTATCTTCTGGGCTCAGTAGGCATTGAATTTGTGACCCTGGTGTAAGCATTCTTCTCGATAAGCCCAAAACATGCCTTTATTTTCAGGTTATTTGCAGTGCCTCCCAATTATTGCTGATTTTTCTCTCTCTGTTTTGAATCAGACACATTAGGACTGTTTTAAGTTGAGCTTTATTAAAATTGTATAGGAACATGACAGTGTGAACAGTCACCCTGGTGTGTGCTGTCACTGGTAAGGAGCCTGAGCCTCCTCTGTGGGTGATGTCTTTGGACAAGGACGTGACCTCGACTGAAAGAATCACTGTGCCCTGCTCCCTTCCTTCCATATTATAAAAGCTCTTAAACTCAGATTTCTAAATTGGGAGAGAGAAGACATTGATACCATTAAAAAAAATTAACTGTAGGTATTTTTTAATGTGAATACTATAATAACTAAGACAGTATTTGAGATATTAAAATTTACTTTGCAGAGTCTTCCAAAGAATGTTTCTGTTCCCAAAGGTACATCATCATGCAAAAGTCTCATAAAATAGATGTGTTCCTGAAAGTAGCCTCTAAAAGAAATTTTTGTCAATGCTTTAAATAGAAGTTTCCTTATAAAATTGAAAATGTATTGCTATGGAAAAACACATTGACTCTCCGATTAAATAATCATTATAATTAGAGACTCAAACATTAATAAAAATCTTTCTAAATCACTCATTTGTAGACATCTAATGCTCACCTGGTAAGGTGTTAGGTCTTTCACATCAAAAATGTGATATCTTTGAGATTAAATTTGCATGGGAAAATGAAGTCCCTTATGTGTTGCCTGGCCCTTAAAATAGAAATTTTACTTCTTACTTACTTAGAAGCTCTAAAATTGTGGCTGAGTTGAAGAGATTTGCCTTATGTGCTCTCTCCTAATTGCTGTTAGTTCTTAATGTATTAATTTTATAGTCTTTGTAAGCTTAATTCAGAGGTATAGATTTTTGTATATAGGTAGTTACAAGTTCCCCTAATAAGGTCCATGTTTGTGATTTTTTTTTTCTTTGTACTGATGTGCACATCTGTGCAATATATTTTTTTTAAATTTTTGTATAGCAAGACGAAAAAAAATCATGCCCAGACATTAATCTAACAATCCATTTTACAAGCTCTAGTTTCATTCATTAATTTCTTTGGGATTCAAGTTGTACTGTTAAAAAAAAAAAAAACCTTTTGTACAAAAAAATCATTCTAAATTGGTCTTTGTTTTAAAACTATTGACTGTGTGGATATTAGTTCAACAGAAAAGGGGGTTAGTAGGCCAACAATATTGGTTTTGTGCTAATTAGTATGTTTGCTGATGTCTATTATTAAACTTAATTCTTACTGATTATAAACAGGGACAGAAAAAAAATTTTAATGTCGAGCTGTTCATTTAACTGTATGAAAGATTATTTTCTAATCTTACTTTACTGCAACTTTTGTTCCCTGTGCTTAAGTTTGTGTGGGAGCTTAAAATAGTGGTTTTAATGCTGAACTGGGTACTAGGAGCCCCCAGTTCCATTTCTATCCCTCACTGACTTACTCTGTGATTCCAGAATTGGCATTTGTACTTCACTGCTCTTGCCTGGAGCATTTGCTTGTAGAGCAAACTTTGATCTCAGATGAGAAGTTCTGTGCACCTTTTTGTTACATGTAGACATGGCAGTGAGTTCTGCTTTTGTCCATGTTCTTCTAGTTTGAGATTGCGGGAAATGATGCGGCGTTCACTGAGAGCAGCTGGCTTGGGTAGACACGAAGCAGGGGCTTCATCCAGTGACCATCAGGACCCCGTTTCACCACCCATAGCGCCCCCTAGCTGGGTTCCTGACCCTCCTGCGATGGATCCTGGTAAAATCTGTAATTTTGTTTAGTTTTTAACAAAAAGACAAGGTCGTGAAAGAAAAGAAATCGAGTATTTTAATGAGATATTGAGAAATCTGAAATGTTTAAGAGTAGCATAATGAGTATTACAACTAATTTAATTATAAAGATTTGGTTTAAGAAGTTTATGATTTAAAAATTAAAATTCTGCAAACTCTTGTCAGGTATCCCTCTTACTGACATACGTATTTCTGTACTGGTAAGAAGCTCCTTAGTGTAATACATCAAAATAAGTCAATGAATTGCCTAGTGGATTCCTTCTTTTGTAGTTAAGAAAAGAAATTTACACTTAATCTCGGCCCGAGTTGATGTTTGGCTTGCACAGAAAAGCCTTAAGGCCAGCTAAGAGAACATGTTAGGAATATGTTGCCTATAATGATATACATCTTGCTGTTCTGTTTATTGAAAGATGGTGACATTGATTTTATCCTGGCCCCTGCTGTGGGATCTCTTACCACAGCAGCAACTGGCACCGGTCAAGGACCAAGCACCTCCACCATTCCAGGTGAGAATCTGTACTACTTTATCTGCTTAGGCATTTGAAAGATGAAAGAACACACTTTGGATATAGGCTTTACAGATCCACACTTATCTCAAGGAGACGTTCGTTGGCTTGAAAAGCATCTAATCCTCTGAATTATTGCCCCATATATCAGTGAAATTGTGGTGTGTATGAACATATATTTCATCATTTGAGTTTTTTTTTTTTTTTGAGGGCAGTATCACTGGCCCTCACGTGTGGGACCGAACCGGGGCTGCTGGCTTCCCAGGCCAGCACTTAACCACCGTGCCACTCGGCCGGCCCTCATTTGAGATTTTTAAAGTGTGTTAATATGTTTAAATTTGCTATAATGAAGTTATTAATTTTTTACTAGCCCTAGAATATTTTTCCCGTGGTTTATTTAATAGATACTTTGTATGTTATTAACATTCTCTTACTCTTGTTTTGTTACCAAATGGGTCTCCTTCATTACAGGTCCTTCAACAGAGCCAGCTGTAGTAGAATCCAAGGATCGAAAGGCCAATGCTCATTTTATATTAAAATTATTATGTGACAGTGTTGTTCTGCAGCCCTATCTACGGGAACTCCTCTCTGCCAAGTAAGACGTTTAATATACTTTTGATAAGAGGATTCAACTTAGCTCCTTTTAAGTTAAGTTGATCCTGCAATGTATGGACAACAATTATTTTAAGTGAATTTAAAATAATTTATCAGAATCTAGCATTGTATCCCCTCTGCTACTAACCTCTCTTCCATGAAAGAGGTTTTCTCCATAAAACACAGTGTACATTTAATGAATACAAAGTGATTTTATGTTAGCTTGATCAGTGTGTATATTTATATGTTAAAAAGATCACAATGTTATTATTCTCAAATGTGAATCCATAAATTAGTCAGTCACTGTCAGCTGGAGAACTTTAAAAATTATACATTATTCCCCAAGTTTTACACTAAAAGTGTAGGTCTGGGATGGATCCTGTAATCTGTATTTTAAAACTCTGTGGATGATTCTGTTCTTTTTTTTTTTTTGAGGGCAGTGTGTCACTGGCCCTCACATGTGGGACCGAACCGGGGCCTCTGGCTTCCCAAGCCAGCACTTAACCACTGTGCCACTCGGCCGGCCCGATGATTTTATTCTGATAGTTTCTTTGGAAATCTTAATGGCTTGCAGAATGCATCATCATGAGATTATGCAATTCTCTATAACTATTCTGTGATAAGTACTCATTAACCATTAATAGATTATATCCCTGTTTTCAGCATGACTGTTTACCTTTCTTTACAAACTCAAAACAATAAATAAATATTTTTATAAAAGTTAGCCATTATCTGGCTTTGTTTAGACTGTAACAGTATCAAAGTGGGGTTATAAGATTAATAATGTGGTGATAGTATAAAAAAGGATTAAAATAGGCAAGAGTAGAGACTAGAGCCATATGTTTTGTGTATTCTTTAATATGTGTGTTGCAATAGACTGAGCTAATGAGTTGTTGAAAATGGACAAGAGATTAGATGCAATAGTAAAAAATTGATTTAGAAGGAAGACTTCATGAAGAAAGTTTTTTGTCTTAGTTACTAAGGACAGAGATACTGTTGGCTGACATAGAGAAGTCAGGTAGAGAGTAGATTTGGGGAGAAAGATGATGTTACTGGTTAGATAGGTTGAATGTGAGGGTCACTGGGAAATCCCAAGTAGATTTATCAAATAAGCAAGTATAGATGTTGGAACTGTACTATCATCATAGAAGTGGTGGTTCCTATGGTGGATGGGAGATGGAATCATGAATAGCTGAGGAAATCCAGGAAGGAACAGAAATTCAATGAAGAATACTGAAGACATGTGTTGAAGAGAAAATACATACTAATAATAGCTATCATTTATTATGTACATGCTATTTGGCAGGCATGGTGCTAAAGTAATAATTTATTTAATCCTTATCACAGTCATATGAGATAGAATCTATACCTACTTAGTATAGATTGTTTAGAAAGTATTAGTTTGATTCTGGAGCCCTTGCTGGTTTATAGTGTCACTAAAAAGCCAAGAATGGAGAATATGGTTTAGAAAGACAAGGATTCCATAGAGGTGGCTTTCTTTCTTAAATGAGGTGATATGAGACCAGAAAATACTACCAGTGATTTTTTATTTTAATGGTGGTACATTATTTAATAAAATGTAACTACTTTTAATGTCATCATGAACATGTATTTCTTTTATAGTCAATATGGAAGAGTAGTTGATCATTAATATTTTTATGTATAATTTTTCTCATTTTAGGGATGCAAGAGGGATGACCCCATTTATGTCAGCTGTAAGTGGCCGAGCTTATCCTGCTGCAATTACCATCTTAGAAACAGCCCAGAAAATCGCAAAAGGTAATTTGTTGCAAGTCCTAAGTGAGTTGTTTATTTTTAATTTTAATAGATTCTCTTCTATACACGTTATACCATAATTATTCAAACCTAATTTCTGTATATGGAAATGATATAATTGATTAGAAACTACCAAGATAATTCTTTTGTATATGTATATGTTTGTATGTGTGTAAACTTCATGTATTTATATTCTTTTCAAGTGTATTATATCTTCTAACTTTCCGTCAAAAAGCAGCTGGCGTAAATTTCCTAAATTTAAAAAATATCCATAATGGAATAGTATAATGACTTACCTTTCAAAAATAAAAATGGATTATGATAGGACGTGCTAGTGGTTAAAATGCTGGTAGTGATACAGTTTTATAGAAATTATAGGCCAGATGTCTTAATTGTTCTTCCTTCTGACTTGAAATTTCTGCTTCATAAAAAGCATTAAGGAATATCAGTTCCTGCAATCCATCTTTTAAAAGATTAAAGTAATTATCCTTTTTAAAACAGTGGCTATAAATAATTGATGTGATTGTCTATTCTTTGTTACATGGAGCTACAACTTGAATCTTACCTGCATAATGCACAGCTAGATACTCAGGTGGCCGATACGTGATGCATTCGTGTTGTCCTCATTGGGGTTTATGAGATACTTATGCTTTGCTGTACTTTGCACCAGAATTGACTAGATTTCCTTGCGTGTTAACTGTGTATATCAGTTTTTTTTATTAATATATAGTGGTTTCTGATCTATACTGTGTAAATGTTAGAGCTTTTCCATTTGAGGAAAGTAGTAGATAGGTGTGATTAAGTCCTTTCTTGATATATGAATTACTCTGTTTCTAATCTTTGTAGCTGAAGTATCCTCAAGTGAAAAAGAGGAAGATGTATTTATGGGAATGGTTTGCCCATCAGGTACCAATCCTGATGACTCTCCTTTATATGTCTTATGTTGTAATGACACCTGCAGTTTTACATGGACTGGAGCAGAGCACATTAACCAGGTGAGTATTTTACATTTCCCTGTATTTATGCTGTCTTCAGGATTTCTTTTTTTCCCCTTTGACCATCACTAGAGTTATAAAATTCTCCAGAGAAAATTAATTTCTATTTAATTTCTAAACAAATGAGGCAAAGGAATTGATTGTTAAATCAGGGGATATCGTGAAAATGAGAAATCTTCACTGGTATTATAATCTGATCCACAATTCTTAATAGAGATTTTATAACTATTGGACTTTTTTTGGATGATATAAATTACTTTTACCCTACCGGTAATATTTGATTTTCATTTGTCTAATATTGTAAAATGTGTGTTTGCTATACATATCTATGGCTGTTTCCAGAGCACATTAATGTTGCTCTGCTATAATTGTTATTGAATTGTTTTAGAAACTAGCAGAGGTAATTAGAATGATGAGATGTACATACCATTCTTTTAAAAAGTATACCCTTTTAATTTTAGGATATTTTTGAGTGTCGAACTTGTGGCTTGCTGGAGTCGCTCTGTTGTTGTACGGAATGTGCAAGGGTTTGTCATAAAGGTCATGATTGCAAGTGAGTACAATCTAGTTTACTTTAACATTATAAACTTTAGATTCATATTGCTACATTAAAATAATCTATAACAAGTCATGTTTTAATTGGTTCATAGTTCAGAAAGCATGAGGTTTTCTCAAGTTGCCCTCTTTCAGCCAGTTTATGTATTAAAATACCTTGATTTAAAGTGTACTTTGAAATGTTGGTTCTTTAAATAACAGTAGGCTAATATGCAAAGGAATATGTTACCTCACATTGTGACTAGGGTCAGATTAATCTGTCGAGATACATAGCTACAGAATGTTTTTGCCTGTGCTCTCTAGCCAAAGCCTTAGGCCCCTGTAGTAGGGTAGGGTTCACTGGCAGGAAATCGTGGGAGGCATTAAGAGAATCATAGTGAATGTTTGGCCTCTGCCTCATTTATGTCTTAAACTCAATGTGATAACCTTGCAGTCCATCAGTGGAGTTACATGGTTAATTTGTTACTATTTTTCACAGACCTAAGAAGTAGTAAACTACTCCAGCACTAACATTTGCAGTGCCTCAGTGCCTTTGTTTTTTTAAAAATTTCAGTTTTTATACTTGTGTATGAATTCTTTCCAGACTCAAACGGACGTCGCCGACAGCCTATTGTGATTGTTGGGAGAAATGTAAATGTAAAACTCTGATTGCTGGACAGAAATCTGCTCGTCTTGATCTCCTATATCGCTTGCTCACTGCAACTAATCTCGTCACGCTGCCAAACAGCAGGCAAGTGGGGTTTTCAGCACATAAATTGGGTTAAAAAAGCACAGCACATTTAAGTAGCCTCTCCCCCTCACAACAATGTTGTTTTGCAGGGGAGAGCACCTCTTACTGTTTTTAGTGCAGACAGTTGCGAGGCAGACAGTAGAGCATTGCCAGTACCGACCTCCTCGAATCCGGGAGGATCGTAACCGAAAAACAGCCAATCCTGAAGGTGAGCAAATTTCAGTTAGCCACATATGAAAAACAGGTGTTTATTTTGTCTTATGCACTATTTCTTTTTCTTTTTAGATTCAGATATGCCTGATCATGATTTAGAGCCCCCCAGATTTGCCCAGCTTGCACTGGAGCGTGTTCTGCAGGACTGGAATGCTTTGAAATCTATGATTATGTTTGGGTCCCAGGAGAATAAAGACCCGTACGTATGCATTAAAATATTTTTAGATTGATGCATTTCCCATGTTAGTAGGTGGTTACAGTATGTCATCTTTCCTTCCCCATTTAGCCTCAGTGCCAGTAGTAGGATAGGCCATCTTTTGCCAGAAGAGCAAGTATACCTCAATCAGCAGAGCGGCACGATTCGGCTGGACTGTTTCACACATTGCCTTATAGTCAAGTGTACAGCAGATATCTTGGTAAGTCCGTTCAGTGTTTATTTACAAGCACAGGAAAAGGATGTTTTTCTTACTTAGCTTCGCATAATTTTACTAACCCAAACTCCTAAGTACTTACAAGCTCTCATTAAACAGTACATTAAGGGGAATGGAATTTTTGGGGTGATTTAAACGTCAGTTAACAGCAGAAGCTCCTTTCATTCTAAATAAATTCCTAAAATGTGTTAAAAATACAGCAGCATAAAAATCTGTGGAGCAGTGTTCAAAATTAATCATAACTAAGTGCAAACTTTTTTAAGTACCCCTTTTTGCTGTGAAATTAGAAAAGAATAACAAACCACAAAACCCAGTGCTGATGAGGTTACGGTAAAAAGAACACACTCAGAACACTGATGGGCTGGCAGTGCATTTGGTATTCTTTTGGAAAACAACTTGGCAGTGTCAAGAGCCATAAAAATGACATTGCCCTCAGAACTTGTCATAAATAACTTACGATGTGAGAAAGAAAATATCATGTTATAGAATAATGTAAAATTTGAAAATAGAAATACTTTATGCATCCAATAATAGTGGACTGTTGAATCAAATTGTAGCTCATCCACTTACTGAAGTGTAAATACAGCAATTGAAAAATAAAGGTTATTTTAAGTACCATTTTTTAAAAAACAGAGAAAATAACATGAAATTGGGTGTTCTCTATAATTCATATTTCTGTGATAGACCATGCATAGAAATGAGACTAGAAAGTATTAATAATGGTTAAGTGACAGGGATGGAATTACGAATTTATTCATATAAGTAGTTGAATCTAAGTCCCCTATATTGAGTGAAGTATATTCTTCCTTTAATTTGATACATCTGGTATTCTTCTTCTAAATATTAATTAATATACAGAGGCCTATGAATATAAAAAAAAAGAAATCAGACATTGGAGACCTACTATAGGTCAAGCACAGTGGTAGGCATGTGCATAAATTAATCACTGACTGTAAATGTTTTGGTTAAATTTATTTTGAGATTTTATGAGCTGTTAATGTTTAAAAAGTGTTAGAACTTTTTACTTTATGACTGTCTAAACATCTTATGAGTTGCCTCAACATTAATAGACTGATTACAATTTTTTAAAGCTTCTAGATACTCTGCTAGGTACACTAGTGAAAGAACTCCAAAACAAATACACACCTGGACGTAGGGAAGAAGCTATTGCTGTGACAATGAGGTTTTTGCGTTCAGTTGCAAGAGTTTTTGTCATTCTTAGTGTGGAAATGGCTTCATCCAAAAAGAAAAAGTAAGGCATCCTTTTTGATTTTGTCTTTTATATTATTTTGCACACATTTTTTGTGTGAAAATGATAACATCATGTATATGAAAGGATTCATAAAAGATTCCTATATTTTCCTTTTTGCTCTAGTAACTTTATTCCACAGCCAATTGGAAAATGCAAGCGTGTGTTCCAGGCACTGCTTCCTTATGCTGTGGAAGAATTGTGCAATGTTGCAGAGTCGCTGATTGTCCCTGTCAGAATGGGGATCGCTCGCCCAACTGCACCTTTTACTCTGGCCAGTACCAGCATAGATGCCATGCAAGGCAGCGAAGAACTGTTTTCAGTGGAACCACTGCCACCACGACCATCATCAGATCAGTCTAGCAGGTAAATTTGTACCTGGTAATAGATTCTGATAATTCTTTCTCTGGAAATGTCATGTTTGGCTTACTAAAACCTTTGCATAAGCCCTCAGGTGGTGTACATGATCATTTGTCTAACAAATGGTAAAGATTTTACTTTGGAATATGTGAAAGCACTTTAAAAATTATACATGTGTCTACATATCTGAGGTAATAGACATGTAGTGAGTTTTGGTTTTGGAAACGCACTGTTTTTATTATGCCAATCAAGTAAATGGATAAAAAAAACTTACTTTAAACTTCTGTAGACATCATTACTTGTATTTTCTTACTTTTAAATTTAGCCTATTAGAAGGCCAAGTTGAGGAAATGAGAAGACATAACTTGCTCTGTATCCAAATACTTGGACTACCTGAGGTGGGGGAGTGGGGTGGGGAGCTTATTGTATAATCTACATAACAATCAGAATGTTGGGACTTTTTAAGTATACTCTGCAACAGCTGCGTTATCTAGGATAGGGCTAAAACAACTCAATTATAAAAGTTTCTAGATGTAAGATTATTCTTAAATGTCATTCATCTTTCCCGTTTGCTAGTCAGAATGTTTAGAAACTAAAACAATGTTTCTGGTGTCTTTTATTTAGCACAGTGCTTCTCAAACTTTAATATACATGCAAGCCATTTGGGGATATTACTAAAATGCAAAGGCTGATTCTGGAAGTCTGGGCAGGCCTGAGATTCTGTATTTCTTCTTACAAACTGTCTGATAAGGCCAATGCTGCTGGTTTAGGGGCCACACTTTGAGTTGTAAGGCTCTAGAGCTCTTTAGCAGATATTCGTTTATTTGATTTCCTCAATTCTGATTTTGTGACTGTATATAATGTTTTAATAAGGATCTTTAGGACCTACAGAACCTTTCCTCCTCTTTTCTAAACATCTGTGTGTTAAAAACTGGCTTTCCGTCAGTATTTGGACAGTTCCCAAGACTTCATCCCTGAGTTTCATCTGGGTTGACTGAGTATCTGCTCCTTATTACTCCCTATTCCAGTGTATGTGTCCCAAGTTTTCCTTCATTGTCAGGTCTCATAGGATACCCTGGAATCTGAATCCAGGTTTGTCTGTCAGAGTTCTCCCATGGTAACCTGGTCACTGTTAGACTTCCAGGATTTGCTGAAACTGTTACGGATAAAGCTATGTATTTTCAGACTTGCCAGTATAACCAATTATTCAAAGCTGCTGCAAGTGAAATCTGCTTGGACTCCCTGTGGTGCTTGTGATTCTAAGGAACTCCTAATTACTTAAGTGGTATTGCCTTGTGAATTCTTTGCACACTTGGTTTTATTTCAGAACATAAACATTTTTTGTGCAGGGCAAGGTGACAAAACTTGCAACTTAGTAGGAACAGGCTTATGGGCACTCTTTGGAGATGAGATGATCCCCAAATCTATTCAATGTATAAAAAATGTTTATGTTATGGAATAAAACCCAGTGTGCAAAGAATACACAAGGTAATACCACTTAAGTAATTGGGGGTTCCTCAGAATCACAAGCACCTCAGGGAGTCCAGTGCAAGTATCAGGTGCTTTTAGGTGCTTCTCTTTGTACCATTGCCCTTGGTTTATTCTCAGGCCAATCTCGCATGTCTTCCCAGGTGATCTCATTTGATAATCAGCAGATAACAATGCTAATATCTTCTACAACTGTTGATGTAATACAGAAGTCCTTCATTATAATACAGTGCAACCACTCCTTCTATAGGGTATATTTTGACCAGTGTTCCAAGCATGTCTTAAATAAAAAGTACACACTTGACCAGTTTCTAGGATTTCCCTTGTGTTGGATGGTAGATGGTATTTATTACTCCATTATGTATAAATTCTTAAGTTTAGTAGTTTTGCTTTTTCTATTGCTTCCCTCCACTTCTTTAAAACTAATGCTACTCTATCTCCATGCCTCATATAATAACTGAAATTTTAATATGAGCTAGAAACTTTCCTAAGCATTGTAGATGCATTACCTGTTTTAGTCTTCCCAATAACTCAACAGATACCACCATCAGTCTAATTTTAAAACTGAGAAAACAGGCTCAGAGAGGTTAGGTAACTTGTCCTAGGTCACACAACTGTTGAAGTTTAGAGATATTTAGAAATAATTCTAGACAGGTGTTTTCCTTTTTCCTGTTCTAGTAGGCAGAGTATTCAAAGGCAAAGTAGAGAGAAATTGCTGTTAGGTGGTTACTGATAGTGTCGAGGCATCACATGAAGCCCGCCCTGTCTCACAGAGCAAACGGCTGCCCTATACTTGCATGAGCCACAGGCTTGAAGTTGGAAATTCTCTGCAAAGACATTTTTCCTGTCTCCACCCAGTCATGGCTGATATCAGGAGTCTCTTGAAATCTGTTGCCCTTTCACAATTTATGTTTGGCTCCATGTATTTGAAGGGGATGGAAGACAGGATTTCTATGATGTAACTTCTTGTTTAGACCTCAGACTGTCTCCTGTAAAATCTATAGCTCTTTAAAACCTTTTTAGCCCAAGAGACATATTTATTTGAAGGTAGAGTGTCTCAGTTGTTGATTTTTCATATGTAAGTGATTTGATTCTTGTTTTTCAGAGCGGGTGAGGTGAGGAAAAAACAGTGTAAACACTTGAATCTCTTTTAGACTTCATTTTAAAATCCTAAACAAAGGATAATAGTTAGGTCACAGGGTTATTTAGCAGCCACCTGCATTTTAAGCTGCGCTCTCTGGTTCTTCTCCCTTTCTTTTATAATGGAGGCATCTGTCCTTTCTTGGTTGTTTCCAAGTTTGATTTTTAGGGAAGTGAAACTATTTTTGAAACTATTTTTGCCACCTATCTTTCGTTACAATCTTATTTTAAAATCACACATTTGAATTGAGGCCCCTCACCCCTGCGCGTGCACACACACGCGCGCACACAAACACACACACCCACACACCAGCAAGTCAGTGGTTAATAAGCTGATGCAAGGTAGGGTATATCAGGTCTTCTACAGTGTAGCTCACTTACATTTTGGTAATGTATGAATGTTGCTATTGGAGCCTTTGGAAGTTGAGGACTGCTGGTGTTGAAAGTAATGGCAGGGGAAAACCTTCCCTGAAGAATATTCTCTTTGAAAAGGTTCACATTTTCTGAGAAACTATAGATTAGTTATTGGTTTCCAAGAAATGTTAGGTCAGATATAAAATAGCATCCTAGCAAGCGAATCCCATTGAGTAACACTGAGAAGCTAAAGAGTCAGTGCTGAGTGTGGCAGCTGCGCGCTCCTAACCCCGGACTCCTTACAGCTCCAGTCAGTCACAGTCGTCCTACATCATCCGGAACCCACAGCAGAGGCGCATCAGCCAGTCGCAGCCTGTTCGGGGCAGAGACGAGGAACAGGATGATATTGTTTCAGCAGATGTGGAAGAGGTGGTTTTAATTGTTACAATTGTGTCATTTGAGGGAAGGGGGTGCGGGGAGTAGTCACTAGAAGTTTTATTAATAGTAGCTTACTGCTATTAAAAAGGCATTTGTTTCCAGCTCTTAGAGTTTTGTTACATGTTCTCATTTGTGGTTATACATCTTAAAAATATTTTAATAATCCTTGATTTACTGAATAATAGGAAATTGGAAACGTAAACTTGTTTTTACTTAAGAGTTTAGTAGAAAAGATGTTCTCAAAGTTAAAAAGAGTTTTAGTAGTTTTGTGCAATGTATTTTGACTGTAGAGAGAATACTGAATAATTATTAGGTAAATTTTACAATTGCAGAAGTGGGGGGAAAACACTCCCCACACAATTGTTGTACTTCTAATTTCAAGGTTTGGTATATCATATATTTTGGGATATGCCTACATAATTTTTCATAGAAAATTGTCATTAGCAAATGAAAGTTTTCAAAACTGTTTGGTGTTCAATTCCCTATTTAGGGATCCCTGTATTTTGCTTAGTAATTGCTGTGGAGGGACACTGGGAGAGCTGTGGGTTTATTGTGTACTTGAATGGCCTACAAATAAGATTCTGGATTTAGGTTGAGGTGGTGGAGGGTGTGGCTGGAGAAGAGGACCATCATGATGAACAGGAGGAACATGGGGAAGAGAACGCTGAGGCCGAGGGGCAGCACGACGAGCATGATGAGGACGGTACGCAGGCCATTTGAGAAATTACTCAGTAGGAAGAGACACTCATAGAGAGAAAAGCCCCGTTTGATGTGGAGTGAAATGCCTGACATATTTTCTGCCAAGGGATGCTGTAGCATCTTTTGCAAAATTTTAGGAGGTAGTATATACATATAAACTAAACATACTTTTATAATATGTATATGTGTAAAATAATTTATCCTCTTCTCCTTTTACCTTTTGGTTTCAGTCACTTTTGTTAAAACAGGCTTTTAGAAATAAAAAAAAAATCAACCATATTTTAAAACATTTGGAAATTAAAGGAAAACAAATGACCCATAACATAAGCCCACCTAGACGCTAACAGTTTGTGTTTTACTTTGAGTCCTCCCCTCTACTGCACCATTCCTGCGCATGTCTTTTAGATACCATATATGTAATTTTTGTGACTTTGTTGTTTCACATATAATCATCATTTTGGCCTTTTTGCTACATAGCCACCTTAACCATTGTTATCAGTAGCCACAGGATAAACGTTTTTGGAATGAGCTTTATTGTGGTGTAACTGACATAGAATAAACTGCACATGCTTAACATTTATAATCTTGTATGTGTGGACACCGTGAAATAGAAAGGATAGATGTTTTTAACTTCCTTCCCCTTTGGAAGCCCAGTATGTGAAACAGATGACAGTGGAGCAGGGGACCTACCCTAGAGCTCTGCAAACTGTCTGAAGTTCCCCTGCTCACTTTTTACATAAGGCTCTGCAGGACAGATTTTGAATTGCTGCATAATAATCCGCTCAGCACCATAATTTACCTAGTCACTCTTGTCCTCCTAAGTTATGCTTACTGTAATAACCACTTCTCTCTGCCCTGTTCCCCGCTACCTTCCTTACCTTCTTAATTCCCACCCTTAGGATATTTTGGCCTATCAGACCCTGTCTTGATACACAGTGAGTTTGTATTTCTTTTTTCTTTTTACTTATATATATTTGCTAGGGAGTGACATGGAGCTGGACTTGTTAGCAGCTGCTGAAACAGAAAGTGACAGTGAAAGTAACCATAGCAACCAAGATAATGCTAGTGGGCGCAGAAGTGTTGTCACTGCAGCAACTGCTGGCTCTGAAGCAGGTATGTTACCTTATCGTAGCAACTTCCTTGCTTATACTAAGGCTGTGTGTGTATTTAGCATGAATTGGTTAAACTGTACTCAGTATGATGTGCATGAGGGTGACGTAGCCTTTTTATAACTTCATCCTTATTCCCTGTAGATATTAGTAAAGAAGATACTATTTTAATGACTTTTTTTTTTTCTGTTTTTTAAATATGGATTAATTTTAAGGTTCATTAAAAAGAGTTGTTTCGTAATGGAACTTACTTTAATGATAGGTTTTGTGAACTGCTGAATACAGCCTGACTTCTGTTTACTATGTATATTTTCCTGAGTGAGGGGTTACATGGTCGTTTTAAATATCAACAAACTCACAATGGTTTTGTTTTTAAAAATAAAAAATTTAGGTGCAAGCAGTGTTCCTGCCTTCTTTTCTGAAGATGATTCACAATCAAATGACTCAAGTGATTCTGATAGCAGCAGCAGTCAGAGTGACGACATAGAACAGGAGACCTTTATGCTTGATGAGCCTTTAGAAAGAACCACGAGTAGCTCCCACGCCAGTGGTGCTGCCCAGGCTCCCCGCTCCATGCAGTGGGCTGTCCGCAACACGCAGCATCAGCGGGCAGCCAGCACAGCCCCTTCCAACACATCCACGCCAGCAGGCAAGTCCGAAACTTGGTATTCCTGAGTGCTTCCATAGGTCGTTATTATTTTTTGTAAGTTATGCATATTCATCTAGAGAACACATTAAATAGTTTCATAGTAGTTCTTTCTTATTTTGCTGAGTTCAGATACAAAAATTATTTACATAGATTGATGACAGGGTTTCTCAATCTCTGCACCATTGCTACTTTGGGCTTAATAGTTCTTTATTTGCATTGCAGGATGTTTAGCATCATCTGTGACCTCTACCTTCTAGATGCCAGTAGCAACTGCCACCCCGGTGTGATAACCAAAAATGTTTGCAGACATTGCCAAATGTCCCTGTTTTGTGGGGGCAGTGTCAAAATTGCCTCTGGTTGAGGGCATTGTAGTAATTCTCGGGCCTCTCATCATTCCCTTCCCTAAATTAGGGTGGCTTAAGAAAAGTTTTTTGCTCAGCACATTTGCTAATGTAATCGATCTTTTAGCTTACCTAAATATACACAGTGCTAGAGAAACACAATTAGCAACTAACATTAGCTTATTGTGCTTGTCCTTTTTTCTTTGTAGCGAGTTCAGCGGGTTTGATTTATATTGATCCTTCAAACCTCCGCCGGAGTGGCACCATCAGCACAAGTGCTGCAGCTGCAGCAGCTGCGCTGGAAGCTAGCAATGCCAGCAGCTACTTAACATCTGCAAGCAGTTTAGCCAGGGCTTACAGCATTGTCATCAGACAGATCTCAGACTTGATGGGCCTTATTCCTAAGTATAATCACCTAGTATACTCACAGATTCCGGCTGCTGTGAAATTGACTTACCAAGATGCAGTGAACTTACAGGTATGAAACTACCAAAAAGTTATTCAAATATATTTTTGTGGCTGTCAATCAAGAGAATTCCAGTATAACAGGAATGGATGTTACAAATATTTAAATGTGTATGTAATACCACTACAGCAGGTCCTCACTTAACGGTGTCAACAGGTTCTGTGACTTTCAGTGAAACAAAACCAATTTGACCATACGCTAATTGTATAAACAAGAGTTAAGTTCCTACAGCATCTCCTGAACGAAACAGTGTTATTCGCGGATCTCCTGTATATCAAATTTAACTTTATTTGGGTAGTTTTAACTCTTCTAGTTTGGTTTTCACAGTTTTAACTATTTTAGTTTGGTCTTCATAGAACTATGTAGAAGAAAAGCTTATTCCCACTTGGAACTGGATGGTCAGTATTATGGATTCTACTGAAGCTCAATTACGTTATGGTTCTGCATTAGCATCTGCTGGTGACCCGGGACATCCAAACCATCCTCTTCACGCTTCTCAGAATTCAGCGCGAAGGGAGAGGATGACTGCACGAGAAGAGGCTAGTTTACGAACCCTTGAAGGCAGACGGTATGAGAGTTTCCGTTTATGCTTGTGTGTTTACACAGAGACCTTACATTCTAGAAAGTTAGGACTTTTTTACATAAGACCTCACTCTGTTGTGAAGCAGGAAATAAGTGCCTTGTATTACTTTTTTAAAAATTGTATAGTTAAAGCAAAACAAATTAGTTATAATCCCAGCTATTTTTGATAAATTCATTTGTATTGTAGGAATCTGATACTAAATACTTTTCATTTTTAAAGTAGTTGGTCTACATGCTTGTCTTATTATCCCAAGGCCTCCCCTTTTCCCCTTGAAAGGCATACATTCATGGAAAGACTTATTTTGACCACGATTAACTATGAGAGTACTTTGTATTTGGGAAAAGGAATGTCTGTATAATTATCAAAGCTGCCCTTTGGTTTCTCACATTTCTTTTTCTACCTTACCCAGCCTGCTGAATCATAATTAAAGGATATTTCTTTGTGGATGTTTGTTCTGTCTATTCAATTATAAAAGTAACCTTTCTCAGAACTAGGAATTAGCCCAAACATTGATCCAATAGGGTAGTGGCGGTGCCATATAGTGAAAGTGCCTGACCAATAGTCAGAGTCCTGGGATGTGGTGCTAGCTTTGGCTCAGGCTACACAGCCTTGCCCCTCTGGGTGGATCATAAAGGAGGGAAGACAAGGACTAGGAGACTGCTTAGGAAACTTAACAAGACTGTAGTTGGAGCCGACAAGAGAGGTAGTAGTTCCTGATGTAGGACAATAAAGGTCAGAAAGGTGGGGAGAGAAGCTTTGAAATCATATAAACAGAACTTAGGGCCTTGTTGAGGGATGGAGCAAAAGGAGGCAGAATTTACATTTAGACTTTGATTCTGAATAACTAACAGGAAAATAAAAGAAACATAGAAGAGTAGAATGGACATACTTGCTTTTGAATGTGTTGAGAGCTGGGAGAGAATTTGATGGAAATGTCTAGTATGCAAAATAGAATTCTTGGCAGAGATCTGGCCTGGAGATAAAGATTGTGGAGGCATCAGTTTTCCTATCCTCGGAAGCCTGTTCCACAAACAGGCATAAGTCTTGTCTTCATTAGATTGGTTTGCCCCGAAGAACAGAGTTCTGATAACAGATCTTCGTTAGTGATAGTGCTCTCCCCCTTTCTCTCTTGCTCTAGCTCTCACTCTAATATAACAGCTTCATTGAGATATAATTCACATCATACAATTCACCCAGTTCTAAAGTTTTGAGTATATTGAGCTGTTCACAACCATCACAATTAATTTTAGAATATTTTCATTATCTCCACAAGAAATCTCATAACTAGTAGCAGTCACCACCCCACCCCCCACCCCCATTTTCCCCTTCCTTCCAACCCTAAGCAACCACTGATCTATTCTCTGTCTATAATTTGTCTATTTTGGACATTTCATATATGTGGAATCATACGATATGTGGTCTTCTGTGCCTGGTTTCTTTTACCTAGCATAATGGTTTTAAGGTTCATCCATGTTTAGCATATATCAATACATTACAGTAATACATTGGTTTGTGAGCATAATTCATTCTGGAAACAAACTACTCGTATTGCAAGACATCGCTCGTTTACCATGTTAAAATGTATTAGAAGTGTTTGCTCATCTTGGGGATCACTCATAAACCAAGTTACTCTCAATCCAAGGTTTTACTGTATTTCCTAGTAATATTCCATTGTATGGATATGCCACATTTTGTTTTTCCCTTCATAAGTTGATGGATATTTGGGTTATTTGGGGCCATCTTTTAGCTATTATGAATATTGCTACTGTGAACACTTGTGCACAGGTTTTTGCATGGACATGTGTTTTCCGTTATCGTAGGGATATACCTATGAGTTGCATTGCTGGACCATACAGTAACTAACTCTGTTTAACCTTTTGAGGAACTGCCCGCCTCTTTTCCAGAGTGGCTGTACCATTTTATATTCCCAAATAGCAGTGTATGAGGGTTCCAATTTCTCCACATCTTTGCCAACACTTGTTATTATCTTTTTTATTATAACAGTCCTACTGGGTGTGAACTGATAACTCATGGTTTTTATTTGCATTTCCCCAATGGCTAGTGATGTTGAGCATTTTTTCAAGTGCTTATTGGCCATTTGTATATCTTCTTTGGGGAAATGTCTATTTAGATCCTTTGCCCTTTTTTAAATTGTCTGGTCTTTGATTGACTTGTGTTGGTTCTACATATATTCTGGATAGAAGTTCCTTATCAGATACGTGATTTGCAGAAGTTTTGTCGCATTCCATGCTTTGTCTTTTCACTTTCTTGATGGTGTCTTTTGAAGGACAAAAGTTTCTAGTTTTGATAAAGTTCAGTGCTATCTCTGTTTTCTTTTGTTGCTTGTGCTTTTGTTGTCATTTTAGGCAGTGGTTCTCAAAATGTGTTCCCCAGAACAGCAGCATCAGTATCACCCAAGAGCTTGTTAGAAATGCAGATTTTGGTCCTACCCCAAACCTACTGAAACAATGCAGTGGGGCCAACTATCTGTTTTAACAAGCCCTCTGAATGATTTTGATGGATGCTGAAGTTTCAGAACTGTTGTCTTTAGGGAAGGAGTTCTTTCTGCCATTCCAAAGGATACTGGAATTCCTTTTCTGTACAAAAGTACAGGACTGTAAATCATACACAGTGGTTATGTTTCTAAAGCAGACCCACAGGCTTAATGAGTGGACAATCTGGGTTCTGAATTTCGCATATTTGCGATAGTAGCAAACTTCACATTTGTGTTCTTTTTGTAAATACTTTCATTTCTTTTTATTCTTGTAGACGTGCCACATTGCTTAGCGCCCGCCAAGGAATGATGTCTGCTCGAGGGGACTTCCTAAATTATGCTCTGTCTCTAATGCGGTCTCATAATGATGAACATTCTGATGTTCTTCCAGTTTTGGATGTTTGCTCATTGAAGCATGTGGCATATGTTTTTCAAGCCCTTATATACTGGATTAAAGCAATGAATCAGCAGACAACATTGGATACGCCTCAACTGGAACGTAAAAGGTATCCATACTTGCCACGAGGTTGGTTTAAGAAATACTTGCTCAGTGTGGTCTTCATCAGTTCATTGTCTGACTTTTGGAGTAAGGAGAACAATATTGCAAAAGAGAAATAATGCAGGAACATTTCATGTGGGAAAGGGGGCTTGAGCCTATCCAACCTTTTGCCATGGCTACTCTTCACTTAAAATGGGAAACTTAAGAACCCAGTTAAGCTTTATTATGCTTGAGATAGATTGGTCTGGTTGTTTATCGTGCTTCCTATAGAACCCTCCCTGTTTCTTGGTGTGATTAGCTTTTTGCCTCTGAACCTATTTTATAATTGTAGTACCATTCACCAAGTCTGAAACTTTATCACAGTGTTCGCAGTTGGCCTTTTCAGTGCCTTTTGCTTATAGTTCCCATCATCTCTGTTTATATTGTGCATGTATTTCATGTAAAACAACTCATTTGTCTTTTTAAAGGACACGAGAACTCTTGGAACTGGGTATTGACAATGAAGATTCAGAACATGAAAATGATGATGACACCAATCAAAGTTAGTGTACAGAAAATCTGCTAATCTCCTTCAAGAAGTGGCTGCCTCAGTAGTTCCCCTTCAAGCTTTTTAACTTCATTATTTTCTGTCTGGGTGGGAATTTCTCTTTTCTTCTCTATGTTCCATTCCTTGCCTTTTCTGTCCATTTTTCCTTATACATCCTTGCATTATTTGCTTCATAAATAGGATGATTAAAGAAATGTTATGAACTTTTCAACAATTAATTTTAAAAATTTTATCTTTGTATTTCTCCTTTGCATTTCTCTTAAGGGTAATTACCTTTACCCTTAAGTAAAATGTGTTGGCACTATGTTAGAGTCTTAGCAGAACCTTTGTTAATATTGATGCAAAATATATTTAGTCAAGAAAATGAGAAACGCCAATTATAACTCCCAAATGCCAAAATTCTTTAACAGTTAATGCAATAAAAAGAGAGAAAATAGTCCAAACTCAAGAAATTTTGGGATCTTCTGCAATCTATTTGGAGTTTTCAGCTATTTCAGGAATTTAAAAATTTTTTAAGAGGAGTCAAATAGTCCATTTGACTCTTACCAGGGAGTACATTTTATTCAGCTCTGGGGAAGATAACAGACCTAACTGCTGGTTTTTGAGAACCCAGCCGTGGCTTACTGCTATTTTCACAGCACACTGTCAGTAAGCACTGCTCAAAGTTTAATTTCATTAAGGTGAGATGGTGTGCTGACTTCCTGTTGGGATGCATGAGTGCCCAGAGAGTTCTTTGTTTATCTTCTTAAAGAGGAAGCAGAACTTACAAGTAAGCAAATTTCAGCTCCTGACCATCTCCTCTTTTTGGAGTCAAGTGTGAGCTGAGCCCTGAATTTGCTCAGGAATCTAGCTGTATTCAGGTCTGAATCTGTAGACAGAGAAAGAGGAGGATGAGGGAAACATCTGGTTAATACAAAACAGAACAGTATTTGTTACTACCAATAGTTTTGGGGCAAGTTTTTATTGTTATTTAAAATACAAAGGCCGGCCGAGTGGCTCCGTGGTTAAGCACTGGCTTGGGAAGTCAGCAGGCCCGGTTCGGCCCCACGGCCCCACATATGCGGGCCAGTGACACCGCCCTCAAAAAATAAATAAATAAATAAATAAATAAATAAATAAATAAATAAATAAATAACACATAACATAAAATTTACCATTGTAACCCTTTTAAACTGCTAATACTTTAATATTGTTATAATTTTGGACTATTGTTTTTGAGTGGCCTTAAATTTTATAAAGAGATTATAGGAATTTTGGATTGAGCAGAGTAAGATTCTTTTATCCTTCCCCAATATTGAAATAATTTTTCTTAAAACCAAACATTTTCCCTCTTTATGTTTAGGTGCTACTTTGAATGACAAGGATGATGACTCTCTTCCTGCAGAAACTGGCCAAAACCATCCATTTTTCCGGCGTTCAGATTCCATGACGTTCCTTGGGTGTATACCCCCAAATCCATTTGAAGTGCCTCTGGCTGAAGCCATCCCCTTGGCTGATCAGCCACACCTGTTGCAGGTGATTTAAATAAACTGGTCTTAAGGCTTCTTTTTAATTACTTTATTATTTTTTAAAGTATTCAATTTAACTAGAGTATTTCTATTAAAATTCCAGCCAAATGCTAGAAAAGAGGATCTTTTTGGCCGCCCAAGTCAGGGTCTTTATTCTTCATCTGCCAGTAGTGGGAAATGTTTAATGGAGATCACAGTGGATAGAAACTGCCTTGAGGTAAGATAGCAAAAATCTTCACAATGTAATATTTGTGAATATTCAATTGTCCCAGTATCCAGATGTTTGGAAGTACATTAATTCAGAATATTGTATTTCCTCAAATCATAGAAGTAATACAAATTCCTGTTTTATAACAATAAAAGAAATTCAGACTGTTTCATTAGCTGCTTTGAGACTAACTTGCGCTGTCAGGTTACATCATCTATAAAAAGGAAGTTTCATGCTGTGCTCTTCCTGGTTCAACAATCTGCTTGATTGTTGTAATGCTGCTGAAAGTTTAAATTCACATATATATGTTTAATAGATGAACATATATATTAACTTTAAACTTTTCTTTTTGAATCTAGAATGTGAAAAAATAAGGTAATATTAATAATGACTAATGTTTGTTGAATATCTCCTGAATATCTTTATAACCATATCGAGTAGAAAACATTATCTTGATTTTATGGGTAAGAAATTGAGGCTTGGACAGGTTACATAAATTTCATGTGGGGTACAACTAGATAAATGGAAGATCTAGTTTTTAGACAAAAGTCTGATTTGAGAGTCTAAAATTTACACCATATTGTTTCTCCAGTGAAAAAGTAATAACATGATTAACAACAGGCATAGAAGAAATTTAGTTGAGTAGAGTTGTTACCTAAATGATAAAGGAGAATACAATACTGAAAAGATTGAAAATGCTTAAGAGACTTAAGTAACCACAGATATTATAAAGATTCTTTGAAAGTTCTCAAAGCTGCTGTGATAAATGCAGTGGACGTGGTGGTCAGTGAGGGGATCAGGCAAACAAGAAACGGGCTGCTCTGTAGTTGGAGTGCCAGAAAAGAATTACTTCACTTCCATGTGACTTGTATGGAGTATTAATAAGTCAAAAAAGAAATCTAGTCAGTTTTTTTTTTAATATGTAACTTTCAAATGTAAAATTCATAGGTTCTTCCAACTAAAATGTCTTATGCTGCCAATTTGAAAAATGTAATGAACATGCAAAATCGGCAAAGAAAGGAAGGGGAAGAACAGAATGTGGTTCCTGAAGAAGCGGAGAGTTCAAAACCAGGGCCATCTGCTCATGATCTTGCCGCACAGCTGAAAAGCAGTTTACTGGCGGAGATAGGCCTGACGGAAAGTGAAGGGCCACCTCTGACATCTTTCAGG
Organism: Aselliscus stoliczkanus; assembly: GCA_033961575.1. Taxonomy (NCBI): domain Eukaryota; kingdom Metazoa; phylum Chordata; class Mammalia; order Chiroptera; family Hipposideridae; genus Aselliscus; species Aselliscus stoliczkanus. Next base: position 29,949,927 of record CM066731.1, read on the forward strand.
TATTTGCTATGAGAAGGTAGTTTTCCATTGTATTTTATTACTTTAGTGCTATTACATATTGGGTAGTCAGGAAAGTCATGACGTGTTTTTCTATATTTCTCATTGCAAAAATGCGTCATGACTTTTCCAATGACCCAATAATTCTGGTAAGAATTTTTATTTAGAAATTTAAAAGTTTACTTTATTTCATTTGTGTATAAATAATTGAATTAAATGTTATGTTATTTCTCTGTTTACTAAATATTTAACTATTAAATTTGAGTTTTCTGGCTCTTGGTTTTTTTGTTACTATTTTGTCATTGATTGACATTCTGATTTTCTCCTGAATGTATTGGGGAAATTCTATGACTATGTTTTTAATGTTTAGTACTGAGTTAAAGTGTACACCCCTGTCAAATTGCCAGTTATAGAGTCGTTACCAGCAGCTCAGCTAAGGGGAACATGTGAATAACTAGAAAGAGGTTTTTAGATTTGTGGCTCTCATACACACTCGGACTCCTTTGCCAGAGATAGGTTCTTTGCTTTCCTAATAAAAATAAAAAAATAAAAAAAAATTGCCAGTATACAAGTTGTGATCAAACAATATGGTGAATGTTTAAATTAAACAAAAATTTATTACAGTAAAAGACACATGGCCATTAATCCCCCTCAAATTATTTCCCTTCTCTTCGAACACACTTATCCATCTTTCTTACCACTTTCTGAAGCAATTCTGGAAGTCCTCTTTCATGAGCGTCTTTCGTTGTGGCTCTCTCCATGTATGAATTGATTTCGAAACGTTTACCTTTCGTGGTCATTTTGACTCTGAGGAAGAGCCGGAAGTCGCACGGTGCCAGATCCAGTGAATAAGGAATGAAGACACTCTGTAATGTTTTTATTTGACAGAAATTACCGTACCAGAAGCAGTGTGCGAAACAGAACCTTTCCGTTGTGATCAAAAAATACAGTGAATGCTGCTGCTGAGTGCCATCCAATGGAAAGGCAGGGATTTTCAATACAAAAAGCAGTGTGTCGAACCTTAGTAACAGTGTGTGACAAGTTTTCACTTGTTCTGTGCAGTCAGTTGGGTGTGAGCTACAGTGGAGAAAGGTGTGTTTTAAAGTGTGCCATAATCACCCTCCATCAGGACAATTCTCATGTCACATATACCTTCTGTATATGGCAGTTTCTGTCAAATAAAAACATTACAGTGTATCCTCAACCACCTTATTCACTGGATCTAGCACCGTGCAGCTTCTGGCTTTTTCTCAAAGTCAAAATGATTCAGGACATCGAGGCAGCCACGACAGTGCAACTAAAGATACGAAAGAGGACTTCCAGAACTGCTTCAGAAAGTGGAAGAACAACGAGATAAGTGTGTTCGAAGTGAGGGGAAATATTTTGAGCGGGATTAATGGCAATGTGTCTTTTACTATAATAATTTTTTTTATTTAAACAGTCACCATATTGTTTGATTACACCTTGTATACCGTGGCTCGGTATGGCTAGTCATCAAAAGATTTACAGAATATCTGCTTTATGCTCTGTTTTTGCTTAGGAGGAATTAAGCTAGTTTAGGAAACTGTATACACTTTATGGATATTCTAACAACTATAAAAGGCAAGAAAAAATTGTTGACTGGGTGGCCCAAGCAAGTTTCCTAGAGACAATAAAGCTTGAGCTGAGTTGGTTAGAATGTAGAAGCACATAGATTGACAGAGAAGAATCAGAGGTAGGGAGACAAGTTAGAAAGCTGTTACTAGTTCTGGGGAAAAAGGGGCTGAAGTAGAATATTGTCTTTGGGGATGAAAAGGAAGAGACGCTTATAAAGGACTAGATCATGGTGAAGAAAATTAGAATTTGTTTCAAGTCGGTGTTAGGGAAGTAGGCGTTACTATTACTACTGAAAGAAGTCAGGAGGCAGTGTCATTGCAGTGAAAGGCCATACTCTGGTTTACCATGTTGAGTATCACTGAAATGGATATATTTAACACAGTGGAAATTCTGGTTCATTGTGAAAGTGTGAACTAGAGGGAGGTCTCGGACTCACCTAGATGGAGATGGACGTTGTACTTGAAGGAGAGGAGATGAAATGAAAGATGAAGATAGGCAGCTGGGCCGTGTATCTTTACATAAAGAATAGAGGGGAAATAGAGTAAAATGAGAAGTTCTGTGACAAATGAGTAGTTACAGGAAGCTCTCCATTAGAGAAGATGTGGTTTGAAGTACTTAAAACCTCAGAATATTAAAAGACCAAGTAAATTACTGTCATTGACCAAAAGTCAGTGAATTTTTAGAGTCGGCTAAATACTTCCCCCTCTCTCCTAAACTTCTTACAGGCCACAGTGTAGCTTCATGGGAATGGTTATTTCCCATGATATGCTGCTAGGACGTTGGCGCCTTTCATTAGAACTATTCGGCAGGGTATTCATGGAAGATGTTGGAGCAGAACCTGGATCAGTACGTATTTTGAGTACTTGAAATTCTATTTTGCCTGATAAGTGTGTATTTCAGAGAATAATTCTGTCATGCGTTTGTGTGTTGTTTTTTTAAGATCCTAACCGAATTGGGTGGTTTTGAGGTAAAAGAATCAAAGTTCCGTAGAGAAATGGAAAAACTGAGAAATCAGCAGTCAAGAGATTTATCACTAGAGGTAAAGGTATTCAGATTTTCTTATGCTATACATATAATATGCCATTCATATAAAGTTTAAAAACAAAAATCTTGCTTAGGGATGTGTGCTGTATAATTCAAAATTTAAACAAAATAAATGGTATTCATCAAATTTAGAGTAGTAGTTATCTCTGGCTGTTGGCTTCCTAGCATGTTCTAATGATGATCAGTGAGTTTTTTAAGTATCATTATGAACACATGGAGTTAAACGTTTCCATGTACTGGTACTCCCAATTCAAATTCGAGATTAAGGACCACAAGGTGGTTTTGTTTATTTCATCTTTTAGTCTTTACCCCTCATCTTCCGAACTGAGTGTCCAACTTCCCAACAGCACTGATAAAATCATATATTTGCTTTTATTCCACAGCATACACAAAGCAGTCTTAGAATCACAGTGTCAGCACTGCCACCAAGAGAATTATTATTGAAAATAGTTTAAGATTTATTTGCAGTTTTTTGTCCTTAGAGCATGTCCAGTTGGAGATGTACAGTCAAATTACTTTGTTTTAAAGTCACTTGAAATAATTCCTCTTTGTGTGATTCTACTACTGTCCCCATTTAATTAAGGCCTTTTGTTTCATTTTGCTTTTAGTTTTTAGGGATTGCTTTCTCATTTGATTTTGTTTTGTTTCATAATGTAAAATATCTACAGTGTTGCAGGGTCAGCTCTACAGAGAAGATGTATGTTTTCAGAGAAATTTAGTTTTCATTACTATTTCTTTTACCATGTCCCCCACCCTCCAAGGTTTTTTATTAAAGTTTATTTCCCCCCACTTTAAAAAATATAATCGTGTATATATATTCATTACCCATCTCTCTCCCTGACTTCCCACCCCGGGCATGCTATACATTATATTCCATCTTGCTTTTCCCAGTTAAGAGTATATCCCAGAGGTCAAGTCGTAGCTGTATAGAGAGAGACTCCGCCTGCTTTTTTATAGCTGCTTAGTCTTAGTGTACTGCATTTTATGGTTGTATCAGTGTCAGCCAGTCTCTTGTTCATAGACATTTGGGTTTGTTTCCAGTCTTGCTGTTACAGATAGTGGTGTGAGGAATAGCCTCATGTGTCTTTCTCTTTTGGGCTAGTGTGTGTTTAAGATAGATTCCTAGACATGGGTCAAAGGGCATGTGCATACATGATTTTTACCAAATATTGGCAAATACCTCTGCATAATGGTTGCATATTTTTACTCTTTCAACATTGATACAAGAATGCCTGATTCCCCAGTCTTGCAAGCAGTTTGTTGTCAGATTTTTGTTTTTGTCAACCTGATAGGTTAGGAAATGGTATCTCAGTAGTTTTAATTTGCATTTCTTTTATGAGCAAAGTTAAACATTGTTTCATATATTTAAGGATATTTCTTTCTCTGTGAAACTCTTCGTTAGTATATCTTGCCCATTTCTATTTAAGATGTTGGGGTTTTTTCTCAGGTTTTTAGAAGCACTTTATCTTCGATGATATGCGTACTACTCATGAATGTGTATATCTTTACCTGTAAGAGAAGGTGCAGATACTTTTTCCCGTTTGTCGTTCTTCTTTTTCTTTGCTTGTGGTGTTCTGTCATCAAATGAATATTCCACATTTTCTTCTAGTATTTGCTATTTAAAAAAATACACTTCTAATGCACTTGGAATTTATTCTGGTGCTTTCCAAAATTGAATGAATTGCTGTATTCTAGTAAACCTTTTAAGAAAGTGTTAAAATTGAGTTAAATTCCACTACTCTGTTTTAATGCAAGGCATTCTTTTATGCTTTTGAATGTTGTTTATTTGGAATGTAAAAGCTTCTGAGAACCCACATTACTTTTTAGGCATTTAAATTGTCAAGGAAAAGCCAAAATTAGATTTTCGCATTTTACACAGAAAAATTTCAGGGTGGTTTTCCACGCTGAATGTACTACTTTTTGATTTGTTTAAATAGGTTGATCGGGATCGAGATCTTCTCATTCAGCAGACCATGAGACAGCTCAACAATCACTTTGGTCGAAGATGTGCTACTACACCAATGGCTGTACACAGAGTAAAAGTCACATTCAAGGATGAGCCAGGAGAGGGCAGTGGTGTAGCGCGAAGTTTTTATACAGCCATTGCACAAGCGTTTTTGTCAAATGAAAAATTGCCAAATCTGGATTGTATCCAAAATGCCAACAAAGGCACTCATACAAGTAAGTACTCTACAGGTAACAAGCATCATAAAAATCCTTTCCTTGTTTGATTGAAACAGTGATAATCATGGTTATATGTAGTTATAGTGGGAGAATGGTATGTGCATTTACATTTTTATGAATGTTATTGTAGATTTGAAAATAATCATATTTAAACTAACAGAAAATTTAGCAGTTTGCTCTTTTACTGCCACATTTATTTTCATTAATGTTTGTGATTGTAGTAGTGGATTTCTCATTTCAATTGTTACAGGTTTGGGAGTGGGACGTTATAAGATCTGTAGTACTGTCGAAGTTCAATGAGCAGACTGCAGTATTTCCCCTACCCCTGTATTTACTTGGTCCAGATACTTCAGAAGAAAATACTGTCCTGTAGAGCAGTGCCATTCAAAGTATGATTCGCAGAGTTTCTTCTGGTTCCCAATGAGATTAGGGACCTTGCAACCAAATGTAAATTGGCTGACTATGTCACTAACCTCACTGTTTAATTTAGCAGGACTGTTTTTTAGTAATAAGATTTCTATTAACATCCTGGTGCAAACTCTTTACCTCCCTTGAGGACCAGCACTTTGCGAATGGGACTTTTGCCTAATTTTTAAAATTATAATTATCAAATTAAAAAGTCTGTGAAAATTACAGAAACCTTAACTTGGTGATAATTGGTGATTTATGTAACGTAGGGGCAGAATATTGCCAATCTTGTAGATGGATGGATATAGTAATTGTGGATATAGCAATCCTGCATTTTACCTAGGCTATGGATATACTTCACTGGGGTTCTGTAACCTCCACCATAGAGGCTAAATGAAATCTAGAAGGGATTGAGAATGAAAAGATGGGGAGCGTACCCCAGCCTTTCATCATAAGTTTCACCATTTGACTTCCTATAGTCCTATAAGAAGAAATTGGCAAAAGTTACTTTCAAAAGTAATGTTTCTGCATATTCTGTAGGAAACCATACTATGGCTTATGTTTAAGGTTTTAAAAATAATAGCAGCTAATGTTCTGGGTGGCCTATAATGCTTAATGCTAAATACTAAGAATAGAGAAGATATTCAGATATGATGCTAATCATGTAAGAAATATCAACATTATTTATGGTGGAACCAACATAGCCCCGGTGGCTACGTATTATTCACAGCTCTGACATGACACGGGGAGAAAATCATTAAACAAATACTGAGTGAACATCTGTTACGTGCTAGGTGATTCTGCACAATCACCCCAACCCTCAAAACTTATAGGGGGAGAGAGAGAGAGAGAGAGAGGCACTAACACAGATGGTAAGGAAGATGGTCTTCAGTATGTGTGGTCATGTCCTCACATTGACTTTGAAGTGGCTGCATTTACATTCATCTAAACAGTGTATTTCATATTTTTTTCCAGGTTTAATGCAGAGATTAAGGAACAGAGGAGAGCGGGATCGAGAAAGGGAGAGAGAAAGGGAAATGAGGAGGAGTAGTGGTTTGCGAGCAGGTTCTCGGAGAGATCGGGATAGGTGAGATAATTTTGTATCTTTTGTTGAATTCCACCTTTTTGGATGGATTGGAGGGAGGCGTGTAAATAAAAGACTCAATTATGAACTATTTTTTTAGAAAATGAAAGTTTTAATATTTTGATATATACAGTAACTAAAATAGTCTAACCAACTGTTCATAAAATGCTCTGTGTTAAACACCCAGGGGCAGTTGAAATTATATTGGCCTTTTCATTTATCCCACTCAAGTTCTTAAGTTCTTGAAGTTTTTATTAACTTCACATCATTCTTTCTTAAATTTGTTTTAAAATTATAACTGTGGTAATTATGTTATTTAAACCTTTTAGATTTTTCCCTGTTAGGATGATTAGCATTTCACTTCTGACTAAAATCTCTAGGAATTATGGGTTGGCTCTTGATATCTGGTATTTTAAGGTCCTCCTCCTGTAGAATCAAATTGAACTATGCATTTTGAATTTGTAGATTTTCAAGTGATAAAATCTAGGTCGTCTTTAATTCCCCACCGTCATCTCTTTGGGTATTCTACCACCTTGGTGCCATAGCTGGGGCATCCTGTGTGCTCTGGTTTTCTAACTTCACTACTAGTTGTGCTGATCGTTTCATTTTGCAGACAAAGGAAATGAAGTCCATAATAGCTTTATTCTTCTTTCAGAGACTTTAGAAGACAGCTTTCCATTGACACTAGACCCTTCAGACCAGCTTCTGAAGGGAATCCGAGTGACGATCCTGATCCTCTGCCAGCACATCGTCAGGCACTTGGAGAGAGACTTTATCCCCGTGTACAGGCAATGCAACCAGTATGTACAGTGCACGTCACTGCCACTTGGCTGGCTGTATGCCATCTTTATTTTGGAATTAAAGTGGGTATTTTTAAAAAAATGTCTAGTTATTGGCAAGCCATCTGGTTGAGAACTGTAGTAAGAGAGCTTATGACGGAATGAAGCAGTGTTTGCTGGAGGGTAACTGTATAGCTGGAGGTTTGTATGATTTTCGTACCATGCATGGTTCACATTCTACCTAAGAGGTTCCTTGTCTGCTAAAGAATTAATCTGTGCATTGTATTTATTTGTACCCTTATTTGCACAAATTACTGTTACATTTTAAAACAGACCTTTTATCCATTACCAACCGGTAGCTAGAACACATGGCAAATAGTATACTTCACTGCTGATAAGTATTGCAAGATTTTTATTTTGGATGCTCTGTCAGTTTCTTTCATATAATATAAAACATAAACTAGTTTTTTGTTTGTTTGTTTGTTTTTGAAAGATTTTTTTGGGGAATCGGGGAAGGGGAACAAACAAGTTTCTGTGCTTTGGTTCTTTAGTTGTGGAGGACGTTGCATCACTGGCCCATGTTGGTATTGTGATCATTGCGCTCTTCCCAGCTGAGGCAGATCAGTCACCAGCCATTGGACAGCCACTCAAGGCAGCTCACGGCAGCTCAGCTCCAGGTCGAGCTGTTGTTTGCCATCTTAGCTGTAGAGGGCGCAGTGTCACTGGCCCTCATTTGGGATCCAAACCCGCGGCCCCACTGTGCAGAGCTCACGCTCCCAAGCTAACTCTTAACCAACGAACCACTTGGCCGGCCCAAACTATCTAGTGTTTTTGTCTTTATATATAACTATATGTACATGATATAGCAAAAGAATAAAACAGGGAAACCCAATTATATTTCTCTTACTAAACCCTTAGCCTTAAATATGGGCATCTTTTTCTCTCTATCTCATTCATTTTTTTCCTCCCTTTCTCTTTTTTTCTACCCTAAATGAAAGAAGTGTTTCTGGTTTTCTGATAGGAAATAGAAATATGGAAATTGAGTTTTTGTATGTTTATTCATGAATACCAGAAATCTTACAAAAAGGCTGTCACTACAAATATTAAACTAGTTTTAACAAAACTGTGCTAATGCATGGACTATTCATTTCCTTTCCAAGTTCTCTATAATTAAACTTCTAGTTCAATAAAATACCTTATTGGTTCAGAAATTTTTGAATTGTTACCTATGTTGCTTACATGTCTTTATAATATTTGGGGGGGTGTATTAAAAGATTGCTGATTTAGACAAGAGGTTTTAGAGAGCAGGGCCAAGTAACATTTATTCATCATTTACAGGCATTTGCAAGTAAAATCACTGGCATGTTGTTGGAATTATCCCCAGCTCAGCTGCTTCTCCTCCTAGCAAGTGAAGATTCTCTGAGAGCAAGAGTTGACGAAGCCATGGAACTCATTATCGCACATGGACGGTAATGTGTACAGCTGGGAAGGCATTTCAGTTTACACATCAGCTACTTTATTGTTAGGATGTGGGTGCCCCCATATCTTAGAATGCATACTGTAAAGCAGCACAAGACTTTCACTTGGTTTTCAAGAGATGGCTTAAAATCCATGAGTGAGACAGCTGAGTTTCACATGCATTAGAAAGGTCAAATTTTAGTAGTCCCTCAGGTTCTGAAGATCTTTTATGTACCTGATATTTAGAAATTACTTGTAAGAATTACATCTCAAATTCTCCACCAGGATATGTATCCCTCATATCAAGAAACCAAATACGTCAAGGAATTGGGGTGAAGTCCCTGCGTTCTTGCCATAAGCATGAAATCAGGCCTGATTTATCTTAGTCCATGCAAGCTTTTGCCTTCCATTGTGTAATATATTTGTTTTAATATAAAAATTTAAAATCTCTGACAGTTAAATTAATCTTCTTTTTCTAAGGTGATAAGTAAAAGTAACATTAGGAAGATATGTTACACTTGCTTCGTGCCTGCTGTCCTTGGGCTACTCTAATAATTAGTGTAGGCTTTGACGAGTTAATTATTTTAGATGAAGATTGTTGTTTTTCTTCCTAGTCATGATTTTAAATGAGGAATTTAGATTAATATAATCTAGGCACTGAAACTAAACAGGCACTTCCCTGTTTCAGAGCCTTTGAATGGTCCAAGCCAAAGGCTGTTGCTAAAGTTGATTTTCTTTGTTATTACTAATATCTTTCTTCTCTAAGCTTTATGTAGTTTCTTTATTCCTTTTCTGTGTCTCTGGAGGTGTCAGCACACTGACATAGCTCAGCTTACCCATAGAAAAAGTTGAGAGTACTTTTTTGATAAAGATTTTTGTAAATATATGTAAGGTTGGCTAATTTAGTAGTGTTTTTTATGGAATGCAAATAATAGATAATATTGACTGCTTTCACCTGCTTTTATGGAGTGAATAGTGAATTTATTAGTATTCTACAATAATACACTAAAGAATTTGATTCTAATTGTGATTGCTTTCTGAACATTTTCCAGTTTATTTTACAGTGTTCCCCTGAGCTTAAGTTTCAGCACCCGTATGAAAACTTATTTTGTCTTAGCCTTTACCTTTAGCTCATTATCTTGACTCATACATGTAGTAGGCTAGTGCTTTTTTTGTGTGTATTATTGACTTCTCTGCTCCTAGAACTGCATTAAGACTAGTAAGTGTCCTGGATAATGTATTTATAAATCCTTATAGATTTTTTTTAGCTGAGCCATCCTGCCAACTGTTGGCAGCTCAGTGGCAGTTCAACTTAGGCTGGGCATCGAACTGCTCAGAGCTCAGCTCACACTCTTGAGCAAGCTCTTAACCAACTGAACCACTCGACTGGCCTTTTTTTTTTTTTTTTTTTTTTTTTAATAGCTGAGCCATCTTGCAACCTGCTGGCAGCTCAGTGGCAGCTCAGCTTGGGCCGGGCATCGAACTGCTGTTGCTCAGAGATTGCACTCCTGAGTGAGCTCTTAACCAACTGAACCACTCGGCCGGCCCTCTAAATTCTTATAGATTTCAATTCATGTTTTCTCTTCATTAAATTCTAGAAATTTTAATTACCTGGAATGTGAAAGGCTTTTTGTTTGTTTTTAGGGAAAATGGAGCTGATAGTATCTTGGATCTTGGATTGTTAGACTCCTCGGAAAAGGTGCAGGTAAGGGATGTTTTGTATATGTGTTCATAATAAGCACTTGGAATTTAAGTTACAGAAGGGGAAGAAAACCATATTTATGAAGAAACTATGTCTTTGAGTAAAATGCTTTATTACAGTAGAGAAAAAGGCAAAGATAGGTATATAGGTGTCATGTTGAGAACCAAGTAATAAAATTGGTTTAGTTAAAGGCTTATTGTAACCCCACTCATCAGCTGCCTCCATCTGAGCACAGCCTGAATCAAGCTTTAATTTAGAGATGTCATGAATTAATAGCAGAGGAGAGAGGCAGTATGGAATAATAGAGTTTATTCCCCAAAGAAGCAGTGAGTGCCAAAGATGCAGACAAAATGTGACAGATGGTATAGCAGTAAGGGAGGCTTAGTGTATGATGTATTTCATTTGTAAGCTACCTGAGAACTTAATGTCTGCCAAGATGGAGCAAACCCCATATTATCTTATTTCTTTCATGCTTACAACTAAAAACTCTGGACAAAATATAAAGTGGAACTGTCTGAGGATCCTGATAAATAAACAGTGGCACATGGATTGGAGAGAAAAATCAAAACTGAAAAACAATTGGTGGGGCCAGCCGGGTGGCTCAGTTGGTTAGAGCACGAGTTCTGAGCAACAGGGTCGCTGGTTTGGTTCCCACATGGGATGGTGGGCTGCGTCTAGACTAAAAAACGGTGACTGGACTTGGAGCTGATGGGTCCTGGAAAAACATAATGTTCCCTTTCCCAATTCCCCAACACTGTTTCATTTCCCAATTCCCCAATAAAATCTTTAAAAAAGAAAAGAAAAACAATTGGTATGGCATTGATTTAAGGAGGATAGTAAAGCTGATTGATCCCTGTTATTCCATCTTAGCTGGAAGTACAGAGCAAAGGCTTTGCAAACGATAGTATAAACCACTGTCCAAGTCCCAGACTACCCCAAATGGTGAATATGCAGGGCAGACCCTAAGCAATATAATAAAAGTCTTTGAAAACTTAATTGGTGTTGGAACCACTGCATGCGGTGGTTCCAATCTGAACCTAACCAGGTTGATTGCCTACTAAAGCCAAAACACGTCAACATTCTCCATATCAATCATTTTAATAAGACCCAAACTTTCACAGCTGAATAAAGTATCCTGGATTCTTTATTCTTGGATACCTTACTCAACATACAAAGTATTAGGAAAGCCTAACCAATTCTGGGGAAAGAACCAATAGATGCTAACTTCGAGATGCCCCACTTGTTGGAATTATCAGAGACCTTATATCTCATGTTGTAAGAGAGAAAGGTAAACACTAAGGAATGGTAAGATGGATCTGAGCAGAACCTCTCTTTTACAGAGAAACTTTTTATAAGAGAAGGAGAGGAAATTTTTAGAATTAAATACAATGTCTGAGAAAAAAAATTCACTGGATGGGTCAATAACAGAGTGAAGATGAGCGAGGAAAGTGTCAGCCATTTTGAAGAGTGCTAGAAATGATCCATTCTGTAGAACATAGAAGATTTCAAACAAAACTGTTTTCAGGAACCTGTTGGGACCATATCCAAAGATTAGACATTCATGTCATTGGAATACCCAGAAGAAAGAGGAAAAAGAGCTTGCTACTATAGACTATTTGAAGAAATAATAGCTGAAACTAACAAATTTGATGCAAGATATAGATTCTAGATTCAAGGTCAGTGAACCATAAACAGGATAAACTGAAAGAAAACTGTCCAGTTATTTGTAATCAAGCTGCTGTAAAACGAAGCAGCTAAAGAACAGTGCCTAATACAGAGGGCAACAATGATTTGAAAGACCGGATTTCTCATCAGAAACTCAAGACAGAAGACAATGGGACAGCATCCTTAAAGTGCTTTAAAGATTATCAATCCAGAATTCTATAGTCAGTGAAAATGTCTTTAAGGAATTAAGGTTAAAAAAAAAAGCTACCAGTTTCATTATGTGATTTTAATCAAATGAACAGATAAGTTAAAGACTTAATATGCACAAGTTTTGTATATCACAGTTCTGAAAGAGTGAATTAAAAAGTTGATTTACCTTTAGTACGTTATACACATACATTTAAATAGGAATGTCGCTCTATCTACATGTCTTCACTTTAAGTGATTTTAGTTCAAATATTTTGTTTTTAAAATTAATCCGGGGCTTAATCTCTGATATTGTTTGTTATTAGGAAAACCGAAAGCGTCATGGCTCAAGTCGAAGTGTGGTAGATATGGATCTGGACGATACAGATGATGGTGATGACAATGCCCCCTTATTCTATCAACCTGGAAAAAGAGGATTTTATACTCCAAGACCCGGCAAAAACACAGAAGCAAGGTTGAATTGTTTCAGAAACATTGGCAGGTAAAATAACTCTAATCTTATTTGCATTTTTAAAAAATTCGAATTTATAAGACTTCATAAAATACATTAGTTTGTTTTGTTTTGTTTTTTAGCTGAGCCATCCTGCCACTTGTTGGCAGCTCTGCAGCAGCTCAGTTCAGGCTGGGCATCGAACTGCTGTTGCTCAGAGCTCAGCTCACACTCTTGAGTGAGCTCTTAACCAACTGAGTCACTCAGCCGGCCCTTAAAATACATTAGTTTTTTTGTTTGTTTGTTTGTTTGTTTTGTTGTTGTTGTTGTTTGAGGGCAGTGTCACTGGCCCTCATATGTGGGACCCGAACTGGGGTCGCTGGCTTCCCAGGCCAGCGCTTAACCTCTGCGCCACTCAGTCGGCCCAAAATACATTAGTTTTTAAAATGTGTATATATTCTTACTCATAGTGACTAGAAATGAGGCTATCACATTTGTCAAAATACTGTATATTATATATGTATGTGAGGGGCTATACATGTTCTAGAATTATTTTTTAATTTAAATATTATTTCCCTGTTTTTAGGATTCTTGGACTGTGTCTGTTACAGAACGAATTATGTCCTATCACATTGAATAGACATGTGATTAAAGTGTTACTTGGTAGAAAAGTAAGTGATTTTAATGAACCTAACTGCTCTTACAATTGCAGAATTTCTTTTATAAAACAGTTATATATTAGCATACTGTTTATTAACGTAAATATTAAATTTTAAAGCATCATCGTCATTGTAAATCATTTTCAAGCATTTTCTTTAAACCCACTGATGAATGTTGTTTTTTATTAATAGAGCAATATCATTTTATGATTTTTTTTTTTTTCTCAATTCTGACTCTATTGAATTCTTAAGTGTTCCAGCTAGAATATTCTTATGCAGAGAGGAACTGGAATTAAAAGTCCGGCAACAGAAGTGTTGCTAGGTGGAGCCTTTAACAAGGTTTATGGAAAAGATCACAGAGTCAGATAGACTCAAGTTTAACCCAATGATATGATCTTCAGCAAGTTACTGAATTCTTTTGAGCATAAGATTTATCATTTGAATTAATAACCTATATTTCATGATTATTATCAAGACTAAACAGGATGTGAATTTAGATGAGAACTAGTTGCTCAGCATACTAAATCATGTAATAGTTAGTGCTGGTTTTTGCAAAGAAATTATTTTGGAACTTAAAAAAAAATACAGTATTGGCTTTAAATTTTAAAAAAACATATATTACACTGTTTACAAAGATTTATTAAGTTTTACCTCTTTATATCAGTTATTACATATTTAGTGGAAGGTTATTCTTTGTCTATCTTCGAATTGTTTTTTTCTCATAGATTTTAATATACTGATGAATTCAGTACAGATGTTTCTTTCATAATTTTCATATGATTACTTTCTTAGGTGAACTGGCATGATTTTGCTTTTTTTGACCCTGTGATGTATGAGAGTTTGCGGCAACTTATCCTCGCTTCTCAGAGTTCAGATGCTGATGCTGTTTTCTCAGCAATGGATTTGGCATTTGCAATTGACCTGTGTAAAGAAGAGGGTGGAGGACAGGTAAAGCAATCATGTAGCTTTCTGATTCTGGCAAGATAATTTGGTTAGTCTGTTGTGCTTGTCTTACATAGAAACAAGTTAGATAGATTGGGGATCAAGAAATAGAGACACACAAACACACAGAAAAAAGACACAGTAGGAGACTGAGAGAGAGACTGATAGGTAGAAGAGATTTTTGTAGGCTTAAAATGTATGTCTTAGATACTTGTCAGATACCAAATTGTCTTTAGACTTAAAAATTTTAGGAAATTGTTTTATTAACTGTTACCTTCTTATTGCTTTGACAAAATTGTTTTTAAATGGCACTGCTAAATTTTTTCTCAGGTTGAACTTATTCCTAATGGTGTAAATATACCAGTGACTCCCCAGAATGTGTACGAGTATGTGCGGAAATACGCAGAGCACAGAATGCTGGTAGTTGCAGAACAGCCATTACACGTAAGTGTTTTCTAGAAAGTGTTACTTGATCTGATAAGGCTATATTGTGTCTTCCTGTGTGGTAAATTGCTCAGAATATGTTCAGCTTGCCTATAAAAGGTGAAAAATTTTAAACCAAAGTGAATTTATTTACAAAGTAAATTACACCCGAATCTAGAAATATTACTTTCTTTTGGGTGAAACTACTTGGAAAAACCATGTAATCATCAGAAAGTCAATTTGGTGGGCAAAAGTTTGGAAAGGATGCTGTGGGACTGAAATGATTATGGTTTTGGAGTCCTACGACCTACCATCCATTCTTTTACTGACCCATTTAAATGGACTGCTAGGGTTCAGAGGCAGTTGTACGCATAGGTATGGTTTATTGTGGCAAAAGGACTCAGCAAGGGCAGAGTCTGGAGGCATCCAGGGGAACCTGGTTGTCACAAGGAGCCCACTTCTCCAGCGTTTAGAGAAGCCTACTTAAGGGTGTGCCCTTGGTTTTTAATGGGAGGCCAGTCACTTAAGGATTTTCTGCCTGGACAACCAGCCATAATGACTGAAATGCAGACTCCCAGAAGAATGCACATGCTTATCATAAATCACATTTATTTGTGCAGATAGTCTAGGAAAGCTTGTCAGTGGGGTTTTTTTGTCCCGGACATTCAAAACAGCCATAACAGTAATTGTAGGGACCATTACAAAAACCAAGTTCCCAGATGCAAGCCAAAAGAGCCTGTCAGGCCCTTCCAAAAAGCAACATCACAACTACTACCTTAATTCTTGCTCCTTCTAGGGTAAAATAGTTATGTAGATTTAGGACTGGTAATGTCAAGTGTTTCTCATCCCTGTGCTAGGAATAATGGTGCAGGCTCCGGAGTTTTACTTATTGTTAGGGTTCTAATCATGGTTGCACCACCCTCTAGCTGTATGACAATAGCAAACTACTTAAGGTCTTTGTGCCTTGGTTCCCTCCTCCGTAGAATGAGGATCGGATTAAATGAATTAATACCTGTAAGGTGCTTAGAACAGTTCTTGGCACATGGTAATTTCTCGGTAAGCTAGTTCTAGATTCTGGGTTTGTGTCAGGAGGTTTGTTTTTGTCATTGTTTTATGTTTTTTTAGGATGTTGACAAGAGAGCATGTTTGACACATTGAAGCTGTTCTTATTTAATGACTAGGCTGTTAGTAACACAATTTAAAAAGTTATTTCGATTAATGACTGGTATGCAATATTCGTTCACTTTTGAAGCGTAGCCTATTCATGGTGCCTCCCCCCCACCCCCACCCTTTTGCCTCTCTTTTGAATCTATTAATAAGAAATTGAAAATAGGGGTGGCCAGGTAGGCTCAGGTGGTTAGAGCACATGCTCTGAACAAGGTTGCCTTTTTGACTCCCACATGGGATGGTGGGCTGTGGCCCCCCGCAACTAGATTGAAGGACAATGACTTGCCTTGGAGCTGATGTGTCCTGGAGAGGTGGGTGGATGGGTGGATGGGTGGGGGTGGGGGGTGGGTGGATGGATGGATGGATGGATGGATGGATGGATGGATGGATGGATGGATAAGATCCCTGTAAGATGGGGGTCCTAGTCATTAAAAAAATAGAAAAGAAAAAAGAAATTGAAAATATAGAATTTAATGATTTTCTCTCTGGTTTAAAATGAGAACTAGTGTTTTTAGAGGCTGTTAAAATTAGATTTTTGGCTTTAACAACAATATATATTACATGGAAAATAAAAGTCCTAATAGTAATAAAAGGGTAATTTTTGAAATTCTCCAGGCAATGAGGAAAGGTCTGCTGGATGTGCTTCCAAAAAATTCATTAGAAGACTTAACAGCGGAAGATTTTAGGCTTTTGGTAAATGGCTGTGGTGAAGTTAATGTACAAATGCTGATCAGTTTCACCTCTTTCAATGACGAATCAGGTATGAAATTTTTGAAATGTTTATTTAAGGAATAAGCTACATAGATTGGTCAGTCATAAGTAATGATTGATGATTGATGGCTTAGCATTAGGTTATTATTTTTGCTGCTTAATTTTTCTAGATTTTTATATGAACACAATTAAAAATTCTTTGTGGTGAGCAACTGGGTAGAAAGGATTTTTATATACTAATTAAGAAAAAATAATCCATGTGATAATTCCATTGAACTTTCCTGATACATGTCTCTTAAGACTCTGTAATTAAAGAATTTGATTGCATGATGTTTGCTTTGTACAGCTGGTCCCAGAGCACACTTACAAAGATGTAAGAGCACTCAAACACATGGAGAATCTAGAAAGAATAAAGAGGGCTGGCTGAGTGGCTCAGTTGCTTAAGAGCTCACTCGAGAGTGTGAGCTGAGCTCTGAGCAACGGTGGTTCGATGCCCAGCCCAAGAGTTGAGCAGCCGCCGAGCTGCCAACAGGTAGCAGGATGGCTCAGCTTAAAAAAAAAAAAAAAGAATAGAAAGAATAAAGAGAGGTAGTGATAATCCTCCTAGAATAGCGTTTACCTTCAGTGCATGGTTTGCTGCAACTCTTCTTTTGAAAGTTCTATAGTCTAGGAATAGACTTTTTAGCTGTGACTATAATATAAAATACTAGGGAGTTATAAGAAATTCATTGTGAGAAGATTATACCTATAGTCCAAAATTACTGCATACCTTGAAGGTACCAGTTTTTTCCCTTTTATTTTTCATATTTTGCAAATAGCTTTAGTCAAATTATACTAAGTTAAATTTGGATAAATTTTCTTGTTTTTCCTTCATGCTTGGCAATATATAAGTCATTGTATAATCATTTTTGTGCTATTTTTTAATACAGTTTTCAGTACTTCTGAGGGAAGAATTTGTCTCATTACAAATCAAAAACCTAGTATCTAAAGATACTCCTGGTGTGATCCTCAGATCAGCAGCAGCATCTGGGGCTCTTTAGAAATGCAGAATTTCTGGTTCTTCTCTCTTTCCCCAGACCTGGTGAATGAGAATCTGCATTTTAGCTGGTTTAGGAAGCCAGTGGCCCCGGTTCGGGTCCCACATATGAGGGCCAGTGACACTGCCCTCAAAAAAAAAAAGAAAAAAGAAAGAGAATCTGCATTTTAAAAAGATCCCCAAGTGATTTACAATCTCTTTAAAATTTGAGAAGCACTGGCTTAAGATCATGAGAGGAATCATGACAGACATGGCATTCAAGTCATGATTATCAATTTTGAGGATGGCGGTTCATTTTTCTTGTTCATTCTGAGTCAGGATTGACTAATAAATTCTAGAGATTTTTACATTATGCAGATGGTCCTAGTTTCCTGTATTAGGAGTTAGACCCCCATCCTAAATAACATTTTAATTATATAGTATATATTTTTATAATAATCATATTCTAAAGCTATAATATCTGATACGGTGTATTGAATTTATATTCTTTATTCTTAGGAGAAAATGCTGAGAAGCTCTTACAGTTCAAGCGCTGGTTCTGGTCAATAGTTGAGAAAATGAGCATGACAGAACGACAAGACCTGGTAAGTTAAGTTTCACAGAATTTGTAGAAGACAAAATAAAAATTTAAAACTGTGTATGATAGCCTTTTGTTTTAAGTTTGTAATGGTTGGTTATTTTAATTTTGGCTAAGGAAGTTACAGAATGTAAGAAATAAAACACAGTGTCGTTTTTCTACTGTACAACAGAGCACCTGAAGTATTAATTAAATTATAAGCAGAGTGAAATGCATCTTAGCTGTTAATATGCCGTCCTTAGTCTCAGAAGATAATATCAGCTTATTGTTGAGGCATGTTTTTTCCCCTCTACTGTGTATATATGTTGGCTGTTCCTTTTATACACCCTTAATCCTTTTGACTAGTAGTAGCAAGCCTTTGCAAAATTTCTGAATGGTATCTTGATTGCTATCTGTATACTATGAATAGAGTAGCTTAATTGTGATACGTGGGTATTAAATCCATGATTTTAATATTGTTACTTACCAACTTAGAAGCATAAATTAGATAATATAAACTTTGATCATAGTGAAAAGTCTACCATAAAGTCAGTAAAATATATGTCCAACCTCAAATATATCTGTAACCAAATCAACCTGTCTGTCAATCTTGAAAGGGCCGTCTCCACTAGACTTTTTTGTAGAAATTTGAGGGACATTCCTTACCCTGAAAACCTGAGATCCTTTATACTCATTCTTTGTGGGTCCCTGAGACTCCTCCCCCGTCGAACCAGCCTTGGTTCTCAGTAATCTAGACTACTTATGGAATGTATAAAAATTATCCCATTTCTAGATATAGATACCCTCAATTTTATTTGAGAAGGGGAAATGGTTACTGTACAGGAAAGCATAGAACTTACAGTTTCCCATTTACCTTCAATTCTGGCAGTCACTTCCTTTGGGGAGGGGAGAGGGCCCTGCAGTTACTACTCCTTAATCTTTTTTTTGTTTGTTTGTTTTTGTTTTTGTTTTTGTTTTTGTTTAGCTGAGCCATCCTGCCACCTGTTGGCAGCTCAATGGCAACTCAGCTCGGGCTGGCCTCGAACAGCTGTTGCTCAGAGCTCAGCTCGCACTCTTGAGCGAGCTCTTAACCAACTGAGCCACTCGGCTGCCCTACTCCTTAATCTTGAATACATGTTTTCATCCCTCCAAGAGCTGCCCATTATTTCTTCACTCATTCAACAGTCCTAGCCATCACCTGCTTCTGTTCTTGGCTTAGCCATCCAGATAATTTTCACTTAGGTTGTTCCCTGGGTAGATTCTATACAATTGGTTCCATATAATTCCATATAATTTGACTTTCCCAACCTGTGGACCCTAAAGTCCCTGCCAGTGCCAATACTCTATCTGGCCCTGTTGCTTTGAGGAGTCCCTGAGTGGCTTGTTAGGGTTACACACCACCTGTAGTCAGCCTTCGGATCCCAGCGCCTTGTTTCCCTAAGACAGGCACCACGTGGGTTCTGTAAGACCTAGCAAACCCAGAAATAGTAAGGGCTGCCTATCGGGTATGAATGCTAAAGTGTCCATTTTTATCTAGTCCCTAGTTTTAATTTTCTGTTTTTAAACCAGTACGTCCTCAGTCCAGTCAGTCAAGTTAAATCTCACCGCAGTTTCTGCTTTAACTGGAAAAGAAATGTGCTAACTCTTCAGTCAGTCAGAGAGAGAGAGAGCAAGAGAAAGGGAGAGAGAGAATATGTATCTCCCTTGTAAAGGCCTCAAAATTTTCAATCAACAGCTTTAATTTGTGAGCTTCACTCTTTAAACTCCTGTACCAAATCTTTTCTTAGGGCTTAATCAGTATATCAGAGTGTCTTCTCCCTCTCCTCTTCCCTTTCCCTCTTGTGGGAAGGTCATCCTTCACGTATTACTGGTTTTATCCTGATATGTCTGAGGGGAAGAGCTGAAGTATATAAGAATAGAACAGGGTTTCCCAAACCGTTCTCCTTTGAATTATTAGTCCTGTAAATTAAAGGGTTTCTAGAATTATTAGATTTCTCATAAAACTATGCTTCAAGAAATAAGAAATTAGTTCATTTAGGTTTCCTAGTCACTAGGGGATAGTGGATATATTGATCTGTTTAGTTATGCACTATAAATGCATTTGATTCAAAAAGTTTTACCTTGGGGCTGGCTGGGTGGCTCAGTTGGTTAAGAGCTCGCTCAAGAGTGCAAGCTGAGCTCTGAGCAACAGCAGTTCGATGCCCAGCCCGAGCTGAGCTGCCAACAGGTGGGAGGATGGCTCAGCTAAAAAAGAAATAAATAAATAAAATAAAAGTTTTACCTCAAGAGATAGGCACTGTCTTACTATCATCACTGAAGAATGGTATGTATGTATATATATGTATGGGTCAATGAGGAATAGTATGTATTAATAAAAACATATTACAGGAAAGCATATCCTAGTTACCATATTTAAATAAAAAGTAAAGTAGAAGTTAATATTTATCTATGTTACACAAAATAGATGTATAGTAAAACTCAGTGTTAATATAGTTTATTGCATGGATTTTGATGTACAGTAGATATTCCCCAACACTTAATTACTATTATAAAACTAGTCTGTATCACAATGTAGCACTGAAAATACTGGGGGTTTTTTGGTAGTAAAGTATAAAATAACTTTTTTGGGGGGCCGGCCGAGTGGCGCGGTGGTTAAGCGCTGGCTTGGGAAGCCAGCGGCCCCGATTCGGGTCCCACCCACATATGAGGGCCAGTGACACTGCCCTCAAAAAAAAAAGAAAAAAGAAAATAACTTTTTTGATAACCTTTGTGAATTTCGAACCTTTTTTGGGGGACACAGTTTGCATAATTTCCGCTGAGATACTGCATAGATTTTAGCCACTGGAAAGGCCCTTGAGAACATTTGGTACAACAGTCTCATGTAACAGATGAGAAATAGGGCATGAAACATAAAGTCACTTGTCTACATATCTGACACTTTTTTCTTTTCTGACCCTGAACCTTTCCTTTACAATGCAAGAAATAAATTTAAAACCCAGTTCAAAATGATACCCTTATGTAGGTTTTAATGTAAGAACGGAGCTATGTGTATGTCTTGCCAGAATTAAGGGTTGGGTGTTTATCTGTTAAAAGCTGAAATTATAATTATTATTCCTTTTGGACATCAAGGTTTACTTTTGGACATCAAGCCCATCGTTACCAGCCAGTGAAGAAGGATTTCAGCCCATGCCCTCAATCACAATAAGACCACCAGATGACCAACATCTTCCTACCGCAAACACTTGCATTTCTCGACTTTACGTCCCCCTCTATTCCTCTAAACAGATTCTCAAACAGAAATTGCTACTTGCCATTAAGACCAAGAATTTTGGTTTTGTGTAGAGTATACAAAGTGTGTATTGCTGTGTAATATGACTAGCTAATTTTGTAGATTTTTTTTCCATTTGTCTATAAAAGTTTATGGAAGTTAATGCTGTCACATCCCCGGAGGTACCTTAAGGAGATTAAATGCAAACATTCCTTGCTGAGTTTGTAGCATAAAGGCCTGAGGAGCACTGGCAACATTTGACTGTAATGGTTTGCTAGTCAACAACTTCTGGGTCTAACCCCAGCCAAAGATGACAGCAGAACAACATAATTTACACTGTGATTTATCTTTTTGCTGAGGGGAAAATTGTAAAATGTTCTGGAAATTCACTGCTGCCTTTGTGGAAAGTGTTTCAGCAAAGGTTCTTGTATAGAGGGAATAGGGAATTTCAAAATAAAAAATTAAGTATGTTCTGTGTTTTCATTTTAACTTTTTTTATGTGTTTAATTTGTGGTTGGCTGCAATTGTGTATCATGTATATGGAACTTGTAAAAAGTTCTGCACATTCAGATCTTAGAGATGAAATCACCTTTACCTATAAAAACCACTTTTATCGCAGTTTATTTTGGCTACATTGAGCTCTAGGATATTAAATGATATCACTAATATTTTGCATGTAATTGTTCATTGGAGTGAGGGCACTTTTTTGTACATATGATGGGGCCAATGCACAATACTTTTATCACAATCAACTTTTTTTTCTTTGTATCCCTATTTCAGTGAGCAGTTAGGAGGTTACTGCACTTCAGTTCTAACTAGACATTTGTACAAAGGTATTTCAGTTACGTGAAATCAGCCTGGGCACTTTCTGATAACTGTAAAATGTTTTATAAGATCATGATTATTGAAGATACATTTTGGAAAATTTTAAATGTTCGTGAGCAGCTTAACTACTTTTGTATCTAGCCTTTTTTAAGTATCTTGTTACATTTACTTTTTTAAATAAAGAAATTACAGAAGAAATGTCAAGTAATATTGAAGAAACAATAGTTTTTATTTATGTAGTTGTACATTTTAAAAACTAAGGGCAATACACTAACAAGGTTATGTATAAAAATTTTTGGTTTAAAGGACTGAAAGTTTATATACACATGGACTGTACGAAACAGAAGAAAATCAGTCCACATTTTACAGTTAGCAGAGAATCCTGAACGGCACTGGCCAGGCCACTTGGGACCCTGACTTGGCATAGGAGTTAACTCACTTATACTTACTAACTAAGTGACAGGCTTTTTTAAAAAATGACCCATTAATTAGGACCAACATCTCTAAATTCTTTATCCAACCACATAATAAGGAACACTTCACAAAGTCTTAAATAAAGTGACAACCTAGTCACTTCACATACAGAAAAAGGAGAGAAATTCTTTGGAATCACTCCTATTTTTCAGGTTCTTCATAGGACTCCTGGCCTTCGGAATGTTTTTCGTGATCAAAGGCACTACACTTTTATTACGTAACTTTCTTCAGAAGACTGAATCGTGATATTCTCAGCCCTGCTGACATAATAAATATTAAAAACTAAAATGATAGTGAAACTCATTGTATTACTTAAAACTTACACAACATGCTGTATTAGATTTGTGTAAATTAACCAAAGGTTATTTTACCATGTGAGACATTGGTTTTTATGTCTAAATGCTATTTCTGAGTAAATGAAATAGTAATTAGATTAAGAGCTGATTATCATTGATGTGTCTGAAAGAGATAAAATTTATATATCACCTTAACTTCTGTATGCACATTATGGGATTGATAAAATATGAAATGAGAACAAACGATATGATTAGGTCATTTGAAACCCTAATTGTGAACTTATTTTTAATAGTTACTGAAAGAATGAAAATATTTAAAATAATGCAAAATGTCTTAAGTCTTCCTAAATCAAGATTTTGGTTACAATGCTTTTAGGACTATTAAAAGCAGAGTGAGTCTTTTTTTTTTTTTTTAAGTAAAGAATAAAATGGTTCTAAATGTAAAATAAAGTCATGTAAAATAAAAGTTCTCTTTTGATCTTGTTTAGTGATTAAATCTAACAGAATTGAAAACAAATTTAGGAAGAGAAGACCAACAATGAACTTGACTGAGGATTTTCAAACTTTTGCTACTTTTACTTTTTTCCTAAATCATCTGATTATGAAGACTCCAGCATAATGGCTTACCTGGGGTAGACTTGAGAAGGCTTTTTAAGAGGATGTCATCACTATTTAATACTCGCCCCTAAACATGTCTCTCCTAAAGATACTATTTTAGTCAGCCATTTCTAGGTCTAAAGTCAAACGTATCTTCCCTTGAGGCAGCCCTTCTGTGTGACGGCGTAGGATTCTCTTGTGGAGCTTTTAATGCAGATCTGTCACATTCTAATTAAGTGGAGGACAGAAATCTTTATTTTAAACAGCACTCCAGGTGATGGTGAAACATACTGCCCCAAGAGCATCATTTTTAAATTACAAATATAAATTGTCCTGTTGGGAAACTCCCTAAAACCAAACCTTTCCTACTTAAAACCTATGGAAAAGTACTTCTGTTAATTACCCAGTCCTGAATTAGGGTCTTCCTCCTGATAAATAGCTGGTTGGAAGTGCCTTCAATAAACTGCCTGAATAGTTACTGAAAATATTTTCAGTGTTTACATTAATCTAAGTAGATAGGCGGTGAACACAGGTAATTTTTCTCTACATCATTTGATTAATGTAGAAATACATTTCAAATGTGACTTTATTCATGTCCAGATACCTTAAATATAAGAAAAGGTATGTTACCTCTTAAAATTCAAGAAAAATTTACTAGATTGTTAGGACTTCACCACATGAAGTTTCTCTTAATTACCAACTTGTGTTAGTACTTGTTATGTGCCAAGGCATTTTGTCAAGTGCAAGTGCTTTTTATATGTATTAGGTCCATTTTATCCTAATAGGGACTGTTACCATCCTCCCAGACAGGAAATGACACAACTTGCTCAAGGTTACATGGCTAGAAAGTGTGAAGTGGGGTACATCTCCAGGCATTCCGGGGCTCATATTCCTAAACATTAGGCTATACTAGTCTGTGGCAGGGTGATTATAAGCAAGTGATCACCCAATGCCAGTATCGGTGTGGGGGGAACCCCCCCAATCTAGTTGTGGAGGGTGCAGCTTACTGGCCCATGTGGGAATCAAACTGGCAACCTTGGTGTTCTGCGAACCATGCTCTAACCAACTGAGCCAACTGGCCACCCACCGGCAGCTCAGCTTCAAGTCAAGCCGTTATCTTCCATCTAGTGGAGGGCGCAGCTCACTGGCCCAAGCGGTACTCTGACATCAGCAGGGTGTCCTACAATTCAATTCTGACACTATCTGGAGAAAGTATCATCTTCCACAGGTAAAGACCTCAGTCCCACAAGTCCGCCCTCCACACCAGACGCCAAGTAAAGCCTAGGCGCTTACCTGTGTACAGTTACACAGAAGTTCCCATGACCCCCTCCTTGGGTTTGATTGATTTACTAGAGCGGCTCAGAACTCAGAAACATTTTACTTACTAAATCACCAATTTATTATAAGAGGATATAACTCAGGAACAGCCAGATGTGACACATGCATATAGGGCAAAGCTTGGGGAAAGGGCACGAAGCTTCCATGCCCGCTCCAAGCATGCCACGCCCCCAACGTCTGCATGTGTTCACCCACCTGGAAGTTCGAATTCTGTCCTTTTGGGTTTTTATGGAGCCTTCATTACATAGGCATGATTGATGAAATCATTGGTGATTGATTCTACCTACAGCTCCTCTCCCCTCCCTGAGGGCAGGGTGGCGGTAGTGGGTGGAGAGGATTGGGGGGTAAAGTTCCAACCCTCTTGTCACCTGTTGTTCCTTGGCCACCAGCCCCCATCCTTAGGTGTACTCCAAGAGTCACTCCGTTACCTACAACAGACAACTTGATTGCTTTCAATGACAGTATCACAGTCTACCCCTGGTCTTCAAATCATGGATCCCTTACAGGAAAACAATCACAAAGGTCAAAAGATAATGGTACATTACCAGAATCCCATTCAGTCAGTAACTATCCAGTCCATCACCATATCATGAAAATGTCTCCCAGGGCAAGGCCACTCAGGTTTCCAGGCTTCCATTCCAGGTTCCAAAAGCAGGAGTGCTATCAGAGCTAAAGAGCATCCCTTGCTCTGAGCCTCTTTCAAGGTGTTAATGTAATATTGGATTTCCCTAATTACATATTTATTCATTCCTTTTCCGATAGCAACTATTTTACCTTCTCTCCATTTATATCCAAACTTCCCCACTTTTGGAAAGAATAGGTTTAGCCTCAGTGCTTGTCTAGATTGCAGACAGCAATACTAGTCTAGCAATCCCCTCCCACTTCTATGCAGATAAGGTAAGGCTACACAGGTGCAAATTACTTGACTATTTTTACCACCAGGCAATGTAAGTGAACTCACCCTGAGCCCAAATTTGGCAGATGGGGTGAAGGCACATCTTGCCCCATCAGACCCTTAGGAATTGTGACACAAAGTTTGAAAGTAGTTTCTCATTGAGGAATCATCCCTGCTTCCAGCCCCCTTACTTGCAGCAGTCTGGTCCTATGCACCCTGCATCAAGTAGGAGAAAAAAAGTGGGGAAGAGAGCCGGCCGAGTGGTGCATTGGTTAAGCGCTGGTTTTGGGATGCCAGCAGCCCCGGTTCGGATCCCACATGAGGGCCAGTGACACTGGCCTCTACAGCTAACAACAGCTCCACCTGGAGCTGGGCTGTGCGAGCCCCGGTGATGGTGTGGGCTGCAGCCACTGCTGCAGTGGGCTGCCATAGGCTACAGTGAGTGGCCCGCAGCCAGCGTGAGCGGCCGGCAGCCAAGCGTGAGCTGCCAATAGCCACGGTGAGCGACCATCCAGAGGCCGGCGACCGATCTGCCTCATCCGGGAAGAGCGCAATGACGATACCAACAGTGAAGCAACATCCTCCGCAACTAAACTGAAGAACAAAAAGACAGCAACTTGTCTGTTCCCCTTCCCCGATTCCCCAACGCTGTTCCCCTCCGCCAATTCCCCAATAAAATCTCCCCCGCCCCGCCCCCCAGATCCAACAGAAAAATCTATGCAGTAGGGAGGCTCTGTTAGTCCCACTTATATTCAGGCCGAGTGTGAGCACATTCACGGTGTGTAAGCCAGTCCTTCCTGCCTTTGATTCCCTGTTTTGACAACCACTGCTTTACCTGTCCATTCCAATTCTCTATCAAACGAACCGAGATCTCTCTGCCCATTGTTGGATGCTGGGCTGTAGAGTGTGTATGCTTCTTGGTCAGAAGAAATGACGGCTGGCCATCCAAATGGGTGCAATATCTTCTGTTGTGGTTTTGTTTTGTTTTTTTCATAATACTCAGCATTTGCATCTACCACTGGTACAAAAAGCCCAGTACAGAGTCAGTGTCTATTCCTGTTAAAAACCCTTTTGGAGCCCCCCAGGGCTACCAGCATGAGTCTGACTTGCCAGCTATGTTCAGGGCCTTCCACCAGGCGATCTGCCACGTGGCCACCTGCGGTCTCTGTTCTCTCTTGGCAGACAGAACAGCTTACTGGCTTTTTTGCCTCAGATGTTGCAAGAGGGATATGTTTAGATTTCCATATCTGCCCTGCTGCAGTGCCCCCATATCCATTCATTTAATGGACCCAGTTGTCCATCTCAGGGGAGCATCTGCTTGTTGATTCCAGTCACCTTCCATTTGTGGAAGGGCGTTCTGATAGGCATTGACATGTCCTACTTTAAGGCACCCCTCAAATTCCCATAGGGCCATGCTCCATATAGGCATCCCTGTAATAGGCCAGGTTCCACTGCCCTTCTGCCTGACCATATGACCAGGCCATTGGCCATTGCCCGTGAGTCAGTGAGTCAGTAAAAACCCAAACATATGTGCTTTTATCATGGTTCAATTCTCTCACCACTGCTAGAGAAAGAGCATGCAATTCAGCTTCAGCTCACTAGGCTAGCCTGTTTTTACAGTCTTGATCAGAGTGATGGCCTCCCAAATGGTATGTTGCCCACTCACTTTGGAATTGCTGTCCACAAACCAAGCAGCTCTTTTTTTTTTTTTTTTTTTTGAGGGCAGTGTCACTGGCCCTCATATGTGGGATTTGAACCGGGGCCGCTGGTGTCCCAAGCCAGCTTTTAACCAACGTGCCACTCGGCCGGCCCCCAACAAAGCAGCTCTTTGTTGCTCAGCTGAAAGCTGTTTATAGGGACTGTCCATGTGACATTAGAATCCAGCAGCAGCTCATACAGTTCCAGAGTCAGTCCTAGGGGAAAAGAGGCTCCAGCACGATCCTGTGTAAGTCATTTCCATTTTATTATGGAATGTTCCTGGGCACTGCCATCCCCATTAGAGTGTGTCTTGAATATCAGTGAGGATATGTATTTCAGATGGCAAGATCATATTACACCCTTCAGTCATAGGAGCAGCTTCAATAAATCATGTCAGACAATAAGGTAGTAATTGCCCCTCAGATGGAAGTTCTCTTGCCCAAAGTTGCAGTAGTTGCCATACATAAGCCCCAAGTCTATAGGGGCTTACTTCCCATAGGGCTACCACACAGAGAACTTGTCCCGACCAGCACCCAAGCTTCTATTCCTGACTGTGTGGGCTCAGGCAATCTTACTGATTCCCATTTAGCTAGTCCAGTTAACACTGCCTGCAGGGTGGCTGTACATGCCTTCTGTTTTATGGTACAAGGTCGGGGAAATGTTCCTCATTAAGATACAACATCCATCCCCAAAATACAATCAGGTAAAAAGATGCAACCACTTCCCAAAAACCCTGTTCAAACTTACCAATTCTCCTACATACTTGTAATTCCATCAGTTCTTATGTTCCTAACTGTATCGTCCATTAGGACTTCATCAACAGGTTTTGGTTTTACAATACTAGGGAGGGAAAGTGTGGAGGAAAGACTATTCCATGAAGTGACCACGGCCAGACCCGCAAGCTGGACCTGAGCCAGAAGGGGGGAGATTGCTTCCTGCAACCCCCCCTTAAAGACTGTCTGATTGTAAATGATGTTCCTTCTGACATAAATCAGCCTCGCACTATGTGCTGGTTCCTGGAACAGGTGGCTGTCCTGACCTGGTCAAGCACGTAAAGTAATTTCCCGTGCCTGGTAGCATTATTGTTGTATGTACCAGGACTTGTGACTATCCCGCCCCTCCACCCCATCCCTTTTTACTCTTCGGTACCTGCCGAGTGGGCACGGGGATCCATTTTGTCTTGCAGCTACCCAAGACATGCCTTGTACAATAACTTTCCTATAATAAACTATGTTCATTACCAGACTGGAGTGGCCAGCCTGTTCTTTCGGTCTTTCCCTTCCCTCTGCTTATGGAGGTAGACTTTTCAGCCTCAGGACTTTTCTCTGGGTCTGCATGTAACAATAGGAAGTGTTCCACAGCCAGAGATAATATCCATTCCCATAATACATATGGTTAAAGGAAACACAATTGTTTTACATAATACCTGCTTAACCATTCCAGCTTTCATAAGCCTATCAACCATTACGTTTTTACATTCTTTCAGTCTAATTAAGATGGGTCAGGGCTTCACCAATGGGTTTTGGATCCACAAAGGCTGTATGCAGATGTAGAATCCTCTTATTCCCAGAAATCTTTCTGCTGCACATTTAATTTTTTATATTTGCTCTCCCTATTAACTTTAAACGTCTTGAGGAAACTAATACATAGTTCATTCATTTTTATATCTTCAATACCAAATATGACACCTTATATATAATATACATATTGCTCGATGACTTTAATTAAATGATGGAATCTTGGCTCTTAGTTTGCCATGGGGCCTATCATAAATTATCTAACTTCTTTAAGATTCAGCTTTCTCATACAATTTACTTAACTATTATTTAAACTTCGTATGTGGGCTGGCCAAATGGCGTGTTGGTTAAGAGCTGGCTTGGGACGCCAGTAGCCCCGGTTTGGATCCCACATATGAGGGCCAGTGACACTGCCCTCTACAGCTAACAACAGCTCTACCTGGAGCTGGGCTGCGAGCCCCGGCGATGGTATAGGCTGCAGCCCCTGCTGCAGTGGGCTGCCATAGGCTACAGTGGGTGGCCGGCAGCCAGCGTGAGCTGCCAATAGCCGCGGTGAGCAACCATCCAGAGGCTGGCGACGGATCTGCCTCATCTGGGAAGAGCGCAATGGCGATACCAACATGGGCCAGTGAAGCAACGTCCTCCACAACTAGACTGAAGAACAAAAGGACAGCAACTTGTCTGTTCCCCTTCCTTGGTTCCCCAACGCTGTTCCCCTCCCCCAATTCCCCAATAAAATCTAAAAAAAATTAAAATTAAAAATAAATAAAGTTGGTATGTAGCAAATTTTACTCTGCACTTGACCACTAGTAGTTGCCTAAGAAACTCTCACCCCCAACTGTGGGGCGGGGCAGGGTTTAGAAAGAACTTTCTGGGCCGGCTGAGTGCGCAGTGGTTAACGGCTTGGGAAGCCAGCGGCCCTGGTTCGGGTCCCACATATGAGGTCAGTGACACTGCCCTCAAGAAAAGAACAAAAAAAAAGAACAAAAAAAAAAAAAAAAAAAGAAAGAACTTTCAGTCATTTTCAAAGCTGAATTTTCCATCCTATTTACCATACTTTACACAGCTATGCACAAAACAGGTGCATGGTGTACAAGGCTCAATATTTCAGCTTCAAGCGTCTTAAATCTTTCACCTCATTTTTATTTTTAGACCAAACTATTTTTTATTTCTGTTGTAGTTACCTTTAGTTTCCCTGAGAGACAGGTATTAGTAATTCAACCAAATGACTGTGACCATCAGTAGCCAGTCACTGCCTACTGCCATCACAGGGGAGGATTTCCTCTCTCCACGACTTCAACTTTTGGCTTTCAAAAGAGCATGGAGCAGGGAGACTGTGCAGCTGGACCATCTTAGTTATTTACCCTCTAAGTGGGTTTCTTCCTCTGCAAAAGAGGGACGTTGCTAGCGCTCCCTCATCGAGATGTCCTGACGATTAAATGACAATTCACACAATATGCTTAGACAGCGCCCAACACTTTCTAAGAGCTCAATCAACATTACTAAAAGCTTAGTTTGGTGGTTAAGCCCTGGCTTGGGAAGCCAGCGTCCCCGGTTCGGCTCCCACATGTGAGGGCCAGTGACACTGACCTCAAAAAAAAAAAAAAAGTGAACTTTAAGGGCCGGGCGAGTGACGCGGTGGTTGAGCGCTGGCTTGGGAGGCCGGCGGCCCCGGTTCGGGTCCCACATATGGGGGCCAGTGGCACTGCCCTCAAAAAATAAATAAAAAATAAATAAAATAAAAAAAGCTCAGTTTGTTGAGACAATTTCACGGAACTTTCAAAGCACTTTTCTGAATTATTTCCCCCCTTTTCCTCACTCTCAAGCCCCACCTGCTCCTCGCACCTGCACACTTTTCTCTCGACTACTTCTTTTCCGGCGCTGAAAAAACAAAACCAGGCCATTTTTCCTTCTGGTTAATTGGTTAACAGTGCAGTTTTCCTTTTACACCAAGAACGTGTCTTTTCTCTACCAATTGGCACACGGATAGCACTTTCTCCTTATCTCATCTTGTGTGTGGTCCTGCCGCCACCTGGCAGTCTCTCAACCCAGGCCGAGTTAGTGCGACGTACCGTGTTCCTGAGGCGAGAGCTGCTGGGAATCGCGGCCTGGAGAGGTGACTTGGAATAGAGGCCAAGGGACCAGAGCCCGGAGCCTTGGAGGCGGGCGGAGCAGGCCGAGTAGGCCAGGCCCGGGGGGGGGATCTGGCCAGCTTCTTAGGCGTCAGGTGGGAGGCGGGACCGGCCTGGCGGAGTGGGGCGGGGCCTGCTGGGGTAGGCGGAGCCCTGAGACAGGCGAGGCAGGGCCCACAGGCGCAAGGTGATTCACTGGGCCGGCGGAAGGCGGGGCCTGCTGGAGTAGGCGGGGCCCTGAGACGGGGTGGGCGGGGCCGGCAGGACGGGGAGGGCGGGGCCGGGGCTGTGAAGTTGGTGCGGGGCTGGGAGAAGCGGAGAGAGTTCCTCTGGCCTCAGGCGGGAAGGCGGGGCCGATGCAAAGGAGGGGGCGGGGCCTGCTGGAGTAGGCGGGGCTCTGAGACGGGGTAGGCGGGGCCGGCAGGAGAGGGAGGGCGGGGCCGGGGCTGGGACGTTGGGGCGGGGCTGGGAAGAGGCTGAGCGAGTTCCTCTGGCCCCAGGCGGGAAGGCGGGGCTGGCGCGGTGGAGCGGGAGGGCCAGGCGGATTGGGAGAGGTCTCTGCAGCCGGAGGCGGGGCAAACTCAGCAGCCCAGAGGGGCCACCTGAGTCCAGTCCTCGTTGGAGGTGGCCTGCAGCGCTCGGTTGCCACAGCTCCGGGAGCTCTGGCGGAGTCTGCGCGATGGGCGACCCGGAAAGGCCGGAAGCGGCCAGGCCGGAGCAGAAGGAGGTAAACATGCTGCCGCGCTCTCTCCCGTCCCACGGTCACGCCTAGTATGACTGCAGGCTGCGTCAAGGACCTGCCAAGTGCAGGACCGCTGCTGGAAATGTTACCCGTTGCCCTGGGACAGCCGCTGCAGGCCGGGCCTCGAGCCCTCGCCGCAGTCTAGTTGGGTCTTTGCTAGCGCTCGGCGGGGAGGGGGGAGGCGTCCCCGAGGTGGGGTGAGGAGTGAGCCGGGTTTCTGCTCCACTGCTCTGCACCCGGGCCAGCCCAGGGCGACAGTCCGAGGCTCCCGGCGGGGGCGAGGCGCACCCCCTGCTTTCCTCCCCTCCCGCCCTTCCCTGCTCTGGAGTTCTGGCCGGGGAAACAGAGGCGAGGCACAAGGACTAGTGGGGTCTGCTGGAGAAATGCATGCCATCGCTGGGATGGTTAAAGGACTTGGACGACACCTGGCCAATTGACACGGTGGGGGTGGAGATGATAGAAAGGCGACCAGAAATCCTCATAGCGATGAAAAGAATCAGTTTAGGAGGCCAGTTTTGCTCGGACCAGGCTACTGGACTAGTTGTGAATCTTTGTTACTTTCTTCATTTATACAGTGGAAGTGATACTCCTCTCACAGAGGATTAAGTAAAATGCTTTATGCAAAGTACTACGGATGTTGTGGGTGCTTACTAAAACCCAAGTTAACGTGTTCACCCTCTCTGCTTCTAGATTAATAAAAGTACATAATATGGGCCGGCCTAGTGGCGCGGTGGTTAAGTGCTGGCTTGAGAAGCCAGCGGCCCAGGTTCGGGTCCCACATATGAGGGCCAGTGACACTGCCCTCAAAAAAAAAATAAATAAAGAAAAGATAAAAGTACATAATAACAGTAGACGAACTGAGATTTATTGGACTGTAGTGTTGTAGGATAGTTCAAACGGTTCTCTAATTTTCATATCCTGTTATGCTGTAAATACGTCTAAACCATTTGTATTTCTCTTGAACCTGTTGCTGTGTGTGCTTATCTTTGACTTAATAGTTTCAGCTCACTGAGACTTATGTTTTAGCCCTACATTTCTTTAGAAAGTTGTAGATTTTAGATTTAGGATTTTATTTTATTTTGATCTTGTAAACATTTAGTAACAAATTATAAATAGCCCTCAAACTTTTTTTCCCCCCTTTGAAACAAATACATTTAGTACCAATGTCGCCACCTCAATGGAACAATTCAAAATTTTCCTTTTGTCCTCATGATGAACTTAAGACCTGGAAGTTAATTTTTATTTATTGTCCCTATTTCAATGATGCAGACCCACAAAGACAGAGGCATAACTTTAGATCTAGTGAACTTTAGTGAGTGTCAGTTCCAAAAGATTTTACCTTGAGCTGCAAAGATGCTTTAAGTATTTTGTTTCTCTAGATATGATAGTGCATCCTTGGCCTCCTGCATCAGAATCACCTGGAGTACTTTGTGAAAATGTCAATTACTGGGGCTATGCCCCAGACATTCTCATAGTGAATCAGAATCTTTTGGGATGGGCCTGGGATTGCATTTTCAACAAGCACTTTAGGTCATCCTGGTATATACGTTTTAAGAACACTGCCTTAAAGACTTAGAGAAAGGCTTGAATGGGATTTGTGAATCTCCTGAAGTTTATAGAGTTTGTATGTATGTGTAGATATGAATCTCCTGAGAAAGAGGTCTAAAGTTCATCAGTTTCTCAAAATTAACTATCATTAATCTAATTGATAGTACCTATTTTCGAGGTAAGAAAGTTCAGGCTAGAAAAAATTAAATGACATACCCAGGACCACACTGCTCACTAGTAGAGCTCAGTTTAAAACCAACTTCTTGCTCCTGGGCTCATATTCCATCTGTTTTGTCAGATTTGGTGGGACTAGAAGAATGAAAATAATACCTACAAATAGTGTATGACTGTGACAGCATCCAAATATTATTCTTCACCCGAGAAGTAGAAGAGAGGTGAAGGCAAATGAAAGGGGTGGAAATGGGGAGTGGATGGAAGGAAGGAGCCTTGTAGAATGCCAGCCTACATCAGGGCATGGCGCGTGCTAGCTGGAGAATCTTGACTTAGATGGCTGCCTTAGCATGTCCAGGCACCCTTTGGGACCAGGTGACCTGAAACTGAGGCAGGCAGAAACCAGAGGTACCATTTTGGAAGAGACAGTGGGATGTTACCAACAAATGCCTATGAGTTACTTTATTTCAGGTTCTCCTTACATCACACCTTGCAGCTACAACAAAATAGGAGTCTCTCTACCTCCAGTTTTACCTGCTATCCATTCCTGTTTACCACTGCCAGATTAATCCATCATTAACCAGTGCCTCCATGTTACTCCCCCCTGCAAATAAAAACTCCTCAAAGGTCTCAATTCCCACCAAAAAATGCCCAGTTTTTCAGATTGACAAAGACCCTTTCAAGCAGCTTTTTCATGCTAACTGCCATACCTTAATTCAGGTTGTCATTTCTACCTCTGAAATTGACACTGTAGTTGCTACCAAAATCTACAGGGTTTTCCCTTTTCTAATTCATTCTGCACATGGATATCTGATTAATCTTCCTAATGCCATCCCTATTCATGTTAATTCCTATTCAGAAACTTTCCATGACTATCCTTAAGAATGATTTTCAAACTGCCGCACAATGAATGCCAGATCCTGGGGGTTTCTGGGCAAGTGGGGAGAATTAGAGTGTGAGATTCCCAGCCCCCTCAAATGTTTGAAAACCTTTGGCTTACAAAATTCCTAACCTCTTAGCTTGATTGATATTCAGATGTGGATCATTTAAGGAATTCCTCCCTGTCTCATCTATTGACCCCTTGCTTTAGACAAGTCACATCACTTCTGCCTTAGCTTTACATCTGTTACAGTCAGTTTGAATTCCATCTGCCCTTTGTCTAGGCTTCGTCTTCAGTTGTGCTGCTGCTCTGTGTTTTCCTGGATAATCACATCCACCGAATGGGATCTTTTACTCCATTAGGAGGGAGAGTAGAGAGTGCCTCCACTTACCATAGTGTTGTTTTCATCTATCCACTGGGTATCTTGAAACTGAACCCATTATCTTTTTTATTGACCAAGTTGACTTTTTATTGTTGTTGTGACCTGTATTGGTGGGCGGAGTTAATTCAAATTAAGTTTTTGTTAAACTTCTAATGAGAGAAGCCAGAGCTTTTGTCTGAGTTATTCAGTTATCCCCTAGGTGCTGAGCATTTTGTGTCTTAAATCAGTTTTCTTCTGTGTTTCTATTGCTGATATCCCATTTCAGGCAATAGGTAGTGCGATACTTTTTCAATTGTTCTCTACACCTCCAATTTCTTTGTAATCTAACCACATTTCTACAGAAGTGATCTTAAACACATCTGACTGTGTTTCTCACCTGTTTAAAATTTTTCAGTGGCTTCCAATAGTCTGCATGATACAGGCCAGATACCAAAGAGTTATATACCAAAACAGACCGCTTTGACCTGCTCCAAATTTTTAAAAAAATCAACATGTTAATAAACATTAATATGCAGAATAAACATGTCCACCTTAACCTCAGATAAAGCTTAGAGATGGAGTACAGATTTTAAAAGCTGAAAGTTAAATTTTTAAAATTCGTTTTGTTTCATTTTATCAGAATGATGATACTGAAGTAAAAAAGAAAGTCAAACAATTGCTTCAAAATGGGTGTAGGAAGTTAGCTGTGACAAAGTTCATATATATATATATGTATATATATATATATATATATATTCAAATTAAGTTTTTGTTAAACTTCTAATGAGAGAAGCAAGAGCTTATATATTTATTTATTTGCATTCAAGGCCCTCCCCATGGCTTTAACACCTGGGCCTATTTTCCAAACAAAATCGTAAGTGCAACATTGATAAAAGCTACTTTTGTCTATTTTATTAGTATATTAGTATAATTTTTTTTTTAGTTTATATATATGTGTATATATATATATATATAAAACATTGCTTATAAAATCAATTAATAGAATAATGAGGTTGTTCTGATGAACCTTTTGTTTTGAATTGGGGTGTAGATTATACTTGAAGATTTATATCAAACTTAGCAAACAGTTTCTTTGCATATTTATCAGAAGTGCTTTTAATCAATTTGCTACTAGCCAATTCTGTGGCTTTATCAACTCATAGACTTTAGAGTGCGTTTAGGCTGCTCTCTGATGCACTCACATAAAATTCTGTTCCCACTGGTTGAGTTATACCTTACCAGGAACAGTTGTCTATTTGCCAGTCCTATCTACCAACTGTGCTTGTAATCATTGTATGTAAATTTGAATATGAAAAGAAACTTGCTTCAATGAAAACTTAAATTGAAAGTTTGGAAAACTCAATAAAGATGAGTTGTTATAAACTAAACAAGTTCTGTAGAATTAAGCAGGTGTAAGCAGACAAGTAAAAAAAGATTGGGGACACGCATAAAAAGAGGTAAGGATTCTGCACTCAAGATTGTTCTGCCTTGAGTCTGTTAAAACTAGAAAACATAGGTGATGCATTATGGTGTGTTCATGTTACAAAGACCTGGGACTCCAATCAATGAGCCAAATTAGCAACAACAATAACAAAAAGCTTTGGCCTTATAGCATATTAGTAAATAAATGTAAATTATATGTTTTAAGTTAAATACAATAGTTTATCATTTTCTTATGGTTCCTTGCTGTAGCAAATTTGTAACTACCAGTTTGGATCACTTCAAATAACAGTGCTTCTACTCTATTATTGTTACTGTTAGTATTGTTATTTTTTCCTTTTTTGTTTGATTTTGAAAACAAGTCTTGGTTTACTCCTGAAAAATAGATACAGATAGTTACAGGTTGTTGTTGTTTTTTTTTGACTGCCTGTCTTTCATTCTCATGGTATTCTTCAGTTAAGCAGAGATAGCTAGAGAAACTTTCATCTAAGGTCATCCAAAAAAAAAAAAAAAAGAAACACAACCTGGAAACACAAGTTCATGCATTGGTAGTTTCCTTTTTTGTACAGTATAAAACATTTCTGTCATTTTTATTACTATTTTAAAAGATTAAAAACACATTTAAAACCAAAGTTTAATCTAATGTTTGTGGCATTAGTGGGACCACAGGGTTCTCCAGAACATATCTGGAAAAGTCATTCGGAGGTGTTCTCTGCCTTCTGTCTGATTCCATCTCCTTCCATTGTTCCCATATACCATAAAGTCAGGACATAGAAAATACTTCCAGTTCTTTAACAACAATATCACGTGCCGACAGGCCTTTTTCTACGTTGTTTTCTATTCTAAAATATGGGTTCCTAGCCCAGGTCCACAGAGGATACCGTGGAGAGCTAGAGCTTGGAGATGTATAACCCTCTTGACATTGCATTAAACTGGGTGTGGATTTTTCTAAGCATCATGAAAATAAGCAATATTTCATTTCTAGTTCAGTTCAAAAGTTTATGTTGGTTAAGCCCCCTCTCTTCACATTGCAATAACCTTTCATGCTGTCCTCCTAATCCAGCTGTTTCTCAGGATGGAACAGGGAGGATATATGTACAAATGTGATTTTCATTCTAATTTAAAGGTTGAAGCCATCAGCAGTTTTTCTAGATCCTGACATTGATCAGTTATTTGTCAGCATTAAAAACTCCATTCAGGGCCAGAGTTCGTGGTGCCAAAGGGTTACTGTTTATGATGTCCTCCCCAACTTTCAGTATGGCCCACATACACATATAGTGAAGGTAAAGAATTCCAGCCCTGAATATATACCTGTACCCCAGTGACAAAATATAGTTTAAAAATAAATAAATAAATAAAAATGCAGAATTGTATCATAATGCAGCATATGATGATAAAAGCACAA
Source organism: Aselliscus stoliczkanus (assembly GCA_033961575.1). Classification (NCBI taxonomy): domain Eukaryota; kingdom Metazoa; phylum Chordata; class Mammalia; order Chiroptera; family Hipposideridae; genus Aselliscus; species Aselliscus stoliczkanus. Next base: position 29,987,562 of record CM066731.1, read on the forward strand.
TCTAGAAGAACTAAAGGAAGAACAAGGTGGGCTGAGACGAGTTTGACGTGTCTGTTGACTGCAGACCTCTACCTTTTCAACTGGGCTTTTAAGGTGGATACCTCACTTTTTCAGTGTTTCCAGAAGTTCTTTAATTATTTCATGAACGAAAGTTCCCTGAGAGCCATCATAGATGGTATTGATTTATCGAATATCTAACTACTATCATAGTTCTTTTAACAGTTCTTTGAACATAGGGATAACCTTTATTTTATTTATTTTTTATTTTTTATTTTTTTTTAGCTGAGCCATCCTGCCACCTATTGGCAGCTCAGCTTGGGCTGGGCATCGAACTGCTGTTGCTCAGAGCTCAGCTCGCACTCTTGAGTGAGCTCTTAACCAACTGAGCCACTCGGCCGGCCCTATAGGGATAACCTTTAAAAGGCCATCCAGAAACATCCCAACAGTTAATAATGACAAAATAAGAATTTAAAAAGTGTGTAACACTTGAGAGTATGCAAAGTGCTTTTATTTATATTAGCTCCTCTGATCTAACATTCCTTTGAAATAAGTATGGCAGCTATTAGCTTTAATTTACAGATGATATTGCTTAGATTAAATGACTTGCCTGAAAACATGAATAATACTATACACTTATTGTAAGTCAACACAATTTTGTACTATAATGAACAGTTTGGAAAAAAATATGATCATTGGGTTCACCTCAAGTTCTGCTGTAGAAATGGCAATTTCCAAAATGCTCAATTTCAATCTTATTTAATTGTCTCATCATTCACCTGTGAAACATATTCCCATCAACAACATATTTCATGATTTCATTTCATTACATATAGTCATTTTAACCTGGTAAAAGAGAAGGCAAATGCATTTTAAGAAAGTATTGCCCGTAAATTTTGACACTATACCAGTTAAAAATCACTGTTTTAACCTTGCCAGTTTGACTGTCTTTCACCAGCCTAAAATCACGTTCATTCCTTTAACTTTATTTACAAAGGAATTATTTTTCTTACTTTTCTCTAGAATCAAATTTTGTGGTTTCCTCCCCCAGTCATTGGTTACATCACGACCATTTGATAAATTAACTTTGCCTAGCAGGAGATAGTAATATATACTCTCTTTAGCCTTAGTTCATCTCACTGCTTTGAATTCTGGGTTTGAGATGTCGGCTAGTGCTACTCTAGCTGCTGTCCACACATATGGAGATGTAGCTTAAGGCAGGGCTTTGAGTTCAGACATATCTCAGTTCTAATCTTATTCCTGCCATTACTAGTTGTGGGATCCTGGGTATGTTTTTTACATCCTTCAAGACTTCATTTCCCCATCTGTAAAATGGAAATAATATTAGTATTTGTCAGAGTTATCCTACAGATTATGTAGAATAATGTATATAAAGCTCGCATGTTCTAGAGCCTAGCACTGCAGTGTCTCTGTATCTTATGGTTCTTCTGAGATTGCAAGCCCTCAATAGCAACACGAACAAAAACATTTGACCACTTCCATTTAAAACACTCAAAACTTTTTGGAATGAGTAATGACTAAGTGCCAGGCACTATACTAGGCTCTAGAGATTCCACAAGACTAAAGTTGGTTTTTACTCTCAAGAAGCATAGTCTAGAGGAGACTGTAGACAAATATCAGGGAATTAAGTTGCAGCGAGTGATGTGCTACATTAGGGACCTAATCCAGGCATTTGGGTTTTTGGCGGGTAGGGGAGAAAAGCTTGATTTGAGTGGTCATTAGTTTTTTTCACTGATATATTGTGGTCTTAGTTAAATTAAAAAATTCTGAAGGTGTCCAGTAATCTGAGCACCAGAATAAAGAGAAATAAGCAGCTCTTTCACTTATTTAGCTAATGCTTGTTCATGTTATGCTTGACACAGTACTCTGGGAACATCACAATAAATGAAAACTGGTTTCTATACTCTGGGGCCCAAGTGCCTATCTGGGGAGGCCCATACCTTCAAAATAAGTAGTTACAAAATAAGACAGTCTGTGCTACAGTGGTAGCATGTGTGAAGTGTGCAAGTCCCGCCTGTATTTGTGTGGCCTCGTGCTTTGATTGTGGGCCTTTCTCTCATTTTGCAATGCCTTAGCCTCATGCGTGTTAGCACACTGGATTCGGAGAGGTATGAGGATCAGTGGAGGAGATGGTAGGGCTGCAGGAACAAAACGGACCAGCCTGGCACAGGAGACAGATGCAGTTTGAGTTAGGAGTCCAGAATCGAAACATAATCTTAACCAACTGAGCCACTCAGCCGGCCCTTAAAATACATTAGTTTTTAAAATGCACACACAACTTTTCTGATACTCTTCCTGACTACTTAAAAAAAAACACGTTGCACTGTCCCCTATTAGAGTGCCATCGTGTTTTCAAGTGTAGGTAGGTGTTTCTCACTTCATTCCACAAAGCTTTAAGACAGCATAGTGAGACCATATGCAGTAAAGTAATGTTAACACGTAAATAGCAATAACAAAGTGGTATGTGATAAGCTTCAGACGAACAAAGATTGATAGGTGATTGGTGAAGAGTTTTCAGATAAGTATTATAATTCAGTTGATATTAGAAAAGCATTAAAAAAAAAATTGGCCTATAACAGTAGCCTATTTGTGCCAGCATTCTATCTCTGAGAGGGAATTGAAGGGACTTTTTTGTTCACAAACTTAGAAATTTGCTCACTGTGACATCTAGTCTAGTTTTGTGCTTATCCTCAAAATAGCATTGATGACAATTTTGTTCTTTGCTTATTATTCACCAGGCTCTATTTAAAGGACTTTTAATCATCAAAATTAATTTGATGATGACCCATGAGGTAGGCATTATTTTACTGATGAGAAAACCAAGGCTTAGAGAAGTTAAGCAGCTTCCTATGATACATAACTAACCAAACACTGTTAACCAGCTACCAGATAGTAGTAAGGATTCAACCCAAGCAGACTGGCTCCCATTCTTCTTGTAGGCTGTTTCCCCACCTCCCCCGATGTGTATTTAGATATGAATAAAGAGGAAATGTCTACACAAATAGGTGTTTGTACTTTATTTTTCAAAGACATTATCTTCAGATACCAATGAAAATGAAGAAAATGAAGAACCACTCCTAAGAAAGAGTTCTCGCCGATTTGTCATCTTTCCAATCCAGTACCCTGATATTTGGAAGATGTATAAACAGGCTCAGGCGTCTTTCTGGACAGCAGAAGAGGTAAGTGGCATCGCCTTATCAACAATCAGGTTCTGTAGTGCAGTCTTCATATCTGTTACAGGACATTGAAACATTTTGACTGGTAAGATACATTGAATAAGATCAGTGGTATAAAATAGTGTTTGAAAATACTGAAATTAAATTACAGTGTTCGCCAGTGTTTTTTGGTGTTTAGGCTACTGTCTACAAACGTGTTTCCTGCTATAAAAATGGCACCTCAGTCTGCCAGATTTTTTTGTTTTGTTTTGTTTTTTTTTGTTTTTTTTTTGAGGGCAGTGTCACTGGCCCTCATATGTGGGACCCGAACCGGGGCCGCTGGCATCCCAAGCCAGCTCTTAACCAATGCGCCACTCGGCAGGCCCTTTTGTTTTTTGTTTTTGTTTTTTTTTGTTTTTTTTTTGGAGACTTTTTTTTTTTTTTTTTTTTTTTTTTTTTTGGGCAGTGTTACTGGCCCTCATATGTGGGACCGATCCGGGGCCGTTGGCTTCCCAAGCCAAGTGCTTAACCACCGCGCCACTTGACCGGCCCTGCCAGATTTTTATTTCCAGTATATTTTAGGACATTTTTGGTTTGCTGTGACCACATGCAATGAGTCTTTACTTATGGTCAGCAGAACAAGTAAAACTGCAGCTACAGCCAAAAAAATGAAAGTGAAAGTCTTAGGACCCACTTTCAATCGAGAGACTTATCGGATTGTACCGAAGGTGCTGTCACACTGAAGAGTTTGACCAGGCCCAGGCAGTGCTCTCACTCCTAAGCTGCCAGCCGGAATTCTCTGTGCTCCTCCAGGCCCAGCCCTGCCCTCAGCCACATCAAACCTGGCATGGCTTCCCCAACACACAGGACAGCTATGGGATGCTTTCTGCTAGAGTGGCATTTTCCACTTAGGAAATGAGTTGAATACCACAAATTAGAAAATACTTGCTGGTTTGATAAGGACATTTGGTCGTGCAAGGGGTTGTTGCTCTGTTGTCTAATTGAACACACTTAATAGCCATTATCTTCATCTTTTTTTAAAATTTACTTTTTATTTTGAATAGAGTAATTGTGTTTACTGCATATTCCAATTTTAGTTTTCAAGAGTGTTTTTTTGGTTTTTTTTTGAGGGCAGTGTCACTGGCCCTCACATGTGGGACCCAAACTGGGGCCGCTGGCCTCCCAAACCAGCGCTCAACCACCGCACCACTCGGCCAGCCCTCAAGAGCGTTTTTTGATGCCACACTTCGTTTCAGGCACTAACAATAGAATAGAAACCCTGAAAAATTTCTTGCCCTTATATGCCTTACGTTTTAGAAGAGGTATGTGAACAGTGTATTAAATAACATATAAACATCACAAACAACAACAAAAATATTGTAAAGTAAGAAAAAAAATGGAACTATTGCAAATGTTTATATCAATGTACAACCTGAATTATAAAATGTAGGATCCCACAATTATGAATACTCTAAAGATCACAGACTAACATTAATTTGAACAAAAAATATGGAAACTAAAAGTGCTAACAGTTTTTCTTAAAAGACAAATGAATTTGTAAGAAAAATCATTGTATATCTACATCTGTATTTGTTTATATACCTTTACCTATAACTCTGTGCATTGGCTGTTGAGAAACAAAATGATTAGGAGATTGTGAAAACAAGTTAAAAATGTAAATTAGGCACAGAAATGACTACAACTCAAAGTATATATACAGAAGCTGTACTTTTTTTTGTAGTTTGTTATTTTTATTGTTGCTGCTATAGTTTTTTTTCTTTTATTATTTTTTATTTTTCAGTTATAGTTGACATTCAATATTTTATATTAGGCTCAGGTGTACAGCATAATGGTTAGATATTTATATCATTTATGAAGCGATCCCTCCGATAAGTCTCCACCTGGCACCATACATAGTTATCACAATACGTATTATTGACTATATTCCTTATGCTGCACTTTACATCCCTGTGACTATTTTGTAACTACCAATTTGTATTTCTTAGTCCCTTCTCCTTTTTCACCCAGCTCCCCAACCCCCTCCCCTCTAGAAACCATCAGTTGATTCTCTGTATCTAAGTCTGTTTCTGTTTTGTTTGTTTGTTTATTTTGTTTCTTAGACACCATACATAAGTGAAATCATATGGTATTTGTCTTTTTCTGATTATTTCACTTAGCATAATACCTCCTAGTTCCATCCATGTTGTCCCAAATGGTGAGATATCATTCTTTATTTATGGCAGAGTAATATTCTATTGTATATATGTACAACATCTTCTTTATCCAGTCATCTATTGATGGGCATTTGGGTTGCTTCCATATCTTGGCTATTGTAAATAATGCTGCAGTGAACATAGGGGTGCATATATTTTTTTAATTAGTGTTTTGGATTTCTTCAGATAAATACCCAGAAGTAGAATTGCTGGGTTATAAGTGAGATGATATCTCGTGGTTTTTAATTGCATTTTTTTTTTGTTGATTAGTGATATTGAGCATCTTTTCATATGTCTATTGGCCATCTGTATGTCCTCTTTGGAGAAATGTCTATTCAGGTCCTCTGCCCATTTTTTAATTGGATTGTTTGGTTTTTTTGGTGTTGAGTTGTGTGAGTTTTTTATGTTTTGGATATTAACCCATTATCTGATGTGTCACTGCATAATATCTTCTACCAATTAGTAGGTTGTCTTTTTGTTTTATTGATGGTTTCCTTTGCTGTGCCAAAAAATTTTAGTTTGATGTAGTCCCATTTGTTTATTTTTTCTTTTGTTTCCATTGCCTGAAGAGATGTATTGGGGAAAATATTACTAAGAATAATGTCAGAGAGTTTACTGCTTGTGTTTTCTTCTAGGAGTTCTTGATGAGTCTGGTTAAAGGTTTATCAATTTTGTTTATCTTTTTAAAACAACCAGGTCTTGGTTTTGTTGATCTCTTGTATTGCTTTTTTAAACTCTATTTTATTTATTTCCACTCTAATCTTTATTATTTCATTCCTTCTATTCACTTTGGGCTTTGTTTGTTTTTCTTTTTCCTTTAGGTTCAGGGTTAGATTGTATATTTGAAAATTTTCTTGTTTCTTGAGATAGGCCTGTATTGCTATGAATTTCCCTCTTAAAACTGGTTTTGCTGTGTCCCATAGATTTTGGGTCATAGTGTTTTCATTTTAATTCATCGCAAGGTATCTTGATTTTTTCCTTGATTTCGTTGACCCATTCATTATTTGGTAACATGTTACTTAATCTCCATGTATTTATGTGTTTTTAATTAATTTTGTGTGTGTAATTAAGTTCCATTTTCATATCACTGGTCAGAGAAGATGCTTGTTATGATTTAAATCTTAAATTTATTGAGACTTGTTTTGTGGCCTAACATGTAGTCTATCCTGGAAAATGTTCCATGTGCACTTGAAAACAATGTATATTCTGCTGCTTTGGGATGAAATGCTCTGAAAATATCAATTAAATCCATCTGGTCTAATGTGTCATTTAAGGACGCTGTTTGTGTGTTGATTTTCTGTGTGGAAGATCTAGCCATTGATGTCAGTGGGGTGTTAAAGTCCCCTACTTTGACTGTGTTACTGTTGATCTCTCACTTTGTGTCTGTCAGTATTTGTTTATATGTTTAAGTACTCTTTATTTTGGGTGCATAAATGTTTACAAGGATTATATCCTCTTAGTGCAATGATCCCTTTTTCATTATTAAATGTCCTTCTTTGTCTCTTCTATAACCTTTGTTGCAAAGTCTATTTTGTCTGATATAAGTGTTGTTACCCTAGCTTTTTTTTGGTTTCCATTTGCATGAAATATCTTTTTCTATCCCTTTACTTTCAGCCTGTCTGTGCCTTTTGACATGAAGTAGGTCTTTTGTAGAAAGCATATGTATTTGAGTCTTGTTTTTTATTTATTTATTTATTTATTTATTTATTTATTTATTTATTTTGAGGGCAGTGTCACTGGCCCTCAAATGTGGGACCCGAACCGGGGCCTCTGGCTTCCCAAGCAAGCGCTTAACCACTGTACCACTCGCCCGGCCCGTGAGTCTTGTTTTCTTATTCATTCAGCTACCCTATGTCTTTTGATTGGAGCATTTAACCATTTACATTTAAAGTGATTATTGAGGGCCGGCCGAGTGGTGTGGTGGTTAAGCGCTGGCTTGGGAAGCCAGCGGCCCTGGTTCGGGTCCCACATATGAGGGCCAGTGACACTGCCCTCAAAAACAAAACAAAACAAAAAAAAAAATAAATAAAAAAAATAAAGTGATTATTGATAGGTATGTAGTTATTGCCATTTTATTATTCTTATTTATGTTCTCCCCTCTCCCTACTCCCTTCTTTTTCTTAAAGAAGTCCTTTTAACTATTCTTGTAAAATTGGTGGTGATGAACTCCTTTAGCTTTTTTTTGGTTTGAGAAGCTCTTTATCTCTCTTTCAATTTTAAATGATAGCCTTGCTGGGTACAGTAATCTTGGTTATAGGTCCTTTCTTTTCATCATTTTGAATATTTTGTGCCAATCCCTTCTGGCCTACAGTGTTTCTGTTGAGAAATCAGCTGATGATCCTGTGGGAGCTCCCTTGTAGGTAACTAACTGCCTTTCTCTTGCTGCTTTTAAGGTTCTCTCTTTGTCTTTAACCACTGCCATTTTAATTATAATGTGTCTTGGTGTTGGCCTCTTTTGGCTCATCTTGTTTGGGACTCTGTGTGCTTTCTGGACTTGTATGTTTATGTTCTTCACCAGATTAAGGAAATTTTCAGTTATTATTTCTTCAAATAGGATCTCAATCCATTGCTCTTGCTCTTCTCCTTCTGGTACACCTATGGTTTGAAAGTTGTTTGCTTGATGTTGTCCCAGAGGTCTCTTAAACTTTATGTATGTATGTATGTATGTTCTTATTGGGTATTACATACTACCTTGTTTTCCAAATCATTGATTTGATCCTCTGCTTCATCTAATCTGCTGTTGATTTCCTCTTATGTGGTCTTCGTTTCAGTTACTGTATTCTTCATTTCTGACTTTTTTTTTTATGGTTTCTGTGTCTTTTTTTATGTTTCCTTTTTCTTTGTTGAAGTTCCCATTTGTTGAAGTTCATCTAGTCTTCCCCTAAGTTCTGTGAGCATCCTTATATTCAACAATTTGAACTCTGTATTTTGTATATTTCTTGTCTCTGATTCATGTAGTTGTTTTTCTGGAGGTTTCTCCTGTTCTTTCATTTGGGACATATTTTTTTTTTGTCTTCTCATTTTGGCTGCCTCTCTGTCTTTGCTTTTATGCATGACGTAGATCTGTTACATCTCCCAGTGTTGGCTGGGTTGCCTTATGTAGTAGGTGACCCATGTGGCCCAGTTGCACAGTCTCCTGATCACTGGACCTGGGTGCTCCAGGTGTGTCCCTTGTGTGGGTTGTGTATGCCCTCCTGTTGTAGTTGAAACCTGATTGCTGTTGGCAAGTCAGTGGGTAGGACTGACTCTCAGGCTGACTGGCTGTGAGGATTGGCCATGACCACAATACATGAGCTGTTGTGCAGGGACTGACCCCATGGAGTGGGATTCAACCCCAGCAGGTTCCGGGTCCTGCCAAGACCACCCTTTTGAGTATGCCACTTGTGGAGCTCATCAGGTGGTGCTCTGTTGTGGTGTGAAGCCAGCCACCAGTTGTGTTGGTTCTAAGGTCTTTTCAGAGGGACTCTGGGAAGGCCAAGGTCAGCCATTGCCTGTGGCTGGGGCTACCTGGTAGGAGCTACAAAGCAGTCTGTGGTTGGTAGCTATTTGTGCTGGGCCTGGAGGCATGTGGGAGACGCCATGGTGTGAACCGATGCTTGCTGCCCCCAGTACTGGGTCTGGGGGCCACTCAGCAAAAGTCACAGAACACCCCAAGGCCTGTCACCACTTGCTAGCTTCCCATAAGGTTCAGCTGCTGAAATTGCCTCAGGCATTATTTGAGTTGGTGGAGTCAAGTTCTCAGAGAGTCACGAGGGTGGGATGAATGGTATTCACAGGTTAATACAGATTCAGGGTTGGCACCAGTGCCAAGCAAGAGGCGACTTGGCAGAAGGCACAGGGCATCCTGTGGCCAGCTGCTACATGCCTGGGGCCTGCAGACCTTGGAGAATTTTTATGAAAGACTGCAGTGTGGGCCAAGGCTGGCTGCATGCCACTGAAAGACCCTCTGGCGGTGGGTCCGAGGCCAGCTACCCACCATTGAAAGAGCCTTAGGTGGTACACAAGTTGGATGGGGCAGGGTCTCAGGGAATCATCAGTGCGGGGTGAGTGGTATTCACCAGGCTAATGCAGATTCAGATTTGGCTGTGTTGGGGGAGGGCTCAACATAGGAAAAATGAAGCCTGCCTGCGGGCTGTGTAAGGGGAAGGTTTAGCTTAGAGACAATGGTAGCTGTCCCTCCAGCCCTTGCCCTGAAGCTACACAACTCAGTTTCTACCTGTATGTCTCTGGCACCCCCTGAGCCACTGTCCCTCCACTGTCCCTAGTGTGAGTGCCTGCAAGCAAATGAGCCTGTGAGTGGGCCCTTCAGAGGATGCCTGAGTTTCCAGCAGCCCTCAATCTACCCTGAAGGACAGAGTCCCCACTGATTTTCACAGCCAGATGTGGGGACTGCTCTTTTCAGCACTGGTGCTCTGGACGGGGGAGCTTAGCATGAGGTTGGGACCTTTCGTTTCTCAAGGGGGAGCTCTGCAGCTGAGATACCTCTCCTGGTTCTCAGCCACCACACGTGAGTGTCGGACCAGCCCATTTCACATCTCTGCTGTCTTACCAGTGTCAATGTTTATATCCTTAGTTATAAGATTTCTATTTAGCTAGTCTTCAGATGACTCTCCAAGTTGATTATTCTATGATTTAGTTGTAATTTTTAAGTGGTCATGGAAGGAAGTGAATATAGCATTTACCTACTCTGCCATCTTGACTGGAACTTCCTATTGTCTTCGTCTTTGAATATGATGGATATCTGCATGGCACTCGTAGTGTGTGTGTGTGTGTGTGTGTGTGTGTGTGTGTGTGTGTGTGTGTGTGTATACATAGCTATATCTATTTGGGCCTGTCTATATGTCTGTCTGTTTTTCATGAGATTGATTCTATACCTGTAAATACAAGTTGTTAAAAATGCAGGTCCTGGAGCCAGATTGCGTAGGCGCAAATCCTGGCTCTTACACTTACCTGCTGTGGAAGTGGGAAAGTGGCTTAACCTTCCTGTGTATCCTATTGGCTTATTTAGCTAATAGTACCTGATTCATATTGTGATTAATGAGATATTTAAAATGTTACTTAGTAAGCACCAAATAAATGCAAGCTATTATTTTACACAGAATGGGGGAGATTTGCACTAAAAATTGGAAGCACCAATTTTTGAAGCTTCTATAATTTACCCACTTACCCAACTTTGTTGTATTGTACTGTTATATTGTTAACATCTCGGTTATATTATATTTAACATATAGAAGAAAGCAAAATAAAACAAAAACCCAGCATTTTCAAATTGGGTCATAGTGCTTGGCACACCTGCCTATCCCTGTCTGTGGTTTTGGAGTATAAAGTGGTTTTTTTCATTCGTCATGTTAAAAAAGTACTTGTGATACGTGGGTTTTTTGAAATTCTTATGGAAATTATGTACATCCTTTAGCAAATGTAATTAATATATGTTGTATTATGACTAAGAAACTAATTTTTAAAAATTAAATTGTACAGGTTGGTATATATCTTGTAGGTAACAAATAGGAAGATTCAAATGCATATTTTGAAGGAAATCAAACATTTAGTTGCATATATTTTTCATTTAAACAAATTATATAAGTTATAATTTAATCAGCTTTAGACTTCATTGTTTTATCAGTGGTTTAGCTTTAATCCTAAATATTGCTGATCATCAGAAACCTTGATTCAGAAGACAGCTTTGGGATTTGTTTTTGTTTTTTAAAAGCTACCCAGGAAATTCTGATAACCAGTAGTTTTGAATCAATATTTAGATGGTGAATTTGAGAATTTACCTAAATGAGATAAAGCTGGGCAGAAAGGTTTATGTTTTGGAAATGGAAAATGACCAGTATCATATAGATAAAATTTTTAAGACGTTTTGAAGCTGAGTGTTTGAAGGGATAAATTTAATATTTATCTTAATATTTAAGAGCAAGAATATTATATTAAAATTTAATATCAGGAGTATAATACATAAAAACCAGGAAGATGTCCTTCAGTTAAACTTGAGCTCTAAATAAAATAGGACCTGATTTTTAGCTTGCATATTTTAAAAGTTGTATACAAAGGTTTCTCCTTTCCTGCCTCATTGTATCCCCAACACTTAGCACAGTGTCTGGCATGTAGTAGGTTCCCAGTAAACATTTAAAGAATAAAGTAATGAGTAAAAGGATTTTAGAAAATAACATAATTAAAAAGATGAAACAGTCTTTTTTTGAATATTCAAAGAGATTAGGGCTCTGTAGAATAAATCAAAGAAGGACAAAATACAATTACATATTTTAAATGTTTATGAGGTTACTGTGAAACATACTCAAGAGATCTTCCTGAAGCAAAATTATATCTACAAGGTACATTTAATTTTTATTTTTTATTTTTTTTATTTTTTTTGAGGGCAGTGTAACTGGCCCTCATATGTGGGACCCGAACCGGGCTTCCAAAGCCAGCACTTAACCACTGCGCCACTCGCCCGGCCCTACAAGGTACATTTAAAAACTATTTTTTTTTTGGGGGGGGGGGACTCTGCTTGATTTATTAATTTATACTCATTTAGAGTTATTTCTTTTGTTTTGTTTTGTTTTTTTGAGGGCAGTGTCACTGGCCCTCATGTGGGATCCGAACCAGGGCCCCTGGTTGTCCCAAGCCAGCTCCCAATCACCGCGCCATTCAGCCGGCCCTAAAAACTATTTTTGAATTGTAGATTCCTCCAAACTCTAGAGTACATCCCTCTCTTAATTTCAAGGACTAATTCTAATGAATATTTTCAAAAATATTTCTATTCTTAGAGGAAGTGATACTTATACATGCTTTAAAACCCAGGTTTTTACTTGTGTGACATAACCTTTGGGTTTATAAGTAGATTAGCCTCCAGTAAAGGACCAAGTATATCTTCTTAACAGGTGCCTAATTATCTGTCTAACACTATAGTGCTATATATAATTTGTTATGTATTATATAAAATGTTAAAGCAATGGCTGCTGAAAGTCATTAGTTTCTTCACTTAGTTCCTTCCTATCTAGTTTGTAGTCTCTCTCCAGCTTTTTGCTCCTTTATTTGTTCCAGTGCCACTAGATTATGGTCTCTCCCCAGCTTTATTGATATAATTGATATATAACATTGTATAAGTTCAAGGTGTACAATATATTGATTTGATGCAGATATATACAAAAAATGATTACCGCCATCATGTTAGCTAACACCTGTATCCTGACACATAATTACCACTTCTTTTTTGTGGTGAGAATAGATCATGTTATTTTTAATATTTTGAAAGTACATCCTGCCAGCTTCTCAATTAGCCAGAAGATAGATTCCTTTATACTGCTTTTATTTTATTGTGTTCCTTTGTTATTGTCTTAGTTCAGGCTGCTATAATAATATGCTAGACTGGATGGTTTACCAACAACAGAAATTTCTTTCTTTCTTTTTTTTTTTTTTTGAGGGCAGTGTCACTAGCCCTCACATGTGAGATCTGAACCAGGGCCGCTGGAGTCCCAAGGCAGCTCCCAACCACTGCGCCACTCAGCCAGCCCAGAAATTTATTTCTTATAGTTCTGGAGACTGGGAATTCTCAGATCAGGTGCCAGCAGATTTGCTACCTGTTGAGGGCCTGCTTTCTGGTGGATAGACAGCTGTCTTGTTGCTGCGTCCTCACAAAGCAGAAAGGGCAGCGGAGCTCTCTGAGGTCTCTTTTGTGAGGGTGCTAATCCCATGCATGAGGGCTACCCTCTCATGGCCCACCTCCAAACACCATCACATTGGGAATTAGGTTTCAACATATGAATTTTGGAAGGACAGACATTCTATCAAGTGCAGTAATGTTAATATTTTTTCATTTTTCATATTTTACTACTAATGACATATCTCTCCTTAACTTTGAGATGAAAGTTAGTTTTCCAACCATTTTGAGAACTTAACTTCAAGTTAAAATTTCTGAAAATCTTTTTATTTCAGGTTGACTTATCAAAGGATCTCCCTCACTGGAACAAGCTTAAATCAGAAGAGAAGTATTTTATCTCTCACATCTTAGCCTTTTTTGCAGCCAGTGATGGAATTGTGAATGAAAATTTGGTAAGATTTTTGTTTTATTTTACTTTTGTTTCCATTCAGCAATTAAATGATCATAATGGCAGTAAGATAATTTGAGCCTAAAAAATCATATGGGAAATGAACTAGATGAAACTTATCTCTTGAATATGTTTTTCTGATTGAGTGTCAGAGGAAAGGATATATTTCTGTTATTTGACCAGCAAAATATCATTAAATCAAGTACGTTGTACCAATCAAAACTATTTGTTTATTTTATTTTATTTTTTTATTTTGTTTTTAGCTGAGCCATCCTGCCACCTGTTGGCAGCTCAGTGGCAGCTCAGCTCGGGCTGGGCATCGAACTGCTGTTGCTCAGAGCTCAGCTCAACTCTTGAGCGAGCTCTTAACCAACTGAGCCACTCGGCCGGCCCTTAATCAAAACTATTTAAAATGTACAAACATGAGTTTGATTTTTACCCTTAGACATGAATCCTAATAGAGAGCCTGCACCTTAATAACCCTTTGGGAGTTCTGTGATAGAACATTGGATTCTGGCTCCTCATTTTTAAACTTCCACTGTGGTTGGCCAGGAGGCATGCTTTCTTATTAAAGAGAATAGAAAGAAAGAACTTTCATCATGAACTAGAAGGGGCTTCAAGAGATCTGCTCTCTACTGTTGGGAAAAAAAAAAAATGACTTAAGATCATTTCTAGAAAGCAAAATGATTATTTTTTGGTAGATGTTCTACAGTTTATTTGGCTTTAAAGGTAATATCTCCACCTAACAGGTCAATTCATTTAATTGCTTAGGAATACATTATGCAATTAATTGATTGTAGAAGGTTGATGGGTAAACAATACTGCTTAAAATAATCCATAAAGTCTTTCTGACCTGTTTGCAGCATGACAGGCAATTTTTAAGTGATAATTCTGATGTCCGGATTCTGATTTGCAGTATTTAATGAGAGCCTACCGAATTGGATATATTTGTTTCCCTTATTTTTGTAGGTGGAGCGATTTAGTCAGGAGGTGCAGGTTCCAGAGGCCCGCTGTTTCTATGGCTTTCAAATTCTCATCGAGAATGTCCACTCAGAGATGTACAGTTTGCTAATTGACACGTACATCAGAGATCCCAAGAGAAGGTATCACCGCTGGGATTTTATTTACAAAGGTTTATCCTATTGCTTGATTATGTTAAGACCAAAATTTACTCTAAAACTAACGTTAGGGAAATATTATTCGAATATAGAAGTTTAGGAATATAATGTTTTCTATTGCTAAATAATGGGTTAAAAAAAAACACACAGAACCTGTTAGTCTGGGGAGCATATTCTATTTAGTAATTGAATATTTGAATTGAGTCAGTTTTGTATCAAATCAGATCCAAACCACTAACTTGAGTTTTACTTTCATTTTTATATTTTATGGACATGCAAAAAATACAGAAAAATTACAGATCTGGTGGTATACCATAGAGTTGCAGTTATTATCTCTGAAATGAAAATTTATTCTTATTAAGAAAAACAAGTGAATAATTTTGCCATTCTTTTGTTTTTACAGGGAATTTTTATTTAATGCAATTGAAACAATGCCATATGTTAAGAAAAAAGCAGATTGGGCCTTGCGATGGATAGCAGATAGAAAATCTACTTTTGGTATGTAGCTTTAATTTATACCGGGGGTGCCAAGAAAATGTATACACATGACTTCTATTCATCTTTTATTATCGGTATATATTGAGTATTATAATTCTAATACAGTTTTTTCCTTTCTTAAAATGTGTGTACATTTTTTTGGCACTCTCTGTATATATCAAATTTGCTTTGAGTAATATAACTCCATTTTACCTGGTCTCAATATGCACTTTTAGGAGAATCATTATTTCTAATAATTAATTAGAAACCAGGAATAAAATAATCTAAAACTGTATCTATTCTGTTTAATAAATTGAAAGTTTAAAGGTTAAGATGTCAATGTATAATTAATTACAGGTCACATAGAGTCTGACAAGAGTATTACAGCAAGCCACAGTTTGTGTCTGCTTTCAGGAATGTTTATTTTAGGAATCTGAAGTAAGCCAGTCTTTACATTTTTCAGGGAACAAATAGTTAGTTTCTGAAAAACTAAAAAGTAGTGCACTCAACTAGGACAAGGAACAGTTTGCAACAACAGGCTTATTTTTCTCCCTTCTGGATGAGTTCACATGCAATAACTTTTTTTTAAGGAAGTTATTAACATTGTGTCTTATACATAGTAGTTGCTCAGTAAATACTTATTAAATTTAATTAAAATGTTCAGAAACTTCATTTGAATAGCTCTAAGTATCTGTGTCATTATCTATTTTATAATTGGTGGTCTTCCTGGTTTTGTTCATAATGTGGGGAAGCAGGTCTAAAAATTTTTGGTCTGAGGAGTTTTTTGTATTCTTAGAAATTATTAAGGACTTCAAAGTACTTTTATTTGTGTTTTTTTGTTTGTTTGTTTGTTTGTTTTTGAGGGCAGTGTTACTGGCCTTTATATGTGGGACCGAACCGGGGCCGCTGGCTTCCTAAGCCAGCGCTTAACCACCGTGCCACTCGGCCAGCCCTTATTTGTGTTTTTAATATTTCCATATTAGAATTAAAACCAAGAAACTTTAAACATATTTATTAATACATTTTAAAATAACAAGAGTATTTTTATACCCAGCTGATATTTTAGCATATACCAGGGATGCCAAAAAAATGTATACAAGTGAAAACTTTGGTCAACATTGCTCAAGCAGTAGTTTGCTGTAATCAGAAGTGTCTGGACGCTGATGGTAACTACTCTGAGCACCTCTTGTAATTGCAGAAGTCAAACGTGACTTGTACTCATCTTTTGTTATTGGTATATATTGAGTGTTACAATTTTAATACAGTTTTCCTTTCTTAAAATGTGTATACATGTTTTTGGCACCCTCTGTATTGATGAAAAACACTATATTTAAAAAAAACTAGTGAGAAGAATGGATACTTTCACATTTTTGCAAATATCTTTAATGTCTGACTTAATAGAAGACAGCTAGATTAATCTGCGTCTGCATTCAATTTGTTGCAGAATGTTGTTTGAATTGAAGTATACGAAGAAAATCTACCCTCATTCAGATTTGTAGTTAGAAAAGGGCAGAGTATTTTACCAGACTTTTCGGATGATTAGCCTCTGGGAAACACCACTATACACTCATGAGAGAATGGTAGTAAAAAGAATAAATAGTGCCTTAGTATTATAATGAAAATAGTTTTGACCCTACATATCTCCTGGGTCTGTGGATTTCCAGGGACCCCTGGACCACATGTTTAGAACCAATGATACAGTGTAAGGTATGGGCAAGCATATAGTATATTGGAGAAGAAACAGATATGTTTTGCATAGCCTTTAATTCATTTTAAGAATGAGAAAAGCAGTGGTTCTCAATGTGCATAAAAATCAGTCAAGAATTTGTGAAAAATGCCTGCAGAACATGGGTCCTCACCTGAGTGACTTAGGAGGTTCAGGTGGGGTTGAGGAATCTGCATTTTTATACCCAGCTGATTCTCTCACAAGTGGTCTGAGACACACACTTTGAGAAACTTTGCCTTTAGAGAAAAAAGAAGGGAAACATCAAGGTTTCCAGTATTCACTGAAAATAGTAGTATGGATAGGTACTGATGGAAAATGAAGAACAGATTCAAAGAAAGCATGTATTTCATGATGCTACCAAAGAAAGCAACCTAGAAAATAACAAAAATAAAGGAGGGTGGCGGTCACTGTGTGACATCTGGGGCTCTAGTTAAATTCTCCATATTGCTAACTCTCAAGGCAAACCATTTAGGGAAGTGCAGTTTTATGACCTAATTGTGCCATATGCACCATTAGTACCTTCAGGTTGATGAAGGCAGCTCTTTCATCTGGCATAAAGTTTTATTAGCATTTTTGGTGACTTTGATTTACTACTAGGACCCAATATAGCAACTGTTCTTTCCTCACATCCAGACTCTTCTAATCCTTTACTTTTAGCTAAAGAGAACCTAAGAATACTCCTTAAAAAGTATTAGTTTCTGTTTTTGATCTCAAAAAAAAAAAAAAGTATTAGTTTGTGTGAAAGTTGATTGTTATTAGGAGATTCAATTCTGTAGAGCTAAAAATTCTTAATTATATATCTGTTTAGTTTTCTTAAAATTGAGATATACTTCTTAATTTGAAAAAATATCTCTAAAGAACTTTAAAACATTAAATATATAGACCCAACCTTAATATAGTAATGAAATTACACTTCAAATGTCAGAAAGGTATAGTTATACAATCTTAGTGCATTACATCATAGAAGTCAGCTGTGTCTTAAAAATATGAGTATATCCTACTTTCCTATCTCTAAAACAAATCACGAGGCCTTCACATTCATTATAGCTCTTAGAAGAGATGTTTTGGAAATCTCTTTTTAGTTCACATCTATTGAAAATTTGTAAATTTTACCCCTTATAATCCTTTAATCTTCTCTGAAAAGAATAGCCTTCTATCCCTATTTCTGTTATGATTTTCATTCTTTAGCATTCATGTGAATGCATAGAATAATTGAAATAATTTCCTCTTATTCACAATGTTTGTGTTACACTGGAGTATAGTGCCCTTACAGATAGATGTCCATATGACCTCACCTTTACATCAATTAAAAATGTATCAACTATAATTGTCAATTTTCATATAAACAGTGAAATGAAAATGTAGCAATCTAGACGTTAAGCTAATAACATCTTAAAAATATAACTAGCTGGTCTAACAGCCTCTTTTGTTTTCAAAAGAGTCAGCAGAGCAGAGTGATTATTATTACAATACTTTAGTATTTAGCACATACTACACTAAAGATTTTTTTGTTTTTGAAAATCCTACACAGTATGTACTCAATAAGTACTTATTTAATTTATATTCTGTCATTTTTATCAAAGTGACTTTTTAGATTTTGTCTGTAAAAATAAAAGACTATAAAAATATAAAAGTCTTTCTGATGTTTGGGTTAATAATAGAAAAATATTTGCTATAGTTGACCTATCTGATTTGGTTTGTTTAAGATAATCAGGGAAATGAACACAGACAAGCCAGAGCACGATTTAGAGAATAGCCAGAAGTATTTAAACTGAGCCATCTTTCTTTTTTAAATTTAAATGTTATTACTTTTGTTCTGGAAGTTATAAATAATTTATTCCGTTTCTGCATCAAATTTTAGCAATTTCTATAGAATGAATTGTAATGTCTTTTATCCTCTAGTGCTTATATATCAATAGTTTCCATTGACTTGGTTCAGGACACATTTATTAAGTTCCTGTTGTTGTGGTTTTGGTCCTGCATAAGTACCGGCACACAAGCTATGATGTCATCTATGAAGTAGGCCTGTAGTTGGTTCAAGCGCTCAGCTGCCTTTATCTCACAGTCTTGTAGACCAAACCTTTCTCCCTAGACAGACACATATATAAATATTTCTCCCAAGCATACAATGTGGTGACATAAGGGGCTTGAGATGATCTTCTTTTGGGTTAGACCTAGAATCACCCCCTAGGGATACTGTTCCAGATATGCGATTATAGACATTTTAGGGGATGGGCTACTGCAAAATCCTTGCCTTAACAGTGAGTAACATTTGAAATTGGGTCCTATAGGTTTAGCAGAAGACAGTATTTTTGCTTATATGATGGGATATTTTATTCAATAGATATATTTATTATCTTCAGCTGGATTTATCTGCTTTTTAAATTGTAGATGCATGACAATGTTCTTTGAAATGTTTATAGAGAATCTGTAAGATACCTTGGTTTCTAAAAATATAAACCTCAGCAACCTCCTCTCCACCAACCAGAGAGAGAGAGAGAGAGAGAGAGAGAGACATTTTGTCATAAAATCCGTCTTCTACTCTCCACTCCCGTGTGCACACACGTGCACACACACGCCACTCGTAGGCACAGGTGGTGCAGAGATAAATTATCTGTTTTTGTGAGTATGGAAGGCTTTCCTTTGCTTAGAAATCAAGAGCTGTAGGAGTCCAATGACTGACATAGGATCTGAAGTAGACATACATTTCTGCTCGAGTGGGTAGAGGCTGGCAGATTTCCTTCTCTCCTGAAGACCTTGGCCGTGGCACTAACTTGTTGATTTTATTTCTTGGCAAAATAATTGTGGTATTGTTATAAATATATATACATATATATATTATGTATATATGTATATATATACATATACATATATAAATATATATATTGGGTTGTCATCAAAGTCATGACACATTTTTCCAACAAAAAACAGAAAAAATACGTCATGACTTTTCCGACAACCATATACATATAAAAAAAATGTCTGCATTATATGATATTCCAGAAAGTGAAACTATTTTATGTCTCCCAGGGGAAAGGGTGGTGGCCTTTGCTGCTGTAGAAGGAATTTTCTTCTCCGGATCTTTTGCTGCTATATTCTGGTTAAAGAAAAGAGGTCTTATGCCTGGACTCACTTTTTCCAATGAACTCATCAGCAGAGATGAAGTAAGGAATGAAATATTTTTCTGGTTATATTTGTTGTTCATTTATTTTTCTTTTCCCTGGAAATTGCTTAAGGAATTTAAAAAGTTAAGGAGTCGTTTTTTCCTCAGCTTTTAAGACACTGTTTTCCTTCTACCTGTTCCTGCCCCCCCCCCCCCGTTCTCCTCCGCGCACCCTGAAATATTGTACTCCTGGGTTCCCACCTTGTCCTCTCCCTTTCACTCTACATGACTTCCTGGCTGATCTTATTTATTCCCATGGAATCAGATACCATCTAGATGTTCAGAACAACCAAAACTTGATCTGTAGCCCACATATTCTTTCCTGAGCTCCAAACTTCTGTATTCGAGTGCCTGTTAGATGTTTTCTCCTGGAAGTTTCCACAGATACCTGAAACCTAACATTTCAGAAATCAAACTCAGCATCATTCTCCTAAGATTTGTTCTTCCTTCTGTTTTCTCTATCGCACTGAGTGTCGCTACCTTCCATCCAATCATTTAAATTTGAAATCTGGGAGTCATTGTAGATTTCTTTTCTCTTTCAGCTATACCCCAACACTAAATCTTGCTTCCCTCTGCCTGCAATGCCCTTTCCATCTTTTCGACCAATTTTTTTCATTTGTTGATTAGTTTCTTACAAGTTGCAACTCAAAAAACTTTCCTGACCCAATTAGGTGAAACTGACAACTCTCCTATGTGTATCCCTTTGAAACTTACACTTGTCCCTATCATGTCCATAACATGTATTGTGCTTCTTGTCTCTCTCCTCTTCTAGACTTCTTGAGTGCAGAAACCTTGTCATTTATCCTTCTGTTCTCAGTATTTAGCCCATCACAGCAATTCAATTCACATTTATTAACTATATTAATCCTGGCCCCTCAGCTTATTTCTAAGTGACCTTGTCAAGTTACTTAACTTCTCCGAGACTCTGTTTCTTGAACTATAAACCTTAACAATGAAACAGTATGTGTGAAAGTACTTTTTAAGTGCCATAAAATGCTTTGTATAATTATTTTTTGTTGTTTCATATCCTTAAATTTCTAAAAATTTTTATTATAAATGTTGTATATGATTATTACAGAGAATTAAGAGAATAAAATCACTCTCAACCAACAGCGATAACCAATAGTATTTCATATCATTTCTTTCTAGTTTTCTACATTTAAATCTATGTAGATATATGCAAACATCATATTTTTATAATTTGAGGTCTGCTTTTTTCATATTATTATAAGGTGAGATATTTTTTCGCTTAGCAGAATGTTGTGAGCATTTTTTCTATGACATTAAGCATTTTTTGGAAACAGCTTTGTTAGCTGTGTAATATTCTAATGAATAAATATATCACTTTTTGACTATTATATAATTAAAAATTCAGGTTGTTTCCAGATTTTTTTGTTTATTTGTTTTGCTGTAATGCAAAATGAATATCTTTGTACATAAGCTTGTCCCAAATTCATATTATTTTCCTAAGCTAGATTCCCTAGAAGTAGAATTACTATAATAGATTGTAAGGTATGAACATTTTAAAGATCATTCATACTTATTTGCAGATTTCTTCCCAGAAATTTTATAGCAATTTTCAACCCTACCTAGCAATGTATGAATGTGTTTTTTCTTACTATACATACCCCCACAAGAATGTGGATTTATGTGTTAAATATTTGACAAATTTGATTAGGGTAATAGTATCTCATTATTGGGTTATTTGTATTTGTTTGATTGCTACTTAGATTGAACTTTTTTTTTTCGTAATGATATTAATCATTTGTATTTTTTTCTGTATTAACCTATTGTCTTTTGCCTTTATTTCTGTTGTTATATATTCCTAGTGCACAGTTACTAGGCTCTTTCAATAAGCATTTTAAAAATATTTATTACATGAATATAATATAAAATATGAATTTTGTTATATTTATTGCAAATGTTTTCCCAGTTTGAACTTCACTTTTTAATTTTGTTCTTTTTATACACAAAACCCTGAAATTTATGTGATCTGTTTCCAGAGATGAGTTAAATAATCACATATTTTCTTCTTGACTTTTAACATTTAACTCTCTAATACAATTGGAATTTGCTTAGTATAAGTATAGAATTTAGTATAAACATAGTATAGGATAGGATGGTTAGAATTTAACTTAATTTTATTTCACAAACTCTTGGGAAGTTTTTAAAATTCTCTTTGCTAATTCGCTCTATTGATTTGTGGGTCTTCTTTATTATATGTTAAGGTTTTAAGTATTCTAAAATCTGTTTCAGGGCTTTTTTTTCTTTTTCAGTAACCTATCTGTCAAATTTAATGCCATAACAAACTGTTTTAATTATTGTAGTGTTTTATGTTTTGATAATTAGGATAAATTTCATAATTTACCTATTAAGTGTTCTTATAAAATTCTGCCCATTTATTCTTCCAGATTAAGTTTTTTGAATTGAAATATATTTGACATATAATATTGTGTAAATTTAAGGCGTACAATGTGTTAATTTGAGACATTTATATATTGCGATATGATTAGGGCCTCTATCATATTACATTCTTTCTTTTTCATAGTTGGAATAATTAAGTTCTAGTCTCCCATTAATTTTTTAACTAAAAACAATGCCATTAGGATTTTCATTGGAATTGCTTTAAACCTAAAAATTAATTTTATTCGCTTTATTGGTTTATTGATTTAGCAATAGAAATGCCTACATTTGATTTACTCATATGTTAGCTGTCAGCTCTCTTCAACACTTTAACACCTTTCAGCAGTTTATTTGAAATTTAGCCTTTGGTAATTTGAAGTAGCCTTTTGAGTCAAGTTTGGGAAAAAAATGTTTCACTAACAAATCTAAGATTAGCTATTGAAAGAGGCTTTATTCTGATGGTTTCTTCTGGGAATGACAACTTAACTAGGTAAATAATCCTTGAATACAACCTTTGATTTGAGTCTTAACTTTCTTTTTTTTTTTTTAAATAAATTTATTGGGGTGACAGTGGTAAAATTATATAGGTTTCAAGTGTACATTTCTGTACTACATCATCTATATATCACATTGTATGTTCACCACCCAGAGTCAGTTCCATCACCATATATTTGACCCCCTTTACCCTTTTCTATTCCTCCTCCTCCCTGACTCTTATTTTTCAATTGTCTTTTGGTATTTGTTGACTTATTTAGAAAAACCTAAGCAAACTCTGATTTGTAATCCTTTAAAGTGTACATGTCTTCCTCCTCCTCTCCCTCTGGTGGCTTGCAAAATTATTTCTTTGTCTTCGTAGTTTAGAAATTTTAATTGACTCTGCCTTAGTGTCATTCTCTGTTAATTTTGTTTGGAACACCATCATCTTTTTATATCTCTGGACTCTTTTTTTTTTTTTTTTTTCGTTTTGACTTTTTGAAATCTTCTGTTGTTTTCAGCTTTATACTATCTGTTCTGTGGTGTGGAATCTTGATTATTGTAGGTTGAATCTCCTTGCTCTGTTCTTCAACTATTTGAAATTGTATACCATTTCTTGTATTTCCATAACCATTGTGTTCTCAGGTATTTCACAGGTTTATTTCCTTCTTTGGTTGAGTTATATGCAATGTCATTTCTGCCTGATGCAGCTTCAAATGGTATTTTTATTCTTCAATTTCCATTTTGATTGCACTGAATTTATCTTTATCTTGAGCCATTCTTTTTATTTTTTTTTTAAAGATTTTATTGGGGAATTGGGGAAGGGGAACAGACAAGTTGCTGTCCTATTGTTCTTCAGTCTAGTTGTGGAGGACATTGCTTCACTGGCCCATGTTGGTATCATCATTGCGCTCTTCCCAGATGAGGCAGATTGGTCGCCGACCTCTGGACGGCCGCTCACAGCTGCTCTTGGCAGCTCACGCTGGCTGCCAGCCATTCACTCTGGCTGCCGGCCACTCACTGTAGCCTATGACAGCTCACTGCCGCAGGGGCTGCAGCTATGCCATCCCCGGGGACTCACAGCAGCCCAGCTCCAGATGGAGCTGCTGTTCACCATCTTAGCTGTAGAGGGCAGTGTCACCGGCCCTTGTATGTGGGATCCGAACCTGGGCCCTGCTGCTCACAGCTGACATCCCAAGCCAGCTCTTAACAATGCTCCACTCGGCCAGCCCAGATCCATTCTTACTTAATATAAATATCTTTTTAAAATCTTTCTGAGTGAGTTTCACCTGTTCTTTAAATACTTATTATTTTTCAATCATTTCTTAAATTTTTTTAGACAGAAATGAATGAACTTTAATTTTGGCTTGCCTTGCTTTGTTTTCCTTTCCAAATTGCTTTTAGTTGTAGATTGTTGTTGTTAATTAATTCTTCTTTCATGTTTATGAACTACGATTTCTGGCACTGAAAAATTTTTATTATAGGTTATTGTAATTGGCATTTTAATGAGATTTGAAGGAAATAAATTCCTGGCCCTCTTAATCACTCTTCTATCTTACAGAAGCTCCATGTTCCATTCCTAGAACTTACTCTATATGATGCCTGACCCATCACTCTGTGAAAATAGCTGACTGAACGTTTTTTTGACATTGTTGTTTTTCTTCTGTTTTAGGGGCTTCACTGTGACTTTGCTTGCCTGATGTTTCAATATTTAGTAAATAAGCCTTCAGAAGAAAGGGTCAGGGAGATCATTGTTAATGCTGTTGAAATTGAGCAGGTAAGCTTATATAATTAGCATGTCTCTCTCTGATGTTTATACCTGTTTTATGAAGTTGACTCATGAAATTGCCGTTTTGTAGGTCAGAATAAATATCAGTGGTTTTACATGGTCAACCTGACAGTACCAATAGATAATATATAGCAATTATGATAGTTAATAAGTATTGTATGTTAAGGTTTTATGTATACTAAAATCTATTTCAAGACTAGATTTTCTGTATCCTTGACCAGTCAAACTTTATGCTATAACAAACTATTGTAATTATTTTAGCTTTATATTTTTAGATTTTTGCTACTGGAGGGCAGTGATGATTTCTTATTTGTTTTGTGTTCTCAGAAGCCTACCTGGGTGTCTAGCTTGAATTATACATTAGATGTTTGTAGAATGAATAAAATAAATGGACTAGTGAATAGTAAACCTAACTTAAGACATATAAAGATCTCCACTTAGATTGTGTTTTTATCATTTGAAAGAACTTTAAAAGTAAGATAAAAATTTTAAACTTGTTTTTAGAACTACGTAGTTGTACAGTGATAGTTTTTATATTGGGAGGAGGAGGAGGCACAAAATACATTTTGGTATCTTTAATCATTTTGAGAACTAAATCCAGATGGTTAATGTTCTAATTTTTCCTCTATTAACACTTTATCACTGTTTTTCAATATAGTTGGAGTTCAGTTTATCTCCAACCCTCAAATCCATTTCTGTTTCTTTCTCATTTTCTTTGTTAATTGTGTTTCCTCTCTATCACAGCTCCTTTCCATATCAAGTCCCCTACAACAATCATCTCTGGTGAATCTTTTTCAGATATTTCAGAACAAAGTATCTCTTTTTTTCTATTGAGAAAGCATGTGAATTCCAGGTCTTATATGTGCTACTTTTAAAAATATCAGTAATTTGGGCCGGCTGAGTAGTGCAGTGGTCAAGAGCTGGCTTGGGACGCTAGTGGCTCCGGTTCGGATCCCACGTATGAGGGCCAGTGACACTGCCTTCTAAAAAAAATAATAATAATAAAAAATAAAATAAAATAAAAATATCAGTAATTTGATAATTAGTTTCAATTTATTTTGGCTATTTGAGAACGTGACAAAATGTCAATAGTAATGCCCCAAACATTTTTAAACAAATGGACATTGTTTGCCATGTTGAAAGAATTTAACCTAGTGTGCTTTCCTCAGACAAGAGTAGATGCTTAAAAGATTAATAAAACTAGAACCCTCTTTTTATTTGGAAAATACATACGTATTTATTGTTCCTTGTACTTTATCCTGTTTTTGTTTTCATCTCAGGAGTTTTTAACAGAAGCCTTGCCAGTTGGGCTCATTGGAATGAATTGTGTTTTGATGAAACAATATATTGAGTTTGTAGCTGACAGATTACTTGTAGAACTTGGATTCTCAAAGGTAAAATATTTAAAAATGTATTACTGTTAGCTAAAATATTATAGTTAAATAAGGTTACTAACATATTATATTTCGCTGAAAGCATTTGTAACATACTAGTCTACTTTTAAAATGTCATGCCAAAGCCTTGCTTTGCATGAACAAATTAGCTTTGCAAAATCCTTTGAAACTTAGAATGAAATTCACAACAGAAGTAGGAGGCTGATAAATCTTAGAGCTAATAAGCTCAATAAATTACTTTGTAATAATTGCAGGCATCTATTTAAAAATAGGAGTCTCTTTAAGTAATTGCATTATATATATATATATATATATATATATATATATATATATATACACACACACACATGTATTTTACTTTTTTTAATTTTACCATTGTATAAATCTCCAGGTGTCTATATTATAATTTGGGGCTTAATACTTTTAAGTAGGAAATAGTTATTATGAAGACATTAACTATCATAATTTGATTCTGAATTCAGTTGTGTTTAAGTTATTTCTGTCTTTGGTTATCAGAGATAATGTACCTGAATTTCATGAAGAGGTATGCTTTTCACATGACTTAACAGGTGGAGGCTGCAGGCAGACTACTTAGGTTTGATTTCTGGTTCCACCACTTTCTAACTATGTGACCTTAGGCAAAGAGCTTAACACCTATCTCAGTTTCCTTATCCATTAAATTGAGATAATAATAATAATACTTACCACAAAAGATTGTGATGAGTTGCTAACCTGAAGCACTTAAAATAGTGTCAGACATACAATAAATGCACACTAAGTAGTCATGTTGTATTCAACGTAAGTGGAATATTCACAGAACTTTACTGTGAACTAAACTGTGGTAATTAGAAATTGTAGGTTTTGATTTCTTAGCATGGAAATGTAGGTTTAAATTGTATTTAATGAGAAGCCTTGTGAAATCTATGATGCTAGGGTAATTATAACCTTTCTTGGTAACACATTTATAGTCTGGTAACCACAGAAATATTATAATGAAAGAATCAGGTGAGACAAATTATTGTAAGATAACTATTTATATTTTATTACTTTAGTTGCAAGATCCTTTCTATGTTTATGGATAATGAGAGAAATTAAGATTACAGTTACATTAATATGATCTCTTAAATTTATAAACTGTGTATTAGAAAATTACATGTGTTCCTCAGTTATATCAATATGTTTGTTACAGGAAAATTACTTTGCTTAGTTAAGTCTTAAAGTGAACTTGCTATCCTTTAACCCACCACCAGATCCTCACACCCACACATTCATGTTCTCCTGCTTATTGGAAAACTATGGATCCCTGGATCTATTGGGTTTTCAGAAAAGTCATGGCGTGTTTTTTTCTATGTTTTTTGTTGCAAAAATGCATCATGACTTTTCCGACAACCCAATAGTTTTGTCTTTGGGAACTAACTAACTGTAGGTATATATATATAAAACATGCCTCCTACAGAAGAAAACACAGTGTAAAACATCGTTTTTCCACAGGCCTTTAGCATATCTCAGTAAATTCCCAAAACCAGAAATTATACAGACCATAGATTTTTTTTTTTTTTTTTTTTTGAGGGCAGTGTCACTGGCCCTCATATGTGGGACCCGAACCAGGGCCGCTGGCTTCTCAAGCCAGCGCTTAACCATCGCCGCCACTCGGCCAGCCCCAGACCATAGATTTTAATGCAGTAAAATTAGAAACTCAATAAAAGATGGCCAAAAGTTCCAGCTAGTTAGAAATTGAAAAGATATCCTTTAAAATGAGATTAAAAATGAAAATATAAATTAATAGAAAATATAAACTAAATGACAATAAGATTACTGTATATCAAAATTTATAGAGTCCAGCTAAACAGATCCTCAGAGGAAAATTTATAGCCTTGAATGTTATATTAAGAAAACAAAACAATTTAAAGTATATGAACTACACTTTGAACTCAAGGAGCTATAAAAAGAACTATTCTTATAATGATAGTTTTTAGTAAAATAAATGATTATTTAAATTAGCAAGTGGTGGCTATTTATACAGAATTCTAAATAAGAGCCACATTGATGCTGTTTTCAACTTCTCTTTTAGTTTAGGATTAGTCAATAAATATTTGAGTACTTCTGTGTGTCAAAAATAAGTCAGTTACTTTTGGTCTTAGTTACTTTGTCCATGACATGAATGATTTGGATCATATATTTTAGAAGGTCCCCAATTTTAAAATTCAGTCAATCTATGACAGTTGGTCCAGTACTGTTTCCACTGTATTCTGTGTGATAGCTCAAATTTTCACTCCCTCTTCACACACCATTTCTGATCGGAAATGTCACAGAATTTCACAGCTCAACCACACAAAGCATATGAACATTTTTTGGAATTAAAAATGTATATCTTTTTAAAATCACAGAGCATGCAATTCACATATTAATAAATGTACAATTCAGTGGTTTTTAGTATATTCGTAGTGTTGTGCAACTACCACAACAATCTATTTTAGAACATTATTTTTAATCACCCCACAAAGAATCTCCACACCCATTAGCAATCAGTTACTTCCCTTTCTTTTCCCCACCTCCACCTCAGCCCTAGGCACCACTAATCTAATTTCCGTCTCCTTAGATTTGCCTGTTCTGTATATCCCATTTCATATAAATGGAATCATATAGTATATGGTCTTTTGTGGCTGGCTTGTTTACTTAGTATGTTTTCAAGGTTCATTTGTGTTGTAGTATTTATCAGTACTTTACTCTTTTTCGTGGCCAAATAATATTCCTTTGTATAACTATACCAAATTTTACTTATCCATGTATTAGCTGATGGACATTGCAGTGATTTCCACTTTTTGGCTATCATGAATAATGCTGCTGTGGACATTCATGTATAAGTTTTTGCATGGACATATGTTTTCATTTCTCTTGGCTCTATAACTAGAAATGAAATTGCTGGGTCATATAGGAACTCTATTTTTAATCATTAAGAGGAACTGTCAGACTGTTTTCCGAAGTGACTGCACCATTTTACGTTAACACCAGCAGTGTATGAGGGTTCCAATTTTTCTGCATCTTCATCAATGCTTGTTATTTATTTATTTACTTACTTACTTACTTACTTACTTATTGCCATCCTAGTGGGAGTGAAATGAGATCTCATTGTCCTCTTGATTTACACTTGTCTTAATGAATAATGATTTTTGAGCATCTTTTCATGTACTTATTGGCCTTTTGTATATATTCTTTCGAGAAATGTCTACTTGTCTACTCAGATTCTTTGCCCATTTTTAATTGGGTTATTTGAATGTATTTTTACTTGTAGTGTTCATAATCCCTGCTGGAATACTCCTAAATTCACAAGCCCTCTTTTATTGCCTCTCATGAATCATTGAAATGTTTCCGTTTCCATCAAGTCATATCCCCAAGCCTGCTTCTTGAATTGACAAGCAGTGAAAAAGCTTCTTGTCAACATATGTCCATCTTTTTTGTGTTTTTTTTTTTTGGGGGGGGTCACTATGGATAGAATTTATTTACCTCATCATCGCCCCTTGACATCAATTTTTTGATTGTCTGTTTTCTTCTGAACCAAGGAATATGAGCAACAGTACATGGTTGGTAATTTTTTTTTTTTTTTTTTTTTGAGGGCAGTGTCACTGGCCCTCATATGTGGGACCCGAACCTGGGCTGCTGGCTTCCCAAGCCAGCGCTTAACCACCGTGCCACTCGGCCGGCCCCATTGTTGGTAACTTTAATATTTTGTAATATCATGTATATGATTATGTAGTATCATATATATGTAGTATCATGTGTGACTACCTAATGGTATTTCCTGTGAAAAATGCCTATGATATCTATGTTGTATTAAATTTTTCAAGTTGTGAAAACATTTTAGTTTGGTTGGTATTACATCTTTATTTCCTGCAATATTTTTTCCCCCTTTCTACTTCTTAGAATACCAGAGATGCTAGTATCATTTCTTGAGGTTAGTAGGTAATCTTAGTCATCTTAAAATTTATCAACCTTGACCCCTCTAGGGCCTTAGTGTGATCCTATAAGTGACTAGACAGGTGTTGGAAGACCTGAGTTCTGTTTTAGTTATCTGTTGATCTTCTTGTGGGATATAATTTGACTTCTTCAGAATGTCTAATAACATTTCTTTTATTTTCAGATTTTTCAGGCAGAAAATCCCTTTGATTTTATGGAAAACATTTCTTTAGAAGGGAAAACAAATTTCTTTGAGAAACGAGTTTCGGAGTATCAGCGTTTTGCAGTGATGGCAGAAACCACAGATAATGTCTTCACCTTGGATGCAGATTTTTAAAGCCTTCCCCATATCTAAACCTATCATTGGTAAATAGCAGTCTGTTTTTCTCTGCTTAAGAAAAAAACAAAACATAAAGTATCTCCTTTGCTCAAGAGGAAATCTAAAATCAAATATCAATCAAGTTGGATTTATATGAATATAATCAAACTTTTCTTTTTAACAACCAGAGTGTGACTTAAACGCTTTTGTTTTGTTACTAAAATATAAGGTGGCATTAAGTAGTGACTAAGAGCATGAGGTGAAGGGTCAGATATGAGTTTGAGATCCTGTCCTTACTATTTTGTGTGACCCTTGGCAAGTTAGTTAATCTCCCTCAATCTCAGTGTAATAATCTTTAAAATGAATGTAATAGTAGGTTCTAAATTCATAGAGTGGATATGAGGAGTAAAGTACAAAGGAAGTTCTTAGCGAACACTACCACCACCACCATTACTAATTATTATTATTAATAGTGTGGATTGCAATGATACTGTGATAAAGTGCTCCCATGTCCTCAAAGGAATTGTGATTCTAGGTTCTAAGATCTAGAATTAGATTTTTGTATTTTTAATGTTGGAGGAAGGATATAAAGATTTTCTTTAAAAGATTATAATTCTCATTAACTTGAGAATAACTTCTTTGGATTCCTCAGTATTGTACTAAAAGAAGTTTAGTTCTTAGTTGCTTTGTGTAGGAATGGTATCCATGCAGTTACCATGGTAGTGGGCCTTTTGAGAAAAATGGCTCTGCTTCTTTGGAAATTAAAAGGGTAACTGTTGCCAGACATAGCCCTTAATATATAAAACCAGGGTGAATTAGCTAGAGTAGCACTTCCCCAAGAGAATTCTAAGAGCTATTAGCCCCTCTAGATACTTTGTGAGGAAAGAAGGCATTCTGTGCTCAAATGAGTTTGAGAAATGCTGTCCACTCCATTGCTCTTTATAGTGTACAATCAGTACATCAAAGACTGAGAAATTCTGCAGTAGATAAACTTATTTCTCCTTACATATTCCAAACTTAACACAGATCTTTTTTGCATTTAACATCTCACCTAAGTAATGTTCTTCAGAACGTAGTTTGGAAAAGCTGGCCTAGAACCGTCTTATGCATAGAAATAGGGCTTCTGGACTAAGCCAGGGAGAACCTGGTGGGGTTTATGGAACCATTTCACCTTTGTGCCAAACTCAGAAATGTACCTGTGATTGGCCTCAGCTGTGTTTCTTTATTACTCTTAAAACTTTTTGCTGTTATGAGGTATACTTCTTTTAATGGAACTATGCATGCTGCATGATAGCAGGCGGTAAGGGAGATGGAGGACTCTGCAGAGGAGGCTGAGGGAAGGCCAGGAGCCCAGGTCTCTGAGACATCTGCCCCTCTTTACCATTAGGAAGTGTCAAGAGATGGCCTGAGTCCCAGCAAGGCGTGGACTGCCCCACTCACAGCATACTACTTTATAAAATTCTGGAAGCTAAAACTTAGAACTCTTCTCTCTGCATAAAGTTTTGCTCCATTCAGAGCACAACTATCTAATTGATTAAAACTGGGAGTTCTCAAGTGGATGCAAAAGGAGCTGACCATAACCTTATTTGTTAGAATATCAGAAACAAGATATTTGGCCTATGATAATACCATTTATTTGTTCAGTGCTTCATGGTTTGGCAAGTGTGTTTACATCACCTCATTTGATCTCGTAACAGTCATATAAGTTTGACAAAGCAGCTAGTATTGAAATTTTACTGATGGAAAAGGTAAGCCTCAGAGAGGTTAAATGACTTGGCAAAGATCTTCTCATAGTCACTGTTCCTGCAATGTAATGTTTTTTCTTACAGGTTATCATATTTCGTATATGTAGTTCTTTGCCATCCATCTTGATATGATTTTGCCTATTTCCCCATTAAAGTAGCACATACTTTAATTAAGGTATCATAAACATTTTAACTATATTAAAACATATCACCTCCCAGGTAATATGTTCAACGATATTTATCTAATGCCATATAAAAACATTTAAAATTGATAATATCTATAATGACATCAAAATGAAAAAACAACAAACGGGTCCTTATTTTACAGTCCATATTTCCTTTGTTTTGAATCCAAATCTTTCTCATTGGTCACAACACGTGCCTTAATATGAAGTTCATTTATAGTAGCAATAAACCTAACTATTGCGATGAAGAAGTTTTAATCCCAAAATACTGGATTTTTAATACACTGGTGTATTATATTCTGTATTCTATACACCCTTTCCCAGGCCTCTAGGTTGCATATTTATTTATTATGTTTAGTATTTTGATCCTTAGTTCTTAAGGAATCAAGAATTTGTGGAACCTCTTTTTAATATTATCTTGCAGGTAAAGAAAAAAATTCAGAGTATGTTTACAATTTTTTTTAAAAGCACATGTATTTAAATCATTGCTATAGTAGTTTAAGTTAAGTTTATTTAGGAATATAAAAACTGGTAGTTCTATGATATATTGCCTTTATTAAAAATGTTTCATTGTAATATGCAGGACCATGTCTTGGAAGGATTGGAGACGACAGTCTGATCCAGTGCTTTCAGACAGGGCTGTTTGGTTGTCCAATTACATACAGTAATAAACAGTTATTATCACAGTAGCAGCTTACCCCAGTCATGTCTTTATATGTGAAACTTTTGCAGTTGTCTCATTTTGAACATCCAGATCTTTCTGCTGTTGCCATTTTGTTTTGCATTTGTTCACAAAAAAGTGATTATTGAGAAACATAGCAACTTGCATATTTAAAAAAGAAATTATTTAATTTTCAGAATCTTGCATTTTACATTTAAATATGCTAACATCACTGTCATAGAATTCCCAGACTGCGTTTGTGCAGATTAAGCTGAGGGCTAAGTTATCAAGGAAGCTGCTGATGGGCTGCATGAGAGCCAGTTTCGTCCTCTGATGAGGCATTACTTTTTTTTTTGTTTTTGTTTTTGTTTTTGTTTTTTTTTTAGGGCAATGTCACTGGCCCTCATATGTGGGACCGAACCGGGGCCGCTGGCTTCCCAGGCCAGCGCTTAACCACCGCGCCACTCGGCCGGCCTGAGGCATTACTTTTTGAAGGAAGTTGAGTGAATTGGTCACCCACTCAGGAACTGTTCCCCAGCAGAATCTGCATGAGTAGCACCGAAGTGAAATCTGTATATCTTTGTTTTCAATGGTCTGCTCCTTTTTAGACAGCTACAGGTTTGAAGGAGAATCTGATATTCCTGAGGCTTTCGGAAGAAAGAATTTAAGCCTTCAAATTTGGGGTTCAATTCTGTGTAAGAAAATGTAGGTGAAAATGGAAGGCTGGAGAATAATTTTTTTTTTGTGCAAATAAAAATATAACAACTCAGTCTTTTTCTAAGTTCGCAAGATTCTTAACTTATGCTTTTGACTCTGTTTTACAACTGTTTCGATTTTTCCAAATGGTGATTTTTCTCGTCAGTTAGCAGTTATTTGGTATCTACTGTGGACATAGAGAGCTTTATTAGGTGTGGTGTACCTAAATATTTTTTGCTAAAGTACATTGTAGTCAATCAAGCCAACCCTGCATATATAGGATTTGTTTTTTTCCAAAGAAATAAGTTGTTTTGTTAATTGTTTTGGTTTGGTATGTTGAAATAAAGTGCATCATATCATAGCTACATCATTTGTATATGTCCTTTTTGAGTAAGAGTATTTTTTTAATAAGTGCAAGGGCCACGCTAATCAAGACATGGACATATTTTTTTATCTGTGTATACAGATAAATACATATTGGTATTACTTTGTTGAACTGTCCTCCCTCACACACTGTTTTGACCTAAATGGGGTTCCCCAGTTCTCTCACTACTCTCCCAATCCATGAGCCTTTCTTCATGTCTCTTTGTATCCAGCTGAGATTCCAGAGTCCATCGTATTACTAGTAATAATGTTCTTTCTCAATACCCTGAACTCTGTCTCTCATCTTCATTTCTATTGTACTTAGAAAAATCAAAGACATTGCCCTATCCTGTTATGAACATAATCCAGTTATGAACATAATCCAGTTTTTCCATATTTGTATTCCAGCAGCCAAACCCTGCTAGAGCAGTCATCCAAGACAAGTTGGATCTACTATAAATTCATGATGACCTGTTGTCTTAGTCCATTAGGGCTGTTACACAAAACTACCATAGACTGGGTGGCATGAATAAGACATTTATTTCTCACAGTTCTATAGGCTGTGAAGTCCAAGATAATGGTGCTGACAGATTTGGTGTGTGGTGAGCCTCACTTGCTGGTTCATAGCCAGCTGTGTATTCGCTGTGTCCTCACATGGAGGAAAGGGCAACTGAACTCTCTGAGGTCTTTTTTTTCGTAAGGGCACTAACCCCATTCATGAGGGCCCAGCCCTCATGACCTAATCACCTCCCAAAGGCCCCACCTGTATATCCATCACATTGGGGATTCGGTTTCAACCTGCATTTTGTCAGACATAAACATTCAGTTTATATCACCTACCTCAGCACTTTGTCACAGTCTTCTTATGATTTCCTGGAAAAGTTGACCTCCATTCTCCACAATTGCTTTTTCACAGTCTACACTCTCTCCGACCCTCAGTCCCCAAAGAGGTGCCTTTATCTTTTGCTTTTTTGTGGACTATGGACACACCAGAGATATTCTCAGAGTCAGCAGAAAAATTTGACAATATAGGAGTTGTAAATCTACGGCTTAAGAAGTTGGCAATAGATTTGATACGAATTTCTATGCGTGATTTCTGTTTGTAGAGTCATTACAATCAGAGTGGTGAAGGAGGATATCTGTTTTTCCCTCCCTTCTGGGAATAACAGCCACCGAATTCTGGGAGCTGCTGTTCCTGCTCCCACCATGTGGTTCTTGCAGGGCTGCCAATACTCGTACAAAATTCATCTGTGTGGGCACAGGGTTAGGCATGTGATCCAGGCAGGGCCAAGGACCCTACCCAAGGGTTTTCCTATTGAAACTAAAGGAAGAGGATCACTTTTATTCTAATAACAAAGCTGGAGAAAGAGTCCTAGTTCTAACTCCCCTGAGGTTCAGCTGTATCCCAATTCTCTACAACCTTTCCTTATCAAGGTAATAAATGCCTACTTTGTGCCTAAGATAGATCAAATTAGGTTTCTGGACTTGCAGCCCAGAGGACCCTAGTTAAAACAGAAATTGGTGCTTCTTGGAACAAACTAACAAAAAGTGATTAAAAAGAACCAGGGCATTCATTTGTGTCTCAGTCAAGGAGCTGAGAGCCCAGAGTTTGCACCTTGGATGGACCCTGAGAGCCAGGTGTGTAAGTCCTCAGTGTAAGAGAAGTACTGCCTGGAGGACAAGGTGAAGAGCAGCAAAGGGAGGCATACCTGAGGTGTGGGTCTTGGAAAAGCAGGGTTGTTAACAAAAAAAAAAAGAATGGCGTCCATGGTCTGCATGGTCATCGTACAGTGGAACAGCTGCCCTTGTTTTATGTGACCTTCCTAGGTGACTTAGGTGTCTGGGCTTTCGGTACCCCGTGCCAACTCTTCACCATCATGTCTGCTCCCTGTTCATGTCTCCAGGTGAGCATATTTACATATCATAGGAGACACGCGCATCCTCCAGTTAGTCTGTGTAATGATCAAGGAGTGCGTTCTTGTTATTCCCTCCTCATTTATGATGGTGTCTGAGTTCTGAGAGTAAGGCTGCACCTGCCTCCATCCCTGCCATCTGTTGGTTTGGGTCTCTAGGTTTGGAGCCTAAAATCTCAGAGGGCTTGCACTGTCCTTCACAGGTTCTCGAAGAGGGAGTCTAACTCTCTGAAGGCAACATCCAGATAAGCTCAGTCTTTACATCTCTTGAGGAAGCAGATGAGTAAAAATCTCTTCTGAGCATATCTGCTGTGTGTGATACAAGTTCTCACCTACTCAGCTCCAGGGACTCAGCCTTGTCAATTGGCCACAAGAGTTTGACACAGGAAGTTTTTTCCACTTCCAGGTTTCCCCCGACTCCTGTCTTCTTTATTGGCTAGTCCCTGTTCTCTGGGTAGGGCTCTTTCCCTGCATGCTCATAGCTCTCTATGCTCTCTGTATCTGGTACATGATGGATTTCAAGTATAACTGAGCTACTTTCAGGTGAGAACAGCTTTCACATTTGTATTGTCCATGTGACACGTGGGAATTGCTCACTAAGTATTTCCTCAGTGAATGAATGCATGACAGTCGTAGTCAAACAGGAAGCCTTGGGTTGTGCAATCAGAATAAGTTGCTAGCCAGAAACTGTCATTTACAGAGCACATGTGGCCCACATGCTGTCTTACTTCGTGTCATTTAATGCTCTTAACAACCCCTTGGGGAAGACATTTTTCCCCTTCCCTTTGCGGTTATTTATTGAATGTTTCCTAAGTGCCAGGCACTGTGCCAGGTGCTGGAGATCAGACCATGAAAAGACATGGTGTCTGCTTCATGGGGGCATAGTGGGGTAGGCACATAATAAACAAGCAAAGGAAAGAAAAGGTATTTCCTCCGGTTTTGAGATGACTTTCAGAGAGGTTCTACTCCTTGTCTACTCCTGGCTTAAAGTGGGGCAGATAGAGCTGGAATTCTGTTCTAGTTCTGCTTGATAGCAAAGCTCATGCTTTCCTCAAATCCCCTGGTCAGGACATTGCTGCAGCTCTGATGGGCAGGGAGTCCCGGGGCCCAGGGGTAGGGTTCCGAACCTGCCTGAAAGGGCCGCATGGACTGGGGTAGCGGTCATGAGAGCTGGCAGCTGCAGCTGTGGCTCAGGCTCCAGGGGAGAAGGCCATGGAGGTGAGGGCCAGACATTGTTCCATCCTACTGGCAGCTGGCCCTGTTGCAGTTAGTGGGTTATTTGGTGGGCAAGCCTGACGGGAGAATTTGGTAAAGCTAATTCCATCTAATTCTATGAAAGGGAAGAGTAGCTTCAGGGCCTTGCCAGCTGCTACCAATGGATAGCTCAGCGTTGCCAGCCCCCGTGTGTCCTGCAGGGAGCAGGAGAAAACCAAAGGAGACTGCTGTGGATCCTGGGGCCCGGTGAAGCCGAAGAGGTGGGGGTGGGGGGGGTGGGAGGATGCTGTGTCACGTCCCCTTCCGTTCCCTATAGGCCAGGACCATGGCTGGCTGCTGCACTGGCTCCCTGCTCCCCATCTCCGTCCAGCCTTTGGCTTCCTGTAGGTGGTACTTGCACCAGAAGATTGTGGAAATGTTTTGCTGGAGGTCTCATTTCCTGACTTCCACATGGTGGAGCCATTGAGCCGCTGGTCTGCAGAAACCGAAGAGGTAGATTTTAAGGAAGGAAGATTTTGTTTCCAGACGAGCTTGGGCTGCTTGGCAGGAGCGAGGCCTCCAGACACATAGAAGATATTCATGCTCAGCACTGGCCCGTTAGAAAGGACAAGCTGCCAGCAGGAGCCCTTGGGGGAATTGCACCACAGGCTGGCTGGGTCGAGGTGAAAGTCTAGGGGACAGTGCTACAGGGGTAGCCTGCACTTTGGTACCAAGAGAAAAAGGAAAAGCCTCTTTCTGTAAATGGATGCTGATCAGTTATGAAATAACACCACACATTCTTGTGGAGTATCGTGAGGCCTGGACTAGTCAGTCGCCTGTGACATTGGTATTTGCGTATCCATCAGTAGTGGGGAGGAGGTGGTGGAGAGGGCAGGGTTAGAAATGGAAGAAAGATAGCACTTACCCTTTGGCCCATTCTGATAGGATGGACTTACTAGTTCATGTCTGTTGCTCCGGAATGGGTCACGTGAGTTCCTTTGTTTGTGGATACCTGAAGATCCCTTCCACCTCAATCTAAGGAAGGTGATATATATGGTCAAGGCAGGATGGGGTATTTACTATGCAAGTGTAGGGAGCAGGTTTCCTGGGAGCTAGGGGGTCATTACGATGCTCCTTCCTATGAATCTATCTCAACCCAGTTAACTCACTGGCAACCCAAAGAAAGTATTAAAAATGTGGGACACTGCTATTGTGGTGTGGAAGGCACAGGCTTTAGAACCAAACTACCTGGGTTCAAATCTTGGTTCTACTATGTACTGGCTGGATGACTTTGACAAGTTATTGTCTGTGACAAAACACAGCATGGACTTCTCATGTTGTATAAATATGCAGAACACTTAAAACTGAGCCCAGCACATTGTAAGCACTCAGGAATGAAGCCGTTATCTCAAAACCTCTATCCAGCACTAAAATTCCAACTCCATGCCTGGAACATGCCCATTAGCTTAGAGAGACCTTCAAGTCAAGAGTTCCTCTAAGGCTGCGCTATGGGCTTCTTGTGATGTCACCATTAACAATTTCATCGTTGTATAGTTTCATTTTCATCTTATAGACTGGTTGTTCAAATTTTTTGCATAAATTTCTAAATGGCTTTAGTATCTACTATTTGAGTTGGCTGGGAAATATATTTCTATGTTTCTTTAGCAAATAAGATAGCTTTCCTCTGCCTACAGCATTAGGAGCACGTGAAACCAGGGCACCTTAATTATCTGTATGGGTTTAACATTCTTTGTTGCTGTTATCATGAACATTTCCTTTGAAGGCTAACGAACAAATCACAAGCCCTAATAGTGAATACTCCCCATTTTGTTCTACAAGCAGCAAAGATGCGTAGCTTTAGTTCCACAGTCTATTACTGCTCTAAGGAGCAGCCTCAGTCCTGGTAGGTGTCCTCCTGCTGTTCCCTTGCCGGGACTGAGAGCCTGAGGGCGCAAGCTTGCTGCTCCTCTGCCTTTAAAGTCTCTCCTTGAAGCAGGTGGGATGCAGACAAGTTATTGTTTGCAGTAGGGAGCTGGGTTCAAGCCTAGGCCCTACTGCTGAGATTCAGGCATGGCTGGGCATATTGAGAAACCTTGCGTGGTAACTCACCTAAAGTTTCTTTGTATGGGGTCTCCTGGGAGAGAATCAACCCTGGGGTGAGGAACAGACAGAGATCTGATGGGTTGACCCACGTGATGGGACAGGATGGGACAGAAATTCTAAATGTGTCACGGAGGCCATTACATAAACCCTCCCGGTGGAACAAGGGTGAACGAAGACCTTGAAAGTGTCATTTCACAGAACCTCTTCCCTGTTGGGGTACAGACCACACTGTGGGGAATACAAAGGGTCCATTCTCTTTTCCAGGCCAGCCTGTAATAGACTTTGGTGCCTGGTACAGCATCATGAAGTAGGTATGCTTGATTGCTCCAACTTCTTGCTATTTATAAACATGGGTGAACATCCATGTATACATTTATACATACACATATACAACTTTATGCATATCTATGATTTTTCTGGGATAAATTGGGCCAGGGGAATGCAGAATTCTGAAGTTGCCCCACTATTTCTTTAAAACTGTATATGGAAGTAAAATATGCATATACAGCGAGGCCTGTTTTTGTTTCTTTTCTTTTAAATTATAGAGATGTTTACATGCAAAACTTTATTTTTACTAATGTAACTGTAGATACATTATAAAACCTTTTCTTTGGCCTCGGGGTTTTCATTTTTATTTTGGGCCATACCTCTGTTTATCTCCATGGCCCATGCTCTTAGCTATCTACTCCAAAGCCATTCCCAACTCTTGGCCACTTCCAATGACAAGAAGTTGGGGAAGCTACATACCTGCTTTCCCAAACTCCCTTGTAGCTGGAAGTGGTTAAGAGGCCCAATGTGGCTAATGAGACATAAAGGAAAGACTGTTGGAGGCTTATGGAGAAATATTTGTTCCTCTCTGCTACAAGTGAGGCTTATGAAAAGAAAATCTCTGCCAGGAATACTCCTTTGTGCCCTGTCTTTGAACAATTGTGTGAGGATGTAATCTTGAAACAGTGGCAGCCATCTTGTGATCATGAGGCAACATGCATGAGGAAGAACAAAAAAGCCAAGATACTAATGACGGAAGAGGTAAAAGGCAAAATGCCTGGGTATTGAAGATACAGTTACATGGCTGGACCAGCCTTAGAAACTCCTATTTCCCATTTTCTGTTCTGGGAGACGATGAACACCAAGATTACCTAAGCCATTCTTACTCATGGCTTCTATTACGTATAACAAGTGCATCTTAATTGAAATAACCTCCCTGTCACCTTTTTTTAACAATTCAAAATGAGATCATTATCCCTCCCCTCTCGTTCTGCATCCCTTAACCATAGGGTGGCATCGATACTCTTACTCTGATTACATTCTTTATAAAATGTTTAAAAATGTAAGACACCCAGGTCCATTTCTCAGCAATTCTGGCATCCTTCACAAACATTCCTTCCCACTCAACCCTGGTTCAGTCTGGTTTTTCCAGGTTTTGGCAGAGGACCCAAGGTGGCCCTGAGCAGTCAGCTGCCTTCCTCATGGTTTCACCCTGTTGCCGCTGAGCTCCTCCCATGCCCCCACCATAGCAGCAAGGTCTGAGAAGAAGGCCTCCTGAGTTCTGCCATTGGGCACCCCCAACTGCTTCTCATCAGGACTGTACCTCAGCGCCCTTCCTTCCTGTGGGGAGGGGGGAGTCAGGGTGGGTGAGATCTCAGTTCTCCTGCCTTTGAGCTGAGTCCAGATAGAAATACTTCATGTTAAAACCAAAATCTTTATCCTGAAAATAGTACATTAAGCGCTCATGCCTGGAATACAAAAAGAAGTTCAGCGATTCCTTCAGATTCAGAGACAGTAGGAACCGTTTTCTCTTCTGCAGGTGTGTTTGGACTGAGTGAAATGTTTGATTGCATTCCTCCCGAATGACTGGCTTCCTGTTGTGATTTA
The DNA here is from genome assembly GCA_033961575.1 of Aselliscus stoliczkanus. Taxonomy (NCBI): domain Eukaryota; kingdom Metazoa; phylum Chordata; class Mammalia; order Chiroptera; family Hipposideridae; genus Aselliscus; species Aselliscus stoliczkanus. The sequence goes on from CM066731.1 coordinate 30,028,551, forward strand.
GCTAATATTCAACTTTCCTGTGACAGGAATAAATTACAGGGCTTATTCCATCCTGCAGCCCACACCTTTCACAGGCAGCCCTGTGGGAGACCGTGGGAATGTGTGCTCATGCTGAGTGGCTGGGGTGGGAAGGGGCAGGCAGGTAAGGAATGCCCCCTTCTTGGTTTAGAGTTTGATAACTGAGGGGAGAGTGGAAGGAGGGGCAGAAGTTCAAGTGGAGGTGTCTCAGGTGGACTTAGCAGAGACAAGGCTCCCAGTGCGTGCTGCAGTGAAAAGAGTGCCAGGTTGGGAGTCACAGAGAAAAGTAAAAGAAAGATAAAATGCTTTAGTCAGACAAGAAAAATCTTGCACTACCATTTACTAGCTATGTGACCTTGAGTGAATGGCTTCAACCCCTCTGAATCACAGTTTTCCTACCGGTAAAATGGGGGGTGCATATTGATCCAAGGTTTAAAGGTTGCAGTAAAATAAGAGGAACCTGGATCTGAGCTGGGTTTAGGAAGGGAAGATTGCTGGGAGAGAAGGGGTAAGGTGGTCAAGTTCAAATTGTAGCTGAGCTGGTCCTGGTGGATTTTAACTGTTGAAAGTGACAGCTGACTCTTCTGTGGTCAGACCAGACCCTCCTTAAAGCTGTGTTACTCTCAGGATAACTTAGTGCTGCTTGATGCTTATTTTATAGAGAAGGAGACGAAAGTTCAGCAAAGTTAAGAACCTTGTCTAAGGTCCCACAGCTGTTGCAAGGTAGAGCAGTAACCAGAGCTAGATCTAGATAATCAGTCTTAACTTTAAATCCTGCTTGCTCACTTGGGTTTTAAAACCTTTAGCCTCAGGCTGGCTATAGGCAAAATGAGGTAAAATGAAGACATTACAGACCATTTGTGACCTTTGACCTCTCCTCACTCACCTTTCTCAGCTGTGAATTTTCCCACTGCTAACATACTCATTAGAAAGCCTTTTCCCCAAGCTAAGGAACAAGACAAGGATCCCCACTCTCACCACTGCTATTCAGCACAGTACTGGAAGTTCTAGCCAAAGTAGGCAAGAAAAAAGGGATACAGGTTATCCAAACTGGAAAGGAAGAAGTAAAACAATTTCTTTTGCAGATGACAATTTTACATATAGATATGCTTTTTAAAACATGTTCAGAGAAAGTATAAATGACTGATAACTTCGCTATTATTTTTCACTCGATGTGTTTATTTTCAAATTAACGCTAACTTCTGCATATGAAATTTATTGCATCGATCTGCTGATACATACTTCAAAATTTTTCAAGTTTTCTATGACTACTGAAATCACAGTATCCACAGCTACCTGCCCGGCACACATTGTCAATTACTGCTCTTATCAGTTCCCTTTCTCCTCTTTCTTTTACCAGCTTCCTCCCATCCTCCTCTTTTTACCTGTGTGAGGAAAGGATGAGCTATATCCGTGGTGCTGTAAGTGTCGTACCCAGACCAGCAGCATCATCACCTAGGAACTTGTGAGAAGGCCAATTCTCTGGCCTGCCCAGGTTTACTGAATCAGGAACTCTGGGTTGGGCCCCTACCTCTGTGTTTGAACAAGCCCTCCAGAGGATTCTGATGCACACCAAACTCTGAGAGCCACTGGACTACAGAAAGAAAGAAAAACAGTAATTTATTCCTGTCAGGGGATGTTGGAATATTAGCTAAATAATGGCAGGAAATGTTAAAGCAATGTAATCAGACATGTTACACATAGACTGCCACCTCCTGCTTAGCTTGGTATTTGGGCCAGGGCGGCCTGCTGGGCTATTGCCCCATGTCTCCTGCCCAGCTGATAATGCTCCCTAGGCTCCGCCTTGCTCACTCTTCAGCCCCTCTTCCTCTTCCTCCTTCTTCATGCATTCTAGCTCTTTCCCCAGCTGAGGCAGGTTCCAGCCTCCTCAGTTTGGTAACACTGTTTTCTGGATAGTTCCCATCTGTCATCTCTCATACCACCCAGTTTTGGTTCTGGAGCTCTGAAATCTTGGAGGCTTGGTTTCTTGAACATTTAGTTCTCTCTTACAAGCTCATGGAAACAATTGCATGGAAGTTCCCATCATTGGAGATGGTTCCTTGTTGGGCACCTTAACACATTTTCTTCATCCCACCCTCAGAGCAAAGCAGTGGCACCTGCTTCTCTGCCTGATCCATTTGCTCAAGGATCCTTTCACTACTGATCTCATTCTAATGAAAATGCAACTCTATGGGGAGTTGCAGATGCCCTCCGATGAGAAGTTCCTGGTTAAAAAGACCAGCTCTTCACCTTGCAACCAGGTGAAACTTTTTTTTTTTGAGGGCAGTGTCACCGGCCCTCACATGTGGGACCCGAACTTGGGTCGCTGGCCTCCCAAGCCAAGCGCCCAACCACTGCCCACTCGGCTGGCCCCAGGTGAAACTTTTGTCAGTTCTGAGGCTGGCAGCAGCAAGGCTGCTTTCACAGGTTATTCCTCCCACTTCAGGCAACTTATATACAGAGAGGAACCTGGAGAGTGAACCTTGGCAATCGTGGTGTGTGGATTTATTTTCAACCTTTAATTTCATCGTGGAGATTAAAATGTCCCCAACTTTTGGCTATATGAGGTCTGACAATTAAGTTCGTGAACTCATCCTAGAAAAAGTGCTACACACCTCAGTGTTAAATATCACTATGGTCACCTTCGAAGTACTCCCCTTGGGAAGCTATGCACTGGTGCCAGCACCTAGTCTACCCTTCAAAGCAATTTTGGAACTCTTTCTGAGCAGTTTTTGTATTACTCTTGATGTCCTGAATGTCATCAAAATGTCTTCCTTTATCTTCGAGTAAAGAAAGAAGTCATTGGGGACCAGATCAGGTGAGTAGGGAGGGTATTCCAATACAGTTATTTGTTTACTGGCTAAAAACTCCCACACAGACAGTGCCATGTGAGCTGGTGCATTGTTGTGATGCAAGAGCCATGAATTGTTGGTGAAAAGTTCAGGTCGTCTAACCTTTTCACGAGCCTTCTAAATAGTAAACTTGGTTAATTGTTTGTCCAGTTGGTACAAATTCATAATGAATAATCCCCCTGATATCAAAAAAGGTTAGCAACATCTGTGCAACAAGTACGTGAACTTAATTGTCAATCTCGTAATTGCAAGCTGTTGGTAGCTCACCCACTTCAGAAGCACCTGAGGGTACTTGTGAATGGATTCTTGGGTCCCACCCCAGATCTGCTCAATTAGACTTTCTGGGGATTGGCCTGAAATGTGCATACTTAGAGAGATTCTGAAGGTTACTCTTGTGCCTAAAGTTTGAGTAAGTGGTGGATGTGTTTCCAGTGAGGATTTGCCCCTGAATAAGACTTAACTCATGCAATGTGAGTCATTATAACCTAGCTCAGCTGTTTTTGTAATCGCCTCTATTTTGTAAATGCCTCTTTTTGACTGAGCATCAGGAATCAAGGCTGAGTCAGTTTGTATGCACAAACGAAGCCCCACTACAGCCTCCCAAATTTCCCATTCTTGCCCTCACCTGTTCCCATGAAATCCCCCAGCCCCAGGTATTTTGAGAGGCTGACAAAGGTGGCGTCAGGACTCAGCCTGTAAGGCACAGTCACTGCAGGGGTCAGCTGCCATCTCCTCTCTGTCCCTGACTCCCTGTGTCACTGTCCTCCATTCACAGAGCAGCCCAAGATAACCCCAGTGGTGCCCTGGGCTTCGTCCTATGAGAACACCAGTAACGGTGAAGATATTATCTCCTGGTCCTGGACTCAATGCAAAGGTGAGGAGAGACTAGTGTCACCCACAGCTTTACACCTTGCTCATCACCAGGGTCCCCAAACAGTACGGTGTGTGCTCAGTTCTTACAGATTGCCTCCTGAGAACATTTCCTCCAGCATCTGCTTCAAGGTTTTCTTCAGAGGAGTTAAAAACTAGTCCAGGGAATTGGGTAGGTGTGCGCGCGTGTGCACGAGCGCGCGCACACACACACACACACACACACACACACAACTTTAGATCTACCGAATCATGCAAATAAACACCCTGATGAGTCTCCAGCCACGAATTCTTCAAGGAGCCAGGCTCTAGACTGCAGTCTGAGCTGAACTAGGACATCCTGGTATTTAAGTACACACTGGGAAATCAAGTTCATCAGAACCCTCCAGAGCAAGGACATGAAGACTTTGACTTTAGTTGTTCTGCTCCATTGGCCTGGGTTTAGTCAGGACTCCAGCAGCCATTGAAGGATCCGTCCTGCCTATACATCTTCCTGGCAATCAGAGCAGTTGGCCTTTTTGCTCTGCAAACTCAGTTACCCCAAGAAGGTTGGCCATGGGGTTTTGAGCACACAGGGCATCTTTGGAAGACTTTGCTGAAGTTTGATCCCCAGAGAAGAGACACTTTTTGGACATAGTTCTGCTGCTAGCAGGGAGTCTGAGTGACATTTCTCAAAATGGTAAATAAAATAACAAAAAAATGTAATTATGAGAATGTACTTTTATCTCATAGCCAAATGCTGTGGGGGTATGTGTTTCTCATTCATAGGATGTTTTCCCTTTTTAAAAAAAAAACTTGATGTACTTAATACTTGGTTCTTTAGGTCTGATACAATTATCAAATTGATGAATCACATCACAGACTGGACCAGAAGATGGACTGCCTCTGTGGACCTTGTGTCCAAGAGAATCCTAAGCTGATTCTCTGAAAGATCTGAACGGAGAAATGGAAAGGTCTCAAAGGCGAACTAACTGCATAGTCCTTGGCTTCTGGCAACCACACGCGACATTCCGTTGAGCACTGAGTATGTGGCTAACATAGTTAGAGGAGTCCTTACATAAGACATCAAGATGAAGACCAGGTACTTGGTTGGGTCTGCCCAGGGTGCACTACCCAGGACTAGTTTACAACATCTAGTGACGATCTTTAGCGCTTCTGTCTTTGGAAACAAAAGGAATTAGTTGAGAACAAAATCATAACCCTGGATGAATGATACACAGGGTGCTAGAAGAAAAAGTATTCACATGCATCTCAATAATGAATATGAAATAGGTTACAGGTGTGTTCTTTCCTAAATTCTAATTCCTTCTCAAGATATTGGCAAGCTCTTCTAGCCATGAGCGGCTAATCGCAAATCTGATTCTGGCCCACATTTTCCAAACCCTGTCCTGGTCCTGGCCTATGTTCATTGCTACAATTTCATGTTGACCTTTCTGTCTCAGCCTCCTGAATATCCTCAGTCCCATGCTACAATGCCTTCGTATGCAGCCATCTGGCCCTTGCCTTTTTTGGCCTCTGGGCTTCCCCATGCCAGGCTTGTTTCTGCTCATATTTTCTTCCATGTTTTGCACTCTGCATGTCCTCTGAAGACATCTTTTTAAGCACCTGCTCATCAAAGCCTAATCTTCAGCCTCCAGACCTCTAAAGCAGTGTTTCCCAATCTGTTTTCCATTGGGGCACACCAAGAAAATGATACTTTTTTTCCCACTATGAGAAGCTGGCATGATTTGGAGACTCAGTGAAGGCTGCAGGGGATGGGGGTGACCAGCTTGGGGGTCCAGCCACTTGAAGGCCAAGGGGTCAGCGTCTTGTAGGGATGCTCTGCTCTAAGAGAGCCGGCCTTGGTCACATGACTGTGAGGTTAATGTCTGCCCTGGTTTCCTAGCTCTTCCTGGTCCCGCTTACTTCCTGACTGCAGTTGGCTCTGTTAAGTCTTGCCTTGCAGCCAGCTCTGGCCTCTTACTGCCTATATCTTTGTTACTCTGAGTTCGGTCCTCACATCAGCACTGTAGGTATCACCTGGGAACTTGACAGCCATGTAGAATCTCAGAGCACACACAGACTACTGCCTAGGAATCTGTATTCTTCTTCCTACCCTCTGTTCATATTCCCACAGTTTATTCTAATTGCCTCTCCCCATTATTAGTATGTTGACATATCTTTTCTGAAAACAGAGTAATACAAGTTCTCTGAGAAAGAAAAATAGTAAACAGAAATATGAGTCTTCCTTTAAGAAGAAAATCAGTTTGAATAGGGGAACTCTGAAGGAAACACGTGAACCACTTATTCCAACACCACTTGTAAACTGTGTTCCTTTTTGTTTGCTGATGAGAAAAACCAAAGGATTTAGTATATTTTTGACCTTCCAGAGCTAAATATTTATTCATGAATCAGATGAAGACAGGATTTCAAATAAGCTTGGCTTTGTTATTCTAGATAGTAAAGTTCTTTGCCATTCAGTGTAAAGGAGCATGGTAAGGACTCTCGATGTCAAATTATTTTATTATAAGAACTTATTTCCCCCCATCTGATATGTAAATTTGCCATGGGTTTGTGCCCCTAAAGAGCCAGGAGATATGTTTTAGATAATTATGAGAAGTCACAAAACATGACTGGTACAGGAAGTAGTAATAGTTCATAAACTATATTTGTTAGTCAATTCAGATATAACTAAACTTAAAATAAACCTTACTGAGTTTTAAATTCTGTTCCTGCCAAAAGCTAAATTCCCTGTTCTAACATTCTAAAAACCACATCCTAATTTCTGGTATGTGAAACACCAGTTCTCTGTCTCTCTTTATAAAGTGGTTAAAATAAAACCAAAACACAAGACAATGCTCTGTTTATTCTTTAGTTCTACACTCCCAGTACACTGATAATATCATTTTTGGCAGGAAAAAATATCTTTGGGACAAAGCATTGTTAAGAAGACTGTCCTTCCTGCCACCAAATGGACCCTTAATTTATTATATTTTACTGTTTCTCTTCATAAACTTTCTCCTCTGGCTGTTCTGAAGCAGTGTTTTACAGCCAAATTCTGTTCTCTATGACTGATAGAAATTATGTATATGACTAAACAAATACATTATATTATTTTTTAAAATTCCATGAGTAATCCCATTCTCCTAGGGTTGGGTTACTTCTACTGTTCAGTTGGGGGAGTTTTTTTTTTTTTTTTTTTTTTTTAAGCTGAGCCATCTTGCCACCTGTTGGCAGCTCAGCGGCTGCTCAACTTGGGCTGGGCATCGAACTGCTGTTGCTCAGAGCTCAGCTTGCAATTTTGAGCGAGCTCTTAACCAACTGAACCACTCGGCCGGCCCAGCGGGAGTTCTTTAGATTTGTCCTTATCTTCCTCTGTTGAATGAGGAAGTTTGACCTTCCAAATGTAGAACCAGGGTCTGGGTTGGACATCCTGAGTGCCTACATCTCATGGAGAGTCCACACCAGAAACCATCTGTTAGGAACCTCTGTCAGTCTTTTAAAGAAATCTGGGACATCGATTGCCCCTTTATTTTTTTTTTTTTTTTTTTTTTTTTTTTTTTTTTTGAGGGCAGTGTCACTGGCCCTCATATGTGGGACCGAACCCGGGCCGCTGGCTTCCCAGGCCAGCGCTTAACCACCGCGTCACTCGGCCGGCCCTATTGCCCCTTTAGGTTTTAGACTTTCACTATGATTGAGGGCTGAATGGCTGTGGGTACAGTGGTGCCTCTTTCCTACTGTCTTTGGAAGTAGTATAGTGTAGTGGGAATAAGAGGGGTTTGAGCTAAACATCTGGCTTGGGATCCCAGCTCTACTGCTTACTATGTGACACTGAGGTTGTTTAACCTCTTTGCCTCTTTTCTTCATTTGTTACATAGGATAAAAGCACCCGTCCGGCAGAGCTGCTGTGAGAATTAAATAAGATAACATATGCAAAGTGCTGAGAACAATGCCTGGCATTACTGAGACCTCAATTAGTGTTGGTCTTCCTCTCCCTTTCATCTGCCCCTCTCCTCCTATTTCTTGGCTCATGGGCATTTTAAGAAAGCAGGTGAAAATAAAGGCCAGCACAACTCTCCCTTTGTCTTTTCTAGTGTTGGTGTTCTCCCATTCCATCTTTGGGCCACCTTCTTTCTCTTCATAGTCTTGCAGAGTGATTTCATGTGTTTCCATGGCATTAACTGCTAATCACATGTCGGTGACTCCAAGATCTTCTTCCTCCAGGCCCACATTTCCATCTACTCAATAGATACCCTAAAGACCTAGATGTCATCCAAATCAAACTCATTATCTTTCCTATCTCTTATAACACTATATTGAAATTTTTTTTATCAGTATATCTTCCTGATTAGGCTCCATGATCTTCTTGAGGCCAAGGATTGTTTCTAACTGATTTTTGAACCCTTAGTGTTCAGACAGATTTTATTTGAAAAAAAAAAAAAAAGGCTTTATTTTACTTCTTTTTTTTTCAAAGATATTTTTATGGGGTGTAAAATGTGGGGTTGCGAGGTACCCCCTAAGTACACTTTTCCTTCCTTATCCTTGGAAATATACATGCTAAGACCCCCAGTGGATGCCTGAAACCATGGATAGTACCAAACCCTATATACATTTGACCCTTGAACAATATGGGTTGAACTTATACCCATAACGTGTCCACTTACATGCAATTTTTTTTTCAGTTGACCCATGCAGTTCAAACCCTCATTGTTCAAGGGTGAACTCCATGGTTGGGAATCTGTATAAGTGGAGGGTCTGCTGTAGTTATACCCAGATTTTCAACTGCTCCACTGCTCGGAAGGGTGGTACCCCTAACCCCAGCATTATTCAAGTGTCAACTGTATCCTGTGTTTTTTCCTATACATATATACCTTTTCACTCAGACGAAGCACTTTCCAGCTTCTTTGGTATATACAAATTGCCAGTAACACTACTCTGACATTTTGGAGTCATTATGCAAATAAAATAGCTTGGTAGTAGTTAAGTTTAGAAGGACACTTTGATGGATTTAAATTTGTCTTTTCCCTCAAGGAAACCCTACAAAGTTATGACATTTTGCAAATTTATCCAAGGAGGAAATACAAAATGACTGATTTCTGTGGTAATTTTTCTATGGCATTATTATTAAAGAACAAATGCTTTCTCTTGCTGAATGAGGACAAAGAAATCACCTCAGCTCATGAAATCATAAATATCAAACCCTTATTAATGAGAATGGAAATAGTTCAATTATGAAAACACTCATTTTTGTGGTGCTGTGGTTGATGCTAAATTTAATGAGAAAAACAATGAGGATTGTAATATCCAAAATTTTCAAAACCCTTTTAAATAAAACATTCAATTACTAATCAGTTAATTAATGAAGTTTATCACAATGTTTTTGTTGTTGTTGTTTTTTTGTGTTTTTTTTTTTTTGAGGGCAGTTTCACTGACCCTCACATGTGGGACCCGAACTGGGGCCACTGGCTTCCCAAGCCAGAGCCCAACCACTGCGCCACTTGGACAGCCAAATCACAACGTTTTTTTATTTACTAAATTTATTGGGGTGATATTGGTGAGTAAAATTCTATAGGTTTCAAGTGTACATTTTTATAATACATCATCTATATATTGCATTGTGTATCACAATGTTTTTGAAATCAGAAGCCTAGGGTGTGTAATTTAATATGAATATATTTGTGAAAACAAACATTACCTCCCCAGCCTGTGGAGTGTTTCATGATTGAGCTACCTTTGTACCTCCCTAACTCTTTCTAAAGAGATTGGCTCATGATGATGATGATGATGATGATGATGATGAAAAAGATGAAGCTGGGCCGACCGAGTGGCTCGGTGGTTAAGCTCTGGTCTGGGAAGCCAGTGGCCTCGGTTCGGGTCCCACATGTGAGGGCCAGTGACACTGCCCTCAAAAAAAAAAAAAAGAAAAAGATGAAGCTGCTGCTGCTGATGATGATAGCTATGCCTTATTAAAGGCTTACCATGTGTCAGGAATATTATCTCATTTGATCTTCCTCACAACCATATGAACGAGTGCTAATATTATCCCCATTTATACATGACGAATCCAAAGCTCCAAGAGGTTAGGTTGTCCAAGGTCACATGGCTGGTGAATAGCAAAGACAGGATTTAGACTCAGGTAGGCTTGAGTCCAAAGACCACTAACTTTGCTAGAATAAATCATGCAACTCCACAAGCTTGGATTAGCTTTTGAGCTACTCACAAGGCTGAAGTAGACTCCAGGAACACAACCAAGACAGGATCACTGACAAAGATCTTTTTATTTTCCTCTGCTTTGTAAGGATCACCTGTCAGGCATTTCTTTGACACCTGAAGATACACAGGTGTTTGCAACCCCACCAAAATGCTTATGACTTGAAGATACCCTGTTTGTATCCCAAGTATTTTTGGAATATTAGATACTGCAAATGGTCCTCTGACTTGGAAAGATGATAAAATCTAGTTATTTACCCCAGATCCCTACATCTCTCAACAATTAGAAATATGTGGTCACTTTCTCTGCAGCAGGGAACCACCATGGGAACTGTCCATGGTGCTTCCTTGCAGAACTCACAAGTCATATTAGGACCTTCATGGTGCTGAATTTCTAACTAGGTCTCTCTCTCTCTCTCTCTGTCTCTCTCTCTCTGTCTCTCTCTGTCTCTCTCTCTCTCTCTCTCTCTCTCTCTCTCTCTCTCTCTCTCTCTCTCTCTTCCCCCCCTCTCTCCCTCTCTCTTTCCCTCCTACCCTCTGTCCCTCTTTCTAATTTCCTCATTTCCTTCATGTATTTATGAATTACAGAGATGTTATAGGAAAAGTATGTACATCCATCTAACTTGTCCCCTTATAGTTCAGATTTTGAGATTCTAATTTTCTAATGGTTAAAAATAGCAATATGTTTAGCACATGCTAAAACAATAAGAGAATTCTCTCTGATATGAAAGATCATAAGCTGTCTACCACACATTCAAAATATTTGGTGTCTTTAGATTAAATATCTTATATTGTTAATTTTTTAAATCCCAGGAATATAAAAGTGCAAAGAGCATTATAATTACAGGCCCACTTTGGTTGAATTTCTGAGCATACAGACCACTCTTCAAGGAGCAAAAAAAAAAAAACCACCTCACTATGGTGAGTCTACAGTTTCCCATAATTTTGATGCTCCTCTCTATGGTGTCTTTATTTATGGGAAGATTATATATCTCTGCCCAGTTGAACTCAGGGGTGGTTATGTGACTTGCTTTGGTCTATATAATATGTGCCACTTCTGAGCAGAAGCTATAAGACCCAGCATGTGTGGTTCACAAATGCCACAGTGAGACTTCTGCATTAGCTGGAGTACCAAAGTAAAATTAATTGAATCAGAGCAGCAGCTGACCCTCACTGGACAAAGAGAATAAGGGAGAAACAAATCTTTGTTATTGTAAGCCACTGAGGTTCTTAGAACCATTTATTACCACGGCAAATATAACAGTTTATTGTCAGTGATACTCCAATCCACTCCCCATTTGCCACTGCAAAGCCCTTTATGGGAAAGAGGCAGCCACAAATCAATTTCTAGTGGCAATAAACAGTAGACTTTGAACTTATATATTAAAACCCATGTGGATTACAAAACACTCAACCTTCTTTTCTTTCATGTTGGCTAGAACTGAGTCCTCTTTTTCATGCTGGGATACTCCAGACAGCCCTTCATACCAGTTTCTGGACTGCCTATATTAGTCTACAAAGGCTGCCATAACAAAAAACCATAGATTGGGTGGCTTGAACAACATTTGTGATAACTAATATGCCAAGGAAGAGATGGTGGAAGTGACTGTGAAGATTTGCTATGTGCAATATTTTCCTTTAATTCAAAATGAACGTCTAATTGCACCTAGCAGTAACCTAAAATTAAAGTAACTCCTTGCTTTCTTCTTCATTGTGTTACTTTGTTAGAATGAATGGAAGCTTTAGATCTTATACTGTGTTCCCTTGGAAACATATTCTGAGACAGAGGGTTGTATGCAAAAAGATGTTTTGGGGGGAGTTGTCTTGGGACATTTACATGTAAGGATACAAGGAAAGAAGGATTGGTCAAAGTGAGAAGCTATCAAACACTATTGTAGCAACTGAGGCTTCAGCTCATCCTTTGAGGGGACCTGAAGGTGTGAAAGCCCTTCATTCTTGTCCCACATGGAGGCAAAGCGGTCTGGCCTTTGTAACCCTGCACCAACCAGTCATGGCTGTGGGCTGCCCTCTGGGAAGGGGCATAGCCTTGGGCAAGGCATAGCCCTGTGGCTGAAGACAATATTCAGTGAGAGACACAGCTGTGAGTTGTCAGTGACTGATATTAGCAGCTGGAGGAATAAGTGTGTTGGCCCCAGAGAGGAGATCTGAGTAGAGTATCATCGAATCCCTTGCAGCCCATTCTTGCACCATTCAGATTGACTTGCGTCTTTTCTTTTTTAATTAAATGTATTGGGGTGACATTGGTTACTAACATTATATAAGTTTCAAGTGTACAGTTCTAATACATCATCTGTATGTTGCATTGTGTGCTCACCACCCAAAGTCTAGTCTCCTTCTGCCACCATATATTTGACCCCCTTTACCTCTTCAATCTCCAACCAGCCCCCTTCCCCTCTGGTTACTACCATACTATTGTCTATAAGCTTGTTTGTTCATTTTTTACTTTCTGTTTTATATCCCACATGTGAGTGACTTGACTTGCTTCTTACAGTAAGTTTGCCCAACCCCAGAACAGCTTTCACAGGACTCTGGTTGGGCTTGTGTTCTGATTAGTGAAGATCCCTTGGTCTCCTGGGCCCATGTAGGCTGCCAATTGGGACATAGCTCTATGCAACAGTCCTTGGCTTAGAAGGGCACCCAATACTTTCAGTTTATCATCTCTGAATTGGCACTCAGATGTGTCTGTAAGAGACCATCCTGCGGCTATCAGGCTGATCGCTTCTAGTGGTGTGAAATGTGATAAGACCAGTGGGTGCCATGGTCATGTTCTCATTGTGCCACATTCTTTCTTGGAGAGTGAGTCCCTCATTCTGAGGCAATGTTACATGATAATCCATGTAAGTACATCAAACAGTCTGCAAGTCTTTGGTTGTTGATCCTGGGCCAAGGCCCTACAGGAAGGAAAGGAAAACTTCTATCCAAAATATGCATTAAGTTCAGTCAAAATAAATTGCTGCCTCTTTCAGGGTAAAGATAGCCTATCTCTGTGAGAGGTGATGTCGTATCCGGGAGCTTAACTCTGTGGCTGGCAGGTTGGACATTCAGCAGAGACAATAGTTAGATTAGCTTTGGTGATTGGAAGTCCATGCTGTTGGGCATAACCTCCATCCCTGCCACTATGGCTTCATTCATGAGCCCAGTGTGGCAGCATTGGGATGGGTGAGGTTAGAGGCTGGCTGATGACACCTGGCCTATCATTGTGTCTACTTGGTTGTTTAGTGCCTCTTCCCTTGTGGATGATCTCTGTCAGGTGTTAGCATGTGATGCATTGATATTTTCCCCTACTACCATAAGTCCATATGTCTTTTTTCTGGAATCTTTTTGATCCTGATCTTCTAACCTTTCTCTTTCCAGTTCCCTGACCAACCCGTCAAGCTATTGTCACTCCCTATGAGTCCATGTATATTCTACCTTAGGTCATGTTTTCCACACACAGTGGGTGACTTGCTGCACTGTCTGGAACTCTGTCCATTGAGAGGACTTCCTTGTCTTTAAGAGCCATGGCTGAGTGGCATTGTAAATCAGCAGCAGGCTCACATCAACATACCAAGCGGTATTAGTCTGCTTGAGCTGCCATAACAAAATACCACAGACTGGGTGGCTTGAACAACAGGAATTAATTTCTCACAGTTTTGGAGGCTGGAAGGCTGAGACCAGGTTGCCAGCATGGTCAGGTTTTGGTGAAGTGTCTCTTCCTGGATTGCATACAGCAGTCTTCTTGCTGTATCCTCACATGGTGGAGAGAGAGAGAGGAAACAAGTTGTCTGGTGTCTCTTCTTTTAAAGGTGCTAATCCTACCATGGGGGCTCTACTCTCATGATCTCATCTAAATCTAATTAGGCCCCAAAGGCCTCATCTCTAAATACCATCACACAGGGGGTTAGGGGTTTAGCATATGCTTTTTTTTTTAAATTAATTAATTTATTTTTAATTAGTTTCAGGTGTACAACGCAGTGCAATAGTTATACATTTTACCCCTCAAAGTGACAACCCCCCACCCCCAATTCGCCACCCCACTCCCCCCCATATCATATATATCTATTACTCTTCCTCTGACTCTCTTCCACAGTATAATCCACATCCTGTGACTATCTATATATATTCAATTACAGTAGGTATACAACCTCCACTTCAGGTATACAGTGCAGTGATCAAACCTCTACTCCATCCATGAAATGGTCTCCCTAACAAGACCTATGACCATCTGACACCCCACAAAATATTTACAACATTATTAATTATATTCCCCAAACTGTCTTTCATATCCCAGTGGCAATATTGTAGTTGCCTATTTTTGCTGTCTAATCCCTTCCCCTTCTCCCTCATCCCCATCCCCCTCCCAATTAGCAACCCTGATTTTTCCTCTATATCTATGAGACAGTTTCTGTTTACTTTAGCATATGCTTTTGAAGGGTCAAAATTCAGTCCATAGCACAAGCCAACCCATCCATGAAACAAGATCAGCCTCTTTTCCTCCTCTTTCAGCTGGTAATACAACTCCCCTTCTCCTGACCCCTGGTAGCCATAGATATGAATTGAAGAACAGGGATTCTGGGCCTTCTGCTTCTGCTTATTACTTGTACTCTCTGGCTCTGCTGGTGCCTGATGCTGGATATACCACTTGTACCTTAGGATGGATTGCTCATCTTTGACAGGACCTATTTCATGATAAGCAGCTCTGACTGCATGGTCATTTGATATTCCACGCTCCATCTCTACCAAGATGAGATACCTTATTTCTACTAAGACCTAGTAGCATGCAAGTAGCTGCTTTTGAATTATGCATATATTACCCATAATGATGACAAATGATTTTTTCAATGTAATCTAATGATTTAGGAAATGGCTTCCCATTACCTTCAAGATAAAATCTTCACTCTCTCCTTATCGAGAAACCAAGACTTCCAAGGACCCAGTTCCTGCCAACTTTCTATTCTCATAACTCTTACCATGTATAGACATAAATGCCCTGTTCTAACCCTGCATTTTTTCACATAGTCCACACATGTATCAGTCAGGGTCCTGGCAGGAAACATGATATACACAAAAAGGGTCATTGAAGAGTTTATTGGACTATTTATAAAGGGCTGGACAGAGTTAAGGGAAACAAGAATGGAAGATCATTACCACCCTAGGCCTGAGGGACAATGTGAGGGAGCTGTTCCCAGGACCAGAGTGAGGTGGGTCATCATAGGGGGATGGGACTGTCGCCTCCATTACCCTGCAGGGACAGAACTTGGATATAATTATCTGAACTGTGTCTCCCACTTCCCTTCATTCTTCACCTGGTGTAGCTCATTGGCTGAACCCAATTAGAAGCTGGAAGGCAAGGGAGCCCCAGAGACACATTCTGAAGAGGCCAGCCCCAGGGCACAGAGCAGGGCAGACGGGTATGGAGAGGGCTCTGGAGAGGCAAACAGAGAATGGAGCACACTCGTATACACTGTGCTTCATCATGCCTTGGCATGTGCTGTTCCCTCTGCCTGAAATGCTCACTTGACCTCAATCCCCTTTCTTTTCTGCCTTGTTCATGTGATAAACTCATCCTCAACCATTAAGACTCATGTGCATCTTTTCATAGCTCAGTTATAGCACAGAGCACATTGCCTTGTAATTGTTTGTTTACCCATCTGTCTCTATGACTGACATGGGAGCCCATTCAGAATAGGAGCTGGGCTTTTTGTAACTTCTATTCCTAGAGCGCAGTACTGTGCCTGCACCTAGTGGGTGCACAATAGATATCCACTGATGAGTATCTTTATTTTCCTGAAAGCAGAAGTTCCTTTTTTTGGTAGTACTTTTAAAAGTAAATTGGAAAAGTTTAATTACTTAAGAGAATCAACATTTCCTTGATTTTCAAGTTGTTGCAAATTTTAAAAAGCCCTTTCCTCTAGGAAACAAAACCACTTAACCAGCATCCCATCACTAGTGATGGCTGAGAAGTGGGTCGAACCCAGGTTTTCTACCTCCTAATGCATCACTCTTCCCTCTTGTTAGTATACATCCTCAAATGAAAGTAAGTACATCAGGTGGCTCTGAGGGGATGGCTCACACAATTATAACAGGTGGCAATCTCAGAGGGAAGATTTGAAATGAATGATGTTAAATACCTGGTTGAAGAAACTGGACTTCTTAACAAAACTCTTACTCTAAGAACTTTGCTGGGTCATTAAGATTTGAATCCCAAGAAAGGGAATATGCAGATGGATAAGCTTCTTTTCTTTTCTTTTTTCTAAAGTGAAAACATATGTTTGTTAACTATAGACTGTGTGAGGTCAGGGACCAAGTTGCCTTGACATTTGCTTTCTGTGAGCATTAGACTGATGTGTTTGAGGAATGGCACATTATATACAACAACCAGATTATGTCAGTCCAGCAATTCTGAAGGGCTCCTGAGATGCTTGCTTTGGTTAACTGCACACAAGGAGTGTAGGGGCCATGAGTTGTTTAATGCCCAGCATCCATCTCTCCTTCTGACAAAAGCTTTCCAAATCTCCTTTGGGAAATTAATTCTCCCATTTCCAGCTTTGTGCTTGGATGGGACTGACTTCAAATCCCAGGTCCAGAGGTGGGCCTTGATTGACTAATCAGCATGTCACATTCTCTTGGTCACAGTGATTAGTTCAAGAATGAGCCAATGACATGAAATAACACAGTCACGAGGAATCCTGGGAAAGTGACTCTTACTTTCTTCTTGTTGGACATGCAAGAGAGAAGATGTAGCTGCTGGAAATGCTGCAGCCATCTAGGATCACATGGGGTCAGAGGTTGGAGCTAAGACTAGGAAGTGGAGACAGAGACATGGAGGGCATGGGGATCATGCTCTGGTGACATTATTTGAGTCCTAGATCAAGTTGTACCTGAAGCCACACTAAAGTGAGCCACTATATCCCCTAGTCTTAGATCAGTTTGAGTTATACTTACTGTTGTAAATGGCACATCCAGGGAAGCAGCATCTGTGGGTGAGAAGGAAAGGAGAGTTTCCTATGGCTTTTTGTGTTAAACCAGAGAAATGGCTAGGTCATGGATAAGGGCATATAGTAGAATAGCCTAAGGAGCTTCTTAAACCTATTTATCTCCTGTACCAGGACCAATTCTAGATCTAGAATCACTTGGGGTGTGTGTGTGTGTGTGTGTGTGAAAAGTTTAAAAGTCCTGCCCCAAATGATGATTCTGATGCAACCAGCCCAATCAGTGTGTCATAGGTGTTGAGATTCTTGGGTTTCCCAAAATAGAAATCGAGAGGAAATCCCAGACAAATTTCCAGCCAAATTTTATTGAGCTTATGCTCAAGCACAAGGGAGACTGCACAGAGGAGAGGAAGGTCCTTGGAACTGACTCTGGGGCTGGCTCTGCTTGGCTGCTTTTAGAAGCTGGGGGGCAAAGCAGGCTTGCGTGAAAAGGTCGGCTTTCTGAAAAAAGGCTGGCTTTACAGGTTACTTGCCTGGTAACTACGTTCCCATCTGTGCTATGGGGGCAAGATGGAGGATTGCTCATTATCGCCACTCCAGGAAGATCATATGTGTCACGTCCTGCGTGGCAAGGGCAAGTGGGACACGAGAGGGGCGACGCAGATTAAGGAAAAACAAGAGACAGAAGAAAGATAAGAGCGAGACCAAGGGACTCAGCCAAAGACGACTGAGCCCAAGGGACTCAGCCAAGGAAGACTGAGCCCCGAATCGGGTCAGCGCATAGCTTTTATTGAGAATTTTCAAGGAAGCAAACTGTAACAAATCATTAACGGTGGTTTGTAGTTCTCAGGATTTACACAGTCCTCTACTCCCCTGAAAGTGTTCTTTTCAGGGTGTACTGTGACTTACTCTTCCATTAAAGTATTACCTTGTCTTTATTATGATAATTGCTATGAAACCCAGACTCGGTTTTTGTAAGTCACCTAAAGAATGTTTACTAAAGCTATCTTAACTATCTAGAAATCATCCTAAATTCTAGCAGTTAAATACAATCATAAAACTCACAGTATACTTGAGCTATACCAAAAGACTAGGAGTGGCTGTGTTTAAGGTAAAAGCATCTAAAATCTATTCATTTGTAAATAACAATACCTAGTAACCAAAAGGATCTCACACCTCTCTTATCCTACAGAGGGCTGCATCCATTTCTCAGTCAAAGCTTCAGTATCTGTTGCTGCAACAAGGCACTGGGCAAAGGAATTCACACAAGGCTGATTAACAATTCCATGGTCAGCGGATGTCTTAGAGCTGCCTCTTACCCGGAACTCTCATGGCCTGAAGACTTAATCTTTCAGGAGACTATTCACAGTAGGGCCCTTAGGCAAATGCATCAGCTTCTCACAGGCCTGAGTTTTCTGGCCTGAGTTTGTCAGAGGCCTGTGCCTCAGTTTCCAAGGGGCTTGATTCCCAATATCACAGTTCAGGGGTCCCCTATGGAACTACCGCCTGGCTTGGGTTGTCTCCCCACATTTAGGAGATCTTACCCGTCCTTGGCTGCGTAGTTAGCTCATTGCGGCACCACAGGAACATATCACAAGTGTAGTAAATATATTGTCTCCTATAGAAGAAAAGGCACATGGGTTCATAGAGGCAGGAGATATTACATGACCAACCATAAGGCAGCACCCTTAATATCCAGTGCTGAGCAGGGCAATGTGGCCTTGTCAGACACTGGGTTGCTATCAGCTTCCCACACATATGGTAGTCAAACCTTGATCAATGGCGCATGGGAAATAGCAGTTTTGATATCTGAATGGAAGTAAACTGTGAGAAGGGAGATAATAATCACTTACTTCAGCAGTTTTGTGTAGGGAGGAATGGGGTGGCTGCATTTTTGTGGCATTCCTTCTGGCCATCTGTCATTCCTTTGGCCCTTGGCCCAAGTCCCTATGCTGTACCCACTGGGCTGATTCTGCTGCCCATGTCCCCACCCTGATCATAATGCTTCATTATTTCCATGGGACCAGCAAAGGACCCCACTTGCTAACTTAATTCAGAGTGTTGAACACTCAACCCTCTTTTAGACCTTTTGTGGTGCTAAGTTGTTACCTTTCTCTTCCTCTGGGAGAAGCACCCATGGCCTCCTACTTCCCTTTTATCCCACATCTCTCCTTTTAGGACCCTATTCAGGTTGATCTTTAAGGTTATATGAACTTATCTAGTCACAGGAATTAAAAGTGTGAATTCATGATGCAATCCCTACTGACAAGAACTGGTTACAAGGATGCAGAAACACAAAAGAATGGGTATTTAAAGCGATGAGTGGGATATGAACACTAAGAAAATAGGGCTGTTGAAGTCTGGAGGTTTTGCCCCTTCCTGCCCCTCCCACAGTGTTGTCATCCCAATTCTCTCTCCTTTTATTTGTTTCTTTCTACCAAATAACACTTGGTTAAGATTTTGTATTGTAATTTCTCATGATGCTAAGCCAGTTAATTCTTCCTGCATTTAGCTGACCCATCAGACCCAAAACACTATTTGAAGGGACAAGGGAAGGGATATGCTCTTGTACCACATTTTTGTATTACAAAAGTGAAAGCAGGGTGAATCAATAAACAAAATTAGAGGCATAGCATTCTCAATTGAGAATTCATGGTTAAGTAATTAGGTTCTTTATAAAGAATAGCTTGCAGGCTGCTTCCCACAGGGTAGATATGATGGTAGCTGCTGGGACACATGCTAGCTGGCTGAAGAAAGTGAGGGGAGGGCACTAAGAGAGAATAGAGAAAAGTGATTACAGATTATCATTTCTCAGCTTCTCTGGAGAGAAAAGCCTCCAAAGCTCCATAATGTCCATTTTTGATAGTCTTTGGAGTCTCTTTGAAAAAGATTTCAGGATAGTTTCAAAGTTGACCTAGTGGGACTCTGGACTTGGCCCCTGAAAGGTGTTACTAGATTTCTTGGAGAATGATAGATCCTCCACAGTTCTCGCTGAAGTGCCTTCAACCAGGAGAGCTGCTAGGTGGGCTGTGATGTGCTGTGAATACCTAGGAAGGCGGAAGAGGTTCTGTCAAGCTTCACACTTTGTATTTTGGGCTTCCCCCAAAGACCGAAGGGCATGGGCAGGAGTAACACACACAAATAATGGGGATTGCTGAGCACCACATGTTAGGTAACGAAAATGACAAAAGGCAAAATTTCCTTAGCAAGCTCCTCTGACTAGAGTTAGATTCATCAGGACTATTTGCCTCAATCTTCTCTGCCAGATCATCTACAGTTCAGCAACCACTTCAGAAGCCATTGCCTGAAGGGTGGATCAGCTTTTCTTCCTGAGACAGGACCACTGTTGGAGTCTTCTCCATTTATTATAATGGATGGTTGTGGGGTGGGGAGTTTATAGCAGGCAGTTTATTCCCTCTGTTTCCATCTTGGGAAAGATCATTCAGCAATATTTAATCCCTGAAGTATACAGGTCATAGTATTTTTTTTTTTTTTTTTGAGGGCAGTATCACTGACTCTCATATGTGGGACCGAACCGGGGCCGCTGGCTTCCCAAACCAGCGCTTAACCACCGCGCCACTCAGCGGGCCCTCACAGGTCATAGTTTTAATAGCACTTTTATATCATATTGTTTTTAGTTCAGATATTAAGATATTACATACGAAAGTATAAGTCCCTTCAAAGATGGAATTATGTCTCATTCTTCTAGTCATTTTTAAATTTTCAAGTGATTTCATTTTCTTCTTTGTGTTACTTGTACTTTCTAATGTTCTACAATTAAACTATATTAAATGCATTGCTTTTTAAAAAGTGAAGATATTGTAAATTAATATTTTATCACATACCATAAAATTAACCCTTTTGAAGTGCAATCTCAGAATTTTTAGTAGGTAGTTTTGCAACTATCTTCACTATATAATTCCAGAAACATTTTTCTTGCCCCCCAAAATAAAATTTATACTCATTAGTGGTCACTCCCCATTAGGACCCCCCAGCCTCCGGCATCTATTACTATGTTTCATGGGAGCCCATGATCAACTAATAAAAGCCATAGGTCTCTGTGAGTCAGACCATTCTGATGACTTCTTTGACTTTGTAGTCCATGTCTATATGAAACTATGTCTACATCATTTCTGGCAATAAAATGCCACCATTTTGCTGCCAAAATCCATCATCCTGAAGCAGCTGGCTAGATAGAATAATGAGTGGCCATTTGAAAACTCAACTGCAGGATCAGCTAGGTGTCAGTTCCTTACAGGGCTAGGTAATATCCTCCGGCTTTCTGTATATGCTTTAAATCAGTGTCCAGTATACTTGTATAGGACTATTTCTCTTATAGCCAGAATTCATGAGTCCAGGGATCAAAGGGTAGAAATGGGAGTGGTTGGGATCCACTAGCAAAACTTTTGCTTCCCATCCCCATGTCCTTAGGCTTTGCTGGTCTAGAGATGTGAGTCCCAAAGGGAGGAATACTTCTTCCAAGAGACACTGCTACTGCCCCAGGAACTTGATGAATAAGTCTTGGATCACCCCACCAGATAAAAACCATGGCCAGTTGAAGTGCTTGCTGAAGGTAAGAATATGGAATGGGAAGTAGAAGAATGTAATTATAAATACTATGACCACTGACCAGCTGCAGAAGTAAGGACTAATTGTTATGAATATTTCTTCCTTATTATTAATGAATATATATGTATTGTGTTGTCAGAAAAGTCTGATGCATTTTTGCAACAAAAAACATAGAAAAAATATGTCATGACTTTTCTGACAACCCAATATATACAGTGAGCAAATATTTTTGTTTTCTCTCCTCTCTCTCATCCTCTTATCATCTAACATGAGATGTATTAGTAAAAGTTAACTTTATACCACAGTATTTAAGTTACAGAATATCAAAGAAGAAGAGTAAACAACACCTAAAGACTTTACAACCTCTTCTGGGAAAGGGTTAGCATGATTTTGGTTGTACATAAAATAGTTGTATCATGTTAAGCAGACGTATGACTTGTTATTGTTTTCATTTGGAGATTAAGTATAACTTTAGGAGATGTGTATGGATGCTCAGTTGACAAGGGATGGACTGTGATGGTCTTTTTGACATGTGGACTTGACTAGACTAAACTTCTCAGTTATTTAATCAAACACTAACCTAGGTGTTGCTGTGAAGGTAATTTTTAGATACAATTAAAATTCATAATCAGTTGGATTTGTTAGCGAGATTTTCCTAGATAATCTGGGTGAGCCTGATTCAGTTGAAAGGCAGAGCTGAGGTTTCCCTGAGGAAGAAGGGATTTCACTTGTGTACAGCCTATGCCCTAGAGTTCCATCCTGGCCTTCCTGATGGCATGACCTACTGGCTTTAGACTAGCCAAGTCAGTCCCTACAATTGTGTAAACCAATTTGTTGCAATAAATCTATGAAAATATATCTCCCACAGGTTCTGCTTCTCTGGTTGAACCCTGACTAAATGAACCTGGCTAAAATGATGTTTACAAAATGTTGACAATTATTTCTCAGGAATGGGATTGATTTTAGGTGATGTGCTTTTTTTTTTTTTTTTTTTAATTTTTTATTGGGTAACTATGTGTTTTTCCCAGGACCCATCAGCTCCAAGTCAAGTCATTTTCAATCTAGCAGTGGAGGGCGCTGCTCAGCTCCAAGTCCAGTTGCCGTTTTC
Source organism: Aselliscus stoliczkanus (assembly GCA_033961575.1). Lineage (NCBI taxonomy): Eukaryota > Metazoa > Chordata > Mammalia > Chiroptera > Hipposideridae > Aselliscus > Aselliscus stoliczkanus. The sequence continues at coordinate 30,051,089 of CM066731.1, forward strand.
AGTCTAGTTGCAGGTCGTGTAGCCCACCATCCCATGTGGGGATCAAACCAGCAACCTTGTTGTTAAGAGCATGCACTCTAACCAACTGAGCCATCCTGCTGTTCGTCAGCAGCTCAGCTCAAGTCGTTCTCTTCAATCTAGCTGTGGAGGGCGCAGCTCACTGGCCCATGTGGGAATGGAACCAGCAACTTTGTTGTTCAGAAAACATGCTCTAACAAACTGAGCCACCTGGCTGCCCCAGGTGATGTGCTTTTTAACTTTCTTCTTTTCTTCCCCATACTGTTCAAGTGTTATAAATAACATTTTTAAACAAAAGCAATAGGTAAAAATTAGCATTTTCACATAAAATAACAGTTAAAAATCAACAATTTCACAAAATTATTTAAAGCCTAACTCCATTTGCAATGCTCACAGAACTCTAGCAAGTATTTATAATACTTAGAGCTACTAAAAACACAATTTAAAAAACGCTTTGGTCTTCACAGAATTGAACAAAAAATTTCATCTAAACTATAATTTATTGTGCCCTTTTGTTTTTTGAATGTTTATGAGCACAGGGACCATATCTTACTCTTCCTTTGTTCTATTTGCTGTCTAACTTAGGGCTAAGTATAATGTAGGTCACTGTCAACGTTTCTTAATTAATAAACATGTCCCATATACAAATATTTATGTCCTAACTTCCTTGAGCTATTTTCTAGTAATTCCCAAAAGTATCCACTTCCCCCTTTCAAACTAGGATGTCAAACACTATAATTTAAAAACATACTAAACATTAAATTGTTACATGCACATTTTCTTTATTTTATTAAAAATATATTGACAGTATTTATTTTATGGAGTTGAAATAGCTTTGTACTTACCATTTTGTACTTTGCTCTCTTATTAATAATATTTCAAGCCCACATAACTTTGAGTCAACACAATCCATAAACTTGTCTTTCTAATGATTATAGAGCATTCCATCATGTAAATATGCCACAGTTTGCTCATCCATATTTCTATTTTTAGATATTTGGGTTGTTTCCAGTTTCTATCTATTATATTATAAATAACGCAACTGTGAAGGCTTGTTTAAACCAATGGGTTTAAAATTATCTTTTTAGGGTCATTTCCTTAGGTCAATATCTCTAAAGATGAATTAGTTGGAAAAAAAGACACAAATATTTTGTTGCCTATTGTCAGACGGCTTTCTAGAAAGACTAAAACAATTTTGCAGCATTACCAATAATATGTTCCCCTGAAGCTACATCCATATTGGATTGTTAATCTTATTTATTTTTGTTGGTTTACTAAGTATACAATGGAATCAAAGTTGCTTTAAGGTGCTGTGGAATAACACCCTTAATATCTTTAGAAGCTCTATTGTTGGGAGGAGTGAGGGGGTCTAGCAAGTCATAACCTTAAGATTTTTAGAAGTATTTTTGTCCGGCTTAAGGGTCTCTCAGGCACCAACTTCAATCTTTCTAAAGTCTTTGCAAAAGATCTTAGAGCTGCACCTTTGATCTGAATTTCATATTGAAACCATGTTTTCCTTGCAGCCCCCTAGATTTGATCTTTGCCTTAAGGCCATTTCTTACATTGAGAACATTTTGTGCCTTGAAGGTTTCCCTGGATGCTTTTTTTAAAATTTCCTCTAAATTCTGCTCAAGTAGTTCTTTATTTAGTTCACTCCTTTCTACTTGTATTTTATCAGAGCATATAAAGCTAAAAGAAGAAAATTGACACTTTCAACATATTGTCTGGAAATCTCCTTACTAGATCAACAAGTTTACCGGGCACCCTTTTTTTAAAATTAGGTTCAGGTATACAAAACAATGTAATAGTTAGACTTACACCCCTCACAAAGTGATAACCCCTCCCCCAATCTATTACCCCTCTGCCATCATATATAGCTGTTACAATTCCATTGACTCGATTCCTTATGTTGTACTCCACATCCTGTGTGTGTGTGTGTGTGTGTGTGTGTGTGTGTGTGTGTGTATATATATATATAAAATTATAGTTGACATTCAATATTATTCAGCTTCAGCTTCAGGTGTACAGCACAGTGGTCCATGAAGTGGTCTCCCTGATAAGACAAGTGATAAGACAAGTGATCTGACACCCTACAAAATCTTTACAACATTATTGATTATATTCCCTGAATTGTCTTTTGAATCCCTGTGGCAACATTGTAGTTATCAATTTGTGCTTTCTAATCCCCTCACCTACTCCCTCATCCCCACCCACCTCCATTCTATCAACCATCAATTTTTCTCTATTTCTCTGTGACTATTTCTGTTTAGTTTGCTCATTTATTCTGTTCTTTAGATTCCACATATAAGCGAGATCATATGGTGTTTGTCTTTCTTCTTCTGACTTATTTCACTTAGCATAATGTTCTCTAGGTCCATCCACATTGTTGCAAATGTTAAGATTTCAGTCTTCTTTATAGCTGAGTAATATTCCATTGTATAAATGTACCACAGTTTCTTAATCCAGTTGTCTACCAATGGGCATTTCAGTTGTTTCCATGTCTTGGCTATTGTGAATTGCGCTGCAATAAACATAGGGTGCATATGTTTTCCTGAATTTGCGTCTTGAGTTTCTCAGGATAGATACTTAAGAATGAAATTGCTAGATCATTAGGTAGTTCCATTTCCAGTTTTTTGAGACACCCTTTCTATTTGTGATGTCATCACAGGCAACAGTTTCAGTAAAATTTCTCCTTGTTATAAATCGTACCCCCTTTGCCTGACTGCTCTGCCAGCCTTTGCTAATAGTCCTCTGGAGAGTCTTTAGGCCCCCACCCACCTTCATCTCCCAAAGCCAATCATATATGCTTTAGTTTTTTTCTTATAGCAGCATCGCGTTACTAGTTGCCAGTTTCTGTTTCCATGATCTATCAATGTGGAACAAATCACTCCCCAACTTTGTGTTGTAAGACAACCACCACTGGGCTATTTTTTGAGAATTTGTTAGTTGATTGGTCTTAGCTGGGAGGTTGTTTTGTCTCATGTGATGGTAACTGGTGCTACAAAGGTGAGACTGGGCTGGAATCGCCAAGGTGGCTCATTCATGTGACTGGCAGTTGGTGCTCAGAGCTCAGCTGGAGCTGTCAAATAGAGGACGTGGCTCTTCTCCACACTGCCTCTCCATTTGGCTTGTTTCTTTAGCATGGCAGCTGAGTTCCAAGAGAGAAGAAATAGAAGCTTCTAGTCTTAAAGCCTGGGCTGAGAGGTCCAAGAATGTATTTCTACTGAATTCTATTGATCACAGCCATCTTAGGGTGTGCTTAGATTCAAAAGAAGGGAAAACAAAAAGTTCTCAATAAAGAAAGGCAGAGGCACGCAGGAGGGAAGAAAATAATGGTGCCATCTTTGGAGCCTATCTATCATGCCAGGATGACTGGGTAATTTATCAGCTTAACTCAGGATTGCTGTGGAAGTAGAAGACACCCACTGTTCATTCATTCATTCATTCATTCATTCATTCATTCATATCAGCTTTTTACAGACTACTATGTGCTGGGCTTTGTACTAGCCATTGTGGATATAGTGGTGAAAAAAGACAAAGTCCCATCTCTCATGGAGCTTATAGTCTAGTTAGGGGGAGATCAAAATTAAAAAAAGAAAAATACACACACACACACACACACACACACACACACACACACACACACGAAAAAGAGTAGGTAGTTGTTGCAGGTTGAATTGTGCCCTCCTCTAAAAACCTACCTACATATGTCTTTCCCAACGAACATGGAATTCCTCCAGAGACCATTCACCTTCAGTTTTACAAAGGTCTCCAATTCATTGACCCCACCACTAGCAAACACACCATCATGACTTCACTTCTTATCCAGGTTAGACACCAAGGTCCACTTTTTTTTTTTTTTTTAAAGATTTTACTGGGGAATTGGGGGTGGGGAAAAGCGTTGGGGAACCGGGGAAGGGGAACAGACAAGTTGCTGTCCTTTTGTTCTTCAGTCTAGTTGTGGAGGATGTTGCTTCACTGGTCCATGTTGGTATCATCATTATGCTCTTCTCAGGTGAAGCAGGTCGGTCGCTGGCCTCTGGACAGCCGCTCACAGCAGCTCTTGGCAGCTCACACCAGCTGCCAGCCACTCATGCTGGCTGCCGGCCACTCACTGTAGCCTATGGCAGCCCACTGCAGCAGGGGCTGCAGCTATGCCATCCTGGGGATGACGGCAGCCCAGCTCCAGGTGGAGCTGTTGCTCACCATCTTAGCTATGGAGGGCAGTGTCACTGGCCCTCATATGTGGGATCCGAACACTGGCCGCTGGCATCCCAAGCCAGCTTTTAACCAACGCGCCACTCGGCTGGTCCCCAAAGTCCGTCATTTTAAACGTTTCTCCCTTGGCTCTCTTCTTCCACCACGACTTCCTGGTATATTCCAAATAAATGAAATCAAACTATCAGTTGACTCCATGCTTGAACTCAAGCATGTAACTTGCTTTGGTCAATTAACGTGAATGAAATTGATGTGATATTTCTGAATGGAAACTTTAAAAATCAATGTAAAATTCATCAATTTATTTCTCTCTCTCTCTCTCTCTCTCTCTCTCTCTCTCTCTCTCTCTCTCTCTCTCTATCTCTCTTTCTCTTTCTCCTGCCCCAGTACCTGACAACCCTCCAAATGGGGGCTGCTCCATAAGCCTGGGTTCTGGAGTAAGGAGGAATTAGAGTAGATCCCCTAACTGACTCATGATGGGCATGTACTGTGAGTGAAAAATAAACTTTTAGTATTATGTAACTGAGAGTTTATTGTTTGTTTTCACAGCACAACCTAACCTATACCTACTAATACAGGTGAGGACAAGTCTGCCAGATGGAAAGACAGGTAAGTGTATCTCATGCAGAGAGAACGTTGTGTAAAAAGGCACAGAGAAGACTGGGGACATCATGAGGGGAATGTAACATAGGTTGAGTGGAGTGAAGCTGCAAGAATGAGCCTGCAACAGCAGGTTAGGACTTGATGGTGAAGGACAAACGATGAGATGACATGGAGTTTAACCTTCGTCATGGAAGTCATTTGGAATCCGTGAAGGTTTTTAAATAGGGGATTTTCCCTGTCCAGCGTGCTTTTGGGAAAATTATGTAGGCTTTAGTGTGAAGACAGAATTGAGGGAGGAGAGGCAGTTAAACCTTCAGCTATGGAGAAAGTTTGGAGAGAGACTTTTCTTATAGTATACAGGAAGGATAAAATGAAGACATGAGCCTTGGTGATATTAGTGATTTGTCTTTATGACATTAAATTTTTAATAGAGAAAAATATGAGATTGTGGATAAGAGCTTGGCTCTGGAATTAGACAGAACTTAGTTTAAAACCCACTTTGTCCTCTACCTGGCGTTGTTACCTGAGCAACAGTTCCTCAACCTCTTGGTCTCAAATTCCTCTTTAACAATTAAAATAATACTAGTGTCTCCATTTTGGTTTTTTGTGAGGCTTACAATGGATAATGCACATAAAGCATTTAGCATGAGCCTAGCATAAAGTAAGGCTTCCATAGATATTCAGTACAATGATGATGAGGGCGGTGACATTGTAATAAATGGTATGAGACAGATTCAAGTTAGTTTTTTACAACCAAATGATGTACTGAAACTAGGTCAGGATTTGGAAACAGAAGGGTCTGAGTTTCAATAGTACCATTCACTGACAAGTCATTTTTAAAAAGATGGCCGTATGTAAGGCTTTTGTTTTCTGATCCATTCAGCCACCCTATGTTTTTGACTGGAGCATTTAACCTATATACATTGAAAGTAATTGTTCATAGATATGTAGTTACTGCCATTTTATTATTCATATTTTTGATTTTTTTAAAAAAAGATTTTATCAGGGAATTGGGGGAGGAGAACAGACAAGTTGCAGTCCTTTTGTTCTTCAGTCTAGTTGTGGAGGACATTGCTTCACTGGCCCATTTTGCTATCACTGCGCTCTTCCTGGGTGAGGCAGATCAGTTGCTGGCCTCTGGACGGCTGCTCACGGCGGCTCTTTGCAGCTCACACTGGCTGCCGACCACTCACTGTAGCCTATCGCAGCCCACTGCAGCAGGCTGCATCTACGCAGTAGCCAGGTGACTCACAGAAGCCCAGCCCCAGGTGGAGCTGGTCCTATCTTTTCTGAGAAGCTCTTTGTCTGTCCTTTGATTTTAAATGATAGCCTTGCTGGGTAAAGTACTCTTAGTTATAGATCCTTGCATTTCATCACTTTGAATATTTCCTGCCAATTCCTTGTGTCCTGCAATGTTTCTGTTGAGAAATCAGCTGACAATCGTATGGGAGCTTTCTTATAAATTACTAGTTGCCTTTCTGTTGCTGCTTTTAGGATTCTCTCTTTGTTTTTAACCTTTGCCATTTTAATTATAATGTGTCTTGGTGTGGACCTGTTTGGGTTCATCTTGTTTGGGACTCACTGCACTTCCTGGACTTGTATGTCTATTTCCTTTGCCAGGTTAGGAAAGTTTTCAGTCATTATTTCTTCAAATAAATTCTCAATCCCTTGCTTTCTTTCTCCTTCTGGTACCCCTCTGATGTGAATGTTGTTACTCTTGATGTTGTGCCATAGGTCTCTTAAACTACCCTCATTTTTTCTTATTTAATTCTGTTTTCTTTTTGCTGTTTTGATTAGGTGTTTTCTGCTACCTTGTTTTCCAAATCATTTAGTCTGCTGGTGATTCCTTCTAGTGCATTCTTCATTTCAGTTATTGTATCTTTCACTTCTGATTGGTTCTTTTTTATGGATTCTATGTCTTTTTTTAATGCTTGCTATCTCTGTTGAAGTTTTCACTAAGTTCCTTGAGCATCCTTATAAACCACTGTTTTGAACTGTCTCTGGTAGGTTGCTTGTCTCCATTTCATTTAGTTCTTCTACTGGACTTTTCTCCTGTTCTTTTATTTAGGACATATTTCTTTGTTTCCTCATTTTGGTTGCCTCTCTGGGTTTGTTTCTGTGTATTAGGCAGATCTGCTATGTATTCCAGTCTTGCCATGTGGCCATATGTAGTAGGTGCCCTGTGAGGCCCAGGGGCAGCCTCCCTGATCACCTGCACTAAATGTTCCAGGAGTGTCCCTTGTGTGGGTTGTGTGTGCCCTCCTGTTATAGTTGAGCCTTGGTTGCTGTTGGCATGTTAGTGGGTGGGATTGACTGGCTGTGTGGCTTGGTCATGTCTACAGCTTACGGGCTGCTGTGTGGGGGGTGGGGGAGTGGGGGCTTACCACACAGAAGTGGAATTTGCCCCAGCAGTCTCTGGTGCCTGTTGAGACTGTCCTTTGGGTGTGCCACTTGTGGGGCTAATTGGGTGGTGCTGCTCTGTGGTCTGAAGCCACCCTTCAAGTATGTTTGTTCTGGGGCCTCTTGGGAGGGGCTCTGGTGCAGGCCCAGGTCAGCCACTGCTTGTGACTGGCCTCAGACTACCTGGCAGGAGCTACAACGTGATCCATAGTTGGTCGCTGTCAGTGCTGGACCTGGAGGCATGTGGTAGAGGCCACAATGTGAACTGAGAATTGCTGCCGCCAGTACCAGGTCTATGGTAGCTGTGCAAAAAGCCAGGACATCTGAGGCCTGCTGCCACCTGCCAGCCCTCATAAGGTTCAGCCACTGATAAAGCTTCCTGCATATGGAGATGTGTGTGGTGGGGTCTCAGTGAGTCAACAGGGTGGAGCAAGTGGAGCGCACCAGAACAATTCAGATTTGGCCTCGGGCATGGGGGAGGGCTCAACACAGAAAAGATGGCACCTGGCTGCCAGCTGCACAGGAGAAGGGCCCAACACAGGGGAAATGGCAACTGTCTTCCAGCCCTTGTCTAAAGCCACAGACCTCAGTCTGCCCCCTGTATGTCTCCAATGCCCCCTGAGACACTGTCCCTCCACCGAAGCCTAGGGTGAGTGCCTGGGAATGACAGAATCTGTATGCAGGCCGTTTAAGAGGATGCCTGGGTGTCCCGCAGCCTTCTGTCCCACACAGATGGTTGGAATCCCCATTGTTTTCACAGCCAGATATTATGGGGCTCCTCTGCCTGGCACCAGTATTCCAGGCTGGGGAGTCTGGTGTGGGGACAGGGGGAACCTCTGTGGCCAAGATATCCCCCCCAGTTTTTATCTGCCGTGTAGGAGTTTGGGGTTTCCCATTCTGCGTCTCCACTCCTTCTACCAGTCTCTTCCTTTTTTTTTTTGAGGGCAGTGTCACTGGTCCTCATACGTGGGACCGAACTGGGGTCGCTGGCTTCCCAAGCCAGCGCTTAACCACCACGCCACTCGGCTAGCCCCTCTACCAGTCTCAAAGTGGCTTTTTCTCTATATTCTTAGATATAAACTTCTGTTCAGTTAGACTTCAGATGGTTGTCCAAGGTTCATTGTTATATAGTTTAGTTGTAATTTTGATGTGTTCACGGGATGAGGCTAGCACAGTGTTTATCTACCCTACCATCTTGGATTCTGGGGATATGTTATTTTAGACAGGTGGTCAGGGAAGACCTCTTTGATAAGGTGACATATGCTCAGAGGCCTTAAGGAAGTCAGAGAAGATAGCATGTGGAATCTGGACGAAAGCAAATGCAAAGGTTCTTTTTTCTTCTTTTTTTTAGAAACTGCAATGAGGCCAGTGACTGAATATGAAAAAGTAGGGGCAGAGGGAGACTTAGGAGATGAGAATAGAGAGCTGGAGGCTGGATGCAGGTTAGAAGGGACCTTTGGGTCATTGAAAGGATTTGGAATCTTACACTGAGTGAGATAGGAAAGCAACTGGAAGTTTTGAGGAGATGAATCACAAGATCTGGCTTTGGTTTTTACAGGATTGTTCTGTGGAAGGATTAGGCTGTCCTGTGGAAGAGCATAGACTACATAGGGGGGGGGGGATGAGAGAGAAAGTAGGAGACCAGTATGTACCTGCCATATTTCAAATGGGAGATGGTGGCAGTTTGGACTAGGGGGATAGTGGTGGAGATGGTATAAATACCTATATTTCTACTGCCTTTACACGCCTCCACTTTCAATTTAGAAGGTTTAAGATGGGAACCAGCAATCCATATATGTTTTAAAAGTTCTCTAGTTGAATCTGAGGCATGGCCAGGTTTTAAAACCAGTGACTCAGCTGTGAAATTACACCTTTCTTTCCTCTGAGTCTTCCTCTTGACCTCTCTGCCTCTCTCTGTTCTTACCTTCTCCTCTAACTCAGGGCTTCTGCCTCAGGCACCTTCTGCATGGTTCTGCTGCTCTTGTTTCCCGTTATCTGTCCTCCCTGGTTATTTTCTGCTATTCTCAGCCTGCCAAACCCCAGGCAGCTGCCCACTCACACACCCTGGAGAGTAAACCCACGCTGCAGCTTGATCTATCTTCCCCCAATGCCCTTTCCTTTTAGTTTGTCATTTCCCTACCAGAAACTTTCTCATGTTCCTGCTCTGCCTCCCAGATAAGATCAACCCACCAACCCCTTGCAGGTCCCAATCAATCATCCTACTTGTGGGATCATCCCATTGTGCCTGCCCAAAGTCACCTTCAGGGGGTCTAAATGATTTATTCGCCTTGCTTCAGAAACAACATAGAAGTTCCCACTTTTACCGCTTCTTACAGTTTATTTCATCAGCTGGTCTGATGATCTCTTTCCTTTCTGCCTTACCAAATTCTGCACATCTTGCAAAGGCATCACACTAATTCTTATTTAAAATGTTTGAATGAGTAATATCTGCACATGGTTCAAAATTCAAAGAGTTGGAAAAGGATATATATTTTAAAATGACTTTCCTGATACCCCCAATCTCCAGTCAACAGTTCTCCACTCTAGAGACTTGGCTTTTTTAGCCACCTATAAGTCCTTTCATAAGTGTTCTATCATATACAGTTGTGTGTGTGTGTGTGTGTGTTTATATCTTGTACTTAAAAATACCTCCTATTAATGATTTTTTTTTCTGTTTCTGAACTTGACTTTTATTGGTTTCTATTGCATCATCAAATGATCTCAATTTGGGGTAGGATTTTTTTGGATGACAAAATATCCATAACATAAAACTTGCCATTTCAACCATTTGTAAGTGCATATTTCAGTGGCATTAAGTATATTCACTTTGTTGTGCAACAATCAACATCATCCATGTCCAGACTTTTTCACTTTCCCAAACTAAAACTCCGTACCCATTAAACACTAGCTCTTCATTCCCCGCCCCCCCCCCCCCACACACACATACACCCCCAACCCCTTGCCCTGGCAACCTCCATTCTATTTTCTGGCTCTAAGAATTTCACTATTCTAGGTACTGCATATAAGTAAAATCATATTATTTGTCCTTTTGTGGCTGGATTATTTCACTTAACATATTTCAAAGTTCATCTGTGTTGTAGCATGTGTGATTATTTCTATCTTTCTAAAGGTTGAATAATATTCCATTGTATATATCTACCACAACTTGTTTATCCATTCATTTGACCATGGACACTTGGGTTGCTTCCATTTCTTGGAGCTACTGTGGAGAATGCTGATATGAACATGAGTGCACAAGCATTGGTTTGAGTCCCTGCTTCAAGTCTTCTGGGTATATACCCAGAAATGGATTTGCTGGACTATACGGCAATTCTGTTTAATTTTTTTAGGAACTGCCATATTGTTTTCCACAATGCCTTATTCTTTTAAATGACTGCTTTGTATTCTATTGTATGGATATACCATAAGCTATTTGACCAATCCTATATTGGTGGATATTAAGAATGTTTCCAGGCTCTTGCTATAAAAATATTGTAATAAAATTCCTTGGAAATTTTTGTTTGTATACATAGAAAAGTATATTTGTGAGATAAATTTTTAATGCCATTACTTTTGCTATATTCCACTGGCTAGAACCAAGCCCTCACTCAAGGAAAGAGTGTTCTATAAGGGTATGAAAATTAGGAAGTGGGGGACTCTTGAGGGCCATCTTAGAAGCCAGTCTAACATAGTTGGACTACACATGTGCAAGACAAGATCTTCAGAAATTGAATATTGTAGGGGAGTACTCAAATGCAAAGTTGAATGAAGGTATGGAGAGTTCTCATATACCTGCTGCCCCCACGCAATATGCACAACCTCCCCCATGATCAGCATCCTTCACACTGGAGTGTTACATTTGTTAAACAACTCACCTAGCATGCTTTATATCTTTCTTTGTTTCGCTTCTACTTTTCTTCACCCTCACCTCTTCCTGGACTTGCACCTCTCAGAGAAATCATCTATACCTTAATCTTTGCCTCAGGCTCATCTTTCCAGAGAACCTGGGCTAAGAGAGATGGCACCTATAATTTATCTTTGCTTTTAGTGTCCATCTCAATGAACAATTTCCGAGTATACTTTAGCATAGCAAATAGAACCATGACTCACTTTTGATAATTCACATTGTCATTTTCACATATTACCTCATGTCATGTTCTCTAATGTTTTGAACATTCTTCCCCATTCCCTCAAACTTTATGCTAATGACAGTGAATATTAAAATAGACAGATTACAGAAAGGATCAATTTGAAAAAAACTTGACTGAATATGGATTTGGTAATTTGCTCCTAGATTTCATGTTGACTGGCTGGAATAAGCTAAAATATATTTTAAAAATGGACAATTTAGAAACTTACTTTTAAGGTCCAGGGAAAGGTTTTGCCTGCATTTCATCTCATTGTGCTGCCATGGCTTCTTGCAATTTGTGCCATCTCTTCAATCCAGTGAAACTGTTAGGGGAGTTGTTGAAACAGCAACCCACAGACAAAGAAAGACACAAATCCCTTCCTTCTCTAATTAGTTCTGATTTTCAGCAACATGTCAGGTAGAAGTAAGAGCTCAGAAATGTTATGTTTTTTGGTTTGTTTTTTTTCTTCCCTTAAATAAATGGGAGCTTAGAAGTAAATAAGTGCATATATATGCCTGTGCCTCTCCTACTGCCATACTGTGTGCAGGCAAATGAAAGCGTTTCTTTCTAAGCCTCTAACTTCGGGTACATTATGTACAATTTATTTTCCTTTTAGCCTCAAAGCTGGATAAGTGTAACCAGACCAAAAAAACTGTTAATAAAAGCAGACCTTAGACAGTAAGAAAAATTGAGTCTCTTCTAATGCTTTCATGATTTCAGAGCAGTAAATTGCTGACTCTTTCATTATCATATGAACAAAGACAGGGTTTCTGAAAGGGCAGCAGTTACCTACAATAGTTTCTTCCCAGCTCTCATTTTCTTGCATTTACTGTATTTCCCTCATGGTTTAATGAGGCTCACTTCAGTCGGGTGATGCCCTTATGGTAGTTCTGGCAATCAAGTGACTATGTGGTGGTTGTTAAAAGGGCTCTGAGCCCCACATGTAGGAGCCATTATGGGACATCAAAAAGAGGCCCCTAATTTAGTTTGAGGATTGAGGAAAAATTAAGGGGATACCCTTCCAGAGTTTGATACCATTGAGCTAATTCTTGAAGGCTAAGTGGGAGTTAGCTATATGAGTAAATGGGATGAGGCAGTTCTACGAATCAAAAAAGATGTTTTAGATTGAGTTTTGCTTTAGTAAGTAGACCATGACATATAATCATTCTTTGGAATATTGAGTTCTTACTTTGCTTCAGAGACACTTTTTCTGAATGGTAATAAGGATGTATATATAACAGGAATAACATATAAGACAGTATGTATTACCTCAGCTAAATAAACAAATAAACAAACAAAGCTGTATTATTCACTTTTCTGATGTTATTATTTTCTAGATAATTTTTCTATTCAACTGGCCTTTGTTCAGTCTACAAAGATGTTGAAGTCATCCCTTTCTGGAGAGAGAAATCTTATATCAGTTAGGACTCTTTCAGGTAGAAGTTGAGGTTGAACAAGAAACTCAGCCCTAACTGACTTAACTAAAAACAGAGATTGTTGAAAATCTAGCCACAGGGACAGCCAGAGCCAGTGGCTCAGACAATGTCACCATGACCTAGTTTCTCTCTATCTCATAGCTCTGACTTCTGCTGTGTTGGTTTAATTTTCAGCTAGGCTTTCTCCTTATGAGGTAGGGTGACCACACAACTCAGAACTGCCTCTAAGTTCTGATCCTCCTCCCCTCCAAAAAAGATAATTCAAACAATAATTCCTGATAATTCAAATGAAAACCCCAGAATTGAGTCTATATGCCTTACATTTTAAAGCACTTGGGTAATTTCCCCATCCATGCCAATTCTTGGGTTATTTTCCCAAAAATGATTGCAAAGAGAATGCTAGTGATATGCATTGTGTTGATTGAAGCTTGGATCATGTGAAGAGTATGGAATAAAGTAGAGAATGTGAAATTTACCCATAGCAATTCAAGATTTGTTCCCAGAAGGAGGGAGGTAGATATCAAGTGGCCAAAAAAATCTATGTCTACTGTATTGCCTATGTTGCTTTTTCATCAAGCTACTAGTTTCTTATCAAGCTAAAACTAGTGTAAGCTTTCTTAATCTTTCTAAGACTCACTTTCTCCATCTATAAAATGAGGACAATAACCTCACAGGGTTAATGTGAGGATGCAATAAAATAATGTATGGACAGAACTTAGGTTCATAGGAAGCTCTTGGTAAAGGTTGCTTCCTTAGTTTTCCAACTTCTTTATTCTCTTCACTTTGGTGCTAAGATCCTCCAAAATTTAGTCTACACCCACTCTACATTAATTTCTCATCTCTGATTTAATTCTTGATCGAATCCAGCTTCTGTCCTAACCACTGGCAAGCGCCTGGACAAATGAGCTCTTCTTGGACCTCATCCTATCTGATGTCGCTATCGCATGTGAAAGTTCTGACCACCTCTTCCTTTTCAAACCTCTCTCCTCCCTTAACGTCTGAATTCTTCTCTGCTGACTCTCAGACTACTTCTATGGCTGGGCTGTTTCAGTATTATTAGCTCCCTCTTTTCTCTCGGCTTACCCTTTCTGTTTTTGGTTTTTTTCAAAGATTTTATTGGGGAATTGGGGGAGGGGGACAGCTTTGGGGATTTGGGGAAGGAGAACAGACAAGTTGCTGTCCTTTCGTTCTTCAGTCTAGTTGTGAAGGACGTTGCTTCACTGGCCCATGTTGGTATTATCATTGCGCTGTTCCCAGGTGAGGCAGATTGATCACCGGACACTGGACGCCACTCACGGTGGCTCATGGCAGCTCAGATTGGCTGCCGGCTGCTCACGGTAGCTTACAGCAGCCCACTGCAGCTCCTACGCCAGCTGCTGGCGATTCAAGGCAGCCCAGCTCCAGGTCGAGCTGTTGTTCACCATCTTAGCTGTAGAAGGCGCAGCATCACTGGCCTCATGTAGGATCCAAACCGGGGCCCTGATGCTCAGAGCTGGCGTCCCAAGCCAACTCTTCACCAATGCTCTAGTCAGCTGGCCCTTGGCTTACCCTTTCAGTGTCTATGTCCCCTGGGCTCCAGCCTGGTTCACATATTTTAATTCTACATGTTCTCTCTGGGGTCTCTCATCTACCATTATGATTATATCCATTGTTTTATGCTGTCCCCTTCTGAATTTGAAACTCCACCTCAAACATTTTCTCTAGAGCTGCTAATACAAATATGCATTTCATAAACTTTTGTTGAATGTTCACCATTTAACAAATGATTAAATGTCAGGCACTGTGCTAGGTTCTGAGGCTACATTGGTCTGTAAGATAAATTCAGCCCTTGAGTAGTATCCTTCAGTGTATCAGGATTGACCTGTGGAAAGTCTGGGTCATAATAGATTTATGTTTAATGTTTTAGGAAATCATCAAACTGTTTTCCAAAGAGAACATACCATTTTATATTCCTGCCAGCAATGAATGAGAGTTCCAGTCGCTCTATATCCTCATCAACATTTGGTAGTTCAACCTTTTAAATTTTAGCTATTTTAGTGAGTATGGAATTGTACCTTATTATTTATGGTTTTAGTTTGTATTTATCTAATAACTAATGATACTGAGGAGCTTATCATGTACTTATTTACCATCCATGTATCTTTGGTGAAGTGTCTGTCCAATTTTTTTGCCTACATTTTTTTTAACTGGAGTTTCTTGTTATAGAAGTATAATAGTGATTTATTTGTTTTAGATACAAGCCCTTAGATACAAGTTTTGCAAATATTTCCCCCATGGTACATATTTTTCCATCCTTTACTTTTAAGTATATGTAATTTAGTTTTTTTCTTATGACTTTATTTTTTTTTAGGGCAGTTTTAGGTTTACAACAAAATTGAGAGGGAGGTACAGAGATTTTGCATATACTCTCTGTCCCCACACATGTATAGCCTCCCACATTATCAACATCATTCACCAAAATGGTATATATTTTACTAAGGATGAACACATCAAAATCATTCAAAGTCCCCAATTTACCTTCAAGTTCACTCTTGGTATTGTACATTCTATGGGTTCGGACAAAAGTATAATGATATATAGTAATCATATATATAGTAGGAAAACTTAAACTTCAAATTTTCTTATCATAAATGTAAACCTTATTTAAATCCTGCAACCTGAACTTAATATTTCCTTTCTTTCTCTTTCTTTCCTTCTTTCTAAGGTTTTGTGAAATCACTGAGTTCATCCTGTTATTACTCAAACCTTCAACATTCTTACTTCCTATTTCCTACAACATCAAAACAAAATACCTCCCTCTCTCATAACACTGTTGATGGAATATAAATTGGTACAGTCTCTTTTGAGGGCAATTTAACTATACCTATCTCATTTTAAAATGCATAATCCCTTGATCCAGAACTTATAATTCTATGAATTTATCCTTTAGGTATTGTAATATATGTACCCAAAGATATTAAAAAATATTCATTATAGCATTGCTTGTTAATTAATCAAGAAGTGATTAAATAAGTCATGTTACATTTGTATAATGAAAGACTCTGTTTCCATAAAAAATAAAAATAAGGAAGTGGGTCTATGTATGCTGACATGGAACCATCATCCAGGCATGCTGTTAAGCATAACAAAGTGGGGGTTACAGAATCCTGTGTACAGCATTCTCTCACATATATGCTAACAGATGCATAGAATATTTCTGTAACATTTTGTAAGAAATTGGTATCTCTGCATCTGAAAAGGACTGGTGAATTGGAAGCACTAGTGATATAGGGTATAAGGAAGACTTACTTTGGAACATATACTCTTCTGTAGTGTCTGAATTTTTTACCATATGCAAATATTTTTCAGTTAAAAATAACAAGACTCCCACTTCTGGCCATGGTTGAGAAACACAGACTGGATTTACTCTCTTGCCTTAATCATCTAAAAAACAGGCAAGAATATATGAAACAATAGTTTTAAAGTAAAAAATGAAGGCCAAATAAAAACTTTTTCAGACATATAAAATTTGCAAGAATTTATTAATAGCAGACTCTCACTATAGGAAATATTAAAGGAAGTCCTTCAAGGGGAAGGCAAATAGTTCCAAATAGAAATCTAGACCCACTTAAAGAAATAAAGAGTACCAGAAATAAAAAATGTATGAATATAAAATACATTTTTCTCATGTAATTGTTTAAAACAAAAGTAATATCATTGGATTGTGAGATTTATAACACATGTAGAAGTAAAACATATGAAAATAGTGGCACAAAGGCTGGGAAAAAGAGGTAGTACTATATTGTTATAATATTCATACACTATATGTGAAGTATATTATAGGTATGTTATGTAAGTGATATATTATTACTTGAGGGTATATTATTAATGTGATTGTTAGACATCACTAAAAAAGCAATCAGTAAATCAGCTACTAAAATCTTTACTAAAGCATTCAGTAAAATTACTAAAGCAATCATAAAAAATGGTACACAAAAGGAGGTATAGCTAATTAGCCAACAAAGGTGACAAAATTAAGTCATGAAAAATGCTCAAACAGGGCCGGCCGAGTGGCGCAGTGGTTAAGCGCTGGCTTGGGAAGCCAGCAGCCCTGGTTCAGTCCCACATATGAGGGCCAGTGACACTGCCCTCAAAAAACAATTTAAAAAAATTAAAAAAAATAATAATAAAAAAAATGCTCAAATAAAGAAGCAGAAAACAAGGAAGAAACAAGAATAGCAAAGACAAACAGTAAATAAATAGTAAAATGGTAGACGTAAATCCAACCATACCCTTAATCACGTTAAATATAAATAGCCTAAACACTCTAATTAAAAGGCAGAGATTGTCAGATTGGATAAAAAGGCAAAACCCAACTATATCTTGCTTACAAGAAAGCAACTTTAAATATAAATACAAATAAGTTAAAATAAAACCATGAAAATATGTACCATGCTAATACTAATCAAAGAAAACTGGAATGGCTACATTTATATCAGACAAAGTAGATTTCAGAGCAAAGGCTATTACAGAGATACTGAGAATCATTTCATTATGATAAACTAGTCAATTAAAGAGGACACAAATATCCTAAATGTTTATGTACCTAATAAAAGAGTTTTAAAATGCATGCAGCAAAAAAAAATGAGAGAACTCTAAGGACAAATAGACAAACCCACAATTATAGTCAGAGATGCCAACACTCCTCTCTCAAAATATTTCTAACTTCCCTTGAACTTCCTCTTTAACCAATAGGTTATTTATTTATTTATTTATTTATTTATTTATTTATTTATTTTTTAGCTGAGCCATCCTGCTACCTGTTGGCAGCTCAGCAGCTGCTCAGCTCGGGCTGGGCATCGAACTGCTATTGCTCAGAGCTCAGCTCGCACCCTTGAGCGAGCTCTTAACCAACTTAGCCACTCAGCCGGCTCACCAATAGGTAATTTAGAAGTGTGTTATTTAATTTCCAAATATTTGGGGACTTAATTTACAAATACCTAGGGATTTTCTAGATATTTTTCTATCATTGATAGAAATATAGCAATATATTTCTCATTAGAGAATCAAATATAATTGTCTTCTGGTCAGAGAGTTATTTTGTATGATTTCAATTGTTTTATTATAAATTGTTAAAGCATGTTTTATGGCCAAGAATATAGTCTATCATGATTACTGTTCCTTATATACTTGAAAAAAGTGTGTATTCTGCTGTTGGATTGAATGTTCTAGAAATGTCAATTAGGTCAAGTCAGTAGTATTATTTAGGACTTCTATATTCTTGATGAACTTCTGCCTACTTGTTTGTTCTAAAAATTACAGGAGGAGTATTGAAGTCTCCAGTGGTAGAGTACAGAGAGTAGGTTGAAATTGAGAGAAATAGTTTAATAACTGACACAGTTCATCCTTTTGACTACTCAGCATTAATAACTACCTTTCTACGTGTTTAAACTTCCATACAACAACAAAAACTTCTTTATGCTTCTACCTAACAAAATGTAACTAATTTTCGTACAACCCAAAACATTCCTCATTCTCTCCCCAAAATGAAGAAATAAGAAGTTCCAAAAGTCATTGAATCAATGTTTATGAGACAATCATGATAGACATTTCTGGGCTATGTTAATTACTTTTCAAATTCAGTCACAGTGCTATTTGAATTTTCTTTTTTCTTTTTTTACCTAAAGGTGAATCGTAAAGTTAATCACCACCAACTCTTGTATATAATAATAAGGGAAAGAAGAAAAGTAAGGGAATTATAAATATATATAGTAATTATTATAGTAGGTATTGTATTATATTAATACACACACACACACACACACACACACACACACACACACTACTCCAAGCAAGGAAGGAAATATAGAAATATGCCTAATTGTTAGAGTCCTCATGCCTATAAATGGACACAGGAGGCTATTTCCGTTATTATTCCAGTTTTCTTTGCCTTCAGCCAGAATCTCATTTGGTCAGAATTATTTACCTGACTCAAACCCTCATTCCTGAAGGGTCTGCATCCTCAGTAGCCCTGATTTTTTTTTTTTTTTTGTGTGTGTGTGTGTAAATTTTCATTAACTTTTACTCTTGGATATGGGAGTATTAAGAAGCACGTCAAAGAACTCCTTGGGTTCCAGATACAATTCTCCTCACCCACACTGTGCAGCCCCAACCCTATCTAGCCTTGGTAATTGGGATAAATCATAGCAGCCACAAGGGGGATTGTATTCTTTGCCTATTGCTTCAGGGGTACAAGGACCCCAGCATTGCCAGGTAGCACCTCAACTTCCAATTCAATGATACTTTTGTTGTGTCTCCTGGTGGAAACATTTCTCTCTTGAGAACCAAGACCTCAAAACCAGCAGAGCTTACACTTGTAACGAGAGATGGCAAAAATTCTGTAAGCGTGTCCTTTGGTGCAATAGTGAGAGAAGTTACTCACATTTCCAGCTCGTGTTTCTGGACCTGTATATTCTGCTTATTGAGGAAATATTGCTTTGTCTTGGTTCTTAATTTAAAGCATAACTGCATCTTACCTTACCCATTCAGAGTGTCGTCTCCCAACTGGGGCTATAGTTGAGTCAGCAAGCCATTCTGCCATTCTATTAAGGCGGCTGCTTCCGGGGGATGGTGTATATGGATGATAGGCATGAAACTGCTGCTGTGTTTCTTAGTGTATGTATTAGAGTCAGAAACCAAGGCATTCTAATATGAATGACAGCACCAGAGGGAGAGATTGTGTAGCTTGATGGGACAAGGGAATCCTGGAAATACCATGATCTTTAATCCTAAATTTGTATTTCTATGTCAGATCACCAGTTTTCCTTCAGTAACTTTTCACCAAAATATGACAAATATTGACCAAATCCCATTATAACTGAACTCCAAATTATTTTATTTATGAGGAATTCTTGAAATAACCGGGGTCCTGGATGGATGGGACTTAACGTCGTACAATTTTAATTATCCTGGAATTTGTTGTAGCAGGGATGCAACCTCTAATAGAATGTAAGGATTAATCAATACCAGTATTCCTGAATATTTTGGGATGCAAAAGTTCTTTATATCAGTCAAGATAAAATGAAGTGTTTCTTGATCATGCCATGGCAGATAGGGGGTTTGCGTACGGGAGTCTTTTTTAATGGAAAAATAAGATGTGATCTGTGAAGAAATTGGTAGTTGAATCACAGGGTATGAACATTGATTCTCCTTTTGGTTTGAAAATAATTACTAGCAGGACCCAAACCTGTCAGAGGCAGAATGCAACATAAAAAATGTCAGATTTGATAAGTGTACTTTGAATTTTAATAATTATCTTTTTGAATGCAGTTCAGTTGAAGCTACTCCATTTATTTCAATTCAGTCTTAAAATTCAGCACACTGTCCCAGTACCTAGAAGGCATTTTTTTCTACCCAGATATTTAAATATGTTTTCTCCATTTTCATTTCATTAAACATGTCCATGATGATGCAGTCTTGTTTTTCAACATAATCATAAATATACTTTGCAAATATATCTATGTATGGCTCATAGAATCATAAGAAAATAAAAAGAATCTATATTTCAAAGGCTCTTAAAAGAACAAGACTTTACTCTGAAAAATCTATATATAGTATAGGTATTCAAATATCTGAAAATAAATTTTATTTAAGAAGGATAAAAAGAGAATTGTATATTTTTCCATGAGAGTTGAATAGAAAAACAAAAGATACATAAAGAAATATTTTAATTGTCATGTAGAAAAGACAAAAAAAGAAAGATGGGATCTTTTTGCCAAATCAAATCTTACTTAAAAGCACAAACAGACAAACCAGATGAAAGCAGAGTTGCTCTGGTTGACTAGGCGTGGGAACTTGTGGGGGTGAGGGGGTGGGAGGTGGGGAAGGTAAGTTCATATAGACACTCCCCCCTCCACCCCACCACCAGCCAAGTTGTGCCGGAAGAGGATTATGCTGAGTTCAATTTTTATATCACTGTCTTAAGCAAAGAAAAATTACAAAAATCATAGGTTATGAATGTGGTTGAACTGATGGTAAGGGCTATTTGTCCAATCTTTAGGGGCAATCTTGTTATCCCTTCCTCTGCTGGTTCCTGCTCTCTGCACTTAATCCTGCATGCTGCGACTCACGCTGTACCTTCTGCCTCCCAAATCCTACCTCTCCTTCAACGTTCAGCTCAAAACCTACCTCTTCTTAAAGTCCTGATCTTTCCAGTTGGACCTAACCGCTCCTTCTTCTGAGGTCCGATCATTGTATTTCATTTATATTTGTATTATTTCATTAAACAGTTATTGTTGAATGCACAAGTATAAGGGTAGGTACTAGGGATATGGTGGTGAATGAGACAGGTAAGGTCCCTGCCCTTTAGAGAGCTTATCTAGTGGCAGGTGGTAGTGGTAGAACAGGCAATAAAAAAAATAAACAAATAAATGACCTAAGTGTAGATTATGATAACTGCCATGAAAGAAATACATTGAGTGATGTGATAAAGAGAGCCTGGACCTCTGTGTATAGGGGTTACATTAGGGGTGGTGGGGAAGGCCTGTCTGAGGAGCTGACACATGCGCTGGGAGCAGTAGGAAGAGAAGGGGCATGGAAGGGCTAGGGAGAGCACACTTGGACTTGTGATATGAAGTCCAGAAGTCTGAGGAATAGAAAACATAAGCCAAGGGATAGGTCAAACTGGGGTACCAAGGAGCAGAGAAGCTTAAGGTTGAGGCAGGAGCAGGGATGAAGGAAACCAATCTCGGCACAACACTTGAATGACAGCTCAGGTGCCCAGCATCCTTCTTGGAGGCCCCTCAAAGTTGCCAGCTCTTCTAGGAGGGGGCCCACATCCAGATTGATTTTGTGTCCCCACAGAACCTGGCACAAGGATTTGTACATAGGAGGGACTCAGGAAGTATCAATGAAACAAGAAATAGAGGCTCAAATAATTTCTTCATGCAGACTTCCCTGATTTTAATGAAATATTCTCTCTTTCCTCTGAACGCAGTGAAAGTCCCTGCCCAACCAATGTAATCCAGTAGGCTTTCGTATCCGTTACGTTATTGATATTTGGTAATGGAACTCTTGTTCTCTCGGAGATTTAAGGAACTGCTAAAGAGCCAGTGTTTGAGCTCAGAAGCTGTATTTTTCTTGGTAATTGACTGTCCTTTCTTTCCTGTTCTCATGGCCTGCAAGTTGAGTGGTTGTCTCACCTGTGATGCTGGCTTTCACCAGCAAGAAAATAGGCACAATATCTCAAAATTCACAGAGCCAGTGTGACCCAATGCTGTTCCAATAAATCAGCCATGGGGCAGGAAGCCGGTGGGAAGAAATTCTGATATGTGGCCTATATCCATTTCTGTTGTACAAATATTTTTTTTTTTAAAGATTTTATTGGGGAATTGGCGGAGGGGAACAGCGTTGGGGAATCGGGGAAGGGGAACAGACAAGTTGCTGTCTTCTTGTTCTTCAGTTTAGTTGCGGAGGATGTTGCTTCACTGTTGGTATCGTCATTGCGCTCTTCCCGGATGAGGCAGATCGGTCGCTGGCCTCTGGATGTCGCTCATTGCGGCTATTGGCAGCTCACGCTTGGCTGCCAGCCGCTCACGCTGGCTGCGGGCCACTCACTGTAGCCTATGGCAGCCCACTGCAGCAGGGGCTGCAGCCCACACCATCACCGGGGCTGGCACATCCCAGCTCCAGGTGGAGCTGTTGTTAGCTGTAGAGGGCAGTGTCACTGGCCCTCATGTGGGGTCCGAACCGGGGCCGCTGGCATCCCCAAACCAGCGCTTAACCAATGCGCCACTCGGCCGGCCCTTGTATAAATATTTTTAATGGATCACAAAGTTTCTGACTATGCAACAATCAGCTTTCCAGTTCCCAGCATGTAGCTATGATCTCCAGGTTGGTGCTTGTCACCTTTGGCTGCCTGTTAGAAGGATCTTTCTAGTTAACTACACTTCACTCTGGGTGCCACATGACAAGAGATGTAGAGAATGTGTTGAAAGCTGTGAGATGAACTGCGAAGATGATAAAATCATCAGCAGCCAGGGCCTGTGAAGCAGGGAGGAGAAAGTCTCTCTTTTCACTTTCTCTCATGGTCTCAGCAGCTCTGCAGTCAACAGCAGACCAACGAACAAGATCTCCTGTCCCCTGAACTGGATTTCCCTTTACTCATTCTTGGGGAGTTGCAGGAAAGGCAGCTGCCTGAATATGCAGGGAGAGAAGCTATTTTCTCCCTTCTTTAGAATGCCTTGCCTTGAATTAGACCAAGTGTGTTATGAGGCATAACTGAATGCAGTGAACCTTTACTTCCTGTCAAGGCTATTAGGTATTTAGGCTGTACTCCACCCTACACAAAATTGCTAGACTGGGTGTGATGGGTACTTGGTTGATGGGGGTAGTCATGGTATTTGATGAAAATATTGCTCCCTTCTGAACATGGCTCTGTACTTATTGTTCTCTTTGCCATTTTTGGCAATGTTCTAGAAGAAAATCAGTATATAATGAACCCTTCTGGTTTCCGATGAATTGATGATCTTCTGAGAAATGCCAAGGGGACAGGGAGAAAGTACAAGGAGGGTCTTGTGTAGATGCATGAGGGTTGGAGGGTTGGTGCTGTCTTTTATTGTAGATAAGAATAAGGCAAGGAATCCAGGGCCAAATATTCTAAGATATACATTAAAAATATTAGCTTATATTCTTCTGTGTTAAAACTCAGGAAGGGAGTTCTGGAGTCAAGGCATTGAGGTCTAAAACGAGAAAGACTTGGGCCTACGTATTAGTGCCTGAATGCTGCTGTAACAAATTGCTACAAACTTGGTGTTTTAAAAGAGCTCAAATTTATTATCTTACAGTTCTGGAGTTCATAAGTCTGAAATGGGTCTTACTGGGCTGAAATCAAGGTGTTGGCAGGGCTGTGTTCCTTTCTGGAGGTTCTAGGGAAAATCTGTTTTCTTGACTTTTCCAGCTTCTAGAGGCCACCCAAATTCCTTGACTCAGGGATCCCTTTTTCCATCTTGAAAGCCAGCAGTGCTGCATCTCTCTCTGACTATTTTCTGTAGCTCATATTTTCTTCTGCCTCCCTCTTCTACTTCTGAGTATCCCTGTGATTGCACTGGCCCACTTGGATAATCTAAAATTATCTCCCTCTTTAAGGCCAATAGAATAACAATCTTGATTCCATCTGCAACCTTAATTCCTCTTTGCCAAGTAAGGGAACATATTCATAGGTCTTGGAGATTAGGATGGAACATCTATCTCTGAGAAATCATTTTTCTGCATAATGACCTGATTTGGATTCCCAGCCCGCATCTTCAGGATTGTGTGGCCTTCGGCAAGTCATTAACCTTTTTAAAAACCTGATTTGATAATGGGGTAATAGCAGTATCTTCCTCATGGGCTTTTGGTGAAGATTGAATGTACTCATATGTGCCATGTGCTTAAAAGAGAGCCCAGCACATGGGAAACACTTAGAGAGTGTTAGCTAGTTTATTTTAGAACTTAAATGTGCTTGCTCATCATGGGTATGGATTACAAACCTCTCTTCTGAACTTCCACAGAAGGCTGTCTTTCCCAGACCATAGCACACCCAACATTGCAATGTCACCTTCTGTTTATGTGTCTGTTTCCTCTATGAAACAGAGTTTCTGGACAGGGGAACGAGCTTATATATCTCTGTAAACCGCTCATGCCTGGCACAGAAAAGGCTTTCCAATAAATGCCTGGGTTGAACTGTGTTACCATTAGTAGTGAAAAAAATGAATCTTTTCCTAACAATAAGAAAAACAAAAGTTAACTCACAAAGTTTTCTCAATTGCATAATTTCCTCACATAATATTTTTTTCAAACTTTGGGATGCCTTGTCATTTATCTTTTATGAAATCCTTTCAGATTAAACAAGAATTATTACTATTAAATTTATTAGTTGATAAAATTATTTGTTTTAGAAAGTCATTATTAATGAGAACATTTAGAAAACAACGGACCATTCAGCTACCACTGTCAAAAAGTTACTGGACTACTTCTTCATATATGTACTCTGGAGATGAATAGTAGAACTGAAGTAGTGTTGTGTTGGCAGTAGTGGGTAATCTATTTTAATAAAAACCTCCCCACTCCAGTGATGCTGTGATTTTTGTGGGGAATGTCAGCATATCCTTAGTGAGTGAGCATGAGTAGTAATTAAATGAAGATATATTATTAAATATACATGTAGGAGGAGAAAACATGATCTAGATGTGGGGTGTGAAGCTATGATCATTGCTGGTTGGAGATGAGGGAAGTGACATTTAAACAAAATAGGATCCTTTTATAGAGCTTGTAAGATAAGGAGGAAAAACGAGATCTGAGGAGAAGTAAAAAAGTCCTAATTAAGATGACAGGCTCAAATTATCTCGAAGGAAGTCCACAAATTCTGAGACTCCATAACCAAGAGAAAGACTCCTCTGTTGGACAAAACTCCAGAAAACATTGGCTTTAGGGAGCTGTGAGAATCGAAGGCACAGTGGTTTCAGTTAGAACGCAGTAGGCAGACTTTCTCTCCTTCAAGGCTCTAGGAAATGAACAGCAAGTAATGAAAGCACATACCTGGATTAGAGCACTGTAACACAGGCTTATGTGTGAGTTTCCCCCATTAGACCTTAATATTAGCCCTCGGAGGGCACACACTGAGATTACTTTCTTTCTTTTTTTTTGAAATGGGGATTTTATTTTTTATTTTTTTAGCTGAGCCATCCTGCCACCTGTTGGCAGCTCAGTGACAGCCCAGTTCAGGCCAGGAATCAAACTTCTGTCACACTCTTGAGTGAGCTCTTAACCAACTGAGCCACTCTGCTGGCTCTCTTGAGATTTACTTTCTGTATGTAGAGGGCCTAACTGTGTCTGGCATATAGAAAATATTGAATAAATATTTGTCGTGAAAAAAAGGAGCTTTCTCATAGAATTTAAGAGCCAGAGGGAACAAAGAGAACTTCAAGACTGTTGGTCTCCAAATCTATCTGGACATCAGAATCACTAGCAGAGTGTGTAGTGTGGGTAGTTTTAAAGAATACTGGTTTTAAAATACCTAGAGGATACACCCCTTACTCCCTGCAAGAGAGACAACCCTAATCAGACTGAACACTTTCCTCCTAAGATTGGGAACAAGGCATGGATGTTTGCTCTTGCAATTTCCATTCACCATAAAACTGGAAGTTCTAGCAAGTACAATAAGGCAAGAAAAAGAAATGAAAAGCATAAAGACTGGAAAAGAAGAAATAAAACTCCCCTATTCACCAATGCTATGATTGTCTTCATAGAGAATCCTAAGGAATCTACAAAAAAGTTCCTATAACTAGTAAGTGAGTTTATGAAGGCCATAGGATACAAGATTACAAAAATCAATCATACTTTTATGTAAATCTATAGACATTTGGAAATTGAAATTTACATTTTTAATAGCACATAAGAAAAGAAATACATAGTTATAAGACAAAATTGGGCAGGATCTTTACATTCAAAACTATAAAACACTGATGAAAGAAATTAAAGAAGACTGAAATAGAGAGATTTATTATGTTCATGGATTATAGTACTAAACATTGTTAAGCTGCTAATTATCCCCAAATTGGTCTATAGATTCAATGCAGTCACAATCATAATATCAGTGGGAATCTTGTAGATATCGACATTATTCAAGTGTATGTGAAAAGGCAAAGAAGTTAGAACAGCTAAGACAATTCTGAAAACAAACAAACAAAAAACAAAGATGGAGGACTCACACCTCTTGATTTCAAGACTCATTGAAAACTTATAGTAATCAAGACAGTGTGATACTAGCAAAAGGATAGGCACATAGATCATTGGAACAGAATAGTGGGTCTAGAAATAAATTCACATGAATAGGGTCAACTGAATTTTGACAAAGGTGCAAGATGATTAAATGGAGAAAAAAATTGTCTTTTCAGTAAATGGTATTGGAATCATTGTGCATCCATAATCAAAAAGATGAAGCTTGATCTATACCTTATGCAGAAATGAATTCAAAATGGATCATAGACCTAAATATAAATGTAAAACTATAAAAATGTTCAGGAGAAAACCTTTGTGACATGGGATTAGGCAAAGAATTAGGTATAATACCATAAGGATGATACATAAAAATTGCTAAATTAGATTTTATCAAAACAAAAACTTTTGCTTTGTGAAGGACCATGGTAAGAGAATGAAAAGACGTGGTTCATATTGTAAGAAAAATATTTGCAAGGCACATAACTGACAAAGGATTTGTATCCAGTATATACTAAAGACACTTAAAACTCAAACTTGTTAATAAGCAA
This sequence comes from Aselliscus stoliczkanus, assembly GCA_033961575.1. Taxonomy (NCBI): domain Eukaryota; kingdom Metazoa; phylum Chordata; class Mammalia; order Chiroptera; family Hipposideridae; genus Aselliscus; species Aselliscus stoliczkanus. Next base: position 30,078,179 of record CM066731.1, read on the forward strand.
ACAAATGACTCCATTAAGCAATAAGAAAATTTTTGGAAAAGACACTTCAATGGAATTAAATAGGTGGCAAATAAAACACATGAAAAGATGCTCAACATTATTAGTTATCAGGGAGATACAAATTAAAACCACTACCCATCATTTAAAATTGCTAAAAACAAAACAAAACAACAAAAACCCTAGCAATATCAAGTCCTGAAATGGATGCAGAACACTTGGAATGCTCATATATTGCTGTTGGAAATGCAATTTCAAAAGCAGTTTGGCAGTTTTTTTTATTATTTGTTTTTTTTTTATTGAAGTATAATTGACATATAACGTCTTAGTTTCAGGTGTACAACATAATGGCAGTTTCTTACATAAGTAAACATACACTTACCTTGAGACCCAGCAATCCCAGTCCTATGTATTTACCCATGAAATGATAACCTCTACTCACACAAAATCCTGCAGACCTATATATATATATTTTTGTAAGTTCACATCAGTTTTTTATTTCTTATTATTTTATTTATTTATTTATTTATTTTTAATTAGCTTCAGGTGTACAACACAGTGCAATAGTTATACTTTTTACCCCTCAGAGACAACCCTCCCCCATTTAGCCACCCCACTCCTCCCCCCATATCATACATATCTATTACACTTCCTCTGACTCCCTTCCACAGTATAATCCACATCCTGTGACTATCTATATATTCAATTACAGTTGGTATACAATATTATACAACCTCAGCTTCAGGTGTACAGTACAGTGATCAAGCCTCTTCTCCATCCATGAAATGGTCTCCCTAACAAGGCATATGACCATCTGACACCCCACAAAATATTTACAACATTATTAATTATATTCCCCAAACTGTCTTTCATATTCCTGTGGCAATATTATAGTTGGCTATTTTTGCTGTCTAATCCCTTCCCCTTCTCCCTCATCCCCATCACCCTCCCAACTAGCAACCCTGATTTTTCCTCTATATCTATGAGACAGTTTCTGTTTACTTTGCTCATTCATACAGTTTTGCAGATTCCACATATGAGTGAGATCATATGGTATTTGTCTTTCTCTGACTGACTTATTTCATTTAACATAATAGTCTCTAGATCCATCCATATCATTGCAAATGGTACAATTTCATTCTTCTTTATAGCGGAGTAATACTTCACTGTATAAATGTACCACAGTTTCTTAATCCAGTCATCTACTGATGGGCATTTCGGTTGTTTCCAAGTCTTAGCTATTGTAAATAGCACTGCTATGAACATAGGGGTGCAAAAATTTTTTTGAATAAGTGTCTTGGGTTTTTCAGGATAAATACCTAGGAGTGGAATTGCTGGGTCAAAAGGTAGTTCCATTTCCAGTTTTTTGAGATACCTCCATACTGACTTCCATAGTGGCTGCACCAATCTGCAATCCCACCAACAGTGTAGCAGGGTCCCCTTTTCCCCACAGCCCCGCCAGCACTTGTTGTTTGTTGATTTATTGATGATAGCCATTCTGACTGGAGTGCGGTGGTATCTCGTTGTGGTTTTTATTTGCATTTCCCTAATGACCAGTGAGGTGGAACATTTTTTCATATGCCTGTTGGCCATCTGTATGTCCTCTTTAGAGAAATGTCTCTTCATATCTTCTGCCCATTTTTTCATTGGGTTGTTTGTTTTTTTGGTGTTGAGTTTCATGAGTGTTGTATAAATTTTGGATATTAACCCCTTATCAGATATATTGTTGGCAAATATATTCTCCCATTCAGTAGGCTTTCTTTTTGTTTTATTGATGGTTTCCTTTGTTGTGAAAAAACTTTTAAGTCTGATATAATCTCATATGTTCATTTTTTCTTTTACTTCCCTTGCCCATAGGGATGTATCAGTAAAAATATTGCTCTGGGTAATGTCTGCAAATGTACTCCCTATATTTTCTTTTAGGAGTTTTATGGTTTCAGGTTTTACATTTAAGTCTTTAATCCATTTTGAATTTGTTCTTGTATATAGACCTATATTTATAATAGCTCTATTCATAATTGCCCCAAACCAGAAATAACCGAAATTTCCTTCAACTGGTGAGTGGATAAACCAACCTGTGGTATATTCATATGAGCAAGAAGTCAGGTTTGGAAGGCTACATATTATATGATTTTATAGATGTGACATTTTTGAAAAGACAAAACTACAGATGCAAAGAACACATCAGTGGTTTCCAGGGTTTAAGGTTAAGGAGAGGGTTTGACTACAAAGGGCAGCAACAGTTTTGGATCTTGATGGTGGTGATGGTGACACAACTATGCATTTTTCAAAATTGGCAGAGCTGTTCCTTGAAAAAGTGAATTTTACTGCATGTAAATTTAAAAAGAGTCTTTCTTGTCCTTGCATTGTTCTTAGAATAAATCCCAACCTCGAATACATTTTATGTTCTTTATCCTGACTTGCAAAGCAATTCATGGTCTGGCCCTGCCACTCTCTGACACTTTCCTCCTTGCCCACTGTATTGAACTCATTTTATGTACCAACTCAATTGTTGATAAGGTAGCAATTTGCTACAAAAGTCTAGCAATGGTTTGCGCTGTTCCTATGGTCATGGAGCCAGGCTGCTGCACCTCCGGTCACTATCTCAAATTGAAGGGCTCACTGTGGCTGCTGCTCCCAGTCTTTCAAGTGGCTTTTGGGTACAGCCCAATGGTGCCTCCCCTCCTGCCATAGGTCTTTTGCCTTCTACCTTGGAACTCCCCTAATACCTGCCAAACACATGACCATTCACATGGAACCCAGAAGTGCTAAGAAGTTAACATTGACCAACGGGAGTAAAGGAACCTGAAAATAATTTTTTTTTTATCTTCCTACCAAACCAGCACTCTTTTCTCCCCTCCCCCAACAGATTGGAACTTAATTACAGTGCTTCTCTGAACACCAGAAATCAGCATCTTTCTCTTGGGTCTTTCTTCACCCTGTCCACTAATGCCTCCATACTGCCTCCTGCAAACCCATGGTGCTTCCTGAAGACTCTGGTGACTATGATGAGCTGTGTAACACAATTTCTTTTTTTTTTTTTTGAGGGCAGTATCACTGGTCCTCATACGTGGGACCTGAACCGGGGCCACTGGCTTCCCAAGCCAGCGCTTAACCATTGCGCCACTCAGCCGGCCTAACACAATTTCTTAGAGTTGTTTTTTCTCTTTTCCTGACTTACCCCTTTTATCTTTCAGTCCTTCTTCCCTGGGACTTCACTTTCCTGTAAAGTCTTTGCACCTAACCTTTTGCTCGGGCTCTACTTTCTAGGGAGTTCAGCCAAACACACCCACTAGGCTCTAACCAACCACATTACACTTTTTTGTGTTTCCAGAATAAGCTATGTATTCCCTTGCTCCCTATTAGATCTTTTGCACGATGTTTCGTCTGCTTGGCTCCTTCCCTAGTTGTCCCAGCATGTCACTGTTGTATTTTTGATGTAACATTTACTTGATATGTATCCTGAGACCGTAGAACAATTTCAAGCACATAGGAGGCCCTCAGGAAATATTTGTGAAGTTGATGAATAAATACATACTATTGTTGACCTACCTAGTCCAAAATTTATACACTCAGTTGCCTCCTTGACAGAAACTTGAAATTCAATGCCCAAAGTTGATCACATGCCATGGTGAGAGGGCTGTCCCAGCAAACTAGACCCCTGGAAGCAGGAGACTCTGACCACAAGCCTAAGGCCAGTTGTCTCAGTGTCCCAGTTTCCCATATCACACAGTTAGGAACATTTTTAAAAGTAGGGCCCAATATTCAGGACCTTACATCTTTGTGACCTTGAATTAAGCAAAGCCTTTTTGATATAACACCAAAAGTACAAACAACAGAAGAATACACAGATAACTTGTGCTTCATCAAAATGAACACCTTTTGTTCTTCAAACGATAACACCAAGAAAATGAAAAGATAGCTCACAGAATGGAAGGAAATATTTGCTTGTAAATTATATATCTGATATGGGGACTTACAGCCAGAATATATAAAGAACTCTTATACTTGAATAATAAAATGACAACTAACCCAGTTATTGTAAAAACTGGACTAAGGATCTGAAAAGACATTTCTCTGAAGAAGATAAACACATGAAAAGATGATCAACATATCAGCCATTAGGAATATGAAAATCAAAACCACAATGAAATGTCACTTCATAGCCGCTAGGATGGTATAACTTAAAAAATGGCAAATAACAAGTGTTGGTGAGGATATGGAGAAATTGGAACCTTTACACACTGCTGGTAGAATGTGAAATGGTGCAGCTGCTTTGGAAAACAGTGTGGTTGTTCCTCTAAATGTTAAACACAGAGTTACCATGTGACCCAGCAATTCTATCCCTAGATATACAACCAAGAGAAATAAAAACATACATCCACATAAAAGCCTATACATGAATGTTCATAGCAACATTATTCACAATAGCTAAGAAGTGGAAATAACCCAAATGTCCATCAGCTGATAAATGAATAAACAAACTACGATATATCTGTATCATGGGATATTATTTGTTCATAAAAAAGGAATGAAATAAGGATGATATAGATGAACCTTGAAAACATTATGCTAGGTGAAAGAAACCAGTCACAACAGACTTCATATTGTATGAATACTTCATTTATATGAAATGTCTGGAATAGGCAAATCTATAGAAATAGAAAATAGGTGAGTGGTTGCCAGAAGGGAATGAATGCTAATACATATGGCATTTTTTTTGCGGGGAGCAGTAATCAAAATCAGTTCCAAAATTGATTGTGGGGATAGCTGTATAACTCTGTGAATATACTAAAAACATTAAAGTGTATATTTTAAATGGATGAATTGCATGCTATGTAAGTTATATCTCAATAAAGCTTTTTTTTTTTTAAAAGCAGAGATCATTAAAGCATAATTTAAAAATAAAGAAAGTGGGTTTGTAAGTCACTGTTTCTCAGAGACACAGCCATCCCCAAGCATTGCCACCTTCCCACAACTGCCTCTGACCCACCAGGGTTCTTCCTGCAGCCTGTAGGCAATGACCTGCCCCTACACAGTCCAGGCCACAGCTGACCTGCTAATGACCTGGGAACCCCTTGTGGCCTACAAACTCTTCTTTCTTGGCCTACAGAGTATTTAAAAGATTTAAAAAATTAGGTACCCGTATTTTAAAATGACAAGCGTTCCTCTTAAATGGAGATTTCTGGCTCCTCTGGAAAAACAAAAACAGAAGCCAACAAACAAACAAACTCAATTTCATGGCCACAATGGACCTGAATTTCCCATGTAGAAAAATGAGGCTGCCCTCTTGATAGCATGCTGCCCTTCCCAGTTTGCCCCTGCACACCTCACCTGATGTACTTCTTTGTCACTGCTTTTTAATCCCTTAGGGACATTTGAGTGGGCAACACCTGCTCACTCCTTTACCTGCCTCAAAACTTCCTTGTTCTATATCCCATTGCCTTAATCCCTGTTTGATGATTGGCTAATCCTGGGTTTCCAACCCTGGCTGTACACCAGAATCTCCTGGAAACCAAGGGAAAAAAGCTCCATGGCAACCCCTGATGAGTTGAATCAGAATCTCCAGGAGTACAACCCAGGCCCAGTATTAGAAAAAAAAAACACCCCAGTGCCTTAAATGATTCCAGTGTGTATGTATCCAGGGAGGCAAGGCAAGCTGTTGGTCAATCTGCTAATCCAAGTCAAGAAAAAGTTTTAGTATCTAATAATGGTTTACTGGCTTGTCAGATACTGTATTTTACTGTGTATAATGCACTTTTTTTTTTTTGCCCAAATTTGTGAGGGTAAAGTAAGGATGCGCATTATACACGGGTAGTACTAATTCTGTATTTATACAAATATTTTTAATTCTTTTATTTATGCTTATGAATTAAAAGTGTAAGTCTAGAAATCAATAATGATATCTGTATGAAAAATAATACCCTGGAATACAATAATCAGTTTTGTTGACATTACTATGAATTTGCAATGACGAAGAGTTCTTGGCCTTCTATGATGCATAAAATATCCTAAATTTGTTACTAGTACATAAAATTTTTTTGCACCTGTCCTTGTGTTTTGTAATTATTTGTAACATAAAATTTCTCGTTAAAAAAATAAATGCTAAAATTCCTTTATAATAAAAATTATAATAAATTATAATAAAAATTATAATCCAATTCCTTTATAACAAAAAAAGTACTTGAATACAAACAAATAAAAATTTGATATAGAAAACTAAAACAAGAGATTTTTCTCTGAAAGTTTGGGTCAAAAACATGGATGTGCATTACACAGGGGAGTGCATTATACATGGCAAAATACGATAACTGTTTTTCAAGCATTGCCTGAAGGAGTGAATGATGTGGAAGTTGAAGCCAGGGCTAAGAGGATGGTTTCAGTCAGGTGAACCTTTCCCTTGATTTTCAAATCAGAGTTGGCAGCTGTTTGACCTAAATATAACTGTCATTTCTATTCCTAGTCACATTAGAAGATTTTGTAAGTATTATAACAAACATGGACAGGTCATGGTGCCCTTACAGCTGTACATGGTGCCTTTTTGTTATTTTTAACCAGCAAGTTTTTAAATCACTGAATTTAAGTTGCTACTGAGACCTGCTGTGGGGGTTCTGGAGATGTCACTGGGGTTGACAAACACAAGAAGTTACAGTGGCTTTTTGACAGGTCATGAGTGGCCAACACAGCAAGATGGGAACATGTGCTGGCAGCCACTTGACAAATATCGGTTGAATGAATTGACAAGACATTGGCTTCGCATCATGTTCAGCTGAGATGGAAGATTTGGTGACATTCTGGAGTGGACGATGGGGATTAGAGGGCCCCTGCAGACGCCCTCCTCCTGAGTGTTCGTTAAGCCATCCCTAGCTAATGATTCACAGGAGGCTCTGAAGAGAAACTACTGGTTAGACAAGAGCAGCCCCCTCACCACCTTGTAATCATGACCTTCCAAACCCCCTTGAACTTCACTGCAACCAGCAGGGATTCCAGCACCCCCACTGCCTCGCTGCCCTCAATCGAAGCTTAGAAGGTGCTGTGGTTTGAATCTGATCTCCCCGAACGGGTCCTCGACCCGAACAGGCAAACAGATGGCACCCCTTGGAAAGTGCCAGTGCAGCCCGGCCAGAAGCCTGGAAGGTTGAATAGGACTGGGGGGCACAAAGCAGATAAACCCGGCGGCTGCACCGGGGCGAGGAGGAGGTGTCTACTGCACCTGTAAACCGTGAGCCTCAGCTAGGATTCCCTGCACCCCGGGAGAGGCTGCCTGCGGGGCCGCAGTGGGGAGTGGGGGTGGGCGGCCGCGAGGAGGGAGGCCACACAGAGAGGCTGGGGAGGGGGGCGCGGCAGGCGGCGGAGCTGTCCAGGGGGAGGCGGGCGGAGGGAAGGCGCTGCCGCCGCCGCCTTGCCCGCGGCGACACAGACGCCGGGAGCAGCCGAGGCGGTGAGTCGCAGCGCCTGCTCTCGGCTTCTTCGGAGCCAGAGCTGAGTTATTGTTGCAGCCTGGGCGAGCGTGCTGGGGGCGGTGGCGTCGGCAGCAGCTGCTGGGGGGACTGGTGCGCTCGGGGCACGGCTGGCGCAGGGGTGGGCACGTGGAGCGCGCGGTCCTCGGGACCTGTCCCCGCAGTCCTTCCTGGGTCAATTCCCCAGTCCTTCCCCCAATGCCTCGGAGGGAAAAGAAAAACAAAACCAAACACCCTGAGGATGGGTGGCAGAAAAGGAGAGAGCAACTTTGCAGAGGGACGCGCAGAGGCGCGCGGGGCAGGCAGGATGGGGGCGCGCTGGGTCGGAAGGGGGCGTTCGTGCGCCTGGTGGCCCGGGCATCTCTAGAGCATCGCTCCGGAGCTGGGGGTTGGGGTCGAGTACATTCGCTGGTTCGCGAGCTTGCGGAGTCGGCCCGGGGGGCTACAGCAGGCGTGTGCGAGGGGTGGGGGCGTGGGAGGGGGGCTCTGGGAGCGACGGAAAGGAGCTACTTGAATGCAGAGGAGGAAGTGGTCTGTATTTTGGACTCAGGACCCGAAAGATTTGCGTCTCTTGCTCTCGGGGACTCGGGAAGGGGCGTGCTGGGGAGATGTGTGTGAGTGTTTTCAGTGCATACCGATTTATTTTTAGCTCCAGAGAAGCAGGATGTGCAAAGCGGGTTGTATCAGCCCGGGAGGGGCAGGAGGTCTCCCTGTCCGCAGGAAATACACAAGTTTTTTGCTGCAGATGCTTGCTTTAACTTCATGCCCGGAGAAAAAAAGCCATTTGAGTCTCTGGAGCTCTGCTTGCCAGGGCCACTTTCTTCCTGCGGGCCTGTCTGAGACCAGGCCTGCCAAGTGTGTTAAACCCTGGCCTCAAATGATGGCACACGTTTTGTTCGTAGAAAAACTAGTGGGAAACACCGAAGTAGGGTTACCAAGGTCTTGCTCGCTGAGAAGGAAACCACACAAGCTTGTTCAAAGTTTTTCCAGTTCTGTCTGATTTGAAAATAACAGACTTAAATAACTGTACATATTACCAGGGTTCAATGTCTGGGTTCCTCAGACCTAATTGGCAATGCTTGCGAGGTTTTTCACTCCACCTGGAAGATGTGTTTTAGGGTCAAATGCTGGATGCAAGGACTGCAAAGGAGAAAGGGGTGGTGGTGTGATGGTAGGAGTGTGGGTATATGGGGGGACCATTGGGGGCTAAATACAGTCTTAGGGAGGGGCTTCCTTCAGTGGAGAAGGCTCAAGAAGCTGAAACCCAAATGCTATGTACCCAAGCCAGACCCCTGGAAAGTGCCCAGTTCTCTCTAGGAGTGTGCTAGGAAAGTGGGCTGGGAGGAGGTGAACTCTGCAGCCAGACCTCTGGATTTGAGTTCTGGCTGGGACATGAATAGCTCCCAGACCTTGGGCTCATCACTTAACTTCTCTGTGTTTCCTGATCTGTGGCATAAAGTTGACAATAGTACCAAACCTCCCTCAGGCTTGTTGTAAACTTAAAATGAGTTAATATAAAGAAAGCATTTCACACAGTGCCTTGTTGTTAATAAGTGCTGCACAAATATGAGCTCTTATTATTATTTTTGTTGTCATTGATTTAGTTCACGACCTCATAACTTCTTGTCTGAGTTGCTCCAACTATCCTCACACCGGGCTCCTTGCTCCAAATCAGAACACATTCATGCTCCGGTCTATTCTCCAAATTGCAACTAGAGAGCACGTTTTGAAAATAAAAATCTAAGCCAGTCATTCTGCTTAATTTCCTTCAGAGGTTTTCTGTGGCTTTCAAGACAGAGGTCGGACTCCAAAGAATTTCATGACCCCACGCTTGTTTCCTCTGCAGGCTCACTTATCTCCTAAGCCTCCCCACATGTAGCCTCAGCTGAAGCTACTGAGTTTCAGCACCTGTCAGCATCCCACCCTTCTTTGTCTGGTCAACTCCTATGCATTCTTCAATTCTTCCCTACTCAGCTGCAGCCACACCGACTTCCAGCAGACCTCTTGGCAGCCCCTCTGGGAACTGACTGAACTGTCCTTGCTTCACGATGACACTTACCCTGCATATACCCCTTCCATCACTCGGCAGCATCCTCCACATATCAGCCTTCTCCACCTGTAGGTGCCTTGAGAGATGGATTGGGAGTGTCAGGAAATGTTTGTTGAATGAATAAATGAACATCAGTCAAGCAAAGTCCAGTCATTTTCACTAAAGCCAGAAGCAAACATGGAGAATGATAGAGGGGATGACCAAACCAGTCTTTATACTGGGGGTGCCAAAAACATGTACACATTTTAAGAGATGTTATCTATGTATTACTTTTCAAAGTTGAACTGAATTACGGTAGCAATGTGTAGTATGTCGTTTGCTCAAAAGATGGCGTTAATCGAGTGAATGCTAGTGTCATTCATTGTATTACAATTTTAATACAGTTTTGTCCTTTTTTAAAATGTGTATACATTTGTATGGCACTCTCTGTATGTACTACTCTAATAAAAAGCTTTGGGAAATATTAAGGAATCAAAGGTTGGTCAAAAGGAATGTGGCATACTATCTTGGAACCATTTCAGAGGTTTTTTTTTTTTTTTTTTTTTAGCGTAAGGGGTCAGACTAACAATGGGGAAATGTAGTGATCTGAACTCTTTCCTCACTTCCCTCATGAAAAGGTCAGACCTCTGAGGTTTGGTGGTGGGAGATGAAAGTCCAGCTCTCTGAGGTGAATGGGTTCAGTGGATTTGCTTCTAGAGGCAGAGGTGAAGGTCATCACAAGCATGGGCATTGCTGCCCTTCGTTGGGTTGTAGCTTCCCCCAGCGTGTGGATTTTTGCTTGTCCTGGGATGGGTATGATGAGAACAGGAACTCTTCTGTCATCAAAACTCCTCTGTTACTTTTCAGGCGATTCAGTGTGTTCTGTGGGTGCACTTCTGACGGACGTGGCATTTCCAAGAGCTCCATTACTGGGCTCCCAGAAGCCCTCTGCAGAGGGAGTTACACTGGTGCCTGGTGCCTAGGGCAGCCCCTGAGTCTGGTTTCAAGGCTCCAGAGTAGGGAGTTTTGTACAGCGGAGAGAGCAAAGATGATTTTTACGGTTTTAAAGTGTTGTAAACAAAATGAATCAAAACACAAAGAAGACTACGTGATAGAGACCATGCCTAAAATTCTTACTACCTAGTTCCTTATAGAAGACCTTTGCCAACTGCTGTTCTGAAGCGGAGACAATTGGCTTTCCTTTGCATGTCAGCTATGATTGATTGGCAGTAGCTGCCTGGAGAGCCGGGTTGAATAGGGATCCAAGGCTGGGCCCAGGCTCAGTAGAAAAGAGTACTGTGGTCAATTAGTGATGTCTGTTGGAGTGTGGCATTAGGGAGTAGTGGCAGACAAGCTTGTTCTCATCATCCCTCTATTTCTGTCACCATGGTAGAGTGTATCATTGAAAGACAAGGAAGGCAGAAATCAGGGACAGAGCAGCTGAGTTAAAAGTGATCTCTAGAAGCATCCAGGAAATTTCTACCAGAATAAACGGTCACCACAGTGAACATTAGTAATTTACATTTATCGAGTGTGTACTATGTATATACATGAGGATCTCATTTCATCTTTGAAATAATTTTTTCAGGAGATATTTATTTTAGTTAGGACTCAATTCTATTGGAAGTGTCAAACTATTTTAAGTAAAAAAGAATGTTATTTTGGCTCTGATAACTTCTCAGTCCAGAGGGTATACTTCAGGTATGGCTTGATTTAGAATAGAGTTCAAGCCTTATTACCAGGACCTGATTTCTCTCTCCACATTTCTTGGAGTTGGCACCATTTTTAGGCCCCACTTTATTATGGGAAAAGCTGTAAGAGCTCCGGACCCTGTATAGTCTGGTCTTTAAATCCAGCCAGAAAGTGGGATTCTGTATGGAGCATTGCTCACGATGGCTGGCTGTGGCTCATTGGCTCTGATTGGATCCCATGCCTGTTCCTATGACTCAGGTTCCATAGGTTCTTAGGGCTTGGGCTTGGTCACAGTTTTCATCCCTGAGCCATAGGCTAAGGAGTGGGCACATGGGTGTTTCCCCAGCAGGACATTATGATACTGTCACCAGGAGATGGGCCAATGGATTTTGTCTGCAAAGCAATGGACATCCACCACAGTACTGCCAGCATCTCATGTCACAGATGAGAGAAACAGGCTTGGGGCACTCAGTAACTTGCGACACATGACTAGTTCTGATTTGAAACCCACAATTTATGCACATAGGAGAATTGTTTGTGAACAGAACAATTTAAAGTGAGTTTAGTGTGAGCTCTATTTTTTTATTTCTGAAAATTTAGCTATCTACAAGAAATATTAAATACTGACTGTTTAGAGGATGTGAGAAAAAAAGAAGACACAGGCTTCTTTGGCTGGATTTTTGCTAACTTATTCAACCAATGTTTTTGAGCAGTTTCTATGTATTCAACATTGTGTTAAGTTCTAGCAATATACTACTCCCGTCTTTAAGGAATTTATATCCAGCGTGAAAGTGCAAGACACAATTAGGGGATAGATTGCACAGGATGAAAGCTATGTGGGGGAAAGTGCAGAAGCAGAGCCCCTTTGTTGGGGACAGTGACCTTCCAGTTTGTTTATTGATACATCCCCAGCACAGTGCTTTGTGTCATAGCCAAGCAATAAATATTTCTTGAATACATTATTTTTTTATTGTGGCTAAATATACATAGCATAAAATTTTCCATTTTAATCATACCATTTAACTGTGGCATTAAGTACAGCAAGTACATTCACATTATCGTGCAACGGTTACCATCATCCATCTCCAGAATTTTTTCATCTTTCCAAACTGAAACTCCATACCCATTATACAAAAACTCTCCATTTCCCCTGCCCCCTAGCCCTGGCAACCACCATTCATCCTATTTACTGTCTCTATGAATTTGACTACTCTTGGTACATTACATAAGTGAAATCATACAAGATTTGTCCTTTTGTGACTGGCTTATTGCACTTCGTATGATGTCTTCAAGGTTCACTCATATTACAGCATGTGTCAGAATTTCCTTCCTTTATAAAGCTGAATAATATTCCATTGTATGTATTTACCCCATTTTGTTTACCCATTCATCTGTAGTTAGGCATGTAGATGGCTTTCACCTTTTGGCTATTATGACTAATGCTGATATGAATATGGAGATACAAATATCTGTTCTAGTCACTGCTTTCAATTCTTTTGGGTCTATATCCAGAAGTGGAATTGTTGTATCATATGGTAATGTTATGTTTAACTTTTGAGGAGCCACCATACTGTGTTCTATAGCAGTTGCACCATTTTACATGCCCACCAGCTATAGACAAGGGTTCCAATTTTCCACAACCTCGCCAACACTTGTTATTTTCAATTTTTTAAAAAAAATAATAGCATCGTAGTGGGTGTGAAATGTTTAAGACATTCTTAAAAGTAGTTTGAGATCAAATTGTGAAGGATAGTGGTAGAATTTGAATTCTATCTAGAGAGGTATGAGGAGCTATTGAATATTTGTTGCTTGTGGCAATGGCATCATCTAAAAGATCCTGACATTAGAGAGAAAGGGGAGAGGAGGAGGGCAGAACAGGAATTACAGGGTTATTTTAATAACCCAGGTGAAAGAGAACATATTAGTTTTCTCCACATCTGTACAACTGAGGATATTGTATTTATCACCGCCACTAAATGGTACTGGACCTGAAGAGGAAAGGTAAATATGGCACTGAGCTATCTCGAGGCCAAGAATACTTCAGACAAGTTGACTGCTAATAATAACAATAATGATTACAAATGCTTTTATGCACTTTCTATGAACAAGGCAGTGTTCTAAATACGTGGAAGGGTTTATCAGCCAGGGTCCCCCAAAGAGGCAGATAACACACTCAAAGTGTATAACTAAAGAAAGTTTAATGAAGGGATTATTCACAAAGATGGGCAAGGTTAAGGGAGATTAGCAAGAGGGGTACTAGCAATGCATGCCAGCCTCTACTACCCGGGCTCTGAAAGTATGGCATGAGAGAGCAGTTTCATCTCGATTCTTTGGGAATAATTTGATTTGTACAAACTTAGCTTGGCTGTCAAAATGTATAAGCGACTGCCCAGATTTCCCCACCCCCTGCCCTTTTTTCCCCTCTAAATAACATGTAATCAATTGTAGCTGATTGATTATATTTAGATAAAAACATTTTTCTATACATTGGGTTGCCAGAAAAGTTATGATGCATTTTTGCAACGAAAAACAGAAAAAAATACGTCATGACTTTTCTGACAACCCAATAATTGATGAGGCTGACAATATGTCCTTGAAACATGTGAAAAAGGTGTAGGTTTCTTATGATTTGCTTTAAGCTGAAATCTCCAAAAGAGTTGCCAGTGTAGCCTGGCTGCTCGGGGGTGTTCAGGACAGGAGAGATGGTAGTTTCCTCTGTGCTATCTTGGCTGGAGAACATGGAGGGCAGTGTCTAGTAGGGGGATGGAGCCCAGCTCTCTTGAGGCATGACTGAGGGGCTCTCTAGCCAGAAAAAGCTCTATGGGAATCGGATTATATAGTCTCCAAATACGTGAAGCACTGCGTTGGGGAAAGACCTAGTCTGGGGCCAGAACTAGGCCCACTATGAAAACCTATTGGGCTGCTTTGGGAGGTCTCATATTTTCCATTCCAGGAGGTGGTGAAGCTGAGGCCATGAGTGAGAGATGTAGCTGAGGCTTGTATTCATTTCCTGTGGCCGTTGTAACAAATTACCACAAACTGGGTGGTTTAGAACAACAGAATTTTTTTTCTCACTGATTGGGAGGCCAGCAAGGTATCAGCAGGGCCAAGTTTCTTCCCTCAGAGGCTCTGGGGGAGAATTCTTTGCCTGCCTCTTCCAGCTTCTGGTCGCTGTCGGCATTCCTGGGCTTGAGACTACCTTAGTCCCATCCCTGACTTCATGATCACAGGGCCTCCTCCTTTGCCCTGTGTGTTTCTTATAAGTACAGTAGTCATTGTTTTTAGGACCCACCTGGATAATCCAGGTTGCTCTTATTTCAAGGTCCTTAAATTAATTACATCTGCAAAGACCCTTTTTCCAAATAAAGTCACTTTCATCTGTTCCAGGGTTTAGAAGGTGAAATACCTTTTTAGAGGTCACCATTCACCCCAGTATAGGGCTCATATGTGTGTATACCACAGGCCCTGAATCTCTGACTTAGTCAGAATCCCCCTAGACTTGATTTACCACCTGGATTCTAGGCTCCTTGACACAGTAGAGGTTTTGTAAATGTTTTTGGTTTGATCTGTTGAAATGTTATTCTAATTGTACACAACAAAGCAAACAAAACACTTAAAACCTACCATCCCTTACTTCTGAAATGAAGGGGTGAGTGAAAGAGATTGTCAAAACCCAGTGTGATCCCTGCCTCAGCTGGAAGCTTTCTGTGCTTTGCTTTGCCCAGTGGCTTAGCAGGAAATGAAGAAGACAAAGAGCAGCCACTGGCTGTCTTCTGGCTTCTCATCTGGGGCTCTCCCAGTTGCTATTAAGACTATAATTACTCAGAGGAAGGCTAGATGTTAGTGTCTTTTGGGAAAGGGAAGCAGAAGCTGTGTAGACTCAAGTTTTAGGCTCTCAGAGAACATTGGCTTAGAGATATGGTTCATAAGTGTTGCTAGCCCACTAATGAGACTTTCATGCATGTGTTTTCAATACTGAGTCCCAGTCTGTGGCCTATGTACACCAGGCACAGGAGGCAAGGTCAAAGGTAGCTTTGTCAATTACCTGGCTAATTTGAAGGCTATAGCCCATCACATGGGTACATCAAGAAAGCCTACCTCTGCGCATAAATTATTCTGTTAGGTTGCCTGCATTGATCACATTAGCCGAGTAAAGGCCAAAATCCATTCCCTTTGTGCTATGGAGAGGCCGTTGTAATTGAGGTGTATTTCTATCCATGGGGGAGCTAATTTTGGTTTCTCAGCCACTTGACTTCAAAGGAGAAAGAAGAAAAAAAAGGTAAAGTGTCCTTCCACTTTATGTTATATATTCTGCTGTATCATTGTCACACTGGTTAATATTAACTCTGGATCTGTTGGCTTTGAATAATATACCTGGAATACTGTGATACTTACAGAAGTTAGCCCCACCAACTGAAGAAAACAGTTTGCGTTCCACAAGACTGGCTACATAATTTGTGAGGCCCAGTGCAAAATGAAAATGTGATGCCTTTGTTAAAAAATTAGTAAGAATTTCTAGATAGTATCAGCAGAGCATTAGACTAAGGGCGGTGCCCTTCTGAGCATGGGGCCTTGTGTAACTGCACAGGTCACTTGCCTATGAACTGGCCCTGACCTTTCTTATATGCTGAGAATGGCATCTTCCTGTTTACTTAGCACCTTCTT
Source organism: Aselliscus stoliczkanus (assembly GCA_033961575.1). NCBI lineage: Eukaryota > Metazoa > Chordata > Mammalia > Chiroptera > Hipposideridae > Aselliscus > Aselliscus stoliczkanus. The sequence goes on from CM066731.1 coordinate 30,094,022, forward strand.
GACCCCCAAGGAGTGACCCCCAAAGAGTGTCTCAGTTGGACCATACTCTTCCGTAGGGGCAAGGACACAGCAAGCAGGCTGGACATCTCTTGTTGGCTCCTCCATATCTTCTCTCTTCCCCTATCTTCTGGCTCTGTGCCCGGAGAGGCTGATCTCGGCCATCGGTGTTAACGGCCATCTTTGTCTTGTGATTCCTGGTGTATTTCAGCCACAGGTGGGTCCAGCCCACTGTGGGGAGAATGGAAGAGAAGTGAAGTAGGGTGTTTATTTCCCTATTGCCTCCTGCTGTGTTTGGGTTCATTTAGCCACTCCCTGCCCTGGCACACTCAGGCCTACGCATGGTAATGACTTCCTGATGCTTTCCTCCTGCATGATCCTCATTGCTTTCCTAAACGATTTATTGCCCTCTTCTCAATAGTTTCTTTGGTAGGACTCTTCAATAAGATTAGAGAGCACCCTCTGTTTGCTGCCTGTGCCCTAACTGATTCAGCAACCCTTTGCCAGGGTTTGAGCACACCTTGCCTTGCCACAGAGCAGAAAGAGAAGCTGATGGCTCTGATGACACATGACTGCTGTGCCAACTCCTGGTAAGGCTGGGGAGCCAGGAAGCAGTATGTCCTCCTCAGAGTGGTGGAGAACATGTACTTGGGAGTCAGATGTTTGAATTCTTTGGTGAGGGTGACTTTAGGAGGGTCACCTCATCTGTGAAATGAGGATAATTACAGTTCTTCCTGATAGGATTGTTCTGAGCATGCAGTGAGATCACGTGGACATCATGCTTAGCAGTGTCTCAAGGCGCATGGTTGCTTTGACCATGAGTTCTATGGAGTGTTTCAGCTGAGGGGATACACGGTGCACTTTGTCTCTGACCTGAACTTAGGTACCATAGCTTAGGCTACACTGATAATGATCACTTCTTCACTGTTATCTTGGGTGTGACTTATGTCTTCTCAATTAGATTGTAATGTTCTGAAGATCGGGGATTCTATCTTATAATTACTTTTGGTACTAACATAAGTTCCAGCTTAGTAGCTAGCACATTGTAAAGTGCTCAAGAAATATGTCTTGGCTAAATATAAGGTAACCATATAATTTATTGTTCACACCAGAACACTTTTTTTTTAAAAGATTTTATTGGGGAATTGGGGGACGGGAACAGCATTGGGGAATTGGGGAAGGGGAACAGACAAGTTGCTGTCCTTTTGTTCTTCAGTCTAGTTGTGGAGGACGTTGTTTCACTGGCCCATGTTGGTATCGTCATTGTGCTCTTCCCAGATGAGGCACATCGGTCACCGGCCTCTGAATGTCGCTCACCGCAGCTATTGGCAGCTCACGCTGGCTGCCAGCCGCTCACTCTGGCTGCCGGCCACTCACTATAGCCTATGGCAGCCCACTGCAGCAGGGGCTGCAGCCCACACCATCACCGGGGCTCGCACAGTCCAGCTCCAGGTGGAGCTGTTGTTAGCCATAGAGGGCAGTGTCACTGGCTCTCATATGTGGGATCCAAGCCAGGGCTGCTGGCATCCCAAAACCAGTTCTTAATCAATGCGCCACTCGGCTGGCCCAACACCAGAACACTTTTGAAAGTGAAAGGGGAATATATATTTTTAAAAATAATTACATCAAAACAAGAGGCCCAAACAGGGACTTTCCTAGGTGAACAGGGCATAGTCACCCTAGTTAAGTGAGACTTAACACAGTTTTCCAAATAAACGTGAAAATTTCCCAGCCCACCCTCTTTTGTCTTGTCTGCCCTTGGATTACGAGACAAAAACAGGAGATTTAAAGAATATAGAAAAAATATGTTGAACACTACTAGTATATTGTTGGCTCAAATTTGAGGCAAAGCGTCAGGGCTTCTTATACAGATAGACTCCTTTTATACCTTATCACCTTACTTTAGGTACCTACAAAACATTCTTCTGTACCTACCACTTTTTCCTATATAGTCTAATTATTGTTATTCTTGTGATAGTGATCATTTATGTTCAAAAGATGGCAAAAATAGATTTATACACATGTGTTCTTCTGAGCATCTCTGTTTGTATTTCTGGTTGCCTAGGTGACATTTCTGGGAGAATGGTGCTAATCTGCTATTATTAAAGCAAAGATAAGATAGAAACTATTTTTAGGCCTTTCTATACCTTTCTTCTCCACCAGATCATTTAATTGGTTTATTTTTTTCTGCTTCCATTGTTGGAATGCCATGTATGACTTCCTTCCTCTAGTTCTAATTGGGGGACTGGTTACCATTTTGAAAATTGATATAGTAATGCAATCCCTACTGCATTCAGAATTACTATATCTGTATTGATAGTCGATTTGTTTGGTTAGTTGGTAACAGTTGTTTTTCTTACAGGTTGTCCAAGCCAAGCGTAGGCAAAGGTTATTTTTGGTATAAGGAAAAAAGAGTGCTACGTATTAGCTATGCAACTACCTGGAGCTTGTATTTTCAGGTGACAACTGGGCAATACGTCATACCTGCTTCATGGGGTTGTTGTGAAGATTGAGAAGGTTGAGTGGGCCAACACATTTAAGCATGAGATGCATCATCTTGCATATAGAAGTCATACTGCTGTTATGGCTGTTCTTTTTTTTTTTTTTTAAATTAGTTTCAGATGTGCAAAACAATGCAATAATTATACTTTCCACACCTCACAAAGTGACCACCCCTCCCCCAATCTACCCCCCCTACATATCATACATATCTATTACAATTCCATTGACTCTATTCCCTATACTATACTCCACATCCCATGACTATATATATATTAAATTATAGTTGACATACAATATTATCCAACATCCGCTTCAGGCCAAGCATCTACACCATCCATGAAGTGGTTTCTCTAACAAGACATGTGTCCATCTGACACCCTATGAAATATTTACAACATTATTAATTATATTCCCCAAACTGTCATTCATGTCCCTGTGGCAATATTGTAGTTGCCTATTTTTGCTGTCTAATCCCTCCCCCTTCTCCCTTCTCCCTTATCCCCTCTCCTTCCCTTCTAGTAACCATCAGTTTTTCCTCTGTATCTCTGAGACTATTTCTGTTTACTTTGCTCATTTATTCAGTTCTTTAGAATCCACATATAAGTGAGATCATATGGTATTTGTTTTTCTCCAACTGACTTATTTCACTTAACATAATGTTCTCTCTAGGTCCATCCATATCGTTGAAAATGGTAAGATTTCATTTTTCTTTATAGCTGAGTAATACTCCATTGTATAAATGTACCACAGTTTCTTAATCCAGTCATCTACTGATGGCCATTTCAGTTGTTTCCAAGTCTTGGCTATTGTAAATAGTGCTGCATTGAACACAGGGGTGCATATATTTTTTCGAATTAGCGTCTGGGTTTCTCTGGATAGATACCTGAGAGTGGAATTGCTGGGTCATAAGGTAGCTCTATTTCCAGTTCTTTGAGATACCTCCATACTGACTTCCATAGTGGCTGCACCAATCTGCAATCCCACCAACAGTGCAGCAGGGTCCCCTTTTCCCCACAGCCCCGCCAGCACTTGTTGTTTGTTGATTTATTGATGGTAGTGCTATGGCTGTTGTTAAAGGTACAAGTGCTCCCCACCTTTCAGAAAATAATTTCATACAAGATATGCAAATACTTGAATTTGCCAAAGAGATATATTAGGGGGATCATTGTTTTCTTAAGGGGGATCTTATTTTCTTCATTTTTTAATTTTAATTTTATAAATATTTCAGAGAATTTCTTTCAACAGTGAGTACCCTTTGGTGTATTTATAGTAGTATTGAAACTAAAAGTCTGTAATTGACCCCACACTTTTAGGGACATAATTATAGTGTTATCACCCATAACTCAAAGGTGGTCAGTGTTAATATTTGGGATATTATCTTTCATTATTTTTATGTGAAGATTTTTGTAAAAGAGTTGTGTAAAGATATATATGATACATATCTCTGTAGTGTTATAACAGATTTTGAGTATTTTTCTGACCATTGTATGCGCTTGAAGGGGAAATGTTTGGCCTAATTCAGTGTTATGGATAGGGCTTGAAATGCTGCAGATAAGATACTGAGGTGATTCATTTGGACTATATGGCAAGTTTGAGAGGAGAGATGGACTTTACTCTGTTTTTATTTAAAATTGTTTAATATTGGGGTGTTATCCTGGCTGACTTTCCTTCAGTGCTCACTCTTTTGCATTGTTGTTCTATTTTGATAAATAGATTTATCATTTATCGTTTAGATTTATCATTTGATAAATGAGGCAGATAGCTGCATCATTGCCCTGGAGTTTGTCTTGCTGTTCTTGAAGATAGAGGAAGGGGGAGGAAACATGCATGCACACACACAGGCACACATGTCTCTTTAGACATGTAATCTAAAATTTCTAATCATTCATTTATAAAGTAAGAGCTCTTTGATGGGATTTCACTCTGTGACTTGTTGAAAGGGGAGGATTGGGATGTGGGAAATCTGTGATGTTGAATTTCCACCCCCTCACTCTTTGGAAGAAATGTTGGCCATTCCCTATGAGACTGAAGACATGCATTGAGAAACAGAAGTCAGCTCTGGCCTCTGAAGTTTCCTGGGAAAGCAATAGGAAGACTGCGTCTTCTATTTTTCTAATCCAGTCATTTAAGGAATATATTCTCAGATCTTGGGTGCTGTTCCCTCCATATCCTCACCCCCACACCATTATAAAATAAAGCTTATCATGAAATAAAATCTGCACAATATAGAAAATTAGAAAGAAAAAAAATATCACCCGTTATTCAAATATTCAAAAGCAACCAGAGTCAATATTTGGAACATTTCTTTTTTTTATTATTTTTATAGAGAGATTTGTTTCTTACTTACACAGTCATATTTATGTATATATTTTTAAAAATTATTTTTTCATTCAACCGTATGCTCCAAGCTGTGATATTGGGGTATAATAAGAAATATATATTTGGTCTTTGTCCCCAGTTGCTGGCACAGAGCTCCTAAAATCCTTGGAATTTTTAAGTGATAACGATAAGAGGAATATCTTTTGTTATTCATAAGAAGCCCCTTTCAACTATATCTGAATTTACCCTAATGAGGTGACACTTGGAAGATGGATGTTGGTTGCCAGATGAACCAACCATGTGATTAGAGGGTTGGAATTTTTAGGTACCCTCCCCACATTTGCCACCTCCAGGAAGAGGAGAAAGGCTGGAGATTGAATTCATTCACCAATGGCCAGTGATTTAATCAATCATGCCTACAAAATGATAGCTCCATAAAAATCCTAAACGCTGGGTCTGGACAGCTTCTTGGTTGCTGAGCATATCAAGGTGCTGGGAGGGTGATGTGTATACCCTGAGAGGGCTTGGAAACTCCATGCCCCTTTCCCCATAGCTTGCCCTACGCACCATTTGGCTATTCCTGAGTTGTACCCTTTTATAATACAATAGGTCCCCCTTATCCACTGTTTTGTTTTTTTGCAGTTTCAGTTACCTGTGATCAATTATGGTCCAAAAATATTAAATGGAAAATTACAGAAATAAGCAACTCATATATTTTAAATTGCACACTGTTACGAGTAGCGTGATAAAATCTTGTGAGTCCCATTCCATCATGACGTGAATCATCCCTTTGTCCAGTGTTTTTACGCTGTATACGCTCCCTGCGCATCACAGTTATCAGATGACTGCAACATTATCACAGTACTTGTGTTCAAGTAACTCTTATTTTACTTATAATGGCCCCAAAGCACAAGAGTAGTCATGCTGGCAATTTGGCCATGTCAATGAGAAGCCATAAAGTGCTTTCTTTAAGTGAAAAGGTGAAAGTTCTCTACTTAACAAGGGAAGAAAAATACCATATATTGAGGTTGCTAAGATCTACAGTAAGAACAAATCTTCTGTCTGTGAAATTGTGAAGAAGGAAAAAGAAATTCATACTAGTTTTGCTGTCTCACCTCAAACTGCAAACGCATCTCCTCACGTAGGCATTTTATTATCCCTCATCACCACAAGAAGGGTAAGTACAGCACAGATACTTTGAGAGAGAGAGAGAGAGAGAGAGAGAGAGAGAGAGAGAGAGAGAGAGAGAGAGAGAGAGACCACATTCACATACTTTTATTATAGAATATTATTATAATTGTTCTATTTTATTATTAGTTATTGTGTTAATCTCTTACTGTGCTTAATTTTTAAATTAAACTTTATCATAGGTATGTACGTATAGAAAAAAACATAGTACATATAGGGTTCAGTATTATCCGAGGTTTCATGCATCCACTGGGGGTTTTGGAACATATCCCCTGTAGATAAGGGGAATTGCTGTAAACTAGTAATCTAGTAACTAAACTGTTTTCCTGAGTTCTGTGAGCTGTTCTGGCAAATTATTGAACCTGAGGAGGGGTCATTGGGACCTCTGATTTATAGCTGATTGGTCAGAAGTGCCAGTGACAACGTGGGTCCTGAAGCCACTGTCTGAGGTGGGGGGCAGCCTTTTACAACTAAGCACTTAACCTGTGGGGTCTACATTAACTCCAGGTAATTAGTGGTCAGAATTGAGTTACAGGATACCCAGTTGGTGTCCATAGACATGGAGAATTGGTTGGTGTGCAAAAAACTCTTACACAGTATATCAAAAATGAAGTATTCAGAGTAAAAGAAATGGAAGCTTTTACTTTTACAAGGATTTTATATTTTATTACATTTCCTTTGTAGACAGTGTTTATTGGGCATATAATAGTCCATTGAATGGAATACCTCCAGTTATTTGGCCATTCCATATTGGTCATTTGGTCAAAATTTTAAGTAATTTTGTTTGCTATTATCATTTTTGTGCAATAACTTCTACTCTATGTAAGAGTCTATCCTAGGATATATTTCTGATAGATTTAATAGGTTGACATTTTGAACATTTAAAAAAATCTCGACTCATTTTACCATTGGCTTTCCAAGTGGATTAAAACAATTCATGTTGTGTGATTGTGTTTGTCTCATCTTTTCCCTTGCCTTGGATATCATCACTACAATATTTTTACTAATTTGGTAATTGCAAATACTTTATTTTCATTTATATTGCTTTGATCACAGTGAGGCTGAACATTTCTTTTTCATAGTGTATACTAATTGCATTTCTTGTTTTTCTAATTTCCTGTTACATGTTCTTTGCCCTTAGATATTTTTCTCATCTAAGTTAAAATTAAGGTTTTCATTTTCATTTTTCAAATTACCATTCAGGATAAAAATACACAAAAGAAAACCTTTTCTGGTCCATCTCTACTCCAGTGCCTCCCAGGTAGCTAGTGTCTCCCCACCTTTCTCCTTGTTAGTACATACAAATTCATGTCTTTTTAAAGATACAAAGGGGCTCATTTTTTTTTATTACTGACTTAGTTTATTTTCATGGGCATAAAATCTTTAATAACATATAATAAAATATCTTTGGTCACATTTATTGCAATTATTTCTCCTGTGTATTGCTTGCCCATTGATGTAGTTTTAGATTGTTAAGTGAGCAAGTGTTCCACTATAATTTCTTCCACTGATAGGACAACCTGTTCCTTTCTTTCACAGGTTTTGATAAATACTCAACTCTGTGTTCTACTGCCTTAAAAAAAATCTTAACTTAAAAAACATATTATTATTTAATCTAACTATAATTTATTTTGGTATGGAGTGAGTTTTTCTTCTTTCATTGTTAACCAGTTTCCCCATCACCTTTTACTGAATGGTGCTTTTTAAAAAACTTTCCATAAGGCAGGTGACTTCTCTTATTTGTGCATTTTTCCCAACTATAAACTAGTCAGAAATAATTTTTTTTCTAAGGAAGGAAGATTTCCTACTTACCTGTAATCACTTACATGGTTACACCAAGAAAACTTTGGTCCCCTGGGACCCAGATTTTGTCTTGTAACTTGAACATCATGATGCTGCTCTTGGGTGTAGCCTGAGTAGTGCAGGATCTGAGAAAGAGGAGTGCTTCTGCCAACGATTTCTCATCCTTCGTGACTGTGTTGCCAAGAAGTGGACAGGGCAAAAATATAATCTCATTTTACAGGTAAAGAAGACAAGCATCCTCATGACTCACTCAGGGTTATTCCTGTTTTCCAATCTGATAGTTCATTATTTTATATTATTCTACCTGTTGCCCTGGTTATTCTTTTTTTTTTTAAAGCAAATTTTTAAAATTAAATTTATTGGGGTGACAATGGTTAGTAAAATTACATAGGTTTCAAGTGTAGAATTCTATAACACATCATTTATATGTCACATTGTGTGCTCACCACCCAGAGTCAGTTCACCTTCCATCACCATATATTTGACCCTCTTTACCCTCTTCTACCATCCCCCTCCCTTCACTCTCTGGAAACCACTAAACTGTTGTCTGTGTCTATGAGGTTTTGTCTCTTTATTTGTTTGTCTTGTCCCTTTATGGAGTTCAGTTTTATATCCCACATATGAGTGAAATCATATGGTTCTCAACTTTTTCTATCTGACTTATGTCGCTTAGCATAATCATCTCAAGATCCATCCATGTTGTCACAAATGGCAGTCTTTCATCTTTTCTTATTGCAGAGTAGTATTCCATGTTGTATATATACTACATCTTCTTTATCCAATCATCTATTGAAGGACACTTTGGTTGTTCCCATGTCTTGGCCACCATAAATAATGCTGCCATGAACATTGAGGTACATATATCTTTAAAGATAAATGTTTTCAGATTTTTTGGGTAGATCAGACGAGGGATTGCTGGTTCATATGGTAATTCTATTGTGGTCATCCTTTTGATTCACTTTTAGAGTGATAAATTTTTTTTTGAAACTTTGAGTCTGGTTGGCCAGTTTGATCACCATGTGGGGAATCTTAGGATGGTCAAAATGATAGTTTTGCCTAGAAATGAGAGGTCTTCTGGGACTGTTATTACTTATTCAACAAACATCAACACACATTTATTGCGTGTCTGCTCTATCTGAGGCACTGTGCCGGATGTCGTGGGAAATATAAGGAAAATAAAACACTTTTTCTCTTAGTGGTTTACACCTTTCGCATTGTTTTAATTGCTCTTATTAAACTGTGTCCTTTACTACAGGATACCAATATTTTGTGTTGCACTCACTTCACTGTCTTGAAACCCCAAGGATCGAATGATGTTTTCTGCTGAGCAAGTCCCACGAGTAGAATGCACTGGATTGCTGTATCCTATTCACAGCACTACTATGAAGTACTTAAAACACCTGAGGACTTGACTGATGTATATTTTATAAGCTAAGCTGAGTCTGGAGATCTGCAGTATCAGTCTCCTGTTTCTAAATAGACTTTTCAACCCCAGCTTCTCTTCCTTAGGGCATTTAGGTTACTTGATTGGTCAACCAGAATCTAAAAATAAGCTTAGAAACTTTGAGAGTTTTTTTTTCTTTGCTGATTGATGTGTGTTTTTGTGTATCCCGAACTGCGCTGCGTAACTATTTACTTTTGCATTATGTATAGCTCTTAGCAACCAACAGTGGAAATGAAAGCTAAGAGCACAGGCAGTCCCTGGCTGAGCTGGGGGGAACCGGCTAGCTGGAGCCTCAGAGAATTCTCCTTCCCTCCCCCATCCTGCACTCCGTGGCCCTGGGGTCCGCCCTGTGGGCCTCAAGTTCCTGCTTTTTGCCTTCTCTGCTGGTGGTGAAGTGGGGACCAGAAGGAGGGAAAGGAAGGACCTCTTCTGTCCCTACCTTACACTTTTCTGTTTCCCTTGGCTGGTTTTCGTGGGTGTGGTGAGGGGAAAAGAGGGTAGGCCTTGGCCACCACTGATGTCTTGGCACCATCAGTGACAGACCCGTAGGGTCAGAAGCACTGAGACACTATGTCTTATTTGGAACTCTGAATGCTTTTCCATAAAGGAAAGTCACAGTAGTAGCTGTCTTGCGCAGGACCCACAGGACAAAACTGTGTGATTCCTCAGGAACTCTGGAGGTAGGATGGATCTTTTCGGGTGACATAAGTCAGGGCTTGGAACATTGATGTTCAGAGAATACATTCTAGTTTCTAAATATTCCAGGTTAGGAAGAAACTTAGAATGTGATCAACTTATAAGTTGAGAGACCGTCTGTAAAGTCAGAAAGGGGCAGAATCCACTCATGGGAATGTCCCCTTGCCTGAAACACTGGAGTATGTCACGTGTGTCTAGCCTGCTCTTCCCAACCCTCTGTTGCAGCTGTAAGAATATGTTAGTTCCCAGATTTTTAGAGCAGTGATTGTACTAAAAAACACATCCTGATTCTACCGAAAGATGGAAGGGAGAAAGACCTTGGGAATATAGATTTCATTCTTTGATTATTGCTTTTTACCAAAGAATGCAAAACCAAATACACCAGGGCCTGTGTTAAAAGCCCTTATATCTTTCCTTAAGAAATCAAACTTCTGTTCCTTTCTCAGGATTTCTGTATGCCTCTTCTTAATCCATTTTGGGGGACACATTTAAAGAATATTTCAGTGAATATATTTTGCTGCAGAAACAAATTTCTTTTCTAAATAAAGAGGATCTTCAAAAGGTGATTTATTCATCTTTCTTTAGCAAAATTAGTTTTTTTAAAAAAGCTGGAAAGCATAGATCAGAAGTTCAGAATAACTAAATAATATGTACTTGGAAATGGACAAAGTCTGTACAGTTGCTTGTATAATTTTCAGAGAAGGGACAAAACAGTTAAAGAGTAAAACCCCTCAGCCTCTAGGTGAATTTTTTTTCCAACCTCAGAAGGGGTGGGCCTGCTGGAAACAGGAAGTACTGTAATCACAGGCCCGTGGTTTGAGTAATGAGAGAAGACTTCTGGATTTGGCTTAGCTGTTTCCTTCATGCTGAAAGCCAGGACAGTGTGTAGACATTCTCTACTTCTACAGCAGCTGCATCTTTTGCAGAGCACATGCACTATACACCGGGGCACCTTCCCTGTAAGGAGAAACTGCTACAGAACGCCATCGAAGAGTGGTTGAGATTTCAGCAGTTGAAGACACAGAGAGGAGAAGTTTTGGAAGTTGGTATATCAACCCCAGTATATGGAATTAACTAGTCCTGAGGAGTCAGTGAGAGATCCAAGAGAAATAGGGCACAATATAGAATGAGGATAGGAACAGCGTGTCCACTTTCATGGGCCCCCAGATCAGCATTTTCATGTACCATTTGTGACTCAGGTTTTCCTCTGTCAAAGAGGATTTTACACTGTAGAGATATCCATACATTGACAGTTCTGTTTGTATTGTGTAAAAATATTTAAGTGAATAATTTCATGAATTGTTGCTTTAGTTTGGGTCCTCTCAGTGGTCAAGTACTAAGACACCACTCAAAGTAAATCAAGTCCAAGGGCTCATTGTAACAATGACTAAGACCAACATTACATTGTTCTGAGTGTGTTTCCTCATGGACTCTTCTCCCCTACCCTAGGAGGGAGAGTTATTATCCCCATTCTGAGGAAAAGCAGGCTTAGAGAATGTGGCCTATGGCATGAGGGTGGTCAGCAGGAGTCAGGATTCACACCGAAGCAGTCATTCGGGAGCCATGTGACGTGGCTCGGCTCTGCCCCTTGAAAAGATTCTGTGCCTGTGAAACAAAGTACACCTGGGTCTCATAGGGGCGAAAACCAAGGATTGGATAATTGGGAATGAAATCATTATCTCTCTCATAGGTCATGTGATCTCTGCTCAGTTAGCCTCTTTCTCTTTTTCATGCCTGTCTTCTTCTATTGCTTCATTTTACATATGGCCCCTGAATGGCCAACCCATAAGGCAGCAGCGCGAGACATCAGTATCTCCTGGCTCATGCTCATAAGTGAGAGTTTCCTATTAGTCCAGCTCATTGAGCCAGGCCACGCAGCCATTGGAGCCTGGTCCACAAAAATAATTAGCTGCCTTTGGGTTGGCTGTTCATCCCAGGTCCATTGGTGGCTGCCTTGTGTACAGACTTCTCCAGCACCATTTCCCCAAGCAAGGGATTGTGGGTAAGGCAGCATGCACTGGAATGGGAAGTTAGTCATAGCAGGAATTTGACATCTCTGGTACAAGTTTATTTTATACTTTTAAAGTTAAATACCTTAACAACTTTACTATCTTTATAAAATCTCAAAAGAATCTTTATCTGTTAAGATTCTTTAGGTTGCAAATGATAGAAATTCAAAGAGGCTTAAAAAAAATAAAATTAATTGTTTCCTGTAATTGTCAAGACAAAGGCTTGGCTGGATCCAGGTCTCAAACAATATCATCAGAAATCTACCTCTTGCTATCTCTTGGCTCTGCATTCTTCTGGGTTGGTTTCATCCTCAGGCAGACTCTCCCTTCATGATATTAAGACCTTGCTGTACACTCCAGGCTTATCTCTATGGTGAGCTACCTCAGCAAAGTGCTTCTCTTTCTCTATAGTTCCAGCAAAATTCCCAGGTTTGATTCTCATGGCCCTGAATTGGTTACATGCCAATCTCTCAAACAAACATGGCAGCTGGGCTGGTTGGTCAGTCCTGGGTCACTGCCATCCCCTAGAGAGGGGTTAAACCACCTCCTTATTAAAGCACATGGACTGGGAATGGAGGAGTATGATCTCCAGTGACTATTGGGATGTTAGTACCAGAAGAAATAGGAATGGATGCTGTCCAGGCGAAAATAACTTACGTCTGCTTTGGAACACTTTCAGAACAGGTATGTTATAAATAACTGGACATCTATAATCAAGGTTTGGGGGTTCAGGATAAGCAGCCTGGGTCACCGACTTTATCTTATTTGTATGTGACAAATTGAAAGATCTGGAAAATCCAAAGTGTTTGGAAAGGCCTGGATCTATGTTTTTTAGGCCACTAATCCTGAAAGACAATGCTATTAAAACCAAATGAAATTGTTACTAAGACTTGCATATTTTTTTTAGAAAGCCAATTGAGGGATGGTTTTGTCTTCAATTTTTGATTAAGTAGGAGGATCAGACTTGGAGGTCTCTTTTTATGTGCCCTCTATTTTAAAGTCTAAGCTGTTCTGGCATTGATGTGACTTTGATAAATTATATAAAGGCTTTGCTTAAACTTTTAGCAGTGACTAGGATTAAAGACCTGGTTTATCTGGGTAATGATTAAATTGCCGTGTTAATATATCAAAGAGCTTAATACCCACTGGTAAATAATTTTTTGGTTTTTATCTCATAAATTAGGAATTCCAAGGCCAGGGGAGGCTAAACTAGCTAGTCCTCATGCTTGTGTGAGGACTGAATCGATGCAACCTCAAAGTCTTGAGTAGTAGTTTGTGTGTGTGTGTGTGTGTGTGTGTGTGTGTGTGTGTGTGTGAGTTTAACTTTGTGCTAATAGAATGCCATATCTCTTTGCTTACTGTACCGACTAAAATGATCCCAGATATCCTTTGGAACAAATGATTACCTTCTTTTCCTATCAAAGTTTTGCAGACAGTTGTGTTAATTTCTTTCACTTATTTAAAATTTTTATATTTATAGGATTTCAAAATTCCCTCATATGCTAAAATGTGTTTCTTCTCTCTTGACTTTCACATAATGGTGCAACTGTTACTTAGTTTCATGCTGATTTAATATTCTCAATTGCAAAAACAACAGTTCCCACGCTGGCTAGTTTACACACAAAGGGAGTTTTTAAAACGATATTAAGGAGCTCGCAGAATTTCTGGGAGGACCCGAGTCGGACTTGAAGGCCATGCAGCCAGGAACATTACATAAATTACACCATTGGTGGCTCTGGCAGAGACTCTGGTGTGGCCACCACAGAACATAGGTCCCTCTGCTCTTAATAGTTGAGTGAGTCCTTTCTGGTGAAATCCCATCACATAAATTCATCTAGTGTTGTCTCTGCAAACTGGGTGTCCTTCTGCCGTGCTCCACCTATTCCCACCACCGTGAATTCCACATGGTGACACCCCCCTTCTCTACTCCACTCTCTTCTGGAAAAAACGTTTTTCATGGATGCTGTAGATTGGTGGAGCCCAGGTCACACGCCTATTCCCTAGATGCAAAGTATGCTGGGGAGACAAATTCCTGACTTCCATGTTGGAGAGGTGTGGACTCATAAGGTAGGAAGTTTCTCAAACATGGGAGGAGTATTCAAAAAAATGCTATTTGACCACAAAATATGACAAATCACTATACATGCCTAAGAAAGGGGACTTGTCTTACCTCTGGATACCTTGTTGTTCTAAAACAATGGCTATCATTCTTAGCAGCAGGGCTGTTCCCCAACTGAGAGTGAATTGAATGAAAACAGGAAGGACCCCTGGCCTGATGCCAATAGGACATTCATTACTTTTTATTAAGCAATTATCCAGTTACTTCCCATCACCCAACTGCCCTTGGTTGCCTCATCAGTATCAGCATCATCATTTCCCTGCATGAAGGGCTGATCTAAAAAGCAAAGATGAGGCATCTGATGCTCAGAGAGGGTAACCCACCCGCCTAAAGTCACACAGCCTGTCAGTGATTAAAGCCCAAGTCTGTCTCCAGAGCCCATTCTTCTAACAACTCTGCAGTACTGCCTTTGGAACCAGGCATGCCTCTGATAGGAGGATTTTCCTCATCAGTATTGTGTGATAGGGAGCCAGCTGGACCTTTGCTGGACCCCAACACTGTCCCGCTGCCACCTTCAAGGATGAATTGTGCAGTGTAGGTGAGGGAGGTGGGATTTACCTTGTGTCTACCTTCTGCTACAGATAAGCCCCTGATATAGCCAGGAAATGAATATTATTAGTTGCAAATGGAAGCTTTAAAGACATTCACTAAAATATGGTTTGCTTTATAGTGTAATTCATTATTAGATGGTGCCATGGACTGAATTGTGTGCCCCCAGTTCATATATTGAAGTCCTAACCCCAGTGTGACTACTGGGAGATAAGTTCTTTAGGGAGGTAACTAAGATTAAATGAGGTCATAAATAAGGTTGGCTCCCTAATCTGATAGGACCGGTGTCCTTATAAGAAAAGGAAGAGACACCAGAGACCTCTCTTTCTTCATGTGTGCACAGAGAACAGGCCATGTGAGGACACAGCAAGAAGGTGACAATCTATCTGTAAGCCAGAAACAGGGCCTCACCAGAAACCTACTCTGATGTCATCTTGATCTTGGACTTCCAGCCTCCAGAACCGTGAGAGAATAAACACAGTATCTGTCGTTTAAGTCACCCACCGTGTGGTATCGCTATGGCAGCCTGAGCAGACTAATAGAGATAGATTTACCTTATATCCTGAATGAAGAGGTAGAGATGGTAGTTATATACACAGCAAAAGCTGGAGGAGCAATGAGGCCTGGAAAAGGGCAAGAACGCCTCTGGTCAGGGGATCAGCAAAGACCTCACCAGAGGCAGTGCCACGTTAAATTGGCACTGAGGAAGTTGGAGTGCCTTGCAGGCAGGTAGCTTAATGGTTAGCAGCATGGGCTCTCCCGGGCTGACTTTCTGAGTTTGAATTCTGGTGCTGGCTTTTTAGCTGTGTGACTATGAGCAAGTTACCCTTCTGAATCTTCTTTTTTTTTTAAAGGGAAAATAATGACAGTACCCACCTCACAGCGTTGCGGAAATTAAATGAAATGATGCATGTGGAACTATTAGAGCTATGCTTAGCCTATAGCAAGCACTCAATACGTTATTAATATTAATTAATTATGAATGTTATTTTAACCTGCAGAGAATGGGGTAGGGTATGTTTGTGGGGGAAGGAGGGGAAGAGAGGT
Source organism: Aselliscus stoliczkanus (assembly GCA_033961575.1). Classification (NCBI taxonomy): domain Eukaryota; kingdom Metazoa; phylum Chordata; class Mammalia; order Chiroptera; family Hipposideridae; genus Aselliscus; species Aselliscus stoliczkanus. The sequence goes on from CM066731.1 coordinate 30,109,695, forward strand.
GGCAACTACAGGCTGAAAATGTGTGAACAATGGAGGGAAGACATAGTGTGCATTTTGTAAACAGCTGTGTGCTTTGTGTAGAGCCGAGGTCACCAAGGCTCCGTTTCTCTGAGTTTGTATTTTTTCAGGCATCTCCTCGTGCAATAGGTTTCCCAGAAGGGGCTTCAAAGCAGAATAGCAGCATATCCTGGCCCGCCTAACAGGTTTCATTTTACATGAGTAAATTGGCCTTCTGGTTTATCAATCACTGTCTTGAGCATTTGGTTGACGTGAGTCAGTCCCCCAGAGTCCCATCACCCCTGTTGGAACTGATAAAATCAAATTCCTGAATGTGCAGAGCTGAAGACCAGGCCTTGGGCCTGTGGTGACCCGTTGGAAGCACAGGAATTGCGATGCCAAGCTGGAAACTGAGAACTTACCCACTTCTTTCTCTCCTCCCCCTTACTCTTGCCTTTAGATTTTCAGTGTGACAAGCTGAGCTCCAAACATCTGGTGCAAAGGGGTGGAGCCTGGCACACTGAAGAAAGATGCTTTTTAAGTGCTTCTTCTTCTTCTTTTTTTTTTTTCCTGTCAACTATATTCATTAAGTGCTTCTTGAACAAATGAAGAGTACCCGCTGCTGGCGATGCAGTGGGCAGTGGACCGGGGTGGGAGGGCTCAAACCCTGGAAGCAGGTGTCTGGGTTCTGATCCCTTCTCCCACTTATTATGTGCCTTTTGGGTAAGTCCCTTAACTGAGCCTCAGATGCCTTATCAGTGCAATGAAGATAAAATCTTTACCAACTGAAGGTGGAAGATGGCTTAATGCCCTCCTGGTGTCTCTTCTGACTCTACACTTACATTTTAATAAGATGAGTCCCAACAAGCGTTGAGGATATTATGGCACAAAATATTTCCACCAAGTAGAAACCAAGAGGAGTTACAGGGTAGATTCTGCCTTCTCCTGCCCTACAATTCTTTCAAGTTTGCTTTCCTTGTTGCCCCATTTAAAACGTAAGCTAGATTGTGTGGGTGGAGTGTTAATAGTGGGGAAAGTGAATGGACGAAATTCTTATGTATTATCCACTATACCTGTCACAATACCTGTCACAACTGAACATATAAAAGGTGCTCAATAAGCACTTGTTAAACTAGATTTAATATTAATGCCTAGAAATCAATTCAAATTGCGTTCTTACACTAAAGACATTATTTGCTTCATCTACAGAATAGGAATAATAAGATAAACACCAAATACAATTGGTTATTTTGAAGAACAGAGGATGTGTTTTTAAGGGCTGTTCTGTTCTAGAGTTACATTTATTTAATAATGACTCCTGTTAGTTTATTCTATGAAGTTTTTATTTTTAGTTATTACAATATTATTGACTATATTCCTTGTTCTATACCCTATATCCCATGACTGTAACAACCAATTTGTACTTCTTAATCCCTTCCCTTTTTTCACCCATCCCTTCAACCCCCCATCCCACTTGGCAACCATCAAAATGTTCTCTGTAGCCACGAGTGTGTTTCTGTTTTGTTTGTTTATTTTGTTCCTTATATTCCACATATAAGTGAAATCACATTGCATCTGTCTTTCTGTGTCTGATATTCTCCACTCAGCACAATACTGTCCAGGTCCATCCATGTTGTTAAAAGATGGCAAGATTTCTTTCTTTTTTGTGGCTAAGCAGTATTCCATTGTATATGTGTACTACCTCCTCTTTATCCATTTGTGCATTGATGGACAGCCAGGCTACCTCTACATCTTGGCTACTGTAAATAATGTTTCAATGAACATATGGATGCACACATCTCCTCAAAGTAGCATTTTGGATTTCTTTGGATAAATACCCAGAAGTGGGATTACTGGGTCCTTCTTTGTCTCTTGTTATAGCCTTTGTTTTAAAGTCTATTTTGTCTGATATAAGTATTGCTACTCCATTTTTTTTTTCCATTTCCATTTAGCATGTGTAAACGTTTTGTTTTTGTATCCATTCAGCCACCCTGTGTTTTTGATTTGAGCATTTAATCCATTTACATTGAAAATAATTGTTGATATTGGCCGGCCGAGTGGCGCATTGGTTAAGAGCTGGCTTGGGACGTCAGCGGCCCTGGTTTGGATCCCACATATGAGGGTCAGTGACACTGCCCTCTACAGCTAACAACAGCTCCACCTGGAGCTGGGCTGTGCGAGCCCCGTCGACGGTGTAGGCTGCAGCCCCTGCTGCAGTGGGCTGCCATAGGCTACAGTGAGTGGCCGGCAGCCAGCGTGAGCTGCCAATAGCCGCGGTGAGTGACCATCCAGAGGCCGGCGACCAATCTGCCTCATCCGAAGAGCGCAATGACGATACCAACATGGGCCAGTGAAGCAACGTCCTCCACAACTAGACTGAAGAACAAAAGGACAGCAACTTGTCTGTTCCCCTTCTCTGATTGTCCAACACTGTTCCCCTCCCCCAATTCCCCAATAAAATCTTAAAAAAAAAGAAAAAGAAAATAATTGTTGATAGATATGTAGTTATTGCCATTTTATTATTCATATATTTTATTTTATTTTTATTTTTATTTATTTGTTTATTTGTCTTGAAGTCCCTCTAAAATTCCTTGTAATACTAGTTTGATGGTGATGAACTCCGTTAGCTTTTTCTTGTCTCGGAAGCTCTTTATCTGTCTTTCAGCTTTAAATGGTAGCCTTGCTGGACAGAGTGATCTTAGTTGTAGATCCTTGCTTTTTATCACTTTGCATAATATTTCCTCCCAGTCCCTTCTGGCCTGAAATGTTTCTGTTGAGAAATCAGCTGACAATCATAGGAATTCCCTTATAAGTTGCTAGTGGCCTTTCTCTTGCTGCTCTTAGGATTCTCTTTGTCTTTAACTTTTGCCATTCTAATTATAATGTGTCTTGGTGTGGGCCTGTTTGGGTTTATCTTGTTTGTGACTGTCTGCATTTTCTGAGCTGGTATGTCTATTTCCTTTGCCAGGTTAAAAAACTTTTCAGTCATTATTTCTTCAAATAGGTTCTTGATCCCTTGATTTCTCTCTTCTTCTTCTGGTATCCCTATGATGTGATTTTGTTATGCTTGAGTCTCACTGTTTTTCACAACCAGATATTGTAGGGGCTCCTCTTCCTGGCACCAGTACTTCAGACTGAGAAGCCTGGTGTGAGGCTAGGGTCCCTGCTCCTTCACGGGGAACCCCTGTGGCCTAGATTTCTCTCCTAATTTTCATCTGCCACAGAGAGGTTTCTCATCTCTGCCCCTCCTACCAGTCTTCACATGGCTTCTCTATATCCTCAGTTATAAAACTTCTGTTAAGCTAGACTTTGGATAGTTCTCCAGGTTGATCTATAATTTAGTTGTAATTTTGATGTGTTCATGCGATGAGGCAAACATTGCCTTTATCTACTCTGCCATCTTGGATATCTCTGCCGAAGTTTTATTATTTTGAAGTTATCACACCCTGTCCCCCAACTTCATGAGATAGAAAATTAAAACATTGATTTAGTTTTAAAATTCAGGCTAACATAGCCCCATTTTCAGGAATTAGGTGTGTTAATACTGCTAAGTTGTTCTCATGAGATTGGGATAAATGCTGCTCACATCTTTATTCTACCCATCTTCAATGGAGCATTCATTTCTCATCTGAGGCTAATGTGGGAATTTATTAAACTGGCAAGTAAAAGAATATCTTATCATAGATGTGCATGAATTCTAACGGCTCTAATTTTAGATACACAAAAGCCAAACTAAGCACACTTAAAAACACCCCATTTCTACTTGTTTGTAGCTTCCTACAATAAGGTTATGGTTGTGATACACTCTGTGCCTTCTTCCTTCGTTCATGCATAGGTTGGTCACACAGGCCAGAAATAATTCCTCTGCACAAGCCAGTGCTGTTCAGGACTCAGCTTGTTCCCTTGGATCATGCAGGCTTTGTACAGAAAGAGAATGCTGTTCACTGTCTAAATTAAAAGCTGGATGCTAGAGACCCACAGACATGCTTCATTTGACGTATAATATTTTTAAAACTTTTAAAATTTATCAACTTAAAAAAGAAAATAGATGTTTCATAAAAATGTGGATTTCAGGCTCCTCTTGAAAAAAATCATAATACCTGCTGATAAAACTGGGTCCAGTTCCCACATGGAAGCAATTGGTGAGCTGAGCAATGGCTGTTCTCCTTAGAGAGGACACACACACACTTGTTCGCTGGAATCTCCACTCATCCTACTGTCACAAACCCTGACCCGCCCGCTTCACTCACCCATGAGCCTGTCTGCCCCTATACACATTTGCATTTTTGGTGGTAAAATATACATAACATGAAATTTACCATTTTAGACATTTTAAGTGTACAGTTCAGTGGTGTTCAGTACATTCACATTATTGTGCCAGCATCACCACCATCCATCTCCAAAAGCTTTTCATCTTTCCCAACTGAAACTTCTCATTAAACAACTTCTCATTTCCCCTTCCCTCTAGCCCCTGGCAATCACCATTCTACATTCTGTCTCTATGAATTTGGCTACTGTGGGTACCTCATATAAGGAAATCATACAATATGTGTCCTTTTGTATGTACTGGCTTATTTCACTTAGTATAGTATCTTCAGGATTCATCCATATTGTAGAATATATCTGAATTTTTTTTCTTTCCTTTTTTTTTTTTTTTGAGGGCAGTGTCACTGGCCCTCATATGTGGGACCTAAACCGGGGCTGCTGGCTTCTGAAGCCAGCGCTTAACCACCGCGCCACTCGGCCGGTCCTGAATTTTTTTTTTCTTTTTAAGGCTGAATAATAGTCCATTGTATACATATACCACATTTTGTTTACCGATTCATCAATTGGTGGACACTTGGGTTGCTTCTACCTCTTGATTATTGGGAATAATGCTGCTGGGTGAACATGGGTGTGCCAATATCTGTTCGAATCCCTTAAGCAATTGCATTTTTTGACAATTTCCTTGACAGTTTTCTGCTATGTTCATGTATCTTCAGCTTTGCTTTCTTTCACCTGCCTCCCAAAGGCAAAGCACCCAGGACTAGGCTTTAATTTAATGAACTTCTTTGGGAAGCATTGAAAAACCTTCAAGACATCTCGTGAAAGTTACTTAGAGTCTTTAAAATGGTAAAATAGTTACTGTGGGATTTTCAAAACTAATTGTCTCATTAATAAAAATATCTGGAAGTAACATTTTTTGACTTATTCAATCTTAAGTTTAGTTATGAAAAGTTCCTGTTTGAGAAAGCAATTTGCAATGTATTTGGTGTTTTTGATTCGAATTAAGCTTGTTCATCTTGCTTCAGTGTGCTATGTATGCTAATGAGACCTTTTTCTTATAGGTATTGATAAATGGGAAATATAAAAATAATTTAGATTTTATTTCTGAAGTTTTAGGTTGCATTAAGTTAGGAAAGTGTAATTTTTTTTACCCACTGAGTGCTAAGTGAAAAGGTCAGAATAAGTGTTTGCTTTTTTATTTTCAAGGTTGCTATTTATGATGTGTTTTTTATTAACAACATCAGCCTAAATGTCATTAACTGACATAGGTATATAGAAGTTCCATTTTATTATGTGAACAAAGTCAATTCAAAATTTTGGTTATTTAGCTAGACACTGTGCTAGAATTAACATTCCTGGTATTTATTTAGCATTTTGGAATAATGCAGTTGTGGACATAACTTTTTGAAATCAGAAGTGCAACTAGAGAACATTAAGCACTAGCAAAACAAATTGTTTTGAGGTATTTACAGAAATGCTTCAGTTTCAGTGTTTTTAAAAAAGTTTTATGATTGCATTTCTTTAAAGTTTTTTAATAATGTAGACTTTTAAACAAATACAATAAACCTTTATCTGAATTACTGATTTCTTGCCGTAATACTTTTTATTATTTTCAATATACTTGCAGTTTTAAGACAACTTGCCAGTCTTAATATGTGTGGGTACATTTTTCATTTCAAATTGGCTTAACCATTAAATCATATTTCTATTTTGATACAGACTTGTGTCTCTTAATAAGAACCTATTTCCTCCTATTTACTTATTTTAAAACTAGTATATTTAAATTTTAAGACATGTAAGGGAAAGCACTTCAAGATTCAAGATTCTTGTCTCATCTACGTGTATTGTAGTTTGGAATGTTCTTTCTACTTGCTTTCACCCTCAGGCCCCAAAGATATTGTTTTTGACTGTGTTAAGGAGTTGACTTTTCTGTGATATGTGTTGGGTGGGTACCTTGAATTATTGGTGTATGGGTTTAGCAAGGGAGGCCATTTTTACTACTCGGGACTGTTTTATTTGCAAGTGATAGATACTTAACTCAAATTATTTGAGCAAAATAGCTCAAGTAACTGAAAATTACAGGGCTATAAGTCAGACCCTTTGAATTAAGGTTTTTCAAAGAATGTTAAGAATCTGTTTCCCACTTTCTGCCTCTTGTCTCTACTTTCCTCTGTGTTGATCTAATTCTCAGCAGGCTCTCTCCATGTGGAAGCCAAGATGACCACCAGCAGCTCCAGGAATATATCATTCTCACAGTTAACAATCCTAGAAAAAAGAAAAAAAACTTTTACAGAAGCTCTTACAAAATTACAAGAGAGGGATGAAGTCAGTCTTGGGTCACTTGCTCATTTCTGAGTCAGTTACTGAGGTAGAGGAAAAGTAAGTGGTTGGCTAGACCTAGGTCATATGAACATCCCTGGGCCAATCACTGTGGTGGCGTGATGAGTACCATGGTTGGCCAGGTCTAGGTTGCGTGGTCATCCCTGAGCCAATCACTGTGGTTGGAGGATGGACATCATGATTGGAAAATCCTGGGTCATGTGGCCATCACCATATCAGGGGCTGGGGAGTAGTTGGTTAACTTCCAAGTGTTTGGTTTCGTCTCTCATTGGAAGGGCAGGGTCTGTTGTGAGAAGTAGAAAAAAGATGCCTACAACATTATTCAGATGTCCTGAGAACTCTCTGTGGGGAAGGTCCGGTGTTGTTCACCTTTGTTTCTTTTAACATGGATGACACAGCCTTAACAGAGTTGCTCAATTAATGATTGCTAAGTAAATGAAAGTATAAAAGGGGTGATTAAACAGAGTTTAATTAGGGAATTATTTATGTCACCATGGTGAAGGGAAACAACTGAGGGGTGGCAAAGCACCTCAGGGCCAGAAACTGCTGGAAGCTTTAGAATCCTCAGGCTGAAGAGGTAACAGGAGGAATGGTTCCTGGAAGCAGAGAGAGAGCAGTAACTGTAGGGGAAAGAGGCCTGACAGGAGCCAAGACCTTGGGTAAAGGAGTAGACCAGTCAATCTGTGATCTGGTGGGGAAGAACTGGAAGGATAAATACCTCAATTTCTGTTTCATCCTGAACTCCAGTCTTATGCTGTGCTTTCCATTGCCTGAACTCATCTAGAATCCAGACGGCAAGAGAGCCCAGTAATTTTACTAAATGGAGAGCAGTTTCCATGGATCTGGAAGGACAAATAGAGGTCATCTCTAAATCATGCTGGACAAAGGGTAGCCTTGGACATATAACTAATTTGTTTCAGAAAGAGTAAATATTTACCAAGCACCTACTCTGTGCCATTCACTATTCTAAGCACTAGAAATATGGGGGTGCAATAAATCGGTACTTTTTCTACTCTCAAGAAAATGGATAGAATTAAAGTAGAATTAGCGGTAGAATTCTAATTAAAGTAGAATTACATGACCACTCATATAGAGTAGAATAGTGGTAGGACCACATTTTGTTTATGGACAAGGAAAACTTCTTTGAGGAAACAGGATTTAAACTACATTATAAATAGTTGAAATTTATAAGTTGCTATCCTTGTTACAAGGATAGCAAAGGAAAGAGCATTCCAGGCAGAAGGAGCAGCCAGTGCAAAAGCCCACAGATGAACTTGATACGTGGGTGGAACAGAGAGGTTAGTGTCAGTGTGTTTGGCCTGGAGGGCAAAAGGGAAATGGTTAAGATGAGGTTGCCCAAGTCCATAGGGGCTGGAGATGAGGGCAATGGGTTTGGACTGTTTCTAGGGCAATGGGAAGCTCTTGATGAGTTTTATGCAGGGAAGTGGCACATTCTCTTCCACATCTTAAAAATGTTTGCTTTTCATAACAGTGGATTGTAGTGGGTAGGAGCTGAAGCAGAGAGACTCATTAAGTTTTGTTGTAACCGAAGATCTGATGGTGGGTTGGAATGGGTGATAGTAATAATAAAGGTTAAGAAAAGGCATTGTGATGTATCAATGACTTGAAATAGGTGGGAAGTAGGGGAGAAAGGGAACTCAGGAGTGATTCTTGGTTTTCGTATCTAGCAAAAACTATTCGGTGGATGGTGATATCTTTTATTCTGAGCTGAGATGTCTAGGGGTATCTCAATGATATATTGTGAGGGTGAGGTTAGTGGATCTGTATTATGTGTTGAATTGTGTTGCCACAAAATTGATATGTTGAAATCCTAACCCCCAGTATCTCAGAATGTGACTACACTTGGAGATCAGGTCTTCAAAGAGATAATTAAGTTAAAATAAGGTCATTAAGGTGGGCTCTAATCCAATACTGATGTCCTCATAAAAAAAGATTAGGACCTGGACACACACAGAAAAGATGATGTGAAGACTTAGGGGAAGATGGCCATCTACAAGCCTAGGAGAGAGGCCTTAGAAGAAAACCCCTGGCTACTCCTTGATCTTAGATTTCTAGCCTCCAGAATTATAAGAGAATAAATATTTGTGGTTTAAGTTACTCAGTCTGTGGTACTGTGTTATGACAGTCCTAGCAAACTAATACATGTTTAAGTTAAAATGCCAGTTAGACCTCCCCAAGAGGAGATGTTAAATCACCATTTGGATATATGGACCTGGGGAGATGTGAAAGTTAGAGAAAGAGATTTGGGGGTCCTCAGCTTAGATGTGGTACTTAAAGCCACAAACTGGATGAGACGATCTGGGACATGAGCATAGATAAGAAAAGAGGGACTATGGCTGAGCTCTGGAATAGTCACAAGTGAGCTGAGGTAGAGTGAGAAGTGGTCAGTGAGAAGCCAGTGGTCACCAGCATGAGTATGCTTGGAAAGCGACCTCTGATCTTCAGTCTCTTAGCCTTGTTTTGAATTCATCCCCTAGACCTAGTCCCTCATAAGACTCTTCTTTGAATATAGGTTTTGCTGAAGCACTCACTCAGTTAACTGTTACTCTCGTTTGTCAGCAACAGGATCACAAACTGTTTTGGTTTGCCCTGGACTGAGGGGTTTATAGGATGTGGGAACTTCAGTGCTAAAACTAGGACATTCCCAAGCAAACTGGGATGAGCTGGTCACCCTAATAAGAGGTAAGATTGGGTAAGACTTAAATATTTCATCTCACTGGCTTCATTGAAAGGTGACTGGTTTAAGAGAATGTCACCACTATTGTTATAGTTATTGTCTCTGAAATGTTTATTTCTTCTAGAGAAAAATCTAGAAATGAGTGCTTCTGCCATGAAACAAAACCAATAATGAACAAGTCTGAGATGCCATTGAGTTCCATTATCCCTAACTTAGTTTCATTTTTAACAAGAATATTTTCTTGACTTGGGTTTGTATTATTAGTAATTTCATACATTTCAGGGTATACATTTTGAGTAATTATCTCCCCAATGATTCTGAGCATTTGCTTCAGTTAACCAACCCTTTAATAAACCCATTAACAGTATCTTTGGCATTGCGTAAAATACAAAATTGGAGCCAGCCACTGTATTCAGTGGGTTTTGGCTGGTCCAACCTACAGATGTTCAGAATCTAAACACAAGACTAAGTTCATTTACCTTTCATGATCCCATTCTGGGTGAGGGGTAAAAATAAGGTCCCTCAGGTTTTCAGATCCAGTAATGAAGGCTGCTGCATCACGATCTCAAACTCTTGTTTTTTGTTCACATCTCACTAGCCCATCTTGGTAAACCCCAAGCCAGCCACCACACCCTGTTCTGCCTCCCTTGCTCCATCTGCCACCCTCCATCGCTCTCACATTTCTCAGTGCCTTTTTGAACTGGGCAGGAGGAAGTATTGGAAATATTCCCAGTGCCATCTGACCAGTGCACCACCCCCACATCACATGACATGAGTCAACATAACTTCACGAATTCAACCAGACATCTGTTCTGGCTAAGGCCAAAACAGCCCAATAATTTCTGTATTGGTTTTCTGTGGCTACCATAACAAATCACCATGAACAGGGGGGCCTAAAATTCTCTTACAATTCTGGAGGTTAGAAGTCTGAAATCAAGGTGTCAGCATGCTCATGCTTCCTCTGGAGGCTCTAGGGGAGAACCCTTCTTTTTCTCTTCTCAGCTTCTGGTGGTTGCTGACAATCCTTTGCATTCTTGGCTTTTGATTACATCACTCCAATTTCAGCCTCCATCTTCATCTGTTCTCCACTCTGTGTATCTCTGTGTCCAGATTTCCTTCTTCTAAGGATAGCAGTCATTGAATTAGGGCTTTTCCTAGTCTAGTATGACCTGATTTTTAACTTGATTACATCTGTAAAAACCCTGTTTCCAAATAAAGTCACATTCAAAGGTACTAGGATTCGGGACTTCATATTCTCATATCTTTTGGGGTGCTACAAGTCAATTCAAAAGAACTTCTGTGGTTTGTTTTTTGTTTTTTGTTTTTTTGTTTTTTTAGCTGAGCCATCCTGCCACCTGTTGGCAGCTCAACAGCAACTCAGCTCGGGCTGGCATCGAATTGCGGTTGCTCAGAGCTCAGCTCGCACTCTTGAGCGAGCTCTTAACCAACTGAGCCACTCGGCTGACCCTCAAAAGAACTTCTTAGTGACAAATCTTGTGAAGAAGAGCATTTGCTCATTAACAGGATTTGGTGAAGTTAACCGCACAATCAAGGTAATAATTTACATAATATAAATAAAATAATACCTAATAAATAAAATCAATAAATGCTGGCTTTGAGACTCCAATTCTGACACTAACTCCAATGTGTGTTTTTTCCCCCATATCATTAAGCAGTGAACTCAGTTCTGACATTGTCCACTGGAGACAGAGTCAGATTAAGGGCTCAGCCCTGAAAGACTGTCTCCTTCTTCTACCTCAGATACCAATTGCAAGTCCAGATTGTCAGCTGTGCTTCTGACAGGTGGGCTGTAGATCAGAGGTTCCTAACACCTTCTCCTTGGGTTCCATTAATTTGCTAGAGTGGCTCATAAAACTCAGAGAAACATTTTACTTACTAGATCACTGGTTTATTATAGAAGGATATAACTCAGGAACCACCAAGGTATGTGGGAAGGGGCTCAGACCTTCCATGCCCTCTCCAGGCATGCCACTCTCCCCAAATCACCACATGTCACCAACCCAGAAACTCTTTTTGGATTTCTTCTGGAGAATTCATTCATTTGTAGGCATGCTTGAATAAATCACTGACCATTGGATGTTGAATCCAATCTCCATCCCTTTTCACCTTCCAAGAGGTCTGGAGTAAGACTGACAGTTCTAACCCTCTAATCACATGGTTGGTTCTCTGGTGACTAGAGAACCATCCTTAGGTGACCTAGGGGCTTCCCAAAAGTCATCTCATTAACATAACAAAAAACACCATTATTGTTCATATCATTTAGGAACTTCCAAGGGTTTTAGGAACTCTGCCAGGAACTAGGACACAGAACAAAACTGTATTTTGCCATGTATAATGTACACTTTTTTTTCCCAAATTTGTGAGGGAAAAGTAAGGATGCCCATTATACATGGGTAGTACTAATTCTGTATGTATATAAATGTTTTTAGGGCCGGCCGAGTGGCGTGGTGGTTAAGTGCTGGCTTGGGAAGCCAGTGGCCCCGGTTCGGGTCCCACATATGAGGGCCAGTGACACTGCCCTCAAAAAAAAAAAAAAAAAAAAAAAAGGATAAATGTTTTTAATTTTTTATTTGTGCTTATGAGTTAAAAGTGTAACTCTAGAAACCAATAACGATAGCCATATGTAAAATAATACCCTGGAATATAATTATCGATTTTGTTGAACTTATGACGAACTTGCAGCGACAAAGAGTTCTCAGCTTTCTATGATGCGTAAACATCCTAAATTTGGTACTAGTACATAAAGTTTCTTGTACCTTGTATCTGTTCTTGTGTTTTGTAATTATTTGTTACATAAAATTTCTTATACCATAATATGTTAAAAAATAAATGCTAAAATTCCTTTATAATACAAAAAACAAATACCTAAATGTAATCAAATAAAAATTTGAATTGAAACAGTAAAACAAAAGATTTTTTCCCTGAAAGTTTGGGCTGAAAACCTGGGTGCACATTATATACAGGAGCACATTAACATGGCAAAATACGGTATATATTTCTTATTATAAATCACAATATCACAAGGCAGAATGAGGTAGTGAAAATAGTACAGGATGTGGAGGCAGTTGTATTTAAATCATAGCTCCACCATTTGAGAGGCCCTGGGCAAGTCACTTATCTTTTCTGATCTGCAGTTTCTTTATTTATAAAATGAGTACAATATCTATGATACTGAGCCGTTATGAGGTTCACATAAGATGATTTACATAAACTGTCTGGCATGGTTCCTGACAGATTGTTCAATGAATGCCATCTTTCACTTCCCTTTTAAACATAGCTGACTTCATGTAAATGAATTTGCAAATTTCTTTGGTTCTTTATAGAATTTTAAAGTAATAACCAATATATGTCTAATATTGAGATTATTAGCCAATCTGAACATTACCCAAGTTTTATATTTTAAGAGTGACTCCTTTTGGGTGTGATTGATAATTTTGGAACTGCTATAGGAAATGCCATTTTTATCATGAAAGGAGTGGTGGAACGTCCATCATGGGAAACATTGTAGATAATCAGATCCCTTGGCTCATGTAGAAACACCTGCCTTGGGGTTTTGCTGGACTCAGTTAATCCTTATGATTTCTTGAAGTTCTGGGCCCATCAATCTTATCCTCAGGAATTTCTAAGGTACTTGGGGGCAGAATTTGCTTCTTTTCATTAACTATCACATGAATTAGGAATTGTGTTTGGCTACTGGGAAGAGAGCTGTCTTCAGTGACTCAAAACATAAAGATTTATTATTTTTTTCTTATAAAGATATCTGGAGGTAGTTAGTCTAGTGAAAGTGTGGCTATGTGTTGGTCCTTGGGACCCAGACTCTTCTAGTTTCTTGTTTCATCTTTAATGCTCATTTCTGCTCTCAAGATAGCCTTATACAGGAGAAAAGATTTGCAATATATATATATATATATATATATATATATATATATATATATATATATATATATATATCTGATAGGGCATTAATATTCAACACATGTAAGGAACTCATACAACTCAATAGCAAAAAGAAGAAAACACAAATAATCTGATTTAAATATGGGCAAAGGACCTGAATAGACATTTTTCCAAAGAAGATACACAGATGGCCAACAGGTACATAAAAAGATGCTCAACATCACTAATAACCAGGGAAATGCCCATCAAACCCACAATGAGATATCACCTCACACCGTTAGCATGGCTATCATCAACAAGACAGGGGGTAAGTGTTGATGAGGATATGGAGGAAAGGGACCCCTTGTGCTTTGTTGGGGGGATGTAAGTTGGTATAGCCATTATGGAAAACAGTATAGAGGTTCCTCAAAAAATTAAAATAGAACTTTTATGATACAACAATTCCACTTCTGGATATATATCTGAAGGAGATGAAATCACTATTTTGAAGAGAGATCTGCACTCCTTTGTTCACTGAGGCATTATTTACAATAGCCAATACATGGAAACAACCAAAATGTCTGTCAACAGATGAATGGTATATACATACAATGGAGTTATTGAGCCATAAAAAGGAAAATCTTGCCATTTGTGACATCATGGATGGACCTTGAGGGCATTATTCTATATGGAATAAGTCAGACAGAGAAAGACAAATGCTGTGTTATCTTACATGTTGAATCTAAACAGTTTAACTGAGAAAGAGTAGGTTGGTGGTTGCCAGGGAAGGAAAGGTGGAGAGGGAGGGAATGTGGGATGGATAAATGTGGTCAAAGAGTATAAACTTCCAGTTATAACATAAACATAAGTTATGGAGATATAATGTACAGCATGGTGACTATAGTTAACAATACTGTATTGTATACTTGAAAGTTGCTAAGAGAGTAAATCTTAAAAGTTCTCACCACACATACAAAAATGGGAACCACATGAGGTGATGGATGTGTTAACTAATCTTATTGTGGTAATTATTCCCAATATATGGGCATATCAGATCATCATATTATACACCTTAACCTCACATAATGTTATAGGTCAACTATATTTCAATAAAGTTGAAATTAAAAAAAAGATAACCCTATAGTCCAAGATGACTGCTGGAGCCATCACATCCATGCTACAGGTAGATAGATGGAGAAAAGAAGAAAGAGGCAAAGGACTATGCCTCTCATCTGAATCAACCCTCTTAAGGATCCTTACTCAAAGCTTTACATTCTGTTTTGTTTTATTTTTTAAATCTCACAAAATACACTGATCTATAAAGAAGACTGGGGAAATGCAAATATTTTTAATTGGACACATTGCCTTCCAGTAATATAGATAGAAGATAATGGATATGTTGGCAGCTAGAAATCTGACTCAGATCTTTGAATTCATTTAATTGCTCCCTTCATGAGGAAAAATGCATTTCCTACTACCCAATCAAAGTTGTCAATCACATTGAAAAAAGTTCATTCTTAAAGAACTGAAGAGTAGTTCTTTCTAGAGCACCTAGGATACTTCTTTAATTCATAGGAATTTAGTGAAGTCACTCATTTATATAAGTATTAAGTTTGTGTCTTCTAACTGTCTGGCAAGGTGCAAAATCCTGAGGATAGAGTCATGATTAAGACAGGCACAGTCTCTTCTCTCCTATTTACAGGCCAGTGGAGGAGTTAAATAATTAAATTAATTAAAGAAGAACATAAAGATATGAAGAATTCCTATTGTAATGACAAGGAATTTTATGTATATTAGGTACAATGAAAGGAAGTCTTTTGGTCATAGAGTTAGGGAAGGCTCCTGATTCCATAGATGAGTTGAAATTTGATGGATGAGTGGGAAATATTTAGTTGAAGGGGATGTGTGGGTAAACAGCATTCCAGAAATTCCAGGCATTCCGGAAAGAGGGAATAGTACAGATGAAGGCCAGTAGTGGGAGGAGCATGGGAAAAGGCTAGTGTGGTTGGAGCCCAAGGAGCAAGAGGAAGCACATGTAGACATGAGACTATAGAGGTGGGCAGGGAGGGACTAGCTATGTGGGGATGTGTTAAGCATGTTAAAAATTTCAGTCTCCTTCCCTAGGTGAAGGTTTAGGGCATGTGAAATGATCATATTTGCTCTTGGAAAAGATTTCCCTGACAGAGGATGGACTGCACTGGACTAAATAGAGAACAAACAGGAATCCATGCAAGAGATGGTTGGATCAGGGTGATGGTAATTATGGACAGGGAGAGAAGTAGATGGATTTAGGAGGACAAATGGAGTTCTTAGAACCACTTGATTCTTGAGGGCTGATGACGGTCCAGATATGTCTTTCTGAGAAACAATTTCATCTTTAGTATGGAAGAGAAAGTAGTTATATTAGATTTATTGGTAGTAACAGGGTTCTGTTCTAGAGGTTTGCTCAATCTCAAAGCAACCAGGCCTGGGTTGGGGTAAGATTTGGTCCTGGTTTGATCTTAGTGCAGTATTTGTGATTTCATATATTTTTCTAATCCTAAACACTGGGATTTTGATAAAATGTACACTAAAGACCTGTATGCTCTTCTACACTCAAATAAGAGAAGCTTAGGTGATATATTTCTTGCCTCTGAGATTTATTAGTTTTCTTCATTTACCAGAATTTGAGAGTTGAAGAGTTGAGAGGTTTCAAGTTAAGTATCATGCTCAAATGCAATATTTGTTGTTGACTCTCCCCCATCATTAACACTGTGAAAATGTCAGAAAAAGGATTAAGCAGCATTAATCCATGAGGACAAGAGAATAGGGAAGGAGATGCCTGCATACAAGAGATGCAACAAAATTTTGAGATATGAAAAGCATATGGGTAAATGGTAACTGATTTGGGTTTTAGCATTTGCTGCTTAAAAGCCTACAGTCAACAATTGACAAGCTGAGTTATGCCACAAAACCTCAGACAGGCTCAGATATTGGTGACACTGGATGGTACCTCTAAAGGTGGGGCTGATAGGAGGATTGATTTAAAAAGGATGTCATCCCTCTACTCAAGAACCCATCCTCCACTTTGCATAGATAGGAGTTTATTGTCTAAAGAGGGTGAAGTGGGGATTTCCCAGACTGTAGGACAAGTCACCAGATATTTGGCAATGCTTGGAGACATTTTTAATTGTCACAACTTGGCAGCAGTTTGCAAGTGGGTAAATGCCAGAGATTCTGCTAAATATTCTGCAATATACAGGACAGCCCCTACATTAAAGAATTATCTGGCCCAAAATGTCAGTAGTGCTGAGGTTTAGAAACTCTGAATTAAGTGAAAACCTGGGGTGAGACTCCCAGCCTCCCCACCCAATGCAGACATGTTGACCAGCAAAGAGAAAGATACTGACACCTGCAAATCCCCAAACAACATGACAGGCCTCTGCCAATCACCCACTGTGAGTTCCACCCACTTTCCCAGAACTTCTATTGTTTTTGAGACTCTCTTAAATATGCACAGAGAACCAGGTCTCACCAGATAGTTGAGGAGAGTCTCTTCATGAAAAATAGAGATAAAAATGAAGGGAAAAAAAGAGGAATTTAGAAGAAAAATAAAGAATGCAAGCAAAAGAGGAAAGTGTTAAAAATAATTTGATATAATATCTCTAGTGAGATAAGAGATGCCATTGCACTCCTTAAACTAAAACAGTATGA
Organism: Aselliscus stoliczkanus; assembly: GCA_033961575.1. NCBI lineage: Eukaryota > Metazoa > Chordata > Mammalia > Chiroptera > Hipposideridae > Aselliscus > Aselliscus stoliczkanus. Next base: position 30,126,586 of record CM066731.1, read on the forward strand.
TATTAACAAGAAAGAGATATTGGGAAAACAAAAGAAGATATTGGAAATTAAAAATATGAGAGCAGAAATAAAAACAAAGGGTTGGAAAGTAAAGTTGAGGAACTTCTACAAAGTATAACAGAAAGACTAAGAGATGGGAAAATAGGAGAGAAGATATGAGGGGTAAGAGGTTGACATCCAAATCATAGGGATTCTAAAAAAATGTAGAAGGAAGGAAATCAGAAGAGAAAAAATACAAGAAAATCTTCCCAAATGGTGTGAGTTTCCAGATTAAAGGCCTGTTGGACTCCCAGTACAAGAATTGCATATCATCATGAAATTTTATACCAGGAATGAAGAAAAGTCTTATGAGCTACCAGAGAGAAAAAGAAATCAGTTATCAGAGAGGCAGTAAACTTTTCAACAGAAACATGGGAAACTAGAAGATGATGGAGTGTTGCCTTTAACATTTTGGGGGAAAATTATTTTTACTTAGAAATTATCTATCTACCTACCTACCTACTTACCTATTTATTTTTTTGTCACACATTTTAAAAATTGAGATATAACTCATTTACCATAAATTCACCCACTTAAAAGTGTGCAATTCAGTGGGCTTTTTTTGGTTTATTCACAAAGTGTGCAACCATCACCACTACCTAATTCCATAACTTTTCCATCATTTCAAAAAGAAACCTCCTTTCTAATCTATATTCTTCAGAACTTCAGGCAAATGTAAAGGTTGAATAAAAACATTTTCAAGTTACACGACTGAAGGAATTTACCTCCTATGGGCCTTGTGTTAGAAATATGCAAGAGGATGTACTCGATCAAAGCAGAGTGTAAATCAAGAGGGTGGCAGACATAGGGCACAGGATCAGGTCAAGGACCCACACAATAAAGAGAAGGGCATACGTGATTTACAGTGTGTATCCGGCCCACAGAGTTTGGGCAGATTGTAACAGGAGGATGGAGTGCTCCAAGAAGAATGTCTTCAAGGAAAGCAGACAAATAACTACATAACATAGTATCTGCAATGAGGGGAATTTTAGAGTTTTGGGAGTTTTTGGGATAGATTAGTGAAAGTTATGTCAAAAATGAAGTAAATACGAAATGAGGCAAAGACAAAGGAAAGAGGAGGAACAAGAAAGGCAATCTAATCTGTGCATTTAGAGAACATTCGTTTTGTGCCAGGCACTCTGTTAAGTGTTTGCATGTAATTATTCATTTAATCCTCACAGCGAACTCCTGAAGTAGGTGTGAATACTATTTTTATTTTACAAATATGGGAAATGATGCACAAGGTCACATAGATGTTTCTTGTTGGAGGCGGGATTTGAACCAAGGCTGTCAGGGTTCAGAGTCAAAACAATGTAGATAATATATTGCTTTAATCAAAATACTGATATTACTATATAGAGGTGATTGGGGTGGAGAAATGGGAGGAAGTCATGTAACAGCTAAATTCTAATCTGTGATAGTAGGAAGTAGTAAATATTGTACAAATGGAAAAAGGAAATAAGTCAGAGATTATGATTATAGGAAATGCCTGAAAGAGTTGTTTCGTGTGGGGAATGAGAATGGGAGGTCGGGAGGGGTGGGGTAACAGGCTGCTCTTTTTTCCCTTTTAGCCTTATAGTGTGATTTAACTTTTTAAAATAATACATGTGTTAAAATTTGATTTAAAAACAAGGTAAAAATTAGCCTTAGTTGGATCATCCAGTTGGAATCTAAGCTGATACACAGGAAAGGGTCGTTGTCCCCAGCCACTGAGGCACTGCACATGCCTTGTACCCATATATTCATGACTGCAGCCACCATGCTGTGACTGGTTATGGGAGGACTTATGAGGGATTCCAGAATGGTTTATTACCAGAGATAAGCCCAAATCATTCTGAGCCTGTGTGAAATACAGGTCTGCTATTCCTGGATTATTTCAATTGAACAAAATTATCTTTTTGGCTTGGGTTTATAGATGTAATTAGATAATTTCAGAGTCAAAGTTATGGGGCTGGTTGTCATTTTAGGGTTGCGTCAGACTTTATGAAGTCAGTAGAGCAGACACTCAGGTTATATTTCTCTTTTATGAATGTTGCCTCCCACAGTTCTTTTTGTCCTTTATACACCAAATGAAAAAAAAAAATCATTGTTGATAGATAGAGAGTGAAATAGATTGACTTTTCTTTTGCTCTTTAAGAAGTAGGGCAACGAAATATTCACATCTTAGTAATAATTCTTTTCTGTTTTGTTTTTGTTCTGAACTCTGTTGCACTATTCACCCACAGACTGCAGAATGATTTGAATTAGAGCCATGATAGGACCAGCCTCAACCTAAGGCTGAGAGGCAGGTCAAATGTTAAAATTTGTAGCTCCATTACCAGTGCACCCTGCTGGGAGGGAGTGCTCAGTTTCTTATTGCCGGGAAGAGTCCTGTGAACTAGGCTTCTATTCAACCATGTGTTGTCTTGAAGACTCCCTCCTCTCATTTTTTTTTTTAAACTGGTGATTTTTTTTTTTAACTGATGCTCACAATGTGAAGAAAAATAATAATTCTAGCAGTTACTGAGGAAATACTAATTTTAAACATTAAACAACACATAGCAATATGTTTTCTTTGTGGGAATTTATGGAGGTTGTATATTTAGACCATTTGGAATGGGAGTTGGGGTGAGGTGGATGCTCCACCTCTATTTTAGTTACAGAGGGATTTGGGGAGAAGCTAAAATTTGAAGAAGCTTTTTAATTTGTATCTATTCTGGCAGAGACAGAGAAGACATGCGTCAATTACATCTCTAAAGAGCGCTTTGCTTCTCAAAGGGCTATTATTTGAAAATAATAATCACCAAGAGAAGTTGTTTTAAGACAAACACTGATACCTTTTTATTCCGTTTTGCACTTTTAGAGGTGGAAAACAAGCAGCTAACTTGGCTATGGCAGTATTAGTGAGTATCCTCAAGCAGGGAGGTGGGGAGTGTTGGGTTATAAAGCCAGATTTAGGAAGGCAATTTAAATACAACATTGAACTCTGCTCTTTTCATCATGTGATTGTTACAAGGCAAAGCAGTGTGACAAAATGCCACAGACTGGGTGACTTAAACAACCGACATTTATTTCTCATAGTTCTGGAGGCTGGGAAGTCCAAGATCAAGGTGTTAGCAAATTTGGTGTCTGGTGAGGGCCCACTTCCTGATTTGCAGAGGGCCACCTTCTTGCTGAGTGTTCATACCGCCCGTTCTCCATGAGTGCATGGCATATACACATGGAAAGACATTTCTCTGTCCTCCTTTTCTTATAAACACACTAATCCCATCATAGGGGCTCCACCCTCATTGTCACTGGAGGCTCATGGGGATGTCTAGGGAGGAAGGGAGGACTCAACCTGGAGCCGTGGTGACCAGGTTCTTGTCTCTGAGCAAGAAAGAATTCAAGAGCAAGACAGATGTAGGAAAGTGAAAACAATTAATTGAAAATGAAAGTACACACCTGAGAGGAAAGTGCAGGCGAACTCAGAGAACAAGTAGGGCCAAGGAAGTCACATCAGAGGTTTTTAATCCCTTCTGGGTTGGGAATTGGTGATGTCCCATTGACTGGGCAGCACCCTTCGTTTCCTGCCTTTTCTTCTTTTTTTATTTTTTATTTTTATTTGTTTTTATTTTTATTATTTTTTTGAGGGCAGTGACACAGGCCCTCATATGTGGGACCGAACCGGGGCCGCTGGCTTCCCAAGCCAGCGCTTAACCACCACGCCACTCGGCCGGCCCCCTTTTCTTCTTTATTTGGTTTCTCTGGAACTGTTATGGTGCCAGGTGCATGATGGGAATCATAGTAGCTATAATGTAAATGAGATTATAATGACATTATAATTAGCTAAATAAGGTCAGGTCCTGGTTGTAGGGATTAACCAAGCTGGACAAAACTGGTTCTTGTTCTTCTCCAGCTGCAGGTGCTGGATACAGTCACTTGTTACTTGTGTAACCAGTGAGGCACCTCAGTTGTACCCTGGAGAGTGTTGTCAGTTTCCTAGGCTACCTATTCTGCCTCATCATGACTTCGTCTAAACTTAATTACCTACCAAAGTCCCCATCTCCAAATTCTATTACATCATGGTTAGGGCTTCACCATGTGAAATTTGGAGAGACATGAACATTCAGTTCATAATAACATTCTATTATTTTTCTTCTTATGATGAAAAGGGAATCATCTTTAATATAAGCATGATGTCTGGCTTAAGGTATGTGTACTGGACTTTAACAGGCTGACTGAGTAAACCAATGGGAAAATTAATCAAAAAGGAGGGCTGATTTGGAAAGAGAGAGTGCAAGTGTGTGGAAAACCTTCCCATTATTTGAAATTCCTCAATGGTTTCTTTTTGTTTGTTTGTTAGGTTTTTTTTTTTTTTATTAAAATTTATTGGGGTGAGAATGGTTAGTAAAATTACATAGGTTTCAAGCAAACAATTCTGTAATACATCTTCTATATATCATGTTATGTGTTTACCACCCAGAGTCAGTTTTCCTTCCATCACCGTATATTTGATCCCTTTTCCTTTCATCTACCACCTCCTCCCCACTTACTCTCTGGTAACCACTAAACTGTTGTCTGTGTCTATGAGTTTTTGTTCCTTTATTTGTTTGTCTTGTTCCTTTGTGGCTTTCAGTTTTATATCCCATATATTAGTGAAATCATATGGTTCTTGACTGACTTACTTTGCTTAGCATAATAATCTCAAGATCCATCCATGTTGTCAAAAATGACAATATTTCATCTTTTCTTATGGCAGAGTAGTATTCCATTGTGTATATATACCACATCTTCTTTATCTAATCATCTATTGAAGGACACTTTGGTTGTTCCCATGTCTTGGCCACTGTAAATAAAGCTGCAATGAGCATTAGAGCACATATATCTTTACAGATAAATGTTTTCAGATTTTTTTGGGTAGATACCCAGGAGATGGATTGTTGGGTCATATAGTAATTCTATTTTTAATTTTTTGAGGAATCTCCACACTATCTTCCATAGCGGCTGCACTGATCTGCATTCCCACCAAGACTGTATGAGGATTACTTTTTCTCCATAGGCTCTCCAGCACTTATTATTTGTTTTGATGATAGTGATTCTAACCAGTGTGAGGTGATATCTCATTGTGGTTCTTATTTGCATTTCTCTGATGATTAGTGATGTTGAGCATCTTTTTATGTCTTTTGGCCATCTGTATATCATCTTTGGAGATACACCTTTTCGGTCCTCTGCTCAGTTTTAGATTGGATTGCTTTTGTTGTTGTTGAGTTTATGAGTTCCTTATATATTTTGATCATTAGCCCCTTATTGGAGCTGTTGTTTGCAAATATCTTCTCCCATTTGGTTGGTTGCCTCTTTATTTTGTCGATGATTTCTTTTGCGCAGAAGCTTTTTAGTTTGATATAGTCCCATTCATTTATTTTAGGAAAGCTTCTCAATGTCAAGTCAATAATAGGTATAAATGGTCTAAAATATTTTTAAGTTTGGGGACTATTTGTGCCACAGTGTAGTCCAGTTTTCATCAGTGTGATACCAACAATATTAAAGAACAATTTTCTATATAAAAAGAGGCTTTGTTGAGACCAAATAACTCATTATTTGAGATTTAGCCTCAAAAAATAATGTGCTAAAGCATTTGAGTTCTAAGCAGACTCAGTTTTAGACTGGTCATATTGTATTAATGTGATTAGTTTTATTGTGGTAAACAGTACATTTTCTAACATTAAAAGCATGAATATTTTGTTCTTTTTTTTCTTGACAATACAGGAGAAACCACAAAGAAAAGGGTCATAAAAGAGCACCTTTATTGCTTCTGTTCTTAAGGGAGTGGTTCTCATACTTGGGGAGCATGCATAAAATACAGATACCAGGACCGTGCTCCCCAGAGATTTCAATTCAGAAGATAAGGAGAGGAGCCCATGAATCTGAATATTTAACAGGTGCCACAGGTAATTATGATGCAGGTGGCCTGAGCATCAAACTTTGGGGAAAGAAAGGAAACCAAAAAACAAACAGACAAATAAAACAAAACAAAACCTTGTGCAAACCTTTACCACCAAACTTGTTTCATGTCTCAATCTCTTAGGACTTGGTATGCTCTGAGAAACTTTGCCTTAATGCCCAGTGACTGGGCTGGAGACTTAGACCAGCTGGAGCCCCTCAGAGCTCAGTGGTAATAGTATATAATTTAACACTTTGTAAGCGGGCATAAAAAGCTATATGATGAGTTTACTCGTTTCCCGCAAAAAATGTGTTAAGAACCATTGATTAGGTATCGTACATTCCAGTCTTGATGTCTCCTTGCAATTGCATTTTCTGTGGGAGCCCCAGGACTTTCATGCCCACCATGCAGAGTGGTCATAGAATTTTAGTGCCCCCCAAAAGGCTCCCCATGGTTTTATTTGAGAGCCTTGCTTTTTTCTTCCCAAGACTTTCCCTTTGATTAGTGGGAATGGGAATTCCTGTTAAATTCCCTCACCATACGTAGTCTCTTGTCAAGACTATCTTAATCCAGTTGAGTTGAGGTTCCATGACCAGCTCTGTCAGGAACAGAACAATAAAAAGCTCAGGAGCCAACCCTTAAGCTCCTCAGTAAAATATTGGTTCACCTCCCCTTACATTTGTACTATCTGAAAGAACATGGCATGACACGCCATATTGTTTCTGGATAATTCTGCAGGCCAGTCTTGAAATGAATGCTTATAGGAAGCTGTCAGGATGAGCCTAGCATTAGGCAGTAAATGTCGGTCGGGGGTTTAAATAAAGATCTTAGCTTGCGATTGTTCAGAATAATGGAACTATTAAGTGAGAAGTCAGAATAGCAAACACTGCTTGCTGCCTGCCGACAGCTCACTGTGCCATTAACCTTTCATGTGAAGTCTCTGTGAGAAAGATGAATTATGTTTTCTGGATGAATTTTTTTTTTAAAGAAAAAATGGGGGTGGCAGTGGGGGTCTATTTTTGTTAAAAAGGCTTGAGAAGTGCAATGAAATGGCTGTGTTTGCCATCAGGTCTTTCCTATTACTTGACAAGGCATGAATAATTGGAGGCAGAACCAGTAGCCCTGCCTCACTGCTGTGGCACCTCTCTGGATGTGCTTTGAAATATTTGGGCAAGTTTGCCATTATTCTTGTGTCTTAATTTCTCACTTCCTTAAATATGATTTAACATCTCGTGGCATGATGGGATTTCCTTAAAAGCTGGCAGATTGCTTTATATGTTCATATGTGCAAAGGGAAAGTAATCCAATTTATTAATTATGCATTGCAGTTAATATTCATTTAAAGTTGTCAAATGATTAGCTGTAGGAGGTGTGTGAGAACAGGACTGTTAAATTAGCAGCAGTTGTTGCTATAGATAGGGCTCATTGCTCTTACGTCCATAACCTTTTAAAGTTAAAGACATACACAGTTGTAACATTACAGTTATATTTAATGAAAATTAGGTTTTGAGAGGCAGAGTTGTTTATATTTACCACTTTTTGGAGACTGAATGCTATCATGCTTTGCTTGTCCTCCAAAAGACTGAGTTCCATGTACTAGGTAGAGATATTGTGTTTCATAAGAGAAAGTTAATTCTTCTAGCTTCAAATTCTAAGTTTGCCTAGGGCTAGCTGGCTGTCATGAGAAAGACACGCCTTTGGGTCTCAGTTTCTCTTCCTGTAAAATGGAGAAATACTATGGTATTTCTCCTTTTGTGCAGCTCACTTCCTCAGGATGATTTAGCTTTGTTAGCGTTAGAAGAGGAACAAATAATGGGAAGCTGGTAGCTTTGCAGCCGCTGCTCTGAGCTTGTACTCAGTGCTGTTTGTGTGCACAAGACAAGCTCACTGAAGCTAGCTCAGGTGAGGGAGGAAAGGATGCAACAGACAAATTCGCAAACATAGGTACGGGAATGTAGCCACGCTCTGTGGGAGCTGCAGCAGGAAAATGACTAGAAACTAAAGCCATGGTCACTAGTCCTCAGGAATTGTCTGGCTTCTCTTACCTTTTTTACTGTGTTCTCTTCTCAGCTTCCTCCACTATTATGGCCCCCAGCCTTGAGTATTTATAACATGGTCTAGAACTCACCAATGACGGTCTATAGATGCTAAGACTCATATGCATCCATTTAACAAGTATTAATGTGTGAATGAAAGAACAATACACTTTCAGATATTGATGAATGAATAAAATAAGATGATGGGGTAGAAAGTGATGGAGATGGGGAGCATGTTGTGCCCCTTTAAAAAAAGTGGTCAAAGAAACATTTGAATAGACTTGAATGATAACCAGAGCTAGATATAGAGATCTAGAAAAGACAATTCCAGGCAAAGGGATCAGCATGTGTGACAGTCCTGAGTCAAGAATGAAAGTGATGGATTGAAGGAACAGTAAGAAGCCATAGTGGCTGGAGCATAATGAATGAAGGGCAAGTGATGGGAGATGGATTGAAGGAAAAGCAAGAAGCCATAGTGGCTGGAGCATAATGAATGAAGGGCAAGTGATGAGAGATGAGGAAAGGAGACAAGGAGTGGGGCAACTCACCAAGGGACTTGTAGCACAGTCAGAAGTTTGGGCTTTTTCAAAGTGATATGGATAGCCATTGGAAGAAACTTTAGTTGGAGAGTTATTTGATCTGATTCACATTTTTAAAAGATCACTCTGATGGCTATGTTAAAAATAGAAGGTAGAGGGGCAAGAGTGGAAGGTAGGAGACCAGGTAGGTCTCCCAGCAATAATCCCCGTAGAAAAGGATGGCAGATTAGATTAGGGTGGTGGCAATGGAGCTGGTGAGAAGTGGCCAGCCAGGGTTATGAAAGGATTTGCAGGTGAGTTGGATGTGAGGTATTGAGAAAGAGATAAATCAAGATTGATGACTCAACTTTTTTCTAGAGTAACTACTTGCATGGAATTGACATTTGCTGACATGGGATGACTGGGAAAGGAACAGGACTGAGGGGAGAAATTAAATTTATGTTTTGGACATGCTAAGTTTTGAGATGCCTACTGGATATCCAAATGGAGATGTCAAGGAGCTACTTGGATATTTGAATCTGCAGCATGGGAGAGGTCAGGACTGGCAATTAGAATTTGGGAGCTAATTCTAACCAGGGTTTTAGCTAAGATCACCTAGAGAGATTGTGTTTATAGTAGAGAAGGAGGCCTGAGACTAACCCCTGGGGCCCTCTGGTATCTGGAGGTGGAGATAAGGAGACAAGCCAGCAAAGAAGACTGAGGAGGAAGTCAAATTCCAGAGACATTGAATTCAGTTGATATCTGACCCGCCAAGGGGTAGGTCTCCATCAAATTTGCTAAGTACCCTTGGCCCAGTCTGAAGTGGCCAAAGCGAATAGGGGTATGAAGGCTTCTGTCCAATGAATTTTGTGAGCAGGGTTTCCTCAGAGTTCATGAGAAGGGGGAAGGATAGAGTGGAAATTCTAAAACCTGCCTAAAATATACTTGAAATTTTGTCAACATACTCTTAAGGATATTACTTCTCACTCTCTTTTATCATAGCTTTCTTTACTTTGTATCATTTTAAAAAAGTTTTTACTAGTTCTATCCTTATTTTCCAAAAAGTTTTCAAGGCCTTTGGTACTAAAAGTATCTGGAGTTCTTCCCACCTTTCTGTCTTCTAATTTCTTGGCCCTGCCTTATAAAAATTCCTTTCCACATCCACATCCATGGACACAATCCAGCATAACCCTGAGTATCTTGTAGCGCCTGGAGGAACCATGGGATGGGGCCACCATCATAGTCAACACCTCTCCAGGCAGTGGTGAAATGATGCTCTCAATCTCATACGTGTTCTGTCAGGATAAATCTTTTACCCAAACAGTGCTAAGGTATCCCAAGAGTCTAGATGAACAATTCTCCTTGAGGAGAGACAGGGAAAGAATAGAAAGCATTATTTAAGTTTGGGAATGCTGTGAGCAGATGTGACTTGACATGATTTCAGGATGGCTCTCTAACGGAAGAGGGTGTTTGGGAAAGCTGATTTAGCATTGCTTCACTCTGTTCTCTGGCCAGCAGGTCGCTGTGCAGATGTGAGCTGTAGGTGGGCCACGGGCACAGCAGGGTGAAAAGTGTAGGTGACCCTGCAAATCTACCATCACCATTAGAAAAACAGCTTAAAGTGTGTATCCTTGAAAAAGGAAGGGAAGCCATTGATTGTATGTAATTACCTGCTCACTAGCATTAGAGGGACATGCTTAGAGATACAATCAGAGTACTTATTCAGTCCAGAAGCCTCTTAGATGAATACAGGATTATTTTGTGCTAGTTCCCTCGATTCTCCTGCTGTGAGAAGATGTATTCTCTCTGGCAAGTCATTTTGGGCTTCTATTTCTCACATATTACTGTGAGATAATAGAGTTGACCTTTCTCGCTCAGATTATAGTTTAATACCCTGGAAATATTGCAAGTGCTACATGGCTGCTAAAATCTTATTCTGTTTCTCTGCTCCCGACCCCTTGGTCTTATTTTCAGGGAGGCATTCTGTTAGTAAAGCAATGCTCTAGAAGGCAGGTGGTTCAGTACCTTCCTGGGGATGAGACTGATTTTCCTCATCTGCCAACCTCTAGTCACTCATCTCAACCTGGTTACTAATGATAACTCAACAATGTTCTCTCAGCAGAATAATTTACAAAGATTATAAAGATATTTCAAAAGTTAAGAAGGAGGGAAAACCTCTCAAATCTTTCCTAATGAACATAACTTTTAACCCCCTTTTCCTTTTTGGGCTTTTTATGAGTACTTTTAGAGTTTTACTCTATTTATGAGAATATTTAGAGTTTTAATTATAGCATACACAAAACTTGTATATTCTTGTATAATTTTTTATAATGTAATTGTTTTATTTTTCTATAGACGACTCCTTCTATTAGAATAACCATCATTTATTTACTGTCCTTTTCTTTGAGTGCATTTATTTTGCTTCCAGTTTTTCATTATTCTGTCACTGCAGGGCCCTTTTCCTTTCTTTTGTATTATTTCCTTAGGATAAAGTCCCAGGAGCAGTAATATGGGTAGGGTTTCCACATAAAATATGAGATGCCCAGTTATTTATGAATTTCAGGTAAACCATGAGTAGTTATTTTTAGCATAAGTATGTCCCATGTATTATTCTGTATATACTTATACTAAAAAAGTATTTATTTTTATTTGAAATCAAATTTAACTGGGTATTTTTATTTGCTAAATCTGGCAGCCCTAAGAATGAGTCAAAATGTAGCAATATTTGCATGAGTCTTGATATTGCCATACTTCTCTTAAGTTTATCATTAAGATTCTATTATTGATTTAAATAAAGAGGGGAAATTTTCAGAAGGGAGAAATATAAAGGAGTAAAAGTGAACCCTAAGATGTTCTATAAGTAACTATCTAAGTTATTACATTTTTAATTTTAACAGACTTATATAGTCTTTACATAGTGTTATGTAAACATTAAATTACATAAATATTCATAGACACATAACAACAATTTTTTTGGACCATACAGACTTTGGTAACATCTACATGGTTTGTACTTTTCTTGGTGTGGCGCTCACGGTTAGTTGCCTACTTGCTATGTTTCCCCCTTCTTTCTTACTATCAGAACCCTGGTTTTGTTCAGAGCAGCAATGAGCCCTCTTTAAAAGTCAAGTTCTCAGGCTACCCTAAGCCAAAGCTGGTCATGGGACTCAGTTCTGACCAAAAAAAAGGTCAGCAGAAGTCCTTGGTGTTGTGTCTACCTTTCTTCCTTCCTTTTGCCTGACATGAAAATATGATGTGTTGAGGTGAGGCAGCCATCTTCACCTGTGGAAGAAAGCCCTGCATAGGAATGGTGGAGTAGTAAAATAAGATTTACAGCTGAATAGAACCATAACTCATATACCCATTATTCATTAAAAAAACCCACATGATTTGAGTTTATTCCATATATTTTTACAAGTGTCTTCCGGTCCTTTGTAGAAAGAGGTAGGTATAAATCTTTATATATATAAATAATAAATACTTTGTGAAAGTCAGTATGCTCACAGGAAGAGGTTGGGGATTTCCTGTGGATTGATGTGACAGTTGCTGATGTGACAGTTGCTGACACAAGTTTAATCAGGGTTGAAGACCATGACGCCTAATTCCTGAGACACAGAGAGACCAGTGAGTATGGGTACATGTCCCCAGTCTGGCTTTGAAGCACAAGGATTAAGATCTCAAAAGAAGAAAATGTGAGTGGCATGGTGGTTAAGCGTTGGCTTGGGACGCCAGTGGCCCCTGTTTGGGTCCCACATATGAGGGCCAGTGACACTGCTCTCAAAAAAACAAGCAAACAAAAAACACTTTTGGGCCTGCCGAGTGGCTCAGTTGGTTAAGAGCACCCTCAAGAGTGCGAGCTGAGCTCTGAGCAACAGTGGTTCGATGCCCAGCCCGAACTGAGCAGCCACTGAGCTGCCAACAGGTAGCAGGATGGCTCAGCTAAAAAAAAAAAAAGAAGAAAATGTGACAAAGAGGAAGTTTGGTCAAACTCTTAGGTGTTCGGAATCAGCTGTTACACCAAGGTCAGGAACTTCTCAGGTAAAAGTTAAAGACAGATTCACAGATTAGAACAGGAATTTGTCCAGATAGGTGGATGAACACTATAGAAGCAACCCACCGACACCAGCCTGTACTCCTGGTGCCATTTCCTCTCCTAGTCTGTGCAATAGCTTATCCTCTGCCTGTAGACTACCTCTATAGTCCCATGAATCCTGAAACATAAGGGCAGATGTCAATGAGAACTGACCCTTCTGTTACATCTCTGGTGACTGAAAGATATTTTTCCCATATTTTAGCTTCTAGCTCTGCACATTTTAAAACCTTGTTTCTCCTCTGCTGCCTACATACATCAAGTGCTGGGCACCTTAGGACATGTTCATATCCTTTGGCCTTATGCCTTTGTTAAATGACACGGGTGAGTCAGCACAGTGGGTGGTAGGATTATTCCTGAAAGCCATATCCACCCTGGGACAGCCAGCAGTAACTTAACTGTACTACTTGGGGAGGATCACAAATGTCAATAATATGTCCTGTGAAGCCCCAGACTAAATGGATTCCAACTCAACTTGTTCTTATCCAGACCCCAAAATGTCCAGGGCCACTCTGATGCCACCAAATGTGAGACCAAGTATGATGGAGGAGAAATTGTGGTGGAGACAGTAGTTTTAACCAATTGCTGTTGAAATAGCTTATTTTTGCAAAATTAAACAAACAAATGAGCATGTAGGAACACTTAGAACCCCTCCTAGAGTTTTAGAAAGGCCTGTGTACCCTCAGAAGGGGTCCTGAGGCTTAAACTTCTTTAGTGTTAGGGTAAACCCATCTCTGCATTCCTCTGATGAGATGTGCATGAGGCACGTACACACACCCTTTGCATGTGCTGCCCGACAATTTGAGAGCAATAGTTATTTTTTAAAAGAAATAATGTTTAGTTGATTTGAAAATTTTTGGGTAGACCATGCTGTGGTTAAAAACAAAAGGATTTTTTAAATTACTGTAATTGTATTGTGTGGGAATTTTGGGAACAACTTCAAAATATTATCTTGAACATTAAATATATGGTGGGTTTTATTCTATACCATTAAATATTCTTCTAAAAGAGCAATTTTAAAAATAACTGTATAACATTCTAAAATTCCCTTTTATTGGACATTTAGGTTATTTTAATATGTTTAATATTATCAATAAGGTAGTTATAAACATCTTTCTATATATAGCTCTGTGAATTTTTTACTATTTGCATAAAATTCCTAGAATACATTTCTAGAAGTGAAAATCACTGAGTTACAAAATACAAAAATTTAAAGAATTTAATACATACAAATAAGTTGCTCTCTAGAAAGTCTATATGAATTTATACTTTTTTTTTTTTTTTTTTTTTTTTTAGCTGAGCCATCCTGCCACCTGTTGGCAGCTCAATGGCAACTCAGCTCGGGCTGGCATCGAACCGCCATTGATCAGAACTCAGCTATCACTCTTCCTTGTTTTTATTTTTATTTTTATTTTTTATTTTTTTTTTTTGAGGGCAGTGTCACTGGCCCTCATATGTGGGACCCGAACCGGGGCCTCTGGCATCCCAAGCCAGCTCTTAACCACCGCACCACTTGGCCGGCCCTAAATTTTTTTTTTTTTTAGCTGAGCCATCCTGCTACCTGTTGGCAGCTCAGCGGCAGATCAGCTTGGGCTGGTATCGAACTGTTGTTACTCAGAGCTGAGCTTGCACTCTTGAGCGAGCTCTTAACCAACTGAGCCACTCGGCTGGCCCTGAATTTATACTTTTGAATGAAATGTGTGAGAATATTTTTCTAAACCCTTGCCAGAAATATGTACTATGACTTAAAAAAAAAAAAATCTTTGGAATGATATCCCCTGGTTTTAATGCATATTTCTCTGATTATTGTGGCGCTGAACATTTCTTATATGCATTTTGGCTTTGTGTATTTTCTGTAAATTGTCAGTTCATGTCCTTAGGCAAGAGTTTTTAATTAGATCATTTTTAATTAAGGCAACACATTTCCCAAAATGCATAGAGCCTATTATTATTATTATTATTATCTTGCATTTTCCCATCTGCTCGTTCTTTGGCTTTTCTTCTTCCTTTCCTTAAATAAAGAAGTGCTTAAAAGAGCTTCCCTTCACCCCTATTTTTCTTTTCTTTTTTTTAAAAGTTACAGCAGAGGATAGTTTATTAGAGTAGAAAATAACAGCTCTCAAAACGAGAGGGGATCCTGACTGGGTTGCCCCACCCCTATTTTTCTTATCTATTAGACTGAGCTATATGAAACTGCAATTTTTAGAAGGTCAAAAAATGGTTAAATACCAGCAATTTTATGTGATTAAACCTGATATTTTTCTTTTGACAATCTGACCCGATCGCTCTTCCTTCATCTGTCCATCCATCCACCCAACAAATACTTATTAACCCATTGCACAGGGCACCCCTCTAAGAATGACTCCCTAAACATCTTCAGCTTTGACCTCTCTTCTGAGCTCCAGTTTTTGTATTTTAGGAATAGGCAAATCAAGGACACTCTGATTCTAATATGTTCCATATCTTCTCTGTTCCTGTTGTACCTACCTCAGTTAAAAATTCTCATTATTTAATGTGTGTCTTAGTATGTTTGGGCTGCTGTAACAAAAATCCTATAAACTGGGTGGCTTGTAACCAACAGACATTTTATGATAAACAGAGTTCTGGAGGCTGGAAGTCCAAGATCATGGTGCCAGAAGATTCAGTGTCTGATGAGGGTCCACTTCCTCAGAGATGGCGCCATCTCACTGTGTCCTAACATGGCAGAGTGGGCAAGCTAGTTCTCCGGGGTCTCATAAGGGCAATAATCCTGTTTATATGGTTCCACCCTCATCCCTAAGCACTTCTCCAAGGCCTCATCTCCCAATACTCACCTTGGGGATTAGGATGAATTTGGGGGGAACATAAACACTCAGACCATAGCAATGTGTAATGTTCTCTCTCCTGCAATAGTCTCTTCTTTCTCTCACTTTAGACCTGCATTGCCTTGATTCAAACCTTTTTCCTCTTTCAAGGGTCATTTAAAATATAATACTTTCACTGATCATGGCCCCCTCCCCATCCTTTACTACCACTTGAGACAGAAATTTCACCATTCCAATAGCTCTTTATATGCACATCTTTTCTGAAACTGTTCTCCTTTTACCATCTGGTTATTTCTGTACTTTTTTATATATATTGAAATATCATTTACATATAGTAAAAGCAAAAATCTTAATTGTACAACTTCATGAATTTTTACAAATGCATATTCCTGTGCAACAACTACTGAGACCCAGACCCAGAACATTTCCATCGCCCTAGAAAGTTCCCTTACGCTTCCTCCCAGTTAATAACCACTGTTATCCATCACCATAGATTAGTTTCCATGTCCTCGAACTTCAAATTAATGTTATCATATAATAGTACTCTTTTGTGCCTGGCTACTTTTGCTCAACATAATGCTTCTGAGTTACATCCATGCTATTGTGTCTATCAATAGTTCTTTTCTTATAGAGTTCCATTTGTTGATGTGTTCTATTGGTGGCATAACATTTGTTGATGTGTTCTATTAGTGGAAACTTGGGTTGTTACCAGTTTTTCACCAGTAAAGATGCTATAAACGTTCTTGAACAAATTTTTCTTGCTCATATATCTAGGAATGGATTTCTGGCTCATAGGGTAGGCATATTTTTAACATTAGTAAAACCACCCAACAGTTTTCCAAAGGAGTTATTCCATTTTACATTCTCACCAGAAATATATGTGAGTTGATCTGCATCCTCACCATCATTTGATGGTGTATATCTTTTTCATTCTATTGTTTATGTAGTGGTATCTCATTGTGATTTTAATTAGGCATGTGGTTTCAATTCTATGATGAATAGTGATGTTGAGCACATTGTCATATGCTTATCACTATTTGGATATCTTCTCCTGTAAAGTGCCTTCAAGTTTTTTGCCCATTGTCTTAACTACTGTGGTTTTATGAGAAGTTTTAAAGGCTGGAAGTTTAAGCCCTCCAACTTTGTTTTTCTTTTTCAAAACTGTCTTAGCTATTTTAGTTCCTTTGAATTCCCATATAAGTTTCAGAATAAGCTTATTAATTTCTGCAAAATAAAAATAAAAAAACTCCTGTTGGGGTTTTGACTGGGACTCTGTTCAATCTATAGGTCAGTTTGGGAGAACTGACATCTTAACAATCCATGCATTATAATATATCTTTCTATTTATTTATATCTTCTTTCATTACCTCAGCTATGTTTTCAGTGTAGGGTTCTTGCACATATTTCATTAAATTTATTCCTATGTATCTGATTTTTTATGCATTGTAAATGGTATTATTTTTTTAAATTTTAATTTTCTAACTGTTGATTCTAGTATTTAGAAATACAATTTGTTTTTGTGTACTAATTTTGTGTTTTGTGTCCGTCCTTAATTTATATCCTTGTTTTAATTGGAGATAAGTTCCTTTGGGTTTTCTAGATACATAATTATGTCAACTGCTAATAAAGTTTTACTTCTTTCTAATATTGATTGATTCCTTCCCTTTCCTTTCCTTGCCTTATTACATAATTTCTGCACATTTCTTTGCTCTTCACCAGACTATAAGCTACTTGAGCCAAGAACTTTTGAGGCAAAGCCCTAGCATGGTGCTTTAAACATAGGAGATATTAAGTGAATGTTGGCAGACTATGTGAATGATGATTGGGAAAGTAATGAAATTAAAGCTGTAATTTACTATTCTATATGATCAGTGTACCAGCACCAGGAAAAAGGATTCTGGTTCAAACCTATTGTTGTAGTTGGGACATCTTGATTTGCAAGGGTTGCTACAGGTGCCTTGACAACCCCCCAGATCATTCTGTTTGGTTTGTAATTCCCAGTTCCTGGATGCTTCTCTGATGTTATGTTAGTGTTCATTGTGTTCTGTCATAACACTCTTGCTAAGCGTTTTGAGACTTCCAAAATAGCAGTGACTGCTTCTCCTAAGGATAGCACAAAGCACATGGATCCCTGGACCTCATTGCTTTCAGTCCCAGTTCCCCAAGCTTCTGTTGGTATAGAAAAAAATCTGCATTTTCGATATCAGTGGAGTGAAACCTGGGAGATTTTCAGTTTTGAGCCTTTAAATTCCAAAGGGCAGTGTTATTTTTAGGTTTCTAGTATGCTCTTGGAGTTTATGAGTAAGATTGTGTTAAGAAGTGAGGATGATGGCTCATGTAAGTGGGCAGTGGTCTTTTCCCAGTCAGCAGCTGCTCTTGCCCATTCTGAAGATTCATGGGACTGTGAGCTATAGATGACACCCGGGGCAGGAAGAAAGCACTGACTGGACTTCATTACCCATTTTTGTATTTTGGTTGCAGCAGTCATTTCTTTTTCAATGATTCCATTGTCCATGTGGCTGCGAGAATATGTTTCTTTCACTGCAAGATGAGTTTGTATCTAAGGATGTAATTCTGTTGTTTTTTTGCAAGCTGTTATTTGTTTAAACAATACATTGGTCAAGTGTTTAAGACAGTTTTGACTCAAGGCCATAGGGACTGCTCTCTGATATCTTCCCCTTTGATTGACATTGTTCTATCAAATTAGTCCCACACATCAATAAAAGAGTTAGCATATGAATGAACTAATTATGTTTTTGCTCTTGAATAAATAAATATGGATCCCCTTGAAAAAATAAAATTGACAGGAAAAAATAGAAAAGAGAAAACCAAAATATATATCCTTATAAAATTGGATTAAATAATATAAATGCAGGATGATTAGTTTCTTTCAAGTGCCTGAATTTTTCAACTATTTATATATTTGGTTCTCTTAGATATTTATGAGTTGACATTAAATCAGTGTTTGATAAGTAGTTTTGTAGCCTTTATTAATAGAACATGTCTCTTTGCCCTAAACAACTGGCACTTTGCCCAATTGTCTGAATTCCTACCACCCAGAAATAGTTACTCTTAGTAATCATTTGTTGTAAAATAATTACAATTGTTTTCAGACCTTCTTGGAACTGCCATAGTGTTTTTGTAAATCTGTTTTTGTCACTTAACAATTTGTGATATGGGTATATTGCCATGTGAAGGATATGGAGTTACATTATTTTAATAGCTACTTTCAGTGGGCAAATATGTAGATAAATTTTATGTATTATTTGATTAATTCCTTAGGATAAATTTCTGGGAGTGGGGTTTTATGACTCAAACTATGCATATTTTATGTTTTGACTCATTTTGTCAAACTTCCTTGCAGAAAATCTGAATTATATTTATATGCTCACATCAAATTGAGAGTGTTTGTTTGCACCATTGTCATCACTGTTTATTGTGAATCTTGCTTATATTTTTGAATTTTTGTATATTTGTCTCTTCATGGGGGTTGTAAGCTGAAGCAATTAAGATATATTCAGAAAACCCGAAACCACACTAGGTATTTCAAAGAGAGGAGATTTTTTTATACAGGGAATTGATTTAACATGTGTTGGAAGTCTGAAAAAGCAAAAAGAAATGCTGAAGTCACTCAGAGGTAGTGCCTGCAAAAAGTGGCAGAGAAGAGGTAGAATGATGAGAAGGTAGGCGATCTGGGGAGGGGCCTGGAAGGGTTGGGCTGGGCCTGAGTTGAGATGCAACCTTGCTGGTGAGAGTTTACAGCAGCTGGCATTGTGATGACTAGGATCGTGTGGTTCAGCTGGTAGCACATCCAAGGAGACGTGAGGTGGCTGGTGTTGGGAGTGTACCTAGAAGCTGAGGACTGAAGCCAGCCTTGTCCTATTGTTGGTGTGATGCTGACGGAAACCGGAAATCGGAAGTCTCTTCTCTCTCCTCTCAGCTTCCAGCCTTTCTCTAGTGCCTTGTATTGGCAGAAGCTTACAGGAAGCCAGCTGACAAGGGAATAAGTGATATCAGTTTCACTATCCCAACCTCAGCATCACAGAGCAGAAAAGAGAATGCTGGGCTTGGAGATAAAAGGCAATTGGTAAATAACGAGTTGTATTCATCTGCTTGAGCTGCCATAACAAAGTACCATGAACTGGCTTTGAACAACAGAAATTTTTCTGTCTCACGTTTCTAGAGCCCGGAAATCAGAGATTAAGGTGTTACTCTTTTTATAAGGATACTAGTCATGTTGGATTAGGGACCCACTCTAGTATGACCTCATTTTAATTTAATTGCATCTGCAATGACTCTATTTCTAAATAAGGTCACATTCTGAAGCATTGGGCATTAGGACTTCAATATATGAAATTTGGGGGCACACAATTCAACCCAAAATAGCAGTATACAAACTTCTTTAGAACAGGACCCTTTCCACCCTAAAATGCTATACAACTTCTTTGCTGTTCTTTGTTATACATTCTTCCTGTTCTTAGTACAAAGAAGGTGCTTAATAATTGTTACATAAATGAATAAATAGTAGATCAAATGATGCACGTTCATCTTCAGGCTCTTAAGTCTAAAGTCATCATACATTTTAAATTGAAATTAAAAAGAAAATCTGTCAGGTTTTTAAATGTCAAATGTTCTTAAATTTTACAGTTAAATATCAAATGCATCCGGAGTGTCCTGAAGATTACAAAGCTTATTCCTAAATTTAATACAAAATATAAGTTTGAGTTATTTTATCTCTACCTTTAATTCTAAATCTTCCTATTGTAAAATCTATGATCTTTTAAGAAAAAAGAGATTTTCCAGTTTAGGTGAACAGAGGTTATCATCTCAAGAGGATGGGGGCTACTTGATCAATAGCTTAAGTCTACAACATAGTTGCTTATTGCTTATGATTTGAGTCTGGAAAGTAGGACCTATCTATTTCTTAGGGTTCCTTCTGAGGATCCAGACAAATGTGATATAGCATGCTGTGATCACCTGCTGGCTTCCACAGCATTCAGAAGGCCTTATTGGGCACTCACAGAATGAATGTGATGGATGAATTGCTAGGCTATTTTTCACAGCAATGAATCCCAAACTAGCCTCCTTAGAATGTTTCTTTCATGAATTGGACTTTCTGTTTCCCAGCCCAAATCAAAGAATGATATTTTCCAAATGTTTAACAAAGAAGTTAACTTACCGAGCCCTGTGGTTGGATGTGAAACCATACAGCTTACTTTTGACCGTTACCCTTCCTCCTTCACTTCTTTCCTTTTGTGCTGTTCCCGCTTAACTTGGAATGGGAGGGTGCATTTTGGGAGACAGAGATGAAGAAATCCCTACCCTTGAAGCCCTCTCCGGTTAGTAAGGGAGATAAACAAATATTTCTACTCAGTAAGATTGTGCAACAGCAGAATTAGATAAGCACTGGGGGAGACCACAGGCCCTGGGAGGTCTAGGAGTCTTGCTGTCTGTTTCCTTGCTGTCTGGTACCCAGTCAATGTTCATTTGTTGAAGGAGGCAGCACCGTTGGTCCTGGAAGCATCAAGAGGAAAAAGTTACATCTGAACTTGGTATTGAAGAACAAGGAGGCGAAGATGGCTGTGTAGGGAAGGAATTCTCTTTTAGCCATATCTTCTATAACTAAACCCCCTTCTCTTGATACCTCTAAAATTTGAGTTATGGTGATGGGTGTGACTGTGGCCCTCCACTCTGTAGGGTGTTTCTAGGGTAAACTTCTTTCTCACAGGCCAAGGCACAGGGATGACTCAACCAGTTGTAGGGAGCTCTGGGCGGAGAGTCTAGGAAACTGAATTCTAGTCTCAGCTCCATCACTAACTTAGAGATAATGAACAAGCCACTTAACCCCTTTGGTAAGTGTCTTTATGGATAATAAGCTAAATGAGGTGGATAATGCATTAACATGTATACAGTACCATGTAGTTATCAGGTATTATTGTGAGTTAGGAGTTAACACTGACTTTGTGCACATGGATTACATGTAAAGCGCCTTTCAGGAGATGAGCATCCCAATGAGGGAGCATATTTATGACCTGGGATTATGTGGGGTGGTGAGTGATTCTGGATTAGTTTAGTAAGGAGAAATGCAAGGCCTGTTTACGTTTATTGCCAATGGAGTGCTGAGGTGGACTGCTGCCATCATAGGCATCAGGCTGAGCCAGGACCTCAGGGTAAGAGAGGAGAGGATCCTATAGAGTGTGCGTGATAATGGGGTTGTATGTCCATTCATCCTGTAATTGCCTATCAAATTCCTCCTATGTGTCAAACAGGAAGCTAGACAGACACAGTGTCTTCCCTTTTGAAACTTACTATCTAGCAGGGAAAACAAATAATCGCAAATAATTACACAATTATATTTATTATAATAAATGTTAGGAAGGAAAAGTGCAGTGTGCAATGGAAGTGTAGTATGGGGGCTTCCTCTGATGTGAGTTGAGACAATGGGGAGCAGAGACCTAAGAGTGAGGAGGAGTTGACCAATGGGAAGTGGTTGAGGCAGGAAAGTCTGCAGCAGGAGCCCTGTATGTGAAACCTGAGATGAAAAGAAAATGGTTACCTTCAAGGACCTGAAGAAAAGCTGGAGCAGAACATCATGAAGCTAGAGGAGGGCGGGCCATATAGACTTAGGTAAATGGTTTTGGACTTTGACCTTGGAGCACTGGGGACCCAGAGTGCAGATAGGGTTGAACAATTTTGGCCTCTGTCAAATAAGTGTTGGCTGTGGAGATGGACTGATGTTAAAAAACAAAATGCACTGATGTTAAAGTAGTTTCAGAAGAAGAATTGTGTGAATTGGGGATTGATTTTATGTAAGTGGGAGTAAATGAGGGAAGAGTCAAGGCTGTCTCCAGGTTTCTGGGGGGGTCAGTGAGGGCATTGACAGGAAACAACTAAAGGAGGTACAGGCTTGATGGTGGAAGATAATGGCTTCAGTTTTGGATGTTATAAATATGTGTTGTTGTGGGACATTCAAGTATACATATGGATTTGTTTCTCAGGATGGTTGTCTGGTTAGATTGTAGAGTTAGGGGACAGAGATAGATTTATGGTAGATTGTAATTGTAACCACCTATCTGAGTGAATGAGACTGGGAATAAAAGAGAGAAGAAAGAAAAAGGGTCTATCGGATAGTAATAGAAACGAGTGTCTGGGCAAGCACACTGGGCAACCAAGGAGGGTTTAAATTGGGTGTGAGTTCTGCCTCATCACTCTTGTTCTAGCATCTGTCTGTCAGGGTCCAGCCTCTCTTGTTTTTGTTTTTAAAGATTTTATTGGGGAATTGGGGGAGGGGAACAGCGTTGGGGAATCAGGGAAGGTGAATAGGCAAGTTGCCGTTCTTTTGTTCTTCAGTCTAGTTGTGGAGGATGTTGCTTCACTGGCCCATGTTGGTATTGTCATTGCACTCTTCCCGGGTGAAGCAGATCAGTTGCCAGCCACTGGATGGCCACTCACGGTGGCTCATGGCAGCTCACACTGGCTGCTGGCCACTCATTGTAGCTTAGAGCAGCCCACTGCAACCCCACTGCAGCCCACACAATCGCAGGCAACTCACAGCAGCCCAGCTCCAGGTCGAGCTGTTGTTCACCATCTTAGCTGTAGAGAGGGCGCAGCATCACTGGCCCATGTGGGATCTGAACTGGCAGCCCTGCTGCTCAGAGTTCACGCTCCCAAGCCAGCTCTTTTTTTAAAATTTATTTTTATTATTATTATTAATAGTTACAGATGTACAAAACTATGCAATAGTTATCTTTTCCACCCCTTACAAAGTGACTACCCCCTCCCTCCTCCCCCGATATCATACATATCTATTACAATTCCATTGACTCGATCCCCACACTATATTCCACATCCCATGACTATATATGCATTAAATTATAGTCAACATCTAATATTAATCAGCGGCAGCTTCAAATGTACAGTGCAGTAGTCAGGCCACTACACCATTGATGAAGTGGTCTCCCTAACAAGACCTGAGTCCATCTGGTCCCCTAAAAAAATATTTACAACATTATTGATTATATTCCCTAAACTGTCTCTTCTGTCTCTGCGGTAGTATTGTATTACCAGTTTATGTTGCCTCATCCCTTCCCCTTCTCCCTCATGCCCATCCCCATCCCATCTAGCCCTCATCAGTTTTTCCTTTGTGTCTCTAAGACTATTTCTGTTTACTTTGCTCTTTTATTCAGTTCTTTAGATTCCACATATAAGTGAGATCATATGGTATTTGTCTTTCTCTGACTGACTTATTTCACTTAACATAATGTTCTCTAGGTCCATCCATATCGTTGCAAATGGTACGATTTCTTTCTTCTTTATAGCGGAGTAATACTCCATTGTATAAATGTAGCACAGTTTCTTAATCCAGTCATCTACCGATGGGCATTTCGATTGTTTTCAAGTCTTGGCTATTGTAAATAGCGCTGCAATGAAAATAGGGGTGCATATATTTTTTCGAATTAGTGTCTTGGGTTTTTCAGGATAAATACCTAGGAGTGGAATTGCTGGGTCAAAAGGTAGTTCCATTTCCAGTTTTTTGAGATACCTCCATACTGACTTCCATAGTGGCTGCACCAATCTGCATTCCCACCAGCGGTGCAGCAGGGTCCCCTTTTCTCCACAGCCTCACCAGCACTTGTTTTTTTGTTGATTTATTGATGATAGCCATTCTGACCAGAGTGAGGTGGTATCTCATTGTGGTTTTTATTTGCATTTCCCTAATGACCAGTGAGGTTGAACATTTTTTCATATGCCTGTTGGCCATCTGTATGTCCTCTTTAGAGAAATGTCTCTTCATATCCTCTGCCCATTTTTTAGTTGGGTTGTTTGTTTTTTTGGTGTTGAGTTGCATGAGTGTTTTATAAATTTTGGATATTAACCCCTTGTCAGATATATCGACAAATGTATTCTCCCATTCAGTAGGTTTCCTTTTGTTTTATTGATGGTTTCCTTTGTTGTGAAAAAACTTTTAAGTTTGATATAATCCCATATGTGCATTTTTTCTTTTATTTCGCTAGTCTGCGGGGATGTATCAGTAAAAATATTGCTCAGGGTAATGTTTGGAAATTTACTCCCTATATTTTCTTTTAGGAGTTTTATGGTTTCAGGTCTTACATTTAAGTCTTTAACCCATTTTGAATTTGTTCTTGTATATGGCATAAGGAGGTGGTTCAGTTTCATTTTTTTTTGCATGTGTCAGTCCAATTTTCCCAGCACCATTTATTAAATAGACTATCTGTATTCTAATGTAAATTCTTGCTTCCATTGTCATAGATTACCTGTCTGTATATGCCTGGATTTATTTCTGGTCTCTTTGTTCTGGTCCACTGATCTATATGCCTGTTTTTATGCCTATCCTATACTGTTTTGATTGCTGTAGCCTTGTAGTATGTTTTGATGTCTGGTAGCGTGATAACCCTGACTTTGTTCTTATTTCTCAGAATTGCCAAGGCTATTCGGGGTCTTTTATGGTTCCATATAAATTTTAGGATTATATTTTCAATTTCTGTGAAAAATGCCCTTGGTAGTTTGATAGGCATTGCATTGAATCTATATATTACTTTAGACAGTATGGACATTTTAACTATATTAATTCTTCCTATCCATGAGCATGGTAGGTGTTTCCATTTATTTGTATCTTCTTTGATTTCTTTCTTCAGTGTCTTATAATTTTCTGAGTACAGATCTTTTACTTCTTTGGTTAACTTTATTCCTAGGTATTTTATAGTTCTTGAAGCAATTGTAAATGCGGCTGTTTTCTTAATTTTTCCTTCCGTTAGTTTATTATTGGTATATACAAATGCAACTGATTTCTGAATCCAAGCCAACTCTCAACCAACAAGCTATGCCTCCGGCACCAGGATCCAGCTTCTTGATGAACCTGATACACCTCTGTGCACCTGGCATATAAATGCATGAGGTGCCATCTCCCTCTCCTTTAGACACTTTAGGCTTTGGATCATGGTAGGACACAAAATTAGTTCTCATGTAGGTTTGTAGGTGAAACACCAGGAAATAAAACCAATTGTGTAGAACAAGACTGATAAAACTAGAAGACTGGGAATATAAATGCAATTCGACAGAATGGAGCAAACGTGGAGCATGTGATGAAAAGAATTCTGGTACTGTGAAGCCATACGGAAAACAGTACTATTAGACTAGGAAAAATAGAAAGGCAGGGAAACAGGCCCCGGTATAATATGAAAGGGAAGTCTGTTTGCTAGATGTGATGCAGTTTCGTTCTATATTTCTGCTCCCTGTGTCATTGGGCTCCTGCTTCCTGTTTCAGGTTTGTGAGGTGTGTTAATGCAACAAACTCTGGAATGAGATCTGGAGTTACAAATTCCTCCAATTATAAGAGGGTACATATGATATTGCTTAGGCTGCCTACAGGGTTTATGTTCAACTTTTTTGAATCTGGTTTACATTATTTCACCATTAAAAAATACCAATGTTTTATGGTATCAGGAGGCAGTTGTGTTTCAGAAAGATAACTCTTAGTGGCACTTTACTCGATTATCTTCCTGGAAAGTCCTTGTTAAAAGGAAATTATGTCAAGGTCATATAAGGACAGTTAGTGTACGTGTGTGTGTGTTTGAGATAAAACTGATTCTTTATCACTTAAAAGTATACAGTTGAACGATGAGAAAAAAGCAGCAGCAGAGTTAAGTGTTTGAGTAACATTTTTTCAGTGATATCTGATCTGAGTTTTATATCCTGACATGGGCTGCAGATTTAGATTCAGGTTTTGTTTTAAAAATGGCTTCACGTGTTTCCCTGTCACCTTAGGTGCTGCTGCAGAGGCCAGTGTGCTAGAAATAAGCACAAATATAAATCAGGGAATGATCCACAGTTTGCAGGTATGAGAGGGAGAACTAATGGGGTGGACTCATTTCTCTCTGTGGACAACAGTTTGGGGAACTCTACTTAAGACAGGGTTTGATGGTTCAGACAAATAACATCATTTTATCATTTTGATTTCTAGAATCTGAAAGATTTCTTTCAGTCAAACCCAACACCTACGTTGTCAGCTAATGTTTCTGCTGGAATTAGTAGAAATGAGCTTGGGGGTAGGTGTGCGGTGCAGATGGAGAGGGCCAGAGCTTGGAGGAAGTCAGAGGGGAATGGAATAGGTGCTGACTGGAGCTATGGAAAGACAACAGCAAGGACATGCATCGGGCCAATGCCTCCTTCGTAATTCGGGGCTGTGCACAGAAAGACTCTCTGAAATGCTGTGCTTCAGTGGAAGACTTTTCTGCAACGTTTTAATTTAATATAAATGTGTGCATTTTGCACAGATGACTTGGGGTGCAAAGCTCATTCTGTTTTCTCAGAGCACAAGAAGGAATTAAGCGGAAGTTCCCTTTTCAGACATGCCCACAGTCAGTCTTTAGCCTGAGGGCATATGCCTGCCTCACTGCTGATTTTCCCTCTTTTCCCTAACTGCAAGTCTTGAAAGGAAATGGTTTTCCCAAGTTGTATTTTTTTAAAACCATATCCCAATTATAATTAAATAGCTATTTGTGTGATTTATGGCTGCCTCCCAGGCTATGCCCCAACCCTCATTAGGGCAGAACTTTGTCTTGTTTGTGATGTGTCCTCCAGGCTGAGCATCACACCACTCACAGAATAGGGGCTCAGTAAAGATTCTGGAACTACTGAACAAAGCTCTCATTCACTGCAAGGTGGTATTAGAGATATAAACCTTCTCTCATGTCGGGTAAAAAGCCTCAACTGATCTTCCTAGCAAATGAATAAGGTCCTAGGAAACTAGAACTCAATACATAATATACATTTTAGGAAGGGAGAGTGAGGAGAGAGTTGGTTTCCTTGGGATAAGAATTCATTCAGGTTCAATGTCCTTGTGATAATTCCGGAACACGACCTGTGATATTTCTTTTTGGACTCTTTTGGGCTGCTTGCATTTTTATAATTTCAGTATTTATTGGCCTCATCATCAGGGGACAGGGAGTGTGAAGAAAACTGATGCATTTTACTACTTGTTGGCAACTGTGTATTGTGTCCAGGAAGGTGAAACTTAACAGTTGAAAGAACCCTGGTGGGTTTTGAAAAGACTTATTTATGTGTCTTCCTATGAATAGTTGAGAGCCATGTATAGCTATAAAATTGTATATCATTATAAAATTATTAAAAACTGTCAAGAAAAACCTCACAACCCAGTCTACTTGGAAATATGATGGGGTGGAAATAAGCCGGATTTTTATTTTTGAGAGAGGGAAGTGGTGATATTTATAATATTAGTCCTCCTATAGATAACTCCTATAGCCCAGGAGCAATTTACAATTGATAACGTGGTTGGGAAGGGAGGATGCAGGTGACAGAGGCAAAAGATTGAGTTTCAAAAGGTTCAGTGCCCCTGCCTTTGGTGTTTCCCATTTGATGGCACTAGAGGTCTCAACTTCATGCATTTGAACATGGAGGAATAACATCCCAAAGTTTGAAGCAAACATTCCTTAGGGATCTGCCAGTAGCTAGGACAGGGATAGGGGCTTGAATGGTCCCTGGATCTGTTCATATGCCCATCCTGTCAACCATCACTCTGTCTCTGCTCCCTCATGTCCTGGAGGTAACAGGCGGCCTGCAAATGAGTTTCATCAGGACATGGTGCCTGCATATGGGGCAGTGGAAAGACTCGGACGGATATGAAAAAAACGCCTCACTGATTCTCATCAGGACAAAGTAATGTGACTTTGCAGATTAGCAGATTGAAATCTGTTGCAGCCGCTCAGCGCTTCTATTTTGGGTCTGGAGAACATCTTTCCAACTGTTTCTTTCTTCTTTTTTTCCACTCCCCACTTCAGGCCTCACAGCCCCTTCTGCTTTTTAGCTTTTTAATTTTCCCAGTGCTGTGAGTCCACTGCCTGGGGTTCCTTGATTGTTTGCTGGGGTAAGAATTGTCGAGTCTGTTATTTTGTCATAGGCTTGACTCCACTGAAGAAATCTCAGATTGAAGTGGGTCTGTAAATAATAGCTGAATGAGTGAGTACATGAGAAGATGAGGACACACTTGCAGAAAAACAACCAAAGGGAAAAGCATGGAATTCTATTAAGGGAATAATTCAGTGCAGGACACTTTTCAAGGACACTTCCTGCTGAAACCAGTTAACTTTGCACACTGGCTCAAACATCCATGATCAAAAGTTCGTGTTCCTATGTGCTATGTAATTTTTGTGTATTTCATATCATCAGTACAGCAAAAACTCAGTTCAGTTGCTATAGATAATGGTTAGCTGGCTAAGACATATGTGTTTGTATATACAGGTATTCCCCCTCCGCCTTTCTGTATATCTGCTGGGTTTGAGCAGCTGTGCATGTGTTTGGCCATTTACTGGGATGGGACAACTGAGAGAGAGATAAAACTTTAAAGTTGTCGAATTGCATTTCACGAACAATGAAGTACAGGCTCTTTCTGATATTTCAAGCAAGGGATAAAGAAACAAGACATTTAGAATTGTTTTTAATTTTGATATTATTTTGCTTTTAAGGGCCAACTTTGCTAAATTGAAATACCCTAGGATTGATGTCTCAAGTGTATCTGTCTATTCATTTGTACTGAGTGTTTTTGATGTAGCTTTTCCTTTAATTGATTAACTGCACTCCTAATGATAGTAAATGATGTTGTTTGTTCTGTTTCGATTCCCATCTTCAGCCACAATTTGTGAAAACCCTTTCCTCTTCAAAATCATCATCATCATCACCACCTCATAGGAGAGTGTATGCATCTTCTTCCTTTTGTCTATTTTTAGACATAAAATTGAAAATAATAAATATTCTCATGTCATCTAAAAACAAGTTGTTCCAAGAGTAACTTCAGCTTTGGCTTAATATGTGTTACATTTCATTAAGTGTCTCTCAATGGACATGGTTAATAGCTGTAATCAATGGATAGAAGACTGGGTAGTCACCTGAAGAATTCAGGATACAATATGCTTAAAATATACATGTATAGTTGCTTTTTTTCTCCACTGTTTCTCGAGTCTCTTTGGAACAGGAGCGAGAAGGAATAGGAGTGAATCGTGTCATTCCTGAGCCAGTCAGTTCATCAGTGCCTGCTCTTTCAGGTGTTGTGGGGGATAAAGGCATGATATCTATTATCTAGACACTGCAGTGAACTTGGCCTGGTATATTCTTGTCATGTGAGAGACAGTACAGTGTAGTGGCTGAGAGCAGGGACTCTGGGGCCAGACTGTCCGAGTTTGAATCCCCACTCTGCCACTTATTACTAGGGTGACCTTGGGCAAGTTGTTGAACATCTCTGTACTGTTTCCTCATTTGTAAAATTGGGATGATAATTTTGAGGATTGAATGTTAATACATGTAGATTCTTAGAACAGTGCCTGGCACAGAGTAGGTGCTATATCAGTGTTTGCTGTTATTACGATGCTGACATGATGATGTTCCAGAAATGCCAGTGTATATCCTTGGATTGATCGAGTGATTGATTCAATCATCCGGCACATCAAACAGGTTCATTGAACAGACACTACATGTAAGCGCTGTGCTTGACCTTGAGGTTTCAGAAGTCAATAAGATTTAGTCCCTATCTCCAAGGTGTCTCTCTTTCTGTGGAATACTGCTTGTTTTTGAACTGCATGAACTGAAATAGAAAGGGATTGACAAATGTGTCAGAAGGGAGGGAGTAATAATGTTCATACAAAGAAGTGATTCAGCAGGTATTATTTGTACCTGGAAGACTTGAACCTGGTTGTGCCATGGAGATGTGGGGAGCCATTTGTTGTTTCTCCCGCAGCCCTCCTTGCCCCAGTCTCTCCTGTGTAGGGATCTGAGGATGGGTTAGAGAAGCATTAGCCTTGCACTAGCAGCCAGAGACCCTTGCCGTGAACCCT
The DNA here is from genome assembly GCA_033961575.1 of Aselliscus stoliczkanus. Taxonomy (NCBI): domain Eukaryota; kingdom Metazoa; phylum Chordata; class Mammalia; order Chiroptera; family Hipposideridae; genus Aselliscus; species Aselliscus stoliczkanus. The sequence continues at coordinate 30,156,839 of CM066731.1, forward strand.
GGCAGTGTGGGGGAGTGACCTGTGTCAGTACTCTTGCCTCTTGGTCAGGGATTCCCAGAGCTCTGGTGCCGGAGGAAGAGGAAGGGTTAACCCAGGGCTGCAGCAGCTGAATATACAGCATAAACAGCATTTGCGGATGAGATCACTTCTGTTTTGGGAATCTAAAGGCAAACACAGTTGCATTTGTTCATGTAATCATTGCCTTGTTTGAGACTGTTTATGTTTAGAAATTCATGTTGGACTATTTATCAGTTGGGATAGAGAATCCAACTCTGGCTACTTAAGCCAAGAAAGAATCCACTGGAAGGCTATGGGGCAGCTCCCAGAACTGAAAGAAAAGCGTGAATTGTCTGTGACCTGGCCTCAGAATGGAAGCTGGGCAGTTCAGGAGTTCTAAATGTTGGGGAACTAAGGGATGAATCAGCAACCATCATTTTCCACCCTGACATTCTTCCCTTGGAGATTCAAACTCCTGGGAGAACAAGTCGGCTGGGTCCCATCTCCTTACCAGAAGGCTCACTAAGACTACAAGCAGCTGAGGGAGTAGTCCCAGCAGGTGCCAGGAAGGCGGCCACTGAGAGATGTCCACCCCTGACAATGAAATGATGTATTTCTCAGGTCCCCTTCTTCCTTCTTTTGGCCTATTTAGTTTTAGATAGTCTATCAAGAGTACTTTTGGGCTTTTAGAGGATGGGTTAGAGTTATAGTGGACATGTTAGTAACTGAATGAGCAATAAGAAGGCAACAGATGAAGCTGTGGATTCCAGACTGTGAGGCAGCACTCTGAGTGGCTTCATAATACTCGATGGTCAGTACTCGATGGTCAGGAAGTCACAGCTTGGAGAGGGTGGGCTGGCTCAGTATTTCCTAAAATGAGGTCTGTGGTTCTCTGTGGGATTTTCAATGAGAACTTCAGAATGTTGAAGTTTCATTTGAATTATGATCTTTTTTCTTTCTTTGCCAGGTAAGGTAACAGTGTTGCTTTATATATTTTCTATTCATTCACTTGTTTGTTTATTCATTCATTTTGGATGAATAGGTAAATAGGTATAGATAAATATACTTTAAAAAAGATTTTTATTAAAATGTAGCTAACACACAATATTATGTTTCATATGTACACAATAGTTATTCAGCATTTATATACCTAAAGAAGTGATAATTATGATAAGCTCAGCAACCATCTGACACTGTACTGAACCAAACTATCACAGTATTATTGGCTATATTCCCAATGCTGCACATTACTTTCCCATGACTTATTTGTTTTATACCTGGAAATTTGGACATCTTATTCCCATTCACCTTTCCCCCACTGTTTAATTTTTCATTACTGTTGACGTTCAATATTATTTTATATTAATTTCAGGTGTACAGCACAGTGGTTAGACATTTATATAATTTAAGAAGTGATCCCCTTGACTAGTCTAGTACCTAACTGGCACTATACATAGTTATTACCATATTATTGACTATATTCCCTATGCTTTACTTTATATCCCCGTGACTATTCTGTAACCACCAATTTGTATTTCTTCATCCCTTCACCTTTACCACCCTGCCCCCTAACCCTCTTCCATCTATCACCTCAATAAATCTAGTACCCATCTGACACCTTGTGTAGTTATTACAATATCATTGACTATAATCCTTATGCTATACCCTACATCCCATGACTACTATGTAACAACAAATTTGTTCTTCTTAATCCCTTCTCATTTTTCACCCCTCCCTTCAACCCCCCCCCCCCCACACACACACACCTAATCTGGTAACCATCAAAATGTTTTCTCTATCTATGAGTCTGTTTTCAGGTTTTTTTGTTTGTTTGTTTATTTTGTTCTTTAGATTCCACATATAAGCGAAATCACATTGCATCTGCCTTTCACTGTCTGACATGCTTCATTCAGCATAATATCCTCCAAGTCCATCCATGCTGCTGCAAAAGGTTAGAACCCATTCCCTTCTTTGGCCAAGCAACATTCCACTGTATGTATGTACCGCCTCCTCTTTATCCATTTTTCTATTGATGGACACGCAGGCTGCCTCCCTATCTTGGCCATTGTAAGCAATGCTGCAATGAACATATGGATGCACACATCCCCTCGAAGTAGCATTTTGGGTTTCTTTGGATAAATACCAAAAGTGGCATTACTGGGTCCTTCTTTGTCTCTTGTTATAACCTTTGTTTTCAAGTCTGTTTTCTCGGGTATAAGTATTGCTATCACAGCTTTTTTTGTTTCCAAATCCATTTTCAAGAAATAGCTTTACCTGTCCCTTTACTTTCAGTCTGTGTGTCTTTGAATCTGTAGTGAGTCTCTTGTAGGCTTTGTTTTTTTCTTATCCATTCAGCCACCCTGTGTTTTTTATCAGAACATTTAACCCACTTACACTGAAAGCAATTATTGATAGATATGTATTATTGTCATTTTATTATTCATATTTTTGATTTATTTATTTATTTTTTTTGTCTTAAAGAAGTCCCTCTAAAATTCCTTATAATACTAGTTTGGTGGTGATGAACTCCTTTAGCTTTTTCTGTTCTGGGAAGCTCTTTATTTGTCCTTCGAGTCTAAATGATAGCCTTGCTGGGTAGAGTAATCTTGGTCATAGGTCCTTGGTTTTCATCACTTTGAATATTTTGTGCCAATCCCTTCTGGCCTGCAAAGTTTCTGTTCAGAAATCAGCTGGAAGCCTTATGGGAGCTCACTTGTAGGTAAATATCTGCTTTTCTCTTGGTGCTTTTAGGATTCTCTCTTTGTCTTTAACCACTGCCATTTAATTATAATGTGTCTTGGTGTAGGCCTGTTTGGGTTCATCTTGTTTGGGACTCTCTGCACTTCCTCTGCTTGCATGTCTATTTCCTTGGCCAGGTTAGGAAAGTTTTCAGTCATTATTTCTTCAAACAGATTCTCAATCCCTTGCTCCCTCTCTCTCGTCTCCTTCTGGTACCCCTCTGATGTGAATGTTGTTACTCTTGATGTTGTCCCAGAGGTCTCTTAAGCTATCCTCATTTATTAAAAGTTGTTTTTTCCTTTTGCTATTCCAATGGGGTCTTTTCTGCTACCTTGTCTTCCAAATCACTGATTTGATCCTCTTCTTCATCTACTCTGCTGGTGATATCTTCTAGTGCATTCTTCATTTCAGTTATTGTATTTTTCACTTCTGACTGGTTCTTTTTTTTGTAGTGTCTGTATCTTTTTTTTAATGCTTGCAATCTCTTTGTTGAAGTTCTCACTAAGTTCCTTGAGCATCCTTATAACCGTTAGTTGAACTAGGTTACTTATCTCCATTTCATTTTGTTCTTTTTCTGGAATTTTCTCCTGTTCTTTCATTTGGGATGTATTTTTTTGTTTCCTCATTTTGGCTGCCTCTCTGTATTTGTTTCTATGTATTAAGTAGGGCTGCTATGGCTCCCAATCTTGCCTGGTGGCCTTATGTAGTAGGTGTCCTGTGGGGTTCAGTGGCATAGTCTTCCTGGTCACTTGAGCCTGGTGCTCCAGGAGTGTCCCTTGTGTGGGTTGTGTGTTCCCTCCTGTTATAGTTGAGCCTAGATTACTGTTGGCATGGCAGTGGGTGATATTGTCCCTCATGATGACTGGCTGTGGGGTTTGGCCACATCCACAGCCTATGGGCTGCTATGCTAAGGACTTCCCCCATGAAGCAGGATTCCCCCCAGAGGGCTCTGGTGCCTGCTGAGACCACCCTTTGTATGTGCCACTTGTGGGGCTAATTGGGTGGTGCTCTGCCATGGTCTGAAGCCACTCTCCAAGTATGTTGGTTCTGGAGCTTCTTGGGAGGAACTCCAGTGTAGGCCCAGGTCAGCCACTGCCTGTGACTGACTGGAAGTACCTGGTAGGAGCTATAAAAGGATCCTTGGTTGGTTGCTGCCAAGTGTGTGGGAGAAGCTACACTGTGTGGGAGAGGCTACGCTGTGTTGGAGAGGCTATGCTGTGAACCGAGGATGGTTGGCACCAGTACCTGGTATGCAGTAGCTCTGCAAAAAGCTGGGATACTCCAAGGCCTGCTGCCACCTACTGGCTTCCATAAAGTTCAGCCTCTGATAAAGCCTTTAGCTGTAGGCAAGTTGGGTGAAGCAGGATCTCAGAGAATCAGCAGGGTGGAGCAGCGAAGCTCACCAGGTTAATCAAATTTAGATTTGGCCTGTGGGGGCGGGCTCAACACAGGAACGATGGCATCCGCCTGCTGGCTGCACAGGAGAAGGGCCCCACACAGGGAAAATGGGTATTATCCCTCGGGTCCTCACCTTGAAGTTACACAGTTCAGTCTCTTCCCATATGTCTCCAACGCCCTCAGAGTCACCATCCCTCTGCTGGAGCCCTGGGTGAGTGCCTGTGCAGGCCCTTTAAGGGGGATGTCTGGATTTCCCTCAGCCTCCTGTCCCACCCTGATAGTCAGAATCTCCACTGTTTTTCACACCTAGAACTTGTAAGGGTTCCTTTTCTTGGCACCAGGCTGGGGACCTTGGTGTGGGGGGCTGGAGTCCCTCGCTCCTTTGTGGGGAACCTCTATGACTGAGCTATCTCTCCATATTTCCAGCCACATGTGGGTGTGGGACCAGCCAGTTTTTGCATCTCCACACCTCCTACCAGCTTTGACGTTGCTGCTTTTTTATATCCTTATTTATAAAACTTTTGTTCAGCTAGACTTCAGATGGCTTTCCAGGTTGATTTATAATTTAGTTGTGATTTTTATGTGTTCACAAGATGAGGCAAGCACAGCATTTATATACTCTGCCATCTTGGATCTCTGAAGAACTCTAATATATTCTTCATTTCAGTTATTGTAGTCTTTATTTCTGACTGGTTCTTTTGTTGTTGTTTTCTATCTCCATTTTAATATGTCCTGTCTCTTTGTTGAAGTTCTCCCTGAGATCATTGAGCATCCTTATAACCAGTGTTTGGCACTCTGCATCTGGTAGATTGCTTGTCTCCATTTTGTTTAGTGCTTTTTCTGGAGCTTTGTATTTTTACATTTTTTTTAATTTGGGAAATGTTTCTTTGTATTTCCATTTTGGCTGCCTCCCTGTGTTTGTTTCTATGTAGGACTGCTGTGCCTCCCAGTTTTAGTTGAGTGGCCTTATGTAAGGTGTCCTGTGGAACCCAGTGGTGCAGTCTCCCTTGTCACCAGAGCCAGGTGCTTCAGGTGTGTCCCCTGTGTGCGTTGTATGTGCCGTCCTGTTGTAGTTGAGACTTGATTGCTGTTTGCACATCAGTGAGAGGGATTGACCTTCAGGCTGATTGGTTGTGAGGACTGGCTGTGACTACAGTGGAGGAGCTATTGTGCAGGTGCTCACCCTACAGAGTACGGTTCATTCTAGCTGGACTCTAGTGACTGCCCAGTCTGCCCTTTAGGTGTGTCATCCTTGAAAGTGGCCAGGTGATACTCTGGCTCAGTCTGAAGCTGACCACCAGGTGTGCCAGCCTTGGGGATTCCTGGGAGGGAACCCGCTACAGGCCAAGTTTAGCTGCAGTCTGTGCCCTGCCTGAAGCCATCTGGTCCTAACCACAAAGCATTCCAGAGATGGCTACTACCTGTGCTGTGCTTGGAGGTGACTTGAGAGGCCAAGCCGTGAACCAAGGCCAGCTGTCACTATTGCTGGGCTTGGGCTGCTCATCCAGTGGTATGGGATATGCTGAAGCCAGATGCTGCTTGGTTGGATTTTGTGAGACTTGGAGAAATTTTAGAAGTGTCTGCAGCATGAGCCAAGGTATGCCGATTATACCGAAAAGCCACTGGAAGTAGCTTACGCGTACCTGAAAGTTGGGTGGGGCGTAGTCTCAGGGAATCACTAGGACAGGGCAAATGAAAGTAGTTTGATGGAGACTCAGGTATGGTGTCTGCACAGAGGGAGGGAGAGGGCTCAACCAAGAAGCAATGGATTCCATGAGCTCCTCTGTTTGGGAGAAAGCTACCCTTCCAGCCCTCACCCTGAAGCTAGACAACTCATTTCTTTAAAAAGAAAGTACAGTAAAACTTTGGATTGCAAGTGACTTGGTTTGCGAGTGTTGCACAAGACGAGCAAACATCTCTAGTACATTTTAATGTGGTGAGTGATGTCTTGCAATACGAGTAGTTTGTTTCCTAAATGAATTATGCTCACAAACCAAGGTATTACTGTACCTTATTTAAGTTTTAGAAATGCTGGTCTGTGAGAAATAGCCCCTCTCCACCCACTTTCACAGTATACTCTCCCCCTCCCTGCACACCAGGGATGCTGGGCATGGATGGCCATGTGACTTAACTTTCACCAGTGGAATATTCACAGACAAAAAAGCAGAGGTTCGAAGGGAGCTTGTGGTTTGGCTTGGCATCTTGTACTCCCTTTCTCTGGGAGAAGACCATAGCTCAGGGATGTTGGTCCAAAGAGGATGAGCCCAGCTAAGCCCAACCTATATCTACTAAACTCTAGCCAACCAACAGATGTGTGAGCAAGAAAAAAATGCTCATTGTATGATGCTGAGATTCCATGGTTGTTTGCCATATGGCATTATTATGGCAATAGCTGACTGATAGGGTCTAGCACATTGATTATTTATCCATACACTGGAGTGTGTAAGCTTGGATTTTATTGAGCACTTACTATGTTCGAGTTATTGTTGTAGGGGTTGGGGCTACAGCACTCAAGACAGACCAAGTCTCAGCCCGTAAGGAGTATACATTCTAATGGATGTTCAATAATTTTTGCTTGACTATTTATGTATCTGATGAATGCTTTGTTTTTCGCCCTTTCCAAAAAGGCAAACTAACTCTTCTCTGACATGTTTGGAAAGTGACAATTATCTAGGTAGATGTGATCTTGTCTACATGTGGATTTCATAGTGAACAAAAAAGTCAGAATAACTTTACTACTGATGTTGCCATCATTATCATTAAAGCACTTACTTCTTTTGACTCATGTCTAAAAATGTCTAGAAAAGAATATAAAAATAGAATATAAAAAAATAAGAACATCATCACTTTGTCTACTAATTTTTCTCTTGCTTGATTTTGCTTTATACAAAGTTTTGAGTAGGTTCCATAGCTAAAAATAATCTCTCTGTGTACGTGAAATTTCAGCAGGGTAAATGGTTCTGTGTGCTTATATTTATGCATGTCTGAAAATTCTGCCGACTGTGGAGGTCTGTGGCGGCTGGGCTGGAATGAAAACAGCATCCTGGGAAAAGAATTTGAGTGTAATATTGCATACATTTAAAAATATCATTTAAATGGCTGAAAAGTTGTTATGAATTTAGTACTGTGGGGAATCAGCAACAAAAATTCACATTTTTTGGGCCGGCCGAGTGGCACGGTGGTTAAGTGCTGGCTTCCCAAGCCAGCGGCCCCGGTTCGGGTCCCACATATGAGGGCCAGTGACACTGCCCTCAAAAAAAAAAATAAAAAAATTCACATTTCCTGTTTCATGGAGAACATGGCTTAAATGAAGCTGTAAATCTTAAATTCTCTGAGGCTTTAAAGCTGCAAGGCCTGTTTCAGGTTTAACTCAGAGGAAGTAAGGCTTGCTTGTCCAGATTAGTGATGGATCAGTAATAACAAGTAGCAGGCAGTTTGAAAAGTAATTTGTTGCACTTTGAAATGCCATAAAATTTGGATTTTTTTTTTTTTGCTTTGATGTCCAGTTCCCTTATGATTAGGTCTCAAAAATGTCAGTAGTCTAGGACTGGAGGGGTTTCCCTTTTGACACAGTCATGAAGTACTTGGATGTCCATCAGAGTCATAAATGATCAGTATCTGTCCACCATGGGGATCCACTGATTGTGGGAGTCTGTAATTCTCAGAGAGAGTCTAGCTTCCCCTCTGCCCATTCTGCAGATGGTCTAGAGGGCTAGACTCAACCCACCATAATTTTGGGGATGTCCCTTGTCCTTTCTCATTGCTTTATATCATTGTGTTTTCTTTTGTGGGGGCATTAGGGGGTGGGAACTGATGAGGGAATGGATTGCAAGTGTGTAGGGTGCATTGTGGGGGGAGGAGTTGGAGCCATCCTGAGTCTGAGGGAGCAAAGTCACTCTAAATGAGTGAGAAATGAAGAAAGGAGGGTATTATCACTTTGAGGTAGAGAGCACTTCCGGGCTATGCAGAATCCAGAGGGAATTTTTAGGTATATTTTGGAAAAGTTTCACCCATTTAGAAACAATATTTTATTTCTAGGTAAAGAAGTTAATAGTTTTCCTGCTGACTGAATTAAGCCTGAAGTATTCAGCACACAGGTGCCCAATTGTAATGTGATCTTGGATCTGCTTTCAAAGCTGTTGATTTCCCCAGCTCTCTGGCAGCCCCCTGCTTCCCAGGGTCTGGATGCTGTGCCGGTCTGTTTTAATGATCAGGTTCTGGGTTTCAGTCAAGGGAGAGAGGTGTGGCAATGGGAAAGGATTAAGCATTGAGGAAACTGAAGCTGAATTGAAGGTCTGGTTTCATAAGAAAGACCTCTGTGTGCTCAGGGTGGGGGAAGAAGGAAATCATTATTTACCTGGAGCTGGGCCAAGTGATGCTGGCCAGTGTCTGGACTAGGAAATGAGGTCTTTTTAGAAAATCCAGAAGTAGTCAGAACTAGAGGCCTGGGGTTGAGCCTTGCCCTAGAGCAGTGGTTCTCAAAGCATGTTCCTTGATCAGTATCTTCCGTATTGCTGGGAACTTGTTAGGAATACAACTTCACAGCCCTACTCCAGACCTGCTGCATCAGATACTCTGAGAGTATCTGACAGATTGTTCTAACAAGACCTCCAAGGGATCTACGTTGGAGAACCATAGCCCTGAAGACAGCTAAAGGGTTCCAGGGACCCCAAATTTGTCACCTGAGACTGTGGGTGGGGGTGGGGTGAGTCCAGGGCTCAACATGGAAAACAGGATATGCTCTCCCCACCCAATATTGAACAAATTTAGCAGGATGGTAATTTTAAAGAGACTACTTAATAATCATTCATTTTCCCCCTAATTGTTATACTAGCAAAGCAGTGATTCATGGCATATTGCAAACTTAGAAAAACAGGTGCTTAGATCATATTTTGGTATTTTGCTAATAGTTTTACATTTTTATAGCCTGTTTCTTTCATGTTTGCCCAGGCTTCTTTTAGAACTGAAGCCTGTCACTTCAGTTTTTTAATCTTCCCTCCCTCCCTCCTTTCCCCTTTTCCTCCTTCCCTGTCCTTTCCCTCCCTCCCTCCTTCCTTCCTTTCACCCCTTTCTCTCTGTCTGTCTTTCTTATACCATGGAGTACCTGCCATATAGTAGACCCTGTACTTAGGTGAAAGGGAAGTATAGGGAGAGATGGAGTTTAGTTTATAACAATAATCGCAGTATGCTCAACTGACTTAAATATAAAAAGATTTGGGAGCAAAGAGAATGGACTGACCCGTGGAACCTGACAGGAAGGTGGCCCTTGGAAAGTGTTCATGGAGAAGGTAAAATCTGAGCAGAGACCTAAAGGAACAAAACATTTACCAGGGAGTCAAGGTAAGGAAGAATGTTCTAGGTGGAGGAAATACGTATGGGACTGTATTTACTGTAATAAATTACCAGAAGCTTGGCAGCTTAAACAATACAAATTTACTTATTCTGTAGATCAGAGGTCTGACACTGGTCTCACTGGACTAAAATCAAGGCGTGGCAGAATGCATTTCCCTCAGGGAGCTCTGGAGGCAATGTGTTTCTGTGCCTTGTCCTGCGAAAAGAGGCTGCCTGCATTTGTTGGCTTGTGGCCGTCATCTTGCATCTTCAAAGCCAGCATTGGTGAATAGTGTCCTTCTCATGCTGCCACTTCTTTGGTTGTCTGGATTCATGTGATTGGATTGGACCTTCTGAAAAGTCTGGGATAATTATCCATCTCAAGTTTGTTAACCTTACTACATCTGCAAAATCCCTTTGCCATGTGAGGTAACATAGTCACATGTAAGGATTAGGGCATTTTCAGGAACCATCATGCTGCCTACCACAGGGACAGCATGGAGGCCTGAGAGCATGGAGCCTGTTTTACAAAGAATTAAAAAGCCCAAGTGTAGCTGCACCATGGCCAGGGGTGAGGGAGAGAGTGTGATTGCAAAATGGAGATGTGTTTAAAGCACCATAGAACAGAGATGCTCCCACCAGAGGCCCAAGTTTTTACAATTGTGGTGGCTGAGTTAGTTCAGTTTTAGAAATTTAGACTGTTAGACTGAGTTAGACTGTTTTAGAAATGGAACTCCTCACTTTGTAAGGGACAAAATGGAAGTTGGCCACAGGGACAGAGGTTGGTTAGGAAAGAACTCCATTTCTTCTTTTTCTAGTTATTTTTACTTTATTTATCTGTCTCACTCACTGATTCAGAGATTTATTGGGTAAGCCACTGTGAATCTCAGGCATTTTGGCACAATAAACTTGCTCTTCAGCAAAAACTAGTATTACACTGCTTCAGTAAACCACGTTATAGTCACAATCCCTGAGGGGTACACCCAGAATGGACACGGTGTCCCTTTGTAGTAAAGCATCAGTAAATCTTGCCCACCTTCCTTTCTAAAAGCATTGTTTGACTTGAATCCTTATTCTTTTAGCTGCTTTCCCAGTTAAAGATGGCGTATCATGAAAGAAAAATAACTTGCTGGCCGTTTTAAAGTCCCTTAGCTGGGAAATCATCTTCCTTAGTATGTTCTACAATGCATTTTCAAATGGCCATGAGCCAATATTTGACTGACTACTTAGCATGAGCACTAATGGACTTTAAATTGGTCAAAAACTACACACCCTCTTCTGATCCATTCTCCACCAAATGTTTTATTGTATTAAATGTCAGACTTTTAAAAGCTTAGTATTAAGTGCCTCATGCTGTATATAAAACTACCCTGAATGTAAGTGAGTTTTCATTATTAAAAATATTTTCCCCTTAATACTTCACCACTGTGAAGGGATAAGAGAGAAGACAGACAGTGAATGTTAGATGGATCTGAGAAATAAATGTAGAGTGTATGGAGTCAAAAGAAGTAATTTTAACCCAAACTGGGAAGAATAGTAGATCAGGGTAGGGAGAAATTTATGGTGACATCGTAAGAGAGTATGGGCATGGGAGACACACTGACTTGCATTTAAACCTCAGCTTATCAAGACAGGTGGAAATAGAAAAATGAAACAGTTTTTAGTGGTGACTGGAGTTTGAAAATTTTAGCAATATGTATTTCTAATAGCAAAACTATAAAATATAGTCACTGCTTACATAGGGATAATGCTATTGAATATCTAATTGTGTATTCTTGCAGGCTTTCTTCAGGATACCCATGGATGTTGAGGTCAGAAGTTGAGGGATTCTGTATATAACATTCGTCTTTTCTGCTTGAGTTTAGAACTAATTAAGAAACACAGGAACCAAATAAATGAAAAAAAATTATATATCTCCTATATTTACAAACCCACTTAGCCCACTTCTAAAGCCACATTCTTCAGTCTAGCTTTTATCAGGCCTTAATCGTGTGGTTAAGTGGGTGTGCAGATTCTTTTCCCTGAATCAACCACAGGCAGAGAGAATGAGATATGTCCACCTCAAAGACACAGAGGAGAGGCCTGGAGAACACACATGCTCTGTGGACTAGCAGGTCTGCAGAGAGGAGAGAGGCAGAGCATGCTGGGCCACCAGCTGTCCATCAGACAATTTGCTGTCCCAGGGCAGCCCCTGTCTGGCCTCATGCCACCCATGAAGCTAGACTTAGAACTTCTTTGCATTCCCTCCACAGAATCCATTTAGATTGTATTAAAGATTTCATGATGGAGTTGAGGGATAGAGTATGAAGTTATATCACATATCCGATAGGTTTTATCCACTCCCAAAAAAATCCCCATTAAACATTTAGCTTAAGTCTCTGATTTTAGCTTATCAGTGACTGGATCTCTTCCTATCCTTTCCAGTATGCCTCCCTCCCTTTCCAGATCTTTCCACCTTTCAATCTTTTCCTTTCCCTATGTAAAGTGAATATGCCAGATCCAACTTCCTTTACACTTACAAACTCATGCCCTTTACCCTGCTCAGCAGACAAGAACCCTTTAGGGGTCAAGACTCATTGAAGATCATCTCAGTGTAGTAGGAATATATAAATAACAAATATTTTTCATATATGTATATGATTGTGGGATACAAAAATTTAAAGGGAAAAACAAAATTAAAGCTTCTAAAGCTTCTTCTTCTTTTTTCATTTTACTGTGGTATGGGTAAAATTAGTAAAGTAGTCACAAAGTTTTATGAACTGTAGAGTTGCCCAGTACCACAGTTTCATGTTTTGCTTTATCTTCAAAAAACAACAAAACAGAACAAAAAAAAAACAACAAACCTCTCTGGGGTGGTCTTGGTTTAATAGACTTAATGGCTTAAATATTGCCCAGGCTATGCCTCATGTCTCAGACAATTGCTATTTATTTCTTATTTTAAGTGTACCCAGGAAGGATGACTTACATATAATAAGTTTTGGAAGAAGTTGATATACTGGGGCTGATACGTTATACCAAACAAGCCCTTGTGTTTGAACCATGTTGTTCCTTCCCTTTTGAGGCTGGCGAGATTCCTAGAACACCCTGAGATAGAGAAGGTCTCAGATCTCTTATGTGCTGTTCTTTCTTTTATCCTACTCATAGCAGGTTACCTACCATTCACTCATTTCAACAAGTATTTCATTTCAGTTAGTACTTATGGAGGGCTGACACTATGCAAGCACTGTGCAAGGCACTGTGGTGGGGGTCTGACATCAACAAACTTTCATTACTTCTCAACTGGCTGTTTCAACTGCCTCATCACGATCTGCCCATCTTCACTGCAGCCTTCTTCCAAGCTGTCCCCTGCAGTGCTGCCAGAGTGACTGCTTTAAACCACAAGTGTGGTCTTGTCACCCTTGTAGCTGCATCCCTTGCCACTGTTCCCACAGCTTTTAGGAGAAAGTTAGGCTCCTGAGCATGGTCTGCAGGGGGACAACCCATGATTGGCCCCGTCTCCTTATTCCAGCCTCTTCTCCCTCCAGGCGCCTCACCCTGGGTTCTGTGCTCTCTCTCCCACTGGCCTCCTTTCGGTTGTCCAAACACGGGTTTCTCCCTCCCTCCCTCTGCTGGAGTTCCCACTTCTCCCTGTCTCCTGGATAACTGCAGCAATCACTTCAGCCTCATTCTAAGTGACCCCCTCTCAGGAAGTCTTCTTTGCCCTTTCTGACGAGGTCAAGTGCTTCCCAGAGTCCCTGCGTAGTGTGTTGCAGTTGCAATTTTATCTTAATTTGATGGATGCCTGTCTTTTCTACTAGACTGTAAGCTGTCTAAGGATGGAGTCTCATCTATTTATGTTTGTCATTATATTCCCAGTGTCCAGTAATGGAGGCTCTTGATAAACATTTGTCAAATGGATGAATGACTATAGACAGGTTCTTGCCCTCCAGGAATTTACTGTCTAGTTGGAGGAAGAATGACTGACTCTTAAGCAGAAAATTAAAATACGATGCAGTAAGTAGTTTCTATAATCGTGTCTGGCACATAGGTAGGGCTTTTCTCCCAGACTTAGGGATGGTAAGGAGGAAATGGGAGCAGTATGTACCATGGTGGCTAAAAAGCAGTGTCTCTGGAATCAGGCAAAACTATGTTCAAATCCTGGTTTTACCCCTTCTTAGTTGGGTAGCTCTTGGGGAAGTCACTTAAGCTCTTTGTACCTGGGTGTCATTATCTGTAAAATGGGTCCAATAATAACATCTACTGGAGTATGAGGCCTTGGGATGGTGTATTTGTTATTGAAAGCTGTGTAACAAATTACCCTGAAAGTTAGAAGCTTCACACAATGGACAGTTGCTATCGCCCAGGGTTTCTGAGGACAGGAATCCTGGAGTTGCTTAGCTGGGTGGTTCTGATTCAGGATCTCTCATGACATTGCACTTAAGCTGCTGGCTGGGGCTGAAGTCTTGGACGAGGGCTGGAGGATCCAATTCTAAGTTAATTTACACAACTATTGGCAGGATGCTTCAGTTCCTTACCTGATGAGCGTCTCCAAAAGGCTGCTTATGATATCGCGTACTCCAGAAGGAGTGATCCAAGAGGCGAGAACCCCAGATGGAAGCTGTGGTCCTTTACATTGTAACCTCATAAGGGATATAGAATCACTCTGTCATATGCAATTGGTCACACAGACAAATGGTGAACAACACTGGTCTAATGTGGGGAAAAAACAACAAACGTTTGATGACTAGGTGATGGGGGTTATTGGGGGCATCTCGAATGCTGGCTACTTAGATGGTCAGATCTCAAGGACACCTGAGATTGGTCTTTGATTTGACATGTTGAGGTTGCTCTGAAATGTGAGTGGTCAGGCTGAAGTTCACTGGTGAATATTTTCAAGACGGAGTACACTTGTACTCTGATAGTGTTTATTTAGAATTTGTACCCGGCTGCCCAGATCTGCAGGGAATAGTGAGAATTGTCACAAAGGTTTAAAGACCTCTTTTAGGAAGAGCCCAGGTAGAGAAACTGGAGGGGCCAGATGGGATCCTTACTCCTGTCTGGTGGTATCAAGGGCGGGAAGGTGGCTTCATGGGTCCTTGGTGGTCCTGAGGCGTGCTGCTGAGATCTCTGCTCTGCACACCATTTCCATGCAGGTAAGTGATATGTCCTTTCCCTTACTAGTGGTGACTTGTGTCTTCTGCCTGTGGAGAATGGTAACTCTCTTGAGTTTCATCTCTGCCAACCCTATGATAGCGCCATGCCACCTCATAAGTTTGTTGTGAGGAATCAATGAGGTGAGGCAATGTGTAAAAAGTACACAGTAGTCCTCAGCAACATCAGTATTGATAACCAGAGTAAGAACCAGTACCACCTGGGGTCTGAAAGTAGGACCTGGCCAAGTAGGAGGGAGAATGTTCAGGCAGAGAGAAAAGCATATGCAAAGGCCCAGCAGTAAAAGGGAGCAGGGAGGAACAGAGGAATCAAAGGCTTCTGGGTTGGCTGTACCATGGGGTGCCCACAAATGAAGCCGAAGGAGTAAACCACAGATTACAAAGGGCTTTGTAAGTCATGTCAAGAGTTTCACCTGATTCTAAGGGTAGTAGGGACTCTTTGAAGAACAGTCATCAGGGCTCCTGGAGAAAGATTGTCACACTCGATTTTCTTCTCCATAAATTCAGAGTTTCTGTCTCAAAAATGAAACAAGCACATGAAATGATGGTTCCATAGCCCTCAGTATTGTTTCTAAGCATGAAGTCAATGGTGAGTGTCCTATCTTCACCTAATGTTTATGAAATAAAGTGTTGTGCCATGAGAATCACATGCATCTCATTGATTGAGGTTTGCCCAGCCTCTCACCGAGTGCCTGGCACACAATAGTTGCACAATATTAGCCTTCTTTTTCTAAACAGTCTAAGTCCCATCAGTCAGAGCGGGACAAGGGAACAGGTCTTGGGTGTGATAGGGACGGAGGGTAAAGGAGCCATAGCTCTTTCGTGATTTCCCTCAGACCAGAAATCTGTGGTCAAGATGGAGGATTCTAGTCCTTGGTATAGCCTGATCTCCTCACAATGATTAACCAGCCCTGCATAGAGGCTCTGGTATTGTTTGTTCAATTGTTCACTCATGCATCTATTCCTTCTTTCAAAAATACACTTACTGCACTTATTGATGGTGAAATGTAGGTGTGCAAGCTCTATAATGAATTTTATCTCTTTGGATTGGTACAAAATCCTCTCTGAGGGAGGTGTATATTATCCCCATTTCACAGATCTCAAAGCTGGCACTCAAAGAAGCCAGGTGACTTCCCCAAGGTCATGTAGCTTTTAAGGGAGCAGCCTCCGAGTTCTGATTCACGATTATTTCCTCTCAAATCTCATGCTCTTAAAACAAGTAAACAAATAAAGGCAAGCAGAAGCCCCATTGTTCTTACTAGAGAAGTTACACAAATTCTTTTTATAAATTTTAGAAAATAAACAATGCAGTTAAATCTTTCTACATATTTTGTAATTAATTTTTTAAATTTTCCAATTACAGTTGACATACAATCTATATTAGTTCCAGGTGTACAACATAGTGATTACACATTGATTAACTTACAGAGTGAGTACCCCAATAAGTGTAGTAACCATCTGACACCATATATAGTTATTACAATATTATTAACAATATTCCTTATGCTATACTTTATATCCCATGACTGTTTTTATAACTAGCATTTTGCACATCCTAATCCCTTTCCCTTTTCACCGATGCTCCTAACCCCCCTTCCATCTAGCAACCATCAAAATCTTCTCTATATCCATGAGTTTGTTTCTTCATTTACTTTGTTTTCTAGATTCC
Organism: Aselliscus stoliczkanus; assembly: GCA_033961575.1. Lineage (NCBI taxonomy): Eukaryota > Metazoa > Chordata > Mammalia > Chiroptera > Hipposideridae > Aselliscus > Aselliscus stoliczkanus. The sequence continues at coordinate 30,173,123 of CM066731.1, forward strand.
ACATATAAGTGAAATCACATGGTATTTGTCTTTCTCTGTCTGACTTATTTCCCTTAGAATAATACTGTTTAGGTTCATCTATGTTGTTGCAAATGGCAAGATTTCATTCTTCTTATGGTTGAGGAATATTCCATTGTATATGAGGTATGATCAAAAGATTTGGTGAATGTTCAAATTAAAAAAAATTATTACAGGGGTCGGCCGAGTGGCGCATGGGTTAAGCGCTGGTTTTGGGATGCCAGCGGCCCCGGTTCGGATCCCACATGAGGGCCAGTGACACTGCCCTCTACAGCTAACAACAGCTCCACCTGGAGCTGGACTATGCAAGCCCCGGCAACGGTATAGGCTGCAGTCCCTGCTGCAGTGGGCTGCCAGGGCTACAGTGAGTGGCCGGCAGCCAGCGTGAGCTGCCAATAGCTGCGGTGAGCAACCATCCAGAGGCCGGCGATCAATCTGCCTCATCCAGGAAGAGCGCAATGAGGATACCAACAATGAAGCAACATCCTCTGCAACTAGACTGAAGAACAAATTTTATTGGGGAATTGGCGGAGGGGAACAGCGTTGGGGAATCGGGGAAGGGGAACAGACAAGTTGCTGTCTTTTTGTTCTTCAGTTTAGTTGCGGAGGATGTTGCTTCACTGTTGGTATCTTCATTGCGCTCTTCCCGGATGAGGCAGATCGGTCGCTGGCCTCTGGATGTCGCTCATCGCGGCTATTGGCAGCTCACGCTTGACTGCCAGCCGCTCACGCTGGCTGCGGGCCACTCACTGTAGCCTATGGCAGCCCACTGCAGCAGGGGCTGCAGCCCACACCATCACCGGGGCTCGCACAGCCCAGCTCCAGGTGGAGCTGTTGTTAGCTGTAGAGGGCAGTGTCACTGGCCCTCATGTGGGATCCGAACCGGGGCCGCTGGCATCCCAAAACCAGCACTTAACCAATGCGCCACTCGGCCGGCCCAATAAAATCTTATTAAAACAAAATTATTACAGTAAGACATATTGCCATTAATCTTCGTCAAAATATGCCCCCTTGCTTTGAACACACTTATACCATCTTTCTTGCCACTTTCTGAAGCAGTTCTGGAAGTCCTCTTTCATGGGTGTCTTTTTTTTTTTTTTTTTTTTAAACATTTTATTTTATTTATTTATTTATTTTTTGTTTTTTTTTTTTGAGGGCAGTGTTACTGGCCCTCATATGTGGGACCCGAACCGGGGGCGCTGGCTTCCCAAGCCAGCGCTTAACCACCGCGCCACTCAGCCGGCCCCATGGGTGTCTTTAATTCACCCTCCATCATGACAACGCCCTGTGTCATGCATCACTTTTGGTACAGAAATTTCTGTCAAATAAAAACATAGTGTGTCCTCATCCAGCTTATTCACGGGATCTGGCACTGTGTGACTTCTGGCTCTTCCCCAAAGTCAACATGACCATGAAAGGTAAACATTTTGAATCAGTTCAGGATACTGAGGCAGCCACGACACTGCAACTAAAGACCACCTCTCCTTTATCAATTCGTCTATAAATGGACACGTAGGTTGCTTCCATATCTTGGCTTATGTAAATAATGCTGCAATGAACATAGGGATGCAGATGATTTTTTGACTTAGTGTTTTGCGTTTCTTCAGATAAATACCCAGAAATGGAATTGCTGGGTCCTTCTTTGTCTCATGTTTATAGCCTTTGTTTTTGTCTGTTATTAATATTGTTACCCCAGCTTTTGTTGTTGTTGTTGTTGTTTTCATTTGCATGAAATAACTTTTCTATTCCTTTACTTTCAGTCTATGTGTACCTTTTGATTTGAGATGGGTCTCTTGTAGGCAGCATATGTAAGGGTCCTGTTTTCTTACCCAATCAGCCATACTACATTTTGACTGGAGCATTTAGTTCATTTACATTGAAATTAAATTTTTTTTTTTTTTTTGTGTGTGTGTGTGTGTGTGTGTCAAATGGCAATAAATGGCATAGAGAAAAATAGAGCAGGGAAGGTGTACAGGGAGTATTGGTGGGAGTATGCTATTTTAAACAGGGCAGTTGTGTAGCCATTACCAAAAGGTGACATTGAAGCAAAGATCCAAGGGAACTGAGGGAGTAAACCATGAGACCATCTGGATAAATAACATTCCAAGCAGAAGGAACAGTAAGAACAAAGGTGAGAACATACTGGAATGTTAGAGGAACAAAATGGCAGTGAGTGCAGCTGGAGCAGAATGAGTGTGGGGGCAAGTGGTAGGTGAGGGGGTCAGAGAAGACATGGGAGGCAGATGGTGTGTGGCTTTGTGAGTCATTTTAAAGACTGAAATTAATTGTTAATAGATATGTAGTTATTGCCATTTTATTATTCACATTTTTGATCTTTTTAAAAATTCTTATTCTTAAAGAAGTCCCTTTAACAATTCTTGTAAAACTGCTTTGGTGGTGATGAACTCCTTTAGCTTTTTCTTGTCTTAGAAGTTCTTTATCTGCCTTTTGACTCTGAATGATAGTCTTCCGTGGTAGAGTAATCATGGTGGAGATTCTTGCTTTCCATCACTTGAAATATTTTCAAATATTTGAAAATATTGAATATTCTCAGAATATCCCTTCTGGCTTGCAATGTTTCTGTTGAGAAATCAGCTGATGGTCTTATGGGAGTTTCCTTGTAGGTAACCTAACTGCTTTTCTCTTGCTGCTTTTAAGATTCCCTCTTAGTCTTTAACCTTTGGCATTTTAATTACGATGTGTCTTGGTGTGTGGGCCTCTTTGGTTTAATGTTGTTTGAGACTTTCTCGGCTTCCTGGGTTTGTATGTCCATTTTCTTTACCAGGCTAGGGAAGTTTTTAGTCATTATTTCTTCAAAGAGTTTCTCAATCCCTTGCTGTCTTTCTTCTCCTCCTGTAATGCAAATGTTGGTATGCTTCATGTTGTCCCAGAGGCCCCTTGAACTGTCCTCATTTTTTTGGATTCCTTTTTCTTTTTGCTGTTCTGATTGGATGTTTTCTGATACCTTGTTTTCCAAATCAGTGATTTGATCCTCTGCTTCATCTAATACACTGTTGATTCCTTCTTATGTATTCTTCATTTTGGTTATTGTATTCTTTATTTCAGACTTTTTTTAATGTTTTATATTTCTATTTTTGAAGTTCTTCCTGAGCTCATTGAACATCCTTATAATCAGTGTTTTGAACTCTTCATCTGGTAGATTGCTCGTCTCTATTTTATTTAGTTCTTTTTCTGGAGTTTTGTCTTATTATTTTATTTGGGACAGGTTTCTTTTCCTCCTCATTTTAGCTGTATCCCTGTGTTTGTTTCTGTGTGTTAGGTAGATCTATTATGTCTCCTGGTCCTGGTAGAGTGGCCTTATGTAGTAGGTGTCCTGTGGGACCCAGTGGTGCAGGTGTTTCCCTGGTCACCTGAGCTGGGTGCTGCAGGTGTTTCTTTTGTATGAGTTATATGTGTTCTTCTATTGTAGTTAATCCTTGATTGCTGTTGGCACATCAGTTGGGGGGATTGACCCTCAGGCTGGTTGGCTGTGAGGACTGGCTCTGACTATAGCAGAGGAGCTGTTGTGCAGGGACTGACCCCACAGAGTAGGTGTCACTTTAGTAGGTCTCTGGTGCCTGCTGAGTCTGCCCTTTGTGGAGGTCATTGGGTGGTGCTCTGGTGTGGTCTGAAGGTAGCCACGAGGTGAGTTTGTTCTGGGGCTGTTTGTGGGGCTTTGGTGTAGGCCAAGATCAGCTGCTGCCTATGTTTTTGCCTGGGCCACCTCGTATGAGCTACAAAGTGATCTGCAGATAGCTGCCTTTTGTACTGGGCTTAAAGGGAGAGGCTAAACTGTGAACTGAGGCTGGCTGCCACTAGTGCTGGGCTTGGGGCCTCTTAGCAAGAGATACGGGCTACACTGAGGCCAGAAGCTTGTTTGGGGTTTGTGAATCTTTGAGAGATTTTAGGAAAGTCCACAGTGCAAGATAAGACAGTTTTTTTGTATGGAAAAGCTACTGGAAGTGGCATGGGTGGGTCCACAAGTTGGATGGGGTAGGGTTTTAGGGAATCTCCAGGGCAGGGTGTTAGCCAGGTTGATGGACACTCAACTATGGAGGCTGACTGCATCTTCAGGGTGGGTGTGGGGAGGGCTCAACAAAGGGACAGTGGCTTCTGCCAGCACTTCTGTCTGGGAGAAAGCTGCCTCTCCAACTCTTGCCCTGAAGTCAGACAATTCAGTTCCTCCCCATATGTCTCTGGTGCCTGTCGAGTTGCTACCCAGCACTGGAGCTCAGAGTGAGTGACTATATCAGCAAGTAAGTCTGCATGTGGGCCCTTTAAGAGGAGCGCCTGGGATTCCAGCAGGCCTCTGTCTTACTCGCCACAATCTCCTCTGGTTTTCACAGCCAGAAGTTATGAGGACTTCTCTTCTGGAACCCTGGACTGGGGAACCTGATGTGGGGTTGGGACCTTACTCCTTAGAGGGGATCTCTGCATTCGAGATATCTCTCCTGGTATTTTTTTTGTTTTTCAGTCTAGTTGTGGAGGACGTTGCTTCACTGGCCCATGTTGGTATCGTCATTGTGCTCTTCCCAGGTAAGGCAGATCGGTTGCCAGCCTCTGGACGGCTGCTCATGGCGGCTATTGGCAGCTCCCGCTGGCTGCCGGCCGCTCACGCTGGTTGCCGGCCACTCACTGTAGCCTATGGCAGCCCACTGCAGCAGAGGCTGCAGCCTACACCATCGCTGGCCATCTTAGCTATACAGGCAACCAGGTGGAGCTGTTGTTTACCACCTTAGCTATAGAGGGCAGTGTCACTGGCCCTCATGTGGGATCCGAACCGGGGCCCCGCCGCTCAGAGCTAGTGTACCAAACCAGCTCCTAACCAATGTGCCACTCGGCCGGGCTTCTCCTGATTTTTATTAACTGCCACAGATGGGGATGGGACCAGCCTGTTCAGCCCCTCGTACTAGTCTCAACATGACTTTTTCTGTATATCCTTAGTGATAGACTTCTGTTCAGCTAGACTTCAGTGGTTCTGTATGATGGTTGTTATAATAATTTATTTGTAATTTTGATATGGTCTTGAAAGGAGGTGAGTGCAGTGTTTATATACTCCATCATCTTGACTGGAAGCTCCCTACGTACTTAATGATGGTATTTTTCCTTTTGGATAATCTGAGAAGTGGCATTGCTTAGTTAAAAGACATACAAAATATTAAATCTGTAAAAATGTATCTGGCAGACTGACCTTTTGGGAAGGTACCACCCAAAAATGTATGTTCTTCATCCTAACTTGTCTGTAAAAGATAACAAAGGATGGAATGAAGTTTACCTCAGAGTGTTTGTTCTGTGCCTACCCTGTGCTCACTGTGCTAGTTTGAAGGGCTAGGTTTTGGTCTACAACAGCAGGGGTGGTGGGAAAAATGAGGCTCAATAATAGTTTGGTTCACCAAGATCCACCAGGAAATAAAAAGAAAGCAGCGAGAAATCTAAAGGAGAAATTAGATTTTAGTTTACTTTTGTTTTATCAACTGTTAATGGTGAAATTTCAGATAATGGTGTGTTGGGTGTTTAAGATGGTGTATCCCACCATCAGCTGACTGAGTAATTGATCATTTCCCACTGTTTGTTAATTTGGTGGAGAAATAATTCATTTAGCTTTGCCTGAGGAAATTGACTTCAATAGAAAGGGGTGATTCTATCAAATGGGCTCATTTGATGGCACCATATAAAGGGTAGAGAAGTATGAGGAAGATGACAGGCATTTTATTTAGCAAGTCACTTAAAATGAAACTAATAAAATATGTACTTTTACATCCTTAATAACAGCTAATATTTATCAAACACTTATATTATGCAGACACTGCTCTAGGGCCTTTCTTCTCTTTATGTTATTAATATAGGCTTTCACTCTGGGATATGGGAACAACGGGCCATTTGTGGATGGCTTGAAAGTGTGAGCAGCTGCTGCTACTGTCTCGCAGGGTAGGGGAAAAGAGGGGTCCAAAATGTTAGGCACAGTTCCATGGGATTTTTTAGCTTTTCATGAATGAATGTGACTTAGGCCTCTCTTTCTTGAAAGATTTGAGATAGTTTTGAAACTGTTTCACTAAGTGAAACCTTTTGTAATAAACTTGGCAATTATTATGTTTGTCAACCCAGCAATGATTCCTATGAGGTCTGGTTGTGCAGTGCTACACAGTTGTTCTTCTAGGGGTCACAGGATGAGTACATTTGTATCTTTACTGGATATCAGTTGACTGCACCCCCACAGCCATACAGTTCATACTCCCCCCGGCAGCACGGGAGAACTCCTTTTGTCTATGTCTCATCAACATTTGGTGAATTTTAAGTTTTTTCCCCCCAATCTGATGGATCTGAGGGGATGTGTATTAGTCAAGGTTCTCCAGAGAAACAGAACCAGTAGGGTGTGTGTGTGTGTGTGTGTGTGTGTGTGTGTGTGTGTGTGTGTGAATAATGAGAGAGAGAGAGAGAGACAGACATTGATTTTACGGAATTGGCTCATGAAGTTGTGGAACTGGCAAGTGTGAAATTTGCTTTGCAGGCCTGTAGACTGGAGACCGAGAAAAGAGCTGATGTTGCAGCTGGAGTCCAAAGGCAATGTAGAGGCAGAATTCTCTTTTTCCTGGAGGACCTCAATCCTTTTCTCTGAAGGTCTAATTGAATGAGGCCGATCTGCATTATGGAGGGTAATCTGCTTTACTTAAAGTCTACTGGTTAAAATGTTAATTTCATCTAAAAAAACACCTTCACAGTGATATATTTGATCAAATAACCAGGTACCATGTTCTAACCCAACTGACCCAAAAAATTAACCATCACAGGATATGACTCATTTTTTTTTTAAAAAGATTTTTTATTGGGGAATTGGGGGAGGGGAACAGCATTGGAGAATCAGGGAAGGGGAACAGACAAGTTGCTGTTCTTTTTGTTCTTCAGTCTAGTTTCAGAGGACGTTGCTTCACTGGCCCATGTTGGTGTCATCATTGCGCTCTTCCTGGATGAGGCAGATAGGTCGCTGGTCTCTGGATGTCGCTCACCGCAGCTATTTGCAGCTCACACTGGCTGCCGGCCACTCACTGTAGCCTATGGCAGCCCACTGCAGCAGGCGCTGCAGCCCACACCATCGCTGGCCATCTTAGCTATAGAGACAACCAGGTGGAGCTGTCGTTAACTGTAGAGGGCAGTGTCACTGGCCCTCAGATGTGGGATCCGAACCAGGGCCGCTGGCATCCCAAAACCAGCTCTTAACCAATGTGCCACTCGGCCGGCCCAGGATATTACTCATTTTTAAAACATTTCTGCCCCTAGTACAATGGCTTGCATATGGTTAAGTATGTTCAGTGCAAATGTTTCTGAATGAATGTGTGAATGAATGGATGAAAGAAAGATGTGACTCTGCTAATGTCTTAGTTCTTTACTTATAAAGGATGACATGAAGGTCACTGAGGAAATCACAGTTCACATGTTTTAATATCTCAGAAAGATGTTAAAGAATCCCAAATTGTGTAAGAATCACATACTGATGGAATGGGAAAGGGTGCAATTTATGTGAGTAAACAGTTGAATTTGGTGAATGGTTGGATGGGAGATGGAGATATATATATATATATATATATATATATATATATATATATATATATGCCTTAATTGACATATCCACAATTTTAAGGCTGAGAGTCCTTTAAAACCAGGTATTCATGTGTCGGTAAAAGCAAGATATAAATATCTAAAGGAATGAAAATGCATTTAAACCCTAAGAAATTACTGATTCAAAGTCAAAAAGAAATGACATCTAATCAACCTGGCATATGTCAGTATTGCCAATTGGTTAACAATACCAGCTTTGTTGATGGACTGCCTGGGTTTAGATCCTGACTCCACCATTTACTAATTTCGTTCCTCAGTTTTATCCACTGTAAATTGGGGATAAGCCTCTAGAGTTGCTGTGAAGATTAAATGAATTACATTTGAATCAAATGTTGAATCCAGTGCCTGGCATATAGTAAGCGGTTAAGTAGTGTTATCTTCTTTATTAGCACCTCTCTTCATGTTCAACTTTTTTTTTTTTTTAATTTTATTGGGGAATTGAGGAAGGGAAACAGTGTTGGGGAATCGGGGAAGGGGAACAGACAAGTTGCTGTCATTTTGTTCTTCAGTCTAGTAGTGGAGGACGTCGCTTCACTAGCCCATGTTGGTATCATCATTGTGCTCTTCCTGGGTGAGGCAGTTGCTCCCCGGCTAATGGAGTGCCGCTCATGGCAGCTCTCAGCAGCTCATGAAAGCTCACGCCCTCTGCTGGCCAGCCCTACTGTAGCCTACGCTGTCGCTGGCGACTCGCTGCAGCCCAGCTCCAGGTCCAGCTGTTGTTCACCATCTTAGCTGTAGAGGGCGCAGAGTCACTGGCCCTCATATGTGGGATTTGAACCAGGGCCCTGCTGCTCAGAGGTGGTGTCCCAAGCCAACTCCTAACCAATGCGCCACTTGGCCAGCCTTCTTCATGTTCATCTTTTAATATGCCATTTTTAAAATTGAATGTATTGGGTTCACATTGGTTAATAAACATCACATAAATTTTAGGTATACAACTTTATAATACAACATCTGTATTCTCTATTTTGTGCTTACCACCTGAAGTCTAGTCTAACTTCTGTCACCTTGTATTTTGACCCCCTTTCTCCTCTTCATCTTACCCCCACCTCCCTCCCTCTCTGGTAACCATCATTCTGTTTTCCATATCTATGAGTTGTTGCTTGTTCATTTGTTGCTTTTAGTTTTATTTTTTACATATGAGTGAAATCATATGGTTTTTGTCATTTTTCACCTGACTTATTTCAACTAGCATAACACTATGAAGAGCCATTCATGTTGTTGCAAATGGCAATATTTCATCTTTTTCTAATGGCAGAGTAGTATTCCATTGGAGATATATATACCACATCTTTATCAAATCATCTGATGAAAGACACTGAAAGACACTGGGTTCTTTCTATATTTTGGCTATTATAAATAATGCTGCAATGAACATAGGGGTACATATATCTTTATGGATAAGTGTTTTGAGATTTCCTGGGTAGATACCCAGTAAAAGGATTTTTGGATCATACGGTAGCTCTATTTTTAATTTTTTTGAGTGCCTATTCAGGTCCTCTGCCCATTTTTTAATTGGGCTGTATTTGTGTTGTTGAGTTGTATGAGTTCTTTATATATTGGGTTGTTGGAAAAGTCATGATGCATTTTTGCAACAAAAAAACGTAGAAAAAATATGTCATGACTTTTCCCACTACCCAACATTTTGGGTATTACCCCTTACCAGAGGTATCATTTGCAACAATCTTTTCCCATTCAGTTGGTTGCCTTTTTGTTTTGTTGATGGCTTCTTTTGCAGAAGCTTTTTAGTTTGATATAGTCCTATTTATTTATTTATTTATTTACTTCCCTCGCCTTTAAGGTTAAGTTCACAAAAACCCTTCTGAGACTAAGGTCTATAAGTTTAGTGTCTGTGTTTTCTTCTATGTATCTTATTGTTTCAGGTCTTATATTCAAGTCTTTAATCCACTGTGTTAATTCTTTGTGTATAGTGTCAGATAACAGTCTCGTTTCATTCTTTTGCATGTGGCTTTTCAATTTTCTTAACATGATTTATTGACGAGACTTTCCTTTCTCCATTGTTTGTTTTTTGCTCCTTTGTCAAAGATTAATTACCCATATATATGTAGGTTTATCTCTGGGCTCTCAGTTGTGTTCCATTGGTCTATGTGTCTGTTTTTCTGCTAATATCATACTGTTTTGATTACTGTAGCTTTGTAGTATAATTTGAAGTCAGAGAGTGTGATACCTTTGGCTTTGTTCATTTTTCTCAGGTCGCTTTGGCTATTCAGATTCTTTTGTGGTTCCATACAAATTTGAGGATTTTTTGCCCCATTTCTGTGAGAAATGCCATTGGGATTTTGATAGGGATTGCATTAAATCTGTATATTGCTTTAGGCAAAATGGCCATTTTAACAATGTTAATTCTAATCCATGAACATGGAATATCTTTCAATTTCTTAATGTCTTCTTCAATTTTTTTCAACAACGTTTTTGGTATACAGGTCCTTCACCTCTTTTGTTTAGCTTATTCCTAGGTTATTTTATTCTTTTTGTTGCAATTCTAAATGGCGTTTCTATGTGTAGAATCATGTCACCTGCAAATAGTGACACTTCTACTTCTTCGTTCCCAATTTGGATACCTTTTATTTCTTTTTTTTTGCCTAATTGTGCTGGCTAGGACAGACATGTGGCTTTTAATAGACATTAAGGAAAGAGAGAATATTTTTAAATATCTCAGTTTTAAGTATTTAAAATCAATATTTAAAATATTAAATTCATACTTAATGTTAGTATTTAAATATTTATTATTTGAAATTTTTCCCATTTTTGAGAGGATGTATTGCATTACAGTTTGAAGAACTCAAGATTTTTTTCATTGGTTTTGAACTTCATAGTACGTATGAAATGAGTTTATAACACCTGTGGTGGCTTTTAAAACATACAAACCCAAAATTTTCTGGATATATTGTTCTTTATATTTGCAAATTGGAAGCTTATCTCCTTATAGGATTCTATAGATCATTCCAATAAAAGGGCCTGACTCCTGTTTATATTGTGACAATCTAATGTTTGGAGACTTCTTCTAAGGTAAACAATGACCGGTGGGCTAAATCTGACCTAATGTTTATTTTTGTATGGCTCTTAAGCTAAGAATGCTTTTTAGATTTTTAAATGGTTGAAAAATTGAAATTAGGGTATTATTTCACGTGGAAATTATATGAAATTCTAATTTCAGTGCCCATAAATAAAGTTTGATTGGAACAGAAGCTATGCTGATTCCTTTACGTCTTGTCTACGGCTGCTTTCATGCTACCGCTGCATGAACTATCTGGCCCTTAACAGCATAAGTTTGCTCATACCTGTTTATTTCCAAGTGTGGTAATATATTTGGTGAGATTCCACTTTGTCCATTTTGGAATGATTCATTAGGCAGATACAGAAGCCTTTAAGTAAAATAAAGTTCCTGGATTGTGTGAGGACTTAACTATTGGGTTGTTGGAAAAATCATGATGTCTTTTTACAACAAAAAACATAGAAAAAATATGTCATGGCTTTTCCGACAACGCAACACTGCAAGTCCTCCTTACCTTCCAAGGTAATGCAAGTGAGAATGCTTACAGACAGTGAAGCACTGTGTGAAAGAAAGGTAATGCCTTCAAAGTTGATATCAAAAGGTTGTCATGGCAGGTGAGCCTGTGACTTAGGCAGTCAAAAGGGAGCTTGTGAATAGAGGTCTGAAATCTGTAATATTTTAGGCCCAATTGCATTAGATAAAAAAGGGCATAACTCAGTGGGAGTGTTTTTCTTTTTCTTTTCTGATATTCTTAGGCTGTAATCTTCTCAACTACTTCATCAGGATTTATCTGCTGTAATTACTGAAATCTGTGGTATATGTTATCAACAAGTCAGAAGAACTAAAAACACTTTTACTTAAAAAAAAATATATCCTAAGCTGTCAATCATGAAATGCTTAAAAAATAGTTCTTTATATAACTTCATAAAACACTTCTGAGAAATTCTTCCTGTTTATCTTGTTGCTGATGGAGACCCAAAGAACATTAAATTTAGTTTCTTTCTAGATAGAAACATTCTGATATATACAACTCTGGCAAGTTGCAGTTTAGAAATGTTCACTCTTCTGCCCATTTGAAGACCTACTTTCTTTAAATTTTTGTTGAAATTTCTTTTTTGGCATAGCTCTTCATTATTGTTTGGAATGAAAACCCTAGAGAATTGATACCTTCCAGAAGTCTCATGTTTAAAAAATATTGAAATATGGAACATTGTGCTAACTTGACACACTGTAGTTTGGATTCCTCATGGCATGCTGTGGTTTTTGACTTCCGTGTTCTGGTGGCTTGGTCCTGGTCCATGACTGTTCAAGGCTTCATTGAGATGCTTTCCTTTCAGTTGTCCTTTTCCTATTGCCCTTGGGAGTACAGTGCTGTTCAATAAAAGTGTTAGCCAAGATGTCAGTGTAGCTCAGCAGCATTAGAAATGCAGCAGCAGTTTAATTACAGTACCCAGTTGGCCAAAGGAAGAAGAGAAGAAGGTTTTGTGTTTTTGAAACAATGAAAAATGAGCATGTATTCTTAAAACTCAGCAATAAGAAAACAATTTACAAATGTGCAAAAGATCTCACATACCTCACCAAAGAGGATATACAGATGGCAAATGAGCATATGGAAATATGTTCAACATCATGTGTCATTAGGGATTGTGAGTTATAACAGCCAGATACCATTGCACAAAACACTGACAACACCAAAATCTGACAAAGAAGAGCAACAGGAACTCTCATTGATTGCTGGTGGGAATGCAAAATGATACAGCCACTTTGGAAGACAGTTTGGTAGTTTCTTACAAAACGAAATATGCTCTTATCATACAATATCAATCACATTTCTTGATATTTACACAAATGAATTGAAAATGCATGTCTCCCCCAAAACATGCAGATGAATGTTTATAGCAGCTGTATTCATAAGTGCCCAAACTTGGAAGCAATCAAGATGTCCTTCAATAGGTGAATGGATAAACTGTGGTACATCCATACAATGGAATATTATTCAGTGATAAACAAAAATGAGCTGTCAAGGCACAAAAAGACAGAAAGGAGACTTAAATGCATATTGCTAAGTCGAAGAAGCCAATTTGAAAAAGACTACATATTGTATGATTCCAACTATATGATACTCTGAAAAAGGCAAAACTATAGAAATAGTGAAAAGATCGGTCATTACCAAGGTCTAGGGGAGAAGGAGAGATGAACAGATAGCGCACAGAGGATTTTTAGGGCAGTGAAACTATTTTGTATGATACCATAATGATGGATACTTGGCATTATGTTTTTGTCAAAACCTGTAGCATGTATAACACAAAGTGAACACTAATATAAACTATGAGCTTTAGTTAAAAATAATTTATCAATATTGATTCATCAGTTGTAACAAATGTACCACACTAATGTTAGATATCGATAGGGGAAGCTGTGGGGAGAGGGAGTATATTTAGGAAGTGTACTTTCTGCTAAATTTTTCAGGAAACCTAAAACTGCTCTAAAAATTGAAGTCTATTAATTAAAAACAAGTAAACAGGAGATAACAGCACCATCTAGGTTTTTATGTATTTTCCTTCTTGTTAACATTGAAACTCTCAGCCCTATTTATGAAAGAACAGCAATTCACCTCCTCTTACATAACTAAGAGATGTAATTTTTAGAATGTACATTTCCACTGCTGCTCATATCATACTGAAATGTTTGTTGAGTTGAATGGATAAGGATGGGATGGAAGAATTAATGAAGTAGACTGACGAACCTTTTACACAGAACAACCAAAAAAAGACTGCTGAGGCTTTGTAAGAGTTCTGAGGGAGGGGGCGATACCTGAGCAATGACTGGCAAGTTTTTTGGATTTCTATTCCTTTTCAATTTTTCAGTGTAAAGCTCAGTTGTGATGTAACCAAAGAGAAATGGGGGTAAATAACACTCATCCAGTCAGTCAGCCATATTATTGAATGCCACTATGTGCAAGGCCAGCTACTCAGGTATTCAATACAGACCTGGTCCCTCCTGACCAGGACTAACAGTCTAGCGACTCTGATCATGAGATTTGCAGTAGATAATCATGGTTTTGAGTCACAAATATGGGCTGTGAAATCTTGGGCAATTTACCTCTGTGTTTTCCATCTTTAAAATGGAGATAAGGCTCATATCTCCCATTGATAGATCTGTGAGTATTAAACTAATGCATATCAAGCACCTCACATGTACAAGCATACAAATTACAGACACATTAATTGGAGACACATTAAGGCAGTCACAGGCTTTGCACTCCTTTATTCTCTTTAACTCTCCCTCCACCACCAACTCAAAGAATGTAGTAAGGAAAAAGTACATAAGAGGCAGCTGTGTGCTGAAGGGTAACAGGCAGCCAAGTCCTTTAACTGTCTGATAAAGATAGTGCATCACTCCTTAGAAGATTCCCCCAGAAGTTATTGTTTCATATTAGAAAAAGTGTGTGTGTGTATTGTTGTGATTGTTTCTTATTTCTTTTCTTCAAATAGGGAGAAGAAAGTACATAAGGAGACAAAGCCCACAAACAAATTTAAAACCCATTTAATGAAACCTCTGATACACACACACACACACACACACACACACACATTCAGCTCAGCTGCAAGTAAATGGTAACAGGCAGTTCTCCACTTGTAAAGAATTCCCATGTTGGCATGAAAGAGCGTGCTCACTGAGCCAAGTGGACACGTTTCTTATCTACTTTTCTCCTGTTCTGGTAGTGGAGGTGCCACTAACCTGAGTCTAGTTTCTGAGTGTTCAGAAGCAGCAATGGGAAGAAGAGGCCATGCAGAGGGGACCAGGCAGGCAAGCCACATCTGTGTTAGTGCTGGATGGTCAGAAGGACACTTAGATGCTCTCAAAAGATAAGCTCCTGAGCTATATGACCTTTCTGCTCAGAGAATTGCCTTCACTGAGTTTTATATTCCTGCAATATTGCCTGCTTTTATGGGGGAGAGGAAATGAGAATTAGTTGAGCAACTTGTATCTTCAGTGAAACCTGCACACAAATTTGATTGATTTCTTTATCAAGGAAAAAAAAACAACCCCGAACAACAGTATAACCTAATGCTCCCACATTTTATTTGTTGTTGTTGTTGTTATTATTATTATTATTATTATTATCCTCATTATCATTTTGCCTTAGGTGAAAGCTTGAGTCAATTCTCTGTTTCAGAAATTGATTGCTTAAAAATCTTCATCTCATTAATTTTTTTTCCTAAGTGATTTGTGCTCTTTTGATCCCTAAATGTTTGAATCTATAATCCCCCTCAAATCCTCTCAGAAGCAGGCAAGAATAAATCTTAAGTAAATGTAAAAATAGTGTCATATCCACAAGTGGGCAGAGATTCTCGAAACCATAAATACAATTTGGATTTCAGTTCACCTCTTGATCTCAAACGTTTCATTTAAATCACAGAAATATTTGTCATTAGTACTAGAAGTGTCCCCAGTGATAGAGTTTTTCTTTCTTTAGGGCTCAGTCTTGGGAGTGGAGGAGATTTTTAAAAGAATAAAGGAAAAACCATTTATTCTTTTTTTCCTATCCATTGAAATCTAAAAAGCACACACACGTGGCCAGTGGATATTGTTGGGGAAGGAACTGGGTTCTCCTCTGTTCTTTGGAGACAGCACTGGGTTTGAACTTCAGTTCCATGGCTTACTGGCTGTGCGATCTGTTTCTTGAACTGAATAATGGGAAGAGTAATGGTAGTACTTACCAGGAAGAATCGTTGTGAGAAGTAAATTATAGAATGTGTATAAAAAGGGCTTCCGCCAATGCCTGGCCCCTGACAATGTTCAATAAATGGCACCTTTTATTATTTTCTTTATCATCAGGGTCATTAGTATATACTATAATAAATGCTCTAAATCTGCATTTATATAGTAGCGACTAGCACATGTGACTATTTAAGTTAATTTAAATAATAGTGAAAATTCAGGGCCGGCCGAGTGGCTCAGTTGGTTAAGAGCTCCCTCAAGAGTGTGAACTGAGCTCTGAGCAACAGCAGTTCGATGCCCAGCCTGAGCTGAGCTGCTGCTGAGCTGCGATGGCTCAGCTAAAAAAATAAAAAAATAATAGTGGAAATTCAGTTCTTCAGTTGCATTAACCACACTTCAAGGGCTTAATACCACATGTGGCTTGTGGCTACCATATAGGACTGCAGACAGAGAGCCTTTCCATCGTCAAAGCAAGTTCGATGGACAGTGCTGCTGTGGAGTGTCCTCAGTGACGTAAACTCATAGGCCAAGAGTCATCTTTTAAATATCAGCTAATTAATGATTTGATACTGTGTCAGATATGACCTCTATCCCATTTAAAGTATACTCATCTTGAGATGAATTAGAATAAAGCTATGATAATAGTAAGAGTAAATGTGGTAAGAAGGTTAGATGTTTACTTACCCGATAAAACTTACTGGGCAGTGGAATGCATTATCATCACTCTTATTTTTGTAAGCGTTGCCAAGAACATGTGTGGGAAGTACTTACGAGCATATAATTCTGACAGAGAAGCTTAAACAGGTAGGGAGGGGTCGGGTATACAGCTAAGGACAGACCAGTATCATCTTGGTAATCAGCTGCGTTTTTAGGAGGATACTTTAAGGTTCTGTGAGGATTTATCATCCATTGTTCTCAGCTGGTGAAATGGAGTTTATAGATACCTGGTCCACACTGTGGGTATATGTTACCTGCATATTAGTCACTTAGCAGCCATTTCAGTTATGAGACTGTCGTGGTACCACAATGCCTGTGTTCAAGAAACCCTTATTTCACTTAATAATAGTTCCAAAATGTAATAGCAGTGATGCTGACAATTCAAATATGCCAAAAAGAAGCCATAGTCTTTCTTTCTTTTTTTTTTAAATTAATGATTTTTTAAAAATTTATTTATTTATTTTTAATTAGTTTCAGGTATACAACACAGTGCAATAGTTATACATTTTACCCCTCAAAGTGACAACCCCCCACCCCCAATTCGCCACCCCACTCCCCCGCCATATCACATATATCTATTACTCTTCCTCTGACTCTCTTCCACAGTATAATCCACATCCCGTGACTATCTATATATATTCAATTACAGTAGGTATACAACCTCCGCTTCAGTTGTACAGTGCAGTGATCAAACCTCTATTCCATCCATGAAATGGTCTCCCTAACAAGACCTATGACCATCTGACATCCCACAAAATATTTACAACATTATTAATTATATTCCTCAAACTGTTTTTCATATCCCAGTGGCAATATTGTAGTTGCCTATTTTTGCTGTCTAATCCCTTCCCCTTCTCCCTCATCCCCATCCCCCAAGTCTTTCTTTTAAGTGAAAAGGTGGGTGTGGTACAATAAGATATTTTGAGAGATACCACATTCACATAATTCTTATTACAGTAAATTGTTATAATTGTTCTATTTTATTATATATTATCATTAATCCCTTACTGTACCTAATTTATAAATTAAACTTTATCATAGGTGTGTATAGGAAAAATCATAGTGTATGTAGGGCTTGGTACTGTCCATGGTTTCAGGCATCCACTGGGAGTGTTGGAACGTATTCCCCATGGAAAAGGGGGACTACTATAATTCAGATATGTAATAAAGAACAAAATGTAAAGGTTTTCTAATTTCATGGTTAGAGTGCCATTCCCAAGATCACAGAGCTGTTGAAGAAGTTGAGCTGAGAGTTGAACTAAGACTCTGCCTCCAGGGTCCATGGAAACACCATGTAACACCTTAAGACCCTTTTGAATAAGGCAGTCTTCAACATTCTGAGCATTATTCAGTGACCTTGCTATTAGAGTACAGCCCCATGAAGCAAAAGGAGGTGACGCTAAACTTGATCCTTTTAATTTATGGGTCCCTTGGTTTCATGGCAGCAGTGTATTATGGTAGAAAGCCCTGAGTTTAGAAATGGAGACAGAGCTGAGTGTGATGCTGAACAGTTGAGAACCTCTTTGAGCTTTGGATTTCTCCTTTTTTTTTCCATTCTTTTTCTTCTTTTTTTTTTTTTTCGTAGAGCTGTTGTCTACTGAGGGGCTGTTTAATTAAATACACCTACTCTGTGTCAGGTGCTGTTCTAAGCACTTCTCATGTACTAATACATTGTGTTCTCATCTCACATAACCCTACCTAGTAGGTCTTGTTAGCCTCCTTGTTTTATTGGTGTCCAAACTGAAGCCCAGAGAGGGCCAGTAACTTGCCCAGGCTCACATAGCTACTGAGGGACATTGCTGGAATTCAGCTCACATACACCTGCCCCAGTGCTATGCTGGTAACCATGACATTAAAGATCTTCCATAAATGTTAAAGGAGTCCATACATTTAACCCTTTGAAGACCTTTTGGTGTCCCTTATGATTGGCCAAGAAAGCTCATTCTAACTTGTAGAAATATCCACTCAATAGTGTCACACCATCCATGACTCTTTTCCCTGCTAACTCCATTAGTGGGATGAAGTATGGCCCCTTCCTTCCCATGCCTGTGGAACTTACGTTAGCCTTTCCCTCAGCCCAGATACACAGCTTTCCAAATGTTCCTCTGTACCTGGACCCATTTCTGTGCATCCCCAGATTCCCTAGCAAGGATTAACTATTTTTTAATTGGTTTATTCATTATTCATTATTTAAAGTTGTAAATAATAACTTTACAGCCTTTCTGACTATCTTCTCAAATTCCTCTTCTCTGTCTCTTCTAGTGCTTTATCAGACGTATATTGTTTTTTAAAAAAGAATTATTTTTATTTTTATTTATTTTTAAAGATTTTATTGGGGAATTGGGGGAGGGGAACAAAGTTGGGGAATCAGGGAAGGGGAAAAGACAAGTTGCTGTCCTTTTTGTTCTTCAGTCTAGTTGTGGAGGACGTCATTTCACTGGCCCATGTTGGTATTGTGATTGCTGCGCTCTCCCTGGCTGAGGCAGCCGGTCTCCAGCCATTGGATAGCCGCTCATGCTGGCTGCCAGCCACTCATGGTAGTTTACGGCAGCCCACTGCAGCCCCACTGCAGCCTACGCTGTTGCCAGCGACTCACGGCAGCCCAGCTCCAGGTCGAACTGCTGTTCACCATCTTAGCTGTAGAGGGCGCAGCGTCACTGGCTCATGTGGGATCTGAACCCGCAGCCCTGCTGCTCAGAGCTCATGCTCCCAAGCCAACTCTTAACAAACGAGCCACTCAGCCAGCCCCAAAAAGAATTATTTTTAAATAACTCATGCATTAATAGCAATTTTTCGTATGTTGTTTAACATGTTCTACTTAAAATGAAGGCCACAACTGGCTGCAAGTTAAGTGAAAATATCTTGAAATTACAAGTGTTGGTGCTCAAAGATTCTGGCAACATTTTAATTTCAGGCACTTGAAGCAAACTAGAGTGTTTGAACAAATGCTCGGATTATTTTTCTTCCCAGTAGAGATGTAATGAGTCCTAGAGCTTAGGAGTAGCCCCCAGATGTCTTCTCTCTGGTTTGGTCTTTATTTGAGGCAGGGATAAGGAAGCAAATAAAATGAATAGTTATGAAATGTTCTCCTCCCAAACCTCCCTTCTAACTCCAGCCTGACTTAGTACAACATATATGGCTTATTCTTTTTCCTCCTCCATTTTCTGTCTGTAATGGAGATGGAAAACAACTGCTCGGTAACCTCCTAACATTTTGTCGTTTAGACTTTAAATCCAATTTCAGGTCACTCCTTAAAAGTCTCAACTTTGATTTTTCCTTTCGAAGCCCCAAATTCTCAGCCTTTAAATTTTTTAGAGCATTTTGCTTACATCCAGATTTTCAACCTGTGACAGCCTATTAATGTTTAATCAACTATGAAGATACTTGTCCTTGGGTTAAGTGCAAGATATCTGTCAACTCTAAGGGAACCATTATAGAAAGCAGCAGGAAGACCACCAAAACGAACAAACAAATGAACAAACAGACAAACAGACAAAACAAAAATAAAGAAAACTAAATAAAACCAAGAAACTCTAAACCCTTTATTGGTAAAGAAGAGTTTCCAAAGTTTAAGTATTAGCAAAATATTATCTTCAAATGGAAATGGGAAAAGAACTCACTTGGGCCATCTACTAATTGGGGTATCCAGTTAAGTGCCCATAATTATGTAGGCAAAGTTAAAATAAGCTGGTGTGACCAAAGTGACTTCCTTGTGTGAGAGGTGAGTTTATACTTTGCTCTTAATACACTGATGACAGCAAATCTAAGGTAAATCTCAGGAGAGATATTTGTTGGAGTGGCATTTTATTTGTAGTGGGTATGCTGCTGGAACACATGCAGAACTGGTGTGGTTGGGTCTTCCGCTGTGTTTGCCTCTTCTTCCCATTCCAGTGACTGTGTCTGAGTCCTCTGTGTTGGAATGACAAGCTAACGGGAGCCAGAAAGTTTTTACTTGATGTAACTGCTCTTAGATGGCTTTATATGTTCTGGGTCTGGCAGGTGTTTAAGGCAAATTTTTTTCTCCTGGACATTGCAGAGCCTATGTATTCCCTCACCATGCCCCACCCCCCATTGCCACCTTCATCATGAGACCCTTTCACTTGTAGTTCTCTTGATGCAGGTGATATATTCTGTCTCCTCTGGTACTTCCATCCAAAGAAATCTGGTAGTCACCTCCAGCTTTCCTTTGGTGAGGTCTCACCAAGCAGGAGACCTTCCATGACCTAAAATGATCTCACACCAACTCTCTTGTAGTGGCCCCATCTCATCATGGGGAACATCCAAGTGTGCTTTGTGCCGATGAGCTCAGGGAATGCAGGCCCACACAGAGTCCAACACGGCCACCTCTCCTTGAGCTCATGTCTGCAGCTCAAGCACACCTCCTTCCCTGTAGGATTTCAGTCCACTGGGACCTCTGTAATGCAGGAGTCACATGGTAAGCTCTCCAGTGGTCCCATAGAATTGTCCTTCACCAGGCTTGAAGTGAGAATTGATAGCCATTGCCCCTTTCTCGCTGGTTAAAGTACAGCTCTCTTCAAATAAATCCTCTCCCAAATTCTTTTCTTAGTTGATTTTTCTTTCATCTCCGACTTTGATGTTCTTGTAGGTGAGCTGCTTGAGTTCCCTGACTAGTTTTGGATACTAACTTTAAAAATCTGCCTTGGGGTCTATTATCTCTCAACTGAGAGAAAATTTCCATTTTGACATCCTGTTATACATGTAATAAATAGACCAAACTCTGCAAACTGGGTGTACTATTAGGCCTAGACCAAGGTTTGCTAGGGCAGATGTGCTCTCAGGGGATTTTAGCAGAGACGTTCTCCCAGGGAAAAGCCTACTTTCCAGACCTTCCAAAATGCCCTGATAAGTGCAGCTTGCTATTCAATGGTTTGAAACCCATGCCTACTAGGTGATTGGATTTTTTTATTAGAAAGAGGAAACATTTTCTTTGATCACAATATCAAGAGTAATTGAGTGCCAGCAGCTGAGACATTTCCCCTTGATTGCAGCCTTTTGTGTTTAGACTGGGGTGCTATTCCAGCAGCCTTCCTTTGGACTTTTAGGCTAAGCCAAGGGGAGCATTCTGAGCTCACAAATCAGCTAGGCTGGCAATTTTCAGAAAGAAGTTGAAGTTGCTTTGACTTTCTCTTTGAGCTCCTCATGCCTTTGCTCTGGGGTCGGGGCTGAGGGAGGTGGGGGCGGAGGGAGGATTTACATTCCCTTTATCAAACTCACTTTTGAAAGAGGCTCCTACTGTCTAGGTCAGGGGTCATTACTAGATGTCCTAGGCCATACATGACCCATGGATAGGATTTTGTTTGGCTGTATTTTTTTGGGGCTGTACCAAACTTTAAAAGGCAAGTCTTCTAGGCTTGTTTGTCTTAATTAGATTATGGTTCCTGAATGCTAACGGCACACGCCCTGCAGTCATCTGAGCTTTATTACCCATTCTTGGATTAGGACATCTTCCAGTGTGAATTACCGTTAAACTCTCCCAAACAAACCAATATGCCTTTGTGTAATTGGGAGATATGGTAATGCTGTTTTAGTTGTAGTTTTCCATTACCTTTATCAATGATTGATTTGTTGTTGAGGAGGAGTTGTGGAAAAATACCAAAAAGATAGAAAGGGGACAGTGGGCATATCTATGTGGCACAAAGGCTACACAAGTGAGGGCTGGACACACACACACACACACACACACACACACACACACACACACACACCCCAAAAGGTAACAAGATTCTCACATTCTTTTTCCCTACAAACAAGAGTTCTCTAAAACTTAAATTGAATTGAGAAATTATTAAAACAGGCAAGGAGTGACTATGTAGACCTTTGGTCGTTGGTACTTTATTGAGACAAAAAACTGTACTTTTAACTACTTCTTAAGCTTTTACTAAATATAACCATGGCTGTTCCCAAGAACCAAAACACCATTGGACCACAGGGACCCTGACATATGGAACATCCCACTGACTTAGTGGTGTACCGTTTGAACTAGAAAGTGTCTTTTTATGAGTCTCTCTCTCTATATTATGAAAATGGGTGGGCCAGGCAGCTCAACTTGAGCAGTCCTAGTGACAAGATCACTATTGTTTTTGTCACATATGCATCTGGCAGCACCTCAGGAGGCATTACCCTTACCCATTCCAACTGGCCAGAAGGATTTAGGGGAGATGCTTTTAATGCCTTTACCATTTCCAAGTCTACCTGGAAGGAATACCTTTTGCGGCTGATCAACATGGCATCAAAAAAGGCAGCCCATCTGTGCTCCAAGATTGTGGGTTACACAAGTATGTGAGTCCAGATATAGCTGCAAGAACCCACCTGTGCTGTGTTCTCATTTCCAATCCAGAATTTTGTTGGAACCAGGATTCTATCTACAAGGCCACTGAAGGAAGCTATCACAATCCTGCTCTCCTCTGGATGTGGTCCTTTTTAGGATGTGCAGAAAGCTCATTCATTCTTGCCTGTGTTCCCCCTATTCTACTCAAGACAATAGCTAGAGGGTGAGGCCCATTCTTTCCCTACTGAGGTTATGTATCTCTAGGATAATGCACAAGTTTACTGTTACACAGCCTGTTAAAACCTTAGGCTGCACACTATGGAAAACAGTGTGGAGGTTCCTCAAAAAATTGAAAATAGAATTACCATATGACCCAGCAATTCCACTTCTGGGTATTTATCCAAAGAAACCCAAAACATTAATTTGAAAAGACGTGTGTACCCCTATTTAATTGCAGCATTATTTACAGTAGCCAAGGTCTGGAAGGAACCTAGGCGTCCATTGTAGAGAATGTATAAAGAGGTGGTACATATATACAATGGAATACTACTCAGCTGTAAAAAATATGAAATCTAGCCATTTGTGACAACATGGATGGACCTGGAGAGTATTATGCTAAGTGAAGTAAGTCAGACAGAGAAAGACAAATACCATATGATTTCACTTATATGTGGAATATAAACAACAAAATAAATAAACAAAACAGAAACAAACTCTAATATAGAGAATAACTTGATAGTTGACAGATGGGAGGAGGGTTACAATTACAGGGATGTAAAGTATAACACAGAATATATTCAATCACATTGTAATAACCATGTGTGGTGTCAGATGGGTACTAGACTTATTAGGGTGACCACTTCATATGGTGTATAAATGTCCAACAGCTGTTGTACACCTGAAACTAATATAATATTGTATGTCAACGGTAATTTAAAACAATTTTTAAAAAGAAAACTTATTTAGGCTGCAATTCTTGCAGCATGTTATAGTAGGAAGTAAACAAAGCTAACCTTCCATTCCTAGTGTGTTTAGATACTACCAGTGCTATTAATAAACACGTATCCAATGCTTACTGGCAGCTAGACTTTATGTAAAATCATCCTCAGTAACCCCTAGCAGGTAGGGATTATCACATCCCTGTTTTACAGGTGAGGAAGCTGAGACATAGACAGGTCAAGGAACTGGCCTGAGCTCATCTAGTGGGTAAGTGGCAGGAGACGGAATCAAATCCAGGCAACCTGGCTCCCGAATCTTTGTTCCTAATCACCACTGCCTGGACTTGCTCAGATTAATGATGTGAAATGTAAATGAGATTGTATTTGAAAGTTCGATAAATTAGAAACTATTATACAGGTATCAGTTATTGCTCTCTGCTAGATTCCTTAGGGGTGAGTGTTACGGACAAAAATTCCTTCTGAAGACAGTGGAAGTGTGGGAAAGAACACCAGCCTCACGTGTTCTGATACTGTCACCAGCATGGTCACTGTATTAGTTTCCTATTGTTGTGTAACAAATTATAACAGTTTAGGGGCTTGGGCTTCAAACCACACAAATTAATTGTCTCACAGTTGCCAGGGGTCAGGAGTCCAGCACTGGTTTGCTGGGTCCTTTGCTCAGGGTCCCCCCGGGCTGACATCAAGGCGTTGGCAGGGGCTAGGGTCTCATCTGAGGCTCACGGTTGTCTTCCCAGCTCACCAGTGCTTGGCAGGATTCATTTCCTTGAAGTTGTAGGACTGAAGTCTTATTTTCTTGCTAGCAGTTGGCTGAGACCACTCAGTTCCTAGAGGTCACCTAGAGGTGGCCTTGCCAAGTGGCTCCCATAGGCAGTTTGCAACACAGATGTTTTGATTCTTTCCAGGCCAGTAGGAATGCGTTCATCCCTCTGACTTTCCATCTCTCTCTTGATCAGGATGGAGTGACTATCCCATCACCATTAGCCATGTAATGTAACCTAATTGAGGAAGTGACATCCCATCATAGTTACACATTTCACCCACACTCAAGGGAGGGGTTTAATACAAGGTGAGCACATCTGAGGGTGGGAATCGTGGGGTTCATCTTAGATTCTGACCACTACAGTCATTGTGGTTTGGGAACCTATGGGAGTCTCAGCAACATTGTTAAAGTGAATTGTGAGAAA
Source organism: Aselliscus stoliczkanus (assembly GCA_033961575.1). Taxonomy (NCBI): domain Eukaryota; kingdom Metazoa; phylum Chordata; class Mammalia; order Chiroptera; family Hipposideridae; genus Aselliscus; species Aselliscus stoliczkanus. The sequence continues at coordinate 30,197,645 of CM066731.1, forward strand.
ATTGTGGAATGGGTTACTAATGAATATAGAGATACACCACCCAGTGCATTTATGTGCTGTTCTGGTTAATGCCGCAAAATCTGGAGTCTTTCTGCTTAGGGCTTCTCGGGGCTTTGCTGCCATGGGAATAATTAAGGCCACCAAATGCAAGGTCGTGAAAATCGCCCAGGCAGTTCATGGACCTGATACTGATGAAAGTTGGGGCAGTATTCTGCTCAGGCCCACAGGCTCTCCCTGTTTCTTAAAGACTCTGCACACCTCATGCCGAATACTAGATGAGAAACATTTCTTCTTGTTTTTTTTTTTTAAAGACTTTTTTTTTTAATTGGGGAATTGGGGGAGGGGAACAAACAAGTTGCTGTCCTTTTGTTCTTCAGTCTAGTCGTGGAGGACGTTGCTTCACTGGCCCATGTTGGTATCATCATTGCGCTTTTCTCAGGTGAGGCAGATCAGTCTCCGGCCTCTGGATGGCCTCTCACAGTGGCTCTTGGCAGCTCACACGGGCTGCCAGCCACTCACGTTGGCTGCCGACAACTCGCTGTAGCCCATGGCAGCCCGCTGCAGCAAGGGCTGCAGCTATGCCGTCCTGAGGACTCACAGCAGCCCAGTTCCAGGTGGAGCTGTTGTTCACCATCTTAGCTGTAGAGGGCAGTGTCACTGGCCTTCATATGTGGGATTCGAACTGGGGACACTGGCATCCCAAGCAAGCTCTTAACCATCGCACCACTTGGCCAGACCCGTGAGAAACATTTCTTATCCAGAGCAGGGATTGTCCCTTGAGAGAATATAATTATTGCCTCTGTCCCATGACCCACAGACAATTGTTTTCTTTCTTCACACTGTGGACAGTCTGTGTGGGTAGGCACTGGTTTAATTTCTGTCACATCTCACTTTCCCTTTTCCTGGGGGCAATTTAAATCTCAAAATGAAGCAAGCCAGGAATTACCATGAAGGAGCTCCAGGGGCAGTTTAGAACAGTAGGCAAAGGGCCATGGAAGTCCAGTGAGTATGGGGCAAAAGTCCCTAGAATAAGCTTCACCATCCTCACCAGGCTGGGAATTTGTTTGTGATGTTAAGTATCTGCACACTCAGATGACTTGGGGGTGAAGGCAGGGAATAAAGAGGCTTTATCTGGACACAAGTTGGGCCCTTTGAAACTCAGGTATTGAAATAAAAACCTTTTATTGATATAAGATGTTTTTATTTGCAAAGTGTTATCAGTTCAGGTCAGCAACCTTTGCTCTTTTGTTTTCATGAAGATTTAAAAGCAACAACAACAACAACAACAACAATAGCTGCATCTCATGTTCAAGAAGGAGGTAACCAATATGAAGCACTCAGTTTTGGTCCCAAGTTCAGAATTGGGTCCTCTCAAGTTCTAGGCTGAAGGCACTAGCCCATTAGGAATACTTAAGTGATGGTACTGAGAGCATTCTTGTATACATATATTTTTATTGTAAATGTAATACATGTTAGTTGCAAAAGAGAAAAATAGAAGAAAAAAGAAAGTAAAAAAAAAAAAAAAGAAAAGAAAGTAAAAACATGCCTTGAGCAAGTTATTTAACTTGCACGCCTTAGTTTTTCTCTATATACAATGGCTATAATAAATAGTATTTACTTCATAGGATTATAGTAAAGATTAAATGAGTTAATGTATTTATAAGTTGCTTATAATAGAGCTTGCCATATGGTAAGAGCTATTATATATAATATTTGCTTTTTTTAATGGTTGCATAGAATTCCATCTTCTGGGTGAACCATAATTAATATATTTGTCTTTCGTTGCTTGATATTTCAGTGTTTTCAATTCTTTTATTATTACAAATTATGAAATCCTTGTACATCATTTTTTCATTAGTTTCATATGTACAAAGCAACATAATAGTTAGATATTTACACCCCTTACAAAGTGACAACTACCTTCCCCCAAGCCACCATCTCTCCGACACCCCACATAATGGTTACAATATTATTGACTATCTTCCCCATGCTATACTCCACCTCCTGTGAAATTTTTTTTTTTTCTTATAGTTGACATACAATATTATTCTACTTCAGCTTCACTTGGGCAGTGCATTGGTCATGCATCCACACAGTCTATGAAGTAATCCCCTTGATAAAATCAGCGTCCATCTGGCACCTTACATAACCTTTACAACATTGTTGATTATATTCCCCGTGCTGTATTTCATATCCCTGTGACTACACTATGTCCACCAATTTGCTCCTTCTAATTTCTTCACCCTCTCCCTCATCCCTTCCCCTCTGCCATCCAGCAACCAATGGTTCTCTTTTTCCTGTATATCTGAGTTTATTTCTGCTTTGTTTGCTCATTTAGTCTGTACTTTAGATTCCACATATAAATGAGATAATGTGGTATTTATCTTTTTCAGTATGACTTATTTCACTTAGCATAATATTCTCAAGGTCCATCCATGTTGTTGCAAATGGTAAGATTTCATTCTTTTTTATAGCCAAGTATTACTCCTTATATAAATGTTCCACACTTTCTTTATCCAATCACCTATCTATGGACATTTTGGTTGTTTCCTTATCTTGGCTATTGTGAATAGTGCTGCAATAAACGTAAGAGCGTGTATATGTTTTTGAATTAGTGTTTTGGATTTCTTTGGATAGATACCAAGGAGTGGAGTTGCTGGGTCATAAGGTAGTTCCATTTTCAATTTTTTGAGGTACTTCATGCGGTTTTCACAGTGACTGCACCAGTCTGCAATCCAACCAACAGTGCATGAGGGTTCCCTTTTCTCTGCATCCTCATCAACACTTGATATTTTGATTTATTGATGATAGCCATTCTACAGGAGTGAGGTGGTATCTCATTGTAGTTTTTATTTGCATTTCTCTAATGATTAATGATGTTGAGCACATTTTTCATATATCATTGGCCATCTGTATGTTCCCTTTAGAGAAATATCTCTTCATGTCCTCTGTCCATTTTTTAATAGGGTTCTTTGATTTTTGGTATTGAGTTGTATGAGTTTTTCATAAATTTTGGATATTAACCCTTATCAGATGTGTATCATTGACAAATATCGTCTTCTTGGTAGGATACCTTTGTGTTTTATTGATGGTTTCCTTTGCTGTGAAAAAACTTTTTAGTTTGATGTAGTCTCACATGTTTATTTTTTCTTTTGCTTCCCATGCCCAAGGAGATATATCAGTAAAAATATTACTAAAACCTTTGCTGTGAAAAAACTTTTTAGTTTGATGTAGTCTCACATGTTTATTTTTTCTTTTGCTTCCCATGCCCAAGGAGATATATCAGTAAAAATATTACTAAAAGTAATGTCTGTGAATTTATTTCCAACATTTTCTTCTAGGAGTTTTATGGTTTCGGGTCTTAATGCACTTTGAATTTACTCTTGTATATGGTGTAAGAAAGTGGTCCAGTTTCATTTGTTTGCATGTATCTGTCCAGTTTTCCCAGCATCATTTATTAAATAGACTGTCTTTACCCCAGTGTAAATTCTTGCTTCCATTGTCATCGATTAAATGACCATATAGGCATGGATTTATTTCTGGGCTCTGTATTCTGTTCCATTGATCTATGTGTCTGTTTTTATACCAATACCATGCAGTTTTAATTACTATAGCCTTATAGCATGATACCTCCCACTTTGTTCTGATTTCTCAAGATTGCTGTGGTTATTCAGGGTCTTTTATAATTCCATATAAATTTTAGGATTATTTGTTCTAGTTCTGTGAAAAATTTCATTGGTAATTTGATAGGGATTACATTGAATTTATATATTGCCTTAGGTAATATGGACATTTTAACTATATTAATTCTTCCTATTCATGTACACACTTTTTTGTGGGTTCATTTTTTTCTTCATTTTTTGAGGCTATATTCTAGGAAATAGTGTTTCTGGACCAAAGTATACAGATATTTTTAAGATTTCTGTTATTTATTGGCAAATTAACTTTCCAAAAGGTTGTACCACCTGCAGTACTGAGAATGTCTGTTTTCTTGTATCCTCACTTATTGAGACAAAAGTAGTATCTTAGATTGTTTTGATTGGCATTTCTCTGATTACAAGGCAGATGGGTATTTTTTTTTCATAGGTTTATTTGCAATTGATACTTATTCTTTATAAATTATTGCTTGCTGGCCTTTACTTGTTTTTACATTTCTCTTTTACATTACAAGTTCTTCTATATCAAAAACACATTGAATGCATTTAACAAAGATGAAGATGAAGATGATGAAGACAGTCACCCAAGGTTTATATCATATGCCACAGAGGCAGCAGCCCCATAGAGTCGAGTTCTTGTACAAGGCTGGTCCAGTCTCTGATCTTTCATCAGAGACTTTTTGTCATAGTTTCTGTGTTCTTCAAATTCTTTATTATTTTTTGGTTATGGTTCTATAACATCCATATACATTTGTGGTATAAATAACGTTGTGCAATTATTTGGGCAAGGGGTTGCCATGGATGCTCCTAGAAATGCTGCAAGAACAAGACCATATCTTGCTGCCATAACTTCAGGAATCATTGCAAATTGATAGGTTTTATGAATGAAATTTCATTAGTGACAATTTTCATCTTTGCACTGTGGTAAATATTGTGACTACCTGCGAGAGAATCTTTGGGTTTATTAAAGAGCTAAGTATTCACCTAATGAGAAACTGTCAGTAATCTTGTGAACATGTGGTGGCATATTTATTTTTAAAGGCCTGGATGTGCAACAAGCCTCAGGAACTAGTGCTGATTCACTGTTTTAATTAGTTCTGGGCTCTGCTGCCTTTCCCTTGGCTAAGGAGACCTCTGGCTACATGTGACACCGTTGCTGAGTGTTGAATATCAACAGCAGTTGATATTCTTAATTTGGGTTCCTGATTTTCTCCATGTAAATCCTGCTGTCTCAAGGCAGGCTAAAACACACGTGATAAAAACATGTTTTTAAAATAGCACAAAACGTGAACTTTGGAAGATGAACGGAATGCGTTCTATTCTTGGAAATAGACCAAGATCGAAGGGTAGAAGTTCAACAGTTTAGGTTAATGTGAAGAAGAACTTTTCTTTATCATATGAATTGTCTACACATAGCTCACCTTGTTGAAACAGTCACTGGGGATGCTTCCAGCAGAGATCAGGCTATCAAAAAACTGAATTTAAAGGACCAGCCGAATGGTGCCGTGGTTAAGAGCTGGCTTGGGATGCCAGCAGCCCCGGTTCAGATCCCACATATGAGGGCCAGTGACACTGCCCTCAAAAAAAAACCCCCAAAAAACCCCAACTGAATTTAAAATGAAAAAGATGGGGGCCAGCCGAGTGGCATATTGGTTAAGAGTTGGCTTGGGATGCTAGCTCTGAACAGCAGGGCCCCAGTTCAGATCCCACATGCGGGCCAGTGATTCTGCGTCCTCTACAGCTAAGATGGTGAACAACAGCTCCACCTGGAGCTGGGCTGCCGTGAGTCGCTGGTGATGGCGTAGGCTGCAGTGGGGCTGGCCAACAGCTGGTGTGAGCTTGCATGAGCTGCCGAGAGTCACCATGAGGGGCCGTCCAATGACCAGTGAGCAACTGCCTCAGCTGGGAAGAGCACAATGATAATACCAACATGGGCCAGTGAAGCGACATCCTCCACAACTAGGCTGAAGGACAAAAGGACAGCAACTTGTCTGTTCCCTTCCCCTATTTCCCAACGCTGTTCCCCTCCCCCAATTCCTCAATAAAATCTTTAAAAAAAAAATTGGAAAGGTGGAACTCATGCACTGGGCAAGACGCTGGGCTAGATTACTTCTAAGATTTTTTCAACTTTAAAATTCTACCATTATGTAAATTTTAAAAAATCATGAGCCTACATATTTAAAGTAGTCAAATTCATAGATACAGAAAGTAGAATAATAGTTACCAGGGGCTGGGCAGAAGAGAAAAAGGGAGTTGTTATTTAATGGCTATAGAATTTCAGATTTGCAAGACAAGAAAGTTCTGGAGATCTGTTTCACAGCAATGTGCATATTCATAACACTACTGAACTGTACACTTACAAATGATTAAGATGGTAAATTTTGTTATATGTTTTTTGTGTGTGTGTGGTTTTTTTTTTTTTACCAAAATAACAACAACTCAAAACAACCATGTGCTTATTGTGAGTTTCACCTTAGGCCAGACACGGTAGGGGACACATTAACCCTAGATATTCTCTGCTTTCAGTTGGCCCACAATCCACTTCTGCTATTAGAACCAGGGTTCCTGAGCATAAGCCAGTGGTCCACATTAGTCAGCCATGATGTCACTGCCACTGCCACGACAGGCACTGCTAGAAATACAAAGAAATGAAAATACTTCTCCCTTCTTCTTGTCTTCCAATCTCCTGCTAGTGCCCCAATTGATAGAACCCAGTAGGAAACCAAGTGGTGAGTTAGTCTGAGAAATGTGTACTGTTAGAGGAAGCTACATAGAGGAGTGAATGTGGATTTGAGCTAGAGCAGGTGCTGTTAGGCACAGTCCACCATTTGACTCTTCTGCATCCATACACGGCCTTTTACCCACGCATTAAACTTGATAAAACAACAAGACAAACATCATAATGAAACTATCTCTTTCGCAAATGAAGCCATGCTCACCCATTTCCTGATAAGAGAGTTACATCGTTCCATCAGCCAGTGCATCCATATTTGGATGTTATTAATTTCTTTTATAGGTTAGTCATAATCCTATTTATTTTATAACCCAAAGGACTAAAGTTAAGTAGTTCTTGTAAAGTTAACTATTAAGAACTACTTCTTATATGACATAGTAAGGGAAAGGAAAAATTGGGACTAATTTTTATATACAGACATGTACATTAAAAAAAAGAAAGAAAATACATATAGTTGTTATAGTCCTCATTTTTATAACTGATCACAAGGCTATAATTTATTTCTATCTCTATATTTTCTATCTATCTACCTATTTTTCATGTATATATCTAATCTCTAGCTATAGATATAGACATAAATATAAATATAAGATCTACATATATAGATCTTTGTCTATAGCTATAAATTTTCCTTCTTCCCTTATCCATTTCCATGTTTCTTTTCCTTTAAGTAGCCTTTTGGTTTGTAAGGATTCTTTTTCAGGTTGTTGCCACAAATCTTCATTCTTGAGGAGTCTGTCCTTTTAGTCACACCCCCCACCCTTTATTGGTCTGGTACAATCTTTAACTTTACCACTGGATATGGATGTCATAAGTGGAACCCCAGAGAATCCTCTGGATTATACACATCCTCCTTCATGCTTTCATTGTTCAGCAGCAATCTTATTTCATCTTAATAATCAGGACCAGTCACCTCAGTATGTACAGTAAAACCTTTCTTTGTCCATTGGTTCAATGGTACAAGGAGTGTAAAATGACCAGAGGTTAGTCTCAAGTTTTAGTTCAGTGGAACCATCCTTGTTCCCAAAATAGAAATAGTTTTCTTTGGGAACTAATGACTCTAAGCCATCAGAACCCCACATTTCAGGGACAGTAAGCAAAATTTTTGTGATTAAATTGTTAGGTGTAATAATAGGAGCAGACCCTCCAACTTTAACCCTTGGCTCCCAGACCCAATTATTCTAGTTTATGGAAGAAATAGCACCCCATATGGTATTCAAAGCTTATATTTCATCCTATAAGACAGTACCAGAAACTTTCAAGGTGTTATCTCCCAGTTGGTGACTTTCTTCAGGAGGTGGTTCCACCATTCTGTCAGGCCAGCTGCTTCTGGATGATGGAGTGTGTGGCAAGACCAGAGAATTTCATGATCATAAGTCAATTGCTGCACTTCTTTTGCTGAGAAATTAGTGCCTTGCTCAAAAGAAATATTGTGAGGGGTACTATGTTGATAAATAAGGCATTGTCTGAGTATATGAATGGTGATACTTGCAAAAGGCAAATCCATATCCATAATGTGTTTATTCCAGTGAGGACAAATCTTTGCCCCTTCCATGATGAAAGGAAACCAAATGGCTAGTTGATCCACTGGGACTCATTGTTGGTTCCTGATGTTGGGAGGTTGAACACTCAATGTGGTGGTGGACAGGTTTGCCTTAGTGAGTCTATGTCCAATGGGTAAAGTTAATAGAAGTTTTTACCAGGCAAATAAAGGAGTAATGTTCATTGATAGATAGAATTCCATGAATTTTGCAGATCTCATACTCATGATATATTTCATTGTACGAAGTTGGACAATTAAGTTTGCGCACTCATCCTAAAAAAAGTGCTACATACCTCATTGCTGAATATCACTACGATCACCTTCAAAGTACTCCCCTTGGGAAGCTATGCACCAACACCAGCACCTAGTCTACCCTTCAAAGCAATTTGGAACTCCTTTTCTGGAATGGCCATCAGAGCTGTCATCCTATTACCCTTGATATCCTGAATGTCATCAAAATGTCTTCTTTTCAATATTTCCTTTATCTTTGGGTAAAGATCATTGAGGGCCAGATCAGGTGAGTAGGGAGGGTGTTCCAATACAGTTATTTGTTTACTGGCTAAAAACTCGCTCACAGACAGTGCCGTGTGAGCTGGTGCATTGTCATGATGCAAGAACCATGAATTGTTGGTGAAAAGTTCAGGTCATCTAACTTTTTCACACAGCCTTTTCAGCACTTCCAAAGAGTAAACTTGGTTAACTGTTTATTCAGTTGGTACAAATTCATAATGAATAATTCCTTTGATATCAGAAAAGGTTAGCAACATCGTTGCAACAAGTTTGATAACTTAATTTTCAGACCTCATATCCCTGTCTTCTGTATTTACCGCTATGTGGAAGTCGGATTTAGAGGTGTGATCAGACTCAGATACAATTCCTGTGGCAACGCTATAGGAGTGTTCTTCCATTAGGAAGCACATATTTATCTGTGCTTCTTTTTGTAATGTGAACAATTGTTGATAATGCTTAGATTCGTTTATTTATTTGGGTTGGTAAAATGGTGATATTCTGATCATGACTATTGTTTTTTCATTTATCAAATGGAATACTTTTATGAAAACTTGCTTCCCCTTATTTACTTTTTGGTCACTCTGTGGCACAGTTCATATAGGAAAGATAAGATAAATACTTGATTCTTCTCTTTTATTTATCATGTTTCAAATAATGAATTGGGGGCCAGCTGAGTGGCGTGGTGGTTAAGTGCTCCCTTGGGAAACCCGCGGCCCTGGTTCGGGTCCCACATATGAGGGCCAGTGACACTGCCCTCAAAAATAATAATAATAATAATAATAATAATAATAATAATGAATTGGTTCTCATTCATCCTCCAAAGCTGTAAATAAATACATGTATGACCTTGTGGACTTAAGCATATTTGATGGGTTCCATGTAATTGCAATTATCTTTTTGAAAGCTCAAAACCCAGTGGAAGCCTCTTAGAGCTGGTTTCTGTTTATTTTTCCTGTATGTCCTTTGTAGATATAAAAATCCATGGACTGGAAACTTAAAGACTGCTTCTCTGCATCAGCCTTTTCTTCCATTTATTTATGGCCTTAACTGACCAAAGAATGTTTTGAAGAGCAGGGCACACCCTCTATACAAAGGGAATATGTGCTTTCTATTTACAAATATTCCTCCTGGCTTTGTATTTAGAGACCAGAGCACTGGCTTCCTGTTGGGCCATTCTTCTCTGGAAATGAGATTGCTTTGCCAGTGTTGTCCACCTTTTCCGGAAAGATTTGATATTAATAGCTTTATCTAGAATGCCTTTTTTTTTTTTAATGAGGTATGTGCTCTTACCTAGTCAAATATGTAGAATAAAATTGAAGACTGTGGAAATACTCTCTTTTAATTCCCCGCCCCCCAGAAATTCTCTATAATCCAATAAATGTCTGTAAATATTAACCTTTGGGAAAAAATATAATGAATCTTATTAAACCTTAGATTGCCTCAGGCTTCTTTGTGTGGGGTAGAGGAACTTGAATTAACATGAGTCGTGCCTTGGAAATGTAATTTTCCTTTCTCAAAGGAAACTTCTCCCATTCCTCCTTTCTGGCTAACCTGCTTTTCCTTTAGCTCAAATGCTGTGTTTTCTGGTCTCATCTTCTTGAGCTTGGGCAATTCTGAACATTTTAGCTCTCTCATTTCTGTTTATGTGACAACTACTTTCCCACAAGGGGACTCCTGTAAGAATGTTCATGATGAAAAATTGACAGAAGAAATAATACTTGACCCAGCACAGAAAACAGAACCACTCACTAGAGAGAATAAAGATGGCTGTGAAAAGCTTATGACATCAATGTCTGTGACAGTTTTCTTTTGGTTTATATCATTCATGTGTGCAGACTGGCTAATATGGTTTACTCATGGGTGATCTTATTGTAAAAGACTCTTCTGTAAAAGATCTGTCTGATTTTCTGGCCTTAAGTCTTTATAGTCAAAGCGCTCTACAATCTTATTTACTATCCTTCTCCCAAACCCTCAGTGACTCCCGATTGCCTGTTAGACTGAGTATGCACTTTTCACTGTGGTTACAATTTGCTGCTCTGGGCTTGTCTCCTTGTCTTTCCTATGGGCATCTCTACAGATCACCTATATTAGATTGCTTGAATTTCCCAGGCATACCTCATGCTTATCTACTTTGGCTTTTGCTCACACAATTCCGTCTATTTGGAATGACCTTCCCTTCCATCCCTACCTACAGAAATCCTGTTATTATTTTAAAACCAAGTTGAAATTCCCCATCATCCATGAATTTCTTCCTGATTCCTCCAAAGGAATTCCTTTATCCCTCCTTTTGACTTCCAAGCAATTTGTTTATGGCAATTGCTTTGTATTGTTTTGTTATATGGTTACCCAATATTATTGCTATGCTTTATGTGTTTGTCTAGTAAACCCACTCACAGGGGATAAATAAGATAACCATATAGCCAGATGTTCCTGGGACATCCTCAGTTTATACCGGTGTTCTAGTACCCTGTTTGTTTAGCACCCCTTTTCACTCTTAAAAGTATCTTGATTTGAACAAAAAATTAAGTGGTCACCCTTAGAATATGTAATTGGAGGATTAGGGCTGCATCATACTCAGGCATGCATCTCTGGTTATTTAGCAGGAGGGGTAGTGTCACCCACATATGGTAGGTAACCCACACAGAGGACCTGCCTTATTATGCTGGGTCAGGGACCACGTTGCTGAGGCTGTCAGGAAATGCTAAAGAGATTAGTTTCGATTCCTCCCAGAGCCAGTCCTCCTAAAAGCACTGCCCAAAGCTATTACTTTCCCACTAGAAAGTTGGTTCCCTGAGGGTTTAATGAACAATCCCTCCCAGCATGAAGGGCTGTGAACATTGTTTCCATACTCTGGGGTCAGTGCAGTTAGAGCTTCAAAGGAAAATAGGTGGGCATTGTATGGAGTATTTAGTACGCATGTGAAAGGGACTCTATTTATTTATTGTTCATTCCTTGTTATTTTTAAAATTAACCCACAGAAGTGTTGACAGAATAATAAATACACTGTCCCTTTTGCTACCTGGGCTTTCTCTCTCGTGTTCACTCCCTGTATACACATTGGATTAAGTTTATGTGTAAGTAAGATTTATGGAAAAATGCTCATGTTCTTTTTCTGAACCATTTGAATATAGGTTGAGGACATCATGATACTTCACCCCTAAATACTTCCACATACTTCTCCTAAGAATAAGGACCATCTTCTACATAAACACAATATCATTATTATATCCAAGGCAAGAGTAATTCCACAAAATCATCTAATATACAGTCCATTCTCAAATGTCCTCAAACTAGTTTTGGATCCAGGATCCATTTGATCCATTAAGTGTCTTTCATCTCTTTTAATCTTGCACAGTCTCTCTGCCTGGTGTGTGTGTGTGTGTGTGTGTGTGTGTGTGTGTGTGTGTGTGTAACACATTTATTATTATGCTATGTTTGAAATTCTTCCCCATCTCCCCACCAAAGAATTTTGCCTTTACCCACCTCCTCCCCTCCCATCTAAAGAAAGTTTCATCTTTGCCAGATCTGCTCCCTGCTTTTTACAACTGAGTGATGAAGACTCTGGAAACAGATTAATGGTCTGGCATAAAGGAGAGGTGGGGGGGAGAGGTGTGTGCTTCAGAAGCTGGTCCCGGAGCTTTAGGAAGGGCAAGGTTTCTCCCTCTGGCCCATTCCCACCCAGAAACTCTATGATGTGGGGGCTTGGAGAGGAGTAGAAGGAGTTTTGAAGAACTGTAGCTGTGAGTTATGTATTAGATCCTCTTTAATATTCTTCAAGAACTAGTAGAGATTATGCTTACTTATTAGTTATTTTTGGACTGTTTCCCTAAATGTGACATTCCCCCAAGATGAGGCCTCATGGGTAGACAGTATTTATTCTGATCATACACATTCTTTGTATTCACAGGAGAAAATATTAACACCCATAGAGAGAGAAAGCTTCTTTCTGGCTGTCATCTCCAGCCTGAGGATTGTCTTAGATGATTTTAGCAGATCATAGAGTTTCAGGACCCAAATCAGGACACTATTGATAATGAAATATTTATACTGAATATGAGTATGATAGTGAAATAGTTATTCTAGGGCAATAGGCTTAAGCCAAAAATGGTGTCAGGCAACCAAACAGATGGTTGCCCTAATTTTATATACAGCTACTATTTGCTCTACAGTTTATCATATAAAAATGGATAAAAGTTATAAATAAACATGATAAAAAAATGTATGCGCATGTACACTACTGCACTTAAATATTAGATTAAACCATATGAAATTGCCCTCCAAAGGAGCAATTTTATTTTGTTCCACCTAACATGAGATGTCTATAATAAGTTCAAAATTTTAATGTGTCTGCTGTTCATTTCTTTAAGTAGTAAATTCTTGAAGGATAAGAATCATTCATTTTTCATTCGCTTATTCATGTTTTTGTTCATTCATTCATCAAACATTTATTGAGCACCTACAACATGCCGGTGTTATGCTAGATGCTGGGGATAGATTGGAGATATGGGTAGGGGGTACTTAGTGCCCAAGAGCAATATATAGAGGGTGCCAAAAAATGTATACACATTTTAAGAAAGGAAAAAACCATTAAAACTGTAATACTCAATATATAACAATAACAAAAGATGAATACAAGTCACGCTTGACTTCTACAATTACAGGAGGTGCTCAGAGTGGTTACCATCAGTGTCCAGACACTTCTGATTATGGTGAACTACTGCTTGAGCAGTGGTGACCAAAGTGCCCACTTGTATATATTTTTTTGGCACCCCTGGTGTGCCCTTTTACTCTATTCTAGCCAGAATTTGCCCATAAATAAATAAGCATAGTAGGTTCATATTTGTCATTTGATGTTGAAAAAAATCTAAAATGCAAATTGAAGTATAAAGTTATCTTGCTGCCATTCATGTAGCTCTCTTACAATTGATATCTGAGGACACATGTCCTTTTCTGTACTCTTTTTATTGTGCCTTAAGGATTCACATGTCTCAAAGATATAATGTGATTTTCGCCAACAAGGACTTTACAGCCTAGTAGAAGAAGAACAACATGGAAGTGCATTAGGTTTCATGGGTGCTCTGGTTTAAGTCTGTTCAGGGCGTAGGTGAGCTGTAGGAGAGGAAGCTATCCTTTGTACCTGCGTGGTGGGAGTGAGTACAGAATTATTCATAGAAGAAGTGAGGCTGGAAATACCATGCACTGGTTTAAAAATTTTATTGAGTGCTAGGCACTGTGCTAACCTCTGGGGATAAACTTTTGAACCATCTCTGCTTCACAGAGGTGAATGTCCATGGAGGGTGATGGTCTTTGCATTAATAACCACAAAATAAACATAGCCATCAGTTGTGATAAATGCAATGGGGCGGGGGGAAGGCCACAGAGTCTGTGGCAGAAGAGCCAGATTTTCCTTTGGGGAAGATCTCCCTGAGGCAGTCATGTTGAACCTGAGACCCAACCAATGAATTCAAGTTAGACAAGTGAAAAGTAATTGGGAAAGGGCCTCCAACATGTGGAAATGACTACCCTGAGGAGGGAAGCAGACAAGTGAAGGAGAGAAGTGCCAGGCGAAGAGATACAGGGGACAGATCATGCAGGCCCAGGATAAGGAGTTTTCATCTTGAAAGAAGCAGAATTGTTACATGGGCCTTTGGGTGTGTGTGTGTGTGGGGGGATGTGTGGAGGGTTTGGTTGGTTAAGACATGGAGACCTGAATGTCATGGAAAATTGTGAGCAAGTTGGCAAGGCTAGAGCATAGGGTCTGAGGAAGGACACCATGTTGAATTTTGTGTTCTTCCTCTAAGTAACAGGCAGCCATTAAAGAGGGGGTATGAGCAGGGGAATGGTATATCAAATGTAAACTTGAGAAAGATAAATCAAGGATGGATGAACTAATTGAAGATGGCAAAGGATGGAAGTCCCTGCCAGTAGGTAGAAGACGAAGGCTTGTCTAAAGCAGTGGCTGTAGGGATGGAGACTAGGAGACAAAAATACTCAGTAGGCACAGTCTGTAGAATTTGATTATTGATGAGAGGAGAAGAGGCGGAGCATTAAATGATGTTTAGGTTCTTGGTTTGTGTGATAAGTAGAAAGGGATAGCAAGAGAAGGGGACAATTTGGGCAATAGGTGATGGCTCAGATTTGTATCTGATAAATGCTAAGTGCTTGTGGGAGATCCAGCCTGATGTTACCTATGTAACTGATGAGTTCATGTTTTCTGAAGTTAATAAAATTCCCTCTGAATATTTTTGATATATTAACATGGCATTTATTGAGAGAGTTGGAAACATTCAAACTACTCATAAATGAACACTTGCATTTTACAACTGACAGATTGCTTTATTTTGAATTCCTCATGACAGACTTATTTTTTTGTGTTTGGGAGACATTTGACTTTGTCACAGTTCTGAAAATATGTTATTTCTGATATGTTTAGATGGTGGGTTTTCAAAAACAGTTAAATATTACAACTAGGCTTTCTGCGTTTTGTTTTTTTCCCCATTCAGTTTCCCATTAAATACACAAGCATAACATCTGGCACTCTTCTTTTTAAGGACTCTGGGGGAAAAAGCAGCAAAGATTTAGCACTTGACAAATCATCCATTTGTAATATTTTCATCTAGAGTTGAGTTTGAGGCTGACTGAAGCAGCCACGTCGGGAGCAGCACTGGGTAATGTTACAGAGGAACCACTAGAATTCCTAATATGGTGGGGCATTCTTGAGATGCATGGAATAGCCCATTTGTATGGTATCATCTGAGGTGGGACTGCAGTTATAACATGTCAAGGCGCCAGGATGACAGGATCCACAAAACACAACTTTTCTGTTATTTGTCAGACTACAGCCCTGTTGGCCGATAACAGCAGTTCTTCCTTCTTTGCTTCATTTTTCAATGGCAAATCCTTGGACTCTGAATTGAAAAGTCCCTTTCCCAGCTTGAAAGTCATATATTCTTAGAGTTGGAGGGGACTGTGATAATGATCTTTTTTTGTTTGTTTGTTTTGTTTTGTTTTTGTTTTTTTTTAGCAGAGCCATCCTGCC
Source organism: Aselliscus stoliczkanus (assembly GCA_033961575.1). Taxonomy (NCBI): domain Eukaryota; kingdom Metazoa; phylum Chordata; class Mammalia; order Chiroptera; family Hipposideridae; genus Aselliscus; species Aselliscus stoliczkanus. Next base: position 30,213,127 of record CM066731.1, read on the forward strand.
ACCTGTTGGCAGCTCAACGGCAACTCAGCTCGGGCTGGGCATTGAACCGCGGTTGCTCAGAGCTCAGCTCGCACTCTTGAGCGAGCTCTTAACCAACTGAGCCACTCGGCCGGCCCTGTGATAATGATCTTAATCAAAACCCCTGGCGTTTTTGCAGATGAGGAAAATGAGACTCGGAGTGGTGAAGCTACTTGGCCATAGTCGCCCAGCTCATCCCTGACCTCTCCAGCCCAGCTGCAGTCCTCCTTCAGAAAGAGGACTCCTTCCTCCTTCTAGTTTGTTATTTGCCAGAAGTTAAAGAGCCTTCCACCACTTTCTAAAGCCTTTTGGAATTAATCTAACTCTTTTGAAAGAAGAAAAGGCATGTCTTACTAGGAAAACTTATTTTTGTTTTTTTCCAGATGGGTTTTCGTTCTAACACAGTGTGAGTCCCCACTATTCTGAGAGAGCTTTCACAGCACAGTGTGACAACTCTCTGATGGCTGGTGCTGCCCAGCTGGATGTCTGTATTAACAGTTACAGCAAAACCCCAGGTGCTTTGGAACATGGCATCACCTCTAAATTCAAGAAAGGATAGATGCTAGAAACTGGTTGGCACATTGTCTGCGTCTTTTTAGGGTGGATGACCCTAAGAACTTCCTTAGAAGCAACCATGTATCAAAATTAAACTTTCAAATGGATCCTTGATTCTTGAAATTCAAAATCTCACACCCCTGTCCTAGGACTGGGCATCCCTGTGAACCCTCAGCGCCTGTGGGACGTCACTGGAAGGTAGATGTGCGGTGGACAAGGCAGGACTTGGAGCATGGCCCAGTCCAGGGAAAGAATGGGAGTTTTAAAAATGACTGAGTGAGAAGAGGGAAAGAATTCATGTGGCGCTTGTCGGTTACGATGTCAGGTTGGCGGGGAAAGGATTCAGGAGCCCTTTCTCAAGAACCACAATGTTCGCTCAATCCTACCTTTGTCTCCATACTTTTCTCCAACATAAAATCATCTTTCTAGACTGGCGTGGGGTGGCAGGCGTTGTTCGGGGATCATCAAGTTGTCTATGCTGTGAGGCTTTAAAAAGCCAAAAAAGCCTTTTTCTCCACTCCGGCTGGAACATTTCTTCTGTGAGGCAGTGGACACTGCAGGACCCTCCTTCTGGAGAAAGGAAGGATCTCAGGGGATAAGACGAGGAGCGAGACATATCAGTTACTAGATCGAAAGCAGCTCTCACTACATTTGTAAGATCTCAGTGAAAGAAAATCAGGGACTGTTGAGGGTGATGTTCTCAGTCTGTGCTGTTTCCAAGGGCAGCAAACGAGTACCATTTTCCGAGCTATGCCATGGTATGATGCAAAACTGCATCCTGGTAGATTTTCTTCAAGTTTTTGGCATCAATAGAATTTTCTTTTTTCTTGCTGTGGCAAAGTTTAATGTTGTACCAAAATGGTCATAGAATATTGGAGCTCTATGGGAACTCAGGGATGATCGGTGCTGGTCTGTCTTTCCAGACCCGTTCTCCACACTTCTCCACACTTCTGGGTACTGGGAAGCTAGTCTCCAGGGACCACATCAATGAACTGATCTGACCTCTGGCTTCTGTTTGGATTTGGCTAACGGGAGGCACCCATTGCAGTATCTTTTGGTGGTTTCCTTAACCAGGTCCATGCTTTGTAAATAATTCCCTTTTACAAAAGCTCCTATTTGAGTGTGCAATCTTTTTCCTGTTGGGACATTGAACTGATACATCATCTAATCCTATAGGACCATTTTATAGATGTGGAAACTGAGGCACAGGGAGGCCTACTGGCCTTCCCAGTGGCGTCCCTTTCCTCCTCCTTTTCCCAGCCATGGCTGAGTATTCACAGACTGAGACCTTGAGGCCTTGGAATGCTGGACTGGGGATGAGGCAATCTCTGGCACTAGAGTCTTCTCTGCTCCAAGGTGAAGAAACACTTCTAAGGAACTTCTGTTTATTTAAAAAATATGTCCTTAAAAGTTGTATTTTATGTAGTGTATACACACACCATGAAATATTAATCAGTTTTAAAAGACAGTAAATCTGTCATATGCAATAAAGTGGATGAACCTTGGTGACATCATGCTAAGTGAAATAGCCAGTACTGCACGATTTCATTTCTATGAGGTGCCTAAAGCAGTCAGATTCACAGACCCGAAAACGGTTCCCAGGGGCTGGGGAAGGGGGAAGTCTTTATTCAATGGGTATAAAGTTTCAGTTGTGTAAGATGAATAAGCCCTATAAATCCGATGTACAACATTTTGCCAGTAGTTAACAATTGTATGATATAGTTAAAAGTTTGTTAAACAGGCAGATGTCATTTTTTTTTTAACCACAAAAAAGAAGCAAAAAATGTATTTAAATAGGTCAAAAAAGTAGTTAGGGAGGGTTGTCTATGTTGGGAGGACACTGTGCATGGGGGCATGGCTGGGCCAGTGAAAAGTCAGGAAACGCCTTCTTTTTTTCAGGGTGGAAACGCCTGGTGCCAGGGCTTGGCTAGATTCCCCCACCCTTTTCTCAGCCACTGCCTTGTGTACCCATCCCCATTCTAATATGTGAAGAGTCAGTATTCCTAGTCATGCCTCTCACCGTGTGTGTGTGTGTGTGTGTGTGTGTGTGTGTGTGTGAGAGAGAGAGAGAGAGAGAGAGAGAGAGAGAGAGAGAGAGAATGAATTTGCATTCTTCCTTTTATGAATTTTCCTAGGTTCTCTGAAGAATCTTTTTGGACCTCTCACAATCATCGATTCTGAGATATGTTTTCTTTCTCTCACATTTTAATACTCTGATACCAGATGGGTTGTACAACTGAAAGCATCTCCTATTGCAATTGGTCATGTGGTAGTTGTACTGTGGTTGCTTTGCCTGTACATATATGAACTTGGTAGTTCTGTTGCATGACAAGACAACTGACCCCTATTGTTTCAGTCAGAGATCCATTTGATGGCCGCCTGAGGACGGAGTGTGAGTCTTAGGTGTTGACTGAAATCTTCTGCTGACACTTATTAGTAAGATTTTCTTGCTAACATTGATTTTTGGGAAAGGTGTTGGAAGCTTAGAAGAAAAATCCCAACTACAGAACTTGAGCACTCTTGGGAGAAACACTGCATCACTAAAGCACAGAGGACAATGTTGTGTGGAAAAACATAGTCATTGGATCCTGCATCAACAGTGATTCTGCAGAGTGGGTTCTGAAAGGGATACCTAAACCAAATGAAATTAGAATACTTACCCAATTTATTTTATATTTTTCATCTTCATGAATATAATAAAATCCATGTCTAAATAAGTCAAATAGAACTCTTTCAATAAGTATAAAATAAAAATTCTAAATCTTAGTGTTGTATGACAGTTTAATTTGCAGACATTTTTTTCTTTCTTATTGTTATATAAAATAGCATTGTCTCCTATAATCAGTGAATTTGACAATCAGTGAAATATGGTAGTGAAGTAGGAAGTCTATCAAATGATTAGAATGAATCAGAAGATGAGTTGGAAAGCTAAGGATTGAGGAATGAGTTTACTAATTTTTTTACTTAACAAATATTTATTAGGCATCTCTGTGAGACCAACATACAGCAGTGAACAAAACAGACATGATCCCTGAGCTCACAGGAAGATAAGACATATTGAATAAGTAGTTGCATGTATAATGTGACAGAAGAAGATGTGAACGCTTTTTTAGAAGTGTAAATAGGGGAGCTTAAGATGGTCAAGGGGAATAGACAGCCTGACTGAAGAAGTGACACTTGAGAGGAAAATGGAAGGACAAGTAGGAGTTAGTCAGGTGGAGGTGGGTGGGGAAGTGGGAAGGTAGTTCTGGCAGAAGGAGAAGTGTGTATGAAAGCTGGGAAGTGGCAGCGAGTGAGGAGTTGAAGGAAGTCCAGTGTATCTGGAGCACTGACAATGGTACGGAGATGAGACACAAGGCTGAAGAAGTAGGTTGGCATCAGATGACAAAGGGCCAAGTCATGGCAAGGCGTGGCCTTTATCCCAAGAGTAAGTTGTGGAAGGGGCCCTAGGAGGGGTATGGTGTGTCATGCTCAAATTTTAGAATTATCATTCTGGCTGCCGTGCAAAAATGGAATGCTGTAGATGAAGGGCAGATGAAAGGAGCATGACAGTAGTCATTCTCACCTGATCAGAGGGATGGAAGCTGGGATGGGCATTAGATATCAAATGATGTAAGTGAACCTGGGAGCAAGCAGTAGTCCCTATCATTTCCTTAGATCCTGATAACCTAAGACAATACCTTTCTTTATTTTTGACAGAGTGACTTCTGACTTGAGCCTGCAGTGTGCTTTGAGAGATCGGCTACCAGGTAAATACAGAAAACGTTTTCCTCAGAGTTATTTATAAACAACGCTTCTCTCCCCAAACTCTCTAAGACCTAATTCCTGTGTCTCCTTTAATCCTTGCAATAGCCATGTGTATTATGTACTATTTTATTTCCATTTTATATATGAGGAAATTGAGACATGGAGAGATTAGGCAACTTGATCAACATGCACAAAGATGATAATCACAGCATAAATTATAATAGCCAAACAAAACAAAACAAAACAAAGAAGAGAAAATCTAAATATCCAACGTAGGCAAAGTGTATCAGATCAATTATGGAATATCATTTGATGAAGTTATTTTAATAATAGTCTGTATCAGATTAAGAAGTTTCTCTTCTATTTCTAGTTTGCTCAAAGTAAATTAGCTCACCTGGATGTTAATTTCATTGAATGCTTTTCTAATCTACTGAGATGATCAAATTATTTTTATCCTTCATCTGTTTATAGTAATTTACATTAATTTATTTTCTAATGATAAGTTACCTTGCATTGCTGAGATAAAACCAACTTGGTCATTATGTATTTATGCTAGACTTAGTTTGCTAAGTTTTAGTCCTGAGATTGGATAAAATTTTCCTTTCTGGTAGTTTCCTTGTGAGGAATGGTTTTCAAAATAGTATTGGAATTACTTGCTATGTAAATGTATGGTGGAATATGAGAGCAAAAAGTTTAGGCCTGGTGTTTTATTCAAGGGAAGGTGTTTTTTTTTTTACCTACTGATTTAATTTCTGATGTATTTAGGTTTACTATTCTTTCTTGAGTCAGTTTTGGTAAGTTTTATTTTTGGTTATATATACACATTTTTGTTGGGTATGTATGTAGAGGGGGTTTCTGGGTCATGGGATTGGTAAAAGTTCAACTTTAGCAGATACTATCACATGGTTTTCCAAAATGGTTGTATTAATTTAAAAACTTACATGCCAACCAGGAGTGTATGAGGGTTCTGATTTTTCCATATCCTTCCTAATACAAAGTATTTTCGATTTTTGTTTGAGTTTTCATTTAAGCTCTACTGGTGTGTGTGCAATAGTATATCATATTACAGTTTTAATTTGTATTTCCCATAGGCTAATGAAGTTGGGCACTTTTTCCTGTGTTAATTGACCATTTGCTTATCTTGTTTTGTGAAAAGCCCTTTAAAGTCTTAAAAAAAAACGTGACGTGCTTATTCAAGTCTTTTGGAAAAAAAATTGGGTTGTCATATTTAATTCTTCCTTTTTGAGTTATAGACATTTAAACTAATTTTTTTTTTTTTTTTTTTTGAGGGCAGTGTCACTGGCCCTCATATGTGGGACCTGAACCGGGGCTGCTGGCTTCCCAGGCCAGCGCTTAACCACCACGCCACTCGGCCGGCATATGTTTTTATTTTTAATTGAGGCCTTGGTAGGATATACAGAGGATGCCAAAAAAATGTATACACATTTTAAGAAAGGAAAAAAATGTATTAAAATTAGACTGATGGTAACCACTTTGAGCACCTCTTATAATTGCTGAAATGAAATGTGACTTGTTTATCTTTTGTTATCTGTATATATTATTACAATTTTAAAATCTTAAAATGTATATACATTTTTTTTGGCATCCTCTGTATATTATAAATACTTTTTAGTCCTGTGGTTCACCTTTTCACTCTCTTTTAATGAACATAAATTTCTTTAAAAGAGTATAAATTTTTTCCTTTTTGGTTAATACTATTATATTCTATTTAAGAATCTTGGCCTTGTTTCAAGATCACAAAGAAGTTTTATGTTTTCTTTTGAAAACTGTATTATTTTTATTTTATGTTTTGATCTACAATATATCTGAAATTGGTTTTATTGTGTATGATGTGAGTAGAGGGTCAAGATTATTTTTTTCTTCCATGTAGATACACATTTGACCAATCACCATCCTTTTGTCATAGTACTATTTGTCTATTTGTTTATTTTGGCTAGGTTTATTGAGGTATAATTAATACACAGTAAAAGTCACCCTCTTGAAATTTATGGTTTGATAAATTTTGACAAATGTATGCAGTCATGTAACTACCCTCATAGTCAAGATGCAGAACATATCTAATGCCTGAAAAAGTGCTCCTTTGGAGCAAATGTACTCCTACCTCCAACCCTTGACAATCACTGATCTGATTTCTGTCCCTAGGTTTCTTTCTTTTTCAGAATATATCAATGGACTCCTATAGTCTGTAGCCTTTTGTTTCAGACTTCTTTCACGTACCATAAAGTTTTTGAGATTCATTCATGTTTTTGCCAGTAGTTTGTTTTTTTTTCATTGCTGAGTAGAATTCCATTGTGTGGATATACCACAATTTATCCATTCACCATTTGGTGAACGTGTGGATTATTTACAGTTTGGGGCTATTATGAATAAAGCTACTATAACCATTCATTAATAGGTGTTCATATGAATATATGTTTTAGTTCTGGGGGGCGGGGTAAATGACTGGGAGTAGGATTACTGAGTCATATGGTTAAGTATAGCAAGTACATATGCTTGTATATATGACATTTGAAAAATCCCTCAAGCTGTTTTTCAATGACTACCATTTTGCATTCCAATCAGCAATATAAAAAATTTTTGTTGCTCCAGAACCTCTTTATCACTTGTTATCAGCCTCTGTAATTTTGAGTTGGTCTATAGTGTTATCTTATTATAGCTTTAATTAGCATTTTCCTAATGATTAATGACGTTAAATGTCTTTTTCATGTGCTTCTTTTGTGAAGTGTCTGTTCAAATCATCCACTCATTTAAAAAATTAAGGTATCTATTTTTCTATTAGTTAGCTATAATAGCATATATTCTGGGTAAAAACCCTTTATCAAATGTGTGCTTTGCAAATGCCTTTTCCCATTCTGGCTTGTTATTTATACTCTTAAAAGTGTTATTCAAAGAGAAAAAGTTTTTAATTTTCCTGATGTTCAATTTATCAATTGTTTTTTTTTTCCTGCTATGGATAGCAGTTTTGTGTCCTAAAAATTCCTTGCTAAAACCAAGAATACAAAGATGTTCTCAATTTTTTCTTGTAATTGTATTGTTTTAATATTTACATTTAGTTATATATGTTTTGAGGTAATTTTTGTATCTAGGGTGAAGTGAGGGTCAAGGTCAATTTTTATATAGTTGTCCAAATTTTCCAGTACCATATGTTGAAAAAGCTAACTTTGCCATCTTTTAATTACCTTGGCACCTTTCTCTGTCCTCTCCTTCTGGTATTATAATTACATGCATATTGGGCTGTTTGATATTTTTCTACAGCTGTTGGATACTTTTGAAAATTTCTTCTTTTTCTTTGGATAATTTCTATAGGCCAACCTTTAAGTTGACTGATTCTTTGCTTTAACTGTGTCTTGTCTCCTCATTAGCCTATCAAAGGGATTCTTCACTTCTGATATTGTATTTTTATTTCTAGAATTTCTGTTTAATTCTTTCTTAGAGTTTCCATGCCTTTTCTCAAATTCTCCATCTTTTCCTAAATTTTATCCTTCTTTTCCACGTGAGCCTTTTACCAATTAATCATAGCTATTTTAAAGTCTCTGACTGAGTGTTCCAGTATCTGAGTCATCTCTGTCTTGTTCTGTTGGTTGCTTTCTTTATCTTAACAGTCGGCTATTTTTCTTTGGCTTTATGAATATCTCATAACTTTGATTTGATGTTGGACACTGTTAATAAAGAGCCATAGACAATGAAGTAAATAGTACTGCTATGCAGAAATGGGCACACTTCTTTTGTAAGTCTGTTGATGTGAGAGGGGTTGAATCAATTTTGTTAGTTACCTTGAGCTCACCAGACTGCAAAGTTCTCCAATGGTGGCCTGTCGTTACTGTATGCATAATGTGACTTGGTGGGCCATAGGGTTTATCTCACTGGGCAAAACCCATCCTCAGCTTTCAGCAGACCTTCCACGCTTGCTCCACTGAGGTGATATCTCTCCGTGTTTGTGCTCCTCTCCTAGCAGCAGACTGCTCCTGTTCATTGCTCAGTGCAAAGCTGTGGCCATGGTGGTAGGATTCTCACTGCTCCTGATCCAGCCTCAATCTTGGGCAGGCCTTGTGGGTCTGGGCCTTAGGACCGGGGTTTTGTCTATGTCTTTGTCCTTCTTCATGGCAGCCAGTCTATGCCTTATATCTGTGGGTGTCTTGAGTAGGAGAGTTTCCTATCTCTCCCTCAATAGTAGCAGAACTCTTCTTTGTGTCACTGCAGGATTCTGGAACTGAAAGTTTTTTGTCTTCCCATCAGGGCAGATGGCTTTTCCTTCTACCCTTCTCATGAATCAGTGGATCTCTGCTTGGACCTTGGGAGTGTAAGGTTTTCTACTTTTCTCCCAGTGGTTTAAAGCTTTTGCTTAATGTGGAGCAACATTCTGGGTAGTGGATAAGGGTTTCTTGCCTCTGCTCCACTATAGGGAGCACTCTTCAGTCTCTGACCCTGCCTGTCATCCTTCTCACAAGCACCTATTGGAGACCCATGGAAGAAAACCTTGCGAGATGCTTCCAGGAATTCTATACTTCGTGCCTGCCTACACTTGCCCTTTAAGAGTTCATTAAAATTTCAACTGTTTTCTTCTTACCTGCTTTTATAGTAGCCACCTCTTCCTACTGTGCTTTGTCAAAGATGACAGTTTGTGGGTTCTGTTTATCCTGGGAGGACCATGTCATTCTCTAAATTTGTTCACTGGTTGCCTTGTAACCTTAGCCCTCTGATGGGCTCAATACACGTTATGATTTTGTTGATTATGCAGCCTTTCTCATTGTTAGGATGGAATGACATTCTCTGGCTTTCTATATCTTAAGTGGATGGTGTTAACTTAAAAACCTAGAAGGCAATAATTGAACAAAAAGCGTTTATTTGGAATCAAAGGAATTGCAAATTGGGACGTACACATTCAAACAGAAGCCCAAATAAGTATTCCTCCTCCCCACAGGAGAGGGGCTCAGGGTTTTTATGGGAAAAAAGGGAGGAAGATGAGGTGAGTTGTATTAAAGAAGAATTCATTGGTACTAGATGAGATAAGGTTAGATTTGTACTTCTTAGATTGGCTTGCGATTCAGTCATCAGGCAAAAGACTAGCTTTGTACTTCGTTGATTGGTTAGCAGTTCAGTCACTGGCAAAGTCCAGTTTCATCAGTGCTTACAAACAGATATTCTTACTCTCGTTGACTTCTTGAATGTTGGTGTTTTGGTCCAATTCAAAAGATAAAGAAAACAATATGTGTGGGACAGTTCCTCTGAAATGGCTACTCTGGCTCTATTTTAATATGGCTGCACTCATATCATCTTTCAATTGCAGAACTGTGTTGCAGCTTTTTAAGGGACACTGGTATTAAAGGGAAATTTTGGATGTAAATAAAAATGCTGGTCAGAAATAGATGAAAGCTGAATCAAAAGAAGGCAATGAAACCACAGTCCAAAACTTAATGGGAAAACTGAGAGAATTTAAATTTTCTTCTTTTCTTAGGTTGGCTGTACTTGGCATTCCTCTTTTTCCCTTCTCAGGAAATACCTTCCTTCAGTGACAGGAATAGCACAATAGGTAGCTTGATTTGGAGGTCTAGGATAAGGGAAAGAGGAAGATTGCCTCTCTCTCTGCTATAATTGCTTCCATGAGAAGGAGCTGAGAAAGGGAAACCAATGAAAAGAAGACAAGAAAGAGACAGCATAACATGCACTTTGGAGGTTTGCCACTTCTCAGAAAAGGGATGTATGATGAAAGATCCTAAAGAACTCCAGATGTCTGTGGAACCAAGGAGTGCATCCCCGTAGTTCCAGACAGATTTAAATGATCCCCCAACCATCTCAGGAGCAGTCACCTCAGCTTTCAGCTTGGATATATTTAGCCTCTACATCCTTGCTATTCCAGGGGTAGCATAGGGGACCAGTAACATCAGCCTCACCTTACAAATGTGGAGTTCATTACAAATGTGGTGTCCCAAGTCCCACCCTCAGGCCTGATGAATTAGAATCTGCATTTTAACAAGATCCCCAAGGCATTCTTTTGCATTTTAATCTTTGAGAAGTGGTGTTTTACATAATCTATCTTTCTACCTTTTTTCCTTCCTTCCTTCCTTCCTTCCTTCCTTCCTTCCTTCCTTCCTTCCTTCCTTCCTTCCTTCCTTCTCTCTTTCCTTCCTCCCTCCCTCCCTCCCTTTCTCCCTCCCTCTCTTATTCTCTCTCTTTCTATTTTTAGCTAACCATGCTTTTAAAAATGAGATTAAAATATTTCAAAATCAAAATATTTGAAGGTAACCCTACTTTAAGAATAAACCAGGATATAGTGCACAAAATTAAGTGCACTATATCCTGGTTTATTCTTAAAGTAGGGTTACCTTCAAAATTTAAATGAATTTTCTAGTTAAATTATTGAATTTAATTGAACAATTATCAATGATGTGCATATTTAAATTTTCTTATTTTCAAATTGTCCTTTAATCTTTTTGTTCCTAGCACTCAAAAACCTTAACTCTTTCTTGAAGCAGGAATTTTTCTGTAGCTTCCTATTATAAAGGAATTTCTTAGACCTATGAAGCCTACTTCCTAGGAGCAGTTTTGCCTTCCTATCTACCTTGTTTCAGCTCAAGTAACAGGTTTGTACATGAAGCTTCTACTGACGCTTCAAAATCTGGCCAAAGGGTTCTAGAGAGGACGTATCCCTTTGTTAAGGCTCTTGCCAAGAGACTCTCAACTAGTGAATCTTTGAGTATCTTGTGATACAATGGTGGGATTGTGCTACCAGAATTCTAGGTTTCTCTATTTCTTGTCAACTTTCAATAAAGGTTAATTTTACATATATTCCAGTTCTTAAGTTGCCCTCTTTCCATTGATACCATAAAAAATGCCATACATGGTTGCTGGATTATAGGGCCTACTTTCCTTTTACTTTTGTATGAGGTATGATCCAACAATATGGTGAATGTTTAAATAAAACATATTATTACAGTAAAAGACACATTGCCATTAATTCCCCTCAAAACACCTGCCCTCCCCCCCTCCCCACTTGGAACACACTTATCCCATCATTCTTGCCACTTTCTGAAGCAGTTCTGGAAGTCCTCTTTTGTGAGTGTCTTTAGTTGCACTCTCATGGCTGCCTCAATGTCCTGCATCATTTTGACTTTGGGGAAGGGCCAGAAGTTGCAAAGTGATAGATCAGTGAATAAGATGGATGAGGACACATTACAATGTTTGTTTGTTTGTTTGTTTTGAGGACAGTGTCACTGGCCCTCATATGTGGGACCCGAACCAGGGCTGCTGGCTTCCCAAGCCAGCACTTAACCACTTGGCCGGCCCAGGTATTTCTTTTTTTTTTTTTTTTTTTGGCTGAGCCATCCTGCCACCTGTTGGCAGCTCAACAGCAACTCAGCTTGGGCTGGCATCGAACCGCCGATGCTCAGAGCTCAGCTTGCACTCTTGAGCGAGCTCTTTTTTTTTTAAAGATTTTATTGGGGAATTGGCGGAGGGGAACAGCGTTGGGGAATCTGGGAAGGGGAACAGACAAGTTGCTGTCTTTTTGTTCTTCAGTTTAGTTGCGGAGGATGTTGCTTCACTGTTGGTATCGTCATTGCGCTCTTCCTGGATGAGGCAGATCAGTCGCTGGCCTCTGGATGGTCGCTCACCATGGCTATTGGCAGCTCGCGCTGGCTGCCAGCCGCTCACGCTGGCTGCGGGCCACTCACTGTAGCCTATGGCAGCCCACTGCAGCAGGGGCTGCAGCCCACACCATCACCGGGGCTCGCACAGCCCAGCTCCAGGTGGAGCTGTTGTTAGCTGTAGAGGGCAGTGTCACTGGCCCTCATGTGGGATCCGAACCGGGGCTGCTGGCATCCTAAAACCAGCGCTTAACCAATGCGCCACTCGACCAGCCCTTGAGCGAGCTCTTAACCAACTGAGCCACTCTGCCAGCCCCATAATGTTTTTATTTGACAGAAATTGCCGTACCAGAAGCGATGTGTGACACACAGCCTTTCTGTTGTGATCACAGAATACAGTGAATGCTGCTACTGAGTGCCATCCAATGGAAAGGCAGGGATCTTCAACACAAGAAGTGGCCCTTCAAACCTTAGTAACAGTATGTGACGAGTTTCAGCTTGTTCAGTGCAGGCAGTAGGGTGTGATCCATGGTTGAAAAGAAGGTGTATTTTAAAGTGTGCCATAAATCACCCTCCATTATGACAATGCTCCATGTGACACATCGCTTCTGGTATACAGACAGACAGGGAGCTAAGTACCAGCTTTATTCCCAAGGATCCAGAATTGGAGAATGAGTTTAAATTATGGACAGGATCAGCTATAATCAGGCCTTCTATTATTTTTATTGTTGAAATCTTCTCTCAATGAAAAGGAAAATACTGCTGCTGAGGCATGGGATAGAGATTAGGGAGGGTGCCCAGATGGATCTTACTCAGTCTAAACAATTCAAGAAGTTATTCAAGAAGTGAAGGGGTTTATTGAAGGGTAGAAGTCACCTTCCAACAGTTTCAAAAAAGTAAACAGTTTTGTTTTATGTGTGTAGGAAGGAATGCTGGGAAAGAGAGAATGCGCCTCCCAACAATTGTCGTATACACATGGGTGCGTCACACACACACACACAATCTTATATATTATTATGTATTGTAACAAATGTGTTATGTTCGTTTCTTCGTATATTTTCCCCAACTCCTGCTGTTAATGACCTTGTAGGATAGATGGTAATCCATTCTGGGAGTTGAGAAAAGGGAGAAGTAACATATGTTGAAGTTGTGAGCCCTCACAGAGGACACGGAAACGAACTGCCTAGAGATTTTAACGAGTGGGTAGAATTGTTCCAGGCAGAGAAGAGGGGTGACTCAGGGTGAATAAACAGCATGGGCCACAGTCAGTCGACTTCCGGCTGCTTTGGCTGCTTGCTGCAGGATTCTTCCTAGGGTCACCCTACATTGCCACACAGAAACACAGAAACAAACTGCTGTGACTCTCATCACCTGAAGGGGTGTGGTGTCACTGTGTGCAGCAGGCTCTGGCTTCTGTTTTCTGCCTGTCATCCTTGACTCCTGCTGTCACAGTGATTTGGAAACTGGTACTAACCAGCCCTGCTCCCTACACAAAGCTCAGCTCAAGACTGTGAGTTGACAGCTAATTATCGCTGCTGATTGCTTTGCTGACAGTGCTTTGTGGCTATTTTGGCTTTTCTTGAGTGTTCCTTAATTAGAGGAAATGACATCGTGCACTGTCCAGTCAGCCTCTAGTCAGATGTTATTACATTTGTAGGAGAATCAGGTGGCATTTGGGTTTGTTCCTGCCATGCTGGTAAGAGGATCTCACCCTGAACAGTGGACTCCACTCAGCTCTGAGACAGCAATGTCCCACTGAAACTTTATACCTCACAGTGGCCATTGACCTGATGGGAAGGTTGCTTCTCTCTGAAATATTTCAGGATTCCTTTGATAGTTGCCTTTCTGGCTAACATGGAGAGACCCTTTCATTTTGCCCTGGGAAAAACACAGCTGAAGATGGCTCCTGTTTCGTGGTGTTTTAGAAATGGTTTGCTATGTAGTACAGTAAGTGAGATCTCACCACATTGCTTTAATTAACAGGAAGGATGATCTTAAGTTATATAATATTCTGAGTTATAAAATAAGTTTGAAGAGCTTCACCACTCTGAAGTCCATAGAATCACTTTTACCAGCTGTTTTTTTTTTTTAAGAGGCATTTTCTTCTAAGACTACTTTATTGAATGCTTTATTTGGAATAGCTGCAATTATTTGCACAGAAGCTATGTATGAAATCTTCAAAAATCAGTTTGTCGAATGAGTATGGATCCTTTTCTAATTTCTTGTCTTTGGTATTGATTCATTGCAAGAAGGATTTATTGAGCCTGCTGGGGGTGCCCTCAGGCTTACCAAAGCCACTGCCCTTAAGGAACTTACATTCAAATTGGGAAATTGACATTCTCCAGTGTTCCCTTCTTCATGGTCTCCTCAGAGGCATCTATGAGTTACATGGTTTTTCTCCAGGAGTATTCAGTGTTGGAGCAGCAGACATAGAAAACAGAATTATCCAGGGCTAGAAAGACAAGAGAACAAAGATATTGAGGATTCTGTACAGAAACCCTTAACCTCTCAGATTGGGCACAGAAGAAAGGGAGGCCAAAGTGTGTGTGTGTGTGTGTGTGTGTGTGTCTGTGTGTCTGTGTGTGTGTGATAAAGATGAAGAAGGTGGTCATTGGACATGGAGGCCTTAGACAGGAGATCTCTGTGAGGCCAACGAAGAAACGGAGGATGGGTAGGAGGTGAGAGGCAGAGAATGAAATGCTACCTGACCTTTTCCTGTGAGTCCATCTTGTCTCCTCAACCAAAAGGTAGAAAGGGCCAGGGATGACATTCCTTTTATGTCTTCTTCAGCTCCTGGTTTAGGGTCATGCTCATAACACATGATTCTTTAATATTAGTTGAAAAAATTCAGCTAATTTGTGGGCTTTTTGAAGATCACTTGGGGGTCAAGATCAAATTTCACGTATATAGAAATAATTGAGGTGCTCGTTGGTTCATGTATATGGTGAGCTTCAAAGTGATGCCTGACGTAATCTGGCAATGGTGTAAACACACACACACACACACACACACACACACACACACACACACACACACCATGGTGAAGAAGAAGTCTCCATCATCTGATATTTGTTCACTACTTTTGGGTGAAGGGAAATTATTATCTCTAGCAAAAGCCTCTGGAGAGACTTCAGAGGGTCCCACTTTGGGATGTGATTTTGCCTTACCAGTAAAGTAAAAGAATGCTGTTCCTTCCAATAACCCAGTTGTTCTCCTTTCACTCTTCATGATTTTTCAGGCTCAGAAAAAGCATTAGAAGGCCCGAATGAGCAACTTAAACTTCTTTCTGATCCTATTACTGTTCCCCTGCTCAACATTCAACTTTTTCTCATGTTCATAGTTAGCCGAAAACAAAAAACAAAAACAAAAACAACAACAACAACAAAATAACAACCCAGTATGTTCTTTGGACCCACCGAGTGGCGCGGTGGTTAAGCGCTGGCTTGGGAAGCCAGCGGCCCCGGATCGGTCCCACATATGAGGGCCGGTGACACTGCCCTCAAAAAAACAAAAACAAAAACAAAAAAAACATAGTTAGCCAAATAGTCTTCATGAAAGACCTCCACTACTGAAGTCACAGGAAAAAACTAAAGAACAGAATTTTAATTTTGGAATAGAAACTAAAACTTTCTGATATCATTCCTCTATATCCTTGTATATTTGATAATTAACTGGCTGCTCCCTGAGCACTACACCCACTGTGAGCTCTTGATGATGGTGTCTTATGTGTTAGTTACCCAAGGAGCTGGCCCAGTGCTCGGGAACAGTAGAGCCTTCAAAATGTATGTGCACCTGGAGTGAGTGTGCTGTACCTTCAGTTCAAGCATACCAGTGGTGTCTCGAATGCATATTTTTTTAGGTAACGTCTTAATGTTCCTTAAGCTCTACCCCAGACACAACATTGACCAGAGTCATGTGGTTACCATGGCATCCAAAGAGAGCCCTTAGAAGATCATCGACTTCTCCAGACAGAAAGATGATAAACTACCTTAAAAGCTGAGAATAGATACTACATTTATCTGAAACAGAAAATCTGATTTTCCAAACTTCTCTCAAGCATTATCTTTTCGTGTTTGCTGAAAATTGCTCACAGGTTTGTGTGTTCTAGCAGCTGACTTTGAGCAGCTTTTCTTTCCTCGCTGATCTGGGAGATTTCTTTTTGAATAAAATAGAAATGTGAACATCTCTGGCTAAGAAATTGCTTTGAATTTCACAGAAGAGTTGAAATAATGGAGCTCTTCTGTTTATTCAGGGCAGGGTAGAATAAAAATGGGTCTACTGTGAGTAAAATGGCAGGTCTGCTTTCTTCATAGGCCACTTCTCCCCTTGACAGTTCTTTGATGTTAATCTAATTCCCATTAATTGCTAACTCCAAAGCAAAAGAGCTTATATCTTTGAAAGGATTGCTCTTTATAAAATCTTACTGTTGGAAATTTCTGCTTAATGGCAAAGCCACTTTTTTGCTTTAGAGTTAGTTGGCAGGGACTCTATAAGCCGTTAATTTCTATTTTATATATATCACACTTTGCCGTGTTCAAGCACTTTTGCATCCATTATTTTAACTTTTGCCTTAAGGCAGAGAGACAAGTTTTATTTTTTTTAAATCCTTTTTTTTTATTGAATGAGGGGATTGAGGGTCAGAAAGATTACGTGTCCTTTAAAATCAGTCCTTACCAGCAGATGGGCCTTGAATTTGAACCTACTTTTCCTGTCCCTAATTTAGACTTGAGTTGCCCTGTCATGATGGGTAAAGCATGAGAATGGTGAGGGAGAACTGATAACTTGTTGGGTAATTAGCTGATTAATCATTTGTCTCCCTGTTTTGACTTTAACCTTCCTGAGGGTGGAGATTATTTTATCTATTGTTATAGCCCCAGTGCCTAGAATAATGCCTGGCACATAGTAGATGATCAATTAACATTTTTGCTAATAAACTCATAATAATAATGCCAACATTTTCACCACTACCTACCATCTTCTTATGCATTCCAATGGCATAGAAATAGTTGAATATAAGAATTATACCTAAAATTAGCAGGTAAAGAGATGGGTATAGTGGGGAAATGCAGATTGTCATCCATCACAGTAATGGATGGAGAACATTGAGCTGAGCTGTAGAAAAACACTGAAAAAAAAAAAAATAGGGGCTGGCCGAGTGGCGCATTGGTTAAGAGCTGGTTTTGGAATGCCAGCAGCCCCGGTTCGGATCCCACATATGAGGGCCAGTGACACTGCCCTCTACAGCTAACAACAGCTCCACCTGGAGCTGGGCTGTGCGAGCCCTGACGACGGTGTAGGCTGCAGCCCCTGCTGCAGTGGGTTGCGATAGGCTACAGTAAGTGGCCGGCAGCCAGCGTGAGCTGCCA
Organism: Aselliscus stoliczkanus; assembly: GCA_033961575.1. Taxonomy (NCBI): domain Eukaryota; kingdom Metazoa; phylum Chordata; class Mammalia; order Chiroptera; family Hipposideridae; genus Aselliscus; species Aselliscus stoliczkanus. The sequence continues at coordinate 30,230,417 of CM066731.1, forward strand.
ATAGCCGCGGTGAGCGACCATCCAGAGGCCGATGATTGATCTGCCTCATCCGGGAAGAACGCAATGACGATACCAACATGGGCCAGTGAAGCAACATCCTAGACTGAAGAACAAAAAGACAGCAACTTGTCTATTCCCCTTCCCCAATTCCCCAACGCTGTTCCCCTCCCCCAATAAAATCTTTAAAAAGAGAAAGAAAGAAAAATATAGCTCCTGCCTTCAGGGAGCTTAAATGGGACTTGGAGGAATAGAATACCCATCATGGAAAAGATGAGGAAAACTACACTTTTCCAACAGTCTGTGTGGTTGGCCCTGACCTTTTGGAAACTCAAAGTTGAAGAAAAGAAAAAGAATATGCACTGCAAAAAAAACCTTAGTTTCAGAGGGAGGAGGAAATGGGAGAACTGTACTGTCACTTTCTTTGTTTGGTTCTATAATTACCTGTACCTTTTCAAGTGTTTTTATGGAAGGAACTAAATACAGCAACTGGTCGAGGGATGAATCATTCTGATTAACTGGAATAGAAGGTGCACTTTGACAAAGCTTCAATTGGCCCATTTCTTTAAATAGTCCAGTAATCATACTATAATTTAGCATCGGTAAACAATTGTTTCCATCCTTACCTCAATCAGAACTAATAATTTCCAAGTCCTTCAGGGGCTTTTCAGGGTTCATTTCTTGAACCACCTGCTTAAATATCCACAGCTGAAATTCTGATTCAGGGGGTCTGAAAACCATGTAGTCTTGGAATCCACTTTTCTTCATTTTAATAAATATTTTATTTTGGAATAATTTTATATTTACAGAAAAGTTGCAAAGATAGTAAAATTCCTATATTTCCTTCACCTAGCTTCCTCTAATGCTGACTTCTTACATAACCAGAATTTTTTTTTTTCTTTGAGGGCAGTGTCACTGGACCTCATATGTGAGATCTGAACTGGGGCCACTGGCGTCCCAAGCCAGCTCTTAACCACCGCAGCACTTGGCCGGCCCAATAACCAGAATTTATTTGTCGAAATTAATAAATTTATGTAGGTGCAATAATGATAACCTGCGGACTTCATTTGAATTGTATCAGTTATGGCACCAACATCCTTTTTCTGTATAGTCCAGGTTATCACACTACATTTGTCGTCATGTCTCCCTGATCTCCTCAGATCTGTGATCATTTCTTAATCTTTCCTTGAATCTTCATCTTTAATAAGCTCCACAGGTGGTACTCAGATGCTAAAACCCTACACCCATTGCTCTTTCAAAGGCAGGGACAGACTCTGGGCACACCTGTCAAGGGCTAAGAAGCATGTCCCTGGGGGGGTCTCTTCTTGCCTGAGCAATACCTTGTGTTTTTCTTCGCATGTCATCTTCCTGTCAGTCAGGAACCCAGCAGAAAAAAGAAGGCACACTCTAGAGGAGACTTGAGAGAATTTAGCAAAAGTGCTGTTTACAGAGGTGTAGGCAGGGTAAGAGGAACAAAGAAGGGATATTACGGCAACCAGGAACTCTCAGCAGTAAAAAGCTTTTACTGGCTTTGGGACAGGACAGAGCCAGGAGCCAGCCGGGTGGAGCGGTAGTTGGGAACATGCAGTTGGAGAACCAGCCACTGAATTACAAGACTCCAGTGTGCAGAGGACAGGGAGGGAGGCAGACCCCAGATTTTATCTCCTCTGCCCTGAATCTCCTGCTGGTGCCCCCGCATTGGTGGAACACAACAAGAAGCCAGAGGGCAGGGAACGGATACAGTTCCTGGGCACAAAGGAGGGAGAGCAGAGTGGAGAACGAATCTGGAGAATGGATTTAGAGAGGGCTTGAGGTGAGAATAACCAGCACTGAGTTAAGCAAAATGCAGAAGAGATAGCCTGGTTAGTTAACTGTACTTGGGTTAGAGCATGTGCTCTGCTTATTAATTCATAGCTACTATGTTATTAGGGTCCCATAGCTTAATTTCAAAGGGGATCCAATAAAAACATTACATTTAGTCTTGGGAACTGCAGAATATATCAACTTGTTGCAAATTCAACAAGTGTCCTTTGGGTGAGTTAATGATATAAAGAAAACTGTAGCCTCCAGCTAAATAAATAAATATCCATACTGAAGAACAAGAAGTACCATCTGAGATATAGTCTTAGAATGATAACAGATTTTAAGCATGTGATATACCACCTTGTATGATTTGAATAAAACAGTGCTTTTTGTTTTTTGTACTTTTAAGATTTTATTGGGGAGTTGGGGAAGGGGAACAGTGTTGGGGAGTTAGGGAAGGGAAACAGCCAAGTTGTTGTCCTTCAATATTAGTTGTGGAGGGCACAGCTAGCTCAGCTCCAAGTCCAGTCACCGTCCAGCTGCCCATCAGCAGCTCAGGGCAGCTCAGCTCAAGGTGCTGTGTTCAATCTTAGTTGCAAGGGGGAGAGGGGGTGCAGTCCACCATCCCATGAGGGAGTCGAACTGACAATCTTGTTGTTAGGAGCATGTGCTCTCACCAGCTGAGCCATCCTGCCATCTGTTGGCAGCTCAGTGGCAGCTTAGCTCGGGCGCAGCTCACTGAGCCATGAATCGAACCAGGGACCCAGTTGCTCAGAGCTAGTGCTCTTAACCAACTGAGCCACTTGGCTGGCCTCAGGACTTTTTTGTTTCTTCTTCTTGTTTGTTACTTGGCTCTAGTTTTTGAAAGGCAGTATCTTTACCCTTTCTGCAGTATAGTGAATTAAATTCTGTGCACCAAAGAAAAATAATTAGAAAATGTCCCTATTGTTTTTGTAATTGCAAAAGAAGAGTGGAGAAAAGCTCATCTTTCTCAAGCATCCATGTAACTTATGGAGAATTGCTAGTCTTTAGAACTGGGCTTTCCCAGGGTTTATTCAATGGGTTTATCCTGTAGGGGGAAATGGGTGAGATTTTCCCCCCTCCTTTCAAAAAAGAAGTAGACGTTAGAAAGGAGGAAAATATACACATTATGTGTATATTTTGCTGTTTTTGACATAAGTTTGACATTAAATATTTTGTTTGCCAAAACAGAAAGAAGGCTTGGTGGGGGCTTGTTTTGTTCATGCATGTTTTTCATAGATAGTCTTCTTTTGTGTTTGCTCACTGTCCTCAAGCAGGAAGCAAGCACTTCTATATTTATTTTGCAAAGTGGTTGCATTGGGATCTTGGAAGGAAACAGAATCCACCTTTGAGGGTTTGAATGAAGAGAGTTTAATGTGGAGACTAGGGTTATGGGAACAAAGAAAGGGTGATCCTGCATCAGGACTAGCAGCAAAGGGAAGCCATTGCCATCCCCAGGCTGAGGGGACAAGGGGAGCAAATGGTGGAGTCCAGTGAGGGCTGTAATCATGGAAGAAGGACCACTCGACAGAAGCCAGAGTTGTAAAGGGACATAATTGTTTTCGGACACTGCAGTGAAACAGGGAGACAGTGGAAAAACAACACCCATTGCTCTCTTCCCACCCCCCCTGTCTTTTGCTGGTGCCCCCCATTTGTCAAACCCAGCAGGAAACCAGAGGGCCAGGGAGTATAGATGACACAGGGGCAGGAGAGGTGGAATATGGTTGGGGGTTTCGTAGGGGGGATGGGGAATAACCAGCAAAATGGTCCATTGTTGCTGAGCCCCCAAATAGATTCCTTGTGACATTGACATTAGATTTGGAGGAAATGCAAAGGAGATGCATTAAATTAATGAGCAAATCCATGTTTTATAGAGCCAGTTTTATTGTTTTTTACTGCTTTAAAACTTACTAGCACCTAGCCTGTTCTGAAGTTTTAGTGCATAAAGACCCTATTTTCTCCAGTTTACTTAGCCTCACTGTATGATGAGAAAGGTCTTGACCTTTAACATAATGTGGGGCCTGAATTTGACCTCCAGGGGCTCTGAGGGAGGGGGGCCAGTATAGCTTGTGTTATTGATTGCCCTAACTTGGCATTTTCAGAGTTAAAAATGGTCATCATTATGTGTATGCTCTTATTTTCTTAATGGGTTGTCTCTGTTGGAGCTAAATATAATTACTAAATAATCATTTCCAGTTGTTCATTGATTATTTGTGCATGAATTATTAAATAAAAATAGACCCAGAGAACCAAGGGGTAGAAAGGCTTGTTTCTGGGAAAAACATTCGCTTTAGTCCATATCCTCAGCACAGATTATTTGAAAATGAAAGCAAAACAACAAAACAATCTTAAATGCTTCTAGCAACTTTAACCAAACCTGACTCCAGGAACACTTAAAAACTTTTGCTGAGAAACTTAGAGAAATAGAGCTGAAAATAGACTGGTTGCAACAATTTCAGTAGAGGGACCTGAAATCCTTTTTCTTGAGCCAGTAGTTTTTAGTAAGTGACAAGTTGGCAGTGCCCAGAAGATTGCATTCTTAGGAAAAGAAATTCATATTTGATTTTCCTTTCCCTGGTGGTCTATCTCTCTGAAATAGTTTACATCAAATCTTCAGATATGATACAGTAGAAGCTTATCAGTCTCCTATTTGCTGTGACATTTTTGTCCTGTTTAACCCCACTCTTCCTTTCTATGTTTGTGATGGATTCTTGGGCAAAGCTACTTTCATCTAAAAGGCTCTGGAACAAATAAAATCAAATCATGCTCTTGAAAAATTGTATTTATTCACTTATATCTGTTAGTTAGTTTACACTGTTATTAATCTCAACTGTGTTTCCTTCTTCCCTAGCTTGGAAAAATGTCTGGCCTGGCTTTATGTTCAGCCATATTGACTGATCTCTTCATATCATGAAAATGTTAAGTAAAAAGGTCAAAAAATGGTCATAAGCTGTTCATTCTATTGGTCAATTGGCTTAAAGTTCAAGGGTCTTGGACACTCATAACGTAAATGGATTTAATTGAAATTCTGAGCAAAGCTAAAGGAAAATAAAAATCTGTTGACCATGCCTTATGAAGAGAATGAGATGTAGCTAGCATCAATAAGCTGCAGAAAGTTAGTTACTCTAAGTGGACCTATAGAGATCTTTTTTGCCCTTATTTCTGACCTGTGGAAGGGTTTGGAGAAGGTAGGTTGCTTTCACCTAAGAACCCGGACCCCATGATAACAGGCGTTAGCACTGATGTAAAGATCATCTCTGTCCTTTGAAGCTATTCCTGTATGTCAGGATCGTTTTGGTAAACACTGTGATGGTAAACATTGATGCATCTTTAACTCCAGTGCCTTCTACACTCTTTCAAGTTCAGTTAGTCACCGTGGTGATCTCTTCTAACTTAGCAAGGTAGATTCATTTCCTTTTCCACTGTTACCTCCATGGGCGAGGACTTTCCTAATGGCCTGGTGATAACCTGCCTGCTCCTAACATTCCCTGGCTTCTAGAAAATAAGCTGCCTAGACCATCACATAGATCAGGATCTGCCTCTGTTTGGAAACTCTCAGTCAATTCTTGTGTACGGAGTAAACTCCTTGTCAGTAGCCAATGAATGAATTTCTGGGGGGAACTGCTATGGGCAAGGCCCTCTGCTAGGCTCTGTGGGAACACAGACCACATCCACTTGCTTGTTCACCTTGAGTCCTCGATTAATCAGTTTCTACAGAGCAGAAATTATCCTTGATGTGTATAAATGCACAGCAGCAACCCTGGCTTTTAATCAGTATCCCTGATTACATAGTTTCAATTGGTGATAGCTTTTGAAGGTATGCAGCTTGAAAAATTGTATATGTAGTCCCCTTAATACTGCTGATGTGGTCCCTAATATTTTCAAAACGCTTTTTAGAATTATCTTTAGAACTCATAAGTTACAAGCAAGCGACTCATTACTCCATTCTTTTGTTCAAGACACCATTTATTGAATGCTTGCTTCGTACCAGATGCTGTGCCGAGTCCTTGGCTCACTAAGATGTGTAAAAGCCCACCAAACAAAGACTGCCAGGAACACACTGCGAGGAAGACTGCCCGGCAAACAAACTTGGGTTTATTAGCGTTCTGCAGCAAAGCATTGTCACACCATGGGGAGCAATGGGACATTTCAACAGGTAGAAATTAGCAAAGACTATCTAGAGAGGAGTGGGGTGGCGAAATGAGGGAGGGGGGTTGTCACTTTAAGGGGTAAAAAGTATAACTATTGCACTGTGTTGTACACCTGAAAAGAAAGAAAGAAAGAAAGAAAGAAAGAAAGAAAGAAAGAAAGAAAGAAAGAAAGAAAGAAAGAAAGAAAGAAAGAAAGACAGGAAGGAAGGAAGGAAGGAAGGAAGGAAGGAAGGAAGGAAGAAAGAAAGAAAGAAAGAAAGAAAGAAAGAAAGAAAGAAAGAAAGAAAGAAAGAAATTGGGCGAGAATAAAAAAAAAAAAAGAATATCTATAGCATTTGTAGGACTGGAGTTAGTCACAGGATGGTCTTGGGAAAAGATTGGTCAGAATTTATCAAGGTGGAAGTTGCCGAAGCAGTCAGTGGTCTTATCTTTGGGATATATGACTTAATGTGAATTATTGTTAGATTAGCTGGTTTTTGGTCTTACTTAGAAGACCACGGATCTGAAGGTGTTTGTGTTAAGAGCCTAAACTGAGTTTGTCTTGCAAGTCATGGTTTGGTACAATGTTTCTGTTTTTGTCAGTCATAATACAATTTCCCAAGTTGTGGTTTCTGTTTCCCTTTGTAGCTCCCCCTCACACCTTAGTTGCCCGCTGCACTGGTTTTCTCTTTGGCAGAAGAATAATGATAAGTTCCTGTCTTCAAGGAGTTCCTAGTCTAGATTGTTATGTAATTTTATATGTGCCATAATAGAGATATAAAGAAGGTGTTACAGAGCTCAGAAGAAACAACTTTTTTTTTTTAAACTACCATTTGGTTGAAATCCTACCATGTACAAAACTCTATATACATTATGTACTAGGCAAGTTACATTATTTTATTTATGTATGGATATTGATGAAGTTGGTGGTATTTTTCTTATCCTCATTTTAAAGTCAAAAAGTTGAGATGTAAAGAGATTAAATAACCTACTCAAGATTACCCAGCTGAAAGATGATAGATCTAGGAGTTGATCAAACAAATATTTGTTGGGTACTGTATCAGGTGCTTTATATAACCTCCAAACCAGACCTTTGAAGTAGCTACCAGTCTTTATCCTATTATATGGTTCACTATTGAGGAAACTGAGACATGGGGAAGTGAACTAACTCACCTGAAATCACAGAGTTTGTGACCACATCACACAGGCAGGATTGAGACCCAGGAGTCCCTGATCCTAGCACATCATCACCTTGTCTGCTGCTTCTCTTCAGTTCTTATTGTTGGGTTCTCATATCTATGTTCTTAGCTGCTGTGTGATTGTGCCTCACTGGCAGAAGAGAAGCTTCATGGAAGGGTTGACATGGGCTGGGTATGGTGACTAAGTAGGATATTTCCAGATGAATTTGGGAGAAAAGGCTGTGCCATTGCATTCAGGAGGAGTTGCCTGGGCAAAGCCCTGGAAACAGGAAAGGCTCTGCTTGTGTAGAGAATGGTGAGGTTCGAGGAACTCTGAGTGCATGGGATGTGGAATTGGTGGGAAATGATAGAATTGGACACATGGGTCGGGACCGGATTGGGACTTTCCAGATGCCCCTCATGTCATAAGTGAGATACCACAGCAGTCCTTCCTTATCCACCATTTCACTTTCTTTGGTTTCAGTTTCCTGCAGTGAACTGTGGTCTGAAAAATATTAAATGGAAAATTCCAGAAATAAACAATAAACTGCACCATTCTGAGTAGCATAATCAAATCTTGCACCATCTCGCTCAATCAATCCCAGGATGTGAATCATCCCTCTGTCAAGAGTCTTCACACTGTATATGCCCCCTTGCCCATTATTTACTTAGTAGGGGCTTGGCTGTCAGATCAACTATTGAGGTACCACAATGCTTGTGCTCAAGTAACATTTATTTTACCTACTAATGACCCCAAAGCACTAAAATAGTGATGCTGGCTATTTAGCTATGCCAAAGAGAAACTGTCAAATGCTTCCTTTAAGTGAAAATTTTGTGCTTAATAAGGAAAGAAAAAAAAATTGTATGCTGCAGTTGCTAAGATATACAGTAAGAACAAATCTTTCGTCTGTGAAATTGGGAAGAAGGAAAAAGAAATTAATGTTAGTTTTAATGTTGCACATTAAACTGCAAAAGTTATGGCCACAGTGTGTGGTAACTGCTTAGTTAAGATGGAAAAGGCATTAAATGGGAGGGTGGGAGACATGAACAGAAAATGTGTTTTGATTGACAGCAATGTGTTGCACCAGAAAGCGTTGAGCCTATGTGAAGACTTCAGCAAGGGGTACCTGAAACAGGTGACCACTTTCACATAGCTTTTATTACAGTATATTGTTATAATTGTTCTATTTCATTATTAGCTGTTGTTACTCTATTAGTGTGCCTAATTTGTAAATTAAACTTTATTACATGTATGTGTGCATATACATAGGACAAAACATAATATATGGAGAGTTCAGTACTATCCGCATTCCTAGGCATCCACTGGGGGAACGAACCCCCTTGGAATAAGGGGGCACTATTATATTCAGTTCGTGTTCCACTGAGGCTCAGAGGACTCATGGGGTTTGGGCATCTCATACAGTGGGAGGTGGTAGAGCCAAGATTTCAACTCAGTTTGCCTGATTCCAGAGCCCATTCAGCCACACAGACTTAAGAAGTCTATGTCCCTTTAGCAAATGAAAGTGTAGAATGTCCCCAATACAGCAGGCAGCCTAATGCCACAGAGAGGAAAGGTCAGTGGTGGGACCAAGAGGAGGGATATTGTCAGAGCTTCAGCCACCTGACATTCTGTTTCAGACCCACCCCTGTCTGCATATATCATGAGGATTTACTGGTTTAGAATACTACCTTCACCCAGCATTACTCCTTAGACAGTAAGAGATAGTCCCAAAAGCTGAGGACTGAAATTCTGATCCCCCTTGGGCACGTTTGCTGGAACATAGGTTCATCAGAGAATTAGCAGATAGATTTGTGTTGACCTTTCCACTACCAACCTAGTGGTTTGCTTATTTATCTAATAACAGAAGCCCTCATCAGAAGCTGTGGACACAGAAAGATCTCTGCCTACTCTGGGCAAGTGATGATCTTTGTTAATTTGGGGTGTGGCACTCCAGTTCTTCATAGCATCTGGGAAAAGATGGTGGCAGCAGCTAAGGAGCCCTGGACTGCTCATTCTGGCAATGGAGGGAGGGATTTGTTACCATTTTTTCCCCTATAGACAATGCTTATGAATTAACTGTATTAACACGTGAACTTAACCTGACAATGACCTGGTCCCTTTGGTCCTATGTGTGTCCTTGCCAGGAGCAGTGGTAGGTAGTGTGACCGGTGAGAGCCCGAGCTGTAGTGAGGCCAACAGTGTCTGAATCTTGATTATTGGTTGATCTTGGGCAAGTTACTTAAACTTTCTGTACCCCAGTTTCTTAATTTCTAAATGAATGTTAAGCAAGAAAACCCTTGAAAATCACTTGGCACATTAACTCAGTACACAGTAAGGACTCAATAAATGATAAGAATAGCAACTGTTGAGTGAGCACTTGTTCTGTGCCAGGCCTGGGCATGGGCTGTGCACTGCACAGCTCCCAGGGTGCCTTCCACATAGACAAACATGGGAATGTCATCCCAGAGGCACGCAGTGCACTGGCCATGTGCCTGGGACCGCTCTGGGCACTCCATGAGTTTCAGCTGTTATCCTCACAACAACCCATCATACATCCAGTTTACAACTTAGACACAGGAGTTAATTACCTTGCCCTAGTTTAGCCAGTTGGTTAGTGGCAGTGTTGGTCATGTGTATTATTATGGTATGGAGCAGCGTGTTTGTCCTGTGTCCCCTGAGTCACAACACGGAGGGAAGATCTTCTTGATAGTTTGATGTCCTTCATCAGAACACATTGGTCATCCTTCTGTATTTTCATATTTTTTGAAACAGCTTATATTTTCAGCCTTTGTAAATAATACATATAATTTTAGTTTAATAATGGAAGTTCATTAATTCACTTGACCTTGGGGAAAGGTGACACACCTTTCCTTATCGTAATTCAACTATATGTACTTAGGGCTGAGGAAGGGAAGGAGGAAGGCAGGGAGAGAGAAAACAAGTCCATTGAACCTTTGAATAATTCAGATAGCAATTCTATCTGTGCCTCCATCAGGACAGGTCACCACCCCATGCTGTTTGCTCAGGTGGCTTCAGTTTTCACATAACTTCCATAGAGTAAACGTCTGGCCACATGGGGTTTTAATAATGTACTTTTCATACAAGATGGCCCATAAATGAAGCCAGCCAATTCAGCTGATGCTCAACCAAAGCAGGAATTCACTCCAGTGCCAGAACTAGCTGTGCTGAAATTGTTGACAAGTGACATGGCAAGGACCCACTTTCCTGAGGGATTTTCAAGGGGACTGCCTTTTAAGAGACCCCTTTTGCACTAAGGGGTGGGCAGTGAATGTCAGGAGGAGCATGCAAGGGTTTTCTAATTGTATTGACTATGCCTTCTGAAATGGTTATTGGCTCTCCATGGCTCTTGCCTTGTCCACATACACCCTATAAAAGGCACCTCAAAACTTGTTCCGTCATCCTCTGTTTTCTCCTGCTGTCAATCTACATCCCCTTCTGTCTCTAGCCCCTTTACATTTGATGGTTTGCTGAACTCTTTCTTTTCCTGTTGGCATCAAAACCTCTGCCCTTCTTGGCCCTCCCAGAACTTCTTTGCTCCCATTTGCTTGTGGGGAGAACTCAGGCACATGAATTAGTACTATTTATTTTGGGTAGATAACTATTAGAAATCTCTGCATGTTTCAAAATTATTTTCTTCTCATGGAATTTTATTGGACAGGTCAAAAGAAGAGGATTTCAATGTTAGGGTTTTGGTATTAGTGGGATTACCATGGAGTTCGATCACTGTTGACTCTTTCTTTTCAAATCCCCATCCTGTGTGAAGCTCTAAGGATCTTAGCCTCATGGGAGCAAGTAGCATTGGTTGTTTTCCCATGAGAGGTGAGAGGCACCTGATAACATATAGTGGTTGTGATATTCTGTGTCAGTGTGTGGTTTCTCTGACTTGTCACACTCAGGCTACTCAGCACACCATTAGAATTGGAGAAGATGAATCTTTTCTATAAAAATAGTGTGTTGTCTACATGCCAGGCAAAAGAAGATGATTCAGTGTGCCCTCTGCCACCCTTAAAAAAATAACAAAATATGTCTTCCTTTCTACTTAAAACCAAAATAAACAACTTCCTACTACTGTCATTCACAGAGCTAAATTAAAACCAAACTGAGATGGAGGGGAAGGAACTTTTCATCTACGACAGAGAGAATCATAAGACTAGCCGTCAGTATGAGGGCCTGGCCCGCAGTGGGCATTCAGAGACTGTTAGTTCATCTGCTGTTCACTGATAGGAGTTTTACAGATTACTTTATAGCGTCTGTTATTAAAATGATAGTGGGAGGCTATGTTTAGGAGAATGTCACTTGCACTAATGCCATGAGAATCTGAGAGACAATAGCTCAGAAACAAGAATACAGTGTAAGTTGGGCCTGTTTCTTCATTCCTTTCTACATGATAGATTTGCATTCATAAGGATTGAATTAAAGGAAAATGTTATGTCTTCTTCCCTGACTTCCTCAAAGCTGGGTTAGTTGTGCCTCCTCCATCTCCCCATAATTTCTCTCTCAAGGCACTCATCACATTTTATGGGAATTAGCTGTTCTGTACACCTTTTGCAAGTTGGGACTGTTGTAATCTGCACCCAGAATGGTGTCTGACACATAGTTTGTCCTCACTTGTGGAATGAATGAATGAATGAATGAATGAATGAATGAATAGTGTTAAAGTGTTATATTTCTCTCCTGTTCCCTAAGTTCCTTAAATAAAATACTGAGTCTAATTCTATAGATGATCACACAGGCTCTCAACAAAAGCATTGTTCCTGGTACTTTGCTCACTCTTCCAGGCATGCTGGGACTGGTGCTTAAAGAAGCGTGTTGTGAAAAGCTTTATTCACCGTCTGAGTCCAGTTGTCAGAGAATGTGAGATTTATCCAGCTTCAAAACCAGAAGAATAAGTACAAAAGATTTTCCTTGTAACTCCTACTAGAATTAAGGAGAATGAGAGGGGCCAGGCCCAGGTCTCTTTAAACTGGGTGGGCAACTGCAGATACTAATCTAGTTGGATGAGGGTCAATCTCATAAAGTCACTTAGTGTGAGGAAGACAAAGGAGTTTTGAAAGTCTGGAAAATCAAGTGGGCTAGCCAGAAAAGCATCAGCAAGGAGGGCTATCACCCATCATCGTAAGGGCGGTGGTATTTTCTGTGTTCTTTCAGCTGGATGGCAACAGCTCCAGAGTTAGTATTCTGGGTTTTTATCATTTGATATCATATCCTAAAAATTTCCCCAACTTGCAACATTATCATTTTAAACAAAGTCATATCGTTCTATTAAATCAACAAGCTCTATTTTGGTTGTTTCCATTTTTTACTATTATAAAATAATGTTGCCATGAGCATCTTTTGAGCATCTAATTTAGTAAGGCATCAAGGGGAATAAACACTTTTATGGCTCTGCATACCTATTGCCAAAAATATTTTAAGGGGCTATCATGCAAACATCTAGGGAATATATGTATTTTAGCTCCTTTTGAAATCTGTGTGCTCTGCTCAATGACATTTACTACTTTGTGATAATTTGTTCTTGTTATAAGTTTGAAACCATGTGCTCCAAATTGCACGTGCTCTCTCTTTCTCACACTTGCTATGAAACCTATATAAAATCTACGTTGCCATGAAGTTCAGTCTCAGTATAGCATTACATTCAAGAGAACAGTGTCCAACGTTCAAAAGCAATTACAATACAATTAATTCAAACCTTTGTTGTATCTCTCCAAAAACAGTAAATGGACGCTTTTGAAACTACCTTTCCTCTGCTTTTCAATTCCATCACATGTTGCAGTTGCTTGAAGCCTCTCCTTCCCTCTTCACATTGCTACCTCATTTCGAAATGGCTTCTCTGTTCCTTTGCTGCTGACACATACTGTCTGGCTCATACATGCAGCCATCTTCCCTGAAGCCCACATGCCTTACCCACACCTCTTTTTGCTGCATAGAACCTCCCCTGAGAAATATTGTCTGAATGTGCCCTGGTGGACGTTCTCACACCCAGACGACTCCAACTTCACACAAGAGAAAACCCTGAAGCTAGCCTGACAAGCAAGAGTATCCCCTCCTTAGAAGCAGGAGGGAAGAGGGAAGACCATGCAGTCACATATTCATAAGTTTGTCCCTGTCATGGACAATAAAACAGCTAACATTTATAAGAGTTTACTACAGGCCACCACTGTTCTAAGTACCTTACATGTCACTGAATCCTCATAACACCTTATAAATTAACTAATATCATCAGTCCCATGTTTGAGATGAAGACGCTGAACTAGAGAATGTTGTAAGTAACTTTTTTAATGTCACACAGTAAGTGTCAGAGCTAGGATTTGAACTAGGTGGTCCTGCTTCAGAGTATGGGTTCTTAACTATGGCCCTATGCTCCTTCAATTTCTATTTTAACATATATATGATATGTATGTATTTATATGTCTATGTCTTAGCTAACCAGATACATAGATATAGAACCTTTCCTTATTTTATCAGAATATAGAGCAAGAACTTGAAAACAAAGTAGAGTATTCATTTCTTATGAGTTATATTTCTAATTAAAAATCAGCTGAGGACTTTGTGCTGCTGTGTCAGTCTACCTGCCATGGAGTTGCTTTCATTACTTTTTGTTATGGCAAAGTCTCATTTTGACAGGGTCAGTGGAAAGATATAATCCATCTTAGAATCTGGAAAATAAATCCAGTGAAAAAGGATTTGCTAGTATACTGACAGGGAGTGATTGCTGAGCCTCTTAAAGAAAAGGGTTGGTAATTTAAATTGCTCTTTTTAATCAATTTCTCAAGTAAATGCATACGTCCTGCGTATGTTCTGGGTTTGTTTTTAATGCATCGGCTTTCATCGTTGGTATTTTTCTTTTGGATATGCCAATTATTTCGTTTGGTTTATTGCCTTCAGCCCAGAGACAGTGTACATGCTACAGTGTTTAGATAAGAATCCCCTTCTCCTTTGGAAAATTGCTTGCAAGTTAGATACATGAAGACATCTTTCTCAGTCAGAGATAAAAAAGGATTGTTGTTTGTTTGTTTTGCCTGGGAAGAAAATGTCTAGCAATCTAGGTCATTCTTCACAGTATAAATTTACTTTAAAAACATCAAATGTTCAGTTTAAAACACTGCCGATAGCCTGCTCTTCAAAGAGGAATGCTTATTGAGAAATGGTAACAGTCCTTCAGTTTTTCGTTGTGGAAAGAATGCTGGAACAGGAGTCAGGAGACCCAAGGTCAAGGTCATTTCTGCTGATAACCAGATATTTTGGGCTCATTACTTATCCTCTCTGAGTCTTACTTTCTTCATCTACAGAGTACAGGTTTATACTAAATAATTTCTACACCTTTCTTTGTACATAATAAACACTAGATAAATTTCTGTGCTAGACAGTCTTTAAGATCCTGTACATTCTATGATGGTAGGATCGAAGGGGTCCCTGGGCATGCCTAACAAGGCAGCTATTTCCCTGTTTGGAGTGTTCCCCACCACCCTGAATACTTATATACTGACCCCAGCTGGCTGCCCAATTACAGATTCATTCCTTAAGATGAAGCACAGCTTAAAATAAAAGCATTACTAGAATAAACTTTATAAACTATTTGCTATGTTATTTAGTTCATTTAACTAATCCAATAAGCAGTAATTTATTTAGTACATAAAATATTCAAGATACTGAGTATGTTTGGCTCTGGGTATGTTTGGAGTGCTGGAGATGAATGTCAAGATGATGCAGATATGGGCCTGCTCTTGAAGGACCTATAATGAGTCTGTGTCATATCAGATGAGCACTGCAGAATATGAGTGTTGTAAGAGTTCGAATGGGCAAAGGGGTTGCTGTCAGCTGCAGTGGTCAGGAAATTTTTTAAAAAATTAAGATCAGACTTGAATATGGCTTTGAAAGATGGTTGACCAATTTTAAAAAAAAATGGATAATGGGCTATAGCTTGGAGTGAATCAAAGCTTAGAGGTGGGAATTGCCTAGGCAGGTTGGGAAATAAAGATCAATATATAAGATGATGCTGATAGGTGGATTTCAGGAACTTCATATGGCAGGGTGTGTAGGATAGTTTCAGGGCAAACAGCTCCTAAAGCTTCAGAACTTCAACCTTCAGCCCTTGGATGCTATTGAATGAGTGTTTTTGAATTTGATCTGATGTCCTTCTAGGAAGAAGGGTTAACTAAAAATAATCTCGCCAGCAAAAATAAGCAACTTGGGAAGAAAAAGGAAATATTTGAGAGATCTTGAAGTGAAGGAATAGGGATTGGTATGCTCACTCATGTCTGATTCTTCAGTCCCAGTATCAACATTCACCCCTTTTTCCTCTTCCAATTTTTCTAGCCCTTAAAAGTGAGTGAAATATCAAACTGTAGAAGGTCATAGTCGCCTTTTTTGTTATATTTAGGTTCTAATCGTTTTTTAAAAATGTGAAAAAGTATGAAAGCTATAGAATCTGCCTCATCCCTCATTTCTGTCCTCGTACAAGAAGAGGACATATTTAACAATATTGGAATTACTGGTTATCTATTGCTGCATAACAAGCCACCCGAAAACCTAGGGGCTTAATACAACAATCATTTATTTCCCTTGTGAATCTCCAATCCGAGCTGGGCTGTGCGGGAGGCTCATCTGTGTCCCACCTGACCTCAGCTTGGGCAGGTCAGCTGGAGGCCAGAGCATCCTAAGGTGGCACACTCACATGGCTAGCAAGTTAGTTCCTGTTGTTAACTGGGAGCTCGGGGTTCTGGGTGTTGCTAGAAGGCTGGGGTGGGGGGCCCTGGTTTCTCCTCACATAGTCTTCCCCTTGGCGGCTTGGTTTCCATGAGTTCCCAAAGTGAACATCCTAAGTGAGAAAAAGAGAGAGGGAGAAAGGGAAAGAATGAATGAGTGAGCCAGATAGAAGCTACATCGCCCTTTTGATCTGAATTTGCAAGTTACCAGCACAGCTTCCACCCTACGTTAATTTGGTAGATGTGAGTAACTTAAGCCATCCCATATTCAAGAGGAGGGGAATTGAACACCATCTCCAGATGGGAAAAAGGTCACAGAATTTGCCAACATGTTTTAAAACCACCATAACACCCATAGGATGGTCTCCTCCCCTCCCAGTTCATCTTCCCCTCTCTTTAACTGTATCTTTGAATGTTCATAGGAATGAACATACCGCACCATCTAGGACAGGGCCACATTGGTCATGTAGGTGAGTGAAGCGGGGTGTGGGACACAGTGATGTAAAGGAGAGCACTTGCCTCACCTAAAACAGATGGGGACATCACCACTGCCCCACTAGACTCTTTTTTGTGTTGTCCAGCTTTTCTTGATTCTCTTTTAAGGCAGGATAGCTGATGATATAATCTATAGGGGGTCAGAAATAGAAACATACTTTTAGAGAATGTCTTCATCTTTGAAGCTAGTGTTTAAATTACAATTCTCAGTAAGGGGCAGAATGTTGGATTAAGAGGAGCATAGGACCTACCTTCTTTAGAGACATTTTATCCTCTAATAAAGTAGATACTCTGTGGATAGGCCCTACAGCTACATATTTTCATAAAATCCATGTCCCTGACTCTTGTGTCTGGTATCACTGTTTACTCAGAGGGCTGGTATCTATTTGAGACATTCTGACCTCCAAATTGTATGGGACCTCTGGGCCACCAGCATAGATAAGAAGCTAAGCTATAAAGACATGATCTGAGATGATGGTGGAAACTGCCTAAGAAGACTTGCTTAGAGAATCACAGAGTCAATCATAAAATACCTCTTCTGTGATTTGAAAGTCAAGGGCTGTTCTTTGGCACTCCCTTCACATTGCTCTTAAGGAAACTTAATCAAGAGAATGTTATTATACTTTGTTTTCTTCAGATGGGTTCTGCATGGCTAAAGTTATACTTGCTAGCTTCTGGTTTGTCTTTAATTTCAAATACAGGGGAGAGCAGTTGTTATTTAGGGTCTTTTCTGCAAATGGAATGAACATGCTTCAGTGCTTGCTGATTTCCCAGGTTTCTGAGAGTTGATTCTGAGTCATTTATTACAAATAGCTGAATAATTTCAGCTATTTCTAATAAACAGCAGTAAATTCCAAATTACTTTCACTTAAGAGCTTCCACATTTATTAGTCAGCTGTTTTATAGAGCAGGTTTTTACTCTTATTCTTAAAGGATAAGGCTATTTCTTCTATAAATACTGCCTGATGTTATAATGATATATATGAGGTGTGATAAAAAAAATATGGTTTATGTTTAAATTAAAAAATATATTATGGTAAAAGACACGCTGCCATTAATCCCCCTCAAAATACTCCCCCTCACTTCAAACATACTTATCCCATTATTCTTGCCACTTTCTGAAGCAATTCTAGAAGTCTTCTTTCATGAGTATCTTTAGTTGCGCTATTGTGGCTGCCTCGATATCCTTAATCGACTCAAAACATTTATCTTTCGTGGTCATTTTGACTTTGGGGAAGAGCCAGAGGTCACATGGTGCCAGATCTGGTGAATAAGATAGATGAGGACACACTGTAATGTTTTTATTGACAGAAATTGCTGTGACAGAAGCGATTTGTGACACGGAGCCTTTCTGCTGTGATCACAAAATATGGTGACTGCTGCTGCTGAGTGCCATCCAATGGAAAGGCAGGGATCTTCGATATGGGAAGACGCACTTCAAACCCCAGTAACAGTGTGTGACAAGTTTCAACTTGTTTGGTTCAGTCAATTGGGTGTGAGCTACAGTTGAGAGAAGGTGTGTTTTAAGTGTGCCACAAATCATCCTCCATCATGACAATACTCCGTGTCACACATCTCTTCTGGTATGGCAATTTCTGTCAAAAAAAAAAAATTACGGTGTGTCCTCATCCACCGTATTCACCAGATCTGGCACCATGTGACTTCTGGCGCTCCCCCAAAGTCAAAATGATTCAGGACATCGAGGAGGCCATGACAGCTCAACTAAAGACACTCATGAAAGAGGACTTCCAGAACGGCTTCAGAAAGTGGCAAAAATGATGGGATAACTGTGTTTGAATCGAGGGGGAGTATTTTGAGGGGGATTAATGGCAACGTGTCTTTTACTGTAATCATTTTTTTCTATTTAAATATTCACTGTATTATTTGATCACACCTCATATATATGTATCTATTTGGAGGCATTCTGACCTCCAAATCATATGGGACACGGGCTACAGGCAGAGATGAAAAACTGAGCTGTGATAAATATATGTATAAATAGTTATGCAAATATTTATTAAAACTATCTATGTCATGAAACCATATGGTGGAAGAAGGCTGTGTCTACACCATTGGTTTTGGCAGCAGGAACTTGTTCTATTGGATGCAGGGCCTGGGATGCTGGTATTTGATGTTTTAATTAAGCAGAGATTTTTTTTTTTTGTATTAAAACCTTTGGAAAGGTTAAAGAACTAGAAACAGAGGAGAACTGTGCAAGGAATAAGGACTGAGTCATTTTTATAAACATTTTTATAACCAGTTGGTTTCTTTCCTCTCACCTGGTTCCTTAGGTATTCATGGTTTGTAGAAATCCCAGGTGGAGGCATTTCATAAGAGTTCTAGATTAAAATAATGTTGCGGAGTCCATGTAGGAAACAGAAGGTACACTCAGGAGAGTTTAAGGAAAGACTATTTGCAAAAGTGTAGGCATGGTTCAGGGAAACCAACAAAGGACAATGAAAGTCCCATGGGGACCATTCCCATCCCAGGACCCAAAGGGGCAAAGGGAAGACCCAGACTTGGATGTAGGAGAGGCTGTTGAATGGGGTCTGTGCTTTTGGCAAAGGAAGACATCCACCTACCAGGTTGAAGGCTGGAAGAGTAAACCCTCCAGCCTCTTTTCCCCTTCCTTCTGGTTACCTGCTGAGGCCTTCCATTGGCAGACCCTAACCAAAACTCAAAGAGAGGGCAGGAAATCCATTGCTACATTCCATAAAATTAGCACTCTTGGGTACACAGCAGGGTGGAGAAGGAAAGTAGATTTGAAGGGGCCCTGGAAAATAACTATCGCAACAGATAAACACAACCCTACAGTTCTGGTTTTGGTGTGTTGTTTTTCTTTCTTCACAAAGATGAGCTCATTGTTTGGGCCTAGCTACATGATGAATTTAACATAAATTTCCCACTAATAGAATAAGGGTAAAGACTTAGATTGCATGAAATTCTCCCCTTACCATATTTCATTAGCTCAAAGACAAAGGCTTTCTTCAAGCCATGGTGGGGGGTGGGTTTCTGAGGTTAGATAACAGAGGTAGTTGGAATTAACCTTTCCTAAAGGAGATCCGGTACCAGGAAATAAACCCTGGTCAGAGTTCCAGAGAGAGCCAGGGATGGGGATGAGGAGGAAACATGCCTATCAATCAGATCGCTACACCCCTCAGTGCCTGGGGCAGAGGGACAGGACCTCAGAAGTAGGTGAACTACTGTGAGAAATGTGTTCAAAAGGGAGAACAAGTCAGAGAAGTCACCCATATCTCAGGAGTATATTTATCTGGTAGAATCTGGCCATTTACAGGTTTAGAACTGTTCACACCATGGCTTATTTCTCCATGGCTTATTTCTCCTTTACAAATGGAATTGTCTATGCTCTGCATACCCAGTGGGGTCACATAGACTCCCTTTTTGTGCAGAAGCAGCCCAAGAGAGACGGGAAGCACATGTGTCTACTGAGCCCTTTACAGATTCCAATGTATGCTAATTTACGTGATGTCATGAGCAATACGTTTCATGGAAACAGGATGTGAAACTTTTTATGTAAAGGAATCGTAGGGATTTTCAAGGCTATATAACCTTTTAAGAAGCCTAACTGCAAGCATAGTAGTTTTCAACATATAAATTGGGTCTGTGGTGTTTCTGTTTCAGTCCCCAAAAGACCTGCCATATGGCAAACTCATGGTGCCCGTGCAAAAGCAGTTCCTTAGGGCAATTCCAGCTCCTTAGGCTTTGGAATGAAGTTGACTTCTCTAGAAAATAAGGATGAGAACTGCTTGCCAATACTGGGAATACGTATACATCAAAGGCTGTGTTTAGAAAGAGAAATGTTTACATAAGCAGGTTATGGTCCCTGAGAGAATTGGGAATCGCATTCAGCCAGTGCAGCCATGTAAAGACCCAAAGGGGCTGAAAAGTTCCTTACGGTCATTCAGTTTGAAAATTACCTTAATTCGTCTTTGGACTTGAATTCAAATAATCACAAAGGCCGCCTTTGTATGGAATAAATCAGTAGTATTAATTACACTTATTTAATTCAACCATGGGAAAAACTAATCTTTTCATAAGTGGTTCATTTTCTGGATGACATTCTCTGTTGCTGAACCATTCTTTTTATTTTGTGATGGAAAAAAAGGTTAAAAATGTTTTTAATAAAAAGTTTCAATCTTTTTTCCTCTTCTCTAAAAATGTGCTGTGGAAGAATACTATTTTAATTGGAAGAAATATTTAGCGCAATAAAATTAAAGTATAACTGAGTACAATCAGGAAATGAAATAATCAGGATCAGACATCTGAAAGAGCCCATGAGGTTTCTTGTATGTATACACACAAGAAATGTGTACTATGATCTAGTTTTACGGAGTAGGCACTTAGGAGTCTTGGTAATAAACCAGAAAGTTAGGCATTTGCTATGTGCAATGCACAGGGCTAGTTCTAGAAATATAAGATGTATAAGATGAGGTTATTGCCTTCAAGAAGCTATCGTCTGATTGCAAAGATAAAAACCCATGAAAAGTCATTGATATACAGGAAATAAATAACTGTTCAATTGAAACGATGCCACGGAGCTGTGCACGCTTATTTCCCAGATAGATGGTACAGGTAATATGTGCTTTATTCAGAAAAGGGAGAGATGATTATGGAAAGGCCTGGAGCGACTTGGAGATAGAACTTGAGTTGGGTTTTTCAGAATGCGTGGGACTTAGATGGATTGAGAAGGGCCTTGGGCTTTACAAGAAGAAATCATGAAATAATAGAGCTTAAAATGGGCAGGGATCTTCACGGTCACGTAGTCTGGGCTGTGCTTGAATACCACCGGTGAGTCACAGCCTTCAGAGCCTGCTCTATTTTCGCTCAGCGTTAGTCATTAGAAGGGTTTTTTGTTTGTTTGTTTGGTCTTCAGGTGAAATCTATATTCTTTCCCCATGACACCCCTTTAACTTCCATTAGAGTTCTTTCCTTGTAGAGAAATTTGAATGCCTCTTCCTTATGTGAGCCCATGAAGTATTTGAAGAGATCTATTTTATTCCCCTAAGTCTTTTTTTCCACTTCTTTCAGCTGTTCCTAATTTTTCATGAGTTCCAGATATTTCACCATCCTGGTTACTTTTTGCCGCATATTTCGAGACCCTTCCTTCATCAATACATCTCTGTCCTGTAAAGCATGGATCTGATTACTTTATTATTAAAAACCTTCAGCAGCTTGCCCGTGCTTACAGAATCAATGCAGGCTCCTGGTTTACCCAGCAGCTGTGGCATAGTTCCCTAATGGGAACCAAAAATATTTGCACCATGTCCCCACTTCTGTAAAATGCCATCTTAACCAGAAGACACAGCATAACTGTGCCTTAGTATCGAATAAATCTCTACCTCTACTTTGCTGGGAGTAGATCTGGCTCATCTAGGTTCTTGGTAGGGAAAGGGGACGGAGAGGAGTGGGATTGTCAGTTGTGCTATGTTTCCTTTGGTGAGGAAGCAAGGCCATTGCCTGGATGCTGTAAGTACATGCGTGGCCACTGCATGGTGGCTTTCAGAGATGCTAAGACTTCCCTCCTCCTCTGGTCTCAGCCTAGTGCCCTGTCTAGCTCCTCACAGCTTCCTTGCCTTTGACCAAGGGTATCACCAACGCCCCCTCCTGAGTGTGAGCTCACAAGGGCCTTCAGGCCCTGAAACAATACAAAGGCCATGCTGGCCGAGTTGCTGATTTTCCATTTCTTGAAGCTAACAGGGTCTTTGACTTTTAGACTGGCTGGGAAAATAGGTGATTTCCTAGAAAGATAGATGGCCGAGGCCTGCAGAATCTATCCTTAGCACTATATACACTGAATTTCATTGCTTCCTTCTATATGCTGATCCTGCTTGTCTCATAATGATTTGAGCTGTTATAGACCAACTCACCACACTTATTGCAGCACTATGAAAGGGAAGGTCTGTCAATTCAGAGAGGAGAGTAGATTATAATTTACAGCTTTACTGAGAAAATTCAGAATGACTTCTTGTTTCATTCTGTGTCCTTCTAAAGTAGGTAGCATGGTTTCTCTGCAGAGCCCTCATCCCATTCTGATATTTGTCTTATTTAGTTGTTGATTTGCTGTAAGCTCCACGAGAGCTTCTAGCACCCGTTTAATTCTCTGTGTAGCACTTATCACTTCCTTGTATTCCTCGTGTTTACTTGCTGATTTTTTGTAAGCTGCATGAAAGTAGGAACACTGTCTTTGTTAATCACTCAGTCCCTAGCATCCAGCCCAAGGCAGTGGACTTTTGTGGATGACTTTTACACTGTTCCTGGCGTAAAATGCATTCTTCTCCATACTTTGGCATGGGGGTGGCCTTATGAGCCTTGTTCGATTTTAGCAAAAAGAGAAAAAATTTCCAGAATTTTAGTGTTATCTGAAAGACACCCTCCTGGTTACTTATTTGTCCCTTATGGTCTTCTCAATGTACCGCTACAATTGATCACCTGCCCACTTCCATTCCTGGAATCGTCTAGAGTGAAAAACTGCCCACTGCACTATCCTTCCTTGGGGTTTTGCTCTCTTAGTGTTTTTTGCCCACTTATTTGTGGCCTGAACAGAATTATCTGAGTATCCTGTTTACCGTAAGACAAGTATTTTGTTCCCAATCTTGTTCATTACTCCTTATCTCCCCGCACAACTCAAATATTATCTCCTTATTTCTTAAGGGGCCACACAGCGTTCAGTTCCAGGAATTGGGCTATAGTTATACATTTTTATCTACTTCTTTACCAAACATACTGTTTTCTTCTGAGAACCTACCTTCCTTCCTTCCTTCCTTCCTTCCTTCCTTCCTTCCTTCCTCCCTTTTTACTTCCTTTCTCCCTTCTTTTCTTAAACAGGCATTTTTATGAACACCCACTGTGTGCCAGGTCCTGTGTTTTCTGGGGTATCATGGTGAATAAGACGAGTAGGATGCCTGCCCTCTCCAAGCTTATGCTTGTGAATGTTTATTAGGGACTACTATAAAAACAATGTCCCCTGCCCCTCCCATCCCTCCTCCCCCCAGTATATGCTTCAGTTGAAGGGCTAAGTTCTGTTTTAACAAATATGATTTTGGTATAGAGATTGAGTTGTGGAATCAGAGAGGCCTCAGTGGACATCCCAGGTCTTCCATTTGTTATCTGGGTGACCTTGCCCAGGTAATTTAATCTCTTAAGGCTTCAGCTTCCTCGTTGATAAAATGGGGGAGGAACCAGTATTCACCTTACAGAATTCATGGGAAAATGAAATGAAGCACAATTAAAGTAAAGCACTTAGGACAGGAACTGACTCTCAATAACTGTTGGTGATGAGAATACAGATGGCTATCATAGCTGTAAGCCTGGAGGGAGTGTTTAGAAATACTTTGACCTTGGCTCTGATATGCATGGTCTTAATCTCCTCTTGCTTGACCAAAGGATAAAATGATCTGTTTAAATTAACAAAGGGGAAAAAAAAAGAGGTAAATGTGTGGGGATACATATAAGTACAGCAGTCATATTTTCTGAACTAAAAAAGTCAGTGCATGTAGTCGGGCATGCGTACATGTGCACTTGTCTGGATCACTTGTCACTGTGTAGATGGCTTGCTGAGGAGCAGATACAGAGCAGGGAGAGGAGGAAGAGGGAAACAAAAGGCCTGGGCTTTCTCATTTCCTGCTCTGTTTCCTATGGCTTGCCTATAGCTTTCATAGCCTTGTCTTTACATTATTGGAAGTACCAGAACCTTCCATAAATTATTACATGAAAGTGAGTAATGTGTGCTACTGCCCTGTAATGAACTAGGATGGAAATCCTGTGTATCACACTCTGAGGGCACCGATGTGCGACATAAAGAGGGTGTTCATCGCCGAAATGGGAGGGCAGACACCTGAGAGAAGACCCCACTTAGGGCAGAGTGAGTGCACCTGACAGGGCTGTGGGGTTGCCATGGAGTGTTCACATGGGTGGCCTTTAATGGGGAGTCTGTCTTAAATAGTTAACAGAGCAGTGAAGTGTCTAAAGGGCCACGCTGAAATTCCCTCATTAACACCAAGTTTGTGGCTTGAAAAATCAGCTTATTTGAAAATTTGTTCATTTTTTTTTAGTGCCTTTTAAGCAATTTGAGCACTTAGAATGACTCTTTGGGAAACTTAATAATGCCAACAAAAGTGTCCTAGAGGAAAGAAAAAAGCCTCCTAATTCTCCTGGAATATTTTTTATTTTTCAGCGGAGGTATCTAAACATAGTAGAGTGTAAATATTGAATAAAAATAGTTTAGGACAAAAATAGAAAATGGAGACTTGTTCTGCTGGTGTGAAAACACGTGTACCAATCACAATAATTTTATTTTTTCCACCTTAACCATTTCTGAATAATGTTCCATGCTGGGCAAACAGTTGTTTCTCTTTTTCTCCATCATCTAATTCCCACCCTCAACCTTTTCAAAAGAATTTACATTACTGTGTCTGTTTCTTCTTTAAATTTAAATTTCCATAGAAAGAGATTCAGAAACAACCATAGTGAGAGCAGCACATCCATGTAAAGCTGCTGTTTGTCTGCATGGTCAGGCTGCCCTCCAAATACCCAGCACTCCCTACGCCTTCTGCCCCTCCACATCCTGCCAATTCGCCTTGTATACTTTTACCATTGGTGCTTCTCCTGCATAGCACTTATCACTGTAATAATTTACAAGTAAAATTTGTAATTTGTTTTTAAATATCTCCCTCCTTTGTATGTACTGGGCCTGGCCCAGAGCCTGGCACGTTGTAGGAGTTCAGTTTATATTGTCGAATAATAGAATGACAGGCATCCTGCTCATGAAAGAATCAGCCTCCAAAATACTCACAAACAATCAAATAAACTACAACTAAAGTATATATATATATATATATATATATATATATATATATATATTCCATGTGTGAGATTTATTTTGTGTATAGCTTTGAATTTTCAAGCCGTGGCAAACATCAAATGCTACACTTAAATTGGATATGAGCATTTGAGTTTCTGAAAGTGTGAATTGATTTCACATAAATTATTTATCTTGGGCTTGTGTGAGATAGAGAAGGGGTGGCTAGTTCTACTAAATTGGAACTAGCAGAGGGAGAGTAAGTTATTGGTGGGGCTGGGTTCCCAAGCCCTGGTCTGTCATGAGAGCAATCAAAGAGACATGCTTATGTACCAGTCAGGGTTTCAGCAGAAAGTGGAAGCCACCTTGAACTGGCAGGCAATTTGAGGAGAATTTAACAGAAAATGACTTACAAAAGTGAGGATAGAATTTGCAGAAATTATTAAGAGATAGTGCAGTACCCCAGGGCTAGCTACAGCTAGGAGACTCTACTCTAATCCCTCTAGTCCTGAATGGTCGAGGGATGGAGAGTCACCAGAACTCATAGAGGGTGGCTGTAAGAAGGGGCCACTGGACAGGAACTGTGCCCTTCGGTAGGAGCACAGTCAACCTACAGCATCTCGTCCAGGAGGAAGCTAGGGGAATGCAAACAGCTCCCTCACTCTTCTCCCACCTGCTAACCTCCTACCACTGCCTTCTGTTGGTACAACCCAACCAGACGTTAGGGAATGGGGACCCATTGATTTAGTCCATAAGAGTCAGCTGTGCATGACTCAGAGTGAGGCAGGGCAGGTTGAATGTGGTACAAAGAGAAGGTATGAGATAAAAGAAGATAGAAGACACAGCTTGCATCCTCTTCACTGAAACCGATCAGAGGACACAGAAAGCCTGGAAAGTGTGAAAATCCCATAAAGGAATGAGGATATTTATGTGGGGGCCTTAGAGAGTCAGCCTGAGGAGAAGTGTTCCATCCACATGTCATGCACCTGCCCAGTGGCAGCAGCTAACCTCAAATCCCAGAGGTCTCACTAACTGGTCATTTGTTCGGCAAGTATTTGTGAGCATCTCGATGTGTTGGGGCACAAGAGCCTTGTTAGGGAGATTTTTGGTGCCCTCATTTTCCAACAGTGCAAGGTTAGATCTGTAGGATGTCCTTAGTACAGCTCTACTCAAGAGGAGTTCCCCAGACCCGCAGCAGCCCTGCGAGTTGGTTAGAAATGCGAATCCATGACTGCACCCTGACCTTCTGAATCAGCATCTCTGGGGTTGGGGTCCAGAAACCTGTGTCTTAACAGCTCTCCAGGTGATTCCTTTGCAGGCTCATGCTTGAGAAACTTAAGCAGATATTCCAGACTTTTGGAACATGAAGAAATAAGCTCAGGTCTGTGAGTAGTAATACTCGTACACACATGAACGCACAATGTAGTTCACACAATTTTATTTTTATATCTTAGCATATTTTCAAATAGTTCTCAAAAATAAGGAAATTGGGTTAAAGAGGTGGTTTTCAAACAGTGTTTATCTGGTCCTCTTCAGAGCTAAGGGGGGCACTGGGCTAATCCACTCAACTAAAATAATAAATTTATTTTTATAATATTTCATTTGCACACAGGGCTCTAAAGCTTAAGAAATATTTGACAGACCTTGTTTCAGGTCACCTAAGATTTACTCTTGTTCAAATGTTCTGTGGTGCTGTGTATATGTATCAACTGCATTAACTCAGTATGTATGAAATGTATATTTGTAGCTTACATAGAAGTATATTTGGTTTTATTTCAGAATATTAGCACTGACTTATGGCCAGGGGTGCTATTTTTCTATTTCCTGCCCTTTGTGGTACAGATGAAGGGGTGTGCCCATGAACCTTTTTACCCTAAATGCATGTGTGATTTAGGCAGCTACTCCTTGGCAGCATGTCCTCAGTTGTTTTATTTCCTTCCGCTGTTTTGAACACAAAGAATTTGCAGAAAGTCTCACTGCATATCTGCTTGCACCAGCTTGTGTGTCTAAAGCTGTCCATGTATGCATTAAGCTATTAAATATTTAAAAATGGAGAGTGGTATGGTTTAGCAGGACGGCTCAGAATTGTTCCAGTCCTAGTTCTGTATCTGACTTACAAATCCAAAAGCTTGGACAGTCACTCATTATTGTTGTGCTTGTATTTTCTTGTCAAACAGCCATAATACTGTATTATCTACTGTGTCATATGTGGTGGCTTCAGAATTTCTGCAAAGAAGAAGGATGGGGGCAGTTACCTTGTTCTTGGGGGTGGATAGTAGCATTGGGACTTGTCTTGAAGGTAAATTTCTAAGCGGGCACACACTATTTGTCTTAGTTTGCATATCAAATTTCATAGACTCAGACAGGTCTTCCCAAATGGTTTTATTTATACTACATGGAAAATTGACAAAATGGCAATTGATTATATCAAAGAACGCACTTAAAACTTTTTGTTATTGGTTTTTGGGAGGAAAGTATTAGAGCAGGAAAGACTAAAGTTCTGGCTCCCAGCCACTTCTTGACATAGCTCCTGGGCCACCCTGGGATGTTATGAAGATGATAAACCAATGAAAGGACTCAGCAAGTGCTAGAATGGGAGAATTATCAAGCTGGTCACATCTAAATTTCCTTAAGCTTCTTTAGAGAAGAGGCAGTGTTTTGTTCATCTCTGTGTCTTTTTCCAGATCCTTGCACTTAGTGCAATGCTGGTCTTTTTTTTTTTTTTTTTTTAAAGATTTTATTGGGGAATTTGGGGAGGGGAACAGCGTTGGGGAATCAGGGAAGGGGAACAGACACGTTGCTGTCTTTTTGTTCTTCAGTTTAGTTGCGGAGGATGTTGCTTCACTGTTGGTATCTTCATTGCGCTCTTCCCGGATGAGGCAGATCGGTCTCCGGCCTCTGGATGTCGCTCACCGCGGCTATTGGCAGCTCACTCTTGGCTGCCAGCCGCTCACGCTGGCTGCGGGCCACTCACTGTAGCCTATGGCAGCCCACTGCAGCAGGGGCTGCAGCCCACACCATCACCGGGGCTCGCACAGCCCAGCTCCAGGTGGAGCTGTTGTTAGCTGTAGAGGGCAGTGTCTCTGGCCCTCATGTGGGATCCGAACCGGGGCCGCTGGCATCCCCAAACCAGCGCTTAACCAATGCACCACTCGGCCGGCCCAATGCTGGTCTTTTAGTAGCTGTTAAATAAGGACTTGAAATGCAGACAAATGTGTAACTTGGTGGTTACCTGGGTCACCTTCTTCTTTGAAATGGGCATAAGGTGGACTTGAATTCCATCCCAGGCACTCCTAAATCCTAAAGGCGTATAGTCTCATGGCCCACTCTTGTGCTGGTTTCTGGCTGTACTTGAGTTCTTGGTCACATGTCGGATCAACTGTGGCGGCTCTCCTCTCGGCCCTGTGCATGCAGTTGCCAGCCCCTTCCTTCTCCTTGATTCTCCAAACAATTCTCAACACCTGGCATTAATCTCTCGACTTCTCTTTACTGGTCAGAGATACTAGTTGGGGGATAGTAGCACATAGATCATGTAGGGTTAAATACTAGTTTTGTTTTTTAAAAATTGCCCTCGGGCACATAACTTCCCATTATTTAAGTGTGGGCTGCACATAGTGACTTCTTTCAAGAAAGGACAGTATGGAAATGTGGAGGAAGCATCATTCTACAGTGGAGAAACCTAGTACACACTACTTCAGCCAGGTTGTCAAGGCCAACATCAATCATCATAAAACACTGATAGTAGATGATACATCAGAAAAACATCAGACAAATCCCAGTAGATGGCCATCCTATCATATACCTGACCAGTATTCCTCAAATCTCTCAAGGTCATAAAAAAAAAAAAAGTCTGAGAAATTATCACAGCTAAAGGAGCCTAAGGAGATGTAACAACTAAATGTAATGTGGTGCCTAGAAAGAAAAAGGACATTAATTAAAAATGAAGGAAATCTGAATAAACTATGGACTTCAGTTAATACCAAGGTATTAATATTGGTTCATTAATTATAACAAGTATTGGGTAGTCATAAAAGTCATGATGCATTTTTGCAACGAAAAATATAGAAAAAACATATCATGACTTTTCTGACAACCCAATATACCATACTAATGTAATATATTAATAACAGAGGAAACTATATGGGGAGGGGGTGAAGTATATGCAACTCTCTTTTCTATCTGCTCGATTTTTCCATAAATCTAAAATTGTTCTTAAAAAATTAAGTCTGTTCATAAAAAAGAAAGTCCTCTGGTTATATACCTGGAATAGAAAATTTCTCTCCACCAATTTCCTCCTTGCATTTCTGGTCAAGGTGCTGGCCCTAACAGCCTGCCTAATCACAACACTGCCCTTCTACACCTCACAGCTCTCCTGCTTGGGGGCACCCCTAAATATACCTTTCCCACTAATCCCCATTATTTTCTTTCACAGAGCACTTTGGGGTTCTTTATTTTACTCTAGCTCATCCAGTTGTTCTTGAAGTTATAATTACTATTTCTTCCTTCTGCAAAGGAACAAACAAACTCTCCTTATTGGCAGCTTATTACCAACCCAGATTTAGCCCTCCTTACACAGTTTTGGGGATTTGGGCATCACCGTCTTTCAGTGTGACCTGACTCAAGGCAGCTGAACTGCGTGGAGGGAAGCAATGGTCATTGTGGAGTGCTGCCTTGTCTTCTTTTAAGACTTTCCCTCAATTTTAATTACACGGTTTCCCCCTCAAAGCTAACACTGAACTATTTCTAAACTATGTAAGCAGGGTGGGAAAAAAGTAACTCGCAATGTAGTGCCAGACACGAAGGACACTTAAAAAATGTGCTGAGAGGGGCCAGCCGAGTGACGCGGTGGTTAAGCGCTGGCTCGGGAAGACGGTTCAGGTCCCACATATGAGGGCCAGTGACACTGCCCTCAAAAAAAAAAAAAAAAATGTGCTTAGTGATTGATGGATGCTCTGGAGATCAGTTGAGTTCACTGGGTAGCAGATTCCACAGTAGCTTTCACATGTCATCATTCCTACAGAAATTCTCTTCAGGTTGCAAAGTAGGTTCTGATCCATGTGATTCTCATGAAGGACATCCTAAGAAAAAGAAGGGGGAAAAAGCAAAAGATGTGTACTCACACTTTTCTGGATCTGTACATAGATGATTATCTCATGTAATCCCTACGACATTTTGAAGTAGATATTTTTTATCCCAGTTTAGAGAAGGAATATGGGGTGAATGGGCTTGTGTGTCATGGTACAGCCCATGAGTGGCTCAACTAAAGTCCAGAGCCCAGCACGGCCTAACTCCAAAGCCTGTGCTCAGTGCCACCTCCTCAGCCCGCCCTGCCCCTCCAGCAGGCCTGCTGCCCGTGTCACTGGAGGAAGCTCTAGATTTTCTCTAGCTCCTTGGCATTTACTTTTATATGTTGCCAATGCTTTCCAGAGGTGAAATTTTTAGTCTGCATGTTGTTTTTCATCCTCCTCAGTGTTATCCTCCTCCTCCTCACATACCTCTAGTGACTTGGTTGATTTCTGCTGGGGATTTTGTGAGAATACACGGAAAGGCTGTTTGTGTGTGATTCTCTTTCCACTCAAGACAAGTCTGAGGGCCTACTCTCTCAGATGCAAAAGATGGCATGGCTTTCTTCATATCCATTACATATCTACTTATGACTTTTCCTGCTTCCTCATACATGGTGGCCATAAGATGAGGGGAAGAGAGAGCATAATTGGGGGCAGTGGGCAGCTAAGTGGAGAAAAATAATCAGGAGTCCAGGCCAATCTTACTGAGGTCTCCATCTTTTTTTTTTTTTTACATTTTTTTAAGAAAGATTTTATTGGTGAAGTGGGGAAGGGGAACAGTGTTGTAGAATTGGGGAAGGGGAACAGCCAAGTTGTTGTCCTTCAGTCTCAGTTGTGGAGGACGCAGCTAGCTCAGCTCCAAGTCCAGTCTCCATCTGGCTGCCCTTTGGCAGCTTGCAGCTGCTCAGCTCAAGGTGCCATGTTCAATCTTAGTTGCAGGTGGGTTTAGCCCACCATTCCATGCAGGAGTCGAACCAGCAATCTTGTTGTTAGGAGCATGTGCTCTTCACCAGCTGAGCCATCCTGCTACCTGTTGGCAGCTCAGGGGCAGCTCAGCTCGGGCGCAGCTCATTGGCCCATGTGGGAATTGAACCGGCGACTCTGTTGCTCAGAGCTAAAACTCTTAACCATCTGAGTCACTCAGCCGGTCTCCTGAGGTCTCCATCTTTTGTTTAGCTATTTCAGTGAGCAACTGAGGCAAGATTTTGACTGATGCCCACTTAGGTCCAATTCCACTTTGGACCATCATTTAACCTTTGCACTCTCAAGGAAGGGATGATGTTGCAAAGACAGCAGGAATTAAGTTGAAGACCATGATAAACAATAAGGTCTTATGCATTACATCTTTAGAACACTTCAGGGAAATGACCTCAGTAGAGGAGAGATTTAAACAACATTTTAACCGGCACCGTTGATCCAACTTAGTGGATTTATGGATTTCTTCTGAATTTAAAACAAACAAACAAAAAATCCAATTGCAACAGTAGTAGAAGTAGAATTGTATAATATGCCTTAAGAACAGCCTAGTTTTTGTTAAACCATATGTTAAGTTAGAAATTTAACAAATATAGAGAATAACATATTGCTAGAATATGGTTATCCCACACATCCTGTAAAACTACTTTGTGGCAGCCAGGGCTTTACTGGTTGGGGCCACAAAAACTCTGTAAAAAGTAGTCTTTTTGAATGGTAGACAGCTGCCCTCCAGGCTGTGGCAGCCATGAAAAATTTGCATGGAAAGTTTTTGTTATTTCAACACTAGTATAGTGCAATACATAATGCAATTAAAGTATCCATGTTTCTGAAAAGAGGTTGGAAGGAAAAGTAGAAATCAGCAGAAGCAATTTAAAATACATCTCCTTGCGGGGAGGGGGGTGTCACTTTGTAAGGGGTAAAAAAGGTAACTATAGCATGGTTTTGTACACCTGTAACTAATAATAAAATAAAATAAAATATATCTCCTTAATTTCTTTATTAAGAGTAAGAAATAAAAGGCATACAGTAGGTTGTTATTACCTGCATCCAAGTGTCTGGAGACTCTAGGCTCAAATAAGTAGGGACCTGGGTTTGGAAATGGTTTGTGTTAATTAAATTTCCTATGGAGGTCAGCCATTGATTAGAAAAATAAAGCTAATGAGAGTAAAGTTAGAGGCAAGGCACTTACTGCTTATAGTATACATGTATGTGTGTATGCATATATGTGCGTGTATGTATGTATGTGTGTATGTATGTATGTATGTACGTACATATGTATGTATGTATTGTTATTATTCTGAGAGCACCATGGGAATTACACCTAAGTAACTAAGCCGAATGATTTATGCTTTATTATCTATAAATGCACACATGTAATTAGATTTTTTTTCCTGCTTTTTACATATCCCAGACCAGAAATAAATCTAAGAGCTTGGACCTACTTACTCTGAGGGTTGGAAGTTGTAAAGTAAGGTCAAATCATATAGAATTATTGCTTTTGTAAGTCAAAACCAGTCAAATAGCAGCAATTTCACATGATTCAATCTAATATATGAAAAGGCTTGGTAAATTCTGAGATGTATCACAAAATGTAATGAAATGTCATTCGTTATCTGGCAGCAGTTATCAAGGATGAAGCTTTATATTGGAAGAAATTAAAAAGTCCTTCTGAAGTTTATTTTGAATTATCAGGTTTTTGCCAGGCGGAAGCCATCCTGGGCTCTCATAGCCAGGGGGCCCACCTAGGAGTCAGGAGACCCGGGCTCTACTTATGTTAATGATAGAAGAGATGATAATTAATGTAATTAATACCTTCCCACATCCTGTATCTTTTAGTCAAATGAAATAAATGTTGAAGGGCTTTGAAAAGTTAAAGATTATGTTGGGTAACATAGTGTTATCATCATCATTACTAAGGGTGGAGGAATTCGATAGACTGTTCAGAGACAGTAGAATGTAGTCTTGAATAAAAGATCACATAGGCTTCTCCGTCAGCTAATGTGGCAGGAGATGTCTCCCATTAATGTGAGAACAGGCCTGCAGAGCTTGGTTTGATAAAAATGAGACATCATTTGGATGGCATCGTATTATTTTTTTAATTCAAAATATCTTTAGCTTTGGGCTTAGAGCAGGAAGGAACAAATGGTTCTGTATGTCGCCAGATCTGGTGGAGACAGGTGGTGTGTTCAGCTTTGCCATGGGGGCTGTTCTCACAAACAGAGAGCACCCGTGTTCTCCAAATTTCATGGTAGTGTAAACGACTGAACCAATGAAAGTTCCAACCTGCTTTTTCTCCTGTGCACACAATAAAATCCAATCCCAGTTCACCCAGGATTGTTTTCCAAAGCAACCTGGGGTCCACAGAGATGCTTAGATTACATTTTGCTAGCAGGTATTTTCACAGGCAATGGAGTTTCAAACAAGCTGCTTCAAGAGTATGTTCATTATTTCTCTCTGTTCACATTTTGGAGGTTTGCTAAGATTTTATTTGGAGGGGAAAAAAAATCACTGATAGAGTTTGAAGAACATGATGTAGGAAGCACATACACATGTGCCATTTGGACTAGCATTTTGTTGTTTTATTTTTGTTTATTGTTTGATTGTGGAGGGCTTGGGGGTGAGTTGGGGAGTAGGGAAGGAAGCTGAATACTTTCCTTGTGCCAGATTATCATGCATGTATTATGTCATGTGTCCCATACACAGAACATGTATTATATCATGCATTCATCACAGCATTCTGCTAGGTAGACACTTAGCATTATGACTTACAGATAAAAAGACTGAGCTTTCACAGCAGAGCATTCTAGGCAAGGCCTTGGTCTCAACCACTGACCTCAAAGGGGTGGGGTGACCTTTGTTTACCATGAATTAGTCTTAGATCATTAAAACTCCAAAATGGGAAAATCTATGTCACAAAAATTATACATTGATCCCCTCGCTGGACCCAGAAAAGTTGCTCTAAGCTACAAAGGCCCTGACGAATCTATTGTTTCTTTTAGGCAAGACAAACTGTCCTTTAAGGCTGTTGGCCAATTCTGTTTCCAGCTTTTGTGATTTTCTCATCTAGAAAGAAAACCTCTTTATTCTGGGAAGACCCACTTGAGTGGTTCCCTTGAGTTATGTAGACATAAAGCAAACACCTACCTGCTATTCTCAGAGTATAACAGGAGAGTTTGGGGCTTGGAGAAAACTGGAGCTCCTGGATGGATAGAGGTGATCTTAAGTTCTCCAGAATTCATTATCACACAGAACCTAAAGGCTCCTGGGTGGAGTGACAAACAGATTTGCATAAGGTCTTTTAAAGGGCAATGCTTCATATTCTATTTTCCTTTGTCCACTAGGCTAGTGATCTGGATTCCATACTACTCCAGAGGTGTCAGATGGGAAGTTTTGATACTAAAACTCCTCTGGTTAATGTGCCCTGGCAGAAGGGTCTGGCTGAAAATGGCCGTGTGTGTGTGTGTGTGTGTGTGTGTGTGTGTGTGTGTGTGTGTGTGTAAATTGCAAGAGCTGTATCAAGAAGCACCTCTAATGCTGGGAACAGGAGCCTTGGAGTGGAGTGCCCAAGAGAGTGAAGCTAGGAAGGAATCCTCACCCTCAGCAGTCTTAGTGGCAGGCCATGAGGTGGGCCTCAGGTCCCATGATACTTATTAGCATTGATTAGCTCTTAGGCCCTTGGGTTCAGGGTCACCCACTAGTTAGCAGGCCCTGGCGCTGGAGTGCTAGATTCTGCTTCTAGCAGTGTCAGTATGAGGTGTCTACAGTGGCACCCAATGGGGGACTTCAATCAATTGATCCAGCTTTCTACCTCCTCCTTTTTGCGACATCTGACAGCTTGGATTGAGTAGGAAACCCTAGGACCCTGGTCCAATCCAGACAAGAGTACCCCAGGAAGAAAGACCTCCTCACAAAAAAAGGAAGTGATCCTTGAGCCATATTATTTCATAACAAAATGTGGTAATGAAGCTTGTAGGTGTTCCCTAGTAAACATCTTTGAATTCCTTGATCCTAGTTGCTCCCCTCCTCTTGGAGAAATGGGAATTCCTTTGCAGGCTCTGTTGTGGTTTGTAACAGTGTTCATGGACCCATTGCGAAATTCTAAGATTTTAAGTCCTATCATAGTAACCACTATGTGATCACCAACAGATAGGTAAGAAGTGGAAATAATTAGAATTTAGTTTGTTACAGAAATTTTCAGCAGCTGTTTTGAGAGCTCTAGTTCTTTCTCTTCATCAAGCATTCCAACTACAGTAAAACCTTGATTGCAAGTAACGTGGTTTGAGAGTGTCCCGCAAAATGAGCAAACGTTTCTAATACATTTTAATGTGGTAAATGAGCAATGTCTTGCAATATTGTAGTTTGTTTCTGGAACAAATTATGCCCGCAAACCAAGGTAGTAGTGTACTTGTTATCATAGATGTGTTATCATATAACTCAACACATGTATAGTCTGTAACATTAGGAATATGTGGTATATATTGTTTCCTAATTGGTATTCCTACACAACATTATTTCACGTTATTAAATATTTTTCAGAAGTTTGACTGCTATGAGTGCATTGTATTCTTTTACATAAATGCACCAGAATTTACTTAAGCAACTTTTAGGCACATTGGATATTTTTATTTTCATCCTTAAAAATAATGCTATAATGAACATCCTTGCATGGGAATTTCTCTGACCTTCTCTTATTATTTCTTTATGCTAAACTTCCAAATATAAAATTTCTGGATCAGAAGGCAAGTTTAAGTTTCTTTATACCTATGTCAAACAGTTCCAGATGAGAATGCATATTCATGTCAGTATGAATAATTTTTAAACACAGGTTTACCCACTTGATCAGTAGAAAATGGGAAACATTTTTTCTTTTTTATTGCTTTGTTATTGAATCAAGCTATCTTATTATACTGATAATGTGTATTTTGTGAATTGTCTACTCATGTCATTTGTTTTTTCCCATCAGAGTTATTTATTGTCCATTATTTAATTATTTGCAAGAATTATTTATGCTTTAGGGGTATTAGCTCTTTGTCACAATCATTGCAAACATTTTCCTAATTTTATGCTTTAATTTTCACATAGCCAAATCTATCAATTTATCCTTTATGATCTACTTCATTTTACTGAATAAATGAATAAATATTAATAATGATGTGTGAATAACAGCACAGCCACTGCTGTTCTCAACAAATAATTCAGGCAACAGAAAACCTTTTCCAAAAATGTGTTTTTACTTTTGATCTAGTATTGCTCTTTTATTATTTTTTAGAGGAAATGAATTTTCCTAATAACCCCCCTAGGAAACCTTTTGGAAGCATTCTTGTTCAGATGTTTCCCATTTCATGCCAAAATATTTTCTATTTTCATGCACTATAAAAAATGTGTTGTCATACCTATTTTCCTGTGGGACTGCACTTTTCTCCTTTCAAAATCAGGCAATTCCTTCTCTATTCTTATGGATAAGTTGGATTTCTGTAAATGTTTAGACATTTAGACAAATGTTTTGATGTTTTCATATGGTATTTGTGGCAGAAACTGACTGGCTGCTCACCAAGTTTGTGTCCTGGTCACACAGCTCAACATGTTTCTGAGGCATGTGTTTTTGTTAATAATCAGGTGTGGCTATCAGTGGGTTATGGCCAATGGAATGTGAGCAGGAGTGATGTGCACCACTTCTAGACTTGGCCCATAACCACACTTTTTCTCTTTGTCTATGGTAGCTTTGGAAGCCAAACATTGAGGTTGGTGGAGTCACAAGATGGAAAGATCATGGGACCCTGAATCATCTCCAATCTTGCTTTTGAATCTTTGGGAGGGAGAAATGAACTTCAGTTGGATTAAGCCACTGATTGGTTATAGCAATTGGTGTTACCTTACCTAATACTATATCTTTAGTGGTCCAGTTAGAGAACATTTAGATTTGTAACAGGTTTTGAAACATGGTGTGCAAAGATATTAGATAGATGTGAGCTGATGTCAATGTGTAGGGATATATCCAGAGGCATGCTACTGAGCTCTGTTCTACATGTAGATGAAAAAGGTCGTAAGTGGTCTGGAAGTGGAAAATAAGATACTTAGAAGAGAGCCACAATCAATACTTTTATATATCTCAGGGCCTTTTTGTGTGTGATTTAAGAGAGGAGAATTATGACTAGTACTGGAAATTACAGGAAGGCATATTTTAGCTCATCATAAAGAATTTAAAATAGACTGGAAGGACATGAATTCCCATTCACTTTAATGATGCTTTTGGTGAGAAGTAGAATTATAAGACCATTAAGATCCTTTCCATATCTAAGATTCAAAGAGACTATGAAGTACTATAGAACGTTTTTATCATGATCACCTTCTTAGTTCATCTAAATATCTTTCCAAGTATTTCTCTCTTCCTAGGACAGGGCTGGTAGGAACCATTTCAGGCTGGGATTGTGATGGCCTCATTTGGTTTCACAGTGATGTGGCTTGTTGTTCTATCAAGGAGCTTTCCTTCCAGGCCACTGTTAGATTTTCTTTTAGTTGTGGGTATTAAATCTGGATATTTATTGACTCATATAATGGAAAGTCCATAAGAAGGGCAATTTTAGGAAAGGTTGATCCAGCAATTTAAAGATGTTTTCAGCCTTCTGATTCTATTCATTTTTCTATCTGCCATTTGCATTGCCAGTGTTATGCTGTGGCATTTCTGTCCCTCATTGTTGGAAGTTAGATGCCAGCAACAACTGGCGTAACATACTCCCTCAGTCAAGGCCTCAAGAATTGATGGGTTGCAGGAAACAGAAATGGGGAGTATGGTGCATGTTAAGGATATATAGAATATGAAGTGAGATAAATGGAGTATGAGGAATGAGAGGGGGCTTTGAAAAACAGGAAGTTTAGATCTATGTGCTCAGTAATTAACAGGGAATCTTATTAGGTTCTGAAGCAGAGACATGGAATAATGAAAAGTATGTTTATGAAGACTAGCCTGATGTTATTTCATTTAAATAGGTTTGAGTGAGGAGTTGTTATGATTTGAAAAGAAGTTTCCTTTTTGAAGTTTTATTCCATGATGTGTTGAAGTAATTTAAAACAACTTGTAAAAGCTAATTATTAATGTTTCTGGAATTTTGCATGACAGGTTTTAGATCATTGGTAGCTTGAAATTGATCATGAAGGAGCATTTACACCAGAAGATTACAAAATAGCACAAATCAAGGCTTTCCCCCTCCAGAAAGCCAATACCAAGCATGCATCTGATTTTCTTAACCTGTTCTAGGATTGTGAGAAATCCTACTAAATAAAAAGATAAAATAAATTCTAAGACCAAAATAATATCACAAAAATATATCATGGGATTAATGATCAGTCATTGCTCTATGACAAACAAGCCTAATAATCTATTCTCCTTCTCAAATGAATAGGGACTGATTGGGACTGTTTCTTTCATTTGAAATAAATGCCCCAAAGGTATTATTCTAACTTAATACTTTTCAAACTTTAATGTACATGTCAGTTACCTTGGGAACCTGTAAATGCATATTCTGATTCAGCAGATCTGGAGAAGTGTCTGAGATTTCCTGTTTCTAGCAAGCTCGGGGTGGGGTGTGTGATTTCATTGCTGTTGGTCTGGGGAATTTGAGGAGCAAGGCTTCAACCCTTAATTTTTATAGTCTGCTGCAGGAGAAAAGGGTGAGACTGTTATATTATACAACAGAAGTGTTAGATCAAAGAGGTCCTTTCTCCTGGTGACATTTTACAATGATGACAGGGAGCTATCGTTTTCATATCTGGTCTGCTGGGGAAACTAAGTTAATTAAATGGAAGGAGATTTTCCAGGTACTAACCAATGAAGCAGATTGCTGGAAGCACTAAAAGTGACTTGATTGAAGCTAGTTACCAAACAGACCAGCAGCCAAATTGGCTTGATTGGAGAAAACAAAGCAAGGAATGAGAGCAAGCTGAATGGAAACAAGTTTATCCTTCTTTTGTGTTTATTTATTTTGCATGTAGCTCATATGTTCTCTTGGACTATCTAGGTAGAAAGATAAATGCAAGCTCCCAACTTGAATTTGGCAGACTCTGCCATGACACAGCTTTGTCTGTGAGACACATTGCTTTGTTTTTAACCTTATTGCCCAGGAATTATGTCTCAAGGGTGGATGATTGCTAAGCCATTAACTTCAGTGTTATTGAGGAGAGTGTCGTCAGCTTTTATAGGGATAGTGTAGACTTCTACATTTTTCTTGGAAATAAAATGAATGAACCATAGTTTAGTGCTGAACTTTAATTGTGTTTCTACGAACTCTCTCTTTGGAGATAAACTGATTATCCAGGATTGTAGATTTCTATCCAGGGTCCAGAAATCCCAGTAAGAATATCTGGGTGAAACCAAACTTTACTGCTCTTTCTGAAAATTTCCTAGGTTTTGTTTTGATCAATATTTCACCATGGCCCAGACCAGATGACTGTTAAACTAAAGCCAGCCTCTGTTTTATGTCTGGAAATTAGGGAAGTGGGAAGAGTTGAGGTGCAGTGGAAAAACGCAAGAACTCTTCAAAGTTGCCTGGAAACCCCATTGTAAACTTGAACTAAAAGTATAGTTAGCGAATGGAAACTGGAATACCTAAGCAATACCACAATTAGCCTTTTTGAGATGCTGCTAAGGCAACAGTAGTTCAGTTTTACCAATGAAGAATTACCATTGGGCAAGGGTGGAAACTGGCTGTGAGATATGCAAAACCACTGAACAGTAATCCTGGAAAAGACTGTAGAAGTGCTCTAACCCACCCTGCAGGATTTATACATGAGAAAATAAGGCTCAGGGCTTGTCATCAGAATATATGGCTTGCCCCAAAATCACCCTGATAGCTGGAAAAAGAGCCAAGACTAGAACTCAGGTATCTTTTTTTGGGGGGGGGTAGGGTGGGGTGGGGTTTGGGGAAGGGGACCAGCCAAGTTCTTGTTCTTCAGTCTTCGTTGTGGAGGGCACCAGTTGCTATCTGGCTTCCCGTCGGCAGCGTGTGGCCTCTAAGCTCAAGGTGCTGTGTTCAGTCTTAGTGGCGGGTGGGTGTAGCCACCATCCCATGTGGGAGTTGAACCAGTATCCTTGTTGTTAAGAGCGCACGGCTCTTTCCACTGAGCCATCCAGGCAGCAGCTCAGATCAAGGTGCCTAGTTCAGTCTTAGTTGCAGATGGGTATAGCCCACCATTGAACAGGCAATCTTGTTGTTACACCAGCTGAGCCATCCTGCCACCTGTTGACAGCTCAGCAACAGCTCAGCTCAGGCGCAGTTTCACTGGCCCATGTGGGAATCGAACTGGCGGCCCTGTTGCTGAGAGCTCGCACTCTAAGCCAGCTCTTAACCAACTGAACCATTTGGCCGGCCCAGAACTCAGGTATCTTGATATTTTTATTTATCATGTGTGATTTTTTTTATTATACCACAGATTGTTGATTTATTATGTACCTGGTGCTATGATTAATATTTTACTTTTATTATCTCATTTAATACTTATAAACCATATGAAACTCTTATCCTTTCATTCACTTAGGCCAATTCATACTTATTACACACCTACTATGTTTTAGTCATTGTTCTATGTGCTGGGGATACAATCAAAGCAACTGCACTCATATTTTTATATTCTAGTGGGAGCAATAGATAATGTCTAACCCTAACAAATAAACCAATAAATGTGATCATAAAACAGTCTAGGTTAAAATAAAACAGGCTAGTATAATGGAGGGTACCTGAGGTAGAAGACGATGGCTTTAAATTGTGGAGGTGACATTTGGGATGAGACTTGAGCGACAGAAGAGTGTTTCAGGCAGAGGAAACAGCATGTGCTTCCCCAAGGAAGGAAGGAGCATGGTAAATTCAAAGAAAAGAAATGAAGTTAGGATGATCAGACTATATTGGTGAGGATAAATGTGAAATAACGTAAGATCCATGAAAGATCTTCAAGGTCAAGGCAAAGAGTTTGGGAAAGTGTAAAGCCTTTTGTGTGTGTGTGTGTGTGTGTGTGTGTGTGTGTGTGTGTGTGAGGAGGCTGGGGGGAGGGGTTAAAAGCGGGGAAGTGAAATGATCCAATTTACAATTATTACTATTTCCTTTCTATCACTTCCTCACTTTACAAATGAGAGGCCAAGGTACACAGACGTCCTGTGACTTGCCCAATGCCATTCAGCTATTGAGTGGCATAGGTGGCCTTAGCTCTGAATTGAACAATTCCATATCCCATGCAGTGCTGTTTCCTTTTCCCCCCTGTACTAACACTATTCCTACATGTACAAGAGTTATACTAGTAAGCTAAATAATTTTTTTTGACTTTGAGTGCTTGAGCTAATATTGTCCCCCTGGAAAATAGGTCAGGGGTAGTGTGCTTCATTGCATTCTGCTCTTAAAAGAGTGAAGGAACTCTGATTCCAAGTTTAAAAGTCTTCCAGCAGCTACTTCAATGAGTTTTGTTCTGTCTGGTGTTGCAATTTTCTTTTGGACACTGGCCAGGCTAATGCAGCAGAAGAGTGTGGTGGGCAATGGTGCATCTCAATGGAAATGTACAGAAAATGGAAATTAATAATGTCAGAGCTCTTTAGTGTTCCTCCCCATGAACCTGAAAGGATTAGCAAACAAAGTGATCTAAAGGCAGGCTAAGTCTTCTTCCTCAGTCCTTCCTGAACCATCCAGCCCAAATGTCATTAGATAGAGTTGAGCGAGGGAGGTGTTCATTTCAGTGTGCATGGCGGGGTGGGCATTGTGGGAATCAAAGAGAGATGCTGAGGTAGCTCAGGCAGGATTTTGGAGCCCAAGTGGGGTGAGAAGTTTGTTTGCACAGTCCTGGAGTATTGAAGCCAGACAGAGGTGAAGAGGATGTCTATACCAGGAACAGGGAGAGCAAAGGCTATGAGCACACCTAGTGCCCAGATATTGGTTTCTAAATACCATTTTCCACTAAAAGAAACCAGGGATCCTTGGAGAACTGGCTGATTCCAGAGCTAGAGCAGGGAAAGTACAAGATGAACATGGAACACTATGTTGTGCTAAAAAGTGAGAAGATGCTCAAAGAGTGATGGGGCATGTCAAAAGAACCTAGAAGACGGCTTGCTCAAGCCCCCCTGGCCAAATCTGGGATACTCGGAGCATTAAAAACATGATAACAGATTGTAGCTCAATGAATAAATCAGGGCTCTGGGAAACCACATTAACATACATAAACAAACAAATAAATAAATAACTAGAAAATTTCTTGAGGAATGGGATATTTAGAAAGTCTTACAGCAGCTTTTTATGAAATACTTATAAATTGCATAGGGAAAATGAGTGGTAAATACACCAGTGTAAAAACACCTAGTCTACCGGCTTCTCCAGAAAACATTACCAGTGACGGAACAAATTGAATGATGTGCTACCTGCTAAGTGCTGTGAGAAGAACCTTCTGTGATAGTCCTGCCTACAATGCCTGACCCAAATCTAATCATGAGGATACATCACAAAAAACTCAAATCGAGCACCATTCTTTGAAATAGCTGGCCTGTAATCTTCGAAATATGCCAAGCTCATGAAAGTCAAGAAATAATCAATTCAGAAGCTGTTGCAGATTGAAGGAGACTAAAGAATGATGACAAGTAAATACAACCCGTGATTCTGAACTGGTTGCTTTTCTAGAAAAGACATGAGTGGGACAAGTGGGTGAACCTAGATCAGGCCTGAGGATAAGATAATCACAATGCTTTAATGTTAATTTCTAGATTTTGATGGCTGTAATTGTGGTTACAGTATAAATACACTGAGGCATTCATAGAGGTGATGAGGCAGAATGCCAGCAACTTACTTCCAAATGGTTCAAACGTACTGTTTCTGTAACTTTGAGATATGTTTGAAATTGTTTCCAAACAGACATTTTAAAAATTTAAATAAAAGCAGGCTAGGGGGTCAAGGGACTCGTGTCCCTCATATACTGTCCCACTGTATTTAAAATGAAACCTTATTTGAAATGTTTTCCCTCTGAAAAAGATTGTCTGGGTTTGAATTCTAGTTCTGAGTGTTCTTGGGTGAATCATTTATCGTCCCGGTGCCCCTTTTCCTCATTTCTTTGAGCACATGGGGGTTAATAATGCATTTTATAGGCTAGAGAGGAGATTTTAGTGAGATAGTTAATGCAGAGACCCTAGAACAGATCCTGGCATATGACAAACAGTCAATAAATATTAGCTATTATTCTTTATTATTC
This sequence comes from Aselliscus stoliczkanus, assembly GCA_033961575.1. NCBI lineage: Eukaryota > Metazoa > Chordata > Mammalia > Chiroptera > Hipposideridae > Aselliscus > Aselliscus stoliczkanus. The sequence goes on from CM066731.1 coordinate 30,273,837, forward strand.
CTGAAACTGGTAAAACATCTATATAAATTACCCTCCTCAGTCCTTTAATAACACAGCTCCCTTGGATGAGCTCCAAGGAGATCCCTCCATGTACTGGACTGCTCCCTGTGTTCAGTGTCATAACTAAGCTCCAGTTTATAGGACCAACTGTGCTTCTAAAAGCAAATTCCACAAGCATTCTGAGATTATGATGACAGGGTTAGGATGATAGACTTCCTAAGAGCTGTTGGGGAAGCCATTGGTCCATCTTTGACCAACTAGACATAGTTGTAAGATTTGGCCAGATAAAAGCATGTTGATTGCTAGCACGCACAGCCAAGACTGTGGGAGGCCAAAAGCTAATCTGTATGGTTTGGAATCCAGAATTTCTCACTGTAATTCCGTTTTTAGAACTGGAAAGGACCTTGGAGATCATTGGGTCCAACCCTCTCATTTTATAGGTGAGGGCACTGAGGCTCCTGAATGATCTTTCTGATTCAATGGTTGGGTCAAATTCCTCAAGTGCTCTGATCACTTTATATCCATTCCACAGCTTAGGAGACTACAACTCTTTTTGGTAGGAAAACAAATATCCTCCAGGCTGCCAGTGAGTTCGCCAAGACACATCCTGATTGATTATACAACACCAAGATACAAAGCCCTTAAAAATATGGAACTTGCTTTAATATTTTGTTTGGAATAAGGATGATAAATTCATATTAACTGCAGTCAGTATTGTAGACTGATTTCATTTGATTTCTTTGACTGTGGAGGGCAACTTCTTGTTTATCTTCATCTCTGTTTGGCTTGAGAGTAAGGCTTTGTGCATTAAAAAAAACACAAAACCACAACTTTTCAACATTCACCTGTTTAAGAATTATTTTCCCTTTTCTTTTTTTAACTCACTTGTTATGCCAACATTACTGTGTCTAAAGAGAATGTCTATATTTGATTGCATTGTTCATTTTGAAACTTTTTTCTTTGTTTAACTAGAATTTAGAATATACCAGAACTAGATCCCTTTCAATGATACAAGAATCAAAATTACTTTCATAAATCCCAGTGATTTAATGATAGTGTCTGTGATTATCTCTGATAATCCATTAAGGAAGAAACCTTTCCTGTTTTCATTGATTTCTTGGGTGCGGGGGCTAAAACATTACATTTTAATTAAATATGGCTTATTCAGAATGTAACTTTCCCCCAATTTGGTATTTCTCAATTTTATTAAGCTGCACAATGAACTTTGGGCTCAATGTATTTTGAGAATGAAAGTTAAGTGTAATTGTTGCATGATTATATCTTTCCAGCTGAGCATGATGGTATGGATTAGGTAAAAGGATTCTCAGCCTTAGAAAGCGTGTTCATTCAATCATTTTCCTTTTTCTTGCTTAGTCCTGTGAAATTAAGTTGGGGACTACAGAGTTTACCTGATTGTCCATATTATTTTTTGACTGTTATTCAAGTAAGTATTTTCTTATAGTTTATAGTAAATGTTTCCTTTTTTCCTTCCTTCCTTCCTTCCTTCCTTCCTTCCTTCCTTCCTTCCTTCCTTCCTTCCTTCCTTCCTTCCCTCCATCAATTATCTATCTATTATCTATCTATCTATCTATCTATCTATCTATCTATCTATCTATCTTTCCATCTTTCCCTCTCTCCCCACAACATATGTATCTGATGTATACATACACAACACATACTTGTATTGCTAAAAAATTTCAAAGAAATTGCCTTTGGTATATGTTTCCTGCAGCAGTTGTAGCTTAAGGACAATTGGGGGTTAATGATTTTTGTGATTTGGGCAGTCACGCTCTGGTTAAAGTATCTCTACCAACTGTGTTTGGATGAACTCTTTGAGAAACTAGTTTGAGGTTGTTTCATGTAAATATAGTCATTTGACTCACATTCTAAAACATGTTACCTGTCCATGCTTGGCATGCAACCAGCATGAGATTTTCCTGTGTTTTGGTTGTAGAAGATAGGAAAATCATGACTCAGGCACAGCATAGGCCAGAAGGAGCCTCTTTATCCATTAATATCTGTGATTTATCCATTATATCAGTTGTTGGGGTTAGGGGCACTTTTAAGTTGTAATATAATTTTAAACTTATTAACAAATTTTAAGTATAGTACAAATAATTCTAATTCCTTTACCTATATTCTACATATGTTTACATTTTGGCTTATTTACTTTATCATTCTCTCTCTCTCTCTCTCTCTCTCTCTCTCTCTCTATTTCTGTCTCTCTCTGAGGGTGTTTGTGTGTATATTTTTCTCTGAACTATTTGACAGTCAGTTGGAGACATCACACCCCATTATCCTTAAATACTTGAGTATATATTTTCTAAGATCAAGCACATCCTCTTTCATAACCATATTACAGTGCTCAAAACTAGGAAATTTAACATTTGTATTGGACTATTATCTAACCCACAGTTTAAATATAAATTTTGTCAATTTTTGTAATATTTTCTATAACTTCTAAAAATTAATTATGTTTATGGAGTTTTGAGTTTGCTACCTCAGTCTTTGCTTGGCCGTTTGTTCCCCTTCACCCATTATCATTTTTAATTGAGCTGAAACTATATTAAGAATTGTTTAGGTTCTAAAGCACTGCTTTATATTTTACTGGAAGTTTTTACAAGTGTGTGGCATGACCTACCTGGACTGGTGAAAGGGAATCATTCACCTAGGAATTTTCAAGGTAGAAAATGTTCTAGTCTGAATAAAGTGTTGTTGTATTCCACTGACTTTAATTAGAAATAATTTATTGAGCGCCTATAATGGCCAAGTCATCATCCTAGTTGTTGAAAATACGAGTGAATAAGAGACAGGTGGCCCATTCCTGATGTCCCTAGGTGCCAGGAGCTCCTTCTGCCATAGGCCCCACCACGCCCTATAATTCACTCCAAACAAAGCTTCTCTGCATTAATTGCTTAGTCAGTGTCTACCATCTTGGCCAGACTATGAGCCCTATGAAGGCCAGTGTTTGTGTGTTTGTGTCACTCTGTGTGTACAGAGTCCACTGGGAGTTGCAATGAAATTCTGACACTAACTGCCTGGAGGTTGAGGGCTCAGTCCTCCACAAGACTCCCCTCGCTTCAAACACTAGCCATAAGCTTTGGGGTTCCCAGGCCACCTGCATTTTTGACCAACTGGCTACAAATTCAGGGCTTCCCACTAGCCTCTCAGGTTCAATAATTCACTAGAATGACTCACAGTACTCAAAAAAGTGCTATAGTTATGATCACAGTTTTATCATAAAGGACACGAAGCAGGAAGAGCCAAATGAAGAAATGCATAGGGTAAGGTCTGGGAGAGTCCCCCAAACAGAGTTTTCTTGTCCCCAGGATGCATCACCTTCTTCAAACATTGATGTATATCACCAACCAGAACACTCAACCAAGCTTTAGTGTTCCAAGTTTTTATTGGGGTTTCATTATGTAGGAATGACTGAATTATTGGCCATGTGATTGAACTCTATGTCTAACCTCCATCCCCTTCCTGGAAGTCAGGTTAATATCACATGGCTCAAACCCCAACCCTCTAATCATATGGTTGGTCTTTCTAGCATGGCCATCTCCCCACCTGAAATCATCTGGGGGCCCCCATGAACCACTTAATTAGCACAAACTCAAGTGTAGTCTGGGGAGCCATCAAGAGTAACAGAGGCACTTCTATCACTTGGGAAATTCCAAATTTTGAGTTTTCCTCCTAGGAATCAGGGATAAGGCCAAATTTATTATACAGTAGGAGTGTTTAAGAAAACTTTGTTTGTTCTAAAGGAAAGAATAAGATGAGTTTCTAAATACTGATAAAATGAGGCCTGGTAGAAATGATACTGTGCCTGAAAATGACCACTTTGTGTCCACAGTGGCATCTGAGCCAGCTGGGAGGGTTTCGACAGGGACAGGAAAGGGTAGGGTGGAAAAGGAGGCTAGGAAGGCCCCCGGGTGGGAAAGCTCAGTGTGTTTTCAGGGAACGGGGGTTGCAAGCAGGAGTCAGCAGCAGCTCAAAGCATGTGGCTGCTCTAGAGAGGCCCGTTTTTTAAAAAAACAAAAGTTGTGTATACTTAAGGTATATTAGGATTATTTGATATACATAGTGAAATGAATACTATGGTCAAGCTAATTAACATATCATCTCCTCACTTAGTTACCATTTTTGTGTGTGTGATGAGTGTACCTTAAATCTACTCCATTAACAAGTTTCCAGTATTCATTACGGTGATATTAACTACAGTTGTCATGCTGTACATTAAATCTCTAGACTTATTCATCCTACATAATTGTAGTTTTGTACACTTTGACCAACATCCTCTCATTTCCCCCAACTTCTGCCCCTGGAAACGACTATTCTGTTTCAATGTATTTGACTTTTTAAGATTCCACATGTAAATGAGATCATGTGGATTTTTTCTTTCTGTGTCTGGTTTATTTCATTTAGCATAATGCTCTCCAGGTTCATTCATGCTGCTGCGAATAGTAGGATGTCTTTTTTAAGGCTGAATAATATTCCATTAGTTTATATAGACCACATTTTACCCATTCATCTGTCGATGGACACTTAGGCTGTTTCCATATCTTGGCTACTGTGAATAATGCTACAATGAATATGGCAATGCAGGTATCTTTTCTAGGTATTGATTTCATTTTCTTTGAGTGTATACTCAGAAAAGGGATTGCTGGGTCATATAATAGTTCTATTTTTAGTTTTCCTTTCAAAAATTTTATATAGATTTTTTAAAATTTTTTTTTAGCTCTAAAAGTAGATGATCTCTTTATTTATGGTTATTGGATGTGAGAATTTTAGAAAATTGTAACACAATATCAAAAAGAGTCCACGGAGAATATTTTTAAGATTATATCTTACTCTAAGCAAAATTGTTTTATATTGTGGATTATGTGAAAGTAAGATTCAAACAGCTAAGTTTCATACAAATGGAAATGAAATCTTGCTTTTATCTAGATTAATAAACTCAAATGTATTAAAAGCAGACAGACATGAGGGTCTTGTGGTTATGATGTGTAATACCGAACGGAAAGCCAATTTTCTCAGTCTGGTCAGTTTCGGTAGCTCATTGTTCCCTCATTTTTTTTTTAAATCACTTTATTATGATATGATAAAAATACAAAAAGCTGTGCATATTTAATGTATTCAATTTGATGAGTTCAGAGTAGATATTTTTCTATTTAATATTTAGTGAGTGAGGGCATGGATCAATTTCCTATTAATACCAACTCTTTACCCCTTCCTTTACATTTTAGTCCATATGTCAACTGACTCATTCTGTTTCTCTGGTCTTCTCCAAAACAAAATTCCATTCTCCAAAATCTTTAGCAATGTGTGAGTAACATAGGGTGGATAGAAAAAGGAAGAACAGGTTGGTGATCAGCATGGAGTCTAGAGCCAGGTCTGGCTCCATCGTTTACTAGTTGTTGACTTTGGACATGTCACTCAACCCATCTGCACCTCAGTTTCTTCATCAGTAAAATGGGGATAATAATAGTACCTACTTCATAGGTTTGTTGCACAAATTGAACAAGTTTATGTAGATAAGTCAATTATAACACTGCCTGACACATAATCTATGTGATATAGAATTGCCTGGTATCATCATTATTTATCATTTTAAAGAGAAAAAGGAGAAACAAGTTTAAATTCTTTCTTTTGAAATAATTTGGCTGCTCTTTCAAGCCTTGTTTTTGCACCTTACAGCTGCTGGGTTACCTCTCCTGTTTTTTCCCTTGCTATAGTCAGCCTCCTCGTGCCCTGTCTTCCCTTCTCAGTCTTCCCTCCCCGGGTCTCTTTGTCCTTTACTCTAAGCCTGTAGACCGCCCCAGCCTCTGCTGAATCCCGTGTTGTTGGATGCCAAAGGCTTTATACTGAGAATGGAGATGTTGCTTGGATTTGTTTGCATTCTTTTGATTATGTGCCTTTTATGGACTGGATGTCTGGCTGACCTGCCCCTGAATGTGACTCTGAGCATGAAGGACATCAGCATCCCAGGGCCAAAGGAGTCAGATAACAGACAGCTTTGAGTAGCCACTACTGAAATCCATTGGCAGTCTGAAACCACTGAAGGTTTCTGATAGGAAGCACAGGCACAAGGCAAATATTTAAAAATGGTCCTCCAGGTGTGATTATTCCAAGACCTTCTGCATCCAAACAAAAGATAATCCAGTCAGAATGCTGTGAGACAAAGATGGCTGAGCCCTCTAAAACCCATAGTCGTTTCATAACTAGTACCACAACCTGAGTTACTCTTCTTCAATCTCATCGAACGCAACTTACATTTATCGAATGCCTGTCATGAATAACACGGCTCTGGGCCAAGCCCTGTTTCTCTACAGGGATGGTTTTTTAAAGCTGTTTTTACTGTGGGACCTCTTTGAAGTGTCTGATCCTTCATTTCAAAACAGCAAGATTTCCTCAGCTCTTGAGGAAGGCAGAGTGATAACTGCACTGACATCTTGGTTTTTATAAACTATTTAGTACAAGGTAGATTTTTTTTTGCCTGACTCTCAATGTCTCTCCAGATTGGAGACAAGACAGATGCTGAGAGATGGCTGTATTAGGCAGGGTCCTAATAGCTATCAGCTGACCCTTAATTTCTGGCATGAAAATTTCAGAACATCTGTGGTAAACTTGTGTTTCCTATGATGTTCTTTAAGTTGGGAAAAGAGCCAGCAGTCAGATACTCCCTGATTGAGGACCACATCACCATCAGCAGTGGCTGTTCATCTGGTGACAGATGAAGTGGATGACAAAGAGGCAGCCATAATCCTGCATATACTTCAGGTCCAAAGAGACACTGTTGTTCTTCCAAATGCATGATTGTCCTGACAGCTGCACTCTGCATAGTGAGAAATCGGTGTCCTGGGCCAGCCCCAGAAGGGTTCCTGCCAGAAATTCAGGCTCGTTAGAGAGATCCAGGGTGTGTGGCCACCTAAACTCCTCCAAGTCTGTGGGATTAAAGGAGAGAAGCGAAATTGGTAAAGAGGTGTGATTTCTAAAAAAAAAAAAAAAAAAAAAAAAAAGAGCCCTGCTGCTGCCTCCTGACAGCCAGTTCTGTCTGTCAGACACGTTTGCTTGGCTGGCAGGTAGCAAGCCCACATGCAGAGTTAGTCTCTTATCCTGACAAGGTGGAGATCTCTTTGCTACCTTAGCACCCTGGAAAAAATAAGCCACAGGAAACCACTCAGTGCCATCCACACGTGAATCTTACTCATTATCACACCATGCATGTCGAATGCCTCCCCTGTGTTCCTTTTGGCCTCTCCTCAGCCCAGGCATGTGAGGTGTTAAGCTGTGTCTTCAGACTCCTTGTGCTTTTGGAGCTGATGAAGAGCCCCATCGAGAGCCCACTGATTACAAGTGTGCTCTGCAGCTGTGATCAGAGATGGGCAGGGGAAATGGGCTAAGGGGTGTTAACATTAGGAATGTTTTTCCTGAAATGAGAGCTGAAGTATGTCTGATTGGCATTGCCTGCGTAGTCCTGCCTGGGGCCTGGGGCCAGGGAAACCAGCAGGTAAAATGAAGTGCTGGTCTGCCAGCCAAGGCCTGTGAAAGCTGAGATTAGAGACAGGAAGATGTTGGAATCAGAGACACTGGAGCTTGGCCAAAGAGAGGCAGTATGTAAGCCTGGTCAAATTCAGGTGGTCTAGTAGTGATGTCAGCATAAGAGATGAGCATATGAAGATATCAGATATTTAGTGGTTTCAGTTTACAGACCTGGAGGCCCATGTAACTTAGCTCTGTGTTCTTTGCATGAACAACACCCGGAGCTCTCAGTTGCCTCAGGAATAAAAAACGATGATGGGCAGCTGTTTGGAGCTTTCTCTCAGATGTATGCAGTGGCCACTTCCCACTTGCCTCCTGCCCAGTGACTTTCAAGGATGCTAAGCAGTGCTAAGACCTAATATTGTCCTCTGAAGAACTTATTCATTTCAGATGAAATGATAAACAAAACAAGTCCTTGATGGCTTGAATAAAACTACAGTCTTTGTACAATACAATACTAAATTATCCTCTTCTCTTATTTAATCATGCGTGGCTGAGGTCCCCTGACTTTGGGAGAACCAGGCGCTCAGCATGGAGGGTTTGGTCGACTGGATAAAATAATTTTCTAGGTAGTCCACCAAAAGAGCAGTTTATTTGGGAAAAGGAAAAACAACACAACCACCACAGCAGTATGGGAATGCACACCTCTGACCAGGGCTCCAACCAGCTGCACACAGGCAAAAAGAGAGATCCTCCCCAAGCTGGCCTCTCTCTTTATATAAAATCCCTCCCCCGGAAATTACCACAAAGTCTAACAGGAAGTCAGGACTAGAGCGTTAACAAGGGGCCCAGTTCTGCCCATAGTCCTCCCAGCTCTATGGTTAGTCATGCTAAGATGCCAATTCACTTTTATCATTCCTCCCTCTTGATCAATATCTTTTCTCTAAAAGCTTCATTGACCAACAGTCAGGTCTTCTAGTCTCAGGTTTTCCAGTGTCCAGCCTTTTGTACCTTGATATCGGAAAGGCCTCCTCTGGGTGTCATCTCTTACATCAAGGGGAGAGTGCATGGATCAGAAAACAGCTGGTGTCATTGACTGGCATCAGGAGCAGAACTTAAATAGATCAAAGTTAAAGGTAAAATTAGAACAACATAGTAACCTCGCTTATGTGGCAGGGGCTAAATGCGTAGGACGTCCTCTAATTATCTCAAAGGGTGAGAGCTTATGAGTCCCAAAAGTGGGAGATCTGAGATTTAAAAAGACTAATGGCAATGCTTTTGGCCAAGGTATTTGAAGAATTTCTGTAAATTTTACTAATTGAGTCTTACTAATACCATTATTGTGTTCAACCAATCCTGAAGATTGAGGGAGGTAAGCACAGTGAAAATGTTGCAGAACTGGCCCAACAGCCCAGACTTGCTTTAGTATCTGGCCAGTGAAATGGGTTCCTCCATCACTGTGGAGTTCAAGAGGAGTTCCCAAGCAGGAGTAATCTTTTCTAACAGTACTTTAGCCACTGCAGACGTATTAACTTGTCTGCAAGGGAAAGCTTCAGTCCAGTAAGAAAACATACATATCATGACTAAAACATACTTGTATCCATAAGATGGGGGAAGCTGTGTGAAGTCTATTTGCCAGACCTCAAATGGAGGTAAGGAAACCACATTGTTTTCATAGCATTCCAAAGTCATGGGCCACCCCAAAGGCACATCTGCTATCAGTATAAATGTTGACAGACTTACCCTTTGCTAAAACGCAGGCTGGAGCGAGGGCATATAATTCAGCCTGCTGTGCTGAAGTGGCCAGAGGCAAGGGTGCTGCCTTGGTGACTTTGGAAGGAGTTACAACAGTATAACCAGCACAATACTCACCATTGTTGTTTTTTAAGTACGAACCATCGGTAAACCATGAGAAATCAGTTTTACCCAGAGGAGTCTTCTGCAAATCGTCACAAGGAGTCACAAGGTGATCTGTTAATATCTGGCAGTCATGAGGGGTTTCCTCAGTCTCAGAAGGAAGAAAATCCAGCATGATATTTCACTAAGAAGTCTCCGCCTAATAAATGGGTAAGGGCAGAAGAACTAAGGAGCAAACAATATTAATCTCTTAAGGGGCCTAGACAAAAGGGAATAGGTTCAGATACATAAACCTGTTTCTCCAAGATGATTCAAGGGAAGGAATGGAAAAAGCCTCTGTTATTCCTCAGGACCCTGTCACTGGGAATTGGGAAGCCCTGAAAGAGACTGGTTAGTAGGCAGAGAGTATCTAGTATGCCTCAGCTTACAGCAATCCCTTTTTCAATGTCCTTGCTCCTTGTAGTAGTGGAAAAAAGATGGAGTTCTCTGATTTCCCACAGGGCTTCTCATTTGCCACAGCTGAAAGTCAGAAGTATTGGCAATCTTACTTCGAGGTGGCCTGTCTAGGGTACTGGCAAGCTCATTAGCCAAATTGAGCAAGTCTAGGGTAGGCATAATTCCCCATCCTGTCCTGGATCTCCTAAGTGGGATGTAAAAGTTTTTATTTAGCCCCTTGACAAACAAGGAATTAAAAGTTACATGTGTGGCGGCAACTGTCTGGCCCCTCATGACTGCCAGACATTAACAGACATTAGCAGATCACCTTGTGACTCCTCGTGACGATTTGCAGAAGACTCCACTGGGTAAAACTGATTTCTCTGAAGGAAGACCAGAATTTTCCTTAAAAGCTACTAAAACCTGGGCTGGCTGAGTGGCGCGTTGGTTAAGAGCTGGTTTTGGGATGCCAGCGGCCCCAGTTCGGATCCCACATACGAGGGCCTCCACAGTTAACAACAGCTCCACTTGGAGCTGGGCTGTGCGAGCCCTGGCGACGGTGTGGGCTGCAGCCCTGGCTGCAGTGGGCTGTCTTGGGCTGCAGTGAGTGGCCCGCAGCCGGCGTGAGCTGCCAATAGCTGCGGTGAGTGACCATCCAGAGGCCAGCGACTGATCTGCCTCATCCGGGAAGAGCACAATGACGATACCAACATGGACCAGTGAAGCAATGTCCTCCACAACTAGACTGAAGAACAAAAAGACAGCAACTTGTCTGTTCCCCTTCCCCGGTTCCCCATTGCTGTTCCCCTCCCCCAATTCCCCAATAAAATCTTTAAAAAAAAAAAAAACTACCTGAAACCTATCATAATAGTCATGAACAGATTCATCAGGTATTTGTGAGCAAGTGTGAATTTTGCTTCAATCAATAGACCTTGGAAAGGCCTTAGGAATTGCTTGATGTAGTTTTCGAGCAAGTTCTCTAGATTTCTCCCAATAATTGGAGGTTTGCTTTTCTAAATCCCTATCAGGATGCTCCCATGTGGCAATCCTCATCCAATGTCTAGCTTGGCCTTCACCAACCAACATATGGATTAGTTGGTACAAATCAGAAAACCCAGTCTGATAGGCCTGAGTAGTACTATCAAATTCCTCAGCAAACTTATTAGAATCCTCAGTTATCTTAAGAAATTCCTTTACAGTGGCTTGTAACTCAGCTTTAGTCCAAGAGACATAGGAAATGTGGGGCTTATTAGGATCTCCAGAGGGTTTAATCTTAAATAGAAAAGTACTGATGAGTTCCAAGGAAGAAGAGAGAGGAGGAAGTTTGAGAGAAGGTGTGGCTGAGGGTTGAGTTGAAAATGGAGGAGGCAGCAATGAGGGACAAGATGGCATCTGAGGCGAAGTTCGAGACAAAGGGGCAGTGGGGGAAGGGCAAGACAGCGCTGGAGAGAAACAGCATGAGGTTTCAAGCGCCATTCTGTCTCTTTTAGAATTTGTAACAGCCTCTGTTGACTTTGAGACTATTTTTTTTTTTTAAAGGACAACTTTAGATTTACAGTCTGGTTTGGAAGCCTCAATATACCACTCCAAATAGACATTCCATTCCTCTTTCTTAGTTATAGCACTGTTACTATCCAATTTAGTTTTAAGAAAATCAAGTTTGGGAATCTCAAATGTTCCCCAAAGTGGCCACTAATTTTTAAATTTACTCTTAGATCTATCCATTTAGTTAAATACATGCATGAAAATTCCCCATGGGTTTTAAACATATACTCAGCCGGTGTCCCTGGAGGAGGGACAGATTTAGAAGGCTTAGAAATCAGAGATTCTCACTTTTTTTCTTTTTGTTTATAGAGAGCAGTGTCACTGGCCCTCATATGTGGGATCTTACCGAACAGGGGCCGCTGACATCCCAAGCCAGCTCTCAACCACCGCGCCACTCGGCCGGCCCAGAGATTCTCACTTTTAATACTGGGCCTGCAACAGTTCACAGCTCGAATAATCTGCAGGTCTTCAGCTCGCCTCACTCTCACTCTGGAACAGTCTGATCACTGCAAATCAGACTGAAGGCTAGAGACAGTTCCAGGCAAATAACCAAATCTTAGAAAGTCAAATTGCAGGCTGAGTTGGGTGGCACTCTTCTTATTCTCTCAATGAGACAGCATTATCTAATACTGGCCAAGACTGACCAATTTCAGTAGAAATAGCCTTTATCCTCCAAGGGACTTTAGGTGAATGCCAGTCTTTGTTTCAAAGGACAGCTTGTTTTCTGAAGAATTCAAGCCGACATACCACGATGAGTACTCAGACAACACATACAAAAAAATAGGCCTTAAAACATTCACACACATGCTTGGCAACAAACAAACAAAGTTTTGAAATAATTCCTGAATAAAGCCTGGAGAGGGTCAGACCAGTTTGCTCACCAGTCAGAAGACACCAGAGTTCCATTCTTCTCTGGATCTCAGGCGACAGCCCACAAAATGGAACTGGACAAAATAATTCTCCAGGTAGTCCACCAAAAGAGCGGTTTATTTGGGAAAAGAAAAGAAACAAAACCACCACAACGGTGTGGGAACTCACACCTCTGACCAGGGTTCCAACCAGCTGCACACATGCAAAAAGAGAGAGTGCCTCCCCAAGATGGCCTCTCTCTATATATAAATCCCTCCCCCAGAAATTACCACAAAGTTTATTAGGAAGTCAGGACTAGAGAGTTAACAAGGGGTCCAGCTCTGCCCATAGTCCTCCCAGCTCTGTGGTTATTCATCCTAAGATGCCAGTTCTCTTTTATCAGTATTGACTGCTTGGTACTTACCAAATGCTTGAGGGACCATCTAAAGCTGAGAAAACAGATCCCAGAAGTTCTCAGGCCTTCCTATAGCTTGAGAATTAGAATAAATATCCATCGTGGAAACGACATTGGAAGAAACCAAGGAAACCGAAGTCAGGGGGCTAAGTGACTTGTTTAAGATCATTTATTTATTTGTTCAAGGAACATTTGCTGCGTACCAGGCACTAGGAGGAATGTTCAAATAGGATATGAATAATGTGTTTTAGGAGTCACCAGTTCCAGCAGCTTTGGCCATGCCCAGTGGCAGGCACAGGAGCTTTTGCAAACTCAGATGCCTCCAAGTGAAGCTGGGAGACGTCATTGAAGCACCAGCCAAGGGAGTAAGAGTTTGGGGTCTTTGCTCAGTCTTATGCCCTGAGCCCAGCCCCACTCTGTGCCACCTCCCACATGTCCACAGAGCACCGACCACTGCCACCCGCACCACCCCCCACCACTCTAAATTCTTGCATGTTTGCCCACTTCTCATTTGCTTTGGCCTAAGATTGCTGAGGACGTTCCTATCACCTCTGTGAACATTCTGCCTAGAAACCTCCTTGCTCAGGGCTTTGAGTTTATTAGGTATATTTTCTATCTTCCAAGTAGGTAACAATTATACCAAATGTTTTACCATTACAAAACACGGGGCACCATTTTTCAGCTGCTATAATATTCTCATCATTTTTAACCTCTCAAAGTATACAGAGGGTGCCAAAAATACATATATGCATTTTTGAGAAAGGAAAACAAAACTGTATTAAAATTGTAATACTCTGTATATACTGATAACAAAAGATGAATACAAGTCATGTGTATACCTTTTTGGCACCCCTGGTGTGTGTATATGTCACACACATATATATTAACTAATATATATATATATATATTAAAGCTAATATATATATTAACTAATATTAGTTAATATATATAATATTAGTATATATATGTGTATATATATATTAGTTATCACCACCTATGACCTCTTCCCAAAGCCAATGCCACGTTAGCTTCATTACAGCTGCATTCCACTAGTATGGACCTATTGCCACCTCAGCCAACTAAGCTGTAGAACAAGTAACATATTACATACAATAACAAGCACTTGTTTCTAGCTCATGTGACTACAGGTCTACTGGGCTTGGTTGGGCTTGGATTCAGGCTGTGGGCTCAAGTCAGGTCTGTTCCATATATGTCTCTTATTCAAGCTGGACTAGAAGGCTCCTGGGGCATGTTCTCACAGCCATGTCAGAACTGCAACAAGGACAAGTGGAAACACCTAATGCCTCTTAAGACCTAAGCTCACAACTTGTTTACTGTCACTTCTACCCCTATTCCATTGGCCAAATACAGCATCAGTGAGCGGGAGATATATATTCTGTTTCTAGTGGTAGCAAGTACAAAATTACTTGGCAAAGGGAGGGATGAAGAATTGAGAAGATAGTGCAATCTACTGCAGTTATCTAGGGGCATAGGAAGACTCTCTGAGGATCTTACAGGCTCTTAAGAAGACTTTCAATTAATCTTCTTGCTTTTAGCCATAACATCAACTTCTACTTCTAGAAATACCTGGTCCTGCCAATTCCTGAGCCATGTGGGGGTTATGCAATGTAAATCGTGTTGCTTCTTGCCTTTCCCACTACCGCCTTAGGATTCACATTTTCAGGCTTGTTGAGTCATTTACCACTTGCCCATCTGCTTTCCAGCCTCCAAAATTTCATTGCTGTGTCTCTTTTCACATTTTCTTTGTCCTTGTTTATTTATGTCTATAATAAAATCTTTTTACTGTCATTTTCGTGGGGTTTGGGGAGAGAGTATGGCTAAATGCATGTTTTCAATCAATCACCATTCCCACCTGGCTCTTTCTTGACACCTTAATGATCAGCCTTCGTTCCCTCTTCAGCTACTCTGGCTTTAATTACGCGCTGCTCAGAGCCCCTTGTTGCCCGGAGACAACCAAGTGGAGAAACTTTGATAAAGTGCTTGACAGGGTGATGACTCATGTCTCAGTCTGGCTGGTTATTGGAACACAGTGTCAGCTACAGAATAACCCTTTCTGACTCGAGGTTGTGTTCAACAACACAAATACATTTAAAGAAATTATCTACCTCTTCAGAGTCCTGAATGTATAACATCATTATTTTTTATCTGAATCTGAGGCATAAAAATCACTGAGTTGAAAACACACACACACACACACACACACACACACACACACATACACACACACACACAGACATGTTAGCGTGCAAGCACAACACATATAATAACAAGCTGGGTTTCCTTATATTTAGTTGAAATGCAAAAGAATACAAAGAACAACTATGAGTACTTGGTCCATTTTGACTGACTTCATTCTTTTTCTTTCAGGTCACTGGAAATAATGGGGGTGGGAGGAATACTCTATAACTCATAGTTTGGTCAGTTCTTTCATGGTTTCCAACTATTGGCTGACCATTAGATTTACCATCTGATGGATGAGAAGACTACGGAAGAGTGCTGTAGCAGTAACAATTACTTTCTCAATTGTTTGACCCACAGCCCATGTAATAGCACTGGGTATCTGCAAACAGAATAGCAGAAGCAGTTATTGTGGGTGGAAACCATCTCAAAACTGAATGGAAGCATTTTGGAGTGCTATCTGGACAGATACCAAAACATATTTCAAAGCAGGAGAAGAAAGGAGACTGACCTTTAACAAACCTTAAACCTTGAACAAAGGTTCAGATTCTGATTCTGCTTCTTTACATGCTGTATCCCTTGAGTAATTTTCTTGATCTCTTGGATAAGAAAACAAGTCTCCTTTTCCATAGAGTTGTTGGGAAAATGAACGGAGACAATAAAAACTCTTAGCTAAATAGAAGTTCTATTCAAATCAAAGTGTTATTTGGAGATAGTTATGACTACAAGTAGTTTATAGAAGGTAAGTAGGTAGTAAGAAAACCACTTCTACGTACCTTCCATTGTTAGAGCTAAATGAACTCTACAAGTTGCTCATTGTAAGTTACAGTTAATGATAGTTTACACCTAGTGGGCATTGGTAAGTGCAAGGCCCGGTTCTATGCACTTTATGCATATTGTCATCTAATCCTCAGAACAACTGGATGAAGTAGGTTCTATAGATGTTATTATCGCTATTTTAAAATGAAGGTAACTGAGGCCTGGAGAATTTAAGTAATTAAGTAATTAAGAGATTAAGTTGCTTAAGGTCTTGCCATTTACCAGTGGAGCCAGGACCCACCTGCAGGCAGCCTGACTCCAGAGTCTGCCGGTGAGGACTGTACGGCACTCCTGTTGTGGAATGGCCTTCATGCACACTTTCCATTTTCTAGCCATTCCTTTCTGGACTCTTCTTCCTCTGGTGGTTCATAAATGGTCTTCAGTATTCTCCCTCAGGCTTTATTCTCATCTCACTTACTACCCTCTCCCTCAACAATCGTTATGTATGCCTGGCTTTAGTTACCATCTGAATGCTAAAAACTTCCATCCCTGTGTCCAGGCAGGTCTCTGTCTTGGTGCTCAGAGGGGTTTATTCAACCGCTTACAAAGTGCCTTCACTTGGATACCTTGAAAATACCTCCAACTCTTCATACTTCAAATTGTACTCATGAGTTTGCCTTCTTATCCAGTAAACCTGATCCTTTTCAGTCTGGCATCACCACTCACCTAGGGGGGCATATGAGAGGCATGGGATCATCCTTGAATCTCCTTATTTACTTTCCACATCCATCCAATCCATTACTAAGTCCTGCCAACGCAGCCATCTGGATAGCTCAATGATGTCTGTGTCTTTCTATGTTGGGTCAACACTGTAGCCTAGGACAGCATCATCGCTCATCTAGATGTCTGCACCATCTTCCCTAAATAGTCTCCCTGCCTCCAGTCTTGCAATCTTGCAGTCCTTAGTTCACATTGCAGTCAAATGTGATCTTTTCAAAACATACACCTAATCATGAATTTTCCTGCTTCAAACTCTTGAAGGGACTTCGTGACTTTAAAAAAGGCCAACCACCTTAACTTGGCTCTCAGAGCTGATAGTGATATGAAGCAAATCCTACAGCTTCAGCCTCAGTTCCCATCACTCTTTTTCTTACATCCTTTCCGATAGCCCTAGTGAACTTCTTTCACCATTTCTATGCACCTCTCGCTAACCTCAGTGCCTTTGCACATGAAGCTGTTTCTTTTGCCTAGAACTGTCTCAGTCCCTCACCCACTATCCCTTCCTCTCCAGTTCCTGTTTATCTTTCAGGTATTAATTTAAAGTGAGAACTTTCTCTGGGAAGCCTTAATTGATTTTTTAAGTCTTTATTAAATGTTTTATAAGTATACTATGTAACACTATAATTCATTGCAATTGCTTGTTTATCTTTCTAGCTACCCTAGAAATCCCTTAAGGGCAAGAACCATGTAGGTATAGCTAATTGCTGTATCCACTGAGGCTAACACAATGTCTGGCACATAATAGGAATTCAACAATTATTAATTAAATATTAAATGACTATTGTATAAAAACATCAAAGGTTGTGAATTGCCACATTTCCCAAATAAGACTCCCCAAATTCAGTGCTCTTTTTCTCTAATGGATTATCATGTAAGAAGGCACTCTGAAGACATATCTTTGCTACTAGTTTTCAAGACATTCAGGAATAAAAGAAAGTAAGAGGGCCAACTGTAATTGAATATATAGATAGTCACGGGATGTGGAATATACTGTGGAAGGGAGTCAGAGGAAGTGTAATAGATATGTATGATATGGGGGGGAGGAGTAGGGAGGGAGAATTGTGGGAGGGGGTTGTCACTTTGAGGAGTAAAAAGTATAACTATTGCACTGTGTTGTACACCTGAAGCTAATTTTTTTAAAAAATGTTTATTTCACAATAAAAGAATAAAACAAAAACAAAAACAAACAAAAAAAAGAAAGTAAGAGGAAAGTCTTTCCTCTTTTTTCCCCAGAAATTTTGATGCCCTCTTAACTGGTGTCACTTGTACCCCTAGGGGAGGCATAAACTGATGAGAAGACAATAGTGGGTGAAGTAGGAGGGGTTCTGGAGGGTGTTTCTGGCTTTGTCTGGACTACACTTGGTCATCATCAAACATGTCCTCCATATAACATACTTATTAAAACCCAGGATCATCTGTTTTCAGTAGCAGAAGATGCATTGTCACAGGTGACTTGGCTTCATGATACCAGCCCTGGAATTTTCATCTAAGTGTGTCTATCTCACATTCCTCTCCATATTCCCCGTGGTTTATGTATTTCCTTTTCATTCATCTCTTCACCCCTAAGATGAATAATTTGGCCAATAGTACCTCCAGTTGATGTTCTAAATGAGACCTTCTTTTATTCTTAGCAACTTTTAATTTCCATTTTGTAACTATAAACTTATTTACATGATTATTTGCTTATTGACTGGCCCATTCCCTACTTCAAACGCTGCCTCTCCCCACACCCATCATTGTAAGGTCCATGAGGGCAAAAACTGTATCTATTCTGTTTGTCACTTAATCCACAGAGCCTAGCATGATGCCTGGCATACAGTAGGGGCTCAATGAATGCTTGTGTGCTTGTGTAAAAAAAAAAAAAAAAAATCACCGGTTGAGTGAACATAATAGTAGGTGACTTCCTGACCTCTCCCATAGATTATTCCAAAGAGTCCTGCTCAGGTTACCTCAGGTGAAAAGATCTATTGTAACAGAAGAACAAGGAAGAGTAAAAAGGACCAAGCAGACCTCATGCCTAACATGAACGGACATTGCTGTGATAATGTAACAGTTATTCCACTCATTTTTCTCTCAGTTGCTCTCTATCTGTGTTCTTCCACACATCAGCCCCAACTGAAAGAAGAGGATCCAAGGCTGGGATTTGAAAGATCATTTAATGAAGGGCTTGTTTTTAGAGGTGTGGTCAGGAGCAGAGGAACTGAAGGGGCTGCTGAAGCATCCAGGGACCAGGAATAGCAAGAAACTGTTATCACTCTTGAGCCCTCAGGTAATAGCTGGAGCCTGGTGAGAAGTGGAGGTTTGCAAAGGGTCAGCACAGGGGTATACCTGTAAAGGGACAAAGTTACTATCAGAAGCATAATGCAAGATAGGGAGGGAAATAGAAAGAAATACCCCAAACATTCTCTCCTCTGGCCCTTTCATCTGCTGAGTTTCCAATTGGCGCAGCCTAACAGGAAGCCAGAGAGTAAGGGCTCTCAGGTGATACAATCAGAGTCAGCCTCCTGGGGCAAGGAAGGCAGGGGATGGACCAGGGGCTGGGGGGTGGGGAGCAAGAGAAAAGCTGGGATGTGCCTTTATTGTTAGTAAGTGATTCTCTTTTTAAAAAGAGGGGCTGCCTGTGGTTGGCTTCATTGTGCCCACCTCCACCCCCATCGATCATGGCACCTGCTGTTTCTTGACTTTAGTTGACTGTATTTCTGTCTTCCTGATTCTCTACCACTCTGCTGCCTACTAGTCTTTATATGTCTTGCACTTAAGTTCTTTCAGAGAAAACCTGACGGTGTTACCCTCTAGTACTGGACAAGGTAATCACAGGGCCGACTGTAAAAACTGCCTTTGGAACATGTACTTATCTCTAGTCCAATTAGCTGCAAAGCTGGCTGGCCCATGATGAAGACTCTCTCAAACAAGGAGTGGGTAGCAGAGTCCTCAGGGGAAACAGTCCAACTGGAAACCACCTTGCATGTACAGTACATTGTCACCCCACTTCTACCCCCAAGATGACCATCCTCCCATATGAATGATAATAATACCAACGGTAGGCTGCTGGGAGGGACTAACTAATGCTCACTGTTAGAGGCTGCTAACAGAACAATTTGCCCTGTCCACTGGGGTCCCCACATGTGCCTGGCATTGGTGTCTCCTCTTGTCTGATGCATGTTCAGCTTCCTCCCCTGCTCTGGGGTGAGCTGGGACAGCTATCATGCCCTAGATGCTGTCTTCAGAGTCTGGTTCATGAGCTGGTGCTGTTCTGCTTGTAATCAGAATAACCATATTCATGTATCTTCATAGAAAGTAAATGATGCTGTCAATGAAGTTCCTGATAAAAGGAACAGGGCATGATGCTTTTTAGTCATAATCAACTCTGCAAAACCTCCTGCAAATAGGAAATGAGTGTTTTCTGGCATTAGGATTATGTCAAAAGGTGAATTTACCAAAAAAAAAAAAAAGGAGACGAAAAGAAAAGAAAAAAATGACAGCAATTGTTGGTACAGTTCCAGGATGGCAGCCTTGATTGGTGGCTCGGACGCTCTCCTCTTTGAGTGCTCATTTTCTGCTACTGTGGAGTCTCTTCTGAGCCCCTTCAAGAACAGAACCAGCAGGGCAACCCCAGATTACTTATTCAGCCATTCCAGACCATTTCTCAATGTTAGAACTCTCCAGATGCTTGATGGTCTGCACATGATCTTTCCTAACTCAGAGGGCACCCTTTCCTTTTACTTCCATCTTGTTCTAGTTTTCAAATGCCCCTTCCCATGAGGTAGTGTGTTTAGGAGGGTAGCCTCTGCCATCAGGTCACTTGCACTTATATCCAGTCCAACCTCTCATCAGCTAGGCCTCAATTTCTTCATTTGTAAATATGGAATGGTAAATGGATGAGGCTGCATACTACAGTGGTTAAGCATGTAGGCATCAGAGCCAGACCGCCTGGTTTCAAATGCTGGCTCGACAACCTACTAGCTTATGACCTTAAGAAAACTAATAAAACTCTCAGTGCCTCAGTCTCTCCACCTATATAATGGAGGTGATAAGATCTGTATAGTGTTTTTTGTGTGTGTGAGGATTAAATGAGTATATTAAAGAAAAAGCCTTTAGAACAATGGCTCATACATGATCAACTTTAATAAATGTTGTGCTTTAGTATTTTCTATCTCATTAGTTGTAAGGATTACATTAGGTAAAACACGGAAAGCATTGGAATCATGCCTGACCCAAAGTCAGTTCTCAATAAATGAAGGTGGTAGTTGTTATGTTGCATTTTTATTATTATCCTCCTACACGCCAGGAAGAGGTTGTCTGTCCCCTGTGTTTTTGTAGTACGTTGATCACACCTCTAATAAGCATTTTTCACATTGTCATTGTTTGAGTTTTATATTCCATGTTGGAAGGTGAAGTCCTTATAGGCAAGAGTGGGAAATACATAAATGTTTGAGATTGGTTAAAGTGAAAAATTGCCATACCTTGGCAAGGTTTTTAGGCTCAAAATTGAAGTTGATAACTTGTCAGTGACATTCTTTGTTCATCAAGAGGCCGGCAGCCGATGGATTAAGACTTCTGCTTTGGGTGCGTCGGCCTCTCCGCTTCAGCTCATGTGGTTTGCCGAGTGAGAAAAGGGACATGTGTGCTAGTGCTGGAGTGAGGTTTTCCCCACTCTTTTTAGGAAGCTGTGGACAGTGTTTGAAATGAATGATATTAAGTGAGACTTGGGGTTCTCCTTTTTGCTCCCCTTTTTGTAAACCATTTGCTTGGCTTCAAATGTCAGTTTCATACTGGAATTGCCTCCAATTGGAATTCCACCTCCATGAAGTGTTTGCTGTGAAGGCAGCAATAGCCAAAAGATGACTCATTCAGGTGATGGCTAACTACAGTCCCTCCTCAAACTTATGATTTGAGATGTTTGAGGGATAAAAGAAAATAAATATCAACTTATCACTTCCTGTTTTTGGTTTCCTTACTCAAAATGAAATATATCTTTTTCTATCTTGAAACTGTTTTGCCTGTGCTGGTGATATAGTAATGACTGTAAAAGAATTGACATCAAACACTGATTTACTGTAGAAACTGCTGTAGTTAACGCTGAAATGGTGCTCTCAGTCAACACCCCACATCAATCTGTCATCCCTTTCCCCTCATAAACACCTTTGTAGGTACGTACATATGACAAGTGGTACCACAAAATGCCCAATGTGAGCTCTTGTTTGTCATATTAGTTGGAAGGTCTCACAGATGTTATTTTTGCAATCCGGTTCATAAGTTTATGTTATGTATCAGAATAATCATAAACTTAGTATATATAGACAGTGAATGAATATTTAGATTTCTGATAAAAGAGAGTAGATTACTTTTGAGGTTTAAAAGACAGTATAACCTAGACTGCAGAGGAAGTTATTTAATGGAATTTCTTCATTATATTTATTTCAGACTAGATTGAAATCTTAAATGTGTTGGCTTTGTTTGTCCTTCTTAAAAAATATTTTGTAAATATTTCTTCTTAAAAGATTTCATACACAAGTGAATCTTATCAGACATTCAAAAAAAAAAAAAAACTATTACCTATTCTTCTCAAACTATTCCAAAAAATCCAGAAGGAGGGAAGGCTCTCAAATTCTTTCTATGAAGCCACTATCACCCTGATTCCAAAACCAGATAAAGACAGCACAAAAAAGGAAAACTACAGGCTGATATCCCTGATGAACATAGATGCAAAAATTCTCAATAAAATATTAGCAAACAGAATTCAGCAATGTATTAGGAAGATCATACATCATGGTCAAGTGGGTTTCATCCCTGATACGCAAAGCTGGTTCAACATCCTTAAATCAATTAATGTGATACACCACATCAACAAAATGAAGAATAAAAATCACATGGTCATATCAATAGAAGCAGGAAAAGCATTTGACAAAATCCAACAGCCATTTATGTTAAAAACCCTTAGCAAAGTGGGAATACAGGTATTATATCTCAACATAATAAAGGGCATGTATGATAAACCTACAGCTAACCTCATACTTAATGGGGAAAAGCTAAAAATCATTCCTCTTAAGATCAGGAACAAGACAAGGCTGTCCACTTTCTCCTCTTTTATTCAACATAGTTCTGGAAGTTCTAGCTACAGCAATCAGACAAGAAAAAGAAATAAAAGGCATCCAAATTGGCAAGGAAGAAGTAAAATTGTCATTATATGCAGATGATGTGATACTATATGGAGAGAACCCCAAAGACTCCACCAAAAAACTATTGGAACTGATAAACAAATTCAGTAAGGTAGCAGGATACAAAATCAATATTCAGAAATCAGTTACATTTGCATATAACATAATAAACTAACGGAAGGAGAAATTAAGAAAACAGTCCCATTTACAATTGCTTCAAGAACTATAAAATACCTAGGAATAAATTTAACCAAAGACATAAAAAATCTGTACTCAGAAAATTATAAGACACTGAAGAAAGAAATCAAAGATACAAATAAATGGAAACACCTACCATGCTCATGCATAGGAAGAATTCATATAGTTAAAATGTCCATACTGCCCAAAGCAATATATAGATTCAATGCAATTCCTATCAAACTACCAAGGGCATTTTTCACAGAAATAGAAAATGTAATCCTAAAATTTATATGGAACCATAAAAGATCCCAATTAGCCTCGGCAATCCTGCGAAACAAGAACAAAGTGGGGGTATCACGCTACCAGACATCAAAACATACTACAATTCTACAGTAATCAAAACAGTGTGGTACTGGCATTAAAACAGGTACATAGATCAATGGAACAGAACAGAGAGCCCAGAAATAAATCCATGCATATATATGGACAGTTAATCTATGACAATGGAAGCAAGAATTTACACTAGGATAAAGATAGTCTATTTAATAAATGGTGCTGGGAAAATTGTACTGACACATGCAAAAAATGAAACTGGACCACCTCCTTACACTATATACAAGAACAAATTCAAAATGGATTAAAGACTTAAATGTAAGACCTGAAACCATAAGACTCCTAGAAGAAAATATGGGGAGTACATTTGCAGACATTACCCTGAGCAATATTTGTACTGATACATCCCCACGGGCAAGAGAAGTAAAAGAAAAAATGAACATATGGGATTATATCAAGCCTACAAGTTTTTCACAACAAAGGCAACCATCAGTAAAACAAAAAGAAAGCCTACTGAATGGGAGAATATATTTGTCAATGATATATCTGATAAGGGGTTAATATCCAAAATTTATAAAACACTCATGAAACTCAACACCAAAAAAACAAACAACCCAATTAAAAAATGGGCAGAGGATATGAAGAGACATTTCTCTAAAGAGGACATACAGATGGCCAACAGGCATATGAAAAAATGTTCAACCTCACTGGTCATTAGGGAAATGCAAATAAAAACCACAATGAGATACCACCTCACTCTGGTCAGAATGGCTATCATCAATAAATCGACAAACAAGTGCTGGCGGGGCTGTGAGGAAAAGGGGACCCTGCTGCACTGTTCGTGCAGCCACTATGGAAGTCAGTATGGAGGTATCTCAAAAAACTGGAAATGGAACTACCTTTTGACCCAGCAATTCCACTCCTAGGTATTTATCCTGAAAAACCCAAGACACTAATTTGAAAAAATATATGCACCCCTATTTTCATTGCAGTGCTATTTACAATAGCCAAGACTTGGAAATAATCGTAATGTCCATCAGTCAATGACTGGATTAAGAAACTGTGGTACATTATACAATGCAGAATTACGCAACTATAAAGAAGAAAGAAATCGTACCATTTGCAACGATATGGATGGACCTAGAGAACATTATGTTAAGTGAAATAAGTCCGAGAAAGACAAATACCATATGATCTCACTTATATGTGGATCTAAAGAACTGAATAAATGAGCAATGTAAACAGAAATAGTCCTAGAGACACAAAGAAAAAAACCGATGAGGGCTAGATGGGACAGGGTTGGGCGTGAGGGAGAAGGGGAAGGGACGAGACAACATAAACTGGTAATACAATACTACCACAGGGAAAGAAGAGACAGTTTAGGGAATATAATCAATAATGTTGTAAATATATTTTTTAA
Organism: Aselliscus stoliczkanus; assembly: GCA_033961575.1. Classification (NCBI taxonomy): domain Eukaryota; kingdom Metazoa; phylum Chordata; class Mammalia; order Chiroptera; family Hipposideridae; genus Aselliscus; species Aselliscus stoliczkanus. The sequence continues at coordinate 30,298,249 of CM066731.1, forward strand.
GGGATCAGAAGGACTCATGTCTTGTAAGGGAGACCACTTCATGGATGGTATAGTGGCCTGACTACTGCACTGTACATCTGAAGCTGCCGCTGAATAATATTATATGTCAACTATAATTTAACACATATATAGTCATGGGATGTGGAATATAATGTGGGGATGTAGTCAATGGAGTTGTAATAGATATGCATGATATTGAACGTGGAGGGGAGTGAAGGGAGAGGGGGGAGTCACTTATAAGGGGTGAAAAAGATAACTATTGCATTGTTTTGTAAATCTGTAACAAATAATAAACAAAAAAAAGAAAGAAAATATTTGCAAAAGAAAAAAGATTTTATAGCTTTGGTGGTGGGCTCTGTTTAGAAGTCTCTGGTTCCATCCAAATGCATTCTCTGTAACAGTGGTGGATTTGGCTGTTCTGTGTGATGTTCTTTTTTTTTTTTTTTTTTTTTGAGGGCAGTGCACTGGCCCTCATATGTGGGACCGAACCGGGGCCGCTGGCTTCCCAAGCCAGCGCTTAACCTCCGCACCACTTGGCCCGCCCTGTGTGATGTCCTTTTAACTTAAAGACAATTCAGCTTTGTTCTCCGTTTTTCATTCAGCAGCTGACCAATAGGTTCTGTACAGTTAATCCAATATGTTGTGATGCTTTATAATATCATTTGTCCAAATCTAGAGCTTGTTTCATTTTGGGTTTGGATTGTGTTGGCCGAACAGCTGTGTTCATTGTACTGTGTTTGCCCTCTGAATTTCCCAAATCAGCTATGCCTATTGCTGTTTGTACAGGCTCAGTGGGAGAAAAAGGCTGTCACACTGAAGGTTGAACAGATGCTGGGGCTCTATCCAGATTCAAATATCTAGTGCTTTTTAGTATATTTGTGTATGATTTATATTTTTTACTTTATGTATATTATGATATTTGGACACCTTAAAAACCTTTCTGGCTGGGAAGAGACTGCCCATCTGGGCTAGCCAATTCTTTTTTTCTTTTTAAATATTGTTTTTTTTTTTTAAATTACAGTTGATATACAATATTATATTAGTTTCAGGTATACCACGTAGTGATTAGACATTTATATAATTTACAAAGTGATCACTCTGATACATCTAGTACCCACCTGCCACCATACATAGTTATTCAGTATCATTGACTATATTCCCTATGCTGTACTTTACATCCCCAGGACTATTTTGTAACTACCCATTTGTTCTGCTTAATCCCTTCTCCTTTTTCACCTGTACCCCAAATCCCCTTCCCAGCTGGCAACCATCAAAATGTTCTCTGTATCCCTGAGTTTTTTTCTGTTTTGTTTGTTTGTTTATTTTGTTCTTTAGATTCCACATATAAGTGATATCATATGGTATTTGTCTTTCTCTGTCTGACTTACTCCACTCAGCACAATACCCACTAGGTCCATCCATGTTATTGCAAATCGTTAAAATTTTATTCTTTTTTATGACTGAGCAATATTGCATTATATATGTGTACCACGTCTTCTTCATCCATTCATCTATTGACAGACACCCAGGCTGCTTCCATATCTTGGCTACTGTAAATAATGCTGCAATGAACATATGGATGCATATGTTTCTTTGAAGTAGCATTTTGAGTTTCTTTGGATAAATACCCAGAAGTGGGATTACTGGGCCCTTCTTTGTCTCTTATTATAACCTTTGTTATAAAGTCTGTTTTGTCTGGTATAAGAATTGCTACTCCAGCTTTTTTGTTGCCACCATTTTCATGAAATATCTTTTTCGATTCCTTTACTTTCAGTGTGTGTGTCTTTTGATCTGAAGTGAGTCTTGTTTTCTTATCTATTCAATTACACTATCTTTTGATTGGAGCATTTAGCCTATTTACATTTTAAGTAATTGTTGATAGATATATAGTTATTGCCATTTTATTATTAATATTTTTGATCATTTGTTTTATTCTACTTAAATAAGTCCCTCTTACATTTTTTTGTAATACTGGTTTGGTGTTGATGAATTCCTTTGGTTTTTTCTTGTTTGGGGAGCTCTTTATCTCTCCTTTGGTTCTAAATGATAGCTTTGTTGGGTAGAGTAATCTTGGTTGTAGGTCCTTGCTTTCCATCACTGACTATTTTGTGCCAATTTCTTCTGGCCTGCAAAGTTTCTGTTGGGAAATCAGCTGACAGTCTTACGAAAGCTCTCTTGCAGGTAACTAACTGCTTTTCTTGCTGCTTTTATGATTTTCTCTTTGTCTTTAACCTTTGGCATTTTAATTATGATGTGTCTTGGTGTGGATCTCTTTGGGTTCATCTTTTTTGGGACTCTGTGCTTCCTGAGCTTATATGTTCATTTCCTTCACCAGGTTAGGGAAGTTTTCTGTCATTATTTCTTCAAATAGATTTTCAATTCCATGCTATCTCTCTTCTTCTTCTGGTACCCCAGTGATGCAAATATTGGTATGCTTGATGTTGTCCCAGAGGCCCCTTCAACTATCTTCATTATTTTGGACTCATTTTTCTTTTTGCTGTTCTCATTGGGTGTTTTTTTTCTACCCCAACTTCTAATCACTGATTTGATCCTCTGCTTCATCTAATCTACTGTTGATTCCCTCTAATGTATTCTTTATTTCAGTTATGGTATTTTTCATTCTTGACTGATTCTTTTTTATGTTTTGTAGCTCCATGTTTATATTTCCTATCTCTTTGTTAAAGATCATTACACATCCTTATAACCAGTGTTTTGAACTCTGCATCTGGTAGATTTCTTGTCTCCATTTTGTTTAGTTCTTTTTCTAGAGCTGTGTTCTATTCTTTCATTTGAGTTATGTTTCTTTGTCTCCCCATTTTGGCTGCCTCCCTGTATGTGTTTCTATGTATTAGGTAGGGTTGCTATGCCTCCCAGTCCACATAGAGTGGCCTTATGTAGTGGGTGTCCTGTGGGACCCCTTAGCACAGTCCCTTTGTCACCCGAGCCAGGTGGTGCACGTGTGTCCCTTGTATGGAATGTGTGTGCCCTCCCATTATGGTTGAGCCTTGGTTGATGGTTTGCATGCCAATTGGGATTGACCCTTTGGGTTCATTGGTTGTGAGGACTGGCCATGACTACAGTATAGGAACTGTTGTTCAGTGGCTGATCCTATGGAGCAAGCTTCTCTTTGTCAGGGCTCTGGTGCCTGCCGAGTCTTCCCTTTGGTTGTGTCACTCTTGTAAGCAGCTGGGTGGTGCTCCAGCTCAATCCAAAGTGGGCACTGGGTATGTCAGTCCCAGGACCTCCTGGGAGGGGCCCCAATGCAGTCCAAGCTCAGCTGCAGCCTGTGTCCTGCACAGGACCACCTGGCAGGAGCCACAATGCAATCTGCAGATTACAGTCACTGGTGCTGGCCTTGGAGGTGCCTGGAAGAGACCAAGCCACAAACTGAGACTGGCTGCCACTAGTGCCGGGCTTGGGGCTACTAAATAACAGGTACAGGGCACACAGAGGCCAGATGCTGCTTGTTTGGGTTTTGTGAACCTTTGAGAGACTATAAGAATATCTGCAATCTGAGCCAAGATAGGCCACTGGAAAAGCCACTCAAAACAGCTTGGGTGGGTCCACAAGTTGAGTTGATCAAGGTCTCAGGGAATCACCAGTGCAGGACAAACATGTTAGCTAGGTAGATGGAGAGTCATATATGGTGGCCTCCTGCATATGCACACTGGGGGGTGAGAGGAGGGCACTCAACAAAAGTACAATGAATTCTGTCAGTACTTCTGCCTGGGAGAATGCTGCCTCTCCGCCCCTAACCACAAAGCCAGACAATTCAGTTTTTCCCTGTATGTCCCTGGTGCCTTTCAGCTGCTGCCCCAGTGCTGGAGCTCAGAGTGAATGAGTCTGCTGGTGAGTAGGTCTGTGTGGGGGCCTTTTAAGAGGAACACCTGGGAATGCAGCCACCCTCCGTCTCACTCAGACACAACCTCTGCTGATTTTCACAGCCAGAAGTTGTGGGCACTTCTCTTCCCAGCACTGGAGCCCTGGGCTGGGGAGCCTGGTGTGGGCCTGGGACCCCTTGCTCCTCCAGGTGGACCTCCACAGCCGAGGTATCCCTTCGGATTTTTTACTGCCACATGAGGGTGTGGGACCAGCCCATTCCACGTCTTTGCCCCTCCTACTGGTCTCAAGGTAGCTTCTTCTGTATGTCCTTAGTTGTAGGATTTCTGTTCAGCTAAACTTCAGGCAATGCTCAATGATGGTTGCTCTGTAGTTCAGTTGTAATTTTGATGTGGTCCTGAGAGGAGGCAAGCACAGCATTTATCCACTCGGCCATCTTGACCAGAAACTCATGGGCTGGCCAATTCTTAGAGATAACAGAGGGGGAGTTTGTCCTTCAAGAAGAAAACTAACAAATATGGATAAGAAAACTAGCCAATTCAGAGCCATGTCTCTTCCATCTAGCCCATTCACACCAAACCTGTATTCCCCACCCCACCACACACACCCCTAAATTATCTGAAGACCCTTACCAGACAACTAGAGACCACCCCATTGCCCAAAGCCCAGCCAGCGAGAATTATTCAAGCTAATCAATCTTAAAACTGTTTACTCTGCCTGGCTTTGCCTTTCCCATGGAAACCCCAATAAAGGCTCTGGCCTAGACCATTCCCTCATCCCTGCTTTTTGCCTCCTGACCTTATCTAGGCTTGGGCTTTCCCATGTGGCCCTATGTGGCATGCTGTTTCTAGGATGTGTGACTATAGTAAACTTCTGTTTTCTTGAGCTTCTCCTATACCTCCTCTTGTGGCTGCACCTAACCATTACATAAAAGAACACAGAACAATTTGTATTTCAACTGTGTCAATATTTGATGGCGCCATGAGTTCATTTAAAATGGACCATCTTTGGGCCGGCTGAGTGGCGTGGTGGTTAAGCGCTGGCTTGGGTAACCAGTGACCCCGGTTCGGTCCCACATATGAGGGCCAGTGACACTGCCCTCAAAAAATAATAATAAAAAATAAAATAAAATAAAATAAAATAAAATAAACCATCTTTTTTCTTCCATGCACATTTCCTCTGATGCATAATGGATTACTGATTGTTATATATTTTCATCCAAGTTTGTCACTAAATATCCTTGGTTCATTTCAGTGCTTATCTTGTCTTATTTTCAGGAAGTTCTCCTTGATCTCTAACCCAATTATTTCCTCTTGCTACCCAAGGCAACAGAGTTTCCTTGGATATCTGCCTTAATAATTTATTTTCTAAAATTATTTTAGATTCAGGGCCGGCCGAGTAGCGCGGTGGTTAAGAGCTGGCTTGGGACGCCCGGTTTTGGGTCCCACATATGAGGGCCAGTGACACAGCCCTCAAAAAAAAAAAGAAAAGAAAAGAAAATTTGAGATTCATTTCAACATGCTAAGCCCAGAACACCCTTCTAGGCATGTCTTCTCTCAAAATTGCAAATGGAACAAAATCTGCTGGGCTCAAGATGTGGTTAAGTGTTCAAAGAGCACATCTGCAGCCTTGAAAAGAATATTAAGTGATTTTTTAAAAGGCAGTAAATGCACGCTGACTGCCGCTCTCCTAAAAGCTTGTCTTATATACTAAGTCACCTCACAGAGAATCAGGTCTTTTGTTACAATATGATAAGGAAAGCACCCATGGGCTTTAAAGTAAGACTGACCTAGGATCATCTTGGCCACTGTCACTTACTAGCTCTCTAATCTTAACGCCATTATTTCACTTTTCTTAATCTCAGTTTGGGCATAGTAAGATGGGGATAATAGTAGCTATCTCATGGAACTGTGAAGATCAAACGACATTATCAAATGGAAAATACTGGGTTGTTGGAAAAGTCATGACGTGTTTTTGCAATGAAAAACATAGAAAAAATGCGTCATGACTTTTCCGACAACCCAATGCCTAGCAAATGGCCAGTATTCCATAATATCATTTCTCTCTGCCAGGTTTGTTAATGCAGTGCAACTGTTATGTTATATGTTAAGTACACCAAATTTAATCGTTATAAAATCTCATTAATTAAATCAGAATTTATAATTGTTTAGACAGAGCTGCTCAGGAGTTTATTTTCTTTACTAAGAAGAAAAGATTTTTCTGTCAACCAGAATAGTAATAAGAAGAAAAGTTAAGCTACTTAGAGCTTTTAGAAACTCCTATTTTCAAATAAAGAGCAAGAATTAATTAAAAACAATCATGATCCAAATCACTGAAAGGGCTGGGGAGACAACCTAGTTAGTAATGCTTGCCACTGGTTCATGTGCAATTAGTTTCTATGTGATTTACAAAACCGTACCTCATTAAAACTAGTCTGTATTTCAAACATCACATTAATTAAAATGTGTTTTCCTTTCAATTAATCTGGATCCCTGAATTTCTCTAATACTGGAAAATGGAACATTGCATCAAGCGAAGTGCTGTCCATTGTCACCAAAACTGTGGCAAAGACCTTCATTCACTTATACTAATTTGCACTATTGCTGCACTCCTGTTTCCTGTACCTTCATTAATTTATTGAACATTTATTGATAGCCAGTCAATGACCTGGCACTCAATTACAGTTGAAGAAATTTCTTTTAGCATCAGGGTACAGAGATAAAGCTTGCCTTCTCTAATAGTGAAAATGTGCTTTTCCCTTCCACATTGGAATCCCAGTCAGACCCAAGCACTGATAGATACCACGTTTAACAGGATGTTTAATAATGACATCTCTTGCTTCATCCTTACAATAAATGAGGACAAGGCAAGAGTTCATTATTTGACTTCCAGGAGTGAATACAAGGGCGGACCACCCCTGTGGCAGAGCCAGACACACACTGGTGATCACAGTAATTATCAGGATTATGGGGGGCCTTATGCCTGTGCTCAGCTTCAGGCTTGAGAATACACCATAGGTCATTGTCATTATTAAGACATTTTCATGGATACAATTACTTTTTGTATGTTTTTATTGACACTTGCAAACTTTTAACGTTATTTCTTTGCTTGTTCAGTGTCACTAAGATATGATTGGAAATAACAAGGCTGAGTTGGAGCATGCTGTTTGCCTCCCTATCCTGATGATACAATTTTGATCTTTTTTTCAAAATACTATCCAAATAGGTGTAACCTGAAAGTTATGGCCGTTCTGTTACTAGGCACTGGAGAACATAATTGTTAAGAGCTCTGGCTCTGAGTCAGCTGTCAGAGTTCCAACCCCCATGACTTCTGAAGCACTATGTAACCACAGAGGAGTTCAGCTCCTCTGAGCTACAGCCCCTCCAGCTCTTAGTGGGGATAAGAGTATATACCTCAGAAGAATATGATTATATAACGGTTAAATGCAGCATCACACGTAAAGTATTTATATGGGTCTTCAAATATTATACATCTATATTTATATGTTGTATTTATTTGTATGATTTATATATTCATTATGCTAACTAACATTTTGTATTATTTGTATACAATATATCTGTGATAAATATATGAATGTATAAATACTACAAAATAAACAGTACTAATTTATTATTACTGCTGGAAGTCTGACAGGCATCGCGTGTTCGTCAAAGTCAAGTGTTCTGATGTTCAAACAGGAAAACGATGGATTCTTTAAACAACTGCTCACTGAGTTCAATATACTTCAGGATGGATTATTAAGCACAAGTTTGTGGGCATTTTGGAAAGAGCTGCAGAGAAGCAGTAGGGATTCATAAATAACAAGTTGTGCCACACCATGGTTAGAGCAGGAAGATGCATGAGACTTGGGTCTATGGATTGCAGAAACTTCTTTTTAAAGCCTTTAAAGTCCTTCTGGAGAACTAAGAATTTGGGGCTAATGCATGGCTTGGGGGATCACATCTCCAGTTATCTATCCCAACATTCTCTATCCCAACATTCTGCTTGCTTTCCTTTATCACATCATATATCTAGTTATTTTGCTGATTCATATATTTACTTATTGATTATTTGTCTTTTTTTTTTTTTTTTTTTTTTTTTGAGTGCAGTGTCCCTGACCCTCACATGTGGGACCTGAACCGGGCTGCTGGCTTCCCAAGCCAGCGCTTAACCACCGCGCCACTCGGCCGATTATTTGTCTTTTCATAACAATATAAGCTCCACACGGATGGGCCATGCCTGCTTGATCACATTTGCAACCCCATGAACTAATATAGGACCTAGCCAATAGCAGGCAATCATTAAATATTTGTGTGATGAATAAAAATGAAAGAATTCTTGGCCAGTTACAAAAGTGTCACCCAGAGCGTACTGGATCCCTGGATAGAAGTCTCTATTAGAATGTCACAGAACTCACCTTGGCTACGTTCATTTAACAGTTTAATCATTTATAGGAAGACACGGAAGGCTTGTTAATCACAGATGTTGGAAGATGTAGCTAATATGTTGAAACAGAATTTACAAAAAATTTACAATTATCTCAATAAGCTAAACTCAGAGTCAAAAAGATTGAATGAAGAAAAAAATTCAATGCCTAAATTTAGATTTCAAAATTCAGTTTCCCAGGCAGGATGCAAGGGCCACGTAAACAGAGACAAGGTTCTGCAGCAGTTGATGGAAGGGGCATGGAATTTCAGTTGACCATGTGCTGACCTGAGTCATAAACACTATATATATATCATGGTAGATTTTTTAAGGTAATCCTACCCTAGACCAATGGTTCTCAGCCTTGGCTGCATATTAGAATCTCCCAGGGAACAGGTAAACAAAGAAACAGCTAAAAGCATATTGATGCCCAGGCCTCACCCCAGAGATTTTGATTCAGTTTGTTTTGGGAAAGATCTAGGTGTTGTTTTGTTTCATTTGGTTTTCTTTGTTTTTGGTCCCCATGCAATTCTAACATATAGACAAGGTTAAGAACCTCTACTCTGGACTGTGTCCTCATTAGTAACAATACACCTCTCATAATCTGTTTCCTAGCATTCTACTTCCGATCGTTACCCTCTGTTTTTCTAAAGTACCCCCCTTAAAACCTCACTGCCACATTTTTGCCCACTAGGACCTCTGATGCATTGACTTTACCACCTTTTGGCTGCTCCTTACTCCCATCATTTCCTCATTCCTCTCCATCATCCATTCTAGTTTACATATAACTTTTTATATGTAAAATCCTATTTTACATATAACTTTAATGCCTTCACCTATTTCACCCGACAGACCCCAACCCTGATTTAACCTAAGAGAGACTGGTTATGGCTGGAGAAAATCATGCAACCATGCTGAGTGGTCTTATAACAAAATCATTACTGCAAACCTCAAGGAGAAAATGCCACTTGGGAATCCTACTAGTCGCCTAGTCATTTCACTTTCTCACTCTCCTAGATTTTTTACCCCTTCTTCTCCCTCAAACCTCAAAACAACCCTCTCTGCATTCTCAAGGATGATCCTGCATCCCTCACTGAGAAGAGGCAAGCAATCAGGAAAGAGTATTCACAGATTCCTATTACAAACTCTACTCATCTACCTGCCTCTGGACCTATGTGCTTGTCCTTCCCCCTTATTAGCTGAGATGAATTGTCCCTGCTTATTAAAACCAGCTTTCCTATGGGCCCTGCATCTTACATTCTTTCTTGCTCAAGACTGGGCTCCTGTAACTGACCCCTAATTACTCCTGCTTCATCATTGTCCCCCTCTGTCCTGGATCATTTCCATCATCTTGCATAGTACAGTAAGTCCCTGATTTATGAACAAGTTCCGTTCTGGGAGAACATAAATCGGATTCGTTTGTAAGTCCGACAAAGTGAGTCTTATACACCTTTGACACAAATATACAATGTAAAGCCAATGGCTGAACGATTCATGTTATAAGAATGAGCAACGTCTCCCATCTTTTCGCCTCGGTCCAGTCTCTCCATTATTGTCACTTTTGTTTCCATGGTTATTGCTTCCTAGCAGTCCCCTTCACATCACCACTTCTTTTCCTCTTGCTTCTGGGCATCCTGGGCTCTGGTTGAGCTCTGTATATTGTACACAATCGCACTGTATACAGTAAGCACACAGCAGCACCGCTGTGACAATGCCCAGCAGACACGGGAGCTACTCCCGCGATTTGTTCACATCTACAAATGTGCGTAATGCAAAGTCTGTTTGTATGTGTGACGGTTCGCAACTCGAATGTTCCTAAATTGGGCACTTACTGTATAATATCTTCCATCTTTGGGAAAAAGAATCTCATGATTCTACAAGCTACAGCCCAATTTCTCTATTCTCCTTTATGGCAAAAGGGGTGTCCAGACAGCCTCTCCACTTCCTCTCCTCCTTTTTTCTCTGAACTCACTCCACTCAGAATTCCATCCCCACTACTCCTCTGAAACCTCTTGTCAGTGTCACCAGTGACCTCCGTGCTGCTAACTGTGGTGCTCAGTTTTCAATTCTCACCTTCCTGGGTTTTTCAACAGCATTTGACACGACTAATCATTCCCTTCCTGTTGTTCTTTATTTTCTTTTACCATTTTAATCGCTTGTTTACTATTATGGATTTTACACTCTTTAGTTTTATACTAGATCTATTAAAATCTTACCTAGCTGCTTGGTTTCATGAAAAGAACACTTGAATGTCATACTTAAACTTAATTTTCATTTTGGTGTTTTTTGATATTAAATTATGCTATTATGTCAGTGTAATCCTATCCCCCTATGTCAATGCTCAGGGAATGTTTGCTAAGTTTGGGGGGGGTGACTCTGGAAACTGAGTGTTTGGAATATTGCTCTGTCTCCTATGTTATTATTAATTGTGTCTTAGTTATCTAAAATTCTTTACCTATTTTTATTTTTTTTACTTTGTAGATTTCACATTTTCTCTAATTATTATTATTATTAATGTTGCCTCTTTGATGTAGAATCTACTCCTTAAGCTTTAACTATTCCAACTTATTTCTTTTGTTCAATTGCTTCCAGATCTCCTGTATTATTCTTGGGATCTTTAACTTGAGACTTTTTACTTTTAAAATGTTTTTCTTCTTCTGAGCCAGCTTGCCCCACTGTTCTTATAGTGGTATTCCCTCTTACAGTTAGCTTTGCCTAAGTCTGAGGAGGATGGTTCAAGTTGATTTTTATCTTCTCGTTTTGTATTTAAATCTTATTTCTCTCTCTCTCTCTTTTTTTAATGGCAGCTTGAAAAAAAGAGAAAAGTCTATTTTTTGTCTTCAAAGCTTAAAAACGTGACAAGTAGGCATGGTTCTCATTCCCCTCTCAACCAAGATACTTGAAAGTGCAGTCTCAACATGCTGTCTCCACTTCTTTACTTCTATTTATTTCTCAGCCCTTAGCAATCTGGTTTTTGCTTTCATAATCTAATAAAACTGCTCTGAGAAAATTCACTCATGGCTTTCTCTCGTCCCTTTTAGTACTTATCTTCCTCAACTCTCTCCTCCCGGAAGCTCTCTACCCGCATCGATTCCATGATGCCATTTTCTCTAGACTTCCCTCCTGCTCCTGTTTTTCTTTGTGGACTAATTTGTAGGCATCTTTTCCTTTGTCTTCTCTTTAACCCTTACTCCTCTCCAGGGCTTTGTTTTTGCTCTTACGTTCTTCTCACCATGCAGAATCTCCCTTGTGGGTACTCATCCATTCATATTAATTTAACGCTCTCCCCCCCATGACTTTGTGCTATTTCCTCCACATTAAATGTCCCTCTTTCTCTCCCTCTGCTACTCATCCTTCAAAAGTCATCTTAGTTATTACTTAATTATTACTCCAGGAAGGTTTGCTTCCTTACATTAGACTAACTGTCCCACCCACCATGCTCCCTGAGTACGTTAATTGACACCATTATTATACCACGCATTACATTGTAATGAAATTCTCTGTGATCTCCTTATGGGTAGGAACTAGGACTATTTTTGTATCCTTGTGCCTAATACAGAACTCTAGAGCTTTCTTTGAGGCTTGCTTTTCTCTGAATGAATGAGACATAATCCTCTTCATCATCTAAGATTGCATTTCAGTTCAAAAAATTTTTTTTGGAATTGTACTCTAGATCACATTTTTTCTTGTTACCATATTTTGCCATGCATAATGTGCATCCATGTTTTTGGCCCAAACTTTCAAGGAAAAAAAATCTTTCATTTAAATTTTTTAATTCAAATTATTATTATTTGTTTCTATTTAGGTACTTGTTTTGTTTTATTATAAGGGAATTTTATTTAACATATTATGGTACAAGGAATTTTATGTAACAAGTAATTGCAAAAACAAGAACAGATACAAGGTACAGGAAATTTTATGTACCGGTAACAAATTTATGATACTTACGCTCACAGAAGGCCAAGAACTCTTCGTCACTGTCAATATCAGAAGTATCATCTTCTTCAATTTCTACATTACCAGTGTCTCCTGAAGAGTCACTTTCCTCATCCTGGTAAATTTCATCATTTTCAATTCCATCCATTGCATTGCTGATGCCACATTTTTAAAATGATTTTACAGACGCTTCCTTCTTGACACTGTTCCACAATTTTAGGATCCAGTCACAAACCTGGACAATGGATGCTTTCTGGATTCTGCCTGTACGTGTTAAATTATTACCAGGTGACTGTATCCACGACATCCATTCTTTTGTCATGGGGGCCTTAAAGGGCTTGTTTACTGACACATCAAGAGGTTGCAGTTGGCTGGTTAGCCCAACAGGTATCACAGCAAGTTGGGTTTTCAAGTCCGCTGCGATTGCTTTTTTTGTGTAACATCGTCTTTGAAGTGATCAAAAACAAGCAAAGCTGGTTTTTTAAGTAATCCTCTAGGCCTTCATGACAAGACTTTCTTAACAGATTTTCATGTCTTCTTTTTTTTTTAATCAGTTTCAGGTGTCTCCTTTATTCATCCATCCTTTTTCATGCGCATGGACAATAACTTTACTTGGAATCTTTTCTTTCAGAAACATTTTTCTTTTAAAGATGATCATAGGTGGTAGCTTTGTCCCATCTGTACAACAGGCTAGAACAACAGTGAAATGTGTTTTCTCATGTCCACTAGTTTTAACAGCCAGTCTTTACTCCTTTGACATCCACAGTTCTGTTGGTGGGCACATCAAATGTGAGTGGGACCTCATCCACATTGGCGATTTGGGACAGTTCAAAGTTATGTCTTTCAAAGATTGATAAAGTCAGAATGAAATTCCAAAACTTGATTCTGATAGGCTGTTGGAAGTTTTGGAGCAAGTTTCACTCGTGTCCTCATGCTCAAACCTGCTCTCTTCGTAAAATGATAGCACCATTTAGGTGTCCCTGAGAAATTATCAATGTTTTTTTTATTGTGTGAGCCTTTTATCTTCTTCTTGTATCATCTTGGTTGACACAGAGATCCCATGAGAAATTATCAATGTTTTTTTTATTGTGTGAGCCTTTTATCTTCTTCTTGTATCATCTTGGTTGACACAGAGATCCCAATTTGACGATGCTCCAGAATCCAGGTGTTCACCTCCTGCTTCACCTGTAGCCACTTTGGAGGCTTCCCTCGCATTGCCTTCTTCTATCTTGGCATCTGAAGAAGATTTCTTCTTGTTGCTCCACAATCTGATGACACTGTCTGTAAGAGGAGGTCCAGGGTGTCTCTCAGCAGCTCTGTTGCCATGCTCTCAGCATATTTAATAACTGTTAGCTTAAAGCTTGCAGTGTACGAAAACAGTTTTGACATTTTCCAAAGGACTTTCCAATAATTTTTGTAAAAATATAAGCTACATTGCTAGCTCCCGCCTACAGTATATGAAGAAAAATGTTGCGCCGTTCACCCGATGGTAATAAAGTCAGCATCACTTATCCTATCAAGTCAGAGTCACTTATTCTGTGAACAACAATATGTTGCTCTTTGTTTCATTTCATTGAACCCTTGCCTGAAATTGCTTTTGTTGCAAGTTCGTTGTAAGTTTCATAAAACCGATTATCATATTTACATATAGATACCATCATTGATTTCTAGAGTTACACTTTTAACTCACAAGCATAAATAAAAGAATTAGAAACATTTATATGGATATGGAATTAGTACTGCCCATGTATAATGCGTATCTTTATTTTTCGCTCACAAATTTAGGCAATAAAGTTATGCAGATCCTGGTTTGTGGTGCCTGAGCTTACAACAATTGGAGTCCGCTCTTTAAAAAATATAAATTATGAATAAAAAATTAAATATACATGCCAAAATATGGTAATCGGCCTACAACAGTGGTCCTGGGTCAGGATAGAGATACAAGCAAGAGTGCCTCCATTTGTAGTGGAAGGAATTCCAGAATCTTTGATTTTTAGCAGGTGAGGGTCAAGGTGTGTGTGTGTGTGTGTGTGTGTGTGTGTGTGTGTGTGTTATTAATAATACCAAGGGGGGAAAAAATTCTAGATGGTATTTTGTGTAAAAGTGATAAACCTTAGAGTCATTTATATAAACTGCCATCTGATAGCAAAATCATATTCTCTGATTAACTTGTTAGAGTATCAGCAGTTAAGTTTGGTTTATTACAGTATGCTCAATGTGTGCTTCCCACCCTAACAAAGTGAGGGGGGTGTTAGTGTCAGTGGCTCTGATGAGCTCTCCTGTTAATGGGGATTTTGAGATTGGGCTTTAGGACTCTGAGCAAAGGAAGAGAGAGCTATTTTTAGCTTGGTTTTTTTTTTTTTCTCCTGAATCCTTTTTTTTAAAAGGGAGCTGTGATTAAGGGAAATAACTTGTTAATTTTTTTTTTTTAAATGGGGGGAAAAGTCCTCCATTTAGAAGCTTGACAGCCATAGAAAACACAGTATGCCAAATTGGAAGGCCTACTAAGAAAGCAAATGGAATTAAAAGGAGCACTGGAAGATGTCTTAGTTTGGTTTATCCCCAGAAGCAAGTTTTGAGGCAGGGATTTGAGTAAGCTATTGGGAACAGGGTTACTTCAGAAAGTCTCCCAGACTTGTGCCTGGAAGGCGGAGGGGAGAGGGGTGCATTTTATCCATCAGCTTCCACTCTCCACTGGCTGAGGACCATTCCTGGGGCTTCTCTCCTTGCTTCCTGGCTGCACCTGCAAACTATAGGTCCCAGTCACATTAGAGAGGCCTGGGGGCAGAAAGTTGGACGATGCCCAGGGGCACCACTGAGAGGGCACTGCCAGCCCTAAAGGAGTCTGTACTCTCTGTTTTTACTATAAAAAGTTGAAATAATGACCAAGGCATTTGATGTCCTGGCCACAGAGAGACACACTGACCCTTACCCCACACTCAACTCTGGTGCTGATGAAGGCTGGTTTGGACTTGCCTACTTTGATTGCTATCTCAGGAAGATAACTGTACAGCCAAGATGCCAGGGGGCAGGCAGGATGTAATGCAGGGTGCCAAAGGCAAGAGTTTACGGAACAATCTCTTCTCTAGTAGTAGGTAGTGTGCAGTGGGGACTCAGTGATGGCCACCATCTGTTTATCAAGAGAAAGATACCAGTGTTTCTAATGGGACGGGCCTGAGCTGTGAGTGAGACAGATGTGGGGTTACACCCCATTAATACAGCTGTCCCCTCCCCAAGCCTGTCCCCTCATGTGAAATAAGAACAACAATTTCTCCTTTTTAGGACCGTTATGTGAAAGAGATACTGTATGTAATGTGCTCTGCATGGTGATGGGACATGCCTGTACTCATGAATGAGTAGGTATTTTACTGAAAGGAAAATGAAAAAAAAAGAAAAAAGAAAAAAAAAGTATTAGGAAGAAAAGAAAGGTTATTAATTGTCACTTGAGGCAACTGTTAAAAGATTAAGTCACAGATGTTCATATGTCTTGCTAAATAATGTCTGACTATTTCACAGCTCAGGACATAAAGTCAAGCATGTATTTCACTTGAGTCCCCAGTCTGGCTTTCTTTCTGTCCTACTCCACTTCCTTGGTAATTCTCTGGTAAAGTTCCTGATCTCAGATGCACAGTGGCGCAAGCACTGCCAACAGGGCGGGGCCAGCCTTGGAACAGAGGCCCAGCCTCAGGCACTGGAGGAGTCTTGATTTTTTTACCCAGCCCAGATGAGAGAACTGCTTCAGGCCACCAACCAGGTTCTCATGTAAACTCCAAATCACCGTTTGACAGCAAGCGGCCTTTTCATCTCAAGGTGGACATTCATTTGTTCATTGATCCTTGGAACAATCGGTATTTAATTGGCCACCGGCAGGCTGACCGTGAAGCACATAACGAAAGTCTGTAGAATGGCCCAGGCTGGCCTCAGGCTCAGCAAAGCCAGAAAGGACAGTGTTGGGGAAGCAGCCTTTTCCTCCTGATTATATGACACTGACAAGGAGCTTGTAGTTCAAAAAGCAAAGTCACTGGCAAACCCCTGCCCTAAAAGGAGTTGTACAGCTTTGCAATAGAAACAAAGACTTCTAGACCAGCAATATCACCATGTCCCTGAGCTAGAAAAAGTCTAAGCCATGGTCAAGATGCCCCCAACACACTCATGCACTGGTGCTGATGAAGGATGATTTGGATACGGCTGTTTTGACTGCTATCTGGGGGAGACAATGTCCAGCCAAGACTCCAAAGGACTCTGTTGGGAAGACTGTTGCTAACCCATCCTGTTGCACAGCTCTCCTGGGTTCTCTGTGAGAGGCGGCATGTTTGGATGCATCTGGCTCAGGACACCTGAGTTCTGACTCATTAAACTAGGAGCGTGGACCATCTTCTGCTTCTGTTTGGGGCGATGCGGAAGGAAGACGGCCCTCAGATCCTGGGGACAGGTCAGATTCGAAGGAAGGAAAGCATAGGGTCAGGTCCACTGTGAACTCGGAAACTTAAGGCACTCTAGCATTGGACCCACATGGCCACGTGTTTTTGTAACATTTTCAAAAGAAAGAGATTTTCACTACAATTGGTTAAGAGTACTGTTTATTTGCACTGTGACTGCATTTACCCTATATGGGGAGTGGGTAGAGTAGTCAGAGGCATTTTGGGGATCAGTTTAATGGGGACCCCAGCTGGGGATACATTTTGTTTGGGTTTAATAAGATATATTTATGTAATTTACAGTCATTTCCTTGTATACATGTATCTGGTAGTTAATTAATAAAATGTTATAATGTTAAGCTATTTTTCAATATTTAAAATTTTAATTTCGTTAATTACTTTTCTCATTCTAAAAAATATTCACATTTATATTTAATTTTTTATTCATAATTTATATTTTTAAAAGAGGGGCCTCTAATTGTTATAAGCTCTGACACTACAAACCAGGATCTGCCCTCTCGCCCCCAGGGAAACACCTCTCCTTCCCTTCCTTCTATCCTTTCCACCCTCTTTTCCTTCCTTCATTTTCCTTCCTCCCTTCTCCTTCCCCTCTTCTCTTAGGGGCTAGGGCTTTACAATAGTTACATGGATTTCTAATTTCCTGCTCCTATTTCTCTTTCTCATAGAATCAAGAAGAAAACATTTCATGTATTGGGTTGTCTGAAAAGACATGATGTATTTTTTCTATGTTTTTTGTTGCAAAAATGCATCCTGACTTTTCCGACAACCTGATATATAATGGATTAAATAAAATTTTATAAATAAATCTTTTCACATGGCGACCACCATGTTAAACGCTATTCCCATAAAAGAGTGTGCCCTGAGTTCTTATCTGCCAACCTCAAAGGACCTTCTGGATAATGGCTGTCTTCTCCATCTACTCACCATTCTAGCTTATCGCCTACCCTCCTCTGAGGACACCGTGTACTCCTGCCCTTAAGGCAGTCCCCCAGAACCTGTTTTCCACAGCACTGTGACTTTGCATGTAATTTTCCTTGCTCAGCTTCTTTTCATTCTTCTTTTACTAAAATGCTAACACTAAATGGCTGGGTTTCTTAATCCCAAGTAAATAACAACTAGCATGCTAAAAAGTGTTCAGGGGAAAGCTGCAAGATGCAACCACACTGAAAATTTTAAGAAATAAAGTCCGGGAAGTGAATACAGAGACAGGAAGAGAATAAAACACAGAAAACTAAAAATAAATAAATAAATAAACAAAAATTGCACAGCATTTTGAGCCTGCATTTATTTCATGTAGGAGCAAACAGGACAGCCTGAGGGCACTCTCATGGAATTAATGGTTCATAATGGTTAACATGAGTGTTGGTATACAAAAGGCAGAAAATTTGAAAAATTCTCATCCAAAGAGGTATATATTTTAAAGTTTTAACTTTTACAGGGCCTCTGTGGTCCAGAAGGCCTACTTCTACAGCATTTTCTTACATCGTTCTTTGATAATATTGACCAAAGAAGGTATTTTATTAAATTGATGGAATTCGGGGGAAGTGTAGCATGACTGTCAGAACTAAGTTTTGGAGTCAGACAAGCCTGGTCATAAATCCTGGTTCTTCCACCTGATTAGCTATGCGACCCCTCTGAGCTTCATTTTCCTCGTGTACAAAACAGGAGTCATAATCCCCACCTCAGTAAGATCTTGGAGAGCTTGTCCATTTCTTAATTTGTTTCTGTTAAGGATTCATTGAATGGTTGCTGTGTGAAGCTCTTCATAGGGTCATTTTCCAATCAGTGCCTGGCTTGTCATTCAAATTGCAGCCCTGACAGGTTTCCAACGTTGCGAATGTACAGCACTTTGTCAGTGCTTCAGCATTAAATAGACATGAAAATATTTGTTAAAATATTTTCCTTTTGTTTTTTTAGGTTCATTTTCTTTTATATGTTTTCTTATGGAAGTAACAGAAGAATAGATTGCACTAAGAATCAAATCCAAACTCGCACCACACCCTGCCTTCCTCGGTTGGCTCATCTATGCCACTCCTGTTTACACTCACTGCTGAGATGCTTCCCCATCTGCTGGCCTTTGCATGAGCTGTTCCCTCTGCTGACACTATTCTCTACCTCTTGGCCAGGTTTGCTGTTTCTCATCTTTCGCTTTGCAGCTTAGAAGATACTTCCTCAGGGTCCTTCCTCTTACATCCATCCTTCTCTGTCAGGCTCCATCTCAGATGCAGCTTCTCTGCCCTTCACACTTACAAAAATGTGCACTTGTTATATTGATGCATGCATTTACTTGTGCTCCGCCTGCTTCCCCTCTAGACTGGATGCTTTGTGAGGGCAGGGGTTTTGCTGGTCTCATTTGCTGGACATTCCCTGTGTGTAGCACAGAGCCTGGCACCTTCACGTCCTCACATATTTTCTGAATGACTGATAATGAATAAATTGGTGAAAGGTAAAATAGGGTGGCAGGAAGAGCATGAGTGGGTGACAGCAGAGGGCACGGTGAGGGCCAGTACTGGAGGGTAAATAAACTGGCTGGGATCTGGCACTTGGTGGGCAAGGAAGGAGGGAAGCCAGAGGGGGAACATGGCCAGTGCCTGTTAGGTGAAGAGAGACTTTGCAACTGCCTGTCCCAGGCTCCTGTGTTAGCAGTTCTTAGTAGGAAACTGGCAGTTCTAATTTCCTTGCATGGCATAGAAAAAAATCCCCTAACACATTTCGGAATGTGGGAAGAGCAGCCCTGGATCATGACTGTGGAAACTAGTGCTGCTACCCTTAGCTCTCCCATTCCCTAGGGTTCCCTGCCACCGCCTGATCCTTCACCCCAACCCTACCTGACCCGACCATGACACCGGGGCCATTTCCTGTTACTTACCACACACTAAAACTTGTGTTTCCCAGGAGGCCAGTGGGGAGAAGTTGTTAAGACTTTGGTCTCTGAAGTCAAATGATGGCTCTGCCACTGGTAGAATGGAAGCTTTGGGCATGTTATTTACCTACTGTAAGGCTTGATGTGAATAGGCACTCATAGAGATGGTGCTAATGATTCAATTGGATAACTCCTAGAAAGAGCTTAGCTCAGTACCTTGCACATGGTCAGTGTTCAGTAAATTTTTTACTGAGAATCCCTCCAAACCACACCCTAGCAGGATTCATAACGTTTCACTTTTGACCAATGAATGGGCCGCCCTCCACAGAGCTCTCTGGTTTCCATGGTAGCTATGTTTATAAATGGTCAGCTGTGCTGTGAGTATATTTAGCTTATACTAAATGCCCCTAAAGGATTAATATCATCTGTTTCCAGTTTGTGTTCTGAAGCATGGTACATTTTTTTTCCAGATGAACAAATATTAAGCCTTTTTTACTTCCTGAGGAAAGTTAGGGTTGGATTCTCAAATTCAGATTACCAGACTTATTAAAATCAAATTAAAATGAAATGTAAAGTGCTATTGAATTCTATTTACAAGTACTTGTCAGAATATACCGCTCAGTGAAAAATGTCATGTTTTGGGTAAAATAACAGATACCAATACTGACACACCAGAAACCATTTCATTCATTAGCATGAATGGATGTTATGGCTGACTGATAGGATAGTTGGAAATAGTGATTAAATGGTATTGGTAACCATACAGTATCTTCATATAACATTTAAAAGTTTTCAAAGCAGTTTTATCCAAATGTTTTCAGATTTTCACATCATAAACCTTGAAATTTATATATGCAAACAAAATAATACATAGTAACTATTTTAAGCACTATCACCATTAAAAAAGGAATCACTTTAGGCTTCTGAAAGAGTGAATTTGGCCAGCTGTATTTATTTTTTTGTTCAAAAACCATAAACTTCCTGAAAGAGATTGTCAAGGAAAAATAAAGATCAACTTGAAATGGAGGTCAAAAGGGGATTTTAGAGTGATTATATACCCTTTCTGTGTATAGAGACTTAGTGATGGGAAATGACTGCTCCAAAGTTAGCCCAATGCTAACTAATGGGTGAACTCGTGTTAGACCCCAGAATTCCTCACTTTCACCCCTGTGTTCTTTCTACCTTATCCTTTGTCTCCCTTAAATGATTATGTAAATTAGCAAGATAATATAAAATTTATAAAATTTCTCTTATGTATATGATTTAATGAAGGCAGCTATTACATAAACAATAAAATATATGCTCTGTCTACTTGTGCTCCTACATGTCCATGCCTATCCCAACCCACCTCCATAATTTTCTTATCAACCTCTGGGGAAAAAAAAATAGATAAGATAGGATGTGTTTCCATGAATTTCTGTGAGCAGACCAATGAAACTTGTCCAATGGTATAGGGAAGAGACAGCTTTAATACCTTTCATGTGATATACTCTTCTCCTGGTCTCATCCAGTTGGCCTAGATGCCACTAACAAGCTTGGCCTTCAATGGCCTGTCCACTCTGATACCAGAGAAAGTCTTTGGGGTCCTGTGTCAGGTTAGCTCTAGTCATTGCTCATTTATGCACCTTGCCATTTTATCCAAGTACCTGTTTGTTTGTTTGTTTGTTTTTCCAGTAAAATCTGAAAGTCTGAAACTGAGTTAACTATATACAGAGAGTGCCAAAAAGAGGTATACAAATGTTAAGAAAGGAAACAACTATTAAAATTATAATACTAAATATATACCGATAACAAAAGATAAATACAAGTCACATTCGCCTTCTGCAATTCCAAGAGGTGCTCAAAGTGGTTACCATCAGCGTCCAGACACTTCTGATTATGGAGAACTACTGCTTTGAGCCATGTTGACCAGTGTCCACTTGCATACAATTTTTGGCACCCCAGATATATATTTTAAAATGTAAAACACTTTGAACTAACTTTGACTTGATTCCACATTTTAACAATGAAAGCCCCTAAAATATCACTTTTCAAGTTGTAATATGTTTGTATGTCAACAAAGTAACTATAAAGAAAAATACATAAAAACCATTTCACACGTTTTTTTCAGTTAAAAAAAGCATGCTTTGAAATGCTACATTTTATTAAGTCAAAATCTCTTCTAAATATCTATATTATTAAAATGTACAGGTTGTTACAAGTAAGGAAAAAATTAAGAATCTGTCTTAGGCCGGCCGAATGGCTCAGTTGGTTAAGAGCTTGCTCAAGAGTGCAAGCTGAGCTCTGAGCAACAGCGGTTCGAGGCCAGCCCGAGCTGAGTTGCTGTTGATCTGCTGACAGGTGGCAGGATGGCTCAGCTAACAAAAAAAAAAAAAAACAAAAAAAAGAATCTGCCTTAGATCAAAATTCTTATATTGCTGGAACTAAAAATAACATAGTACTGCCGTTCGTGGAACATCCAGAGCTTAAATAACCTACCTGAGGTCCTTACCACTGAAATATATTGCCTCTAGTCTATGTTCAAAGGGACACATTTGTTAACTTTTTGGTAAAGCTCCTAGTTCTGCTTTAACTGTATTCTGTTATCTGTTGAATGCTTAGAGGAATATAAATCCTCAGTGTATTGACTGAGGTCCAGTTTGCAATGATTGGTACATCGTCAAATACACAGAAATTTGTAGGATGTTACATTGTTTTATGACATGTCACTTGGAACATTTTTTCATCTTGAATTGTTACAATTGATTTTTTTAATAAAAAAGGGAGGATATTTAGAAACCCAAACAATGGCACAATCCTTGATATTTTATTCTTAGTAAAAGTGACACTGATATTTAAGAATTCAGAGATACAAGTTGAGATTTCTTTTTAACAGATTTCCCAAGAGAGGTTTGACCCTGCTGATAGTTTTGAAACTGTATTAGATAGACTAATTAGAATGTCTAGACTGGTACTTCCAGAGACACTAAAGTGCACTTTTCTCAAAGAAGTTATAAATGCCAGAAACAAAATCTTGAGAGACCATGCCCCTCCCCAGATCCATTGGCGATGGGATTGAATAGATTACACCCCCTTCCGGAAACCTTCTTCTTCTTTTGTTTTTTTTTTTTTTTTTTTTTTGAGGGCAGTGTCACTGGCCCTCATATGTGGGACCCAAACCAAGGCCGCTGGCTTCCCAAGCCAGTGCTTAACCACCACGCCACTCGGCTGGCCCCCTGGAAGCCTTCTTAATCAGACATGCTGGGCAAGGCTCCTCACAGGCTAACCCCTTTGATCATTCCTTTCTTTTGACCTATGAATCAAACCAATGCATTACTCCCATTCATTGACCTATACTACACTGATTTCTTATTGTTGCTTTAAGGCCCTGTGTCTGCTGATTCTTTTCGAAATGTCCCTACGCTTTGGTACATCTGGAAGGTGGCTCATTTATTTGGTGCTTGCTCCAAACTGACAAACGAAAGTGCACATTTTTGACTGTTCCTTCTCTTGGATCTGTGTCCTCTTCTAAGGAGTTTATAAATATCAACAAAAAGTCAATAAATATAATAAACAAATTTTATAAATATCGAAAGAAGTCTGACTTCTTCTTCTATCTTCCTTTCTGCACAGCCCCGTCTCCACCCTTACTCATCTCCCTATTCCCAAATGGGTTATTGACAAGTAAACCCAAGTCATAGGAAGTGCCACTAAAATAGGGGGGCATAAATGGCCTTACAAACAGCCCATTAAGGTATTTGCTCCAGCATGGTTATTTTTCCTGTTCTCTTATTTTTTTTAATTAAATTTTTTTTTAAATTACGGTTGACATTCAATATTATATTAATTTCAGGTGTATAACATAATGGTTAGACATTTATATAACTTATGAAGTGATTCCCTCCAATAAGTCTGGTAACCCCCTGAAACAATACATAGTTATTACAATATTATTGACTATATTCCCAATGCTCCTATGCTGTACTTTACATCCCCATGACTATTTTGTAAATAGCCATTTGTACTTCTTAATCCCTTCACCTTTTTCACCCAGCCCCTGAAACTCCCTCCTACTTGCAACTATCAGTTTGTTCTCTATATCTGACTTTGTTTATTTTGTTTCCAGATTCTACATATAAGTAAAATTATATGGTATTTGTCATGTCTGACTTATTTCACTTAGCATAGTACGCTCTAGGTCCATCCATGTTGTTGCAAATGGTAAAATTTCTTTCTTTTTTATGGATGAATAATAGTCCACTGTATATATGTACTACCTCTCCTTTATCCAATTGTCTATAGATGAGCACTTAGGTTGCTTCCATATTTTAGCTATAAATAATGCTGCAATTAACATGTGGGTATATCTTTCAAATTCATGTTTTGGGTTTCTTTGGATAAATACCCAGAAGTGGAATTGATGGTCATAAGATAGTTCTAGTTTTAGTTTTTTGAGGAACCTCCATACTATTGTCCACAGTGGCTGCACCAATTTGCAATCCCCCCAACAGTTTACGAGGGTCCCCTTTTCTGTGAATCCTCACCAACCCTTGTTTGTTGGTTTTTTTTTTAATAACAGTCATTCTGGCAAATGTGAGGTGATATCTCATTGTGGCTTTAATTTGCATTTCTCTGATGATTAGTTATGTTGAGCATCTTTTCATAAGTCTATTGGCCATCTGTATGTCCTCTTTGGAGAAATGTCTATTCAGCTCCTGTGCTCATTTTTAAAATTGGATTGTTTGTCTTTTTGTTGTTAAGTTGAATGAGTTCCTTATATACATTGGATATTAACCCCTTATCAGATGTATCATTTGCAAATATCTTATCCCATTCAGTAAGTTATTTTTTCATTTTGTTGATTTCCTTTGCTGTATAAAAACTTTTTAGTTTCATGTAGTCTAATGTGTTTATTTTTTCTTTGGTTTCCCTTGCCCAAGGAGACACATTAAAAAAAAAAAAAGAATCTTACTAAGAGGGATGTCAGAGAGTTTACTGCCTATGATTCCTTCTACAACTTTTATGGTTTGGGTGTCTTACATTTAAGCCTTTAATCCACTTGGAGTTTATTCTTCTATTTGGTGTAAGAAAGTGGTCTAGTGTCATTTTTTTACATGTATCTGTCCAATTTTCCTAACACCACTTAGTGAAGAGACTGTCTTTACCCAATTGTATATTCTTGCCTCATTTGTCATTGATTGATTGACGATATAGGCATGGATTTATTTCTGGGCACTCTATTCTGTTTTAATTACTATAGCCTTGTGTTATAGTTTGATATCAGGTGTGTGATGCCTCCAACTTTGTTCTTCTTTCTCAAGATTGCTTTGGCTATTTGGAGTCTTTTGTCGTTCCATATAAATTTTAGGATTATTTGTTCTAGTTCTATGAAAAATGACATTGGTATTTTGATAGGGGTTGCATTAAACCTGTATTTTGTTTTGGGTAGTATGGACATTTTAACTATATTAATTCTTCCTATCCAAGAGTACATATGTGCTTCCATTTATTTGTATCTTCTTCAATGTCTTATAATTTTCCAAATACAGGTCTTTTACCTTCTTAGATTTATACCTAGATATTTTTTTGTTGCAATTGTAAATGGGACTGTTTTCTTAATTCCTCTTTCTGATAATTCAGAATTGGTGTATAAAAATTTCTGAATATTAATTTTTTATCCTGCTACTTTACTGAATTCATTTATCAGTTCTAATAGCTTTTTGTTGGACTCTTTAGGGTTCTCACCATATAGTATCATGTCATCTGCAAATAATGACAGTTTTACTTCTTTCTTCCCAATTTGGATAGCTTTTATTTCTTTTTTTTTGTTTGTGGTTACTGTGGCTTGGACATCTATGTTGAATAAAATTGGTGAATATTTATTCTATAAAAATACTATGTTGAATAAAATTGGTGAAAGTGGACATCCTTGTCTTGTTCCTGATCTTAAGGGAAACACTGAGCTTTTCTCTGTTGTGTATGATGTTAGGTGTGAGCTTGTCATATATGGCCTCTATTATGTTGAAGTATGTTTCCTCTATTCCCACTTTGCTGAGTTTTTATCATAAATGGATGCTGGATTTTTGTCAAATGCTTTCTCTGCATCTTTTGACATGATCATATGATTTTTATCTTTTATTTTGTTTATGTGATGTATCATGTTAATTGATTTGCAGGTATTGAACCAACCTTTTAGTCCAAGAATCCCACTTGATCATTGTGTATGATCATTTTAATTGCTGAATTGAGTTTGCTAATATTTTATTGAGGATTTTTGCATCATGTTCATTAGGGACATTGGCCTATAATTTTCTTTGTTTTGTAATGTCTTTGTCCAATTTTGGAATCAGGGTAATGCTTCATAAAATGAGCTAGGGAGCCTTCCCCCCTCTTGAATTTTTTGGAATACTTTGAGAAGGATAGGTGTTAATTCTTTAAATGTTTGGTAAAATTTACCTGTGAAACCATCTGGTCTAGGGCTTTCATTTGTTGGGAGATTTTTGATTACTGATTTTATTTTATTAGTGGTTATAGGTCTGCTCAGATTTTCTGTTTCATTTTTATTCAATCTTGGAAGTTTGTATGTTTCTAGGAATTTATCCATTTCTTCCATATTGTCCAATTTGTTGACATGTAATTGTTAATAGTATTTTCTTACAATCCTTGAATTGCTGTGGTGTCAGTTGCCACTTCTCTTTCATTTCTGATTTTATTTATTTGTGTCCTCTCTCTTTTTTTCTTGATGAGTCTGGTTAAAGGTTTATCAGTTTTGTTCATCTTTTCAAAGAACCAGCTTTTGGTTTCATTGATCTTTTATATTGTTTTTTCAGACTCTGTTGCTTTTCTATCCACTCTGATCTTTATTATGTCCTTCCTTCTACTCGCTTTGGGCTTTGTTTTTCTTTTTTGTGTTCCCTTAAGTGTAAGGATAGATTGTTTATTTGCAATTTTTCTTGTTTCTTGAGGTAGGCCTGTATTGCTATCAATTTCCCTCTTAGAACTGTTTTGGCTGTGTCACATAGATTTGGAGGGGATCATTGTATTTTCATTATCATTTGTCTCAAGGTATCTTTTGATTTCTACCTTGATCTCATTATTGACCCATTCATTATTTAGCAGCGTGTTATTTAGCCTCCATGTGTTTGTGTGTTTTTCATTTTCCTTGTAATTGATTTTTATTTTCATATCATTGTGATCAGAGAAGATGCTGGGTATGATTTCAATCTTCTTAAATTTCTTGAGCCTTGTTTTGTGGCCTAACATATGGCCTATCCTGGAAAATGTTCCATGTGCGCTTGAAAAAAATAAATGTATATTCTGCTGCTTTGGGGTGAAATATTCTAAAAATATAAATTAAATCCATCTGGTCTAACGTGTCATTTAAGGCTGCTGTTTCCTTATTGATTTTCTGTCTGGATGATCTATCCATTGAAGTCAATGGGGTTTTAAAGTCCACTCCTATGACTGTATTACTGTTGATCTCTCCCTTTATGTCCATCAATATTTGCTTTATGTATTTAGGTGTTCCTACATTGGGTGAATAAATGTTAACAAGGGGTTACATCCTCTTGTTGGATTGATCCGTTTATCATTATGTAACATCCTTCTTTGTCTCTTGTTATAGCCTTTGTTTTAAAGTCTATTTTGTCTGATATAAAGATTGCTATCAAACTTTTTTTGGGGGGAGGGTCTCCATTTGCATGAAATATCTTTTTCCATCCCTTCACTTTCAGTCTGTGTATGTCTTTTAATCTAAAGTGAGTCTCTTGTAGGCAGCATATGTATGAGTCTTGTTTTCTTATCTATTCAGCCACCCTATACCTTTTGTTTGGAGCATTTAAACCATATACATTTGAAGAAATTATTGATAGCTATGTGGTTATTACCATTTTATTATTCATATTTTTTTAAATCTTTTTTCCCCCTTCTTCTTCTTAAAGAAGTCCCTTTAGCATTTCTTGTGATACTGGTTCGGTGGTAATGAACTCCAGCAGCTTTTTCTTATCTGGGAAGCTTTTTATCTCTCCTTCAATTTTAAATGATTGCCTTGCTGAGGAGAGTAGTCTTGGTTGCAGGTCCTTACTGTTCATCACTTTGAATATTTTGTGCCAATACCTTTTGGCCTGCAGTTCCTGTTAAGAAATCAGCTAAGAGTCTTATAGGAGCTCCCCTGAAGGTAAATAACTACCTTTCTCTTTCTGCTTTTAAGATTCTTTGTCTTTAATCTTTGGCATTTTAATTATGGTGTGTCTTGGTGTTTGCCTCTTTGGGTTCATCTTATTTGGGACTCTCTGCACTTTCTGGACTTGTATGTCTGTGTCTTTCACCAGAATAGCGAAGTTTAAGCCATTTTTATAAATAAGTTTTCAATTCCTTACTCTCTCTCTTCTCCTTCTGGAACCCCTGTGATGTGAATCTTGGTATGCTTTGTGTTGTCTCAGAGGCCCCTTAAATTATCCTCATTTTTTTTTAGAATTCTTTTCATTTTTGCTGTTCTGATTAGGTGTTTTTCACTACATTGTCTTCCAAATCACTGATTTGATCCTCTGCTTCATCTATTTGCTGTCAATTTCATTTAATATATTCTTCATTTCAGTTATTATAGTCTTCATTTCTGACTGTTTTGTTTCATGTGATTTCTATGTCCTTTTCTCTGTTTACTATCTCTTTGTTGAAGTTCTCACTGAGCTTTTCTATTCTTCCCCTAAGTTCTTTGAGCATCCTCATAGCCATTGTTTTGAACTCTGTATCTGGTAGATTTCATGCCTTCATATTTTTTAGTTCTCTTTCTGGAGTTTTGTCCTGTCCTTTCATTTGGGACACATCTTTGTCTCCTCATTTTGTCTGTCTCCCTGTGTTTGTTTCAATATATTAAGCAGATCTGCCACATCTCCCAGTCTTGGCAGGGTGGCTTATATAGTAGGTGTCCTCTGAGGCCTAGTGGCATAGTCTCCCTGGATAACTGAGCTGGATCCTCCAAGGGTGTCTTTTGTATGGGTTATGTGTGCCCTTCTGTTGTAATTGAGCCTTGATTACTGATGTCATTTCAGTGGGTGGAATTGACCCTCAGGCTGACTGGCTGTGGAGACTGCCTGTGACTAAAGTGGATTAGCTGTTGTGTAAGACCTGAACCCATGGAATGTGATTCGCTTGAACAGGGCTCTGTTGCCTACTGAGGCTACCCTTTTGGAATGTGTTTTGTGGCACTAATTGAGTGGTGCTAATTCTGGTGTAATCAGAAGCTGGTCACTAGGTGTATTTGTTCTAGGTCCTCTTGGGAGGGGCTGTAGTGCAGGCCCAGGTAAGCTGCTGCCTATGCACAGCCTGGTGCCACTGGGTAGGAGCTACAAAGTGATCTGTGGTTGGTAGCTGCCTCTGCTTGCCTGGAGAGGCTCCTTGGAGAGGCTATGCTGCAAACTGACACCAGCTACCAGTAGTGCTTGGCTGGGAGCCCCTAGCAAGAGGTACAGGGCATGCTGAGCCAGCCACTGATTGTTTGGAGTTTGTGGACCTTTCAGAGATTTTAGGAAAGTCTGCAGCATTGGCTCAGGCTGGCTGCTTTTCTGGATTAATAGGTTTGGCCCAGCACATGAATTGGGTGGAGCAAGCTCTCAGAGAATCACCAGGGTGAGGTGAGAGTAGTGGTATCCAGATTAATGGAAATTCAAATATGGTGCCCAACTACACCTGCCAACTGTGTGAGGGGAGGGTTCAACAAAGGAACAAAATGGTGGTGAGAGCTGCCCTTCCAATCCTCTCTCTGAAGCCAGATAGTTCAGTTCATCTTCATATGGTCCTGGTGCTTTTTGGGCTACTCCCCAGCACTGCAGCCCAGAGCGAGTGTGGCAGTCAGTGAATAAGTTTGTGCACGAGCCCTTTAAGATGCCTGAGACTCCAGTAGCCCTCCATCTCACCCGGACAGAATCCTTACTGATTTTCACAGCCAGCTGTTGTGGGGCTTCCTTTCCCTGGCACTGATAGCCTGGACTGGGGAACCCGGGGCTAGGATCCCTTGCTCATCAGTGGAGGGGACCTCTGCAGCTGAGATATCCCTCCTGATTCTTAACTGCTACACATGGTATATCCCGTTTCTCATCACTACTCATACCAGTCTTTATGTGGCTTCTTTTACATCCTTAGTTATAAAAGTTCTGTTCAGTTAGTCTTCAGGTTGTTCTCAAGGGTTCTATAATTTAGATGTTCTATAATTTAGTTATAATTTTGATGTGGTCATGGGAGGTGGTGAGCACAGCATTTACTTACTCTGCCATCTTGACTGGAAGTCCTCTGCCTGTTTTCTTTTAGATCATCTCAACTTTGCTCTCTTGGAACCACCCACTTGTGACAGTCATAAAGTAAGTGCACACTTTAATTTTTCTTTGAATCAGCTGTAAATGGAAATTGCAGTTTTGTTCAGTGGTTTTCAGAAGACAGAGTTTTATTCAAATATTTTGTCAGAGAATAGTAGCATAATGAATGGGAGTTTCATGTATAATAAAATATATTAACATCCCCCCTTTAAAATTTGCCAAAAGGAAAACAGATGGAAAAGAAATAAATAAGACACAGCTCATCACCATTGAATATTACCTGTAGCATAATAAAGTATATTTGCAGCCACTGAGTAGAGTGCTTTTTATGTACCAGTTTCATCCTGAGCAGTTGCCAGAGTCCTTGACAACAGCCTCTTCCTTCATTTGAATTTGGGCCAAGAAGTATCTTAAATGGCATTACATACCAGAGAGATTATATACCAGAGAGTTTGGCACCCAATGGGCATATAAGAAATGTTTGTATGAGAGTAAATGGGTGGATTAATGAAGTCATCAATTTTATACTCTGTGAGGTCCTTCACCACTGTGAGGCAATGTGGCACTATGGTTGGTGCCCCAAATATGGAGATGTTTGGGATCAATTCCTGGCCCTGCCATTTACTAGCTGCATAATTTTGGGCATATGTCCAAACCTGTCAGTGCCTCTTTTATTCCATCTGTAAAATGGAGCTAATAATTTTCCCCATCTTCTTGTTGTTGTTATGAAGTTATTATGTGGAATAAATGTGTTAATATTTTCAAAATGAGTTAAATAATGCCTGACACATAATAACTACAAAAATGTTGGTTGAATAAATTAAAATAAATTAAACATATAGGGACCTTCCAAGGTCCCATATTAAGAGATTGAAAAACTGTTTTGGCCTGGTAGCAGTAACACCATAGTAGCGATAAACACACTTACCATCCAAGTCTTGGCTTCCAAAACTATTTCCTAATAAAGGTAACCAGGGCTCCGTGAAGAAATGACTGATTTAAGACTGGGGCAAATGTATGTAAAATGAGCCTGGAACATTTTATGGTGCCAAAAAGTAAGAATGTGATAAAAGAAAAACAAAAAAACAAACAAAAAATACCTCACAAAGGTTAGTGTGACACACTGTGTGACAAAAGGATGTAGGACCCAACTGAAAATGCTCCCAATGGCCATATCTGGAACAATTTGAGCAACAAAATATATAAATTAGTACTGGGTTATAACCCAAAATATAAAATAAATATCTATACTGATAGAAGTATTACAAATGATTGGCTAAATATATGAGGAGACTAGGGAAATATCTCATGCAGAATTCCAAACAATGTATGTGGATACTCTGTTGTTCAGGAAGTGAAACATAACTCCCAATTAAGGCCACACATAGTGACTTTCTTCCAAATAGCACAGTATGGAAAGAGAGGGAAAAAAAAGAGTACCTTACAGTAGGGAAAACTGACAAATACCCCCTCAAACCAAGTGACCAAGGTCAACATCAACGGTACTATGTTATATTGAGAGTAGATATCCTTCATCTGATGTGATGAGAAAGGCATTTTGCCTCTGTGTTCTTCCTCCCCTAAACACATTACCCCAGTCTAATCATGAGAAAAATATAACACAAATTCCAATAGAGGTGCACCCTACAAAATACCTGGCCAGCAGTCTTCAAAACTGTCATCAAGTTCATCAAAAACAAAAGAAGTCTGAGACACTGTTAAAACCAAGAGAAGCCTAAGGAGACATGATAACTAAATGTTATGTGGTACCCTGGATGGGATCCTGGACCAGGAAAAAGACATTAGGTAAAAATAATAAGGAAAGATCAATAGGTATGGAGTTTAGTTGATAATAACATATTGGTAGTGGTTCATTAATTGTGAAAATGTACTATACTAATGT
This sequence comes from Aselliscus stoliczkanus, assembly GCA_033961575.1. Taxonomy (NCBI): domain Eukaryota; kingdom Metazoa; phylum Chordata; class Mammalia; order Chiroptera; family Hipposideridae; genus Aselliscus; species Aselliscus stoliczkanus. The sequence goes on from CM066731.1 coordinate 30,329,944, forward strand.
AAGATCTTATTCATAGTGGAAACTGGGTGTGGGGGTACACAAGAGCTCTCTGTACTGTCTCCATGATAATTCTGTAAATCTAAAACTGTCTGAAAAGAAAAAAGGTTATTTAAAAAAATAATGGAAGTATGCAGAGTGAAAAAATAGTTTGGAGGAATACTTTGAAATTTCAAGCACCTATAAAATAACAGTATTTTTGAAAAATGTTGAATTCAACTCATTTATGTTTTGAAACTCATATGGAGAAATTATATTCTGCATTAAAGTTTTGATTTAGATAAAGATGTGCACATTTATAAAGCATTTTGCTATCGCTCTGCATTCCTCAAAAGGAAGAAGAACATAACTGGCAACACAAAACTTTTTTGCAAGGGTGATTTTTATTGGAGTTCAAAATGAATGATGACATCATGTGCATTAGCTATACATTGCAGCATAACAAATTACCATGAGTTTAGTGGCTTGAAACTACATATAATTATTATTCCACAGTTCCAGATCAGGAATCTGGGTGCAGCTTAGCTGGGCCCTCTGCTTAAGGTCTCACAAAGGTATAATCAAGATTTTGGCTAGGCTGAGCTCCATTATGGAGCTTGGGTTTTTTCATCTAAACTCACATGATTGTTGAAGGAATTAAGGTGAAGTCGTTAGACAGAGGTCCCCTGTTTACTTGCTGGCTGTCACGTGGGGCTCTCTCATCTCTTGGTTATTGCTCACATTTCTTGTCATGTGGCTACTTCTCACAGGCCCTGTCACAATGTGGCAGCTTCAAGCCATTAGGTGACTGTCTCACTCCTGCCTGCTACCATGAAATCTTTTGTAATGTGACCTAATCAAGGGAATGACTAGCCCGTTGATGCTGCTGTATTCTATTGGCTAGAAGCAAGGCAGGTTGTGCCTGCACTCAGGAGGAGGGGATTATACTACCTAGTGACTCACTGGGGATCACCTTAGGGTGTGTCCACTCTAAGAGGAGAGTTTGGAAACATACAGGCAGCTGGGCACTGGCATCTCCACCATATATGAGCAAACTAAAGGACAAATAGGAAATGCTTGCTTCTTGCTTTTCAAGCAAACTACAGCTTAGGGTAAATAAATAGGTTTCATTCTAGCCCCCCACCCCCACCATGCCATACATAAAATTATGTTTAAAAATACTCCTCAAAGTTATCAAATGAGAGTTCTGATTATTTGAAGATGAAGGAGTCAAGAGAAAAACTTTCGGAGATAGTGCATAAATACATCATCATTTTTTTGACTAGTGCTTTTTTTAGCAGTGAATAAATTTGCACCAAAATATGTTCTCAACTCAATGGCAACAATGTTTATACACTTTAAGAAACTTCTTTATAAAAGTTCAAATAAAGTGGTCTAATTTTCAACTTTTCATGAGTTTTCATTTTTGAGACTATTTAGTTTTTTAATACTTATGTTTCAAAATTCTGTCTACTAATAATTATTAGTAGGGTGATACTGTTTAGGTTGTATTTTGTGCATTTTACATGATGCTGATAAAATAGTCTATATTAAATATTCATTTTCTCTGATTTCTATTTATGGATTCTGAATCCTTTTCTTCTAAAGTACTAAATACAAAAATACTGATATTGTCATTTTGCTCCAGTATTGTAATCACCACCCAGATTTTCATGAATTCAAATTTTTTTTTTTCTGATTGTTCCGTGAAGCACCAAAATGTCCCAGAAATCTTAACATTTAGGCATTGGAATTGCATTAACTAAGCTTCTGTGTATCTAAAAATAAAGCATGAGCATCCTTTGTTAGAGTCTGTATCTAATTGTGGGTTTGGCTACTGTAACCACTGTATCTGTGCATCTCCATGGAGGTTCCTACAAATCTATTAGCAGATTGAACCAGACCTTTGTTATGTCTCAGATATGCAGCCACCTTGAAGAAAATAAGCAGCTTGTAGAAAAGTAGCTCATTAGCAGCCAAGTTGAAATGAAAAGGATGGATATGCTTCAATAATTCAATTAAAAAACTTGGAGGAAGGATTTCTTGTGGATCCTCCTTCCTCACCCTTCACAACTCTTTTTCAAGTCTCTTCATACCTATATTTTTATTTTTTCTGCTCACAGCTAAGCCTCAAGCTATAGCTAGCTATTGGTTTCTCTTATGCCAGGAGTTACAAAGTGTTGTCATTCAGAATGGTAAAAACATAATTACCTGTAGCTATCAGTAAAATAACTCAATTAGCAAATAAAGGTCAAAGCTTGCTTGCTTTCTTCCTTCCTTTCTTCCTTGCAGTTGTTTTCTTTGTAGGAATTAAATAAATGGATTTAAAAAAAAAAAAAGAAGATAAATTAGAGTAAATAGAAGTAACCTTTCCTGCTTGTGAAGGAAGTATTAGTGAAAGCCCAGAAGAGCATTTGTCTTTGGTTGGGAAGGTCACAGGATAAAGCGATTCTTTATCAGAGCTGAATCCAGTGGAAGATCTTGGAATTTTCCAAGGTTGTTGGCCCATGGTAGTCACCAGAACTCTTTCCCACAGTTTTAGTTGAGGGGTTTAGATTTGCCTAATGATTTTCTCAGATTTATTTGCCATGTGTCTTAATATATAAATCTGGTACTTTCACCTATTTCTGAAATTCTGTATTTATTTATTATATGGATTTGTTTCTAGATCATCCTAACATCATGGTGATTAAATCCAAGTTGGATCTCCTTGTTTGGGAGTGCTGTGGTGGCAATGGGTTGTGGCCGTTTGGGTTTTCTTTTGGCATAAGACAGGCATTCACCCACTTTTTCATTACATCTCTTTATTTGGTACCATTCTTAGGGCCCTGTGTCCCCAGTGAATCCAACAGCACCTCTTCCTACACTGAGCTCTCCTTTTCCTCAGTTTCCTATTATACGTACGTTTTGTGTTTAGTCTCTCCTGTCTTGTCTTATTCATCCATTGTTTGCTATTGATATGTTTTCTCTCCAAAGAGACTATAAGCTCTTTGAGGGCAAGGATTCTGTGTAATTGTCTTTATGCCTTCACAATACTCGCAGTTCTCAACACTTAATATCCACCTGCCACCATACCCTATGCCTCCAACTCTTATGCCTGATTAAAACAGTTGTTTTTTTTTTCAAATCAAGAGAATGATGTACCTTCCATTTGCCTCACCCTGAGCTGGGGGCCACAATGGTAGGGTCAGCCAAAATGTCCACCCCAGTTTTCAGAGTCACTCATCCTCTTCTCAGGACCACCTGCCCGTTCCCAAAGCTCCCAGGCACCTTTCTCAACATTTCTCCTGGGACTCATTCTCCAAGGCCCTGACCCTGACGGAGGTCTCAGCTGAGTATGACTCCTCCTAGGGCAATCGTGTTCTAGTGGAGCAATCCTGAAGACCAGGAAGACTTCAAGGCCCCAAATAATGCACCTCCAATGGTGAAATTCCAGGCACCATGATAGGCAACGGTGGAGATATTTTTTTTAATCATTATTTTTTAAAATTAGTTTCAGGTGTACAAAACAATGTAATAGTTAGACATTTACACCCCTCACAAAGTGATAACCCCCACCCCCAATCTGCTACCCCTCTGACATCATATATAGCTGTTACATTTCCCATCCTTGTCCAACCTCCCTCAAATCACACCACACAGGTAGATGCCTACTCAGATTGCTTGCAGGTTCCACCCTGCCTAGGGGCTATTCAAAGAATGGGAATGTAGATCTCTGTCCTAATGGTGTGAATAACCTAGCAAGGGAGTTGGACTGCATGGGCCTACAGAGGCAGACTGGTGTACTGTTTAAGAGCCTTTCTTATCACACATCCTGGATGCTAATCTCAGTTTTTCTGTTTATCAGCTGTGTGGCCTTGCACTTCTAAAATGTTCTGAGACTCCTTTTCTTCCTCTGTAACACTGGGATAACAAAGCCCATCCCAGGATGTTTTGAAAATTCTATGACCTAACATATGGGCCATGCTTTACACATAGTAAATATGCATGACATGGGTGCCATCAATAATAATAATAATAATAATAATAATAATAATAATAATAACAACAACAACAACAACAACTAGAGCTAGGAAGGATTATAAGTCCAAACAAGGCAGTTTGGAGGTCTGAGGCTGAGAACAGGTATGTAGAGCAAGGCAATGATGGTGAAGAATGAAGGAGAAGTTGCTAGAAGAGGTCTTCCTCGCCTCATAGGAGAACATGAGTCCTGTCCAACACCTGTGTTGGCTCAGCCACAGGTGCCTAATGCCCTGATCAGAGGGCCTGCAGAGCCATTTCTGACTTGGGAATTAGCCTGCTGGGGAACACATTATCACTGCAGAGCAGAGGGTACAGGTAGCTTTACCCTTCTTGTACCTGTTTCCTAGTTTCTGTCCTCCACTAGACTGTGTGGTCCTCAAAGCCAGGATCTGACAGTTCATTCCTATTATCCCCGAGGCCACTGCCAAGACTACATGCTGAGTGCTTAATTATTGGTAGAATGATTGAAAGGATAGAAAATGCTGGAGTTTTGCTGCACTACATCTAACAATACAAGTGATCATATAAAGGATTTACAGAGACTCAGTGCAAGCATGTTAACATATTTTCCCTGCATGGAAGAACATGATTCAGTCCAGTGAAATAGGGAAATATTGTGGTTTGTGGTTCTCAGGAGCAACATTGTTTATAGGGTCAGAGAAGAAAGATGTGAGTTAGGAAACTTGCAACAGCTTTAAAAATGCTGGTTGTGGTGCATGAAAGAAAAAACAAACAAACAAACAAACAAACAAACAAAACCCCAAGAATGTAACATGGAAAGAGGAGCCTTGTAAAATCGAGCCTGATGCCAAAGGAATGAGTTGGCAGTGGATCATTGCAATGGATCATTGCAAATCCCTGCAGCCACCTGGCTTGTGATTTCATGCTTCTCAGAGCTTCTGTTCTTCCACGATATTTAGGGATAAATTTATTCCCATCCTATTGGCCTTCTACAAAGCAATGATTTTTTTAAAAAGCTGTATGTTTTCTTTGCATTCTTGTTTACACTTTGCCATCCTGCTGTTTACAAGATTAGTCTCTCACACTCTGCCTGGGGTGTTTTCTATTCTTGTGTGGTTAAAATTGCCAGAGGAGCCTTTGAGCTGCTTAGTTTTGGAGAACGGGGAATCCATGCTACCCTGTGGAATTCCAGCATGGCATGGCATCTTCCTAGTGAAGGAGGCGTGTAGCAATTATGAACTTGTGACCAGCTGTGAAACTTCACACATTCAAGTATATTAAATGCTTGGAAGTGCCTGCCGTATGTCTTGTTACAGAGGTATAATGCCAGGCTTGGCTTCTCATGTGAGCTGATACCTCCTTGGAAGTTGCCTGGAGTCACATGAAATGTGATTTCTTTCCAAAGTGGGGTGCTTGCCATTTTTCTCTCCAGCATTGGGTTGGAAATGATGTCCTAATGCCTCCTGCCCCTCCCCCTGCTCCTGCATCCTGTCTTCATTTTGCATTCATCTTTCTTCATCTGAATGGTCTCGTCTGTGCCTTGTGTTCAGATGAGGCTCCTCCTGATCACAAAATCATGGTGGCACCTGAGACAAGTGGGAACCAGAAATTGGACATTGTTCCTTTGTTTTCTTGAAGCATGGAATCCAGAAAGGTTGTGGGGTTTGAGCAGAAGTTACTTTGATTACTGTTGCTTTAATTACAATTACAATGGCTCTGAGCACCAAGAGGAATGATCCTTGGCAAAGTGGTAAAGCAGGCCAAGGTTGACCTTCCCTCCTGTGCCTCTTCATGGCTTCATCCTTTCAGGAATTCCTAACACCCCCTATACCCTTCTAACGTCCCAAAGGTAACACCCTTCTCTGCTTCCGATGGCCCTGTTACCCTCAGACTTTCCTCATCAGGAAATAGCGCTCAGTACTTCAGACTCCTTCCCTTGTGTGCTAATTTCCTCTTTTTAAAACTTGTAGGCCCAGGTATTATTCCTTTAGGGTGCTCACTGCGATATAAACATGGATAGTCTTGGGTCAAAGATGCCTGTGCTGAGTGTGCTCGTCTAGGGTAGAAAGGATGCAATGAAAAGCACAACTCATTAGACCTCAGATGATCTGGGTTTTTAATTCTAGTTTTGCCAATTATTAGCTGGTGACCTTGGGTTATGTTACTTAACCTTTCTGAATACATCCTCACCCATATAATGGAATTGATGGGCCCATGCTAGCATGTCTTAAATATATGAGATGTTTTACTTCCCAGGATTACCATGAAACTCAAATGAGATGACGCATTTGAAAGCTGTTTACACATGAGAGGTTCTGTGCAAATGTAAGCTAGGAAGGCAAGAAAGTGCCTTAACCATGTCCAAACTGTTAGTTTCTTGAGAGATAATGTGATGTAGCAGAAAGCTTCAGCCTAACTTTAGTATTTCTTTTATAATTTTAGTTTGTCTGAGCCTCCATTTCCTCATCCATTCAAAGAATGTAATCAGGGCCGGCCGAGTGGCGCGGTGGTTAAGAGCTGGCTTGAGACGCCAGTGGCCCTGGTTCGGGTCCCACATATGAGGGTCAGTGACACTGCCCTCAAAAAAAAACCACAAAAAAAACCACAGAACATAATCAAACCTCATGGGACTGTCATGAGCATTAAATGAAATGAAGTTCCCTCTCACCTTAACATGTCGCTTAAGAAGTGACTCTAGAGAACCTGGTACAATATTTCCCACATGCTTCAAATCTACCTGTGTATGAGGCAGATCCAATAACCAAAACGGTATCACAGCAGCCAAGAGGAATGATCTATCCAAAAGTGACATTAAATAGATGTACAGAAATGGGGATGGATGCTAGATGTGCAGAGAGTGATATGGGGCAGGTTCTAAGGGGTAGGGAGAAAAGAAAGTAGGGTACTCAATTTGGCATGAAATGAAAGAGGGCACAATAAAACTCCCTAATCAAAATAAATAACATTTAATGCAATATTTTTTTAAAAAAAATCAAAATTAATGCAAAAATCCACAATGAACAAAATACCAATGTTCCAAATAAAGATAGGATCAGTAACAGTGCTGAGCAGAGCCACACTGGAAACTGAGGCAAATGAAAAAATCAGTAATATTGATCCTGTCCCCACCATCAGGCGATGTCCACAGGGCAGGGAGGAAATTCCCAGGCTTTAAGTTCCCACTCCACATTTCTCCTCACCCACTCTGGGTCCTGAGTTTAGTTTAAGTATATTTTGTGAAAAAAAGAAAAGACTGTATCAAATGAAATTCAGATATTCTTTCCAATTAGGTGACTACAAAGAAATATAGTTTGAAAAGAAAACGTGTAGTAAATGGTTCATCAGAAGCCTGTTTTAGGTTGACGGTCAGCAAACAATGACCCGCAGTCTGGCTACATGTTTTTAAAGGTAAAATTTTATTGACACACAGGTCCGTTCACTTGGTTTTGTGACACAATAGCAGAATTGAATACTTTCAACAGAGACCGTATGGCCTGCAAAACCAAAAATATTTAATATCTGGCCTGATGCTGACCTCTGATTTAGATTATCAAAGCATTCAATGTTTTTGGATTAGCATGTGGGATTGGCAGCATTTTAGAACATACAGTTATTTGCAGGTTTATATGACAGAGCATTCAAGGACATTTACAGTGAATATTATATAATCTTCCATGTGTAAAAAGTAGGGGAATGAGCAAAGAGATCAGAGTTCCAAAAGTAAATCAAGAGAGACAGCAAAGAATGGATAGGGTCTGTGTCTGTCTATACTTCTAGTACAAAAGTTTCCACATGCTGCAACTTGACATATGAGGTGCTTCTGAGAGCTTGACATCGCCCGCAGTTGGCAGAAAGCAAATAATGGGTTTGCGAAACGTGCAGTCATTTGCATCATCATATAAATAATTCATGGATTTAATTACTTAATCCTGTTAATGTGGATAATTTAGAACTTACATCACTAATTTTGCAGGCATTTCGTGAGCATCTATTTTTGTAGAAACGGCAAGAGTTGCCCTCAAAATAGTCTACTGCTGCGTCTGAATGTAAGCAAACAGAGATTGGAAAGCCCCAGACATAGTATTCAGACGTGCCTTGAGTTTGGGGTGCATAGAGGAGATCATAGGGAGATAGGTGGAGAAAGATCAATTCACGGAAGGCCCTGAATGCTGGCTAGGTAGGTTGAACTTTTACCAGGAGCCAGTAGGCAACTTTTTGATCAAGGAAGTGACATATCCATACTTGTGCTTTAATTGGGATGTTAATTGAGGGTGGATGAGAGTAGAGGTAGAGCGACTAATCAGAAGGAGATTTCAATAGTGTGATACAGTTTGTAGTCCTACAGAAATGGCATGGGCCTTGAGTTAGCAATATCCATGGAAATGGGAAGAAAGAGATCTGATAGTGCTAGTAAGGGTAAAATCAACCAAGATTCAGGCACTTGATTAGGGAAGGTTCCTGGATTTGCAGTTGAGGTGATTGGGAGGCTGGAGACGGTATTAACAGAAATAGAGAAGCCAGGTAGAGAAGTAGGTTTGAGGGTCAAAAATAATTAGTTAAAAAATAATGATAATAATAATAATAATAATTTCAGTTTTATGTAAAATGAATTGAAGATGTAGTAAAATACCCAGGGGAGGGCCGGCCGAGTGGCGCATTGGTTAAGCGCTGGTTTTGGGATGCCAGCGGCCCCGGTTCGGATCCCACATGAGGGCCAGTGACACTGCCCTCTACAGCTAACAACAACTCCACCTGGAGCTGGGCTGTGCGAGCCCCGGTGATGGTGTGGGCTGCAGCCCCTGCTGCAGTGGGCTGCCATAGGCTACATGAGTGGCCCGCAGCCAGCGTGAGCGGCTGGCAGCCAAGCATGAGCTGCCAATAGCCGCGGTGAGCGACATCCAGAGGCCAGCGACCGATCTGCCTCATCCGGGAAGAGCGCAATGACGATACCAACAGTGAAGCAACATCCTCCGCAACTAAACTGAAGAACAAAAAGACAGCAACTTGTCTGTTCCCCTTCCCCGATTCCCCAACGCTGTTCCCCTCCACCAATTCCCCAATAAAATCTTTAAAAATAAATAAATAAATAAAATAAAATAAAATAAAATACCCAGGGGAAAACAGAGAAATGTGCGGGGGGGTGGAGGGGGTTGGAGGTGGTGGAGAGAAAAAGAGGGAGAGAGGGAGAGGGGCGGGGGGGGAGAGAGAGAGAGAGAGAGAAAGAGAGAGAGAAATTGGTGCAAGAGATGAAGATTTAGGAGTTATCTGAGAAAAGATAATTACTGAAGCTGTGGAGATAGAAAACATCAATATGGGAAGCAGTTAGAAAGAAGAGTGTTGAAGAAACAGCAGATAAAAATACAGGATGCTCAGTTAAAATTGAATTTCAGATCAACAAAGAATTGTGTTTTAGTATAAGAATGTCCCTGCAATATTTAGGACATACTTATACTTGAGAAAAATTATTCATTATTGATCTGAAACTCAAATTTAACTGGACATTCTATATTTTTATTCAAGACCTGGCAAGCCTAGACAGTGGAGATTGCCTATAATTATGGAATGTTCAGAAGAGGAAGAGGATGTGGAAGAACCTGGAATGGAGAGATAGGTCCCAGGAAAGCTAGGATATTGAATCAAAGGGCAGAGTGGGTTTCATGAGGGCTGAGTAGAAAGGTCAAGGCCATTGCGTTTGGCAACCCAGAAATCATTAGGGACCCTGGAGAAAGGAGATAGAGGTCTGGTTGCAGTGGGTTAAGGAGTAAATAAAGTACGGGAGATGGAAATAATCGGTGTAGACCCTTCTTTTAGAAATGGTGATGGAGAAGAGAAGGAGAGAGATGGGATGGTAACGGGTAAAAAAAATGGAAGGCAGGTTTGTAGGGTTAAAGAGGCTAGAGCTATTTTACAGCTTTGGAGAAGGAGCCCAGAGAAGTGGCATCCTGAAGATGTAAGAGGAGTGATGGGGATAAGGAATGGAGTGAGCTGTGTGGATAACACTGGAATGGAGAATCAGGACACAAATGGAGGGTAACCCTTTGTCTGGAGGATACTCCCTCTTCCTCCAAATCATGAAGGAAGGAGGGGGAGATGAAAAACATGCAGAGATTTTCAGAGTAGGGAAGAGCAAGGAAGTCTTTTTCTTTCTTTTTGCTCTCTGACCATGATATTGAGTGTATTGATGAAAGAGGGATTAGGGAAGCAGGAAGACAAGATTCAGGCTCAAAATACTCCCTCTTTGCTGACTGCACAGGACAGATCTGACAAGAGCTCAAAGGTGTGTATAATTCATCCAAGTGGGAACCATTATCTCCCTCATGTTGTATTTTCCTCCAGCTTTTGTGATCCACAGCGATTCATAACATAATTAAATTGCTCACTAGGGAAAGGAAAATTACAGAAACAGAATTGAACAGGCTTGCACTGCTTCATCTTGTTAGGCCAGGAGACCCTGGCCGTATTGATCCATGCCCCCAGTCCTAGAAGGGGGCAGCAGTGGTGCCCAGCAGATGGCATTTGGGGGGACATATGGAACACCTACTCTGTGAGTTCCTGTCTTTACCATGCCGATTTGTCATATGACATTAATGGCTTCTCCATGTCATACCTAGCCTACCAGGGACTCACAGGTGTACACGTGAGACACGCTGATCCCCGACACCCTCAGCTCTCTAGGAGCTCAGGTCGGAATATGGCCAGGCTATTCTATAGGAAAGGGTGAGACTGAGGAGCCCATTTGCAGCACTGGGCGGGATCCATTTGCTGAGCTACAGAAGCCTGAGAAAGCTGATAAAAAGAGTGATTTCAAGGATGGGATGGGGTGGTGCTGTCTGTCTGGGGAAGATCTTAGTGCCTCCACCTCTACAGAACATTATCATTTCTAGCCCCTTCTCCACGGCCCTCTCTCCTTCCTCCTCGCCCCCAACACAAATAAAATTCCTAAAAGTAGACTACTTCTGCCTAGTTATTTTTAGTACGTGCTGTTATTATTTATCAAGCTTCTCAGTGTTAATTTGTCCTCCCACACATTTCTCTTCCTGCCTTCACATGCTGAGCTTGGGCTGGAAGGAGCATCTATAATAAGTAGCTGGTGGCCTCACAGAAACATCTCCTAGAGAGAGGAGATTGTGGGCTTTAAAAATCAATCTCCTCCACCCCCACTTTGAAGAGAAGAAAGATCTGTATTCCATTAGCTTTGGAAAACAATGTAAATATTGCTGAAAGTGACCCCGTTAAAATGTCTAGCTGGTATTTAGTTAGGTGAAGGGCCTTGGTCAAGGAGCTGGGTTAAGGAATCCACACATGTCATAATGAAGGCAAAATGGGTCAGAGGTCAGATAACCAAGCAGAAAGACATAGGAAGCAGATGTCAGAGAAGAGAAAAAATAAAAACCCATGCAAAAAGTCAGAGATCTGAGGGAGCTGAAGGGCTGAAGTAACATGAAGGAGTTAGGGAAGGGGGAAGTTTGGAAAGGCCAGAGTAGGAAAGCTTTATAGCACTGTAGCAAGTTATGGCTTAATGCTGAAACATTGCTTGTTTCTGCCTCAACTGCCTGTCCTGTCTCCTAGAGGCGGTCAAGCCCAGGTACCTATGGGAATATAAAAATTGTCTAAAATGTGTATCATCAGCATCAGTATTCTGAAAGGAGGGTAAGAGGATGAGGCTAAAAAGGTATTTGAAGAGACAATGGCTGAAAGTTTTCCAAATTTGACAGAAAAACACAGACTTACAGTATCAAGAAGTTAAGTGAAACCCTAATCCAAAGAAATCCTCACTAAGACATATCAGTCAAACTTCTGAAAAATAAAACAGCAAAAGAGAAATGATACCTTATCTATAGTGGGGAAACAATTAGAATAAGAGTGGATTTCTCATCAGAAACCATGGAGACTAGAAGAAAGTAGCAGAATATTTTTTCAAATGCTAAGAGAAAAGAATTATCAACTCAGAATTCTATACCCAGTGACAATATCCTTCAGGAAGAAAGGGGAAATCATGACATTCTCAGCTAAAGGAAAACCTAGAGATTTGTCACCATAAGACCTAAAAAAATAGCTAAAGAAAAGTTTTCTAACTAAAACAGAAGTGGTAAAAGAGGAAGTCTTGGAATATCAGGAAGGGGGAAAGAATAGTACAAAGAGTAAAAATAGGACTAAGTACAGTAAACTTTCCTTCTCCTAGGTTTTCTAAATTATGTTTGATGATTGAAGCAAAAATTACAGTACTGTCTGATGTGACTCTCAATGTATGTAAAGGAAACATTTAAGAAAATCATTGATTAAATGAGGGAGAGCAAAGGGATGTAAGGATTTTACTTCAACTGGTAGGATATCAACAACACACTCTGGTAAGTTATGTATATTTAATGTAATATGGAGAGCAAACATTTAAAAAAACTATACAAAGAGATATACTAAAAAACTATAGATAAATAAAATGGAATTCTAAGAAATGTTCAAGTATCAAATAAGTTTGGAAAATTAAAGTAAAGAGAAAATAGAAAACAAACAGGAAACAAAAATAAAATGGCAGACTTTGGCCCAAGCATATCAATAATAACATTAAGTCTAAGTGGTCTAAATATACAAAATATAAAATAGAGATTGATACAGTGGATTTAAAACAGTGACCTAACTATATGCTATCTATAAGAAACTACCTTCAAATGTAATGAGACAGGAGGGTAAAAGTAAAATGATGGAAAAAGATATACCATGCAAACACTAATCAAAAGAAAGGAGTGGCTATATTAAAATCAGATAAAGAAGACTTCAGAGCAAAGAAAATTACTAGGGACATAGAGGGACATTGCATAATGATAAAAGGGTCAATCCACCAAAAAGACACAGCAAACATACATATTTTGCATGCAAATCCTAAATATGTACCAAGCAACAGAGAAAAATATGTGAAACAAAACCTGATCAAACTGAAACAATAGACAAATCCACAATTATGAGTTGGAAACCTCAACAATTGATAGAACAAATAGACAGAAAACCAACAAGCATAGAGAACACAACAGCACTATCAATCAACCAGATCTAATTTACATTTATAGAACCCCACAACAGCATAAAAGACATTTTTGTCAAGCACCACAAAATGTATGCCAAGATAAATCATAAACCATAAACCAAACTTCAACAAATTTAAAAGAATTGAAATCACACAGGGTGTATTCTCTAAATACAATCAAACTAGATATCAATAACAGAAAGATGACAGGAAAATCTCTAAACATTTGGAACTGAAACAACAAACTTCTAAATAACCTGTGGGTCAAAAAGAAAGTTTCAAGGAAATTTTTTAAAAAATACGTTGAAGTGAATGAAAATGAAAGTACATGTCAAATTTTGTGAGACTCAGCTAATGAAGTTTTTTTTTTTTTTTTTAAGTATTCTGATTCTTTTAATAACATTCCTGATTACCACATACAGATGTAACATCTGGTAGATACAGAAAGTACAAAACACCTTGTTTTTCCTTTGAACTCTCTATTTCCCTGTGACAACGGAAATCTATCAATTGGGCAGGAGACTGAAGTGAGCCAATTCCTCCAGTTCCTAGTAACCTAATCCAATTTTGTGTCCACTTTTTTCATTTTTATAAAAGTGCAAAAATTATAACTCTTTAAACTTCTAAGGAATATGTATTCAAACAAAACTCCAAGTCCTATTTTCCTTCAAATAGAGGTTGGGCAACAATTATGCAACTATATTTTTGTTAGGGTCAGCCTGTCCCCCACTCTTCACTAAAAATAATGTAATTTTAAAATCTCAAACTGGGCTTAATTGTAAATCAAAATATTTTAATTGTCCTCACTTAGAAGAAGGGTAGGTTTAACTTCCTTTTGACTTAAACCCTTGGCCATTCCATAACCATCTGAAATGCAAAGGACATTAAATCTATCATCCAGCTCTCTCCAGTTTTTGCAAACAGAACACAAACCTCCTGTTAAAGTGGTCAGCCTCTTCATTCTCTTAGTATCTCAGTTCTACACCTGGAACGCCCGATTTTACAAACCTTGAGTCTATTCACTTTATCTCATCTTTACTCAGCCTGGTTGACAAAACAAATGAATACTAACTGAATACCGCTGAAATGGCTAATATTTCCAATAGTTTAGAAGAAGTTTGGGTTGAGACCTGCAAAAAGATTGCCTAAACTTGACAACTAATTTATATCCATTTTTAATAGGTTTGGGGAGCCTGAGGCAATGCTTTTCCCTCCCTTTTGAGTTTCCTTTAATTCACAACACACACAAAAAGTAAAGTGAAAAAGAAGGTGGTGACACCATTACAAACGACTCCAAATTTTGAAGCTAAATAACATGAAAGCACAAAAGGATCCACAGTGTCTCCTATTAGAATCCAAAACCATTGTTCCGTTGCCAGCTCTGCCAGAGCTTCAGCAGGGGCAGGAGGCTCACCCTCCCACTGAATGGTGATGCCCTGGAGACTGGAGATGCACAGGGAGGCTTGGCAGCCAGTGTCCTGTACACAGCATTTCTTGGGAAAGCACAGCCCTTGCCCAAAACCAAAGGCCTCAGTTGGTACCAAGAGCCCTCAGGGAGCCATTAGGCATCCTATCCTGTCAAAACCCACCCAACCACTTCCCTCCCAATGAGACAACACTTAGCAAATGGTAGGCAAAGCTCAACCGTTCTCCAGAACATGCCCCAACAAGCCCGCTGGGAGAGCCAAAGACACCTCCTAGTCCCAGTGGGAAAAATGGTGCTAGTCACCCCTTCTCCCAGTTAGGAAGACCAGCCTCCCTCTCTTGCTACAAAATGGCACCTCCCTCAAGTGAATGGCATAATTCATTTGTCAGTTAAGTGGTGTTGGTCTGGGGTGAGCAGTTCTGCCAAGCAGACACAGGAACTTTGATCCCATACTTTTTACTAATGCAGTTCTGAGAGAAAAACTTACAGCACTGAATACTTAGAGTAGAAAAGAAGGGCTGGCCAAGTGCCTCTGTTGGTTAAGAGCACATGCTCTAAGCATCAGGGTCTCTGGTTCGATTCCCACATGGGCCAGTGAGCTGCGCCCAAGCTGAGCTGTCACTGAACTGCCAACAGGTGGCAGGATGGCTCAGCTGGTGAGAGCACATGCTCCTAACAACAAGGTTGCCAGTTGGACTCCCACATGGGATGGTGGGCTACACCGACCCACAACTAAGACTGAATATGAACAACTAACATTGAGCTGAGCAGCTGTGAGTTGCCAAAGGGCAGTCGGATAGTGACTGGACTTGGAGCTGAGCTAGCTGTGCCTTCCACAACTAAGATTGAAGGACAACAACTTGGCTGTTTCCCTTCCCCAAGTCCTCAACATTGTTCCCCTCCCCGCCAATTCCCCAATAAAATCTTAAAAAGAAAAGTCTCGAAAAATCTAAGCTCCCTTCTCTAGAAACTTGTTTCTCGAGAAAATGAGCAAAATGAACCCAAAACAAGCATTAGGAAGGACATAATAAAGATAAAAACAGAGAAAAAATACAATTGAAAAGAAAAAATGAGTAGAGAAAACAGGTCAAACAAAAAAACTAATTCTTTGAAAAGACCAATTAAATTGATAAACCTCTAGCAGCACTGACAAAAAAGAGAGAGAAACACAAATTACCAATATCTGGAATGAAAAGTGGGACATTGCTACAGACCTGCAGACATCAAAAAATAACAAGGGAACACAGGCAAACAACACTGCACAGCAAAGTTTCACAACTTATATGCAATGGACCAATTTCTTCAAAAGAATAAACTACCACAACTCACACAATATAAAATAGATAATTTGAACAGCCTTATATCTAAGAAAATTGAATAAATAATTTAGAAACTCTCCAAACAGAAAATTCCAGGCCCAAAAGGATTTCACTGGAAAATTCTACCAAATAAAGAAAAATTCGCTTTAATCCTAAAAATCTCTTCTAAGAACTAGCAGAGGAGGGAAAACTTCCCAATTCATTTTATGAAACTAGAAAAAGGCAGTTCAACATAAGAAAATTAGAAACTGATGATTCTCATGAAGAGAGATGCAAAATTCCTTAACAAAATTTTATCAAATATCATTCAGCAATATGTAAAAATAATTATATTTCATGACCACATGGGGTTTATTCTAGAGATTTAAGGCTCATTCACCACGAAAAATCAGTCAGTAAAATCCACCATAGTCTAAGGAAAAAAATCTCAATCACATTAATTGAAGCAGAAAAAAATCATTTGACAAAATTCTACACCCATTGATGATTTAAAAAAAAATTTTCAGAAAAATAGGAATAGAGGGAAACTTCTTAAAATTTAAAGAGATTATCTGCGAGACACCTGCATCTAACAGCATAATTAATAGTGAAAGACTGAACCATTTCCCCATAAGATCAGGAGCAAGAAAAGGATGTTCTTTCTCACCACTTGTATTCAACAAATTGCTGGAAGTTCTACACAATGCAATGCAGAAGAGAAAATAAGAGGCATACAGTTCAGAAAGGAAGAAATAAAACTGCTTTTTTTTGCAGATGACATGATGGTCTACTAGAAAAATCCAATGGAATCTACAAAAATAGAACAACCTTCCTAGAACTAATCAATGAGTTCATCTAGGCTGCAAGATATAAGATAAACATAGAAAACAATATGTATATTTCTATATACCAGCAATGTATACATGGATACTTAAATATGCAGTATCATTTATAATCCCTCAAAAACTTGAAATACTTATGTGTAAGTTAACAAAACATGTACAGGATTTGTATGCTGAAAACTAGAAAATGAAAAGGATCAAAGAGGATCTAAATAAGTGGAGAGACATACTAGATTCATAAGTTGAAAGATTAAACATAGTAAAGATGTCAATTCTCCTCAAATTAATATTCAGGTTTAATGTAATTATAAAAATTCCAGTAAATAATTCTGCAGCTTGTAGACAAGATTATTTTAAAAATTTGTACAAAAAGGGAAAGAAACTAGAATGTCTAAAACAATTTTGAAAAAGAAGAATAAAGTGGGAGGATTCACTCTACTTGATTTGAAGACTTATTTTATAGCTATAATAGTCAAGACTGTGTGGGATGAGCAGAAAGATAGACATATAGATGAATGGAACAGAATAGAGAAGCTGGAAATAGCTATGTATAAGTACAGCCAACTGAATTTTGACAGCGTTGTAAAAGAAATACAATGGAGGAAAGACATTTTTTTTTCTTCAAAAAGTGGTGCTGGAGCAATTGAATATCCATAGGCAAAACAAAAGAAAAGAAAACAAAATAAATAAACACCCTTATGCAACTCAAAATGGATCAGAGATTTAAATATGAAATAGAAAACTATAAAACTTTTAGAAGAAAACATAGGAGAAAAATCTTTAGGTTCTATGGCTGCATGAAGAGTTTCTAAAACATAACACCAAAAGCATGATTTTTAAAAGAATTGGCAAATAATAGAGATGTTTCACTGAAAAGGATATAAATGACAAAGAATCACATGAAAGGACGTTCAACATCACTAGCTGTTAGGGAATGCAAATGAAGACCATCATGAGCTATCACTACACACCCATTAGAACAACTAAAATACAAAATGGCAATAATACCATATGCTGGCAAGGATGCAGAAAAACTGAACCTCTCATACATTGCTGGTGGTTAAAATGGTATAGCCACTCTGGGAAATAGTTTGGCAGTTTCTTAAAAACTAAACATAAATTTATCACATGACCCTGCAATCTCTCTCCTGAGCATTTATCCCAGAGAAATCAAAACTTAAGTACACACAAAAACCTGTACACAATTTTTCCTGGAAGCTTTATTTGTAATAGCCAAAAACAACCAGTGTCCTATAATAGATAAGTGGTTAAACAAACTATGGGACGTTTAACCCATGGAATACAATTCAGCAATGAAAGTGAGCACAACTGATGGATGCAACAACCTAGATGGATCTCAAGAGCATTATGCCGAGTAAAAAAAGCAAAAAAAAGTATAATATTAGTAGGTCACATACTTTATGGTTGAATTAACATTCTGGAAATGACAAAATTATAAAGATGGAGAGTAGGTTAGTGGTTTCCAGGGATAAGAGATGGGGGCACAGGGTATGGGTGTAACTATAAATGGTAGTAGGAAGGAGTTCTCTGTGGTGATAAACAGTTCTATATTTTGATTGCAGTGTTCTTTATATGAATTTGCATATGTGAAAAATTGATTATAGAACTGTAAAAAATGTATTACAGATTGTTCAGTTTTCCTATTCTTGAGCTTTATTTATTTTTAAAAAGTCATCATTTATATGCAGTTACCCAATACTTGCTTTTTTTCATTCATTGTTTCTAAGGTTCACCCAAATTGTTGCATGCAGCTGTGATTTATTCATTTTCCTGGTTGTCTAATATTTTATTGTATGAATAAAACTCTATTTATTTGTTTTCTCTCCTGTTGGTGGACATTTGTGTTAAATATAGCTTTTTGCTGTTTTGAATAAAGCTGTTATAAATACTTGTGCATGTATTCCAGTGCAAATACACAGGAGTTTCTCTAGAGAATATAGGTGGGAGTGGATTTACTTAGTTGGAGGATATATGAACTTTAAGTTTCATAAGATTCATCAGATAAGGTTAATTTATCCTCCCACCATCAGCTTAATTTGCATTTTCCTGATTACAAATGAGATTGTTCATCTTTTCATATGTTCATCCACCATTTGTATTTTCCCCCTCTGTGATAATGTGTCAGATCTGTTGCTCATTTTTCTATTGTGTTGTTTTTTTTCTTATTAATTTGTAACATTTCTTTATATAATCTGAATACTGGCCTTTTGTTGATTTTACATGTTGCAAGCTTAATTTGAATATTGGCATGTCTTTTGTTTTCTTTTGGTAAACAGATCTTATTATTACAGTAGGAAAATTTATCAGTCTTTCCTTTTATTATTAGCAATTTTGTGCCTAAAGAATTCCTTTCCTATTTGGAGGTCAGAAAGATGTTTTCTATTTTCTTCTATATAAGTTTTAACCTTTTGCTTTTCACAACTAAATCCTTAATCCCTCTGGAATTAATTTTTTTGGGTGTGGCTCCTTCTTGACTTTTCACTCAGTAAATAAATTATTCCAACCTTTGTGAAAGTTCTGTTGTCTTTGAATTCCAACTTCCCTGCCATGTCTGGTTCTGATGCTTGCTTTGTCTCTTCAAATTGTGTTTTTTTTGCATTTTGGTATGCCTGGTAATTTTTTCTTGGTAGTCAGACATGCTGTACTATAAATAGATCTTCAGTAATATGGTGGTGAGGTTTTCAGGGAGAACTGAACTGCATTCTATGCATCCTACGATTAGGTCTCAGTCTTTTTTTTTTTTTTTTTTTTTTTTTTTTAAGATTTTATTGGGGAATTGGCGGAGGGGAACAGCGTTGGGGAATCAGGGAAGGGGAACAGACAAGTTGCTGTCTTTTCTTCAGTTTAGTTGCAGAGGATGTTGCTTCACTGTTGGTATCGTCATTGCGCTCTTCCCGGATGAGGCAGATCGGTCGCTGGCCTCTGGATGTCGCTCACCGCGGCTATTGGCAGCTCACGCTTGGCTGCCAGCCGCTCACGCTAGCTGCGGGCCACTCACTGTAGCTTATGGCAGCCCACTGCAGCAGGGGCTGCAGCCCACACCATCACCGGGGCTCGCACAGCCCAGCTCCAGGTGGAGCTGTTGTTAGCTGTAGAGGGCAGTGTCACTGGCCCTCATGTGGGATCCGAACCGGGGCCGCTGGCATCCCAAAACCAGCGCTTAACCAATGCGCCACTCGGCCGGCCCCAGGTCTCAGTCTTTTAGTGAGCTTATGCCTGTGGACTTCACAAGCGTTCCTCAGTTTTTTCCTTAGTGGGGACAGGATGGCTACAATGGGCTACATTGAAGCCATCCTGTACCTAGGTCATGCCCTTCCCTAGGTCATTTAGGTTCTGATAATATTCCTGCAGGTTGTGCTCTTGTTTACTTTCCCTGAGGGAAGGCCTTGTTAAGAATAGAGTACTTTGGCATAAAGTAGTACCCCTTTACCTGTGGGGGATAAGTTCCAAGACACTCCTCCCCGCACCCCCCGCAGTGGATGCCTGAAATCACAGATAGCACTGAACCCTATATGTACTATTATTTTTTTCCTATACACAAATACCTGTGATAAAGTTTTATTTTTAAATTAGGAGCAGTAAGAGCAGTAGTAACTAATAATAAAATAGCACAATTATAACAATTTACTGTAATAAAGTGATGTGAATGTGGTTATGAGTTTCAGGAAACCTCTTGCCAAAGGCTTTGTACAGGCTCAGTGCTTTCTGGCACAACATGTTGCCATCAACCAGAACTTCTTCCTACAAACTTCCTGTTCATGTCTTCTTCCTGCAAATTTACTGCCTTTCCCATCTTAACTAAGCACCTATCTATCACTCACTGTGGCTGTAACTATTGCAGTTTGAGGGGTGAGGGCAAAACGAGTACGAATTTCTTTTCCGTTTTCACAATTTCACAGATAGAAGATTTGTTCTTACTGTAGATCTTAGTGACGTAGGCATTTGATATTTTTCTTTTCTTCTTAAGTATAGAACTTTCACCTTTTCACTGAAAGGAAGAACTTTATGGTCTCTCTTTGGCATATCTGAATGACTAGAATCATTACTTTTGGGCTTTGGGGCCACTATTAAGTAAATAAGGGTTACTTGAACACAAGCACTGGATCCTGTGACCATTGATTTAATAACCGAGATGGCAGCCACTATGTGACTAACGGGTGGGGAGCGTGTGCAGTGTGGATGCACTGGACACTGGGCAGAGGCATGGTTCACGTCCCAAGCTGGACATGAGAGGGATGGCACATTTCATCAGTCTTGGAACTTATCCCTCACAGGTAAGGGGGCACTACTTTATGCCAAAGTACTCTATTCTTAACAAGGCCTTCAAAGTACTCTATTCTTAACAAGGCTATTCAGAATGCTGTGCAATGAATTGCTTATTTCTGAAATTTTCCATTGAATATTTTCGGACTGCGGTTAACCGAGGGTAACTGAAACCATGGAAAGCAGAGCACGGGTAAGGAGGGACTACGGTACATATTTCAAAATGACCCCTCTCCCTCTCCCTTTTCCAAAAGTCTGAGGGGATTTTTCTCTGATATTTACTGTGGGAATCTGCTAGAGATCCTGGAAGTAAATCTCATAGCATCGTGAGGGTCCCCCTATGACTGGGTTCCCATGGAGTTTTTAACTTTCCGAGTTGTCTCCACAGAACTCCAGCAATTTGTCAATTACAGTTCAGGTTTCCCTATACCAGCACTGCTTCCCCGGGTGGTTATCACTGGTTAGTGTATCTCTGCTCAGGACAGCCAAGACTCCCTGTTGGTCTTTGTAATCCTGGGGGCAGCGGTTTATAGATCCACAAGGAGTTATTGATTTCTGCCTGTTGTTAGGACAGAGTGGTGACTCCAAACTCCTTCCATGTGTAATCAGACACCAGAAGTCCTCCTTTGTCTTTTAATAACCAAGTGAAATAGAAAATTCAGGAAGAAAACTCACCCATGGCAAGATTTGGGAAGATGGCATTCTCCCTTAGGCAGCCCTGAAAGAAATGTTGGTCAGATGACCTAGGTTTCAATTCTTGCCTTAGCAATTTTGCAAGTGCTATAGTGTCACATGTTAAAAAGCAAAAGAAACCCAAAATGAAAGCAATGAATCTCCCTTTTACCATTTGAACTATGGCTCAGATCATTTAGATGAGCTATCTGTTGCGAAAGAAGGCATAGATTTAAAATGCCTATTTGTATAGTATTAAGAGTACCGATTCTGCTTTTGGAAAGGCACTGCAATGTATTGGAAATATGGCTTGACAGATTGTCAAGAGATTTGGGGTTAAGCGTGGATCTGTCATTACATGGTTGTGATACCTCTTTGTATCAGAAGTATATAACATGAACCCTTCTACAGTGTCCTAACCAAATATAGTTTTTGTTTTTGTTTTCTTATATAATAACCCAGGAGCAGGCAAACCAGGTCCAGTGTAGTGGCTCCTTCTTTCAGTTTAGTCTTCACAGCATATGGCTTTTGTCTTCATGCCTGTCCCTTCATGATTGCAAGATATGGCTCTACCTCTGGCATTTATCAGTGTTTTAGTTATGAAGATGAGGAAGGGTAAAAAGCAAAAAGCAAATGCCAGAGCCTTTTCCAGGAGCTCTGCCTAGTAACTTCAGTTTCCATCACCAGGACGGACCAAAACCGCTCCACCTGCCCATCCTTAGCTGTAGTTTTAACAGGGCTAATTGCTACACTGAACAAAATCAAGGGTCTGTAAGGGAGAAAGGTAGACTGGGCATTGGATAGGTAACTCGCAGTGTCTGCCCCACTTTTTAAGCTTCCAGTGGCCACGCCTTTCCTCCCACCCCCACCCTGAGCAGGGTTGTTTGTATAACAAAATGGAAGATCAAATGCAAAAGCACTTTATGCACTATAAAATGTATTTCATAAACAATGTGGAAATACTCTGAACTGTTTTTTTCAGAGAGCAAATCTAATGTTCATAAGAAGTTCGACTAAATGTAAAACTTGGGTAATCAGTATCTCTTGAACCTCAGCTCATTCTCTCTCAGACATCTTCAGATAACCCCAGAACCACTGTGTTTATGGATGCATCATCCTCAAACACCAATCTACAGATTCAGATTATTGCTGAACATTGTTGTAGTGGACATTTGTTGATTTTTTTCCCACCAACAGCACTTTCTCCCTTTTTCCTTCCTCACAGCATCTTGAATGTCTTTCCATGTGATTTTTCTTTGGAATGATCCTATCCTCGCCTCCATGGATAAGCCTTGCTTAGTTTAAAGTCATTCTGCAAAGTATAGTGACTGGTTCAGCGATGGGCAATCTCAATGATCTTGGTCAGAACTTGCAACAGCCAGCATGCTAAACTACCCTCTTTGAAGATGTATGTGTGGTCTTGAACTCTTGCAGCTGTTTTTTTGTTTTGTACCATGAGGGAAGGCAGCTAGAAAGTCAAGTTAACTTACAGAGAATACCCATGGCGGGAGAACGGCAGAGAATCAAATGATATGGTGACCCTCTGGTTTCCCAAAACCCACCCTACATCTGGGACTTTTTCCCACAGTTCAATAAACCAAAATATTTTATTGCTTTGTTATTTATTTCTATAAGTGAGTTTGAATTGGATTTTCTGTCATTTATAGCCAAAAGATTCCTGAATGATAGTTTTTATATATATTCCAGGAAAAAAAATTACAAAAATTATTTGAATATGTTATTTATAATTTTAAATAATGTATATATTTTAAATAATATATTACTTTATATATTATATAGTTATGTGTATATATATGTGTGTGCATGTGTATATACTGGGGGTGCCAAAAAAAAGTATACAAGTGGACACTTTAGTCAGTGTTGCTCAAGCAATAGTTTGCCGTAATCAGAAGTGTCTGGACACTGATGGTAACCACTTTGAGTACCTCTCGTAATTACAGAAGTCAAACGTGACTTGTATTCATCTTTTGTTATCAGTATATATTGAGTATTACAATTTTAATACAGTTTTCCTTTCTTAAAATGTGTATACATTTTTTTGGTACCCTCTGTATATGAATTTATTCTAAAGTTTATAGTCCTTGCAGGATTAAGGACACAAGGCCTGAATGTTACCAAGAATGCCTTCTTCTCCCTATAATAAATCATCTGCATCTGTCTAAAGGATTTTAGACTGTGAAATGCGAGGACCTGAGTCCTGCTCTTTTGGGGATTGTATCTATCACTCCCTGTGATATAAGACTCAACCCTGAGTACTTTGAGCCAAAGACCAATTAGGCTGAAATATATCAGTGTTCTTGTAGGTGTGTTTCCTGTTTCCTGTTTGCAAAGGCAACTACAGAAGAATTAAAAGTAACAGCCTTAAGTAAACTGCTTTGCTGAACTGTCAAACTTTCAAGTAAGATATTCATTATGAGTGATCTCAATTGCAGGGCCATAGAACTGCTGGTGATAAAGTTGTCGTGATACTGTGCGTGGAAGGCTCCGAGACCTGAGGCACTGCGTGACTGCATATCGTGAGTTACTTTTTTACCTCTCTGAATGCCTGGAATTTAGATTTACATTATGATTCAGAATGCAAAGATGTTGCATCTTCGTTAGGCTGGTGTGTGTCCATATGTTTTGGTATTTGCTAAACAGAAAATGCTCACTTATATCTGTCACTAAAGCTTTCTCATGAGGTATACACTTCCATTTTTAATTCTTGATAAATGTATATGTTACTGAAAAGGAAACTATTCTAATTTTTAAAAAATTCTGTTCTGTGCCATGGTGACTTGGATTAAATAGAAACCTTATTTAAGTATAAGAAATAATTTAAAACAACAACAACAACAACAACAACAAAAACAGGATAAGTGATAATGAAGTAAAAACCTGAGAAAAAAGGCAACATGTTTGTGCTCCTTCTTACTTTCCAAATCTACTCATTTGGTAAAGAAAATTTAAGAAAACATTGTGCAGCAAGTAGAGGGGATGTTTTCTGATTCAGCAAAGATCTTCTGACATTCTATCATAGTATATTTAGGACAGTGGCACCCTCCACAGCGAATTTCCTGTTAAAATAGGAACATTATTATTTTCCTAATGTGTTGATGTGAGTCTCGAAAGCCATCTCTGAATATTTAGGAAATTGGCTCTTCAGAAAGGGAAATCCACTGGTATATGAATTTCATGGAAATTTTTAAAAATATGCTTATGACCCCATATGAGAGCCAGTCAAGATTTGTAAACAAGGTAACATGGATTAGGCCCTGGCAATACTTTTGGTAGCTGTTTATAAACAAGGCACAAATATTCCTCTAAAATTTATTTGGCCAGGTAGTTTCAGATGAGGAGCAAATGGCAAACATAAATGTGGGCAAGAACAAAACCTTATTTTGTATTTTGCAATATTGCGGGGAAGGGTAATAGATTGATGTAAAATGAAACTCAAATGTACTTACCTCTTTTTTCATTCCACTTCCTTTATCCCCATTAAGTCTCTATATTTTAATTATTAGATGGGCAGTGTGACTCATCTGAATGTCATAAGAAATTGAAAGTGAAAAGTCTTTATTCCAAATTTGGTAGGCCAGGCCTCTTAATGAGATCTATAGAGCAGTAATGAAATACTTGAAGTTAGGCTAAGTAAAATCTACCATTTTGGGTTTCTTTTTCCCTCCCTCGTGACACTGAGAACTAAGTCTCCACCTCAGCGCATTTCTCCTGGAGACAGCAATAGAAGTGTGCATTTAGGTTGGTAGTGATCAGGCAGCCTGAGAGGCTCTTCCTTCTTACAATACTCTGGTTATCACAACCCTAAACATGATAGTAGCCATTGCATTAGTTCCTTGGATCTTTCTAACATCAAACTAAAGAATAACAGGAAAATGTATATTGTTGCTGCAAGACAATAAAGCATGAGCGTGATTCAACGTAAGAACCTTCCTCCTTGGAATGGAGGTGTAAATAATCAATGTCTGCTATTGGCTTCTGGTCATTTCTACCCCTCTTTGAGCACCCAGGCCTCTCTTCTGTGTCTGTAATCTCAGGGGCAGGTGGTTCCTTCTCAAGTGAGCCCCGCATAAGCTCTATTTCACTCTGGTTTATGTAGAGCAAGGAAAGGCTGCAGGAATTCATGCTGCAGATTTGAGGTATCTGCCAGATCCGAAGGAGGACCGCGTGGATGAGAAAGTCACAATGTGGTCGAGAAAAGTTCTTGAAGCAATAAATGAGCCACTTCCCCTTAGACTAGTGTTGGCTGTGAGAGGAGTGATCAACGCAGGGCTGAGGGTGACCTCCTTAACGAAGGCTAACCTTCTTAACTGGGGCTTTCCAAGATGATGGCCTAAGTCAGCAAATGCTGACCCAATTTCTCAGGCTTTCTGGAATTTTGTTTAAGAATCCCAGACACTCCAATAAAAATTGCTAGTAACAGATATCCTGATAGCAACTGATAGACAAAGTATATATAAAGAAACTATTTTAAAGTGAAGTTATGAAGAGATCCTAGGTTTAAAATTATTTCTGATTTCCTATTGTCTGGTTGTCTCTCTTTAGCTCCCTTAGGCTAGAATCATTTTGCCTAGATCCGCAAGAATTCCATACTATTCCCCAAGGCTTCCCATGTGACTAGCTTCTCAGCTACATGATATTATATGGAATTATAGTTTTCTACAATTTTCTGCATTACAGCCCTATTCCTTCTCTTAAAAAAATACTATTTTAATCCTCTTAGCATAGAAGCTCACTACTCTTTATTTTCAATGTCCCATAAATTCTTCTCTATCAAAAACACCTCTATTATCAACATAGTATCTTTCGTTTGGGAACAGTAATGGAGACAGATTATCCCAGAGGCTTAGAGCACAAGGCACCAAATATCTAGAGGATAATTCAAGTATGCTTCCAGATGTTTTGAAATACAGACATAGACACAAATACTCATTATCCAAATAACTGATTCCCTGACAACTATTTTCCACCTAGTTATGTTCTTAATGCCAAACCAGCCAATAAATTCAGTGGAAAAAAAAAAAGCAACCTGCTGTTTTATTAGAGTGTACAAAAAAGATTAGAAAGAAGTTTATTTCTCAGCAATTTTGCAACAAATTTTTTAAATGTCATGTAGACTCAGGAGAATGTAGCTAGCAGTAGATAAATGATTTCAATCAACCAGAAAGTACTGATGAAGTGCCTGGCATGGGGGAGCACAATACAGTATAACATGGACTCATACATTTGGCAATAGATTACATCCCTAGAAACATAATTCATTTATTCACTTAATAAATATTTATTGAGTGCTTGCTACCTGACAGGCACTGTGCGAGATCATGGGGATATTAATGGCTTCTGACTACAGTTGCATAGTGTGGGGAGAGGGGAGACATTAATCAAATAATTATACAAATGTATCTTACAAATGTTATAGGTACTGTGATGGAAATGAAACAAAACAAAACACGGGAAACCATGAGACTCTACAATGTAAGCATGACACCTAGTTTAAGTGGTGATCAGGGAAGCTTCCTGAAGAAGTCTGAAGAAGTTGGGGATGGAGAGTGTTCTGGGCAGAGGCCCCAAGAAAGAAAAGCAAGGAGTTTACTGGGAACTGATCCAAGGCCAATGTTGCTGGAGAGCAAGGAGGGCATGATGCCAGGGAAAGCTAGAAAGGTGGCAGGGGAAGATCATGAAAGGCTTAGTAGAGAACAAATGAACAAACATGGAGTGAGTCCTACTGCCTTTTGTTAATAATGTGAAAATAAAGGAAGCCTGCAATTGTGTAAGAACTCTGCTGTTTGAGAGAAGATCATTCATTCATTCATTCATTCACTCATTCGGTAAGGAAACACAAGACAAAACACCTGTTCACACGGAATTCAAATTCTAGTGGAGCAAGTAGATAATATGCCAAGAAGCAAATATATAGGATTTAAGTATTTTATTTTTGTTTATGACTCACTAGTGTGGGTGATCTTTAGTTGGAATTTAAAAAATAATTTCAGATATGTATTGTATTGCATCTAAGTGTGGCTATTTCTTTGTTTAGTTAAATAAAGTTCTATGCTCCAGCAGTGCTAGGACCATGTTCAGCGTAGGTGTTCTTCACAGTCAAAGACTTTGGAGAAATTCCAAGAGAGGAAAACGAGAAGGAAGCTGTGAGATTTGTCTTAGTTTGTTTCTGTTTTGGAGGAGCTAGTGATATCCCAGTTCACTGTGCACCTTACTACCTCTTCCTGGGGTGGTGGCAGAAGGTTGAGGGAACAATGAAAAGACTTAAATGAAAATAACTGAGGCTAATACTGGTTAAGAGGGAGAGTGTTTCAGAGTCTTTCAATGTCTTTTTGCAAAATATACTTAATAGGTTTTGCATATTTACCATCCCTAAAAAGATTCACATCCTACAATCAGTGTACATATTTAAGGGGTGGTATTTCTTTGCCACATTCCCAACAGCTATTATCTAATTGATGGTGCATCTCAAAATGATCAGTGACTTACAACTCAGAAAATAATACATACCTGAAACCTTGTTTGAGTTTTCAACCCTGCCTAGGCACCTTTTCTGAAGAGCTGCTTGAAGATGTCCTGATGGCAGTGTTTGCATATCTGCATATACAGTATTATCATTGATGGAATTTAACCAGGTCGCTTGTGAGGGTCACCTTCAGGTCTTGCTTGCAAAAATCAGGGGGGAATAGTTCATTGTATCAAAAGGAAGCATAATAATTACCTGTTTTAAGCTTCAGGAATTACATTGTTGCTGGTTTTCAGATTGCATGAATCCAAGTTATTTTTTTCATATATGCCGAGAGGAATAATGGAAATGTTGTTATTGTGATTCTTTAGAACAGGGATTCTCTTCGGCAACACTTCACATGTTGGACCAGATTACCCTGTTGTGAGGGGCTGTCCTATACCATGTAGGATGTTTAGTACCATCCTGGTGCAATAATATCCCCCCAGCCATGACGGCCATCTCTAGACATTGCAAGTGTCTTCTGGGAGGGAGAAAGGCACTAAGTTGAGAACCACTGCTTTACTACATCATAATCAGTTACTTACAATGCTATGTTTTAGCTTTGTATCATAGTTGTATTGGGTTGTCGGAAAAGTCATGACAGAGCTTTGCAACAAAAAACATAGAAAAAGTACGTCATGACTTTTCCAACAACCCAATACAATTGCAAACAGGTCCAATTCTAAATGCATAGCTTTCAGTTTGACAGGATAGTATCTTTACAATTCCATAGTTCTGATATCACAATTAAAAATAATATCATTGGGCCGTCAGAATGGTGCAGTGGTTAAACACTGGCTTGGGAAGCCAGCAGCCCCGGTTCGGTTCCCACAAAGGAGGGCCAGTGACACTGCCCTCAAAAATAATAATAATAATAATAATGATAATAATAATAATAATATCATTAACCAGAATTAGAGAACTAAGGAATTAGATTTTTACTCAGTGAAATGTGTAAAATCCTAACGTGATAATGCTTTTTTTTCTGTGGTGGAGAGGGCCTACCCTTTGAGAGACTTGTTTTATTTGTTAAAACCTTATAAAATTTTGCAATTTTTAAAAAACCTTATAAAATTTTACCCTCAAAATTTAAAACTTATTTAGTGGATTAACTATATTTTAAAAGATACATTTATGGGAATCTTAATGCTGCCGAAGACTCCAACTCAGTCAGCTGCAAGAGGTAATAGATTTTTGGTGACATGTAGAAACTTAAAGGACACACATTTTACGAGTCCATTCTAGTTCGATAGGAAGCTGAAAACAACAGAGAGAAAGAAGTGCCGCTTGTGTGTCCTTTGATGATGGTACTTGACATTATAGTATAAGTTATTACAATAGTGTATTGGTTTAACGTTCCCTTAAAACTTATTTAACCAAAATTTCTGAAAACAGAAAGAATGTGTGTTCTCTCTTTAACTGTCAAACCAAGTTTGAAAATCACTTTATTCATACAGGCTTGGCTCTTCTAAAGTGGCATTTTACCATGCCGTGGTGTCTGGGAATGCTTAAGGTTCCGTAAATTTACTTGGACATATGACTAATATATGACACCATTAAGAGAAGTATTTTTAAAAAGTTCTTTTTACTGTTGTTATTATTTACTTCATCTGTAGGCTTCTTGCCCAGAGTTCAAATGAGACCAATGTTATTTTGTAAAATAGAGCTTTCTTTCATGTCACTATCATGTTTAGCAATATTTAAGAACTTTCAATCGTCTCAAAGATAAAGTTCTGATTCTTTTCCATGGTACTCGAAGCCCTCTACTAACTGAGTGCAATTCATCTTTGCAAATTTACCTCCTTTCCCGTCATTTGCCCTGGCCCAATATCATACTCTAACTGCAATGAACTAGGTGGCCTGGGGCATCCCTGCATTTTTCTGTCTTCATACCTCTTCTCATGCTGTTGTCTCTACCCCTCAAATTCCATTCCATGCTTAAGACTCATTTCTTCCATGAAACTTCCTTAAATTTTCTCAGTTGGAATTAAATTCTTTTTTCCTTCCCTCCTTCTCTCCCTTCCCCCTTCCACTTTCTACTTCCTATAATGCACTAGACCAGTGCTTCTCAAACTATCTATTGCAAGGACTAGATATTTTTTTTTTTAATTTCCAACTCATCACAGGCCAATATTTGTCCTCCTGTCCATGACTAGTACTTAGATCCCACCATATGAAGTTCGTTATGCAAGCTTGGCAATGTACAAACCAGTCCATCCCTCATTCAACGAGATAAGATGAGTGCACTTGATCACACATTTGATGCTGCAGCAGTGTCCAATTGCTGTCAAGTGTCTAAACTACCCACAATATCTGTACTTGTCCGGTTGCAATCTGGTAACAAGTAGTTCATGAGGTGGTGCTTGGTCCACAGACCACACTTTAATTTAAGCTGCACAGCTCTAGACTATAAGCTTCATGAGGACAGGGCTCAGGCCTGCTTTTTTCACCATTGTAATTCTAGCACCTGGCATTGCCTGTGACATAGTAGGCACATTTATTATGTGTAGTGATATCATACAGATAACAGCATCTGTCTCCCAAGTAGCTTGGATCAGATCTTGATCACTTTTTAGCACTATTATCATGCCTTACCTGTATCAGAAAATAGGACTTAATGAGAATATCAGACTGATTTGTTTTAAAAATACATAATCTTTGGTATAACATTTACTGAAATAAAGCATTCCTCCAGCCTCCTGGTGTGGCCTTTATAAATAAAGATAACTTGATCAATAACAGCTTTCTTTTGCTAGATAGTTGCAAAAATTCACTTCAAATTTATTTAAGTAAAATAAAGGGATCTTTTAAAAAATCTAAAACACTGAGCCTGTTAAATAGCAATATTGAGAAATCGTCTGAGGGAAATATGTTCCTGGTAGGAAAAAAAAACCCCACAAAAAATAAAACTATATTTAAAGCCCAAATGCCTTTTTTTTTTTTAAATGCAGCTCAAGGGGATACTTGAAACTCTTAAGCAATCTAAAATTGTATTTCTGAAAATGAGAATCACATGGAGTTAATTTAACATCTACCACTATAATTTCTACTGGGAAAAACCTGAGACCTGAGTAACATTTTTCAAAATTTAAAATGTAAGAGATTCAGAATAAATTACTTGACAATGCTATTGAATATGGATTTTTAACTTTCAGTAGTTCAAGAGTGTCTTTCTGGTGTAGAAGTAGTTGCAGTTGAATGTTCATATTTTTTCATCGAATATTTCACTATATTAAAGTTAACAGCCAAGAAAAACAAGGACATTTACTATATATGTTTTTCCCACCCTTATTAGCCACTTATTTTTCCATGGAACATTTGTTATTTCTGGGAAACATATGGCATATGACCAGGACCATAATTAGTAACAGTTTGATGTTATAGGAGTTCGAAATTTGGCCATTCTAGCTTTATTAGGTCTGTGAAATATAACAGCAGTAAATACAGATCCTATAGATGCATTCTGGAGACAGCATTTTTTTCCTTTATAAGCTGTGGTATTTGCTTATTTATTTTAAGCTTATTTATTTTAGGCAGGGTGGAGGGGTGGTGTTTGAAGACTCTCACAAACACTTTCCTAGCTCTGCCCCAAAGCCAGAAGGTGCCAGAAGGAGGCGCTGTTTTAAGCACTTTCCATAAATCAACTCATTTAATCATTATGATAGCAGGTGAGAAACAGAGGCACAAAGATATTAATTTGCCCAAAGTCACTTCAATGGGAAATTGTGTTGTTGAGATTGACCCTAAGGTGTCTGGCTCCATCCAGACTTTATGCTCTAACTTTCACACAGTAGGGTCCTTTGTGCAGCATTGATTGTCTGGAGAAATAAAAAGCTCCAGATTTCCATTTGGTAGAATCCTGCTGAGAAGGTTATTTTCTTGCAGATTACTTCTGCCTAATACTTAGTAGCTAGGAAATGGTGAGTAACTAGGGCATACTGCATATTATGAATTCTGGGTAACTGGGAATTCTGGGTGACCATGTAACGCTGGGAAAGAGGCAAGAGGCCTGTTAGTAGGCAGCTCAACTGGAGTAACTTTGTAGCATCTATAAACCAAAGGAATGTTGTCATCAATGCAGGATCTGGGACCGGCCTGCAGGATCCCCCGAAGCAGCGCCAACCTTGACTCACAAGGATGAATACTTGCAGAAACCTTTTGGTCCAAATCTTTTAAGTGTATTTAAAATTCACAATTTTCTAGCACTTGCTACTTTTACAAACGAAAGAGCAGAGAGGAGACATTTTTATGGAGAGAATACATGCTTATTTATTGATTCATTTGTTTTTATTTAAGACTTGAGGGCACCGTGAAGGAGCAGGTCAGCAGAGAGCTCTTAGACTTCTCAACAGGACATTTCCCACTGAGCTCTAATAGGCAACCCAGCCAGAGGACAAAGGATAATCACTTTCCCTTTATATTGGAAGCCATGGTTGCTGAGGCTGATTATTCACAGACATAAGGCAAAGCATCTCATCATTCTGAAAATGGACTTTGTCCCACCCTGTGTTGCTAATGGAGTTATTAAGGAGTGAAAATGCAACATTGCTTAGCAACCTGCATCCTAGTATCTACTCTTCTGAGTAGTAATCAGTGTGTCTTGTAAATGTCCTGGTGGGTATCTTCTTTTTCCTTTCCTTTTCATCTAACATTGCTTGTATCCATTGCCATGGTAATAAGCAAAGGGCTTAGCCTGTGTCTTCACAGGGTGGATTTATATATATTCCCTGAGTACAGAGATCACCCCTGAAAGTTTGCATCAGCCCAATCTAGAACCAAAAGAAAATTAGGCTGTAGGTTAGAAGAAGAAGTAGGAGAAGATTCCTTCAACGCTAGTGTTCTACGTAAGGCTTCTAATTTTCACTGCTGTCAAGTACATGATGGTTTTGTCACCCCTGTGAGATGTGGGAACTTGCCGTAATACTCCTCAGACTTCTTGTTTTGTTGGCTCTGGTCTTTCAGGCAGAGTCCACAATAACCAAAAGGAAACATAATTTTTTCTCCCTCTTAATGAAAAGGAAACACTTTCACTAATAACCGTGCTCGCATTTTTCTGTCATTTGCACTCCACCGTGAATGTTGGAGAACAAGGTGATGTTTGGGGTTGAATTTGATCTGGATGGACTTCTATCCAAGCCCTCCTTTCTTCTCCAAATTAGAATAGTTACTGTACATCAGAGAATCCTGGCATTCTTCTACTATTTCTCTGACTCCATAGTCATCCTAAATTGGTCTCTTAAGTCCTGGTGTTCTAACTTGACTTCTGCTCTGATGAAGAACAAGAAATCCCGGGGGCTGGCGCCATCTTGCAGGCAAGACTATTTCTAAAAAGGTTTGAACAATTGTGGGAGGAAAGAGGGGACAACAAAGGGGAAAGAATCAATTCACTGCTAGAATGGAGGCCGTGCACCCTGGAGGGGAAGATGTTCAGCTTGAAATTGTCACCCAATGATTGTTGTCTGCTCAATTCCAAGACATCTGGAGGAGCTTAGGGGCTTTGAATTAGTGAGTAGATTGTTGGATTCTTTGTCTCATCCGTGGAAGGGCCCTGGAATGTGTGCATCTTCCTCCAGCAGAGTCAGTTTCCAGTGCCTTCTACACCCTTGGCTGTGCTTTTGCTTTGTTGTGTCTTACATCACTAATGAATCACGGACCCAGTCGCTTCTGTGCATTTGCTAATTGGATGTTTTGGAAAATTGCTCCATGCTGGCTTAAATAATGAGGAGAGAATTAAAAGGCTGAGAGGTGCTGGGAAAGACAGAGAGACCATGACCGTTGGAAATACAGCTAATCTCACTCAAATATCTGTTACCCCAGTAACCAGGGGAGACAGAGCTTGGGGTGGAGGTAGAGAAAAATATTCACAAGGAAGTGATGGAAGGGTCAGCAAGGAGACCCATTGTTGTGGAAAGAAATCCTGTTTAAGGCTGTATAGGAGGGGCAGCCCTAGCCAGCTGGTGCCTCCGTTTGGGGAAGGGGGTTCCTTGAAAACGGGAAGGACCAGGACTTTGGGGTCCAAACTACACATACCTGTGTCTAGACTCTGTCATTTACTAACTGTGGGACTTGGAGCAAATGACTTTACCTCATTGCGCATCCAGCTCTCCATCTATGAAATGAAAAACAATAGTACTTGTTTCATGGAATGGTAGTGAGGAGTGAGATCAAGTTGGTGAGTGTCTAGACCACTTCCTAGCATATAATACTCTCAGTACTGCATAGCCATTATTATTATGCAGTTATGTTGTCAACTTACTGATGAAACAATAACAGCGATATGAACATGGGTAAGGTATTTATGCTGGCACAGCTCAGGAGAAGTTCGCTTTTAAATATGCTGTAGGAAAACCATTATTTCCATTCCTCCCTTTCCACTTACTTTCTGGCTCATTTGTTTTCTCCCCTGCCCTACCCTTTTCACTCTTCCTCTTAGGGAGAGGAAAGGAATTTCAAAATTGGATAAGAAAAGTACAGCTATTCAGCTGGGGCCTTTGGTTGTTGGGAAGGAGGCCACCCTACCACAGCTGGCCAAATAACCCATGGAAACCATCCACAAAGTGCATTCTATCATCCTATGCTACTACTTATTTATCATTTAGATGTAAGTGATTTGCAATTTCAGATTCTAGATTTTTCTACCCCATTAGACTGTAAGCCTTCAAGGTGGCAAGGAATTTTGTCTTTTTTGTTCACTGCTATTTCTCTACTGCCTAGAGAACTAGGCCATGAACATGGTATATGTCCAGTGAATATTGGTTGGAGGGAGGGTGGGCAGGGAGGGAAGAGGAAAGAAAGGAAGGAAAGAAGGAAGGGAGGGAGGGAGAGAGAGGGGGTAGCAGGAGGGAGGGAAGACTTCACCGAACAGAGCTTAAGGAAAAAAAAAAAAAGTCTTAAAAGGGAGACCCTCCTGGCTAGTCTAATGGATTGACAGAAGAGGTCTGTAGATATTCAAATCAGCAAACATTTAATGAGCACTTACTCTGTACCTGGCACTGTACCAGGTGATAAAGATGTAACAGAAAATAAGTGATCATCTTTTACCAAGAACAGGGAGGGATACATGTGATATAACTGAGGTAGCCTTTGGATTAAAGTGCATAATTTGTTTATTATCAGATATATACAGGGTAGAAAACAGTATCCAATAGACAGGTGCTATATTAGTTTCCTAGACCTGCTATAACAAAGTGTCACAAACTGGGTACCTTAAAACAACAGAAAGTTACTCTTTCATAGTTCTGGAGGCTGGAAGTCTGCAATCAGGTAGAGCCATGCTCTCTTCGAAGGCCCTAGGGCAGAATCCTCGTCTCTTCCAGCTCTGGTGGTCCAGGCATTCCTTAGTGTGTGGTAGCATAACTCCAGTCTGTACTTCTGTCTTGCCAGGACTGGCTTCCTTTTCTGTCTTCCCTCTGCTTATAAGGATATCAGTCATATTGGATTAAGCACCCACCCTACTCCAGCATGACCTCATCTTAACTATTACATCTGTAACTACCCTATGTTCCAGTAAGATCATTCTGAGGTACTAGAGGTTAGAACTTCAATGTATGTTTTTGGACATCAACCCATAATAGTTGCTGATCTAGGATTACAGATGCAAGGTAGAACCTTTAAGATGATATTAGGTGTCAGTATTAGGTCAGTTAATTAGGTCAGCTCCGAGGATATCAGTATAATTTTATGTTTATGTTTACATAGATAGAGATATAATGTATGTATATATGTATGTATATATACATAGACATATGCATATCTGTATGCATGTTTGTATGTACATATATCACACACATATACATACTTATTTACATATAGGTGTTCACACTTTTATATATACATGAAGATAACTAGATACAGAAATTAGTAAAGATACGTGTGTATACATGGATTCTCTAGCTCAGTCTATTGAGAGAACCTAGAAGCAATGACAACAGGTATTAATGGACATACCCAGCTCCAACATGTTTGTTTCTAAATACTGTTTATCAGTCAAAGGAATCACAGCCCCTTGGCAGAGTGACTGATTCTAGAGCTGAAGCAGAAAGAATACAAGATAAATTTGGAGCACTTTGTAGTGCTAGAAAGTTTGAAAATGCTAAATAAATTGTATTTAAAGGATAGAGCATGTCAAAAGAATGCAGAGGTCAACCTGAAAGTTTCCTATACCCAAAGCTGGAACAATCTTAGCAAAAAAACAAAACAAAAAAAGTAATATTATTAGGTTATAGCTGAAAGAGTGAAATAAATATTGATGAGTCCATACTGATATAAATAAATGGTAGAATAAACAAACAAATAGAAGAGAAGGAACAAATCTCCTTTCTTATAGGAGATCTCCAAACTATAAATGTATAAGAAACGAGGGTAATAGAATATCATTATTAGAACATCACAGCAATAATTGTTGCAGGCGTGATCCACTGATGAATCCCAAGATAAGTGGGTAAATCTTGAAGGAGAAAAAGGATATTTGCATAGTCTCAAAGTATCTCTCCCAAAGCATTTAGTAAATACTGTATTCGTTTTAACATGTGTAACAGATTCTTTAATAGTTCTTCATCTGGAAGGTAAATCTTAATTTTCTTTGGGTATAGGCTGGACTCACATGCTTTTAACAGATTGAGTTTGGGGGGAAAAGAGGAACTTTTCAGTGGATCAATCTCACATACACTACCGTACACATGGGATCAAGGTTAATATCACTATTGATAAGTCATAGTGATAGCATCTATCCCCCCCCCCTCACCCCATATGATGCAATGAGAAAGTCTCTTCACCTTGGTGGTATTCTTCCCCAAATCCCTAATCCCAGTCTAATCATGAGAAAATATCAGACAGACCTAAATTAGAGGCTTTTTAGCCTCTAAATGGAAAGGGTTGGATCAGAGTGCTTATAATTGTAAATTCAATAGCAATGCTGTCCTTGGTTATAGCAGGATATTAGTTTGATCTGTCCGTTCAGAAGCATTTCTGTGTACTTTGGTCCCTGGTGTGAAATTGTGAACCCCAGCCTGGACAACAGCTGCATTCCCACCGTCTGTCCCAAGCTCAGAGCTTTGCAAGGAAGGTGGAAGTGTGGCCAGCAGCTGACACATGCCCCAGTCTTCCGAGTTCCAAGTCAGTTGCATCAAATTGTGTTTCCCAAGCTTTAGTCATTCATGTCCCATCTTCATGATTCTTACCATATCCACATTCGATGTACACTGTTGTTTACTTGGTATCTTTCTTTAAACCACTCCCTCCTTCTATTTTAATTTACATTTGCCTTAAGCAGTAATAATAGCTGTGAAATTGCAGATTTGCTATGCCAGCTATTTGTTTCTAATGCATATTACAATAAACACACAATTAAAATCCACCATAACTATGCACGACCTAAAATTATCTCCAGTAACACCAGTGGTATGCACACGATGCTTTGGGAAACACGTCCGTGAAGGTAAGGGGCAGAGCCCTAGAGATTTCACTGCCATCCGTGTCCTTTCTCCAGGGATCTTAGAGCTTGAGAGGAATTAAAAAGCCATCTGTCTCCATGAAAATATTGGGGATCTCATTCTAAGGCATTGGGAATTCTTCACTTTATTTTGATTTGGAATGAAGCACAAAAGTGTCTGGCCTTCCTTTTGAGGGAGAGGCCTAAAGGGAGCTGGAAAGAGGAAAGAAAGGTATTTTGCTGGCTTAAATGGCAGAGGAAACTGCTGGAAAGAAAGAGCAATGAACTGAAGTAAGATAAAGCAGCAGGAAAACAATGGGGTGATGGGGGAAATAGTGGAGGGAAATGCACTCTCTCAAAGAAACAGAACATTAAATAAAAGGTGAGAGACTTCTTAGAGTCTTCTTCATTTGTTCTTCCTTTTTGACTTTTGGACTCTCATTCATGGTGTGAGAATTGATTAGATCCACCTGAGGGTCAGCTTGAAGAAGCAAGGGGATGGCATTCTCCATTAAACTTCCTACTGATGGGCTCATGCTCTGAACAGGTTAACTTCTCTGTGACACATGGCCTTGGCATAAAAGACGGGTTTAATACTATCAGACAGAAGGAGTTAGAAAAGGGCTTAGATTTTCTCTAGCATCCTTTCACACAATAAAGAAATGGAATGGCTTTAGCCTTTATCATAATATAGATCTGAAAAAAAATAATAATATAGATCTGATTGATTCAAACCCACACATGTGCAAAGGGTCAGTCACATTTAAAGAGTAATTTTTTAAAAAATCTGAATTCCGGAGGATTACAATATCTGTTTAAGAACATCTCCCCTGGAATGCGGCTGAAGTAAGTGCCTGCAGATGGGCCCAGCATGCATTGCACTGGACTCCTGTAGAAGCTGATGTATCCTAATATCATAGAATTGTTACTGAGGGGAGAGGGGGATGTTAGGAGCCAAGTCAGCTGCCCAAAGAGCAATCAGGAAAAATTTCCATGTTGTTTTGTATTTTTCCAGATTCTTCTGTTTAAAAATAGTATTCTCTGAGAGGGAGTGCTGATCTGATTTCCATCCTTTTCAAAAGAAGACAGGAACTGAATGGCTCTGAGGAGACTGGATATGGTCCATACATCCAAGAGAACAGATTTAGGCGAAAGACAAAAAGTTCTTCCTTAACACCAAGAATGCAATTGATTACCTTTCCTGAGATGAATTTAGGAAAAACCCAAGAGTTAAATTGCTCTCAAAGCACATGAAACAGTCTCATATACTGTTCCTCCAAATCCTCACCTAGGATATTTATAATAAGGCTTTGGTTTCTCTCCAGCTTTGAGAGAATACTCATCTGAAGTTAGATTTTCAAGTCAATTTCTGCCAGATGTTCTTTAGATAGTTTATGAAAATTTTTTTGTTTCTTCTTTTTTCCTTTTTGGTCAGAGCATTGTCCCTGAAGGTCCTGTTACCTTTTTTCTTATTTATTTCCTTTCTTCCATTTTATCCTTAGCTCTCTTTAGAGACAGACCCATGAACAAAATCTTCTATCTTCAGGCCTTTCCTCTCCACTACCCGCCTCTCTCCAAACAAAGAGACCACTTTTGCACATGCCTTGACTTTTCAGAATTTTCAAGACTGTGTCAAGGGTTTGACCAAGTCCATGTAGAGTCCATGA
This sequence comes from Aselliscus stoliczkanus, assembly GCA_033961575.1. Taxonomy (NCBI): domain Eukaryota; kingdom Metazoa; phylum Chordata; class Mammalia; order Chiroptera; family Hipposideridae; genus Aselliscus; species Aselliscus stoliczkanus. The sequence continues at coordinate 30,369,068 of CM066731.1, forward strand.
ATCTCAGCAGCTGCCATGGTGAGTTAGCCTCTTCCAGAAGAGCATTCATTGCATGGCATGAGCCACTGAGTTAACGTGCATCTGATAGCTCAGCTCGCTTCCTTTGGCTGGTTCCTGGAATGATTCAAGTAAAATAACAACTTAGATCATTGGACCAAAAAAACAAAAAGAAGAAAAGAAAGAAAGAAAGAAACAGATTCTTTCATGTGCTTTTGATTCTAGTTTGTTTGTTTCATATAAACTTTACATGAACAAAGTGACTTGTAGTAAGTATGTATACAACCACATCAAAATTTAAGAGAATCCCCTAAGATAAAATAAAATTTGTAGGAAAATGTTTTCTTATTAGATACTTAACTTGTTCTGCCTGTACTCCAACACACTCATTCATTTCCAGCATTGTTCCCTAGTTGAAAGAGTCATTGTTCTATAGATTTAAACCACTGAACCAATCAGTGTATAATGGGGACATATTTTTCTAAGTATATCAATTGAGGGGGGTTGGAGAAGCTGAGTTGAAAAGATCGGGACATCTAATTTGGTCCTCCCTTCTCCTGGTGGATTAGCACTGTGCTCATGCCAATGGCCTGGTATATTTTCTGTTTTCAATTTCTTCCATTTTTGAACTGTAGGAGAACATATGATGGTGTCTGTTTCCTGGGAACAGAAAACACAAGTAAATATTTGAGAAATTTGATACAGGGAAATTTGTTTTGAAGCTTGTCAAAGAGATGCATTAAATCAAGCCCCACTAAAAAGTTGTTCTTCCTTGCATCTGGTTTGTCAGGATTTGATGAAATCATCTTTGTGGCCCATTCCTGAATAATTTTACGACTAATGCAAGTGGATGAATTTCTTAAACATTGTTGTTCTAATAGTACCCTGCCAGTTGGCTCTGCACAAACATGATACATGAAAATTAAAATGTATGTCTAGACTTTGGTTTATGCCTTTCATTGAAACAGTATCTTTTGATCCTATACTGTTATAAATTAATACTGAGAAAAGAGCACAGATGGCAGCCCTACAACCCCTCACCTTCTCTCACCATCCCATTCCTGGCTCCTCATGAGAGGATTCCACAGAAGCAAGCTGTATTAGTTTCCTGTCGCTGCTGTAACAAATTACCACAAACTTAGTGGCTTGAAACAATGCCAATTTATTATCTTGCCATTCTGAATGTCAGAGCCTAAACTCAAGGTCTAAGCAGGGCTGGTTCTTTCGGGAGGCCCTGAGGACAACATTCATTCCCTTCCCGAGGCAGCTTCCAGAGGCTCCCTGCATTCCTGGGCTCATGACCCCTTTGTCTCATCATTCTAACCTCTTGCTTCCATCATCACATTTCATACTACTGACTTTGATCCTTCTGCCTCCCCCTTATAAAGACTGCTGTGATTACATTGGGCCCACCCAGATAACCCAGGATAAACTTTCCATACTAAAATCCTTCACTTCGTCATGTCTGTAAAGTCTGCTTTACCGTGTAAAGTGACACATTCACAAGTTCTGGGGACTAGGATGTGGACATCTTTGGGAAGCTTACCATATATGTGAACTCTCTAGTTCAAGCTCTCCCCTCAACCCCCCACCCTTTGCTCCCTCCTTTCACACATACACATGCAAGAGCTGCCCTATCTGCCCTTGGGAATAGCAACAGCACTGCAGATCTGCGCTTGGGAAGGCCAAGCCAGGCAAGGGCTCACACAGATTTTGGACGTGGCTAGAGCTAATTGGACAGGAAATTCCATAATCCTGGGCACTTGGAATATAGCCTAAGTTTAGGAAAAGGTCAGTGCAAGCTCGATGTGGGCTTGTAGTTTTAGGTCTCAGATTCCTCAGCCCATGAGAAGGAGAATAGCTAAAAGAAAGCCAGCGTAGGACTCTCTAAACTAGGGTCTCAGAACAGAAGATAGTAGCTCATGTCTACATGAAGTATTGCCTCTGGCAGCCAGACAGGTGACATAATTGAATGCCTGGTGGTGAACTGTGGAAAAATGGAGACTGTCTGCCCCTTCTACAGGAGGCAGCAGGTATATAGTCCAGGGGCAGGGGCCCAGCATTCCTACTTCTTTTTTTTTTGAACAAAACTAGAAATCTGTTTTTGTATTACTTTGAACACTATACAAGCAAAAAAGAAAAAAAATGCATGGGACCATTCAGCCCTCCAATTTGCAACTGACCTCTGGTTTAAAGGGGTAAGCACAAAACCCTTAGGAATAGACACCACTGTATTGAACTATATTGAGTGAATGAACAATGAATGTCAATGCTAAGTTCAGAGATAATCCAGTAATTCAATTGTCACACACTGAAAAATTCATTCTTAATCATGCTGTATTCTCCAATAGACTCATTGGAAATTTGGCAGGGAGATTACATGACAATACTAAGATAAATATTAAGGGAATGCCAACAACATGGTGATGCCCTCAATTTGGTGTAAACTTTCTCCCATTGTGAATTTCACAGAGTAAAAGTAAAGTCTATAATTGAAAACTTGAAAGTTAAAGTCCAGTGGAATTATGGTCCAAAATGAAAAGTTCTTGCCCTTGTGTGTGAAACCCAAAGGAATCAAAGGCAAAGTTCAAAATTCAGAAATTTCTAAGAAATTACTTTACATCAGTCAGTCATTCAACAAATAATTATTGAGCTTCTAGCATGTGCCAAGCACAAAGTTTTTCCCCAAAGCAAATATTTAGTATGGCCAAATGCCATGGCAGAAATCCAGTGGCACTGAATCAAGGAAGGTAGTTGGAGAAAATCTTGATTTCTGTTTCACTAGAATTCACTAAGTCTACCATACTGGAGATGATGGTCAGGGAATTCACATTTGATGGGAGAAATGTCACACATACCACCACCACCACCACCACCAGAAAGAGGAGAGAGAGAAACCCCTCACTCCACAATGATAAAGCCTCTTTTCTAAGCATACGCTGAAGGCACACAAGAGTTCATGCTTCCTCCAGGCAGTTAGTGCCCCAAAGAAAAAAATAAAAGAGCGAGAAAGGGCTGAGGCTGCACACACACACATGCCTACTTCCTATCCCTAAAAGCCCTGATTCAAGAAAACACTGCTTCTCCCCTAGGTCAGTGACGAAGGGAGGAGAGAGGCTAGAAACGCACCCCCTATCCTCGCTCCCAGGAATCCACATAAACACACAAGTCAGAGGAAAAGGATTTGACTTCCACACCCCAGACCCCAACAAACACAACAGGGAAGGAAATTCAAACTATTTTATTTGGTTGATTCTTGGGTATAAGTTTGATTGGCAACAATGATAAAATTTCATTGGTTAAAATGAAATCAGGAACAACTGAGTTTTCATTATTTAAAAATCTTTCTTGTTCTGGAAAATCAAGAACTGAGTGTAGAGTATTTATGTACATGATTTTAGATGTACATGTGTGCAGGTCTGTCGTGATCAGAGAGAAACTAGAAGCCACTGTCTTCTTGTTCTTGAGTCCCACCTGCTGATGGGAGTGACTGAGTTACATCACTGTAACCAATCTTGGTGATCAGCCCATGAACAATTCTATTTTGAGCCCTGCTTTCAAGGTAGATAAAGATTCCAAGCACTCTTTTGTACTGCTAGGAAATTAGAACAATCCTGTGAGGTATGGCTTTTCTTGCCAAATCTTCATAAAGATGCTGTTTCTTGTTACCTTAAACTGTCAAGCTCACCCCTCTCTCCTGATTGCTCCTTTTTTTGTCCATCAGCATTTAAGATGCCAGTCTTTAGGTGTTCATAATTAATTCCACCGACCCCGGTCAGCACTGGCATTCTGACACCCTAAAAGGCATGGTGGCTCCTATGGGTCATAGTTTTTACTTGTTGATTGTTCATTTCTGTGCATAGGGAGTAAAAGCGTTTTTGCTCTCTGCGTTGGCCTCTTAGAAAGAGACTGGAGTCTAGAGTTGCCTTCACAGGTGACTTGAAGCAAAAAGCTTCCTGAAAATGTTTCCTAAACCAACATATAGCAGTAAGTAGAATTGTTTTATGTGTCTTCTAAAGTTGATAGAGGTTAACTGAGATTATATGCCATATGTGAAAATGCTTTCAAAAGTATATAATACTACCTGATTATAAAGCGATGTTGAGATGACTGATGAGTCAATTCTTATCCTCATGCAATTAGCCCCGCTTCTATCATCTCAACATGCTTTTGTGTTTTCCAAAGTACTTAACTGCTACCTGACATGATTAATATATGTGGAATGATAAGGAATTGAATTCCATTTCCATGGAGGAATGAAGACCTGCCTTCTCAAAACACCATCCCTAAATTTCCAATCTCCTATTTGTTGAAGAACACCAACTGCAGAAAGGACTGTTGCCTAAATCCTCCTGGCTAGTGAAAAAAAGCAGATGATAAAGGAAGTCTTTTTTCTTTTTTCTTTTTTTTTAAGTGAGGAACACGGTTTTAAAGACATTCCAAAATGAAATGGGAGGAGATCCAATTTTTCTAAAAATTGGAAGCAAGTCTTTGGCAGAAGCCAAGCTGACAAATGGAAAGAAACCTCATTCCTGCAGTCACAGAATCACTCTCCAGACTGAGTGAATAAATCTGGTTGGTCAAAGAAAAACGCAGAGTTGGGAAAAAATAGTCACAAGCAATAGTCACAAGCTCCATTCCTCTTCCGGGTCATACCTCACACCTGATACGAGGCCATGAGAAGGCAATGGAGTGAGAGGGGTTTGGAGAGCTTAGTGGGGCTTCTGAGGAGGCAAGAACAGTGGGTGGAGGGGCAGGTTCCAGGGCGGCCTGCTTGGATTTGAACCCTGAGTGGCTGTGAGGACTGACTTACACAGTCCTTCCGGAGCTTTTACTTTCTCACCTATGAAGTGACAATAACAGGTGCTCCTGCCTCATCGGAGTACATAAAGAGTACACAAAATAATATGGAAAAGTTTGTAACAGAAATAGTGAATGCTTAATAAATATCCATTATTATTAATTCTTTTAAAAATACATAAACTGTCAGAAAAAACTGGAAAAAAATTTTCTTTTAGTCACATAGTCTCAGGGAGCCAGGAACAAGACATGTGACCAGACATTGACTCATCCCCAATTATTTGTCCCTGTTAGAAAAAAACCAAGTGTTAGATTAAATACTAAGTAGTAGTAGTCAAAGTTAATGACAAACATGCAAAGCTGTACTTTGGTATTTGTCATTTTAAAAAATGTTGATCAAAATTGTGTTTCTTCTGTATTTTGCTATTAGAAATTAATCACTAGTTCATATTTGCTTGTAATTTGAATATTTTACTTTTAGAAAAAGCATAGTAAAGTGAAGCACATGCTAAACATTTTCAAACTTTTGTCCAAGACTTAGAAAAATCAAGCTTAAGAAAAGTTTCATGGGTTATAATTAAAACAATATTTATTTGGAACCACCTCTCAAATTATAGGCTTTTGGCCTATGGCCTCAAAGGGATAATTTGGTTAGGGGAAATGCACTAAGTCCCAGAAAATGTCACAATTAATTACTGACTAGATATACTTTTAATTTACTATTACTATATAATATACTGTATAGATACACTTTCCATATAATTACTTAGATTCTTTAATTACTATATAGATATTCTTTGATTTATATAATAACTGTGTTCCTCAACAACTGTGCTTAAAACACATTTTTATAATTTGATTCATTCTTCCCATTAACGTACATTATAATATCTATGAAACATCTCCTTTGTTTCTGTTTGATTTTAATTCATACTAACTTCTAGTTCTTGATCAAACATGGAGGTTAAAAACTTATAAATGAATATTGGGTGTTATCAGGAAATGTAACAGGCTTGTTTTCTATTGAAGGACAGCTTGATGATATGCCAGTCTTGGCCCATCAGCCCTGCTAAGTGACTCCAGCCAAGAGGAACAAAGCCGCCTGTATTAGTTTCCTTTTGCTGCTGTAACAAATTACTATAAACCCAATGACATACAATAACCCAATTTTATTATTTTATAGTTCTAGAGATCAGAAGTCCAAAATGGGTCTCAGTGGGCTAAAATGAAGGCAAGACTAGTTTTCTTGAGAGGTTCTAGAGGAGAATCCCATTTCCTTGCTTTTCTACTTCTAGAAGCTGCCCATTCCTTGTCCCATGACTCCCTTCCACCACCTTCAAAGACAGCAGTAGTAAGGTGAGTCCTTCTCCTATCATATCGGTCTGACCTTGCTTCTGTCATTATATCTCCTTTCCCGAGTTTTACTCTGTCCCCCTCTTCCACTTTTAAGGATGCTGGTGATTAAATTGGACCCATGCATGTAACCCAGAACAGTCTCCCATTTTAAGGTCAGCTGATTAGCAACTAATATTATTTCCATATGTAACCTTAATTCTTCTTTGCCATGTAACCTAACATATTCATAGGTTCTGGGGATTAGTAGACATACCCAAACTTATTGGATATAGCAAAAGCAGTTCTAAGAGGGAATTTTATAGTCATGAATGACTGGATTAAGAAACAAGAAAGATCTTAAATAAACAACCTATGTTTACTCCTCAAGGAACTAGAAAAAGAAGAGCAAACTGTGCCTAAAATCAATAGAAGACAGAAAATAAAAAGATCAGAGTGGAAATAAATGAAATAGAAACTGAAAAGACCAATGAAAGGAAGAGCTGATTTTTTGAAAAGATAAACAAAGTTAACAAACCTTTAGCTAGACTAAGAAAAAAGGGAAAATCCTCAAATAAAATCAGAAATGAAAGAGGAGACATTACAAGTGATACACATAAATATTAATACTAAAGATCATAAGAAAGTATTATAAACAATTCTACACCAACCAATTAGATAACCCAGCAGAAATGGATAAATTCCAAGAAATCTACAACCTACTATGACTGAATCTTGAAGAAATAGAAAATCTAAGCAGACCAATTACTAGTAAGAAGTTGGATCAGTAATCAAAAACCTCCCAGCACAGAGAAGTTCAGAACTGGATGGCCTCATTGGTGAATTCCTCCAAACATTTAAAGAATAATAGTACTAATTCTTCTCAAACTCTTCTAAAAAAATAGAAGAGGGGGAACACTTCTAACCTCATTTAAGAAGGCCAGCGTTACCCTGATACCAAAGCCAGACAAGAACACTACAAGAAAGGGATCAAATATATGGTAATGGAAGGAGAACTGACTCTGGGTGGTGAACACACAATGTGATATATAGATGATGTATTATAGAACTATATACCTGAAACTTACGTAGCTTTACTAACAATTGTTACCCCAATAAACTTTAATTTAAAAAAAGAAAGAAAATTATAGGCCAGTATCCCTGATGATTGTAGATGTAAAATTCCTCAATAAAATATTAGCAAACTGAATTCAACAGTACATTGAAAGGATCATACACCAAAATCATGTGGGATTTATTCCTGGGATGCAAGGATTGTTCAACATATGCAAATCAATAAAGATGATATAGCACATTAGCAAAATGAAGGATAAAATTTATATGATCATCTCAATAGATGCAGAAAAAGCATTTGACAAAATTAAACATCTTCTCATGATTAAAAACTCTCAACCAAGTGGGTTTAGAGGGAAGATACCCTTAATATTATAAAGGCCACATGTGACAAGCCCATGGCTAATATCATACTCAATGGTAAAACACTGAAAGCTGTACCTCTAAGATCAGGAATCAGACAAGGATGCTCACTTTTATTAAGTATAGTACTGGAAGTTCTAGCCAGAGAAATCAGGAAGGAAAAAGAAATAAAAGTCATTGAAATCAAAAAGAAGTAAAATTGTTTGCAGGTGATGTATAGAAAACCCTAAAGATTCCACCAAAAAACTGTTAAAACTAATAAATGAATTAAGTAAAGTTGCAGATACAAAATCAATATACAAAGATTAGTTGTGTTTCTATATACTAACAACAAACTATTGGAAAGAGAAATTAAGAAAACAAACCAATCTACAATAACATCACAAAGAAGAAAATACTTAGGATTACATTTAACCACGGGGGTGAAATTCTGTATGTGGAAAACTATAAGACATGGATGAAAGAAACTGAAGAAGACACAAATAAATGGAATGATGTTCTGTGTTCATGGATTGAAAGAACTAATATTGCTAAAATGTCCATTATTACCCACAGCAATCTACAGATTCAATGCAATCCCCATCAAAATTCCAATGACATTTTTCACAGAAATAGAAAAAAGAATCCTGGTATGGAATGTCAGTTAGAGAAAGATAAATTCCACACAGTATCACTTATATACGGAACCTATCAAAAAAAAAAAAGTCAAAGAAAGAGAGAGCACAATTGTAGTTGACAGGAACTGGGGGATGGAGAAAATAGGGAAAGGCAGGTATAAATATACAAACTTTCTGTTACAAGAGAAATAAGGTCTTAGGATCTAATATACAACATGGTGCCAATGGTTGATAATACTGCATTGTAGTAGTGGAATTTTCTAAGAGAGCAGAACTTTAAGTGTTTATACACACACACACACACACACAACACACAGGTAAATATATGAGGTGATAGATGTGTTAATTAATTTGATGGTGGGAATTCTTTCACAGTATATACATATGTCAAATCATCACATTGTATTTTAAACATATTTCAATTTTATTTGTTAATTATACCTTAATAAAACATAAAAATAAAGATATACCTAATAGTGTTTTGAAGTCATACTTTGTGAAAGCAGGTCCTATTATTATAGAAGTTCCTATTCTGGTAAATAGATAATTCAGGAAAATGAAAGATACTAGTGCTTTAAAAGTTATATGATCTTTTCATTTTGCCCACACACCCAGGAAAGCTTTCCTGGGAGAGAGCTTTGAGATAAAAGACTATAATTTAATGGATAAAAGTGTTAAGGGCATTAAAATTGATGTTCAATTTTTGATAGAACCCAAAGGAGCCTAGAATGGCTGAGTTTTTGTGTGGCAAGAACAGGAATGAGCTATACTTATCTGTGTATTCATAAAAGACAGTCATTTTGTGAGCAGTCTATATAAGTTAAAAGTTGAAAGAAATGTAAAATAAGAATGGAAATAATGCAAAGAAATAAACCTTTTAAACAAAAAAAATATATAAATAAAAAGTAAATAAACTTGAGCATCCATTTCTTGAGGGTATCCCTTTCTCTAACTATTGGGTTGTTGGAAAAGTCATGACACATTTTTGCAACGAAAACCATCGAAAAAATACATCATGACTTTTCCAACAACCCAATATAACTGACTATGTCTGTCAGGATAGGCTATATTATGTTGCTATATATATAAAAAAAAAAATCAACCCCCCAAATTTCAGTAGGTTAACACAGTGAAAGTTCATTTCTCAACCACATGAAATCCATTATAGGTCCAAGTAACTCTCCTAGGTAGCTCATCCATGGATTGGCTCAGCTTCCAGGATGCTTCTTATCTTATGGAACCTTATTATCAGTCTATGCTTCCAAGAAAAGATAAAGCTGGAGGATCTCACATTAGTAATCAACTAATCTGGTTTAGAAATGACACATATCACTTCTACTCACAGTCCATTGGCTAGATCTAGTCATATGGTCCTACCCAACAGCAAGGGGATGGTGTATTATCCTCCTATCTGCCTAGAGGAGAACCAAATATGGGAGAAGAATAGAAGTTTCTATCATATTACCAAGTCAGATAGCTAGGATCATCCTAAATTTCTCTTTCACTTGCTATGTGTAATTAGCCCATCATAACTGTTACTAATGCCCTCTAAATATCCCCTTTAGCCATCTCTATTCTATTCCCATTGCCACTGCCTTCATTTTGACCCTTATCAAGTTTCACTTATACCACAACAATTTCTTAAGAGGTGTACCCATCTCCTATCTGGCTCTCCTCCCATCTACACTCTAACTACCTCCAGAGAGATGTAAAGTTTTGGAGTGGCTCCCTTCTCCTTCATTGTAAACTCGATTCCCTTACTGTGACCTTTCATGAGCTGACTCATAAAGGCTTACTTGTCCAGCTTCATTTCTCAACACTTTTCAACATGTTCCAGCCAGATCCAGTAAATAGGAGATCTTGCAACAAGCCATGTTCACTCTGTCTTCATCACTTTGCAACTTTTCTCTCTATTAGGGATGCCAGGCCCCTTTGACTTTCCCTGACACTTAACTCACCCTTCATGCTCAAGTTGAGTATGGTCTCATGATCTCTTTTCCAGCTACTTCCCCTTGTCCTCAACAACTTCACCAGGAGTCTCAGGCCCCTATGTCCAAGGCATTCTCTGTGCTCACCTTTTACCCAGCCTCCCTCTCACTGATCTTGTGTGGGCCATACCAGTCTCCCCGTTGTACCAGCTCAATGGCTGCATCATTGATCTCAGTATCCCCAGTCCTAATAGTGCTTGGTCCCATAGGTAACCAATAAAATTTGCTGTATAAGGTGAATGAATGTTGTAAATTCCTAAAAGAATCATTCACATGCTGGGTGTTAATCGACTTCCTATGGAATTAAAACAAAAGCCATAAGATGTTGTATTAAAATATGTTGTTATGCTCCAAGATAATAGCTGTGCTAGCCCTGCATTTAAGTGTAAGGTCCATGCATTATTTTGCAGCAGTCTGAAAAACTATACGTTTACTCAGCAGTAAAATACAGTTTTGAATTTAAATAAACTATTGATTAATTGCTGGTCTTGTGCTCGATAGAATGAAGCATCAAAAATTAAGAAAAGGCTTCCTAGAGAGACCAGGGAAATCAGAAAATAGAATAATAAAACGCAGAATATGAGGGGAAGTAGAAGGGCAGTGAATGGGAGAGAAAAAGTATATATAAGCAGTAGAAAAGTGAGTGGAAGGAGCTTCCTGTCTCCCACACTTCAGGGTTTCAATTCCTTCTCCAAACTCTATATTGTGTCTTAGGTGGCAAATTGTTTGAAACCATATCGAAAGTAGAGAGTTTCCAGTCTTGTCATCATGAGAATCATTTGATCTATTTAAAGGAGGCCGCGTGTCCTCTGGCCCAATACTCACCACCAGCAGCTGATGGATACTCCATGTCCAGATCCTCGGAGGGACCCCAAGCAGGCACCCCGTTTCACACCACTCATACAGACATCTTTGGCACAGGGAATGCTTTCATCTTTCTGACTAAATAGCAAGTAGAATTAAAGGTTTCATTTCTTTTTAATGTACTTTAAATCCCCCATTTTATGGGGCTCAAGCTGGCTCTTGGGCCAACACAGATGTGAAGGTCTGACTTATAATCCTAGAAGCAGCAGTTGTTCCTAAGTCCTTTTTTGCTTCTCTGTGTCTCATGGGGTGACCTGTAGGTCAAGCAGGCCTCTCCCATGACTTTTGATGTGTAAGGGCTTGTGTTTCAAATGGATTTGGTTTTCTTAACTTCACACTGGGTTGGTGGAAAGGAGGTTAAATAGGATGTCAGGGTCCCCAGGGGAGGTTTAAACAGATGGAGGTTAATTGTCTCCTGAGAAGAGAGGGGACCATTCAGCTTTCATCCCACAGTCAGAAGCTCCCTTTCTGCCTGTTAGCAAGGAACAAGTGCCAACTCCCTGCCACCGTGTCTAACTTTCTACCATGCCCCCCAAAAAACCTACAGATTGACTTAGTGCACTCTAAATTCAAAAATTAAGCAATTATTTGTTTTCCCTGTGTGTAGGAAGAACCATTTTCTTTCAGTCTCTCAACATTGCCCAGGTCTTGTGGAGGGTTATTTAGACCAGAAAGAAATACATTCTGTTCAACTCAAATTTCATTTCCATGTAAAACCATCCAATTTTAATGCTATCGAAGTCTCTCTGTCTTATAGGCTCTGCCACCAAAAATGTTATACTGAAGTTTCCTTATTCCTCCCCCACCTATTTTTGTGGAAACTTTTATTTCAAAATGCATTTACATTGTGGTGAGCATAAGCCTAAGTGAGAAGTTTTAGTGTGTCTGTCATCCAGGAGGTATAGAATTATAAAGCTTGCCTGGGCAGGTTTTCTTGGGATATGTTTTTTACCACTTAAAAAATAAACACTTGCTTTCCCAGACGGCTGCCGAAGATGGCGGAGAGTCAGGTCCTGGTGCTCGATGGCCGAGGCCATCTCCTGGGCCGCCTGGCGGCCATTGTGGCCAAGCAGGTACTGCTGGGCCGGAAGGTGATGGTCGTGCGCTGTGAGGGCATCAACATTTCTGGCACTTTCTACAGAAACAAGTTGAAGTACCTGGCCTTCCTCCGCAAGGGGATGAACACCAACCCATCCCGAGGCCCCTACCACTTCCGAGCTCCCAGCCGCGTATTTTGGCGGACGGTGAGAGGCATGCTGCCTCACAAGACTAAGGGGGCAGGCTGCCCTGGACCGCCTCAAGGTGTTTGATGGGATCCCACCACCCTATGACAAGAAAAAACGAATGGTGGTTCCTGCTGCCCTCAAGGTTGTGCGTCTGAAGCCCACACGGAAGTTTGCTTACCTAGGACGCCTGGCGCATGAGGTTGGCTGGAAATACCAGGCAGTTACAGCCACTCTGGAAGAGAAGAGGAAGGAGAAGGCCAAGATCCATTACCGGAAAAAAAAAAAACAGCTCATGAGGCTACGGAAACAGGCTGAAAAGAATGTGGAGAAGAAAATTGACAGATACACAGAGGTCCTCAAGACCCATGGACTCCTGGTCTGAGCCCAATAAAATTGACTGTTAATTCCTCATGCTTGGCCTTGCCTGCCCTTCCTCCATCGCCGCCCTTGGATGTGGGAGACCCCCAGGGGATGCCTTCTAGGGGCCACAGGTAGCCTGAGCTTTAGAAAACTGGGAACTCAAAAGGGGCCTTAGTCACTGTTTTTAAGAAAGGCCTTTTAAATAAGTTCTAATGGCTCTAAGAGCTGTGCAGGAATAATTTGCCTGCAACCTTGTTCATAAGACTTAGGAAATAAGAAAGTTGGAACAGCCAGTTCATTTTTAAGTATTTGCATGTGAGCTGGAAAGCACAAGTTGAAACTTCCCACATGGTCAGATACTATGCTATACTCTGCAGCTGTTAGAGTGAGAGAACACTTGGAGCCCTGATAAGCCTGGTGTTGTACAAGGGTACTTGCAGGCAACTAAGGAGTTATAGGTACTGATTGCCCTTCCCTACTGTACCTTGTGATCAGAAACAAATAAATTATTTTTAAAGAAAAAAAAATAAAACACTTATTTAGCACTTAACTAAATGCTTGATGCTATTAAAAGCACTTGACATAAGTTAATTAATAAATTAACTTATAAATTAGTTAAATAAACTTAATTAGCTCATAAAACCTTATCAGCAGGTACTAATGTTATCTTCATTTTACAAATGAGAAAACTGAGGCAAAAAGAGGTTACAGGACAGCTAGTGAGTAATGGGTCCAGGATCTGGGCATGGGCAGTCTGGCTCTAAAGTTCATGTTCTGCTGCCTCTCAAGCAACTTATTTGTTTTTCCAATCAGTCTTCTGGATCAGAGAATGTAGACTGGCTCACAAATATATTTCACACGTCCTATGCACAATCCACAATTTCAGAAAACTTACCTAGATATCTGGATTTTTCTGACTTTGGAAAATGGGGATACCAGGTTTGCATTCCCAGCTTGGCAGCAAAAGCTGATAACAGTCAGCTGTTTGGACAAGACATGCACCTTCCAGGTAGCCACAGCCCACACCACAGCAGACCACAGTGTCCAGTGACATTTCCTGTCTGACCCCTCCAAGCGTGTGAGCATGTGACCTGTGTTCTAGATGCTGTGTGTATGGATGCTGCTTCAATATAGCAAGCGCCAGCTCCAAGATGTGTTCCTCGATTTTCTAAACACCTAATTTCCTCACTCCTCCCAGTGACTGGGAGAAGCCTAATGGTTGATCTGTTGCAAAGATAAAGACTTGAATGGGAGGGAGGGAGTCACTCCCTGTGGCCTGGGATCCCAAACCCCTATTGTTCTGGAGAAGGGCCTAGCCAAGTGGCTAATGACAGGGGTTGGTTCCCCAGAGTGAACTGGATCATAAGATAAGCAAAATGTGTCCAGTAGTAAAAGGCAAGGTTCCAAGGTCAATACGAGTCCTGCTGAGGAACAAGGGCATCACAGAAGCCAGAAGTTCAGAGTCGGACACAGAAGGAGTTAGGAGAGTAAAGAAGTGAAAAGAACACAATATGATGTAGCATTAGAGGACGAACTCAAGTCAGGCAGATATGGCTCCCTTGAAAAAAGTTACTTTATGTCCCCTGAGCCTGCAGCTCCTTATCCATACAATGCAACAATGCCCCTGCCTTACTGACTTATTATAGGGATTCTATGAGACACGGACTCTGAGTGCTTACTGTGGTACCTGGTGTGATCCATGTAACCCGAAGCACCCAGAAGGTCCTGAGTGACCACTGATAATACTAACAGCTCTTGGCTGGTTGCCTATGTGAAAGGGGGTGCTTGGGGTGTGTGGGGGTCCAACCCGTTCTCAGGGGCAAATCCAAGACAAAGCTGAATTATTCAAAACCTCAACACGGAGTTGCCATCATTCATTTTATTTTTATTTTTAGTGTATTTATTTACATTTACTTTTATTTTTATTTTCAAAAGTAAATTGGACAGGAGAGCTAGGGTAGACCTGTGGGTGATGATGCCAAGTGTTTTTAATCACACCTACTATTTGTATTTTTTTTTAAGTTTAATTAGAATGACATACACTTCTCTCTGTCTTTATGGACAATGATTCAATAGATGCCTGATACTTCAAAACACCTAAGATTTTGCCATTTCTTTCATCACTATCTCCCTCACTCCCTCTTTTTTATAGAAGTTCACAGATTTGTCTTATCCAGTTCAGCATTTCCCCAAATGTGAGCCAAGAAGCACTGATCCCACCAGATTCGGCAGGAATAAAAGGGTTTGTGGTCAAATAAATGTGGGAAATGCTTCAGAATTTATCTCTCACTCTGAGATTTGCTGAGCATGTGAAAATATCCAGGCTTTGAATTGACTTGAAGTTAAAAAAAAAAACCCAAAACGTTTAATGTAATATTGCTCAAATGCAACTTACCACGGAACTCCTCCTCTCTGAAGCAAACCCTATTAACACCCTGCTGGGCACACTTGGAGAACTGTTGGCTCTACTCATCAAATGACTTTCTAACCTTGTAACTGGACTATTTTTGCTACTGCTTTCATTGAAGGTGTCATATCTTATATTTATAGGCTTATCTAACTCCCAAAGACCTGACTTTGAAAACCAAACCTGCACGGTGGTTAAGCGCTGGCCTGGGAAGCCAGCAGTCCCGGTTCGGTCCCATCTATGAGGGCCAGTGACACTACCCTCAAAAATAAATAAATAAATAAATAATAAAGAAAGAAATAAAAACCAAACCAGAAGAACATATCTTCTACCTTTTGCTTCACTCATGTTTGAAGATAGAAGGCTGTAATGAGAAAGCTCACACACACAACATATGTAAAAGTTGTTCTAACTAAGCCTTTTGACATTTTACCTTGTATCTTATAACAGCTCAAGATACTATTTTGTTTTATTTTATTTTTTTTGTCAAACCATCTAAGAGCCTTCCAATAACCCATAGTTTGCTTATTCCTTTCCTTCCCCAAATGGACTTGCACTTAAGGAAAACAGTAACTCAATACAAGTTCTTCTTTAGGACAAGTACGTCGCTTTTTTCCCCCCGTCACAGGCACTGCACACATTTGTACTACTTCTCTCTCATCATTTACTTTCAGAAAATAATGTCTGTTGGAGCAGTTTGTTCCATGTCAGGTTCATTTACACAGCAGATCAGCTGGTATATCCTGGCTGCATATGTGGGCAGCCAGGAGGACTCCAGACAGAGTGCGAGTCTTCCTCTGCATGGCAGGAGGCTGAGGCAGGACCTGCGACACTTCTTTGAATCTCTAGAAGCTTGGGGCCTCTTCAGGGACACGCACTCCAAAGGGCGTGACCTGGTCTCGCTGAGTAACCTCCGCCAAACCTGGATTGTGGACGTGCTCAATTCGGAGGCCTTTCAAATGTGACAAGGGTATATGACTAATCAGATATGCAAGGTACTTTGAATTAATGTCATCTGAAACAAAAAAAAAGTAAACATTTTTATTAGTTTCATTGAATGTGGAAGAACTTCCTGAATCATGTGAGCAGTTGGGGAGGCACAAGAAAGGAGGGTTCCTGTCTTTAATGTGAATGTACCAGGTTGCCTTGCTCAGAGCCTTCCTTTTGTTGTACTCTTCCTTTCAAACTCCTTGTCGGTCATAATGGTAAAGATAAAAGTTGGCACCGGCTTGTCTCTACTTGATTATAATTCTGTCCCAGGCAGTTTGATAAAATGAACAATGCTGTCTATCACAGTGGCTGCATTGGCTAAGTTTAGAAAGATTAGAATGTAGGAGACTTTCATTTTTATGCAAATACAGCAGGCAGGTTGCTGCATCATCAAGGGAATTTTACCTTAGGGCATTTTGGGGGTTTCTATCTGGAAAATGGGCAGGGAGATGAAGACCTTTTACAGAGTGACATTATGAATAATTGACAACAATTTATTATGTGGCACTTTACAAATTAGCAGCTCCATATTCATGCTAAGAAACAACATGTAATTTTTAGCTTGTAAAAAATAAGTTAGTCACCTATTCTCAGCACATTTTGACGCTAATACAAAATTCTATTCTCTTGTCTTCAAATTTTTAGAAGAAATGTTGTAGAACATTTTTCAGGCTAGATTTTATCTTTTCTTTGTTTTCTCTTTTCTTTGTTACTATCAGCTATGTGTAAAAATTCAAAGTTAACATTATAGATTTTTTTCTATGAAACAGAAATGGGACTCAGTTAAAGAAACTTTAACTTTCAAGATCAAAGAGCAATAGAACGTTAAAATTCATAGGGCGATTTCAATGTGAGTCTTTATGTAAAACCCACTGACTCCGGGAACCATGACCTCTTCTTTTCTAAACATAATTTCCCCAATATTAGGATAAAATAATTTTAGGTCTGGAAAGCGTCTTGAACATGGATCTTTGGAGAGATCCAACAACTTGCTGTGTAGTCTGAGAGTTAATGGTTCAGCAGACTTAGACCATGTTCAAAATGCCTTGAATCCCCAATGTTGTTTTTGAACTTTCTCTTGCTCATTTACTTCTGAATTATTTCATGGTACCTACATCATTCCATTTCCACCTGCACCTCCATTTTCTCCCCATAATTTTGTCTCTGTAGCTCGTTGGTGCTCTGTGGAGGTCCAGGGTACAATAGGAAAGGGTAGGTTGCTAACTGAGCCTATTGGTTCTCTATGACATCTATTTTTTTAAATTTTCTTTTTCAACTACAGTTGACATAAAATATTCTATTACTTTCAGGTGTTCAACATAGTGGTTACACATTTATATAACTTACAAATGATCACCCTGATAAGTTTAGTGCCCATCTGACACCTACGTACTAGTTATGATAATATTATTGACTATATTATTTCCTATGCTGTACTTTACATCCCCATGACTGTTTTTATAATTGGCAATTTGTATTTCTTTATCCCTCCTGTTTTCTCACCCTTCCCCCCAACACACCTCCCATGGCAACCATCAAAATGTTCTCTGTATCTTGAGTTTGTCTCCGTTTTCTTTGTTTGTTGTTTTAGATTCCACATATAAGTGAAATCATATGGTACTTGTCTTTCTCTGTCGTATTTCACTTAGCGTAGTACCCGCTAGGTCTATATATGATGTAGCAAATGTCAATATTTCATTCTTTTTATGGCTAGGTAATATTCTACCATATATCTATATATAGATAGATATCTATATATCTATATCTATATCTATATCTATATCTATATCTATATCTATCTATATATATATCACTTCTTCTTTATCCATTCATTGTATTGAAGGACACGTAGGTTGCTTTCATATCTTGGCTATTATAAATAATGTTGCAGTAAACATAGGGATGCAAATATCTTTTTGAATTACTGTTTTGGGTTTCTTCGGATAAATATGCAGAAGTAGGATTACTGGGTCCTTTGTCTCTTGTTATAGTCTTTATTTTAAAGTCTATTTTATCTAAGTATTGCTACTCCAGCTGTTCTTTTTCATTTTTATTTGCATGAAATATCTATTTCCATCTCTTTACTTTCAGTCTGTGTGTGTCTTTTGATCTGAAATGGATCTCTGTAGACAGCATAAGTATGGGTCTTATTTTCTTATTCATTCATCCAGCCAGTGTCTTTTGATTGGAGCATTTACTCCATTTACATTTAAAGTAATTATTGATAGGTATGTAGTTTTTGCCATTATTAATCATTTTTTATCTTTTCTTCCTTCTTCTTAAAGAAGTCCCTTTGGCATTTTTTGTAATACTGGTTTGGTGGTGATGAAGTCCTTTAACTTTTTCTTGATTGTGATCTCTATGACTTATTTAACCAGAATAACTTCATTTTCGGCTGTTTCTTTTATGATGCTTTCCTGAAATCAGGGTTGTGTGGCTTTAAAATGTTTGCAAACCACTGTTCTCCCTCATCAAAACCACATGCTAGTCCTCCTCAACATTACTCACCCATTTTCCAAAGTCTCTTTTATGTTAACTTTGGATCATTTATCTTCTCTTTTGAGATATTGCCTTTTTAAGACTTTCATAATGCTTGTTCCTTGTTTCCCTTTTGCCCCATAGAGTTCTGTACCATTTCCCATCTCTTTGACAGGCCTGAACATTTCCCAGCACCCTCTTTTTATGTAAGACCATTGTTTCTCATGAACTTAAATGTCTAGAGTTAAACTCTCTTATATCAATGTCCCTAAATTCAACCTCATATCTCACCTGCCCTCTACTTCCTGATCTGAATCTTTCTATAACAGTTTTGCAGAATGCCTGAGGTGTTCTGGCTGCTATTAACCTTAGGCCCTTTGGGTCTCACATTTACCCAGGAGTAGTGTCTATTTCCTATCTTCACAGCTATACCATAAGCTCCTTGAGGGCAGAAAACAAATTCCACTTCCACATCTAGCATTGATTTTTAATATAGTAGGTGTATTTGTTAAGAATTTCATTGGCTCCAAATAACACAGATCCCAAAAACAATGGCTTAAATAAATTAGGGGTTTTTCCCTTTCTCATATACTCAATGGTCTGTAGGTGAGTAGTTTGTAGCTGGAATGACTACACATATGGCATCAGGGACTCAGGCACTTTTGTCCATTCAAGCATCCTTACTTAGCATTTCCTTGTCTCTTGATGGTTGAACCTTTTTCAGCACCATGTCCACATTTCAGGAAAGAAGAAAGGGAAGTATTTCATTTCCTCTGTTATGTAGAATAAAAGATGCAAAGAGAACAGAAGCCCCACACAGTGTTGTCAGAATTAGAACTCCCTTCTTCTTAGTATCCTTGCCATTAGCTGAAGTTGCTTCATCCTTTTCTCTCTCTATGGTGGGTCTCATGTGAAAGAACATTGTTCTTGAAGTTTAGAAGAGGAGACAAATTTAAAGTTGCATTTTGGATGAGAAGCATGTGATACTGACAATTCAATTCACACCCAACCTTCCTCATGGGAGTCTGAACATAAAGCCAATCTCAGCACATATCATTGGAACCAAAGTGAGGGCTAATAACCTTCAGATGATGAACATTGCTCTTAATGAGCCCTTTGGGAGAACACCAGTGAGAATATGCACTTCCATCACATGCTTTCGGGCTCAGCCTGGAGATTCAGGAAGGAGCAGGAAAAGGGCAGGCTTCTGGGGAACAGAGACAAGCTGTCAGAGGCAGAATGGGAGAGAACAGTGCTGGGCCTGGCAACCCTAAAAAGACACGCGAGCAACTATGGCAAATGTTAACATTTGTTAAATCCTGAGTGCGTACATGGGCGTTTTATATTTTTCTCTGTACTTTTCTTTACATTTTACTATTTTGTAATTTAACATTTAAGAAATTTAAGCAACGGGCTGGCGAAGTGACGTGGTGGTTAAGTGCTGGCTTGGGAAGCCTGCCGCCCCGGTTCAGGTCCCACATATGAAGGCCAGTGACACTGCCCTCAAAAAAAAAAAAAAAAAGAAAGAAAGCACTAAAAGAAATTTAAGCAAAGACCTTAGAACAGAATATTGTCTTCAGATGATCATTGTAACACAGTAGAGAAATTGCAGTAAATAAAGTATTCATGGCCCTAAAATTATGAAGGGCAGGACTGTGTGCGTGCGTGTGCGTGTGCATGTGTGTGTGTTCAGACACTTTTGCGTGCATACATACCTCCATAGGATGTTTCAAACACAGATTACTAACTGCCTATTTCTGACTCAGTAGGTCTGGGGTGAGGCCTGAGAATTTGCGTTTCTGATAACTTCTCACAACAAAAAAATCTTAATGATGTCTTGTTGAGTAGATATTATGTGCTTTTCCTACAATGATCTGAATTAGTTTGGTCCATTTATTCAGCAGACATTTATTAGTAAGCACCTCCTATGTGCCAAGTACTATGTTGCATGCTGGGGATATGCAGTTTATTGTATACTTACAACTCCTTATAAAGAAGCCCAAGAAGCAAACATTAAGAACATTTTATATGTTTATGCCGAAAGATGCCTAATCAATAGACTAGGGGAATACTCTAGGGAGGTGCTGTGTAGGAAATCTTTGCTTTTTTTGCGTATAGGTATTAATATGATTGCAGATAATTTTATTTTTCTCTTGTCTTCCACTACCACCTCCTATTCTTTTTTTTTTCTCTGCCTCTCTAACCTTGACAAATGTGGTTGGTTGACTATTTCAATAGTTATCTCAACCCCTTCTTCCTTGTTGCTTCTTACCAAAGGTTCTGGAAAGACAGATACAGGAGGTGCCAAAAAAAAATGTATACACATCTTAACAAAGGAAAAAGCCGTGTTGCAATTACGCTGATGGTCACCACTTGGAGCACTTCTTGCAATTGCAGAAGTCAAATGTGACTTGTATTCATCTTTTGTTATTGGTATATATTGAGTATTACAATTTTAATACAGTTTTTTCCTTAAAATGCATACACGTCTTTTTGGCACCCTCTGTATTTGCTCTGCCAGATTCCCTGCCAGTCAGGACTGGACATGTGACCCAACTATGGTCAGTGAAACATAAGTGGAAATATGCTAGGGACCTCCTGGGTCAGATTTTGTTTCTATATAAAAGGGACAGAGATAAGAGGAAGATCATTGGTACAGCCTATTTCCCTGCTTTCTTCTTTTTTTTAAATTATTTATTGTGAAATAAACTTCTTTTTTAAAAAATTAGTTTGAAGTATACAACACAA
The DNA here is from genome assembly GCA_033961575.1 of Aselliscus stoliczkanus. Taxonomy (NCBI): domain Eukaryota; kingdom Metazoa; phylum Chordata; class Mammalia; order Chiroptera; family Hipposideridae; genus Aselliscus; species Aselliscus stoliczkanus. Next base: position 30,390,312 of record CM066731.1, read on the forward strand.
TGCAATAGTTATACTTTTTACTCCTCAAAGTGACAACCCCCTCCCTCAATTCGCCACCCCACTCCCTCTCCCCATATCATACATACCTATTACAATTCCTTTGATTCCCTTCCACAGTATACTCCACATCCCATGACTATCTATATATTCAATTACAGTTGCCATACAATATTATACAACATCAACTTCAGGTGTACAGTGCAGTGATCAAGCCTCTACTCCATCCATGAAGTGGTCTCCCTAAAAAGACATGTGACCATCTGACACCCCACAAAATATTTACAACATTATTAATTATATTCCCCGAACTGTCTTTCATATCCCTGTGGCAATATTGTAGTTACCTATTTATGCTGTCTAATAATACCTTCCCCTTCTCCTTCATCCCCAACCCCCTCCCAACTAACAACCATCAGTTTTTCCTCTATATCTATGAGTCTGTTTCTGTTTACTTTGCTCGTTCATTTAGTTTTTCAGATTCCACATATTCTTGTCTTGAAGGCAGACACAATGTCTCTGTCTGCAATGCAGTCTTGTGCCCACGAGGCAACCAGCATTAGGATGAAAACTTCAAAGGTGGCAGATTAGAAACAGTGAAAGAGCCTGGTCTTTGGTGACATTTTTTCTAGCTGAACCAGTATTAGCAAACCACCCATAGTCACACTTAATGTTAGTGATAAAAGCAAAGCCCTATTTTAATACACTGTTAATTATTATCACTCCCCGCTGATAAGCGCCTTCTCCCCCTTTTGTTTTGTTCCTCTCATCTGCCTCCATTTTTCCTTTTTTCTTCTTTTCTTGTGCTGTGCTGAAGTGTGTCCTCCACCTCCATTCACATGTTGAAGTTCTAACCTCTAGTTCCTCAGAATGTGACTGTATTCGGAGATAAGATCTTTAAAGATATAATTAAATTAAAATGAAGTCATTAGAGTGGGCCCTAATACAGTATGGCTGTTGTCCTTAAAAGAAGAGGAAATTTGGACACAGAGGTGTACAAAGGAAAGACCATGAGAAGACACAGGGTGAAGATGACCATCTACAAGCCAGAGAAAGACACCTCAGAAGAAACCAACCCTGATGACACTGTTATCTTGAACTTCTAGCCTCCAGAGCTATGAGAAAATAAATTCCTGTTGGTTAAGCCACTTTATGCTACCTTTTTATGGTAGCCCTAGCAAACTAATACCCACCTTCCCTTTTTTTACCCATGTGTGTGTGTGTGTGTGTGTGTGTGTGTGTGTATACACAGAGAGAGAGAGAGAGAAATATATATATATATGGTGTTTCATGCCCTTGTGCAAACCAATAGCTGAGAAGGGGAATGGGACCACCATAATTGATCTAGACCCGGGGTCAGCAAACTTTTGAGACAGAAGAGCCGTCAGGGTCTGCAAACTGCGGCGCGCGAGCCACATGCAGCTCTTTGGGTAGGTACATGTGGCTCTGAAGTAAAATTGAAAATGAAAATAAAGCTATCAGTATGGAGGTAGCTCAAAACACTGGAAATGGAACTGCCGTATGACCCAGCAATTCCACTCTTGGCTATCTACCCAGAGGAATCCAAGACGCTAATTCGAAAAAATATATGCACCCCTATGTTTACTGCAGCACTATTTACAATAGCCAAGACTTGGAAACAACCGAAATACCCATCGGTAGATGACTGGATTAAGAAACTGTGGTACATTTATACAATGGAGTATTACTCTGCTATAAAGAAGAATGAAATTGTACCATTTGCAACGATATGGATGGACCTAGAGACTATTATGTTGAGTGAAATAAGTCAGTCGAAGAAAGACAAATACCATATGATCTCACTCATATGTGAAATTTGAAAAACTGAATGAATGAGCAAAAGAAACAGAAACAGTTCCATAGATATAGAGGAAAAACAAGGTTGCTAGTTGGGAGGGGGGTGGAGATGAGGGAGAAAGGGAAAGGATTAGACAGCATAAATAGGTAACTACAGTATTGTCACAAGGATATGAAAGACAGTTCGGGGAATATAATGTTGTACAAATTTTGTGGGGTGTCAGATGGTCACATGTCTTGTTAGGGAGAACACTTCATGGATGGAGTAGAAGCTTGATCACTGCACTGTATACCTGAAATTGATGTTGTATAATATTGTATGGCAACTGTAATTGAATATATAGATAGTCACGGGATGTCGATTATACGGTGGAAGGGAGTCAAAGGAATTGTAATAGATATGTATGATATGGGGGGAGGAGTGGGGGGCGAATTGGGGGAGGGGAGTTGTCACTTTGAGGGGTAAAAAGTATAACTATTGCTCTTTTTTGTACATCTGAAGCTAATTTTAAAAATATATAAAAAAATAAAAAAAATATTTATGTTGAGATTATAAAAAAAAGAAAATAAAACTATCATAGTTTCATTTATAATATTACTTTACATTTTCATTATTTGTAGAAATCTATGTATGACTCTCAAATAATTTTTAAATTGTCGAGAGGGACAGGATTAGCTCTTCCAGGGGTCGGCAAACTTTTGAGACGGAACGTACCCAAACAACCGCATGTGGCTCGTGAGCCGCAGTTTGCTGACCCCTGATCTAAACCAGTCAAGATTCATCCTTTTTGTCTGTGAATGACAGCTGCCTCTCTTACAGCTCTTATAGGGTGATGAGACAAGATCATAAATAGGGTTCTGTAAAAAGAGTGGTTATCAACCAGGGATGATTTTGCTCCCCTGCTCCCAACTCAAGGAGTATTTGGTAATATCCAGGGGATTTTTGGTTGTCATACCTGTGGGGACAGAATTGCTATTGGTATTTAATGGTAGAGGCCAGAATGCTGCTGAACATCCTTCAAGGCCCAGGACAGTCCCCCCAACAAAGATGTGTCTGCCATGAATGGAACTACATGTATAACGCCTCTCTGTAAGTTTAGACAGCTTCAGGCTACAGTACCCCTGAGTGATGGAAGCTGATCTGATTATACTAGCCAGACAATCTTCAGTTCACAACTGTGTGTCAGAGAACCCAAATGAATCAGAAAGATTTGTGCAGCCTAAAATTAGAAAAGAGAAAATAAATGCTGAGTTGGAAATAAATTTAAATATGTCTATTTAGATCCTCTGAGACTACTGTTTGACACATAAATAGAACTAAAATATAAAAATATGGTACCCTGTCTCTCTAGTCACTAGATTTCACTAGCTCTGAGTATAATAATATCTTAGTCACTGTGTATAATTAATGCCTTTGAATATTTAAAAGATATTAACACAGTTGACCCATTCCACCTGGGGTGCCCACACAAAAAAATATAGTTGACCCTTGAACAACATGGGTTTGAACTGCACAGATCCACTTATATGTGGATTTTTTTAAACTAAATATACAGTTGGCCCTTTGTATCCTTGGGTTTCGCACCCCCACATTCAGCCAACCACGAATTGAAAATGGTGGTTGGGAATCCGCAGATGAGGAGGGCCTACAGTGTATATTGTCATTTTGCATAAGGGATTTGAGCATCCACAGATTTTGTTATCTGTGTTTGTGTGGGGAGGGGTCCTGAAACAAATTCCTCATGGGTAACAAAGGATGACTACAATTAAATTTCAGGAGTCAAAAGTTGTACGTGGATTTTCGACTGCCCTGTTGTTGCCCTAAACCCACGCGTTGTTCAAAGATCAACTGTAATCTTGGTTTGATGTATTACTGGTATATATTTAAATTACTTCCATAATTTCTAAGAGTAGCTCTTTAAGTATTATAATCAGTGATTAGTGTTTTTAATAACCAACCACCTTGACATTTTGCCGTAAGTAATAAAAGGTGCAATAAAATATATTAATAGGTTAAATAATACCTCAACAGTTTTTAAACTTCATTGCAAACATTACTTAAATATGGTTGATATTTGTAAATGATAGGCACACTTGTTTCTGCAAAGGTAGCTAGATTTAAAAAACAAAACAATGCCATGACCTACACTTTCCTTTGCAAACATATATAATAGTTTTTCCCTTTTGCTTTATGGCTGCTGTTTGCATTGATCACATTTTCCCCTCAAGTAAAAATGAAAGAAGTGGCATAGAAGACTTTGGCCAAATTGGCTAACAGTTTGATTGTCTGGTTTTGTTAAAATTGATTATGCACCTATTTCTATATATATTATGATGTGTCAGTTTGGGATATAGCAAAAAGCACATACTTAGCCTAAAGTGCAAAGCATTTTCTGTTTTATAGGCTACTTTTCAGGGCCTACCAAGCAGCATTTTTGCTTAAACATTCCTTAATCCGTTCACAAGAACTTTTCCTTGGATTCCATTTTTTAAAGAATCATCACCAATATATTCACTTGTATCTGCTCCTGTGCATTCGCATACATTTTTTCCATTCATTTCTATTCTTTAACCAGTGTCTGGAAGCCAGAAGCATCATCTTTCATTCAATTTTCAGTTTATTATAGACCTAGTATCTTCATAGGAATATTCGTTCAATTTGAAATTGCTCTTAAGCTATGTTTTTCTATTTAATTGCCTATGCATGACAGATAATGATTTTTTACACATTTAAAAGCACTTCATTTCCTTATTACATGGACATATTTCTAATTGGCTCCAGGCTCCTTACTATTAACAGCTATAGAAGATGCACGGTATATCTAATTTAGCGCTGCCTGGGGTGACACAATTGGTTCTCAGCTATTTTACTGCTAATGTGTACAGCTTATGCCACAGGGAGCCTAGAGCTAATTGACAAGACCACTGCCCTCCGAGACCGAATCCAAGACAAGCTTCTCAGACAGCTTTCCTCTCAGAGACCTCAGCTTTCCTTATCACCCCAGTTATCTTTGGTTTGGTGCCATGACTAAAATAAGGAGGGAAAGCCAACCCGGTGTAGGTTTGACTTTATTCTAGACACATTAACTTTATCCACACCCATCCTAGATATGGAAGCTCTCAGGGACAGCTCCTGAATTTCTATATATTTTGGAGTAGCAATATGCAAAGCTAGGGGACTTGTTTCGAATGTGTGTTTGCAGGGCAAACACATTGTGTTTCATTTTAAATGTATTTTTTTCTTTTTGAGGCAGCCATGGAGAGGCTGATGGATATTCTGTTGGGGAGGGGAGGATAAAGCTCCCCTGAATCAGCCTTTGGCAGAGCCATTGGTCATTCTCCTCATGGAAAGTCCATTTGGTGCTACCACTGAAGACCAATGCTCTCAGCTTTTCAGAGTGTAATATTGCGTTGTGGGAAAAGTCATGATGCATTTTTGCAATGAAAAACATAGAAAATTGCATCATGACTTTTCCAACAACCCAATATCAACCTGTCTCTTGAGCCTTACGTTCCACCATCCTGAACCACCCCAATCTCACACTCAGCCAAGCTGCTGCTACACTGGGCCTGTGACTGTTCAAGAACAGGACACATGGCTTTTCCTTTTATTCTGTTCCTTAGTTTTTGATGTTCCCAAGGTCTAGATTCACTCTTCTCCCCCACCACCTGGGACCTCTACCAAAACCCAATTTAAACCCTACTTCTTTAGTTTTCCAATTAAGATAATAGACATGTATCACTTAGAAGTGCAAGGTATACAGCATAATTGTTTGACTTACAAATGTTGTGAAATAATTGCCGAAATAAGGTTAGCTAGCATCCATTATCTCATATAGAAACAACAAAAAGAGGGGCCGGCCGAGTGGCGCATTGGTTAAGCGCTGGTTTTGGGATGCCAGCGGCCCCGGTTCGGATCCCACATATGAGGGCCAGTGACACTGCCCTCTACAGCTAACAACAGCTCCACCTGGAGCTGGGCTGTGCGAGCCCCTGTGATGGTGTGGGCTGCAGCCCCTGCTGCAGTGGGCTGCCATAGGCTACAGTGAGTGGCCCGCAGCCAGCGTGAGCAGCTGGCAGCCAAGCGTGAGCTGCCAATAGCCGCGGTGAGCGACATCCAGAGGCCGGCGACAGATCTGCCTCATCCGGGAAGAGCGCAATGATGATACCAACAGTGAAGCAACATCCTCCACAACTAAACTGAAGAACAAAAAGACAGCAACTTGTCTGTTCCCCTTCCCCGATTCCCCAACGCTGTTGCCCTCCGCCAATTCCCCAATAAGATCTTTAAAAAAAAAAAAAAAAGAAACAACAAAAAGAAAAAGCAAAAAAAAAAGAAATTTTTTCCTTGTAATGAGAACTCTTAAGATTTACTCTCCTAACAACTTTAATATATACCATACATTAGTGTTAACTAGAGTCACGATGTCGTACATTACATTCCTAGTACTTATTTATCTTTTAACTGGAAATTTGTGCCTTTTGACCACCTGTCTTCATTTCCCCCTTCCCCCACCCTTGCTTCTAGTAACCACAAATACGATCTTCTTTTTTTCCTATGAGTTGAGTTTTTGGTTTTTTTAGGTTTATTTATTTAACTAAGCATATTTATTTAACTTAGTTTATTTAACTAAGCATAATGCCCTCAAGTTCCATCCATATTGTTGCAAATAGCAGGATTTCCTTTTCTATGGCCAAATGGTTTGATACATTATTGATATATACTTAAATTAATATATATATATACACACACATATCTTCTTTATCCAATCACATCATCAATGGACACTGGTTTTTTTCCCCCCATGTTTTGGCTATTATATGTAATGCTGTTATGAACATGAGGGTGCAGATATTTTTTCAAGTTAATGTTTTTATTTCCTTTGGATATAATCCCAGAAGTAGAATTGTGGGATCATATAGTAGTGCCATTTTTAATTTTTTGAGGATATCCCATACCATTTTTCACAGTAGCTATACCAATCTACAATCCCACCAAAAATGCAAAAGGGTTCCCTTTTTTCCACATCCTCACCAGCAGTTGTTCTCTTATCTTTATGATGATGACTATTCTGACAACCCTCCTCGAGAGAATTAATCATGAATTAATCATGCCCTGTCTCCTGTGTGCTGACAGCACCTCCTCCATGCTATGGGTCACCACAGGTCTGGCATGGAATTCTAGTTGTTCAACACACAGTTTTCCTCAGCATTAGATTGCAAGCTCTTTGAAGGTCGGGAACATATCTTACTCAGTTCGACATCACCAGGGCCGAGATGGTTTCCCACATTTGTCTGTAGCTCAGTAAGGCTTGTTGCATTAAGCTGTTATTGTTACTATGAGACTATATCTTTATCAGCATCAATGTAGAAGGTGGTGTTCCCCAATAGCATGGTGAACAGGTAGCTAAACATAATCCTAGAAATGCTTAACTTTTTTCTGGATAAAAATAAATCAAGTATATCCCTGCCTTAGTAAAAAGGCCTAACATATGCTTTCCTTCATGACTGAGGAATTTTGTTGGCAGCATTGGTTCTTGCCCCGAGTTCTACTATTGATGGTGTTCCACACAACCTATGAGAGTTCCATGAAATAATGGTGTTAATCAATGCTCTTTATTTTTATTTATTTATTTATTTATTTTTTGAGGGCAGTGTCACTGGCCCTCATACGTGGGATCCGAACCGGGGCTGCTGGTGTCCCAAGCCAGCTCCAAACCACTGCGCCACTCGGCCAGCCCAGTGCTCTTTAAATAAAACATACAGATTGACAAAACAAAGCATTGGTCCATCCAATGACCTTCCAATGGAGTGACAAATGTTAGTCTGTCAGATTTTGATTTCAATAAATGAATGCAGCCTGATGTGACTTACAAAACATGTGTAATGCACTGATTTTTCCCTAGATCATTTAGTGTGAAATTCTCCAAAAATTATCCTGTTTCTGAAATGTATTAAATTTCAGGAAGGAAACTTTCAAATACTCAACAACTACAGAAGGCTATATGAACTTCAACTATATTACCCTTTTTTCATCTCCTTTAGAGAATCAGGTTGTTGTCACAATAAAAATTGGCTATACACTGTATTAATCATGACTCACAAATGACTTTGTCTGCCTTTCATTCATCCAGTTATTAAACAAATACCATGTGCTAGGTGTGGGAACCTAAGAGTAAACAAGATAGATATGATTCTTGCCTTGAGGTCTTCATGTTTAGGGAGGACAGATAGGGCAACAAACAAAATTGCAACAGCAAACATGTTTCAATTTTGAGACCTTCACCAGCCCATAAAACTGGCCATCTCTGCCAGGTCATCTGACATTCCTGTGACCTTTCCATCACTGGTTTAAAAGACCACTGTGACCCAGACAAGAACCTGCTCTGGTGGCAGGGGTCAGGGTTTCAATGAGGGTCCACAGTGATCTCTCTGGATTTGTTTCTTCTTGGTGCTTTTATGATAGGGCTGGGGGACTGGCTAAAGGTAACAAGATTTATATTTGTTATCTTGGTGGTTTTCTGTGGAGGAGAATGGAAATGCCTATCAGTGATGGGATGGGGCAATGACCAGACAGCATACCCAATAGCAATGATTGTGTTCAAGTAAAGGAAGTGGGAAGTAATTGCTGCTGCTGGAAGGTGTAGCAAAAACCCATATTCGGGGAGTTTCTAGAAGCCTATTTTGTTTATGCAATGAACTGTGTAGATATCCAAATATTAGTAAGTACTGGAATTAAATTATTTGATTCATACCTATTTTTGTCATGTGTCCTACACTAATGCTTAGTTATTTAATGGTTATCTATTATGTGCAAAGTACCATGCTAGATACTGAGGGAGCTCTGTTTTGAGGGAGTTCTCAGTGGGCTTATAGCTCAGGAATGGCATCAACCAAGGACACAGGGCTTGCAGGTTCAAGGTCACAGGGAGACTACCAACTGTGAATAGAAGTAGATCTTTGTTCCTATTGTTGTGTTAGGGTGTTTGGAAAGCTCATTCCAGTGGAATGATTGGCAATAGAGAGTTTCTTCAGGTCTTAGTGAAGGAAAAAGGATCCCTTAACCCTTTAGAAGCAGAGTAGTTGATAATAGCAGGTGCTGGGCTTGATAACAATAATCAGAGGTCACACTAAAGTCAAACTTATAGCTATTTGAGGTCAGAGTTACCAACGTTTGATATGTAAAAATTCAACTTAACTAACAATTATTTAGAATCTACCAAGGTTCCCTTCAGGCCATGAGGAATTGCGTTTTGTATTTTTCTACATGAATGAGACTAACTTCAAGATTTAAAGGCTTCCTGACAAAACCCACACAGAGAATTTAGGAATCGGACCAACCTAATTTTGCCTTTGTAATGGTAATTTAAAATTTAGAAGTGAAAAATTGTCTTATTGTGGGATGAACAGAGGCTTTTATTGAGATTGTTCTAGTCATGTGGACTAATCATGGGCTGTTAGAATTGGAAATGAGTGATGATCTCTGTCAGGGGTTTTCAAACATAGTTTATCCATAAATCCTTTGTTTAAACAATTTTTGACACTACAGTGTGGTATGTCAGACAGACAAAAGTGGTGTGAATATGAAGACTACTCTCTATTGACTTGATAAATTTGAGTCACCAAGGGGGTCCCCAGGACTTAGTTTGCAAACTGCTGCTCCAGGGCCAGTTTCCACATTTTGCCAATGAGGTACCAACACCCAGGAAGGGTTCGTGAATCTCTTTGTAGCACTGCTTGTCTGAAGCAGAAAAGGACCTAGATTCACATATTTTGGCTTATTTCTTTGACCTTTCTTCTGAAAACCTAACACAATTTGTAGATCTTTTCACTTGTGTTTCTAAATGCCCATGTCCTCTGAAACTGGGCCACTTTCTGATTAGTGATAGTAACTGAGGAGAAGAATGACTGCTGTGTCCTGGGCCGAGAGGGAACTAGGTTAAATCCACTGTCTTTCTTTGTCCCCTCATTGTATGTGATGGTATTCATCACTGTTCTTCAAATGGAACAGAGAGCCTTCCCATGACCCTAGCTCCAGCCCCTGCCAGTGGGAAATGCAGTTACCCAGAGGATGGTGGGCTTCCACATGCATCTTTGTTTGAGAGCTTCAGTGTGATTCTGGCATCCAGTAGGTAGTGCAGGTTCGCTCTTACCTTACTTTGTATGAGCATTTCATGGCGGGCAGGGTCCTTTGTAGATTCCCAGGTGTTGCCACACTGCAGGTAACAAGGCCCTACATGATTCTTCCTTACCACTGTGTGTGTACCCTAGTTCCACAGTTTTTCATCTTCGTTATTAGATGTGTTCAGCTGAGGAGACTCTGCGGGGTAGACAGCTAGTGCCCCCCCCACCTCCTCACCCCCAGTGTGTATGGCATAGATCTGTTTCTGAGAAATAGCTACTTAGTCAGAGACCACCTCCCTCCCACTCCACACACACACACACACACACACACACACACACACACACACACGCCGGCCACGCAGTGCTCCTCCATGCTCTGGTGCCCTTTCCCTCTTTGTTGGCTGGATATACAAATATTAAGGACCCGGACTAAGATTTCTCTGTCTCAGAACTATTAGTGTTTGGGGCTGAATAATTGTTGGTTTTTAGAGCCTATTCTGTGTTTTGTGGGATGTTTAGCAGCACCCCTGGCCTCTACTCACTCAATGCCAGTATCAACTTAGCCTCCCACACACAGTTGTAGCAACCAAACAAGTCTGCAGACATTGCCAGATGTCCCCTGGGGAAAGAAGTTAGACCAAAGGACCACAGCTGAGAACCACTGTCTGGAGCATCACAGAGCTGCAAGATGGAAGGCACATGGGTCCCTATCATCACCACGAGATACAAAGCCAGCCAGGAACTCCTGCACTGGATTATCAAGCTATGGTGATTTTGAGGTTTGTTTGCAATAGCACATGGTGGTACATAACCAAACATACTACTTTGATCTGCTTTGCAAATTGGACTTCTGTTTAAGCTTCCTTTTAAAAGATTTCTCTCAAAAAGAATGAAATGAACAAGACCTGTGGGTACTTTTGACTCAGTTCAGCCTCTTCCCTTCGCAGATGACACCCAGGTACAAAGAAGTAAAGAGACTTGTCCATGGCCAGTGAGTTGCAGAGGCAGGCCTGGGACTCAGGCCTCTAGAGGCTTCGTCCAGTGCTTTAACCTGAAGCTTCCTACCTCTAATTCTCTCTAGTGAACAAGAGATGGATGTGATAAAACCAGCCACTTTGAAAAGTAGCACTGTCTCAAAAACGTTGGTATAGTTTAACTTGGCCAAAGCTTGGGCTGATGTTGGTCTAGTTCCACAGGTAGGATGAGTGGATAAAGTATCTTCAGTTCATCCTCCCAGCATGTTTCTTCTACCTGTTCATCATGTCTTATCACCTTAGGCACTATTTAGAAGTTAAGGCATTGCTTCAATATTCAAAGACCCTGTTAAAATGCAAGCTATTCCTAGGAGGAATATGCTGTTACATATGCAACCCATCAGTTTAGATCCCTTTATGAGATTACTCAGCTAGCCTAGAAGAATAGGGAGGCCATTAAAATGGTCTGGGCCTTGGACTGAGCAGGTCAGTCCCCAGAGCATGGTTAGCATGGAGTTCCAATCGGAATGAGGAGAGGACTGAGGGGCTAGGAAACCAGGGAGACAACAGGCTTGTCATGGGGCCTAGCAACCCCTGGTGTGTGCACTGAATAAAGGAAAAGCAGACTCTAATGGAAACGATGTTTCCAGCAGCACTGGGCATACTAAGCTTGCAGCCATTTCTGGGGCATCTGGGTGAGGCAGCAGGGAGGTCCTGTCTTTTACGTGTCAGACAGGTGAACTGTGGAGAAATCTGTACAGTGCGCTGGCTCATGGACCTGGCACACATTCTTTACACCTCTTTCCTCTATTCCATGCTCCCTTTATCTCTCTACCCCCAGCCAATTCTGAGCATGTAGGCCCTGGTCCCGCTGCTGGAGTTACTAATTCTCCCAGAAGATACCCATCATTTGGTCCTTTTCTAGCTCTTTCTTGCCAATTATGGAGAGAAGAATGCACTTAACTTATTTCCCTGGGATTATTACAAAACAATGATCATCTGTCCCAGGTGGTTAAGTTTCTATAAATTCTCACAAGTAACAGAAGCCAAGCTCTCACCCGCCGATGAAGCCTGGGTGCCTGCCTTCCCTCTGCCAAATTCATTCAGTATCAGCTGTTTTTCTCTCCTGCTAACCATTCTTTCCAGCCAAAACTTAAGTTAGGAGAAGAGGAACAATTATCCTCACTCTGAGAATTGTAGATTTTATTTTAAATGGGGATAATGACCAGTTTTAAACACGTCTCTATTTTTTTTTTTCCAGTTTGGATAACAGTTCTTGGAATTAAACTTTGGCCTCAGGATGTCTGAGCAGGGTGTTAGTTGTTGAATTGTTCTGAGCCAAAAGCATTTTTTTAAAAATAGATTCATCTTAATTGCTCATGGGAAAAGAAGCAAAGAAATATGTAGGTATTTGGGGTCTCATGTGCTTCGTTAAAGGAAACTATTAACAGCCCTGGCCAAACCAGTTTGGACGGTCTGATGAACTGGGCTATTGTTAAGAGACTTCAATCTGTAGATATTCAGCTTTTCTGTATTAGGTTACAACATTTGTTGCTTAACTTTACTGCATCATTTTGAATAGGAAAAAACTGCAGCCCTAAAAGGTTTTTAGAAATCATGCAGCTCCTTGCTACTCAAAATGTGTCCATGGGCCCAGCAGCAGCATTGGCACCACCTAGAGCTTGCTCAAAATGCAGAATTTTAGGTCTCACCCCAAACCTGTTGAACTGAATCTGCAGTTTAACAAGGTCTCCAGGTGATTTTTGTACACATTAAAATTTGAGACCCACTTATCTAGTCCAACTCCTTCATCTGACACAGGAGGAAACCAAGGCCTGGCAGAATCTCAGAGTGCAAGGGAAAGGTATGGCTCAGAACGAAGGGCTACATCTTAAAAGCAAGTTGCCTCAACCTCATAGCCTCTCCAGATATAGGCTCATGAGGTGGCTGAAAACTGTGATATCTGCTTCAGACTGTACTTAAACTTGACCACTTTTCTAAAAATAGCTGTGAGAGACTAACCCTGTAGGACACATATGGGCTGGCACGGCTGTTTCAGACCTGACTGGTAAATAACGAGTCGTCAGCTATTCAGACCCCTGGTTATGAAGTTTCTCAGGGGTGGCGGGAACACAGTTGTCTACTCCACAAAGAAGCCACAGGTCAGAACCCACAATATTTATGTTGGAGTTTTCACTGTTTATATGCGGAAACATCCTCATTAATCCCAAACATGTCTATTATTGAGTAGGTCCCTGGAATCAGGTGTTCATTTAAAACAATAAACATAACCTAGTTCTCATATTTGGGGTTTGATGCAATTACTGCCTAAGGCGGCCCAGTTCTTTGGGGCTATGTTAGATTTTATTTTCACCGAAAACGGCACCATAAATTCAATAGAATTGGTCACCCATGTGTAGATTGGAACATTTTACTGTTATTATAAAAAAGAAATCATTTCTGATTGAATGAAAACAATTACTTTAGAAGCCAAGATGGGAAGAATAAAATGCCATGTATTTCTGATGGCAGAGGAAGTTAAAATGCACTGTCACGTGCATAGGTCTAAACTCTATGCCTTAGGCTGAAGGTTAGGTTGTTAGAGGTCTGAAATGGAGGTCCCATGGGTTTGTGGGCCTGGAGAAGGAGAGAAGGAGACAGGGAGAGAAGGATTGTTTTATTGTTTGTTTGTTTTTTTTCCTTTAGAGGAGGCAGAGAAAGGAGGATTTGCATTCTTGGTTATTGAGGGTTAGATGCATGTAAAGGAGATTAACATACCTTAAATGCAGACTGGTCCACAGAAACCTGTCATATAGGAGTCCTTCTATTTAGGCTCTTTTCTCAACCTCTTCTCTCTTTCCTGTGGAAAGACATAGTCAGGACACAGTCCATGCAAAACCCAGAGGTAGGGTTTGCCCAAGAGGACGTATCTGTGCTGGCAAAACATAAAGGAGAACATTTCCTTTGTCACTAAGAAAAGAACAGCTGTATGAATCATGGCTGCATCGTGAGAACAGTAGCAGCAGATGCAATCTCCATGCCTCTGGGGTCACAAGAAATTTGGATTTCCTGACAAGGACTAGGGTTCCTGTGGGTTCAGCTTGAAATAATGAGAGCAAAGCCCTCCATGATATATGGTTGGCCACCTAGATCTGGAAGATTCTAGGTAACATCAGAAGGAGCTCACAGCAGTTCCAATTTAGTCTGCTGTGCTGAGACTTCCAGGCAGATGGGAAGATGCTGGGGGCACAAGCAGAGTGCCCTCAGGAAGTGGCTTTTAGAGTGCATGGAAAAGGCAATGATGAGCCCACAAAGCAAACAACCTTTAAGGGGAAAACGAGTCTGTCTAATGCATCGCAGTTTTTCTTTAAAGAGAAATATGTAAGTATAAAAATGGGGAGGGGGGCAGGGGGCAACAATCTACTTAGAGTTTCAAATACTCTTTGGTAAGTTTCATTTATCAGATCATTACAATTCTGATTTGCCAGGGAATTGGAGATGAATTTGAGAGTAGATAGATGAAAGTTAATAGACTTAGGTTAAGATAATCCAAATGACACAGGTAGATCTTTCTGGGCAATAATAATCACTCCTTATAATGGTGTGGCTTTTCAGGGTATAGACCATTCTCATGGCAAACTTATGAGGAGTTTCCCTCTAAGGCTAGTGCACCTCCCACTAGATCACTGACTACTAATATGGGCAGCCCCCAACAGCTTGGAAGATGCACAAGAAAATCCGTTGCTTGCACAAAGAAACTAGATATTCGATTTTAGACACTTTTTCCTAAACATAAGAAAGAAATTATGCTTTGCCAATATTGAAAATGTTGGTTGATTGATCCTGGCACTTTCCTTCAGCTTGTAAATCAGGCAGCCCCACATCACAATGCCTGGTGAGGCTGAAGGATTGAGGGCCTTCCCATATCTCAGGTCAGAATGACCACCTCCCCGACCTTGCTTGTTCACTCTCAGTGCATCGCTTCATGTTGCCCTTCACTTCACTCAGCTCCCGTGAAGTGAATGTGCAGATTTCATTGTCTTCCTTCCTCTGACAGAGTAGACAAGCAACTTCAAATGATTCTTGCAAAGAAACCATGAATGGGGGTAACACTGATGATGCAAGCATACGCCAAGCCCAGGAAACAGCAGAGCCAGTGTTCCTATTCTTCCTGGTAGGTGCCCACTGTCAGCCCTAATATGACATTGAAAACAACGACAATCTCATCCAAGCTAACAAATTGCCGAAACATTTTCAAGAAGATGATTTGAAATGTGAATTATTTTCACTCTCCTTGATGATGAATGTCACCCAGGTATCCATTGTATCTCAAGGACATTAGGAAGCCATTGTGATTAGCAATTAAAAAGTAAACATCTGGGACACAAAGAGAAACCTCTGCAGTCACCCCCACCCCGCAGTGGTGGTTAAAGACATGTGATTCTTTAAAATTTTTCCAAATTTACTGATAGATGTTTAAAAGCTTCTTTTGCAATTTCTTACTAATAAAAAAGGCCACATGTGACTGGGCAAATACTTGCTCTTCCTCATGCTGTTAAAAATGGTTGAAATAATGCCTAAAATATATACAGTGACAAACAAAATGCCTCTCTTTGTCAGCTAGCTAGTACTGTTGGAATAGAAATACAAAATAGAAAATATGGCTGAATGTCTGAAGAAGCAAAAATTAAAACAGATGATGCCGTGTAGGATATTTGCTATTTAACTGTATAAAAACAGGTATGTTGTCAATATGTTTCAGCTTAGGGTATTTGCTAAATTGTGTTTCAGTAACTCAGAACCTAAAGAACTACTTTAAAAGTGTGTGTGTGTGTGTGTGCATCCACACATGCATGTGCTTCATCTGGGAAAATGTACTGGAAATGATATATCCTCAACAATTAAATTACTTCTTTAACTAAAAAATGTCTTATGAAAAATAGGTAGATATGACCATCGAGAGTGCCAGATCATATACAGGAAACCTTGCATGACAAAGTAGTTAACACCAGAAATGCACAAAGTGCTACAGGATGGCATCCTATGGGTTAACTTTATAAAAACAAGACCTTTAAAATATAGCAGAGTCTTTATAACACTATGTGGTGAGATGGATAGAGATCCTGAAAATCTTTTGTAATACTTAGAGGTTTCTCGTAAGTTTCCTTCTGTCGAAATATTAAAGAAATTGTTGGATTTAAAATGAGTTCATTTTTCTTTTATAAAATGATGAGACCCAAATATGCTGATCTTTCCTGTGATGATAATTATGTTACCTAGAAAACAGTTTTTTGGAAAAAAAAAAATAGCACTGTAAAACTATCATGAAGATGCAGGTGGGAAGGAGCCATATTCATTGTGTACTTGACCCATGAAGGGTGTGAGCAGGTGAATAGAGCGGTTTGCCTTCTCAAAGCCCATCATGTCAGGCATGTTAAATGCCCACTTCTTTTCTGCACTCCTACACTGCCCTGTGTACACATCCAGCCAGCCAGCCTTCCACCCATCCACCACCTATGCATCCATCCATCCATCCATCCATCCATCCATCCATCCATCCGTCCATCCAACAAATATGCAATAATCACTTACTAGATGGCAGCATTCTAGATGGTGGGTATGTAAAACAAACAATGAACAAAACTATCAATAATCCCAAGTTTCAGAAAACTTACATTCTAAGGAGGGGAAACAGGTCATTTAAAAAAATGAATAAGGTCTTTAATAAGTTAGATGGTGATAAATGTTATGGGAAAAAATAAAGGAGAGAAGAAACTTAGGTCATACCAAGCAATACACTGCATTTTTTAATTCAATAATCAGAGAAAGCATCACTGAGAATAGGATGTTTGAGTAAAGCCCTGAAGGAGGTTAGAGGGTGAGTCCTGCAAATAGAGCAGAGGGAACAGTAAGGACAAAGTCCCCGAGTAAGGATTGTGCTTCAGGTTTTAGTTGGAGCACAGTGAGAAGAGGAAGCAGCTGAGGTCAGGGGCAGGGGATGGTGTGCAGTGGCTGACAGTGCAGAGCCAGGGAGGGGCTTGCAAAGATTTGGGCTTTTAGTCCAAGTGGGATGGAAAGTCCCCAGAGCTGTCCGTCAGAGGGCATGACTTGGTCTGACTTAGGTTTTAACAGGGTTGTTTTGGCTGTGTTATAGAGAATACACTGAATGGGGATGTCTTAGTCAGCTCAGGCTGCTGTAACAGATTACCATAGGCTGGGTGGCTTACAAACAACAGACATTCATTCCTCACAGTCCAGAGTCTGGAAGTCCGAGTTCAGGGTGCCAGCACAGTCGAGTTCTAGTGAGGACCATTTTCTAGGTTACAGATTGCCTGCTCCTTATATCCTCATGTGGCAGAGAGCAGAGAGGGGAAGCAAGCTCTCTCCCTAAAGACATGAATCCCATTATGAGGGCTCCACCCTCACAACCTCATCTAATCCTAATTACCTCCCAAAGCCCCTACCTCCCAATACCATCACATTAGAGGCTAGGTTTCAACAAATCAACTTGGAGGAGGGGAACACAAACATTCAGTCCATATCTCTGGGTAAGTGCAGAAGCAGAGACTGTTAGGAAACGCTGCAGTCATCCGGGTGAGAAATGGTTCAAGGTGGCTTGGACCAGAATGGGGGTGGTGAGAGGTGGTTTAATTCTCAATCACCATGTTATATCGGAGCTATCTACGTACTTTTTTTTGTCTCCTCCACCTGCATAGCACATTCCCAACACCTTCTACAATGCCTCGCTCATAAAAGTCACAAAATATCTCTATTTTTGGAAATGAGTTATGCTTATTTTGAGAGATACAGAGAGCTTATTTTGTCTCAAGTTGTGGATAAGAGGTGGTTGAAGTAGAGAAAGTAATTTATTTAAAATTGAAGGAAAAATAAGTGGTTGATTGTGGGTTATTAGGAGAAGGGGATGATTGGGATGGGAGTATGTTCTTCTTGGTCATAAAGGCTGTTTTTAAAGAAATTTTCCTTTCCCAGCACATCTCTGGGTGTTTGGGTCAGACATACAACTGTTTCAATCTGATGTAATACTTGGAACGATTGCATCGCACAGTTCCAGGACATGCCTTTCCCATAGAATGTAACATGGATCCTTGAAGTGGTGCAAATGGTGATGATTTATGGATATGTATCTATTTATGTCTTTGGGAAGTCACCAGCCATTGTTGGGGGAGGGATTACGATTTCACATAATTGCAGAAACAAAACAGAAGTCATCATCTTAAATATTTGTTCAGAGACTTGTTAGTTTGGATAGTTATAGTAAATTGAATAATGGCTCCTAAAAATGTCATGTGCTCATCCTTGGAAACTATAAATATTACTGTGTATGAAAAATGGTCTTTGCAGATGTGATCAAGTTAAGGATCTCAAGACAGGGATATTATCCTGGAACATCTGGGTGGATCCTAAATGCAATCACAAGGGTCGCAATGAGAAAAAGTCAGAGGGAAATTTGACACAGACAGAAGAGGAGAAAGCATGTGACTCAGAGGCAGAGATTTTGGCGATGCAGCTATTAAGCCAAGGAACGCTGAAAGCCACCAGAAGCTGGAAGAGGCAAGGAATGGAATCTCCCCTAGAGCTTTCGGAAAGAGCATGGCCCTGCCAACATCTTAATTTTGGCCGCAAAATACTTATTTCAGTCTTCTAGCCTCCAAACTGTAAGAGAATGAATTTGTGTTGTTCTAAACCACCAGGTTTGTGGTAATATTGCTACAACAGCCACAGGAAACTGATACAGTAATAGAATAGAGAACTAAGCTTTAATCTATTTCTTGGATGGTCATTTATTCTGCAAAAAAGCAATTAAATTCTGTATCATTCAATTTTTCTGTGACTATCTCAGCAATGACTCCATGCATAAGTGTGATTTTAAAGCTGAGGCAAGGTGATAATACCCTTTGGTATGGAGTATCCTGATATCTATGCGATGGTTAAACCAAGACCCTTCTAAATTAGACTGTAAATTTATTTGCTAATTAGCATTTTTATAAATAGTTGCTGAAATGAAATTATACTACCGAGTTATCTTGCTATATGATTTTACTTACCTTAGGGTTAAAATTCGATCTATCCAAAGATTTCAAAGCACCTATACACATAATCATCTCTTTGTGTTGTTGTTTTTTTAATTTCCTGAGAGAGTTAAGAGCAAGCTTCTATCTGGCGCAGTAATTTTCTATAGTGGGTGTGTTGCAGATGATTTTACACTTGATGAAATAAATCTAATTAAATATGACTTCAATCTCAGTTATACTTGAGCTTGCTTCATTTTGATACCACACAACCCTCCACCTCAGAAATCATGGGAAGACCTTATAAGCCGTTTGGAGAGCACAACACTGGGATGGTGAAGTGGTCTTAGCTGAAATGCTCTGTATTGAAGTCCCTTCAGTCTCCTGAAGTGGTACTTAACCATCACGCCCCATGTAGACATGAAACTTATGGCCAAAGATGAACACCCTGCTTCCGAGGGTCCAGCCTTACTAGGTGGACCATGGAGGCATTCCTCTCTGAGGTCTTGCCATCTCCCCGTTTATTTTAAATGCTGAGAGGCTGGACCCAGCTACATATGGAACCCCCTGAACCTCGGCAATATTTTATTACTGTGACTCAGTGCTTGTCTCTGCCTTCCAAAAGCCCTGAATTTTTTTCCCCTCCTCTGAGCATCTTCAGTGACCTTTAATTTCCGGAAACAAAAGCCAAGGGGGACAGTCTTCAGTTAATACCTTTCGTCTTTAACATGTAAATCCTGTAAATCAGGAGTCAGAAAACTGTGATGCATTGCCAAATTCAGTTTGCCTCCTGTGTTTTTGTTTTTGGGGTGTTTTTTTTAAATAGAGTTATATTGGATAGTAGCCAGACTCATCCATTTATTTATTGTCTAGGGCTGGTTGGTTTTTTGTTTTGTGTTGTTTACCATTACCATAGAGTTACGCACTTGGAACCGAGATAGTATGATCTGCAAAGCTGAAAACATCTATTGTCTGGCCCTTTACAGAAGAAGTTTGCAAACCCATGCTGTAAGACAAGGGAACTCAGAGCCTGACTATTATTGTCTTTTAACAGGTAGAAAAGTGCAGAGAGCGCAGAACCAAAATTAATGACTTGGCATGTTATCCTGCCACTTAGTTCCAGATGGTCCTGGGAGTGTGAGTTAGCTTGGAGGCCCAAGCACGATTTGGGTCCAGTTCAGATTGACCCTCAATCACCTCTTTCTTGAGCTATTGCAGGGATGGTAGAAACACATATCCTAAGGTTGTCTGTCTCCATTTATCCACATTCTAAGGTGGCCCAGATTCAGTGAGACTGCTCAAGGACCCTTCCGTTCAGGCTGCCCACCTCTGTCCTTATATATTTTCTCATACTTCCTTCAGCCCTCAGGCCGCTCCCTGTGTGGATGAACTAGACTGGTAGATCCTCATCGCTGACGTACTGTGCTGTGCACTGGAGGTGGAGGGGTACCCTTACCATGTACTGGTTTAATGTGGAGACCCAGCCCTCCACTCAGAGGAAGCTGGAGGTCTGAGGCTTGCCATTTGAAGGACAGTGGTGACCTCGAGGCCTGGAGGAACCCCTGCAGGGTACAATATGACTGGGTCAATTGTGGGCATATCCACACTGGGACACTTACACAAAAAAAAGGAGAGGAAAAAATAATGCCTATATGATCGCCTTATGGAAAATGTTCCCTATCACATTTCAGAAACAAAGTCCAGGGCCGGCCAAGTGGCTCATTGGTTAAGAGCTGGTTTTGGGATGCCAGCGGCTCCGGTTCGGATCCCACATATGAGGACCAGTGACACTGCCCTCTACAGCTAACAACAGCTCCACCTGGAGCTGGATGGCATAGCTGCAGCCCCTGCCGCAGTGGACTGCCATAGGCTACAGTGAGTGGCCAGCAGCCAGCGTGAGTGGCCGGCAGCCAGCGTGAGCTGCCAATAGCTGCGGTCAGCGACCATCCAGAGGCCTGCGACTGATCTGCCTCACCCAGGAAGAGCTCAATGACGATACCAACATGGGCCAGTGAAGCGATGTCCTCCGCAACTAGACTGAAGAACAAAAAGACAGCAACTTGTTTGTTCCCCTTCCCCATTCCGCAATGCTGTTCCCCTCCCCCATTCCCCAATAAAATCTTTAGAAACAAGGTCCACTATATAACGAGTGGTAGATGAGATCATCCAGACCCTCTTCTGTGTCATGTGATTTATTGTGAGTTTGTGCAGAATGATGATGGTCTATATCTCTAGCCTGACTACCATATGTGGCACACTCAAAAAAGTGTCCATTTTCAAGGCAAACAGATCGCAGGCTCATCTCATTCTACCTTCCCCACTTGGGTCAGCTTGATTATCTTCACTTTTATCACCTATAAGATGGGATTAATATCATACTTTTGACTCGCAACGTTTATGTCAAGATTGAGAGAAAGAGTAAATAGAAAAGATTCTCATATTGTTGGGCAAATAGTAGTTACTGTATGCTCTGCCCTTTTCAGCTGGTCTATTGAGTTCAACAAAATTCACAAGGAGAATAGTACATTTAATGAGCTCAATGTCTGAAGAGGTGGTAGGAATAAAAAAACAAAAAGTAATGGTTGATATAAAGTAAGAGGATAGATCTATATTGGGTTATAGTGGATTATTCAGGGAAAGCAGAGCCTGTGCGTATTTCCACACCCATGTGGTGGTTTTATTTGTAATTTGGGAAGCTGTTGGCTGTTGTCGCCCTGTGAGAACAGCAATAATAATGTTTTGTTTATGGACATAGCTTTGGTCCCCATCAGGACTATGGTACAAAAGGCCAGTGGAAACTGAGCGGGCTCCACAGATAGGGAGGTTGGCGCTGAGCAGTAACGAATACTGCCAGTAATAATAACGTATTCCAGTTTCCACACAGAGGCTGGGAATATGCCAAGATGACAGTTAGAATAGAGCATAGGTTCCGTGTTCTATTTACAGAAGGTATTTTTTTCCCTCTCTTATTCTTTGAGATCTGAACAAAGAAAAATTGACTGGATATAGCAATTCTGTGACAATTAAATGACATTTTGTTCAGGATAATTGTAGGGTTTGCAATGTTTCCTTTTGACGGTTGCTCAAAAGGAAATGAAAATTTACAAGGCAAACTGCCCCCATGGAGATCAATAAGTAAGCTGCTACATTTAATTTTCTTCCTAGGACTTTGGAAAGCGAACTGTAGGATCTTTCCAGAATTTTCTTTCTCACTTGTCTCAATTGGCACTGGCCTATATAATTGCTTCACTGGCATAGCCAGTAGGTTGTCATCTTCCATCATACTCAGAGAATTTTGTGGCTTTTCTCTAAGGCTTTTCTGCATTTTGATCTTAAATCCCAGTTAAAGAACAACCCATTCTGAGAACAGTCTTGAATTTTGTAGTTTTTCAAGAACCCATCAGACCTGTAAATATCCATCAACTCTTTCCCTCTTTCTAGAAATGATTTTTTTCCATGCTGTTGACCTTAAGAAACCTGGAGAATGATAATGGTCTTTTACATGTTTTATTTGCTCAAAGTCTTACCAGGATTAGCTAAAAATACTGTTTTAATACCTTTGTCCTAAAGAGCTCTGTGAAATTCCAAGGCAGGCCAAACTCAGGATGTTGGTTGGAGTGATGTTCACCAATGGGGAGACCTTATTATGGAACCTTAGAGTTGAAGGAAGAACAATGAGGGATCTGTCTTGCTTTTTGTGTGTGCGTCTTGGAACTGTAGCTTTTCAAACAGAGGTTATAGGTCTTGTTTTTTAGCCAGTTCCAAAACCTCTCTTTGTCTTCTCTTTTGATTAAGTAGAAAATGTCATGGCCTTCTAACAGCTGGGGGGAAAAAAATTCTTATTCTACATGCTGACTATATTTTTAAGTTCCTAAAACTGTAACTCCTTGCCAAAACTATTCTGTCATTTTATGAGGAGATACCATTTGTCATTGGAACACTTTTGAACTCTACATAAATGCAAACTATCAAAGGACATTTTTATATCCTCACAAGGCTTGTAAAAGCAATTAGATTGCATTTTACAGGCTTTGTTTGGGTTGCATATGATTCCAGTCCTCAGAAAGGAGCTTATTCATTTTTTTTCTGTTTTGACGCATTATATCAGTAAAGGTTTAATCAGGAAAACAGAAAACATGTTAGGTATGTCAAACAAAGGAGGTTTAAAACAGGGGGAATGATCCTAAAGTAAGGGCTAAAGGAACAAAAAAAAGAAAGTGGGATAATTCAGAGATCAGAGTGTAAAGCTGCTACTACTGGAAGAAGAAAAGAGCAGAGGCGATGCCCCAGTGCTGAGGCGTGAACTCGCTGGGACGATTGGAGCCTGCCTCTGTTTCTGAACCTCCTGATGCCACTGCCGAACTGCAAAGACCACTGGAGCTCAAGCTGCTCGAGGCTGCTGCTGCTGCTGCTGCTGGAACAGCCAGCACAAGAGCTGCTTGCTGCCACCATTGTCAGGACTGACTGCCCCTGCTGGACGCGCAGCCAGAAACAGAGAGAGAGAACAATGGCTTCTCTCCTCCTCCCACCTTCCAGACACACACCATTGTTTCCCGCTGCTTGGATCTAACTGGAAGTTAGTTGGTCGAATTATGGAGAAGGCAGCTTGCAGGGTCCAGCTTCCTGCAAAACAGAGCTAAGCATAGAAGGCAAGACATGGAATGAAGAGCAAAGAAGCAAATGAACAGCTCATTTCTCTCCTTCAGATAGAGGTGACATGTGTTCTAGATGAACCTGACATGGAACAACACAAGGTGTCACACCCCCCTCCCAGCTTCACGACGGAGTAAAATGTTCACATGACTCCCTTTTCGTTTTCCAAGTTATTCCTAATTTTAAGTATTATAGCTTCCATTTATTTTATTTTTAAGGATGGACTATGACTGAAAAAAAATCAAGTAATACATTCTCTAGATTATCTTTTGTAATTTGTTTCTTTAGAAAGTTATGGAGGAGGTCAACTGATATGGAATTATGCTTTTACAAAGATATTAGGCAATACACAAATATTTCTCACTTCCTTCTTACAGCAGCTTTATAGATAGGTATTACTTTAATATCCCTAGAAAGCAGTGTCTCAGAAAAGGCTTCACAGCTCTTCCTTTCCAGAGCTGGGACAAGAACTCAGCCTAACATTTCCCAGCCAGCATGTGGTGGCTTCGTATCCTAGGGGTGGGGGGTGGGTGGGGGGAGGGAATGTAACTTTTTACTTGCAACCCAAGAAATACCTGGATGTGAGAAGAATGGGATTTATGAATAGGTTGCAAGTATTTTTTCACACCGTAATGGTACTATGAGCTCAGAGAAAAGATGGACACTTCCGTGCATAGAAATGCCCATCTTGAACCTCCAGAGCTCTTTGCTTCAATCTTCTTATAACACAGGTTTCGGTGTGTCTTTCATAGTATTCGTGTGAAGGGTCATGGTTAACAATGTGTTGATGGATGTACATAAAGTTTTGGGCACTGTAACCAGGATATGCTAGTTTACAATTATATCATTTTTTTAATGAAGGTAACAAACATAAAAATCAATTTGATCCGGACTCAAAAACTTCATTAAATGAATTAAAAAGTGATTTGTAAGTGAGAAATTCTCTACATATAAACAAGATTTACCTTTTTTATATGTTGAACATTATGTGTGGAAGCTTTCTGGGGTGAGAAAAGCAACTGGTTGAATTTGAAATGATCTGAGTTTTCAGGTGCAAATGTAGGTGTTTTAGTCTATTTGGGCCACTATACAGAATACCATACTGGGTGGCTTCTAAACATTAGAAATTTATTTCTCATAGCCTGCAGCCTGGGAAGTCCAAGATGAAAATGCCAGCATATTTGCTGTCTCATGAGGACCCACTCCCTGGTTCATAGATGGCGCCTTGCTGTATCCTAAGATGGTGGGAGGGCTCCAGCTGAGGCCTCTTGTCCCATTCATGAAGACTCTGCTCTTACAACCTAATCACCTCCCAAAGATCCCACTTCCTAATACCATCACATTGGGGGTTAGAATTTCAACATATGAATTTTTTTTTTTTTTTTTGAGGGCAGTGTCACTGGCCCTCATATGTGGGACCCGAACCGGGGCCGCTGGCTTCCCAGGTCAGCACTTAACCACCGCATCACTTGGCCGGCCCATCAACATATGAATTTTAAAGGGACATAAACATTCAGTCTCTAGTAGTGGATAAGTCAAGTCATGTGTACGTATGTGTATGTGTGTATGCACGTGCTGGCACACATGGTATTCAAGGTATTTATTTCCTCTGCAAAATTATTCTTTGGAATTTCACATGCAGACTTACTTACCATGAGGTTTTTTTCTTTTTTTACCTTGAGTTTTTCGATGATAAAAGTGTCCCCGTTTGGTCTTGCTTTCTCAATTGCTGGCTATCTGCCATTTCCTGAGGGCTGGTACCAATGTTGATAACTCAAATATTGACTGCATATTTTCAAGTATATTGTTTTGGAGGAATTGAGGGTTGAGGGTCAAAGGTCAGCATATCCTGACATTTGTAGCTTTGGTTAACCCTGAAAAGCTAATTTGAAATTAGCTTTTCATGTATCATGACATAGCCAGAATGCCTTGAGAGCCTATCCCATTCTTCAGCAGAGATTCCTTCTTTACTAGAGCACTTATTACTTTGGCAAAAACTGTAGAACCTGGATATCAATTTTCAAATACTTTTAAAGTGATAATAACTGGTTTTCCTTTATTTTTCACATTCCTAAACCTAGTCCAAGTTGAAGAAACTTCACTTGTCAGTTCTCTAAATTCAGATCATTCATCTATCTCTTTTGGGGAGGAGTCTTTACCCTTAAAAAGATTTTCATTCATTCATTCACTTATTCATTCATTTATTCATTCATTGAGCAACTATATTTTGGGCACTTATTACATGCCAAGTACTGGTCAATGCTGTAAATACAGAGTGAACAAAATAGGCAAAGTCCCTGGTTTTAAAATGTTAAAGCTAAGTAATCCCTAACTTCTCAATACTTCAAAGGCATCTTATATTTTGATGCCATCTTTTCATTAAAGCAAGATTATAATGATCTGTGTACAAAATACCTGGAGATCAGCAGGTGGAGGGTGGTTGTTGTCTTTCCAACAGCCAACTCAGCTTCATACTTGAAGTCCCTGGAATAATAATAATAATAATAATAATAATAATAATATTTACCCTTATAGTTATAAAGAGGCATCATTCTATAGTAGTTAGAATACTTCTGTTTGCTAGTAACAGATATCCTAATTCAAAATGGTCTTGACAATAAAGACACTTTAACAGAAGTTCAGAGGAGGGGTGGATTTCAGCACTGTTTCATCCACAGGTGACAAGGCCTCAGTCTCATTTTTCTGATCCTCTGATGGAGTATCATCCAAGTCATCTGGCTTCTTCCCTCACTGTGGTGTATTTAAAGTTGGGCTCTGTGTTCCCTCTTTTTCTCTTCACTTGGTGGAAAGGACACTGCACTCTTTACCTCCCCAGGTGTGACTCATGGGAAGCATTAGAACAGTGTGATTCCAAATGAGGTCATTTGTTCTGTAAGACCCCAAATCCTTTGAAGAATATATACAGATGTAAATGAGTAACAACAGGTATCAAAAATTTTCTGACACTGCCATGAACTCATGGGGTGGGAAGGGATTTAGGTGGAGATTAATATAGAGCTGATATCATCATCACTGTGTAGACTGGGAAATGGGGAGAGAAAGATCCCAGTTTTGAAACTGTGCAAAGCTATATCTAGTGAGGATTGAAATCAGGATCTCAGTGAAAAAGGAGCAGAGGTCTTAAATACAATCAACAGACAAGGAAATACAAGTGGCAGACAAATATCTGAAATAAATGTTCAACCTCTCCAGTCGGTCAAGAAATAAAAATTCAAGTGATGACAGGTTATTTGGCACCTATTAAACTAAGAACAGGGCCAGCCAAGTGGTGCATTGGTTAAGAGCTGGTTTTGGGATGCCAGCGGCCCCGGTTCGGATCCCACATATGAGGGCCAGTGACACTGCCCTCTACAGCTAACAACAGCTCCACCTGGAGCTAGGCTGTGTGAGCCCCAGCAACGGTGTAGGCTGCAGCCCCTACTGCAGTGGGCTGCCAGGCTACAGTGAGTGGCCGGCAGCCAGCGTGAGCGGCCGGCAGCCAGTGTGAGCTGCCAATAGCCGCGGTGAGTGACCATCCAGAGGCCGGCGACCGAGCTGCCTCATCCGGGAAGAGCACAATGATGATACCAACATGGGCCAGTGAAGCAACATCCTCCGCAACTAGACTGAAGAACAAAAGGACAACAACTTGTCTGTTCCCCTTCCCAATTCTCCAATGCTGTTCCTCTCCCCTAGTTCCCCAATAAAATCTTTAAAAAAAAACAAACCTAAGAACAATAAATAAATAAAATATATGGTTATTACATTCAATTCTTGCTAGTAATAATAATAAAAAAAGTTACAGTTCATTTGAAAGTCTGAATAAAAGAGAAGTAGTATCAGCAAGCACAATGATTTTCATACTTATGACTTAGTAATCACTCACATTAACCTTTTGCCCAAGGAAACATCTCAAAAAGAAAAAAAAGTAAATGTGTGAAGATGTTTATATATTGCTCTTTATAATAGGGACGATCAGAGCATGGCTAAATACACCAGAGCATAGCACTTCATTGCCATTTGTGTAGTGACTGAAAAGGATAAATAGGGAGGAAGGGAGGTTTGGAGGCTTATAGAAGGCATTCATTCATTAGCCCACCTTGAGTGGAAAAAAGGGACAACCTTTGGCTGCTAAAATCTTTGGCTTCTAAAATCTTTGGCTTCTCAGTTGAGTCCCAGCTCTTGCATGAACTAACTCCACAAATGAAGTCAGGCATCTCAGACACATGATGGTCTCTTCTAAAACTCAGTTTTCTCATGCCTGTAATAATGGTACTTACCTCATGGGGCTACTGTGAAGATCAAATGAAATATTTCACACAAAGCATCTTTGCACTTGTCACCGTGCCAAGTGCAACACAAGCCAAAAAAAGAATCATACTTAGATATTATTATTGTAACTATGTGTATTTTTTCTCTGTCAAATGAAAGGTTAGAAGAGAGCGGGAGAAGAGAAATGGAGGCAAGGTGTCTTGTGAAGGATAAGGGAAGGAGTGAATATTTTATTTTTGAGCATTTTGTTTTGTATGTTGACATTTTAAAGAATATATTTCTAAATTCAGAAGCCTCCCAGGGCCAAATCCTCATATCAGAACCCCTCCCTTTTCCAGCAGCTGGAAAGCCCTAATTTGCAACACTGCCACAGCTCTCCGAATGCAAACATTAAGCCCTGTTAAGCTCCACAGTCCACCATCCAGATTTTAAATGGACCGATTGTATCTTTATCCTTTCCGCAGCTGTTTTTGGAGAAGCTGCTGTTCTTAGATGCCTGATTATCCTACACCTGGGAAGATATAGTATGGCTCCCCAAGAACCAAATCATGTTTGAAATTTCTGGTGTCAGTGGGTCTTTAAAGAAATGGACGGCTTAGTATTTCCTCAGAAAGCTGCATTCACGGGAGGGGTCTTCCACCTGACCTGTCAGGAACAATGCGTCTTTCAGGCTGTCTGTGCAATGAATGGGACGCTCTGAGCCTCGTCTCTTTAGGGTTATTATTCTGAAATCCTCATTGTCGGCAGTGCCCTCTTGGCAGCTGGACAGTAAAATGCATCTTTCTATCAATTCAGTGTCTTTCCTTTTTTTTTTCTTGTCTTTTTTTTTTTTTTTTGGTAGCTGATTGGCTAAAGAAGCAAAAGCCAGCACAGCTACATTTTATTTCTCTGCACCTGCATTATTTATGCTGTCAGAAACCCAAGGCAAGAGGCTGAAACTGTGATTATTATTAGGCTTGGGAACCTCAAGAACAGGCGAAAGAGCCTTTCTTTAAATGTGGGTGGTGGCAGGGAAATAAAATGACACACCGGAAAGAACAAATTCTAAGGCATGAATTCTTAAAACAATCTGCCAATTAACTGTGAAGAGGATGGCATCTTGATTGAGTGCTTTATCTGCTCCCCAGCCTTCCCTGGACTGGCCTGCTAGCCACACCCACAAGGAGGGAAAGTCGATTCCATTAGCCTTGCAGAATGCCCTCCCAGGAGGGAAAACAGGGGCTTCTATTCTGGCATATGTATCCTTATCAGAGGTGCTCAGGTTGGGTTCTGTGGTTGAGTGATAAAAACACCATCTTCTGCTTTTAAAACGATCAGTGGTTGAGTGATAAAAACACCATCTTCTGATTTTAAAATGATCAGAAAATTTCTGAAGACCAAGCCACCCAGAAACTAGGGAATGTGCAGATTTAATTTTTCAGAGATACTTTTCTGAGTATAGTCACTAAGTTATCTTCAAGCCTAGAGTTTTATGCAGTAAAAACAGGCAAGCTTCTGACATATGGGGAAGGGTGTGTGGTCCTTTGTGCAATGGACAGGTTTTCATCATGAACCCTAATCCTGAGACTTTTTTATGGCTCGATCTGGGCAAATCCTATAATTAAAGGCATTCCAGAGATGTCTCATGTCTGGGAGAATGGATTTGCTGAGGGTGACCACGTGATACTGCACCTGGGGGCCATTTGCATAGTGATCTTTGTGTGAAAGAAGATATGTTTGCAGAATGTGTACCTTTAGGATAAGAAAAGAAATGTTAAAAAAAAAACATTACTTTGTTAGTTGGTCTTTATATTAGAGCTTAGATGAGCTAGGGTCCAACCTGCCACCTGCTAGCTGTGTGTCCCTGAGCAAGTGGCTTGGTTACCATGTTGCATTGGTTTACAAAGCCCTCCATAAGCTACCCTACAATCACCTCACTCATCATGCGCCACTTATTCTTCCTAGGATTCTTCAATCCTGGACCCTGTTTCAATTTCTCTCAGATGCCATGCTTCCTCTCATCTCTGAAGTATTAAACCCACTGTTTACTTTGCTCAACCCATCTCCTACCTCCTCAACTGGCTCAATCCTCCTCTTTCTTCTTGGCTCAAGGGTCATGTCCCCAGGGAGCTTTTCTATGAAATCCCAAACTGAGGTAGGTCCTCCTGGGCTGGCACCAAGTAGCACTCCTTCTATATCATTTATTACTTATTAAATGTTGTAATTCTTCAGTAACTATAAACTCTATGAGGTCAAGGTCTGTGTGGTTCTTACTCACTGCCAGTCCCCAGCCTAGCACAGTACCTGACCCACACAGAAAGCACTCACTGAAGATGAGTGAATGAGTGAAAGAAGGAACGAATTGAGCTAGATAATCTCCAAGGCTTTTTTTTTTCTTCAGTTTTGAGCAATCGATGACACTAATTTAGTGAAGCACAAAGATGTGCTGATGATGTTTGTATTGGAAATCATTTGTTTTCAAATGATAGAACACCCACTTGAGCTGGCTAAGCAAAAAGAGAAGTTACTGATACAACGTTGAGGTGGCTCATACTAAGGAGTAACTGTAGGAACTGAAGAGGCTCTGGGGAGCTCGGAGATGGAACTGGAGACTGACTCATGCTGTAGGTCTCTGACTCCAAGCCACTCATAATTGTTTTAGAAGGCTGTTACTCATTCTCAAGTGGAGAGCCTTAATGGGTCAGAAATCGTCCCTCATCTTAACTTCGTGGTTCTCCTCCTTTGGTGAGGATAATACCACACACACCCCTTGCTTCTCCACTCCTGCTTCTGCTTCAGCTGTCTTTCCTGGCAATTATTTCATGGTGAAATTCCTTATAAAAATTTTCTCGGAGAACAGCATCAAATCTTGTTGCTCTGGAAATTTGTCCGAGTCCCACCCAGCCCGGGCACAAATGGATCCACGCACTGTGGGCTCTCACTTCTTTTTGGTGAGGTTGCTGATGTCATGGCTGAGCTCTGATGGGAAACTCATTAATTGAACATCTCACTTTACATGTAAAAGAAGAAGGAGAAGGAAGAAATCAGGCCCTAAGAGCATTGGTGATGAGCTTGACTCACAGAATGTTTTGGTGATGGAGGTGAGGGGTGGGAATTCATGCAACCTGAGTCTCCACCCAGTGCCCTTTGAATGGCCACACCGCCTCTTCAGAGAGAAATTACATTTTAGTTCTTTGGGTGATACCAATATAAATAATGTGGCTTTCCACAGATAAGATTACAGGAAATTAAAAACCTCAAGGCAGGTGTGACAGGACAGACCTCCAGGATACCTTAGACATGAACCATTTCATTGCAGCCAGTCCAAGAATACACCCTTTCCTGCAATGTTGGGTCAGATCTTAATTATAGATGATAGCAAGAGAACTGTGTGGTCCCTTGGTTTCTTTCTTGCTTGCCCATTAGCATGTTCTCTGACCTGAGTTATTGTCAGGCTGCTTCTTGAAAATATAGTTATTGAAACTGAAGTCTTTTTGTAGATAGAAATTCCAGAATCAGAGGCCTTGATACAACTGTCAAAGGTCAACCAAAGCAACCCTTTGCCCTCTGGGAAGCCTGCTGTGAAGACACTGCAGCAGGTTTTCCAGTGGTGGGTTTGCTCCCAGCCGGGAGGGATCTCTCTTGGGATATTTGCTTTTTCCACTTCTCCATCCTGCTAGCTTCTTGAGGTTGGATTCATCTGTATTTTCTCTGTAAATTTCTTCCTAGAAGACACGCACAGCACACACTTGTCACCTGTATTGGTTTCCTATTGCTGCCATAACAAATTATCCCCCAATCTTAGTGGCTTACAACGACACAAAATTGTTATTAGATCTGCAAGTCAGAAATCCGAATAGATCCTCACTGGGTTAAACTCAAGGTATAGGCAGGGCTGTGTTCCCTTCTGAATGCTCTAGGAGAGGACCCAGGATCCACTGTTTTAGTCTGTTCAGGCTGCTGTAAAAAAAAACCAAAAAACAAAAAACAAAAAAAATACACAAACTGGGTGGCTTATAAACAACAGAGATTTATTTCTCATAGTTCTGGAGGCTGGAAGTCCAAGATCAGGGTTCCAACAAAGTCAGGTGAGGACCCTCTTCCAGGTCACAGACTTTTTGTTGTATCCTCACATGGTGGAAGGGGCAAGTAAGCTCTCTGGAGCCTCTTGTGAAAGGGTGCCAACGCCATTCATGAGGGCTCCACCCACTGACCTAAGCGCCTCCCAAAGGCCCCACCTCCTAAGACCATCACATGGAGGATTGCATTGTAGGGGGACACAAACATTCCAACCATAGCAATTTCTTTTGCTTTTTCACCTTCCAGAGGCTACCTGCATCTTTGACTCATCGCCCCTTTCACCATCTTCAAAACAGCTAATATTGGACCAAGAACTTTTCATACTGCCATCTTTATCTTTTGGCCTCCTTCTTCCACTTTTAAGAACCCTTGTGATTGATTATATTGGGCTCAGCATATAATCCAGACTAAGCTCCCTATTTTAAGATCAGATGATTGGCAACTTTAATTCACTTTTGACACATAAGATAAACTCACAGTTTCCTGGGATTAAAACAGGGACGTCTCAGGAGGACTGGGTTGGTGAGAAAGAGAGCATTGATCTGCCCATCACGTTGCCCAAATACTAGAACTGAAATCAGTAATCTATTAGAACAGTAGTTAGGGAAATGGCTGTGTCCTTTAGTCAAATGTTTCTCTGAAAAGCTGTAACAAATATTTTTTTCTGTAATTAAATTGCATTTTATATTCATCGGTAGTTGTTCTTTAAAGGTCCTAATTAATTATTTTTGCTGCATTAAGATTTATGTACATTTGATTTTATTAAGCAAGATGTACATCCTTTATAGTGTTAGAACATTTATATAAACCTGTGTAAAAGTTATTATGGAAAAGTGTTATATTAAAAAAGAACTAGCTATTTGCAGTGGAGTATCTGGGGATGGATTTTTTTTTTAGAAGAGAAGCTAATATCAGCAAACTAATAAACTAATATTCTATTTCTCTTATAAAGAATAAATAATTTAATAGGCTAAATATAATTATGTGCTTTGGTTTTAACTGTCACTAAATGCTATTAAATGGAAATACAGGCAATGAAAATATAAATTTATAGGCCTCCTCATAGTAAGAAATATGATAGTTTATTTACTAAGGAATTCAATGAAAACAGGAAATAACATTCAAATAAATTCACTTTTTAGAGAGCATAAACTTATGGTAAACTGGACCTTAATTAGCACATTTCTTAATTATTCTTCCTGATTGTGAAGCTTAGCTCTTTCTTCAACTATACCAGATGCACTACTATATTTGAGCAACACTCTTTATAACCACCCTTTAAGACAGTTATTAGTATTTTCATTTCACAGGTAATAGAATCAAGGTCAGATAGGTTAAGTAAATTGTCCAAAGTCACAGATATAAAAGTCATACTTGGGGAGCCCGCATTTAAGTCTGCATGTACCCAAGTCCAAAGTTTATATGCTTTCCATTATAACACAGCAAGATTCCTTAGTATACCAACATTTCGCACAAAAACTGAACAAAATATATCACCTTGACCAGGAGATGAATTTTGGGATTGATTCTTGTTTGTAGGAATTACATTTTCAACAAAAGCACCACAAGAAAATTATCCAGATTTTTCAAGCTTTTCAGAACTATTTCTTTGTCCCTTGACAGTAGCAAGAAATAGAATCTTTGATGATTGGGAAAAGTCAGGTTTATAAATGTGCAAGTGTCAGTCTGACAGCAAAGAGACAGTTGTGGTTCTAAAACAATCTTGAAAAAAACAAAAACAAAAACAAAGATCCTATGACAATATTTGCTCTAATTGTACTGGATGTTGAGGATGGAAAAGTGACATTTTGCAGCTTTCCTTTTGTATGGGAAATTAGATATAAAGAGGTGATTTGTAGACCATTTTCCTACCAAACAAAATCCTATTTTCATGTGAGAAATTCTCTCTCTTTGAGAAAAGAATTTATTCCTCTCATTCAACCTATGAAAAGGCAGGCTGTGTGAAAGGAGAGGGCATCTTTATTCCTTGAGTGATTTTGTTGTCTGTTTTCTCTTTTTTCTTTATCTTCTACCCATGTGATTCCTCAGTGTCCGGAAAGACTTTAAAGAGTCTTTGCATGAATATTACCAAATATTAATTAAAGGTTACTAATTAAATTACTGAAATGTGAAGAGCTGTTTTCTAGTGTGTTTTCAGCAATGCTTTTGAATGTAGTCTATTCTGTTTTCTTCTGTAGGGATTCCTTGGAATTTCAGGGAATTTTATAAGCTTATTTCACATGTGATATTTTAATTGCACAAAGCTTGCGATTTTTTTTTTTTGATGGTGGAAACTTTAACAGTTGGGAATAAGTTTAAGATATAGTAATTTTGCCTTAAATAAAATAGAAGTTTTTCTCTCTCTTTCTCCTGGAGGCTGCACTCATCAGAATTTAACACCAGAGCTAGAGAAAGGCTTAAGGCCTGCCTTTCCCAGTGAGATACTGTAGCCCTTGATTGACAGCTGAAGAGAGAAGGAGCCCAGTTTTATTGGTCCAACCTTCCCTGAATGAAGCTTCCATCAAACTGAGCTGAGGTGTTTTGGGGGAAGTGAATCATGACTCAGGTGCCACGGACTCTTAATGTTCTTATCAAGTTTTAGTATTTTTTCTTGAATATATGTTTCTTCATTGGCTTATACTCTATGGGTGATTTTTGACACTTTAAATGGTATTTTAAAATACTGGGGAACAAGTCCATGGAGCTCCTCAAAGTGCCATGCCAAAAGTGGGAAATCAGTGTTTGT
This sequence comes from Aselliscus stoliczkanus, assembly GCA_033961575.1. Taxonomy (NCBI): domain Eukaryota; kingdom Metazoa; phylum Chordata; class Mammalia; order Chiroptera; family Hipposideridae; genus Aselliscus; species Aselliscus stoliczkanus. The sequence continues at coordinate 30,424,985 of CM066731.1, forward strand.
TTTTAACATATATGTGCAATTTCCTTTAAATAGTGCTATAGGTGCATGTGAGTTTTCATACATTATATTTTTGTTTTTGAGTTCAAATGTTTCTAAATTGCAAGGTAAATCTTTTTAATCCAAGGATTATTTAGAAATGTACTACTTAGCTTCCATTTAGGGATTTTTCTATTTGTCTTTCTAGTATTGATTCCTGTCTTTTTTCTACTGTGTACACTGAGTGATTTCAGTTATTTATAATGTGTTGAGACATTCCTATGATCCAGCATGTAGTCAATATTATTAAATACATTTGAGGGGAAAAAAATCTGTATTTTGCAATTATTTACATCATCCTTCTCCATATGGTAATTAAGTCAGGTTAGTTAATTTTGTCATTGAAATACTCTATATCTCTACTTTTTTTTGCTGTTTGTTCTCTAAGTTACTGAGAAAGATATGTTAAATCAATACTACGGTTGTGATTTTTTTTCTATTTATCTTGATGCTATTTTATTAGATGCATGCATATTTAGAAAAGTGAACTATGAAGTCTTCATCTGTATCTCTAGTAGTAGTATTTCTTGCTTATATTACTATCAAGTACTATTTCTTTGTAATAATTTTGCTACACCTGCTTTTACTTGCTGGTTTGTATATCACTTGCCATCTTTTATTTTTAGCCATTCTGCGTCCCTATTTTCAAAGTGTGTCTTTTGTATGCAGTGAAGAGTTATAATTTGCATATTCATGCAGTCTAATGTTTATCTTTTAATTGAAATATTTGGTCAGTTTACATATTATGGTAATTATTGACATATTTGAGATTAAATCTTTAATCTTATTATTTCTTCCTATTTTATCATTTATTTCCTTTTGCCTCCTTCCTTGCTTCTTTTGAGAATCAAGTAATTTTTAAAGTTATTTTCCTTCTCTATTAGTTTATTAGGTATACATTCTTTTGTTGTTTTAGTGGATACTACAAGATTACATTGTGTACCCCTACCTTATTAGAGGCTATTATTAATTAGGACTTTTACTAGAATATAAGAACCTTATAACATTTTATTCTATCTTCTCCCTCTTACCTTTTGTGCTAATATTGCCTTGTATTTTGGACATAGACCTACCCATATTTTAAACCCCACAAATCATCATCATTTTATAAAATCAGTATTCATTAGGTTTACCTATATATCCGCCCTTTCTGAATCTCAGTGGTTTCATCTGGAATCATTTTTCTTCTGCCTTAACAATGCTTTAGACATTTAGTATAATTCTGTTGGAACAAACACTTTTGGCTGAAAATGTCTCATGTCATCTTCATTTTAAAAATTTTATTTTGAGATAAATGTAGGTTCACATGCAATTGAAAAACCAACGCAGAGAAAAACTATATACACTTTACTCATTTTACCCTAATGGTAACATTTTGCAAAACGTGTACAGTATTCCAGCCAGGATATAGATATTGCTACAGTCAGGGTACAGAACATCGCCATCTCCACAAAGACCCCGCATGTGACCCTTCCACAGCCACAGGCGCTTCCCTTCCTCCCCAATTCCCTCCTTAATCCCTGACCCCCATGAATCTGTTTTGCATTTCTATAATTTCATCATCTCAATAATGTTATATCAATGAAATCATACAGCATGTGACATTTTGAGATTGGCTTTTTCACTCAGAAAAATTGTTGTTTGTGCAGATTTTTGTGTGCATAAATAGTTTGTTCCATTTTGTACCGAGTACTATTCCATGGTAGGGATGTACTAAAATATATCTACCCAGTCACTCATTGAAAGCATCTGAATTGTTTTCAATAATTGGCCATTACAAAGAGAGCTGCTATAAGCATTCATGTATAAGTTTTTGCATTAGCATAAACTTCATTTCGTTGGAATACCCAGGAGTAAGTACAATTGTTGAATCATATGGTAGTTGCATGTTTAATTTTTTTAAAACACAGTCAAACTGTTTTTTCATAGTGGCTGTACCAGTTTACAACATGAGTGATTCAATTTCTCTGCATCCTTGCCAACTTTTGGAATTTTCACTATTTATATTTTAGTCATTTTGATAGGTATGTAGTGATATCTCATTATGGCTTTAACTTGCATTTCCCTAATGGCTAATGATGTTGAAATATCTTTTCATGTGCCTGTCATCTGTGTATATTCTTTGGGGAAATGTCTATTGCTGTCTTCTGCCAATTTTCTAATTGAATAGTTTGTTTGTCTGTTTTACTGTTGAGTTTTACTGTTAAAAAGCCTTTGTTGGGCCAATCGAGTGGCTCAGCTGGTTAAGAGTTAGCTTAAGAGCACGAGCTCTGAGAAACAGGGCCGCTGGTTCAATTCCCACATGGGCCAGTGACACTGCGCCTGAAATGAGCTGCAGCTGAGCTGCCAACAGGTGGCAGGATGGCTCAGCTGGTAAGAGCACACGCTCCTAACAACAAGGTTGCTGGTTCGATGGTAGGCTACGTCCACCCATAACCAAGACTGAACTCAGCACCTTGAGCTGAGCTGCCACCCGGATGTGCTCTTAACAGCAAGCCTGCTGGGTTTGACTCTCACTTGGGATGGTGGCTATGCCCACCCACAACTAAGGTTGAACACAGCACCTTGAACTTAGAGGCCACGAGCTGCTGACAGGAAGCCAGATGGCGACTGGCACCCTCCACAACGAAGATTGAAGAACAACTTGGCTGGTCCCCCTCCCCCAATTCCCCAACACAGTTCCCCTCCCCCAATTCCCCAGTTTACAAAAAAAGTCTTTTGTTGCTCCTTTAAAATTAATATGATTTTTTTTAAATCTTTCTGCTTTCAAGATTTTGTCTTTGTCTTTAGTGTTCGGATAGGGGGAAATTACCTTGATCTAATTAATTAGGTATAATAATTCCAGGATAGATATTGATCTTTATGAGACTGCATCTATTTCCTGTTTTCCCTTACTTCTAGGGCATAGCCTTTTAGTTATGACACTTAAAAACTTGGAAGTGCTATATGAAAACTTAGGGTATATACCAACTCCAACTCCTTGAAGGATCCTGTATTCCAATTTTTGTCACCCTGAGATGACAAGAATGCTAAACTCTCCCTTTATGTTGGTATCCTCTTTGCTGCAGTTTTATGCTTTACTTCTTGTTCTCTTTTATAACACCATTTAAGAATTGGCAAATGCTTCAAGGGAAAAATGGGTCGGAATGTTGAGATTCCTTCTCTGTGATTCCTTTTTTAAAAATCAGGATCTTTATCTCTAAAGTGCTAAATGCTTTTGAATAGTTGTACTCCAATTTTTGTCTCTCTGGTCTCTGAGAATGCCGAAAGCCCCATACCCCTTAAGAATCAGCCAATAATTTAAGGAAAAAAAGCAGCAGATAATGTGGAGAATGTTGAGCTTACATCAATATGTTTTCTTTTTATCTGAGATCTTGACACTTAAAGATTTTTTGCCTTTGCTGCACTTTGATGCCTTCCAATCACCTTTTAAAAAGTCCAGCTATTATTATTTCAGTTATCTCAGTGAGAGTATTGGTTTGAACACATGAAATTCCATCATAGTGGGAAATAGAAGTTACTCAGGCATGTGCAATCCAAATATTGACTTCAGTTAAGACTAAAATAATCCAGACACAGTTTTATTCTGGATATTTTTACTATTTTACTTTGCCTATTTTTCTTGATTCAAATCTTCCTGATTAGGTTTTTCTTGTCATATTACCCCTTAGGCCTGAGCAAGAGTACAATCGTTAGAATTCACAGATGCAGAAAAGATAAATCGAATTTTTCCCCTTCAACAGAAATTTAAAATAAAACAACCTTCAAATATAATATAAACATAAGAGATATTTTAATTATGTTTAAAAATATATCAAATGTAAATTATTTCCCAAAAATGTGTGGAGCCAGGTTCCTGGGTATAGATCCTGGCTCTGCCAGGTACTAGGTACACAAGTTATTTAATCTTTCTATGCTTAAGTTTCTTCAGTTATGAAATGTGGAAAAGAATAATACCTGCCTCACAGAGTAATTACAGTAAATGATGTAATATATTTACAGTACTTAGAACAATGTTCTACATACAGTAAGTGCTCAATTAACATTGGTTAATGTAAAAGATTATCCAACAACAATAGCAATAGCTATAAAATACATTAGCATATAACATGTATACTCATAATAAATATTTATGATTTAGTAGAGATAAGTTTGATTTACTTGGTAAATTGATTTGGACCCATCCACTGCAAGAAAGTTTTGTGATAAATCCAAATTGTTTGTTTCTCTTTTTCCTTCCTTTGCACTTTTTTGGTGCTTAGGGGAGGCTCTCTATTCTCTTTTTGTGAGAAGACAAAGCAACCATTTCTTTCTATTGCTCAGCATTTATTTCCCAATAGTTAAGTCACTCAACATTTATTGATCACTTATTATGTTCCAGGCTGCGTACTAACCGTAAGTTATGAAATGAATAAGATTCCATCCTTTCCCTGAAGGTCTTTGTAAACTTAGAGTCAAACAGATAAACAAGAAGTGACATAAACGTTGAGCTATCAACCCTGTGGCAGGGTGTCAGAATTTTATAACAGATTAACTTTATAATCCTCACAACAACCTTAACACGTAGGCACTGAAGCTCAAAGAACTTAAGTAACTTGCTCAGGTGAGATTTGAATCCAGTGACCCCCAAAAAAATAGACCCACAACCTTCCCACCAATGTTAAGATAGGGAAACAGCAACATTTCTACCTAGAAACACCAAATAAATGGCTGATTATAGTTGCTTGCCCATGGCCCAAACCACCTGTTAATTCAGGTATGTGAACCCAAGTCAGAGTGGCTCAGTGGCATTTACCAGTTATTTCCAGCAAAGTGGTCAGACTAATAATAGGCAGCCTTGACATTCATACAGCAAGTGAAAACGATAATGCCTAAGTATTTTTGAATGGGTATTTTTAAATTCAGTGAATCATTTTCACATAAAAATCAAGTTGTTATTTAAAAAAATAAAATGACACGTTCTCTTCAACGTGATGGGCGGTGATTGGAAAAGGCCTTCATGTATTTCCTGTGATATATTCAGTAACATTTGGATTAATTAGCCAAATTGGTAGAAATCTGAGCTTCAGAGAGATCATCGTCACAATTTCAACCCTGAAGGAGATTGGTAGCTTCCTTAGCTATAACAGGAATCTCTAATCATAGGTAGTTTGCAAGGAGAAATAAGTGATGGAAGGTTGGAAGCATGTTATAGAAAAAGGATTACATGTGTCCACTTTTCATGTTGGTCAGTCCACTGACTATAATAAGTTTAAGCACAAGTCAGTATATAGTGAAATATACTTAGTCTTAAAAATAATAGAACAGGGCTGGCCGAGTGGCTCAGTTGGTTAGATAGAGCTCGCTCAAGAGTGCGAGCTGAGCCCTGAGCAACAGCAGTTCGATGCCCAGCCTGAGCTGAGCTGCCAACAGGTGGCAGGATGGCTCAGCTAAAAATAATAATAATAATAGAACATTAAAAAAAGGTGTTAGGTTTTGCTAAATTTCAAATTAATTAAAGCTATGAGTTTTAGGAATTTTTAGAACTGAGAACTTCTTGTTTCAGAGGATGTCACCTATTGGCAAAGAGCGGTACTGCAGTTTTACTCCATTAGATCCTGAGGCTGCATGAAGAAGAAGAGTATAGGCAACCACAGATTTTGGAGTCAGAGAGATGACACAGCAGGCAGCTCAGGGAACCGGCGGGGGGAGGGGGGGCGCGGGGGGGGGCGCTGAAAGTCTAGAGGAATGTGCTTTCTCTTCTCGCTTCCCATTCCCCTCGTTACTCGGATGTGTATTTCTGAGCAAAACCAGAACTATACGTGGAACAAATTGTAAATTTGTGAATTGTAGCTATTGCTGAAATCTGCCCCTGGTGAAACATCCTGGTCCATTTAGGTAGACATTGGATTCAGTAACCTAACTGTCCTTGTGCAGACAGTAAATTCCCTGCTGTCATTAATTTGAGATTAAAGGGGGCACGTTCATTATGGCACCATAGTTTGGTTTTACTTTTGCAGTGCTACAGCTAATAGCATCAGGAAAAATTACTTTTCAAATAAAAACATATCTTTTCTTTCCATTGGAGCCAGGACAGAAGTAAAACAAGAGGAAGATGCATAGGAGGATTCTATGGCCAAACGGTTTGGACATTAGTCTTATTGTTCAAGAAGCAATTTCTGACTCTGTAGAAATTTTATTCTTTTAGAGTGACAAAAATGTGATCTGCCCAGCTGGCTTAGTTTCCATTTATATTTTGCAGTACCCCAGAGCTACTCTGTTTTTTAATTTTTATTTATTTATTTATTTATTTATTTTTAAAGAAGCCAGCATAGAAATCTTGCTAATGCTAGCAGGGAAAGATTCTTAGGGTTTTTATTTTATTTTTTATTATAGTAGTTTCAGGTGTACAAAACAACATAATGATCAGACATTTACACCCCTCACAAAGTGATAACCCACCCCAAGTCTACTACCCCTCTGACATCGTATATAGCTGTTACAATACGTATCCCCTATGCTGCATTTTACACCCTGTGAATATATATACATGTATATTTAATTATAGTTGACATTCAATATTAGTCTATATCAGCTTCAGGTGTACAGCGCAGTGGTCAGGCAGCTACACGGCCTATGAAGTGATCCCCCTGCAAAGTCTAGCACCCATTTGGCACCTTACATAGTCATTACATTAGTGATTATATTCCTCATACTGTATTTCACATCCCCGTAACTATTTTGTGTCTACAGTTTGTACTTTCTAATCCCTTCATCTTCTCCCCCATCCCTACTCCCCCTCCCATCTAGGATTTTCTAAAGCAATCTCTTCATCCTTGCCTTTGCTCCCTTTGCTCTTTGAAGGAGTATATGTTTTCTGAATGTAATTTTCAGTACTTTCCTAAGGGTTTTATTTTATTTTGTTTAATTAGTTTCTTGTTAGTTAAGAAGGAGAATGTACTGGAAAATAAGTACGTGTGCAGTTAGAAGTAAGCGAGGGTGGTGACGTTAGAAAATGTGCAGGACTGTCCTTTTATTCTGCTACTCTGGGTTTTCACTGAACTTTGCACTGACAGGACACTTACCCATTTACTCCATGCTGAGCCGCAAAGGGGTGAAGAGAGAGCATTTAGGAGCAAGGATTTGGCATCTACATGGTACCCCAAAGCAAAGGTCCAAAAAAGTTATAAATGCACTCACAAGGATGTTTTAAAGTAGCGCTGGTTTGAAATTCTTTTGCTCTTCATTCCTGCATAGATGTTTTACAGTGCAGGAATTCTAAATTCGTCACCCAATTTCCTCATGTAGTTGGTGTCAGAATTATTAGATTCTCTCATCTGACTCTGAGCCACCACCCCCTATGTTTCTTGGTTTTCTTTCCATCACTAACACAACTCAGTCACTTGATGTGGATTCTTATATCATTTAAAAAATATCTTTATTTCCAACTCCCCTTGAGCTTCTGTTTTTTATCCATGTGCTTACAAATAGATGCAAGTAGCTCAGAACATTAACCCCAGGATTTTTTAGTTTCTTTCCTTCTGTTCTTCAGGGAGAGACACATGTTTCAGGCTGGTGACAGGGAGACGGATGGAAACTTCAGAGTGGCATGCGTTTTCCTGCAAAGAACTGTAAAGAACAGACACCGAAGTCTTAAAGAGGAAAGTTGTAGGCATTCCTGAGTCACAAGTTTGGGGGCTGAGGGAGCTGTCCGTGATGGTAACGGGGTGTATCCGTACACACACACACACACACACACACACACCCCAGAGTGACAGATGACCTATTGAAATAATTTCAGAGCTGTTCTGTGGTTGCTACGACAACCAATGCTCTCTTGGCTTTCATCTGGCCATGTGACAGGGACTTTGACGTCAGCTGGAGGCAGAGTCTGTGGCTGAGTCCACACAGCCAAAGGCCTGTGAGAATCCGGTGGATGCTGGCCGCCGCTGCTGCTTCCCGGGGGCTGCAGAGCATGGACTGTTAAATCCTGTACTTCTTCTGTGTGAGGTAATTAGTTTCCTTTCTATACAAACAGATGTTTTATGAAGCATTGTGGTTTCCCCCTCTCTCTTACCTCCTACAAGTTTGTCTTCATGAACAATTACTGTTGCACTAGGGAAAAAATGTGAAGCAGCTTCTAGTTGCTAATTTTGTGCAGACTCTCTGGAATTTGGTTAAATGTGGATAAATGTTCTGTGAAGTAGGTTAAAATATAATCGTCTTTCTTGCTCCATACTTGCTAACATGACATTAGGTAGAGATATGGATTTTGCAGCTTGAGCCAAATATTTCCCATTGAATTCCAGAAATCCTCCCTTCAGTATTGCAATGTGTTGCTAACTTAGCATTTTTTTTTACAATTGCTACCCTCTTCTGAATCAGCCCAGAATAGTTTGGAATTTGGTTTCTGTCTTGTTTGCAGCATTCGTAATTAGCAACAGTAGGCACAGCGGGAAAGAACATTATACTTTGAAACAAAAGTTGGGGTTTTTCTCGTAAATAGGGTATTCTGAAAATACCAAGGAAAACTGTCAACAGCTTCCTGTTTAGAGAAAAATCGTCTAGAGTATGCCAAGGAAGTTGGGGTGGAACTCTTCCCTGTGTGCATGCAGTTGCTCTTTGGTTGTCAGAGCAAAGTGCACATTTTTAGTATCTTGCTCTGAAAATTCAGCTGTGAAGAGAATAGCATTGGATGGTCTTCACTAAGGAGTCATGTAAGCTGTCTTTATATATAAAAACTGAAATAATTACCGAGAAAAGAAAACAGTAGCCCTAAAACTAAGTTGTCATTAGTAGATCTATTTTAATTCAAACATAGATAGAAATAGTCACTAAAAATTTGCTCCAGATCTTAAATGAATACTTTGTAATTGATTAATAATGCCTCTTATCTCTTTTTTCCTATAACACTATAAAATACCAATTGTTTTATTTGCTTTATTATAGTTCATTTCCTTCTCAAGTTTGGTAATTTTGCATTTTCTATCATTGCACACATGTTGGATCATTTTGTAGCTTGTAATTCAAAGAAAACCTCTGGTATTGAAGTTAATCAAAGCCTAGATGTATAAACAGGTTTCTAAATCTTACAGATTTAACAGGAAAACAAAAAGGCATATTTTAGATTAGTACATGTAGTATACCTACTATTTTACTGAATAGAAAATAATCGTTTAACTATGTATATGAAGAATATATATTTTATGGTGTGTGAAATATGTATTAATTTAATGCAAGAACATATTGTTCTTATTGTTTATGTTCTTTATTATGTTCTGAATTCCAATAGCATTTATTTTACTCTGGTGATGAGCATTTTGAATAGTATTTGACTTCAGCAATAAGTGCATAATTGTGGTACATCAAGAATTTCTCAATAGCTTTTAATAAGTGAATTTTCATTTAAGTTGCTGGCATTGGATGTGTCTATTTTTGGCCAGAGCCTCCATGGAGGATTTTCCAAAAAGTCTAATGTGCTTATACTCAAGGTATATCTACTGAAGCATAATCTCATCATTTAATTTATCTCATAATTCAGAGGCCATAGTCTTAACACTCCAAGAAATACATTAAATGATTTGCAATATTTCAAATGAACACTAATAGGACACGTAGCACAGTTATTTAAAAGCACTGTCTTTGATGGAATACTTTGATGTTTTCTTTTTTTACTCAAAATAAGGAATTGTCATTATACTTTTCCAAATAGCTTTCTTGATGCTCTTTCTATGATGTTTTAATTTAACATTATAAAATGATGATATTCAGCGCCCTTATAAAGCAGCCTGGATTTTAGCAGTATGAAATATAAGAGAACAATTTAGTATTGATGGTACAATGTCAATGATAAAGTTTTAGCATTAGAAGAAAGCAATCTGTGCTATGATAGCAGAGATGTTTTAGAATCTACAGGTCTTTTCTCATGGCAAAATGAGAAAAAAAAATTAACTCTCATCAGAATCATCTATTTACAATAATGAGACTGTGTTGAATTCAAGGTCAAGTTTGTTTCAGCTTCAAAAAGATGCTAGCAAGGAATGATTTGCTCTAGAAACCTGACTGTTGCATTATTAAGTATTTTGTATAGTGTTAGGGATTTTTAACCTTTTTGGTGCCATGGACCTCTTTGGGAGCTTGGGGAAGCCTATAGACTCTTCTCAGAATAATGTTGCTAAATGCATAATAAGGTATGCAAGATTGCAAAGGGAACCACTTTTATTGAGATACGTTAATCAAAATTTTCAAGGTTGTGATATGTGCTTTGTGAATAATTAATTATTAAATAATATAGCAGCGGGTATAACTACCATAATTTTCAAGTAGTGATGAGTGTAAAAGATGTTTCGAGATATCTCTAATGACTATAATGTCATATGTGAATACCTGTGATTTCCCTTGGTAACAAAATCACAGGTACTGTGGTTTGTGGCCTGCATTTTAGTTAAAAGAATTACTGAATTTCAGTTTGAAGTTAATGAAACTAAAGATGTAATATTTTCCCCATCTAAGTTCCTGGATCCCCTTGAATTCTATATACACCTCTGAGTTAAACGGTATGTGACCGTGTGATGCCAAAAGCTCATAGAATTGCACTGAACAAAATCCACACCACTATTTCCACATTCAGTTCCACTACATCTGATTTTATTCTCTGAATGTGTGAATTTCACAGTATTTTCTAGTTTCTGTATATAAAAGGATGATATAGCTATATAGCTTCCAAAATGTAGCTTTCTTTTATTTTCCTCCTTGAAATCTATATGCAGTCTTCTGTTACTTTGACTGAGAAACTCTTACATGGTTAGATAGGGGTTAAGAGGGAAAACCCATAATGTTAATGCAGGTTATGCAAGTTAAAACCATGAACCATAGAAGTAAGACTATAGCTATTTACAAAAGGACCTTTATCCTCTCAAAGAAAATAAGCAAGTCGTTCTCAGATGAAGAATGCAGGATGTTATATGAGATCATAGCTGAAGGAATACTCTAGAAGGTACTTTGTGTACAACATTTGAATTGAGCCTTAAAGAACTTATGTAACTTCCCAGTTTACTGTACAGCACATACATGCATAAATTGATCAATTGTGATGTTAATTCAAGTTACTCAGGAGAGAACCTGCAGGTTTATCTGTGACATGGTCCCCAGGACAAAACACATTCAAAATGAAGTCAGGAATAGAGATGCTTCCCAAGTCATTTGAACTCAGAATCTTATTTGACTTATTATTGCTTGTATGCCTTGGTGGGACTATGTCAGTCATTGTCTCATTCCCCATGTCACATTGAATTTGCGGAAGGTATTGCTTAATTTTTCTCTCCAATCAACTAGGTAACTTTGCAGTTGGTTGGCTGACATCATGTACCATTGCCTTTCTAGCCCTTTCTAGCCCTGCATTTAGTGTCCAAAGCCATCCTTTCTATTACATCAGCGTCCACCATTTCAACTTGAGAGAATTGGAGCTATGATGTTTTGCACAAGCTGTTGGTTAAACTCAATCCAAATCCCTCACATTTGAAATGGAAGCTTAGTGATTTTCTTAGTGTGTTCTCTGGGAAATTATGAAAGAGGATTTTCTCAAGAGGATTTCTTATTCGTTGGACTAGAAAAGAACACCTGCTTTGGAGGCTTTGATGAAGAAACTTGGAAGAAGTCTAAAATCTTTTACTACAAACTGTACTGTTTGCTTCTTTGACGGCAGGTGTTTGAAATTTTAAGTTCAGAAAGGAATGTGCCATTATTTTTCATGAAATCCACCGTTACTTAAATCATTCCCCATGATGGAAATCCAACTAGAAATAGCATTCCAAAGTATGTTTTTTTAATTGTTTCCAAAAGTGATGCCATAAAAGTTAGTGCCTATTAAGACTTTGATATAAAAATTATATGATAAATATTTAAATTCACTGGAGCCACATTCTCCAAACTAAAGACAGTCTGTTCTATTTATCTCTGCAGTGAGTTTTAGTTTTTTTGGACATCTTTCTATAAATATATTTAATTAGAGACACAGAATCCTTTTAAAATTTAGTTTACATTAATGTAAATCATAGTATACACAACTACCATTAAAGTTCTATATTTGATTTGCAGAAAAGAAATCTCTAGTCTGAAAGATATTCTAGCTGCTGCTTGTCCTAAAGGGATATTTTCTGAATTTTCTCCCAAAGATGCGGAAAAACCAAAGACTGAATATGGCTTTTTTATACAAGGATGAACTTTTTAAAAGATGATTCTAGATTTTCTTTAATGAATTTAAACCCTATCCATTAGAGGTAGATGCTGAGAAGAGAGTTATATTCTTTGGCTGTCTGCTTAGCTGACTCCCACAGACTCTCTTGTGATTCATACATCTAAAACCATGACCAATTTTGTGATGACCGTATTTACAACATCCTTGGAGATAAAATAAAAAATTGCATCCTACAAGTTATCCCATCCTACCCCTTCCCACATCTTACCATGGATCAGGTGCAGCATGGGGTGACATCACTCAATCAGCAAGCATTTATTAACTGATTACCACATGCACAGTATTAGGGTAGGCATTTTGGGTCCCTCTTTCATGTGATCCCTGAGTGGTCTGTGCACTGCCATAAAGAGCCCATGTTACTTTATTGGCTTCTGACTTTTACTTGCCTGAGCTTCAATTCAAACATTCGGTCTTTCATGCATTCAATAAGTTTTGAGTACCTACTGTGTGCCGGGCCTTGGCCTAGACACTAAAGATACTATGGTGAACAAGACAGACAAGGTCCCCACCATCATGGAACTTACAGTCTAATCATGTAGGGAACTTGCCTAGAGACCTATGTGTATCACCAGTGAAGATTTCTCCTTTACCGCTATGCTCGCCAGTATAGTCAAGAGGAAAATCCTCACTTAAAAGGGAAAAGCAAAATAACATCAAAACAAAAGAGACAAGCAAGCAATCTGGGAACTAATAGATTTTACGTCAGAGTCAAACTTTAGAGGAGATATTCTTCAGTTGGTGAATTGGTGACCAGCCAGGCTAGTTTATAAGTAATCTATTCATATTAATGTCAAGGGTTCCAGAACAGTCTGCCCAGTGGGCCAAAGGCTATCTGTCTTCCAGTTCAGAAGAAAAGGAGAACTTTTAGGTACTTACCTAGGGAATGATTTTCTCTTATGCAAATAATGAGAGACATTTTATTTTATGAAAGGAATTCTTAAGTTAGTGGTGCCCAGTTATAACCATCCCATCTACCCTGTACTAACCCAGTCAAGATAGGCTCACTGCTTTGGTAAACAGCCTCAAATCCCAACAGCATAATTCGGTACTCTTTATTTCTCACCCACTCACAAATCAGGTTTGGAAGAAAGACTCTGCTCCTCACAGTTATCCAGAGATTCAGGCTCCTTGTAACTAGTTAAACTGATCCAGGGGCAAATCCTGTCTGTAACCATTTGCTGGGGTTACTTTGGGAAAGTTACCTAAGTCACCGTTTTCTCACCTAGATAATATTAGTACCTGCCTTATGGATTTTTAAGTTAACTTACTTGGCACAGTAACTGACAGGTATTAGGTACTCAGTAATGAACTATTATCCTTAATTTCCTACCTCTGATAGTGCTGTCATCACCAACATCCCTCCAGGAACCAGAAATCACCACTGCCCAAGTTGGAGGAAGTACCTCCCTGGCTTTAGGATAACAGCTAACTCTAAGAGAGCTAGATAATCTTGTAAGCTCTTTTCAAAATAAGTGCTTTTGTCTTCACAACATCCAGTTTTATAAATGAGGAAACAGAGAGCTTAAGCAAATTCCCAGTGTTACACAGTATATAATGGAGTGTTTGGCTCTGGACTCCTGGCTCTTTATTCACTATGCTATATTGCCTTTCAAGCTGGAATATATTGTATTTTTCCTAGAAGTAGTGTTATATGTTGTGACAGATTGTACTCTCCAAAAAATGGCCATATCATTATATCGATTCCCACATGATCTTTTAGGATCTTGCCACACTCCATCAAGAGGCAGAGTCTATTACCCTCCTTTTGAACCCACATGGGCTTGTGCTTGGTCCAACTGATAGAGCACAGTGGAAACAATACCAGGTGACTTCCAAGGCTGGATCATAAAAAGAGGACAGTTTCTTTTTCTCTCAGCTATTCTTTGTTTCTCTAGCACGTGACACTTGCCCTTAGAAACCAGCCGCCATGTTGTGAGGAAGCCCAGACCATATAGAGAGACCCCATGTAGGTATTTCAGCTAACACTTCCAGGTAAGGTCTCAGCCAACAGCCAGTATCAACTGCCAGACATGTGAGGGGGCAAGCCTTCAGAGGATTCCAGGCTCCAGCATCAGATGCCCCTTATTCCTCCTGACACCAAGTACACCAGAGATGAGCCATCTCTGCCCAGCCCTGCCCTAAACTGCAGATTCATGAACAAAATAAAAATTGTAATTGTTTTAAGTCCATAAGTTCTGGAGTTATTTCTTAGGCACCAGAGTAACTGGAAAATATGGGGCAATTAGAGATGACTGAAATACCTATACAGAAGGCTAAACTTCAGGTACACATAGATTAAATACGTTTTTGTGATTTGGCATAAATATCTAATTAAATAAATTCTGGAGGAAAATATATTTCAGCTACCAATCAAATTACAAATGGGCTTTAAGTATACATCTTGTTTGTAAATTTGGAACAGTCTTACTTATTAATGCTATTGCTGGTTGTAGGAGAAGATTTGGGCTACACCGAAACTGAACTGTGTGCCTTAGTAAAATCTCCCTTATTGCCTCCTGTTGCTTGGGACCCTCTCTGCAGGACAGTCCAGTGTGGATGGCAGTACTTTTGCCATTTTCCTCTGGTCATTTCTTAGTTCTTTTTATCTGTTTTTGTCCCCCTCTCTCATACCTACTCTGTCTAATCTGCTGCTTGGTTTTCTATTGATAGACCCAGATGTCTCACTGACACTCTCTTTGGGCCCATTTCCAATGCTCCCAAGCCTTTTTTCTCTCAATCTTTCTCTAATTGTTTATAGTAAAGCTGGGAAATTCCTCTTGGCCAGGTAAAATTTAGTTCATTCAGCAAAGCTTTTTTCTTCTTGACAAAGCTGCCAAAATGGCAGCTGTCCCACTGGCTTGCAGCACCATGTGTTTGGTCAAACCTAGCACTTGGAATACTCAGAAATGTCCTTGTGTCCTCATTTTACTGCTGCAGAGAAATCAATACCCCTGACTCTCTTCACACTTTCCTAAATGTCACCCCCTTCTGTTGGTCCTCCCACCTTCCATTTAGAAGGCTAATCGGTTTGTTTGCTCATTCATATATTCATTCAATGTTTGTTAACTCCATATAGTGGGCCCTGGAGTTAAGCACTTATGAAAAGCTTTCTTTCATGTTCATTGACTGGTAATGTTCCTCCGTTGTCTCTCATTTGCTTACCGTAGACACCAGGCAGATGTGGTCCAATCATCCAGACCTTTTATTTATTTTTTATTTATTTATTTTTAAAGATTTTTATAGGGGTATTGGGGGAGGGGAACAGCGTTGGGGAATCAGGAAGGGGAACAGACAAGTTGCTGTCCTTTTGCTCTTCAGTCTAGTTGTGGAGGACATCACTTCACTGGCCCACGTTGTTATCATCATTGCGCTCTTCTCGGGTGAGGCAGCTCAGTCACCAGCCTCTGACGGCCACTCACAGCGGCTCTTGACAGCTCACACCGGCTGCCAGCTGCTCATGCTGGCTGCCGGCCACTCACTGTAGCCTATGGCAGCCCACTGCAGCAGGGGCTGCAGCTATGCCATCCCTGGGGACTCACAGCAGTCCAGCTCCAGGTAAAATGTTCACCATTTTAGCTGTAGAGGGCAGTGTCACTGGCCCTCATATGTGGGAACCGAACCAGGGTCACTGGTATCCCAAGCCAGCTCTTAACAAAAATACCACTTGGCCGGCCCCATCCAGACCTTTTAGTGACCAGCACGTGTTTCACCTCATCCAAGATGGTCCAGTTAAGTAGGCTACTACAAGGGTATTGTAGAACCAGCCAATGTTTGAAAAGGTTACAGTCCATTGGGGAGGTTGGACAGTGTATACAGCTGAGATCCAGAGCTGTGTCTTCCATGTTGGCTATAACCTGCCATAGTGCCTAGTGTAGTGCTGGACACACAGTATCTGCTCATTAAATCTCTGGTAGATGATTAATAAATAAATAGATTAACTACAGAAGGATATGTAGCATTGAGATGACTTCAGAGAAGAAGTGAGCTTTGAGTTGGCCCTTAAAGGATGAGAAACATTTGCATGACCAACAGAAGTTGAAAGAATTGTCTGTGAATAAGAAACATCATAAATCTATCCTGATAACAGAAATTAGACACTCATCCACCTGAGATCAAGAAAATGGTTGGGGAGCCAGCCGAGTGGCTCAGTTGGTTAAGAGCTCGCTCAAGAGTGTGAGCTGAGCTCTGAGCACCAGCAGTTCGATGCCCAGCCCGAGCTGAGCTGCCACTAAGCTGCCAACAGGTGGCAGGATGGCTCAGCTGAAAATAAAATTAAAAAAAAAAAATGGTTGGGAAAAGAAATAACGCACAATCTATAAGGTGTGTCAGTGGAGAATCTAGAATTTATCAATTTAAAATAAGCAGTATTTGAACTGACAGACAGCAGGAAGCCAGTAAAAGGTTGCACGCAAGTGAGTGATGTATGTGTCAAACAGTGTTATCATAGTTTAATCATTCTGTTTCCTTTTCTTTGACAATTGATTTTTGAATATTTGTTAAGTGTTTCTTTTTATCCACTTTTCTCATAGAAAAGTTCTAACTTTTTAAATTAAAAAAAATGTGAATTCTCTTTTGCCCTCAGTACTGTGTGAGCAGCCGTTTTATCTATACCTGGATGGTATCTGTAGGAAGAGCTGTGTAACATCATAGTTTTAAAAATATAATCTGTTATTTAGCAAAGCCATATTCACATAAAACCCAAGCCAACTGAAAAAAAAAAATCAAGCCTTCATAACCTTTTCTATAGAACCATACTATAATGATTATATAATTATAATTGATATTCACAATGAAACCACTGGGATATTGCACCATTTTTCTGATAAACCTTTTGATTAAGTCATTAGTGAAAAACTAAATTTTGTTCAGTGAAGTCTTAGTTGTAAGTACATTTCATTATATCCGAAGTCTCTGAAAACGCCATCAATATACATGTTTGGCAACTATCAGAATGTTCTAACCAAACCGTCCCATTCTAAGAAAAATATTGTAGATTACACATGCAAAAAGTGTGATTATATATATATATATATATATATATATATATATATATATATATAGTATAAAGAGTAATAAGAGGGCCAGCCGAGTGGCGCATTGGTTAAGCGCTGGTTTTGGGATGCCAGCGGCCCCGGTTCGGATCCCACATGAGGGCCAGTGACACTGCCCTCTACAGCTAACAACAGCTCCACCTGGAGCTGGGCTATGCGAGCCCCAGTGATGGTGTGGGCTGGCTGCCATAGGCTACAGTGAGTGGCCCGCAGCCAGCGTGAGCGGCTGGCAGCCAAGTGTGAGCTGCCAATAGCCGCGGTGAGTGACCATCCAGAGGCCAGCGACCTATCTGCCTCATCCGGGAAGAGCGCAATGACGATACCAACAGTGAGGCAACATCCTCCGCAACTAAACTGAAGAACAAAAAGACAGCAACTTGTCTGTTCCCCTTCCCCGATTCCCCAACGCTGTTCCCCTCCGCCAATTCCCCAATAAAATATTTAAAAAAAAAAAAAAGAGTAATAAGAAATATATCCTTACGAACCTAATGGAAACACCATTTGTTCATCATTCTAGTAAAGTGTAAGTTCACACACTGATACCGATAAATTCACCACAGCAGCTTGCAGGTGAATACTGGTCCTGGAGTGCAGCACCTCACAGGACTTGAATCTGTGATGTATGTAGTTTTAAAATCTCCAGTCACATCGAGTTTTTAAACCAGTTGAGGACAGAATGTCACTTAGCTCAGTCTCAGATAGAGGGCAAAAGGGGAGCGTTACGCTTTTAGAACATTACTCAACATTACTGCTGGCAATTGTGTATGTTTGGCAATGGATTTCTATTTCCTGAGGCCATTGCCCACCTAGATGCCCCTGCCTCCTGGCCATTCAGGAGTGAATGGCCGTGGAACCCTTGATGAACTCTGAGCTCTCCTATAAGGCCAACTGCTAGGGGCAGTTAAAGCAAACCATTCACTTTCTTGGGGATTTTCTTTATGGAGAGCATGAACAAAAATTTAAAAGCAAGTTATAGTTTTCATGAGATTATTTTTCTGATATATCCAGAAGATGTGTTCCTAAAATAGAAGCTATTTAAGAAAGATGCAACATCTGGTCCAAATTCCACTTTGTAAAAGTACCTGGCACTAAAAGCTGCTATGCTTACCTCCGAAAATGTTGGTCAACTTCCAACTTTAAAACCTAATCCATTGCTGTTCGGTAAATAACTCCATCCCTCCTCTAGCCCTCAAAACAGTCTAGGGATTAATGCCATGAACTGACCAAGAGGCCCCCAACTGTCCCATCAGCATCCTTGCCAGGAGGATTGGCAAAGTCACAAAGTGACTTGTAAATGGCAAAAACTTAATTATGCTGCAGGTAAAAAGATACTGATTTTTAGATTATGTGAAAAAGGAAAAGGTCTCACTGAAATCATGTTAAATCATATTTACATTTAATAAATGGGGAATTTTTAATTGTGGTAAAATATACATAATATAAAATTAACAATTTTAACCATTTTTAAATGTACACTTCAGTGGCATTAAATACATTCACATTGTTGTGAACCATCCCCACCATACATCTCCAGAACTTCTTCACCTTCCCAAACAGAAATCCTCTACCCATTAACCACAATTCCCCATTTCCCCCTCCCCCTTAAGCCCTGATAACCACCATTCCACTTTTTAAAAACAGGCATATTTTAAGGAAGCTTAAAATAAACCTATAGTTCCTCTTTTCTTTGCATAAGCTCTTTAATTAATAAAGCGCCTCCTAAAAGTCCCCAAATAATGGGTAGTTTCTTAGGTTTACACAACTGGACAAAGTTTACACAAATTCCATGATATAGAGATTTTAGACACAGGACAGAGATGATGAATTAAAGCACATATTCCAACCTACCTTCTTAAACCATATTCAGTACAATTTTTATATAATCACTCAGCTCACCACTTTGCTTGTCAAAGAGAAAACCATTTAACCTGAGACTTTCTGATTCCAGCAATATACTCAAATAATCTTATATTAGTCTTCTATTAATACTCATTTTAAGTAACTCAACATATGTTTATGATAGAACATTTGGAAAATACAGAATAATATAAAAAAAAACAAATATCACAATATTCTACTGCCTAAAATAGCCAATATTCATATTTTAAAATTAAACATCATTGTATTTCTTCAACATTATACTTCTTCAAGAAAAATATATATTTCTTCAACAAAAGAAACAAACCCTAAAGTGAACCTGAAGATTTTAACTTCAGATAACTGTTTCCTTAAAGCAGGAATTATTCATTTCTAACTAAATTTAGTTACCAATTAAAAATTGAAAATCAATCAAATGTTTAAAGATTGGGGATTAACAATTTTTAAAAAACTATTTGTTTTTTAACGGTTGTAGGTTTATATTTTCGGTTAGTAAAGCTTAGTTAACTATATCATAAAGACCAGAAAAGACCATGGATCAAACAAAAATACCTTTGGGGAAAAAATGGTTTTTAAACAGAATTCAAAACAATCCCTGCTTTAGGAAAGTTTTCCTGGAAAACAAAACAAAACAAAATAAAGCAAAACAAAAACTAGGTAAAAAGGATAATCTGCAAGGAACAGAGCCTATAAAGTAGGAAAAATAAATCATTGAAGTAGTTACTTTCCCCAACAGCATAGAGCTCACAGAGAGTTTAGACGACTCACCATATTTATTGACCCTCTTTCTTGACGATAGATGCTTAACTTTATTTGCTTCAGACACCAGCATTTTTAATATTCCATTAATTGTTTAAATACAAATTGTATTTTACTTTGCTTCGTATTTAGGCTACAATTACCGTTCATAGATATTTATCTTTATAGAGTTTCTAAGTATCTTTCTCTTTTCTATTTGACCTGGAAAAACTTAAATTTTCAGTACAGATGTGGCATGTCATAGTTTACTTCTCGATTCTTAAGTATCCAGTTAGGCCATGATAACTTTTTCCTTGTTGAAGATGTTTTTCACCAAGCAATCTGTCTCGCTATTCTAATTCGGACTAAATATAGTCTGTTTCCCTGGGATTTCTTTCTATCACAACTGGATTATTTCTATTGTTTCCAGGTTTACCTGTTTCTTAGGTTCATTTTCCATTTTGCTAGAGTATATTTTTTAATTTTTCTTTTTCAAAATGGCAAAAGAAGGGCTAAGTCCTTGTAAATATTAATTTTGCTTTTATAATTGAAAAGTAAATTCAAAAATAACTTTACATCACAATTTTATAGGCTTTATTTCATCGTCGTCTAGCAACCTGAAAAGCAAATGCAAATCTGCTGTCATTTTGATTCCTTTATACAATAGATAGCATTTATTCCCCTGCTCTGTGAGTTTCAGAATTTTCTCTTTGTACTTGGAGAGATCAAATTTCACAAGGAAGTGTCCAGGTATATATTTTTTTATGATTCCTCTTCAGGCTTTTTAATCTGAAAACTCAAGGTTTGTTCAGCTCAGGAAAATGTCCTTCTGTTATTGCTTTGAAGTGTTGATCTTCTCTATCATCTTTCTTTTCTCTTCCAATAACTCTTATTATTGAAAGGATAATATGTCTTTTAACTCTAGGAGACATTAGATCTCTTGGGTCTCTCTCTTATGTTCTTAACTTTTCTCTCCTTTCCCTTTTATGTGCATCCAGAGAATTTCTTCAAATTTGTATTCTGGATCTCAAATTTATTTTAATATCATTTCATTTCAATGATTCATCCTTTCTACTAAAGATCTTTTCAAAAATTTTCTTCAGTTTTATAAAATCTTTTTGTTTCTAACAGCTCCTTTTTCAAAGCAGCATACTATTGTTTTTAGATGCAATATTCTCTCAAATCTCCCTAAAACCAATAATAGTACTTTTAAAAAAAAGTGCTGTGTCCTATTTCAACTCTGTTTACTTTGGCATCAGTTGTTCTCTTGTTCTTCTAGACCCTTCTCTTTCATGTTGTTGGTTTTCCTTAAATAACTTGTGACTTTGACTATCCCAATAATATTTATAAATGGAGGACTGGATTAACTAGGAGGTAGTTGGTGAGATTCCTTGGCTGTATATGTGGAAATGTTTTTCTACCATGCTTCTCATGAATGTCAGGGCTGGCAGTGACTGACGATCATGAGAGGTGCGTTTGAGAGTAAGAAGAGACAGGCAAGCTTATAATTGCCCAACTGCCAAAAAAGTCTTGTTTTGGGGCTGAGCTACATTGACATACTGCTCTTCTGTGCAGAGCTTGAAGTGGGTGGAAAGAGATGGAAAAAAAGCATTTTGCAGAGCTCTTTTATTAAGGGCTCCTTCTTCCTGTGACTCCAGCCCTGAAGTCTTCAGGTTCTGTTGGAAAGAATGGCTCTCACGTCTTTATCAACTCTTTTGAAATCTGTTTTATGTGGTGGTTTTTATTGGCTCAATCCAACTCTTGTTTGCTATTTTCCAGAAATTCCTTAAAATTTCTGTCTACTGATGATAAACTTTTCTGATTTCCATCCCTATTACACATTATTCTTTTTCACACATGTTTTCTGCCACTTAGGTGGAATTTTTGGAGGTAGGACAGGTAAACTTGCATGCTTAGTCTGTCATCTTAAAGTGAGATTGTATTAACATTCAGAATGGTTGTACCAACGTGTTAGTGCATGATTGGCATTAGGCCTTGGCACATATCGTACTCTCTGTAAGGCCATTTCTCTTTCTTTCATGGCCCAGACAGCACTCCCAATCCTGTCTGTCCACATGATCAACATAGATCACTAATACAAAGAGAGCAAAGTGAAAGACGATGGGTCGCATGACCCAATTTCATCATCAGACCCATAATGTCTGCCTCCAACAGGTACTGCCTCATCCTAGGGACTCCATTTAGGCCCTGCCTCCTCTAGGAAGCCTTCCTAACTTCCCCCATACTCCTGTATGATACAAACCCTGATTATAACACTAACCACACAGTTCTACAATTTCCTGTTTGCCTCCTCCACAAAACTCTAAGCTTCCCAAGTAAACTAGGTGCCTTGTTTCATATCTGCGTCCTCAGTGCATCCACAGGGCTGGCATGTATTAAGTGCCCAATACAGGTTGAATAACTGCATAACTGAATGAGCAGGGAATGAACAAGCTTGATGTTGACCTTGGAAACAAGTGTGTTGGCTTTTCTCACTCTGGGGAAGGGTGTTTCAGGCAGAAGGAGCACTATCAGCCAAGGCTCAAAGGCGAACTGCAGCATGGCTTTTTTGGAGGAAATTGGTAGAGGTTGTTCCCAGAGGACTGTAGATTATTGGTTCATCCAAATACAATCTCTGATCTCTGCTGTGTCCTTTTGTGCTGAGTGGCAGCCTGATTACAGGATTCTTTGATCTTTGCCACTGAACATCTTTGTTCAGCAAGTGCAGGTCTAATTAGCGCTGTTGTATTTTAACAGAAATGCTGGTGCCTCAGTTCTGTAGGTGTCAGTAAAAGCTCCTTCATGGTTCTGTATAATCCTGACTTAAAACCGACAGCGATTTTCTTTGCAAGTTTACATTAAAGGATCTGCTCATACTTGCATGAAGTACCATTAATTGTATTGAGCCTTTGCTTCCCAGGAACAATATGAAAGCAGAGACAGCCTAGAATGGAGTTTCCAGGCATCCTTGGGCTCCTGTGGCCTGCTGGGAATTGGTCAAGCACAAGCGCCTCCTTGACAGTGCTCTGCCACTCACACAATTGCCTGCCAGAACCTTACCAAATGCCTCTAACTCCAATTATCACCTGAAAGTCCTCCGCAGAGGTCTGAATGCCTTGCCTCCTATTTCTGGTAACTTAATTAAAACTCCACTAGTTTTCAGAGCAAGTCAGCTCTCAATTCCTGGTTAATTAAAATGAGTCTTTTAATTTCCAGATGTGTTATTTTACCTACATGTCAGGTGCTCAATATGTATTTGTCAAATGAGGGAAAGAATGAATGAAACATTCAAGAAGGGATTGGGTTTGCCTTTTCTGAAATTAGAATGAAGGATCACATCTGTTGGAAATTATGCCAGGTAAGGGCGGGAATCTGCTTTTCATCGCAGGCCATTTACTCTCTCCACTTTAGCTATTTTCAGTCCCATTGTGTACTGCACAAATCATCCATCTCTTGTCTTTGGGAATACTTCATCCCAGGATTTACAGTGTCACAAAGACATCTCAGTAGGGTTCTTTTATTTGTCCATAGACAGGATTGTCTGCGGGATATGCCAATCCCTGTGGGCTCGCTCCTCACCTGCCACAGCAGAGACCCCGGCTCAAGAGGCACATCCATCACATCCCCAACTTCTCAGCATCTACTCGAGCTTGTTTTTAAGAGTGAGGCTATGTGGCCCATCACACTGTCCTGTTAAATGTGGGACAGTAAAGAGCAGGACATTCCCAGTCGTACGAATCAGGAGCTGCCTTGGCAACCATCGGTGAAATCGCAGGCCATGCTAATAGGAAAATGAGGTCTGGGAATGCTCGCAGTATAGTGACTGGCAAAAAAGGACACATTTTTGGCAGCTCTTGCGGTAGTCAGGGTTGAAGACACAAGGAAAGACTGCATGAAGGTGACATGGAAGAGAAGCTAGAGTGCTCTCATTATTCAAAATCCCTGCTGGATCTGAGGTGTTGGGTCAGTGGAAATGGACCCCCGGAGGGCTTGTGGTTGGAATCTTCCCAGGGGCCTGAGAAGGGAGGTGCAAGGCCCAAACACAGGCCTCCAGCCACTGGGGTCCGAGTCACAGTGGTGTGGTTAAAAGGTGCAGATAACGAAGGTTGACTTCAGAACCTTGGGACCAGAATCTGTAGGGCTGGGGCTTGGGTTCTACCTCTTCATGGAACTTCCTAGGTGATTCTCCACTCACACCAGCTAAGCCTTGAGAGCCACCTGTTCCTCTTAACCGTCTTACTCTACAAGGATCTCCTGCTATGGAAAGGTTGCCCAGCACCATGAATTTCAGTCAAGCATGTGGCTGCTCAGCATACACCATGAGGAGGCAAGTTCTGTGCCCTCACATTTAACAAGTGACTCCAGAATATAGGCATTGCTTTAGGCTTTGAAGGCAAGTCTTGCCTTTAGGGCATCACAATCTGCACCCTCAAACCAACACGATCACCTAGCATCACTAAAAATTCCTGTTGTGGATATATGCCATTAGTCACAAAGAGATCTGATGAAAATAGGAAGTCATCCGCCCAGATCACCACCGCAACTGAGTAACAACTCCAGGTGCCCCATTTGTAAGGAGCTACCAAAGGATAGGGCTAATTCACAAAGGTCATATCAGAACCTACAGATCCCCTAAGTAGCATTGTCAAAATCAGCAAATAAAAATATAAGACACCCAGTCAAATTTGAATTTCAGATAAACATCGATTTTTTTTTTTTTTTTTTGTACAAGCATGTCCTATGAAGTATTTGGGACATATGCTAAAATATTATTGGTAGTTCACCTGAAATTCAGATTTAGCTGGGTATCCTCTATTTCATCTGGCAGCCCTACCCTTAAGCTTATTTAGGAGCACTTCCCAAAAGATCAAGGCTGTCACATTTGGATATATGGTCACCAATTGCTGACTAGAGTAGAGGTCAGAGGCATGCCCTATTATCTTCACCTTCCTTAGAAAGTCGAGCATAGCACTCAGCTTATAGCAGATATACAGGGAGTCACTGTCAAATGGTTCTATACAAAGGAGGTTAATATCAAAGTTGTAGGAGGGGAGAGCCTGGTTGGCAGAACTGACGTGCCATAGGTAGACCTTCTCTCATCCATGGTGGTGAGTCCTCCACCTGGACTCACTTCCCATGGTCTCCATCGCTTGTGACATGAGATGGTGATGGCAGGAGCTGAACATTTCATCTTGCAACCTAAATATGTCTCTTTCTCTTACAGTTCTTTCTAGCTTCGTGGGTGAAAACCTTACTTCAAATATGAATTACTGTGAAGATTTTGTAAATTAAATCACATTTCCCTACTGGTTAATGTGATCATTTCATAGTTACATCTCTATTTTGGATTGATTTTTTTTTCTCCCCAAGGATAATAAGTTACTGAACTATGCACAAGGGAAGTTTCTATTGCAAGGAAGCTTATGAAATGAAAGAACACTTTGTTTGGTTATTTCTTTCATTGTAGGTCCCCACTTTCTTTAAGTTGGGACACACCTGTTTCCAAGAAATGGTTTGTTAGCAAGACAGCATGGCTTTGTGGGGGTGCACCAAAGAACCTTCAAGATATTTTTGTTCTTTTCTTTTGATTCCCCCCCACCCAAATTGCTATCCAGAGGAAAGATATTGATGGAAGGGAAGAGTAGCAGCCATCTATAGGTAATTAGTGAGTCTATGCTGTCTGCTTCATTGCATTCCACTCTAATTATTTATAATTATTGGTGCTTTGGGGGCAATAATTAAGAAGCAAACCACTCAAATTCCCTTGCTTGTTACAGAAGCATTTTGACTTTGCCTAAGTAGCACCCAATGACCATCTAAATTAGTCATTTCCCATCAGCCACCTTTGAGGTAAGTTATTAATAGTATTTATCCCTCATTACTGGGTGAGAAAACCAAATCCCAAAGAAGCTGATTCTGGCCCATGGGCATGTGGCAATCAGAGTCATGTCATGAGTATTAAAGCTCTTTCCTCCTCTGATTAGGCACATTTGTCATCTTTCACCAGCCTCCATGGATTGTGCAAAGACCAAAATTTAGAAATAATGTTTCCATTTACATAGTTATCCTATGTTTAGGAAATGAGTATTCAATGTTAGTCTTATATGAGAATCGCCTAGAGCACTTTAATAGAATGCTGGGGTCCCCAGTATTGGGGTCCCACTCCCAGACATTTGATTTGGGATGTGGCCTGGGCATAGGTTTTTTTGTTTTTGTTTTTGTTTTTGTTTTAAATTAAACTTTATTGGCATGATAATGGTTAGTAAAGCAAAGAGAGGTTTCAGGTGTACAATTCTATAATTCATAATATATATATATCACATTGTGTGTTCACCACCCAAAGTGAGTTCTTTTTCCATCACCATATATTTGATCCCATTTACCCTTTTCTACGACCCTCTTCCCCCCTTACCCTCTGGTAACCACTGTGTCTATGAGTTTTTGTTTCTTTGTTTGTCTTGTTCCTTTGTTGTTTTCAGTTTTATATCCCACGTATCAGTGAAATCACATAGTTCTCAACTTTTTCTGTCTGACTTATTTCACTTAGCATAATAATCTCAAGATCCATCCAAGTTGTTGCATATGGCACTATTTCATCTTTTCTTAGGGCAGAGTAGTATTCCATTGTGTATATATACCACATCTTCTTTATCCAATCGTCTATGAAAGGACACTTTGGTTGTTTCTGTGTCTTGGCCACCATAAATAAAGCTGCAATGAACACCAGAGCACATTTATCTTTACAGATAAATGTTTTCAGATTTTTGAGATATATACCCAGGAGAGAGATTGCTGGGTCATGTGGTAGTTCTAGTCTTAATTTTTTGAGGAACCTCCACCTACCTTCCACAGATGCACCAATCTGCATTCCCACCAACAGTGTATGAGGGTTCCTTTTTCTCCACAGCCTCTCCAACACTTGTTATTATTTGTCTTGCTGATGATTGCCATTCTAACTGGTGTGAAGTGATATCTCATTGTGGTTTTTATTTGCGTTTCTCTGATGACTAATGATGTTGTGCATTTTTTCCTATGTCTATTGGCCATCTGTATATCCTCTTTGAATAAATGTCTATTCAGGTCCTCTGCCCATTCTTTAATTGGATTGTTTGTGGGGGGTTTTTGTTGAAGTGTATGAGTTCCTTATGTATTGTGGATATTAGTCCCTTGTCAGAGGCGTTGTTTGCAAAGAACTTCTCCCATTCTGTTGTGCCTCTTTATTTTGTCAATGGTTTCTTTTGCTGTGCAGAAGCTTTTTAGTTTGATATAGTCCCATTCATTTATTTTAGCTTTTACTTCCCTTGCCTTTGAAGTCAAATTCATTCATGAAATCCTCTTTGAACCCAAAACGCTTCCGTGGTGCTCATGGGCAGGGAGGATTGAGCATGATGGTCTAGACAAAGTAAGCTTGGGTTCATGGGATGCTGAAGCTCCAAATCCAACCCAATAGTCTTCCCCCAAAGGTCTCCACCATCCTACCATTAGAGCCCCTGCATATGGAGCCTCTGGGGACATATACATTTAGCCTGATTTAAAGCATTTTATTACCAGAAAGGAAACATTAGCATAGAGTGGCTTACTAGTTAAGTCTAGTAGAAATACATCACTCTGATGAAGGGACAGGCAGAGACTACAAACCCAGGATATGATGTGCTGACCAGACTGGTGAGGGTGTGGTGGTGGTGGGAACTCTGGGCTGCCCCAAGATCAAAACCATGTAGGAGTGCCATGCTCCTGGGTAGTGGATCCAGAAGGTGAATAGATAGGCTTTGATAAGGAAGGGTAAGCCAAGGGAGGCTTCTTGGTTCCAAGCAGCATGCATTCTGAGGTTAGACTGCCTGGATTCAAATCCTGGTTTTATCACTAAAGCTCTGTGACCTTGGGCAAGTTACTACTTCTCAAATGATCACTTTCCTAATTTGGAAAACAGAAGTAAAAACTACAACCACCTCATCATTTGTTGCGATATGAAATAATATGTGATATAATATATCAGTGCCTCCTGGCCCTTTCCAGAGTCACTGGATCACTGTTAAGTTTTCTTCATTAAAATGGGGATGGATAATTACACTCTTCTGAAAGGTAACAAATTTACACAAGGAAATACAGTAATACCTTAGTTTGTAAACATAACTCTTTCTGGAAACAGACTACTCATATTGCAAGACATTGCTTGTTTACCACGTTAAAATGTATTAGAAATGTTTGCTCATCTTGCGGAACACTCACAAACCACGTTACTCACAATCCAAGGTTTTACTGTACCATGGATTTGAGCCATATGTTGATACAGAAGCAAGAGTGGACAGAGCCT
The DNA here is from genome assembly GCA_033961575.1 of Aselliscus stoliczkanus. Classification (NCBI taxonomy): domain Eukaryota; kingdom Metazoa; phylum Chordata; class Mammalia; order Chiroptera; family Hipposideridae; genus Aselliscus; species Aselliscus stoliczkanus. The sequence goes on from CM066731.1 coordinate 30,453,237, forward strand.
TATTAGGGAGTCCCTTGGCCTCAGAGTTGTAAAGTAAAGCTGTGGCCCAGGATCAGGCTATTTCGCTGGACCAAAGGATAAGAACAGGTACCAGGAAGCCAAATGGGGTTGTGACAAGACATGGCTCAAAGAGCACAGAGAGCTACCAAAATCAGAGGTTCATGGAGCCAAGTCCCAAGAAAATCCATGACCCAGAAACCAAGAAAGGTGCCCAAAGCTGAAGGAAGTGGTTGCGGGACTAGCTTTCCAGAGCTCACCGTTGGGAACCATCAGGGCTTTTTTCTCTGCCTCCTTTGAGAGTGGCTTAACCATAGAAGGTCTCAGAAGTGAGTATCTTAGCAGACATTCCGACAAGGGTGTGTGCTATTAGAAAATGCACTTTCTACAATAAATCAGAGCCCTCCGATTCTGCTTTAAACTGTGGACCTATCAGCACTTCCACAGTGGGTCCCACAGAAGGCTGGTCCTATGGGATGTTCCATGGTAAACATATTTACTGGGGGAATGAAATTTAGCATGCTTCTTTATCGGAGGACTTCTCAGTGCTTTTTTATTTTCTTTTAAATGTCTAAGAAGAGAATATGGTAAGAAGTATTTCTGAAATTAATGGTAGCCTTCCTTTTTTGGAAGAATCCCCAACTCCTATGGGGATCTTTTTTTTTTTTTTTTTTTTGCCATCTTAACTCCTGGAGCTTCTGCCTTAAGGCCCCTTCCTCACTTCTCAGGGGTGTGTAGAATTCTGAGGTCATGGCTTTATTCCCACTGAAGTAGACGCACAAGATGAAGCTATTAACTGTGTGAGGGCAGGGCCATGGCTGTCTTGTTTTCTCTGGCACATAATTGGGACTCAAATAGTGCCTATTTGTGGAATGATTATTCAATGAATGAGTGAATGAAATCATCTAATTCATGCCAAACTCCAATTGCTGCCCTAGATAGCACCATGCGGGGAGTGTTTTCTAAGGTTATTTTGTATAGGTCTAAGGATCAGGAGATGTAAGTGATGGTCTTGACTTTGTGCCTTTCTTTTTCAGCTATCTGAAATGGCCTCATTATAATCTTGTCCATCTTACTTCAAAACAGCCATGGAAATAGTTTGCAAAAATTAAACTCTCCAATAATATAGAATACAACTGTAATGATTTCCTTAAGGATTAGACCCATCTGTTGACATCCTGCTTGGGCCACTAGTATCTAGTTTGAGCTTTTGTGAAAATCCAAGCATATGGCTGTAAAGGCTGTCTCCAGGTATGTTTCATAACCACAGGCTGAGCAAGTTTAAATGGGGGAGAGAGATGAAACAAGAATGGGCAATTTTCTGTGACTGTTTCATAGCGGGTAGTGTTATTTTAAGTAGTTTCCCAAATAAGTAAAGTCTCTCTTCTATGCTTTGTGCTACTGCACTGTTAGAATGATGCATTTTTGTGAGAGCTTTTCCCACCCCACCTCACCCTTAACCTCAACTTGAGGAACTGGAAGTACCATGATGCTAGAGTGATCCCAGCTGAGGCTCAGCTGAGGGTCACAGACACAGCTTAACCAAAGCACTGCCTCATATGGGAGCCAGTGGGAGCAATACTACTGCCTGTGGGTTTCATCCATCTGCACTTACCCCACAGCAGTTCCCTTTTTATTTTTATTTTTTGGAGGGAGTAGGTGGAAGGAGAAGCAAGCAACTTTCGTGAGAAGGAATTGGAAATTATCTCAGATCCACAGCTGTAGTAATAAGAAAGAGAGTTCATGTGTCCGAATTCAGTACACTGTAAGTTACATTTAATTTGGGGGGTAAATTTAAACCTTATTACTTACAGTTGATAATACCGGGGGTGCCAAAAATGTACATATTTTAAGAGATGTTGTCTATGTATTATTACTTTTTGAAGTTGAATTGAATTACAGTAGCAATGTGTAGTATGATATTTGCCCAAAAGATGGCATTAATCAAATGCATGCTAGCGTCATTCATTGTATTACACTTTCAATACAGTTTTGTTCTTTCTTAAAATGTGTATACATTTTTTTGGCACGCTCTGTATGTAAAAATACAGTGGCCATATTTTCTTAACCCTGAATCATAACACAATCTAAGGATTTTGTCTATTTTTAAAACATTTATATGAGCAGTCTTCAATCTTCATAAAGATTAAACCACGTTTAATTTTAGATTAAACAATTCACTGTGTTGAAAATGAAGTGATTTGAAATCATAGCTTTTGGGAAATCTGGACTATGGCTGACTCTGCCCTGTGCCCTGGTGGGGGTGAAAAGAGACTTGGAAGTTCATGTCGTTTGCCAAGTGGGTCAAGAGTCCCTGTTGTCCCAGATGACAGCTGGCTTTAATTTTACTTTTTCCTGGTTAAAAAAAAAAAAAATAGCAACTATTTGCCAACCTACTTCTTTGCAGGAAGGCAGCAAGGAGTTTGCAAAGGTTTTCCGAAAACCAAAGCTTTTTCTCTGAAATGTATGGCCACAAAGGATGCATTTCTGGGATCTGATGCTTCCTGGTTTATTCAAATAACAATGATGATGTTAGGAACCTTCCAGCTATAGGGCTGTCTCGATGCTCAATGACAAGAACAACAAAAGCCTCATCAATGTAATGTGCTAATGACCTTCACTCCTGTTGTTTGAATTCTCTTCCTGGGCTGCTGGGTCTTCCCTCCGTGCTTGTCTGCTCTCCCTTCAGTCCACTGGCCAGCATTATCCAGTCCTGTGAATGTAAGTGGCTCCGTCTTGGTTAATTAGGTTATCTGAATTTTTTTTCCTTCTCCCTGGTACCTAATTTTGTTTGAGATTTCACAGTGCTTCTAAATTTATATATGTAAACAAACAGGGACACACTTTTTTCCCCAAGGCATTTATTAGAATCAAGATTAGGAAGCGATTTTAACTTTTGTACAATTGAGCTAATGAAAGTTGCTACTGTAGGTGGGTGTTGAAAATGTTCACAAGCGCCTCAGCAAAAAAAGAGCATTTGCATTCACCTCCAGTCGTGCTTGCCTGTTTTAGATTTGTAAAGCTGTGGGGTCAGTGCTTGAACGTGTGTCAGTTAGACAATAGCATGCCTACGTTATTTTCCAAGGGAAAGGAAAATGGCTGTTCTCTCTTAGGTTTTGGAAATATCTAGAGTATACAGTGCAATGTTCACTTAAAAGCTCACAGGTATATTTTAATTCATTTTCTTTATAAAGAGGGAGGACCGTTTCAATCAGAACATCACTTATGGGGTATTTGAAATGCCAGGAAACATTAATTTTGGGGATTTAAATATATTGGGTATAGAACTTCAAGTTTAATATGAACAATATTGTTATAAGATACTTAGGCTATGGACATTGTATTGGTTTCCCATGGCTGCTCCAATAAATCACTATAAGTTTAGTGCCTACAACAACAAATTTATTCTCTTATAGTTCTGGAGGTCAGAAGTCTAAAATGGGTCAGCAGGGCAGACTTCCCTTCTGGAGACACCAGGGAGAATCTGTTTCCTTGCCTTTTCTATCTCCTAGAGGTTGCCTACATCACCCTGACCTCTGCTTTTGTTGTCACATCTCCGCTGACTTTAGCGCTGCTGCCTCCCTCTTATAAGGACCCTGTAATAATAGCATTGGGCCCACCTGGAGAATCCAGGAGAACCTTCCTGTCTCAAGATTCTCAATGATATGTATCTTCAAAGTTTCATTTGCCAGATAAGGTAACATGGTCAAAATTCCTACCTACCACAGATAACTTAGTTTACCCTTTCTGATCAGTTTTCTCAGTGGTCTTCCCACAAAGCTGAAGGAGTTCATTACAGCTCCGATCTGCAGGTGTGGAGTGTGAACTTGAACATGCCATCATGCAGAAAGCTCCCTATGAGGAGAAGGCCTGCTGGTGCTTCAGAATCTTCTCTGTCCAAGAGAAAGTTCCAGTGGGCGCCAAACTGATGTTTTCTCCTTTTGCACCAAAGTCTTGCAAATGTAACGTGTGGCTTACTCCACAGAATCAAAAGCTGTTGTGTTAGGATTTGTTAAGTTCCAGGGCTCGGAATAAAGCAGTTCAAATATCCAATCTGTCCCTTACTGAGTGTGTAATGTTGCACAAGTTCCTTATTTTAATTAAACCTCAGTTGCTGTCTCTGAAAAACAGAGATGGTAACTTCCAGAATTGCTGTGAGATTACAGAAATAAAATGTGTAAAGTGATTGGCCCATGCCTGGAATTCAGTTGTTGCGCAGTGAGTGGTGGTTGTGGTAAGGTCTTACACCAGGCCGGCCCTCGCGCTGGGCTATTGAATATGCCAGAGGTAAAGAATGGTCACTGCAAGGCAGAGCACACTGGGAGTGAAGAGAGCTTGAGCCAAAGACCAAAGCCACCTCTGTCTTAATGAATGAGGCAGGCCACCAGCATCCTGCAAAGGAGATGGAATTCCGCACCTACATTGAACTTGTGGCATTTGCAGATGCAGTCTGAAAAGTTATTATTGAGACCCAAATTGGGAAGGCAAACCCCAATATGGGATGGTATGGACGGTGACCTTCTTAGTATCATAGGAGAGGAATCCTGATCCTGTCAGTCCATGGCAATTCCCACAGCCATGCTGGTTAAGACTGATACCCGATGCTTTGTAACGTGTACAGCTGCAGAAATCATCATTTGCTTGCTGACTTACGCTTAAGTAATGGATAATACCATTTTATCCCAGAGTGTGTGGCTTCCGCTTTATTCTCAATAATCCACTTTATTGTCACTCTAAATCCTGATTTTAAAAACCTTCTCCACATGTTGTTGTACATATGGTTTTGGACCAAGCGTGTTCTACCTACAAAAAACACTAATGTTTATTGAATATTTACTCTATGCCAGCCATTAATGCCAGCTGCCTAAAATATATTTTATTGTTTAGTCCTTGCAATAATTCTATTATCATTCTAATTGGTTTTACAGATGATAAAACACAGACTTCTAAAGTCTGAGGAACCTTCTCAAACTTACAATACTTATAAGTAGTGGAGCCAGTAATCCAATCCAGATCTTTCTGTCTCCAAGCCTCAGAATCTGGCACTTAAAGGGAGGATAACCAAGAAATAATAAAATAATATCAGGAAAAACAGTTACGTCTCAAATGGAAAAAATGTCCATCAATGGAAAATAGAAAAAATGAACTGCAGAATTACCCATAGATTCTGATTAAAGTTTTGTAAACTAAATAGGAATGTATATATATATATATATATATATATATATATATATATATAGTTATATATATGTTATACTTTGTATATATGTTATACTTTATGTTACACACTGTTATATATATATATATGTTTTAAAGTTTTTTGAAAACTGATGGAAGTTATGGTCCCTTTTCCTTTAAAATGCATGTGCACATATTCACACAAAATTTCACACACAACTTCAAGAAGTTCAGGTTAGGGATCTCCAATATATACATATTTCATGTAAAGAAAAATCTGGAAGGATATATAGCACATTGTTAATTATGCACTTTGAAGGATGGGATTGTAAGGTATTTTTCACATTATCCTTTATGTTATTCTGTATTGGTTGAATATGTTTTCATGAGCATAAATTATTTCTATAATCAAGAAAAAAATTAAGATTGTAAATGAAGCCCAATTGTTTCCAATTTACAGTGGAATTTACTGCTTAATTTTTTCTTGATGACCAGGCTTCTAGTGTTTTCCTGTGTCATAACCCAGAGATGATGGATAGACCTCTGAAAAAATTTAAAGAACGCTTTTGTGAATGCACTTAATATGGGCTATTCTGTCCAAAAAGAAACTTTCCCTAAAAGTTAAAAATAACTGAAAATAAGGAGAGGTATTGAGGGTGGAGCATTTTCTGAAAGGATTATCAGTGTTCTCCACTATGAAAGAGGTGTATGCGTGAGACTTTCAGTGAAGTTGTTCACATGAGAATTGAAGGGGCGTTTATGACGAGTAATGTGTGTTCTGTAAGAATCGAATGGTAAATGAGGATAATGCTACTCTGCAGAGGAAAGGAGCAAAGTATATTGTACCATAGCACAGCCCTGTATGTTTAGCAAATTATCCTTGGGCTATCGTTTAATATGACCTCTTAATCCTCATTTCCAATCAGTCTGGCATTAATTGAAATGGCTGTTTCCAGGATGCCCTGTTCTTAACTGAGGGAGTTTCCTAAACTCTTTATCTTCTCTCTCATGCTGTCCCTTGAGTTGAGGTGTCAGGATTATCATCTTACATAGCAATGCTGGGTTTGGAAGACAATTTCTCTCCTCATTCACACCCCTCCCCCACAATCACACCCCATATCTCTTCAGTACAGGGACTTTCCATACAGCTTAAAAATCTTATTCTGAGCATGAACAAAGATTCCAGGAGCAACTAACTTACTTTTCACTAAGAGGAAAAACAAAAATTAATCATATATTTTTAAAAAAAGAACTCTGCAATATTGCAACCTGATTTAATCTTGTTCTATTGGATTTTTGTACATGTTGGGGTTTGACAATAGCTGAAGACCCCAGGAGCTCTCACTGCCAAGAACAGCAGCAGGCCTCTTCCCACAGCCACCCATCACCAGAACAGTGCCCCCTTTAGTTTAATGTAGCAACTACAGTGGCAGCAAATATATTTGAAGCTCCTTGATCCATACCAGTGTGCTAGGCAAGGAAGGGCAGGACTTCTGTCCACTGCCCTGGCCAATCTGAAAACAGAATTTGCACACCACTGTTTGTTCTGCTTGGATGTGATGTAAGTACCATTTGCATGGAGTTCTGTGCATAGCAGCACGTGTAAGGACGTCATGTTATACACCTCTTCCCTGAAGGCTGGGACCAGAGAAAGATACAAATCTCTTTGCACACTGCTCTGCATGATTAGGAGCTTCCCACATACCATGATGAGAATCCTGACAGGTAACATCTGCCCGGTGATGTTGCAGGTGGGATCCACCTGCAGGAGGCCTGCTCTACGAGTAGCAGGCCCTGTTATTGAGACAATGAACATCCTGTCGTAGTTGAGTCCCTGCTTTCAAGTTAGAACAACCTGCGTTTCGATCCTGGCACGTGGACTAACTACAGTTTTGTAAAGTTTCTCACTTTCTCTTAACATCTGTTCCCTTCCATGAAAGATAGAGGTATTACTATCTACATTGCAAAACCATGCAGAGGAAAAAGTGGGGTGTCACATGTAAAGCACCACAGTGAAGCGCTCCATACATGACAGCTGATGATATTATTAACATGCTGTTAGCTCTCCCAGTTTTAAAAAAAGAATCCTTCTTTTGATCTACCTTCCTCTGCTAACTACTGTCCTACCTTCTCGCACCCCTTTTAAACAAAGGTCTCCCAAAGAGGGCCCATACTCAGTATCTCCAACTTCCCTCCTCACATTTACTCCTAAATACACTCCAACAGGCTTTGGCCTCACCTTTCCAATGCTACTTGTCAAGATCACAAGGTGAGGGCCGGCTGAGTGGCGCGGTGGTTAAGCGCTGGCTTCGGAAGCTAGCGGCCCCGGTTCGGGTCCCACATATGAGGGCTAGTGACACTGCCCTCAAAAAAAAAAAAAAAAATTTAAAAAAAAAAGATCACAAAGTGGTCACTGTATTGTTAAATGCAATGACATTTACCAATAGCAGCGACCAATCAGCAGCCCTTGATTGAAGCCATTACTCCCTCTTCCTTGATATGATTTCCCCTTGGCTTCCAGACAACACACTTCCTTGGCGAGCTCCTGTCTCAATGGCATTCCTTCTCAGTCTCTGTGGCTGAAGCCCCTTGTCTTTAGACATTGCAGAGACCCAGAACTGGGTGACTGTTCCTCTTTTCTACCAAAATTTATTTGCACGATGATCCCACCCAATCTTCTGGATTTAAATACCATCTTTGCCAGTGATTCCCAAATGCATATTACCAGCCCTGAAACTCAGTCCCAAATTCTAGACTCATATCCGACTGCCTAACTGGACTCCCCACTTGAACATCTAATAGGCATCTCAGGCACCCTGCATTTTTCAGGGTTCTCCAGAGAAACAGAACCAATAGGATATATGTATGTATATATGTATTATAAAGATCGTGGACACAGCAAGTCCCAGAATCTGCAGGGTTCTGCAAACTGAGGACCCAAGAGAGCTGATGGTTTCGTTCTTGTCTGAAAGCCTGCAAGCTCAAAATCCAGGAGGAGCTGATGGTTCAGTTTGAGTCTGAAGGCAGGAAAAAAGCCATTGTTCCCATTTGAAGGCAGGCAGGAAGAATTGTGTTTTACTCTGGGGGAGTCAGCCTTTGTGTTGTATTCAGCTGATTATATGAGGCCCCTACACACTAGAGGGCAATCTGCTTTACCTGGCCTACTTAGTCACGTGTTAACTTCATCGGAAAACACAGGCATACTCAGAATAATGGTTTTTAAAAAAAAATAAATTTTATTGGGGAACAGTGTGTTTTTCTCGGACCCATCAGCTCCAAGTCAAGTAGTTGTTTTCAATCTAGTTGCAGAGGGTGCAGCAGCTCATTGGCCCATGTGGGAATCGAATCAGCAACCTTGGTGTTATGAGCACTGCACTCTAACCATCTGAGCCAACTGGCTCCCCTCAGAATAATGTTTGACCAAATACCTGGGAACCCTGTGGCCCAGTCAAACTGACACATAAAATTAACCATTACACACACATGTCCAAAAATTGGAGTTCTGATCTTTTGGACAAAAGTTACTCTATCCACACCTTTCCCTGTCATTGGTTGGCAACTGTATCCTTCCAGGTTGGCTTAAGCCAAAAACCTTGGAGTCATCCTGGACTTGCCCCTTTCTTTCATATCTCACCTGCAACCTGTCAGAAAATCTTGTTTACTTTACCTTCAAAACATATCCAGAATTCAGCCGTAGCTTGCCACTTCCATTGCTACTGCCCTAACTTAAGCTACAATCATTGCTCATGGAGACCTACTCTGAACACTATATTTAAAATGGCTGCCACCAGTACTTCTGCTCTAATTTTATCCATAAATACTTCTCACCTTTTATGTACCACGTAATTGCCTTATTTATTCTGATTGTCATCTTTCTGTCTGCCTCAGGTAGAATGACTGGAACGGTGCCTGATATGTAGTATGCATGCAAAAAATGTTGGTTGGATGAATTGCCATTGTAGAGATGAGAAAACTGAGGCTTGATGCAGTTAACTACTTTGCCAGGTGACACAGTTAGTAAGAGTAAAGCTATTCTAAAGCAGTACTTAACAAAGTCACAGGCAAGAAGCACTGATGTTAGGTATGGTTCTGCAGTACTGGGCATCTATTTTCCACTTTTCATTAAAAGTAGACCTTATCCACATAGCAGTGTCTGTAGACCCATGTTAATTTACATAGTTGTGCTTGACCGTAGGAAAAGGTTTATTCTCTTATTCTTATATCTATGCCGTTCAGGCATCTGATAAAATCCCCTTGTTTGAAATATTTTCACCTTTCAGAAACTAATGGATTAATACTGTGGTCCCCTTGCCTTTTTTAAGCTCTTTAGAAGCCAAGCCAGACATCACTTTGAAGCTTTCCTTTTAGAAGTTAATCCTTTTATCTTCTTATAATACTTACAGTATTATTAAATTATTTTACAAGAGCAAAATGGGATTTTTATTAACTATATCTTTGTATCATTACCCACAAAGGTGAGATGAACGCTTACTCTATGTGGTCTTCATGATGGGGTTGGGGTGATAAAAAGGCTTCTAGAAATTTCTCGTCTAATAGGGAAATGTATATATATTAATTGGGATATGAATTCAACTGCTTTAATAGAGACTAAATGATAGTGGCTTAAACAAAATAGAATGGTTTCGCTCCCTCTCTCTCTATCTCTCCCTTCCCGCATCCCCCAGCTGATACACATTCAAGGGAGAGAAGATTGTCTCCCAAGGTCCCCTGGAGCCCAGATCCTTCACCATCCTCTACTGTGTTGTTCTCATGATGGTAGTATTTGGCTCACAGTCCCACATATACATTCTGGGCCCTGGAAAGAGGGGGAAGGAAAAGTGAACAAGTGACTTCTTTTATATGATATGACCTAAAAGTGGAACATCTCACGTCTACTCACACCCCATTGCACAGAACTTAGTCACATGACCATACTTAAGCCAAGAAATATAGTTGATAGGGTAGCCAAATGCCCAGTTTAGGGAATTCTATTACTAAAAGGAAGGAGAGCTATGACTATTGGGAGACAAATAAAAGTCCCTGCTCGGCCATATCTATAAATGTTCTGTTGCTCCAACTAAATATTAAGGCCTTAAAGGACAGGGCTACATTTTACCTTCTCCACACCTTGCACATTGTGAGCGGCCGATAAATATTTGTTGATCGAGCTATTTGGTTAATGAACTTCCATCCCAGAGATTTTGTGGTGAGTTGTTATTATAATGCCCAAAACAAACACTATTCAATCCCCGGGTAAATACTTCAGGGAAATAAATGTCAAAGGGCAACGTGAGCATAGGTTCTCCATACACTCCTTTGTGCTAAGCCGGAGAGGCCACCTACGACTATAGTAAAACAGATGCAAAAGATAGACGCGGGCGAAATGGTTCATGTTCCAACTGATCAGCGGCTTCATGAATGCACCCAGAGATTAAGTTACTGCTCCAGCAAATTTGCGGACTTCATTTCGGGAACTAAAAGACAGAGGTAAGTGTGGTTTCATGGCATACTGCATTCTTTTCTTAATTTATCTTGCTTCGTGGGAACCAGGCTCCCAGGCTAACCCTCCCCCAGGTAGCAGCAAGGCTGGCAGAATTGTTCTTTCTAGTCCATAAGGAAATGAAAATGAATCCTGCCAGAGGAAGTAAATAGAGCAGCAGTAAAGCGCCCCTTCCCTGCATCTGAACATCTGTTCAAACTTTTTGCAGCTCCCACGAGGAAGGGGACAGAAAACAAGGCTTCAATCTATAAAGGAAAAAGTCTGCTAACTGGCAATTTATGATCATTGGACCTGAAATGGCCCTGGGTTTATCTCTAAAATGCCTTTGAAGGAAGGCCAAGTTGGGTCAATAAATATGGTAAACAAGAGTATAAGGGGTGATGTTTATTATATTTATGAGAGCAAACCTTTGCAGAAGTTTACTTGATAAATTACTGCATTTACATAATTGCTGCTTATGCCAAATGAGATATGGATTCAATAGCAAAGGCCACACCTACACCTCAGTTTGAAACTTAAGGTTAAGATAAAGTTGAGTTGCTCTGGACTTGAAAGAAACAGCTTATGCTCTATGGTTTTGCAATTTCACTCACACACACTGGCCTCTCTTCGTATATCTGAATTAGCAAGGAGCTTGCTGCTTCTGGTTAAGACAGCCAGACGCTCTTCCTGGAACCTCAGTTACCCCAATCCAGATGTCAGTTTGCATTTGCTTTAGGACGAATGGAGGTCCCTTTCTCCTCATGTTGTCATCTGTCCTTCCCAGAATATTTAGCAATGTGGCTTTTAGCCAATCCTTTTCTTCTAGTGTGGAAGGCTCCCGAGTGGCTGGCTGCTCAGCTGGGCCCCCAGCTGGCTTTTTGTTTCCAGCTGCTTCAGAGCCCACTGGCCTGGAGGTAAAGCTGCAATGATAAGCGTTGTAAAAATAAAGTCCGTTGCTAGCCAGGCCAGCCAAGTGGCGTGGGAGGACTGGAAAATCCAGGCTCTGTTTTCTTGGCATGATAAATTGTCAGTGTCTGAGGTGTTCCACTGGGAGAAATGGGATGAGATGTTCTCTAACCAGACCTAATCTGTGTATTATCAGTCAGTAAGTCTTAGAGATCATGTCAGAACCAGGCTAATGGGACGGGAGCCATAACCTTGGGTGAACTTGTTTACTGGCCCCCATGTTAACTCGACTAACCTCTTTGGGTCTGGTGCAGCATTGGAAACGTAGCATCAGAATGCAGGACTGGTTGCTGTTTATTGAATTACTAAGGGGGAGGTAAATATTGGGCACTGTTTCATCAGGAACCAAACCAGCCTCTCCTCCGATATGCCCTATTGACAATACACTCAGAGCATCAGATATAGCTGTCCAGGTCAAGTTTTGGGGGTAGCTGTACATTTTCACATTTTTGTTCACACAAGGAAAGGAAGTAATAGTGACTATAGCTCCTGAAAATTCAGTTTGGTAACCTGAAACTTTGATGGCCTTTTTTTAGGAGAAATGTCTAGCTTTGTGGCTGGCTCGCTGCTCCTTGCTTTCCAAAATTCTTTTCTTCCTATGGCTGAATTGAAATAAGAGTAGAAAAAAAATATTGCTCTCCCAGCCCTGAGAGTAGGCAGGTCCCTAGAATATTCTCAAGACCTACCTGGAATTCAGAGGAGAGCTGGTTCCACGGGAAAAAAACAAACAAACAAACAAAACAAAAAACAACAAGATTTCTTTTTACTGCTTACAATTTCCCCTATGTACCAGGGAATTAAAGGCAAGTTTCTCTCCCTTCCTTCCCGTCTTTCCTCCTCTCTTCATCTCCCCTTCTCTCTCCCTCAGTGTCCTTGTCTTTAAAGATACTGAGAACCTTTTTGGCATGTTGCCTAGGCTTAGGAGAGAGAATCTTTGTAAAAATTTGTTTTAGCCATTGGCATGGAGGCACCGTATAAATCAGCAAGACACTTTGTTGTAAAACTTTCTCATTATCAACGTTCACTACTGTTTCATTTTATGAATGCTTCTTTGTCTTCCAAAAAGCATTTCAGATTAAGCAATGTGGTTATTGAAAATGTAGGAGGTTTCTGCTTGTGTGCTTGGCTGGCTGAATTACAGATGGCTGCCATGAATAGTACAATGCCAGGTTCCTGCAGGTGAGTCAAAAATATTAATTTATGAAGTAGATCAGAGATGGAAGTGGAGATTCAGGCTCCTTATTATCCAGTTGAGTCACTGGATTTTTTTCTTTTAGGTGAAAGAGCTCTGTGTGGCTCAACTATCCCATTCAGTTGGGAATCAAGCTTTTTCCTGTTAGTGGATACATAGATTCAAGTTGAATTACAAAAAAAAAAAAAAAAAAAAGTGTTTTGCATGCCCTGTGTGCCAGCGTCATGCTGAGCACTAGAGATGTGCAGATATATATATATAAGATATATAAGAATCAGCCTTGCTATTGAGTTTTTCATAATCCCTCCAGGAACTTTCACCTGTTAGCAACTGTCTTATAATGTGGAACGCACTCAAGTAAAGATATGTGCCAGGGACACATGGCAGGGGTGGGATGAGGAGTGGAATACATGGTGGGTCTTTGATGGCAGATCAATTGGGTTAAATCCAGATCTGCCATTATTAACTGCATGAAAAAGTTAGTGAATGAATTAATACCTAACTTCCCTTGCTATTATTGGGATTAAAAGAAATACTGGAAGGGTATATAAAGTGCTCATCAGTACAGGGTTTGACACCCAGAACACACCCAATGAATGATCATTTGTAGCTGGAGAGTAAACAATTGATTCAGGCTTTATTTGGTAGAAGTCTGGGCAGCATGAGAAAGGGCAGTGGGACCTGAGACCTGAGCAGGAGACACCTATGGAGAGATGAGAGCTCATAGCTGTTTAGGAAAAATCTGCCAGGGGAACAATAAATAACAGCTATATACAATGACAGAAGGGTAGTAGACTGGGGGGTGGGAGGTTATCACTTTGTGAGGACTATAAATATCTAACTATTACATTGTTTTCGTACCTGAAACTAATAAAAAAAAAAAAAAAAGGAAAGAAAGAAAAAGAAAAGCCTGCCCATCTCTGGTTGGGGCAGGAGTGAGTGGAGAGAGTGTCAAGAGCTTTAGAAATGACAGATTGGGGCCAGGTTGAGAAGCAATTTGTAATATCAGACTTGACATTAAAGACAGTGGGGTGCTATTAGTGTTTGCAAGCAAGAAAGTATCATAAAGAGAAATGAGCTTTAAAAAAAGCAGCCTTTCTCATAGCTATGTGAGAAACAGCCTGGAGGGGGGAGACTGGTTAGAAAATGAGTACATTAATGCAAGCAGGAAATTATGTTCACATTCACTCTGGCAGAATTTTTTGAAGGCCTGTTGTGTCTGGGCATTTTGAAAGGAACAAATGAAATGAGTGTAGGCAACGGATGGAGAGATGGGAAACAGTTCAATACATTTTTCTAAGGTAGAACTGATAAAAATTGGTAACTCTCTGGAAGTGGGGTGATGGAGAAGCAGAAGTGAAAAATAATTTCCTAGGAAAATAGATCTTTTGCACCATTAGAATTCAAAATATTTGTCAGAGCTGGAGGGCGGGAGGGAGAGAGAGAGAGAGAAAGACCACTTTTTCTCCTGCCTTTCTCCTCCCGCTTCTGCTTATTCTTTGAGAAAAGAAATCACAGGGACTAGTAATGGCAAGCCATCTCTGAGCAATTGGTCTAGCAGCCAGTTGAAGTCAGCTTCCAGAGAAATAATGGAAATTGAGTGAACGGTGAGAAAGTAGCGGACAGCTTTGGACAGTCTTCTCATGGCTTACCGTGGCACCTTGAATGTTCAATCAATTTTCTCTTTGAAAGAGAAATAGCACTTGACTTTGGAAAGTTGTTTTCCTGTCAAAGTGGAAATGTTATGAGAGACGATATTAAATAATGGAAAACATGAAGTTATTTGATGAGAGGTGGAGGACGGGATCTGAATGCCATCTTAGGTAAACAGTCAGAGTGAGTGGTGATGTGTAAATATTGACATGGAACCCAAGAGGAAACAAGGAGAGGAAAAAGGATTACAGTATGAGACACTTTTTGCTTATTGGAAAAATGTTTATGAGGGAATAATAAAATCTTAAAAAGAAGACAGGGACATATGAGACTCAGGAGGGAGCCACTATTGTCTTTGTGTTAATCCTTCCAGAAGTTATTGGCAACACTCTTATTAGAAAGACGGCCATTAGTATTATGGCATCATTTGTTGCCGGGGTGAATAACTTACATGTTACATAGTAGAGGTTCTAATAGGATCCATTTAATAATCATGAAAGAAAATATATTTTCTCAGGTAAAAGAATACTGTGGTTTAACAAGTGGCCCATGTTCCCAAAATATACACATATTTGCGTATGACACAGAGGCCAAAAGGTAAATGGTTTTATCTGTGAAAAGTTTGCTTTGTCCTGTGTTGCTGTTTTCGAAAGGTGTTGATCTTTAGTTTAAAAGAATTTCCACCAAGAACAGCAGCTAGATAGTAACAGCAATGTTACAATGCATTTTCCTGGCTTGTCAGAACCTATTACCCCGTTTCTGCTGGCAAGCCTTAGGATGTCAGGTGCAGGCTGGAAAGAAGCTGCTGGAAGGGAAACCTATGGTACAAAGAAGAGATTTTTGAGAGAAAGGAGAATATGGGATGGATGATGGACAAAAGAGGTGGTGAGGAGTGGTAGGCTGTGAACATGAAAGCTCCCTGTGTTTCCGGGTTGAATGTGAACCTTGATGGTTGGTGGATCCATCTTTATTCGAAGGCAGCCATGCTGGGTGTGGTTGATAGGACATAGTTGAACAGGTCAAACTGAGCTCTTGTTTACCATGATTCAGGTAACCATATGAGAATGATTTATTGTTCAAACAGGAGTACTTTTGAAAGTATTCATATTACTCTATTGATAATGAAGTCAGGACAACAGGTGTAAACCAGGACCATTGCAGGCAAACAAGGAGTTATGGTCATCCTAACCATGATAGATCTGTATTTTAAAGAAACTGTATTTAAAAATTCAGCTCTTAACTGAAAAATTCAGTATTCTCATTGCTGTGAATACTGCAATACTGAATACTACAAAAAAGCTGTGTCACCTCAAGAAATTGACAATCTGATCACACAGAAAAGATTCAAAAACCAAGGAATTGGCAGGAACCATTCAAGGTGGAGTCTATCCAAACACCAAATAAAGAATAATCATGGGATGTCAATGGATACCTCAATAAAGCTGGAAATAAAATGATAGTCATAGGATGTGGTAGGAAGATCAGTGGACTCGAGGTTGGAAGACCTTTGTCAAGTCATGGATCTTTCTTTAGCTGGGTGACCTTATGCAAGGTACTTAATCTCTTTAAGCATCCATTGATTTTGTTTAATTACTTAATTAATTCAGGAATGATATGGGCTTGCTTTATGCCATTGTGCCATAGTGGGAAAGGATATAGCCTTTACAGAAAGACATACCTGGGTGCAAGTTGCAGCTCTGTCCCTAACTTTGAGACCTTGAACTTATCAGAAGGGTTAGATACCCTTCTGAGCTTCAGTTTCCTCGTCTGTTAAATGGTGATAATCATACCCAACTCACAGAGCTGTTGTAAGCTTTTGCAGATGAGGAATAAAAGTGAGTTTTTGTATATAAAGCATTGAACAGTTTCCAACACACGGAAAGAGCTCAAAAATAATAGCAATTATTATTGTTCCAGGTACTGTACTGGTTACTGGGAATGCAAAGAGAATAGGGGAGAGGGACAGTGTGCAGTGAAGGTAGATAATAGTGTCTGCCCAAACACCTTCCTGGGCTGATAGAAGGTTTCCATGAGGACATTAGGCGAAACAACTTCACATGCCACAATACATAACATGCTGAACAAAAGAAAGACATTATGGCTATTACAGTAGTTGAGGCATTGTCTTGATTCTTCCCGTTCCCTACCTCTGAAGATGGAAATAAGAGATAGCCTTCAAGTAAGAGCTAACCTCATGTGTCTGAAATAATCCATACTTATACTCTCTCACAAAACAAGAAGTCCAGGAGGTGGATTGTTTCCAGGGTTGGTTAATTCCCTCATGTAATGATGTCATCAGGCATCCCTATTTCCACTAGGCCATTCTCAGATGTTGACTGACTCACCGCAGGGTGGCACTGGCTGTGGTCATTCCAGGCATTGCATCCTCACTACACCACACAGTAGAGACAGAAAGAGACTGTCTTTTCTGTATCTTTTCTTAAACTCTAAGAAGGCCTTCTCCGAATTCCACCCCAACCGTTGCATACTGACCTATAAGTTTCATGGGCCAAAATTAGATTCCATATCGCTTCCTAAACCAGTCAGTAATAAGACAAAGTTACTATAATTGACTTATCCTCCTAGGGTTGGGAAACCTTTCATCTTCCCAGAAAACAAGGCGTTGCAGAGGACACTGAACAACTGAACAAAATCAGGTTTCTGTTAACAGGGAAGGAAAGAGAAACGGTTGCTGGGCACTCACCTACAGTGTCTTCAACAGTCTCTCTATCTCTAATCAGTCACTACATCTCCACAATATCTCTTAAATTCTTCCTGGCCATTGCCCAGGTTCCCAATATCTCTTGCCTCCTTCTATCCTTGTCCCAACCATCTGATCTGCCCTTGGCCTCCAGTCAGCTCTTTATGTAATGCAAGTCTGAGTATACCATTTCCTAACTTAAAGATCCTCTTTGAAGATACCCCAGATGTCTGCTTTATGGCTCTCTTATAACCCCAATAAGAGACAGTCTTGCTTTTGAGCTATTTGCATATTTCCAATGCCTCCTACTATCTCAGTCCAATGCGATAGCATCGGCCACATATGGCTATTGAACACCTACTGAGATGTGTCGTAAGTACAAAATACACTTGGAAGTTCAAAGATTTAGAACAAAAAAAGGAATGTATTTTATTAATACTTTAAAATTGATTACATGTTGAAATGATAATGTTTAGGTACATTTTGGTTATATGAAATATTAAAATTCATTCCACCTATTTCTTTTTAATTTTTAATGTGATGAATAGACCATTTAAAATTACCTATGTGGTTCACATTTGTATCTCACATTGTTGTCTGTGCACTAGATTGCTCTTTCTTGCAGAGTCTTTTCCATTATTTGTCATATAGTTCCTTTTTCCCACCTCTGGGTCCGTCAGAGTTGGAACTTAGTCAAAACACTTTACTTGGTTAAAATAAAGTCAGTTTCTTTTCTGTATTCTAACTAGTCTGAAGCTTTTTAAGTTTGTCACGTTTGGAAATCACTCTGCTGTGATTACTTCCAGGCATTAAGTTGTTATGAAGTAATCAAAATTGAAAGAGGAGAAACTAGAATTTAAAGATTTTGATTGAGTTTGCTTGTCTCTGTTAGTTTTCATTCTGTCTTAGTAGACATTGCTCAGCAAATTATTTTAAACTTTAAAGGTAATAGTGTCTCCATGACTACAACCTCCAGAATATTTTAGTTATTTTTACAATTCTTATTAGGAATAAAGAAGCAGACGTAAATTATGTTCTTTCTATTCGACTCCACTGAATTACAGCTGGCAGTTACTTTTTTTTTTTTTCATGGATAGAAGAATTATGTGTATACTTTGTTTTTACCATTTATTGTACTCTTAATCAGGGTTATTCAGAAGACCAAGGAAATTAACATATTCTAGAAAACATGTAGGAGGAAATCTGTTTACAGTGGCACAATGAAATCAAACATCTTTTTATGCTTCATGAGCATAAATGAAGGAATTAAGTTTTATGAGGTAACCAAAAAATGCCATTGTTTGGGGAAAATCGTCTTTTTTCAGAATTGTCTGGAGAATTGTTAGTTCTAATTTGGAAATCAATGATATCCATGGTCATAAATCATGTGCTGGAGACTACAACGGGTTTGTTTAGTTACTATCTGCTCAAAGGGCTGAGCAGCCTTTGAAAGCTGCCTACCCCCCCCCACACTACGCCCCCCGGCTGCTGGGGTGTGCCATCCCCCTGAATGAACAGAAACAATCATGGAGTCCATTATTTTGTTAGTGGGAATGCTTTAATAAGCATGCTTTGCCAGATCTTAGGAAGAGCATTGTTTCGTTGGCTTTGATCTTTTCTCGGTCACTCAGAAAAACTCTGCCCCAGTGACATGTGGATGCCGGAAGCTGGGTGGAATTTGGGGACCCTCCCCTTTCATGGACTGCTGGGTGGTCCTTTGTCTCTTTCTTTTTTTTTTATTGTGGTAAGTTATACCTAACAACAAATTTATCATTTTAACCGTTTTTAAGTGCCCAATTCAGTGGCATTAAGCACATTGTTGTGTAACCATCACCACTGTCCATTCCAGAACTTTTTCATCTTCCCAAATAGAAACTGTTACCCAGTAAGCAATCGTTCACCCCCTTTCTCCCAGCCCTACTCTGTTTTCTGTCTGTGAAGGCAGTGTTCATGTATGTGATAGCCAGAGACCTGGAAATATCCAAATACTGTTTTGCCAATCCCCTCTCCTCCTCTTGGGGTTTCCCTGAGAGCTATAAATATACAGACCTTGGGAAATCCCAATGCCTCCTATTGTTAGCTGGACAACCAGGGCAGGCTGGCTGGGAACCAGGTTGGGTGGATGGTTTAGGCTCCAGGCCCACGTGAGGCATCCTCTACCCTCTCAACTCAAATCTCAGTGTTACCACCATTTAGCTGCTAAGCCAGAAGGGATATATGTAGTCACTGTACTAGGTATAAATAGAAGGGATGAGGGAGAAAGTGCTGGAAAGTCCTGCTTATCCCTAGAGCTGGGTGAAAGCAAGAAGCAGAGGGAATGTGTTGGACTTTTACAAACTGTAATCTTTGCTTTTGGTAAATTAGTAGCCTGGAACCTCACCCAGTGACATCGGTGCTTCTTGAGAAGTGACCTGAATAGTGGGAGAGGGAAGGGCAAACGTTTCCTCCTCCCTCTGTATATGTACCGGCGTTTTATGGACGTTTCTTTATGACACGTGCATATACCACACACTATTATCCCTAATTTGCAGGTTACAATCCTGGGGCTCTGAGAATGTATATAAATAGCCTGCCATACACTCGAGTGGTACAGCAGTATTTGGACCCAAATCTGTTGGACATCATGGTCTGTGATCTAACAGTTATTCCATAATATTCCTTTTCTCGGGCTTGGTCCCAGAAAGAGATCCACAAGGCCTCGGAACCCTCGCCCGAGTCAGTGCTCTTTCTAACTCTGTTCAGCGGGTAGAATGGCAATTTCGTGACAGTCAGTTCCAGTAATACGCTTTAGGGAAGCGTTCCTGACTCGGAACCATCTATTCTGCAGAGCCTTTTATGAGGCTGGATTTAGAAACACCTGAAGAGATTATAACATGAAAATTGTTTCAAAAAGACCTTAATTTCAGAATAGTGTAATTATTTGAAGGACTTCTAATTCACAAAACCTGGTGAGAAATAAGTGTTCAAAGGCAAAGCAGTGGCTTTGAAAAGCTTTTCTAAAGGGACTGTAAAGGCACATAGCGTTAAACCCAACCCACGTAGCTGAGAAGACCCTGCTGCATCTCAACGCCTTGATGCCTGGCATACAGGGGACACCCACATGCACACACTCAGGGTGAGAGGAGGTGGAGAAACCACACTCACGTGATGCAATGGCTACGTTGTGGCACCAACACTTCTCACATGCTCCCTGGCCTTGAAAGAGCCTCTCCCACTTCTGTCCTCCAGGTTCAATTAGTTTTATGGTTGTATCAGCACAGAGACTGCATAATGGACTGGTTAAAAAGATGTGTTCTGGAGCTATGGCCCTGCATTTTAATCCTGGCTCTACCACTTATGAGCTGTGTGACCTTGAATAATTCACTCAACCTCTCTGTGCTTCCGTTTCTTCATCTGTAAAATGAGAGTGATGGTAGAGCCTCCTTTAAAGGTTGTTATGAGGATTAAATGAGTTAGTGTGTGGAAAGCACTGGTTCATAGGGAGTGCTCTATAGGAATATGGTAAGTAACAAATACCACACTAGCCAACCAGAGCCCACGATGGGCGGGACAGTAAGCAAGTGGGGAAAGGTATTTTGTTTTGTTTTTCAGAACCTGGGCCTCACATTCACAAAGGACCACACTCTTGTTATTATATCCCTTGGGTTTACACATCAACTCATAGAGCTTCCCTGATGAGACTGAGCAATGGGATGTTCACAGTGCCACTTTAATTGGGTCCCTGGACCACCGCACCTATGGTGCACGATGACTTGCACCATATAGGATTCTTTATGAATCCTATAAATCACTTGTAAATATTATAATTATAGTGCATTGAGTTTTTACATGCATTATAAGAGCATAAATTTGCTAAACATAAATAGAATAAATCTCAACTTCTGTAAGTCTGTTTTGGCATTTTTTCACTTATTTCTAAGCTATGGGGACACACACAAAAAAAGGAACATGGCCAGGCCTCCTTCACACTCTAGGATCAAACCCATGCCTTTGGGATATTTTCTGAAAGGAATGTGTCTCATTTCATTGGAGGAGGTGGGTCTGAGTTGATGGTGGCAAGTTGTTCGAATCAGTTTTTCTCGTATAGTTATTAGTGTGTAATCATTTCTGCACAAGCTCAGCCTGAAAAGGACCCCCAGAAAATAGACTTGAAATGATCTGCAGAAATGTGTGGTGGTTTCCATGGTGTCCCAGGTGGGATGCTTCCAGGTGGAGTCCCAAAATCTCCTGTCCTGGTATCCACAGGGAAGATTTATTACCTCACACACATGAAAGTTATGGGGAACAGCCCAAACCGTGGCTCAATAGTATCATCAAGGGTTTTTCTATCTGCCCTTTCTCACATCCTCAGTGTCACTTCATCTTAATGTTTGTGGTCACACGATGACCACAACAGGTTCAGCCATCACACCAAACTGTGGAAGAAGCTGTTTTGGTTTTTTTTCCTGTGCCCGTTTTATTAGTGAGGAAAACCTTCCCCCAAAGGCCTCTAGCAACTTCCTATTTATACTTCATTGGCCAGAACTGGGGCTTGTGCCTTCCCCAAATCAATCCATTGCAAGGGGAATACAACCACCATCATTGGCTTACTAATCAGAATTTGCCCGAGTTACAATGGGGAGAATGAGAAGACATCAGGACCACATCAAGGCTCTGGGGTGTGGAGCAGGAAAAGATTTGCTGGGCTTGCATCCAACAGTATGTGCTACGCTGACATGTTTCCACAGTAAACATGTCTAAACTGGGCTTCTTGTTGGATCCTGTCAGAACCACTTTAATTGGATTTGTAGAGTTGGCTGCTTTGAGTCCATGTCAGTCTTGACATAATTGAGACTGGGTCATATCTGTGCCTCAGCACATTCATTGTCTTCAGCCAGATCTCCTTTCCCCATAACACCCACAGGAATGAAGGCAACTATTCTAGATCCAGCTTGGAATTCCATCAGTGGAATCGTATCTCAAATTGGGTATCTTTTTGGTGGGATTTTAGGGAAGGCCAAGTGAGAAATGAATCCACAGCTAACTACAAGGCTGTCATTACTACTGTTCAAAGATTTATCTAATTAAAGTTATATCAAAGACATGAATGTAATGCATTTTGAAAATCACTTTAGGGAGATGCATGGTGATGACAATTTGGGGCATAGGTTTTGATGGGTGAAAAGAGGACAAGAACGTCCTCCTAGCAAAAGTTCAGGAAAAATACTATGCTTTGCATTTGAAGACCTGAATTTTCAAATCCCTCACAAGGCTCTGAATCAGCATAAGCTATGACAGTTGTCTTGAGTCTGTTACCATGTGTGCATCTTATAAATGGACGTGAAATGACACTTACATACAGGCGTCATAACTTTGATTTTGTTGCTCTTGTTATGACTGGCACTTTAATAATAATAATAAAAGTATTTATCAATAATAAAAGTGTCCTCCACTTTTGGGAAGTTCATGTTATGCCACTTGAGTTTTTGAAAGACCTATATTAATATCTGGTTTTGCTAACCAAAAGAAATCCATAGAAGAAGATTTCGGCTTTAACAACAACAAAAAAAGGCGAAAATAGTGTCCGGCATTTGTTTTGCAGCGAGCCATCATAGAGACTGCTTGCATCCGAGCAGTGAGAGTGGCATGGCTTTTACTCTATGTTAGTGCTATTTTATGTTTTATGTGTGATTTGGCATGACTTGGTAGGTTGTATTTGGGCTCTGCGAGTGCTTACATTTTTTTCTATATAAATTAATGGTAATTACGTCTTTGCTTTATGCCATTCCAGTTTATGAAAGGTTTCATAGAACACTCTACTTTCTGATGGTGGGGGAAACCTGTGTGTTTGTATTGCACTGGAAAATTTACACAATACTTTCACATACAGTGTGGATCCATTCCTTATAAGGTGTTGTTATTATGCCCATTTTACACATGCAAAACTGAGGCTTGACAGGTTAAATGATTTGCCCAGGGTCACTTAACTATTAAGTGACAGAACAGGAACTCAAATTCAAATCTTTGACCTCAACATTCATTCCTTATCGTGTAACCTTGTTTCATGTCAGTATTTATGAATTTCATCTTTACATTGGACACCTGACATTTCTCTGAATTTTTGGCTTAGTGACTTTACCTCTCTGAGCCTTCATTTCCTTACTGTCAAGTAGGGACAATAACTAGTTCCCAGAGTTATTATGGAGGATTAAATAAGATAATGGATGTGGAAGTGCTTCATAAAACTAAACGGTTGGACAAACGGGGGTGTCTTCATTTCCAGACGCCTTTCTTTAAATGTCATACAGAGCTGTGTGATGATACCAGCAAGTACTTGGAGTCTGGCACTGCTGGCTTCAAATCTGGCTCCACCATTTCCTATCTGTCTGATCGTGGAGAAATTATTTAATCTCCCTTAACCTTAGTGACCTCATCCGTGCAATGGGTGAGTTGTACTTCCCTCATAAGGTGGTGAGAGGGATTAAATGAAATAATGTGTGGAAAACAGCGTGTTGCTGGCATATGACCAATAATGAAGTGGAAGTGATCATTGGGGCCTGGGGACACTAAGAGGCCCCTCATGGTTAGAGACTTATCACATAGCAGCTGATTGTGATCATGCCAAATAGCAAGGGAAGAACAGACTTATGGAAACGGAGCCTACTCAGTAACTACATTGTGATATCACTTTGTAATTAAGCCTTTCCCCCAAAAAAGAGTTACTTGAACTGATTCCTACTGAGAAAAGATCCTAATTCATGCTAGCCAGTCTACAGTGCTTAGAAAGACTGCTGTGCTGTATCCCCTGGGCTCAGTGTATCTGAATTTTGTACTTTGAAAGAGAATTTGATGCAGTATCAGTGAGGCTGTGAGATGGAAAGGAAATATTCTGTTGACTGATTTTCTTTCCCTAAATATCAGTGACCAAATTTCAAAAATTATTTCCGCATAATTAAAACTGCTGTTTGCTAGAACATGATGCGTGAGCATCACAAGTCTGGATTTATGTGTGTTTTATACCATGAGAGACAACCCACTAAAATGGTGAAGTAAATCGAATCAAAAGAAAAGCAATTGAGTTATTCTGAATCACTGGTGGGAGGGCACATTCATAACAACAATCATGAAATTTTCCCTTTTCTACAATTACTAAATTTTATTTTGGTCATTTAAGTCAGGTCTTCTCAGGCCAGGTGTGGGGCCTATTGGTGAGCTGCACGAATGGGTGGTGAGGATCCCTCGACCTTCCAGGTGACAGGAGCGCTCAGGCCTCCTTGAGCCTCCAGTACCGTCATCCACACACCCCAGGGTGCTGCATACATGGTGTCACCTTCCGTGTGAGCCAAGAGGCAGGAACACAAGGCCAGGAAGCACTGCTTTGTCCTCCTACTGCATTGGGAACGCATGGTTAGAAGACATTCTCACAGGTGATTTCCTGACTAAGCTCAATCTTGACAGTGAAGCTGTCAAGGTGGTAGATAAACTAGTAGTGAAACAGGATCACTGCCCAGCCTAAAACTCGGGCCTTAAGAATTTTAAAACTTCTCTCTATCAGAGAAGCTTTTAAAAGAAAAATCTGCAAGCATTATCTGTCTTGCTAGAGATGGGCACTTTCCTACTACTTTGGGGCTATTTCTTTGACTATGAAAATTATGCAAGTGAGCTTTGGATTATGCAAATGTAAAACCATGATTCTTTTTGGAAATGGAGATGTTTAAAATACTCTAGTTTCAAGAAGCTAAACTTTTTTTTTTTGCTTGGGAAAGGGATATTGCTGGGGGATATTTAGCTGGCCTGGCAGAGCTGGGGTTCCAGTGTAGGCCTATCCAAAAAGACCAAGCTCCCCACTGTCATGTTACCCTCCAACAGGTGAGCACTGGTGGAATGAAAACATCAGAAAGAAAGTTGAATGGAGGAGTGGGGCTTGGGCTGGAGATTTTGGGGAGGATTATGAGGACCTTGAATGCCGAGGATGATGGGAACTGAGAAAGGGAGAAAGGGGAGATGGAAATACAGTGATGGTCTAGGGACTGAACCCTGATTAGTCTTTGATTCTTCCACCAACAAATTGTACGAGGTCGGACAATTAAGTTCACGAACTCATCCTAGAAAAACTGCTACATACCTCCTTGCTGAATATCAATCACTACGGTCACCTTCCAAGTACTCCCCTTGGGAAGCTATGCACTGATGCCAGCACCTAGCCCACCCTTCAAAGCAATTTTGGAACTCTTTCTCTGGAACGGCCATCAGAGCTGTCGTCGTATTACCCTTGATGTCCTGAATGTCATCAAAATGTCTTTCTTTCATCTTTCCTTTATCTTTGGGTAAAGAAAGAAGTCATTGGGGCCAGATCAGTTGAGTAGGGAGGGTGTTCCAATACAGCTATTTGTTTACTGGCTAAAAACTCCCTCAGACAGTGCCGTGTGAGCTGGTGCATTGTTGTGATGCAAGAGCCATGAATTGTTGGCGAAAAGTTCAGGTCGTCTAACTTTTTCACACAGTCTTTTCCATATTTCCAAATAATACACTTGGTTAACTGTTTGTCCAGTTGGTACAAATTCATAATGAATAATCGCTCTGATATCAAAAAAGGTTAGCAACATCACTGCAACAAGTTCAAAAAGTTAATTTTCAAATCTTGTATTCTCTTTGAAAGTCACAGGGGTGCTCTTTGCATTTCAGTATTTTCCCACCTTCCCCCTGGAGGTAAATAAAGACACAGTCCATGCCACCTCTGTGATTTCCTATTCAATACCTTGGCCCGGAGGGATCCTTTCCCATTTACCATTGTTACTCCAAGTGTTGGGGAGATATTTGACCCCATTTCAGTTCCCACCCAAGGAGAGAGAGAAACAGGTTTCCCACAAAACTTGCTTATAAGATGCTATATTCATAGCTTCACTGTGAGCTTTATCCTTAGGGCATTTTTATAATTCAAATCTGATATGATGTCCTCATAAATCTACGAAGGGTTTGGTTTATTGTCATCCTATTTCTTCTGGCATCTATGACTAATGAAAACAGCCTCAGAATTTGTAGTGTCCCCCAGAGCTCAGTGTTATTTGAGGGAGTCTGAGGAATGAGGGGCAGGAAAGGGCTAAGAGAAAAGCATCACTTACTTTCTCTTTGTACTCACCTGTATGCACCGCCCTGTTCCCATGTGACCATAAAGCCACCTTTACCTTTTTAAATAGGTTAGGTTATAGGCAAAACCCAATCATTCTAACTACTGCTTAACCCAATCTTATAGTGAAATGAACCCCTACCTGCATTGTTTCACGTGTGATGTTTTGTTGCCTTACCAAGATTATGCTTCTTGAGTATAGAGCCATGTCTTTGTTGAGAAAAAATATCTCTCTGGTTTACCAGCTGACCATTCATTCTCCCTTGACATTTTATCCTATATAATTCCATGAATCCACTGTAATATCTTGCACAGCCTTAGGCACACAACTCACCCTTAGGCACACAACTCACCCTCAGGAAATTCTTGTGAAATAATTCAAAAGCAAATGGGATCTCCTTGAATGAATACATCATTCCAAGCCTCTAATGTATATTATAGTTCATGGCTCATGGTTTCATTCTAGGAATAATGTTCATTTTAACTTTTCAATTCTATTATTTGATCTATTGTGGATAAATTTAAACATTAAAAAATATACCTGTCAATGCATATATGAAGTTTTTGTAATCTAAAGGAAAGAAATAATTCAAATTATATGCATACCACTGTTAAAATTTAGATTTAAAAATTTTGATTTTTGGCTTTTATGTAAAAATGAATCCAAATCAGTTTTGATCACTGAAGAATGTTAATTCTAGTATTTTTATTATGCTCCTATGTTCTTATACTATCGCTTTCTGTGTTGTGAATAGAATCAAATTCTACTTTGCATAATTTTCTTATAATGGAAAATGATGCTCTTAGAAAAAAATTGACTCAGCGGACTGGAATAATGTTCTGTATTATTTTATACATTGTTGCACATCATAATTCATTAATGAAGGGAAAGAGAAGTACTGGCAATTTATCTTCATCATTATTCAAATAGAATAGATACAACGTTACTTTGTTGCTTTCTCCTTCAATAAAATTATTTGGATACATTTAAGATTTTCATTATGTTTTTACTAGAATCATTTTTGTTCTATCCCATCCATAAAGTCCAATTTTTGCTGTAAGAGTAAGCATATTTGAATCTTTGGATCTATCATCAGTGGAAAAGATTTAAGGTATCAGTTCCAGCCATTTGTAATAAGGTTATATTGGTGCTTCTGAGCACACACTGTATGTCTGTTTCATAAATTGGAGGTGTTCACTAGTTACACATGATAAATGCATAGCCTGAAATTTTCTCTCCGTAGTTCATTTCTGCAGCTCCATACTGTATCTGTATTTGCTGACACCGTAACTACTAAGCTGTGTACACGAATGAGCCCTTTGGTGCTGAAAGATTAAATCAAAAAGGCCAGAAGCCACATTATTCAGAAAAAGGCAGAATCTAATTTTCTTTACATTTCTTCTAATGAAGTGGGTGCGTTTTGTGGTTCGGCAGCATGGGTACCCTGAGGTGTGTTCCTGTGTGTGTGTGTGTGTGTGTGTGTGTGTGCGTGCATGTGTGTGTGCAGGGAGGGACATGGAACACAGGATGGCGTTCCTAACAGGGCATAGGGTCGGCCTGGTACTGCTCCAGCTGACCTTAATCCAAGTAGTGATGTGCCAGGAAAATGCTGCAGACATTTTTTAAAAACTTTAGACAATTTGGGGAACATTTATTTTTTACACTGATTCCATGGTATTTTTTTTTAACAGTGTTTGTTGTCATTCAAAGACTAGAGAAAAGAAGGTAGCTTAATAGAAAGAAACCACTCATATTAGAATTTGGAAGGAATAAGAAAATGTTGGATGGCTCCTGCTGGGAAGGGAATGGTGGGCATGCAAGATGATAATGAGTAAACCCACGCAGGCACACACAGTCTAGCAAAGGAGGTGGCTCGCCTAGTTGAACACAAAATCTGTATACAGAATTGTACTCCATCTTTATCAGAGATTGTGGGTATCCTCTGTCTGAGTTTTTTGCATTTTAATGACTTTGTGAATATATTTTCACCTTCCTTCTCTTCATAGTAACTTTCCATTTTCTTTTCTCTTAACAAGAAATGGAAATAGTAACCAGCATGTAAATAGCTAGACAGGAAATCTTTCCTTAAGCACACAAACATACACACAAACTTCCCAGAGCCTTTGCTCTGTGTTTTCTACCATAATGTGTTGTGCTGAGTGGACAGAGTAGGATCTGCATTCTGCTTCCACTTTTGAAGCTTATCAGCCATGTAACCTTGGAAAAAACCCTTAAAACTTCACCCTCAATTTCTTTAATACAATAGTAATTAACCTTGCACATTCCTTTCTCACAATATTTCAAGGATATGTTGAAATAGTGTATGTGAAAACCTGTAAACTCATGCAAGAAGAGACAATGCTTTTTTCAACCTGTAGCATTGAGCAGCTGATATAGCACTCTATATATACCTGGAATTCTGGAAATATTTGTGATAAGGGTGAGCGGGTTAAAGATAGGCCACACTTGGTTCCAAAATTAGTGCCATCTGTTTTATTTAAAACTTTTATAACCTGTATGGTGAGATTAGGAGCAAAGGGAAAATAGATTAAATTAGAATTGCAACCAAACTGAATTTAATAATTCAGTCAGTCAGCAAGTTTCTATTGAGTAACTATTACATGCAGGGCCTTGTTCTAGGCACTGAGATTAGAACAGTGAACAAAACAGATCAAAATCGATGACCTCATGAAGCCTCTATTTTAGTGGGGGAAGATGGGCAGTAAACAAAATAAAGTTGAAAGCATATTAAAAGTTGTAAGTGTTAAGGCAATAAATAAAGTCGAGACAGAGGATCAGGAGTTAAAATGTTTACTGGGGAAAGAAGGGGCGCCATTGAGAAGGTGACTTTGGAGTAGATCTAATGAAGTTGAGGAGTGAGCCATGAAGATATGGGGGTGTGGGGTAGGGAGAATTTGGTCCATGAGGACATGAGGGGATGGATTTAGGAAGGTGGGATTCAAGCCATGAAGATATGGAGAGATGAGGGTATTCAAGCCATGAGAATATGGGGAGCATTTGAGCATGAGGATATGGGGCAATGGGGACATTCAAGGCAGAGGGAACAGCATGTGCCAGGCCCTGAGACGGGAACATGCCTGATGTGTTTGACGGAGGAGACCTAGGAAGCTGAAGTGGAGGGAAAGGACTTGAAGATAAGAAGGACATACAGTCAAAGAGATCATAAGATGATGAAGAAGAAGATACTGTTGAGTGCTCACTCTGCCAGGCTCTGTTGCATTATCTCAATTCTCACAAAAGAAACAACAACCCACTTTTCATTTGAGGACACTGAGGCATGGAGAAGTCTAAGTTCCTAAGAATCATACAACTAGTATATCTTGGAGCCAGGATTGGATCCCAGGGCCCTCTGATTCCAACACCCATGTACTTAGCCATTGTGCTTTATCACCTCTCCTGTGCAAACAGATCAGCCTCAAATTGTGTTTGTTGATATATTCTATGGAGCTTTTTCTTTTCTTTTGCCAGCTGATAGTGA
Organism: Aselliscus stoliczkanus; assembly: GCA_033961575.1. Taxonomy (NCBI): domain Eukaryota; kingdom Metazoa; phylum Chordata; class Mammalia; order Chiroptera; family Hipposideridae; genus Aselliscus; species Aselliscus stoliczkanus. The sequence continues at coordinate 30,483,012 of CM066731.1, forward strand.
CTATGCTGCCATCCACAAGATCCCCTGAGACTACTCTCAGTTTCCTAGGAAAAGTAATGTAAAGAGAAAACAAATACTAATACTATTTCTGATAAACTTCAGCCCTAGACAAAAAGAAAAATCTCAGTTCCCCAAATAGTCTTAGTAGAAGGAAGACTCAATGAGAAGTCTGTAGCCAGAAGCTTTGGTTGCTACCAACTGAACAATTGCCAACTAACACCAATGCTTATAAATATTCCAGCTGCCCTCTGCTTCACGAAATTCTTAAAAGTGACACAAGCAAAGTATCACCCTCTGTAGACCATAAGAAACAGGCTCAACAAAGTGGAGCCCTCATTCCTCGAACATCTCTCACATGCCAGCATCTTCCTCAGAGCTGTAGAGAGAAGTACCAACGAAACCTTATAGGTATGCTGAACATTCACTTGGCAGAGAAAGGACAACTGAATGCAAGAAGTAATAACCTCCACCTAAACACCCAGTAAGATTTCAACAGGTAGAGAAGGAGAGAGCCATGGTTACATATTGACTATTGGGAACCACCTCAATGCTTAAAAAGGGTTTTGTGTTTATTCTCTCATGAGCTTCAATCACTGGACTATGGTGAAGATTAGGGTGACAATAAAAGTGCTTATGCAAGTTCAGGTTAGAGAAGGGAATTCGGTGATTCCGATGAGGTTGGGGCATGACCTTGAAGGGCCCTGACTTGAAGGGGTTAGCCATTTTTTTTTTTTTTTTTTTGAGGGCAGTATCACTGGCCCTCATATGTGGGACTGAACCGGGGCCGCTGGCTTCCTAGGCCAGCGCTTAACCACCGCGCCACTCGGCCAGCCCCGAAGGGGTTAGCCTTTTAATCTGGCATCAGCTGGGAACATGGGAGAGAATAACACGACGTAATCAGAGACAGTCTTAAAGATGGAGAGCAGCTGCTACTTCTGAGTTCAGGTGGGCGATAATGAAGGACTGAATTAAGGAATGGTAGCAATATTTGGAAATAAATTTGAGAGACAAAGATTTTCTGATGGCTCTTTTTTGTTTTTTTCCCTACTGATAAATGGAGTTTTGTTTTTCCTTTTCAACGACTTGATTCTTTTTTCACTTCTGATCTTCTTATGAAAAGCTGGTTTTAAAAAGTAATAAAACAACTGAAAATCATTTCTTTCCCGAGATAAGGAAGAATTGATTTAACTGATATCCTATGTCAAGTTGTTCTGAATATACCATTCTTGTCCCACTAGACCCTGGGAATGGGTTACAAGTCCCCCTCGCAACCTAGTACCTTCCCAAAGCTGCATGGCCCATTCACCGTGGGGCTTCTTTGAGTCTGGTCTGATTCTGACTAGACCCCACTTAGCCCTCCCAGCCTCAGGAGAGAAGACCAGAGAAAGAAACATGGTGTCCTGCTTTTCTAATGGAACTGACTTGCTTAATTTCAGATTAGAAAAATGGCTTCCATGAAGGGAAATCACTCAGCCAGGGGTCTGACAGGACTCTTCTCTGGATGCCAACCCACAAATGTCTTTCACATCTGGCAAATGATCCCAGGAGAGCAGTCAGGCTGGAAGCTAACAGTGGTCTTTCTTTTCCTTCCTTCCTTCCGTCCTTCCTTCCTTCCTTTCTCTCTCTGTCTCTTTCTCTCTCTGTCTCTCTCTCTCTCTCTCTCTCTCTCTCTCTCTCTCTCTTCCTTCCTCCCTCCCTTTCTTCCCCCTTCTTCCATCTCTCCCTTCTTTCCTTTATTCCTCCCTCCCTTTTATGTCACTTTCTTGTTCTTGTTCTTTCTAATTCTTCATTAAAGCAAGGGGGGAGTGCTCCCAAATATGGAGGGCTCAACTGAAACCTTATCAGATTAATAGCTGATGTTTACTGAGCACCTGCTAGATGCCAGACACAATATTGAGCTTTTCCCATTCATTGGGACTCTTTTTTCTCACTTAGTCCTTCAAACAGCCTATGAAAGAGGTGTTACTATGCCCATTTTACTGTAGAAGAATGAGACCAAGAGAGGTCTAATGACATTCCCAAGGTCACATAAAACTATAATAAGGACTTCAGTTTAGTTCCTCTGCACCAAGTCCAATTCTCTTTCCACGCATCTTGCTGGAGGACACAAAAGGGAGAAGAGGTTAAAGGAAGTTACTTTATAGTCTCTTTTTATTAGCCAATTAATGAACTTCTCACTTGTACACGTGGTTGCTGAACAAACATTAAGATTGCAGCCAGAATAGGAAGTGACCAATTGATACCTTGCCACCAAAGCAGCTATTCAAACACCGAAAGTGATGGAGTCAGAGATATGGAGGGCGTGGGAATGGGGTGGGGTGGGGGCGGGGAGGGTTCTGACCCTGCTCCCCGCGGACCACAGCTGCATGACTTTGTCGTGATAGTCAGCTTCTCTAAGCCCCTTGTCCTTGGAACAATACCAAGATATAATATCCCTCTACCAACTCTACAGTGAAATCGTAAAAATAAAATATTAATGAAAATGCTCTGTGCTGCCACCCGAATCCCAGATTCCCTTCTTCCCCTCTCCCATGTAGGATACTATTTTTATACAAATATTCATTCTAAGCCAGGAAACAGTAGATGTTAAACACATGTTTGCTAAATAAATTTTTAAAGTTATGAACTATTTTTAGATGCTATGGAGGGGCTTGTATCAATTAACTAAATGCATTTGTGGCCCCTAGGGGGTGTCTAAAAATGGGGACTTGAGCTGCTCATATACCTACAGCTGCCGGTTAAGTGATGAAGCCTGCGGCCCCATAGCTGATCTATTTGTCCTTCTCAGTCTGTGACAGCTCACTCTTTTGCCTTATGGTTTTATCAAAACCCAAAGTAATAGTTCTTGTCTTTAAATGAGAGAATATTTAATACCTTTAGCTAAGCAGACTTTTATTGCAATTGGATTTCCACAGAAGTCAGTCAGTTTAGTTAGGGTCTTAGCCTGTGGCAGCCCTGAGGGCCCCAGAGCTCCCCACTTTTTCCCTCTTTGCAGATGACACTGACCCCACGGCCCAGACAAGCAGCTCGGATGCAGTGGTCCACTGGCCAGGTGGCCCTATAGCGAGGGGATACATGCACTTATTCTGAAGCCCTGGACTTCGGGCACTGCGCTGATGTATTTCTTTGGGACAGCTTTGTAGTTTCTGCAGGCCTGGAAGGTGACCATTTAGCATGGTCCCGTGTGTTTACTTAAGGACACTTTAAGCATGCAATGTAAGTTGACCACAAATTGCTATTAGCAATGTAGGAGGAAGCAGTGGGGGAGTCAGCCATCAGCTAGACTTGAAGGAGCGAGGAAAGCAGTGCACATGAAAATTCAGGAGTTGAGGATCAAGCGAAAAAAGGATTTAGGGTGCCCTTTAGATAAAATATCTCTTGGGCTGAAAAGAGAGGGGGCATTTATGTAGTGGCAATAGTGCACTCTTTAAAGAGCTAAATAAGATGGGTGGGCACTCTGATGTGCTAGAAATAGCAAATGCCAAACTTGCATGTGTGCTTGTGGCACGGGTAGGCCAGATGGGGTGGGGTGGAATTTCAGACCCGATTCCAATTCCAGTTCAATTCTAATCCTAGCTGGTGTGCAAGCTCTTGCGAAATGCATGGTGAGGATGTAAAGGCTCTAGGGGAAAATGACTTGTTGGAGAATTTATAAGGGAGGATCTGGCATCTTGATGCTTGTGAAAGATATCAAGAACCTCTTTGTAATAAGTGCTCCCCAAAGATCCGGGAACCAGGACTAAGGTAAATGCCAGGGAAATAAAAGAAAACTGGAAGCAACCTAAGTGTCCATCAAGGGGGATTAGTTAAATAAATTTCATGCAGTGGAACACAAAAGGGCTATAAGCCTCACCTTACTAACTCTTCAGTCAGCTATCTAATTCAGTGCTTGGCACAAGGTCAGTGCTCAGTACTTGCCCATTGAATCAATCAATCAACGACAATTCAGTAATTTAAGAGGATAAGATACATTCATATGTTTAAAATGGAATAATACCCACAATATACTTTTAAGTAAATAAAGGTTACTGAACAGTATTGTATAATCCCATTGATGGTTAGAGTGTACAGATTTCATATGTATGCATTTAAATATCTAAGAGGATATATGCAAAGAAAACTATTAATAGTGGCTATCCTCTCGGAGCAGTATTGGAAGAGCAAGTTCTAATTTCTACATCTCTTTAATACTTACATTTTTACAATAATAATTTAATGCTTGGGTAATCAGCAAAAACAAAAGTGATATTCCCATTTTAGGGGAGGGGCAAAGCGTTGTTAGATAATGTTCTGTTCAGATTCTGAACAGAAATCTAACATTTTATTGGCAGTAGTGCAGTTTCACTTTATTTTTATGGAAAAAAAAAAAACTTGGAAAAGAGCCCAAGACCAGCCCCGCTGCAGTCTGAAATGCAGGCTCTGTAGATAAGGACCCAGGTAATTCAGAGACCATAAGCCCTGCTCACCCTAAGAAGAGCAGATGGATTTCCTGACTGTATCACCTCGCGAGGGGAAGACAGAAGGAAGAGCAAACTCATTTCTAGTGAGCCTCCTGCCCACAATGTATTGGGTTGTCAGAAAAGCCATGACGTATTTTTTTCTGTTTTTCGTTGCAAAAATGCGTCATGACTTTTCTGACAACCCAATGTTTGTACCAGTTCAGTTCTCATCTCAAATCCTGTTACCTCTGCAGGGGAGCGAGCGCCAGGTGTGTAACCATGAGTCACAGGTGTGGCCCCTCAATCAGGAGGTGTGTGTCCCCATGCCTGTCCTCACAGGGAAGATGACTTCCCTGCAAGCAGTGGCTTTGTGACATCCTTCAGGCAATTCCCGCCAAGCCATTTTTGTGATCCACTTGAGGTTGTAGGAAATAGGTCTGGTCTCCTCACAACAGCTGATCTTACTAGAGGCTGGAGAAGATAATATGCTTTGTCAAGATAAAACTAATTTAGGAATTGTTATACAACTTCAGTTGTCCCTCTTTAATATGTTAATTTTTCTCTTTATGCACCATTGTGTTTTATTTCCTAATTTGCCCATTATATATAAACATTTCAGTTTATATATATGTTTTCCTTTCAAACTCCCACTGAGAGGCAATTCCATTGAAGAGAAATTTCTGAAGCCATGTGGTCTTCAGATTTTTATTTAGTCACTTTTTTTTTTGGTCAGTGAGAATCAAAGACAACTGACCTAGAAATGAATTTGCTGGATTTTAGCCACCTGTACAATTCACCTGGGCAGAATACCTGATATCCAAGTCATGGTAAAGGAACACTTGCTCCCATCCATTTATAACTTTTTCATTTCCTTCCTGATATTTTAGGAACCTTTTTCGAGCTATGTTTTCATAGTTTAGACATTTCATTGGTTGAAAATTCAAACGAACTACTCTTAGAGGACAAAGTTACATGTCCCAAATAAGCAAATATTTAACTGTCTGGTCTCTTTCTGAAACCTCTGTGCATTCTGTGTTCTTTGTTGCAGCTGAACTTGACTTGAGCTGCTAGGTGGCATCTTGTAAATTCCATTTTAGGAGACCTCAGTGCAGTTTGCATCGAGACTTTTCCTCTGAAGCTAACCAGGTTATCCAGGGTCAGGTATGGACTTTTCCCTGGGAAATCTAACTCTGGGCTCTGAGGAATTAACTCACAGAGTTTTTAGAACCTTATGAGGAATTGCAGAAATGAAATGCTACAGATTTTTCTCCCCACAAATACAAAAAAAATAAAGAAGGGAGCGCATGCATCCCAAAAGATTGTTCAGTAGTCTTTCCCTGTGGCACCATTTCCTTTCCCTGTGGCACCGTTCTTAGAAGCTATGCCTTTTTTCTTCTTTTTAAATGGAAAGTTAACTTCATGTTTTAGGTTCTTGGTCATGGTTCTTTGTTGGTGGTTTGATGTTTTCTCCTTTTCTCTTCTCTTCCTTTTTCATCCGTGGTCAATATTAACCCCAGATTTATTTTTTGGAATACTGGATGTGACTTAAAATAAGTTGGGAAATTCCACGTTGCCCTTGGCAGAGTAAACTACTGAATAACAGAATGCTGATGTTTAATGGAATAGCAGTACAGATTCAGAAAAAAAAATTTATATATATATATACACACACACACACACACACACACACACACACACACATATATAAATATATTACACACATACAAACACACACATTTTAAAGGGTTGAGGAGCTATTTGCTATTTAAGAGTATTCTTCAAGGCCCTGAAGCAAAGGCATTTAACAGGTGAAAGATAGATGGAACATACAGGAGGCCAGGGTACCTGTGCGTAATGGACTGAGAGAGAAGTCAGAGATGGCCAGTGTCCTGCTCAAACCAAGCCTGGTGGGCCAAAGGAGGGAGCCTGGATTTTACTTAAAGTGTGTTAGGAAATCCACATAGAGCTTTAAGCAGAGTGACATAGTCTGTTTTATGTTTTCAAAGGTCACTGAAGAGCTGAGTAGAGTATAGATTGGGGCCAGGGGTACGGAGCAGGAGGACAGAGTGAAGAGTGCGATTCCAGTGAGGAGGGTGCGGTTGACATCCAGGAAGGAGTGATGGTAGTTGGGACTGAGGTGGTGACGATGGACATGCAAGTAAATGGATTTGAGACAAATTTTGGGGACAGAATCAACTGTACATGCTGATGGAACAAAAGTGAAAGGAGTCACAGATGAGTCCTAGGGATTTGAGGTGAGCAGTTGGGTGGAAGATGCTGTCCTTTACTGAGATGGGGCTCCTTGGGGGGAGAGTACAAGATTCAGGGAGGGAACCAAGAGCCCCAGTTCCCATTGTTCCACTGGATTGAGCACTTTGCTGTGCCACCTTGAGCTGGGCAGGAAGAACGCAACGATGAAAAGGGCGTAGCTTCAGCCTCTGTGTCACCCTGCCCCTTCGCTAGCCATTCCTTTTCATTCTCCTTCACGGTTCCTTCTCCTCTCTCACAGTCTTAATGTCAAAGTGACCAAGGGCTCAGTCCTTTATCCCTTTTCCTTTCTATCCACATTCACTCTCATCTACATTCACTCTTTGGCTAGAAATACTATCTATATACTGATGACCCCCAAATTTATATTTCCTCCCTACACATCTTCCTCAGACTTCAGACATAGGAGATGTGATCGAACAATACAGTGAATTGTTTAAATTTGGAAAAAAAAATTACAGTAAAAGACACATTGCCGTGAATCCCCCTCAAAATACTTCCCCTTGCTTTGAACACACTTATCCCAGCATTCTTGCCACTTTCTGAAGCAGTTCTGGAAGTCCTCTTTCGTGAGTGTCTTTAGTAGCACCGTCATGGCTGCCTCAAGGTCCTGAATCATTTTGACTTTACGGAAGAGCCAGAAGTTGCACGGTGCCAGATCAACTGAATAAGGTGGATGAGGACACACCATAATGTTTTTATTTAACAGAAATTGCCGTATACCAGAAGCGATGTGTAACACGGAGTGTTGTCATGATGGAGGATGGTGTACAGCACACTTTAAAACACACCTTCTCTCAACCATAGTTCACATCCGACTGCCTGTACCAAACAAGTTGAGACTTGTCACACTGTTACTAAGGTTCGAGGCGCTGCTTCCCGTATTGAAGATCCCTGCCTTTCCATTGGATGGCACTCGACAGCAGCATTCACTATATTTGTCACACATCACTTCTAGTACGGCAATTTCTGTCAAATAAAAACATTATAGTGTGTCCTCATCCACCTTATTCACCTGATCTGGCACCATGCAACTGCTGGCTCTTCCCCAAAGTCAAAAAGATTCAGGACATTGAGGCAGCCACAGAAACGCAACTAAAGACACTCATGAAAGAGGACTTCCAGAACTGCTTCAGAAAGTGGCACGAGCTCTGGGATTAAGTATGTTAGAAGAGAGAGGCAGTGTTTTGAGGGGGATTAATGGCTATGTCTTTTACTGTAATAATTTTGTTTTATTTAAACATGCACCATAAGGGCCGGCCGAGTGGCTCAGTTGGTTAAGAGCTCGCTCAAGAGTGCGAGCTGAGCTCTGAGCAACAGCTGTTCGAGGCCAGCCCGAGCTGAGTTGCCGTTGAGCTGCCAACAGGTGGCAGGATGGCTCAGCTAAAAAAAAAAAATAAATAAAAAAAAATAAAATAAAATAAACATGCACCATAGTGTTTGATCACACGTCATATATATCCAGCTGCCTGCTTGACATCTCCAATGGGATGTATAATAGGCATCTCAGAATTAACATGTGCACAGCTAAGCACTGATTTCCATGCTCCCTGCCTCAACCCCAAAGCCCTGCTTTTCCTGCTGTTTCCTATTTTAGCAAATGTCAACTTCATCCTGACAATTGCTTAGGACAAAACCTTTGAGTTATGCAGGAATGCCATCTTTTTTTCATCTCCTACATCTGAATTATCATCCAATCCTGTTGATTCCTTCAGGCTGTTTCCAGAATCCAACCACTTGTCACCTCCTCTGCTGCTACCACCCTGGCTCCAGGCACCATTGCTTCTTGTCTGGACCACTGTAGTGGCCTCCTAACTGGTGTCCCTGTCTCTGCCCCCACCCTTCTTTAGCTTACTCTCCACAGCAGCCAGCATGATCCTGGTAAAATATAAATCACTCCTGTCACTTCTCTGCTAAAATCATGCAGGGACCCCATCTCACCCAGAGTGAAAGCCAAAGTGCTTCTGGTCAACCCCAGGTCCCACATCATCTGGCCCTCATTACTATTCTGATCTCATCTCCTTTAATTCCTCATGCCCTCCACTCCAGCCATATGCTTGAGCAGGTGAGGTATGTTCCTCTTCTAGACCCTTCTCATTTGCTGTTTTCTCTTCCTGGAATAGTCTTTTCTGAGTTATTTCCATGGCTACTGCCTTCACTTCCTCTGGCTTCACTTCCTCTGGTCTTTTTCTTTCTTTCTTTCTTTTTTTAAAGATTTTATTGGGGAATTGGGGAAGAGAATAGTGTTGGGGATTTGGGGAAGGGGAACATTGTGTTTTTCCAGGACCCATCAGCTCCAAGGCAAGTTGTTGTCCTTCAATCTTAGTTGTGGAGGGCGCAGCTCAGCTCCAAGCCCAATTGCCTCTTTCAATCTAGTTGCTGAGGGGCACCGCCCACCATCCCATGTGGGAGTCGAACCGGCAACCTTGTTGTTAAGAGCACGCACTCTAACCAACTGAGCCATCTGGCCACCCACCAGCAGCTCAGTGGCAGTTCAACTCGGGCACAGCTCGCTGGCCCATGTATGTAGGAATTGAACCGGCGACCCTGTTGCTCAGAGCTCGCACTCTAACCAACTGTGCCACCCAGTTGGCCCTTCTCTGGTCTTTTTCAAATGTTACTTTCTTAATGGGGACTTCCCTGGCTTCTTATTTAAAATGTCAACACCCAACCACCCACCCTGGCATTCCCCGAACCCTTCCTTCTTTACTTTTCTGCATGGCACATCTCCATGTAACATTTTACTTATTTATCTTCTGTATTAGATGTCTCCTGCACTAAACTGCAAGCTGCATGAGAACAAAGATTTGTTTTGTCTGTTTCCTGCAGAATCCTCAGTGCCTAGAGTCATGCCTCACTCCTAGTGGGCACTTCACACATATGTGTGGAAGGAATGAGTTCCAGTAGGGACTTTTCTCTTCTCTGCTACTTTTTTCTAATGTTTTCTGGAACTACTGCCTTAATTTCTATGCATCCTTTGTCCATGGAGCTGGTAGTGTTTGGTGGTAAAACCAATGAACAGCCAAGCACAGCTCGACCTTACTGTTTGGCTCTCTCATTCACGACTTAGTTCAAGTTGCTTAGCCTCTCTGAGTTTTAATTTTTTTGCTTATAAAATGGAGGAAGCCTGTCCAGCCTGTTACTCAGGATTGCTGTAAAAGCTCAATGGAATAATGTATGAAGGACCGTCAAGGATAAAGTGTGGTTTTCATTTTCTGTGGTGTCTAGCCCTGACTCAATGCTGGAGCTCTACATAGATGACTGTCTTGTTTAATTCTCACATCAAATCAATGGGACATGAACTCATACTACTGACTTCATTTTACAGATGAGGAAACTGAGTGCACCAAGAAGTTAAGTGAATTACCTAAGAGCTAGGCAACAGCAGAGCCAGACTTATAACTCAAACATTTTTATTCAGTGGTCCCAGATTTTCCCTATTATGTTATACTGGACAAAATAAATGTTTTAAAGACTGACTGGAGTAATGAAAAAGATTTGACCTGAAGTGCAATGTTTGTCTCCAGACCATTTTTTTCTTGATTGGTAATTAATGTGGCATTTCCCTGATGTTATTTTTCCCCCTGTTCAACTCAAAACAGGCAGAAATTCCTATATTTCAGAAGAAAACGGTATTATCAGACATTCCTCTATCTTTCCCCTTTTACCCCAAGGAATGAAACTCCTATCGTATGTCCCATGAGATTTTTGTCATACAGTCTAACCAAATCCAGATGGTATTTGCAAGTTCAGCCATCGTAGGTAGTAAAGTATTTGTAATTATCTGCTGAAACAAATTCTGGACTAAATTACAAACACACGCTTCCGAAATAACTTATGCCATGCTCTTCTTCCTTGTTTGTGTTATGGCCTTTCTGTGCTAATGAATTTGTAAGTGTGGTTTAATTACTGTTTACTGAAAAATAGCTGCACACAGATCAGTCTCAGTGGGAGACTTAGTCAAAATGTTGAGGCAATTTGTTTCTAGTGCAAAAACAGCTAATAAATGAGAAGCAGTTTTTAAACACTGAGAAAGGAACTTAAGTTTGGCTTTGAAGAAACAATGTTTTATATATTTAGGGAAATAAATCAGTCTTTAAGAGAGTGGATTTAAATATCAAAATGGCATTTTCCCCCCAAGGCCAGGTACACGGTGATTTGCCCAGAACCAAAATGTAATAAAAAGTGTAGTAACAGTGATTTGATTGAACACCACACCCAAAAGCTATATTCTAGAACTCTCCAAAAGGAAAACTCAAAATTATTTGCAAATTCCATCAAATGTTTCAGAGCTCTGTAAACCCATGTATTATGCATTACCTCATGTTTCTGAATTCTTGCTCCAGGCAAATCGCCAACTTAGCAACTAAATGACAGTTTTAAAATTCTAATAAAAACCAGCCCCTCTAACTTTGCTTTTTTTTTCCTCCAGAAAAAAAGGCAACACGAGACGGGAGTGAAAGTTATTGGAAGGTTCAATTTATAAATTCTGTTTGTGCTCCATTTGGAGTTGTCGCTTAATTTTGCTCTTGCATAATATGATGTTTGCCTGATTCTGCTCAAAGAGGGACTGCTGAAAGTTCCTTCCTGCAGCTGTTGGTCCTGGGCATAGGAAGGGAGCTCCATGCCCCTGGCCCTCTGGAGAGCCTGCCTGAGAGCTGAAGGGAGCCAGTTCTGCCTCCAGTGCAGAACTCCGAAGACAAATCAGTCACCTTAGCAATTAATAAGGATTGCTTATTGTGTCCTGAACTGAGGATATTATGAAAGAAGTTTGAGCAGCGGGAGCTGCAAACGCTGCCCTCTAGGAATTGATTATTAGTGAGGGCCACAAAACAGGTATACAGGCAATTCAATGTAAGACACCCCAAGGGTGAGAGGTGGGGGAAATAAGTGAAGGAGGTCAAAAGATACAAACTTCCAATTATACGATGAATAAGTTCTGGAGATGTAATGCACAGCATGGTGATTATAGTTAGCAATACTATGTTGTATATTTGGAAATTGCTAAGAGAGTAGATCTTAGAAGTTCTCAACACAAAAACGATTTCTAACTATGTGTGGTGATGGATATTCAGTAAATTTATTGTGGTGCTCATTTTGCAATATATCCATATATCGAGTCATTAGGGTATATACCTTAAACTTATACAATGTTACGTGTCAATTATATCTCAGTAAAACTTGGTGGGGGAAGGGATCCCAGGACCAAATCTTGACTACGAGTGTGTCAAGTAGCATCCAGAAAACTAGGGCCTCATCTTTGTGGTGGAAAGACTCTTTTTCCAAGAAGTTTATTCCATATTTCCATGTTGTAATTATTTATCTGTTATTCTATTAGCTCGCCAAATGTTATTTGTGGTGTCCCGTATACAGTTTGTCCCATGAGACCCGTATAGTGGGAGGGAGACAGATATAAACAAATAAGCACACCAAGTGTAAAATCTCAAAGGAAATGTTAATCATGATTAAAATAGAAATGTGTCGTCAAATATTCTATAATTTTCCAAGCCTTACCTTCAGGTGTTTTTCCAATATAAGAAAAATGTGAAAATATAAGTGCAGAAACTTTTTATGAGAAGGGGTTTATGTTGACTATGCTTAAATCATAAAACTTTGGAAATAGAAACTAAGCTTAGATATCACCTCCTCCAAGAAGGCTTCCCTGATTGCCCCCATTTGGCTTGGGTTTCTTTTCTGTGTCCTCTCACTATACCACATTCATTCCCATTTTATTGTATTGTCACCACCTTGCACCACCACCCCTTAAAGAGGAAGGGACATGTCTTTTCTTTGCATCCACAGTGCCATAAACATGTCTGGTATATGGTTCTCAATAAATGTTGAATGTCTGTGTGAATGGGAAGATGATAATTACACGTATTTCCCCATCTAATAAAAGTTGCCTTTCTTCTCCCTACTATATTAAGTTCAAAAATGTAGAACAAAAATTTGTAAGATGTATATTCTTGTTTTTTTAAATGTAAATGGATTAAAGCATATTTTAATAGCATATTTAGGTAAGTATGCATTCAAAAAATCTGGAAGGACATACACCAAAATGCTGGCAGTGTTTATTTCTAAGTAGTATTAAGATTTTAAATGATGCTGACCTTTTTCTTTGTGCATCACTGTGTTGTTTCACTATTTTACTATGGATGAGTGCTACTATTAGGGTAAGAAAAGATGAAGTTATTTTTATTTTAAAAAGGAAAGTTCAGCCTATTCCATAAACCATAATCATAAGACGTAAACAACTTTATGAAGCATCATCTTTCCCATCTACACGTAAACCCAGTGTCGACAGTGATTTGACTTAGTGAATTTAAATAACTGACCTAGCTTGGTAGCATTTAATGGTATCAGGTAGGTTTCTATTTTCCTTGCTCATGTCTCTGTGTTTATAATATTCAGAAGGTACCCAAACAGCACTTTCATAGTAAATATTCCAGTAATAAAACATGGTGAATGATCTCTTTTGCTGTCTCCCTCTTCCTCTCCTTTAATGCTCCCTTCTAACACTTGGATTGGGTGTTAGAACCAGTCTTCTTAGAGCCAGGTTAGACCTCTTGCAAATGGACAAGGCAAAACAAAGTACAGTTCTCCCTCTCTTTCTCTCTCTCTCTCTTTCTCTCTCTCTCTCTCTCTCTCTCTCTCAACATTCTGTCTCCTTTCTCTCTTTCATTATACATCTCTTGTTTTCAGGTTGGCTCTGTATAAAAAAAAATATCAGTTTCTGGTTAGTAATATTTGTGCTGTGTGTCTTTGGCCTGCCTGTCTTTCTATCATTTTGTTTGACTGACCACAACACTAGAAAACCTAGAAAATGTTATTAGACTAAAAGAGAGTGTCTTTCTTTTCCCCAGAGGAAAAATCACAAATTATAACTTGTGCCTCTGAAGAACAAGTCTGAAAATTATATTCTTTTCTACCTACAGCTGAATTCTTGCTGCCAAGATGGGGAAACAGAACAGCAAGTTGCGCCCAGAGGTCATGCAGGACTTGCTGGAAAGCACAGACTTTACAGAGCACGAGATCCAGGAGTGGTATAAAGGCTTCTTGAGAGACTGCCCCAGTGGACATTTGTCAATGGAAGAGTTTAAGAAAATTTATGGGAACTTTTTCCCTTATGGGGATGCTTCCAAATTTGCAGAGCATGTCTTCCGCACTTTTGATGCCAATGGAGATGGGACAATAGACTTTAGAGAATTCATCATAGCCCTCAGTGTGACATCGAGGGGCAAGCTGGAGCAGAAGCTGAAATGGGCCTTCAGCATGTATGACCTGGATGGAAATGGCTACATCAGCAAGGCAGAAATGCTAGAGATTGTGCAGGTACGTAGCCCTAGCCCTTACCAAAGAGAAGTAAGAATTGGAAGGGGCACAGTATAGCTTAATGCAGAGGTTGCAGACTGATGGCCCACATGGGCACTGATTTGGCCTACCCAGTGTTTTTAAAATGTTGAACCCATATTACAAAACAGGAATATTGCACATAAAAATGCCAGTTGGTTGGCATCTTTTGAAAACTCAGACATGGCAACACTGGCCCCCATTGTAGCCTGGCATAAATCACCTGGGGCTTTGTGATGGCTCCCATTGGATAGGTGGACATGCAGTCTTCAGTTGGTCATGCTCACTGTGGCCACTCCATCCACTCACTGCATTGGTTGTATCCCCTGGAGGTGTATTTAACAGTCAAATTCTGACCTGGGTTCAAACCTTGCCTCTTTCAGTCATTACCTCTTGTGACTTTGACCAAGTTAGTTCACCTAAGTGGGCCTCACTCTCCTCATCTGTAAAATGGAACTGCCAACAAAGCCCACCCATGTTTTGGGCTATTTAAGATTAGATGTGACTGTCCATGATCAATGCTTAGCACTGTTCCAGGCATTAGAATAGCTCATTATCATCATCAGTATCATTAATTTACAACTTTATTAGACTCTTGAATAAAGGGAGGGATCTCTAGGCTCGGTTCTTTCTCATCTCATTGGAGATACAAACATTGAAGAATTGAGGCCTCCATCATTTCAGTAAGAGGCACTCCATGGTGTTTCCCTAAATCACTCACCCAGAGTAAATTCCCTGAACAGAACAGGAGAAGGGACCCATGTGTTGGCCACATTTTCCTTGGGACCCCCAAAGGGAAGGTGGGAAAAGGAACTTGAGGAGCTAGGTCATGGCAATGGCAACTTGGCAGTGAATGGGACCCAGAGACAAACCAACAAGACTGAGACACGACTTAGGAGAGGGTCAGGAGAGCCTCAGCTGCAGGCAATCGGAAGGGATAGGTGGACGGGTAACACAGGAAGGGCTAGCCGACACTCACCATCTTGGCAGGTGAGCAGGCACAATAGGGAAGCACTTGGCAGCAAAGAGCAGGCCCAAGAGAGTGGGCATTTGGTTTGCCGGAGGGCTCATCACAGAGGCCAACACTCATGCCAGGATACCTGGGTTCAGAGATAGAGTTGCAGCCCCTGGAGAACTAGGAGGAGAAGGGGATCTCTGGGAGGGTAGGAGGTGGGTGTAACTCTCGGGGAGGCAGAAAGGACCTGGCTGCCTGTGCCAATGAGGTCAGAGGTATAGGGCACTCGCTTTCAAGGAACCAAGAAGACCTAAGGTTATAGAAACTAAAGTCAGAGCCCAGAAGACACCCACAAGACTGATTTGTTATTGAGCCTTGTGGCTAAGGCCTGGGGTCTGTGCCTGGGCCAGTGGGACTGAACGTACATGGGCAGTTACAGTGACAGCTGAGCACAGCGCCGGGATTCAGGAGCAGGGGTCCATGGGAAACTCAAAAACCTGCTAACTAGCTCTCCGTTCTGCTTGGGCCACCAGTGTGGCTTTTCCTTCATCTCAGCAGTAACTATCTGATTAAATTGTGTTACATTAATCCCTCAGAGACAGGGATCTTGAACTAAAATAAAGGATTTCTCCTTTTCCAGAAGGAGAAATGTATGAAAAATATAATGCCTACTGTACAAATTTGGGCAGTATAGAAAAAATATAAAAGAAAAAGAGAAAAATTCTCCATAATCCCACTCCACCCACAAAGCGAATCGTAGCTAATAATTTTCTAATATATTTTCCTGGTCCTATTTCCATGCATTTAAAAATACCAGTTTCATTTGTGTATATGAAATTGTGACTTGCCATTTTCACTTAACATAATAACACAAGCATTTCTCGTGTTATAAAAGCTTTTAATAAAGACATTTTAATGGCTACAAAATAGTCATACTCTATCATTTACTTCATTTTCCCTTATGGTTAGATATTTAGGTTGTTTCCACTTTTCATTATTATATATAATATTGTAATTTAAAAAAATAAAATAACAAATAATCCTTGTGCATGAAGCTTTTTCTATATTTAGGATATTCCCTTAGAATAAATTCCCAGAAGTGCAATTACTAGGCTGAACGGGGTGAGCATTTATTTCTCCTGCTGGCTCTTGATACACTCTGCCAAATTGTTTTCCCAGATGTACTCCTGAAGTGAGGAAAGGGTGCCCCATATCATTGCACTTTCCCGATTGTTCTTAATCTTTGCTAATTAAACAAAAGTTTAAATTTAAAAGGTGAGTCATTTCTATAGCTTTGGTTTTTTTTACCAGGGAGTGCAGTGCTCTACTCCCATGGTCTCTGCCTCACCACAGTGGGAGGGGCGAGTACATTTTCCTTTTGGAGAGAATTGCTTCCTGCCACTATATTATCTCCTGTTGAGCATTTTCTCACAATCCTCCCTGGGGTCCCTCCTCAGTGGTTTGGTGGCTGGTATTGATGGAGATGTTGACCCCCAGGCAGGGAGGACCTTACAGACCATGTGGGCTTATAGAAATCAAAACCATTCCCACATACATTCTGTACTTAGGGTGAAGTACAAAGTACCCAGCCCCGGAAACCAAGAGTATAGGGGAAAATGGACTCTCTCCATGTGCTATGGCCTCCACTTTGCAGTGAATGTGCAGAAATTTCTAGTACGCACTAGCTGAGCTCTTGCTGACTTCCTCCACATTCAATATGGAATGCAAAAGAGATCATAAAATGGAAGGAGCATTCAGCCTAACATGGCATTTTCTTCTCTGTAAAGTATCTCGCTCCCCTCACAGGCCAACAGTCACTTTCCAGGACATAATTGGAAGGACACTGATTCCTTAATAAACACTTATATATCGGGGATGCCAAAAAAATGTATACAAGTGGACAATTTGGTCAGCGTTGCTCACACAGTAGTGTGCTGTAATCAGAAGTGTCTGGACACTGATGGTAACCACTTTGAGCCCTCTTATAATTGCAGAAGTCACAAGTGACTTGTATTCATCTTTTGTTATCAGCACATATTGAGTATTACAATTTTAATAGTTTTTTCCTTTCTTAAAATGTGTATACTTTTTTTTGGCACTCTGTACACTCGGCATTTATAAGAAGCCTGCAAATGGAAAGCTTAAATTTCCTAAATTGTTTTCTACCATACCTCACCCTGCTGATTAATATTCATGACAGTAGAGAGGAAATATTGCAGCATCCTGAGGTGACTTCCAAATCACCAATGAGATTAAGTTAAATTTAGAACCATTTTCCTATTAAAGGCTATGCTATTGTATTCTGCTACTTTGCAAATCGACAACTCACATATTATGCCTCATTCTTATGCTAATCCCCAGTTTACAATGATTCTAGATGAACTGGAATTTGCTGAAGGATATTACCGAACTTCCCATTCTATATTTTACCCTTCCCCCACTCCCTTTTAAAATCCCACCCTCTAGGCCTTATTACTGTCCCAAGAAGTGAAGCTATGTGCCTTTGTGAGGATTCTTTTTTGTTTCTAGCTGGTCCACGCCATTTAGGAGAACCTACATTTGCAAGTGCTACATTTATGAGTACTTCAGAAGAGTCACTGTCCCTTAGGTTCCTGCTTTGTGCCTGGGTAAATATCTCTTGGAAGTGATGGAATGGAGGCAAGCAGTGGGCCAGCAGAATCATGCACAAGTTCAGAATCTATTTGTTAAAGTAACTAAAACTTACAGCTTTATTACAAGTGTCAATATATAAATTCTTGGCTGAACTTCTGTCACTCCAAGACTCAGCAATACAAATGATTTATTAAATGCAAATTCAAAATGTTCAGCTACAAATACTGATAATTGGTCAAGGGGTTGGGGTCCAAACAAGTTTATAATTGGCTTGACAATAATGATGTGTAGGACTCCATACTTTTCTAGTTTTTCTTCCCTGATGTCGCTTCCTGTAGTTCAGCTTTGGTATCCCCAGAATATTGTTTACGGTAACAAGCTGGAGTCCTTTTGTACTTCCTAACATTGGTAGGAAGGACTCTAATGTGGACTCTGTAATACTGAAATACACTGTATTAGTTTCCACTTGCTGCTATAACAAATTACCATAAACTTAGTTGCTTAAAGCAACACAAAGTTATTTATCTTACAGTTCTCCAAGTCAGAGGTCTGAAATCAGGTTCAGTGGGCTAAAACCAAGGTGTCCACAAGTTGTATTTCTTCTGGAGGTTTTAGGGGAAAGTCTGTTTCCTTGCTTTTCCTAGTTGCTGAACTATTCCTTGGCTTGTGACCCTTGTCATCCATCTTCAAAGCCAGGAACAAGGGATCGATTGAGTCCTTCTCACACTGCCATTCCTCCGGGTATCTCTTCTGCTTCTCTCTCCCACTCATGAAGACCCTTGTATTACACAGGGTCTGCCAGATAATCCAGAATAATCCCCCCCTCAAGATCCTTCTTAATCACATCTGCAAAGTCTCTTTTACTATGTAAGTATATTCACAGGTTCCAGGGATTAGGACGTATACATTTTGGGGGGACCATTATTCAGTCTACCACATGTGCCAAAATGCAGTTATGTTCCTGTTTAAAAAACTAATATTGTGCTATATTAGCATCTGGATGAACAAGCAAAAGCATATGCAGATTTATTTTCAGAGTCTTAAATGAACATTTCACATTCTTGTATTTGTTTGTTTTTTAAGTGACAAACTCAGGAACATGATTTAGGCCCAATATTTTATTATTACATCAAAACCCCCTCTCAGGAGTCTTAGGCCAGATAACGACTCTGACCTTTCCCCATGTTATAGCAGATCCTCCCCTCTGGGTGGGGGCTAGGGTCAGCCCACCACTGCAGGAGAAAGGAGACTCCTTCCTGCCTTACACCATTCCCTGTACCCAGCCCAACTGAAGGCAGGTCTGAGCACCCACGCCCATCACAGTGCAGACTGAGTCTGAGGAAAGGCCAAGGAGCATGCGAGTGGCATGCCAATTGGGCCATGAATGCTTAGATGCTCTCTGGGATCTTGGGGGTGAGAGAGGGCTGAACTTAGGGATGCATTCATTGGAACACAGCACTCCCAGGGAGAAAATCCAGCAAAAACATAGAGTTAAACTGTCCTCCTTTAAAGACAGGACTGCCATTGGTTAGAAGTGTATAAACTGCCTTGCATTTCCCTTATGATTAGACAAAAAATGATCACCTGTAGCCAAAACAAAGATGAAGAGGCAGCCAAGGGAAAAATTGGCATGTGAGAGTTGGTGTCTTGTCACTATCACCTTGCCTCACTCCTTTTTTAAATCTCCCTTTTCCTTCTCTTCCTTGGGTAAGTTGCCTAACCTTCCTGTGCATTGTTTTCATGATTTGTGAACTAGAACTAATGATAACACCTGGCTCAGGAGCCATTGTAAGAATGAAACAGTTATTGCAAGCAGAACGCCTAGAGCAGTGACTACCGTGGAATCTTCAACAAATATTGGCTATAGAAG
Source organism: Aselliscus stoliczkanus (assembly GCA_033961575.1). Classification (NCBI taxonomy): domain Eukaryota; kingdom Metazoa; phylum Chordata; class Mammalia; order Chiroptera; family Hipposideridae; genus Aselliscus; species Aselliscus stoliczkanus. The sequence goes on from CM066731.1 coordinate 30,502,507, forward strand.
TTTCCAGGTCTGGGACAGAATGTTTCCCTGAAAAATAACAAACAGGTCATTTCCCATTCAAAGGTCAAGATAGAATCTTCCATTCACTTTTATGTTAATCTTCCATTAATTTTTAAGTTAATCTTCCATTAACTTTTAAGTTAAATTTACCTAGTCGTAAAATGTGTGTTCACAAAGAAAAGGGAGGTAACCCAACTAAACCTCCAATTGATGGAACCTCACAGAAGAGAAATTCTTGTACAGGCGACTTGAGGAGTTCCCCGCCTTCCTCAGCTGTTGTGTTTCCTATGAAACACCAGCCCCGCTGGGAATAAGCTAAAACCTCTGAGCTGCAATCCTGCTCCCGGGACTCAGCTTTCTGCGAGAGAATGTGGTTGGCACCAGGAGTTCCCCAAATCCATACCATGATCCTGAGCCCGCAGGTGCACCTCCTGCATTAAGACTGTTTGAAGACGGCCTATCTGGATTTGTTCTCAAGTTCAAGTTAGAGATTTTCCAAAAGGAATGTAGTCTGACATAGTGTTATCCATAGCAGGTCTCAGGAAATTTACTTTAAAGGCCAGGTTGGAATAATTTCTAATTAGCATATTCATGACTTGGATGTTAATGATTGCTTTAAAAATACTTGCTGTTCAAATAACTGTTGTCTTAAAATCGGCCTGGCCCTCACAGTTGTGATTCTGGGTTAATTGGCACTTTTGACAAAGGCAGAGTGACCTTCAGAACACTTTTTGTTTACCTTGTCACACCGTTTGTGTGGATGAAAGCTGAGGAAGGAGGTTGGGCGTGTACTGGCAGTCCATCACAGATTTCATTTTTGTTTCTTTTAGCAGTTTGGGAAAAGATTTTTTTGATTCACTTATGTGATGAATAAGGCATGCATATCTCTACAGCAACTGGATGAGGAGGAAGGAGGGCAATGGTGGTGACCATCCAAAGGGACACCAAACAGACTCACAGATGAGTCCCACCTGGTCACAAGAGCACCAACCGTGACTGTTTCAGGCAACCAATATTTGTGCATATTTGTGCCACAGAGGACCAAGTAAGATCCAGAAATACTTCTGTGTGCATTCTTTTTAGAACCGCTTCCTGAGTGGCACTTGCATTTTTTCTCCCAATGGTCTTCCTAAATTCATGTCACAGACACCATATCACTTTTAATATGATCCTTGGAGACCTGAAACATAGTGCCCTTCTGAATCTAAAAAAAAGAAAAAAACTGGGGGTAAGGGGAGACTTGATACGGTCCCTGGGAATTCAGCTCCGAACTCTTGCCTAATTCTCAATTATAAATGTGGACCACAGAGCTTACTCTGGAATGCAACTTAGATTTCTTTCCCGGAGGAAACTCTTTAAGGCAATTGCGTAGGCTAGTGACTTTTTCTAAGAACTAACCTTAATGCTTGCTTAACCTTTGTGTTTGATTTTTCCCTTTCTTGTTAAGAGATTAATCGTATTATGACAAGTCACGCTATAATTTAAGAGTTTCAACTTAGCATCAAGTATGCGCTGGAAACAAGAGTGATTCCTGCTACCCAAAAGGCACCCCTTTCTGGCTGTTCCCTCCCAGTCTCCTCTGTGGACTCTTCTTCCATCTCCTGCCCACTAAACATGGATATTCCCAAGTAGAGTTCCAGCCACCGCTGGAGGAAGTCTCATCTTCTCAGGGCTTGTTATGGGCTTTGCATAGTGAGAAGTGCTTTCCAGATTGTATCAGTTTCCTTGGGTCATTGTAACAAATTACCATAACCTGTGTGGCTTAGAACAATAGAAATTTATTCTGTCACAGTTCCGAAGGCTAGAAGTCCAAATCAAGGTTGGGTGGGTTGATTCCTTCTGGAGACTCCTAGGGGTGTATCTGTTGATGCCCCTCTCTTAGCTTCTGGTGGTGGCTGGCCATCCTTGGTGATTTTTGGCTTGAAAAGCTGCATCACTCCAATCTCTGCCTCCATCATCACGTGACATACTCCCTGTGTGTGTCCAAATTTCCTTCTTCGTGTAAGGATATCAGTTAATTGATTGATTAAGGCCTTTCCTAATAATGTACTATGATCTCATCTTTAACCTGATTACATCTTCAAAAACCCTATTTCCAAATAAGGTTACACTCACAGGTTCTGGGTGGATATGAATTTTTGCAGGACAGTAGTCAACCTAGCCCATAAGCATTATCTCATTTCATCCTCCCAACAGCCGCATTCGCCCCATTGTATGGATGAAGCAGGTTACTTCCAGATCTTCACCTCTACTATGTCCGATGGTTAACAGACATCTCCACTTTGTAGCAGTACCTCAAAGTCAACATTCCAAAACCAAACTCATTACTGCCCCCCACCCCAAAATGTGAAGGCCTAGAACACAATGCCTGTTTAGGACAGTAAAAGGGCTATTTGGAAGGAGCTGTTTGAAGCTGCCATTCGTTGCATAACACTTTAAGTAAGATGGAAAAAAATATTAATTGCCCATATCTAAAAATGAGGGGCACTCGACTGACTTGAAATAAGACAGTGGCAGTGGGAATAAGAGATTTAAGAAAAGATTAAGGAGGCAGATTTAATAGATCAGGTGACTGGATATGTGGCTAAATGGTGGAGATGTGCCAAAGATATCTTTGATTTGATTACAGCATGGATGGTAGGGCTATTTACAAAATACTAAAGGGTTTGTTTGGTGTGTGTGTGTGTGAGGGGGGGCAGGGATAATGAATTTTTCAAGTAAAATCTTATGTGAAAATAAGAATGGAGCTGGTTGAAAAGGGGTGTAGGGTCCTTAATTCCCCCTTCTCCTCTCCGCACCTGTGGAAGTGCCTGAAGTGCCTCAGTAGAATTGTTAGGAAAGTTACTGATTTAAAGTATTCTTCTAGCTCTAAATAAGAAAGTACTTACACCACTTAGATACATAGCTATGCACCCCATTTTTAAAGTGTTTCCAAGAAAGATCCTCATGACCTGTCTCCACCATCCTCTCCTTGGATATCATAGCCTTCTCAGCAGAGTACTGATCTGTTCTGTAACCTAAAAGCAACCCTGTGCTTATTCACTTCTTTTGCCCCTGGTTGGTTGTCATGGGGCCTTGGATGTCCTGTTAGAAGACCCTACATCTTCTGATGAGAAGAATCAGTCTGGTTTCCTTCAGAGAGAAGGTTGAGCTTTTAACTCTTGGAATCGTGCCTGCCCTCAGTTAATCCCACAAATTTTATTGGTTAGAATGTGACTCCTTCCTTTCCAACATTCCAAGAAGGACAAAGAAAGAAATATAGGACACCAGGAAGTTGGTAAGACCCCTAGCCACATGGCCTGTGGAGGGCAGAGCCAGAGCTGGGCCCCAGGGTGTCCCATAGCTCTGCATTTACCCAGAGACAAGACTAGGGCACTTCAAGTTTAATTAAGAGCAGGATGTCCCTGCTGCGCCTCTCATTGATGTTGCTAAAAATATAGTAGGGAAGTGGCCTGCCTCTTCATGGTTTAATCCCATTAACTTTGGGGGTGGGTAGGAATTGGAGCTAATAAAAGCCATGATTTGTTTCAGATTGCTGTCTGGAGTTGTGTCTTTTCTCTCCCTGTGTTGTGGAGTCCTAGATTTTGAAGTTCTAATGCAATCAGCCTTGGGTTGTTGATGCCGTGGGAAGGGAGCAAGGAGACAGACAATTCCCTAAATGTGGTTTTGCAGGCTGTCATCCACTTACTCTTGGGACCACTGGGATGCATCACCTCAGCTTTTTGCTCACTGCTCTAGTACCACCCACGTCAGAGACCTGGTTTTGTGTAATCCCCATCTGTGCTTTGATGCACATTAAAAAAAAAAAATGATAAATCTAGTCTGAATGCTATGAGAGCCATCTGGAAATGTGAGCCTCTTAAAGGAGTACTCACTTCCTCTTCAGCCCCACAAGGTACTCAGACTTTGTGCCTCTTGCCTCATCCCAGAAACCCCGTTTGCAAATATATTCATGTAAGGACATCCTGACATTTTTTTGTGGGTTTTTTTGCTTTGGTTTTTTTTTTTTTTTTTTTTTGTATTAACCTATTCTTATTTCTCAGCCCCAACCCCACTCCTTTCACCTAATAGCTAAAGACTAACACTCTTAAGGACTTTTTGTTGAGTGTCAGAGCCTTGTTTTCTAATACAAATTCCTTTGTTCGCTTGATCTTTCATTCACTGATTCAAAAAGAGTATTAGGGAATAATCTCTACATGATTACACCGCTGACTTCCCGTCTGAATCCCATAATGATAATTTTATGAACCCCAACTCTTAGAGGCTGAGAGTTAGAAGGAATGCGCCAGACCAGTGGGTTTTACTTGCCACCATGGGACCCAGATGTAGGGTAGGTGGAGATTTTCATGACAATTATGAAGGCACTGCTAGAGTCACCATATCCATTTAAATGGTGCTCATAAAAAATGGGGTGCTTTTCTTTCCAATGTGGTGCCTCCCAAGCCCTTTGCCAGAGGATCAGTGAGATATAAAATCAGAAAGAGCATATCAGTCTTGTTGATAAGTGAATCCCCATCACCTAACACATAGTAGACACTCAACAAATAATTGTTAAATAAATTATGAATAATAATTTTTTAATTCTCTGTACTCCATTGTCCGCAAATAAGGAAGTAGAGATAGATTTGGGAAATAAGTGTATATAAGAAAATCAAATTTATTACCAGTTCCATCTTTTTGGAGAAATACAAATGCCTACACATGGCATGCAAGGCCCCAGTGTCGTGTCCTTACCTGCTGTAGAACCATACCTTGTGCCACACCCACCTGCATGTTCCTTTGGCCTTCTTAGCACCTCTTCCACCTCAGTGTTCTTTATCTTTTCATCTCTTTGCTCAGTCATCACTCCTCAGGGCAGCCTATGCTCATGCTCCTGAGATGGCTTAATTTCCCCATTATATCATCTCCTAAGAGCAGGATTCTTCCTTTGTAGCACTGTTCTCAGCAAAGGTTTTACATTAACCCCTTTGATTATTTTAATAATGCTGATTTGACAGTAAACCCCTTGAGGGCAAGGATTGGGTAGATCATAAAGCCTGGTATATAGTAGTTGATCAATAAATATTTGGTGCATGACAGACTGAATGGATGAATGAGTGAGGATGGCAGAGGGAATAAACAGAGAGCAGGGATTTTTATTAACCTGGGTCCGTGAATGGACCCCCGAATCCATGAGTCCCTGAAGTTGTCTGCAATAGGGAGTATGTACCCATGAGCTCATTTGCATGCTTTCTAAGGTAAGAGCCCATCGCTTTCGATAGGCTAAGAATCTTTAAGGGGCTTCACATGAATATGTTTCGTTATATGAAGAAAGGGAGAAGAAAAAAAAGTGTGGGAAAATGAGAAAAAATATTAAAAGAGAAAGAGGGAACTTTATACTGAGAAGCAGGATAGAAGAAAATTGAGAGAGGAGGAAAATCATGAAGAAGATGATAGGGTGGGAACAGTGATTCCTGAATGAACCCTCTAAACTTAGTGAGCCCAAGTATGTGCAAGACCAGGGGTTCAATGAATAGCCAGATTTGATTGCCACCCTCACATCCTGGGTGACTGCAATTCAGGGTGAGTGGAATGAAACAATCCAGCAGAGGTTTAGAGGGAGCCATTTGCTAGCACAGAAGAAGTGAGATTACACATAAGCAGTAGAAGGAAGGAAGAGCATGGAAGGCTTCCTGGAGGAGGATAACATTTCAATCTGCCCTTAACACATGAATAAGACTTCAAGGAGAGGGGAGAGGGGTAGGTGAGCGCTCAGATGAAAGAAGAGTGTAAACAAAGCTGCTGGCCCAGGAAACCAAGGTGTGTGTTGAAAAGGCTGCCAGGCTCTTAACAGCCTTTGCAAATTATCTGAGTTGGGAGATGCCCTCTTTGGCCAGTTATAGACAAAAAGCAGGTGGCACCTGGAATTACCAAATAAGATGACCTTACTGAGGCCAGAATAGACTCAGGGAAGGAACAATCAAGCCCCAAAGAAGGTTGAAGATGTGTAATTACACATCATTCTTAAAACTTCTGGCAAAAAGTAAACTTATGGTTTGCTCATCAGTGTTCCTCCCGAATCACTTCTGCAGCTCCTGAAAGGTGTCAGGTCTTGGTCCTTTAAAGCAGCCATGCTTATATGATCTAGTGTAATACTGATTTCTAAATACTGTTTTCGTTGTTGTTGTTTTAAGATTCCTGGGCTTGTGAATTCACAAAATATTTAGATTGTGTAAGCATGAAACTCCTGTGAGGTGTGAGAGTGTGTGTATGTGTGTGTGTTAGTTGGTGCCACTGATTCCCATTTCAGGGTCAAAATTTTACAGAAAACTTTTCATGCGGGAGAAATACCCAGGAGAGGGTGCTAGACCTCAAGACATGGCTGTAATAGAAAGGCTCCTGCCTTCTACTCCTGTTACAAATAGTCACCTGCCCTGTAAAATCTCAGCGTCTTTTTTTCCTATTTATAAAAATAGCTCTAGCTCTATGGCCCTTTCTTGCCCACTCCCCTCCAAGGAGTCAGGCATCCCCAGCAGCTTGGCATGTGACACTCTAACCCCAGCACAGATGGCAGTACAAACCTGGACTGGAGGGGACAGCAAATAGGGGTCCAGGAGAAAGACAGAGTATGGCTCATCTCTTGCCTCCAGAGCACATGTCAGTGAACATTTCTTGAGAAAGTTGACTGTGACTAAGTTTACCCCAATGACACCCATAATACCAGAGAGGGCCATAGCTGTGAGCTTTACCTTCCTCCCAGATGGAATCACTGTGGAGGCTTCTCTGGAGTTCAGTGAAGGCTTTGGGTGGGTTCAAGACAGACTCAGGGAGTCTGGCCTGAGGGGTCCTTATGGGATGGGATTAGCCCAACGGGCATCACACTGGGTGAGTCCATTTTTCATTCTTATTTTCTCACTGAGATTAGAATATTCACCCTCTCTCCCCGCTTTCTCCAGAACATTTTAAGGACCTGAGGCAGGTTGTTCCTAAATGAGACTGTAAAGTACTTAAGTTCAGCCTTTATATCAATTTTTCTCCCACATTTCCCATTTGGAAGCAATCTCCCTTCAGCTGTCTTCCTTTCTTTTCTCTCTCCAATGACTTCACTGCATCCGGAGCTCCAGAACTTTCCAGACTTTTCTACCCATCCACTGGCAAATCTACTTTTTAAAAAAATTCTTCCCTGGGCTAAAGTTCCCAAAGTGAATCTGATTAGCAAAGTCATGGTCTGGGGATAAAAACAATGACTTCATTCTTCCCACATAACAACTACATTTGACAACTGAGGCCCGTAGTGAGTGCCATGGGGCATCCACATGTGGTGGGGAGATGGTTTCCGTGCTGCTTACAAAACTTTCAGTAGGACCCGGTTTTGCTCATCAGATGTCAGATGTACCCCATTCGTCTCCAGCTTGAGATTGCATAATTATTTAATCCAGAATGCGGGTGGCAGACTGTTTCCGCCCAAGGGCTGTTTCCTTGTCACACAAACAGGGGGAAAGAGCATTGGTTGGCTTGGTAATGACTGCCTGGGAGAAGACTAGGGCACACACTTATAGATTGTCACGTGTTTATCATCTTGAGGGACCTAGCTGAAAGCCACAGCACACACTGACCTGTCCCTCTGGCCTGAAGACTGTCACCTACAGCCATCTCTTAGCAGTAGGGTCCTCAGAATAGCAGCAGCAGCATCACACAGGAGCTTGTAAGAAATACAGAATCTCAGGCCCCCCCAGCCCCCAACCCAACTCTACTCAATCAGATCCTGCATTTTCATACCATTCCCTTTCCCAGGGGATTCATGGGCACATTAAAGTTTGACACGTGGGGATGTGGTGGGTCTTCCTGCCACTTGTCACTCCTGAAGCTTTTCCAGCTCTGTGAGCCTGGTTTCTCCCACCAGTGACTGTGCATCTGTTTTCTACAGCAGCACATCAGGATGGGGCACATTCCCGTCACCCCCCGTATTTAAGAAGTTTAATAATAGAGCAATTGTGTGCCAAACCAAACCGTGTTTCTGCCTTCTCACCATGTTGCTTCTGTCCCCAGGCGATCTATAAAATGGTTTCCTCCGTAATGAAAATGCCTGAAGATGAGTCAACTCCAGAGAAAAGGACAGAAAAGATCTTCCGCCAGATGGACACCAACAGAGATGGTAGGAGGCTCAGGGCTGCTTTGCTTTGCTCAGAGTGGGGGCTGCTGGAAGGGCTGGGGGTATCCAAGCAGGGAATGCCACTCAAGGACAAGACGTTGGCCACAAGAACCTGGCTCATGGCCCCTTGTAAACGTGGCTCATCCCGTGTGCTCCCTGATGGTGCAGAACAGAAGAGGGGCAGCGGAGGGACAGGCCCAGGTCATAACAGGCTGGACCCCCACAGTCCAGCTAATCAGAAAGTGGGGTGGGGGTTGGGTGTCATTCCACCTGGTCCCTATAGCTTCACCCGGCCTGCCCAGGCCTTTGGTGGGCTTTCCTGTGCATGCTCATTTGCTGAGTTTCCAGGAGCCAAGTGGGCTCCAGCAGCCAGCCGTTGTGGAGGTGGAGGTGGGCGGGAAGTGAGGTGGCCAGCAGATTCTACCCTGAGGGTGCCACCCACAATTCAAACCCAACAAGGGGATGCAAAGCAAACCAAGGTGAAAAGGAAAGTTGGATTTCAAACTCGAAAACAGAGAGTTTTAGAAGTTGGGTTGCAGGGTAGAAAACAAGAGGATCAATCAACTTTGAAATTTGGATTCACAACAAATGATTTTTTCACATAAGTATGCCCTATGCAATATTTGAAACATATTTATATGAAAAAAAAATGTTTGTTGTTTATTTGAAATTCAGAGTTAACTGAGTTCTTTGCCAAATCTGGCAACCCTATCCAAATGTTAACACCGGAATTGAAGGTACTAAGCCAGAGCTGGGACCGTCATAAGCCCTGAGTCACCTGTAGCTCTCGCTGTGTTCTGCTGGCTGTCCCCAGCGATTCTTGTCAGTGATGAGCTGACAGACAGACTGACAGAAGGCTGTGTAGTAGAGCAAGCCTCTCTTTCTAACCCCACACCCCCTGGGGCACCCGCTGCCTGAGAATCTGGGTTTGCAGGGTTTGGGCCAATCTGTTTGCTTCCTTTCTTCCACAAAGGTGCTATTATATCCTATTATTTTCCTTTAAGCACCTTGATTCACAACAAATAGTTTGATTGTTTTTGCCAAGATTAAATAAACACGGGATTATTTGAATAGTTCATGGACTTGCTGAGGTTAAGCTGTACGTTTTGTTCATGCGCCAGGGAACCCAGGTGAGTTTATGTCCTGCCTGAGGCCCAGCCACCTCTTTAGAATAGGGCTAAAGGATGGGAGGAGATCCACACACTGCAGGATGAAACCCTCACTGCGTGTTGACGATAGGTGAGGAGTCACCCTCTGCAGTGGGGCTCACAGTGGGATCACAGAGCACCGGGAGGCTGGGCACACCGCCCAGCGCTTTGCTTCTGGGCCCCTGCCTGAAGCAGAGACCTCACCTAGAGTCACCTGCCATTAGATCCCTACTGCTAGAAGCTCTTTGCATCTAACCCCTGGCCGCTGATGTGAAGAGAAAAGTCTGGCCTGCAGGCAAGTTAGCCCAGGCACCAGCTCTGAAGCGCACGGGAGTTAACCCAAGAGAGCCTGATGTTTCCAGTGAACGCAGAGTTGGCCCTGCCACTTCTGACATGGCGTCTCAGAGCGGCCCCTTGGGAGATCCCAAAGTGGTCACGTGATAGCTCCCATCGTCTTTCCCTCATGTCAGCCTTCACACTTGAGGAGGTTTGTCACCCTTTTAACCGCTGCTCAAGCCCGGGCATAGCTCATTAAAAAAATGGCCAGAACACAAAGCTTGGAGAGGGCTTGCTCCACATATTGAAAATAAATAGATAAATAAATCCTGCCTTGCTCCTTCATGTAGATAAGGTAGATTTGGTTAACTAAGAACTAGGTGCTGGGGGAGGGGGCCGTGGCGAAGAGGAAGACATATTTGTTGGAGTCTGGAGGTAGAGGGTGAGGACTCCAATAGATAGCACCCCTCCTGCCTGAAATTGGAATAAGTTGAGAAATAAAGAGCAATAATTGAAGCCAGAGGATGGAGCTTCCTTGGAGGGTACAGCTCAGTGGGACAGCCTGAGGGAGTGGGGACAAAACTTACAGCAGCAGAGAGGAGGGCAGGCACAGGCACTGCACTGATTTGGAGGGGTGGGAACAGAGAAGAGCAAGTCCTCTCAAGGCAGCGCCTGCCACTAGAAAGAAGAGAGCAGAGCTGAGCAGGGAGGCCCAGCTTCTCCTGCCTAAGAGGGCTCCTTCTGGAAGCACCGGGAATGGGAGACAGGCTTTGTCTCCTCCCCCCAGCTAATTTGACTGGGGGACCTGGAGGGGAATTTGATACCTACTCCAGCTTACTCAGGGCTGATGTTTCCAGTGAACGAAGAGTCGGCCCTGCCACTTCCGACATGGCATCTCAGAGCGGCCCCTTGGGAGATCCCAAAGTGGTCACGTGATAGCTCCCATAGTCTTTCTCTCATGTCAGCCTTCACACTTGAGGAGGTTGTCACCCTTTTAACCACTGCTCAAGCCCGGGCTCAGCCCTGATGATGCAAGGGACCCACTGAGACACTCTCTGCCTCCCTCACATACTCCTTTATTCTCCTTCCCTCCTGTGAAGGTGCAGCTGTCCTCACATGCTATCCAGAAAGGGGCCCTCCCCCAGGTATCTGAGCAGGGGCTCCCAGTGACACCGTGGGAAAGGCCCTGGTGCTGGGAGAGCCCAGTTCGGTCTCATAATGGCTCAGGGCATTCGTTCCACAAATGCTGAGTGAGTCCATCCAGGGTACCTGAAGCTGGAAGAGCCAGAAGGGCGGGCGTCACATCAGGGCCATCCAGCACTCAAGGGCAGTTCCCAGGGAGCAGTGGCATTGATAGCTGCTGGCTTTGAGATGGTGAACCAGACCTCTGCCCTGTGAGTCTCACATCAGAATGGGGTGGGACTGCAGGGACAAAGGGAGCCATCGCGGCCAGCAGGCTGTCCTGAGAACAGCGTAAGTTCATGCAGGTGCCACTTGCTGCAGCTCACCCATCTTCTTGCTTTCTAGGAAAACTGTCCCTGGAAGAGTTCATCCGAGGGGCCAAGAGCGACCCGTCCATAGTGCGCCTCCTGCAGTGTGACCCCAGCAGCGCCGGCCAGTTCTGAGCCTGCACCCCACGAATCGTAGAGCTGCTTGTGTTCCCTTTTGATTTTTCTTTTTAACAATTTTTTTTTTTTTTTTTTGCCAAACAATATTGACGGTGATGCTGTTCCCCGTGTGTTCAATGCACCTTCCTCCGTGATGCCCGCCTTCAGCTTCCCTCGTGGTGAATGCTTTGTGGGGCTGCCCAGAGCCCCAGCGCGCTTCTGGGGAGCATGGACAGTGCTGTCGTGCACAGACTTTGTGGTGTTCGTTGTTCTGATGATTTTTAATCATTATTATTGTTTTCTCTTGATTCTAATGTCTCTATTCCAAAACTGAAGACTCGCGGAGGCAAGAGAAGGGAAATCAATCCAGTGCAATGATGCTATTGCAAGCTGCAAGGGGCTTGTTTGAAAAACAAAATTCCCCCTCTGGATCTGCTGTCACCCATGCCCTAGGAATGATGTCACCAGATTCGGGATCCCCAAGGACAAGGAACCCTTTGGAGCCAGGCTATGAAAGGGACCTGGGGAATTCCCCCTGCAGGCCTGCTCCGCCCCCCCTCCCCCAGCAGCCTGTAGTTTCTAAGCTGTGAACATTTTAAGGTAAATTAATAGTGGAGAGGGAAAAGACGGCTCAGCTATTTTTTCACAGGTTTACACTAGTTGAGCTAAGATGAATTTTTTTGGAAATTTAAACACAAACGGTAACTTATATTCCAAGACCAGACCCATCTTGTTGCCTCTTGTGATTTAAAAAAAAAAAAAAAAAAGAATGCTGTATGTAAAATATTGGGTATTGCAGACCAAATTAAGTGTTTTGCCTTGTTTAAATGAAATGCATGTTTAGTGAGCACTAATCCCATCTTATTACAGAAGACTGTTTCTAGTAGCTTATTGTGAAGTAAGCCAACTATAACGAATGCCTATGTCTTGTTTTAAAGTCATATCTGTCTTTGCACAAATGCACCCATTAACAGGTATATTTTATATATTCCAGAAAAGTACAAAGTAACCACAACTCGGGCCCAAATTTAATGTTGATTGTTTTTCCAGAGTAGCAGTGCCTGGAGAATAGAAGCAAGTTTAAGTGGGCCATGTCAATTCAAGCACCAGAAGGTTAATACTTACAAGTTGTCAGGTGATGGTTTGTCCATCCAGCCCAGCAGCTCGTTGGTAATATTACATTGGAGGTGTGGTGTTTTTCTGAGCAGATCAATATTCTGTAGACCCCCCACCGACCCCCACAGATACACACACACACACACACACACACAATCGCATCAGGTCTCAGGATTTCCCAATAGTTTGATCCACATGAATGGTTAGGGAGCCCTATCTGGGATGGTGACTTTCCATTCTCCAAGTAGCCTAACAGAGAGTCAGAGGTTGGGCAACCAGCTGATTCGCCATGAAGAAGGCATGGGCACATGCCTCTGTGATTTCCAAGGCCACAATGGAGAGTTCAAAAGTGTTTCCCATCACCGTGTTCCTTGAATGCCAATTTCTATTTCTAGAAGTGACAACCCAAATCTGAGTTGCTGTTCGGTCTGGTGACCTCATACACACTAATTTGAATTAAAAGTTAAGAGTAAAAAAAAATGCTGAGGGCCGGCCGAGTGGCGCGGTCGGTTAAGCGCTGGCTTGGGGAGCCAGCGGCCCCGGTTCGGGTCCCACATATGAGGGCCAGTGACACTGCCCTCAAAAAAAAAAAAAAAAAAAAAAAGAGTAAAAAATGCTGGTCCGAGGAAAGTATTTCATAAGCAGTAGGCATGAGGAAGCTCAAACATCCAAGGGCATAGATGGGGAGAACCTGCCTTAAGGGAGGGCAGAGAGGTCCCCAGTGGGTCTGCTCTGCCGTGCTACTTCCCACAGACTAAGAACCACAGCAAGGCACACATCATAACCACCAGGACGATGATGCTGAGCCCGTTCTACTGTCCAAATTCCTGCCCATCACTTGAGTCCATTTTAACGGGTAGCAAAAATCCAACTTTGTGTGGTTGACCAAAATGAACCAGCTTTACAGGGTGGAATTTTGAGAACTCAACATGATAAAATAACCTTACTCTTCCTCTGTCAATTTCTTATAGTGGCTTTATACTGAGACTTGCCAAGTTCCTCCAGGGTTCAAGTGATAAAATCTGGGAATTAAAGACATGGAGTGCAGAGTGGGCAAAGGAACCCAGAGTCTCGATCGGTAGTGTTCAGGAGGTACATCCTGCTTATTCCTGCTCTTGATGGAAGACCCAATTCCTCCTTTTAGTTCTCCTTAGATGGTGGAGTCAGTTAATGTTTGAGAAACTCACCTGGACTCTATGCCCTTGGCCTTGACATCTTGTTGAACCAGACTCACTCTGTTCCCTAAAACCTAGACCTGGAAGTGAGGAGCAGGGAAGAGGGTCTCTAGCTGTTTAGGAAAGAAAACAGAGCCAGACGCATGGCTAAAAACACCCCCACTGCCGGGGTGTACAGAAAAGCCCTGGTTCTGGCCTGCCATTGACCCTGTCTGTATTTTCTCAAGGACTGTTTCTCTTCTTCGCCTCCTTCCCAGGAATGTCATTGTATGTCTAATCCAGTGCACTCAAGTTTGGCTAAGGGACTCTGCAGCACCCAGAGGGCTGGATGCCTGAAGGTTTATGTCACTCTTGTGCTGGGCTATTCATTGTTATTGCTGTGTTGAGGGACCTCTGGAAATGGAGTCTGTTCTGCCTGAAATCAAGCCAGTCTGTGATGTTCAAGGGACTGGAATAAAGTGGCTTACAACTTGGATGAGACAGAGTGATTGACTGTTCATATGTTTAACGTGGGGATGGGTACTGAGGGTGCAGTCATCCTACCTCATCTATATGCCCCAGGGGGCACTTGCCACAAGTGGATTTAATTATATATATATATATCTCATCATGTGGAGTGGCTCCTGTATCGGTTGATGTTGGCAGTCCAGCATGTTGATGGTTTAAAATGACTGTTTCGGACACGAGGCCTCCACACCTAAACTGCTGCTCTAGCTGAGTCTGTGCCTGATACTGACCTCCTCCTGGGTTTGGTTCCAGCCCTAGCTCAATGCTCAGCACTGGCCAGACATTTTCTGATTTTTGAGGTAGCTGAAGAAACAAAAAAATAAAAACACTGAACAAGGAACCAGGGCTTTTGATAGGGAGCATAGGAGAGGCTGCTGAGCCCCAAGCTCTGTCCCAAAGCATCCTTGGTCTGTATTTGGGCTTCCTTACTTTCCTCCATTCATGACCTTCCCTTTCTTCTCACCTCCTTTCCTTCCTCACAACTGGAGCTGCAAACTCTAGTTCAAACATTAGGCTCAATGGAAGGAGAAACTGGGGCAACCTCCTCTTCAGTGGGAAATTAATATCCTCTTCTCCCCTGTCTTCACCTCTCAGTCCTGAGAAGAATCTATAGAAAAGATGACATGGTTCAGAACGCACACCCTCGAAGCCAATTCAGATCGTTTGTTTGCTTTTTGTTGTTGTCACTGGCCCTACTTCCAGCACAGAAGGCCATTACTGTAGGAAAAAGGGGCTGAGTGTCAACTATAGTAGGTGCCTCATGGGCCAACTAGACCTCATGTAGGGGTTGAGTTGCTGGCTTGGAACAGTGTCTTTTTCTACTTCACATAGTTTCTCCCTATGGACCAGCAATGGCCCTGATACCCACGAGTACTGAGCATGAATAACACCACGTCATTCACAGCAGTGATGGTGAGACGGTGGTTGGGAGCCTCCAATCTGATCAGGGGCCTGCAGTCCCATACCTGTTGGAGGCCAACCTGGCCAATTCCAGCAAATTTCCAAGCCTGAGGCTCCTATTTTCAGGGCATTGTCCCAACACCCCAACCCAACTGGGTCCCTTCACACCCTAGTTTAGGTATGGAGGGCACACACCAGTTGAAGAAGGGTCTGAGTGTTCTCTCAGTCATGATGGAGAAGATAACGAGAACTGTCTTTGGAAGAAATGGAGATCCTTCACGCACACCTCTCCTATCTTTGTCAGGAATGCTTGCTCAGCACTCTCCAGAAATTTTCTGGGTTTTGAGGTGACTGAAGAAATAAGAGAAAAAACATCGACCCCTGCATTTTCCAAGGCACTAGGGTATCAGTCAAATCTACCTAATGTAGGAACATTATTGCAAAGTGAAAAGATGTTCAGACCAAGGGTATAACCAATGGTATACCCATTTCAAACAGGTTTCTCTACACTTGAATGCTGAGCATGTGTCTAGGATAGGCCCTTAGATAGGTCCTGGGCACTTGCTGCATTGGGTGTTAATGGGCCATGCCTGATCCCAGATATCCGTGGGGTTGCAAACAATGATCATTCTGAAGACATTCCACAGTGTGGGGTTAACGCCTTAGGGAAGCTCAGAGAGGGGCCAGGGCCTCAGAGAGGCTTATTTCACAACTTCTTTTCTCCATGCTATTCCAGCAAATGGATGGCATTTTAATAGTTCTCTAGAAGAGACTAGGACACTACTTCAACATTCTGGGCAGCTCAGCTTGCTGACCCTTATCAAATACTCATAGCTCTGCCACCAGTATATCACACACGTATAGACAGACAGATGGACAGTCTTCCTCAAAATGTACCTTTCTGGGGCCGGCTGAGTGGCGCGTTGGTTAAAAGCTGGCTTGGGGCGCTGGCTCTGAGCAGCAGGGACCCTGTTCAGATCCCACATATGAGGGCCAGTGACACTGCCATCTACAGCTAAGATGGCAACAGCTCCACCTGGAGCTGGGCTGCTGTGAGTTGCTGGAGACTGGATAGCTGGAGCCCCTGCTGCAGTGGGCTGCCATAGGCTACAGTGAGTGGCCGGCAGCCAGCGTGAGCTGCCAAGAGCCACTGTGAGCCACCATCCAGAGGCCAGTGACCAATCTGCCTCACTCGGGAAGAGTGCAATGATGATACTAACATGGGCCAGTGAAGCAACGTCCTCCACAACTAGATTGAAGAACAAAAGGACAGCAACCTGTCTGTTCCCCTCCCCCATTTCCCCAATAAAATCTTTTAAAAAAAAAAGTGTCTTTCCAGTATCAGTTTTTAATCACGTTACTGTGCTTGCATTGAGTGTTCAGTGCTGACCCAACACAGCTGTAAGCACTAGTATTGTCTTGGAGGTGGAGGAAGCAGGGATAAGACTTACTAGCAAAGAAGTAGGAGACCACGCTCACAGCTCAGCTGGTAAGTTCTGCCCAACACCTTGAAAATGATTATGAAGTAGCTTTCACCCACGCACGTGGGACAACAGAGCAGAAATCAAGCTCTTTCCTGAGTGGTGCATGAGGGGTGTTTGCTACCCAGGGAACAAGCAGGTGACATGTGCCTTTAGTGCTCTTTCAACGTCCCCTTCCTCTCTTTTGCTGCTAATAGCTGATCAGAGGCCCCACTGTTTCTTAGAATTCCCAAGTCTCTAAAAATTAACCCGTGCATCCATTTAAGTAGAGTTCAGACAGGTGAAGGGATGAAGGACCCTGGGGACAAAGGGTGTATCATACATAATAAGGTGGTAAACTAGAAAACCCATTCAGGAAGGTTTACATGTAAAAGTAGAGCCCCAGTGGATCTCTACTGATCTGTTTAGAAGAGATTGGCTGTGGTGACCACAGAGGCACCAGTTCAGATCTTCTGTTACAGGAACCTGCTGCTGGAAACACAGCTGATGGACAGGCTCCAATTACATTTGGAGCGACCTCAGTGTTCACTCTGAGGCCACGCTCTCCCAGGGCTGGTCCCAGGTAATGACTGTGCATGGCGGGTTATTAGAACTGGGTCCTAAATGGGATTCTTCCTGCCTGTGACCTTCGTCAGGGACTCTTGGCTGGCCTGGCTGAGGCAGTCTGAGGCTCCTCCGGCCCAACCCAAGCTTCCTTCCTTCCCTCTCGCCTTTTGCTTGGGCCAGTCTGGATGCTCTGTCTCTTCCTGCTTGTTTCCCCTTTATCCTTCACATGAATTCCCCCAATAAATCTCTTGAACATCTAATCCTATCTTGGCTTCTGCTTCTTGGAGAATCTGGACTGGCCCAGATACGATCCTCTCTCCCATTCCTACTGACCTCTCAGATCCATAGGGTTCAGGCACTTGAGTTGGCAGCCTTCCCAAAATAAAGTTCCCATTTGGTGACCTCTCATCATATGGTGAAAAGCTAAGGGTTAGTATGCCTTAGGACTGAGGGGTAACAGAGTCCCCTGGAGTTAACCCCTATTATTGTGCTGATGATGCCAGGCTGTTCTGCTTAGCACATCACAGCCTCTGAGGGCAGACTGCAGCTGCCTCTAATCTGCCTCTGAGCCCAGCAAGGGGCACCTGCTCCACGGAACTGAGTTGGTATAGAGCGGGAGGTCAAAGGTGGAACTGGACCCTGTGGCCCTGACAATTGGTCATCCTGGCCTACCCAACCAGAGCCCCAGTACAGGGAGGTGGGAGGAGGGGTGGCACACAGGGTGAACAAAGTTCACCGAACAGCAGGACAACGACTGCCACGCACCCAGGGAGGAACAGCCTCAGGGAGGTGCGGAGACCAGCTGCAGCCTCAGCAGGACCTGCCGGGACCGGCATCAGGCCCTCCACTGAGACTGGAACATGGATCCTGGCAAAAGGCCTCGTGGCCCATTTCTCATCCCCTGGCCTCTCCCTAAACCCCTCCAATAAGCAGCTCTCCCGACCTCCTCTTCCCTGACCAGCACAGAGGCTTTGGGAGATGCCACTGGGGATGAGGGTAGAGAAGGCTTTTTGAAGGCAACTTTTCAGCAAGATTTAAAAGCTGCGGACATGGAAGGTGAGATGTAGAGCATAGATACGCTACCTGTTTGGACCAGAGAGGCTCTCGGGAGCTAATCATGGATGATGGTTGAAGAAGTGTGGGTGTTCACTGAGGAAACACCAGTAAGTCCTGGGATAGTGAGTTGAGGTGTTCACATTTGAGCTGACAGATAATAGCAAGCCTGGGTTCCAGGGCAAGGGATTGTTGTGATGGAATTGGAGTTTCAGCCATGTGGGTTCAGCCTGTGTAGAGGTTGGTGCAGATGAACTATGGAACAGGAAAGCTCTGTGGTTATTCAAGTGGGGGTGAGTGAGCTGGGAGTGAGGAAGGTAAAAGCCAACGGACAGAACATAACTCTCTGCCCTGAGGAGCCACTCAAGAAACAGCACCCTGCTGGCCTATCACGGCCACACTGAAGGCCTCTTGCTTATCTTTAGCCCTCTTCTCACTTAACCTTGGGGTGGGACACAGCAAGGCAGCCAGAAGAGGAAACACTAGCTGTGTTGAAGCCTAGTGCTCAAACGTGCCCAAGGGGAGCCTAGACTCTTCCAAGCTTACACAGAGGTTGTTTTCCATTCAGGCAAAGAACCCTCACACCCACCACATGGGAAGTACCAGACATTGTCATTTACTCTTACTTTATGAATATTTATTTTTTTCTTCTTAAAAATGTACAAAAAATAAAATAACTGTATTTATAGTTTATAGATTCCCCCTCTCCCATTTACAAAACTATTAAGTTACATCTGCTTTTTTTATTTTTTAACACGAGAGCACATTGTCCATCTCTCAGTCTCCCTTGCTTATCTTTAAGAAAGGGCTGTTCATAGAATTTGGCACAAACCCTCTGTTTCTGCTGCATTTCCACAATTTTAAATAAAAGGGAAAATAAATGTTTGATTCATTTCATGCTTCCTAAGTTTCTGGCCCGGGATGTGCCTAGTCTTTTATGATCCAATTCCAAGGCAACATGTGATTGTATTTTTCTGTTGGCCCCAATTTCCAGACACCTGTAAAATCTAAGCAATTTGGGTATGTGTTTAAAAACACTTGCTTCACATGTCCCTTATTTCGCATGGATTTTTAAGCTTATTTATTTGAATATGATTAATTTAAGGGACAAAAAGAGGAGGCAAATTTTCCTCTTTTTGGAGTGTTTTTGCTCAGGAAACTTTCTTCATCAAAGCTCTGATAACATACACAGTGAAAGACACATCATGGCTAAGCCATGGGCACTCTGAGAATGCAGAGGGAGCAGACACTGCATCACCCTTTGGTGGCACTAACCTCATTATTTTTTGTTCTGGCAGTGGTCACCACAATGATTGCTCGGGGGGTGGGGGAGCTGGGACAAATGTAAAAGCATCTCTTATTCATCCTCTGCCTAGGGCAGAACCTGCAAACATTTTTTTTTCCCACAGAGGCTAAAGAGAGAAGGGTAGGTAACCTGTGTCAGACTGCCAAAAATTTGATCTTTTCCCTACCCTGGAGTTCTGTGCCCTAGCCCAGTAGTATTTGCCATTTCGCCTGCCATTTATGTTTGAAACCACTTCTAAGGCAGGGAGCACAGGAAGTGCTTAGTATATCAGGTGTTTCCAACACTGAATGTGCCCATCTTAGACTAGAGCTCCACTGGTGCCCAGGAGGGTCCCAGGCTGCTGGTCCTGGGCATGGCAGTCACAGAGTGGAGGCGGACGGGAAAGACTGAAGCAGAGCTGAATCCAGGTTGCAAACCTTTGGCATCACAGGGAGGGGTAATGTACCCAGAAGACACACAGAAAGGTGCCCCCTCACCACCACCTAGAGGCCTCCCTAGGTACGGCACCTGCCCTCCATTTCTTTCATATCCTCTGCAACCTCAAGGAGAAATGGCTGAGCTAGAAGCATCCCTTCCATCCTGCTCTGGGCCCCTGGGGCAGATGGGAGGGCAGGGAGCCCTTCGCGAGTCCCCAGGTAAGACGTCAAAGTGCTTTACAAACAAATTGGGGCCTTTATATAGGACCTGTCCTAGATCCCGGGCCTTGGGTGGCGGATGTGTCTAACTACCAAAAAGCGAGTGCTTCCACCTACAAGGGTAAAGGCAATCCCCTAGTTCCTCAAAGAGAACAGCGGTCCAGGATGGTTCATGTTGATTTAGGGAAGCAGTTTTTCTCTTCTTGGTCTCCCAGGGCATGTAGCACGAGATGGAGTTTGCCTCCAGGGGCTGGTTTCAGAAGAGCCAGGGCTCTTGGGGCACTGTCCTTCCCTTCCTCCCTCCCTCCCAATCCAGCAGCCAGGAGCAGAAACGGCTGGTCCCTCCCTCTCCAGCAAGGCCCAGGAGGCAGCCCCGGCCTGTCCGTTGAGATGTGAGTTGTTGGCACCACTCTCAGAGCTGCAGTCGGGCTTTGAAGGGGACCATGTGAGATGAAGGACACGCTTGTAAGATGTGAGGCACTGCACAGTGGTCAGAATCCTCACGATAGCCAAGGAGCTCTGCCGTGCGCCCCAGGGACAGGGCCCTGGTGGCAAGCCCCCTGCAGTCTCTCCAGAAAGCTCAGGCAGTGCCGACACCAAAGGGGAGGAGCTGGGACCTCAGACAATCTGACCTTTCCCACAAGACTGCTCAGAGGGAGACTGAAGCAAAGCACATCGCCATGAGATAAAGGTGGTGGCCTCCAGGGTGGGTGGTGCCCATGGAGAGGAAATGGAGTTCCTTCTGTGGACAGGCCCGAGTCCCCAGCATGCCTATGGGAGCATCCATCTTGGCACCAGCAGTCCCCTGATACCCTAACGGCCACTTCCCTAGCCCAGAGTGTCTCCTGAACAGCACAGAGGCAGAACCCTCTTGTAGAAAGCAGTCTCCAGGTATGTGCCTCCCCTAGGCCAACGGCAGTAAACATGCCCACATACCCCAGATAAAATATATTATGGCAATATTATGAACACTATGTACATGACAGCCAGGCATATCTTCTGTGTCACTTACTAATTACATGGTAGTTGAATGTCCTCCTATAAAAGGCCTGGTGGCCACTTGCTGGGGACGCCTGGAGGTATCTAGCAAGATGACCTTCTCCAGAGCAACCTGAAGGGTTGACCAGTAAAGGGGCATCCACCTCTTTCCACACCTCTGACTACTGCAGCTCATTTTGTCCAGCCACTCGAGAAAAGTGGAGAGGTGAGGCTGACGGGATGAGACCTTCTAAGGCTACTTGAGATGAATGGATTGGCGGTGTTTCCCTTGCAGGGGTGGATGGTGTCCTCTGGAGCCAGCAGGGACCTGCAGAGTCCTGGTGGGTCTGGCCCTGGGCTCTGGAACAGGGTGGACAATAAATAAGGGTCTGACCGGCCCAAAGCCCCTTCCCAAGGGGCCTGGGCCTCAGCTCCACAGCAGGAACTGGTGGATGGGCCAAACACACTGACGAGGAATGGGGCTTTGTGCCTTGCCCCGCTCCAGAGCGCAGTCGTGTAACAGCAGTTGTGAGATGGGTGAGGCGGGTCTGCGGGATCTGCGGCCAGGGCCTCCGTCTGTCCCGCGGAGGAATGCACTGAGGGCTCCTGCCGAGGGCAAGCCGAGACCAGGGCTCAGATTTCCATGAGCGTGATCTTGAAGCCTTCCACCATGCTTTCCATGTTGAGGATGAAGGTGTCCTCGTTTGAGTAGTGCTCAATGATGTTGTCATCCATGTTCACCAAGATGCTGCCGGCGGGGTGGGGGAGAAGGTAAGAAACAAAACTGCCATGAACACTGTGCTCAGTGGGCTCCAGGCCGGGGGTTCCCTTTGCCATTCTATTGCAAGGGAGGCTAGGAAGGGTGGAAGAGAGAGGAGATAGGCAGGGACAGAGGACCCTCATTATATTTTCTTTCTCTAGAAACCAGTTTGAGGAAAGCAAAGCCTTGATTTCTCAGAATTAACCTCATGATTCCTTACTAAACGGGCCTCTGAGATCATTCAATCCAACCATCTTGCTCAGTTTATCGATTGGTAAACTAAGGTTCAGAGACATTACCAGAGCCTGAACTCACAGATTTAGCTATTGATGGAGCCAGGGACCTCAACAGTTAGTTCCCTTATTTTCATTAAACAATACTGACTCTTGAAATGGCATCTTAAAAAGTATTCCGCCCTTAGGAGGAAGAGGAAAATAAACAAGAATTTGCACCTATCCTTTCTGAGCATGTAATATGTTCCAGTGTTTCAGAGACCTTGCATTTCATCCTCACAAGAAACCTGGAAGGTAGGTGTGATTGTTGCTATTTTTGCAAATGAGAAAGCTGAGCTCAGTGAGGTTAAATCATTTCCCCAAGTTCATTCAGCTCGTCCAGGACTGAGCTAGGTTTTGAAACTAGATTTGCCTCAGTTTGAAGCTCACACTTAACCACCTGTGAACTACTCCTTGGTTAACGATACCCAGTCGATTTAGTTTTAAGAAAACCAACAATATGCAGGGTCTGCCCACGATTTCCCAGTCCTTGAGACAATCCCAATCATGAGGTCAAACAGATCTTAGTTGGAGAATGAAGAACTGACTCTCATTTTATGGCTATGTGTCATCAGGCAAGTGGTTTAGATTTTCAAAGTCTCGGTTTATTCTTCTGCAAAACTAAGAATAACAACCCTGCTTTAAAGGCTTGTTGTTAGGTTTAGAGTATTTAGCAGTGCTCAATGAAAGTGAAATGTTATCACCATTGGCACGTATGTATGCACTGAGAGGTTCTGATCAGCAGCAAGACCTTGAGACACTCAAATCTCACCATCACAGACTAAATCCAGACCACTTCATCGACCTTGGAAAGAACCGTAATATGCATTTTAGTGACCTCTCCAACGAGGGCTCAAGCAGAAAGGGCTTCTTCCTTGATTCCCAATCAACTGAAACACTCTGTCACTCAGAAAGCCTGAGCATCCCAGATAATCAATTTCCTTTATGAACGATGCCCAGAAGAGTTTAAAGACCTATTTTCTGCTTTTTGTAGGAAAATGGCTCCAGAAGCTGATTCAGTGGGGACACTCTCCTGGCACTAGATTCAGCTCCTGCAGCCTCAGCCCTTGGCACCTCACACACAGGAAGCCCCAGGAGAATGGGAGGTGGCAGAGAGCAATGGGGAGCCAAGCACTTCAGCTTTGGGGCCACAGACCTGGGCTCAAATCTGCATTCCACCTACTGAACACGAGACCTTGGGCAAGATGCTTCACCTCCATCTGGCTCAGTTTCCTCCTCAGTAAATTAGGGATAAGAATCTGCCTCATAGAATGGTGAGGAATAATGAGTAATGCAGGAAACCCAGAACCTATGGAACACCCAGTAAATGAAAGCTGTTGTTCTTAACACTGAGAACAAGCAGGTCCAATGATCACTGAGATCATTTTATTAATAATTATCTCGGAAAAATGAATCCTTTTTGTTCCTTCTGTCCCCCCCTGAAACCAACCCCAAGAGCAGCATGGGATTCCCTACAAACTCCACTCTCTAGAGAAAGGCGACTTTGCCACTCTCCTCACTTCTCCACCTCTCTATTCCACCCACCAATCCTATCACTGGAATAGGGAGGGCATCTCAGCTGCCATCAAGAAGATGCACTACCACCCTACCTCTCTCTCTCATTAAAGGTCTTCAAAATGCACTGCACTTGCAAGGTACTTAGGTGGAAGGATGACACACAATTTTTATAAAAGGGAGACAACAGAACAAACAAAAAGAGGCATCACTTTTTTTTTTTTTTTAAAGCTCTATGGTGACTTATCTGATTTGGAAGTCAATTTAAGTTCAGTTTCTTTCTTACCCCTTTTTGCTCTTCTTGTAAAGCTTTGCTATCTTCTCCACAGGCAGCCCGTATTTCTCAGATATCTGTAACACCAACAATAAAAAGGCAGATGAGCACAGAAGGGAAACTCAAGCAGAGGCAAGAGAAGAAGTTCCAATTTTGCTCTCTTGGAAGTTTTCTTGAGTGCCAGTGTTCCTTCACTCATGAGTCAAACTCTCAAAATGTGTCATTTGCAAGGCTCTCCCTTTGGACAAACCTTAAACCATTCAACTGTAGATTCAACCACATGAGAATTTCATTGATGATGAAGGTGTCATTTCAGATCAGTCAGAAAAAGATGGACTCCAATCATGATATTGGATTAAACAGGTAGCCATATAGAAAAAAATTTAACAAGTTAAGCTAGATCCCTTCTCCATTCCTTATACCAAAATAAATCAGATCAAAGAGTTACATGTGCAAGATAAAACCACTTAAGAAGAAACAATGAGTCAATTCTTTGTACAGATATCATCTTCAAGTAATGAAGAGCTTTCCAAGCAAGATATGAAACCTGAAGAAAAAAGCTCAAAAGATTGATAAAACAACATAGAATTAAAAAGACCAGGACAGCAAAAACCACCATAAACAGCTGAAGACAAATAATACACTGGGAAACATTTTTGCAACACAAATGACAGACATGGAACTAACTTCCTTAAGTTAGAAAGAACCCCTGCAAATGATACTACTACTAATAATAAAATAGTAATAAAATTAATTCAATAGGAAAAGGAAGAAAACAACATGAAGTAATTCACAGGAAAAATACAGTAGGACAATAAGCATATGAAAAAATGCACTATTTCATACATAATTTAAAAGTTGAAATTAAAACAACAGTAGGATACTACTTTTAATCTATCAGATTAACAAAAACTGAAAAATTGATAATACAGTGTCAGCCAGAGTATGAGAAACAACTCTCATATTCTACAGATGGGAAAGCAATAAGCTCAGCCTTTTTGGAAGGAAATTTGGCAAAAGCTACTGAAATTTAAAATGCATATGTCCTTTGACCTGTATATTCCACATCTAGTCATCTGTTCTACAGAAATACACTCAGATATATGCAATGCTCTTCAAAGCATCACGGTTTATAATACAGAAACTGTGTAAAAGAATAAGCATATCTTCATATTTTCACAGCTGAAAACCATGCAGTCATTCAGTCATTAAAAGAAATGTGGGAAGCCTACATGAAAAGAAAAATGTTCTTAACATACTAAGGGGAAAAAAATAAGCCGCAAAACAGTGTGTCTGTATATATGTGTATATACGTGTGTGTGTGTGTGTGTATATATATATATCCCATTCGTGTTTTTAAAAAAGTATCTAAGTAAATTGAAAATATATCGAGAACCTACCAACCTCCTAACAGTGGCTACCTTGGAAGAATGGACAGAAATAAGGAGATGCTTTTACTTTTTACTTTGTTCAATCCTGTACTGTTTATTTTATTTTCACAATGATCATGATTCACTTTTTTAAATATAAAGTAATAATGGTTTAGAGAGGACTTCTGGATCGACTTACCCTAAATGCCTTTCACGCCTTCCCCCTCCCAAATCCATTGGCCAATCTCTTCAAGCCCAGTGGCTGGTGGGGCTCACTAACAGCTGGGAGGTGATGTTTGGACTTGGGACTCCTGGGAAGTCTAGCAAGGGCTGAGAAAGAGGCAGAAGAGCCTTATGGCCAATGCAGGAGAGCTTTGGATCCTGGGAAGAGCTTATTCTACAGAGAATCATAAATTCCTACCCGTCTATTGGTCCCACCGCACAGGAAGGACTCCTCACCCCCTAGTAAGCCCAGAAGGAGCAGAACAGGTGGGCCGAGGGCTGAGAGAGCAAAAAGGAGAATGGGGAACAAGCAGACTGTCTGCCCTCATTACTGTTCTATCACTGATGAGATGGCCCATAACCATACCTGAGCTGAAATGAGCCCAGTATGTAAAATAACACATCCAAGGTGAACCTGTGTACAGAACTCATGTTGGAGGCATCCACTTTGACAGAACATAAAAGAGCACTTATGAAGTTCATAAAAGAACACTTGTGAAGAATGCTATACAGCACACATGTACAAAATTCTGATAAAAAATACCGTTATTGAATGAAAAAAATTTAAAGTTCAGTAAATGAACTGAAAGATATATGGTCAGTACAGCAAACCAGTAAGTGCTAGGAAAGATCAACTACAAAAACAATTTCAAAGTGCAAAGCAAAAACACATAGCTAGATGAAAATCATGAGGAAAAAGAGATATGAAGGATAGAGGCAGGCCATACAAGATGTGAATGTCTGAAGTCTTCGACAGAGATAAAGGAACAGATGAAGAAGAGGAAATCACTAAACAAATAATAGAAGAATGACCATGTTTTGGAGTAGGAGGGGGATATTCTGAATCCCAAGAGAGATCAATGAGAAAAGACTAATATATGTGGTCCTTCTGAAAAGTGCCAGATCTCCAAGGGTAACAAAAACATTCTGGAACCTCCCAGACAGAATGAAAAAGTTACCAAAAAAAAGAAGAAGAAGAAGAAAGAAGAAGGGGGAGAGGGAGGCAGAGAGGGAGAGGAAGAAGAAACCTGGCTTCAGTTTTCTCATCTGCAACACTACAAATCAAAAGACAGTGGAATAACCCTACAGACTACTGAAAAAAACACTTTGCCGGAATCCTATATACCAACAAGCTATCCCTCACTTCTCATGGTGAAAGAACAGTATCTGAGAAATGTAAGGGTTCAGACAGCATTTCCCCCAAAGATCCCATTTGGGGAAAATACAAAAGAACCCTATCTAAACAGAAAATGCATCAGAACAGAGACTTCAGCTAGGCCAAGGGGGGAGAAAGCAAAGCAACCAGTGTTGTGCCATAAATATAAGATAGATAGATAGATAGACAGATAGATAGATAGATAGATAGATAGATAGACAGATAGATACAGATAGACTCTATATATACATATATACTCTTTATATATGTATCTATATATGTAGCATATGATACATATAACTAGTTACATATCTATACATCTATCTATGTATTTATCTATAATCATCTATCAATCTTCAGGTATATGTACTGCACATGAAATAAGTGCTAAATAAGGATTGTTGAAGTAAAAAATATAATAATAATAGAAGAGAAAATCTAATCATTTCTTAGAAAGAAAGAGTTAAACTATTTCAGCAACATCAATAAGTCAGGAGTTTGGAGTTTGTGGAGAGAGTATGGGGTAAACATTTCAACAGATTCATCCTAGTGAGAGAAGAAGGGTAGGCAAAGACAGAAATGAAAGCTCTAAAACTTCCATCTTACCGAGGAGATTGAGGGAGCTATACAGTGTTGCTGGGAAAAATAGTTGGAATTTTATTTTTACATCATAGAGAAATGAGGAGAAAGGGTTGAAACAATTTAGGAAAAGTAAATAACTTTTAAGAAAAGGTAAAAAGAAAAAAAAAGCAACTTAATCCAACTACAAAACTAAAGACAAAGTAAGAGGAAACCACAAACAAAAATAAACAACAAACAAAAAGGAAGATGACAGAAATAAAATTAAGTGTATCAATCGTTAACACCAAATGAGAATGAACTGAAGTCCATTGAAAGACAGAGTATCAGGGTGGGTGGGAGAGAACAAAGGGAGGGAGGGAGGGAGGGAACTGGTTTCCTTTGTAAGCCTATGTATTTTATTTAATACACTTAAAAACAGTATTCTGAAAACGGTCCATAGATTTCACCAGACTGCCAAAGGTGTCCATGGCATAAAAAGGTAAGACCCCTGATACCCCTGAAAAACATCCTTGCTGTACACAAGCACTTGTTGTCTGTTTGGAGTCCTGAGGTCCATGTGATTTGTGCCTAATTATCATCATGAGTTGCTTGGCCTACAAGAATTGGGTTTTTGAACTTTGGTTAGTGTCACCTAACAAAAAAAATAAAATTAAATGTAAGATAGAATAAAATAGGAGCTTTTTCCTACTCCACATCAGCAGGCTCAAATCTGTTAGTTCCCCTTTTGTGGAAGTGAATCAGATTGTTGCATCTTCTCTTTTCAGGGGTTTGACTCCCAGTTTCCCAAAGCATGAACACATAGACCTGGGATCACAAATCAACCAATCCCAGTCAGAACTGTAAAACCTGCACAATTCCAGTTTTGAGTTGGGCCTCCTGTGAGTAGCAGCAGCAGTAGCTGGCACATACTGAGACTCACTAAGTAAGCACCTACAGTATAGATGATAGAGCTCTACATCTGTTATGAGTGTGACCAAACAATACGGTAAATGTTTAAATTTTTTAAAAAAATCGTTGTAGTAAAAGACACATTGCCATTAATCCCCCTCAAAATATTCCTCCTCACTTCGAGCACACTTATCCCATCATTCTTGCCAGTTTCTGAAGCAGTTCTGGAAGCCCTCTTTTGGGAGTGTCTTTAATTGCAGTTGTCATGGCTGGATGTCCTGAATCAATTCTTTCACGGTCATTTTGATTTTGGGGAAGAGCTAGAAGTTGCACAATGCCAGATCCTATGAATAAGGTGGATGAGGACACACTGTAATGTTTTTATTTGACAGAAATTGCCATACCAGAAGTGACATGTGACACAGAGCACTGTCATGATGGAGGATGATTTACAGCACATTTTAAAACACGCCTTCTCTCAACCGTAGCTCACACCCAACTGACTGCACCTAACAAGTTGAAACTTGTCACACATTGTTACTAAGGTTTGATGCACCACTTCCCATATTGAAAATCCCTGCTTTTCCGTTGGATGGCACTTGGCAGCAGCATTTACTGTATTTGGTGACCACAATGGAAGGGTTCTGTGTCACACATCACTTCTGGTAAGCCAATTACGTCAAGTAAAACATTATGGTGTGTCTCATCCACATTACTCACCGGATCTGGCATCATGCAGCTTTTGGCTCTTCCCCCAAGTCAAAATGACCATTAAAGGTAAACATTTTGAATTGATTCAGGACATCCAGGCAGCCATGACAGTGCAACTAAAGACACTCATCAAAGAGCACTTCCAGAACTGCTTCAGAAAGTGGGAAGAACAATGGGATAAGTGTGTTCAAAGTGAGGGGGAGTTTTTTGAGGGTGGATTCATGGCAAGGTGCCTTTTATTATAATGATTTTTTAAAATTTAAACATTCACCATATTTTTTGATCACATCTCGTAACTTGCTCAATCTTCATGTTATTACAATGAGTCGGTACTTATATGAATCCTGTTTCTCAGGTGAGAAAACTGAGGCTTACAGTCAAGTAACTTGCCTGGGGTCCCTCAGCTAGTAAGTGGCAGTGACAGAATTTGAAAGGTAACAACCTAGCAGTCTGGTTTCAATTGAACTCTCAGAGAAAACAGGCATATGTTGAGACTGTGTGGAGTGGGGCTCATGGACCCCCCGCCCAATACCAAGAAGCAACCACCAACAATAACACATGTGCACCAGGCTACTGAGGGCAATGTCTTGCCCTCAAAGGACTGTTGATGGCAAAGGCAACTTGATAACATACCACGTTGACATGGCCAAACAAGGAAGTGTGCTTTGCCAAATTCAGAACCTTGGAAATAAGAGACTGCAGGATATCATATGGGGAAGATGGCCATATGTAGGAGTGGGGGTGGGTTACAGGATTCCTTCTGCCTGGAATGATGCTGGGTGATATCACCATACAGCCCTCCTTTCTGTGCATGGAAGGCACGTGCTACATGGTAGTTCTCAGAATAGAAGGATTCAGAGTGCTTGGTGTTTGTTCTTGCATGTGTATGTGTGCACACGCTTTTCAAGTTGTCTGAACTAAGTGTACACTCTCGTAAGTTTTAAAAACCCATTAAAGACTTCTTTGACATCTAGGAGGATCCTAGGTCTTGGACATATATCATCAATGGTTGTCTGATGACCTGTAATTTTTAGACTTTTAACTTTGTGTTGAGAATTCTCTTTGCCCAGAAACCCTTTATATGTGATTGGCAGAACTTAAGAGATTCCCTTTGGTTTTTCACCAATGTAGGACTTAGTCTGCCTTGTCTAGAGGCATCCAACAAAACTGCCTGCTCTGGAAGTCAATGACTTTTATCTGGAGTTAGAGATTGTTCACTGTGGGCTCTAAGATGTACATTTAAAAAGAAGGGACTCTTGGGCTGGCCGAGTGGCTCGTTGGTTAAGAGTTGGCTTGGGAGAGCGAGCTCTGAGCAGCAGGGCCACTGGTTCAGATCCCACATGGGCCAGTGATGTTGTGCCCTCTACAGCTAAGATGGTGAACAACAACTCACTCGACCTGGAGCTGGGCTGCTGTGAGTCGCCAGCAACGGTGTAGGCTGCAGTGGGGCTGCAGTGGGTTGTCATGAGCTACAGTGAGTGGCTAGCAGCCAGTGTGAGTGGCCGGCAGCCGGCGTGAGCGGCCGTCCAATTTACGGCGAGCCACTGCCTCACCTGGGAAGAGCGCAATGATAACACCAACATGGGCCAGTGAAGCAACATCCTCCGCAACTAGACTGAAGAAAAAAAAAGGACAACAACTTGTCTGTTCCCACTCCCCAATTCCCCAATAAAATCTTTAAAAAAAAAAGAAGGAACTCTTGCTTGCAAATACTTCCTAGGTGGCTGCATTTGACTTGTCAAGAGAATCAGGGAAGAAAGGCCTTCACCTCCATGCATGAATGACTCATGTGGATAGATGAGTGCTAGCTTTACCAGGAGAGCTCCTTTCTTTAGACCCTTAGGCTTGGAGGAATCTCAATCTGCCTCCCCACCCCATTGCATTTACAGTCATATATATGCATTTACAGAGTATTTCTATGTATTACTTTAAGTACCTTGTATAGGAACTCATTTAGTACTCACAACAATCCTATAGCTCATGATATCACATATTATTGTTACTCTCATTTCAGAAATGATGAAATTGGGGTATAATGAAGTTGAGTAACTTGTCCAAAGTCACACTACTCCCAAGGGTCAGAGCCAGGATTTGAACTCTGACTGTGAAGGATCAACCACTACACACAGTACTTACCCTCTGGCTTATTATCGCCTAAGCTTCTTTCCTTTAGTTGTTGTGAGCTGTGACTTGGATTGTTATTCTTCTTGTAACAACTTTTCATATGTTGGACATCTCCCTAATGGGACTTAAGTTGCTCGAGGGCTTGAGTTGGCTCCACCACTCTGTGGAGCTATCAGACCTTGGGAAACCCCTCTCTGGGTCTAAGTCTCCACATCTGTAAAATGGCGATGGTATTTACCCTGCCAAGTTCACAGGGATATTTT
The DNA here is from genome assembly GCA_033961575.1 of Aselliscus stoliczkanus. Lineage (NCBI taxonomy): Eukaryota > Metazoa > Chordata > Mammalia > Chiroptera > Hipposideridae > Aselliscus > Aselliscus stoliczkanus. The sequence continues at coordinate 30,533,503 of CM066731.1, forward strand.
GAAAATCAAGCAGTGTACGTGAAATTGAGCCACCCATAGCACTCAGCATGATGGCACCCAGATGCTCAAGGACCTGGGGATACACAGAAAACAGCAAGAGACAAAGCACCTGTATTCATGAACTTTACATTCTACTGGGGAAATGAGAAACAATAACATCTAGCAAATGGTAACTGTGTCAGGTCAAGATTAACGCTGTGAAGTACAACAAAGCAGGGCAAGGGAATAATTATAGAGACGTTATCTCTGTAGGTGGTTTGGGAAGGCCCACCTGAGAAAGGGATATTTGAGCAGAGGCCTGAAGGAAGTGAGAGAATGAGCTGTAGACATGGCAGATGAGCACTCCTGAAAGAAGGAACAACAAACATGAAAGCCCTGAGGTATGAGTGGCCTTGATGGGCTCCAGGACTAGCAAGAAGGCTACAGTACCCGATTATTTGTAGGATTACTAGGTAAACTCACTCAGAAATGCCAAAATAAAAAAAACCAAAAACCAACAACCCTGAAAACTCATGTCACCTCCAGTTCCACCATCATCGTCAAATCTTTGTAATCAAATTTAAAGACTAATTATAAGAATAAAGGATCCAAAGTGAATCATCACAGTTACATGGATTGCTTGACATAATATCAAACATGTAGGTGAAAAGAGAAACATTCTAGTTTATCCAAAGAATTTAATGACACCCAAGTATGGGAATATTCAGTAACATCTTTTCTGTCCAGGGGTCTAGATGTGCGTCGATACCGATTTCTTGGCATGTGAAGTGAAGGTCTGTGAGGTTCAAGACCAGTAAATAAGAAGAATTATCTAGTCTGTCCAATAAAAAGTGGCCCAGTTTGGCACAGATTAAACAATAATTCCATTCCTCTGTGTTGTGGTCAACAGTTCTTTCTAAGACAGTGAGAGGTCAAGGTAGGCACATTCTTCTAGGTAGGCACGTTTCACATTTTGCAAGGAAGGAAACCAAAGATTCTGAGATCGACCTACTCAAGACTGCAGTCATGATTCGAACCCAAATCGATCAAGATCCCCAGTCCTATTTCTTCTGCATCCTGCTGCGTGACTGCTTATAGTGGGACCCGGGACCCTGGTCTTACAGGAGACTTCTCTAATTCAGGCCAACTGAGTAATATTATCTCAAAGGAGAGTCTAATGTCTGCTGAGTATAAAGTCAACACAACTTCAAGATAACAGAACTATTTCCTCCCTATCAAGTGACTGACTTACAGGCTTAAGGAAATCTGTGTAGGCTGTGGGAACACTGTGACCATCTCAAAACTGTTCAATGAATCTGACTGATGTGGCACCTTCTGACTCAGACTTCAGTTTCCATCAGAAGGAAGGGTGGCAACACTATTCTATTCTGTCTCTGTGACAAATCAGCCTTTCACCACTGATTGCCATTAATTATTTTCTTTTAAAAAGGAAAAAAGGGCCTGCCGAGTGGCGCGGTGGTTAAGCGCTGGCCCAGTTCGGGTCCCACATATGAGGGCCAGTGACACTGCCAAAAAAAGAAAAAAACATTAAAAAGAAAAAAAAAGTGCAAAACTTTTTTTTTTTAGTTCTATCCTCCCATACAGGTTTTCTCTCACATCAAAATAATGCCTGACTTAGGGCCAGCCAAGTGGCGCAGTGGTTAAGCGCTGGCCTGGGAAGCCAGCGGTCCCGGTTCGGTCCCACATATGAGGGCCAGTAACACTGCCGTCAAAAGTAATAATAATAATAATAATAATAATAATAATAATAATAATACCTGACTAAGGATAAGGAATTTAAGGAGACAAGTTCTCCATTGGAAAGCCATCCAAATCATCCTGCTGCAGAAGCAGCTGCATCATCAACATCATCTCTGCTAATATCTCCTGAGTGCTTGTGCTGACTCATTTAATGCTCTCGATGACTCCATTTTACAGATGAAGAATTTGAGGCACAACCAACCTTTTCATAACTAGTTCAAGGAGGGAACAAAACCATGTGAATGGTTTTCTACATTGATATAAAGCAGGTATTCCTATTAAAAACAATTGCAAGACACATACACACATACTTTACATAAGGCACACTTTTTCTTTTTGGAGTTGTGAGATCTGCTGCCCTGGGAAGACTATGGGTGCCTTCCTCAGCTGAGTATTTGGTCTTCCCACACCACCTATGAAGCGTAATGGAGGTAGCCGCGACCCAGGCCAATTCCAAAACCCACAGGGTTGGGGCTGTGCACATGGAATGGCCTACAGGGCCAGTCCCCTGCTGAAAACTACATTTGCAGGACATTGGCCCCAGAAGCAGGTATTGAAGGGGCTATTCCCATTTTGTGTGAATATACACTCAGGACCTCAGGACAGAATCAGACCCTAATACCAGCTCCCAGCCAGGGTACACACCAGGTAGTGGTGTGCTCCAAGGTCACCCAGGGCCTACCCTAAAGAGCCTGATGCTGAAGGTCAGGTGTGGGGCTCTGGAATGGCACCATTGAAAAGTACCCTAGGAGATTCCAGTGGCATCTCCCACTTAGAGATGCAGCATCCTAGGCCCACAGTACATGCTGGGTCCACAATGAGCGGGGGACTGTGTTTTCACAGGAAGCCATTTTCATCCAGTGACAGGGTTCAAAGTGACTGCTTAAGGTTAAGTACAATATCCATTGATTAAACAGATCTCCTTAAAAGTTAGAATTTTTTTTAATGTAGCTTTTGGTTGTTAAAAAATATAAAACCCAGGGGCTGGCCAAGTGGCTCGTTGGTTAAGAGTTGGCTTTGGGAGCACGAGCTCTGAACAGCAGGGCCCCGGGTTCGGACCCCACACGGGCCAGTGATGCTGTGTCCTCTACAGCTAAGATGGTGAACAACAGCTTGACCTGGAGCTGGGCTGCCGTGAGTTGCTGGCGATGGTGTTGGCTGCAGTGGGGCTGCAGTGGACTGCCGTGAGCTACCGTGCGTGGCCGGCACCCAGCGTGAGCAGCCAGCAGCCAGTGTGAGCTGCTGTTAGCTCATGTGAGAGGCCGTCCAATGGCTGTTTACTGATCTGTCTCACCTAATACAAGAGTGCAATGCTCACAATACCAACATGGGCCAGTGAAGCAACGTCCTCCACAGTTAGACTGAAGAACAAAAGGACAGCAACTTGTCTGTTCCCCTTCCCCAATTCCCCAATGCTGTTCCCTACCCCAATTCTCCAATAAAATCTTTTAAATAAATAAATAAATAAACAAATAAATAGATAAAAATAAAACCCCATATGCAATGATATTATTTTAAAAATAAGAGTGATAACAAAGCATGGAGGTTAGGGTCACATTGCCTTCTTGTTTGGAGGCTTGATTTAAAGTGGGACCGTGGGCCGTGGAGCATAAAGGTCATTTCTTGGGAGCCACTTTCTGCCTCTGGGCTCCAGAGGGGAAGTCCCCACACAACCTCCAGAGCTGCAGACCCAGTTATCTGCACTGTTGCCACAGCTCCATGCCTCCTCGGAAACGCCAAGTTAGTGGAAAATTACATAATGGAATCATGAGCTAAAATTACTTTCCATTTTTTGGACAATGTCTATAAGAAGCTGATTATTTAGATATTCAAAATCTGAGGCCGGCCGAGTGGTACGGTGGTTAAGCACTGACCTGGGAAGCCAGTGGCCCCGGTTCGGGTCCCACATATGAGGGCCAGTGACACTGCCCTCAAAAAAAAAAAAAAAAAAAATCTGAGGAAATAAAGGAAATCTTCATTCTGTGACTTTTCAAGCTCTAATCCCTCCTCAAAATAATGGTGTAAGTAACAAAAGCTAACCTTTATCTGGTACTTAGGCATCAAGCAGAGTCTTATATTGTAGTGTCTCATTTTATCCCCACAACAACCCTGTGAGGTAGGTACTATTATTATTATTCCCATTTTACGGATGAAAAAGTGGCTGAGAAGCTTGCCCAGCTGGTACGAGGCACCATCAGGAAATGAACACAGGTTTCTGAGCCCTAACTCCAAATGCTGACTCACTGGGCTACACTGTCTCTACCTGTACGCACTGGTGTCGGGATGGTAAAATGTCTTACACTACCATATGCTAGTCCTCAGAGAATCCACACCCCAGAAAGAGCCCTTTTTAACCCCACTCAGGTCCCAAATAAACTTAGGGTACAATTAACAGTCAGCAGGATCCAGTGTTGTTTGAAATTCTGCCTTCTCACTTCACAGAGTACTTAAGTCTTCACTGCAATAGAACTTGTCCTTCATGGCTGCCCCCAAATTTCAAGGGCTGGTAGTATCATTCCTTCAAAATTCACCACCAGACAGTTTCACCTGGGGATCCTGAAAAGCTTCTCTGGCCCTGCTTTTCCATTTGCACAACAAGGAGGTAGCTTGTGTTGTTGCTTTAATAAAACTTTTCTTTCCTGATTTAATGAAGGAGTGATGAAGTCACAATGGCTCTAAGGAATCTGATGAGAGCCAGCCCCGGGAACCTGATCTTTCCATGGCTTACAAGGTCAAAAGACAGGATGCATTACTTTCTCACTGGCTCCAGCTAAGCAGAGCAAGGAAGGTGTAATGAGCTCCACTAAGAGGAATCAAAAGCCGGACTCTGCTGTGGAGAGGAGTGTAGACAGAGGTTACTTGCGGCTGCTTGGGTGGGAGTGAAGGTGACATTTAACCCCACAATGGTCCAGCAAGACCACAGCTACAGAACACTGGTAGAAATGACCAGATGTCATGGCAGAGAAAGACACCAGGGGAAAAGGCACAATGAATCACAGCTTCATGAATCAGTTCAGAATTGGTCTAGATCAGTGGTTTTCACACCTGACTGATCTCAGAATACTTGAGGAGCTTGTTAGAAACACAGATTCCTGAGCCTCTACCCCGACTTCAGCTCCAATTCATCAGAACCAGAATCTGGAGTTGAAATCTGGGAAGATGCATTTAAAACAACTGCTTGTTAACTTTCATATTCACCACTGTCCTACGCAAGTTAGTTTTAGTAATATGATCTTAGACGCCAGGTTGAGGTTATGAAATAAAGGGCCCCAGAGAGGTCTAAATATTCCATAGGCTTCTTTAGCTCATACATTTACCGTTGGCAATTTTTTAGGGTCATTGAAAAAAAATCCTGGTTCACTTGAAGAGATGTGAATCATATTTTTGTTGTGTTCATTTCTATTTGTTTTTCCTTCATGCACAGTAGATCAAGTAACAATTAACTCCATTTCAAAGCAAAATCCTGTAGGATAGAAAGGATTACCACACCGTCCATCAGTGTTTGAGAGGATGCTTGCTCCTTGATGTCATACTCAGAACGGTCTGAGGACTTGGTAAGGATGCCTGCCACAGAGGGCAATGGGGAAGCTACACTGGTAACACTCGCATGTGTTTTTTTTTAATTTCCGATGAACAATGAATATTTTTTTTTTTTTACATATCATACAACTTGCCATTTTTACCATTTTAAAGTGTACAATTCAGTGGCACAATGTGGTGCCACCATCAGGACTAGCTCTGGAACATTTTGTCACCCTCATTCTCCCTTCACCTAGTTCCTCTGCTTTCTGTCTCTGTGGTTTGCCCATTCTTGATATTTCATATAAATTGAATCATACAGTAGGTAACCTTTTGTGTCTGGCTAGCAATTCCACTTCTTGGTGTATACTCAAAAGAATCGAAAGTAAGTGTTCAAACAAAAACTTGTACACGAATGTTCACAGCAATACTACTGACAATAACAGATGGCGGGCAAATCCAAATGTCCATCAACTGATGAATGGAAAAACAAAATGTGATCTATACACACAATGGGGTATTTACTCAACCATAAAAAAAAAAAAAAAAAAGAAGAATGAAATACTGATTATGCTACAACATGGATGAAGCTCAAAAACATGCTAACATGTGGCTGATAGAAACCAGCCATAAAAAGACCATGATTCACTTATAGACACTATCTTATACATTTCAACATTTCATCCCGTAACTCAAGATGCCATTAATGAAGCCAACTGCAGACCAATGAATGATTTTGAACTGTCCCTTGGCATTCCTATTGTCTCTATTACTATAAAAAACTTAGATCTTCTATAGCACATTTGTACAGAAAAAAAAAAGGGGGGAGTTAGAAATCATATTTAAAGCAGAGTCATATTAAAATCATATTCAGGTAAATAATATATGGCAAAATATAAAAGAACTTTTCCTGAGCCCACGTAGAGTAATGCTAGATTAAATTGGGGATGAGAAGGGAGAAAGGAATTTATAATATTACTTCAGAATTCTGCAATGTTTTTTTCTTAAACAAAACAGATCATATTTTTATTTTGGATTACACTATCACAGTTAGCAAGGCACTTCCTAACTGTTTTTGTTCTGTGCATATTTGGAAGTTAAACTTACCTAACTTGGTCTCATGCAAAAAGACAGCTGGAAACTCACAAATTAACCTTCCTCTATGGCGTCTTACTCTGATTAGCCTTAAACTGACAGGGAATTGGCAGTTTTTCAAAGTTTTCTTCTCCTTAAAATGCTAATAAGCCCTGACAGTATGGAAATCAGTGTCTCCATCCTTTCTTTTTCTTTTTCTTTTTCTTTGTAAGGCTCATTCCAGAGCCATCTCAAAGGCCACATTTTAATAAATGAATTCCAGCTCAGGAGAACAGAAGCAGGTTCCTGGAGGTTGAAAGGGGTTCATAGCTTACCGCTTCCATCAGGCCCTTCACTGTGGGAGATTTCAACATCAAGGCATCAAACACATCATCAGTCTCCTTCCTCACGTACAAAAGCACTGAAAGACAAGGGGGTGGAAAGCAGTGACTGAGGAGCCAGCACAATCTCGCAGCTGCCACGGGAGACTGCTTCCTGTCACACAGGAAGACTGACAATATCTACTAATAAGCCTTGGTCCCCTGACCCAGAGGACGTCCTACAAGGGTGATGAAGCAGCTCCACAGACAACCTGTGGCTAGGGACCGTTAAGGAGCAATTCAATGACATAAACTGACAATTGGGTAGCATCTAACAGACTGTAAGATGATTTCCTACATTGTTCGCATTTGAATTTTTCAAGGTGGGTATAGGATCTCTTTATGACATCTCTTTCTGTGACCTCTGTCTTCTATTTATTTATTTGATCATTCAACAAATATTACTGAATGTCTATCTGGGCCCCTAGGTCCCAGGCTGTGTGCTAGGAACTGAGGTTGCAGCAATGAGTGAAGACACAGCCTACCCTTGGGAATGCATAGTCTACTTAGAAAGGCAGGCATTCCTCAAATAAGCAGACAGCTAGACAGTCATAAAAGCTACAAAGAAAAAAGACAGGAAAGAGTGCTCTATGGGCCTGAGCTTTTCAGAGGGGTGGGGAGGGTGGGGCTCCCAGAAGGTTACCTTGAAGGAGAGATCTGAGTTAAGAGGAGTGTCCAGGCAGGCAAGGGAGGTGGGGAGAGCAGGGAGAAAGAGAGGACAGGGAGTGCAAAGTCCAGGAGATAGCGCAACATGTGCAAAGGCCTGGGAGGGAGACAGTGCATTTCAGAGGCAAGCTGGTAGGAGTACAAGTCTGGCTTTGACCTCAGTTCAGCCTGCTGTGGGATCCTGGTCATTTACCTTCTCCAAGCTTTGGTGTTCTCTGTAAAACAGGGGTGTAATCATACTATCTACCTCATAGGGCTGCTGTAAGAGTTAAATGAAATACCTTCCATGTGGATGCTTAGCTTAGTGCCTGGTACACACTAGGTACCCACTCCTCAATCTGTGAGTGCGATCATGAAGCAATTGCTGTGGTTCTAGTGCCTTCAGTGAAGGTGAAGGCAGCTTGTGGTTCATTTCTCTGTAACATAACATTCTGAAGTTGACAATGCACAGAAAATGAGAGATGTCAGGGACCCCAGGTGTCATTAAAGAGGTGAAGACACTCCACCATTGCACACCCTTCCTTATAGCAACTGCACTGGGGCTTAACGCCCAGGAAGAACTGGGCACTGCCATTCAGATGTGATCATCCAGCCCTTGTGAGTGAGCTGACTGCCCTTTGTCTCTTCCAGTGACATGGCTTCTGGTTCTTCCTTCAGAGGACAGGAGGAGGGCCAAGGCCGAAGCCCCGTGCACCTGGCCACTACAGACAATGTGCACAGGTCAAAAAGCCTGATGAGGGGCCGGCCGCATAGCGCACTGGTTAGGAGTTGGCTTGGGACGCCAGCTCTGAGCAGCAGGGCCCTGGTTAGGATCCCACATGAAGGCCAGTGACGCTGCTCCCTCTATAGCTAAGATGGTGAACAACAGTTCGACCTGGAGCTGGGCTGCCGTGAGTCACCAGCAACGGCTTAGGTTGCAGTGGGGCTGGCCAGCAGTTGGTGTGGGCTTTTGTGAGCTGCTGTGAGCCGCTGTGAGCGGCCTTCTAATGGCAGGCGAGTGACTGCCTCACCGGGGAAGAGCGCAATGATACCAACATGGGCCAGTGAAGCAACGTCCTCCACAACTAGACTGAAGAACAAAAGGACAGCAACTTGTCTGTTCTCCTTCCCAGATTCCCCAACACTGTTCCCCTCCCCCAATTCCCTAATTAAAAAAAAAAAATCTGGGGAAAAAAGGCCTGATGGGCCTGGATCTACAGTCAGATACCAACTACAGTCAGATACAACTACAGTCAGATATCAACTGAACTACAGTCACCACCAACCTGAAGGAATGAAGCTGGAGCTGGGAAATGAAATCAGCTCTAACCCAAACTCCCACATCTTCTCCTCCTCCTCCCCAAACCCCAAGGAATTCATTAAAGCTGCTGCTTTATCAAGGCAAAGTCGACTTGGGTGCAAACAAGTTCTGCCTAGATTTTCTTTCTGCAGCCGGCAGGTGCTCAGGTTGTGTAACACACACACGCTCTCACATACTTAAGTATTGCAGCTTCTTCTGTTTAACCAGTATAAAAACAAAATACCAATTAAATAAATAGATTGAATGTGTCTCCAAAGATTTCCAAATTTAGTCCTTTGAGGAGAATGTTTTATAGCCACCATTTCAGCCAAAATGACCTAGTGACCTGATGGCATTACAAAGGGACTCAATGTTAAGAGTACAGCGAGGACAATTAAACCATAGGACCTCAATTATAACTAGATGAGAATAATTAAAGTTAAAATAATAAGAGCACAGAAGCCTCACTAGAGGCTGTTATAGATGACATTCTATAACTCTTCCCCACAGCCCTCAGCAGGAAAATGTAATTCCCAGCAGGCTGATCCTAAGGAAACCTCAAACCATGTCCTATTAAACAGTACTGATTCTACGGGATTTATAAATATTCTTTTAAAATTATTGTCTTTGAAATAGTATGGCTGCTACTCTAGCTGCGGGGGTCACTGCAAAGGGTTAAAGGTGGTATGGTGGCATGTTGATGGGCTGCGGGGGAAACCCCCACAAGGCAGTGCCACCATTCTCCTGCTGGGCTGTTGGCAGCCACACACAGGCATGCTGGGTTGACAGCACAGAGAGTCAGCTTTCATTAACTGTGTGTCTGTGGCCAAGCGCCCATAAGAATCACTCCACTGCCCAGAGCAATCACAACCAGTATCACAACCATCCAGCATCCGAGGCATCCTATAGACAAAGGCTGACAGCCATAGGGGCAGCCCCAAGTGACTCAGAGAGACCCACCCTGAGAAGTGGCTACAAAGGCAAAACAACAAATAATGGCATTGGTGATAATTATGCTCCTTTTCTCTCCTGGAGAACTTCTAACAAATCAACGATAGGAACCCTCACTGACCCTGATTCCCCTAGTTTGTCAAAGACCAGCTCAGACTGGGAGCTCAGGCAAGGGACTGAGACACACCATTGTCTTTTTCCAAAGAAAAGCCACTCCTGGGAAAACATTTTTCTCTATTGCTGGTAGGTTGCAGTGCCCTCATGTGTCTCTATGCTTTAGAGCTTTCGAAGGCCACAGACTTGATTTTCTTCACAGCCCAATACAATTCCCAGTGGCAGTGTTTGTGCTGACTTCACAATCTCAAAATAATCTGAAAAACACAACCTTTGGACTAGCCAGCACCCACTAAATATGGATGCAAGCTACAAATAATTTTGCTCATGCGATTCGTTGATTTCCATATAAATCTGGTCTCAGTTTAAAGTATGAGATACAAAGCCATGCAGCAATGGAGCTCAAAATGCACTCAAATACTTGATGGTGAGCCTGTGAAGTCAGAAAACCTTTTAAAGGTTTTAATGATGCTAATGCTATTAATACTATCCAGACATTTATGATGTTCGCACCCTAAATCCCTAAAATTCACAATTATGATAATATACCTTAAGTAGATTTAGGCTTAATAATAAAACTGATAATTATGATAGGGGGCACAAGTGCTTACTATGTATCAGGCACTTGAGTTCAATGTTTTACAATCACTCATCAGACTCTATTAAGCAGGTATTCTTGTCATTCCCACTTTACAAATGAGGACTCTAAGGAGCAGATGACCTTTCCGAGGTCATTCAACTCTACATGGCTGAGGGAGGCTACAGAGGTAAACTCTTGATCATTATGCAAATCCAATTTCAACAAAAAATAAAATTTTTCAACAACGAAAAACAAAAATCTCAAGCCTGTGCGGACGGGGAATATATTTAACATGGTAACCTGACTCATTAAAAGTCTAGTACTGTATAAGTCAAAGATTTCTGTAAGCTTTCGGTGTTGTCTACAGTAGGATTTGGGGGGAGCTGCCACCCCCTCCCCCCATACTTTCCTCTTAGTCTGAGGAAGGACAGTGGGTCTTGTAAAGCATCCAATGCTGAGCAAGACACTGACATGTTCACACTTCGTTTCTTACTCTCTTGGTGATGTGGAATAAGACCCCTGACCGAGAGAAAATGAGTAAATTGTGATGTCACAGAAAGCAGGTTCATGTATTTGTATGAGATTAATCATGTGTATCTATAGAACGAGTCTCAATTGCTGGTGCTCATGAGATGCTACTGTCACACACGCGGCAATGAAGAAATGGCAAGAGTTTCTTTTTAACCTTACATCTCACTGCTGGATGAGTCAGTATATTCATTACGTTTCTCCCAAGGCAAAGGAAAGAACCAGTGGCCAAAAAGGATAAACGTTTGCTAACAGTGTTTTAAATGACAGGGTTTGAAGTAAAGGAGAAGATTGTGAACTTCCTGTGTCCATAAAAAATCCCTAGGCCGACACTAAAGCATCGGGGCTGGACTGGGTTGTGTGTCCTTCTTGGTGAAACACTCCCTACCACTCTGATGGGAGGATGGGTTACTTCGGCCATGCAAGTGGAGTGCCCCAGCGGGAAATACCTCGCTTCATCCCTTCTTCTTTCATCTGCTTGGAAGGTGCTGGACCGAACTCCTCTTCCATGGGCCTGAACATCCGTTTAACAAGGACACTGCTGCTAGAAAAGATGAGCAGAAAGTATTAAAAAAAGCAGGCAGGGTGCAAAATCAAAGGTTCATGTATGTATCAGTCCCTATCTTTTTCCTTTGCTTACACTATTTCTGGTTCTCTACAACTGGACCCACTCAGCAACCTCCTTCTGACCCCGTGTAGGTCCCAACCCATCCCTGTCTGAGGCAGAACACACAACCAATATCGTCAGAGCAGGGACCTGAACTCATCCTCCCCATTGCTGAACATGGATCCACAAAGGCGAGACCTCTGGGTTTCACTCACTCAGCCCTGCATCTAACCCCTCTTCCTACTCAGAAGATGAGGTGTGGGGAATAGCAGGAGTGAGCCCTGGTATCTGTGTAACCTCCAAATGCCTCCCATCCAGCTAGGGCCTGGGGGTCCAGCACTCTCTTGCCAGCCCCCCGAGTGGGACCTGTGGAAATGGTGAGGACCTGCCTCATTCGTTCTCAGTTATGAGGCTGCCTGGACTTCCTGCTGTTCTATGGCTCTCTGGTTGGAGCAGATGAGATTGTAGCGGTGGAAGTTTCCTAGAGACCCAGACCTCAGCTGCTCAGGCTTTCCTTCCCCTTGGAAGAGGGTTTCAGTCCCCCTTCTTGGGAACCCATGACACGGAGGCCCTGCATGCCCCCAACTGGGCCAGTTCTGATGATTCTGCATTTCCTCCCAAAGTTCCTGTTGTTTCTGGGCAGTCTAAGGACAAGTAAGGCTGTTCCAGGGGAATAAAAATTGGAAAAATAGACAGTCTTTGAAGAAAAGTCATTGATGTTGAGTGCTATGGACTCTGTGAGCCAGTCAGGGCAAGGAGCCATCTTACCCCGATTTCAGTGATGATCAAACTAAGGCTCAGTGTAGGGGCCGGCTGAATGGCTCAGTTGGTTAAGAGCTCACTCAAGAGTGCAAGCTGAGCTCTGAGCAACAGCAGTTCGATGCCCAGCCCAAGCTGAGCAGCCGCTGAGCTGCCAACAGGTAGCAGGATGGCTCAGCTAAAAAAAAAACAAAAAACAAAAGAAAAACTAAGTCTTAGTGTGTTGTGTCTTATGCAGGGTGTTGAAGCTAATAAGTGAAACAGGCTGTTCAGAGAACCCAACTTTGCAGGACAACCTCATGAAAAAGGTACTCGCTAAATCTGAGATGATGATTAGTGAGGGTATAAGAAATGACATTAAGGATCAGCATTCCCTTACTTTAATCCCTAGTTAAGTCAAACAATGTAAATAACAGGAGGGAAAACTCAAACCAAAGTCCCAGGTGAAGGTGGTAGTAAGCTTTTAGGTCACTATTCCCTCTGTCTTCTCCTCACTACTTTATCACAAAAGGCGGTCATGTTATTCTGTCATGTCTTGGAACTGGAGTGACCATGACGTTAGGGGAAGATTAAAAACCCATTTCCATAGCTGTCAGTGACCAGTAGGTTAATAAATGGGTAAATAGCCTGAAATATCACCAAACACTCTCTCATGTTGTGTGAGGGTTCCTAAATCAGTGATTTTCTTTTCCTCACCAAGCAAGTTTTATTTACATTTTTCCAGTTCTGTTGATTTTTAAAAGCATCCCATTCTGAGCCATGACAAACTTTGCCATTAAAATAACATCTTGGACAAACCCCATTTCTCTTGGGAGTTCAAAAATGCTTTTTCACACTTTCAAATGTATAAATTGACCCCCAGGAGGGAGTCATTAAGTTTATAGAGTCTTAATTCAACTATTACACTTATTTTCAAAACGAGACAAGAAAGGAGGAGCAGTTATGACTGCCCCGTTTGACAGACGAAAACAGCATGAATTTCAGGTCTCCTGATGCCTCGCCCAATTAATTGGACTGTACCAGAAACGAACCAGAGCACAAGGAAAAGGTGCTTTCTCTGATATCAATCTCCATCCCTCTGGCACCATGTGTGACAATATGGGCATGTGGAGTGACTCCAGGCCCAGCAGCACGTGAAACCATGACCTTGAGGGATCAATCTCAGGGAAAGCAAGGACCTGAAGTAGAAACAAAGTGCTGCTAAGTTTCATCAGAAAAAAAAAACTGGGAAGATGTTCAGGTCTGAAGCCTGGGTCTCTGGCCATATCAGTAACGGCAAATGCTGAGAGCCCTGTCTCCCAGGGCTGAACTGCAGGAGGCACTGGTGCCAAGGAAGGAGGTGCCAAAATAAGGTACAGAAAGATGCTGCAGGCACCATGGGGATGTAGTTTATCTCTCACAACTCTGCTGATGGCTTACGGAGGCTAATTACCATGTACGTCCTAAATAAACTGACATTCCTCCCCCATGTCTGCCTCAGAAAAGAGGAGGTCCTCTTATATTCAAGTCTTCACAAAGACTCTCACTTCATGGAGTCTCTTTTTTTTTATTTATTTTTTTATTTTTTTGAGGGCAGTGTCACTGGCCCTCACATGTGGGACCGACCTGGGGCCGCTGGCTTCCCAAGCCAGCCCTTAACCACCGCGCCACTCGGCCGGTCCTCATGGAGTCTTTTCAATTAATTTCTTTCTAACAACAAATTGCTCTTTAGAGGAAAAACCCATCAACCCCAAATGACTTTAATCGGTACTAGTTTGGGGTACTGATAGAATTCATCAGTAAAAAACAAACGAAAACCCAACCAACCAACAAAACTCACACATAGATTTAGTAATGATTACTATTGTGAAGAGTTCAAAATTGCAAGTCATAAATGACTAAGCCGGTAAGCTCCAGAACGATTATTTTAAGAGAAAATACAGGTGTTTTTCATTGCTGGCTAAGATGTTGTAGCTTATGATAAACCAATGTTCTGGGCGGGAACAATGTGAAAAACAATATGAAATTTAAAAAAATAAAAATAAAAAACTAATGAAGGTATTTTGGAGACTGCTGAAGAGGCAGCCAAAACTTGAGGAGTTGAGATCTCAGCAAAGAGAATTGCAGAAAGATGAGCAGATAATCAGTGAGCCTTTTTTTTTTTTTTTTTTTTTTGAGGGCAGTGTCATTGGCCCTCACATGTGGGACCAAAGTGGGGCTGCTGGCTTCCCAAGCCAGCGCTTCACCACAGCGCCACTTGGCCGGCCCCAGTGAGCCACTTTTCCTCTCAAAGCATTAGCCAATTCCTGACTGGCCGTAGAGGAGGATAATTCCACAGAGGCATATACTCAAGAGCAAAAAACTTTACACAGGTTTGGGCAATCTCCTGGTGCTAGAGAAAGACAAAATGGTGTGGAGTGCTACAAAGGGATCCAGGACTTAAGGCCAAACCTCCACGGAGTAGGGAAGGAGTAGGGAAGGAGTAGGGAAGGAGTAGGGAAGGAGTAGGGAAGGAGTAGGGAAGCACAGACACTCCGGGGTATTCCTTCCGAGGTTTTTGTGAAGTCCTTAAGCCGCACAGAACAAAAGAATGAGAGGTTAAGCAGAAAGCCCTTGAAATTCATAGAGGAAGTTTTGGAGTCTCCCCATGCTAAGAAGACAAAAGTAAGATTTCAGGCCCCACCAAGGAAGAAGGACCAAAGAAAATCCCTCAGACCTAAGTCTGGGAGTTAGGATGAACTAGAGGTAATCTAAAGCTAATACAAACTGTAACCCAGCTTTGGGTCAGTTCTGCCCCTGACTCAGCTCTGGTCACCTGCACTCACTCCAGAAGTTGGGGAAAACCTTCACAAGAGAAAAAGATGGTCATCTGGAGTCTCCATAATTGTATCATCATTCTTCACCATTCAATCAATGTTGATCAAATACACTAATAAACAAGACCAAGGGAAAAATACACGATAGACACAGACCCACAGATAACACTTATAGCACAATTATTTGAGTTATCAGATTTTTCACTTAAAAATAATTGTGATTATTGTGTTCATGTAACAATAAGACATGTAAGAACTGGAATCTACAAAATAAATAGATCAATTAAGTGGGAATCCTAAAACTAAAAAGTGAAATAATTTAAATTAAGAAATCAATAGATGAGTTTCATAGCAGATTGGACCCAGCAGAAGAGGGAATTTGAAAGTTGGATCAACAGGGCCGGCCGAGTGGCGCATTGGTTAAGCGCTGGTTTTGGGATGCCAGTGGCCCCGGTTCGGATCCCACATGAGGGCCAGTGACACTGCCCTCTACAGCTAACAACAGCTCCACCTGGAGCTTGGCTGTGCGAGCCCCGGTGATGGTGTGGGCTGCCATAGGCTACAGTGAGTGGCCCACAGCCAGCGTGAGCGGCTGGCAGCCAAGAGTGAGCTGCCAATAGCCGCGGTGAGCGACATCCAGAGGCCAGCGACCGATCTGCCTCATCCGGGAAGAGCGCAATGACGATACCAACAGTGAAGCAACATCCTCCGCAACTAAACTGAAGAACAAAAAGACAGCAACTTGTCTGTTCCCCTTCCCCGATTTCCCAACGCTGTTCCCCTCCGCCAATTCCCCAATAAAATCTTTAAAAAAAAAAAAAAAGAAAGTAAGTTGGATCAACAGAAAATTTCCAGATTGAAGCATGGTAAGCAAAGGGGATGGAAATATCAGAAAAGAACATAAAAAACATAGAAACACAATAAAAAGGTTGAATATACATTTAAAGTCTAAAAGTAGTAGAGAGAGAGAAGAGAAGCCCTATTTGAAGAGATAACAGCTAAGAATGTTCTAAAACTGATGAAAGATCAATACACAGTTTCAATAAGTGCTATAAAATACAAATGGGAAAAAAATGCAAATAAAACCCAGATATAGGAACATATGGTAAGAATTCTGAAAACCTAAGAGAAAGAGAAATTTTTTAAAAGCAGCCTCTCCAAAAACCAAGAAGGAAAGATGGAAGGAAGGAAAAAAGGAAGGAAGGAATTTAAAGTAGCAAAAATAAGACAGCCGACTTCTCAACAGAAATGATGAAAACCAAAACCGAAAGAAAGTAACTGCCAACCTGGAATTTCTAGCAAAAATATCCTACAAAAGCAATTGCAAAATAAACGTATTTACGACAAACAATGAGAAAAATCCATGCCAAAAAGTCCCAAAACAAAAGAAGTACCAAGCAAAGTCCTTCAGGCAGTAAGAAAAGGACTCCAAAGAGAAACAGAAATAAAGGAAGGAATGAAGAGCAAAAGAAGGGGTAAATATAGGTTAAATTTATAAATGGAGGTAAAGCTCCGTTTTAAAAGTCTTAAGTTTATGTCTTCCAATTTCCAAAATGACAAACTACAATAGTATGCAAGCAAGAATAACTGGTACTAATGTAAGAAACTGATGAAAATCTGTGACTATGAGAGATGGTAAAAATGATTTTCATTTCCTTACATATTTTTAAAACTTCCCTTGCATATCTGGTATAGATTTGGGTATTCCTGGGAGGCTTTTTAAATGCAATATCGAATGTAAAACATAAAAATATATCAATTGAAAAGAGGGTGTGCTTCTTACAATTGCATGTTATGTCAAAATAAAAAGTTTAATTAAAAACCAAATTTAAAAATGGAAGGCGACACTGTGGCAGTCACTTATGTAACTATTTCTAATATTATCAGAATCAATATTTGTGGCTTGGGATACATTTCTGAGGACAATCTCATATACATGGATTTAAAAAGTGACATATCTCAACTTTGATGGTAGTGAAGGATTGTCTTAATAAACAGTGTGAGACAACAAAAAGGAGCTTTAGTGATGAGAAAGATGCTGAGATGAATTGTGAAGAATTTGAATTGAAGTGTGTCATAAAGCAGGTATTTCTAAATGATAACGTTATTATTTAAAGGTGTGTGTAAATAAACGAACAAATCAAGTATCAGTAGGCCACTGACACTTTTGGCTATTTCCATAAAGATTTACGTATTCAAGTTGGCCCAAAGCTTTATGTTTTCAACTTCTCTTTGGGAAACTGGGGAAATCTGCTTCTATTTGTAATCACCTTATATCATGTATATGTGGTAAAACATAGCCCATCATACCCTACATTTTATGGTTTGCCTAGCATCCCTGAGAACCAAAGAAAAGTGCTTGGTTCTCTGGGAAATTGCTCCTTTAAGAGAAATAGCGCAGAATTCTAGAAGCATTTTGTTTTGTGCTATGAACATAGGGTGATGACTTTTTAGGTTTAATAATAGGTTGACTGAATGCACTCACTAGTGATTGGTTAATAATATCTAACTTCCCCAAAGGGTATCGAATTGTAGCCAGTGTTGGCTTCATGGAAGATGAACATCCAACTGCCTCTTTTTCTCAGCAACACTTTAGCCAGTTTTATGGTTTGGTCTGGTAGCATCTGTAGGACCCACTCTCCTGCAAAAGGAAAGGCAGGGCTTCTGCTAGAGTCGCTCAGCCTGATGAGTGAAGTCACTTTGGGGAGCTGACTCTGAACTCGGATGGAACCAATCTATGGGGTTGCCCTTCCCAACTTTGCCTTCCTCTAGCATTTGTTTTCCTAAAGTCTCAGCCTTTGAGGACAGTCCACAAGGGGGCTCCAAGGTATGCCTTTGAGAAGAAGCAAGGAGATAAGAGTAGGTCTTGGAGAGAGGTCTGAGGGTCCCAAGCAGCATCTGATGGTGATGGCAGGATCTTGGAGGGAAACCACTGTCCTCCAAACACAGGGCTGCCCAAAAGCACTAATGGTTCCCACGCCCCAAATGCACTGCAGAAGCCATAGAGCTTAAAGGGGCCTCACAGGAGGCTGGAACAGGGGGCAGCTCAGTGGGGACCATTGTGGACAGCGGATCAAGGCAGGAAGGGTTTTCTAGGAACTAGAGGTTAGATATAGATAGAGACCAGACTCCCCAGAAATAGAATTTCTCACTGTATATGATATTTGCATACCAATTTACATACTATTTCAGGAAGTTTAAAGCCCTTCTCGCTTCCCCATGAGAGCCATTCACGAATCTCTGGTTAAGGGTCCAGGCTCTACACAAAATTCTTTCTGTTTTGGCTTGTTCTTTCCATTCTTCTTCACCTCCCTCTTTTCCATGTCTCAATTAAGTGTCATTTATTCAGGGTCTGAAAAGGAATCTTAACAATAAACTTTGATTTTTTTTAAAGCGCCTCCTGTATATCAGAACATTTTACAGATTAATGCTTATAATAACTCTAGCACGTAGGCATTATTATTTGCTATTTTTAGATGAGAAAACTGAAGGCACATAAGGTTGTTATATTAAGTCACAGAGCTTGTAAGGTCAAGGCCAGGTTCAAATCATGGCTTACTGGCTCTAGAGCAGTGGTTCTCAAACACTGCTGAGCATTAGAATCATCTAGGGACTATTTAAAGCCCCCATGCCTGAGCTGCATGCCACACCAATGAAATCGAAACACCAATAAAAGATGTTCACGAATATCTTTTAACTCCCCGGGCAACTCCCTAAGGCAGCAGGAGGACTGCTGCTGAGAACCAGTGTCCAAAAACCTCTGTATCTACCTGTTGCATCACCTGCCTACAAAGCAAACCTGCGTGGGGTCTGTTGATCCCCAGTTCGGCACCTCAAGTCACCCCAAATATTTACTTTATCATTAGACAAGGAGGCAGGAGCAAACTGATGCTAAGTTTAGGTTTAGGCTAATGATTTTTCCCCATCCTCCCACCTCCCCTGCCTTCATTGCACCTCAGGTTAATTTTTTCCAGTTTCTCTCTTTAATTGCATTTGGGTTTGCCAGCACTTCAGGCTGAAAAGCTCTCCTACTTGGGAACAAGCCTTTGTCTGACCACCAGTCTAGCTTTGGAATTGCAGGGACAAGGGCTCTTGTGTGCCACGGGAGGCTATCTCCCCCAACTGGTAGTTGTGTGAATGATGCTCTTGAACCTCAATGAGATGCTTTAATGCTAATGTGATTATGCCTGGCAGAGAGAGTCCTGATGGAGTCTATGCAAATGTCAGTGAAGGTGGCCCTCCTCAGGACGAGGTGAAATGAACCCCTCTGCCAGGTACACTCATCGGGGCTTGTCACAATCCAGGTCCTACACTCCGAAAGATGAGCCAAGAGTGTGCCTTTGTCCTGGACAC
This sequence comes from Aselliscus stoliczkanus, assembly GCA_033961575.1. NCBI lineage: Eukaryota > Metazoa > Chordata > Mammalia > Chiroptera > Hipposideridae > Aselliscus > Aselliscus stoliczkanus. Next base: position 30,552,848 of record CM066731.1, read on the forward strand.
AAACCTATCACAATCAGGGCCGGTCCCTGATGCCTCCTTGGCAGCCACAGATCAAGAACTAAGACGGGTGGGCGATGTGGGCATGATGGCTAAAAGCAGGCGATATGGCGATGCAGCTAGACCTGGGTTCAAATCCTGCCTCTATCACTTACCCGCTGTGTGACCAGAAGAAGTTTCCTAATCTCTTGAAGTTGCAGTTTCCTGCAGTTATGAAATGGAGGTAATGATAGCATCTTTCCCATGGATATTTAGGGAGGATTCAATGAAATAATGAATATAAAGCACTTAGTGCAGCATCTAGCCAAGGTATCCAGTGAATTTTAATGTACTTTTACATATAACAATAGCCAAGTACCTAGTATAAGTTAGCACTGAGGCTCCAAAGTCACCTATATGGCTCAACTGATCTCTAACTAGACAATGTAAGAATAAGAGGTTCACAGGAAGAATAAGAGGTTCAGGCTCAGGCCTCAAGATTATGCTACAAGAGATGGTAATTCTTACAGAGAGGCCAAGCCAAAAGAGTTAGAAGTCGGTCAACTGGCCACCTAAATGTTGCCAACTTGCAAAGAAGGACCATTTAGTCTGAAGTAGATTAAGTGAGGTCATTATGCTACATTTTCCCATAAGAATAACATAATGTTAGTACTAGATGGGATCTTAGGGATCCTCTTATACAAAATCCTCATTTTGCAATTGAGGAAACTGAAGTTCAGAGGTCAAGGACCAGCCCGAGGCCTCACCTCGGGTAATCTGGGCAGCCTAGGAGAAAGTGGGCTTCCCAAGCCCAGAGTCACCATTCTTTCCATGACGCCACACTGTCCCTTGTAAAATATGTGCATAACAGATTAGCATTGATAGTGCTAATCACTTCTGTTCATTCCAGCCACTGGCAATGGATTACCATGTGTCAAGATTAAAAAAAAAAAAAAATCTAATTAGGTATTTAGATAATTTAGAACACAGACTTTAGAGGTCAGACCCTGGACACAGTTCTGCTCCTAAGGAGCTAGGGAGATATGATATTTGACTCCTTTGAGATTCTCTATCCTTTAAGATAGAACGTGGCACACTTTTTCGGTAAAAGGGCCAAATGAGTACACATTTAGGCTTTCCAGGCAACATGGTCTCTGCTGCAGCTACTCAGTCTGCTGTGGTAGCAGCAATGCAGCCACAGACCAGATATAAAGGAATTCATGAGGCTGAGTTCCAACCAAACCTCAGGCTGGGCCTGATTCGGTCCTCAGGCTGCAGATGGGCCACCTCTGCTCTAGGAAATGAATTCAGCCACATCTGCCCCACTTACTTCACCTTGAAATGTTTTATAAGTAAATATATTAATACATAATAGGGAAGCCTTGTTTTGACTATAGTTTGAGAAAAAAAAATGTGATCTAGATTTCAGTTATTATACACATCATGCAAACCAAGACTTTATTACACATATGAAATGTTAACACAGATATTGAAAGATGAATGTAGTTGTAGATTATTTTAAGAAAAAATAGGTCATAAAAAGAAATTATCCCAATAATCTAGGTCACAAGAAGAAATTATCCCAATTTAATCTCCAACTCATGTGGTTAAGGACACGTGTTTATTTCTGAGAGCCAATTTTAAGGAGATTATTAATAAATTTGGTATCCCCTGGAGGGAAAATTAAGATGTTGAGAGTAAAATTATGTTGGAATGACAAGGAATGGATAAGACTGATCCACAGAGCAGAACTAGAGCCAATGGGTAAAGCCAAAAGAAGGCAGACATCATTTCAACAAACTAACTTCCCGAGGGCTGGAATTATGCAGTTAATGAGCTACCCTCACACACAGTGAGAACATTCAGAATATTCCCATCAGTGGGAATATTCGAGGAGAACCTGGCCTCTCGAGGATGTGGTATAAGACATTAAAAAAGCAGGTCAGCTAAATGACTTGACAATTCTTTTTTGGATCTAAAATTCTAGGTGTCTATGAAATGAGTTCTGGATAGAAAGAGCTATGCAGACTTGACATGCAAGACACAGAGGGCCTTCGGTGATCCTAGGTAAACCCTGTCTTACCTACAATCCTCAGGACACTGAAAAGTTTCTCAGCCTTCCCAGCTCCCACTCAGACCAGCCTCACCGCAGCCCACCCGGCTCACTTCCCAGCGGGTGGCCCAGGGAATATTGAAAGGGAAGCCTGTCTTCTTGGCTCTTGCCTCAAGTTCAGCTTGATCTTGTGTTACGGCCAAAAAAAAATTTCAGTAACTGGATTATAGGTAAAAAGGTGGCATTGCAGAGCTGCGTCACTTAGAAAAATAGCTAGTTATTCAAAGGCAGATGATAGGAAGAAGAGAGCGGGGAGAGGCTTGGAAAAAGAACTACCTTCTCCCAGCCTTCCTTAGACACTGCCCAGAATCAAGCATTTCTCCTCCCTGAGTCTGGAGCTGAGAGGAAGGTCCCACCCCTCGCCTGCGGTTACCCACTGCTCGAAGAGCCATTGCTACTGACATGAACTGACTGAGTGTTTCAGTGAAAGAACTGAGTGTCTTACCCTTCTCGTTCGTCATCCGTGTTGTAATACACCTGTGGAACAAAACAATAGGCTTACTGTAGGTCCCAGACAAAAAATGGAAACATACTAGGTGACACACAGACTTTCCTAAGGCATTACACTGCCTCGTAAAAAAGACAAATCTATTTAATGATACTGTTGTGTGTGTGTGTGTGTGTGTGTGTGTGTGTGTGTGTGTGTGTGTGTGTCTAAAGAAATACAAATTTAACCTCCTCACAGTCTCCCTAGGGTTAATTCTTATATTTTAATACAATAAAATTGGAAAACTGATTGCTTCCAGTTCCAGTCAGTCTGGGAAGATTACCTATAGCCCTAAACCAAATATTGCTTTTGATGATAAGGAAATATTTTAGCAGGATCTAAAAATCATTGTTTAGAAGGAACCTGGAGCAGGGCCTGTGACTAGGCAATTCCATCCGGTCCACAGGTGAGCTGACACCAGACACGGTGCTTAGGTGATGGGCAGGAGCAAGAGGGTCCCATGGTGGTGCAGCATTAACACCAGGCCTCCGTGTATTCCCCAGAGGGGCCTGGCTTACCCAGGCATCCAGCATCAGTATTCTGAATGGCCAAAGAAAGGTCTTTGAGAAAAGACACTAGGTGGTCAGCATGGTGGCAAGCAGAATCAGAATTAAAGCAATTATGAAGCATTCTTATTATTTTATGAAGCAACAAGAGAAAGCCAGAGGGGATCCACTATGTACGTAGGTCCTCTTAACCCAATTATTTATAAAAATTAATTGTGGATCTTTCATGAGCTTTATCTGTGTGCTTCAGGAACACTTTCATTTGAGAAAAGAACAATACCCACGTTGGTACTGGACACTTACATATTAATGTCACAAGTTGCCTCTAGTTCTGGTACATTTTGTCACTGTCCTGCCCCAGTCACTTGGGAGAGAAACAGCTGTGCCTAGACAGACACCCTTCCTACAAACATTCTCAAAGGCTCTTGGCGGTTCCTGGGACCCTGCCAAGCCTAGACTTGGTTATATAACAGAGCTGGTTACCTGGAACTCGTTGAGAATGAGTCACTCTAGTCATTAGCTCAGATTTCCGCAGGGAACTTTTTCCTCTTAAGTTTTTTATGTCTATTGTTGTATTGTATACTTTGTTTCTTCTTAAACAAAACAATGAAAGTAAGCTGTGTCCTCCCCAGGAGCCCAAGTTTCAGTGTGGAGCATCTGTCATTGTGATATACTAGATATGGGACTGGCTGTCCATCTAAATGCATACGAATGACAATGACCCACATAAGTGAGGGAGCCTGGGTCACAGTACTGACCACACCACTGGATTTGGGGGGGGCGGGAAGTTCCTGACATTGGCCTGTGTTTTGCTGGATTCTCCAAACGTGACATAGTGCCGCGGCCCTGCCTGGCTATATGGCAGAGTAAGGGACAGCTCTCTGCAAAGTTGGCTGGTGACCCAAAGATGGAAGCAGCCTTTTCTTATTTATTTTCTGGCCTCCTGAATGGTCTCCATTATACAGTCCTATCACTGTTCTTGCATTGTCATTTCTCCTTCTCTCGCAATAATGACATACTATTTCTTCCTTGTCAGTTGTAGGATTCATTGCACTAATTTAATTTTTAGAGAGTGTTTCTCAAACTTTAGAATGCATAAAAGATATCTGGATACCTTCTCATACATGCTAATTCCTGGAACACCCTTCAGAGAGTTTAATTCCAAAGGCCTGGAATGGAACTTGGGAACCTGAATTCTTACCAACAACTCCTGTGATTTGGAGGAAGACTGCTTACAAACCAAAACTGGGGAGAGTGTTCCTGATGGTGTGAGAAAGGAGCAGTGCCCTCCTTGGGTTCAAGTGCCTTGATGAAGGCAGATACCTGCAGAGTATTATCCAGAAAGAGGATGGCTCTGCATCCCACAATTTCTCCCCAAGCCCCCTTATCACTTGTTTTTAAAGGAATCCCAGACAAAAGCTGCAGTGAATAACAGGGCTGTACTGTGAGGAGAAGGAGGCAGAAAATCTCCACAGTGCTAGCGCAGTGGGTTCAGTCCCACATATTAGTTTTGGGTAATTGTCTGATGAATATTCCAACCCACATGTGAAGCAGTGAGATCATGGGCGAAGAGGGTATATGTGGGCTGACAGGGAAAATCCCCACTCCCCAGTCTGTGTCCTTGGGTGTCTAACAGTCACTGGACCATGGCTGCTGAACCATCAGTGTGGCTTAAGTGTATCTCACTGACTGTGAGCCAGGGGGCTGCCAGCCCCGCAGTTGGGCAGAGCTGCGATGTGGCTGGTTCTAACAAGGCTCACATCTGCAGTGGATGCTAAGCTGCACTCTCTTACTTGCCTCCCTCCATCCACCCCAACCCCCATGGTAAAACTGGCCCTTCTTTTGACCTGCCACTGCAGGTTCTTGTTTTGCATGTCAAAAATCTGCCAACTCCTCCACCATGTCCACTTCGAATCCTATGGCACTACCAACTTCCCTCCTGTCTGTGGACGCATCTCCTAGGCTTCTAGCTCTTCTAAGAAAAAGCAGCCTTTAAAGTCCCAACAGCCATAGTGGGTGCTCCTTTCCTCGGCCAAGCAGGTTGACCAACCACAGAATATTCCCGCATTGTCCCAGGGCACAGCTAAATGTGTGCCTTTGTTGCCTGAAGCTCAAGCAGGCTCCCTCACTGACTCCTTAATTCTGATTCCAAGGGCACATGGAAAGCCGAGGGGCTCTGCAAGAGTGGATCCCAGGATCACCAATGGTCTAGGGGGTGTTGATTTGGCTGCTTTGAACAGCTGTTGAAACCAACCAGCTATAGAGGCTGCGCTTTGCACAGGTTAGGAGCGCAGCCCAGGACACAGGGGGGCAAGTGAGGCCATAAGACAGTCTTGAGAAGCCAGGTTGGGTCACTTTTTCTCTTAAGGTTTATTTACAGCTTTTTACATTTCAGAGAAATGCTGCAAAGAGAATAATAGGTCCGGTTGTCATGGAGCTGAAGCCAGAATCATGACAAGTAAACAATATGAACAATTTAACTCAACTGTCCCTTTTCTCAGGTGTGAAAACCTAGCTCCATAAAATCCCATGCAGCATTGACTGTGAATACACAAATCACCACCATGTTACTGGGAATTAAAAAATAAAATAAAATTTTGGTGTTGGCCCTCATATCTTGATATTTCATAACATTCTTCCTTTCCCTTTTGTGTCCTTATGCCTATCAAATAAGACAAGATGGAAATGCTAAATTAGTGTTTAGAGGAATGTGCTCTAAGAAAAAGCTATGGGTATTTTGTTACCAGGATGTGTCACAGCAGCAACAAGAAGCCCTGCTTGTATAACCGCTTTGTCTCATACAAAAACAACACTAGGGGACAAAATATTCTCAAACAGAGAAAGTGATGCCAATATTGACTTCTCCTTCCAGCTGAAGGTCAATTCCAATGAGCATCTAAACAGTTAGAATGGCGGAAACATTTGAGTGCATCAGTATGTCCCTATTTCTCAAAACAGACCTTTCCTCAAGGACTTTGGGTTTAAAGGAAAACTAACCAATGCAAGATTCACTAAAACTCAACCGGTTTGGTGAAAGACAATTCTGGCTAATGCTAAGAAGTAATTATTTTTAAATTTTTTTCACACATTTTTATCATGTAAAATACATAACACTAAAGATACTACAAAAAGAAAAAACTCATCCATATATCATAACCCTACTCATAAAGTGTTATAATTTTTCTTCTTCCCTTCAAGTTAGAATATATATTTGGAATCACTGTATAGAACACTTTTTTTCAGTAAACATTATCATAAATAGTTCCCATGTTGCTACATAGTTTCCATAATTATAACTTATTAGACGCATATGTAATTTTAATATTAGCTCTTTCATTTCACTTGTAGACATACTTAGAAAACAGGAATTGTTTTTTTTTTTTAAATCCCGTTTTCCTTTCAGTGTAAAATTACTTACCTACTCAATGGAAACTGCTAATTTACTATGGGAAAAACTATTAATAGGGTTTATTTAATCATGGCATTTTTCTTCTTGTGCTTTATGAAATTATAGGCGCAGTTCAATTTCCCACCATTAGGTGGAGCTCTACTTCATCAGGCTAATCCCACATGACAAAACTAAAACATCGAAACTCACAGGTAGGTTATCAGCCTTCTTTTTTTCTTCCTCTTTCATTGCTTTGTAAACACCTCACTAATATCAGCTCATTCTCTTCTTCTTCCCCTTAGTAAGTCAGCTTCCTTTTCTGAGACATTCCTTTCTATGAAAATCTGTTTTCTGTAGAGAATGACTGATTCTTTGTTGAAGGCATGGGGTGTGGGTTTTATTTTTAAGGTCAACTGCTGCCTGAAGTGATTTTATCTTAAGGCTCTACCAGCCCCACAGGCTTTTAGCAGGTAGGTCATACCTGTCCTGTCCTCTGCAGGTTTGCGAAGTGAACATCCGGTATGAAGAGGACCGGCTGCGAGTGCAGATCAGGCATCGTTTTGAAATAGGTGATGTCACTCTTCTTCTGTAAAGGTATCGCTGCCAACTTTCCATCTGAGGCTGGACATGATCAGAAACCCCAAAATGAGAGGGTTATGCATAATTAAGGTCCCTCAACTGTGAGGTCTATACTCAGCTAAATTTCATGACTTTCTCTATGAAGCTTTCCAAATGCCATAGATGTGAACACACTTTAAAGAACACACACCCCCACCCCACCCCAGCCCGCTCCAAACCCTGTCCCACTGCCAAACCAAAAGAAGGCACGCACTCTGCGTGAGCCTTCCTGAGGCAGAGCTCCAGTTCCCTTACATCTTCCTGTCCCTCTCTGTGTCCTAGATTCCTTGCCTGTAGAAGGAAAGCATTGGTCTCCAAGGCAGTACAAAGTCTCTCCTAGCTCAAACACGGTGTGATCACTGATTTTATGTGCTTTTCACAGGGACAAGTCAACCTGTCTCCACTGCCAGGGAAAAGCAAGCTATCCTTTGCATGTCTGTAGGTTTACCTGCAGCTCACTACTTTCCTTTTCTTCCCCCAATGGACTCTTTGGAGCCCACCCCTTCTCCAAGACACTCACAGTTGTTGCACTGAGTTTGGGAGGCCTGGCCTTTCCCCTTCTTCCTGTTCTGCTTCCTCTCTTCATCTCGGATTTTTCTTTCTGCTCCCTGACAGGGAAAAACAAATACAGACAATGCCAGGTGTGTTATCAGAGCACGCACAAATATTGTCCACACGTAAATCACAGGGATAAGAAACAAAACAAGGGGAGAGGAGAGCAGGCAGCCTCATTTCCATCCCTCTGGCGAAGTTGTTCCCAGTTCTGATGGCCTCAAATCACTCATTAATCTACACCACACTTTCTGACCTCCGAGTGACCCCACTTCTCCCAGATTTCCCCCTTTTTACTATCTTCGCTGTTCACAAAACTTCAATTTTGAATCCACACAGAAAGACCAGACCCAGTTCCCATTTCCCTATCCCAGTGAAGCCAGGTAAGGAACTTTTAGTGACTATGATAAAATGTCCTAAGGTGAAGCATTGGCCTGTTAACATCATTCCTAGGCACAGAGAGGGTATTAAATTTGAGTGTGAATTCCCTACAAAACTTTTCCTTTGCTTGTTGTTATGGAACTTTTCAAAATCATTACAGTAGTGTAATTGAGGGAGGGCTTAAGGAAAATAGACAGGATGTAAGATCACTTTGTATACACACGTTAGGATTTTGTGTTTTGTTTTAGTATGTTTGTATGATCTTGGAGATGGTGCTCATTGAATCAAAGAGAAAAAAGGTTGGTCTATTCACCTTTTTGCTCCTCTGCTCCTTGTAATCTGACTTTTTCATTGGCTTTTTTTGCCAGGCCCCATCCTGCATAACCAGGTGGCCATCACCTTCTATCTCTTTCCTTCTTGCACTTCAAGGATTTCCTGATTACCCTCTCCTCTCTTTGGTCAGTTTTCTATGTCAGCTTTGCTAACTCAGTCTCCTCTTCTCACCCCCCCAAATACAGCTGCTCCGACAGTTTCCCTTTTCCTTTCTCCATCTCCTTTCTTGCTGCAGAAGAATTCATCTGCACAGGCAGGTGACAACCAGATAGACACGCCCAAGCCTAAAAGCCTCCCCCAGGCTTCAGATCAGCACTTACAGTTCCTGCCTTTTGTGGCTCCATATTTAAGGAACACTGAAGCACAAACTGGCCAACAACTTCTAACTGCTAGAAACTGCCCCCAAAATCATCACACACAAAAGAGATTTGATAATATCAAAATGTAATCCTTCTATTATGCAAAAAAAAAAATCAATGGAAAGACAAAGGACAAATTGGTGAAAATACCTGCAATAAAATATCATGAAGTGTTAAATCCCCAATATATAATGATTCAAATTAGAAAAAAAAACAACTAACATATCAATAGAAAAATATGGACAAGAGTCATGAACTAGGCAATTCACAGAAAAAGACAAATGGTTTGAATTAAAACAGGAGATATACTTTTTGCTTATCACACTGGCTTTTAGAAAAAAAAGATTCCTAATGTAGGCCAAAGTAAGGCCATGACACAGTAGGGATTTGTGGTCAATGAAAGCATCAAAAAGAAGATAGTTTTAGTGCTAATTCTTGAAAAACGAGTAATTGTAGCTAATCCTTATGTGGTGGCATTTACCTGGCCAATTAAGTTCTAAAAGCTTTACATAGACAACATTTGAACAGCTATGATATTTTAACCAGATATTTTAAATATGCATTTTTATTCAAAAAACTTCTTATTACCAAAGGGAGTAATTATTTTATAGTGTTTCACTTTTAAGTTTTGAGTTATTGATATGTATAAACTGGGGAAATTCATAGCAAGAGGGAGATAAAATATAGAAATATTTGCTTCCGAAGTCTCTTCAAGATATATTAAGGGCCGGCCAAGTGGCGCGGTGGTTAAACGCTGGCTTGGGAAGCCAGTGGCCCCGGTTCGGTCCCACATAAGAGGGCCAGTGACACTGCCCTCAAAAAAAAAAAAAAAAAGATATATTAAGATTTTATAGTTTTAAAGTTTAGCTAACATATATTTTCAGAAAATAAAATGTTAAATGTACAGATGTTACCGTATTCAAATGGGTGTGAAATATAAGCAAAAGTCTCCTATTATTCATTTTTTGTCGTGTCCATATAATGGCATTTTCTTATATATTTGGAGCTCTGTATGATATAGCATTTAATATAAATAGAAAAGTGGTATTTTACCTGATTATATAAATTACAACTCACCCAAGACACATCCCAAGGTTTGTCAAGCAATTTTAGTTCTAAATTAGTGTTTTATTTTGTACTGTTTCTATGAGGGAAAAGGTCTGGAATTAATCTTTTTCAAGACTTATATATGTTCAATGTAAATTTTTAGAAAATAATGTCACCTGCTATTTTACAGACATTCTTTGATATGCCAAACCCAAGGGATTAACATAAAACATAGAGTAGTTAGTTCTCCATAGAGCCTAGTCTTGGTGCCTATATAAAAAAAGTTCCTGCCCAGAATAACCCGATATAAGCATGAGGAAACAATTCTGATCGTGTCCCAGCACTCTTGGAAGAACCACAGTTCTCATTTATAAAATAACGCTTGGACTCCACTGTGACCCAGGGAAGCTTTGATACATTCAATTTAGATGGAGAAAGCTTCTTTGAAGATGACCTTCCAAGAATTCCTTTTCCTTCCTTTGATTATGTGTGACCTGGGGCTTCTAGATGAGACCCCATTTAACCCAAAGAATAATAAAGGTTACATTGATGTGTTCTGGTACAGGATCTATACCCAGTAAAAACCTAATCTATTATTTCAGTTATCTAAGTGAATCGGACTCATAGCACAGTACAATGTCAATCAGTCATTAAATTAGTGGTAAAAATGATTAACAAACAAACAAAAAAATACAGGTAACTGATGATTCCCTAGATATCTAATAGGAATTGAGACTGAAAGATTTCCACTCCCACTATGATTGATAAGGTGATCATTTTGACATCATTAGACAAGAAAAGGTGACATGAGTGAAATGTCATTAAAAGTAATATCTAATAACAAAGACACCTTTATGACAAACTGTCATCTTTACTCACTTTGTCACAGAAGACCTTGATCTGGCAATAGGCTCTATGAATGGGTTTATTGCTACGATTATTATAACTGTATGTATCAATCTGAATCATCAATGGAAGTCCTTTCACCCCTTTTTGGGAGGAGAAATCTGTACTCAGGCAATTCACGGTGATGAAAATCTGAGGGAGGGAGAAAGAAAGGAAAAGGTCCATAAGACACCATCAAAAGGATCTATAAAAAATGCATAAGCCTTAATTAGACTTGAATTCAAAATCCTAAACAAATCTATAAGGATCACTGAAGAATATCTGGATATTATGACATATAAACATGTTGAGCACATAAAACATGGTAAATTGCATAATTTATAATTATATAAAAATGTTTGTTTTCATATTTACTCTTAAAACTATTAAAATTACTTTCCTTAGAGTATATCAGCAAAATCTTATTTTTCAAACCTGCATAAGTAGCTGAATAAAACACTGTCTCCTCAACATATTAAAACTGTCACTTCTAATAGTACTATCGATTTCTCTAATATCTGACCTGTGGGCTTAAAAAAAACCCAAACTGGAAAACAACTTCCTGTGAGCATTATTACACTGAAACAGTTAATTGTTTACATATCTGCTTTCTCTATTTGATTAAGTATAAGATTTGAGACCATTTCTTGTTATTTTTGTATTACTGGTACCTAATATAGTGCATGGGGAAGAACAGGTTGTCAGTAAACATTTGATGAATGAATCGATGAGTTCATCTGTAGAAAATCCACTAGATTGGGAATCTAAGCTCCAAGTTTTAGTACTAGCTCTAACATTAATCAGCTAAGAGACCTCAGACAAATCCTTTATTATCTTTGGTTTTCAATTTTCCCTTCAAATGACTTTTTAAAACTTTCCTTGTGGGACAGGATATAAATACTAGTATAGAAAAAGTGAAAAAGAAAACAGGGAAAAGGAAATGTAAAAAAAAAAAAAAAAAAAAAAAAAAAGGCACCAGCATCCTCAGCTTACAACATGGGGCATCAAGTGATAGTGATACAGCAAAAATTACATGTATCCAAAAAGGTGTATAGCACTTTAAAGAGTATAGCACTGACTAACAGAAGAACTAAAAATAATAACTTTTATTAAAAAATACTGGGAGGAATAGAGGGAAGAGTATAAATGACTAAATTTAACCTCATTTTACACAGTGGGTAGATGTCAATATCTTTATACCACTTAAATAGGTTTATCATGGAATAGGGATATGAGTACAGCATCTAGATTTATGTGGTACCTACATGAATATTAAGGGATAGTATCTGGGGAAAACCAGGAGTGCTGTATTACTTGGTACTATTTTCATTTGATACCATATGTATTATTTTTACCTAACATAAAACTTTAAATCACTCATCATTTTAAAATTGTACATTTATGATTCCTAAAGGCATTCAATAAATGTATTATATAACCTACATTTTATTTGGTCCCCCTAAATTTTTCATTAACCTTCAAACCCTTGACCTGAAGCCTTTTACATCACAGCAACACCACGGAGAATAGTTCTGCTGGAAACAAAGAGCGGCAGCCCTGAACTGCATTTTAAAGGCCATTTAAATTTTTTATTTAATTACCAGGCCTGATCTGGTTCATTCCTCTCTCTATGCCTGTAGGCTTTTGGTAATTTATACAACCCAATATCTCCTTTTTAGTGCCATATCTGTATAAAGATCATTTTTAATTTTATTTTTGAACTCCTTACGTTGGCAATAAGAAACACATTAGCGAGGCACCACACGTCAACAGCAGTCAAAGCCAGGTGACAGCGCTTGGTGACATGCTAATTACAATCTTGAACCTTGTGCCACAGGCTCCCACTGTTTCCAGCCAACATCTGAAAACAACTGCCTAAAGATAACCTAACCACAGATACATTCATGTCAGTCATTCCTTCCTTTTATTGGTTCACTCATTCATTCGTTCTACCAACATCAACACAAGCCCATACAGGGTCAAACACGACGTGAGACCCTGTGGAGAAATCCGGACTCCCCCCTCAACCCCCCATGGAGGAGGCAGCCCAAAGGGAAGGCAAATGAGTAAACAGGCACAGGGTGGTCCAGGCTCGCCGAAGACAGATGTGCACAGAGGTTGTGAGAACACAGAACAGAAAACTGAACCTGGAGGACACGAGTGAAACACAAAGCCCACACAGACACTGGGGTAAGACCGGTATACCACAAATGCTTGTTTCGAATTTAGGAATGGTAGAGGAAAAGAGCAACTAAAAATGCAAATGTCAAGTGATTCCGGGGCCTAAGTGATAACTGCTAAGAAAGAAGATGCCATGTCTGACTCTCCTACTGAATGCCCCAGGTAACCCAGGTAACAGTAGACAGGAAGTCCTGTCCATTGCTCCTAGAGACGCACTCACTGCAGAGAACTGTCATTCATGCCACAAATCTTTTCAAATACCTCCCATGTCCCTGAGACTGTGCAAGGTACTCGCACAAATACACTAATTATGATCCTGGCAATCAGAGTAGTCAGAGTCTAGATGGAGAGAGGTTACATGACGATGCCCTAAAGATTATAAGAACTTCATCAAATGCTGACCTTTAGAGGTCAACAAATAAAAGCATCCTTTCCTAGGAACACTTGGCTTATTGTTATTACTGACAGTGGGGTTATCTTGGCCAGCATGTATAAACACAATGTTATGTCAGCAAATCAAATGATCACTCTGGTGAGCTATGCAGTTGTCCATATTTTTGGCTATGTATTTCATATACAAATCTTCCAGTTGGTGCTGTAATCCACAGAACCCTCAACCCCCACTGGTTATTTTCCACTCCCTCATTAAAGCCTGCCTAGTACTGCAGAAGCCAGAAGAGAAAAGTCCTGATGAATATTTCCTAAGCTATTAGGACTCATGGCCAGCTCGTTCATTTATCCATATATGATGCACAGCACACATATACTCAGACAGACAAGAAGCAGTATTAATTGGTAGTCTTGTCAGCTCCAAGTTTCAACTAAGAGAGCTGGGCTGATGGAATATGTATATTTACAAAGGCCACTTGAGTGGGACAGATCCACTGAAATACCAGATGTTTACTGGCAATATACTACAATAGACAGACTAAATCCTCCTTGGAGGAGCTATACTACTCAGCCATCCAACAGAGAAGATCTTCAAAGGTCAAATGAGCTATAAAAAAATACCCTAGACTCTACAAGGAGACACTTAGGCTACATCCTCTTAATAAAAATGGTCCTTAGGGCTGGCCAAGTGGTGCGGTGGTTAAGCGCTGGCTTGGGATGCCAGCGGCCCCGGTTTGATCCCACATATGAGGGCCAGTGACACTGCCCTCTAAAAAAGAAAAAAAAAAATGGTCCTTAGTAGAAGGTCCAGTGGGCTCTCTTTGATTCATGGCATCCTGATTCTACAAAAAAAAATAAACAATACAAGAATTTGCCTTTTTTGCTACATGGTATTGGCCTCTCCAAGTTACACATATTCTAACAGACAAGGATTTATAATATGGTCAGCACTGCTTTCCTCTCGCCTGGCTGCCTGACCCAATTGCAAAGCACAATTTCAGGACCTGATGGTATCAATCATAGTCTCGCTGTGCTGCACTCAAAACCCAAATGGTTGAACTTTAACTGCAGTTGGGGTGGGGGGGAAAGTCATGGAAGGGCATTAACTAAAACCTCGGCTTGGGAACTGCTAAGCATTAATTTGTTTCATCTTGCAAACCTAACCATGTCCCAGCTCCATGCACAGCAGGCATACGTGAGATCAAATTTCTTGGAAGTTTATCTACAAAGCACCATTTGTAAATGTGTATTACAGAAACTTAGAGAAAAGAATGCTTTCCTCCAACTAATGTTCATCCAAATGTCAAGCATGGAAAGTTCTTTTTAACTTCAGTAGGAGCACTGATTATGTAAAAAGCATATAAATGCCATAAGTAATTAGTCCGTCACCTAAGAGTTATGAATGGTACATATGTTCACATATTTTCAAAACCTCAGTTATTTGTTTTCCTGTAATTCTGACAATACATAACTTATTTTTTAGAAAAATATTCATTAAATCAGATGCACCCAGGCAGATAATAGATACAATTTTAATTTTGTCACTGGTTCAAAGATTGATTAAGATAGAAAGATTGTTTCTAAATGTACCAAGGCCTATCCACAGAGAGTCTCATGACAATTGACATTTTTTAATAAATTTGGGGTTTTTTTTACATATGAATTACCATTCCCATTTTGTAGTTCCTACACAAGACAAGTGACTTTGCCCAGGTTATAAGACCTCTCACTTGTGCACTAGGTGTAGTAATATTTATTAAAATAAACAAAGATCAATGATGGGCTTTAAAATTGCTACATTAAGTTAATTATTACCTTCCAAGATTTTTCTCAGAGCTGCCATTAAAATAAATGAGCCTACCTTTGATTTACCAAGCAATCTGGGATTTAAAAAATCATAATGTTCGTGATTTGATGAAAAGTATTTACTTTCCTCTTTAAACAAGTGTATTGGGCATTTTGAAGAAGATCCTTCTGATTAAAGACTAGGAAAGCTACTTATTTCCTCAGATTGAGACTTTGAAGAGCTTTTGCAAGAAATGGCACATTGCATTAGCATCCAAATTACAGGGTCATGGCATACATCAAGAAATCAGCATTGGACGGCCAAGTGGCGCGGTGGTTAAGCGCTGGCTTTGGAGGCCAGCAGCCCCGGTTCGGGTCCCACATATGAGGGCCAGTGACACTGCCCTCAAAAAAAAAAAAAAAAGAAAGAAATCAGCATTTTTCACTCTAAAACACAAAAAATATACAAGTACAAATACAAAATATGTTCTTGCCAATTCCTTTACCCTGTTTTCTCTTGGATCTTGAAATTATTAAAACCCGTAGAGATGATTTTCTTACATTTCAGCATTTTTCTTTTATTTTATATGATTGTATTTGGGTGCAGATGCAATGCCAAATAATATGGAAAGATAGACTAAAAGTAGATAATATTAACATGTAAAATCTCAGTTTTGGGCATTCATTCACACACACACACACACACACACACACACACACACACACACACACACATTTGGTTTACTCACATATTCTACTATAGTTTTCTATATTCTTTTAGTACTCAATTTTTTTCCATTTCCAGATCATACTAAGCATGTTCCCAGCTGACAGCCTTTGCTTTTTGCTCTGCGCTCTGCCTCCAATGCTGTCCCCACAGGTAATCATATTGCCAGGTCCTTCTTCTTATTCAGATTTCAGTCCAATGTCAACTCTTCAGAAATATCTGTCTAGAACATCCCATTAGAGCTATCTTCCTCCTCCTCCTCCTCCTCCTCCGCCTCCTCCTCCAACCTCAGCCCATGAGCAATAGCACACTCTATCACACTGCTCTTTTCCATTTTCTTCATATCACTTAACATTATTTGGATTTATCTCGTTTTTATCTGTGTAGTGCTTAAATATCTGTCTGCTCCACAAGGCTGTAATCCCATAACAGGAGGGCCCTTGTCTCCCTCAAGCTCACTCTAGTGTCAGTGCCAGGCCCATGGTAGATACTCAACAAATATTTGTCCAATGAATTAAGATTAAATTACTTTTCTAAATACACATTTCCTTCTTCATCCATGCTCTTCCTTTCATAAGCAAAACCTCCTAAGAGCTGGGTTGCTTTGAGTAGCCCAAGTTTGTAAAGATAATACAGCAGAGTTAGCTGCTCTGACCAGATTTATCCTCCAAAAATGTTATCTGTCTATATACCAACAAACATAAAATGAGCACCAACTGCATATTCAATATGCGTGTATGTGTGTCTCTGTGTGTGCACACACACACACACACACATATATATGCTATGGAAGATGTCATATACAGATGCTATGAGAGATATGGAAGTAGGGCTCTGCTCTCAAGGAAAAGGGAAAATATAACATTTTTCACTGTGGTATCATATATTAGATACTAAGTTGAATATCCCAGACTATACATGCTGTCAGAACTTGATGAAAAGAAGAAAGCTCAACAAGTTAGCCAGGGAAGGTTTTCTGTAGGAGTCCTGAGCAGGAAGAAAAGAGGCCAGATTAATGGGAGAGGAGGTTTGTGTTGGGAGCTTAAGAAGGAGCCTGAAAAATGAAGTTGGTGAGGGAGAAGGCCAACTGTCATATCACTGACCGGAGACACCAAGCATGGAGACAGAGAGGCAATGCAGCGCATAGGGAGGAGGACAGACTGCGAAGCCTGATCCCGTTTCCTCTCTGACTTCAGTCTTTTATTAGAGATAACAGAGGAACAGGTGGTAGGAAATAACAAGCACACCCCTAAGGCTAAGGGAGAAAATGCTCAGTCTAAGAGTTGTTTTTTAGCTCAAGAAGAACAAAACAGTTTCAAGGACTCTGGCTGAGCACACACTGTTTTCAGTGTGGCAAGCATCCAGTCTCTCAGTTGACCCTCAGTTGACCGCCGAGTTTTGGCTCAGGTGGAACCTCACAATCTTGGTTCTGGGACTCAGTTTGACCACCGAACTTTGGCTCAGGCAGCAAACCTTACAATCTTGGCTCTAGAGGCCTATGTGGGGGAGTCCCTAATGTGTCCCTAAAGCCCACCAAGATGTTTCTATCACTGTGATTAAGTAATGAACATCTGATGCGGTCAAGTGTGTATCATTGAGGCCAAGGGCAGATAGAATTGTGGCCACAGTAACACAACATCCAAGTTCCAGAGAGAACAAGGCGAGCTAGGGCTGAGAATAGACCACCAGGTTCAGAAATAGAGAGGGTCTACATCCCTTCCAGAGGCTAGGCTAATGGAAGGAAGGACGGAAAACTAGATTACTGGGGCAAGTGAGACAAGACATGAAGATGGAGAGGAAGCATCTCAGCTGGGAAGCTGAGCAGAGGAAGGATAGACAAGAATGTGAGCAGTGGGCAGCAGGGCCCAGCAGAGGTGTTCTTCCAACATGGAGGAGGTGGTCACACAATAAGAGAAGACGAATGTAAGAGGCGGAAAAAAAGAGGAGGTGTGGGAGCTAAGAACTTCAGAAGCAGAGATTAAATGAGATCAACTCACAAGTGAAGTTTTGTAAGAAGAAAGACAGTGCTTTCAATGAAGCTGGAGGGTGAAATGAGAGGAAAGCACAGCAAGAAAAAAAAAAGGTCCAAGAGGCTCAAAAACGTTGGTACCTCATGCAAATTTAGCACTACTGCCTTGGATTAATTATTTAACCTTTCTGCGTCTCATTTGCCTCAACTTTAAATAGATAATAATCCCTACCTTGGTACCATGACACTTTAAAATGAGATCACGTTTTAAGCTGTAAAATTCCATGAAAATCTAAGGCAGTTTACTGTTATCACCATGGCCTCTGTCTTCTCAGAAACTTAGTCATCCAAGTGGTCCTACTCTCTAATTCCATGTTCTTCCTCACCCCTACAGCACAGTCAACAAAGCACCATGCCTTTTATCTCCCCAACTGCCCTGCAAAGCTCGCTTCCTCATGTCCCCCGGTCCCCCAGTCCAAGCCCTCTTTCCTAGGGGGCTACAATAGCTTCCTGTCTGGATTCTCTCTTGAGGCATTTTGTGACAATTATCTCCAAAGGATTCAAAGGTAGATTAATTCAGATTCACATTAATCTGAGCGAACAGATATGTAATTAAGTTGAAAACATAAAATCTATCTCTGCCTCTGACATTTTCAGAGGTACAGAGTCACAGGCTTTGTGGAGGGGACAGCCAGGGAGAAATGTCTCAGGCAGAGAACCTTTATTGGTCCTTAGATTGTGGGCTTCTGCCATCCTGCTCTGTCACCTGAACAGATCTTGTGAAACTGCACCTCAGGAGAAGGAAGAATTTGGACATTGCATAACAGTGGGTTGGGCTGCTTGAGCTCCTAGTCAGAGGAAGGATTTAGGCATAGGCTAAAAGATTCACTCACTCAGCTTTCTGATCATTTGTTGTTATTTGAAACCTTTTCTGTTCGTGTTTAATACATAAAGCTTGTTTTGAGGTTGTAATACCAGAATGCGACACAAAGTTCAAAAGGCACAAATGGGTACACTGAAAACAAACCCCGTCCCCCACTGCTCCCCAACCAACCAACAGTTTCTTGAGTATCCTTCTAGAAATATGCTGTGCAACACATATCCAACATATAGATATGCATCTTGCTTTGACAATGAAATTTGAAGATAGCTCTTTCTTTTTCTTTTTTACAGAGCCATGAAATATGGAGTAACAATTTCTTTAATATTAGGTTGCTTCCAGTCTTTTCATATATATTATATACTTATATATTTCACCTTATAAACAATGATGCAATGCCTGTGAACATATAAATGCAGTGAACATATAAATCACTGACAGGGTACAGGTCATGTCACTGACTATTTTTAATCTGACTCTTGTCTTCATTCTTCTACTGAAACTGCTTTCGTCAAGGTCAGCCTTCTCAATAGCACCCTTATAAGCAGGGTTTCTCAAATTTAGTAGGCATCCCTGGCGTCTTGTTAAAATATGGATTACAGGGCCCCACCCCCAGAGTTTCCAATTCGGTAGGTCTGAGGTGGGAGGTCCAAGTCTTTGCATTTCTAACAACTTCCATATTAAGGCTGACACAACATGTGCAGACCCTGCCTATGAGAAGACATGCCTACTGCACTGACTTCTTTGGCCAGTTACTCCCTCTCCTCCCCCTCTCCCCACTGCCTTCCTCCGTACTCTACTCACTCACCATCCCCTCCTTCTCTGGTTCCTCTTTCTTCTCACATCCCGAAATGGGGTGGGTCTAAAGCCCTGGCAATGTCATCCTTCTCTTGACTTCTATCAACCCCTCTTTTGAAACTACTCTAACTTCTGTCCTACCCTCCACAATTGCCTGCTTTGCTCGTGCTTTCCACTCTGCACCCCTGAGCACCCATTCTTCCACCTGTCATGCTCCTCTTTCCAGCTTCCAAATGTTTACATTTCACCTGACCTCTAAGACACGGCCCATAGGCCACACCCTCCCTCAGGTCTCCCCTGATCCCACAGAAAGGTGATCTCGTCACATACTGAAGTATTTAGAAATGAACTAGAGGGTGTGTGTGTGTGTGTGTGTGTGTGCGCGCGTGTGGCAAAATATTAACAATGAGTCAATCTAGGTGAAGGGTATGTGTGGTATTAATTGTGTTAGTCTTTTAAGTTTTCATTTGAAAATTTTAAAAGTAAAAAGCTGGGAAAATTTTTTAAATAAACAGCATAGTTATCTCTTTTTCTGGAACACTTACAGCACTTCGGCTTTGTCTTCATCAGAATCAATGTCTTTTCTACCTCACATTACAGTTATTTACAGCTATGTCTCAGTTCCTACCTAGCCAACATGTTCTCTGACAGCAGATACTCTGTTTGGCGTCCCTGTCCATGAATTTCCACTGCCTGGCTTAACGCATGATATGCAGCAGCTAAAATGCTTCGAAGGGATGACTGCTCTCTTGCCAGAGATAATGCATAAAATATTACTGCTAGACCCTCCCAATACAAAAAGGCATTGTAATGGAAAGAACACATGCTTCAAACGGCCCAGGGTGGGAATTCCAGCTCTGCTGGGCACGTGTTGTGCAACCTTAGGTAAGCTAGCTAACCACTCTGGGCTTCAAATTCTTCACTATTTAAATGAAAAGTTATATACACTTCAAAATATGAATACTGCATGATGTATAAAAAGCACCTGGAAGAATGCCTGGCATATGGTAATCACTGGACAAATCTTAGCCATGGTGCACATACACACACACACACACACACACCCCAGTCATGAAATCCAAGTCTGTAATCTAATTCTCTGCACACACGCGCGCACACACACATACAACAGCTCGTGCATGTAAGTTACAGAGCCCTAAGCAGAATTCAGGTCAGAAACCATGGCTACTCTCATTCTCACAAAAGATCAGGCTGTTGATATCTTCAAGTGAGATACCTTCCAAAGATTATTCCTTCTATATAAGAATTAACTCCAGCTTTATAGCTTTTCCTGCCATCCATTACCTTATAAAACTGGAACAAAGGCACGGCTTTGTTTAAATTCAATACCAAAGACTCCAGCAAATGTTTACCTTTCCCTTTTAAAGCTTCCATCACCCAGACCACGCCCCGGCAAGCACATAAAAAACGCCATTTGCCCTGCTTTACACTGTGTATCTTGACCTTTCAAGACCCCTCCCAGGAACCTCCCCCAACCTTTTCTTTACTTTTAAGATACGGAAGATGCCTTTTAATATTCTCTAACCTTCCATAAAATGACTTGTTTAAAACTGCGCTCTACTTATGCAAAACAAGGGGGGGGTGTACATGTTTTTTAATCAGTAATATCTAAGAACCCCATTTCATCCGAGGCTGTCTTGTGAGCAGAAAGAGAACTCCCCAGGCTGCTGGTAGAAGGTGGGGATTGTTCAGGGATGAAACTAGGTCATGAACCCATAGGGCATCAGGAGAATGGTCTCCTTTGGCCCGTCCTTTGGTTTCTCTTTTCATCCTGAAAATCAATATTTACATATCTTCTCCCTGGTGTCCAGCACTGGAGGTTGGCAGAAAAGGAGGAACACAGTCCATTTACAAACATCCCCTTGGAAGGCATGATTCATCAAGACTCCAGAACTGTAATTTTCTAAGGAGCTGTGCTTGACATACCGTGGGAGCCTAAATAAAAACTCATTAAATATTTTAGATCAAAAGGAAATGGTGAAAGAGAGAGGGAAGGAAGGAGGAAGCAAAATAATAAGTTTAGGACAATGTAATGGATTTGCCATGATTTGATACTGAATTTCAAGTCAGCCTTTTGATTAACATAATCTTATTTTACACCCAAAGAGACTGAAAAATTTGCAGTGTACAAGGTTAGAATACCTATGTTTTCTCCCATTTACTCCCTTTCATAGGCTATAACAAAGCACTGCCATTTTCTGTCTTTCGAGCTATTTAAATTAAGGTAATGAGAACAGAGAGGCTGCTTTTACTACCCATTCGCAGCTAATGGAGCAAAGCTAGGCTGTCTTGCTGACCACTAGCTGTACCTTGAAAAGAAGAGAAAGGGTTGACCCAGAGAGTGAGAAAAGAAACCTAGACTTCATATGGAAAAAGTAAGTCATCCTATAGGATCGCTCTCATTACGTCTCACAACAAAACAAGTCATGACATGAGCCACATCAAATGCCCTTGTATGTGCAGGGCAGCTGCAGGGCACTGCTAAGGCATTACATCAGCTTCATTTTGTTCAACGATGGATTTACAAATCTAGAAGAGGACGTTTTACTCCCAACTTTTGCTTTTATTTTCCTGCTCAGCCAGCTGACTCTTCTTAACACATCCACGTGTCCATCCTTCAAACCAGGTCCCAGTTGTTATCTGATACATCCTAGGTATTAGCAAAATCAAACACAAAGGCAATAAATAAGGCAAAGATACTAAGGGAAAAAGGGCCCAGAGGAAATATCAATATACAGTCCCTCACGCTGCATTTTCTCACAATGTCAAAAATTACATGGAAATCCCTTTTGTATATATCCAATTCATTTAAAGCATCCAGAGACCCAAAGATAGAAGACTCTATAAAATGAACGTTGCTTATGTGTAAATATTTACTTCCAATTTATCAGATGGGTAAATATGGGTTTTAGTTTATTTGATTTGTTAAGTTGCAAACATAAAGCACACAGCCACTGTGTGCCTTTGGCAACCTTCATTTTCTCTGATAGTAATCGTCATTCTTGCTTTGAATTTTTTTTTTATGTTGTGCTTTCTGTATGGTGTTGCAAAAAAAGAGAGAAAGGAATAGTCATTCTTCACTGTTCAAAACAGGAGAAAAAAAAAAAAAGCATAAAAGAAAATTCTATGGAAATAAAGTAAATGAGTATTCCAGACACCAGAAAGAGGAGCTAGACAAGTAGGGAAAATGGAGAATAAATGTTGAAAAGTATGGAGAAGAAAACAGTAATGTGTCTCAGAGCTGTAATATTAGAAAGTTTTCACTGACCTTCAATTAACATGGAGTGAGGTAGTAATTATGCAAATGATGAGATCACTAATGTTAGGCCAATATTCTCTCCCTCTCTCTCTCTCTCTCTCTCTCTCTCTCTCTCTCTCTAAGAGGGCAAGAAATCCAAATACTCCCATATCCATTCTGGTCAAAGATATGCATGATATCAACAAGTAATGTACCAGGGCAACCAAAGACACGGAGAGGGAGACCTGGTGCTAGGTGTTGGACCAGTGAGACCATCTTTGTTGGTAGGGTGAGGGGAGACAGATGGTAGCAAAAGCAGGGTAACTTGATTGAACTGCTTTTCTCATGGAAATGGAGCTGTTCATTTGTTCCCTTTCTTTCTGCACCGCCATATCTTGTACGCTATAGATTTCTTTGAGAAAGAAAATCATAGCATGCTTTGTCTAAAAAAAAAACAAAAACTGCAGATTTCCCTCTGTTGGGATGGTTAAGAGCATGGACTCTGAGTACAGAGGGACATTGGTTCAAAGTCCACCTTTGCACTTGCCTAATCTTGCAGTGCCTGGTATGTAGCCAGTTGATATTTAGTGGAATCAGAATCTGAGATACTCAGATCCATAACATCTCTCAGCCTCTCTGCTCCCCATCCCACCCCTATCAGGTCTCAGATTTGCCCACCCCCAATCTTGCCACAAAACTTTGTTAACAAAGGATGAAAACACATCCTTCTCTGTGTCCTCGGCCCTCTCTAAAATTGCAACAGCTTCCAGGCCAGCCAAGTGACATGGTGGTTAAAGAGCTGGCTTGGGATGCCAGCAGCCCAGGTTCAGATCCCACATATGAGGGCCAGTGACACTGCCCTCTTGAAAAACTAAAAAAAAAAAAAAAAAAACTTTAAAATTGCAACAGCTTCCTATCTGACAGTTCCTATCCCTATCCCCCTATCCCCAAAATGCAGGAAGAAGGTTCGCCACTGATCTTGCAAAGCAGAGGACTGGACTAGCCAATCCCCAAAGTCCCTCCTGAAACTAAACACAGAGGGAGGGAGGGAGAAGGGGCAGGACAGGCCCCACCCCAGAGGGTAACGCTCTACTTCTGCCGGCAGAGCTGTTAGGCTAGAAAGCAACAAAAAGTAAGCCAGGAGAGACAGCATTTCATATTACTGAATTATAATAGGTCTTTTAAAATCATAGAGACAAGGGGATGGATGAGTAGTGAATTTCCCTGTTTGCTTGATTATTTAACAGTGCTGGTTAAAGAATACCGATTTCATTGTGATCATTTCAAAAGGCTTGGCTGCAGAGGGATTAAAAAAAGGTTCATGGAAATAAGTCCCCTTCATCGTTAGGTGGTTTATAAACCACGAGAAGGGTGAGGCATAGGAATGGGGGGAAATTGGGATGATGTTCTAGGGAAAAGACAAAAAGGAAAGTTGTTCCCCAAAGCCCTAAGGAGCATCGTCATGCTCTAGTAACCCTCTGTGGTCACACGAGACAGGCCGAGGTTGGTTTAATCTTCAAATCATTGTAAACAGAGAAAACGGCACTGGACAAAAATAAGGGGCCCAGTTTCAAGAATCTCCTTAGAAATCTGGGAGAAAGGGGAGCCTGTAATTAGGGTTTGCTGTGTTCCTGCCATGGGGGGTGATGTCATCCCCTGGAGGAAGGCAGCGCTTGGTGCCAGGAATCTGAGCTCACTGCTCTTCAATAATTCAATAGCATCTTGCATGGGAATTCCTCATCGGGGGAATGAGTGACCCACAAATCTACTTTGTAGGTACCAGGGTTTGGCTAAGGAAAGAAACAAAAATTGAAATAACCTGTGGGAGTCATGTGAAGAAGGTAGAACCGCAGTCCTCCGATTTGAATTACATGGGTGGGATCTTAATTGTTGATTTTAATCATCTATTTAAATGACTCCTGTTCCCCTTCCCACCATTTTCCAGCTGAAGAAAGTGAAGCTCAGAGGGGGAAAGTCACAACGCCGGTGATTCCAGGGACAGGACTAGCGCCTGGATGTCCCAACCCTATATCAGTGCTTCTATATGTGCCTCATCCCCCATCAATTTCCAATCTGTGACATGATGAACACTCATAACCTCACCCACCTACATGTCACCTGAATCATTCCCAAGGACCCAGGGATGACTGTGCACATTATATGAGCTTCCAGACTGCACAGACCCGGAGGGGGGAAAATGTCCTATTGAAGGCTATTTCTGTTGCTCCTGTCGTTGTGCAGAAAGATACTGGCACAACCAGCAAAACCAGTTCTGGGTGGAAGAACTCGGTAACAGTTCTGCCAGAATCGTGCTGCAATTGATACTGGAAATCAGGACTTCATTCCCAAACCTCATTTTAACTAATAGCTTTAACACCTTCCCTAGTCAAACTTTTTCCTATCATTAAACTAAATATTAGAATTTCATGTCCTTTCCTTTCTTCTGTTAATGCTAAGTGAGAAGTAAAGTAACATGCGGGTCAGCAACAAAAGAAAAAAGTAGGAATGTGCTCTGAAAAAAAAACAAAAAAAAAACTATCTACCTTATCATCAGCTCTTGATTATACCTATGAGGTAAGACGACCAAATACTGGACTGTTGTGTTTTTGTTTTTGTTTTTTAATATATAAATACAGCAAAACTTAAATACCCAAATAGAAGTGTCCTTCACCACAGCCATCTTGGGAAGACATGTGGTTTTCTCAAACGATGCTGCTGTGGCTCAGAGTGTATTTGTGGTGTTTCTGACATTGTCTTCTTCAAAGCTGGTCTTGTGCAAAAGCAATCTCATTTTTAACCCGAACGTGGTATTATCCAGCTTGTTGATATGTATTTACATTAGGACCCAAGTGATTTCTGGTGTTGTTTTGAAACATCCTCACAGACAACCAGTGAGGGCATTCTAAAGGATGTTATAGTACCAACCCATGTCATCCTCTGGTCTACGGCCAAAGGCCTAGCCCAGGGAACCAGGGAAAGCTACCAGCCATACTGTGTCAACCTCCATTGTGTCACTACTTTCCCCAGCCCTGAAAGCCCATGAAGCTGTAAACTGCATATTCAGATGTCCGAGGGGTTAGGGCATGAAAACTCATATATCCACTAGGGCTGAGCACGGAAAGTTCCAGAATGGAGAAGGTTAGAGAGAACATTAAAGAGAAAAGCCAGTACCTCACAAGAGTACCACTCATTCCCTTGTAAACAGTTGGGTTCATGGTTGCCAGATTTTTTTTTTTAATTATCAAAACAATCTGGAAACCTAGATTTAAAAAATAATAATAATCTCCTGATTATTAACTGTGGGCAAAAGATTTTAAACTTTGAAATGTAAGCATGATGCACACATATACATAAACGTTCTGTGGACCATATGAAGGCTGAAGGTCACAAATTGCTGTCCTCTGGCCACATAAACCAAAACATCGTATGACACTGAACGGGGCAGCAGCCCCGCAGCCTACAAAAGATTTCTGTCTGGACAAAGATTTCTGTCTGGACGTTACCAACAGGAACTCAAATGTAACTGCTCCTGAGTAGCAGCCCATAGTATGAAAATCACAAACAATGCCACTGTGAGAGAGGCAACCTTTTAGTTCTTGTTTTGTTGAAAACCTTTTTCTCAATCACTTGATTTTGTGTTTTGCAATCTGATTGTAAAAATCAATATTGTAAAAAAATGCCTAAGGCTCTGTGAGTTACAAAACAAGAAATCTTCTCGGCCTACATAATTATATGGGTTTAGCTTTTATGGTTATTTTTTTTTTAAGCCCTTCTAGTAGTTTGAGGAAAATTATATGGAACTATCTTTTATTACTTATTGGCTAATCCAGAATGCATACAATTGCAACAACCCAGCACAAGTCACTAAAAATATATATTACAGAAACAAACAGATTTTGCTACAACAAGCAAACGCTGCCATTAGTCAAAGCAAAATGTGAGCTTAAATTTGTTAGCCCGGAACAACACACATGCACAGATACATATTTAAACAAGAAAAGTGAGCTTCCATCTATGGGAAATGAGTGACACATCTTAACTGGGATGAAAGGTCAACTCAACCCAAATTAACTATCTCACTGGTTTATCACAGAGCCTCCCTCATTCAACCTGTTCCTTCCATTTTAGACATTTTCTTTAAAAGGTCCCTATTGACACTAACAGTGAATACATTCACCCACTAGCACTTATTATCTCAGATTGCATGACAATGAAAATTAGGGCTACAATCACAGCTCACATTTTATAGCTTGCTTTACACTGACAAGGCTCCTCCAATGATAGGATCCCACCGTCTCCCCGATGACTGCTGCCTCTCACTCCTCACACTGCTGTGTGGTTACCGGTTTCCCCACCTCCCTCCCCTAGATGGCTGGATCTTTACATGTTATACTCGCAGCACAATGCTTGGTACAGCAGAGACCATTGGAAAAGTTTGTTTTGTTTTATTTTGTTTTGAGTGAGGGAACTGAGGCTCAGAGAGGTGAGATGACTTGCTAAGGATTCTAACCCCGGCCTGATGTACCTTTTTGCACAGACTGCCTTTTCTTTATCTAGCCCAGTAGCCTTGGCAGGAAGACAAAGCGTGGGGCTTGGACCAGGAACTTTCCGTGGAGGCAGAGTGGACCCTAGAAGGCACACTTTCCTGACCTCCCAGCTCCTGCCAGGCCTTCTCCTTCCCTCGGAGGCACTAGCCACTGGAGTGTTCTCCAGGCTGCTCCGGCACGCTGTTGCTGCTTGCCCGTTTAGGTCACCTTTCTTGGGCCCAAAGCCAATTTCATGTACATTGTTTTATACATGAGTGAAATGAGACACTGAGCAATTCATCTTCTCCTAAAAGTCATGCCCGCAAACTCCCATCCAGTTTCCTTTCTCACCCAGCCTTCTCCCAGCTTGCAGACAATACAGCATTGAAAGGAGCTGTTTACATTGACCTTTCCATTAGTTTGAAGACAAAGTTTTGTAACGCCCTCCCTTGTGAGATGGTACATAACTAAAGTAGAAAACAAGCTTGGGTTTCATCTGGAACTTCCTCTTCAGAGCAAAATTAGGATCAAGAATCAGAAATATGGAAGGGAAAGAAGAGTGGGAAGAGTAGAAAAGTTTGGAGTTTTCATAAACTCAGAGACTCATGGTTGGAAAGCAAATTGAGTATCAACGAGTCTCACGTTTTTACCCAAACCAGTGCAACGGTGGACATCTATCTTCAGGGCACGTCTTGCTGGCGATTTTACCATTGCCCGCCTTAATTATACTGGCACCAGAGAGAAAGAGAAAAAGCTTAAGCAGTCAACAAGAAAAAAATGGCTCAAGGTTACAGTGGTGTCTGTACCTCAGAAAGTGAAGTTAAGAGACCTGTAACCCTGCTACCTGCCCCCTCCCTCAACCAGGTTATACCTGGAAGGAGTCCTGGGGTCAGGAGGCAGAACCAGTCACATACCTATGAAGACATTAGCTCTGATTGCTTTCTTGCCTCTGAAGAAGGCAGCCTTTAGAGGATTGGGGGAAATCTGCAGCGCAGGTAGAAAAGGGTTTCTGGCTCAGTCTTACCAGCCCCAAGGGCTAAAATGGAGTCGGGAGGTTTGGGAAGGACGTGCAGTTTGGGACATTCTGCAGGAGGCCACGGACGAATGGGTACACTCCCTTTTCTCCTTTACCCCTCCCAAAGGGCAATTTAGCTGCACATACTTAAATATGTGTGACTTCTCAAGAAAGATAATGGGTTCATTTCCTACTGTCCTCAAGTTAACAGATCTTTCCCTACCTATAAATGCTTTTGTAAAAAATCATCGACAGAGAAAGGACATTATTTCAAAGGTCTGTACAATGAATCAACAGCTCCTTTTCCACTCACCTTCGCCTCTTCATTCACGTCCCAAGTGAAGGAAACCGCATTATATGCAATCTCTTCAATGTTTCCAATGGTATTAAAGCTCTCCTTGTAATCAGCTGTAACATTAAGAAAGAACAAGGTTTTAAAAGAGTAAGAGTTACTCGGTGACATGTATTGAACTGTCGTTTTCCAATGGGGAAATTGAAACTGCCTCTTTCTCTGGCTGTCTCTATGGCTTTATGGATTTATGTTTGCTGATATTCTTTTACTACTATTTATAAGAATATAAACATTAAAAGAGTAAAACGATGTGCTAACTGATTTGTTCATTAGTTTCTTTTTTTACTAGGTTTACAAAATTATCAATTTCTTTTCCTCCTGGGTCCTTTGTCGCCTACCCTCTTCCTCTCCTATTCACTTTCCTGCCATTTAAGTTTGCTGGAAGCACCCAAGTATTCCACAGGGATTTTTTTATAGAACAAAATAATGTGTTCCCCAGTCAGATAGTATCATCAGGACTTCAGTGAAGAAATTCCAGGAGAGTGCTGGGAAACTTATTTTTTACTCCTTTTTGGACTTGGGTACAGAAAGTTGAGGTAATCATACTCAGCCCACTATCATCATCTGTCCATTTGAGGCCCTCTCTTCTTTTATTTCTCTATTTATGTAATATTTATTTATTCTTTTTATCCCCATTTCCTGCCTATAAACACAATAGCTATTAATAGCGATGTAGTCTTATAAGTTGTGTGGATTTGCCTGTGTGCATAGCTTTCATTTTCATAAGTTGTGATATGGCTAGGATTGGCAGATTTAGCAAATATTTGGGACATACGTATCCTACAAAAGTATTTGTTGTATACCAGAAATTGAAATTTAACGGGGCACCTGTATTTTATCTGGCAAGCCTAGCTCTGGACCTTTTCAAGTCTAACTACCCGCCTATTTCTAACCACAGCTGCCTAGAATTCCATCGTGATCATCAACCACAACTTATCCCTTCTCCCCAGGAGTGGACCCTTTGGTGGTCTCCAGCTCTCTGGTACCACCAGCAGACCTGTCATAAAACTCTTTATTACTCGCTGTCTCCACTGTCACTGCTTCAGTTGGTCTTCAGATCTGATCACAATATTCCTAGTCTTAATGCTCACTGCTTCCTGAGGTTTCTAGTTTATTCGTATGCTTACCATCTGGAATTTTCCCCCTACTCTTAGCCTCCTTAGATGTGACATCTTACCTTAATTCTGTCCTTTCTGTACTAAATAAACATTGGTCATGTCCTGCTTGTGTGGCATCATGGTAAAGCCCATCTGCTTTTCTCTGAGGCCTGGTTTATTCACAAATTGATCACCTAATCACGTATGTTCTTTCTCTGCAATCTTCCATAATTATTTTTCTAAAATGAAACTCTGATCATGTGCTTTTTTATCATTTCCTATAAGGCAAAATCTTACACCACAACCTATAGTGTCCTTCACTATTAGGCCCTATACACTTCTCTGTGCCATCACCCCCCACCCCACAATGGCAGTCATAGGAAGGCTCAATTCTAATAGCATTTGGAGGTCTATTTGTTTATAAAATCTTTTTAAATGTTTTTCTTTCTGAGTTAGAAGTTAGTTACTACGACTGATTTCCAGGATGGACAAAGTGTTCATTGTCTACAAAATCTGGCATGTTTCTGGCAAAAAGGCTGTTTCCTCATCCCGTGTTCAGCTAAGTTGCCCTATCACTCCAGGGCTGGTGGCTTCTCGAGGCTTTAACAAGTTTTCCATGTTAATGCTGTAAAATTTTGAAGTCCGCTTTCCTAAAGTTCACATATATAATCATTTTTAGCCATTTCCTCGTCATTTATCACAAAATCTAAGTTCATGTGATCCTTTACCAAGATTTTAATTACTTTCTCTTATTAACAGAACTTATTCTGTTTGTGTGAATTGGGTTGAAAGAAGCAATACTCCTATTTGCTTTTTCTGTCCATAATACAAATAATAATAACACAAAGTCAGTAATAACAATAAGTTCATAATAATCCATAATAAAACAAAGCCAGTTTGATTCTGTTTTTTA
Source organism: Aselliscus stoliczkanus (assembly GCA_033961575.1). NCBI lineage: Eukaryota > Metazoa > Chordata > Mammalia > Chiroptera > Hipposideridae > Aselliscus > Aselliscus stoliczkanus. Next base: position 30,583,385 of record CM066731.1, read on the forward strand.
ATAAAACTCCTTATTACTGGGCCCTGATTGATGGTTGGTCACAGAAAAACCTACTTAGGTGTGCTCTCCAGACTTATAGTGGGTCACGTCAGTCTAGACTCCAACCAGAATTCTATTTTCCCTCTTTCTCACGAAATGTCTACTTTTTTAAGACTATCCCATGAGTACAAAATGATATCCTAATAATGTTATATTTGCATTTCTTCTGTCACTTATGAATTCAAGCCTCTCTTCACACCCAATATGTCTCCTTCACAACCAGCTGTCTCCTTATATAAACGGACTGTTTGTGCCCCTTGTCCATGTTTCTGTTGGTTTTCCCAGGGAAACTTTAAAGCAAAACTATCTATACCTTTACATTTTCAATAAAGCAAATACACTTTACTATAAAATCTAGTGTGTTCACCACAGGAAAGTCAGAACCATGAACAAGTAAGAAAAATATTTAAAAGCTGCCACAACCACTAAAAACACATCTGTATATACTTTGTTTTTCCTATCTCAGTCTCTTTTTCCAAAATATGCCAATATTTTTACACAATGCTATCATAATTATTTTTAATTTGCTTTTTCTCCCTAATATATGTCAACAAATAAACTTGTGAAAAATACTTTTAACGGCCAAATACTATTATAGTGAGTTAAAATAAAGTGTCCAGTGGGCCGAGTGGCTCAGTTGGTTAACAGCTTGCTCAAGAGTGTGAGCTCTAAACAACAGGGTCACTGGTTCGATTCCCACATGGGCCAGTGACGCTGTGCCCTAACTGAGCTGCCGCTGAGCTGCCAACAGGTGGCAGGATGGCTCAGCTGGTGAGAACATGTGCTCCTAACAACAAGGTTGCCTGTTCAAGATGGTGGACTACGCCCGCCCACAACTAAATACTGAACTGGGTACCTTGAGCTGAGCTTCCACCCAATGACTCAGTGGATAGAGCGTGTGCTCTTAACAACAAGGTTGACGGTTCGACTCCCGCATGGGATGGTGGCTACGCCCATCTACAACTAAGACTGAATTCAGCACCTTGAGTTGAGCTGCTGTGACCGGACTTGGAGCTGAGCTTGCTGCACCCTTCACAACTAAGACTGAAGAACAACAACTTAGCTGTTCCCTTCCCCCAGTTCCCCAATTTAAAAAAAAATCTAAAAATAAATAAATAAACTTTATTTTGCTCTTTTTGGTCACTTAAATGACGTCCAATACTTTCCTTCCTACCTTTAATATCACTTCATTTAATTATCTTTATGGCTAAATATTCATAATACTTCATGATTTCATTAAAGATATATTCTCAGAAGTGAAATTTATAGGTTAACAGCAAATATATTCTTAAGGCTTTTAATTCATTTTGTCAACTTGTCCTTGGAAAGGTCAAAACCATTTATATTCACAGTAACAGTGTAAGGGTTCCTACTGCTTTCCACATTGATATGCAAAACATGCTAACTTATCTTAATTTGCAATTCTTTGATTGCTAAAAAGGTAGAACCCTCTTTAGTTTGCTTTCTGGTTCTTGGTATTTCTTTATACCCTTTCTCTTTTGTTTTTATATTTATTCATTTATCCAACAAGCTTCTTGTTTTGTCCTTTGCTCATTTTTCTCTTAGGGTGTTCAAATTTTCTTATTGATTTTAAAGTCAATATTTAAAGTTAAGAGATAAAACAGACAGCAGAAGAAAAGTATTTTATAACCTACTAATTTAGAATAAGGCTTTATGACTGAACTGTGGGGGGGGGGGCGGATTTTAAATGCAAATCAGTGCTTTCAGCATGCCAGCGAATCTATCAAACTTGAAGAGCGAAGCAGACCACTGAATTTAAACAAATTGGGTTCCCTGATTCTTCATAGATATTTGTTTTAAAAGATAGTCTTGAAATTTTGTTTTGAAGTTTTTAATAAGAATTTTAAAAAAAACCTTAAGCCAATCATAAATTAAGAAAGCAAATATATCTAGAATAAAAACAAACCAAAATGGTTTGGTCAAACACTTATCCTTAATCTCCTAAATTACTGCATTATAAGGTTTTATTTTTTCCATAGCTTCTGCACCTGAAGATTTTCTCACCTGAAAAAAATGTATTAGCTCAGAAAAGAAAAGGATTTCTTAAAACAAATGCAGTATCATCAATACACATAAAATGCTTTCTGGGTCCTTTAATCTTGCACAGGGTCTTGTCAGGTTCTCTCTATCATATTCACTTACTCAATCAACAAATGTATTAAACTAGTATTTACTGTACTCCTGCTAGATGCCAAGCAAGTGTCCCCTCACTTGGGGAACAGAATAAGATTAGGTTCCTGATCTTGTGGCTCTTACAGTCCAGAAGGAGACAGAATATAAATAAGTTGACAAATAAATAAATAACACTACTAGTCTACTTATTTATATAAACAACAGATTATGTTTAATCTACTTTTTCATGCCAAATACAAACCACAAAAAGACTGATGAGGCTACTTTTTATTGGGTGGCTACATTACCTGTTTATTTCCTTCATAGCACATATCAATATTTTATATATTTACTTATTTATCACCAGCATTTCCCACTGGCTATATATGCTATAGAAAGGCAAGGAACTTAAATACTGCTACTCTCTCAGTGCTTACCATCATACAGATAAGATGCATTCCATAAATTGCTGAATAAATGAGTGAATGAATGAATCCACAGGCATTCTAAACAAAAAAAATATAACTAAGAGATTGATGTCATACACTCTTCTCTAACCTTCTGCAATACAAGAAATGCCTATTAATCTCCACCCTGTAGATGGTAAATTAGTTCTACTACCACTTTGTGACTAGGTTTCCTAAAAGACTAAACAGCTTACGCACATGAATAAAATGCTAATAGATGTATCTCCCATTCTGATAACTGTGTTAATATCCTTTAAGTGTTGTTTGTTTGAGGGTTTATGACCTACGTGTAAAAATAGAAATTCAACAACACAGTGTTAAGCCTTTCTCATGGAAGTTTCTCAAACCCAAATTTTGTAAATGTTGACATTTGCAACCAGTAAAAGGTATTGTAATGAGCTGGTATAATAAGCTTCATTTCCTAATGAGCTGCCACAAACTTGGAGGCTTAAAACAACAAAAATTTACTTTCTCACAGTTCTACAGCCAAAAGTTCCCAACCAAGGTGTTGGCAGGGTTGGTTCCTTCAGGGGATTCTGAGGATTAATGGGTTCCATTCCTGTCTCCTAGCTTCCAGGGGTTGTTGGTGATCGTTGGTGTCCCTGGGCTTGTAGATGTATCACTGTAATCTCTGGCTCTGTGATCACAGGATGCTCTCTTCTATGTCTGTGTCTATTTCTCCCTTCTCTGCTAAGAACTTGTCATTGAATTTAGAGTCCACCCCAGTCCAGGATAATCTCACCTTGAGATCCTTAACTTAATTACATATGCAAAGACCTTCGTTCCCAAATAAGGTCAGATACACAGACTTGGGAAGTTAGAACATGGACATATCATTTTTGAGGGTCACTGTTCAGTCCCCTGCATCTGGGATTCCCTTCTATGATCAGAAGTCATGTGATTTTAGTGAATGGCTTGTTCTCATATGATAGCACCATAGCTGAAAAATAATCACCTCACTTTAAAAGAATTAGAAAGGACATTAATTGTAAAAATATTACATTTTGACTGGGCTTGGTTTTTCTTAAACAAATGATAAGGCACCATAAAAGCTGTATGTGTTATACACTGGTTTATAAATATCTATATAATACTAACATCTACTTGGTGAGGAAGAGGAGATAAATAGGAAAATGACTGAGATGTTTTCAAAAACCGGCACGATGGAACAAAGTTATAATTGGCTGAAACAGGTCTCTAAAAAATGTATGCCAATTGAATCTGAGTTAAAAGGTAGTTCTTATGAATATTAGTAATTTGTACAGAAAGGGACAACTCTGAAGTACACGACTAGCTTGAAGCATCAAGAAGAATGAAACTGTAGGAAGAAGAAATGGGAGTCTGTCTAATGAAATAAAAACGAAGTTGAACTTATTGTTAATGTCATGGTGCCCGCAATAGAGCTAAACTTTCCAGGACCCTCTGTAAGACCACGTATGTCCTTGGAATGTCCGAGTGGTGAGTACAGGAATGTACAGCCATGTGCATCCTCTAGGGCATGTTAGGGTATCCCACCCCAAAGAGGTAGAATGAGTCCGAATTCCTATACCTTGTAGGCTTGAGTGGATATTTTATAACAGTGCTTCTCAAATGTTGGGGTGCATCAGAATCACCTGTGGGGCTTTGGTAAAATGCAGATGTCTAAGCCCACTCCCAGAGATTCAGTAGGTCTTGAATGTGGCAAAGAGTTTGCCTTCTAAGCTCCCAGGTGGGATGATGCTGCCGGTCTGCAGACCACATTTGGGTAGCACTGTTCTATGGCCAACTGAAATGATGAATCCTTTGGGTGCATTTGGTTCACTCCACACATGGTCTTGGAAAGCACTATGTCTGTCATTGAGATCCTACACCAACTATCAGTGAAGTCCTTGTGACAGATTGCTCTTCCTAGAAGATTTCCCTTATTGGGTAGACACAATCACCACATATATGAGAATCAGGCAGTTACCTATATGAAGAGACCTGAGTACCACCTGCTCCAAGAAGTCTGCTTGTTCTCAAGCCTTGAATCCCATCCTAAAACACTCATTCCTTTGAGTTAAGGGCACAGTCATCTCCTAATATTAAAATGTAAATATCTTTGGGATAATAACAACCACTGCAAGCCAAGAACTTACCAAGTGCCAGGCCTCTTACCAAGGTTACCTCACTTAAGCCTCACAACTGCTCTGTAACGTGGATTCCTCCTACAGAGAAGTTGCTGCTTGTAGAAAATCACATGGCTGGTAACAGACCAACCTGTGATTTGAATCCGGGTCTGTTTGGTGCCAAAAGCCAAACTTTTAACCACTGCCTATATTTATCTTGCTAACCAAACAGTAAATTGTCACCAGATATTAACACCTTAATCAGCACACCCTACATGGCAAATAGCTGGTAGAGAAGTGCTAAGCAAAGTTGAATGAGGCAGGAAGACCAGGTATTTTTGGATGATTGCAAATTCTTTGACAAAGGAGGGCAGAGTTGGGGAGCTACACTGGAGGGGAGCACAGAAAATATCTCCATATCCTGAGGGCACCATGAAGACTGAAAGAAAAGTTTCAAAGTTAGCCTTTCTGAGAAAACGGGAAAGGGGTGGGGGTCAAGTTCCCAGTGTTTCAGCAAAGGGCTGCTGAGCACGGGTAAATATACAGTGCTTTTGTGTGTGTTTCTGGCAAGTTCCATTCTGCACAGGATTCTATTTTAACTGTTATGGGCAGCAGGATGGTAAATTGTTTTGTTATCTTTTTTTATTTTTTGCATATAATCAGTAGTTTATTAATAGACTTCTGCAGATTGAGTTTTCTTTAAACTGATTGTATGTGTAAGTGTGATTCTGGAATGCCATCAAAGGAACTTTGAATTCTTTCTCCTTAATTAAGTTTCACATGTTTGGTAAATTATAACTACCCCTTTTAATTATTTTTGTATATATTGTTGGAGATTAAAAGGAGTGGTTTAATTAATATAAAAATTGCTTCTCTTCTGAAAGGTGTGGATTCTGTCTGGACTAGTGAAATGAACCTGGAATGCTGAAAATAGCTCAGGGCACTACTGCCGATTCAGTGTGCATACACTGCCGCCAAAGATTTTTGTTTGTAAAGCTAAGAACTCAGAGTCGTTTGTATATTTGGGGTCAGGATATACAAGGAATCCATTTATAGGACTGCACCCAAAGCACAGGAAGAACGGATACTGGTGGTGGAGGCACACAGACCTGAATTTAATTTCTGTCCTCCTCTCACCAAGCCCTGTGACCTTCAGTGAATTATGGAACCTCTCTGAACTTGTATTTCCTCGTCTACAAAAGAGAGACAATATCTAAGACAACAGTTCTGCTAGTCTCCCAGTGGATGACAGGAACAACACTGGTCCCTATGACCCCCCACATCTGTCCTCAAATCTCTGTTCCTCTCTGTCTGCAAAGGTCAAATAGAGTCAGCTCAAAGTCAGGAAACCATCAAGGGTCATTCTAGAAGGATTTGCTCTGACGAGAAATGGGTAGAATAAATAAACCTTAGTCCAAGTAAGTTCTGAGATATTCTTTTTTTCCGTTTTTCAAAATCAAAGCAGCAGCTTCTTAAAACCTGAATGACTCACAAGAACTCTAATGAGCTATTTCCTTTATGATACTTTTCCCAAGTCCGAGGTAACCTGGGTTTCCTCAAGTATATTGACACTTGAGCTGATTTTTAGAGGCGCTAAATGTATTTCCATCATTTGGTCCTGGTCCCTGAGCAAATAATAGGAATAGCACCAGCTTTTGAGAGCCGAGTGTGTGCTAAATATATACTCGTACTTCACAAACATTACCTTGGACAATTCTGATCAGTAGCCTTTTATATTACTCCTACTTTGTAGAACAGAAAACAAGCAAATGTGTTAAGTGCCCTCCCTCCCTGACAGTCACTTAGTTTTTAAGGGGCAAAGCTGGAACCTAAGAAGTTCTGGCTACATACAAAGCCAGAGCCCTTTGATTTCTGTAACATACAACTTTTCAAATGAGCATCTTTTCATACATAATCTGGAACAACAACGGCTGAAATTATGAAGACATAATTTGTGACTCACAGGACATGACTCTTCAATATCAAAACAGGAATTAATAATATATTATTTACTCTCCATAGTTTATCATCATACCCTCACAGATACCATGTAAGATGGGATCTTTCTTGGAATTTTCCCATTAGGCTAAACTTAATACTTTGTGTTTCATTCACCTTTCTGTTTCTAGAGAAGGAATTGTATATGGGCCAATGTTATAGCTTTCAGTTGCATTAACCGCAAACTTAGAGTAAGAAAAGCATTTCACGTTGTAACACATTACTGTGTTCCATGTATGTCAATATTGGGTTGTCGGAAAAGTCATGACGTATGTTTTCTGTTTTTCATTGAAAAAATGTTTCATAACTTGTCCAACAACCCAATATTTTTAATTCTATTTCATTTCATTTTTTTTTTTAAAGAATGCTGGTCCTGCCTGTAAACTTGATTTCAAATTCACAATAGTTTAGACACATGTGTAGACCTATGTGTAGACACACAAGCACACATGCTTATGTACCTACATATACACCATGGCTTCTAGACCTGAATTTAAATCAACTTGGATGGGCTTAAAATTAAGCTCTTCTCATTCGTCTATGTTACTCACTGAGATTTCCCTTCAGTCTATTTTGTCTCTTCAAACTATTTTGTCTTTTAAAAAATAGTGCCTGATGCTGACAGTTTGTTGAACGAATGAAGATATGGCTAGTACTTTGGCAAATGACTTCTTGTTGTATACACTGCATGAACTAGTCATGTTTTATTTCAGTTTTCCATTCTTCATCTCGTTACTTCATATACTAACACTCTTAGGGATAGGTGTGGGGACGAGAAGTTACGAGCACTCAGCTAATGGAAATTAGCCTAAGTGGCTAATCAGCTGTAATCATCTCAGACCTACAAACAGGGCTCCCTCCTTCTAGATCACAGTTCACAACCTCTTCCCACCACAGATGATATTTCCAGAAACTGTAATACTTCCCAGTTAAACCAACACTAATTTATGAAAGAAAGTTGCACTCTTTCTGAAATGATGGTGCTTTATTAGTAATAAGTCTTAAGAACTGCTGTTCTACGATAAGACATTCAACAGTCTCTCAAAGACCAATTCTAGTGTCAGAAATAATTTTCAAACACATATAATTGTATTTTGAGTTGTGGACTGAACAGATTCAAACAAAAGAAATGGCTTTTAAGTCAATGGAGGTACAGGACACAAGACACATTACAAGAACTGCAAATCCTCACATGGATTATCTTTTACTTAATTTGAACCACAAACACAATCCCTTCAGCTGCTCCAATTCCATTCAGATTAACCTCTATTTTCAACCTCCCCAATTGCCCCTGGCCACCCAATCACACATACAGAACTGGTTAACACACATAGGAAGTTAAGTCTGTTAAGTGTGTGACTGGCGTTTCCTGATCTGTGAAATGGAGAGAATACCTACCTCACAGGCTTGTCAAACAATGACAAGATGCCCGTTTATTTAGCACTCGGTTATTTCAATACTTGTCTTTTCAAGAGCAGAAAAACTAGTGGCGGCTCCACATTCCTGGCGCCTGTTCAAAGAACTTTTGTCAGATTAGCTTCACCATATTTTGGTTTCTGCAACCTCAAAGAGCTTGATTTAATTCTGGAAAAAAACTTTCCCTTGGCAAGTTTTAGATTTTGTAAACAAAGAAGAAAAACTTTAGATTTGCCTAATTTCACACTTAGGGGTACTGCGAAGACCATAAATTTGCTTCTGTTGAAAGGCACGGTGAGAGACAGGCTTCTCGTAAATGCTGGAGGACAGGTGAAAAATACTGGCTCTGTAGTTTTGTTCAGTAAATAGATGAGTCCTCATGAAACTCTCCAGGTATTTTCTAATACTTTAAGCCAACCAAATAATATTTAAAAATGTGAGACCAACAGGTTATCTGAGGTTTCAGCAAACGCATCTCTGAAGAAAGAAAATAATTGGGCCCCAAGCAAAAAACATGATGTCAAATATAAGTATAGATTATGTGTTTGGGATGAAAGCATGGTCTTATGTAGCTAAAGATATAGAAAAGGTCCCATCAATTAGAGGAAAGACAATGTGGTACCCAGTAAATGGGGGGCGGGGAGGGGAGGAAGAAGGATGGAATACAGGAAATAAAGAATATTACAGTATTAAATACAATGCATCTATGAAGTTGTTTTAGTTATCTGTGTGTGTGTGTGTGTGTGTGTGTGTGTGTGTGTGTGTGTTAATTTTCAAAGCTCATAATCTAAACCAGTATCTCTTTATGGGACCCTTTAGTTAAAACAGATTCTCAGAGGGGTCTTCTACCACTCTCTCTGTAACATTCCTTCTGGTTAACCAATCAAGTTCTAAAATTGTCAGCAGGAGAAAAACTCATTACCAGAAAAGGTTCATTAAACAATAATGTCCTGGAACCAGATAAAAATACTTCTTAGGAGCAGTGAAGAAAAATGGTAAAGGACCACAATAATTAAAATATTTAATTTTCAAACCCAGCTACTTTTTTTTGAAAACTTGCTTTTAAACAATTTCCTATTGCTTGTTTCAGGGAAATAATAATAATTTCTAGTTAAAAATGAGTAATTTCTCCTGGTTTATTAGTGTATATATAACATTTCTATGCTGGTAATTGAGTTTTAAGAGTTGTTAAGGGCCAACCAAGTGGCGTGGTGGTTAAGCGCTGGCTTCGGAAGCCAGCGGCCCCAGTTCGGGTCCCACATATGAGGGCCAGTGACACTGCCCTCAAAAAAAAAAAGAATTGTTAAAACAAGTTTCATCAAAAGGGCTACAGGATAATAAAGTAATACTTAAAATATAAGAAAGTAAAGTACCAAATACACATTTAGCCTCCTGGCATCTAGGAAAATAAGACCAAAATGGATTCTTTCAGCATGAAAGAGAACGCGAGGCCCCAGCCCAATTTCCCAGTTAGCTGGACACGTAACTGCTTACTGTGTTACTTACCTAAATACACAAACCACACATGGTGGTTTGTAAATCAACTAGTCAACAATGGTTCAGCATCTATTATGGGCCAGGCTCTGTAATGGGTGTTAGGTACATGAGGGTCAAAAAAAGAAAATCCTCTCTCTACTCAAGAAGCTCAGCATCTAGTGGGATGGACAGAATGCAAACTGATATACCAAGTGAAACATGGCAAAGGGCTATTGTCTAGGTATAAACCAAAACCTGTGCAGGGAGCAGCTGCCTATGCCGGATAAGATTAGGGCAATCTCAGCCAAGTGGGGACAGACAGACAAGGTCTTATGGGGAAACATCTACCAGGTGAAGGAGGGAGGGAGGGCTATTCTAGGCAAGGAGAGCCTCAGAGAAGGAACAAAGGAGAGGTTGGAAATAACTGGAAAAACTAATGAGAGCAAAAACAGGCCTATAGATTTGGCATTAAGAAATTTTTAAGAAAAGACAGGTTATGCGGCCGGCCGAGTGGCTCAGTTGGTTGGGAGTTGGCTTAGAAGCGCAAGCTCTGAGCAGCAGGTCCGCTGGTTCAGTTCCCACATGGGCAGGTGGTGCTGCGCCCTCTACAGCTAAGATTGTGAAAGGCAGCTCAACCTGGAGCTGGGTTGCCGTGGGTGGCCAGCGACAGCGGTGGGCTGTGGTAGGGCTGCCATGGGGCTACAGTCGGCTGCCGTGAGCTACCGTGAGTGGCCGGCAGCCAGCGAGAGCTGCCAGGAGCAGCCATGAGCAGCATCCAGGGGCCCGTGGGAGACTGCCTCAGCCGGGAAGAGCGCAATGATGATACCAACATGGGCCAGTGAGGCGACGTCCTCCGCAACTAGACTGAAGAACAAAGAGACGGCAACTTGTCTAATTCCCCTTCCCCGATTCCCCAACGCTGTTCCCCTCCCCCAATTCCACAGTAAAAATCTTTAAAAAGGAAAAAAAGGCAGGTTATGTTGGACTGAGACACAAGTAGTCATTTAGGATGTGGGGTAGGAGGAAGTGGGCTCCTCTTTTAAGAAACATGGAATGGAAGGAAAGAGGAGGACCCAGCAATAGCTTGACAGGAAGTCTGAAAGGATCAGAAAGTGGACATATGGGCAGCTTGTGAACTCTGGAGCTATCCTGGAACCGTCCAGAAAAATACTACCAAGCCCCCTGATCGCCCCAGGCACACACACCGAAGAGGACGTGTTTCTCTCCGAAGCTGTTGTCCCCAACAAAATGAGCTTCTAGGAGCCGCATGGAGACATGCATGCAATAAATGAAACGCTACAGTGGCTCAATGATTACTGAAAATTAATATAGTCTGCCTGAACTAAGATTAAGTTTAAATACTTACATTTTATAATGTTTTAAAATATAACCCAATAGCTTACCCACTTTTATCTTATAAATGTTTTCTAACCAAAGTTGATGATGAAAAGGAATTTTCAGCAACTGTGGCTATAGCACTTGCCTGTACCACACAGGGTGCCTCACACCCAGCGTGCCTGTGACGACAGCAAGAGCCAAGGAAAGAAGGCAAGATCCTGTGGAGGGCGCAGGGCTCAAGGGCACTCTTCTAACTTAGTTCTCACTGCCTAGATGCTCACCAGTGCGAAGGGGTTTTTTTGTTGTTCGTTTTTTAAGTTGGGGGTTCTCAAGAGGTTTTATTTTGTTTTGAATCAAATTTACTTTTCCTATCTATTCAGAAGTGTGGAAACCGTCTAGGAAAACATAAAAATTCAAAACTCCATTTACTTGAGTTATTTTTAAAGGAAGATAGACCAACACTTTCCCAAATACAACACTTTCCTGGGGTAGCAGAGCTCTTCAGAGAACAAAATTAAATGACAGGGTGGGACACCTGGTTGAAGAGAGAGTAGGCTACAGGGCATTGTCCCCTAGGCTTGTTTGGGTCATGAATTCACGAGGACTACCTGACCTTCTGAAATGTGGCAGCTGCCTCTCAGACCCCTCTCCAATCTCCACCCTCCCACTTCTGCACACCTTGGGGGAGCTCAGCCCAGGTATGGCTATAAAAACTGCAAGAAAGCCTACTTGTGGGGCATATCCAAGCCAGCCTCCTCTAAAAAAGTCAAAGAAAAATAGTATGACTTAATTTTAATCACAGTTCCTATTTGAAAGCAGCATATAACTCCAGACTGAAGAGAGCTCCTACCCCTGGACAGATCAGCCAAGCTGAATAATTCACAGTGGTCAGAGAAATTCTGGGTTTCAAAGTCTTCCGACAGGCTGCTCTTTGAACCCTCCACGAAAACTTTTTAGAAGTAAACTTGGAGAAATGTTTCGATTTAATTGGCACTTAAGTTTTCATGGAAAGCTCTGCCTTAATATAAAACTGCTATCAACAATGTACAATTTAAAAACTGGCTCTTAAGAAACAGATCTGTATGAGAGCAGCGATGAAAATCCTATAATCACATGTTAATAACCAAAGATGTACTATAATTGCCTGCTAATTACCATGGAAAACTACAGGATTAATATCAACAATATAACTAATGCATCCTGATGTATTATAATCCCCTACAGGGGAAGATTACTGTGAACCAAAATTAAAGACCGAGATTAAATAAAGAGCAAATGGTTGGTTTCACAATTAACTATAAAATTGTATCAATAATGGTTACATTGGATGTAACTATAAAGTAATGATGCTTATTTGAATGTGCTTTTGGAATCAGTCTCCTTATATTACAATCCAGACCACCCATTCTGAACGTGCGAACCCCGCAACGTTCATTAGTTTAGAACATCTGCATAGTACAGTAGTTAAGTAATTCCTCGTTCTGTTCAGAAGAGAGAAAGTCTACGTGAATGTGCCTCAATGAATGTGTTGTGGCTTCGGGCTCTCTCCTTCTATAAAGTGAGTGCCAGTTGTTGAACCTCTTCTAATTTTCCAAGTGGAAAACTCTGCCTTCCCCAGAAAGCGGCTTTAGAATGATCCACCATTTCAGTAGGCTTGACAAGTAGTCCAGCTCATTGTGTGATCTGTGATTCATTTCAAATATTTTTTAAATGGCTCACACTATGCAAAGCTGGATAACTCCACTATGCAAATAAGTCCCTGCTCTCTGTGTAGACAGTGCCTCAAACTCATCGTGCCCCTGGCTGAACTCAGCACCAGGGTGTCCTACGCTCCTTGGCCACTCGGCTTCTCCCAACTCCCCCACCTCAGGGCAGGGCATCCGCCCAGTTACAGAGCTGCACGTTTTTTCTGTGAGCCTTTTCCTCTCCTTTATCCCCACAGCCAAGCATCATGGAGAGCCTATCACTTCTAGAATTTGTCTCTCGTTTCTGGATTGCCTTGGTATCTCCCCTTCACACACCTCATTCCTCTGGGTACTAGTCTTTCAAGGCCTATAACTGATCATCCCACTCCCCAGGCTGGCCCAAAATTACCTCCCTCAAGTACAGATATCATCCCATTAGAGTCCTGCTAAAAATCCTCAATGATTACCAAAGCGCTTGAAATCAAGTACTGCAATTCATTAAAGAGTAAATGTCCATTCATCACAATATTTGACTTGTCTATTATTTCTACACATTAGAGTTCGGGGGCGGGGGCTGATATGCAAATGGAACACATCCACTTGGATGAATAACATGTAGACACAACTTTTATTATCTCTCTCTTACGTATTTCCAGATCTCTAAAATCTACTTCATTCAACCACAGAAAAACATGGATCACACACAAGGTATGCATGTTACACTTCAATATAAAAAAGTATAAACACACACACACACACACCCTTTAAGATCTTCCCCCCAAAACTGCAAAACAGGATTTTGTAGGGCCAAGATGGTGTCAAAGCAGCAGAGTGCGAGACTACCAGAACTTAATTACCCTTCACGTCTGGTGTACCGAGGACCCTAGGGTGGGTCTTTGCAGGAGCTGAAACAGCGGTTGCCCCATATTCTACCTGCAGCTCTGAAGTTTGCCACCAGGGCACAGATGGCAAGTCAATGGCCCTCGACACCTGGCGCCCCCCAGACACCCTGCTGGGCTCAGTCAGCCTCCTCTGCAGCCCAGAAGCCTCCTTTCAGATCTAGAGACCAACAAATTCCATCTCTGCTTCACGCCTCCCTAAGATTCACCCTTAAAAAGCATACCTTTCCTCAACTACCAAATCCTTCTCTCTCACTGTACTCCGGACTTCTTCCCTGTACACTCCCTGTATCAGCTGAATCGATGAACACTCCCACTAGCATGTATGAGAATTTCTACCCCCTTCCATCAGTGCTAACAGCTTCTCAAACTTTATAATTTGTCAGTCTCATTTTGGTTTTTCAGTCTTGGTTCCTGAACCTATGCATGTGCTTTTTCCTTGGCTTGAGGCACCATCACTCACCCACATTTTTCATCTCAGATGTTCTTATTTTCCTTTCAGAGAGGTCTCAAAAACATCTCTTCTGGGACGCGCTTCTCCGAGCTGCCCCTCACCTGTGATATCTTAGTCACTCACCTTGCCTCCAGACTTGAGCAGGATGAGGACGGGGGCTCTACCTTAAATATCTCGAAATCGCCAGTCCCTCACAAAGGGTTTGACATGTTTGCTGAATGAATGTGAATAACTACACCTTTCAACAAACTGATGGTCCTTTATATGGGACCAGGACTAACTCCATGTCCCATTAAGGGGCTGTCGCACAGAGACAAGCAAACGACAGATAAAATCTAAGTAGCTATCCAATCAGGAGGTATAACTGGTACAGGAATGCTCCTTGGGCTGCAGAAGGTAAATTTATTTATGACTTGGAAAAACTGTTGTTGTTCACCAAGCTCACAAGGAAGAACTTGTGAGACCTGGAGAACGGCTGTGTGCTTTGAAAAGCAGCAAAATCTACTTTGGGCCAGGATTTGTTTGTTTTACTTAATGAAGCTAATTTCCTTAGCAAGCGAATTGCTAATGTTCCCCCCACCAAAAAACAAAAAGCAAACAAACAAAAAAACACAGTTTATGGCCTAATGTACAAGAACCACACATCGAAACGGACTTTCAGAAGTGCCAGAACTAACAGCAGCCATGAGTCCCATCACCCAGGCTGCAAAACATTCTCAGTGTCTGGAGAGGAAGGCACAGAGGGGAGAAGCAGGAAGTCAGGGCAAGGTCAATTAACAACCATCTTTAGTTGGTTGTTACAGTCTCCGTGTATCAGTGCCAGGTGGGAGCCAGGAACTAGCTACAATTGGGATACAAAGACAACGTACAGTGAAGTGAGGGTGCTGGATAATGAAAAAAACAAATAAACAAACAAAAAACAAGGAATGCAAACTCTGGCATTCTTGGGTTTGCACCCCACCTACACCACTTACTCAAAGTGCATGACCTTGAGTAAAATTCTTAACCCTTCACCATCTCAGTTTTCAAACAAAAAAAAAAATGAGTTGTTTTAAGGATGGATAAAATGCTTATGTAGGATGTAAAAAGAGAATCCAGAAAATGAACACATGAGAGGTGTTAGTGAGACACTTCAAAGGCCTACCTTTTGTCAGTGTAGTAAGAGTTTTCTACACTCATTTGTTCATTCATTCACTCGTTCATTCATTCATTCATTCATTCAGGAAGTATTTATTGAACACTCGCTATGTCTCCGGCCCTATGCTAAGCATTGGGGCTAGATCAGGGAACAAAACAGACACATGTCTGCCCTCATGAGGCTTACCTTCTAGAAGGAAACGGGAACAATAATAAATAGAAACACATACACACAGATAACATATTGGGTAGTAAGACGCACTCTGCAGCAAAATTCAGGTAACAGAGCTCAAAGGTGACGAGGGCATGACATTTCGGTAAGTTCATAGAGAAGGTCTCTCTGATAAGGTGCCGACAGACAAGTAAAGGCCTGTAAGACGTGAGGGAACAGGTCGTGCACGTCTCCACCCAAGAGGGCTGTGCCTGGCATGATGCAGCACAGCCTCGCCTGCTGGGGACACGAGGAACCTGGGGACCGAGGCTCCGCATGCACTGAGGAGCAGCCTCCTGCCTGGGACCTGGGTCCTCAGCTCCCACTTTCCTTTGAAAAGGACACCAACAGGACTCCATCAGGGACACTGAGGGTCCTCTCCCTGTCGGGCAACCAGCACGGAGGGGCTCATCAGAGGATTAGGAGCAGCCTCAAAGAATAATCAACAATCTAATCCAGGTGACATAAATTATGTAAGGGAAAATGTAGGCTGTTGGCCAGACATCATTTTTACAGGGCACAAGAGATGACAGAACAATCCTTGAGCTGAGGGGATGCCGAATAAGGAAAGGCAGAGACATGAGAGCTCTACTGGGCTTTGCTTGGAGTGGCAGCAGAGAGGCAGGGAGCCAGAGGGAGAGCTGGGTATCCCGGCACCCCGTACGAAACGAGATGAAACAATGTGATGAAACAATACCCCATAGTCACAGAGCTGTGCTGGGCGTAATCTGAGGAGTTTGAGGCTCCCTACCGCCCACCCACAGACCCCAAGGGCCATGGGTTACTCTCTAGGCGGTTCGGTTGAGCTTAGCTGGTGAAGATTTGGGAACTGCAACTTTGGAGCCCTGGCCTCCGTGAAAAAAAAAAGTAATACATTGAATAATTTTGGATTCTTCCTTTTCTTTGTTAGGCTACTAGAAGGTTCTCAACCCAAACTGGCAAATATATAGCACATGTACTTTTTGGCCTCCCTTCAGCCTCAGCAGGCATTGCTAAGCCTCCTGGTTGAGCCACAGTGTAGCCTCCTGAACATTCTCAAAGCCCCCCTTTATATTAGAAATGGTGTGAACCACCCATTGGCAGAGGAACACATGGTTTGATCTTTTTTAATATAGTAGAAGAATGAATTACATGAGATATTTTTTGCCTATTTCCTCATCCTGTGTGAGTAGTTATCAGGTTGAGGTTAGGGGTAGAGACTGTAGTCAGAAAATCGATTTTCCATTTGGAGCTAAGAGGGTGATTTAATGCCTTAGTCTCAGGTTCAGAGCAAGGAGCCCAAGGAGCCATAAAGCTACTTAGTAAAAGTCACAGATCTCAAAGATACAGCGTGTGTGTGTGTGTGTGTGTGTGTGTTGTGCGCGCGCACGTGCGTGTGTGTGTGCGTGCGTGTGCGTGTATGAGTATGTATATAAGGTTATATGAGAGAAAAGTCTGAAGGCACGCAGGCGGTGATAAAGACGAGAGATAAGATTTGAAGTCCTCTGAGAGCTGAGAAATCATTCTGGCCTAAGCAAAGTAAACCTTGTAATAATATCAAAGTTGAACTAACAGGTATGCCAGTAAAATGCTGTTATTATTTGCCTTATTTGGACCTAATCCACATTTCTATTTAATTGCTCCTCTCATTTTCTTGGGTAATAATTATAAGGTTAACTTTTCAAATAAAATAAAATTGTTACTCTGCTCTATGCAGATTGGCTACAGAGCAGGTCGAGGCAGGTAACTCCAAGGCCTTTACTAAGTCAGTTGGTCTTGGAGGTTGAGTGCATGACCAGGATGAGGGAGATTGTTTATCGCAGCTCTTGTACTAATTACCTGAGGAGAAGTCACTTGGGATGGTGGGTCAGTGAGGCTTTCTAGGCCTCCGTTTCCTTGGTTATTAGGCAAATATGTTGAACCGGTTAATAGAAAATACGTCTGTGCGTGTGTATGTGCGTGTCTGGTGTGAGTTAGGGAGTGACATAAACATTTTGAAGGATAAACCAGTAATTAGTCTCAGTATGTTCTATGGTGAGTCTCTAACCCTAACCTAGTTACTAACTTCTCTGTCATTGGTCAAGGTCATGCAAGGGTGAGACAGAAGGCCTGCAAAATCCATCATTGCAGTGTGAGAAATCAAAGCAAACTTCCTTCTAATGGCTCAGTAATACCTTCTGATACTCAACAGGATGGAAACCTTCGCTTTGCCTGCACTCACTGGGACTGCAGCCTCTTGGTCTGTAAAATGGGGTACTAAAGCCTACAAATGAGAAATTTCTTATTGCTTAGGGAAACAGCATGTCAAGTGTGAAAAATTACTTAGAAACTATAGTACTCTCTGTGTTTTTAAGTATTTCTACAAACTTGAAGATTCAATCCCAGACTTCCCCTGCTTTGCTCTGTGTATGAGGTTGATTCTTGCAAGCTGCATTTGTTAGGATCACATGCCCAGTGGCTTCTGGGTAAATTTGGCCAATGGGAAGCACTGGCAGGAGATTAGGAGGCAAGGAGAAGCCGGGGCACTCCTCCCCTTCCCCACTCTTGCCATTGAGAGGTGTCTCTGGCAGTGATTCCTCTGTGGTTCTACCTCCTCTTGGAAAGCCGGTCTCTCTGTGGTCCCAGCTCCTGCGGAGGCAGCCGCACCACGGTTCCAGCTCTTGCTGGGTGGCTCCTTCAACACCCACCACCTCCTCCCTTTGATCCTCCAGCCCTACAGGTAATAGCAGTTGCTCATCTCTGGATTGCCTCATGGTGCCTTCAGCCCTCCCAACAACATTTGCAATGAATTCCCTCCTTGGCACCACTTGGCATGGGCTTTGCTTTCCTGACTGGGCCCTGAGTCCCACTGAGGGGACTATAGGTCTCTAAAGAACAGACATCGTGTTTAGGAGTATACAGATTCCAGAAAACGGAGTTGGCAGATTCATTCCTTCTTTACTGTCT
The DNA here is from genome assembly GCA_033961575.1 of Aselliscus stoliczkanus. NCBI lineage: Eukaryota > Metazoa > Chordata > Mammalia > Chiroptera > Hipposideridae > Aselliscus > Aselliscus stoliczkanus. Next base: position 30,601,650 of record CM066731.1, read on the forward strand.
GGGAAGGTCTCTCAAAAGTTTTCATTTGCCTGACCACCTAGTACTATTTGCACTAAATGTATTTTAGCACGGAAGGAGCACAGGACAGAGAATTAGAGAACTGGAATTCTCTATCCAGTCATGTGACCTTCACAAATCCCCTAGAGCCAGATGAGCATAAGGTCATTCAAGTCACAGAGGGATCAGAGTTCAACTGGCCTGCCTGACTGCCTATTGGGCTCAAACACAGGAGGGCATAGAAATATGCTTTATACATTGGCATGGTCCTTGCAATTATTAGATAGATAGATAGATAGATAGATAGATATAATATATAGATATTGCTATTATTACATGGGACACAGTTGACTTTCATAGAACAAAAAGTGCTTTGCACTCAGCTTCGCCCAATTTTGATATCTCAGCCTAATTGACACTGAGTGTATGAACAAAAGCAAAGCGCATCTACCAGGACCTGGCACAGGACGAGTGCCATGTGGGTCCTAGCTGTGGTTTCTGTGCTAGGCCCTCCTCTGCATCCTGACATCTTGTCAGCTCACCAAAGGTCATGCGGGGAGGTCCAGGTCAACTTACCGATGTCAAGGACCCTCTGCTTCGCCGTGTGCTGCCGAGAATGCCAGTACTTCCAGTATTTCAGCTGCTCATCTCGGTTTTTGTCTTCACTGAAGACCACCATGACCACGCTCTGCAGAGGGGAAAATTAGGGAGCTTACTCTGTGTTCAGTGCCTCAGTTGCTTCCCATGGTCTCTAGCGCTCGAGTTCTACCACAGGTGTATTTCTGTAATGTTGTTTTTCTTGCTTTACAGGAGGCCAGACAAGCTCAGTTATATGATTTGTTTTGTTTTAAAATGGGCCTACTTAAAAAAATCAATGGGGAATGAAAACAGCACAGGGAAAAAAAAGATGCCTGTATCGTTTTTACCCTGAGTTATAAACAACCAGATTAACTAATTACCAGCAAATTTATTTTGTGAGGTAAATGGGAATACCAAAATGTTTTTTTCTTGGACGGAAAACAAGCACATTTTGAAATTTTGTATACTTAAACATAGAATCTGGCACCATTTGTAAAGGAGCAAATATCTATTTCTGGCCTAACTAAGTGCCTCAGGATACTGGATTAATGAGAGAAATACTAAAATAATGAGAGGAACGCTGAAAGGTGAGTTCCAATGGGTGAACATAGATCTAAGCTACATACCAAACAATACAAAGTCAACTATGTTATTTATTTCAATATAATGTGAAATGCTTTAAAAATGAGCTTGAGAAACTAATTATATTTTATAGAAATAAGAATCCAAAACGGCTTTCAGTTCTAAATTATAAACAGCCTCCTTAAGCTAAATACATTTTAATTCAGTATCATTTATGTGCTGGAGAAGGTACCAAAAACAAACTCAAAGAACTTTTTAATTACACAAAGTCTGACAATTAAGTTCGTGAACTCAGAAAAACTGCTACACACCTCACTGCTGAATATCACTATGGTCACTTTTGAAGTACTCCCACTGGGAAGCTATGCCCTGACACCAGTGCCTAGTTCACCCTTCAAAGCTGCTGTCATAGTACCCTTGATGTCCTGAATGCCATCAAAATATCTTCCTTTCAATATTTCCTTTATCTTTGGGTAAAGAAAGAAGTCATTGGGGGCAGATCAGGTGAGTAGGGAGGGTGTTCCAATACAGCTATTTGTTTACTGGCTAAAATCTCCCTCACAGATAGTGCCGTGTGAGCTGGTGCATTGTCATGATGCAAGAGCCATGAATTTTTGGTGGAAGTTCAGGTCATTTTTGTCTAACTTATTCACACAGCCTTTTCAGCACCTCCAAATTGTAAACTTGGTTAGCTGTTCGTCCAGTTGGTACAAATTCATAATGAATAATCCCTCTGATATCAAAAAAGTTTAGCAACATCGTTGATATAAGTTTGGAAACTTAATTGTCACACCTCATAGAATCAGATACGGCTCTCCCCTTCTCACTCTATATACAAAACACTTCTTAGATATTTCCCTACTATTCCAGAAACAGAAGCATATTTCACTGACTCTTCTTTTTTTTTTTTTTTTCCATTCTTGGGCAGTTACTCAATTCAATAGAAGTTGACCAGCCTTTATTTATTCAACATTGTGTTAGATAGCTGTGGGAGTCTATTTTTTAAATTTTTTTTATTGTACAACACAGTGCAATAGTTTCATTGACTCTTATTCCTTAATCATTTCTTCTTTGTAGTATTTTACACATTTGTAGTCATTTACTTAGTTATTTACAATTATTTAGTCAACAGCAATGTCTTCCCATTGACTTCAAACTCAATGAGGACAGGAACAGTGTCACTCACCACAGTGGCCCTCATGCCTGACAAATGACTGATAACAAATCCAAGCTTGTGCCTGTACAGTCAAGTCAAAATCTGGCTTATTCCCAATGTATTGTGAATACTTGTTACACAAGGAAGCAGACATTTGTTAGGAAAACTGGTTTAGAAATGTGTATCTGTATTATTCGAATTCATTAGCAGCATGACCTTCAAAGACATGGAGATAACAAGAAAGGGGCCCATTGACATGCTGTCAGAACTATGAGCTCAATCAGCTCTTCATTTTTCTCCCTCCCATTTCTTCAACTTTTTCCATTTACATGTGAAAGTTTACTGGGTGGCCTCCTATTATTTCTGTCTGTTCCAAAATAAAAATAAACTTTAAGGTAATTTTGGACAGCAAATGAATAAAATTGGCATAAATAATGGCATATCCTTTGTATGGAAATCCGTTTCTTAAGTGACAAAGAAAAAGACAGTTTGAAATTGCTATTGAAACCAAGCCTAAGTGCTTCACCTTAGAATGAAACACTGTTTTTAGTGTTTCATACTGGTAGGTTCCAAGTGCATCCCTCTCTCCTCCAGCCTGCTTTCTCTCCCAGTCTGAGAAGTCAGAAAGATTCACTCTGAGAGATGCCATCCTACTCTCCAACGGTGTTAGAGAGAAGAGCTTAAGGGGAAGAATACTCCTCGTTCTAACCAAAATGGAACAGAAGGAAATAAAATTTCCATATTAAATTATCTCCATGATTTCAATGAAGTCAAATTCATGGAAAAGTCCCTGTACTCCAAACTGTTGTCATGGCCTTAGAATACTACCCATCCACCATCTTTGCACAATGACGATAATGGTGTTAGGAGGTATATATGAGTTATACACTTATTTGCAATTTACAAGATTTAAAAAAAGGAAAAATTAACTAGTGTGTTTTTCCCAGGCATCCACATATGAGGGTGTTGCATGTGAATTCTAGGATATATATTCAGAGCTGGATCCCAGGCTAACATGCCCATGCCTTTCAGTCCTCCATGCTACTCGACACAGGGCACCATTGTGATTAAGAGAATAGATTTGGGAGTCTGCCTGTCTGGGATATATCCTGGTTCCCTTGTATTTTAGCTAGGCCACCTAGGCCACCTAGGCCAGTTACTAGCTTCTAAAAGGCTAAGTTTCCTCATTGTAATATAAAAATAATAGGGCCTAGTTGATAGGCCCTATCTATAGAAGATATACTCAATAAATACCAGTTATTTTGTGGCTCTTGTTGTTGCTGCTGTTATGACATCCCTCCATCTATTATTATTAATAATAATTATTATTATTGCAGCCCTCCATCACAGCCTTGACCACCGTTCTTACCATTATGGCATCCGTTCACCATAGCCTTGACCTGAGGGTGGAAACATACTAACTCCCTTGGTGGGCACACAGCACACACAACCTTTCTACCTGTAACATGCTCGGCCTTGGGTGGGCCATTAGTTACATTTTCCTCTCACTCTCAACTGTCCTGCCTCCTATAGCTCCGATCTGGGGCTGGGACAGCCTTGGGGGAGGAAGGCCTGTTGGATAGAGAAATGAGCAGTTTTTTCTTGTCTTGTTCACTGAAGCCAAGCCGGAAAAACCAGCTCATCCAGAGACCACCACTGTACTGATTTTACCGACTTTACCAGGAGGTACCCGAAGACAACTTCTTTTTCTTTTTCCTCATTTGTTACCTTTGCATGGAATCTGGGATGGAGGTAAACTCGGCTGTCCTGTGCTCTGGGTACAGCCCAGCGTGCCTCTCTTGGTGTGCTGAAGAGCTAAGGAGGAGGTAGCTACGCGTAAAATAAGGTGGGGTGGGCACCATGCACACCGCAGCATAAATCATTTTACAACAGAGTGGGAAAGTCCTTCAACCTCTTTTCAGAGCTCAGCTATAATTTTTCTTTTCAGCAGAGAGGGATTACCGTCCCTTCCCTTGGCAGTGGCGAGAATGCCAGAGGCTGGAAGGCTTCCGGGGCACTTTTCGTTTTCCCACAGATAGGACTAACACTGATGAACGTGAAAATTCCTCCGAGTCACTCCAGGTAGGGAGCATATCCTGCCTTACTCACCCCATGTGTCCTGAGCAAGCACGGGGCTGCACAAGGCTTTTAAACAAAGTTGCAAAGGGTCCCTGACACAGCCTGAATTGCAGCCTCCTTTACAGAGGAGAGCAGGAGCAAATATGTTCCAATAGGTTCTGGCTTATAGCTACTTACTTAAAAGATTAAAATCAATTGATTGAAAACAACAACAACTAGGCAATGAATGAAGCTGGGAAAATTCCTTGGATACAGTCAGAAAGCATATTCCAACCATGTCCTTTCCCTGGGGTTTATTGGTTACTGATTAAAATGATAAACTACAAGTCAATACATTCTCTTGCCCTAACTCTCTGACATTTGTTCTAGAATTATTTATTTTGGAATTTTTTCCATGCCCTTCCCACAAGGCTGTGAGGTAGTAACTGCATTCATCTGATCCCTCCATGCATTATTGGAGAAAGGCGACCCGTACCCTGACTTTGCTGATTGGGTGTCGGAAGCATTTGTTGTCTCCAGTCTCACTAAGTGTTATGGCATAAAACTGTCCCTTGTTGAGGTAGGTCATGGGGCCTTCCCCCTGCTTCTGACGGAGAGATTTGGTGGCTTCCAGGGTGTACTGAAACGTGCCACTGTGAACAGAAAACAAACAGTGGTCAGATTCACTCACTTGAACTTTTCTGCCTTCCTGATCTAATTTCACATCAATATCATTTGAATTAATATTAACCAATATTTACTCTATTTCCAAGACAAAACACAGCATATGGTAAAAGAAAAAAAAGATGAAACCAGACCAAAGGTCATTGCTGGTACAATGTATACAACATTCCTAACAGTAGCCCATAAACCAGGTGGCTTTGAAGGGGAGAAAGTCCATGAAGTGCCTGGCCAGCTGTGCAAGGACAACCTCTGTTAGGTATCAGCTGGCAATCAGCAATATCTGAAGCTTAATCACTGATAGAATTTGCCACTTTTATCCTAGCAACACACCAAGTGTGTGGATGCTTTTGTTCATGTACACATTCATTCCAAAATATTTGTTTCTGCTGCACTGTAGGATGGCACTCAGTAATGATCCAGTGACAAATGCTTTGTATTTTCTGAATCGTCAGAATCTCTTCATTGTGTCTACCTTGTTTTTAGTTCTTAATTTCATAGTCTTTAAAAAGCTGGGGGCAAAAATAGCTCTCAAAGTTTGCCTCTTCGTTAAAAGGGCCTGCTTATAAGATTATTAACATAGCTTTCTATGTTAAATATTTATGCAGGACCGGCCGAGTGGCGCGGTGGTTAAGCACTGGCTTGGGAAGCCAGCGGCCCAGGTTCGGTCCCACATATGAGGGCCAGTGACATTGCCCTCAAAAAAAAAAAAAAAAAAAAAAATATGCAGTGTTTGCATTTTTTTTAAACTTTTATAATGAGAAAAAATTGGAAGGACAAAATAACATTCCTCTTATATGATAAAAATCTTAGGCTTCAGATGATGAACTTAAACAAATTCCAGAATATGTGTCTTAGAACAGAGTGGGAAACAAATCATTCAAAACAGAATCAATTCCACTGTCATTTTGTCTGGAAAAATCAATTTCAATATAGTTATTGAATCATAAAATTTGAGCTCTGGACGGGATATTAGGAATCGTCAAGACAGGTAGCTTGCAATTTGTCTGGGGCACAGACTGCCTGAAAAACAAGAAGGAAGCTGTGAACCTTTGTCCCAGAGCTAAAGCATAGATGAACATAAATGATTTTGAATATAATTTCAGGGGGTTTGTGTCCCCCAAGCCTGCCATAGCAGAGGATAAGAAACATCTTGCTCATTTCCCAGCTGAGAAGAGGCTGAGAAATTTGCTCAGTTCACTGGGCAATGACAGCAGCAGAAAGAGAACCCAGGTCAAGGGGCTGGTAGGTCGATGCTCTTCTCACTCACCTGACAGCTGATTATATAGTGAACTGGATTTACAGCATGTGATTATACACATATTTCCACATTTTAAAAGCGATTTGGAACTCTAGCCTTCCTGCCTCTCCACACACCCAAATTCTGACTAGGACATTTTGGGGAGGATGACCAAGGAGCCTGAGATTGGAGCAGGAGGTAGAAGGAGCAGGAGAACTTCAAGTGGAAACAGAGACTAGAAGGTGGCCATGTATGTAAAAGCAAGGGGCAAGAAATACAGTGAGAGGCAAGGGTTAAAGTAAAGAAGAACCAGCAAATAGAGGACTCTGATCGCCTTCATGAGGAACTTGTGTTTAATTCTGTCTGAAATGGTGAAATCGCTGGTACAGTTTGGAAATGGGAGAGAGGAATTCATTTCTTGCCATTCTCTCCTATCTTCAGGCATGGTCACAAACCAAAGCCTTTGAACACCTGGCTTCTCTACCTGGAGTGTTCTTAATTCTCTTTGCCTGAAAAACTCCTGCTGCTAATCCTTCAAGAGCCAGCTCTAGTACCATTTCCTGTGAAGCTGTGCCGCCCACCCTCAGCCCCACCCAGGCCTGCAGGTCCTCTCAGCTTTCTGTTTGTGTGTATCTGCAGCAGGACTCATCACTTAGCAAATGTATTGCAATTTGTCTGTCGCCACATTTGTATCTTCCAAAAGTCTAAGGGCCTTTTGTAAGGAGAGGTTACCTCTTATTCCTAATCCCTATCATATTGCTGGTACATGGAAGGCAACACGCGTGTGGGCTACCTGGTAGTTAGATATGTGCAAAGTGGAACAGAAGGATAAAGAAAGTGTTGGCAGGGAGATCAGCTATATTGCAACAGTTCAGGAGAAAGTGATAAGAGTACGTTGAAAGGGGCAGGACAGGTAGAACAGAACACTCAACACTGGGTAAGTGATGTGAAAGTGCTGCAGGAAGGCAGGCAGACCCTTCCACCTCTAGTGGGTGGCTGGGAGAGTGGTTACATCATTTGCCACAATAGAAAATAAAAGCAGAAAACCAGATGTGAAAGAAGTGGGGAGGAAGGAAAGAAGAGGAAAAGAAAGATAACGAGTTCCATTATACACATGTTAGTTGGAAGGGCACAAGTTTGAGATTCAGAGGGACACCCGAAAAGGGATGTCTAGTCAACAGAAGAACAAAGACAGGGTAGAGGCCTCTGAAAATTGGTCAAGACTGGCTGGACATAGTATTTTTTTAGAAGTCATTTGTGTAAAGAAAAGAATTGAAGACAAAGGAAATCAGATCGTTCAACAAAAGTATAAACAGAAAAAAGGTTTAAAAGCTTGGGAGTACATTTTAAACAGTCATCAATTCATCATTTTCCAGGAGCATCTGATAACCTACCTTGATGTCTGGTCATACATGTATTCCTCAGCCCCAACTGAAGCACTCCGAAATTTCTGCAAAATTTTAAAGTTATAAAGATTAAAACAAATAGGTGAGTCATTACAACAAATAAAAAAAGTGATAAATGTATCCAAACTGTTTTATCCTCACTCTAGAAAGGAAAATTATACACTTTTTGGTATTATGTTTTCAATTACAGTGAAAATAGTTAACAGAAAATGCTTTTGTATTTTGTATATTATTCACATGTCTGCAGGTGTTCTTAAAGTGTTTGCAGGTTCTTCAAACATGTAAAACATCTCTTCCATTATCTCTGACAGTTATTCCAAAGTAACAAATTCTGAGTTAATGGAACACTAATTATAGGGAAACCACATTTCATAGCAAAAGCAGTATAGCAGAGTGGTTAGGAGCAATTTCTACAGTGAGACTGTCTAGGGTCAAGTTCTAGCTCTTTTGCCTGCTACCAATCAAAACTGACATAAGTAGGGCCAAGCCGAGTGGCTCAGTTGGTTAAGAGTTCGCTCAAAAGTGCGAGCTGAGCTCTGAGCAACAGCAGTTCGATGCCCAGCCTGAGATGAGCTGCCAACAGGTGGAAAGATGGCTCAGCTAAAAAGAAAACAAAAAATTGACATAAGTGCCATGTTTTCTCCATCTGTAAAATGCCTATTTATTGTGAGTAGGATTAAATGGACTAATAGAGGTAAAGTACTAGAACAATGCCTGGTACATAGTAAGCATTATATATGTGCATTAAATTCTATTATATAGTAATAGCTTGACCATATTCAGTGCTCTTCTCTAAGATCTTCATTGTCACAACATTGTAAGAGCAAGTTTTGGGGGGAAACGCTAAGTCTTAATATTACATGTGCAGAAGCTTAGATCCAACAATGTTCAGTTGTTGTATGTTTAGTGCAAGTAAATATACAACATATATTTAGTTGCTACATTTTAGAGCTTTTCCAAAAGATGCACAAAAACCCTAACTCTTGATCCTAAAATGAATATAATAGAATATTGATGAAAAACACTTGGTTGACCACACAACTCCTGGTCCTTCCACTGAAACCTTTTTTCAAGTGTCTTTTTCCAAAAACAACCTTCCTGTTTCTCATTTCTCTGCCATAACTTCGATTCTTTGATGAGCAGCTCAAAGGTTTCCTTCTCAGAAAAGGGTTACTCACAGTTATTTTTCAAATTTTCTTCACAGTCCTTAGCCACCATCTGTAGGATTCAGTACACCCTTATATCACAATTTATATAATCCTTATTTCTATTCAGTCTTGTAAATTCCTTGGATCTAAGAAGATATTGGGTTGTCGGGAAAGTCATGATGCAGTTTTGCAACGAAAAACATAGAAAAAATACGTCATGACTTTTCCGACAACCCAATAGTTTGCCCCTCAAAGTTTACCCAAATACATCCCAGGAACATTTCACAAATACTTGTTGACTGGTTCAGTTATCATGACAGAGGGTCAAAGATTCAGATTTATATTTCTTTTATAATCCATCAATCAGTAAAGCACTCAAAGGGTATTTTTCTTGGACTTCACCATCTACTTGGTGCTAGGGGAAATACAGAATATATGTATGACACTGTCCTGTCCTGAGAAAGGTAAAAATTGGTTGAGGGGATGGGTAAATTCACATGAAAAAGAACAACAAAAGAAACTAAAATACAGCAAATGACAACGTATGAAAGTCTATGTTGAATCATTCATTCATTCACTCATTCATTCAGGTGTCCTCACTGGAAAAGTACATTAAAAGGGCATTATCAGGAAGGAAAGATCAGCAAAGTTATAGAAAGATTTCATGAAGATTATGTACTTCGCTCTGACCCTTGGAAGCTAACAAGAACCTGGATTAATTGAAGGAATTGAGAGAAAATAATCCAGGTGAGAGAGGACCACCATGATTTAAGACAAAATGATGGGTAAACATGTGGTACGTAACAGGGCCAATGACACACAGGCCTCACCTAATCACGAAGGGAGGACCTGAAAATCTAGGTCTTCCTTGTGTAACACAGTAACCACTAGCTACATATGCTGAAGTTGATTAGAATTCAATAAAATAAACATTCAGTTCTTCACTTAACCAGCCACATTTCAAATATTCCTTGACACAGGCAGCTTGTAGCTACCACATTGGATAGCCTGAAAGGAAATGCCCATTGCTGCAGAAAGTACTACTGGACAGGGCTGATCTATGAAAAAAATATTTACACTTAGTATAGCTAATTAGGAAATTTGAGGTAGAAGGGTAACATGATGAAAAAGGAATTTAAGGAAGTAACTTAAAGATAAAGGAGATGCGTTTCCAAGGCCTTCTTTGAAGGAATATGCAGTAACCCTTAACTACACATGGTGAACCAGTATTAATAAACACGGCCTTGAATGAATTTATTATCCATGACATAGAGCTCCGCAATCTGAGGACAGGCTGGGCTATTAAAACATATTGGACTTATAAATTCTATAGTTCTCATCACCCAGGTGATGTGAAGAGGTATGATAAACTACAGTGGTTCAGACGCTAAGAGACTGTCCACTACATGCTGACTGAAACAAAGAATCTTACTCCAATAACTATGATTGTATGTGAACAAGAAGTATTGTGAAAAAAAATAGTTGATATGTGACAGAAACAGACTTATTGTTTTCAAGTTAAATTTTTTTCTTTTAATTCTGTTATAATTTTTATAATTAAAAAAAATTAAATGTAGGGCCCACTTGGAAAATATTATGATCCTTTATGAGACCTGATCACATGGCCCTAAATGATTTAGTACTAAGAATTAGAACCAAAATGCTTGGGCCGTCTGCCTACAGTTACTGAGTTTCCACAAGCGTTTGGAAACCTTTTAATATAATTTGTAGGATGCCCAAAGGCAGGCAGACAGCCAACATAATCAACATCATCTTACTGTGATTTGATGTACATTTCTTAATCATTTGGACCAAACTACTCCCTTCCTGATACTATACACATTACACACTACACACTACACACACACACACACACACACACACACACACACACACACACACACAGAAATGAATCAGTCTCTAATAGCAAATGAAACTTGCTAATTCAACAAGGGTCCTAGACATTTTAAGAGTTTGCCTAAAAGAAGTACTAGATTGTATACAAATTTTCCTTAGTGCAATTTACTTGGTGAAATTACTCTGAGCTCACCCAATTTCATAACCTGTAGTCAATGCCACGGCTAAAGATCATAAGAAAGCATTTAATTCACATCAGAGTGAAATACAGCATGCAATGTAAACACTGATTTCCAAGACTAGCAGAGCAGCTAAAATATTCCAAATATTCCAAGTTCAGTGGGAATAATCTTCACATTTAGTTTCTGGTAAGTTACTTTCTCATGCACCTCAAAATAAAACCCAAATACAATAGCTTCCTTTCACAAGCCTCTTTATCTACAACACGACACAACTGATAACACATCCCCCAAATAGAATGATGGTTCCGTTGACATTGGACCACATCCATGGAGACTTATGTGACTAATGGAGTATTTCTACACCATGGGAGAAAAACATCAGTGGCAACCCTTTAGTGAAAAAGCATGCACTTCACATTCCCATGTGGAATGATTTGCTTTTCCTAGGGAAGCACCCCTGACTGCTTGAGGGCAAATCAAATATTCAATAATACCAAAGACACTACAAGATCCCTGGCTCAGTCTAAAAAAAAAAATCAACAAAACATTTGCTAACTATTTTAAGGAATACAGCACAGGAAGCTAAGGGCACTAAGTTTTAAGACTTTGTTTTTTACAAGCACATTGAAAGTTTGATTATAAAGCTACCAGAGTCCAACAAATATAATGGCCTCCTAAGGATTGGGATTTTATCATGTCTCACTCTGCTCATTTCACAGAATACAGCAAGCACTCAGGAATGACTGGTGCCAGCAGTGGAAGGGCTGCTCGTGTAAGTTGTCTACGCTGACTTTCTACCAGCACTTCAGAAAGCTAGTCCCTTTTGATCCTCTTCTCCCCATTTGAAAGATAAGAAACACCCAATGACATAAAGGACACTCAGATTTAAAACAAACAAACAAACAAAAAAAGTGGGCGAATCACTGTCTTAAGTATGAACTACTGAGCTTAGAAGGCCTGACACAGCCTCTCTGAGAGTGCAGAGGCAATGGCTAAGGATATGGATCCTGGAGGAGACAGCTTGTGATGGGTCCTCTCTCTCCCACTAACTGCAGTTAAGACCACAGGTATGCTTATGCTCTCTGCGTCTTAGTTTGCTCATGTGGGAAACGGAGATGACGATAATAGTACCTACCTCATAGGATATTTGTCAGGATTAAATGAGCATATATCACTTAGATTGAGGCCTAGCACACAGTATGTGAGTACTGAATGTTTATTATTTTTAAATATTATTGTTTAGGCATGCAATCTCAATCTCAGGTAGCTGCCTCTTGTCCCAGTGGCTACTAAATGAACAGTGGGCTGCAAAAATTTGGCATGCTGCCATCAACACTCCCTCCATTTTAGAAAATTAGAAACCACAAGTTTTCCCCCTCAGCCACTGTCTTTTATTGGTGCAGGTGGGCTGAAAAAATGGGAAGCCAAAGACAATCATCTCAAATGCAGAGGCACGCACCTAAATGTTGAAGAAGCTGACCTGAATTTTTAAAAATGAATTACATATTCTGAGTCAAAAATTGGAGAGATGATCCACAATATATAGCAACTGATGCTATATATCATAAATTGTAATGTATGTTTACCATGGAATACTACTTAGCAATATAAAAAAACAAACTATTAATACAAGCAACAACACAGATGCATCTCCAAAATACCATGTTAAGTGAAAGAAGACAACATAGAAAACTATATACTCTTATCATTCCATTTGTATGAAATTTTAGAAAAGGCAAAATTAGACTGACAGAAGGCAGGTCAGTACTTGCAAGAACAAGGGAGAGGATGGGCCAGCCGAGTGGCTCAGGTGGTTAAGTGTTAGATTAAGAGTGCAAGCTCTGAGCAACAGGGCCACCAGTTGGATTCCCACATGGGCCAGTGACAATGCAACCGAGCTGAGCTGCCAACAGGTGGCGGGTGAATCAGCTGTTGCTCCTAACAAGACTGCCTGTTTGATGGTGGGCTACGCCCGCCCACAACTACGACTGACCTTGAGCTGAGCGGCTGGCCAGAGCTCAGTGGATAGAGCGTTGGCTCTTAACAACAAGGCTGCTGGTTTTACTCCCACATGGGATGGTGGCTATGCCACCCGCAACTAAGATTGAACACAGTACCTTGAGCTTAGAGATCACCAGCTGTCGACACGCAGCCAAATGGCGACTGGCGCCCTCCACAACTAAGATTGAAGAACAACAACTTGGCTGGTCCCCTTTCCCAATTCCCCAACACTGTTCCCCTCCCCCAACGCCCCAATTTTAAAAAACAGAGCAAGGGAGAGGAAAGGGCTTCAAGTTTAAGGGAAATCAAGGGAAGTTTTAAAGTGATGGGACCTTCTATTGATTCTGATGTTGGCTACACAATTATATAAAATACTTACAATTTCAAACCGTGCACTTAAAACATGTGATTTTAAAACAAACAAGCAAGAAGATACCATTTCTATAAATTCTATAGGCACATGAGAAGAATATGTTGTGTCTATAAGGTATAAAGTACATATATATACACACTTGATTATTGAAAATACATATTCTTTCTTGAGTATTCAATCAGACAAGGTCATAAAGGGTAGTGTTGTTTTAAAAAAGAATGAGAAGGTAACATCTTTAGCTACCATTGGAAGGTTACAAGCTAGAAAAGGTCAACGTGAAAACTTTACAAAGTACGAAGTTTCCACACAAACATCTCTTCATTCCTCATCAATATTTAATTTCAAGACTAACGCTAAAACAAGAATCTGTCATCAAGGAGTAAAAAAAAAAAAAAAATAGAAACATTTGTCCACATACCTAGATCAATGGTTTATGAAAACCTGTTTATACTAAAAGATATCAACAAACACATTTTTTAAAAATAGCCCTAAACTTACAGTTGAATTCGTTTACCCCACTTAAGAAGCAAATAGAAAAAAACAAAAACAAAACAAAACAGCTGGTAGCTCTGGGTTTGGGTTCCAGCTCTGGGGTAAGAGGCAGGGACTCACCTCTGTGGTCCCGTCTTTGAAGCTCTCACTATAAGTGCTGTCGGGGGTGCTGCGCTGGTCATCCTTGAGGTAGGAGCTGTGGCTGGCCATGGAGGGCACGCCGTACTGAGTCTGTTCAAAGATCACCACACGCTGCTCCTGACCATCTTCCCGTGGGTAGTGCACAGGTGGCGCCATGAAAACCGGTGTGAAATCTTCAGCTTTCACCACAGTGATTCCCGACACAGGGATGATGGCAGGGCTCTCGGGGATGTTTGTGCCGTACTGTTCCCGTTTTGAATTCTCCAGATGGTCTTGATTTAGGGAAAGGTTCACTGGAACGGTCTTTAGGACCTGCACTCGATTTTCAACTCCACTCACATTACTCTGGGCTTCACTGGTGCCGAGACAGTTTCTGTGTGTTGAAACCCAGCCCCGCAACATGGTAGAATTAGAAAAACATCATCATTTTGCAACTCTTCATAAAATAACAGATGCAGGCAATAATCAGCGAATGTGAATGCTGTTAGAGAAAAGATTTACAATGGGATGCAATGGATCTTTGCATCGCTAGAAGTCAGACAGCTACACATGTGTGCCTCATGGTATCATGCAATCAGCCCCACCTATGAAGTGCTATTACAAAAAAACAAAACAAAACAAAAATGACATTAAATCTAAGCAAGCCTTTATATCTAACTTCCAGCTCTCAGGAAATAGAGGAGCTAGAAGAAAAGACTTAAACAATATCAAAAAGAAGCAATCGGACAAACCAGAATGTAACACATCTTACTGACCTGGTTTCTTCAATAAGTCAGAAGGCTTATTCTAGATTAAAAGAGATTTAAGAGACATAACAATCAAATATGATGAGTAGATCCTGTGTAAATCCTGATCTGAACAAACTAAAGAGGCATTATGAAGCAATGAGATTTTTGAGGCAATTGAATATAAACTGGGGTTAGGTGACACAAAGGAAGTATACTAATTTAGTTAGGTGTGATCAGGGATTTGATTATGTAATAAAATGTCATTTTCGTTAGAGATACAAATCATAAATAGTTAGAGGTAAAATGACATGATGTCAGGGACTTACTTTAAATATCACAATAAAAAAAAAAGAGAGACAGAAAGACCGAAAAGGTAGAGATTAGGCAGGTGTAACAAAAAGAATGGGATGGGGATTTGGGGATTCACCACCCTATCCTCTTTAGTTCAATATATGTTTGAAAACTTTTAAAAGAAAACATCTTAAAATAGCTTTCTTAAAAAGGCAGGAAAAAAACTAACATGGTAATTTGAAGGAGGAGGGAAGAATATTTTTTCACTGTTCTGTGAGCTAAACTCAAAATTTAGAAACTGTAGGAAAAAATAAGACAATGAGAATTTATCATTAAAATATTTTCACTACATTAAAAAATAACATGAGCTTATTGATATCCTAGCATTGAATTACTTTAGGGCTTAAAGAAGTGGTATAACTAGGCTTACGTAAAACAAGATTTTTCAGCTCTTATACATCCTAGCTGGTACAAAACAAAAAATGAGGATTTAGAAAATTCTTGTCAGGCTAGGATGAAATGTTTTCACTTATAATAAGGAATTCTGGGACAGAGCAGAAGCAAAGAGACTCATTCATGGAAGATTATTGTTGATAGCAAAATGATTTTACTAGCAACATCCCTGTGGTCAGTAAAATTTGGGGCCACCTCTCACTTACTTATGGATTATTCTGATGGATAGAGATAATATATGTTTTACATGGAGCCCTGTCTCCTATGTCTGCTTTTCTTAAACTAGCATGTTCTTTCTAGGGCTTACCAACATCTCTCATGGAGAGAAATATTCTAATAAAATTGGTTCTTCCAAGAACTGAGCTCTCCTGGCTCCTCTCTGTAAAGGAAGTTCATTAGTCTCTGAGCTTGCCTAACTCTCAAGCAGAACTTGGCATTTCTGCTTTGATTTTTTTCAGATAACACTTCAAAGTGAAGCTTGAGGAAAGAATGGCTCCACATGAACAAAGCCAACAGAAAAATATCTCAACTTCTGTGAGTCTGTCATATATCTGTAGAAATCATTCTAGAAAATAATCCTTTAAAGAATAAAATCGCAAGTCTACAAACCTTCTGGCTTTAAGTAATAACCTGTTTTCAGGGCCAAATCAATCAGTGAATCTGTATATAAGACACAGTGAAAATTTAGAAACTGTGTTTAATCTGAATCCAGTTATCTGGAGGATGCCAAAACCCAGACCACCCATTTATATCAGTATTTCCTAAACCCCATTATTTAAACATTGCATGGAATGTTAATAGATGTTCCTCAAAGAAAGGAGTCCCTGATAAAAATCAGTATTAAAACAGAAGAAAACAAACAAACAAAAAAAACATTGTCGTAACAAGACCACCCTGGTGGGTCACAAACATCATGAATTAGGTTACAGGCACCCCAAGTGTTCCTTCACCTGTTCAGTTGGAACCCAGAATTTCTGAAATTCATTTTACCCTAGGCCTTTTTGTGGAAAATTAACTATTACTACTTGTGAATAATGTCTTGCAAGTTGGGTGTAGAAGGGTTAATCTACACTGATTAGCAACCAATGCAATTACCCAGTTTCCACTAGTCTGGACTGTTTGCACAAGCAATCTTATTGTCTTTGCCAAAATGTTCAAAGTTAACCAATTGCGCTATAGTTAGAGTACAGTTTTCTTAATTCTTTAATTCATGCAAAACACCTGAATTCTAAATAAGAAACACAGGTCAAAAGACTTGGGGCATTTTTATAAATGAAAAAACAAATAAACTACAGAGTTGCATAAATCTAATTGATTTGTTATTACTATATGAAAAGGAAATAACAGACTCAGCACCATCCGATAATGGGTAACTATACCACTGCGGAACAGCATTGACTTTCAAAGCTGATGCTAGAGAACTTAAGAAAGACATTCAAAACACAGATAATTAGAACAAAGTAAGAATTGTGAGATACTGACTCACCTGCAATAGAATTTAAAATTAGACAAATTATAAGAAAAAATGCAATGCTAAGAATGGCTCATTCAATATACATTTTAAAAATTTTTGGATTATGTCATTGAGAGTCCACTTTTCAAAGTAGCAACTTCTGGGCCGGCCGAGTGGCGCGGTGGTTGAGCGCTGGCTTGGGAAGCCAGCGGCCCCGGTTCGGTCCCACATGTGAGGGCCAGTGATACTGCCCTCAAAAAAATAAAAAAATAAAAAAAAATAAAAAAACAAAGTAGCAACTTCTGTATACAAACAGTTGTAATATCACGTTAGCACATGGCACCTTAATTTATGAATGCACTGCAGAGCTAATGATATCCTTCCAAATTACACTGAATCAGACTCAACCAGGTCATAATTAGTCTATACAAGGTGGTTTTGCCTATACCTCACTACTAGCTTTTTTTAAAGGTGCTCCATTGAAATCACAAAAATAACCATGAGAGGCTGTCACTTTTTCATGGTGTTCTAAAAGGTGCTTAAAGAAAACATGGCCTCTTTTGTCTATTATGATGCAGAGTACACACCTTAGATTTGTTTTTCCCTGACCCCTCTATGATTGCTGATATAGGGCTTAGCAGGCAGCCTATGCTAGCTTAGTAAATACTGGCGAGATGGACGAAAGGTTACAGGACCTGAAGAGCGTCGGCCTCTTTCTCCCTGTCATCACTACGACCAACTAGGGCCCAGAGCAGTATGGAGCCTCAGAAGACGCCTGTAACTGCAAATCAAATGCAGGCAGCCTTAATCTTCTGCTGGGGTGGACCTTGGAGGTGATGCATACAGCTCAGAACTGCTGGTTGATGGGGTGGCCCCTACTGCTAGTCATATAACAAGATCATGATGTCACAAGCAGTTCTTACCAAGGCCAGGTAAGGTTCTGACATATGTGCTTAGCAGGGGATTTCATTTCTTTTGGCTTCATATTTCCATTCGAAAAAAACCTTCAATAGAAAAACTGCAGCATCTCTGTCCCTCTGCAGGGGAAGAGATGTATTTGATTGGCGAGCTTGGGAGAAGGAGCTGCTAGGTGGTTCAGTTCCTTCTGGTTTCCTTTTTATGTCTGGGTTATGCTGGCCAAAGAGTGGGGATACTCCAATCACCCCTGCCATGTCACGAGCAGTCTGTCCCTTCAGGGAGGCCTGAGATCCTGCCTGGGACTAGATGAGTAAGCAAGCGAATCTAAGGCAGGACTGAAATGTTACAAATTGTGGATTTAAAATCAAATTGTCTAACTGGCTTCTTCAGAAATAAAACTGATTTTTTTTTTCCCCTTTTTAATTTCAATCTGTCTATGTCTTCTTTTCCAATTGGTTCTTATTTCAGGGTTGCAGGAAAGGGGTGTTACATAATGATCTCCTGCCCCTGTATCCTAACAGTGTTGGATGCTACCTAGGGCTTCCTCCGTAGGCTGAGAAAGGGCCCTGCCTCCTTCTTCTCCCCTCATCAAAAGCAGCCTCAAGTGCCTCATCTACTCAAGGGCCTAATCAGCTATACAGCCATGGGATCGACAGAAAAGTTCACCCAGCAGGGCACTGTCTTGCCAACACATCACCTCTAATTATGGGCATTTTCAGCCTCCTTGGAAGAGGGTAGTGCATCAAGAGCCTGCTGGGTGACCTTCTGGATGAACAACCAAAAAATACCATTTGCTCTCTGTACTGAGAGATCCAATTTGGGTCCAGACTCCAAAGGGTAGAGAGATGAGGCTATGCTTCTTGGCCCCATCTCCTCTCCAGCACAAAAGTTCTAGTTCAATATTGTTGTTTTCAAAAAACATAGAACAGGAGTTAGTTTGGGAGCCAGGCATATTCCTGTACATAACAATGTACCTACCTCTTGTCCTGGTCTTCTTGATTGTCACTTGCTTTGCTTACAGAGAGCAGCCTCTTGTCTCGAGGAACCTGAAAATATCAGCAACCCTCAGTCAGACTTACATAGATGGAACCATGACCACGCACAGAGCTACACATCAGCATAAGCCAGCATAAGCCAAGAAACTGAAATGGAACATTCTCCAGAAGGTGGCAGATTTGCTATAGCCAGGAGATGGTAAAAGGTTAAATAGGTGGCAATGACAGTGCACCAGACACAAGAGGTGATGCTAAACACAGGGCCACAGCAGTCGTGATTCTGCTGTGCCTTGCTGACACAGCCAACTCTCCCTGGACCTGAGCCACGCCTGAGCTCTCTCCGCCTTGAGGGTAGATGGCAGGAAGGAACACCATGAGTGGAGGATGCATCTAAACATCATGCCCTGGAGCAAACAGAAAACATCTTGGAATTACAACAAGCCTCCTGTTAAGGAACAAGGACTGACCCTCTACTGTGATGAGGGACCTCAGGCGCTGACATGAAGGGGAGCATGGGGCTGCACTGTCCAGTGAGGAAGCAGCATCTGACATACCTGGATCACCCTTTACCCACCCTCCCTCCATAGCTCGAGGACTTGCTTCCACAATTTCTCTTCCAATGCACTCTTATTATTGTCTTCATAGCCACAATGCCAACACAGTGCCCGCAAGACTACTGAAAAAGTACTATTTGAGAGAAGGGACACCCCCACCCGCGGTGTTTCTGACCATCACCTAATCGCCCTACTGCAGCTCGAATTGTTTGCATATCTCTGCCATAATTTTCGAACATGGAAACAGTAGATTTGGGTTTGTTTGGTTGGTTATATAATTTGGGGGGTTTTGTTTTGTTTTGTTCTTCTGGCCAAACTCCTTTGTACCCAAAATGCAGTCTTCCCTATTTTGACATAAAAGAGCATTTATGAGGGCCGGCCGAGAGGCGTGGTGGTTAAGCGCTGGCTTGGGAAGCCGCGGCCCCGGTTCGGTCCCACATGTGAGGGCCCTCAAAAAAAAAAAAAAAGCATTTCTGAGAAGCATCCCTCTTCTGAATTCCCCTAGCAACTCTCATGGTTTCCACTCATCTGAATACATACACAGGCCAAGTCAGCTGGACGAGGGAAGGGAGGCAATGGAGCCGGGTGACCACGAGTCGAGACCTAGCCTCGAATGTCTGGGTTCAAATCTCCAGCTCTAACACTAACTGAACTCTGCCTCACTTTCCTCATCTCTAAAACAGGCTTACTGGTAGTTTTATACCTCACAGGGTTTTTAGTAAAATTAAATGAATGACTTTTTAAGCACTTAGATTGTTTGGTACTTTCTAAGTATTTGTTAAATAAAAATAAAATAAATCAATTTTAAGTCCTTTATTCACATGTCAGTGTTGAGGATCTACAATGTACTGGGCATTGCTAAGTGCCAGATAGAAGTGAAGTGAATAAAACATAGGTCCTATCTACTGAAAATAGAAAACGTCAATACCCAGCACACCTATGTTCATAACAGCATTATTCACAATTGCCAATAGGTGAGAACAACCCAAATGTCCATCTACAGAAGAATGGATAAACAAAATGTAGTATAGAGATACAGATATAGATACAGATAGAGATATCGAGATATAGAGATAAAAGATAGATAGATAGATAGATAGATAGATAGATAGATAGATAGATAGATAGAAAGAAACACACACACACACACACACACACACGCAAATATTATTCAGCCTTAAAAATCCACGCTATAATATGAATGAGCCTTAAAGACATTACATTGAATCCCCTGTGACTCCAGTCCATCCAATTCTCCCTGGACGCCTGCCTCCTGGCTCAGCCTCCATCTCTTCCTGGGCTACTGCATTAACTTCCTAACCGTCTCGCCTTGGCTCAGTCTCTGCAAATCCATTCTGGATTCATTAGGAAGACCCAGAGTGATCTTAAAAATACAAGTCTGGTCCCATGACGCTCTTCCATAAAACTCTTTAATGCTTCCCATTATTCTCAAGAACACAGCCTCCAAAAAGTCTCCCGCCTCAACTTGGGGGACCCCATCACTGCTGTGCATACAGCCACACTGCATCTCTGACCATGCAACTCTCCTTGCAAAGCCAGCGCACCAAGTCCCCTCTGCCTGGAGCACACCCCACTCCCCTGCGCCACCCTACCTATGCCTTCGCCAGGCAAATTCATGAGCAAACTTCAAGTCCCATCTAAACGTCCATGTCTGAGATTTGACCACAATCTCCATGAGTGTCTACCTTGTGCATGGTTATGTCCCAAGTACCTGGAATGTAGCAGGCCCTCACTAAATACTTACTGAAAGAATGACTCAAGCAATCAAAATGGCCTAGGAAAGGCAGAATCCAAGAAGTAGAATAAACAGGGATTCCAAATACTAAAACATGGAAGCAACTCCCTAAGATTCATGGAAGTGAGTGTTACTGTCGCCAAGATGCATCCAGGAGAGCTCTGAACATACTGCTCAGAACACAGTGTTGGGCACAGGCAACGAGGGTTGTTGTCCACCTTTGGGTTAGTTCCCAACTGTGCAACTCTGAACCATGTTTATCTTTGGCCTCCCAAAGCTGCCCTCCACAAAGAAACTGAGAGGTCTGAACTCAGACTCCTCTCTTGAGTCTAGACCCACATTACTGTCTATCCTGCATATTCTACAAGCCCATCAAACTCAGTATACAATTCTCTCTCCTGAAAGCCTTTCTTCTAGACTCCTACCTTGGTTAATCCAGAAATCATCTTACACATCTTGATCCTCGTTATCGAGTTCCCCTACCAACTCACACACACACACACACACACATCACACACCATCAATTGTCAGCTTTTAATCAAATAAATACTTAATGATTTCCTGAACCCAATATTTTGTCTCTAGTGTTTATTTTGGTGGCTGACTTAGGAAGACCCTCATAAATGCCAACACAGGAAACCCCTACCAGCATGCTTACTTCAGGTTTTCATCATTTTTTTAGCTGGACCATTGCAACGCACTGCTCACTCTTCTCTGCCCATAAGCTGCCTCGCTGCCGTTGCTGTCATATATATGTGTGAATCATTTCTCTAATTTACCAGGCCTATGTTCAAAACCCTTCAGTATTGGAGGAAATGATGCCCAATAATATGGTAGAAGAATTACAGGACATTTCATTTTCTTCTTTAAGCTTTCCTGCATTTTCATATCAACTTAAAATGAAAAGCTGTTTACAAAAAACTCAGCAGCTTATGAATATGTATTAAATCATTTATATACATCCAGCAAAAAGCAAGGCCATGCATCTAGCCCTGGACACATTTTTGAGAGAATAAAGCCCAGCCCACCAGCCTGCCCTCCTCCAGAGTGATGTACTACCTTCCTGACCAATCTTTGCTGTCCATCCCCTCACATCCCACAGTTCAGCAAGACTCATTACTTGGACTCCACTGAAAGCAACCTGGAATTTAGACCTCATGTTTTCTCATCTCCTATTCCCTTTGCCTGAAATGCTCCCTCTTCATCAGTCCACCTCACAAACCCTCCTCTGCTTCCTCTGGAAAACCTGAACTCTCTGGGAAAGTGTCACTTTCCTCACTGCTCCTGGGGCACATGGCTTTTATAGCACTTACTGCCTCGCATTGTGGTTATAGGTTTGTAGGGCTGTGTCTATTCTGAACTGTGACCACTCTGAGGTATTGAATTGGATCCCACCCGTCTTTGGATATCCAATCCACCCCCATAATATCTATTACCATCGTTGGAAGGGCACAGCTAATTAGTGAATATCTGTGGGATAGATGGGTGGATGGATAGATGGATGGCTTTATGGATGGACAAACAAGCCAACAAACTGATTTCCAGCAGTATCAGGTCAACAGAATAGATGGAAACCAATGGGCCAGGAAAGCATATTTTCACTAGAGCTGGAATCAGATGATTATGAACCACAAGCTCCATCCAGGGAAAATAAAGCAAGGTAAAGTAAGTCAAACCATTCTTTAAAATAATTAACTAATGGAATCTGTTATGTTTTTCTGTCATACCCAAAATTCATCAAAAGGTTATACTTGGCTTTAGAGCTGCTACTGGTAAGGTCACTTGAACTAGATAGAAAACTAGGGTAGTATTTGTGCCCCTAATTATGAAAGATTCTAGCAATTTGGTTATTTTTATAATAGATATCCTCTAAGTATCTCAAATGTATATTTTAAACATTTGAACCCATTTCAAATGGGTTCCAAAAAAGGCATTTTTTAATGGTGGGCACTGTTATAGATGGAACTGCATGACCCCAAAGTTCATATGTTGAGATCCTCACCCCCAATGTGACCGTATTTGGAGATAAGGTCTTTAAGGTGGTAATTAAGGTTAAATGAGGTCATATGGGTGGGGCCCTAATTCTACAGCAGGACTGATGTTCTTGTAAGAGGAAAAGATATCAGGAGTATACACGCCCATACACAGAGAAAAGGTCATGTGAGGACATAGTAAGAAAATGGCCATCTGCAAGCCAGGAAGCAGAAGAGGTCTCAGCAGAAACCAATCCTCCCAGCACCCAGACTTCCAGCCTTCAGAACTGTGAGAAAATAAATTCCTGTTGTTTAAGCCACCCAGTCTGTGGTAATCTGTTACAGCAGCCTGAACAGTCCAAAATAGACAATGTAATGAATAGATATTAGGAAATGTACAGGATTCACCTGTGACCATTGAGTCCCATTGCCTAAACTTCACTGCAGTGATCCTACTGACAATTTTAAAATATAGGTGAAAAGACTTTGAAATGTATAAAGTATTATACCAAGATATGCCTTAGCCAGATTCTAAGGACAGGGAACAGCATTGCTTGAGTGCTTTGTCACACACACTCCTCTCTAACAATGCCCACTACAGTTCCCTGAGGGACGATGTACTCTAATCTTGAGAGTAAGGAAAGATGGTGTGTGCATACTACAAAAAGAATCAAACAGCATTCCAAAGAGGTATAAAAAGTCTATAGAATTTAAATAATAATGTGGCAGGAATTGTTACAATAGTATGAGTTCCCAAAGTTTACCCTCATAAAATAGAATCTCTTTTCATTAACATTTAACTTACTACAGAAAGATCTATCCTCAAAGTAAATTTAACTTTGTTATAACTTTAACACCAGCATATATAAGCTCTGAACACCCAAAGGGCTAACTAAGGCCTGAAAATGATCATACGGACACAGAGTTTTTGGAAACAAGACTAATTCTTTAATATTTAAAATGTTTCAAGCAAAAATGTAGGAAAACTTACATGAAATAAAAGAAGCCATAAAACTGCCTAACTCACACAGTCTTAGAAAATATTTTATTTAAATATTTTATTACCTAAATTAATAAATTAATCCTGGAAAATATTGATTCAAAAGAAACAGTAATAAAATTGGCTACAAATTTAGTTTTATGTAAATTCCCTACTCGAAATATTTACAGAAAGCAATATTTCAACTCCTTTAAATATTAAAAATGTACAAGAGGAAAGAAAGGTAATCCAGGTACCATATTTATAATACTTAATTATCCTCTGAGCCTATGGGAAATAAAATATATTGGTTTCATAAATTACTAATGATTTTTGTTTTGATGTATGTTTGTCTTTTTCATTAATACAAAAGAATTGCCATCTAATACAGATACATGGAATTATGTCCATTTCACAGTGATGGCATAAAATCTATTTAAAAAATAGAACATATTTCTTCAAAATGTATCTTAATATATTTCCTCCAAGCCTTAAAAAACTATTAACTAACATATTATTTTAATAGTTATAAAAGAAGTTGTAATGACCCAAGTGATTGAATCAGAGACACTTTAATGTGATACTAGATTTTAAAGCTTGATAAAACTATCAAGTTTTAAAAATGTTTTTATAAAGAAAAATTGCTTTGTGATTTCTTTCTAAGGATGAAACTATTTCTGAATATTATGTATTAACACAAAGTCTAATAAAGCTGAACTCGCAACAAATGGCCTAGAACACAAAGCAGTCTAATTTGATAAATTCTGTACTTCTGTACCATCCTCAATAAATCTTGAAATTTTTCACTCCAAAACATGTAGAATTCACCCTGTGTTTTTCAAATGAGCTCCTAAGTCAGAAAAGGATTAAAAATATAAAGCAACCACAAACAAAGGAAAGGAGAAAGAAAGCCCACCATGAAACCATCTTTGTTTTTCAAGCTCCTTTTTTTAGGTACCACCTCTCTGTTCTTTGGAGGAAACTGGCCTACTTACATGAAATGTAGTTTAGGCTCCAAAAACATTCTTTCATCTAGAGCCCAAGTTCCCGAAAGTTCAAGTTAGTCCCTTTTGCTCATGTTGGGAGTTTTACACCTTCAGTAGAGGGCCGTCAAAATCTGCCCACTGAACTCTCTTGGTAAGAGGAAAAAATAAGCATAGACTGGCAAGGGTACCAGTGGAATGTCCTTCAGATATTTCTCTACCACTTTATGATAATAAAAGATGTGTTTATTTGAGTTAATAACATCCTCATTTAATACGCCCTGAATGGTCTGACCTGTCCGTTACTCATATCTTGTTTTTCATCTTATATAAGGCCACCTTGGTTTGGCTTTCATTCATCTTCCCACAGAGGGAGCCCTCCTGGATGTCTGAATGGGGAAATGGGAAGAAACTGGAAAAGGAATGGGTAATTGTAGGGAACTCTGGCAAAAGAGTAAGCCTGGGAGCAGTGCTAGAGCTGGTGGTGGTGGCAGATCTTTGGAAAGCATGAAAACTGGTTTAGAAGAGAGACAAGGAATAATACAACTTGCAAAAGTAGAGACTGCTGGAAGGAAACAGGAAGTAGGAAGCAGGAAGGAAACAGGAAACCAAGATTGCAGCTTACTAAAAGAAACATTATTCCTCCTGGATGATTTTCTCATGAAGGAAGGAGAGGGGGAGGTAGGGATTCAGTTCTTATTCTAAAATAATGAATTCTCTGAGCCCAACCAACAAAATAAACACCACCATTATCCCAATCCCCAGCATAAGCCAATGGTGTTTACTATCAAAGCAGGCAATAAATCTCCTCATTTCATAAATACTTGTTGATTTTTTACACTTCACAGGTTCTAAGGGAGCAGGTCACACCAGGTATGGCCCTTTATAGTTGAGACAGGCCATTGTTTGTTGCTTGATTTCCTGAAGTACTCCTATTCTGAAGGTACTGTATGGTCTGTATGTTCATAATATAAGTGAATTACATTCATTTTATTTTAAAGATTTTGTAAAATATTTAGTACTCATCAAACCAGAAGGAGACAGTTAGGGTTGTGACAAAATTAGGTTTTGGAATTGCTGCAAAAGTCTACCTCAAACGCACTGACTGGAATATTCCTTATAAAACTGTAATGTCTGGAAACCCTGAATGTTTCTTAGGAAATGGACATCTAAAAACAAACTAAAAGTCAAACAACTGAGCAATGACTAAACTATAGTACAGCTACGCAATATAATATTCTTCATTCACTAAAAATAAGAATCATAAAGTAAACCTGGCAGCCAGAAAGTATTTGCCGTATGACATGAAGTAGGAATTCTATGTAGATAATATGTATGCATGTGAACCGAGAGCAACTCCCTCTGGGGAGGTGGTGGAGCTGTGATTCCGGGTGGGAACGCAGGGAGGCAATGAGCACAGGAAGAGGCCTGAGCGGAGAAACACTCTGCATTCTCTGGCCTGGGATGAAGAATCGATCCACTCTTCCAACCATCACGGGGAGGCCCTGGGGCAGGAGGAGGAGGGGTGGGGCTGCAGGTGTACCTTGTAGTAGTCGTAGAGCAGGCCCAGGGCAGCAGCACTGTCCTCGTCACCATTAATGCTCATCATCGCCTTGGTAGCCGCCGTCAGGGGATTCTCCAGATACGACTTCCAGGCTTCATCCTCACTGGTGTAGGCTCTTCGGGTATTGAATGGAGGGTCACTGGGCATGGGCACTAAGGCCACCAGTCGTTTATTACTGTGAAAGCAAGAGATACAGAAGGCTCATTATCAGAGAAATGTTCCTAATCCCACTAGTATACATGTGATATGGTTCATTTGTACGTCCCCAGAATAGAGGGCAAGGGAAGATTAAAACTAAAGTGCCTGCCACGTGGCATTGATAAAGCCACTGATTTCTTTTTTCACTCTCCATGAGAATAATGACCTTTAAAAGGTTGTATAAGTAGCATAAGTTGGTTCCCTTCACACTTGGTTTTCCATAGCCAATCATTCTAGCAGCCAAATCATTTTATTTGATTATTCTTCATTAATGAATACTAGAATTAAACCCTGTGGGGAAGTAGGCTTCATTTAACTCTGAGTTCTAGTGATAAGTATGTACAATATATTAAATATAATCATACATTAATGATTATTTAAAAATTATCTTATCAAGTTTAATCACATTTGAAATGGCTAGTGAATTATGGGCCAATCCAAAAGTCTTTTAATTAAAAAAGGCAATATAATGGCCTGGGAAGCCAGCGGCCCCGGTTCGGTCCCACATATGAGGGCCAGGGACACTGCCCTCAAAAAAAAAAAAAAAAGGCAATATAAGCTACTTTGCAAACATGCTGCATAATAAGGATATGAAACAACAAAGATGAGACAGGCTCTAAGTATGAATCCGTGTTGCCACAGGATCCTACTAGATATATTTAAATAACAAAGAAGCTACAGGTTACAAAAATCATTATGGAGAGTGAGGAATGTCTAGAGAATTTTTAGTAGAGGTTTCGGTAGAGAATTGACAGAAAGAGGCTGGAGTAATCATTTATCAATCCTAACCAAGCCAAACTTGGGTAAATCGGCAATTGACAACAGAGGCAATTTCTTAAGGAGGATGTGATGACTCAAATATCCTAAGACCAGGACAGTTCTCAGCAGCTGCCCTGTCAGGACCCCAGCTGTCAAGTCAAGAAGCTTGGAGACAGAGAGGCTTTGGCAATCACTTCCTGGCCCTCGTTCACTGCGTTTATTGAAATGGAAACAAAATGGAACAATGAGACATTGTATTTCAGTCACACCTATGCCTACTCATAGTCACATGACGCCGGCCAGTGACAGGACTAGTGAAGGCAACACCTACGTTAATCAGTGGAAATCAAGCCACTAAGGGCCTCCGATGGTAATTCTGTTCTGCGAGAGGTCCCTTTTTGTTGACATTCCTACAGGACCTTCCAATGGTAGATCATCTCTCAGCTCAATTTGTGATGGAGAACTGGTGTGATCCCTCAACAGTGTGTGAGGGTCCTTTATGTGCCGGCACCGTGCCATGCATGCATTGGCGTAAGGCCAGAAAATGACACTGACATTGGTAAGATATATTTGGGGATAAGGACAAGAAATTCTCAATTAGCAAGTTGGAATTATAGGCTAGCTGGTCTCTGATTTGAATTCTTTGTGCCAGTGGTTTGGTAGAGCTGATTAGGAAGAGAGAGTATTAACCCAATTGCAAATGAATTGGATTTAAAGGGTATAATCAAGTTTCTGGAAATAAATGAGAAAAACCCTGATGAAGGGATTTACTAACCACTCAGCAGTGTGGTGACATGGAAGAGAGCCCTTGCTCGCCACTTACCGTCGTGGGAAACTGAGCTTCAGTTGTTTTGTGTATCCTGATTTGAGTAAAAATAGGAATGCCCTCCCTGCTTACCTCGCAGTGTGACTGTGAGAATCAAATAAAACAATGGACAAAATAGAGTTCTATAAACTGCTCATGCTATATAAATAACAGGTATTACTATCACTGCACAGTTCTACATTCCTGTAAAGTTTGTAGATATACCAGTTTTGGGTAAAGTTGATTATAATTTAACAGAGTTAAAGATAATGATCAATCAGGCCAGCGGAGGGGCACGGTGGTTAAGCGCTGGTTTGGGAAGCCAACGGCCCTGGTTGGGGTCCCACATATGAGGGCCAGTGACACTGCCCTCAAAAGAAAAAGATAATGATCAATTAAAGGGAAACGAAGAAGTTTTTCATTTAGCAATATTCCATAAGTATTTGAGAGCCCGATAGATACCAGACACCGTGCTAGTTGGTGAGGATACAGGTACTGTCCCGTAACCCACGTAGCTTGCTCTCCAGTGGGGCACAGATAGGACCACATGGGCAATGAATGTGAGAAAGGGAAGCAGATGGTGTTGCGAGGGTACATGAGAGAGGATTACCCAGTGAGACAATCAAGGAGGAACCAAAGTTTCTACAAAGACTTGAAGGAAAGTAGGAATGTGCTGGTCAATGTTGAAATGGGCAGATGTGGAAAATATTTTTAAGATGAAGAATATTTTGGTAATGCAGAATAACAGAATTTTCTGTCAAGAGGAGCACATTTGTATTCATTTTAGAGGCATCTAGAAAAAATTACATACTTTGATCTAACAGTAACATAGCATTTTCATGTTGTAAAAATTACTAATCATAGAGGATAAGGTTGGATTTGGAGACAGAAATGTTGGTGGACTCCTAAAAGTCCACAAGTGGAAGAGTAAGGCCTCTGGAGAGAACCAGGAAGACAGCAGGAGTGGGCCTGTTATGGTACTGCCACCACCCACCACCAGCACCACAGCGGTTTATTTGGGGCCACCCTGGATGCCTGGTCTACAGACTTCCCTTAAAGGGTAAAATAAAAGATCCTAAACCCTAATCATTGCCCATGAGTGCTCAGGCATCACGTACACTTCCTAAAAATGCTCAGTCCTACAGGAAGGAATCAAAAGCTTCATGTTATTTGCAGTGACCCTATCATCGAAAAAGATGAGGATTTTATTCTCTTCTATGCCTAAGAGAAGCACATATTGCTGGGGGGGGGGGGTGTTAATTACAACACTGGCTGCTTTCCAAAAGTTTAGCAGGAAGCGCCAGGCTGAAGGATAAGAGCCAACTCTTGATTTACACTAAGTAGTGTCCTGATTCACTGGAGAGATTTATCCTTGAATCTTCTTTCTTCAAGTCCCTAACTCCCTCCTGCTGAGCTTCCTGAATTGCTGATATCATCTGTTCCCAGCACAAAAGTTCTCTCATAAATTTAGATTTATCAGCCCCTCCCTTATGATGAAATAGCTGATGAATTCTTACATGATCAATGGAAAGAAACATTCTGGAAAAGCACAACTTGACTCATCTTTTCTTTTGACATTTTTGATGGCGATAGCTTTTATGCTCTTTCCTTTAACTTTGTAATGACTTTGGATTTTTTTTCTTCACAGATTATAATCTCTTTGGTACAAAGCACTGTTCAATAAAGCTTGGTTTTATAAAAATAGAATAATCTCTTTAGTACAGTGAGCAAAATGAAGATTTGAAAAAAAAGGAAAGTTTTTACACAGCAGCTTTTACCGAAGTTTGGGACACTTTCTGAAGTTGATTTCATTATTGTTTTTTGGTAATAGTGATTCTAATTCTGCTCCGGTCAACTTTTTAAATATCGTATGTGTAGCTTTAGGTATATTATTCTGAGTAGCCTCGAACACAGAACTAAACAACTATAAACCTGATTCCTGGTCCTTCTTTGGAGAAAAGTCTAGATTAGCACCCAAGCATTCACAGCAAGGCTCAGGCTGGGTTAGGTCACACATATAACTTTTTTTTCCTCATGTTTCCTTTAATCCAATACTTCATTTTG
Source organism: Aselliscus stoliczkanus (assembly GCA_033961575.1). Classification (NCBI taxonomy): domain Eukaryota; kingdom Metazoa; phylum Chordata; class Mammalia; order Chiroptera; family Hipposideridae; genus Aselliscus; species Aselliscus stoliczkanus. Next base: position 30,632,016 of record CM066731.1, read on the forward strand.
TGGTTGTTGGGAGAACAGTTGGGAGATGAGTCATCAGCTTTAGTAGTGAAAGAGATGGAGCAGTCATGCAATTTGAGATTATAACCAACAAATCCAGGGAAGCTGCAAAGACGAGCTCCCATGCCCCCGCCCCCAAGCATCGACAAGAGAATGCTTTGCTGAAAAGAAGCATATACAACTGAGCACACAACGTCTTCACCTCCTAAAAATACGTGTAGTAATAGTCAACAAATCCAGACATAAATCCATTTCACTTGGGACCACAAAACAAAAATGAGGACAGTGAAGTGTTCACAGAAATTGCCACGTTCAATACATTTCTCATCATCCATTTCTTTCATAACTCCTAAGAGGGCACTAGTTTTTGTTTTTCAGTTATGCTTTGTTTATTTTGGGGTGCTTTTTTTTTTCCGTCTTAATCTAAGGGGAGGATGGTTTTGGAGTTGAATAAATCTCAGTTTTAATCTCTGTCCTAGAAGGCCCCCCCCCCCAGTGATCCTTACCTCCTCGAGTTCCCTCCCACATTGTAGCAGAATTGCTTTATATGACCAAAGCATGTGGCAAAAGTGACTTTCAGAATTAGATAATAAAAGTCTGCGGCGTCCATTTTGATCAATCTCAATCTCTCAATGTCTCTGTCTCTGTCTCTCTCTCTCTCTCTCTTCCCCCCCCCTTCATCCCTCACCTCTCTCCTCCCTCCCTCTGCCTCTCCCCCCTCTCTTGTTCCAGGGGAAGCAAACTGACCTATTGTGGGGAGGAAATGAAGCCTTGACCAACAGCTAATGAGGAATTGAGGAGGGCCAAAAACCCCATGAGTGAATTTAGTAGATTCTCCAGAGTAAAGGCTCAAATCCATTAATAGCCCCAGATGATAACTTAACTACAGCCTTATGAGAAACCCTAATCCAAAACCAATCAGCTAAGTTGCTCTGAGATTTCTGACCATCAGGAACTGAGACCATAAATATTTTCTGATTTCAGCGGCCAAGTTTTGTGATAATAAATGACACAACAGTAGATAACTTACAGTCTCCTAATAAATCTCCCTGCTTTTACCATTGCCCCCTCGCCCCTCCAGTCTATTCTCAGCAAAACAGCATCCAGAGAAATCCCATTTAAACATAAATCAGATCATGTCACTCCATGCCAAACCCCTATTTATCTTAGAAGTCAAGATCCTTCCAGTGGTCTACCAGGCCCTGTAAGGTCTCACCGCCCTTATTTCTCTGACCTCCCTTCCTGATACTCTCCTTGTTACTCATTCTGACTCTGCTACACTGGCCACCATGTCTCCACCGTAGGGCCTTGGCTCCAGCTGTTTCATCTTCTTGGAATGTTCTTTCCCCAAATACCCAAGGCTAACTCTTATCTCTTCTAAGCCAAATCTCACCACAATGAGACTTACCCTGACCACTCTATTTAACGAAGTGACCTGCCTCCACCCACCCTGGAGTTTCCAATCCCTCTAGAACTTTCCATCTCCATTATCCAGCTCTCTATTCTCTCTTCTTTCCTGGTAGTCACCATCTTCTGATATTCACTGTAGCATTCTTACTTATTATGTTTGCTGTTCACTGGTTGTCTACCCCCATGAGAATGTGCATACCACAGAAGCTGGGATTCTTTGTTTTGTTCATAGATATATCACAAACACTTTGAACTGTTCCTGCCACATATGTGGTATTCAGTTAACATTTGTTGAATAAGTGAATAGAAATTCTTTTGAGAAATTGAAATATAAGTTTGGGTGTCATGTACTATTATGGGAATGAGGGAGCTATATTTTTCAGGTTTTCATAAAATCAAATTATAGCATATTTATAAAGTTGAGTGTGAGCTATAAAGTGCTACACAAATTAAGTTGTCTTAATTTTAGGAAGCATAATTGCATATTTAACTTAGCAAGCATTGATCCTATTTAAACCATTTTTTTCTCATCTCCTAATTCTCGTCTTCGAACTAAACAAATGATGATTCATTCTTCTACTCTCCTTAAATGTGGGCTACAGCACTAGGAAGCCAAGCAGACTTACATGCAGACCAGTGGCAAAACATGGGAAGACTAAAATTCAACCAGCAAAGATCTGATATTCATGACCCTTTCTCCCACCTCTTGTCCATTATTCCCAACACTGACTGGAGTTAAGCAAAAAAGAGTCTTTCCCTTCCAGGACAAGCCACTTCCCTTTCTTTAAGAAGAAGTCAAGCTTTTATATAATTCTCAGGATTTCATGCTATGCCCTCTGCCTCAATCTCCCCCTCCCCCATCTCGTTCTCTCTCTCTCTCTCTCTCTCTCTCTCTCTCTCTCTCTCTCTCTCTTTCTCTCTCTCACACACAACCTTTTATCTTAAGATGCTATGAACTCTATTCTCCAAATAGAATATCTTATCTTTTTTTAAACAAGAAAAATAGTCTAATTTATTTCAAAACAAATATCTTAGATCAATAGAATACCTTATCTCAATTCTTGAGTGTTCAGAACTTGGGATTGGGCCTTCATCCACTTTAAATTTCTTGCAGCTGATCTACTATAGCTGATTACTGACATATAATCAATCGCTTCAGCTTCCCAGCCAAAAAATGACCATATTCAGAAACTAAACTCAAGAGCAAGGTTTCAAGAAGAGACAATTATTTCTTTAGGAATCTTGGCATTTCCTCCATTATCAGAATAAGACTTTCAAATCGAAACTAATGAACCAATCATCATAACCAGAGTTAATGTCACAATTTTTTCTTTTTTTTTAAAGAGGGCAGTGTCACTGGGCCTCATAGGTGGGATCCGAACCGGGGCCGCTGGCATCCCAAGCCAGCTCTTAACCAACGCGCCACTCGGCCAGCCCTTTAATGTCACAATTTAAATACCAACAATGTTAGTCATTTCACTGCTGGCTACCTTCAGTAATATCCCTTTTGCTGCTTGCTGGAGGCAAATCACAGGAGATAACAGATGCCTGCCATGTTAGAACAAGGGTTGAAATGTATTAGGAACTTTCTATCCTCAGCACTTGTCCTTGATGACTCTAATCTAACCCTTTGCTGTTGACCTAATCCACATAAGATTCAAGGGAAGCGAAACGAATGCCCAAACCTGCGGTGATATTGATAATCTTTATGCTAAGGACTGTTATGCTTGAGAAAGAAAGGATTCAATTAATTCAACAAAGATACTATGATGCCCTCCACCACATAAAATGCATAGTTTTTCAAAACAATAAACTGTAAAACAAAATTTATATGTATAGAAATTAAGACAGTTCCATTTCATACTAACAGCAAAATATGCTGATCCATTGATTGAAGCATAATACCTCCCTCTCTCTCCCTCTCCACCCGCCCTGCTCCCCCTACCCCCATTCCCCCCCTCCTTCCCTCCCTCTCTCCTTGTTGCCCCACTCTGCTAGTGCCTTAAGCATGCTCTTAGTCCATATATTAAACAATCCAGAACTGAGATCGAGAGGATTAGGAAGATAATTAAGAAACTGCAGGAAAGGCACACCATCAAGCACTAGAAACAACTATAGGAGAAAGATACCACAGCGGAAAGTGGAAGGAAGAAGACAAGAATTTTCAAATGTAGAGAATTTGTACAGAAATTCTATGAGAAAAATTATGTGGATATGTGTGTATATTAATCAAAATCCAAAACGTTTACAGTGATTATAGGTGAGTTTTTATTTGCTTCTTTCTTTCACTTTTCCAATATTCTTCAATAATAATAAGTCACATATATTTACTGAGCACTTACCATATGCCAGATAGTGTGCTAAGCCCCTGAATAAATGTACTTATTCCTTATAATAGGCTTAACGTCACGTATGGTAAGCATGCCCTTTACACAGATGAGGACAATTGAGCAGCGAGTGCTAAGTAACTTGCCCAGTGTCACGTAGCACTCATCTTAGACCAGGATTGCATACCAGAGCCTCAGTTCTTAAGCAACCTTCTCTGTTGCCAATTCTTGACTATGCTCTACTTTTGTAATAAGAAAAAAAGTGACTTGAAAAGAGGTAACTGGCTACAAGAAATGGTTGTAACAGGGGTTTCTTAAATGAGAGGATTTCCAAATTCAGAGTTCTAAAGAAATTGTGCAAAAGAGTCTATAAACTCCTTGACGACAGAGACAATGTGTTCAGATTATCTGTAGAATTCCAAGGTGCTGAAACATTTCACAGGGTATGTATCATACCAAGCAACACAAATAAATCATGTGGGATGATGGGTAGCAACTCCTCCTTATTCGTCGTTAGTTAGACATAGCTGGAGGCCATCTTTTTTAAATGTCCTGCAGAAAAACATTATACCATTGACATGACAGAAATATAAATTAAATAATTAGGAAATATTGGAAACACTATATTCAGGTACTGAACAAAAATACAATTTTTAAAGGAAAGAATTTTTACATCCAATTAGCTTTAAAAATTAAAAAGAGAATGAGTTCTTCTGAGGAATTTATTGTGTTCAAATCTCTAGCAGAAAAAATAAACACAAATGCCTCTTAAAAGGCTGCAGGACAGATTTTCATGTCAGGAAGTTTACACCCCAGTTCTGGCGCAGGAGGGATTAATGCATAAGTGAGCACCAGCTTGCCTACTGAGCCTGGAAAACTCGGAGTCTTCAGAGACCATGACCAAGCCAGTCATAGGCTGTTCCTTTGGTACCGTGTGCCCAAAGGAACTAGCTGGAGTCTTCATTTCTTAAATACAGGATGAGTTGGCCTTTGGAGGCCCCTAGGATCAGAAAGAGAAATCACTTCGTAAAATGCCTACAGTAATTTTAAGCTATCAAATGGAAACCAAGAAAACAATGTAGCTTAAAAAAACAGGAAAACCCTCCAACATGTCCAACCCTCTTCCACCCCTCCCCCTTGCCTCCTTGGACCTCACTTGTACATAAGCAAAGGAATCTTCCAGGAACCCTAAGCACCTGTGGCCACTCCTTCCACTTAAGAGAACAGCCTGCTCTGGAGTGAGCTCCACTCCAACAAACCTGACAGCTCTGAAAGGTGATCAACCTCTTCATTTTAAATAAAAGAACTAAGAATCACCAGCTATTTAAGGAAACCTAACACGAAAAAGAAGCCTCAAGATGATCAAAACAGCTTACTGATTAGAAAAATAATTAATGTTGGATACTGATGTTAAAAAGATACTGCATCTACAAAGCAAGCTCAGGTTATTATAAAAAAAAAAAGTAATCACAAATCAACATACATGATTTCTGAAATGAAAATTTATATAAGGGTTGTATTGACAAAAACAAAACAAAAATGTAATGATCTGAGAGATCTAAGCAAGGAATTTTCTCAGTTCTTAGAGAAAAAAAAAATTAAGAGACAAAGTTAAAAAGCATGCTAAATAGATTCAGAAGCATAATATTCAACAAACAAGTTTATAGAAAAAAGCAATGAAAAGGATGAAAGGGAAAATAAATAATCAAAGAAATAATAGAAGAAAATGTCCTCCAGCTGAAGAAAAACTTTAGTCTTGACAACGAAAGGCTCCAAAATGCTGAAAAGAATCATAAAAAGAAACACATAGAGCCATACCCCTGCAAAGCTTCTATGTTAAAGATTAAATAGAAAGTGCTACAAAAAAACAAAGACCTGCAAAAGATCTAAGTAACTTTCAACAAAACAAGAAACAGTCAGCCAGTAAATTTCTCATCTGCGTCACTAAATGTTGTAAGACGAGAAAAAAGATTTGAACGTGGAATTCTGAACACAGCAAAAGATCAACTAGTGTGATGGCAAAATAAAGAAAGACATGTTTGGTCATGAAAGGACTCAAAAACTATTCTACACATTTCCCTTTGGAAAGAATTATTCCTCAATTCAAAGTGAAAAAAGGCATTCATGGGTAGGGAAGATAAGTGATATAGCAATCAGAGTACCAAATAAAGCAATAAAATGTTAAATTAATTGTAACTAATTTCTGATCATGAAAATAAAATTTATACCACTAAAAAAAAGGATTCTTAAAGATAATTCCACACTAGAATAAAATATCTGAGTGGTGATAGGAGAGTAGTTGTTTAAAAAGTACACTGAAGATTTTGCTTTGTACAGATGAAAAATGGATAATGATTAATTCCTGATACTGATAGGAAATATACGTTTAAATGGGTTTATTAAAAACTCATGGTAACAATTACTAGGATAAATATGGGATGTAGAAATTGTAGAGCAGCATTTCTCATAATATGATCTCTTAGATATTTTTAGAGGTCTGTGAGGCCAAAACCATCTTCATAATGTTACAAAGACATCACTCTCTTTATTCACTATGTTGGCGGTTGCACTGATGGCACAAAACTAATGGTGGGTAGGGCCGGCCGAGTGGCGCATTGGTTAAGAGCTGGTTTGGGGATGCCAGCGGCCCCGTTCACATCCCACAAATGAGGGCCAGTGACACTGCCCTCCGCAGCTAACAACAGCTCCACCTGGAGCTGGGCTGCGCGAGCCCCGGCGACAGTGTAGGCTGCAGCCCCTGCTGCCATGGGCTGCCATAGGCTACAGTGAGTGGCTGGCAGCCAGTGTGAGCAGCCAGCAGCCAGCGTGAGCTGCCAATAGCCGCAGTGAGTGGCGGTCCAGAGGCCAGCAACAGAGCGCCATGAAGATACCAACATGGGCCAGTGAAGCGATGTCCTCCACAACTAGACTGAAGAACAAAAGAATAGCAACTTGTCTGTTCCCCGCTTCCCCGATTCCCCAATGCTGTTCCCCTCCCCCAATTTCCCAATAAAATCTTAAAAAAAAAAAAAAAAAAACTAATGGTGGGTAAAAGTTTTGGTTCCTGACATAAAGCAAAGCAGTAACATCATATTGTCCTGAGTCATCGCATTCTTATCAACACTATAAAGACATAAAACAAAACAAAACAAAATGGTAGTTTCACTTGAGAATGTCCTTCATGAAGCAGTATAAAATATTCATTTTATTAATCTCAAACTTTGGGTACACAACTTTTTAATATTCTGTGCGACAAAGTGGACGGTATATATAAAACACTTCTACTATATACTGAAATACAATGATTGCCCAGAGGAATGCACTTGTGCAATTCTTTTGAGTTGAAACCGAACTAGCTGCTTTATTCACAGAACTTCATTATTATATGGAAGAATGACAGATCAACAAACTATATTTGCAGACTTGGGTGTTTGTCCAAGACTTTCTCAAATATAATCGAAGTGTGAGTCTATCACTTCAAGGAAAACAATTGACAGTATTTGTTGCCAATGATAGTGAGCTTTTAAGCAAAAACTAAAATTTTTAAAACTTGCATTGACCTCTATTAACAACTTTCTAATACATAAAGATTTTTCGGATGAGATTGATGGAGATATTAATGGATGTGATTTTTTTTGCTAATATATAATGAAATACGTTACTATTTGGAATATCTCAATAACTCAGTCAATCAATATTTCCAACTGCCAATGCACAGCATTATAAAATCATGCACAGGTAGAAAGGTCCATTCAAAGCACAAGACAGACCTAGGGACTTAATGTAACATAGTACAGAAAGTTCTCTGTATGATTTCAGTTGCCACATTAAAACTAACCTTTATGAAACTATCATTTGTTGAATTTTGGTGCAGTATCAAAGAATATCTACAAGTGCCAGAAAAGGTTATGAAAATATGTCTTTCCTTTCCAACAATCAATAGAAGCAGAAGACTTTCCACATACTTCAACTAAAATAACCTTCATAACAGGCTGAATAAAGCTCATATGAGAATCCATAAGTCATCTATTAAGTCAGACATTAAAGAGAACTGTGAAAAGATAATGTAATACTACTCTTCTCTCTGAATTCTTTCGTTTTGGAAAAATTACTTATTGTTCATTTTTAAAATGTTGTTACTATGCAATGGGTTTATACTTATTACTTTAATTGACTCATAAATATATATTTATATCACACACAAATATAAGCTCTTTAAGGACTTCAAGAAAAAAGTCCTTCAAAGGGATACTGAAAACAAAAGTTTTGAGAACTACTGTTCTAGAAAATCGCTAGAAAAAAATAATGGAACAAGAAATATTGATCAATGAAACAAAAATGAACAAAAATAAAAATGATGACATAAATGATGGGGAAAATAAAACCTTACATATCAGCAATTGCAATAATGAAAATGAGTTAACCCTACCTTTAAAAATTAGGTATTTGGGGGGCCAGCCGAGTGGCTCAGTTAAGAGAGCAACTCTGAGCAACAAGGTCGCTGGTGCAATTCCCACATGAGCCAGTGAGCTGCACCCGAGCTGAGATATCGCTGAGCTGCCAACAGGCGGCAGGATGGCTCAGCTGTGAGAGCACGTGCTCCTAACAACAAGGCTGACTCCGGCATGGGATGGTGGGCTATGCCCACCGGCAACTAAGAGTGAACAAGCACCTTGAGCTGAGCTGCCCTGAGTTGTAAAAGGGCAGGCAGCCATATGGCTCAGTAGTTAGAGTGTGCGCTCTTAGCAACAAGGTTTCTGGATCAACTCCCGCATGGGATAGTGGGCTACACCCACCCACAAGTAAGACTGAACATGGCCCCTTGAGCTGGGCAACCACAAGCTGTCGATGAGCAGCCAGATGGCGACTGGTCTTGGAGCTGAGCTAGCTGTGCCCTCCACAACTACTAAGATTGAAGAACAACTTGGCTGTTCCATTTCTCCAATTCCCAACACTGTTCCCCTTCCCCAAGTCCCCAATTAAATCTTTTTTAAAAATTAGGCATTTTCAAAATGAATTTTTAAAAAAAGATACCAACACTGTATTATTTTTTAGGCATCCATGATACATAAGAAAATTCTCTAAGCACACATAAGTAAATTTTAAATCAACAACAAAAAAGATACATTTTAAACACTGTATATTTAGAAATTATAAAATACTCTTCCAAACACTCATAGGTCAAAAACCAGCTCTTAAGGGACATTATATTCAACATTTTGTGGGATATGGATAAATCAGCATTTAGAGGTAAATTGCATAGCTTTAAATGCTTACATTAGAAATGAATAAAAGCTAAAAAGTTAAAGGGCAGAACATACAATATACTGTAAAGCAATAATAGAATTAACCAAAAAAGGAAGTAAGAAAAATATGCTAAAGATAAAAAACATAAATGAAGACATGATAGAAAGGACAGTTTAAGACAAAAGTCAGTTTTCTGAATTGACAAAGAAAACTAAGAAACTGGCAAGGATAATCAAATATTAGAAAAAAAGGAGACATAATTTCAGACGCAGCACACATTTTTAAAAGAACATTATAAACATCTTCATACTAATACATTTTAAAACTCAGACAAAATGGAAACATTTCTACAAAAATATAATCAAAACTGATTTAATTACTTGGAAAGAGAGAAATAGTAACTTCCCAGTGGAAAAACCTAGCAGCTGTTTTCTTAACTTTTGCTAAGACATTCAGACAGGTTTTCCTGTGGCTTGCATTATCAACAACAAAGATGTTTTGTAAGCCATATTGTAACTTTTGTAACAAGTTTTTTATGTCATCAATGCCATAGATTCTAATTTATCTATGCTTAAATCTAATTGATGCCACTTAGTATGTTTTGAGTATTTTTTGCTAAAATTCAATAGAATGGTAAATTTATTACCATATAACAAAGGTTTCAAATAAAAATAATGTCCTTTATGTATAAGGCAGCTCAAAATGTTATTAAATGCATAAAATTGTCAAAAATATCAAGTTTTTATTTTGGGGGGGATTTGAGACATTTTGAAAAAAAACACAACTTGAAATCAAGTAATGTAGTTAAAAAGTTAACCAAGTAATGAAGGTTAACATCCCTATGATATCATACACACCCAGAGATGACGTGATGAGAAGGATATCTCACCCCGTGCTCCTTTCCAAAAATTCATAATTCCAGATTATTCATGAGAAAAGCATCACACAAACCCAAATGGAGGGACATTTTACTAAATATTTGACTCCTGATGACTATCATAGCAACTGTGTTAAAACAAATAAGTGTGTGAGTAAATAAATAAGTAAATAAAGTTATAAACCAGAAAAACAAAGAAAAATTAGAAGCAACTTTTGGAGTTAGAACCATGAGTGATTTGTCTTTGTTTAGTAATTTTTCTTTAAAATTGCTTATGCAACTGAATATAAATGGAAGCAAGAACCATCCAGCTGATAGGGAAGTACTGAACTAAAGGAATAAGCTTGGCAGAACTGATAAGTTTGAGCATTTTCCTCTCTGAGGCATCCACAATTCTTGATTTTCCTTTCTCTGCTTCCCACATAAAAGCTGGTCACAGCAACCTTTATGTAATTCCCTACTCCAAAGCACGAGGTTTCTTTTGTGCACCTCTCTGTCTTCACCTATATGGAAAAAGGCCCTTTAATTCCTTGTAAGAGTGGATATCTGCTTTATGAACTCTGCCAGTTTATGGCCAAAAGGACTACTTAGAAGAGAAATGAAACTCAAAAACCACATCTCATATTTTATGCAACTGAAATTCTATAACTACCCAGAGCTAGGTATAATAAATACACATGTATGTATTTGTAAGAATTGCCAATGGCCGGAACTACAACTTGTTTTTGTGTTTATGAATTGAATTGTAGCATGTAAGTGCTAAAAGAAATTTTCATGATACCCATTGCACACTTCTCATTTTATAAATGGGGAAACTGAGGTCCAGAGAGACCATACGATTTCCCTAGGACTACACAGGCATGTCTGTTAACATCAAAAGGATTAGAGGACAAGTTGCTGGAAGACACAATATTGGCTAATTTGTGCTTTGCAGACACATAAGCACCCTTCTATTTGAGAGTAAAGTGAAAATTACATGCATCTTCGAGCAAAAGGTTCCCTCCTCCACATCCCCTGCCTTTAATATCCCCCTCAATTCATTAAACAAACCTTTATTGATCTCCTACTGTGCAGCAGGCACTGATCCAGGTGCAGGGGACACCCTATTGACCAAGTGAGACAAATGCTATTTGTTCACTCATTCAAGTAGTCTTATCACCAGAGCTTCCTCCAGAAGCTAACAAAAATCCATGTACTCTCACTTTGAGGTCTTTTCATAAGGGGCTCTGATCCTTAAATATATGAGTCCAGGTATAAAGATGTAATCAAAAATTGTATCATTGAAGGCATGTATGTTCATATACTGGAGGCAGTTGGAAACTAAGATAACACTGATTCAACAGGTCTTAATTGAGTGCCTACTATGGGCTGGTACTGTTCTGAGTCCTGGGATACAGTGATGCAAAAGAAAACATCAATCTCTACCCTGCTAAAGCTTTTACATATGAATACATAATGGCAGATGTGACAAGTGTTAATGAAGAAAAGAACAGGGTGCTATGAGAGAATGGTAACCATGAATACTGAATATGTGGTGGTACATATGTGGTGGTACAATCCTCTAACTACAGAAAGCATAACTGATGAAGGATCCTGCTACCCAGCTCTGAAATCGATGATGTTTGTGTGGAGAACACACTTCCTCAATTGGCTCCAAGCCAATGACTGCACATAGTAGGACTACGAGAGGAGCCCCAATCTTGCAAGGCAGGGGACTTCTGTGATAGCTGACTTTGGCCCGAAAACCCCAATGGCAAGAAGGTCTTGGAGGCCTCCATGCAACATTTCTTTCCTCACTCCTTCACTCAGGGTCAGATCTGCATGGTGGTTTGACAGCCATTCCTGCCTTTGCCACATTTTTCTCCATTTTTTTCTTATGGGTGGTTCCCCTAAATAAAATCCTAACACATGTTTAATCCCATCTTGGGGTCTTCATCTCTGAGAACCCAGGCTAACACAGATCTAATTTAGACTGAGAAAATGGATTACTGAGGAAGTCACACTTAAGGTGAGACTTGAAAGAGGAAGAACTAGATGACACAAAAAGAAAAGGAGAGGTGAAGGAGGGCATGACAGGAACAGCATGTGTGAGATCTCTGAGAAAGGATGGATCTTCTTCCAATCAAGGAACTAAATGAAGGGCAGTGTAGCTGGACCATAATGTTTCCAGCAGGAAGAGAAAGAAGGGGGTCTGATGAAGCTTAAGAGATACGTAGAGGCCAGATTATGCAAGGATTTGTAATTTACTTTAAGGACTTTAAATTTTAAGTGCATGAGATAGGCATGGGAAGTCTTTAGCAACAGAACCACTTGATCAAAAAGATCACTCGGGGGGACCGGCCGAGTGGCACACGGTGGTTAAGCACTGGCTTGGGAAGCCAGCGGCTCCGGTTCGGGTCCCACATATGAGGGCCAGTGACACTGCCCTCAAAAAGATTTTAAAAAAATAAAATAAAAATAAAAAGATCACTCGGTCTGCAGTGAATGGATTGAAAAGAAAAGAGATACTAGGCAACCAAAAAGAGGCTACTGAAATGGTCCAGAAATGAATAAATTAAGGATTATTTTCTACCTAATGAAAAAAACTAATAATTTTCATAAGGTCTACCTTAGGAGTATATAGCCTTTTTTTTTTTCTCAAGACAGTATTTTATGACTTATTCTTTATTTAGGTACAAATCTTAACTTTTGCTGTCTTTGTGCAAGCAAGTATTATGTCTTATTTAATTTGTAATCTCACATAGCAAGTGAATTAGTTTATATTCTCTAAAATTAACAGAAATATTCAATGGTAAAAACATTAGAATCCATCTCCATCTTTGATAAAGAAATAGAGACCCACAAAGATTACATAATGAAATAATGGGAAAGTCCATACAAAAGCCATATTAAAAATACTGATTACACAAAATGTTCTTCTATAAAACAAAATAGGGCAAATAAATGGGATTTACTATATAATAAACTTAACCTGTAACAAATAATGCTGGAACCAATAAAAACCACTAATGCTGGTTTGCTTTATTAGGATTTAGATGGACTTCTGAGGACACTATGAGAAAAATCAGAACAAATTACTTGTTTTTCTTTCTCTGGACAATAATCAAAAGCACTCTATTTTTTCTCTGGTCTTAGATCTGTGCTTGAAGTTAAAAATTTTTTGAATTGTATATGCTATGTGAATGTATATGAATATGCATGTGTACATATGCGAGGTGTGATCAGAAAATACAGTGAATGTTCAAAATAAAAAAAGTTTATTACAGGGCCGGCCAAGTGGCGCGATGGTTAAGCACTGGCTTGGGAAGCCAGCGGCCCCAGTTCGGGTCCCACATATGAGGGCCCAGTAACACTGCCCTCAAAAAAAAAAAAAAAAAGTTTATTACAGTAAAAGACACATTGCTATTAATCCCCCTCAAAATACTCCCCCTCATTTCCAATACACTTGTCCCATTGTTCTTGCCACTTTCTGAAGCAGTTCTGGAAGTCCTCATTTGTGAGTGTCTTTAGTTGCGCTGTCGTGGCTGCCTTGATGTCCAGAATCAATTCAAAACGTTTACCTTTCATGGTCATTTTGACTCTGGGGAAGAGCCAGAAATCTTAGGTGCCAGATCTGGTGAATAAGGTGGATGAGGACACACCATAATGTTTTTATTTGACAGAAATTGCTGTACCAGAAGAGATGTATGACACAGAGCCTTTCTGTTGTGATCAATAAATACGGTGAATGCTGCTGCTAAGTGCCATCCCACGGAAAGGCAGGGATCTTCAATACAGGAAACAGCATGTCAAACCTGAGTAACAATGTGACAAGTTTCAACTTGTTCGGTGCAGTCAGTTGGGTGTGAGCTATGGTGAGAGATGTGTTTTATTTTTATTTTTTTTTGAGGGCAGTGTCACTGGCCCTCATATGTGGGACCAAACCGGGGCGCTGGCTTCCCAAGCCAGAGTTTAACCACCGCGCCACTCGGCCGGCCCTGAGAGATGTGTTTGAAAGTGTGCCGTAAATCATCCTCCATCATGACAATGCTCCTGATGTCATACATCACTTCTGGTACAGCAATTTCTGTCAGATAAAAACATTACGGTGTGTCCTCACCCACTTTATGCACTGGATCTGGGACTATAAGACTTCTGGCTCTTCCCCAAAGTCAAAATGATTCAGGACATTGAGGCAGCCACACAGCGCAACTAAAGACACTCATGAAAGAGGATGTCCAAAACTGCTTCAGAAAGTGGCAAGAATGATGGGATAAGTGTGTTTGAAGCAAGGGGGAGTATTCTGAGGGCGATTAATGGCAATGTGTCTTCTACTGTAATAAATTTTTTAATGTAAACATTCACTGTATTTTTTCTATCACACCTCATGTATCTTTATATATACCCACTTAGGGTTGAGGTGGGGGAGGTGTGATGCGGGTGAAACGGAATAAGGTGGAAAGAAGCAATGAAATGGAAGAAGGCACAAAAAAACACAGTGTGTGTAATATGATCACATTTATACATTTATATAAATTATGTGTGTGTAAAATTATATAAAGACATTTTTTAAAAGGAAAGAAGGAAGAAAAGATATAAGGAAGGGAGAGAGGAATGGAGGGAAGAAGGAAAGAAGGGAATTGAAAGACCTTCTCTTCCAATAAGTAATTCTAGGGCAAGTAGTTGAGGGGTTTTATTTTATTTGTGTGTTTACTTATTTAAATTAAACCCTTACTTGAAACCATTACAATAAATTCCAGACAATTTTTTTAGTAGAAGAATATGTAGAATCTTTAATCTGCTCTTGGATTCGGGAAGACTTTGTTAAGCATAATAACAATGAAGGAATCTACCAAAAAAAAAAAAAGACACTTTGATCATTTTAAACATTAAAAATGTATAGGGATTTCAAGTGAAAGACATCAGAGTGAGGTTGCATTATAAACTCCTTCTCCCCAGAGACCTAACAAAAATGGATGAAAAATTGCTTGTGTGTGTGTGTCAAAAATTGACCAACTGCACAGTGAAGGTGCACTACCCCATGTCATACAGTACAACAGGTGGTGCCCAAGGGAAGAAACCGAAGGTTCTTGAACCAATGTGCCTCATCCAAAGCAGTACAGGAGACAGTTAAATCAACAAATTATGGAGAGAAACCCAAAAACAGATGAATAACAGGTTGGGAAAACCCTTTGAGATAAATCATCACCTTCACCAATAGACTTTAGTGGAGATGAAAAGAACCTGAGGTCTTTCTAGTCTGAGAGGAAAGAGAAGAAACGCAGAATGATCTCAGCCACATATAGATACCTGCTGTTGGCTAACAGTGAGTCGTTCTGTAGTGATGGGACACTGACTAGTGAGTATATAGAAGGATATACTGTGTCACTGACAGGCAGGGAGGCACTCACTAGCAGAAATGTCTAAGACAAGGACTAGGAGCCTGCAAAACATTCTTGTGACCAAACACAAGGGAAAGACCAGCACTCAGGGGGAGCTCTACCAAGTGAAAAAGAGATTCTGTCTGTGCAACCCTCCTGGACACACTAGCGATTGCTCCCCTTCCCCATAGTAATGATTTTATAATGAGACAGCTCACATATAGGTAAAATAAGTGAAATTAGAAGCAGGGCGGTATGTGTGTGATGTGGGTGTCTCAACCTTGAGGAAAGATGTGCAGGAAAGTTCAGAAAGGGTGTGCTATAACAAAATCAGAGTAGACGAGTCTGCATTATGAATAAAGAGAACCACCTTTAGCCTGGGAGCTCTAGAACGTCTAAGACTCTGCAGACACATCAACTCTCCTGCTGGCCCTTTAATGGGGTCAGTGTGAATAAGCAAGGTGTTGGTGAATCCAAGTTGCTTTGTATCTTCTACCTGGTATCAATGCTGCATGAAAACATGCAGCTCTATTTCCCAACCTCAGTCGTAGCAAGCAGATGTTAGCCAAACTTGTGCTAAACCTATTAGAAAGAGGTGGGGTTGCAAGAGAGAAAGCTTTCCAGGGTTTGTAGCAACACTGTGATGCTTGTATCAGGCTACTTTAAACATACTTGGAAATCTAAAGAACAGACAAATGTCCGTGTTGTACTTTTTATATTACGTGACCCTTTATGCAAACCTTGTTTTGTCTTGTCTGTAAGGCAAGTGAGCATTTTTTAAAATTACACAGACTCCCCAACAAATGTTAGAATATGTCCCAATAACAAGTGTTCTACAGCACTCAATTAATAGTGAGCAGCCTGATTTATTTTTTTTTTTAAACAAAGAGGCCACTGGAATGACAGTCAGCATAGCCCTTTGTTCCAGTGGCTTTTGTGACTTGGGGTTATTGTGGCAGCTGTCTGGACACTTTTCCTACCCTCTTTGTTATCCTGGGGCTCTCGTCCAGCTAGCGGGTTTTGACTAAGTGGAAGGAGGAGCTTGCACTAAATATTCCCAGTAGTTAAGAGGAACTCAGCAGAACTGAAAACAAAATGGTAGACAAATGTAATAAGACCCTTTGAAGGAGGGAAAACTGGGGAAGGGATAGAGAGAAGGCACTTGAAAGCTTCAGATGAAGTTTCATGACAACTTTTCACTGCGAACTACTAACAGTGGCACCAACACTCTCAGGTATCCCTTTCTTTTAAGCCTGGTGACTGATAGGAGTAAGAATGGAAGTAAAAGATATGAACAACCAATGTGATTCACCAGCAAAAGCAGAAGCCCCAGTACTCAGCAGTGAAGGAGTGGGCAGACCTAAAACCCAAAGGAAACACACACATACACACACACACACACACACACACACATACACACACACACGTGCACGCACGAAGAGGATGACTTCCTGCAGGTGTGGAGTGAACTCAAGAGAGAACATTCAGCCAAGTCACTCCTCCTAGGCTACACAAAGCCAAGCTGCACTTTTCCACCCTGCCACATCTTCAAATGCCCAGGCTGTAAGCTAGCCTGGAAAGGGCATGTAAACACGTCTCAGAGGAAAGACAGTAAAGAAATCATTCATTTTGACTATATCATAACAAAAGAAGGTTTGAATAGAAAAATATCAAGCAAGACCAAATCAAAAAGAAAAGGCATAGCAATAGGGCAAAAAATACTACAAGAAATCAGACAAATAATGAAAGAACACAGCATGCGTAAGAAAATGGAATTAAACACTCCCTGAAAAATAGAATAAAATTCCCAGAAACTGCTTTATACTGTAAAACATAATAAGAACATGAATTCAATAATGAAGCAAAAGTGCAAAGTTGATAGCACAATAGAATTAAGTTCAAGGGGAAATTGCAGAGCTAAGAAAAGAGAAGACTAAAACAACAGCTTATAGAGCAAATAATACCAAAGGAACTGAAAACAGAATTAATGATGGAGGAAAAGCTTGAGATAATCACAGTGAATGAAGAAGAGAAACAGAGAAATTACACTCATTAGATAGTAGATAACCAAGGACAAACAAAGACACACAGATGTGGAAATAACAAACGTTCTCAGAAACAGAACACCAAATGAAGAAAACAAACAATATTCAAAGTTATAGTACTAAGAAACTGCTAGTTAAATGTGGCAGGTTGAACAGGTTACCTGAAACTCCATTAAAATGATAAAGAGGTCAAAGGATTGAGAGAGGAGACAAAAGCCTATCGAACATTTTAATTAAATAGAGGAGATCTAAATTAGAAGGGTGGCAACTGCCCCCACCCCGCATAGTGGAGTGAGATAAAGCTTACACACATGCAGAGGGATATACAAGAATATGGAAGTCTGAGGAACTGAAAACATTAGGAATCGTGGAATGCAGGGAGTGGCTGGAAACAGGACTGGTTAAAAGTATATAAAAGAATAAATACCCCCTATATAAAAGAATAAATACCCTCTCCTCCAGATCTCTTTTCCCACCCCAAACAGCCAGACATCAACCTCTCCCACATCCTAGCAAGAATGGAAGGCTAATTCTCTGATAATATTGAATCCAAAAGGCCTGGGGTTTGGGAACATCAAGCACAGCAGAAAAAGGTGGAGCCCTTGACTGTAAATGAGGGACTGAGTGAAAGAACAATGTAATAAACCATGAGACTCCCTTTTCCCTTTCCCCACCCGTTTCTAAAATGCCATCTCTGTACTTATAACCAGAGGGTCCTCCTCCGGAAACAATCACTGGCTGAGAGAGGAGCTGATCAACAGTCCAGCATTGCTGTCCTTCCTCCCATCCCACACAAAGCTTCCAGTCAGTTACTGAGTCAGTTACTAAAAATATTGAGTTATTGGGCCGCCACTCGGCGCAGTGGTTAAGCGCTGGCTTGGGAAGCCAGCGGCCCCGGTTCGGGTCCCATATATGAGGGCCAGTGACACTGCCCTCAAAAAAAATAAATAAATAAAATTGAGTTACTGTATAGTTCAATGGGGAGGCGAGTATCACAAAGTAAACAAAAACAAACTATTAACAAAAACAAACAAGGTCATGGAGACAAGTTGGGGGATGGGGGATGTAATATCCTCAGAAAGATAAAAAGAAGTTATTACACCTATATAGTAAAAAGAGGCTGTAAAAAGAGAGAGATTATTGTAAATTATAAAAAGTATGATTGAAAAGACAAAAAGTCTATGGAAAGCTTAAATGATAAAAGGCAAGGACAGCTCCGGGAAACACAATAAAATACAAAGAGGTAGCCAACAGGAGGGGAAATATGAGCAAATTAGAGAATCAAAGAAGCCCAACGTGAGAATATGAATTCTGTAATGAGAGAAGAGAGAATTTAATGGGAATTATTACAGAAATCATATTAGAAAATTCCCCAGAAGAAAAGGACTTGAATGTCTAGATCCACCTACAAAAGATCAGCCCCTTTGGAATCTAGGAACAGGAAGCAGGGCCTCTGAAATTCTGAGGAAAAGTTATTTCCGACTTAGAATGCCATATCTAATGAAAGAAAAAATACATTTTAGGATAAGAACGCGCAACACGTTACCTCCCATTCATTTGCGCCCTCTCCGGAAGCTAATGGAGGCCGCCCTGGAGGCCAGCCCAGAGGAGTCCAAGACCGTCATGCTCCAAGGCGCCCCCTCAGCTTCCGGGTTATCACGGAGAGTCACGTGCGCAGCCTGCGAGCAGCCAGCCATCCCCCGGCTTGCAAGCCATGGCCCCTGGCATCGGCGCAGTGGGAGGGCTTCGCAAGGGCTGTGGCGCCAGTCCTCCCTCAGCTTTCAGGCACACCTTCGCACACCCATGCCTCAGGACACAGCCTGTGCAGACCAACCCCTCCCAGCAGGAATGGCTGCCCCCCTCCCCACCCCCCAGCCTCCTAGAGAGGCTCTGCAAATGGCCTCTCCCTCAGCTCCCTGGACTGCCCCCCACTTCGTCCACCCTCACTGAGTGTCCCCAGCCCTCAGGGCCTCCTGCTTCTGGTCTCAGTTCTGAGGGTCCCCGTGGAAAGTGGACTTTGGGGGATCGTAAGTGGACTCAGGGGTGGTGGGGGGATCCAACAGGGAGCCAACTTCATGGAGCCCCAAAGGAGGAACCCCCAAATGTCAGGGGCCCCTAGACCTCATCCTCGGCCCAGATACCAGCACCGAGGCCTCACACGCCCCCTCCCAGAGCGACCCAGTCCATTCCTTCCTCGGACAGCAGTGCTCCTGGGAACCGGACGCCCAAGGGGGCCCCGGGGGAGCGCCCACCCTGCCGGGGAGCGGACAGCACGGCTGGGGTGCAGCCCCTGCTGGAGCAGCGGGTAGGGAGCGTCATGGCGCCCTCCAGACCCCAGCCCGGGATTCTGTTACCTTGTGTGGACGGGGTAAATCATTTTCCAGGTAGTTCACCAAAAGGAGGGTTTATGGAAGCAAAACCACTGCAGAAAATACACACCTCCAGCGGCTCCCAACGTTGCAAGGTGCTCCCCCTTCTCAAGAAATATATATATATATATTTCTCCCGGGTTGTTAGAACCATCAAGTTTTAGCAGGAAGTGAGGACCACAAGGTAACAGGAAGCCCAGCTCAGGCCACAGACCTCCCAGCTCTTGGGACAGTTTTCTTAAAGCACCAGTTAACTTTTAGAACTTGGAACCCGGCCTCTGGCCCTTTCTGCTGGGACACATAACTGAGTGGCTTTGGCTCCTACATCTGAACCCTAACCTCTGGCTTCCTTAGCCAAAGCACCAGAACTGAGTGGTCTAGACCTCTGACTGACCCCTGACTCTCATCCCATCATCAAACTGCGGCCAGCAGCCTGCTCCAGGCCCTAAGATGCAAGGTCCTACTCCGTCCCTGGGCCTGCACTGCCTCCGTCCCTGGGCCTGCACTGCCTCCATCCCTGGGCCTGCTCTGCCTCCGTCCCTGGGCCTGCTCTGCCTCCGTCCCTGGGCCTGCACTGCCTCTGTCCCTGGGCCTGCTCTGTCTCCGTCCCTGGGCCTGCACTGCCTTCAAGGGCAGACTGTTGACCTGCCCCTGGGCCTGAAATGTGGAAAGGATGGTTTCTTTTTTGCTTTCTTCTTTCTTTTCCCCCATGCTTCAGAGACACCAGAATTAATAACACTGCTTTTTTATTTTGGTCGGCCAAAAAACTAAATAAATCAATAATAAGAACTTCATGGTTGGAAATCAATAGATAATGCCTAAAACAGATCAAGAAAGAACAGTATTTTTTTTGTTGAGATGTATGGAAGTAAGTAAAATGGGAAGAGCACAAAAAGTCAAGCAAAACTGCCCCTGGAGACCAGAATCCAGGGAGTAGAGTCAGTCTCAGGAACTGCCTGTTTTCCTGAACCTTTTTAGCATTATTTGACATTTAAACTAAATGCATTGCTGTGATAAAAATAAAAAAATATATGTTAAAATACTCTGTGGGTCATATGAAATATGTCTGCAGCACAGAGGCAGCAGCCTGTGATTGCCAGTTCTTACCCACTAAACTTACCATGTTTTTGGCAAGAAAAAAACGAATGGGTGCAGGAATCTCTAGGACCCGACCTGTTCCCTGTCAACAGGCAAGGCAGCATAATGGCTAAATTCAGATGGTAGGGTCAGACCACAAGGGTTCCAATCCCAGCTCTGCTGCCGATTAGCTCTGGGACCCTGGGCAATTAATTAACCTTACTGTGCCCCCATTTTCTCATCAACCCTCAGAGACTTGCTATAAGAAATAATTACATTAATACATGTAAAGTACTTAGACTAGTACCTGTGGCACAATAAGCACTACATATTAGCTGTTAACATTAACATTATTTTAAAGTTCAGTATTATTAAGCCATCTCTAGTAGACAAAAGTGGTCCCAACACCAGTCAGCTGGCAAAAGATACCCGGAGTTTCTCATGGGAGCCTCACCTGTAGGAGAGAGGGCTAATGCCTTAGGTGCAATACCCAGGTTTTCCTGGGCACCCTACCTGCTTGAAGCTGGAAATCTCTGCTACCCCAGCCTCTAGTACTATGGGCGTGCCTGGGGGACAGAGGGAGATGGGTTGCGTGTGAGAACACTTAAACCACCTCTCATGAAATCTGAAAATTTGGTGACCAACAAACAAAAACACCTTGGTTTTTTCAACAGTGACTCCAAAGGACCACAAGAGCAGAAAGGGCAGGAGAGATCGAGGCTCCCTGGCCCCATTTCATAGTATTATTTTCCTGACTATTGTAACTTGCACTACTCCTTGACCTAAGAAAGCTGTTAGATTCATGAACTTAATGAAGAGATGAGACCCTGGGAGAGGTAGTAGGGAGGAAGGCAGTCTGAGGGGAAAGGGGGTGCTGAACTATTTGATTTCAATATTAGAAGAGATTTTTATTTGTAAACAAATCTCATGAAATAGGAAGAGTGATTACGCACACCCCAACCATATATGTAAGTGTGTATGGGGGTGTGTGTAGAGAGAGACCAAAAGGAGGGCCAGCCAAGTGGCACATTGGTTAAACGCTGGCTTGGGACGCCAGGGGCCCCGGTTCGGGTCCTATATATGAGGGCCAGTGACACTGCGCTCAAAAAAAATAAACTAAAATAAAATTAAATTAAATTTAAAAAAAGTAAAGATAAAGACAGAAAAGAGAAAAGAAAGGAAAAGAGGAAAGGAGGAGGATGAGAAGGATGAGGGGAGAAGTAGAGGAAGGAGAGGAGAAAAAAGAAAGGATTGGAGATGAGAGGGAAAGAAGACAGTAATAGTACTTAAAAATGGAGATTCTTGGGGCCAGCCGAGTGGCTCAGTTGATGAAGAGCTCATTCAAGAGTGCAAGCTCTGAGCAACAGGGTCACCAGTTTGATTCCCGGCCTGAGCTGAGCAGCCACTGAGCTGCCAATAGGTGGCAGGATGGCTCAGCTAAAAAAAAAAAAAAAAAATTGAGACTCTCCCTCAAATGTAACCCACAGCTCCGTTCCTGCACCCAACATCCTTCTGCCTAAACATCTTACAAAGCTATTCTTTCCATTGCTAGAAAGCTCTCATTGTTAGGAAGCTTTCCCTTTGTGGCAGGCACTGGACTGCACTTTTACAGATCTCCAGCAGCAAGGAAGAGAACTGATAAGGGCCCAGCTGCTGCTCAAGTCAGGCCCCCCCAGAATAGACCCAGCCAATGACTGAAGTCAGCACAGAAGGCAGGCCGAGAACCCTGATAGCTCAAAGGAGTGGACTCCCAAGGCTCTGAGGAAGCTTCCTTAGACTGCTAGGCAAGCAAGAGTCTCCCTCCCAATCTCCCCTTCCTCTCTCCTGCACTCAGGGTCAGGCTGGCTTCAGAGCCCGGGGCTCCTCAACTTACCCAGAACCCTCCTTACAGTCCCCCCCATCCCCCCGCACAGGAATTCCCTTAATACAACCCTCACTTGTTTAATCTCATCATGGTGACTGCTCCTTGGAGGATTTGAACTAACACATAATTGTATGTATATTTTACCCAAACAGAGACAGAACCTTATTTTTACTTTTACCAATTGCTCCCAGTTCTAGTCACAGGAATCACTGCCCAAGTCTATTCTACTGTGACACCAATTTTTCTGGTCAAATATCCATAAAGGCAGTGATGAGCTGTCCCCTGTGTGAGTGTGTGTGTGTGTGTGTGTGTGTGTGTGTGCGTGTGTGTGTGTAAGGTGGGGCTGGAGTGAAGGTGATGCTAGGAGAGGTAAAATCTGATGAAAAAATAGTGAGAAGACATAACTGCCAATACAAAGAAGATCTGAAAGTGATGGTTTCCTGGAAAATATAAATGATAAAACTTGGCCTCGAGTAGAAAGCCTGACTAGACAAAGGAAGGATAGAGAAATTAAAAAGTTAGTCAAGGAACTTCACCAGACCCAGCAACTTTCATGGAATAGATCATTCCAACATCATTTGAATTACTGCAGAGAATAATAAGACATGACAAGTTTCCCAACTCATTCCAATCGGCTAGCATAATATGGATATCAAAACACAAAGATAGCATGCACCCACATATACACTCACACACAAAGAGACAGAGAGGAAACAAGAGACCAGTAATAATAATGATAATATTTACAATCATGGCTACAGCAACAATAATAACAATAGCTAACATTTATTGAGTGTTTACCATGTACCATGAACTATTCCAAAGCTTATATACCCAATGCTGAAAGGCAAGATCTCTTACTATTGAGTTGTTGGAAAAGTCATGACGTATTTTTTCTATGTTTCTCGTTGCAAAAATGCATCATGACTTTTCAGACAACCCAATATTAACCCTGTTTTAGAGGAGAAATTGAGACATGGAGAGATTAGGTACATTACCCAAGAGCACATAGCCAGGAAGCAGTGGGGCTGAGAGGAATATAAATATAAAATCCTCAAAACAATATTGGTGAACTAAATCTATCATGACCATACAAGGTTTATCCCAGGAATATAAGACTGCTCCAAAAACAATTAAGAAATTTATTTATGGATACCATTGCCTTAAGAGAATAACAAAGCAAAAAAATGATACAAAAATCATTCTTGATAGCCAAGAAACCTACAGTACCATTATGCTTAAAAGTCAGACGTTGAAACTGCTTCCTTTACAGAATCTCCTCTGCCATCCTACTGTTCAACATTGTATTTGACATCCTGAGCAATGTAATAAAAGAGAAAGATTTAAGAAACCTAAATACTGGAAAGGAGAACAAATAAACATTATTCATTGATAACATAATTACTTAATGGACAATCTGAGATTCAGTAAAAGAGAGGGGGAGGGAAGATGGATAGATAAATAGATGTTAGAATAGAGGAGTGCAGTTGGGTAGTCAAGTATAAGATCATAGAAAACAAAGAGCTTTCAAAGTCCAGATCACATTTAATGCTAAAACCCTAAGGACATTAAACAAAGATGTCCACTCTCACACCCTATTAGTTAGGATTAGCTAACATTGTGCTATAGTGATAGGTTGGTATACTTAGAGATGAAAATGAAATAAAAGGTATACAAATCAGAAGAGATGAATAAAAACCAATTGCACACAACACGACAGCATGTCTGATACCTAACAGAATCAGCTGAACAACTATTACAAGCACAAGACAATAAAGTAAGGTGGTTGCATACAAAAATAACATTTAAAAATCAATACCTTTTCGATATAAAACAACCAGCTAAAACATACAGGAGACCCCACTTAAAATAGTGGCAACATGGGGCCGGCCGAGTGGCGCATTGGTTGGGCGCTGGTTTTGGGATGCCAGCGGCCCCGGTTCGGATCCCACATGAGGGCCAGTGACACTGCCCTCTGCAGCTGACAGCAGCTCCACCTGGAGCTGGGCTGTGCGAGCCCCGGTGATGGTGTGGGCTGCAGCCCCTGCTGCAGTGGGCTGCCATGGGCTGCAGTGAGTGGCCCGCGGCCAGCGTGAGCGGCTGGCAGCCAAGCGTGGGCTGCCAATAGCTGCGATGGGCGACGTCCAGAGGCCAGCGACCGATCTGCCTCATCCGGGAAGAGCGCAATGACGATGCCAACAGTGAAGCAACATCCTCCGCAACTAAAACTGAAGAACAAGAAGACGGCAACTTGTCTGTTCCCCTTCCCCAATTCCCCAACGCTGTTCCCCTCCACCAATTCCCCAATAAAATCTTTAAAAAAAAAAAAAAAAAAATAGTGGCAACATGATAACATAACTTTGGATAAACTTAAACTTTTTGAATAAACGCAACAATAAAAGTGCAAGATCTATATGAAGAAAACATTTAAATAATACTGAGAAACATCAAAGAAGATTAAATAAATGGGGCCGGCCGAGTGGCGCGGTGGTTAAGCGCTGGCTTGGGATGCCAGTGGCCCCAGTTCGGGTCCCACATATGAGTGCCAGTGACACTGCCCTCAAATAAATAAATAAATAAATAAATAAATAAATAAATAAATGGAACAAAAATATTCTGTTTCTAAATAAGAAGATACGTTAATAAGGTATCAACTCTATACCAAAGGTACCATAAAATTGAATGTACTCCCTCCCTTTCTTCCCACACCCAAATCAAGATTTCTTGAGAAATGCAGAAGCTGATTCTGCAGTTCCTATTAAAAAAAAAATAATGAGGAATATTTTTTAAAAGAAGAGTATTGAGACAGCACAGCACTTTCAAATATTAAAACATTTTATAAAAATAAACAGGTAGAAAGACAGTTGCTTCTGAAGCATAAATAGGTAGATCAATAGAACAGAATGAAGAGTTAAGAAATAGTCCCAAATGCTATTTGGGTATTAGTGTAGATATTTAATATATGAAAAAGGCTGGGTTTCAAATAAGTGGGGGAAATATGTACGATTCAGTAAATACCAGTAGTATTAGCACAACAGGGCGGCCATCTAGAAAAAACAAGTAAGAATCCTACATCATTTCTTCGTCAAGCACATTCCAGGTGGATCAAAGCTTTCAATGCAAATGGGAAATCATAAGTCATAAAATGATAGAATAAAATTTAGAAGTTCGTGTGGGGGAAGGAGTAGTTTGTTTGCTTGTAACTTCAAAACAGAGAAACCCTTCCTAAGCAAGACATAAAACCTAGAAGCTATTTAAGAAAACAGATGAGGGCCCACCAAGTGGTGTGTTGGTTAAGAGCTGGCTTGGGACACCAGCGGCCCCAGTTCAGATCCCACATATGAGGGCCAGTGACACTGCCCTCTACAGCTAAGATGGTGAACAACAGCTCCACCTGGAGATGGGCTGCTGTGAGTCCCCGGAGCGCATAGCTGCAGCCCCTGCTGCAGTGGGTTACCATAGGCTACAGTGAGTGTCTGGAAGCCAGCGTGAGCAGCTAGCAGCCGGTGTGAGCTGCCAAGAGCCACTGTGAGCAGCCGTCCAGAGGCCAGCAACCCATCTGCCTCACCCAAGAAAAGCGCAATGATGATACCAACATGGGCCAGTGAAGCAATGTCCTCCACAACTAGACTGAAGAACAAAAGGATAGCAACTTGTCTGTTCCCCTTCCCCGGTTCCCCAGTGCTGTTCCCCTCCCCCAATTCCCCAATAAAACCTTTAAAAAAAGAAAACAGATGAACTTGGCTATATAAAAATTAAAAATCTCCATAGAGCAAAATACAACACGGTCAAAAGACAAAGGACAAACTGGTAGACAATGGGCTAATCTCTCAGTACAAACATAGCTCTTAAAATTCATCAATGAAAGACCAAGAACACCACATGATCTAATCATTCTACTTCTGGGTATATACACTTGTATCCAAAAGAATTGAAGACAAGATCTTGAAGAGATATCTACACTGCCACGTTCACTGCAGCACTACTCATAATAGCCAAGAAATGAAAACAGCCAAGGGTCCATAGACACATGAATGGATTTTAAAAATGTGGTATGCGCATGCAATGGGATATTATTCTGCCTTAGAAAAAAAGGAAATCCTGCCATTTTTGACAATATGGATGAACTATGCTAAGTGAAATAATCCAAACACGGAAAGACAAATACTGCATGACTCCGCTTATATGAGTTATCTAAAACAGTCAGACTCAGAGAAGGAGAGAGTACAATAGTGATTGCCAACAGCTGGAGGCAGGGGTAATGGAGAGTTGTTATACAATGAGTTTAAAGTTTCAGTTATGCTAGATGCATAAATTCTAGAGATCTGCTGGATAGCGTAGTGCCTATAGTTAATAAGGTGTTATACATGTCAAAATTTAAGAAGGTAAATCTCATGTTAAGTGTTATTACACACAAAACAGAGACACAAGGAAACTTCGGAGGTGTTGGATATGTCTACTATCTTGATTGTGGTGATGATATGACAGATGTATGCATATGTACAAAACCACTAAATTGTACACATTAAATATATGCAATTCTCTATATATCAATTATATCTCAAAGCTATTAATATTTTTTAAAAGACAAACAATAAAATTGAAAAGTAGGCAAAGAACATTAAGAGACAGTTCACAGGAGTGAAAATACAAATGGCTTCCAAAATAATAAAAAGAATTAAGGAAATGTAACTTAAGAGACTAATAAGATACAATTTTTTATGTTAACAAAAATGTTATAGACTGATAAGATACATTGCTTGAGAATAGACAGAAATGGGCATATTCAAACATAATTGGGGCCGGCCGAGTGGCGCATTGGTTAAGCGCTGGTTTTGGGATGCCAGGGGCCCCGGTTCGGATCCCACGTGAGGGCCAGTGACACTGCCCTCTACAGCTAACAACAGCTCCACCTGGAGCTGGGCTGTGCGAGCCCCGGTGATGGTGTGGGCTGCAGCCCCTGCTGCAGTGGGCTGCCATAGGCTACAGTGAGTGGCCAGCAGCCAGCGTGAGTGGCCCGCAGCCAGCGTGAGCGGCTGGCAGCCAAGCATGAGCTGCCAATAGCCGCGGTGAGCGACATCCAGAGGCCAGAGGCGGATCTGCCTCATCCGGGAAGAGCGCAATGACGATACCAACATGGGCCAGTGAAGCAATGTCTTCCGCAACTCGACTGAAGAACAAAAGGACAGCAACTTGTCTGTTCCCCTTCCCCGATTCCCCAACGCTGTTCCCCTCCGCCAATTCCCCCAATAAAATCTTTAAAAAAAAATAATAATAATAATTGATTGAAGTATAAATTAAAGTAGTATTTTTAGAGAAAAATCTAAGATTTCAATATATGTAGCCCTTGTTCCAGAAGTTCCACATCTATGAATTTATCCTTTAGTCACTCATATAGTCATATTGTGGAATATCGGGCAACCATAGAAAAAAGGAGGCAATTCTGTATTATTGACATGGAACAATCAAAATCATAAAACACTATGTATAAAATAATTTATGTAAAAAAAGTGAAAAATTTAAAAAAGTCTCAAATACATACAAATTTATATATAATATAATGCCTACAAACACATTTAAAAGACTATCCAATAAACCATCAAATTCTGATGAAAATGGTAGGAGAGAAAGAATTATGTTATCTTTTTTCTCCCTAAATTTATAGTTAGTGTGTAATAACATATTTTTAAAATATTTGTGAATTTTAATTTAGTAAATTCCACTTGTAGAATTCATTCTAGGAAATGATCCAAAAATCTTGAAAGGTTTTATATCTGAGGATTTTTATTTTTATTATTTATTTATTTATTTATTTATAATATTTTATTGGGGAATTGGGGGAGGGAACAGCATTGGGGAATCCAGGAAGCAGAATAGACAAGTTGCTGTCCTTTTGGTTATTCAGTCTAGTTGTGGAGGATGTTGCTTCACTGGCCCATGTTGGTATTATTGCGCTTTTCCCAG
The DNA here is from genome assembly GCA_033961575.1 of Aselliscus stoliczkanus. Taxonomy (NCBI): domain Eukaryota; kingdom Metazoa; phylum Chordata; class Mammalia; order Chiroptera; family Hipposideridae; genus Aselliscus; species Aselliscus stoliczkanus. The sequence continues at coordinate 30,660,553 of CM066731.1, forward strand.
GTGAAGCAGTCACTCGCTGGCCACTGGACAGCCACTCATGGTAGCTGATGGCAGCTCACAAAAGTGCACACCCGCAGCTGGCCAGCACCACTGCAACCTAAGCCGTTGCTGGCGACTCACAGCAGCCCAGCTCCAGGTCGAGCTGTTGTTCACCATCTTAGCTGTAGAAGGTGCAGTGTCACTGGCCCTCATGTGGGATCCAAACCCAGGCTCTGCTGCTCAGAGCTGGTGTCCCAAACCAACTCTTAACCAACGCACCATTAGGCTGGCCCCAGCGAGGATTTTTATAAAAGTCTTATTTTATTTATTTATTTTTTTAATTTTTTTTTTAAACTGGGAAATTGGGGGAGGAGAACTGTGCTGAAGAATTGGGGAAGGGGAACAGCCAAGTTGTTGCCTTTCACTCTTAGTTGTGGAGGGCGCAGCAAGCTCAGCTCCAAGTCCAGTCACACCTCTCAGCTCAAGGTGCTGCGTTCAATTAGTTGCAGGTGGGTATAGCCACCATCCCATGTGGGAGTCCAACCAGCAGGCTTGTCGTTAAGAGCACACACTTGGGCCGGCCAAGTTGCGTATTGGTTAAGAGCTGGTTTGGGGATGCCAGTGGCCCTTGTTCGGATCCCACATATGAGGGCCAGTGACACTGCCCTCTACAGCTAACAACAGCTCCACCTGGAGCTGGGCTGTGCGAGCCCGGGAGATGGTGTAGGCTGCAGCCCCTGCAGCCAGCGTGAGCGGCTGGCAGCCAGCGCGAGCTGCCAATAGTCGTGGTGAGCAACCATCCAGAGGCCGGCAACCAATCTGTCTCATCTGGGAAGAGCGTAATGATGCGACCAACATGAGCTAGTCAAGCAACGATCTCCACAACTAGACTGAAGAACAAAAGGACAGCAACTTGTCTGTTCCCCTCCCCCAATTCCCCAATAAAAAAATATTTTTTGAAAAAAATTTAAAAAAAGAGCACACACTCTATCCCCTGATCCACTCGGGCATCAGCTCAGCTCAAGGTGCCAAGTTCTGTCTTTAGTTGTGGGTGGGCATAGCTCACCATCTCGAACAGGTAGCCTTGTTAGGAGTACATGCTCTCACCAGCAAAGCCTTGGCAGCTCAGCAGCAGCTCAACTCAGGCTCGACTCACTGGCCCATGTGGGAATCGAACTAGGACCCTGTTGGTCAGAGCTCGTACTCTTGAACAAGCTCTTAACCAACTGAGCCACTAGGCCAGGCCCTTATTTTATAATAGTGAAAACTATGGCAACAATCTACATATAACCTAAATGTAAGTCAATGATAGTAAATTCACAGCACATTATGCTCTTCAGCCATTAAAATATTTAGGAAAAAATGATAAAATCATGGACAAATACTTATAGAGTTAGGTTGGAAAAAATAAAAAATATGCAATAGGACTAATTACTTAAAATTGCCTTTCATCAGTATAGTGTTTTATAAGTTTCACAGGGAAAGGTCATTATTTGTACCTTGCAAGTGGTAGACTTCCTAATCAAACAATCCTGAAGTTTACAGCTTCAAGAATATTTGAAAAAAGGGGCCAGCCGAGTGGCTCATAGGTTAGGAGTTGGCTTGGGAGCACAAGCTCTGAGCAGCAGGGCCGCCAGTTCGGATCCCACATTGGCCAGTGACACTGCGCCCTTTACAGCTGGGATGGTGAACTACAGCTCAACCTGGAGCTGGGCTGCTGCGAGTCCCCAGCAACGGGGTAGACTGCAGTGGGGCTGCAGTAGGCTGCTGTAAGCCACAGTGAGTGGCCGGCAGCCAGCGTGAGCAGCCGTGAGCCACCATGAGCAGCCGTCCAGTGGCCAGTGACTGATCTGCCTCACCCTGGAAGAGCACAATGATGATACCAACATGGGCCAGTGAAGCGACGTCCTTCACAACTAGATTGAAGAACAAAAGGACAGCAACTTGTCTGTTCCCCTTCCCCGATTCCCCAACGCTGTTCCCTCCCCCAATTCCGCAATAAAATGTTTAAAAAAAAAAAAGAGTATTTAAAAAACACAAACAGGAGAAAGTATAACATGCATCATATGAAATCCTAGATAATCAAAGAATGTACTTAAAATAATAAGTTCAACCTTCTACTGGAATTAAATATTTTTTTCCCTTAAGCAGTAGCCATACTTTAAGCTGAAGTTTCCTTTTATTTATTTTTTTTTATTTTTTATTTTTTGAGGGCAGTGTCACTGGCCCTCATATGTGGGACCGAACCGGGGCCGCTGGCTTCCAAGGCCAGAGCTTAACCACCGCGCCACTCGGCCGGCCCTGAAGTTTCCTTTTTGTGCCCTCTCTGTTAGATCTGTAGGGAGAAAAAATAATATACATACTAAAGGTGAACCATAAGAGGGAGATTGAAGAACAGCCTCAATAATTCACAGGCCACATAATGAGTTCTTGATTAATGCAGCTGGCTCTTGTGCCACTAACACTTTAAAATAAAAATAAATTCGGAACTGTCCTACATGTTTTCATGTTGTATCTCAGTTTAGAAACATACTAAATTACTTCCATAAATTGCCTGTTTCCATAGATGTGGAAACTTTAAGGCTACAAGCAACATGAATGTGACAAGAAACACAAAGAGATGTTTCAACCCCATAACGCTAGAAATATTTTTAATGTAAAGTTTAATTATAGAGCCCTAGAGATTTATCGCTGAAAAGTGACTCCATTTTAAATAGCCCTACTATTGAGATAAACAACCAAAGTGTTTGTTAACCACTAATCATAGACCAAAATAGTAGATCAAGTGAGTGGATGAAAGCCTGACCAAATCTGAGAAATGAAAAATAGTAGCAGGTATTTTCAAACACAATAAAGAAGAAAATTTGAAGACTCACATATTTTTGTCTGATTTTGAACCTGACTGCCTCCACTTTTCCTACAACCAATTACCTCAAGAATTAAAGGTAATTGTGCATTTTTTTCTAAATTATGTTTTTTCTAATTATATTGTTTAAGGTTATATAGTCTGTTTCATCTTTGTGGTCTCAGAGCCTGGCATGGTGTCCAGCTCTATGCCTGACTTATAAATTATAAAGTGAAATAGATGTGTGTGGTAACTACTCATTAGTTGTTGTTTGGATATATTCATCCTGAACTCCGTCATCATCAGTGGCTTGGAGATGTGGGCTGCTTATCTCTTGAATAAGTTCCCTGAACTTGTGGTCTTTCATTAGGGAACTTGAGTGCAGACGTGGGTCATTGCTTTCATTGACAAAGGATGGGGGCTGTGAATTAGGGACAGTGCCCAGATCCAATGACTTGTAGTGAGGGAAGAGACCATGGCTGCTGGACTTTCTGCTAATAAACTCTTTTTTTTTTTTTTTTAAGATTTTATTGGGGAATGGGGGAGGGGAACAGCATTGGGGAATTGGAGAAGGGGAACAGACAAGTTGCTCTCATTTTGTTCTTCAGTCTAGTTGCGGAGGATGTTGCTTCACTGGTCCATGTTGGCATCATCACCGCGCTCTTCCCAGATGACGCAGATCGGTCCCTGGCCTCTGGATGGTTACTCACGGCGGCTATTGGCAGCTCACCCTGGCTTCCACCCGCTCACGCTGGCTGCCGGCCCCTCACTGTAGCCTATGGCAGCCCACCACAGCAGGAGCTACAGCCTACACTGTTGCTGGGGCTCGCAGCCCAGCTCCAGGTGGAGCTGTTGTCAGCTGTAGAGGAACAGTGTCACTGGCCCTCATATGTGGGATCCGAACCGGGGCCGCTGGCATCCCAAAACCAGCTCTTAACCAATGCGCCACTCGGCCTGCCCTTCTGCTAATAAACCTCTTATTACTGATGCTGAACTCTCTACAATCCCACCCCACCCCGCAAAGAGCTTTAAAGGTATCAAAATACTATATGTATTAAAAACAAAACATAGGGCCGGCCGAGTGGTGCAGTGGTTAAGCGCTGGTTTGGGAAGCCAGCGGCCCTGGTTCAGGTCCCACATATGAGGGCCAGTGACACTGCCCTCAAAAAAAAAAAAAAAAGTGCTGAAAAAACAAAACATAAAACTCTTTCAAGACAGAAAATATAATTTGAGTAAATGGAAAAAAAATTCAATGCAAAACAAGTTACCATTTTAACCTTATCAAACTGGCAGACTAAAAGGAGGAGGATATACATTGTTGGAGAAGGAAGTGGCATCTTCTCCTGAAGATATACTATTGGTAGGAGTGTTAAGGAGAAAGTATCTGGATGGCAGTTTGGAAATATGAATCAAATGTTTTTAAAAAGAGCAACTTTGTGGTCAGAAATGTCTATTCATTGGAACATATTTCAAGGAAATAACTAAGAAATGTGTGAAGATATAGCTGAAGAAAAACCATTCAAATATTTACTGTAATAGTAAAAAACTGAGGAAAAAATTCTACCAGTACAACAAGGAACTGCTTAAATTAATCAAACATTTCCATTCAATGTCAAACTATAGAGCCATTAAAAATATTTATTGCCATAGAAAGCTATCTGTAATCAATATTAATTAAAAGAATAAGTTACTAAAGAGTATGTAAATTGCTATCTCATCTCTGTTTACTTAGTATATTTGTATGTAATTTCATTTTAGAAAAGAATAAAAAGATAGTTGTCAAAGTGTTAGCATTGTTAACATCTCTGGGTGGTAGTTTTGAGAGTAATTGTATTTCCTAATGCTTTTATACAATCAAGTATGAATTAATTACCTTTTAAATGCCATCTTAAATAACCTTAAAAATAAAGCTAAAGTAAAGGAAAAAATTGTCATAAGTTAAATCCATAAAAGTTGATCTCATACTTTCCACATTTGAAAGCAATGAAAGTACTCACGCACACAAAGACAATCTATTTAAGATTAAAAAAAATTTAAAGCTCTGAATATTTTTAAATCATGAAATCAAATGATAAACAAGAAGTTGGGGAAATGATAGCCAGAATTTTGACAAAGGTGTTAATAATTATAGGTGTGTACAAAGCTCTCACAAATCAATAAAAGTATCAACAACCCAATTTTTTAAATTAGGAGTGAAAAATAAGAGCAGGCCACTGCTAACCCATATGGTGCAGGTGCTGGAAGGTGCCCTTTTCCCTGGGCTGAGGCCAGAGGGAAGCATAGCTGGATCTCAGCTCCAAGGTCCCTTCATCCAGGACACAACAACGCAACTGTATGGCAAGAGCAAGATCTTCAATGAAAAGGAAACATAAATGACTAATAAACATCTTAGAAAATGTTTAGCCTTATAATTATCAAACTGCAAAAAAAAACAAAAATACTCTTTCTTTGCCTTTCAAATTGACCAAGAATTTTAATTCATTTACTGGTGACATAACATGAGAAAGACACTCTCAAACACTGTTGGCAGAAAACAAATTTTTACAGTCTTTTTAGAAGTCATTTTCAAATTATGAATCAAGAACCTAAGATACGTATGTATGTCTTCTGTTCTTGTTTTTCCAGAAACCTATTCTAAAGTAATAACCAGAGATACAAAGATTTATATATAAGCATGAGAAAAAACAAAACAACCTAAATATAAAAAATAGGACATGGAAGAGTTCCTCATTAAGTGCTATGTAGAATACTTAAGGAGAAACTAGAAAATGCTAATATAACATTAAGTGGAAAACACAGAATGTCATGAATGATGTAAAAATGGGGGATCATAATTTGTATATTCTTTTGTAACTACATTCATATGCATGCGCATATTAGAAACTGTAAGAAAAATATAAAAATGTTAGGGTCCTGGAATTATGAGTGATTTTTCTTCTTTCTCCTCATGAGCGGATATTATCTGCATAATCAGAAAAAAAGCCTCCCCAAGAAATGGTATTTAAAAAAGAAAACACATACAAACGTAAAACTGTATGACAAAATAGTTGCAATAAAAGTCAGCCTGAGCATAGCATTGAAAGCAGTGAGAATTCAGAAATGCTTCAAAAGAGTGATTTATAAAATAATCCATCAAATATTCAGTACAATAAGAATCTCAGAATCATAAAAACATTTTCAACTTCTTCCATATTCCAGGAATATTTGGTACAACAAAATCTAGTTAGTCTTGAAAGCTCTGAATAGTACATTCAATTCAGTTCACCTGGCCAATTTTTTCACCAGGAGAAAAACTTGTAACTTATAATTAAATGTTTCCCCGGGTAGAGACCATATGGGCATTTCATAGTCTAGGAAGTATCAGGAAGACCAAAAAAAAGCATGTGGGTCTTTTAAGGATGCAACTGCTATTCCAGTTTATTTCAACTCCAGGATACTAGAAGAGATCAACGAATTGTGTCCCAATATTTGAGGGTAAATTCAAAAAGCAAATTTGTGATTTTGTGTGGCTGAATAGAATACAAACCACACCTTTTGTGTTGTTTACTCAAATTGAAGATATATATAGGATAAAAAGATAAATCGGGGCGGCAGGTTGGCTCAGGTGGTTAGAGCGCAAGCTCATACCACTGGGGTTGCCGGTTTGATTCCTACATGGGCCAAGGAGCTGCACCCTCCACAACTAGATTGAAACAACTACTTGACTTGGAGCTAATGAGTCCTGGGAGGACACACTGTACCCCAATAGAATTAAAAAGAAGATAAATCATAGACTTTCACTCATCTCCCTACCAAAAGCCCTATAAGGATGTGTACCTTTATTTAGACTTTGAACATCCAAAGAAGATAACTATTTTTGAAAATGTAAAATACAGTATTTGAGATCTGGTGAATTTCTACACAATGAGAAGAAAAGTATGCCAAGGGAGGAGTCACCTAGGTGTGGAAGAAAACAGAGCAATTGCAAATTTCACTGCTGAATTTACAACCGAAAAGTAGATCTATGCGTTCCTGTTTCACAAAAAGGAGTTCCTGTTGATTCCCACAACCAAATAGTTGCTTTGGTTTAGTTCATATTTACAAAGTTCATTTCTGTTTTTCTTTTGAAACCTTTATTTTCTCCCTGACATAATTTTGGCAGCTCCAGTGATTCTGTGAGGCCATTTTCTCCCTCAAATTCACATCGTGTACTTTTTGTTCCCTACTGTGGATGCTCCTTGGATATATTGATAAGCAAATAATTTCACATTTGCGACAAAGCCTCCATTAGAGATTGCCTGCAGGAAATCCAGTGATGCAATCTCACACAACTCGAGTCTGGCATGATCTATGCACCAGCTTGTAGAAGCAGGTAGATGAGTCACACACTCAGCCCTCCGGGGAAACGCAAGTCTATGTTATGGAAAAAAATAAATTGCTGTTAAAAAAATAATAAAACCTCAAACTTTGGCTACAACTACTTTTTGTTTTTACAGAAGTCATATTCCAGGTTCTTCTCATTCCTCCAAAAGAGTCAATGCAGCTGGACCCACCACCTAGCCTCTCCTAAGAACATTCACGTGGTGTCCGAGATGGTATGGAAGGCAGCCTCGCCCACAGAGAATTTTCTCAAAGGGAAACTACATAGGCACATGCAGCTTACTGAGTAAAAGAAACAGTTTCTCCCGAGTTGTTTCCCAGCTTCGGGGTGTACAAATGTTGGAAAATACTACACCTATTCGTGCTCTATTGAAAAATAGTTGGACTGGATAACTGGGCAAATCCAAAAAGACGGAGTTGTTGAGACACAAACCCAATCTATCTGCAGGTGAGTGAGGCACAGTGCAGAGGGTACACGTGGCACAACAGCAGTGAAGGGCAGGCAGGGTGGCGTGCCTGGACCAAAAGGAGGGGGGCAAGGACCTCTGTGGGCATCAGATAACTTCCTCCTCAAGCCAGCAAGCAGGCAGACTTTCCCATTTTCTTTAGGGTATGTGTATGTGTTATTTCTAAATGTCTCCAGGGCAGAATGACTACTTTAAAAAAATAACCTCTAAATATTTCTCCTTAATTACAAAAGCAGTGTTCACTTCAGCAAACTAGAAAAACACAGAGGCACAACTAAAACACAAAAGTACCTATAATTTCTCTATGCAGAGAGCAAACTACTTTGAACCTGTTGGTGGTTTTATTATTTTTATTCTTTATTTTTTTATGCCTATGCACATTTTAATACATCATGAACATTTTCTCCTGTCAGTAAATATTTTTCCATAATATGATTTATAATACTTGCGTTGTATCCCATCATCTCACTAAAGTATGATTTACTAAACCAATTCTGTGTAGCTGGCCACTTGTTTTTCTGATGTTTCACTTCCAAAAATAGTGCGACCATTAATATCCTGATTAGTTCCTTAAGATAAACTCCTAAAACTGAAATTAATGTGTCAACAGGTGGGCCCATTTTGACCTGTTTTGCCAAACTGCTTTCCAAAAAGTTGGTAATAATTTATAATCCTCCTATAAATGTATTTTCTCCAAATCCAGTTTTGTTCATCTTGGCCACTTTGACAGGGAAACTTGGAACTTCCCTGTTCTATAATCTGTACTTCTTGGATTATTAATAAAGCTAAGTATTATTTCATATGTTTATTAGCCACTTATATAGCTTTTGTAGTTGTCTGCTTGTGGCCTTTAACCATATTTCTACTGAGGCATTTGTCCTTTTTAAAGTTTTCAAAAATATGTAAGATATACTTATGTTCAAAGTAGACAAGAAGACTGCAAAGTAGCTAAAAACTCATAGTCTGCAGAGGAAGCACAGATGGTCTTAAGGGGTCCTATAACCCATCAAAAGTCCTCCAACATGAAAACCTTCCAAGGGCTATAGTCTCTTTTGTCCTGATACAGTACTGACTGCAGAGAAAATCAACTTCAGACACTTAAATCCTATGACACACTAGGATACCAGAGGAGATTTTATTCCTGACCTAAATGAATGGTTATTGTGTGGCCTGATGTAAAATAACATATTACCTTATAATTGAAACGAAACGACAGGTACTATCCTTATCCTTATATTATTTTTTTTTTTTTTTGAGGGCAGTGTCTCTGGCCCTCATATGTGGGCCCCGAACCAGGGCCGCTGGCTGCTCGCTTAACCACCGCGCCACTCGGCTGGCCCTACCCTTATATTATTTAATATCTTTTCTGAACACTTACTAAACTTCTGACTCAGCCGTATTGTCTGACAGTAGGTGTCCCTGAATTGTTTTATTAAGAGGAGGAGGAGAAGAAAAATGAAGAAAGAAGGAGGAAGAGAAGGAGAAAGGGGAAGAGGAGAGGAGTGGGAAGATGGAGGCGACAGAGGGAAGAAGAAGTGGGGAGGAGAAGGAAGAAGGGAGAGGAGGAGGCGGGGGAGGGCAGAAGAGGAGGAAGTTGTCCCATTTGCTTAAGGTTTTTGGCTTACTAAGTTTCATGAAATGCTCCATCCTTTCTGATACGGCCTCACTCTCACTCCATGAGCCTGCCTAGATAAAGTAGACCACTTCCTGGGCTCTCTGGCTAGAGAGTACCTGCCAGGCCTTTCTATCTGATTTTCTTGTACCCTTTATCTATTATACCAGCCCAGTGAGACTGTGGGGGAGTCCTCTAGGTAAATCCTTGATTTTACTGCCTGGCTGCCTTTCTGAATTCCATGTGGCCCTCTGAAATCTTGGTCATCTTAGTCAGGTCACCTTTTATTTTGATGAAGGGGTGTGGGGGACATGAGAGCCGGAGCAGGTCCCACTGTGCCTGCTACTCTCCCATCTTGCTAACATCCATCACTCTCAGTGAGCCCCCACTGCTCCCCAGACCCCTCTGGAGGGAGAACACGAGACCCGCAGAATGTTGGAGCATGTGAGTCTCCTCAGAGATCCTTCAGTTCAACTTCATTTTACAGATGAATAATAATGAAAGAAGAATCTTCTGATCTTACGTTAATTATTTTATTGGCAATACAGAAAGAGGCAAAAGCTACCTTTGTTCCTTGTTTCTTTGAAAAGTAAGATCCAAGAAGTACAGAAAGCAGTCATTTTATGGGACTCACTGAACTGAGAACTGAAAACAATGATTTGGGGTGAGTGTGGGAAGGGAAGTCCACTGTAACTCACAGTAATGCAATGGGAATCTTAAAATGGGTATTTCATATACTCATGCTCATATTTTCAGAGGAAAATAGGCAATGCCTCTTGTTTTCAATCTCCCTACAAAAAAAACAGAGCATTTTTTTTGCCCCAATTTAATCAAATCTTCAGATTTCCAATTCATTCTTACAACCCCAACATGCAACACAGAAATAAGAATGTAAGGCACTTTTATCCTTAAGCCAAACTTTTAGCTCCAAATCCTTCGCTTGGTTACTCACACGCCCTATGTAATTTCTAAGGCTTGTGTCCTAGATCTAGAGTTCTAGGCGTCAAGTTAGAATCAACTCCCCAGGAGGACAAACAGCCACCTGTCACCATATCCTAAACCCCAGCCCTGCAGGCCATGCACAGTGACTCTACCACTGAGAAAAAGGCTAAAGCAGTTTCTTCCTGCTTGCCCTCTTCCTCTCCTTTCTCCATTCATCCCTTCAGTTCAACCTTCCCCCCTTTTCTAAAAACCCCAATCTAAATTCAAGGGCCTTAAAAAACAAGAGGCTCTGGCCCTGGGGTTAGTTGTTCTTGTCCATTCAGTGTTTGGATGAAAGGCAGGCACCAAAATAAAAAGAAACTACAAGAGAATCTTGCTTTCCTTTTCTGCTCGGGAGGGCGTCAGCATTCACACTTGTAAAAGAAGCATTGCCTCAGAAGTGAAAGTGAAGCTAGATCACTTTAAAAGTGCTCCCCACAAAGTTCATTGCCATGTTCATTACTAAGTACAATAAGATTCTTCAGTGGCCATACGCAGCGACTGCTTTCTATTGGATGCACATTCAAATGCACCATCTCCATAACCCCAACCTACCATCAAAACATACACTGAAATCCTCTGAAATCTACCAGCTGTCCTAGTATTTTCCGTAGAACTCTAAAAATGTGTACTTGGTTGGTATTGTATATGGCAAATCAAAATGTGCTGTTTTCAGAAATAATATGACTTTAATCCTGCTAGTCACCAAAACACAGCAAACTAAAACACTTCTTAACCCTCTTATCAGTAAAACTGGAGGGTGGAGGTAGATCCCCAAACAGATATTTTCTTGCTTCTATCCCATTTAACCCATTATAGTTTAGTCCTTTTTACTGTTTACCATTAAAAGACTTACAGCATAAAATGTAATTTCCTGGTAATGGATAGGTGGGTGGGTTGGTGGGTGTGTGGATGGGTGATCTAAAACAAGAAGCTGGGACATCTCTAAAGGATGGAAATACACAGGGCAGGTGAAGGGTAGGGTGAATCTGAATTTTCAGAGCCTAAATTTGAAGACCTGTGAAACTGAGGGATTCCCAGGTATAGGTTGTTGTTACTAAGCAACCCACTAGTCCTCCTGGGCCAAAGCGAAAATTCCTATTCAGCCTGTTGCTGCTCGTTAAGGAATTTTCCCTGGACATGTTTGCCAAACTAATCACTCCTCTATTTCAGCATAGACCTAGTTTTTAATAATTGAGCAGGAATCCTTGAATACCTTTTGAAAAGGAAGAGGGTGTCCGCACCCCAATGGGAATGCCAGGAATCATGAGTGAAGACTGTAATTAATTTAGGATAAGGCTTTCCTTACACTAAAAAGAACTTAAAAATAAACATTTTACAAGGTTAAACTTAGTTGCCTTGAATAATTAGAGCGACATCAGCTGCTGCCATCATATTCGCTCTTGGCTCAGGTAATAAGGAAGGGTTGCTGATCTGTAAATACTAAGAGAATGCAGCAAAGTTCACTGACTAAAATAACACCTAAAATCAGATTCACATTTATCTCTTTGCATAGAAGCTGTGCATATGTCAATTCCCACTAAGTAATATGGAGCGGGGGAGCGGGGGCGCGGATCAGGAGACAAATGTAAGAAGAAAGTAAGGAAGATAGGGAGGAAAAATGTTGGTTCAGGCTAGGGAGAATGTAAGGGGAATTAAAAATACTATTTAACCAAATAGTTCATTTTTTTAACCATAAACATATGCCTAGTTATATAAAAAGTCACAAAGAGGAACCAAAACATTTGTTTGAATTATCCAAAACTTTTTAAAAAGTAAATTTAATAACCTAACGTCAAAATAAAAAATAAAATAAAATAAAATAAAATAATAATTTTGTTTAAATTATCTATATATTTCAAATACTTCTTGGGGTTATTGGGCAATGCTGTTGTTGTTTAATTATTTCTATGTATGTTTGATTTACCTGGATGTTTGTCTAAACTCTTTTGATTTTGCAGAGTCTCGTAGAAATTGCTAGATGAAGCTCTTCATCAGCTGCTCCAGGACTTACTTTTAATTCTCCTGGCACTGGGCCCATTTGGGTGGCCTGATATCTGCTGTCAGTTTAAAAGAGGACCAATTACAAGCCAACAGAAGGTCTAGTACCATCTTATCAGGGTAATACTTAAAGCTACTATTAATTAGCCCTAGAAATGAAACTGCAAGCATCATCTCATTAAATTATTTCACCAGTGACCAACATCAGACCAGAACTCATTTGTTATCTTTGACTTTGTGCTAAAAAATAGAATCTACCTTCAATAAAATGACTGTCCCCAGAAAAATGAACACTAGTTTTAGGTTCTAGTGAGAAACTGTAGAAGGACAAGGTTGGCCTTCTCACTCCAACCCAGCTCTCTAGTAAGTGGGATCCAGTCGAAAATCTGAGCATAACCCTTAGCTACATGCGTGGCAGAGGCCCACACGAGTGACATCACTCCAAATCAAGTCTTTTGCAGCTCTGGAAATATATGGCCTGTCAAAATGACCTCATTCATCCAGAAGGTGCAGTTCAGCAAAAACAATGAAAGCAAATGACTTTGAGAGAAGGCCTAAGAATTCTTAAACCCAAGTTAAAAATTGTATCAGAAGCTTCTCATCCAGAAACAGCATAACGAACGTAAAATAAAGCCACAGGGTTAAATTCACTTACACATTGATACACACCTGAGGAGCTGCATATAAATCGAATTTATTATGTCATGTTAAGTATTCACTTAATGCATTATTTTACTAACTAACCCAATCATAAAAGGTACCAGCACATTAAATGCAGATGCCTGATGCCTCTCTGATGGGAGAATCTGAGTCTACAGTTCTGAGGTGTGGCCCAGGGATCTGTAGTTTTACCAAGTGCCTCCCGTGGTATTTTTGTAATCAGATGAGTTTGGAAAGCAGTCATTTAAAGGATTCCTATGGAGGGCCGGCCAAGTGGCGCAGTGGTTAAGCGCTGGCTTTGGAAGCCAGAGGGCCCTGGCTCCGGTCCCACATATGAGGGCCAGTGACACTGCACTCAAAAAATAAATAAATAAATAAATAAATAAATAAATAAATAAATAAATAAATAAATAAATGATTCCTATGGAGGTTTCCATTATTAAACACATGCGTAATTATCTTCAACTTTTAAAAAAATTAATCCAGATTTTCATGTTGTTGCCTAACATTTTCTTATTTTTCAGATAGGTTAACTTTGCCTGTCCATTAGTTTACTTCAGTGAAGATGTGAAACTAACCAAAGCACACTGTTTGCAGTGTCTCACTTCCAAACACAGTGGACAAGCCTGTGTTCTCTTGGATGGGCAGAAGTTTGCAGAAATTGAACACGGGCAAGAGGAAGGCAAGAAATGCAAGCCTCATTCTGCTGGAGGCTAATATTAAAAGGATTGAGGGCCGGCCGAGTGGCGCGGTGGTTAAGCGCTGGCTTGGGAAGCCAGCGGCCCGGTTCGGTCCCACATATGAGGGCCAGTGACACTGCCCTCGAAAAAAAAAAGAATTGAGATAGTCCCTAAGGAGTGGCAGGTTAAATTAAGAGTCTTGGGGAGGCCAGAGTGTCAGAGCAAACACCATCTGGACTTGGTCCCACTTCCTCAGTTCTGATTCTCAGGGGTCTTCTAGAATATGTGCATTTGTTCATCTCTAAATTAAGGAGAGTGCAGGATATAATCCATGGTAGGAAAGAGAACATTAGACCCTAAGTGTTAAACTGGTGACATTTGGGGAAAGTCAAGACTAAGGCTATTAGTTGATTCTTTATTTACTCACCTCTTGACTGCCAGGACCATTTATAAGTACAACTTTGTCTGTTTTTGAGTGTACTAGTTAAGTAGAGAACTGATGATGCTAGTTTACTTACTGGGACCATTATCCCTCTACCTCTCTGCTTCACCCACACGGGTCCTTTCAGATCTTCGAACATGCTCTGCACTCTCCCAGCTCAGGGCCCCTGCACTTGCTCTCCCATCTGCCTTTAAGAAGCACTCTTATCCCAGGAATCTTCAGTGCTTGATCCCTCATTTCCTTCAAGTCTCTGCTCAAAAGTCTTATCAGACAGGCCAATCTTGACCACCTTATATAAATATCTCCCTGTTGTTCTCAATCCCATTCAGCTGCTTTGCTTTCCTTCTACTACTTATCCCCATCTAATTTATTATGCACTTACTGTTTGTTTTCCCCAACTAGAATGCAAGCAGCACAAGATCAGGGACTTTGTTCTCATCACTAGCGAATCTCAATGCCAGGATCATGCCAGGTAGGTCGTGCCATTCAAGACATCATTGTTGAATAAATGAGTGGATATTTTTGTGACTCGAGAAAGATATGATTAATTCTTAATATTTGTGATCTCAAAAGGTATTTTATAGCCAGTGGAAACATTCACAAACTTCAAATTTATAAAACTAAAAAGTAAAAGTTTAATTAAAATGTTTCATCCCCTTATTCAAAAGATTATCCACAGGGCGCGGTGGTTGAGAGCTGGCTTGGGATGCCAGCGACCCCAGTTCGAATGCCACATGTGAGGGCCAGTGACAGTGCCCTCGAAAAAAAAAACAAAAAAAAACAAAGTTTATCCACATAAAATACCGATAACTTCAGGCATTTTGTTCCCTTTCTAGAATAATTGTCGGACTCAAGGTAAATCACACAGAATGACTAAATATAACTGTCCTAGATAAAGGGAGGGCAGGTAGGGAGAAGGGGGATTAATCTACCGTGACCTGGTAAATACACTATTGTGTTTTCTTTGTAACTTTTTTTTCTAAATTGAGGAACTATGTTTTTCCAGGACCCATCAGCTCCCAGTCCAGTAGTTGTTTTAATCCAGCGGTGGGCACAGCTCAGTGGCCCATGTGGGGATCGAACCGGCAACCTTGGTGGTATGAGCACTGCGCTCTAACCAACTGAGCTAACTGGCCGCCCCTTCTTTGTAACTTTTAGTCACTTACCAGATATTGCCCTGATTAAAATTATGTCTGTTCAGCACATCACTAATCATCAGGGAAATGCAAATTAAAACCACAATGAGATACCACCTCACACCTATCAGAATGGCTATTATCAATAAATCAACAAACAAGTGTTGGCAGGGATATGGAGAAAAGGGAACCCTCATGCACTGTGGGTGGGATTGTAAATTAGTGCAGCCACTATGGAAAACAGTATGGAGATTCTTCAAAAAATTAAAAATAGGACTACCATATAACCTAGCAATTCCACGTCTGGGCATTTATCCAAAGAACTCTAAAACATTATTTTGAAAAGATATATGCACACCCCAGCATTATTCACAATAGTCAAGATATGGTAGTAACCTAAGTGCCCATGAATAGATGAATGGATGAAGGAGAAGTGGTACATATATACAATGGAATATTACTCAGCTATAAAAAGAATGAAATCTTGCCATTTACAATAACATGGATGGACTTACAGGGTATTATGATAAATGAAATAAGTCAAACAGAAAGATAAGATACCATATGATTTCATTTGTCTGTGGAATCTAGAAAACAAAATTAAAAAAACAAAACAAAACCAGAAATAAACTCATAGATACAGAGAACAAACTGATGGTTGGTTGCCAGATGGCAGAGGTTAAGGGTATGGGTGGAAAAAGAAAAGGGATTAAGATGTATAAATTGCCAGTTAAAAAAACAGTCATGGGGGTGTAAAGTACAGTATAGGGAATATAGTCAGTCAATGATACTATAATAAATATGTATGGTATCCAATGGGTACTAGACTTATCAGGGTGATCACTTTGTAAGTCATATAGATGTCTAGTCACTATTTTGCACACCTGAAACAAATATAATATTGTATGTCAACCGTAATTGAAATTTTTTTTAAAAAAATTATGTCTGAAAAAAATATATATCAAATTTCCAAGAAAAAAAATTATGTCTGTTCATGTCTTACTTTCCACTAGAGGGTAAGCTTCTTGAGGACATGATCATCTTATACATCTTTTTGTTCTCTTATGATGCCTGTCTAAATTGTTCCAAATAGTAGGTAATCAAAAAGCACACTTATGGGGCCGGCCGAGTGGCGCGGTGGTTAAGCGCTGGCTTGGGAAGCCAGCAGCCCCGGTTCGGTCCCACATATGAGGGCCAGTGACACTGCCCTCAAAAAAACCAAAACAAAACAAAAACACACACTTATGTAATGAAAACTATCTATGGGCATCAAATAAAATTATATATACGCTCTGAAAATATATGGCAGTAAAATAAATGTTTTTAAATCTATCATGGCCTTGCTAAAATACACGTGCTTATCAACAAAGATAAATCTTCGTAAAATTGAAGGAGGAACAAAGAAAACTGTGCAAATTGTCCTAAAAACACTTTGCTTTAATTAGCAATAGCATCAACACTGCAGAACATAAAAAGCAGGACATTCAATATGAAAAGTCACAACTGTAAAAAAAGATGATGCTACTACTTCAGTCTAGACTTGCTAACTGGACTTTTCTTTGTAGGCTACTCAAAAGATAACCACACTTCGATACGTTTATGGGAAAATATCCTGTGTGTATTCTTTTAGGTTACTTCCAGAGAACACAGACAGACCTCAAGGTGGATTTACCATGAAGCTGACAAAGCTCAACTTGAGGACCCCTGGCTGGCCCTGGCAGGACTCCCCAGGAACTGTGCTCAAGTATTTTCTTAAAGCCCAAACCCTACCCCACCTAACCTACAGAATTTCATAAGCTTCAGGTACATAAAGCCTGAAACCAAGTCCTGCCATTCCTCTATTAGAATATTAAGAAAATTAAGCTAGACTCTGCAAAAATTATCTAAAACTCATTTATTAATTTCCAGGATTTCTCAGTAGTTCAAGCCGAGAGAGGCAAGTGGGGCCCAGAAGTGTTTCTCTTTGCCGTACATTGTCAGTATTGCTTTTCCCAGGATACAAAATTAAGTCTTGGAAGCAATGACTAAATCAAAGATACTTTCAGTAAATGTAAGTGTATGTAATCTTAGATAGTTATTACCCATAAAAATTAAGTAATGCATCGAACTGAAACCAGATTGCTAGTGTTCAGAACTTACTTTCAATATTAAATAGATTGTCCTCGTGGTGCTAAGTATAATAAGTTAAAATAAAAAACCCATCGTTGCATTCTGGATTCGTTTGAATCATGTTGTATCACAAAACTAAGCAATGCAACCAAATGTTAATAGTGATTTAATTAAAGAATTGTAATATATCTTATCAGATATTCACTAGAGTTGCGAACATTTTTGACACTAAGATCAAAACGAACCCCAAAACCCTGTGATTTCGGCTTTTGGCTACTGAAGTTTTCAAAATCAAGTAGTGATTTCTTAAAAGCTAGAGAGAGCATTTGGGGTGAGCATGGGGGTACTCAGACAATCATTCACTTTCCTATCCCTACGCCTACCTTTACCCTCTTCCTGTATTGTAACACCAGTTCTTCCCCTCCGGTGTGTAGTACGCAGTTAACTTTTCGTTGGCGGGTAAAGTGGTACTAATATATCTGGTAGAATTTTGTTTTTTTTAAAGTATGTCAGCATGTGTTGTTAGATACGCCTATCCTAGTGACAGATTTTCTTTAAGGGCAGTCCCTCCCTTAGACGCCAGAAGAGATCCGCAGGGCATTCCCACTGCGCCCTCAGGGTCCCTCAGTTTGGGAATGGTCCCGGGCCACTTCTACAAGGAGAGGCGCCGGCGGCCCCGCGGCCCCCGGGCGCCCGCTCCTTTCCCAGGTGGAGACACCCTCAGGAAGGTCTCCTTGGGGTAGCCACACCACCGGGGTAAAGTTACCAAAGAAAGCAAAAAGGTGGCCACTAAGCACGACGACTAGAACGCAACCAGTTCCCAGCCCGGGACGCGCCTGAGGGTGGGGGGATGGGAGTGTCGCCATCGAATCCCAAGGAAGGCCGCGGGACCCACCTCCGGCTCCCTCCTGCTCCCGCCCTCGGCCCCACCTCCCCCTGCCAGCACAAAGCCGTCCCGAAGCCGGGGGCCAGGCCTGCAGGGAGGCCGCCTGGACGCGAGCGGACCAGGGCCTGGCGATCCGCGCGACTCAGGCCGCGCACGCCACCGATCGCCGGCGCGTCTAAGTTCCCGTCCCAGACGGGAGGGACGCCGCGCTGCCTTGCTCGTCTTTCAAGGCGCGGGAAGCCGGCTCCTCCGTCCCGGGCCCCGGGCCTTTCCATCCAAGAGTTCCCAGAGAGGGCCTGGCGCGACCCACGCAGTCGGGCTAGCCACGCCCGAGGTGGCCGCCTCCAGCGTGGAGCGCCTGGGCCGGCCGGGCCACGGCGTTGGCTGCGGGCTCGCAGGGGCGCCCAGACACCGTTCGGACGTGGATGAATCGAGAAGTGGCAGGCGCCTCTTTGCACCCCACCGAAGTGCAAACTCGGTGCCTCAAATCAGTTCCCCTCGTTTCCCAAAGGTCCTGCACTCGCGCACCTACGTCAGATGGCCAAAGGACGCGGGGGCGGCCAGCCACGGTGGGGTAGGAGGAAGTGGGGGAGGCGCGGGGCGGCCGGACACCCTGGGCGCCCCCGCGCCTCGCCTCCCGTCCGGGGCGCGCACACGCACACTCTCTGGCCCAAGTGCGGGAAGATGGCCGTTTCTACTTCAGTATAAAGGCTCTTTGTTGCGCTCACACAAAAGCCGCCAAGACCCGCTTTTCCAGCAGCCGTTTGGACAAATCGAAGGAACTCAGCTGAATTTCCAAATGGCCCTAGAAGCCTGAAGCGGTGGGAGCAACTAAAACAGAGGGGAATCACAGGCCTCCCGCCCTCATCTACCACAACCTCTGTCAATATCCAAGTATTGGTCCTGGGAGGCTGGACCTGAGATACTTCGTAAGGGAGGAAGGAAAGAGGAAAACCTACTTTTACTATCAAGGCCCAAAGGGGGTATTAAACATTCACATTCTTGTAGGGTTTCTCCCCTTAACCAGGGTAGAAACATAATCTGTAAAAAGTCTGGATACACCAAAAAGAAAGAAAAAAAAATACCAACAATAGCAACTTAAAAAAAAAAAAAAACATAACAAACCAGTTGCCATCAGCCCAAAGTGGTAGTAGCAGCAGCCGGCGCGTGTGATCCACTTACTTGTCCGACTCTTGTGACATGTTTGATCCAATGAACTCGCTCCCCTTTTCCTGGAGCCTCAGCCTCTGGTGAAACTGGACTTTCAAGTCTGTGCAGGTGAAGGTGTGTGAGAGCGCCCGAGATGGCAGAACAAGAGCTACAGGTAATTCTGCTTTTCCGTCCCCCCTCACCACTCTCGCTCGCTCGCCCGCTCGCGCCCTCACCTAGCCGGAAAGGTGGGATAAGGAGGGGCCCCTCACATGGGGCCCGAGCTCGGAGGCGGCCGGGCAGCGCGGAGTCCTCCTGGATCGTGGCAATGGGCCGCCACAGAGCAGAAAGTGGCGGACTTGGTCGGCCACAGGTAACTTTCTCGCAAGGAGCTGAATTCTTTCACTAAAGGGTACAACCCGAGGGACGAGCTGCGCAGTGATTGGCTGCGGGGCTCCCTCAGGTGAGCTGCCATTGGCAGAGGCGCGCTCAGGTAAGTCCCTTCTCCAAGTGCAGGTAACTCACTCCGAAGTTTACCTGAGCGGAGCGGCTGCACGCTTGCAGCCGTGGGGCAGCCCGTGGGAGCTGAGGGTCAGTGCTTCGAGGAGACTTCACTCTACGTATTCCTTCTTCCCGTTAGCCGGCCCCCGAAATGGGGTTGGGGGAGGGGGCTTCGAGGAGAGAAGGAACCAGGAAAAAAAGCAACACCTGCAGCCACTAGGGATTGTGGGTCGAACGGAAGGACTAAGGAGAGCTGAACTCAGGTATCCCAAGCCAACCGGAATCAAATGCGCAGCACACCCACAAGGCTTTTAATACCCACTTTAAGAAGACTGTTTGACAGTGTCAGAAGAGTACGGGACTGAAGTTTACTTTGTGCTCAGAGGGGGAAAAAAAAAACAATGATTGCTGAGTCTGTTGCGTAATTGCATTTTTAACATTCTTATCCACAACAAACACTGTTCGTGCCCCGATGTGTAAAAGATATCAGGTAGATACTGATTTTCCAAAAGGTGAGCATCCTTTCATGAACTGGGCAGATGCTTAGTGGACTGGTTTTGGTGAAGGGAGGAGACCTGGTTGAATAGACACTAAGATGACCCAGGCTCACCTCTTCGGTCTCAACTCTGCAGCCTGGGATTCCAGAGCTGCAAACAACCACTGAATTTGTTCTATAAACCTGTTGTCATTTGACGTTTCCAGGCAGATATCAACATTTACACTGTAATTCAATAAAAGCAGCGACTACAAAGGTGCTTTATCCTTCCAGCTTAATATGGTTGCTACGGAAACAATTCAGGATGAAACTCATTATTTTGTGGTTCTGTTTCTCCTTTTTGGAAACGGCGCGAATTAGCAAAGGTGTAATTTATAACCCACTGCTCCCAAAGAATATTTGTGGAAGTTCTGACAGGGATCTAGCCCACACATAAGAAATGTGGAACTGAAGGAGGGCATGAAAAGCTTGCCGTATTTTATTTCATGTTAATACTACATTGCCAGAGGTGATACAACTTCTTTTTTAATCTTTATGGATCAGATATTTCCTGAAAATTACATTATGAAGCAAGGTTTCGTTGTTCCATGTTTTCACTCTCAGCAAATGGATTTCAAAATTTTATTCTTACTTTTAAAGACAGTATAAGTATACACACTTTTTAAAGATAATAGAATATTTTAAGATAATACAGTACCCAGCACTCTTTTATCTTCTTAATCTCCTTTTTAGAGGCAACCACATTCCACTTTTAGCAGCCTCTTCTGGTATTTACCTCCCAAATTCTAAATAATTTATACTGCTGTCTCTCTCGTTATCAGTTTAGATGTTGTGCTTTGATTACCTGTTGCCTCAGATAAGGATCTAGCTCTTTCATACCCCGCCCAGCTTCCCCCTCTACCATTCTTCCAACATAGCTGTTTTGTAGTTAAGGGGTAGTAAGTAGTTGGTGACTGCAAATACCAGTCAACAGAGCCAACTGGTGTTCCATGGCTGTTTTCTTTCATATAAAATCTTTCATCTATTTATTTTTTTACGCACCCATCCTGTTCTGTCAGATATCAAATTTATTTTTCAAATGATCAAACGATTCCATTTTTCCCCAGTGGAAACAGCCCTCCAAAAGTCTTCTGTCCTCCTATTCCAATGGAGATGAGAATTTTAAGTTGAAAATTTTCATTCATAAGTTTATAAAAATTGCTCTTTTATCTTCTAGCATCCAGTGTTGTTGAGAATTCCAGTGCCACTATGATTCCATCTTTTCATGACCTAGAATTTTTCTTTCTGGAAACTTGTAATATAATCCCTTTATCTCTAATATTCTGAAATTTTATGATTATGTGCTGTACACTCCATGGCAAAGACTTGTCTAAGTTCAAATCATACCTGTACTACATGACTTCCAGCAAGTCATTTATTCTTGCTATGCTTCAGTTACCTTGTCTATAATTAAAATAGTATGGAAGGTCAGACAATTAAGTTTGCAAACTTAATTGTTTGACATTCATATATATATATATATATATATATATATATATATTATATTATATTATATATCATTTATCATATCATCTGGGGGTTTGTAGGGTTATTGAGCTGTTTCTGTACTGATCTACATTATAGTGTAGCTTCTGCTAGTCTATTAAACCAGTTTCCACTCTTCCATTCACCCCATCTTCCAGAATTGTGCTGAAATTTATCTTTTGACTTCTCCTCAATTCTCTTTGTCCCCATAGATTTATCCTTTTATTTTCCTTTAGTATCCTTTTCAGGAAACAATGAAGATAAACTAGTGTCAGTCAATCTGTCATCTTTAATATGGTGAACAACAGCTCAACCTGGAGCTGCGCTGCCATGAGTCACCACCGGTGATGAGTAGGCTGCAAGTGGGGCTGCAGTGGGCTGCCATAAGCTACTGTGAGTGACCGGCAGCCAGCGTGAGCTGCTGTGAACCACCTTGAGCAGCCATTCAATTGCAGGTGACCAATCAGCCTCAGCCTGGAAGAGCACAATGATAACAATACCAACATGGGCCAATGAAGTGACATCCTCCACAACTAGACTGAAGAACAAAAGGACTTGTCTGTTCCTCTTCCCCAATTCCCTGACACTGTTTTCTCCCCCAATAAAATCTTTTAAAGAGTAAAAAAAAAGAAAGAAAAGAAATGTAGATTCACCAACTCCCCTCAGACCTACTGAAGCAGAAACTCAAGAAGGTGGGTAACAGTCTATATATATATATATATATATATATATATATATATATATATATAGTTTGTTTGTTTGTTTTGTTTTTGTTTTTGTTTTTGTTTTTTTTTGAGGGCAGTGTCACTGGCCCTCATACGTGGGACCCGAACCGGGGCCGCTGGCTTCGCAAGCCAGCACCTAACCACTGCGCTACTCGGCTGGCACCTTTTTTGTTTGTTTGTTTGTTTTTTGTTTGTTTTTTTTGTTTTTTTTTTAACAGTCTATATTTTTAGCAAGCACTCCAGGTGGTTCTGATATATGTTGGCATTTGAAACACACCAGTACTTTATCCTGACCGGAGGAAGGAACACATCCTAAACCAGTGAAGGTCATCATTCCAAATTATGCTGGATGCGGAGTTTTCCAACAGCTTTAAATAACCAAGTGTTTAGAAGTGTGTAGTAAAATTCGCATTTCCAACCCAGTGATTATATAATGGTTGGCCATTGCTCTTAATTCGAACAGTACATACAATAAGCCTGGAATCTGCCAGAGTACTCATCATAGACTTAAGAGTTTTAGCATAGTTTAGTTTCATGGTCATTTTAGGTGGCAGCAACAAAGTAAATTTTCATATAAAAAACTAGTGATAAGAGAGTACTGTTTTTAGACTAAATTATTTCATTTACAAGATTAAAGTTTTAGATAAATTCCCAGGGAAGAAAAATAGTATCATTTAATTCTATTTTTAGTAGTAATCTTTAGCATCTATTATGATGGCTAATCCACTTTCCTAAAATAAAAAGTTTAGTATTTGATGCAAAATTGTCATTTTATTATGGCAAGTGTCTTATAGTGAGGCTTGAGGAGAAGGACGACAGATACTTCTGCAGCATCTGGGCAGAAACATCAAGTTTTAAAGGGCTACAGATCTAGTCAATGAGGCTGCCTGCTGCTTGTTCACCCACTACATGTTGTCATACACAGGCCATTACAATAGGTCTGTCACTGAATTTACTGTGGAGCCACTGATGTGGTATATCCTAGGTTGTTTTGCACCATAGAAACACTAAGTTGTTCAATTGGTTATAACCCACAAGAAGAAACTTTGGGAAGAATGAATGTACCTGGATGCCTGAATTTGAACTCAAAATAGAGACTTATAATTTAACCAACTGAGCATTAAATGGCAGTTCCCTTGAAGTTTGGGGCCACTTTTATTTTTCATAGTTGCCTGGACATGCATGTTTCCATGGATACTTAGAGATTTCATGAAGGCTCTTGAACTAACAATGTGAAATTCAGCCAGCAGCCAGCTGAAGTTTGCATCTTTCCTCCATGATAGCACACGGTTCTGTTGCTTGGGCTAGCCATTAATAATTCTAAATCTGTGAGATACCATCTCCTACCTTCCTCCACCCAGCTTAGTGAGCCAGGAGCTAAACTTTTACCACCACCACCCATGCCTCTCCCCCAAAATAGGAGATTAGAGAATCTTTCTTTGAATAAATTATAAGGTCTAGAGAGGAGATCTACAGATACTGACATGTGGGTGTTCCCCAATCAGAGGGAGAGAGAGAGAGAAACAGAAAGAGAGAGAGAGAGAGAAGACGGGGAGGGAGGGAAGACCTATTCTCTAGCAGATCTCCTTTCAATAAAGTCCATCAGTGGACAAGTCCCACCCTCACACAGAGAGATTCTAATAAGCTTGTTATGTCACACCCTTAAATATAAACATGAGGTCAAGAATCCCAGACATTTGAGAAAACCTCCAAAATGAAATACAAAAACCAGAACAAAAGTGTAACTATGAGTGATTTTTGAGGAAAACAGATAGTACAGAGATGGGATAAAGACTTATAATTAAGATATGAGAAGATACTGCATCCATGAAACAAGAACAGCATACTATTTAAATGCAATCAAACAACCACCAGAAAATCAAAAAGTGCTTGTAAACATTAAAATACAAAAGCTGAAATAGAGTTTTGCATGTACCTCTATTTGCATGTAGCTTCAGCAAAAGCTGAAATAGAGCAAGATAAAAATAAAAGAAACTTCCCAGAAAGTAGAACAAAAGGACAGCAAAATAGACAATAAAAGAGAAAAGATGGCAAAATTGCAAGATCAGCCAAGAAAATCTAATATGTGACTAGTTGGTGTTTCAGAAATAGGGAATGAAAAAAAATGGTGAGGAGAGAATTATTAGAGAAAAGATAAAATACAGTTTTAAAGAACTGAAGTGTTACAAGTCTTCTGATTGACAGACCCACCTAGTGCTCAGCACAGTGAATTCTAAATGACATAAATCAAAGCCATTATTGTTACATTTCTGGGCTGACCTTCCCTGAGAGTAAATATAAAATAAAATGAGCAAAGAGAAGCAGTTCAGATACAAAGGACCGAGAATCAGAATGTGTTCACTTTCTCAACAACACTTCCAGCTTGAAGATATTAGAAAGAAATGGCTTTAAATACTGAATTCTATGCCTAGACAGGTTATCAATGAAGTATAACGGTAGAATAAAATTCAATTTCAGAAATGCAAGGTCTCAAAAATTGCCTTGCACCATTTCTCTGAAAGATATTAGATGATGTGCTCCATTCAGACATGCAAGGGGCTGGCCGAGTGCTGCATTGGTTAAGAGTTGGCTTGGGAAGCCAGCTCTGAGCAGCAGGGCCCCAGTTCAGATCATACGTAGAGGGCCAGTGACACTGTGCCCCATACAGTTAAGATGGTGAGCAACAGCTCCACCTGGTTACCTCTAAAGCTAAGATGGCGAACAACAACTCCACCTGGAGCTGCTGGACTGTCGTGAGTCGCCGGCGACGGTGTAGGCTGCAGTGGGGCTGGCCAGCAGCAGGCATGAGCTTTCGTGAGCTGCTGTGAGCTGCTGTCCAATGGCTGGCAAGCAACTGCCTCACCCTGGAAGAGAGCAATGATGACACCAACATGGGCCAGTGAAGCGATATCCTCCACAACTAGACTGAAGAACAAAAGGACAGCAACTTGTCGGTTCCCCTTTCCCGATTCCCCAACGCTGTTCCCCTCCCCCAATTCCCTAATAAAATCTTAAAAAAAAAAAAAAAAAACACATGGAAGAATAAGAAAGAATCAAGAAAGAGATGGTCTTAAGACTAAGAAAACAGAAGTCAACAGAAGAGAATGTTTGAGGGAAGTCAGAATGCCTACTTTATAGCAGGACTAGAGAGCAACTAAGCTCAACAGAGGTTTCTGGGTGGGGGTTGGAAGGTAGAATCCAACTATTAAATTTAACATCGTGAAAAATTATATTGAGAAACTTTTTGAGGGTGTGCAAAGCATTAGCAACAGGTACAGAGAAAACTAAACAAATGTTTTCATTCGGTAGTTCCAGAGGGTGGGGGTATTATACAGCAATGGAAATATATTAATCTCAGTACATACTTGGCTCAACAGTAAATAGTAGTCATGTGACCATAATAATGGAATTACTGAATAATGATTTACTAAAACTGGTGATAAAACTCAATTGGGAAGGAGGAAGATAATGATGGTGTGCGGGTGAAGAGGAAGTAAAAGGTTGTGAAAGAGTTAAATCCTCATCTGTAACAGAAAGTCAGAAAAGTCAACAGTTGTTGCCTAAAATTTATAAATCTAGAATTAGTAACATAAACAGCTGGGAATGCTTTGGGCTGCTATAACATCAAGGCTGATTAACAGCCATTTAGAAAAATAGGATTTAATTTTTCTCACTTTAAAAAAATGGTCTGAAAAGTTTGCTTTGGTCCTGACGCTCAGTTGTGGCATCTCTGAAATTCTCTTAGCCTTCTGCTTGTGGACACAAGATGATCCCTCCAACTTTAGCTATCATATCTATGTTTAGAGCAGTAAGAAGGGGAAAGGGGCAGTGCTATCCTCAGCTATGTCATTTATCAAGAAAGCAATGCCAGCACTGACATTAGAAGCCTCCTATATGCCTTCATTTCATTGGCCAGAATTGGGTCACACAGTCCCCGCTATATGCAGGGGTTGCTGGAAAAGTAGATAATCTAGCTTTTCCAAACCCTGAAGTGGAGGCAGGCAAGAAAGAAAAAATTGGACATATCTTCTGGGTTAACCAATCAGCATATTACTTAGAAATTTGGAAGTAAATGCTAAAATTTTTATTTTTAATTTTAAGATTTTTATTGGGGAATTGGGGAAGGGGAACACTGTGTTTTTCCATGACCCATCAGCTCCAAGTCAAGTTGTTGTCCTTCAGTCTTAGTTGTGGAGGGCGCAAGCTCAGCACCAAGCCCAGTCGCTGCTTTCAATTTAGTTGCGCAGGGTAGGGGTTGGGGAGCACAGCCCACCATCCCATGCGGGAGTTGAACTAGCAACCTTGTTGTTAAGAGCATGCATTCTAACCATCTGAGCCACCCAGCTGGCCCCTTAAAAATTTTAAAAGAAAGCTCCAATAGTAAAAAAGTGTTGCCTCTTAGGAGTGGCATTGGAAGGTGAAGAGGAATGAGGCATGGATTTCTGTTTTTCAATAATATTAATATTATTTTCAATATTATTACTCCATGTAGTTATTTGACTTTTAAAACTATGTATTATATATAGTTTTATACACATGTATAGTTTTTTTGTTTTTTTGGGGGGGGGCAATTGGGGGAGGGGAACAGACAAGTTGTTGTCTCCTTATTCCTCAGTCTAATTGCGGAGGACTCCGCCCCACTGGCCCACGTTGGCATCGTCACTATGCTCCTCCCAGATGAGGCAGATCGGTCACCGGCCCCACCGCGGCCATTGACAGCACACGCTAGCTGCCGGCGGCTCACCCTGGCAGCAGGCCACCCAAAGCAGCCCACAGTGGTCCACTGCAGCAGTGGCCGCAGCCTACACCGTCACAGGGGCTCGCACAGCACAGCTCCAGGTGGAGCTGCTGTTAACTCTAGAGGGCAGTGTCACTGGCCCTCATATGCGGGATCCCAACCGGGGCCGCCGGCATCCCAAAACCAGCTCTTAACCAATCCGCCACTCGGCCGGCCCTACACTTGAATAGTTTACACATACATATATAATTTGATCAAAATAAAATTAATTTATAAAATAAAAGTATAAATTGCAAAAATATCATGTTCCTTCTTGCCCAAGGTCTTTGCATTTACTCTTCTGTCTCCCTAAACTGCTTGATCTATTTTCTCCCTCATCTAACTAGCTCCTAACCTGCCCTCAGATCAACCTGCTCAATCATCTCATCCTTGAGGAAGCCTCTTGGGCTCTCCAAGATTAAGGAAAGATGTATGGGGAAATAACATTTCTCCATTATTTGTTTATGTAGCAACATGCTCCTCATCTTGAAAACACTTATCACAGTTGCAATTTCATATTTATTTGCGTGTTGTATGGCTCATCCCCGTCTCCCTAGTGCTTAACACTATACCTAGCATTTGGTAAATATTTGGTGAATGAATAAAAGACAAATACTCTGAATCATGAGCACCCTCCCCATCCTACAACTTGAGGAAGTTTGATTGAGAGAGACATCAAACTGAGCACTTTCATCAACGATGTTGAGTAAATAAATGAATTCCATAAGCATTAGTGGAGCATTTTCTATATTCAAAGTGCCCAACTGCATTCTTCATTTAAATTTTAATAATACTCTATGAGATAGGTAATTGTGATAGTTAACAATACTTTCAGCAGCAAGCTGAAGAGCAGCCAGCTAGTCGAGACTTTACTCAAGACTGGTTAATTTCTCTTGCAAGATAAGAAGTCTGGAGACAGGAACAGGGGGAGACAATTGCTGGCATTAGACTGGTAATTCCATAACTGGGAGCTCTGGATCATTGTCTTTGTACTTGTTGACCTCTCATGGTAAAAAGTATCATGTCCTTACACAACCAAGTTTAAAGCAGAAAGAAGGTAGAGAAGGTACTCACCTCGGGGATAAAAAATTCTTTCCCAGAAGCCCTCATCAGGCTTTTTTATTTGGCCAAAACTGGGTCACACGACTAATACGGATCAGGAGCTGGATCTACCTTCCATGAGATCAAGGAATATCCACTCAATATTTGAACAAACCAGGGTTATTTTAACAAGAAAGTAGTGGGAGACTGGCATTTAAATTAAAAAAAACAAAGTCAACAGTGATATCAAAGTGTTGAATGCTTCATAGTACATATGATAAATTTGACTTCATTTTGGATAATGTAAATAGCAGATCTGGGATTCAAATCTTGATCTGCCTTATTCCAAAGCCTGTACAATGCCACTTCCTAGCCTTGAATTTGAAGTTCTTCCTATATCAAGATGTGGTAGGTTTAGTCAGGAATGTCTTCACAGAAGAAAAATACTTAAGGCCAGTTCTTGAAGGAAAAAACACAAATTAGGCTGATGGAGAGAATGAGGGTGGTTATGGGATATTATATGAATAGCATTCTTTTCATTTTTATTCTTGTATAAAAATGCTTTTCATCAGAGCATCTCTCCCTATTTTAGGGATTTATTGTTGCTTTGATGATCTAAATGACTATAAATAGACTGAGAAGAAATGACATTTACTGAAGGTAAAATGCCAAAATGAGAACCCAGAGACCATGGCTAGGCCTACAGCAGAACAGACTGTTCTCTCTGAGATTTTTAATGAGGCATACTCATTGTTGATGCCTCAATACACTCTCGAAAATGTCTCAACCTGGAAAAACATATTCAAATAACCTAACATCATGCAACTGCTTCTTCCCTGTTTGCAAACCTTCAGCAATTCCTAAGTACACATTGGGTAACCTAATCTACCAATTGAGATGTTCTTCAATCTACAATAACTCCAACTGCCTGAATCCATCCCCACTAGTCTTCTGCATAAGGACTCCTGAGTTGGGTGTGGTTTGATGTGGCGTCTGTAGGGCTATAGACTAAAGTGAACTGTCCTTGTCCAAGGCTTGAGACCATACCACCCCTCCCCCCATCACAAGTATAAGCAGAGCCATAAACCATGAATGAAAATTGGGAGGTAGATCAAAAATCCCACAAAGGATATTTGGAGGGACCTTAAAGCTTAAGTGGGCCAAAAGCAGATATTAAAACTGGGCCATGGATCCAGGATATCAAGCCAAGCGATATGAGTGAATGTAAGCCAGTTGGGAGCACTGAGATTCAGACAGCAAAAAATCTAGGATAATTGTCTGTGACATTCTCTGATGGAGATGATTTGCTTGTATTATCAACCCTGGTCTTGGTACAGTTCCTTCCTTCCCCTGCATCAGATGACTCAGTTCTTCCTGGGTGGTCCTGGCAGAAAGCCCTGACCTTTTCTAGGGTCCTCTGGAGATAGTAGGCAGGTCTCTGTGGCACATAGTGGTCCATGGCTTTCTTGGAATAGTAGGTTTTGTACACAACTAGAGCATAGCATGTTTTTCATTGTATATTCTTTATTCCAGTTGCAGAGCTTCAGGCAGTGATGTGCATGAGGGAAGGAGGAGGAGGATGTGACTAAGTCTAGGTGGTCCAGCCCAGCAGGAAGGAAATTGTCATGGGAGCAGGCAGCGGAGGCAGAAGCCATATGAAGAAGGGCTTCTGATGCCATGACTAGTCCCCAAATAGTAGTTTTCCCAGTTGGAGGGAGGCAAATTTGCAGGGAAGAGAGCCCTATACTGTTGCCTAATTCAGATGTCACCCCTGATTCTTAGGGCCAGGTGGCATAAGTCATCAGAGTGTTTCTTGAAAAATCTCTGAGTGGCCTATAGCTCCTTCTGGCTTCTGTGGGATGTTAGATGTTAGAAACGCATGAGGGCCTTACTCCACAGTGTAGCTACAGACTAGTAATATTGGAATAACCTGGGAGCTTGTTAGAAATACAGAATCTCAGGCCTCCTGAATGGAATTTACATATTAACAAGATTTATATGCTCGTTAAGGTTTGAGAAGCACTTGTCTAGGGCTTTAAGGTACAGCTGTTGAGTAGAAGCCATAGCTCCTAGGGATTCAGGGTAAAGAAGTATAATGGATTGTTTTGGGTATATTGTGACCAGTGGAGCAGGTCTGTTGTTGTAGCAGATTACCCTTCAAAACTTACTTGGGATTATCAGTGGATGAAACTGATATGGTGAACAGTTAATGAGAAACTTTAAAAAGACTATCACGCATTCACCACCTAAACCCACTGATGAATCTTAGCATCACTAAAAGTAGAATAGCTAGACACTGAGGGCTGTCTGAGGTATGGCACGACGAAGCCTGTGGCATCATCCTTGAGGTGTTATTGCCTACAAAGTGAAGATAAATCTAATCAAGCCTCTGGAAATAAGAAAGATAGGTAAACAAGTTGAATGACACTCCAAGAAGCCAAACTGACATATCTAGAATGTTGGGAAGCTTATAGGAAACTGGTTTAGTTACTGCAACAAATCAATGACATAAACCAAAACCAAAACCAAAACCAAAAAAAACCCAAAACCCTGCTGTGGTGATGAAGGAAGAAATCTACATTAAAATAGATTTAAAAGGCATACAACTAAATGTAATTTGTGGACCTGGGTTAGATCTTGATTTAGGTATACCTTGAAAGGCATTTTTGAAACAATTGGGGAAATTTTGTTATAGACTGGGTATTAAGTTGTGCCAAAGGTTTTGATTTTGTTAGATGTGATAATAGAATGGTGGTCATATACGAAAATGTCCACATTTTTAGGGAATGTACACGGAATTATGTAGAGGCGCAATGACATGACATCTGAAATTTGCTTTAAAATAATTCAACAGAAGGGGGGAAAAGGTATAGATAAAGCAAACGTGGTAAAATCTTTCATAATTGTTTAATTTGGGTGAATGGGTTTATGAGGATTCATTGCACTGTTCTCCCTACTTGCTGTGTGAGTTTATTATTTTCATAAGCAAATTAAAAAAAAAGAAAAAAGCAACAAAATTGAGAGTTCAGTGTTTACATTTATTTAGCCATTAGGCTGCAGGAAAGGGAGTGGACAGGGAAGGTAGTGTGCGAGGGCTTTAGACCAGACTTTTAAGTTGTGAAATGTGGGGTCTTGATACCATCTTTCATTGGCCCATGAGTAGGTGAAAGCTTGGGAAGTGAGTGTGTGTGTGTGCGCGCGCGCGCGTGCGCACGTATGCTAGCGCTTGTGTGTATGGAATACTCAAATGAAAATATGATATTTAAGCAAAATAATGCAACTCTTCCCTGGGAGCTAGTGAGGACAAAGCTCAGGATGAAGTTCCTAAGGACCAGATTTGCAACAGGGAATTCCTTTCCCAAAATATCAGGTGCCCAAACCAAGAGAGCAAAGGAAACAGAAACTGGATGAGAAAACAGGTGTGCCAGTGCCAGGTAGGTCCCCAGAAACAAAGGATCCTCAGGAATTATCAGGGGCAGGTTCATGGAAAGGCCCTGGAGACAGAGATGGAGAGACTGAGCACATGATTCTTGGGGATTATGAGACCAACCCATGATGAAGCATAGATTGCTCATCCGAGCTCAATGGGCCAAGGGTGAAAAGTGAAAGGATAGCAACTAACTTTTCTCAGTCTTACCTCCTAACACTCCCCTTCACCAACTCTGTGCACCAGGCAAACTGCTCTGCACATTGTGTCTGCATTTTCTGGCTGGTATTTAAAACAGTTTAACTTAAATACCTTAAGGCTGATGTAGGAATAAAGAGAGAGGAAGAAGGAAGAAGAAAGATGATTGCTCTTTAGTCTAAGGATTTTACAGAACTAGATTTCTTAGATTTCCACCAGAATTATAAATTGCCCAGAAGGAAAGACCCACAGAAATAACCCTGGAATCCCAGATCTAATCTTGTTGTTATTCTCATTCTGTAGGCTGCTGCCACATATTTTCTGTAGCAATGCTGTGCTAAAAGGCAGAGCTGCCTACAATTTTATGACACGTAAAGGACTAATTATTAGGTAATCCTCTCCTTTAAAAGTGCCTTTGACATTTCAACAGAAGCAACTCATAAAAAGTAAGAATTTAGGAGTTCTGTTTGGATTTTTGAATAAGCATTTTAAAAATGAAATAGTAGTCCATTTAGTTATTTTATTGCTGTGTAACGAGCGACCCCAAAATTTAGCAGCTTAAAACAACACTATTTATTATCTGACACGGTTTCTGAAAGGCAGGAATCTGGGAGCAGCTCGACTGGGTGGTTCTCATAAAGCTCTGGTCAGACCGTCAGCTGGGTCTGCCATCTGAAGGCTGCAGAGTCTCTTCCCAAGTTCACTCATGTGGTTGTTCCATGGACTGTTGGGTGGAAGGATCAATTACTTGCCATGTGATTCTCTCCACAAGAATGTCTGAATATCCTCAAGAAATGACAGCTGGCATCCCTAGAATGAGGGGAGTGGGGAGAGAGAGAGTCCAAAACAGAAGTTCAGCATCTTTTAATTTTAGAAGTGACACTCCATTCCTTCTGCTGTATTCTACAAACCATTTTTGGCACAGTGTGGGAGGGAAATAAACCAGGGTATGACTAACAGGAGGTGGGATCATTGGAGCCATCTTGGAGGTTACCTACCATATATGGGTAGTTTTCAAAACTTAAAAAAAAAAAACCATGAGAAACTAATGGACAAAGTAGACCCACATATCTTCATTTATGACAAAGCTATATGCAGTGTAATGGGGACACGACAGTATTTTTATTTTAATCAATGACTTTGGGCCAATAGGAAAGCCAAATTGAGAGAGAGGGAAGGAAGGAAGGAAGGAAGGAAGGAAGGAAGGAAGGAAGGAAGGAAGGAAGGAAGGAAGGAAGGAAATTACTTAATCTTCTACCTCACAGAAAACAAGTTGATTCCAGGTGGATTATAATATTAAATGTTAAAGTAAAACAATAAAACTTCCAGAAGATATGTAGAAAAATAACTTCATGACCTTCGACTAGGCAAAAGTTTCTTAAACAGAATAAAAAAGTACTATCCATGAATTGGACTACATTAAAATTGAAAACTTCTATATCACTAAAAGAGTAAAGAGAAATCCACACAGCAGAGAAAACATTTTCAACACATATAAATGGTAAAGGATTCATACTTAGAGTATACTTTTAAAAGAAAAAGAAACAAGGAAGGAAAGAAAGAGAAAAAAGAAAAGAAAGAAAGAGAGAAGGAGGGAAGAAGGGAGGCAGCGGAGGAAGAAAGGGAAAGAAATTCTACAAATTCATAAGAAAAAAACAATCCAAAGAAAAATGGGCCTATAAACTTGAACAAGCATTTCAAAAAGTGGATATCCAAGTAATCAATGAAGATAAAAAATGTACTAGAAAACAAACAAAAATGTGTTTTTAATGCACCTTAAGACAAAAGGCTTGCAAAAGTAATACAGACTTGTGAAGATGTGGTGTAACATGTAGGTGTATATGCATTCTCTCAGAAAGTCAAATCAGTTTTACAGGGACGCTTCAAGTGGTCTATAAGTCTCGTATAAAAAGTAGTTTTCACTTGAAGTTCTTTCATGATTATATTTTCTCCACAATAATAGTTTTTCCTGGCTGCTATATTTCATCACAGGCATTTTGCCTATCTAGTTCAATTAATTGTGCCCCTCAGTTGGTAAGAATTTACCCAGAATTTACGAATCTATGGAACCTGACCTGAAACTGAACTCTTCTGGTTTAAAAAATACAAGGAGCAGGAATGGGCAGATGAGGAGGGAAAGAAAAGTCAAAGGGAAAGAAAGAAAAAGTCTGAGAGTGGAATTTGCCTGCTTGGAATCTGGGAGAAAGCTCTAATGAGTCACAAACTGGCTGGGTAGCCCCAGGGGAAATGCAAAATGGGTCCTTAGCCAGGATCAGCCCAGTGTCCCACCCAGGTCTGTTCCCTGCTCCAGGCACCTCAGCCCTTTGAAAGGAAGACAGCCTGTCCCTAAGGGGGGGCCCTAACCCTCCCTCAAACAGATTTCATGACATAGGTAGACATCTATGCCCAGCCACCGCAGAAGCTCCCCTGTTGTCTGATTAACAGGTAAACTGGCAGTCCTTGGGAAGGATTCTGCCAAAGAACATATTTTGTTGATATACTCAGTGATAATTTTTTTAATTGAGGGAATATTTTTTTTGATTTAAAAAAATTTAAGTGAAATTTCACACAAAAATATGATTTCAGTTTCTTTTTAACAAAACAGATGATCTGGTAACCCTGGGCTCACCTGGCAGATAGATGTCTCCTGTGGTCAGCCTCCACCGTACCCTGCGGTCCTCGGGCTGGGTGTCAGCTGCCATTCTAATCACGCTTCTATTTTTCTAACATTTTTCTGCTCTTAGACCTTTACCATAAATTGGGGGGAAAGTTTAGACTGAGAGGATCACCTAGTTTAAGAAAATTGTAAGAGAGCCTACTTTTCTATGGAAAGAAAGAATACTGTTATGTTTTTTATGTAAAGAATGACTGCATCTAAAGAACACAAATTAATAATTGTCATAACTAAACCATAATAAGAACTAGGATAAATACAGGATGCAAACATTACCAAACTGAAAAAGAATATAGACATTTCAAGAGTTTGTTTAGATATGTGAATAAAGTCAATGAAGTTGCTGCAAAAGGTAGTTATGAATCTGATGTCAGGGCATTTAAATCTTTTACAGATGGTGGGTTTATAAAAGTACCTATTGAGCATTACCAAATATACCTGCTCTAAGCAGTAACCGGGAAACACTGGGACTCAGCCTGTGCAAAATAGGACTGGAAAAGTTGGAGGAACAGCTTGTTACAGTCTCCAAAGAAGCCTCCGATAAATTGCGCTCTCTTTTCCTACCTATGTTCTAAACAAGATGAGACGCAAAATAGAGATTAAAGATGGAGGCCAAAGGATCTTTCCAATTGAGAGAGGCACACTTGTGGTCGTGACTTAATGGGAAAACAAAATTGGACCTGCAGCCTGAACTCTGGAGTTCCAGTCCCTGCCCAGTCCCAGGCCTGCAAAGTGATATTGGAAGAGCAAAGGAAAACTCATGCTTCCTGCAGGCAGGTTCTATTGAAGAGAATGAGACAGCAAAAAGCCAAACAACATATCCAGTTTAATCTTCCCAAATTTTCAAATCAGGGAAGTCACTCTAAAATCATCGGTGGTGTGTTCAGAGCACCGGTATGAGCAATACCTCTTAGTTGGCTCTATTAATGAATATTAACGAATGATGTTAATGAGATTTAGATGGGAACAAAGAGTTCCTAGACATGGGAACTGTGACAGAAAAAGATTTGGCTTTATGTCCTGTGCAGTGTAAGCCTACACTAGTAAAATGCTTTAAGTGTGATTCTGACAGAGTCCTTGTGAAGAATAGTATAATGTCAGACTTGCTTCAAATCTTACTCTCTGGTGGCAATAGGTTCTTTGTGACAACCAAGGTGTGATATGCCAATATTGGAATACCTAATTCTATAAGTCTCCCAAGAATAATGAGCTCACGTATTAAAACAGGTCCCTACAGGGCCGACCGAGTGGCGGGGTGGTTAAGCGCTGGCTTGGGAAGCCAGCAGCCCCGGTTCGGGTCCCACATATGAGGGCCAGTGCACTGCCCTCAAAAAAAAAAAAAAAAAAAAAAACAGGTCCCTACATTCGTAAATACTGTTGACCCTTGAACAACATGGAGGTTAGGGATGCCAACCTCTATGCAGGCAAAAATCCACATATAACTTTTTACTCCCCCAAAATCTAACTACTAATAGCCTACTGCTGACTGGAAGCCTTACTAATAAGTCAACTCTCACTATCTAGACTCCTCTATGCAGATTACTAAGGGCCTCAAAGAAAGACCAAGGTTGCTTATTTAGACGATTTTTCTTTCTTTCTGAATGTATGTTTTTAAGTCCCTGATATATGTTGCAGCTTATCTTTCTTTCAGAAGTTTTATAATGATTACTTTAAGTTTTTGTGTCAGAATTTGATGTAATGATAAAAAATGTTTCATCAACCATTAGGCATCCTGTTTTTAATGGCCTGGATACCCAGTTAGCTAAAATTTAACATGAATTTAAAAATTGTTTACTTTTCTGTGGAAATACAAAGCAATTGAAAATAGGTCAAACCCCCCCACACACACACACACACACATACACGCACATCTCTTTAATTATAAAACCCTCTGGATTTTTTTGTTCTATAACATTTTCTGAAACTATTATCATATCCCAGGACAATTTTCATTGGGCTAACTTTCTGGCACTTTTAGTCCAGGGAAACTGAAGGGTAGAATCCAAACAAAACCTTGTTTACTTTTTCCACACTTCAGGAACCAGGACAAATACAGTCCAAAGAACCTGAGGGAAAGGAAAAAAAAAAGGAGGGGGGAGGCTTCTCATTGTACACAACTGAAATTAGCAAAGAAGGCTTTATTTACACTGGACATTATCATCCTAACTAAAAGGGCAAGGCAATACCTCAATAGTAATAATCGTCCTTGAGAGCAGCTATTGATGAGGTATGGTAATCAAATAGTTGTTTGGAGGCATTTAGAGGTTAGAACTGAATTTTTTGAGCTGCCCAATTTTTGTGGAAGGAACATTTGGGTCCCATTTCTGGGCATTCCCCTCAACAGTGCTTTGCCTGGGTTCAAAGTGGAACTATTTTCTCTTGGGTGCTGTCTCTTGGTTGAATTGGCTTCAGGGAAAGGGAGAGGCTGATGGCATTCCCATGCTCCGGACTGAGGCTGGTGGCTGCCATCAGTCTGTCCAGGCAGGCAGTGTGCCCGCCAGCCTTCCTCTGTTTGCTATCTGACTGACGTTCCTGCACTTCCACCTGTTGGCTCCCAATGTAGGACCCTCCTGTTGGGCCCTGGTTTTGTACCTCGGTAGCATTCAACAGTCTGTTTGAATGCCTTGCTTTCAGAGCTGGGTTTAACAGAGCAAGGGATGGAATTGCCTTCCTAGGAAGTCAAATAAAACAGGCTGACTCAAGCTCCCACTGGGAAGTTATTGCTACTAGCACTGCTTTACAGCAAGGCAAGCCTTCTCCCTTCCATATTATATTGCACCATATGCAACTGCTACTTGTTAACCATTTTTTAGGAACACAATATCAAATTTATGAGATTCAACCGAACAGTTGAAATGTGTGGAGCAGAATGGGGTGAAGTAGGGCAAAGGAGGAGGAAAGTGATGTTTACTGAAAACACACTATGGGCTAGATATAATAACCAATTCCCATCTTGAATTCCCCCCAGAATACAAGCCATAGAGAGCAAGGAGCATGCTTGCCTTGCTGACAATCATATCCCTATTCCCAGCACAGTAGTGATTTGCTAAACCAGTAGATGTAAAGCAGTGGCATAAATAGACTAAAATATTAATAACAGCTTGCAGAATGCTTGTGAAGGTATACTCTTTCATATATATGAAATATATATGAAAAGTAACCAACAGGTGCCTGGCATATGGTAGCAGCTCAGGAAACATTAGGATGGAGAGACTGAGACTCAGAGAAGTGAAATAATGTGCGCAAAGATAAACAGCTCAAGTGGAGGCAAACTTGAGTCCTTTTGGTTAAATTCA
The DNA here is from genome assembly GCA_033961575.1 of Aselliscus stoliczkanus. Classification (NCBI taxonomy): domain Eukaryota; kingdom Metazoa; phylum Chordata; class Mammalia; order Chiroptera; family Hipposideridae; genus Aselliscus; species Aselliscus stoliczkanus. The sequence goes on from CM066731.1 coordinate 30,698,518, forward strand.
AAGCCCACGTTATTTTCTTTGGGCTCATACAGTTGTGTTTTATACATGCTCCAATCTTGGCAGCCCCCTCCGCTCTGCTCCCCCCAATCCCTCCAAACTCTACCCCCAATTTTTAGTCATGTGACCAGTGAGGCTCCTTGAGCCTGAAAAAAGAGCAAAGATAAGAGGACTTGCCAAAGATGCGGCACCATTGTCCCCTGCTCAGCTTCCTCAGCAGCCACTGAGAACCTGCTGCTGGTGGTTGAGAGCTGGCAGGCTCGGCTGTGCCATCTTAGCAGACATATAATTCTATACCCCTGCTCTGCCTCCATTTCCAGAAGAAATAATAAAAACTAAACAGGAGAAGAACACTAAAGATGAGGGGAAGAAACATTTCCCAAGGCACCTTCAATGTACCAGTCACCACACTAAACACTCTGCTTGCACTATTCCATGCACTGCTCACAACAATCCATGATTATCCTCATTTTACAAACTGAAGCCACTTACATAAGGTCACATGGTATATTTCAACTTGGCTCTTTCTTATTCCAGGGCCCAAGCTTTCAACCTTTATGACCTAAGATGGAACAGAAATGTCATCATATTATCAAGAAGGAACATAAGAACAGCTAAAGAAATGCAAGACTGAAATATAGGAAAGTAGGCTATCGTTATGTCATCAGGTTGCAGTTGTCCCGAAATTTTCTTGCTCTTAGTGAAAACCCTCTAGGGGGCTCAGCCAGGGCAACTGCCCTGTCACTAGGAATAAGGAGAGTGTGGGGCATCAGATGCTGTCCTTGGTAAAACCACCCTTCAGGACAGGAGGCAAGAAAATTGGTAGAAGATAATTATGAGCCAGGAAGGGAAAATGGCAGAGAAGGAGACTACCTAGTATAGAGAACAAGAGTGAGGGTCCTGGAGCCCAGAGCATTCAGGCTTGAAACCTGGCTCCAACGACTGGCTTCCTGTGTGACCTTGGAAAAGTTATCTCCTGTCTCTGAACCTTAGTTTCCTTCTCGGTATAAAAAGCAACTGATAATGTTGACCACATTGCGTATTTACAGAATTTAAAATGAGGGGCCTGGCACACATTAAGAATTTAATAAATATTGATTTTCCTCCCTCCTCCTAGGGATTAGAAAAAGCAAATTCTCTTTGCTTAAATGCATATAAAAAGGCTTCCGACAGCTTCTTCACAATGAGGATCTTTGTTGGTGAATATGCAAACCCAAAATAAAGAGAGGGTAAGAAACCTTGGCTAGCGGTGTCTCTATCTCTCCTTAGGATCAGCCTCAACACAAGAGCTTTCCACCTTAGAAAAAAGCGAAGCCTCCTGTTCCGAGACTCTCTGTCTGGAATGGGGGTGAACTCCCCGCTTCCCTGACTCCAGCCCATGCTGGGCACCAAAAGATCTTGGAGTGGAAAGCCCTCTCTCCGGGTGCTTCCTTTGTCATTAGCACTTGGGCCAAAACTTAAAAGGAAAGACAAGGAAGGTGGGGGTAGGGGGAATGGCGGGATGCAGCTGTCTTCCTGCATGCTATGGACTGTGCAAAAGAGGACAATTCATAAAAATTCACAGGTTTCAGAATCCAAAGGCGCTCCCTTCAGAATCCAAGACAAGAGCAAGATAGTGTGTTGCTGCAATCATTTTACTGACATCCTCTCTCACCAGTATCGAGCTGATCACAGGAACAACTCACGGAGACATGTAATATGCTTAGTATACACTTTGCTTTTCACTTACACGTATAAGAAACAATTTCAGCTGCTTTTTCCATGTGTGACTGTTTTCTTTTGGACCATGATGTCCCGACTCATCAGAGTTTTCAATGCACATCTTCGGGCTAATTCTGCCTTAGCAGACCAGTTGGATTCTGACATACTTCCTTGAGTCCTTCAGGAACTGGCACTAAACCCTGCGCTGCTCCTTATTGCAAGGTGCTGCGGGTAAGTGGGGACAGCCTGCCTTGGCGGCGGTGCACCGCCCGCTTTCCCTCTCACGGTACCCAAGGCAAACATCTCAAATGGACCATTGAGCCCCGCCCCCACTTTCCTTCACCTCTGATCTCAGGCTTTAGAAAAGTGTTGTTTGTTTTTTTTTTTGACTTACTGAAATGGACTTATTCAAAATGCAGCATCGTACAACTCTAGCCCTTGAAAACACTATGGGAATGGTCTTTATGATTATGAAGGATAAAAAAGAAAGAAAGTCATTCAAATGGCTGTTTGTTTATTTAGTGCTTGAGGGCGTGGGCGTGTGTGTGTGTGTGGGGGGGGAACGACTGGAAGATGGCATTCTGTTTCCGTCCCACTTCATTCCTCTTTTCCTATGCATTAGCACTTGCCCTCTGGGCAAGCAGCCTGATTATTTCTGTAGGGAGACTGCCTTCGTTCATTTGGCAAACACTGTACTTTATTTTAATAGCTAAATATCTTTTAGGTTTTAGCTTGATTTCAGCTCTGAGACCAACTGGTTAGTCTGGGATCCGCAGGCCTTTGTACACAGAGGGAGGGTAAGGCCAAGATTGAGCTTTGTGTGAATATCAGGTAGGTCTGCTGTCCCCTTTCTGGATTAGGCCAACACAAGCCAATTTACTTCCAAAAGCCTTGGTTTTCTCCAGTCCACTCATCTTCTTAAACTGAATGTCATGCTGATGGAGTACTTGGAAGTGGTTGCATGCCATGAACGTGGGTTTCAATTCACAGAAAGAATTCAAGACAGCAACAGCCATACTGACTGTGCTTTTCTAAGATGTCCAAATCCTGCTTAGGAAGGACTACCTATGGAATGAAAAAACGATTCCATCATCACCAGTTGAGTACTTGACCAAATAAAATGTTGGTTTTTGCCAAGCAGCAAGCCTATATCAAATATTGGCCAAGCAAATAGTTTCAACCTTCACTATACATGGGATTCACTGAGGGGTGGTTAAAAAAATACACCGTTGTCCAAGTTTATGCCCCAGAGATTCTGATTCAACGTGCCTAGGCCTAAGTATTTTTAAAAAGTTCTTCAGGTGATTTGAATGAGCAGTCAGGGTCTAAAACTGTTGTGCAAGGCCCTCTTCTTTCCCAGAAAGATCCAGAGTTGTTTTATAAGGACCTGTAAAATAGCTTTGTGGTTTGTGCCTCATGTATGTAAAGAATTCTTCTTTATAGAAGTGAGTGATTGTGCCTTATGTAAAGAATTCTTCTGTCATTAACACTGTGTGAACATCCTATACCTCAGACTCAACTATAGACTAGAGGCTTAGTTTATATGATTTATAAGGACCCTCCCAGTTCTGACTCTCTAGCCTATTATGATTCTTAATTTGTTCATTACTCAAATTCCTGAAGAGGATTACAGCTGGGGGAAGTAAATAGGAATTTGAAAAAAGACAGATGATAGATAGATAGATAGATAGATAGATAGATAGATAGATAGATAGACAGACAGACAGTATTTGGTAGAGCCAAAGCGTGAAGCTGACTCTTTCAAAGGCTGGTGGTGTGGCATGATTGAGAACACAGACTAATTGGAGCTCAGCCTCTTGTGACCTTGGGAAGGTTAATTAACTTCTCTGCCTCAGTTTTCTTATCTATAAAATAGAATCAATAATACCACCTGTATCTTAGAATTATTGAGCAAATTAAATGAGTTAACACATGTAAAGTACTTTGAACACTACTTGGCTATAGCAAGTGCCCAGTAAATATTATCTGTTATTATTATTATACTCCAAGACTCCTTCTCCTGATCCAAACTCCTTGAACTACAACTGAAAACCCCTCCCTGCCTTCAGGTTCTACTCTCATTAGCTTTTATTTTTATTTTTTATTTTTTGAGGGCAGTGTCACTGGCCCTCATATGTGGGACCTGAACCGGGGCCTCTGGCTTCCCAAGCCAGCACTTAACTGCCGCGCCACTCGGCTGGCCCAGAATTCTCATTAGCTGAATAAAATCCATATCAAGGAGAAGAGCAAGCTCGACTGGTATTGTGAAGGGATATCTGTTGCTGGAACCCTGTGGTAAAATATGACTTAAAAGGGGCAAAATCTAGATATTTGAGAGTGGTCATGCCCCCCACATGGGATAAGAGGAGCTGCCTTAAACTGCTTGCTCAGGACGGAGAACAACTTCAGGTCACCCATCAGAACGCTGTTCTGAATTTTTTACTTTGTTCTTAGAAGTAAGACCAAGCTCACCTTTCCTCAGAAGAGAATCAAACATTCTGTCTGAAATCGCACAGAGTACAGTCATTCCGGCTCAGCCACACACCCAGTGCTTCTGTAATACTATGAGGGATGCAGGGGAGTTCTGGGGGTTCCGGTTGGCCAGATCAGGCCATATTCCCCAATACAGTGCAGTGCCTGGCTCTTCCACTGCCCAGCTTTTTCTTGCCCAGGATTATAATCCCGAAAAAGTCACCACAACCCTGAAAGAGAACACCTGGTTACAGAAGCATGATTTAAATTCTCTCCTGCCACAGCTGTTTTAGCCTTTGTTGCTCTTAAGCAACCAGAGAAAATAGGTCTGATGCTTCAGGGAGTAATCTCTACTGCAAGTGAGATTCGATTCATGCAGAAGAAAAAGTAAGAGGCAATGGTTTGATGCATTCAGGATTTCTCAGTTTACATCATAGCAAAATTCTCTTCATTGGCTTTCCTATTGTTTTTCAAATACAAGTTGACATACAAACATTTGATTTGGTGGTAAAAGCTGGATGACGGCCAGCCCAGTGGCTTGGCTCAGTTGGTTAAGAGTGCGAGCTCTGAGCAACAGGGTCGCCGGTTTGATTCCCACATGGGCTACTGAGCTGCGCCCAAGCTGAGCTGCTGCTGAGCTGCCAACAGGTGGCAGGATGGCTCAGCAGGTGAGAGCATGTGCTCCTAACAACAAGGTTGCTGGTTCAACTCGCATGGGATGGTGGGCTTATGCCCACCCGCAACTAAGATTGAACACGTCACGTTGAGCCGAGTGGCCACGCTGCACACTGCTGACGGGCGGCTGGACTTGGAGCGGAGCTAACTGCACCCTCCACAACTAAGAATGAAGGACAACAACTTGGCTGTTCTTCCCCAATTCCCCAACACCATTCCCCTCCCCCAAGTCCCCAATAAAATCTTAAAAAAACAAAAAACTGCATGAGAGGGTAGAGAGTCAGAAGCTCTAGGTGGGGTCCGGACACTTTGTTTCTAGTCTTGCCCCTTCCTTGGCCACACCACCAGCTCTTAAAGCCTCAGCTTCTTTGGCTGTTGCAAAGGATGAGTAGTGGTCCGAGGGCCCTATCCACAGTGAAGCCTGTTTATAGGTCACTTTGAGTCAATCTAGCTAAATGTCTATTTTGTTGATCATTTCAAAGAAACAGCTAATGTTTGCATTGATATTCTCTATGGTGTTTCTAGTCTCTATTTCATTAAATTTTTACTCTAATCTTTACTCATTCCTTCCTTCTGCTTGCTTTAGGTTTAGTTCTTTTTCCAGTGTCTTAAAGTGAAAAGGTCAGGTTACCAATTTGAGATCTTTCTCCTTCTTAATATAAACATTCACAGGTATAAATTTCCCTGGAAACACTGCTTTAGCTGAATGCCACAGGTTTTTTGTTTGTTTGTTTTTTTGAAGGCAGTGTCACTGGCCCTCATATGGGGGACCCAAACCGGGGCCGCTGGCTTCCCAAGCCAGCGCTTAACCACCGCACCACTCGGCTGGCCCGCCACAGGTTTTAATATATTGTGTGTTCATTTTCATTCATCTCAAAGTAGTTTTTGATTTCCCTTTTGACTTCTTTTTTGATCCATTGGTTATTTAGAGTGTGTTGTTTAATTCCACATATTTCTGAGTTTCCCAAAATTTTTCCTACCGTTGATTTGTGTATCATTTCACTGTGGTTAGAGAACATACTTTATATTATTTCTATCCTTCTAAATTAATTGAGGTTTGTTTTGTGTCTATTTAGGTTTTTTGTTTGTTTGTTGTGTGTGTGTGGCTGTCATCACACAATATCATAGCTTGAGTGGCTGAAACAACAGGAATTTTTTTCTCACCGTTCTGGAGGTTAGGAAGTACAAAATGAAGGTACCAGCCCATTCAGTTTTGGTGAGAGCTCTCTCACTTGCAGATGGCTGCCTTCTCACTTTGTCCTCACATGAGAAAGAGAGAGAGAGGGAGGAAGAGAGAGAGAAAGAGAAAGAGAGAGAGAGAGAGAGAGAGAGAGAACAGGCTCTCTTTGGCTTCCTCTTATAAGGATATTAACCCGATCAGATCAGATCAGGGCCCTTATGACCTCATTTAACTTTTCTTACTTTCCTATTCCAAATACAGTCTCACTGGGGGTAGGGCTGCAACATATAAGTTGCAGGGCGAGGCGGGGGAGCGCTGTACACAATTCATTCCATAGCAGTTGCTTAGCACACAGTTTATCTTGGAGAATGTTCCATGTGCATTTGAGTTAATGTATTTCTCTTATTGTCAGATGAAGTGCTCTATAGATGTCTGTTAGGTCTAGTTGGTTTATAGTCTATTTCCTTATGATCTTCTGTGGAGTATGAAAATCTATAGCCAACTTTTGAATACTTCGACTCTGAAGCATACAGTGGTTTAACTTCTAACAATTTTGTATCGATGAAGCACAGTTGTAACAACAACATCCCTGTGAAGTAGATGAATAACATATTAGTATTATACTTTTAAAAAATGGACAAGTAGAGGTCTCGAGCAATTAACTGATGTATCCCTGGATACAGCACTCCAGTGAATGAGTGGCTGAGCAGGGACAATAAGTCTTCTGACTGCTCCCATTGTTACCTTTCCATCAGTCTAAGCTGCCTTCCTGTAGCTCAGATATAAGGTAGCAGGTGTGCACAGTGTGCGTGTGTGTGTGTGTGTGTGTGTGTGTGTGTGTGTGAGAGAGAGAGAGAGAGAGAAGCATGGACAGAGAGACAGTGCACTGGGCAACTGAGACATTCAATTTCTATGTATCCTGGAACCACAGTTAGGCTTAATCATTCTTGGAATTCTCATGCATGAACAGGGTGTAGTTTTGGACTCATTATTTACTCAACATTCTCCTTGCCTTCGGAGAAAGGGGCTTTCTCTGGAGCCAGTAGAGACCCTGCTTCCTTATCTTTCCTGGCTGAATGCCCACGGGCACACCTGCCACCTTCTTGGGACTGTTATGAATGTGGACCGGGTGTCTGACTGACCATTAATGAGGCAAATAAGCTACACAGAGCTTCTCTCTCCTGTGCTTGCTGCCTTCCCTCAGTCTTACCTGGCTATCCAATAAAGTAGGCACTCAATCAATATTAATTGATTTGGTTTTGTTATGAGGCCAGGTTAAGCTGTACCCTGGTTAATGAACCAGTGACTTCAGTGAGAGGTGGGGCTGACAGATACCCAGGCAGACTCCTGTAGACTCTCTCTGAGAAGACTGATAGATGAAGACAGAGACAGATAAGCAGCAGCACAGGGTCACAGCAAGAGAGAGATACCTGAGCTCTAGTCCTGCCACTGAGGCTTTTCGCCTCTTAGGGCAGCCATGGCTCCTGTCTCCTTAACTGTCGTGTGTGGATGCTCAATCTAATGGCAGGTAGGGTTTATTTCTGCCCTAACATTCTTCTTTGTGAAATACTTCATTCCTTTGCTTACTGGCTTTTATACACATACTCTTTGATTCAACAGACATTTATAGAGTTCCTACTAAGTGCCAGGCACCAAATAGATCTGGGTGAGAGACGAGGATGGCGATTCAGAGATAAACACTGAAATATTGCAGCCCTTGAACCTATCTTGCTGGGTGGAGGGAGAGAAGGGGAGGCAGCCACATGGAACAAACATGGGGCAGGATTAGATTGCCAGTTCTTAGAGTAATTCCCATGTCCCTCCTGTCTAGATGGTGCTTGCCTCAGGAATCTGGGCAACCAAGGCAATGCCAGGGGGAAGATGGGAGGTGGGAGGGCTCAGTGGGAATCTCCTGAGCATCTCATTATATTTGAGGACATCATAGATCATTTCTCACTTGCCCACTGCAGACATAAGCAAAGAATGGATGTGGTAACTGTGTGTCTAGGTATTTTGGGTTGAGTAAAGAACCCACACAGAGGCGTTTGTGCTGTAGGCTGTGTATATGTGAAATAAGCTACCAGTGTCCTCTGAGATTGGTTGCTCCAAAGAGCAGTTGTTTCTCAGAGATCAATAGGACTTAAGTTGGCCTTGGAGAGAGGCCTGTGGGTCTTCCAGGATCATGTCTCTGGAATAGTCTCGCTGCAGCCTCACATGCAGCTGAGCACATGGCATCATCTCGACTTAGCTCAGCTCCACGCCTGGTGATCACAGAACCCATGAGCCAAACCAGCTCATACAAATGTCCAACAGAGCTTGCAAACAAAACCAAAACTGAAAAAGAAAATTAAAGAAAGCCCGATTCACGCAGTCTCTTGTGCAGCCTGCATAGTTTCATTGCCATGTACAAGAGCAGGCATAGCGTCTGCTCTTGGGCTATTGGATGATGGGACTCCAGTAATATGTTCACTTCACCTCTCTTCACATCGGTCCAGAGAGGGAAATTCCATCTAAATCTGTGCAGATAACCAAAAATAGATGCAATGTGGGTATAACTGAAATCCTACAGTGGGTGTGAAAATGACGACATAACACAACAAAGTTGATCACTTCCTGTGTGCCAGGCACTGTGTTAAGCACTTTGTATACATTATCTTGCTTTATTCCCAATCATATGAGGCAGGTATTATTGTTGTCCCCATTTTTCAGTGACATGGAAAGCAAGGTGTGGAGAATTTAAGCAAATAGCACAATAATTTAAATCCAGACAGGGTAATTCCTAAGGATAAATTCTTAACCACTACCCAGTATTGCACTTCTAAAGGCTCTGTTTTATCATAAGTGAAAATTAGGCAATGTAACACACAGACTGCAACATCTTTCTCTTCCTATGGCTCTGAGTTTTTGTGTTTCTGAGGCATTTCTGTTGGGTGTGTGTTTTTAATATGGTAAGTCACTGCAAATCCTTGATAGAAGTAGGCACATCATAAAGCACAATTAAATAAAGAGGCAACAGAACACACACAGAGATCACGGAACTCGGCTCCATCCCCTGTCTAGTTCTAACTGCCTTTGAGGTGGGGGCTGGGGTGCTGTCTTCACTGCTGCCAGACAGAAGGTTGTTTGAACTTGGCTGGTTAGAAAGCCAACAGAGTGAACTTAAAGAGAAAGATAAACATACAACAACTGTTCAAAGCTTCAGGTGTTATGATTGCTAATTGAGAAAGGCTCTAAATGATACCTGCTGGTGTGTAGGAATTTCACTCCCGGGGATTAGTGGCTCAGGTAACTCCAGGACTGTGTTCCTTCAGGTTCCCCCTTCAAGAAAATTCAAGGTGATGGTAGCATCCTTATCAATCAGGAGTGGGTAGGCCCAGAGCAACCCAGAGCCACTAACGCTTCTCATCTCTGAACATCATCAGGGGGACTCTTCATACACACAGTCTCTCTCACACACAGACACACACACACACAAACATGATGTCACACACACTCCCAGACATCACACACAACCCCCATTTCACACCCACAGTCACACACACATACTCTCAGACACACACACACAAGCACACACACAAGCTGTCTTATACGTGCTTACTCTCCAACAAATCCACACACCAACTCACGTAACACTCAACATGTTCACATGCACACATACTTTGTCACATACACACACATTCCTTCTCTCTCTCTCTCTCTCTCTCTCTCTCTCTCTCTCTCTCTCTCATAATCCCTCTCTCTCTCCCTCTTTCTCTCTCCCTCTCCTGCACAATATATTTCTGGCAAAACTGCTGTAGCTGTACTAACCTGCCCTAGTTTCTTTCTGGGCCCAGCCCCAATCAGCATTTTCCCAGGCCAGGCTCATATGTGCTGCACTGCTGTCTTCGCCTTTCCCTTAAAGCCTGGATCTCACGTCCCCTGACTCTACATTGTGTGTATGAGAGAGGCTAGAGGTTGCTGAAGGTAGGAGTGAGTGGTAGCTGGGGCAAAAGGCAGGAGCCCCTGGATGACCCCTCGCAGGTGGTATCCAGCATCTTGGCCTTTTTCTGACTCCTTCCTCTCCTGGAGACAGCTTGGTATAGTGGACATGGCTTTGAGAAACATAAAGCCTGGGTCCAGTCCTGGGACCTTGGGTGAGCTGTGTAAACTTCTCTGGGTCTTACTTTCTTCTGCTGTAAAATGGCATGTTACAGATTTGTGGAGAGTATCCAGTCCCATGCTTGATATAAACACGCCATCCCAGTGGGGGTTAGTATCAGTGATTCCTCTGACTGATAAGTTGTAAAACTCCTCTCCTACTGACTCCCGATTCATTCTGGCAAACTTTCCTGCCAAATGACTCAGCTTTGTGTGATCGTTGCTCAAAAAAATTAAAAAAACAAAAAAACAAAAAACGGCGCCAACATGCTGTACGGATTATCATCATAAGAAAGCACCTTTGTGCTATTCCTTTTTTTTTTTTTTTAAAGATTTTATTGGGGAATTGGCGGAGGGGAACAGCGTTGGGGAATCGGGGAAGGGGAAGAGACAAGTTGCTGTCCTTTTGTTCTTTAGTTGAGTTGCGGAGGACGTTGCTTCACTGGCCCATGTTGGTGTTATCATTGCGCTCTTCCCGGATGAGGCAGATCGGTCGCAGGCCTCTAGATGGTCGCTCACGGCGGCTATTGGCAGCTCACGCTGGCTGCCAGCCACTCGCTGTAGCCTATGGCAGCCCCCTGCAGCAGGGGCTGCAGCCTGCACCATCACCAGGGCTCGCACAGCCCAGCTCCAGGTGGAGCTGTTGTTAGCTGTAGAGGGCAGTGTCACTGGCCCTCATATGTGGGATCCGAACCTGGGCCACTGGCGTCCCAAAACCAGCTCTTAACCAATGCAGCACTTGGCCGGCCCACCTTTGTGCTATGCCTAATAAAATAATACAAGAGGAGAAAATGCTTTAAAAATCTTTGTTTTTATATGCAAGAAGCTCAAGAGTGAATTTACATTGTCAGTGACAGTGGCCACTGTCCCTATGTGTGATTTTGAATGCCCAGAAAGCATGCCATCTGCTCCTGTGTATGTGCTCCCTTCTTCCTGAAAGTACTGGGGGTGCCAAAAAAATATACACATTTTAAGAGATGTTATCTATGTTCAAGCCGTAGTTTGCCATAATCGGAAGTGTCTTGACACTGATAGTAACCACTTTGAGCACCTCTTCCAATTGCAGAAGTCAAATGTGACTTGTATCCATCTTTTGTTATCGGTATAGAGTATTACAATTAATACAATTTTTTCCTTTCTTAAAATGTGTATACATTTTTTTGGTACCCTCTGTATTTAATGGTGCTGATTAAGTACGAATTTTGATAAGAAAAACACAAATACCACAGCTCCTCTGGAGAGGGAAACAGCACAGAGAGGAATTCAGTGGATACTTGAATATAAAATACGTTTTCACAGTTTTGCTGAACACGGTTCCATTAAATATCTTCCCAGTGGTGGAGATGGTTGTAAATCCCATTTCTTGAACACCTCCTATGTTCCAGTCACCAGTTGGCATCTAACATATTTTGTCTTTCTTCTTCCTTACAGCAGTGTCACCATAGTAGTGATGTCATTATAATCTATTAATATGTGTATCTCACTGGAAGACAATCTCTCACTGCGGGCCAGGTTTGTGCTGTTTGCTGTTATTTTCCCTGCATCTAGCACAATGTGTAGCATATGGCAATGCTTAGTGAATGCTCTCTGAATGAATGAATGAGCAACAGTCCTTGCAGCCAAGTAGCAAGCCAGGCAATACTATCTCCACTTTTCAGATAAGGAAATGGATGCTTGGAGAAGTTAAATGGCTTGCCAAGGAGATGCAACTTTGTGGGGCTGGGAACCGAAGCCAAGTCTACTGATTTTACCATTTGCTCTTTCAGCTACTAAAGTGACTATTTGAGTGAGGACCTGCACTGGACTGCCTGGCTTGGGTTGTGTAAACCCCGAAGGCACTAGCTCAATAAACATTTTTCTGCGTTTCACTCTTTTAGCTAGTCTTCAGTCTCACCAATACGTTGTTTCCTTTCCTCTTAGTTTCTCTCTCATTTACTGTCTCCTCTCTTACTTTGTGTTGCCTTTGCTTAGTTAGTCCCTTTCTTTTTGCTCTAAACAGAGGGCCCTTCCCAAGACAACCCCCACCCAGTCCTCCTCCTTAGCTCTAGTCCCTTCCTCTGCCTGAGGAATCCCAGTCAAGAAGCCAGGATAAATATTACCAGGGCTGTGCCATGTAATTAACAGCCACCCTGACTGCCCTGGCTAGAGCCAACAATAACTGCCTTGCTGCCAAGTCCAGTGGGTACTCCAGCGTTCTCACCCTACTTAGACTCAATCTACATTCACTACTAGCGACAACTCCCACTGGAAAGTACTTGTGTTCCCCCATCCTACCTCTTCTCCTCTGCAACTTCTTCCTCCGAAATGGTAGTGTTCCAGGGTTCTCACGTCATCTTAGATAGTCTCCCTGGGGTACCGACCGCATCTGCTCCCCCATGGCTTCAATATCATCTTTATGCAGAGATTCTCAACATTAGTGGGCAGAAGGAAGACGTGAGGGAGCCTGAGAATAATCCTGAATGCTGATGTGTCAGGTTAGGGAAGGGTGCTGCATTCACATGGTTCAGGGCAGGCTGCTCTTTGTTCTCAGACCACAGGATGAAACACTCTGGGCTACAGGCTACTATTGCCCAATACTTTGCCCTTCCAAGCTTTCGACTCTGTGGTTAGCTTGATGTCTCCCTGGCTGTAGCACTCACAGCAATGTGCCACCAGGTCTCCCTTCAGGGAAGGCCTTTCTTCCCCAGCTGCAAGGAGTGCTGTCCCCACCCAGCCTTCAGTTGTCAGCCCCTTCCAGGATCGCCTGGCTGCAGGAAAGCTCCTCCTCTAAGATCATGTCACTTCTCAGGGCAGCCCATGTCCAATCACTGATCAGGGTAGGAATATAAAGGTTCAGCTATCTCAGTGCAGTTTGGAAAAGTTCTGAAAGGCCATGCTAGCTAGCTCAGAGCTCTCCAAGAGGTGTGCTGTTTATCTACTAATCACCTAACAAACCACCCCAAAATGTAATGGCTTAAAACAATGACAGCATTTATTTTACTTGTGAATCTGCAGCCTGGGCTGAGATCCAGGCATGGGAAGGGGCAAAAAGATAATTCATCTTTGTCCCACTCAGTGTCTGCTGGTGATTCTTGGGAGTTGGAACTGGATGCATTTAAAAGCTTGTTCACTCACTCACTCACTCACTCACTCATTCACTCACTCACTCATGTGTCTGGCACCTGGATTGGACACGCTTAAACTGCTAGGGACTGGAACTGCTGGGTTCCTTAGGCATCTCTCTACATCTCTGTGTGGCCTGTCCACATGCTGTCTTCAGCATGGAAGCTTCAGAGTAACCAGGCTTCATACTTGTTGACTCGGGACTCCTAAAATGCTTGTCCCAAGAGAAGAAGCCAGGCAGAAGCCTTATTGCCTTCTATGACCTACCCTCAGAGGTCAGGCAGCATCACTCTAGTCAAGCAATTACAAAAGTCCACCCGAGTTTAAGAGTATGGAGCATAGATCCTATTTCTCCATGAAAGAACATCATCATCACACTCTAAGAACATGTAGGATGATAGACACAAGTTGGTATGGCCATTTTTGGAAAATATAATCTGTCACAGCCAAGGCTGTCACTGGGCCTGTCCTGCAGCTCAATCTTTCCCTTTTCCTGCTTCTGTCTCCTTCCCTCTTTGTTCCGCCGGTGGCGCCCTCAAGAGCACACCTTAAGAAATCCTCTGCTCACTACAGAGCCTGCTTTCCAGGAACTCAACCAGTAAGACTAGCCTCCCATAGCCAACATGTTCAAAGACAGTCACCACCTGTCCTCCTGCCCCCCACCCCTTCCCATCCCACCCCATCCCATCTTCTTCTTTGTGCCTTATCTCTTTGAGTGACACCACCTGTCTAGCATCAGCCCTCTCCCCCGGGCACTCTCCCATCCTGTCTCGCCCAGACATCTTTCACATGTGTCTATTTCTCTTCTTCCCCAGGCCACTACCCTCACCCAAACTGCCACCATCTATCACCCTGATCTGCTTAACACCCCCATAACCAGTCCTCCATGCCCACTCCTGGCTCCCTGTAGTTCGAACCCCACTTGTTGCCAGGATAATCTTTCTAAGTCTCATATTGGGTTATTTTCTTCCCCATTGTCCATGTGATAAAGTCCAGAGTCCTTAAGGTGGCCCTAGACCCTTTGTAACCAGACCTTGCCTTCATTGAAGTCCCCATATCTGTCCCCTGTCTGCCACTCACTCACTCTGAGTTTCTCTTAGCTCCTTTGTTATGAGCACAGTAAAATCTTTTTGCCCTTTCAAGGATGTTCCCTCTAGGTGGGCAGCACTGTCCTTCTCCCACAGAAGAATGACTTATCCTTTGGTTTCAGTTCAGATGTCAGTTCTCCCAGCAAGCCTCTTCCTGACCCCTATACTGGATGAGAGGCCCTGACCTGAACTCCTACAGTTCCCCTCCCACCATAGCACAGCCACACCGCATGGAAATCACAAATGTGATGGCCTTCACTGGAGGCTAGAAGTTCCACCATGGCAGTGACTATGTCACCTTGTTCACCAACATAGCTAAGGCACTTGGCCCAGTAGTGGGCACACTGTGGGCACTTGAACAGACTGCTATGTACAACGGGGCAGGGTGTGCACTGATCAATTACAAGGGGCCTCATCTGCCTAGGCTGCACTGTGGATACCTCCCCTAGAATTATGTGATGCCTGCCCTAAATGCACGCAGTGGTCCAGCCAAAAGTTTTGATTGTGTGATCAAATGGATAAATGACTTACATTATCATTGGTTCTCTTTGTTAATAATGAAATTAATGTTTGGCAAAAGGAAAATAATCTGATTTCAGTAGTCTCTTTTGAAATGCCAAAGAATGCAACATTTGCAACTAGGAAAAAAATGCAAACACCTAAAGCAATCGTTCTCAATCCTGAATGCACATTAGCATCCCTTGGGAGTTCTGGAAAAACACTGATGCCTAAGCCTTACCACAGGTGCTTAAACAGAATCTCTACGGGTGGGGCTGAGCAGGACTTTTTACATCTCCCCAGGTGTCTCTAACGTGCAGCCAAGTATGAGAGCCTCTGGCCTAAAGAGCACCCAAGCACATCCAAGGAGCTTAAGAAACCCACCCAGCAATCATTAACCTCACTCTTAAACACTTCGTTCAGGAGCCATGGGGCTGGGCAGCCAAGATCAAAATTCTTCTGGATTAAATGCCTTTCTTCTCTGGTTTCTGGACCTCAGATGCGGAGAGTTCAGGTTGTCATATTCATCAGTGCACAGTATATTGTCTTCATTGGTCCATGCAAAGCCTCTCTTATCTTATTTATTCTCCTTTATTACATTCTCCCACCACCACAGGCAACCACCCTAATATGCTTGATGTATATACAATATGTACTTGCATTTATATGCATTCTTGTCAAAAGTGGTTTCTTGTTTTTTATGCCCGCATTTTTTTTAATGCTTTTTTTCCCCCGAAGATTTTATTAGGGAATTGGGGAATGGGAACAGCCAGGTTGTTGTCCTTCAATCCTGGTTGTGGAGGGTGCAGCTAGCTCAACTCCAAGTCCATTTGCCATCCGGCCGCCTGTCGGCAGCTCGCGGCCGCTCAGGTCAAGGTGCCGTATTCAATTTTAGTTGTGGGTGGGCATAGCCCACCATCCCACCCGGGAGTGGAAGCGGCAACCTTGTTGTTAGGAGCATGTGCTCTCACCAGCTGAGCCATCCTGCCACCTGTTGGCAACTCAGCTGCAGCTCAACTTGGGTGCAGCTCACTGGCCCATGTGGGAATCGAACCAACAGCCCTGTTGCTCATTGTTGCTCTCTCAACCAACTGAGCCACCTTGCCAGCCCTGCCTACGCTTTTATTTTATGTAAATGTATTGTGCTCCAGAATTATTCTGATTGTTGATTTTTCACTCCATCTGTGTTACTTTGGGTATGTGTAGTCAGTCTGTTTTTCCTAATTGCTACAGAGTATTCCAGTCTGTGCTTCCATCCCATTTTCCCCATCCACACTCCCAGTGATATTCACCCCCATTGTTCCCAGTTCCCCAACTCCACAGCACTGGAAGAGCCATCCTTGCCTCTGTCCCCCGGTGCACTGCCTGAGAATTTATCTGGGATAAGTATCCTCCCTGGTCTGTTAGATATATATTTTAGGTCTCATGACCAATCACCAATCACCAATACATACTAAAAAAGAAATATCCAAGTGATTTGTATAATATGTTGACTATAATAATGGGACCCAAATGTGTGAGTAGCTATAGGAAAATGACCTGACATACCATTAAGGCCCCCAGAACGAGCTAGGAATCTTATGATCTTGGTGTCACATAATCCTGATATTCTATCAGGTTGGATTTTAGTACAAGAGGTGATCTCCAGCAGAGACCACTGGATGACCTCAAACAAAATCTCAGTGAAATTTAACCGTTTAAATTTGACTTGTCCCAAAATGGCATTGGGCAATGCTTCTAACTCCTATGGGTTTTTGCTGACTTATTACTGGTTTAAAAGGGGGCAAAGACTAAATTCGGTTCAAGAAGTCAAGTTGTATGCATCAAAACTAAGCTCTGCTGTCAAAACTAGGCAGAATCAGGCATTCTAATTTGGGAAAGAATGACATTTTGCTCAAACTCTGCTTGTTATATTCAGCATTATCTGCTGAACGGAAAGTTTAGAGAGGACTACAACATTTAATTAGCAAATATTCTGAGTGGTAAAAGTTTATTGAAAATCCTTAGTACAATAGCTATGTTCCCTAACACACTGATATCTATGAGATTTCCAAGCCAAATTTCTGTTTTCAAGCAGTTGTTACCATAGCAGAAATATTTAGGTTAATGCTGAGACTTGTGATGGTTTTTCTGCTTGACCAGAAGTCTCCACAGCTACTGAGCATTTACTCTCTGGCTGGTAGAGAGCAGTAGTTACTAACTGCAGGCCACTTATTAGTTCTGTCACTTAGGGCAAGATGATTATATTCTCTATGCCTCAATTTCCTCATATGAAAAACAGGCATGGTGTTAGGGCCTGCCTTTAGGTGGTAGTGTGAAAAGTAAACAGGATAACACACCTAAGGTACTTTGCATATAGTAAGCCTTACAGTGTAATAAGCCCTGGAGATACTCAACAAATAAGTATCCTTGTGAAGACTTATTTGGGTATCCTGTTCAGAACTGGGATGTTTCAAGCCCAAGTAATTTCTTTAGATTCATTCACTTTATGGGACTATCCTCTGGCTAGTTCCATAGCACATGCTCTTCTGGTTTTTGACTCCCTGTGTTGCTGGGGAACTGAACCACACTGACACATTGCTTACCCACTTCCTGTATTTGAATGTGTACTTGTTTTGTCTATTCAATTAGATTAAAGTTGGAGGGAAGTGACAGTGCCTTCTACTACCTTGGCATCTCAGAAAGCCCTTGGCATGTTCAAGGACACACAATAGACTGGCAGAATGGTTTTTGGGTTTTTTTTTGTATGAATTTACAAAGACCCTTCAAAGTTTTGCTAGCATAAGATTTGTTCTTTTTAAGTATATTCTATAAATGTATTACTAAAACCTGAAGACTATAACTTTTTCAATTACTCCATGGTGTAGTCCCTTTCTCTCCAAAGCTCCCATGAGGTTTGGTGTTGATTTGCTTTGGACACAGATGGATCTTTGGTCCTATTATTTTTTCCATGGAAGGGCTTCCTGTTGAAGTAATTGGGCAGCACAAACCTGTTTATGTGTATGAATATGTGTGCAGGTGTGTGTGTGTTTGAAAAAACAACACTTGGGCCGGCCGAGTGGCGCATTGGTTAAGCGCTGGTTTTGGGATGCCAGCGGCCCCGGTTCGGATCCCACATGAGGGCCAGTGACACTGCCCTCTACAGCTAACAACAGTTCCACCTGGAGCTGGGCTGTGCGAGCCCCGGTGATGGTGTGGGCTGCAGCCCCTGCTGCAGTGGGCTGCCATAGGCTACAGTGAGTGGCCCGCAGCCAGCGTGAGCGGCTGGCAGCCAAGAGTGAGCTGCCAATAGCCGCAGTGAGTGACATCCAGAGGCCAGTGACCGATCTGCCTCATCCGGGAAGAGCGCAATGACGATACCAACAGTGAAGCAACATCCTCCGCAACTAAACTGAAGAACAAAAAGACAGCAACTTGTCTGTTCCCCTTCCCCGATTCCCCAATGCTGTTCCCCTCTGCCAACTCCCCAATAAAATCTTTAAAAAAATAAAAAATAAAAATAAATAAATAAATAAAAAAACAACACTTTCCTTTTACACTAATTTTTCAGCTTCCCAGTGTTCACATATCATCACAGGTTATCATCATGCCTTATTATGAAACATTATTACCTTTTACAGGTAGGAAGTTGGATGCATTTCAATTGCTTCACTCAGCCACTAATTGATTCACGTAGTTTTCTGACATTCAAGTTTAAACTTATTGCTTCCATAATCAGGAGAAATACTTTCCACTTGGGGAAGTGGCCTGCATGGTGCTCATTCTTATGGCACAAACTTATTTCTGCCATTCATCACTGTTCTTTCCGTACAGAATAATCCCCTTTCTAACATGATTTGTTCTTTAGCAGACCCAGTGGGTGCTACTGAGGACTTGGTGAATTTTAGTTCTATATTTCTATATTTAATTTGTTCCCATTATTTTGTATTTTAACTTTCCTCAGAAAGGACTTATGATGGCTAATTTTAAAAAAATGTTCCTTTCTCATATCATTTAATAAATCCTGCTACAGTCTGTAAGTTTCTAATCAGTGATCTTATTCATTCTCTTAGGATCCTGAATACCATCCTCTACTTGAACAGAAACCAGAGGTCCTCCAGGCAGAGGCTATAGAACACAAAGAATGCAGGGTGGCAAGGCGTGAAACCATGGGATGTGACTCCCTTTACACTTCGGGTCTTAATTGTCTGCTTCTTTTCATACTTATTTCTAACCAAAGCACTTGGCTAAATACTGTTGACTCATTTTCTTCAAAGGCAGGAGGCAACAGATCAGTTTTTGTCCTCATGTCCTTCTTGACTCTCACAGACGTTTAATCCTGAAGTCCTCCCAGGAATAATTGGATGAGACCTTAGGAAGCCTTTGGTTTATACTCTTTCTCATGTCCTTTCTAAGCTGGTTAAAATATCCCCTGATTCCAGCTTCCTCTGCTCTATCTCTAACTACCACCAGTCCCAGGGCAGTCTTGCTTCTTCTGTATCAAATGTAGTTTCTCTCCTCTGAGCTCAGGAGCTCCAGGGGTCCCTGGAAGGGTAGGGCATTGGCATTCCATAGTTCCTACACACTGCCCAGAGATCTTTCATTTGTCACACCTTCCTTGGGCTCTATTTCCCAGTCTCAGGGTGGCCTCGCCACTCGGACCACTCCATACATTTCTGCATTTGAGGGCCATCCCCTTGGAATCATTCTCCTATAAAGCTTTTGACTGCTAGCATCTAAACTAAAAGCAAAATGTGCACCTGTTCCAAACTTCTTTTTTAATGATTATAAAATATTTTTCAGAATGCAAACTTTAAAAGCATCTTTTAAATACTACAGGAGTAAAAATGGCTAATTTAATGTGGCTTCAACAGAAACTGCTCCCAAGGGGCCTGCACACCTTTATCTGAAAGTAACATGTTTGCTTGAATTTGAATCTGAGGGAGCCAGAATCTTTTGATCTCCTTTATAGCTGACAGACCCTCATTAACTATTTGACCCCTGACTTGTTTAATTATAGACTTAATTGAGTATTCTTGGGGCAGCATCTTGTAGAAGTTAAAAGCACAGACCTCAATCCCATAGGACTGAATTAAGATATAGACTGTGTCCCTGTCTTAGCTGGGTGACCTTGGTGAGTCATTTCATGTCTCTGAACTTCAGTTTCTTCATCTGTCTCATGGATATGGTCACACCTTTGTTCTAGGACAGTGATACACGTTGAACAGCTATGATAGGTCAAGCAATGTACTAGGCACAGTCTGCCCTGGTGACCAGGATAAAATCTGTGCCTGCCATCATGTTGCTTAGAGCCTGGGAGGGGATTTCAGACCAGTTTTGATAGAATGTGTTGACATTCCTGTAGAAAGCATGATCTAAACAGAGACCTGAAAACTGAGTAGGAGTGAGACAAGGAGGGTATTCCAGACAGAGGGAAGAGCATGCGCAGTGTGCCCTGAAGCAGAGAGAGGGAGAGGCTAGGAGTGAGGCTGGAGACAGAAATGTCAGTGAGACCATCAAAAACCACTCTTAGAAGACTAGTGAGGAGGCTATTGTATTAACTCAAATGCAAAACCTTGGTACTCTAAACAGGAGACAAAGCAAAGAGCAGTTGATGGGATTTGGTGATTCATTAAATGTAATGGGCTCAGTCAGCATGGATTCAACAACTATTTCCTTGTGCGACCTTGACTGATTTACTTCCTTTCAACCCCTAGGCCAAATATCCAGCAAACCTCACTCTATCTGTCCATCCTCATGCATCCCAGAGGCCAAGTTGCTTTTGCGTGGGACAGCATGAGAGTGTGCTTGGGGTATCCCTGGGCCATTCTTGTTTAAGAAAAGCCAGGATTTTAATAGAGCAGTCAGCACTTAAGGATTTGGGAGGTGGTTACCTGGTGAGTGGGCTCTCTCAGTCTTTAGACTCCTCTCTTTTCTCTGAAAGCCTGCTTTGTAATCAGTGTGGTGGCCTAAAGAAAAGGTTGGAGAGGGACAATCACCCAACATAGCCACTGCCATGCCATCTTTTGAATGAACTGAGCCAATGGAGGGGGGCTATGGTGGGAAAGACCCCAAGCCATAACCAAAAATACCCTCTCTTTCAGAGTGCCTTTTCCAATCATGCTTTGGATTCTTGAATACTAAAATCTGTTTAAAATCCTTGACCCCTTACCAACAAATGACAAGTAAAGACAGTGAGGAGTGTGAGGGATGGCGGGGGGAACAGCTTAGAATTTAAGGTGGTCAGGCACAGGGAACTGGGTGAGGAAACCGGAGCCCCCTTTACAGTCCTACAGAATGACAGGTACAGAGCTCTGGGTTATCCTGAAGTTACTTTTGATCATCAGACATACCATTCTGCCACTGGGCCACGTGGGTCACTGCTTTAATAAGTTTTATATCAACAACAGCACCAGCAATAGCTGACATTAAACACATATTATGTGCAGGGCCCCATACCAGGCAGGGAACTTGATCTTTTATTCCACACAATGAGTCTATTAGGGAAGTAGGACAATTGTTCCCATTGTGCAGATAAGGAAGCTGGGACTCAGAAAGCTGATGTCACTTGCTCAGTGGTCCACAGCCATTACATTGTAGAGTGAACCAGGGGGAAAACATGAGAAGTAGGACATTTGGGTTTTGATAGAAGCAATGGCTAACAATTTATTATTTGTGGAAAGTTTTGTGTTTGGTAATGAGAAAATAATGCTAATCAGGTATGTTGTGTAAATACTGTTTAATATTTATTTAAAAACAACCATACAGTGGTCTACATGTTACCAGAGGTCTTCAAAGGAAGATGAAGAGCCCCTTCATCCAATTAGCCGGCAGAAGGCCCTGTCAGTATATATTACTCCCTTTGTGGGGGAATCATGGCACCCATAGCACAGAGTAGTCCTCATAAATTAATGGCACCCAGAGGACAAGCCATGCTGGCATCTGGTTGCAGTCCCCTCCTTGAGCCCTTGCACTCTGCCTTCCAGCTCTACACTTTACCCTCCCGAAAGTGAGAAGGATGCTAAGTAGGCCTGCAGACTGCCCGACTCCACCATCCCAGAGCTCTGAGGAAGTTTCTCTCAAGAGCCAGCCCCACCTGTTTGGCTCTGGCAGACAAGTCTGAGCTGGATGAACAAGCAGGAAGTGCCAGTTCCTGCTCTGCATGCAGTGATCCTGAGCTCTTTGTAGAATAACCTGTCCAGCCCAAGAAAAGAAACCACCCCCTTGCCCCAAGCAAACTGGCCTGACAGGACCGCCCAACTCAGAAACCTGCTGGAGAGCGCCTGTTCTCTGCCTGGATTTTTGAGATTCCGTCATTGAAGCAGCCTTTGGGAGCATCTTCCAGTGTCACTTCTCTGGCAAGGATTTTGCTAGCCCACGATGTTTACCAGCTCCCACAGTCCCTTACGTGAGGAGCCCAACTGGCTGAGGTAAACCTGGCAGCCCGTACTCCTCTAGGCCTCAAGTTCTTTCACTGCCAAATGCATTTGGATTCAGTGAGCCTACAGTTTTGATTCTGAATTCATTATCAGTAGAATAAAACGAACAGTCAGTGCTGGGCCGGCCCAGTGGTGCGGTGGTTAGGAGCTGGCTTGGGATGCCAGCGGCCCTGGTTCGGGTCTCACATATGAGGGCCAGTGACACTGCCCCCTAAAAAAAAAAAAAAAAAAAACCCAAAAAAGAATAGTCAGTGCTACCAAAACAATCGAAATAATCACCTGTTCCAATTAAAAAGAATGAAGTCACTAGAGGAGATACGGAGGGAAAACAGGACAAGATAGATATCCTGTATTCTACTCAGAAGCCCAGGTTTTCCACGCTTGAGTGGAGTCCCCAGACCTGGTAACTAATCAAAACAGGCCTCCAGCTGATCCAGAGTCCCCCCAGCAGCACCCAAACCCCCACCCAGCCCCAGAGAACAAGGCTGAAGAGGGAGCAGCATTCCTGTGACATGATCCCTTTACTTTGAGGGGTCAGTGAAACGAAGGAACACAGAGTGGTGCTGGAGGGACCCTTGGGACCTGTGTGGCCCCCTTTCTTCTTTTCACTAGAGAGGGGAAGCTGAGGTCTGGACCATTTACATGACTTGCTCAAGGTCTAACCTGTAATAGGTTTGGGACTTAGTCCCTAGAATTGGTCTCCACTGCCAGCCCAGTGCCTGCAAGGAGAGGAGGGAATTTTTCACCTGTGAGTCACCTCTGTTTTCATCCCCCCTGAGGGATTCACTCTCCAGTCAGTCAGGGTGGACAGCCTGCGATTTCCATGAGTGATTTAGTGCTAGTAGATTTCATTTCAGGAGCTCCTGCTACCCTGACCTATGGCTTTGGTCCTCTTGAATTACCGCGGTATGCTAGTCCAGAAATCCCCAACAGTGTGTGCGATCAGCTTTACCATCCATGATGAGGGAGAAAAAGAGCCTGCATGCCTGTTAAAAAGTCATCATTCGGATTTAAATCAGCTTTGGTTAAAATAATCGAGGGAACTAAGGAACTATGGAAAGGTCAAAGGTTTGTAGGTTTAGGGTTTCGTGGGAACATGCGCGTGTTTGGACCAGACCCAAGTGCCTGGTTGACCTGTTTGACAGGTAACAATTAGAAAGTAGAAGCTTGCCTGGCTGGAATGTGGCTGCAGAGGCCAGCATGGAGGATCTGGTTTACCTGCTCGGCAGGTGGGGCCTACTGAGTCCGACAGGCATGTGCACGCACAGCATTCCTGAGAATCGGTTTTCTTTTAAAGACACAGCGATGACTGCAGGGCACAAAAGGGTTGGGTTGAGCCCTGGCTGGAAGCCGTTAGCTATTTGCAAGGTAAAGAAGCAAAATAAATAGTTCCCTCTAGACTGCTCAAGGAAGAAACTGCAAAGGTATTCAGGACTTTTTTTTTTTTATGTCTAAAATGAACATGTGCTTCATGTCTCAAGACTTGAGAAACCCCAGTCTGATACAAAATGCCAAAGAGAATAGAATCGAAAAGTCACTCCTGCCTTCCCTGACTTTTTTTTTTTTTTTTTTTTTTTTTAAAGTTACATTATTGAGAGCAAAAAGATAGGCTCCTTGAAGATCGGTGTTTGGCTTGAGACAGTCTATTTGCTATTTTTCTTAGCATAGCTGCAGTGACACCCAGAAAAGCAAAGTCCCGGGGTTTTTTTCTTAATAAATTGTACATAATCTGTACATTTTGAAAGTTAAAAAATGCTGTTTCGATAAAACAATTAAAGAAAATAATTTGCTATTTAAAATAATAGGAAATTAGGATAATACTATGTATAATATGCAGTATAATGTAGAGTCTGCATAGACACAGACCCACATACATAACATGGTTTCCTTTTGATTCAAAAGGGTTTTTGGTAGTAGCACTTCAATTTTCCTGTGTCATATTCATCTTTGATGAGAAGGGGGAAAATCAAGCCAAGGAACATTGGCACCTGAAAATTGCAATGTTATCGGGAACATTGCTAAAACAAACTCAAAACTGTTTGAAAATTTTCAAGTGATTAATTTTTAAAAATTTACCAAGTCAGTTTTCTAAAAAATAAAATCTTCCCTTCTTTTACAGTGTCTCTCTCTGTTGCAGAAATTATTTCAGTCCCTCCCAAAAAAGTGATAGGTGCTTCCCATTCTTCTGTGTGCTCTCAAAGCTCTGAAGTCCTAACATATATAGTCCTAGGAAGCACATCACTGAGATCTGGTAGTTGGGAGGCAAGGAAGAATTGGCAGCTGGTGATTACTCCTTGCCAGTTCAAAGAGTTAATTACAGTGAAGCAGAGGATCTTAAAATTCAATTGGCAAAAACAAACAAGCAAACAAAAACTCAGCTGTCTCATTGTTGACTATTGCTGATGGTAAAACACCCTCTACTGTGGCATTTTAACTCTTTCGGCCTTTGTGTAATGTGAAGATTATTGTCTACAGACCATTTATCAGAATTGATCAAAAGTCAGTAATAATAATAATGAAAACTCAGAACCTTAACAGCTTACAGTTACTGAGCTCTGACGGTGTGCTATGTGTTATGCTAAACTGTCTACATTTTCTCATTTAATCCCCACAACAGTCCTGAGACATGTATTATCACGATCTCCATTTTACAGACTAGGCTATGGAGGCACAGAGTAGCCCCAGAACTTGCCTAAGTTCATACCGTTGGTAAGTGGCAGAGCTAGGCTCTGACCCAGGCAAGTCATTCATTCTTCCACAGTTTTGAACCCCTGTTTTGAGACAGGCACAGTGCCAGGGGTTCACAAGATTATGATGAACTCCTAGAGTTGGTCCTTCATGGACAAATTAGGCTAATTATTGTCTTTGACTCCTTTACTAGTTCTCTTAACTATCCTCTAGATGGCCTCTTAGTGGTGCACCACTTTAAAGTCCGTGGTTGTCTATGAAACCACCGATTCCCGGAGACCATGACCTTTACCTCTGCCATTTCCTAATCATGCTCACACAACCTCAGTAGCAGTGTCTTAGTGCTGCAAAGGACAATGGCCATTTTCTCCGGCATACAATGCACATCTACTCCAGGATTACTTTGTTTTATGTGGCTAATTAGTGTGGGAGCAGTAAACTCGTTTGTAAGTACTGCAGGCAGAGCTTACTATGGGTGTGAGAACCCACTTTGATTACTAGGTATCTTATCAATAACAAATATTTGCATGTTGCTTTTCACCCCTTCATAATTAGAACTTGATCTTCACAGATTTTGACACAATGACTGCTTCTTGGGAATCTTAAAAAAACAAAGCAAAATTAGCTTGCACTTTACCTACCCAAAGGGAAGCACCTTAAAGGGGTTTCCTTACCTCCAAGGTCATTTTTATTTCACAACTGATAATATTTCCCTCTATTAGTGTATATACACCCTGAACTTTGTGTGCTCTTTGACCAATCCATCCCTCACGTGCCTTTTTTTTTTTTTCCAAGATTTTTGATTGGGGAATTGGGGAGAACAGTGTTGGGCAATTAGAGAAGGGGAGCATTGTGTTTTTCCAGGACCCATCAGCTCCAAGTCAAGTTGCTGTCCTTCAATCTTAGTCATGGAGGGTGCAAGCTCAGCTCCAAGTCCAGTCACCGCTTTCAATCTAGTTGCGAGGAAGCGGGGGGAGGCAAGGGGAAGGATGGAGGACCGTAGCCCACCATTCCATGTGAGTATCGAACTGGCAACCCTGTTGCTCAGAGCTCGTGCTCTTAACAAACTGAGCCACTTGGCTGGCCCCCACGTGTGCCTTTGAGCAAACTCTGAAGACAAACCAATATTTAGCAGCTATGGAAAAGCTGAATGGCCACTTACTTGTGGTAGAATAATAATAATTAATGGTAATAATAATAAGTATACTGAGGGCCTGCTATGTATGGGCTGGGCACTGTGCCAAACACATTACATGCATTGTCTCGTTTATGGATTACAGTGGCTGTACATGTGTATTATGACTATAGGTAGCAAGGAAAGAAGACTGCTTACAGAGAATAAATAACTTATCTGAGGTCACACAGCTAAGAAATGGCAATGCTAAGATGCAGAACTAGATCCATCAGGTATTAGAGCCTGCACGTGGAAACAGCCATTTGGTCTTTAAGGTTTTGCGATTCTGAGATGTTGTGCTCTACTCTGCCTTGAACAGCATATCAGAAGTGTTACCTGGGGTTCTTCTGATCACCATGCTTTAAGTGGGAAAATAAACAGTCTGAAGCAGGTTTTAAGGAGAACAATGAGAGTGGAGAAGATACTCAAACTATGCCATGTGAGGAAGAGTTAAAGGAGCCAGAAATATTTATATTCCTATTCAAGAAAGAATAGGCTGGAGTTGTGTGACACCAAGTTGGAAAACCAGGACCAATAAGAGGAAGTTGGAGAGAAGCAGATTTTGATGTCTCTAAAGACCAGCTTGTTCTCCCTCAGGCTGGATAGTGGTAGAAAGCCAGTTTCATCACTATGGCAAGCATTTGTTGTTTTTGTTTTCCAGAGTCCATTCCCCTTTATTCTAAAAGCAAGGGCCTGAATTCCTTTGGGGGAAAAGAACATTTCCTCACTGAGAGCAGTCTTGGTGAGACAATCAATCAAGTTATACTAATCACCCCAGGCCAACAGTTGAGTATGTGACCCAAGTTGGCCCAGTCAGATTCATTTTCCCAGGACACTCTCTCTTGAGCTGAGTAACATAAGAATGAACAAGGCTGGAGCAGATTTGTCCCTGAGCAGTGCCCTGACCTACCTGAGTATTGGCTCTGATTCCTGGACCCTGAACTTCCCACAATAGGAGCTGTGCACAGGTCAAAAAACATCAGTGATATCTAGTAAGATGTTTCTTCCCCATGAGGATGCCAAAATACAAGATACGTTCTTCTGTATTAAATATGTCCTTCAAGCTATAATTTGTCACCATTGTCTTCCAGTCTTTGAAGAGAATCATCAAGGACTATATCACCAACTTAATATCCTCACACCGTCATTTGCCCTTGAAGGATAGAATTGTTATTATACTATCCTTTATCTTATTCTTCAAAATTCTCTCAATTCTGTGAGCTACTTATATCTTCCCAATATATTCTATCTTTGCTTAAGTTAATAAGAATGTTTTCCTAAGGTGGTGAAAAAGTTATAAGTGACAGCCATTAACTAGATGACGACTATGATTATGGGAAACAATTTGACCTCTCTGATCCCTAATTTCTTCATTTGAAAATAATCCCAGTAGTTTTAGAGTATAAGATATATCTATGAAGAGAAAGACACACAGTAGGTGTTAATAATACTGTTTCTCTTCTCTTTTTCCTCTAAAGCATAAATTCTCAGTTATCAGGCAAACTAATAGAGATAGCATATGTGAAGTAGATAGCATAATGCCTAGCACATAGTAGGTGCTTAATAAGTGGTGATTCAAACATGGGATGGGTGGTTGTACATAATGGCCTCATGTTTTTCCTACACTGAGAGTCTGTGATTCTGTATTACAGATATTTAGTATTGTCGAGAAGGATGTGTAGCTACTTTAAAGCAAAATGGAAGAGGCCAGAGTCTTGGAATGAGGACTAAATATGGTTGGGTATATTCCCTGGGCTGATGTCCAAGCCGACACTGCAGAGAGGTCACTAACCAACCTGACCTTGGAGAGAACCCTGACAGTCGCCCAGGTTAGTGTGCATAAAGTCCAACTCATCTGGAGTTTCCACCATGGTTTTGTCTTAATCAGGAACAGAAACTCACTCATGTTCTTTCAGAAATAATAGGGTTTATTAAAAGGACACATATGCATAAACGCCCTGGAAGAGCCAAGGAACCCAGACTCTGGAAAGTCAGGAATCAAAGCAGCTCTGTGATACATTTTTCACATTTCCAACTCTCCCTTTCACAGCAGAGACTGTCTCTGTATGTTGCCTCCTTTATCCTCTTGCTTGTCATCTGGCCATTTCTGCTTATTTGTCTACACATGGCCCAAAATGGCCATGTTATGTCCCAGGCTGTGTATGGATGAACCATCCCTGAGACTCATGTCCTCACCTAATCAGATAGATTCGCCTGGTCTGTTGTTCACTTGGTGGGAGATGTGGACTGGCCAGAAAACATTAGAGATACCTGACACAATGCATCTTAATTATGATGATACAAAATATAAGATACTTTCTTATATATTAAATATCTCTTTCAAGGTGTATTTTCCCACCATTTTCTTCTAGTGTTTTGGTTTTTGTTTGTTTGTTTGTTTGTTTTTAGGGCAGTGTCACTGACCCTCATATGTAGGACCTGAACCGGGGCCGCTGGCTTCCCAAGCCAGCGCTTAACCACCGCGCCACTCGGCCGGCCCTTCTTCTAGTCTTTAAAGAGAATCTCCAAGGATTATATCTCCAGCTCAAATTTCTTAGGGTGTGGCTTGCCCTCGGAAAAAATCTATGAGAACATGAAAATTATATTCCATGATGGATAAAGAATCGCGATTGGAAGTAACTGGGGCTTCAGATGGGTTTTGTAGAATTCTTGAACTAGCCCTAAAGTGTTTCAACTGAAAGGCTCTGGTTTCCAGTTGAATGAAGGGTGGAAGGCGTGAGATCCAACCTCAGCCATGGGAATGGAAAGAAAATGACAGTAAAAAGTCAAGGGAGTAGAATGAGAGAGCTGGGTAGGAATGAGGAGTTAGATGGAAACTGCAGAGTGAGAGGAGAGACAGGCAAGCTGAGAAACCAAACAAAAACTGCTGCTTCTACTTTGGAGCCCAGAATTTCTAGAGTGAAAGTAAAAAAGTACAGAATCAGGTTCAATGAGAGAACTGGGCTGGGTGAGTACTCGGTGCTAGCGATGGTGTTGAGTGCCAACTATGTACCAGGCACATAAGATCTCTCCTAGGCTTGCAGCTGTATCTACCTCGTGAGACTTTAATTGTCAGCCTGTGTTCAGTGATGTTTGTCAACCACTGCAGTGCTCTCATGGCCTCTGACTAACGGGAAGTTCAGGGAGTAAAAAGGAGGCTCTATTCCTAACACCACATAAATATTTTGAACCATATTTAACACAAAGGAGAGTGGAACATTCTAGAAGGCTCATTGGACACGATGTTCCCTGGGACAATTTGAAAGCCAACACAGGGATTGCCCTGTAATTTGTTGTAGGTTTGTGTACCATTCACATGCCTGTGAGATCAAATCCTGGGGATGGATTTCATAACACATCTTTCCAATTTGCTTTGGGATACTCCTTTAACAAAGCGTCTCCAACAAAACATTACCACAGCCTCCCTGTAGGAGACTACAGGGACGGGGCCTCCAGGGACTGAACTAAGAAAAAGATTCTGGGCCCAGAGTTTGGAGCTCACACACTTCAAATCTGAGGATTAAAGCTTGATCCTCATTTAGGGTGTGTGTGTGTGTGTGTGTGTGTGTGTGTGTGTGTGTGTGTGTGTGTGTGTGTGGTGGGGGAGGTTAAACCTCTGCTGGTTGATTACAAATGTTCCAGATACAAATCTTCAAGGCGGGAACTTTGCAAACGACGAAAACAACCATAGGAAAACTCTACAGAAAGCCTTACCTCAACTCATTACTCAGCTTTGCCAACTTGGAGGATTTAATGAGGCATTTTTAAATAAAGAAAGGAGTTACTTAAAG
The DNA here is from genome assembly GCA_033961575.1 of Aselliscus stoliczkanus. NCBI lineage: Eukaryota > Metazoa > Chordata > Mammalia > Chiroptera > Hipposideridae > Aselliscus > Aselliscus stoliczkanus. The sequence continues at coordinate 30,728,439 of CM066731.1, forward strand.
GCTAAGGGTATCTGGGACCAGCTTAAATTGGGCAATGAGAAACCCAAGTTACCCTTTCAGGACATTATTCACTCTATAAAAACAAAGTGTATTTGTTCACAGTAAACATGTCAGAACAGCAGCTGTATAGGACAAGTGTAGACTGGTTGCTGTCCAATTTGCCAATTTTCAGATAAAAGACCAGGACCTGATAAGTGACAGATTACCATGAGAACATTTGCAGCGGGATCTTTTCTGGTTCATCATTTCAGCTCCAAACATGTAAGTGTATCAATAAAAATTCAAGACAACTGCTGTGCTCATGATGTAGTTACAATATTCATTTAAAGGGAGAAAAACACCTCTGTTTGATGGCAACCTTCAACCCGTTGAAATCCTATGACCTTTTAAATATAAAATGAAATCCCATGACTCATCCTAGTGCTTGGATATAAGGACAGGGCAAGGGCAGATCCCTGAACTGTAAGAACAAATATTTTTGTCCTACTCATGTGCAGATTTCATTGGCTCCTCACACACTAGTTAAAGCACCTATAAAAAGGAGAGAATTATCTTAGTTCAGCAAGTCCCACACTTCAGTGACTTGCATACTACCTCACGATTTTGCTGTATCTTCATCATAAGGTCTCCAATATTATTTCTTGATTTTTTAAAATTAAATCACATCACCTTTTTTTTTTTTAAACCTAAATAGAATATTTCTTAATAAGGGCTGGCCGAGTGGCGTGGTAGTTGAGCGCTGGTTTGGGAGGCCAGCGGCCCCGGTTCGGATCCCACATGTGAGGGCCAGTGACACTGCCCTCGGGGAAAAAAAAAAAAGAAAAGAAAAAAAAAAACTATCATAGTTTCAGTAAAAAAAAGAAAAATAATAATATTTCTGAATAAAATTTAAGCCTCTTCCAAATCATTTTTACCTATGAATTCATAGCTTTTATGGTTTAATTATTTTTTCTAATATCAATTTTAAGAAATATGTAGCTACTTAAAGAAATAAATGTTGGCTAAAAAAAAAAAAAAAAAGCTAAAAACATCTATGTAACCATGAGTGGCATGCAGACCACATTTTGGAAAATACTGCCCAGCCATAAGGAGAATGCTAGGTGAGTGAAACTTTATTAAATCTGCCCAATTCATCCATGGCAGAGAGCGATTGGTTTTAACACTCATTAATTGGCTGATCCATCCTGGTTAGTCACATCTCTCCCTAAAACTTCATTTCTGCGTCTGAGGAAGTTGGACTACATAGGCTCTGAGTTCCTTACTGTCTCTATGGATCTGCAATTTCCCAAGATTCTGTTGTAGGACCCAGCACCCTAGCAGGAGACACTGTCAAGAGCAATGAGTTGTTTCCTGGCACCACGCCATACATGTGCTTAATCTTCCTGAGAATTTTGCAGAACTTTGCTTTTCCTTTCATCAGCAATGGTTCCAGCCAGTGTGTAAAAGAAAAAACTCCTCTTTCTCTAGTTTGAATGAGTTACAGTGGAAAACAGGCAAGTGGGGAAAAAGGAAGTTAGAAGGTGTCTTTGAAATGATCTTGGGGAAAAGGAAAACCTAATTTGATTACTCCACACCTAAGAGCTGATGATAAATAATAGGAACAATAATGTATCATTAATAATGCATTATCAGTCTAATAAAGTAATGGCAAGTCAGCTCACCTCACTGAGCCTTTATTTCCTCATTTGTAAAAGAAGGGATTTGAACTGGATGATTTGTGAAGCTTCTCCCAGCTCTAAAGTTCTTTGATTGTAGAATTTCAACTTTTATTTTTTTAACCAAAAGAGTGCTAGATTTTAAATTTTATAGAATCCCTTTAAAAATCCATCATTAGAAGAAAAGAATAAAGTTACTTTTTAGGATAATCATCTATTAACTTTTACATGTGTAATTTTTGTTAAGTTTTGAAACTATGATATGGTCTGTGGTACAACTAAATCTAAATATCACATGTTCATGTTATTCATCATTTCTGTCATCTACTTGGTCTCACTATCTTCAAACATGCATTGCATGCACACCTACTATGTACCAGGTAGTGCTGTGTAGTGATTAAGAGTGTAATTCTGGAGGCAAAATAAATTGGGATTGAATCCCATTTCCACTACACATTAGCTCTACACCTTGGTGCCTTTATCTGTAAGCCAGAAATGACAATATATTGATCATAATTATAGGGATATTGAAGATTAAAAGAGATAGCTGGTAGAAAGTCAAATGCCCTACCTAAATACAGTAAGCACTCAATAACTGGTAGCTGTTATCATCCTGTTCATCAGCATTGTTCTGGGCTGAATTGTGTCCCCCTTCCAAATTCATGTGTTGAATTCCTAACCCCGAGTACTTCATAATGAGACTATATTTGGAAATAGAGCCTTTAAAGAGGTAATTAAAGTAAAATGAGGTCATATGGGTGAACCCTGATCCAATATGACTAGTGTCCTTATAAGAAAAGATTAAGACACAGACACACTGAGAAGGCAGACCATGTGGAAGACACAGGAGGAAGACAGCCATGTACAAACCAAAGAGAGAGGCCTCAGAATGAAACTAATCCTGCTGGGCCGGCCCAGTGTCTCAGCTGGTTAAGAGTTTGCTTAAGAGCATGAGCTCTGAGCAACAGGGTCACTGGTTCAATTCCCACATGGGCCAGTGAGCTGCGCTGAAGCTGAGCTGCTGCTGAGCTGCCAGGATGGCTCAGCTGGTGAAAGCCCATGCTCCTAATGACAAGACTGCCTGTTTGATGGTAGGCTATGACCACCTGCGGCTGGGACTGAACTCGGCACCTTGAGCTGAGCTGCCGCCTGGATGGCTCAGTGGAGCCCGCCCGCATGCTCTCTTAACAGCAAAGTTGCTGGTTTGACTCCCACATTTAAAAAAAAAAAAAAGAAAGAAAGAAACTAACCCTGCTGACACCTTAATTTCTGGCTTCCAGAACTGTGACAGAATAACTTTCTGTTGTTTAAGATACACAGTCTGTGGTATTTGGTACAGCAGCCCTAGCAAACTAATACAATCATCATCACCATCATTATCATCATCACCATCACCATGTGCTGGGATTCAAAGATGATTATGCCATTACCTCTTTTTCAGTGAATTCACAGTCTAATAGAGGGAGATAAGCACATAAGCAAATATACTTGATGATACAGGCTGATAAGGACAAAAATAGAGGTCTGTACCCATTAGAGCACAGGAGAGGAATGTTTTACAATATGGAGAGAAGTAAAGGAGAAAAGAGGGAAAGATTATAAAGGATGCTAGCCCCAAAAAGATCAACAAAGATCACTTGGTAGGTAAGGTGGCACAGGACATTTTAGGCAAGGAGACAGCACATACTCGTACAGTGGAATTTGTGTAACAAGGATGTTCTTCAGGATTTGTTATTTAGGAATCATTTGCTCTGTAACATGGGATCTCACCTGTTTGTAATGGAGAGAAAGTGAGTCCTAACCAAAACAAAGTGAGACAATATGAATTGGCTGGATAAGCTTGTGCCTGGACATTCATTTTTACTGTCCAGATCACTTAAGGATAGCACGAAAAGAGAAATTCCTGTTTTGGCCCACCACAAGCATTTAGTTAGCAGGCCTAGTGTTTTTTGTTTAGAAGCTAAAGTAACATGACACCTCAGCTTTAACTCAGAATGGATAAGAGGACAATGTAAACGGGGGACAAATAACCTAATTCAGAGGAGGTGGTTAAAATGCAATCCATTTATTCTGGCGTGTTGGTATGTGGGGATTTAGAATATATAAAAATATGATTATAATGGGCTTCACATAAAGCTTTCATCATAAATTTAAAAAAAACACAAACAACTATGCCTTTACATGAACTTGAATAAGCAAGGTGGGGAAGGTAATATTTTCTGCCCAGTTCATGGATTGTTGAGGATTAATGAGCTAGTATCTGTAAAGCTCTCTAGCAATGCAGAAGAAAAGAACTGGAAAACTAGGCAGTATTCTCTCTTCCCCCACCCCCTGCAAAGCTAAAAAAGTAAACACAAACCAATCTGTCTCAGCTTTTTGTCTTTTTTAAAATAACAAAAAAATGATTAAAGAACGTTTTTGTTAAAAGACAAAAAGAAATTCCTCATTTTACTAATATGGCAACTTTTATTGTTCCATAGTTCCTTCATCTTTATTCTGATTCATCCACGTGTGTAATCATTTATGTGCTTTGTATTTTAAATACTTATGTATTTTGCGTTAGCTTTTTTGGTTTTACTTAATATGTCATGCAATTTGCTCATGTTGCTACATAATCTTCATAAGAATTTTTAAAATATTATGCTGATATATAATTTATATGCCATAAAATTCACCCACCTTAGTGCATAACATAAGGCAAAGTGGCCCATTGGTTAGGAGCTGGCTTGGGATGCCAACTCTGAGCAGTGGGGCCCCGGTTTGGATCCTACATATGAGGGCCAGTGACACTGCCCTCTACAGCTAAGATGGTGAACAACAGCTCCACCTGGTTGCCTCTATAGCTAAGATGGCCAGCGACGGTGTGGGCTGCAGCCTGTGCTGCAGTGGGCTGCCATAGGCTACAGTGAGTGGCCGGCAGTCAGCATGAGAGGCTGGCAGCCAGCATGAGCTGCCAAGAGCCACCGTGAGTGGCCGTCCAGAGGCCGGCGACTGATCTGCCTCACCCGGGAAGAGTGCAATGACGATACCAACATGGGCCAGTGAAGCAATGTCCTTCACAACTAGACTGCAACTTGTCTGTTCCCCTTCCCTGATTCCCCAACACTGTTCCCCTCCCCCAATTCCTCAGTAAAAAATCTTAAAAAAAAAATCCATTTCTAGAACATCTCCATAATTCACCAGTTCTTGTGCCCATTTGTGGTTCTTGGTTTCATTCCATTCCCCCTGAAACCACTGATCTGCTTTCTAGCTTCGATTTTTATTTCCTAGAAATTTTACATAAATTTGTGTCGGGCTTATTGTCACTTAGCAAAAAGTTTTTCAGATCCTTCCACATTGTAGTATGTATCAGTAGCTTGCTTTTTTTTATTGCTGAACAATATCCTACTGCATAGATATACCACATTTTGTTTATCCACTCACCAAGTGATGGATACTTGGATTGCGTCCAGTTTTTGGTTGCTATGAATACTGCTGCTGTGAACATATATGTCTTTGTGTGGACATATGTTTTCATTTTTCTTGGCCAGATAACTAAGAGTGGAATTTCTGAGTCATATGGTAACTCTGTGTGTCCCCTTTTTAAAGAAACTACCAAACTGTTTCAAAGTGACTACCCCATTTTACATGCAACTTCATACATACAGCCGTGTATGAAGGTTCCAATAGCTCCACATTTTTGCCAGCCCTTATTACTGTCTTTCTTTTTGATTGCAGTGTTTAAAGAGGGGAAAAAAGGGTAGTTTGCTTTCAATGTGCATTTCCCTAATAACTAATTATGTGGCACATTTTTTCATGTGTGTTATTAGTCTTTTATATATCTTTATTTTTGTGAAGTGACTATTCAAATCTTTTGCCTGCTTTTAAATTAGGTTGTTTGTCTTTTTGTTACTGAGTTGTAAGAGTTTTTTTATGTATTCTGGATTTATGTCCTTTGTTAGATATATGATTTGCAAACATTTTCTCCCAGTCTGTGGCTTTTCTTTCCATTTTTTTAGTGAGATATATATATATATATATATATATATATATATATATATATATATATATTTTTTTTTTTTTTTTAATTTATTTTTTTAATATTTTATTGGGGTCAGGGAGAGGTGGCTCTTGCCGGCTGCTGGCCACTCACGCTGGCTGCTGGCCACTCACAGTAGCTTATGGCAGCCCCACTGCAGCCTCACTATAGCCTATGCAGTCGCTGGCGACTCACGGCACCCCAACTCTAGGTCGAGTTGTTGTTCACCATCTTAGCTGTAGAGGGCGCAGCATCACTGGCCCATGTGGGAACTGAACCGGCTGCCCCGGCTGCTTAGTGCTCATGCTCCCAAGCCAACTGTTAACCAACTAAGCCACTCAGCCGGCCCCCTTAGTGGTATATTTTTGAAGAGGAAAAGTTTTTCATTTTGATGAAGTCTAATTTGTCAATGTTTTCCTTTCACAGATCATGCTTTTGGTAGCATACCTAAGAAATCTTTGCCTAACCCAAGATCACAAAGATTTTCTCCTTTGTTTTATCCTAAAGTTTTATCCTTTAGTTCTGCTGTTTAGGCCTGTGATCCATTTTGAGTTAATTTTTGTGACTGGTGTAATATATGGTCTAAGGTTTTTGTTTGTTTGTTTTTGCATGTGGATATCCAATTGTTTCACCACTATTTGTTGAAAAGACTATCCTTCCCCATTAAATTGCCTTGACACTTTTGTCAAAAATTAATTGACCATAAATGTAACTCCTTATTTTGGGGCTCTCACTTTTGTTTTTGTTTTTTAAGATTTTTTGGGGAATTTGGGGAGGGGAAGAGTGTTGAGAAATCGGAAAAGGGAAACAGGCAAGTTGCTGTCCTTTTGTTCTTCAGTTTAGTTGTGGAGGACGTTGCTTCGCTGGCCATGTTGGTACTATCATTGTGCTCTTCCCTGTTTATGGCAGCTCACGAAGGCTCATGCTCGCTGCCAGGAGCCCCACTGCAGCCTACTCTGTCACCATTCACTCATGGCAGTCCAGCTCCAGGTCAAGCTGTTGTTTACCATCTTAGCTATAGAGGGCAGAGTCACTGGCCCTCATATGTGGAATCCGAATCGGGGCCCTGTGCTCAGAGCTGGCGCCCCAAGCCAACTCTTAACCAACGTGCCACTCGTCTGGCCCTGGGGTTCTCAATTTTGATTCATTCATGTCTACTTATGTTTTTATTTCTGAAGCCTTACAATAAGTCTTGAAATCAGGTGGTGTAAATCCTCCAACTTTGTTTGTTCTTCTGTGTTAAAATTCTTTGTAACAATTTTTAATGGTTGCAGAATTGTCTATAAAATGGATGTTTTATAATAAATGTATTTCATCATTTCACTATCCCAGTTTTTTATTTTCTATTGTTATTAACGTGGCAAAGAACATCCTTATGTTGTATAATTTCTTAAGGTGAATTCCTGGGAGGAAAATTACTGAATCAAAGGTTATGAATGTGTGTACCCACTAGTTTGGTATAAAGGGACAGACTTGACAATAGGACAGTGGTTTTCACACTGAGGGGCTAACATGAATTAAGCACTTACCAGGTGATAGGCATTATGCCAAATGTTTCATACCCATTATTTCAATGAAGTTTCACAACTACTCTTAAAATAGATGTGATTATCTCCATTTAATAGAAGGGGAGACTGAGTTAAGTACTTCGACTCATGACCAGCAGATCGATGGTAGAGCCAAGACTGCGGCCCAGAATGCCTCCCTGACTTACAAATTTTGTTTCATATTTTGAATGTGAAAGACTCATTTGAAGTCTTTCCAGAAGGCTCAGTGCTGGGTATTGGTACTCTCCACAGACATTCTCATTCTGTACCTCTTTTTCCCCACTCCTTTCCCACCCAAGAGCTCTCAAGCCTTTTAAACTGAGGACATGGCATCCCCTATTCCCTTGACTTGGGGTGTGGACTGAGAAGTAGTCCTTGTGGCTGTCCTGCAGAGCAAAGCGAGTGTCTCAACTGGGAGGAGGGACTAGCACGAGTATCCTTCTCCCTCAAAGGAGCAGCCCTGAACAAAGCAGCCGGGGCCCTGCCTGGGAGCCTGCAGCTCAGAGTAATGGGGACTCTGAGCTCCTTCAAGCAGGCTCCATATGGGTGCCTAGGCCAGGAGAGTTTGGGTGTCTGCTTTGTCCAGGTGGGAATTTAGGCTGCCTGGCCCAGTCTCGGCCCACTCTCAGTCAAAAGCTGGCATTGATGAGCGCAGTGGGTCCTGTTTCATTCCAGGGCTGTGCCCTGAAACAACACGAGGGTGAAAGTAGCTCTTCCTTCCCTGGGGAGATGCTGAGAAAGCACAACGTTAAAGCCTCACAACCCCTATTTTCCAACCACCTGCTGGCAGAACTTACCCTATACTCTAGGCTATTGTTCAGATGTTTTCCTCTGCCTCAAATGACCTACCCTCCCACCACTCTATCTGCCATTCTTCCAAGAGCAGCTCAAATCCTATCTAAATCTTATCTAAATCTAAATCTACACAAATGGCTACTGCTTGCTAAGCACACATCCCAATCTGGGAGATTGTCCTAGGTCTTCCCGGTGTGTTAGCTCTCCTTCCCATTGCCCTCTTAGCACTTTGTCTGTGTGTCTATTATAGTTGTCACGCTCCTGGGCTGTCATTCTGCTCCACGTTCTGAGGCTGAACTCTGGAGCTTCTTCTCTACTCTTGATTCTATCGTCCAGTCTCTGGCTCAGCAAGATGATTCTGATGTCCTGGTTTTTATTTAACCACAGATTTTTTTTTGTAGCAGTTGTTTTTCTAATCATCTCCCTGTAAACTGTGCTTCTTGGCACGTGCTTTGGGAAACTCCGCTGTACTTATAACCCCTGTCTGGAGATCAGACTCAGATTCTGCTTGCCCCCTTGACTCATGGTGTGATTTTGGTCTTATTACCCCTGGGTGAGCCTAAGCTATGACTACCCATCTATAAAATCTCTGTAGCAAAAACTGCCTTCCTTCCTTAAATACACATGTGAGTTGTAAGTGGCTTTTGCTATAGATAAAATTACCTTATAGTGGAGGAGGTATAGTTGTGTGATGGTTAGACAGGGCTGGGTATGAGGAATAGATTCCTCTGACCTTCTTGAAAATGTCCTTCTTCCAGAGGGTATTGAGAGTGAGGATTAGGGTTCAAGTTCAGCTGGTGCCCTATAACTTTAAAGATTGGTCAAGAAGGGCAGGGCCAAGCAAGTACACCTATTGACCTCACCGAGCTTTTTACACTATTGTCCATGGCTTCCTTCTGAAGCTCTTACCTGCCTTAGTTCTCTTCCCATTGACTCACTCCTCAGTCTCCTTGGCTGCATCTTCTTTTTCTACCCACTTGTTAAATGTAGGTGTTTTCTAGAATCCCCTTCATCTTTCTTATCTCCATTGATCTACTCGGTGATCTCAATCTACCCTGTAAATTTAACTCCCACATATACATCAAGGATCCCCAAATCTACCTGCAGCTCAGCCCTCTCCTGGAGTTCCAGGCCTGTAGGTAATTGGCAGTGTGCTGTTTCTCCTCCCCTTTCCCCTGGGGAAACAAACATGACCAAACAATCTAATTCTCATGTGATAGAGACAAGCTGTGGGTAGTGAGGACAGAATGATGCACTAGCTCATGCACCTACCCATCCATTCCACAGGTACCATGCTCCTGCTGGATGCTAAGTACTGGATTAGGCACCAAAAGGGGAGTAAGTCATGGTGCCCATTGTCAAGATCCCGGATCGTGTGAAAGATAATACATAATACAATGTGATCAATAGAGCACTTGACAGATAGTAGAATGGGCAAAAGCAGTGGGAATTACTAATTCTGCTTGTGGAAGACTTCATAGGAAAGTTGTCTGGAGAAATTCCTGGAAGTCTCTGGATTTTTATGTATGTGGGTATTAAAGTGCATATAGATAGATCCTCAGTAAATATTAACAACTGTGTGAGTGGGAACCAACAACCAGTGCTAAGAATGGTGGAGCAAAAAGAAAGGAAGCCAGGTTTATTGCTGATCTGTGCAGCAACCAGCCTGACCCTGAGCTCTAGACTTCTTTCACATGAAAGAAAAGTAGACCACTCACTCTCTTTTTAAAGTCCTTGTAAACACTTTCCTTGTTACCTAACAAAATTCTTAAGTGATATGGAAAAGAATCTTGGAGATCAGCTTAGCGCTAGTCTTGTTTAACACACTCTACATCTTACACCTGCTATTAAACCTGAGGTGCTCTGTTGGTTGGAGTTGGGATTGAACCAGCCTTCCTACCCTGTAACTGCCCATGATGCATTTCTGCAGATCTCTAAGACTCCAGAGAAGATAGTCCGAAAACTACCATGTCCTCTTTGTATTATAGTTAAGGAAAGAAAAACCCTGAGAAATGAAGTCATTTGTCCAAGGTCACACAACTATATTGTGCTAAAGCCAAAACAGGATTAAAGTTTCAGGATTAAAGTGCTCTGCCCACTGTTTTGCTTTTGTTTGTTTTTTTGCTTTACAAGCTGATCTGAAGAGATTGGGAGAGAGAAAGCAGAAGTGTTAATGAAAAATGGAAGTTTGAACTCTGAAATGCAGTTAAGGAGTGGAGGAGTAATGAAGAGAGAAGAGAAAACACAGGGGCTGCAATGTTGAGAGTGTTCATCAATTAACTGACTATTTGTTCACTGTTACCTGAGGATGCTGAGAAATCTTGGTCCCCTAATATTGCTTTAACTAGTTTTGTTATCACTGCTGTGGTAGGTTTTCTTTCCCAGTGTAAAAATGCCACTGTAATCAACCAATCAGTCACAGTCTGCAGCTTCTGTGAATCACATACATGTACTCAGCATTGTGCGAAATGTTATGCAGATATATAGGGATAACAGAGATGGCACTGCCTGGAATAGATTGCTCTGGGGAGCTTTGCCCCTTAACTTCCCATTCTACACTCATTCACAGGAAGCTGGCTCCCCAGAGTCATGCTTATTCAACACGATCTTGTACCTTGGGCCCATTCGATTGGACCACAAGTGTCCATTTGACCCACATAGAACCAATCAGAACCTATTCACAGTAAATGTGAAGGTGGGATGGAGAGAAGGAAAGGTGAGTGAGACACAGAGAGAAAGACAGGAAGAAGGAGGAGAAAGAGCAGGAAGAGGAGGAAGAAAAGAAGAAGAGGAGCCAGATATATGTGAGATATAAGTAATATACATGAAGTAACAGAGATATATGTGAGACTCCTGTTACTTACATGCAATGCACACAGAGAGGGCAGATAGACTGGGAGAGGAGGATGTAATAGACACTCCCAGAGAAACAGAGATAATCCCCCTGACAGCAGATTCCCAGTCCTGCTCTGAGGCAGTGCTTGAGAGATGGAAGTTAGCAGCACGTCCACTATGGCAGGAGGTGAGAGCCCCTTTGGACTGATAGCCTCTGCACGATGCCCCTTCTCTCCCCCTCCATGCCGAATGCCTGGAGCTCTGTGTGTCCATAAGCCATGTGCTCTGCCCTGCTCTTCCCATGGAGCTCTAAGTTGATGGCCTTCAGGTGAGACTGGGGAAGGACTTGATTTGCCTTGGGTTACATCTGCACAGGGATTCAAACACATGAAGACCCTGTGGAAATGAAAGCTTCTGCCTTTAACCTTGGAGGTCAGATCCACTGTGAGGCCAAAGACTGGCATGAAGGGAGTCACCTGTGCCACTGGAGATGGCCATGCCACGCAGCAATGCCCACTTTTGAAGACAGAAGCAGTTCTCAACAGTGGTGGCTCCAGAATTCCCATGGGAGCTGAGAGTTGGACTATGGTAGGAAGGCAATCACTAACAGATTGTTTTGCTGCTGTGTTTGCACAGCATACCCATTGTTTTCACTTAGATTGTTTGGTTTGGGGTGGCTTGAGCAAGAGGATGCTAATTCTCCCAACCACCTCTTAGCATTGTTATTGGTTGTATCAATGAGAAATTGCCACATAATGTTGTGTAAGAAACCACCCCAAAACTCATGGCTTACAACAGCAAGCATTATTCTCATGCTCACGAGTCTGTGTGTCTACTGCACATCAGCAGTGACTGCATTGGGCCCCGGCTCCAGCTGGCCCCGGCTTCTCTTGTGGGTTGGGTTTAGTCTGTGTGTTCTCTCTGGGGCCCAGGCCAAAGGAGCCGAAGCTATTCAGGGAAGCTTTTTTCATGGTCCTGGCAGAGAAGTAGGTGGCAGTCCCCACTATCTGGGCTTGCATTACATCTGTTATCAGTCCATTGACAAAGCAAGTCACACAGCTGAGCCCAAAGTCAAGGGGCAGGGAAATATATTCTCACCATGGAGGTAGAAGGGAAGGAGTGACTATTCTTGAACAACCAGGCATCTACCACTGTAATAGTCATGAACATTCCTCCTTCCCATACACCTGCCCAAGAGCAGCATGGGAGAAGGACAGAAGTTACCTTTACCAACTCCATCTATCCCAAGCTGCCTCCCTTGAGATCCAAATACTGTCTTCTCAGGCCATGGTGCATTTCCTCCAAGGCAGTATCTCTTAGCACAGACTGTCACAGACTGTCACGTGTTATTGCTCAGGCAGTGGGAGCTGGTTCTCAGGGAGCTCTTTTCAAGCAAGCCGCGCAGGGGACCTCACCCCCTCACTCTACAACCTCCCCAAAATTGTGATTTCAACAGATAACTCCCAAAGGTCCAATGCCACTGTCCCCACAGAGCAATGATTATAATTCTTACTTTCATAATTTGGATTTGTTTATTATCTATGGCCCCTCCCCCAGGTTATAAACTTTACAATGGCAAAAGCCTCTGTCTGTTTTATTTGCCACTAATGGTCCCAGCACCAGTCATAAAATAGGCACTCAAAAAGTATTTGTTGAAGAAATGAGTGACTAGGCCCCACAGCAATAGGTTCTATCGTTTTGGACCCCAAGTTTTCCGTATTTCCCTAAATGCTGGTCACATGCCTCATTTTAACACCTCTGAAAACCCTCCTCTTCCCCACTCTTTGCCTAGTGAGTATAGGCAGCTAGATTGCAAGGCTGAGTGGCTGCAGAGCCATCTGGGTCCCTCCCAATTCCTAGAGTGACCTCTGTTAGCAGGTTACCTGCCTGGACAGGTCACCTCTACCCTGTCTTCTGGCCTGTTGATAACCAAGGTATTCTGATAGGCTGAGCGTGGACTTCTTTCCTCAGAGCTATCAGGGAGTAAACATGTTGGGGTTCTTTGATTTTTCTCCCTCTCTCCCTCTCGCTCTCCCTCTTCTTCTCCCTTTCCCTCTCCTCTCTCCTCAACTGCAGTAGAATAATCTGATGGTGGAGGATTTTGGTGAGAGGATTCCTTCCAGGTCACTGCACCAATCAAGACCCAATATAGCCCAGAGCACAGTTCTTTCTAGATTTGGGACTTGCCTAACAGGACCTGGGGCAAATGGTAGATGGGGGATCAGGATACATGCTGGACCTTTGCAAGGGCTTTAGAGCCAGATAGATTTGAGTTCAAATCCCATCCGTACCACTTCACTGACCATATGACTGAGGACATGTTGGGAAGCCTCTCTGCTCCTCAGTTCCCTTGTGTGTAAGGGCTAACAGTGCTGCCCAGCAGTGCCCCTGCAGAGGTTAAATGAGATTCTATTTCTTTTTTTTTTTTTGAGGGTGGTGTCATTGACCCTCATATGTGGGATCCGAACCGGGACTGCTGGCTTCCCAAGCCAGCGCTTAACCACCGCACCACTCGGCCGGCCCGAGATTCTATTTCAAGTGTCCAGCATAGTACTTGCCAAATATCAAGTAAGGTCCTTCCTCACCCCCATCCCACATGCTTACTCATTCACGTATTTTTTTCCCCCTCTAATTTTTGCAGTAAAACTGAGGTTAGAATAAACAGCACACCAACCTAGAAGAAGACACCAAGCTAACCTGCAGAGTCTGAGTTTGGGAGGAAAGGATAGTCTCAGAATATTTTTTTCTAACCTGCTCAGACTATGTGTCTGATAAAGCCTGTGACATATCAACTTAATTATTTAAAATACCTTCTCATCTTTTGGAAAGTTTTCATCTATAAGATTTGAATTTCATAAAACAAAGGTAACTAAATAGTAAAAAAAGAATATAATTTCAGGGGAAAAAATGTCCTTTAAATTAGACATATTTCTCTCATTTCAGCAGGGTCTGTGAAAACTCCATCATGGCGGATTATTTAGGAACCTTGAGCCTGTGAATGCATAAATAAGCAACGCCCCTTCCCAGGATGCACCTGGCCTTCCCACCCTGGCCTCTTCTACCTTCTCCGCCCACCTCTTGCCTACTCCTGCCTGGATCAGCAATGCGGAGCTGCTCTGGCTCTTCCCACAGACCTGGCTGCTCCTTCCCCATGAACTTTGTTCTCTCTCTTCCATTTTGCCCACAATGCTCATGCCACCTTTCTTTGTTGAACTGCTACCCTTCAAAGCGCAGCCTAAGCATGACCTCATCCAGGAAGCCCTTGGTTGTTGAAGTTCCCTCCCTCCTCCCCCGCCCCCACATATACTTTGTGCTCCATAGCATCCTTCAAATCTCTGTTTTAGCTCTTGCTATATTGTACTGCCCAAAGTCCTTAATTTACAGCTCATCTGGCATCTCCCTGCTCCCAAGTGTGGACATTCCAGTCAACTAAATGTTAGAACTGCTTCTGCTTCAGCAACTGAGCCTACCCTCCCTGCTTGGGCCTTATCCCTGGCCATGACCACACCCCATTTGTCTACTGTAGCCTGGCAAGTTGATCTCCCACCTCAAATTTTCTGAGCCTACCTGGGAGCTGCAGGTCCCACAGTAGGTCTGCACCCAGGATCCCTGCTATCTCCTGGGTCCTCATGGCAGCTCTGCCCTCTCCTTCCCCCAAGTAGCACCAGCATGTCAGAATTTTATGGAAGGTTTGCAGAGAAAAGGATTAGATGGCAGCAATTCAAATACAACTTAAAAGTGTGTGTTACATCAACTTAAAAGTGTGTGTTAAAAAGCAGTGTCCTAAAATTGTCCCAAGCATTCCCTGCCATCAGCTCTCACCTTCAGAGAGCCCCCTTAGATGTTTGCCATGTCACAGGTTTGTCTCACCCCAAAGCCCATCAACACACATTCATCTTCTTTACACTCACCAGTTCTAATTCCTGTCAATTTTGTGTGCACAGCACTTTCGGTTTCATTCCCTCCCCTCACTAAGGTCTAGTCTACCTTTGGATACCCAAAACACTCCCAAATGCTATCTCCCACATATCTGCACCCTTTGGCAACATTCATCAACAGCAGAAGCCCCGAAACCAGTTTCCCTGTACTCCATCTCCCACCAGCCTCTGTATGGGGAGGGAGGATGCCCGGAGTAGGTGGAGTTTGGTTCTGCTAGGCTGGAGCTTCTGGAGACAGGGACTTACTTATCTTTATCTGCCCAGAATGAATTAAGTACTCCATCAATGTTTGCTGAATGAATTAAAGAGCTCGTGAGTGGAACTAACTTAGTTTAACAATAGTGAGCATACAAGAAATATTTGTTGAACAATAGAATGAATTAATTGATCGATGAATACATTCTAAACAGTAGTACCCTTACTCCACTTTCTTCTTAGCAGGTTCATATCTTTCTGTTTCTGCCTCAACCAGTTAACTTGACCCCAACTCCTCATGACATTCAACTTGGTTTGACCTTGGGTTGTATAGAGTATAATGGTGAAGGACTCAGGCTCTGCATTCAGATAGATGAAGGTTCAAATATCTGTCACTTTGGAGTCCTGCATGGCCTTGGGCAGGGTACATGGCTTAAGGCTGAGTTTTGTCCTTGTAAAATTCAGAATAATAACAGTACTCACCTCAGATGGTTTGGGGAAGAATCAATTGAGATAATCCACATAGTTACCTAGCATAATGCCTTAATGCCTAGCACATAGCAAGCACTCAATAAATAATGGTTATTGCTGTTATTATTAATTATTGCCATTTTCTCCTCCTTGTTATTATTAACCCAGGTGTATGGCCTCTAAGAAGGCTCTAAGCCCCTTTTCTTAGGACAAAGGTTCAGCCTTTCTCTGGAGGTTATCATTTACCCCCGTTTGCAAGGTACAGATGCTCTAGGTAGAGGTGTTCTGATTATTGCAAGTGGGTGGTCCCCAAACCTGGTTTGTTTTAACAACATAATTCTTTTTTTTCCCTTTTAACAAAATTTTATAAGAAATGCCAAACTACAATGAGATCAAAGCGAATTCTTCATAATGCAGTATTTATGACTGCAACTTCTAGAGCTACTTGCCTCCATTGGAATCCTAACTCCTTCAGTTATTAATATATGAAATTGCTTAAATTGCCCAACTCAGCCTCAATTTCTGCATCTGCAAAATGGGTATAATAATGGTACACACCTTGCTGGGCAGTTGCATGAGTGAATGAATATAACAAATGGCACCTAATGTGCACTCAAAAGTTAGTGACTATGACGTGGGTGTCTGATGGTGGAGGAGAGGATGAACCATCTCCCAATCATGGCTCAGGCATCTCCATTGAAACCACATTTTAAAACTCCAGATCTCACTGGTTACACTGTTCTGATTTTATATCTGCCCAGACTGGTGCCACCACACCCAGGAACATTCCAGAGAGCCTCTACTCTGACCAAGCACTTGGTATTCTCTATGAGCCCCATGAGGGCAGTGACTGTCTAATTCTTGACTGAACCTCCAGCACCAAGAGATGCCTGGCACAAGGTAGTCACTTCATAAAAATTTGTTGGAAAATGAATACCTTGGTTTCTTATTCATCACCTCTCCCTGGCAAGTCAAGTATAAACATTTCTCCTAGGTTCTAGTTCAGTGATTGCCAAAATACCATCAGAAGGAGTCCCTGCTTTTCACCACACAGTGTTCTAGAAAACTGCATCGTAAAATTGATCGCCACAAAGAGAATTATATTTTCTCAAAAGGAGAGTGCCCTTCTTTGAGGTGAAGGTATTTAATTAGAGAAAATCTTAAAAGAATCCACATATGTGCCCAAATTGTAGCCAAAGGGCAAAACAACTTCTAAACCACTAAAAGCAGTCACAATATCAAAATTATCTCTTGGATTACTGTTTTTCAAACTTTGCTCCTCAGACCTCTGCAGGTTCAGTCAAGGTATTTTGGGGACTTCCTTGGGGAGCAGGAGAAGAGACTTCTAATCCCTCAACTCCCCGCCCTCCTTCAACCCTTTGGTTTCACTTAAAGAAAAAAGTCCAGGCTTGAAACCCAGAGTTCTAGATCTAAATTGCAACCACACCTCACTGCACCTTATGGTGCCTCAATTCAATTTCCATTCACTTTAGCCATTCAAAAATATTTTCTAATAGTATGGAAGTTCCTCAAAAAATTAAAAGTAGAACCACCTTATGACCCAGCAATTCCACTTATTGACATTTATCTGAAGAAACCCAAAACACTAATTCAAAAAAATATATGCACCCCTATGTTCATTGCAGCATTATTTACAATAGCCAAGATATGGAAGCAACCTAAATGCCCATCAATAGCAATTGGATGAAGAAGAAATGGTACACATATTCAATGGAATATTACTTGGCAATAAATGAAAAATGAAATCTTACTATTTGTGACCACATAGATAGACCTAGAGGTATTATGGTAAGTAAAATAAGACAAAGACAAATACAATATGTCACTTATATGTGGAATCTAAAGAACAAAATAAGTAAACAAACAAAACAGAAACAAATTCGTAGATACAGAGAACAAACTGATGGTTACCAGATGGGAAGCGGGTTGGGAGCTGGGTAAAAAAGGTGAAGGGATTAAGAAATACATATTAGGGACTGGCCGAGTGGCTTAATGGTTAAGAGTTGGCTTGGGAGTACGAGGTCTGAGCAGCAGGGTGTCCGGTTTGGATCCAACATGGGCCAGTGGTGCTGCGCCCTCTACATGAAAGATGGTGAACAACAGCTTGACCTGGAGTGGGGCTGTCGTGATGGCCGGCAATGGCGTAGGCTGCAGTAGGGCTGCAGTGGACTACCGTGAGCTACCGTGAGTGGCTGGCAGCAGCCATGAGCGGCCGTCCAACGGTTGGCGACCGATCTGCCTCAGCCAGGAAGAGCTCAATGATCACAATACCAACATGGGCCAGTGAAGCAACATCCTCCACAACTAGACTGAAGAACAAAAGGACAGCAACTTGCCTGTTTCCTTTCCCAAATTCCCCAACGCTGCTCCCTCCCCTAATTCCCCAATAAAATCTTTAAAAAAAATAAGTACACATTAGTAGTTATGGGTTATGGGAGAGTCACAGGGATGTAAAGTACAACACAGAGAATTTAGTCAATAATATTGTAATAACTATGTATAGTGCCAGATGGGTAAATATATATATATTTAAAGATTTTATTGGGGAATCGGGGGAGGGAACAGCGTTGGGGATTTGGAGAAGGGGGACAGACATGTTGCTGTCCTTTTGGTCTTCAGTCTAGTTGTGGTGGATGTCGCTTCACTGGCCCATGTTGGTATTGTGATCATTGAGCTCTTTCCGGGCTATGGCAGTCAGTCTCCAGCCATTGGATGGCCACTCACACTGACTGTCGGCCACTCATGGTAGCTCATGGCAGTCCACTGCAGCCCCACTGCAGCCTACGCAGTCACCGGCGACTCACGGCAGCCCAGCTCCGGGTTGAGCTGTTGTTCACCATCTTAGCTGTAGAGCGTGCAGTGTCACTGGTCCATGTAGAATCTGAACCTGCTGCCCTGCTGCTCAGAGTTCGCGCTCCCAAGTCAACTCTTAACCAACGAGCCACTCGGCCGGCCCATCAGTATATATTTTGGAGGTAGAACCAAAGTCTGATCTGATGATGGATTGAAAGTGGGATGTGAAAGGAGGAGAGGAGTCTAAGAGGACCTCTCTTTGGGTATTTTTTAGCCTGAGCAACTGGAAAGATGGAGCTGCCATTTTACTGAGATGCTAGGCTTTCATATAGAACATTAAAAAAAAATAAGTACCCTGGTGTCTTCCTAGAGAATTCCAGTTTAGTCATTGAGAAGGTCAGTTGTTCCCCAGTAGAATCGCAGAAGATCTTAGGGTCCAGGCGGCCTAAGAATTCACTATATAGAATGGGACAGACTTGTAGGAAAGTGACCTTCCTGAGAGAATGCTCCCCCAGAAAAGTGGAAGAAACCAGCTGGGTCTCTACTCAACTCCACTGTCTCACTCCAGTGGACCCCTGGAGGCTTAGATGGGCAGAACATAAGACTCCCTGAGTCAGGCTCAAAACGGCTTGGTCCTCCTATGTACCTATTTCTTTGGTTGTCCCCCTTCCTACTCTTCCTGAGGTTGTCCTGTCTTGAGCTCTTCCTGCTGAAACTGTTTGCATAAAAATAAACACATACTCCATGGAAATGGAGTCAACGAAAGTGTAATAGATATGTATGATATCATGGGTGGGGGAGGCAGTGGATGGGGGGACAGGGGGATGTCACTTTGTAAGGGGTGAAAAGGATAAGTATTGCATTGTTTTGTACACCTGAAACTAATAATAATAATATAGAAAATAATAAAATAAATAAAAAATAAATAAACATATACTCATACATCTACTTCCTGCAGGGGCAGAGATGTGTCTTAGCTCTATTTATCTACCCAGCACCTAGAACCTTGCCTTTATTTGGCCATCCTTGCATATGAAGTTTGGGAAAGTAAAATGAAAACGGTAAGAATTCAGAAAGTTCTACCTTGGTGATTTGGTACCCCAGCCTGTCTCTGCATGTGTCTAAGCTGTTCCCTTTCTCTGGGCCAGCTCTGTGCATGGAAGACACTGGTAGCAGTGTCTTCCATGAAGAAAGTAAGTAGCTGGGAAGGCCTGGTCCCCATCTCCCTTGTCCATATTTGATTGCAATAAATAAACACTTAGGATCTTTTAAATTCTCCCTTAATAATCCATTTCTCTATTTAAAGCACTACCATGTGTTTGGGGTTCTCTGTCCCAATAGTGAAAATGAGCTTATGGGACCAGGTTTCAGGAATGGATCTGAGCTAGATTTCTGAACCTGGGGAAGAAGGGATGTAGGCAGTTGAAAAAAGAAATGCTAAAGACAAATGTGTTCTCTCAATTCGCACTATTTTTTTAATCATCTTAACGATAGCAAACATACGATTTCTTCATATTTCTGGTTGCGATCTTAAATAGCTTCTTTTTATACATGTCGGACTTGATGTTCTAAAACCTTCCATTGGGTTCACCTTCTCATTGTGCACTGACAATTGCCCACTGCTTGGCTGAAATAGAATTCCCATCTCTCTGCAGCATTATTCACACTTGCCTCTAAGAGAGAGTGAAAAAGAAGTCTATTCACTCACTTCTTTCAGACTAATTATCATGGCACCCCCTGATCAAGGGGAGATGGGTGTTGGTAAGAGGATCTTTGGGGACCAAAGGTCTCAGCATCTGTGCCCACAGAGGAGGTGAGGGTCACGTTATGGAGGTGAGACTGACGGGAAAGGAGTTGATGAGGGTGAGTAAGCCACTAATCTAATGAGGTGACACCGGTAGGAACCGACCAGGATAGATCTGATTGAGGGAAGGGAAGGAGGTAAAAGAATGGGAACCTGACCTCCCTCCTAAAAAACAAGAGATGAGCTGAATGTCTGCTGTTCCAGAGGAAACAAAACACAATTTCATGGCTCAGTTTGTTCGAATGTTGCCCTCTTTTTTATAAATAGTTCAAACCAAGACACTGGCTGTCAATAAAATCTTATGAGTTATTATTATCAGATGTTTAGACCTGAAAAGATGCTGTGTATTTGAGATCAGAAATGAGAGCCTGGGCAGCTGAGAATTGGTTTTCAGCATGTTTTATATCCCAGTTCTACATCCCAGAAGGAAGTAGGAAGGTAGGTATGTAACAGCAGGGACTTAAGAAATCGATAGCAAAGTGAGAGGGGTGAAGAAATGGTGCTTTCAAGAAACAGGCTGAATTCGAGCAGCTCCATTTCCTAAATTGTCAACTTGTTCAAGGACAGTCGGGGAAATTATGCTTGGCTGCTGTATGCTCATTTATTTTGGATTCGTAAGACATCCACATGCATGAATTTTCATGATATCTGACGTTTTCTTCTTTGACCATCAATCCTTGTCTATTGAGCCATTTTGAACCGATATCTTTCCAAGGCATAGGGTATACACTTCTTGCCAGGGCATTGGACCACAGACATAAAGCAAGAGTCTGGGACCAGGTCCTTTGTAGCAAGGCATAGAGGATGTTATGGGAGCCCTGAAACGTCAGGGCTCCACCTAGACCAGGAATATGAACTGGTTCTAAAAGCCAAAGCAAGCAAAAGCTCGCCTCTCTTGGGAGTCTAGAAATGCTTGTGGATTGGAGGAGTTCAAGGGACCATGAGAGAACCCTCCACTAGCTGCCTACACTTAGGATTCTAAGAGAGTCCTGCAGATGAGATCCTGTTCTGGGCCTTGGTCCCAAATGATTGCCTGGAGCCTTGGGCCCTGATGATTGAGGATGGACCTCATGAAGCTGGGAGGACTCTTTTTCCCAGATTGGGCAGGTCCAAATGGCCTTGGTTAAAACCAGGCTAATGGCCTCCATAGCCCCTGACCTTGGCTCTTTGGATCTTATTACTCTTATGGTGAATGATTAGTTCAGGAATGATTAATCCAAAAGAAAGCCTATTTACAGAAAGAGTGCTTCTCTTTAAGGTTCAGAACAGAGCTGGCCTGAGCATTGGAGCTGAAGGGCAATGGCAGCCCAGACCCATCTACTCTGCCAACTTCATGGGAACTTCAAGGGGAAGAAAAAAATGTAAGAGAAGATTACACAAAGTCAAGTCAAGATCACAACGATTCCAGAGCTTCTAACCTCACTGCTCTTCACCTCATAAGTTTCACCCTAATCACTGGGACTTAAGAAAGTTGTTGACTTGACCCATGTCAGTTCATCTTGTGCTTAGAGGCAAAACAGAGAGGGAACCTTGAAGTGCCACAGCTGGAAAGGTTATCTGAATAGCAAGCCTCTAAATCTGAGTCAGATGCACATTTATTACCTCCTTGAAGCCTTTGTACCCACTGAGTGCCAGGCATTTGCTAAACGTTTTATAAATATGAGGTGTGACAATTAAGTTTGTGAACTTGTAACAATGTTACTAACCTTTTTTTCTGATATCAGGGGGATTATTCATTATGAATTTGTACCAACCAGACAAATAGTTTACTATTTGGAAGTGCTGTAAAGGCTGCATGAAAAGCTAGATGATCTGAACTTTTCACCAACAATTCATGGCTCTTGCAACATGAAAATTTACCAGCTCCGACAGCACTGTCTGTGAGGGAGTTTTTAGCCAGTAAACAAATAACTGTATTGGAGCACCCTCCCTACTCACCGGATCTGGCTCCCAATAACTTCTTTCTTTACCCAAAGATAAAGGAAATATTGAAAGGAAGACATTTTGATGACATTCAGGGTATCAAGGGAGACAGCTCTGATGGCCATTCCAGAAAAAGAGTTCCAAAATTGCTTTAAAGGTAGAACTAGGAGCTGGCAGCGGTGCATAGCTTCCCAAAGAGAGTACTTTGAAGGTGACCATAGTGATATTAAACAGTACGGTATGTAGCACTTTTTCTAGGATGAGTTTGCACTTGTCTGACCTCGTATTCTAAAAGAGTATCTGTTGGACTTCATATTCTGGAAGAGATCACTACACACTTTGCAGGATACCTATCATTATTCTCATGTTATAGATAGAGAAACTAAGACTTAAAAAGATAAAGGAATTTGTCCGAGGTCAGAGGGCATGGGATGTTCACTCCAAAGCCCAAGCTCTTCCTCCCACCACATTTCCACCTAGGAAGGGGGCAGAGTGTGCCAGCAGAGATGAGCAGGAACTTCTCAAAGCATTCTTGCCTAAGCCCAAAATAACTTCCACCTTTCTCTGTCATCCAAGGACATCATTACAAATGTCCTCCACCGGAATGCATTATAATTCAGTCACGCTCCATGAAGTACATGGTTCTGGTTGCCCCTCCACCAAATGTCCTGAAATGGTTGTCCTGAAGTAGTTTTCCTTCTAGCCCTGCCGACTGCAGCCTGTGTTTCTCAGAAGCTTCCAGTCTTTTCAGTGTCTTAGTGCATAGCTGCTGTGAGCAGGCCTGTGCATGACTCTGCCTTCCCTTGGAATTCATAAGAACTTTTACTGCTCAAAAACCTTTTCTCTGATATCAGTATTCATACTCTGAATGCCTGGAGTCACCAAACACCCCATTTCAGCTTCACTGAGGTGCTTTCTCTCAACTAATTGGACTGGGCTTACATATTAAACTGTGTTTTATTTAAACTTTTAATTTTAGACTTAGAGAAAATCTGCAAAGCTAGTGCGGAGGGTTCCCTTACACTCTTCACCCAGAGTCTCCTGATGTTAACATCTTACACGACCATGGTATGTTTGTTAACACTAACAGATTAACATTGGTTGTATATGTACATTGAATGTTCTATAGGACGTGAATACTATATTATGTAGGCAATACTTTCGATTTTCTAGATGATCTCATTTGTACATAATAGTCTAGGAAGTAAATTTCCTCTTGATGCCTCAGCTTGTGAAGCTGTTTATGAAAAAGTGTTCTATTTTTCCACTGGAAAGTTTACAGCTGTTGCAAATCCAATTTTTTGGTCCTTTTCTTCTTTATTTTTAGAGGTCGATTAAGAGAAAGAATAAAATGTACTTACAAAAATAACAGCTAAGCACATAATTTCACCATCACTGGTTTGATTTGTATATCAGATCCTCAGGTTTGCACCCATTGGTAATAGTAGCTACTAAACCAATTATGGAACGATAAATAATGCTGCATTCATTTTGATTGAGCTAGTGGACAAAATCCATCTTGCAATTTATCTTTTTCTTAGATTTCGGAAAACTTGAATACAGCCAGTGGGTAGTGTGGTCGTTTCTAAGGAAAACTATTAGTGTGGGACCAGTATCTTACCAGTTCTCTATTTAGCACCAGTGTACCAACCAGATAATACAAAAAAAAAAGGAGAAGAAGACTAAAGAGAGAACAGAAAGAGTGGGGGGAAGAGATTTTATAAAAAGGTATTTTAAAGTTGTTGAGGCAGAAAAGAAATCAGGAATGAAGATATACAGGAATGAACTTGTAAGAAATCTAGGTGGCAGAAAGCGAGATAAGAGAAAAACCAGGAGAGTTGACTATCCTAGGTCAGGTCCCCTGGAAACAAATTCTCAGATGGAAATTTGGGAGCTCTCAGGACCAGCACCTAATCTCTCTTAGAGAGAGAAATTCAAATGTGAGACTGTCGCAACAGAAGTCTCAGCCTGTCTAACTGGGAGCTCTGGAGCTCAAATAGTCCTTTCGAGTTGGCCCAAGTTGAAGCAAGGGGACTGGATTTCGCACCCTCACATCAACCAGTCCTTGGACATGGGCTACCCCTGGCAAGGGACGTAAGTTTGGGCAAGGCAGTTTGTCCATCTGAGGGCAATTCTCAGAAGTAGACTGAGCCCTGAGCTCTCAGCCACCAAAGCATCTGACAACTGCAGGAATGAGTTCCTTGGCCCTGCCAAAGGAATCTGGGTAGCACACCAGAACATCCATCCAGGATATATGGTATCCTCACATCCAGGAAAAGAGGATGTTTCAAGAAAGGAGCAGTCAACTGTATGGGATATTTCTGAAAATTTGACTTGGATGAGGATAGAGATGTGTCAAGACGGAAGTCTTGGAGACTTTAACCAGAGCAATTTTAGTGGAACTGGAAAAATGCAAATCCAACTGAAGGGAGTGAGAAGAGACTGGAAATGAGAAACTGAAGGCAGCAATATAGATAATCCCTTTGATAATAGCAGCAGAGAGATTGGGAATCACATAGAGAAAGATGGGGGGGGCAAAAGGAGGCTTGTTGTTTGTTTTAAGTTGAAAGATACTAGAATCTGTTTGCTGACAAACAAAAAGATGGGGAAAATTAGAGAGAGGGGATAGTTGCAGGAGCCTTGTCCTTGAGAAGAGAGAAGGAATAGGATACCGGGCACAGCTGGAGGAGGTGGCCATGAATAGGGGCTGGGATACATCATCCATAATAGCAATAGAGCAGGCCTCCAGGGGGTCTAAGTGGCTTTACCTCTCTGCCTGTAGAAGAGAGGAGAGATATACCAAGCCTAGAGGGGGCCACCAGATTCCCTCTCTCTGGAATTTGGAATAAAGATTAACAGAGAGAGGTCAAGCTGGGAATGTCTTTTGAATGGTGATTTGAACCCAGGAACTAAGGAATAGCCACCTTTCGTCTACCATGTGTTCAGAGAAGTGGATAGAGCAGAAGCAGATGCTTGGAGAGATGAGAACTTAGATAGGTGACTTTGCAAATCCAGCGTCCAAGACAGTCTTCTCTACGATTGCATCACTGCCTCATTGATATGCAGTTAGCCTCAGCCTAGACACCCCAGAAAGCATCCTTGATTTAATTCAGCTTTTAGCAGAAAGCTACTCTGTAATGTAACTCAGGCTCTTTACCATGAATCTTATACAAAAATGTTCCTTCAGTACCATTCCACTAATGGAAAAACTGGATGCAAGAAAATGTAAAGCCACAGGAACAGTTAAGATAAATATTATCTATTCTTTCAATGGATAGTATTTAGCCATTCAAATTGATTATGAAGGCTAGATAGAAACATAAAGCAAAATGGAACACTGATTTTGATGCACAATATTATACATTATAAAGAAATGTATTTGAAAGAAATGGGGGAAAGTACATCAAAATGGTAACAGTAGTAATGTGTCAGGTTAATGGGATTATGTGTGTTTTCTCCCTAATTTTCTGTATTTTATAGCCACATAAAATATGGCTATATTATGTAAACAATTTAAAACAATTCTTCCTAAAGCTCAAAACTGAGCAGTTCGGGTAGTTTCTGGGTCTCCCTGGAGTCACCACAGATCATATCCCTAAAAGGAAGGAAGGAAGATGTCAATTTGAGAACTGGGACCTGAGAAGGCCGTTGGAGGAAATGGTGGTTTTGCATCAAAGGGGACGCCCACCTGCTGTCTGGGGGACATGAATTGCAGTCCCCCAATAAAGCCTAAGAGGAGAACTGGGTGACCACTCAAACACGATCAGATCTTACAGCTTGTTCCCATTGCAGAAATACTGCCAAGAAACAGCTGTGACATGGATGAAAAGACTGGCCACGTCCTCCCAATAGAGCACAGGTCACTGCCCGCCCTCACCCCTTCCCAGCAACTCACCCTTCTTCAACAGCTCTTCCCCTTAAAGCTCCAAAGGTTTTATTAGGGACCATATGGGGCACTGACCCTGAGCTTCATCTTTGCTAAGTGCCTCCAAATGATCTTAATGAGGACTCCCCTCCCCTCCTCCGGGGGTCAGCTCAGGGCACTCCTGTGACTCTTTTTTTCTTACCTGGCTTGCTCAGAGACCCCTGAGAGAAGACCTAGAACAAAAACTTTATGTTCCTAGGTTTGGAACATTTCTAAGCTCACTGAGCCCGGCCAAAGCGTCAGGAGAGTGAGAACTGAAAAGAAAAAGTGATGGGGCAATGAGAGCTGTGATCTAAGCTCGGCCCTAAGTGAACAGGCCCCCTTCCATGCATCCCCTCACTCCTGAGCTTCCTATGGTGACAAACCCATGAAGTCATATGTGTTCCTCCAGCTTAATCTTCTAGCCTGTACAAGCAGAGGCCAAACAAGGGTGGCTGCCATGGGTTTAAGTTCATCAAAGAAATGAGACACCTACCCCAGAGGCTAAAATATGGATTTGTATTGACCTTGTGTCTGAATAGCAATTAGCGAAAGCAGATAAAAGTATGTTGGCAATAACTTCTCCCCAGAGAGCAAAGGAATGCAAGAATAATGTGAAGGGAGACGCACAGCCACAGAGGACCAGAGCTAGTTCGCAAAGAAACAGAAATGATTTATTTGATATTAAATATTAATATTAGTGAATAGTTCCTCCATGCAGGCCCTGTGCTAGGTGGTACACAAAGCTGACGTGGGCAGATGTTCCACGTGTCAGGTACCCACTGTCAGGGAACGGGGATGCTGGCCATGTGTGCTGATGCCTTGGTGTATTAGCGGAGGGTTTTGAATAGTCTGAGCAGTTTCCTGGCAAGCCCAGATACAGGCAGAAGGCAGGTGCAGAAATCGCATTATAGAGGTATTCCCAGGGTCACACACATTATTAGATATATGCAGAGAAGGCAAAGAAAGTTAGTCACCAGTCAGGTCTCGGCTTCAGTGCCATTTTCCTCCCCGAAGCCACCCCTGACTCCCAGAACCCTAAGTTCTGCTGTTACTTACTCAGGTTGTAATTGTAGCATTCATGAGTATGATTGTTTGACTAATGACCTGTCTACATGAAAATAGGGATGGGAGGGGTCTCTTTATGATCACCATTTTGAACTCAGCCTGGCAGAAGAAGGCTCTCTGTAAACACTTAGTGAGCTAATATCCTCCGTAGCACTCTCCGCATCAAAGGATGTGAGTTCTTGGGCAATTCATTGTCTCTCAGCTGTCTTGTGCAGTTTGCTAAACTTTAAGCCCCAAGTGCACAGGAATCTCCTTTATCTTGTTCTCTACCAGCATTAGCACACTGCCTGCACGTGGGGGCACCCGATACTGGTTATGGGAATGAACAATAAATGAATAAACAAACATGAATAAAGATCAAGAAATAGGGAGGAAAAGGAAGACAACACTGAGGTTAGGAGTCAAACATGCCCAAGTATGGAGCCAGGTGAGCAGAACCTGAGACCGTGCAAGACTTCTGATTGAGTGAACGTGGGATGCCCAATTTCTCTTTTCCAGCTGTGGACTGGGTGAAGTGTGTACTTCAGAGAACAGGGAAGGTGGGCCACCACATTTGAAATGATAAACTAAGCCAAGGGCCTCTTTACACAGAGGAAAAGCTGTCATTTATTTATTACTATGAAAAGTATAAAGCTGGCACCTTTTATTTTGTGAGATGAAGGCTTGAGCTCCTCCAAAGGTCTGGGGAAAAGGAGGAAATAGTTTAGCACCTGCAAGATCAAGTTCCATGTGTAAGGGTGGACTCCAACCTCTTGACTGGGAGCTTTAGTGCATCTCGCTGAATCCTTGAATCACCAAGGCCTGACTCGTTATGATATCAGCTTCATGTCTGGTAGGTAGACATCTGAGGATGCATCATTTGGGGCTGCTTCTGCTAGAACTTCCAATTCTTCTTTCCAGGAGTGAGTGTAGGCGGGTTCAGGGAAGGGTTCAGAAAGGTGAGTGAGCCTGCAATTCACAACAAGGTGACTATGGAACGATGTGGGCCATCTGCAAAGCTGGTAGCGGTTTCTCTAATTTCTTTGCAATGTCTCTCCCTGAATCACTAGACAATACTTGCCAGAGTTGGCTGCTAAAGCAGATACTCTGCTGAAAGTTAAGAAACTGTAGAAATAGCTCAAAGATTCAGGAAGTATAAACAAAGTTCCAGATGGGAATTGCTGAACAGCCTTCTCTTTCTGGGCCTCCTCTTCCTTCCCCTATGACCCTCCTAAAACATTTTAATGAAATTCCTTCTTATCCCAACTCCTGCTTCCAGCTTTTCTGGTCAAAGGGAAGGGAGAGAACACTGAATTTTGAAAGCAGTTACCCAGCCTCCACTTCAACACACACACACACACACACACACACACACACACACACACACACACACTCCTCCAAAAAGCTTTATTTGTTTATAGCAGATAAAAAAGGGAAAAATACAGGCTTTGTGATTATTTATCGTATTTCCAGCCAATCTCTTTGGATGGTGACTGATAGATTTTAAAATAGTGCCTCATCTTTTAAGTTGGCTGCACTGTGATAAATTCAGTCTTGCTACAAAAACAAGTCTTTTGTCATTAATACTTTGTAGGGTTCCTTGGACAGTAGAGGGGGCATGTCTTATACTTAGCTCGTCAAAGGTAATTTTAAATTTATTTGTGCTAATTTTGCCAGTCTTTGGGAGAACAAACCAAAACTCTCCGTGTGTGTGTGTGTGTGTGTGTGTGTGTGTGTGTGTGTGTGTGTGTCTGTGTGTGTGTGTGTGTGGTTATTCTGCTATTTATTATTTTGGTCAAACTCATCTAAGAAGAATTTTTAAATAAATGTATTTTTTAGTTCAAGTATCACAAACTTTGGGTATTTATACATTGCTCTGAGTTGTTTCAAGCTGTTATCTAATTTGACCTTAATCTTAACAATAACAAAAAGCATATATATTATACAAATTCTTTAGTGTTTTATAGATGTGAGCAGTTTATATGCATTCAAATAGTGTTCACAGTCATGGTTTTACTTAAATACAAGGATATAAAATGTTATTTCCAGGCAAGAGTAAAAATTCGTCATCAAAGTTGTAACTTTTTAAAATGATCTCATTCTGCTAATAAATAGAACCCAGCATATGTGTTTATGAGCTGGAGTTGGAGCTCAGGGGTGGGGGTTACCCAGACTGAAAGCCCACAGACTCGCGCTAGGTCCTGAACTGCCACTCACATATCTACTGTGTCAGCAGGGTTCAGTCACATTGCCTTTATGGCTCACTTTTTCCTTCACTGGCACAAAGGGCTCCTGGACTTGATGACTTCTAAGAGCGCTCTTAGTTCTGAAATGTCACGATACTTAGAATAAGGAGGAAATTTAGAATCATCTAGTTCAGGGCCAAATCTGGCCCACTGCCTCACTTTGTACATCTCACCAGCTAGGAATGGCGTTTACAGTTTTATGTGGTTCGTTAAAAAAGTAGTATCTCACGAAAGGTGCAAATTATATGAAATTTAAATTTTAGTGTCCATAGATATAGTTTTACTGGAACATGCTGCTTTTGAATCACAATTCAAAAAAGTTGAGCAGTTGCCATACAGACCATATGTCCCAGAAGCCTAAAATACTTACTACCTGGCCTTTTACAGAAAAAGGTTATTGGCCCTTATCTAGTCCAACTGCTTGACAGATGAGCAAATTGAAGCTTGGTCAAGTCCTGCTTTAAAAAGACAAAGCATAGTTATAGAAAGGAATTTGCAAGTAGCCATTTTCAAGCACCCAAAGGGACAAAAACAATTAACAATAAATAAAAAATTAAGGATACAAAAGAAATTTCTTCCTCAAATGGCAAAGGATAATGTGTTATGTGAGAGATAAGGACAAAGAAATTATGAAAGCCATGGAGCACCCTGCATTCATTCATCTGTACGGAAGTGATATTTTCTTAATCTGGAATCACATTACGATAGATTGATGAGGAGGATTTGGGAAGTGGGCAGATTACATCAGAAATGACTTGAGATTCTTCATGCTGATAAGGCTCCAGGAAACTTACATCCCAACTGACTGCCGGAAATGGAGGTGAACATTAGAAACGCTTTAGTGGGCCTTTTCAAACGTGTAGGAGGTCTGGAAGGGGCCAGGCAATGCTGTGAGTCGGGGAAGGAAGCCTGGAACCGATTAAAACTTTCAGTCAATTGCAGATCTAGTGTTAGAAAGTCCTAAAGCTCTTTATGATACAGAAGCTCAGACTTAGAATAGCCAGTATTGTTCTGAGCTTGGCCCTTCCTAGCGACAGGGCTCACGACCTGGCAGGATGATAAATAGGAGCAAAGTAAGTGTGGAATTGGCCACATATCCATTTTGGGGTTTAGACAAAGTTCTATGGCGGGGCGGGGACAGGGAATAAAGCTCATTATCCTTTGATTTACACAGGGAGGACTGCCTCTGCCTGGGAAATTACTGGTGCTGCGCAATAAATATTTCAAGCCCAAGCATGAATAGGGGAGAGATGGAACTACCCAAAGATCCAAACTATTGGCAATCAACCAGGTACCAAACATTACTCCTGTAGGAAGGGCCCCAAGCAGTTAAAATATAAAATTGAACTTGACAAATAGAGAGGATTTTCCCTAGAAATTCAGGTTATTAACAACACAATATGAGTCCTGATGGGTCAGTGAGTCAGAAAGGTTTAATCCAAATTGAACTCAGTGGTTAATGGCAGGGTTGCATCCCAAATCCATTGCTTGCATTCCTTGGGCAAGTTACTGAACCTCTCAAGCCTCACTGTCTTCTTCTGCAATAATAACAATCACTTTAAAAAGGGTGATAATAATAGTGCCTATGTGTGGGCTACTGTGAGTATTTAAATGAGATTATCGATGGAAAGATCTTGGGAGATCCGAGCATTAGTGAATGCTTGTTAAATACCTCTACTTGCTGTTCGTAGCATATTAACCAAGAAATGGATTTGGATGCAATTAGTTCTGAGTTGGAGCTCCAGTTTCACCACTGAGTAGCCTTGTAACCACAAGTCATTTTTGTCAGTTCTTAGAATTTCATTTTCTTACCTGCAAAATAGTGATGATAATGATAGCACTTATCACACCAGGCTATTATGAGGATTTAGTGAAAAAATATATTTAAAGTGCTTGGGAGAGTTTTTAGCACTTAATTATTATTATTATTATTATTATTATTATTATTATTCATTGATTCTCCAATTGCCAAAAATATTCTGAAGACAGCCTGAAACACAATAAGACTGTTATAAGATGCGTACTTGGCATATAAAGAATTTTCACATAAGGGCCGGCCGAGTGGCGCATTGGTTAAGCGCTGGTTTTGGGATGCCAGCGGCCCCGGTTCGGATCCCACATGAGGGCCAGTGACACTGCCCTCTACAGCTAACAACAGCTCCACCTGGAGCTGGGCTGTGCGAGCCCCGGTGATGGTGTGGGCTGCAGCCCCTGCTGCGGTGGGCTGCCATGGGCTACAGTGAGTGGCCCGCAGCCAGCGTGAGCGGCTGGCAGCCAAGCGTGAGCTGCCAATAGCCACAGTGAGCGACATCCAGAGGCCAGCGACCGATCTGCCTCATCCGGGAAGAGCGCAATGACGATACCAACAGTGAAGCAACGTCCTCCGCAACTGGACTGAAGAGCAAAAAGACAGCAACTTGCCTGTTCCCCTTCCCCGATTCCCCAACGCTGTTCCCCTCCGCCAATTCCCCAATAAAATCTAAAAAAAAAAAAAAAAAAAAAAAGAATTTTCACATAAGTGATTTGATCAAATGGTGGTAAAGTGAGTTTGGGTTGTCATGAAATTCCTCTCCTAAGTTAGAGAAACAAGGTGCAGGCTCAAAAAAGATGGTGGACAATGGTCCCGGCGGACATTCCCACAGGCCCAGGGACCTCCTCCTGCCCCAAAGCCCTCTGTGCTGAACCCAGGCAATAACATGTGTTCGGGCTTCTTTGGGTCTCTCCTTCAGAATCACTGGGATTCTTGCTTCTTGTTTTCCCACCCCCTTTTGGCCAAATTCTGTTATTCTTGTTTCCTGTCAGGCTTCTCAACATTTGGAACACTCGGCTACAATACTGCCTCATGTTCCAGGTAAAATTTAAATGCCTGTCTCATCTTCTTTATCAGCAAGAAGAGAAAGACGATGGCCTCTGGAGAGGAAAAGGCTATTTAATATCTAGCCCAATCTCTCTTCTTAGTTGGCGGAGCTGGACTCCATTTCCTACCATTAACAGATTTGTTTGCTTATCTGATATTCCCTAGATTAAATTACCTCGCGTCCACAGTGATGGGGCTTGACAAACCTGCTTTCCCTACTACTTGCTACCCACACCCTTTCACTTCTGCTAACTCCTCCACAATGAACAGAAGGCAGCCTATCTCCTGAGATCAGAAATTACAAGAACATGTGTTATAGATATCAGTGGTGTATCGTTGAGCATAAATTGTGATAAGGCCTAGGTGTTGCTTCTGCTCAATTTCTAAAGAACCGAGGGTCTCTACTCCTAAATAAACCAGATTGGAAGGTTTGGCTTTCCTTCTGCTTTTCTATCTGCCCGTATGGGTGGGCCACTAGGGAATAAATAACACAGGTAACTCAAGCCCTGTATTCATGGGTTTTTTCCTGTGAATTTATGGTGTCAATGGAATCATTTCATCCAATCTTTTCATTTCACTGATGAAGAAATCAAGATGTATAGTGATAGCTGGATTCTAGCCTAGCCAAGACAAGAGCCCAGGTCTCCTGATTCTCAGATCACTGCTCTCCCTTCCTTATAGCTCCTGTTGCCACCCATGATTGTGGCTGGAGTGGACTCTCCTTGGTGCCTTTTCTGCATGTTCTATGCAACCAGTACTCATTTGGGGCAAACCAAGCCTGTCTTCTTACCCTTGGGTCCTGGTTTAATGTTTGGTCTTTTCTGTGTGCTTGCCATCCTTTGCAGACCTGAAGATTTCCCCCAGTAGTTTGTGGCCAGGACAAATGCTTATTTGGGGTAAGGGACTGGGCTGCCTGAATCTGATTGGCAGAAGGTTTTCTGCTGTGGAGGGTGAAGTCATTGCATATTCTTTCAGTTTAGATAGGACCCAGAACCCAAATCCCAATAGAAAGGCCGACTCTGCGTGAGGTCAGAAACCGAGCAGGTCTTAGCGCCTGAGGCCCACTTCCTACCCTCTCTCCAGCTGCCAGAGTCCTATAAGGCCAAGCTGAGGAGTTCCCAGATGTCTTTTACACATGGTTGTGGTAGGTTGAGTCAAAGGGTAAATATCAGGATTGGTCCCAGGAAACACTAATATTGGGCTGCAATGATTTGTACAAAATGGGTGGCCAAAGACAGGAGCCAAGGTAAAAAAGGAAAATCAGACAAGAGCTCCTGAGGAATATTTGGGTGAGAGAACTGTCTTGTCTTGGCCAAGACAGCATGGGTATCTAATTTTACTTTCCATACAGTTGTTTGAGGAAGATGTTATTCTCTGCATTGTGAAGGACAGAAAACTGAGACTTGGAGAGTTCTTTGCCAAAGTCACAATGCTAGTAAGTATTACAGTCAAGATTAGAACCCAGGTCTTTTGACTCCAAAGTTTATGTTCTGTCGAGGACAGCATGCTGCCTTTTAGAAAAGTCCATCTAAGTTTGCCATATGGGGTGTGACATTCTGTAATCGTGCAGTTACACATGCAATCCTAGGACTGGACAGGTGTCACTGAACATCAGGTTTAACTCTCAATACATTGATTTCCTTTGCCACAATGTTACTCAAATCCTGTCCTGAAGAGGGGACTCAGAGACTTCAGTGGGGACAGAGCAAGATGGCACAGGTCACCAGCTATCTGTATACTCAATTCCCAACTTTCCCCATCATCCCTTCAATCAGAGCTGCTTCATTTCAGTGGGTTGGAATCACGTGTTTGAAAAAGGTTTAAACAATCTCTCTACTTCTAGATGATCCAAATTCTGTTCAACACCTTGCATAAGAGAGAACTCACAAGCTAGGTGGGCTCCAGAATCCTCTAGAGCCAACAGATAAAGATGTCTGGGTACCCATGAGATTGTCTTTTGGGTGGAAGAGCCCTGAAACAGCAACAAAATTCTGATGATTTGAAGCTAACACAACATAGAGATTAACAGTTGCCTTAGAATTTTCTCACATTAATTTGTTCACTTGGGAATATTTAAATTAGAACTATCGTGTATCTAGTCCAGCAATCTGGCTTTCACAAAGGCTCCAGTAGATACTGTTGTGGGACAAACAGGGCAGTTTCTCTGATGTTACCCTCAAAAGACCAAAGAAGGGCACCCCAAATCACAACTAGTGATCTAAGAGGCACCAACTTTTCTAAACTTTTAAAATAGTGATGCTATTTAGGGATCTTGCTTCCCGGCAACACTGTCAGTTTGGCCCAAATGAATTCTTATAAAAATCAAAAACAAATAGTGATTCTATTTATGTTCTTGGCTGTCATCACCTCTTGACATAACAAGTTCAGTAAGTTGCCACCACCTATGCACTTCCTTTTCCCTGTCCTATATTTACCTTTCACACTTTCCAGGGGTAACCCCTAGGTGTTGTGTGTTGGTAGACAAGCTCAACCTGATGTGGCTGAAGTACCAGTTGAACAAATCATTCTCGAATTGACAATCCTGACAAATGGTGAGCAGCTGGAGTAAGGGTGCTAATTGCTTTCCCTCTTTTACTTGGTTCCCTCTCTCACCTTTGTCACCCTAGCCAACCCTATGTACATTTAAAGAAATGCAAACAATTGATTATCTTTTGATACTCTGGGTCTAGAAAATCTAATTCTGACCATCACTCCACAAATTGTTGGTAATTCTAGAACCTCTTTCCTGACTTCTAAAATTATCTACTATAGATGCACCTTAGTTAATGGGCATTACCATGGAATAGGGCATAGTTCTGGATAAAAGAACTCTGAAAACTATAAGTATAACTCTTTAACCTCCAAAGAGTTTTAAAATTTGTAACCATTTGCAAACCAAATTTTTCCATGTAGATAACATAAGCATGGGGTTTAAAATGTGGCTTCACAGCCTATAACAAATGATATTTCGTTGTGCTGGCCTCATCTGCAAGTAAGGGCTGTGACAGTCACAAAGATGAGCTGTTTAGACCTCTTTCCGTGGGAGCATGACTGTCTGATGGCTCTGACTGCTGCTCCTCTGTATCTACTGTCATGTATGTACCACGACCGTGTTTCCAATGGGTTGCTCCCAGCCAATGACTGAGCATGATGGAATTCCTGAGCACAGCAGGACATGGAGCTCCCTTCCCAACCAGGAGATGTTGGCTCAAGGACTCCCTATCAGCCTGTCTGAAACTTTCTGAGCACTGGTCTGAAGTCTGAGACTCTTCCTACTTACTCCTCTTTCACAGGGGTCAGACACCCCTATCTTCCCTGACTCCCTCTTTTTTTTTCCTTCACAGGCATGACCCTTAACCAATCCCTTGCACATCTAATCCTAATGTGATGTCTGCTTGTTGGAGGACCTGAACTTATACAAGACCCTCTAGTTTGAGCAGACTCTCCTTTAGAGTCTGCTGTTTCAAGGAAGTGTCTCCCATGTGTTCATGAACATGGGCTACACAACACCCACTCTCTGCCTCCCTTCCTACTCCAGCCCAGGCTTCCCAGAGACATGCATGTACCCCAGCCTTTGATGTTCCCAAAGCCTCATGAAGTTCCCCATTGCCACCTCTTCTATTTGTGGGGCCCCTGACATCTATTTCCTGCTGATGCCATGAAAGCCATGATGTACCAGAACCCTGTGCTGATCTATGACCATGTCTACTACAGACAGGTACGTCCAGGCCTATCTGATGCGTCCATACCTTTGCTCATTACAAGGGTCCTTGTGCTGAGCTGCCTCGTGCTCCCATTGTCACATTTCACCTTTTATGAGAAGAGGTATTCTAGTTTATGCACAGCCTTCTTCCCTTTGTAACAGATGTGCTCTATATAAAAATGTGCTTCCTTTCTGGAAGAGCCTCACTTTCTTATCTCTTCAGATGAATGCTTTCCTACAAGACTTCTACTCCTTAGTGTTTACTAAAAGAATCTTTTTGTGGGTCCCTCAAACATGTCTAAATTCCATAGTTGTTATAGCAGAAGACCAAACTGGGTGCACCATATTTTAGGTTGCTCTAGTTGGGGTTTTGTGAATTCATTTGTTTGTATGTTTGGTATGTCTCTCTGTGTGTATGTGTGTGTGTTTGTGCAGTGTGTTGCAGAGCTTGTGTAAAACTTGCTTGCATATCTCCTGTCTAATGACATCCCTTTATCTGTCACTTTGATGACAAAGTACCTGTCTCTCACTGATTCCATTACCTTCTCTGCTGCTTCAGCTGTCTGCCTTTATCTTTTTATGCTCTTCTATTATTACCAATATGTCCACTTGACTATTTTTTGTCATATTTCATACTGCATATTTCAAATCTTTTTTGAATACTTCTAGAGTAAGGGTTGTAGTAAAATGTAGAGCTACAGATGAATACAGTAAAAAAGGGCTTATAATACTTTGTAGATGATACCTAAATTAGGGAAGAAGAAAACTGAATGAATCTAGGGTTTACCCAGGGAAGAATGATAGAAACTACTCTGAGTAGGCTTGGAAGATTTCCATTAAAAATAATGGACATGCTTATGAAATTATTTGACTGATAAATGTACACTCACCAAAAGTAGACACATATACTGTAGCAGACACTGTCAATTCTCCACCAACCAGACCCTGCTGGACCCATCACTGTTTCTGTGTGCCCTTTGCCTGGCTTTGGTGAGCTTTCACATCCAACAGCTTGCAGTTATGACTTTTCTTTGGAATAATATCTCCAAGTTACTGGAACACTTTGCTTGTATATGCAGAGAAAGAAGTAAGTTGGATATCACACCTCCCCAGGCAACGCTTATCCCATGATTAACTGGCTTGGGAGAATAAAGCCCAGCTCCATTGCCTCAGGTGAAGAAAAATGCGATGCACAATTTTTAATCTATAACTTCCCTGATCAAAGTGAAATATCATCCCTCTAAGAAACTTTGCTGTCATCACACCCTTATTTGGCTTCTTCCACTACTTTTTTTTCTTTCTTTCTTTTTTTTAAAAAAAAAGATTTTATTGGGCAATCGGGGGAGAGAACAGCATTGGGGAATTGGGGAAGGGGAACAGACAAGTTGCTGTCCTTTTGTTCTTCAGTCTAGTTGTGGAGGACGTCGCTTTACTGCCCCATGTTGTTATTGTGATCATTGCACTCTTCCCGGGTGAGACAGATCAATCGCTGGCCATTGGACAGCTGCTCACGACTGCTTACGGCAGCCCACTGCAGCCCCACTACAGCCTACGCCAGGGCTGGTGACTCACGACAGGCAGCCCAGCTCCAGGTAGGGATGTTGTTCACCATCTTAGCTGTAGAGGGCGCATCGTCGCTGGCCCATGTGAGATACAAACCAGAGGACCTGCTTCTCAGAGCGGGCACTCCCAATTCAACTCTTTTTTTTTTTTATAATTTTCTTTTTTTTTTAAGATTTGATTGGGGATTTGGGGAAGGGGAACGGCGTTGAGGAATCAGGGAAGGGGAACAGACAAGTTGCTGTCCTTTTGTTCTCCAGTCTAGTTGTGGAGGATGTCGCTTCACTGGCCCATGTAGGCATTATCATTGCGCTCTTCCCAGTTGAGGCAGTCACTCACCGGCCATCGGACAGCCGCTCACGGCAGCTCACGAAAGCACACGCCAGCTGCCGGCCAGCCCCACTGCAGCCTATGCTGTCACAGATGATTCATGGCAGCCCAGCTCCAGGTTGAGCTGTTGTTCACCATCTTAGCTGTAGAGGGCGCAGCATCATTGGCCCTCATATGTGGGATCTGAACCAGGGGCCCTGTTGCTGCCAGCTCCTAACCAATGCACCAGTCGGCCGGCCCCAAGTATTTTTTTAAGTGTAGGAGTGTAAATGATCTTTCTAAGTATAGCATCAACTTTGAGAAGAAAAGGTAGATCAGTTAACCATTTACTTTTTTAAGAAAAAAAATCTATGTCAAAATCACTACAAGCTACATTAAAAGAAAAGTGACCACATAGGCATACTATTTGCATACTGTATGACAAGGAGTCAATATCATTTTTATATAATACACAAAAGGAAAATATTATAGTAGAAAAAATAGCCATAGAACATGTACTGGCACTTGACAAAAGAAGATACATAAATGGTCCTTAAACATTAAAGCATCCAATCTCATTAATAATTAGAGAAATGCCAGCTCTCACTAATAGAGAATTTAAAAATATGAACTATTATTTTTATTTATCATGCTTATAAAGATAAAAAGAATAAATAATTGTGATGAGGAGCTAAGTGTGGGGAATAGAAAGAGGTACAATATTTTTTTCTGAAGAGAAATTTAACAATAGGTTTCAAAAGACTTAAATGCATACCACTTAACTCAGGAAATCCATTTCTTAGAATTGGCTTTGAAAAATAATCACGTATGTGTGCAAAATTTTATTTACAAGTATGTTTATTATAGCACTATTTTATAACAGCAAAAGAAAGTTGTAAACTTCTGAAATTAGAAAATTACAAAAAAATTTAGTACCCACACTAAATAAAGTGGAATAATACAATTCAACCATGAAAAGTGATAACATAGGAAATATTTAACAAAAAGAAAAGTTATGTATGCTATATTGGTAACAATGAAGCAGACTGCAAAACATTATAATTTCATTTTCGTTATATGTAATTAGGAGAGACAACAATTTGTTTTTATTGTTTTTAAACATAGTTTGCAGTTTTGTTTACTTTCACTGATCTGTGTTTTCTAAAATATTTAAAGCAAACATATTACTTTAAATCAGAAAAAGTGGTATTTAAAAAAAATCTCCTTTGCTGGGCCAGCCGAGTGGCTCAGTTGGCTAAGGGTTGGCTTGGGAGTGCGAGCTATAAGCAGCATAGCCGCCTGTTCGGATCCTACATAGGCCAGTGACGCTGCGCCCTCTACAGCTAAGATGGTGAGCAACAGCTCGACCTGGAGCTGGGCTACAATGAGTTGCCAGTGACGGTGTAGGCTGCAGTGGGACTGCAGTGGGGCTGCAGTGGGCTGCTGTGAGCTATTGTGAGTGGCTGGGAGCTGGTGAGAGCTGCCATGAGCCACTGTGAGTGGCTGTCCAATGGCTGGCTAGCGATTGCCTCAGCCGAGAAGAGCGCAATGATCATAACACCAACATGGGCCAGTGAAGCGGCATTCTCCACAACTGTAGTGAAGAGGCATTCTCCACAACTGTAGTGAAGAACAGAAGGACAGCAACTTGTCTGTTCCCCTTCCCGGATTCCCCAGAGCTGTTCCCCTACCCCAATTCCCCAGGAAAATCTTTAAAAAATTAATTAATTTTAAAAAAAAGCTTTAAAAAAAATCTCCTTTGCTTTCAACATTTCACCTTCACTTTCAAATTTCAAATGAAATGCATAATAAGCATGCATACAATTTCTTTCTCCTGACAATGCCTTCAACCTGTAGAGTTCATTTGTTATTGTTTTTTTTTGTTTGTTTGTTTGTTTTTGTTTTTTGAGAGTAGTGTCACTGGCCCTCATATGTGGGACCAAACCGGGGCCGCTGGCTTCCCAGGCCAGCACTTAACCACCAGGCCACTCGGCCGGCCCTTTGTTATTGTTTTTTTGAGGGCAGTGTCACTGGCCCTCATATGTGGGACCGAACCGAGGCCACTGGCTTCCCAAGCCAGCGCTTAACCACCGCGCCACTCGGCCGGCCCCCGTAGAGTTCATTTGTTCATATCTTGAACTTAATAGGAATTGAGAGTACTGAACTTGTTCTTACCACATTTGCAGCAGCAGCTTCTTTATTCCTTTTTTTTTTTTTTTAATCAACAGGTGTGATTTCCTATAGGAAATTGAACATAATTTTCAAGGCACTGAATTTTTCATAAAGATAATCCATTCATTCATGCTTATTTATTAAGCACACTTTTGTGCCTGGCACTGTGCTGAGAACATAGGTGTGGACTAGTCCAATCACCCTTGCTCCTGTGGTGCTCACAGCCTAGAGTCACTCCCATCAGTTATGTCAATCGCTCAGCAAACCACCACTCATGCCATAGCATGATCAATTTTCAAACAGAGGCCACTCCTCCAAAATTCTGGAGCTCTTTACTGAACATTTAGTGCACCAGAAATAAATTTATTAGCATAAGCTTGTCAGTAGCCTTTCAAAATTGAGAATGTAACTCTCTTACTAAAAAGTAAAATATCAGTTTTTCTCAAGGATTTCTGGAACTAAATAAAAAATAATAGTCTTGTTTTTAAAACAGCTAAACTT
This sequence comes from Aselliscus stoliczkanus, assembly GCA_033961575.1. Taxonomy (NCBI): domain Eukaryota; kingdom Metazoa; phylum Chordata; class Mammalia; order Chiroptera; family Hipposideridae; genus Aselliscus; species Aselliscus stoliczkanus. The sequence goes on from CM066731.1 coordinate 30,768,733, forward strand.
AAAATTAATAATAATAATAATAATAAATCTGCCAATAATCTCTTACCCTAAAGGATGTGAAGAGGAAGAAAGCAAAACAAAAGACAACACTGTTACAAAGAGTGCATTTATGAAGAAAATGGTAAGTGCCCATGTTCTCTGGCTGATAGACAATGCAAATACAAATTTATTTCCAAACAATGACTCAGCATAATGACAGATATAACATAGGCCTAGGAATGAATGTGGAGAGTGACACAAAAGTCATAATGCCACATGATAATAATGAATATTTATACACCCAGTTTTCTCTCAATTTGTTTCCTGCTCAGAGAGCACAAATGCCAAATTGTCCCAAACCAGATGCCCATGGCAGCTCCAGGTTTAGGTGCGGCTGAGTCAGCAGATCTTGGTGAAAGCATTTAGACACAGAAACTGAGGCTGCCACAGAAGTGAGGATGGCCTGACCTGGCTTAAAACTAACAGGTTTTGGACTGATGAGATGGGAATTGTTTTATCTATCACTGTGTAACAAAACTTAGTGACTTAAAGCAAATACAGTATTTGTTATTTTTCCATGAGTCTCAGGGTTGAAGAGGCTCAGCGGGGTAGCCTTTTTCGTTTCACCTGTAGTCACATGGCTGTATTCCACTGGGAATTTGGTTTGAACTGGTACCCAAGGTGGCATCTCATCTCTCTGGATCTCTCTTGATATTTAGTAGTCTGGTCCCAACAAGCTTACAGATCACTTTCAGAGTGTAAGCCTCAATGTGTCAACACTAATAGAGTCTCTTTCTGCTTCATATTTACTAATGTCCCATTGGCCAAAGCAAGTCACATGGGCCATCCCAGGGTCAATGTAGGAGGGGCTGTAGAGACTGTGACTATTTTGAGGTGTGGTTCATCGTGGGCCAGCAATCCAACAGTCTACCACAGGGCTCAAGGCCAGGATGTGGGGCCATAGGAGCGTGTGAAAGGAGGATGCCGTAGGGAACAGAGGGCATGAGCAGAAGCCATGACAGGAATGTGGTTACCACCTAAACCAGTGGAGGTGGGGGTGAGGACAAGGAGATCAAGCTGAGAAGATCCACAAAAGAACTGTGGCTGGTTAAACAGATACCGTCTATAGCATGGTCAGAAGAACATAACAAAAATCAAATGAACTAGGTAGGTCTCAAGGCAAGAGAAGCTAAGCAACAGATAGAAAAAAATTGCTGATTTCTCATAAAGAGAAGTAGGAAGAAAATGCTTACAAATACATGTTGTATTACTTCTTTAAAGGGTGGAGCTTGGATTTTCGGGGTAACCCCTAACGTGCTCTTTCTTGTTTTATTTTATTTATTTTAATTTAAAAAATTTTTTTTTCTTTATTGTTTTAAAGGGAGGATGGCCTGTGGCAGGTGGGTGGCAGCTGGTGGCAGGTGAGTGGCTCCCTAGAGCCCGGACTGGACCCTGGCTACTCTCTCCCATCTTTATTGGTTCTCTGGCCCTCCCTTCTCTGGACCCTGGTCCCAAACATTTGTTCAGGTGCTCCAACATTGAAGATATGTATTCAATGTTGTTTAGATCATTTCTACTTTCATATACACGATGTTTTAAGCATTTGTAGAATGTTGAATATGAGCAATTTGATCAGTAGTCTGGTAAGAGGGGAAACGTTTTACATTACAGTGGTTTACAAGGTTCCACATGATTCTCTGATCTTATCTTCTACTACCCCTCCCCACCCCCCAAGTCACTCTGGTCATTCTGGACAACTGTTCTATAGCAGGGCCTTATATGAGGTGTGATCAAAAACTACAGTGAATATTTAAATAAAACAAATTTATTACAGTGAAAGACACATTACCATCAATCCCCCTCAAAATACTCCCCTCACTTCTAACACTTAACCCGACATTCTTGCCACGTTCTGAAGCAGTTCTGAAAGTCCTCTTTTGTGAGTGTCTTTAATTGCACTGTCTTGGCTGCCTCGATGTCCTGAATCGATTCAAAATGTTTACCTTTCATGGTTATTTTGACCTTGGAGAACAGCCAGAAGTTGCAGGGTGCCAGATCCAGTGGATAAAGTGGATGAGGACACACTGTAATCTTTTTGTTTGTTTGTTTGTTTGTTTATTGGGGAACAGTGTGTTTTCCAGGACCCATCAGCTCCAAGTCAAGTAGTTGTTTCAATCTAGTTGTGGAGGGCACAACTCAGTGGCTCATGTGGGGATCAAACCCGCAACCTTGGTGTTATGAGCACTGCGCTCAAACCAACTGAGCTAACTGGCCGCCCCTGGAATATTTTTATTTCACAGAAATTGCCGTATACCAGAAGCAAGGTGTAACATGGAGCACTGTCATAATGGGGGATGAAACCTTTTTCTCAATTTCATATTAATGCATTATTTGTGATCCATGATTTAAGGCACACTTTAAAACACACCTTCTCTCAACTGTAATTCACACCTGACTGACTCTACCAAACAAATTGAAACTTGTCACACACTGTTACTAAGGTTCCACAGGCCGTGTCCCTCATTAAAGATCCCTACCTTTCCATTGGATGGCACTTGGCAGCAGCATTCACCATATTTTTTTTATTATACCTTATTTTTTTGATCGTACCTATGATATAGCTTCAGTCTAGAAATCTCTTCTCCCGGTTATCTACATAACTCTCTCATTTTTTTCCAGATAATTGCTGATATGTTATTTCACTGATTATTTCCCTGAACATTTTCCTGACAATATTTAAAATTGCAACCTGTCCTTTCCCCACACAGCACTCGGTCCCTACTCTCTTCTTTATTATTCTCTAGAATCCTATTGCCATATAACATACTATATGTCTTCCTTTTTATTGTTGTTGCTCTTTGTTTTTCTGATTTATTTTGCATTTCCCCAAGATCCTCAGGTGATTCTAACACGCAGCCATGTTGGCAAGGAGCAGGTTTAGGACACAGGCTTCAGAGTTATCCAGCTTTAGATTCCAGTCCTGCCTCACAGCTGAGAGTGTCATAACCTGGGGCAGTTCTTCAACTTCCTTAAACCTCATTTGCAAAATGCAAGTCATAAAAGTACTTCTCATCTCTTAGGTCTTCTGAAGATTAAATGACACATGCAAGCACTGGGCTTAGCTAGTAGTGCCTGGCATGTGGTAAGTGCTAAGTAACCAACCAAATTTCTACAAAATGGGATTTCTTACTCTATGATGGTTGGGTCAATCCTGCTTAAGAGCAGTGTTTGGGGCAGAGCAGGTCTGACTGCAGTGACTGCCTCGCTTTCTTTTGGTGGAAATTGTTAAGGTCAGTGCCAACAATGCAAAGCAAAGCACCTAATTGTTCTCTCAGAGCCCAGTCTCTCTTTGGTGCCAATAAACTCTTAATTGTTCCTTAGACCACACCAATTTCTTAGAGTAACATGAAGAATATTGAAATTACAGTTGCCAAAGTTCCCTGGCTAGGGAACAGTAGCGGGAGAAAGTGAATCCTGTGAAGCTCATTTTGAGGAGTTGAATATATGCATTGATTATATTTGAATTTTTGTGCGAAAGAAGTGTATCAAAAGCTTTTCTTGGGCTGGCCGAGTGGCGCATTGGTTAAGTGCTAGTTTTGGGATGCCAGCGGCCCCGGTTCGGATCCCACATATGAGGGCCAGTGACACTGCCCTCTACAGCTAACAACAGCTCCACCTGGAGCTGGGCTGTGCGAGCCCCGGTGATGGTGTGGGCTGCAGCCCCTGCTGCAGGGGGCTGCCATAGGCTACAGTGAGTGGCCCGCAACCAGCGTGAGCGGCTGGCAGCCAAGAGTGAGCTGCCAATAGCCGCGGTGAGTGACCATCCAGAGGCCAGCGACTGATCTGCCTCATTCGGGAAGAGCGCAATGACGATACCAACAGTGAAGCAACATCCTCCGCAACTAAACTGAAGAACAAAAAGACAGCAACTTGTCTGTTCCCCTTCCCCGATTCCCCAACGCTGTTCCCCTACGCCAATTCCCCAATAAAATCTTAAAAAAAAAAAAGCTTTTCTTTTTAGAACTTTTTAAGGGAATAACCCCAGATTCTGGCACTCGGCACCTATTTTCCTCATGGAAACTTTAGGTTGTACCAGGAACATTTCTAAGATATCTTGATGTCATTTTGCTTATTTCAGAGCCTGTTTTCAGGAGCCTTACATTAAAGTGAATTCTCAGTAAAAACAATTTCTCCCCTGGAAAGATCTGGTAACAATGAAAGAGAAAGATATTTTTGAAAGAGTTGATTCATTACTCATTTAAAGCAGAAAGGTATTTATGGAGCTGTGGTGGCATGGGGTGTCTGAAGATACAAACCTGGACTTCGAGAAATTTAGATTCTGTTAGGGAAATCAGATTTGCATGCAGTTAGCAGCAATAAAGTTTGCTAAGTGCTACTATGACAGTATAAACAAAGAAGACAGAAAGTGATTCTTCCCGCTGGGTATGGAGGAGATAGCTTTACAGAAGAGAGGTTCTACCATATTCAGACAAGAGGGAAGGTCATTCAAGTGAGAGGATTTGCAAAAGCAAAACAATAAGGATAGACAGGGCAACACGTGGCACATTTGTAAGTCGGTGAGAATAGCAGCCTTGTGTTTCCCCAGCTCCCCCAGGACCCCGGGGAGGAATGGCTAGAGAAGGTGCTGGAGAGGCTGGTGGGGTCAGGTATGAAAGGCGCACTTTGAAGAGTCACACTTGGAAATTTGAATATCATCCTACAAGCAATGGAAGCCATTGGAAGTTTCTGAGCAGACATAGGTCATGACTAGGGCTGTGTTTGAGAAAGCTCACTGACCTTTCTCCACCGGGGCTCATGGTGGGGCGTCAGGTGCAGCCTGGACCTGCAGAAAGAAGTAGGTGAGCTCTTTTTTTTCAGCCTCCCTCTCCCCCAGTTTCCTTTTGAATATAGCCTGGTGGAATCGTTATCATCGCTATGCTCTTCCAAACAAGGAGACAGCATGTGACCCAATCTAGACCGTTCAGACACTCCCTCTCCCCTGTGGAAATTGACTCTTGAGCTAAGTGGTAGAGATTGAAGATGGTTGCTTTGTCCTGAAACTTGTTCCTTGTGGCCCCCACTCCAGAGAGGCTGATTGTTGTCTGTTTTCATCCTTGTTCTCTGTGATCCTGGGGCTCCCCCATATTCTTTCCATAGCTCCGTTTTTTTGCTTAACCATGCCAGTGTCCATTTCTGTTCCTTGCAATCAAAAAAGTCCTGATATAACCCCTACTGCAATTTCAATCATTTAAAAAGTATTTTTTCAGCACCTACTATATGTGTCAGGTACCCCACAAGACACGGGAAGATACCATAGTGGAAAAAAAGAAGAATGCTTGCCTTTATGAGCCTTTTGGTAAAATAAGAAAGGAAACATTGAATAAAGAGTCCCCCAGCAGGCCTTAGAACAACAGATATGACAAAGGCAAAGTTCAGGATCTTAATTTAGATTGGACACAAAGAGACAGGATAGAGGACGTCACAGTAAGAAGAGACCTGAAGATTGAGTGAAGAACATTTCCAGCAGAAGGGACAGCACCTGAGGAAGAGCTGAGGCAGGAAATAGGGTTGTCTGCCTTAGCCTGACTTGGCTAAGGTCATTTATGTGGCAAAACTTGATCAGACCCATTCCAGCCTCTTCCTGCCCTGCCACCAACAAGGGCTGTGGTCCTGGCCTCAGAAACCCAGCTCCCTTTCTCCATGAGTTCCTTGCCCTTTATATTACTGCTCAAGGCAACAAGTCAAGTCGGTAACTTTCGATGAATCTGAGCAATGTGGGAGGTATGGTGGATGCTGAGATGCATCACTCAGACCCCCCTCATGACTGAAGGACTCAGCCTCTGCAGCTGTGAGCTCTGCCAGCAGACAATCTTCAGCAGTCAGACTTACCTCATGAGTGCACAGCTCTGGGGAGTCATCTGCTGTTCAGAGTGATAAGACTTCCTTTTTTTAAAAAGATTTTATTGGGGAATTGGGGGAGGGGAACAGCGTTGGGAAACTGGGAAAGGGGAACAGACAAGTTGCTGTCCTTTTATTCTACAGTCTAGTTGTGGAGGACATTGTTTCACTGGCCCATGTTGGTATCGTCATTGCGCTCTTCTCGGGTGAGGCAGATCAGTCGCTAGCCTCTGGACAGCCACTCACAGCAGCTCTTGGCAGCTCACACCGGCTGCCAGCTGCTCATGCTGGAAGCCCGCCACTCACTGTAGCCTATGGCAGCCCACTGCAGCAGGCGCTGCAGCTATGCCGTCCCGGGGACTCACAGCAGCCCAGCTCCAGGTGGAGCTGTTGTTCATCATCTTAGCTGTAGAGGGCAGTGTCACTGGCCCTCATATGTGGGATCCGAACCGGGGCCACTGGCATCCCAAGCCAGCTCTTAACCAACACGCCACTTGGCCAGCCCTCTAAGACTTCCTTTAAGACTGCATGGTCGCTTGACTTCTCTCTCTGCCCAACCTTATATCCTCTCTTTCTCTTCTACCGGCTCTGGTTCCAAGATATTCCTAAAAGCCTCCTGCATGCTAATTTCATCTCCTAGGGAAGCATATTGCAACAGAATCAAGGGTGAGAAGACTTATCTGAGCCTGTCACATCCTGGCTGTGTTATCTTAGACCACCCTCAGTGCATAATGCTGGGGTTGGTACCAGGCCCCATACCTGCCACACAGAAGGTTCTCCATGAGTGCTTGTTGATAATGGGTGGAACTTTCTCTATAAATGTTTTTAAAACCCACCCAATTGTCAGTTATAATTTAGAGTTGGAAAGGGAAAAAATAAAAAGTAACTCCAATGGGAAAGTGAAAGATGGAACCAGATTTAAAGTTGCAAACCCCAGAGCAGAGAAAGCAGGGAAAAGGATGACATAGTTGTCCAGAGGGGCCATAATGAAGATGAATAGAGCAGGCAGTCAGAAAAATGAGACCCTGGAAGAACAGAGGCACAGAAAACAAAGGTGAGCAAGTGCACAATAAACAGGCCATCAGTAGTGTGCAGTGCTTCCGAAATGTCAGGTGGGTTAAGCAATGGTATAAAATATCAGATTTCAGAACAATGTTTAACTGGTTCACACTAGTCTACTTGGAAAGGGGGCAGTCACAACTGTGGACCTTGTGCTTCAGAAGCTGCTGAGGCCCAGTGGGCACCTGACAACTATTTGTTATTGCTGAATAATTCTTAGGTGTTTGAAACAAAATAGGTATTTTATTGTCACTAACGAAATAGTATGTTGGATAATCTGTCTGCCACCACCTCTGCCACACACACATACCTACTTACCCCCATTCTATGTAGCCCAGTTGTTGAGTGTAAACAAAGCTGTTTCCTGCTGTATAGGAAGTTGTTTTTTCTAAGCATCAGCCCTGGAAGGGAATCCCTAAGTCCCTCCCTACACTTATTTAAGGCCTCTATGCCACTTTTGAACTTGATAATTCTTTAAATAGTCGGCAAATGAACCAATGGCATGCTTCTAAGTTTAGTCAGGAAAGAGTAAACACATGTTATAGAATCTAGATGAGAGATCTAAAGACACATTTTGAAGGGTGAACTAACAAGATATTGGAGGTAGTGGGGTTGTTTCAAAATAAAACAATTCCCCTTTAAAGTGAACTACATCAAAGCAAGTTCATCTTACTGTTAGAATTTGGACTTTTTGTCTGAGTAGGGTATGAATCCACACCCCTCAATTGGATGGGTGATCATGCATAATCTCCTCTTCCCATTTTGACCTAATTGTGGTGGCCTGCCTTTTTACTAGGTATGACTATGTCATTTGGTGCATCACCACATAAGGATTTGCCTATCTCCCACGAGAATGTGAACTCTTTGAAGGTAGAGGCTTTGTCTCTAATCTCTGATTTTCTAGTGTATTGCAGATTACCTGTTGCATGGGAGGAATTTAAAGGAGACATGTTGAAGGACGGGAGAAGAGGAAAGGGAAAAAGAGAAGGAGAACAGAAGGGAATTCAGTCAGACTCATGGAACTCATTCAGAATTGTTGAAACACTTGCGTTGGCCTTCAGGACTAAAGTCCCAGGGGATAGTAAGGAATACATAAAATCTGGAATCGGGAAACGGGTTTGTGTCTTAGCTCTACCACCTCATGCATGTATGTCATTAGCGGAGGCATTTAACATCTAAACCTCAGTATCTCCTTCTGTAAATTGGGTATTATTATTTCTACCTTAAAGAGGTCTTCAGTGATTAAGTGAAATAATATGTGTGACACCATTCAGCAAAGTATTATGTACCGTGTTATTGTTTACTTATTGTTATGCTGGAATCAGAGGCATCTTCAACTGAATCTTCTCATCTGTAGTTTATTTGATAAGACATCATTCTTTGAGATAATATTTTGAAGGTACAGAGTCTCAAGTCTTTACTCTGAGAGATTCAATTCAATTGCTCTAGAATGGAGATGGGGCTCCGTATTTTGAAAAGGTGAGTCTGATGCGCAGCTAGGAGGAAGCCTAAAGGAGCTTCTTTTTCCATTTAAAACTTTTTCCATTTAAAGAAGACATTCAAGGGCTGGCCGAGTGGTGCAGTGGTTAAGTGCTGGCTTGGGAAGCCAGTGGCCCCGGTTCGGGTCCCACATATGAGGGCCAGTGACACTGCCCTCAAAAGAAAAAGAAAAAGAAAAACAAACAACAACAACAAAAAAAAAAAACAGAAAGAAGACTTTCAAGTTCAGTCCTGAGAGTTTGTATATGCCCCTCTTTGCTGGCTGATTGCCTGGGAAATGTTATGAAGGTTCATGGCATTAGATTTTGTTATTTGAAACTAGTAATGTTATAGTAGAAATGCTAGCATAAGCATGACATTCCTGTAACAAATTCACAGAGAGGCGTTGAACCTAAAATCAAATTTAGACACTGAGAAGAGTGGGGAGATGTGGAGCTTAGAAGGGCTCTTACAAAAAACATTTTAGTCGCTTCTGTCATATTTCCTCAACTTCAGGAGGAAATGGTATAAGACATACCTCTATTTATTTCATAGGGATGTTTTGATCTGAAAATTAATATGAAAAACTAATGGTGCTTTGGACTTCTTAAAAGTACTCGTATACATCATCACCTATTGGTTCAAGCAAGTATTTCTCTCTAGAACACTTTACTATCCATTACAAATCTTGTAAAAAAAAATAAAAATAAAAAAGTAGTCCCTTGAAATTCCCAAATATGGTTGGTGGGAATGTAAATTGGTTCAACCTCTTTGGAAAACTGTTTAGTAGTATCTAGTAAAGCTGAACAATTGCATATCCTATTTTACCCCTACAAACATACAAACAGAAATCCAAACATTTTTTGTTTACCAAAAGACATGTACTAGAATGTTCATAGTTGCACTGAAAATCTGTAAGCTTCAGTTGCTCAAATCTGTAAGCTTCACAATGACCATCCACCCACAGTAGAATGGATAAATAAATTGTAATATGTTTAGACAACAGAATACTGTAAAGCAAAGAAAATGAATTATTTGCAATTATATGCAAAACTAGATAAGTTAAACACATAAGTTTAACTTTCTTTTTTTTTTTAATTTTATTGGGGAACACTGTGTTTTTCCAGGACCCATCAGCTCCAAATCAAGTAGCTGTCTTCAATCTAGTTGTGGAGGGCTCAGCTCAGCCCCAAGTCCAGTTGCCGTTTTCAGTATAGTTTCGGGGGTTGGGGGGGCAGCCCACTACCCATGCAGGAATCAAACTGGCAACCTTGTTGTTTAGAACATGTGCTCTAACCAACTGAGCCATCTGGCCACCCACCAACAACTCGTAGCAGCACAGCTCAAGTTGTTGTCTTCAATCTAGTTGTGGAGGGCGCAGCTCACTGGCCCATGTGGGAATCGAACCGGCAACCTTGTTGTTCAGAGTACTGGCGCTCTAACCAACTGAACCACCTGGCCACCCCCATAAATTTAATTTTCAATTAAAAGTTGAAATCAACCCCAATGGGTAGCTGATGTATCTCACCAAAGGAAAATTGGAATTTATTTATAGAAGGATCCCCTTTCTTTTCAGCAACCCCAGGAAAATGCCCCACACTGTAACCTCTGAACACTTTTCTCAAATTACCATTTTGGTTGTTTTTAGAGATGCTGGACAAAAAAAAACAAAAACAAAAATGCCTGAAAAATAAAAGATGTGCCCATAAGATATACTTTATAAAAGGTTTATGAGCTAATTCAACTAAATAAAGAGGAATGCTAGTTTCATATCCAGAGTAACTTTCTTTTTATCTCAAAATCTGCTTTGAACAGACCTCAGAAAGAAGTGCTGCTTAACTGGCTAGCTGAGTGAGGTCAGACACTGAGTCAGACACAAATGCAGGAAAAAACATGTATTTCAAAGCATTTTTTAAAAGTATGGGTGCATTGCTGTGTATATGTTTTTAAAAGTTTCTTCTTAAAATGGCTTTATTTCTTACAAAAAAATGATGCATGTTTGTTTTTAAGTCAATTGATACAGAACAGTGCAAAGCAAAAATCAATACATTACATAAAAATCACCCCTGAGGCCAACTTCCCAAGTAACGATTATTTGTGTTAAGTGTGACTATCATTCCAACAATTCTCTAGGCAAGGATAGGAATTATTTTGTAAACATGGGTGCCAATGTAAACACAAAACAAATTACAGAGGAAAATTGTTTGGAAAATCTCTATTCATATCTGAGGTGAAGGAGACAGAGGAATTTGTGCTTTCAGAGACTGTAAAATAGCCTCTTTCTGGTCATTCCTTTGATGAGATGAGCACTCTGATAACAAAGTAGTTGGAATTTTAAGAAAAATAGTGCCTTTCTGGTCAAGCCTTGGTCTCAGAGGTGGGAGGTGGAACAGAAAGGAGAGAAACAGCCTCTAGTTCCCTGTGGGGACTTTCCAAAGGAAAGAAAGAACCAAGAGGCAGACCATCACAGAGCAAAGAAGAAAAAAGAAGGATGACCCTGAGTTACTGCAAAACAATACACTGCCGGGCATTGGGGGTGGGGGTCCTGAGGAGATGAACAAACAGGAAAAGTAAGGTGATTGGGCTAACGAAGACTTGAAAGTTTTGAAAAGTGATCCTAGGTCTGATCAAAGGAAAGAAATAAAACAAAATGGTGTGTCATTGGTCTACATACTCTTAATTAAATTATTGCAGTTTCTTCTATAATTTTTAAGAGGACATGTCTTGGAATCACAGGTTAAATGTGCTAATTCTTAGACTCTACCTGCTTACAAGTAAGCAGCTCACAGAAATAACACTCTTATGTGTTGCATAGCTCCTTCTCCAAGCAAAATTTTCACAAGATGAGAATTAATTTAACCTGAGGGCCAAGGGTCCAGTAAGGCGCAAAGCTGACCTTTCCAGCAGTCTAAGATGCTGCCCATCTGATCCAGGTGACTGCATTTCTCACTCATTAGTCTAAGGGAGTCAAGGACACTCTGTGATTTAGAAGAAAAAAGGATAGTTCTCACCTGTCCTGAAGTTTTTCAAGTGTAAAGCTTATCATTGTAACCACCAGAGCAGAAAGTCCCTAAAACTTGGTAAATCTCTCCTTGGACCTCACTTCTCTATCAAAATCTGAAATTGATATCTTCCTTTAATACTATTTTCACTGGTTAACAATAGAGAGCAAAGCCAAGCCATCATTTGCTCACTGCTGTGGAACACGTATGTGCCCTGCCCTGGTCCATGAGCTGCACATACGTTAGTCCACTTAGTGCTCATGATTCTGTAGGGCAAGCACTATTATTATCCCCATTTTCCAGATGAGGAAATGGAGGCAAAGAGAAGTTAAGCTACTTGCCCAAAGTCACAGAGCTATTGTGTGAGGATCCAAAGTAGGTACTCTGAGCAAAGGGTCTGGGGCCAACAACCTGACTCATGAAGACTGGGGGCAATTACAGTCAGGAATAGAGACCAAATATCTTTAAAACAAAGCCAGTGTCTTTGCTATAAGCTCTCCAATTATTTCGACCCTTCTATCAATTTATTATATTGGGTATAGACCTCCTAAACTTGTACCACAGTGGGTGCTCAACTTCTATGCAGGAAATGAGAGATGTAATGTGTGCCCAAGTGTGTGTGTGTGTGTGTGTGTGTGTGTGTGTGTATGAATGTGGAGTGTGCATGTGTGTGTAACTAATGTGCATGTGAGTATACGTGAATGTGTGACTGTGTGTATGAATTTATGTAAGTGGAGGCATTGGTACTGTGTGAGTGCATTTGGTTTTTTTGTTTTTGTTTAAAGTTTATTGGGGTGACAGTGGTAAGTAAAGTTACATAGGTTTCACGTGTACAATTCTGTAATACATCATCTATATATCACATTGTGTGTTCACCACCCAGAGTCAGTTCTCCTTCCATCACCATATGCGTGAGTGCATTTGTGATTCTGTGTTGAAATGATGTATGTGAATGTATGTATGTGCATTTGTGACTCAGTATAAATGAAAGTATGAATGAGTGTACAAATAAATGTATTGAGTGGATGTGTGGGGATGTGTGCGTGTGCGTAAGGTTGTATCTGTGAATGTGTGGATGTGCATGCATGTGAATGTATGTGTGTGTTTTCAAATGTGCATGCATGTGAATATCTGAGTGTGTGCATGTCTCTGTGTCTGAATGAGCACATGTGCATATATGAGTGACACAGGTAAGTGTGTTTGGGCATGTTCATATGTGTGAATGTGTATTTGTGCTGCTTCCAGCTTCCTTTCCTGGCAGCTAGATCAAGTGACACATGAGCTCTGTCCTCTGATGAGAAAGCTTGAGGAAGTTTTCCAAGGAGAGCTCTGGTCACAGAGAAAGAAGGACGCCAGCTCTCAGATAGGTAGGAGCCCAAGGAAACCCACTGGTCCACCGTCTGCCTCATTCCCTGGCCCACTGTATGTGAGTGCTGCCCCCTACCGGGGACTTGTGGCTTTTCCTTTTCTCTTAGCGGAGTGAAGAGGAACGTGGTCAGTTGCTAGAAAGGGAGTAGTACAGCCTTTTGGGAGTCAAACAGACTTGGACTCAAATTCCCTCTATGCCTCTGGAACACTAAGGGACTGTGGGGAAGCTACTTCACCCTTCAGTCCTTGGCTTCGCCGTCCGATAAAAGAGAGCAATCGTGCCCAGCCCAAAAGTTTATGGTGAAGATCACAGGAGCCAATGCATGAAACAAGCAAACCACCACTAAGCATAGCTCTTTGCACAAAGTTTATGCTCAAGGAATGATATTATTGTTCCAATGAACAATGAATAAAATAACACCATTTCTTTCTTCCAGGGTGCCACTTTGGGCCAAATCAATAGCTCTCACAAGTGAAGCCTGGCACTCTGGGAGGTTTGCAGGAGCTTTTGGTCCATCTTAATTATACATTAGGGCACTTTGGAAGGCTTTTACAAGTGAGGCCCCAGGGTCAGAAAGAGTTAATATACCAGAACAGTGACAACACAACTCATGGTCACCTGGGAAATCAGCCCTTTTCTTTCCAAGAGGAAAGTAGAAAAGTCCTTATTATGCAACAAACCCAATTAAACAGCTGAAAATTCTGACCAGAGTGAATTATGCCTCTTTAAAAACGAAAGTCTACACTTGTCAGTGTGAGCTGATTGCTTGACTTTTCAAGGACCAGAAAACGAAAAAAAGAAAGAAACCTCTCAACAAGGAGGCCACCATGTCACTGAGAAGAACCAGTCAGAACAATAACTGAGTGGCTGGCCGAGGCCACCTGCCTTAGAGGCGGGAATTGAGTCAATAAAGGCACTAAACAAACAGTTGGGCTTTAGTGTTCTAAATCAGTTTGTACAGTGGTTAAAGCTTGTGGGCCGAGGAGCACTGAAAGCCTGAACACATCCTCTATTCAATCTGAGCCAATCTCCCGGGGCCAATGCTTTGTTTGCTCAGCGTCTTTCATTGCAAAATGGCCACCCCATTAGGGTCATAAGCTGAGCTGGGCGGGGCGGGCGATGGGGGCAGTGTCTGCATCCACAGGTGTGCTGGCTCTCCTACCTGCAGGAGAAAGTGCTGGTGGCATATTCCTCACAGAGAGGGGCTTAGGGTCCTACAACCCAAGTAAAGCAGAAGCTTTGGATGAACAGAACAAGATGGAAGGAACAAAAAGGCTTAAAACATGCCCTGTCAGTTAGAGATCGTCTTGGAAAACAGCTGTTAAGATTCTTGCTCCAACATTGGAAAAGGACCTGAGAGGAAAGGTGGTGGGTTTCAGAGGTACTGGATCACTCTGGAAAGCCGGGCCTCGGCCCTCAGCCAGCCACGCTCCTCTGCCTTCCATCTGTGCCCCCACTCTAGTAACACAGAGTCTTTTAGAATTTGGGCAGGTTATAATGAAAGAACTTTGGGGATGTGTATTGTGTTCTCATGTATGGTAAATGACACAATGTGTCAATGATGAAAAGAGTTCTGGAGGTTGGTTGCATAAAAATGTGAATGTACTTAATATTACTGAACTATATAGTTCACTTAAAAATGGTTAAAGGGGGCCAGCCGAGTGGCGCATTGGTTAAGAGCTGGCTTGGGATGCTAGCGGCCCCAGTTCGGATCCCACATATGAGGGCCAGTGACACTGCCCTCTACAGCTAACAACAGCTCCACCTGGAGCTGGGCTGTGCGAGCCTCAGCGATGGTGTAGGCTGCAGCCCCTGCTGCAGTGGGCTGCCATAGGCTACAGTGAGTGGCCGGCAGCCAGCGTGAGTGGCTGGCAGTTAGTGTGAGCTGCCAATAGCCACGGTGAGCAACAATCCAGAGGCCAGCGACCGATCTGCCTCATCCGGGAAGAGCGCAATGACGATACCAACATGGGCCAGTGAAGCAACATCCTCTGCAACTAGACTGAAGAACAAAAAGACAGCAACTTATCTGTTCCCCTTCCCTGATTCCCCAATAAAATCTTAAAAAAAAAAAAAAAATGGTTAAAGGGCCGGCCTAGTGGCTCAGTTGGTTAAGAGCTTGCTCAATAGAGCTGAGCTCTGAGCAACAGCAGTTTGATGCCCAGCCCTTGCTGAGCTGCCAACAGGTGGCAGGATGGCTCAGCTAAAAAATAAAAATAAAAAAAATAAAAATGGTTAAGATGGTATATTTTATGTTATGTATATTTTACCACTACTTTTTAAAAAGTGCATATATCAAAAGAATGCAGCTTGATGAATTTTTACAAAGTGAATACACTTGTATAGCCAGCACCCAGGCGAAGAAATTATGTATTACCAGCAGCCCATTGCCCCTTTTATGCCCTCTCTATGCCTCTTCCAGTCACTATCCCTACCCCAAGGGTAATAGTATCCTGACTTCTAACACCAAGCGTAAGCATACATTTTAATGAATCCACAATCGTCTATGGATAAATCATATTTTATTTAATCATTCCTCATTCGTTTAATTGGGCTTGGAAGATGCTTTTAAAAAAATACATGAGATGCTTTGGACATATATCTTTGTCCACATGTCTATTTTATTAGAGTAGATTGATGCCTAGAGTTGGGATTTCAAATGGTATAAAAAAGTTTCAAATGGTATGCAACTTTTAAAAGTTCTTGATTCTTATGGGTACCAGTATTTTTAGAGATTTCCAGGGGATCATGAAATGCAGCCACGGTGGAGAATCATTGCCTTGGTTTACGGAGTGCTTCTGATTCGTTCCTAAAGAATACACCTCGAACTACCACTGACAGTTGCTTGGACTTGATCCCAACTGGAATTCTTTATGGATTCAAAGGATACAGATGTGGCAGTTGGGTGTCTTTAGCTGCAAAGAAGGTTTGCCCATTGGACATTACTTTAACAACATTTATTGTTTTCCCCAAATAAGAAATCCCAAGTAGATAGGTAAACAAAGAACCTGGAGTTAGGAAGGAAAGAAAGCAAACAATATGTAAAAAGCATCCCCTTTTAAATCCTTTTTAGGACAACATGTACATCCAGCCAGGGAGAAGGGGGCATGGAGTGGCTGTGGGAGGGAAGCTAAATATGTCTTAGAGGCCAGATACCTGACTAAGTAATTAATTTATTATTTTATTTAACTTGACACCAAAAATATGAAATAGGTATTACTGTCTCTGTTTCATATGAGAGCCAAGTCAGGAATGTAAAAGATGTGTCCAGGATCATACAGTTAGCCAGCCAGGGCCAGAGACTCAACATAGTGTCAATACTGGTGGCCTCGGCACTTACCCTCCCCATGTTGGTTTTGAGATACTTGCATTAAATGACCTTAGAGATTTATTTCAGATGTAGCCATCGACATGAGTGTCGCTTTCAGCAGTTTTATATTAATGGTCTACAGAAGCAGGATCCAAGAATAAATCTGAAGCCAATCACATTGGCTATAGCTTTAGGAGCTAGTTGTGATTTAGGACAGTTTAGCAAAAGCATTAATATGTAGTTTATTAAGGCAGACTATAAGCCTTGGAATCCAAAGCCCCATCATTGTGTGACCCTCCCTGGATGCCAAGTCCCCCAGAGTCCCAAAGACTTTTTCTTCTCAGTGGGTTGGGCTGGCATAAAATTCAATCGCCATGAACTCGCTTCATGAAGAACAGTTATGGCTGGCCATGGCCCTATTGAGCTCAGAGCCTTTCTAATAACTTTCTCTCCTCTTGTTACTTCTCAGCCATAGATTACATCTGTTTCTTCTTGTTCTATAGCACCAACAAAGTCTTGGCTGTGTCCAGCCAGGAAATGGAGATATCTTGTAGCTTAATGAAGTTGAGCTTAATCAACATAACTCCAAGGGAGCTGCATTTTCCCAGTCTGTTAACAGCATTTTTACAAACATTAAAATGCCATATGAGAAGAGCAAATTAATATTGCCATGAAAACTCCAGAATTTTCTGACATTTTAGAGTTGACATTTTCACTCTCAACCTTTCCTTAGCAAGGAATTTAGTGTTTAATAAGCTCTGGGATTAGGAGCTTTCTTCTCCAGAGGGCAATATTAGCTGTAGTCTGCAAAGATGGCAGTTGCCTAAATGTTGAAATAACCTTGAACATCCAGAACAAATTTCATTAAATGCTACCTATATCTCATACCTCCTATTGCTGTTAGCCCAGACTCTTCTCCAAATATATTCGCATAGAAATAAAAAACAACTTTAAGACATTTCTGAAGTGGGAATTTTATGTGACTTTTTTTTTAAGCATTCACAATTTTAAACGTGAATAAAATTGGTGTCACCAGAAATGTCAATTTGGGATTTTTAAAAAAATGACAGTTTAATTAGTTGAAAAACTGGCTGTTAGTCTTGAAAGGAGAAAAAGAAATTATTTCATTTTTGCAGAGACAGGAATTTTTAAAACTACACATTTCTGGGTATTATTTTGTCTTTGTCATTTTGCGAAATGGATTCAATCCATCACCCTCTCTGTTTGGTTCAGGTAATTTAGCTGAAGTGGAAGTAGCACACTTAGGATTTAAATCAGCAGAGGTAATAATGGTGAGGGCTCAGATTTTTCAACATTTATCTTTAAGCAGCAGATATTTCATCTACACAATACAAATTCGCCAAAGGTGATGACGTTTGTGTCATTCATAATTGTTTCTATTTATACATTCTGCTCGGATATATAGACACATGAAAGTCAAATAGAAAATTAAGGATACAGCTTCATAACACAATAAGTACATTAAAAAAAAGCTCTACAACTCTTTTTTTCTATATCTGTTCTGATTAAGGTTTCCTTTTACTTTTTAAAGTAAAATTTAGTTCTAAACTTAATTTCTTCTTTTTTTAAAATTGAGTTTTAGACACAAGAGAAGAATCAAAAGTGGTAACTAATATCAAAAGGAGTCTTATAAGAAGGGCACCTATTTTCACTGTGAGATGCCTGCTGGCATTCTTTTATTTCTTGTGACAGACCAGGCCTGCACATTGTGCTTCCCTTCTCCTGAAAGACTTGGGTAGAAAGTGAAAGGAATATTTAATAAATTAAATTCATTGTTAGCCTGTAAGCTTCAGCCAGCCTGCTGGTTTGTGCTCTCTACAACTGTCCTGCCAGTTTTGTCCCTGTGCTGGGTTTTGTTCCTGAGATGTGACCAGCTAAATCATGACAGAAGAGATGTCAGCTCAGCCTTAACTAAGCCAGGCATCCCTCATCTCCTAGCAGGCTCTGGTCTCAGTTCTCAGGTCTTCACAGCCAGTGGTGTGCTGGTAAATATTTAACAATAAGCTCTCCAAAAATAAAAACTTTGCATTTTCTAATTCCCTTAGTGTAAATAAACCCACCAGAGCCGATTTCAAGCTATCAATATGAGGTCACTGAACACCGAATTGGTGAGAAATGTGCATAATAAGTTCTAGAAAGCTGGCATGCGCTGGCCCCAGCACGCCTCTGGCTTGAGCCCTGGAGACTAGCTCCTCCATGACTGTGCTGGTTCTCCATACCTTCTCTTCCTGGTGAGCAAGGAGGTGGGAAGGCCAGGCCCACTGCTCACTTGCCCAATCAGGGAAGTCCCGGAGACAGATGGCAAATATCATGGGCTTTGGTGCCTGATTTTATAACCTTAACAACTCTCCTGTCTTACTCCAGAGAAAATAAGAAACCAGCGCCATGGGAAATGTAGCCCATGAATGCCTTTAGGATGTGATTCTGTCCACCGTGTTACCATTGCTGAAGTCATTACCCAAAGTATCACTGGAAGGTTAGATTGATAGACATTACAAAGAATTCAGACAGGATGGGAACTGGCTTGTCCATTTTGATATAAATTAATAAGTAAGAATGATTAAACTGTGACAGAAAATAAATTTAAATGTAGAGTTTTACCAACTATCAAGCAGAGCAGAGGAAAAAGTGTTGATAAGTTAGAAATAGAGAACTTTACCTTCAAACCTCATCTCAAATCTACAGGTGGAGCATAGATTAAGGATAACTTGTATATCATATATTCATGTTTTCCACATAAATTATAGCTAAATAATAAATATACCTTTTTTTTCATCAGTAAAAGATGCATTTATGCTGCTTTGCATGGTGAATTTTCTCTAAATTATTTGGAAGAACAAATCAAATTGTGAAATAAATCTTTGTTGTGCTTTCACAGTGTTCAAGTATTGTGTAGAGATATGACTTTAAAGTAGTTTGCCTAATTTCTTAAAAGTTATATCCGGACTCAGCCTCCAAGATTGCTGATCTAATCAAAAGAGTCAACTTAGAAGCGTCTAAGCAATCTTGTGATGTTTATGTATTAAAAGGTATGTGTAAAGCATTTCTTTAAAATTTCTTTAGCACTATGTTATGAGCTATATGATAAATTTAGTCATAGTAATGATTTAACGTGTGAATTAAAGTGGCATTACCCAGCAAAGTCAACCAGACTCATCATCAGATTAATTTTGGCTATACCCAAAAAATAAAATCAATATTTCTAACAAAGACCAGCCCCACTGGGGTTGTAGAAAAGAGAGTCCCAGTCTCTAAAAACATTAAAAAGTTTTTCCTTTTGTTTTCTTTTCTTTTTCTTATGGAAAGTATCATACATATAGGAGAGTATAAAGCAAATATAAACCATTTAAGGAATAATAATAAAGAAACATACTTATCACCTAGGTTAATAAATAGAAGCTTACACAGAATTGCTTACATGATTACAGGGCCTATGCAAGATGAAAATGAGGCAGTACTGTTGCTAGAAATTTAACCTAAAATATATTTGCAGAAGTACAACAAAGTATATTTATACTAATTCTTGCATTGTATGTAACAGCGAGATTTGCCAACAACTTAAAATGCCTATCAATAAGAGACTGCTTAAATAAATTATTAGGCTGGTGCAAAAGGAATTGTGGTTTCAGACCGTGAATTTTAAATCATTATAACTAGACTCAAACACATCTTTATTAATCAAAATAGGAACCATTACTGGGGCCAGCCAAGTGGCTCAATTGGTTAAGAGCTTGCTCAAGAGTGCAAGCTCTGAGCAAAAGGGTCGTTGGTTCGATTCCCACATGGGTCGGTGAGCTGTGTCCAGGCTGAGCTGCTGCTGAGCTGCCAAGTGGCAGGATGGCTCAGCTGGTGAGAGCACGTGCTCTTAACAAGGTTGCCTGTTCAAGATGGTGGACTATGCCCACCCAGAACTGAAGACTAAACTCGGCACCTTGAGCTGAGCTGCCGCCTGGATGGCTCAGGGCTAGAGGATGAGCTCTTAACAACAAGGCTGCCAGTTCAACTCCTGCATGGGATGGTTGGTACGCCCACCAGCAACTAAGATTGAACATAACACCTTGAGCTGATGATAGGCAGCCAGATGGCGGCTGCTTGCTGCACCCTCCACAACTAAGATTGAAGGACAACAACTTGGCTGTTCCTCTCCCCCAATTCCCCTATAAAATCTGAGGGGAAAAAAAAAAGGAACCATTACTATCAACACATTTTTGGCAATGAGAAATAAGTTTGTTTATTCCTGTAGCATAAAAATCCATGCTGTGGGATTTGATGAACTCTTGGAAAGCATTTTCTGCATCTTGCTGGTTGTGGAAGCATTTTCCCTGCAAAAAGTTGTCGAGATGCTTGAAGAAGTAGTCGGTTGACGAGAGGTCAGGTGAACTTGGTGGATGAGGCAAAACTTCATAGCCCAATTTGTTCAACCTTTTTTTTTTTTTAAGTTTTTTTTATTTTTTTTAATTTTTATTTTTATTGGGGAACTGCTGGGAAAGGGAACAATGTTAGGGAATTGAGGAAGGGGAACAGTCAAGTTGTTGTCCTTCAATCTTAGTTGCGGAGAGCACAGCTAGCTCAGCTTCAAGTCTAGTCACCAGTCGGCCCCCAATCGGCAACTCATGACAGTTCGTGGAAGCTCAGCTCAAGGTGCTGTATTCAATTTTAGTTGTAAAGTCACAGCCCACCATCCCATGCAGGAGTCTAACGGGCAACCTTGTTGTTAAGAGCATGGGCTCTCATTAGCTGAGCCATCCTGCCACCTGTTGGCAGCTCAGTGGCAGCTCAGCTCGGGTGCAGCTCACTGGCCCATGTGGAAATCGAACCGGTGACCCTGTTGCTCATAGCTTGCACTCTTAACCAAATGAGCCACTTGGCCAACCCCCTCATTCAACGTTTGAAGTGTTGGTTGTGCGATGTGTGGTCAGGTGTTGTTGTGGAGACGAATTGGGCCCTTTCTGTTGACCAATGCCGGGAGCAGGCACTGGAGTGTTTGGTGTATCTCATCAATTTGCTGGGCATACTTCTCAAATATAATGGTTTCACCAGGAGTCAGAAAGCTACAGTGGATCAGACCAGCAGCAAACCACTCAACAGTGACTGTGACCTTTTTTTGGTGCAAGTTTGGCTTTGGGAAGTGCTTTGGAGCTTCTTCTAGGTCCAAACACTGAACTGATCATTGCCAGTTGTATAAAACCCACTTTTTGACACACGTCACAATCCAATAGAGAAATGGTTCATTGTTGTTACATAGACTAAGAAAAGATAACACTTCAAAACGATGATTTTTATGATTTTCTGCCAGGTCATGAGGCACTCACTTATAGAGCTTTCTCTCCTTTCCAATTTGCCTCAAATGCTGACTGACCATAGGATGGTTGATGTTGAGTTCTTCGGCAACTTCTCGTATAATTGTAAGAGGATCGCTTCAATGATTGCTCTCAATTGATCGTTGTCAACTTCCAATGGCCCACCACTACTCTCCTCATTTTCGAGGCTCTCATCTCCTTTGCAAAACATCTTGAACCACCACTGCACTGTACGTTTGTTAGCAGTTTCTGGGCCAAATGCGTTGTTGATGTTGCAAATTTTCTGCACTGCTTTACGACCCATTTTGAACTCGGATAAGAAATCTCTGGGATTTGCTTTCTGTATAACATACATATAAAATTTTCAGCCTAGAATACATATAAAATGAACAGCAAGTAATGAGTCATTAGCCACAAAACATAAAGAGAGAATTGCACATTAAAACGATGTATAACTTAAGTACATTTATATTTAAGAATGTATTCCAATATCAAAGGCAAATTTCAACAATGCAAAAATCGCAATTATGTTTGCACCAACCTAATATGATACATTCATACAATGGAATACTATGTAGCAATTTTTTAAATGATTCAGATCTGTGCAAAATCCATACAGATATAGTAAAAATAACTAAAAAAATTTTGAGTTGTGAGCATAATATAACCCTTGTTATATTATATACTTTTATCATCCCCATTTTATAGATGAAAAGACTGAAACACCAGAAATTTATCAATTTACCCCAAATCACACAGGCACTGTGTGGTGGAGCCAGTGTTTAAAACCAGGCAGTTTAGGGTTCAAATTAAGTTTGTGATGGTGAGGATGGAGATGAGGAAATACAGCTGAGAGATATTAGAATCGACAGGATTGAATGTGGGGGATAAATAAGAAGGATGTGTTAGGGATGACTATAAAATTTATTGCTGAGTGTCTTTCAATCTGAATTCTGCCTTTGGAAATTCCACTCTACTATTCCCCCAACTTCCCCAGCTCCAGAAATTAGGAAGAATATATGAAAAATGTTTGTAATAACTTGAAATGCCTTCAAACTTTGATGACATTGCTATAAGCCAAATAATTCACATTGGGCTAGAAAATGTTTGAGCTTCCACCAACCAAAGTACAAAGGCCTTGTTGGGCCATTCAGTAGAGACTGCAAACAAATCACACTTTAGAAATGGGGGCTAAAATAGCTGTAGAGTAAAGACTATTGTAACCTATTCTGAGAGAGTTCAGAAATAATCCACCAAAGGATGAAACAGATGCAATCTAATCAAACTACCTACCATAACAAACTCCAACACTCTTTAAAGGATACTACAAAAGCTATCAATAACATGATTAACAATGACCACCATCCCATAAAAAATTAGTAGACACATGAAAAGCAGGAAAACATGACCCACAATTAGGGGAAAAGTCAATGAATAGAAACAGACCAAGAAATGACAGAGGTGATGAATTTAGCAGATAAGGATGTTAAAACAACTATTTAAATATGCTCTATGTACTCAAGGATGTGGAAAATAACAAAGACATATAATGAGAGAAGTGAAAGATATTTACAAAATAGAATGGAAATTCCAGAGATTTAAAAAATACAACCTCTAAAATGAAAATTTCATTGGATGGAATTAATAGCAGATTAGACATTGCCAAAGAAAAGGTGCTGAACTTGTAGACATAACAATAGAAACTATCCAAACTGAAGCACAGAATGTGAAGTTCAAGGTGTATATTGTAAACCCTAAAACAACCATTCTTAAAAAGCCAATAGTGAAGATAAAGTGGAATACTAAAGGCCATTCACATTTACCATTTCTATAGTATTCAACATTGTACTGGAATACCTAGCCAGTACAATAAGGAAAGAAAAAAATATAAAGGGAATACAGATGGGAAATGGAAACACTGTGTTTATTCTCAGACATAATAATTGAGTACAGGGGGAAAAAACTGTGATCAAGTAAATTTGGAAACAAGCTGTCATTTATTGTTAATATGAAATTCTTGCTAATACTTTTAGGTTTCATAATAGTATTGCTATATTTTAAAAGAGCCCTTATCACTTTTTTGGTGCATACTAAAATACACATGAAAGGATATGATATCTGGGATTTGCTACAAAGCATTCTACAATTGCAGGGGTGAACATGAAACAGACAGTATGGAAATGGTTTAAGACTTAAGGTATACATGAAAAAAGATTGGTTTGAGTAGAAACTGGGCAATGGGTATATGATTTCCTTTAGTTTTGTATATATATTGCAAATTTCCATAATTTGTTTTAAAGACAGCATAGGAGAGGAAAAAGTACAAGTCACCAAGTGGCAGAAGATACTTATAACACATATAAACAACAAAGAGTATCCAGAATATATAGTTACTACGAATCAATAAAAACAATTAAAAAAAAAAGACAATCAATAGAAAAACAGGCAAGAAACTTGGACAGGAACTTCACCAAAAACATTCAAACGGTCAGCAAACTGGTTCATTATTAGTAAGGCAAAAACAATTAAAGCACAATGATTAGCACAATATACACATTAAAGTAATTGAAATTAAAAAGACAATACCAAATGTTGGTGAGCTGTGACATAGCAATTCTATTCCCATGAATATTCTAGAGGGAAATATATGTTCAATGTGGATCATAATCAATGTGCAAGAATAGTCAGAGGCAGTATTAATCGTAATAGCCCCAACCCAGGAAGAACCCAGATATTTATCAGTAGAAGAATGGATAAACCATGGCATAATCAGACAGTGAAACTCTACACAACAATGAAAATGGACAAACCACAGTTTATATACATACTTGAGTCTCCCAAGCATGACATTAAGCTAAGAAGCCAGAGACAAAGGAATAATACTGTATGATTCCATTTACATAAAGATCAAAAACAGGCAAAATAAATCTATGGTTATTTCAGGAAAGTAATTACTTTTGAAAACAAAGGAATAGGCAGTAATTGAGAGAAAGCATAAAGTGGGTTTTTGGGTACTGGCATAGTTTTATTTCTTGACATGAATGGTAGTTAAATGAGTGTTTCGTTTTGTGAGAATTTTGTGTTGCATACTTATAATTTGTGCATATTTCTGTATGTGTGTGCATTTCACATTAAAGAGTTTAAATAACAGAGATAGGTCATTCATTCATCCATGAATTCTTCATTGATTCATTCTGTAAACCTTTGTTGAGGGTTGGCTACAATTTAATTGTAGCTGTTAGTGACTTGTGATATAGGTTTCTTGTGGGGGAAAAAAAAGTTCTTGATTTTCTTTTGATCCCGTGATGTACAGAGGGCTAAATAAAAACCAAGTGTTCTGGAACCACATTTTCACTGAATTTGGTTTAGTCTTTCCTCTACCCCAACTTGCTGGTGATGATAGACAAGCCACTCTGCCTCTCTGGACATGTGATCATCTCTGGAGTGGTTGATCTGAAGTAGGCGCTCTTTCCTTCAGCTATGAAATTCTAATGAGTTCTATCAGCTTTAGCTGAGCATATATTATCTGTGTTAGCTATGTTGCTATGTATTAGGACCACAAAAATAAGCAATCAAACAAAAACATGGTCCTACCCTCCAGAAGCTCATAGGCTTGCCAAAAGCAAAGGGACCATTACGATAGAGTGAGACAGGGTTTTAATGGAGTGTTTGCCCAGATGCTGAGAGAGCACATGTGAGGAGGAGCTAACTCTGACTCCCAAAAGAATGCTGCCCAAGACTGGGACACCTGGCCCCACTTAGGCTGCATGAAGTGCTGCTATATGGGACCCAGTCTGAGCCAGCAAGGCTTCTTTGAGGCCAGGAAGCACGAGGAAGCTTCTGCCAGGTAGAGAAGTAGAGAAGACAATCCAGGAGAAGCATCTCAGTGAACACAACTAAGAGTTTTTAAGCTTATTTCTCAACATATTATGGAAAATCTAATCGTCTGGGTAATAGAATGGGGGGAGGGGCAGTGTCCAGAAGGGAGTGGGGGGTCCAGAGAGTGGCAGGGACCACGGCAGGAAAGACCTTGATTGCCATCAAACAAAACCACAAGTCAATAATTCTCCAGCGGGAAAAAGTTTGGTTTCCTCCTCCTCCCATTACAATTTCTGGGAGTCACCTGCTGGCTGAGCAAGGCAGGTGGAAGCAGGCTCCTAGTGGTAAGGTTAGGAGCACCTGATTGCTGGTGGCCTGATACTCCTGCTCCAAAAAGTAAAAATTCTAAGGGCTCTTCCAAATTCCAAGAAAATACAGGCCCACTGGGAATGTGGGTCATTAGCGGTGCAGATGTGAAGTTAGCTGCACACTGGAAAGCACAATAAACAAAGCTAGGGACCTGCTTTAAAAATACTGGGGGACTATATACCTTGCCTTTATGGAGTTGGAAAGAAGAACCAGCAGTTCCCCCTTAGGCAAAAATCCACTGATTCTTTGTTATTGTTTTTGTTTTTAGTTTCAGGTGTACAAAGCAATGTAATAGTTAGCATATACACCCCTCAGAAAGTGATAACCCCCCAATCTACTACCCCTCCGACATCATATGTAGCTGTTACAATACCATTGACTATCTTCCTTATGTTGTACTTTTCATCTCGGACATTGTAGTTGACATTCAGTATTATGCTACATCAGCTTCAGCACAGCACAGTGGTCAGGTATCTACATAGTCTATGATGTGATCCCCCTGATAAGTCCAGTGCCCATCTGGCACACTATGTAGTCTTTACAACAGAGTATTATGCTACGTAGAATAAGTCACCTGAGAAAGACAAATATCATATGATCTCACTTACATGTGGACTCTAAAGGACGGAATAAAAAAGCAAACAAAACAGAAATAAACTCAGAGATATAGGAAAAAAAACTGGTGGTTGCCAAATGGGAGGAGGTGGGGGTGGGGGAGAAGGTGAAGGAATTAGAAAGTACAAAGTAGTCACAATATAGTCACGGGAATGTGAAATACAGTACGGGGAATATAATCAAGAATCTATGAATTCGGGCCGGCCGAGTGGCGCATTGGTTAAGCGCTGGTTTTGGGATGCCAGCGGCCCCGGTTCGGATCCCACATGAGGGCCAGTGACACTGCCCTCTACAGCTAACAACAGCTCCAACTGGAGCTGGGCTGTGCGAGCCCCGGTGATGGTGTGGGCTGCAGCCCCTGCTGCAGTGGGCTGCCATAGGCTACAGTGAGTGGCCCACAGCCAGCGTGAGCGGCTGGCAGCCAAGCGTGAGCTGCCAATAGCCGCGGTGAGCGACATCCAGAGGCCAGCGACCGATCTGCCTCATCCGGGAAGAGCGCAATGAGGATACCAACAGTGAAGCAACATCCTCCACAACTAAACTGAAGAACAAAAGGACAGCAACTTGTCTGTTCCCCTTCCCCAATTCCCCAACGCTGTTCCCCTCCACCAATTCCCCAATAAAATCTTTAAAAAAAAAAAAAAAAAAAAAAAAAGAATCTATGAATTCTTCTTCAACTCTCCCAGAGGAAGTCCTTTGAAAAACCTGAAGGGTTGCTTTGCATTTGGGTTCAGCAGATGTGGTCATTTGCATATAGGTAAATTTCCATATGTAGACATAAAGACCTCCCAGGTCTCTGAATGATTTAATGTCAGTAAGATTGACACCTAAAGTCTATTTAGGACCCATCAGTGTAACCAATTAATAGGCAGCAAGATTTACATCAGAGAACCAAGGTTTGTAGTTACTTTAATGGTAGGAAATACTTTTGGATATGGAGCGTAGAAAAAAATCATATGACACTGTGCAAGTCTCAGCAGACAGCTCCACACAGGATGGCTCGTCCTGCCCTCTCTGAGGGAAGGGGCGTTTGTTCCTAGCCCACTCCTCTGTGTGCCTGTCCGGTCTACTCTGTAGAGGGGCTCTTGGTTGTCACTGTTGAGAAGGGCTGCTGGCTTTTAAGTGGGGTAGGGCTGGGAGACAATGTGTGGGACAGTCCTGTCACATGAAGAATTGTCCCTTCTCCTGAGTGACTTTTGAATGTTCACTTTACAAATCATAACTTGGGGCTGCACAGAAATATTTGAATTATGAGAAAAGTAATGAGCAAGGAAATGTGGGTCATCACTAAAATACTGTAAACCCATAAGAAAATAGAAGCTAATTTCTTCAAGTTCAATTTGGATATAATCTTTTCAGAATACTGGTGGGGATTTACAGTTCTGCTCTCACCTTGAGGCACTGTGTTGGGGTGTGTGTGTGCACATGCGCGTGCACATGGACACGTAATCAATACACTTTAGGTATTACGGGACGTTTGATGGAACTGAACTGGGTGCATCCAGTTTAATACACAGAGCCTAGAATTAGATGCTTACAGTGCAATGTCAACATCCAAGGAAGAGCCTCAGCCCAGACTGGGGCCTCAGCCCAGACTTTACAGATTTAGGGCAGGGGGCAGCAAACTACGCTGGCAAGCCACTTGCAACTCTTTGGATACATTCCATCTCAAAAGCTTGCCGACCCCTGGTTTAGGGTAAGGGCATTGAGGGAGACTGGGGACTCTTCTAGTAGAACTCACACAGCCCTGTTTGGGGGAAACTGTGTGGCATGAGGCCAGCAGACCTTGAGATGCTGAAGATCTTTCCAGTCAGTTCCTAGCATGCATGAAAATGGCCTGGGTTGGTGGAGAGCATTGGGAGTTAGAAGAAAGAGGGTGGAATAAGGCTGCGTAGAGTTCTCAAATTGATTAGTATAAGAGTTTGGGAAAATTGTTCAAAACCAGAAAACTTAGAGCCATCCTCCATTGCTCTCCCCGCACCTTCAGTGATCTTCCAGGCATGGAGGGTATAGTGGGTTGAGCAGTGGCCCCCCCCCCAAAAGCTATGTCCATGTCCTGTTACCTGTGAATGTGACCTTATTTGGAAAAAGGGTTTTTGCAGATGTAATTAAGAATGTCAAGATGAGGTCATCCTGGATGACTCAGGTGGGTCCCTAAATCCAATGACGAGTGCCCTTATAAGAGACAGAAGGAGAGAAACATGGACACTGCAAAGGAGAAAGCCATGTGAAGATGGAGGCAGAAATGGAGAAGATGAAGTTATGTAAGCATCCACAAGCCAGTGAAGTCCCAAAGCCCCCAGAAGTTGAAAGAGCAAGGAAAAATGCTCCACTAGAGCCTTCAGAGGGAGCATGGCCCTGCCGATACCTTGATTTCAGACTTTTGGCCTCCAGAACTGTGAGAAAATAAACGTATGTTATCTTAAGCCATCAAGTGTGTGGTAATTTGTCACAACAGTCACAAGAAATGAATACCGAGTGTGTCTGGGAACCAGGCACTCTTAGGGATCTGCTTTGTAGACCAGTGTGGGAACCTGAGCTGGCATCAAAGCCACCAGGTGCTAAAAATACTTTCCTGGGGAAAGCGGGAAGGATGACATGGTGGATGAGGATTTCACATAAAGGAGGGGACAGGTCCAGCCTGTCAAGGACTACCTGGATCAGAAGGACTCATCCTGAGGTCAATGCTGTCCATGAGCTATCCAGACTTGATCTCGAGCCTCTGCTAGAAGCTGAAAGTGTGGGCCACCTGTGATGGTCTCAGTGAGGAACTTGCTGATGGGATGGAGAGGCAGTGTCTGGGCACAAGGGGAAAGCAGCACTAAGAGTGGCCAGTGTGGGGGCAGAGTGACCAGGGATGCAGGGGGCAGTATATAGCCATATGGTCAGGGATCCCCAACTACAGAGGTGTGGAGGGGGGAACCACTGCCCAATCTGTGTAGCAAGCACAGAGAACAGTGTCCTGGACCCAGATGAGGGAGCCAGCCCAACACAGGAATGGGAAACCCAAGGTGTGGCTGTGGCCCTAGGAATCCCAATCATGGTGAAAGTCATGACCACACATTTACATTTTGGCTTACCTGGAATAGAAACAGATGACAGGGATTGATATATGCCTGGCCTGGGCTAAGCACTTTGCATGCTCATCCAAACCCTTTTATTCCCCATTTTATAGATGAGGAAACTGAGGCTTAGGGAGCTTAATGCTCCTATAACACATCTCAGCTAGGATTTGCGCCCAGGTCTCTTCGCCTCCAGAGTTCAAGAGCTCACACTGCCTCTCACTGAAACTGCTCTGCAGCAAACTATTTTTTGCTAGGAGTTTCTTCA
Source organism: Aselliscus stoliczkanus (assembly GCA_033961575.1). Classification (NCBI taxonomy): domain Eukaryota; kingdom Metazoa; phylum Chordata; class Mammalia; order Chiroptera; family Hipposideridae; genus Aselliscus; species Aselliscus stoliczkanus. Next base: position 30,798,283 of record CM066731.1, read on the forward strand.
CCTCGATCTCATTACATACTTATTTGCCTTATGAAACTGAGCATTGCAAATGTAACTTTCACTCAGATGGATGACTCGGGGGCCTTCCTTCTGTGACAATGATGCCCACAGGGGTTATCTGTAGTCCCAAGCCTTCAAGTTACTTTCTGTTCTTTTCCTCTTTCTGTTCAGAATCTTAATCTCTTGCTTCCTGTACCTGAGTCCACCCTTGTACCTGCCTCTAATAATTTTTCCATCTTCCAAATATCTGGTTTTCTTCATCTATTATGTACTAGAAAACTAAATAGCCAGGTTAGAATTATGTCTAAAATAAGAGTAAATAGCTCTAGCTCCTAAGTAAGGTCTCTTTCAGGTATAAGTTATATGAATTTGTGTCTATGTGTCAATGCTGCAACCAATATGTTGGTGTAAATGCTTTCTCCCCTGCCCCCACCTTGCTTCGCTTTTTGAATGGGACCCTAATAGCTGAAATTATTGGATTGGGGATCTCTAAAGAAGTGAGAAGTTGTGGTAGTATCGATTGTCACTGGAAGAACACAGCCTACTATCAAATGACTCTGAACTCTGTGACTAGCACCTGCTTTCAGGAACCAAGAAAATGCCAGTGGCTCCAAGGCAAAAGAATGCTCGTCCCAGCCCTCACTGAGGTTCCTGGAAGAGCAAGCTGATGTCTAAGCAGCCAGAGAAGCTGCCTAAAATGTCTGTGTTGCTTCATTTATGTGAAGAGACAGGGTTTAAGGGATGAAATAGTAACCTATTATTTTATTTTAAAATACAGCAATTGATATGGAAAACAAATCACCATTTACTTCATCTAAGTTCATTGAATGTCCCTTGTGACCCAATGTCGCCACCTGCTGCCCAAAACATCACATAGCACTCGTGTGCTAAAATTGCAGAATGTGTGTTAACTACCACCTTTAAACTAAGTACGGATTAGAGCAATTATGTTCCAACCCGAAATAACTATGATATTTCCCAACTTCACTCAAGCAAGCATCAACTTCAGATTACATTTCCTTTCTTGAGTTCTCCAGAAATACACTTTCATTTAAAATAAGAAACCACAAGTTTAAGTCTTTTATTTATTTTTTAAATTTACTCCGGCCTTAACAGTTAATAAATGTGAATTATAGAAAGAAAATAATAATGGATTCATTATCTGGTGATAAACAGAACTAAAGAGAGTATGGTGTATACTGAAGAGAGACCTGGTTTCACTATCGCCCTCTCCCATGTATTTTAATATCTGTATAAATCTGAGCCTGTTTCTTCATCTGCAAAATGGAAGTAAGAATACTTAACATTGAGTACAGTCCTGAAAAATAAATATCGAATAAAAGGTACAGAGCACAAGTATTTTAGTACATGTTGATTTAGTCTCTTTTTATTAAAGGAACAATCATTCTGTTAACTAAATACACACCCATCATCATATTTCCTCTAAAACTTTCATAAGAGAAATATGATTTCAAAGCACAAATATCAAAGCACAAAAGACTCTAAAAATAAAAGCAGAACTTATATGGTGGAATGGTTTTGTGTGTTTGTTTTTTATAAACTTCATAGATCATGGACAATAATTTTCACTGAATAACTTATCAAAGGAATAAAATTTAGTGCAGTAAGCTACTAAATTAAAACCATACTTTTGAGGGCCGGGCAAGTGGCTTTTTGGTTAAGAATTGGCTTGGGAGGGCCGGCCGAGTGGTGTGTTGATTAAGAGCTGGCTTGGGATGCCAGCGGCCCTGGTTCAGATCCCACATATGAGGGCCAGCGACACTGCCCTCTACAGCTAAGATGATGAACAACAGCTCCACCTGGAGCTGGGCTGCTGTGAGTCCCCAGGATGGCATAGCTGCAGCCCCTGCTGCAGTGGGCTACCATAGGCTACAGTGAGTGGCCAGCAGCCAGTGTGAGCAGCTGGCAGCCAGTGTGAGCTGTCAAGAGCCACTGTGAGCAGCTGTCCAGGGGCTGGCGACCAATCTACCTCATCTGAGAAGAGCGCAATGATGATGCCAACATGGGCCAGTGAAGCAATGTCCTCCAGAACTAGACTGAAGAACAAAAGGACAGCAACTTGTCTGTTCCCCTTCCCTGGTTCCCCAACGCTGTTCCCCTCCCCTAATTCCCCAATAAAATCTTTAAAAAGAAAAAAAAAAAAAGTTGGCTTGGGAGCTCGAGCTCTGAGAAGCAGGGCTGCCAATTCGGATCCCACATGAGGGCCAGTGATGCTGCGCCCTCTATAGCTAAGATTGTGAACAACAGCTCAACCTGGAGCTGGGCTGCCATGAGTGGCCGTTGATGGCGTAGGCTGCAGTGGGCTGCCGTAAACTACTGTGAGTGGCTGGCAGTCAGCGTGAGTGGCTGACAGCCGGTGTGAGCTGCTGTGAGCAAGCATCCAATAGCCGGCAACTGACTGCCTCAGCAGGGAAGAGCGCAATGATCATAATACAAACATGAGCCAGTGAAGTGATGTCCTCCACAACTAGACTGAAGAACAAAAGGACAGCAACTTGTCTGTTCCCCTTCTCCAATTCCCCAACAATGTTTTCTCCCCCAATTCCCCAATAAAATCTCCCCCAGTAATATAAATATAAATCAATAAATATTTATTTATTTATTTTAAATAAAGATTTTATTTTTAAATAAAGTCTTTTAAAAAAACAAACAAAAAAACATACATTTGAGTTTTAAAGAGAACTTAACACTTTTCTCTGTGGAAGCAGATGGCTAAAGAGATCTGAGTATATGATCTCTGTGAATCGTCAAAACAAGCCTCAAAGAAGGACTAGTATGTGGATCTTCAACAGAAAAATATTTCATTCAGGGAGCAGAGATAACTTTTTAGTTATCTTTAGTTATCTATTATTCTGACATGAAGTGCCTCCTTCTCAATGGATTATAACTACTTGTTTATGTTTAATAGGTCAATATAGTCCCTTCTAATAGCATGTCAGTTAAGAAAGTGGATTCTAGAGTTAGACTGATAGGCTCAATCCCAGTCTTCAGCAAGCTACCTAAATTACCTCCACCTTTCTTGTAGAGTTATTACTAAGGTTAAATTAATTAATGCATGCAATTGTGTATAGCTGGAGCAGTGCTGGGCACAGACTGAGTGTTCAGAAATGCTGTTTATAGAAAGCTGTTTTGTAACAGGGAAATGCCACTGACATTACCTGGATGAAACAAGTTCCCAAATGAGAATAAGCTATTAGAATAATACATGTAAAGTGCATACCCTATTGCCTTGCCTATATACAAAGTGCTCAATATATACTAGCTATTATTATATAAATAATAGTATTACTATGAATAATAAATTGAAATAAAGCATCATTTGCCTGCTTGTGCTAGATGCACAAAGTCCTGGAAAGAAGAAATGGAAATATACTATTGTACAGTTTGTGTACTATATATGTAAACTGGTATATTATCACTGTAAGGTAGACCTGTGATAAATTAAAATGTATCCTATAAACACTGAAACAACCACTAATAAAACAAATCAAACAGTTATAGTTAATAAGCCAACAAAGGACAAAAATGGAATCATTAAAAATATTCAATTAATCAAAAAGAAGTCAGAAAAAAGAAAATAGGTAAACTAGAAAACAGTAATATGGTAGATTTAAACAAATTATATCAGTAATCATATTACATGTAAATGGTCTAAATACTCTAATTAAAAAAGCAAGACCCAACTATATGTTGCATTTAATAAATACGCTTGAAATATAAAGACTCAAATAGGTTCAAAGTAAAAGTATGGGAAAAGCTATGTCATTCTAACACTAATCAAAGGAAAGTTTGAGTGGTTATATTAATATCAAACAGTATATTTCAGAGCAAATAATATTATCAAGAATTTTAGAAAAAGGTAATTTCTTAATGATAAAGGGTCAACTCATCAAAAGGACCTAAAAACCTAAATGTTTACATATTTAATAACAGAGACTCAAAACATATAAGCCAAAAACTGATTGATATGCAAGGAGTAATAGACAAATCTACAATTAAGAGCTTTCAATACCTCTCTCTCAATAATTGATAGAACAAGTACTTGGAAACTAGTAATGATATAAAAAATGTGAACAGTATCAGCGAACTTGACCTGACAACTATAGAACACCCAACAACAGCAGGACACACTTTTTTTTTTCTCTTAAGTGCATAGGGAACATTTACCAGAATAGACAATATTCTGGACAATAAGACTAAGTAAATAAAAAAGGATTGAGTTATACAAAGTATATTTCTGAACATGATGAAATTAAATTAGAAACCAATAACACAAAGATCTCTGAAACCCCAGGAATGTGGAAACTAGATAACACACTTTGACTAATCCATGGGTAAAAGAAGAAATCCAAAGGCAAAACAGAAAGTATGCTGAACTTCATGAAAACGAACACACAAAATTTGTGGGATTCTGCTAAAGAAGCACTTAGAAGGAAACTTATAGCAACAAATACTTATATTAGGAGAGAAGAAAGGCTCAAAATCAGTGACTTCGTATTCCATTTTAAGAAACTAGAAAAAGAAGAAATGAAACCAAAGTAGGTAAAAAATAATAATAATAATAAAGAGTGAAATCAATGAAAAAAAAACAAAACAGAAAAATAGCAGAGAAAAATTGATGAAACCAAAGTCTTCGAGAAGATAAGTAAAATTGATAAATCTCTAGCTAAGTTGATCAGGAAAAAAAGAAAAAAGACAAAAATTACCAGTATCAGGAATAAGAGAAGGGACGTTGCTACAGATTCTACAGATATTAAAAGGATAATAATGGAATGATATAAACAAATCTTTGTGAGTAAACTTGACAATTTATGAGTAGATGAAATGGACAAATTCCCTGAAAAACTCAAACTAATGAGACTCACTCAGAAAGAAATAAACTGAATAGCCCTAAATCTACTATAGAAATTGAGTTTGTAGTTTAAACCTTCTTACAAAGATGCCTCCTGGCCCAGGTTCTTCATTAGTAAATTTTATCAAACACTTAAGAAATAATACCAAATCTACATCTGATTAGAGAGTGGTCCAGGTTACAGGCTGTATTTACTGTTTCTGGCCACCCAGCATCCATTGTCTTTTCTTCTCATAACAAAACCCTAGTTTCCTTTTTTTGTTTGTTTAGTTTCAGGTGTACAAAACAATGTAATAATTAGATATTTACACCCCTCACAAAATGATAATCCCCTTCCCCCAATCTATTACCCCTCTGACATTGTATATAGCTGTCACAATTCCATTGCCTCTATTCCCTATGCAGTACTCCACATCCTGTGACTATGTATCTATTAAATTATAGTTGTCATTCATTATTATTCAGCTTCAGCTTCAGTTTGAGGACGTTGCATGAACCCAATCAGAACAAATATGCAACAAATATCAAGAAAGAATATCAGCTGAAGATCTCAGGCATATTGTAAGAACAATGTTCTCATCAAACAACTTTTGAAGACAGAATAAATGAATAAGTAGCCAGGTTGATTATAAGTTGAACTCACGGCCTCTGTACTTTAAATTCCCTGAAAACAAAGAAGGTAGACTCCAGAGTTTGGATGGTTAATTGGCTGCCTTTTTTTGCTGCCCCTTCTTGCTGCTTTTCACTCTGGAAAAAAAAATAAAGGAAGTAGATCTGATCACATATATATCTGTTTATCTTTTTTCAGGCCAAATCATTTCTTATCAGTTTTAGTATAAACTTCTAATTATCCAAAATGCTAAATTCTAGGAAGCTCAAATAATTGGGATATTCCTTCCAGTACGGATAATCTACAGCCTAGGGATGGCCTGAATAATATATAGCCAGACTAAGAAGATCTGAATCATTAAAAAAAGACCCAGGAATATTCTGGGTGAGTCTAAGATTAAATACACTTTGCTGTAGGTTTATTTGAATGTTCATCATCATTGATGCCACTTTGGTAACTTTCACTTAACTTGAAGAAACAATTCACCAGGAACCCCACTTCTCAATTATTAAAAGAAATGGGATTTTTCCATAGTGTGGTTAATGAAAATCAAAGTATCAAGGAACCATGAACCTGTAAATAGCTAAATGGCGGAAATTATGTGCAAAAATTCTATAGTTCTGTACTTAACTTGATGGGCATATCATGCATGCATTTATAACTTTGTATGTGTTCCAAGAATAATTTTAGGAGATGAATAACCCCTGAGTTAAAAAGGCAATTTCCTTACAAAGAAAGGATTTCATCTGACTAATCCAAATGGCAAAACAAAAACAGGAGACAGAAAGATTAGTCTTTAAGACTTGAACAGAATTGAAGTGCAGTTAAAAGAAAACCAAAGCCTCAGATGGTGGAGTTTTAATGCATTTAAATGAAAATTAAAATAAAGAATGAAAGAAAGCACCAAGTAATCCTTCTGTGGTTGAGGCAAGGGATTTGCTTCCTGCAACTCAAATGGAGATTGAAGGGAGTAGATGGTCTGGGAGACTTCTCTACTTCTGAGTCACTGAGCTTAGGGAGGAGGGCGGCAGGAATGTTGCCCTGACAGCTAGGGTGGAATGGGTTCCAATAAGGAAAATCAGGATAGGCAGGTAGGCAAGTTGAGATCCCTGAAATAGAAATTCCTTAACTTGAGAAGAGACAGCTACCTCCAAAGATCCAACTGTCCTCTTACCCATTTTAGAAGACATAAAAAAAGGATATTAAAGCCTGATTGAATAGGAAACACAGACTTGGAAGTAGAGAATGCAGACCCCAAAATAACTATTAGCAATTTATTTTACAGAAAGCTTTTAAGTATTGGAAAAAAATTCCTTTCGTTTTTTTTTTCAGCACAGGGAAAATTAAAGGGGAAGAGAGAAGATACAAGGTGGAGGTTTTAGGAGATCCCCTGGAATTTCTTTTCTTTGCAGCTCCAATTTCTCTATTTCAAACCTGATAGTAGGTCTGCCATAACCACCAGGCCTGGATGACCCAGCTGGGCTGCAGTTGATTCTGGACTGAACTCAGTCTGTGAGTCATTCTCATGACTACTTGACTAAGTAAGCTTTCCATGTGACTTTCAAAAGCATAAAAATTTAGGATTGTAAAATAAATTTGAAATATAGAATGGGTCTGACAGGCACGACCTGTAGATCTGAAGTCTGGGTCACATGTTATAGCGGTAAAATTTCCTTCCTCTCTGCTCTTAGAAACTACCCCACTCCCACCACCTGCCACCACCCTCACCCTTTCCTCCTGGCCTGTCAGAGCCCCAGCCTCTCTCTCACTATCTGCCCAGCTACCCAAAGGGGCTGAGAAAGCTCTACTGTTAAGCAAGGGGAAAGGAAGATTGGGAAACAACTGGCCATCTGCCAGTCCAACCGAGTTCTCTTTAGTATTTTGGTGTCTGTCTGTGGAAATGCGGCATATTTTTAGTTACCTTGGCATCCTCAGAATCTAGCCCAGAGTTTGGCACATAGCAGGTTCTCAGTAAATGTTTGCCAAATTAATAACTATCACATAAGAGAGTCACAGAGCACAAATTTGTCAGTGTAAACTCTGTGAGGCTAAAAATAAAATGCCCTGTGTATGAGTACTGGATTGAGGATACTTATTACCTGCATTCTATTCTCAAAGTCCAAATGGTGTCTCATTTCTCTAAGGGTGGGAACTTCTACATTAAAACAATAGATGAGAGACAATGGAAAACAAAAAGACCAAAGGGCCTAATTTGAGCTTAATCTTACTTTCCTGAGTTCTGATTTCACCCTCCTCACTTACTCAAGAAGGCATCCATAACTCCTGATGCCGTGGAAGGAAGCTTGTCTTTCTTTTGCCATCAGAGAGTAATGGGCATAGTTGTCTACCTGTCTCAGGTGAAGGATGGCACCAGTAAGGAAGAAGGAAAGGGATGCCTCAAAGTTGTCCCAACCTGAGCTGAGCTGTCATGCTCTTGCACAGTCAGTGTACAATGAATGGCCTTGGGGCTGTGGAGTTGGAGACAGAAACTCCAGCAGGAGACAGGCACTTCTAGCACTAGGAGCTTTGGGTGGTTAAAATACCCCAAAATAGCCAGTGACACTGCCCTCTACAGTTAACAACAGCTCCACCTGGAGCTGGGCTGTGCGAGCCCCTGTGATAGTGTGGGCTGCAGCCCCTGCTGCAGTGGGCTGCCATAGGCTACAGTGAGTGGCCCGCAGCCAGCGTGAGCGGCTGGCAGCCAAGAGTGAGCTGCCAATAGCTGCGGTGAGCGACATCCAGAGGCCAGCGACTGATCTGCCTCATCCGGGAAGAGCGCAATGATGATACCAACAGTGAAGCAACATCCTCCGCAACTAAACTGAAGAACAAAAAGACAGCAACTTGTCTGTTCCCCTTCCCCGATTCCCCAACGCTGTTCCCCTCCGCCAATTCCCCAATAAAATCTTAAAAAAAAATAAAAATATCCCAAAATAATTTTTTAAAAGGGACCCAGGGGGATTAAGAAGTATGATATTGTCCACCCCAATACTTATCAGATAGAATGTTAGCAGTTTGCCAAAAGAATGGCTGAAAGCCCAAGGCCCACATTCCAGAAGCAGGAAGAACAAGAGAGACCCATGAAGGAAAAGGAAAAGTGCGGCGAGGGAGCCAAGAATTCAGGTGATGAAACCAAGTACTCTAGTCTTACAATGATTTTAGATACCAATCCAAAAATTAAGACAGCTGGCCAACCAAATATGGTTTGGGATAAAGGGACAGGTTTGAAAAAAGGACTGAAAAAATCTGAAAATAGATATGGTTGTCCTATCGGGCTTTACATGAACTGCGAACCTGGATGACAGAGCCTAAGAACCAAGATGAGTCAGACTAAGTTTCTTATTCCAATCTGCTAATATTACTCCATGATTGTCGGCAATGTTAGATAGAACACATATTTTCCAAGGTTTGGATTCCAGCTGCTGGGGCGTTTGAATAACAAACAGCACTGAACATTCTGGTGGTAACTGAAACTTGAGTCATATTAAAAATAATAATAAAATAAAAATAAAAAGCTCTGATTTGGAAAACATCACCTGAGAAAAGAAATCTGTTTGATGGCTGAACACACTCATCATTTCCCCAGGTCTGACCGGCAGACTTCCTACCAAACCACAATGTTAACAAAATGTTTTCTATGTATTTTTTTTTTAACAACTCATCAAAGATAGAGCCATCCAGGAGATCAAAGTAGCAAGAACAAACACAAATATTATTTTTACATATTTCTTTTAAAAAGAGACATGCTTCTCAGAATGATGCCCTAAATAAATAACTATCCTCACCCTAACCATGTAATCTGAGGCTGAGAGGGGGCCCAGGGAAAATCAGGGAGATGCTACTCAAGAAGGGGTATTGGATACTAGACAGGCAGAAACAATGGGTGTGCATGGCAGGATTTGTGAGTGTTGGTTCACTATGACAAACTATAGACTGCCCCTTAGAGACAAATTGGAAGGGCGCATGGGTTTAGAAGAGCAGCCCAATGTACAACTCAAATAGTGGCACCTTTATGGTTCCCATATCTAATAAGAAATACAAAAACACTGAAATCTTGCTGGCAGTTACTATTTAAGGATTTACTAGCTAAGTTGCTAAGGGAGTTGCAGAAACAGATGGAACATTCTACTTAGGAGATGAAATCTTAAGAGATCCTGGGGGTTATGAGGCCCCATTTCCATCCCTCCCTCATTCCATCTGGACTTTAATGTGGGCTGTGGCAAAAATACCACCACTTTCCTACAGAACTGCAGAGTTTAAAACATGGCAATTTCATGTAGCTACACTAATGATATACCTCAGTTGGTGTTTTAGATGCCATATCTGTCTGAGAATCTTGCTTTCAATTCCTTTAATGGTATCTGGCAAATAACATGTATTAAATGAGCAGAAGAACATATGAATTAATAAACAAGCAAATGGTATCTACTGAGCATCTCTATACCAAACTCTGGGTGAGTCACTTTCACATGTAATTTAATTTAATCTTGCTAATAATTCTGAACTGAACTGATGATCAGGGAGGTATCTTTAAGAAACTTAGGCTCAGGCCGGCCGAGTGGCACCGTGGTTAAGCGCTAGCTTAGGAAGCCAGCAGCCCCGGTTTGGATCCCACATGTAAAAGCCAGTGACACTGCCCTTAAAAAAAAAAAAAAGAGGGCCGGCCGAGTGGCGCATTGGTTAAGCGCTGGTTTTGGGATGCCAGCGGCCCCGGTTCGGATCCCACATGAGGGCCAGTGACACTGCCCTCTGCAGCTGGCAGCAGCTCCACCTGGAGCTGGGCTGTGCGAGCCCCGGTGATGGTGTGGGCTGCAGCCCCTGCTGCGGTGGGCTGCCATAGGCTACAGTGAGTGGCCCGCAGCCAGCGTGAGCGGCTCGCAGCCAAGCATGAGCTGCCAATGGCCGCGGTGAGCGACATCCAGGGGCCGGCAACCGAGCTGCCTCGTCCGGGGGGAGCGCAATGACGATACCAACAGTGAGGCAACATCCTCCGCAGCTAAACTGAGGAACAAAAGGACAGCGGCTTGTCTGTTCCCCTTCCCCGATTCCCCAACGCTGTTCCCCTCTGCCAATTCCCCAATAAAATCTTTAAAAAAAAAAAAAAAAAGAAACTTAGGCTCTTATTTGGCATTTTTTTTTTTTTTTTTTTTTTTTTAGCTGAGCCATCCTGCCACCTGTTGGCAGCTCAGCGGCTGCTCAGCTCAGGCTGGGAATCGAGCTGCTGTTGCTCAGAGCTCAGCTTGAAGTCTTGAGCAAGCTCTTAACCAACTGAGCCACTCGGCCGGCCCCACTTAGGCTCTTATTTGGAAGATAAAGCATAATGGAGAAAAGTTAAATGATAGAAACAAATAGAGTACAACAATACAAATAATTCATTTATTTATTCATTTATTCATTCAATAAACAATATATCAAGGACCTGTGATGTGGTAGGCACTGTGCTATGTGCCGGAGAAGTAATGGTGAGGACTTCACATTCTTCTGAGGGAGACAGCCAACAAACAAAATAAACTTGGAAAATATGTGGTAACAACTTAGATGGTAAAAAGTGCTCTGGAGAACCCAAGGCCACCTAGAGTATGATGCCAAATGCACTGCCATGAATAGGAAGAAGAAGAGATGGCCTGAGGCTGGGACATCAAGGAGGGATTCCCAAAAGAAGAAGATTTGCGTTTGGCCTTGAAGGATGGAAAGGTTTAAATGGAAAGAGAGGATTAGTTCACCATTTAGACAATATTTATTGAGCATCTACTCTCTGTCAAGCATTTCAGTAATAAGTTAATTTATTATCTACACACCAGGCAAAGTTCTAAGTGTTTTACATGCTTTACTTTATTTCACTTCCAATTTACAAGTGAAGAAATTGACTATAAAGAGATGGAGTAACTCAAAGTCACAAGGTTGGTAGCAGAGCTGAGATTTGAACCCAGGCAGTTTGGTTCCAGAGCAACACGTTTAACCATGTGTCAGCACACTGTGGCCCATGGGCCAAATTTGCTCCACTGCCTGCTTTTTAAAATACAATTTTACTGGAATATAGCCATGCCCATTTGTAGTTTATGGCTGCTTTTGTGCTGCAAGGAAAGATGTTCCATAAAACCTAAAATATCTATTGTCTGGTTCTTTACAGAAAAAGTTTGCTGATCCCTGCCCTTAACCATTTCAGCATAGTGCTCCAGTAGACTGGATGGTCACTAGGAAGACAATGATAAATTAAATAGATCTTACCCTCAAGGAAATCACAGTCTAGTGAAAATAAGGATCCTCTTCAGCATATCTTGCTCTCACTGGGTAATATAAAAAAATAATAAAACAACAATGCACCAATAATATCAATAATAATTATTATAGCAAACATTGAGGGCTCATGATGTGTGTCAGGCACAGTCCATAGTTCTTTACACATACAAAGTCACTGAATCCTCCCAATAACCCTGTGAAATAGGTAATATAATTATCTTCACTGTATATAGGAGGCAATTGAAGTACAGAGAGTTTAACAGCATTACTCACTGCATGCTGGTATCACACAGACATGACCAGGCATCGTAGATGGGGAGAAGAATGTAGGGAGATGTGAAAAACAAGCACGAAATTATGACAGTGTAGGCTTCAATTGTCACACAAATTGATTAGGACTTCTTTTTATTTCCCTGGTCAATAATAATTAGAATGTAGAACATACATTTTACTGAGGTATCTGGTAACTAGAAGATATCTACTCTGAAAAAGTCTTTAGCAGTAAATCTTACAAAGGGGTACCCTACTTCATCATCAAATCTCAGTTTCTTATAAAAGGGAATCTAAGCAGTGTCTCATGAAGAAGAATGCTGGCAGCTCTGAAGTCATTGTGGTTGGTGAAAATTTTGCTTTAGAATAGCAACTGACATCAGTAGGTGATCAACGAATGCATCTGGAATTGTATTACGTTTCTAAAGCACAAAGACTCATTTCTTGTACCATCTCAAATGGCTCAGATTGTCCCTGTAGCATTTCAAAATGAGGAGTAGTAAAGAAGCAAATTACTAGGTGACAGAAGGAGACTAGACTTTGAGTGGTGAGCACATGTAGAGTATACAGGTGTTGTATTATAAAGTTGTACACCTGAAATTTATATAATGTTATCAACCAATGTTACCCCAATAAATTTAATAAAATAAAATAGAAATTAAAAAACAAGAAAAAAAACCTAATTGCTACTTAAGTGCCAGGCTCTACCTTAGGTGCTTCAGATACCCAGCATATCACCAAGTTTAATAGAAATTTTTAAAATATGAGGATTTCTGCTTTCAGCCAGATTTACCTCCTACCTTAAATAACTGGAAAAACTGACAAAATATGTGAAACACTCTTTTTTTGACATTAGACAATAGAAAATACAGGACAGAGATCGCTGAGAGAAGGGAAACAAATGAGGTGAGTCCTGTGAATGCCCTGGCCAGGAACTGAAATAAGTTTATAGGCTACAGTGCAGACAGAATGTCTTTAAACAGAGCCTAGTGGTCTTGGTGAGTTGAGAAGACTGTATTCAGAGTACAAAGAGGCAAAAATGGCTATAATTTTCAGGGATAATACTGGAGAAGGCAGAGAGAGAGAGAGAGAGAGAGAGAGAGAGAGAGAGAGAGAGAGAGAGAGAGAGAGAGAGAGAGAGAGAGAACTTCAGAGAGGGTATTGCTTCATAGTGGAGCCAAACAAGTCCTAGATTAAAGACTGTTCTGAACATCCCTTCCTAACAAAGCTTAAAAACAATCACTGAAAGGATAAAATGATTTCCAAGTAACAACTACACCTCAGAAAAAAGTCCAACAATATCTAAAGAATATTTTACAATATCCCGCATCCAACAAATGTAAAATTTACAGTGTCTAGAATTTAATAAAAAATTGCTAGGCTTAGAAAGAAGCAGAAAAATGCATCCCATAACCAAGAGAAAAAAATTTAAAAAAAACAGAGAAATGACAAAGGCAGAATTGAATTAGCAGATATGGATAAGTGAGCTGTTATAAAAATAAACTGTAAGCTATTATATAAAAATATAAAATCCATATATTTAAAAAGTTAGAGGAAAATGTGAATATGATAATGAAAGAAATAGAAGTTATAAAAAGGACCCAGATAGAACTTCTATAGATTAAAAAAAAAACAAAAAAACATTGCCTGAAAAGAAAAATACACTGGGTGGGGGGTTAACCACAAATAACACATTGTAGAAGAAAATATTAGTGAACTTGAAAACAGTAGATTAGGAACTATATAAAATAAAACACATACAGCTCTAAGATGGTGAAGTAGATAAACGCTGTATCTGCATCCTTCTGAGAATACATTAAATTTACAACTCAATTATAGAAAAATCACCCTGGAGAACCATCTGAAGTCTAGCTGAACAGAAGTCCTATAACTGAAAATATAAAGAAGAAACCATGTGGAGATTGGTAGGAGGGATGGAGATGTGGAATGGGTGCCAGACCTCTCTTTGGCAGTTAAGAGTCAGGAGGGATACTTTGGCCATGGAGGTTCCAGTTGGAGAAGTGAGGGACTCCAGCCTCTCCCCCCCCATACTAGGCTCCCCAGCCTGGAGTACTGGTGCCGGAAAGAGGAACCCCCACATCTGTCTGTGAAAAACACTAAGGATTCTGACCATTTGGGTGGGATGGAAGGCTGTGGGAAACCCAGGTGTCCTCTTAAACGGCCTGCACACAGACTCATTTGCTCACAGGCACTCATCTTGGGCTCCAGCGGAGGGATGATGACTTGTGGGTCTCGGAGACATATGGGGTGGGGGTGGGCAGAAAGGAGTGTGGCTTCAGCGGGAAGAATGGAGGACAGTTGGCATTTTTCTGGTGAGGGATCTTCTTCCTGTGCAGTCAGCAGGTGGGTGCCATTTTTCATATGTTGAGCCTGCCCTCACAGGCCAAATCTGAATCTGACTGGCCTGGTGAGCTCTGCTGCTCCACCTTGTTGAATCAGCTGGGACCCTATCCTACCGAATTTGCACATGGCCAGAGGTGCTTTCTTCATGAGCACCTGGTTGCCTTGATAGCTAAGACGGTGAATGTCGCCTCTACAGCTTAGATGGCCAGTGACAATGTGGGCTGCAGCCTGTGCTGCAGTGGGCTGCCATAGGCTACAGTGAGTGACCGGCAGCCAGTGTGAGGGGCTGGCAGCCAGTGTGAGCTGCCAAGAGATGCTGTGAGCGACCGTCCAGAGTCCGTTGACTGACTGGAAGAGCTCACCCAGGAAGAGCGCAATGATAATACCAACATGGGCCAGTGAAGCAATGTCTTACACAAAAGCCCATAAGCTGTGGACATGGCCAAACCCCACAGCCAGTCAGCCTGAGGGTCAATCCCACCCACTGAGTGCCAATAGCAATCAAGGCTCAACTATAACAGAAGAGCACACACAGCCCACCCAAGAGACACTCCTGGAGAACCTAGCTCAGGTGATCAGGGAGACAGCCTCTGCGCTCCACAGGATACCTACTACATAAGACCACTCGGCCAAGACTGGGAGACACAGCAGATCTACCTAATACATAGAAACAAACACAGAGAGGCAGACAAAATGAGTGGAAAATGAAAAAAACAAAAAACAAAAAAAAACAGGAGAAAAATCCAGAAAAAGAACTAAATGAAATGGAGGCAAGCAACCTTCTAGAGACAGAGTTCAAAACAATGGTTATAAGGATGCTCAAGGAACTTGAGAGAACTTCAACAAAGAGATTGCAAGCATTAAGAAAGGACATAGAAACCATAAAAAAAGAAACAGCCAGAAGTGAAGAATACAAGAATGCACTAGAAGAAATCACCAGCAGATTAGGTGAAGCAGAGGATCGAGTCAGTGATTTAGAAGACAAGGTAGCAGAAAACACTCACTCAGAAAAACAAAAAGAATCCCCCAAAATGAGGATAGTTTAAGAGACCACTGGGACAACATCAAGTGTAACAATATTTACATCATAGGGGTACCAGAAGGAGAAAAGAGAAAGCAAGAGATTGAGAACCTATTTGAAGAAATAACTACTGAAAACTTTCTTAACCGGGTGAAGGAAATAGATATACAAGTCCAGGAAGTACAAAGAGTCCCAAACAAGATGAACCCAAACAGGCCCACACCAAGACACATTATAATTAAAATGGCAAAGATTAAAGACAAAAAGAGAATCCTAAAAGCAGCAAGAGAAAGGCAACTAGTAACTTATAAGGGAGCTCCCATAAGACTGTCAGCTGATTTCTCAAAAGAAACTTTGCAGGCCAGAAGGAATTGGAGCAAAATAGTCAAGGTAATGAAAAGCAAGGACCTTCAACCAAGACTACTCTACCCAGCAAGGCTATCGTTTAAAATTGAAGGACAGATAAAGAGCTTTGCAGAGAAGAAAAAGCTAAAGGAGTTCATCACCACCAAAACAGTATTACAAGGAATGCTAGAGGGACTTCTTTAAGTTGGACAAAAAAATCAAAATTATGAATAATAAAATGGCAATAGCTACATATCTATCAACAATTACATTCAATGTAAATGGATTAAATGCTCCAATCAAAAGATATAGGAGGGAATGAATGGATAAGAAAATAAAACCCTTACATATGCTGCCTACAAGAGACTCACTTCAAATTGAAAGACACACACAGACAGAAAGTAAAGGGCTGGAAACAGATATTCATGAAAATGGAAATTAAAAAAAAAAAAAGCTGGGGCAGCAATGCTTATACCAGACAAAATAGACTAAAACAAAGGCTA
Source organism: Aselliscus stoliczkanus (assembly GCA_033961575.1). Lineage (NCBI taxonomy): Eukaryota > Metazoa > Chordata > Mammalia > Chiroptera > Hipposideridae > Aselliscus > Aselliscus stoliczkanus. The sequence continues at coordinate 30,814,509 of CM066731.1, forward strand.
GGGCCAGCCTGGTGGCTCAGTTGGCTGTGCCCTCCCACCCCTATAACTAAGATTGAACACAGCACCTTGAGCTGAAAAGCTACTCAGTTGGTGAGAATGCATGCTCTTAACAACAGGGTTGTCAGTTTCACTCCCGCATGAGATGGTGAGCTGTGCCCCTACCCCCTGCAACTAGATTGAAGGTGGCCACTGGACTTGGAGCTGAGCTTGTGCCCTCCACAATTAAGATTGAAGGACAACAGCTTGACTTGGAGCTGATGGGTCCTGGAAAAACACAGTGTTCCTCTTCCTCAGTTCCCCAACACTGTTCTCCTCCCCAATTCTTGAATAAAAATCTTAAAAACAAACAAACAAAAAAACCAAAGACTATAAGAAGAGAGAAGGACCCAGTAATCTCACTTCTGGGTATTTATCAAAAGAAACCTAAGCTATTGTACTTTGAGGAGATGTGTGCATCCATATGTTCACTGCAGCATTATTTACAGTAGCAAAGTAGCCTGGGTGTCCATCAATGGATGAATGGATAAAGAGGAGGTGGTACATATATATAATGGACTATTTCTTTTTTTTTTTTTTAAAGATTTTATTGGGGAATTGGGGGAGGGGAACAGACAAGTTGCTGTCTTTTTGTTCTTCAGTCTAGTTGTGGAGGACGTTGCTTCACTGGCCCATGTTGGTATCCTCATTGCGCTCTTCCCAGATGAGGCAGATCAGTCACCGGCCTCTGGATGGTCACTCACCATGGCTATTGGCAGCTCACGCTGGCTGCCAGCCACTCACGCTGGCTGCCGGCCACTCACTGCAGCCGATGGCAGCCCACTGCAGCAGGGGCTGCGGCCCACACCATCGCCGAGGCTTGCACAGCCCAGCTCCAGGTGGAGCTGTTGTTAGCTGTAGAGGGCAGTGTCACTGGCCCTCATATGTGGGATCCGAACCGGGGCTGCTGGCATCCCAAAACCAGCTCTTAACCAATGCGCCACTTGGCCGGCCCTAATGGACTATTTCTTGACCATGGAAGGGTTCTTGTCATCCACAGCAGCATGGTTGGACTTCGGAGGATGTTGTGCTGAGTGGAGTATATCAGGCAGAGAAAGATAGATGTAATATGAATTCACTTATATGTGGAATCTAATAACAAAATTAATGAACAAAACAGGAACAAACTCATAGATACAGAAAACATTTTGATGGTTGCCAGATGGGAGAGGTGGTGGGGGTGTGGGTGAAAGAAGGGGAAGGGATTATGAGGTGCAAATTGATTGTTTAAAAGTAGTTATGGGGATGTAGGGTATAGCATAAAGGATATAGTCAATAATATTGTAATAATTATGTATGGTGTCAGGTGGGCAATGGATTTATTGGGGTGATAGATGGGAGGGGGTTGAGGGACAGGGTGAGAAAGGTAGTGGGGTTAAAAAGTACAAATTGGGGGCCGGCCGAGTGGCACGTTGGTTAAGCGCTGGCTTGGGAAGCCAGAAGCTCCGGTTGGGGTCCCACATATGTGGGCCAGTGACACTGCCCTCAAAAAAAAAAAAAAAAAGTACAAATTGGTAATTACAAAATAGTCATGGGGATATAAAGTAAAACACAGGAAATATAGTCAATGATATGGTAATAATTATATATAGTGCTAGGTGGATACTAGACTAGTTAGAGGGATCATTTCTTAAATTATATAAATATTTAACTACTATGCTGTACACCTGAAATTAATATAAAATAATATTGAATGTCAACTGTAATCTATTGATTTACAAAGGGAGGGAAAGGTGAAGGTGAATAAGAGTTCCAAATTTCCAGGTATAAAACAAATAAGTCATAGGGATATAATGTACAGTATGGGGAATATAGTCAATAATATTGTGATAGCATAGTACGGTGTCAGATAGTTGCTGGACTTATCATGGTGATCACTTCTTTAGGTATATAAGTGTTGAATAACTATGGTTCCCCTGGAACTAATATAATATTGTATGTTAGCTATATAGCTAATAATAATAATATTGCTAATAAAAATCTTAAAAAAAAATAAAAGTACATGCAAACCATAAAAAAAAATAAAACACAAAGAGAAATAAGACTGAAGAAAGTAATAAGAACTGAGTGTCCATAATCTATAGAACAATATACAGTGACCTCATATACATGTAATTGAAGTACCTGAAGGAGAGGAAAGAGAGAGTATTATGGGCTGAATTATGTTCCCCCAAAATTCATATGTTCAAGTGCTAACCCCCATACCTCAGAATGTGACTATATTTGGAGATAATATCTTTAAAGAGGTAATAAGTTAAGATAAAGTTATTAGGGTGGGCCTTAATCTAATATAACTGGTGTCCTTATATAAGAAGAGGAAATTTGGACACAGACACACAGAGGGATGACTATGTGAAAACACCGAGAGAAGAGGGCTATTTATAGGCCAATGCTGCTGACACTTTGAGCTCAGACTACTAGGCTCCAGAGCTGTGAGAAAATAAAATTCTATTGTTTAAGACATTCAGTCTCTAGTACTTGTTATGGTAGCCCTAACAAACTAATATGGAAGGGAAAACAGAAAAAAAATACTTAAGAAATAATAACTAAAAAAATGTTACAAATGTGCTAAACACTATAAATCCACAGATCCAAAAATCTCTACAAACCCAAAGGAGAAGAAACATGAAAACAAACAAACAAACAAACATATCAAGGTACATAATAATCAAAATGCTGAAAACCAGTGATAAAGAGAAAATATTAAAAGTACCTAGAGGACTTCACTTTTGACCAAGAAGGAGTAATAGGCTGGATTTACCCTTTTAAAAAAAAACAAAAAACTTCAGACAAAATATATGAAACAACAGACTTCATCAGGCAACGAAGTGATCCCTAAAACACAGGAAATAAACAAGGTGAGCTCTACAATTGCCCCAGCTATTGAGAAAGTCTGCAGGTAACGGTGCCGGGAGGGGGATCCCAGATGGATCCCATGGGTTCCATGAGTGAGGAGATAGAGCTGATACCAAAGCAAAGACAACATAAGTAAAGAAAAATACAGGCTAATATCCTTCATGAACATAGATGCAAAAATACTTAACAAATCAAATCCAGCAATATACAAAAGAAAGATAATACATCATAACCAAGTAGAGTATTACAAAAATGCAAGTTTGGCTTAAAAACAAAAAAATCAATATAATTCACCAGATTGACTAAAAAATTTTTAAAACCCCACAGGATCATATCAACAGATGAACTGAAATTATCTGAGAAAATTCAATACCAATTCATGTTTAAAAAAATAAAATTCTTAAAAAACTAGGAATAGATGGGCAATTCCTCAACCTAATAATGAGCATCTATGAAAAGAACCACAGTAAATCATACTTAATGGTGAAAGACTGTAAGCCTAAGATTGGGAACAAGTCAAGGATGCTTTTTCACCACTGCTATTCAACCTTGTATTGGAGGTGCTAGTCAGTGCAATAGGCCAAGAAAAAGAAATGGCATACAGATGGGAAATGAAGAAGGAAAACTGTTTTATTCACAGAAGACATAATTGTTGGTGCAAAAATTTCTAAGGAATCTAGAAAAAAGCTACTAGTTAATTAGTGAGTTTAGCAAGATTACAAGACACAAGGTCAACATAGAAAAATCATTTGTGTTTAAATGCAATCATAAACTGAAACTATAAAAATACAATTTATGGGCCAGCAGAATGGCTCAGTTGGTTAAGAGTTAGCTTAAGAGCATGAGCTCTGAGCAACAGGGCCGCTGGTTCAATTACCACATGGACCAGTGACACTGAGCCCGAGCTGAGCTGCTGCTGAGCTGCCAACAGGTGGCAGGATAGCTCAGCTGGTGAAAGCAAGTGTTCCTAACAAGACTGCCTGTTCGATGGTGTCTATGCCCACCTGCAACTAAGACTGAATTCGGCACCTTGAGCTGAGCTGCTGCTAGAATGGCTCAATAGATGGAGTGTGTGCTCTTAACAACAAGGCTGCTAGCTCAACTCCTGCATGGGATGGTGGTTATGCCCATCCACAACTAAGATTGAACACAGCAGCTTGAGCTTAGAGGCCATGAGCTGCCAATGGACAGCCAATGGCAACTGGCGCCCTCCAGAACTACGATTGAAGAACAACAACTTGGCTGGTCCCCCCACCCCAATTCCCCAACACTGTTACCCTCCCCCAAATCCCCAATTAAAAAAAATAAAAACACCATTTACAATAAACATTAAAATATTAAGTTATTTGATTTAAATTTTATAAAACATGTGCAAGACATGTACACTGAAAACCATAAAACATTTCATAGAAATTAAAGAAGGATAGATATGCCACGCTCATGGATCAGCAGACTCAATATTGTTAAGATGTCAGTTCTCTCTAAATTGATATGAACATAGGCTCAACACAATTCCAATCAAAATCCTAGGGGCCTTTTAGTAGAAACTGACAAGCTGTTTCTAGAATGCACATGGAAATGCAAAGGACCTAAAATATGCAAAGCAACTTTGAAAAAGAACAATATTTATGAATTGCACCACCTGACTTTAAGGCTTGCTATTAAAGCTACAGCTATCAAGAGAGAGTGGTATTGGTGTAAAGATAAGCATGTAGATCAATAAAACAACTAGCAAGTTCAAAATAGTCTTACACATACATATATGGCCAATTGGTTTTGGCAAAGAAGTCAAGGCAATTCAATGGGAAAAGAATCTTTTCAACAAATGGTGTCGGAACAGTTGGCTATCCATATGTAAGAAAATGAATCTTGACTCTATCTCACACTATATATAAAAATAACTCTAAATGGATCATAAACCTAAGGGTAACAGCTAAAGCTATAAAACTTTTAAATAAGAACATAGGAGAGCTCTTAGTGACTGGATCGGGAAATTTTTCTTAAATAAGCCACAAGAGGTATGAATTACAAAGAAAAATTAATAAATTGAACTTCATCAAAATTAATAAGTTTGGTTCTTTAAAAAGCACTGTTAAAAATCAAAAGGGGCCGGCCGAGTGGTGCATTGGTTAAGAGCTGGTTTTGGGATGCCAGCGGCCCCGGTTTGGATTCCACATATGAGGGCCAGTGACACTCTACAGCTAACAACAGCTCCACCTGGAGCTGGGCTGTGCGAGCCCAGGGCGATGGTGTGGGCTGCAGCCCCTGCTGCAGTGGGCTGCTATCGGCTGCAGTGAGTGGCCGGCAGTCAGCATGAGCGGATGGCAGCCAGCGTGAGCTACCAATAGCCGTGGTGAGCGACACCCAGAGGCCGGCGACCGATCTGCCTCATCCGGGAAGAGCACAATGACAATACCAACATGGGCCAGTGAAGCAACGTCCTCCGCAACTAGACTGAAGAACAAAAAGACAGCAACTTGTCTGTTCCCCTTCCTCGATTCCCCAACGCTGCTCCCCTCCCCCAATTCCCCAATAAAATCTTTAAAAACAAAACAAAACAAAAAACAATCAAAAGATAAGGGGCCGGCCGAGTGGTGCGGGGGTTAAGCACTGGCCTTGGAAGCCATCAGACCCGGTTCGGGTCCCACATATGAGGGCCAGTAACACTGCCCTCAAAAAAAAAAAAAAAAATCAAAAGATAAGCTACAGAATAGGAGAAAATATTTTTGAATCACATATTTTATAAAAGACTGTATCCAGAATTTATAAAGAACTCTTACCATTCAATATTAAGAAAACAAAGAACTCAATATTTTTAATGGGCAAATATTTGAACAGACTCTATATACTAAAGAAGATATATGAATGGCCACTAAGCACATAAAAAGTGTTATCAGAAAAAATGAAAACTAAAACTATAATAAATTACCACTGTAAACTCATTAGAATGAATAAAATTTTTAAACACACATAATTCCAAATGTTGGCAAACATGTGGAGCAACTGGCACTCTCACACGTTGCTGTTGAGAATATTAAACAGTACGGCCATTTTGGAAAACAGATTGGCAGTTTTTAATAAAGTTAAACATATACTTGCCATATGCCCAGCAGCTTTACTCCCAGGTATTTACTCAAGAGAAATCAAAACATATGTCTGCTCCAAACTTATACACATATGCTCATAATAGCTTTGTTCATAATAGCCCAAATCTGGAACCAACCCAAATGTCCATCAACTGATGAACAGACAAATATATTGTAGAATATCCATAAAATAGAAAACCACTTAGCGATAAAAAGGCATGAATTCTTGATAATAGCAACAACATGAATGAATTTCAAAAGCATTAGGCAAAGTGGGAAAAGCAGACAAAAAGATCATAATACTATTTGTGTATGAAATCCTAGAAACAGCAAAATTATGACAATAGAAAACAGATATTGGTTTCCAAGGGCCAGGTGTGAAGGGAGGGGAATGACTAATGGGCCTGATGAAAGTTTTTGGGAGGTGATTAAAAAGTTCAAATCTTTATTGTGGCAGTAGTTACACAATTATATGCATAGTACAAAACATCAAATTGAACATTAAATTTGGTGACTTTTTATTATATGTAAATTATACCTAAATAAAACTTACCTTGCAGGTATCATCCAAATTCACAGATTAGGAAACTGAGGCTTATAAAAGGTAAGGAACAACCTAGAAGACATTATGCTAAGTGAAATAAGTCAGAGAAAGAAAGACAAACACCACATAATCTCACCTATATGTAGAACCTGAAAAACAAAATAAATGAACACACAAAACAGAAACAAACTCATAGATACAGAGAACATTTTGATGGTTAGCAGATGGGAGGAATGTTGGGGGACTGGGTGTAAAAGGTGAAGGGATTAAGATGTACAACTTCGTAGTTACAAAAGTGTCACATGGATATAAAGTATAGTATGGGGAACATAGTCAATAATATTGTAATAACTAGGTATGGTGTCATGTGAGTACTAGACTTATCGAGAGTATCACTTTGTAAATTACATAAATATCTAACCACTATGCTGTGCAGCTGAAATTAACATAAAATAATATTGAATGTTAATTGTAATTGAAAAATTAAAATTAAAAAAAAAAATCAACAATGGAAAAAAAAAAGAAAGGTAAGAAACATACCTGTCACGGAAATAGCAGGTGGTAGTAGACCAGGATTCAAACTCAGGTGTCTGAGTCCACAGCTCACCTTCTTTCTTCTACATCTTGTTTCCTTCCTTGCTGTTCATTCCATAAGTAACTATTAAAGCCTCACATTAAAAGAACATGAAAACTAGCAGAATCAGACCCATATCGCAAAGTCCCTTGCCCAAGAATGAACGGTAGTATTCCCCATCCAATTCTTACTTCAAAGACCTACCCTCACCTGGCTCCTCTTGCAGGCTATTGCCCTGCACTGGGCATGGGTGTCTTACCCCTGGGACACGCGTGTTTCTCCCAGGCCTGCCCTTATCCTGGAGGCCCAGCAGGCCCTGCCCTGCCCACACTGCCTGGCCCCCACCTCCTTCCTCCAATCCAGGTCTTCAGTTTTTTTATCTCCAGACTCAGATTCATCCATTTCATCTTCAGCATTTTCACTTAGTATTTACCAAACTCTTCATTATTTTGTGCTTATTTATCTCATTCTTTCACTCTTCATGGGCCTTGTCACCTACAGGCCTACAGAGTCCCTAAACCTGACTAGAATCTTCATGGAATGCTGCTCATTAATTCAATGTATTCCCCCAAAGCACCTAAGACAGCGTCTTTTACACCCACGAGCTCCAAGTTGGATTTGAATCTTCTCAGCTAGATTTAGTTCAGGTGAACAAGCCCTATTAGGTGCCCGATCTGTCTCACGTGATTACAAACAGAAATGAAAGTAGTAATCAGGTCCGTATTCAGGCGCCTGACAGTGCAGCGTGGGGCGCAGCCATGTAAAGATGTCATTCCCCAGCAATGCAATGGAAGCAGTAATAGAAATGTGAGTAAGGCCCAGTCCATTACATCAGGCAGCGCCCTCACTCTCCTGGAAGGGTGGGGGCATAACGGAGGTTGGTGTGGACATCAGGGCAGTCTTCACAGGGGAGGCGCCCCATGCCTTGGGTTTGAAGGACAGAGAGGAGATGTTAAAAGCCCTGGGAACATATATGCAAAGGTATTAAGCATGAAAGAGCACACGTGTCTAGGAAAGCAGAGTTTGGTATTGTGGAGTATGGAGCAGGAAGGAAGAGGGCAGGACTTGAGGTCTAGGAGGCAGCAGGAGGTGGGCAACACAGGGCTCTTGTTGCAAGAATCAGAGACCAAGCCAGCTGGGAGCCAGGCATGGCACTAACAAAAATGGGCTGGCTCTGACCCAAGTATAGGAAGTATTGGGTTGTTGAAAAGATCATGACGCATTTTTGCAAGGTAAACACAGAAAAAATACATCATGACTTTTCCGACAACCCAATAAAATGAGGAAAAGAGCATTTACTGGGTTTGGACTCAGTATTTGGCACCGCTGCCATCACTTGACATGTATTAGGTCACTTAATTCTCAGAATCCTGTCAGGTAGTCCCATTAGTATTTCCATTTTACAAATGAGACACAGGCCTAGAGAGGATAAGCAATATGCTCACAATATGTTTTTAGGTATGAACCCAGAAAGGCTGATTCAAGAGCCCAACTTTAACTACTCTTATCCCAGAAATACTGGAAGGACTTTAGTTTTAAAATTCCTCCAAATAGTACTAGGCCTATCAGAGGGAGCAGACGCAGTGTAGGTAAAATTCTAAAATAAGGGAAATAAACCACACTCAAAATACCAAGGAAGGGTATTCCTTCTAGAAAAACAGCAAGAGGTTTTACAGGCCTTTTAGTCTCAAGAGGAGCAGGGTTATAAACATAATGAAGGAAAAATCCAGGTATGACACTTTTTTAAAAAAATTATTTTATTGTGAAATAAACATTTAAAAAAAATTAGTTTCAGGTGTACAACACAGTGCAATAGTTATCCTTTTTAACCCCTCAAAGTGACAATCCCCCTCCCCCAGTTCACCACCCCACCCCACCCCACCCCATATCATACATATCTATTACAATTCCTTTGACTCTGTTCCACAGTATACTCCACATCCCAGGTCTATCTATATATTCAATTCAGTTGGCATACAATATTATACAACATCAGCTTCAGGTGTACAGTGCAGTGATCAACCTCTACTCCATTCATGAAGTGGTCTCCCTAACAAGACATGTGACCATCTGATATGCCACAATATTTTTACATTATATTCCCCGTACTGTGTTTCATATCCCTGTGGCAATATTGTAGTTGCCTATTTATGTTGTCTAATCCCTTCCCTTTCTCCCTTATCCCCACCCCCATCCCAACTAGCAACCCTCAGTTTTTCTTCTATATGTATGAGTCTGTTTCTGTTTACTTTGCTCGTTCATTCAGTTTTTCAGATTCCACATATAAGTGAGATCATATGGTATTTGTCTTTCTCCGACTGACTAATTTCACTTAACATAATAGTCTCTTCACATTATCAATTATATTCCCAGAACTGCCCTCCATATCCCTGTGGCAGCATTGTAGTCACCCACCTACGCTGTCCAAAACCTTCCCCCTCTCCCTCATCCCCACCCCCTCCCAGCCAGCAACCATCAGTTTTTCCTTTATATCTGCTTGATATGATTTCAATCTACCTAAATTTACTGAGACTTGTTTTGTAGCCTACCATGTGGTCTATCTTGGAAAATGTCCCATGTGCACTTGAGAAGAGTGTATATTCTGTTGTTTCAGAGTGAAATGCTCTAAAAATATCGACAAAGTCCAGCTGGTCTAAAGTGTCATTTAAGGTCCCTCTTTCCATGTGGATTTCCTGTCTAGAGGATTTGTCCATTGGTGACAATGGGGTGTTGAAGTCCCCTACTACGTTAGTGTTACTGTTGATCTCGGTCTTTATGTCTGTCAAAATCTGTTATATATAATTAGGAGCTTTTATGTTGGGTGCATAGATGTTTATTAGGGTTATAGTGCCCTTCTTTGTCTTTTATTGTAGTCTTCATTTTAAAGTATTTTGTCCAAAGTACTGCTACTCCAGCTTTTTTTTCTCATTTCCATTTGCATGAAATACTTTATTCCATCTGTAAACAACATATACATGGGTCCTATTTTCTTATCCACTCAGCCACCTCTGTCTTTTGATTGGAGCATTTAGCCCATTCACATTTAAAATGATTATTGATAGGTGCATATGTATTGCCATTTTGTTATTTGTGTTCCTGGTCTTCCTAGGTTAGCTTCTTTACCCCTTTCTTCCATTTAAAAAAGCCCTTTTAACATTTCCTGCAATGCTGGCTTGGTGGTAATGAATTCCTTAAGCTTATTCTTTTCTGAGAAGCTCTTTATTTCTCCTTCAATTTTAAGTGATAGCCATGATGGGTAGAGCAATCTTGGTTGTAGGCCTTTATTTTGCATCACTTGGAATATTTCCTGCCACTCCCTTCTGGCCTGCAGAGTTTCTGTAGACAAGTCAGCTGTTAGTCTAACAGGAGTTCCTTTGTATGTAACCTGCTGTCTTTCTCTTGCTGCCTCTAGGATTCTGTCTCTGTCTTTAACCTTTGCCATTTTAACTATGATGTGTCTTGGTGTGGACCTTTTTGGGTTCAGCTTGTTTGGAACCCTCTGCACTTCCTGGGCATGTATGTTGATTTCCTTCACCAGGGTAGGGAAGTTTACAGTCATTTTGTTTTCAAATACATTCTCAACCCCTTGCTTCTTCTCGTCTCCTTCTGGTATTCCTATGATGCACTTATTGTTGGGCTTCATCTAGGGCTCTTAAACTATTTTCATTGTTTTTTATTCTTTGGTCTTTTTGTTGTTCCAACTAGATGATTTATGCTATTTTGTCTTCCAAATCACTGATCTGATCCTTTGCTTCATCGAATCTACTGGTGATTCCTTCAAGTGTATTCTTCATTTCAGTTATTGTATTCTTTAGTTCTAACTGGTTGTTTTTATGATTTCTCTATTCTTCCTTATGTCCTCACTAAGTTCGTTAAACATTCTTATCATCAGCGTTCTAAACTCTGTCTCTGAAAGGTTGGATCCCTCTGTTTCATTTAGTTCCATTTCTGGAGGTTTCTTCTGATCTTTAACTTGTGATATATTTCTTTGTTTCCTCATTCTGGCTGTCGCTCTGGGATTGCTTTGATGTATTAGATAGATCACCAGGAGAGCCCTGGCTGGATCATGCAGGTGCACAGCTCACAGCACAACACTCCCAGGAAAACTCCCAGTCTCAGCCTGTCCCAATCAGCTGCTCACAGACCAGGCTGAGCAGCCTGACAACCAATCACTAGCCTGGCAACTCTGCATGAGCAGTGTGGAGGGTGGGGATCCGAGGTGGCTCGTGCACTCCCGGGTCTCAGTGAGCAGCCTGTTGGAGCCGGAGTGTGCCTGCCCAGCTTTCCCTGCAACTGCAGTATAAGTCGGGCGGAGGGTGAGGAATCCAAGACCGCATGCACATGCACGCACACTCGCACTTCTGCACCAATTCCACAAGACGAATGAGGTCCCAGACCTGATCCTCTGTGGAAGGACCCAACCCTGACAAAATGGTGCCCTCCCTACACCACTCGCGTGCAGGCTCAACACCAGGGGAACACTAGTCCAAAAACCTCCAGCTCCTGCACCAAAGGTGCTCAGTTCAGTCCGTCCCCGTAGGCTGCCGGCTCACACAGCCACTCCCTCCACCAGGAACCAGGTAAGAGCTCACCGGCGAGCAAAACCGGGCGCCGGCCCCACTGATTCTCCAGCCGCCCTCAGCCTCACCGAGCTGGGCAAAGAGAGTCCTCACTAATTTCTACTGCCAGTTATCATGGAACTCCTCTTCCCGGCAAAGGAACTCTGGACTAGTGAGCTCAGTGTGGGGCCGGAGGGTCTCTCCCCCAACCGGAGAAGCCTCCCCATGGCTGAGGCGTCCCTCACCGGATTCGCCCTCTCTTGTCTCCACCCCTCCTACCAAACTTGACGTGGCCTCCTCTTTAAGTTCTTCATTTAGAGGTTCTGTTCATCTAGTGTTCTGGGGACTTCCGGGGTTGAATGTTGTATAAATTATTTGTAATTTTGGTGTGATCCTGGGAGACAGTTAGCACAGCGTCTGTCTATTCCACCATTTTACCGGAAGTCTCAGGTATGACACTTCAACGCAATGCTGTGTAGGTTATGCCTCCTGAGTGGAGTTTCAAGCATGTTTGGTGTAACGTGGCGTCTTCCTGTGTCACAGCTGCTTTTTCTGCTGAGGATGCCTCAGCAATCTCCCCCTTGCCTGTTCTCAGATATGCAAGGGCACAGAGGGACCCCCTGACACCCAGCGTTATAAAACATAGGTTCAGATGTATGAGGTCTGACAATTAAGTTCACAAATTTGTTGCAATGATGTTGCTAACTTCTTTTTTTTTTTTTTTTTTGAGGGCAGTGTCACTGGCCCTCATATGTAGGACCTGATCCGGGGCCGCTGACTTCCCAAACCAGCGCTTAACCACCTGCACCACTCGGCCGGCCTACTACTTTTTTTGATATCAGAAGGATTTCTCATTATGAATTTGTACCAACTGGACAAACAGTTAACCAAGTTTACTATTTGTAAGTGTTGAAAAGGCTGCGTGAAAAAGTTAGACGACCTGAACTTTTTGCCAACAATTCATGGCTCTTGCATCACGACAATGCACTGGCTCACATGGCACTGTCTGTGAGGGAGTTTTTAACCAGTAAACACATAACTGTATTGGAACATCCTCCTATTCACCTGATCTGGCTCCCATGACTTGTTTTTTTACCTGAAAATAAAGGAAATATTGAAAAGAAGACATTTTGATGACATTCAGGACATTAAAGTTAATACGATGACAGCTCTGATGGCCATTCCAGAAAAAGAGTTCCACCTTTGAAAGGTGGACTAGGCACTGGCGTCAGTGCATAGCTTCCCAATGGGAGTACTTTGAAGGTGACTGTAGTGATATTCAGCAATGAGGTATGTAGCACTTTATCTAGAATGAGTTTGTGAACTTAATTGTCCAACCTCGTATGTGGATCATTCCATTCCTTTTGACCACTGGCATCTTGAAGGTCATAACTAGCATCTGGTTGCTCACAAAACAAAGTCCGACTTCCTTAGCTTGGCCTTCAAGGCCACCCACAGCTACCTTTTCCAACTCATCTGTCACCACTCTCCCATATACACCTCTTCTCAAATCCACATGACTCACCATCCTTTAGCGTTGACCTCTGTATTCCTAGGTCTGGGTCTTCATTCCCAGCATTGCCTTAGCCTAGCTGCACCTGCCACACCTCTCTCTCCCAGCTGTCCCACCAAACAAAACCCGAACCATCCTTTCAGGCTCAAGTCAAAGACAACCTGGTCACTCCATGAGAAGCAACCTCTCCTAGGGCATTCAGTGCTTATTTGCATCCCTCCTCACTGCTCCCCTCCCTTCTTCTCCCCCAGAGGGGAAGACCAGTCACGTACATGCTTGCATGCCCCCCAGCGACCAGGACTGGGCCTGACATAGACCAAGTACTCATTAAATATTGCTGAATGACTGCAGAGTTTACTTATTCTTTTTCATTGCCTCTAATTCCTAAGACTATCAGATCCCAGCAATCTCAAAATAGAATTTGTTGTGTCTTGAAAAGACTCACAGAAAAAGGTATTTCTCAGCTTCTCTCCATGACTTGGTCTAGAATCTAATAACTCACTGTTCGCTAATTCTTCCTGATGTTTAACTCAGTTCCTCCAGCCACATTGTGGCAAACTTTTTTCATTGTTGTTATCACCTCCGAATTTTGGAGAACAGCTGGTGTGCATATTTGGCATCATGGTTCTTGGTAAACCTTAGAACTATTACAACAGAATTTGCTGTCACAGTGGGTAGCGTGATGTCCCCTGGACAGAATCCCATAAAGTGGAAGGCCCCACACACATGTGTGTGACTAGCTCACACACATTTCATCTTATTTCAACTTAATCAAGGCCTGCTCTTCATTTGAAGGTTCTTTTAAATCAACTTTCTCCTCTCCTAGTTAAATAATCTCAGTTCTCCCGAGGATTATTTCTTGCCTTGTTCAATATTTTCAAGTTAAAATAGAAAACAATATTCTTGTAAGCGTCTAAGACAAGTTTCTAAATATATTAAACCCCATGCTTGTATGTGTGCATGGTGTGTGTATGTGTGCGTGGTGTGTGTATGTGTGTGGTGTAGCGTGTGTGTGTGTACGGAGTAGCATGTGTGTATGTGTGCGTGGTGTGTGTGTGTGTGTGTGTGGTGTAGCGCACGTGTGTGTGTGGTGTGGTTTCTGTGTGTGTGACATGTGTGGGGAGTGTGTATGTATCTGAGAGAGTGAGGGGCGGAAAGAGAGACTGAGAGATTATGAAGCTTTCATTCTAAAGATCAGGTTACAGTATAAAAATACCAACCCAGTCTAAAGTTTAATGAACATAAGGTAAGCATTTGGAAACCCACTTAAGCACTTGGAATAGCTCTTCCAACAGCTGGGCCCTCTGTCATTTTAGCTCCAGGAAATTGATCAAAGACCACAAATTAGCCCTTTATGTGGTCACCTCAGACTGGTCTCAGAGCAACAGATGTTGAAAGAGGGAGAACAGTATGTCCCACGAAGTTCAAGCTTAGCTTTTTTTTTTTAAACTTTCAAGAGTTATTTGAAGATTCTTAGTTTTGACTCTTCTGGCACAGACCCAGAGATTCTTCACTGCCTGGATCAATCCTAAAAGAGGGGTAAGATTTGGTTTCACATTTGTGATTGGATAAAATCTCAATCACTGTACACACACACACACACACACACACACACACACACACCCATGATGGAGTGCACCCAAATGACAGAATGTGTCCAGGATGAGGTTTGCCTGCTGCTCTTTTTCAGGAAGAGTTGCTTTGAAGCAACCCTCCAGGACCTTAGAAGAATAAACCAGTTTTACGTGTTATCCAGCAGGTGGCGCTGTGCACCGCGCTCTGCAGGGATTCGACAAGTCACCTAACCACAGAAAGGTTTCTTTCCCCCAAGCCTCCACTCTGATACACTCTCCTCTCTTCTGCAATTTGACAGACATTATTCATCTACCACAACCCTGTGAGTGGATCATAACATGTATAAAAACCATTCAGTACCTTCTATGTGCCAGGCGCAGTTCTTGCAACTAGGGATATGATGGTGAGTAAAATGGATGACTGAATGATGTCCATAACCATACAGAGCTTTCTCATTAAGCAGTTAGACAATGCAAACACACGGATAATACTCTATCAAGTAGTGTCTGCAAATTGAAAGGTACTCAGAAGTAAGAATTAGCAGACTGTTTTAGCCGGCCTGTCTGAAAAAGCTTTTCTGGGGAAGCGACAGGTGAGCAGAGGTCTGAATGATTTTAAATAGGTGACTTCAACTTTAAGTGTACCTTGGAATCACAAGGGAGCTTTAACACTGGTACCCAGGGCCACACCCCAGGCGTGCTCACTTTACTGGTCAGGGGTGAGGTCCTGGCACTGGGGTAGGGTGGGGTTAATGTTCCCAGGTGATCCTAATGTGCAGCCAAGGTTGACTCTTTTTTTTTTTGTAAGGTTGATTCTTTTTGCTACCGCCTGGTATTTGGCTGGCTGCAGCCCAGGAGCCCTGGGCACTGAGTTTGGGCCCAAGCAGACGTTTATCTGAAATCCAGTTGAGCTGGGCAGCAGAACTCACTCAGCAAGCAAGAAAACACTCTGCGCACTGCCAGTTCTTTGGGCTGGTAAATCATCTCACTTCTCTGAAGAGCCAAGGAAACCCAGTCACTGCCCTCTCCTAACCCCATGTGGGTTCACTCCGCTGGCCTGCCTGACAACAGGAGGGCTGTCCTACCATCTCTCTGTCTTAAGGAAGGGAACACCCTTTTCACTCCCCAGATGACCACTCCCACTGCTTCTCCCACACCATGATTTCCTCTGACCTTGTACCTGAACTCCCTGTGTCTCCTTCTTTGGAGCTCATCAAGAATCATTAAGGGAAAAGGGAATCTTAGAATTAGACCCTGGAACTGACAAGTGGGCACAGCTGTGCTTTTGGAGCCTGATGGATTCCAGCCCTCAGCTGTGGACCACGATTTTGTCTTCCTTGGGACACGTGGGCCTCATCTCCACTGGTGCCCAATAGAGAAGTGGTGATAGATGCTGCTTGGCTACCCCTGTTTCTCTTTCAGACAAGCTGGAGATTGTCGTTCCCTTGTCTGAAATGCTGACCAAGAGCAGCTTGCCACACCCACCTTCCTCGGGCTCCTGCTCCAAGGCAGGTCTTTGCTCTCAGACACCAAAATGCTCAAGAAAGCCAGTCTGAGGATCTAGGCTGAGGACGGACATGCTCGGAAGTAAGAACCCTCTGCAATGAGATCACCATGGAATTTGTCCCAAGACCCAAGCCACAGTTCTCTCTTTCTCTTTACTTTTATTCATGGAAAATTCAAAACATATGCAACAGTAAAAAGAATAGTAAGGCAAAATCCCATGGACCCTATCATCATTACAACAGATTACCAATCTCATATCATCTCTTGTCATAACTTTGATGAGGCAGGGATGGATAATTTAAAGTGTGTTTCAAACATGTCATTTTACCCAAAAATATGTCAGAGGGACATCTTTAACTGATAGGAATTGTTTTTTTCTTTATAGATTTTTGTTTTAAACTGGGGGGGAGGGGAACAATGTTGAGGAATTGGGGAAGGGGACCGGCTAAATTGTTGTTCTTCAGTCTTCGTTGTGGCGGGTGCCAGTTGCCGTCTGGCTTCCTGTCGGCAGCTTGTGGCCTCTAAGCTCAAAGTGCTGTGTTCAGTCTTAGTTGCAGGTGGTCATAGCCACCATCCCATGTGGGAGTTGAACCAGCAGCCTTATTAAGAGTGCACGCCCTATCCACTGAGCCATCCAGGCTGCAGCTCAGCTCAAGGCGCTGAGTTCAGTCTTAGTTGTGGGTGGGAATAGCTACCATCCCATGGGGGAGTCAAACCCAGCAGCGTTGTTGTTAAGAGCGTATACTCTATCCACTGAGCCATGCGGGTGGCAGCTCAGCCCAAGGTTCCGAGTTCAGTCTTAGTTAAGGGTTGACGTAGCCCACCATCGAATAAGCAATCTTGTTGTTATACCAGCTGAGCCATCCTGCCACCTGTTGGCAGCTCAGCCACAGCTCAGCTCGGGCGCAGCATCACTGGCCTATGTGGGAACTGAACCAGCGGCTCTGATGCTCAGAGCTCGCGGTTTTTTTTTTTTGTTTGTTTGTTTTTTAAATGTATTTTAACAGGTGTTTTTTTTTTTAATTGAGGAATTGGGGGAGAGGAACAGCATTGGGGAATCGGGGAAGGGGAACAGACAAGTTGCTGTCTCTTTGTTCTTCAGTCTAGTTGCGGAGGACTTTGCTTCACTGGCCCGTGTTGGTATCGTCATTGCGCTCTTCCCAGATGAGGCAGATCAGTCGCCAGCCTCTGGATGGTCGCTCACCGCGGCTATTGGCTGCTCACGCTGGCTGCCGGCCACTCACTGTAGCCTATGGCAGCCCACTGCAGCAGGGGCTGTAGCCTACACCATCACCGGAGCTCACACAGCCCAGCTCCAGGTGGAGCTGTTGTTAGCTGTAGAGGGCAGTGTCACTGGCCCTCATATGTGGGATCCGAACCAGGGCCGCTGGCATCCCAAAACCAGCTCTTAACCAGTGCGCCACTTGGCTGGCCCCAGAACTCGCGTTTTTAAGCCAACTCTTAACTAACTGAGCCACTCGACTGGCCTAGGACTTTTTTTTTTTTTTTAACATAACTACTAATGGGCCTCTATCATCTAATACCATATTAGTTCATATTCATATCACCCATTGTCTCAAAGATAAGTTATCTTAAACTGAGATCGTAGGGTACTTGATACAGGCAAAAATATCTTATTTTCCATTTAACCCACACCAATTCCCCAACCTTTCTTGTTGGGTGAGGGACAGGGAGTCAGGTAGGAACATTTCCCTTTGAGATTGACCTGAGAGGTTTAGTAGAAGGTACTTGGGACTTGGGTTCAGCCTTGAATCCTGGACCTGCTGCTTCTGACTCAGCGTGGGATCTGGGTGAGCCTTCCCTTATCAGTCTTTCTTAGGGGGAGACAAGCTTACTTGCTATGAGCCTTAAAATTCAGAGAGTAGTTTATGAAAGTACTCATCAAAAGCAAATAAACATCATTACACAAATCTCCAACAGTAGTTCCCTATAAAAAATATATATATTAGTTGAGCTCCATTCTCTGGTATGAAGTCAACTAAACCACGCAGATAATTCTTAACAAATGGGGCAGGCCGAGTAGCTCGGTGGTTAAGCACTGGCTTGGGAAGCCAGTGGTCCAGGATTGGGTCCCACATATGAGGGCTAGTGACACTGCCCTCAAAAAAAAAAAAAGAAAAAAAACAGAAATGAATTCTATATTCAATGACCTTCTCCTTAAAAGAAACCTCCCCCTGACACACACACACCCCACTCCAAGTTAAACCATCTTTTGTGTTTAGAAGTTTAAACAAAAGCAAAATTCACTGTTTCTCCCACCTTGGGTCATTAGCTGGTAGTCTTTAGCTTGGTTAATTTTAATTCTTTTTCTTGGAAGCTGTTCACTTAGAAAGAAATGGAGAGCAGAATCAAATAGTTTGTCAACTGGGATTTAGTTGGAGGCAGGAAACTGAACTGCAATTTATCTCTGGGAAGAAAGAGATTTTGCTATATTTTATTGTTTATTAAAAGGTAGACCCTTTGTTGACATATAGCCCTGAGATGTTGTAGATAATTCTTAGTTATACATTAGGGGAATGTATTAGTTTTTTATTGCTACTGTAAAAAATTACCACAAACTCAGTGGCTTAAAGCAACACACATTTATTGTCTTATAGTTCTGGAGATCGAAAGTCCAAAATGAGGGACAGCCGAGTGGCTCAGTTGGTTAAGAGTTGGTTTGGGACACCAGCGGCCCTGATTCGGATCCCACATATGAGGGCCAGTGACACTGCCCTCTACAGCTAAGATGGAATAACAGCTCCACTTGGAGCTGGGCTGCTGTGAGTCCCCAGTGACAGCATAGTTGCAGCCCCTGCTGCAGTGGGCTGCCATAGGCTACAGTGAGTGGCCGGCAGCCAGCAGCTGGCATGAACGGCTAGCAGCTGGTGTGAGCTGCCAAGAGCTGCTGTGAGTGACCATCCAGAGGCCAGCAACCAATCTGCCTTACCCGAGAAGAGCGCAATGATGATACCAACATAGGCCAGTGAAGCAATGTCCTCCACAACTAGACTAAAGAACAAAAGGACAGAAACTTGTCTGTTCCCCTTCCCTGATTCCCCAACGCTGTTCTCCTCCCCCAATTCCCCAATAAAAAAACTTAAAAAAAAAAAAAGTTGGCTTACAGTGCAAGCTCTGAGCAACAGGACCATGGGTTCGATTCCCACATGGGCCAGTGAACACTGCTCCCGAGCTGAGCTGCCAACAGGTGGCAGGATGGCTCAGCTGGAGTAACAACAAGATTGCCTGTTGGATGGTGGGCTACGCCCACCCGCAACTAAGACTGAACTCAGCACCTTGAGCTGAGTTGCCACCCGGATGGCTCAGTGGATGGAGCATGCGCTCTTAACAACAAGGCTGCTGGTTCGACTCCTTCATGGGATGGTGGCTACACCCACCCTCAACTAAGATTGGACACAGCACCTTGAGCTTAGAGGTCCCAAGCTGCCGATGGGAAGCCAGATAGCGATTGGTGCCCTCCACAATGAAAACTGAAGAACAACAACTTGGCTGGTCACCTTCCCCAAATCCCCAACACTGTTCCCCTCTCCCAATTCCCCAGTAAAATCTTTGAAAAAAAAGGGACTTCCAGTAAGATGGCAGAATAGACAGACGCTGTGCCAACTGTCTCCCAGGATCACACCAAAAGTACAAATAATTTAAACAATGTTCAACCCCAGAAGTCCCTGAAACACTAGATGAACAGAACCTCCAAACGAAGGACCTAAAGAGAGGCCACGTCGAGTCTGGTAGGAGGGGCGGAGATGAGAGAGGGAGAGCCCCATGGGGATGCCCCAGAGGTGGGGAGGCTTCTCCGATTAGGGGAGAGACCCTCCGGCTCCACACCGAGCTCACCAACCCAGAGTTACTTTCTTGGAAGAGGAATTCCATGATAACTGGCAGTAGAAATTAGTGAGGGCTCTCTTTGCTCAGCTCGGTGAGGCTGAGAGTGGCTAAAGAACGAGTGGATGGGCCGGCCGAGTAGCGTGATGGTTAAGTGCTGGCTTGGGAAGCCAGTGGCCCCGGTTCGGTTCCACATGTGAGGGCCAGTGACACTGCCCTCAAAAAAAAAAAAAAAAGAATGAGTGGAGCCAGCACATGGACTCGCTCGCTAGTGAGCACTCACCCAGTTCCTGGTGGAGAGAGTAGCTGTGAGAGTGGGGCCCAGGAGCCTGCGAAGAAGGATTGAACTAAACACCTTTGGCATGGTAGCTGGAGGTTTTAGGACCATTGTTCCGGTGTGGAGCTTGCACATGAGTACTGTACAGGAGGGTGCCATCTTGTCAGTGTTGGGCCCTCCCACAGAGGGTCAGGTCCAGGACTGCATTGGTTTGGAGGAATTGGCACAGGAATGCGTGTGTGCGTGCTCTCGCATGTGGCCTTGGATTCCCACCCTCCACAAGGCTTATGCTGCGTAGCCAGGGAAATGCCTGGCGGGTGTGCTGTGGGTCCAACTGGCTGCTCATTGAGACGTGGGAGTGTGCAAGCCGCCTTGGGTCCCTGCTCTCCACACTATGCGTGCACAGGTGCCAGACTGGTTATTGGTTGTTGGGCTGCTCAGCCTGATCTGCAAGTGGCTGATTGGGACAGGCTGAGACGGGGAGTTTTCCTGGAAGTGTTGGGCCGTGAGCTGTGCGCCTGCATGATCCAGCCAGGGCTTTCCTGGTGATCTATCTAATACATCAAAGCAATCCCAGAACAATAGCCAGAATGAGGAAACAAAGAAATATGTCACAAGTAAAAGATCAGAAGAAACCTCCAGAAATGGAACTAAATGAAACAGAGGGATCCAACCCTTCAGAGACAGAGTTTAGAATGCTGATGATAAGAATATTTAACGAACTTAGTGAGGACATAAGGAAGAATAGAGAAATCATAAAAACAACCAGTTAGAACTAAAGAATACAATAACTGAAATGAAGAATACACTTGAAGGAATCACCAGTAGATTTGATGAAGCAAAGGATCAGATCAGCGATTTGGAAGACAAAATAGCAGAAATCACCCAGTTGGAACAACAAAAAGACCAAAGAATAAAAAACAATGAAAATAGTTTAAGAGCCCTAGATGAAGCCCAACAATAAGTGCATCACAGGAATACCAGAAGGAGAAGAGAAGAAGCAAGGGGTTGAGAATGTATTTGAAAACATGACTGAAAACTTCCCTACCCTGGTGAAGGAATCAACATACATGCCCAGGAAGTGCAGAGGGTTCCAAACAAGCTGAACCCAAAAAGGTCCACATCAAGACACATCATAATTAAAATGGCAAAGGTTAAAGACAGAGACAGAATCCTAGAGGCAGCAAGAGAAAGACAGCAGGTTACATACAAAGGAACTCCTGTTAGACTAACAGCTGACTTGTCTACAGAAACTCTGCAGGCCAGAAGGGAGTGGCAGGAAATATTCCAAGTGATGCAAAATAAAGGCCTACAACCAAGATTGCTCTACCCAGCACGGCTATCACTTAAAACTGAAGGAGAAATAAAGAGCTTCTCAGAAAAGAATAAGCTTAAGGAATTCATTACCACCAAGCCAGCATTGCAGGAAATGTTAAAAGGGCTTTTTTAAATGGAAGAAAGGGGTAAAGAAGCTAACCTAGGAAGACCAGGAACACAAATAACAAAATGCAATACATATGCACCTATCAGTAATCATTTTAAATGTGAATGGGCTAAATGTTCCAATCAAAAGACAGAGAGTGGGCCTGCCGAGTGGCACAGTGGTTAAGCGCTGGCTTGGGAAGCCAGCAGCCCCAGTTCGGGCCCCATATATGAGGGCCAATGACACTGCCCTCAAAAAAAAAAAAATACAGAGAGTGGCTGAGTGGATAAGAAAATAGGACCCATGTGTATGCTGTTTACAAGAGACTCATCTCAGAGCAAAAGACACACACAGACTAAAAGTGAAGGGATGGAATATTTCATGCAAATGAAAATGAGAAAAAAAGCTGTAATAGCAGTACTTGTTTTGGACAAAATAGACTTTAAAATGAAGACTACAATAAAAGACAAAGAAGGCCACTATAACCCTAATAAACATCTATGCACCCAACATAGGAGCACCTAATCATATAAAACAGATTTTGACAGACATAAAGACAGAGATCAGTAGTAACACTATCATAGTAGTGGACTTCAACACCCCATTGTCACCAATGGACAGATCCTCCAGACAGAAAATCAACACAGAAAGAGTGGCCTTAAATGACACTTTTGTGGCCTAACGTGGTCTTTCTTGGAAAATGTCCCATGTGCACTTGAGAAGAATGTATATTCTGTTGTTTTGGGGTGAAATGCTCTAAAAATATCGATTAAATTCAGCTGGTCTAAACAAGTCTCAGTAAATTTAAGAAGATCGAAGTCATATCAAGCAGATATAAAGGAAAAACTGATAGTTGCTGCCTGGGAGGGGGTGGGAATGAGGGAGAGGGAGAAGGTTTTGGACAGTGTACGTGGGTGACTACAATGTTGCTGCAGGGATATGGGGGGGCAGTTCTGAGAATGTAACTGATAATGTTGTGAATGTTTTGTGGGTCACGTGTCTTGTTGGGGAGACCGCTTCGGGGATGGGGTAGAGGCTTGATAACTGCGCTGTACACCTGAAGCTGATGTTGTATAATATTGAATGTTAACTGTGATTGAATGTATATATATATAGTCATGGGATGAGGAGTACAGTGTGGGAGTGGGGATATGTATGATATGGGGGGGAGTGGGGCGGCAGATTAGGGGAAGTGGGTTGTCACTTTGAGGGGTTAAAAAGTATAACTGTTGCACTGTTGTAAAAAATGAGTTAAAATAAAATAAAATAAAAATAACTTCATACCCAGACAAAAATTTTTTTAAAAAAGTCCAAAATGAATCTTGTAGGACTAAAATTAAGATTCTGGAGGCTCCAGTGGAGAATTTACTCCAATTGCTTCTTCTAGCTTCTAGCAGCTGCCCACATTGCTTGGTTTATGGCCCCTTGCTGGCATCGCTCAGATCTCTTGCCCTGTCACTAC
The DNA here is from genome assembly GCA_033961575.1 of Aselliscus stoliczkanus. NCBI lineage: Eukaryota > Metazoa > Chordata > Mammalia > Chiroptera > Hipposideridae > Aselliscus > Aselliscus stoliczkanus. The sequence continues at coordinate 30,837,762 of CM066731.1, forward strand.
ATCTACTACCCATTCCGATCTCCTGCCTCTCTGCTATAAGGATTCTTGTGATTACATTGGACACCTCCAGATAATGCAGGATAATCTCCCCATCTCAAAACCTTTAACTTAAACACATCTGCAGAGTCTCTTTGGCCATATATAGTAACATTCACAGGTTGAGGGGATTAGGATTCAGACATTTTGTGCAGGAAAGAGAGAGCTATTGGAAGTCTAGGCTTCACAAACCATCTCAGAACTGTCTTCTTTTTAAAAGTGGGGGTGATCAGTGGACAGTGACATACACTGTGCTCTGGGAAGTCCAGAGCTGGTCATGTGTCAGAAAGTAAGAATTTGTGGGCCTCAAAGTATGTAATGTGTGTTCTTTTTTCCCCTGTGAATGGAAACTTCTCAAAACTATGAGCGTTCATTCAAAAATAGCTATTCAGCTATCATCATCAAATAATATCAGTTTTGGGCCTCCCTTGTTTATATGGAGTTGTACAAACGTTAGATAAGTCTGCCATCCCTCTTGAATCTGGACAGGCTCTATGACTGCTTTGCCCAGGCCTTATGTGTCAGGCAACTGTCACTTCCTGTCTCCGAGAGCACTGGCTCTGGGGACCCTGATCCTCCACATAAGAAGTCCAAGTACCTTGCTGGAAAGACAACATGGAAAGGCCTGAAGGTTACTGGGAGAAAAAGAAAGGCATAGCTGAGCATAGCCTTCCAGCTGCCCCTATCAGGGCATCAGGTGTGTGAACAAGCTGCCTTAGACTCACCAGTCTAGCCCAGCTGTCAGCTGAGTACCACTGAATGACTCAGTCCACACCACAGGGAGCCAGAGAATCACTCTGTCAGATCCTCCCTGAATTCCTGATGAACAAAACTGTAAGATGTAGGGAAGTGGTTGCAGCGTTAAGCCTTTAGGTTTTGGGGTAGTCTGTTATACAGTAATAGATAACCGGGCAGAATTCTATGACCACCACATACACTGCGTGTTAGTCACTGTCTCAAGGGTCTGAGGGTAGAAATTTAGGGGGCATCCGTCTACATTTTCCAACCCATAGTACCATCAGATAGTGTTGATTTTGACCTTCCTTCTCTACGTAGTGATAAACTGATGAGTTGACTCATCTCTGAAGTGGGGGTCATGGAAATGGGGAGTCACAGAGTTGTTTGGGGTGACAAGAGGAAGAAGAGCTTTGCAATGTGAGAAAGCCCATGCCAGTGTAGTTAGTAGTGGTAGCTATAGTAACTACTACAGGAGAAATTAAATGGAGAATAGTCCTTCTCGGCTTGTTTTAATATTGTCTCCAAGTGTGGGTGTTGATAACAGGTTTAAAGTATTTTATTTTGTATCATAATTCATTTTCAGCATTTAAGAGGGAAAAACGGACAAAGGAAAAGGAAAACAAGTTATTTTTTTCCCCTCCCAGAAAGTTCGGGATGTAATGTGTTACTTGTTAATGTATTATGTAATTGTGGATTATGTAATTTGTGGACAAGTGTATTCTCTTCCTGTCCTGAGCTGACCCTCCTTTCTCTTGCCTTCTTTGATTCATGCGCAGTTTTACATATGCCCCTCCATGATGGTGGAATAAAAATGTGTTTTGTAGATGCCACTTGAGCCTTGACTACTTATTTAAAATAAACTGGCTTTGGAAAGTTTGATCAAGCCTCATATAAATAATGATTAAAGAGCTGGAGCAGTATAAGTCCGCCTCTCTAGGGAAGACAGTTCATGCAATCAAGAAGTGAACTTGAGCCCAGAAAACAGCCAGCACATGCAATGCTACAAAGCTGCCTTTGAAGACATTTCGAGTTTAATCTGTCCATAGTGAGATCTGTTCAAGATTAGAAGCTGGAATTCAAGGGCTGTCAGGAAGGAGACCGGTGCAGCCTCTGGGACCCCAGGCCTTTGGTCACAAGATAGGGGAGTCTGTTCTCAAACATCTGAGACAGAATATGCAAATGTTCATGTTTCTTTCTTGGAGAGTAAGATTCCTGGGCCTTCGTGTCCAATTTGAATTTTAAAAACTGGTTTGGAATTTGCCATGTATTTTTAGCTCGTTGCACTGGAGTACCATGGCTGAAATCAGACAAAAACGTGTGAATCTGAAAACAATAGAAGTCAAGGCCTGTCACTGCTCAGCCTCCCAGTGAGACAGGGAGCATTTGAAGAGGTGAGAAGAGATCAGTATAGCCTGGGGCACAAGCTTTTCCTTTTTGAAGTCTTCACCTTTTCACGGTTGGAGTCACTGTAAATATGGCTAACTCGGCTCTTGCAAGGTCAGGACACCATATACTCTCAACACAGGACCTCTTGTTGTGAAAGAACTGGCTGCACCTTGGACCAGATTTTGAAGCCAGAGCCTGAGCTCCAATCTGTCCCCCTGGCCTGGAGAGAAAGGGAAGTGGCCAACACTGTGTTGCTGCTGTGATCTACATTTGTTTAGACTGAGAGGGGAGCAGAAGTGTTCCTTTCTCTCAACAAAGGTGAAATTTCTGAAGACCAAATTCCCTGACATGCAGGGGTGACACCCCTGACACAGGGCCAAGCCGTAGAGCACAGGCAGCAACAGTGAAGTGCTCCAGAGGGAGACACAGATGTCACCCTGCAAACCGGCCCTGAGCCCGTGAGGGCAGAAAGCAGTGGGGCTAAGACTCCTAGGAGGGGCCTGACAGGAGCCTGAGGAGGCAGGGCAGCGCAGAGGGCGAAGGGAGGGATTAGGACAGGCACGCTTGGCTTGGCTATGTGTGTGCGCCTTTGGCATGTCCTCTGAACTCCCTCAGAGTTTCCTCGCTGGGATAATGGGGATATTGTCTGCCTTGTGGGGTTGTTTGAGGATTCCATGTTAATAGCACTGAGAGGGAAGGGAGGAAAGGAACTGGTGCAGTGTAAAAACCCATAACAAGTCATTCCAGCTTGGGGGTGAGGAGCGGGGCTCTACATAAAGCTTAGGGTCTCCCTTGGGATTGCTCTGGGATCCAAAGAGCGGGTGGCCAGAGTGGTCCTGAGTCTCTGCAGCATCATTAACCTCCTCAGCTCTGCAACAAGGAAGGCAAGGCTTGGAACACCAGGTTGAAGTTGGGCTGACACCCACTCAAGGCTGCGCATACCCTCAGTTATTAACAAATGCTTGCATAAATCCAGCAATCCTGAATTCCAGGTTTTGCTGCTCTCCCAATCTTCATGTCCCCATCTGTAATGATTTCACCTATTCGGACCAATCAAATTTTACCAAAGTTGGACTTTAAGTGAATATTTAGAAATAGGATTAAGTGACAGGTCTTTATTTCCCACGTCTTTTTGCAGCTGTTTTTCCAAGTCACCAGTCCCCAAAATAAACTTGCTCTTTTGCTTTGAACCCAAAAATGTCTTTTGACAGACAGATGATGCACAAACAGTGACCTTTCTGGATTTTCAGAATTCTTTGGATACATTATTTATTAGCTCACAGGTGCTGCATAGAGTTATTAGATGTCAACAGGCCAAAGGAAAAAATGCTAAATGAATTTTATTTCTGTTCACAAGTATGCTGTCTCTGAAACCATTCTTCCCCTAACCCCCTCCCCGCACCGTTAACCACATATCACATCTAGTATGTTTGTGAGGGAGAGAAAGAGAAAGAAAGAGAGAGACTTCAGGAGCTTTGTAGGATTTCAGAACATGTTGTGAACCCTATATTTCGGCCTAAGAAAGACTTTGCAGTGGCTTCATAGGGTAAACAAGTAAACAACTTGGCCTCATTTATATTGTTTTTACAAAGTCTGGTTTATTCAAGAAGACAAAGGGTAAATGATAATAAAATAATAAATCTTATCTTTGTAATAATGCCTTTTCCAAAACGCTTTGCATCTGCTCTCTCATGAGATAATCATGGCAAAATCATGAAGCAGCAGGAATTAGGGATGGTGAGAATATTGACACTTGTGGAAACAAAGTCACAGAGTGATCTAGGGCCCTGGCAGATGTCACAAGTTAATAGTGACAGAGGAAGAGTGAGCCCGTCTTCTGTTTTCTCCTTACTAATGAAAGTTTTAAAAATAATTATTTTTTACTTTTATTATAAAAGTAATACATTCTCATGGGGGAAAAAAAGGAAGAAAATGGAGACAATTAGAGAACAAAATCACCTTAGTTCAACCATTCAAACACAATTATGTTTTAACATCATTATATTGTTTTCCAGGTCAAAACAGAGATTTTTGACCCATTAAATAAATGACTTTTCTAAGCTCATATTGTAGTGGATACCTGCACTTAACAATCTTGTATTAATTGAACTGGCACGCAGATTTGCATTTGGGAAAACAGGTAGCTGCCCACATAGTGCAAACTGAGTGGCACCAAAAGAGCCATTTGTGCCCACTCTCCTTTTCTAGGACAATTTGGAGTCATTTTTTAGGATAAGTAATCATGTCTCCATGAGGCAGGTTCCTAGTAAATGCAATTAGGTCTCCAGGATGAGTAACCCATTAGCACCCACTAACAGACACGAGTCTCTCAGACTAACTGGCTCAGAACAAGGCTCTGATGGAAAGGGATTTAGGATGAGTAACTGTAAAAAGGAGCATTAGGAGGGGCCGGCTGAGTGGCGTGGTGGTTGAGCGCTGGCTTGGGAAGCCAGCGGCCTCGGTTCAGGTCCCACATAGAAGGGCCAGTGACACTGCCCTCAGGAAAAAAAAAAAAAAAGTAGCATTAGGAGTCTTTTCAAAGCTATAACAGGGGTGGCGGTCTCTCTGGTAGATGCAAGAAGGATGGTCAAGGCTCATTCTTCTGTCACTGCCATTAGGGCCACTGCTGCCATCATCATAAGGTGGGACGGACTGTATTTTCCAAGGATGGAGCTCTCTATCCCATCCCACATGCTCTTCTCACAATGTAACTGATGCCCTGCCTGCTGAGACATGGGGTCTGTTTTCCTTCCCCTTGAATCTAGGAATAAGCCAATGACTGCTCTGACCACTGAAGAATGGTGGAAGTGATACTATGCAACTTTAGCTGTTAGATCATAAGAATCATAAGAAGGTTACAGCTTCCACCTGGCACTTACGTTTCTCTCTCTCTCTTCTTCCCTTCCCTATCCTTCTCAACTTTTGGAATCCAGCCAACCTGCAGTGAGGCAGCCCAAACTAGTTCAAGTGAAGAGACTATATGGAGAGGAACTGAGACCCTCAGTCAACAGCCAACATCTACCACCAGACATGTGAACAAAGGAGCCTTCAGGGGATCCCAGCATCCAGCCTTCAGGGCTTCCAGCTGAGACCCAGACATTGTGAAACAGACTTGGCAAGCCACCCTCACTCTGTCCAGACCGAATTCCTTACCCACAGATTCGATGGGCATGATATATGGCTATTTTATGCCACTAAGTTTAGGGGGTAATTGTTATGCAGTCATAGGACTGGAACATATGCACCCAATGACATCTAAATGAAGAAAGACATCTAACCAAGAAAGTTATATGTTCACTTGTGAAAATATGTCAGTAGCCTTTGACTCTCAAGCTATAAACCCTGCAATCTAAGAGCCAAGATGAACACCCCGCCCAAGATCGCACCTCCCAGTGCCTTTACTAGAGTTTCCTCCCTTCATCACCCTGAAGTCAGAGGTGTTCTATCTGAGGTTACCCAGGGATCCATATGGGGGCCCCAAATTCTAACTATAGAATCCACCCTTTCTCTCTCCTCTTCCAGGGTCTCATCAGTGAGGAGAGTGGTGGAGATTAGTAGGAATAAGACATGTCGGCTGTTATAAGGGTTACCACATCAGAGGTTAAGGTGTACAGTCTGGACACATACTCCCAAGAGTGTGTGCTGGCTGTCATGTCTAATATTTTTAACCCAACAAAAACTAGTGTATGTTCAAAATGTTAAAAATCCAAATCATGCAGAGTGGGAAGTAAACATCCTCCTATCCCCTTTCTCACACCCAGCACTAAGCACTATTGACACCCTGGAACTAGGCTGCCTGGCATTGAATCCCAGCTTTGCGGGGGAACTAGCTATGTGACTTTGGCCCCAGTTCCCTCATCTGTAAAATGGGGGATAACTTACCTCATAGGTTTGTTGTAAGAGTTACACAAGTTAATATACATAAAGCATGTAGAACAGTGTCTGACACATACAAAGTCTCAATGTGAATTAGCTATCACTACTATTACTGCTACTACTACTATTACTATCCTCCTTATTATTACTAATAGTGTTTTCTGTAGTCTTAATGGGCTCAAGAAATGGAGAGTATTGGAAGGGACCTAGAAATAGGGAGGAAGCTCCCAGACCAGAGCGTGGCACATCTGGGCACAGTGGCCACTTGAAATGTAATGAACACCCTCAACTTCATCTTCACTGCAGACCCTTCAAGGGTGTCTGAGTCCCCAGTGGCTCTGCAGATGTTACAAATCACATTTCCTAGTTCAGGGATCGGCAAACTGCGAGCCACATGCGGCTCTTTGGGTACGTTCCATCTCAAAAGTTTGCCAACCCCTGGAAGAGCCAATCCTGTCCCTCACAACAATTTAAAAATTATTCTAGAGCCATAAATATATTTTTACATAATCATCACTGTGTGAATAATATCCTTTAAAAATTTTATAAATGAAACTATGATAGTTTTCTTTTTATTTTCAATTGTACTTCAGAGCCTCATGCTTGCAAGCTGCAGTTTGTTGACCCCTGGCAGCTCTTCTGTCTCAAATGTTTGCCAACCCCTATCCTAGTGTATTGTAGAGTAAGAGGGTTAAATATGGTGAAAATGTTGATATAAGAAAAAAAGCAAGCAAAAACAGGTCCAATCCTGAAAACAACAACAACAAAAAACTAACTACAAAAACCAAAAAAATCCTGACTAACATTAGGGTGAATAAGAAGGGAAATTGATCATCTCACCTAATCAGAAGCAGAAAGAGGGAGAATCAGGATGATTAGCTCTGAAAATCACAATGACATCAAAACTCAGGAGCTTTTTCATCCAGGAAAACTTTTCCAGAATGCACCCCCTGCCCGCAGATTTTATCTTACATCTCACTGATGCATTATGTCACATGACCATGACTAAACCAATCACTGGCAAAGGCAGTGGAATTACTATGGCTGTCTTAGGCTAACCAGAATTCACCTGAAGACTAGTCCAAATGGGTGGGTCTGGGAGAAAGGTTAACTAATTGATGACTTCCCTTTCCTGTTCCAAAAAGCTTCCTTCAGCGACACCTGCAATTTAACAATTATCTTTAATAGCGAACAGGATTAAGTGATGAGGATGGAGAAAAAACGAACAAACCCCCAAACAAACAAACCAAGGATGTATAAAATGAAGGCTAAAATATGATCAAGTACAAATTACAATCAAGTGCAAAAAATGCATGGCATCATTTAGGCTTGCTAAGGGTTATTCCATGAACGTGGGTTTAGCAGTCAATTCAAAGAGTTTTGCCAGAGGTTACAAATGGTGGCTTGTGAGCAAAACGTGGCTCATGGATATATTTTGTTTGGGCTTTTCCAGTACATTTTTGTGTGTTTATGTTTCAGTGAATTTGTTTATATTTTATTTATTGTTTGTTTTTCAGTTGTTTGGCTCCCAATCTTAAAAAATTGGGATATTTCATCTTATTTGGAAGTATTCCTGGCTTACTTAAAAACAAAAAAAAATCAGAAGATACAGCAGCACTGAGCCTGCTTTCCCACCTGGCAGCAGTCAGCTGGAGCTGAAGTAGCCATCCCATCTGAAGCACACACTTGCTCTCCACATGGCCCACGCAGCCCACACTCCTCATCTGTTACTTGCATTGCCCCATGGGCCTTGGCGTGTATGACCCTGGGATTAGTTTACCAAGTCCCTAGGATAGAAGCCTGGAGCTCACTAAGTGACTACTGTGAGGCGTAATGAACCTTCCCCAACCCATCATCTCTGTGGACCCCTTGAAGACTCTCACAGAATGGTTTCTTATTAAGGCTTTCCACGCAAACCAGGGGGCAAAGATGGAGGGATTAGACACGTGGGCAGATGGAGAAAAGGATGTAGAAGTCTTTTACCATGAGGGATCACTTTTCAAGAGAAAGTTTCCAAAGGTGCTTCCCACTTGGAGAAGGCTGTATTTAAGTGCAGAAGAAGAATATGTCCCAACAGCTGTGAGATTAAAGAGAATAGGAAAGGGTTTGGAATTAAGGCCTGGATTTGGAGAATGATTCTCACTCTGAGAACAATTTTACAAGCTGTAGCTATTTTCATTCCACAGCTAAAGGAACCTTGTATTTAAAGAGCTGCTTTCTGCCTCCTGATTCAGCCTTTCATGGAAGCCATATCTCTTCCAGTCCAGAAATGTCCACTGGCTCCAGTGAGAGATTAAGAAATTCGTACGAGACGTTTTTAGTCTCGTTACTTTAAATGTGAAACTCTTTCCTCAGAATCAGGTAAAGAGGTCCCTGAGCAGATGTGCACACAGATGGGGCTTATCTGATTTCCTGTCCATCCACGCCCACACACTGCAGGCTCTCCGGAAAGGTTAGGTAATGACAGTGACTCAGGAAGCCAAGAATGTGAATTATGTGACATGCAGCCCGGATCTAGCCCATATTTGGTTATTGTTCAACCCACCACAGCAAGCCTGGAAATGAGAGTGCAGCTTGCTTTTAAAAAGGGATTTTTGCAACACATTTGTGTTTATAAAATAACATCCATTCAGTTTTCCGGAGAGAAAGACAGGGAGAGTGAAGAGAGATAGAGAGAGAGAGAGAGAGAGAGAGAGAGAGAGAGAGAGAGAGAGAGAGAGAGAGAGAGAGAGAAACAATTGGACCCAATGAGCAAACTTGCTTCTGACCTCCTGCAACAAACACACCAACACATACTACATTCCCACTTACCCACCAATCTTTACCTACCTGGTCTTCATCAGAATGGTAAAAAGCCTTCAGTAGAATCTGAGCAGGAAACCAATTTATTATACCAAGATGTTAGCTAAAGCAATTGGAAATCCATTATTACATTATATGCTTCACTGAGCTCTTTAAGGGCAGAGAGATGAGCCCAGGAGCCATCTCCATGGTGTGGCAAGTGGGCAGAGCTGCTGTCCACCTAGGCCTTGAGAGGAGGGAGGGCCAAAGGGCAGGCCCAGGACTGAACTGCTACTGGGACCCGTAGTTCAAGGAAAGGAAAGAGCAGAGAACCTCAAAGAAGACCTGAGGCTGGTGTGGCCAGACTCATTTTAACAAGATTTCATCGAGTAGCGATTCCTGAGGACGAGGGAAAAGGTACACAGGGTGGCAAGATAGCAGTGACGAAGAGCTAGGGCTCTGGAGGGGTACAGCCTGGTCTTGAAACTTGGCTTTGCCCTGTGTGATCTTGGACCGCCTACTTAACCACTTTTTGCTTCAGTTTCTTTTTCTGTGAAATGTGTATAATAATAGCCTCTTAGGGGAATAACAAAGGATTGCTATGAAGACAAAATGAGATTCTATGGGTAAATTTGGAGTCAGTGCTAGACATAAAGTGCTCAAATAACATTAGTTTATTCCTATTTCTACTCCAGACTCATCCCTGAAATGGACTTGAGTATGTACAAAAATATGACTGAAACGAACATGTTAAATACAAGCTTATCCCTGGTTATATTTGGTAAAAACAAAAAGTCAAGTGAGAGAATATCTGTAATATATCTTAATAAAATATAGAACACTACACAGATTTTGAAGACCACTAAAATGATTTCAAAGGGGCCTGGTATTTTTCAGCAGAGGGGAAAAATAATCAAGTTGGGAAACGTTTATTATATTCCTACCATGTATTTATCACTATAGGGAAAACATATAATAATAATTACATAATTAGTAACTTTTGCACACCAACTACTGTTTATAAATTATCTTTATCCCATCTAATCCTTCAAGCTAGATATTATCTCTATTTTTAAAATGAGGAAATTGAGACACAGGGAGGTTAAACAACTCAGCCAAAGTCACATAATCAAGAAGTAACTGAGCTGGGGAGCCTGGATAGGAAGGCCCACGGAGCTGCCACCGACCGCCCTTCGCTCCGTCTCCGACATCATGCTCCAGTTCCTGCTTGGATTTACTTTTGGCGACCTGGTTAGAATGTATCTGGCTCAGAATTATGACATAGCAAACCTGGCTAAAAAAAATGAAGACATTAAAAAGGACTTGGATGCCAAGAAGAAACCCCCTGGTCCATGAGGGCAACTCCAGCTCTGCCTCCAGGACCCTTGTAGACTGAGCCTGCTCTCCTCAAGGTCCTCCTTTACCATCTGAACCAAAAGCTTTCATCTTTCCAGTCTCAGCTAGACGCTGCATTGCCTTAGATACAAATGGGGCCACAAGTTAAGAATGATCCTGACTTTTCTAACATCTCCTCTTCCCTTCCTCCTGCCAGCCGCTTGGGAGGTCCTAAGACTGGAATTATGGTGCTAGATTAGTAAACGTGACTTTTCAGTAGCAGTCTCTCCCTTATTCTTTGGAATTTCTACCACCTTTTTTCAAAAGAAAAATCGATGAGTTTTGTATAGCTGATCAGATATAAATAATGCTGATTTCCATTTAGCAATTAAAATGGATGTTTAAACATTTGGCACTAAATTATGTTGTTTCAAGGCAATTAAAACTAAAATTGAGAAGCCAGTTTCTGGTGAATTACCCATTTATTTTGCACTGTTGTCAGTAGAACTGACATATATAACTCCATAGTTGCCAATTTAAACAATAAATCAATTTGCTACTCATTAACTGAGAAACTATATTCTGAGATCCCCGTCAGGAGCTGGGGAATTACATATGTAAAATGACAGCCTTTGTCCTCAGTAGAATTCATAGTCTAGTATGCTTGTGTTTCCTTAATGATGTATTTGATCTGGCTTTTCCCTTAAAAGAATCATACTTATTTTAAGGAATTACAGGTGCATTTGACATTATATGATGGGTAAATGACAAATTGTCTATAAAGGAAATTTTTGCCTTTTTTACATTAAAAAATGTACCTTATAACTTGATAGTGATTCTCCAAAGAAAACCTTTCATTTTTTTCTTACATTCAGAAATTACCACTGTAATTGGTCAAATGTATAATCAGTGGTCCATTTTTAAAAATTAAACAAAAATGTTTGAATACATCACTGTTCCCATGGGTCAAGATACAAAAGTGACTTAGAATAAAGGATCTCTCCTGCCCCTAGCTCTGATGAGTTCATCTTTCTGGTGGCAAGCACTGTCAACAGTTTACCGGATACTTTTGAGAAAGATTCTGTGCCTAAAGAAACGTGTGCAAGGTGTTTTTTGCACAAACGATAACAAATTATACAGAGTTTTCTCCTGCCCTTTTATTTTTTTTTTAATGGAGATCATTCCATATCAGTATGTAAGGAGCAAGAAACCTTTTTCCTATTTTGGCTGCATAAGAGTTTACTGAACGAATACACCGTAATTGATTGATTTGTGTTACTGATGAAAGCAAGGTTGTATCCTGTCTTTGGCTATTACAGTTACCCTTGAACATAATGTTATTGTATGTATCTCTGCAGGGTATAGCTGTAAGCTCAGCTCCAAAGTGTCATTTGCACTAATTATAGGGAAGTCCCATTTCATTGCATGTTCTGTTTCAGAGAGCTTGTTGGGCAGCTTCACTGAGAATGCCATTTCTGAAGATGTTTTAGCAGCATCAGTAAACGGGAAGAATTATTTAGAGACACCTTTTTCCAGACAGTGATGACACTGATAGTACGTGCGATTATAAAATGAAGGGATTCTTCCTCTCTCTGAAAACATGGCGCTCTCACACAGGGAGAGAAGTTTTATTCCCATTGGTTCACCCTGGTGTGTGGGACAAGTTAGCATCCTATTATGGATTGGCTTCTTCCTAGCAGTGTGATCACTGAAACTGTTGTATTGTCTAAGACCTGGATGCAATACCTACCTCAGAGGGCTCCCAGGAGAAATAACTGACATAATGTATGTGAAGTGTTGTACAGTGCTTTGCAAATCTGCCCAATAAATAGTAGATCTTAGACCAAAAAAAAAACAAAACAAGAAGTAACTGAGCTGGGAATGGAATGTGTGTCTGTCTGATGACAGTGGTGAAGATGGCAGTATTTATGGAGCGCTTTCTAAGTGTCAGTACATGTGCTGTCCTCTCCCTCCATTGTTTCATCTACTCTTCACACCACTGTTGTGGGGCCGGTACCCAGTAATGTGCCCAAAGTCTCACTATCCCACTAAGGAAGAGTCAGGAGTCTACCCCAGGTCAGGGTGATTCCAAAGCCCAAGCACTTACTTGTCACCATGCTGTGTATGTCCTCTGTCTCAACAATAGCAAGAGATGTGCCCAGTCACAACAGGAAACTGTGTGATTACAAGGGCCCTCAGTTCCTGTGGACAGCCTGACTTCGCCCTTTATGCAGAAGAGATTTTGATTTCTTACCCTGCACTACAAATGGTCATTAGAAAACATTCTCTCCTAAGAAAATGTGTTCAGGGTTCCTCCAAAGGGGACTACTCTCAAACTCTCATGATGATCTGCAAAACTCAAGGTCATGGGAAAATTTGTCAGGAGAACATTTGTCTTAAAGAAGAACAAGAGGTATTAAATTAGCTTGGATTTTGAAGGATTTTACCAAGTGACCACTAGAGTGATTTTATTTGAACTAATTGCATGACCTACGAGCATCCCGAGTAGAGCAAACCTCATAATTAATGCAGGTAAATCTCTGATACGTGGGTCCCACCAGCGGGATCTGCCTCATAGATGACATCTTCCTTCAGTGAATTATGACCCTCCAACTGCGCAACTTTCTTCCAGGGAAACAGATGAAAGGGAATTGTCAAAAGCCAGGGATTTTGTCCCATCCCTTTACCTCATCAGCCTGCAACCTTTGATTTTTAACAAATCAAAACACTCTTTAATTCTATGAAGTGTGGGCAAGAGAAAGGTGTGATTGTCCTCTAGACATGGGCTATCTGATACAACAGTCACAAACCATATATGGCAATTTAAATACAAATTACTTAAAATTAGGTAAATTTAAAATTCAGCTTATCAGTCACATTAGTCACATTCCAAGTGCTCCATAGCCACCTATGGCTAGTGATCACTGATATGGACAGTGCAAATCTAGAACATTTCCATCATTGCAGGAAGTTCTATTGGACAGCGCTGATTTACAAACTCCACTCTGAGGAATGTGAAAGGCCTGGGCTCCTCCTATGGTGACTATTTTAGTTTGGGTTTTCCAGCAGCAGAATTGGGGGCAAGGATTCAAGTGTGAACAGATTACTTGAGAAGTGCAGGGACCCCCAGCAGGGAAGTGACACAGAGAACAGACAGCTAATAACCTACTGGAACTTGTGGAGAAATTGAGAGATGGTATAAAATACATCATCTAGAGAAGGAGCTGGGGTACTTGTGTACCACTCCTGTGGACTGCTTCCGGGCTGTCAGCTTCTTAGCATTTCTGGTCTACCTGCAGGTGGGCAGAGATTTCAGAGCTTGGGCTGGGGTGGTGAGGAAAAGCCCACAGGTTCAGAGGCACAGACTGGCAGTGGAGTTGATCAGAGTACCCCCAAAAGCCTCAGAGATATGGATGCGACACAGCACTGACTGCTACACAAATGCGTAAGGGTCACCTTCCTCTCCAAATTTTGCCTAGAACATTATGTCCATGGCCTTGATTTTGTTTCACTCTGTAAAGAGTGGTCTAGCCCCTTTGCAGGAAATGCTGAGGATGTCAAGGGAAAGGAAAGGAGAGAGAAAAGGAACTCAAGGATGCTCAGACCCTGATTGTATATGGTCTGAAAGACTAATCGATGGGGAAAGTAAAGATGTTTTCCACAATCTTTGGGGTGCTAGATTATAGATGTAAATATACACCATAGAGGTTAGATGCCTGATCAAACAATGACGTGACCTAGGTGCCCACGCATGTGCTGACATATCCTGGAATACAAGTGCTCAAGCTCTCCATTAATCACTAAGGGTAGGAGTCCCAGAAGAGGAGAGCACCCCACTTTGTTCTGGGTAGAATTGTGTCCCTCTAAAAGATGTTGAAGACCATGCACATTTACAGGTTGGCTATTCCTCCTTCATTGTGCCAAATCCTCACTCTCTCACTCCTGCCTCCTCAAATCACCCCCCAAATAAACTATTTGCATCCAAATCCTTGTCTCAAGCTCTGGTTCCAGGGGAGCCCAAATTAAGACAAACAACAAGAGCAAAGATACAAAAGCAAGGACATGTGCAGTTTGGAATGAGAACATGGAAGGTATTAGAGGCCAGTTTGTTTTGTTTATGTGTAAAGGGACCTAGCAGGTTATTGAAAGTCTGGAGTGGGTGCCAGCAGCCAGATCACAGAGGCCACCATGTGCCAGGTGAAGAGCCACTGAGAAGCCAACAGAGCCACAGGAGAGCCACGAGGGGAAGTGACCCTGCTCAGAGTTGCTTCTAAAAAGATTGTTAGGCTGGCTCTTTGGAGGATAAATGTGAGAGGGGTAAGACAGAGCATGAAGATACATTAGGAGGCTGTTGCAGTGGTCCAGGTGAGTGGGAAGAATAACCTGAGCTAGCAAGATAGCCATGAGGATGGGAATCAGGATGGAATCAAGAATAAATTGGGAGGTGAAGTTCATCTAGGGTGACTAATTCATCCGTTTTCATGACAGTTGCCAAAATTTTGCACTGAAGTTCTCACATCCTGGGAAATTCCTCAGTCCCAGGAAAATGGGGACAGTTGGTGTCCTAGTCCATTCAGGCTGCTGTAACAAAATACCACAGACTGGGTAGCTTATAAACAACAAAAACGTATTTCTCAGTTCTGGAAACAGGAAGTCTGAGGTCAGAGTGCCAGCATGGTTGGCTAAAGGCCCTCTTCCAGATTGTAGACTTCTTGTTGTATTACCTCCGAAAGGCTCCAGTTTCGAATACCATCACATTGCAGATTAGGATTTTAATATATGAATATTGGGGGAAGACAAACCTTCATACCATAGCAGCTGGTCACCCTACATTCAGCAGACTTTATTGAATGGTGGGTTCAGGAAAAGGAAGGGATTGAGAATGAATGACATATCACTTGTAGGCAGTTTGTGGGGGCTGCCATCTTCTGAGAAAAAGAACATAAGAGAAGCTGGTTTTGAAGATAAGACGATGTACTTAGTTTAGCACAGATGGAAACTGAGGTGTCTTTGGCACTTACAGGGAGACATGAGCAGCACATCCTTGGGATTTAAGGAGTAGAGGAAACTGTGAGAATAGCTGAGATCACTCAAGGAAAGCAACAGTTTGATCAACTGTGATCAGGAATCCTTGATGAGCAATTTATTTTCCTTTTATCAAAGCCACATATTTCTCTGGAATACTGATTTAAAAAAGAGTGACTATCACCTGAAATGGTTATGAGGGCTACTCTGGCACTCAGTAAGGCAGCATCCCATGAGTGTCACCTAGCAGAGGACAGGGATCTGACACAGGAAGGGACTGATGAGAACTCCTAATAAAGCTGCAAATGTGAGGCTTCTGACTGGGGGGCCACCCCTCAGAGTGGAGAGTGGGATGGAGCACACACCTGGGAGGAAAGCTCCAAATGCAGCAAGAACTTGGAGAACATGAATGGAAAGCATTGGGCACCCACCTTTGCAGGCACATCATGGACCTCAACACTAGAGTCCTCCTTCCCTGATAGACTCTGGTGGCTCTGGTTAACCCCTAGTTTACCTCATTGCCCTTTCTCTGTAGTAACTGCTCACATTTTATAACTACTCTGACATTGTTTGGCTTTCTGGAGACCCATAAACCAGGCAGGGTAATACTTACAATCATCAATGTTCATACAGTTGATCACTTTCTACTTGACTCTCTTCCAAACACTTGACACTCATTTAACTTGTTTGATCCTTACAGTAACCTGTTTGGTGAAGACTTTCATTATTATCTTCATTTTAACTAATGAGGAAATTGAAGCACAAAGGGATTAGGCAACTTGCCAAAGTCACTTAGCTGCTAAATGGCAGAGCTGGTGTGAAACCAACATGATGTCATTGAATAAGATGTTGGGGAGAGAGGTGTCAATGAGAGCCGGCTCCAGCACACCTGCACCCCTCCCCATACCAGCCTGCCAACCCTGGAGAGTGGCTTCTGCTGTCCACCCAGTAGGTTTCTCCTGTCCTGAGCACCAGCCTTCACTTTCCCTGCCTCTAGAAGATGCCCAGTTTCCCCTGCCTCCTTCAGCTTCTTTTCAAGAACTTCCTGGGCTCCTCCTTCATCCCACATTTTAAGCTAGCACTAGATTAATATCCTTTACTCTTCTCCTTCAGAACACATAGTCCTTTATAGGGAGTTATCGGCTGTGCTATATCCTAACCTGGATTAGGCATTGGGGACCTGGGTTTGACATACAACATTGTCTTTTACTGTGTGTTTCTGGTTGCTTCACTTCTTTGGGTTTCCCTGGCTTCCCACATCTAAATAACAAAGTGTTAACTTGATCAGTGATTTTCAATGTAGACAGAGGGGTACCAGAATCGTGGTGTGTAAGTGGGTCAGGGCTTCTTCTAACTGTGATCCAGGCTATTCTTGATAACTTTTATCAAAATATGTGTGTTCCTGGGCTGGCTGAGTGGCTTGTTGGTTAAGAGTTGGCATGGGAGCACGAGCTTTGAGCAGCAGGGCCTCCGGGTCAGATCCCACATGAGCCAGTGATGCTGCACCCTCTACAGCTAAGATGGTGAACAACAGCTTGACCTGGAGCTGGGCTGCTGTGAGTCACCTGCGATGGTGTGGGCTGCAGTGAGGCTGGCAATGGGCTGCAGTAAGCTACGGTGAGTGGCCAGCAGCCAGTGTGAGTGGCCGGCAGCCAGTGAGAGCTGCCATGAGCCGCCGTGAGCAGCCTTCCAATGGCCGGCAACAGATCTGCCTCAGCCGGGAAGAGTGCAATGATCACAATACCAACATGGTCCAGTGAAATGACGTCCTCCACAACTTGACTGAAGAACAAAAAACACAGCAACTTGTCTGTTCCCCTTCCCCGATTCCTCAACGCTGTTCCCTCCCCCTTTTCCCCAATAAAATCTTAGAAAGAAAAAAAAATGTGTGTCCTATGTCACCTTCCCCCAGGGCTCTGCCTTCTAGGTGACAGAAAGCAAACCTGATAGGTCACCCTTACTACTGAGATTCCAAGTGTGGCCCCCATCCCACCCCCAGTTTGAATCATTGCTGTAGAAGCCTCCACCTGCTGATAGAAGTGTGTCTCATTTCTTTAGAGTGTTGTGTGGAAAAAAGATTGTGAGACACTCACTGTTCTAGAAGACCTGTAAGATCCATGGCAGTGCTTATGTTCCATGAGACGATGATTTCTATAAAATGCTAGTGTGAATGGCTAAGCCATTTCCCTATGATTTATGCTACAGAGAAAAGGGAAGAGTAGTCTTAAAAAGTGTGGAAGGAGTGAGGTAATGGGGGTTATGTGAGTCACAGAACTTTTTGCATAATAGAGTCATCTGAAACTCACCTGGGTTGTCTCGGGGAGAGGTGGAGGGGTCACTTTCTCACCCCTGTAGAGAGATGTCATAAGACTCAGGATAACCCAAAGCTCCTCTCCTCCCAGGAGCTCTGCCCAGACAGTTCTCTGCAGAGTGGCTATCCATTTACCTGGCTCCTTTCACACCCCTAATGAAATCTGTCTTTCCTGTTCTCCACTGCTGTGGGTTAAGTCAACATAAGCATTTATTGAGTGTCCACTGAGCCTAGAATCAGGCTGGATGGGGAGCAGAGCAAGAGGGGACAAAACCCAAGTAAGCTTTAGGCCCTGCTCTCAGGGGGCTCTTAGTCCAGCCTTCTCCCTTTGACACAACTCATAAGGGAGGAAAGAGAAGTCTTGGGCCATGAACAGACAACCAGGCCCCATGCTCATTTATTTGCTCACAAAGATTTCTCAGGTGTAGGGATGATGTGCACACCTGGAGACTGACAGTTCACTGAAAGAAGTGAGGACCAGGGCTGTTATCCTCGACTCCACCCCAAGCCATTGCGGGTTCACTCCAGCTTGGCAGTCCATCTTGGTCCAGTAGCCCTGGTGATGGCCCACTTCCGGGTAATTTGGGGCAGTTGTGCTCTGACTTGAATTCCTCCAGCTTCCCTGGAAACTCAAAATCTGGACTTCATAAAAATATAAACACGCCAAATTCATGCTTCTGCCTAAATTTTATTTCTACAAAATTTCTACCACAATAGGGTTTTACTATTACCATAGTAACCTCTGGGTGTGAACACAGATTCCAGAGAGAGAAGGAAGAAAAAGCAGAGAAACCCAAGCTTCAGAATGATGCACAGAGAAAGGGGCAGTGAGGTTGGGCTCGTAGCCATAGGCCTGACCCTGCCAGGAGGGCCTGGGGTCTTTGCCTGCCCTGATTGGGGCCTTGAGAGTATGTGGTCTGTGCTTTCTTTTACAGCTGTATTTGCCCATAAGTTATAGTATCTGGATGCCCAAGAACAAGTGATATTGCCCTGGTTTTTTTCTGATTGACATGAAGACTTTCTACCTTTTCCTTCTTCTCTTTCTTTCTTTCTTTCTTTCTTTCTTTCTTTCTTTCTTTCTTTCTTTCTTTCTTTCTTTCTTCTTTCTTTCTTTCTTTCTTTCTTTCTTTCTTTCTTTCTTTCTTTCTTTCTTCTTTCCTTCTTTCTATCTTAGGTGATCTAGGGGAATATACTTTTGTTTTCAGATGGTATCATTCTATGGCACCGTTTGAAAGAGCCAGGATGCAAACAAAGTTAAATACGATATGGGGATGAAATCAAAGAGCCAGAAGGAATGCCCAAAGCTAAAAGCACTCTGTCCCCTTCACCAGTGTGCGCAGTCCTTTGGTTTCTGTCCTTTTCAGGTCACAAGCCATGGGCACAAAGAGCCTCCCTCCAGGCTTTCAAAACAACAGCGATAAGGGCAACATACAAATAAGCAGAATCCCAGCCACCCGGTTAGGCAGGGCAGGCTGTCACACAATCCGTTACCATCAAATGTTCTGTATCTACAGGAAATGAAATGGCCTGAAGACAGTTAACAGGAAGTGGATAAAAACAATAACATATCTGACATCACAAAGGTAAAGTGCTTACCACAGTGCCTAGATCTGAGCTAACAGGTTTGCCACTTTAAAAAATGCAGTGGAAGTGTTGTTCCCAGAAACACTTGCCTTAAAGAGGCATGGGCTTCCTTCTCTAAGTCAGTTTCTAAAATAGGTTCTGATTCCTAAGACTCAAATCATCTCTGAACTCTTGGAGAGTGTTGTCTTAATGTAACTGTGTGTGTGTGTGTCCCACTTACACATGCAGAAACTTTTCAAAACACTTAAATCTCTAAGCAATATAAATGGTTTCACTTTTTAAACCCCTACATACATTTTTCTAGACATCTGGTTAGGAATACATAAAGGATTTAAGTTCCTGCAATAACACACCACAGAGCCCTGGGAATGCACAGATCTCCGCTGCAGGTCTTTGTACATGCTGCCCCCTCCTACTGTCCCTGTCCACACGTTCTTTTTTGGTTAATGCCTGTGCATCCATCAGCGCAGCTCTGAACACCTGCTCATACTAAAATCTTCTCTGGTGTCTCAAGCTCAGTTAAGAGCTGAAACTAAAAGAAGTTTTCTTAAAAGATGTGACATTTCCTGCTTGCAATTTGACTAAGCTGCCACTGGGGTGTGGAAGGAGCTGTGTTAGATCTTGGTAGGCAGTGCAGAGCAGGAAGGCATCAGCTGCAAAAGCAACACAACAGTTGTCTCTTATCAAACCTACTGTGGCCAGGGGATCCACCATAGGCTAGGTGATTTACTATTTCATTCAAAGTCTCTCATAGGTGTGCCCAGATGGAAATCGAGGCTCAGAGAAAGTAAATCAAAACAAAATAAAACAAAAACAAAACAAAAAAACAACTTCCCTAAGTGGGGATATAATAATACCACATGGTGACTGTAGTTGATAATACTGTATTTGAAAGTTGCTAAAACAACAGATCTTAAAAGTTCTCCTCACAAGGGGCTGGCTGTGTGGCCTGTTGATTAAGAGTTGGCTTGGGAGTGCTGGCTCTGAGCAGCAGCACTGCGATTCAGATCCTACATGAGGGCCAGTGATGCTGTGCCCTCTGCAGCTAAGATGGTGAACAACAGCTCAACCTGGAGCTGGGCTGCCATGAGTCGCCAGTGATGGAGTAGGCTGCAGCAGGGCTGCCGTGAGCTACCATGAGTGGCTGGCAGCCAGTGTGAGCAGCTGGCAGCTGGCATGAGCTACCGTGAGCCACCGTGAGCAGCTGTCCAGTGGCTGGCGAGTGACTACCTCACCTGGGAAGAGCTCAATGATAATACCAACATGGGCCAGTGAAGCGACATCCTCCACAACTAGACTGATGAACAAAAGGACAGCAACTTTTCTGTTCCCCTCCCCCAATTCCCCAATAAAATCTTTTAAAAAAAAATTCTCATCATAAAAAAAAAGTTGTAACTATGTATGGTGATGGATGTTAACTGAACTTATTATGGTGATCGTTTTTCCGTATACACAAATATTCGAATCATGATGTTATACACCTGAAATGAATAAAATTTTATATGTCAATTATACCTCAAAAAAGGGATCAGTATTTGTTTGTATTTAAACTGTAGCAATGTAACAGTAAATGAAATAAAATTGTCATTTAAAAAAAAAGACTTCTCTAAGTCAAATGACTGTCAAATTCAAAGCCAGCATTTAAACATAGGGCTTGGGCCAATGCCTGTGGTCTTTACCACTGTGCCATGTTGCTTCCCTTACACTGTCATCAGGTTTTCTGTGGTACTTTCTCAGTCCATGTATGTGGACCAAGATTCAAAAACAATGTGGCCATTTTGTGCCAGTAGCTTCCTGCCTCCTTTGTAAGCCTTGGTCAAAATCTTGGCAACAACAAATCAAGAGCTAAATTCTGAAGGATTGATGCCAGGGCATCACTGGCCCGTGCAAAAGACCTGGGCGATGGGCCCAGGGAAGGTATGTGTTTTGCAGGGAGTAGGTCAGCCTATCTATTTCATGGTCCATTGATTTCTAGTCAAAATTTATGCAGGTCCTAAAAGCTGGAGGCTCTGCTTTGGGTTTAACCCACACACAGTCTTTCTTTTTTTTTTCCTGATTTCTGAGGTTTAAAATTATTCTTGTCTTATGCAAAATTGTATTTCTGATGAAAATGCCTGAAGGCTGATTTGAAACTGTCAGACGCCATCAGTCATGAAGAGAAAAGCCAAAGGGGGCTGTCTGATGCACCAGATGTGTATAGATAGCTTTAGAAGAAGAGCGGTTTTCTATTTAATGCAATGGAGGAACGTCATTCTGAATGGTGCCTTGCTGTTCTTTACCCCCTCCCTACACACCCTGGTGAGGTGATAGCCAGAGGCAATATGGCCAAGTGGTTTAGAGCAGGTCTTTGAATAGACTTGTGTCCTTTGCTTGTTACCTGTGTAAGCTCCGAGTGTGTCTCATCTGCAACAAGGGAGCACCAATGCTCACCTCACATACATGCTGAGGGATTAAATAAAATCATGTATATACAGCATTTAACAGCAGTACCTAGAACACAGTGAATGCTATTGTTCAGTAAACAAATCTGGTGCACGTCAGATTAGCCAATGAGTGACGTTCCCTTCTATTCAGGCTCCTCTGATTCATTTCAAATTTCTTTTTCATAATAAAATTCCTATTCTACAACATGACTACCTTTTTCTAGACTAGGAAGCGCACAGAGGTGAAGTCTCAAAAGAGTGCAGAGAATGGAGGGAAAGGAAAGGAAGAGGTAGGTAGAGTAGTCAGACTTCTAGATGGTCCCCAAGATTTCCACACCCAGTATACATGCCCAGTCTAATCCCCTTCTCTGATGTGAGCAGGACTTGGGAAAATGATGGGATAGTTACTCCTGTGATTACTTTGTGTTACATAAGATTCCATCTTAGCTGACTGGCAAGAAAGGCTTGTCCTGCTGGCTTCAAAGAGATAAACAAACTGCCATTTTGAGAACTGCCTATGGGGACTTTGTGGCTAGGATCTGAGAGAGGCCCCTAGGAGCTGAGAGCTATCCTGGCTGATAGCCGGCAAGAAAGCAGAAATCTCAGTCCTACAACCCCAAGAACTAAATTCTGCCAAGAAACTGAATTAGGCTGGAAGACCCTGAGCTCCAGATGAGACCATAGCCCCAGCTAACGTCTTGATCTCAGCCTGGTGAGACTGAGTGCAGAGACCAGCTACCCCATGCCTGGATCTCTCTCTAAAAATACAAATAAGCATGTGGAAGACATCCCAAAGCCTTGAGAAGAAATGAGCAAGTTGTCACCTGAACTGTTTATCTAAGATAGGGAAAGGGCAGCTGGGAGGGAGGTTGTGATAAGAAGTGGACTCAAGAATCAAGTCAAGATGTTAACTGGAAAGGCATGGGGATGGCCCAGGTGGTAATGAAGAGTGCGTAGGATATGAGGGCTGACTTAGTGACAAATGGTTTTCTAAGCAAAGGTAGTCTAGTTCTGGATATTTTAAATCAACCCCTTCTCCCTCCTTGCCCCTATGTTCTTTTCACAGTAGGAAAATTTATAAATTCTTAAGCGCCTTTCTTTCTTTCCCCTCCTCAACTAGTAGAGAGAGATTAAAGGTTGCCCTCTCCAGGGTATTTGCACATCAGTAGGAATACATGGACTGTCTTAAGGACTTCAGGGCCCACAGGAATGAAGTGATTAATGATGGGTGTTTAGGCATGACATAGACTAGGGGACAATGGGGAAGAGTGAGCTTCCAGGACATGTTCCCACCACCATGTGGACAGTCATCTATCTAATTACTTGTTAAGGCCAGATGTCCCCAGATTACAGAATGTTAGAGCAGCACAACACCTTCTATTTCTAAATCCTAATCTTAGAGTAAGTGAATTGGGCCTGCAGAGGTTAAAGTGATTTATCCAAGGCTCCTTAGCACAATAAAGGCAGGGCCTGGTCTAGAATCCAGCCCTTGAACCCCTTAGTAGGGCTTACTGATCCACACAGTTCCACAGTCACCAGTGTGGGTGGATGTGGCCAGAATCCAGGAAGGGTCATGAGTCTCAGAGAGGAAAGGAAAAGCCAAACAGAGCCTCATGCCAGGTTGGCTACAGTGGGGGGCCTCTGAGGGAGCCTGCTGGAAGGCCCCTCACCAAGAGAAGACCTGTGGGGCAGAAGAGCAGAGAGAGCAGGAGAGCCTGAAGGGACAGGGAGACAGGGCTGTGAGAAGGGCCCCTCAAGAGCCCCACCCCAGCAGACCCACCTTGGAGCTCCACTCCACATTGAGCTCCATGCCTCTTCATAGGACTCCCTGCCTCCAACCTCTAGTCCAGCTCCATGTTGCTGCCAGAGGGCTTTTTCTAACATAAAAACAGATCACATCACTCCTGCATTAACCCTTCGGCGGTTCCTCACCACCTATAGGTCAGGGCAATTCTGCACGGTCTGCAAGGTTCTGGCTTCATTATGTAGGAACACTCTGGGCATTTACAGAACATCCGACCAACGGAGGCTTAAGCAAGCAAAGACATTTCATGATTTTACATGGCAGAGGTCTAAAGTAGGCAATCAGAGCTGGAGCATTGGCTTATCTCATCATGACTCATTCTCTTTCCAACTTCACCATCCTTAGCACGTGGGTTTGCCACCTCAAGGCTGCAAGCTGCTTGCTTTATTCCTCATTACATCTGTATTCCAAGTAGGAACAAGAGTTCCTGACCAGCAGCCATGACTGTCTCCTTCATGAGGAGAACAAAACACATTTCTGCTGCAGACCCCCAGCAGATATGCACTTATGTGTCATTGGCCAGACTGTGTCATATGGTCACTCCTATCTGCAAAATAGGTGTGAAAAATGTGGATTTAGCTTTCCAACCATTGGTAAACTGTCAAGAGGGAAAGGGATGGGAAGGCCTGTTAGGTCGGTCTGGCAACACTGAAGCCATACTAGCTTTTCAGGTCCTTGGTGGCCACTTGTTCCCTTGCCCAACCTCGCTGGGCTTGACTCAGGGTTCCTAGGACATCATGCCCTCCCACAGGTTCTCAGTCCGGAATATCCTCCACCTCAACAGCCTGGCAAATCCCTACTCCTCCCTGTCAGTTCAGCTCATCACACCTCGTCGATGTGACCCAGATTCCTCCATGGTGTCCAGCACAAGCTGCTCCCACAGCACTTACTCCTTAACAGCAGGTATTCCTCCACCTGAGAGCCCTCAGTACTCTGAGCTCTTCCAAGGCAGGAGTTGAGTCTCATTCTTATGTTCTCAGACTTCAGGCCTAAAATCTTATTTATACCTCCTTTCGCTTTTTCTGTGTCCCATATCGGATCCATAGTAAATTTTGTCTTCAAAATATATCCAGACATCTGATGTTTCTCACCAGCCCCACCACTTGGCACCCTCCTCCCCGCCACTATCATCTCTCATGTGTATTACTGCAGGGGTGTTCTGACTGATCCCCCTGATTTTTCTCTTCCTCCACCCCATCCAGTCAATTGTCAGCACAGCAAATCATATCACTCCTCTGCCCTAAACCTTCAAATGGCTCCTTATTTCACTCAGGTTGAAGTCAAAGTTATTTTCATGTCCTATAAGGCCTATATGATCTGCCCTCCCCCCCCCTTTATTTCTCTGATCTCATCTTCTAAGACTGTTCCTCTCACAAATGTGGCCCTCGCCATGATACTGACTCCCTATCGATCTTACCCAACGCTGTTCTGCCTTTGCATAGTTATCCCTCTGCCTAGACAGCTCTGCCCCAGATATCTATATGGCATGTTTCCTCACTTCCCTCAGGTCTTTATTCAATGTTGTCATTATAGCAAGGCCTTCCCTAACCACCCAACTTAAAATTGCAATGCCCCACTAACATCCCTCATCGCCCTTCCAGCTTTACTTTTCTTCAGGTTTATCTAACATAGTATATCAACTATGTATGTCATTGTTTGTTTGTCTCCATCACCCTCCTCATAGATTATAAGCTCCATGAAGGTTGTTTTGTTCTCTGCTATATTACCTAGAACACATGCTCGTTGCTCAACAAATATTATTATTTGATTAGTTGAATGAATGGATCTTTGCATCCCCAAAACAGTGACCCAATGCCTGCCCAATAACAAAAGATCAGTAACTGTGTTGAACTCATGGATAAACGTGACTCACTAAACCAGGAAGTGCAGAGAATGAATGTGCTGTGTAAAGGCTGGTAAGAAGCTGGCATCAAGGCAGAGTGTCAGGAAATAGGAGTCACAGCATTGGGAGCAGGGTATGGGGCAGGAGAGGGCTGGGGAAGGGAGGGGAGGGAGAGCAGTGACATTCAAGCCTTTCATTGCATCCAGGATTAAGTTCAATTAACCCTCCAAAAGGCAACTCAGTTGTTTTCTCTTTCATCCTTCAAGTTCAAGTTCGATTACGAAAAACCCCCTGCCCACGGCATGAATCTTGATTTAGAGGGTAGGAAGAGGGCTGCTTTTCTAGGTGTGCAGATGGAGGAAAAACTCAAGAATCAGAAGCCCTCCTGACTTTTCTGGGTGTGCAGCACAACAAAGGTCCAATTGGGCCGGTGTGTAGCCTGGCCAAAGGTAAATTGGGGAGGAGAAAAGGAGAAAGAAAGGCCCTGGTGAGGTGCCCAAAGCTCGGTCACTGCTGTAATGCAAGCTGTGTTTGTGACCCATTTTAACTGCCATTGGTTGTGTGTGTCATAGAGTCGAATCTGGACAAATCTGGTGGCTGTTTTTGAAATTCGATTCAACCTGGATACATTTGGTATCAGGTTTCTCTCCGGTGTGTGGTTTCTCCAACAAGCAGTTTAATTCTGGTAATTCATTTTCTGGACTTCAGAAGAGACTGTGAGTCTTGCCAGCTCCAAGTCAGAACATGTAAAACCAGTCACATGCAGGGAAGACCCAATTATCGCTGCAAAATGTGGCCATACACACTTTGTGAGCTTCTGAATATTTGTGTAAGTAAGCTTCACACAGGACATCTATCTCCAAAGTGGGAAGAAACTTAGGCTCCTGGACATGTGGCCACAGAGGGCATGAAACATGGTCACTGGTAATTCACACTTTTAAAGGTTAGACAAAGACAAATGCATGTTTAAGGTGGGAATGTACTCTAGAGTTTTAGCTTCCAGACATTTGTTATGGTTCTGAGTTTTTATTCTGTTTTGTTTTTTTTTTAATAGTCATCTGCAGAGAGAATGAAAGTCCCAGTTTTAAAAAGCTATCGTGTGCGCCGGCCGAGTGGCTCAGTTGGTTAAGAATTGGCTTAGAGTATGAGCTCTGAGCAACAGGGCTATTGGTTCGATTCCCACATGGGCTAGTGAATGCTGTGCCCTAGCTAAGCTGTCACTGAGGGGCCAATAGGTGGCAGGATGGCTCAGCTGGTGTAACAACAAGATTGCCTGTTCGATGGTGGGCTACGCCCACCAGCAACTAAGATTGAATTCAGCACCTTCAGCTTAGCTGCCGGCAGGATGGCTCAGAGGATACAGTGTGTGCTCTTAACAACAAGGCTGCTGGTTCCACTCCTGCATGGATGGTGGCTACGCCCACCCGCAACTAAGATTGAACACAACACCTTGAGCTTAGAGGCCACAGCTGCTGTTGGGAAGCCAGATGGCAACTGGCACCCTCCACAACGAAGATTGAAGAACAACTTGGCTGTTCCCCTCCCCCAATTCCCCAACACTGTTCTCTCTCCTCAATTCCCCAATAAAAAAATCTTAAAAAAAAAAAGCTATCATGTGATTCTGTGTGTTTCCATCCCCTTCCAACCTGTAAAACACTGATTATATCTTATGACTGTTTTTCTACAAAATAATCTAGATTAAGACAAAGGGGAGAGTTTAATTTTGTTGATGTTGTAAAATAGGTTATTTAAAGGTGCTTAATGTTATATTTGAGGATAAATTGCTTTAAGAGTGGTATAAAGTGAGAGAACTCAAGTAACAGGAGTCTATTTTTCCTATTTGTATAATTATAATTTTATAAGAAATATAGAAATGTAATAAAATTGTACTGCAATTAGATTTTTATTCATTTTAAAACCTGTAAGAAATGGCATGGCTGCTGTGCTGCCTGTGTTTCTGGACAGTAGCTTAATTAAATTAATATGAAAATTTCACTATTTTCAATTCTCATAAAATAAAGTTCTTGGCATGTTGCTGTGGCCAGCTTTTCTTGTGAGAAGAGCTCTATTGTCAAAGAATTTGCAATCTCATTCTTACATTTGCCTGACTTACACATTTATTAAACTCTTCTGAAACTTCCATTAAAGGAAATCAGAAAAGAAAAAAACCTGAAAAATAGGATAAAATTTTCTTTAAAATCCTTTGAAGGGGCCGGCCGAGTGGCTCAGTTGGTTAAGAGTTAGCTTACGAGCACAAGCTCTGAGCAATAGGGCCACCGGTTAGATTCCCACATGGGGCAGTGATGCTATTCCTGAGCTGAGCTGCCGCTGAGTTGCCAACAGGTGGCAGGATGGCTCAGCTGGTGAGAGCAGGTGTTCCTAACAACAAGACTGCCTGTTTGATGGTGGGCTATGCCCGCCCCAAACTAAGACTCGGCATGAGCTGAGCTGCCTGCCACCTGGATGGCTCAGTGGATAAGGTGTATGCTCTTAACAACCAGGCTGCTAGTTTGGCTCCTGCATGGATGGATGGTGGCTATGCCCACCTGCAACTAAGATTGTAACATAGCACCTTTAGCTTAGAGGCCACGAGCTGCCGTGGGCACATGGCGACTGGCGCCCTCCACAACGAAGATTGAACACCAACTTGGCTGTTCTGCTCCCCCAATTCCCCAATTAAAAAAAAAAACTCCTTTGAAAATGGATTATGACATAAATCAAGGATCTCATTTTTTTCAAGTTTGAGCTGTTAATTAATTTTCTAATCTTAATTTTTAAAAAAGGTATAGTTAATCAGAATTCTACAGTTCCTCTTTAATATGTATTGATTCTATCAGGTTTTTTAGAAGAAACCTAGTCAGTAATCAATTTCTATTGAGCTTGATTTCACTATTCACAAACTTATCAATAGAGGTTGTTAATAAATCATTTTAATGTCCTTAAAGAAAAAAAATGTGAATTAAAAAAAAAAAGTAAGCATAGCTATATGCCTCATAGCATTACCAATACAGCCAGATTTGTCCCAAACTTTCTGGGAAAATCCAGAGTCAAGTAATTTTATTTTTTCCATTGATGGCAATTGGTTAAGTGTATAGCTGAACGAGATTTAGAATTTCCCCCACAAAACAAAATTCAGAAATTAGCAAGAACCGTTGGTGAGACCACATGTCTTATTTTTTAGTTTAGAAAATATTGTCACTATGACCATGAACTTTTATTGAGAACTATACTACTAAAGCTGAAGGGATCATATGAATTTTTTCCAATTTCTCTGAGAGAATGCCAAGCCAAAGGAGTGGGTATGCAAAATCTCCTTCACAATGGATGGGAAATTTACCTTGGGCAGGACCACATCCCCAGGTCGTGGGCTAAAGCAATGGAAGTGGAGCCCTGGGCCTCAGGACACAAGTGCCAGGTCCAGCTGAGGCTCCAAGCTAACAGTTTGGCAGTCAAAGTCCCTGTTTGCTCACTTATGAAATGGGCCAGATAATACCTTTCTTCTCCTTGGATTTTTGCAGAATTGCATGAGATGTCTGTGCAACTGCTTTGGAAAATACCAAATGTCCTCCATCCTGGACCTGAGGGCCAGGTGTCCTGGACCTGAGGACTTGAGGAATCTATGCAGAAACTGAGCTGAGATAGCTGCATAACTGAGCAGGGTTCAGAGGTCACAGCCAGAGCAGAGCCTGGGCCCCTGCAGCTTCCTCAGCTGCAGAAGAGCTGGGGAAGGGGGAGTGGGCTCAGGCACCAAAGGACCATGGACTTGAGGGCTTGCTGCCTCTGCCCAGGCCGAGTACTGGAGTGAGCTACAAACTGGACCCTGGCTATGTTGGGAGAGATGGTCTGTGGTACCCCTGGAGGCAGCACCTGGGGCTATGAACTATAAAGTAGTAAGATGCTCCTCCCTCTTCTTCTTTCATAAATTCACATTACTGAATAAAAAGTAAACAATAACATACATTCTCTCTTGCCATTCCCCCTCTCCCTGGTTCTTGCCTTTAAGAACCCACTTCCCTCACTTCTGGGGAGAAAGATAGGCGCTCTTTCTGTTGATTGTAAAATATTCCTAGTTATAATCCTGAGCTCTAGTTATACAAATGAAAGGGAATCTTGTGATCAGACCTAGATTCAGTGTGTCACCTGTATACATCTGTATACAATTAAAACCTCCTTTCACTGAACCAACGGGTAGATCTGTATGAACATGTAGCATGTAGCAGTTGTCTGAACACAGTGTAACCTTGGATACCAGGCAGCCAAACTTTCTCAGTCTTGTTGCTAAGGCAACAAGTGTGGGGGAGTCCAGCATATCTAGCTACATGCTGGGCTGACAGCAGGAGAAAATGGGGTAGAGGGATGGTGAGGGCCCTGGGCTACCCACCTCTTCAAGACCTCATCTGAAAAGGCCACAGGGACAATGCAATGACTTGTAGTCATCAATGGCCAGGGAACCTCTAAGTGGGACCCTATTATGCACTCTTGGGGAGTACTGTACAGGCAGGGTAGGCTTGGGGCAAGGCAGGTTGTGGACAGAGAGGGGTGAAGGAGAGAGAGGCTAGAGAGTTGAGGAATGTGGAGTAAAGGCAGACATCAGCTATCTAGCACGATGAAGGCTGGTTCCAGAATATTGCTGGCACAGTACCAAACACGAGACAATCCAGAACATACTCATAGCCACAAAATCCACACCAGTGAGTTGTGTCATATATTAGCCTAATTAATCCTATAATGAACCACCAGTGAGTGGTTGAAAGTTAAATCTGAAGGTTTTAGAATATCTGGGACCGGCTGAGTGGTGCGGTGGTTAAGCGCTGGCTTAGGAAGCCAGCGGCCCCGGTTCGGGTCCCACATAGGAGGGCCAGTGACACTGCTCTCAAAAAAAAAAAAAAAAAAAAAAAAAAAATCTTGGGCCGGCCGAGTGGCGCATTGGTTAAGCGCTGGTTTTGGGATGCCAGCGGCCCCGGTTCGGATCCCACATGAGGGCCAGTGACACTGCCCTCTACAGCTAACAACAGCTCCACCTGGAGCTGGGCTGTGCGAGCCCCGGTGATGGTGTGGGCTGCAGCCCCTGCTGCAGTGGGCTGCCATGGGCTACAGTGAGTGGCCCGCAGCCAGCGTGAGCAGCTGGCAGCCAAGCATGAGCTGCCGATAGCCGCAGTGAGCGACATCCAGAGGCCAGCGACCGATCTGCCGCATCCGGGAAGAGCGCAATGACGATACCAACAGTGAAGCAACATCCTCCGCAACTAAACTGAAAAACAAAAAAAAGACAGCAACTTGTCTGTTCCCCTTCCCCGATTCCCCAACGCTGTTCCCCTCCGCCAATTCCCCAATAAAATCTTTAAAAAAAAAAAAAAAAAAAAGAATATCTGAAGAGCACGTAGAAAGAGACAAAGGTATTAAAATGGGAAAGTACTTGCTCCTCCCCTACTAGTTGTTTGATTAAAGAACCTGTTAACTCTGTTTCCATCAGATTTGACCTGCAGAGCCCAATGGCCGCTTCAAGCCCAGGAAGGC
The DNA here is from genome assembly GCA_033961575.1 of Aselliscus stoliczkanus. Taxonomy (NCBI): domain Eukaryota; kingdom Metazoa; phylum Chordata; class Mammalia; order Chiroptera; family Hipposideridae; genus Aselliscus; species Aselliscus stoliczkanus. The sequence goes on from CM066731.1 coordinate 30,868,421, forward strand.
AAGAGCCTTTGTTCTCCCTTGGCACGGAGTGGGAAGAGGGTCCCTACTCCCTCCTGGACCTGGAGTGGAGAATCACTCTTATGTGCCCTCAATCCAGGCAGTGCCTCCACAGGCCCTGAACCACCTGTCTCCACTCTACCATTTGTAATTTTTGTTATTTTTGTTATTAAGATTTACAGCTTTTTTGAGATATAGAGAAATTTAAAAAGATACAGAGGTGATGGGCCATTAAAATAATCATTAATAAAAAATGTATAAAATTTTGGATGGAAGGGTGGGTCACTCAAAAAGCAACAGGAATGCCTGTTTCGGAAAAATCTAAGCTGAAGATAATTGCTAAAATTGAGCCCCAAATTTAGATCTGAGCTTTTTGGCCACCAAGTTTCAACCAGCAACTCAATGAAGTTCTAATGATCATATAAGCACTAGAGATGTCACTTGTTTTGTTTTATACTAACTAGGCCTGCAGAGGCTACTGCCTGCATCCAGGGCTCCTGCTGCCCTCCTGAGCCCACCCCCACTTATGCCCACACTGACTGGATGAAGGCAATCCTTCCATATCCTAGCCTGCCTTTTATGCATCAAATATCTTTTTCACATGCCAAGCTCTGTGAAAAGTATTGGGATATAATGATGAAAGAAAGCCTCAAGTCTCTTCCATTTGGAAGTTTATAGTCAACAAGGAAGAAAATCCTAAACAGATCATCTCCCTTTGGCCTAGCAGGATTGGATGAACTAGACCAATCAGATTGTTCTCTCAGGACATGGGAATTGAGACAATGAATAAGAAAGCCAGGGAGATGAGAGCTCATGTAGTCCTGGCAGCCAAGAAGAGGACTCTGGACCATGAGAAAGGGGGTGAAAGGGTGCTTGTTTGCAGAGAGGGAGCCTAGAGCAGAGGCTGGGGAAGAGGCCTAAACAAGAGGCCCATGACCGGATGGAAAGGAAGAGAATAGTCTCATTGCCAACAGCAAGTCCAAGATCATGGTGCCAACAAATTCATGTCTGGTAAAGGAAGGCCCTCTCTTGGGTTGCAGACTGCCTACTTCTCACTGTGTCTTCACATGGTGGAAGAGACTAGGGATCTCTCTGGAGACTCTTTTATAAGAACACTAATCCTATACACTAGAGCTCTACCCTCATAAGTACCTCCCAAAAGCCTCACCTCTAATACCATCATCTTTGGCAGGGAGGGGGGTAGGATTTCAACATATGAATTTGGAGAGGACACAACAGACACTTAGACCAAAGCACTAAATGACATCTCAAGCCTAGTATGGAAGACATCTCTCACTTGTGCCCCCAGAAGCCATTCACCTTATTCTGGTAATTAAATAGAGCACTGACTTTTGTCTGCAAAATCAGCTCCTTTCTATTCTCATCCTTGTGCTCTGGTTAGAGTGGTGGAGCATGTGACCTAAGCTTAAGCCAATCAGAGCACCCAGTTCTCTAAGCCCAGTGATTGGACCCAATCAAAGCCAAAGCGAGGTGACCATTGCAAGGATTTCTGGGAAAGAGACCACTCTTTCACTGTAGTTGGAGTTGGAGGACCATGACGAGCAGCTGCAGAGCTTGAGTATGAGGTGTACACACAGAGGAATGGAGCCAAAATATGGGGAAGAGAGCTGGATCCTTATGACCTTGTTTGAGACGCTTTCACTCTATGCCTGAAACGAAACTCCTCTTGAATGTTTCAGTTAGGTGATCCAAATAAAAAGTCTCTGTTTTAAAATTTCATTTTGTTTGTTGCCACAGGCAAGTGAAGTCACCCTAAACAAAATTATCTGAGGTTGGGATGAGGTGCAGAGGTCAGAAAAGGGATGGTCTGGCTGAAATGTGGAGGAGGTTCAGGGAAAGGTATAGGGTACTTGTATAATAAACCTACATGAGAGAAAATTGAAGCACTCATAGCTTTCTCTTGTTTTCTATGTGGTTAAAAAGTTTGTGATGTTTGTATACTGTTGCAGAGAAATACATAATTGGGACTTTTATTTCCTAATTTATGGCACTGGCTTAAATTTTTTGCACAGTTCTATCATATTTCCAAAAGTCTAAAGAAAAATGTACCCCTCACACATACATACCCCCATGCCATGCCCGCTTGCCCTCTCCTCCATGCCATATTTATGTAGAATACACTTTCTTTAGGGCACACTTCATTCCCTTCCATGACAAGTATCCAAGATAGGAAAGCTCTCTACACATGTGCTACCTTGTCCCCGAAAATTGCTGCCCCAATTTGACTGGCTGGCTTACTGCTAACCACTGTCTACCTCTCCCTCTTAAATCCCTCTTGTCTGGCAACAGAAGGACAGATTCTCTGGCTGTCCCCAAATATGTCATTCTCAGCCTCATTTCTACTTTTAATTTTATAGAACAATCAGTAAATGTGGTTTCATTTTCACTGGGTTTGTATCTTCTTTCTGGTATGAATTTAGAAGAACACGAGTCCTATGAGATGTTTTTCACAAACAGAGCTTGAAATCCAATTTGGAAAATATTGCACACTATAACCCCCCTTGGAGATTCACAGGCTATACTTTTATTTCAAGCCTCTGAGAGGTCCAACAATTTAAATTTTATTTAGTCCATCTTTACTCATATTTTAATAGCAAGAGATTATTTTTAATGTTGTGTTAACTCCTAAGATTCTTCAGAATAAAAATACCATAGAGAATGCTTTGAGAAATGTTGATTTAAAGTAGAGCAGGCATGATCAGTGAATTTTAAGCAAATCTTCTATTGACTCTACTATTGTTGTAAGAATTTAACTTCAAATATTTTGAAGCAGATTAGGAATGTTCTTTTATCTTCTGCTCTGATGAAAGCAGATGCCTTTTATGTGCAAATGGGTCTGAGTCCATCATTTTCTCTCCTTTTCTTAAATCCTAGAGCTCCGAGTGTTCTTTATGCAATAATCAAGCAGGAGACCAAATGAGATGACGACTAAGAAAGGCCCCTGGATTTCCTCTAAGGGAATATGCTAGATATAAGCAGGAACAGAGATAATAACAAAAAACATGCAACTGAGGTCAAGTACAGCTAGGAGACTGTGGGTAAATTTACAATGATGGCATTGAGACTGTTAATAGAAGTGGCATGGTCTCCTCCATTATTGCTTTCTTCTCCCCAAAGGTTGAGGAATTTGGAGCCAAATGAATGGAGATACCGAGCTGTTTGAGTGTTCAAGGCAGCGGTCACAAAGGATGTCTTTTCCCTTCTTGTTCCCAGAGTGAAGCCACTCATAATGGCTGTTTTAAACACGGTATGTGCCAGGTACAGGGTGTCATTTATTACCATTTTGCAAATAAGGAAACAAGTTTAGAAGCTGGCCTAAGGCCATCAATGTAGTAAACTGTATCCCTTTACCAGAAAGCTACATGGTCTCACGTCACTTTGGCAGTGTCCAGCCAGCTTATCCCACTTTGTCCCAGGGGTGACATGGGAGTGTGGCAGGTGTGTTCAAGGTTTCAAGCCCACAGCCTGATAAGGCTAATCTAAGTTCATTGACAGCCCTAGCTTGGGACTTGGGCACCTGAGCCACAGTCTGAGAGGAGACTAGAAGCCAGCTGATTGTCTCTAGAGACTTGTGAGCAGTTCTCAAAGTATCTTACTAGGTGCTCGGAGGAGACATATGCGTTCGTTTCTGGTGTATTTGACTCATGTTTTCACTGTTTAGTAGCATAAACATTAAATACTTTTATAATTAAGTGAGGCTTTTTTATTTGAATAAAAATACAAGAGGAGCCGGCCGAGTGGCGCGGTGGTTAAGCGCTGGCTTGGGAAGCCAGCGGCCCCGGTTTGGGTCCCACATATGAGGGTCAGTGACACTGCCCTCAAAAAAAAAAAAATACAACAGGAAAAGAGAGGAAAAACTTGTCTTTAATGAGTTAATAATTGTGTGGTAATTAACTATTATTAGGAGTAAAGTATGACCTTAATCCTTTCTAGTTTTTTTTTAAAAAAATAAACTAGGGGATTTTAATGGGGGTGAGATGAAAAACATCCTGAACCATCTCCGGTCCTGTTTTTAGTGAGGGGGGGATGCTCAGGATGAGCTGAGGTGTGCCTAGAGGTAGAAAAGAAAATCGAGGGGAAAACATCTTGGGTAAGCATTGTCTCCCAGGCTACTTATTTCTTTACATTTAACTGCTGTCATAAAGCAAGGCTGAGTCATTCTAGAAAGGGCATGTACTTACCTTATATATCCATCTTTTTAATTTTCCTATTATCTAACTATGCTTGGCAGTATAATTAACTATGCATATGTCTGACATCTCCTCTATTTTATACTTCCACATTTGATTTACATAAGCAATGACAAATGTGAGAATTTGAAATCAGACTGATCTGAGTTTCCATGCTGACTTTGCATTTGACTTCGGATAAATTGCTTCAATTCTATGAGCGTGTTTTCTCACATGTAAAATGGGGATAGTAATAGTCCTGATTTCAAAAGTTGTGAAGTTTAAAAAGCATAATACATATAAATTTCTTAGTGTAATGCTTGGCACATAGGAAGTGCTCAGAACATGATAGGTTTCCATCTTAAGGAAAAAGCTTTTTTTATAATGAATATAAGGGTAATAAGTATTTGTAAAATGTTTTTATGCATATTATCTTGATCCTAATACTGAGCCTTACAATTAGGAGGCAGGTTTCTGAGGAGAAATTGGCATTCTTTTACAATTATGGTAGAAGAGTAATGGATAAATTATCCTGCAGGACATATGAACAAAGATGTATATGCAAAAATATTCATCAAAATCTTGTTAATAATACTGAAATTTTAGAAACAACCCAAATCTTCAGCAATATGATATTGATTAATAAATTCTGGTATATCCATACATTAATGAGGAATCTTTTAGTTGCAAGTTGCACACCATAGTTCATACTAGCTTAAGTCAAAGAGGGGGTTTATTGGAGTAATCAGGAGGGGCAGGCCTACCTCAGATGCTACTCCTCTGTAAAACCGTCTCTGACCCATCAGGCAAGATGAATACTTCTCTCTGTGAGGCCAAAGTACAGATTTTTTGTATTTTTCTATCCCTAGTTTCTGAAACAGTGCCTAATCCAAGCTAGGAGATTAGAAAATGAATCAACCAATGATTTCATGTGAAGGGTCAGAAGGAAGCAGTATGGTGAAGTAGAAAGAGACTTGGAGACAGAGATTCTCAGTATAGGACCTACCTCCATTGCTTACTAGCTCTGTGACCTTAGGCAAGTCACTCAACCGACCTGAGCCTCAAGTTCCTCATGTAAAATCACAATCATAATAGCCACCTGCACCAAAATGGCAGAGGGTTAAAGAAGATTATATATATATATATAATTATAAAAGTAAAGGAATTAAATAACCTCTTTCGATGCCCCTTAAATAACTTAAAATTTTTAGCTTACTTTTACTCCCATTGTCCTCCTTTACCCACTTGTTGCAGGTCTATATGAAAATAATCTGGGACTCTAGATATTTCCTAAGGTAACATTCTTTCATTGATTCATTGAAAAACACTTATCCTATATGTCAGGCACTATGTAAGTTCTGAGACCCCAAAATGACAGAGACAGAGATATAAAAAAATAATAGCAAGATTGTGTGGGAAGTTCTGTCAAAGGGGTGTGATGAAGAGGCCTACTATGGAAATGCGGAGGCAGGAGCATCAGTCCCCAGATCACTGGTATATGAAGCTTGAAGGTTGCTGAAGATGTGGGTTCTTTCTTAAAGTGAGCAAGACCTTGGTGGGATGCTGGCTTTTATACTTAACTTTAGTTACACCACACAGTGGTAACAACAGCAAAAAAGAGTATCTTTGATGAAATGACCAGACTTCTGGTTATTCCCCTAATGTAGGAGGGATAGGTAGGACTGATTCATGCACTAGGGTAGTCCCCTGGGACTCTGGGATAGCGCAAAGGATGACCAGGTGAGGGGAAGTGTGGACTTCCTGCTAATGGAGGCACGAGGGGCATCAGGTGTTGGACCTCAAGGCAATACTCGATGCCACAAAGCGGACGTCATTTTACCCAACCCGGTAGACCAGGAGACCTGGGTTACATTAGAAAACCTTGTTTCATGGACGGGAGCTGGCATCCTCACTTCCCAAAATTCTACCTCAGAGTCAAGTTAACAAGCAGGGTGAAGGCAGGGTGGGCTGGCAAGTGTGTCTAGGGACCCCACTCCAGTTCCATTCCTTCCAGTCTGGATGGCTGCTGTTTTCCTACTGTCTTCAACTTCCAACATCCCAGACTCCTGAAGTCCTGCGGTTATCTGTCTTGGCAGCTACAACTTGGGCATTCTAGCTCCCACCACCCCACTAGGTAAGGTAAGGAAGCTGCCAGGCTTCAAACGTATGATACCTGGTGCCAGGTGCTCCATCCTGATTGGCCCCAGCACACATCCTCTTTTCTGGTTTCTGCATTGCCTTAGATCCACATCTGATTCTTAATTTAACTGTTGACACCTTCCCCTCTGGCGTTTCATTCAATGATAAGAGCCTCCAAGTCCCTCACTGGTGCTGGAGCCTATGAATGAAGAGAGAAGGTACATTTTTACTTGAACGCCTCTTCTGCCCACTCTCTCCTACAACCTTATCCTGTAACCAAAATCCACCTGCCATTCTACAACCATCTCATAGCTTCTCACCATGTATGTGGCAAAGAGAATAAGCAGAGATGTCTTAGGCCATCACTGCATTCTTTTCATCTCGGGATTCTCCTTGTCATCTGGCAGATGCTCTGAGGTCACAGCCTGTGCAGGAAAAAAACAACAACTAGGAAACACTATACAGGAGCATTTGGTGGTCACTTAGGAAGTTTTTCCCCAAAATGCTAATGACAGCAACTTAGCTCTATGAAACTTGTTAGCAAAAGCATTTAACATTCCTGCCATATCCTTCAAATATTTAAAATTCACATATTCATAAAATTCACATATTGAAATTTAAAAATAATAAAAATATAAAGAAAGTGAACATCCTCCATAATTCTGGCTGTTTATTTTAAGTTTTAGCTACTAAAAGAGAACCAAAGCTGGAGTGAGAAAAGATCTTGGTTTCTATTCCCCTTCTCACCCTTTCCCCACACGGTTCACCTTTTCCAAAGCACCTGCCATTTGTTTCTGAATCTTCCTTCTGTTTTTCCCTTTGCTACTCCCTCTTTTGTAAGATTTTAGTTTACAGTCAAAATGAGGAGATGGCCAAGTTGAAAAAGTCACTGCAGGTGGCTGACGCCATGCTCAGCAGGGGTTGTCTCTGTGCCATCCATGAAGCATTCAAGTGTCCTGCAGTCCATAGCTTGAGCCAGCCAGTGGATGCATGTGTCTGTGAATTTCCTTCTGCATTGCACCAAAATACTGTCAGTGGAAGGTAGATGGAGCTGCAATTATAGCTAATCATTTGCTATTTAAAGGATATCTTTTTAGCAACTTTCATTTTTCAGAAGACAATGAAGGAAGATGACAGCAGGGTCAGACTTGTGCTTCAGGAAGATCATTCTGGAAACTATGTGGAGAACAGATCTGAAGTGTACACAGCCCCAGAGGCTGCTGCAGGAAACTGGGAGGCACATGGGGTAGTCAATCATTATTGTAATGGCTTCCAATGAGCCATGCCCTCTTGTGCTCAGACCCTTTTGAGATGTGACATTACCACTCTTCCTATCAAGAGATTGAATCTATTTCTTCACACCTTTGACTCTGTCCTAGCCTTGTGACATAATTTTATCAGTAGAATGCAGCAGATGTGACCTTCTATCACTTCCAAAGCCAGGACTTGAGGGGCCATGCAGTTTCCACACTCTTTCTTCTTGGAACTCTGAGACCACCGCACTGCAAAGAAATCAGTCCAGCCCACTGGAGTTGAGAAGCAATTTGAAGAACTGAGGCACCCCAGTCAGATAGCCATTCCAGCATCTCTCTGACACAATTATATAAGTGAGCTCAGGCTAGAGCAGCCCAAAAACCATTCATCAGAAATAATAAACCTGTATTGTTTTAAGCCACTACATTTGGGGAGGTTTGTTATGCAGCACAGGTAACTGTTATAGATAGTGCATGCTCTTAACTAGAGCGTTAGTAGCATTTATTCATTTAACACATATTTTTGAGCACCTATTATGTGGTAGGCTCTATTCTAGGCCTGTCCACATGGAGCTTCTTTTCTATGGGGGAATGGATTGGACAGAAGGGATGGACTTGAGAGATATTTAGGACACAGATTTGGGAGGGACCCATAATTAATTGGATATGGAGGGTGAGGGAGAGAGGAGTACAGAATGGATTTCCAGGCTTCCAGTGTGGGAGATGAGGGTAATAGTTAGGCCACACAGAGATAAGCAAACCAGACAGAGTTTTCCAGTGTGGGACACATGGGCGCCTGTGGAGCAACTAGATGACAAGTGTAAATAGGTGTCCAAAGCTCAGGATGGATGTCAAGATAAATATTTTGCAGTCATCCTGTCCTGTACAATTCAGCCAATATTTATTGTATGACAATCATATGTCAATCATTCTGAGGTACCAGGCACTACAATGACAAATAAGACATGGCTCAGTGGAGGAGACAACAATGTTTATGGTGGCATGTTGTTTGATAGAGAAAATTCAGGGCTCTATCAGACACAGACTGGGAGGACAGAGAAATAGCATATAAACTGTAGTCGAAACTATGACATTGAATAAGGTTATCCTTGGAGTACAGAAAGGGAGAAAAGTGATAGGCCAAGGACAAAATCCTGGGAAAGCATAAGCATATGAGAAAGAGTAGGTGATACTGCAGATGAGGGAGGTGCAGGGGAAAGGGGGTAAGGGACAGGGAGAGAAAACAATTGCCCGTTTTCATTGACCAAGGATTATAAGGGCGAGAGGTTGGTTAAGAAGAAGTGGCTGAATATGTTCAAGTTGTTTTGGAGTTCAAACAGTCTAAGCTGTTTCAGGGAGGGTCTGGCTTGGCATGAGCTTTGCTGTGGACTCCCAGAAGCTCTGTTGGGGGTCCTGAAGCCCACTCTGGGCAAAGTCTGCCTCCATGAATGCCCAGGAGGGACATTCATTCTGCAAGTCCCTAAGGGACTCTGCATCCTACTGCTCCTGTAGTGTTGGCTGCTTTGTTTGGGTGCTTTGTTTTCTCACGTGCAACCCTCTGTTTCCTTTAAGCTGGTTGGTTTATATTAATTTTGCCCTTATTCTTTGTCTCATAGAATATTACGAAGCCACCCCACTTGGGGACCAATATTTCATGAAGCTACCCCCAGCTAGAGCCTATCATCCATATAGTTAGATGCTTGTACAACTTAATAAAAGCAGGACTCAGAGATGAATCCATAGCCAGCTCTCATTATCTGTCCTGAAATAGAAACAGTGGCCCAAAAGAATTCTGGGCTGAATTATGTCCTCCCAATAAAGAAATGTTGAAGTTCTAACCCCCAGCACCTTAGAATGTGATCTGATTTGGATATAGGGACTTTACAGAGGTAATTAAACTAAAATGAGGTCTTTAGAGTGGGCCCTAATTCAGTATGACTGATGTCCTTTTGAAAATGGAAATTTTGGGCACAGACAGATATGCACATAGGGAAAATGCCACATGAAGGTTGGAGTTATGCTGCCACAAATTAAGGAACCACCAGAAGCTAGGAGAAAGGTCTGGTACAGATCCTTTCCTAGACCCTTCAGAGGAAGGATGACATTGCAGTCATCTTGATCTCAGACTTTTAGCTTCCAGAACCATGAGATAATAAATTTCTGATAAGTCACTAGGTTTGTGATGCTTTGTTATGGCAGCCCTAGCAAACTAATACAAATTCCAAATTTGAATAAGCCAGAATCATTTGGTTAGATCTTTGAAATGTGTCAGAATAGAATTGTTATCCATTGGAGTTCAACTGGCTAAGGAATTATGATGAATTTAGAAGAACACAGAGTAGGGCTGGCCGAGCGACTCAGTTGGTTAAGAGCTCGCTCAAGAGCGCAAGCTGAGCTCTGAGCAACAGCAGTTCAATGCCCAGCCTGAGCTGAGCTGCTGCTGAGCTGCCAACAGGTGGCAGGATGGCTCAGCTAAAATAAATAAATTAAAAAAAAATAGAAGAGCACAGAGTAAATTTTGCCACTGCATTGTCTTTGTGTTTGCTGAGTAAACAATATAAAAGAGAGAGTATACACTACTAAGGAGAACAAACTATTTTCAAACTTTCAATTGGTTTAGAAGTATTATTTACATGTAACTGAGGTAGTAGTTAAAAGTGGTCTCTTATTTATACACTGAGCTAAGCACCCCAGGGAACTCTCTTGTTTCCCACTGTGTGCCACTGTTGGCTAGTCAGTGGTTCAGATGTCTCTCTAATACACTGACTAGTTGTCTCCTCAACTAGTCAAAACAGGTGAGGTTTTAATACTAACCCTGCTGGGTACTTTGTGCTGGCCTCTCATCCTACTCTGAGTCCTGGGAGGTTGACCCACATGGATTGTAAAAATAGGTTCCCTCCCAGTTTGGTTCAGCAAAACAGAGGTATTGGCAGGAATTAAGAGAAGAGGAGAGTGACAGAGGAGCATTTATTCCCTGGGGTATGATGCTCCTTCTTGGCTCTATTTCTCGGTGTCCTGGTCCCCATGCCAGGGCTAACATCCTGAAATTGAAGCCGGGTGTTCTTTCTGAAACAGTTGCTAAAACAGGCTTTCACAATCAGTGATCCTACATGACTGCTGCCCCAAATCCTGTTTGCCTAAATACAAACAAGCTTTCTTTGATGAGCAAATGCTCTTTGCTACTTCATGTGTTTGTTGTTGAAATGAATGGTAGTAACACATGATGCTAGTCTTACACAAGAGTTACATCTATTGATTGCAGGGTCTCTCTAACAAATTTCAACTTTCAGAAGTTACAGAGGAATGTAAATAAAAGCTGTGTGGGAAAAATAAATCAGAGAGTTACAGGTCTTTGGAGCTGAGCAGAGCTGAAATTCCTGTTTTGATAGAAGACAAAATATGAAATGATTTGCCCAAAATCACACAGCTGTGTTTCATGGCAAAGTAGAAACCAGCACTCTTGATTTCAAGTCCAGTGCTCTTTTCACAGCATTCACCATACAAATAATGAGATACTTAGGGAGTCCATGGAAAACATCCCCGCTGAAGTCCCAAGGTCAGCTCTTTCATTCTGGTAGTTCATTCATTCTGACCATCCAATTAATCTACATGATTCTAGGTGCCTCGTTAGCGCAGTAGGTAGAACGTCAGTCTCATAAACTACATGTCTCTATATCAAATACTTTGGCCATCATTTTTAGAAGTGTTTTTGATGATTTAACATAATGCACAAATTTTAATAATGCAAAATATACAAATAATGCAGTATGAACCCCACTTTTTTGGCCCAGATATTTTGTCCTTGTTGCTATTAATGTTTAACTAGAATGTATAATTCATAAGGGTAGGGATTATATTGGTCTTTTCCATGTTTTCCTCAGTGTCAAATACAGTGCCTGGGATATAGTTAGCACTCAATAAATATTGGTTAAGTATAGAATTGTTACAGAATATTGGCACAAAAATTAGAAATGAATAGGTTATACTTTACAAAAGTTGTCAGAATATTTTTTGGATGACATCCTGATTGCCAGGTTTTTTTTTTCATCCTCAAACTCCTTTATATCTCATTGCTGATCTAAGGAAATTGGCTACTTCTGACTATTATTGTTTTTACACTACATTATAAATTCCATAATATTAAGGACTATTTCTGTTTTATTTATCTCTGTATCCCCATTACTGAGCCCAAGGCTTGGCACACAGCAAGCAATACATAAATATTGGTTGTTGTGTTTCTTTTTTACAATGCAATAAGAGCATTTGCCAAGTCACCATTTTGTGATTGTCAGCAAGATTTTCAGCTCTCACCTCAGAACACCGGTTAGTTTCAAGACTCTATAGCTAGCTTTAACTCTTAGATGGCAATGAAATACAACAAGCTGCCTTACTTTAGGACAGATAAGCTCTTAGCATTTATACTCATAAATACTATAATAATCAAAGTGCCAATGAGCATACCAGACAGCTGGGCTATGGGACTGAAGAAATAAGAGTTCCATAAGCACTCAAAGAATCAATAAACTTCCATCTCACTAATAGAAACAAGTAACTTTAGCAGCTCTCTCACCAACTCTCCTTTCTCATCTAGGGGGAAAATGTTTTCTAACGTATCTGTTCTGAGATCTTACAGATGGCAATGACTGAAAAAGCTTTTCAATACTAGTACACTTTGCATGATCTTAACGAAATTCTAAATGACTTCAGTTGACTAGACTTGGAAGCTTGGATGCTCAAAAAATTATATGCAAAATGCCTGTCAATTGTATTCTGAAATAGTAGGCAAAGATGGAAAAGGCACTCTAGATATGTGGATGTCATGGAGGGAAAATTACAGTGATAGGAAAAAACAAGGATTGTTTGGATGACATGAAAAAGACCAGTATACACAAGAGTTCCTGAACAAGAGATAAGATGGGGTATATGGATTGGGCTCATGCATTCATACTCAGAGGTCTTGAATTCCATGTTAGTTAGCTATTGCTGCATAACAAATCACCATAAAACTCAGTGGTTCAAACCAAAAGCATTTATTATTGCCCACAGTAATAATACTGCCAAGAAGTTCTTTTTGTCTCGGCTGGGCTTGCTCATATTTCTTCAGCCTGCCATGAGTTGGATAGATAGCTCTGCTGATCTTGGTAGATCCTTCTCACATGTTTGGTAATTGCCTGGCTTTAAGCTTATACAGAAAAGAGGTAACAGTGTATGCTTGATGCTATACTTTAGAAAGATCTACTTATAGAGGTGACCCTTGGCTTGTATCTGGGAACTTGGCCTTTGGAATGTTCCCTATGTTATTAACTGTATTCGTTTTCTATTGCAGATATAATAAACTAACACAAATTTAGTGCCTTAAAACTTCACATATTTATTTTCTTACACTTCTGGAGATCAGAAGTCTAAAATTCATCAGTAGGAATGTGTTCCTTCTGGAGGCTCTAGAGAATAATCCATGTCCTTGCCTTGTCCAGCTTCTAAAGGCCATCTGCATTCCATGGCTCATGGCCCATCTTCCATCTTCAAAACCAGTTGTGTAGCAGCTTGAAAACATTATTTCTCTCTCTCTCTCTCTCTCTCTCTCTCTCTCTCTCTCTCTTTCTCTCTCTCTCTCTCTCTCCCCACTCTGCTTCTGTCATCATATTTCTTTAAATCTGATCCTGGAAACCCAGGAAAACCTTTCCATTTCAAGATCCTTAACTTAGTCACATCAACAATGTCCCTTTTGCTATGTATGGTACCACAATAATAGGTTCTGGGCATTAGGACATAGACATATTCAGGTACTTTATGTTCATTAACTGATAATTGAGAATAAGATGTATTCACAAGCAGGAAATCCTAGAGATAAACTATAAGCAATTGTTCAAATATGCAATACTCAGTGATTGTAGTACCAGGCAGAAAAACAAGTAATCTATTTGAAACTGCTGAACAGTTATGTTAATCAAGACCAGTTTGAGTAGAACTTGTGATATTTATACTTATTCACTCAAATATTTCTTGAGTACGTACTATGTGCTGGGACTATAACAGTAAAATACACATGTTTCTGTTTCTAGGGAGCTTACCTTCTTTAAGGTAAGCTCAAGATTAAGAAAGAGACAGTCCTACAGAAAAGGGCAGGTTACAAGGAGAGTAGAAGTGAGAAAATTATAACTTTGCTACTCAGTGTAGTCCACAGACCAGCAGCATCAGATTGATAGGGGAGCTTGCTGGAAACGCAGAATATTGTTCCTCTCCCCAAATTTAGAATCAAAATCCACATTCTAACAAGATCCCCAAGAGATTTACTGGCACACTAAAATTTGAGAGGCACTATATTGGAAAATCATTATAGCTTGGCCTGACATTGTGGCTGAGGAAATGGAAAATTAGAAGGAATGTCTTAAAGATAGTCATAGGCATACAGAATTTGGGTTGGGATTAAAAGCTCGTATAAGGAGGACAATGTGCAAAACACACAGAAATATTAGTTAGATGCAGGCACAGAATATTAGTCTTTAGTGTCAAAGATGTTTCAAGCAGAAGTCCAGTACCCTGGAGAGCTCCCATAAACCAATGGTTTGCTGAAGATGGAAGTCTAAGATTCTATAGAGAGATGCCTTTTAGACTCAAAACCATTAAGTCGTCCTTGAATGTATTCTCTTGGTAAAGCTCTGATGATCACTGGATTAAGTTCTGTGATTCTGAGGAATCATCTTCAATACCCAAAAAGCTTTCTGTTCCACATGATAGAAAGGCCATGCTGTCTGATTTGACTTGTAACCTCCAGTGAAAGTATAATCCTGAAGGAAGCCAGAAGTCTGAGATGAAGTGAAGGTGAGAGGAAGATACCTCTCTTGATACCATTTGCCCCAAAGACACCCTTTTTCCTGGAACAGAAGTTGGAGTTTAGACTAGGTTCAGAGATTCAACCCCCAAATAGAAACGGTCAAAGCATTAACGGTAGTGATAACTCTGAAACTGGAAAAGGGTCAGATATGGGGGAGACTATGAAATATAATTAGCAGAACTTGGTGAAGGAGAAGAGGAGTATGGAATACCAGACCCCTAATTGCTGCCAGGGTCCTCCTATTGTTTTCATCTGTCCTACTTAGAACTGTGTGTTGCAAATATAGAAAATTTCATTAAAATCCCACTGACCTTATCAACATGCCATTCCCACTAAAAATGATTGAAATAAGGCCGGCCGAGTGGTTCAGTGGGTAAGCACTGGCTTAGGAAGTCAGTGGCCCCGGTTCGGGTCCCACATATGAGGGCAGGTGACACTGCCCTCAAAAAAAAAAAATGATTGAAATAAAAGACAAGTATAAGTGAGAATGTGAAACAACTGTATTTTTATACATTGTTGGTGAGAATGTAAAATGGTACAACCATTGCGGGAAAAGGTGTGACTGTTAAATGTATGAAGTTAAATGTACATCTACTGTGTATGACCCAGTAATTACTCTCCTAGGTAAAACATACTTCCAAAGACAGAATTTTACAGAAATTTGTGGCAGCTTTATTTATAATAACAAAAAGTAGAAACAATCCAAATGTCCCTCAATTAGAGAAGAGATAAACAAATTATGGTATATTTGTATAATGGAATATTACTCAGCAATTAAAAACAATGAAAAGTTGATACAATGAAAAACAATAAATCTCAAAAAATATGAATAAACAAATTGTGATAATAAGGCTAAATCTCAAAAACAAGACTACAGACACAAAAAAAGTAGACAAAAAAAGAATATATTGTATGGTTCCATTTATAGGAAATTCTAGAAAAGGCAAAACTAATCTGTGGCAATGGAAGTCAGGAAAGGTGTGTACTAGATCAGGCAGGAATTGAAAGGAAGGGGACAAAAGACCACTTTCTTGGGTGACAGAAATGTTCCACATCTTGACTGTGGCATTGATTACTTAGGTGTACACATTTGAAAGAATTTATCCAGGGCCGACTAGATGGCTCAGTTGGTTAGAGTGTGAGCTCTGAGCAACAGGGTCACCAGTTCGATTCCCACATGGGTCAGTGAGCTGAGCCCTCTGCAACTATATTGAAGACAATGACTTGAGCTGAGCCACCGCTGAGTTGCCAACAGGTGGTCAGATGGCTCAGCTGGTTAGAGCATGTGCTCTTAACAAAAGGGTTGACAGTTTGATTTCAGCATGGGATTATGGGCTGTGCCCCTCTGCAACTAGATTGAACGCAGCGACTGGACTTGGAGCTGAGCTGCGTCTCCCACAACTAAGATTGAAGGACAACAATTTGACATGGAGCTGATGGGTCCTGAGAAAACACAATGTTCCCTTCCCCAAATCCCCAATAAAACCTTTAAAAAAAAAGAATTCATTTAATTGTATATTTAAGATCTATGAGTATTATTGCATATACACTTTACCTCAATAAAAATAAAACTTTAATTAACAATAAAAAATCCCATTGGCCTTTGCCTCATTGCAAGGGCACTTGTACCTACACTGCTAGATTGTTTCACCCTAGAAAAATCTGTGAGGGATACTGAACAATTTTTCTGGTCTGGAAAGAATGTGGCAGTTTACCCAACCAGTTGATGTAAAAGTCAAAGCAGCTGAGCTTAGCAAAACCTTTCATGTAAGCTTAGAACAATGCCTGGAACGTATGGCCATGAAAGTGTAACATTGCCCCTAGAGCCTGTGTGTCATTCAAAATCTCATTTAGAGATTTTGTCACAAGATTTTGTCTTCTAAGTCACAAGAGCCTGGTGAATTGCTCAGCTGTTCTTTCAGGCAGTTCTAGTTTCAATGGCAACTGGGGGAGGGAAAACAAAACAGGTTTTCAGTGTTGTGAAAATTCGGTCTAGTATAAAGGGCCCTAAAAGAGGAGCCAAAGAACAAGAAAACAGAAGAATGAGGCCACGTGCTCCCAGGTCTGCTCTTCTTGTTTCCCCATCACGAATTTAGTCTAATTCTAGTTGGATTTTGGAACAACTCCCACGAAAAGTAGATTAATTCAGCCCACCTGTTGTGATTATTCACCATGAACCAGGTTCTGTACCATGTATTTGGAATTCAGATAAAAACACAAAACAAAACAGAAACAGATTCTGACCCCTTAGAAACTCAGTCTGGTGGAATTAGCTGCTATCACATCCATCATCTAATATGATCCTTACAACCTCTCTGAAATGTGACGAAAGCAGAATAATTATAATCCCCCATTTCAGAAATGAGGAAATTGAGACTCAAGAGAAATTAAATGCTTTTCCCAAAGCCACATAGCAAGTAATAAAGTTGAGATTTGAATTCAGGTGTTCTTATGTTGGGTCCCCTATTGCATGATGGAGATGTATATACAACAGGTGTCCTTTCTCTACTATAAATTCATTGAAGTCTTGGTCTGAAGAATTTTGGAACTCCTAAGCACAATTTGTAGGAGAAAAAGTATTCCGGACCAGGGCTGTAGCTAGTCCTAAAGGAGACATCACTGTCTGAATGGACATAGAGAGAACAGGCTTGGCCCATACAGGTGCTTCATATTCATCATAATGGGATCTGATGGATGGATCTGATGAATGGACAGTGACTGTTTAACTAGGTAAGTGGCTGGTAGTCAGGTTAATTACTTGCACTTATTGTCCATCAAAAATGTAATTCAGGGCAGCCGGATAGCTAAGTTGGTAAGAGTACCAGCTCTGAACAACAGGGCTGCTGGTTCGATTCCACATGGGCCAGTAAGCTGCACCAGTAAGCTGCACCCTCTGCAGCTAAGATTGTGAACAATGGCTCGACCTGGAGCTGGGCTGCCATGAGTGGCCAGCAGCCAGCGTGAGCGGCAGGCAGCTGACAAGAGCTGCCATGAGCCGCCGTGAGCAGCTGTCCAATAGTCAGCGACAAACTGCCTCAGCCAGATAGAGTGCAATGATCATAATACCAACATGGGCCAGTGAGCAGCGTCCTCCACAACCAGACAGAACAATGGCTCAGAGCGGGGCTAGAGGGAGAATACGGAGGGGAAAAAAATGTCATTCAGAAGTCCCTGGTTTATTTTTTTATTTTAATTTAAAAAAATTTTATTGGGGAGTTGGGGAAGGGGAACAGTGTTGGGGAATTGGGGAAGGGAACAGCCAAGTTGTTGTCCTTCAATCTTAGTTGTGGAGGGCACAGCTAGCTCAGCTCCATATCCAGTCGCCATAGCTGCCCATCGGCAGCTCGCGGCTGCTCAGCTCAAGGTGCCATGTTCGATTTTAGTTGTGGGTGGGCGTAGCCACCATACCGTGCAGGAGTTGAACTAGCAACCTTGTTGCTAAGAACTCACGCTCTAACCACTGAGCCAGAGACATCCAGCCACCCATCGACACCTCAGGGCAGCTCAGCTCAAAGTGCCATGTTCAATCTTATTTGTGGGTGGGCGTAGCCACCATACCGTGCAGGAGTTGAACTAGCAACCTTGTTGTTAGGAGCATGTGCTCTCACCAGCTGAGCCATCCTGCCACCTGTTGGCAGCTCAGCAGCAGCTCAGTGGCATGTGTGAATCAAACTGGTGACCCTGTTGCTCAGAGTTTGTGCTCTTAACCAACTGAGTGACTCAGCAGGCAAATGGAGAATGTTAACTGATCTTAGAGCTGTAAATACTGTTATTGAACCTATGGGTGCCCTCCAACCAGGGCTTCCACAACCATCTATGATTCCTAAAGATTGGCCTCTTATGGTTATTGATTTACAGGATTGTTTTTATACCATTCCTTTACATCCTTATGATTGCCCTCGATTTTCATTCTCCATTCCATCTATTAACAGTAAAGAACCTATTCAGAGATATCAATGGAAAGTGCTACCTCAGGGAATGCTTACCAGCCCTACGATTTGTCAGTTTTATGTAGCTCGAGCTCTTACACCAGTGAGAACTGAATTTCCTGATTGCTACATCATTCATTATATGGATGATATTCTCTGTGCTGCATCATCTATGGAACAACTAGCAGCTTGCTTTAAATCACTTAGACTTTACCTAGATAAAGCAGGGCTATGTATAGCCCCTGATAAAATTCAAACATCCACTCCAGTTAAATACCTAGGAACAATTGTTGATCGACAGACTATTAGACCACAAAAGATTCAAATTAGAAAAGATCAGATTTCTACTTTAAATGGTTTATGAGTGAGTGACACAAAAGACCCAACAAGGCAGGGAGAACATCAGAGTCCCAGTCAAATAGGAGGTGGCTCAGAGCAGCTTTCTACACCTCTGTTTGAGCTGGTTGAAAGCAACAGAATCAGACTCTGGATCCCTTAAACCAAAATTCCCTTAAGCAAAAATTAATTTATTAAGAATACAGGTGACGGGGAGAAAGATCCAAGATGGCAGAGTAGATAAACACTGTGCCTACTTCCTTCCATGAACACATTAAAATTACAACTAAATTATAAAACAATTAACCTGGAGAATAATCTGAAATCTAGCTAAGCAGAAGTTTTATAACTAAGGATATAAAGAAGCTATGTTGAGGCTGGTAGGAGGGGCAGAGATGCAAACCAGGCTGGCCCCAAACCTCCATGTGGCAGATGAAAATCAGAAGGGATATCTTAGCCACAGAGGTTCCCCACGGAGTAGCAAGGGACCCCAGACCCACACTGACCTCCGCAGCCTGGAATACTGGTGCCAGGAAGAGGAGCCCCCACAACATCTGGCTGTGAAAAAACAGTGGGGATTCCAACCATCTAGGTGGGACAGAAGGCTGAGGGAAACCCAGATGTCTTTTTAAATGGCCTTTGCACAGACTCACTTGCTTGCAGGCACTCAGCCTGGGCTCTGGTGGAGGGACAGTGATTCAGGGAGTTTGTGTGTCGAAGGCATATGGGGGACAGACTGAAATGTGTGGCTGCAGGATGAGAGCTGTGGGGACAGTCTTCATTTTCTTGATGTGGGGTCCTTCTCCTGTGCAACCAGCAGGCAAGGACCTCTTTTCTGTGTTGAGCCCTCCCCCACAGGCCAAATCTGAATATGATTGGTCTGGTGAGCTCTGCTGTTCCACCCTGTTGACTTACTGAGACCCCACCCTACCCAACTTTCCCAATGCCTCAGGCACTTTCTTAGGGAGCAGCCTGCCCCACCTCCATTGCACTCTTTCTTGGAAAACTATTGGAGTCCTCAGTCTCCAGGCAGGTGATAACTGGCCTTGATATGCTCTGAGACTTATGCAGAGTAGCTCCAGTCTCAGCACTGGCACCAAACCAGAATATACATTAACCTGGTGACCACAACTCTTCCCACTCTAGTGACTCCTTGAGGCTCTGCCTCACCCAACTTGCATACTGCACAAGGCTTTACCTCCAGCTGAACCTTAAGGGAAGCAGCAAGTGGCAGCCAGCCTCCAGGTGTCCTGGCTTTTCACAGAGCTACCCTAGGCCAGGTGCTGGTGGCAGACATCCTCAGTTCACAGCGTGGCTTCTTCCACGAATCTCCAGGGTTAGCACAGGCAGCAAACAACCACGGATGGCTTTGTAGTTCCTACCAGCTAGTCCCTGGCTGGTCACATGCAGTGGGTGACCCAGACCTGTACCAGAGCCCCTCTTAAAAGGCCCCAGGCTCTCTGCTCCTCACCTTTGACAGACAGCCATGTCTTCCTGCGCAGTGCCAGAACAACACTGAGATATAATGGTGAAGGTACAAGTGAACAGATTTGACTATATTGGAAGCCTGGTCACTAGGGCTGCTTTTAATCTGGCAAAGTAGATGTCACTATCAATGACACCTTCATTGACCTTAACACCATGATCTACATGTTCCACTATGATTCCACCCAAGGCGAGCTCAAAGACACAATAAAGGCTGAGAATGGGAAGCTTGTCATCAATGGAAAGCCCATTACCGGGCCAGCCAAGTGGCCGAGTGGCTCAGGCCAAGTGACTCTTAAGAGTTAGCTTAAGAGCACCAACTCTGAGTAACAGTGCCGCCAGTTTGATTCCCACATGGGCCCAGTGATGCTGTGCCCTAACTGAGCTGCCACTGAGCTGCCAACAGGTGGCAGGATGGCTCAGCTGGTGAGAGCACGTGTTCCTAACAAGACTGCCTGTTCAAGATGGTGGGCTACGACTGACCGCAACGAAGACTGAACTTGGCATCTTGAGCTGAGCTGCCACCCAAATGGCTCAGTGGATAGAACTCCAACTCTTAACAACAAAGCTGCTGGTTCGACTTCCACATGGATGGTGGCTATGCCCACCCACAACTAAGACGGTAACACAGCACCTTGAGATTAGAGGCCACGAGCTGCCGACGGGCAGCCAGATGGCGACTGGTGACCTCCACAACTAAGATTAAAGAACAACAACTTGGCTGGTCCCCCTCCCCAATTCCCCTATATGGTTCCCTTCCTACAATTCCCCAATTAAAAAAAACAGAAAGAGGGCCAGCCGAGTGGCGCAATGGTTAAGAGCTGGCTTGGCATGCCAGTGGCCCCAGTTCAGATCCCACATATGAGGGCCAGTGACACTGCCCTCTACAGCTAAGATGGAGAACAACAGCTCCACCTGGAGCTGGGCTGCTGTGAGTCCCCAGGGACAGCATAGCTGCAGCCCCTGCTGCAGTGGGCTGCCATAGGCTATAGTGAGTGGCCAGCAGCCAGCGTGAGCAGCTGGCAGCAGGTGTGAGCTGCCAAGAACCACTGTGAGTGGCCGTCCAGAGGCCAGTGACTGATCTGCCTCACCCGGGAAGAGCGCAATGATGATACCAACATGGGCCAGTGAAGCAACGTCCTCTATAACTAGCCTGAAGAACAAAAGGCCAGCAACTTGTCTGTTCCCCTTCCCCAGTTCCCCAATGCTGTTCCCCTCCCCCAATTCCTCAATAAAATTAAGAAAGAAAGAAAGAAAGAAAGAAAGAAAGAAAGAAAGAAAGAAAGAAAGAAAGAAAGAAAGGAAAGAAAGAAAGAAAGAAAGAAAGAAAGAAAGAAAGAAAGAAAGAAAGAAAGAAAGAAAGAAAGACCATTAACATTTTCCAGGAGAAAGATTTTGTCACGTCCAGCATGACAGAGCAGTGGGAGAGTGAGAAGGGATGGCGAAAGGTTAAGAAAGAGAGAGACAATGTATGTGGTGCCAGGGGACTCAAGTCTCATGGACTGAGCCCCAAATCGGGCCTGCATGCTCCTTTAATTGTCTCTCAACAAGAAAGGATCAAAGTATCTTCCATGGTCTGTGAGTCTCATACATGAGAACTTAACTCAGGGTCAAATCATCTATGCCTGCAGGCTGCCATTACTACAAGTCCCATGATCTGCTTACATGCACCTCCGTAAGAGACAGAAACCTATTATGCCGAAACTCACTGATAGGATTACATGGAGGACAGATGTTATCACATCACTAAGTCCACAAGACGAGGGGGGGGTCTGTGCCCACTCTCATCAACTCCATGATTTCTCTCTCCTTATAGCGCCCACACAACTGTGCCTCTCTTAGGTTGTTCCTCCCTTGAGGAATCTTACCCGTCATTGACTAACCAGCCATCTTGTGGGGCCAAACAGGGATACAAACAGAGTACACATAATGTTAAAGCAATGTCCCTAAGAGGATCTGTCTTTATAGATGCTCCACTCTTTATGGGAAGGTGCATGGGGGCAGATGGGTAGGCTGCTGCATGACAACAAGATTTTACCAACATCAAAGGGGGTAGGATGCTGGTGCTGAGTATCTTGTGGAGTTCACTGGTATATTCACTACCTGAGAGAAGGCAGGGGCTCACTTGAAAGATGGAGCAAAGAGGGTCATCTTCTCTGCCCCTTCTGCAGATGCCCCCATGTTTGTGATGGGTGTGAATCATGAGAAGTATGACAAGTCCCTCAAGATTGTCAGCAATGCCTCCTACACTGACAACTGCTTGGCTCCCCTGGACAAGGTCTTCCATGACAACTTTGGCATTGTGGAGGGACTCGTGACCACAGTCTATGCCGTCACTGCTACCCAGAAGACCATGGTTGGCCTTTCTTGGAAGCTGTGGTGTGATGGCCAAGAGGCCGCCCAGAACATCATCCCTGCTTCTATTGGAGCTGCTAAAGCTGTGGGCAAGGTCATCCCTGAGCTGAATAGGAAGCTCACTGGCATGTCCCTCCATGTCTCTACTACCAAAGTCTTGGTTGTGGATCTGATCTGCCACCTGGAGAAAGCTGCAAAATATGAAGACATCAAGAAAGTGGTGAAGCAGGTGTTGGAGGCCCCCTCAAGGGCATCCTGGGCTATACTGAGGACCAGGTTGTTTCCTGAAACTTTAACAGTGATACCCACTCTTCCACCTTTGATGCTGGGGCTGGCATTGCCCTCAATGACCATTTTGTCAAGCTCATTTCCTGGTATGACAATGAATTTGGCTACAGCAACAGGATGATGGACCTCATAGTCCGCATGGCCTCCAAGGTATAAGAGTCCCCTGGACCATCAGCCCCAGCAAGAGGAAGAGAGGCCCTGAGCCACTGTGGAGTCCTTTCCCCAAATTGATCCCCCAACACACTGAGAATCTTCTGATGTGTCAATAGAAAACAAAGTTCAACTATAAGAGGAGGGCACACCCAAGGGACACTCCTGGAGCACCTGGAGCAGGTGATCAGGTAGATTGCCAGGGTCCCACAGGACACCTACTACATAAGGCCACCTGGCAAGAATGGGAGACATAGCAGATCTACATAATACATAGAAACAAACACAGATGCAGCAAAAATGAGGAAGCAAAGAAATACATCCCAAATAAAGAAAAACAAAGAAAACTCCAGAAAAAGAACTAAATGAAATGGAGGCAAGCAACCTACCAGATACAGAGTTTAAAACAATGGTTATAAGGATGTTCATGGAACTTAGTGAGAACTTCAACAAAAAGATTGCAAGCATAAAAAAGGACATAGAAACTGCAAACAAGAACTAGTCAGAAGTGAAAAACACAGTAACTGAAATGAAGAATGCACTAGAAGAAGACTAGATGAAGCAGAGGATCAAATCAGAAATTTGGAAGACAAAGTAGTAGAAAACACCAAATCAGAACAGCAAAAAGAAAAAAGAATAAACAAAAAAATGAAAATAGTTTAAGAGACCTCTGAGACAATATCAAGCATAACATTTGCATCATAGGGGTAGCAGAAGAAAAATAGAGAAAACGAGGAATTGAGAACCTATTTGAAAAAATAATGATTGAAAGCTTTCCTAACCAGGTGAGGGGAATAGACATACAAGCCCTGGAAGCACAGAAAGTACCAACAGGATGAACCTCAAAAGACCCACACCAGGACACATTCTGGCAAAGGTTAAAGACAAAGACAGAATCCTAAAGGCAGCAAGAGAAAGGCAACTATTAACTTATAAGGGAGCTCCCATTGTCAGCTGATTTCTTAAAATAAACTTTGCAGGCCAGAAGGGGTTGGCACAAAATATTCAACGATGTAAAGCAAGGACCTACAACCAAGATGGGTAGAGTACTGCCCATCAAGGCTAACATTTTTTTAAAGGTTTTATTGGGGAATTGGGGAAGGGGAACAGTATTGGGGAACTGGGGAAGGGAAACAGCTAAGTTGTTGTCCTTCAATCTTAGTTGTGGAGGGTCCAAGTCCAGTTGCCATCCAGCCGCCCGTCGGCAGCTCATTGCCGCTCAGCTCAAGGTGCCGTGTTCAATCTTGCAGGCGGGCATAGCCCACCATCCCATGTGGAAATCGAACCTACAACCTTGTTGTTAGGAGCACGTGCTCTCACCAGCTGAACCATCCTGCCACCTGTTGGCAGGTCAGCAGCACCTCAGCTAGGTCGCAGCTCTTTGGCCCATGTGGGAATCGAACCGGCGACCCTGTTGCTCAGCGCTCTTGCTCTTAACCAACTGAGCCACTTGGACGGCCCCAGCAAAACTATCATTTAAAATCGAAGGACATAGGAGCCGGCTGAGTGGCACGGTGGTTAAGCGCTGGCTTGGGAAGCCAGCGGCCCCGGTTCGGGCCCCACATATGAGGGCCAGTGACACTGCCCTCAAAAAAAAAAAAAAATGGTTAAAATCGAAGGACAGATAAAGAACTTCCCAGAGAATAAAAAGCTAAAGGAGCTCATCACCACCAAACCAGTATTACAAGGAGTGTTAGAGATACTTCTTTAAGATGGAAAAAAAATCAAAATTATGAATAATAAAATGGCAATAGCTACATATCTATCAGCAATTACTTTCAATGTAAATGGATTAAATGCTCCAATCAAAAGACACAGGTGGGCTGAAATGGATAAGAAAATAAAACCCTTATATATGCTGCCTATAAGAGACTCACTTCAGATTGAAAGACACAGAGACAGAAAGCAAAGGGATGGAAAAAGATATTTCATGAAAATGGAAACAAACAAATAAACAAATAAAGCTGTGGAGGCAATATTTATAACAGACAAAATAGACATTAAAACAAAGACTATTGCAAGAGACAAAGAAGGACCCAGTAATCCTACTTCTGGGTGTTTACCCGAAGAAACCCAAAATGCTACTTTGAGAGGACATGTGCAACAATATGTTCATTGTGGCATTGTTTACAATGGCCAAGATGTGGAGGCAGCCTGGGTGTCTGTCAATGGACGAACAGATAAAGAGGAGGTGGTCCATATTTACAAAGGAATATTGCTTAGCCATGGAAAGGAATGGGTTCTTGCCATCTGTGGCAGCATGGATGGACCTGGAAGGTATTATGCTAAGTGGAGTGTAAAAAAACGACAGATGCAATGTGATTTCACTTATATATGGAATCTAAATAACAAAATAAACAAAACAGAGACAAACTCACAGATACAGAAAACATTTCAATGGTTGCCAGATGGGAGTGGGTTGAGGGTGTGGGTGAGAAAAGGGAAAGGGATTAAGAAGTACAAATCGGTTGTTACAAAGTAGCCATGGAGATGTAGGGTATAGCATAAGAAGTTTAGTCACTAATGTTGTAGTAACAACTATGTATGGTGTCAGATGGGTGCTAGATTTGTTAGGGTGATAGATGGGAAGGGGAAGCAGGATGAAAAAGGTCAAGGGATTAAGAAGTAAATTGGTAGTTACAAAGTGGTCATGGGGATGTAAAGCATAGAAAATATAGTCAATGATATGGCCATGAATATATATAGTGCCACGTGGGTTCTAGATTAGTCAGGAGGATCACTTCTTAAATTATAGAAATGTCTAACCACTATGCTGTATACCTGAAACTAATATAAACTGATATTGAAGGTCGACTGTAACTGAAAAAATTAAAAAAGGGGGGATAAGGTGAAGGGGAATAAGAAGTCCAAATCCCCAGGTATAAAATAAATAAGTCATAGGGATGTGATGTACAACATGGGGAATATGGTCAATAACATTGTGATAGCGTGGTCCAGTGTTAAATGGATGCTGGACTTATCACTGTGATCACTTCTTTAGGTATATAAATTGAAGAACTATGGTGTACCCCTGAAATAACATTGTATATTAGCTATATTTTTAATAAAAATATATTTTTTTAAGTCAAAAAGAAAAAAGAATACAAATGGCTCACAAATCTATGGAAAACTTGAACATCCAGCCAGAGAAGGAACAAGAACTCGGGTGAGTCTGAGAATTCAGGCAACAAAGACAAAGAGAAAATTGCTTCCTGTTGTCAACATCAACATTTTCTATCCTTTCTTCTTTTCAACCAAGATTCCGTTTCCAAAGGGCGAGAGAGCCTGATTGGCTTAGCTCAGGCCACCTGCCTTCACTTTAGCAGGTGATGGAGAGAACATTTTGAATAACAGTCTCCAGAAAAATGCGTGCACTGAATGAAGACTTGAGTCCTCAAAGGAAAATCAGAATGCTTGTTTCTAGAAGAAGCCACATGATGCATAGCAGTGCAAAAACTGACATGTTTTATAGGAGTCTAAGGAAACTGAAAGATTAGGAAGGGACATCAACAAGGAGATAGGGTCAGAGAAAGTAACAAGAAAAAGTATGAGCTCCTTGCAATCCAGAAGTCACCATTCTGCATCAACTCCAGGTAAATAGCAGCAAATATCTTTCTAGACCCCACTGGGTCCTATGCTAAGGCTCATGAGATCGTTATTGCTTTACTTGGAACAGGCTCAGGAATTGAAAAAATTTCAGACTGCAAGTAGAATAATCATAACATTAGGCATAATGTCTTGGAGAACCTGAAAAAGCAGGAGCTGGCCAGAAGGAAATTAAGTGTCGTATTAAGCTCATTTATCTTTTATAGAAGATAGGCAGCAATAATGAAATTACTTGGATTTAGATGATTGTGCTGCTCATGATACAGAAAAACAAGGTAAAAAATACATTTGAAAAATAGAGAAAGCAAACACAGCTAAAAATATTTTAGCATTAGATATAATTTCATCAAAGAAAATAGTTCATTGATTTGAAACTTGTACTATGGGGTATCATTTGGAATGCTTTTGGTTGCAAGCAATAGTAAACTGTCATTTACATTGTCTTAAACAAGGAAGAAAGTTAATGTCACACAAAACAAGATATGCAGAGCAAAGCAGTTGCCAGTAACATTAAAATTACTGACTCAATGATACCCTTATGACTTAGACCAGCAGTTGTTAAAATTTTTGATCTCAGGACCCCTTTACACTCTATATGTGGAATATATATATCCTTTTCAGATAACTAGATATTCTTCTTTGATATTACTCTCAAACTCAACAAATACTAGTTTCCTTACAATTAGCTGTAATATGGATCCTAAATCATATCAATAAACATTTTATCTTCTGTTAATATCCATTGGTTTGTCTTGCATTTTGAATGAGTCTTAAACTCATGTAATTTTGTAAAGGTCAAACATTGGTCATTTGGAAAATATTAGTTCACTGAGTTACGCAGATCTTCCAAATATTGAGATATATTATTATACACTATCAAGATAGATTAATTAACATTGCCCCTGATCTTATCAGAAGAAGTCATTAAATATTGGGAAGCTGTTAGTTAATATTGGATGCTCTCAAGCTCACAGAGACAGATAGAAATTTTCCAAAATTCCAATTTTGCTCGAAAGCTTGGCCTTTATGACTGGTAATAAACATGGTCCATTGTTTTCCCTGAAGTGGTTCACTTTGTCCAAGTTTAAGATAATGTGTAACAAACACTCAAGTCTAAATAACCATAGTTTGTTAAAAAAAAAAAAAAGGAGCTAAATCAGCTCACAATCCAATCACCCAAGTGCTTTTCCTTGAGACAACCATCATACTTTAAAATAGAGAAGGAATTTATGAATATTTGCCATTCTTTAATACAGATATCAAAAAGATATGTTGTCAATGGTGAAAATTTAATAGAATTATTATTATTATTTACTTCTTCATCAAAGACATTAAGTGAAACTAGCTGGGTTTCTTTTCTCCTGCAAGTGCATGGGGGAACGCAAAAATACAGTGATACCACGGTAGTGTGTGCAAGATGTGCCACTAACATGATTCATACTAAGGCACCAGCAGTTTTACCGACCAGTGCTTTTGCATCATCAGTGCAAATGTCGGCTATGAAAGGGGCAAATAATGCCTTTGTTATGAAGATAGTTTTGATCTCATGGAACTCCTAAATGGGCCTCAGGAATTACACTATGAGAACAGCAAGCTTAAGCATATCAGGACCTGAAGCCCAGGGTGGAATCATGTGGGAGAGAAGTAAATGCCTAAACAAAACTAGGATTATGTTAGGAGAAAGAATGATTAAAGAATACTTATAGGCAACCAAAAGTATCCAATACATATGGGCACAATATATGGAAATCATAGCACAGTTAATATGGTTAGCGACTGTGGAATTAAACAAATAGGTATTAACACCTTCCTAAGTGTTGCTAGGACAACTGAATATGCATATGCAAAAAAATGAAGTCGGATCTTTAACTCAGGCCATATACAAAAATTAACTCAAAATAGATCAAAGACCTAAATGCAAGAACTAAAACTATTAAACTCTTAAAAGAAAACATAGAGGTAAATTTTCACGACCTTGAATTTGACAATGATTTCTTAGCTATAACACTAAAAACACAAGTGACAAGCAAGAAAAGAAAAAAATAGATAAGTTGGATTTCATTAAAATGTAAAAACTTTTGTACATCAAAAGTCACCATTAAGTATATGAAAAGACAATCCAGAGAGTGGGAGAAATATATGCAAATCATATATCTGATAAGGGCCTAGTACCCAGAATATATCAAGAACTCTTACAACTCAACAAGGAAAAGACAAACAATCCCATGACAAAATGGGCAAAAGATATTAATAGACAGATATACAAATAGCCAACAAGCACATGGAAAGATAATCAATATCCTTAGTCACTGGGAGAATGCAAATCCAAACCACAAGATACTACTTCACATCCACTAGAATATCTATAATCAAAAAAAGAAAAAAAAAATGGCAAGAGTTAATGAGGACGCAGAGAAACTGGAACCCTCAAACGTTCCTGGTGGGAATGTAAAATGATTCCGCTGCTGTAGAAAACAGTTTGGCAGTTCCTTTAAAAATTGAACATAGAATTACCATATGACCCAGAAATTCCCCTTCTAGATATGTAGCCTGAAGAAGTGAAAACAGGTATTCAAACAAAAATTGTATATGAATGTTCATAATAGCACTGTTCACAATTTCCAAAAAGTAAAAAAATCATGTGACATAAACAAAAGTGGTATGGCCAAACAATGGAATATTATTCATCCATAAAAGAAACGATACATGCTACAACACAGATAAACTTTGAAAACATTAGGCTAAGTGAAGGAAGCCAGACACAAAAGACAACATATTCTATGATTCCATTTATATGAAACGTCCAGAATAGGCAAATCAATAGAGACAGAAAGCAGATTAGTGGTTGCCAGGAGTTGGGGGAGAGGGAAATGAATAGTGACTGCTTAATGAGTACAGGGTTTCCTTTTGGAATGATGAAAATATTCTGGAACTAGATCATAGTGATAGTTGCACAACATTGTGAATATACTAAAAGCCACCGTCACTTTAAAATGGTTTAAATAGTAAATTTTATGATATGTGGGTTTTTTTCTTTTTTAACCACAATTTAACCTTCCTAAGGTTACACCATAGCAAATGAGTCCCAGAGATGGCTTGGCAAATGAATTGGTGCAGTGCTGGAAGTTTCAGTCTTGCAACTGTTTTAGAAAGTAACCATCACATAGTGCACTAGATTCAACCCACACAAGGCAAGTAATGGTATTCAGACAAAGAGACAAGAATTCCACTTAACTCAGCTGATAAAGATGAGAAACTGACGGATATAGCTGTCCTTGTGGAGATACGCAAACGCACTGATTGAAAAAACAAGCAGGTATACCATCTCGGAAAAAGAGACAGAAGGAATCAAAGACATCTGGCTATGGATGTTACAGTTAGAAGAAACCTTGAAAATATTCTCATGTTAGAGGCTAAAAGAAATGTAAGTTCCAGGAAAGTTATGACCTGCCTAAGGTAACATGGATAGTTAATAGAAGAAGCTGGCCCAAGAGAACAAATGGCCTGCCTCATTCCACCCCGTGATCTTTATAATAGGGGCGATTCCATACACATCTTTCAGAACAGTTGTAACCTGAGTGTTTGTTAAGCCAGGGATGACTGTACTTCCCGGCATATGGCCTCACATAAGCACACAGAGAAACCTGCTAGCCACACTTTTAAAATACCTCCTCCCTTTGTGCTCTAATTTTTGGGTTGTGTCACACCCAAAGTAGAGAGCTGGCTTAACTACCTGCTTACTTCACCCCTTATGCTCCAGAAACTAGTCACTTAGCCTGCCAGTTCTCACTTTGGAAGATCTAGTGAATATGGATGCTCTTCTGTTCTCATCACGATTCCCTAATCTTTGACTGCTTCATATGCCTCTCAACTGCCACCTATGTCTGTATCCAACATTGACTCGAGAGGCATGTGAACCTGAGATGGAAACTTAGATAGTTCCAAATCCTGTGACCCTTACTCTCAATGTAGATTAGGTGGAATCTGGGTACAGTGATGCAACCTTCTTGGACCTGGTTCCAGGTTAACAGTGACCATAAAAATAAACTGTAAATAAGTTTGAAAGACTCTGAACTCAACAATGGCAACTGTGACAAAGTGTTGATATTTTTTTCCTTCAGATGCACAGAAAGCAATTCTGATTTAGTGTTACAAAC
Organism: Aselliscus stoliczkanus; assembly: GCA_033961575.1. NCBI lineage: Eukaryota > Metazoa > Chordata > Mammalia > Chiroptera > Hipposideridae > Aselliscus > Aselliscus stoliczkanus. The sequence continues at coordinate 30,899,141 of CM066731.1, forward strand.
AATACTGGATTATCTGGTTTCCTTGGCAACCTGCAGTCTATCCAAGGTGACAATCAAAGACTGGAGGCTCCAATTTCCTTCTAGCTCGAAAAATCTCATTCTATGAAAATCTGGGGTTGTAGAGAGCCTACCAAAGGGACACTGGTGCAAAAGTAAAACGATTACATTTTTATAAATAGAAGCAGGGACAAAGATGGTTGTCCAGGAGGCAATCTGGTGGAATGCAGGGGAAAAACAGGCTGTGTTTCTTCCATGAGCAGGGTATGGTATCAGAAGGGTCCAATGGCAATCCTAAATTAACAGAAGTTTAAATTCTGCTTCAGCCCACTCTGTTAACTAAGGCAGAGCAATGGGAATATATTGAAAGCTTTCTTTTTAAAATGACTACAAGCTACAAGTTAATTTCAGGAATTAAATTGTCATGTTTCAGAGAAAACATCCTTATCTAGAACGATTCTTTGTTAATGCATGATGAGCTATTACTGTACTGCACCATTAGCCTCAGCTTTAAATACAGATATTCAGACTAGAAGGCAGAAGTTCATGTTTGATCTGATCCAGCCGCTTCTGGGGATACAAGGAGAAAAGGAGGGAAACCATCAAATGGGGCCTGAAGTTCTCAGCAGCTGCAATGACACAGGTTGTCCTAATTATAGGAACACAGTGCACAATAGGTTGTGACCAAAGTTCTTGAGCAAGATAAGCTAAGAGTGGCTGTTCCCTTTTCTGTAAGATATGTGCAGTTTTGCACTGTTGGTGGGACTGCAGATTGGTGCAGCCACTATGGAAGTCAGTATGGAGGTATCTCAAAGAACTGGAAATAGAGCTACCGTTTGACCCAGCAATTGCACTCCTAGGTATTTATCCTGAAAAAACCAAGACACTTATTCAAAAAAAGTTATGCACCCCGATGTTCATAGCAGCACAATTTACAATAGCTAAGACTTGGAAACAACCAAAATGCCCGTCAGTAGATGACTGGATTAAGAAACTGTGGTATATTTATACAATGGAGTATTACTCTGCTATAAAGAAGAATGAAATCGTGCCATTTGCAATGATATGGATGGACCTAGAGACTATAATGTTGAGTGAAATAAGTCAGTCAGAGAAGGACAAATACCATATGATCTCACTTATATGTGGAATATGAAAAACTGTATGAATGAGCAAAGTAAACAGAAACTGTCTCATAGATATAGAGGAAAAATCAGGGTTGCTAATTTGGAGAGGAATGGGGATGAGGGAGAAGGGGAAGGGATTAGACAGCAAAAATAGGCAACTACAATATTGCTACTGGGATAGGAAAAACGGTTTGGGGAATATAATTAATAATGTTGTAAATATTCTGTGGAATGTCAGATGATCATAGGTCTTGTTAGGGAGACCATTTCATGGATGGAGTAGAGGTTTGATCACTGCACTGTATTACTAAAGTGGAGGTGGTATACCTACTGTAATTGAATATATATAGATAGTCACGGGATGTGGATTATACTGTGGAAGAGAGTCAGAGGAAGAGTAATAGATATATATGATATGGGGGAGTGTGGGGGGGTGTATTAGGGGTGGGGGGGTTGTCACTTTGAGGGGTAAAATGTATAACTATTGCACTGTGTTGTACACCTGAAACTAATTAAAAATAAAAATTAAAAATTAAAAAAAAATAAAGATATGTGCAGTTTTGTACTAAGGGAATATGAATAAAATCTGCCAACCCCAAATGTAGACCCTCTTTTGTTTAATGTTACTGTTAGTTTCTCTTTGGTACATATGTCTCCATAAAGAGTTTGTGAGAGGGCTGGCCAAATGGCTCAGTTGGTTAAGAGAGTGAGCTCTGAGCAACAGAGTCACCAATTCGATTCCCACATAGGCCAGTGAGCTGCGACTGAGCTGAGCTGCCACTGAGCTGCCAACAGGTGGCAGGATGGCTTAGCTGGTGAGAACACATGCTCCTAACAACAAGATTGCCTGTTTGACTTCCACATGGGATGGTGGGCTGCGCCTGCTCCCCCCCCCCCCACAATTCCCACCCTGCAACTAAGATTGAACACGGAACCTTGCACTGAGCGGCTGAGAGCTGCCAATGGGCAGCCGGATGGTGACTGGACTTGGAGCTGAGCTAGCTGCGCCCTCCACAACTCTGATTGAAGGACAGCAACTTGGCTGTTCCCCTTCCCCAATTTCCCAACACTGTTCTCCTCCCCCAATTCCCCAATAAAATCTTTTTTAAAAAAAAGTTTCGGAGAAACTTGTCCATATATATCATAAATAAACCAAAAAGACATTGCCAGTGGATCTCACTATGGGCCCTGGGGGAGTAACAAACAGAGTAGGGACATGTTCCTGCTGAAGGCCAAGCTTGCTTACAAAAGCTTTGCTGCACATAGCATTGTCCAGGTCCTGCAGATGCCCAAGAATAGCAAGCCCCTAAGTTCTGGGCAGAAGAGGCAACTGAGGGCTAACCCACATCCTTTGCTGCCAATGAAAGCTGGGTCAGGGAGCACAGCTCAAGAGTCATTGCCCAGGGTCAGCTGAGTGACTTGTTGGTTAGGAGTTGACTTGGGATGTCAGCTCTGAGCAGCAGGGCCCCAGTTTGGATCCCACATAGGAGGGCCAGTGACACTGCGCCCTCTACAGCTAAGATGGTGAACAACAGCTCGACTTGGAGCCGGGCTGCCGTGAGTTGCCGGCCACAGGTAGGCTTCAGCCCCTGCTGCAGTGGGCTGCCCTAAGCTACCGTGACTGGCCCGCAGCCAGTGTGAGCAGCCGTTCAGTGCCCGGCGACCGATCTGCCTCATCTGGGAAGAGCACAATGATAATACCAACATGGGCCAGTGAAGGGACGTCCTCCACAACTAGCCTGAAGAACAAAAGGACAGCAATTTGTCTGTTCCCCTCCCCCAATTCCCCAATAAATCTTAAAAAAAAAAAAGAGCCATTGCCGAGACAGGTCTGCTAACCCCAGTACAACATCAGCTCCCACCCTGGGGTGGGGGGTGGAGTCTGCAAAGGAAACACACTTCCATGTGGCAACCTCTTGCTGGCCCAAAGGAAAAAGGAAGGACAAGAAGAAATCCTATCTATCCATGCCAAGGAGCTGGGGGAGATGCTTCCATCCAATAAACAAACATGGACCAAAGACTGTTACCCACCAAACAAGGATTCACCACCTTAGACCACAGAGAAAGAGGTTGGTTAAGAGGCCAGCTGTATTGAGGGAAATCCTTTACAGCACTATCTGGCTCAGAGACGATAAGATGTTTGTCAACCCCTAAAACAATGACTACTCATGATGGTTAGAAAAATTATTAAACCTTGCTGGTTTAGAAAATAGGAATATCTCAAACATTGGTCCCCGGCTGCCAAGCTTTGGGTTTGAGAGAGCGCTCACTAGCAGGATCTGCTTTGTCAAGGCCCTGAGCCCCAAAGTCTGGTGGGGGGGGAGGGGTCAGGGAGACTAGAAACAGCAGGTGGCTCCCTGGAGCACAGTGTGTGCTTGGGGACCAAGTGGCCATTCCCTCCCCTACTGCCCATGTCTATTGGAGTCTGAAGCCACTGGCACCCTTGAATGTGCCAGGGACAGTGGTCACCTGCCTAGAGCTCCTGAACCCTCTTCCCCTTCCAGCTCCTTCTGGGAGAAGACCTGGCCCTGGACCTCTTGCCAGTTGGCTGGAGCCTCTCTCCCCTCATCCTGGGTTTCTTCCAGCTCTTTTCCTGCTTTAATTTCACCTCCCCCGTCTTTGTCCCAAATGCTGCTGGTTATCCACAGAACCCTTAGAGCTACTGTGGCTGTAGTTCCCCCTTCTTGGATCAAATGTTGAAACCAGACTTCTCCCCTTGAATGTTGCTGGCACTTTACCCATAGGGGCCAAGAGAACTGGCAGGAAATGGGCAATTCCCCTCTCAGCAGGCATTTGCCTGGCATGGCACAATGAGAATCAATAGTAAGAACCTTTTAATCCCCTTATCCTCTACAACCCTCTGCCTCAGTACATCTTGGCATTCCCCCCCCCCTTTATATTTTTATACTTTCCCCTTTATCTTTCTCATATTCGTTTCTTTTGTTCTGTCTCCCTGTCTACTTTTCTTCTGCTTACTCTTTGGATCTCTGGGTGTTGGTTAGGTTTTTTTTCCCCTTGCCTTTTTTCTCCCTGCCACTTCTTCCAGTTTCTTACTCTCTCCCACACATAACTGTAATCTGGTTGCCTGGATTTGTATAACAGCCTACAAAAAATCCCTCTGCAGATGCAGCTTCCACCTCCAATTCTTCCACTTTAGTCAGAGTGAGCACTTTTCGTCGCTCCCTGATTCAAAACCCTGCATTGACTTCCCAGGAGCCACAGAACTGAGTCCAAACTCCAACGCAGCAGACAATGCCCTTCATCCTGTGCCTCCACTTGCTTTTCTTTCCATCCACTCAGTTGTTTATTGACTCAGCAAACAAACCAATTTAGTTATTGAGCGCCTACCATAAGCAGATATGTACCAGGAGCTGGAGATGAAATAAATACAGAATAAATATAAAGATATTTACATATAAAACAATGTCTGGAATCTGCTTTCAAATAACCCAAAGAGTGGGGGAGGAAATGTTAATAAAATGGAAGAGGTAGAGAGAAAACAAGATTGACCATGAGGGTGCTCGGTGTGGGGGTTCACTATGTTATTTTCTCTACTTCAGTATATATTTGAAAATTTTCCATTGAAAATAGAATGGATGAAGAGAACTGATAAGTCCCCGGCTTCCCTTCTCTCATGGTTCTCCATGCGCTCTATGCTCAGTGTCTCCCGGGCACTTACCATAGCCTGTTACAAGTTGTTGTAATTGCTTGTGTAATTGTCTGCCTTTCCCACTAGGCTACAAATTCTGTGGGCACAAGGAGTGTTTTGGGTCTCATTCCTTATTTTATCCCCAGAGTCTCACACACTAAGTGTTCAGTAAATATTCACTGAATGAATAAATAAATGAACTCTGTAGTCTAACAGAGCAGCTGACACAAACCGGGCCTCACTGTCTGGTCTGGTGGGGGATGGTTGGGAAGGGGAGGAGGAATCAGAACCTACAAATATCATGGCCGGTCTTCCTTGCCACTGTCAAGGCATTTCCACTCTAGGCCAGCAGCTTTGGGGGAGTCCTAGAAATTTTCTGAGCAGAAAAAATTTGAAGCTAATTTTATGAAGTCCACATTAATGACTCTTTAACGTTTTCTCTGATTTTTCAGTGAAGTATGAAGTGAGTCAAGAATGATATTTATTGAAAGTTTCTTCTCAATAATACACCACCTGCATCCTGCCGTACTTTACCACAGAACATATAAGTATAAATTGTATGAAATCACATGATTTATTATTTAAAAGAAGTGTCAAGTGCAGGATACTTTCTCTCAGTGTGCTGACATATATGACTGGTTATACATCTGCTTTTCAGAACAAGGCTTTTCCTGAACACTACCTAAAGCAACTATCCCATCCAATCTTGCTCTCTCCTGTTCAATTTTTTTTAAGTTTGTAGCAGAGGATAGTTTTATTATTTTTAAAGCAGAAGGTTACAGCTCTCAAAATGAGAGGGGTCCTCACTGGGATGCCCCTCCTGTTCAATTTTTTAACAGCATCAATCACTACCTACAATCATGTGTGGTTGACTTATTGGTGGTCTGTTTCCCACTCCCCCTTAGAATATAAGCAACCTATAATCAGGGGCTCTGTCTGGTGTTAACCCGTGCTGGCCACATGGAAGGTGTTCAGTGAATGAATTAATTAATAAAAGTAGTATTTATTACTGAGCAAGGCCTCTCTGCAATAACAGAAGCAAGCATTTTATTTTTTTAAATTTATTTTATTTTTATTCTTATTTTTATTTTAAGATTTTATTGGGGAGTTGGGGAAAGGGACTAGCCAAGTTGTTCTTCAATCTTCGTTGTGGAGGGCACCAGTCACCATCTGGCTTCCCGTCGGCAGCTCATGGCCTCTAAGCTCAAGGTGCTGTGTTCAATCTTAGTTGCAGGTGGGCGTAGCCACCATCCCATGTGGGAGTTGAACCAGCAGCCTTGTTGTTAAGAGCACACCCTCTATCCACTGAGCCATCCAGGTGGCAGCTCAGCTCAAGGTGCCAAGTTCAGTCTTAGTTGCAGGTGGGCATAGCCCACCATCAAACAGGCAATCTTGTTGTTAAACCAGCTGAGCCATCCTGCCACCTGTTGGAAGCTCAGTGACAACTCAGCTTGGGCATAGTGTTACTGGCCCATGTGGGAATCGAACCAGGGCCCTGTTGCTCAAAGCTCGCACTCCAAGCCAACTCTTAACCAACTGAACCACTCGGCCGGTCCAGAAGCAAGCTTTTTAATACAGTCTTTTGCCTGTGCATTTATGCAAGGCTTTATGTGTTCTTTCTGTAAAATGTACAAAGATAATAAAATTCCTTTTACATGTTAACAACATGAGATGAAATAAGTGAAAGAAAGGCTTCTCTTACCCACTGAACTTCCTGCAACCAAAGGAAGGTCTGAAAAATAACAGATAGCTTCCCCAAATGTTGGCAATGTAATTATCTCCTGTTAGTACTGAAGTAACAGGACCCTCATTTACTAGCCCCCACTCCCACCCTCTCTATATTAAAAAGTTGTTAAAGCTTCCCCTTGCACTAACCAAGAATAGACCCCCCTTAACTGCTTCCTTCACAAAACTGCAAGGCCTGACGGCTTCTATAATTTCCTTGCTTGGCCTGACTGCTTTTTACTAATTAACTGCTGCTTATTTATGGCTTCTGTAATTTGCTTGCTTGCGGTTTCTGCCTATATAATCTCCTCTTCCCTCTCCCTCGAGACTGTGAGTTTGTTCAGGGCATGAGCCTGCTCACAGCCACCGGCTAATAAACTCCAAACATATTAAAGACTCTGTCTCTGTTTGTTCTTGATTGCTGGGTACAACAGTATTATCTAAACAAAGAACTGTCTATTGCATATACAAAAATGGAGGAGCGGCCGGATGGCTCAGTTGGTTAGAGCATATGCTCTTAACAACAAGGTTGCTGGTTCAATTCCTGCATGGGATGGTGGGCTGCATGCAACCCCCACAGCTAGACTGAAAATGGCGACTGGACTTGGAGCTGAGCCTACACCCTCCACAACAAAGACTGAAGGACAACAACTTGACTTGGAGCTGATCTGGAAAAACACACTGTTCTCCAATAAAATGAACAACAACAACAACAACAGTACTCTATTAAACAAACAAAAAAAAACAAAAAAAAGGAAAGATCTTTATGTGCCTTTGAGAATTCCTCCACAACAGCAATTTGAATGGCTACGTTATTTTTCTGTATGCATTTCCTTATTGTTGAGCATTTAAGTTAATCATATTTTTAAATTATTTTAAGCACTGTTGTTATAAAAATGTTTGTATTAATAGTTCCATCTTTGTGCTAAATAATTATTTCTGTGAAATAAATTCTCTATAATCAAAATTTTTAATTGAAGGTTATAAATGTGATCAAGGCTTTTGATAACTTTCCCAGACTCCCTATTTCCAAGTTCTTGATCTATGAAACTAAGTAGATCCTTAACTCCACCCAGAAACTTGAGTCCTGCCCTGTGCCCCTTCCAGTGGGTGGGATGCCCTCCATATATAAACTTCCCAGATGTCCATTTCCTATTTTCTTTTACCCATCATGGCTAGAGGTATATCGCAGGAGTATGTATCTACCTGTCGGCTATCATGGCTCCCTTTCTAGATTCCCCACCCCATAGCTCTGACTCCCAGGACAGACCATTTTTCTGAACCATATTAGAAATTGCCTGACTCCTTGCAAGGGTATTCTGTGCCCTAGTAAGTATATTTACTAGGGCAGGTGCTACCTTTTTCTAAGCACTTTCTCTTCATGTATGAACACATACAATAGTCTCAAACCATGACAATTATTGCAGTCTTTTGGCAGCTCTTACAGCATATTTCTGATCATCTCTGCAATTTACATAATACTACTTCCTTAGTCATGTACTTTTAAATGTAATTCTCAATTATAACATTGCTGCTTTAATAAAACATGATCTTCTTTATAATAAACAACCACATAGCATGGATTCTAGGATATCTTGTGGAAAAACTTGATGACAACTATTAACATTCCATTAAAAGACTAGTAGCTTTAATTATTCTAATCACAAAAGAATGGTATTTAAACTGTTCAAATTTTTTATTGTGGCAAAATATACATAACATGAAGTTTACCATTTTAACCACTTTTAAGTATATAATTCGGTAACATTAAGGGTACATTCACAATGTTGTGAAACCATCACCACTATCTATTTCTAAAACACTTTCATCACCCCAAACAGAAACTATAACCATTAAGAAATAGCTTCCCATTCCCCTCGCCCTAGCCCTTGCAACTTCTATTCTACTTTCTGTCTTTATGAATTTGTCTATCTTAGATATCCCATTTAAGTGGAATCATACAATATTTGTCTTTTTGTGTCTGGCTTATTTGCTTAGCATAATGTTTTCAAGATTCATCTATGTTGTAGCATGTGTCAGAATTTCATTTCTTTTTATGGCTGAATAATATTCTATCATATGTATATGCCACAGTTTGTTTATCCATTCATCTTTTGATGGACATTTACATTTAGGTTGTTTATACTTTGTGGCTATTGTGAATAATGCTGCTATTACTAAATGACTAGCAACTGTAATTGCCCTAATTATAAAAGAATGGTAGGTATTTAACCTGTTCTTGTGTTTCATATGTAATATATATATATATATATATATATATATATATATATATGTACTCATACTCATATGTAACTAGCAACAGTCTCGTTTACTAATCAGTGCTTTAAACAGTATACCAAACTAGTCTAATTTATTTTAACCTTAGTCCAGAAATTATTTGAGGTAGTTTATAAAATACAAAAGAATCAAAAAAGGTAAAGAGATGAAAATGAAGAGAAAAACAAGAATGGTATTGTAAAATAAAGCTTGTGATAACGTACACAAAAATGTATAATGTACCAAAAATTCTGGCAAAGAAGGTAGGTCACAATTTTTAAACTTTTTAATTACCAAATGAAGAGAGAAAGGATCAGTCATAAAAGTCATAGGGTCTATAAGATAAGCAAGCAAACAAACAAAACCACCAATTGTTCAGGAAAAAGAAGCCTAGATATTCCCAGTACTGAATTATAAGAGAACTGGGGAGAACCATCTGATATTGTAGATTATGTTTTCATTGACTTCCTTGATAAATACAAACTGGGTTTCACATGGCTGTTTCTTATAGTGCTACTCAAAAGAAGCCAAAGGTAGGGCCGGCCGAGTGGCTCAGTTGGTTAAGAGCTCACTCAAGAGTGTGAGCTGAGCTCTGAGCAATAGCAGTTCGATGCCCAGCCTGAGCTGAGCTGCCAACAGGTGGCAGAATGGCTCAGCTAAAACCAAAAAAAAAAAAAAGAAGCTAAAGGTATACCATGAAGAGGAATTCAGAAAAAAACAACTTTACGGGGAGAGGATAAATGAAAGCTGTCCAAATACACAGTTCTCTGTCCTATAGATGAAACATGGATCTCAAACAGGAATGAATGGACTGTATGTTCTCAAAGAATGATTTCTTAATTATGATTTCTTATAACTAAATTTTTTATAAAAGTTGAGGACTTGGGCCGGTCGAGTGGCGCGGTGGTTAAGAGCTGGCTTGGGACGCCAGCAGCCCCGGTTCAGATCCCACATATGAGGGCCAGTGACTGCCCTCTAAAAAAAAGAAAAAGTTGAGGTCAGGAAATGTTAGGTTATATTTTCTGAAAAGAACCAAGAAGCCTTTTGCCCATGTTACTGATGAAGGGAAAACTGATTTACTAAACAATCTTCTAAGCATAATGTAGTCCTGGAATCCTCATACTAAAATTAGACTAGACAACACCAAATGTTGGTGGAAATGTGGAGCAACCAGAATTCTTACTCATTGTTGTTGGGAATGTAAAATAGTACAACCACTTTGGACAATAGCCTGGCCTTTTCTTAAAAACTTAAACATACACCTGTAATCTGACCTAGCAATTTTGCTCCTATGTATTTAGCCAAGATAATTAAAACATATTTTCACAAAAGGACTTGCACAAGATTGTTCATAGCAGCACCCAGGTTTTTTTCCAGCTTTTAAGAGTAATCAAAAACTAGAAAGGCCTGGTGTCCATCAGTAGGAGAATGGATAAACAAACTGTGGTTGATTTATACAATGGAATTCTATTCAGAAATAAAACAGAAAGAACAAATTATACAAGCAATAACATGAACGAATCTCAAAAACATTATGTTGGTAAAAAATTGGTAGTAGAATAATTTAGGAAATAATGTAAAAATTTTAAAGTGTGCTGGAGTTGAGTCAGGATAAGGATTCTTATCTACTTCCATGGCCCAGGATCATTTGCCTCAGTTTTATCATTGGGACAATAATTGTTGATTGTAAGAATTAAATAAACATGAATGTAATTTTATTTTGTATTTTTTAAATTTACATATAGATTATCTGTATCTTTCTGTAATTTGCTTCCATTCATTTAACCCTGACTTATAAGTATTTGGTAAAGATCAGTATGAAAAAATATAAGATTATTATTACTCAAAACAAAAGAGAAATACTGTATAGTTTGAGAACATCATATAATAAATTTATTATGCTTTGTTGCCAAAAACATTATGCTGAATGAAAGAAGCCTTACCCAAAGACTACATATTGTATAATTTCATTTATGTGAAGTTCTAGAACAGACATTTTATCCATCCATCTATGGTAGATCAAATCAGAACAGCAGTTACCTCTGGTAGAGTGGGGGTGGGGATTGACTGGGACAAGGAAAGGGAAACATGAGGTGATGCAAATGTTCTATATTTCATAGGCATTTGTGTGTCCATCTGTATGTAAACTTTACCTCAAAAGAATGAAAAATAACTATAAACAAATATTGATCTCTCGTTAGTGAACTGCATTTAGAGGGAAGTGTACTAATGTCTACAACTTAGTTTAAAATTCATTAAAAATAAGGATGGGCACAAGAATAGGTATATGCATGATATGCAATAAATCAAGTACAGTAAAATGTGAATGGGAGAATTCGGGGGGTGGGGTGTATATGCTTATGTGCTGTAAAATCCTTTTAATGTTCCTATATGCTTGAAAGTTTTGTATTTTAAAAAATCCAAAAGAAGAAACTCACAGATAGAACAAATTGATAGCTGCCACATGGGATAGGGATGTAAGAATGAGCAAAAAGGGGAAGAGGGCTAAGAAGTACAAACTGCCAGTTATAGAACAAGTCACAGGGATGTAAAGTACAGCATAGGGAATATAGTCAGTAATATTGTAATAACTGTGTCTGGTGTCGGATGGGTACTAGACTTATTGTGGGATCACTTTGTAAGGTATATAGATGTGTAATCACTTTGTTGTACACCTGAAATGAATATAATCTTGTATGTGAACTATAATTAAAAACAAATTAAATTTTAAAAATCCAAAAGAAACTAGGCACTTTCACCAAGATGCTTACCCAAAGTTATGACCACTCCATTTCTGCTTAGAAATAGGCCTAAATAAAAAATAATTTAATAATAAAAATTCATTTTTAAAGTAATCTTAAAAGAAACCTACGTATCCTTGGGATTTATTTTTTTTTTCCTTAAGTTTCTTTTATGACATTGAGACATCCAAGATCAGCTTTAAAAAAATTTTTTCTGGGTGCTACAGGTCAGAGTCAATACAGTAAGACTGCTAACATCTAGCTGCAACACCAAGTCTTTACATTCATTTTATCTTCAGAGTAAAGCAAAACAAAAAGAAGGAGAAAAAGAGAGAAAGAAGAGAGAAAGAAGAAAAAAAAGTAAGAAACAAAGAAAATATGTGAGTTCTTGAAACATCACTTAGAGGAATTAAAATCCTAAATTTTTCTTATCCAATACATTCAAATCCATGATGCTCTTTAAGCAGCATGCAATAAAGCAGTATAGGATAGATAGCTTTTGGGGTACAATCTTGTTATCAGTATGCTAAACTTATTTGGGAAATTGGCTGCCACCTCCAAAACAGATTGTTTCCTTTACCACAAATTGAGTTTTACAAATATTTACTTCAAAGGGCATTATTACACTTTTGCATTTGATGAGTACAGACTAAACTGAGGTAATCCTATAATTATCAGGACTCTGTCTTCTGGCTGATGAGCTTTTTTTTTTTTAAGGATATAACTTGATAAATTTTAATAACGTTGATTTTTTTCAAAGTTCTGAAATGACGTCATAGAAAGTTACAAAACTACCTGACACACTTTTTAATCTGTTTTTTTCCCCCCGTGGATTATAGCGAAGCCCTTGCTTCCCCTGAGGGTCGTGATGGTGCTGGTGTGGGAGGTAGACCCACTCTAGTGGGTAGGTGGCCGTGGCATTCACCAAGTACTGCACCGTCCGCTCAGCAGATGGAGTATCCTCTCGGGTGGTATGTGCACCTTCCCCATCAAGGACCACAATCCTCATCAAGGTGAGCAGCCTTCGAAACCCCCGAGGAAGCACAGCATCCGCTAGTGCACAGTGTAGATCTCCCCCACCACACAGTGGCCGTACCCCGGGAGGTGCTGCAGACGGGGAATGTTATGTTCTCCAGCAATCACCAAGGGGTAAGGTTCCACCATGTGGCCCGGGCCCTGGAAGGTTGCGCAGCCATTGGTGTCCTCCAGCAGGCCCTTGTGGTTGGGCTGGCCTCACTTCAGGGTCCCTTAGCACGAACACGTGGGCCATGAGGGCAAGAGACGCTGTAAGCTTGTTTCTTCACAACCTTGCGGCCCTGGAATCCAGCACCATAGCAAGTGTGAGAGTGTGAAAAGCTTTTGACTTCAGAATCCTTCCAAGAAGAACACTGCCACCTCATAGCATGGCCAGAAGCCCATGGACCAGGTAGGTATCCAGTTCCCAGTGCTGCTGCTGCTGCTGCAGAGCACAGCGCCTCCGGGAGAGGGATTCTTATTATTAACATATGCTGGGCTTCGGGCTGGCCAAGTGGCGCGGTGGTTAAGCGCTGGCTTTGGAAGCCAGCAGCCCTGGTTCAGGTCCCACATATGAGGGCCAGTAACACTGCCCTCAAAAAAAAGAAAAAAAAATATGATGGGCTTTAAAAACGTTTATTTGCAATGTCTGTCAAGCATTTGGAAAACATCAAATATTGTAAATCATAAAACATAACCATCAGCTGACATGCTCAACCCAGGACATTACTACTGCAGTTTTAAGTATAATCCACCAGGTGGCAGAGAAAAGGAATCACAGAAAATGTGCACATTTCTAATTTAAATGAATAATGGAAAATATCTTATTATTCTGTTAATGGAAAAGATTTGCAGACTTTCAACACGAAAGTTATACAGGACGCAGAACTAAATGGGTGATCTAAATCTGAGTTCCAACCTTTGCCTGAGGATATTTGCTTATATAAAAAATGGTGATTGAGTTGCCATGCTTGCTTGCACAATTTCACTCTCTTTTGGAGGTTATCTTTTATTTATGCATGAGAGAATGACTATGGAGTCATCCCTTCTTACTGCTCAAATGATGAACCTAGCACACCCATCACCAGCATTCATCTCACTGTGATCCCAGCTTCCCCACTCCTGCCAGAACTCAGAAGCCATGGAGCTTCGCAATTCTTCATCACTTTTAATAGATCTTTAAGCAAATATTTTACCTTCTATGATGATGATTTCAAAGTAGCAGAAGTAAAGGATGTAAAGAAAAAAAGAAAAAATATATGCCTTACAATGTAATTACCATAAGTAAGGAGACTAAACATATCTGAGTCATTCATGAAAATCAACAAATGTTTATTATACATAAGATTAGGTTTATTCCATCTCAGCAGGCCTTGATTTGTCTCCTATAACTTTCTAGAGGGACTCTTAATTAGTTTAAAAACTGAATAGAGACAATATCTCTATATTTCCCTTCTCCAACACATGCTTTGGGATGGCAGTGAAACAGCGATGATTTAAGAAAATGTCAATAGCTGTCTAACTTATTTTTTGTTTGGAAGGAGGAAGAAGATGAATAAGAAAACAAAAATCAAATTTGTGGAGCCAGAATTCCCTTTAGCAAATAGACTAATCTTATTTTTAGATGATGGAAAATGACTGTCCATTATTAATTCTGCAAGTGCATCAAGCTACTGGGACACTCAAGAGATCTTCAGTGTAAAGGAGTCAGTGACATCGCATGTGGAGTATTCAGCTATAAGATGCAAAACATGAGCCAACTAGTCTCAGAAACTAATTGCACTGGTAATACCTAAACCATGCTTTAACATTAAAATCCTATAGCTTGTTTTAAGTTTTGTTGAAAAGTATATTCCCTGGCAATTTTTTTTCACCTGACAAATGTTATCCTATGGGAACAGAACGTGAAAACTCTCTCACAATTTTAGAGCTTCATGTTACTCTCTGTTGGACTCGTCTAGCAAGTTGGCTCATCCCTTTCCTAACTAGGCAGCAACCAGACATATTGGTGTTATTTAGGATCACACCCTGCTTTAAATGCTTATTCAGCCGCATTTCCAATATTTTGGATCTGCTACCTTCATTCCACATTTCAATACATATTTATGACCTGAAATTGTAACTGCCACTTCTTGATTACAATTCAGACTAAGCATTTATATTCTGAAACAAGAAATGTACTGTCAGCTGAAAAATATACTCTTAATAGTAACAATAACATATTATAGCAAAAGATAGTTTTGCCTGAAAATTAAAGAACCCAGGATCATCATGTTATAGCAAATTTTATTAACTAATACATTTTATTGAATAGCAAGGAAAATCAGGGATTAGAATGTGTATTTTCCTCAAAAACTTTTGACGCGGAAATAGAAAAACTTACTTCCTGTTTCTCCGAATTTATTTCTCTTTCCTTCCTCCATATCAAATTTTCTCCAAACTGAAAAAATTCTTTAAAAAAAAAATTCCAACTTAGTTGTAATTAGGTTTTAATCAATACAACTGTTTTTAACTTTGTATACTGTCTTTCCCTCCAGTTAATTAGGTTATTTTATAAGCCAGTCATCTGCTTGTAGTCAACATATACTATCAAGCAAAATATTGGCTTCCGTTAAGTATCACAGGGGTATTGTTGTCCCTGTGAAAAATGTGGAACTGAAGCACAGTGAGGTAGTATGACTTGGCTGGCTAGTGCAAAACCTTCACACCTTCTGAACTGAGTGATTGGTAAGGATAGCTGACTAGACTCTAGGGCTAATGGAACAAGGCCTTGGGTCCAATCCCCTGGTGGGACAGATAACAAAAATATACCATTAGGGCCACAGATTCTAGTGCGGCAAACATCTGACACATGTAAGCCATAGCTCAAAAGATAGATCAGGCAAGAGAAGGATCTGTGCATATCCATCCATTCCCCCCGACAGGAAGACAGCTGAAAGCATAAGCGCTCCTGAGGCCCATCAGTGGTGAAATTAAATACTACGTTTGACAAGTAAAGATAAATACACCTTGGAAATTTTAACTATGCCAAGTATGCTGAAGTATCCTGATGACTATGCTGGACAAACCCACGCATCATATTGCATTTGTTCCAAATGACACATCATTTGATTATTAAAGGCATCCTTCTCTTATTTGTACTTTAAATTCTGAGCCACTAAAGATAGCTCTCTTTAAGGTTAACCAATTTATGTTCTTTGTTGACTTTCTAAAATTATATGAAAGAAAAAAAGTAAAAATGTCAGCTAAATAAAACTAACACTTGGGTATTTGGGTACTCCAAATCTACTTTGGAAATAAGGATATAAAATATAAATTTCTCATACATCATACTTAGCAAAGTTATAATCTTATTTTAAGAATCTAAATTGTTACCATAAATGAAATCTACTCTAAATCCCTCATATTTCATATTAAGAAACAAGAGCCATGGATGATAAGAGTTTTCCTTGTGCAACCCAGAAGAGTACTAGGTCATGGTCATGACATGGAAAGAACCCTGGTGGCCATATTAACCATTGTAAGGCTGATGTAGGTATGTGGTACACAACCAGATGGAAGAGGAATTGCCCCACTGGAATTCATTCACGAGGCAGTGTGGTGTGGGGGAAAGAAGAAAGGGTTTAGAATCAGATAGGTTTGGATTCTAAATTCTGGCTCTTACTAGCTCTCCACCTTTTTTTCTTTAGCTGTATGACAATGAGAAAATTAATCTCTTGGCACCTCCATTTCTTCATCAATAAACTGGAGATAATCAGACCTACTGTAAAGGTATGATGTGAGGATTACAGACATACAGCAGGTGCCCAATTAATTGTAAGTACTATTTTCACAACAAGTAAACAAGTAATAGCTACTCTGATTATCATTCTCCACTCCTATCTCTAGATGTCTTTGTTATCTTATACTTTAAGAAAAATCATTTATTTTGAAAATTTGGCTCAGTCTAGGGGTTTGATGTCTGATCCTGAAATAATGCAAAATACATGGCCTCCATGGGGACCGAGTTAGAAGTCTGGGTTATCATCTATAAGGTGTCCTGAGCAAATGAACAAACCAGCCACAGCTACAAGGAATATGGAGGGCCAGGAATCCTCCCAGTTTACACAGACAACAAAAACTGAATGTAGGTCATTGTCTCATTTGTACCCACAAGATTTTAGTTTATGGAGGTGACTGAACGACTATATGGAGAGGTCAATGCCATTGAAAGAAGAATTTATTACTTACATTTCCAGAGAAGAGGGGGTACGCCACACCATACAAAGCCCCACGGGGCGGTGGCTAAGTTTTGGTCAAGAGGCAGAAGCAGAAGTGGAAAGTCTAGGCCAGAACCTTTATGGGGGTTTGTGCAGGAAAGGAAAGGCAGAGCAGGGTAATGTTTTAGGATTAGCCAGCTTGAATCATTCTGGCAGGCTTTGGGCTATAGGGGTGGTCTCTAATTGCCTGGTACCTGGCCCTGGGATGACTTAGGTCAGGGGAAATATTGTCTTGTGTGAGAGTTAGATAAGGGGAATGGTTACAGGTATAGTCTCAGAATTGATCTGTTTGCATACAAAAGGTATATTCCTAGGCAAGTTATTGTTATATTTGGGAATTAGCTAACCGTGGGAGGTACAGTTTCTCCCTGGGGCTGGTAGGCCCCCAAAATATTAAAATGTTATGAAATACAGAAAATAGAAAACAGGATTAATACAGTCATAGAAATTTCAAACAAGTATTTCCCCTTTTAGGCTATTGTCTACTCATCCCTTAATCATTTAGTGCTTTTATGGTATATAGACATTAAATTTTCATATAGATATTAAATTTTCATTTTATATGTAAATAGTAGGCAGTCTTGTTTTCAAATTTTCATCTGGATACAGTCTGGGGTGATTTTTATTCTGCCTTTCTTAAAAAGAATTCTTTCAAAAGACCCTAAAGTTTATGTTGAGTCATCGAAGTCATAGAATTTCAAGGACTAGAAGGGGTCTTGGAATTTACTGAGACCAACTCTTTCATTTTATATCTGGGAAATCAGTCACTAAAAATTCTTCTGAGTCTTAATGGCTTAACTACTATTAAAATCAAACATAGAATATAGCTAAACGTGTAATTAAAAGCATTAAATAACCACACTCAGCCAAAAAGTGGTTAAATTTCAGAGTGTAACTAAATTCTTTTTTCTTGTCTTGTCTTCTCTCCTCCAAAGTAATAGTTCAAAGTAGAGACATTAGCAAGAAGACTCTGCAGATCATCAGAAGTTAGAAAAAACTATAAGAGTCATTTTCAGGACAGATTTCTCTCTAGGGGATTATCCCACCATCACCAGCACAGTCAGCAGACCTCAGACAAACTCAACACCAAGACAGTTTTACAGTTCAAATAAAGGCAAAGGCCCTCACCTGATAGACACCTGTATGAATTCCTGTCTGGAGAAGTATGAATCACTCCATTCATGAGTTTCCTGTTTTGTTTTGGTCTTTGCCCCTGCTTAAGAGGAACAATGGGAGAACAGCAAGGACAGGCACATTACATTTGGAAACTCTCTTCTCTCTAGCTTGTTCAGCTGCCTGACGGTCTAATGATAAGAGTGGAATGCAGAGAACTAGAAAAATGGAGTGGTGGACACTGGGCATGCCCTTACCTGGAATGAAAAGTAGAGACTCTAATTGCAGGGAGATGCCAAGGGTGCTAATAACACCTGAATTTATAATAACTGGACTTAGTCATCCATCTTTCTAAAGCACTGTGAAGACATACATACTGCCTAGTAAGAAACATGGTTAGAAAATTAGTATAAATAAAAACTATTTCATTAATTGTTGTTTTATCACAGTCATACATGCAGTTTAAAAATTCAACTAGTTTTACAAAACTAGCTATAGAAAACAGCTGTTTCCCATCTGCCAAATTCTTTCTTTTTGGCGACAGCTACTTTTTAGAAAATTTTTAGTCAATTATTTTGGTATTTATATCTATCTATCGCTAAAAAATATTCTTATTCTACCGTTTCTTGGAAATTTTTTCCCCATTTTAGGCGTTTTCTCTGGACTTCCCACTATAGTAGATGAGGATTTAGCTCCTTTCAGCTCTACCCCCAACTTAGCCCCATCACACATATAAACTTCTCATTGCCCCATCCTCCCAATAAAGTTAGTTATATTTGTAGTTATAATGTGATTAGGCCCATAGTTACATTATTATCACTATGTAAATATATTCACAGCATGCTCTGTGATACTTAGAAGGGCTTAGTTTGGAGGGATCATTCAGGCAGATACAAGTATTCATTCAACAAGTATTTATTGGATGCCAGGCACTATGCTCAGTGCTGGCTATACAAGGGTGAAAAGGTGTAGGACATACCCTTAGGGTGTAGAACAGTGGCTTGGTGTGTTCTACAGTCTGTTCTGGAGCCAGACTGCCTGGAGTCAAATCTTAGGTTTTCCACTTAGTAGCTATGTAATCTTGGGCAATTTACTTAACCATTTTGCACCTTAGTTATCTAAGAATTGTGGAGAGGATTAAATGAATCAAAATATGTAAAGCACATGTAACAGTGCCTGTTAGATAGTAGGGACTACATAAGTGTTACTAGCATTATTATTTTAGGAGTCAAATGGAAAGGAGACATTTATATACATATATTCTACAAATTTATATTCTACATATACTTGTATACACATATACCTATATTTGCACATATGTATATACACATACATTTATGTGTGTGCATATATATATGATATGTATATTTACAATATATTATATAGCATGGTAAGTGCTAAAATTGAAAAGTATAGGGTGCTTTGAGATCAATAAACCAGAGGAATCTTCATTGGATGGAGGCTCAAGGAAGGAGGGCGTTGCTGTGAATGTGATATTTCAGCTGGAATTTGAAAAGTAACTAGAAAGTAGCCAGAGGGAGAAGTATGTGACAAAAGAAGAAAGAGCATATATCAAGGCTCCAAGGTAGGGAAGAGTTTGGTCAGGAACTGAAAGACCACTGAGGTAAGAAAGAATGTCAGGATCCCAGACAAGACTTTGTGGGCTATGGTAAGAATAGTATTGTATTTTATGTGGATGGCCAGTGAAGGGTTTTAAACATGGAAGTATCCTGAGAAGATCTTCATTTAAAAAAAATCATTTTTTTTTTTTATTTTTTTTTTAAAGATTTTATTGGGGAATTGGTGGAGGGGAGCAGCGTTGGGGAATCGGGGAAGGGGAACAGACAAGTTGCCGTCTTCTTGTTCTTCAGTTTAGTTGCGGAGGATGTTGCTTCACTGTTGGTATCATCATTGCGCTCTTCCCGGATGAGGCAGATCGGTCGCTGGCCTCTGGATGTCGCTCATCGCGGCTATTGGCAGCTCACGCTTGGCTGCCAGCCGCTCACGCTGGCTGCAGGCCACTCACTGTAGCCTATGGCAGCCCACTGCAGCAGGGGCTGCAGCCCACACCATCACCGGGGCTCGCACAGCCCAGCTCCAGGTGGAGCTGTTGTTAGCTGTAGAGGGCAGTGTCACTGGCCCTCATGTGGGATCCGAACCGGGGCCGCTGGCATCCCAAAACCAGCGCTTAACCAATGCGCCACTCGGCCGGCCCTAAAAAAAATCATTTTGATTGCCTAGAAGTGATTGTATTAAAGGGGAGCTGGAGAATTTCTCCACTTCCTGGTAAGTTAATGCCCCCCCGAAAACTGATGAAAGGTAGTGATTTAGATTAAAAGAGTGGCAGTGGAGATGGTGAAAAGTAGAGTCAATATATATTTTGGAGTAAAATCAATACTTTCTTCAAAGAAGATATATAAATGGCCAGTATGTACAAGAAAAGATGCTCACCATGTAGCCATCAGGGAAATGCAGATTAAAACACTGAGATAGTGCTTCACATGCACTAAGATGGCCATAATAATAAAAAAGACAAATAATAACAACTGTTGGAGAAGATGTGGAGAAATTGGAACCCTCATACACTGCTGTTTGCCATATAAAATGATGCAGCCTCTTTAGAAAACATTCTGGCAGTTCCTCAAAAGGTCAAACATAGAGCTATTATATGATCCAGCAACTCCAATCCTACATGTAGATCCAAGAGAACTGAAAACATACATTCATACAAAAACTTGTTTATGAATGTTCAAAGCAGCATTTTGAGTATTCATAATAGCCAAAAAGTAGAAACAACCCAAATGGTCATCAACTGATATGTTGAAATAAAATGTGACATATCCACAAAATGAAATATTCAGCCATAAAAAGAAAAGACATTCTGAAACATGCTACAACATGGATGAATCTTGAAAACTTTATGCTAAATGAAAGAAACCAGTTACAAAAAGCCACATATTGTATAATTCAATTGATATGAAATGTCCAGAATAGGCAAGTCTATAGAAACAAAGTAGATTAGTGATTGCCTAGGGCTTGGAGAATTAGGGGGAAATGGGAAGTTATGGGTAATGAGTATGGCCTTTCTTTTTCAGGATGATGAAAATGTTTCAAAATTGTTGTGGTGGTGATTGCACAACTTCGTGAATATACTGAAAACCATTGAATTGTACACTTTAAACAGGTGGTTTGTATCTTATGTGAATTATATCTCAATAAAGCTGTGGTGACTGGAAAAAATAACTCTCCAAATAATCCACAAAGAAAAGGTTTATTCGGGAAAAGAAACAAAAACTACCACTGCAGTGCGAGAACACACACCTCCAACAAGGGCTCCATGTGTAGCCTGTGTGTAGCAAAAATACCCCAATTCCAAGATGGCTATTTCCTTTATTATGATCCCTCCCCCAGAAGTTACCACAAAGCTAAACAGGAAGTCAGGATTAGAGAGTTAACAAGGGGTCCAGCTTCACCCATTGTCCTCCCAACTCTATGGTTAAGCATCTTAAGATGCCAGCTCACTTTTATCAGCTGTTATATTAAAAAAAAATTTAGAATAATGAAACATGGAATGTCCAATATTCTCTCCACTGCCCTGCCCAAATCTCTCTCTCATCTGTCTATCCTACCTCAGTAAAGACACTGCCACCCACTGCAATAACCCTTTTAAAAGCCTCATTGATAACCTTGAAATTTCCCTCCCTTAACCTTTACTTCCAATCTATTGCCAAGTTATATTGATTTTACTCCAAAATATTTATTGACTCTGTCCACTTTTCACCATCTCCACTTGCGATTCTTTTAATCCAAATCACCTTTCATCTGGTTTGTTTGGGGCATTAACCTGCCAGGAAGTGGTGAAATTCTCCAGCTCTCCTTTAATACAATCACTTCTAATCAGATCTGCTGCCCACTTTTTAATTGTTTTGTTTCTTTGCTAATGCTTTTGGTGTCACATCTAAGGCTTTGCTTAACCCAAGGTCTGCCGGTTTACTATATTTTCTTAAGGAATTTTATAGTTTTAGCACTTACATTTAGGTCTGTGATCTGTTTTGATTAATTTTTGTACACGGTATAAGGTAGGGGTCCAACTTCATTCTTCTGCATGTGGCTATCCAGTTGTCCCAGCACCATTTGGTGAAGGGATGATTCCTTCCCCCATTGAGTTTTCTTGGCATTAGTGTTGAAAAAATGTGAATATTTATTTCTGGATTCTCAATTCTGTCCCATTGATCTATGTGTTTATTCTTATACCAGTGCCACAGTCTTGAATATTGTAGCTTTGAAATTGGGAAGTGTGAGCCCTCCAACTTTGTTCCTCTTTTCAATATTGTTCTGTATATTCTGGTGTAAGAAAATATACCTTCCTACGTTGTGTGTCTCCTCAACCCTCAATACTTCACTATAACACTAATTCACTTTGACACCAGATATGTAGGTTTTCTAAACATTAAGTAAGTTTGCAACACCAGCTAAGTGTCCTACCATTCTGACACTATCTACCTGAAGATAGCATCAGAGCTCACAGGACTACTCTCTCCCCCTTCAGATGCCAATTGCATGTCAGGTTGTCAGATATGCCTCTGACTGACAAGCTATAAATCAGAGCTCCCCATGATCACCCCCTTGGGCTTGATTAATATGCTACAACAGCTTATAGGACATAGGGAAACATTTACTTATATTTAAACTATTATTACAAAATATATTATAAAGGATACAGATGAACAGTCTAATGAAGAAGTACATAGCACTTGACATATACAAAGATGCCAGCTAAGATTTTGATAGGGGGATGCATTGAATATGTAAATTAGATTGGGGAATATTGTTATCTTTATAATATTAAGTTTTATGATCCATGAACATGGACTGCCTTGCCACAGTTTTCTTTAATTTCTTTCAACTGTTCAGAATATAAGTTTTGCACCTTTTTTGGTATATTTATTCTGAAGTATTTTATCCTTTTTGATGCTATTCTAATAAATCACAGTATTTTTTAAACCTATTTTAACATTTCTGAAATTGAGATGTATCTTACAATCAAGCGTATCTTGGCATTATGCCATTCAATTGGCAGTAATTTTTTTTTTATCTTAGTGGCTATAAATGTCACTTACAATCAATTGTTTCTTAGATTAAATACCATATAGTTTTAAATATGAAATGTCTATAAAACATCGAAGTGGAAGTGAAAAATAATCATTTGAATATATCAATTTAGAAATCAGAAGAGAGACTTGAACTAGAGATAGAAATGTGGGGTCATCTGAAGTTCATTATTTAAAGCCACAACAGTGAATGAGATTCCTTTGGGAAAAGAGTGTAGATAAAACAAGAGATTCCAAGTTGCAGTTCTGAGAAATCTCAACAATGTGGACAAAAAGAGTTTCTATGGAAAGTAACCCCACGGGGTGATCTGATGATAAATTCCCAACTGGGCAGGTCATGGCAGGTAGTCACACCTCAGGCATATAACTTTTAGTAGAAAGAGTTATCTTTACTTTAAGCAAGCCCTGTCCATTTTTTCTGTGCATCTGGATCATCACACCTTTGATATAAGCGTAACCATCCTCAAGAGAGCACATAATCTTTCTCTACTCAACTTCTTTCTCTACTCAATTTTTCTCTACTCAACTTGTCGTAAGAAACATCCAAACCTGTAGAGAATTTTTGTAAGCGTTGATTTGAGCAAAACTGACTCCACATGTCAGGGAGCAAGATCACAAATGCTTCAGAGAATTACAGTTTGCAGTTTCTTTTATGCATTTGGAATTGAGGGATCCTAAGGAAGATTTCATGACGGTGGGAGTAGGCAAGGTGGGGATTGGATTACAGGATAGTTAACAAGATTATGTGTTCCCTTGAGGTTGGTTAAGCACCCCCAGAGGTCTGAAAAAGAGGATTACTCTGGCATTTCAAAGAAGTGTTAACTTAGGTGCACAAGAACAGTAGACAGGGCTGGCTTTAGTCAAAGATAAATATTTTTCTAAAAAGTTATATGCCTGGGGTGTAACTACACACCATGACCTGCCCAGTAAGGAATTTATCATCAGATCACCCTGTGAGGTTACTTTCTGTCACTGGACTTCTCAATTTCATTATAGAACCCCTTTTTTATCCACAATTATAATTATTGCTGTTGTTATTTGTCACTAGATGGAAGGACATACAGGGCCAGGACCTCACTTCTTTTGTATTCTAATGAGCCCTTGAGCCAAGAGCTTTACTAAATTTAGATATTAACCTACATGCCACAGATAAATTGGGGAAAGTGGTTCAGAATAATCTATGCTTATTTGAGAAATAATATATTGATTAACCACCAGCTCTTTCACCCCTGAAAATCCGACATGAATACAAATAAATAAATAAGAGTTTCATGTCTTCAGAGAAGCACTTTAATCTGATTGTGATTATGGATAGAAAATAGGTGCATGCTTATTGCATATTAATCTATAGTAATTGTCTAAAAGCAGAAGAGGAAAAACAGTTGGTAGAAGTACTGTAGCATTCACAATTAAAACCAGAAATGTGGGCCGGCCGAGTGGCGTGATGGTTAAGCGCTGGCTTGGGAAGCCAGCGGCCCCGGTTCGGTCCCACATAAGAGGGCCAGTGACATTGCCCTCAAAAAAAAAAAAAAAAAAAAAAAAAAAAAAAAACCAGAAATGTGTGTAAAAATCCTTCAAAGGAGTTCATATCCCATTTGCTGTCATATTTCTATAACATAAGTAGGACACCAGCTGGTAGTAATGCTAATTCATCCGCCTTTCATTTACTGTTTATCACTTCACAGATGTTGAATCTTATCTATTCCTTTTTTCCTTTGTATTTCAAATGCCCTAACCATCATATAAAGTTACCATAATACCATATCCTCTAGGCAGTGGTTCTCAGCCAAGTGAGATTTTTGACCCCCCGAGGACATTTGGCAATGTCTGGCGACATTTTTAGTTCTCAAAACAGGAGATGAGGACAGGGATTTTGCTAGATAGTTTACAATCAATCCCTAGGACAGTCCTCCATAACAAAGAATTATCCAGCCTGAAGTGTCAATAGTGTCAAGGTTGGGAAACTCTACCAATGGGGATGTTTATATGTATATGACCTTTCCAGGGCAGTCTATAGCTTTTACCAAATTCTCAAAGGTGGTATAACTGAAAAATTTGAGAACCACTAGCTTTAATGGCTATTTCATTTAGGCCTTGGTAACAAGAGACACATAAATCCTATTTCATAACAGATATCACCTCTCTAGTTAAAAAGACTCATCTCTGACAGTCAGATTTCTGTCTCCACCGTCCACTCTCATTTATGGCTAAACAAACAGCTCTTAGGCTTTCCTGTCTCTAGGTCCTCCAAGTACCACATCCACCTCCTATTAGCAAGGTTAATACAATTATTATGGTTATGGTGACTAGAGTGATCAAGCTATGGTTTCATGTATGTCAGTAAAAGTCCTTTCTTTCTTTTTTTTTTTTTTGAGGGCAGTGTCACTGGCCCTCATATGTGGGATCTGAACCGGGGCCACTGGTGTCCCAAGCCAGCACTTAACCACTGTGCCACTCGGCCGGCCCAAAAGTCCTTTCTTTAGACACAACCAGTTCCCTTGTTCAATATCTATTTATTCAATGCCTACTATGTTTAACACACTGCTAGGCACTGGGTAAGGAGTGATGAAAATGAGCTTACATTTGAGTCCTGGAGTGACATTAATAAAATTTAAACGTGTTCTTTAAAGCTGCAATATGAGAGGATGTATAAAGATGACAGGAGCTGAAAGGAGGATGAAAAGGCAGGACTGAACAACCAGATCACTGCATGCCACCCAAAAGCAGTAAGCCATTAACATCTTCCTGGCTAAACAATTCTGTGATTCTCTATAACCTAATCCAGATAACTTGGGCTGTCTTTATATTCAACTAACGTTTCCTGGGCACTGACAGGTAAACTTGGGAGAGTGGAGGCTATGAGTAAGCTGAGAATGTCAAATGTAAAAGCTTCCGTTTTTTGTTGCTGTTAGATCTAACTAGAATTTAATGTGCATGAAGGGGGTAGAGGGAGTTGCAGAATAAAGCCAGTCCCAAATGTCCATTTATAGATAAGTCATTGCAAATCACGAGTGCTCTTGGCAGGTAGATATTGGAAGTGTCATGGCCTGTAAATGAAGACACAAAAAATCAACTTAACCATTCTCCCCCAAAATTAACAACTCAGTATATTGCTAGTCGTCAGCCTAAACCGGTCAGGGAGGCCTAGGTAGCAATTTTCAGTGATGCAGTCAGGCTTTCTCTTGCATTCACTAAAAAACCTTAGATTGGGAAAGCAACTGGGGTTTCCGTGGGGACCGGCTGGTGAGAGAACAAAGGCTGCGCAGCACTGTTACAAGCCTCGGGGCCCGCCGGCCTCACCGGGCGAGGAGGCGGCAGTGCGTGTGGGTGGCGGGCTCCCCAGTCGGGGACCCACGCCATCCTGGCGCACCTCGACCGGCCCCTCCCCGGGCAGCTGCACAGGAGGGCGCCACGGACACGGGACGCGCGTGAGAAGGGACGACGAGGCCAAGGCTTGGCCGCCGCCCGAGTGAGCGAGCGAGCGACTTGTGAAACATGCTTGCTGGCCGTCACCCGCCAGGACCGAGATCACGCGATTCCCAAGGCTCGCTGAAGCCACCCAGCCGAAGTACGCGGGAGGGGAGGGGCGTCAGGGCAGAGCGCGACGTCCCCGGGAGCTCCAGCCTCGCAGGGGCCGCCGACGTTGCCAGGCCCCGCCCCCTCGCGCTTATGTAATAGGGGAGCTCTGCCATTGGCCCGCGCGACCGGAAAGGGCGCAGGCGTGCCAGCGGGGCGGGGGCGCGGAGGAGGCCGCAGCAGGAAGGCGAGTGGGCGGGGACTGTGAGCAGCAGGCGGGCCCTGGGACGACGGGGAGAGCTGCGCGGCGTGCGCGGGCACGAGGCGTAGTGGCCTTCCCCAAGGCTGAGTCGGCGGTAGGCACGCGCGGCGGCGGCGGCGGGTGCGAGGCGCGGGCTGTTGTGCTCTCCTAGGCGGGTGGCGGAGGCCGAAGCGGTGCTGGGCGCGCTCCGCCTTCCTCTCCCTGCGGCCACCTCCCCCGGCCCTGACGCGCTGCGCGGTCTCTCCGACGCAAGACTGTCCCGGCCCCGGGTGAGCGGCTGTGTGTGTGTGTGTGTGGGGGAGCGCGGACGCCGCAGGACGCCCGGAACCGGGGTGGGGGTCGCCGGCCGGGTCGCTGCAGGCCGCCGGGGGGGTGGGGGGGGCGGCGGGGCCAGGGCTGTCCCGGCGCGGGCACGGGAAGCTCGGGCGCCCGCCAGGCCCTGCAGGTGGCCGGGTCGCAGGCCGGCCGCTGGAGCTGAGCGGTAACCTGACCCCCCGGGCGACAGCAGCGGGTCGCGTTCTGGAGGCCGGGGCTTCCCGTGGCGGAAAGGGCCGCCCAGGTCTGCAGCAGGCGCGCCTGGGGCCGGGGTTGCGAGGAGCGGCGGGTAGGTGGCCCGTTGTGTGGCCCTTGGTGACAGGAAAGAGGAGGGGGCTTTACGGAAGCGGGAGAGGCTGGCTGGGGGAGGAAAGTGCACCGGGCTGGAGCTGAGGCCAGTCCAGCGCTGGGCGGAATGCATCCTACTCCTGGGGCTTTCATGGTCCCCTCTCCCCAGAAGGATGCCGCCGCGAAAAGCCGAGGCCGGGATGTTGGTTCCCGCCTGGGCCTCTTCATTCCAGAGGGTTGCGGGGAATGATCGTACTCCCTGGATCCGAAAGCTTCTCTTACGCATTTGGGTTTTAAGAGAAGCTTTGGGACGGGGCTTACTTGTTGCCTCCTGTAAAGAGCTCCTCATTTTAAAAGAACTCTTTTTTTTTTTTCCGGCTGCTTCCCACTTGGCAAGCCCCCTTTGAAAACCTCACTGAGTTATGTTAAAAACCAGCCTTGAGGTATTCGTGAACGACTTCTTGCTGCTCAGTGTGTCGCGTTTCATCCAGGAGCAGTTAGGCTTGTAAGATTTTTGTAGAAAATTCGATTGGCCTGAGAACAGGTCCTACATCGAAGTGTCCGAAAGCAGGTGGTTTGTTCGTTTGCATTTCTGCTTTCAAAAAGGAAATCAGTGCAGCGTGTTGTTGGAAGTTAAGGGCCTACCCCATGAATTGAGACTGTTTGATTCTATTTCCTTTACCTAGTATTGTTTTCTGCCTTGAAAATAAGAACAAGTGACTACAATCTTTTATTTATTAAAGGCTTTATGGCCTTTTTGTTACTGATTTTAGGTGACAGTGGAAAAATGGATTAAACCTGTTGTGCAATATATTTCAGGAGAAATCCTAAATTCAAAAGTTAATAATTGGTATTTAATGACACTGTACAGGGGACTGCATAAAAATGTTATCAAAAATAGCTAATAACTTACAGGCATCAAAGTTCTGGAATTAGTGGCCTGTCATTTATGGGCTTTTTTTTTTTTTTCAGTGTAAAGCAATTTAAGAGGTTACACACACAATCAGTGTATTCACATACATCGATAGCTTACATTGCTGGAAGAGTTCGGGTGCATGAGAAGACCGAAATTCTAACATACGGTACTGATACTAAGGCATTGAGGCATTATGAATGTTATAAAACATTTGGCTCCATAAAGATTGAATACCTGACTACACTACTATCATCCAAATAATACATAAGTAACCAAATCTTTTTCCTTCGGAATAGGTTTGTAAGCTTGCCATAACATTTGGACTTAAATATGCTGTTTTAAAAAATCACTCCATTTGGTTTGGAATTTGGTTTTAAAAAATGGAAGTTTAGTTTTCAAGGACTAACACATCTGGTAATATTTACCATTATTTGGTGGGAATGGGGTTCTTATATTAGGCTAGCATACTAAACATTTTTGTAATTTGTTGAAATATCCAACTGGCTTCCTAGAAAAGCATCCTCTATATTGAATTTGATTTTTCAGTTCAGTGTTTAATGCTAGAGGGAACTTGTCGGTGTATTTTTTTCAGCTTCCCTTTTTCTTTTTTGGGAAAAGTTCAGGAGTTTCTATGAGATGCTTTGGCCTCATATCCATTAACTCGTTACGGATCTAATCACACACAAAAAAAGTCAGCACTCTTTCTGGTGAAGTTGCGGTAGATCCATTTGTATGTTCATGTCCTGCAATGATTTAAAAGTTTAAAATCAACAGACCACCAGTAGTAAAAAGTGGTATCTTTCATTTTTGTAAAAATACCCTTGCCCTTTTTACAGGTTCATTCTCTCAACTGGGAACTAATTTAATCTTATTTAATAATTTGTCCAACAATCCTGCAAAGATCAAGTTTTAAGAAAGATTTAAAATAGTACAGTAGTTTTATGAAACCTAAGCATTTAAGAGAACAGTTCCTATTTCTCCTGTGATCTCCTTTAGAGGCATCAGATGACAGCTCTTAAAGTTGTAAGAGTCTCAAGTCACTACGGGAATACTAGAAGGGGAAAGTGCCTTTCCAATAGTTTTTTTCTCTTTGTTGCATTTTATAAATATACTACAAGTTATTTATCCATTTTACTATTAATAGGTATTCGGATTATTTCCAGTTTTGGAAACAGGTGCTCTAAACATTCATGTATTGTGTCTTTTGGTGTACATACATTTGCATTTCTGTTGGCTATATACCAAGAGTGGAATTGTTTGGTTATGGAGTAGACAACTACAGACTGTTTTCCACAGTGGTTGTACCAGTTTATCTTCTATTAACATTGTATGTGAGAATTTGAAAACCCATACATTTTGATTAACAACTGTTTCTATAAAACTTAAAAGTTTTCAACTCTGAGAGTGTTTTCAAACTTAGATTACTCTGTGTTAAAGTAAATAAATCATTCTAATGCCTCAACTTCTGTTTTTAGATATGGCTCGAGGACAGCAGAAGATTCAGTCTCAGCAGAAAAATGCCAAAAAGCAAGCTGGACAAAAGAAGAAACAAGGACATGACCAAAAGGCTGCTGCCAAAGCTGCCTTAATATATACATGCACTGTCTGTAGGGTAAGGGAAATTGAAAGACATAGGTTTCCTATGGACAATTCTTTCATTATTGGCTTGTATAGGTTAAAATTTTGCAATTATGGCAAAATAAATGTTTTACTTGAAATAGGAGATTTAAGAGCTGGTTATTTTAGGAATCCATCTTTATTCATCCATTCAACAGGTGTTTTATTGAATGACTCCTGTGGCCAGGCACAATTTCCTAGGTGTTGGGGGAAAGGAGTAAATAAAGTCTCTTCCCCATGGAGAATAAAGATGTCTTCTTAAGGGAAAACAGTACACTTTGAGCTTTGTAAAGAAGTCAGATCTACATTCTTAGTTTAGAGCTATGTGAATAAATCTCTGGTTATGTATTGGGTTGTTGGAAAAGTCATGACATATTTTTTCTATGTTTTTCATTGCAAAAATGCATCATGACTTTTCCAACAACCCAGTAATGAGCTTTTTTTTTTTTCCCTTTCACTAAATCCATAGTAAGGATGTCTGTATAACTATGCGTATAGAATTTATTCTCATCAAAAGGTTTTACTAGGGCCGGCTGAGTGGCGCGGTGGTTAAGCGCTGGCTTAGGAAGTCAGCGGCCCCGGTTCAGGGTCCCACATATGAGGGCCAGTGACACTACCCTCAAAAAACAAAACATAAAGGTTTTACTAGAATCAATGTGTTTTATTAGATTTGAAGAATAATCATAACAGCTACTGTTGAGTGCTTACCATCCAGGCACTGATCCAGTTGTTTTGCATAGAGGAGTCCATGAATCCACACAACAAACCAGTAAGATAAAGTACTTTTATTATGTTCATTTTACAGAACAATAAATGGAGTCATGGGGATTAATAACTTGCACAGGGTCACTCAACTAGTATATAGAAGAGCTGGGATCTCAACCCAGGCAGTCCAGTTCCAGAGTCCACCCCCTGGACCACTCCATACTGCCTCAAAGAAGTTTTTCTTAAATTCTGAGCCAGTCTCTTTCTTGCCTGTTCATTTAAGCTTACTACCCTGAAGTTAGTGCATAGAAGTGCCAAAGGAAAAATACATAGGTTAGTCCAATACATATATAAACATGTATATACGCACACACGTATGTATGTATGGTTTTGTTTTTTCTTTTTTTATACAAAAGCCCTTGGGTAGGCTTGGTATGGTTGGGACTGGATCTTGGTAAGACATGATTCCTTGATTAATTATCTGTGGAAGTCATCACTGATGAAATAGAAGTTCCTAACTACATAAAAATTCTTATTAATCTACAAGAGAGATGTTATATTAAACACCTTATTCATATTGAGCTTTGATACACTCAGTGAAATTGAGCAGCTTCAGATCCTTTTTGGAGAGAAGCAGGATAAAAGTAAAATTCACTAAATTGCCAATGAAGAAATGCTTTGACCTAAAACTACATATTTAAAAACTAACAAAATACTTCTATTTCATGTTTTGTCTAATTGAATGTGGTAAAGAATAAATAATTGAAGTTCCTTACCTGAGGAAGTCAGTTTAGTGTATTTGAGAGCTGCAGTACCTAATACTCAGTTAAAGCATAGGTTTTGGGCAAATTAAACTCTAGGATTTAATTTCCTTATCATGTAAAATGAGGATAGTAGGAACTAATTTAAGATTGCTATGAAAGATCTGTGAGAATTCAGGTAATATGCTGAACATACTAAGAGTTCACTACATGCTACTTATTTGCTATTATCAGATAAGCAGAATACTTCATTCTCTGTGATCCACCCCTTCTTCATATGTGAAATGTGGGAATATGTTAGGAATTTCTTAATTTCTTTTTTTTCTTTTTTTTTAAATTTATTGAGGAACAGTGAACAGTGTGTTTTCCCAGAGCCCATCAGCTCCAAGTCAAGTAGTTGTTTCAGTCTGTTGTGGAGGGCGTTTTCCCAGAACCCATCAGCTCCAAGTCACGTAGTTGTTTCAGTTTAGTTGTGGAAGGCATTTTTCCAAGACCCGTCAGCTCCAAGTCAAGTAGTTGTTTTAATCTAGTTGTGGAGGGCACAACTCAGTGGCCCATGTGGGGATTGAACTGGCAACCTTGGTATTATGAGCACTGCACTTGAACCAACTGAGCTAACCGGCCGCCCCCAAGCAATTTCTTCATTAAATGTCATTTTTGATGTGCCAGCCACTAAGTTGTAGGAGTTTAAAAGTGTTTTGCAACTGTTTATCATGCAGTCTCAGGATTTTAAAAGTACACATTTTTATTTCACAAATAAGCCCTAACTCTTTTTTGTACAATTTTTTAAATTAGACGCAAATGCCAGACCCTAAGACCTTCAAGCAGCACTTTGAGAGCAAGCATCCTAAGACTCCACTTCCTCCAGAATTGGCTGATGTTCAGGCATAAAGTTGTTTACAGGTAATTGAACTTCTCTTTTTGTTAATGCTCTTGTTGTATACAAGAGCAAAAGCGTCTTCTGTAATTGTGAAATTGATTTCTACCTTCTAGCTGAGACTATTGCTTCCGCTTTTTAAGTTAGTGTTTAACTTTGAAATTGTTAAAAGTCCCATTTTCCCAGACCATAGCCTTTCAATGCCTTTGCAACACCCAAAATTTGACTACTGTAGCCAAAAATGGGTGAGATAGGGAGTGGGGATGCTGGTCATCTCTGGCCTACGAATGGAAGCGACTTACCTGCTTAAAGAAAATAACTGTTACAAAAGTATTGAGGGCCTTGCTCCCAGAAATAATGGAGACCGATGTTCCTGAGGGCCTTTTGCAGGTATTTTACTTAACAGTGCTTAGCTGAGCTTCTGAGTGCATTAAAATATAGGGCACAATATAGGTACACTTGGTAGTTGTTTGAAAATAATCAGCTTACGCTTTCAGTGTGGCTGGGTTATTTCCGCCCCCACCCCGAAATGGTTGTGATGGCGCTGGGGTGTGAGTGTGTGTAAGAATTCTTTTTAAAGTAAATTAATCAAAGTCCTGTTGTTTATAAAGTCCTGTTGACAAATCTACCAGACTAACTTGATAGCTTAGGCATGTTGTGCTTTTTGTCTTAGACATTTGAAGTGTATATAAGTTGCATTGTGCAATGCTTACATTCACTGAAAATTTTGCTTATGTTTTATAGGTGAATTCATGACACCTTTGACTCTTCTACTGTCTCAGATCCTAGGTAACAAACCTGCAGCTGCTTTTCTAACAAACTGTTGGTCAGCAAAATAAAAGGGGCTACAGAAACACTCATTTTTATGCCGTTCCCTTTTGGGCTTCATGCAAAGACAATTCTGTGTAAATGTACAGTTGACTCTGATTTGGAAATCTGAAAATCAGTCCATTCTTGTTATAAAAAATTTTTTTACAATTGTAATTATATTGATGTTCATATTGTGTAAAATAACTCATTTAATAAAGTAGTACTTTGATTTTACAACATCACAGGATAAATGGTCCTAGAAATTCTGTTCTAACTTTCCACATTATTTGCCTTATAAAAATCTAATGAATGCATCAGTTAGAATTGCAAGCACAGTTCTTACTTCCCTTTCTCAGCTCAGTCACAGGTTCATTAGTTAAACAGAGTCATTCATTAAATTTATGTACACAATTTTATTGGCAGCTGCTGATCTAGATGAAGAATGACTTACTTGCTGCCTTAGTATATAATTGCTGTCATGTGTCATTTCCCCCTCTGAATGTTTCCTGTGTTTGAGGTTGGAATATTTCAACTTGTTGTATGACCTGGCTCTAGCTGCCAGCCAGGTACACCCTGTAGATAAGTGATAAGTTCCTAAAGCAGTTGGATTGTTAGTGAGCCCTTCTGAAAAAGTAGGTTCTGAAGTATGTACCATAATAAAATAATCTGTAAGCCTATCGTTTATTACAAAATATGCTGGAATTATGTGAACTGGTAAAGATCTTTTATAAATTATGCTGGATTCTTTAAAAATTCTTCAAGTTCTCTAATTTGAAATCGAAACATTTTTTTGAAGGAATTTTTGGAAATTAATGATTTGACCAATTCTAGAATGGATTTTGCATTAACAGGAAGATTGGAATGACTTGTGGCTGGATCATTTCCCAGAACCTACTCCTTCCTTTCCTTTTTGAGTAGTTGATTTTAGGAGTTTACTTTGTGCTGGTTCCTAAAATCGACTGTATATATAATATGACTTCCGTCTAAACTAGAAAAGTATTAAAATAGGCCAATATCCACATTTCATTTGGCTCCTATGTTGGGGAAGTAGGTTGGTTCAGATGGATGAGGTAAATCCTACCCAGTTAAGGGAGACTAATTTTAGGGTCCTAATTTGCTTTTGTCAGCTATTAACTTTGCAAGTGAAACTGCTATAACTCTGTTTAAATTTTAAAGTTCATATGATAGAAAGAACACTTCAATATTTACTGGTAATTGCTTAGAGCCACAAATCTTATCCTGTGGATTACAAAATGCATTCCCTCTTTCTGCTGTCATTCATCATTGTATTTGTTTTGGAGCTGTGCGTATTCTGCCCACTTTGTTTGTCTTTACTGTAAGTTTAAGATATTTCCAAGGAAAATCTTCAGTGGTTGATAACTTCTTAGCAAATCCTATTCTTATATCTTACTTTAAAATTGTCTTTTTTTAAATGTATTTAATTTCCTAAGTTTCAGATTTAATATGTTCTTTCCATATATGTTGCTTACCAGAACATTAGAATTTGCCTAATTGCTTGTGGGTATTACAGAAGTTCTGGTTAAAGGTTTCTTAAAGTGCTTTGAGCATATATATGTTTATATTTAGTAACAAGTCATTTAAAAACCATTCACAAGTTTTGGTTTAATTTTTTTTCATTTGCTTTACTTTTAATTCAGAATAAAAGCTTTTTGTTGTTGTATTTAACCCTTTTTAATAAGCAGCTGAAGACATATTTAACTCTTATCTCAGTGATGGGGAAATAGCTGCATTGATCTTGCATAAGACATTAGTTCTCATATTCCATGTGAGGATTATTAGTACATTCCCCTTTTTATTGTGTTAAAATCTGCTGTATGGGGAAAATTAAAATTCTTAAACATCCTTGTTATTTAATTTGAAGATTCTTTAACAGATCATAGCAGAGTTTGTTATAAAACTGTTATGGTGTCTTCAAAGACTTGATAAAATACAGAGAATTGGTCCGTTTGTATTCTGTACTTCTATTAGTTGCCAAAAGGAATGAGGTTAAGATTAAACTTGTTTCCATTCTCCTTCATATGAATTTACATCCCCATTTTAACTAACACACTGGGGGTTCAGTTGTGTGCTGTAATGTCTTATTAAAGAAGATGTTAAAGAAAACTAACCTAGTCTAATTTCTTCTACTTTTTAGGAGTTTTTATGTTGCCTCTTCCCATCTTTTTTTTTTTTTCTTTCATTTCTCAACTTAGAATTGTCCCTTGAGTATAGATCTCAGTGGTTCTAAGGGTGGCAAGAGATTTCCTTCATTTCTCATTGTTTTTCCTGTAGTCTATTTTGGGCCTGTAGAATATCCTTAAAAATGAAAGGAAAAAGGTTGTTGTTCTGAAAACTTGCTTTAAGTGCACTAAGTTGTTGGAAGGGGGAAGTAATTAGCTATTAATATAAAAATAATGCTAAAACAAAAAATGCTTAGATCAGTTAATTGAATTGGATGGGTAAATATTTTATGACGTTGACTCAGATTTGAGATAACACTTTTGGTTTTATATTAAAAATACTGTATAGCTAATTAGTCACATCATAATTTAAACCTGAGATGTGTGTAGCATGAATAAGAGAATTTACCAGAATTATTATTTACGCTATTGAATCTGAATTAATTCATTTGCACTCATTTTTCATGGTGGGAGTTTGGGGTTTGGTTTGGTTTTTGGTCAGAAATACATACTTTTTAGAGTATATTAGCAACAAGAATCAGCACTAGGGGGTTGTGTTTACTGTGACTTCACATGCTGAACTCTTTCAGGCTAGCCTACTTTTCTTGTAAAAGTTTCAGAGAACTCTCAGGCACTTCCAGTGTGTAGATTTAATAAAACTTCTGTCTATGTGACCAAGAAAATAGATGTTTTATTAATAAAAGTTTATCCTGTCATTGTAGATTACCATACTTAACACATTTTTTGCGGGAAACGAGTAAACTCGTCATATAGCTTTTTATGCCCGATTACAAAGTGTTAACTGAAAATTAAATGTCTTCTATTTTAAAAGTTCTTTGGATAAGCTGTTTACTGAGTTACCATCTTTTGAGTAGGGGTTTTGTTTTTGAACAGCCATTCATTAGTTCCAATTTTTGCACATAGTATGGCTCCAGATTTAAAATCTGCACATTTAGAGACAGACTTAAATCATTTACTTATGTCCATATGGGCATATCTACAGTGTGGAGTAATTATATCACTATCTACTGTCTTGTAAAATTCAGATTGGGTCTTGTATTTTGGATTCTTTCTTACTAAAAGTTTAATTACTAGGAAGTAGGCTATCATAATATTTCCTCTATAGCAATGTGTTTCTCAAAATGATGTCTATAGCTAGGGTGACCATAGCCGGTTTGCCAAAGACTGCGTTGATTTAAATATCAAATTAATATTAGATATTAGGGTGTCATAAATCTTAATATTACCTCTTTTTACTCACATCAGTTTATGTCAAAAAACAAGTACTTTTTTAAAATGTAGATTTTTTTTTAAGAAAACTATCATAACCAGAATTCTTACTCATTAAATGGGAATGTGATACTAGCAAGGTTTGTCTTTTAAAGGCTTTGGATCTATTTTTATTCAAGTTCTGTTTTTTAAAAACTCGTACGGAGACTTAAATAAGTCTGGTAAAATGAACAAGATTTTGAAACTTTGAAATGCCTGTATTCACAGACATTCATGTAAACTTTATATTGTTTGTACCAAGTTGTTCAGACTTGTTTCCTGATCTTTTTACTCAAAGGACTTGGGGAAAATAGCCAGTTGGGGTTAGAGGTACTGCTTGTTAGTATAAAACACTTTTATTGAGGAAGGAAGGGAAGTCAGCATTGGCTGCAAGTTAGATGTCCTCTGGGCTAGTGGTATTGAAAATTTAGAGGAAAATCTTTTGATTTTTGATACAGGATGCTTCTACACATTTCATCTGGATCTCTGAAATTTACTTATTTATTTATTTTATAAACTGTTAATTTTGGAATAGTTTTAGACCTACAGAGAAGTTGTAAAGGTTGTCCAAGAGAGTTCTCTTGTCCCCACACCCAATTTCAGTTTATCCCTAATGTTCTAAACTTACATTACTGTGGTATGCTTGGTAAATCTAAGAAACCTGCATTGGTCTGTTACCATTAACTTGTTAGTCTATTAACGTCCTTTTTTTGTTCCAAGAACCAATCCAGAATGCCACATTGCATTTACTTTTCATTTCTCCTTGGTCTCTTGTGGTCTGTGATGTATCTCAGTCATCTTGTTTTTTATGACCTTGACAGTTTTGAGGTATGTGGAGGCATGTTGTAGAAAGTCCCTTAGTTTGTATTTGTCTCATGGTTTTCTCATGATTAAGGTAATAGGTTCTTGGAAAGAAGACCACAGCATTGGTTTTCTCATCACATCCTAGAGGTTAATGATCCCCACATGACATCACTGGTTAAAAGTGCTGTCTGCCAGGTTTCTCCACTGGAAAGTTACTGTTTTTTTCTATTCATATGCTATTTTTTTCAAAGTAAGTCCAGCCCTTAATCAAAGGGAGTGGGGATTAAGCCCCATCTCCTGGAAAGGAGAATATGAAAAAATACGTGTGTGTGTGTGTGTGTGTGTGTGTGTGTGTGTGTGTGTGTGTATTTGGAATCCTATAAAGAAGATTTTTTTCTTCACTAATTTATTCAGTCATCTTTTTTTTATATCCATATGGATCATAATCTAATGCTATGTTATTTATTATGTTATTCAGATTATTCCGGCTTTGGGCATTGGGTTCTCTTTCAGATTGGCTCCTATATACCTTTATCATGCCCCATCCTTTTTTGAACATTTTCTTACTCAGCACTACAAGAAGCTCCAGGCTCATCTTGTATTTTCCTGTCTCAGCCCTAGATTAAGCTACTTCTCCAAAGAGCCCTGATTTCTTTTATTGGAGAATGGTATTTAGAAACCAAGATCTGTATGAGGTGTTTTGTCTTGTTAATTATGAACTGTTGAACGTTTCCCCACCATTAGCTTATACTATTTGAAGGTTGTAGGAAGAAGACTATCTTTATCCCAGATCTTTAGGGGATGAGCTCTCTGAATGAGTTTTCTGCATATTATTACTGAAACATTCTTTTTTAAGTCATCAACATATTTATTGAAAATAATACATGTGAAGTTACTTTATAAACTAATGCATTGTATAAAAGCAATTTATTATCAAAAGTATAAGTTCCCTTATATTTGGAAATTAAAAAGCACTTGAAGAGATAATGCATATATTAACATCATTTTACGCTATGTGGTTGAGTGCTTGGTGTGTTTTATAGACAATAACTTCTACAGGAATATATAGAAGGGAGATGACTTATGGTTGGAGAAGTTGGTCTGTGCCTGGAAGGTTGGGGAGTCAACTGGTGGAGGAGTAGGAGTGAATAGGGAATCAAAGTGAGGGTGGCTGAATGAGCAAAAGATCAAGTACATAAGTTTCTTTGAGAGAAAATGAGTAGGCCAGCTAGAGCATAAGGCTTATGAATGAGAACCTTTGAGCCAATGGATGAGAGTGGGGAGCATTCATTAGAATGGGAGCAAATTGTGCAATGTGTGCACACTACAATAAATAGTTCAAATTACTCTTGGCACTATGGCAAGCCTTTTAGGGTTTGGGGGCAGGGGAGTGACATGATGTTAAGAAGATAAATATTTACCAATGAAATAGTCTGTTGGTACTGTTTTGATAGAGATCTTTTTACAAACTCTTGTACTTTGTTTATTTTTTAACAGTATACTGTCCATATTTAACTTTTGATTATTTAAAGTCATTATGAACAAATTCACAGGCAATAATTTTGCTCTGCTATAATGCAGTGATGCTGCTAGAGCTCAAAGAGCTGTATTTAGGGATGTCCGCCTCTGCACTAAATGGTCCCAGACTATAGTGTGTCTCCATGACATTTGTTGCATTCTCCTTTGTTATAAAAAAAAACACATTTTCATTATACATAGGAATTTGGAGAACACAGTAAAGTTGAATTTTAAAAATTTACCAGGACAGGTGCTTTTTGAGTAATTATTACCTCTTTCTGTCATATATACACACATGCCCATATGCAAATATATATTTTAAGTAAATGTATACTTTTTATGTAGTCATTTTTTGCACATTAGGTTTTTGTCCTTTGCCATTTCACTTAATATACATAACAAGTGGGGTTTTTTTCATGTTCTAAACTTTGTGTAAGTGAAATTTTTGTAACTGGATAATAATCTATTGGGTAGATTTGCTGTGGTTGGTTGGTTTGTGTTTTTTTAGTTTCAGGTGTACAAAACAATGTGATAGTTAGACATTTACACCCCTAACAAAGTGATAATCCTCCTCCCCCAGTGTAGTTTTTTTGTTTTGTTTTTGTTTTTTTAAACAATTTCCCTGGTTTTGGACATCTAGGTTTTCTCTAATTTGTGTAAAAGTCAATTTCTACATTTAGAATTATGAGCATCATAAACTTTAAAGCTCTTGCTAGGAGATAGATAATGAGATTTTGAAGAATGTATAACATTTTATTAAAACGAACCAAAGGGCTGGCCTAGTGGTTAAGCTCTGGCTTGGGAAGCCAGCAGCCCCGGTTCAGGTCCCACATATGAGGGCCAGTGACACTGACCTCAAAAAAAAAAAAAAAAAAACAGAACCAGAGTTGCAGGCTGGATAGCAGAGGGGAGCCTCCAGGTTACACTTAAGAAGCAGTGTGTGAGTGCTACCTTCTTTTGAATACTAGCACTTTTTCAAGAAATTGGTAACTTAAACATGGTGTAATTCCTTAATTTTGTAGCTTAAAAGTGGCATATTTTCTTGATTTCTAGTGGAGTTTGAACCTTTTAATTACATTTGTTAGCCATTTGTAGTTCTGATTTTGTGACTTTTCCATTGCCCATTTATTTGTTGGGGTCTCGTAACCACATTCAATCTGCTGTCCACAGTAAACTAGGAAGAACTGAAACTGGCCAGGGGGTATCAGATAACCAGGGTTGTGAAACTAGTACTAATTTTATGAAATTGTAGGTTGTCTGCCCAACTTGCTGGAAGTCTTAATGACAGATAAAGTGTAAAGCCACACTTTGCATTTAAAGCATATTTTTTATTCAAGTCTAATGAAATTTCTTTTGATTTATTAACACCTGCCTGTTATGAAAAAATAGGAAAAGTAATTTTTATTATAAGTCAGTTCCGCAAGTTACAGTAACAAAATAGCCTTTCATGCTTCTAAATCTTTCTGATCGGCATTTTGTTAGGTTGTGTTATTTCATATTTTCATACATGGATTTCATAGTGACAGAATAGACTATTTAAGCCTTACTTTAAATAGCCAGGACTATTTCTGATAAGAACAGAGTTCCTTAAATAGGATAGGAGGTTGTAAAAAACATGAGAATTTAAATCTATGATGAAAAAAAGGCAATTACTAAGTTCAAATTGGCTCTGCTTTTTCCTAGCTGAGTGAACTTGGACAGGTTACTTCACCTTTTTGAGCTACGGTATCTTCTGTCACCTTACAAAATGCAGAAGCTAATACCTACCTCAAAGAATTATTCTAACTTAAGGAGTAAATGACACAATGAGTAGAAGTACCTGCCCAGTCATTGGTGCTCAATAACTGTTAGCTTTCTTCCCACTATCTTCCTTTCCCTCATCCTTGAACTGAAATTTAGTACATAATGTGTCTCACACATGCCTTCTTATTTTTGCTCATTTCTGCCTGTGCTTTTTCTTACTGAAATGCTTTCTCCCCATCTAAGCTTTGTCTCTTTCTGTGGAAATGCT
The DNA here is from genome assembly GCA_033961575.1 of Aselliscus stoliczkanus. NCBI lineage: Eukaryota > Metazoa > Chordata > Mammalia > Chiroptera > Hipposideridae > Aselliscus > Aselliscus stoliczkanus. Next base: position 30,940,003 of record CM066731.1, read on the forward strand.
ACCTATTCTTCAGAGCTCAACTCAAATGCTCATTTTTTTCTATGAAGCTCAGCACTTTAAAAAGTGTATTAAACATGGGAAATAGGAATATGTAGCAAGGCTGCAAACTGTAAAAAATAGTGTGACGGGCCGGCTGAGTGGCGCGGTAATTAAGTGCTGGCTTGGGAAGCCAGCGGCCCCGGTTCGGGTCCCACATGTGAGGGCCAGTGACACTGCCCTCAAAAAAAAAAAAAAAAAAATTAGTGTCAGGAGACTAAGTTTCAGGAAGGCAGAGTTCCTGAAAAGTGGTAAAGAAAACTTGTTTTCAGTTAAGCAGCAATAATGGAATGGGTTTTGGATAACACTGCCTTAGTGACTTCTATTTATTTGCCATGTGTTCTGTAAAATCTCTTTAAAAGTGAAAGAAGCTTAATATGAAATACTAAGAGGGTATATGATTTCATTGGGTTTCACCTGGCCTTTATTAATTACAACTCAGAGGCTATAAGGAATTTTGCAGGATTTGACTAAACCACTGTCATTCTAGGAAAAGTGTTAGAGATGAGAAGTTACCCACAAGCCTAGAGATAGGTATTTTGTGTCTTGATTTTCAAAAAGTACAAAAGAGAATATTCAAGAAAGTGCAGAATTGTAAATTTGCTCTTAGTTTCTAGGTAAATACATTACTTTTTTATTGTGAACCTCCCTTTTCCTCAGTTGGACTAATTTCACATATAGTTCCATTTTAGTCTGTTCCCCCAACTGCATTTGTTTTCCCTACAATGAGAAATTCTGAAGCACAGTTGCGACTACATCATGTCCTCTGAAGCTGTCAGGTGTTCTCCGTTGCCCACCAATGAACCCACCCACATCCTGGCTGTGACTGGCAACGCCTCCATTTTGGCCCCAGCATGTGCTTCCAGCCAGTCCCTTCTGCTGCCATCTCTGATCCCAGGCTCTTGCTAAGGTGAATTACTTGCTGTTCTTGAGTAACCCTCACTCCCCTTTTTCCTGCACACAATTTTTCTGCCTCTTAACTAGGGTGCCCTCTTTCTCCTTTTCAATTCTTTTGGGCCTGTCTCTAGCTTTTCCTGATGCTCTCCGGTCTAATAGGATCACTCTTTCTAACTCTCATAACCACTTAAGAGTAGTCTTTTATTTTTCCATCATTATGTATTCTGTCCTTTTTTAGGATTCTTGGGAACAGGAATTATCTTTTGTGCCTACTTGATAATGTATAACTGAGCATGCAACTGTTATCTTTAAATGTAGCATTCTCTAAATGGCAAGAAACCGGTCTCATTGCTTTTATGGATTACTTTTTAAACTTTTTGATTTACCTAATGAGTGCTTGTTACAGGCAATGCCATGCATGTAGAATACAAATATTATTTTGAAATGCATATAAAAATACACTTGAAGAAATCAAGGGACAGCTTGATAATCTTAATTTCAGCAAGACAGAGTAATTTATTGTAATCTTTATAGCAAGGTTTCATATAGATACTAATACCTTTGAGCAGACTTGAACTAATTTTGAATTTCTATACTGATATACAGAGGGTGCCAAAAAATGTATACACATTTTAAGAAAGGAAAAGACTATTAAAATTGTAATAATATATACCAATAACAAAAGATGAATACAAGTCACATTTGACTTCTGCAATTACAAGAGGTGCTCAAAGTGGTTACCATCAGCGTCCAGACACTTCTTTTTTTCGTTTGTTTTTTTGTTTGTTTTGTTTTTTTAAGAGGGCAGTGTCACTGGCAGTGTCAATGGGATCCGAACCCAGGCCACTGTTGTCCCAACCCAGCTCTTAATCACCGTGCCACTAGGCCGACCCAAAATAACTTTTTTTTTGTTTTTTGGCTGAGCCATCCTGCCACCTGTTGGTAGCTCAGCGGCTGCTCATCTCAGGCAGGGAATCCAACCGGCAACCCTGTTGCTCAGAGCTCACACTCTTGAGCGAGTTCTTAACCAACTGAGCCACTTGGCCAGCCCCAAACACTTCTGATTACAGCGAACTACTGTTTGAGCAACATTGACCAAAGTGTCTACTTGTGTACATTTTTTTTGACACCCCCGGTATTTATTAGATGTGTGTCAACCAGTCAAGTTCCATTAATCTTTGTCCTGCCCAGGTTAAATAATGTGTGCATGTGTGTTAGCAGTTTACAGATGGTACCAAGTATAGAGGGAAGCTAATAGAAAATTACAATTCAGAAGATTTTAAGCTGAACACCAAAATGAAACCAACAAGAAGCAGTTCAGGTGGAGTAAATGTAAATCCATTTAGGGCTTACGAAAATTGCACTGCATAAATCCAAAATATGGACAGGAATTTGACTTGGCATTTTTTTTTTTGAGAGCCAGTGTGTTAGTTTATTGTAGGCTTATGAGTCACGCGTAATTTCTCTGCTTTAAAAGGAGGAATGCAACCTTAGTTCAAGAGAATACTCATATTAATCACATGAAGTCATCTTCATTCATTGATAGCCAGTTCTTATGCTTGGTTCTGGGTGTCATTGTTTTTTGTTGTTTTTTTAAATGGGTAAGAGATCTAGGATGGCAAGTAGACTGTAAATTGTGTTCCCAAGGGAGACACTTAGAAAGTTGCTGTGGAGAGCAGATCTGGAAGCCGTGGGTGGAGGTGACCTCACTGTAGAAAACTATCATTTACAATGCCTACATCTACCCAATAGTAGAATGGCTTGCCTTATGGAGCGAGCCTCCCTTCCCTCAAGTTCTTAGCAAGGAAGTTGCCTGATCATGTCTGGGACAGTTCGGCAGGGTTTTGTAGCACTTGGTGGGAGGTAAAGTAGATAGGCTCTGAGATCCCTTCTCACTGAGCCGTCCTGTGGTATCCAGTAATTCACAGTCCTGGAGGCAGATAGGTAGTTCTGTGCTTTGAGCAAGTTTTATCAAGAGAGCAATAAAAAAATTAGTGGGGAGAACTGCTCTTATATTGACTTATTTTAACATACAAACTGCTTGATCTTTGTTCTTATCTCTCTCAGATGCTTGTAAGTTTTCAATGCGAAGAATATTGCATCAGGATAGGAGTTTGGGTATCTTTCACATTTGGACCTGAGATATAGAGTGCACTTCAGTTTAGAAATGCTGCTTTTTATCACCTGGCAAGCAGTATGTAATGTAAGTATGGTTTAAGTCAGGACCATTCTTCATGTCAGTGGGCTCCACACTTAACTCACGGAGTTCTGTCAGTAAAGCAGTTCTTGACTGTATTCTACTAATGTATTGATAAATTATATGCATGTACTTCCATTATAATTATAAATCCTTCACAAAGATAAACATTAAAATAGGATGAAGTGAAAAGCCATTTTATTTTCCTTCCACATCCCAATGGATCATCTTGCATTAGCGCCTGGAACACAGGCACCTCACTTAGACACAGAACTGGGAACCTTGGTTTCCATTTGTTTTTTTGTTTGTTTATTTGTTTTTTAACATTACCACCATCAGTCCACAAGGGTTCTCTTTTTTTTAATTTTATTTATTTTTTTATTGGGGGAGGGGTATGGACAAGTTGCTGTCTTTTTGTTCTTCAGTCCAGTTGTGGAGGATGTTGCTTCACTGGCCCATGTTGGTATCGTCATTGCGCTCTTCCCAGCTGAGGCAGTCGCTCACCGGCCATTGAACGGTCGCTCACAGTTGTTCACGGCAGCTGCCGGCCAGCCTCACTGCAGCCTACGCAGTCACCAGCGACTCACGGTAGCCCAGCTCCAGTTCGAGCTGTTGTTCACTATCTTAGCTGTAGAGGGCGCAGTGTCACTGGCCCTCATGTGGGATCTGAACCGGGGCTCTGCTGCTCAGAGTTGGTGTCCCAAGCCAACACTTTACCAATGCGCCACTTGGCCGGCCCCAGTTTCCATTTGTTTTTAAGGTAAAGAGTTTCTAGCAACTTACAGACGTATAGACCTATGCAAATCAGTAAAAGCAATAAAAGGTATAAAGCATCCATGCTGTGTATAAAACATTTAACAAAGTATGTAAAAAGTATAAGATACAGTATACCCTTGGAAAACGGAGACTGGTAAAGGAGGTTTTGCAACATTTTTTTCAGTGTTTAGCACATATAGCTTGGAACATGATTGCTGGGATGTAAGCGAACTCAGGACTAAAGAGATTTGCATTAATATGCATAAAGGTGATCTTTGAAACCTTAGAAATAGATGATATCTCTACAGCAATATAAAGTCAAAAGAACAGTAGCTGTGTATAAAACCAGAAAGCCCTCCCTGTTACAGCATGGGTAGAGAAGGAGCTAGGCAGAGTAACGGTTGAAGGGGTAAGAAGTTGAAGGGGTGAGAGCAGTTGAAGAGGTAAGAAGAGGACCAAGATAATACGGCTTGCAGGAGACCCAGGAGAAGAGTGAGCAAAGGCTGAGTGGTCGGGGCCATGAGCTACTACTATTCATTGATTAGTGTCTGCCTTGTGCCAATGGTGGATTAATCACATTCTCAATGGCAGTGCTCATCCCACCAAATGCTTCCCTGAGGTCAAGGGAGTGTGGTTACAGGAAAATGGGCGGGGTGGGAGCGAGCTGGCCAGGAAGGAGCAGACGTAGACCAAGGACTGAACGAGTAAGGTAATGTCACATGGCAAGTATCCGTCCCTGTAACCAGGGTTTCCTTCTGAGAGGTCAGACAAACCTGATAGCCAGACAAACCTGTTGTCGTTTGGCAGGAAAAGTGCTAACCGTTTAAAATGTACTATGATGGTATTCATTTTTTAGGCACAGTAAGCTTAATTTCTACTTAAAATGTTTATGTAAAATACTTAGACATGATTAAATATGCCACATTGAAGTATAGCATCTTGATCTATGCTCTTCAGTGTTTTAGTCCTGTGATATATAAAATTTACTAATCTTTCCTGGTAGCATGAAAATAGGGCGTCCCTTGATTCACTCACTCACTGTTGGTTGAATGGGGAAATACCTTATGATATCCTTTCTAGCCAGCAGTTGAAATCCTGAGATTTGTTTTATTCTTTTAAGTCAAAAAATGTAATAGTAATTATTTTCTTAAAAGAATTCCTAGAAGCAAAGTTTCTGGGTTGAAGGCAGCACAAAAGCTTTCACACTGGCTGCCCTTTGATGTAGGGTATAAGGCCACGTGCCCAACGTGTTTTGCACAGGGCAACGATGGAGCAGCCACGCAGACGCTCTTGGTAGCTCTATGAGGAGGAATTGGTTTCTTTAAGGATGTTAAAGTGTTTTTGTAAAGTGTAAAGCCCTTGGAGGGGCCATACAGTGTTTCCCCGGGGTGCTGTGCAGCATACTAATGTGTGGTTTCCAGCTATGACAAGCAAATTAATGATCATTTTAAAGTACCAAAGTCTGTTAGACTGTTTTATGAATTAGAATGGATTCAAGACTATCTCCCACAAGAACACTACTTAGTATCATTTTAAGGTGCTTTTTCCAAAGGGAGAGAAAGCTCAGCAGGTCGAGAATCACATGAATGACCCTAGATACACCTGTTTGTCACACATGTGAATGTCAAATGGCATGTGTATCAGAGCAGGAAGAAAATATTTTAAGAGTCACCGGAGAGGAAATAGCACAGGCTTGTCAGCCAGGTGAACTTTGGTTCACATCCGTCACTGCCATTTAGACTCTGAGTGACCTTGAGCAGTAAACTCAGTTCACCTCCCTGAATCTCACTGTCCTGGTCTCTAAAACAAGGATAATACCACCTGCTTTACTGACTGTGAGCATTTAGCACATAGTACCTGCACATGGTAGAAATTAAAATCCAAAGCTGTGGCTCTTGACCATCTAAAAGATGGCACTCCTTGGAAAAAGATGGTTGTGCCAATGCATTGCTGTACCAGGGTGTCCATTCTGGGGAGGTGCAAGTGTTCAAAATATTTGATATTTTTTATATTTTGAATAAACAGCAATAGGAAATGCCTTTCTTAATTTTTTTTTTTTTTTTTTTTTTTTTAGCTGAGCCATCCTGCCACCTGTTGGCAGCTCAGCTCAGGCTGGGCATCGAACTGCTGTTGCTCAGAGCTCAGCTCGCACTCTTGAGCGAACTGTTAACCAACTGAGCCACTTGGCCGGCCCCCCTTTCTTAACTCTTTTTTTTTATTTTTATTTATTTATTTATTTTTTTTATTTTAGAGGGCAGTGTCACTGGCCCTCATATGTGGGATCCAAACTGGGGCCGCTGGCATCCCAAGCCAGCTCTTAACCAATGTGCCACTCGGCCAGCCCATCTTAACTCTTAAATGCTTCTGTTATCTTATTCTTTATAGTTGGGTAATTCATTTTTAATATAAAACTAATTCATGCTTCATGGTAAATGAATCAAACAGTACAGACATGTAAAATAAATAATAGTCCCTTACTTTTCCGTCCAGGCCATGTATCTGGCTATCCTTTTGTTTGGTTTTGATTGATTTTTTGACTGATGGGTTTATTAGTTTGGGTTTATGTCTTTAAATTCAAAATACCACTATTTTTTTTTCTTTTTTTAGCTGAGCCATTATGCTACCTCATAGCAGCTCAGCCCAGGTCGTGAATTGAACCAGTAACCTTGTTGCTCAGGGCTTGTACTCTTGAGTGAGCTCTTAACCAACTGAGCCACTCAGCTGGCCCGTAAAATACCACTATTTTTAAATGGTTGTTTTCATTGTCTAAAGGGGAAAATTCCTGTGACCAGCAGTCGACCTACTGACAGACTGCTCCTGAACTCAACTGGGTTTTTTTAAAAAGATTTTTATTGGGGACTTGGGGGAGGGGAACAGCAAGTTGGCCTTTTATCTTAGTTGTGGAGGGCATAGCAAGCTCAGTTCCAAGTCTAGTCACACAACTCAGCTCAAGGTACTGTGTTCAATTATGGGTGGGAGTAGCCACTATCCCATGTGGGAGGCGAACCAGCAGCCTTGTTGTTAAGAGCGCATGCTCTATCCATTAAGCCATCCGGGTGGCAGCTCAGCTCAAGGTACCGAGTTCAGTCTTAGTTGTGGGCGGGCGTAGCCCACCATCTCGAACAGGCAGTCTTGTTGTTAGGGGCACGTGTTCTCACCAACTGAGCCATTCTGCCACTTGTTGGCAGCTCAGCTTGGGCTCAGCATCACTGGCCCATGTGGGAATCAAACCGGCGGCACTGTTGCTCAGAGCTCGCACCCTTGAGCAAGCTCTTAACCAACTGAGCCACTTGGCTGGCCCTGTGCTTTGTGTTTTAAAACACCTTAAAAACTCTGACTACAAAGCTCAACAACTCATTATAAAACCAGATTTTAACTGGATTGTGTTACGAAAAAGGCCCTGATAAGAGAGCCTGCCGCTTTAAGGAAACGCCACAACCTGTGTATATGCAAAAGCTCTGTGAGGAAAGCCTGCAGCTTGATGTCATAGCTCAGCTTTCCAACTTCATTTCTGTAAAGAATGTTTGATTGCATGATCATAGAAAGGTTTACTAAGATATTTGTTTAATTCTTAGAAGTCTAACTACAGGCCTAAGAGAATAAATTTACCTGTTGTAGTATTGTGACTACCATTAGATTCCTGGGAAAAGATCGATAAAAAGGAAAAGTTTGAGTTTCAAAGAAAATAATTTTAATGAACTGTGGGGCACAAAAAAATAATTCTCCCACCTTTCTAAGTTCTGGCTGGTCCAATAGTGCAGTTAACAGAGACAGATTAACAGGAGAAAATGTCCAAAATGTATAGATGTACATGCAGGGGTACCACAAGGATATGAAACCCGAAGACGCATTGAGCAGTTGAGGTTTATATGCCATTTTGGACAGAGGAGGAGGAGGGAAGGATCTGGGGTTTCAAAGGGAAAGCAGGTAATTCATAGGTAGATGAGAATGTACAAATATGTGGTAAACAAATTCTTGCTGGGCCATCCCATAACAATGGGACACACAGGAAAGTTCAACAAACAAGCTTTGCTGGATTTCTCCCGGTCTGCCATTTAGTTTATATTATGATGCTAAGGTGGTGCTCCCTGCTCTCAAGCAGGTTTTTCTATCTGAATTCTTCTGGGGGGTGGTGTGGAGGGTTGGGTGTCAAAGGTTCTTTTTGAGTCTTTTGTTTCTTAATAACCATAACCAGCTTAAAATCAAGATCCCACAAGAAGGCATTTTGGGGTGGCAAACCATTGTTTCCCCTCAGCACCAAGACAATGAAATGATCCTGAAGTCAAAATATAGAGATTTTCACTTCTCATATTCTAAGCTGGCTCTTCATTTAAATTACTTTAAAGTAAAATTAAAAAGTTCAGTGTCAAGGGCCGACCAAGTGGCGGCGGTGGTTAAGCGCTGGCTTGGGAAGCCAGCAGCCCCGGTTCGGTCCCACATATGAGGGCCAGTGACACTGCCCTCAAAAAAAAAAAAAAAAAAAACGATTCAGTGTCAAGGGCCAGCCGAGTGGCGTGGTGGTTAAGCGCTGGCTTGAGAAGCCAGCAGCCCTGGTTCGGTCCCACATATGAGGGCCAGTGACACTGCCCTCAAAAAAAAAGTTCGGTGTTAAAAACGTTTCCACTTAGGGGGTTGAAATTAGTTGGTGCCCAATTAACCTGTGTCCAGAGCTGCACCAGCCTGTGTAGCCCTGCCAGTTACCATATGAGAACATTTCTACCCGTCGGAAATAACAACTGGCAGACTGCCCCTCCAAGAGGCCCAGTGCCTCAGCCACCCTGTCCCTTTGCCCCCACCAACCTCCCAAGTAATCCAGCAACTAAAGGGCTTGTTGGCCCTGCACCAGCTCTATGGCCCAGGACCTAGCCTGAGTAGCTCATTCCCTACTGGTTGCTAAATAGTATAATTCGAAGGTTCTGTCTGTGTCAACAATAGCTGAATGGCATGGCAGTGATTAATCCAAAAGCCTACCTTTTGGCAAATCTTTTCATAATTCTGAACATAGGAATGTGATGTCTGATTTAAATAGTCCAATGCAAAACTGTTGGGAACATCAAACCTCAGAGAAAACACCACACGCTTGCTTAACTCTTAACTCATCTATTATCCTGTCATCTATTATCCTACCTTCCTTTTCTCTTTCTCATACATTTTCTTCATTGCAGTCTGAGAGGATACTGCCCATTTTTTGTCCTTTTATCATTGGACCTTGAAGTGGGTACCTTCAGTCATTTAGTGTCAGTGTCCACAGAATGCTGTCAATGACAGGATCACTGTCATCATTGAGCCTACTGAGCCACTGTTTTAACACTAAGATCCACTTAGTTGACCCTTGAACAACATGAGGGTTCAGCTGCCTCGCAGTTGAAAACTGTGTACAACTTAAGTCAGCCCTCCGCATATGCAGATTCTCCACCACTCATCAAAAAGACAGTATTTTAAACAAAAAAGAAACCTGTATTTTTATTTTTCTTTTTTTTTCAGAACATCTTAAATTTCTAATCCTTTTATAAGATTACCTAGACCACTTTTGATGAAGAAAGTTGTAGAAAGTAAACTGCCAGAAGCAAACACCCGGCGGTGGCACGTGTCAGTTTTCCACAGTCCTGCTTTGCAGGTTGTCTGCGCTGCCCTGGGTCTCTGCTCACACTCGCTGGAATCAATCGTGGCAGATTTTAGTTCACAGGTCACTTTTCCCCATATTTCTTTGTAAACTCTTCAGCATCCTTACAGAATTTTTTACTGTCCTTAGAGTATTCTTCAGCTAGGTCAGCCCGAAGGGGGTGCTCAGGCTGGGGGTCGCTCGCCAGTGCTATGAGGGACGGGATTCCTTGGTCGGTTTTGGTTGCTGGCTTCCAGTCTTCAGCACTAATGACTGGCAGACAGACCTGTCCCTTTTCATCAATGTTGGGGTGATAGATCTTCATTTTAAATGTGATCTTCAGTGGTTTAAATGTGTACTCTGCTGGAAAGTTGATTTCAATTCTGAAGGCCCCCTTATCATATGGGGAGTTATCAGGAGCAATAAGCCCTTGCCAAGTCAGTAAATTAGCTTCATCAGTCTGGATGTTACAGAAGTTTTTCATTCCACATTTGTGGATTTCTCCAAGCTCCTTCATCAGCCTCCTGTTGGCCGCCACCTTGGATCTAATGCTGCTGCTTTGCCCTGTATTTTTCTTTTAAGGAAGGGCATAATGCAGTTCTGCCCTGTGATTTACTGCTTCTGCCAGATACTTTATTGACCTTTCATTCATCTTCCAAAAGGTGGGTCAATCTATTGGGTTGTCAGAAAAGTCATGATGTATTTTTTCTGTTTGGTTGCAAAACTGCTTCATGACTTTGCTGACAACCCAATATTTAAGTCCTTGTTTTGGGGGGAGAGTATTTTCTGTCATTTGGGATGAAGCAGTGAAGCATGAGAATTTAGACTGCTCCGGACTGCCGTGTTTGAGTTTGGGCCCTGCTGCTTACCTGTGACACACATTAGGTAAGTCAGCCCACCTAGCACCGTGTCGTCATGGGTAATGTAGGGATGACCATAAAAGTTAGCCACCTTTTAAATGTGATAAAAGCACTAAATGCTTAGAGCAGAGTATTCAATAAATGTTAGCCAAACACAATAAGCAACCTAATTTCCTGACCCTGGCAGATAAGCTGCTTGAATATTTGGTGTCTGAATTGTTGGAGAGTGCCAATTGACTTTGGGAAAGCTATTCTATTCTTCTGAGTTTCAGTAAGAGGAAGATAATACCTACCTCCCAGGGTTGTTTTGAGGCTTACATGAGATAACATGAAAACATCAATGGGACAGTTTGCTCAACAAATAATTACTGAGTGCCTTTATGATACAGTAGGGGACAAAATAAACTTTTAGTGTTCATGAGGCTTACACAGAGTAGGGCTAAATTCTGATTTTTAGTCAGAGAAGGTGAAGATATGCCACATATACATGTTATAAAACCTCATGAAGAGAGCAGGTTTTATTCACCAGCAGCTACAAAGATTATGTCACTAGTATAAAACAAGTGGCAGGAGTTGGTGACTGTCCATTGAGGGACGTAGGGCAGCCTTTCTGGAGACGGGCCTGAGTTGTGCCTGAAGTCACCATGTCTGCCAGTGGTATCCATTCTGCTTACTCCGGTGGGAACACATGTTCAATGATATCTGGAATGTATCTAGTGATCTGGAGCCCTGGGTGGTAGGACAAAGGCTCCAGGGCACAGGTGGGTTTTTTTAATCTCTCCTAGTTGCAGGTCATGCATGAAAGAGGTATGGGAAGCAAACAGATGGTTTTTTACATAGCATCAAATAAAGCGTTTTTCTGGACTATGGTTTATAGTATCAATATTTCAAAGTTCTAAAGGGGCCCCTGGGAAGCTGATGCCAAAATAGGATTGGAAGTACAACAGATTATACTTCATGGGAACCACCTGTGAAGGATAAAAGAGGGAGAGAGCAGGCATGGGGCGGAAAGCCTCCGACCATGGCGCAATTCTCACTCTGAAGAAACGAAGAATTGGGTAGAAAAAGCCTCAGGTTGTGCAGTTTTGAGAAAGCTTTTGCCAGGCCTATGGAGTGTTCCTGAGCAAAAGTTGCCCAGGCAGGGACTCCTGTGCCAGGCAGAGATGGGCCAGCACTAGCCCCGCTGTGCTGTAAGTGCTGGGGACAGCCCTGAGAACTTGCCCTCAGCATGAAGACGGACATCCAAAGGGGCAACAGCTGGGGCTGTCAGTCAGTGAGGCTTCCCACAGCTTGTTTTAAAGGAGATTTCCACGGGTGCTGCAGACTAAATTGCATCCCTTTTGTGAGAAAATGTGGCCTATGAAGGTTGGCCCTTTGGTTATTGTTCAGTATTGATGGTTTATGTGCCAGGCACTGCAGATGCAACCCTGAGCATGGTAGAAGGTCCCTGCCTTCATGCCTCTGCCTTCAGGGTATCATGAAAGAGTATCACAGGTGTGTTCTCCTCTAGAGAAGGTGGTCATCGAATTTCTTCCCAGGGGCCAGGTAACCTGGGCTTTGCAGGCCGAGGAAACAGCAAGTGCAGAGGCCCAGAAGCAGCAAAGAGGTTAGCCTATTGTAGGAATGGAAAGAGGGCCTATGTGCTGGAGTGAAGGGAACATTCCAGGGACAGGGTGGCCTGGGATGAGGTGAGCAGGAGCCAGATAAGGCAAGGCTTTGTCAGCTACCATGACTTTATTCTAAATGCAATGGGAACTGAAGATGTTCTGAGCAGGGGCCTGACAGGATCTGATTTGCATTTTGTCTAGAGCGCTTCCTGTGGTGTGGGGATCATTTGGAAATGTAATGGGAGACAGATTAGGAGAGGCTGTAAGAGTAACCCAAGCAAAAGATACTAAGGGCTTGGACCTGGGCGGTGGCAGTAGAGAAGTGGACTGATTTAAAAAATATTTGAGAGGTAGAACCAACTGGACCTGCTGATGGCTTCTCCAAGGATGAAAGAAAAGGAAGAATCAAAGATGACTCTCAAGTTTGTGGCTTCCTCAGCTGGGTAGACAGGCCATTTACTGAGATGGTAGAGAAGATGGGAGAAGGAGCCGAATGGGGAGTAAGAACTCAGTTCTAGACATGTTTGGGGTGCCCATGAGCCAAGTGGCAATGTCAGGTACATAGTACTGGACACACCTATGTCCAGGCACATGTATGATTCTGGAGGAGAGGTTGGGCTGGAGACATAAATTCCGGAGTTGTCAACATGTGGGAGGTATTTAAAGCTATTGGATTGGAGGAGATCTCTTAGAAAACAGAAGAGGGTCCAGACCCAAGCCCTGTGAAACCTCAAGAGAGGAAGAGGAGGCAGGAGGAGGGGCCCAGCAGCCCAGAGAGAAGGGTGCTGCAGGGAGGCCGCATTCACTGCTGAAGAAGTGCCTCAGAGACAGGCCGTAAGAAGAAGCTGGAGATGTCTCAGCAACATGAGGGCAGGTTGGCGATCTGAACACTGTGGCTCTCAGGTTAGCAGTGAGGACAAAAATCAGTGGGTCAGAGACGGAACGGGAGATGGGAACGTGTAGACCTCCGTTTCGAGAGTTTTGTCGTGAGAGGGAACTGAGTTGGGTTAATCACTGGAGGGGCATGTGGAGGCCAGCGCATCTTAAATTTTCATTTCTTTAAGATAGAAGTTGTAAAAAGAACATTGGGACTAACCGTCTTTATTCCACTTTGCTGGGATTAGACTGTCAAACAAAAAGAACTAAAGCTGCCTTAGCTGCTGGTGGAGAGGGCCGAGTCAGCAGGGACTACACCGGATCAGGAACGTCAGGGTACCTGGGCTCTGAGGAGCTCAGACGGGTTCCCATCAACAGGTTGGAGCCCTTGGAAGTTGGTCCTGAGCGGTGTCGCTGAGATGTCTCTGACCTAGCTCAGAGGGAGCGAATCCAAAGATCCTCTAAGAACGCTGAGTGACAACCTAACATGGCCAGCCTCTGAGAAGTGCAATGAAAGAAATGTAATTGTAGGAGGAAGAGGCCTGCACCCACCTCAGCAAATGAGAGCAGCAACTACAGGAAGGACAGGTTAGCCCGTGGGCCTGGGAACACTAAGACACACCCTGAAACAAGGAACAAGGTCTTTCCCAGGATCCAGCAGCGCCCGCACTGCTGCTGAAGGCTTCCTGGCTATAGTGCAGAAAACACTGCTGATCAGCAGCACAAAACGTTATGAGCCAAAAATCAGCTGTCATTTCTTTTGTAAGTGTTTCCCAACCCCTTGATTGCCTCCAGTAAGCACGTGACCTGAGGAACACCTGTCGTGCCAGAATGGTGGACTCCAAGCAAGAGTCAGAAAACACCCTGTGAAGATCAGGGGAAACGTGCTTGTCAGAGATTCGGTAACTTCACCAAGAAGGCTTTAAGCTGACATTCAAGAGGGTGGGAAAACTGCTCAGATGAAACTAGAACCCTTGGTATTCACAAGAAAACTTGTGACGTAGACATGGAACAGTTGGAGAATCCCTTAATTTGTGTGGAAAAATGGGAAAGGATAAGGAATAATATTCAGTAAGTCCTCACTCATGTTGTCCTCATATCATCAATAAGTTCTGAGACTTCAGATGAAATAACGTATAACAAAACCAATTTTACCATGGGCTAATTGATATAAACAAGAGTTAATTTCCTGCAGCATCAACATTATAACAAAATGACATTATTCGAGCACCTACTGGATCTGATTTCAAGTTAGGAGATTGTGAGTAGTAAGCAAAGGGAATGTTAACACCTAGAAGAAATGTATATTTTCAAGATACTCCTGAAACATGGAGCTCAGGACTAGAATATGGATCCTCTGATATAAAAGATGGCAAAGGAGCAGTATGTGAGTATGTCCAAAAGTTACAAAAGTACACAGGAAGCCAGAGACCTTCATAAAGAAGTGTGATGGAGAATGTTTGGGTGGAGATAAAAAGAGAATCAGAAATGATTTCACCTGGGGGCAATATAAAACTTAGGTTACCACAGGCCATTAGCAGCGTCTATAGGCCATCGTTTGCTAATCCTGGTTCCAAAGAGAGGCAAGATGTAGTGAAAAATGTATTTTAGTTCTCTGAGCCTTTCTCTTAGAATGTTCACTCTGCTAAAAGAGTGCATTTAGTAAATTTTTGATGTGTTGACAATTTCATCTCTGAGAAGATGAATGAAAAATGAGGGTCAAGTATCTAAATATACTCCTCACCAAGAAGGAAAAGTATATCATTGTAGAGTTCACAATTTCATGTGGAAAAGTTATTGAAACTAACAGTGAAAAAGTGGTGGGAAAATGCAAACAAAAAAGAGCAAACGTTGTGCCCATATTCTAGTGGGAGAGTCTGGGTACGCAGGGAGCTCACTCTGGGGTGGGGTGGAATCCAACTCTGGAGTCAAAGAGACTTCACTTTAATGAGATGTAATGCCAAATGTTTAGAAACTATAGGTGGATTTCAGAGCCAGAAACTAAAAGGAGCTATGGCAAGACAGATGGAGCCCTAAAAAAGGCCATTCTGTTACATAATCACGTGGTTGACATGAGACAGAAGTCGCTCATGTACCTCAGAGGCCCTGAGACCTGATGGACCTCTAGTGGATGTCAGGAGCCAGGAGTGCACCTGAAATTGCATTAAACTGATAGAAAATGGCAGGAAGGCCACCGCCAGCTGACTGAGGCTTTCCAGTTGGGGCTAGTCAATACCTACAGCGATTGTGTTTGCAAAGCAAAGGTTAAGTCAGGAGAGTGATGAAAGACAACAGCTGACAAGAAACAGCAGGACACTGTGTTGGGCAGGGATTGGTAAAGGAACCCAGCAATGATGGAGACTATCCAGGAAACATGGTTTTTTCAGCATTGGCTTCTCTGGCCCAGGACCAGGCTTTTCCTTTTAAACCTGGCCAAGCTGCCGATCTGAACTCGTAAGGTCTGAACCTTGTGTGTCAGGTGCTCGCTCACCTGTTCACACCTGACATTGAAAAGTTCTACATTGAGTGCACTAAACTGTGTGCAAGGTGTAGTTCCATGTGTGTTATGAAGTTGTGTGTGCCACTCACTTGGCTAAGGCTTTGGCATGTTAGAATACTCAAAACTTCGCTGAAGCCTAACATATGGGTCAACAGGCAAGATTTCCAGGGAATAAGGCCTTAGAAACAAGTTACACCTTTCTAATGGCTAGAATTGCAGTGATTCTCAGTTCTGCACATTAGAAAAATGCAAATCTCTAGGCTCCACCCCAGACCAGTTTAATCATGATCTCTGGGGCGGGGCCCAGGCACAGTTTCTTTTTTGTTTTTTAATTTTTTTTTAGCTGAGTCATCCTGCCACCTGTTGTTATTTTTTAATTTTTGTTGTTTTGTTTTAACCTTTCTAGGTGGCTCTAATAGTGGAGAGCCACTGCTATTTAAAGGTTAGAAAAGTATAACACTTTCTAAAAGGGCTTAGTCTACATATACCTGTTTCTTTTCAAATCAAAAAAACTAACTTTCTATTTTCCATCAAAGATAGTTCTCTCAAAATTAGAAAGGATTAAACCAAGATGGTTAAAAAAGAACATTATATAGGTAGCTGTACAAAGTATATTTATGTCCCTGGGACCTAAAGTCCTTTCAGGGCACTGAAAAGACTTGCAGATATAACTGGATAACTCTTTAAGTTCTTACAGCTTATGAGAAATGAAAGTGGCCAAAGGACAGGAATCAAGGAAATGTCAACTGGTTGCCAAAAGGTGACTCGTGGACAATACAAGCCAATAAACTTGAATCTGTTTCCTGGAAAAATTATAGAATGACTAATTAAAAAGTCAATTTGTGAGACTTTGAAAAGGAATCCATAAGGAAAGGTAGACCTTTCCTATTTGGGTAGATCATGGGGGTGGTGGGGGTGGTGATTGAGGCCATGCCTACACCTATTAGGATCACACAGAATCTCCTCACATTCGATGATGGAGAAATGTTGACCAGGTTATTACTCAGTTTATGTGAATTTGTATTCAAAAGGATGTCTAGTCCTCTTTCTAGTTATAAGATTCTTTGAAAGCTATAGTTGTGAACCTCTTTATTATGGAAGTGAATTTTAATGTAAGGCGTGTTGTCCAAAGTGATGTTATACTCCAACCCACTATATATACATTTTAAGAAAGGAAAACTGTATTAAAATTGTAATACTCGATATATCAATAACAAAAGATGAGTACAAGTCACGTTTGACTTCTGCAATTACAAGAGGTGCTCAAAGTGGTTACCATCAGCATCCAGACACTTCTGATTATGGAGAATTACTGCTTGAACAACGGTGACCAGAGTGTCCACTTGTGTACATTTTTTTGGCACCCCTGGCATGTATGTATATATCGGTGGGGGGTTGGAATAGTCCAACATAGATTCTTCCACATTATTTCTTTCCAAAGCCTCTACCTCTCCCCAAACACTGTAAAACCATATATAACATACTTGGCTTTGGCTTATTGGTCTTGTAGTCCAACCTTAGCTGTTGTTTTTCAGCTTTAACTTTGGTGACTTGTGATCAGTTCTTATCCAGATAATAGAGAATTATTTTAGCAAGAGCTAAACTGATTTTCATTCCACAGGCTTCAATTGCATTTTGCAGACATAACCAAAGACTACATTGGAAGAGGTCAACTTCCCAAATAATCCCCTGTGAAAAGCCCTGTCTTTATCCCATACAAAGCCCAGGTTTCCAATCACATGAATATTCTGGAATACTTTTAGAGAAAACCAGGTTTACTGAAGGACTTCTGGGTCCTTTAAAAAATGTCTTTACCCTCGATGTAGACAGTTAAATTTATCCTCTGCATATAAATCATCAGAGTAAAAAGTGGAGGTGGTATACCTACTGTAATTGAATATATATAGATAGTCACGGGATGTGGATTATACTGTGGAAGAGAGTCAGAGGAAGAGTAATAGATATATATGATACGGGGGGGTGTGGGGGGGTGTATTGGGGGTGGAGGGTTTGTCACTTTGAGGGGTAAAATGTATAACTATTGCACTGTGTTGTACACCTGAAACTAATTTAAAAAAAAATAAAATAAAATAAAAATAAATAAAATCGAAAAAAAAATAAAAATAAAAAAAAATAAATCATCAGAGTAAGAAGGTAAAATTGAGTCAAGAAGGTGCATTTGTTGGACTGTTGGTTCAGCTGCATCTAATAGAGACCTACAGTATTTATGGCATAAACAATATCGAGATTTATTTCGCTTTTACCTAATAGTCTGAAGGTCTGCCACCTAGCATGGTGGCTGCATGGTGTCAAGGACCCACGCTCCTCTTGTCTTACTGCTTTATTATGCCTAGGAGATGGCCCTCACTTGCGTGGTCTGGATAGCTCACTGAAGCCACATCTAGGCAGGAGACGGATGGAGTATGTCCCTTCCCTACAAGCTGCACCCAGTGCTTACACTCACTCACGCACACCCCAGCCACAAGGTAGGCTGGGAAATGTTGTCTTCATTTTGGGCAACCAGTAAAAACAGATCCGATTAAAGAGAGGAAGAGGGCCAGTCGAGTGGCGCATTGGTTAAGCATTGGCTTGGGAGGCCAGCTCTGAGTGGCAGGGCCCTGGTTCGGATCCCACATTAGGGCCAGTGATGCTGCGCCCTCTACAGATAAGATGGTGAACAACAGCTCGACCTGGAGCTGGGCTGCCGTATGTCGCCGGCCACAGCGTAGGTTTCAGCCACTGCTGCAGTGGGCTGCCCTAAGCTACCGTGACTGGCCCGCAGCCAACACGAGCGGCCATCCAGTGGCCGGCGACGGATCTGCCTCAGCCAGGAAAAGTGTAATAATAATGCCTACATGGGCCAGTGAAGCAACGTCCTCCATAACTAGACTGAAGAACAAAAGGACAGCAACTTGTCTGTTCCCCTTCCTCGATTCCTTAATGCTGTTCCCCACCCCCAATTCCCCAATAAAAACTTAAAAAAAGAAAAAAAGAGAAAGAGAACAGACATTGGGAAACAACAAGTAGCCTCTCCAACCTATTCCTGGAAAAGGAAACATTTCAGAAGCGGAGTGGGTGGGCCAAGGAGGAATCATTATCTCCTCCAAAAAATGACACCTGGCTGCAGGTGTCTAAGCCACCGGCAAAGGCTTGGGCCCTCCCGTTGTCTTTACAGAGCATCAGTTGGGCTGGAGGGGACACACTGCATTCTGTCACACAGGCCAGCCTCTCCTCCTGAGGACTCTGGGCCCTGGTGCATGAGGCGGCCTTGAGGTCAGCTGAGTTGCTGACCCACCCCAATCAGAGCTGGCCCACAGCCTCATCAGGGCACCACAAGAACCGCAAACAAGATTCTGGGCTGGAAGACATGGTCAGAAACTGAAGAAGAAGGTTCTCCCAGCAGCTAAGCTAATTAGAAGGAGAAACCTGGTTTCCATGTGTTTCTTCACTATGCACACATTTTGCTTCTTGTCATCACATGCCTCACTTGTCACCAAAGCATTTTCAATCAATTCCTGGGTGTTTGGCTTATACCTTTAGATTTAGCACACTCTTTCCTTAGTGCTCCTCCCTTTTATTCCTCCAGCTGCTTAAAACAATTTTCTCAAGTATCTGAACAAACCCACATACTTCACCACCAACCCCCATTTTTTTTTTAAACAAAGAGAATGCTGATTTCTGTTACAAAAAAAAAAAAAAAGTCAGAAACAATTCTGTCCTTTAGGTCCACATGGCAGATCTAAAATCGCATATTCTTTTTGTACCTGCATGGAACTCTAATTAGTTTATGTGGGAGGTCTGTGCCAAGAAATGGCACCATATTACAGTTGTGATCTGCAGAGCCGATTTTTCCCCTTAATAATGTGATTTCAAACTGAATGCTGCCTGCAGTTTTGATACTGACAGTGTGTGTTATTAGACAGCAGCTCCTAGTTTTTTCCAGGTCGTTAGCGTTACCCATGACAGACAGACTCTGCCCATATTTACAAAACATTTCACATGCGTTGTCTCATAGCAAACTTCACACCCATTTTGGGGATGGAAAAAACTGAGGGTAGGAAGGGTTAAGTGACAGAGAATGAACTAAAACTGGGTCCAATCCCTCTACGTTGCTAATGTAAGATGTTAAAGAACTGTCTACTGTTAAAAGGGAATGAACATCTATTTTTACCAATGTGCTAAATGTTCTTTTCTTCTTGCCGCAGTCCAAGATTGTCCTAAGCTTTGATTTGATTGAATTCTTTTTCATGATCCTCTAAGTCAGGCTTTGACATTCTTTTTTGCCTCTGGGTCTTGTTTTCTTTGAGGTAAGGGATGCAAGTGAGGATCTTTCTTACATAATTTCTGCCTCTTATATTTTAGTTTTCCACCTGAAAATTTGTAATGCCACTTTGAATTTACAACCATAAAGGAAAACAGTCTCTCATTTCTGCTATTTAAAAACGAGATGCCTGAGATTAAAGGAACTATATATAAATATTGCTTACCCAGAAGCCTTCTGAATATTTCATTTCTAATGGAAATGCTGAATGTTATAAGCAACATTATCCATTACAAAACAATTTGAAAAGGAAAAAAAAATTCCACAAGGGTAACAAGGGATGTTTTTTGTAGGAAGAAGCTAGTTTTCACAGAAAGTACTGTCATCGGTTTATAAGACTGCTAGAAAATGGATTTTATATTAAAAATAGCTAAGTAAGATGGGAGTAAATGTTCAGTACTTTAAACATGTATTAGCATGTATCTGGTTGAGCTTTTTTAATGAAAAATCACAAATTTTATAAAATCTAAGAAACTGAAATTGTGTCATTTATAATGTAAAACTAATGCAGTTGAAATTCAGTGGTTGACTCATAGCTCCCACATTTCTATTCAGTTCTCTTTAGCTCATATGGTTTTCTTTAAAAATTAGTGATCAGCTAAGTGGGACTATTTCCCACTCCTACCCACGGAGCAAACTGCTTTTGTGAACATGTCAGCTCTGTTCTGTCATTACATGCCATAATGGAGTGCAACAGAAGCAGGCTGGCTGTCTATACCCCAGCACTAGTGTTAGTCCAGTTCAGGAGCAAAATCCAAATAAGATGACCCTAAAATTTCCATCTGTTGCTTTTATGAACATAAGCCACCTTTTCTGTACCAAGGAATTTTATATCCAGACTGGATCTGTGAAGTTTTTCAATCTAGCCTCATTATTTTGGGCATGGAAAAATGGAGATGCAGAGAGGTTCCATGACTTGCCTAAGATCACACAGCTTGCAGTTGAGCCTAGAACCCAAATTTGTGTGATTCCAAAGCCTTTGCTCCTTCTGCTACATTGGTTTAAAGTGAGGAGATGATTTGCCCGAAATCATTTAGCCTATGCCTTTTCCACAGCCCTCATTGCTGCCAGGAACTTCCATTGGTGTCATGCTAATTAGAAGGCACTTTCACAAATGTTCTGTAAGAATCCTCCAAATATGTGAAGCCAGTAACCATATCTCTCCCTAAATCTTCTCAGCTCCACTCTTTGCAATCAATTTAGGTTTCCCCAGACTAAGCAGTTCCATCACTCCTTCCTGTGATATGCTTTCTAGTTACCCTCTTCTGGACACATTCCAGTTTTCAATATCCCTTCGATTAAAATGGGACCCACCCAAAGTGGGACTCCTCCAGCCTGTTCCTCATTCTTGTATTCCCAATGTCTATTAATCATACCACTCTCTTTCCTGTTTCCCACGCCTCAAAATTCAGTCACCTTTGCCTCCCCTCTTTTCCTCTCAACCCCTAGCTTCCAAGCAATTTATCTGACAGCTCATGCTGTTTCTACTTCCACTACTCAATATTGTTTACCTTGACCGTGGAAATAGTCACTAAACTAGTTTCCTTGTCTGGGTCTTTCCAGAAATGCATTCCAAAACTCCGATAGCTATACAAGGTCTAATTGCTGTTGGTTTGTCACCCCCTAGAAAAAGAAGACGCCAGTCCTGGATTTTGGTTCTGCTGTGCCTCTGCCAGCTCCATGGCTTTAGGTACATGATTCAGATCTCCTGCCTCATTTTCTCCACTTACCAAATGAAGATGTTAAACAAGACAATCTCTAAAGAGATGTTTTCAATTCGAAGGTTCTGTGTGTCTCCCCACTCCCCAACAGACTGCTTCCAAAGATATCTTCCTAAAACACTGTTCTTTTTCTTTTTGCAAAAATCCCTTCAGTTGCCCCCTCCTTTCACAGAAATCCTGATCTGCTTAGCTTTGTACTCAGGACCCACTTCAGATTGGCTCTAAACTCTCCCATCTGATAATTCCATGCTCTTCACGAGTCCACATTCAAGCTACACTCAGCTACTCACTTTTTGTCATACTTGTTCCAAGCTTCCCAGCTCTTTGCTTTCTCAGAACTGAAAGCTTTCTACCTTGTGCTATAGGTGGAATACATGCCATGTCTTGATGATCTCCTTGAAAGCAGGGACTACACTTTCTTCATCCTTGTCTCCCATACAACATCTAGCACTTAGTAGGCACTCAATAATTAGTTGTTGAATAAATTTACCCACCCCAGAATTGCACTAAAATTTTTTGGTCATCACATCATATTCTTGACTCATACTGGGCTTCCAATCAAATAAAATCATCAAAGCTCTTAAAAATATAATCTTTAATTAAGCTAGTTCTCTTCCATTCTTTTCTTTTGCCCACTTTGAGCTGATAATCAGAACTCCATCTGTTAAAGTTTAATTTTCACCCTTTGTCCTTGATTGTACAGAACTTTTTGCTTTTTTTTAATTTTATTTGATTTTAACTGAGCCATCCTGCCACCTGTTGGCAGCTCAACAGCAGCTCAGCTCGGGCTGGGCATCGAACTGCTGTTGCTCAGAGCTCAGCTCGTACTCTTGAGTGAGCTCTTAACCAACTGAGCCACTCGGCCGGCCCTTGTACAGAACTTTTTTATTCTTGATTCTCTTACCTAGTCTGTTGGCTTTCCACTGTGATTGACAGGTGTGCTATGTATACTGACTATTTCCCTGAAGTTGGTAACACAAACGTTAAGCAAGAGAAAACCTGTATCTTGCCAGCTTGGCACCTCATCTCTAGCTTGACAATGATCTCTTATCTAGCAATCTAGCAATCGCTGGATTCGGTTATTTAACCACATGTGACTAGCTGCTCATTTTGTTATAATTCATTGTGTATATAGACAATGAAGAATAATCTATTCATTCAATTCATTTATTGAGAACCAATCATGTACAAGACAGTGTGCTAGACCCTGTGTAATATAAAGCAATGATTACGATTTGGCTCCTGTCCTCTTTGAGCTACAAAGAGCAGATAAGACTCATACATACAAGAGGCAAGTCAAAGGGCTTTGGAGATTCAAAAGATGGAGAAGTATATTCCTGGCTAGGTGAAACCTTACAAAATGAGTAGGATTGTCATAAGTGGAGATGCGAGGATTAAGGTACAGGCTAAGCTGCTGTAACAAAGACAGTCTAAAATACAAAGGGTTACCACAGTGGCAGTTCATTTCTTTCTCAGCAGTTAAAGTAGGCAGGTGCTCCACCTTGCTTGTTCTGTCCTCAACACAAGGCTTCCACTTGCATATTCAAAGTGATTGCTCTAGTTTTCATCATGCCCAGTCAGAAGAAAGGGAGATAAAAAGCAGTCAGTCATTTTAAGTACATAATCAGGAAGTTGCTTACATTGCCTGTGCTTACTCACATGGCCACACCAGCCAAAAGGGAGTCTGGGAAATGTAGTCTTTCACTGGTAGCCCCATGCCCAGCTAAAACTCTTATTACTTTTGAAGAAGGAGAAAACTGATATTGGGAAGACAATTAACAGTGTACCACAAGGAGAAAAAAAAGAATTTCCATTGAAAAGAAAAACTGTAAAAGGGGGGCCGGCGGAGTGGCGCATTGGTTAAGAGCTGGTTTGGGATGCCAGCGGCCCCGGTTCAGATCCCACATATGAGGGCCAGTGACACTGCCCTCTACAGCTAACAACAGCTCCACCTGGAGCTGGGCTGCGAGCCCCGGCGACGGTGTAGGCTACAGCCCCTGCTGCAGTGGGCTGCCATAGGCTACAGTGAGTGGCCAGCAGCCAGTGTAAGCTGCCAATAGCTGTGGTGAGCGACCACCCAGAGGCCGGTGACGGATGTGCCTCATCTGGGAAGAGTGCAATGACAATACCAACATGGGCCAGTGAAGCAACGTCCTCCACAACTAGACTGAAGAACAAAAAGACAGCAATTTGTCTGTTCCCCTCCCCCAATTCCCCAACACTGTTCCCTTCCCCCAATTAAAAAAAAAAAGGCAGAAATGTGAACATTTTGTAATCCAAGGATTTAAAAAAAAAAACTGTAAAAGAGGAAGATAATTGATTAATTACATTTCAACTAAGTGGAACTTAATCAGGAACAAAGATTTGGATTTAGCAAAAAAAAAAAATATAGAACTCTTATAGAAAGAATGGGCTATTTTGAGAGAGTTCTCTACCTCGGTGAAAGGTTTGAAAAATGGTTTTTACACTCAGAGAAAGATGGGTAAAAGGTTAGCCTTTAAAAGTCAATAGCCGTGAGATTGTAGGTGGGTTAAAGAGGTGAGGTCTGGAGACAGGCAGGCCATAAACTGTTCTGGAAAGTACAACACTAGGCCTTGTGTGAGGGAGTAATAGTGGAAGCAGTGAGAATGGACTGGACAAAACGGATATAAGAGAGAATAAACAAAGCTTGGCAGTCCACATGTATGCGCCCAAGGTGCGATATGTGCCCTGCACCCCTGGGTGTGAGCCACTCAGTATTTGTCTCTCAGAAGGCAGCTGGGGGTAGGAAAAGGCAGATCTGGGGAGCACATTAACTTGGCTGCCTTAGAGGTTCAGAAAGGTGGGCTCCAGGAGGCTCTTTCTTCGCCATGATCGGGTGTGGGCATTGCTGCATCTTCCCAAGCCCAGGAAATAGAACACAGTCTTTCTGCATAAAACAATGAACATCACAATAGGCTCTGCCCCTGCGAATATTGTGTTCTTGAACAAGTGTTTTTCTCACTCTGTCCTGATTTTCGCTTCTGTTTAAATTCAGTAAAAGTATTACCAAATTTTAAAACAATGTGTCCTGGGCCGGCCAAGTGGCTCAGTTGGTTAAGAGCTCAGCTCACTCAAGAGTGCGAGCTGAGCTCTGAGCAACAGCAGTTCAATACCCAGCCTGAGCTGAGCTGCTGTTGAGCTGCCAACAGGTGGCAGGATGGCTCAGCTAAAATAATAATTAAAAAAATAAATAAATAATGTGTCCTGTTTTCCTCTGCCCTCCTTCAGTTCACCAAAGGTATTTAAATCTGTTTGTTCTGAAAATGCAACTGTTCTCGGGGTTTACATATACTCTGATAGCAAATATTTTGTGTCACAATAAAAAACCATTCTTTTTGGTGGACATTGCTGTTGCTTTGTATTCTGTCCAAGAACGTTATTTCACATCTGTTAAATCATAGCATTTGCCCCGTGAGGAAGATTCCTTGGGTGACCAGTTTGTCTTGCAAACCAAGGGAGTCGAAGCTTGTAGCTGTTAGAGTCATGTCGCAAAGGTCCGAGCCGTAGAGGAACATTCTTCTCTAGCAGCCCTCCAGATAGAGCCCTGAGAGAAGGGAGGGAGGCATAAATGGAAAAGCCTCCAATGAGGGTCACCCTCCCCCGGTGTATCTGAAGCACTTTTGTTTGGATTGTAGGAACATTCGTAATGTTGGCACAATCACAGGAGTTTCCTTATCACTTGCTATGTGCCAGACTCTGGCCTGAGGTCTCCTGTGCATTATCTCATTTGCCCCTTGTAACGGTCCTCTAAGGTAGATTCCCTCAGAGCTCTCATTTTATAGATCAAGGAACTGAGCTCAGAAAAGTTAAGTGACTTGTGCCAGGTGACACAGGATTCAGACCTCACTCTCTTTGACTTCAGAACCCAAGCTTTTAATCACTACACTGCACTTCATAGACAGAGTACGTACTCTGATCTGCATAAAATATGTCTCTGCCTCTCAGGCATGTAAGCCAAGACAACCATGCCACAGGGATTTCTAGGAAATCACTGAGAACCGGTGGAGCCTGAACCTGGGCCCTGAAAGGAGGTTGAGGGGACAGAAGAGAACTTCATTGGGAAAAGACACAAAGCAATTCCGGCCTTTACGTGGCATGGGGTGAAGAGCACAGGCTCTGGAGGAAGATTGCCTGAGTTCACCTTGTGTGGTCTCGGCCAAGGTAGTTATCCTTTCTATGCCTCACTTTCCCCATCTGTAAAATGAGCATAAGAATAGTATCTTTCTCATTGGACTATCTTAAAGATTGGATATATCCCAAAAAAAGTTATTAGTTACCCCACAATACCCTTTTCCTCTTTTTCCGTAGTAATGGCTCCCTATTTTTATCTGGTCACATGGCCTCCCAAAATAAAGACTACAATTCCCACCATCCCTTGCAGCTATGTATGGCCATATAACTGTCTGGCCAAGGAGATATAAGCAGATACTATGAGACCACTACTTGGAAACGTCAGCTGGTATATACTCTTCACTCCCTTTTTCTTCTTTGTTCCTTCTTTCAGTCTTCTGCCTGGAATGTGGATATGATGTCTGGTATCTAGCTGTCATTTTGGACATGAGGATGAGGGCAATGCTCTAAGGATAATGGAGCTGTGAGCTGAGGGGAGTCTGTGTCCCTGAAGACTTTATGAGCAAAGCCACACCAGTCCTTGGCTACGTACTTCTGTCTTTTTACATGAAAGAGAAATTAAGAACTATCTTATTTAAGCCACTCTTATTTGGGGTCTTTAGTAATTCATGGCTGAACCTAATCTAAACCTATACAATGTATAAAACACTTGAAGTGATGTCTGGCACATAGCAAGCAATTTAATAAGTGTTTGATACATATTGCTGCTTCTATTATTATTATTATTATTATTAGTGTATGTTAAATAATGGATGAAGTGAGGACACATTATAGAAGGGCTTGAAAAATAATGAGAGAAGTTTGACCTTGATGTGAGGAGTTTATATTTGTTACTTCTAAAAATGATTTGAGAAGAATTAAATTAAAATGACTCATAATCATTAGTTCCATCCCATAAAGATAAAAGGCAAGAGCTATAGAAAATAGGGGAGAGAATTGTACCAGAACCCTAGGCTAAGGCTGGTTATTAAAACCGTGCATAAAATTTAACTCTGAGTTGCCTGGCTTCTTCAGTTCAGAAAAGCACGAAGCCTTTGTAGGCTTTTGAATGGAGGTTTCCTATTGTGCAAGGGCTTCATAAGAGAGTTGAATCTAGCACTGCTGTGCAGGACAGATGGATGGGGACGAAATAACTGTTCATTGAGGAAGCCATTGCAAAAACCCAAATATGAAGTGATGAAAATGAAGGCAGTGGAATGCGAACCAGGAAACAGATATGGAGGAGGATTCAGACAAGCTTAAGAAGATTTGACAAGGAATAGCTTTGGGGAAAAAGGAATGTAGCTATCAAAGATGAATGAAGTTTTATACCTGATCAATTATAGTAGTCAGGTGTCTGCTACTAAAATGCTATGTGTCAAACAATCCCATAACCTCAGTGCCTTACAACAGTAAACATTTATGTATTCCTTATAGGTGTGCAGGTTGGCTATGTATGTACCTTGTGTGGCTGGAACCAGATAGCTTGGCTCCAAGCTGCCAGCTGTGTTCAGATCTACTCCAAGTGTCTCTTCATTCTGGGACCAGAGTTCCACCCAGGCAAATTCATCTTGGGACAGGAGGCAAAAGTGCAAGGGACTAAGCCAAGCCATGAAAGCATACTTAAAGCCCTTGATCACATCACTTCCACTAATGTTTCTATTAGCCAAAGGAAGTCACGTGGCTAAGTCCAAAGATAATGGGAGGAAGAAGTGTTGACACCCCAAGGTCACGCATATAGTGGGAGGAGTAAAGACTGAGGAACAATAATCCAATCTGCCATGGCAAATGAAATGAGTGATACTCCAGACATGGAAATTAGGAGTGGAGTGGAGTGGGATGGTGGGTTTCTTAAAGTGAGGAACACTTGTAACATGACAAACATGGTCTGATGCAGTGCTCTGCCCACCACAACTAGTCAGGAGATCTGGGCTTCAGATCTAATTTAGGGTCAATCCTCAGCCTTTCTCTTGTTGCTAGTTCTCTGCCATAAATGTTAAAATTAGACCATCTAGTGGATTTTTTTTGCTGTATCCAAGTTTGTCATTCTTTTCCCTTACCCTGACTCACGTGGTTGTGATTCTGCTGTACAGTCGCCCCTGAGATTAGCCTTGGAACTGACATTGGTGGATCTGCCATAAAAACAGCCATCAAAATTGGGACCTACTAGGGCCGGCCGAGTGGCATGTTCATTAAGAGTTGGCTCTGAGCAGCAGCGTCCCGGTTTGGATCCCATATATGAGGGCCAGTGAAACTGCCCTCTACAGTTAAGATGGTGAACAACAGCTTGACCTGGTGCTGGGCTGCTGTGAGTCGCCAAAGACGGCATAGGCTGCAGCCCCTGCTGCAGCGGGCTGCCATGGGCTACAGTGAGTGGCCGGAAGCCAGTGTGAGCAGCCGGCAGCCAATATGAGCTGCCAAGAGCCGTCGTGAATGGCGGTCCAGGGGCCGGAAACTGATCTGCCTCAGCCGAGAAGAGCACAATGATGATACCAACATGGGCCAGTGAAGCAACGTCCTCCACAACTAGGCTGAAGAACAAAAGGACAGCAACTTGTCTATTGCCCTCCCCCAATTAAAAAAAAAAATTGGGACCTGCTATTAGATGAAAAAAGCTAGAAGGAAATATTCTAAGATGGTACTACCAGTGGCAGGACTTCAGGCTATTTTAGGTCTTTCTGTATTTTCCAAACTTTCTACAATGAGAATATATAAATTTTATCATTTCAAAGATTTTTAAATGATTTTTTAACAGTCTTGTCATTGGCTCAATGCTATGTCATTTATCCTTTGCAAATACATATCTAAAGAAAAATTATACCTCTGAAGCATTAGTCAGCACAATGGGCTGCCAAGCCATGCCTTCCTTGAAGGAATATACTCATCACCTAACACAAGGGCAGTTCCCGGCCTTCCAATATTAATTTCTCAAACATAGTTTGAGGTTGGTTTTGTTTTCTTCTCCTGAATTTTGGGGGGAGTGGGCAGGGAGGGGGTTTTTAGTTTGAGTACAAAATAGCAAATAGGGTTTTTCCTCTTTTTCTTTACTTAGTAGTTATTGTTGTTTTGGTTTTCAATCTGTCTAGATGAAGTCAGGCAGGAAGCAAGCACAAGAAGTCACCAGCCTATGGCCTTCCCTGGGCTTTCCAAGTACTCCTCAGTCCCTCCCACACTTAGTCTTCCCTCTACAATGATGCATCTGACAGCAGGCAAAGCCATTGGCTTGAAAAAAGTACTTTGCTGGGGTTCTCTTCACCAGTCAAACCCTTCTCTGAGGCCATAGGAGAGCAGGTTTTAAATGGAAGGAGAATGGGCATTGAATCAGACTAATCTGAACTGAAGCTACTAAAACAGCCTGTCTTTTGACCCTGTCCCACCCCTACACCACTATCTAGTTTCTCATATCTAATTTCTCATTCAAACTTCCCCAGAGCCACTGCCTCCTCCTCCTCATCTCCCATGAGATTTGCATCTCGTGCAACCTGGCTTCTGTCTTACTCCTCCCTTTAGAGACATGACTCCATGAATCCTCCACAATCTACTTGGCAAGTCCAAAGGTCAGCCCCTAGTTTACTGTAGTCACTTGGCTGCACAGGAAATCTTCAATTACTCATTCTTCAAACTCTTACTCCCTTAGTTTCTATGAAATCATGTTCTCCTAGTTCTCCTGGGCTCTGTAAATTCCTGTTTCTTCCTCTCTCTCAGCTTTTACTTGTTGTTCTCCTGGATGGCGCCCTTTGCTCACTGATATTCTCACCCCACACTCACCCAGTGGTGTGACTCATTCCTTGTTTCAGACACAATTCATACACTGATAACTCCAGCCCAGATCTTTCTCCCCTGATTCATATTTCCTGGAGGAGCTGGTCATCCCATGGATGTTTCATAGGCCTGAAACTGAGCATGTCCAGAGCTGAATTTCTCTCTCTATTAAGACTGTGGTTACAAGCAACAGGGAGTGGCTGATCCTGTCTAGCGCATGCACAGATTAATGCACAATTAGTCCTTCCTTCATTGGAAGGACTGCAAGATGGTTCCAAGAATCAAGGAAATCACTGAACAACCTAGTGTCTGGTAGGCAAGGACCAAGTTATTGTATTGATTCAAGTTCCCAGGAGTGAATTTGACCTACCCAGCTTAGTTCATAGCTCCACTTCTTGGGTTTGCTTTCAGAATAAAGGGTGACAAGAGAGGCAAAAGGTCCCACATAGACAATAGCCACCATGCCTCCCAAAACTGCTTTTTCTCTTACATTCTCCATCTCAGTTGGTGGCCCTACCATCCATCCACCTAGACAGGGAGGGAGTATCTATCTATCTATCTATCTATCTATCTATCTATCTATCTATCTATCTTCTATATATATCGCTCCCTCTTCACCCCCCCCCACCTTGAATCACTGAGCAAATCACCCATTAAGTTCTGAGATTTTACCTCTTAAAGAAGTTCTCTAAACAGCTACCTCCTCTCTATCACTTGGACCTTCGACGCCTTTGGGACCTTATTTTTATTTATTTATTTTTTAAAGACTTTTTTTTTTTTTAATTGGGGAATTGGGGAAGGGGAACAGACAAGTTGCTGTCCTTTTGTTCTTCAGTCTAGTTGTGGAGGATGTCGTTTCACTGGCCCATGTTGGTATTATCATTGTGCTCTTTCCAGGTGAGGCAGATCGGTTGCCGTCCACTGGATGGCCGCTCATAGCGACTCTTGGCAGCTCATGCTGGCTGTGGCTGCTCACACTGGCTGCCGGCCACTCATGGTAGCTCATGGCAGCCCACTGCAGTTCCACTGCAGCCTACGCCATCACCAGTGACTCAAGGCAGCCCAGCTCCAGGTCGAGCTGTTGTTCACCATCTTAGCTGTAGAGGGCGCAGTGTCACTGGCCCTAATGTGGGATCCCAACCAGAGGCCCTGCTGCTCAGAGCTCGTGTCCCAAGCCAATTCTTAACCAATGCGCCACTCAGCCGGCCCCTTTGGGGCCTTATTATCTCTTGCGTTGATGGCTATTAAGCCCCCTAAAAGTCTCTTTGTTCCTGCTTTTGTCCACCTCAAATTCATCCTCCACATAAGAGCCACAACAATCTATCCAAAACCCACATCTGATCACGATACTCCTCTGAACTCCCGGTAAGCAATGGGACTTGCAGTCCATGTTGCTTGATACATAATAAAATTCTTCCAGGGTCTGGCCCCTGCCTACAACTCCCAGTTCACAGTCCCTGCTCTGCAGCCTGTTTTTCTTTGTTTATGACACCCTCTCTGCCTGAGAGGTACCCTGTCTCCCTACCATCCCGTCCCCAACCTGGCTATCACCAGCTCATCTTTAGAACTCAGCTAAGTCCTCTCTTCCCCCAGGCGACTCTCCCTTAAGTCTTTCCTGACATCTCATGTGGGGTTGAAGATCCCTCCTGAGTGCTCCCACAATGCCTTGAACATATCACTATTACTGCATGTAGCCCACTGTTTGATAACTATTTGTTTATTTACCTATCTCTCCTACTATCTATAGATTTTTTGGAACGTAAGGTCAGGACAAGGCATATAGCAGGTGCTCTATAAATATTTTTTTGAATGGTCATTGACTTTGATAAATCATATTAACTCTTTGGGCTTCAGCTTCCTTATTACAGAAAGAGGAGAACTCTACCCCATGTTGTAAAATTAAATGAGATAATGTCAATGAAATGTGTCACACAGTGCCTGGCATATAGTAAGTGCTCAATTAAAAGTGACTTCCCTCACCACCATTCATCCGCCTGCTACAATTTTAATTAAAAGACAGAAGATTTCTGATTATCTTTTGTTTAGCTGTATGCCTCCCCTCCTGGAACATAAGCTCTGTGAGAAAATGGGGCCAGGTCTGTATTCTTCATTGCTAAGTCTTTTGCATATGAGACGTGCTTAATAAACATTTTTAGGATAAATGAATAACTGCTGTATATGCTTATTTGATCTTTCATTTGCACCTTCAATGACCTTAACGTTTTTATTTCCTTTTTTCCATTATATAAATCACTGACTTCATTTTACTTAGTATGCATTGCTTCCTGTTGCAAACAGCCAACACTTGGGGAAGAATGGATGCTGGACTCCTGTAGAAGCCACTCTGCCAAGCAGTCTGAGTGGTTGCGGGCCACTCTCTAGCCCTGGAGAGGGTGAATGCAAGTGCCCTGAGGAAGGGCACTAATCTCTCACCTGCTAACAGCTAAGGAGCACATGCAGGCTCACTTGTACATACTGGCTGATTTCATCCTCATGTGGTCCTAGGAAGGAGGTACTGTTGTCCTGCTATATAAGGCAGGATCCCGGAAGGGGACAAATTAGTGCACTCAGGGTCGGTCATTGTGGAGAGTTTAATAAAGGGGCTTTTATAAAAGGGTAAGCAGGGTTTAAAGAACTCTGCAAGGAATACTGTAGTAGCCCAGGGCTGGCAACAGCTGGGGGTCCTTATCGCCCTTGAAAGGATAAGAGGAGCCACCAACCCACAGCAACCCAAGAGGAAAGGAGCCCAGAGAGTAAATACCCTGGCTTCACTTTTCTTCTGCGAGGGCTGCTCTATGGGCAAAGGCAGCCATGCCATCTGGAGGGGTGAGGCTTCCAGGCCATGGGCAGGGTGGAAAGAGGCAAGAGTGACTCTGGAAGAGCAAACATGACCAGTGCCGCTAGTCTAGACAGTACCAGGTGAGGGAGCCCAGCAGCCCAACTTAACCTGCCCGCTCTGTTCCTCTGCTTCTACAAGTGTCATGCGACTCCATTTCTCTGGCTTTGCATGCCTACTAATCCCGCTTCTGTTCTCGCCATTGAAACCAGAGCAGACTGCAGCTGACCTAGAAATTTTCCACGAGGACCCTGAGACATGGTCACATCAGCATGGACACACACACACACACACACACACACATAGTATGCTGCCCTATGAACTGACAGGAAACCCCCTGTAAACTTAACTGGAAAATATTTCAATAAACTCACCCCAGCACAAGGCCCCAGCAGCAGTTAAGACCCTATATGTTGAAATCAGACTGGCCAGGACTTGAACCCTGACTGTCACTGTCCTTGTTCATTTTGGGCCTCATCTGTAAAATGGAAATCGTTGTTCAAGTGGGGGTGGTGTTAGGATTAACTGCAATGTGCAATTTGCTTTGTGTTCTTTAAACATTAGCTAAAAACCCTATCATGGTAACATCTACAGCTTTGCTCTACCGTAATAACTTTATGACCTAATTACTCACCCCGACTTTCAGAATTCTTTAAGAATGGATACTTCCACAACTAAGAAGAAAGATCATGAAATCATGTCAGGATTTATAGTTTTTGGTTACTTTCCTTTAGGTTATTGAATACGAGTATGATTACTACAAAAGCCTAGCAAGAAAGGCTGCAGAACTATTATTTTGCCTCTTTTAAAGATGAAGAAACTGACGCCTGAAGAGATTAAGTGACTTGTTCAAAGTCACACAGGTAGTGAACGAATGAGCCAGTGATGGCCTCCCACCAAAAAGGCAGCCCCTATAGCTGGTCTAGGTCAAGGCAGATTGACGCTGCGCCACATCACTCTGCAGTAGGCTTTTGGCTACTGTTTGCTGCATCACTTAACAATGTGTGTTGTTACAAATGAAGGACATACTTATAATTTGGAAGACTGTCTGAGCCACTTTCTTCCAGCTATGTCTATGAGCCAGGGAGTGGCAAGTCATTGCAATTGGGTTGGCATGCACCCCACGCACTGCTGTTGAGTCTTCCAGAACACAGAGCACCTTTCTGGCTTCTCCTGGCAGACGGCAGTGTGCTCACTTCACTGGCTTCACTGGACCTCTCACTGTGGTCAGAGAGAGTAAGCGGAACCCTCCACAAGGTTTCAGTCCCTAGTGGTGGACATTTTATGATGAGACGTCCATGTTTAAAAGCACGATGTGCATTAGCATCCTCTCATTTGGAGAGAGCTATTTTTATCTTTTGTTTTTGGAGACGAAATAGGGGAGGCAGGTATCTGGAAGCAGACCAAAAAAAGCCAATGCCTCCAATTCAGAAGACAGCAAATCACTGCCATTCCCTCACCACCACCACCACCACCAACAACAACAACAACAAAAATTGCCACAGCACCGATAAAGAACGGACTGAGTTAGAGTCAGCTGGGCCCTGGTCTCTTTCTGTGGGATTTCTTTCCATACACTTCAGCAATGGGGTTTGTTGCCATGGTTACTAGCAAACCACATGATAGCCTCACTATCTAGAAGTGTAGGAAAACAGCCAATCAGTGGTGATAAGGAGAGAAGACACCTCCCTTTGAAGCTCAGTCGCTTTTCCTTAGCAGACCTGGGTGGCCCCAATGTTGTTCTTGTTTCCCACCTCCTCGGCTTTGGGGTGAAGGGCCAGCCCATCTCTGGGCACCAGTCATAATGAGAGCAGCACGTTTTCCTCAAGGGCTTCTCCTTCAGGTTTCAGGAGACCTTTCCCCATCCCCAACCCCTTCCTTTCCTGGCCCTTCTGACACACACACATACACACACAAACGCACGCACGCGCGCGCGCACACACACACACACACACACACACACACACACTTTCTCTCCGGTGCTGTAATTAAATAACTGAGTCGAGTGTAGCATGCAGCCTACACCACTTGAATAAGCTCAATTTTAAAATCTGAGGATGGCATGAGACAGGGAATTTTGCAGTTGTGATACAATCAGGACACTAATGTCCCAAGGGGGTGGAGAAAGGGAGCACAGACTTGCCCAGCTCCTAAAGGTTTCCCAGGCACAGCCTTGATGGGGGTCTGGAGGCCCATAGGCTCCCTCGTAGTCGTGGAAATGGGTCCACTCTGACCACCTCTGATGTGGTGGGGTAGGCACAGCCTCATGGTCATTGCTTTCCAGGGAAGAAAAAGTTGAGGCCTAGAGAGAGCTCTGAGAAAATAAAGCTCTCTGCCTCTCCCCGTCTCCAATTCCTTCCCTGTGGAACCAGGCTGAATTAGTGATTTAACCCAAGCCCGAAGCTCCTAGAAGTCGGCATGTGAGTGGGTGTACCTCAGCAGCAGCAGCACAGGCTAGAAGTGCACGTTTGTCCTGACAATTACAGATTGCCTACTTCTCTGGGTTCAGATCACATCTCATTTTGTCAATCCCATTAGATTTCTGGTCTTCTTTCCCATTGCAGAAGCAAAGTCGAGATAGAAACAGACTTGGAAGCATCAGCAGGCAGCAAAAGGAGGTGCCTGGGAGGGATTTTGCTGTAATTGTTTTAGATGGTTCAGAGGACTCACTTCCCAGCCCCTGCCTCAAGGAGCAAAGTGTAGTCAAGGACAAGAAGCAAACAGACTCACAAATGTAACTTACTCTACTGGCACCACAAGGCAAAAGCCAAAGAGATCAGAGGTCTCTAAAGTGAAGAGGGTGGAATGCACTCCAAGGGCATGTGAGATTTGACCCAATGGGGTACAAGAAATATTAGAACTTCCATTTATAGCTACTTTATCTCTTCTTTTTTAAATATCTATTTTAGTACATGTATTATAATGTACAGTATATAATTAAATCAAGTAGGATCAGATTTGGCTGAGATTAAGAAAGAAAAGATTATGCAAAACAGCCACCGCTTAACCAAGAGAGAAGTTTATTTTTCTCTCCTATAAATGGAGTCTGGAGGCAAGCTGCCTAGAGCTGATAAGGTGTCTTTTCCAGTTGTTCTGAGGTCTTCAATATGTGGCTTCCACTTTTTTTTTCTTTTTTCCTTTTTTTTTTTTTTTTAGCTGAGCCATCCTGCCACCTGTTGGCAGCTCAGTGGCAGCTCAGCTCAGGCCAGGAATCAAACCAGTGACCCTGTTGCTCAGAGCTGGCACTCTTGAGCAAGCTCTTAACCAACTGGGCCACTCGGCTGGCCCCCTGGCTTCCACTTTATTTTCCAAGGCAGTTGCTCATCGTCAAGCCATCTTGTCCACATTCTAGACAGCAGGAAAGAGAAAGAAAGGAAGAACTGTATGCCCCTCCATTAAAGATACCTCCTGGAAATTGCACCCTACACTTCTGACAATTCGTTGGCTAGAATTTAGTCACATAGCCATACCTAGCTGCAAAAGATCCTGGGAAATACAGTCTATTCTCGGATGTCGTGTGCCTATTCAGGAATGCTATACAAAGGATGTAGGGAAGGATGAACACTGGGATGCCACTAGCAGTCTTTACCACAGTAATATATTAGTAGAATAGTACATGTGTATACAACACTTACAAAGAAACAAATACACTTGTTGGGAGCATAGTCAAAATTGTTTCTTGGGAGGTGGAGTTCAATGACCACTGCTATGGATTGGAGTACCCTAGAAGTATAATTGGTTGAAGGGAGGAGTAAGGAATTTTTTTTTTTTTTTTTTTTTACCACTTTGCATCTATTTATCCTTCTGGTCATACAGTATGGAGAATGTTGTCTGAGGACTCATCTCTTTCCCATTCTCAGCTATACAGTTGTGAGGGGGCCCTAATTTATCTTAGCTAACCAACTTCTCCCATCCCGTTGGCCATTAGTATTGGTATAGGTTACTGAGAGTCAGGACCAGAATTTTCATTCAACTCTTGGAAGGGAAACCCTGGACAGAAAGCATATGAAGTGTGGAACTGTCCACACTTACAGCCATGATGGAAGGACTTGTCTGAGAATGTGGCCAACATCCAGAGGAGAGGGGAGCTATGCTGAAGAGGACCAGCTCCTGGTGCTATCATTTTTCCTTCTGTTGCTATTTATGAACAGCTGCATCTGAACACAGCACAAGTTGTGATGAGAAGCCATCTTGGACCAGATGGATGAGGTCAAACCCTAGAGGAAACAGAGCAACTAGGTAGAAGGTGGAAATAACCTGGAACTGGATAATTTCCTGGAGCAGAGCCACAGTACCTGGCTGGATGTCTACCCAATTTCCATCTTGTTGAAGTCACTGCCTATTTAAGAGTGTTTGTTTTAGTAGCCAGCCTATAACCTAACTAGTACACATGTATTATCTCATTTATTGTATTTTTTTAATTTTTATTTTATTTTTATTTTTTAGAGGGCAGTGTCACTGGCCCTCGTATCTGAACCAGGGCCGCTGGCTTCCCAAGCCAGCACCTAACCACCACGCCACTCGGCCGGCCCTCATTTATTGTATTTTTAATTATGTAATTTAATTACCCAAGTTTGTACAGCAAGAGAATGCAGAACAGGATTTGAACCTCAGAGTGCCTGACTCAGGAGCCCATGCTGCTACCCACTTCAGCTCTCAGCTCATGTGTCTAAATCTCTCCCTACATGCTGCATGGAGTCCCAGCACTTTACACTGTGCTCTCATTGCCTTTTGCATGTAAATGCCTTGGGGTCAGAGGGTGGGCTATTTCCCCTTGCATTGCCCAGGTCTGACCTGGGCTTGGAGTTCTATAACTGTTGACAAAATACATGCTTTTACCTAGCTTCAAAATATCTAGCAAGCTATTGGAGATTTAAATGAGATAATTTTGAAAGGATGTTCTGGACACTACAAGCCAATACATACACTGTGTTGTCTGTTAACTCTCTCGTTAGGACATTCTCTATAATTAGGGCAGGAACAGTCCATTTCCATTCCCATAATCTAGTTCTTTCTTTTGGTGACATACTCTGCAAGACAACCCTCCCTGTCATATTACTTTTTTTTTTTTTTAAGATTTTATTGGGGAATTGGTGGAGGGGAACAGCGTTGGGGAATCGGGGAAGGGGAACAGACAAGTTGCCGTCTTCTTGTTCTTCAGTTTTAGTTGCGGAGGATGTTGCTTCACGGTTGGTATTGTCATTGCTCTTCCCGGATGAGGCAGATCGGTCGCTGGCCTCTGGATGTCGCTCATCGCGGCTATTGGCAGCTCACGCTGGCTGCCAGCCGCTCACGCTGGCTGTGGGCCACTCACTGCAGCCTATGGCAGCCCACTGCAGCAGGGGCTGCAGCCCACACCATCACCGGGGCTCGCACAGCCCAGCTCCAGGTGGAGCTGTTGTTAGCTATAGAGGGCAGTGTCACTGGCCCTCATGTGGGATCCGAACCGGGGCCGCTGGCATCCCAAAACCAGCGCTTAACCAATGCGCCACTCGGCCGGCCCTGTCATATTACTTTTAGAGTTGGAGGACACTGTGGAGACCTCTCAGACACAACCCCTGCCCCCCCAGCTCCATGATGTTTCCATTAAGAGGTCAGTTTGTCAGTGGCCCTCCTAACAACTGGGCACCATGATCAAATGTGACTCAACGATGTAGCCTAGGGGGCAAGTTCCATGCTGTTCCACAGATATACCCATGAGTTGTCCCCTCTTTGCTTCAGCACATGTTCTTCTCTCCCCCGTAGTCCAGAGTTCTTTCAAAGTCAGATTCAAAGTCACCTGCTCTTCAGAAGCCTCCCAAGTCCAGCAGGGGCATGTAGGTGGTCTCTTCTTTTTCTTGCTGTGTCACTTTGTACTTAACTCTATTATAAGGTATACATATGACATTATACTTTTATTTGTGCTTTTCTTTTTCCCTTTTTTTTCAAGGTTTTAGAGGAATTGGGGGAGGGAAACAGTGTTGTGGAATTGGGGAGGGGGACCAGTCAAGTTGTTGTTCTTTAATCTTAGTTGTGGAGGACACCAGTTGCCATCTGGCTTCCCATCAGCAGCTCGTGGCCTCTAAGTTCAAGGTGCTGTGTTCAATCTTAGTTCCGGGTGGGTGTAGCCACCATCCCATGTGGGAGTCGAGCCAGCAGCCTTGTTGTTAAGAGCGCACACTCTCTCCACTGAGCCATCCAGGCAGCAGCTCAGCTCAAGGTGTCAAGTTCAGTCTTAGTTGTGGGTGGGCATAGCCCACCATCGAACAGGAGATCTTGTTACACCAGCTGAGCCATCCTGCCACCTGTTGGCAGCTCAGCAACAGCTCAACTCGGGCACAGAGTCACTGGCCCATGTGGGAATCGAACCAGTGGCCCTGTTACTCAAAGCTTGCACTCTTAAGCCAACTCTTAACCAAATGAGCCACTTGGCTGGCCCTATGCTTTTTTCATAAATCCACTTCATTCCAACTACCACCTCCATCCCTTATAGGTAAGATTTTCAAGGATAGAGACTATGTCTTATTTGATTTTCCAGCACCTACCTCAGTGCCTGGCACTTGCTGATAATTTGATAAATGTTTGTGGAAAAGATGAGTAAACTATGTGAGCAGAGGGGCTACAAACTTGGTCTTTGGCATTATACAAACTCATGTCCAAATTCCATTGATCAACTATAGTCATGCATGCACTCATTCATTCATTCAAATTTTTATTGAGCACCTGCTGTATTCGAGACACCCTGGTAAACATGAGCATAGGGCAAACAGGAGGGACAGGGTCCTTCCCCTCATAAGCTTATATCTACAATAGAGACTGAAAATAAACAAGCAAATCAATAAGTAAACAAGTTATCTACAGACTCTGATATGCCCTATAAGGAAATGAATGGGGGGAGTGTGACAGAGGGCATGAGGCTGGCGATGGATTACTTTAGATAGCTGGGCAAGAATATTGGAGCTGAGTCCTGAAGAAGGAGAACGAGATAGCTTTTCAAAGAACAGGAGAAAAATCAGGGGATAGCCCAAACAGAAAAAAATTGTCCTCTCTCTAAGGCTTAGTTTCCTCCTCTGTAAATTGAAATATTAATAGAACCCACTTCACAGTTTGTGAAGCTTAAATGCATTGAAACACTTAGCATAGTGCCTAGCACATAGAAAGCACTCGACACATCTTAGCTCTTATTATCAATTATGGAGCAGTGCTATAGAAAGAAAATGAGGGTGAAGCCACATGGCCCTCTGTAATTGCCACTTCCTTTATTCAAGTTTTCCCAAGCCATTTGTTAAACAATCCATTTAAGAATGTTTCTGGGCATCAGCCTCAATCTCTCTGGTCTACATTCTCTAGAATCTCTGAGTATAAATACCTTATAAGGTTAATAGGGGGAGCAAACCAAATGTGCCAATGTAAGTGGAAGGTCAATACAATTGCTGTTGTTTCTTCAGTTTCTCCATCGTTTCTGGCTCTAAGAACACCATCTAGTTTGCCAAGGACCGTCTTAAAACGAGTCCCCTGAAACTGGACGTGGAACTTCAAGCAAGTTCTGGCAGAACTGGGACCATGCTCATGCTCACAGACCCAACATAGCTTTGCAACTAGGTAATAAGTTAGTAGCAGAAGCAAGAACAGACCCCACGTCTACCGCCCCAGGGCGGCAATCAGAGGCACCTACAGCATTCTGTGGTCCAACAGGTGAGAAAACGTTTGCTGTATTACTCCAGAACCAGGGCTGCCTTAGAAGGAATTGGAAGGCACGCACTCACTCACAAGGCTAATCTTATCTCCTGGGCAGAAGGGAGGACCTTGCATTTGTAATAGAAACAAGTAGGAAGAGTCTAATGATGTTGGAGACAAAAGTTTTTCTGCAGTTCAAAGTCCTCTGGACCTGTGGTTTCTATGATAAGTGGTGTGTACGTGTGTATTGTGTGTATGCATCACACGTATGTGCATATAAGACTGGACAAACAACACAGGCTTCATTCTCTAAGCCTCTGACTCTGGCAAATATGATTTATGTTTTCAAGTCTGGCCTTAAATGGCAACATAAGCAGAAAGATGCCAAGGTGAGTGATAGAACAAGGGCTTAATTACAGGGACCTTTGTCCAAGTAACATGCCAATAATTTGCCTAGTTGAATGATTCAGCAGTAGTCCTGCCAGGTTCCCAAAGAAAGCCCCTATCTAAGATGATGTAATGTCTCTCCACCCCTGATACAGCCATCTCTCCACACCCACTGTCACACGTTTACCATCTCCTTCCCAGAGCCACAGTTCCATCTGTGGCATCTTCAGTTGCCATCTGCATTGTGACAAACATGTGTTTTATTATTTAAATGGCATTACAATGCACAATGTTGCTAATCTAGCCCTTTACATTTAAAAATTTAATTGAAAAATTAAGACAGAAACGATCTTAGCCTCTGGTGAGTTATATATTGGCAAATCACACCTGCAGAATGCCTCCAGTATCTCAAATTGGATATTTGATCTATGTCTCCCATGAATATTCATACTTTGAGGAAAAGTGATTGATTCAATTTATCACTAGAAATTGAATGGATTGTGATAGACTTGCTATGTGGTAAGCATTGCAGAAAATATGAAGACAAAGGGACCCTGGTGTGAGGCTGGCAGATACGTTTGCTTTTTTACTTGAAATCTGTCAATTTCCTCTGCTTCCTGACCAGACAAGTACTCAGGGAAGGTGATCTTATCCTCATCTAAGCTAATTTTAGTTTTCCTTGCCACTCTTGGCTAGGCATATCATTCATTTTATTTCAGTTTATGTCAAAGAGAAATAGAAAAAGATCCGTTGGGAGGTGTGGGAGAGTTCTGGGAAAGATTTCTTTTCTGATAAAAAGAGATCCAAAGAGTAAGTAGCTCCCAAAGGATAAATAGCTCTTTTTTTTCTGCCACTGGATGTTGTTGTGATGCAAGGAACTCTTGCAGCCATCTAGCAAATATGAGGGGAGATAGATGAAGGACAAGAGAGATGGCAAAAATCGGAGTCCTGATGTTGTTGATATAGGTTTCTGATAAACCAGTTTAGAGCTCTTTTGCCTCCAGATTTCTCATTATATAATTTATGCTTTGTTATTTAAGCTGGTGGATCAAGGCTTTCTATTACATAGCAGCTGAAAATATCATTATTACATGAGGAAGTAACTTCCAAGCTTTTTGACCATAGACCAAAGTAAGAAACATGTCACATGTAATGTATATAAAATGTTCTATTTTATTCTATTTCATTTTTTAAAATTCAGGTCATGACTCATTAAAGTGATTTCAAAACTCACTAGTGGGTCATGACCCACATTTTGAGAACACTGAAGTCATAGGGGACATAAACTACTGTGATATAATAGAAAGCATAATGTGGTAAGTGTCATAAGACATACACTAATAAAATGCTGTCATAGGAGAGAATGGTCATTTTGAGTTTGGGGAAATGGGAGTTTTCATGGAAAGGCTGGGTCTGGAAAAATAGCGACATTTTCTGCAAGAGGAGGAGGTGGGGAATTTAGGGGTTTAAAGAAAGACAAGAACAAAGGCAAGATGGTGGGGAGTGCAGATATATTCCAGCACCAGTGGGTAAACCTGGGCAGAAATGGTTGTGTGTGGTCTGAAGGATAGTGAGAACTAAAGTCTGATTCTGGTTAGATAATGTGCAGCCTTAAATGGGAAGCAGATGGGAGGCCATGTGAAGGCCTTTGGGACGGGCTGGGTCTAAGGAATTAAAAATGGTGGGTTGAGTCTGTGTCATAATCAGAGGCTCAGACTGGTAGAGTTTAACACTTGAGGCAAAAGAGAAGGGCCTCTGCTATGGGAGCTCCGTTCTCTATCACTTCATTCTGCTTGTAGTCATGCACTGCAAATCCATTTTACTGGGGGTGGGGGGGTCACCAATCTGTGAGCTGCTTTTTAGTGGTGAACAAAGACTGAGTTTGCCTTTTTAAAAATTCTGTCTGGCAACCCCCAATTTAACCCAACAGTGCTGATGTTGTGATTCTTCCAAATTAAACCAACAGAGTGAGCAAGATGGGTGATTTTCAGTTTCAGAAAGGCCAATGGTCCCTGACTTCTCATTGTTCTTCTTACACTCACCTGCTTGCCTTCTGATGAGTTCACATTTTGTTAGATCCAGCCCCAAAAGGTAGGCTGAGCCTTGCTACTTGGCACCTCTAATGCAAAAGAAAAAAAAAATTCAGTAAAGGAGGAATTGAAATTGCTAGTTAAATTGGGTGTTTGTGCTATATGTGGATTTTTTTGTTTGTTTGTTTGTTTTGAGGGCAGTGTCACTTGCCCTCATATGTGGGACCCGAACCGGGGCCGCTGGCTTCCCAAACCAGCGCTTAACCACCGCGCCACTCGGCCGGCCCAATATATGTGGATTTTAATTACCCAAGTCATTCCTTCCTTACTCTCTCCCTGAAAACCAACAGCTGATATTCATGATGAAAATTAATCAGAACTAATCTGTGGCTTCTCTTTTGTTATATCCACAGACCTAAGGGATTGGCAAATCA
The DNA here is from genome assembly GCA_033961575.1 of Aselliscus stoliczkanus. Classification (NCBI taxonomy): domain Eukaryota; kingdom Metazoa; phylum Chordata; class Mammalia; order Chiroptera; family Hipposideridae; genus Aselliscus; species Aselliscus stoliczkanus. Next base: position 30,982,612 of record CM066731.1, read on the forward strand.
GAGCAGAATTTTACTGAGAGCCCAAATTCTGAAGAATAGAAGCAGACTTTGATAAATCTAAAATGGAGTCCTAGGGCCGGCAGACTGGCGCAGTGGTTAATTGCTGGCTTCGGAAGCCAGCGGCCCCGGTTCGGATCCCACATATGAGGGTCAGTGACACTGCCCTCAAAAAAATAAATAAATAAATAAAATGGAGTCCAGTTTATTCTTGCCCTCTCCTCTCAAATCAGTGACAGTTTTTTTAAATATTTAAGACTGAATGATCAGATTTCTAGAACCCTGTTATTTGCCCGGACAGTTGATGCTCTTTGTGGTTTGGGCAAAGGCCCCTATATGTCTGCCCCCACTGGCTCCATGTGGAAAATTACAACTAATGCCTACCCTTTGGAATTGCAAAGGAAGTTAACTGTTAGGTTTGGTTTGTGGGGGAGGGATAGTATTTTGATGATTAAAAGCACCAGCCAGCTACATTTGACCCCAAAACATATGAAATCTAATGATGAGTTAGTATAATTACATCAATTCTGCCTTGATATCTTCTTCAAGTGGTTTATTTGGACTTTTCTTTGTAGAACCTTTCAATACCTTATGTGTTAGAACCTAAAAATGGAGTTAATATGATCAAGGAAAGAGTAGACAGGTGGGTACTATTTCTCTCAAATCCAAAGCCACACTCTCTATCTCCTCCCAGTGCTGCTTCTGCCCCTGGCTTTCCTGCTTGGGGGCATGACGCCCCCATCTTCCCAGGTACCTAGAACCTTGGTGTCATCTCCAATGTTCCTGCTCCTCACCGCTACATGCAATCACCAGATCCTTTAACATGTCTTCTCTGTTTCCACTGCTCTTACACATCATTCAAGCTCTCGGTGCATCTGTACTAGATGACTGGGCTAGCTAGCCTCTTTGAAGGGCCTTCCTGCTCTACTGTTTTCCCATTTCAGTCCAACCCTTACTTGGCTCCTGGAGTAATTTCCAACATCACAGCTTTAAATAGGTCACTCACTCTCTTGCACTAAATTCCTCAGTGACTCCCCATCAAAACCTAAACTTATTGGGCCGGCTGAGTGGCGCGGTGGCTAAGCGCTGGCTTGGGACGCCAGCGGCCTCGGTTCGGGTCCCACATATGAGGGCCACTGACACTGCCCTCAAACAAAACAAAACAAAACAAAACAAAACAAAACACCTAAACTTATTAACTTGATATTGAAGACCCTTCACTAGCAAGCCCCAACCTTTCATTTCAGTGTTTGCTTCCACTATGTCTGGTTCATGGGTCAGAGAGTAGGGCAGAGAATGAGCCTCTTGTATTTTATCTTGAAACATTATCATATTGTATTGTAATTCCTCAGGGTCTGAAATACCCTCTAGACCAGGGGTCAGCAAATTGCAGCTCGTGAGCCACATGCAGCTGTTTGGGTACGATCCATTTCAAAGGTTTGCCGACCCCTGGAAGAGCCAATCCTGTCCCTCACAACAATTTAAAAATTATTCGAGAGCCATAAATATATTTTTAAATAATCACCATTATGTGAATAATATCGTTTAAAATTGTATAAATTAAACTATGATAGTTTTATTTCATTTTCAATTTTACTTCAGAGCCTACTGCTTGCGAGCCGCAGTTTGCTGACCCCTGGCTGCTCTTCTGTCTCAAAAGTTTGCCAACTCCTGCTCTAGACTATAACCTTCAAGAGGACAGGGGCTGGGTTTTTACTATCAGTGTCTACTATAGTGTCAGGCCCATCATTTGTACATCATAAATATTATTTAGATGAATCAATGAATGAATAAAAATGTAATAAGTCACGGTTTCTGTTTTTAAATGGAATTTATCAATACCTTTGTCAACTTGCTACTGAAATACCTATTTAGGATGCACAAATCAGTAAGAACTTGTAATCCCACCAGAACCTAAGATAACTGGAAAATCCACTGCCTGAATTTGGAAGAAATGTAGAGTAGTTGTCTTATATGACCTATTTGAGAATCAAAGTCATGGACAGTGTATGCTTCTTCACCTCAACTGGAACAGGCCTATAATACCAAAGAAGGAAGCTAGACGTTTTATTTCTCTGTAGATTTTTATACTCTGGCCTAGAACCCTAGGACCTGGATTGAATATGGATTGATATTGGGAACACATTCTTCAATTACTTGGGTTTTGTGTTTCAAGACAGAACTTCACTCTCTTCTTCCTGACCTCACCAACAGGTTTTACTTTCTGCATTTATTTAGAAACTTTAAATCCCAATTTAATAATTGAATATCCAGAAAACAATAGTGCAAAATATTGTGTACATATGTACATGGTGGAAAAGGGTGCTTAGGCATTATCTGATGCTAAATAGACTATATTGGGGAAGCATAGGTTCAACAAACATGATGCTTTTGGTAATGACTGGTACAGGAAGAGTTCTGGTTATAGTATATTCTGCGTGTGTGTGTGTGTGTGTATGTGTGTGTGTGTGTGTGTGTACATTTCATCTATTCAGAATGTCAACTAGTCAGATACTAAATGTAGGGGGGGACTATGACTCAATCTTACAAAGCTATGCTAAAGGAATAAATAATTGCTTGATATTGGAAGTTACACTAAACTATGCACATTATACTGTTTTCCAGTTGATTATCTGAGATGAGGATTCCACCAACATCCAAATGGACAGTGAGAGGAGCCAAGAGAAAACCATAGTGCTTCTTTTGGCAACCGGTGAATCTGAACAGATCTCCCTTCATTGCAGGATAAGTTCTAGAATATTACAGATTAAAGGAAATGGATTGTCATCCTGAAGTCTAAAGAAACAATATATTTCTGAAAACAATGTACTTCAAGAACTAAAAGAGAATTTTAGAAAGCTGTTTTGTATCTTTGTTAGGACACAAGAAGACATGGCTTTTTTGAAGCAGGGGCAAAAAAATGGTGAGAAAAGAATACATTTCAATGAAATGAAGGCAAAATTTTCAAAACAGTTGTGCCATAGGCCAAGATAAAATGGCGGTCAAATGGACATAGCGCCTGCCTTCTTCTGTGAATGCTTCTGTACCCTTCACTAATTCTCTTATGGCACCTTTAACATTCCACTATTTGTAGCTGTTAACTTATCTGCTCCCCAACAGGAATGTGGGTGGAACAGGAATAGGCAATAGAATGGTGACTTGCTCAAGTCTATATTCCCAGAATCTAGTACAAAAATTGTTTCTTATATGAATAATTAAGTGAATGAATGAAACATTACCAGACTAACAACAAATAACAAAGGTTCTTCTTCTTGGATTTCTTTGAAAATAACAGCTAGAATCAGCTTGTCTAGAACCATCTGGTGTTGATTTCCTGACCACACTTCCTAAGTCCTCCTCAAGGTCTAAAGTCCACTGTTCTTGTAGATGTGTAAATTACCTCGTATTGACTTTTCATATTTTATTTCCTTCATAGATATTTATTCAAAAACAATTTTGAATAACTGTCTTTAATAACATTTACTGTAATTTTAAAAGAACACAAGCCCATTTGTATATAGAAAAGTATAAAGAAAAAATGTCACACCTATAAGAGGTACTTGCTGAGGTCCATATCATTCCATTTTGATCACAGCCCTGCCTATCTGAGCACTTAGAACAGGGTTAACATAGAGTGGATACTCAGTGATAAATATTTGTTAAGGGCCAGCCGAGTGGCTCAGTTGGTTAAGAGCTCACTCAAGAATGCGAGCTGAGGGCCGGCCGAGTGGCGCATTGGTTAAGTGCTGGTTTTGGGATGCCAGCGGCCCCGGTTCGGATCCCACATGAGGGCCAGTGACACTGCCCTCTACAGCTAACAACAGCTCCACCTGGAGCTGGGCTGTGCGAGCCCCGGTGATGGTGTGGGCTGCAGCCCCTGCTGCAGTGGGCTGCCATAGGCTGCAGTGAGTGGCCCACAGCCAGCGTGAGCGGCTGGCAGCCAGCGTGAGCTGCCAATAGCCGCAATGAGCGACATCCAGAGGCCAGCGACCCATCTGTCTCATCCGGGAAGAGCAATGACGATACCAACCGTGAAGCAACATCCTCCGCAACTAAAACTGAAGAACAAGAAGACGGCAACTTGTCTGTTCCCCTTCCCCGATTCCCCAACGCTGTTCCCCTCCACCAATTCCCCAATAAAATCTTTAAAAAAAAAAAAAAAAAAAAGAATGCGAGCTGAGCTCTGAGCAACAGCAGTTCGATGCCCAGCCTGAGCTGGGCTGCTGCTGAGCTGCCAACAGGTGGCAGGATGACTCAGCTAAAAATAAATAAATAAATAAATAAATAAATAAATAAATAAATATTTGTCAAATGAATGGTCATGAACAAGTACCATGGTCCCCCATGGTCAGCAGCTCCTCAGGCTGAAGGAAGTCACCACCCTGCTACTCCTGGGCATGCAGTCATGGCTGCCATGGCTCTGGGAGCTGGTGCCTGCTCTCTGCCACCTGTACTGCCTACACCTCTGGGCCCTGTGGCTACCCTTCGTCTGCATTTGGGGGTCTTAGGCCCATGGGTCTCCGGAGGCCACAAATTGTCTCTGAGATGGAGAGTCCTAGTTTTCTGGAGTTCTCTATACAGTGATGCTGAATCTACACCCTTCAGGAATGGAGAGAAAACCATCCCCTCCCTTTTGTCATAAAGGGTGGAAAGCTTAGCTACAGATGACTTGGCTTTGTGAAAAAAATTTATACTCTTAAAATTTCTGTTGGTTTTAATATTTTGATGCTTGTTTTAAATGCACCAATAGAGGCCTATTGGGGCCGCTTTCCTGCTGCCCACTTTACTGTGTCTTCACCGAGGGCAGTTGGTCCTCCCCCCACTTTTAAGATGCAAACGATAAATGATTAGGAAGAAACCTCCGCTGGAAGTCCTGCTCCCAGGAGGGCACAAACCCCTCAGCCTTCCTATCTCTGCAGTGAAGACAGCTGATCTTCCCTCACTTAGTGTGCCCCCTCCAGGGTAGGGTGGAAGAGGAACTGTTCCTGAGTGGGAGCTTCTGTGGGGTGGGTTCTCTCTCCCACTCGCAGAGATGAACTAGGGGGTGGGGGGTGAAGCAGCCGTGACTGCATGCCCGGCCGAGGGCACTGAGATGGGCTACAGAAGCAGGAAGAGCTGCAGGAATCACTGCCTTAGGGATCAGCTATGCTTCTGGACAAGCAGTTCATATCCTTGGCTGCCTGTAAGAATCATCCAGGGGGCTTTTAAAAGTCCTGAGGCCCAGGCGTCACCACAGACCAATCACATAAAAACTTCTGGAGCTGGATCCAGACATCCATTTTGGAAGCTCCCCAGGTGATTTCAATGTGCAGCCAGGGCTGCAAACTGCCATGGAATCTCTCCTCATTTGCCTCTCTGCTTCTCTCTCATCTCTTATCTCTGCTTCTTTCTGCTTGGTTTCATTCCACAGAAACCTCTTCCTACTATGGCCTCAGGTAACAATCCTTCCATAACAATCCTATAACAATTTCAATAAAAAAATTTTTTAAAAATTAAGCTTCGTTCTCCCAGCATCTGCGTATCAATGGATTTGTCTTGCTTGGGTTCTGTGCTCATCCTTTTTATTAAGATCACTGTTGCTGAAGCTAGCAACAGTGTTCACCTACCCCTGTGAACGGGAATGCTGACTGACAATCTATCCGAAACACCTGGAATGAGGCAGAGCAATTCTCTCAAAGATCTAAGAGGGTTGAATGGGGAAAATCCATCTATGTCATCTAATTAAATAAAAACTAGTTACACTTCCTCTTGGTTGATATAATTTATTATCAGAGTGATTTGCTTCAGCTGTTTTTCCATAACCAATAAGATTGAGCTTGATGGGGTCTTGTCTCTACCACTGAAAGTGATGGGGTTATTGTTTCGCTGGTACAATACCTGGTCTGTCTCTTGGCCGCCTGGACAGAATTGCAGGTTGTGGTTCCCTGGAGACCCTTACTCACTGACTCCTTGTCATGCCCACAGACAACTGACGGCATCTGTTACCCTCTTGATTTCTCTGGATTTCACTCCAGGATAATCTTCTAACAACACTATCACCCTTAGGAACGGAACTACCCTTAGTGCGCTTCCAACTGAAATCCAAGTTTCCATTTCCTCAAACTTTTGCTTATCTTCAAGTTGGAAAAGCTCTTGTGAAAATACATTATTATTTTTCACTGAAATATGATTGCAATTACGCATGAAATCCTCAGTTATGCTTATCCACTTGTTCTGAATGACACTTGCCAAATTCCCTTTTTAAACTGGGCATTACTGAGAACAATAATACACATTCCCAACCCTCCAAAAAGTAGAGAATTTTTTTTTTTTAAGATTTTATTGGGAAGTTAGGGGAGGGGAACAGCGTTGGGGAACCAGGGAAGGGGAACAGACAAGTTGCTGTCTTTTTGTTCTTCAGTCTAGTTGTGGAGGACGTTGCTTCACTGGCCCATGCTGGTGATATCATTGTGCTCTTCTCTGGTGAGGCAGATCGGTCACCGGTCTCTGGACAGCCGCTCACGGTGGCTCTTGGCAGCTCACGCTGGCTGTCAGCCACTCACTGTAGCCTATGGCAGCCCACTGCAGCAGGGGCTGCAGCTATGCCGACCCCGGGACTCACAGCAGCCCAGCTCCAGGTGGAGCTGTTTTTCACCATCTTAGCTGTAGAGGGCAGTGTCACTGGCCCTCATATGTGGGATCCAAACAGGGGCTGCTGGCGTCCCAAGTCAGCTCTTAACCAACGTGCTACTTGGCTGGCCCAAAGTGAAGAATTTTTAAATCAGTTTGAGTGAAATGTATGTGAGAAAACAACACTATATATTGAGTAATTACCATAATTAACAGTGGACTCCAACAGCTCCTCCAGTGCATATGTGCATCCCCAAGGGCTCCATCCTCTGTGGTCTATTTCCGTGGTCCTTGCACATTTGCAGAATTCAGCTTACTTTAGGTTTTACAAGGTTTTGGTTTGATCCTTGTGGTTCCCAATCAGCAAATGTCATTGCTGCAACATGGCAGATGAATAATGGGGGAAAAAGGCTCCTCTAGAGGACCAATGGACAGAGAGCCTTTGCTCTTGTGTGTGCTGCCTCTGGGGCTTTTATTGTCAAGTAAATCTTGGTCTTTTGGTTATCAAGTAGACACCTTACAGGCGTCTTCCTGTTTTGCTCACACTTTGCATAGTTTCAGATGAACTGAAAAGAGCCCCCAAAGTGGATTTGTTCTACCACTAGATGGAGGGACACCTTCACCTGTGCAGCCCTGGAGACCCGGGCCTATGGCACTCTACCCACCCACATCTCCCACTCCTCACCCCCACCCTGACCCCCACACACTGTCCTCCTCTATGGCCCTCCCCCAGTCTGGGAAGGAAGCCACTTGCCGCAGCAACGGTCACTGCTGGGGTCACACTCATTGTGTGCTTTACATTTTGAGATCTGATTCCTGCGTGAAGCCACAGCATCCTCTTTGGTGTTCTTTGAAAGTTCTGTGTTTTCCCAGCTGTTCTTCAAACCTTTTTGGCCACGCAGCCTTGCAGATAGCTTTCCAAAATTACCGAGGCTGTCCGCATTCTTTCCACCCACAGTATCCGCACTGACCCTCCACCATTTGTTAATGCAAAACCTTCCCCCTTCTTACGAGTTTGTCTCACTTCTGCAAATCAAAAAAGCTGTGTGTGTCACTCCCCACTGGTGAGTGGCACTTGAAAGGGGTCACAGGGCACAGGCAGGATTAGTTTCCTCTATTCTTGAATTTCATATAAATAGAATCACACAGTATATCCTTTTCTGTGTGTGGCTTCTTTTGTTCAACATATCATCTATGGGATCCATCCATGTACTGAGATTCACCAGTAGTTAAGCCCTTCTTATTTCACAATTTGCCCATTCCCTTATTGATGGACATTTGGATTATTTCCAGTTTTTGACTATAGTGAATAAGGCTGCTATGAACATTTTTGCACAAGGCATTTTCTGGATGTATGTACTCATTTCTTTTGTGTACATAACTCAGAATAGAATTGCTGGTCCTTCTAAGTGTATGTTTGGCTTTGTTAGAAACTACCAGCTTTCCAAAAAGACTGCTTAAAAATATTTTTAATCCTCAGTACAACCTTTAGTGTTCATCGGTCAATTCACAATTGCTTACTGAGCACCTATGTGCCAAGCACTGTCCTAGGTGCTGGGGTTTAGCAATGAGTAGACCGTAAAGGTGCCTGTCATTGAGATACATTCTTGTGGGGGAGACAGGCATTAAAACCTTAATAAACAAGGAGATAATTCAGGTGCTGATATGTGCCATGAAAACTAGAGTAATGTGATAGAGCTCTAGTGGGGAAGGGCTGTTTCTGCCACAGTGGTCTGGGAAGGTCTCTTTGAGAAGCTGAAATGGAGTCAATACAGGAAGGATGGGGAGAGTGTGGCCATGCAGAGCTTGGGGGAAGAATGCTAGAAGCAGAAGGAACAGCAAGTGCATCTGCCTGAGGCAGGCAAAAGCACAGTGGATTTGGAGGAGAGAAAGAAGGTTGGCGAGGCTGGCACACAGTCGTGCATTCATTCTACAAGGATATATATATTGAGTTTCTGCGATGTGTCAGGCACTGTTCTAGGCTCTGCGGATTCAGCAGTGAACAAAACAGATGAGCAGCCTACTGTCATAGACAAGAAGGAAGGAGCAGGCAGGACGGTTTGAAGAAGAAAGCAGAGACCAGGTTAAGTAGGACTGTGTAGACAGTGGAAAAGAGTATGGATTTTTTTGCTGAGACTCAGGGTAGCTAAACAAATTTCCAAGGTTATATAGTATGACAAAGTCAGTTTTATTGCAGGATCTTCCTACTTAACCATTTCACTTTAATATCTAAAGTTTCTCAGCTTTGCCACTTAGATTTCATGTGACTTCAAGTGAATTACTTAACCTCTTGGTGGCTCAATTTCTGCATTTGTAAAATAGGAATAACAATAATTATAAATACCACATAGGGCAGTGTAAGTATAAAGTAAATTAGTATGACGAAAGTGCCTAGAACAATGCTTAGCACACAGTGGTATTAGCTAATATTGTTACGGTCAGTCACAGGCTAAGAACATGCAGGCCTCAGAGCTGAGAGAGATAGAAGCCCCAAATCTGCATTGCCAGGTGAGCTGGCTTGAGATGCCACAGCCAGGGAGATACCAAGCCTCAATGTGAGGAGGGTAGGTCTGCCTCAGGCAAGAACTCTTTTATACTTGTGCCAACAATTGGTCCCTGGGTGTGGATGAACCTTGGACTTCTCCCTCATGCAGGTGAACTGTGGCACTTTGGCATCAGGTCAGTAACTGGGTGAGGGCAGGGCTGCAGACAGAAGTCACAGTGACTCATGTTAGTGCTACTAAACCCAAGTTTATGTGCCTGATGCTTCAAAAGGCCAAAACTCAAAACGTCAGGGTTTCGAGTAAGGAAAGGTTTATTGATCAAGAAGGAACCAACTGAGGAGATGGGAGACCTCATAGTGCATTAAAACCATTTTGTTCATTGGAATGTTAAGGATTTTTAAGAGGTTAGGGAGAACTGTTGTGAGGAAGTGCTAGTGGGACAAGTTTTAACTGAAGGACCTTAGAACTTGGCCATTTATGGTAAAGGGGCATTAACACTGGGTCTTCCTGGACAATAGATCCTATGCTTCTGAAAGGGTTCCAGTGTTCAAGTTCTAGTTATGTCCTCGTCCTTTGGTTCCATGTGTGGGGGGCTCGGGGGCTAGACTTTGGTTCCAGGTGCAGCTAAAAGTCAAAGTTCTCCCCTCTGCGCATGCTTCAGCTGCACGACTTGCTGTTTTGGTCAGCTGTCTCTGAAAAGCAACTCAGTAACTCCTTAAACAGGGTAGGACCATTCTGAGCTGGTGCTGTGGTTACACCAGAAACAAAATGAGCTGAGGAATGATCTTAGTCCTGGAAGTGTCTGAAGGAGTCAAGCTTAGTGCCTTTTATTCTGCTCATGAAAACCCTTAGACTTTCCTGAATGACAAGAATATCTTTCGTCATTCACAATGAATGCCTTTTGAGTATACCTGAGTTTATGCAAATGAGGTGACCCCTAGATAGCCTCAGAATGGGGCTGGTCACCAGAAAGTCAATGGAAGGAGAAGGGCTGGGGGGGTAGGGGGTGGGGTGGGGGTGAGGTGGGGTTGGTGGCTGCAGATTAAGCTCTATAAAATCTCTCGAACAACAAGATTTGATGAACGTCTGGGTTGGTGAACACATCCCTGTGCTAAGGGGGTGGTGCACCCCAGTTCCATGGGGACAGAATCTCCTGTGCTCAGGACCCATCCAGACCTCACCCTACATACTTCTTATCTGGCTGTTCATTTTTACCCTTTATAATATTCTTTATAATAAACTGGCAAATGTCAGCAAATGTTTTCTGAGTTCTTGGAGCCACTCTAACAAATTAATCAAGCCTGAGAAGGGCATTGTGGAACCCCCAATTTGTAGCCAGTCGATCAGAAGCACAGGTTGACAACTTGGACTTGTGATTGGCATCTGAAGTAGAGGCAGTCCTGTGGACTAGATCCTTGAGTTGAATTGTAGGACTCCAAGTCAGTGTCCACTGAGAATTAGATAATTGCTTGGTAATGTTCGAAAACACACATCAGACCATGATTCAGGATTCCTCCAATTAGCACTCTGCTGTAAATGTTGAATCTGAAGGCAAGAGAAGAGAAAGATCTAGTAAATGTTGAAGTATTTTATGTACATGGGGCAAACACCCGTTTTCTGTGTGTGAGTTCAGTGTCCCTTGTCCCGTACTTTTGGTAATGGCATCTCCTCCCTTTCTTGGAGTTACTGCCCCATCCCCACCCTGTATTATTCACAGACCCCACCCCCCTGTCCTCAGTGGTTACCCAAAGGTGGATGCATGATCCAAGCTACGCCAATCAGAAATTTTCCCTTTAATTTTACAGATATTGGGAGAACAACCTTTCTTTCCTCAGGGGTTACTAAGCGGTGATGATATGACAATGGAAGTGTTTGCATCCATAAATCCCTTTGTTCATCAGCAATTACAGAGAGCAAAGCCAACAGAGAGAGATGGAGAGCTCTGGTAGCTTCATGTGAGCCCCTGGCTCAGTGCTGCCTGAGCCCATGCCCCCTGCCTTTCTCCCTGATGGGAGTCAGCACATTCCCTCTGTTTGCTTAAGCTAGTTGGAGTCTTTCACAAGCACAAAGGACTAACTGATTCATATTAGGTTCAACTAGAGCTAATTTTCACAGCCTTCGCTGAGATTCTCCTGAAAGTAATTCAGGGTGGCCATTTAGTTCCATGAATGATGAAGCTAACAGAATGAAATTTTTAGCCCAAGTTCTCCTAGCATTAAATGAACTGACCACTAGAGCTTACAAGGTCTATTTTTACTTTATCACTCTCTCTGTAGACCTACCCATGGTCCATGTGGCCTCTGAAGTTCTTGGGGGCCCCCAAAAAGGATCCCCCAGCTCTTGTGGTCAGAGTGTTTGAAGACCAGGGGACACCAAATGGGCAATACTTTGCCTAGAGACATAGGAAGTCTCTAGATAACAAGACTGGGACAAAGGAGTTGAATGACTCTGATTTGAAATCACACTGGATCCGATCAAAGCAACCCTCTAGACTTGGGTTTCTATAATTCTGGCCCCAATAAAAGAGTTCAGTTGAATCATGAATTCCTGAAAGATTTAGTGGACTTCCAGAATCTCATGGATTCCAATCTTCCTAGACAGAATAAATCACTGAATGATTATTTTCTTCATCCACATGTATATGTACATGAGTGTGTGTGTGCTCTGTACACACACACACACACACACACACACACACACACACACACACATATATTTCAGCCTCACACATTTCTCCAGAAAAAAAGAATTAGAAAGATGGTGAAAAAAAAATCAGATTCCATTAAAACTTCCTTGGGAATCATCTCCTGGACTTGGCCTCTTTTTCTCCTGTGACATTTTCATCTCCAAGCTCTAAGTTCTTTGCACAGCCCCTGAGTGGGTGAAAGCCATTTGAGAGCAGCTTTGTATTATCTTGCCTTCCTTTGGGAAGCAAGGTGGGAAGGAAGGTGATTTGAGGAGTTGGAGTGGGGGTGAGGGGCATTTTCTTGCACCTCAAAACTAGCAGGCCCAGGTTTCAAAAGCTCCAGAAAATGAGGCACTTAAAAATGTAGCCAGGAGAGAGTAAACCCAGGAGGCCCAGAACTAAAAGCAAATGTGGGTTTTCAGTGTTATTCTTGTCTTCGCTGGGCCAGTCACTCCCCCTCACTGTTCTCACTGCCTGGAGCAGATACTTTTTAAAGGGTAACTCTCTCCTTGCTGAAACCGAGCTGCTGTCTGCCTATGGAATTCCTGTGTACAAAGGAGGAATTGGGAAAGAGAGCCAAGTTCCCGTCTAGCCACCTCGCTGCCAGAGCAGGCTCAGGTGGTGAGAATGTGGGCTGCGTGGGTGTGAGTGTCCCTTTCTCCATCACTGTTTTGCTGGTAGCACAATCAGCCTCTTAGAAGATGCTAATGAGATTCTTACAGGGAGCTACAAAATCATCTGTGGCAGATGGTAGAAGGTTAGGTTTGGATTTCTCTCGTTCCACTGTTGTTTTTCTCTAAAAATGTGATAACCAATGTGCCGCTTTCTGGTGCTTTATTTCGGAAAAAAAAACAGAAATTAAATTTTTAAATCCTTTTTATTCAACCTTCCTCTAATCATAAACTCAACGAGCAATATCTTTTTAGAAACTAAAGCAAATCATTATCCAGCTTCTTCCTCTCTGCCCCTCCCCTGGAGTTGGTATTTTTTTAACACAAAAGAAACCTTTTTAATTTTCTCTGAACCTACAGAGATAAATAGACACCAGTGCTATGAGTGCCCCCTGGTAACGTGTAATTTCATTTTCTTCTTGGCTGGATCAAGGTTAGGTTATCATGTTTGAGTTAATTTGTACACTCCCTCTATAGACAGAGGTCAAAGCAAACAATATTATAGGAGCAAACAAGAGAATGGCTACCACTTATTGAATATCTTCAACATTCCAGGCACCATGCAAAACAATGTATGGACATTAGTTTATTTAATCCTCAGGTTAATCCTGGGAGTAGGTACTATCATCATCCCCATTTTACAGATGAGCCAACTGAGACTTGGAGAAAGAAACTTGTCCAAGAGCAGAGGCCAGGAAGTGTCAGAACTGGAATTCAAAGCCAGGGAGCCCTACTCCAAGGCCAGTGCTTTGCTATGGTATGTTCTTCTGTTTTCCTTGATGAATTTCTGTTGCATCAGTGCTGGTAGTCTCTAGGATTCAGGGGCATTTTTCCTGATTTCAAACTCTTATTTAGGGACCAGGTATCAGAAGGCTTATTTATGGTGAGACAGACACAGTTAAAGAGGCATTGGCTTGGTCTCAAAGATGGAAAGTAGCCCCCCATTTTGCAAATGAAGAAATTAGGGTCCAGAGAGTATGTTTCAGTTACCTATTTATTGCTGGGTAACAAAAAACCCTGAAACTGAGGAGCTTAAACCACAAAACCATTTCACTGCTCTGGATTCTGGGGGCTAGAGCTTTGCGTAGAGCTCAGCAGTACTGTCTCAGGACTGGTCTGTGTGGTGTCAGCCAGGAGGCTGGATTAGGGCCTGTCTCACACACTCTTGGGCCTCGAGGTTGACTCTGGCTAAGGCTAAGCAGAATAGTCTGGACTTTACCTGGTGGCTCAGGGTGGCAAGCGAGCACAAGACCTGGGCCCAGAACCGGAACAGAGCTCCTTCTGTCTTCTCTTAGGCAAAGTCAGTCCCAAGGCCAGCCTAGAGTCACAAGGAGGGGAATAGACTCCATCTTTTCATAAGAGGAGCAGCACAAGCAAATAGGGATGGCCTGTGCATGGCCATCTTTTTTTTTTTTTTTTTTTTTAAAGATTTTATTGGGGAATTGGCGGAGGGGAACAGCGTTGGGGAATCGGGGAAGGGGAACAGACAAGTTGCTGTCTTTTTGTTCTTCAGTTTAGTTGCGGAGGATGTTGCTTCACTGTTGGTATCGTCATTGCGCTCTTCCCGGATGAGGCAGATTGGTCGCTGGCCTCTGGATGTCGCTCACTGCGGCTATTGGCAGCTCACGCTGGCTGCGGGCCACTCACTGTAGCCTATGGCAGCCCACTGCAGCAGGGGCTGCAGCCCACACCATCACCGAGGCTCGCACAGCCCAGCTCCAGGTGGAGCTGTTGTTAGCTGTAGAGGGCAGTGTCACTGGCCCTCATGTGGGATCCAAACCGGGACCGCGGGCATCCCCAAACCAGCGCTTAACCAATGCGCCACTCGGCCGGCCCTGCATGGCCATCTTTATAGACAGCACCACACGTGGTAACTGGTGACTGGCAGATATCCAAGCGTTAGGCCAATAACAGAAAATCCCACTGGCAGCTTTCCTGGAAGAGAAAACACTCCCTTTGGAAAGTACATTCTATTTTGACTCTTTCAGAAGGTACCTAGCAGGTAAATGTGGAGAATATTTTAGAGGGGGTGGGGGCTGGTGTCACTCATCTAATCCTGTGACTAATGAATGATGTTCATGTGTGACCAATTGAGTCCAGTGCCCGCATCACTCACTGTGAGGAGGGAGTGGCACTCGCTTGATCTGGGCAGTCTGCACATTCTATGTGCCCCATAGAGAACTCCAGGAAAAGAAAAAGGGGCAGGAGGTATTGGCTCCACTGAGGACACAGAGGAGATGTGCCCAAGGATGCTGTAAAAGCTGCCAAGATAAGTGGGGAAGAGAAAACTCGCTCCATCAGCCCAAAATGATCAGCCCAATGTGCCCCTAACAAAAAACGGATGACCTAGCCAAGAAGAATTTAGTGAAAAAATAAAGGAATTTCAGGCCTTAACTCACAGGGTATTTACCATCATTTGATAAAGCCCATTCACCCACCTGAGTAAGAAGCAAACATAAAACCAAGGTCAAATGTTGGATGTACCTGGGAAGGAAAAATAAAGTAGTTTATGACCTGGTGAAGAAAAATTCAAACTCAGCGACTAGTAGAGCCAGAGGGAGCCTAAGAGATCAAATTTAATCTAAACCCACAGCTCAGTTATTCTTGCATTGATAATGAGGACTTAGTAAGCACTGATTAGTTGTCAGCATTCTGCTGGGTGATGGGAACTCAAGGTGGAGTAGGACACACCCTTCACAAAGCTGACTGTCCAGGAAAGGACAAGGATGTGAAAACAATGATTACAGAACAATATGGGGAAAACACAGAGCAAGCAGTGCTCAGAGCAGACTGCTGGAGCCCAGAGTGTGGAACCAGCACGTCTCAGCTCCATTTTCCTTGCTGTCAGAGTCCATGGGCTTTCTGTAGAAAAAAAAAAAATCCTTCCTACTGAGCTGCACATTGGAGCTACATTAGAACTCTAGGATTTAAAAGGAAGTGCAATCTTACAATCTCACATGCCATCAAAGAAAAGAAAATCCTAAATGGGCCTTGCATTTGGGCAGATCCTAACAGAGCACTCACACATCTCATGACACGCACAACCTCCTTACACAAACTCCTTCCACTGGTCCCAGGAGAGGCAGTGAGCTTTCATCCAGAGTTTCTCACTTCCAACCCCTTCACTGGACCACCAAATGAGATGTAAACAATAATATAAACGAAGCCACTTTAAAATGGAGCCAGAGCTGCCACACCAGAGGAACTGCCTTGCATGTCTTATGTCTCAAACCTTTGGAATGTCAAAAGAGGGCAAAACAACCTTTAGATTGGGCCTAAGCGAACTTGTGCTCCAAAAAACTGTCTGCAAAGATAACAAGAAAGCAATTATTATGACTTCTGGATGGATGACCACCAAACTGAAAATTAAAAACATTGCTTAGAATTAACATCACTGTGTTATGTTATCTGCACCAACAGAAATGCCTTCCTTCTATTGATGTAATTGTTCCCTCTCCCTTTCTCATATATACCCATTGTCTTTGTCTCCTAATCAGGACACTGTTTGGGCTTCAGCCTGACTTAATGACTACTGAATAGCTGTTCTTATTGATCTCAGTAAATGCTTGTTTGCCTCTCATTTTGAAAGGCCTTTTTATTTTTAGGTTAGCAGAGGCATTCTGGTTGGAGGCTCCGGAGAGCCAGACCAAAGGTGGAGTCCACCACCAGCAAGAATGGTCCCACTAACCTCCTTGCCGCCATCCCCCATTTCTCCAGCTCCCACAACTTGGCCCCTCTTCCTTTCTGCACCCTCTACCCCAAGATAGTGGTGTTTTGGCTTCCAATCTAATCCTCCTATAAGGGAGGATAGCAGGGAAGATGGACCCTGGAATGTGTTTGTCATGCCCAGACAGACTTTGCCATAGGGCCAATGGAGAACTTACCCATCCACTGTTTGACACACAGAGAACTGGGGTACAATGTTACCAAGCTAGGAAGCAGCAACGGTGGGATTCAAACCCCTATCCATCTGCTCCAAAGCCGTTTTCTCTATTATGACACACGAGAAAGGGACAAGGAGCAGTTAGTGTCTTGCAGCTCCAGATGTAGCCTTCAGACTAGCAGCCTCAGCTTCACTTGGGAGCTTGTTAGACATGTAAGATCTCACCAGCCGAGTGGCGTGGTGGTTAAGCGCTGGCTTGGGAAGCCAGCGGCCCCGGTTCGGGTCCCACATATGAGGGCCAGTGACATTGCCCTCAAAAAAAAAATAATAATAATAGTAATAATAAAAATAAAAACAAAACAAAAAGAAATGTAGGCTCTCAGGCCCCTCCAGAGATCTACTGGAAGGGAACGTGAATTTTAACAAGACACCAGGTGATTTCAATGCCTATTAAAGTTGGAGAAGCCCGGATCTGACTCCGTGGTCCGCAGCCCTGATGTCGCTGGGATCACTTGGGGAGCTTTGCAAAATGCTGATGCCAAGGTCCCACACCTGTGGTTCTGATTTTACTTGGTCTGGGTGCACCCTGGGCATCAGAGTGTGTGGTTTTTTTTAAAGCTCCCCAGGTGGTTTAACGGGCAGCAACCTTGGAGAACCACTGGTAGGAGAAAGGGGAAAGCTGAAGGCTTTGGAATGTGGGTGCCACTAACGTCTTGCCATTCCCTCCCACGGCAGAGCCACGCAAGGGTGTGTGACCAGCATCAGGGAGGCTGAGAAAGACCCAGGGACCGGACAGTGACAGTCTAGGTTTACTTCCCGCCGATGCGCGCGACTGCGGGAGGACGATGCCCGGAAGGCCAAGGCGGATGAGTTCTTCGGGTTCCCACCTGCGCGGAGAGCCCAGTGCCCAGCAAACAGGGGGCAGCTAGCAGCGCGCAGGCGCAGAAGAGTGGGGCTGGGCTGAGGCTCCAGCTCGGCTGCTCCAGGAGGGGGTGACTCAGAGGGCTGGGGCGGGGCGGGGCGGCTGGGACAGCCAACTGCAGCCGCGGAGGGCCCATCCTGCCCGGCAACAGCAGCCCCCGCTGCTGCCTCCTGGAGGGGAGGAGACCGAGGCCGCCGGGCAGGTGCGGCGCAGCCCCGGGAGGGCGCGTTTGGGAGGTCCTTTGTTTTCTGTCCTGCTGGGGCCAGGCCTAGGCGCCAGCCTTCCGAAGCTGAGTCACGGCGCGACTGCTGGGTGTGTGGCCACATGGCCCCCACCCGGAAGAATTCATCCTTTTCCTGAAGCTGGCATGTCTAATGAGGTAGAAGGGACAAAAGCTAGGGAGTGGTGGCACCTGCTCTACAAAGCCCCTTCCTCACTGTGCGCAAGCCCACCACCAAGGTCACCCCAGTACTCACACGGTCCTAATAGGAGCCGCTGCCGCTGAGCTCCACGGGGCTCAGAATTTTGGGACTTGAGCGAAGTTCCACGACAGATCTGTATGGGCATGGTCCAGGAGGGTTCCTCTACAGCTGCTCCATGGCCCCACACTGGCCTGAGGTATGGATCACAGGCATGGGCTGGCCTGGGGTCATTTGGACGACTTGTTGGAAATGCACATGCCTGGCGTGTTGGCAAAGCATGAGAGGTAAAGCCATGGAATCTGCATTTTAAAAAGTGCCCCAGGTGTTTTTTAAGCAGCTGGTTGGTTGACCTCACTTTGAGAGTCACTGATTCCGTAGAAGTTCCTCTGGGCATAGATGTATTAACCACAGTGGGTACCGCTGAACGATTGTAAGTTGGGTTCGTCCCCAGAGATACAACCAGCATTTGGCAGAGGTGGCAGTCAAACCAGGGTCCCCAGGCCCCCAAGCCTGTGTAATTTATGAGCACAGGGCAAGCCTGTGCCGCAGGGATTCCCAGGGAGCTCTAAACCTTCCTTTATACTTCGGTGGTATTGAATGCCACCTGAAATAAGCAGCATCAGCTGGCACTGTTACTTCTTGATTTTATCAGGATATCATTCCAGTTTGGTGTATGGATTTGGGTACATTGTAGCTTTAGCCTAATCAGCCACCAATGGGCATGAACCCCCAGAAGAGCCTATTATGTCGAGGTAGATGGCAGCTCAAATGGATTTTTATATAATCTCTACTTTTCAAAGGTTGCTAGTTTATCAAAAGAGGATAGAGAGAAAAAAAATCACTGAAGGTTACGTAAGGGAACAATTTATTCCCTTGCTTGGCAAATGTCATCTTGTTAATAGCCCCTAATGAGAAAAAAAAATGAATGCATTATATTTTCAACAATTTGCTTGAAGTGTGGACAGATGACTCTGAAGGCAGCCAGCCTTGGTTCAAATCTCAGCTTTCCCACTTGCTAGCTTACTTAGCTGGTAACCTGAGGCAAGTTTCTAAGCTTTTTGTGCCTCAGTTTCCATATCTAAAAATGTAGTTGTGAAGATTTGTTTTACACTTCCTACTGCCAGATATTGTAAGAAGGGATTTGCTAAGTGTTAGCTTATGTAATTCCCACTTTACAAATGAGAAAATAGAGGCTCAGAGAGGCTTGGTACCGTGGTCACCCCATCTCAATCCACCCACACATGTTCCCTCCCAGTCCCTCCTTTGGGCCACATCTCTTCATTACCTCCTCACTCCTGATTGGCTGTCAGACATTAGCCATGTATATCTTCATGAATGTACCATAGTGGCTAACATTTTTTCTAGCAGTTACTATGTGTCACGAACTAGTATAAACATTTTACTTGAATTAATTTAATTCTTACCATCACCCCATTGAGATGGGAATTATAATCTTTTTTTTTATTGTGGGATTGGGGGAGGGGTACAGTGTTGGGGAATTGGGGAGGGGGACCAGTCAAGTTGTTGTTCTTCAACCTTAGTTGTGGAGGGCGCCAGCCGCCATCTGGCTTCTCATCAGCAGCTCGTGGCCTCTAAGCTCAAGGTGCTGTGTTCAATCTTAGTTGCGGGTGGGCGTAGCCACCATCCCATGAAGGAGTCGAACCAGCAGCCTTGTTGTCAAGAACACACACTCTATCCACTGAGCTACCCAGGCGGCAGCTCAGCTCAAGGTGCCAAGTTCAGTCTTAGTTGCAGGTGGGCATAGCCACCATCTCATGCGGGAGTTGAACCCAGCAGCCTTGTTGTTAAGAGCACATGCTCATCCACTGAGCCATCCAGGTGGCAGCTCAGCTCAAGGTGCCAAGTTCAGTCTTAATTGCGGGCAGGAGTAGTCCACCATCAAATAGGCAGTCTTGTTATTAGGAGCACTTGCTCTCACCAGCTGAGCCATCCTGCCACCTGTTGGCAGCTCAGCATGGATACAGCATCACTGGCCCATGTGGGAATTGATCTGACAACCCTGTTGCTCAGAACTCACACTCTTAAGCTAACTCTTAACCAACCGAGCCACTCAGCCGGCCCAGGAATTATAATCTTTATCCCTATCTCTCAGGGGAGAAAACTGAAACAGATATTGAGAAACTTAACCTAGGATCACAATGCTAAGAAGGGGCAAAGCCAGAACTTAAACATGGTAATCTGCCAGGCCTCGGTACCAAAGTGCCACACTGTGCTGCCAGTCCCATCTATTACATAAGAGGGGAGGGGGGCTCTCGACTCCCCTAACCCACCAATGCAGTGATGGTGGGATTTTTTCCTTCCCATCAGCATCCTGCCTCTGCGTGCAAGGTCTTCCTTCTATTGGAGAGCTTATGGTCTTTCTGGGCCTTTGAAAATTGGTGTTGATATGGGATAACTTATAGGGGCTTTGGAAGAGACTTGACTACAACCAAGTATCTGATCCTCTGATGACCTGCAGGCAGCCTTCAACAGAGGCCCATCCACAGAGAGGGATGCACACTGATGTGGCTCCCTGCCAGGGGCTGGCAGTGCACCACCGGAACGCAGGGCAATGGTTTGCAAGCCCAGTGTCCACAAGCTGACTGGTGTCCTTCATGCAGGCTGATACTGAAACCAGAAGCCAACTGAGTCTAGGGCTCATGCTACCTGTGCCACTCAGCCAATAGACTAACACAGGAGTTGGGTCACAGAATAAGCATTTGTTATCAGAGTACTGGTGGTCTGAGGAGGCAGCAGGTTAACACCTTCAAAAACTGCCTTATGGGCTGGCTGAGTGGCGCGTTGGTTAAGAGCTGGCTTGGGACACCAGTGGCCCCAGTTCAGATCCCACATATGAGGGCCAGTGACACTGCCCTCTGCAGCTAAGATGGTGAACAACAGCTCCACCTGGAGCTGGGCTGCTGTGAGTCCCCGGGACGGCATAACTGCAACCCCTGCTGCAGTGGGCTGTCATAGGCTACAGTGAGTGGCCGGCAGCCAGCGTGAGCGGCTGGCAGCTGGTGTGAGCTGCCAAGAGCTGCTGTGAGCAGCTGTCCAGAGGCCAGCGACTGATCAGCCTCACCTGGGAAGAGTGCAATGATGATACCAACATGGACCAGTGAAGCAACGTCCTCCATAACTAGACTGAAGAACAGAAGGACAGCAACTTGTCTGTTCCCCTTCCCTAGTTCCCCAACGCTGTTCCCCTCCCCCAATTCCACAATAAAATCTTTAAAAAAAAAAAACTGCCTTACGTTCTCAGTCTGGCTTGGGGTATTTAAGGGAAAAGCTGGGCGTTTCTTCAAAGGCAGGTTCTGGGGATCTGCATGGAGCCTTCCCTCTGGCCACCAGGGCCTACCTCCTGGCCACGTGATTCTCTGGTGGAGTCAGCAACCCAGGAACAATGATAGGAATGATGATCACATTGAGATTGTGATCAATAAGCCTAAGGGTATTAATCATAAGTTTCAGGGTAACTTTCTAAAACAGGGAACTGGGTGGGACCAAGGACATTCTAAGCTCAAGCTACAGCGGGTAGCTATGGGTAGATCAAGTAAACGTGAGGCTTGGGGACACTGCAAGGCCTCTACTGTGGGGGTCCCAACTGGGCTCTGTTTCAGCACTGCCCCCACATCTGTGGCCATTCCTCTCACTGCGTTTTGAAGTGCATGTTAGAAATATGAATGTTAAGGGTGATTCTGGTGAAGTCATAAATGAGGAACATGTTATTGGAAACTGGAGGAAAGGTGATCCTTGTTATAAAGTGGCTAACAACTTGGCTGAACTGCGTTCTAGTGTTTCCGTGGAAGGTAGAATCTGCGAGCCATGAAATTTGATATTTAGCTGAGGAGATTCCTAAGTAAAGTGTTGAAGGAGCAGCTTGGTTTCTCCTGAATCCCTGGAGTAAAATACAAAAAGAGAGAGATGAATTAAAGAAAGAATTGTTAAGCAAGTAAGAGCCAGAGCTTGGAGATTTGGAAAATTCTGTCATATTGCAAAAAACAAGAAAGCTTGTTCTGAACAGAACACCAAGGGTGTGGCTCAACAACCATTTCATAGATCGTGGGTGTGACCAGAGATCTAATCAGTCCTTTCAGTGGATGGTGGGAATAGATACAGGATTATACCAGCAAAGATGCTGCCAGTTGGAACTAAAGAGGACCGAGAAAGCAGGACAAAATGAAGGAAGTCTGTTGAATTTCTCTGGTGCTACAGGAGCAGACCAGAGAGCTATTCAGTTGCCAATGCAGATTGTTCTTCAAAGAAAGGGAAGAAGGACCCTAAAGGCAATTCAGAGATTATCAGGCTACCGCCTCAGTTTCAACAGGCCAGAAAGCCTTGAGGGAACCTCCCAGCCCCACTTGGCATAGCTGCAGAGGTGGGACCACCACTCCAGTGGGTCTGGAAGGCAGAGCATTGATCCAGATTATTCTTGAGCCTTAAAATCTAGTGGAATTTGCCTTGCTAACTAATAGGTTTGCTTGGGACCCATCACCCCTTCCTTCTTTCCTGTTTCTTCCTTTTAGAACAGAACTGTCTATCCTGTACCTGTCCTGCCATTCATTGTATTTTGGAAGCACATAACTTATCTGGTTTCACAGGTTCACTGTGGGAGAGGAGTTTGCCCCAGGATGAATTGTATCTCAAGGCTCACCATACCTGCTTTAGATGATACTTAGATGAGACGGTATAGACTTTGGAGCTGATGCTGGAATGAATTAAGACTCTCAGGCTGTTGGGATGGAATGAATATATTTTGCACGTGAGGAAACGAATTTAGGGGGACGGGGCAGAATGATATGGACTAACTTGTGTCACCTCCAAATTCATATGTTAAAGCCCTAACCCCCGATGCTGTTGTATTTGGAGGTGAGGCCTTTGGGAAGTAGTTAGGGTTAGATGGGCTTAGTGTCCTTATAAAATGAAACCAGGGCTGGCTGAGTGGCTCAGTTGGTTAAGAGTTGGCATAGAGCTCATGCTCTGAGCAACAGGGCCACCGGTTCGATTCCCACATGGGCCAGTGAACATTGCACCCTAGCTGAGCTGTCGCTGAGCTGCCAACAGGTGGCAGAATGGCTCAGCTGGTATAAAAACAAGGTTGCCTGTTCAGTGGTGGGCTACGCCCACCCACAACTAAAGATTGAACTCAGCACCTTGAGCTGAGCTGCCGCCCAGATGGCTCAGTGGATAGGGCGTGTGCTCTTAACAACAAGGCTGCTGGTTTAGCTCCCGTATGGGATGGTGACTATGCCCACCCACAACTAAGATTGAACACAGCACCTTGAGCTTAGAGGCCACAAGCTGCTGATGGGAAGCCAGATAGTGACTGGCGCCCTCCACAACGAAGATTGAAGAACAACTTGGCTGGTCCCCTCCCCCAATTTCCCAACACTGTTCCCCTCCCCCAATTCCCCAATAAAAATCTTTTAAAAAAAAACAAAAACGAGACCAAAGAGAGTGCTCTCGCCACCCCCGCGCCCTCTCTGCCATGTAAGGACATAGTGAGATGGCCCTCTGCAAGCCAGGAAGAGGACTTTCACCAGACACCACTGGCTGGCACCTTGATCTTGGGCTTCCAGCCTCCGGAACTATGAGAAAATAAATTCCTGTTGTTTAAGCTACCCAGTCTGTGGCATTTTGTCATGGCAGCTTGAACTCACTAAGATAAGTTTCAAAGGCCTGCTTTGAACATTTAAAAACCCTGGACTTCCTAAGGCAGCAAGGATGCCTCTAATAGACTTGGGGAGAATCCTACATGAAGAGCTGGGGTTGGGCCAGGAAGAAGGGTAGAAAGGGAAGAAAAGCACAAAGAATACTTTTTCAAGGCACGGGTTGACGGAGCTCCTACCGCACCCCAGGCACTGCTGAGCTCCACCCTGGAGTAACACTGCTTCTGGCCCACAAATACCTGAGGAAGCTGTTATTTCTGGCTGCCTGCTGGCTAACCAGTCCTCCAGATAGCCCTTAATCCTTGCTTCTAAAACCTCCTTCCAAGAAGAGAGGTGGATGAGTACTGTCCCCAACCCCATTAAGGAAGCTCCAGTGCCCAGCAAGCTGGGAGGACACATGTGGCCCAGAGCAGATTGTTTCACTTGGCTCAACTCTCCTTGCCCAGACTTGGGCCAAACATGGAGAAGGACCTGCCTTCCAGACTCCAGTTGCACCTCAAGCCTTCTCCCTCCTGATTCCCATGATCCATCCAGCCTCCGGATAGTGCTGCCAACAGAAGGGAGAACTGATGTGAGTTCCACTTCCTCTGGAAGAGACGTGAATAAAGAGAAAAATGGCCCAAACTTGGGCAGCAGTGAGGTAAGAGGAAGGGAGGTAACCAATATTCATGGAGCCTCTGACAGGTGCCAGTTACTTTACCCACAGGCCACAGCAATTCCCACAACATCCTGGGGAAACAGGTGGGGAGAGGCAAAGGCCACTTGCCCAAGATCACCCAACTACAAAGGGCCAGAGGCAGACAGGAGGGGAACCCCAGTCCACCTCAAATGCACACTGTCTCCCCTACATCACTGCCTTCAACAAAAAAGATCCAAGAACCTGGACAACTCACAGGCCATCAGCATCCACTGTGAGTGCTGGCCACTAAGACAGCTGTTCTCCCAGCTACACTTGCCATTGGTGGCAGTTTTACAGAAAACACTGATGCCCATGCCCAGCCTGAGTTCCTTATTTCGTGGTCTGGGATTCTGCCTGGGCATTGGGCTTTTAAATATTCCCAGTGATTCTAAAATGCAGCCAGGACTGAGCTCTACTGTCCTTCATGAGTGAAATGGGGCAAATGCCACCTCCCAAACAGGGTGTTATGAGGCTGGACTGTGGGGGTCCTAGGAAGGGAGGCCTGGAGATGGAAGGGAATGGCTTGTCAAGGGCTGAGAAAGCCCCTGCCCTGGTCCAGGTGTTCTGTTAGGGGCTGGGTTCCTCTGCAACATGGCTGGGCAGGCTCCCCTAGAAGGGTGGGGCCCCACCCTTGCCCGAATCTGCCCAGCTCCTGACAGCTTATGGAACCCTTCACTCCATGAAACCAAGGCTTGCACACTGTCGTCTCAACAAATGTCTGTTAAATAAATGAATAGATGATGTCCTTTGGCCTTCACAACAACTCTGAGAAGTAAAATGGCAATAGAGCCTTACCTCCCCTGATCCTATAAAAAGGGCGGGGAATTCAGTGTCAAGTCAAAGTTCTGTTGGTAGCTGTGTGTCCCAGAGACAAAGTTAAGAGAACTTAACTCCTCAAAGCCCTTGTTTCCTGTTAAATAGGACTTTCTAAGCATTCCTTTGTTATCAGGCTACTCTGAAAAGCTGCTGAGACAACATATGGGGAAAACACTTATATAAACTATTATTTGATGAGGGAATTGAGGTTCAGAGAGGTTAAGTGATCTGCCCACAGCCACACAGCTGAATAGTGAAGCCAGAACTTAAACCCAAGACCAAAGAACTTCTGGGCTTTTCCCACCCCCCACATAAAAGCGCAGGCCCAGATGTTCTTGTTAAAAAACAAAAACAAACACCCACATAAGTACTTGGTTGTAGAAACAGATTTGGATATTTGGAAAAGAAGTCCTGGGGCTTTGTTGGTCCCTAAGGCTCACCCAAGGGTGAGAGTGTTGTAATGAATTTTGCAGGAAGAAGAACTAAGCCTTGGGTAAAGATGATGATGATGATGATGATGATGATGATGATGATTTATAGGAGGACTAGCCTGAGGGAAAAACAAGTATTTTATTTGTCCAAGACAGAAAAGCTGAGAGGAAAGCAGGTAAAGAATTAGCAGTTGTGTGGGAGGAGCTTTTGCCATCTCCAGAGGCCCTTGTGGGTGGGAGTGGGGGTGGGATTGGGGGTGGGGGTGGGGAGGCTCTACACACCTTCCAGCCCAGGACTGGCTGACGAAGGGGATTAGAGGGTCCTCACAGCCCAGTGCAGCCCTGCACCTGGGCGCTCGCCTGCTGTTAGCTCCTCTGCTTGAGCTGCTGGCCAGAAGTCATACTAGAGAAAGAAAGAGCCCTGAGTTAATGACCACCTGTCATGTCACCCGTGATCACAATAGGATTAGGCACCTCCCAGTGAGAGAGGCATTCTCCGCCCCATTGTACAGGTGAGACTCAGAGGTCACTAAGCCATTTCCCAGGGCCCCTTTGTTCCAACACACCCTGGCCATTCCTCCAACACGTGGCTGTGCACTCTCAACCCCAGAATCCATGTGTCCTTTCTCCCCTGGGCCCCTCCGTGAACTCCGGGGACAGGCTCATGCAGGGCTGCCCAGCAGGCAGGCTAGCATTACCTAATCGCTAGCCGGCTTCTTTTGTCACCTCATTTTCCCAAGCTGCCTGGCTCAGAAAGCCTCCATCTCAGACAGACAAATGCGACTCCAGCCTCGTTCTGCCTGAGCTCCAGCAAAAGGAGGAGATCAGAGGCTGTCTCCTTGACAGAGCAGCAGCCAGGAGCCGAGGCACAAAGCACTGAGGGCAGTGGATGTCTTGCAGGCAACAAAGCCCAGACCAGTGCCCTACTTATAGCGGTGGCTGCTCTGATTGGGCTCTGCCTTCTGCTGTGAGGTGCCCGGGGTCAACATTCTGAGCCTGGGACTCCGTCTTCATCAGCCAGCCTCCCTGGGGAGATGAACCCTTGTTAAGAGCCAGCCTGGCCTCCTAAAAGCCTCTCCTACCTCAACCAGGCAAGATGCTTTGGGGCTCAGAGAAGAAGGTTATCAGAGGCATGCACACTGCTGCACCGTCTCAAATAGGCCTTAGTGACTGGGGTTGGAGCCGAAGCCCAAAGGCAGGCCTAGTGCAGGAGCCCTCCAAAGTGACATTTTGGGCCTCTGGGCTCCAGCCTGGGGCTGCAGCATCTGCCTCTGAAAGAAAAGTCCTTGGAGAGGCTGAGGGCGATCTGACCTCATGTTGTCCTTGTCCTGGCTGGTAGGTGGGGTGGACAGAGCAGCCCTGATGCCCTCCCTGGATTGTGAGCATCTCAAGGGCAGGACCTATGGCCCACTGGACTTGGTATCTGCTGGCACACATTGGCATTTACTGGGGCCAAGCACTATTCTGAGTGCTTTAGGTACATTAACCCACTAACCTTCACCTCAATTCTAGGAGGTATTATTCTCATGTTTCAGATGGGGAAACGGAGACACAAAAGATGAAGTTTTCATAAAGCTCACTAATGGAAAGTCAGGTCTGAATCCAGGCAGTCTGGCTCAAGAGTCCATGTTCTTAACCATTATACTACAGTGATTCTCCATAAATAAAGAATGGATGGATGGGTGCTGAATGGATGGATGAAACAATCAGTTAATGGCCTGTAGAGACAATGACTTGAAAGCCCCTTGTTCAAAATGATTTCCTCTATTCGCAGTTTCAGGACCTGTGAATCTGCTATTGAAATGTATTCCCTTGAGTTTTAGTCTGTGATTGTCTTCAAACAATATCCCTAAGAAATTGGGGTGATGGCACTCGGCCATGCACTGTGGCCACTGGGATGTCTAGGTGAGGCCTAAGGCCTGGAAAGAGTCACTGATGTATGAGGAGAGAGGAACAAGGAGTTGGATGTTTATGTGGAGAAGCTGTTGATGGTATTGGCCGTGGTATGACTGGTGTGATGCAGATGAGGGGACAGTGTTTGAGGCTTCTGAGGTGGGTTCCAGTGGCTGTGCCTCTGCTTGGCTGTGCGGCCCAGAGCGAGTCACGTGGCAGCCCCTGTTTCTTCACCCGGCAGGGGAGATACTGATAGCTACCTCATGGCTTATGGTTAAATAAGTTGCTGTAGGTAATGTGCCTGGTACAGAATGGATGCTCCATAAATAGGAAGCTGTTATTATTGTTAGACAAATTATAGCCGAAAACTACAAGGAGTAACCATTCTTCACTTGATCTTCTTTTTGAAACTGTTTCTTGCTCCAGGTGACCCCATTTCCGGTGTCTCGAGCACTCCTGTCATGACCCTCCCTTTCTCCCAACGCTGCCATTCTTCTCTCCAGTGTCTTTATTTCCTGGTTGTCCCCAGCCTGCCTTTCTCCCACCTCTGCCCCGGCCTGGGCTCCCACTGCCTGTCACCTGGACTCTGTCAAATCTGAGAGATCAAGAGAGCACATCACAAAATGAGGCAGAAGCTCCTTGAACACCCACCTTGCCCAGTTTCCCCAAATTTATCTAGTTCCAACGTTTTGCCACCTTGGATCTCCAGCTGCTCTTCACTCCCCTTTTTTTCTCCCTTTTTTCTCTTTTCCCTTTCCATGGTTCCCTTTGGCTATAGTTAAACTCTAATTAAATTAAGCAGCAGGTGGCAATGAAGACATCTTCTCCCTTCCAGTGCTCATCAAAGGATTGTGCACAATAGACCCAAGACACAGGGTAAAAAGAGACCTGTGCCCCGGAGGAGGAGGGGAGGCTTGGGGCAGCAGCAGACTTCCTTATACAGCCGGTGACCTGACACCAGAGAGAGAGGGAAAGTCTGCGGGTTTTCTGTGTGTCCTGGGATAACTCATGTGTCCAACCTGTCATTCCAGGACAGAAACTCTCAGTATCGAACACTCAGGTGTGGAGGAGGGTAGTGGAGGTAACGGTGGAGGTAACAGATATTTAATGAAGCTGATCATGAAAGTCCTGGTAACCAGTCAGTCTGCCAAGGACTAATAATAACGAGCAGTGTTTAGGGAAGGAATCACAATTTACAAAACGCCTCTCATATACCCTGTCGCTTGAACTTCACAACCACCCCACAAGGTAATAGAGAAAAATGTCACCATTAACCCCATTTAACCCCACCCCCATCTGCCTCCACCCACCTTTGTGTTCTCTCCTCTCTAGCCCTCGGGCTACAGGTATTCTTCCTATTTGAAGCCTCCCCTCAACTCAGCTTTGCACTTGCCCCCCTGGCTCTCCAGTGTCCTCCTCCAACAATGATCAACCTTCTCTTCAGAATTTCTAGCCCTTTCCTCTGTACTGCTTCCCCCAACCCAGGAATGGGCTGTCGTCTCTTTCCTGCCACTGCAATGTTCACGCTACTTCCCCATTCTACCTGACTTCTTAAAAAGATAGTTCACACCAGGGTTTGTCAGCCTCGGCAATATCGATACTTTGGACCAGATATGGTTTTGTGGTTGGGACCATCCTGTACACTTATCGTAGTCTGCTGGGGTTGCTATAACAAAATACCAAAATACTGGGTGGCTTAAACAACAGAAATGTATTTCTCACAATTCTAGAGGCTGGAAGACCAAGATCAAAGCCTAGCAGGGTTTGGTTCTTGTGAGGCCATTGAGAGGGCCAGCTTCTCCCATGGCCTTTCCCCTGAGTGCTATCATAGTGGGGATTAAGGCTTCAACATATTAATTTTGGAGCAGGGGTGAGGCGGGGGAGAGGGAGGTTGGGGGACACAAAAATATTCTGTCCCTAACAGCACTGCAGGATGCTTAATAGCATCCCTGGCATCTACCCCCTAGAGATGCATTCCTTTCAGGTTGGAAAGATGGTAAATGATGCTAGATGCCAGTAGTGACAGTTGTGACCACTCCCCCACCACACGCACGTGTGCGCGCGCACACACACACACACACACTTAAAATAGTTGTCGACAACTCCCAGTAGTGACAACCAAAATTGTCTCCAAACCTTGCCCATTGTCCCCTAGAAGACAAAATCTCCCCCATTGAGAACCACTGATCTGTACTACCTGTACCATTATCTTATCCCCATTCACTTCTCGATTCACTTGTAATTCACTTTCTATTCCTCCGCCAATCTACTAGACCTGCTTTAGAAAACATCCCCTACACCTGTATTGTTAAATCACCATGTTCATGGACTGAGCCATGCTGCTGTAGTGAAAACTATTTACTACCTCTGCTCCTGGAACCACCCGACCCTAGGGCCCCCGTTGGCCTCCCCCCTGATTCACAGTCTTTCCCCCACCTTCTTCTTGCAGCAAGAATTCAGTTTCTACTGTGACTGAAATGCTAGTTATTCACATTGCAGAGCCTCCTTGCAGCTACAACTGGGTAATGGGATCTGAGGGAGAGTCTAAGCTGGGAGAGACTACGGGCAAAATTTACTTTCTGATTAAGAGGAAGGAGAGGCACAAAGAGAAAGGCATATTATTGGTGAAAAATTGATGTTTGGAGCTGCAGTAGCCATGTTGCAAATATGAGGAAAAGACCAAGAGACACCTGATTTACTAAACCATTGAATCAGCCGTGCAATTGCCTACCCCTGGACTTTCTGTGAATTTAAGTTCCTATTACCTAAGCCAATTTTAGTCAGCTATTCTCCTACTTGTAGTCCAAAGTACCCTGAGTTAGGGCCGGCCGAGTGGCGCGGTGGTTAAGCGCTGGCTTGGGAAGCCAGCGGCCCCGGTTTGGGTCCCACATGTGAGGGCCAGTGACACTGCCCTCAAAAACAAAACAAAAAAAACACAAAGTCCCCTGAGCGATCCAGCTCCCGAGACTGCTCTATCCCTCTCATGCCGCTCTGGGTGGCCCTTCACCATCTCCTTGTAGGCCTTCTCCGCCTCACTCTCCCCTGGCAAGTTGATGTTTCCAAGGCTCGCTCTTCTCATTCCCATCCTCTCCCATCATTTCGATGACACCGTAGCTGCTGATGACTCACAAATCTGAATCTAATACGTTCTCTTGAGCTTAAATGTCCAGTAACACATGACCACTGCATTGTTTCTTTTCCTGGCTCTAATTTCTCTGCTCCTCTCTTAATTTTGGGGTTTCTCAGGGCTCATTCCTGGGCCCCTTTCTAGCTATACTTTCCCCCCAGGATTACCTCATCCATTCATGTAACCTTAAATGACATTTCTATTTTGAAAACCCAAGTGTATATCTAGAGCCCAGGGCCCTCCACTGAGGTCTCTTTAAATTGTATTTTATTTTATTTTAAACTTTACTGGGAACAAGGGAACAATGTGTTTTTTCCAGAACCCATCACCTCCAAGTCAAGTTGTGGTCCTTCAGTCTTAGTTGTGTGGGGGGGGCACAGCTCCAAGTCCAGTCACCATTCTCAATATAGTTGCAGGGGGTGCAGCCCAGCATCCCATGCGAGCGTCGAA
Source organism: Aselliscus stoliczkanus (assembly GCA_033961575.1). Lineage (NCBI taxonomy): Eukaryota > Metazoa > Chordata > Mammalia > Chiroptera > Hipposideridae > Aselliscus > Aselliscus stoliczkanus. The sequence continues at coordinate 31,013,371 of CM066731.1, forward strand.
CCTGCAACCTTGTTAAGAGCATGCACTCTAAAACCAACTGAGCCATCTGGCCACCCACTGACAGCTGACCAGCAGCTGAGCGACAGCTTAGCTCAAGTTATTGTCGTCAGTCTAGTTGCAGAGGGCGCAGCTCACTGGCCCACATGGGAATCAAACCATCAACGCTGTTGCTCAGAGCCCACTCTGTAACCAACTGGGCGACCCCGCCGCCCTCCACTGAGGTCTTGACTTGAGAATGCAACTGCCAGTTTACCATCTGTACTTGGAATGTCCCATAGAGCTGTCATATCCATTTGCCCTCAGTTCATCCACCTTCCTTAGAAACTGGTCCTCCCACCACTGTGCTTCCAGGCTGGAACCAACGAATTATGCATGATGCCTCCTTTTTCTCATCTTACATATTCCAGGAACTGCCCCTCTAATTTTACCTCCAAAGTACCACTTACTCTGCCCCTTCTCTCCACCACTGCCTTAGTACTGGCTGCCACCAGCATGCAGTCACCTCCCAATTGACTTAATACCTCCACTCTTGCTTCCCTCCATCCTCCATCCTGCAGGCAGAGCAATATTCCTAAAATACAAATCTTACTGTGTCACTTTTCTGCTCACAATTCTTCATTAACTCACCATTCCCATCTAGCAGTGGTTTTCAAACTGTTTTTGGCACAAGGCTTCCCATATATAATAAGTTAAAGTAGAATAGTAACAGTTGAAGTTCGGGAGAGACATCTGGAGACCCTCACAGATACTCAGCTTGCCCCCCCCCCCGCCTTCCCCACGTCCAAAGCACACATGGGCATGCACACTGGCTCCTACATTAGTTTTGTTCAGACTATAAATGCCATCTAGTCTGTCCTACCTAGATGGCCAGGAAGCACCTTTACCACATCTCTGGATCCTGGCAACACCCAGGATCGATTGGATACTCTTAAATGACATGCAGCACACTACTTTACATGATCCATTTCAGGATCATATTTTGAAAGTCAAATCTCATTTAAGCCATTTTTGTGACTGCATGCAATTTCGGGCCCTGGATGACCTGTAACTTGGTATTAGCAAGGCTTGCCTTACCTGCCTGTATAGGACTTGGTGGCTCCTGGTACAATTTGTACTTGGTTGTTAAACAGAACAGGGAATGTTTCTCAGCATATGTGACATCACTGCCACAGTGCTGTCTCAGCAATCAGTTGCTGAAATGTATTTAGCCAGCTGGGCTGAACTGCTGGGCTGTAAGTGCTGACTAATTTGAATAATAGGAACAATGCCTCTTTTCAGGTTCCTGCTCACCAGGCCACTCTGTACCCATGAAAGGGATGCACTGTCACTGAATGAGGTAGGCTCCGGAACATGGACCGCTCCAGGCTCAAACCCCAGCTGTGCCACTTAAGAGGCTTGTGACTGGAACTAAATAACCACTCTGAGCCTCAGTTTCCTCATCTGTAAAATTGATTGTCATAAGGATAAGTACAATATCTATCAAGCTCCAAGTGCTTGGTAGTTTTTCAACAACATGGTGGTTGTTTGGGGGTCACCCTTCACCAACCCTTCCTCATTCCTATTTGAGCTCAGGAGTAAGTGCTTGTGGACTCACAAGTGAATGAATTCACTCCTCACTTACCGTTCTCCAGGGTGGGGATGGTGACTTGATTAACTGACGAGCTTGCACATACCTGGTTTAGGCCCTCCTGGTTTTCTGTTTCAGACGCCATCGCCCTTGAAGTCAGTTGGCCACGCAGCCTCAGCTCCACATGGAGAGGGAGGTCTGCCATCTTGGAGGGGAGGGGGAATCGTAATTCACTTGGGGTGGGGAGGATTAGGGAAGCTCTCTGGCTAGGACATCGAAACACTCAATCCACAGGCTGTTTCTGCTGGCCTCCTGACACCCAGTAGAGGAGTGTGCTGAAGCAGCAGGTAACAGTGTGTGAACAGTGAATGCCAGCGGTTCTTCTGGTTCTGAGAACCTTTGACGCTGAGTATGTTAGATGTGACATCGGAAGGGGGTAAGTCTGGCTCACCCACCCACTCTAACACCAAGGGAGCTAAAAACAGCCCCTCGCTCCATTACAAAGGGACAGTAGACCTGGAATGGACCAGGGACAAAATAGGGCCCCAGCATCCTCAGGGGCATGCTGTGGGGTCCCGTGGAACACGGAGCTCATGCAGGTGGAGTACTTAGCCCACAGCCTGGTGTATGATGCCAACTGCGTTAGTTGGAGCTTTTCTTGGAAAGAATAAAGGGATTATATGTAGAACTGAAGCCAACATAAAACGTAAGTCTGGTCATGGCATCCCCACTGTCAGCACCCTCAGTAGCTTCCCGTTGTCTTAGGAGCAAAGAAAGGTCATGTGCACAGCCTAAAAGTCCACACGGTCCCCCCACTTACCTCCCTGGCCCCCTCTCTTGCCCTCACTCATGCTAATCACGTAGCCTCATTTCAGTTCTTCAAGAGGCCTCTTCTTTCCTCAGGACGTGACCTCTGACCTTTCCTGGTTCTTGATGCGTGTCCATCCTGCCTCCATCTCTCCTCCGGAGCAGTTCCCAGTAACAAGCTGTCCAGTCAGCAGTCTGCCATTGAGATCTGTCTGCTCAGTGGGTATAGACACCATGGGAATGTGGCCCGTGGAAAGAAGAGGAGAAGCCATAGAAGGGATGAAGCCTGTGTTTCCCTCACTGTTCTATGACTTGGTGATTTCCTTGCTCCTGTGTGCTTACGTCTGACCCTCAGTGCACCCTGTCCCCTGTTACCACCTGCTGGAGGGGGAGAGCAGGATGCAGCCAGGGCACAGCACCCTTCCTGGAGAGGAAATGAGAGTTGCTTTTTTAAGCCCAACTGCTGCATGGGTGTAAGGTGACAGCAAGAGTGATCGGGCAGCACGTGCACGTGTCTGAGATTCATGCTTCACAAGGCCAGAGCTGGGGCCCAAGTTGCCTGTTTTTGTGGCTTGTGTGTGCCTGCAGGACCCAGCTAAGTGTCTCAGTTTGTCACTCGGGCTGAGAAGGAGCTGTGGAATCGCCATGAGGACAGGGGATCGTGTTAAATGAGATAACACCTGAAAAATGTTTTTGTAACAGTATATTATGGAACTACATTCCTTTCGCCATCAGGGACAAAAAGACACGGGAGGATTTTGCTGGGACTTACAGGTAAAGTGGGGAGAGAAGAACTGGCCCAGAGTGGCACAGTTCACACGGTCATTTGCAGAATCCATTAGTTGAGTGCCTTGAATAATCCCAAGGCTTTCTCCACTTGCAAGATTAGGTTGAAAATAAGAGCTTTTTCGTGAAATGATAATAATAATTAGTATTAATAGGAATTAGCGGTAATGGCATGCCAAGTATTGTGCTAGCTGCTTCACATGCCTGATCTCATTGAATGCCCACTACAGTGCTGGGAGAGAGGTCCTGTTGTTACTGTCTCCATTGCACAGATGAAGAAACTGAGGTTCAGGGATGCTAGGTGACCTGCCCAAAGCTACACACAGCCGGAAGTGGTAAAGCCAGGGTGCAAACTGGCGTCGCCTGATTCCTGAACACATGCTCCTCCCACATGCAGATGGTTTCTCCAAGGATGACTTTTCAAGAAGGTTTAATTCAGCAGCCAAGTCCCCTTAGGCCATATCATCTCAACCCTGGCTGTCCTTTATCATCAGAAGGGGGCTATCTACCAATACCAATGACTGGGCCCCATCCTAGACCAATGGAATCAGAATCCAGGGGGAGGCAGGGTCTGGGTAAGAACGATTTCTAAAAGCATTTCGGGTGGTTCCAGGATGGCCAGAGTTGTTCAGGCAGGGCAGTGGAAACTGCATGGGGAGGGGAGGCTGTCCAGTCAAATCTGCTGCCTCCCTCCCTCTCTGTGCCAGCCTCCTTTATCCCAGGACAGGTGAGCGGAGAGGCCAGAGGCCTGGGAGGCTGACTTTCACCCTGACCTTGGCATAGCACTGCCTCCTGGGACTTCTCAGAGGGTCCCTCCTGCACATTCTCTGATTGACACAATCCACCCCCAGCCGGGCAAATTAGTACAACCCCTGGGCCCAAGAGGAAAAGAAGCAAGAAGCCTCCTTTTTCTTTTTCTTTTTTTTTTTTTTTAATTGGGTCAAGAGAAAAACAGAATTATAAAAAATGCAAGTCATGGCTAGAACGCCTGTCATTTTTTTGGGACGCCACTGTGCTCTGCATCTCCCTCATGTGAGAGCTGGTACTACGGTAAGAGGGTGGGAAACAGTAATAACAAGATGACGACTGTTCACCACCAAGGGCGTGCCAGGCCAGGTGTTAGCCATGCTCCTGCATTACCTCACCTGGCTTGGTGGACCCCCGCGAGGGAGGTTTCATTAGGGCCCTTTGACAAAAGAGTCCAAAGCTAAAGAACTGTTACAGAGGTAGCCCAGGAGTGTAAGGTGAGACTGGCACCGGTTTTGCCTGGGACAATCTGATGAGTCTCCTTGGCAGTGTATCCAGGGTGGTCGGGGAGCAGCCAGGTCCCGTGTGCCCCACAGCTTCTTTTGTCCTTCTTGCTCTCCACAGTCTCACAGCATGGGCTCAGGTGACCCCAGAGCAGCAGGCCCGGGGAGGTACTCAATGCTGGCCACCCACAGAGCCACTCGCCACCAAGGCTGACTGGCTACTGCTTTGCTCTGTGTTTACTAGAAATTTAGAGAGGACAGTCAACCTTTGGGGCCTTCACAGGGTGGATATGAAGTCCCAGGGCCTGGGAGGGATGGCTCTGGATTCTCTGGGAGTCCTCCATGTACCAGACAGAGCTGGAGGTCAGCCTTTCCCCTCAGAGGACCTTTAAGGAGAACTCCCAGTCCGGTCTGGCTTTCTGACCTGCTCTCCCGTCATGTGCATATGCAGATGCAAACCCAGCAGGGTGGAAAAGAGAGACAAGTGTGAGGACAGGGGAAATCCACTTGCCCGGCACACACTTCCCCATATTCATCATTTTCCTTCTGGCAGTAAACAATATTCACTCTTTCATTGAGCTCATATTCTTGAGCCCTTGGGCTGAGTTGGGGTTTGGGGCTTCCAAAATACACAGCCCTGAAGCTGGTGGAACCTATGGTTTAATCAGGTAAACAAATAGTTACAACTGCCATGCCACATGACGATTGCACTGCCAGAAGCATGTCCGAAACACAGCGTTAGCCCAGGGGAAGGGATGTTTAACTTTGGCAGGGAGAGGTGCCAAGTCAAGAGTCCAGCAACATACTTTTAAGCTCTACTTGGCCTCTGAGCACAGGCCAAGTTTCACCTTCTCCATGGAGCCTGATCTGGCTATTCCTATCATCCCTGGTGGGCCCTATTCAGGATGCAAACAGCATGTCTTCCTGCATTTCATAGTTGCTCTCTTAATGCTGCTTTGTTCAAGGTGGTTTTTTGTCTATGACCCCCTCCCCTCTCAACTGGATTTTAAGTTCCTTCAAGGCAGGGACCATTTCTGGTATTTTCTCTCCCTAGAGGGCTAAGCCAGAGTTGGGCATCCTGGAATGCTTAGTAAACACCTACTGAGTTAGGGACTGAAAGGTGATGGAAGGGTTTGGACCTCTGACTTTGACAGCCAGGTCCAAGCAAGGCATGGGGCCCCAGATGAGGGCAAAATCAGCAAGAGGGGTCCATGTTGCTGCCATTGGTATGTTTCATCAGAGAGGCAGTAAAGCTGAGCTTCACCCTGGAGGGGATGGGCAGGAAAAGGAAACAGCTTTAAAATTTTTCACGAGCTGGCTTTTCACAATGTAACTTATGACCTAAGTGTAGTCAAATATAACTGTAAAGTTAATCTCAAAGTCAAATATTGGGTTGAGGATTATGTGCTATGTGGGGTGATTAAAACTGCTGCTGTGTTCTGTAACAACAGAGGAAAGAGTAAGACTATATTCTGTTCAAACAGCAAAAATGCCCAAAAAGCTGCTATAGCCCCATTCTGGGTTCTAGGTTTATCAGGGAAAAGGAAAAGCAAGCAAATAATCAAATACTGAAATTATCTTTTAATATTAATTTTGATCAGGATAGTAAATACGCCTTACTTAAACATCAAAAGGTACTAACTACAAAGCTTATAATAAAAAGCAGAGATCCCCTTATCCCTCCTTATCCCTGCCTCATTTTAGAGGAAAGTACTTTAAACTCTTTTAGATGTTTTTCTGGTATTTTGTTCCATAGTTTTAAGTAATATATGTTTCATTTTGTTTTCTATTTTAGACATATGTTAACTTCCTACAATGGCAGAGAAAATTTTAGTTTTTACATTTTATGCACATTTGCACACTCACAATCATTCTTTAAGATGGTATTTCACCTCTTTTGGATTAATTAATTCTCACAATTCATGTTGATATGCCTCAGTAAATATCGTTAAATATTGTTCATAACTAAGTCTCAGAGTTTGCTATAACTACGTTTCCTTTCACGTACAATGTTTTATTTTTCCTGGAGTTAATCACCTTGTTACATTTGCTCAGGTTTTTAGGTGTTTCTCATTAATTCATTAATTCCTCTAACTTCTTGTTAAACTTTTCTCAATATAGGCAAACACATGAAGTAACCTAGCAGGTAATTTGTCCCTGTGATGGCATGAATCCAGATGTCCAGTGGCTTCCACCCTGTGCTCCTCTCTGAACTAAGAACTTTCTAGAGCTACTGCCCCACATAGCCCTGGGACTTCCCTTCACCTGTCCCCTGTGATGGACTAGATGTTTGCTTGGTCACTTTTATTGGTTTACTCCCTTATTTGTTGAAGCATATCCTTTAGTAGCTTCTTAAGAAAGTGTCCATCAAAAGTGAATTTCTTGGGCCGGCCGAGTGGCGCATTGGTTAAGAGCTGGCTTGGGACACCAGCGGCCCCGGTTTGAATCCCACATATGAGGGCCAGTGACACTGCCCTCTACAACTAAGATGGTGAACAACAGCTCCACCTGGAGCTGGACTGCAAGCCCCGGTGTTGGTTGCAGCCTCTCCTGCTGCAGTGGCTGCCATAGGCTACAGTGAGTGGCTGGCAGCCAGCGTGAGCTGCCAATAGCCACGGTGAGCGACCATCCAGAGGCCGGCGACCTATCTGCCTCATGCAAGAAGAGCGCAATGATGATACCAACATGAGCCAGTGAAGCAACGTTCTTCACAACTAGACTGAAGAACAAAAAGACAGCAACTTGTCTGTTCCCCTCCCCCAATTCCCCAATAAAATCTTTTTTTAAAAAGTGAATTTCTTGAGATTTTGTTCATCTGAAAAGTGTCTTTATCCTCACATGCAATTGGCAGTTTGGAAGTCATTTCCTTCAAATTATTGAAAGCATTACTCCATTGTGTTCTACAACACTTAACAATGATGTTGGTGAGAAATATGAATGCTATTCTGATTTCTAATCTTTTGTATCTTCCTCTGGAAGTTTCTATAATCATGTCTTTATCCCTGTGCAGGGGGCCGGTCCCCGCGAGGACCAGGGATTCCCTCGGATGGGATGGAGTTGGCGAGGAAAAAAGAGGAAAGAGAGAGAGCAAGACACCCGAAAGACTTTCGCAGGAGTGTCACACTTTAATGCAATAACATGTCCGTTTTATAGGGACTCTTGACCATTACCTCAATCACAAAGCATTTCACATGTTTGGTGGTTTCTAGTTCTCAGGATTTACACAGTCTTTTACTCCCCTGTAAATGCTCTCTCCAGGGTGTTCTGTGACTTACTCTTCCATTAAAGGATTTATCTTGTGTTACACTGTGATAACCTCTGAGACCCAGACCCAGTCTCTGCCTATCATCCAAAGAATGTTTATCATGACTATCTTATGTTAAGGATAGACTTATCTCTATATATCTCCTAAAGAGTGGTTACCATGACTACCTAGCCATTATCCCAAATTCCAGCAGCTAGACCCACAGGGAGTATACTTGAATTATTACTAAAAGACTAGCTGTGACCCTGTTTAGGGTAAAAGCATCTAAAGTTTTATTCCTATGTAAATACAATACCTAGCAATCAAAGGGGTCTCACACCACTCTTATCCTACAGAGTGCTGCATCTATTTCTCAGTCAAAGCTTCAGTATCTGTTGCTGCAACAAGGCACTAAACAAAGGAATTTACACAAGGCTGTTAACATACCCCATGGTCAGCAAGCTGCCTGGAACTCTCCTGGCCTGGAGACCTTTGGCCTCTGAGGAGACTTTTCACAGCAGGGCCCTTAGGCAAGTGCATCAGCCTCTCACAGGCAGGGTTTTTTTTTTGGCCTAAGTTGTCAGAGTTCTGTGCCTCAGTTTCCAAGGGGCTTGAGTCCCCAATATCTCAGTTTAGTGGTCCCCACGGAACTACTGCCTGGCTTAGGTTGTCTCCCCTCTTTTCTAGGAGATCTTACCCGTCTTTGGCTGCGTAGTTAGCTCATTGGGGTATCACAGGAACTTGCCATAAATGCAGTGAGTATATTGTCTCCTATAGGAGGAAAGGCACATGGGTTCATAGAGGCAGGAGATATTACATGACCAACCATAAGGCAGCACCCCTAATATCCAGTGCTGAGCAGGGCAATGTGGCCTTGTCAGACACTGGGGGGCTGTCGGCTTCCCACATCCCTGGTGTGCTCAATTTTACAATACTTTATTTTTTCATTCACTTCTCTGTGTACTTGGTTCAAAATTTCTTGTATTACTTCTTTAATAATTTCCTCCTCTCCATTTTTTGCTCTCCTTTCTTTCTGAAACTCCTATAAGTTTGATGGACTTCTTGGATTGATTCTCTGGTTTTATCTATTCTCTCCTATTCTTAATCTCTTTGTCTTATTCTAGTTGCTGGGAGATTTCTTCAGTCTTACTGTTCAACTCTTCTACTGAAATATTCATTTCTATTACAAGCTTCTCAATTTCTACAAGTGTTTTCTTATCCTCTGAATGTTTATTTTTTATCCTGTTCTTGTTTTGTGGATGCAACATCTTCTTATAATTCTTCAAGAATATAAGCTTTAGGGCCAGCTGGGTGGCACAGTTGGTTTGAGTGCTAGCTCTGCGCAACAGGGTCGTTGGTTTAATTCCCACATGGGCCAGCGAGCTGCGTCCCAGCTGAGCCCGAGCTAAGTTTCTGCTGAGCTGCCAACAAGCAACTGGGTGGCTCAGCTGGTGAGAGCACGTGCTCTTAACAACAAGGTTGCCAGTTTGACTTCTGCATGGGATGGTGGGCTGTGCCCCCAGCAACTAGATTGAAAACAGTGACTGGACTGGGAGCTGAGCTGCATCCTCCACAACTAAGATTGAAGGGCAACAACTTGACTTGGAGCTGATGAGTCCTGGAAAAACATAACGTTCCCTTCCCCAATCCGCCCCCCCAAAAAAAAAAAAAAGAATATAAACTTTAGTTTGAAATTTTCTTTTGCTTTCTGCCTCATTTCAACTTTAGGCTTTTCTGCATTTTTTTTTCTGTTTGCTTAGTTAGATCTCTGGCATTTGTGTCAGAGGCCTTCCTCAAATGTCTGAAGATGTTTGGCTTACTCTTCATGGTGCCTTTAAAGCTACTTGGATGCTCTAGGTACATAGTACTTACAATTCTTAAGAGCTTAGGCTCAGGTGTTCACATTCTGTGTATTCTATAGTTCTGTGACCTTGGGCAAGTGACCTCCCCTCTGTAAGCCTCATTTCCTTGTACGTTAAACCAGAGATAACGATAATAGTAATGACCAGGGCTGGCAGCATTGTGAGGCATCTCAGGTACTGACCCTGCACCTGGGCCCTGGGCCCTGACAGTGATTGTCTTCTTAAATTTTTGCCCTATGCATCCCGCTGGCTTCACCCTAGTCCCAGCCCTCTTAGCAACCTGGTTACTTTGAGGTTTCAGCAGGACAGTGCCTTGTAGGAACTTGGCCCAGAGCTGGCATATGGTAAATGCTCAGTAAGTATGAGCTGTTACTACAGATCAGGTGCTATGACATCTATTAATTGAAATATTTGCTTAACATGTGAAACATTTGTTTAATATCCTCTGTGCATTTGGTGCTATGTCTATGAAGTCAGAGGATTAGGAAAGAGAGGGAAAAAGGAGAGGAAAAAAAAATAATAATGTGAAGAAAGGGTTATTACGATAAAAGTAAGGAAAATAATCAAAACCTAACTAAGAAAGGCTAACTGGGGAGAGAGAAAACTGAATAAAGCAAATTTATATTGATGCTGAAGCTACAACTGGGAAGATTTTCTGGGTGAAGAGAAACGCCTTCATCATAATGAGGAATGAATTAATAAGAAAAATCTGGAATCCCTTTCCTCTCGGAAAAGCAGAAGCGATTGATTCTTTGAGGCCTGAAGGAAGGGAAGCACCTCAGGCCAGGGAGAAAATGATCTTTTACGATTTGTGTCCCCTTGAGTTTCATACATGCCAATCATTGCTGCTGTTTCTCCATATTTTAATTGATCATTAGTCTTCTGGGCCAGGGCCTCACCGTGGTTTGAGTCAGGAGCAGGGCAAGTGTATAGGTCTGAGAAACAAACAAACACTGGAGAGTCCTTCCCTCCTTAAAATGATGGGAAATTAAATCTTTACAAAATAAAATAATCTCTCTCTCTCTCTCTCTCTCTCTCTCTCTCTCTCTCTCTCTCTCTCTCTCTCTCTCTCTCTCTCTCTCTCTAAGCCAGGAGAAATGTTGAAACATAAAAGAGCCCAAGGAAATGGTTTTCTTCTCCAAACCGATTGCCCTCTGAATTTAAGAGCTCCGTGTTCCTGGGCTCAGTTTGACCTAGGTGCCTAAAGCAGTTATCAGTAAGCTTTTGTTGTTGCCCCAGTGCTCTTCTCCCCTTTGGGCCTAAATGCTGGGGCGTGGCCTTCCTGGCTAGGGCTGTGGAACAGAAGCCAGGAAGGCAGAGGCTTAGTGGAGAGAGGGAGGGAGTACACGAGCTGCTTTCCAGACCTGCCTCAGGAAGAACCTGAGGGAAGGAGGGACAACTGCAGAAATCTTCACCACCAGACACTAAGGAAACATTTCATCACAAACCATCTGATCTTCCAGGAATCCCATTGTTTCTTTGTGTTTTGTTGGCATTTAGGAAAGTGATGGGAAAATCAAAGTTTGAAAGTAAACTAAAGCACTACTGCAGGAGGGGAGGGAGGGTTTCCTCTGCCTTTCACTGAGGGGCTCAGGCATCTAGGAGGAGTTAAACCTGCGAAGCCTGTGTGTTGGGGAAGGGGGTGGGCTCTCTGCCTCATGAGTGGGCTCTAATCCAACATGACTGGTGTCTTCATAAGAAGAGGGAGAGACACCAGGAAAGGTTGCACATAAAGGAAAGGACATGTGAGGATACAGGGAGAAGGTGGCCATTTGGAAGCCAAGGAGAGAGGCCTCAGGAAAAACCAACCCTGCCAACACCTTGATCTTGGACTTCCAGCCTCCAGAACTGTGAGAAAACAAATTAGCTGTTGTTAAGCCATTCTGTGGTATTTTGTTACGGCAGCCCTAGCCAACTAATACAGATAATATAGGTAACAGGTAAGAGGAGTCTCTTAAAATAATAATACAGGTAACAGGAGTCTCTTAAAATTCTCTTCTAATTTCACTATTTTTGAAGTGAAATCAGAAGCAATGTCACCAACTGGGAGTGAGGGTAGAGATGTTGGAGATTGGAAGACAGAAAGTGAAGAAACAGCCATCTAGGAGAGTGAGAGACTGGATGGACTAGGGAATATGGTTAAGTTTTTAGGAAGCACTAAGAGCTCACTTAAGTTTAAAATAATACCAATCAGCCTGCTTATAATATTTTCCTCCATCCATGTTCAACTCTGGGAATGGGCAATTGTGGTGGGGAGTGGGACATGTGTGGAGTGGATGAAAGACTGCCAGAGCTGAAGTTTTGTGAGTACCATAAGCAAGAGTAAGGGAGTTCTTGTGTATTATCATGACTGGCCATGGAAGTGAAGTTGGAGAAAGAGAAAATAGAAAAGATGAGAGTGGTGCGGGACACTTAAAATGTGGTGGGATCAGTGATATTAGGTCCAGCTGAGGGTGGTGGGGATAGGTGTTCTGGAATAGATGAGCAGAGCTGAGAAGTTAGGAGGTGGTTGAAAAAGAGGTTATGGAGGCTTGCAATTCTTAATAACAGGGAGTCTAGCATCTGTGAGGGAGAGGAGATCAAGGAGCAAGAGGACAGGGTGTTAAAAGGACCAAGAATTGCAGTCAAGGAAGCTGAGAGGGTAACAAAGAGGCAGGTGCTCCAATCTTGACGAAAGGAGGGGAGTAACCACAGACCACCTGAGTATGGTCCAAAGGCATGAGCTTCAGCTCTTGGGGTCTAAGGTCAACAAGTCTTGTTGGTGACCCTAATGGATATAGCCCAAGGGTCACAAAGCTCATTGGTGACAGGTCAGAACCATACAGCTGCCCCCAAAGCTTGCTGTGGTCCAAGATATGCATATTGCTCATCCAGTTCTATTCTGAGTTACTCCTTCGCCAATACCTCCAGCATCAGGACCCAGGTTGTGCCCCACACAGCATTGGACACTCCAGGAGGATCAGAGATGAAGTTGGAGACTGGGCCCTGGAGGAGACCTTGAGCACATGCTGCCCAGCTCCTCCCTGCCCATCAGCACTGTCCCCAAGAGGTGAGCTGGCAGCCCATCTCCAAGGGTGGGTGGTAGAGAAGCAAAAGCAGTCTCTCTCTCTCTCTCTCTCTCTCTCGTGCGTGCACACACACACAGACACATACCACAAAACACATTCAAGCAGTCTAATAAGAGAAGTCTATTTAGATTTTGTGCTTGAAATTATTCTTTCTGGCTTTCAGGAATATACAATTGCTCATACAATAATGACAGATCCCCCTCACCCTCAGTAGGGTTTTGATTATGTGAGTGTATCATGCTTTTCACTCAAAAATCCAACAAAAGCTCCATTTGACTAAAAAACAAAAAACCTGTCAGCGTACTGACAAGCTATAGCCATGAGTCAAACAGAGGAGGAGGCAAAGCTACGCCCTTCTCCCCCTCACCTTCCAGACCACCTTGCTGGGATTCTGAGAAACAATGTAGGCTGCCAGCCCAGCTTCCAAATATGACCAGTACAGAGGAGAAGCAGTACATCTAAGCATAAGGCCATCTCCCCATCCCAGGGCCACTTGACATCCTTTTCTGTGCACATTTTCTGCCATCCAGAGACGTTGGCAGGGAGAATTCCTGCCGTCTTGCCCGATTCTACTACCACACACACATACACACACACACACACACACACACACACACACCACACACAAACACTCAGACAACACACACACACTCACTCACACAACACCTACTCACCCTTTTTACTTTATATCTATAATCAGGGAGGTTAGCGAACCCAGGCAGGTTCAGCTGGAAGGAAAAGAATTCCCCCTCAACCCCCAAGTCACCGAAATTCAACCTCCATTCCAGAGACAGTAGAAATTCTCAGTTTAATGCAGCCAGATACACGAACAAGGTTTAGCAAACAATACGTAGTGGTCTGAGCATAGCTTTGGATCACTAAAACTATGGAAGTTTTTGGTGTTTATACTAGAAAGCCTCTGACGCATCTCGTCAAACCCGTTATTTGACAGCTCATGAATGTGGTACTAGGAGAAGTGAAAAGACCTTCCCACAGTTACAACAACTCCTACGTGGCCCGGCCAGGACTTGAGCCAGGTCTAGCTGACTCTTAACTCCCAAACCAGAGTTCTTCCCCTATCCTGAACAATCCACCTGACCACACACACACACACACACACACACACACACACACACACGCACACACACAACTCGTTTCTCCTAGCCAGACTCTTGACATTAGGCACCTGGTCAACTTGATGCACACCTGGCACAATCCCTAACTACATATCGGGCGCTGAGAGATGTGAGGAATTTCTGCTGAATTCTGACCTCAGATTTAACCAGCATTATCTAAAGAGAGGAAATGGAGGGCTTGTCATCATGCTATTATGAGGAAAGCTCCTAATAATAGTCATAGATTTGACATGCAGTAACATCCTCTTCTGAACAGCAGTTTCTGTTGCAGCGAGATGCCTCTTGGAAGCCAGCGACATGCCCCCAGAGATCTGAGAGGCCTAGGCTGCTTCCAGCCATTTTAGGCCCCAGTAAGAATAGAAAGGTAAGGACAGAAGCAAGAAAGTTTGACAGCAGGATTTTCAGGCTTTGGTGATGGATCTGGTGAGAGTCAAGCAGAGAAAGAGTCGAAGTTGGTGGTGATAGAATGAGAACCTCCTGCAGTTCCTGCCCAGCACAGGGCTGCAGGGAGGTATGGAGACAGACAAGCAGCGAGGAAGTTTTCTTACCACACTGGACCTGTCTCTGGGAACAGAGTCAAGCTTAAGTTAATTAAGGATTTGCCTCCCCCATCCTCCTCCTACATCTGCTTTCGGGAAATGGCCCCACCACCCATGCAGTCACTCAAGCCAGAAGGTTGAGAATTATTCTCAGCTCATCCACCCCTCCCCACCCCCACATCCCATCTACGGCTGAGCTGTAGCCTCTTTTCCATTCCCTTGGTGCTAGGTTTGTTCAGCTCCTTTATTCTAAACAGCAATAAATTTCTAGCTGGGCTCTATTTTACCTCCCTCTGATCTGTCATGTTGCCACCAGAGAGATCTTTTTATGATGCAGATCATGTCATGCCATTCTCAGGCTTAAACCCTCTGTGGCATCTCAATCAAGTACCATCTGCCATATCTCAGCACTCACTTCTCTCCGCCCAGGCATGCTCTTGCCTCTTCTCATCACCTGAAAATGGCCAGTTGTCCTTTACAGACACTGGCAGTATTTCAAAGAGATAGAATCAAGCAGGAGGTTGAAACTCCAGACTCACAGGTGTCGCTCCTAACCAACCCTGCAACTGAGATGATTCATGGGTACGTCAGCCTTAATGTATCCAAAACCAAACCCTCAATGCCCTCCTTCCTATACCCCATCTTAAGCTTTCCCTTCCTCTAGGTCAATAGAACCCCACCCATCAATTCAAGCAAGAAATGTGGCCAGCTGTCTCTCAGTCCTCATTTCTCTCTTCACACCCCTATATCCATCCAGCTTTCCCATCTCACAGTTCCTACTTTCTCCCCATCTCCATTGCCCCCACCAGCATCCGAGCATCTGTCCAGCCTGAGCAACACAGCAGCTTCTGAACTGTTCCTCCTACATCCACTGACCCCCACTTTCACCTGTCATCCACACAGCAGCCAAAGAGCTTTCTGTTCCTTTGCTGTTAATTTTACCTGTATTTCTCTTTGGAGGAGATAATATATTTACATGAATTAAAATTCAAATGGTGGTAGGGATCTAAGTATCCAGATTACAGAAAGACCCCTAATGGCAACAAAAAGATAAGCAACCCAAACAAAAAATGGGCAAAGAACTTGAATCAATGTTTCTCCAAAGAAGATATACAAATAGACAATAAGCACATGAAAACATGCTCAATGTCACTAAAATTAGGAAACTGTAAATCAATATCACAATGAGATGCTACCTCCCATCCATTTGAATGGGTATTATCAAAGAAATGGAAAATAAGCAGTGTTGTCAAGGATATGAAAAAATTGGAGCCCTTGTGCATTATTTTTTTTTAATTTTCAAATTAACTTTATTGAGGTAATATTGCTTAATAATTATAAATTTCAGTTGTACAACATTTACAACATTATCATTTGATATCTGTAAACTCTATTGTGTGCTGGTTAGTTTCCTTTCATTACCACATATTTGACCCCATTTATCCAATTTACCCTCCCCACACCCTCCTTGGCCTTTGGTAAGCACCATTCTATTGTCTGTAATCTGTGAGTTTGTTTTTGTTTGTTTTGTCCATTTGTTACTTTTTGTTTTATATTCCACATATGAGTGAAATCATACGGTATTTGTCATCCTGTTTCTGACTTATTTCACTTATCACAATACCCTGTAGATCCATCGACATTGCTGCAAATGCAATATTTCATCTTTTTATGGGTGAGTAATATTCCGTTGAATATGTATACCTCGTCTCCTGTATCTAATCATCTATTGATGGAAACTGAGGTTGTTTCCATGTTTTGGCTGTTGTAAATAATGCTGCAATAAACAGCAGAGTACATACATCTTACCAAAAGTTATTTTGATCGCCTATAAAATATGCTGAATGTGAGCACTGATGAGCGTGGGGCAGGTGGACTCTTACAGTTTGGCCCCTTTCTCTCTGGGCTCATAGAACTCTGCGGAGCCCTAACAGAACATGTATGCACTATGTTCCACAACCCAATATCTTGGTATCCAGCTGACTATTGTGCTTCTGACTTGGAGTGTCAAATTTCAAAGGGAACATAATTTTTATGAAGCACTTACTCTGTGTTAAGCACTGTGCTTGGTGTATTATATGTTTTATATGTCATTTATTCCTCATGACAGCCCTGTGAAGTTGGTATTATTATTAGCTCCATTTTATGCATAAGGAAACTGAGGTTCAAAACTGAGGTTGTGACTACCCAAGTTCACACAGCAGTAACAGATTAAGGAGCCAAAGCTAATGGTGTTTACCACTAGACTACACTGCTGCCTCCCCATTCCCCAAATTACCTCCTCCAAAATCCCTTCTGCACTTACTCAGTATACTCCATATACCCTTCCTGGGTCTTGGTATCCTCACAAACAATAACAAAGGCATTTTTAATATCTAGTATGTGCCAAGCACTGTACTAAGTTTTTTCTTTTTAAAAAAATAATTTTTTATTTTTCATTACAGTTGACATACACTATTATATTAATTTCAGGTGTATAACATAGTGATTAGCTATTTATATAACTTACAAAGTTATCACCCTGATAAGTCTAGTACCCATCTGACATCATACATAGTTATTACAATATTATTGATTATATTCCTTATGCTGTAATTTACATCCCCTTGACTACTTTGAAACTACCAATTTGTATTTCTTAATCCCTTAGCCTTTTTCACCCACCTTCCACCCCCTCCCAGTTGGCAACCATCAAAATGTTCTCTGTATCTATGAGTCCGTTTCTGTTTTGTTTGTTTGTTTATTTTGTTCCTTAGGTTCCACATATAAGTGAGATCATATGGCACTTGTTTTACTCTGTCTTACTCCGCTCAGCACAGTACCCTCTAGGTTCATCCATGTTGTTGCAGATGGCAAGATTTCATTCTTTTTTATGGCTAATATTCCATTTTATGTATGTACCACCTCTTCTTTATCCATTCATCCCTTGATGGACACCCAGGCTACCTCCATATCTTGGCTGCAACGAACATATGGATGCACACATCCTTTCAAAGTAGTGTTTTGGGTTTCTTCAGATAACTATCCAGAAGTGGAATTACTAGGTCCTTCTTTGTCTCTTGTTATAGCCTTTGTTTTAAAGTCTATTTCATCTGGTGTAAGTATTGCTACACCAGCAATTTGTTTGTTTGATTTGGTTTTTTGTTTCCATTTTCATGAAATATCTTTTTCCATCCTTTACTTTCAGTCTGTGTGTGTCTTTCAATCTGAAGTGAGTCCCCTGTGACGGCATATATAAGACTTTTGTTTGCTTATCCATTCAGCCACCTTATCTTGTCATTGAAGCATTTAATCCATTTACATTTGAAGTAATTATTGATAGATATGTAATTATTGCCATTTTATTGTTCATATTTTGAATCTCTTTTTTCTTCTTTGTCTTGGAGAAATCCCTGTGACTTCCTTGTAATACTGGTTTGGTGGTGATGAACTCTTTTAGCGTTTTCTTGTCTGAGAAGCTCTTTATTTGTTGGTTGATTCTAAATGAAGGCTTTGCTGGGTAGAGTAATCTTAGTTGTATGTCATTCTTTTCATCACCTTGAATATTTCTTGGTAATCTTTTCTGGCCTGCAAAGTTTCTGTTGAGAAATCAGCTGACAGTCTTATGGGGGCTCCCTTGTAGGTAACTAACTGCCTTTCTCTTGCTGTTTTTAAGATCCTCCCTCTGGGCTGGCTGAGTGGCTTATTGGTTAAGCGCTGGTTTTGGGATGCCAGCGGCCCCGGTTCGGATCCCACATGAGGGCCAGTGACACTGCTCTCTACAGCTAACAACAGCTCCACCTGGAGCTGGGCTGTGCGAGCCCCGGTGATGGTGTGGGCTGCAGCCCCTGCTGCAGTGGGCTGCCATAGGCTACAGTGAGTGGCCCGCAGCCAGCGTGAGCGGCTGGCAGCCAAGAGCGAGCTGCCAATAGCCGCGGTGAGCGACATCCAGAGGCCAGCGACCGATCTGCCTTATCCGGGAAGAGCGCAATGACGATACCAGCAGTGAAGCAACATCCTCCGCAACTAAACTGAAGAACAAAAAGACAGCAACTTGTCTGTTCCCCTTCCCCGATTCCCCAATGCTGTTCCCCTCCACCAATTCCCCAATAAAATCTTTAAAAAAAAAAAAAGATCCTCCCTCTGTCTTTAACCTTTGACATTTTAGTTATGATGTGTCTTGGTGTGGGCCTGTTTGGGTTCATCTTGTTTGGGACTCTCTGCACTTCCTGAGCTTATATGTTTATTTCCTTTGCCAAGTAGGAGAGTCTTCTGTCATTATTTCCTCAAATAGGTTTTCCTCTCTCTCTTCTCCTTCTGGTACCCCTGTAATGCAAATGTTGGTATGCTTGATGTTGTCCCAGAGGCCCCTGAGCTATCCTCATTTTTTTGGATTTTTTTTCTTTTTTTCTGATTGGGTGTTTAATGCTACCTTACCTTCTAAATCACTGATTAGATCCTCTGCTTTGTCTAATCTATTGTTGATACCCTCTAATGTATTTTTCTTTTAATTTTAGCTATTGTATTCTTCATTTCCAACTGGCTCTTTTTTAATGTTTTCTATTTCCATTTTTATGTTTCCTACCTCTTTGTTGAAGTTCTCACTGAGATCAGCGAGCATCCTTATAACCAGTGTTTTAAACTCTGCGTCTGATAGATTGCTTGTCTCCATTTTGTTTAGTTCTTTTTTTAGAACTTTATTTTTGTCTTTCATTTGTTTGTCTCCTTATTTTGGCTGCCTCCTCATGTTTGTTTCTATGTATTAGGTAAGGCTGGACTGCTATGTTTCCCGACCTTATATAATAGATGTCCTGTGGGACCCACTGGCACAGTCTCCCTTGTCACTTGAGCCAGGTGTTCCAGGTGTGTCCCTTGTGTGGATTGTGTGTGCCCTCCTGTTGTAGTTGAGCCTTGGTTGCTGTTTGCACATCAGTGGGAGGCTGATTGATTACAAGAACTAGCTGTGACTACAGTTGAGGAGCTATTGTACAAGGGCTGATCCTATGAAGCAGGATTTGCTTTAGCAGGGCTCTAGTGAACACCTACTCTGCCCTTTGGGTGTGTCATCCTTGGATGTAAGCAGGTGGTTCTCTGGCTTGGTTCAAAGTTGGCCACCAGGCATGCTGCCCTGGTGACTCCTGGAAGGGGCCCCACTGTAGGCCAAGTTCAGGTGCAGCCTGTGCACTGCCCAGGGCCACCCAGCATAAGCCACAAAGCAATCTGTAGATGACCACCACCCACAATGGGCTTGGAGGTGCCTTGAGAGGCCAAGATATGAATTGAGGCCAATCGACCCTAGTGCCAGGCTTGGGGCTGCTTAGCAAGATGTATGGGTCATACTGAGGCTAAATGCAGCTTGTTTGATGTTTTGTGAAATTTGAAGAGATTTTAGGAAAGTTTGCAGCATGAGCCAAGACAGACAGGCCATTTGTATGGAAAAGCCACTGGAAACAACTTGGGTGGCCCCACAAGTTGGATGTGTGGGGGGAGGCCTCTGGGAGTCACCAGGGCAAAGTGAACAGTGTTAGCCATTTTGATGGAGACCTAGAGATGGTGTGCTCCTGCATCTACATGCTTCATTGGGGGAGGGTTCAACAAAGAAACAATGGACTCTACCATCATTTCTGTCTCGGAGAAAGCTGCCCCTCCCGCCCTCACACTGCAGCCAGACAATTCATTTTCTCCCTCTATGTCCCTGGCACCTTTTGAGCTACTGCCCCAGGGCTGGAACTCAGAGTGAGTCCATCAGCTAGTAAGTCCATGCATGGACTTTTAAGAGGAGATCCAAGGACTCCAGCAATCCTCTGTCTCACTCAGCCACAACCTGCTGGTTTTCACTGCCGGAAGGTCTAGGGATTTTTCTTTCTGGCACTGGCACCCTGGGCTTGGGAGCCTGGTATGGGGCTGGGAGCCCTCATCCCTCCAGGGGGAACCTCCACAGCTGAGATATCTCTCCCAATTTTTTTTTTTTTAAGAGGGCAGTGTCACTGGCCCTCATATGTGGGATTCGAACCTGGGCCACTGGCATCCCAAGCCAGCTCTAAACCACCACACCACTCGGCTGGCCCTCTCTCCCAATTTTTAATGATCACACGTGGGTGTGGGACTGGTCTGTTTTGTGTGTCTGTCCCTCCTACCAGTCTCAAGGTGGCTTCTTCTGTATGTCCTTAGTTATAGCACTTCTGTTCAGCAAGACTGAAGGAGATTCTGAATAATGGTTGTTCTGTAGTTTAGTTAAAATTTAGATGTGGTCCTATGAGGAGGCAAGCACAGCATTTACCTTCTTCACCATCTTGACTGGAAATACTCCCCTTATACACTGTTGATGGGAATATGAATATGCAGCAGCTGCTGTGGAAAATGGTTCAGCATTTCCTCAAAAATTAAACATGAAATTATCATATGACCCAGCAATTCTACTCCCAGGTATATACCCAAAGGAATTGAAAACTGTTACTCAAAACAAATATATGTGCATGCATATTCAGAGTGGCACTAATCACAATATCTAGAAAGTGAGAACAACCCAAATGTCCATCAAAAGATAAATGGATAAACAAAAGGTGGTATATATACAAAATAGAATATTTTTCAGCTATAAAAAGGAATGAAGTGATATATGCTATACTATGGATGAACCTCAAAAACATTACGGTAAGTGAAAGAAGCCAGACACCAATAGTCACATATTATATGATTCCATTTATGTAAAATGTTCAGAATAGGTAAATCCATTGAGATGGGAAGCAGGTTGGTGGTTGCCAGGGGCTGTGGGGGTGGTGGGGGAGAAGGAATGGGAAACAACTGCTTAATAGGGTAAGGGTTATCTTTAGGGTGATGAAATGTTTTGGAAGTAGATAGAGGTGGTGGTTATAAAACATTGTGAATGCACTATATGCCACTGAACTAAAAGTTAAAAAAGAAAAGGAAAATTCAAATGGTGCAAGAGTGTTCAATCTCTCTCTCTCTCTCAACCCTTTTCTTACACAAATGATAGCTATGTTATACACATGGCTCTGAACCTCTCTTTTTAAAATTGACTATATGAATATATTGGAGACTGATCCATGTACATAAAGATCTCCCTCAATCCCACAGTTGCCCACGATTGACTCATCTAAGCCATTATTTGTTGATATTATTGGATTTAGGCACTTAGTGATATTTAGGCCTTTTCCAATCTTTTGTAATCATAAACAATGCTACAATGAATAATCTATTGGGTTGTCAGAAAAGTCATGACGCATTTTTGCAATGAAAGACATAGAAAAAACACGTCATGACTTTTCTGACAACCCAATAGTATACATTGATTTTAAAACATATATGTGAAGGATAAATTCATGGAAATAAAATTGCTGAGTCAAAGTAGTGCCTTTTTGATTCTGATAAATATTGCCAAATTGCTCCCTTAAGATTTATATGAATTTATATAACTCCACCAGCAATGCTATTTAGCTTGGTCTGTTTTGGACATCTTTGCCAACATTGTGTGTTTTCAAATTTAATCTTTGCCAATCTGATGGGCAATGAGAATGATTAAAAATAATAATAATAACAGAATTTAAATCATGTCACTCTCTTGCTTAAAACTCCTCAGTGGTTTTGCATTGTATCTGCATGAAATCTTACCACCCTGTCCTGGCCCACAAAGCCCTGCATGATCTGGTGTCCATCCTCCTCTCCAACCTCATCTCTTGCCTCCACTATTGTACATCTGCCTGTTGTTTTTTTTTGAGGGTAGTGTCACTGGCCCTCATATGTGGGACCCGAACCGGGGCCGCTGGCTTCCCAAGCCAGCACTTAACCACTGCGCCACTCAGCCAGTCCTACGTCTGCCTCTTTTTAGTTCCATTAACACACCTAGTTCATCGCCAACTCAGGGCCTTTGCACAAGCTGATCCCACCATCTGGAGTGCCCTTGCCTGAACCCTTCAGCCTCAATTTAATTGTTACCTCATGGCTCCTTGACTACTTTTAAAAGTGAATATCCTTGTCGTTCCTTGTTGTTGCACACTGGTTCCTTCATATCATTTATCACATCAGAAATTGCTTATATATTTACTTTTCTTCTGCACTAGATTTCAAGTTTCACAATGTCTGCCTCGTATTGAATGCTCATTAAGAATGTGTTGAAAAAATTCCTAACTCAAGTATACTTCCCCTACAATGCGTTATGCTGCTACTAAAGTAAACTTTTCAAAATAGAAATAAATACTTCAACTCTATATGGTATAAGAATAAAAACATAACCTATTTTGCTTTTTTATCAAGAAAAAAGAAGGGCTGACCGAGTGGCTCAGTTGGTTAAGAGTTGGCTTAGAGCGCATACTCTGAGCAACAGGGCCTCTGGTTCGATTCCCACATGGGCCAGTGAATGTGGCGCCCTAGCTGAGCTGTCGCTGAGCTGCCAACAGGTGGCTGGTGTAACAACAAGATTGCCTGTTCGATGGGGGGCTATGCCCACCCGCAACTAAAGATTGAACCCGGCACCTTGAGCTGAGCTGCCACCTGGATCGCTCAGAGGATAGGGTGTGTGCTCTTAACAACAAGGCTGCTGGTTCCACTCCCGCATGGGATGGTGGCTACGCCCACCCGCAACTAAGATTGAACACAGCACTTTGAGCTTAGAGGCCACGAGCTACCCGACAGGAAGCCAGATGGTGACTGGTGCCCTCCACAACGAAGATTGAAGAACAACAACTTGGCTGGTTCTCTTCCCCAATTCCCCAACACTGTTCCCCTCCACCAATTCCCCAATAAAATCCTCCCCCGCAAATAAAATCCTTAAGAAGAAGAAGAAGAAGAAGAAGAAGAAGAAGAAGAAGAAGAAGAAGAAGAAGAAGAAGAAGAAGGAGAAGAAGAAGAAGAAGGAGAAGAAGAAGGAGGAATTGAAAAAAATGTATGAAGAAATAAATGAATACTTCCCCTTGGACTCCCAATAACATCAGGCCTTTTTCATATTCTTTTATATCCCATGGTGTGTCATAAATACCTTGTGTTTCTAATGCTTGAATTTTCCTCATTCCCCAACTGGCTACCTTTCCCAGGTGTTTTCAGCCTGCCAAAATCATTCTTTGGTCCTTTGGAAGGCAAAACATGACTCACACCTTGTCACAGCTGTGTGTCCACAGAAGCAGATTAGAGGCCCCGTCAAAGACTTTCTGTAGTTACCAAAGCAAATCTCAGGTTGCAACATGCTGTCTCAGGAAAACAGACAGCTCCCCAGACTCATACGGTTAATAAAATTTTTCCAGTGAATCCACAGCATTCTACAGTTCTAAGCCAAGAGTCAAAGCAAGATGCAAACTTAGGAAATCCAAGGTAACACTTCTCATGTGAAACAGAAAGCATGTGAGTTCATGGAATACCCTTTTTATGGGTTGGGTTGTGTCCCCCACAAAATTAACATGTTGAGGGCTTAATCCAGTAGCTCAGAATGTGACCATATTTGGAAATAGAGCCCTTGCAGAAGTAAGTTAAGATGAGGTTATACAGAAATAAGGTGGGCCCTACACCAATATAACTGGTGTCCTTATCAAAAGGGGAAATTTGGACACAGACTCACATAGGGAGGATGCCATGTGAAGATGAAGGTAGAAGAATGCAAAAGATTGCCAGCAAGCCACCAAAAGCTAGAGAACATGGCACAGATTCTCTATTACAGTCCTCAGAAGAAACCAACCCTCCCAGAACAGTGAGACAATCAATTTTTGTTGGATAAGTCATTCAGTTTATGGTATTTTGTTATAGCAGTCCTGGCAAATTAATACAACCAGCAATCATGTTAGGCTAACTTGGACACTGTTTTCTGTATGCCTAAGGTAAGTTAGTCCATTCTACCATCTAAATAACCTCGATTGTAACCATTTCTTTGTTTGAGTGGTAGAAAAAACATGGGGTTTGGGGTGGGAGGTCCTGGGGTGTAGTTCTGGCACACATCCCCCACTCTGGCTTCAGTAGGCAGTAAGGTGAGAGGGGTGGACTAGTTGATCTCTTGATTTCCTCCCAGATCAATGCTCCGTGGTTCTGTCATTCACACACCCTTCCCCTCTATGGGCATGATTACCACCAAACAGTCTGCAAGGCTTAAGGAATCCAGGGCCAAAAAGGTTTCAACAGACAACTTAGATGTTGGGGTGGGGAGCTGCGAAGACCCCTCGCAGTTGGACTTTGATAACTATACCCTGCGTGCTTTCCCTTTGTACCCTTTCCCACTAACAGAACTGCCCTGTCTTTTCCATTCGCATGTGTAGAATTCAGTTTTAAACCACCTCACTGTAACTTTGTCTACTTGGAGATCTCACCTGGGGATGATGTTTAGGAGTCCTTTGGGGAAAAGTGAGAGCATTTTGAGTTATCACCATGATAAGGGGAGAGGGGGATCAGATTCATGGGCAAGGACCAGGGGTGCTAGGGGTCCTACAGTGTGCAGGGAAGTCCTACAAAATAAAAAATTCCTGGGCCGGCCGAGTGGCACAGTGGTTAAGCGCTGGCTTAGGAAGCCAGCGGCCCCAGTTCAGGTCCCACATGTGAGGGCCAGTGACACTGCCCTCAAAAAAAAGCAAAATAAAAAATTCCCCCACCCAAATTCCAATAATGTCTCTGCTGAGAAACACTTATAGGGTGGTGATGAGGAAAGAATATGGATCTTGGTGTCAGATGATGTTCCAATGACCTATTGCCATGTAACAAATCACCCCAAAACTTGATGTCAATTAATAATCTTATTACTCTCTCCCAGATGTAGGTTGACATATCAGTTGGGTGGTTCCACTTGGGGTCTCTCATGTGAGAGATAATGACTGGGACTGGAGTCAGCTGGAAGCTCACCTAGGCTAGATGTCAAAGATGGCGGATCACTCACATGGTTGACAGTTGATGCTGGTTAAGCTGGGATGTTAACTAAAATGCCTAGATGGCCTCTACACGTGGCTTAGTCTTCCTCCAGGATGGTGGCTGCTTTCCAAGAAGGAGTATCCCAGAGAAAACATCCGGTAAGACCAAAGTAAAAACTGCGTTTATTCTTATGACCTAGCCTTAGAAGTCACCCAACATCACTCACACAGTTTTATATCGACCAAAGTTGTCACAAGAGCTGCCCAAATACAAGGGATGGAGAAATAGACTCCATATTTTGATGGAGAAGTGGAAGAAGAGCATGAGCGATTAGTCCATCTTTGAAAATATAATCTACACATTAGTCCAACCCTCTCACCGTACTGCCTACTGAAGACAGAGAGGGAAATGTGTGCCAGAGGACTTAGCGTTAGGCCCTGCCTCTGCCACTTACTATATCAAAGACTTCCATTAAATCCTGACCCTCTCTGAGTTTTTGGTGTTTTCCTGGAAAACAGGGAATAACATGGCACCTAATTTCCCAGGGTGCCTTGAAAACCTATGGTGTTACCCTTGCTAGGTATTACTGTTGTTTTTTTCTTTTCTTTTTTTTAAAAGATTTTATTGGGGAATCGGGGAAGGGAAACAGACATGTTGCTGTCTTTTTGTTCTTCAGTCTAGTTGTGGAGGACGTTGCTTCACTGGCCCATGTTGGTATTATCATTGCGCTCTTCCCGGATGAGGCAGATGGGTCGCAGGCCTCTGGATGGCCGCTCATGGCAGCTCACAGCAGCTCACACTGGCTGCCAGCTGCTCATGCTGGCTGCCGGCCACTCACTGTAGCCTATTGCAGCCCGCTGCAGCAGGGGCTACAGCCCACATCATCTCCAGGGCTTTCACAGCCCAGCTTCAGGTGGAGCTGTTTGTTAGCTATAGAGGGCAGTTTCACTGGCCCTCATATGTGGGATCCGAACCGGGGTCGCTAGCATCCCAAAACCAGCTCTTAGCCAATGTGCCACTCTGCTGGCCCGGTTTTTTCTCATTAGTAGGAATGTCAGTCCCAGTTCCAGAATTCTCCTAATACTATGCGTGTCTCTGCCACTGACTTTGTCTTTACTGACAGTGGCTAAGGGATTTGAAGAGCACTCTAGGTGTGTTTGGAGTTGGTAAAACCATCGTTTAACTAATTGCAGGCCTAGCCTTCTTTCCTTTATTGGATTTTTAAATTAATTTTTATTTATATTCTATCAAAATATATCATTGTAAAAGCCTCTTGACCACCTTCCTACCTGATCTTCCTTTTATTCCCCAGGGACAACCCCTTGCAACAATCATAGCTTTTCTTTGTATTTACATTCACATTTTTAAATAATAGGTATATATATAGATCTTGAGTCACTTTAAATATTTTCCATTATAGTAAGTGAATATTTTATAACACTCACCCCTCCCCTTTATGAGCTTTTTATCCTTCCAACATAATTGTTTATAAGTTTTTGGTTAGATCCTCACGTAGTGTTTTCAGTATTATGATTATGTAAAATCAACATTATTCACTACTGAGCCAAGTAGTAAACTGAGATTACATTTCTTTTTTTTGCAACATTTTCTTCTTCCTGGAGTTGCTAACTCTTTCATATTTTGCATGTGCTTTGTTTTCTCTAAACATCTTAGTCTTTTCATATTTTCAGCAACCCTGCAAACCCGTTATTGATTTCTTCCTGGAGTCCTCAGTGCACCACTGTAACCTGGACTGGTTGGTTCCTAGGCCTGCGCCATAGCTGTCACCCTGGGACTTCACTTCACCAGAACCTCAGAAATTCCCTTTGCCCTTCTCCTTGGTCGAATCACAAGCCTACCTCTTTCTAGTTTACTCGCTCCTCACGGTGGAGCATCTTCCAGTAGCTTCCCAAGAAAAGGTACATCAGATGTAAATTTTTTTTGTATTTTGCATGTTTGAAAGTATCTTCATTTTACCCTCCTACTTATTGACAGTGTGGCTGGGAATAGAAATTTAGACTGAAAACACAAGTATTTTCAGTTTCTGTTGCTTGTTTATTGTTTCCGTTTCCTTCATAGATCCTTTTGTTTTTCAGTGTGATTATTTTATTCTCTACCATGTGTATGCTTTCCTCCCTGGTGATCCTTGACTACCCTTCATATTTAAAGATGAGGCCCTAATGAGCTGATTGGTAATTCTGTGTACACGGATGGGATTTATTCTAGGATGACTAGGCAGACAATGGGATTTTTCTCCGGGAACCTCCAAATGTCAGTATAGTATGTATGTCTTTTTCCTGAAGTGGATCAGTTGCTGCAGAAAAGAATCTGTTTTTCTGAGGTTAGGTGGCAGAAGAGGTAGGGGAGAAGAATTCACTTGGTGTGAAAACATCTGTTCCAGCCTCCCTCTGTACCTGATGTCATTAGCACAAAGTCTCTCTGGTTCAGTGTTTATGGATAATAAACCTCCTCTCTCCTACAGGAAAAGTAGGACTCGGGAGCTGCAAGTCTACCTGCCTTTGATAAATACTTCTAAATATCCCTTTGTTTTCACACCCCACATCACCTCCTTTCACAGCATCTGGTTCCCTGATTCTTGAGGCTTGCCAAGGTTCTATGGGCCATAGCAACTTACTTCTCTTTGGGGTATGCTACCCTTGCCCCCAGGCACTCAGTGAGATGTTCCTCCTCTTTGCTAATTCTTTCACCTTTCCATTGTCTTCATAAACTGTGGTTCAGGGTTACATACGTCTCCCAGCATATAAGAGACTTGAGGAGGGGTAGAATTTGCTCTGCCCACCATCGTGACACTGGAGGTCCTGGCAGCCTTGAAGTCAGTGTTGGGAAAAACTGCATTTGGTGCTACCCTCAAATCAACAAACACAGGTGGAGCATCTCAAAGGGCTCGGAACTCTGTAATGACAACATGAGTAACAATAACCATTTTAGCACCTACTATGTGCCAAATACTTTGCATAAATTATCTTTAATCCCCACTACTACCTGTCAGGTAGATATTATCTCCATTTTACAAATGAGGAAACTGAAGCCCAGCAAGTTTCGATAACTTGGTCCAGTTCATGCCTCTAATAAGTGGCTGAGTCAGGGTTTCAATACTAGTCTGTCTGGCCCCAAATTCCCTCTAACAACCAAAGCCTTACAAGCCTACCTCAAATCACCCAGTAGGTGGTCCTTAAATCTTGGGTAATCAGTCATATCCAACACACTGTTATGCGCCAGTGCTTAGAAGGGAAGCCACAGTGTATCCTTTCATGGTGCAAATAAGCTCCCTTGGTGTTATGTTCTGTTTAGTTGTTCTTGTCTTGTGTTTGTTTGAGGTGAGCCCTCCAGGTAAGCTGCTAGGCCTTGAATCTGCAGTGTGCAGCCATGAGCTGATTTTAAAAGAACTTAGTTCAATAGGAAGACTAATAAAACCAGTTGCCCTCCCCCTGCTCTGACTCCTGCTGATTGTGGAGCTGCAAGCAGGAGCAAGCGTAGCCATGGTGATGGTGGCTGTGTGCTGACAGCCAGCTGAGGGAGAGGGAGAGTCGGGAAGAGGAAAAAGGGAGAGGGAAACTGGGAAGAGGCCTCCTGCAGGGGATGGAACCAATGAATTTCTCTGGAGAGGCTCCTTTGGAGAGGGGCCATGGGGGCAGGGCTGCCCCCCCAGGAAACTGGGCGCCTTCCACGGCCCACCTGCCTTTCCCGCCTCCTCAGCACTCACGTTCTCACCTCTTCCCCTGACTCACCACGCAGAGGGGTGACTCACAGCACCTGGGGTGTAACCAGGACAGGAGGCACACGGAAGCCTCTGCTGGGGTGCTCAATGGGCTGGGGGTGCAGGTGCAGCATCCAGAAAAGGCAACTCTGAAGGACCTGGGCTCCACTTGGACAGGGTGGAGAAGGTGATGCTGCAGGTCCCTTCTCCTGCCATCTGTCCCCGCCCTGCCTCCAGCTCCACCATTTCCTGGTCCATTTCCCTGCTTGGTGGCGGAGGGTTGTCCTGTTGACAGTGCTTGACAGGGAGGGTGAAGAGACCTGGATCCATTGCTTTCACAGGCCTCGGTACCCCACTATACATCCAGTGTTCCCCGAATGTCAATCCCTGCTCCAATCCCTTTACAAGCTTCCCACTGCTCCTAGCATAAAGACAAGAACCCTGCAAATGGCAGATGCAGCCCAGAGGCACTGCACCGGCCTTCCCCTCCAAGCCCAACTCCTACCTCAGTCCCCTTCAAGCTCTGCCCTGGACCACATTGGACCTTTTCTTTCCCGGCAGTTTTCTTATAGGATCATTGCATATGCACTTTCCTCTGCCTAGGAGGCCCCACTCCCTCCCTGCCTTTTGCCCCTTCAGATACGAGCCTGAATATCACTTCCTAGGAAACATCTGTCTTGGCCTTTTGGACCAGTCACATCACCCCTGAGGCGCCTATAAACCTCTCCTTTGCAGCACTCCTCACAGCTGCCATGTCTTAGTATGATATCTTTCCCCGCACTGGACTGAAGGGGCCAGGAGGGGAGGGCAGGCCTTTGTCTCTGCTCCCATGACTTCCCTGCACCCTGCATAGTGTCTGGCAGGTGTTTGTCACTCAGTAGGAAGGAAGAAAGAGAGGAAGGGGGCAGGGGGAGGAACACATCTATTAGCCCTGCTAGGAAGAATAGCTGCAGGCAACTGCCCTGCACCTGCCCAACTGGGAGCTAGAAAGCAGTGTGACTTTCTCCTGATCTGCTGTTCCCCATCTGCCACGAGGCCATGATCATGGTGAAACTACTAAGTAAATTAAGGGCTTTGGGCTTCTTGAATCTTTTGTCTTACTCTCAAAAATGTATTTCTTAAAGGTGGGAGCAGCTAGTACTTCTAGCATGAAAGGAAATGTTGCTTGAACACCCTGCCTGACTCACATTTCAGAGAGTTTGCTTTCTTTCCTGCACCTACCAGTCCTGGTCCCATGTCCCCCCAGCTATCTGATTTCCTTGGGATCATGTGTCCCTAAAGGCCACTGACAGGAAAGGACTTGAGGGAAGGTCTGGGAATAGCTTCTGGAACCAGGCTCCCCTCAATGAGGGTGGCTGAGCTTCCAGCTAGGGGAGATAGAGCAGAATGAAAGTTTCAGAGGTCCTTTTCTGAAGGGGTAGAGAAGCCAGTTCCTCTCAGCCTTGCAATCCCAGCCCAGGTCCTTGCAAAGGGCTCCAGAGAGTGAGTCACTTCTGATAAACCCAGGCCAGAGGGATTTTGATAAGACAGAAGGAAGACTGTTTACACTCAGCTCTGGGTCTGCTGTGGAGGCCAAAGAATATCCTTTGGAAAGTAGAAGAAATCCTGGCGGAAACTAGAGGGAAGGTAGCGTAGTAACCTACTGCTCCAACTTACATTTTCTTGAACTTATGTTTAAAGGGCTCTGAGTCCGTCCTATTAGAGAAAAGTGTCTTAATGCATAATGCAAAGCAAATGCGTTCTTTAGCTGTGTGACTGAGTAAATTATTTTACTTCTCTGCTTGATGAACTGCCTCGAAGCCAACTCAGATGATCTATTGAGGTCCGTTTCACACTAATAAATATTTATGGAATTCATTAAAGCCTCTTCTGACATGAACTTGAGTTTGAATCTCGATTTTTGCATTTGCTGATTTTCCATTTCTGTCAAATGGAGGCTTCTCACGGATTGTTGTGTGCATCTCCAGCCCAGCACCCAGTTCCTGGAAGCAAGGAGCTGGCTAGATGTTAGTCACGACACCCCTCTTTCCTCACCTTCCAGTTGGTGTGGAATGGGCTATTGTGGGTGTTTAGTGGCCAGTACATTATGCTTCTGAAAGGAACCTGGCTCTTAAGAATGATCTGGAAACCACAAGATTTCATTCCTTTACTCAACAGGTGCTGGACTCAAAGTGCTTCAGCTTCTGTCTCACAGAGCACTTCTTTGTGAAATCCTGTTTCAGATAAACCAGCACTGCTTTAAGAAGAAGCTAAAGCCACAGTCAAGACTAGAAGTGTTCTTAGGGGTGACCTGCCTGAACATCTTGGTTCAATGTATAAGACAACAGGTTTTCAGAGTGAAGGTACCCACCCAGGATCATCCAGAGAGCAGGTGGTGGAGGTGGGACAAGAGCCCAATTCTGCCATCAGATAGAAGTTGCTTTTGGACCTTGGTTCACCCACTGTACATTCTTCCTGAATCTTAGGGCCCTCCTCATTCCCATCAAAAGTTAACAGGGAATTGAGGTATAAAGTCCAGTTAGTTGGAGCTGACTTTCTGAGTAGTGGCTCCCTTTGATCTTATAAGCTTATACACACACACACCAGGAAAATGTAATATTAGATCAACAGTGAAGAGCGTGTTATCAATTATGAAAGGTCATTTCTAACTCTTAAGGTTCTGTTTGATTAGTTAGTTTGTTTTTAATATTAGCCAAAGATAGTCATTTATCTACAGACCCCTTGAGGCTCAACCAATGGGTCAAAGGTCTCATTGAGTTGCCAGTAGATGTTGTGATCAGAAGGAATTCCATGGTCACTCAGGACTGAACATGTGGAAGCCCACACATCTGCCCCTCCTGCCTCCTTGCAAAGGCCCAAGGAGAGATTGTCGCATGTGACAAGTGTAAATCTCCCAGGAATACCCTGCACAAACCAGTGTCCAATTAAGCTGTGGAGGAAACAGTGTAGGATGGGGCAGAGTTTCCACTTTCTTATCAGAGACTAGGGAAGGACCTACAGGGGAGAGCTCCCCATCCCCTGGAGAGAGAGCACGCCCCTCTGGTTCTCCCAGCCTTGTGATGTAAGTAAAAGGATAAGTGGTATTTGTTGGGTCCTGAAAAATGTAAGGTGATTCCAAGTAAACAATCTCCAGCCCAGGGCAGGAGAAAGGTTGCCGCCCTAAGGGTAGCACCACTAGCCTTGACTTCCAAGACAACAGGTGGTGCTCAGGGCAAGGGTGGTAGGAGATATGGAATAAGAGGCTGGGGTTCCTGGAGGCTGGAGGCCACTGCTATCAGAAGGGTTGGAGCCACAAGTGAATGGCACAGCCTGGCAGAGTCAACTGAGTGTAGAGAAATTCTATTCAAAAAACTTAAAAGGAACCCTCAAGTCTCATTTCAAGCTCTGCTGAGACACGAAGATTGGGTAGACCTTGGGGGACATGGAGACTCAGAGGGGCAGCAGGAGTGGACCAAACTGTAGCCTACAGAGACTCCTAGTAGAATACATAGTATCCAGCTAAGAGCACAACATGGGAGTAAGATAGCTCGGTTTGAATTTCAGCTCTTCCATTTACTAGATGTGTAACAGGTATGGGGCAGATGTCTAAACCTTAGTTTTCGCAACTGAAAAAAAAACTGGGATAATAATACCCACCTAATATTGTTCATGAAATTTCATCAGATACATGAAACAGTTATCATAGTGTCTGGCACATTACAGTAAGTGCTTGCATCAGTTATCTATTGCTGCATAACAAATTACCCCCATATTTAGGGTCTTAAGAAAACAAACATTCATTATCTTGCAACTTCTGTAAGTCAGGAATCTGTGTCCCCGCATAGCTGGATGCTTTTGCCTCATAGTCTCTCAAGAGGTTGCAGTCAAGCAGCTGGCAAAGAAGTCTCACCCGCAGGCTCAGCTATAGGAGGTGAGACCCCTCCAAGCTCAAGTGGTGATTGGCAGGCCCAGTCTCTTACCTTGTGGTCCTCTAGTGAGGCTCCCTCATGGCATGGCAGGTGGCTTTCTTCAGGGCACAGAATTCAAGAGAGAACCAGAGCATGAGAGAGTGCCCAAGGAGGAAGCCATTTTTTCATAATCTAATCTCAGAAAGGCACCCCATTACTTCTGATATATTCTCTTCATCAGAAGTGAGCTAATAAACCCAGTGGTTATATGGAGTATGAACTTCAGGAGGCAGAGATCATTGGAGGCCATCCTAGAGAATGCCTACCATGGTATTTAATTAATATTACCTATTTTATTATTCCTTTCATACATCTTATTCCCCCAAATGATTCACCATTAATGCCACTATAAGTTTTCACTTTTGTATTTTGCTGCTGCTGTTCCTTCTGCCATAAATGCCTACTTCCAAATACTTACATTTTTCAAACCTATCCATTGCTTAAGGCCAAACTCAAATGCCACCTCCAGGCAGGCTTGGCTAATTTCCTCTCATAAGAAGTAAGTAGAAAGTAGTCGTTTCCTTCTCTGAAGTCCATGGTGGAAAAGTGACAAAGGACAGTTATTTTATGCTCAAGAAGATGAATGCAACAACACTTAGATGAATAGGAGCAAGGTAACACAAATACATTTCATGTACTTTTCTCTCAAAAACAAGCTATTGGTTTTTTGCATCCTGGATCAATGAGGGCAGCAGCTCTGTTAGGCTATTGTAGAAACTGTTTTCATATTTCCGCTTGTTATGGACTGGCTAAGCATCTATCCATTTGTTAGCCCCTGGGACTAGGCTTCTAGAATAACCATAACATGGGCCAGAAAAATGAAGAGTCCTCTGTAGGGTAGGCTCCAACATCTCCAACAGCATGTACAGACACAGTGCCTTCTGCCCGGCTAGACATAAATCACTTGGGAAATAAATCTAACTGTGGTGGTTCATTCTTCCAAGAACTCTCTTGTGGGTTTGAAAATTCCATTTTCTATGAGGCCTGAAAAGAGCCCTACTGCACACCAAAATGCTGTCCTCTAAATGAGTCCAGATATCCCAAAAGGGTGAATTGCCATGGAGTTTCCATGGGGGTTGTAGGCTGCGGAAGAAGAGATAAAGACAGTGCAGCAAATGTAGCTGATGTAGAGTCATGGATCTTGATGGAACCAATTCAGCCACAGCCTTGGGCAAAGGGACATCAGGTCAACGCCGGAGGAGAAAGGAAGGAAATTCTCGTGTGCTATCCCACTGCAATGTGCCAGGCTGAGCACTTCATATTCACAGTCTTATCGAATCCTCAGGAAAGCCTGGTGAGGTAGGGGGCTTCTACCCTATTTACAGATAATGAAACTGAGGTTTGGTGAGGTGAACTGGACTGCCCAGGTCACACCACCAGTAGAACACAGGACTGTTTGACTCAACGCGTTTTTATTCCATGATCTCTTCTTATAAATGACTGTGGAAGAACAAAGGGAAAGGCAGGGCTATAAGACAAGCTAACTAAAGTAACTCCAAAAATAGCTATTAAAGACCAAGCTTGAAGTTTATTTACTTCTCCAAGCTCCCAAATCGAATTTTAGCAGAGCTTCCCTTATTGTTTCTGAGTGGCAAAGTAAGAAAATCTTCTATAAGGACACCTTGGAGTAGAGGGTGGGAAAGGATGCTGAGTACAATTAAAAACAAGACCTCCACAATCCCCTGCCCCCTGTCAGCACCCCACCTTTATCAAAAGATACGTACTAAAAGTGATGATGCAACCGCAAAGTTAGCAGGATGGACAGTCTCAATCTAAATGTTAGCTTCCATTCTTATGTGAACCATCTCCCTCTCTCCTTACTCTTCCCATCCTGGCTCTCTGTCTTTTAAGATTGAGTCCATTTTCCTGTCCCAAAGGAGATGACTCCCAGAAGGAAGCAGAAGGCGCAAGCCAGGAAAAGATACAGGACTGATTCAAGACTGGAGTAAGAAGATGAGCCTGGAACTCTTGATGCCAATCTTTTCCTGCTGGCCTCAACTTGATGATGTGGACTAGTTTTAACTACTGTTGAGTCTTTGGGGGAAGTGTGGTTATGAAGGGACTCGGAGGTCTAGAAGTGACCACTCAAGACAATATGGTAGGATTTGTCCTTTGATCTTCCCAACAAAAATACTTACTTAGCATAAACCCTCTGCCAAACACAAGTAGGTACAATGGGATTCAACGGAGAGAGACTCAGACCCTGCCCTCAAGGAATCTAGAGTTATATAGGGGAAATATAATGTGCACACATCACTTAAAAATAGGACAGCATGTTATAAATGCCATTAGAAAGATAAAATCAAATTACTATTCCTTAAAATGGAAGAAAAGTCTGACACGTGCCATAATGTTAATGAACTTTCAGGACTTATTTTAAGTGAAATAAGCCAATTACAAAAAGACAAGTACTGGGCCGGCCGAGTGGCATAGTGGTTGGGATGCCAGCGGCCTGGTTTGGATCCCACATGTGAGCGCCAGTGACACTGAAAGAAAAAAAAAATGACAAGTATTGTATAATTCCAGTTATATGAGGTACCTTAGTAGTCAAATGCATCGAGACAGACAGTAGAATGGTGTTTGCCAGGGAAATGGGGAGGGGAAAATGAGGAGGCTTTATTTAATGGGTGCAGAGTTTCGGTTTTGCAAAATGAAAAAGTTCCAGTGATTGGTTGTACAACAATGTAAATACACTTAACACTATTGAACTGTATACTTAAAAATGTTCAAGATGGTAAAAATTTATGCTCTGTGTATTTTACCATAATCAAACTTTTTTTTTAATTTTAATAAAAAAATACTATTGACCTGCAGAAGGTAAAGCAATTATATATCTAACTAGAAATACCCAAGAAGGTTTCAAGGAGGAGGGGGAATTTGAGCTGAGCCTTCTAGAATAAATGGGCTAACGGTGGACAGAAAAGAACATTTCAGGTGAACACAGCAGCAGGAGCAAAAGCACATCTTTTTTTAAAAATCCAGCAATTTTTCTCTTCCATTGCATCAACCCTTAACAAACATTTTTCCAGTGATCAAACTGCTGGAGCCTGTATCTGTGACTCTCTCCTGTGACATCTCAGTGAGACTTGGCTCTCCTGCCTCCTGCCTTCCTTCATCTCTTCCCCTCTCTGTGCATGCCTCTTCCTGCCTCTTGTTCTCACTCTCCCTCTGGTGTCTTTTGAACCTTCTAAAATGAAATCATTGACAAAGGTTTGCTTTCAGCCCAGAGGCAGGCTTCCTTGAGGTCTCTTTAATAACAGCAAACACCCAGAGGCTGACACACCTTTATTAACAGGCCCTGTTTTGTTGTTCTTTTTCCTCCTTGGATACCTGAAGCTTAAGAAGAAATTACCTCATCACTCACAACAGACAAGTCTCAATGGTAAGAACAGTCTTTCTGACAGACACTCCATTGCCAATTCTGCCTGACTGACAGCATTTTCACAGAAGGGCACTCTGACAGGGAGGAAAGGGAAAAAACTGCGATTGACACTGAACTCGTGAACAGAAGTCTAGAGAAGGGTAGGCTCCACGGAGAATTTCTTCATTTGCTGCAGGGGTAATAAAGCCGGAATTTATTATTTTCCGTTAATCATGGAGATCCATGGCCAGAATCCCATTTCTGATGAGCATGGTAACCAGGGAAAAAGGGAAGGCATCTCAGGCTCCAGGAAGAACCCTCTCCCATCCCCGCCCTCACACTAGCCGTTCTGTCAGCCATCTTCCCGGTGTCTGGTGGAGTCAGGGCCTCAGGTGGAAGGTTCCCTGGCTCCTGTGGGCAGCGTGGAGCTCAGCCTCTAAGCTTCCCTAAGTGCAGCCTCACCCACTGGGAATGCACAAGTCATGCCTGTAAGATCGAATCTGGTTGACCCAAAGTGAAACCCTCGCTTCTCTCTGCCCAGTGGGATTCCCACAGGCTGTCAGATCGCCAATTAGAAAATCGCCGGGTTTTCAATTCTGTCCTTTTTGTCCAGTCCTTCATTTTCCATCATTAATGAGTGAGGACTCAGTACCCTTTTGGGGGACAACTGGTGCCACTCCTGGGCATAGTCCAAGCAGCAGCATCACAGGCCCCACACCTCTCCACAAAGTCCGTCTCTACCCTGGGGCTCACGCTGCCCTTTTCTCAGTCCCTGCCGCTTAGTGTAGACAGCCACAAGTAATCAAATGTTGGCGAGAAGGCCTGGGTTCCGACCTGACATTTACTTTCTAGGAACTGACCGCTTGGGAGTTGAGGGAGGGAAATCCAATTTAGTGACCATGGTTCCTTCCATGGTGTTTATTCAATTCCATTAAAAATTGTAACCACAGGGCCGGCCGAGTGGCGCTGTGGTTAAGCGCTGGCCTGGGAAGCCAGTGTCCCAGGTTCGGGTCCCACATCTGAGGGCCAGTGACACTGACCTCCCAAAAAATAAAAATAAAAAATAAATACAAAATAAAAAAAAAATACAAAATAAAAAAATTGTAACCACAGAATCATGGAATCTCAGCACTAGGAGACATCTTAGGTGTTAGCATGGCCAAGCCCGGCAAAAAGCAAAAATCTTCCATAAGTGTCCCAGCTGGCTGATGCCGGCCCAAATGATCCGTTTTCCCTGATGGAGAATGTACTCCATTTAGGAGTGAACTTAACTATTAGAAAACTCTTCCTTAGACTGAATGAAGACTCAATTTTGTTCCTTTAATAGCTTCCACGCATAGATACTAATGCCAGGCGTATGTGTCTATAATATGTATGTTGACTGACTAACTGACTGACTGACTGACGGACTATCTGAATAAATGAATAAATTATTAAACAGAGTAAATTGGCCAGGAGGAGAAAAAGGGAAGGAGAGAAAGTAATTGCAATGATGACAGGTAGGAAGATAGTGGGAAGGTTTGGGAAAGGAAAATTTTTCTAAGGATTTTTTTCTTTTGGCGGGGAAGGAGGGTGATGGGGAAGCCTGATTGTCCTAGCAAATGTTTTCATTCCCTAACAAACCAACCAAAATATGAAAAAAAGAAAAAAACAATAATCCATTTTATAAGTAAATCAGATTTTACAAATAAATGCATTTGTGAAATGAATTAAATTAATTTTAATTAGTGTAAAAGTTACTGAAGACAAGTATTGCCTATTTTCCCCAAGTTGCTTTGTCATGACCTACTTCTCTCTCTCTCTCTCTCTCTCTCTCTCTCTCTCTCTCTCTCACACACACACACACACACACACACACACACACACACAAAAGCTTACAAATCATTGCTTCCTGGCCTCCTCAGAGGGAGCTAGCTATATAAACCAGCCAACAATTACCTTTGTCAGAGCTAAGGCACCCTCCCCCTCTGCCTCTTATCCTCAAACAGCTGCCCCCCTGCCAATTAGGGTGGCAAAAGGCCCTCCCTGGCACCACCATCCCCCACCCCACTCCCACACACCCACCCACAGCTCCATATTCTGCAGACAGGCAGCAAACACACATTGCATCTTTCCTGCTGTGTGGGAGGGTTGGGGAGAATTCCCAGGGTACAAGCTGCAAGTGCTCCCCTAAATCTCAAGATAAAGATGGCTCATCCTTACAGGGCCTCACTTAGTGGTCCTAGACTTGGGCTCACAGCATCTGCCATTTTCCCTTCCCTCTCTCCTTCCCACCCCCTCATATACCCTAGGAATGGTTCCCACCTACCAGACACCACGGCATACTCTCTCTCCCCGATAAAATAGGAGAGGGGGCCTTGCCAATGTGTCTGGTGTCTGAGTCCGCCCTGCAGGAGCCCATCCTCTAAAAACAGCCCCTTCTGCAGGGCACC
The DNA here is from genome assembly GCA_033961575.1 of Aselliscus stoliczkanus. NCBI lineage: Eukaryota > Metazoa > Chordata > Mammalia > Chiroptera > Hipposideridae > Aselliscus > Aselliscus stoliczkanus. The sequence goes on from CM066731.1 coordinate 31,051,906, forward strand.
TGAATGCTGGGAGTGCAGCAGCAAAGGCTGCAGAGGCTGGTACTAAAAATGCCACTTGTGTTCTGGATAGGTAACCTCCTCCACTGCCCCCCTTCCCCCACCATCTGGGATTAGGAAACCACAACTATCAGTGCCAAGTGAGATGGAGAGTAGGAAACCGTACATGGTTTTCTGACAGCAAGGACAGCCAATCTAGATCATACCAGTCAGACCCTCCCAGTGTTCCATAATTTGGCTACAAATACACCCTTGGCTTTCTGCCTTTCATTTTGCAGATAACAGTAGCTATACTTCATCAAACATCTACTAGATAGTCTATGCACTGGTGCTTCGAATTCTCAGTACAGAAAGGACCCTAGATATCAATCAAGGTTTATGAGGCTCCTATTATGCGTCTGACTTTCTGCTAGAAGGTTAATATTTGTTCATCAAATACAGGATGTCTTTTCCAGTCCCATGAATCAGAGTTGGTCATTCTTCCCTGTGCTCCCTCAGCACTTCGTTAGACCAAATATTCTAGGATGTTTTTCATGCAGTTCTGTTCTACAACTAGTGGGTATCCTATCTATCTCTCCACTCAGACCAAGAAGGCCATGAGGGCAAGTCAAATTCCTCCCGAATCCCTCCCTGCTCCTAGCACAAACCCAATACACAGGGGCTTAACAAAGATGCTCACAATGGAATTCCCATCTTCTTCTTTCCCTTCCACCATACCAAGAAATAGCCGTTTCTTTCCAGAAGGGAAGTCTGGCCCTCCCTGGGAATGGCTCCCAGGTGTAGACGGGTTTTATTCAAGAATCTGGTAAGACACAGAGTTACAATGTGCACCAGGGGCCCTGTCAGAGCTGATACCAACAACGTGTAGAGGCTTAGACCCAAGTCTTGTTGGGTTGTCCTCCTCTGTATGACCTTGGCCTTATGACAGGAAGCCATGTGCTTCCTCTGGCCTAAAAGGCCTGGAGCAGCATCTCCACCCCAAAGTGTCCTCTCATTAAGTGTCATCGGAATGGCAGTCAAACCTCCCTAATTTTGCTGGGTAATTTTCATTTCAAGTATTCTATTTCATTGTTCCTACATATTCACGTCCATGTGTCAGACTATGCTATTTCCAGTTGAGAAAACAGAATTTGGAATTCTACTCTCCAACAATCTTTCTTTTGGCTATTCAGAAGTCCCCCATAATTGTTTGGGTTCCCCTTAAAGTGGAGACCCTAAGCAAAGGATTCAAGTGCAAATGTTGTATCTGGGAGAGGCAGACAGCACCAGTAAGGGAATGGGAAGAGAGACGAGAAAAAGAAGGCAGCTAATAAGGAGTCTGGGACCTAGCCAGCTGCTAACATGGGTGACAGAGCTTCATCCCACCCGGGAAACTCTGGGGATTCATGTAAAGCGCACCCCTCAGACATAGCTCACCTGAAGGGTGCAGGGGTCAGGGCATTCATCAACAATGCTCCTCAGTCACTGGTTGTATGATGCTCCTGCGGAGGCTCTCAGCCTGCCATCAGATAGGGAAGGGTGCTCCAGTAGTGAGTGGAAGCTCCTAGACAGCAAAGTACCACATTGGAATCAGCTGGAAGCTGGAATGGTGTACATGGATTGGTAAGAACCAAGACACGTGGTAGGGTACTGGCAGAGTGTTCTACAACTTCTCACCTCTAGGAGATGTGACTGTAATTCACATATGAGGGGTTGTGGATTTTAATGACTGAGAGCTAAGTCCTTTAAGAAAAGGACCCAGGATCTAAATTAGTGCCAAGGAGGCTGAAGAAAAAGATACTGAAAAAGATGATGGGTATACACAGCTCCTCACACCTCCCAATTCTGCACTGGTCCAATCTCCTTAGTCCTGCATTGACAGGAGGCAAACAGCTGTTTCTAGCAGTTAGGGTGGGAGCCAAACCCCAATCAGAGGCCCACAGTCTGTCTGTCCGAGTTTCACTGGGACTTCAGTGGGAGAAAACAGGAGGGAGAAGGAAGGATGGGATAAGTTGGGAACTAACGCTCCCCAAATACCTACTCCAGTACAGCCCTTTCCATTCCTGATACTATCTGTTCTAGGTTCACAACAACCCTTCAAAACCAACACATGACCCGTGAGTTGGCCAATGGGAATAATGTCTGCTCAGAATGGCACCCACTTCTTTAGAGCAATGTTAATTTAGACCAAGGTGGGGCCTGCCAGTCATGGTCTTCCATCAGCCTGGCCACAGAAACTGCTCCGGGAACGTACGAGTGAGCCAACATGACACAATAGGTGGACATCCCTGGGATTTTCCAAAGCAGAGCAGGGAAAGAGAGCCTTTCATCTTTGGTCACTCAGCTGTGAGAATATAAGTTTGAAATTGCTGGGCCCATGAGTCTTTCCTCTTAGGAAAGAAAAAACACTAAGAAACAGGGAGACAGAGAAAGTTCCAATGATGCTCCTATCCATTTGTGTATATGAACAAATACATTCTCCCTTTTCTCTTAAACTACTTCAGGTAGTTTCCACCATTTGCAACTGAAAAAATAACTACTATTCACGCTGGTTTTCTGGATAAGTATACTAAGACTCCAAAGGTTAGGTAACCTGCCTGAAACACACACGGCCCAAGTGCCAGGGTAGGTGGCCTCTCCATATCTATCTGGCTCTGAACCAGTGCTCTGTATCTTCTGGTCAGTCTCAGTAACATCATGCGAGGCTAGTGCCAATGGTGAGCTAGAGCTGGCTATCACTAATGACAGCCCATTATTAATATTTAGGAATTTTGTGAGCTAGTTGACATCACACTGTTAGCTTGAAAGTGACCATGTTAGGAGTATTTACACTACAGAAATTGGCAAATGGTACAAAACCAGGGCTTCCCCCAACCCACCCCACAAGTCAGTTGTTAAATATTCAACACTTATATCTTGAAAGTTCATTTCCTCTCTGGGCTCAAAGGGGACATTCTCAGTACCACTCTTGGTACCAGCGCATGTCCAGGGTCCACCAGGTGTCTGATTCTGGCAGAGATGCCCCCAGAAAGCCACAGGTACTTGGGTGAGCCCTCCTCAACCTGCATCAGGGGACTCTGGAGCTCCATGTCGCTGCATAGGGTCCCTATGGGCATGAACCAAGTCCCTTCTGCTTTTGGTCTTACACAGCTCAGCTCAGCTTGACACATAGCGAGTGTATGCTGCCCAACTTGGCAATGAAGCAATTCCTGCATCCAGGCCTGTCTCACTCAAGAAAGGGGAGAACGGTTTTAGGGGAGCTCAATTTGCTTGTGGAGTCCCCACAAAGAAAGGAGAATGGGAGTCTATTCCCAGGGGATGGGCAGCGACCCAAGTTGTCATGGGCAGAAGCACACCATCTTCTGGCCCCTCCTTCTCACTCAGCACAGAGGCAGCCCAGGCTGCATTTCTGACATCAAATCTTGTGTGAAATTTGGCTGTGACCATTGAAAACAAAAGTCAATGACACATTTTAAAGGAACAGACATTAGTATACTCAAAGCAGCATCCAAATGCAGACATCTAACCTTGTGTGAACCTGTGTGTGTGTATGTGTGTTTGTATGTTTGAATTTTGTTTGTTTGTTTTTCTCAGACATGGGAGGGTCTTCCAGAAAAGCAAAGGTAGGGGACTTCTGTGAGCTTCAACTAGGAACCAGGATAAATGCAAGTCAGAGGGACAGGTGCGAAGGTCTCCAGGTACAAAGAGGAGCCTGGGGAGGTGGGTTAACTAGTCCAGGCCACAAATGAGGGTCCTTGCAGAAGGAGCAGTTTCCAAAGCTAACATTACCCCAAATGCCCGCCTAACAGTACGGCCAAAGTCCAGCTCAAAAATGCATCTAAGAATTTTAAGGCAACAACTTAGATAATTTTATTCAGAATTGGAAATAAATGACCTTGGGCTAAAATTTCTCTAGTCCAGTGGAATGATTTAAGAGCACGTGTTATCGCTGATATTTAATCTGCTACCAGCACCCAAGAGAGCAGAACAATTCCTCCTTTCAATTCCTTCCTTGGGCTCCTCCCCTCACAGAACCTTTCAGGGCTGAGCAATTTGTACTTAAAAATGGTAGCTACTCGTGCTTATTATCTCCCATAAAGTGCTACTTTCCAGAGTCCGAGTTCCCATCTCCTGCCTTCTGCCCTGGGGTCTCGTCGATCACATCAATATAGCAAGGACTGCATATGCCCCCTCTTGTTAAAAATTAAAGTAAAATGGCTGGGCACCACTTTTTCTTTAACTGAGATCAAAAAACGGGAGCCAGATGCTTCCTTTAACTTCCAGTTGTACTCAGGCTGCAAGTGCCTCCAGGGTCATGGGCTGGCCCAAGTGCCAGGCCTCAGGTATGTGAAAACCCCTTGAAAGGGTGCCATGTGGTGGCTCTCAGTCACCAAGCCACAGCTCTCTAGCACTGGGAGAGCTTTCTCAAAATGTGCTTTCACCTTACCTGTCTAAATACCTGATATCTGTTCCTAGTTTATCCTCACGTCACATGCTGTGGTGATAAACCATCTACTCTTGGGGATGTGTCCAATATCTGTGGCATTCCTCCACCTTTTCTTTAGTTCTAAGTTTTCAGAAGGGTTCTTTGGATTCTTCACATATGTGAATACAAAGTTTGTACCTTCCAAGCTAACTTATCACCTTCTGCAACATGTCCTACCTCATGTCTTAAGGGATGTTATTAAAAACTTTGACTTTTGTTGTTGTTTTTTTAAATTTATTGGGGAACAGTTGTTTTTTTTTCCAGGACCCATAAGCTCCAAGTCAAGCCACCGCCCCTCAATCCAGCTGTGGAGGGCACAGCTCATCGAACCATGCCAGAACCCAACCAGCAACCCCGGTGCTACAAGCCTGAGCTCCAACTGCCCGAGCCAACTGGCCGCCCCCCCGAAAAAACTTTGACTTTTGAATGGAAGTCTTTTAGTTATTTTTCTTTTTTTTGTAAAAAAAAAAAAAAAACAATGTAAAAACATTTGTTTCTCATTACCACCTTGAATAAGTGACACAGTATTTTTACTATAAATTTTTACTCTAAATACAATCCATATATATTTTATGATAGTGTATGTTTCTCCCTAATTTGAGCCTTTAAAAACATAAATCAAGTCAAATTGTTTATTAGAACATATTATGTGTTCAGGAATATACTAGAAGGGGAATCCAAGAATATATAAACTGCATTATTTGGGCTCAAGGAATGCAAATTTTTGTTGAGGGTAGAATACAACACAGATCAGTAGGATACATGGATCAGCAGCCCCAGAACCAGTTTATAGCCCTGATGCTTCCAGAAAAACAAGATTCCCACCACAAAACTGGCCCAACATAGATGATGGATAACAGCCAGATTCTTAACTAGCAACTATTTCATAAACAGAACTGGAATGACCTCTAGCAGGACAAGTAAAAATCCTTCTCTAAAGAATCTTGTGGAAAACATTAACTGATCCTTTTACCAGATCATACTTTGAGAGGTTCTGGCCCCTGCATTTCCAAGATAAATGAGGAGAGACACCCATCTGGCTCACAGAAAAAGCAAAGGCTTCTCTCATCTTGTGTTCATCTTATTCCACAGCAAAAAGACTGTGGCTTTCTCTCACCAGGGTCAAAGGGGCTAATTTGACCAAAGCTGATATAAGTCATAAGAAAGCATCAGCCCCCCTGCCCCCCCCATTCTCATCTCAGTCCCATGACAGTCTATATCTCCTGAGAGTTGACTGACACTTTATCAGGGAGACACTGAGGAACAAGCTTTGTCCCCAGCTCAACACTGGGGGTCATCCTCCCAAGAGATCTCAGCATCTTTGACACATGGCATCATCCAGAGCCTTGGATATCAAGATGTTTCCAGGCTGGCTTTCCTCGCTCTTTTGGCAGCAAGACCTTCACTTGGGTCTTCCCCTGTGACCAGATTTAGTCAATCGGATGAATTCCAACTGACGAAAATCAGCTGGTGCAATTTAGGGGAAAAGCAAAACATTTATGGGAAAAGAGAGAACAGGTTATTATCCTGCTTAATATATGATCAAATTTAGAGTATCTGATACTGAGATAATTATAACCAAGATGATTTTGAATCCATGCCCTTTCTTCCAAGTGAAGAGTCCAGCGTAAATCCCCATGACCGTTTGAAGACAACCTCAGCTCACTGACTTATGCATCAAGTTGATCAATTGTCTACTTAAGGTTCTAATAGGCTTGTCTACAAGCTGAGTGACTTTGGCCAAATTGCTTAACATCTCTGGTATTGTTTTCTTCATTCTAAAAATGAATCTATTATGTCTAGCTTTTCTACCAGGGCTCCAAATCTAAAATTCTGTGACTATGCTACTCTGAGACACCACTACCCTTAAATAAGTGTTTTTTATTTAGGAAATAATTTCTATCGATATTAACCTGCAGCATCCCAGGAAAATGCAGAGCCACAAATTGTACACTGGGGCAGAATCCTTCCCCAGAAATATAAAAAAAGTCTTTCAGAATGGCCATGCACACCAGTGTTTTCAGTCATACTTGACCCAGAAATAGCCACATGATCGTCAAGGATGAGAAGTTCAGCAAAAGTAGGGCGGTGATGGAAATCATAGGACTTTTAGCCACAAAGGCCTGAATGGCAAGCTGATAGTAGACTGCCATGCTGTCAGCACATAATCCTTGCAAAGACTGGGTCTCTAGATACCAGTTGTCCTCCAGACCTAGGTTTGCTCAAGCCCTGAAGATTTTGAAGATGAGGTTGGGAGAAGAGGCCGAGTGAGGGAAGGATAAGGTGTATCAGTATGCAGTGACAAGTTACCCCAATATGTACCTGAGCCCCAGAATGAAGCATTGTTTGTGCCACTGGTAACTAGCGCTTCGCCTTGTGTCACATATAGAATGGGCTCCCCACCCTGCCTGCTGGGCCTGTAGGGTGTGTCGGATATGTTGAAACAACTCTAGGCGCCAGAAGATGGCTCACCACCAAATGAAGACTGCACCCAGCCACTGCCCTGGGCCTCAGACACCTCAGAAGCTCTGTTGTGTCAGAGACCCAGCTCTGCAGTCTTTTTATCTTCCAAATGAGAGGTGGCAAGCTGGCTGGGCTACCTCAGAGGGGATGCATGGCGTGGGACTAGGGGGCGCTAGATGCATGTTCCTTTTGCCTGTTTCCCAGAGAGATGAGAGAGAGGATGCTGGCAGCTCTGGGGGCTCTGGTTCAGTAACCTGGCATCATGGGCATTTTCATGACTTGCTCTGTGGATATTTCCTAATCCAGGAAGCAAAGGAAGCTACCTTCATTCAGCAGAAATGAGCCCTGTTCACCTTGGGTGTGAAGATTCTGTCCTGTTCCATCCATTAGAGGACAGTGGCAACTAGGGGATCACACACACACACACACACACGGACACAGGCAAGTGCCTACTCTGCAGTCATCCTTCCTGCTTGTGACTGAAGAGCCCTAGGCTTTCCGGCACACTGCAACAACAGGCGGAAACAGATGGACCCAGTGCTGAAGAAAGGGTCCTAGCTTGACATTGAAGTTGCTTAAGTTGCTGCTGGTACTTCAGCCTCCACCAGAGTAACTAGATCCCAAAACCCACCCCTGGATCCAATTCCTTGTGGGGTCTCTGGGCACAAGTCCCTGGTCACTCCACACCACCTCCCAGACTTGCCCAAACAGGACTGAATCTCATGCTTGTCCTTGGGCTACAGTCAGCCCTGCAGGTAAAGGCAGGTTGGGTGGGGCGCCCTCAAAGGAGGCTCACCAAAGAACACCTGTTCTGAGAAATGGTGTGGATGACTCACCATATGGCACCCTTCCCTCGGACTTAGCCCTGACTGTGCCCGGTGTGCCCGGTCTGCTGGCCAGGACTTGGAAGAGTCATAGAGGGTGGCTTTTAAGTGAGTCAGAAACAGAAAGGCAGATTGCTTACACCCCTGAGGAACCCAAGACTTCCTCAGAAAAAAAACAGGCAGAATTAATTTCTATTCACCCTTCCTCCTTCTGGCCTCTGTTTGCCAGTGGTGATGACGATAAATGCTAACAACCTTCTTCACTACTTCCAAGACTGTTCTTGAAAGTTTCTGGGCTGTATTAAACACAAAATGTTAACTCAAGAAGGCTATGCAGTTTGTTTTATTAATACAAATGATCAAATTATATAGATAGTAATCTAAATCTATACCATTTGATATGGTAGCCACTAGTCACAGGTCACCATTTAAGTAAAATTAATTAAAATTAAAAATTCAGCTCCCCAGTCACACTAGCTATATTTCAAGTGCTCAGAAGCCACATGTGACTAGTGGCTACAGTATTGTACAGTACAGCTTTATATCTCCATCGCAGAAATATCTACTGGACAGAGCTGATCTAAATACGTGGGTAGCAAGTGGTTGGAGAACCACTCATTCATTTTTTTATTCAGCAAGTCATTATGGAGGGTTGGCTATGTGCTAGCAACTTTGGGGGGAACATAGATGAAAAACAGGTTGTCCTTTTACTCCTGGGGTTCATAACTGGTTGGGAGTACACATGTGTAATCAAAGAGGTAGACCTTTTTTTATCCCCAGAATGAAACAAGCTATACATGAGTGAACAGAACTCTAAACAAGGTCAGCTTTCTAGAAGAAGAGCAAGTCGACCTGGTTGGACCTGAGCTTATAAATCTTTCATTCAACATCTGCTTGCAGATATGTGGGTGGTAAGTTAGCTTAGACCTGAGTGACAGGTGTCACAGCCATGGAGCAATGAGGCCAGACCCAAGCTCTCATAGGAAAACTTCTGACTGTGTCTCCCACAGAGGGCAACTCTGTGAACACAGATGGATGAGGAGAGGGCCATTTTCTCCGGCAATCAGATCCCAACTGAAGGGAATATGCAAGTTCATTTTACCCTTCACCTCCTGGAATTCCTAAACACTGCGCTTCACCACACTTCTGAGAAAGTGGTGAGCAACCAGCTGGCTCGTTCTCCTGCACAGCTGCTCCTTGTTTGAAGGATTTTCACCAAGTGATTTTAAATGTTTTTACAAGGTGTTCAAATTGGGTAACCACATTTGATATGCATAAGTCATAGTCTGGAAAAGCAATCGCAAATCACCAAGAGTGACCCGTTCTCAAAAACTTCTCAGCAAAGTCATCTGAGGGAGGGAATGCCCAGGGGAGAAAGACTGCAGAATAAAGGGCAGACACTGGCTTTATTAAATAGAAATGCCACCTGAAAATGACAACTTGAGTGGGAAAGAAGCACATGGGAAAACTCAGAAACCTAAATCAGAGCCCCCAGAAGGACAAGGAGGTATTTTCAATCTCGGGAAGTTGTAATGACTTACAGTTGGGTGACACAGTGCAGCTGCCCTCTAAAAACATTTGTGAATTTGTTTAGGGGAAATATTTTTTAACACTTGGGCAATCTTTGGAGGTGGTTTAAGTCATAAGACCAGGAGTTGGCTTCCTGTGGGAGGCCAGGCTATAGCACTATTCTGAAAAAAAGACTATGGGAACTTACCTTTTTCAGTGTCATATTTTGAGTACGGTTCATATTCATATGATTCAAAATTGAAAAAAATATAAAAAGTTTCACAGTGAAAAGTCTCCTTCTGACATCCGTCACCTCTCTGTCTGGTTGCTGCACCTTTCCCATCTCCTCTTGAGCAACCATTTTGTACTCATCTCACACTCCTTTATGCTTTTACAAGAAAATGCAAATATATATTCTTACTTCTCCCACCCCTCCTTGTTTTACACAAAATGTGCCAACTATATACACTGGTCTGCCTGTTGCTTAATCATTTAATAACTGTCTTGGATGTCTCGGAACTGTTCCCTGTGGGTACAGAGAACCATCTCATTCTTTTTCACAGTTGTATGGTATTCCATTATATAGTTATCTATTTGATGGTACCCTATTGGTGGACACTTAGCTGCTTCCTATATTTTACCATTACAACAATGCTATAATTAACAACCCTGAATAAACATTATTTCAAATGCATACAGTATAGCTCTATAGTAAAATCCTAGAAGCAGAGGCCAAATAAGCATTTGGGTAGATGTTGCTGAACTGCCCTCTGTGCAGTTGTGCTAATTCACACTTCTACCAGCAATGTTTGAGAGGGCCAAAGGAATGTGTTATCAAATTCTGGGCTTTCATCAATATAATAGGTGAAAATGGAATCTCAGTAGAGAATTTACATTTCTCTTATTATTAGTGAGGTTGGGCATCTTTTATATGTTTAAGAGCCATTTGTATTTTCTTTCCTATGAACTGTCTGATCATATATTTTGCGCCTTCTTCTGTGGAGTCATTGATTACTTTTTAAAGTTAGTTTCTTACTAATTTTTCTAGGCAACTTTCTTATCAATTCCAAGCTTTTTATTTATCAGGGACACTAGCCCTTTTTCTGAAATATGAGGAACAATGAATACAAACACAGAGTTAATCAACAACTCTCTTGCCCAAAGATGATCTGATGATTTTTCCATAAAACTCTTTTCAGGGCAAGGTTTCCATCCCCCTAATCCTCCACCCCACACCCCACCCCCAACCCGCCAAGGTCACACCAGGTTTCTGGCTGTCCCTCTTTTCATTTGGTTTTCTTCCTTGGGGGCCTTTGTATTGGCTGTTTCCTCTTCCTGGAATGAGATTTCCCTTTTGTCCTCTTGGCAAATTCCTGCTGAACTTTTTAAGACCTGTGGCACCTTCTCATTACAAAGAGCAAGTGGGGACAGAGGAGAGTAACAATTTGAAACTATGAGACTGTTCCCCTAACTCATAGTGAATTGAGGGGACTCAGATTTTGGCAAATGAATGTGAAGCAGTGTGAGTCAGTGGGAGGCATATCAGCAAAATACCATATGTGAGGCCTTGGGGAGGGTGTGGCTGAGTGAGGACACTGCTGCAGGGCAGAGCTGTGGAAGGTAGGCCCAGAAGGGGTGAACCCTGATGAGGTGTGAGGCCTGGAGGTATGCATTCAGTGGGCTGTGCTTTCAGAAAGGTTGGAAGACAGAGAACAGAACTGAGAAGGCCACAGAGCATGAACACCAAGGACTGGGTGGCGGGGGCACTACAGTGTCTTTCAGCAGGGTTATAAGAAGAGAAATGTCAAGTGAAAACCTAAAGACCCTTACCTAAAACTGCCTACTTTCCCAAGAACCCACAAAGGAGAAAAAGCATGAGAGATATCTCCACCCTAGGCAAGGAAAGTAAGTAAGGTAAAATATTGTAAAGACAGAAAGCCCCACAAATCGACTTGGAACAGCCAGAGATGGCGAGAGAAGTGGAAACGCCTGGGAAGAGACTCATGAAATGCTTTAACCCTAAACCACACAGTAGAAATCACACCCCACTGTGTACCCAGATTCACCACGCTGTGGGAAGAGGGTATCATGTCTTTTAAATTGGCCTCATGAATGTGCTAGGCTCCAGGGTGGACAAGTTAAGCAATTGGTGGGTACTGCTAGGAAAGGAAGGGGGCCAGGTGATAAAACCTGGGGTTCTGTCTTTTGCAAAAGGCGTGTCCCTAGCTAATCTGTTGGAACAAGCAATCAGCTAGGAGAAGTCACAGCAAGAGCTCAGAGGCATCTTCTGGTTTGGGAGTTGCCCCAGGAGCAGCCGTTCCACTTGGCCCACTCTGAGGCTCCCCCATACATTCTTTTCATGTATTCTTTTTTTTTTTTTTTTAAGATTTTATTGGGGAATTGGGGGAGGGGAACAGACAAGTTGCTGTCCTTTTGTTCTTCAGTCTAGTTGTGGAGGACATTGCTTCATTGGCCCATGTTGGCATCATTGCGCTCTTCTCGGGTGAGACAGATTGGTCGCCAGCCTCTGGACGGCCGATCATGGCGGCTATTGGCAGCTCATTCCAGCTGCCGGCCACTCACACTGGCTGCCGGCCACTCACTGTAGCCTATGGCAGCCCACTGCAGCAGGAGCTGTAGCTATGCCGATCCAGAGACTCACAGCAGCCCAGCTCCAGGTGGAGCTGTTGTTCACCATCTTAGCTGTAGAGGGCAGTGTCACTGGCCTTCATATGTGGGATCCGAACCGGGGCCACTGGTGTCCCAAGCCAGCTCTTAACCAACGTGCCTCTTGGCCGGCCCTCATGTATTCTTTTAATACACCTTTTATGGTGTATTTCATACTGGGAACTCTGCTCTGGGATTTAATGGTGCGTAAGGCACTGAAACTGGCCCTGCTCACTGTAGTCTAATGGGAGAAATGGACACATATACAAGTCAGAGCCATGTGTGCTCTGATGGAAGGGAAGTGCAGAAAGGGGGGCCTGGCCTAGGTGTGAGGTGCCAGGGAAGGCTTCCTAACAAAAATAACTCTTAAGCAGATGGGCATTCGTCAGAGAATGGCCCATCCATGACAGGCCCCTGAAAGCATGTGTCCCAAGAAGGGGTACAGCATGCTGCAGTGCAAGAGCCTTGAGTTAACATGCTCCACTTCCAAATAAAGGAGGAGACTTTAAGAAATCAAACTTAGAGATGAATGCTTTCTTCCTTCTGATTGTTCTGACCCAGACAGTCAGGTTTCTGCATAACTTATACCTCAGAAGTAATGAATGTGCAAATTCTAAGCCAAGAATAGAAGCCATGCCTGATAGAATCCATTCTTACTGTTTTGTTGCTGACTTCTGTATTAGCCCTTAGCTGAGGGTCAGCATTTTCTGATACCATCTTCTGCATTGAACTCTCCCTCCTCCCCCAACTCCTTTAAGCATCTCAGATCTTCTAAGCAGCCTTATTCAATATTTATACAATCTGGACACAGCAAGGCTGCTTTGATCTGCAGTGAGTGAGGACTGGAGATCATCAGAGCTTGACCCTCAGCAGCTTTCTCTTGGCTGCTGTTCCCCAAATTTGCCCCCCCCAGGGGTCCCTAGGAGTCCTGTAGGATGAGGATGCACCTCATTGTACAGAGCCTTTGATTCCACTGGGCACTCAGGGACCTGCCCACCCCTATGGGGCAGGGGAAAGACCTCTCTGCTGCATACTTCATCTAGTTCTTACTTAAAGCCCAGAGATTCTGTCCTCATTTTTTATTGCAACCAGTTAGCAAAAACAGTCAACAAACCCTCAATGGACAACCCACCCAGTAGGGCTAGCACATGCAACAGGCAAGTGGATATGAGGTGGGACTGCTTTTTTTCGCATTGTAACTTAGAATTCCCAAGGCTGGGCTGCCTGTTTTCATTCAACAGAAGAAGCAACGAGGTGGTGGGACCTGTGTGGCTCATTCTCTCATACAGTGCACACCTCCATCAGGACTCTAGGTAGTAGAAGCACCTCTGGACTTGCTGCCAGGACTTTCAACGAGAAATGAAGGCCAGTTCAGGTATCTGTATTGATTTGCCTCCAGCACAGAGGGGTGGGGTAGTACTAAGCCAATTCCATGGCTGTCATCTTATTTTCTCACTGGTAACAAAGGGATGCCACTACATGGTCGCATCCAGACAGAGTCCTTCTTGGTCAGTTAGGTCACCTAGAAGGCATCAGCACCTGGGCCTCCTGGAAGGATGGGAGACTTTTTTTTTTTGCCAGAGAACAGCCTATTTCTTCAACATCTTTGAGAATACAGTAGCATCAAAGGTATAGGTCAAATAAATATAGCATAGCTATATTTATGTTCTCCTTCTCTCTACCCCTCTCTCATATACACGGCTCTACTAATCAATCATAATATTTTTTCCTCCTGAAAATACATATCACCCTGGGAGCCATGGTCGCTGACACAGATCCTTAGGCTGCAGAGACCGTGAAGAGAGGAACATTGATCTCATTTCCTGGGAAGGTTAAATTTTATAATTAACAAAGTTTGAAAGGGTCCTTCATTGACACTTTTATAATTAGGAGTCCAAGTGAATTCATTTTTTCTTAATGGGAAGAAAAGCATTGAGTTGCTGATTCATTGAGTGAATCGTGGCAGGCAAGAGCAGGAATGGGCCCAGGAGACACTTTCACATTCCAGGAAGAGCCTTGGAGAGGACACTGAGCAATGTTGGACCTAGAAATGCAGGACACACACCTTGCCCCTGGGGTTGAAGTCAATCCGCATCTCCCCCAGCAACTGGGAGAGCAAAGGTGAAGGCTGCAGCCTGGAGGAAGACACAGTGGACCAGCCTCCCAGCCTTGAGGTCTCTTCCGTGATTCCTAATATTCAGGAAGGACAGAAAAAACAACCCCACCTACCTTCCTACACTGAGGTTGCTTCATTGATTCGCCAACATTTCTTGTGGCTCTGTCTGTGGCTAGGCAGTAGGACTTAGATGTGGGAGTATTAATTGTGATTCCCACTTCTGAATTTCTTAACTGTCTCCCCAGCCTCTCCCCTCAGTTCTCAGGTATGCATTGCTTCGTAAGGAATAACAGCTAAAAGCAGAGAAACGCTCTTGAGATTCAAAACAAGACTGGGCTTTTCAATTGCTAGAACCTAAGACATATGAGGTCTGACAGTTAAATACGCAAAGTCATCCTAGAAAAAGTGCCATATACCTCATTGCTGAATATCACAATGGTCACCTTTGAAGTACCCGCCTTGGGAAGCTATGCACCAATGCCAGTGCCTAATCCACCCTTCAAAGCAATTTTGGAACTCTTTTATCAGAGCTGTCGTTGTATTACCCTTGATGTCCTGAATGTCATCAAAATGTCTTCCTTTCAATATTTCCTTTATCTTTGGATAAAGAAAGAAGTCATTGGGGCCAGATCAGATGAGTAGGGAGGGTGTTCCAATACAGTTATTTGTTTACTGGCTAAAAACTCCTTCACAGACAGTGCCAAGTGAGCTGGTGCATTGTCGTGATGCAAGAGTCATGAATTGGTGAAAAGTTCAGGTCGTCTAACTTTTTCACGCAGCTTTTTCAGCACTTCCAAATAGTAAACTTGGTTAACTGTTTGTCCAGTTGGTACAAATTCATAATGAATAATCCCTCTGATATCAAAAAAGGTTAACAGCATTGTTGCAACTAATTAGCGAACTTAATTGTCAGGCCTTGTATGTCAAAAATCAAGGTGCTGGCAGTAACTTCTCGGGATCATGGGTCTGCTCTATATATCTTGATTGTGGTGGATGTACATGAGTGCATACATTTGTCAAAACACGCAGAAGTATACCCTAAAAAGAATGAATTTTGCTATATGTAAATTATTACCATAAGAGTGAGGAAAATAAACATAATATACAGTGAAAAAAATAAGATTAGTGAAATATTAGGGGTCTAAACAGAAGAACACATACAAAAGTATATTACTCTTGGGATGAAGCTCTCAAGTTCCTCCAAACTCAGAGAACCAGCACGAAGGGGAGAGTATAAGGTTGGCATAAGCCTGTTAACCAATGCCTGAGAAGTCCCCTTAAGCAGGATGAAGGGATGGAGGGAGGATGGGGCTAGAGGCAGGCAGCATGGGGAGGTCTAGCCAGGGGCCAGGCCTCAGGCACAGAGCAGGACCACCCAATGGGCAGCCTAAGCATAAGCTTAGAGACCCAACCCAGCAGGGGCCTCCCACAAAACTAAAAAATGTTCCGCTTTAGTGAGAACTGAACCACAACTTTATAGTCTAAATATCCCACGTAGTCATTTTAATTTCAACATTCACATAAGTTTTGTGTGTTTAGGAATCAGTGTTGTTTTTATTTTGAATTACATATTGGGGATGAGGGATGGAAGAAGGGTCTCTAAAGCAGAATTTACAGACTGGCACATCACAACACACTGGTGGACTGGTCAAGGGCAGGGCCTCCACCTGCAGCTGTGCAGCTGATGGCTGACACAAAGTGCCTGGCATAGGGGCTCTGGGGGCTGCAATCCAGACTCTGTCCTGGCATCCTGGTGCAGGAATGAGCCAGCCCACAAGAAAAGACACATGTTTGTTTCTCCTAGTTTCTTCTAGCTGCTGGCTCTGCTAGTGGGTTATAAACCAGTCGAGATATGGGTCATTTGGCCCTTGGCGAGTCCAGGCAGTCTAGGTCAGCACCCTCCAGCACCCAGGCTAGATCCCTCCAGCCCAGTGTCCAACTCAGAAAAAAAAAGAAATCCTGAATCCAGACCAAATCAGGCAGCTAAGCAGTTAACAAGCATCAATACTGTACCTTGGGCAGGGCCTTGCATGCTCGATAGAGGTCTCCTTACAAAACCCCTGCTTAGTAATTGATCCCAAAGTCTGGATAGGACAGGGCTTCGGGACTAATTAAGGAGGCACAGCAGCAAGGCCAGAAGGGATCAGGGAGACAAGTCACTACACACAGGGCTCATCCTCCAAAGCCAGCTGGGGAACTCCGTGCTAAGGAAATTGATCTGGCCTGTCCTTCCAGAGCTCTGGAAGTTGGCTGCTGGTGGTAGAATGCTTAGCAATGTTCCAGCCTCTCCACTGTCCAGCCCGACAGAAGGGCCATGCCTGGGGGCCTCCTCTGTAATGCCCCTCCCTTAGAAGAGTTCCATTCTTGTTCGAGGGGCTGTGAGTTGGTCCACAGAAGAGTGAGGATTAGAAATATGAGGTCAGCCCCTGTGCATAATAAAGCCTGAATCTGATTACAAGAGGTTGTGCTGGGCAGCTTTGTTTGTCCACAGGATTTGGAGTCAGGGCTTGGGGTGGGGAAGGGTAGGGGACTGATGGAAGTGACAGATGCAAATGAGTCACGTGCCTGCACTGCTAAGGCTGTACTGACAGCTTTATTGTGCAGTACAGTACGTGTATCTCTCAGGGCCTGTGTATAAAGAGGCCTGGAGTTTTCTATTGTCTTTTGGCAACTCTCCAACTTGCCCAAGCATGACTTAGCAAGGAAATTGGGTTTGACTTTAAAAATGCTCCTCGTGATGGTAGCTCTGCGCTGAATTATTGAACAGTGCGGATATTTGCCATCCCCAGTCAGAGCCTTTCTTCTCTGCAGCTCCATTGCCTGGCAAGTAATTTTAAATATGCAACAATGCAAGGCTCTGTGCTCATCAGCCTAATGCTGAGCCAGATTCCAGGCATGCTTGAACAGCTGCCAAGACACCCAGGACACCAGGCTTTGCTCCAGGGTCATAGGGAATACAGATTTGGGCAAATGGATATCTTGATGATCTCCAAGCTATTGTTCTATAGAAATCAAATCTTAACACAACTAAACAAAAATTATTAATTAAGCCTAAACCAGCTTCTGTCCATCCAACTGCCCAAGCCTATGTTTTGGCCTCACACCTGACTCGTGTTGCCTCCTCATTTTGCAACATGGGATTGGTCTCAAAGTTTTGTCTATTGAGCCTGTAAAATATTTCTCAGATATATTCGATCCTCCCCATTCTCACTGCTCCTGACTTATTGGGCTATTATCATCTCCTCTGGTTTCCTAACTAGTCCCTACAGTCAACCTCCCTTCTCTAACCCTTTGGCAACAATAATGTAATCGTATTATTTTCTAACTATCATTGATTGTTGTTAATTTGATGATAAAGCCTAAACTGTTTATAATGTTACTCAGAGAGATATCAATTTGAACTTGCGACTCTATGACCTTGGGCAAGTTATTTAACCTGTAAAATGCAAGTAATAACAACAGTGAGGATTAAAAGAGATTATATATATATATATATATATATATATATATATATATATATATATAGCAAGTCCCCAACTTACGAACATTCGAGTTGCGAACTTTCACAGATACAAATGGACCTTGCATTACCAACATTCATAGATGCGAACACATCGTGGGAGTAGCTCCCGTGTCTGCCGGACCCTGTCACAGCGGTGCTGCTGTGTGCTTACTGTACAGTGCGATCGTGTACAGTATACAGGGCTCAATCCGCGCCCAGGGTGTCCGGGAGCAAGAGGAAAGGCAGTGGGGATGTGGAGGGGGCCGCTAGGAAACGCAAAACAATAACCATGGAAACAAAAGTGAAAATATTTGAGAGATTGGACACAGGCGAAAAGATGGTAGACATCGCTCGTTCTGATAACATGAATCGTTCAACCATTGGCTTTACATTGTATATTTGTGACAAAGGTGTATAAGACTCACTTTGTTGGACTTACGCACGAATCCAACTTACGAACGTCCTCCCAGAACAGAACTTGTTCGTAAGTCGGGACTTTATTTTATGTATATATATATATATATATATATATATATATATATATATAAAATATTCATAAACTATGTCATTCATAAATATATATATATATTTATGAATGACATAGTTCAGTATCCTGTATATAGAAAGTACAGAAATACTCACCTTTGTTAACTGTTGCTGCTATTCATACCCTGGTATCTTCTCCCTTTTCATCTCTATCTCTTTTTCAGAAGGGCATATCCTATGCAATCACACACATTCCCTAAATATGTTCTACCATTTCATATATTTGTGCTTTTGCATATACCATCCTCCAGCGTGGAATGACTTTTATCTCCTTGTCTAGCTAGTGAATTGCTACTCTAAAAGCCCATCTCAAATGTTACTTTCCCTGGGATGGCCCTAATGATCCCATCTTTGCATTTTTATAACCTTTGTACTCTATTACTATATGACTCTTTTATAATCTGTTGCCTTGAAATACTTGTTCTCATGTGTGCCCCTTTTATCATACAGTGAGCACTCTAAGAGCAGAGAAAATGCATCCATCCATTCAAACATTCATTTAGTAATACATGTGGCATCATTCATGAACCAGTCATTGTGCTGGGCACCGCAGACACAAAGATGCTGATGCATCTGTATTAACATCTATGTTAATTAGGGCACTTACTTGCGGACAACAGCATCCACTCTAGTTTAAGCAGAGAGTTTTATCATAGAAAATTGGGCAGCTCACAGAATCTTGGGAAGAGCCAGGACCAGGCTTGGTGTCTATCGGACAGCAGCACTGCAGCTGGGAACCATGCAGACTAAGAAAAATTACCAACCACACCAAGGTGATGTTACAGTGGAAACATCGTCACCGTAGCCACCCTGTGCTAGGGGATAGACCCTGGAAACTCAATTGTACCTGTCTGGGAAGAAGCAGATATCAACACCAAGCTTTCCAGAAAAATCCAACTTCATTGTTTGCTTCTATTTGAAGCCTCATACAGGTATATCTGCTTGGTGGAACTTCTATCACATCCCTGTATCCCAGCTGTAAGAGAAGATTATAAATGCAACTTTTAGCTTTCCAGCTCAAACAAGAAAGCAAGCTTTGAAGGGTTTGAAATGGGTGTTGAGTGAGCCAAACCAGAATATCCTGGCTCTTAAAGAGCTCCAGCTTAGGGAGAGAGTCAGGCAAGCAAACAGACTTTACAGTATTATCAGTGTAGCACAGGGGCTGTGAGAGCCAGAAAAACAGTTCCCAAGCCAGGTAAGGGGCTTCGTATGAAAGGCAGAGCTTTTGTATACCTAGTTCCAAAAGATTGCCCTTTATCCTGTAGGCATTGGGAAATCACTGAATGATTTAAAAAAGGCAGGTGACATAGTCATATTTTAGTTCTGGGAAGATCTACCTTGATTGGAAAGGGGAAAGGCCAGAAAGAAGAAAGCCAGTTGGAAGACCATTGCAATCATCTGCGTAAGATGATGGTATGAACCAAAGGTGGCAGTAAGGCTAAAGAGTAGGGACAGAGACAAGAAACATTTTAGACCTTTTGACAGATTGACCATGAGGGTGAGGGAGATGGAGGCCTGCAAGTCAATGGCCAGTTCCTGGTTTGGGCATTTGGGTAGATTGTAATATGCTGCGCCAAGATGAGGTACACCAGAGAAGATGTAAATCCATGGGAAAAGACAATGAATCCTTCTGCATATATGCTACTGAGCAGTTGTCAATATGGTAACCTGGAGGTACATGTGAGACATCCAAGTGGGGACGCTGAGTGAGCAATTAGATAATCCAGGTCTGTTATTCATGAGGGAGGTTTGAGCTATATAGTAGCCATCTACTACTTTTTTTGTTTGTTTTGTTTTTTGTTTTTTTGTTTGTTTGTTTTTTGAGGGCAGTGTCACTGGCCCTCATATGTGGGACCCGAACCGGGGCCACTGGCATCCCAAGTCAGCTCTTAACCACCGCGCCACTTGGCGGTCCCTGCTTTTTTTTTTTTATAAAGCATTTTAATTTTTTTATTTTATTTTATTTTTTATTTATTTATTTTTTTTAGAGGGCAGTGTCACTGGCCCTCATATGTGGGATCCGAACTGGGGCTGCTGGCATCCCTAACCAGCTCTCAACCACCGTGCCACTCAGCCAGCCCCACCAGCTACTGCTTTTTTTTCCTGGACATCCTACCTATTTTATTTTGGGGAAACTACCCTTTTTGTGAAACCATGTGTTTGTGAGAAACTGACCACCTGACCTATATGAGTAGGCATTTAACCAGGCTGTCCAAGCATAGCCCACTACCCTCAGCCACAGAGATTGGTTCAGGTGTGGTCACGTGACCCAAGCTGGGCTAAATAATAAGCAGCCTGCCCAGGCATTGGCAGAACCCATCAAGGAGGAGATGGTCTGTTTCCATGAGGCTGACAAGTTGATAAACCCTAGAGTGTGCAAGGGCCATTTTTCCATCACATATCTCTGATTGCATTTGAAGGCGCAGGGTGTTACCAGGAGGTTAACTGGCTAAAGAAGATAGGAAGTGAGTGACATAACTTTGTGTCTTCTGCACCAACAGCAAAACCTGCATATAGTAAGCCCTCAATATAAGTTTAATGAGTGAAGAAGTGAGTGAAACATTTTAAAATGTATTTATTTGTATTTATGAGTAGGATATGGTTCTACACTATATCTTATCACTAAAAAGGTCATACCTTGAGATTAAAAAAAATAAAAAGCTATCACAATGGATCTAGTGGATATGCAGAAACTTCAGAACAGGCAGATTCCAGGTTTTCTTGGGAGTTGGGGTAGGGAAGATTTCACGGGTATATTGTGGTTTTTTTGTACAGCCATTGCCTTTGGTTGTTTGAAGACATAGATGAAAAATATTAAGCACATCACAATACTAAATACTGTACCCAATGAAGTCACTAATTCCTTTCCTTCAAATGGTTGATGCCATAGAAATAATCACAGTGAAACAGCAGGACTGGCTTTCGAAGTGTCAGAAGCTTGTTTTCTAGGGGCTGGTGTAGTGAGACAGCAGGTCTGATTAAGTTGCAAAAACAACACAGGCAATATAAATTGCAACTTTCATCAAATAGGGATCCAACATATAAAAGATATGTAATACATTTTGCTTAATATCGTGAACTAAGATTAATAATCGAGCCATGATTCTTCATTTTGCTCCTTTCTTTGGCTAACAAAGAATACAAGAAATCGGGGGAGCTTACGGATCTGGCTGTGGGTAATCAATTCACTTGACCCTCATTTTCTTTCCATTTCTCCACCTATACCAGAAGCCAACATATGTCCTGGGCTTTAATTAAACAAATCACTCAGGGGCATTAGCACCACTTTTTTCATATGCTGAGAATACAAGGGCGCTACTGGTAGCTGGAATTTGTCTTGGGCTGTTGGGGAATCCAGGGAGAGGAATGCTGAAAAGAAAGGGAAAACTGAGCAGGCATGGTTTCTGCCATAACAGAAAGGTTTGCACATTCCCTCCTCCTTCTTAAGCCATAGTAATAAACAAGACAGGCAGGAAGGCAAGGCCCTTCTCCTGTATTTGTCTTTCCTTAGCCCAGCGCCTCCCAGATCCTACCCCTGGAGTCTCTGGCTGTGATATTTGCTCTGCTCTTCGCAAGCTCTTCTTCGAGGCAGGGCCACACCTCTCCAGAGTCCCTGGAGCCCGGGAACCTGATGGAGAGAATGTCTGTAGAAAGGAAGCCTGAGTGTAGTTGAGCTAAATGGAAGCATTCCTTCTATCAGATGATGGAGAAACATTGCAACACACATATGCACGTGCTCACACACGCACACACAATCCCTAGGGAAATTATGGCCAAGGTTATTCAGCTAGACTCCCACTGCCTTTGCCTACATAGCAGAGCTACCCAGAGGGATGGTTTCCAGAGGCAACGGCTAGGGGAGAGAGGAGCGCTGTGTGGCAAGAGACGACAGTCTGGCTAAACAAATGCCATCCCTCTCCATTTCCCGTCGTCTCCTTTCTGAACCTTCTGTCTTCCTCCGCTCATACACCCTCTTTGTTCACACCATCCTCCAGCTATCTCACATGTCCTTTCCTCTTCTTAGAGAGAAAACAGTGTATTATATTATAGCGACCTTCCTAAGACAGCAGCAGGCAGCAAGGAGGTAGGAACACGTATGTGATGAGGCACTAGAATATCAGCCAGTTACAGAACTGGTGTTCAGTTACCATTGGTTGAATGACTGACATACAGAGAAGTATCTGGATCACTCACATAGAGCCAAATTCTATGTCAAATGCAACAGAGAAAAAAACGGACTCTTTTTAACCCACTCTCCTGTCCTACTCTGCCCTCCCCCTGGCTTCTCTGGATCCTGTCCCTCTAGGAACTGGCGGACCCAGAAATGTTGCTCTAACTTAGCTAAGCCTCCAGATGATTAAATAAACCACATGAATAAGTGAAGGGGACAGTATTATAGGCAAGAACCACAGGCCACTGCCATGTCGAGGTCTGCAGAGTTCTATGAGATCTGACATCACATAAGCCACAGATTCTAAGACTAAAATGTCCCCAGATTGTTTGATCCTTTTTGGTAACTAATGTATTAAAATGAATAATAATGCTATCATCTTTGAGCACCTCTTACATGTCAGGAACTTCCATAAATTATTTATTCAATTGTATAATCGCTCTTGTTCTGTCACCCCACACCACACTGAGGTTCAGGGAGATTAGAGGATTTGTCCAAATAACACACTGGCAGAGTGGGGATTTGAATCCAGATCTCTACAGGGTCACATCTCACCTGAAAAGGAGAATGGCTTCATTTCCATTTGTTTTCAACAAAAGATGCAAACTATTCACCTACTGCATTTTAGAATTCAAGCCTCATCATTTTTCCTGCAGGCCAGCTTTGCACATCAGAGAGTCCCATTTTGTCTGTTACAGAGACAGCTGTCCCCACAGAAAACCCTGGTGACCCATTAAAATGTTCTCATGAAAACTGCCTCTGGCCAGACCAATCGGAGGAGACAAGATGAGGACACAAACTAACAGCCTCTGGTAATTTAAGGAGGTGTTGGCTTCATGGCCCAGTGGGGCTGGTATAGGTACAAATGCTATTATGCAAAGCCACAGAAATAACAAACCAAATTAAGTTTTATTCTCCAAACCATAGTAAGAATAACGAGTGCACTTTATAATAATTGCCGGAAGTGAGAACAGGGCAGAAAACATTGGAAAAGGCCTCAGCTTTACTTTTTTCATTTGCAAACCAGGGACTGTAGTGCCAACTTAGCCCCAAAGCCTGCAAAGGGCTAGAATAAAATACTTCACAATTAATGAGCTGGGAACAGATTTAGAAACACGTCTGCTTTACCAGCGGGTCTGCCAGCCTTGAGCTCCTTACTGGTAACAGCAATGACAACCACAAGAGCTATGCCCCGCACCAGGCAGGCTCCCCTGCGCAATTTCCCCTTAAGTTGGAAATCCAGCTCACTTAGACAACAAGCTTCAAGGCAACACTCATCTTCAATAGTCCAGAGTGACTCTGGACTATTCCCATTTCTGTGGCTTCCACAGCAGGCACTCCCAACTTCCTGCGAATGTGGTGACAGTGCATGGGGTGCCTGCCAGGCCTCTTCTTTCTGAGTATATTTGATTCATCATTGTCCAGCACCCCTCAGTGCGTAGCGCTCACCCATCCACTGGGCTGTCACGTTCAGGGAGCAGATCCCTAATGGAGTAACTGGATGCTGCTCCTGTCCATCGCCAGTCCCCATCCTCATTTTGGCTTTTGTCTGTCCAGCTCAACTGATGAAAAATTTACCTGCAGAACCATCAAGAAGCAGGCAGAGAGTGCCCAGGGAAAAATTAATAGTTATAGCTGCTATGAGCATTTATATACAAGTATCTGTTTGAGTACCTGTTTCCAATTATTTTAGGTACATATCTAGGAATAAAATTACTGAGTCATATAGTATGGTTTTATTTATATGAAATATCCAGACTAGGTAAATGCATGAAGACAGAAAGCAGATTGGTGGTTGCCAGTGGCTGAGGGAGAGAGGGAAATGGGAAGTGACTGCTTAATGGGTTCAGGGTTCCTTTTGGGGTGATGAAAATGTTTTGGAACTTCATAAAAGTGGTAGTTGAATAACATTTTGAATGTACTAAATTGCACTGAATTGTACATTTTAAAATGGTTAATTTTATGTTATATGTCAATTATACCTCAATAAAACCAACAAAAATATTCCAGGACACAGCAGAGCACATAAACAAATGAGAAACATACCATATCTTCTGAAAGATGGCTCAATGTCATTCCCTTTCTTGTATCAAGAGTATGTTGATCTTCTTAATTTGATTTTTAAATTTAGCATAATCTCAATAAATCTGTAAGTAGAAAAAAAAGGAGGGAAGGAAATTTTGAAATGTTCCTACTTGTTTGTAAGGTTCAGTCCCATTCTGTATACATATTAAACCTCTATAATATAATTTTAATACATGTTAATGGATTTATTGTTGTGGAAAAATTAAAAGAGACAATGGCATCTCATTTGGGGAAGGGTTGGGAAAGGTTGAGCTCTGTTAAAAGATAATCTTTTTTAAAAATAAAAAAGGTAAAATCATGTCTCAAAATGATCACATTAAAGATTTCATTTAACTTATTAATTAACAAGAGAACCAAGTAGGTATTTCAAAAAAGAGGTCAAAGAAAATTCTGAGTTCCACACATTTGTAGTTAGATAAGGAATGATAAAATGAATTGACATGGGTGCTAAACTGTTCAATGTCCACTGAGTTATAATCAGTTGCATTCCAGTGGGCACAATTTGCATTCCTATTCCCAGGATTATTACAATTAGTTTCCTACAAGCAAACACCTACCTTTACAGAGTTGTAAATTGCCTCATGAAAGACAAAGGCAGATGGTTGAGCCCTCCAGACAACCAGTAAATTACACAATTTTTTTTTCTACATTTAAAATGTCTGGGTGTGCCGGCCAAGTGGCACAGTGGTTAAGATCTGGCTTGGGACACCAGCAGCCCCGGTTCGGATCCCACATATGAGGGCCAGTGACACTGCCCTAAAAAAAAAAAAAAAAAAATTGTCTGGGTATGCTTTACATGCCTAGCATAAGAATGCTTGGGATTAACCAGGTCTCTCTCTCCCTCTAGACCTTCAGGATAGTGCAGTGTTTCTCCAGGGTCATAGAGAAGAGAGAGCCTGATCAAGCCTGCAGGCTAGGAAGATGCCTTCTCCCATTTTCTTGTGCTATACTGTCAAAGCTCTAGGCACAGGAGTTCTCACCAAATGGTTTCCCTGTTGGAAATCTGATGGGTCCTTTATCAAGTGGCAAAAACAGGGCTAAAAGACAGCTGAAACAATTCTTCTGGCCATAAAATTTGTCAAGCTCACTCCTGTTTCTTCAGCAAGAGAGAGAGAATCCATGGCCTCTCTCTGGTTACATGTGCTTATTTTCAGATCCTTTCAGGTCTTTACCCTCATGGACCTGACATCCCAGGTTCACCTTGCTTACTGGGAGGACTTAAGTAGTCATCACCCAGGCTGCAGTCTCTATTCTCTTGAGTTGGGGCTGCCCTTCTCAGTGCAACTCAACTGGCTGACCCCTCTGGACACACAGCTGGGCCAGTGCCATTATTCTGTTCCTGCCATGTCAATATTCAAATGTTCCCCCTCCATGAATCATGTTGCACTAACAGGTAGGGTGGCTCTTGGCTGGCGTTAAATTGTAATCAATAGTTTGAAACAAATAGAATTATATTATTCTGTGTTATAGGCCCACTATGAATTTCTTAAGCATGTTAAAAGCCAGGTTTTCTCTAAACTAGAAACTGTGGGGTCTGGATGGAGACCAGAGGGAGAGGGAAACAGCATGAGGTTGGGCACAGAGCATAGAGAAGACATTTCTCCTATCCTTGAGAAAGTTGCTGTCTAGCTGGGAAGGTGAAGAATTCAGCATTAGTCAAAATTTTTGAGAAAAACAGAACCAGTACACCAATACAGTGTGTGTGTGTGTGTGTGTGTGTGTGTGTGTGTGTGTGTGTGTGTTTATGAGAGAGAGACAGGCAGACAGATTCTTATTTTAAGGAATTGGCTCATGTGATTATAGAGGCTTGACAAGTCCAAAATCTGCAGGGTGGGCTGGTAGGCTGGAGACCTAAGGATGAGCTGATGTTGCAGTTCAAGTCCAAAGGCTATCTGTTGCAGAATTTATTTCCTCAGGGTAAGTCAGTTTTTTGTTCTTTTTGACCTTCATCTGATTGGATGAGGCCCACCCACATTATGCAGGGCAATCTGCTTTATGCAAAGTCAACTGATTTCAATGTGAGATCCATCCAAAACTATGCTTACGGAAACATCTGGAATAACATTTGGCCAAATACAAGGTGTGATCAAACAATGCTGTGAATGTTTAAATTTTTAAAAATTTATCATAGTAAAAGACACATTGCCATTAATACCCCCCAAAATGCTCCCTCTCACTTCAAACACACTTATCCCATTGTTCTTGCCACTTTCTGAAGCAGTTCTGGAAAGTCCTCTTTCATGAGTGTCTTTAGTTGCGCTGTTGTGACTGCCTTGATGTCCTAAATCATTTTGACTTTGGAGAAGAGCCAGAAATTGTACAGTGCCAGATCTGGTGAATAAGGTGGATGAGAACACACACATAATATTTTTATTTGACAGAAATGCCCATTCAACAGAAGAGATGTGTGACTCAAAACGTCATGATGGGGCCAGCAGAGTGGCGCATTGGTTAAGAGCTGGCTTGGGACGCCAGAGACCCCGGTTTGGATCCCACATATGAGGGCCAGTGACACTGCCCTCTACCGCTAACAGCAGCTCCACGTGGAGCTGGGCTGTGCGAGCCCCGGCGGCGATGTAGGCTGCAGCTCCTGCTGCAGTGGGCTGCCATAGGCTACAGTGAGTGGCCGGCAGCCAGCGTGAGCAGCTGGCAGCCCGCATGAGCTGCCAATAGCCGCGGTGAGCGACTGTCCAGAGGCTGGCGACCGATCTGCCTCCCCCGGGAAGAACGCAATGACGATACCAACATGGGTCAGTGAAGCAACGTCCTGCGCAACTAGACTGAAGAACAAAAGGACAGCAACTTGTCTGTTCTCCTCCCCCAATTCCCCAACACTGCTCCCCTCCCCAAATTCCCCAATAAAATCTTTCAAAAAACAACAAAATAATGTCATGATGTAAGACGGTTTATGGTGCACTTTAAAACACACCTTCTCTCAACTGTAGCTCACACCCAACTGTAGCTCACACCCGACTGCACCGAGCAAGTTGAAATATGTCACACACTGTTACTAAAATCTGATGTGCTGCTTCCCATATTGAAGATCCCTGCCTTTCTGTTGGATGGCACTCAGCAGCAGTATTCACTGTATTTTGTAATCACAACAGAAAGGTCCATGTCACACATCACTTCTGGTGTGACAATTTTGTCCACTTTATTCACCACACCTGGCACCATACAACTCCTGGCTCTTCTTCAAAGTCAAAATGACCATGAAAGGTAAACGTTTTGAACTGTTTCAGAACATCAAGGCAGCCATGACAGCGCAACTAAAGACACTCATGAAAGAGGACTTCCAGAACTGCTTCAGAAAGTTGCAAAAATGATGAGATCAATGTGTTTGAAGAGAGGAGGAGTATTTTGAGGGGGGTTAATGGCAATGTTTCTTTTACTGTAATACATTTTTAAAATTTAAACATTCACCACATTTTTTGATCATAGTCATATCTGGGCACCTCAGCCCAGCCAAGTTGACAAATAAAATTAACCATCACACATACCCAGGACCATAGCCTGGGTCCTGGGAGCCAGTGGATTGGTTGTCCATGTGCTGAAGACTCTGCTGAAGAACAGGCTGGTGCTGGGAGTAGGGAAAGGGAAATTGGCTTCAGACTGGCCAAGCAGAGGAAGTTAGGAAAAACCAATCCCAGCCCTATTACTCTCCTACCCAGCTATTCGAACTATTCTCCCCCTGTTCCCTAGAGAAGCCTTGCTACCTGTCCTAACTCCAGGTTTATCAAGAAATTTCTAATGAGCTCCTAAAATGAGCCAAGACAGCTCGTCATGGCCTGGCTCTGCCAATATCCCTTCTGAGGACCCAGTGAGCACCCCAGGGAATCTGGACTTCCTTCTCTTAATTCTTGGGATTCCCTGTGACTCTTCTTCACAGGCTTACACTTTACCTGTCATTGCAGGGGAGAGTGCTGGGACCAGGCAGTAGCCCATTGTGGGGCGATGGTAAAGGGGAAGGGCAGCCCCACTAGAACCAGTGGTTCCTCTTTATCTCTGAGACTTCGCACCCTGTGTGTAGGTTGAATGGTGCCCCCCAGAAGTTTTACCCCATGTCCCCAATCCCTGGAATCTGTGCATATGACCTTATGTGGAAAAGGGGTCTTCTTATTTAGATTCTTTTTTTTTCCCCCGGGCAGTGTCACTGGCCCTCACATGTGGAACCGAACCGGACTGCTGGCTTCCCAAGCCATATTTAGATTCTTGAGATGAGATCATACTGATTATTTAGATGAGCCCTAAACCCATTAATAGGTTTCCTTCTAAGAGAAAGGCTGGGGGACATTTGAGGCAGAGAAGAAGGCCATGGGAAAATGAAGGCAGAGACTGGAGTTCTTCATTCACTAGCCAAGGCACACCTGGAGTCACCAGAAGGCAGAAGATGCAAGGAAGGATTCTCCCCTAGAGCCTCTGGGATTTAATTTTTGTTGTTTTGGGCCAGCTGAGTGGCGCGGTGGTTAAGCGCTGGCTTGGGAAGCCAGCAGCCCCAGTTCGGGTCCCACATATGAGGGCCAGTGACACTGCCTTCAAAAAAAAAAATAATAATAATAATAATTTTTGTTGTTTTAAGCCACTGAGTTTCTGGTAATTTGTTACAGTAGCCCCAGGAAACTAATACACCCTATTAGTGACCCTTAGAAGTTGTATGAGGTATTATGGATCCAGGTAACAAAATAAGCACTATGGCACCGCCTGAGAGGAGCCCAATGTCGTGTTCTAGCTATAGAGAAACTGCAATGATATATATACATGTGTTTATTCATCCCCCTCAACAGGCCTTTATTGAGCACCAGGCATGTGTTAGGTGCTGATTATACAAGGATATTAACATATTGGGAAGGACGTGGCTTCAAAGCTGATTGTCACAGGTGTCCCTTGGTCCAGACCACTCCTTACCAACAAATTAATCACCTTGTGGTGAGCTGTGCTGTGCACAGGGCTCCATGACAGAACCAGTTCTGATCCAGGACCACCCCTTCCTGAAGTCTGTTGGAAACTGCTCTTCTGCTCCAGTTTGCTATTGCTTTGATCCAGGCTGCACCCCCTCTTCTGGCTCCCTGCCAGCATCACTCATCCAGTGCCCAGAATATTACCAGCCCAAACCCTTTCCTTCCTGGCCAACCTAGCAGTAGGCTCCTTGTGGGAGTTGGGATTAAGTGCTCCGGCATGGAGTCACACTGCCTGAGTAGATCCCTGACCTCACCATTTACTAACTGAGTAAACTTAGGAAAGTATTTAAAATTTGCTGGTCTCAATTTCCTCATCTCTAAAATGTGAATATAGTGCTTGCCTCACAAGGCTGTTGAGTGAATTAAATAAGACAGTGTCTAGTTCCCAGTTGATGCTCAATAAATAGCAGCTATTATGTTTGCAGAACTGGTCTCCTTTCCTGGTTGTCCTCCATCTCCCATCCAGAGGCCTGGTCTAATCTGGGAAGTTTTGTTTGTCTGGGATAGACAGGAAAGCATCTTTCGGAATGTGTGAGAATAATTGGCTTTGAGCCAGCTGAAAAGAACAGCGATGCAAAGAATAGCCTGGCCGACAGCACCACAAAGAGAGACAATGGGGCTTCAGCCTAGCTGAAAAGTGTGCCTGCCTGGATTGTCAAGGAAAGAAAGTGGCCGCAGCAAGGATAGAGGTCAGGGCCCATGACTCCACCACTCTCTGTCATGCTCAGAACCACTCTGTTACACAACTCTGGGGACCATTAGAACTGGACACAAGCTGGCAGCCCAATCATGGTGGCCTGCTCCTCCAACATGTCAAAGAAGAACAAGAACTAGCACTTTCAGATGTGCCTAATTTTCCTCTGGGTCCCAAGATTTCAATTCATTAAAATGACACTCTGCACTTAAACAAATACTTGTATGCACATGTTTGTGGCAGCACTATGCACAACAGCCAAATGGTGGAAAAAACCCAAATGTCTATCAGTGATAAATGGATAAACAAACTGTGGTATATACATAAAGTGCAATATTATCCAGCTATAAAATAGAATGAAGTACTGATATATGCTACCACTTTGATGAACCTCAAAAACATTATACTAAGTGGGAAAAGCCAGACACCAAAGGTCACATATTGTATGATTCCATTTATATGAAATATCCAAATAGGTAACTCCATAAAGAGAAAAAATAGATTGGTGATTGCCAGAGGTTGGGGAATTGAAGAATAGTGAGTAACTATTTAATGGGTATGAGGTTTCTTTGGGGTGGGGGGTATGAAAATGTTTTGGAACTAGATAGTTGCACAATATAGTGAATGTACTAAATGTCATTGAATTGTTCACTTTAAAATGGTTAATTTTGTTATGTGAATATCACCTCAGTTTTTTTAAATGACACTTATCCCTCCAATATGAAAGAATCCAAAATCTGAAAATTAGTACTACCTCATCCTCCCCAAGTCTGGTTCTAGGATCTTTGCTTATTGCTATGCCAGGGAAGAGAAAGATGCTATAATTGGGGCAAATGCAATGACTCATCGTTCTGTGGGGATTATTTTGAAAAGAAGCAACCAAACAACCAGGTCAGATTATCTACAAAAAATGTATCTGATTTCAAAGGCAGTTTGTTCTAAATTATGGTATCTTTCTTGCATTCAAATAAAGCTTCCATTCCAGAAATATTAAAAGGTTTTTTAATACCTCCCCCACACCAACTGTAAGATCTACCAGCAGCTTTCTGGATTTGCAGTGAACCCCATATTCCTTCAGAACATGGTTGGCCAAAGTCTTGAGTGTCCTTATTTGACATATGGAAAGAAAATTGCTCCTCCCACTGCTGCACCCATTCTTCAAAAGTTCTTCCCAAAAGATATTCCCCATAGCAATTATGCAAACATGTGGATAAGGTAAGGTTACATCTGGAGGAACTATTTCTACTTCAGGTAGAACAAATGCCAAAAATCTCCAATCAGTGTTATGGATGGATGCCTGAAAGCAAACGACTCCCCTGTGCCTCTCAGGTGGAATGCTGCCTCTCACTTGTCACTCAGTGTAGGCTGGGATGGCAGTTTTTCAATGTTGTGAATCCAGACTCCTTCCAGATTGTTTATCTGGTAACCCTAGGATGTTGTCCTTATCCACACAGTCCAAAGTGGCTCAACACCACATCTACTACACTCCAATCTGCAGGGAAAGGGCAAGAGGAGCAGTGGCAAACAAACCCATTTCCTTTTGGAAACATGACCTGGAAATTTCCCACGTCACTTCTGCTGATACCCCATTAGCCAGAGTCTAGTTACACTGTCACACCTAGCTGCAAGGGAGGCTGGCCAAGTGCCCAGCTTAAACTTCTATTTCTATAGAAAAGAGGGGGAACAGATATGGGGAAGGATAACTGGCCTCAGCCCCACTAGCCAACTCAATGTTCCTTCTCTCACCAATACACCCAGTCTCTTTGCTATCATTCAAAACAGCAGGTTCATGCCCCATCTCTGAGCCTTTACTCACACTCTTCCCTAACACGGAATGTTCTATTCACTCCTCCACACTCATCTTGCCTTCGCTGTCCCTTCAAGTCTCATCTCCTCTCCAAAACCTTCCCTGACAACCCCAGCCCACAGTAACTTCTCATAACATTCCTTAACCTTCATGTTTTCATATGCTGTTCCATGTAGCTAAGTCTTAAATTCAGAACTAGACAATAGATTTCTTGAGAACAAAATCCATATTGTATCTTCTATGGTCTCTAGCTCAATGCTGAACACATGTACGTGTTTAACAATTATGCTCTGGAATGAATTCAATTTGATTAGAATAATATGCTGAATAATTTAGGACAATATTCTTATTTTCCTTTATTTGTGCTATTTTCCACCCGAGTGTTCTACAAAATTAATCTATATCCATATATTATATATATATATGTATTATATAATATGATATACCATATATTACATAGTATAAATACATTTGTATTACATAAAAATATAAATATACATTATTTATATTATCTTTATAAATAAATACACACATACATTTGCAATTCAAGAAACAGGTTTTATTCTTATTTAGTTTTCTCATTCAGTTGATTACTGGGCAACTTTGCATTAATATTACCTGCACTGCTTCAAAAATTAAATAGAATAAGAACAGTCTATGTATTTAGCACAGAACCTGTCACATAGCCTGTGCTAAACAAATGTTAAGAAAATAAAAGACGAGGGCAGAGCATAAATGCAAACTGAGTTAAAGTGTTTAAACTGACTGCAAGGGCACGTATTCTGGTGTTGGACTCTGGTTTGAACGTTGGTTCTTCTACTTATTCAGTTTTGCAAACTATTACATGAATTGACTAATGTGTGTTTGCCATTTTCTATTATCTCTCAATTCCATGTACACCCTTCTGTACTTTGATTTGTGATACTGTGGACTTAGAGTCTGAAAATTACATTTTCTAGATTCCCCTGCTATCTGATTTCCAATGAGGATCTGCAATTGGGAGGCACAAGTGGGAGACTGGAAGGCAGGAAGAGAGAGGAAGGGACTCTAAACCTCTTTCTACTTCTGTTGGACAGCTACACTCTGGCACCTTTTGACACTCCTAACACAAGTGTCAAGTCACTTTCTCAGAGGCTCCATCACCAGCCACATACTTCCCCCTTGGCAGTCCCAGCATCAGGTACATGATGGCCCTGCAGCAACCCAGCTCCTGTGGTGGTGGCCCTCCCTCTGCATTCCTAGGTTCTGGCTATGTATACCCCTTTCTTTTTGTCCCTCCCCCTCCACTTTCTAACCTCCCTACCTCCCACCTCCCCCACTCCCTTTAGGTTACTCTCTCTATTTACTTACCTCACTGCTCCCTTTTATAGGTGTTCCCTTATACAACAGATGTTCCAACACCTATGATATCCATTCACTGTGTTAAATACCCTCTGCATAATCTCTGTTTTCCTGATTGCATTTTGACTGATGCAGTATGCAATGTGCTTAATGCATTTTATTTTCTCAACAAATGTTAGTTCTTCCCTAGGTGATTCCGTTCTATTGTGTTGAAAGAAGTCAAGATACATTAATTTTATTTTTTTAATTCTCATTTCTTTTCAGAGTTCTTGAGTTTTTTTTTTTTTTTTTCGAGGGCAGTGTCACTGGCCCTCATATGTGGGACCGAACCCGGGCTGCTGGCTTCCCAAGCCAGAGCTTAACCACCACACCACTTTGCCAGCCCAGTTCTTGAGTTTTCTTCATGGGCTCTCAGTATTGCACAAAGACCACTGGTTCTCAATCTTAGATATGAATCATAATCAACCATGTATTCCTCAAAAATGCAGATGCTCGGTCCCACTTAGGAACTGGATTTCAAAGGATAAACAGGGCTGAGTCACGTGCATTTTGAAAAACTTTTCCAGGTAATTATTTGTGATAACATTTGAGGGCCTCTGGTTTAGATACTCAAAATATAGCATATTAATAAGTATGATTCCTTAATTCCTCATGGGTGGTAAAATGTTATCTGCTTCCTGGTATGTTAATAAATGTCATTTGATAATGATACTGACACTTGACCCAATAACCAGTTGAATAGTTCCTTGTTTCAGTGACATCAAGTTCAGAGCAACCTTGAGCTGGTTTACTCCCATGGTACTAGATATTTCTTGGCTCCATTCCAGATGTGAAGGATAGACCAAACTCCCATGGATAGTATGTAGCAGATTCAAGGCTTGGTCTGTTGAAATTAGGGGAAGCACCATGGAAAATTAGATTCCCAGCACTCTAGGCCTATACCACCCAGAAATCATTCAAGCCCAGGATGGGGGAAGCTAAGAAAGGAGAAAAGAGGATGCCATAAACATGTATCACGTCATCTGTTCTCTTGGCTACTCTTTGTCGCGTCCTGCACAACTGAGCAGTGGGAGTGGAGAAGGGACAGCGAAAGGTTAAGAAAGAGAGAGACAGAAATAAGAGAAAAATGCAGTTGGGGCCAGGGGACAACAGCCTCAAGGACTGGGCCCCGAATCGAGCCTGACTGCTTCTTTTATTGTTTTACAAATAAGGTAAGATCAATGTAGCTTCCAGGGTCTTTGAGTCTCACACCCAAGAATTTAGCTCAGGGCCTAATCTCCCATGCCTGCAAGCTGCCATTACCGACGGTATTGTCATGCACCTCTTAAGAGACAGAAACTTCCTCTGCCAAGGCTTATTGATAAGAATGCATGGAGGACAGATATTATCACATCAGTAGGTCATTTCACACGCAGGCTGGGAGAACCTGAAGCAAGGGGTCTACACCCTTTTTCCTCTGCGTGATTCCGCCCATGGCTCCCTGCCTCTATGCCTGGCTTAGATTGTTCCTCCCTTGAGGAATCTTATTCATGTTTGACTAACCAGCCATTTTGTGGGGACAAGTGGGGATACATAAAGTAAGCATGATATTGAAATAATGATCTGTCTTTATGGAAAGGTGCATGAGGACAGGCAGACTATCATTTGATGACAACTCTTACCTCTTTACTTTCCATTATTCTTTTTCCATGGACCTACTCTAAGAAAAACCTCAAATCCATAACAATACTGCTCCTTTAAGTCCATGTTTCTGTCCCCCCTGTCCCCCATAGCGATTTTCTAGATCCAAATCAGAAGCCCACAAAGAGCCCCTTGAGTGAGGAGTGATCCTATTAACGTGGAAGTAAGCTTTGCCCTC
Organism: Aselliscus stoliczkanus; assembly: GCA_033961575.1. Lineage (NCBI taxonomy): Eukaryota > Metazoa > Chordata > Mammalia > Chiroptera > Hipposideridae > Aselliscus > Aselliscus stoliczkanus. Next base: position 31,086,909 of record CM066731.1, read on the forward strand.
ACCGGAGAATCAAGGTACCAGGTTGTCATGAAATCCTTTTCCTTTGTGGTTATTACTGTACCAAATGAGATGGTGTCTCATTGGTGGGCTTCCAAATTTTATCCCCACCAAGAAACCTGCAGGCAGCCAACTAAGGAAAGAAGGTGGAGCCAGAGAGGAGTTAGTGTTAACAGGTTGTGTGATTGCAAACAGTATGACTTTATTCATTATTTTAACAAATAAATCAGAGCTTATACATCCAAAGGATAAAATTTTTCCAAACATGCTGCCATGGCTCCCTATATTTTAAAATTGTCCCTAGAGCTTGCTGCAGATTTTTTTTAAAAATTCTCCATGACCTCAAATCTTTCTCCATGGGTGGATTTGATTATTTGGAAACAACTGAAGTTATTTGAAAGTAAATCTGGTGACCACATTATGTGATCAAAATGGGAAATACCATTATTTGGTCAAACCTGGCTGTGGCCAAAAGAAAGCAGGAGTGGATGGACATGTAAACTAGTTGTAAATACAGTTTTCAACGAGGAATTGCAAGATTTTAGATAATGTTTGGAAGAAGTTATAGTCTTCCAAGATGATTGTTTTAAAGAATGGCTCTCATCCTGAATAAACAGGTCACATATGTGCATATGTTTTTTAAGCAACCTAACTTTATAATATTATATTTACAGAAATTTTTCTCAATTGTTCTCCATGTATAAAGATCCCCAGCTGCCCAGGGTATCTATCTTCCCTATCGTGATCTAAGGCAGTGAAATTGTCTGCAAAAGACATGGATTTTTGAAAAAGTTTAGTGTGCAAATATTTGCCTTAGCTTCCTATTCTCTCTGTAATCTTCAGCAAGTTACTGGAGCTCACCAGACTTTGGTTTTCTTGTCTGAATAATGAGCACAATAATATTTACTCCAATGGAGTAACTGAAAGGATTAAAAGAATATATGCAAGTGCCCAGCACATGGCGCTGGCCCAAGCAGATACTCAACAAATGGTTACTATAATTAAAGCAGACATTATTATTATCATTAATATGTTGATGTGGTGTCGAGGGAGATTCTCCTCAATCATTTTTCCAATGCGGGGATACTGATGTGTCTATTTACATGAACCAGACTGCCAAGCCTGGAGCAACTCATGCGAGTTCTGAACAGAGCAGGGAAGAGCTATGATGATCACATACTGGAACAGTTCCCACTTCTTTTGGTCCACCTATGAGATCCTGCAAAATGGGAAAGTCAGTTTCATCTCAAATTACATCAGAATGTTAATACAAGACATCTTATTTATCCAACAGTCTTGGGAGTGTAGTGTTCTGCATACTCTAGATAGCAGAAATTTTCCCCTTTGAGAACCAACATTTTTCCCAAAATATGAATCCTTTGGGGGAAAATCACTCAAAAACATACCATTCACCAATCTACTTTTTAAAGCAAAGGACATGATTTAACTTTTTTGTTATAACCCAGGATCATCATTATGACCATTGCAGCATGGAGGGGTGGCTCAGGGCTGGGCCTGCTTTTTGGTTTTCCTGCTTTCTCCTTCCTTGATGTCAGGCATTGTCTGGATATGACAGGATTGAGATGCACCATGCTCACCATCCTGGGAAACAGACATGCAGAAAGCACCAATGTTCAGGACAGTGACCACATACTACTGAGGGGCACAGGATCTTTGGTTGGCAGAATGTGGACAGAGACCCTGCTTCAGCCATGTAACCTTGAGAAAATTACTGTACTGAACCTCAATTTCTTCATTGTTCAATGAGAATAAAAATAGTACCTACCTCATTGGGGAGAGTGAATCTTAAATATGAATAGACATAAAGTGCTCAGCATGGCACTGGAAAGATCATTAATGCTCAGTAAACAATAATACCATTCTGATTATCACTGCTAGCATGCAAGGTCTCCAGGAAACTCTGCTTCCCTACCACAACACTCATAAACACCCCCCACCCTTTGAGTGTCTTTTCTTCCATCTGCTAAATAAGACTGATAGAGAGAGTAGCTGAACAGCCAGTGACGAAAGCCCTCTCTGTTTTGTAATCTATCTGAATGGAAGAATTTCAGCCAAAGGAGAACTTCCAATCATTCTGTCAAAAGCCAATCCAATCATTCTCATAAGGATCTAGTGTCTTACACAGCCAGCATGCCACCCAGACTGGCTACATGTGCCCCTCTGTAAGCCGTGCTAGCAGACACACCAGGAGCTACAGTGTGCCCTGGGGACCAAACACCACTGTCAGGTCAAGTGGCAGAAAGGAAGGATGCTGGAAGCCCCCAGGGCCTCTCATCTGGCACCATTCCTGGCACTCAAGAGAAACATGCTACAGAGTGAGGGCAGCTGCGTCTGACGAGGAGGATTCAGAATTCAGGAAGCTGTGCAGCTCTCCATGTGGTTATTTTCTACCTTGTGTATCCTGTGAGGGGTTAATGAGCGTCCTCAGCAGTGTACCAGCCAGGCTGTCTCACCATGAGGAGATATAATTTTAAGGTCACTCTTAAGTTAAAGGAAGACAGCAAGAGCAGCTGTAGCCATTGTTGCAGCTGAAATTGTGAGCGAGTGGGCGAGCAGGCCTGGCTCTGCACGTCATTACGTGCGAGCACCATTAATAAGCCAACAACAGGCTCTTGATCAGCACACAAATGTTTTCATGAAGTACATGCCATGAGTTAGGGCTCAAGTCTTTGTACCATTTTCCTGCTGGTACATGCTTTTCCCAGGGACTCGTGACTCAAAATAATTGTCCCACAAATGCCAGATTGGGGACTGACAGTTTTTTATATTTTATGTCCCCAGGCCTGTTCTCTCCACCAAACCTACACAACCTCCATGTACATAGTGGCAGCTATACCTCACTGTGTACAGTATTGCTTTGTTATAAAGTTGTGGGTGTATTGAGTTTTTTAAAGCAAGTCATATTTTAAATATACTATGTGACCTTGAAATTGTATTAGTTCTCTATTGCTGCAGAACAAATTATCCCCAAAATGCAATGAATAACACAATGATAAATATTTATCATCCTTGCAATATTGATGGGTTAGAGGTTCAGATGTGCCTCAGCTGGGCAGTTCTGGCTTGAGGACTCTCATGAAGTTACAGTTACAATGTCAATTAGGGCTGCTGTCACCTGGAGGGCCATGGCTCGCTCACATGGCTGGCAGGTTGGTGCAATTGGTGGTGGAGGCTCACTTTCTCCCCACATGGGCCTCTTGGGCTACTGAATGTCATCACAACAAGGCTGCTGACTTCCCCCAGAGTGAGTGACCCATGAGAGAACTAGACGAAATGTGTCCTTTTTATCTCAGCCACCTTCTATTCAATAGAAAGGCGTCAGTCACTCAGTTGGAGAGAAAATTAGCTCCACTTTGGAGCTAATGACCAGTGTAATAGAATTAGTGGATATATTTTAAAACCACCACAGACATTTAGGGGTGAATCATTCATTCATTTAACAAATATTTATTGAGAACCTACTATGTGTCCACACTGTTTTAAATGTTTGAAAAACATCTTAGACAAAACAGATCAAAACCCTTGCCTACCCTTGTCCAGTAAAACTCTAGTGGAGACAGACAGAAAATAACAATAAGCATAATAAGTACATTTTATAGTGGGCTGCAGGTTTAAGCGCTCTGTGGGGAACAGAATCACTAGAAGAGAACTCTGCAATCCTGGAGTCAAGTTACATTTTTTTTTTTTTTTTTGAGGGCAGTGTGACTGGCCCTCATATGTGGGATCCGAACCGGGGCCGCTGGCCTCCCAAGCCAGCGCCTAACCCCTGCACCACTCAGCCACCCAAGTTACATTTTAAACAGAGTCTCAGACTTGTCCTCCCTGAGAAGGGTGGTGGGGCAGACTGTGGTTTGGAAAGGTAATGGGGCCACGCTATGCAAGTCCTTGGAGGCCAGCATATGACCCTGGAGCCCAGTTCCCGTGAACCCTGATCCTTGTTTCCATGCCTCCTCGTGGGTGAGATGGGAAAGGAAGCTTCTCTGCAACCCATGAGAACTGCCAGCATTCCCCACTCCTAGATTACCTAGGAGAAAGTTTTCCTGTGGCCACCCTGAGCTGTCAGTGACCTTCGTGACTGCTCCGAGGGAGCTTCTGTACCACTCTGAAATATGCTACAGGCAGCCTGTGTGTACAGCACAGTGCATCCCAAGGGGAAGGACAAGTGAGTCACTCAGTCCTGAGGCCATCGCATTTGGAAGAGCAGCACTTTTGCAATACTGAATATATAATTTTAGTGTTTAAATTCAATCATGGTGTTTCTACAACTGGAGGCCAGCTCCAGAACACGCCCAACAGGAGCTGCCCAGCCCAGGGAACAGTAGATTTTAAAGGTTTCTGAATCATGAAGGGAGGGAGCTGGAAGGAGAAGACATTCCAGGCTTGGGTGTAGCCAAAGGGGGGTCAGTATATTGCTGGCCATGTAAGCCCTTGATGACAGGCTGCCTGGGGCTGGAGGTAGGGATGAAGCAGTGTGGGGAGAATGCTAGAGGATTCAATGGGGCATCCAGTCCTATATCAGTCTTCCAGGTATGCTAGAGGGGCCCCAGGGCAGGTGGGAAAGCTGGGGTGGGGTGGGGGAATTTTTGCACAGAGATGTGTGAGCCTTATTCAAGGGGCAGTTACCGACCTAGAGAGTGTGTTAACTAACACCACTGGGGCATGGGCCACCTTTCAATCTGCCATGTAACACACTCAAAAGAGAGGGACCCCATCCCAAGGGAAGAGAGAATGGAAGTGCACAAGAAGGCTCGGGCATCAGCTCAGGGTCCGAGGGAGGCTGGTGCCTGTAGCAAGAGCTAGTTCCCTGATAGGATAGTCTGACCCAGCCCAGAGGTTCTTGCCCAAAGAGGGTTGTAAGGAGACAATAAGTGAGAAAGCTTTGCCCATGGAGAGGATGTAGACACTGGGTGCTTATGATGAGACCAAGCAACAAGTACCAGAATGACTGATGGAGACTGCAGGAGCCCCCTGGGTATCAGAACAATCGTCTACAACCCTGTTCAAAGTCTGTGGAGCCTGACACTCAGGGCTGCAACGTGCAGAAGCTGAGTTATACCAAGAACATTACTCAGAGGGCAATGTGCCTGAATGGTTGGTTATAAGGCAGAGGCTGGGTGAAGCTGGACACACCCAGGTTTGTATTCTGGTTATGCCATTTACTAGAAGTGTTAGAGACATCTCTCAGCCTCTCTTCAACCTCAGTTTCCTTATCTGTCAACCTTACACAGCTGATGAGAGGTAAATGAGATAAAACACTTAACATGGTTCCTGGCTGATATAAGTCATCCATAAATAACTGCTACTGTTACTATTTTTACAAATGTTGTGAACAGCCACTCTGGAGACTTTGCTTAGTTTCATTACTTGGCATCTCTTCTTTTGGAAAAACTGTCCCTCCTTACCCCACCCACTTGGTTCTGGTTATCAGTCTAATCCTAGGGCTTGGACCCCTGCTGACAGGGGATAAGCATGACCAGGCTGGGCTAATCAAATTCTCTAGGACCCTAAGTGCCATCATGTAGGAAAGCAGTTAGAGCTAAGTGATCCTGTGACAGGAAATTTCCTGTTTTCATCCCTCCCAGAGTCTGGTATCCAACTCATACTTACAGTGTTCTATTGTAGATTTGCTCACTCATTTTAGTAAAATACATCCCCTAGTAGATTCTTAAGAAACAGTACATGTAAAAAATTTGAGACCTTGCATGTCTGAAGATGTCTTTGTTATACATTCACACTTGGTGTTAGTTTGGCTAAATATACAAGTTCAGAAATACTTTTTCCAAATGTTCCATGTCCTCCCAGCATCCAGTGTTGCTGTTGAAAAGTCAGATGACATTCTAGTCTTGATCCTTTGTTATGGCTTACTTCTCCTCTCAGGGAATCTCTCTGGAATCTTCTCTTGATTCCTGGGGTTCTGAAATTTCATAATTAATGTATCTTGATGTGAGTTTTTATTTTGTGATTATTTTATTTATTGTGTATGGGAATTTCATGGGATTTCTTGTATTATTTATTTGGTAATTTTCTTTCCTCAGTTTTCTCTGTTATCTCTTTCTTTCTTTTTCTTTCTTTCTTTCTTTCTTTCTTTCTTTCTTTCTTTCTTTCCTTCTTTCTTTTTTTCTTAAAGATTTTATTGGGGGAATTGAGGAGGGGAACAGAGTCAGGGAATCGGGGAAGGGGAACATTGTGTTTTGCCAGGACCCATCAGCTCCAAGTCAAGTTGTTGTCCTTTAGTCTTAGTGGTGGTGGGCACAAGCTCAGCTTCAGGTCTAGTTGCCCCTTTCAATCTGGTTGCCTGTGGGGGCGGGGGGGAGGGAAGAGGGGGTGTAGTCCACCATCCCATGCAGGAGTGGAACCAGCAACCTGGTTATTAAGAGCACACTCTCTCACCAGCTCAGCGGCAGCTCAGCTCAGGCAAAGCTCACTGGCCCAGGTGGGAATTGAACCAGCTACTCTGTTGCTCAGAGCTTATGCTCTAACCAAGTGAGTCACTCAGGCAGCCCTCTCTTTCTGAATATACTATCAGTTGAATGTAAAACTGCTGAATCAATTCTCTCAATTTCATATTGTTTCTTTCCTACTTCCCAAATCTGCATCTTTTATTTCCTTTCTATGAGATTTCATCAATTTCATCTTCTAACCTTTCTATTGAATATTATTCCATTATTGCACTTTTAATTTCTAAGAGCTCTTACTTGTTCTCTGATTTTTCTAGGATCCTGTTCTTATTTCATAAATTGATGGTGTTTTTGATATTTTCTCTGTTTCCTAACTGTTTTCCTGTTTCTTCCAAGTTCCTTTTTTTCTTTTGGTTTCTGTCCTTTATGCAATCAATCTCTCATATTAAATGTAAGTCACTAGTCATTCTTAAATGTTGAAGTCTTCCTACTTCTAAATCCAGCCTCTCTTGTATTTTTCAGACTGCTGATGTTTTAAAATAACTACATACATAACCCATAAATGTATTCACATCACCAAAAATTAAAACAATACAAAAGTATACTGAGAAAAATGTAAGTCCCCACACACGCCCACTCCTGTTCCCAAAGGTAACCAGTGACAACAGTTTGGTGTGCAAGGATGTCTAATTCCTACTGAGTTAATGCAGATGTAATAATTTGGCTTTCATGGAGGATTCAGAGTGTGTGTGTGTGTGTGTGTGTGTGTGTGTGTGTGTGTGTCTGTGTGTGTGTATGTGTTTCAATTTGTTTGGCCTCTGAGTTATTTAATTTTTGAATTTATTACCTAACATTTGAAAATTAGGAGATCACATAAAAATTCAGATTCCCAAACTTTCTCTAAAAAATTAGAAAGTCTGGGAGCACTGGACCCATATACCCATATTATAAGGGGCATCTTTTCTACAGTTTTCCTAGCCCTCACTTGACCTGTGTTCACTTATAGTACTTACGTGCCTGCTGTAATCACTGGAGCTGGTGACACCTAGTTTAGGGTGCTGGCGTGGGCTCTGGAAGTTGTCACACATCCATCACTAATTAATAACAGATTCATTCTACCACATCATAGGAAGGTCTGTCAGACAGGAAAACATAGAGGGGAAGGCATCCTTTCAGAATGGCATGGAAAGAGTGGCCTGGGGTAGACTGGACAGTCAGTGGGGCTGTTGAACATAGAAGATAGGATGGCTCATTAACTGCTGAACCCATGACTTCCCTGAGTAGTCCTCTTCCACTGACCTTCCCCAATATAGACTCCGTGGCAGCAGAACACACTTTCTGACTTCTAACTAGAAGAATAGGTAAAAGTTGAAGGGCAGGTGAGGCAGGAAGTAACAGAAATATTGACTGCAAAAAAGAGAGGACACTCAGTATGAGCTGTCACCACGGTAACTGTACCATGAATGGCTGCCACTTACCCTTACATAGCTGATTATTAGCTTCACACTTTCTCCAGTTAAGGAGGGGACCCACTGTGCCATTTTCCCCCAAAGCAATATCCCTGTGCACCAAATGCAAGTGGGCTTTTAGTACATGTAGCTCTGATCTCTCTACACAATTCTTCTATCTTATTTAACTCAGTAAATAGCCACATATCCACTCATTCAAAGCAAATTATGATTTAATCCAGGTGGATACTTAAAAATACAGATTTTGTGAACCTTTTTATATTACAAAGGGTTAGGGAGAATCTAGTAAAATCATTTCCGTGGGCAGGGACTTAGCTGTAAGAATATGCTAAAATTTAGTGTTTCTTTTTTAAATTTCACAGGTGCATAGGATGGTTTGGGGGAAGAGACTGGCCAGATCTCATCACGTGTCTATGGTATACAGAGCAAAGGGCCTTGACTTCTTCCAGCCTTCAGTGGCATAAAGGTCTCCTGGGACATTTTTCACAAAAGGTCACCATGACCCCTGTTTTGAACACTGTCATATCTTTACCTCCACCTCCAACCTTTCTCCCCCTTTCCCATTAGCCTCACTCCCAGGGGTGCCATGAGTAGTCCCCGACTGGCTCTCAGCTCTGAAGCCTGTACAGAGATCATAGAAACAGTATTACAGCCACTGTTCATGTTTATTTTCTTGTTCCCAATGAGATGCCAGCCTTTCCCCCACTAAATTGCTTCATTATATTGTACTTGAGAAATGAAAGGGTTGTCTCTGGCCAAATTTTCATCCTGAGCAGAAATAAAGGAGCATTTAGTGGAAATATAGATGGAAGGATCCAGACTCCTTCCATAGACACTATTTTAGGATGCAGCCAAGGAGAAGAGAAACAGAGGGGAGCAAGATGACAAATTATATGATATTTCTCGTCTTCTATCCCAAATTAAATGTATTCCTGCTTTTGCTTTTATCTACTACTGCTATCATAATTTCTGTTGGTTGCTTCCCACTATTACATAGAAAAATGGAATTCTGTACCTCACATGGCGTGGAAACACAGCAGGTGAGCAGGAAAGCTTGCCATTAGGTTTCTTGCTCCCTTTCCTGATCGCTTCTCCTGCCCCTGGTCCCCATCACAGTCACTGCCAAGCAGCGTTTCCTGCAGCTCTGATTGAATCTGAATACTAAAATCATTTGAGATATACTACTCCTGGGACATACAGCAAAATATAATAAGTTTCTCAAAATGTGACCTAATTATAACTGTCCTTTTAAGTTTTATTTCCCACTGGGACTCAATGTCTGCAGTTAAAAATAATTCTTGAAATAGGTCCATGTTGCCACAAAACTTTTCAGAGTCACTTAAATGTTATCCGTATTCCCAATTTATTTTTCTCTTCTGTTCTTGTGTGATAAAAGCCAGACAGCCAGGACAGGCAGGAAGCCAGGCCACACTTCAGGCAGAGGACATGCTGGGCCAAAATTCTCACAGATGAACCTTCCAATCTGCCTGGACAAGGGGTCAGGTTACCACTGGTTCCCTGACACCTCTTGCATCAGTGACCCCATATCCTTCCTGCTGTCAGCCCCAGGTAAGTTTTGAATGTCCAACAGTCACAACTCCTTCCCTTCTCTTTCCATGCTCCCAGGAATGTCAGGTCATATGGTTTAAGCTTCATTCTCATTTGCTGCCCCAAATGGTCTCTGAGACGCTCAGGCCTCAATTCTCCCGTATCTCCATTGTCCTCAATGTTCACTCTCTCCTTCTAATTTCTATTTCCATAAATCTCCTTTTAGAGGCAATCCTGTCTTTCTGAACAGAAAAAAACCCACTCTCTGGCTGGTCAGCATCCTTTGCTTTATTTGCACTGACTCGGAAAGACCTGCCTCCTAACCGTGTGGTTTTCTAAGGGTACTTTCAGAAGCTGTTGCTTTTTCAACTTCTCCATTTAACTCTCTCTGAGAAGGAACAAAAGAGGAGGGTTCTTCTGATCTAAGGCCACATACCCTGAAGATTCAGCCCGCATGTTCTAAAGTCACACAGACCTAGTCTTGAATCCTAGCTCCAGCCATGTGGCTCTAGACAAGTGCTTGAACTCCCCGAGTCCCAGTTTCCTCATCTGTGAAATGGGGGTAATAAAGGAGTGCCTTTTAAGGTTGTTGTGAGAATTAAAATGGATAAAGAATGCCAAGCAGTTAACACGAGGCCTAGCGTGTGGTAAACACTCAGTAGATATGAGCTATTATTATTAGGGCATTTGAGAAAATCACTTCTTTCAGCTAAGATAATGCCATTAGTGCAGATAGAGGATGCTATTTCTGCTTGTCAGAGGGTGCCAGAAGGATTCAAGCCAGAGATGGCTAGAAACGAAATTACCTTAGTCATCTGAATGCTCTCCCCTCCTGATTGCAGCTCATATGAGAAATAAACAGCTAAGAAAAGAGAGAGGCCATAGCCAGGATCATACTCAGGAGGTCCTGGTGAGAACGCACAAGCAAAGACATGCCATTTCTAGGATGTTCTCCAACCTGCAAAGGAGAAGCTGAGCTTTAAAATGAGCGGATACATTTTAATTTTTAATTTCAGATATGCACATGTATTCCATGCTAAATGGTACCCTTGAGTCCTCACTAGGGTGGAGATTGACCAGTTCAGTGTTTGAAGCTGGATATGAAATGCCAAATCTGATGCTGGGAGTTTTATATGATGATATAGACAGTCACTGAGTTCCCTCCCAGTTCTGGCAAAAAGCACTGCAGGCTTCTACCCAGAGAGACTAGAAGAAACGAAACAAGAAAAGAACATTGCTGGCTGGGAGCAACCAAGAACAGATAGGCAAAAAATGAGAGTTGCGGAAAGCATAGCTTGGCAGTGACTGTGATGGGGAGGCAGGAGGATTGATCAGGAAAGGGAGTGAGAAGGCAAGCTTTCCTGCTCACCTGCTGTGTTTCCACGCCATGCTAGGCGCTTGTGAGGTCAGTCGTAGGAGCGCCAGCCCAAGGCTTCTGGCAGTATTTCTGGCATATATACTACAAGGAGGTGGTTGATTTAATGCATTATTATAGAGCTCACAGGTAAGACAAATGCAATGGGAAAATGAGAAGTTTCCAGTAAATATTAATAAACAGGAGTTGCTCTCAACTAGTGAGGAGTGGGCTAGTGGATACCCAAGACTTTCACCCTTTCTTTACTCTGTCAGCAGGTCCTCCAGGGCAGAAATGCACTCCTTTACATTCCCTTGATGGCTTGCCTTCCTTCTGTGTCCACTTCTTCACTCCCTCACCTAGGGTCACCTGCTATATTTGTTTCCTAGGCTGCCATAACAAATTATGACAAACCTGGTGGCTGAAAAATGACAGAAATTTATTTCCCCTGGTTCTAGAGACCAAAAGTCCACAGTCAAGGTGGTGGCAGGGTTGCACGCACTGAAGATTCTAGGGGAGAATCCTCTCTTGCCTCTTCCAGCTTCTGGGGGCTGCAGGGGTTCCTCGACTTGTGCTGCATCACTCTGATCTCTTTTCCCATCCCCACATAGCTGTCTCCTCCTCTGTACACGTGTTTTCTCCTCTCTGTCCCGTCTAAGGGCATTTTCGTTGGACTTAGGACTTACCCAGGTGACCCAAAATGGTTTCACATCAAGAAATCTTGAACTTAATCACATCTGCAAAACCTCTTCTTCCAAATTATGTCCCATTCACAAGTTGTGAGCATTAGGACACGAATATATCTTTCTGAGGGCCACTATTCAACCCACTACACCTACCAAATAAACAACTTCCACTCATCTCAGGCTTTGCTTTCAGTAGAACCCAAACGAAGCAAGTAGCAAAAGAAATACAGGTCTTTGGCCGGCCGAGTGGCGTGGTGGTTAGGAGCTGGCTTGGGACACCAGAGGCCCCGGTTTGGATCCCACATATGAGGGCCAGTGACACTGCACTCTAAAAAATAAATAAATAAATAAATAAAAAAAGAAATACAGGTCTTCTAGTCTATGCCTTTACCACCACATAGGTATCAAAGAAAACGTACCAAACAAATAGCTCGTCAGCCTTCAATGCACGTTTGATGCTAAATTCCAGGGTTTAGCACACAGTGCCTGGCACACAGTAGAATGCAAAAATATTTGCTGAATGAATAAATTCCCACCACGGAAGTCTCAGGTAGAGAAATGAACTTTGAGTTCTTTTCTTAACTTTTTTTCCAACAGCTTTATTAAGGCATAATATACATACTACAAAATCCACCCACTGTAAGTGTACAATGTGATCATTCGTAGCAAATTTATAGACTTCTGCAGTCATCACCACAAAACAGTTTTAGAACATTTCCATCATCCCAAAAAGTTCCCCTTGTTTGCAGTCAATCCCCGTTTTCATCCCCAGCCTTAGGCAACCACTGATCTGCTTTCTGCCCAAAGATTTTCTCTTTCTGGATGGTTCACATAAATAAAATTCATAATATGTAGTCTTTTTGCTTCTAGTTTCTTTCATGTATCATAATGTTTTTGAGTTTGATCCACATTTTAGCATATGAGTAGTTCATTCCTTATTGCTGAGTTGTATTCCATTGCATAGATATGCTACATTTTGTTTACGCATTAACAATTGATGGACATTTGGGTTGGTTCCAGTTTAAAGCTATTATAAATCATGTTGCTATAAACATTCACAAACAGTCTATATGTAGTTATATATTTTCTTTCTTTCTTTCTTTCTTTTTTTTTTTCCTTTTTAGAGGGCAGCGTCACTAGCCCTCATACGTGGGATCTGAACCGGGGCCACTGGCGTCCCAAGCTAGGTTTTAACTACCGCACCACTCGGCCAGCCCTATTTTCTTTCTTTTGAGTAAATATGTAAGAGTAGTACCCAACTTTTTATTTTGAAAATTTTTAAATCTATAGGAAAGTTGAAGAATGGTACATAGTACATCCCTTACCTTGATTCTCAATTGGTAATATCATGTCATACTCTTTTATCTCTCTGCCTCTATAAAATATTTTCTATATACCATTTGCTAAAAAGTTGCAGATATCATGACAATTACCCCTAAAGACTTCACCTCCTAATTATGCCATTACCTACAGAACCACAATACCATTATTATAACTAATAATTTTTTCCAACTTTATTTTGAATTTTTCAAAACTACAGAAACATTGAAAGAATAATAAAATGAAGTAAAATTTGACTTTGCTACAATTTCCCATATTGCTGTTTCAACCCTTCTTTCTCAAATCTTCTCATTGTCACTGCTCCTAAAATATTTGTGTTGGGCCATTTTTGGCATCCGGCCATGAAATATTCCTGATTTGTCACACCCCTACTCCTCTATTGTTTCTTCCTGGAATTTTCAGGGCTGGTTTCACAAAACTCCAGTGTACCTCTAGTGTATTGTTCTGAGGGATATTGCAAAATTCTCAAACATCCCTCACCTCCTTAAAGGCTTGGCTCAGACATCAACTTTTCAATGACACTTACCCGCTCCCACACTATTAAAAATCTCAACCCATCTCTCTCTTCATCAGTACTCCCTGACCTCACTTACTCTGCTGTATTCTCCCCAAAGCACATATCTCCTTCTAATCTAATGTATAATGTATGTGTTTGTTATATTTATCAGTTGCCTCCCCCCACTAGGACATAAACTCTATGAGGGCAGAGATAGCTGTTCTTTTTGTTCACTGTTGAATCCCCAGGCCCCATTGTAGTGCCTGGCACACCAAGTGCTCAATAAATACTCCTAGAAGGACTGAAGGGATGATGCATGTACGGATGTGTGGGGGTGTGCATCCTGCAGCCCTTCAGGAAAAGTAGGAATGGCCTGACCCTGAGCCAATCATCCCCCCACAGGCAGCAGGTGTGGGAGAAGATCCTGCAGAAAACCACCAACCCTTTGAAAACTGCAAAATTAACACCCCCTCCCCCACCTTCAGTACAACAGACCGGAACTTTCCAAATAGGAAGTCTCCCCACATTTTTCTGAAGAAAGATATTTTTTGCCTCAGAGAGCAACCAGGAGCAAGTAACTCTCCAAGGACCACAAAGGCCTGGAACTCGGCCAGCTGTGGATTTCCTGAAGGAGACAAATGCCATGCCCACCACATCCTTAAAAGGCCCTTTCAGGAACACAGCATGGCACTTGCCCCTGGCAGCCAGATTGGACCACTCAGTCTATCATCCATCCTACTCCTGTAGCACACGTGACCTGAGGGGAAGAAAAGCTGGGTAATATGCTCTGACTAGCACGGAAAACCAGTTAGATTCTCACTGTTGGGAGCCTGAAGCAGGAACTAGAGGGGATCCTACCATCAGTGGGAGAGATGCTAAAAGGAAGCTGACACAGAGGTTTTGAGTCAGAGGTGGTGCTGGAGGAGCAGTGAGTGAGCAGAAGTAATGAGGAGGCACAGGGTAGTAGAAACTATGAGACAGAAGAAAGCTCTTTGAAAAATATAGCAAGAGGGTGAAGAATTTCACAAACCCCTGCCTTGAAGGTCCCTCGAGCTGCCCTGGATTCAGCATGACATTTTGTTCCAGTCTCTGTGAGGCCTGGCTAGTCCTCTTATTTTCCAGAAGTCTCCATCACCTTCACAGCTTTGTAATTTTTTCACCACAAACCTCATCCCTAAAACTACATTGAGTGACACTTTATTTCTTGCAACCCAAAGAATCTAAGCGAAAATAGAAATACATGAGTGTTCACTGTGTATAAGAGACAGTAGGGAAAGGCAAAATTCCTGGAGATGGCGCCTCCACTCGAGGAGCTCTGTGTTTTCATTTGTGCCTCTTCTAGTGCCCTACAGCCTTGCTACTCAAAGTACAGTCCAAAACCCACCTGCACAGACATTACAGGGAGATTGGCCCAACCCAGACCTATTCAACCCCAGGCAAACTGTAAGAACATTAAAGTTTGAGGAACCCTGCTTCCCTACAGCTAATAGTTGCAACCCTGTTGTCCCAATCACCTTTTCATTCCTGGGCTCCCATCTGCCTCTGATTTGATAGCCAACATCAATAATTCTATGGATATTAAAGCTATTAGTAAAAGCCTCTGCCTGTAAAATGCATGCTTCTTAAATCTGTTCCTTTGCCTGTATCCTTCAGATGTCTTTCATTAGATTTGGTTGCAAGTTTGCAATGGTATTGTAAATGCTTATCTTTTTTTTTCAGAGGTTCACTCTGTTTTGGTAAAATCCTGTTGAGTAAATCCAAGGATTGAGGGAATCTGTTCCTCTATCCTGTTCTTAACAACTGTAGATGATCCCTAATGAGCATTTTAACTACATTCTTTCAACTTGCTGTCATCCTTAAGAAGTATCTATAGTTTCAGGTTACAGCTTGTTTTCCAGCTCAAAACACAAGCGGAAGAAAAAAACTTCATCAAGAGATGAAACACCGAGAAACAAAACGAGACCATTTTTCTAGGAGAGATTCATGATTCAGGTTTCTAAACCTCAGGCCCTCAAGTGTCCATGGCCTGTGTCAGTTGCTGGGCTGGGGTGCCACACTTTCAGGATCAGCTCTGCCTACCTACATTTGCAAGCCTGCCAGCAGCGGGTCCTCAGAAAGGGGATCTGGAACTGGACAAAGCTTTGTGTGCACCAACCTCTGATTTTTCCTCCCTATCCTCTTTCTAGCCCTCTGTTCTCTTTTGTGCCCTTTATTCAACTTCCCTTCCTCCCAGGAAGGTGTATTGAAGGCTGACAATGGGACACACACTGGGCTGGGTACTGGAAATGTAGTAAGCAGACAGACACAGGCCCATCTCATGGAGTTTTCTAGCAGGGAGGCCTGTGAAACCAGTCATCAATTGAATCACTTTAATTACGAGTGCTGTGTAAGAGAATTTCAGGGTGATAGGAGAGTGTATATAAGAGGGGGCTTGACTCTGGTCTGGGACTACCTGAGCCAAGGCCCAAACCATAAGTAGTGGTGAGCCAGGCAAAGAAAGACGAGGGGTCTCCCTGTTCCCTGGTTGGCCTCTTTACCTGTCCTACCAGCCAACAGAATACTATTGCTCCCACTTGGCATCTTTGCCTGTTGACTCCACGCTGACCTTGCCCAATGCCTGGCAGTGCTGACAGCGCCAGGCTTGGACACTTGCCTCCGTTCTTGTCTGTGTCTGACCTTGGCCTGGGCCGTTTTCCATCCCACTTCTCCCATATTGATGCTGACAGCTCACAGAATCCCCAACCAGCTGCGGAGCAAGATATGTGATGGCATCACTTTCCTCTCAGTTTATTAGAAAGCACTTCGTTCCAAGAAGTTATGTTTTGCTCTCAGGACAATAACTCAGGCTCAGCGCAGGGTTTATGTTTGTGGTGTGGTCAGTGGCTGTGCAGGAAACCATTTCTAACACAGCTGCATCTTCTCAGTGCCAAGCACCCTGCTAGGTCATGGTGGTGTGGTAAGCAGGAGAACCATTCTTGCTGGGTCAAGTCACGTTGCCTCTTGCTCATGCCCTCATTCAGGCTGATGGAGACTAGAGTGAGTGATGGTTCCCACATGCTTCCCTCCAGGTTCTACAAACAGCTGCTGGATTCCTCTCTCACTCTGAATAAATTCAGTTGTTTTGCTAACTGGACTATGGCTTCCTTTTTCAAAATATCAGAGGCATATTCTGTGAACAGGTGCTGCAGGAAGCACGATTCATTTGTTTATTAGGATGTTATCCTGTGATCCTGTGTTCTGAGAAACAGTTTGAAAGGGGAAAATGGCCTACCCAATGCCTTTTGCTTTTCTCATCAGGCCCTAAGCTGTGAGCGTCTCCATTACCTTTAGTTTACAGAATCCCCATCTGGTTAGATACTTTGATTTATGTTGGCTGTAATCCAGAACGGCTGATTTGGTTTATTTTAAGGAGTTTTATTTTAAGAAACTTTTGACATTCAAGAATTTAATTAGAACAATCTGTACCCAGAAATTTTTTAATGCAGTCTAGGATTAGAAGATGTTCTTCAGGGTATGTAGGGTTTAAGAAGAATGCAGGGCCTTCCACACCTGGCTAGGCTTTGTCTTTTGGGAGTTTGTTCGAGATGCGGTGGCAGAATCCTCAGGTTGGGACTTGCATCACTGATGAGAGTGGACAGAATGGCTACTTCTAAAAAAGACTATTCTGACCCTCAAACCCATCCCTTAAGCTCCACTCCCTGAGCTCTGCTGGGTTACACTGTTTACCATCCGCCAGCTCCAGGGAGATGAAAAGCATGTGGTCTCACCATTCAGCCCACTCTCATCAGGTAGTCAGGCCCTAGGATGGATTCAGGACATTTGCCTCATTCCCTTGAAAAAGGCCAGGTTTTCCTGGTTCTGAGAGAGAGAAAGAGACCAGGTTGGTTCAGAGTTCCTCATTCTTGAAGACTGAAGTCACAACTGAAAGTTCAAGTGCCTGGTGGGGTTGATACTCCCAAGAAGCATCCCAACTTCCAGACATTGGCCTGAATCTTTAGGGATATTATGCACAGTCCCCAGAATTCTTAGTACTTTTGGTGAGCTACAGATAATCCCTGATCCCTGATTGCTGCTCCCTGATTGAATCCCTGATCCCTGATTGAAGCAAAGTGCTTCCCAGCCTCCATGATGGTAATGAGAGGGGATGAAACAAGGGCCCTTCACACCCAATGGAGCCCATGAAATGGAAGAGGCTTACTCGTATGTTCACCAGGCCCTGGGTAGTGACTTGCAAACCGTACCTCTCTCTAGCCCCTGCTTCTTTCCCAAATCCCACCTTTGCTGATAGGCATTGACACTTGTATGCACAACCAGCATTTGGACTCAGCAGGTTTCCCCAATTCTTCCACTTTCCTGTTTCTCCAGATGGCACCTCCATTCACCATTCTCCCAGTCACCATCTTAGAATCATTATTCACCTCACTTTACTGCCATAAGACTCAATAATTAATTGTGTGTTCTTGGTTTCTTAATCTCTCTGATCCTCAGTCTCGTCATCTATTTAAAAAAAATATATCTATCTATCTATCTATCTATCTATCTATCTATCTATCTATCTATTCTATCTACCTCATAGAGGCTTAAATGTCAAGAGTTTGCACTTTATTTGGGAAACAAAGGGGGAGAAAAAGGTATTAACATTTTTGAGCACCTACTAAGTGTCAGGCTCTATTAGATACTTTACGTTGAAACTTTAAACTTAATTAACATATCCCTATGGGCTCGCCAAGTGACGCAGTGGTTAAGTGCTGGCTTGGGAAGCCAGCGGCCCTGGTTCAGATCCCACATATGAGGGCCAGTGACACTGCCCTCTAAAAAACAAACAAACAAACAAACAAAAATCCCTCCCTCAGCTTTCACTTGTAACTCCTATTATTTTCCTACTTATATCTTACTCCAGGCAAACTAGACTATTTATTCTTTCTTACTTGAACAAGCTTGAATGCTCTCCTATTCTTGTCTTCAATCATACTATTTTTTCTACCTGGCATACCCCGCCTCTCCAGGGTGAAATCCTACCATCGTTTGAGGTCCATCAGGGGTGTGCTGATAACTATTAAACAACCAGCTCTGCAGACAGAAAGAGTCCTGATTTGTAGTCTTTGCCAATTTTCATAGCGCAAATATTCCCACTATTGCCAATTTCAAGCTACCAACCTGACATGAGCTAGCTCACAGAATTTCCAAAAATGTGGCTCTCAGTTCTCAGAGACCAGAGTGGGCTGGCTCTTGCACACAACTGAGCCTACAGTGTCACCCTTCTTGATACCCTAATCTGCAGTATTCCTTCCCTCCTCTGAATTTTGTTAATAATTTGTACTCCCTCACCTAAAGTCTTGTCTATTATAATGGTTATAATAGATCCCTGTTATCATTGTCATTAATTTTTCAAGGACATGAACTGTGTCTTACTCAGTTATGTATTCACAGGGATGCCTAGAACAATCATGATATTCAATAAATATTTGCTGCATTAGACCAATGGAGAAGATTTTCACTAGGGCTTGACACACAGTTGTGTGGGGGGATAACAATGATGTATGCAAAGCATTTACAGAGTGCTTGGTCCAGGGAGTGTTCAGTTAGTGACAGCTAATTTTACTGTCGACTGTGGCTTCCAGAATTAAGGGAGCACGAATTTGTTTTTTCTTTTCTTTTCTTTTTTTTTTTTTTTTTTTTTTTTTTAGGGCCGTGTCACTGGCCCTCACGTGTGGGACCAAACCGGGGCCGCTGGCTTCGTAAGCCAGTGCTTAATCACTGCACCACTCAGCCGGCCCCTAAGGGAGCACGAATTTTAAGTTATAACAGTGGTTCTCAACAACTCTTCCCACCCCAAAATACTCACACATTGTGATCGCTGGGAGAGCTTTTACAAACCCCAATGCCTGGAGCAATTACCTGGACATGTGTATTTTTTAATTTCCCCAAGTGATTCTGTTGTGCATTAAGTATGAGAATCACTAGCCTATATGCTTCCAATTCTCTCCTTAGCTGATGAGTCAGGAGTGTCAAAAAGGAAACAGAACCAGCTATTCCTTTAAAAATCCTCCCGTTCACTAAACAATTCCAGTAAATAGGAGGAAAACTCACTTGCAGGACTGCCTTATTTGGTCATCATGTTGGGTGGAGTCACCTGGGAGTGGAAAGGCCCAGAATGAGTAATGAGTAATGCAGCCTTCTGTAGGGACAGGAGAGAAATACCTCTTTGTCAGCAAACTTCTGTAAGTGAAGTTTTTTCAAGCTGGAGAATTTTCTAGGCATCTCATTTAAACCAGATTTGGCCCTTGTGAGAATTTAGTGCAGAGTAAACATAAGTAAATAATATTTCAATGAGCATACATATAAGTGTGTATATACCAATTCTTTTGTTCTACTAGAATTTTGTTGTATTAAAATAACTGAGCTATTAAGGCTCAGAATGATTCTTATTGTCATATTTGTGGTAATGAGAATGGACTTCGAGTCAAGACAATAATGCATTTTTATATTTGAGAAGCAGGTGTTGCTTTCCCCCTTGAGTTGGTGAAACTGAAACAATGTTGCATCTGATTGGTCCAAAATTACACGGGGATGCCAAATAGGAAGTAAAAGATTCCTGTCCTACCACTTGACACACGTCATCTTTTATGGATAATTAGTTACTGTGGTTTTGTCATCTATCTCTCTTGTTAAAGGTATTCACATACACACAAAAAAAAATCTTTCAAAAGTGAAAAAGGAAGTCTGTTTTAATAAATTACTCCCTTTGTTTTTCTAATGAGAACTATAGCCTGGTAGTTCACTTTAAAGAAGGGGTTGAGGAGGAAAAAAGAACGGTGTGTGTGTGTGTGTGTGTGTGTGTGTGTGTGTGTGTTACAAAGACAAATGTTGGAGGTCTAATATACTAACCTTCTTTAATGCCTCACTATGAATGCGTCTTTAAAAATGATTTTTAAATGCATTTTTGAGGCAATAAAGAAAATGGATCTGGAAGTGTGAAGTGGCTAATAGAAATCCTTCTAGTAGCATTATTAGCCCTGTTGGCTTTTGCAAAAACTTTTGCAAATGCTTTTGCAAAAACCATATTTATTCTGCGCTTAGTCTAATTTGGAACTTTCTTATAGAGACTTGAGATTGTCCTTGAAATAAACATTTTTAGCTATGCTATTCAGAGGATTATAATTACTTTTCCCCTATGATATTTGTATATGCATAGCTGATTGTTAAAATACATGTATTTTTATTTTACTGTAAAGTAAAATGAACTTTTAAAAGAAATCTTGTCAGAACCTTGGATTTATTTTTTTTCTCTTTTTTTTTTTTTTTTTTTTTTTTTTGAGGTTCAGTGTCACTGGCCCTCATATGTGGGACCCGAACCAGGACTGCCGGCTTCTCAAGCCAGTGCTTAACCACTGCGCCACTCAGCCAGCCCTGAACCTTGGATTTTAGATCAAGGCTCTGTAATACCGTAAACACTTCAAATTTACAGCATCATCAGAACTCTGGCTGCCATGTGAATCACAACCTCAAAACCATGACTTGCCTTCCTATTACATTTCCCCTGTTATAAATTTATGGACATGTATGTGTGATACCAACTTCTAGTATATCAAATTTATTCCAAAGTACCACCAATAGGGACCACTGAATGAATACCACTATAGATAGCTCCAAACTACTACTCAAGAAGTCTGCTGTTATCCTAAATATCACAGTGATTTTGAGTCACCAGATAAAGTGACAGGTCTGACTACAGAATCAGACTGACCAGAATATCTAGCAGATGGTACTTGTTACAAATCTAAAAAGAGACAGTAGAAGTAAAAATGGAAAAGTTCCATCTTCACCATTCTTTGTTCTTTGCGCAGGACTCTACGATAATCTTTCAGCCAGACAGATTGTATAACTATGTAAAGAACATCTCAGACTCCCCTTTTCTTGAGAAAATGGGAAAAGTTGTACAAGTTCCCTGAGTTCTCTGAAATTTGGGCCCTGCCCAGAATCACAGTCACCTAAAGTCTCATTGTGTTTCAGTAAGTAGTAAAAAGGATGATAAACCAATATCCAGTTTGGTTGCAAGGGTGAACGGAGGGGCTATTGTTACTGCAAAAAATTGTCTTTCGGGGAGAGGGTTGTGGATGGACCCAATTCTCTGAGTGCCTAAGTCAGGACCCTTTGGAATCCCATTAATTGTGGCTAAGGAAGGAAGCATTTAATATACTAAAAGAGCAATTTGCTTGCAAATATACTCCATTTTAACACTAGGAATAGCTAGACAGAAACTGGCCCAACATTTTTGGGTATTCATGTGTTATGGAAGATGTTAAGATGCAGAAGTTCTGGTATCCTTACAGCAAACAAAGGTGGGACACTCAATGTCCACAGGTAAGAAAAAGAAGTTGCTTATCCACTAAGATTGGCTTCAACTGCATAAAACAAACTACATTGTTTAAATAAGACAGGTGTTTGTTTTCTCATCCTGTAAAAGAACCACTCTAGGGGCTGGTATGGTAATTGTAAGGTTTCGGGGACCCAGGCTCTGCCACCTTCAGCACATGATTTCCACCTCACAGTTCAAGATGGCTGCTTGAGATTCACCCAACAGGAAGGAGGGAGGAAAGAAGAAGGAGTCAGGGGAGCTAAAAGCACATATCAGCTGTTTTTTGGCAAGTTTCCCAGAGACTGCCTCCTAATCATAGTACTGAGATATAACTGAATCACTTGGCCATTATAACTACAAGGGAGCTTGGGAAATGTGGTGCTTACAGCAGGTGGTCATGGCCCAGGTAAGAACTGTCAGTTCTGTCACAAGCAAGAAGAGAACAGACATTAAGGTAGGAACCTAGCAGAGCCTCTCACAATCTGAGCAATGTCAGTTTTGATATTCAAGTTGAGAGGCTGCCATAGTTAGGTGGAAAGCCTAGAATTTAGGAAGCCTGGATCCTGTTCTCACTTTAAGTGACCTTAGTCATCTCATCTGTAAAATCGGTATGTCATGGCTAAAAATTAAATGCTGTGACACATGAGCATATAAGATAACCACTTGTTTAAAACTGTCTGCTGAATTAATTACCTAATTTAAAGCTTATCACTTACGAAATTCAAACACACCCATGGAAGAAAATAGAATGATGAAATCTTTAAGTTGAAAGGGACATTCAAGGATGTCTAGTTCAACCTCCCTCCCAGTATAGGAACTCTGCCACAGTAATCCTGACAGATGGTCCCATTTTGCACTTAAGCATGCCTAGAGTATGTTATTTTGCAGTTTCATTGATGGACAGCTCTGATTGTCAGATAATTTATCTGGATGGTGATCTAAAACTGTCCTCCCTTGAACCCTGCCTCCTGAAACAACAGAGAACAAAGCCATTCTCTCCTCTTCATGATGGTCCTTCAACTATTGAAAGGACAGTTCTTATGTCATCCCTTAGTTTTCTCCCCTTCAAGCTTAACATTCCTGATGGTTGCAACTGTTTCTTAAGTAGCCAGGTGTCCATCTCTCTCACCATCTGGGTATCTTTCTCTACAGTAATGGTTTTGAACTCTGTTGATTATGACCCACTGAAACAAATCCATTTTCTACATCATCAGTATATATATACACACACACGCGTGTAACTGAAACGGAAGTTTCATAAAACAGCGTGTAGCCTTATTAGCTGCCACTAACTCAGGTATTTTCTAATTCTACTGTATTCTGTTGAACTCTATTGTGTTCTATTTTATTTTTTTTTAAGTCTGATTGCTATCCATTACATGGATTTCATACTCATTAATGGTGGCAACCCATTAGTTTGAAATCACTACTGCAGATGCACTGGCCTATAAATATTCTTAGACGGTGGTGCCTTGATACTGTAGGCAGATCTGAGTGAGCAAAAGGGACTTCTACTTCCTGAGTCCAGAATTTGGTGTCTTTATTTTAAGGTAATCTAAATGCATTAAAACTTAAAGTAACACCATCACACCATTGGCTGAACATTTAAGTTAGTTAAAACTGAATTTCTCCATATGAACAGCTTCCAAACCTGCTTTCCGCCACCCTATGCTTGTGCAATTGATTTTTTAAAGCCTAAATGCAGAGCTTTAATCTAATTACATTCAATTTCATCTTTTTTAGTTTCAACTTTTTTCAATGTTTCAAAAGCTTTTTGAATAATTTTTGTCATCGATCTTACCAATTTTATAGCATATGCATGTTTTATAAGTACACTTTCCATAGAATGATAAGATATTTTTAATGATAGTTTAGCTCTCAAAAGATGACTAGTGGGCCGGCCGAATGGTGTGGTGGTTGGGTGCTGGCTTGGGAGGCCAGTGGCCCCGGTTCGGGTCCCGCATATGAGGGTCAATGACACTGCCCTAAAAAAACAAACAAACAAACAAAAAAAACACACACACTCAAAAGATGACTAGTTACCTAAAGTCTCTGCCTCTAGTATAGTCATTCATAAATAAACAGTTGAAAAAGAAGCGCAAAAAGGAGACTCATGGTACTGGACAAAAAAATACAAGTCCTTGAAATTGGATTTGAGATTGTTATTTTAATATAGGTTGCCTACTTAAACTCCATTTAGATAACATTTAGCCATCACATGGCAAGAGAATGCTAGTATCCTTTAACTTCGTGGCATTCACTTTATGAAGATCAAACATATATGGATTATACTGCGAAGGCCTGGGGAAGTTCACCCCAGAAACCCTGGAGAGATGGACATATGGTACCATCTCTTCTGGCTAGAAAGTAAGGTAGGGCAAGTGTACAAGATTTTCATTCATTTATTGATCCATCTATCTACACTAGTTACTCGTTGTGCCCAGAGTCCTGAATTAGGCTGTGGGAGTATGGGGGTTAGAGAAAATGCAAAGCAGGGAAGTCAAAGGCACAGCCTCCTACTTAGGGAGGAGGCAGCCTATACTAATCAGTCTACTAAGTCTCACTGAGCTCAAGAAATAAGGCCTTAATGGTTGGTGAGAGTTAGCCAAATAAAGAGAGTGCCATATGCTGGAAGGATCAGAGGTGAGAAAAACATGAATATTTAATGGATAACAAAGGACAAGAACACTTCTAGAGTACTTCAAGAAGGACCTGGTTTCGAACACATTGATTAAAAGGTATTTACTTGCCACATATCCAAGCTAAGACTGTGATGAGGAACGCAGAAGAGGTAGCCTCCATCTGTGCAGGACACTCATCTGTCTACGGATCCTGCAGAGTTTAGAGGCAACCAGAGAACACTTAGTGCATTTGCTATCTGTGGGTTCTAAGTTCTTATCTGATCAATAGAAGCTAAAAGCTGTTGGCAAGAATGAAAGGAGCAATGCAGAAGAGATGGAGTTAGCAAGGAAGGGAATGGTTTTCTTTTGATCTTCACTCCAAATTACAGACACAGGCCAACAGAAAGTATTTTTTTCATTTTGCTTTATTTTTCTCTTCTTTTAAACTGGCAAGTTTGTTTCTTCCTTTGTTTAACTGGTAACTGCATTCTTCACCGTCCAAACACTCAAAAGTTTCAAGAAAGATGGGTGGTCAAGTTTCCTTTCTTCCTTACCACCTGCCACCCAATTTTTCTTCCCAGAGACAACCAGTGTTACCAGGTCATTTTTATATTCCCAGAAATAGCCTATGCCTGTATAAGCAAAATGTATGCATATACCCCCACACCTTGTTTTTTATTAGTCAAATGGCAGCATAATATGCATAAAGACAACAGATAATATTGGGTTGTCAAAAAAGTCATGATGCATTTTTGCAACAAAAAAAACCAGAAAAAATATGTCATGACTTTTCCAACAACCCAATATTTGTTTTTTCTTTCACAAAATTGACCAAACCAAAAGGAGAAAAACACTTTTAAGTGGAAGAGAGGAAACTAGCTAGTCTTTAAGAAATAAGAAAACTAGTGAATATCAAAAAAACAGCCAAAAAAATTAAAAATACATATGTATCTATTTTTTCCCTCAATTTTACCATTTATATCTCAACTTCTCAGTAAAAAAACAACAAGAATTTGTAGGGTAAAAGGTTTAAAGGGAAATATTATTGGCTCTTCTTCAAGATATTTACTAAAATCCTTGAATTATATAAAAAAAAAAGCTTGCAATCTTTTGCTGTCAAATATAAGAAGCACAATAAAAGAACATTGAGAAGAGTTATACTTTGTACTTAAAATATTATGCAAGCTTGAGAATTCAGAAGAAAACACATGACTCTTTATGCAACCTTCAGAAATATTAACAATCTGTACTGACAAACAGGGCCATCTAATTTTCTCTTTTATGCTATCAGATTAATGTGGAAACTAGGGAAAGAACGTTCAGGCTGAAATGAATAAAAAGAACATTACAAGTGAGTAACAGAATAATTAAAGCATGAAGCCTTCTACATTTTGAGATAATGGTAATGCTATGTGTAGTTTTAGCTAATTAATTGCTTAAGAACAATTTGCCTCAGTGACTATCCTACATTTGAATATGAAATACATTCTGCTTTTGCTAGAAACTGAGAATAGAATTATCACGGAGCTTGTAAAACAAATAGCTTTTGGCCACCAAAAGTGTAATTACAAGTCAGAGGACCTAATGGGAATTAGTCCTACAGAGACCATTTTCCTCTCCACGCTATAGAGTTCCTTGAGATTCATAGAGAGATTCATAGAATGCTTTCACTAAAGCATTCCTCTTCAAAGTCTTTTTACTGCCTGAGAAGTTTCATTACATTTTGGACTCAACATGTTCTTAACCGAAAGCAATACTGCCCAGCATGAAGAATAATGCACCTTATTCATAAAACCTGAACCCTGATAACTTTTGGCAGTTTCTAAATATCAAACCCACTCTCGAAGTGAAAGAATCTGTCAATCTGGTAATGCTCAAAAAAAAAAAAAAAAAATGCCATAGAGTCAGAAATTAATTCCACAGGAGGAATTCCAGAAATATTGTGAACTAAGTCATTAGTGTTAAAATTAATGTGTAGTAGTATGATATCCCTCTCTCCCAGTTACCTCAAAGGGGATTTACTGATTTAGACGGTTAAGTTCTGGGAGTCAAACCTTGACAGATTTATTGCAGAGGAAATCCAATCACCCAGGCTTAAAGAATGATGACAAAAGCAAGTCTAAAAACTATCTTGCAACTTAAAATTGATTTTCAAATTAGTTAATTTTCCAATCAAATGGTTATATGTACAAAAATAAAGCATAAGGACCAAAATGGAAAGAAATTTGACAGAACCTTAAAATGGATCAGGTTGTAGGAATTTTATCCTCTATTCCTTTAAAGTATACTTTCTGCATTTTGCTTATGTAATACTTCGGTAATTAAGATCAAAAAGAAAAGTTTTAAATTGAAAAAAGTTATTTTTCTCTCTGCATAAGTGTTCCTTTCCTCCTGTGTGTTGGGGTATCATCCTAAACATTCTGTGCTTGTTCAAGTTCCACTTTATTGTTCTGAACAGCAATTTCCTAGGTGGACTATAGAAAACAAAATGAGAAATAAAAACTAAAATACAAATCACTTTTTTGTAACAGAAAGCTGGGGCTCCATTGTCCCTTCAGTAACCTCCCTTCCCCCTCCACTCTTCCCACAAATGATTAAGCCTCCTTCTTTCACATACTGGGTATTTAGAGCTCTAAATGGTCCCATGCTTTTTACCCAGGGAAATTACTTCTGAACTTTTTAACCAGTCCTGCCAGCCAGTCAGGATAAACAGCCGTTTTTAGAAGTGGGCCTCAGGTCCTTTTCTCCAGGCCCTTGGCCCTCCCTCGGGGACCTCAGAGAACTCCCTGGAGGAGTTTTCTAGAGACTGTAAGGGATTGCTACTCCAACCAGTCCTTCTGTGTCCAGACACTTGAAGAGGAAGAAAAGAACTCCTCTGCCAGATAAAGGGGCATCTGTATCTACATCAAGATGTATCCCGACCTTCTCCCAAGGTCTGCTCTGTTAGAGAAGAGGTTCTCCTAATTCCTTCCTCCTTCTCCAACTCCAGGAGACCCAGTGCCGGAAAGTGACCTTGAGAAGTTTCTGTTCTGGTTCTTGGAGAGGGAGTAGAACTGGATGATCCCCAAACGCCTCAAAAGGGCTGTGATTCCAATTCCAGTTTATCCCAACATACTTCAGGGTATATGGGGACACAAGGGAGAACCTTCTCTCTGGCCTCATTAGTAAAGTGAGTTGTGCTTTTCCAGGGCTGACTTGGCTTCTACCTGGGAATCTTGTAACAGTTTACACATCTTGCTAGAAGACTTAACAGCAAATTTCTAGCCTTCCTGTATTGTAGCAAATACCCAGGGCTTTATAGCATGTATTTTGTACATTAATCTCGCTCAACATACTTTACTACCTTTTTTTCCTTTTTGTCATTTTTCTTGTTTTTTTATGGTATTGTTCTTACTCGTTTTATCTTGTTATAGTGTATGTCCCATTTAAACTTCTTCACATCTTTTTTGGAACAAAGTGGAATATAAATCAAGTCAAATCAATTTTTAAAATATATGTGTGTGTGGGGTGTATTCATTTTACTGTTTTTTTCTGTCTTCTTATCGGTTTCCCCCTTCACCCAAAAGTGGATCCCAGCTCCACCACTCTGATTATGCGAGTATCTTAAACTATAAAAATTGGTATAGTTAAATCAGGTCAGGTAAAGCACAGGGCAGCGGCAGCAGGGATCCTGGGCTGGGAGCTCTGTTTCCAGCTCTGCTGCATACTAGGTGTTTGACCTTGGGCAGGGCCCTTCTTTCCAGATCTCAATTTCCTTGTTTATAAAATGAAGAGGTTGAGGTTGAACCAGGTCACCTTTAAAATCCCTTCCAGCTCTGAAATTCATTGACTTTGATGCACTGTGGACACTTAATAAATAACAAACACACTTCCAGAGAACCTCAAGAATGACTTATGTTTGGACACTTCGATCAACAAATATTTACTTGGCATTCACCCAGAATGTAGCTGCCATGAGGGGACAAATCGGAGCAGGGCCCCTGTGGATCCTACAGAGGCAACAAGGGGAGATTTAAGACACTTGTTTGTCCCCACCTCCTGCGGGTTCCAAGTTTTTCCAAGATCACTAGAAGCTGAAACTCCTTGCCAGAATAAAGAACCAAAGGCACAGGGGAAAAAAGTGGCAGTCATGAGAAAGGGAGTTCATCTCCTTTTAGAGAAATAAAAATTGTGTGGTCCTTTAGTTGAGGGGGATAGAGAGTTTTTCTTTTAATTCAGTGAGGTTTAATTTTAGTATTTTACAAGTCAAAAGTAACATATTTAAGAATATAAAAGATATTATATGTAATTTAGTTTTGCCACAAAATTATTGCGTTTGGTGTATTTTCCCGTTAAAATTAAGCATTGTTAATTATATATGTGCTGATTGATTTTTGTTCTAAATTGTTTGCACTTTTTAACACACAGAGTTCCAAGCTACTGATAGCATTTTTTTAGGGTTTGCCAGTTCAAGTTGAGAATAAACACTATCAACACTATTAAAAAGCTGTGTGTCCATTAAGTGTTCGTTAATACAAAAAGTACCCACTCATTTTCAGAAAAAGTCTGAGAAGGAAAAAGCCTCACCAAATACAGTTTTGCCACATATAAGCAACTTTCTCATATCGCTCATTTTTCTAAACTATTCCAGGAAGAGTTCTTATACCCATCATTTCATTTGAATCATCACTGAGGATCTTACAGCACTAAGGATTTCTCTTGGGACACAAGTCTTTCTTTTTCTGAAGGCCAAATTGTTGTGTCCTTTCACATAAGTATCAACAAACAGTGTCAGATTCCTGTTCTTGTTTTAGAGGGTAGGCATGAGAGGTGTCAGAGCTGGAACTGGGCAAGGACCTGCTACCCCCGGGAGGGAGGAATGTAGTTCACAGAATCCCAGACCAAATGACTGGATAAAACACCTGAAAAGTCTTTGAGTCTCTCCTGCAAACTTTAAAACTGTATCTCCAACATCAATGCCCAAGTGTGCTTTGTAATTCTAACAAATTCAGCAACATTGTAATTTATACTCCTGCCTTCTAATTCAAGAGCTTTGTAGCACTCTGACAACTTCCTGTGTCTTAACAAGCAATTTGATTTGCTTCCTTCCATCCTTCCAAGTGGAAATGAAGTCTTTTTTAAATTTGTATTTATCAAGGTCATTGCCTGAGGGATAGCTGTCCAAGGGTCACTTGGCTTTAGAGGAGGCATCTGAGAGGTTAAAAAAGACTGGAGTCACTTCCATTCTTTGAAGTGACTAATTTTCTTTTAATGGAGACAATTCAAAATAGGGTCAAAAAAAATATGTGGCATTTTTTTTAATGTTTAGTTTTAACAAGTTGAAACTGTGCACACAGAAAAAGTACAATGCAATAAGTTATAATAATATAATAATAAGAGCAACAAAATAAGGCTAGATAATTGCAGAATTTATTAAAATATTAATATATAATATGTAATTCTTGGTGTGCCTCGTTGTAGGACTCAAATCAGAGTTGTATGAAGATCGTTTTATTTTAAATCCCATCGGGGGCCAGCCGAGTGGCATGGTGGTTGAGAGCTGGCTTGGGATGCCAGCGGCCCTGTTTCGGATCCCGCA
The DNA here is from genome assembly GCA_033961575.1 of Aselliscus stoliczkanus. Taxonomy (NCBI): domain Eukaryota; kingdom Metazoa; phylum Chordata; class Mammalia; order Chiroptera; family Hipposideridae; genus Aselliscus; species Aselliscus stoliczkanus. The sequence goes on from CM066731.1 coordinate 31,116,777, forward strand.
TGTAAGGGCCAGTGACACTGCCCTCAAATAAAATTTAAAAAAAAAAAAAAAAAAGTAAATCCCAGCGGGCATTTCTGTGACTGTGTTTGACTTAGTCTGAAGTAAAGGCGAAGCTCTTGAACATAAACTGGAGGCCCCAGCCTAATCCTCCACTGCCCCCTAAATTTTGGCTTGTGGCATGGAACTGGCTTTAAAGTCATGAAGGCCACTTGCAGACAAATCCGCATTAGGTACAGTGATCCTTAAAACTAAGGAACTAAAAAGTGGTCACTCATTCGTGTTCTCTTAAATAGCCTCTTTATTTTTTAGAAAACCCAAAGGATAGGACCAACCACACCTTTTCTATCAATTTTCTAGGGTAAATGCCATTATTTGATCCTACACATTCTTTTTTCTTTAAGACAGCAGCTTGGATTTCCTGTAGCTCTGGAGAGCACCCACCCTAATGATGTCACGAGGAAGCAAGTTTGGGCCAACAAAGAGCATCCCATTGCGATAATCTGCAACTCCTTCTCCTTTTTGCTCTCCCCTGCTGTGTCTTTGTTCCCTGCAGATTCAGCAAGTCGGAGTCACCTCTCCCTGTCTTTTGTGGGGCTTCCTACATTACATTGAGAGCTAATGTCTGCATTCTTCCCATTGTCTTCTACTCTCCATGAAACAAGCTAACCAAAAATTCATTGGGGTGTTGGTGTCATATAAGCCATAACCCTTCTATCCATTTTCTGTAAAATTTTAAAAGATAACGCTTGACTGATTGTTACTTAAACAAATTCCCTTCCCTAGTCATATTCTCAGAACCTGTCTGCAGGACGAACACTATGCTGATCTTAATAATTAAAGCACTTCCTGCCAGGATGCATTTTCTGTTGTAGATTGTAAACGTTCCAGAAAATATAGATTGGTCTAGTCATTACCCCTCCCCCAACCCCTGGATCACTGATGAAGCCAGAAACATTTTTCATTTGATAGCTTCAAATATTTGATTTCTTGAGGCTGATGATTAGATGCTTCTTGCAATAATGCTTAAAAAAACAAAAGCAAAGAAGCAGCAGTAGGAGGTCTAGATCAAGTACAAATGGAAGAGATAAATAGACAGATGTAGGATATTATTCACTGTAAGGATCTTATAATTACATATTAAATTGTTATTTTGTTGAAGATACAGTTGAAAAGCTTGGTGACTATCATCTTAAATTGTATTTATTATTTTTTAAATATGCCAACACCAAATATTTTCATGGTTTTTTTTGTTTTTTTTTTGAGGGCAGTATCACTGGCCCTCATATGTGGGACCGAACCGGGGCCACTGGCTTCCTAAGCCAGCGCTTAACCACTGCGCCACTCGGCCGGCCCAAATATTTCCCTGTTTTAATGTGAGGAGGAGATCTTCAGAAAAAACTGTGGCAGACAACCATACATGCCTCTGTCATATCCTCACATCTTCACCCTCTCAGGACTCTGCAGTGGCCCTCATGTGAACACCACCAAGCAGCCAGATGTAGTGAGTAGTGCACAAACAAAAAGTCAGAGCTAGGTTCACATTCTGCCTCCAGCAATTATTAGCAGTGAGACCCAGAGTAACTTACTTTTATTTTGTGACTCCAATTACTCCTAGAGCTTTTATGAGTATGAAAAGAAAGAAAATGCCTGGTTTTATGGAAATAAATTTGTAGTAGACAATGCTAATCCCCATCCCTCTAGATGGTGAAAGTTCTAGAGAAAGGGAAGAGCTTCTTTAAGGGTCTCGCGTTGATGTAACATCTTCAGAAGAGGACATAGTACTGCCATGAGGAGGAACCCTTGGCATGTTATGAGGGGCTATATGGAGCACTGACCAGTATGCCCACCTACACTCAGCTTCAGGTCCCTCAACCTGGCTGCTAACTACCACTTACTTGCAGCCACCAGAGTAACAGCCATTTGACATCTCTTTGCCTCTCTTTTCCTCAGGATGATGAGGGGTCAAAAGGCAGGTGTGGTTGGTGTCACCATCTAGAGAGAGACAAGAACCCTCACCCTATAGGAGAAACACTAGATACATTCAAATGATCATGAAATGGTGTTTAAGGAGACCTCACCCTTGCTTGTGACTATTTTTGAGGAGTATTTTTATGTGGAATGGGCAAAGCTTCCCTTATTGACCTAGTAAAATTTCACATTTGCCTATTTGTTTTCCACTGCTGACTTTCATGAGAGGACCTGTTTTGACCTTACTCAGAACCCACTGTACCAAGCTCACCTTTACTGTGCTTCCTGATGCATCTGTCTCGTGAAAGGCTAGTCCAAGAGGTGTTCCTTGCCAAAGTTCATCCTTCTGATTGATGTTAAGGACTGGGAAGATTAGTTAAGGTAGTTGTACTAGTGGGAGGAGATATAAGCTCTCAATAGACTTTCAGGGATAGTTACAATCAGTCAAAAATAGAAATAAATTGAGGTTCTCTGTGTTAGGTTCAATAGTGGATGCTTACTCTTCTTCCGGCTCCACAGTCTTCCTTCCAGCTCGCTGAGCCTCATCAGAGTTAGGGTTTATGGGCTTGTCCTAGCATGGCTTTGGCTTTTCCTACTAATTCATTCTCCTTTACACTCTTCTCTTGTTGTTTCTGCCTTCTTTCCTTTCATTGCTTTTTCTTGTCTCTCTTTCTAACACTGGCATTACTTCTTGCCTTCTCATTTCTCATCTCTTCCATAAAAGGAATAAGCTTCATCGCTGCTGACCAAGTCTGTCTATTTTTTGTTCTCTGTGGGCTTATGCTGATGCTCTGTTCAAAACTGCCAGTGTACACTGGGCCCTGATAAAACCATAAAAAGTGGAGAACCCACCCCAAAAATAAACAGTCACTTCCTTCTTGGAAGGGCCATTAGTAGTACAACCAACACTTCTTTTTCAAAAGCTGTGAAAGGCAAACTACTTCCATACCAAATGAGTTCCATGAAACTGGCCTCCTGTGTTCTATCAACAAATATTTCTTGAGCCTCATAGGGCCGAGCAATAGGAAAGGTGATGAGTTCAAAACACCAAGACTGGCTTGGTGTCTGTTCTTCAGGAGGCACACAAGTAAACAAATAATAAAAAGACCCATCATTGACACCCTTTTTTCCATCACTCCCATCCTCTTCCCTGCATTATTTTTATCCATATCACTTATCACCATTTCATATGTCCTATATTTTACCATTTTATCATCAGTTTTCCTTCAACTAAAATGCAAGCTCCATGGGGAAGGAATTTTTGTGTTGATTCACAGCTGAATCCCTAGTACCTGAACATTGCCAGGTATATGAAGGCTCAAACATATGCTCTGAATGAATGAAATGCAAGATGATGAGTGCAAAATTAGAAATGTGGATGAAATGCTGAGGGGCCAGAGGATCCACAGGAAACTAGAGCTCGCTCTCGCGCATGTGTGTGTGTGTGTGTGTGTGTGTGTGTGTGTGTGTGTGTAAATCAGATTCAAAGAGAAATTTGATGCTTTTGGAGTGATGTAAGTAAAATATCAGAGGGTCCGGAAAAGGTGTGGTCATCTGGTGTTAGGGTGGAGATGTGCAAAGGAGGGGAAAATGTGATGTTTTCCACCTTTCATGCTTATTAAAGTGCTCCATTGAATTGTCTTAGAAATACTTACTTTTTTTGGAGGGAGAGGAAATGGGGAGCATTCTCAGTGCCTCCTTAGAATATAAAAGGAAACCTAGGTCACAGCAAGTCAGAGGCAAGCAGGAGGGGGTAGTCTGAGATGCGGGTAGTCTGAGATTCTTTCCTGTTTCTGCTGTGTAACCTTGAGCACGTTACCTTACTTCTCTGAGCCCCACTTTCTCAGAATATAAGAATACAGACATTGCAGAGGTGTCTTAAGGATTAAATGAGAAAATGAATGCTGACTGTTTTACATAGCACCTGCCTGTTAAGCCCACAATGAAATATAATAATATAATATAATATAATATAATATAATATAATATAATATAATATAATAATATAATACAATAAGATCACAAGAGCAAAAGGCAGCTTATACCCTTGTGCCTCCATAATGCTGAGGAGTGGTAACATCGCATTGCTAAGGGTATACATGTAGTTTTAGGTAAGTTCTAAACCAATTTCCCCAGCCCTTTATTCCTATACAAAGTGGCACTGAACGCAACATAGGTTTGGTGCCAATAAATGCTAATATCCCCTCTCATTCCCAACCTTTCCCAAACCTACCAGGACACTGAGGAGAGAGACATCATGCGCCTCTCCTTTTTCTCCTGCTACTGAGGAGCCGTGATAATTTTCTTCCACTCAGAATATGGTTACCTGGGTGACTAAGTCATTATCCTGTTCCTCTCTCCTCTTCACACGCACTCCTTTCTTATCCCCCATTACTTCTGCTGAAAAGCTTTTAGAAAAAGTTAACCCACAATTTTAAAAGCTGCTATAGCCATCAATTTAAAACATTTTTTTTTCTTTCCTGAATGCATGCAAACATTTTTTTTTTTTTCAAGATTTTATTGGGGAATTAGGGGAGGGAAACAGTGTTGGGGAATCTGGGAAGAGGAATAGACAAGTTGCTGTCCTTTTGTTCTTCAGTCTAGCTGTGGAGGATGTTGCTTCACTAGCTCATGTTGGTATCATCATTGCGCTCTTCCCGGGTGAAGCAGTCGCTCGCTGGCCATTGGACAGCCGCTCACAGCGGCTCATGGCAGCTCACGAAAGTGCATGCCAGCTGCCGGCCAGCCCCACTGCAGCCTATGCGGTCGCTGGCGACTCACAGCAGCCCAACTCCAGATGGAGCTGTTGTTCACAATCTTAGTTGTAGAGGGCGCAGCATCGCTGGCCCCCATGTGGGATCCGAACTGGGGCCCTACTGCTCAGAGCTGGCATCTCAAACCAACTCTTAACCAATGCACTACTCGGCCGGCCTGCAAACATTTTTTATTTATTTATTTATTTTTTGAGGGCAGTGTCACTGGCCCTCATATGTGGGGTCCGAACCGGGGCCGCCAGCTTCCCAAGCCAGCTCTTAACCACCGCTCCACTTGGCCGGCCCCATTTTTTTAATATATCGAAGCAAACACCTTTTCTCTGGGGCAGAGGAAGGAAGTAAGAAGGCACACATGAAAGAGAAAGAAGGAAGATGCCAGGAAGCAAGAAAGCCAATGGGATCCACCGGGCTTAGCTGGACTTCCTGGGGGTTTGAGTGGCTTTGTAAGTGGGGGGTTCAACCTCTGAAAGAAATGGGGTCCCATGGACAGACATGGCCTCTGAGTACCTAGTTTCCCTGCTTGGCCAATGTGAGCACTAGATGAAACTGGGGACCCATAAGGTAAACCTGAGGACTCTTACTAGGTTCTTTTGCCGGTTTGTTTGAGTCTTTACTGTTATCACATAAAATTGAACCTGGTTTTTGCTGTTTTTAATAAGAATTGTGTATGTGCCTTGCTACTTAGGTTTAGAGATTTTTACATATGGACACAGCTATAATCAACCAGATCAAGGCAGAGACATTTTCAATTCTCCAGAAAGTACCTTTGCCCTTCTCAAGTCAAAACACTTCACCTTACACCAAGAAACCACTGTTCTGACGTCTATCACCGTCAATTAGTTTTGCCTATCCTTGAACTTCACGTAAATGGAATCGTATAGTAGGTACATTGGAGTCTGTCTTCTTTCACTCAATATTATGGCAGTGCAATTCATGCAAGCTGGTGCATATAGCTGTAGTCTGTCCTTTTTTTTATTATTATTACTATGTAGTATTCCATCGTGTGGATATATCACAATTTATCTTTTCTCAGTTATTGGCATTTCAGTTGTTTCCAATTTGGGACTATTATGAATAAAGATGTTTTGAACATTCATCTATAGTCTTTGATTGGACTTATGCACTCATTTCTCTTGGGTATTAGGAGTTGAATTCCTGAGTCATGAAGCAGACACACATTCAGCTTTTAGTAGATACTGCTGACAAGTTTTCAAAGTGCTTGTCCCATTTCACAGTCACATCACTACTCTATACTACTTCTTTCTATAATGGATAAGGATTGACTTTTAGTTATGATACAAAACTTTTTTGTTGTTGTTGTTGTTACTCTGCATTCTCAGCCCTCATGTACAAATCAAAATTCCACCAATTACTATTAATAATAATTTGTATTATTGATCACTCTACTTGGAACACTCTGCCACTGGATATTCCCATGGCCAGTTCCTTCTTGTCATTCAGATCTCATCCCAGCCAAATGATGTCCCCACCATCCCACCTCAGCCGTGAGACCTTCCCTGACTGCCTGATCTAATGAGCCCCTCTGCCTTCCCAGCTGGTCACACACTATTGCATCACCCTGTTTTATTTCCTTTCTGGCATGTACCCTGTTCATTCATCAGTTCAGCTATTGTCTATCTCCTCTCACTAGTAGTGAAAGCTCAGTGAGGGCTGGGTATTATCTGTCATAGAGTTCACTACAATATCACTCATACCCAGAACATGCCCAGGACACAGCAGGGCCTTGTGGTAGCCACCTCCCAAGATGACCTTCAGTGAATTCCACCTTCTGGTATGCCGTTCCCTCATACACTGAATAGAGTGGCCTGTAAAACCAATAAATATTGCAGTGACCATGTGTGACATTCAAGATTAGGGGAATAAATACATGTGGCTTCTGCCTTGTTCTCTCTCAGATCACCTACCGTGTGGGAAGCCATGTTATGAGGACATTCAAGGAGCTATGGGAAGGTCCATGTAACAAGGAACTGAAGTCTTTGGCCAACAGCCTGCATCAACTCACCAGCCATGTGAGAGGCTCCTCGGAAGCAGCGCCTCCAGCCCCAGTCAAGCCTTCTGATGACTACATCTTGGCTGACATCTGGACTGCAGCCTCAAGAGAAATTTTGAGCCAGAGACTCTCAGCTAAATCATTTCCAAATTCCCGAGCCACGGAAACTGTGAAAACCTTCACATTTGTTGTGGTTGTAAGCTGCTAAGTTTTGAAGCAATTTGTACACAGTACTATTTAACAAGTACCAGCACTCAGTAAATATTTGTGGAATAAATGAGTGAGTGAATGAGATTAAGAGCAACATAAAACAGGCCTCACACTATCTGCATTAACCTGATCAGTATGCAAGTGCCACAGGCCTCCTATAAGTTTTAGCTGAAGCTTAAGATCCTACAGCAGGGTTTCTCAGTGTTGGCACTATTGTTATTTGGAGCTAGGTAATTTTTTTGTTTTAGGAGTAGTCCTGTTCATTGCTGTAGGATGTTTAGCAGAATCCCTAGTCTCTACCCATTAGATGCCAGTAGCAACTCCTCCTTCCAATGCAATTGTCACAACTAAAAATGCCTCCCGACCTTGCCAAATGTGCCCTGGGGAGCAAAATGGCCCCACTTAAGAGCTGCTGCTCTAAAATTATCATTGAATAGTACTTAGAAATACAATACTGGTAGGATTTAGAGCTGGTACAAAATGTGATAATGTTTATAAAATATTTGATTTACAAAAATCCAATCAACACATAACTTACTTTAAAAACGTTAAACCAGGGCCAGTCCAATGGCTCAGTTGGTTAAGAGCTCACTCAAGAGTGCGAGCTGAGCTCTGAGCAACAGCGGTTCAAGGCCAGCACGAGCTGAGTTGCCATTGAGCTGCCAACAGGTGGCAGGATGGCTCAGCTAAAAAAAAAATAAATAAATAAATAAAAAAATAAAAAAGAAAGTTAAACCAAGGGCCAGCCGAGTGGCGCAGTGGTTGAGCCCTGGCTTCGGAAGCCAGCGGCCCCGGTTCGGGTCCCACATATGAGGGCCATTGACACTGCCCTCAAAAAAAGAAAAAGAAAAGTTAAACCAAGTACACATAAACATAAAACTATTTTTTCTTATAAGTAAATGGCCCAATTAATACATATTGCTGCTAGATGTGAAAAAAACAACAACGCTATGACTAACTCAAATCAAGTCCAACTTCTGGATTTAAATACAATGTTGAGGAGATGATTTCTCCCATGACTCTCCCTTTCAAAGAGGAACAGAAGTTAAATCACAGTAGATCAGCCCAAGAAACAAGTTTTCCTAGAATACACCTTTGCATTTCCTGTTCCCTATCTAGCCCTTAAGCTTTTTCAAGAGAGCTGTGTGTCTTGCTTGCTTACTGTGTTCAGGTATCTCCTTAAATATCTCATCAGAAAAGTCTTCCAAAACCAACCTCTAAAAAGAACACTCTGCTCGATCTGGCATTCCTTATCCTGAATAGCACTTATCACCATCAGATATGCTGTGCAGTCCATTTTTCCTTGTCTGCCTCTGCACCACTAAAATGTCAGTTCCAGAGGGCAGGGATTTTGTTTTATTCTGTGCAGTATCCTTGTACCTGCCAGTGGTGCCTCAAACTAGGTAGGTGCTCAATAAATATTTGTTGAATGAGCAAATGAATGGAAGTGGTGGGTGGTGGGGGGTGGGCAAGGAGGGGTCAGATGCCTGGGACAGGGTGCAATTAGTTTTGCAACTTTTGAGTTTTGAATCGTGGGGAAATAATAGCTACTTAAAACAATTAAAAAGTAAAAGAAAAACATAGTTCCCTCCTGTCACTAAATGGGGCAAATAATACCTGCTCCACCATCTCAACATTACTTCACATGTGTGTCATACTCAAAAGATTTTTTTCACCATGTCTCATTTACCCTTTGTACAACTGGCTTGTGTTGTTGTTATTGTTTGCGCAACATAAAATGACAGATTGTTTTGGATCCTCATTCCTCATCTTGAGAGTCTCTTGGCCTCTTTTAAGTCATGCTTCAGTGTTTCTTCAGTTTTTTCAAGTATTTTCAGCCATATATAAGCAAAAACAACAAAAGCTGTTACCACAATGTGTCATCTACAGTTATGAAGAACAATTATTTCAAGCATATTATGTTAACTTGATGGCTACTTTCTGAGAAAAGAGAATTGTAAATTCAAAATGTGTAAATCAAACAATTTAATACATCATGAAGACATTCTAAGATGACCCTGTGGTGAATATTTTTATTGTAAAAAATGAAAGGGTCCGTCAGATATTCTTTTGATTTCTCAGATACTGCGATTTATAATAAGAAATGCGTATTTTGTCTCAATCGGTTTGGGGCTCAGAGCTCCTAAAACAGTTGCAATTTCCTAATGATGAGAGTGACCAAGGTGCCTTCTGTTATGTTAACAAGGCAACTTTTAGCAAGCAGCTAAGGATGAGGGCTGGGTGTTGGGAGAACCAACCTTGTAATTTGTTGGGACTTTTAATCTCACTTCCTCACCTCTAGGCAGTGGAGAGGGGTTGAAAGTTGAATCAATTGCTAGTGGCCAATGATTTAAGCAATCATGCTTATGTAATGAAGCCTCCATAAAAACCCAAAAGGCTGGGGATTTGGAGAGCTCCTAGGTTGGTGAACACATGAAGATTTGAGGACAGTGGCATGTCTGGAGAGGGCATGGATGCCCTGCACCTTTTTCCCATTCCTTGCCCTCTGCATCTCTTTCCTCTAGCTGTTCCTGAGTTATACTATTACAATAAACTGGTGATCTAGTAAGTAAAATGTTTCTTGATCTGTAGTCAGAATCTCAGGTGACAACCTGGGCTTGCCACTGGAGTCGGAAGCGTATGTTGGTTGGAGGGGAGAGAGAGCAGTCTTGCAGGACCGAACCCTTAACCTGTGGAATCTGATGCTATCCCTGGGTGTACAGTGTCAGAATTGAGTTCAGTTGTAGCATACCCTGCTGGTATCAACAGCATTGTTTGGTGGTGTGGAGGGAAAAAACCCACACACATCAGAACTGGGTGCAGAATGGTAATCCCTTATTCTATCCTGACCTATCCTTATCCTATCCAAGATGCACATAAGCATCACATCTGGCTTCTTGAGTGACTTGATTAAAAGTAGAAAGGGTGGGGCAGAATCACACAGGTCCTAAAATCCATCTGCCTATTCAATGTATTTGAACTCTGTTTGTCAGGATACATGCAATGGTGGAGAGGGGGTAAAATGAAGAAAAGAAAGAGCGAAAAGCAGAGAGAGAGAGAGAGAGAGAGAAAGGGAGCAAGGGAGGGAGGGAGGGATGGATAGTTGGACTGTTTTGTGGCAAAGCAAAAGTAGAAGTTGACTGCACAAGTCACTCCATCTTCTTGCAGCGCAACACAAAAGAGCAAAATGGTGTAGAAAAATATGCAGAAAATAATCACTTTAGGTAACTTTGGGTAGCCTGATAGCTTTTTGGAATATCATGAAAGTACAGCAATCAGACCAGCCTGACATTCAAAATTAAGAAATGTGACAGTCTGAGCTGTGGGGAAAATAGCCATGGGAGGTGAGGAGGCAAGCTGGATATGTTCAGTATTCACCGAAGTTGCCCATACCAAGAACTAAGGACAGTTCTTAGAGGTTCAGGTTCAATCCTTATCTTTTCACCCACTTTTACAAAGACGAAATAACCAACCATCAGCAGTGTCATTTTGAAATTCGAAGGACAAACTCTTTAAGGAATCAGCATGCCTAGATCACCTGTGATGACTGGATTTACTGAAGGATATTGGGGAGCAAAGGATTTGTTGCCTCTTTAGGCAACAATGAGGCTTCTAGGTCCCAGTGCTCTCTGGACAGCTCGGTGCAGCAGGAGAGAACAGTAGCTCAGTGTCTTTAGAATACAGTCTGAGGATACGCTTTAATGTCTCCTGTACATTTAATGTTTGAATCTTTCAAATTGAGTGTATTGAGTTGGTTTGTCCCCATTCAAAATGGGACAGTTTCACATCAAGCCACAGATAGCCTGTATATGGCTGCCTTGGGCTATGGGTCAATCCCCTAGCCGGCCCTATCATTCGCAGCTAAACAGCATGGCTGGTCACTCAACGCGGAGGACACAAACCATGGCAACTTATGCAGAAAATAGGCTACTTTCAGTAAAAGGCAGCTGTGGGTTTGGAAGGAAGAGGTTATATTCCAACCAAATTATGTCAATTGATGGCAGTGCCGTCCTAGTTATCAGGGTTATCTTTTTTTTTTTTTTTTTTTTTTTTTAAAGATTTTATTGGGGAATTGGTGAAGGGGAACAGCGTTGGGGAATCGGGGAAGGGGAACAGACAAGCTGCTGTCTTCTTGTTCTTCAGTTTAGTTGCGGAGGATGTTGCTTCACTGTTGGTATCGTCATTGCACTCTTCCCGGATGAGGCAGATCGGTCGCTGGCCTCTGGATGTCGCTCATCACGGCTATTGGCAGCTCACGCTTGGCTGCCAGCCGCTCACGCTGGCTGCGGGTCACTTACTGTAGCCTATGGCAGCCCACTGCAGCAGGGGCTGCAGCCCACACCATCACCGGGGCTCGCACAGCCCAGCTCCAGGTGGAGCTGTTGTTAGCTGTAGAGGGCAGTGTCACTGGCCCTCATGTGGGATCCGAACCGGGGCCGCTGGCATCCCAAAACCAGCGCTTAACCAATGCGCCACTCGGCCGGCCCATCAGGGTTATCTTTAACTTGTTTTCTGTATATCTGACCAATCACTGAGAGTTATCAAGACTTCTCTAAAATGTCTGTCAGATTCTTCCATCCGGCCCCTCTCTGGGCAGACATATCTTGCTTGGAGCCCTCTCCAAAAAAAAAAAAAAAAAATAGATTCAGCCCCGCTGCAGGGAGTGTGATTGCCCAACAGCCTCCAGGTATCAGCTCCTTTAGGATCTGCCTCAGCTTTTCCCGTCAAAGTCACACTCTTCTTGGGAGATCCGCAGCCAATGATTCAACAAATGGTGGTGCAAAGGCCTAGCCATTTCCCCTCAAGGCAAGACTCCTCCAACAGGCAATCTCTGTGACAAAGCTCCTCTTGGGGCTGGCAAGTCTTATCACCTTCTGCCTGCTCTGACTGCCTTCTTCTGCTTCCTCCCTTTTCCTTTACAGCCCTTATAAGCCTCCCAATAAACCTTTCATACTCACAACTCTTCCTCAGCATCTACTTCCTGGAGAACCTAATTTATAACACTAAGTCTCTTCCCTTAACCCTGAGGGTAAGTCAGATTTCAGTGCTAGACAATCCCACTGCCAGGCAGTTGTGGAGTTGGAAAAACTCTCTCAGATCGTGCACTCATGCCAGTGATTCTGCTATTCCCCTCCTGGGAACAGTGGGAAATACCATTGCATTTTAACCTAGATAGGAGGAGTGTAAAGGAAAACAAAAATGATGTGCTCAAAATTTGAATAGCCAGCCATCATGTGAAAAAAAAAAAAATGAAAAATGGGTACAAATCACCAAGTTTTGGTTCAATATTGGAATTTCTTTTTTCTTTTCTTTCTTCTGTTGTTTCTTTTTTTTTTTTTTAAAGATTTTATTGGGGAATTGGGGGAGGGGAACAGTGTTGGGGAACCAGGGAAGGGGAACAGACAAGCTGCGGTCCCCGTTCTTCAGTCCAGCCGCGGAAGACAACGCCCCACTGACCCATGTTGGTATAGTCATTGCACTCTTCCCGGATGAGGCAGATCGGTCGCCCACCGCGGCTCTTGGCAGCTCACTCTGGCTGCCGGCCATTCACTGTAGTCTATGGCAGCCCACTGCAGCACAGGCTGCAGCCCACATTGTTGCCGAGGCTCACAGCCCAGCTCCAGGTGGAGCTGTTGTTAGCTGTGGAGGGCAGTGTCACTGGCCCTCATATGTGGGATCTGAACCTGGGTCGCTGGCATCCCAAGCCAGCCCCCAACCAACGTGCCACTGGGCAGGCCCTTCTGTTGTTTCTTTTATTCTCTCACTCTCTCTCTCTTTAACAATTAGAAACATTCAACAATGGAATTAGTTGCTGCCTGAATTAGAAAAACTTCTGTCGGGCCGGCCGAGTGGTGCGGTGGTTAAGCCAGCGGCCCAAGTTCGGTTCCCACATATGAGGACCGGTGACACTGCCCTCAAAAAAAAAAAAAAAGAAAAGAAAAGAAAAACTCTTGTCACTGGGCTATTCAAAAACCTGGATTCACTGAATGAGCAATTGGGCCAGATGAATTCTAAAGTCCAAATTCTATGACTCTAATGAGATCACAACATCCTTTACTTGCTGCAGGTGATACAAAGAAGAAAACTGCCTTTGACTCTAATAAATCACAATCTAATTAGCAGGTCCCTGTCTCAAATAGACCGTATTTAGTTATTCTGTGTAAGTAAAACTGTATACAATACTATCCATTCAATACTAAAGCTGTGTACTCTCCCAATGTAAAGTCTTAAAAGCATTCAAAATTAGAACTGAGCTACACACACACACACACACACACACACACACACACACACACACACTTACCTTAGAAGTGGGGGTGGGGAGGCTGTTCACGACAGGTTTGGAATTCTTTGATTTTCAGGTCATAGAGTAAGAATTATCTATTTCCTTGAGCTTTTACCCAGGTAGAAGCCACATTAAAATTGAAAAGTGGAAACACTAAGAAGTTGTGTTATGGGGAATTTTAATTTTTGAAACAGTAATCAAAATTGTAGTTAGAAAAATAAAATTAAAAGAGATTTAAAGGTGAAAAAGAAAAAAAAGTTACAAGGATAAAATTCAAACTTGTTGATTTCTTTTCAATATGTTAATTAAAATCAGAGCTATATTAACAAATACCAATATTCATTCTCTACACTAATCCATGGGAATTTTTAAATACTTTTTAATTGAATGAAACAACCAATAGGAGCAAGTCAGTTTCTAGATCTCAGACTCTACAGGGAAGAAAACCTAGATATGCTAAACAGATTGCATGTTGTTCAAGTTTGTATGTGTTACTATTCCAATGATTCAGATTAATAATATCTGCAATCATACCTGCAAATGTAGCTGAGGGCAGGTTTAAAACTTAACTAAGCTTTTAGATAAGGTAAAGCTTAGAATGCAAATAAAAATTAAGATGGGAGGCAGGAGGCTGTAGTGGTTAAAATATCAGTGTCAGAATCTGGCTTTGGTTTGAATTCAAGCTCAAGAGTTCTTACTAACTGAAGAATCTTGAGCAAGTTCCCACACTTTTGTGTGTCTCCGTTTTCTACAAAATAAGCATAAAGAAACCTACCTATATTTATATGAGTTTTGTGAGAATTCATATATAAAGCATTTAGCCCACAGGTTGGCACATAGTAAGTATCCAATTAATGAAAATGATTTACAACAAAATGTAACCTTAAAATAAAAACCTTATTACAATTATCACTTCTAATTTTTTTTTTTTTTTTTTTTTGAGGGCAGTGTCACTGGCCCTCACATGTGGGACCGAAGCGGGGCTGCTGGCTTCCCAAACCAGCACTTAACCACCACGCCACTCAGCCAGCCCTGATCACTTCTAATTTTTAAGTGGTTAATTTAAATTGTAAATTAGGAAGACTGAAATATAAGAATAATTGTTACTATTTATTGAATCTTTACTATGAGCCAACCATAGTGGCAAACATCTTATTTACCTTATCACTAATTTTCACATTATAGCTGGTATTATTATCTTTATTTTAGAGATGGAAAAACAGGATCAGAAGGTCAGAGAGGTTGCAAGTAATTCACTCTTTAACCCAATCTCTACTTATTATGCCATACAGTCTATAAGAATCAAATTACTCTGTAAATAAATTTAATATATTTTAAACAATGTAACCAATTGCTGACTTCCATATCATTCCTGTCAGATGTCACTTTTGGTGGACTATTTCCAATGATGGGAAGGTTATTGTCCTTGAGACCGAACATTTTACTGACAAACAGCTTGAGGCCTACAGAATTCTCCTTTATTTTAGTGAAATTTGCATTAATAGTTGATTTACAGTGGTGAAGTAGAAGAACTGTCCTCCGTTTCAGTATTTTAACACCTTTCACAATGTGATAAATTTGTTCTCTTGGGTTGGCATCATAGATCTTGAATGCCTGGTAGACCCTGGTCTTGAATCTACTACTGGTCATCAATCCACTGCATTGAAACAAAAAGGAAGATGGAAGATTCCACTGCCCTCCATCCCTCCTAATGTTAGTACACTTCTGGATTTAGACATAATGCCATTCCTAGAAAAGGCATGCCACAGATATATCTTTTGCAACACAGAGAGGCTTTTTAAAGTTAGAGGAAGGAATGACTGCCTTTAGGAGGGGTCAGAAAATTACTAAGAAGAGTTATTCACTATAATGATAACATGCTGTCTTGAAGAAGTTAAGTCCTTCACATTCCATTAGCAATATAACCACCAAAATATCATGTTCACTTTAATTCACCAAAGGATGAGCAATAAGCACTATAGCTTTTTAAGTTATTCTCTTGCATATTCTTCTTTAAACAACTTAGTACTCACATGTAAATCCAAATATATACATCAAATAAATTAGAAAAGTGGTTCTCAGTTTTTTGGTTTTTGTTTTTAATGAGAAATGACTTTTGTTTTCTTCCAATTTTAGTATATGTGCTGCCGAAGTGAGCATGACTTTTGTATTCTTAAAGACCCAAGATCCTTTGAAGCTGAGAAGAACCACTTCAGGATTTTTTTAAGGTAAGCTCCCCTCAAAATACTTATTTGGTGTTATTTAAACACACAACCAAGGGCCGGCTGAGTGGTGTGGTGGTTAAGAGCTGGCTTAGGATGCCAGTGGCCCTGGTTCGGATCCCACATATGAGGGCCAGTGACACTGCCCTCTAAAAAGAAAAAATATATAAATAAATAAACACACAACCTATAAGACAAAAAAATGTTGAAAATTAGGAAAAGATAGGAAGATATGCAAATAGCAAGTAAGCACATGAAAAAGTGTTCAACATCATTTGTCATTAGGAAAATGCATTTTATTTATTTTTATTTTTATTTTATTTTATTTTTTTGAGGGCACTGTCACTGGCCCTCACATGTGGGACCGAACCTGGGCCGCTGGCTTCCCAAGCTAGCATTTCACCACTGCACCTCTTGGCCGGCCCAGGAAAATGCATTTTAAAACCATAATGAGGGCCAGCCGAGTGGCTCGTTCGTTGAGAGTTGGTTTGGGAGCGTGTACTCTGAGTGGCAGGGCCACTGGTTCAGATCCCATGTGGGTTGATGGTGCTATGCGCTCTGCAGCTGAGATGGTGAACAACAGCTCCATCTGGAGCTGGGCTGCCATGAGTCGCAGCAATGGCGTAGGCTGCAGTGGGCTGCCATGAGCTGCCCTGAGCGGCTGTCCAATGGTCTGCGACCCATCTGCCTCAGCCAGGAAGAGTGCAATGATAATACCAACATGGGCCAGTGAAGTGATGTCTTCCACAACTAGACTGAAGAACAAAAGGAGAGCAACTTGTGTATTCCCCTCACCCGAGTTCCCAACGCTGTTCCCCTCCTCCAATTCCCCAATAAAATCTTAAAAGAAAAAAATCCCATAATGAGATAGAAGAAACACTAGGGTGTCTATAATCAAAGAGGTTGACAATCCTAATTGTTGAAAAGGATGGAGAACAACTGGAACTCTCATACATTGCTTGTGGGAATGCTAAGTAATACAGCCACTTTACAAAACAGTTGGCAGCTTCTCATAAAATTGAACATACACATATAATCCCTCAATCCCATCCCTAGATATTTACCCAAAAGAAACAAAAGCATATGTCCACACAAAAACTGGTATGTGAGTACTCACAGCATCCTTATTCATAACAGCCCAAAGCAAAAATCAACCAAATGTCCAACAATGGGTAAATGGATAAAGACATTGTGACATATTTGTATAATGGAATACTGTTCAGTCATAAAAAGGAATGAGCTAAATAAACCCACACAAATACACTCAACTGGTTTTTGGCAAGAGTGCAAAAGCACTTCAATGGAAGAAGGATAGTCTTTCCAAAAAATGGTGCTAGAGCAATTGGACATCTATAAGCTAAAAAAGAACATTAATCTAGTGTAGTAGAATCCATTACAAGTATATAAAATAGGTAATAATTTTAGGCAATTTATGCCACTGTTGGTTAGGGTTAGGTTTGAGTGCAAATGATAGAAGCCCCAAATTAGCGGGGACTTAATTACATAAAGTTGTACTCATTAACAACAATGCAGTTCAGAGCTAGTACAGCAGTTTCCAGAAGCTGTGAGTGCCCCAGGCTCCAGCTGTTTGCTGCTTCGCTTTCCTTGATATTCGACCTCATTTCAGGTTGGTTGTCCAAACCCTCACTATGTCCACATTCTGGCCAGCAGGAAGGGAAAGGAACAAAGCAATGGGCATCCTTTCCCTTTATGGACACTTTCTAGAAGTCTCACATGAAACACGTCCTTGGCTGTCTTGGCCATCACTTATTTATAAGGCAACTGGGTGAACAGTAAAAAGTGTGGTCTTTACTCGTGGTACCAGGCACCAGCAGACTATTGGAAATTCTATTAATATTACTAAGAAGAAAGGAAGAAGGCTTGTTGGAGAAAACTTGCAAACTAGGCCACAGGCTACATTTACATGGCTACATTTACATTTTCTTCTTGAAAGGTTCTCAAGCCTCTATCTTTTTTAACAATCTCAACAAAAAATATGACTTTTCTATAAAAATCTAAAACACCCAACACTCATTAACTGATTTATCGTTATTCATTCAATAAACACAAATGCTTTCTTTTTTGAAGAAACTGCTAGGTTTCTAAATTATTAGGATAAAGATATACTGTGAAGGAAAAAAGCCTTTATTATTAGTAGCAATAAAAAAATCTTTATTATTGATCTGAAGTTTTTTAAGTATACCTGGTTAAAAAAAATTCTGTCAAAATGATCTAAGTAAGAAAGTATTAAATTTTAGCTTTTACAAAATATTAGGTTTTGTTGTTATATACAGTATAGTCCTTTATTTGGACTTTTTCAGAAATAGATTAAAAGATGATATTTGAATTTTAACAGCCCCTTTAAAATCTGATTTTAATCTGTCCCCTGAATCAAGTCAATATTTCAAAAATGACAATGTCCTATTTATTTTCAGTATTTATATATAATTGGGTTATCCAAGTCTTTTTTCTCCTCTTTCACTCCCTATCTCACTTCATCATTCACCAAATCTATATTAGGATCTTTTTAGGAGATAGGAACATAAAGAAAATATACTCATTTTTTCTTAATAAAAAAATATTTCCTAGTATTTCTGACCTTAAATAAATACAGAATGTCTTTATCAGTGAATTTCTTTTATTCATGTTATTATTCATATAAAGTAATATTAGTAATCTTCAAAATGGTATTCTCTTCTTTTTAAAAAATCCATTTATTTATTTATTATTCTTCCATCAACCAATCTTTACCAATTATCTACGAATAAGTGGCTAATACATTTTTCTTTCCCACCAAAATTTGACCCTATTGTGATCCAAAAGTGTCTTTTCTATTTCCATCTTTCCACTCTCCCTACCTGTTACATCTGGTATTTAAGTAGCTAGTCAATAGACATCTGTTCAGGAATGAATGAAAGAATAAATGTGATCTTTCCAGAACCCAGACCCACTGATGGTGTCCTGTTTTCCTAAAGACAGTAAAACAATACACGGTGGGCCGGCCGAATGGCGCATTGGTTAAGAGCTGGCTTGGGACACCAGCGGCCCCGGTTTGGATCCCACATATGAGGGCCAGTGACACTGCCCTCTACAGCTAACAACAGCTCCACCTGGAGCTAGGATGCGAGCCCCGGCGACGGTGTAGGCTGCAGCCCCTGCTGCAGTGGGCTGCCATAGGCTACAGTGAGAGGCCAGCAGCCAGCGTGAGCAGCTGGCAGCCAGCATGAGCTGCCAATAGCCGCCATGAGCGACCATCCAGAGGCCGGGGACTGATCTGCCTCATTTGGGAAAAGCGCAATGACGATACCAACATGGGCCAGTTTGACGATACCAAACAACGTCCTGTGCAACTAGACTGAAGAACAAAAAGACAGCAACTTGTCTGTTCCCCTTCCTCGATTTCCCAATGCTGTTCCCCGTCCCCAACTCCCCAATAAATATAAAATAAGTAAAGAAATAAATAAAAATAAAAAATAAAACAATACATGGTGATGTTCAATGTTGCACTGACATCCCTGAATCCTCTGGTCCTTACATTATTTATTTGCCCTTCTAGAAAGGCCCTTGAGATGTTTCAGCAAAGGAGAACAGTAGGATATCATAACTAAAGCCTTGTCTTAGAATGTGCTCTCCATTCTATGTCTGTATGCAGCAGGCTTTAGGTGCTTTCCCTGTGTTTAGTAGTCCCTTCATTCTAGGTCAAGTACAACACACACTTCCCTGTGACCTCTGACTCTCAACACTCTAATAAAACAATCAAGCCTTCTCTGACAGCAACTCAGGGTTAATTGTTCTTTCTAAAGCTTGACCTTCGTACTGTTTCTAATCCCTACGCTCTCCTATCTACAGATGCTGCGTAGCTGATATATTTTAACTTATTTATGCCACTTGCATGTGTAAGCTATTGCTAGCTGCATTGGTGTGATAGGAAAGTCACAAAAGGAAGGTGACCTCATCTTATAAATTGCTTAGAAAGATCTTTTGACTGTGGTTTAGAGAAACAGTTCAATATATGTGTCCTTCTATTGGACACTTACCAATTGAAAATGTTCCTACAGTTTTTATTTATTCATTTTTTAATTGTCCAAGCTTGAAGCCTGCTGACTATATTAGCCTGACTGAAAAAAATCAATGTTTAACAAAGAAGTGAGGCATTAACTGTATGAAAGTTAATCATGTCAAAAACACACATCTGACTTACCCAGAATAACAATCTCATGTCCTATGGAGTGGGTTTGGTTTACATTTCCTATCAAGTTGCTGAAAAATTGAAATATTTCAGGGATTCCTGAGGATTTCATGGCTTAGAAAGTTCTTAGCCTAAACTCCTAAAAGTAATTTCAAGTTTAGGGCAATTGACCCTGAGAAAGGACCAGAGAAACTAGAATACAGAAATTCTGCTCTTAGATCCAGGAAAATTTTTATATCAGATCCCAGGAAAACTGCCAGAAATTCACATTGCCCTTGATTTCTTTTCCAGATGCCTGTTTTGCTAGAGGGGGAATTTTTTTTTTTCATGTCTTCTGATATATATGCATTTTTACTGTATTTTAAACTCTTAATGAATTCCAAATGTTCCTTTTGCTTATTCTTGAGTACTCAGGACTGAGACACAGGCCAGAAAGGGCCAAATTCTTCTGACCTTTCCTCTCCAAGACTGTGCTGATCACTTTTGAATTGTAAATGATGTACTTTTGAAACTGTGAGTACCCAGCTGCCTTTACTTGCCTTAAGCCATTGTCATGTGTCAGCAAACTCCACTGGATGAATAGACATGGTAGTACCTGCACTTTTCTCATTTTTCTTTGTATATATGAGTATCTCTTAGTATGAGATGATTTCTGAATTCTGGCAAACTTTCTGCTATTATAAACCAGCATCTTCATTTCTGTGTTACTAATCTGAATAGTAATGTAAATTGATCTTCAACAAATAGACAGCCAGATATTTCTCCAGCAAAATAGGTTTATCAAGGAACAATAAAGAATTGCAATTCAGAAGATGCAGTCTAATGGCAAACCATGAGTAAATCCAAAGGAAAAAAAATACAACTCTCTTTTATGAACTTGGGAGGACATGTTGTAAATGAATAATCCATTGGAGGAAACCGAAAGTTTGAAGTACAGTAAGTTTTCATTGGCCGAATTATGGAATTCTCCCATTGGCTGACCTGGTATTGGGCAAGGAAGAATTTTTTTCTACTTTCTGCAGAGGTAGTAAAATAGTATTACTTCCTGTAGGAGATGCAAGATATATTTCTTCCTATTGGGGTTGATACCATGTGTTGAGTGACATGTGCGTGAGGTTTCTCTCTTTCTACCTCTGTTTCCATTTTAAATGAGGTTTCTGTTTATTAACTTTCACTGTTCCAAAAGTTATTCTAATGCTTAACACCAAATTAAAGTCTTTACCCTTGCTTACAAAATGCAAAAATATACTAGATTACAACATAAAATTGAGGGGCCGGCTGAGTGGCTCAGTTGGTTAAGAGCTCACTCAAGAGTGTGAGGTGAGCTCTGAGCAACAGCAGTTCGATGCCCAGCCCGAGCTGAGCTGCTACTGAGTTGCCAATAGGTAGCAGGATGGCTCAGCTAAAATAAATAAATAAATAAATAAATAAATAAATAAATAAATAAATAAATAAATAAAATTGATCAAGAGGATGAGAAGACAAGTCACAGACTGGGAGACAACATTTGCAAAAAACGTATTTTATAAAAGACTGTTATCCAAAAATATATGAAGAACTCTTAAAACTCAACAATGAGAAAACAAGAGGATTAAAAAGTGGGCCAACAACCTTAATAGACACCTCACCAAAGAAGATATACAAATGGCAAATAAGCACATGAAAAGATACTCCACATCACATGTCATCAGGAAATGCAAATTTAAACAGTGAGATACCATTATATACCTATTAGAATGGCCAAAATCCAGAACACTGACAACACCAAATTCTGGTGAGGGTGTGGGGCAACAGGAACTCTCATACATTGCTGGAGGGAATGTAAAATGGTACAGTCACTGTGGAAGCAGTATGGTGGTTTCTCACAGGCCAAAACACTGGCACTCCTTGGTATTTACTCAAAGGAGTCGAAAACTTATATTCCCACAAAAACTTGCTCATGGATGTTTATAGTAGTAGTTTTAACCATAATTTCCAAACCTGGATGCAACCAAGGTGTCTTTCAGTAGGTAAATGGATAAATAAACTGTGATACACCTAGATAATGAAATGTTATTCAACGTTAAAAAGAAACGAAAAACCATGTAGGAAAATCATTAAAAAAAAGTGGAGGAACCTTAAATGCATATTGCTAGCTGGAAGAAGCCAATGTGAAAAGGCTACACACACTGAATAATTTCAACTATATGGCTTTCTGGAAAAGGCTAAATTAGGTTGAGGGGAAGTGATGAATAGTGGAGCAGAGGATTTTTTTGGAATATTCTGTATGATACTATAAGGATCATATATGTCATTATACAGTTGTCCAAACCCATAGAATGTACAAAACCAAGAGTGAACCCTAATGTAAACTTTGTACTTTGGGTGATAATGATTTGTGAATGTCTTTTTAACAAAATATACCACTCATTTTTAACAAATCATTTTCATCAGTGTATATATATATATATATACACACACACACACATACAAAATAGGGGAAACTATGCATGAGTGGAAGCAGGAGGTAAATAGAAATCTATGTATCTTCCTCTCAATTTTGCTGTGAACCTAAAACTGCTCTAAAAATAGGTTCTACTAAGATATACATATATATCGGGGGTGCCAAAAAAATGTATATAAGTAGACACTTTGGTCAACGTGGCTCAAGCACTAGTTTGTCCTAATCAGGAGTGTCTGGACGCTGATGGTAACCATGTTGAACACCTCTTGTAATTATAGAAGTGCAACGTGACATGTATTCATCTTTTGTTATTGGTATATATTGAGTATTAAAATTTTTTTTTTTTTTTTGAGGGCAGTGTCACTGGCCCTCATATGTGGGACCCAAACCGGGGCCGCTGGCTTCCCAAACCAGTGCTTAACCACCGCACCACTCGGCCGGCCTGAGTATTACAATTTTAATAGTTATTTTCCTTTCTTAAAATGTGTATACAGGACCAGCCGAGTGGCGCATTGGTTAAAAGCTGGCTTCGGATGCCAGCTCTGAGCAGCAGGGCCCCGGTTCGGATCCCACATATGAGAGCCAGTGACACTGCCCTCTACAGCTAAGATGGTGAACAACAACTCCACCTGGAGCTGGGCTGCTGTGAGTCCCCGGGACGGCATAGCTGCAGCACCTGCTGCAGTGGGCTGCCATAGGCTACAGTGAGTGGCCAGCAGCCAGCATGAGTGGTTGGCAGCCGTTCGTGAGCTGCCAAAAGCGGCCGTGAGCAGCCGTCCAGAGGCTGGTGACCGATCTGCCTCATCTGGGAA
Organism: Aselliscus stoliczkanus; assembly: GCA_033961575.1. Classification (NCBI taxonomy): domain Eukaryota; kingdom Metazoa; phylum Chordata; class Mammalia; order Chiroptera; family Hipposideridae; genus Aselliscus; species Aselliscus stoliczkanus. Next base: position 31,139,692 of record CM066731.1, read on the forward strand.
GAGCGCACTAATACCAACATGGGCCTGTGAAGCAACGTTCTCCACAAATAGACTGAAGAACAAAAGTATAGCAACTTGTCTGTTTCCCTTCCCTGATTCCCCAACACTGCTCCCCTCCCCCAACTCCCCAATAAAAATCTTTAAAAAAAAATGTGTATAGATTTTTTGGCACTCTCTGTATGTAACATATAATACATAATATATATATAATTTACTGGCAACTTAAAGGTTAAGGTGTTAAAATGATGCCAAGCTAAGATTCTTGCTATAACCTTTCCTATCTTCTTATTCAAATATCATGGATGAGTTTTTGAAAACTAAGAGTCAACCATTTTCAAGAGGAATTTTCACTGACTAAAGTGCAGAAGATGCTAAACCAAAAAGCTTTACCATGAATACTTTATCCTCTGAAAAAGAAGAGGAAAGTTGGTAGGAAGAAGCTGAGCCTTCCAACTGTAGATCAATCAGATCTACAAATCCCAGGAGAAGGCACAACAGGAATACAGGGGGCCAGGGAGGTTGGGGTGGCTTATTATAAAACATGATGGCTAGACCTCTGCAATAAGATAAAGCAGCAGGCGGAAGCATGCTGACAGCCTACAGTATTCAAATTTGTAGTTTTTCCATTTATCACAACTAATTAAAGAACCACAGATAGCCTCATTCTTTTTTTTTAGGGCAGTGTCATTGGCCCTCATATGTGGGACCTGAACCGGGGCTGCTGGCTTCCCAAGCCAGCGCTTAATAGCCTCTGATTCTTGACAACATAAATTCTTCTCATTGCAGATAACTGGACAATGAGTCAGGAGAAGATCTTGTCATGGCAGCTGCTCAACAGGTGATAAATGTAAACATCCGCTGGACTTCAGAATTTGGGCAAGGGAGTGTGTACTTGCATGCTCCTACAACTTTAGAGCTGTCAGATTTCAGATGGTAGAGAAGCAGAGGAAATTTCATCTGTCATTTGGCCAACTCTGAGTTTGGAAAAAACTTCCCTCATTGACGAGTAATAGGAAAATAATCACCACAACATAAGAGCTACCAACAATTCTATAGTACTAGGAAACAACACTATCTGAAGACTCCAAGGAAGAGCATATATCTGAAGATGGTTTACTATAGGAAAAGAAAACTTTGGAATATGTCTGTGTTCTTAATAGAATTCGAGGACATATGGTGTCTATCAAACAGTGACCTGTAAGTTAAGAATGTAAAGAAACTAAAAATTTCACTGTGGAATAAGTGCCATCAGAGGCAAGGAAGCAAAGTTGACTTGATAATCAAATCAGTAATTTACAGGATGAAATTAGTTTTTTCAGGGCAACTTCCCTGCCTCTCCATGGACAGTTAGTGCTCACAGCTCAGATTTCGAAAAACACAATTTGCTCACCTTTATTAGCTCATACTTCACTGTGCTGCACTGTAATTGCATTTGGTGTCTGTGTGTCCTAGACTGGGCTCCTCCAGGGAAGGAACCATGATCTATGAATTTTTATCTAAATAAGTAGCATAATCTGACCAGTGGGCCCTCATTAAGTGCTTGATGAATGTATGAAATGAGAGTTCAGTCAGTTTGGCTTTCTTGTTGGTTTACATTTTTGTTTTAATCAGCATGCAGAAAACACAGTCTGTGACCAAAGTATCGTAGAACATAGACTATAGTCTGGAAATGTAGGGATAGAGTTAAAATGTATGGACCAAATTTTTTTTCTTTTTAGAAAAACAAGGCTAAAGTAGTAAACAAAGGAAATGAAAATGAGACTGAGTAAATAGTAAAGGTCGGCCGAGTGGCTCCGTTGGTTAAGGATTGGCTTAGAGCATGCGCTCTGAGCAACAGCGCCGCCGGTTCAATTCCCACATGGGCCAGTGATGCTGCACCTGAGCTGAGCTGCCAACGGGTGGTGGGATGGCTCAACAGGTGTAACAACAAGATTGCCTGTTCGACGGTGGGCTGTGCCCACCTGCAACTAAGACTGAACTCGGCATCTTGAGCTGAGCTACCACCTGGATGGTTCAGTGGATAGAGCATGCGCTCTTTATTTATTTTTATTTTATTTTTTTAGCTGAGCCATCCTGCCACCTGTTGGCAGCTCAGCGGCAGCTCAGCTCGGGCCAGTAATCAAACCGGCGATCCTGTTGCTCAGAGCTCACACTCTTGAGTGAGCTCTTAACCAGCAGCCAGCCCTAGAGCATGCGCTCTTAATAAGGCTGCTGGTTCCACTCCCGCATGGTATGGTGGCTATGCCCACCCGCAACTAAGATTGAACACAGCACCTTGAGCTTAGAGGTCACGAGCTGCCCACGGGAAGCCAGATGGTGACTGGTGCTCTCCACAACAAAGATTGAAGAACGACAACTTGGCTGGTCCCCTCCCCCAATTCCCCAATAAAATCTTAAAAAAAAAAAAAGTTCAATTAAAATTTTAGAATTAAGTGAGGAAAAAACTACTTTCCTAGTCATTCTAGAAGTCAATAGTTGAGACTACTTAAACTGACTTTTATCAGATCAGGTTTTCTGTGCTTACTCTCACTTCATTTCTCATCCTCGCCACCCCCCACCCCGCCCTTTTCATTTCCATTTTCTTTTTTTTTTTTTAAATTGGGGAAAAGCTATGGTCACTGGTTACACATTGCCCCTGTGTCACAATAACATAGCTGACTCCCTTTTAGGGAGGGAGCAGCTCACAGTGGCCCACACAGAGATCAAACCAGCAACCTTGGTGTTATCAGCACCACGCTCTAACCAACTGAGCTAACCAGTCATCCCAATTTTCTTTTTTAAAAAACACCTTTCCTATGCATTGGACTTGTCAGTGACATCTATGGACCTTGCAGTGCTAAGTGTCTATAGCAGATAAATCCTAAATCTCAGTGGCTTAAAAATGGAAGTTATCCCTCAGTAAAGTCTAAAATGGTTGGGGTCAGCTTTCACAGGCTTTCAGGGGCCCAGGCTCCTTTCATTTTATGGCCCCATCCTCCTCTAAAGCTTTGGGATGCTCTCCATTCAGTTGGCAGATAGAGGTCCATTCAGGGACCACATAAAGGTTCAAACAGAGAGGTTTTCATGGACCTGGGCCACAGGTGGAGCACACCACTTTGTTCACACCCCAGTAGTTGGTGCTCAGTCACAGGACCACACCTGATTGCAAGGGAGACTGGGCAATGGGGTCCAGCTGTGGCTCTGATAAAAAATGGGTTTGATGAATAACTAGCCTGCCTCTGCCACTAACTGCAAGTTATTCCAACAATCGGTCACCATGATCTATAGTACTGTTGTAACCTTCTCCTCACCTTCTCAGCTAATCCTTGCAATAATCTGACATAGTTGGATATTAGTTAGTACACTATGTCCAATTTAGTAACCTAAGGTCACATAGCTCAGAATGACAAACCAAGACTTTTACCCTATTCTGACTCTAAAAGCCCATGGCATTACGCTGCATTTCTTCAATTAAATAGTAATGTTGAAGGGAGAATATAACCTGAATTGTGATTAAACTCAAAAGATCATGCAACTGCCACATCATCAGTATAGTCCATTCTTTGTGATGTTTTTCTAATTGGAATGATGGACTTTTGCCAATTCACCTGAACTCTTTCCTATTTTAATGTATAGCATAGATCCGTCCCCAGTACAGGAATGGAGCGATATGCACTGTCTCATCACTTATGTCTCATTAGTGTTAACAGACTAACACAAATTTGCATTTTCAGAGTGTATCTCTTTATACTTCACACTTTAAAAAGACATTTTAAATATTTCATTTTGTCTTCACAACCCTTTGAAAAGTAGACATCCAATGTATCTATTTGCAAATGAATAATAACTAAGTTATTTTGTGCAAAGAATAGTGTTAAGCATTGTATGCATTATATATTAATATATAGATATAATAAATACATATGTATACTTCACTTAATCCTCAACAACAGTTAATGTTTTTATTACCAGTATTTTATTGATGTGAAAATCAAGGCACAGAAGGTTAAGCAACTTGACTGAGGCACCAGAGATGAGCAGTGAATAACAAATCAGGCTACTAGTGAAAGACTTTTGTAATGTTCCCAGAGTTCAAGTGCATAGGTTCTATTTATTCTTTGTTTTGCCTTTATCCTTGTCACATATTATTCATATTCCTTAAAATACTTATCACTGGAGCTCTCATGACATTCTCTATTTTTGTTTCCCAACAATGTCATTCATTACACCATTAATCCATAAACATGTTGATTTGAATATATAAAACCTAATAGATCCTATAGTTTCACTAAAAAATGCCTTGCTACTTAAAGCATGAAGCAAAAACCTAATTTAGCTGTTTCCTAAATTCATTGCTTATGAAGAGAAATTCCTTAACTTCCTCTAAAACAAAAGGCATATATTCTATCTTTACATATATTTGAGATATTAAAGAAACATCAATTTCCATTTTCAGAAAAACAATATCTTCTGTCAAATTTCTGGTGCCTAGCACAAAACTGAAGACTTAAAAAAAAAAAATGAGAGTTTTTAAAATATTAGTCATTTTAAGTGAGTCACTCCCTAAAAGAAATTACTTGGGAGTCAAAGAAAGGTGACTTTACTATCTCAGAAATTAAACCCAGAGCAATTTGTTCATCGGTTCAGCCTACTATGAATCTGTGCTGATGTGGAAACTTGGGGGAAAATAAAAACACTGAAACTGAACTGATCACTGGAAACATCTTTCCTGGTTTATACTTTATCTAAATGCCAACTGGAACTTCAGGCAAAATGAATTTGTAGAACAGTCTTGTGGCCCAGGCATTGTCTCCATCAAACAGAACAAGATGCTGGAAGACTAAGGACTGATTTTGCCTTGCTACTGACAAATTCAAACCTCTGCACAACTTGAGGCTGAAAGCTTTTGTGAGCCTCCTTTGTCAGCTGGGCCTAAGGCAGGTCTCTAGTAAGTGTTCCATAAAGATATGTTGGGGAGGGGCCGGCCGAGTGGTGTGGTGGTTAAGCGCTGGTTTGGGAAGCCAGCAGCCCCGGTTCGGGTCCCACATTTGAGGGCATGACACTGCCCTCAAAAAAAAAAAAAAAAAAAAAAAAAAAAAGATATGTTGGGGAAAAAAAAAATCAATGAGACCAAGATGGAATTGACACAAGGGTAGTAGATGCGTTTCTCACTTGCTAACTGTATACTCCCGATGACTTTTGCAACTGGTTTTGCAGGTCATCCAAGCATTAATCTTTTCTTCGCTGTATCACAATCAGAGCGAGAAGAGGCAGAGACATTTTACATTGTGAATGTCTCTCTCTTAACTTCCTTAAGTGGACTGGGTGGAGGCCCTGCAGTTTTAGGCTGGCAGGTTTGTGCGGCATCGGGTCCTTCCCTTTCCCCCTCTTCCTGGCTTCTCCTACGTCCTGGTCCTGCCAGCGGCCCCCCTCTCGGCTGGGTCAGCCCAGGCCCTGGGAGCTACCACGTGCCTCAAACCTTACTTTGGGAGGAAAAAAAAAAAAGGGAATGATTTTTTTTTTTTTTTTTTTGAGGGCAGTGTCACTGGTCCTCAATATGTTGGACCCGAACCGGGGCCGCTGGCTTCCCAAGCCAGCGCTTAACCACCGCGCCACTCGGCCGGCCCCGGGAATGATCTTTATGTTTTAAGTCACTGCAGCATGAAGTCTTTCAGTGAAAGCTTTATTTCGGTATTAAAATCTAACTTCCCAGGGAGTCAGTGCCTAAGGCCATCATGATCACCCAAACCCTACATCTCCGGCAGTCTTGCACCCTTTGGACTTGCAGGCTTTTTGCAAGCGGCGGCAGCTCCTGCAAGGCCTCACCTCCCTCCAGCGCAGCCCGCCCAACCCACCCCCACACCCCCACTTCACGCCCATCCATTGTCCCCTCGCAGCTGCCCCTGCACGCCGACCCAGAGCTCCGGATTGGAAAGCCTTTCCATCACTCAGCCCACACGCCGGGGCCGAGCGCCACACTTCCTATTCCGAGCCTTAAAGGGTCTAAAGCCACATTCCCGGAGCCAACAGCAGGTAAAGCCGCAGCGGAGGAAGGCAAAGGCCTTTCGTGCAGGTCAGGCCCGCCTGGCGGTGGCGTGGGCGGGGAGCGGCGGATGGGGGGCAGCGCGCCACACCCCCCTTCCCTCACTATCTGACCGCGTCCTACTCCCCACCCCCGCCACCAAGCCTCAAGTCCGGATCCTAAGCCCAAACCACAGAGACACTCTCGTAATCCAGCCCCGGGACGGCCTAGAGGGCAGTTACCCACGCGAAGCACGGAGGGCGGGGCGGGCCGGGCCGCGGGGAGGGGGTGGGGAAGAATGTGAAAGGTCCCGGATGTAGCTGAACCGGAGCCCCTTCGGGAGCGCCTGGCGCAGGCGCAGAAGGACCCCACGAAAAGCTACGGTGGGGGTGGGGAAAATTTTTCCTGCTCGCAGGTTTAGAAGAGTGAGCTGGCGGAGGTGGCAGGGCGTCAGAGGGCAAGGCGAGGTAGCTGTGGGGAGGGAAAAAAAGGTGCTTCCTGCCCCGGCGCACTCGAAGCTAGAGTAGAGAAGTTGGAAGCCAAGCCGAGAGGGAAGGAAGGTGGTTAGCGGGAGAGAACGCGCGCTCCTCCGTTCGCCCTCTAGCGCGGGCGGGCAGGACGCGCGCGTTAGGGAGCGGCGGTTGCGCTGGGCCCCCGGAGCTGTGGGCACCAATCAACGGTTGCCATAGCAGCGTTTGACGTCATCGTGCGTGTGGTGCCCCTGCTGCCGGGGCTGGTGATTGGAGGAAACCCCGTGTCTGCGGAGCGGCTGTAGCCTGTGAGCAGCGAGATTCAGGGACAGAGTCTCAGCCTCGCCGCCGCCGCCCAGAGACTGCTGAGCCCCCGTCCGTCCGCCGCCACCCACTCCGGACACAGGTAAGGGACTCGGCCGCCGCCGCCTCGCCGCACTCCTCCCTGCCCGAGACCTGTCTTCCGAAAGCGCGAGGGATGTCCCCGCTCCACATCAGCCCTTCCGCCCTTCTCGCCCGGCCGCAGCGGCGCTGCGCCGAGGCGGAGTCTCTGCAGGCAGAGACGGGCGGCGGCTTCTCTTCCGCTGGACCCGGGCGGCGCGCGGCGCGCGGCCGCCCCAGGCGACTTGCTTCCGGAGAGGCGCCTCGGCCGGGCTTGAGCGCCGCATCCCCGTCCCCGCGGTGGCCGCCGGGGCGCCCCCAAGCCAGGTCCCTGGGGACCTGCCCGGTCGCCGGCTTTTTCCGGGGTGGTGCAGGCACCGCGGGCCGCGACCCGTTCCCATCGTTGTGTCCCCCCCCAGCCGACCCCCTCGCCGCCCCGCTCCTGGCTTCCGCCCGAGATCAGGACTCGGCGGCTGCGGGCATTGCAGTGGCGCAGGTGAGGCCGCCCCCTCCCCGCGGGCCTCCCCTCCCCCCCGCCCCTCGGCGCAGCCTCCGCGCCCCGCGCTGCGGCGGCGGCGGCCCCCGGCCCTCCCCCACCCGGGCGGCGGCGCCGCGGCGCGGGAGGGTGGGCCCGGGCTGCGCCCTTCGAGGCCGGCCCGGAGGGCGCCCGCCAGGTGGACGAGGGCGAGGCCACCCTTCGCGCGCGGGTGAGCCGGCCCCGGGCGGGGCCCGCTGGAGGCGCATTTCCTGGGTTCCGCGGGTTCCGGGGTGGGGGATGGGGTGGCCTAGGCTGAAGCTGGTGCAGGAGGGCTGCGCGCCCAGGTCGGGCTGGAGAGGAGGGTGGGCACGGCCGCGGGCCGGCGTCTCGCTCGCCCGTGAAGCGGGCTAGAACCGGAGGCCCCCGGCGCTGGGGCTGCAGGCTCTGAGCCTGTCCTCCGAGGCGGGGCAGCCTGCGCGTAGCGGCCGGCGGCGGCCCTGGGTGTGGCCGGCGGCCCCCTCCCCCGCCTGCCGCAGCTGTCGGGCTGGTGTGGACTGAACGAGCCCCGGCGGTGTCCGGTGGCGGGCTGGACGCCGGTGGGAGGACGGGGTGTGTCCGCGACGCGGCCGGCCGCGCTGCCGCTTCTGCGGCCTGCGCTGGCGCCTCGGCCCCCGCCGGCTCGGGAGGGGGCGCGTTGCTCCTCCTTCCTGCTCGGGTGCGGGGAAGGAGCACTCGGCGGGAGGCTGGGCTCCTGGACACGGATCCGCCATGACAAAGAGGGAGCGTTGGGGACCGGGGCCGAGGCACCCGCTTGGGCGGGGCCGGGGGGGCTTCGCAGCGCGGACGGCAGGATTTGCGCTTTAGGGGCCCGGCCGGCCCGCTTTACGGCTCAGCAAACTCGGCGCCTGACGTCGGTGAAGGGTTAAATGGGTGCGGCGAGCCCGCTGCAATATAGAGGCGCGGCCTGGGAACACTGTTCTGTGAGAAAGCGACTCCACTTCCCCCTAGTAATACCCGAGGGTTTGCAGAGAGAAACCTTTGTACTGGTTTTAGATGATTTTCCCTTAGAAGCAGCATTAACCTGAGAGCGTTTTTTAGTTCCTAGGGGGAAAAAAAATGAGTGATTTCGAGAACCGGGGGCTGGGGGGATATCTAGTCACAAATTTTAAATAGTTTTCGAACTGAAATACTACACCTCACATCCAAGCTAGCTGGTTTCTTGTTTGAATACCGGGAACGTGTTCCTGCTTTTTTTTTTTCTTCGTGTGTGGGATTTCCCTGGGAAGGTGTATATATAGGATATGATATTGGGGGGTCAGTTCCCATAGTGAGTGACAGTGGCTCTTCTCTTCGCCGTTTAATTGGGCATTTCAGTCTGTGTGTTTTTCGTTAAAATCGTTTCTTTTGTGGGATTACTGTATGTTTTAGTGTCTTTCTGTAATGATTTCGCACCTTTCAAAAGGATATCTTTAAGGAACAAAATGGAAAAGCCTCGGTAGCCTTAAAATGAGAAAGGATAAGGCAGAGAAAGTCATGGCAGTTGGAGTGATATATTCAGTTAATTTTGATTACTAGAAACAGAATGAAGTAATTCTACATTTAAACTGGAACAATGACATTGGAAACACTAGTCACACTGGAATATACATTTCAGTGCTCACAGATAGTTAAGAGTTGAAATTAAGAGTTGAAGTTCCGGGACTCTACACTTGAAACCTATATAATTTTACTAACCAATGTCACCCCAGTAAATTTAATTAAAAAAAAAAATGAAGTTCCAGGACTCATGGGTATATTCTTTAAGCATTGTGCATATAACAAGGTACAGATAAATGAGGCCTTAGGGTCAGTTCTGTTAGATACTGATCTTTAGTGGTTTTACATTCAAAATACCTTACAACAAGCAACTTGGTCATGTCTCCTAGAAAATTGTTCTGCTATCAGCTGGCAAACATTGCGGAGATCAGTGGATTTGGGGTTGTGGGCTAATACCAACTTAAAAACTCCTAAAAATAGGTGTTAAGGAAGTAAAAAGACATAAATTACTCAGTAAACTGACATGAACCTTGATTCGGGAAGTATGGTAGAAATTGTAATGTTCTTCGTAAGTAGTGTTTTCACTAAAGAAAAGCTGCTTAATATTTTATTACTTAGTGATATTGGAAACTGGAGTTGAAATTTTGGCCAAGTAAGATAAGGGTTGGTTTTGAAGGTGGCTTCTTGACCAAACTTGCTTTGACCTTATGTGAAATTAGGATCTTTTAAATGAAGATAAGGTCATACAATTTTAATTTTGCTAAACTGATGTTAATAGATTTAAATTTACCCATCGAATACTGAGTAGGCCAGTTTTTTCCTTTTTTGATCATTCTTTTGTGAGGCTGCATTAAATTCCTCATGTGGAAAATCTTCCATAGGCAAATTAGGTTTGAGGTGTTAGTATATCGTTGTTACAAACAGTATAATTTTGAGTCTGTTTTGATGGAAAAAATATCTAAATGCTCCCTCCCCCCCCACCCCCCTTTTTTTTTCTTTTTGCAGAACATCCAGTCATGGATAAAAACGAGCTGGTTCAGAAGGCCAAACTGGCCGAGCAGGCTGAGAGATATGATGACATGGCAGCCTGCATGAAGTCTGTAACTGAGCAAGGAGCTGAATTATCCAATGAGGAAAGGAATCTTCTCTCAGTTGCTTATAAAAATGTTGTAGGAGCCCGTAGGTCATCTTGGAGGGTCGTCTCAAGTATTGAGCAAAAGACGGAAGGCGCTGAGAAAAAACAGCAGATGGCTCGAGAATACAGAGAGAAAATTGAGACCGAGCTAAGAGATATCTGCAATGATGTACTGGTGAGAATCAAACATTCAGCCTGTCTTCATTATGATACAGGGTTTCTATAATGAATATCAGTTATGTTACTCTTAGTTTTTTCTTGTTTTTTTTTTTTTCTTTCCTTTTCAAAATTCAGTGTTCTAAATATTGAAGTCTTCAGGGTGTCATTCCCAAAAGATGTTAAAATAATTGTAGTTAAGTTTTTATAAAATATATGCAATAATTTCAGTCAGTCTAGACCAAAAATAGACTCCTGGAGTGTTTTTGTACAACTTGAAAAGATTAATATAGTATTACCATTTCAATTATGGTTGGAATATTTGTATTTCCAGAGCTCATTTTTTAAAAATGTATATGTGGATACAGGAACCTTACATACCTTGTTTTTATGTAAGAGATGTAATAGGAGACTCATAGATACAATACCTACCCTTCCTTGGATTTGCCACTGTAGTGCTAATATAATGAGTCAGCCATGCAGAAAACATTGGCTTCACAGTTGCTTTTGCCTTTCCCTGCATTTAAGTGTTAACGTCAACTTTGAATGCTGACAACCACAATAAAAAGTTACGAATAACTTAAGTTTGATTTTTCCAGGTTCAGTCAAGAAGTGTTTGAAGTATTAAGTATCTACTGTGTTGAAGCACTGCTTCTCTAAAAAGCTTTAAAGAGTTGAACAGTACTTTTCGGTTATTTATTTTTAAACAAATGATGGTTTTCTGATTCAGAAAAGTTTACATCTGAGTATAAACTGGTAGAAGATCCAACTATTTATCACATAGCATTCTATATTAATACTTTACCTTTTTAAGGAACCAGTGTTTGGAATAATACTTAAAGTGATTTTACTAAATTACTACCCTTCTCTAGCAGGATTTTAGGTTACACATTGGGTCTCGGTATGGTAGGGCTCTGGTACATAGAGAGATGCAGTATCCAAATTTCTCTGGACAGGCTACTGAATCTGGGACTCCGTATGGAAACCCAGGTGCACAACTTACTTAAATCTTGTTCATGGAAAAACGACTATAATGAACAATGTAGGCTTATAAAATTTGATGGTATGATTGCTTTTATGTTAGTTTTTAATTGCTAATGGAATAGCTTCAATTCCTAAATTATGAGTATTTTTCTTAAATGATATTTTTTCAGACTGTCTCATTAAAGAACAGTGTTTTTTTTCTGAGCATTCAAGATTTATTTATTGCCTTCCCTCCCCTCTACCCCATATTTCACTATTTACTTTTAAAAAATATAACGATTTTAGTTTTTTAAAATTAGTTTCAGGTGTACAAAACAAATAATAGACATTTATACTCCTAACAAAGTGTTAACCCTCCCAATCTACTACTCCTCTGACATTGTATATAGCTGTTAGAATACCACTGATTTTGTTCCCTATGCTGTACTTTACATCTCGTGATACATATATGTATACTGTATGTATATATTTAATTATAGTTGACATTGAGTATTTTTCTACTTCAGCCTCAGGTGTACAACGCAGTGGTCAGGTATCTACACAGTCTATGAAGTGATCCCCCTGATAAGTCCAGTACCCATCTGGCACTTACATAATCTTTACAACATTATTGATTACATTCCCCAACTGTATTTCATATCCTTGCAACCATGTTTTTATCTTCATTAACATGGACTCACAAAGTCTTGTGATACCTGTCGTGAATGCATTTTTTTTAATTGTATTTGAAATCTTTACATTGATAGCTGTTATTTCTAAGATGTGAAAGGAATACCATGATTTATTGAGGTTAAACGACAATGCTTACCTTGTAAGATTTGCTTCTCTTATTGCGAAGGTAATAAATTTAAAATTCAAAAATAACCGTGTTTTTTCTACCATAAGAAATGTGTTGGGTTTTTTCACCCTCTTTGATCTCTTACTAACAAGTACCTGTGTACCCGTTATTGAATTTTGTTCACTCTGGTGTTTTCCCCTCAATTATTACACCTGACAGACAAATAATTTTTATTTTGGTTTCAAGGGGTTACAAGTTATAATTTCCCTTAAGACAAAAGTCAACTTTAGGAATTAAGAGGGATGTGGTAACATTTACCCTCTACTAACCAGCTTATTTGTGATTCCAGGTAGGTATTTGCATGTTTCCACACTGAAAGTATTAAAGCTCCAGTTGGTGTGAAGATTTTCCCAGGAAAAGACTAGCAGTTTTGTTTCTCTTACCAAGAAAAACGTATTGCATAGGATCAGTGGATGAGAATAACTACGTTCATACCTAAATAGCTTCTCTTTGTTGATAAGATTATTAAGAGGGTTTGAATACTGGTCACCCATGTTCTTCAGAACAGCACTGGCTTCTTACCAAGTGTAACTGAAATTTCCACTTTGAAAGTTTAATTCCTTTACCATACAAAAGACTCAGAATTCTAAACAAGCTTTTCCTTCCAATCTTGGTCTTTTCAAGAGTAAAACTCAGTCAATGATCTTTGCATGGCTCCTGCCTTCTAACATGTAGTAGATACTCAAGTATTTGTTAAATAAATGAGCAAAAGGGCTTCTTTTGGAAAAGAGGATAATGGAACTAGGTCAGCAGCACTGCTAATTTTCCAGGGCCGTTTCTGTTTCAACTTGGGAAAATTTGATATTTACTGATACTGTGGTTCTTTACAAGCAGGCTTCTTGACCCTATCATCTTTTCAAACAGGTTATGTTGACTCTGGAAACATATCGCATAAAATCCCTTCCCCCCCTTTCTAGTAAAATGGAAGAATAAAATATAGTAGAACTGATACTTCTCCTAGAGAAAAAAATGTTTCAACTTGATTAGTGAAAGTGCTTTAATTATATTTTAAGATCTCATTTCTTCAGAACTTTGATTTTTTTTTTTTAATGTAATCTTTTGGAATTAATATTATTGGCTGATGGCATCAGCGATGAACTAGACTTCATTTGTATTATTGAGCACCTGGCTAAGAAAATACCCTCTTCTCATGAAAAGGACCTAATCTGCAGAGTTCTAAGTTTTTCTGAAGAGCTCTTTAGTCTGTTATTAAATGGTTACTATCATTTTGATTATGTGCATTATCAACTTGTTTGTACTGTTTACTAAGCAGAAAAATAGTAGGGAGACCATGTTACTTTGTACAAGAGTTAAAGAGCAGTACTGTGGGAAGTGGTTACTGGCATTTTCTTCAAAACATGGACTTTTCTATATGCAAAAGAACTTGGGGGTACTTCTCTTGCACTGTTAATTTGAAATTGGATTATGTGAGCTAGTGCAGTCTACCTTTCCTGCCAGATCATAGACCAGAAAGCTCTCAGTAGGAGAGCTCTTAACACTAGTGACCCCTGACACCTCATCTGTGTAAACTCATAAGAAGCCAAAAATCGGGTAGTTGTATCTTGAACATGATGAAATGAAAAGCAAAATGAGAAAATACATACTAGAGAAAACCTAATTCAAATTCAGATAATTCAGTGGTGCAAAAAGCTTCAGGTTTTGAGTCAGACCAACTTTTTACTATTTAATAGCTGCTTGGCCTGAAGAAATTAATGCTCTGAGGAAACAGCTCAATTAAATGGGAATAATATCTACCCCATAAGATTGTTATGGAGAATAAAAATCAAGTAACGCCCTTGACTACCATCTGTGCCCTGTTTTTGGGTTCTGTTTAGAAGCCAATAGTGACACTAGTACAAGCCTGCCTATAGGGATCTCTCAACTCAAGTCCAAGAATGGGATTTAAAAGATTCATCAAGAAGCCTTAAAAATCTGTGGTATTTCTAAAATAGAAGGTCCATACTGGCTAAGAAACTTCAGAAGTTTCATTTAAAAAATTGAAAGCCACTATTCACTATTAGAAGTCAAAGAATGGCTTCCTCTCCTTATAGGAGATGAAACAGTAAAATTGTGAGTCTAACTTTTGTAACAGTTGACAACAGTAGTTCAGTAATAGTAATAGTGATTCCAGTAACTTGACTGAGTTCCATCTTAATGCTTCTTTGCATTTTTATTTTAAGATGTGGTTGCTGGGTATTGGTTTTTATCTCCATCCCACAGAACTGCCATTAAGCAGGAGCAAGCTAGGAAACCAGGCAGCTTTTGGGTCCTTCCTAGTCTGAATATATTAATATGTGTTTGGACTTTATTTTTATTTTTTGAGGGCAGCGTCACTGGCCCTCATATGTGGGACCCGAACCAGGGCCCGCTGGCTTCCCAAGCCAGCGCCTAACCACCGCGCCACTCTGCTGGCCCAGTGTGTTTGGTCTTTAAAAATTGCTGTATAGAGTCTTAAGCTGAAAAATCACTAGGCAGCTCATTTATTGGAGTAACAGCTTCTCAAAAACTCTGCAGTGTTATACTGATCTTCATGATACAAGTTTTCACAATAAGTATTAAGTATTCTACCTAGTGAGGTATTTTGTATAGTTCAGAAATCTGAGGTATATGAAGTGAAAATGAAAGAAAATAAAGGAATGAGAATGGAAATTAGGTGTTTGCTATTGTGCTATTGGAGGGAAGTGGAAGAATAACTACCAACTCGATCAAAGAGCCACAGGTTACCTATCCTTTTTTTCAGAACTGGTAGGAAGAATCCTAGTAGGAGATACAGATGACCTGGAGATGTTTGGTGATTTGATGAGCTGTAAAGAAGATAGTTAAAAGTGGAAAGGTAAAAGGATTCAGAAAAAAGGATAGTATTAAAGGATTTCAAATTGGAATTAGATTGAAAATTTGAGTAAAGTCTCAGAAGTATAGGAGGAGCATGCAGACCTTACAGACCGAACTCTCTTAATCTAACCAAGAAAAATAAATTGAATTTAGTCCTAGCAGAGGAATTCCTATTAAGAAGGGGGAATATACGCTATATTAGAGTTGTAAAAGCTTAAGAATAATTTTTTTGCTTTTCATTTTTTTTAGGGGGCGGGGGAGAACACCCAGTTTTATCAGTAAAGAAATCCTACCAGTAACACCTCAATAGTGGGCCTGCAGGACATTTGGTCCATGCCAAAAGGTCCATGATATGTGGTCCTATCAGAGGCATTCATGCTTAGAAAATGTCCCTGACATATATTCAAAATTTTGGTTTATAGGACCAATACCTAAAAATACTATCATCTTTTATTGGTATAATAATTGTGTTGTGGCTGTATTGCCAATAAAAATTTTTCTTGCCTCTAGCCTGGGTGGTAATGGCACATGGAGTTAGGTAGATGCGTCCAAGTGGATCAGTATGGGTATCTCCACGGATGTTTGGACAGGACCAAATAAATGTCCGCTAATCTAGTAGTGGTAGAGTAGAAGCATCCTAGTTAGTTGGTTAATTGGAATATTGTTCAAATGCATTATCATACTTTTAAAGATCTATTTTTTACTTTTTTAGAGGGCAGTGTCACTGGCTCTCATGTGGGATCCGAACCCAGGCCTCTGGCGTCCAGAACCAGCTCCCAACCACCGTGTCACTCAGCCGGCCCTATTTTAAATTAAAACAGATGTGTATGTTTGCTGCAAATATTTCTAAAGACCTTTTCTTTGAATATGTATAGCAACAGTTGAGGAATAATTTGCTAACCACCCCATAAGTGCATCTTTATAAAATGCAGTTTGAGTTTTCATAGTAGAGAGATTGTAAACAATCGGGTTCAGAATCCTTCTAAAAATGTGTAGTATATTGTAATCTTTTAGTTTGTAAGGGAAGGGGAACAGACAAGTTGCTGTCCTTTTGTTCCTCAGTCTAGTTGTAGAGGACGTCACTTCACTGGCCCACGTTGGAATTACCATTGCACTCTTCCCCGGTGAGGCAGATTGGTCACTGGCCACTGGATGGCTGCTCACTGCGGCTCTTGGCAGTTCATACTGGCTGCCTGCCACTCACGCCAGGGTATCTCACTGCAGCCTATGCTGTCACCAACAACTCACAGCAGCCCAGCTCCAGGTTGAACTGGCATTCACCATCTTCACTGTAGAGGGCAGTGTCACTGGCCCTAAGGTGGGATCCAAACTGGGGCCCTGCTGCTCAGAGCTGGCGTCCCAAGCCAGCTCTTAACCAATGCGCCGCTCTGCCAGCCCTCATTTGTCTTTTTGTGTGTATATGTGTGTGTGGGAGTCTCCTTTAAAAACTTAAAATAGGGGCCGTCCGAGTGGCGTGGTGGTTAAGCGCTGGCTTTGGAAGCCGGCGGCCTCGGTTCGGTCCCACATATGAGGGCCAGTGATATTGCTCTCAAAAAAAAAAAACTTAAAAAAAAAAATTGTTCCAAAGCATTCAGCTTAGTTTTCATACTTGTATTTTACAACATTTAAGTAACAGCATTTTAAGTAATTATAGCAAGTATAATGGCATCGTTTTGGAAACAAATAGACTTTTTTTTTTTTTTTAAGATTTTTATTGGGAAATTGGGGGAGGGGAACAGACAAGTTGCTGTCTTTTTGTTCAGTCTAGTTGCAGAGGATGTTGCTTCACTGGCCCATGTTGGTATCGTCATTGCGCTCTTCCTGGATGAGGCACATCGGTTACCTGCCTCTGAATGGTCCCTCACGCTGGCTGCCGGCCACTCACTGTAGCCCACTACAGCAGGGGCTGCAGCCTACACAGTCGCCGGGGCTCGCACAGCCCAGCTCCAGGTGGAGCTGTTGTTAACTGTAGAGGGCAGTGTCACTGGCCCTCATGTGGGATCCGAACCGGGGCCGCTGGCATCCCCAAACCAGCTTTTAACCAGTTCGCCACTCGGCCGCCCCAGACTCTAATAAGGATGTAACTGCTGATAGAAGCTGAAGGGGATTACAGAGAGCCGAAAAACCAACTATCCTCAAGCATTTAGCCCAAGTCATGAGCATCATCAGCATTTAACTTGGAATGAAGAACCTAGTGTAAGCCAGGCTCTCAATTAAATGGAATTCGGTTAATCTAGCAAATTAAGTGAAGGTTATATAAAAGAGTTGTTGCATTCTAGATCATGCTATCAGAACATTAGATGGGTGGAAAGAACATTGCTTCATTTAAAAGCCTTTTCCAATAATTTTGCAAGAAACATGAGGAGAGATGGGATGCTGGTTAAGTTGCAAAGGGCCTACTATAATGTTAGTTTGTAATGGGCAACTTGAACGGCCATGGAAAAACTTAAGGAAATGAGAAATGATTTTGCCTCTTAAAAGGTGGGTTGGTAGGTGTGCAAAAATAGTTGTGTTTTGTTAAAGAAAAGCAGACCTTTTATAATTTGACAAATTTTTAAGATTTGGTCTCTGATAATCGGGTTCTGTTCTTTGGACGAATTTTCTGCTTTTTATAATAGTATATTTCTCATCTCGTTAATCATCATTTATATATTAATCTTGTTTTTTTGGTATTTGGGCTTTCACCTATGAAAGACTTACGGTCTTTTACCTCATGAGTATACCTATTTTTTTTTTTTTTTAGAGGGCAGTGTTACTGGCCCTCATGTGGGATCCGAACCCAGGCTGCTGGTGTCCAAAACCAGCTCCCAACCACTACGCCACTCAGCCGGCCTCCTATTTTCAAATCTGATAACTGGGTTTAGCCCATAAAGGGAGCCCAGTATAGGAGATAGTTCTACTTTTATAATCAGGAATTAAATGTTACTGGACTACTAAGATTAATTTGATCACAAACTTTTGATTCTGAAATAGGTTATCTTTGGCACATTTGTATGGTGGGGAGAGAGAGAGAGAAGGTTTTTTTTTGTTTTGTTTTGTTTTTAAGATTTTATTGGTGAATTGGGGGAGAGGATAGTGTTGGGGAACCGGGGAAGGGGAACAGACAAGTTGCTGTCTTTTTGTTCTTCAGTCTAGTTGCGGAGGACGTTGCTTCACTGGCCCATGTTGGTATCGTCATTGCGCTCTTCCCAGTTGAGGCACATTGGTTGCCTGCCTCTGGATGGTTGCTCACTGCAGCTATTGGCAGCTCACGCTGGCTGCCCGCCACTCAATTGTAGCCTGTGGCAGCCCACTGCAGCAGGGGCTGCAGCCTACATGGTCACCGGGGCTCGCACAGCCCAGCTCCAGGTGGAGCTGTTAGCTGTAGAGGGCAGTGTCACTGGTCTTCATATGTGGGATCTGAACCAGGGCTGCTGGCATCCCAAATCCAGCTCTTAATCAATGTGCCATTCGGCTGGCCCAGTGAAGGTTTTTTTAAAAGCCAGAATTAATGGGTTTTCTGATGCCAAGTTAAAAGATTTGCACTGTGGTTCACTGAAATTCTGATATGCCTTAGAATTTTTTTAAGAATTTCTTTTTTTTTTAGAACAGTTTTGGGTTTACAAGAAAATTTAGAGGAAGGTACAGAGATTTCCCATATTGTGTTCCTCTGCCCTGACAAATGCATGGCTTCCCCATTTTTCAACATGACTCACTCACCTGAAGGGTACTTTTTTTTTAAACCCAATGATGAATCTACGTTGACCAATCATAATCACCCAAAGTCCATCGTTAACCTTAGGGTTCACTCTTGGTGATGTACATTCCAGGGGTTTGGACAAGTTACTCTGCTATCTTGACTGAAAGTTTTGACTTCATTTTATGATTTCAAGTTACTATTGCTGCATTGAGTAGATATTGGTTCTCAATGTTTTACATTTATGTTGCTACTCATTTTTATGATATATGTCCATGGATAGTACCCTGATTATTTGCCATTCCCATTGTATTAGTAGTACCCCTTACTCTGCCACTCAGAAGCATATTGGCAAGAAAGTGATACTGTAAGGATAAACATAATTTAATTTAATGGACAAAAGATACATTATAAACTTTTTACTGCTTCTGTTGGTCATTCACTCAGACTTACTACCTTCAGTTTCTATTCCCAGTGCTGTGCTGCATACAGCTCTTACTCCTATGAAGTAAGTAACTGCTTTCCTTGTGTCCATCTGCTCGATTTTTGTCGAAATCCCCTACACACAAGTCTTTGTGTCTAGTTTGTGTTCTGACTGTCCCTGATAAAAGGAAACTTGCTTATTCCCATCTTTATGGCCTGAGGGTTTCTGCTTTATTACTCTGATTTAGAATTTATTTCAATCTTGATGTCTAAGTTGTTTTCAGCTTTATAGAGGATTGACTTCATTCCTTCAGTCTTGAAAATGGCACCATGACTTTTGTGATACTTAATTTGTAAAATACACTGAAGGAATAAGATATGCTTCATATTTTTTAGGTGGTTCACATTTGAATTAGATTTGAGAATAATGTGCTTAGCCATTGTATCTCAGCAGTTTCCATCATAGGGTGTATTTCTGTGCAACAGTCATCCTCTGTTTGTTCTCTAGTAATTCCTGTAGTAACGAAAAACGAGTATTTTTGAAAATTGCTATGCATCTTGTCATTTGTCACTGATTTTGTTTTGCGTTTTCTGTTAAGGTATAATGTGACAAAAGTAGTAACATGGTATAGAATAGTCTTACATCTCGGCAGATTTCACTAATATTCTGTTGCCATTCTTTTGCTACAGCGTGGATCATGTAGCAAAGCATGCATGAGTACAGCTGATTTGTTATCACTATGATCCTTCAGATGGCATGGACAATGTTTGTTTATATTGGAATAGATTACTAAAGGGTTTCAGCATATAAGCATTTGTGAATTTGACAGAATTTGTTGTGAGCCACCTTCTCTCTTCCTCCAAATAAAACACTATTGTAAACCTTCCCTTCTCCCCCAAATAAAAATATGCCGACAGTGGTATTAGCCATAGATGGGATGGCAAAGTAAGATAATCAGTCAAATGTTAATCTGTAGATTTAAGTAGACCAATAAGATTTTGTCCAATGGGTTGACCTGTATGCATGTTTGCTCTTAAAATCTAGGAAAGGGGGCCGGCCGAGTGGCGTGGTGGTTAAGTGCTGGCTTGGGAAGCCAGCGGCCCCTGTTAGGGTCCCACATGAGGGCCAGTGACACTGCCCTCAAAAAAAAAAATGTAGGAAAGGTCCTATTGCATTTAATTTGTAAGATGTGCTCAATTTTTGTAGCATTCAGATTTCATTTACTTGAATTGTTTAATGATTTGGACATCATTAGAGAAGTTAGAAATGGTTTTTTGTTTGTTTTTCTTTTAAATTTTTTTCGAGGGCAATGTCACTGGCCCTCATGTGGGATCCGAACCAGGGCCGCTGGCATCCCAAGCCAGCACTTAACCACTGCGCCACTTGGCCGGCCCTAGAAACGTTTTTTAATGAGGGTTAATTCTCATCTTGTAAACAAGTTTTGGGATTTAGGAGTTTTTAAAATTAGCAATATTACCAAGGAACCCAGTGGTGAATTGAATGTTTCTCCTCTCAGTGATTACAGATGTTTTTCTGAGAAAGACCTGCTTCACTTGTTGATATAAGACTCAGAAACTGGCAGCTTATAATTTTTTGCCCAAGATTTTGAAAAGACCTACTTGGACCATGTTCACCCCAAGGATGCTTGATGAAAATCATGCCCCAAACATTTCCTTCCTTGTTCCCTCCCTTCCTCCCTATCTATTTACCAAAGGTTTTTCTTTTTTTTCCCTCTCTTTTTATTTATTTATTTTTAAGGAGGGTGCAGCTCACAGTGGCCTATGTGGGGCTCGAACTGGCAACCTTGGTGTTATCAGCACCATACTCTATAACCAACTGAGCTAACGGACCACCCCTACCAAAGGTTTTTCTATGGTGGTTTTATTTTTTTGTATATTGACATGTACAGGTATACTAAATCCTCCATGAAAACAACTATGTTAGTTATGCTATGGCTCTTCTTTCTCATTCCCAGAACACATTACTTTTAAAATATAATTCTGTAGACTTGACAGTTGAGTACAGTACTACTATAAGGCAGACTGTAGTATACTTAGCGCAAGCACGTTCTCAGTTCCGCAATTTAATGAGTACTTTGCTACCATGTTTGGAAGATGTTTGGAAAAATGACATCCCAAAGTGAGCGTGCTCTCTTCGTTAATAAGAGTAATGAGTTTTCCTTCCAGTTTCACCTTTGTTTCCATCTGATAGAGGGGGATTATGATAAGATTGTTAATTTCATTGTATCGCAAGTGTAAGACTTGAATAATCTTACATACTATTTCTAAAAATAAAGGAAACTAAAGTGTGTATAGTACCTTACTTTGGAGGGGTGGTACAACCTACCAGAGGCTTTGCAGACTTGATGGGTTTGAAATTTTTTTTTTTTTTTTAAGATTTTATTGGGGAACTGGGGGAGTGGGGAATCGGGGAATTGGAACAGACAAGTAATGGTCCTTTTTTGTTCTTCAGTCTAGTTGTGGAGGACGTTGCTTCACTGGCCCATGTTGGTATTATCATTGTGCTCTTACTGGGTGAGGCAGATTGGTCGCCAGTGACGGCCGCTTACCGAGGCTCTTGGCAGCTCAAGCTGGCTGCCAGCCGCTCATTGTAGCCTATGCAGCCCACTGCAGTGGGGGCTGCAGCCCGCACTGTCTTGGGCCATTCCAGCTATAGAGGCAACCAGATGGAGCTGTTTTTCACCATCTTAGCTATAGAGGGCAGGGTCACTGGCCCTCATATGTGGGATCCAAACCGGGGCCCTGCCGCTCAGAGCTGGCATCCCAAGCCCAGCTCCTAACCAATGCACCCTGGTTTGAAATTTTTATTCATTTTATGACTTTGGGCAAGGTATAACATCTTCCGCATCTTCAAAATGGGAATGATCCAGAACGTTTTGAGATTTACTGAGTTAACACCCCACTGTGATGCTAAATAGTAAACATACTGCTTATACCTTCTTTTGTACCTCTGTAATGTCACCTTAGTGTGGCTTGATTTATTAATTTTGAGATTTAATTTGAGAATTTTAGTAAACTGCGTAGACTGTATTTATTGATTACCTGCTATTTTATAAGCCCTGTGCTATAAAACAAAATAAAGACAATAAAAATAACAACCCTCTGCTCTTAAAAAAATATTGACAACCTAGAGAGTAAAATAGACATCTACACAAATAATATTGGGTTGTTCGAAAAGTCATGACGTATTTTTTCTTTTTTTCGTTACAAAAATGCGTCGTGACTTGTCCTAGAACCCAATACAACAGAATAAGAGGGAAAGTACTGCCTGTTGGTTGAATATGGAAAAGCTGGTCTTCAGCCTTTTTTAAAAAAAGTGTCTGATACCATCTAGTCCCACTAGGGAGTTTATGCATACTACACAATGTGCTTGTGCAAGCTACAAAACACTTATCAAAAATGAGATGTATTAAACCAAAAAAAAAAATGTATGCTCTGGTGGAAATATTGAGAAATGGGGCCTTGATTACCCATTAGGTTGATGCCATCTGTGAAGGGGGCTCTAAGGGCGAAGAGAAGGAAAACCCTCATGAGCGTCAGAACAATGTTAACAGTTGTCACCTAATGCTCACTATGCTCTTTTAGGTACTTTTTGCCATTTTACTTTTAATCTTTAGGAACTTCATTTTGAGGATGAGGTAAAACACTGATTTTCCTGGGATTATTTTGCTAACATGAAGGATCCAGAGGCAGGCAATTCTCTGAGCCTGATTTAATTTGGCAGTTTTTAGTCCTACACTTGTAGTTAGCCCTTTCACCCAATTGATTTTTCAAGAAACAAATAACAATTTAGAACACTCCAGGCTTTCTTATTAGCATTAAGTTTGTGCAGATCTTGCATTTCATTTAAGGGCAAAAATCAGGGAGCAATTCTAGCTTTTAACAGGAATTATAATGAAATTTTAGGGTGGTATTAACTAACATTCTTTAAACACCAAGGATAATATATCTTGGCCTTATCAAACTCCCTGTTTTGTTTTTTTTTAAAGGTAAATGGTGGAAATTTGCCATCTATTATTAATGTGAAATGTCATTTAGTTAAGTGATTGGTCAAAATCTTCTGATTCCATCTTTGAAGTTCAGCAGCTCTGTCCCTTTATATCTATATGACTTTATCAATTATAGAACACTTAATTTTACTGTTAGGCAAACATTACACAAAAAGGTGAGCTTAAAGTCAAAGTGGTGGCAAATATGCTAAATTTAGTTCTTTACAGCACCTGGAAGTTGCACTTGAAGAAAAGGAAGCCATTCCAGCCACAAGGGGGAGTAAGAGGCTCATTTCCAAATAGATGGGCCCTATTGCAACAAAAAAAGCCTGTATTTTAGAATTTTAGAAATCTAGGAATTATGAAAGGCTCAGTGTCTCTACAGAATAAAGTGAAAATTCTGGGAAATTTCTCTGGACAAGGGAATTGTGCAAGACTAGAAATTTGAACTTTTCTACATTGTGCTGTAGAATTGGAATTAAATTTCCTATTGAGGGTGGTACTTAAAATGACATTCATGTGATAGTTTGAGTTTCTTAGCTGAATAGTGAAATAAATTGAGAGTTGAACTTCATAGAATCATTGAATTTTAGGTTTGAAGAAGCATCTAGAAGAGCTTTTTCATTTTCACAGATCAAGAAACTGAAGCTCAGGCTCAGTGACTTCCGATAGGTAATGCCAGAAGCATTTATAATTTCTGTCCCTTATGGTAGTATCCCCTTAGTTAATAGATCAAAACATGATATGTACTCTGCTATGAGATGTATTTGTAGGAGGGATAGAGGCTTGTCAGAAAAACTGTTTAATTTCATTAAAAGTGATGACAGTTTTAGACTATATTTTAGGGTCTTATAACTTAAATGAAAATAACAGGAATCACATTTGAGCTCCCTTGTGCCTCAGTTTCTTGTTACCATTTCCCTTTTAACTACCAGTATTTTTTTGTGCATAATTTGTATGAGAATGAAATATCTTGTTTCCTAACCTCTCTTCATCTGTTGTGTTCATGGAAGAGGGCTATGATAGTACCATTTAAAACAGGAATGGGTCATTGAGGCTTTGGTCTTGCCTACCAGGCAAGGTGAGGTCAAGTTCAAGGAGACCGTTATCCCAGCTCTGTTTTCAAATTGCAGTCCATAAATGTTTCATTAGAGGTTGATACTTTTGCTTTGATGTCCTGGGACTATTTCCTATTTGCCAGTGACATTTTGTGTATATTTGTGGAAACTAAATTTAATACTTTGACCAATTGGTGCAGTAATATCTAAGACAAAAGTAGGAACCTCCTCTCCACCCCTCATTTTTATTTACAAATGCATCCCTTGTTTTAGTGCTGTTTATCTCTCCTAAGTACAAGTTTTACCAGTCCAGTAAGGAAATATGAAAATTTTTGAGCACATAAAAGGTATAAGGATGGAGATAAAACTCACTGGTAATGCCATCTGCCTGAAAATAGTCACTATTAAAAAGGATTTCTTTAAAACTCTTAATATAATTGTAATATTAAAGAACCAGAAAGGAGAATAACTTTTTCTACATATGGTAATTAAATTATCTTTATAACCAGTTATTTTTTAACTTGTAATTTTGAAATAATTTCAAATTCACGAGAAAAAAAGGAAAAATAGGAAGAATTTCCCATATATCCTTTACCTGATTCCCCAAATACTAACATGTTATATAACCATAGTATAATTATCAAAGTCAGTAAATTAATAAAGTAATTGAGAAAGTGAACTATGTAAACTATAGAATTTATTCACAAATCATACCACTTTAATCTAATTCTGGTCCAGAATTTTCAATCCAGGATCATACTTTACATTTCATTGTTTTAACTCCTTATTTATTCTTTTATTTTGGATCAGTTTTTCAGTCTTTGCCTTTCATGATTTTGATACATTTCAAGAGTACTGGCCGGTCTCTAATTTGGATTTGTCTGGTGATTTCCTCATGATTAAATTTGGATTGTGCTTTTTGGGGAAGAATTCCTGGATCTGATACTGTGCCCTCCTTGGTGCATCATATTAGCAGACACATATATCGATATTGTCTTGTTACTTAACCGGTTAGACAGAACATGAGATATCCCAGCTCTGTAACTTGCAATTTTCCTTTAAAATGTTTTTCATTAGTTGGCTTTGGGTATTCTAACTGGCAAGTCCAAATCACAGCACACAGCCCAGTGATTTAATTTGAGTGCTTAGTGGCACGTGGCCATTCTTTGGGTCCAAAATAAATACATAGGCAGTCCCAGACTTAACAGTGGCTCCACTCAAGATTTTTTTACTTTAAGGGGTGTAAAAGTGATATGTATTCAGTAGAAACCATACTTGAATTTTTATCTTTTCCCAGGCTAGTGATAATCCTAGTACCATCCTCTCATGATACTGGGCAGCAGCAGCAAGCCACAGCTCCCAGGCAGGCATATACTCAGGAGGCACGCAAACAACCAATACAATACAGAGTACCTTGTTGCCAGCATTTTTTGGATATCATGTTCTGAGCATATTTAAATTAGGCGAGGCTAAGCTGTGATGTTCAGTAGGTTAGGTGTATTAAATGCATTTTCAACTGCACTGTGTTTTCAACTTGAGGTGGGTTTATCAGGACGTAACCCCATTGTGTCGAGCATCTGTATAAACACTTTTTTAAAATGAACTAATTTTTTTTTCTAGTTTAAGGACTCTTAGTCAATCAATTCTTATTCCCATTTAAGAAAGAAAAAGGGATCTTGGATTTAAAGAAAATTTAAGGGATAGTGGTGGAGGTGGTTCAGTGTATTAGAAGATTTTCTGGGATAAAATTGGAAGGGAGATTTTGAAATTAATGCTAGAGTAAAACACAAGATTTAAAGAGGAGATGGGTCATGATTTTGTATTTGAAACTCCTATCACTCTTCTGGGTGGCAGTTAGTACCAAAATCCAGGCTTCCTGACCTCTGCACAAATTTACTCTGCCTTGCTACCACCAACTGTCCTCCTGCCCTGTCCCTGGTGAGTTTTTGTATCCCGTGTGCTCTGCTTCATGGTTACTACATAAAAACCTGGAGTTTATCCAAGGATTCTGGAAGCATATTAGGATTAATCTGCTCCTTGGCTGCTGTTTTCTGAATATATGTGCCTACTACAACATATGTAATTTTTGAGCAATTTCTTAGAACTTCAGAGAAGCAGAACATTGAATATTTTGTATCTTTGGTAATTTCTATCATGTTTTATCTTAACTGTGTAGAAGTTTGGTAAGATGATGAATTCTTGATAGTCTTCAGCCTGCTGAGTTAAGATTTTCTTCTTCACTCTTAAGATCTAAGTTTTCTTCAGTTATATTTAAGTGAAGCTGTTAAATTATGCATATTTTATAATTCAACCTGAGGATTTAATATTTGAATGCCTAATATGTACAAAATGTGTCTCGAGCCTATAATTAGGTTAAGAGTACATGTGTATGTGAAAAGTTAATGGTGCAAAATCATTTTAAATTATATTTACTTTGGATAATAATTTAGATATTATAGAGCATAGGACATAAAGTAAAAAAAAATTCTGACATCATCCCTTCTCTTCAGAGGTAACCTCTATTAGGCCTTTTAGTATCCTGCAAATTGGCACTCCTTGAATACACATGATTAGTAAGATCATATACAAACTATTCTGTACATTGTACCTGCACACACACACTTTGTTGTATATCTTAATGCTTCATTCCTTGTTGGCATATATACCTCATGCTTTTTTTTTTTTTTTTTTTTTTAAAGATTTTATTGGGGATTTGGTGGAGGGGAACAGCGTTGGGGAATCGGGGAAGGGGAACAGACAAGTTGCTGTCTTCTTGTTCTTCAGTTTAGTTGCGGAGGATGTTGCCTCACTGTTGGTATCATCATTGCGCTCTTCCCGGATGAGGCAGATCGGTCGCTGGCCTCTGGATGTCGCTCACCGCGGCTGTTGGCAGCTCACGCTTGGCTGCCAGCCACTCACGCTGGCTGAGGGCCACTCACTGTAGCCTATGGCAGCCCACTGCAGCAGGGGCTGCAGCCCACACCATTACCGGGGCTCGCACAGCCTAGCTCCAGGTGGAGCTGTTGTTAGCTGGAGCTGTTGTTAGCTGTAAAGGGCAGTGTCACTGGCCCTCATGTGGGATCCGAACCGGGGCCGCTGGCATCCCAAAACCAGCGCTTAACCAATGCGCCACTTGGCCGGCCCATACCTCATGCTTTTTAATGTCTGTATGCTGTTATAAAGGTGTGCCATTTATTTAGCTATAGGGTATGGCATTTATTTAGCTAGTTTGCTATTGACAGAAATTATAGTATTTCCTTTTGTTTATCCTTCAATTAAAAGCTCTTCATTAGATTCTAGAGGTACAGAAAATGTGGGCTAAACTGAATGGTTTTGAGAATTAGCTTTAGGGAGAACATAAAGTTAGAGCTAGGTATAAAAAGGTGGATGGTATTTAAGCACAGAGTACTTTAAATAAGCAGTTCTTAAAAGTGATCTGGGGAGCCCTGGCAGTCCTTTTAGGGGGCCTGTGAGGTTAC
Organism: Aselliscus stoliczkanus; assembly: GCA_033961575.1. Classification (NCBI taxonomy): domain Eukaryota; kingdom Metazoa; phylum Chordata; class Mammalia; order Chiroptera; family Hipposideridae; genus Aselliscus; species Aselliscus stoliczkanus. The sequence goes on from CM066731.1 coordinate 31,167,149, forward strand.
AACTATTTTCATGACAATACTAAGTCATGATTAGCTCTTTTCTATGTGGACATGAGCATGACGCAAAAGCAGTGGTGGCTAAAGCTGCTGGTTCCTTAACACTATAAAGGCAGTGGCACCATACTGCATTAGTAATTGATATGTTTGTCACCAGCATGCACTCAAAAAAAAGCAACTGGCTTTACTTAACGCACTTGAAGTTGTTAAAAAAAATTTTTGTGTGTGTGTGTGTTTATAGTTTTGGTTTTTTTTGGGGGGGGGGTTGAGCCACCCTGCCAACTGTTGGCAGCTCAGCTCTGGCTGGGAATCGAACCAGCAACCCTGTTGCTCAGAGCTTGCACCCTTGAGCGATCTCTTAACCAACTGAGCCACTCTGCTGACCCAAATTCTTTTAGTAGTCTATAACTTGTACTTGTTACATTGATCTTGACAACTTCCCAAAATTTTTGAGTATAAAGTGGTATTGAGACCAAAAAGTTTTAAACCATAAATATAGAGCATTCATTGTTGCTACTTAGCTTTTTTCTAGGAAGTGTACCTGAGAAATAATAAGTACTGCAGTTGGGACAAATAAGTTAGCATTTTTTAAATGTAAGAAAATTAGTTCATATAAGAGGAAAATTCAGAATTAAGATGGGTTTCTGGGAAGGTGGTGGATTGGTTAAGGTGTCATTTTAAAGTTACTATACTATGGTATTTTACTTAGTTTAGACAGTGCGTGAAGGAAAGAAAATAATTGGTTAGGGAATGTGGTACCAGCTTGCGAGGGGTGACCTAGGAGATGGGCCTGAAGAAAGTGGGGGAGCATGTGGAGGGCAAATGGCAGCAGTGGCCTAGGAAGCCAAAGGAATTAGACGACAATGAAGGCTGACTCCCAGTCTTTTGGAACAGTCTGAGCATAAGACGGCAGATGCAGAGATAAAGACCCCGTTTTCAGAAACAGTGGCCTTCAGGGTGCCCTCACTTGGGACAGAAGAGGCAGGCGTGCAGCCGAGAGATGCAGAGTTCTCTTGCACATCTCGGCTTAAATGAGTCTCCCATCAAGTCTTTTGTTTCCATTTCAGAAGATACAGATTGCTTAGTGGGCTTTAAAAAGCAGTTTACTGTCTGGCTGCATGGACAAAGCAGGCAGAAGAAGAAAGAAAATTCTGAATTTCTAGGGTCTGAAGGTTGACGAAACCATTAGCAACAGGGGTGGGCCATATTCATAATCCTTAGTGGTCCCCAGTTTCTTGTGGAGAAAGTTTGGCCTTACATTTTCCACCACCTACTCAGCATTCTGGTTTTTATGTTTTCTATGATGTATACAGACAACCATGTACAGTATTCTGTTGTATAACAGCCTGTGTGAATTCATTTATAGTTAAAAAAATTTAAATATATTCATCTGTTTGTATGAATCTTATTTTAGTACGATGGAGATCTTCCTTTTTTACCTCTGTGTTACAGGGGTTTGGGTGGAGATGTTATAATTGTGGAGCTAGTTCTCAGAATCATAAATAACATGTTTGAGGTGGTGGGGGGGAAATGTGCTACTGTTTTTAACCTCAAACGATAATACTTATTCTGTTCTAAATACTTTCTATATATAACTCATTTAATCATCACAACAATCTTGTGTGTTATATTTACTACTATTGCCTTTTTACAGATGGGAAAGCTAGGTCCAGGGAGATTCCAGTGCTTTGTCAAGGTGACATACCTTGTAAGCAGTTAACTGGGATTTGAATTTAGACAGTAGATGGCCTGTCTCTATAGTCTGTGCCCTTTACAAGTATGCTGTAAAGAAGAATAAGACTAAGTATCTTTTCTCCTTTGATGTGACTTAATTCTGTGTTTTTAGATGAAAGGTTTTTTGCACATTATTTACCACTCTTACTAGTTACAGGAGTTGTAGATTACTTAGCCCAGAATAAAGTACTAAAATTGAGAGTACAAAAGGATTAAAGCAGCTTTTTTAATGTCCAGGCTTCCATATATTATATTTAAGTAGAATGCCTAATACTCTCATTTATACTTCTTGGCAGCTTTGAAGTAGATTTTCATTTTAATCATTTTATAGATGACAAAGTTAAGGCTCTGAGATCTCAAAGTTAATGGTGAGAGTGGAATTTAAAGTCGTCCTGATTTTGGAGTTTATTTTTGTTACACCAAGCTATTGCTTGAAGAAGTACCATCAGCTCAGGCAGCAGTTTTGATGTTTCAGGTGTTTTCTAGTCCAATTGTTACCTAGATTTGATGTTTTACTCTTCCTATTAATTTCAGGCTATAATCATACTAAAGGAGCAGTGAAAAGAGATACATCACTAAAATAGAGATGGATTTTCAGTTTATAAACCTTTCATTAGAAATATTTGGCACAGTTCAGTATTTGATGTTTATGTAAATTCCATCATGTATTTAGTGCTGGTGAAGTATTAGATATGGGCTTCTAGTAGCATCTTGCTTCTTGTCCTACTTATTGGAATGATTACTGTATAAAGTCAGAATATGTATTAACTCTAATTCAGCAAATTAGTCGTATATTTTTGAAAATGTTGGCCGTGATATCTTTAAAATACAGTGTCTATCTTCAAAAACATTTTTAAATTGCTTGAGGAAATACTGTGAATTTGTATATCAGATTATATTTCGGCAAGAATCATACAGATTAACATTGTAGCCTTAGTTTGGTGCTCAGTGTAAGATGTTTGTGAATTTCCCGTTTGACCTGAAAGTCCTTTTCCATTATAAATTACATTTAGATTAGAAAGTTAATGTGCTATGTTACCTGAAGGATTTTACAAGTGGAAGGGACATCAGTAGTGGGCCTATTGTTGAAGTTGTGATGTTCCTCATCTACTACTTGTATATGCTGCCTCCTTTTAAAATGTCCTAGAGTCATCATTGTTTTCATTGTACTACTGTAAATGAATAAAATTTAGGAGTTTGTATTGTATGTTTAGCAGCATATTCTCTTAAGTTTTTCTACATTTTGAAACTAGCTGTAAGTCCTTTCTCTTCCATTTTCCTTGCTTCCAATTTTTTTCCTGTCACTGCCACTTTCTGATAAGTGCTGTCGTGTTCCCCACCCACCCACCCACCTTGTTCATGTTTCCATTTTGGTCTTCTCCCTCTTTCCTCTGACTTCCAAATCTGGAAAATGGAGCTTTTATTTTTCTTTGGTCAATTTGACAGATTAACATAGTGTTACAATTACGGCAATTCAATTAGAGTTTAATGAGACCACATCTGAGTTATGAATCTTCTCTACAAAATACTCAAGTGATCCTCATTTCTCCTTTTAAAATTTCTGTAAGATTGAAACTCACTATCTGATTGGATGGCCTGTTCCAAGTTTGGACTACCCATATTGAACAAAAATGTGCCTCTTACTTTACTTGTCCTGTCTTCTGGAGCCATTGGTGTCATATTCTTTCAATCTTAATGACAGTTTGTAGTTTTGTCATCATTCTTGCTTGCTTTCCGGATATAATCTCCAGTTTAAAAATGTCCTGTCTTGACAACATTTTTAAAGGAACAGTATACTCTATATGTAGTCTCATTGGCACGGTGTGGAACTGAATTATTTTCTTTAATTCCTGGTTTTATTAATATCTTAGAAGCATGTTATCCTTTTTAGTAGGCATATCACCCTATTGAGGCAGAGAAGATATAGCATAATGTTAGTATAGGTGGGATCGTCCAGTTGGAGTTGTATCTTCATAAGTTAGCTGTGATTTTAAACACATTACATTACATTGCTGGGCCCCATTGTCTTTATAAGATAGGATAATTTGTAGTTTCTGACTCAGGTAAAGTTATAGAAGGATTAAATTAAAAATCCATATAATGTGCTTAATTTAAGTGTCAAATGTCATGTTTAACTTTTTTTTTTTTTGAGGGCAGCGTCACTGACCCTCATATGTGGGACCCGAACCGGGGCTGCTGGTGTCCCAAACCAGCGCTTAACCACCGCGCCACTTAGCTGGCCCAAATGTCATGTTTATTATTTAAATAATGTTATTTTTCTCAGTTGTTGATTGCATAACAAACCGATCAAAACTTAGTGACTTTACAACCATGATTTAATTCTTTTTTGGGATTCTGTGGCTTGTCTGGACTCCTTTGGGTAGTTCTTCACATAGCATTAGCTGGGGTCACTTGTTGCTCTGTGTTCAGCTGTGGCTGAAATATCTAAATGGCTTCATTTACTATGTTCCATGACTTGGACTGGCTTGGCCTCTCTTTCCAGCCAGGGTAGTTTGACTTTTTACATGTTAGCTCAGGGCTCTAAGAGAGCAAAAGGGGCAGCTGCCAGTCCTCTTCAGGGTTAGGTCCAGAACTGGAACAGCTGTCATTTCCACCACATTTTATTGGTCAAAACAAGTCAACAAAACCAGGGGAAAGGAAATAAATTCTGCCTCTTGACAGAAGAAGCGGTGGCATACATGAACAGGGATAACGGGAATTTGTGGAGGCCACATCTTTGGAGACGGTCTACCACAATTCTGTTCTTTCATAGTTAGCTTCCTGAACTAAAGTGTCAGCCCTTTAAATATAATCTTTTATCCAGTGTTTCTTGCTTTTTATTTTTAAAATCTTTTTTTTTTTGTTTTTTTAATTTTGTTTTTTTTTTTTAAAGATTTTATTGGTCAACTGGCGGAGGGGAACAGCGTTGGGGAATCGGGGAAGAGGAACAGACAAGTTGCTGTCTTTTTGTTCTTCAGTTTAGTTGCGGAGGATGTTGCTTCACTGTTGGTATCGTCATTGCGCTCCTCCCGGATGAGGCAGATGGGTCGCTGGCCTCTGGATGTCGCTCACCGCGGCTATTGGCAGCTCACGCTTGGCTGCCAGCCGCTCACGCTGGCTGCGGGCCACTCACTGTAGCCTATGGCAGCCCACTGCAGCAGAGGCTGCAGCCCACACCATCACTGGGGCTCGCACAGCCCAGCTCCAGGTGGAGCTGTTGTTAGCTGTAGAGGGCAGTGTCACTGGCCCTCATGTGGGATCCGAACCGGGGCCGCTGACATCCCAAAACCAGCGCTCAACCAATTGCACCACTCGGCTGGCCCTATTTTTTAAATCTTAATGGTTCTTTATGTCACTGGAAAGGAGACAAAAGTATACACATTTACCCTTTATAAACTTACTTTTAAACAGCTTTGTTGAGGTATAATTGACAAAGAACTGCTCATAGTTAATGTGTACAATTTGATGAGTTTGCATTTTCTCAACTTACTCTAGTCAGCATTTCACCAGAAATATTTGCACAGATGGTACTTGGTCCTTTTGGTCCATCGTTAAGCCAATAAGCAGCCTGATTACTGGTATCTCACCTTCCTGTTACTTGTAGGTTCTGGTTAATAACTTCAAAGCTATTTTTGTTGCTAATGTTTCAGTCGGACGTAATAGCTAATTCATTGTTCACCTTGGGGGAAGAGGTGCTTAACTGCTATTTAAAAAATTCTGTGAATTACCTCAGTGTAAAAACGACTTTTTTAGGGATACAGAAATTACTCATGAAAGATGGATTACTAATTCTCGTAACATTTATTGACAGCTTGCCTAAATAACTTCTACATAGATAAAACTTGAAAGTTTTATCTTAAGTGATTCACCCTTAACTAACTTAACATGTTTAATGGCCTTCATCTTTACATACATAGAGTAGGTTAGATTAAGTCATTGCAGAGTGAAGGGCATGACTAGGCAGTGTTATTCTTAGTTTCCATTGTTTTCCCTACTAGACTACTTATCCACAAACTTAGAGACTGTCTTGCTCACCATTATATTCTCAGTGTCCAGCACTGAGACTCCTGTGGCATTTAAGTATTGGAAAATAAGTGAATGTAAAAATATGTTGAAGCTGTAAAATATGAAATAAGAATGCCTAAGTAGGGAATTGATTTCATGGCTGGGCTTAGTTATTGTCACTCCTTTTATTTGAAAATGTTTTTAGTATGATCTTAGATATATGTAAATGAGCCAGTTCACAATTTAATTGTATATGAAGCCCTCTTTAAATTTAGAAATTTCCTCCCATCATTCAATTTGAAGCTATTCATGAATTCTGCTTAAGCATATTACACTATTTCTTCACTTAAACTTCATAGTTTAATCTTTAGCCTAGCCAACAGAAATAGAAATTACCTTCAAAAGTGTGGAATTGCCACATTAAAATAAACCTAGACCAATGTCAGAGCCTCTGTGCTATACCATCCCCCACAGTGGAATGAAGAATACATTTTGTATTAAGATATAAAACCTGAAAAGACCCCTGTCATTTGTTTTGTAAGTGAAAAAACATCCACTTACTGTATTAAATACAACTGTCTTCTACTGTTTGAGGCAGATCCCCAAAGAGCAGCCAATGTGTTCATGCTCCAAAAGGCATGTTGCTCAAACATCCGAACACTTTTGAACTGAGATCTCTTTGAGTGTGAAGCTGTGGGTGTGGTACAGTAAAGATTTTGTTATCCTAATCCAAGTGCTTTTCTGATGTCAGGCCAGTAGTTTTAAATATTATTTAATAATCTCAGGAGACATCATTTCAGATTGACTTCTGTCACCTCCAGTCCCTTTCTATATACAGCGCAACCATGGTCCTACTGCCAGCTTGGCCCCACTCTCTACTTCAAATGGGTGTCATTAGCTTATTTTATACAAAGGAAAGAGAAGCTGGGTTAAAACTTATTCATCCACCCACCATTGCAACATAACTATGGGGTAAACATACAAAGAGTTATTTAAATAATTTTTCAAATTATTTTACATATAAGCAGGTGCTATATAGACTGCAAACTACTGGATGACTGCCAGAAGAATAGAATCCAAGAATTAGATACCCTTTTTCCTTGTTAAAAATGACTGGTTTGAGGCTAAACCCAGTTGAAAATTCACTTTCACTTTGATTCCCAGATTATATTTAGTAAGAGGAAATGGGGGTGATGAGAGTTTTTTTATTTTTTTTAAGTTTGCCGAATTCTACTACTGGAAATATCTTTCTTCCCTTAAAAGGCGGGGGGAACCCCCAAAAATCACTAGTTTATTGTTACTTTTCCCCCCTAATTTGATCATATCATGTTTTTGCTTTAAATCAATTGTAGGATGTAATTATTAGCATGTTAGGATTTAAATCAGTTTAGATTGTTATAGTTTTGTTTGTTTGTTTGTTTTTGAGTGCAGTGTCACTGGCCCTCATATGTGGGACCGAACCGGGGCCGCTGGTGTCCCAAGCCAGCGCTTAACCACCGCATCACTCAGCCGGCCCTGATTGTTGTATAGTTTTAAACAAAATTATATAGGATGAAGTTTTTATCTGTTGTCTTGAGTGATCTGTAAAACATGTAACTTACTAGCTAAAAACCATTTTAATGACATTAAAGGTTTACTTTTCAGATCTGTAATTCTCATAATTCTACCACTGTCTTAATAAGGAAAAATAAAACTTACTTTGAGAACAGCTTTTTTACCTGTTGTGAAATACTACTTGAATTGTGTTCTTACAAATGAAGTTAATTTTGTTCTGATTTCCTCTGTAATGGACTCTGGTAGTATCTATAACATTGGTTTCTGCTTAAGTTCTATTTCTCCAGAGTCCCAAAAGGTTCTAATATGACTACCTTGAAAATTGAAAATTTGCCAACTTGTTAGACAGTGTTATTGGCATGTAAATAGATAGCACATAGCACTGTAGGGGAAGTGCTATCAAATGTATAAACCTTAAATAATAAACTGAGCACTAACTTCAAATTTTAAGTATTTCGGTTTAAAGCATTCTGATTTTAAACCACAAATTCATGAGCCTACTGCATTCAACACTTGCATTATTGGCAATGACTGAGTATAAAATTTTATAACTTAGGCTACAGTATGCCCTTAAGAAATGCAGATGCTTTCAGTTTTGTAAATATCTTATTCTTATTATGACTGTTTCTTTTCTTTCCAAGTCTCTCTTGGAAAAATTCTTGATCCCCAATGCTTCACAAGCAGAGAGCAAAGTCTTCTATTTGAAAATGAAAGGAGACTATTACCGTTACTTGGCCGAGGTTGCTGCTGGTGATGACAAAAAAGGTATGCTGTGTTTTTCAACCTGTTTGTTGAACTTGTATAAAATAGCATAGTATGGAAGTGGTCTCTTTCTGAAGGGTCAAGCAGTTTTTCTGTTGTTTTGAATTGCTTAGAGCACTAAAGGAAGATCAGTAATACACTTTTTCCTCTTTTTTTAGTCCTGAGAATGTATATATCTACTACCTGATATTGGTATTCTAAAATTAAAATGTGTGCCTGCTGAAAAGCCAGTTTTGTGCATAGGAATGTTTCCTCATAATTTTAAGAAATAGTAGTCACAGCATAACTGTAGAGCATGCAAACTAATAAAATTTAATAATACTGCGATGATTACAGAGTCATTTTTGTCTTGACGTTGACCAATAGCTAGTGTGGTATTCCAGGAGAAGCTACTTTTTTAAATTTAAGAACCTTATTCAATTAAGGTTTTGACAGCTTAATATATTAGAGGATATCATTGGATATTAATGGTTTGACTTGAGGATTGAAGATGAAGTCCAGATTTTGCCAGTACATTTTGTTGTGTTTTATTATCCAGGGATTGTGGATCAGTCACAACAAGCATACCAAGAAGCTTTTGAAATCAGCAAAAAGGAAATGCAACCAACACATCCTATAAGATTGGGTCTGGCCCTTAACTTCTCTGTGTTCTATTACGAGATTCTGAATTCCCCTGAGAAAGCCTGCTCTCTTGCAAAGACAGTATGTATTTTACCTGTAATATGGAAATATAATTATCCTTATTATTTGAGCACTGAAACATACTTTTTCTTTAATCATAGGCTTTTGATGAAGCCATTGCTGAACTTGATACATTAAGTGAAGAGTCATACAAAGACAGCACGCTAATAATGCAATTACTGCGAGACAACTTGACAGTAAGTACATAACTGTCAATAGTTCATGTGGTTGACTAGATTATGTTTTATTGATTACTACAAGGAATATTTCTGGTCGTTTTTTTTTTTTGTTTTTTTTTAATATGAGATCCAGTCTGCTGTTAAAACTGAAGAAAACGACCTTACACTAACTGAAATATTAGACCAAAGACAAAAAAATGTACACATTCATTAACTACAGATTTGTTAAAATTTTAGTTTTTAAAATAATTTTGTAAATCCATGGTGTTTGACTTTTAATCACATAATAGACTGTTTTATTTTCCATTTCCAGCTGAGCGATTCTGGTTTTTCTTTTTATTTTAGTCACAGAAGAGTTTATTTTTTAGTATCAAAAGTATGTATACTGAAGTTCTCTTTAAATTTCATTAAAATGTTTTTGTTGTTTTTTTTTGTTTTTGTTTTTTTTTACCGTAAAGTTGTCTTCATATTTATACAATTATGGTAGGATATTAATAACTTCAGTTACAAAATTTCAAATAATTGACAGAATCCAAATAGAAATCTATTTTTAAAAAGTGATTTATTATGGAAGGTCATGATTGTTCTTGGTATACTCCATACTAAAAAAGACCAGATTGCCAATATCACACCAAAGATATTTAACTTAATAATGTTAAATATCTCAGTAGTATTCAAATTCCAGTTGTCCTTTAAGTTTTTCCTTTTTTAACAGTTTCGTATTTGAATTATCCAGTTGAAGTCTATACATTGGAATTTGTTGTATGTGCCTTTGGTCCCATAGGTTTTCCTATACTTGTCCTTCAGATAAATATTAAATTTGAAGTTTTGAGGTTTGGGTGAAAATTATCAGGTATCTACTGTGTGCCAGGTAAAGAACTAGGAATCGGGGGCTACCTAAAAACTTGTGAGATTTTTATTAAATGTGTAATATTTTCATGATGCATTGCTAACAAAATGATTTGCATAAATATATATCATTTAAACATGATGTCTTAAAAGGAGTCCTACATTTAAGAGTCTTGAAACCTGCTCAGCCAACTAGCTATATCATCTAGGACAAATTGTGGCACTGTTCTGGGTGTTTTTATTTTTCAATTATTGTTGACGTGCAATATTATATTAGTCTCAGGTGTACTACATAGTGATTAGACATTTATATAACTTACAAAGTAATCGCCTCAATAAGCCTAGTATCCATCTGACACCATACATTGTGAAATAGTTCCTTTTTTTTTTTTTTTTTTTCTTTGAGGGCAGTGTCACTGGCCCTTATATGTGGGACCCGAACCGGGGCCGCTGGCATCCCAAAAGCAGCTCTTAACCACCACGCCACTCGGCCAGCCCAGCCATAGTTTCTTAATGAACCTTTTTATCTATATTGAAAGAAGCACTCAGTTTGATAGTTGATTTTAATCTAAAGAGTTTTTTATATTTCCTGGGTTGAACTAATGAGATAGTTGTGGATCTAAAACGTTTCTACAAGAAAGAATATCTTGTATCAAATTTTTTATATTTATATGGAAAGTTCAAGAATACTTGGTTAGAACTGGAAAGAGATGTTAGAAGGTAATCTCATCTTGTCTTATAAAAACTCCCCTGTGTAACAGGATCACACAGACCTCCAGAAGTCATTTAGCTAACTACGACCTTGGAAGAAGTCTCCTTTCCAGGCCAGAGATATATTTGGTTCATAAACAAATAAAACTAATGGGTCATTTGGGAGATAGAAAAATAATGAGGTTTTTTTTTTCACCTAATTTTTCAGTGTATAAGCAATATAAAATGCAAGATTGTCTTGTTTTTTTTTGTTGATTTATTTTTTGAGGGCAGTGTCACTGACCGACCCGAACCAGGGCCGCTGGCGTCCCAAACCAGCGCTTAACCACTGCGCCCCTCTTCCGGCCCACAAGATTGTCTTGTTGATGCAATTCTTTTATAATACCTCTAAAATTATTATAGAGTGGTAAGACTTGTAAAAAATGTTAATATTTGAGGCATCTGAAATGATTTTGAAATCATTTTTTTTCACGTGAAAAACTGTTAACAGTGAAAAAAATAATAGAATCTATAGTTGTAGCACTATGGAACAATTTCATTTTTTACCAGTTAAAAGATTTGATTCTGACCATAATGCTTTGTGTTAATCTATTTTGAATTAGACAGATTCACAAAGGTGTATGTTTCTTAATCTAAAAACATTTGAAAAACTCAATTTGTATTAGTTCAGTATCCTGGCTCTTAAATTTCATGGAGTGTGGGATTCTTTTTGGAGTGGGAGTGTAAGTTTTACAGGGAAAAGTAGTCCACCTGAGCTTGAGCATAGACCAGATAAGGTGATTCTCGTTTAGTCACACTACATTTGCACATCCATCTCTCATTGGGGCTATTCAGGACAATCTAATATCTATTGATACTTAGCACTTTTATGATTTTTTTCTACTTTCTCTTTACCTTCTGTGAATAACCAAGAGTTCCCTGTATCTGACTTGGTTATTTGAAGACATCTGTGCTGTGTACTTACAGTGCTTACAAAATCGTTAGAAAATAAATGTATTTTATTGATGTGTGGTTATATCTTGAAATTAAGATCTTCAGTGCTGCTGTTTTTTTTTCTTAAGAAAGCCTATCAATGGAAACCATGGTTGCACTCTGGTACCTTCGTAGGTTTGTTCAGACTTTTTTCAAACTGAAACATGCTGAAAACTCTTTCCTTCTTTTACCAGTTGTGGACATCGGATACCCAAGGAGATGAAGCTGAAGCAGGAGAAGGAGGAGAAAATTAACCTGCCTTCCAACTTTTGTCTGCCTCATTCTAAAATTTACACAGTAGACCATTTGTCATCCATGCTGTCCCACAAATAGTTTTTTGTTTACGATTTATGACAGGTTTATGTTACTTCTATTGAATTTCTATATTTCCCATGTGGTTTTTATGTTTAATATTAGGGGAGTAGAGCCAGTTAACATTTAGGGAGTTATCTGTTTTCATCCTGAGGTGGCCAATATGGGGATGTGGAATTTTTATACAAGTTATAAATGTTTGGCATAGTACTTTTGGTGCATTGTGGCTTCAAAAGGGCCAGTGTTAAAACTGCTTCCATGTCTAAGCAAAGAAAACTGCCTACATATTGGTTTGTCCTGGTGTGGAATAAAAGGGATCATTGGTTCCAGTCACAGGTGTAGTTATTGTGGGTACTTTAAGGTTTGGAGCACTTACAAGGCTGTAGTAGAGATAGCTATACCACGGATGGCACATGTTGAAGCATGTGTGTGTCTGTGGAACACTCAGTCCAGTGTGCACACCTATGGCTACAGCTACAGAAGTGTCCTTTAGTCGTGACCCAATTTACTCTAGAGAAGGGCAGAAACGGTTCACATTCCATTACTTGTAAAGTTACCTGCTGTTTGCTTTCATTATTTTTGCTACACTCATTTTATTTGTATTTAAAAATGTTTTAGGCAACCTAAGAACAAATGTACAAGTAAAGATGCAGTAAAATGAATTGCTTGGTATTCATTACTTCATGTATATCAAGCACAGCAGTAAAACAAAAAAAAAACCCCATGTATTTAACTTTTTTTAGGTTTTTTTTTTTTTTTTTGCTTTTGTGATTTTTTTTTTTTTTTTTTTTTGATACTTGCCTAACATGCATGTGCTGTAAAAATAGTTAACAGGGAAATAACTTGAGATGATGGCTAGCTTTGTTTAATGTCTTATGAAATTTTCATGAACAATCTAAGTATAATTGTTAAGAACACGTGTATTGAGTTCATGTAAGTGGAATAAAAGTTTTATGAATGGACTTTTCAACTACTTTCTCTATAGCTTTTCATGTAAATTAATCTTTTGGTTCTGAAACTTCTCTAAAGGAAATTGTACATTTTTGGAAATTTATTCCTTATTCCCTCTTGGCAGCTAATGGGCTTTTACCAAGTTTAAATACGAAGTTTATCATAAAATACTACTAATATAACTACTACTGTTCCCAACCATGTCCCATACTTCCCCACTCCCCAAACCCTGAAAAAGTATTTTCTTTTTTTTCAGAGGTGGGGGGATTGATTGGAAAAAATTAATGTGTTCCATTTAAAATTTTAGTAATGGCATTTTCTAACTCCAGAAGCCACAAAGTTCTTGGCCCATCATGACGTTGGGTAGCAGTAACTAAGTTTTGTGCTTCCAAATCACTTTTGTTTTTAAGAATTTCTTGATATTCTTATAGCCTGCCTTCAACTTTGATCGTTTACTCTTTCTATTTGTCAGGTGCACAGGATTACCTTTTTTAGCCTTCTGTCTGTCACCAACCATTTGTACTTGGTGGCCATGTACTTGGAAAAAAAAAAAAGGCCGCATGATCTTTCTGGCTCCACTCAGTGTCTAAGGATACCCTGCTTCCTTTGCTTGCATCCCACAAACTATTTCCTTCACCCTATTTACTGCAGCAAATCTTAGTTGATGAGATTGTTATCTCCCTTTAAACCCTACTTATACTGACTGGTCTGTCATTGTCTGCCTTTAAAATCCTTCCTTCTTCTCTCTTTAAATAATGATGGGGCTAAGTTATACCGAAAGCTCACCCTATAGACCATTTCCTCAGTACCTTGCAGAAAACACCAAACAAAAATACCATTTTAAAAGAGGTGTATTTTTTTCTTTTAGAATGTAAGCTCCTCAAGAGCAGGGACAATGTTGTATGTTCTATTGTGCCTAGTACACTGTAAATGCTCAATAAATATTGATGATGGGAGGCAGTGAGTCTTGATGATAAGGGTGAGACACCAAAATCCCAAATATTGTTTTGTTGCTTGTTTTTTTATGACCTCAGATTAATTGGGAATTATCAGCCCTTAGGGACAATTATCCCAAATATTACATTCAAATAAAAGTGCAATGGAGGCCTTGGGGTCTTTCTTCCAAGAAGAAAAGATCTCATGCATTTGGGACATCATAATGCATTTCACTCACAGCTCTTTTATTATTATTTCTCCTGACCCCTAGGCCAAGAACATAAAATAGTCATTTTATAGCTAAGGAGAATTAGCTAGACTGAGGAGATGGATCTCATTCAAGTAAATTATAAGTAAAATGTAAAGCTTGTCACATTTGCCTGTTGATGTGCACTAGTTTGATTATGAAATAAATTGTGATAATACTTCATTAATATTAGCTGTTAATGTTTCTACATAGTAGTGCCCAATAGATGAAGATTCCAAACTGAAAATTTTTTTTTTGCCTTGGCATTTGAATAATAAAAATTTTTATAATTTATTTCTTTAACTGTCCCAAATCCAGGCTTCATATCTGTTTTTGTCAATATAACATGTAGTTGTAGGAATTTGGAGAATTCAGCAATGTATTTTGTGGTATGTGATATTGGAATTAAGAAATATATGTGTATCCACTTTAGACTTGTCCTTTGAGAGTAGAGTAGCAGTGTGATCAGTTAAAAGTGTGGACTGCACTGCAACTTGGGCTTATGGTCCTGGCTTTTTTTTTTTTTAATAGCTCTGTTAGTTCGTGGTATAAAGATCATGGAAATAGCTCATAGAGGATTAAAAGAATGTATGTCGAGTGGCTTAACTATAGGGCCTCAATTTTTTTTCCTGTATGTCTTCCATACAAAACAGTCATCAATCCTGCCATGTCCCAGAGCAGATGTTAAAACTAGGCAAGACTAATTCGGAATCTGCAATCTTAGATTATTTGTGGTCAGACTTCAACTTGAGACTGAAACCTTGATTGAATATTTTGGGAATGATCTGGTGAAAAGTTTAAAAATCTCTAGACTCTGAATGCAGGTCCAAGAATTTTGGAGACTTCCCAGCAGTGGAGGCATCATTTAGAATGGTTTATATCAACTTCCATGAGAGAAGAGTACTTTCTTTGGATGCAAGTATGTATCAGTCACTGCATGAGAGCCTACAATGTTAGGAACTTTCTAAGTTGTGCTTGTGTACTCAAAGCTAGTCAACATTCCTGTAGGGAAAGGTCAAAATTTACATTATGTTTTGTCATAAACCACATAGAAAATTACAGTAGTAGAATTGAAGTATCTACCTTCAAGGCAGTGTCCAAGACTGGGCCAAGACTTGGGAAATAGGTAGACTTCGATTCTTAAAGTGAAATTACATCAGTGAAATACTTCAGTTATCTGTTCAAATTTGTAGCAGTCACAATCTGACTAGCTTTCCTTTTAAAAGACTAAGACCTAAAAGATTGCTGGGTCTAGGAAGATTTTTTTTTTTTTTTTATTCACAACAGTCTTCTAAGGAAGCTGGTACTCTTGGATGATAAAATGACATTCAAGAACCCATCACAGATCTCCATTAAAAACCCAAAAACTGTGCCAGCAGAGTGGTTTAGTTAAGAGCACGAGCTTGCCAGCTTGGAGCAACGAGCAACAGTTGCAGGTTTGATTACCACTTTGGCCAGTGAGATGTGCCCAAGCTGAGCTGCCACTAAGCTGGTAAAAGCATGTGCTCCTAACAAGGTTGCTGGTACCTTATGTGACTGTCAACCCCATGTATTTCAGAACTTAGAAGTGTCTGCAATAGCAAAACCCTTGATGATTGGCCAACTAATTGAAAGATACACACCTGCCCTTTATTACTGCCATAATTACCCAGTTTATAAGAATGTCTAACCAAGGGCCGGCCGAGTGGCGTGGTGGTTAAGCGCTGGCTTGGGAAGCCAGCAGCCCTGGTTCGGTTCCACATATGAGGGCCAGTGACACTGCCCTAAAAAAAAAAAAGTCTAACCATCATGCTGGACAAGTAAGTGTTTCGGAGCAGAGACCAAATTAAGAGAATGCTTAAATACCACAGCCATTTATTACTGATCCTAGGTGATCCCACTGACTGAGTTGATTACTTTTTTTGTATTCGTCTACTCCATAAAATTTCTGAAAGCCCACACTTCACTAGTCAAATGTTAAAGATGTCAGTGTTAAGTCTATTTCCAGTTCTAGAACTTAAAAACCTAGCAATATTTTCAGTAGGTGCTCTACATGTTTTGTTGGATGTTCGTTTAACCAGCTACTGTTCTGTTTAAGAAGGGTTTGTCAGAAGATTTGAGTCGACGCAGAATGAATGGGGTCCAGATGGAGCTTGCAGCATGTACAAAGGCATCAAGATAAAAGAACTTAAAATTTCCATGCACTTCCAAGTGGGGCTCTGAGAGTGAGGGAAAAGTAGGTTATTTCCTGCTTTTTAAGCAACATAGGCTTATGCCTCACTTCAAATGTTTTATCACCTGAGAGGAACTTGTTTAAAATGCTAATTCCCAGCACCCAGTCTCAAGGATACCAATTTCTTAGATTGGAGCCCAAGAATAAACATTGTTAGCAAAACTCCCATGGGCTGTAAGATTCAGTGTCCACACTACTGAAGTCTGTAGGGGCAGGGGAACACACACATTACTAGGGGAAAACAAGGGAGTGCAAGAGCATTTCAAGGCAAAACAGCCTATTTCAAAACTACAGTCTGCAAAACGAAGTTTCTGAATCTGCTCAGCAGATTGTTTCCCAAGCAAGAGTTAAGGATAAACATTAACTTTTTTTTGGGGGGGGGGGGCAGTGTCACTGGCCCTCCTATGTGGGACCTAACCGGGCCCGCTGGCTTCCCAAGCCAGCGCTTAACCACTGCACCACTCGGCCGTCCCTAACGTTAACTATTAAAACATGTTTTTCACATTAATGACTCCGGTTTGGTTTGGGAGTAGGTACCATGTAGAACTTGTACTGTGTCGAGAAAAGTTAACACACAAGGATTTTGTGGGTTTTTAAAAAAGGCCATTTTGGGCTGGCTGAGGGGCGCAGTGGTTAAGCGCGCTGGCTTGGGAAGCCACCGGCCCCGGTTCGGATCCCACATATGAGGGCCAGTGACACTGTCCTCTAAAAAAATAAAAAACGCTTTTTTTTTTTTTTTTTTTTTTTTGCTTAACTCGCCCTGCACAAAAATCCAGAGGAATGAAGGAGTTAAACTTCAGAATGTTCATAAGATGTAGGTGAATAATTTGCTGACCTTGAAGTTAGTAAGGAAAGCTCTTTCTTAAAATGGAGACAGCATAGCTAGAAAAATTCAGCTTAATTTATGAACCTTAATATAAATTTAACTACATAAAAACTTCAGTGAAAAGCAACAAGACAAAATTATAAGCAACAAGACGAAATTATGTATGACAAAATTGTAAGTAAAGGAGAAAAAAAGATTTTGAACAGGTATTTTCATAGAGCAGGAAGTGTGTGACCCATACATAACTACACGAAGAGAGGCTTACCCAGGGAATGCAAACAGACTACAATTCGGTACCCCAATTTCACTCCACTGATTAGTATAATTGCAAAGTTGCCATACCAAATATTGGAGATGATGTGGACAGATCTCTTGCATGTACATTGCTGATGGGAGTTTAAATTAGTATATCCCTTTGGAAAACAATTTGGCATTATCTTGTAAAGTTGAACATATAGATCCCTACAGATGAACAATTCTCTCCTGGGTATATCTCCTAGAACACCTGCAAATGTGCACCAGGACATCAGAAAAGAGCATTCACAAGGGCCAGCTGAGTGGCTCAGTTAAGAGCTCGCTCAAGAGTGTGAGCTGAGCTCAGCAATAGCAGTTCGATGCCCAGCCTGAGCTGAGCTGCCGCTAAGCTGCCAACAGATGGCAGGATGGCTCAGCTAAAAAAAAAAAAAAAAAACCATTCACAGCTGCACTGTTTGAATTAGCGAAAAACAAGATAATCCAAATGTTCACTGAAAGGAAAAATGGAGATGTATTTACCCAATGACAGTCTTCATGAAAATGACAGCCCATTTGGTAATGGGTGAATTTTGATAATAAATGAAAAAACAGCCCCAGTAGACTACATAATACAGTATGATATTTTTACAAAGTTTAAAAATGAACAGATCTTTTGCTTAGGCAAACATAATAAAACTTGCCTCTATCAAGAATAATAATGACAAGTCAAAATTATTTAGAATAGAGGTTTTCTATGGAGAAGAAACGGGGACAGGCTAGGGCAGGAGGACATAAATAAATGTAAGTTACTAATATTATCTAGGAGTGGGGTGGTGGATTCACAAATATTTATTAAAAATCCATCCAAGGGGCCGGCCGAGTGGCTCATTGGTTAAGAGCTGGCTTGGGATGCCAGCGGCCCAGGTTCTGATCCCACATATGAGGTCCAGTGACACTGCCCTCTACAGCTAACAACAGCTCCACCTGGAGCTGGGCTGTGCGAGCCCCGGCGATGGTGTGGGCTGCAGCCCCTGCTGCAGTGGGCTGCCATAGGCTACAGTGAGCGGCCGGCAGCCAGCATGAGCTGCCAATAGCCGCGATCATCCAGAGACTGGTGACTGATCTGCCTCACATGAGAAGAGCGCAATGATGATACCAACATGGGCCAGTGAAGCAACATCCTCCGGAACTAGACTGAAGAACAAAAGGACAGCAACTTGTCTGTTCCCCTTCCCCGATTCCCCAACGCTGTTCCCCTCCCCCAATTCCCCAATAAAATCTTAAAAAAAAAAAAAAATCCATCCAAGAAGAGGAATGAATCAAGGATTATGATTACTCCAATCCTTCACACTAGAATTTACAGAAACTAAATGAAAACAGTGTAATGGGCCAAAAAATTCATTAGTCAAAGGCTTGCTTGAAGGGTAAAAATAAGATTGGCAGAAAAAGTAAAATAGTCACCAAGTTTGCTCAATTGATGATGAAACTGAGCTTGCAAAACTTGGTCAATAGAGGCTTAAAAGTTGCTATCCTATTTGTTACACCCTAAAATTGTCCCACCGTCCTTTCCATTTAACTGAAGGAGCAGAATAAGAACTGGAGATTTGGTCAGAGGAAGGAATGAGCTGGAAAGGCTGTATTGTGAAACACGAAACAAGTGAAAAGTAAAGCTCTCTAAAATGAAGGAACGGGAAAGTCCTTAAGAACTTTTGTAGCACATTGAGGTATCACATCCTTACAGGTCCTGAAGAATTTTATGTCATATCAGCCAAGCCACTTGAGTGAATTCAACCTGTCAAGGTTCCTCATTTCACCTTTAGAGAAAATATACAGCATTCAATTCTAAATCATTGAGGCATCTCTTGTCACACCCCATGTATAGCCAACTCTTAAGATTTTTTCTCTCATGTTCCTCTGGGTGTCTTGAAGAATTCTACATTCAACTTAATTGGTTTTTGTAGGAAGTCTACTGACTTGACAAGAACCTACTTATTTATGATCCATTAACAGTACTAGATCAAATATATATGTGGTTGTTGGTCCTTTACTTTTTTTGGGATTTGCAAGAGAGGTGTCCAGAAAATCATTTTTGGAGATCTTAGTCCATCTTTGGAGAGCCTTATAAAGGGGTCGAAGGTGAAGAGAAAAAAAAAAAATTGGAGATGAGAGAAATTCTTTGGAGAAAGCTTTAGCATGCTGGGCATTATCCTTATCATTACCTGCCTGCTCAGTGGAGGAGAGGAGGGGTGCTCCAGTGGGGACCACTTCACAAACTAACCTGGAATCTAATTTGTGTGATCCAGAGTGATGCTAGGTTCACTGGCAATTCTCAAATCAAGAAATGGGTCTAGGGTGGCTATGCTGGTGGTAGAGTGTGGAAAAGTAACTCTATTAGAAATAGCTTGCTCTCTCAAGGTTTATGTGGGCAAAGGGTGTGGACATGTTTGCAGTTAAGCCAGGATCAAGACCAGGAACTTGGCTGAAAAGGGTTGCCTGGGTGGGATCCCCACAGCAGACTCTGAGGGGCAGTCAAGTAGCAGCTGGCAGAAAGTGTTCAAGAAGTGATCAGTGACTGGCCTCCAAACCATCGCCAACTAAGAAAGTTGCCTTTTAACATCTGTCATGCTCAGAGGAGAAAAACGCCTAGTTTCCTTCAGTTCCAGCCCCAACCCAATGCAACCCTAATGCAGCCAGTACAGCCAGTGGCTGACACAGGTGGGCTACGTGAGGACATAGAGAATGAAGCTGACCACAAGCCTCTCCAGCCATTGGACTACAAAGAAAAGGAGAGAAGCTTTAACAGGAAGTGCACTTAGCTTTTCATCCCCATTTACAAAATAGCCTCAGCTCACAGTGAAAAATGATAAGGACCAGCCTGCAAACAAACAGGAATTAGTGCACCAAGACTTTGAGGGAAAGAGCCATCTGAAAGAAACTATAAAACGTGTTTAATATGATTAAGAAGATGAAAGAAAAATAGAAATTAAAATAAAAAAATAGCACATTAAAAAAATGAGGGCTGGCCGAGTGGCACATTGGTTAAGAGCTGGCTTGGGACGCCAGCAACCCGGTTCGGGTCCCACATATGAGGGCCAGTGACACTGCCCTCCACAGCTAACAACAGCTCCACCTGGAGCTGGGCTGCGAGCCCCGGCGACGGTGTAGGCTGCAGCCCCTGCTGCAGTGGGCTGCCATAGGCTACAGTGAGTGGCTGGCAGACAGCGTGAGCAGCCGGCAGCCAGTGTGAGCTGCCAATAGCCGCGGTGAGCGACCATCCAGAGGCCAGTGACCGATCTGCCTCATCTGGGAAGAGCGCAATGATAATACCAACATGGGCCAGTGAAGCAATGTCCTCCACAACTAGACTGAAGAACACAAAGACAGCAACTTGTCTGTTCCCCTCCCCCAATTTCCCAATTTTTTTTAAAAAAAAAAACAACAATGAAGTGATGCTAGGTAATTGAATGACCTGACAAGTAATCTAATTTAGAACTAAAACCCAGCTCATCACACTAAGAAAACATATTCCTACTCCCTATTTGATTTTTTGTTTGTTTTTATTTTTTCTCTTTTAAGAAACTTGAAAGCAAAACATGAGCCACGAGGAATTTTACTTTTCCCAGGAAATAAAATCTTTTCTGCCTAATGACACAAAACAATAACTTGATTTTTTTCCTGAGAATGAAGTTTTGTAATTATTTTTATTTAGAAAAAAAAAATTAATATATTAAGGTATCAATAAAGCCTGTGTATCTTATTTTAAATACCTTGATTATATCAGTTAGCAAATACTTGAGAGTGACTCCTCATCAAAAAGAAATATGCTCAACCCTGCATTTTTAGGTGATTTGTCCT
This sequence comes from Aselliscus stoliczkanus, assembly GCA_033961575.1. Lineage (NCBI taxonomy): Eukaryota > Metazoa > Chordata > Mammalia > Chiroptera > Hipposideridae > Aselliscus > Aselliscus stoliczkanus. Next base: position 31,188,166 of record CM066731.1, read on the forward strand.
TAAAGACCTTTTTTGGTTGTATATTTGTAACTATAGTAGCAAATGCTAAATTTTCTCTTTATTTTTAAAAATTTTAGAATTACAGAAATGTTGCAAAAATAGTACAAAGTATTTTCATATACCCTTTACCCAGGTTTTCCAGATGTCAACATGTTCTTCTTTATTCTTTTCTGAACCATTTACTAGTTGAAGATATGATACCTCTTTTCTTTTTTTTTCTTTTCTTTTTTTTAGCTGAGCCATCCTGCCACCTGTTGGCAGCTCAATGGCAACTCAGCTCAGGCTGGCATCGAACCGCCTTTTTGCTCAGAGTTCAGCTCACACTCTTGAGCCAGCTCTTAACCAACTGAGCCACTCGGCCAGCCTAATGTGATACCTCTTTACCTCAGTGGCATTTAAACTGCAGTGTTCATTTCTTAAAAATAAAAATAGTCTCATATAAAACTATATAATTATCAAAACCAGAATTTTTACATTGATGTGATATTAATATCTAATTCACAGACCTCATTCAAACCTGCCAGCTGTCCTACTAACATTCTCAGAAGAAAGAAAATTTCTTCTGAGTCTAAAATCCTACCTATGATCTTTAGTTGCATATGGTTATGTCGCTTTAGTCTCCTTTAATCTGGAAAAATTTCTCAGTTTTGTTCTTCATGACATTTTTGAAGATTATGAGCTAATTAATTTGTAGAATATCTTTTTCTCTTTCTTTCCTGATATTTTCTTATTAATTTCAGGTTATGCCCTTTTTTTTTTCAGAAATCCTAGACATATTGGATCCCTAGGGCACTGTAACAGAAGACACATGATATCTTTTGGTTCCATTACTGATGCTATTAAAAAAAATAACTGGGCCAGCCGAGTGGCATGGTGGTTAAGCGCTGGCTTGGGAAGCCAGCGGCCCTGGTTCAGGTTCCACATATGAAGGCCGGTGACACTGCCCTCAAAAAAAAAGGAAGAAAAGTATTTCCAATAAAGTGAAGCTCTCTTTGTAAAAAAATAATAATAATAATAATAATAACTTCCTGGGATGGCCAAGTGGTGTGTTAAGAGTTGGCTTGGCAAGCCAGCTATGAACAGCAGGGCCCACGTTCGGATCCCACCTTAGTGCCAGTGACACTGCACCGTCTACAGCTAAGATGGCGAACAACAGCTCGATCTGGAGCCAGGCTGCCGTGAGTCGCCAGTGGTGGCTTAGGCTGCAGTGGAGCTGCAGTGGGCTGCCGTGAGCTACTGTGAGTGGCCGGCAGCCAGCGTGAGTTGCCAAGAGCCATCGTGAGCGGCAGTCGAGTGGCCGGCGACTGATCTGCCTCACCCAAGAAGAGTGCAATGATGATACCAACATGGGCCAGTGAAGCAACGTCCTCCACAACTAGACTGAAGAACCAAAAGAACAGCAACTTGTCTGTTCCCTTCCCCAATAAAACCTTAGGAAAAAAAAACTTCTCAAATGAAGTAGAGGACACACTATGTTTTATAATTATACAGGTAAGCTGCCAAACTACCACACTCCCCTTGCTGTTAAGGAGGCTATTTCTATCAGCAGCAGTTAGCCAGATCTTCTGCAGGACTCCTTGATGACAAAACACTGTTCTCAGCTCAAACCTGCTGTACAAGAGGCATCAGGATGAAGCATAGCCTACCATCCTGGAGAGCTCCAGCCAAGTGCTGTACCCACTAGAGACAGTGATTTAAGCTTCTAGAAGGCAGCAACTATGTTCTGTAGTTCTCAGCACTCAGTGTTGAGCCTGGCATAGAACAGATACCTTGCAAAGATTTATGAAGAAACCTTAAACGCCCGTCTGGCATCTATGCTAACAAAAAGATAACTTTTTTTTGCTTTGCAAACACCTAACATAGTGACTTACTCAGAATAGGTGCTCAAAAAATGTTGGATTGGAGAAAATGAGTTTCATTTGTGGTAATTTGCCCCCAAGACCGTATTTTCAGAATAAAGTTTGTATTTAATAGCTGCTTGTTTTTTAACATAAAAAAAAAGGCTCAAAGGATATAGCTAACAGTAGGGTTGCTTTGAGTTATTGCTTAATTTGGAAGAAATTTTAGATACATGTGCCTGGCTTCTAGGCTTCTAGCCCAAGGTCAGCTTTATTGTAGATGTTTGTCCTGAGGGTCGGTGCGGCCTGCTCTTGTTCAAAAACCTCAGCACTGGAATGGCCCCTCCTCCCAGATCTCCACAAGGAGCTCCTGAAAAAAACACACAAAAAACATCCAATACTGATAATGAGCATCAAGAAAGAAAAACCTCCAGGCCGGCCGAGTGGCTCAGTTGGTTAAGAGTTGGCTTGTTGCTCTGAGCAACAGGGCTGCTGATTTGATTCCCACATGGGCCAGTGAACGCTGCGCCTGAGCTGAGCTGTTGCTGACCTGGCAAGACGTGGCAGGATGGCTCAACTGGTGTAACAACAAGACTGCCTGTTCGATGGTGGGCTATGACCACCCGCAACTAAGACTGAACTTGGCACCTTGAGCTGAGCTGCTGCCTGGATGGCTCAATGAATAGAGTGTGCGCTCTTAACAACAAGGCTGTTGGTTCGACTCCCACATGGGATGGTGGCTACGCCCACCTGCCACTAAGGTCGAACACAGCACCTTGAGCTTAGAGGCCACGAGCTGCGGACGGGGAAGCCAGATGGCGCCCGGCGCCCTCCACAACAAAGACTGAAGAACAGCAACTGGCTGGTCCCTTTCCCCAATTCCCCAATAAAATCTTAAAAAAAAAAAAAAAAGAAAAGAAAAGAGAGAAAACCTCCAGAACAGTGGTTCCTAAACTTGACTGCCTGTCAGAATCACCTGGGGTATGTTTAGAGCTCCTGATGCCCCAGCAGCCCTCGGGCCTCCTACACATCAATATCTGGGGTGGGACCAAGGTATCATTTTTTCAGGATCCCCTGAGGATTCCAATGTACAGTTAAGTTTGAGAACCAGAGCCTAAAATAGGTCGAAGATTGGGAACTGTAGGACCATATGGTCCAATACAGTAGCCACAAGCTACAGGTAGCTATGGAGCCCTTGAAATGGGGCTAGTCTGAATCGAAATGTGCATGAATAAAATGCACACTGAATTATGAAGACTTAGTTTAAGAAAATGAGTGTAAAATATCTCATTGACAACTTTTATACTGAGTGCATGTTGAAATGATAGTGTTTTGGGTACTTTAGGATAAATAAAATGTATTATCAAAATTTAATTTTACCTGTGTTTTTTTTTTTTGTTTTTTTTAAAGATTTTTTTTTTTTATTGGGGAATTGGCGGAGGGGAACAGCGTTGGGGACTCGGGGAAGGGGAACAGACAAGTTGCTGTCTTTTTGTTCTTCAGTTTAGTTGCGGAGGATGTTGCTTCACTGTTGGTATCGTCATTGTGCTCTTCCCGGATGAGGCAGATCTGTCGCTGGCCTCTGGATGTCGCTCACCGCAGCTATTGGCAGCTCACTCTTGGCTGCCAGCCGCTCACGCTGGCTGCGGGCCACTCACTGTAGCCTATGGCAGCCCACTGCAGCAGGGGCTGCAGCCCACACCATCACCGGGGCTCGCACAGCCCAGCTCCAGGTGGAGCTGTTGTTAGCTGTAGAGGGCAGTGTCACTGTCCCTCATGTGGGATCCGAACCGGGGCCGCTGGCATCCCAAAACCAGCGCTTAACCAATGCGTCACTCGGCCGGCCCTTACCTGTTTATTTTTGCCTTTTTTTAGAGATTTTATTGGGGACCTTTTTTTAATGGAAATTTTGAATTAGATATGTGGCTTACATTGTATTTCTATTTGACAGCGCTGCTCCATAAAATCAGATTATCTTTCAGTATACCACTCCTGCTGCAAGAGATCCTCTGCCTTCTTTAGGTTTATAGTCAGCTTCATGTAACAAAAACCCAACTGCAGTGGTTTAACCAAATAGGAGTTAATTTTTCTCCTACTACAAGAATCTGGAGGTAGGGAGTTCAGGCTCGAATGGTAGCTCCTTAGGCCTCCAGGGATCCACTCCCCTCCTATCTGTCATCCAGGTGCCTCATTGCAGGAAGGTGATTGTTGAACCTCTAGATTCCAAGAAATTCCTGGACCCACCACTGTATTCTCATAGCACAGGTTTGGATGGAGCCCAGGAGACTATTTCAAATGAGTAATCCAAGTGATTCTGATGGAAGTGTTGTACAGACCACAGTTTGAGAAAAAGTCCCCTGGGTAGTAATTGGAACATAAGGCAGCAAAATGTAGTGCTGACTCAGGAGCAGCCTGTCTGAGATTGAATCCTGGCTGTCACTTACTGTGTAATCTTGGACAAGTTTTTTAGCCATATAGTGCTTTAGTTTCCTCAATTTCGAAACAGGGATACTAGCACCTACTTTATAGGGCTGTTGCAAGTATTAAATGAATTAATACCTTGGAAAGTGCTTGGAACAGTGCCTGGCCCATAGGAAGTGTAATATAAATATTTGTTAATCGATGAGAAAGTAAAATATAAAATAAGTTCAGAGTATCAAGCTCACGCTTAAAACACAAGACAGAGTCTGATTGATTTGACCAGTAGATACAATAGATCACTTTTAGATTCAGACAGTTTATTACTTACATAGCACACCAAAGAATAAACTCCCCCTTTTCCAAAAAGACAACACCGAAACCAAAGGGGCTAGATGACTGCATCATAAGCTGTGTGATGCCTTGTTGCTCAGGAGCCACTTCTAGACAAGGTGATTTCATATCCTGCAGCTCTGTTCTGAGGACAGGGCCGAAAGTGCCCACAGCTCATTAGAACCAGAGAGGCCAGGGGAAGCCTCCTGACAGCCTCCTAGGGGTGATGGGGAGGATGCATAGAAGCTCCTTAGAGGCCTTCCTGCTTCTTGTGTTCAAGGAGGATCATGGGGTCTTCCACCAAAGACTGGGAGAAGCTGAGGGTCAAACCCTTGCACACGTGGGCACGTGCAAGGGTGCCGGAGCAGAGCTGGTCCCTGCACAGGGCTATGGAGTCTCAGGCAAGAACAGATGTGGTTAAAAAAGGAATAAATCATAGCCTAAAGTATAATGACCATTTGGATAAAATTATAATGTACCTTATAAAAAGGATTTGTTTTTGTTTTTCCGAGTTTAGATTAGTTGCCGAAAGAGTGACAACTGGTTTTAAACTAGCTGGGAAGCCATAATAGATACAAAGTGGGACATGAGTCTAGTTTGGCCTAAAGTGCAGGTTGAAGAGCAGAGAGGCATTTCAAAAAGTTAGAAAATGTTGTGCTGGTAAGGAGAAAGCACCCTGGGGCATCGCTGGTGGGGCATCACTTGGTAAAACCACCTTGCAGGACAATGTCTGTTCCATTTCAAAAATACATGCCCCTGCTCCAAGCAGTATCTATCTATCTATCTATCTATCTATCTATCTATCTATCTATCTATCTAGCTATCTATCTATCTACACTCACATATGCAGGTGTAGTTTCTTAAATAGCATAGGGCTGGAAAGCACCTATATCTCCATCGATATGTTGAATACTACACAGCCATAAAAAGAAAGAGGAAGCTCTTTACATTCTCTTGTGATAAAACCTACAAAGTATAAGTAAAAGAAGTCAAATGAGGAACAGTGAGTATACCAACTGTGTAGAAAACAAAAGGCAGGAGAAATGTATTTGCCTCTATATAAATAAAACATCTCTGAAAAAATATACAAGAAAAGGATACATAAAGTTTTCCCTTGGAAGAACTGGGTGGTTGGGGGATAGAGGTGGGAGGGAGATCCTTTTAAACATTTTGAATTTTGACCTCTGTTTATAAGTTATAAGTACAAGTAGATGAAACCATCTGAAAAGAATCTATCATCTGGTGTTGAACATTCATCAGGGGCTCAGTCTCACCTTCCATTGATTGCTGTGAGTTTCTACAAGTGACAACTTTCTTGCCTTTGAGTTCAGTTTTCTCATCTGTTAAAAGGATTCTAATCATGGGCTTTGGAATCAGACATCCTCCAAAAGAGGAAGGGGATTTGTAAGGAGCTGGGAATGCAAAGATGGAGCTGGAGAGCTCAGGCAAATAATGGCTTTTGCTGCAGCTTTTTTGAGCCTCTGCTGTTCATCAGGTGTACATGTTGAAGACAAGACTAAAAAGAGAGAGAGCGCAAAGTCGTTACTTTTTCATGTCATCTCTCTAGAACCTCTGAATTTAATGTCTTTCTTTTCAAAGACTGTTAGCCTGGAAGGAAAAAATCTATTGGGGATTTATCTGCTAAAGCCCTGAGCAACTATTATTGGATTTTCATGATAAAAACAGAACAGGGAAAAAGTACTAACGTCTAAAAGTACTAACCTCCCTCCTCACACTGAACACATCTGCCTTGTGAGAAAGTGATGTAACACCCACAGGCCACAGTTTCACACAGTTAGCTAGCAATCCCATGAATCAAATTCCTTCCAAAATATCACGATGACAGACTTAAAAATCCAAGTTTACCCTATATGCCTCTAGAGCATTACTATGGTCATCCCTTACATTTGTGTAGGACTTTGAAATTTTAAGCCATTTCATAATCAGGAACTTCTCATAACCACCTTATGAGGTTAATGGTGCCAATATTGGTCTCTCTGGTTTGGCATTAAAGAAACTATTTGGACAAGTTAACTGGCTTGCCCCAAATCAGACATCCAGGTTGGCCAAGCAGAGCTGGACCTTGGATTTGAAGGGACAAGCAGGCCAGGTGAAGGGAAGGGCATGAACAGAGAGAGGGTCAGGGAGTGGAATGTGGAAGGCATGTCTGGAGAAACCCAAAGTTTGTGCATGGAAGTGGAGGGTAATAGGTGTGGAGAGGCAGGCTGGGAACAGACCCACAGACAGTCCATCCCTTTACAGGGCACTGAATGTTTCAACAGGAAGTGACAAATGCCCTCAAGCTCCAGGGAGGGAAAGGCCCAGTATTTGGCAGCTTTAGGGGAGGTAGACAGCAGAAAGTGTTTCAGACACCTCTTGCTGTGGTTCTGTCTTATAGGACCCTAAGGTGTGAGCTGCCTCCATTGTCCTCTGCTTCCACGCACAAACTAAGAAGGCTGAGGATTCCTTTTCTCCCATTTTATGCACAGGCAGACCTCGAAGATATTGCAGGTTCAGTTCCAGACCACTCAGTAAAGCTGATATCTCAATAAAGCCAGTTGTAATCCTTTTGCTGGTGGAGGGGGTCTTGCCTTCAATTTGTAAAAAATGCAACATCTGTGAAGCACAATAAAGCAAAGCACAATAAAATGAGGTATGCCTGTACCGTAACAGAGAACTACAATTAGTCTGTCCTTCAAATCACCAAGGAATTTTTTTTTTTTTTTTAAAGATTTTATTGGGGAATTGGCGGAGGGGAACAGCGTTGGGGAATCGGGGAAGGGGAACAGACAAGATGCTGTCCTTTTGTTCTTCAGTCTAGTTTCGGAGGATGTTGCTTCACTGTTGGTATCGTCATTGCGCTCTTCCCGGATGAGGCAGATCGGTCGCTGGCCTCTGGATGGTCGCTCACCGTGGCTATTGGCAGCTCACGCTTGGCTGCCGGCCGCTCACGCTGGTTGCGGGCCACTCACTGTAGCCTATGGCAGCCCACTGCAGCAGGGACTGCAGCCTACACCATCACCGGGGCTCGCACAGCCCAGCTCCAGGTGGAGCTGTTGTTAGCTGTAGAGGGCAGTGTCACTGGCCCTCATGTGGGATCCGAACCGGGGCCGCTGGCATCCCCAAACCAGCGCTTAACCAATGCACCACTCGGCTGGCCATAATCCTTAGTCTTAATCTAAGGCACAAGTGAACAATCAGTGTGCAGTTTCTCTTTCTTCTCTGTTCCACTCTGGCTCTTAATTTCCTTCACAATGTCTTGGGGATCCTCAGAAAGGAATTTATTTCCTCTATCTTCTATTGCTTAAGATGAACTATAGAACTCCATGATGCAAGAGGTTCCTCCTAGCCCGCAAGTACAAATTTTAGGCTGAAGAGGAAGGATAACTGACTTGAATCCTAGCTGTCTTAATTCTTGTCTCCTCACCTGCCCGAAGGGAACAGCCTCTTCCTGGTTGGGAAGACAGCTCCGTTTCCATTTCCCAGTCTCTCAATACTGGTTATTGTAGAGATGGCAAGAACAAGGCAGACTTTCAGACGTACCTGAAAGCTTCCAAGAAAGGGTGGCTGCCTTCCCCAGAGGATGTTGCCCAAGCAATAGTTCAGAGTAATGGCACATCAATGACAGAAGGGACCTTGAATATCTTCAAGTTCAACCCCTTCATTTTACAGAGGAGGAAACTGAGAACCCAAGAACAGAGATGACTTATTTAAGGTCATGGAGCTGTTAGGTGGAGAGGAAGGGAATGTCCAAAAGTGAGTTGAGGATTTCCCGAGTGCTGAAATACACTTGCAGGTAGATCCTGGCTCCCCCCAGACCTCGGATTGTCTCTGTAGAGCTGCCTTACAGCTCACACATGAGCCCTAGATGTCTTGAGCTGCCTTTATTTGTTGGTCATATTTCTTTACTTCTAAAGATAGAGTCAACACCTGCACTGTCCAATATGGGAGCCACTTGCCACATGTGACTATTAAGAACTTGAAATGTGGCCGGTCCAAACTGAGATGTGCTAAGTTTTCAAAGTTTAATATAAAAAAGAATGTGAAATATCTCACTGTTAAGTTTTAATCTTGATTATATGTAGAAATAAGAATACTGGGCCGGCCGAGTGGCGCATTGGTTAAGCGCTGGTTTTGGGATGCCAGCGGCCCCGGTTCGGATCCCACATGAGGGCCAGTGACACTGCCCTCTACAGCTAACAACAGCTCCACCTGGAGCTGGGCTGTGCGAGCCCCGGTGATGGTGTGGGCTGCAGCCCCTGCTGCAGTGGGCTGCCATAGGCTGCAGTGAGTGGCCCGCAGCCAGCGTGAGCGGCTGGCAGCCAGCGTGAGCTGCCAATAGCCGCGATGAGCGACATCCAGAGGCCAGTGACCGATCTGCCTCATCCGGGAAGAGCGCAACGACGATACCAACAGTGAAGCAACATCCTCCGCAACTAAAACTGAAGAACAAGAAGACGGCAACTTGTCTGTTCCCCTTCCCCGATTCCCCAACGCTGTTCCCCTCCACCAATTCCCCAATAAAATCTTTTAAAAAAAAAAAAAAAAAAAAAGAAATAAGAATACTGGGAGCGGGCTGGCCGAGTGACTCATTGGTTAGGAGCTGGCTTGGGACACCAGCTCTGAGCAGCAGGACCCTGGTTTGGATCCCACATGAGGGCCAGTGACGCTGTGCCCTCTACAGCTAACAACAGCTCCACCTGGAGCTGGGCTGCTGTGAGTCCCCAGAACAGCATAGCTGTAGCGGGTTGCCATAGGCTACAGTGAGTGACCGGCAGCCAGTGTGAGCGGCTGGCGGCTGGTGTGAGCTGCTGTGAGCCGCCGTGAGTGGCTGTCCAGAGGCCAGCAACCGACTCGCCTCACCTGAGAAGAACGCAATGATGATACCAACGTGGACCAGTGAAGCAAGGTCCTCCACAACTGTACTGAAGAATAAAAGGACAGCAACTTATCTATTCCCCTTCCCTGGTTCCCCAATGCTGTTCCCCTTTCCCAATTCCCCAATAAAATCTTTAAAAAAAATAAAAATAAAGATAATTTTACTTTTTACTGTGATTACTAGAAAATTTAAAATTACACATGTGGCTGACATTCTAGTATTTCTATTAGACAGCGTTGGCCTAAAAGGTAAAAATCACAACTCTCAGATAAATATAAAATGAACATGTAAGAAGGATTTTGAAAACCTCATTAATTAATGAGGGAACCAATAAGATGTTATGGCTAGTACAAAGAACATGTGAGAAGCCAAGCTATTTATAGGTAATTTAACAAAAAAATACTAGGCTGTAATTTCTGGGTTAAATTAAAAAAAAACAACAGTTAATGTCCAGGCCATAAATCTTAGGCATTATCTGTTCAACTCAACAAAAATTATCTGTATGTCTATTGGACAAAAATCTACAAATTAACAAATAAGTTCAACAAGTCTAGGACTTTTAATCAACAGGAAACATACCAACATAAGCCATACTAATAAGTACATTTCAGTGGACCAATGCTGTCCAATAGAAATATAATGCAAGCCACATATGTAACTTCAAATTTTTAGAAAGCGGCTTTAAAAAACAGATTAAATTAATTTAATAATATACATATTTAACTCAATATATCCAAAATATTATCATTTCAAAATATAATCAACATGAAAATTATTAGTAAGATATGGTACATTTTTTTCCACATTTATCTTTGAAATCCAGTGTCCACTTAGCAGTATATCTCATTTCAAGACTGGCCATATTTCAGGAGCTTAATAGTCCCCCGTGGCTAGTGGCTATTGTATTGGACAGTGCAATTCTAGATCCTGGGTGGCCTAAAAGACCTGCTATGATATTGAAAGAATGTGCTGTCTGCCTTATCTGCCTTATTCCAAGTGTTGGATGTTTTTTTTCTGACAGTACTCAGAGCTTTGTATAAAATAGGTAGGCTCTAGGGATGTTTAACAAGAAAAATTCATGCAGTGGATCTGAATGTGGGACATGAAATGAAACAGGAGTGTCAGGACTAACTCTTCACAAAGTATTTGGGATGATTAAATAAGATGATATACTTGGCAGCTAGCACCCTGTCAGGCACAAAGGAAATGCTTCATAAGTATCAGTTCCCCTCCCCCACCATCCCTTCACACTGCTGCATTTAGGCTGACTACTCCCAGTGAGGGAGTCACTTTTTTTTTTTTTTTTTTAAGATTTTATTGGGGAATTGGTGGAGGGGAACAGCGTTGGGGAATCGGGGAAGGGGAACAGACAAGTTGCTGTCTTTTTGTTCTTCAGTCTAGTTGCAGAGGATGTTGCTTCACTGTTGGTATCATCATTGCGCTCTTCCCGGATGAGGCAGATCGGTCGCTGGCCTCTGGATGGTCGCTCACCGTGGCTATTGGCAGCTCACGCTGGCTGCCATCCGCTCATGCTGACTGCCGGCCACTCACTGCAGCCGATGGCAGCCCACTGCAGCAGGGGCTGCAGCCCACACCATCGCCCTGGGCTCGCACAGCCCAGCTCCAGGTGGAGCTGTTGTTAGCTGTAGAGTGTCACTGGCCCTCATATGTGGAATCCAAACCAGGGCTGCTGGCATCCCAAAACCAGCGCTTAACCAATGCGCCACTCGGCCGGCCCCAGAGGGAGTCACTTTGATGAGCCATGTGTACACACGGAATGGCAGTGACTTGCCCCAGCCAGGGCTAAGGAACTGCCAGCTGAGAAACCCTTTTCAGCAACTTCCCACGATTTTAGTGCTTACTCATCCAGAACTCTCTGCAGCCTCCAACGGGGCCCAAACACTCTGCCTCCTCCTTCTCCTTATTCCCAGAAAGGCTGGGAAAGGGGAAAGCAGCCTCTAAATTCCCTCAGGCCAATCAAGTCCCCTCAGACTCAAGCAGCTGCCAGAAGGGACAACTGTATCTGTCTACTCCACAGGTGGCCTGGAGGTGAAACCCAACTCTGGACAAGCCCGACACAGCTAAAACTTCACCCCAGTTTTAGAATACTTCCTCTGGTAAAGGGGGAAGTGATGTCATAGGACGCTGATAAGAGAGGGCCCCCACCCTTTAGTAAAAATGCACAGACCCAGGAGCTTTTATAATAGATACAGGCAGACCTACATTCAGGCATTTCTGTCATTCCAGCTATTCACAGCTGTTGCTTGTTCTGATGGGCTGGTGCTCATGCCATACCAGTTAAATATGCTGTTACTCAAATAATACCTTTGGATGAAGGCATCCTTTACTGAACCTCTCAAGGTGCCGTGATCTTTCACATATCCAGGCCATTTTCTTGCCAGACAGGCCCTGATCCCTTTTCATTTCTCTTCTCCTCCCTTCTCCACCAGATTAAAAAACAATAAAAAAAAAATAAAAGCAAGCCAACAATCACTCCCTTGTAATTCGCCTGGCCCACAGCTTTTGGAAGAGGGACCCCCAAATACTCTACCACTCTGCTGACTGGACCAGAAATGGTCCTCACCTGAGCTCCAAACAGCTAACCTTTAGCTGGCTCTTGACTTGGGTGTCCTGGATTGAAGAACTGAGATGGGTCGATCAGACTGCTGTTTCTTTCCAGCGTTTGAACTAATTCTATAAATTGTGGTTAGGTAGTGATAAAACAAACAAAAATCTAGGTTTGGGGTCTACGGCAGCCATTTTGGGGTCATTTATAAGTTGATAAGCAGAAGAAGTGGATCTACAGGGAAAAAAGAAGAGACAGAAGGAGCAATGGTGGGGGTTGGCGGGGGGAGAGGGGGTGGAGAGAGAGAGAGAGAGAGATGCAAAGGAAGGGAAGGGAAGGACCTGGAGTTACTGTGACTCCTTTGGTCTTTCCAGTGTCCTGCCCAGTTTGATGACACTGGGCTACATAACTCATCTCCTGAGCTTGGGTTCTATGAGATCCCTCAATTCTTATGGATCTAAGCTTCTGTTTCACTTTAACTAGTTGAAGAGATTTATATTACTTGAAGTCAGAAAAGTCTTGCCTAGGATATTATTCTTTGAGACTTGGTTTGAATGCTCCTTCTTTTGAGAGGAACACCCCCTGCTCCACCCTGCTCTGCCCTTGGGCCCCCTTAGCACGTGTGCAACCCATGCTGCAGCCCTCAGCTGTCGCTGCACTTGGCTGTTTCCCTCTCTTAGTTCTAAGCTCCTCCAAGGCAGGGACTTGTCCTATGTTTCTCTGTATTCTCAGCAATCAGCCCGGAGCTCACTAAGGATTTGTTCCCCGTATATGATTGTTGACTGAAAGAATTAGATGTACCTAGTGTTTTCAATCTCCAGTAAAAAATCCTTAACCTTTGCATCGCTTTTATAGTTTATAAAACATGCTCATCCCAGGCTTCCAGCTTATAGATAACCTGATCAATCTATGCAGTGTGATTAAAAAAAAAATACCGTGACTGTTTAAATTTTAAAAAATTATTACAGTAAAAGACACATTGCCATTAATCCCCCTCAAAATACTCCCCCTTACTTTGAACACATTTATCCCATTGTTCTTGCCACTTCTTTTTTCCTTTTTTTATTGGGAAACTGGGGAAGACGAACAGCTAAGTTGTTGTCCTTCAGTCTTAGCTGTGGAGGGCACAGCTAGCTCAGCTCCAAGTCCAGTTGCCATCTGGTCACCTGTCAGCAGCTCGCGGCCACTCAGCTCAAGGTGCCATGTTCAATCTTAGTTGTGGGTGGGCATAGCCCACCATCCCATGCAGGAGATGAACTGGAAACCTTATTGCTAAGAGCGCATGCTCTAACCACTGAGTAATCGACCAAGCATTGACAGCTCAAGGCAGCTCAGCTCAACGTACCAAATACAATTTTAGTTATGGATGGGCATAGCCCACCATCCCATTTGGGAGTTGAACTGGCAACCTTCTTTGTTAGGAGCACGTGCTCTCACCAGCTGAGCAGCTCATCGGCAGCTCAGCTCGGGGGCAGCCCACTGACCCGTGTGGGAATCGAACCAGCGACCCTGTTGCTTAGAGCTCATGCTCTTAACCAACTGAGCCACTCGACCAGCCTCTTATTGCGACTTTCTGAAACAGTTCTGGAAATCCTCTTTCATAAGTGTCTTTACTTGCACTGGTGTGGCTGCCTTGATGTCCTGAATCGATTCAAAACGTTTATCTTTCATGGTCATTTTGACTTTGGGGAAGCCAGAAGTCACAGGATGCCAGATCCAGTGAATATGGTGGATGAGGACACACCATAATGTTTTTATTTGACAGAAATTGCTGTATCAGAAGCAATGTGTGACACAGAGCCTGTCCGTTGGGATTACAAAATACAGTGAATGCTGCTGCTGAGTGCCAGCCAACGGAAAGGCAGAGGGATCTTCAATACAGGAAGTGCGAGTGGAAGCTGAGTAACAATGTGACAAATTTCAACTTGTTTGGTGCACTCAGTCAGGTGTGAGTTGGGGTTGAGAGAAGGTGTGTTTTAAAGTGCGCAGGAAATCATTCTCCATCATGACAACGCTCCATGTCACACATTACTTCTGGTATACAGCAATTTCTGTCAAATAAAAACATTATGGTGTGTCGTCATCCACCTCATTTACCGGACCTGGCACCGTGCAACTTCTGGCTCTTCCCCCAAATAAAAATTATTCTGAGGGCCGGCCGAGTGGCGAGGTAGGTAAGCACTGGTTTGGGAAGCCAGCGGCCCCGGTTCAGTCCCACATATGAGGGCCAGTGACACTGCCCTCAAAAAAAAAAAAAATTTATTCTGGACATCGAGGTAGCCACGACAGTGCAACTAAAGACACTCATGAAAGAGGACTTCCAGAACTGCTTCAGAAAGTGGCAAGAACAATGGGATAAGGGTTTCTGAAGCAAGGGGGAGTATTTTGAGCCCCCCCAAAATGGCAATGTGTCTTTTACTGTAATACAATTTTTTAAAATTTAAACATTCACCGTATTGTTTGATCACACCTCATAACTGTATGTTTGTATTCTTGTTAGAATAATATAGATTTAGAACTGGTAACTGGTAAGGGCTCCTGGGACTGTCCCTTACTTGACAGAAGTGGGCAATAGAGAAGTTCAGTGACTTGCCTGATGTCTCACAGGTGGTGATATGACTGGGACTATAAGTTGGGTCCCCTGACCCTGAACTGGGGTATTTCCTGTGCTCTAACCTGAATTTTTGTATTTACCTTGATTTTTAGGAAGTGGGTTGTGATGATTTTCCCAAATGTAAGATAGTTCTTGAAGAAGGCTTTTAGTCCCACCTCTGAGAGCCCTTACCTTGTTCCAGGGACTGATTAGTGAATCTAGGGCAAGTTTTAAAGGACATCAGCCCTCTAGGAAGTGGGGCAGCACTGTCTCCTCAAAACTTTGCACGAGCATTTGGCTCCCCGGTGGGTCTTCCAGGCTGTAACTCCATATAAAACCATAATGGTCAGGACTCTGAGTGCCACATTGTCCCCATTCCCCAGAATTCCTCTTCAACTCACCTATCTCATTGCCAAAGCATTCCCAGTGATTCTCACCCAAGTCTCCGTTTCTTAGCACACGGAGGATGCTCCATGAAATACACAAGCTCCTTTCTTTCTGTGCTCCTATTAGCCACTTTTCCCCTAAAGCATTAACATGTGGGATGTCTGTTCCTCAAATGTCACCCTTTAATCCATGATCCAAATAAGAGAACAATTCTTGGCAGAACTTGAGGTGGAATCCCAAAATTTAAGTGCCCATATTAGTGTGTTTTTCCCCCTACATATAAGATATTTAGATTAATATATATATATGTATATATATACATATTTTCCCTGACAATTAAGTTTGTGAACTTATTGCAACGATGTTGCTAACCTTTTTTGATATCAGAGGGATTATTCATTATGAATATGTACCAACTGGACCAACAGTTAACCAAGTTTACTTACTATTTGGAAGTGCTAAAAAGGCTGCATGAAAAAGTTAGGCAGCCTGAACTTTTTGCCAACAATTCATGGCTCTTGCATTACAACTATGCACCAGCTCACATGGCACTGTCTGTGAGGGAGTTTTTAGCCAATAAACAAATAACTCTATTGGAACACCCGCCCTACTCATCTGATCTGGCCCCCCAATGACTTCTTTCTTTATCCAAAGATAAAGGAAATATTGAAAGGAAGACATTTTGATGACATTCAGGACATCAAGAGTAATACGACAAGAGCTCGATGGCCATTCCAGAAAAAGAGTTCCAAAATTGCTTTGAAAAGTGGACTAGGTGCTAGCTTCAGTGCATAGCTTCCCAAGGGGAGTACTTTAAAGGTGACCATAGCGATATTCAGCAATAAAATATGTAGCACTTTTTTTAGGATGAGTTCACGAATTTAATTGTCCAACCTCGGGTGTGTGTGCGTGTGTGTGTGTGTGTGTGTGTGTGTGTGTGTGTAGTCAATATTTTCAGTACATCCCAGTAGTTATTATGATGAAAGTCATTAGCATTTTGGTAAAACCCACAAAGCTATAGTATTCATCAAAGAAAATGGCTCATTCTCTTATTCTGTACTCAGTCCTTTGTGATGGGCCAGCATGTGTCATTTTTAACAGATCCAAAATGTTCATTCAGGCCCCATATGTGAGAGAAAATAACCCTCAAATGATTATAAGTACTTTTTATTTTTTTAGCTGAGCCATCCTGCCACCTGTTGGCAGCTCGGCGGCAGCTCAGCTTGGGCTGGGCATTGAACTGCTGTTGCTCAGAACTCAGCTCGCACTCTTGAGTGAGCTCTTAACCAACTGAGCCACTCTGCCAGCCCACTATAAATACTTTTTATACTTCACAGAAGCAACTACCTTTATTTATTTATTTATTTTATTGAGGGGAGACTCACATAACATAAAGTTAATCATTTTAAAGTGAACAATCCAGTGGCATGTAGTGCATTCCCTATGTTGGGCAAACATCACCTTTATATCATTCTAAAACATTTTCATCACCTTAAAAGAAAATCCCATACCTATTAAACACTCACTCTCCATTTCCCTCTCCCTCCAGCTGCTGGCAACCACCAGTCTGCTTTTGTCTCTATGGACTTACCTATTCTTCACATTTCACATATATGGGATCACAGAATATGTGACTTTTTTTATTTAGCATTGTTTTTTTCAAGGTTCATCCAGGTCATAGCACGTATCATTTTATTCCTTTTTATAGCTGCATAATATTCCATTATATGGCTATATAGAGGCTGTCTAAACTCAACTGGAGGAGACACAGACCCCCACCTATCTATGTCGAAGAATCTGTGGTCATCCTGAAAGCACCACAATAGGAAAGGAAATCCTTTTTTACTCTTGCAGTTATTTTTGTGTTTTTTTTTTGGTGGGAGGGGGGGGTGGTTGCTGAGTATAGCTAGTTGAATTTGCACAACCTCAGTGTGACTGAGTCTCCTCTGTCAGCTACTCATGGCTTCCATGTAATGAGGGCCTCTTGTAAGTCAGACACCTGCATTATTTCTCATAATTACAACACCTTGAAGTACAAAGTCTATTATGCCCACTTCACAGGAAAGACTGGGAGATATTAAGGAACTTGCCCAATAGCCAGATATTACCTATTGCCAAGCTCTTATCCTCCACCTTACTAGTCTGCATTCTCTTCTTGGCCCCAATCTTAGTCCACTTGGGTTACTATAACAAAATACCAGAGACTGAGTAGTTTAGAAACAACAGAAATTTATTTCTCATGGTTCTGGAGGTCCCAGATCAGAGTGCCAGCATGATAGGGTGAAGGCCCTCTTCTGGTCGCACTTCTCTTTGTATCTACACATGGCAGAAGGAGATAGGGAGCTCTGTGGGGGCTCTAATCCCATTCATCCATCCTCATGCCCTCAGCACCTCCTAATACCATTATATTAGGCATTAAGATTCAAAATAAGAATTTGGCTGGGGGGCGGGGGCCCAAATATTCAGACTTTAACAACTTCTTCTCTTCCTGATTGTATAATCTCTGGTAGTGCCCTGTCTAGATGACAAATCTCAGTGTCCCTTTCCTGTATACTCCTTCATCACCTTACATAGTGGTCCAAACCTCTCCTGCTCCTTCCCACCCTGAGCTGTGCAATCCAGCAGTACTTAACTGCTTCTGTTTGACAGGATATTCAGGGCCCCATAGCACCATGCATCTTGGCACTTGCTCTTTCCTTTGACTGGAATGACCTCCTTATTTTCTATATGACAAATACATATCTATCCTTCAAGTCTTAGCTCCCTGGGAAGGCATCCTGATGCCCCCATGCAAGAACTCATTCCTGTGGGTTTAGGGTGCCCATGGAGCTTCTGTTACAGACTTTGCTGGTGGCAGGGCCCTGCCTTACCATTTTTGCATCTCTAGTACTTAGCACCACACCCGCCACTTAGCTTACAAACCTGCTCCCTGAATGAAACTGCACCATCTTCCCCCATCTCCCAGGCCAGTCCCTGGACAATGATCCAGATAAGCAGGGAGATCATGGAGCCCAGGGCCAGATGAAGCTCAGAAAGGCAAACAGAGTCTCGGGGGCAGCTGTGCAAGGTTTAACAGAGCGGGAAGGTTTGAGTTTTCCAGTCCTCCTTTGCTGAGATGACAGTCGTACGCCGTTTTCTCCTTTTTCTGGTAAGAAAAAAAAAAAATCTCTCAAGAACTCTGTTAATCATTCCTTTCTCTTTGCCTCTATCCTGTACTTATTTCATTTTCTCATTTTTCTACCCTTGGGTAGGGAAGGGGGACCATGTTGGAGGTTCTGAGGGGGACAACAAGGAGAAGTTGTAGAGGGCAGAACAAAATCTTACATTTATTTTACCCAAAGAAATTTTTTGTTCTCTTGGATTCCCCCAACTCTCAAACAAGCACACTGAAGCTATCATCTCAGTGCTTTACTCAGGGAGCTTCCCTTATCCAGAGAAAATTTTCTGGTGGGGCCCTGATTAAATGCTAGGCTTTCACACAGTTTGGCCACTGAGTCAACAGCACAGAGAGAGTAGGTGTGTCCACACAAAATAAGTGAGCAGTAGCTGGGAAAAGAGTATCTGAGAAACTTGATAACAAAATTTGTCACAGAAAAGACTTCCAGCGCAGCCTCATTCCCAGGGCCCCTGCTCTCTATTGGAGGAACACCCAGGCCCCCAGTGCCATAGCTGCTCAAATCTGGTCGGGGAGTCAATAAAACTATAAAAAATCCTATTTCCTCAAGATTGACTCAGATCAGGTAAAAAGATGAAAACTTATAAAAGTGTTGCATTTGTGCAACATTCATTAATTAAGTGATCCTTCTGTCTTTTTGAAAATATCATTTGAGCACCTTTTATACCCCAGGCAGTGTGCTGAACCCCAAGTTTTCACCAATGAACAACAGAGACGTTATCTGTGTAACTCTTTGTGTTAGTTCCAGGAAAAATAGATATCACAATATAACAGACATGCTTCCTGCCTGATTTCTGCCTGCCCATCTTGAATCATAGAGCTGAAGAGCTTAGAAATACCTGGCTCAATGTGTATGCTTTATAGATGAGGGAAGAAAGTTCCATGTTATTATGTTAAGGGGTATGTTGCCCCTTCCCCCATATTGCCCTCCCCATTTGCAATGTCTTTTGGACAATTATTTGAAAATAGGATCATCAAAATAGATGATCAAGTTAAGACAAAGCCATTAGGGTGGGTCTTAATTTAATATGACCGTGTCCTTATAAAAAGGGAAAACCTGGACAGAGAAAGATCTGAATACAGGGAGAACGCCATATGGGGATAAAGGTACAGGTTGGGATAATACATCCACCAGCTGAGGAACACCAAAGATTGCCAACAATCCACTAGCAAGCAAAGCGAGAGCATAGAACAGAGCCTCCCTAATAACCCTCAGATGGAACCAGCCCTTCTGACACTTTTCCCTTGGACTTCTAGCCTCTAGAACTGAGAGAATAGATTTCTGTCAGTTAAGTCAGGTTGTGTTACTTGTTATGGCAGCTCTAGCAAAGTACTGCAGGCTCCAAACAGAAGTCAGCAAGAGTGAGCAGATTAGAGTGGGGAATGGACACTGCTTGAGAAATGGGGAGCCATAAGGGACCCCAGAGACCCCATACGTAAATAAAGAATCCTGGTAAGCCTAGGATTCCGGCCAAGGTCTCCTGCTGCTTCCAGGCCTGGTCAGGGAGAGTCATGGACTTTTTGAAGACCTGGACCTCCTCACTATTTCTGTCCACAGGGGCTTTGAGCATCTCTGAAAATCAGAAAGTGGCCTCCATTTTCTTGGGAACAGAATCAGTTTAAATTGCTGTCAGCTTGCCTCCCAGCTATCAGCTCAGGCCAGAGCATCATATATTTTCCATCAATAATTCAGCCATGTCAGGAGTAGAGGCTCCAGGGGTTACCCCAGGGAGCTGACAAGCTCCATTCATTATTAAGCAGGAGCTTAAAACCTTGCTCCTGAGTGCTCTGGAATCCTGCTCCAGGCTGGATGCCTTCCTATCACTCCTCTGTCCTCCCTCTGCCTTTCATTTTCATCTTTTTCTTTCTCAGAAACTGTTCCCTGTCATCTGATGTGGATCTTTGTAGTTTTTGTAGTTTCCTACATCTATATCCTGCTGTCCAACACAGATAGAGATGCAAAAGTCTAAGAGGGAAGATGTATTTAAGAACTCTTTTAGTTCTTTACCACGTTTAAAAAGGTTTTGTTTGCGTGTGAGAATATTTATCAGGTTTGTTTGTTGCTTATTTTTTCCAGTATTCTTTTAGTTGGTCGAACAGGGCATCTTGGCTGGGCAGAAGTACCATGGCATTTCTTCTGATGCCTCCTTTGCATTCACTAATTGCCTGGGAGCTGCTGGTTTTGAGGAAATTGACAACTCCCTCCAGGATAATACTAGTGAGGTGCCCCACTGGCTACACAAGTAACAAGTGACTGTACCCAGCACCTACAACTGGAGAAAAACAAGAACCAGTTTCATCCAGCAAAGCAATCCTCTTGACCTGGACTTGACCTTTAGCTAATTATAATGTTATTATAATTTCATTTACATTGTGGTTACTACAACTTCCAGCATGTATCTGATGCCATGACAGTTCTGGAGGAGCCAAATAAGGAACGTAGAGTGGGGAACCGAGGATCCCACCTACGGGGAGGAAACCAACGAGCCTCATCAATGGGAATTTACCAAACAAAATCTGCCCCCAGGAGGTATAAATATCCCTGGTCAGGACTTCCTTGGCATGACTCAATCTCTAAGTTCCCCGCACTTCCCTCTCAAGTGTGTACTTTTGTTTCAATAAGCTTCCTGTGCTTTTCTGTATCTGTCTCGCCTTTGAATTCTGTCTTGTGTGAAGACAAGAACTTGGTCACTGCTTCTCTTGGGTTGAGTCCTCTCTTGGACAACCCTGTGAGCCTCTGGTGACAGTTTTATTATGAATGGTAGAGAAGAGAAGTGGGTGCGCAGGTGGGTGGGTGCCATGTAAGGACCACTAGAGAAAAGCAAGGCCAAGAGAATGGGATCAGGGATGATGGCATCCCTGTTTCCCAACTGGCTCCTTGAGCATGGCAGAAGCCTTTGTTAGGCGTGAGGACAAGAGATGAAGGAACTCTGGGCTCATCTACATTGTTCTGACAGTCTGGGGATTTGTGACCAAAGATAGCACCCAGGTATAGCATCTGTGACAAGGCCAGTTGGCAGTGGCTAAGGTAAGACTCCTTTCAGTGGCATCTTGGGCAGTGGACAAGAATGACTGGGGTTTGGAGCACAAGAGAAATAATAAGCAGCACTCCATGGTTAATGCCACCAACAGACTGGTTTGAGGGCACATAGTGGCTCCTAGAAGTAACTGGGAGAATTGAACAGGGTAAGGATGGTGACTGGGTCTATGGGAAAGCAATCAAGGGGCTAGAGGCTCAGGGATACTGTATTTTGGACGTTGATGCTAATATCATCTCTTTGGAACTCATAGCCTATGGAAGCCTGCAACATATGACTTACGCATATATCCTACATATAGGGTGATTAAAAAAATAATTGTTGGTCACTTTCAAGTATTTACCATTCAGTGTTCTGGTGATCTATAGCTCAGAAACAAAATGCCCCAACGCTTCATGGCTTAAAGCATACATTTATTTTGCTCATGATTTTGCAGGTCAGGTATTTGGGCAAGGTTTGGCTGAATGGTTTATCTCTGTTTTACATGATGCCATCTGGGGCAGCTGGAAAATACATTTCCAACAGGGCTTTTTGCTCACATGTCAGGGCCATTCAGTGCTTTTTGGTCTTTCTCTCTCCCCATGTAGTGTCTCATCCTCTAGGGCCTATGCATGTAGCTTGGGCTTTTTACAGCATGGTGTTTTCAGGACAGCTGTATTTCTTACATGGCAGCTGGCTTCCAAGAGGCAGGATGTAGAAGATGCCAGGCCAATTAAGGGCTACAAGAAGAACTGGAACTGGGTCATTTCCACCACAGGATATTGATCAAAGCAGCCATGGAGTCCTTCTAGGCCAAAGGAGCGGGGAAACAGACTCCACCAGTTGGTGGAGGAATAACAAGTTCACACTGCAGAAGAGCATGTGCAATGATATGACCATCTTTGGAAAATTCAACTTGCCACATGCAGTAACTATGCTATGTGTGAACATGGAGTTAAAACTAATTTGTAAAGAAATGTAGTTGTCTCTATAATCTCACAAGTGCTCAAAATGCACACCTTGTATCACACGGCACATATTAACCCGACAGTCTTCTCCATCCCAGCCTCCTTGGAGCATACCACCATCAGTGGTGGAAATGACAGCTGTCATTTTCTAAAGGCTGTGAGGAAGAGCATCATAAACATCAAGTTCATGGTGTATCATCACTGGACGAGGCCACTAAGTAATAACTTGTGGAAAGTTTGCAATTCTTACCGAATTTCCTTGTATAATATTTGGGTTGAATCAATGAAAAGGTAAAGTTATACATAATATAGTTTCCAGTTCCTAAACTAATGAATTGACTTTAGAGGCAACACAGGGTACGGTTAGGAGTGTAGGCTTTGGAGTCAGGTAAAACTGGGTTCTTGTCCCAGCTGTGCCACATATTAACTGTGTGACCTTAGGGGAAGATTCTCTCCCAGCCTCAATAGTACTTACAGTTTAAGGTTGGTAAAGGACATGGCCGATAATTATTGCTGTGCAGCAATCACCCCAGAGCAGTGACTTAGAGCACCAATTTTACGTCTTACAATTCTGTAGGTCAGGAATTAAGGAAAGGCTCAGCTGGGTGGTTCTTTGCTTCACGTGGCATCAGCTGAGGCCACTCTCATGGCTGCCTTTAGCTTGACATATGGTTCAGCTGGAAGGTGCAAGAGAGCTTCACATGTGGGGTGCCTCAGTGCTCTTCCCAGTGATCTTTCTCTCTGCGTGGTCTCTCATTATTCAGCCTGAGCCTTTTTACTGTGTGGCTCCTGGCTTTCTCAGAGTGAAAGTGGAAGCTTCCAGGACTCCTAAGGGTTAGACCCAGAACGGACACAGTGTTACTTCCACCTTAGTCTATCAGTTAAAGCAAGTCACATGACCAGGGGAGGGGAAATGAACTTCACCCCATGGTCGGAGGAGTGGCATGTGTACAGAAGGAAGGGGGCACTTGATGGCGCCATCTTTGGGACTATCTAGTATACCAGGATCAAATGAGATAACTTGTGGAAAATGCATAGCACAGCATCTGGCATTCAATAAATATTTGCTAATAATTTTTTTAAATTGGGGAGTTAGGGGAGGGAACAGTGTTGGAGAATTGGGGAAAGGGAACAGATAAGTTGGTGTCCTTTTGTTCTTCAGTCTAGTTGTGGAGGACATCGCTTTTCTGGCCCATGTTGGTATTGTGATCATTGTGCTCTTCCTGGCTGAGGCAGATCGTTCATCTATCATTAGACAGCTAGCTGCTCACGGTGGCTCAAGGCAGCTCTCTTCGGCTGCCGGCCACTCACGTTGGCTCCCGGCCACTCATGGTAGCTCACAGCAGAGCACTGCAGCCCCACTGCAGGTTAGGCCATCGCCTATGACTCACGGCAGCCCAGCTCCAGGTCAAGCTGTTGTTCACCATCTTAGCTGTAGAAGGTGCAGCGTCACTGGCCCATGTGGGATCCGAACAGGTGGCCCTGCTAATAATTTTAAAATATGTAATGAAGTTTCCATTTTTCTGAAAATGTTTGACTTTGCTCTTAAGAAAGGCATCACAGAATGGGTTGTTTTAGATCTCAAAAAATAAAGCAAACATGACATTATTGGAAATGAAGTAATTCAATTAAACTAACCTTTATTGAGCATC
Organism: Aselliscus stoliczkanus; assembly: GCA_033961575.1. Taxonomy (NCBI): domain Eukaryota; kingdom Metazoa; phylum Chordata; class Mammalia; order Chiroptera; family Hipposideridae; genus Aselliscus; species Aselliscus stoliczkanus. The sequence continues at coordinate 31,211,992 of CM066731.1, forward strand.
TGCTGTGTACATAGCAGTGTGAGACAGTTTCTGCCCTCGAGGATCTTATCCTATTAAAATGAGGACCAATGGAAGAAGGAGATGGAATTTTGGCAGGAGTTGGGATTTGAGTTTTAATAGAAAAATAGAAATAGAATTAGAAAAAAAAAGAAAAGAAAGAGATAAAAGACATAAGTTATGGGAGGATGACATCAAAGTCTTTAAAGATCTTTGAATATTAAAATTTCATCATCACAAATTCTACACTTTCCTTATCTCTAAGTTTGGTAATAATATTTACTTGTACCAGACAGTATAGGCTATTTTATGCTGCAGTAACAAAGACCCCTACATCTCAGTTGTTTTAATACCACTAAAATTTATTTCTCACTCATGCAAAAAAGTCCACTGTGTGTCCAGTAGAATTCTCCAGAGCAGCTCGTCTCGTGATTTGGTTCCTCTTTCTAGAATACTTTGGTCTTAAGTCATCTCTGTGTTAATATGTGCTCTCAAAATAACTGTAGGAAGACATGGCAGAGTTTACATACTTTCATGCAAAAGTGAAACGTGTCACTTCCACTCACATTTCATTGGCTGAAGCAACTTAAATGGCCAAGCCTAATTTCAAGGGGACAAGCAAGCACAACCATCTCTGCCACAAGACAGGAGAACCTGGTATATTGGTGATGTCACTTCACAACTCCAAGGGGTAGATGTGATGATTGCATGAAATCCAGTTATAGTTGAGAACCACACAGCCACATTCAGAAGGGACTTCTAGGAGGGTAGTTAGCCCCACTCACTGCTAAGTGATTAACTCAGGGACACAACTTTAACTTGTGAATCATTAGTTACTGCAGGTTTTGGAACTTTCATGTTGTCTCAGGACATTCAGGTTGCCATAACAAAATGCCATAGACTGGGTGGCTTATAAACAACAGAAATGTATTTCTCACAGTTTCAAAGGCTGTGAAATCTAAGATCAAGGTGCTAGCAGATTCAGTGTCTGGTGAGAGCCTATTTCCTCACAGATGCCTGCCTGTCTTCTCACTGCACACTCACTTGGCTAAAGGTGCAATCAAGTTCTCTGGGGTGTCTTTCAATAGGGCACTAATCCCATTCATGAGGGATCTACCCTCATGAGCTAAACACCTCCCAAAGGCTCCACTTGCTACTCCCATCACCTTGGGAGTTAGGATTTCAACATATAAATTTTGCAGGGACATAAACATTCAGAGCACATGTTCATTCTTAAAGAGTTAAGACTTGTAAGTATTAAATTTGAGAATACAAAAATTCTGTTTGTGTGAAATGAATAGGTATAATGACTTCAAACAACTCACAGTCTATTAAAATAATATTTTTTTGCTGCTTATATTTTCACCCCTCCTAACTACAACTTCCAAGGCAAACAAGAATCCCAAATAAAGCACTGTTCCCCAATTTAATGTAAGGCCATAGGCACTCATAAAAAGCCCTTTCCTTGTGTGTAGGGCCTTTGCACTAGCTGTCCTCCTAGCTTCAATTTTTCCCAGGAAGGATGTAGGTTGAGATGAAGGCATATTCCAACCACATTAAGCTCTTAGGGTATAAGAGGTTGTTTGGGTTTAAATTGTGCATTTTCCACTTATGCTTCCCTTAGAGAGGTTTAAAACCACTCACTATTTTCCAGGCCTGCATGACTTAATGGGGAGGTAGCTGTGTACCATTTTAAAACGTCTTCAGTGTTCTTGGAAGAGGCTACTTAATAATTAGCCAACTACTTATTTTCCCTTTAATCTCTGTAATTACCTTTTCTGTAACAGAGGCTGCAGGAGGGCTGGTAGCCAAACAAACCGAACAGGTGAAAATAATATTAGGAAGAGAAGGGAAAATTAGCCAATCAGAGTGAGGAGAGTAGAGGCAGACATTGGAGCTAAATGTTGCCCCAGCCCTAAGGGGCTCCAGAGGGCGGGGCCAAATGGAGGACGTCAGAGAGCAGGATGTTTTGAGTAATTGGCTTTTCTGGGTAAATAAGATTTTAAAAGGAATTTAACCCTTTTAGCACATGGTTCTCCAGAAAATGTATACTTTCCTGCTTTAGTAGGGGAACATGCAGAAAATAATGGAATCACTGATGGTTGACTCGTTGTCTATAGAATATTTACATTGGCCTGTGATTATATTCTCATTGGTGAGCTCATTTGAATAACGACTGCCACCACCACTGGCTTCGCAAGACAAGGTGTGGGTCAGGTTTTGCTTGCTATGGTCACCCCAGATCCTAGCACGTTGCCTGACATGTGGCAGGCTTTCAGTTCGTCTTGGCTGACTGAATGAGTACACAGGTTTATTACAAACAAAAGTATCTGACAAAGCCCAACGTTGGTATTCTGAGCACAGGTTCTTACTGCCTGGTCCTTGGGTGTGGATGGTATAAGGCCGAGTATCCCAGGCAATATAGCCTACTGGTTCTGAGCAGCCTGAGCACTGCACTGTTGGGGTTCAGGGATGGGCTTCAAGGGATCCTGACTTCCCCCAAATTATATGGGATTTTACATAGTCATGCTTGTCCATTTTTATGAGAAGAGAGCAGCAGCTTTCTTTAGATTCTCAGGGGGTGACCCCCCTGAAAGGTTAAGAATCCTAATCTAATTGAACATTTCTGAGACAGTCTCCTGAGAAACCAACACTGCAGGTGGCTTCCACCTGAATGATGCTGTCCCATGAATGTGTTCAGATTTTGACATCATCCCACCCAAATTCTGACAGGAAGTAGAGCACACAGTGGCTCAAAAGTGCCATAACTCTTCTGCTCTCTCAGAAAGTCACTATCTTTCTCAAAAAATAATATTTGAATGCATGTGAAAGAGCTAACTGCTCTAATTTATTTTAAAGAGGAAATCAATCATAAATGAAATTATTTCCAACATATCTTACTTTGGTTTGAGACAGACTTGAGAATCAATTCTCAGTTGAACAGCGAGGTGTACTCTGAAGAACAATGAAAAACAAGAGTTTGAATTATGCAATATTTGTGACTGGATGAGCCTGCGAGTTCTGGGGCAGGTTTTCCTGGGAGTGAATCTTGGCTCTACTGCATTCCAGATGTACAATCTTGGGAGGTTACTTCACATCTCTGGGCCTCAGTTTCCTCATCTGTAAAACGGGGATGATAATAATAATAGCACTGACTTTGCAGGCTTGTTTGTGAGGGTTTAATGAGTTGATACCGCGTAAAGCCCCAGAACAGTGCTCAACATGCAGTAAATAATCAATAGATGGTGGTTGTTATATCTTCGTCATCAGCTTCATCCACTACATAATCAAATTCACCAGTTCAGCGTCAGTTGATTGCTGGTGCAGATCCAAATTCATTTGAATTCATTTAGGAGTCAATTGCTATGGTAGAGAAGAGCGCCACTGAACAGTATTTATTATTTCAGGAGGCATTTATGTCAGGGAATGGGTGGGCTTGCTTCTCAGGGAAACCCAACTTCAATCTTGAGGTAATGGATGCAACATTTCGGCCTGGCACAGAGCAAAGACCCCCCCCACCCAGCCCATTTGTCTTTAACAATAATGATCCCAGAGGCCGCTTACTGAGGAATTTCTACATTGTAAGGCCTCCACAGATATTATCACACGTATTCCTCACAATAATCCTGTAAGATCAGCCTGATACACCATTTCACAAATGGGAAAATTCAGAATCAGAAAGGCTGAGTAATTTTCTCAGGGTCACACAGCTGACTGGTACACAAATTGACGGACTCCAAAGCCCATGCTTCCGTCTTTTAGACTCAGCTTCCTCCTGATTTCACAATTAGCAACTCAGAAGATGAGAACAATTTTATAATGCTGCCCAGTTCTTTCTTATTAGCAATACAGATTGTTTTAAAGGGCTTGGGGAAAAGACGAGGGGATAGGATCTGTTAGTTTCTTCATCTGGTCAAATTCAGTGTGCTCTAAACTCACCTCAAGTTCCCACACACCATATTTTATGTGTCTCCTCCCCAATTCTTCCTATTTCTATAGCCGCTGTCCCACTTACCGTGTTTCCCTGAAAATAAGACTGGGTTCTTATATTAATCTTGCTCCAACAATCTACATTTATTCATTTATTCATGTACAAAAATCTACCTTTATTCAAACAGCCATGTCTGGCTGATGATCTTAAATAGGGCTTATGTTTGGGTTAGGGCTTATATTACAAGCATCCTGAAAAATCATGCTAGGGTTTATTTACCAGTTAGGTCTTATTTTCGGGAAAACACGGTAACAATATCACTATCTTCCTGGTCTCACCAGCAGGAAACCAGGGAGCCTCTTGTGTCCTTCACCCTCTGCCCCCACTTTCAGTCAGCCTCCAAATTTTATTGTTTCAACCCTCAAAATGTCTCTCCATTCTTACAACCTTTGTCCTAGTTTGGGGCTCATTGGTTCATTGCTTGGGTATTTCACCACTTTCCCAAGTGGTCTTCTGGCCTTCAGTCTCTCCCCATTGTGATCTATTCTCCATATTGTCTACAACATTTCTAAACACAAATTCCATCTTGTCATTCCTTTCAGTCCCTCCAGTTGCTTATGGGATAAGAACAAACTCTATGATGACTTACAAGGCTGTGGGTGAAAATTTCTGGGAATCCACACAACCCATGAGTCACAGATACAGTATCTTCCATCCAGAGCTGGGCTACCAGGTACCATATTGGCAAAATGTTATTTCACACTTTAGTCATAGTTGGTTGGACCAATGTGGTCCCATGAATGGAGCTGTACCAATCAGAGTTCTCTCCCCCAGAATTGAATTGGGACCACAGAATTATTTTCTCCATGTGTCTGAGTCTGTACCATGTAAACTTTAGAGCGATGAGCAGGACAGGTGTTCTATTACATGTACTGGATTGTGCAGAATTCCTGTCTGGAGGGAGAGAGAAGTAAACAGATTCCTGTCTGCAAAGAAGTAGAGATGAAGATGGAGAGTGAACACCACCACCTGGGCTCATCCTGACTTTCTACTTCCAAGTTTTAGTCCTTCCTGGCACCCTAGTCTGAACTTGCCTTTGGGTTCTGAAATCTCTTTTAGAGATTTCCTGTTTGAAGCAAAATCTTCTCTTTAGTTTAAGCCAACTTCAGTGGATTTTAACTTGCCATCAAAGCCCCAGCTAATCTGACCTCTGCTTTTCTTCCTCTCATCTGTTACTAGCACTTCCACCTTCCCTCTGTTCTTTCTGTGCAGTCGTTTTTCACATCAGCTGTGAAACCATTCATTGCTTCATTACCATTTCCTACACTCTCATCCTCTATGCATTAGGTCATGCTGTTCCTTCTACCTGGAGTCCCCTTCCCTACCTGGTTGGTCTGGATGACCCTTACATACTTACCCTTTAAGGCTCTCTTCATATGACTTCCTTCCTGAAGCTTTTTATTAGTCCTTCCTCTGTGGTCTCAGGCTGTGTTTATGCCTCTGTCTAGAATGTATTCCCCTGACTATTTATGTGTCCATCTCCCTCACTAGACTGCAAGCTCCTTACGGGCAGGGCGTAGTCTTCTTCATTTCCGTAATTCCGCTGTCCATAGCCTACTTGGTAGAGCTTCTTACCTGTGTTGGCAAAATGAAGGTTTGTGGCTCAAAAGTCTTGGCTAGTCATCACAATTATGCATTCCCTGCATAGACATGGTACATGGATGGGGTTGGCGATGCCTTCCGAAGTGGACCCAAGATAGAACTGTTACAGAAGAAGAAAGGTAGAGGACCTTGAGGAATCAAAGCTGCACTCCTTCATTCTGAATTACCCCAAAGCACCTCAGAGGCTCTGGCTTGACCTTGGCTTTCTTTCTGGCCAGAAACTGGATGTGGCTTCAGAATATTAGGGTCCTATGGCTGACCCCAGGCACCCCTCATTCACTGTCAGTGAGTGGTGTTTGACATTACTGTTTCTCTTCCCTCCTTTTGCTATCCTTTCTCAGGCACCTGATAGGCCCACATTGCCTCCTGACTGCCCCTTTCTCTTTTTTTCTTCTCCCTGGCTACTTCTCACCCTATTCCTGAAGTTGCCTATTCACTGGACATGCCACTCCATCAGAATTCTTCTTGGGGACCCATATCCTTGACATTTCACTTTCAAAATTAATGAACATTTGTTGTACACTATGCTAGACAATGAGCTAAATGCTTCCTGAAGGTTTGAGCCAACTAGAGTGATGAGACGATGTGTTAGGCTCTGGTGCTGGACTTCCTGGACCTGAATCCTGGCTGGGAATGGGAATAATAATGGGAATAATAATGATTCTGCCTCATAGGATTGTTGCAAGATTTAATGTATGTGAAGCACTTAGAACAGTACCAGGCACATAGTAGGTGCTCAATAAGTTATTATTCATGGGTGAAGATAACATTCCTCCAACTTGAAGACACATGGGCTTCCTTAGGAGGTTAATGATTTGATGACTGTTCAAACCAATATTATTAAATACCTGTTCAATCATTCTTTATGGTGGTGGTTTTCAAACTTTGGCATGCACCAGAATCATCTGGAGGGCTTTAAAAACAGGAGCCGGCTGAGTGGCGCAGTGGTTAAGCGCTGGCTTGGGACATCAGCAGCCCTGGTTCGGCTCCCACATATGAGGGCCAGTGACACTGCCCTCAAAAAAAAAACAAAAACAAACAAACAAAAAAACCCTAAAAACAGATAGTGGCAGAACCATATGATTTCACTGAGATGTGGATATAAAACTGAAAGCAACAAAGGAACAGGACAAAGAAACACAAACTCATAGACACAGACATAGTTTAGTCATAACCAGAGGGTAAGGGGGAGGAGGGAATATAGTAGAAAAAAATTTCTTTTTTTTTTTAAAAGATTTTATTGGGGAATTGGGGGAGGGGAACAGCATTGGGGAATCAGGGAAGGGGAACAGACAAGTTGCTGTCTTTTTTTGTTCTTCAGTCTAGTTGCAGAGGACATTGCTTCACTGGCCCATGTTGGTATCGTCATTGCGCTCTTCCCGGATGAGGCAGATCGGTCGCCGGCCTCTGGATGGTCGCTCACGGTGGCTATTGGCAGCTCACCCTGGCTGCCAGCCGTTCACGCTGGCTGCCAGCTGCGGGGAGCCAGCCTCCGCAAGGACCAGGGATTCCCTCGGGTGGGACTGTGTTGGCGAGGAGAAAGATGGAGGGAGACACCGGAAAAAGGTTCACAGGAGCGTCTCACACATTTTATTATTAAAACCTGGCCCCTTTTATAGGGGCGTCTGACCACTACCTCAATTGCAAGTTATGTTTCACATGATCAGGATGTTTTTCTCTTTCTCAGAGCTTTTACCTTTTTGTAATTGTATCTTTCCAGGATACACCGTGGCTATTCAAGGACTTTACTTATGTCTAAAGAGTGGTTACTATGACTTCCTTACAGGGCATATACTTGAACTTAGTAGCAAAAGGAGCCTCAAACTTTTCCTATATTACAAAGAGCTGCATATTATTGCAATAGAGGGGAACATCTGTTTCTCAGTCAAAGCTTCAGTTTTTGTTGCTACAGCAATGTACAAAACAAAGAGTTAAAACAAGGCTGTTAATTAAAATACCTCATGGTCAGTAAGTTGTCTCTTATCAGAACTCTCATGGCCGAGAGACCTTGGACTCCTGGTCTCCAAGGAAACCTTTCACAGCTGCATAGGCCAAGGGGCTTGAGTCCCCTATTTCTCAGTCCTGGGGTCCCCTCGGGCTGTAGCCTGTTTTAGGGAGTTTCCTTTTCTTTAGGAAATCTTGCATCATCGACTTACACAACCAGCTATCATCAGGGTACCCCAGGAACTTGTCACAAATGCAGTGAGTATATTGTCTCTTATAGGAGGAAAGACACATGGGTTCATAGAGACAGGAGATATTACATGACCAACCATAAGGCAGCATCCCAGACATCCAGTGCTGAGTGTGGATCTTGATTTCAATGCAGCCTTCTCAGACACTGGGAGACTGTCAGCCCCCGGCAGCCGGCCACTCACTGTAGCCTATGGCAGTCCACTGCAGCAGGGGCTGCAGCCTACATCGTTGCCTGGGCTCGCAGCCCAGCTCCAGGAGCTGTTGTTAGCTGTAGAGAGCAGTGTCACTGGCCCTCATATGTGGGATCCGAACTGGGGCTGCTGGCGTCCCAAGCCAGCTCTTAACCAATGTGCCACTCGGCCAGCCCCCCCAAAATTTTTTTTTAATAAAAAAATAAAATAAAAAACAGATAGTGTTAGGGCCGGCCGAGTGGCTCAGTTGGTTAAGAGCTCGCTCAAGAGTGCGAGCTGAGCTCTGAGCAACAGCTGTTCGAGGCCAGACCGAGCTGAGTTGCCGTTGAGCTGCCAACAGGTGGCAGGATGGCTCAGCTAAAAAAAAACAAAAAAAACAACAACAAAAAAACCACAGATAGTGGTTTCACCCCCAAAGTGTCTGATTCAGTAGGTCAAGTACTGCCTAAGGAATTGTATTTCTTCTTCTTTTTTTTTTTTTTAATTTTTAGTTATTTTATTCTGGTAAGAACATGTCACATGAGATGAGATCTAACCTCTTAACGAAATTTTAAGTGTACAATATAATATTGTTCATTATAGGCACAATGCTTTACAACAGATATCTAGAACTTATTCATTTTGTATAATGGAGATTGTATACCCATTATTTAACAACTCCCTATTTCCCCCTCTTCTCCTGGTAACAATTCTGCTTTTTGATTCTACGAGCTTTACAATTTTAGATAACTCATATAGGTGGAATCATGCAGTATTTATCTTTCTGTGACTGGCTTATTTCACTTAGCATAAGGTCCTCAAGGTTTATCCATGTTGTTGCAAACAGCAGGACTTCCTTCTTTTTTTAAGGCTGAATATATTCCAATGTATATAACATTCTTTATTCATTCATCCATCAATGGACATTTAGGTTGTTTCCACATCTTGGCTATTGTAAACAGTGCTGTAATGAACATTGGAGTGCTAATATTTCTTTGAGATCCTGATTTCAATTATTTTGGATAAATACCCAGAAATGGGAATGCTGGATCATATGGTAGTTCTATTTTTTAAATTTTTTTGAATACTCTCAATACTGTTTTCCATAGTGGCTACATTGTTTTGCATTCCCACCAAAAATGTATGTACAAGAGTTCCAGTGTCTCTACATCCTCACCAACACTTGTTGCGATATATATATGTCTCAAGAGACGATCCTTTGCCCATGGTGTATTTATGACACTGGTGTCAAAGATCAGTTGACTGTATATGAGTAAATTGATTTCTGAGTTCTCTATTCTGTTCCATTGGTCTATATGTCTGTCTTTATGTCAGTCCATATTGTTTTGATTACTGTAGCTTTATAATATATTTTGAAATCAGGAAGTGTGATGCCTTCAGCCGTGTTCTTCTTGCTCAAGGTTCTTTTGGTTATTCCAGGTTTTTTTGTGGTTCCATATGAATTTTACTATCATTTCTTATTTTTGTAAAAAATATCATTGGGATTTGATAGGATTTGCAAGTGTTGAATCTGTATATCATTTTGGATAATATGGACATTTTAACAATATTAAGTCTTCCAATCAAGGAATACAGCATGTATTTCTATTTATTTGTGTCTTCTTTCATTTCTTTCATCAATGTTTTGTAGTTTTCAGTGTACAAATCGTTTACCTCCTTAGTGAAGTTTATTCCTAAGTATTTTATTCTTTTTAGTGCTGTGATAAGTGGGATTATTTTTCTAATTTCCTTTTCAGATAGTTAATTATTAGTGTATAGAAACACAACTCATTTTTGTATGTTGATTTTGTATCCTGTAACTACTGAATTATTTATTAATTTTTTCTCTCTCTGTCTCTGTCTCTCTCTGTAGCCTTTAGGGTTTTCTATAAATAATATCACGTCATCTGCAAACAGAGACAATTTTCTTTCCTATTTAGATAACTTTTATTTTTTTTCTTGCTTAACTGTTCTGGCTAGAACTTCTAGTACTATGTTGAACAGAAGTGGTGAGAGTGGGCATGCTTGCCTCATTCATTGTATTACAGGAAAAGCTTTTAATTTTTCATCATTGAGTATATGAGTTCTGGTGAATACAGATGCAAAAATCCTTAATACAATGCTAGCAAAGTGAATTTAACAACACATTAAAAGGATCACACATGTGATCAAGTGGGATTTACTCCTGGTATGCAGGATGGTTCAACATACACAAATCAATTAATGTGATACATCATATTAACAGGATGAAGGTTAAAATCCCATGATCATATCAATGATGCAGAAAAAGTGCTTGACATTATTCAACATCCTTTCATGATAAAAACTTTCAAGAAAATAGAAATAGAAGGAAGTTACCTGAAAATAATAAAGGCAATATTGAATTTGCATTTCTAACAAGTTACCAGGTGATGCTAATGTTGTTGGTCCAGGGACTACACCTTGAGAACCACTGATTTACAGCCATGGTTCCCAGCCTCGGTTTTACATTAGAAATACCCAGGGAACTGTTAAAACACCAAATTCCCAAGCTACACCTTGTGGAAATGCATGAAGAACCCCCAAATACGATAAAAGTCTATTTATTCAACGCTTGCTCTAGCAAGAGAACTAGCCACCATCACTTGCGTTGTTTGGTGAAGGACTCAAAAGCAGGTAGAGGAGTGGAAAGTTTTTTGGTAGAAAACAGGAAAGTTTTCAGGTATGCCCAGGCTATGGGTTGTTGGAATGGGGAAGCTGGAAGTGGGCTAACTAACAGTGGAGCATCCTATGTGATTGGTTGGGGGTGCATATTTGATTTTCCCTTTTTGTCCTAAGTTTGAAGCAGGGCCCAGAATTAGGGCAGCTGGCAGATATTAAGTCCTGAGTATTTGGGGCCAGTTGCTACAGAGGTTGTTATTTGGTTTCCTGGGCTGGTTGCTACAGGTGGTGGGTCAGAGTTCTATTGTCATATGTGGTCTAGCCATTGTTCATTCAGGTTTTCAAGCCAGACCAATTAAATCAGAATTGTTAAGAGCAGGGTCCAGACTTAAATTTTGTAAAACCCTCCGAATGATTCCCATGACAGCCAAGATTAAGAACCATGATTTTGAGAGAGAGCCTGAGCACTCTATAGGGGAAGGGTAGAGAGCGGGAAGGGACAGCAAAGGGCTCTTTCTCAGCTCTTCTCCCCAGTAGCAAATCCCCTGGGTGCAGTGGCCTGCCCTCCTAACTGCTGCCTCCCAGAGGCATTTCTAGAGGATGGGTCCCCACCCCCGGCGTAGTAACTAATTGAAAATATGACAGCTGGTAGCATTTGCCCTCTGTTTTAGCATCTCTCATAGATTGTCTTACATTGAAATCAGAATAAAAATCCAAACTCATCAGGACCGAAGCTCCTGCCAATTCTCTGGCCCATCTCTTGCCCTGTTCCCGTCAGTTTCCACACTCCCATCTTACCACCCTGAAGCTCAGCCCCTTCCTGCTGCAGGGCCTGTGGTCCTCTCCACCAACCATGCTCTTCTCTCAGATCTTTCCATGGCTTGTACATTACTCAGTCAGGATTCAGACCAAACTCATATCCCAGAGAAGCCTTTCCTGACCCCCTTGCTGGAGCACTTCTCTCCTCGCTCATTTTTGTCCTATTGGTCTATTTTAGTTTCTTCATCATAGCACTTGCCTATCTGAAATCGTCAGTTCATGCATTTATTGGCTCTCTTCCCTAACAGCAGCACAAGCTCCATGAAGGCAGAGACTTTGTCTGTCAACACAACAAAGCTATATCCTTTTTATTTATTTTTTTAAAGATTTTATTGGGGAATTGGGGGAGGGGAACAGCATTGCAGAACTGGGGAAGGAGAACAGACAAGTTGCTGTCCTTTTATTCTTCAGTCTACTTATGGAGGACATTGCTTCACTGGCCCATGTTGGTGTCATCATTGCGCTCTTCTCGGGTGAGGCAGATCGGTCGCCGGTCTCTGGATGGTTGCTCACCGTGGCTATTGGCAGCTCACGCTGGCTGCCGGCCACTCACTGTAGCCTATGGCAGCCCCCTGCAGCAGGGGCTGCAGCTATGCTGGTCCGGGGCCTCACAGCTGCCCAGCTCCTGGTGGGGCTGTTGTTCACCATCTTAGCTATAGAGGGCAGTGTCACTGGCCCTCATATGTGGGATCTGAACAGGGGCCGCTGGTGTCCCAAGCCAGCTCTTAACCAATGCACCACTTGGTCAGCCCCAGAGCTATATTCTTAATGCTTGAAACATAGTATAATATGTATTCAATAAACATTTGTTGAGTAAATGAAGGGGATTAGGACTTTGCTTTAATCCACCCCTCTGTCTTTTACTCTCTGTGACTTTAGGCCAGTTACCTCAGCCTCTTTGAGCCTCAATATTCCCATCAGTAAGTGAAAGAAATGATACCTTCCTAGGTTTTCTTCCAGAGTTGCTGTCATGGTCCAATCATATTCTGATGGATTTAAGCTGAAATGTGCTCTTCGATATGAGTAAATTATCACATCTGCATTTCAAAAGGGCCTTTACCGGACATAATGGCTTACAAGTCCAAGAGCAGGTTTAGTGAAGATGGGGATATTTTAAGAGAACTGGGCACTTTCAGGGTCCTCAAATTCTGCCACCTAAGAAGTGATCATCTCTGGCTATACCCAGAGCCAGCCAATGGGCCACCGTCCAACAGAGTCTTTGTCACCCATGGCAAGGGTGCTGCAATTTCTTGGGGTCCTTTGGGTGAAATCAGCTGAATAAAGAATGAGGGTGTGTCGGGTGGCTGGTTGGCTCAGTTGGTTAGAGTGCAGTGCTCATAACACCAACTTGCTGGTTTGATTCCCACATGGGCCAGTGAGTTACACCTTCCACAACTAGGTTGAAAACAATGACTTGACTTGGAGCTGATGGGTCCTGGAAAATTAAAAAAAAAAAAAGAATGGAGGTGTGGCAGCCAAAGCGTTGCCCCCTTCCATCTTCTTTCAAGAGAATTTGCGGGGAGCATAGGTAACTGACAACTGCAACTGTGAACATTTGTTTCTACCACAGCATTCACACCAAGGCCAAACTTTCCAAAGGTTGTTCCCAGCCAATGACTGCGCACAACAGAGACTCTGAAGCTGGGTGTGTCTGCCTTATATGGGACTCCTCCAATGGCAACCTTTGCTTGAGGACTCCTCATTGCTGGCCAGGACTTTCTCAGAGCTGCAATTCAGTCTGAGGTTATTCTCTCTAATACTCCCCCTTCCTGCTGTCCTTTCACAGGTGTCAGACCTGCATTGTGGTCTGAAACCTTGCCCGGCCTATTCCTGATTCCTCTCCTATATCCTTTACCAGTATGAGGTGTGATAAAAAAGTACAGTGAATGTTTAAGTTAAAAACTATTGCAGTAAAATACATATTGCCATTTATCCCCCTCAAAATACACCCCCTTGCTTCGAACACATTTATCATTCTTGCCACTATCTGAAGCAGTTCTGAAAGTCCTTTTTCATGAGTGTCTTTAGTTGCACTTTTGTGGCTGCCCTGATATCCTGAATCATTTTGACTTTGAGGAAGAGCCAGAAGTCTCATGGTGCCAGATCCAGGCAATAAGGTGGATGAGGACACACTGTAATGTTTTTTGTTTTGTTTTGTTTTGTTTTTTTGAGGGCAGTGTCACTGGCCCTCATATGTGGGACCCAAACTGGGGCCGCTGGCTTCCCAAGCCAGCGCTTAACCACCGCGCCACTCAGCCTGCCCTGTAATGTTTTTATTTGACAGAAATTGCCTTATACATGACACGGAGTGTTGTCATGATGGAGGATGATTTATGGCACACTTTATAACACACCTTCTCTCAACCGTAGCTCACACCCAACTGACTGCACCAAACAAGTTGAAACTTGTCACACACTGTTACTAAGGTTCGACGTACTACTTCCCATATTGAAGATCCCTGCTTTTCCATTGGATGGCACTTGGCAGCAGCATTCACTGTAGTTTTATATCATATCTTGTATTTCCCTCAATATTTCTCTAGTATATCTAATCCCATTTACTCTGCTTCTTTGTTTTTGCTTTTCCCTTCTTTGCTTCGTTTGCTATCTGCTTCTCAGAAGACTCAAACTAACACAAAAGCGTTGGAGACAACTCTTTATTTCTCCCTGTAGCCATACCTCCTGGTTTTGATTTAGGACCTGTAACAGCTTGCAAGATATAAAATTTTAATAAAGGCATCATCGATTAGGAAGCACCCTGTCTCCACTTCCTTTAATGGAGTCTGGAGAAGGTTTCACTAATGGAGTAGATGTCACTCTCCCAGTTCAGGACTGAGAGAGAAAGCCCAATGGCCCCTGGTAGAGGAGAGTCAGAGAAATTACAGAAACATGTACTTTGAGAAGTCCCCTCTTTTCTAGAATCCCCAATGGACAAATGCATCGTTGTCCTCAAGGCCAACTCATCCTACAAAGAAAGACCATGTCAGAGAGGATTGGAAATTAAGACAAACTTGCCAAAAAGAAGTAATCGATGATAGGATGCAAGAGGAAGTCAGGGAGAAGGAAGTAGTGATGCACTTATGAGGAGAATGTACTTGATGGACAATTCCCACTTGCCATCTGAAAATATTCAGTAACCACCTTAGCACAGAAAGTACTGCTTGGAGAGGTTGTTCAGAGCAAGTGAGAGACAGGACCACAGGACTTTACTGCAGAGGTCCTGGGAGAACATCTAGTCCAGTGGATTTCAAAGCCCAGTGGACTTATCCAAAATCACATAGCTGGGAAGTGGCAGAGTCGGATTTGGAACCTAAACACCTTTGATTCCCCAAATCCTTTGCTCCTTCATTTCACATTCATTAGTCTCTTCAGTGTCAAGCACAGGACTGGGTAGATAGATAACAAATAATTGAGGTGATGCAATAATCTTTCACTGCAGTTCAAATAATTAGCAAGTGCTTGATATATATATATATATATATATATATATATATATATATATATATATATATATATATAAATGGAATATTACTCAGCCATAAAAAAGAATGAAATCTTCCCATTTGCAATAACATGCATGGACCTGTGGAGCATTATGCTAAGTGAAATAAGCCAGACAGAGAAAGACAAATACCATATGATTTCACTTATATGTAGAATCTAAAAAACAAAATAAATGAACAAACGAAACAAACAAACTCATAGATATAGAGAGCAAACTGATGGTTGGCAGGTTGGAAGGGGTTGAGGGACTGGGTGGAAAAGGGGAAGGGATTAAGAAGTAAAAATTGATAGTTACAAAAATAGTCAAGTAGATATAAAGTACAGCATAATGAATATAGTCAATAATACTGTAATAACTGTGGTGTCATATGGGTACTAGATTAATTGGGGTGATCACTTCATAAATCATATAGCTGTCTAATCACAATGTTGTACACCTTACACTAATATAATATTGTATATCAACTGTACAATTGAAAATTTTTTTAAAAATAAGCAAGTGCTACAACAGCATCCTTCAGTACATTGAAATCATCAAAGGAGCTTAAAAAAGAAAAAGAAATGTGAATCCCTAGGCTTGATGCACCAGTTACATCAATATCTCAGGGGCAGGGGCTCTGCATCAGTATGTTTTAAGACTCCCCAGGTGGTTCTAGTGTGGCCAGGTGGTTCCAGTGTGAATCATTGAGCTGTACTATTTAACATACTTGGTCCAACCTACGTTGGCGTTTCTCAGAAGAGTTCTTGAATGACACACCATCTGTGTGATCCACAGGCCCGTCTGCTCGCCTCATCAGCAGGTGAGTATTTCCCTCCCTCTCTCTTTCTCTGCCATATTGCCTCTTGATTTGGTCTTCATACTTATGGTGATGACTAATTAATCCTCCTGGAATAATCAAAGAAGACCTAACCGTGGGTGAGCCATCTGGAGATCCTTTTTGGTTGACTTGGACTTTGGGGAGGCTGAGGGGAAGAAAGTGGGAAATGATTCATACTCCAGATGAAACACAAAAATTGCACTTATTCTAAGAGGGTTGTGGTACTTGGGGCTATAACTTTTCCTCCTACTTCTCAATGGTTCCAGATGGTACATTTTTTTTTTCCGTACCCACACGTCCACCTTTGCCACCATATATATAGGGAGGCATGGACCCTCTGGGCCAATCCAACTTCAGTTCACAGTGAATTTGGTGTTCTTTCAACAACATACATCTCTAAAATGCTTTATGAGGACGAGCTGTATTCTTTTATATAGTTGTATTCTTTGATAGTAGTATTCTCTTTTATAGATGGGAAGAGTAGAAGGAGTCAATTGATGACACACATTTATTGAACACTGGTTTTATATAGGATAGAGATGATGATCCCTTTGTCTGGATCATGGTGCACATCCCAGAGCTGCTATGCTTGGTAGCTGTAGATGGCTCACAGCTGCCACCTTTTCTGGAGGAGTGGTTTTATCCAATGGGCACCTCTTCACCCAGGAAGTGGCACCCAGAGCCTATCACCAAAAGAGAGTACAAGATGCCAACACCTTTTGCCTCAAATGGGTTATGGTTTATGATCCTCAAAGTCCTGGCTAGCATTCACCTGAACCACATCCTTGCTTTTAGCATTTCCCCCTTCTCTCTTCCCTGCTTCCCTCACTCCCTTACAGGTTTTCCCCAAGGATCTGCCTGAAAAGGTCACAGGCTCTGAGGTCCTTTTTCAGCATCCCTCCTAGGAAACAGACCAGAGACAGAAACGTTTGCTAGGTGATGTTTAAGACATGATTCTGATCCTTTTAATACTTCTTGGTCCTTTACAGAGGCAACACATTAACATGAAAGAAGTTAAAAGCTAAAGAAGTAGATAACAATGAAGACGCTTTGGGACATGTCACAAGGTACTACTACACAATATTTAGATGAGATTTAGGAGTACAATGGTTTGAAGGAGAGTGGCAGAGACCAATAAGAAGAATCTTGGAGGAGGAAATAGCATGAACAAATTTAAGAAGGCAAGAAAAATACAGTTGTAGATGCAAAGCTGTAGTGCCGGGCCCTCCAACCTTGGTGTGCACCAGAATTTCCTAGAGGGATTGTGTGAACATAGATTACCAGCCCTACCTGGTTTAGAAGTGCTTGCATTTCTAACGTGCTTCCAGGGGATGCTGGTGCTGCTGGTCTGAGGACCACACTTTGAAAACCACCGCTGCCTCTGGGTAAGATGTGAGAGGCTTAAGAATTAGTATTTCATGGTTGCATCCTTACACCAGAGACCCTCCTGCCACCACTCACATAGCAGATTTCAGGGGATAGAGGACAGATACTTAAAGAACAAGTTATCAAATTCTTGGCTTCTGACATTATAGGAGACTTTTCCTAAATCCCTCTCAGAGAAGCAGTAAATCTTAAAAGCAGTGACTAACTAACGCAAGGACCAGGGCCAGAGGGAGAGAAAATCTTGTGGATTTTCAAAGCTTGGCCCTAAGCATCGAAAGCTGAAGTCTCCAAAACTGAGATCATAGGGTTTGTACCATCAACCAAGGATCAGGGAATAGGACCTGCTCCCTGTTTTTGTAACTCAAGAGTTATTGGAACACAACCACAACCATCATTTACATATTGTATAAGCTGCTTGCCTGCTATAATGGCAGAGTTGCATTGTTGCCACAGAGACCAAATGTTCCACAAAACCAACAATATTTAGTATCTGAGTTTGTCAACACCTGCCATACCACAGAGTAAGGAAAATGGGAAGAAAAAGGGGGATGATGGTGGAAGAGCAGTTCCCCCATCACTGAAAAAGGAGATGACTGTCTTAACACCAGGTAGGAAAGTAGAAAATCATTAGGATTATGATGAATTTATCTCTTAGCCCCAAAATGAGGATATGAGCAGTTATGTTCAGTTCTAGGGATAAAAGTTTCCATTTTTGCATTTCTGAATTATCAGTAAAATTCACATCTGCTTAGGGGTAATTTAGCAGGATGAGAATGGAAGTGTGGAACCAAATGAGAGGAAGGTACATGTGGGTCAAACTGTGGAGGCTTTTACACTTGAAGGGCAAGGGCTGGGTCTGTCCATCTCGGACAGGGGTCGGCAAACTTTTGAGATTCAAGAGCCGCCAGGGGTCAGCAAGCTGCGGCTCGCCAACTGTGGCTCTGAAGTAAAATTGAAAATGAAAATAAAACTATCATAGTTTCATTTATAAAAAAATTTAAAGGATATTATTCACATAATGGTGATTATGTAAAAATATACTTACGGCTCTTGAATAATTTTTAAATTGTTGTGAGGGATAGGATTGGCTCTTCCAGGGGTAGGCAAACTTTCGTGATGGAATATACCAAAAGAGCCGCATGTGGCTTTCAAACCACAGTTTGCTGACCCCTGCTCTCGGGTGTCCACCCCTATGGTAGGGCAGGGTTTCTGGCTGTGATGAGATGTAGAACCACATAGTTCCAAAGCTGTCCCCTGTGGCCACATGTCATGCTTGTCAAGCTGCTTTCAGACACCACCTCATCTGTGCCTTACAATACCTCTGAAGGTACACTTCTCATTCCATCTTGGAGTGGAGGCAGCTGAAGCTCTGAAAGTCCGAGTGACTTGTCTTGGGAATCAAAGCCCAGGTTTCTAACGCCCTATTCAGGGCTCTCCCACTATACTGCACAGGAGAGGGGGAGGCTGATATATACCCCAGGATACACTGCCATAACTTTCTCATGAGCTGGGTATGAAAGGAGATACAAAGCACGAGGAGGCTGTTAAGGATGATTCTTTTGTAATAAAGGGAGTAAGTTCATTCATTCATTCACTTACTTATTTTCTCCTCCTGACCTCTGAGGAGAAATACATTTTGTTTTTTTTCCCCAAAGTGCTTAAAAACTATTGATCACCAGGCCGGCTGAGTGGCGTGTGGGTTAAGAGTTGGCTTGGGATACCAGCTCTGAGCAGCAGGGCCCCGGTTCGGATCCCACATGAGGGCCAGTGACACTGCGCCCTCTACAGCTAAGATGGTGAACAACAGCTTGACCTGGAGCTGGGCTGCTGTGAGTCGCTGGCGACAATGTAGGCTGCCCTGGGCTGCTGTAAACTACTGTAAGTGGCTGGGAGCCAGTGTGAGTGGCCAGCAGCTGGTGTGAACTGCCGTGAGCTGCAGTAAGTGGCCATCCAATGGCCGGTGAACAACTCCCTCACCTGGGAAGAGCACAATGATAATACCAACATGGGCCAGTAAAGCGATGTCTTCCACTACTAGATTGAAGAACAAAAGGACAGCAACTTGTCTGTTCCCCTTCCCCAATTCCCCAATGCTATTCCCCTCTCCCAATTCCCCAATAAAATCTTAAAAAAAAAAAAAAAAGGCTGTTGATCACCCTTAACAGTTGTCTAATCACATTTGTTTAGTGAAACTGCACAGTAGAAGAACAAAAGCATAAACCTCTACAGTCAGATAACTTTGGATTTAAATTCCAGTCTTATTATTTACTAGCCAAGACCTGGGACAAGTCATCTAACCTTTCTGTACCTCACTTCTCTCCTCTATAAATTCGGGCTAATAAGACATGCTTTTAATCCTTCAGTAGGTAACAGGTATAGGAAAAGAGACAGGATTTTCTGTTGAGTGACTAGGTGCAAACTCAAGGTTGCCTTTCACTGAAATGGCTCAGATGGGGGTGCTCCCCCTCCTCTGTGAGAGGGGCTGTGCAGGGCCTCAATGTCCTACAGGGTTCCTGGGTGCTATCAGCATTAGTATGCAATTCCAAGAAGCCTTTCTCTGCTAGCAAGACCACTCTTGACTGCAGAGGCCCACATTGTTACATGCTCTATTCTGTCCCCACTATTGTGCTTATAAAAAGGGAAAAGTGGAAGGGGTGGGGATGGGGATCCCCCGCTGGAGCTCAATTCATGAATTGTTCAGCCAGGCCTGGCCCTGGCAGGCCTCATGACATGGTGCCAAGCAAGATGGGCTGTTTCCGGTCCCTATCTGTCCTGCACCAGGGGTTGGGATGAATTCTACAGTCCATGTGACATGAATAAAGGAATATGCTTTATTGGAAAAAAGAACAACTTGCAGAAGGCAATGGGTAACCAGAGAGAAGGAGCCTCAGGTCCATGGATTCTCCCATCAGAGGGAGAAGTGTGTCCGGGCCCAGGCTCTGCTGGGCTTGCAGTTTGGTCTATGTTCCATGAAAAGCTCCTTCCCCTAGGCCTCTCTTCGTATAGGGGAATCTTAGGAAAGTAGCCTTTTTTAGTGAAGAATACCTGGGCAGCTTGAGCCAGTGGTGTGGGGAACAAGGGTCAGCCAGTGCACAGAAAATGTGTTTTTCTGGCCTAAGGAGCCACAATGGGCTCCAGGCCAGCCCTCCCCTTGCCTGTGGGCCAGGAGAGCCTAGGGAGACAGGGATGGCTCTGTGATCCTGTCACTCTGCTTTAAAACCACACATGACCACATCTTGAAAACTTGGGCCTGAACTCTGGGCTCTCTTCCCAAGGGGGAGAGAGAGGCAGGCTGACTAACTTCGGGTAAAACCAAGTTCAGCGTTTCTGGAAACATTCACAAAGCAGAATCTGCTTGTAGCAGAATCACAGGTTTCGTTTTGGGATCAAATAGGCATCTCTCTCCCTGAGAAGTGATTTGTATTAGAAATGCTTTATTTTGACTCCAGTGATCGAGTGACAAGTCTGGGTGAGATCAGATGACTAAAGAATGGTTCACAGAAGGATTTTTATTTAATCCTTATTCTTCCTGTGGGTCCGTGCACTTGGTGGGCATTGTGACACCACTGACAACTCCCCAGGAAGAGCACAAACAATGCCAGGGGGTGAGTAAGGCCCAGCTGCAGTCACTGTGGTTAGCACCCACGGGCCTGGGGTGAGTTAAGGTAAACTATTTTATCCACGTTGGAATAAAACAACTAAACAGTAAGATCCAAGCCTTGTTCTGAAAGAAATAATTTATTTAAAAATCAACTTTTGCCTGGGAAGAAAAGAAAAGGCAAGCGGCTCACATTTCCAGTGACGACTTCTAGATAAAAGCCTGAGTTCCGAGTGCAGGCTGTGAGACACAAAAGGGGCTGTACAAGAAGATGGTGTGTTTCCTCCCCTGGCAGCGGCTGGTATTATGCCACGTTCTCATCGGCCTACGATGATTTAACTGTACTATCTGCCTAAAGGCAAGAAGCAATTGAACAAAATTAACAAGAGGAAAATCCCATGAGACAAACAATGGTATCTTTAGCTGAGTCTTGTCTGAAATAATCTAAACCATTTATTAAGCATCAACATCCTTCTAGGTACTAGTATTACTAGGATTAATAACTCCACGAAGCATATATTTTTATAATATTTACCATTTTACAGGTGAAAAACTGTGGCAATGTCCTTCATTAGATGAGTAGATAAACAAATTGTGATACATTCAAATAATGGAATATTATGCAGCACTAAAAAGATGTGAGCTTTCAAGCCACAAAAAGACATGGTGGAAAGGTCAATGTATATTATTTTATTATTAAGTGAAAGAAGCCAAACTGAAAAGGCTATATACTATAGGATTCCAGCTATACGACATTGTGAAAAAGGCAAAACTATGGAGACAGTAAAAAAAGATCAGTGGTTGCCAGGGATTTGGGGGTAGGGAGGGATGAATAGGCAGAGCACAGAGGATTTTTAGGGCAGTGACACTATTCTGTATAATACTATAATGGTGGATACATGTCATTATGTATTTGTCTAAACAATAGAATGAACAACAAACACTAAGAAAGAACCTTGATATAAACTATGGACTTCAGTTGATTAAAAACAAACAAACCAGTGGCAAGTATTCATTCACCATTCGTGTTCCCTCTGCCGCACCTCCACCATCCTTCATGCCATGGCCAGCACACAGTGCTCAATAAACATGTCAGATGAACAACTGAATGACTGCCTGCTAACAGACTCAATTGTATTCAGTTAGCAGGTAGACATTTCTTTTATCCTCGGCAATGAATCATGATTATTCCAAAGCGGTTATGGCAGCTCCATTTCCCAGTGTAGTGATTGGCCTAGGAGTGGGTGCAGGGACCAGTTTTGATCAATGAAACACAAGAGAAGGACTGATGCTTAGCTGGAACACACCAGAATGGTGGTACTAGTTGTTAAATTATTGAAATACTTCTGGTAAGTACTGCTTCCTTGGTCTCCCTTCCTCTTGCCTCAGACCTCCTGAATCTTCCTACAACCCAACATTTACTAGGTTACATCTGGCATAGAAATGGGCCTCCAAGGCTTTCCCCCAGGGCTACAACCAGCATTTGATATATTTTGATCATCCAAGGAGGTTTCTAAGAAAAAATTCTCCTGAATGAAAACGCAGAGGCTAATGGCCGTTTGCTCATACCCCTTCTCCTTGACTTTACACTGTTCTCTGGCACTGTGGCAGCCATCTTGTGACAATGAGGCAACAAGCCCACAAGAAGATAAACAGCCTGAGTCCTTAATGGTACTGTTGAGCCACAAGACACCAAACCTGGAGATGTCCTCCCTCTAGTTGTTTATTAAGTAAGGCAATGAAATATCTTTATAGAGGCCTTGATTAATTAGTTCTTCTGTTATCTGTAGCTGAACACATCCTAAACCATACAGACTCAGGTTCAAAGGGTTAAGTAATAGTAATGTTGACACCGAGTGCTAAATATGTGCCAAGAACTGTGCTAGGCTATTTGTGCTCATCCTTTGCTCTTCTTAGTAACTGTAGAGGGAGATACTGTTGTTATCCCCACTTTTCATATAATGAAACTGAGGCTTGGGAAATTAAAAGACCTTACTCAAGATCACAAAACTAGTAGTAGTAAAGCTAGCTACTGGGCTGGACTAGAACACAAATTGTTTCATTCTTAGCCTGCCTTTGTATTAATCCTGACTGCACACCAGGAAACGCTTGTGGGGAGATGGTTGGAGGAGCCTCCATGGATGCCTAATGATTTCTCCCTCCTTGGCTTCCAGGTAGAGTTATAATCTTTCTATTGTTTTCTGCCTCTCCTTGGTCCCCTCTTTCCATTACCATCAACTTCTGGTGAGAAACGATGCATTTGCATATTGAAGAGCTACCAATGGCCTCCGTGGTGTTTTAACTATAAAAACTATCTGGTTTTAACTTGGGCTTTGAACCTGAATATGGATTAAGAGATGAGCAGGTCAGCAGGTGCTGAGAAATTCATTTATAAAATGCCCCTAAACAGCACTGGAGCAATTCAGAAAAATGGTGCCCACTTATTAAGGTTTCTACAGGCAACACTTGCCTGAGTGTAAATACTTGAACTGCCCTTGCTCTTGTGTTGACTGCCAGAAAGCAGTCATTTATTTAACTAACTTTTTAAATTTTTTTTTTTTTTTTTTTTTTTTTTTTTTTTTTTTTTTATGGCAATGTCACTGGCCCTCTTATGTGGGACTGAACCGGTGGTGCTCGCTTCCCAAGCCAGCGCTTAACCACCGCGCCACTCGGCCGGCCCTATTTAACTAACTTTTAAATGGGTTCAAGAAAACCGCATGTATATGATAAATTCTAATCTCAAACACAAAGAGGTGCATGAATTTTATTAATATAAAATTAGTGCCTCTCTGCCACTGCTAATATATAATAAGTAAATATTTGTTAAAACTGATTTGAAGGGGATGCTAAATTGTAGCTTGCAACAGATCTCTGTGTAAACTATGAAAATGTGCCCATGTACAATTTTCTGGGTGAGTATTCACAGCTTTCATCGCATTTTCAAAAGAGCCATGAACAGCCCACCAGGCAGAGAAGGGTGGGAGCCGCAGGCTCAGAGGGAGCTCACGAGTGGCTCCTGACCCCTCCCCTCCACCCAGCTATCTTCATTTTTGGCTTTCCCTTGTGGATCTGGGGAGTGACTAGACTGCAACCACTTGTTTCTCTAATCACTACCATCCTCTGGATTAAAATAAGCTGGAGGGGTTTTATGATCCAAATAAAATAATATAAAATTACTTTGCAAAATTATACAAAAGTAAGGAATTACAGAAAAGGTAGGAAGTTGCCAGTATAGTGAGTGTTAGTGTAATGATTGATTCCTGATCTCTTGAACAACCCATCTATAGGTTATTTACTTAATATTCTAAGTGCCGGAAGGCACTAATACTGTGCTAATGTGTGTTGGTAGCTTCCTATCTCACTTATTCCCCATACCAACCCTATGAGGTGAAGTACTATTATCTCTACTTTTCAAATGAGGGAAACTGAGGCCTAGAGAGTTTAGGTAATTTATCCAGTTTATACAGAGAATGGTTTGAACCAGAGGCATTCTCACTTTGCCCCTAAATCTTAACCACTATTGAGCAGAACCTGTGCCAGAAGCTGTGCTAAACATGAAATGAGTATTAAGTTATGGAAACTTCACAACAAAACAATGAAATGAATATTATTATTGTTCCCGTTTTACAGAAGCCAAAACTGAGCTGGAGATTGCCCATCTCCTGCCACAAGGTCATAGAACTAATAAATATTGGAGCTGAGATTTATCCAAATCTTACTCCAGAGTTCACACACTTAACCCTTGCACTGAAATGACATGCTTTAAGAAGCCACATAAATCAGCCTCCAAATAACCATTGGGACCATTCATTAAAGGCGATTTATGTTATTGGAGGATCTGTTATTGTTTTCAAGATTCAAACACTTTTCAGTGATGAATAGTTTCATCAGTCTTCTCACACTTTCCATGATCACACATTGGTTTCAATAGACACTCACTGTATGCCTACTGTGTAGAAAGCACAGACAGAGGGCTAGAGGGGCTGCGAAGATGAACCAGGGTGGTCTGTGCCCTCAGGGAGTCCTTGTCTAGGCTGGCAGACAGACACAGACATAAACATACCATACAAAACACTGATGACCTGTCCTGACGACGTGCTGTAGGAGTCTGGGGTGAATTCTGTGACTTTTGCTGGCTGTTCATGTTCCCTGGTGGGGAGAGGGGCAGCTGTGATCGTGTCAGGGTTTCATGTCATGCCTGCAGCCAGGGGAGAAAAGCAGTGCTGAGATATTATTCAGCCCACTAGCTCCTCTGCTGGTTCCAAACTGTAAGAAAAAGGATGATTTGGTCTCCAAATCCAGCTGGTCACATGCCAAGGCAGCTCTTTGTTTTCCCTGCCCAGTTTCACGGCCCATACCTTCACTGCCTAATGCATGGTCAGATTTCAGAGTTGTGGGGTTCTGCGTGGTCACACAGGAACAGACCCTTCTCTCACCACTTCCAGCTCTGTGTTGGAGACATTGAGCCCTTAGAATCCCCGCCTGCCTATTTCCCAACTGATGATTAACTGTAGCTGACGACCCAGCATTACATAAGAGGATTATGAAACTGTAACAGAGAGGTAGGTGATCTGTGTTATAAATAGACAAAAACCTCATTACTGTGCTGCTTTAAGACTCAGAGACATCTAGTGGCAGAAAATTATATCTGCAGGCCTAGCCGATCCTCTCCAATTATGTGACTTCAAAAAGTTCTAATTAGTGAAACTTTTGTACATGCTCAAACTAGGAGGCTTTGGGTTAAATTATTTTGATAGAAAAGGAATGTACATATTTTTCACTTGTAGGAGTACAGTATTGTCTTTAATAAAAAGTATCATCAGGCAACTCTTCTCAAAGCTTTAAGTGCACATAATTGTATTTAGTATGTGAAAGAGAAAATTAAGATGCAATGACTCCGTTAACATCCTTTATATACGCATCTGTCATGGTGCTGAACTTTTTTGATTTGGTTAGGTTTTGCACCAATTTCACAATCATTACTATCAAATTGGCCTTACAGATGAACATATATGCTGGGCATGCCAAGAAAATGTATACACATTTTAAGAGATATTATCCATGTATTAATTTTCGAAGTTGAATTGGTAGCAATGTATAGTATGACATTTGCTCAAAAGATGGTGTTAATCAAATGAATGCTAGTGTCACCATGTGACAAGCAGGACAGTCAAAGAAAATGGCAGAAGCACGGTTGTCCTTCGAGGAGCACGAGACCATTTTGAAGTGGTATTTGAAATTCGAGAACGTTGTGGAAGTACAACGACAATGGAGGCGTGAGTACGCAGCAGAACCTCCAACACACCTAACAACTGCACGCATTCGTGGTAAGTTTGAGATGCTGGTGCTGTGTGTGATGTGCACCGGGGAAGATCCGGGGGGCTCACACAGCAACAAGTCCTGCTGCTTCTGCTGTGGTGTTGGAACAGCTTACACGCCCAGCACAGAAGTCTACCAAACAGTGCTCACCATGATCAGAAGTGTCTGGACGCTGATGGGAACCACTTTGAGCACCTCTTGTAATTGCAGAAATCAAACATGACTTTTATTCATCTTTTGTTATCGGTATATACCAAGTATAACAATTTTAATATAGTGTTTTCCTTTCTTAAAATGTGTATTTTTTTTTTTGCACCCTCTGTAGATTGAACAACTACCAAACCAATGAAAAAGCTTCCCCACAACACAGACTAGAAAATAAATTTAAATTAGGGAAATGGAGAAAGCTGCAGGGGAACCATTTAAGGGTAGGTATTGGTGGGTCCCAGAGAGCAATGCCCTGTGGCCTATACCACAGGCTGAGACCTGGGAAGACTGCAAGATACTCTGTGGAAGGTCAGAGTGGGAGCAGCAATGGGGCTATGTCACGCTCCCTTGCAGAGCCCTAAGGAAGTGGTAAGATCTAGAGAAGAACTGGCTGTACATACTTGACAGATGGGGCTTAGGCAGCCTCCCTGTTTCCTGCACTCCAGAAATACACCGGAATAGCGGAAATATTCCTGTACGCCCATGGGTGGTAGAAGGAAATACTAAACCCCTTGAATTGCTAACTGAGGACAAGGTAAGATGTGGAGTGTCCTGTCAGTTGCCTGTACGACATCCCACCCACCGGTGCCTTAATACCAGGAAAGCTTCCCATTACTTGGAAATGAACCTGAGGGAATGTAGGTGGGGAAATAAGGCCCAAACCGAGTGTCCCCAATTTTGCCGCCCCAGTGGAATGGAGATACAAAATAGAAATTCAACTGAGCTATAGAAAAAGATGAAAGTATGATTTCTTTAGAGCTAACAAAAGCAGGAAACTTTACCACTACTAGACCTGAAGAGAAGGGGACCCATAAGGGATTACTGCATGGACAGGGCCTCCACACAAGAGCTGTGGACTTTGCTAGAAGGATGTAGTCTGCAGCCTACATCCTTGGCATTGACACAGGTAGGGAGCTTGGGGAATATACCCTGATCTCATGCCCTCACTTTCTAATCTCTGTCAGTGCACCTCCAATGGAAAGCCCAAGTGGAAGCCAAGAGGCAAGGGAGTCATTGATGGGTCAGCCTTCCCAGCCAGGCACAGAACAGAAAGGAAATGGGAGAAACTGGAGTTAGCTGGGCACGTGGAAGTGATCCAACACTAATAGCTTTCTTCACCTAAAATATCTGTTTCTATATTACTCCACTCCCGCTCCCTCTCCCACACACATTCTAGCCATTCATTCATTTGTTGCTTATTATTATTCAAGGTATAACCAAACTTTTTTCTGGTTACAAAACTCTTCATATTCAAAAATATGAATGCAAAAGTATTCATTTAAAAATACATAAAGCTGTACAGAAAGTAAAACTCATCTTAATTCCACCAACCAGAGATGATCATTGTTAATGTTTTAATCTATACTCCTTTATGCATTCTTTCTATTCATGTCTATTCATCTTTAAGAAATGAATCTTGGAGGGCCGGCCACGTGGCTCAGTTGGTTAAGAGTTGGCTTAAGAGTGTGTGCGCTGAGCAACAGGGCCACTGGTTCGATTCCCACATGGGCCAGTGATGCTGCGCCTGAGCTGAGCTGTCGCTGAGCTTCCAACAGGTGGCAGGATGGCTCAGCTGGTATAACAACAAGATTGCCTCTTTGATGGTGGGCCATGCCCACCTGCAACTAAGACTGAAACTGGCACCGTAAGCGAGCTGCTGCAGGGATGGCTCAGTGGCTAGAGCGTGCACTCTTAACAAAAAGGCTGCTGGTTGGACTCCTGCATGGGATGGTGGCTACGGTCACCCGCAACTAAGATTGAACTCAGCACCTTGAGCTTAGAGGCCACGAGCTGCCATCGGGAAGCCAGAAGGCGACTGGCACTCTCCACAACGAAGATTGAAGAACAACAACTTGGCCGGCCCTCTTCCCCAATTCCCCAATGCTGTTCTCTTCACCCAATTCCCCAATAAAATCTTAAAAAAAAAAAAAAAAAAAAAAAGAAATGAATGAATCTTGGGCCAGCTGAGTGGCTCATTGGTTAAGAGTTAGCTTGGGAGGGAGAGATCTGAGCAGCAGGGGTGAGGGTTCAGATCCCACATGGGCCAATGACTCTGCGCCCTCTACAGCTAAGATGGTAGATGATGGCTCGACCTGGAGCTGGGTGGCCATTAGGCAACGGTGCAGGCTGCAGCAGGGCTGCCGTGGGCTGCCGTAAGCTACCATGAGTGGCTGTCAGCCTGTGTGAGCAGCCATGAGCTGTCGTAAGCAGCCGTCCAATGGCCTGCGATCGACTGCCTCAGCCGGGAAGAGTGCAATGATCACAATACCGACACGGGCCAGTGAAACAACATCCTCCACAGCTAGACTGAAGAACAAAAGGACAGCAACTTGTCTGTTCCCCTTCCCTGATTCCCCAACTTTGTTCCCCTCCCCCAATTCCCCAATAAAATCTTAAAAAAAAAAAAAAGAGTGAAATGAATCTTCCTGTGTAAAGATATTTTACAGTCTATTTTCCCACTCAATAAATTGCATAACTCTCTCCATGTCGATATAGATCTATATCATCATTTTCATTAGGTGCATAATATCATATACTATCTTTTTTTTCTTTCTTTTTTATTAGTTTCAGGTGTACAACACAATGCAATAGTTTTATTCTTTACCCCCCAAAGTGACAACCCCCTCCCCCAGTTTGCCACCCCACTTCCCCCCCATATCATACATATCTATCACAACTCCCCTGACTCCCCTCCACAGTATACTCCACATCCCGTGACCATCCACATATTCAGTTACAGTTGACATACCATACTATACAACATCAGTTTCAGGTATACAGTGCAGTGATCAAGCCTCTACTCCATCCATGAAGTGGTTTCCCTAACAAGACATGTGACTATCTGACATGCCACAAAATTTTTACAACATTATTATATTCCCTGAACTGTGTTTCATATCCCTGTGGCAATATTGTAGTTGCCTATTTATGCTGTCTAATCCCTTCCCTTTCCCCTCCATCCCCACCCCCTCCCAACTAGCAACCCTCAGTTTTTCCTCTACATCTACAAGTCTGTTTACTTTGATCGTTCACTCAGCTCTTCAGACTCCACACACAAGTGAGATCACATGGTACCTGTCCTTCTCCGACCGACTTACTTCACACAACATAATAGTCTCTTCACAATATTATCAATTACATTCCCAGAACTGCCCCCATATCCCTGCGGCAACATTGTAGTCCCATCTACACTGTCCAAACCGTTCCTCCTCCCCATCTTCCCCACTCCCTCCCAGCCATCAACCATCAGTTTTTCCTTTATATCTGCTTGATGACTTCAATCTTCTTACATTTACTGAGACTTATTTTGTGGCGTAACATGGTTTATCTTGGAAAATGTCCCATGTGTACTTGAGAGGAATGTATATTCTGTTTTTTCAGGGTGAAATGCTCTAAAAATATCAACAAAGTCCAGCTGGTCTAAAGTATCATTTAAAGCCCCTCTTTCTGTGTTGATTTTCTGTCTAACAGGTCTGTCCATTGGTGACAATGGTGTTGAAGTCCCCTACTATGATAGTGTTACTATTGATCTCTGTTTTTATGTCTGTCAAAATCTGTTATATGTAATTAGGTGTTCCTATGTTGGGTGCATAGATGTTTATTAGGCTTCTAGTGCCCTTCTTTGACTTTTATCGTAGTCATTTTAAAGTTTATTTTGTCCAAAATAAGTATTGGTACTCCAGCTTTTTTTCCCCCGCATTTCCATTTGCATGAAATATCTTATTCCATCTGTAAACAGCGTATACCTGTGTCCTATTTTCTTATCCACTCAGCCACTCTCTGTCTTTTGATTGCAGCATTTAGCCCATTCACATTTAAAATGATTATTGATAGGTGCATATGTATTGCCATTATGTTATTTGTATTCCTGGTCTCCCTGGGTTAGCTTGTTTACCCCTTTCTTTTGTTTAAAAAAGCTCTTTTAACATTTCTTGCAATGCTGGCTTGGTGGTAATGAATTCCTTAAGCTTATTCTTTTCTGAGAAGCTCTTTATTTCTCCTTCAATTTTAAGTGATAGCGAGGCTGGGTAGAGCAACCTTGGTTGTAGGCCGTTATTTTGTGTCACTTTGAATATCTCCTGCCACTCCCTTCTGGCCTGCAGAATTTCTGTAGACAAGTCAGCTGTTAGTGTAACAGGAGTTCCTTTGTATGTAACCTGCTGTCTTTTTCTTGCAGCCTCTACGATTCTGTCTCTGTCTTTAACCTTTGCCATTTTAACTATGATGTGTCTTGGTGTGGACCTGTTTGGGTTCAGCTTGTTTGGAACCCTCTGCACTTCCTGGGCATGTATGTTGGTTTCCTTCACCAGGGTAGGGAAGTTTTCAGTCATTATTTTTTCAAATACATTCTCGACACCTTGCTTCTTCTCTTCTCCTTCTGGTATTCCTATGAGTCTAAGGTGGTTGCGTTTCACCTTGTCCCATAGGGCTCTTAAACTATTTTCATTGTTTTTTATTCTTTGGTCTTTTTGCTGTGCCAACTGGGTGATTTCTGCTATTTTATCTTCCAAATCGCTGATCCGCTCCTCTGCTTCATCTACTCTACTGGTGATTCCTTCAAGTGTGTTCTTCATTTCAGTTATTGTATTAAGTTCTAACAGGTTGTTTTTTATGGTTTCTCTATCCTTCTTTATGTCCTCGCTAAGCTCCTTAAACATTCTTAACATCAGTGTTCTAAACTGTGTCTCTGAAAGGTTGGATCCCTCTGTTTCATTTAGTTCCATTTCTAGAGGTTTCTTCTTGTTATTATTATTTTTTTTTTTTTGAGGACACTGTCCCTCGCCCTCATAAGTGGGACCCGAACCGGGGCCGCTGGCTTCCCAAGCCAGCGCTTAACCGCCGCATCACTGGGCCGGCCCTCTAGAGGTTTCTTCTGATCTTTTACTTGTGACATGTTTCTTTGTTTCCCCATTCTGGCTGTCGTCGCTCTAGGATTGCTTTGATGTATTAGATAGATCACCAAGAGAGCCCTGGCTGGATCATGCAGGCACACAGCTCACGGCCCAACACTCCCAGGAAAACTCCCAGTCTCAGCCTGTCCCAATCAGCCGCTAGAAGATCAGGCCGAGCAGCCCGACAACCAATCACCAGCCTGGAAACTCTGCAAGTGCAGTGCGGAGAGCAGGGACCCGAGGCGGCTTGTGCACTTTCGCGTCTCAGTGAGCAGCCTGTTGGTGCCGGATCACTCCCACTAGGCGTTTCCCTGGCAACACAGCACAAGCCGTGCGGAGGGTGGGGATCCAAGGTGGCTCGCGCACTCCCGGGTCTCACTGAGCAGCCTGTTGGAGCCAAAGGGCACCCGCCCAGCGTTTCCCTGGCAACGCAGTATAAGCCGGGCGGAGGGTGAGGATCCAAGGCCGCATGCGCGCACATGCACACACGCACTTCTGCGCCAATTTCAGCAGACCAATGAGGTCTCAGACCTGATCCTCCGTGGGAGGGCCCAAACCCAACAAAATGGCGCCCTCCCTACACCACTCGCGTGCAGGCTCCACACCATGGGAACAATAGTCCAAACACCTCCAGCCTTTGCACCAAAGGTGCTCAGTTCAGTCCATCCCCGCAGGCTCCCAGGTCTGGCTCACACAGCCACTCCCTCCACCAGGAACCAGGTAAGTGCTCACCGGTGAGCAAGCCTGGGCGCCGGCCCCACTGATGCTCCAGCTGCTCTTAGCCTCTCCAAGCTGAGCAAAGAGAGTCCTCACTAATTTACTGCCAGCTATCTTAGAACTCCTCTTCCCAGCAAAGGAACTCTGGGCTGGTGAGCTCGGTGTGCGGCCGGAGGGTCTCTCCCCCAACCAGACAAGCTTCCCACGGCTGGGGCTTCCCTCACGGGGCTCGCCCTCTCTCGTCTCCGCCCGTCCTACCAGACCCGATGCGGCTTCCTCTTTAAGTTCTTCGTTTAGTGGTTCTGTCCTCCAGTGTTCTGGGGACCTCCAGGGTTGAATGCTGTATAATTTGTTTGTAATTTTGTGTGATCCTGGGAGGCAGTTAGCACAGCGTCTGTCTATTGTGCCATTTTACCGGAAGTCTTCTCATATACTATTTATAAATAAACCATAAAGAGTCACTTTTTTGAGGGGTATGTAGGTGGTTTCTAATTTTTTGCAACTGTAAACAATGTTGATAAATATCCTTGTGTGTTGGGGTCTTTGATTTGTTTGTCCAGTTATTTCCCCAGGACAATAGTTCTCAAAGTATGTACCATGAACTCTTTGGAAATGCCTGAGGGGCTCCTACAGGGATGAAGTGAAAGTCAAATATTAGGGCTCCAGCCCCTAGCCCTGCTTCAGCAATCACAGGTTCTCTTCTCTCTGCTCTATTTGCTATGAAGAGAGATTTCCACCACTAAATGTGGCTAGAAACCCTGTGCTTTAGGACATAGTCAAAGAAAAATGAAATTGCTAAGTCAAAGAGTATGCATGTTTAAAGATCTGATACATACTGCCAAATGAGTCCTCCCTTAAAAGAACATGCTAATTTACATTCCTACCAAAAGCATATGTGTTTCTATATCCACATCAACATTTTTCACTTATACTGATCTAAAGACAAAAATGCTGTTCTTTTCATTTACATTTCTTTGATTTAGTAATTATATTAGTTTCCTATTGCTGCTGTAATGAATTACCACCAACTTAATAGCCAAAAATAAAATAAATTTATTATCTTACAAGTCTGGAGGTCAGAAGCCCAACACGCGTCTCCCAGGGCTGAAATCAATGTGCCAGTAGGGCTGCATTGCTTTCTAGAAACTCAAAGGGAGAATCTGTTTCCTTGCCTTTTCCAGCTTCTAGAGGACACCTGCATTCCTTGGCTTGTGTCCATTTCCTCCACCTTCAAAGCACATCACTCTAACCTCTACTTCTACCCTCACATCTCTTTTTCAAGACTCTGACCCTCTTGCCTCCCTCTTCCATTGATGAGAACTCTTGTGATTACTTTGGGCCCACCCAGATAACCCAGGATCATATCCCCATCTCAAAATCCTTAATCACTTCTGCAATATCTCTTTTGCTACGTAAGGTAACATATCCACAGGGTCTAGAGATTAGGACATGACATATTTGGTGGGGAGCGGGATGGGGGGCAGGGGTGGGGTGGGGAGGGGCATTATTCTGCCTATCACAGTAATGATACAGGGCATGTTTTCTTTTGTTTATTGACCATTTACAGTTCTTTCATAAATTAGCTCTCCATGTCCTTTGCTCATTTTGCTATTAGAATATTTGTGTCTTTGTAGCTGATTTGCAAAAAAAATTACATATTTTGAAGTTATAAACATGTTACCTATTACACATGTTACAAATATTTTTTTCCACATTTCTGGTTTTTAAAATTTCCTTAGGCTGTATATTAGTCAGCTCAGGCTGCCATAACCAAATACCATAGACTGGGTGCCTCAAACAACGGAAATTTATTTTCTCATAGTTCTGGAGGTTAGAAGTCTAAGATCAGGGTGCCAGCAGAGTCAGTTTTTAGTGAGTGCTTTCTTCCCGAGGCTTACAGACAGCCATCTTCTTGCTGTGTCTTTGCATGGCAGAGTGAGAGCAAACTCTTTGCTGTCTGTTCTTATAAGATCACCAATCCCATCATGATAGCCACCCTCATGACCTTATCTAACCTTAACTATCTCCCTAAGGCCCCATTGTTAAATACCACCACATGGAGGGGTTAGGGCTTCAGCACATGACTTTTGTGGGAACATGAACATTCAGTTTATAATGGGAAGATTTCACGTTTTCACGTGGTCAAATCTGTCAATCATATTCTTGATGCTCTTTGGCTTTGATATGTTTAGCTTAGTAAGGTCTCTCTGGAGATTCATGAACATATATGTATACTTTATTCTTAAACTTTTACATATTTGCCTTATTTTACATTAAAATTTTAATCATTCTGGAATCTACTTTGGTATAAAGTCTGACTGTTTTTTGCCCACTGAAAGTACTTTGGTTACCATTTTATTCTTCAAATACAGCGTCAGATAGACTCTAAGCACGTAAGCCTTTAATCAGAACAGGAGTCTTGGGTTTGCCATCATCTGCATACTGGCCTGTTGAAACTTGTCTTCTTCCTTCCCTGTTTGTGCTGGTTGCAGAAAACAATTTTTTGTCTTGCTGGGAAATCCATTCATTCAGTAAAAGAGCAACAATTAAAGCTGACTTTTCGTTTTTTGAAATAATGAGTTTCATTAATATTTCAGTCTTAAACAGCATTCTGTGTACAGCAATTTACGATCAACTCATCTGCATTCTGCAGTTTCTTTTTTGAGGGCAGTGTCACTGGCCCTCATATGTGGGACCCAAACCGGGGCCGCTGGCTTCCCAAGCCAGTGCTTAACCACCGCACCACTCGGCCGGCCCCCGATCAACTCATCTGAAAGTGTGCTTATGGCTTCCATATTCCTTTGAATCCTAAAGTTATTTGATCTTCAAAAACCAATAGGAAAAAAAACTATCTGTGGAAGAAACCTATTTAGATATTTGAACTTTAAAAATCTTGGGCTTCATCTGTCAGGGCCACTCAGTGTCCTGTACACAGCCAGTATGAAATGTTTGTACTTGGGATGACAGGTTCTGAGGTGAAGCTTCAGAATGCAGAAGGGCGAGTTCTAAATGTTGTGAAACAGGCTTAGTAATTAATAGTTTCACACAATACTGGTCTATTACGCATTAATTATAAAATAACATAACATAGTATATAATAATAACAAATACAAGCATAAAACAATATTGATGATTACATATTCAATTGTATTAAAATCTTTATTTAATCCAATAAGTCTTCCATAAGCCCCTACTATATGCCTCCGCCTTATGTTTCCAGGGACTGAAACGTGTGCATGGCAATAAAACAAATATTTGTGATACAACTAATTTTAGATGCAATACAACTTTGTTGAGTTAATACATAAATTTACATTATAGGTATGGTATGATATTGCATAATATATTTTATTATAATTAATACTGTGAAAGCAAATTTTACTATTTCATGGTCAAACCTTGAAAATGAGCAATTTACAATTCAGAAAGGAGTTAAATTTCAAAGATTTGTTTCTAAATCAGTTGTTTAAAACTCAGAAATCGTGTTAGTATAAAAAGAAGATTCTAAGCAGTGGTGAGAGCCAGCCTAGCTATAGGTTGGTTGGTTGAAATTGATTGAAATAAAAACTTTTTGATTGGTTCAAATTATATGCATTTTCTATGAGAAGTATTTGAAATAATATCCATTTGTTATTCAGAATACTTTTCAAATATGACACTAATGACTAAAAGAAAAAAGCAATACGACTTAGTAAGACATGCTTTATTTATCTAGAATGATAGTCCTGAAGGAAGTTGAAAGTTTAGTACAAAGAGAATACCTTCTTTGGAAATTCCAGAAAGGTTTGGGGAACTTTTCAGGAGATTGATGGCATACTCTATGTCACAGTTGTTCTTCTCCTTGTCTTTAATACAGTGTGTTGCCTCACTGTTCATGCTTATCCGTCATTATTTACAGCTGTGTTTTAATTAATAAATGAAAAGCTGAGAAGCCAGGAGAGCAGTGGGTTAATCAAGGAGAGGGCACAGCATTTGTGAGA
Organism: Aselliscus stoliczkanus; assembly: GCA_033961575.1. Lineage (NCBI taxonomy): Eukaryota > Metazoa > Chordata > Mammalia > Chiroptera > Hipposideridae > Aselliscus > Aselliscus stoliczkanus. Next base: position 31,247,828 of record CM066731.1, read on the forward strand.
TCACCCTTGGGAAAAGAAGTGATAAAGAAAAAAATCAGTGGCTTCTGTGAACTGGCCCCAAGGCCATTGTGGGAAATCCTACTGAAGATGCATAACCTTCACCAAATAATAGTGATAGTCTCTGCTGCCATGTCACCTTCACCTAACTGCTGGTCCTGGTTCCAAATGTTGCCAGAATTAAGCCTGAAACTATGTATCCCCTGCGGGAAGGGAGATTTGCAAAACTAAGGAGAGTTTGAGGATTGATAATTAAAGAAACAAAAACAAAGTCAATTTAAGTCAAGAGAAAACAAAAAAATCAAGTAGGAAGGGCAAAGTCATTATAGTATACTACGTGGCTCAGCTGTCAATAAAAAACCATAAAAGATAAACATTTGGGCTCGTTAGCAATTTATTGTCGTTCGACTCCAAATTCATACATCATTGCCAGCCTGACCTGTGAAAATGGATTAGGGTTCTTTAACTATTTCTCCTGCAGCAGGCATGATGTTAAAAGCTTTGTCATTAGAGGGCACTGGAAAGACACTGGAGGAGGAAGGGGCTTTTCTTCCTGGTTCCAGTGTTTTCTGTTTTGTCTTTTGCTCCTACTGTTCGGTTGCCAGCAGTGGGTGTGTTGGGGAGACATCCAGTGGCATTCACCCCCATTAAGTTACAGAGGCCCCTCCTAGATAGCTTCCTATTGCGTTTCCGCAGCATTCCCATGACTGATTCCCAGTGAATCATGCCAGGACCCTGGTGGTTGCCTTCTCAGCTCTCCAGAGAGGGGTTTCTGCTTGCAAGTCCTGGCCATAGTTTTTCTACCCACCTGCACTCTGGAGCAGCGTCTCCTGCTTGTTCAGTGACTGTGGCCCAGCTCTGGCCTGAAGCAACTCAGTACACTTCTCTGTCATTCCAGCCTTAAGGCCGGATGCTCCTCACTTGAAAAGCCTTGCTCATCTCTAGGGTATTCTTTGGAATTCTCTTTCTCCTTTAAGATAATCCTATATTGTAGTTAATATATTATATTTATTATGTATTTAAATATCATATTTATTTAAATATATTTATGAACCACAATATATTAAATTTATATTAAACTTTGCCTCTATTGATTACTAATGGTTTCTTTTTTTTTTTTTTTTTAAAGATTTTATTGGGGAATTGGCGGAGGGGAACAGCGTTGGGGAATCGGGGAAGGGGAACAGACAAGTTGCTGTCTTTTTGTTCAGTTTAGTTGTGGAGGATGTTGCTTCACTGTTGGTATCATCATTGCGCTCTTCCCGGATGAGGCAGATCGGTCGCTGGCCTCTGGATGTCGCTCACCGCGGCTATTGGCAGCTCACGCTGGCTGCCAGCCGCTCACACTGGCTGCGGGCCACTCACTGTAGCCTATGGCAGCCCACTGCAGCAGGGGCTGCAGCCCACACCATCACCGGGGCTCGCACAGCCCAGCTCCAGGTGGAGCTGTTGTTAGCTGTAGAGGGCAGTGTCACTGGCCCTCATGTGGGATCCGAACCGGGGCCGCTGGCATCCCAAAACCAGCGCTTAACCAATGCGCCACTCGGCCGGCCCACTAATGGTTTCTATCTTCTGATTGGACCTTGATCAATTCAACACTGAATATTTATCTAATCGAAATTGATGTAATTATTTGGGGAGTTGGATAGTGTGTGTGTGTGTGTGTGTGTGTGTGTGTGTGTGTGTCTGTGTGTGTGTGTGTCAGAGAGACAGAGAGAGAGAGAGAGAGAGAGAGAGAGAGAGAGAGAGAGAGAGAGAAGAGAGAGAATCCAGGTAAATCTTTATCTTCCATAGTAGGAAGTTGATAAATAAGATCTATAGTATAAGATTGTTTTTTGGAGGTCTGAAAGTGGTTGAATTTGGGGAAATGGAGTGAGAGAGTGGTGCTATTTTTATGATTATAGATAACTTTGAAAAAAATTAAAATGAATAAAAAGAAAATTACTGGGGTTGAAACAAATAACAAAAAGGGAAGGAAAGAAAGGAAGTTACACAGTTTATGGAATATCAAAAAATGTGTCACCAGGATCGTTTATTTAACACACAATACACGATCAAACTAATTTCTGGCCAAACTAATTTAATGAAATGAGAAAATAGGCTCATTTGCCCACCACATTTCCTTTTCCCCTGAAAGAAGAGCATAGAGGTAAAAGAAATGCATGCTTTTGGTTACCTGAAGCACCAGGATAGAGAGTGTAGAAGGACCTGTGGAGATACATCTCTATTATTGTGGTCTAGAGGGAGTGGCAAGAACTCCAAATAATTGAGGGCAGTAACATTATTTTTATATTCACAGGAAAGCCCCATTTGCTGCCCTCTGAGGCTTCCTTTACTGCCTCCCTAGGGATCACCCCTCACAGTCTGAGAAACTGCAGCTTAAATGAATTTCCATTGTTAATAAGTGGGCACGAATGGAAACACCTCTCTTTTTCCCTGTTGGCATAAATGCCCTTGTTCATTTGAAATACAGCTTGGTTGTTAATAAATTAGCAAAACAATTCAGAGTCATGAATATTTGTGGTTTAGGAAAGAAGTCTTGGTAGCTAAACAGAAATTCCTTTATCTCCTTGGCAGGACAGGGAAGGAAGGTCAGAGGGTGTTGCTCAGAATCTTGAATTGTAGGAGGTGCAGCCAAACAGGACGCACAGTGTGGTTGCAATTTTGATTCTACAGAGCCAGATTAGTGTTTATGTTGAGAGGGAGCATAGCACTATTCATTTTTAGCTGAGTCTCTAATGAAATGAGTATACATAAATAAATAAATACAAAACATGTAGTAAATACCCAAGAAAATCTACAGTGGTAATATTCTAACACAAATATGAAAAGGAGCATGTGAATATGAAACTCTCCCTTGTGCCTTCATTTTCTTCTCTAATGTATAAACATAAACACCATTTTTTTTTTTTTTTTAAGAATTAGAGGTAATTTGTGGATAATATCACTAGCACAATGTCTGGCTTGTAGTAGCATTAAATAACTAATCACTACTGATATTTTTATTATTTTTACCATTGTTTTAATTATTATCATTAGTATTTGAAAGCAGAGTTGCAATCTCACATGGTTTCAGGACCCAGCCCAGGAACATGAATAAGACAAATGGGCCTTGTGGAGACTGTGACAAGCACACCCCTCCCAGTGAGCACCCCCATTCAGTTCCAGCAAGTGCCTGTCATACAAAACTGCTGGTCTCCTCACCATTACCCTCATTCTTATTCTTTTTCTGCTGGAAAAGTTGGACATCTAGATTTTTATGTGAAATCTCCAATTTTAAATATTGAGGGTTAAACAATTCATGTCTGTGGAGTGGATTGGGTCTACAAGCCTCGCACACTCTGCTTTAAAGAAATAAGCGTCCCCCAGTTCTCTCGGTTATCAGTTTTCCTTAGCGTTTCCTCCAGGGTCCTCCCAAACTCACTGAACACTATTTCCTCTGGTGAGCTGGTCACGTGGGTTTTTGTCAGTGCTCCTGCAGGCTGGAGTAAAACAAATTACCAGTGGGAGGCTCTCACGGGGGGGGGGGGGGGGGCTCCCTGAACTTTTTGGTCCCAGGATCTTCAGAAAGCCCTTCCTGAAGCCTTCTCCTCCCCATTTTGGGTCCTTTCCTTAGGCCCCCTCCCAGGACCCTCTAGGAGCAAAGCTAAGACAGTAATTCACACTACAGTGTTAATGATTTAACAGCTCACTATTCACAATTGGTGTGTACATCTTCAAAGAGAATACCCAGAAAGGAAATAGAATTAGTTACTAATGCAGGAATTTTAGGGTTGTGGGCACTTCAGAGGAGAGTTTTCCTTGGCTTTTCAGATCACACCAGGGGAGCAAAACAAAATTCTTCCTTTAGACGAGGCTTCTTCTGGGACATGGTTTAAAAGACTTCAGGGACCCATGAGGAAAAGATGCTATTAGGCCTTTTAATCACTATCCATTGTCAAGTCAAGAACAATTCACTGTCTAACCCAGGATTGGTGAAAAAACACACCGAAAAATGTACACTAACCCACAGAAGAGTGACTATAGGTTGGTCTAGAATTATCAATTTATTATTTCTAGGTAAAAAAGAATTAGCAACTGTTTGCTATAAGTTCATTTCAGTGGTTTTCTCCATTCACCCAAAGGGTTTTTCCAGGCTTCTAAAAGCAGGCCTTGCAATTTGAACGTGTGGTCACCAGGTGGTGGAAGCGTGCCATGACCACGGAGTCTGACGGATGACAGAAGAAGCTGAGTTCACCTTGCGTCAAGTCACCTTAAAACCAGGAGGAGTTAGGACTTCCTTTCCTTTTAGCCACATTCAACCTGGGGTTCATCAAAAGATGTTTGTTTTTCTAGTAATTCCTGGCTGAAAGGTCTATGTTGCAATCCAGAGCATGCTTGCTGTCCACCTGTGGGAAAGTGAAGAGTTTCTGTACTGAGAAAATGTAGATACCTCAGAAACCTCCCTTTTCAATCAGCTCATCTCTGTCATCTGCCACTTTGTTGTCCTTTCAGCCTCTTTTTTATAGTAGAGGAGAGCAGCCCTTATCCTCTCATTATATTTGTAGGAAGGAATGTACACTCTGCCCTGGGCAAGCCTCCAGGCTTTATTTATTTATAGAGGTAGGCAAAAGGCTTGGAGAAAACTGTTCAGGCAGGAGGTGATGGGGTGGTGATGGAGACAGGACAGGCCAAACATTTCCTCGCTGCTATCTGTCAACTTGACCAGTATCTCTGGAAACTTTTCTCACTGGGAACCACTTTACTTGGGCTCTCTGTGTTCTTCCCTGATTTTCCTTCTCCTCGAAGTACAATAGTTCCTCATTATTCAGGAGAATATGTTCCATAAAGTTGCCATGGATACTGAACCATTGTGCCTGGGGAAATATAAGTCTAGGTTTCTGCGAACCTCTATCCATGGCATTTTCATCAGTTGACCAATATATTACCTTGTTTTATGTGTGTTTCTGTTTAAAGACACCCTATTTAATGTATTGAATTTTTTTTTTTTTTTTTTTTTTTTTTTTAGCTGAGCCATCCTGCCACCCATTGGCAGCTCAACGACAACTCAGCTCAGGCTGGCATCGAACTGCCGTTGCTCAGAGCTCAGCTCGCACTCTTGAGTGAGCTCTTAACCAACTGAGCCACTCGGCCGGCCTTGAAATGTATTGAATTTAATGTACTGAAATCGTTACATATGATTTCATATATTGATTTATATTATATATAACATATTGAGTAACATTGAACTCTTGCCAACATCACTAGAACTCATGTCTGAACCGAGCTCATCTGGCACAGGATTTCCTCTGTAAGGCACAGCACACCCTACTCGCACTTAGAATCACTAGACATCACTCAGCACCATGCTTAGGGGCCATTTAAACAGTAAAATCACCAACAAAAAAAAGAAGCACAAAAATGTGAAAAAAGTGACACTAAATAGACTGCAAAAAGGACATTTGTTTACAGTAAGAGAACTGCCACAAAAGGCAGAGGATTACCCTGTGTCACCTTAGCTGGGAATGTGTGTGACTCAAATTTTCACTGCTCCACTACTCCATGTTTGGGAATGGCCCCCAAAGTACCACAAATATTGATTTGGAGGTCACAAGTGAATTTTAACAAGTAGGCAACTTTGCAAATACAGAATTGATGAAGAATGAGGATAAATTGTACAAATGTGGCAAAGTTCGGATCTTGGCTTCCTGCACTTTTCTCTCTCTCTCATCTCCCAACAAGAGCTCTTCTGCTCTGAAACCATCAGACAGATTACTTCAGAACATTCATCTCTCTAGACCAGCAGTTTTCATAGAGCTCCAGGATCCCTGGGGGGAGGGGTCCATAAGATCCTCCCTTTTGTAACTACATGTCTGTGTGAATCTGGATTTTCTTCATATATTTCAACTAAAATAATTTGTCATAACAAACTGAATGTACAAGCCGATCTGAGAATCCAGCTGTCTTCTATCAAGCCAGGCCTTAAAGAGGTTCGCAAAACTGTCAAACAATGTTTGGAAAATATGGTAATGTTATTTATGTTAATGTACAATGGGTTTGTTATTGAAACTTTTAAAGAAATTACTAAATATTTTGTCTCAGTTCTAATTTCTAATACAATAAAACACTGATACATAAAACTCATTTAATCAAAAGTTTTTCGGGTCCTCAATAATTTTTAAGAGTGTAAAAGAGCCTTGAGACCAAAAGTTTGAGAACCACTACTCTAGATCTATAATCACTTTTTCAATAGTGTTCCTAATATTGACACTTGGACATCCCATCAGCACATGATTTTGACTAAAAGCATAGTCACCGGTCCTGCTCACCCTCCAGCCATTCCTCTTCTTGACATCTCAATTTCTGGCATTGTTGTTTTCTCAGGCACCCAGGCTCAAAATCCCCATCCTCTCTAACTTCTCTCCTCTGTGCATCCTCTACATTTTTACTCAGGAATGTCTGCAGAACCCATCTATTCCTTTCCATCTGCTCTCCACCCACCTCTCAACTCACATCTCCACCATCCTGCCCCTGCATTTACCAAGCTATCCAGTGCTCTGCCAGCTAGTTGGTCACCAGCCCCAGTACTGCCACACCAAGTTCCAGCTTTAGAGTTCATTACCTACAGGATCAAGGCCAGACCTGTAGTCCTGCATATCTGAATGCCACTGTCCCTCCACTCCTCTGACCGGACTATCATTCTTCCCTCAAGGAGAAAAGGGTGAAGGCAAAGGATGGAGAGGGATATAGTGTGCAAGTGGGTGGTGGGTTGCTTCACTCTACAGACATCTCTTTTTCAGTCCTGCCAAGACAGATAGACATAGGCATAGCAAATATGACTACTTCCCATCCACAAACTTATGTAACCACAGGATTCCCCCTTTCTTCTTCCTTCTCTGGAGGATTAGTTTTAAATCTCAGGGATTGTGTAATAACCTGATGTTGGTGGGAAGGGCAAACTCCTCTTGGATTTGGTCTGTCCTATGTGGGTCTCTGTTGTGATGTGGGGGGTGGGGTGGTCTCTAGTCCAGAATCCCTGGGGAGGCCCTCCTACAGCCTTTGCTTCCAGAAAGGTCCCAGTGCTGACTAAATGCACATAAGATTGCTCCTCCCCGGGTAGCTAAATAGTGATGATTTTACTACCAATTAAATAATAACTAATGTTTATTGCTCTCTTACTTTGGGCTAATCTCCAATATTGGAGGCTTTAAAATTTTTATCTCATTTAATTGTCACAAGAATCCTATGAAATAAGTATTAATATCATCTCCACTTTACAGACAGTCTCAGTGAACATAAGTAATTTGCCTAAATTAACAGCTAAGGAGCAGAGCTGGACCATATGTCCAGATCTGTTTGAGTCCACTGCTCATGTTGTCAGCCACTCAATGTGAAACCCTTCCTCCTCTGGAAGACCCTGGAAACCTTCTTTCTCTCCACTTGGCTTAGATGACTCTTGTCTAAGAGTCACGGGTTAACATTAAGTAGTTGTCTGTGCTCTGCCATACTGCTGTCAACTGTTTATCCCATCAGCCAGAGTAGAGAGAAGAACCAGACCCAGATCCTGCCCTCCAGAAGCTCACACCAAGCTATGCTGAGTGTTTGCTCTGAATGCTTCAGAACTACTAGGGTGGGTGGTATCTGAATTTTGAAAACAAAATCACCACTATTGTTATTTAATACCTCCACGCCCATCCCTTAGCCCCAGCTAAGAGCCAAGGAGAAGGGCGGTGGTGACTCTGACCTGAGGTTTTTGAGGAGTCCCTGAGCCTTCCCCAGAGGCATTGCCGGAGAGCTAAGAGTACATAGAGGCATAAATAAAGACTGGAGGAGAGAAGGAGAAAAGGGGGCGGGGGAAGCTGGCAGAGTGATGCCTGACATTCCTATGAAAGCTCTCTGTGATGCGGCCTCACAAAGGCTTGCTCTGTGCTAAAATGTCATCCAACTGGGAATCCTGTCTCTCGTGTTTTGCGCCAACTTCACCTAAAGGTCAGAGGGAGCCCAGGTGGAAAGTGAGGTGGGAAGGATTCTAGTAGGCTGATTTCATTCTGATTTAGTTGGTTTCTGTTTAAGTAAATAAATAAGGCTAGAATTCCAACTGGTCTCCAAATAGTGGTGAAATGTACCTTGTCATCCCAAAGTGATAGCAGATTTCAGTATAAGCAGGATAGTTACACATCTTCCAAAGGCAATGGTGATTATGAAAAGCAAAGGTAGATGCTCAGGTACCTGGAAAGGGGCTGGTGAAAGTGGACTTCAGAGTCCAACAATCTGGTGGCCAAGGCTGAAGAAACCACACTGATCTATGTAACTGCAGCAAGGAGTCTTGGATAAAGCACAATAACAAAGCAACAAGAATTTCTGAGATAATTGCAACCCCTTGTATTCTTCATGGCTATTAGTTGGTAAACAACAGAAATGAGCTCTGGATAACTATAAAGAAATGTATTGAAGTAGCCCAAAGAACCACAGTAATAGGCCTCAGCAGGGACTGGGTGGCTCCAGAGATCCAGGAAGCAGGAAGTAATGGGCAGCCCTGCCCTATGGGATGAAGCAGTTTTGCCATTTTGGGTCCTTGTCAAGTGGCTCAAGATCTAATTTTTACAGGGCAAGATTCCCGTTCACTTCATCATGTCATGTGCTCACTTTTGGCCGGGACTAGGGCACCTTGAGTGACAGTCCCACCACGCCTGTATGCAATGGATGGGGGAGTATCTTAATGGGAAATGGATGGAGACACAAGTGCTGTACAAAGGATGTCCATGTGTGGATTTACTCACCTAGGCTTTCCCTGCAGTGGCACACGTGGGCTCTCACTGGAGTAAATTTTATGCAGCACTGGTCATTAGAATTGTGATTGAAAATATTAGAAACAGAAATAGATAAAGTAGTCAAGAGGCAATGTCAAAAGAGCAACCAGTGTGTGTGATGAGAGGGGGGAAAATATCTTCTCTTCCTATTCACTGCTCTTCAGAGTTTCCACATAGAGTTGAGAAAAGATGCCCCAATTAGCTATGCCCAATGGAAGGCGTTAGTGCTAACCACAGATAAAAGGTAAATATGGAAGAAATAAATGGAAAAAATTGGTGAAGTCAAACTTTGAGCCAAAGCATAAGAGCTAGCCTATGTTTAGTTGTCTAAAGAAAAAAAAAAGTCTTCAATCATATATAGAATCATATTTATTCTAATCAAGAGTGACTATAATAAAATATAGTGACTCTTAATAAAGAGTTCTAGGGCCAGCCGAGTGGCGCATTGGTTAAGTGCTGGTTTTGGGATGTCAGCGGCCCCAGTTCGGATCCCACATGAGGGCCAGTGACACTGCCCTCTACAGCTAACAACAGCTCCACCTGGAGCTGGGCTGTGCGAGCCCCGGTGATGGTGTGGGCTGCAGCCCCTGCTGCAGTGGGCTGCCATAGGCTACAGTGAGTGGCCCGCAGCCAGCGTGAGCTGTCAATAGCCGCGGTGAGCGACATCCAGAGGCCAGCGACCGATCTGCCTCATCCGGGAAGAGCTCAATGACGATACCAACAGTGAGGCAACATCCTCCGCAACTAAACTGAAGAACAAAAAGACAGCAACTTGTCTGTTCCCCTTCCCCGATTCCCCAATGCTGTTCCCCTCCGCCAATTCCCCAATAAAATCTTAAAAAAAAAAAAAAAAAAAGAATTCTAATAAAGAGTAACTCTTTTTTCTAATACAGAGTTATTCAAAAAAGGTAAAATCATATTAGGGACAAAATATTCAAAAAAATCACACACACACACACACACACACACACACACACGTGATGAATTAATGAGTCAGGAAGAAAATGAATAACATAGATATTCACAGAGAATGAGGGAGGTGGTTGCAGTGCTGACCCACTGCATAGAGACTGACCCATAGATAAGTCTAGAAGAATAAAAGGCTAAACTGAAAAAAAAAATCTGAAGTCAAAAGTCTACAATGCAACAAAGGCAAATATACCCTTGGATAGAAAGCTGAGGGCCTGTCTCTTGAATCATTTACTCAACAAATAGGTCCTGAGCTCCAGCTGTGTTCAAGATATGGTGCCAGGTCTTGAGGAGATATCACCACTGACTCAAGGAATCTGCATTTTTGACCACTTTGCCAACTCATACTAAAATTCTTTAAAGACCTAGCACCAAAAATATGTCAGCATAATGTTCATTAAGTTTAATTTTTTTTTTTTCCCTGCGTGGCTGCTTGACTCCATCACTGGAAAAAGGACATACAAAAATTAGAGATACAGCATGGAACTTCATATCAAATTTCATATCAGTTTTAAAAATTTTTCTAATTAAGATAAACTCTTGAAGCTTACCAACTCATTTTATTATTTTTCAAAAGCAAAGATAGAATCTGCCTTTAAAAGGTCATGTTTCTATCATGGTAATAAAATGGTTTAAAAAAAATTATTTAACATATTACTCTACTCAGCTGGAAAAACATAACAAAACATGAAGCAGGTTTAGAATTCAGAATCATCTAGGCTAGTCTTGGGGGATTGTTTTTGGAGAGCAGGGATAGGGTAAGGAATTTTCTGGATTTTGTCCAGGTCAGATCCAGTTTAAACTTCAAAGACAGAACAATATTGTTACTTGAGTTTAGTTTCAATTCAAATTAAAATATCAGTTTCCTACTTTGGGTTTAGTTCAACTCCCTGCTGAGAGCTGAGAATGTCATTTCATGGAAGAAAAGATGCCAGAGCAATTATTTTTTAACTCATTTTATGACCCCCGCTACTCCACTGTAAATTGAGTACAGCCAACAGCTTTCAGATTCACAGAGCCCTGAAGCACTGTGGGAATCCACTAGTTCACAAAGTTCCTTGGGCTCTGGAACACATGCGGCCAGAGAGCCTTTGTGAGATTATATCCTACTCCGATGAGAGTCACAACAGACACCAGGGTCTGATGAAGCCCCTGTAGGTGGGTTGGCCAAGGGTGAGAAGGCTTAGGAAGTGAGAGGTAGGCTAGGAGGAAGCTGACACTTAACATGGAGAAGGACGTCAGAGGCATGAAATGGACTCAGTTCTCCACCAGGAGAAAGGTCAAGACAGGCATGAAGATGCCTGCTTTCTACTCTCGACCCATTCCTAGAGATCCTGACCAAGAAACTCAGTGTCCAGAGGGAAAACTGAATAATGGGGGAAGGTGATGATACAAAGAAGTGATGAAAACGGCAGTTGTGAAAATCAGGGCTCTTTTCCCCGCCTTCCCCTGCTCCACATGTTTCTGTATCCATCACAACCTTGCTTAGAGGGGGATGACCTGGAGCTGCTGCCTGTGACTATTTCTGCCAACAACACTCATACCTACCCCTCTGCTCAGTCTTGGTCATCTTGCTTTCTTATGGAGGCAGTTCAAACACTATTCAAAATGATTATCATGTAAGCCCTTTCTCCACTCCATCTTCACCTTTAAAGAAGTAATTTCAGAGACTTCCTGGGAAAGTCTTTAAGCAAAAATGGTAAAGGGATTTACAGTATCATACTAGATCTCATTGTTAAATCTGTGCCCTGCTAAACCTGAGCATTTGCCATCCCTGTTGTTTATGATACTTTAAAAAAAGGCAAAAAATGTTGCTCAGGTTTTGACAGGATTAAATGAGATGACACAGAAAAATGTCTTAAAAAAAGCAAATCTCACTATAAAATTCAAGGCCACAGTAAACATTCTGGGCTTGTTGCAGACTATCAACAGTCTAGAGTTATAAATATTATATAAATAATATGTGTTACATGTTTTGGTTTTTAAACTATTCTCTTATTGATAGTGCCAATTATATCTTTACAATTACTACTGGTACTAGTAACATTTATTGTCAGATGCTCTGCCTAACACTTTGCATACATCAATTCAATTAATCCTTCAAAGAATCCTATGAAGTCACTATTCCCATTTATAGAGAAGCTGTACAAAGGAACTGAGAGGTTCAATAATTATTTAGTATTCCATTCTCTCACACATTGATTTAAAATGCCACCTTTACCATAAAGTGAATTGCCATATATACATGACTATGCTTTTAACTCTGTATTCTGTGTTCAACTATTTCTGCCTCAATACAGAAGCTTTTTATTATGGCTTTATTAACCGTATATTTTCCTATTTAATATCATTACACCTTTTATCAAAAACATCTTGTCTTGGGCCGGCCAAGTGGCGTGGTGGTTAAGAGCTGGCTTGGGATGCCAGCGACCCCGGTTTGGATCCAGGGCCAGTGACACTGCCGTATTAAAAAAAAAAAAAAAAAAATATATATATATATATATATATATATATATATATATATATATATATATATATATATTCTTTTTAAATAGATTTCCCCTACATGAAGCCTATATTTTAATTGTATTTAGCTTGCTGTCTAGGAATAAAAACACATAGTACTACATACAAAAGACACAGGAGGTAAATTATATCCTATCATTTAATTCTCCCTCAAGAGGCAACTGATGTTACCAGCTTCTTATCTGTTCTTCTAGAAATAGTCCATACATATGAACTTTAAAATAAGTAATCAAGTTTTATTAAAAAATTCAGTTAAAACTTTAAGACTGAATTGAATTTATAGATTACTATGAGGGAAAATTCATATCTATACAATTACAAACTTATTCAGCACTTAGAATGTCTTTCCACTTCTTTTGGTCTTCTTTTATGTCTTTCACTAAATTTTTACAATGTTATTCATACCTTACATGTCTTTGTTAATATTTGTGCCAAAGTCTTTTAGTGGTTTTGGATGTGTGGCAATAATGAATGGAATTCTGGTGTGTTGATTTTTATTTTATTTTATTTTTTTTGAGGGCAGTGTCACTGGCCCTCATATGTGGGATCCAAACCCAGGCCGCTGGCATCCCAAGCCAGCTCTTAACCACTGCCCCACTTGGCTGGCCCCGGTGTGTTGATTTTTTATCTTTCTTATGAGTCTACATAATAATTTCTCATTTAACTTTCTTGCATTTTCTAGCTGGATGATGATATTGTTCACAAATAATGACAGTTAATCCTTCCTTTCAAGCTTTATACTACTTTCCTTGTACCAATTCTGTTGACTTAGTAATACTTTTAGCAGACTTCAGAATAGTAGCAGAGGTAGAAGATAATGCCATCTTTTCCTTGTCTTTGTGGGAATACTACTCTACAAAACAAAGTATTATGTCTGCTGTGTGTTCCAGTAGCTAAGTTTCCGTCTATTGCACCTACTAGGAGTTTTTAATAGCAATGGGTATCAAATTTAATTAAAAATTTTTCAACATCTACTGAGATTCGCAATTAATTTTCTTCCTTTAATCTATTAACATATTGAATTGTATTAATAGAGTTCCTGATATCAAACTACTTTTGTTTTTTTTTTGTTTTTTTTTTTTTAAGATTTTATTGGGGAATTGGCAGAGGGGAACAGCGTTGGGGAATCGGGGAAGGGGAACAGACAAGTTGCTGTCTTTTTGTTCTTCAGTTTAGTTGCGGAGGATGTTGCTTCACTGTTGGTATCGTCATTGCGCTCTTCCCGGATGAGGTAGATCGGTCGCTGGCCTCTGGATGTCGCTCACCGCGGCTATTGGCAGCTCGCTCTTGGCTGCCAGCCGCTCAATGCTGGCTGCGGGCCACTCACTGTAGCCTATGGCAGCCCACTGCAGCAGGGGCTGCAGCCCACACCATCACAGGGGCTCGCACAGCCCAGCTCCAGGTGGAGCTGTTGTTAGCTGTAGAGGGCAGTGTCACTGGCCCTCATGTGGGATCCGAACCGGGGCCGCTGGCATCCCAAAACCAGCGCTTAACCAATGCGCCACTTGGCCGGCCCTCAAACTACTTTTGAATCCTTAAACTTGAACTTACTTGGACATAATGCACTGTTTAAAAATTATTTATTTTTGCACCTATGTTCATAAATGAGATTAGGATCTTAGTTTTGAAGGCCCTCAAATGCCAGTTTAAGAAGTCTGGATTTCTTTGCTCAAGAAGGCTGAGAACAATGAAGATTTGGCTAATATTTTTACCACCTTTGAAAATCTTATCATGGCCAGTCTAGTGATAAGAATTTATCTTTGGTTCATTGTCTGGGTCTCTTTTCTGCTCTTTATTGCTAATGTTGTTGACTTTATATTATTCCAGATAGTGTTGTTTAATGACTATTGTGGAGATATGGTTGTGAAAATTTTCCTTTTCTTTTTGTATTAGAAAGGATGCATTCTATATTGACTTGTAAAAATTATAATTGGGAAGCAATCTATTTTAGGCAACTATTGTTTCTTTTATGCTTTCATGCCATGTGTTTTTGCACAAGAGTAGCTTGTGAAGGAGTGTGAAACTATGTGGATAATAACTCTATTGGGAAAGATGATTCCCAAAGGCCCCTTCAATGGACTATTTAAAAAGTAGGACATAATATATGAGCATGGGCAGGGTGATTAAATGAGCTAGTTTAAGCGCTGGCCTGGGAAGCCAGCAGCCCCGGTTCAGTCCCACATATGAGGGCCAGTGACACTGCCCTCAAAAATAAATAAATAAATAAATAAATAAATAAATAAATAAATAAGCTAGTATTTCCAGGACTGTCCAAATTTTTAGGTATTCTGTTCTATTGTCAAACCACATGTCAGCATTCATGCCCTTGTTTTTATAAAATAAGGTCACTGCAGGTAGTAGAAGACCATCTAAAATTCATCAAGTATGCCAGAAAGCCTAAGATATGCCAAAGAACTTAAATCCTCTAACAATATTGGTGGGAAACATGTTGTTGGCCCTCGGGGACTCCTGATAATAATCCTCCAGTAGCCATAGTGTCAGAGGCTACTCAATGTCTTTAGGATGACATTAGACAATGTGGTAGAGACAGTAGCAGATGTTCAGAGGATTTGACTGACTCTCAACTATCACTTTGGGTTCCTGACTCCTGGACTTTGGGTTTTTAGTTCTGCTTAAGAATGGTTCTTAATACCCTTGCCTGACTGCTTAGTTGTTCCTCTATACAGTCTCCCCTTCTTTTCACAATAACAGGGTTTAGGTGAGTACATGGCTGCCTAGGCAAAGACATTTCCCAGTCTCCCTTGCAGACAAGTGGCCACAACTAAGTTTCTCCCATGAGCCCATGAGTAGAAGTTATATGCACCACTTCTAGGTCTTTCCCGTAAAACAATTAGGTACACACTCTCCATTGTACATTTTCTGTTTCCATAAAAGTAGAAGCTAAAGGTGGAAAGACCACAGATCATACGTTTTTTTCTTACTCTCCTGTCATAAAGGTACTAAGTTATAAGGTATGATCAAACAATATGGTGAATGTTTAAATTAAAAAAATTTATTACAGTAGAAGACGCATTGCCATTAATTCCCCTCAAGATTGTGTCCCTCAATTTGGACACACTTATCCCATCATTCTAGCCACTTTCTGAAGCAGTTCTGGAAGTCCTCTTTTGTGAGTGTCTTTAGTTGCACTGTCATAGCTGCCTCAATGTCCTGAATCATTTTGACTTTGGGGAAGAGCCAGAAGTCACATGGTACTAAATCTGGTGATTAAGGTGGAAGAGGACACACTGTAATTTTTTTTTAATTAAAATTTATTAGGGTGACAATAGTAAATTTACATAGGTTTCAAGTGCACAATTCTGTAATACATCATCTATATATCACATTGTATGTTCCATCTAGAGTCAGTTTATTTGTTTATTTGTTTGTTTTCATGAGAAAACATAAGAGTTTATTTGAGCCAAACTGACGACAATTGCTAGGAAGCAAAATCACAACAGACTGAGAAAATGCTCCCGACTGTAATGTTTTTATGTGACAGAAATTGCTGTACACCAGAAGCGATTTGTGACACAGAGCATTGTCATGATGGAGGATGATTTATGGCACACCTTCTCCCAACTGTAGTTTATACCCAACTGACTGCTGAATAAGTTGAAACTTGTCACACACTGTTACTAATGTCCTACGCTCACGCTTCCCATATTGAAGATCCTTGTCTTTCTGTTGGATGGCACTCGGCAGCAGTATTCACCATATTTTACAATCACAATGGAAAGGCTCTATGTCACATACTGCTTCTGGTATGGCAATGTCTGTCAAATAAAAACATTACAGTGTGTCCTCATCCACCTTATTCACTGGATCTATCATCATGCTACTTCTGGCTCTTTCCCAAAGTCAAAATGATCATGAAAGGTAAATCGTTTGAATTGATTCAGGTAATGGAAGCGGCCAGGACAGCACAACTAAAACCATGAAAAGGACTTCCAGAACTGCTTCAGAAAGTGGCAAAAATAATGGGATAAGTGTGTTTGAAATGAGGGGGAGTTTTTTGAGGGAGATTAATGACAACATGTCTTTTACTGTAATAAATTTTTTCATGTAAACATTCACCATATTTTTTTGATCACACTGCATATATATCTCTTCAGAGTGTGCCAAACTATAGGGGTCAGCCATGCTGTGGTAGGTGGAAACTGGAGACCTACCACAGGGTTTTTTTTTTTTTTAAATGGAAGCATTTTAACCCTCTGCTACGCTTGGGTACATACTCACTGTGTGTGCATTGGTAAGGGACAGATCCCACTTCCCACTAAGGAAGGCCTAAAAGCCTGTTACTCACACATGAGATACCAAAGCTTAACTTACAGATGCCCCTGCTTCTTCTGAAGTAGAAGGCCTGGAGAAGCAGGGGCAGTTTAATATCTGTTGAAGGAATGAATAATATTTGTACAATAATTAAATATGTATTGGTTCAAAACAAACAAAGCCTGAGAAATTAAGTAGCATTTTATAGCAGATATAATGAGACATAATGAAATAAAGTTAAGGAGGCAAAAAACTAAATTATAAACATGAGGGAAAATTCTAATATCAAGCTAACTCGATTATTACAAAACATTTTAAGAATTCCAGTGGGGATCCTACTTCTCTGCAAGGCAGATTAAACAACACATTTTAAATTTTAATTATAGCAAGAAAACCTGAATGTTGGATAAAACTTAAAAAATAGGCTCCTTGGGTTAGCATGTTAGCAAAAACCTTCAAGGAGAAATTACATTCAGAGGCACAAGTTGAAAAATATAATAAATATAATAAACTTACAAATTAATCAAACTTATAATTTTTTTTAAATGGTGCTGGAACAACTGGACATCCATTTGTAAAAAAAAATGAATCTAGATACAGAACTTATACCCTTCACAAAAATTAACTCAAAATGGATCAAAGACTTAAAAATAAAATGGAAAACTATTAAATTCCTAAAAGGAAAAAAAATCTAGATGATCTTGGGTATGGTAATATCTTTTTAGATACAACACCAAAAACACAAACCATAAAAGCAATAATTGATAAGCTGGACTTCATTAAAATTAAAAAAAACACTTCTGCTCTGTTCAAGACAATGTCAAGAGAATGAGAAGAAAAGCCACAAATTGGGAGAAAATATTTGCAAAAGAGTATCTCATAAAGAACTGTTACCAAAAATACAAAGAACTCTTAAAACTCACCAATAACAAACAACCTGATTAAAAGTGGGCCAAGGCCGACCAAGTGGCTCAGTTGGTTAAGAGCTCGCTCAAGAGTGCGAGCTGAGCTCTGAGCAACAGCTGTTTGAGGCCAGCCCGAGCTGAGTTGCCGTTGAACTGCCAACAGGTGGCAGGATGGCTCAGCTAAAAAAAAAAAAAAAAAAAAAAAAAGTGGGCCAAAGACCTTATTAGATGCCTCACTGAAGAAGATATACAGATGGCAAATAAGCATATGAAAAGATTCTCTACATCATATGTCATCAGGGAAATGCAAATTAAAACAATGAGAAATATCACTACATACACACCTATTAGAATGGCAAAAATCTATTAGAATTGCAAAAATCTGGAACACTGACACCACCAAAAGATGAAGAGGATGTGGAGCCACAGGAACTTTCATGCATTGCTGGTGGGAAAACAAAATGGTACAACCATTCTGGAAGACAGTTTGGTGGTTTCTTACACAACTAAACATCCTCTTACCATATGATCCAGGAATCACGTTCCTTTGTATTTGCCCAAAGGAGTTGAAAATTACATCCACACAAAAACATGCACACAGTTGACAGCAATTTTATTCATAACTGCCAAAACTTAAAAGCATCCAAGATGTCCTTCAGTAAATGAATGGATAAACTATGGTACAGCCAGGAAATGGAATAGTATTCAGTGCTAAAAAGAAATGAACTATCATGCCATGTAAACACACTAAGGAAACCATAAATGCATATTACTAAGTGAAATAAGCCAACGTGAAAGGCTAAATGCTGTATATTTCAAATTATATGACATTCTGGAAAAGGCAAAACTATGGAAACAGTAAAAAGATAAGTGGTTGCCAGGGGTTAGGGGAATAGGAGAGATGAATAGGCAGAGCACAGAGGACTTTTAGGGCAGTGAAATTATTCTGTATGACACTATAATGGTGGATACATGTCATTGTACATTTGCCCAAACTCATAGAATGTACAACACAAAGCGTGAACCCTAAGGTAAGCTATTGACTTCGGGTGACGATGATGTGTCAATATAGTCCATCAGTTGTAACAAATGTACCACTCTGGTGGGGGTGGTGCTAGTGCGGGAGGCTGTGTATGTGGGGGGTAGCAGGGAGCATATGAGAAATCTCTGTATCTTCCATTAAATTTTACTATGAACCTAAAACTGCTTTTAAAAATAAAGTCTTTAAAAAAAAAGGAATGTGAAGGGCTAAAATGACTAGGAACAGGCATTCTTAGAAATAACAGAAGGGGTGGAAGAACGAGGCCCAAGTAATACCTGTTTTCTGGTCCCAGAAACCCATCAGAGTCTTTGCAGCACTTAGCAATACCTAGAATTTTCTTTCTTTTTTTTTTTCTTTTTGAGGGCAGTGTCACTGGCCCTCACATGTGGGATCCGAACCAGGGCCGCTGGCCTCCCAAGCCACTGCCCAACCACCGCACCACTCGGTTGGCCCTAGAATTTTCTTATTTATTTGTTCACATGTTTATTTTCTGTCTCACATGCCCTGGGGGATAGGAACTCTGTTTTTCACAGTAGGAACCCTGACACCTGGAACACAGTGCCTCAGGCTTACAGGCCAGCTACTAAACATGCATTTGTGGTGTGGCTGACCCCCTTCCCCTTTCTCATGGACACACCAGAACCTAAGTTGTCCTCTCCTCCCCACCAACCCTCTCACGCACGCC
This sequence comes from Aselliscus stoliczkanus, assembly GCA_033961575.1. Classification (NCBI taxonomy): domain Eukaryota; kingdom Metazoa; phylum Chordata; class Mammalia; order Chiroptera; family Hipposideridae; genus Aselliscus; species Aselliscus stoliczkanus. The sequence goes on from CM066731.1 coordinate 31,267,013, forward strand.
CTGCCCTCCAACCTGAAGGTAGCTGGAAAGCCTTGCCCGATATCATCATGGATGAATCTCCTGCATCTGCCTTTATCAGAGTGCTTCCTCTTCCCCATAAGCCCAAACTATTGAAACTGAAAGGCCACAAAAGACCCCTTCCCCTCTGAGTCCCTCCCCTCCCTAAAGCAGTTAGCTGAGCTGCCTGAGTGGCGAAGAGCCACCTGCAGCCACAGATGCAAGCCACATACATATGTAATTTTCCATTTTCTAGGAGCCTCACTTAAAAATGTAAAAAGAAAGAGGTGACAATATTAATATCATATTTTATTTAATGCAATATACACAAAATGTTATTTTAACATGCAGTAAGTATGAAAAAATTATTATTATTATTATTATTTTTTTTTTAATGATTTTATTGGGGAATTGGCGGAGGGGCACAGCGTTGGGGAATCGGGGAAGGGGAACAGACAAGTTGCTGTCTTTTTGTTCTTTAGTTTAGTTGTGGAGGATGTTGCTTCGCTGTTGGTATCGTCATTGCGCTCTTCCCGGATGAGGCAGATCGTTCGCTGGCCTCTGGATGTCGCTCACCATGGCTATTGGCAGCTCACGCTTGGTTGCCAGCTGCTCACGCTGGCTGCGTGCCACTCACTGTAGCCTATGGCAGCCCACTGCAGCAGGGGCTGCAGCCCACACCATCACCGGGGCTCACACAGCCCAGCTCCAGGTGGAGCTGTTGTTAGCTGTAGAGGGCAATGTCACTGGCCCTCATGTGGGATCCGAACCGGGGCCGCTGGCATCCCAAAACCAGCGCTTAACCAATGCGCCACTCGGCCGGCCCTGAAAAAATTATTAATGAGATCCTCTTCATTTGTTTGCACTAAGTCTTCAAATTTCAGTGTATATTTTACACTGACAGCACATCAGTTGCACTAGCTGCATTGCCAGTGCTCTAAATAGCCACATGTGACAGGTGGCTTCCTATTGGATAGTGCAGACTAGAACAAGGAAATGGGAGAAAAACCTCCACTGATGTTTAAAAATGTCACCCCCAGCCTCAGTATCTAACACATGGCCCAGAAGATAGCAGTATGGCCAAGGGAAGGAGGTAGAAGGGTGGGCAGTGGATGGGTAGCAGAGACAGGCATGGAGGGAACTGGCCATGACCCTGCACTTCAGCAGCTTGTCTTGATGGCCTCTAAAATGCTTGCCCCACACCGTGTCTCACAGGCTGCTTGGGCTGTACCAGTTCCCTGAAGGGGGTGTCAATGGACAAAGAAGCTCACAAGAGGTCAACTGGAAGCTGCCCTCTCAGTGGTCCCCCTTTGCTAAGACTGGTGTGGAGGGCTGGATGCGCCAAGTCTTTCTCCCATGCCCATCTCCAGAACTTGTGCAGGCTTCCCCTGTGCTTCTGAAAGGGGTTGTAGTATTGCTGTCAAACACAAACACCCTCGTGATCTTTTGTCTGTGTTCCAAAAAGGTGCTTTTACAGCTTCTATGAACCAATCAGCTTAAAGCATAATTACTCTATGATGAAGCCAGGGCTGGTTTAAGAACCTGCCATCAAAAGTCTCCAAGGCTCCCTACTTGGTACTCGTGAGCTTCTTTCCCCTTTTTACTGGAGGGGAAGCGGCCTAAGAAGCCAGTGATTGCCTATAAACAGTGAGTCAGGTAGGAAGCCAGCACCTCCCCCATCTTTAACATGACAAGAAGGAGTGGAAGTAGCCTGGTGGTGACTCCTTCCTTGTTGAGCAAGGTCACATTCCATCTTAGTGAATGCTTCAGATGCTTGCAGCTCACCCTTAGAACTACCTTTGGACGGAAGACTTAAAAGGATAATGAACGTGATCTAACTTTTTCTTAATGAATCATACTTATAGTAATGCATAATATTTCTTAAATTATGTTTTAACACAATTGTTTTTGTCTCTTCTCTCGCTATCACTCCTGGCTGTCACTTTTGTTATCTGATCCCTGCTTCCAGTCTCCCTTTTTCAAATGTTCCATTTCATATTGGCTGAGGTCTGAAAAGTCAGATAACTATGTCTTATAGAAATGTGTGTAAATTAAGAGTCAATAAGCCTCGTAGAATGATCGCAAGTTCTTTTAGTTGGATGCTAGTGCTTGGGCTTTGTCACAACTATTTTAAGTGCTCAGAGATTTTTTTTCTGAAAGTGATTTTCTCTGAAGTTTCACTTATCTACAGATAATTGAGGACTTCCTTTATTTGTTTGTAAACATTACTTTTCTAGGTTATACCAAGTTTCTCTGCCTTTTATTTTCTGTAGTCTTTTAAGATATTAAAGAAAATGATTCTTGCTTAGGATCCAAGCTTAGGTAACTTCCGGGGAAACAAACAAAGCTGGTATTATTTGCTGTATCAAATGTTCTCATTTTTCACTAACCTCTGGGCACTTCTACAAATATTCTTAAAGAAAGCATTCATAGCTTATTATCTACCAGAGGAAAAATGGAAACCAAACCTGCTTTCACTCACACCTACCTTTAAAAAAAACATATCCATACAGTTTCTTACTGTGAAGATGGAAAGGAATGATAGCCAGTTGGCAACAGAAGTTGTTGTTTTGGAGTCTAGTATAATGGTAGTTGTGATGCAATCAGAGGTCCCTCTGTTTTCTTAGCCTTGGGAGTATTTCTCATTTGCCCCCATCTCTATAAAACCCTAAATTCTGTGAGATCTTGACAAGTATTAAGTCTCGTTTTTGGTTGAGGGAGAAGTGTCAATGCTCCAAATTCTCCCTTGTAAAAATTTTACTAAAATTTTACAAATCAGACTAGGGCATAACAAATAACTCTACTGCAAAAAAGAATCTAGTCATAGAGATGGTGGCAATGTGGAAAGTAGAGGGTCAGAAAGTTTACCAAAGCTTATCTTCATGGAAATGAGATAATATAACAGCAGGTGAAACAGTTGCCTCCACCATTCCAAATAGTTTTGTGGCCCCAAATTGGGTAGGAGATGGGTGGGGGATGGGATGTGACATTGCAGGACTTTCTACGCAGTAATCTATGTTGCAACAGGTCACAATAGGAAGAGACTGGATTCTGAGGACTGAAAAGAAACCAGTGTTGACCAGGGGCCCTTTGAATCATACATAGTTTATGTCCTTCTCAGAGACACAACCTAATCCAACCTGGGGGAAGTAATGAAAGCTCATAGCAACGTTTACTAACAGATAAGTCTTAAAAAAAAAAAAAAAAAGCTACACGTTTTCAGGATGTCTGTGATGGCAGGGGTTAGGCCACAGGTAAGAAAGCAGGTATAACCAGGTACAGCCCTGCCTCATTTCTGACTCATATTCTGACTATGTTCTTCAAGCTTCACTATGCCTCAGCTTCTCTACCTGTCAAATGGAAGGAGAAGCGGGTGGGATTGTTTGTTTGGTAAAATTCCCTGAAATCTTTTGGCTGAAAGGTTCTTCCAAAGGGCAAGAGAGTATAATTACCCCTTAGCTGTGAGGTATGGGGTTACTATAAACAGGCTCTGGAATAGGGTCATGATGTCATATGCCTGTTTACAATAAATGGGGCATGTAATGATCCAAGGCAAGATTTTCAGAATTCTTTGGTAGGACATGCATTCAAGAAAGCTGAGACTCTGTCCTCCCAAGGATCAAATAGCCCCTGCAAACATATTTTCAGCCGATTGTCCTTCATCCTAGAGCACTGCTTCTCGAGGTGGCCTGCCCATGGCAGCTGTGGATCAGGGTGTGTTCTGGGTGATCTAGGAGACTGACCCCAAATATAATTTATACTGAAGTGGCATGCACACAATCGTGTGTGTGTGTGTGTGTGTGTGTGTGTGTACATGCAGGCACATTCCTGCCAAATCTAAAAATGCCTTAATAAATGCAAAAAGTAAGTCTAAAAATGTAGCCTAGGCAAATCCCCATCAAGTCAGTTCTAGGGTGGCATTGTTGCTGTAGGCAGAAAGAATCGGGCCGCTGGGAGAGAATGGGAGGAAGGGAAGGAGGGAGTGCGGGACAACAAAGGAGGGAGGAGATGAGGTCATTCTTAAGATAAAGTGCAGTAACTAGACCAGCCAGAACTCGATTTTGGTGGCCTAGAGCAGATCCAGAACGCCATCTTGTCCCTCAATGTGAATTTTAACTAATTCTAATGGATTATAGTATTATTTAGCGTTGCGATAGGGAAAATCTCCATCCCTGTGTCACCATGACAGTTCTGACAAAAGCCAAATAAAGACAAAAATCCCTTCTCCAAATGGGAAGGAATGGTCAGCAAGGAACCACCCAGGAATGCCTATAACACTACCCCTAAGTCTTGAATATTTCACACCCTTATTTTAGAAATAATAAATTTCTAATCCTCTTTGTTCTTTGGCACAGTTGCCCTTCTCCAGGCCTGCCCACTCTCCCTTCTTAAGAGTGTACTGTCCCTCTCTAATAAGTTCACCACTCGCTTGGCTTATTCAGTGCATCTTGAATTCTTTCCTGTGACTACACCAAGAACCTGTTTTTTGGCAACAGCATGGGTCCATGTGTTATAAATAGTGGTGGCCAGCAGAAAGGTGGACAAGCGGATCTTGAGCTTTTAGTTCTAACAGACTAAAATGGAAGGCATTTGGGCATGGGGACTATGACATATTCTGAAAGGATACGTCAGGGAATCACACTAATATTGGAAAAGAGCAAAAATGTTGGCAGTCGCTGGCTTTCAGTAATGTTAATACCCCACCAATCAATAAAAGGTGACTGGGGCATGGCAGAGGAATAGGGTCAGGAATAAACATTGAAATGAGGTGTGTGGCATTTGTCAATTATCACAGGACACTTTGGTAGACATATTTGGGACTTACCGGTGTATGGAGTAGCTAAGTGTTCAGCTTTACCCAAATAAATTGGTGAGGTTTCTATTCTACTTTCACCTGGAATGTAGAATTAAGAGACAGGAAGGCACATCTTAAAAGATTTAACTATTGGCATAAGCATAAGAAACATATCAGAACTCACTGTCTCCCTCTCACCCTCTCCCCATTGCTCTCAAACCTCTTTTTTCATTATTCTTGTTGACCTAGGTTATTAAATGAATTATTTTAGATGTCTGTTACAGAGTAGCTGTTCAATTGCTATTGAATGAATGAATGAAGAAACTATTTTAATTTTCAGAAACACACTGTGAAGCAGCCTGGTAAAGGTGTTAAGACCATGACAGGTCAGCAAAAGGAAGGCAGTGGGGATAGATTCTGCAGAGTGTAGATTTCTTTCCTCCCTGGCCTTCTGCCTCTGTCCTTTCCTTAGGGACCCTGATACCAAGAGCCTCTAACCCCTCGGGGAATGGATGTTGGTGTAAAAATCACTGGGAATTATCCTGGACTGAGGCCCTGGGAGGCCCAAGGCTAGATTTGTCAAGTCATTCCATACCTTCCTGGAATAACAGGGGAGCACTGAAGACTCACCATTACCTAGGAATTACAGGGTGATGATATGCAGAAATCCCCACAACCCCTGGTAAATCTCAAGTGAACTTTCCAGACAGCAGAGTGGGTTGGAGCTTGGGTTTTTTGGAGTCTCAACTCTATCATTCACTAGCTGGGTGTCCTTGAGCAAGGTCTTAACCATTCTGAGCCTTAAGTTCCTCTTCTGAAAATGGGTTTAACAATAGCATTGACCTTATCAAGCTGTTTTGAGGATTTAAGGAGAAAATCCACGTAAAACCTCTAAGTGCAATGCCTATAACATTGTATATAGTCAACAATTGTTAGCTATTCTATTCTATGACTCCTGTTAAATGGTCTGATACCCACACTTCTGAAGATGACATGATGGGTCTCCATCACAGTTACATTTATTCATTTATCTATTCTTTGAGCAACCATTCCTCAGGATCTGTGATTTTTAAGTTAGATGTTAGGCACAAACTGTAGGATACAAATATGAGGCAGACACGGATCCTGCCTTTAAACAGCTTACAACATAACACAGGTGATGAAAGTATACGATAGAAACGGAAAGTGTTCTAAAAAGAGATATAGATAAAGTGCTGTGGGTGCTCAGAAGAGGGAAAGCAGGTGGGGAACAGAATCACTTCTGCTGAGCCTTGACAAATGGGCAGCTTTGGGAAATGGGTGGAGGTAGGAATGGGGGAGAGAATATGTAGGACAGAAGGCAAAGGAGAATTCATAGAGTGAAGACCATAGAAGTTTTTCTTGGCTAGGAGAACAAAAGGAAATATGTTGGAAGGTGAGTTGGAGCCAGGTAAGGAGCACATGCCACACATATTTACTGAACCCCCTTTCCAGAGTGTCTTCTAAGCCCTCATGTCTGTTTCTCATGACAGGGTCTCCAGCCTGATGGATTCGGGTGGACACCTGACTCAAGCACAGATGATAGACTAGCTCATAACATGAATAAAAATATTAACTAGGCCAAGTCTTCTTTGTCAAGAACCTGAATAAAAATTGTTCTGGCTACTATTTTCTGCATTACAAGTTTTCCCAAACTATGGGTGCTTTGCTCTACCATGACAGAATTGAGTAGATGTGACAGACTAAATGGCCCTCAAAGCCTAAAATATTTATTACCTGGCCTTTCAGAGAAAGTTTACCAACTGTACCTAGGAAGACCAGTCAAGGAGCTGTTGTGTAAAGTCGGCTGGAAATAAAGAAAGTAGAGGCTAGAAAATGCAGTGAGATGCCACCATCAGAATTGGGTAGCAGGAGATGGAGAAGAAGTGAAAAAAGTAAAAAATTTGTTGAAGGTTCATCAACAGGCCTGGAAGCATTTGTATAAGGAGAACCAAGAGAACTTGAAGCCAACAATTCCAAATGGTTGTCAGTAGGTTCTCTACCAATATCTAACAACAAAGACAGCACTTAAGGAAAGCAGGAACCTGTATGTCTCACCAGGCTCAGGGGAAGATGGTATAAAATTTACATGTAGCCATGACTCAGGGAGCCCTGCCCAGGAATGATTTTGTAATCAGATAATAACTACAAAACAAAAGTGGGGAAAAAAAAAGTCCCTGCAAATAAAGGTAATTTCAAAATTCCTCAGATATTTTCTTTGTATTTCTCAAATGCCATAATATGAGATTCTAATCTCATATTAGACTCTTCTCAGTTTCTTCTGCCCTGCACTGTCCCCAGTTCCTGAGTGGCTCAAGGTGTTGCTCCCAAAACACTCTAGCAGTTCTGTCAGCCTTCTCAGTCCTCAGCCACCTTACCATCCTTCTTTCTACCTCCTTTCTGAAATTTCCATTGCAAAACCTCCACTAGGTTTGGCAAGGCCTCAAAGGGTAGACAGAGAACTGGGAAGTCCAAGCATGAGTCCTCTATAGTAGCGGCGTGAGGAAAAAGGTTGAGAATAGCTATAGGCTAATACTTCTTAATTTCATCAAAATATTTTATTTTTGCCTTTCCCATTATTTAATTTATTTTTTATAGACTTTATTTTTTACAGCAGTTTTAAGTTCACAGCAAAATTGAGCAGAAGGTAGAGATATTTCCCATCTACACCCTGCCGTCCCCCCAACATGCCACACCAGATTGGTACATATGTTACAATTGAAGAACCTATGACAATTAAGTTCGTGAACTCATCCTAGACAAAGTGCTACATACCTCATTGCTGAATATCACTATGATCACCTTCAAAGTACTCCCCTTGGGAAGCTATGCACCAATGCTAGCACTTAGTCTACCTTTCAAAGCAATTTTGGAACTCTTTCTGGAATGGCCATTGGAGCTGTTGGCTTATTATCATTGATGTCCTGAATGTCATCAAAATGTCTTCCTTTCTATATTTCCTTTATCTTTGGGTAAAGAAATCATTGGGGCCAGATCAGGTGAGTAAGGAGGGTGTTCCCATACAGTTATTTGTTTACTGGCTAAAAACTCCCTCACAGACCATGCCATGTGAGCTGGTGCATTGTCGTGATGCAAGAGCCATGAATTGTTAGCAAAAAGTTTAGGTCCTTTTTGTTTAACCTTTTCGCATAACCTTTTCAGCACTTCCAAATAATAAGCTTGGTTAATTGTTTGTCCAGTTGGTACAAATTCATAATGCATAATCCCTCTGATACAAAAAAAAAGGTTAGCAATATCGTTTTGACTTTTGATTTGGACTGACAGAAATTTTTGGTCCTGGAGAATTGGCTGACTTCCATTGTGCATTTTGACGCTTTGTTTCAGGGTCATATTAACATACCCGTGTTTCATCACCAGCGATAACATGGCCCAAAACATTGTCTTGTCTCTCTAAAAGGTCTTGGCAAATTTTGACTCTCCTTTGCTTTTGTTCATCAGTGAGCTCCTTTGGGACAATTTGCACACACCTTTCTCATGCCAAGGTTTTCCTGTTTCTCTATCAATATTTACTTGATCTGCTATGCTTCCCACAGTCAGCCAATTTTGACGCACAATTCGACAAATTTTTGCAATGTTTTCATCAGTTCTCTTCTTTACTGGCCACCCTGACCTCTCTTCATCAGTGATGCGTTCTCTCCCCTCAGCAAAACATTTAATCCATTTATACACTGCCGTTTTCTTCATGGCACTATCCCCATAAATTTGGACTAACATGTCCCTGATTTCATTTCCACTATTGCCAAGTTTAACAAGAAATTTAATGTTTGTTCGTTGCTCTAATTAAAGCTCAGACATTCTCGCAATGGCACACAAAAATACGCAACACTAATGAATGCCACTCAGCAAGACACCACCGCATGTTGACATGAGCACAACTGTGAGACACTGATATACCAAGGTTATGAAATCTTACCATGCTGTTTGTACAGTGCTGCCAATGTAAGTACCCGGTGGCCAGTTCGCGAACATAATTGTCAGACATCGTACACAGTCATCCAAAGTCCATAGCTTACATTTGGGTCCTCTCTTTGTGTTGTACATTTTATTGTTTGGACAAACGTATAATGGCATTTATCTACCACTATAGTGCCATACAAAATAGTTTCACTGCCCTAAAAGTTCTCTGTGCTCTACCTATTCATCCCTCCTATTCCCCCAACACCGGATAACAACTACCTTTTACTGGCTCCATAGTTTTGTCTTTTCCAGAATGTCATGTAGTTGGAGTCATCCACTATGAAGCCTTTCAGGCTGGCTTCTTTCACTTAGCAATATACATTTAAGTTTCCTCCATGTCTTTTCATGACTTTCTAGCTCATTTCTTTTTAGCACTGAATACTATTCCATTGTTTGATTTTACATTTTATTGATCTATTCACCTGTATTCAGATACATTGTTATTATTGTTAATTTGAACAAACTGTCATCTGTTATATCAATAAAGAGCAAGAAAAAATTTTTTATTTCACTTGTACTTATTCATTCTCCCATGCTCTTCCTTTATGTAGATCCACGTCTTTAACCTATATCATTTTCCTTTTCTGTAAAAAATTTTAATATTTCTTGCAAGGCAGGTCTAAAGGCAACAAATTCCCTCAATTTTTATTGTCCAAGAAAGCATTTCTTCTTCACAGGGGGCTAATTACATTGGGTACAGAATTTTAGGTTGGTGTTTTTGTTTTCTCTCAACTCTTTAAACATTTTACTCCATTCTTTTCTTGTTTGCATGGTTTTTAAGGAGAAATCAGATGTAATTCTTATCTTTGTTCCTCTATACATAAGATTTTTTCCTCTGGGTTTTTTTAATGATTTTTTAATCTTTGATTTTTCTTTAGTTTGAAAATGATATGCCTAGGTGTAGTTTTTGTTTTGTTTTGTTTTGTTTTCTATTTATTCTGTTTGGTGTTCTCTGAGCTTCTTGGATCTGTAGTTTGGTGTCTAACATTAATTTGGGGGAAATTCTCAGTCATTATTGTTTCAAATATTTCTTATGTTCCTTTCTCTCCTCCTTCTGGTATTCCCATTATGCATGCGTTATACCTCTTGTAGTTGTTCCATAGTTCTCAGATATTCTGTGCTGTTTTTTGTTTTCTTTGTCTTTTTTCCATTTGCTTTTGAGTTTTGGAGGTTTCTGTCAAGATATATTCAAGCTGAGATATTCTTTCCTCAGCCATGTCCAGTCTATTAATAAGCCCATCAAAGGCATTCTTCATTTCTGGTGGTTATGTTCTGTTTTTTGTTACAGTGGTTTAGATCTCTAGTATTTTTTTCTTTTTTAAAGATTTTAATGGAGAATCGGGGAAGGGGAACAGACAAATTGCTGTCCTTTTGTTCTTCAGTCTAGTTGTGGAGGACGTCATTTCACTGGCCCATGTTGGTGTTATTATTGTGCCATTCCCAGCTGAGGCAGTTGCTAGCCGGCCATTGGATGGCTGCTCACGGTGGCTCACTGCAGCTCATGAAAGTGCATGCCAGCTGCCATCCAGTCCCACTGCAGCCTACTCAGTCACTGGCAACTCATGGCAGCACAGTTCCAAGTCGAGCTGTTGTTCACCATCTTAGCTATAGAGGGCACAGCGTCAATGGCCCTCTATGTGGCTGGTGTCCCAAGCCAATTCTTAACCAATGCACCACTTGGCTGGCCCTGTAGTATTTCTATTTTATTCTTTCTTAGAATCGCTCTCTGCTTACATTGCCCATCTGTTCTTGCATTCTAACTGTTTTATCTGTTACAGCCCTTAGCATATTAATTCAGTAGTTTTAAATTTCCAGCCTGATAATTCCAACATCCCTCCCATAATTGAGTCTGGTTGGTTCTTTCTTTCTTTCTTTCTTTCTTTCTTTCTTTCTTTCTTTCTTTCTTTCTTTCTTTCTTTCTTTCAAGATTTTATTGGGGAATTGGGGGAGGAGAACAGCATTGGGGAACAGGGGAAGGGGAACAGATGAGTTGCTGTCCTTTTGTTCTTCAGTCTAGTTGTAGAGGACATTGCTTCACTGGCCCAGGTGAAGAGCAATCTGCGCTCTTCTCTGGTGAGGTAGATTGGATCAGTCACCGGCCTCTGGACGGCCACTCACAGCAGCTCTTTGTAGCTCACGCTGACTGCCAGCCATTCACGCTGGCTGCCGGCCACTCACTGTAGCCTATGGCAGCCCATTGCAGCAGGGGCTTCAACTATGTCGTCCCAGGGACTCACAGCAGCACAGCTACAGGTGGAGCTGTTGTTCACCATCTTAGCTGTAGAGGGCAGTGTCACTGGCCCTCATATGTGGGATCTGAACCGGGGCCACTGGCGTCCCAAGCCAGCTCTTAACCAATGTGCTACTCGGCCGGCCCTATTTCTTTCTTTTCAAATTAAATTTATTGAGGTAACATTGGTTAATAACATTATGTAACTGACACTGATTCTGATGCTTGCTTCATTCTTTCAAAAGGCTTTGTCTTTTACTACGCCTTGTGATTTTTTTCTTGATAGCTGGGCATAATGTACTGGGTAAAATGAACTGCTATAAATAGGCCATTAATGATGTGGTGAGGTGTGAGGGGAGGGGAAGTGTCCTACAGCCTTATGATTAGGTCTTGGTCTTTTAGGGAGCTTCTGTCCGTGGACTGTGAACTTCACAAGTGCTTCTCAGCGCTTCCCCCACTTTAGGTGGGGTAGGATGACTGGAGGAGGTTGGAGTTGGGTATTTCCCTTCTCCTATGTGGAAAGCTAGAGCTGGCTGGATTTAGGTATTTCTCTTTCCCCAGATCAGTTAGGCTCTGATAAAACCCCAGTAAATGTGGCTCTAGTTAAATAGTTTTTTTTTTTTTTTTTTGAGAGCAGACTAGGTTAAGAAGAACAGAATGCTCTGGAGTAGTTCAAAATGGTTCCTTTCCTCCTTCCCTGATGGAAGCATGTAGACACCTGCATACTGACTCCTGGGGTTGGCAGGCATCACTGCAGATGGTCACTTTAAGTGCCTTACATCAATTGCCACACATAAGGCCCTTACCTCCTCCAGACTCCTTCTTTCACTATGCATGGCTGAGACTCTGGTCCATCTCCACAGAACCAGTCAGACTGAAGAATCAGGCAGGGGACAAGCCCAAGCACTGTGTGTGGCCCAACTGACTTGCAGTCTGGCCTAGGTAAGTGTAGTGATGAGGAAGGGTCTTGAGGTCCCTGCGAAGGGTCATGATCCCTACTTTGGCTTCTCTATCCTAGTTCAGAACATCAGATGGACAGAGCACAGGATTAGAGGATGGCCAAGCTACAGAGACCTGAATTAGGGGTCGTCTTTACTGTTTGCTGGCTCTGTCACCCTGGTGAAACCACTTAATTTTGTTAAGACTCAGTTTCCTCTTCTATAACACAATAATCACAGTAAGAATAGCAATTTCTGTCTCATGGGGCTAACTTAATATGACCAGGCATATGAAGTCTCTTTGGAACTGAGAAGCACTCTACAAGTGACTCAGTTCCCAGAGCCTGAGACATTGGTCTTTTCTACTCCACACCACATCCCTTCATGAAGGGGAAGGGAGTGCCTTTCATAAACCAAGGGTAGCCCAGGACCTGGTATTTTCCCTGGCTTTGGTTTCTGACCCAGTGTTTGGAACAGTAAACAATGAAGATGCTACCACTTTCTGGGTTGTTCTGGCTATGGTCATCCCTGAGGAGAAGTGGGGTTTGCAGCCTATTGGAGCCCCTGCATCTTTACGTATCTAAGAACCTTCTCTCCTTTGATGATCACAGACACCTCTCTCATTAGTCCCTGCACAGGCTCACCAGTTGCTCTCCCTTAGAGGCAAGGCTGTGTCATTTTGAGTGACATGGGCCTTTATCTCCTCAGGACCCTACTAATCATAGCAAGACCCTCTGTCAACCCAGCTCCACCAAGGATGTGTCTGTTAGGAGCAGGGGTGGTTTAACAGTTGGTTAATCCCTTAACCTACAGTCCTCCTCATCCAGAGGCACAGAAACACAACTCACACATGAATTAACTAGTCACTCTTTCTGAACCTCATTCTTCACAATTGTTGCTCAAATCGTATGGCAGTCAGAGGCTTCTTGGAGAAGGAACACAGTCTTCTGCTCTGAAGTGAGAAGTTTAATGTAAGATTATGGCTCAGGAGAGAGATAGTACTGTGCACCATATGGAACACCCCATGGCCCTCCACCCAAGCTTGCATCTTTGAGAAGCCATTTTCCTATTCCCTCTTGTTAAAAGGCAAGATTAGCCAGGGGCATACCTTGGTGCTGAAATGTAGCTCTGAGGATAAACATTCTATTAGATCCCTAGATATTAATCAAACATCCCTCTGGGATCTTAGTTCAAACACAGTTGCCAAACATCTCAACGGTAAGTCAATATTATGATCATATCTGTAATAATTAAATATAGATATAAATGTGTATACATGTATAAATATATATATTCCACTTGTACAAATGACAACAACAACTACAGCAGCAACAGTTACAGCAGGATTCTTTATTGCTTCCCTTTGCCAAATATCTGTGGCTGAATTTCTCATGCCACTTCATAGCAAAACATAAATAAAACAAAATCTCATCACCTGTTCAATATAAGTATCTTATTTCTACTTTTAGGTCATAATATTCCTTTTAGCACTCAGAATTTAATGACGGTTGATTGAAATACACATTAATTTTCAAGTGAAACAACCAAATTCATCTTTATCATTTGATCAACAAATATTTTGTATTTAAAGCTGGAAAAACATTATACAAATACTATCAACCCTCAATGCAGACATCTGGATATTAATACTTGATTATGGTGGGGGATAGTGACCTGGCTCAGGAGAAAGGCTTGCGAGAGGAGAACATCTTTTTTTTTTTTTTTCCCCTCTTAAAAATAAGAGATTTATTTATTTTTTCATATTTTGTTCTATTTTTTAATAATGTTTTCTTTTTAAATTAACATTGACATGTAGTATATTAGTATAGCTAAAGGGGCTTGACTTTGTTGTTCCTGAACAGCCTACGGCAGAGCATTGTGAGGCAGTCGCAACACCTCCTAACCATCCTCCAACGTCCGTGGTAGTTTTCCCCTGATGATCTGCTGCTCGTGGTGCTGCTGCAGGGGCTGCTGGAGACGTAGTTGTTCTCAAGGGAGGTCTCAGAGCCACTACTCTGGTGGCCTGTGATAGGGCCATGGTTCCTCCACCGTGGCCTGCTTCTGTGGCTGACGGGCCTGAAATCCAGGATGGAACTCGAAGTGGGGGTGCCGGTCTCTGGGCTGGATCCAGGGGTGATGGCGCTGGATCCAGAAGTGCCCGTGCTGACCTCCGGGATGGTCCTGGAGTTGGTGGTGCTCAGCTCCTGGCTGGACTCAGGCTTGATGGTGCCCACCTTCTGGAGGGCTGGGAGAGTCGCAGGCTTTTTGCCCCTCTGCCCCAACTCGTAGTCGTCGTGGTGCTGCTCCACCGGTGGCATAGTGGAGATCACTGGCTGCACCACCCAACGTGGAACAGGACTCTGCTCAGTGGGACAGTAGGCCTTGACATGAATAACGCGAGGATGGAATTTAGGCTTTTCGTTCTGCGGGATGTGATAGGTGGATATCGTGTTGTTAAAAGTCCTGTTGGTCAGTGTGTCCTGGATGTTGACATACCGGAAGCCCGGCGGGTCTATGTTCTTGTTGACTGGCTCGCTACAGGGTATGAGGTCCTCCTCATCCTGACTGAGCCAAGGATGTGACATGATATCGGATAAATCTCTTCTTTCCATGGGGTTCACCCTGAGCATTTTCTTTAGCAAACTGTCTAGATGAGACGAGAAAAAGTAGGGTACGGTGTACATCCCCTTTATGACCTGTTGTCCCAGTTCCTTCAAATTCTGTCCCTTGAAAGGGAGGGTTCCTGCCACCATTCTGTATAATGTTACGCCCAGGCTCCACACATCGACCGCTGGTCCTTCATAAGGTTCACGCAGAAACAGTTCTGGAGCTGCATAGTCCGGGGTGCAACACATTGTGTTTAATTTTCTGTCCATAAATTCCGTGCTCAATCCGAAATTGGCGATTTTAACATTCCCTTTCTGGTCGAATAAAATGTTCTCGGGCTTTATATCCCGGTGCACGATTCTGCACTGATGAAAATAGTGAACGGCTGATAAAAGCTGCCGAAAACTGACACGGGCCTCCCTCTCCTGCATTCGTCCATGAGCTGTTAGATGGTCCATCATACTTCCACCGTCCACATATTCCATTACAAGGAAGAAGGACTCTTTGGTTTCAATAGTGTCATGCAGCTGCACGATGTTTGGGTGCTGCAGAGCTCTCATGCACTGAATTTCTTGCATGAGAAATCTATGGCGATTGACAGTGTTCTTTACACTTACAATTTTTATAGCCACGTGGGTCCCAGTGGGAAGATGTTCAGCCAGCTTCACCTTGCTATAGCTGCCCTTGCCAATGGTCTGCAGGAGCTTATAACACCCAATAACGAGCACCTGGTCATCAGAAGTGGCTGGATGTTCATGTGCCATGGTGGCCAGCTGACACTACACTCACTGACAATACTAACTATGCTAATAAACAATAATAACTGTACTAACTAGCTGACTAAATATACTAACTATATCAACAAAATTATTAACTGTGATAATAAACAATAACTATACTAACTATTATAAATTTATAAATGGGGGATAAAAGAAGAAAACAAACTAGCTAGTCCAAGTCCAACAGGTCACCGAAAATTAGCTTCCTGGGCTTATACGGACTAAACCCTCAGCCCAGCTAGGAGCTTATATATGAATGTTTGTAATTACATCACACTGGTGCTTTATGAGGTCAGAGCCCAAAACATACCAATCACAGCTGAGGATAAACTACAGTGGGTTTTTTTTTTTCCTGTTTTTTGTTTTATTAGTTTCAGGTGTACAACACAATGCAATAGTTATACTCTTCACCCCCCAAAGTGACAACTCCCCTCCCCCAGCTCGCCCCCCCACTCACCATACACATCCACCACAATTCCATTGACTCCCCTCCACAGTATACTCCACATCCCGTGACTATCCACACATTCAGTCACAGTTGGCATACAATACTACACAGCATCAGTTTCAGGTGTACAGTGCAGTGAGCAAGCCTCTACGCCATCCAAAATTTTTACATTATTATATTCCCTGAACTGTGTTTCATATCCCTGTGGCAATATTGCAGTTGTCCATCCATGCCGTCTAATCCCTTCCCCCTCTCCCAATTCTCACCCCTCTCCCAACTAGCAACGCTCAGTTTTTCCTCTATATCTATGAGTCTGTTTACTTTGATCATTCATTCAGTTTTTCAGATTCCACATATAAGTGAGATCACATGGTATTTGTCCTTCTCCGACTGACTTATTTCACTTAACATAATAGTCTCTTCTCAACATTATCAATTACATTCCCAGAACTGCCCCCATATCCCTGCGGCAACATTGTAGTCCCATCTACACTGTCCAAACCGTTCCTCCTCCCCATCTTCCCCACTCCCTCCCAGCCATCAACCATCAGTTTTTCCTTTATATCTGCTTGATGACTTCAATCTTCTTACATTTACTGAGACTTATTTTGTGGCGTAACATGGTTTATCTTGGAAAATGTCCCATGTGTACTTGAGAGGAATGTATATTCTGTTTTTTCAGGGTGAAATGCTCTAAAAATATCAACAAAGTCCAGCTGGTCTAAAGTATCATTTAAAGCCCCTCTTTCTGTGTTGATTTTCTGTCTAACAGGTCTGTCCATTGGTGACAATGGTGTTGAAGTCCCTACTATGATAGTGTTACTATTGATCTCTGTTTTTATGTCTGTCAAAATCTGTTATATGTAATTAGGAGTTCCTATGTTGGGTGCATAGATGTTTATTAGGGTTATAGTGCCCTTCTTTGTCTTTTATTGTAGTCATTTTAAAGTCTATTTTGTCCAAAATAAGTATTGGTACTCCAGCTTTTTTTTTCTCATTTCCATTTGCATGAAATATCTTATTCCATCTGTAAACAACATATATATGGGTCCTATTTTCTTATCCACTCAGCCACTCTCTGCCTTTTGATTGGAGCATTTAGCCCATTCACATTTAAAATGTTTATTGATAGGTGCATATGTATTGCCATTTTGTTATTTGTATTCCTGGTCTTCCTGGGTTAGCTTGTTTACCCCTTTCTTTTGTTTAAAAAAGCCCTTTTAACATTTCTTGCAATGCTGGCTTGGTGGTAATGAATTCCTTAACCTTATTCTTTTCTGAGAAGCTCTTTATTTCTCCTTCAATTTTAAGTGATAGCCGTGCTGGGTAGAGCAATCTTGGTTGTAGGCCTTTATTTTGTGTCACTTTGAATATCTCCTGCCACTCCCTTCTGGCCTGCAGAGTTTCTGTAGACAAGTCAGCTGTTAGTCTAACAGGAGTTCCTTTGTATGTAACCTGCTGTCTTTCTCTTGCAGCCTCTAGGATTCTGTCTCTGTCTTTAACCTTTGCCATTTTAACTATGATGTGTCTTGGTGTGGACCTGTTTGGGTTCAGCTTGTTTGGAACCCTCTGCACTTCCTGGGCATGTATATTGATTTCCTTCACCAGGATAGGGAAGTTTCAGTCATTATTTTTTCAAATACATTCTCGACACCTTGCTTCCTCTCTTCTCCTTTTGGTATTCCTATGAGTCGAAGGTGGTTGCGTTTCACCTTGTCCCATAGGGCTCTTAAACTATTTTCATTCTTTTTTATTCTTTGGTCTTTTTGTTGTGCCCACTGGGTGATTTCTGCTATTTTATCTTCCAAATCACTGATCCGCTCCTCTGCTTCATCTACTCTACTGGTGATTCCTTCGAGTGTGTTCTTCATTTCAGTTATTGTATTCTTTAGTTCTAACTGGTTGTTTTTTTATGATTTCTCTATCCTTCCTTATGTTCTTACTAAGTTTGTTAAATATTCTTATCATCAGTGTTCTAAACTGTGTCTCTGAAAGGTTGGATCCCTCTGTTTCATTTAGTTCCATTTCTAGAGGTTTCTTCTGATCTTTTACTTATGACATGTTTCTTTGTTTCCCCATTCTGGCTGTCGCTCTGGGATTGCTTTGATGTATTAGATAGATCACCAGGAGAGACCCGGTTGGATCACGCAGGCACACAGCTCACAGCCCAACACTCCCAGGAAAACTCCCTGTCTCAGCCTGTCCCAATCAGCCGCTCGCAGATCAGGCCGAGCAGCCCGACAACCAATCACCAGCCTGGCAACTCTTGGAAGCGTAGTGTGGAGAGCGGGGATCCGAGGCGGCTCACACTCCCGGGTCTCAGTGAGCAGCCTGTTGGAGCCGGAGGGCACCCGCCCTGCGTTTCCCTGGCAACGCAGCATAAGCCGGGCGGAGGGTGGGGATCCAAGGCCACATGCGCCCGCACACGCGCACACGCACACACACACTTCTGTGCCAATTCCACCACACCAATGAGATCTTGGACTTGATCCTCTGTGGGAGGGCCCAAGCCTGACAAAATGGCACCCTCCTTATACCACTTGCGTGCAGGCTCCACACCACGGGAACAACAGTCCAAAAACTTCCAGCCTTTGCACCAAAGGTGCTCAGTTCAGTCCGTCCCCGCAGGCTCCCGGGTCCGGCTCACACAGCCACTCCCTCCACCAGTAACCAGGTAAGTGCTCACCGGTGAGCAAGCCCGGGCGCCGGCCCCACTGATTCTCCAGCCGCTCTTAGCCTCACCAAGCTGAGCAAAGAAAGTCCTCACTAATTTACTGCCAGCTATCTTAGAACTCCTCTTCCCGGCAAAGGAACTCTGGGCTGGTGAGCTTGGTGTGCGGCCGGAGGGTCTCTCCCCCAACCGGAGAAGCCTCCCCACAGCTGGGGCTTCCCTTACGGGGTTTGCCCTCTCTGGTCTCCTCCTGTCCTACCAGACCCAACGCAGCCTCCTCTTTAAGTTCTTCATTTAGTGGTTCTGTTTATCTAGTGTTCCAGGGACCTCCAGGGTTGAATGCTCCTTTTTTTTTTTTAAAGATTTTTTTTTTAATTGGGGAATAGGGGGAGGGGAACAGTATTGGGGAATCGGGAAAGGGGAACAGACAAGTTGCTGTCCTTTTGTTCTTCAGTCTAGTTGCGGAGGACGTTGCTTCACTGGCTCATGTTGGTATCATGATTGCGCTCTTCCTAGATGTGGCAGATCGGTCGCTGGTCTCTGGATGGTCGCTCACTGTGGCTATTGGCAGCTCACGCTGGCTGCCGGCCACTCACTGTAGCCTATGGCAGCCCACTGCAGCAGGGGCTGTAGCCTACACCGTCGCTGGGGCTCGCACAGCGCAGCTCCAGGTGGAGCTGTTGTTAGCTGTAGAGGGCAGTGTCACTGGCCCTCATATGTGGGATCCAAACCGGGGCTGCTGGCATCCCAAAACCAGCTCTTAACCAATGTGCCACTCGGCCTGCCCGAGAGAAGAACATCTTATTAACAAATACCTGCTTTGAAGTTCTCTTTAAGAATACTAATAATTTTACAACTTTAAGATTTTTATTCCAGGACCTTATCTCAAGATTCATCAGCATCATAGAATCTGTAATTAGAAGGCACCTATGAGATCATCTAGATAATTCCTAATTTCACATTGAGTGAACTGGGATTGTATCAGCACCACATTAGGAAAAAAAAAAAATCAAGAAGGAAAGGCTTAGGTTTATACTTACTCTTTAAAGACACTCTGGGTACTGTTCATTCATTCAACTGAAATGTATTGACCACCTTCCATGTGCAGGCATGTTGCTAGGTGTCAAGGATATCAGAGAGAGACATGGCTTCTGCCTTCAAAGAACTGATATTTTTGGTGCACTACAACGTTTCTAGCACATTTAACCCTCATAGGTATATCATAAGGTAGGTATTACTATCCCCATTTCACAGATGAGGACAATGACGCTTAAAGAGTTCAAGATCACATGGACAGTAACTAAAAAGCAGGAATTCAGCACCCACCTATCAGATGGTATTCATTTTTTCTTACTGCATAACAAATTACCACAAACTTAGTGTTTCAGAACAATACCTATTTATTATCTCACAGTCCCTGTAGGTCAGAAGTTGGGGCACAGTTTAGCTGGACTCTCTGCTCAGGTCTCATGAGACTGAAATCAAGATGTCAGCTAGGACTGTAATCTTATGTGAGCTCTGGGGTCCTCTTTCAAGTGCCCTGGTTGTTGGCAGAATTCCATGTGATATGGTTGTAGGACCGAGGTCCTCAGTTCCTAGAGGCCACCCACCACTCCCTGCCATGTGGCTTCTCCACACACAGCAGATTACTTCTTCATGGCCAACAGGAGAGCATCTGTTCTGCTTCAAATCTCTCCTTATTCATTAGAGTAAAATCCTATCATATTCACAAGTCCTGCTCACATTCAAGAGGCAGGAATCTTGGGAGATGGTTTAGAATTCTGCCGGCCACACAGATGTCAGTACCCACATATTCTTTCAATTAGTCATTTCCTCTCTGAAGTTATGGGCATTGGTTCTGGACCCAGGCAGAAAAATAAGTTAGATTATGTAAATAAATGAAATGAAAGAATTATGTGCAAAGTAGAAAGAAAGATAGAAAGAAAAAATGTTCTACAATGCATAAGTGATAGAGATAGAGAGGGGATGTTTATGGGGAGCTTCAGGAAGTGATATCTTAATTGGATGGTTAGAAAAAGAACCATGTATTTTCATTTTTGTCTCCACTGCCTAGCACAGTCTTAAGGTACAGAGTAGACCCTTGAGTAATGTTTATTGGCAAGAAGACCCTGTACTGTAGGTGTCTTCTAGATGGAGGAGGGGAAAGAATGTTCTAAGTAGAGGGAATTTCATGCACAGAGGCCCAAAGATTTGAAGTCACATGCCATGTTCAAAGACCAGTGAGAAGGATCAGATTATTTAAATGTTCAAGGCAAGACACAGCAAGAGAAAAGGCAGACAATGGGGCCATAATATGGCTGGGAGTGAGGGTAGCGGGGAGGAAGCAGGACTTTATTTTATAAATGAAGGGGACCACTTGAAGAATTTTAAGGAAGTGAGAAATATCTGATTTGTGTTTTAGAGAGTTAGCTCCAGTGGAGAGCACAGTGTGATGGCTGGTTTGGTATAAGGTTTAAGATGGATGGGAGTGGGCCTAACCCCCGGCTGAAGGGATTAGTGCTGGGTGGTCTTGTAGTGCAGGTGAGGGAGGAGGAAGACCTACACTAAGACTGTGGCAGTGGGACAGAGAAGAGGAATGACTTCTGAAGCTGTATGGGAAGCAGAGTTGACAAAACAGCAAGCCTGAATAGAATCGAGGGGTGAAGGAGTCATGGAGGGATGACTTGAGGATAATTGTGGTTTAGGAGATGGGTAAATGGTTAGGATCATCAATTAAACTTGAAGTCTAAGAAAAGGAATAGGTTTGAGGAAGAGGAAGAGGGGGTTAGCTGTGATGCTGTGATGGCTGGAAAAAGGATGGCCCTGGATTATAAGTACACTTAGGGACATGTTGAGTTTGAGGTGCCTGTGGAATATCCCAACAGAGCATTCAAGTGGAGGGCAGCTGAATCCTTAGCTCTGGAGCTCAATGGGGCTGGATACACATCAGGGTTCAGCTTCTAGGTGAGTAATCTAGTCACAGCTATGGATAACCACAAAGGGTGTGTACAGTAAGAAAATAGGAAAGCTGAGAAAAAAAAACCCATGAGTTACCAAGTCTGCAAAGTATAGGGAAGAAAACAGGAGCTGGAATCAAAGGCGAGAGAAGAGGGGCTCTAAGGGGGAGCTGCGAGTGTGGGGAAACATAGTTACCACAAAACATAAAGAAGAAACGAGGGGCTGCCTCACTGTCAGAAGAAATCATACCCATGAACATCCTTGTTGGAATTTAACTGGGTTGAGTTTTAAGAAATAGAGAGAGGGCAAGACCCATCACACTATGTATATATTACACAAACATGAAATTGAGTAAATTAGCTAGTAGAACAGATTGTCACAGATTTCTTCATTGGATTAGGAAAGACATGTTTTCACTGAGGTCTATTCTTTTGAAGAAAAAAAGAACTTTGAGCTAAAATGTATTATTCTCTTTTAATCTCTATTATTAAGAGATTTGACCCAAGTATTCATCAGCCCTTAATGAAAATCAGCAGCATTCCCATTACTTTCCATGATTTATTTTCCCATAACTTGAAGAACAAAAGAGTATCTTTCATAAGAACATCAGGGGTAAACAGGATTTCACAAGAAGAGTGACCTCTGTAGAAAAACAAAATTTTAAAATGAGACCAATTCACTTTCTACTCAGTTTTGGGTTTGTTTTTTGTCTTGTTTTTTTGTATGCTTAGACTCCATCAAATAACTTGAACAAATACCAGCAAATAACAGCAAACTTTGCCCCATCAAAGTTTGGATATGCTTCACACATATGCAAAGAAGGACAATACACTTAACTGAAAATATATAAAGGTAAAGTCAACCAAGTACGGGTTGATTCATCACAATCTCACACCTCATTATCCAGAGTGGGTGGCCAGTGATAATTTAGTCAAGACCCAGGCTCAGCTAAAATGAAGAGATTCAAGTGCAAAGAGTCAGTCTCTCCCTGTTTTCCTCTTGGATCCCTGGAAACTGATGTCTTGCTGAGTGGCTGGCCAGGTCTTCACATTCTTAGTGACTTGGAGGAGGAAGGAGCCTTGGCAATGCGGCAATAACACACACATACCCCAACACAGACACACACAAAACACAGATGTACACACACAGACATACACACACACATACAGACACAATACGCACACACACACACACACACACCCTTCACTTTAGTGCTATACATTCCCTGAAACAGGCTTTTACTTCAATTGGAATGACAAACTTCTAAGTTCTAGAATGAGGCTGAGTATGTTTATGTGAAATTATCCTGTTTCTCTGCTATTCTGTTGGCAGGTGGCTTGCACTGGATTCACATAAGGAAATCAGTGGATGACAAAAGGATTGGTGAGAACTTTGAACAATGGGGCTGATAACATGGTAAAGAGAGATAGAACTAATTATAGAGGAAGAAGCTAAAAAGAACAGCAGGCCTGGGTGAAGCTGGCAGTGGGAAATGCCAAGAGCTCCTGGAGCTCTTGTGAGCAGAAAGTGGAGGCCGTTAGTCCATTAATCAAGCAGAAGTAGAACCAAAGAAGAAAGCACATGAGTTAGAAAGAATAGAAAAGGACAAAGCCATTTCTTAGTGAGAATGGGAAAGTCACACACCCTTTTTCTCCCCTCCCCAACATGACTGCCGTTTTGTTTTGTTAACCTCTTTGAGAAGTTGTCCCAGTATGGAAATGCTCTCTAGCCTTCAGTTCATAAGAAAAACTATTAATCATTCCCAGTGAAAACGTGATTGAATGTCAGCAATACATCTAGTTCATGGAAATGAACTAGATCAGTCTAAGCACTTTTATCCCTGCCTATGTGGGTTTGGAGTTAAAGCGGAGGTTCAAATGTGCAATGGTATGAAGGCAATCAAACTGGATCCACCACTTGCAGTATGACCTTGGATAGGTTCCTGATGTCTACAAACTTCAGTTTTCTCGTCTGCACGTGGGAATAATAACATTCCAGACCTATAATCCTGTGTGCCAGCAATTCTGAAACCCAAAGAGCTCTAAAAATCAGATTTTTTTTTTCTTTTTTTTTTTTGAGGGCAGTGTCACTGGCCTTCACATGTAGGACCCGAACTGAGGCCGCTGGCTTCCCAAGCCAGTGCTTAACCACCACGCCACTCAGCCGGCCCAAAATCAGATTTTTTTAAAGCTTACACAAAATTCATTTATTGGCAAAATCTAATATGAACTAATGTGAGACTTTATATAGTTTTTATCTTATTAAGAGCATGATTATCCATGTTTGTTGCCTAAATGTTAATATGTTTGATGAAGGATGCTACCTCAGACCTTGCTGGTGGTGGTGGTGGTGGGAGGTGTTATGAATAATACAGTATATACACCGATTTGTCTCTCAGAAATGTGAACAATTCTGAAGCCTACCTGGAATCTGGATAAGGAATTGGGGACCTGTTCCTTTGGGGTTGCTGGAAGTACTACAGGAGATAATGTGTGTGACATCCTTGCAATGATGCCTGGCACTTTGTAAATGCTCAGGAAATACAAACTAGAAATCACTTCAATAAGGAGTGATTCTGCTCTTGCTCTTGCCACTTTGGAATTCACATCAAACTGCGAAGCGTTGACTCCCCTTCCACCAGCCCTGTCACAAATTGGGAGAAGATCCTCCCTAAGAGGAAGGTTCTGCACCATGTTCTTGCTGATGCTCTAGAGTTGAGACCCACAGAGCTAAGGCCAACAAAGAAGTTCTGAATGCACAACATCTGAGAATCACAACGATCGGGAATGAAAAAAGATCTGAAGTTGGACATACTCCCACCCAAAGGTAATATGACCTGATGGAAGGAGGCTCAACTTTGGAGTTAGAGAGGCCTCAGTCCTAGCTCTGCCCTCCCTAATGGTGGGAATTGCTGGGTCGCAGTTTCTTACCTGAAAGTTTCATCATGATGGTGACGTGAACTCTGCATGGGGTCTGGTACATAGAAGGTGTTCAACAAAGAACAGGTGGACAGACACACACACACACACACACACACACACACACACACATCATTATACTGAGTGACAAGAAAATCGAGGTTACTACAAATATAGTTCTGTCTTGACCTAAGTCAACCAGAGCTCCCTGGAGGAAGGATTAAAGCCTTATCTTTCCTGCAAACATGAGGCTAAGAGGCCAAGCAGAAGGTGCTCTCCATCTTTGAAGAGTTCTAAGGCCACAGTAGTGGGAGCTGAGTCTAGTGGGACAAACTACCTGTTGACAAGATAGTCACCCATGCCTCTTTTAAGACCCTGTGATTCAAAGGCTAAGACATGTACAACATCAGCTGAAGGATTACAAGGTGATTTGCGGATACAAAGATGGCCAATAAAGCTCATTCACACCCTGAATTCAGTTTTTGGCTTGATTACTAAATCTTAGTTTGACTAACCCTTATAAAAAGAATAATTTATTTTTTTTTTTGAGGGCAGTGTCACCGGCCCTTATATGTGGGACCAAACCAGGGCCGCTGGCTTCCCAAGCCAGCGCTTAACCACCGCGCCACTCGGCCGGCCATAAAAAGAATAATTTTAAAGTATACTTGGGAGGAAGGAGAGTCATTTAATGTCATTCAAAGTTAATCTTTCACCCAAGTTATCATCTTGTCCTCATGTACCCAAATCAGCACTAAAACAGATATTCATTATAGAGGGTGGGTTTAAAATTATCCCCAGCCAATGCCTGCTTTCGTATAGTTGGAGATTTACCTACATAATCACACTTTCTTTAGATCTGAGCTATAGGACTTGAGAAATGCCAGGTGTAAGACATTATCCACCTCCAGGCTTTCCTAAGTACCTCTCCTTTCCTCTTTCCTGTTCATTTTGGCTGGATGTGAGGATCTCCCCCTTTCCCACTCTCCTATGGATCTCTCATTTCAGGTCAGTCACAGCTGCATTGAGAACAAACAATTTCTAAGCCTGACCCCAGCATGAAGAAGCTTCCAGGACCATCCTTTGAATGATGGCTCTCCATGAACTCACTCCCATCTCTTTAGAGCAGGATGGCTCAACAGGCAGACCAACCATGTGCTTAGGGCACCAACAAAGCTGGGGTGACAGAAGAAAGGATGAAGAATGAACATGGGAAAGAGAAAAGAGAATATTTTAGAAATAAGTTGATGTTTGATTAATTTCTTAAAGCATCAAAGTTTAAAATAAATATTCATGAGTTCATTCTGGTATAAATAAATAACTGAATAAATAACTAAATGTAGGAGAAAGAACAGCCCTTCCTTACAAAAGAATCCCACTTAATAAATGTCGAAGGGGAGTTTCTGGTCAAGATGGTGGAGTAGGTAAATGCTGTGCTTGCCTCCTCTCACAACCACATCAAAATTACAACTAAACATAGAAAAACCATCATTGAAAATCACCTGAAGTCTAGTGACCAGAAGTCCTACAACTAGTGACATACAGAAGAAGACACCTGGAGAGACCCTGAACAGGCTGGTCCCATACCCATGTGTGACTGATAAAAATTGGGAGGGTATCTCAGCTGTAGAAGTCCTTTCCTCTGCTCTGGATGAGCGAGGAGTCCTAGCCCCACACCAGGCTCCCCAGCACAGTGTTTCCAGTGCCGGAGAAAGAAGTCCCCACAACTTCTGGCTGTGAAAACAGTGGAGATTGTGGCTGAGTGAGATGGAGGGCAGCTGGGTTCCCAGGCATTACTCTTAAAGGGCCCATGAATGGACTTACTTGCTGACAGACTCACTTGCTCTGAGTTCCAATGCTGGGAAAGCAGCTCAAAAGGTGGAACTGTTGGAACAGGGAGGAACTGAATTATGTGGCTGCAGGATGAGGGCTGGAGGGACAGCTTTCTACTGGACAGAAGTGCTGGCAGAAGCCGTTGTTTCTTTGTTAAGCCCTTCCCACTCCTGGTGTGCAGATGCAGGCAGCCGCCATATCTGAGTCTCCATCAACCTGACTAACACCATTCATTCACATCACCCTGGTGATTCCCTGAGACCCCGCCCCACCTAACTTTCAGGCACACCCAACCTACTTCAAGTGGCTTTTCTGTACAAATGACCTCCCTTGGCTCATGCTGCAGACTATACTAAAGTCTCTCAAAGGTTCACAAAACCCAAACAAGCAGCATGTTGGTGTGTCCTGTATCTCTTGCTGAGCAGCCCTAAGCCCAGCACTAATGGCAGCCAGACCCAGTTTGAAGCTTGGCCCATTGAGGCACTTCCAAGCCCAGCATTGGGGCCATCTGAGAATTGCTTTGTGGTCTATGCCAGGTGACCCCAGGCAGGGCAGAGGCTGTGGCTGAACTTGGCCTGTGGTGGAGCCCCTCTCAGGAGGCCCCAGGGCTGGCACACCCAGTGGCCAGCTTTGGACCAAGCCAGAGAATCACTTGAGTGCCTCCAAGGATAATCCACCCAAAGAACATATTGGGTAGGCACCAGATCCCTGCTAAAGCAAATCCTGCTCTGTAGGGTCAGTCCCTGCAAAAAACCTCCTCCACTATAGTCACTGCCAGTTGTCACAACCAATCAGTCCAAGGGTCAGTCCCTCCCATTAACATGAAAACAGCAACCAAGGCTCAACTACAACAGGAGGGTACACCTGGAGCAACTATCTCAGGTGACCAGGGAGAATGCATCATTGGGCCTCAACAAACACCTACTACATAAGGCTATTCTACTAAGTCTGGGGGGCATAGCAGCTCTACCTAACACATAGAAACAACCACAGGGAGGCAGACAAAATGGGGAGATAAAGAAACATGTTCCAAATAAAAGAACTGAATAAAGCTCCACAAAAAGAACTGAATAAAATGGAGACAAGCAATCTGCCAGATGCAGAGTTCAAAACAGTGGTTATAAGGATGCTCAGTGATCTCAGAGAGAACTTCAACAAAGAAATAGTAAACATGAAAATGGAGATAGAAAACATAAAATAGAACCAGTTAGAAATAAAGGATACAGTAACTGAAGTGAAGAATACATTAGAGGGAATCAACAGTAAATTAGATGAAGCAGAGGATCAAATTAGCAATTTAGAAGATAAGAGAGCAGAAAACACACTATCAGAACAGAAAAAAGAATCCAAAAAAAATGAGGATAGTTTAAGGGGCCTCTGGGACAATATCAAGCATACCAACAGTCGCATCATAGGGGTACTAGAAGGAGAAGAGAGAAAACAAGAGATTGTGAACCTATTTGAAGAAATAATTACAAAAAACTTCCCTAATCTCGTGAAGGAAACAGACATACAAGCCCAGGAAGCACCAAGAGTCCCAAATAAGATGAACCCAAAGAGGCCCACACCAAGACACAACATAATTAATGCCAAAGGTTAAAGATGAAGAGAGAATCTTGAAAGCAGAAAGAAAAAAGCAGTTAGTTACTTACAAGGGAGCCCCCATAAGACTGTCAGCTGATCTCTCAACAGAAGCTTTGCAGGTCAGAAGGGACTGCCATGAAATATTCTAAGTGATGAAAAGCAAGGATTTACAATCAAGATTACTCTACCGAGCAAAGCTATCATTTAGAATTGAAGGACAGATAGCTTCCCAGACAAGCGAAAGCTAAACATCACTACCAAACCAGTAATACAAGGAATGTTAAAGGGACTTTTTGAAGGAGGAGGAGGAAAAGGAAGAGAAGAAGGAGGAGGAAGAGGAGGAGAAGGAGGAGGAGGAGGAGAAGAGGAGGAGGAGGAGGAAGAGGAGGAGGAAAAACAGGAAGAGGAGGAGGAAAAGGAGGAGGAGAAGGGAAAAAATATAAATAATAAAATGGCGATGACTGCATATCTATCAACAATTACTTTCAATGTAAATGGATTAAATGCTTCAATCAAAAGATGTAGGTGGCTAAATGGATAAGAAAAGAAGTCCCTTACATATGCTGTGTATAAGAGACTCACTTCAGATTGAAAGTCAGACAGACTGAAAGTAAAGAGATGGAAAAAGATATTTCATGAAAATGGAAACAAACAAAAAAAGCTGAAGTAGCAATACTTATACCAGACAAAATAGACTTTAAAACAAAGGCTATAACAAGAAACAAAGAAGGACCCACTAGTCCTCTTCTGGGTATTTATCTGAAGAAACCCAAAACGCTACTTCGAGGAGATGTGTTCATCTATATGTTCACTGCAGCATTGTTTATAATGGCCAAGATATGGAGGCAGCCCAGGTGTCCATCGATGGATGAGTGGATAAAGAGGAGGTGGTACATATCAGGAGTGCCAAAAAAATGTATACAAGTGGTCACTTTGGTCATCATTGCTCAAGCAGTAATTCTCCATAATCAGAAGTGTTTGGATGCTGATGGTAACCACTTTGAGCACCTCTTGTAATTGCAGAAGTCAAATGTGAATTGTATTCATCTTTTGTTATCTGTATATATTGAGTATTACAGTTTTAATAGTTTTTTCCTTTCTTAAAATGTGTATACATTTTTTGGCATCCTCTGTATTATACAATGGAATATTGCTTGGCCATGGAAGGGAATGGGTTCTTGCCATCTGCAGTGGCATGGATGGACCTGGAGGGTATTGTGCTGTGTGGAATATATCAGACAGAGAAAGACAGATGCAATGTGATTTCACTTATATATAAAATCTAAACAACAAAATAAACAAAACAGAAACAAACTTATAAATACCGAGAACACTTTGATGGTTGCCAGACAAGAAGGTGGTTGTGGGGAGTGGGTGAAAAAGGTAAGGAATTAAGAAGTACAAATTGGGGCTGGCTGAGTGGCACGTTGGTTAAGAGCTGGCTTGGGACCCTAGCTCTGAGCATCAGGGCCCCGGTTCAGATCCCACATATGAGGGCCAGTGACACTGCCCTCTACAGCTAAGATGGTGAACTACAGCTCCACCTGGAGCTGGGCTGCTGTGAGTCCCCCGGGCTGCATAGCTGTAGCCCCTGCTGCAGTGGGCTGCCATAGGCTACAGTGGGTGGCCGGCAGCCAGCATGAGAGGCTGGCAGCTGGTGTGAGCTGCCAAGAGCCCCTTTGAGCAGCCATCCAGAGGCCGGTGACTGATCTGCCTCATCCAGGAAGAGCTCAATGATGATATCAACATGGGCCAGTGAAGCAATGTCCTCCACAACTAGGGTGACGAACAAAAGGACAACAACTTGTCTGTTCCCCTTCCCCTGTTCCCCAACGCTATTCCCCTTCCCTAATTTCTCAATAAAATCTTTGAAAAAAACAAAAAAAGAAGTACAAATTGGTTCTTACAAAGTAGTCATGGGAATGTAAAAGTAAAGCATAGGGAATATAGTCAATAATACAATAATAACTGTGTATAGTGCCAGGTGGGTACTAGACTAGTCAGGGGAATCACTTCTTAAATTATATAAATGTCTAACTACTATGGTGCACACCTGAAATTAATATAAAATAACATTGGAAGTCAGTTGTAATTGAAAAATTTTAAAGTGGGGTGGGAGGAAGGTGAAGGGGAATTAGAGGTTCAAATTTCCAGGTATAAAACAATTAAGTCATGGGGATGTAAAATAAAATACAGCATGGGGAATATAGTCAATAATATTGGGATAGCATGATACAGTGTCAGATGCTTGTTGGACTTATCATGGTGATCCCTTCTTTAGGTATAGAAATGTTGAATAACGTTGGTGTACATCTGAAACTAATATAATATTGTATGTTAGCTATGTTTTAATAAAAATCTTAAAAAGAAAAAATAAATGTAGAAATAATGAGGAAATCGGAAAATCACCATTAGAACAACACAGTAATAATTGTTGCAGGCAAGATCCACTAATGGATGCTAAAATTACCAGGCAAAAGTTTGAGGAAAAACAGGATATTTGCATAGTCTCAAGGTATTTTTTCCATCTTCCTTATTTATTACAAAGAGAAAAATAGTAAACTTACAGTGGAGAAATCCAGCAGATACCACCTTAACCAAGTGATCAAGGTTCATATCACTAGTATTAAGACACATCGACATATATACCTCCTGATATTTTGGGTGATGAAGGGTATTCTTGCCAAAAATGCATAACTTCAACTTAACCATGAGAAAACACTGAACAATCACAAATTAAGGGACATTCTAGAAAAATAATTGACTCCTACTCTTCAAAACTGTCAAGGTCATGATAGACAGGAAAGACAAAGGACTATCAGATTGGAATCAACTAATGAGGCAGACAACTAAACGCAGCATGGGATCCCAGTATGGGAACAGGGAAAGGACATTAGTGGAAAACCTGGTGAAATATGAACACAGTCAGTAGTTTAGTTAGTAGTACAGCACTTGTGTTAATTTCTGAATTTTGGTCATTACTATTGTTATCCTAGAAGTTAACATTAAGGAAAGCTGGGAGAAGCCAATAGGGGAACTCTCTGTACTGTTTGCCTAAAATTAGGTCAAATTAACAAGTTTTATTTTTTTAATCATAAAGTAATGGGAATATTGTAGGACTTCCTTGCATTATTGAATGCTTTGGTATTCATTCTATTTGTGAATTCCATGTTGGGGGTAGGGAAGGGACAATAAGGCGTTAGAATTATTTCAGGGCTCAGGGCCTCTAGATACTACTCTGGGCAAATTGCCTTTGTCCCTAGAAAGTCCCCAGGGAGCTCTGTTCCTCATCTGAGCCCATATTTTCCCTTCTCAAGGCTGAAAGATCTTAGCAACAACCACTTACAGGATGGCTCCAAGGCTTTGGGCCTCTGAGCCCCCAGGATACGGCCATACTTTATGGTGTCAATAGGTCAATCCCACACGAATACACCATTCAACCTTAATTCTAGAGACAGAGCATGCAATGCTTCGGGGCAGGGTCATTTCCTTAGAGTAATAATAGAACTTATTTTGCAGATGGTAAGAATTAGATGAACTACTATATGCTATAACATGTGTGGACTTTGAAAACATTATATCACATTTAGCCCGACACAAAAGGACAAATGTATGATTCCATTTACCTGAGGTACCTAAAATAGGCAAATTCACAGTGACAGAAAGTAGAATGATGGTTACCAGGGGCTGAGCAGAGGGAGAAATGAGGAGTTACTGTTTAATGG
Organism: Aselliscus stoliczkanus; assembly: GCA_033961575.1. Lineage (NCBI taxonomy): Eukaryota > Metazoa > Chordata > Mammalia > Chiroptera > Hipposideridae > Aselliscus > Aselliscus stoliczkanus. Next base: position 31,298,489 of record CM066731.1, read on the forward strand.
GTACAGAGTTTCTCTTGGGATGATGAAAAAGTTCTGGGGGTGGATAGCAGAGATGGTTGCACAACATTATGATTACACTTTATATCACTGAACTGTACAATGAAAAATGGTTAAAGTGGTAAAGTTTACGTTATGTATACCTTACCAAAATAAAAAATACTAGAAAATGTGTAAGAATTAGATAAGATGATAAAAAGCTCCTATAAACCCCCAGCCCATAGTGGACATTCAGATACCTCTTTCACCAAAGTTTTGGAAAATAGATCTATTAGACAGTTGTTCAGTGTGATTTTTGGCTGTGACAGCCACATATGATTTTTATAATTAATCACATTGTTAACCCCATGGCCTGGTTTTCAATGCTTATGTTTAAAAATGCTATACAGTGTTAAGACAAAATGATGAATTTCTAAGAAAACATTAGGCTCAAATGTTCTGTAAGAGCATTTCTGTTTAGAATAACAGATAAAGCTGAAATTGACTATACGATTTATAATGCTACTATGGGGAAATTTGGCCATGGCTCCAGGTGCAGCCTAACAAATATGCTTATAACTAGGCCCCAGTTTTGTTGATTAATTAAATATGTGCCTCCGCAGATTTGCCCAATCATTTGTAACCCTCTCCACACTTTCACTGCCACTGCTGCCACCACTTCCAACCAAAGTCAGCTGAGCCACTTGGGGAGGTCATTTCATACCTAGACTCATAGCCTAGGTTTGGCATTGCCGTATGGCCACTGTAGCTGAACTTGAAAATTGCTCTTAGAGCTAGTGTTGTTATGACATCTTACCGCTGCTGAGCATCTGGCCAAACTCTGCTAATATGCTGACACACGCCTGACATTTCATCACCCTTATCTCTCAGCCCTAGTTTTATGACAGGGCTCCCCATTGCCTGGTGAGCCTTTAGTGCCCGATGTTTTTGTTAAATGAGGTTCACATACAGGGCCATGGCCTTGGACCCCAGGGTAAGACACTGTCGTGCAGAAGCCTTCTTTTTTATGTTTTTTTTGTGATAAAACATGGTGTTATTTTACATTTTAGCTTTGGTTTTGTAATCACTGGTTACATAATGAATTTTGATCCCATGCCTGCTGCAAAATCAGTCTGCACTATTAAAGACACAGGAGAGCTAACAGCTGCTTTAGAACACACAGTGATGGGGGCTCGGTATCTATAGCTCCCATCCCCTCCACGACCATTCCTGCTAACCTTGAGGAAGAGCAGTCTCCCATCATGCTGTACTTTCTCAGGGATGGCAATGGCACAGCGTGACACTGACTTCACTGTGCACAAAGAGTAGCAGCTCCTAGGATGATTTGGAAAAAAAAAATATTGAGGCAATACTGGCATGTAATATTATACTAGTTTCAGGTATACAAAATAATAAGTCAATATTTGTATACACTACAAAGTGATCATCACAATAAGTCACCATACAATTGACCCCCTTAACCCATTTTGCAACCCCTCCCAACCCTGTTCCCCTCTGGTAACCACCAATCTGTTCTCTGTATCTATGAGTTTTGTTTTGTTTGGTTTTTTAGATTTCACATGTAAGTGAAATAATACAGTATTTGTCTTTTTCTGTCTGACTTATTTTACTTACTATAATACTCTCAAGGTCCATTCATTCTGTCGCAAATGGCAAGATTTCTTTCTTCCTTATGGCTGAGTAATATTCCATTGTGTATATATACCACTTCTTCTTTATCCACCAATGGACACTTAGATTGCTTCCATATCTTCGCTATTGTAAATAAAGCTGCAATGAATATAGGAGTGCAACATTTCAAATTAGTGTTTTTGTTTTCTTTGGATAAATCCCAGAAGTGGAACAGCTACATTATATGGTAGTTCTATTTTTAATGGATGCCTTTTACTTTTATTTCTTGACTAATTGCTCTGGCTAGGACTTCCAATATTATGTTTCATAAAAGAGCATTCTTGTCTTGTTCCTGATCATAGAGGAAAAGCATTTAAATTTTCACTGTTAAGTGGTGTTAGCTGTGGGTTTGTCATATATGGCCTTTATTATGTTGAGGTACATTGCCTCTATATCTATACCTACTGTGTTGAGAGTTTTTATCATATATGGCTATTGACTTTGTCAAATGCTTTTATTGCATCCATTGAGAGAATGATATAATTCTTATCCTTCATTTTGTTAATGTGGCGTATTTATCATGTTGATTGATTTGTCCTTTTTTTTTTTTTGAGGGCAGTGTCACTGGCCCTCATATGTGGGACCCAAACTGGGGCCGCTGGCTTCCCCAGCCAGCGCTTAACCACTGCGCCACTCGGCCAGCCCTCGTGTTGATTGATTTTTGAATGTAGAACCATCCTATATTCCTGGAATAAATATCACTTGGTCATGTTGTATGATCACTTTAATGTATTGTTGAATTCAGTTTGCTAATATGTTGTTGAAGATTTTAAAATCTATGTGTATCAGGGAGATTGTCCTGTAATTTTCTTTTTTTATGTTGCTCTTTTCTGGTTTTGGTATCAGGGTAATGCCTGCTCATGAAATGAGTTTGGAAGTGTTCCTTCCTCTTCCATTTTTTGGAAGAATTTGAGAAGAATATGTATTAAATCTTCTTTAAATAGAATTCACCAATGAAGCTGTCTGGTCCTGGACTTTTGCTTGTTGAGAAGTTTTGGTTACTGATTCAATCTCCCTACAAGTAATTGGTCTATGCAGATTTTCTATTCCTTCACAATTTAATCTTAAAGGAGTGTATGTTGTTGAAATTTATACTTTTCTTTTAGGTTGTCCAATTTGTTGGCACCTAATTGTTTATATCAATCTTTACAATCCTTTGTATTTCTGTAGTATCAGTTGTAACTTGTCTTTTATTTCTGATTTTATTGGAACCATCTCTCTTTTTTTCTTGGTGAGTCTAGCTAAATGTTTTAGGATTATTTGAAATGTGCAATTTTGTAAAACATCAGCTACCTCTAGTGGGTCTAACTCAATCTGCCTCACTTATCTCTAAGTGCTTGAAAGTGTATATTTTTTATCTCAAGATTAGGGTTACCAGATAAAATACATGACTCCCAGTTAAAATTTCAATTGCAGATAAACAATGAATATTTTTAAAGTAATTATATCCTAAATTTGCCTGGGACATACTTAGGCTAAAGAATTATTGATTATTTACCCGAAGTTCAAATTTTACTGGGCACACTCTTATTTTTTATTTGTTAAATCTGGCAACCCTACTTGAGATCAGACTCTTGTCATTGTCCTATCCTCTGGGTCTGTCCCTGTGGGATTCTGATAATACTTTCTGCCAAGAAGTCTGAGAATGAGGCAAGGAAAGAATTTTAATCACACTTGGCTTTTTGTTCTTATCTAGCTCCAAGTGTCACAGATAAGCATTAAATTCATAAATAAATTAAAAACATTCATTTGGATAACTGAAGTTTAGATCATTTTTATCCTGAAATGTTAGCAAGATTGGAGACAGTATGGTGTGAAGAGATTTCGCAAATATGGTGTCAGGAGATCTAATCACATATCCCAGGTCAAGTGGCTATGGTGTGGCATTTTCTCTTTGGTCTCTGTTTGAAAACTTAAAGGATTAGATTAAATTCCATCTAGGGTTTCTTCCAGGGCTAAATATTTTAGCTTCAAAAGGCCTTAAACCTCCAAGGTGTGTTACTGAAAAAAATCACAATATTAGATGACAAAAAAAATTAAACATCAGAAAAATTTTATGCTGAAAAATTTTAATAAGTTGCTTACTGAATTTCCATCTGAGAGGAGTACAAGTCTTGACATCCTCAGAACTGTTGCTATTACGTTAATTATTTTGTGCAAACTTCTTAGTATTCAGGTACAATATTGCCTGTAAGAATACTCTAATAAAATTTTCTACATGTCTTTCACTCTTAAATAACTTTGGTAAAATCCCACATTCTAGATTGAAGCTGTAACATAGACTCAAGTCATTAGTAGTTATTCTAAGGAGAGATTAATATAATCTTGGGCAAAGGAAGATATTTTATGAAAACATTCTTAATCTCAGCCCAAAATACATACTAAAGAAAAGAGCACTTTGGTGAGCATACTACTCATTCCTTTCAAGTAGATTCAACAAATATTGATCAGTTGGGCCATCTGGGGAATACACCCCTCTGACTTCAACCTCCATTTATATGTTGTATAGCTTCCAAAATCTCCATATCCACAGTTCATTTCTCTTCTGAGTTTCAGAATAAAATTTCCAATTCCCTACTAGAAATCTCCACCTAGAAGTATCACAGGCACCTCAAACTAAATATATCAAAATAAAATTCCTAATATCTTTACCCACAACCTGCTTTATTGGTCTTCTCAATAACTAACTTGGTTCATTACCATTAGCCACCATCATTATTAGCCCATGCTGGAAATCGGGTAATCACCTCCACCTTGAATCAACAAGTTTCCAACTCCACTCAATTCTACCTCTGAAATGTCTCTTGAATCTATGCCCCCTTTATCCACTCTAAGGCCCCTGCAGTAGTCCAGGTGAAAGTTCAAACCCTCTCATCTAGACTACTGCAGAATCTTTCTCAACCATCTGCATGGAGCCAGAGTGGTGTTTCTAAAATATGGCTCAGATAATCCTAACCCTTGCTTGTAATAGCCCTCCACTGCCTAGAGAAGGTCCAAACGCTTTTGCATAGTGAATGTGGCCTTTTGATTTTGGAGCTGGTTGCTCCAACTTCATCTCCCTCCTTAATACTCTAACACCCAACAACTTGCCGTATCCCCAACCCTTTCAAGCTTGCCTATACAGATCTCTTTACAGGAAAAGCCCTCATCTTCTCTAGCTGGCAAATTCCTACTCATCCTTCAAGACTTCATTCAAGTGTAACTTCTGGGCAAGCTTCTCTGCCTAGTCCCCTTCCTTTTTCCATCACACACCCAGTTAATGATTCCTTGTCCTACAATGCCTCAGCACATTGTTCATGCCTTAATTGTATTCCTAATCCTTTGCATTACAATTATGTATTTTTCATCTACTTCATCTACTAATCGAAGAACTCTTTGAAGATGGGGCCATGGTTTATTTGGCTTTGCACTCTTAGACCCACTAAAGGGCCTGGCACAAGGCAAGTGTTCTGTAAACATTATTTTTTAAGGAGTGGGATGGATAAATGAAATAAAAAAGAGGCGGTGCTTTTAGATAGGTATTGTGCTACGTGCTTTATCTCATTTATTTCCTATAATAATTATATAGAGGAAGATACTATTATTACCTACATTTTATAGATCATGAAACCAAAAGTTTAAGTAACTTGCCCAAGTCCACATAGTTAATAAGTAACAGAGTCCACACAGGGCTTTAATTCCTCCAGATTCTTTCCATTCTCAACTATGTGGGGGTATTAATGAGCAGAGAAAAAGTCAAATATCAGGAGGCATTATGAGGGCACTATAAGGAGCAGGAATATTTTACAGATTGGATAATATGTTTCTCAATTATTAGAAACTCTTTACTAATTAAATATTCTGTGAATTCCACTTAAATTTCAGGCTTCCTGGTCTTTATTTTTAACTTTTTATTTCTACAAAATACTTGCTATTATGGAAAAAGTTCATAAAACATACGAGGTTTGACAATCAAGTTCGCAAACTCATCGTAGAAAAAGTGCTACATACCTCATTGCTGAATATCACTACGGTCACCTTCAAAGTACTCCCCTTGGGAAGTTATGCACTGACACTAGTGCCTAGTCCACACTTCAAAGCAATTTTGGAACTCTTTTTCTGTAATGGCCATCAGAGCTATTGTCATAGTACACTTGATGTCCTGAATGTTACCCAAATGTCTTCCTTTCAATATTTCCTTTATCTTTGGATAAAGAAAGAAGTCATCGGGGGCCAGATCAGGTGAGTAGAGAGGGTGTTCTAATACAGTTATTTGCTTACTAGCTAAAAACTTCCTCACAGATAGTGCTGTGTGACTGGTGCATTGTCATGATGCAAGGGCCATGAATTGTTGGTGAAAAGTTCAGATCATCTAGCTTTTCATGCAGCCTTTTCAGCACTTCCAAATAGTAAATTTGGTTAACTGTTTGTTTGGTTGGTACAAACTCAAAATGAATAATCTCTCTGACATCAAAAAAGGTTAGCAACATTGGAACAAGTTCATGAAATTGTCACACCTTTTGTATGTATGGTTTAAGAATAATTATTGCGTGTGTAACCTCCACCCGTGCCAAGAAATAGAATTGCCAGGGACTCAGAGCCTTGTTCCACCTCCCCTTCTTGTCTCTCTTTCGAGCACTCAAGGAAACACCATCCTGACTTCTGTGATAATCATTTCTTTGCTTTTATTTGTTGCTTTGCCACATAGATATAGATACAAGTACAGATGATCCCTGACTTATGATGGTCCAATTTACGATTTTTTGACTTGATGCAAAAGGATATGCATTCAGTATAAGCCATACTTTGAAATTTGATCTTTTCCTGGGACAATGATATATGGTATGATACTTTCTTGTGATGCTGGGTAGCAGCAATGAGTTTCAGCTTCCAGTTAGCCACATGATCACGAGGGTGAACAATCAATGCTCTACAGTGTAGTATTCTATTGAATGTATTTTTTATTTTATTTTATTTTATTTATTGGGGAATTGGCGGAGCGGAACAGCGTTGGGGAATCGGGGAAGGGGAACAGACAAGTTGCTGTCTTTTTGTTCTTTAGTTTAGTTGCGGAGGATGTTGCTTCACTGTTGGTATCGTCATTGCGCTCTTCCCGGATGAGGCAGATCGGTCGCTGGCCTCTGGATGTCGCTCACCGCGGCTATTGGCAGCTCACTCTTGGCTGCCAGCCGCTCACGCTGGCTGCCGGCCACTCACTGTAGCCTATGGCAGCCCACTGCAGCAGGGGCTGCAGCCCACACCATCACAGGGGCTCACACAGCCCAGCTCCAGGTGGAGCTGTTGTTAGCTGTAGAGGGCAGTGTCACTGGCCCTCATGTGGGGTCCGAACCGGGGCCGCTGGCATCCCAAAACCAGCGCTTAACCAATGCGCCACTCGGCCGGCCCATTGAATGTATTTTTGACTTATAATATTTTCAATTTATGATGGGTTTATTGAGACATAAACTCATCATAAGTCAAGAAGAGAGTGTGTGTGTGTGTGTGTGTGTGTGTGTGTGTGTGTGTGTGTGTGTTTAAGCCACAAATTTAGTGGCTTAAAATTATCTTACATTTCTAGGGGTCAGAGTCTAAAATGGCTCTGCAGGGCTGTGTTCTTTCTAGAGGACCTAGGGGAGAATCTGCTATCCTACCTTTTCCAGTTTGTAGAGGCTGCCTACATTCTTTGATTTGTGGCTTCCTCCTCCATCTTCAAAGCCAGCAGTATAGCATCTTCTCTCCTCCCTGCTCTCTGCTGTGTTCTCTTTTCTCTGACTCTGACTCTCCTACTTCCCTCTTAGAAGGACCCTTGTGATTGCATTGGGCTCAACTAGATAATCCAGAATAATCTCTCTATCTCAAGATTCTCAACTTAATCATAATTTGCAAAGTTCCTTTTGCCTATAAGGTAACATAGTCACAGCTTCTAGGTATTAGGTCATGGACATCTTTGGAGCCATTATTTAGCTCATCACAACCCCTAAATAATTTCCTTTAGTTGTATCTGTTTTTAAACTTTGAATATATTGAATCATATTATATATCTTCTTTTGCTCATATAATCCACTTACATTTAATGAGATTACTTACATATGGAGTTTAAAGTCATCATCTCATTTATATTTGTCTCATCTATTATGTGTTGCCTTTTCTTTACTTGTCTTTTTGGATTGTGAAAAAATTTTAAAAATCATTCCATTATTTTCTTTCTACAGGTGTGGAAATTACATACTCTCTATTTTTAGTGATTAACCTAGAAGTAAATATGCATCTTAGCCTAAATTCTGAAATTAATCAATGTCTTTAACTTTTCCCACATAGTTCAAAGACCTTAAAACATTTTAATTCCATTCCTTCCTGGCATGTTATCATTGTCAGATATTTTAATTCTATTGTATTTTTAAAGTAAGTTTTGCCCTTCAAAACATTAATTATTACTATTATTTTATACTGCTAGTGTTCACTTAGACACATCCCCTTTCTTTGCTCTTTCTTTTTCTATCTCAGGTCTTCCTTGTGAGATCACTTTTATACTACCTACAGGAAAGGTTTTAGAGCGTTCTGATGGCAAGCTCATTTCTGCTTTGATCTACCTAAAAATGAATTTACTTAAACCTCATTTTTTTTTTTTTTTAAAGATTTTATTGGGGAGTTGGAGAACGAAAACAGCGTTGGGGAATCAGGGAAGGGGAACAGACAAATTCTGTCTTTTTGTTCTTCAGTCTAGTTGCGGAGGATGTAGCTTCACTGGCCCATGTTGGTATCATCATTGTGCTCTTCTCGGGCAAGGCAGATTGGTCGCCAGCCTCTGGACGGCCGCTCACAGCGGCTATTGGCAGCTCACGCTGGCTGCAGACCACTCACTGTAGCCTATGGCAGCCCACTGCAGCAGGAGCTGCAGCTTACACCGTCGCTGGGGCTCGCAGCCCAGCTCCAGGTGGAGCTGTTGTTAGCTGTAGAGGGCAGTGTCACTGGCCCTCATATGTGGGATACGAATCCGGGCCGCTGGCGTCCCAAGCCAGCTCTTAACCAATGCGCCACTCGGCCGGCCCTTAAACCTCATTCTTGAAAAATACATTTGCTACAGTATAATTCTAGGTTGTCAGTTATTTAAGTATATTGATGGTTTAATTCTACTAGCTTCTGGCTTCCTTTGTTACTTCCTTTGTTACTATTGAAAATTCAGTTATTGTCTGGTTGCCACTACTTTGAAGATCACCTATTTCGCTGTTTCATTTTAAAGACCTCGTTTGTCCTTGGTTTGTTAAAGTTTCCCAGTGATGAGTATAAGTGTAGATTTCTTTTGAATTTTCCTGCTTATCATTCTTGAATCTGTGGATTGGTGTCCTTGATCAGTTCTGAAAATTTCTTAGCCATTATCTCTTCAAATATTATCTTTATTGAAGCCCTTCTCTCCTTTCCTTCTGGGAGTCTGATTAAACGAATGCTAGACATTTCACCCTGTTCCCCATGCCTCTTAACCTCTCTTTTATATTTGTTGTACTGTTGTCTTTCTGAATGACTTCTTCTGATCTGCATTTTAATTCTTTCATTCTCTCTTCAGTTGTGTTTAAACTGCTTAAACATGTCTATTGAGTTTCTAATTTTGGTTATTGTATTTTTTTATTTTGAGAATTTCTATTTGGTTCTTTTTCATATTTGCTATGCCACTTTTTATTTCTTTTCTCTCTCTATATTTTCTATTTTTTTCTTTGAACTTAGTAAGCATAGTTGCTTTTATAGACTTTCTAATAATTTCAAAATATGAAGTCTTTGGAGGCCTCTTTTTTTTATAGTTCTTGATGGCTATGTCATTGTAGGCTTAGTTTTTTACTGTATGCTGCTCATTGTCCTTGAAAATTTATTTAGGGCTATTCTTTGAAGCCTAGGATGACATTAACATCTTCCAGAGAGAACTTTAATTTGCCCCTGGTAACACACAGGGGTACTTTATGCTAAATCACTTTAAACTGAATTTACAACTTGAGAGGTTTTACAGCTTGTTGCTGTTGTTGTTTATTTATTTGATCACCAAAATGATATAGATTTGGAAGCTGTGAAAGTACCAACTTTCAGTTATAATTTCTCAGAGCAGTTCCCTATGTTTTCCACCTGTCCTGTCTGCTCTTCATACGGGCGACTTTTCTTGTAGTCTGCTGGGCTTGAGAGTAGAGGTACATTTACTTTTATTTCATCCTTGTACTAAGGGTTTGACGCATATTAGTGAGGGAAGGGGTGGATCCTGGACTTTGATTCTGTTCCCTCGACCTGAGAAACCCTCAGAATCAAGATTGGCAAATGCCTTCAGTTCAAAAACAGCTTTGGGATGCTAACTTTTGGATCCTGTTTCCCCTTGATTTTGGACTTTAGTTCCTTCCTATCTTGACATATTTGATTTTTTTTTTTTTTGAGGGCAGTGTCACTGGCCCTAGTATGTGGGACCCGAACCGGGGCTGCTGGCTTCCCAAGCCAGCGCTTAACCACCGCGCCACTCGGCCGGCCCTGTATTTGATATTTAAGAAGTTAAAAAAAAAAATTTTAGTCAGCATTTTTGGTTGTTTCTAGTGGGAAGTTGGTCTGATCCCTAACCTGCCTTATTCCTAGAAATGGAAGTTTCCCTGATCTTCCTAGATTTGGTTGAACTGCACACTTAGAAACTGAGAAACCAACATGATCTTCTTGCTCTAAGAAACTTATCACAAGGAAAAGCAAGCATATGTTTTTAAAGTCTTCCATACTTCAGGAAAAGAATTATTGCAAGGTTCCTTTAAATCAGGGATATATGTGAAATTTTCTAAGAAATATTTTTCAATAAATTTAATTTTCTAACTACTATTAAATTATTTTAAAATTGCAACATGTTATCCAGAAATTACTTTTCCAAAAACTCAAATACTAAGAACCCAAGAGTAAATATAAAATGATTCTACATAGTCTAACTGCATGGCAAATGTTCCTCACCTAATTTAACAGACTTTATTCATCAGAAAGACTTTAGGGCCTCATTCAGAGCTTATTAACTCTTATTTTATATACAAGTCAAAGAAACCTCATCCTCTGGTTTTCTAGACTATAAATCTTTAGAAACAATAACAAAAGAAAACATGCATTTTGAAAGGCAGGTTCGTTTTAAGAGTCAGGAATGGTACCTGACAACTCCACAGGGAGAGAGCAGACCAGACTATAAAAATCTGCCTAAAAACTCAGGAAGAGTCTCATTGGAGACATTTAGGCCAGCACGCTACAACAGCTCGTGGAAGGCTCACTGCTCTTCTCCACAGCACAGTGAACAAATATCTGTGCTCTTGGTGTGGATCCTGGCAACATCAAACCAGTGAGGCTGTTTCTGAAGGCAAACAGGGATGAAATGCCTTCAATCCATTTTTTATATTTATAAGGAATTAAAATTAAACATTAATTTACCTTAAAATTTTTCTTGATTTGGAGAATCTCACTCATGAGCAGGTTCTAATAAATAAGCATTTCTATACTATAGCATCTTAAAACCCAGTTTTTCCCATCAAAATGCTCAGTGGTAGATGACTGGATTAAGCAACTGTGGTATATTTACACAATGGAGTATTATGCAGCTATAAAGAAGAAAGAAATTGTACCATTTGCAACAATATGGATGGACCTAGAGAACATTATGCTAAGTGAAATAAGTCAGTCGGAGAAAGACAAATATCATATGATCTCACTTATATGTGGAATCTAAAGAACTGAATAAATGAGCAATGTAAACAGAAATAGTCTTAGAGACACAGAGGAAAAACTAATGATTGCTAGATGGGATGGGGTGGGGATGAAGGAGAAGGGGAAAGGGTTGAGACAATATAAATTGGTAACTACAATATTGCCTCAGGGATAGAAAAGACAGTTTGGGGAATACAATCAATAGTGTTGTAAATATTTTGAGGGGGGACCAGATGGACTCATGTCTTGTTAGGGAGATCACTACATGGATGGTGTAGAGGCCTGACCTCTGCACTGTACATCTGAAGCTGTTGCTGAATAATAGTGTATGTCAACTATAATTTAATACATATATAGTCATTGGATATGGAGTATAGTGTGGGAATGGAGTCAATGGAATTGTAATAGATATGTATGATATCGGGGATGGGGGGCAGTGCATGGGGGAATGGGGATTGTCACTTTATAAGGGAGGAAAAGGATAACTTTTGCATTGTTTTGTACACCTGAAACTAATAATAATTTTTTAAAAGAAAGTAACTGTTAAAAAATAAAATAAAATAAAATCTTGCCAGCAAAAAAAGCCCAAAAAACCAACAACAAAAACCCCAGTTTCTCCCTGAGACTGATTCCAGAAAATTCAGAGCTTATAAATGCCCTTATATGCCTGTAAGATCTTTAGCCTTCAATCTAGGGGTTAAAACAGGAACTTAAGAGAAAACAACTAGAGTGGTCACGTTTGAAAGAGTCAAAGGGGTCTGGCTTTACTTTAGAGCAGCCCACTTCAGGTAAGTAATATACACAAAAGAGGATTTGTATCAGTGCAAAATGGGACTGTCAAGATTGTTAAGTGATAGATAATAATCAGGGCTCAAAGGGTGCATGGGGAAGGAGAGGTAAAGGGAATGGGAGGGAAAAAATGCTCCCCAGATGGCCCTTCTTATTTATTTCCCTTTAAGCACAAATAATGCCATCCTTGCCTCCTGATGTAAGTTAGAAGCCAGGACTCTCAACTTACACACTGATTTTGGATCCAGCTGAAATGTGGGCCCTGTTTCTGTGGTATTAGAATCATTACTTGAAAGGTTTCATACTTTGCGAATCTCATAAGATGAGGTGCTGAATTTTAGTATTGTCCTTATTGTTTTATTGTTAGTACCATTCTAGAGTCTCAAAAGCTGGAAAACCCAGACTCCTGCTTATTATGAGATGCTGGCTAACCCATATCCTCCCAGTGTAATTCCCTGTATTTTTACCTTAGTATTTATCATGCCAACTTGACTTTTTAAGTACCTATTTTATATTTGTAAGTTTTTTTCCTCTTTTTATTTCACAAATGAAGTTAACAACTGAACTATAAGGGGGAAAGGGCTTCCATTTTGTTTAGAATTGGCAAATAGGTTTCATTTTGCAAACGAATTCTGGTTGATTTGATGGAAAGCCATGTTTTGAAAAATATTGAAGCTGCTTCGAGGCTCAGAAGGAAAAAGCTCTAAGATACATTAGCAATGTCTGCCCAACTGGGAGAGGGAGTGCAGGCAGGCCGGTCTAATATTTGTTATCCTTGGCTTAGCGCAACAAATATTTATTGAATGCCTATTATATGTGAAGTAGTGTGCAAAGTGCAGGCTTTTAGTTTGTTTGAGATTCCCTAAAGGCATCCTAAGAAGTAGCCCATATAGCTTTTCTCTCTGTCGCACACAGCCTTCATCTCATTATCAATGAATCTGGCTGAATGCCACAAGGGTATAGGCTATTGTCATGTGGGCATCTGAAGGAGCAGCGGTACGGCTGCACACACAGTGTTCCATGGGCTCATCTAACAATGACAGGAATGCCCCATAGCCAAGAGCAATTATTTTTAAAAGGCACAAGCTTTGTGAGTTGTGTTAGGAAGGTCAAAAGCCAGTATAATCTGAGGTTTGTGAAATGCCCAACAAAAGGGCTTTATACAAACTAGGTTTGGACCAAAAGGACCAACCAAGTAAGACTAGGATATATTTCTTGGGAGAGATATGTCATACTAACAGATTATAAGAAAAAAATAATTGCCAAATTATTTCCCATCATATTCCTCTATATAAGCTATTTCTGACAGGGTGGTACATCAGAATCCTCTAGCGTGTTTGTTAAAAATGTATCTTTCCAGGCCCCATGTCAAACTTATTACTCCTACATCTCTGAGAGCAAGCTGGGAATATGCATTTTTAACAGGCTCTGTCTCCTCCAAGAGATTCTTATGTCATCTAGATTTAAAATCATTACTCTTAAGAACAGAACAATGGTTATGAAGAAAGGAAGCCCAAGATAAATGAGGATGTGGTAAGAGAGTACCAGCTGCTTCAAATGAGTTTAATTCTGCCAAAGTTATGAAATACATCCAGGATAATGAACTAATTTGCAAATGTGATCATACAAACAACAACACCAATCTTTAAGAAATCATGGAGAATGGCAGAAATGCTTGAAACTTAGAGATAGGCAAATATTGTTTGCCATTACATGGTAAAAAGAGGGATTCAAGAAAATACATCGGGCGTGCCGAGTGGCGTGTTGGTTAAGAGCTGGCTTGAGACGCCAGAGACCCCGGTTCGGATCCCACATATGAGAGCCAGTGACACTGCCCTCTACAGCTAAGATGGTAAACAACAGCTCCACCTGAAGCTGGGCTGCGTGAGTTCCGGCTACGGCGTAGTCTGCAGCCCTTGCTGCAGTGGGCCGCCATAGGCTACAATGAGTGGCAGTCAGCCAGAATGAGCTGCCAATAGCTGCCATGAATGGCAGTCTAGAGGCCAGCGACCGATCTGCCTCACCCAGGAAGAGCACAATGATAATACCAACATGGGCCAGTGAGGCAACGTCCTCCACAACTAGACTGAAGAACGAAAGGACAGCAACATGTCTGTTCCCCTCCCCCAATTCCCCAATAAAAATCTTTTAAAAAAAGGAAAAAGAAAATGAAGAACTGTCAGTTTTATATGGATTCCTAGCAAAACTTTGAAAAAGGTTAACAATGTTTGTAAGCCCTTAAAAATGGAGTATTGGTCACTAAGAGTCAGCCTGGAGTCACCACAAATACATCTGTATGTATCTTGTATTTTAAGCCGCATCAAACCCTTACTGATAATACTCACGTTATAAATTTTAAATAAGAAACTCCACACATTAAACTGACCTCATTTCTTTTTTTGATAAGTCTGCTAAAACAATATCTTTCTATTGTTTTACCCGATTTAGCTTATGTTGGGTTGTCAGACATTTGACAAAGAGCCTCATGATAGGCATTGGGCAAGATGGAGAAATCTGAGAAAATTGATAGGACTAAACATTAACATTTATTGAGAGCCTATAATATGTCAGGAACTGTGCTAAGTGTTTTATTAGGACTAATTCATTTAATCCTCAAACCATTCTAATAAAGTAACAACATAGTTTCATTTTACAGATAAGGAAACTTAGCATAGATTCATCAGGTAATTCACCCAGGGTCATATAGCGAGTATATGGTGGAGCTAGGGTTTGAGGGGTCTGCTCTGAGATCAAAGCTTGGGTGCCTAACAACTGCATTACATTTCAGATGGATGGAATCACAACTGAGGAAAACGTTATCCAGAGGTGATCTGTGGACTCATGCTGATCTAAGGGATTCATTAATGGGTCTACAAAACCACCCCAGAGGTACTTCACAGTTTTATTAATGACTTGGATAAAAGTATAGAAGCTGGGCTTACCAAATCTACAAATGGCAGAGAGCTAGAGGGAGGGATAGTTAATAAGGTAAATGGGAGAATCATGATTGAGAATGATTTTTTTTTAATTAGTTTCAGGTGTACAACACAGTGCAATAGTTATACATTTTACCCTTCAAAGTGACAAACCCCCACCCCCAATTCGCCACCCCACTCCCCCCCCATATCATATATATCTATTACTCTTCCTCTGACTCTCTTCCACAGTATAATCCACATCCCGTGACTATCTATATATATTCAATTACAGTAGGTATACAACCTCCGCTTTAGTTATACAGTGCAGCGATCAAACCTCTACTCCATCCATGAAATGGTCTCACTAACAAGACCTATGACCATCTGACATTCCACAGAATATTTACAACATTATTAATTATATTCCCCAAACTGTTTTTCATATCCCAGTGGCAATATTGTAGTTGCCTATTTTTGCTGTCTAATCCCTTCCCCTTCTCCCTCATCCCCATCCCCCTCCCAATTAGCAACCCTGATTTTTCCTCTGTATCTATGAGACAGTTTCTGTTTACTTTGCTCATTCATACAGTTTTTCAGATTCCGCATATGAGTGAGATCATATGGTATTTGTCTTTCTCTGACTGACTTATTTCACTTAACATAATAGTCTCTAGGTCCATCCATATCATTGCAAATGGTACGATTTCATTCTTCTTTATAGCGGAGTAATACTCCAATGTATAAATATACCACAGTTTCTTAATCCAGTCATCTACTGATGGGCATTTTGGTTGTTTCCAAGTCTTAGCTATTGTAAATTGTGCTGCTATGAACATAGGGGTGCATAACTTTTTTTGAATAAGTGTCTTGGTTTTTTCAGGATAAATACCTAGGAGTGGAATTGCTGGGTCAAACGGTAGCTCTATTTCCATTTCTTTGAGATACCTCCATACTGACTTCCATAGTGGCTGCACCAATCTGCAATCCCACCAACAGTGCAGCAGGGTCCCCTTTCCCCCACAACCTCGCTAGCACTTGTTGTTTGTTGATTTATTGATGATAGCCATTCTGACTGGAGTGAGGTGGTATCTCATGGTGGTTTTTATTTGCATTTCCCTAATGACCAGTGAGGTTGAACTTTTTTTCATATGCCTGTTGGCCATCTGTATGTCCTCTTTAGAGAAATGTCTCTTCATATCTTCTGCCCATTTTTTAATTGGGTTGTTTGTTTTTTTTGGTGTTGAGTTTCATGAGTGTTTTATAAATTTTGGATATTAACCCCTTATCAGATATATCATTAGCAAATATATTCTGCCATTCAGTAGGCTTCCTTTTTGTTTTATTAATGGTTTCCTTTGTTGTGAAAAAACTTTTAAGTCTGATATAATCCCATATGTTCATTTTTTCTTTTACTTCCCTTGCCCGTAGGGATGTATCAGTAAAAATATTGCTCCGGGTAATGTCTGCAAATGTACTCCCTATATTTTCTTTTAGGATTTTTATGGTTTCAGGTCTTACATTTAAGTCTTTAATCCATTTTGAATTTGTTCTTGTATAAGGCGTAAGGAGGTGGTCCAGTTTCATTTTTTTGCATGTGTCAGTCCAATTTTCCCAGCACCATTTATTGAATAGACTATCTTTACTCCAGTGTAAATTCTTGCTTCCCTTGTCATAGATTATGTCCGTAAATGCCTGGATTTATTTCTGGGCTCTCTGTTCTGTTCCACTGATCGATGTGCCTGTTTTTATGCCAATACCAAACTGTTTTGATTACTGTAGCCTTGTAGTAGGTTTTGATGTCTGGTAGCATGATCCCCGCGACTTTGTTCTTATTTCTCAGAATTGCCGAGGCTATTCTGGGTCTTTTATGATTCCATATAAATTTTAGGATTATAGTTTCTATTTCTGTGAAAAATGCCCTTGGTAGTTTGATAGGAATTGCATTGAATCTATATATTGCTTTAGGCAGTATGGACATTTTAACTATATTAATTCTTCCTATCCATGAGCATGGTAGGTGTTTCCATTTATTTGTATCTTCTATGATTTCTTTCTTCAGTGTCTTATAATTTTCTGAGTATAGATCTTTCACTTCTTTGGTTAAATTTATTCCTCGGTATTTTATAGTTCTTGATGCAATTGTAAATGGGACAGTTTTCTTAATTTCTCTTTCCATTAGTTTGATTGAGAATGATCTTGACAGATAGGCATAACAGGCCAGAACCCACAAAATGAAATTTAGTAAGGACCATAGTAAAATTCTATACCCTGGTTTCAAAAGTAAAATTAGGGGCCGGCCGAGTGGCGCATTGGTTAAGAGCTGGTTTTGGGATGCCAGCAGCCCCGGCTCAGATCCCACGTATGAGGGCCAGTGACACTGCCCTCTACAGCTAACAACAACTCCACCTGGAGCTGGGCTGCGAGCCCCGGAGACAGTGTAGGCTACAGCCCCTGCTGCAGTGGGCTGCCATAGGCTACAGTGAGTGGCCGGCAGCCAGCGTGAGCTGTCAGTAGCCGCGGTGAACGACCATCCAGAGGCCTGCGACCGATCTGCCTCATCCGGGAAGAGCGCAATGATAATACCAACATGGGCCAGTGAAGCAACGTCCTCTGCAACTAGACTGAAGAACAAAAAGACAACAACTTGTCTATTCCCCTTCCCCGATTCCCCAACACTGTTCCCCTCCCCCAATTCCCTAATAAAATCTTTAAAAAAAAAAAAAAAAAAGTAAAATTAGGAACACCGAGCTAACAAGCATAAGGAAAAAAAATGTAGAAACCTAGGGGATTAATTGGATCCAAAGATATAGTCAGTCTTCTACAGATTGTGTTCAATATGAAAATAGGCAACAACATAATGACCTTATGTACTTCTATGTCTAACTGGCTCTCTGACCTGCACCCTTTCCAAAACTGAAGCTACCATTTTTCATCAAATCTGAGATACCATTGATTGCAAGATGCAGCAGTGTCTTAGCACCACTGAGAAAGGGAGAAGGGATGCCATCAATTAACTAGGACACAATGTTTTCATATCACTTAGCATTTTTATTTTACAAAGACAGAAAGAACTATTTAAACTTTAATAGCTCTTTGAGGAAGACACATTGACTGTTGCAGTTTCTGACTCCCGGCTGTTACCTCTGGCCCAAGAACAAATAGGTCAGAACACTTATGGAGCCAGAGGGGGCAATTCATGGATTAGAGTCATACTAACCAGGCTCTGCAGAAGGTATGGGCAGACTTGATTAGAGGCACAAAGGAAAAGAACCTCAGAGTGAAAGGATTGGTCTTCTACCAAGACTCTGAGATTCACCATAAGAAAAATTCTTCATGCTGAGGGTTCTAAGACTTGGGGTGGTTTCCAGATGAGAATTTCCCCAGTGATCATTGATTTGCACAGTTCATCCAAGATTAAATAGATTACTTCCATCAACACAGAACCAGGAGTAGAGACTGAAGTCGCCATTGCTGATGCTTAACACAACTATTTTGATTTTTATCAGTTTCTAGGAAATATTTTAATTGACACTGATTTTATCACATATCAGCTATGCATACACAAAAGGAAAATATAAGAAATAAATAAGCTAAAGTATTCCGCAAACTTCTTATTCAGAATTCAGACATACAAAATGTGTTTCCCTTCAGAATTGGATAAATATGTCCTGTTTTACCAAACACAATCATCTTATGTACCACCAGGAGTGTCAGTTAGGCAGTATTCCTTTAAATACCTCTTTCTAAGATTTTCTTCTAAGCCAGTAACTTCATCCCCCTTCATCCACAAGCTCTAATGTAGGTCCTTTCTTACATTTTCTGGTGTCAAAAGAGGGTTTCAGGAAACAACCAAGATTATGTTACCTCCTGAAATGGCCCTTAGATTATTTGCTGAATGAAACATTGATGGGTTGTCATTGTCCATTGTGCCATCAGAAATATAAAGCAAATTGGCAGACATGCAGGAAGCCAGTGCTATATCTTGTCTGTCACCTGGCCAACAGCAATAACAAGACACCATTAATTAGAACAGGCTTTATAATTTCAGAGATGTTAAATATGAGAAGACATGTATCTAAGAATCAATGAATTTCAGTAATTATGCTCTACTTGTAAGTTGAACTCCTTCCAAATTTTGGGATCTATGCTGTCCCATGACAGAGAAGTTCAAGAGACCCTTACGATCAAGGACTCAATAGTCACAGTTCTGTCTGCTCTGGTGCATCTTAATCTAACCATCCATAATTTTGCTAAGGAATGAATTTGAATCTACAGTGTCCAGGCAGGAGTATGAATCAGTTACCCAGATGAACAGTGACTTTGGCTAAATGACATCCAGTAGCTCTACCTCAATGCATCATCCACTTATTCACACCTAATGGAATGATCCATAGTCATCACATACTCAACAATCTTTCCTGAAATGTGTGGTCATGAAGTTGAGGATTTAAAAACAACATAGGATGTCTTTCTTATAAATATTATAGTGAAGAGCATAAAATATGAACTCAGACGGACGTTTCAATTCTGACACTTACTAGATATATGATCTCGGCTGAATTTGCCTTGCTAAGCTTCAATGTTCTCATCATTAAAATAAAGGCTGCCATATTTATTACTATTAAATAAGATAATGTATGTAAAATGCTGAGCACCATGCTTGGCATGTACTCGTATCGTAAACAAACAATAAGTGGTACACGAGAACGAATTTCAGATGCATCAAAGATTTACATGTAAAAAGTAAAATAATAAAAATAGTTGAAGACAACATGGAAGATTATTTTTATATCAGAATAGAGAAGGCTTTTCTAAATATGATACATGTGAAAAAGAAGAAGAAAAAAAGCCCAAAATGAAAACATTGATACATTTGACTACTTAAAAATAAAACTTTTCTACATAGAAAATAAACAACATAAGGCGAACAGACAAATGACAAATTGGAAAAAAGTAGTTAGATCAGGGTAACACAAAGGATTATTTTCTTAAATATATAAAGATCTTCCAGAAGTCAACAAGTAAAAGAACCTTAAACTAATTGAAAGTTTTGCAAAGGATATGTAAAATATAAATGGCTTTTAAACATATAAAAAGATGTTTAACCTCATTCATAAGAAAAGAAGATAAGTAGGCAAGTCAAAACTGTAATAAGCTATTTATTTGGCTTCTGTACCCTTCCGCCAATACTGCCTTACCACCTTCCAGGACCTCTGCTAATTGACAAGTGCAGAATTTTCCTCACACTGCCTCTCTTCACCCTGGACCCCTCTCTTGACCCCTGTAGGAACCCCTACTGAATATAAGCACATTGAAGAAGGCAAGGCTTGCCCCTCCACTGGCATCAGGCATTCCCCTTAGCTTTTAGGTTCTGAAGATTCTAGACTGGCTCCCTGCAGTGAGGACTGAGTTTTGATTAAGATAGTTTTGTTTTTTGTTTTCTTTTTTTTAAATTCTTTTATTGTGAAATAAACATTAAAAAAAATTAGTTTCAGGTGTACAACACAGTACAGTAATTATAATTTTTACCCCTCAAAGTGACAACCCCACTTCCCCCCCCCATATCATACATATCTATTACAATTTGATTAGTATAGTTTTAAAACATGTTTTGTTTTGTTTTTATACAGGAGTCCACATCCAGGGAGCAATAATCTGGAATATTCTATACCAATCAAGCCACTGTAGAGTAAAAATGTTCTGTTCTTAGATAAAGGGCAGTGCGTTCAATGGATGGCAGCCACCAGGGTGATAGGTCTTGAAGCCACGCCATTTAGAAAAGTGCCGAAGGAACTAAGGATGTTAGGGTTTGGGGGAAACTACCAGAGGAAACATAGCTATTCTCAAACAGGTGAAGGGCTGTCTGTTTTGGGAGAATGAGTCCGCCTTGCTGGGTACAGAGCTCAGAAGGAAGGGTACAAGTCATTGGGAGATCTGATAAACTTCAGAGCTTGTTAAAAGTGGATTGAGTGCCTTTTAAAGGAGTGATCTCTCTATAGCTGGACATATTCCAGCAAACTGGGTGACAGGCTTTGAGGGAGAAATCCTCAGAGGGGCTACCACTGGCCAACCTAAGATATCTCTCTCTCTCAGCATTCTCTATCTTCTGTGCTTTGTTTTTTCTCCTTAGTGTGTGTGTGTATGTGTGTTTGTGTGTATGTTTGTGTGTGTGTGTGTGTATATATATATATATATATATAAACAATTAACATCCTATATATTTTACTTTTTTTATCTTGTTCATTGTAAGCCTCTCTCAACTGAATGGAACCTCCTGGAAATGAAGGACTTCGCCTGCTCTATTTGTTGCTATATCCATTGCTTAGGACATGCTTGCCACACAGTAGGCATTCACTGCTGAGTGAATGAATGATCAGGGATCCTTGTAGAAGGAAACTCTGCCTGGGGCAATTAGTGGGTCTGGTTGTCTCTGGGTGCTTTCCAGCTCTAGAATTTTAGGATTTAATAAGCCCTACAAAATGTGCCCATGGCCTCTGACATTTGGTGCTAACCCTAGCTGGAAAGGCATGTGACTAAGAGGACCATCAAGGCCATGTGTGCAAATTCCTAAATAGATGCTGAATGCATATGGCTAGTTCATACCAGGGGCTGATGCATGGCTATCGTGGGGCGTGGGGGTGGGGGGAGGAAGGCTCCAATGAGGAGGAAGAGTTTGAGACATGAGTTACATAGGAGGGCGTAGATTTTAAGTAGAAATCTCAGCCTTTGAGCAAGTTACTTAATGTCTCTGAGACTCAATTTCCTCATTTATATAAACCTTGCAGGAGTGTTGTGAAAATGACATGTGAATCACTGGGCCTAGAGCCAATCACAGAAGGTAGTTATTCATTCAGAAAGTGCTTGCTTCCCATATGGTGACTGCTATTGTACTGTTGAACTTGAATTTTGACTGGGTGAGATTTCTATCAATAGAGACCTGTAAAAAACACTTGCAAAGTAGAGAGCAGGGCCTCTACAAAGGCCTACATGCAGGGAAACAAAAATTATACTAGAGCATAGAGCTCAAAAGCAGGGAGCCTAGACTCAACCGCCTAGCTTCAGATCTGAGCTCTCATTAACTGGGTGACCTCGGGCAAGTTACTTAACCTCTCTGTGCCTCAATCTCCTCATCTGTCAAATAGGGCTAATAATAATAATATCTATACTACAGGTTGTTGTGAGCATTAAATGAGTTACCATCTGTAAAGCACTTAGAACAGTGACTAGCACAATACAAGCACTCTATATATGTATCTATTAGGATTATTATGTATTCTGAAGAAAGTCTACCACAGATCCATTTGGCTGAAGGAGAGGAAGGAAATGTGGGGAGGCAGGGTGAAACCAGACATGAGTGTCATGACAGTGTGAGCTCTGCCAGACATGGGCTTTTCCTATGTGTAAGTCTAGGCCATGTTCAAGGCCCAGCCCATCTCTCTCGTCTGCCTTTCACCAAAAGCCCCTCCCAACTGCCCTGCCCTCTGGGTTCCCAGATCTCCCTGGATTGCTGCTTTACATATCTGCCTTATAGCATCACTTACAAGTTTCCATTCTGCTTCTCAATTGTGAACTTACTGAGGAAGAAAAGAAAATACCTGTTATAGGCCACAGTTAATCCAGACCCTTTCCACAACACTCTGCCATGAGTGTGAGTGGGCTATGTGGGTGGATAAGAACAGCCTTGGAATCAGGTGGTCCTGTGAATCCTAGCTCTCCTACTTTCTAGATATATATCCTGGGCAAGTGGCTTTAACCTTACTAGACCTCGGTTCCATCATCTTAAAATGTGGAAAATACTGTTACCTACCCACCCCATAGGGCTATTGTAAAGGTTGACATCACGTAGAGCCTGTGCTCATAGTAAACATTCGGTAAGTGGTATCTCTGAGTATGCTGAAGGCAAAAAGAGAACACTGCTAACAAGTGATCCTATCAGCACAGTCTGTAGTTTACCGGAGTGGAGTAGGGGGAACAAGGTGACGTACACAATGCGATAGTCCAGCATTGAAGTGATGAGAACTTTGGACCTACACTCTTTGGCCCCTGCCTGCCCCCGCCCCCCCCCACACACACACCATGCAAGCAATAGTCATTCAACCTCATGCAGTCTTAATTTTGATAACAAGATGGTAAGTACCTACTATGGATTGTATCAATATCAATTTCTTGGCTGTGATAGTGTACTATAGAATGCAAGCTGTTTACCATTGAGGGAAAGTAGGTGAAGGGTATATGGCATCTCTATATTCTTTCTTATAGCTGCATATAATTTACAATGATCTCAAAATAAAAGTCATTTAAAAGTACCTATATTAGCGCTTATGTTTCCTGGCCCCCTTTTTTTTATGGCCTTCTTTCTCCCTAACTCCATTTCCACAGGTTTTGCTTGCTCCTGTGTCCCACACACAACAGCACTTACATTGAATAATATCAATGACCCACCAAAAATCTGGTGAAAAAAGAACAATAATAGATCATAACTGAGTGTTTGTTATGTGTCAGAATAGTTCAAAACACTTTATATATAACTCCTTTAATCTTTATAATGACCCTTGAGATTTTTATAATCCTTATTTTACAAATGAGAAAAATCAGGCTTTGAGAAATTAAATAACTTCTAAGTCACAATGCAGAGCTAAGACTCCAAATTTACTGGTCTCCAAAGCTTCCTTGGTCACTATTCTTTGTAGAGCTCATAAAATCTGAAAGTTCAATGATTAAAAATAGCATTTTTAAATGTGTTTTTTGATAACCATTGGGGTTTCCTTTATCTGTGTTCATCAGATTCTGTAGACAGCTCTCAGGAATCTACAACAATAAAGAAAGACAAATGCAATCCTTCACCTCTGTCAAGCCTTTGCCCAAATGTTTCCTTGTCCCTGAGGCCTGCTCTGACCTCCATTTGCAACACCCCTATACACACTTACTCCTACTGGGTGGACCAATTGTCCTGATTTGCCAGGAACTCACAGGGTTCCTAGAATAGAGGGCTTTTCAGTTTTAAAATAAAGAGAGTCCCTGGACAACATGAAGGAACTGGTCACCCTACCTTGCTCAACCTACCTTATCTCCCCTCCCTGCAAGCCAAGAAGACATCCAAGGAACACATATTCCAAGCTGAGGCAATAGCAAGTACAAGGCCTTGAGGCAAAACATGCTTGGTAAGTCGAAGGAAGAGCTAAGGGGCAAGTGTGGCTGGAGTGGGCTAGATGAGAGCATGCTGGGGAATTAAAACAGAGAGTTGCAGGAGGAGATGACCATGTGGTACCTTGAAGTCTTGGTAATGACTTTGGATTTTATGTACTTTTGAGAATGGAAACCATTGGAAGGGTTGAGTAAACAAGTAACATGATCAGACATACATTTAAAAAGTATCCTTGTGTTGAGAATAAATTGGAGTGGTGAGGAGGTAGAGGCAAAATAAGGGCAGAAGCAGGATGAACAGCTTGGAGGCTATTGCAATAATCCATGCTGAATGATGGTCAGTTAGACCAGGATGATGGCAGTGGATAGAGTGAAAAGCGGTTAGAATCAGAATAGCACCAACGATGAAGCTGATCGGGTTTGCTGATGGATTGAATGTGGCGTATAAAAGAAAGAGAAGAGTTGAAGGTGATTCTAAAATTTTTGGCTTGAGCAGTTGGTGGAATGGACCTGCCATTATCTGAGATGGAGAAGACCTGACAAGGAGCAGGTATAAAGGCACAAGTCAAGAGTTCATTATGAGAGCTGTTGAGTGTGAGACTCCCATTAGAAACCAAGTGAAATGTTGAGTACACAGCTTTAGATATATAAGTCTGGGGTTCCCCAGAGGAAATCAGGGTTAGAGACATAAATCCAGAGTTATCACAAATAAGTGATTTTTATCACCATGTGACTTGAAGAGAACACCTGGGGAGTGGGTTGATAGACATGAGAAGAGGACCAAAGACTGAGCCTTGGGTCTCTCCATTGCCTAGCAGTAGGGAAAAGTACAACGAACCAGCAAAGGAGACCCGGCATTGAGGTGGGAGGAGAGTTGGGAGAAAGGGGTGTCTCAGAGGTCGAGTGAAAAGGGTTCTCAGAAGGAGGCAATGAAATGCTGTGTCAAACAAAGCTGCTGAAATGAGTACTGGGAATAGACTTTGGCATCATGCTGGCTTTGGCAGCATGATGGTCATTGATGACCTTGACGGGAGCTGTCTTGATGAAGTTCTGGGGATGAAAGCCTGATTAGATTGAGTGGAAAAGAGAACAGGCTCAATGCAATGTGGTGTCCTGGATTGGATCAAACAGAAAAAGTACGTTAGTGGAAAAACTGGTGAAATCCTGATAAAGCCTGGTGTTCAATGAATAGTACTAATGTACCAATGTTAGTTTCTTGGTTTGACAAATATATCATAGTAACATAAGATGTTAACATTAGGAATAAATAGGTGAGAGATGTATGCGAGCTCTCTTTATTATCTTCACAACTGTTCTTTAAATTTAAAATTATTCCAAAACAAAGAAGAGGTGGGGGGGAGGGGCAGGGAAGATGAAGAGGAACCAGGAAATAAATATAGACAACTTTCTCAAATAAAATAGTTTGTCTGTGGATGACTTTTGGACTCTGCTGAAATTCTATCACTAAAACTTGCACCTCTTTAGGAAGAGACATTTTTTTTCCCTGTTGTAAAGCAAATGCTCCTGTAAAAGATAACTCATTAACCCTTTTAGTCATTTATACCTTAGTGCTATAGTTTATCAGCTTTTCTGAGAGCAAGTGGGGTAAGAAGGGAGCAATTCAGTGTTTGCTTCCTTCATAATTTAGTCTGAACTAGATTTATTGAGTGATGTACCTTGTGCTTGTTTAGTTTTGTTTCTAATCTTACTATTACACTAGAACAACTCATATAATTCTTAGGTTCCTCCTTTTCTCCCTTCCTTCTTTCCTCCCTTCCTTCCTTATTTTCTTCCTTTCTTCCTCCCTCCCTTCTTTCTTTCTTTTATGATTTCTTACAAAATTAGCAAAAATTGGGGCAGAGACTTGTTTTCTCTCTTGATTACAAGTGCTTTTACAAAGTTGCATTTTTACAACTACTTTGCTCCTGGCAGTTACCCAAGGGTAATCCACTACAGAAAACTATATCTGAACCCCCAGATGGCATTGCCTAGCCAGAACGCGGTGGCAGGAATGGCAGCCTCTCTGAAAATTACATGTTCTTGCCTTATCTCATTCTTGCAGATTCTTGAACTTCTTGCTACTCCTGTTGTTTAGACTGAGAGTATTGAATTCCTTGGAGTAGGAGAGAAACACGTATATTTAAAGAAGCTGTTCTATTTTTTTCTGAGTCAAATATCCTTTTTTTCTGAGTCAAATACCATATGTGGAACTTTATAATCCAATTATTATGTCTTATGAAATAAATAAAAAAATATATTTTGAACTAACAGTATTTTAAATAGGTAACATCATAGTCTTATGAAACAACATATCTTTGAATATTTGAGGATGAAATTATACTTAAATAATTTTGTTTTAGTTCACTGAAGCAAAAACTTTAACTTCCTAATGAGAGGGAAATATAAGCTAGCCAATTAGTAACTGCAATTTCTACTAAACTTTAAAATACAATTGAGTTCATTACTACATATGAAATCCTTAGAGTCATAAAATGTGCATTGTTGTTCTAATTAGAAAAAAAAATCCAACCTGTAATGTTCTTTTAAAATTTATAACTGTAATGGGTCTCTTTTGATCTTTGCCCACCAGAGCTCTCCTCTGCTTATGAGGTCCATCATTGCCTTCAGGTCAATTTATAGAAAAATGAGTGCCTGTCCAAGACCTCATTAAAGAGAAACACGAAACCTTTTATGTTGATTACATGTTCAGCCTTAAAAACACAGTGCTAGTGTTTTTGTTTATCTGTAATTTAAAATGCCAACATTTTACCCAGAAAGGGAAGGAAGTCCTTAGTTTGCCTTTACACACCGGTTTGGGTGGTTAGGAAAGACCACTCAGGCAAAGTGACATTTAAGCTGAAACTGAGACTAGGGACAAGTTCATGGGTTATCACCCATGTGGTCACACAGACCCCACACTCAGAAGGGCCTGTGTGTAATTTAATACTCTGTTGTTACCATCTTGAAATTCTTAATAATTTTTGAATAAGAATGATTTTCATTTTACCTGGGGCCCTGCAAATTCGGTAGTTCTGCCTGGTATAAAGTAGTGCTTTGTGAAATATTGCGTTGAGTGGATAACAAGAAGGAGCCAGGCATGCACAGAACCCACAAGTGGACGTACCAGGCAGAAGGATCAGTGGGTACCAAGGCCCTGCAGTGAGAGGGAGTTGGATGTGTCTGAGCGGGGCTGCCATGTAGCACAATTCCAGGGGCATCATTCACCTTACAGCCTACTGAATGGCCTCCTGAAATTACTCACTACACCATCTGCATGTCTGCACCTGGTGGCCCTGTGTCCGAGACACAGAAAAGTCAGTGTGGACAGATGATTAAAAGGTGGAAGAGAGTCAGCATAGACAGATTACTACAAGGGACAGGAGAATAGTATGACCTAAAATGGGAGAGTCTGGCAGGAGCCAGATCATATAGAGCCTCATAGACCATGAGGATAAACTTGGATTTTATTCTGAGATTAGATGAAATACAGATGAGTTTTAAGCAGATGAGGGACATGATTTGATTTACTTACAAGATGCCTCCAGCTTCAGTGTAGAAAATGGATGGAGGGGGTCAGAATGAAAGCAGGTAGACTGATTAATAGTCCAGGTTAGTGATAACGACATGATGGTTTGGACTTTGGTGGTAGCAGCAGAAAGTGAAGTGTGAGCCAATTCAGTATATATGTTAGAACTAGTAGTAGTATTTACTAGCAATATTTATGCCTGTTTCTACTGGCAACTGCTAACCTGTTTGTCCATGTCATAGGAAATCATTATATTCTCAAGGTCATCTAATTGTTGGAGTTGACAGAGTCCTATCTGACTTGCCTGTTCCAAGAGTACATAGCTGCACAACAGATCTGGGTTTATCCAGCTTATATTATGAATTCATGCTCTTCTATGAAACAAGGAATCTGGCACTTGTGGATATATTTATTTTTGATTATCAAGAATCTCTGTTATATCAATAGGAAATGAAACCATAAAAAACTGAAACTATCAAAAGTAGTTAAGATAAGAACTGCTGTATCATAATGACTGTGTTCCCATAGCAGTCTCACAAGATATGCGAAAATCTGGGACCACTTTATAGTCAGCACACGACCATGGATTGACAATGAGCTCATTGGTGGAAGGTGGGAGTCTGCCTGTCGCTGCCTCCTTCCATCAGGCAAAAACTCTTACCAGTAGCAAGATGGTGAAAGCTGCCATAGAATTCAGCTACCTTTAAAAGCACCCTGATACACAATTGTCAAAGGTCTAGGAATACAGAATAAATACCAAACTGAGCATTTTGGAGATAAGAAATTTTGTATGGTGCCAATTCAAGATTAACCTCCAGACCAGCAGGGAGCCTAGCGAATAGGTCATATTATTGTGATTTGTCCTTGACCCAGTTGTCCAGTATCTTCAGCAAATCAAGTTGTCTCTATTTTAAAATCCATGGAAGGAGCCGGTAGAATGGTGCGTTGGTTAAGAGCTGGCTTGGGATGCCAACGGCCCCGGTTCGGATCCCACATATGAGGGTCAGTGACACTGCCCTCTACAGCTAAGCTGGTGAACAACAACTCGACCTGGAGCTGGGCTGTGTGAGTCCCAGCAAAGGTGTAGGCTGCAGCCCCTGCTGCAGTGGGCTGCCATAAGCTACAGTGAGTGGCTGGCAGCCAGCGTGAACGGCAGGCAGCTGGAGTGAGCTGCCAATAACCGCTGTGAATGGCTGAATGGCCGTCCAGTGGCTGGCGACCCATCTGCCTCACCCAGGAAGAGCGCAATGATAATACCAACGTGGGCCAGTGAAGCAACGTCCTCCACAACTAGACTGCAACTTGTCTGTTCCCCTCCCCCAATTCCCCAATAAAAATCTTAAACAAACAAACAAACAAACAAATAATAAAATCCATGGAAGGAGCATCAGCAGTGCCATGCATTTGAACTTAAGTCATGCTTTTGGGGCCGGCTGAGTGGCGCGGTGGTTAAGCGCTGGCTTCGGAAGCCAGCGGCCCCGGTTCAGGTCCCACATATGAGGGCCAGTGACACTGCCCTCAAAAAAACAACAACAAAAAAAAAAACAAAAAAAAAACCTTTAAGTCGTGCTTTTTAGTCATCAAGTTCCTCTTTCCAGCACTGGACTGACAGAGCATTGTGGGTAGAGGGGTGCGACAACAACTACTTTGCATCGCTCTGAAACTGGGATGCAGGGCAAGGCACACCACAAAGACAGAAGGCAACATGACTGCGGAATGCTTTGGAGGAAAGGGAAGCCCATAAACCAACCTGGTGTGTCACAATTAGACCCAAGGTGGGTCAGCTCAAGAAGACAGGAGGCAGAAAGAACTGTGATAAGTTTGGAAAGCAGTCCTATAGATGAGCAGCGAGTCACAAACAGAAGACAGTTTGTACGCTCTAGCTTGGTGTGGGAGAGAATGTTGCACAGACATAGTGTTAGAAGGAGTGAAATAATGGCTGCCTGGGCACCTTCTAGTGCGAGACTAAAGCTACAGAAGACGTGATTCATTTAGGCTCTGCCACCTACTAGCTGTGGAACCTTGTGCATGTCCTTTCATTTGAGTGTCAGTTTTTCTCATTTGTCACCAAAGAACACTTGTGAGTATTTGTCCTATGTGTCACTGCTATAGCATTTGACACTGGACCCACCCTGACCTTAAAGAACCTTCCTTCTTCTATTGACTTCTCTAATCTCCTGGTCTCTGACTCTCCTACCACTCTGACCACTCTTCATTAGTTTCTCTTTTAGTGCTCATCTCTTAAATGCCAGTGCTCCCCATTATTGATCCCTCTTCCCACGTCACACTCTGGGCAATCCTGTTCACATCCAAACTCTGACTACCATGGTTTTTCCAAATCTATCTCCAGCACCAACCATGTAGGGTCCTTGGACAAGTATTTTCAACTGCCTAGAGGAATGGATATTTCCATTATACGTACTTCAATATTCTTCAGTCAACTCAAACTCATTATTTTTAGTTCAAGCTCATATTCTTCTCTTCCTCTAGATTCTCTATCACAGTTAATAACATCAGCATCCACTCACCTAGAAACCAAGGAGTTGTCCACTTCTCCTTCCTCCCTCGCATAAGATCAAAACAATCATCAAAAATATATTCCTGGGCTGGCCGAGTGGCGTGGTGGTTAAGCGCTGGCCTGGGAAGCCAGCGGCCCTGCTTCGGGTCCCACATAAGAGGGCCAGTGACACTGCCCTCAAATATATATATATATATATATATATATATATATATATATATATATATATATTCCTTAGGGCCAGCCGAGTGGCTCAGTTGGTTAAGAGCTCACTCAAGAGTGCAAGCTGAACTCTGAGCAACGGCGGTTCGATGCCAGCCTGAACTGAGTTGCCATTGAGCTGCCAACAGGTGGCAGGATGGCTCAGCTAAAAAAATAAAAATAAAAAAAAATATATTGCTCAAATACATATTTTGATCTCCAATACATACCCACTATTTAATTCTACCTCCAGAGGATATTATTAGAATTGGATTGTAAAGAGCTATATTTAATTGGCTTAACAGAATTACACACTTATATTTTAAAAAACTCGAAAATATAATAGAAACCAATCCAAGTGCTTTTGAAAATCATGAAATCTGGGAAAATACTTGACTTTAAAGCTGTTTTCAATTTGGTTTGGTTAAATAGGCATGTCTTTAGAGTTATTAGCATGATATACCTGGGATTACAAAAATAAATTCATAGTATCTCTGTTACAAAATTTGACAGCAGGAAAATGTCTTGGGATAATAATTAGTCAATTATTATTGTCTGATATATCATGGAGTTTTCAAAGGTAATCTAAACATAATTATAAAGAACTAATAATCTAAAAAGATGTGGGTAGGATAAAAACTTATTTTAGGTAGAACTTTTTAGTAATAATTATATGATGCATGTATTTAAAATAGTTTCCCAAGGTGGCTTTCAGTCAAGATGACACAGTAGGTAAATGCTGTGCTCACCTCCTTCCACAACCACATCAAAATTACAACTAAACTACAGAATAACCATCATTGAGAACCTCTTGAATTCTAGCTGAACAGAAGTCCTCTAAGTAAGGATATACAGAAGAAGCCACGCTGAGACAGGTAGAAGGGGCATAGACATGAATGAGCTGGTCCCACACTCGTGTGGTGGTTAAAAATTGGGAAGGATATACAGGCTGTGGAGTTCCCTGCATGAGGAACAAAGGTTCCCCAGCACAGGGTTCCAATGCCAGGAAGAGAAGTCCCCATAACTTCTAGCTGTGAAAACCAGTGGAGATTACGGCTGAGTGAGACGGAGGGTTGCTGGAGTCCTAGGCGCTCTTCTTAAAGGACCGACACATGGATTTACTTGCTGAAGAACTCAGCTCAAAAGGTGCCAGGGACATTGGAGAGGAACTGAATCGTCTCGCTTCAGGGCAATGACTGGAGGGGAAGCTTTCTCCGAGATAGAAGTTCTGGCAGAAGCTATTATTCCTTTGTTGAGCTCTTCCCCATCCTAGTGTGCAGATGCAGGCTGCCACCATATCTATCTCCATCAACCTGGCTAAAACTGTTTGCCCCACCCTGGTATTCCCTGATACCTCACCCCATCCAACTGGTTTGAGCACACAAGCCACTTCTAGTGGCTTTTCCATACAAATAGCCTGTCTTGCTCATGCTTTGAACTTTCCTAAAATCTCTCAAAGGTTCACAAACCCCAAACAAGCAGCATCTCGCCTTGGCATGCCCCATACTTTATGCTAGCAGTCCTAAGCTTAGCTCTAGTGACAGCTGGCCTCAGTTTGCAGGTTAGCCTCTCCCAGGCACCTCCAAGCCCAGCACAAGTGGCAACAATCTGCAGATCACTTTGTAGCTCATACCAAGTGGCCCCAGGCAGGGCACAGACAGCAGCCGAACTTGGCCTGCCCTGAGCCTCTTCCAAGGGCCTCACAATCAAAACACCTGGTGGCCAGCTTCCGACCACACCAAAGCACCAGCCAACTACCTCCACAAATAACACACCCAAAGACCAGGAGACATAACAGCTCTACCTAATACATAGAAACAAATACAGGGAGGCAGCCGAAATGGGGAGATAAAGAAACATGTCTCAAATGAAAGAACACAACCAAGTGCCTTTTCTAGACTTTCCTATAAATGGGATCATACAGTATGTCCTATTTTTTTTTTTTTGTCACTTTCAAGACTGGATCCTGAATTATTCTAGTTTTTTCCAACATCTGGCTCTGACTCTCCAAATAATTAAAAATTTCCAACTTTTCTACTATCCTTTGCCTTAGAATCAGTGAGAAGTAAATGCCCTTTCCCAAAGCCAGGCAAGCTAAGGTGGGACAACTTGATATAAACTTCAGTGAAATCACCGCAACAGCTCATATATGGACAGTCATCATGCCTGTTGCAGAAAAATCACCAGAGACATTCAAACTGTAAACAAGGAGAATTCATCAAATTGTCACTTCCTGCCTTCACTCCATCTGAAGATACTTTGAGTCAAACATTTAGAAATCTTCTCAACTGGCTGCCTTCAGAACTCAGAAACTGGGATTACAGTCTGCTTCAATCATTAACCATTGTTTTTGTTTTGTTTCCATAGAGATGTCTCTTATTAAATACCTGAATACTTGTAACATAGGCCTAACTTTGGGAGCTATCTACATCATCACCTCCCAAAATGAGAGACAGCTAAATGTTTAACTGAACTGAACTGACGTATTCTCAAGACAGATTGATTTCTAAAACTGATGTATTGGGGGTGCCAAAAAAATGTATAAAGTGAACACGTTGGTCAACGTTGCTGAAGCAGTAGTTTGCCGTAATCAGAAGTGTCTGGATGCTGATGGTAACCACTCTGAGCACCTCTTGTAATTGCAGAAGTCAAACATGACTTGTATTCATCGTTTGTAATTGGTACATAGTGAGTATTACAATTTTAATACAGTTTTCCTTTCTTAACATGTGTATACACTTTTTGGCACCCTCAGTATAATAATATATTAATTGATCCTTTTTAAATGCTTATATCTAAAATTGGCATAAATATTGAGCTGACTATAAATTCATGGATGGCAAGCATGTCTGTAACCTATATCCTCCCTCTGAGGGACACGATGGACCCGAAGAGGGCCTTGCCACCTTGGCAACAAGGGATTTTATTATGTATGTATTTTAGCATCTTATTTTTTTTTTTATTTTTTTTTTATTTTTTAGCTGAACCATCCTGCCACCTGTTGGCAGCTCAACGGCAACTCAGCTCGGGCTGGTTTTGAACCGCCGTTGCTCAGAGCTTAGCTCGCACTCTTGAGCAAGCTCTTAACCAACTGAACCACTCGGCCGGCCCTTAAATTTTTTATTATTAGTTTCAGGGGTACAAAACAATGCAATAGTTACGCTTTTCACCCCTCACAAAGTTACAACCCCTCTCCCCCAATCCACTGCCCCCCCATCATACATATCTATTACAATTCCATTGACTCCACTCCCCACACTGTAGTCCACATCCCGGGACTATATATGTTAAATTATAGTTGACGTACAATATTATTCAATGGCAGCTTCAGATGTACAGTGCAGTGGTCGGGCCTCTACACCATCCTTGAAGTGGTCTCCCTAACAAGACAAGAGTCCATCTGGCCCCTTAAAAAATATTTACAACATTATTGATTATATTCCCCAAACTGTCTTTCTTATCCCTGTGGCAATATTGAAGTTACCAATTTATGTTTTCTCATCCCTTCCCCTCTTCCCTCAACGCCACCCCCTCCCATCTAGAAATCATCAGTTTTTCCTCTGTGTCTCTGAGACAATTTCTGTTTACATTGCTCGTTTATTCAGTTCTCTAGATTCCACATATAAGTGAGATTATATGGTATTTGTATTTCTCTGATTGACATATATCACTTAGCATAATGTTCTCCAGGTCCATCCATATCATTGCAAATGGTACAATTTCATTTTTCTTTATAGCTGAGTAATACTTATTATGTAAATGTACCAGTTTCTTAATCCAGTTGTCTACCGATGGACATTTCAATTGTTTCCAAGTCTTGGCTATTGTAAATAGTGCTGCAATGAACATTGGGGTGCATATATTTTTTCAAATTAGTGTCTCGGTTCCTCTGGATAAATACCTAAGAGTGGAATTGCTGGGACCTAAAGTTGTTCCATTTCCAGTTTTTTGAGATACCTCCATACTGATTTCCATAGTGGCTGCACCAATCTGCAATCCCACCAACAGTGCAGCAGGGTTCCCTTTTCCCCACAACCTCGCCAGCACTTGTTGTTTGTTGATTTATTGGTCATAGCCATTCTGATAGGAGTGAGGCGGTATATCATTGTGGCTTTTATTTGCATTTCTCTAATGATTAGTGAAGTTGAACATTTTTTCATATGCCTGTTGGCTATCTGTATGTCCTCTTCAGAGAAATGTCTCTTCATATTCTCTGCCCGTTTTTTAATTGGGTTTTTTGTTTTTTTGGTGTTGAGTTGAATGAGTGTTTTATAAATTTAGGATATTAATCCCTTATCAGATATATCATTGACAAATATCTTCTCCCATTCAGTAGGCTGCCTTTTTGTTTTATTGATGGTTTCCTTTGCTGTGAAAAAAGTTTTAAGTTTGATGTAATCCTATATGTTCATTTTTTCTTTTACTTCCCTTGCCCATGGGGATATATCAGTAAAAATATTGCTCAGGGTAATGTCTGCAAATTTACTCCCTATATTTTCTTCTAGGAGTTTTATGGTTTCAGGACTTACATCTAAGTCTTTAATCCATTTTGAATTTGGTCTTGTATATAGTGTAAGGAGGTGGTCCAATTTCATTTTTTTGCATGTGTCAGTCCAATTTTCCCAGCACCATTTATTGAATAGACTATCTTTACCCCAATGTAAATTCTTGCTTCTGTTGTCATAGATTAATTGATCGTATATGAATGGATTTATTTCTGGGCTCTCTATTCTGTTCCATTAATCTATGAGCCTGTTTTTATGCCAATACCATGCTGTTTTGATTACTGTAGACTTGTAATGTGATTTGAAGTCAGGTCGCATGATACCTCCGACTTTGTTCTTTTTTGTCAGGATTGCCATGACTATTAGGGTTTTTTTATGGTTCCATATAAATTTTAGAATTATATCTTCTATTTCTGTGAAAATTGCCCTTGGTAGTTTGATAGGAATTGCATTGAATCTATATATTGCTTTAGGCAGTATGGACATTTTAACTATATTAATTCTTCCTATCCATGAGCATGGTAGGTGTTTCCATTTATTTGTATCTTCTATGATTTCTTTCTTCAGTGTCTTATAATTTTCAAGTACAGGTCTTTTACGTCTATGGTTAAATTTATTCCTAAGTATTTTATAGTTCTTGAAGCAACTGTAAATGGGACTGTTTTCTTAATTTCTCCTTCTGATAGTTTGTTATTGGTGTATACAAATGCAACTGATTTCTGAATATTGATTTTGTATCCTGCTACCTTACTGAATTCATTTATTAGTTTCAATAGTTTTTTGATGGAGTCTTTGGGGTTCTCTATGTATCATGTCATCTGCATATAATGACAATTTTAGTTCCTCCTTACCAATTTGGATGCCTTTTATTTCTTTTTCATATCTGATTGCTGTGGCTAGAACTTCCAGAACTATGTTGAATAAAAGTGAAGAAAGTGGACAGCCTTGTCTTGTTCCTGGTCTTAAGGGGAATGGTTTTAGCTTTTCCCCATTGAGTGTGATGTTAGCTGTGGGTTTATCATATATGGCCTTTATTATGTTGAGATATGATCTCTCTGTTCCCACTTTGCTAAGAGTTTTTATCATAAATGGCTGCTGGATTTTGTCAAATGCTTTTTCTGCATCTATTGATATAATCGTATTACTTTTATTTTTCATTTTGTTGATGTGGTGTATCACATTAATTGATTTGCAGATATTGAACCAACTTGCATATTGGGGATGAATCCCACCTGATCATGGTGTATAATTTTCTTAATACAAAGCCAAATAAAAAGAAAGAAAGAAAGAAAGAAAGAAAGAAAGAAAGAAAGAAAGAAAGAAAGAAAGAAAGAAAGAAAGAAAGAAAATAAACGCAAAAAACCCCAAACATACCCGGTGCCAGTCTTAGCTAAAGTCCACCAAGCTATCTTCAGGTTGTCCACTGCTGTGTAAAAGCTCCTCTGGGTCTTGTGGGGGTAGAGCCAGCCACCTGGCACCTAGAGTGACACTGGCGATGCAGGTCTATATGAATG
The DNA here is from genome assembly GCA_033961575.1 of Aselliscus stoliczkanus. NCBI lineage: Eukaryota > Metazoa > Chordata > Mammalia > Chiroptera > Hipposideridae > Aselliscus > Aselliscus stoliczkanus. Next base: position 31,334,944 of record CM066731.1, read on the forward strand.
GGGTTATGAGGTGTGACTGGTAGTTTTTACAAAATCAGTGCCATTTCTGCTCTCACCTGCCCAGAGGCACACTGAGAATTGCACAGCCAGGAGGCTAGATGTACTTCTTCAGGCACTCCTTCCTCTGGAAGCAGTGGGGGGTGTGAGATTTCTGAGCCTCTAAAAGCCACCTGCCTGGGGTCCTGCAAGTGATTCAGCAGCTGAAGTTGCCCTGCCTTCCAAGCAGCGCAGGAGAGGTGGGGGTGGGGTAGGTAGGCCCACACTCTGCAGCCTCTTCCCGGCAGAGCTCCTCAACCCCCTGGGAGTTGCAGCACCTCTGTAATCTGACACTACTCCTCCATTCAGGGGTCAGTTTAAGACTCTGGGATGGCGGGGGTGGGGGGGGGCAGGGTTTCTAAGGGAAGGTGGAGGTGGATTCTTGTCTATGCAGTTGTTTTTTGCTTTCTGTCCGAGAAAAAGAAAAAAAAGAAAGAGAAAAAACAAACAAAAAACCTCCCGCCGTTTAGAGCTGAGGCTTCTGCCGTGCTTCTGGGGCAGGACCACGGGACCACCGGGCTGCAGGGACTGAGCCCACTCTAGCGCAGCAGTGCTCTCCGATCTTCCTCCTGGGGTCCCATCTTTGCAGCCCGGGGTGCAGACCGCGCCTCTGTAGGAACGCCTCTTCTCTGTCTTCCCCCCACTAGCCCGGCCAGAGCCTTCTTCCTTAGACTCTGTAAACCATCCTGCTCCCGCTGCACGCTCTGCGGAACCGTGAGGAGCAGGGAGCCAACGGTGGAAACACTCTCCAATGTGTCTCCTGGGGCCGCACATCTCAGCATCTACGGGTGTGGGCTGCGCCTCCACAAGTCTCGCCTCCCTCTTTCCCCACTCACCCGGTCTGCCCACCTTCAAGCAATCATCGTGCGAGTCTCTCAGCTGTTCTATGTGATGAGTAGAGGTTCATTTGATGAGTTACAGCTGCCCAAATTGCAGCGATTTCCAAGGGAGAACTCAGGGAGCCCTCCTTACAGCTGCCATTTTCCCCACCTCTCATCAAGGGATTTTAAAATGTTTTGTTTGATCTGTGATGTTTTCGGAAAGAAAAATCCTGATCAAAAGGGGGAAATGAGGAATAGAGTGAAGAAATAAAATGGAGTCACTATAGTCAAGTTGCTAGGTTACTAAAATTAAGTAGGTTGAAGCATGAGGAAACAATTCTATTCTTCTCCTAAAAAAGTTTAAAAGAATTTAAACTTTTACATTTTCAATGCCTAGATATACAACAGTCAGTTGTGTGTCAATACCTGGACATATACCAGACCTCTAGATAACTTTGATTACCCCTGAAGGACTCACATATCCAGACCACATGACATCTGTTATACAGATATCACCAGTTGTGATCAGAACTCCTGGAACCCATCTTCCAGACCACCTGGCATCCATCATCCATACTGCCTGACATCCGACTGATAACTGTCCTGGGCCAATCCTAGGGCTAAGAATGCAGGACAGATTATTCTCAAGAATACACTTTTTATTATAAGAACTCTTAACTTCTCTTTCTTCAGAGTACTTCTGGGTTTTTACCTTGTTGTGTTTCCAGTTTGCAAACCCTAAGACCCTTGAATAAATCTTTATCAGTTATTTCTAGTCAAAGCCTTCAGGCTCTTTTTAGTTCATTTGAGGGGATAATAGAGTGACAATATTGAAAGGAAGCTGAGTCCCTGAGTACCTCATGGAGCAGTGCCATGGCTGTTGACCACAGAATTTAAGACTATTACATGAGAAAAAAACCTCTCTTGTTTGAGTCTCTACGTTCCAGAAGCTTAGTCTATACCCAAATAATACACTCTCTTGTCCATCCTTCATGATTGAACTTTCATGGTCTTTCCAAACCACTACTCTGATGTAGCATTCCTCAAATCTTGCCTTTTGCTTTGCACAGCTTAACTCAACCAGGATGTCCTGACAATGAACGAGACCTGGAACATTGTAAGAAAGGGTCAGAATTCCAGGTAGCAAGCTGGGATTGGGCATGACTCTCTTTTAGTTTTCAGGCTCCAGTAAGGGGCCTGAAAAATCTAAATGCTCCAAGGAAGAAACTATACAGTGAAAAAGCTCATCAGGGCAGATAATAATAACTAGCATCCTTGGAATTATATGCCAGACATATAATCTCCCAAGTGCCCCATGGGGGATCTACTCCTAATATTTTCATTTTGTCAGTAAAGGAACAGAGATACAGAAGGAAGGAAATTCCCTGTGGCAGACACAGAGGTGTGCTGTTGAGAGCCCCTCAAGGGAAAGACTTGCTACCCAGCTGTCAACAGACTGCTTCCTCCTTTAGGGCTTGCTCAGCTGCAGAGACCCATATCACACAAGGTCATGACCTGCCTGGGCATCTGATGACCAATGAGGTGGGGGATAAAGGCCAGGCCATTTCAGCTTGATATCAGACAACTTGAACAGGCCCTCCTTGCTCGAGAACTTCCTCTCAGGTTGGCTGAGACTTTGTTGGGCTTTCTTAGTCTTCTTCCTCTGCCCAGCCCTACTACCTCCCTCTTCCTCTCATGGCCTTGATTTCTAATAACCATCTTGCACTTCAGAGTCCATCTCAGTGTCTGCTTTGAGACAAACCAAACTGCGACACTGCCTGACCTGAAATCATGCAGCTAATAAGTGGTGAAGATGGGCTTCTGACGCAAGCAGTCTGCCTGTAATCAAAATTCCACAGCAGATTGGGAAATCTCTCACAGGATAAATTCAAGTTCCGTAGAGTGGCATTTAAGGCCATTTATAATTTGATTCTAATCTTTGCTCACCTTACTTCCTACCATTTCCCACGACAGGCCCTATTTCATTGCTGTACCAAGCATTTGCTCAAGTGGTATTTTGACTGGAATGCCCTTTCTCTTCCCACAGAGATCCTTCCAAGTCTAGCTGAGACATCATCTCCTCTGTGAAGCCTCTCTGAGACCTCCAGAGAGAGTAAGGAACAGCATAGCATAGTGAATACAGCCTGGAAGTCTTCAGGCTTAAGTTCAAATGTCAGCTCCATGACATAGCTCTGTGACACAGAGTGAATTATGTAACTCCATCTCCTAACTATAATATGGGGATAATAACAACTACCTGACTGGTTTGTGAATTAAACAAAATTAGTAAGTCACCTCACTCAGTGCTCTTCCATCTTTAGTGGGCTTAGAGATGTCTTAAACATCTTGATAAAATGCAGTCTGAATCAGTGGGTCTAGGGTGAGGTCTGAGATCCTGCACTTCTAACAAGCACCCAGGTGGTGTAGATGCTGGTGTCTGGTGGACTACACTGAGTAACAAGGCCCTAGTCCAGTACCTGGCATTTAGTAGGCACTCAGTCACATTTACTTTCCCCCACCCCCTTCCTTAATTCTTCCTCTTGGTGCCCATAACATTTTGCTCATACCATTTGCATAATGTTAACTGCATCATACTTTACTTAGTTGCTATGAATATATCTGTGTCTCTCACTAGACTTTGAGCAATTTAGGATAGAAACTGTATTATCTTCCTCTCAATATCACCAGTGCCCAGCATAGGGCCAGGTGTATAAAAACGGATCAATAAATATCTGATGAACTAAACCTATAAAATGGAAATAAAAATATCAACTCTGAGTGTCTCAATAAGTTGTTGTAATGAGCAAGTGTGATAATTTGAGAGTGAGAGCAGACATAAAGTATTATTATCCATCAGCTTTCCACTCCGCAGCAGTTCAGATTTATGCAGCTGAAGCATGTTTACTCGTGGCAGTTGCTCAGACTCTGGTGATTACAAAAACTCAGATTCATCCATAGTTTAAAAATAAACCACGTTCTCTTGGGATAGCAACTGTGGCATCTTTGCCTATGGTAAGAAAGTAATTATAATAATGTAAATGAAAGGGTGTATCTTTCAATCAATCAGTCAATCAGTTATCAGGAAGCAGGCACTGAGTACCTCTCTTCAGGTGGCACTGGGCTTTCTTACCTACCTCTCCCAAATGAGTGAGTGATATCAGCTCTATCATCTTCTGCCTGTTTGAAGGCGGGCAGATGAATGGGAGGAAGGTGAGGTCAGAAACAGGGTAGATGTGCGAGCAGCTCAGGAAGTAATGCAGAATCAGGCTCAAGACCAGGGAGAAAACACCCCTATTCCTTTCTGGGTGGGGCTTGGGCCATGTGGTGGGGTGATCTACATGGCTTTACTTGGTGAGTGGGCATGACTCTGCCTGCTCTATTAGCAGATGGTCCCAGGTGTGGTGGGAGGGTGTGTGCCTCAAAGCTAGCCATCTGGAAGTCATTCCCCACAAAATGGCTACACTGGAGGGCTCATGCAGTGATTCACCTGAAACCCGTTCAGGTATGTTTCCCTTCTGCCTTTCAAAGGGTGATGCCAAGTAGGCCACCAGCAAAAGCTCTGTGGGGCTTGCCCTGCCTCTTGGTAATGGTGATGATAGGTGGTGGCACGAGGGGACTGAGACAAGTCATTCAGAAGACTCTGCCTCATGCTTTTTATGCAAGTGTAAGATTCTGTGTCAGCCATTCCTGACTAAGTAGGGAATGCTGGGGTAAGAAGGTTAATGTGAAGGCAAAGTTCCTAAAATCTAGCATCCTAGAGACCTTTAGCAAGATGTGGCTGATGTGACAGTTCCATGTAGATCAAGAATAAGTATCTACAGGGCCGGCCGAGTGGCTCAGTTGGTTAAGAGCTCACTCAAGAGTGCGAGCTGATTCAATAAATGGTGCTGGGAAAATTGGACTGACACATGCAAAAAAATGAAACTGGACCACCTCCTTATACCATATACAAGAACAAATTCAAAATGGATTAAAGACTTAAATGTAAGACCTGAAACCATAAAAATCCTAAAAGAAAATATAGGGAGTACATTTGCAGACATTACTCTGAGCAATATTTTTACTGATACATCCCTGCGGGCCTGGGAAGTAAAAGAAAAAATGAACATATGGGATTATATCAGACTTAAAAGTTTTTTCACAATAAAGGAAACCATCAATAAAACAAAAAGGAAGCCTACTGATTGGGAGAATATATTTGCCAATGATATATCTGATAAGGGGTTAATATCCAAAATTTATAAAACACTCAGGCAACTCAACACCAAAAAAACAAACAACACAATAAGAAAATGGGCAGAAGATATGAAGAGACATTTCTCTAAAGAGGACATACAGATGGCCAACAGGCATATGAAAAAAATGTTCAACCTCACTGGTCATTAGGGAAATGCAAATAAAAACCACCATGAGATACCACCTCACTCCAGTCAGAATGGCTATCATCAATAAATCAACAAACAACAAGTGCTGGCGGGGCTGTGGGGAAAAGGGGACCCTGCTGTACTGTTGGTGGGACTGCAGACTGGTGCAGCCACTATGGAAGTCAGTATAGAGGTATCTCAAAAATCTGAAAATGGAACTACCTTTTGACCCAGCAATTCCACTCTTAGGTATTTATCCCGAAAAACCCAAGACACTGATTCAAAAAAATATATGCACCCCTATGTTCATTGCAGCGCTATTTACAATAGCCAAGACTTGGAAACAACTGAAATGCCCATCGGTAGATGACTGGATTAAGCAACTGTGGTACATTTATACAATGGAGTATTACTCCGCTATAAAGAGGAATGAAATCGTACCATTTGTAATGATATGGATGGACCTAGAGACTATTATGTTAAGTGAAATAAGTCAGACAGAGAAAGACAAATACCATATGATCTCACTCATATGTGGAATCTGAAAACCTGAATGAATGAGCAATGTAAACAGAACTGACTCATAGATATAGAGGAAAAACAGGGTTGCTAGTTGGGAGGGGGGTGGGGATGAGGGAGAAGGGGAAGGGATTAGACAGCAAAAATAGGCAACTACAATATTGCCACAGGGATATGACAGACAGTTCGGGGAATATAATTAATACTGGTGTAAATATTTTGTGGGGCATCAGATGGTCACATGTCTTGTTGGGGAGACCATTTCATGGATGGAGTAGAGGTTTGATCACTGCACTGTAGACCTGAAGCAGAGGTTGTATACCAACTGTAATTGAATATATATAGATAGTCACGGGATGTGGATTATACTGTGGAAGAGAGTCAGAGGAAGAGTAATAGATATATATGATATGGGGGGAAGGAGTGGAGTGGCGAATTGGGGGAGGGAGGTTGTCACTTTGAGGGGTAAAATGTATAACTATTGCACTGTGTTGTACACCTGAAACTAATTAAATAAAAAATAATAATAAAAAAAAATATTGCTTACTGCACAGCCCAAAAAACAAACAAACAAACAAAAAAGAGTGCAAGCTGTTGCAGTTCGATGCCCAGCCCGAACTGAGCTGCCGTTAAGCTGCCAACAGGTGGCAGGACGGCTCAGCTAAAAAAAAAAAAAAAGAGTAAGTGTCTATAGGGCAGGCTGAGTGGCGCATTGGCTAACAGCTGGCTTGGGATGCCAGTGGCCCGGTTTGGATCCCACATATGAGGGCCAGTGACACTGCCCTCTACAGCTAAGATGGTGAACAATAGCTCCACCTGGAGCTTGGCTGCTATGAGTCCCCGGGGATGGCATAGCTGCAGCCCCTGCTGCAGTGGGCTGCCACAGGCTACAGTGAGTGGCCGGCAGCCAGCATGAGCTGCCAAGAGTCGCTGTGAGTGCCTGTCCAGAGTCTGGCGACTGATCTGCCTCACCCAAAAAAAGCACAATGACGATACCAACATGGGCCAGTGAAGCGACGTCCTCCGCAACTAGACTGAAGAACAAAAGGACAGCAACTTGTCTGTCCCCCTTCCCTGGTTCCCCAACACTGTTCCCTGCCCCCAATTCCCCAATAAAATCCTAAAAAAAAAAAAAAAAAAAATAGAATAAGTGTCTACAAACCAATAAAAGAGTATTTTAAAATAATTTCAATGATAATGAAATAAAGTTCATGGCAAATTTAAAGAGAAAAGCAGAATAAAAGCCATATGTTAAGAATGTTCAAAATGAGTTAAATGTATATATATATATATATATATATATATCATTCATAAAAATATTAATTCTCATTATGTTGGGTGATTTAAATTTATATGTTTATTTTTTCTGTATTTCTCCTAATTAATATGTATTATTTTATTACATGGGAAAATGTTTTCCTTAAAAAAAGGGAGAAAAGTTTGGAAGAAACTTTTAGAAGTTCCAGAAGAAAGGTTTGACTTCTCCCTGCACCACCTTTCCCTGCTGCTCCACGTAGGAAATGCTGATGTGCTGGGAAGAGATGTGTGGGCAGAGTGTGCAGTGGGGATCTTTGAATGCTAGTACAAAGGCTGCACACTTTGCATTGGGGAGCACAGAGCCCACGTGGTGTGTAACTGCTCTTCTTGTAACTGCTGGCAGAAGTCCTGCCCTTTGGTGGTATTACCTGAGGACTTTGCACTTAATAACTAAGTTTATGCCATCATATAGAGATACAATTTGAAAATGTACTTGATTCAATGACATATGTACATAGGCACACATCCCCTGGATCATCCCCTGGGTCCCTTCTCCTAGATGCACCACTATTATCTGTTTGGTAGGTGATCATTTAATTCATGGGATTTAGTCATGGTTACTGGTTAAGAATCTTCAGGATGGCAAATATTTTCTCCAGCCCTTCCCACACTTTCAGATACAACATCAGGAGATCGTTTGCTGATATTTTAATTTGAATTTTTAACAGGTTATTGCTGATTCTTTGAGGCCCTAGATGGGCCTGTACTGTTTGCTGTAATTGGACATATTTCTAGGTAAATTAGAAAATCTAGAATCTAGAACAAGCTCTATACCTAGGCAGACAACAGATTTCAGAGATTAAAAGATTCACTGTCCCTGAATACCACCCACATGGGCTTTCTAGGACATTTGCAATTCCCTCTACTTTGCTCTAAGGCACAGTGGTGTAACATGGGGTCATACAAAGAACGTCTGATAAACAGGAGTGGATGCAAAGCCCAGGTTTTGTAAACTGTGTGACCTAGGACATGTTGCTTAACTTCCCTGAGTGCTTTCCTCCAGTGTAAAATCAGAACAACATATACCTCACAGGGTTGTTGTGAGGATTAAATGTAACGAAATGTGTGCATGGCTCTCACCAAGTAGGTATGCCTTACTTTATTAAATGACTTAAGACCCATTTAAAATTCAGATGAGATCCCCCAAGAGTGTCTTATGTGACTGGTCTCATTGGACTCTATGTAACGTCAGCATCTGCTGGAATCCAACAATGAGTCTCTCTTCCTGTTTGGAGCCAGCCCCTCTGCAGGCAATCCCATCATATATCTCATCCTATCTCCTTCCAGCATCTGCTTCCATCATTAATTTTTCTCCTATATCTTGAGTCTCTTCTGTCCGTTCGCTTTTTGCTTTCAGCTTGCTCAAGTCTTTCATACTAAAAAAAAGGTCCATCACGGCATAGCTGCGGCCCCTGCTGCAGTGGGCTGCCATAGGCTACAGTGAGTGGCCGGCAGCCAGCGTGAGCTGCCAATAGCCGCGGTGAGCGACATCCAGAGGCCAGCGACCGATCTGCCTCATCCGGGAAGAGCTCAATGATGATACCAATGGGCCAGTGAAGCAACGTCCTCTGCAACTAGACTGAAGAACAAAAGGGCAGCAACTTGTCTGTTCCCCTTCCCCGATTCCCCAATGCTGTTCCCCTCCCCCAATTCCCCAATTTAAAAAAAAAAAAAAAAAGGTCCCTCAGTGAATCCTGTGTCCTCTACTACCTCCCATTCTTTCACCTTCTCTTCTAATAAATGAACTTAAAAAATAGCCTGGGTGACTGGTCACACCCCTTGAGCTGGGACAGGACTTCCAGAAGCTGCTCAAGGCTACAGGCTAAGTAGACTGCCTTCCTCCTTCCATGTTGGCGGTAAATGAGGAAGACTTTGGATCTCAGCTAAGGCCTTGAGCAGGTAGGGAAGAACCCAGTAGTGATTAAGGAAAGGGGGCCAGCTCCTCTTCACTCTTCCCTGCTTTTAGGAGCCTTGGGAGATTTCAGGTGAAAGAGTAGTCTTTCTTTAGAAGAATCATACTCTCCATTTTAATTGAGGTCAAGTTTGACCAAGAAGGGAAGGACATCCTGGGGCTTCCCCTTCACCTTGAAGTTGGAGGACTGCACTTTAGATAAGTCTCGAGTCACATCCTTGGTCTGTCCTTCAGAAAGTCATTGTCCAGTAGGGGCTGAGCAGGAACAAGCCTGGGCCCCCGGGGAAGGAGAAGGAACCTCATATTCCATAATATAGTGGCTCTAGACCCTAGAAATTGGGGGATGGGGCAAGGTATGAGGAAGTCAGAGGAGAGACATTAACTAAAAGGGAAGGGACTCATGAAACATGCTGATTCCAAGGCTCAACAGGTGGTATCACTGAGAAATGTAATCATTCATACAGAGTCCCCTGGCTAACTGCTCCCCCATAAGGAGGGATCTCTGTTGGAATGGAAGACGGATCCATCATCTACAAATGGAGGGAAGCAAAAAGATGGAGACGGTTAGAGGTGTCTAGTGAAACTGGAGTTGAGAAAAGGATCACCCCCACATCCTCTACCAGTATTGGTTTTAGGGTTTCTCCTGTCTACTTTAGGGTTCTTTTTTTAATTAAAGTTCATTGGTGACAACTGGTAGTAAAGTTACATAGATTTCAGGTGCACAATTCTGTAATACATCACCTATATATCACATTGTGTGTTCACCACCCAGAGTCAGTTCTTATTCTCATTTGCTTGGCTCCTAGGGAAGAGGGAAGGACAAAAAGAAAAGCACCCCACGCCCCCCCCCCCCCCGCACCCACCCAGATGACTGTGGTCTACACCAGCATCTCAGGATGGAAAGCATGGAACTGTCTTCACCTCCCCCCATCCCATCCATTCACTCCTGCCACATCCCTGGAACCATCTCTCCCAGGGTTACTGAAGACCCCTTTTATGCAGAGTCCAAGGGAAACCTCTAAGTCCTTCTTTCCTGGTTCTCTCTTGGGAGTTGCTACCCTTCCTTGAAACTGTTCCCTTGGCTCCTGAAACTCTTCCATTCCGCTTTTCCTTCTTTGGTATCAGGACTTTTGTTCCTCTTCATGGTTCTTCTTCTGCTTACCCCCAGAATATTGCTGCCCAGGGATTTTTACTTGGATCATTGTCCTTCTCTGACTTGTCTAAACAACTTCAAACAGTCTCAGACTTTAATTAACAACTCTATGTGGAAAAACTTACAAATTCTTACATACAGCACTGACTTCCTCTCTGAGCACCCAGAAACTACATATGTAACCAAATGCTGAACTTCTCCACTTTGAAGTCACACACACACCTCAAAATTAACATTTGCAAAGCTAACCTCATTATTTTCACTCCACTTAGCCCCCTACCCCCTAGATTCTACAAAACAAACCCTGGTATGCTTCCGCCTGTATTTCATATTTAAGCTCATAGCACTGCCATCCACTTGATACCCAAGCCAGAATCTGGGTGTCCTGTATCCCTTATCTTCCCTTTTGACATTGTGTGTCCAAATACTAAGTCCTGCTGGTGTTTGTTTCTGGAATGTTTCTTCTCCATTATAATAGTTCAGCATTTACTATCTTTCTTCTGGAATATAATCTCCTAACTTCTTCTGGACTAGCTCCATCTTAAAATTACACTCCACCTTAGAGCTGGAGTGATATATCCAAATTTTCCCTGTCATTCTCTTGCTTAAAAAACTTGAATGATTTCTTTTTACCCATAAGACTGGTGGCTCTCATTGATTTGACCCCTATCTGTTTTTCTAGCCACCTCTCAATTTATACTTGTTATTCCCACAACTCACCATGCTAATTCCCTTCTCTGTGCCTGGACTATGCTGGCAATGCCCTGCCCACCTCTCTTTACTTGTAATCTCTTACTCAGCCTGGAAGATATAACTCAGAAGTTATAATTTCCAAGAACCCTCCTCTGAACTCTCAGGATAGGTTGTGGCTCCCTGTCATTGTACCCTGTTACCATGTGTCCTGGGGAATAATCGGGAAGACTAGCAGTTTCCCAGGATGTTCCCTTGGTGAATTTACCAGTCCAGGCTCTGGTCCTCCACCTGGCAGATTCAGGAATCAGCTTATTGAAAACAGGTTCATCTCTTAGTGACAGACTCAAATTAACTAACTTCTTGAAATATATATAGTCAGAATATCAACAAATTAATTATAGTAAGAACTACAACTTTCTTAAGGACTCTAATACTGGAGTGTGAGAGTACATTGCATTCTTTCTCTGCAAAGAGACTTACCATGGACATGAATGAGGATCAGAACAACGAAAGTCAGGTAAATCAAACAACTCATGGAATCAGGCTAAAAAAAACTTTGATACTTCTATTCCACATAAGGAATAGGCTTGCCAATGGGACTGCAATATTAGAAGTCTGTTCATTAATGTTTCTTGGATAATCACTGCCAACACTAGCCTCTGGAATTCCCTTTTTACTTCCCTGGCTGACTAAATTCCTGACTAAATGCCTCCTGGTCTGGGTGCTTGTCTCATTAATCCTTTAATGAAGTTACTAAAGGGACCTGTTATCAAAGGCCATCCTTTGGCATATGCATTGGTTTTTTAAGTGTGGATTTCATAGTTTAAGAAAGCAAACTTATTTCCAGATTCTTGATGCAGGCCTCTCTATAGTAGCCAAACAAAAAGTAGAAACTTTAACACTTCTCTATCATTATCAGAAACAGGGGGCCAGCACCTTATAGGGAAGGTGGGATGAGGAGATGGGAATTTTGGGGAGAGGTTTAAGGATTCCACTTCCATTTCAGCACAGTTTTCAAAAGCAACAGCCTTGTACACAATTTTTTAGAGTTAGAATTTGCCACTGCAGTTGTTAATATTGTGGTGAAAAGACTACCGAGGAAGTGATGGAAGCTCAGCGGTCAGACCTTGAGACCTACAGAGAAGGCAGGCAAAGGATGGCACTGGTTTTTCTGTGCTTCACACCTCCAGCCCCATCCTACCATCAGCCTAGAGAAGTCCCAGAACCCACAGTGTCAGCATCGCCTGGAATGTGTTAGGAATGCGGACTCCTAGGCCCCACTCCTGACCTACTGAATCAGAAACTCTAGGAGTGTGGCCCCGTAATCTGTGTTTCAACAAGCCCTTGGGGAGAGACCTATGGCCCTCCTACCAACAATCCCCCTCCCCCACACACACACACCCAGGCTGACCTGTTTCCTGGGTGGATCCCCTGACATTAGGAAGTATCTTTCCCTGGGCCAGCCTCAGGGATCTTGTTTTATTTATACGTATCTATATTCCCAGGCCTAACACACTGAAAGTGTTTAATACATGGTTAGTGAGCTAAACTGAATTTCATAGACTGAATTATATAAGTTGAGATAAATTCATTTATGCTATTCCTTAGGTTTCTACGATTCAGCAATACCCAAGATCTCTCTTACACATCATTTCTTTCTATTTTCCTCAGAAGTTTCTTTCCTCTTTCCTCATCTCCCTAATTCTAATGTTCAGAGCCCTTAAAGATCCTGTGGTGCATAGCCTGTTCTTTCCTATCTAAATTCAGTCCCTCAGAAATATTCACACTGTTTCAAATATCACTGCTATGGCATTATTTCCAGCTATATGAGTAGAATTCCCCCTGAAGGTCCCAGCATATCATACTCAATATGGCTACCCCATGCTCTTACCCCTTTCATTCCTTCCTCCCACTCTGTCCCCAGTTGTCTAATGTCATTCCTTCTGTGAGCTATCTCACCATTCTCTCTCTTTGGCTCCAACTCCCATTTTTACTGATGTCCCTGAATCTCTCCTCCATCTGTTGCTTCCATTCCATTCTAGTCAACACAACAATAGTTAAAGTCTTAATTGCTGGGCAATTGTGATTGGCTCCCAACTGTTCTCTACCTCACATGTCTCCTACCTCTGATCCAACCACGGCTCATCACTTTCAGAATAATTTTCATAATTAGACACCACTAAGGTCCTGACAGGGAGGGCAGCCCTGAAGAACAAACTATCATGAACATGACACCCGTGTTCCTGCAGCACCTGAGAATTTTCACAGGTCCCTCCCGATAGAGTCCATCCACCCACATCACCCTCGTCCTCAGACTAAGCTCCTCTCTCTCTTCCCCTCTTTTTTCTCCCCTTCCCTCTCAGACTGCCTTCTGCAATTTGAAATTTATTCTTCATCATGTACTCATAAGCCCTTTGACTCCTAACTTATTCTTGCCATCTCCTTAGGACTACCTTTTGACAATCAAAATGGTCTGAGAAAGGATTTAGCTAAAAGACAGTTCTTTCTCAGGAACAGAAGTCTGTTGACTGTTTTTAATCCTAACAGCATATATTTTCTCCCCACTACAGGGTGAGGAAAGATCAGAGGTTCAGACTACAGTGGGTCATCAACGGTCCAGGCCCAAAGGCCTCCACAGGCTTCCTGAGTGCACTGGAACCCTGAGAGAGGGAAAGACCCAGCCTTTAAGGGGTGGTGAGAAGAAAGCACAGAGCTGGAAGCTGGCTGACTGTACTTCCATAGAGAAAGTTAGACCTCCTTTTGGATGCCACTAGAGAGAAGGCAAGAACTGAAGACGCAGAGGCCAAAAGACATTTGCACAACTAACCTCATTATTTTCTTAGAGAAACCTCCTAGCTGAGAAGGTCAACCAAAACATTTCTCGGCAAGGTGTTCCTAGGTTTGCTTGGGATGACATAATTGTTTTTTTAGTGAATATGCATCTCTTAATCCTTGGAGGATTTACAATAGAAATATAGTGAAGAAAATCAAACTTCATGGTGTTATATTTTTGTAGATAAGGAATCTATATATGTGGTATTTTAAATGCTTCTAATGTTTGATGTTTTAAATACTTCTGATGTTTAATAGTATTTAACAGAAACACTTTTAAGGTTTAATAAAGCATCTGAAAATTAACCTTGCAAGGCTGATTTTTTTTTACTTTTTAAAAGATTTTATTGGGGAATTGGGGAAGGGGAACAGACAAGCTGCTGTCTTCTTGTTCTTCAGTCTAGTTGTGGAGGACCTTGCTTCATTGGCCCATGTTGGTATCGTCATTGCGCTCTTCCCGGATGAGGCAGATTGGTCGCCGGCCTCTGGATGTCGCTCACAGTGGCTATTGGCAGCTCACGCTGGCTGCTGGCCACTCACTGTAGCCTATGGCAGCCCACTGCAGCAGGGTGCAGCCTACACCGTCGCCGTCGCCGGGGCTCACACAGGCCAATTCCAGGTGGAGCTATTGTTAGCTGTAAAGGGCAGTGTCACTGACCCTCATATGTGGGATCCGAACCAGGGCCGCTGGCATCTCAAAACCAGCTCTAAACCAATGCGCCACTCGGCCGGCCCACAATGCTGATTTAAAGTGTGGAACTAATTGATTTAAAATTGATTTTAAGTTAAAAATCTTTGTAACATTTATACTCTGTACTAGAACTTTTAAGAGAACTTAACCACTTGCCACATGTATTTGTTTATTAGTTATATGAGAATTTCTTAAAAATATGGAAGGGTTTGTTAATAAAAAAATTGATATGTTTGAAAAAGTAATCAAATTATTAAATTAATAAATGCAATTTAAAATGATTAACAAAGTGGATCAGATATCAATTTGCTAGATAAATGGAATAATTAAATTTGATATATTTAATGTAAAAGCTTAAACACAAATTTTGAATTTGAAAGTAATGAATATTAAGTTTTAAAAACGAAAATAGGGCTGGCTGAGTGGCCCGGTGGTTGAGCGCTGGCTTGGGAAGCCGGCGGCCCCGGTTCAGGTCCCACATATGAGGGCCAGTGACACTGCCCTCAAAAAAATAAATAAATAAATAAAATTTAAAAAAATAAAAAATAAATAAATAAAAACAAAAATAGCTTCCAAATAATCCTATCAGGGTGAAAAATCTTAAGGTATTTTAAAAATCCTGCTCTTTTCTTTTTTTATGCTTACCACAGAGAAAGTTCACAAGGAAATATCCAAATCTATAAATATGAATTCTTCTCAACAGTGAATTGCCAAGCAAAGAGCATTTGAGGCTGCATGAGTAGGCAGAGAATGTGCAGTAAGGGAAAGAAGAGTCAGAGGTTAAAACAAAAAAAATGACTCAATATAAACTCTGACTTCTCACCTTCTTTCCAGACTTGTTTCTCTGGTTGCCTTCAGGCCTTCAACTAAACATCCTTGAACCACCTTCAACTTTGCATTTCAGAAACTTAGCTCATCACTTCTTTTTCCCCACCTCCCTACTGTTGTTGGCCTCAGCCAAAAAGTCTCACCTCAGAATTAACATGTTTTTTGCACCACAATCAACCCAAGTTCTACAGGCTGGAAACCCTCTGGTCATTTCTTTCACTCTTCCTTCTCTTCTCTACTCTAAATCCATCTTCCAATCCTGATGAGACTTTCTCTAAAGGTCCATTTTCCTTCCATTTTCCTCAGTTACCACCAGTTATGACTATGTTACCTTACACCAAGATTACTGCACTAGCCTTTGGGCAGTGTCCCCTGCTGCAATTCATTCTACATAGCTGCCACAGAGTCATCAAATTTTGCTCTCATCTTATTTGTATAAGCTTTTGCCAAATCCCCAATGCCTGTCAAATAAAATCCAAACTCCCATTGACATCTAAGGTCTGTACCAAATAGGAATACTCCTCATCTTAGTATCCTCAGCTTTCATTATTTCTTCTTCATTGGAGCCCCTCTATTTGCTGACCATGTTCTCCACATGACACACTGCTTATAAGCACATCCATGTTTGCATAGCCCATTACCTCTGTATGGAAGGCTAGGATCCCTTATGTTTTTGACCCCTTGAATCTGGTTTCTTCCTCTCCTTCCAAATTCTGTTAACACTCACTTCTTCCTAGGTTTTATACTAGATCTCATTTGGCTATATTCAGTGCTACATACAATTCGTAATGTCCATGGTGTCTGTATACATTTCCATAACTAATTTCCATGTGTTTATACTACTCTACGAGGCCTGACAATTAAGTTCGCGAACTTGTTGCAACGATGTTGCTATACTTTTATGATATCAGAGGGATTCTTCATTATGAATTTGTACCAACTGGACAGTTAACCAAGTTTACTATTTGGAAGTGCTGAAAAGGCTGCATGAAAAAGACGACCTGAACTTTTTGCCAACAATTCATGGCTCTTGCAGCATGACAATGCACCAGCTCACATGGCACTGTCTGTGATGGAATTTTTAGCCAGTAAACAAATAACTGTATTGGAACACCCCCCCCCCCCTACTCATCTGATCTGGCCCAAGTGACTTCTTTCTTTATCCAAAGATAAAGGAAATATTGAAAGGAAGACATTTTGATGACATTCAGGACATCAAGGGTAATAAGATGACAGCTCTGATGGCCATTCCAGAAAAAGAATTTCAAAAGTTCTTTGAAGGGTGTACTAGGCGCTGGGGTTGGTGCATAGCTTCCCAGGGGGAGTATTTCGAAGATGATCATAGTGATATTCAGCAATGAGGCATGTAGCACTTTTTCTAGGATGAGTTCACGAATGTAACTGTTTGACCTCGTATAACAATCTTTGGTTTTGCATGTGTCTTAAGTTTTTCGTCAAAGAGACTATGGAAATTCTTGCACCGGCCAAGTGGCACATTGGTTAAGAGCTGGTTTGGGATGCCAGCAGCCCCAGTTCAGATCCCACATATGAGGGCCAGTGACACTGCCTTCTACAGCTAACAACAGCTCCACCTGGAGCTGGGCTGTGCGAGCCCTGGCGACGGTGTAGGCTGCAGCCCCTTTTTCAGTGGGCTGCCATAGGCTACAGTAAGTGGCTGGCAGCCAGTGTGAGCTGCCAATAGCCACGGTGAGCGACCATCCTGAGGCCAGCAACCGATCTGCCTCATCCGGGAAGAGCACAATGATGGTAGCAACATAGGCCAATGAAGCAACGTTCTCTGCAACTAGACTGAAGAAAAGACAGCAACTTGTCTGTTCCCCTTCCCCGATTCCCCAACGCTGTTCCCCTCCCCCAATTCCCCAATAAAATCTTTAAGAAAAAAAAAAGAAATTCTATAGGGAAGGGATTTTACCAGTCTTGTCAACCACAAGGGTGGTAAACAGTATCAAATTAAAGTTTATATAGAAGTACTTCATAAACTACCAAGTTTTATTCAAATGCAGCATTGGAATAGCTGTGGTGTGTCTGAACACTTCAAGGATTTGGACTTAGAAGTTTGACTTTGGACTTAGAAGTTGGACTTAGAAGTTTGACTGATTCTCTTTTTTACCATTATGTTGTTTTAAGCAAAATTTAATCTTTCCTGAGTTCAAGTAACTTCACCAGTAAAATGGCCATAAATTGCCTTACAGGGTAGAGGGGTTTGTGAAGATCAAATAAATTGACATAAATAAAACATTTTTACAAACTGTAAAGCACCATATAAATGTATATTTTTCAGTAATGATGAGGTAAGCACTTGGCTAATAAATGTTGATATAATGACCTATGCTTGTTGACTTAGTGACTCAAAAAGAATATAAGATGAAGAGCACATACCATTATGGCATAAACAGCATTACTTGATAGATGGCATATCATAGCAGATACAAGAAGCTTTAGTGATTCAAACATATTGAACGTCTCTGTCTTGCAAAAGAAGTAAATAGGACTTCAGACAGACATTAACAGAATAAACAACCTCATATAAAAACAGAATTTCTTTTAGAGTAATATATTATGTTTCATTATGAGAGACTATTTGAAAGGGCAAACACTGTTTTAGGTCCTGCAGATGGATTGGTGAAGGCAGTCCAAGTCCTGTTCTCAGGGATCTTACATTCCAATGGGAGAGAGATAGCATGTAAGTAAACAAAATAACTGTAGATTATAATAAATGCTATGAAGAAAGTAGTAGTGTGTGGTGGGATGAGAGAGCACTATAGATGGAACATTCAGGAAAGACATCAAGGAGGTGACATTTAAGCTGAGGTTGGAGGATGAAGTAGAGAGTCACAGAAAGAGCCCAGGAAAGAGCATGCCAGACTGAGAAGAGTGAGTGCAAAGGCCCTGGGGCAGGAAGGGAAGGGCTGGCTATGTTAAGAGGTCTTTATGGTTGGAGCCTAGTGATTAAGAAGGCTGGAGCCAGATCATGCAAAGCCTGGCAGGCTTTGGTAAGGAGTTTGGATTTTATTCTATGTGCAATGGGAAGTCACTAAAGGAGCTTGTATATTATTGAATTTATAATTATACTATTTAAAAAAATATCATAGTCCGTGCTATAATATAATATTTTGGGTCACTTCACAAAGCTTAGTATGATTTGGTTCAAAATATAAGTTTAAAAGATAAAAGGACTAGCCAATTTTAAATTTGGGGTGTACCGAGTAGGGGCTGCCATAGGTTCTACCTGCTCTTTTCCTTCCCTTTCTTGTGAAATTAGTATTCTACACATTCCAAATGCAAGCTATCTCATCAGGTGTCAAGAGGGCAGACAAGCGATGTTCAGGTATACTTTAAAATAGGTTCTTAAGTCATAGGGAAGGAGATTGTCGATGTACTGATATAGAGTGACCCCTAAAATAAGTTAAGAGGAAAACATCTGTGCACAATGAAAGCGTGATATCATTACATACTACATATGCATAACGTATTTCTGGGACACATAAGAAACTGATAACATTAGTCACACCTATGAATAGCTGGGGATAGAGTAGGGAAAAATTCTTACTGTCTACCTTTTTATATTTTTTAATGTTTTATACAACATGAATGTATTACCTATTCAAAAAATTAAAATCCTAAATAATTTTCAGTGTAGATCCCATCTTTAAGAAAATGGACAATATTCCAGAATTGGTGAGAAAGAATTTGTATCACTGGGTAAACCTAAAATTATTCCATATACTTAGAAAGGAGGTTTAAGATTTAGACCTATGCTGTCCACTACAATAATCATGAAACACATGTCTATTTAAATTTAAATTAATTAAATTTAACATTCAGTTCACTAGCCACATTTCAAGTCCTCAATAGCCATTATCTGTGGATAGCACAGATATAGAACATTTCCCCATTATGCAAAGTTCTATCACACAGCCTGTGATAGACTTATGCAAAATACCACCAGAGTAATGAACTAGCTTTAAAACTCTGCTGATCAATACAAAGAGACTCAAGAGTACAAAAATTCAAATATATTCCAATGCTAATTTTCCCAAGATGACTCACTAGAATGATACGTTGAGGTGCAATCAAAATTCCCAGCATTATATTTCTAAGGCAGTTAGGGACATGATTTTGTCACTACAAAAAAAATCAGTTTGCACTAGGCATTGGCAGTTATGGCCTAAGAGTTAAGAGTTATTCTTCTAAATGTAAACCTAGATTAAGTAAAACTAACATACTTAATATTTACTGAATTTAATATTCTGCACTGATTCAATAAATGAATCAAATAGTACTAACATGGTAAAAGTAAGTAACAAGATTCAATTATATCAATTTCTTTAGTACAATTCAACTTTTCTCATTTTTGCTATCATTATGTACTCAGCTTTTTAAAAATTAACACATTTCAACTCACTGTAGTCATCATTTTTCTTTTGCTAGTCAAATTGACAGAATTTAGCCAATGGGTATCCCTTAAACTGGCTTCTGTGTTCCTCTATACAATACCATTTTGAAAGCATTCTTGCTTTCTAGCCCAATAAAATATTTCAACAGTCACCTGTACCTTCACAGACCCAGACATGAATCAGCCATTATTTTAAGGCCTGTTGTTTCTTCAAAGTGAAAAATAGTATTAGACCCCAAAATTTAGGCATTAGGAGTGCATAATCACGATGGTGGACTAATATTGTCCTTGGCCATGTCATTGAACAGAGCTAGAAAAGACATATTTTATTAAATATTGTTAGTGTATATTAATATTTCCAACTTAGTTCTCACATTACATTTGCTACTTCAATTTTTCAGTTCTTCATCCAAAGTATATTTCCATTTTATAATTCAATGAAACCTTCAATTATCATGCCAAATAAAAATGTTGGATTTTTGGGCCGGCTGAGTGGTGTGGTGGTTAAGCGCTGGCTTGGGAAGCCAGCGGCCCCGGTTCGGGTCCCACATATGAGGGTCAGCAACACTGCCCTCAAAAAAAAAAAAAAAAAGTTGGATTTTTAACAAAGTTAGCATAATTACTCATTTCTTTTATCTGATGATAAAAGCATAAAATATTAATACAAATATTAATACTATAATAATAGTGAGGGGCCGGCCAAGTGGCGTGGTGGTTAAGAGCTGTCTTGGGACGCCAGCAGCCCTAGTTCGGATCCCACATATGAGGGCCAGTGACACTGCCTTCTAAAACAAAATAATAATAATAATAATAGTGAAACTACTATATAATACTCAGATTTTTCTTTGATTTTCTATTTGAACTCATCTCACTAAGGATGTCTAGCCAATTATTTTGTTACAATAAGTCTTCATTTTGCATGCTTATATAATACTTGTAAGTATATAGTTCAGCTCTCTTGTCTTTTTCCATGTGAGGGCATCAGCAGACAGAAAACTGACACTTCTGGGTTCTTGGATATAGTAGTTTTCAGCCTCTCACTTTTACTTCTTGAGAAACTAGGATTTTGTTTTTCAAATGCAAATTATCTCATCAATACTTAAATGGCAGGTAGGTTATCTTCACATTATCTTTTAAAAATAGATTTTTATACGGAAAGAAATGGACAATGTTCTAAAAGTATTAGTGAAAAGGAAATGGTATGGAGGTTCCTTAAAAAATTAAAAATAGAACTACCTTATGACCCAGCAATTCGACTCCTGGGTATTTATCCAAAGAAATCCAAAACACTAATTTGAAAAAATATACACGCACCCCTATGTTTATTGCAGTGCTATTCACAATAGCCAAGATATGGAAATAACCAAAATGCCCATCAATAGATGATTGGATAAAGAAATTATGGCACATTTATACAATGGAGTATTACTCTGCCATAAAAAAGAATGAAATTCTTCCATCTGCAACAACATGGATGGACCTAAAGAATATTATGCTAAGTGAAATAAGTCAGACTGAGAAAGAAAAATACCATATGATCTCACTTATATGTGAAATCTAAAGAATAGAATAAATGAACAAACAAAACAGAAATAGACTCATAGATACAGAGAAAAAACTGATGGTTGTCAGATGGGAGGGAGGTTGGGGAATGGAGAAGAAGGTGAAGGGATTAGAAAGTACAAATTAGTCATAAAATAGTCACAGGGATGTGAAATACAGTATGGGGAATATATATATTCATGGGATATAAAGCATAGCGTAGGGAATATACTCAATGGTATAGTGACAGTTTTATACAATGTCAGAGGTGTAGTAGTCTGGGAGGGGGGTTATCGCTTTGTGAGGGGTATAAATATCTAATCATTATGTTGTTTCGCACACCTGAAACTAATAAAAAAAAGAAGAGGAAATGGTATTACTGGGTAAACCTTAAGTCTAACCAATTAAGAGTAGGCTTAAAATCCAGACAACTATAGGTTTCCAAGTCAGAGACACAATGGACAGGAACCTACACCTGTGATTCTGTCGCTATAATCACTCAACATACAGTTGTAAGGAAGGACTTAGAGCAGTTATCCACCATTTAGCATAAATACATTTCTTGCTCAACCTATGAGTGAGCCCAAAGAAATATTTCCAGCAGTATGTTGTTCAGACGTGTTTGGTTTCCTAGAAGAAGAAACAAAATAAGCCAATGAACCATAGTTACTCATAGGAGCTGCCTAATAATAATATTGAACTGGAACTGATTTTCTTCATTTAATCTGACAGGTAGGTCATTTATGACTCATGAGAGCTGCCACAGTGTTCTATCAGGACCTAATCCAGAGGAGATGGTACTATCACTGAGAGCATTGCTCTTGGGCCGGAACCTGGGGTCTAGTTGTGTGTTGAGCTTCTCTGGGCCTCAGTTTGCTCCTCCCTTGAGCTGTGTGTTGAATAAATGGGCTTCCTAGATGGTGGCCATTATTAAATTAAGGAAACTCAGCCTGATTGCTCCTCTCATGCCTGCCCCAAACACCCAAAGCTGAGTTCAATATACCTGCTTTGTGTACCCAGAGCACCGAGTGCTCACCTACTACTATTCCACTTAGTATGTTGCATTATAATGGTTGGCAATCATATCTGTCATCTCGTTAGACTACATTTCCTTCATGTAATATTTTGCCATTATAGAGGTGTCCAGAAAGTATACCTTCAGTAGGGAGTTGCTATATTCCCTTATTATTCACATCAGATAGGCCTCTTATTGTTAGACTTAAATACCTCATGAAACCAGTCAACCCTGATTTAGCTTACATAACAAGGTATACTATAAATTATTCTAGGTATATCCTACAGAAAAGTAGCATAAAAATTATATATAAGTTATTTATAAATCTCTTAAGTTTATTCTAGAGAGCTATGCAATCCATTCACTAAAAACATCCACACAAGAGGTGAATTCAATTGTGTTAATGTCATTATACATTCTTTTTTTTTTTTTAAAGATTTTTTTAGGGCCGGCCGAGTGGCGCAGTGGTTAAGCGCTGGCCTTGGAAGCCAGCGGCCCCGGTTCGGTCCCACATATGAGGGCCAGTGACACTGCCCTCAAAAAAAAAAAAAAGATTTTTTAATTGGGGAATTGGGGGAGGGGAACAGCGTTGGGGAATTGGGGAGGGGGAACAAACAAGTTGCTGTCCTTTTTTCTTCAGTCTAGTTGTGGAGGACGTTGCTTCACTGGCCCATGTTGGTATCATCATTGCGCTCTTCCCGGATGAGGCAGATCGGTCCCGGCCTCTGGATGGTTGCTCACCGCGGCTATTGGCAGCTCACGCCGGCTGCCAGCCACTCACACTGGCTGCTGGCCACTCACTGTAGCCTTGGCAGCCCACTGCAGCAGGGGCTGCAGCCCACACCATCGCCGGGGCTCGCACAGCCCAGCTCCAGGTGGAGCCGTTGTTAGCTGTAGAGGGCAGTGTCACCGGTCCTCATATGTGGGATCCGAACTGGGGCCGCTGGCATCCCAAAACCAGCTATTAACCAATGCGCCACTCGGCTGGCCCTATACATTCTTTAAGGTAGAGATTCTTTTCTCCATTTCTGTATCTGCAGTGTTCCAAGGTTCTTACCATATCACTAAGTAAATATATATTGAAAGAGTAAAGTATATATATGTAAGTATATATACTCCTTTTTAACCACCAACCAGAATAGTTGTCCTTTAGTCACCTACCAGAGACCTCAGTTTGAAAATTACTTCCATCTACTTTTTAAAAATATATATATATATATTTGAGATATATTGCCTATAGGCTACATGACCACCACTTTCTATAGATTTGGTAAGCTTTGTGTCAAATTCAGCTCTTAACAGAAATACCTTTGCTGGATTATAGTTAGCCATTATTCAGAGGTAACAAAAGAAAAACACCCACATGAAAATTGTTCTTGCATTTTTTGTAAAATCACTATGACAGTTGGCCAATTCTCTAGAAAGTAAGCTCCATGAAGGCAGACACTTTACTGGTTTTAATATTTTATATATAGTGCCTTAAACAGCACATACTGTAGTTCTAAATAAATATTTGATTTATACTGAATGCATTTTGTAAATTCAATGTCCTTTACATAAAGAAATACACGATAAATGCTTTTTAAGATTTACTACAGGGAAAAAGTTTTACTTCCTGTATAAAATGGCGTGCTTCTTTTCATTAGACCAAAGTGGGGCTATTCCAAGAATCTCTAAATTGGTCTCCCTTTGTCTCTCTTTCATATCTAATACGTTTACACTGCCACCAAAATTACCTTCTGATAAACCACAAGACCACAGGATTAGATCTTGTGCCCCCGTTTCATTGTAGCCTCAATCTATTTTTCCAATATTCAAGCCTGAATCGATTTTTTCCTTGTATTTTTCCCCTCTCTTACTCTTTCACTTGCCTTTTCTCCCTTGTCTGCCATGTTTCAGCCATGGAATTTTGTCATACTTCGGCACATCTTGCTTATTCCGAACTCCATGATATCCATGACGTTATCTCCTCCACCTTACAATACCCTTTCTTCTCATTATTCCAAGTATTGGCCCTCCTTAATTCCCAATTTAAAGACCTCATCTTTTGAAGTTGCACTGCCTGTGTTTGAATCACAGTTGTTCAGCTTTCCTAAGACTTATTTTCCTCATTGGCAATACTGTAGTTTCATACCTGATGGGTTTGTGATGAGGATGCATGTAAATACTCAATAAATATTAGCTCTTCATAAAATTTTCTTCTATTTACCTGAAATGTATTTTTGGTCAATATTTATACCTTATGTGCTTAGGTTATCGGTACCTTAGGAACCATGGTCCTAGAGTATAATAATCCCTTTCAAAGTTCTCCCATCGACCCTTCCCCACATAATTCACACCCTAATTAGGCAATTGATTTAAATGTGTTGTTATTCATTTAATATTTATGTATATGAACATTATCTCAATGTAGCCATTGCATTTTCCTGTTCTCCAAATTAGT
The DNA here is from genome assembly GCA_033961575.1 of Aselliscus stoliczkanus. Classification (NCBI taxonomy): domain Eukaryota; kingdom Metazoa; phylum Chordata; class Mammalia; order Chiroptera; family Hipposideridae; genus Aselliscus; species Aselliscus stoliczkanus. The sequence continues at coordinate 31,359,527 of CM066731.1, forward strand.
TTAGGACAGTGGTAGTTGTGTCTTTTGTATGTCTGCATGTGTATATCTGTTTAATATTCCTGACATGAATTTGAATTTAGTATCTGCCAAATCAATGTGTAATTATACATACAGAAATAGGAGTTGCTCAGTAAATGGTAGCACTGTACACAATGTAATTTAAGTTTACATGTAGTATCTTATTCAGGTCTCACAATAATCCTATTAATAGGTAGTTAGTGATAATGCCTGTTACAGTAGTCTCCCTGTTGCTATCATTATAACAAATATATAGGTTTAACAAGGATGGCTAGGTTTAGAAGAGCACTTTATAAGAAACTTAAGTATTCTGAGATTTATCTGAGTTTATTATTCTCTTTAACAACAAAGCCTTTAATTACCTTTTTCTCCCAATATTGTTTCTGTAGTTCATGACCCTAAGTGGGTCTCTGTTTCCGGATCTCTCTTCTTCCTTGACAGTCATTTTCTCAGAACCAGTGTCAATGTTCCATCATCTGACACACAGTGCCACAACTGATTTCAAACTCTTATAGATCTCTTTATTCTTGGTTGGTATGAAGAAAATATGTAATACTATAGAGGAAAACACAAAATCTGAGTGGGACTCTAATTGTAGAAAATCCTTCTGACTCTGACAATTTACAGAATTGAATAGTCATTATATTTCTCACCAACCCAGCAAACCAATCAAAGAATCAAATAGAAAATCTTCCTAAACATTTATAGTTTGAGTCTTATTATGGATATCCACTAATATTTTTCTATTTTAAGGATCTACAGAAAGTATATCCCTTCAGTTGGGAGGGGGCTACTATATTCTCTTATTCATCTCAAATATATCTCTCAGTATTACCTAAAGATCTTATAAGCCCAGTCAACTTTAATTTGTCATACATTACATGAAACACTATAAATTATTCTGTAATTATTCAGAATATATCCTAGATATAGCCTGAAAATTATATATAAATCTCTAATGAAGTTCAAGTGAGCAACTTCTCTGAAGCGCTTTACATTATATTTGCTAAGATAAAAACAGGTTAATTGAATAGTGTTGATGTCATTAGACATTCTTAAGCACCCACAGTGAGATGCTGCACATATAAAGACATTATTCTGTCCCACAGCTTGCAATCTAAAATTAGATATACACCGGCAAGCCAGATAAACAGACAGCACATTTTTTAAGACCAAAAATAAATGATGGGAGAGAAATATGAAGAGTAGTGAATCAAAAAGCCAAAGGGAATTGACAAATATTCTATCTTTTGCCTTTTATTTGTAGCCTTAATTATCTTTATCAGAATCGATTATACTGCTAAAATCAAAGAGGATGGCTGTCTGATAGCCCCTGAAAAGTGACAGGACATGAATGGGATTGCCATTGTATCATGTCCTCAGCTTTGAAGGTCCAAAAACTCTTTTTATCCAGCAGTCCTTGTTTGACCCTGCTTGCCTAACTCTGGGTACTAGAGTATGTTAGGAAATACTCCCTCCAGTAGCCTGTGGAGTTTGGAAGTAGTACACTGCAGAAGGCCAATTAGTCTGGACTTGAACACAGCTCTAGGTATCCATGATTGAGATCTGATTAATCCCCATCCTTGTGTGGGCAGTCCACAAGCCTGGTTGGCCTTCTCCAAGGGGGAAAAAAAAAAACCACCTTCAATATGCAAGGCTTCACATTTGGTGGTAGGAATACAGATAAATAGGACATAGGTTCTCTTTTAGAGCTTGCAAGTTATTTTGGGAAACAGCTCATAAACAGACTATTTTAATATAATGTGGTAAATGTAGGGGCAGAGTTGAAGCCCAAAGGAAACGTACCCAGCCCAATCTGGTGGTGAGGATGGGTGACAAGGAGACCTGAAATAGTTGGAGAGCTGGGCAGAAACCAGAAGCCAAGAGAATGTGTTAAAAAAGAGGGAGGAAAACAGGGTCAGATTCTGTGGATGGTAAACAAAATGGACCCGAAGAAAGTCCATTGGATTTGTCAAATACAAGGGGGGGATTACTGACAGCTGATGACAGGGGCAGTTTGAGTGGAGGTAGAGGTGGGAGAATCCAATCATAGAGGGCTGAGGATTTCAGGGGAGACAAGAAGTGGAAATAAAACGCTTGGCTGTGAAAAGAGTGAATTAGAGAAGAATGTTATTAAGGGAAAGTTTATTGTTGTTGTTTTGTTTTGATTGGAAAGGTTTCTGATCTGAAAGAAAGGAGCTCTTGGAGATAAAGAAGTGATTTGATTGATGGACCAAGAGAACAGCTTCTTGGTTTTAGCTCTAGATCCTGCTGTTTCCTCCTGAAATGGGCTCTCACTCTCCTGATTCAAGTAGCCGCCCCCTCCCCGCTACCAGGGATGGGCTTGGCTTCTAGTTTCCCTTGCACATACTCAACTATACCTCCCTAAAATAGGACAATAACATCCCCTGACTGTCAAGAATCACAGCTGCGTAGAAATCCTGATGACCAGCTTCCCTCCTGAAGTATTTATTAATCTACAAGAACTGATATATTAATACCTTTCCTGGGACTACAATACTTCCACCATCCAGGTCATCCATTTCCTGTGTCAAGGCACCTTGGAAGCTCAACCAATAATTGGACTGATCAACTGGGAAGTTGCTATTTCAAAATGGGTTTGTAAGAAAGAGGTCTTTTGAGAGTTATTTCATCCAGGCTCTAGTGAAACCTGAGTAAACCGTTTCTGGTGACTGGAGTACTCAAACCCACCCTAGGCAGTGCTTGCCAAACTCTTGCTGACAAAGTTTTCTAGACTCCAAGCAGACCATTTTTTTCATCTGTGTTATTTATAATCATGTTTTAGTGAGGACCATCAGAAATGGTACCCTCATCTTCCTTTACCAGAAGTATATGTAAAACCCCCTGGATCATCTTAATGATGCGTGGTTTGGGTAGTTTTAACTGTGTAATTTCCAAATTATTGGAGGTGATCTCCCTCACCCTTTTTTAATGAATATACCTCCTTTTTTATTCCTGTTCGGTATTTCATACTGTCTCTGCTCAGTAATTTAATGAAAATACTAAAGTGAGGTCACGTTTTCTTTTCAAGTACAATAATGGGATTTCCACCCTCTTATTTTTTTAAGAAATAAAATTTAGAATCTAATAGACAATTTTCATTGACAGATAATACACTTGGATTGGATGTTTATTGTACTGATTTTAATGCTTATATTTATATGACTACCAGAAAACTCATCCTAAGCCTTTTAGGACAAGAATTTATTTTTGTCTGTCATCTATCTTCCTTACTAACAGATACTGTACTGTCCACCGAGTAGGCATTCTATAAATGTATTGATGGATGGATTTTAACCACAGATTTCTAACAGATTGAATAATTTATCATTTAGTAATAGATCTGTCTTCTTAATGAAGTCTTGCTTTTTTGCCTAATAAAAGCATGAGGCAACACATTTTTCAGAAATATTATCTTCTTATCAAGACAGGGGTAAAAGAGCACTCATATAGGGTTGTTAGTTTGCATTTTAATTAAATGAGAATGACGTACCCAGTCCACACGTGGCAATGTATTTACCACGCACTGCTTTATTCAATTAAAGAATGTACTGGGCATTTAACTTGAGACCGTTCCCTTAACAAGAAAATTAAATTATTACTTGCTCTACTTCCTACACGACTGCTGTAGGGAACAAACGATGTTTATGAAAATGCTTTAAAGAACTGTAAAATACTAAAGTTGAAATTCGTATGCTGACCACGTCATCCCGATTATCTGGTATTTCTACAGCGATCGATTCATTAAATTTAGCATTCCTATTAAAAGCCATAACTAATGCACAAAATTGTTTTAACCACTGGTAATACTGAATCTTAGACTCTTCTAAATTTGCCTGGCTGCAGGTCTGTTGGTGCCATGTACCACTGGGATACACTCAACACTTTTAAGAAAACCATTTTTGAGTACTGTCTTCTACCTCCAAGAAATTTCTGGCAGAAATAGCACGAATCAAGGATTCCAACCTAGCGCCTTAACAGTGATCACGCTACTTTAAGAAGGGAAGGGGACCAAGACCCCTCCAAGACAGCATTCCCAAATTAGAGCCACTGACCAACGACAGAGTCCAATGAAGCGACTGAGGAGTCTAAGGCTCCGAAGCCAGAGGCCAAGCAGCCCAAGGAACCCTCCCCCTCCTGGGGGTGGCGACTAGGGTCCGGCGGCCGGACGGTTGGGGTCCCAGAGCGCGCGGCCGGGACGTGCGGCCAGTTAAGAGTCAGCGGGCTCAGCGGCCGTTGGGGACTCCAGGCAGCAGCAGGCACCGCCTCTGCGGCCGACGCGCGTGGCGGCGCTGCCCGCTAGGACTCGTAGTGTGGTCTGGGTAGGAAGGAGGAGAACCAGCCCTGGCTCCTTTCACGCACGTTTCGGAAACCTGGCCTAGATGCATCACACCGGCCCACTCGTGCCCAGCGTCCCTCGGGGGGAACGGGGGTGGGGAGCAGAGCTGGCTGCGGCAGAAGGAGGCCCGAGCCACCGTGCACGTGGGGGGTGGTTAGTGCCCTGGAACCCGGAAGCCCTGAGCACCGCCCACCGCCGCGGTGACGGGTTAACGCTTCTTCGGGGAGGAGGTGGGGGCGGGGTGTGTGGAAGGAGGGGCCGCAGCCCACGACTCCTCCGAGAACCGTCAGCGACCCGGCTTTCCCCTCCCCCACTGGCCCTACGCAGCGCGGGCTCCGCCTCTCCGGCCGCGGCGCGTGCGCAGAAGCCCCGCCCCTCAGTTCCAGCCCCACCCCCGCCGCCGCCGCCGCCGCCGCCGCCACCACCTCTCTCTTCCTCTCTGCTCTTTCCTCCTCCAGTTTTCTCTTGTCTCCTCCCCTTCGCCTCTTTTTCTCCACCTCCTCCTCCTCCTCCGGCGCTGACGCTCACGTAGGCCCTGGCGTCAGACGCGCGGGGGCGGGGCGAGTGCCGCGGGGGGTATAAGTAGAGGGTGCAGGAGGCGGTGCTTCCCCTTCTCCCCGGCGGTTAGTGCTGAGAGTGCGGAGTGTGTGCTCCGGGCTCGGAACACACATTTATTATTAAAAAAACCCAAAAAAAATCTAAAAAAATCTTTTAAAAAACCCAAAAAAAAATTTACAAAAAATCCGCGTCTCCCCCGCCGGAGACTTTTATTTTTTTTTTTCTTCCTCTTTTATAAAATAACCCGGTGAAGCCGCCGAGACCGACCTGCCCGCCCCGCGGCCCCGCAGCAGCTCCCAGAAGGAACCAAGAGACCGAGGCCTTCCAACGCCGCCCGGACCCGACATCGCCCCCCTCGCTCCCCAGCCAGCAGCCGGCAGCCCGCGGCAGCGGATCGACCCCGTTCTGCGGCCGTTGAGTAGTTTTCGATTCCGGGTGATTTTTGTCCCTCCGCGCTTGCCCCCGCTCCCCTCCCCCCGGCGCCGGCCCCCGGCCCCAGCACTAGCTCTCCTCGCACGGAAAGGTCGCGGCCTGTGGCTCTGCGGGCGGCGGTGCCGAGATGAACCCCAGCGCCCCCAGCTACCCCATGGCCTCGCTCTACGTGGGGGATCTACACCCCGACGTGACCGAGGCGATGCTCTACGAGAAGTTCAGCCCGGCCGGGCCCATTCTGTCCATCCGGGTCTGCAGGGACATGATCACCCGCCGTTCCTTGGGCTACGCGTATGTGAACTTCCAGCAGCCGGCGGACGGTGAGAAGCCGGGCCCGGCGGGCGGGCGGGCGGCCATGAGGCTCAGGCGGCCGCGGGCGGGCTAGGCCGGCGGGCCCGCGGGGGGAGGGAGCGGGAGGGCATGTCACCTCCCCCCACCCGGGACCGGCGGCGACCGCGCCGGGACCCCCGGTTCCCCATCCCCGCGGGGACACGCGCAGCTGACCGCCGCGCGCCCCTCGCCCGCCAGGCCACTTCCTCCTTTGCAACCATTTTCTCGGCCTCAGCCGCTCTCAAACTTTAGGGTGATGACTCGCCGGGAGGGTGATGGGTGAGATGAGCTGCTTCCACAGCGCTCCCGCCAGTAGCCCTGGGATTCTGGGGAGTGGAGCGCCGGGCCCCCTGCTCCGGTAATAAACGCGCTCCCACCACCCGGGGCGCTTGCCGGCGCCCTAGGACGGGGAGGAAGTGCCGTTCGGCGCTCGCGAAAGACCACGTGTTGAACCCTGTAACCTCGCAGGCCCGAGGCCTGGGCCTGGCCCAGTCGCCTGGGGCAGCACCCAGGACTTGGAAGCAAGTTAGCATGGTGATGGGAGTGGTGGTCCTCGAGTTTGTAATTCCGTTCTTAATAACTTGTCACTGATGGATGGCTCTAGAAATACGTAAATTACCACTGAGACTGCGTTTGGGGTTTTCCCCCAGTTCAAAGCATTTCTCACCCGCCTAACAGGGTGGGAGAGGATGGTGGAGGATGATATCCCTTTTGAAGGCCATCGTTTTTCTCAGTCAATTTAGATCATTTTAATTTTTTTAAATCAAGTTAGTTTCACAGTTCTGGTAATGTGTTCAGAATATTGTTGGTTTTTTTCCTCTTATGAAATAGCTCCTGTGATATTGAGGGATTTTATCTTAAAATATAGTCACTAATTTTGGCTGTAAAATGTTACTTGCGTGTGGTGTGTGGACTGGACCATTATACTTATGTGGCATTTGAGTAGTTCAGGGGTTTTTTTTGTTTGTTTTTTTTTAATGGTCCAGAATATCCATAAATCAAGGAGAATGAGTACAAAGTAACAGATTAGAGTTAGCTTGAAATTTATGGGAGAAAAGCTAGCTAACCTTGTATTTTTATTTTGAAGTTAAACAATTCATACAAACAAAATTTAGCAAGCAAGATGTGATAATGTGGCCTGATGTGTGTTGCCAAGATTTTTTTTTTTCCTTATACCTGGATCAATTGGCTTCCAAAAGTCACCTTCAGTCAACTTTGGGGCCCAGTTTTGCTTTTTCCTTCCAGGCCGCTTAAATACATGTCAAATTTTCTAAAATACACAGATAGTTTTTATTTTTGTAGAAAATACCTTCAGGGTGGAATTAAAACTTTAATTAAGTTCCCTTAATAAAACTTAAATTACTTAATGATGGTTAAAGTTAATACTCAGATTTTGGGTAGGCAGACGATTGAGTGACACTGAGCCAGAAGTTGTAAAACTTACTCCAGGTTTCCTGCCCTTTTGCTCTGTAAGCAGTGGCTCCAAATGTCATTCTGTAGCAGTTCTTCCCAACTCCGGGCAAGATTTATCACTGAATAGAAGAAAGAATACTAGGGAAGATAACTTTGGGTCAGGTAATCACAATCTGAAGAGTTGATAGAGAAAACAAATTCTAGCTACTGGAAAATGGTAACTTTGAAAGTGGCTTTTATTTTTTCCAAGCTTAACCATTTTAAAATATAAAAAATTTTTTTTTAATTTCTTGGGGACTGAAAAGTTGAACTTCAGGTTACCATGGTTACAGGACAGGGTAGGTATTAATCAGCCTGTACCAATAGAACAGTACTATAACTGCTCGAAAGAAGATAGCATTTTTCCATCTTTCAATTATTTAGTTACTACTGTCTTTCCAAATAGTTTTTTCAGTGGTTTTCTTTCTCTTTTCTTTCCTTATTTATTGTTACATGGATAAACTTGTAGACTAACTTTTGAAAGTGACTAGTTACCAATTTAACAGGAAGAGGTGACTTGTTCAAAAGAAACTCAAGCAAAGTCAGCTAAAAAACTGGGGGAGCTGAGTGGGTGTGGTCAATTGATAATGAGCTGTCAATTTATAACGAAACTTTCATTTATAAAAAGAAGTAGCCGGAAAATTGGCCCCCTCCATAACTTGATAGTTACGTGGGCATGGAATTTGTGAAACTTGTAGAAATTCACATGGACCACCTTTTTCCCCCCTAAAGGGACTAGTCTTTTTCACTTACGGATGTGTTTTTTCATTTTGAGTCTCAACTTCTTTAATAAGTGTTTCTTTAATGCTATAGTTGCACATAATTCAATCCTTTGTAGACCCTGAAATCCTAGGGTAGATTTTGAAATTTTGTAGCACTGTCTAGAAATAATTGGTTAAATTATCAGTTACTGAGTAAAACAGTAATCTAACATAAAATTGGTTTTATATGTCAAGAAAGCATTAGTAGTGAATTGTGATTATTGTAGTTGTGATATTTCAAAAATTATGTATTATACAGCTAAGTATGCCCAACTTCACTTTAGTTTTTGAAGGCCTGATTCAAATCTTGATCTGAATGGATGTAGTCTTTTTTTTTTTTTTTAACATGGCATTAGGATGTTGTGCCATGATTCACTGAAAATCCCCCCAATAATTCAGGAACTTCTTTTTTAAGAAAATAGACTAATTTTTGTGTAATGTTGGAAGTGATAAGCTGCCACTTGAAACCACTAATTTTGGCGAGCAATAAGGAGGAAGTTAAAATACTTAAAAATCCATAAAATACTTTTCAGCCTGCGGATAATCTTCAGTTGCCTAATGTCTTTTAGATTGCTCATTAAGCATTATATTGCTCGTTATGTAAAAGGGATCTTGGTTTTATATTGACTAGGAACAAAAAGGTGCTTTTAAATTTAATGGCAATGAAAAGAAGAAATGTTTTAGAAATAAATTAATTATCAGTGATATGTCATCTGTTACGAGTGGGAAATTTGGGTTGCCTGATATTTGTCTTCTTTTCTTGCATTGTAAGTTTACATCTAGACTACTGAGAGTTAAGGTCTAATCTTGAAGTTTAAAGAGGTAGAGAGATCGAATGCCCAACCACTGCCCCCCTCACACACAATAGTTTATATAGTTTTTAAGTGGCTTGTTTGTAAAACTTTTTAAGTAGTATTCACTCTGAAAATATCCTTCCTGTAGCGGAGCGTGCTTTGGACACCATGAATTTTGATGTTATAAAGGGCAAGCCAGTACGCATCATGTGGTCTCAGCGTGATCCATCACTTCGCAAAAGTGGAGTGGGCAACATATTCATTAAAAATTTGGACAAATCCATTGATAATAAAGCACTGTATGATACATTTTCTGCTTTTGGTAACATCCTTTCATGTAAGGTAAGCAAAAATACGACAGTATACATATTTATAGTATTTTAGAATATTAGTACTGTTAATGTGGATATCTGTCCCAAATACCCAGGTTAGGTGGCTGACAAATTAACAATTGACCCTTGAACAACGCACATTTGAACTTTGTGGGTCCACTTCAACAGATTTTTTTCAATAAATACCTATACGTGTTTTATTATCTGTGGTTGGGCATCTGCAGATACAGGCTGACTGTATGCATTTTATATAGGGGATTTGAGCATCTGGATTTTGGTATTCTCAGGGGGTCCTGGAACCAATCGTCCATGGATACTGAGGAACAACTTAAGTTTGGGGGAGTCAAAAGTTATACTTAGATTTTTGACTGTGCTGGGTCGGTGGAGGTAGGGGGTCTGCACCCCTAACCCCTGTGTTGGTCAACAGTTAGCTGTATTTCAGAACATTGGAAAAATGCTAAATTAATATTACATAATGAAAACTTGGTATACATTTTTCCCTAGGTGGTTTGTGATGAAAATGGTTCCAAGGGTTATGGATTTGTACATTTTGAGACACAGGAAGCAGCTGAAAGAGCTATTGAAAAAATGAATGGGATGCTTCTAAATGATCGCAAAGTGTAAGTACAAATATCATACTTCAAGTCTGTTTTTAATAGTTCAAATCCATTCATTTTACAAATTCATACATTTGTTCTTAAAGAGATAGAATGAAAAAAACCACATCTTGGTAGATTTTATAATTGTTTTTTTTCTCTATATTTAATGTAACATACAAATAACTGAATTAATAAAATGGTCAATATTCAAACCATAAAGGAAATGGGAGAAAATGAATGTACTAGGGTATAAAGCTTTTTCAAAGTAAGTGCTCAGTTGAAAAACCAGGAGTCAAGACAGAAACTTAAATAGTAATTCCTGATGTAAGTAGCCCATTTTACATTTGAGGAAACAGGCTAAAATAATTTTCCCATATTTACATGCTAGTAGGACAGGTTAGGATACAAACCCAGTGGTCTAAATTCAGAGCTTAGGGTGGCCCTTAGTTATACTGCTGCAATTTACTGATGGAATGAGTTTAAAGTTAGGGTTTGTTTTTTTTGTTTTTTTACCTTTTCACCCGGTTCACCTCTTTAAAGAAAGACAAAGCTCAATTAAACCGGAAGTCTTCATGATTAATCTTTCTGAAGTAAACTTGTTCTTAAAAATTGCAAACTTTTAAAATAATGACACTGATGACACTGATAAGACTTCTATAAGACTTTCTGCTACAGATTGTAAAAATACAAATTCTATGAGCCCAATGAAATGACAAATCTTAATTTTTTTTATCCTCAGTGCCAGTGGATTTTGGTTAATTATCTGGGCAGTTTCAGCTGTGAGGTCATATTGTAAATGATCTGTGAGTTCATGTTGCCGTGTAATGATGGCATGCAAATTGGATTTGGTTGTTATAAGTCAATTGCATCACTCTTAAGATGTGGTTCTCATAAATCAGCGCATCAGGTGGTGTGGTTGGTCTGTACATGGAGTCCTTACGCACATGGTGTTACCTGTTTGAATTCTGTGTCGATTGCATGATTAAGGGAAGACTTTGTAATACGTAAAGAACCCATATAAATCTTAAGAAAACCAGCAACTCCTCAACATGAGCAATGTTTACAAAGGCTAGTTCTTAGAGTACATCTTTAAATGAGAAATAATTCAGCATCATTAGTATTCACAGATGAAAACAACTTACATTTGCCTGCCTGTCAGCAGTGCTTAAGAGAGGATAAAAGTATGCCTACCAGTGGTGGGATCGTCTAGATTAAATAAAGACTTGATTTATTGCTGTCCTGAGTATAAACTGATATAACCCTTTTGTAAAACAGTTTAACTGTATGCATAAACTTAAGATCATTTATATACCCTTTGAACTACCATGATTTCTGCAACTCTGCCCTGAGAACAAATAATAGTCTCATAAAGTTCCAGCACTATTTACAGAGGCATAAAGTTATGTCTGCAAAGGAAAATTATGCTCCCATTGAGAGCATTTATAAAATTAATAGCATGGAGAAGCACCACCATATGGGTGGGGGGTATACAAGGAAATAAAGTCATAGGTATCTCCTTTAATGTACTTGAACACAGAAACAAAAAGACATATAAAAAGTCAGTCATGATTTGAGTGGGATTATAGGAGATGGTTTTCTGCTTTGATGTATATTAAATATTTTTTAATGGTACATACATTACTATAGTATTAAGGGACAACTAAATTTTTAAAATGCGTTTTGTTAATGTTGCAAAGAAAATTATGCCTGGCTATTGTGTGTGAAGAATACAGAATTCAGAAGTTTACATTTTAATTTAGGAGATTGCAAAGTGCAAGGGACACTTGAAAAAGCAGTGATGAAAGCTTTTATGTCTTTTCATTGGCATGGTGCATGTTTACTCCCACTCATTTGTATTGCTAGGCGTGATCTCATTAACCCTGCGTTAGCTGGACAGAAGGGAGACAAGTGTATATAAAGAAAAATGTTCTTTTTGTGATTGTAATTATGAGGTTCTTATTCTATGCTTTAATTTCTTTAGTTGAGGCCCTGTTTTAAAGTGTGCGCTTTATTGGAAATTCTGAAATTACCAGTAATATTTACAAATCAACCATTAGGCTTAATTTGAACTTCATAAAATAGAACCTAATTTTATAGTCCTTTCATATTTCATTAGATTTGTTGGACGATTTAAGTCTCGTAAAGAACGAGAAGCAGAACTTGGAGCTAGGGCAAAAGAATTCACCAACGTTTACATCAAGAATTTTGGAGAAGACATGGATGATGAACGCCTTAAGGATCTCTTTGGCAAGTTTGGTAATGTGTCTGAATTAAATTTTTACACTCAGTTCTGAATAGAATTGCTCAACATTAGTTTTGGCTAATTTTTTATACTACAAAAGTAAATGAAATTTAACATGGTACTTAAAAATATTTGTAGTTATTTGGATCAAGCTACTGATAGTCTCTTATATTGCAAAGTAGTATATAAATAGAATTCTATCCAGTTTAAAGAATAATAGCATTGTATTAGTACAGCAAGGTGTGACTAATTGGAACAGATTTTAAAAGGTTTTACACTGTTAAAAAATTGTGGATTTATGCACTTACAGATCCCATCTCATCAGAGGCATGCATATGACACAGCCATCTTAGGTTGGAGTGGGGTCTTTATGGGACGGGAAGGCTGGCTAACTTTAGGCTATTTGGCCAGTCTCAGTAGCATCATATTTGAGCAATTTTAAACAATGACTTTTACAGACAAAGCCAAAGATCCAGATTTTCCAGGGGTATCTCCTTGGGATGGCCTTCTGAATCCATGGGATCTTAAACTATTTCCTTGCATTTCAAATTGACTTCATTAAACTCCAAATTAATGAAGTGTAACCAGCCTTACTTTAAATAGTTGTGTTAAGTGATCAGATAAACCTTAAGTTGTACATTTTTGTAAATGATTTGCTTGCCTCTTACCCTTTGCTTTCCTTTGGTTGACCAGGTGGCTTTTTAAAAGCATTTCAAATGATTAAAGAATTAGGAAATATAACCCTTTTCTATTGCCAAGCTAGTATGCCACATTGAAGCTAGTATCCCTCTATTCCTTTGAGCAGAAACATTGTCATTTTTGCATAAAGATGAATTGTGTAAGATGAAAATGTGACATCATGTCTTGCATCTTGTTCCAGATTTTCTTTGGTGACTAGCTTTTGTATATTTCATCTGTCTCATTTTTTAATTAGAAGCTATTTTTAAAGTTGGATAGTTAACCACTATCCCAAATGAATAATGCTGTGTCAGTTGAACACCAATATGTAAATTTATCAATTATTTTCTTTGTGGTTTACATAACAGATGGGAAATAATAGCCTTAGGACTGAAATACATTCTAAAGTAGCAATCTACCTGTGACCCCGCCCCCTCTCCCCATACATCTTGAAAATTTTCTGTAATTGAATGTGATTTTTATTCTTTTTTGCCCCATCTACCTGAGATAACCCCTATCTCAGTTAGGTCTCTATTTCATTTAAGGGGTTAAGGAGGGGACATTGTCTTCAGAAACATGCCACTTCCTCTGGGTGGTGGTGCTATGTCTTCCCAAATGTCAAACCCTGATTGTCTGTTGAATTCAAGTGGGCCTAGGCTTAAGAAATTCTTATTTCTTAAAACAACACCAGTTTGGTGTGTTTTTTTTTTGTTTGTTTGTTTTTTTGCTAATGCTAAAAATAAAATTCATTTTTCACAGTTGTCTAAAACATACCTCCATAAATGAAAGTAGGAATGTTTCAGGGAATAGAATATTTACTTAGCTTCTTAGTGGAAGTAAAGGGTCTTTGAAGAGAATATTTAGTGTCTATGACTGGGGGTTTGTGGGGGGGTAGTTAGAGCAGGAATAAATTTCTGAAGACTTGGAATTTGTTTAACCCTATTTTTTTCATGGCTTTGTTTTTATATATTGAAATTTAAAAGGTGTAAACTAAATGTTGTATGGAATATCCTGAGTTATTAAAAATATTTTTTTAGGACCTGCCTTAAGTGTGAAAGTAATGACTGATGAAAGTGGAAAATCCAAAGGTTTTGGATTTGTAAGCTTCGAAAGGCATGAAGATGCACAGAAAGTAAGACTTAAATATACTAAAAGCAGTGTGGGTTTTCTGTATTTTATAGTAAAGGGGGCGTATAGAGTTGGTTACTCTTGTGTTGAAATGTACATGCTCACCAAAGGCTGTTTTGTATGTTCATCTTTACGTATTGTTTTGTTGTTTTGAATTAGTTGCATTTTATGTATTAGTTTTGATAGTATAAATTGGAAACCTGTGTTCCAAAACCTCAGTTTTGTTTTTGTGATGGGTCTATCTTTAGCTTTCATAATCTAACAAGTTTTCTTTATTGTTAAAGAAATGAACTTTGCAAGTTAGTAATTAAAATTTTTGTGATTTCTGTAAGGCTGTGGATGAGATGAATGGAAAGGAGCTCAATGGAAAACAAATTTACGTTGGTCGAGCTCAGAAAAAAGTGGAACGGCAGACGGAACTTAAGCGCAAATTTGAACAGATGAAGCAAGATAGGATCACCAGATACCAGGTTCATTTTTAATTGAACAAGCAAAATAAGACAGGGATGAGGAAATCTATTTTACTTTCATTTCAGTTACTGCCAGGTAACTGGAAGGTTCAGGGGGGGAGGGGGGAAGAAACATGGGATAAAACCAATAGGAAGTGTGATTAAGTACCACCATGATTTTCTTTTTCCTTTTTCTACAGTTGTGTTTTCTTTTTTTTTCTTAGGGTGTTAACCTTTACGTGAAAAATCTTGATGATGGTATTGATGATGAACGTCTCCGGAAAGAGTTTTCTCCATTTGGTACAATCACTAGTGCAAAGGTAAAGCATATGATGGATCTTTAAAAAATGGTTTTAGGAAAATCCATGCATATGGGTATATGTATATAAATTTAACATTATTTTGTAAACAAATAGCCAAATAGGTTCCCCCACCCCAAACAAACTTTTATTTTTCTGGAAATTGAGTTTTTGGTTCATTACTTCAAAAACAATCAAATTTACAGTGGATGTTGTAGCCCCATGGTTTATTTTTGCAGATGGCGAGTTCTGAATTCTTTATGAGGAAGGCTGCATTTGATGACCGTAGTTACTATTGAGCCTCAGTGATAACGCACTGTTATAAATTTTGCTAAGCTAGTTATTTAACTGGTTGAAGAAGGCAGTTTATTAGGGAACTATACTTGTTAACTATTGCTAATATTGATTCACTTAGTTTATTCTGGGGAATCAAACTTCAAGTCCCCTAGCAGTAAAAATAGAGATTAAATTTCTTTTTACTTGAAATCAGAAATTAAGAAATACAACAGTGTTCTAAATTCTGGAATTTTGATTCAAGAAACAGTGCTGTAGGTGTTTGGGTTTTTTTTATGGTGTCCATGGTCCATAAATCTCTTTGTATATCAAGTTTTGTATACATGTATTTTGGGGGGTGGGAGAAGTGTCTAAAACTTAAGTCAGGTTCTAAAATCAGCAACAATTAAAACTCAGTTTTCTGGAATGACCTCGTGAGACTCATCTTTCTATTCAGCTTTTCCTGGGAACCCCATTGATTATGAAAGTAAGGAAATGTTAGGGGCTTGGTAGATGAATACAAATAAAAATACAGGTGATGCGGTTGCCTTGTGTTTCAGCCTTTGCTTTTGGAAGAGTACCTGGAGTGTGACAGAATTTATTCCTGATTGTCTTTATCCTTACTACGGTCCCTGAAAGTTGTTTAAATTGAATATTTTGCATCAGCATATTTTGAATGTATGATGCATGCATTTTTTACAAAGGAGAGGCTTTATTAAGTTTTTGTTTTTAAGTCCTTTGTGGATTGTAATGTGACTGTTGGCAAGGAGGTGAAAAGTTTGGCAATAATTTATTTTGGAGGAAGAGATTATGTTGATTTAATAATTTTTGCTGGAAAACAAATTAATCAAGGTAGAAGGATTAAAAAGTGAGAAGCAACCCTTCTATCCCCCATTTTCAGTTTCCAAAAAAATAGTTTGGCCATCCCAGATAATTTTTCATACTTGTCCAGTTTATATGTATAGTTTTTAGAAAACAGGATCATACTATACATATTCTGCAATTTGCTGTTTTATTTAGTGGTAGATCTAAATACATATTTATTTCAGTCATTTTCTCAATTATTTGCTGAATATTCATGGTATGGTTAACACCATAAGTTACTTTACTGTACTGTATTGATAATCATTTGGGTTACTTTGCATATTTCCACTGTTAGATCTACCAGTCTAATAAACATTTTGATAACATGTATATTCTTAGCACACATGCCAGTATTTCTAAAGTTCTAGAATTGCAATTGCTGATTAGTGGGTATGTATATTTAAGATTGATACAACTGAAATGTCCAAAAGGGCTGAACAAATTTCTATGTCCTGTGAATTTAGCAGAAAGTGGTATATACATCTTTTCAAATGGTGATGTTTTTCATGTGTTGACTAGTTTACCCTTTTCTTTGCGTATTTTTATATTGCGTTTTTGTTTTTTTTAATTAATGGAGAATTTTGTGTCAGCCCTTTGTTTTATATTGCAAATATTTTCTCCCAATCTTTCATTTAGGACTTTGGGATCGTGTGTCATCTTAGATTTTCCCTATATTTTTGTATTTTATGTTCATATTGAGACTCTTATCTGGCAATTTTATTTTTAAATGGATACAAATAAGAGATCTAATGTCTTTTCAGTTATGCCAGTGTACCATGTACTAAAAGTTCAAAGTCCATTTTTTCCCCATTGTTTTAAAATGTTTATGTGCTAAAGTCCCATAATTGCATGGGTAACTTTCTGGACTTTCTTTTTTTTAAAATTTAGATATAATGTATAACATTAATTTCAGGTATACAGCATAATTCCATATTTGTATATATTGTAAAGTGATCACCACAGTCCATCATCATATAATTACAAAAATTTTTTTCCTTACAATGAAAACTTCTAAGATTCGCTCTCTCGCAACCTTCACATATACAATACAGTATTATTAACTGTAGTCCCCATGCTGTACGTTACATTCCCATGATTTATTTTGTAGTTAGGAGTTTGTCCTTTTAATCCCTTTTACCCATTTCTCCTCCAACCGCCACCCCTCCGGCACCCACCAGTCTGTTCTCTGTATCCATGAATTTGGGGTTTTTGTTTGTTTGTTTTCTTTTACTTTTTATTTTTTGGGGTTTTGTTTTGCTTTTTGATTCCACATATAAGTGAGATCATTGGACTCTTGTCTTATTTGTTCCACCAGCATACTGTTTAATGTAGTTGGATAGCATGCTTATGTATATTACAGGATTTCTGAGGAGTACTTTGCATCACCTCATTTCTTGTTTACGTTTAAAAGATCTTTGCAGTCAATGAATGGAAGCTTCCTCCTGAATAATGTTATGCCCTAATATTTATTGGCCCTTGTCTTGAATATAAAATTTTTATTTTGAAATCATCAGTATTATAAGATTCAACTGCTCCCCCTTCCCCCAAACAGTAATAAAACATCTCATCAGCTTGACTTTCTAGAAGAGTCAGATTTTAATTGTGGATATTTCCGGTGGTGCCAAAGAGTCAGATTTAGTAAGCCCTGAGTGTATTTAGATATTTGTAGCTTAATATTAAAAATCTAATATCTAAATAACTAAAGTTGCTGTTTTACCTTTACCCCTTCACTTATTGTGCTTGGCTAGGATAATGTATGTGTGTGGTTTGCCATTAATATTTGGGTATTAAGGAAAAATTGTGTGTGGGGGGGGACATGGTGAAAGCATTAACAGGCTTTGGTTATTTGAGTCGGTGGCTATAATTGAATAAATAGTAATGCTCTCCTTTTTGTGCCTCATTCTACCATTGCATTAACCTTGTTTAATATTTTTTTCTTTTAATAGGTTATGATGGAGGGTGGTCGCAGCAAAGGGTTTGGTTTTGTATGTTTCTCCTCCCCAGAAGAAGCCACTAAAGCAGTTACAGAAATGAATGGTAGAATTGTGGCCACCAAGCCATTGTATGTAGCTTTAGCTCAGCGCAAAGAAGAGCGCCAGGCTCACCTCACTAACCAGTATATGCAGAGAATGGCGAGTGTGAGAGCTGTGCCCAACCCTGTAATCAACCCCTACCAGCCAGCACCTCCTTCAGGTTACTTCATGGCAGCTATCCCACAGGTAGGTGTTAGAAGAGAACAGAAACCTCATGTAGGTTTTCATATTTCGTCATTTTTAGTGTTTTGTGCCAAAAATAATAAAACCTTAAGATGAAAATATTAGAGATGTGTGAATTCTGATTGAATTTGGAAAACAAATGCTTAAAGTGTGACGACTTGCTGAATGTTTTGAAAAGTATAACTAGTTACATTATTTGTTTTTTTTCTCTCGCTGATGAATTTGCTTGCTTTCTGCAGACTCAGAACCGTGCTGCGTACTATCCTCCTAGCCAAATTGCTCAACTAAGACCAAGTCCTCGCTGGACTGCTCAGGGTGCCAGACCTCATCGTAAGCCTTACATTTTTCTCTTAATTAAAGTGGTGAATCATTTGGAATAAAAATGCACATGCGGCAAATTAGCTGCCTGTTTCAATGGTATATTAACTTGATTTTCATAATTTATGATTATCTGTTCATTTTGGAGATCCTAGTTTTTTAATTTTTTTTTGAAGATGTAAAATGCTTCACCATTCCTGTCTTAATGACAGTGATTTCTGCACTGGTTTGATGATAAGTTTGGGAATGGATCTAACTCTTAATTTCATATTTGGTTAGGCAGTAGTTTTAAATGATTTTGTTCCGTGTATGAGGACCAGGGTCCTGGCATTTTCAGCCTTGCCCTGTCAAATAGTGCTATATTGCAGGAGCACTTGGAACGAGGTTCGTGTATCATGTTCAGATACTAATAAGTACGTATTCTTAGTGTTTTTATTTAACTGATCTGAAAAGTCTGTGAAAATAGCAGGTATGAGACTAAGCTTTGAAAAATGGTATTTATATATGGCCACTTTTTAGCCTTTTATGCATACCTCAGCTCTAAAAAAAACACTTTCAGTGAGTCTTTTCAAATTAATGTGTTTTCATCTCTTCAAATGTAGCATTCCAAAATATGCCCGGTGCTATCCGCCCAGCCGCTCCTAGACCGCCATTTAGTACTATGAGACCAGCTTCTTCACAGGTTCCACGAGTCATGTCAACACAGCGTGTTGGTGAGCCTCAACCCTACCTGTAAAAATTGACCTCAGTTCGAAGTAGCAAGGTAAAACTACAAAAATGTTTTTAATTTTTTTAGCTAACACATCAACACAGACAATGGGTCCACGTCCTGCAGCTGCTGCTGCTGCAGCTACTCCTGCTGTCCGCACTGTTCCACAGTATAAATATGCTGCGGGAGTTCGCAATCCTCAACAACATCTTAATGCACAGCCACAGGTTACCATGCAGCAGGTATGGAGTTAATGATTTCTTTATAAAAATGCAGTCAAAGAAATTAAAGACAGCTATATGACATAGGAGAGCTTAAATTATTTAGGACATCTTGTTAATTGATGTCCCAGTAATTGATAGTGTGTAAAAATGTCTTATTTGCCTTAAAGGAATTAGACAAGCATTCAGCAATCCCCATCCAGAATTTACTTGTGTGGCTTAACAGCTTTGTTTGCCATAACTAGAAGGAAGAAAGGATAAAGGCAAGTTTAGTTTGTGAGGTTTGGCTAAGTTTAGTTTGTGAGGTTTGGCTCACCCTTTGTTGTTTTGATCCTGAGACCAAAAACTGTTGTTGATCATTCTAGAAATACAGTTCAAAAGCATACTCCAGGTTAAAAAGGTGAAATATCCCATATTATAGTATTTGAGCAGATGAGTATTAATAGCTCCCTTAGGCTGTATTCTGCTCCACTCAGCTTCTCCTATTTATGTTTAGGTTGCAGTCTGTATCATCACTAAAGTGATTTTTTTCTAGGGATGACTATCATTTGTACTTGGCATTACTTCTGTACTTTAAATTTAGGAAATTTCCTATTTTGTGTCTAGCCTGCTGTTCATGTACAAGGTCAGGAGCCTTTGACTGCTTCCATGTTGGCATCTGCCCCTCCTCAAGAGCAAAAACAAATGTTGGGTAAGCACCTTTGTCCCTCCCAGTTAGTTACAGAGAGACTAGAAAATGCACCTGATAATCACAAGAGGGTGGCAGGATTGATCTGAATTGGCATGAATGATTGTGATAGCACACTTTGTCTGCCTAACTAATTAAAAGCCCAGAAATCTATTTTGTTGCTTTTGATGAATTACAGTAATAGGACATTACTTGCCATGTGTCCCACCACATTATTGGAAGAGAGAATTTGAAGCAGATATGTGGAAACAAATTTGACGTTGCCTGAGCAGAGATCTGACTTAATATTGTTAACAGCTTAATCTTAATTTTTGGCAAACTCATACTGCCAGGAATTAATTACTTTGTGGTAGATCCTAATTTGTTTTATTTTAACAATTTTCCCATGAAAATGTGTTAAAATGGTGGGACTGTGGGTTAGCATATATTTGCTATATCCAAAAGGTTCTTAAAATATGGTAAATGCCTTTAAAAGTCTTTTTAAAGTTTTTGAATGTTTTTGTTCCTAGGTGAACGGCTATTTCCTCTAATTCAAAATATGCACCCTACTCTTGCTGGTAAAATCACTGGCATGTTGTTGGAGATCGATAATTCAGAACTTCTTCATATGCTTGAGTCTCCAGAGTCTCTCCGTTCTAAAGTAATTTAAATTTATCATTTATCTGACTGCTTCTTAGACCATGTATTTTAGGGCTTTTTGTAAGAACTTAATTTCATAGAACATTTAAAAGTGCTATATACAAGCCACACACAGTTCTAAGAGCTTTGTAAGTGTTAATTGTAAATTCTCATAATAACAACCTATGGTGCTATCATTCCCATTTTATAAATAGGGAAACAAGCAGAGAGAGCTTGAATAATTTGCCCAGTACTCACACAGCTAGCTAGTAA
Organism: Aselliscus stoliczkanus; assembly: GCA_033961575.1. Lineage (NCBI taxonomy): Eukaryota > Metazoa > Chordata > Mammalia > Chiroptera > Hipposideridae > Aselliscus > Aselliscus stoliczkanus. Next base: position 31,380,139 of record CM066731.1, read on the forward strand.
GCTGCAGAGCTTGGTTTCGAATCATCAGTTCTCTTTTACTGTGCTGCTGATTTTTTGGAGAAAGATACTTGCTGATTGATATTTCTCAACTTTGGGGGATTTCTGGTGGAGAGAGGATAAGGGCAAGAGTTCATAATTCTAGAACAGTGGTGGAATGGAGTCCAAAAAGATATATGGATACAGTTGGATGAAATATCCCATGTGGTTCTTTGATGGACATTTGTGTATAGTCGGTTTGAGATTCCTCTAGTTATTCCTTTTCAAAGCCAATTTGTTCTTTCTTTTAGGTTGATGAAGCCGTAGCTGTGCTACAAGCCCACCAAGCTAAGGAGGCTGCCCAGAAAGCAGTTAACAGTGCCACTGGGGTTCCCACTGTTTAAAGTGAGCCTTCTCTGTCTTTGTTTGAAGCTTGTTTCCTTAATCTTCCATAACAGTTTGAACATATTTTGGAATATAGCAAGAAATTTTTTTTACCATTAATCCAAATGTATTGCTAATTTTCCAAAGAGAAGTAGAAATAGAAGAATTGAGGAAATTTTACCTGTTACCCTGATAATAGACTTGGACTTTTAAAACCAAAGTGTGTTCAAACATTTTGTATAGTAATTTTTATTAAATTGCATGTAACGGGTTGGCTCCATTGTATGCTTACTCTAGAGGTCTCATAGCTAATACTCTTTCTTGGGTGGCAGCAATGACAGTGCCCCTTGGACCTCTGCGGTCGCCCTTCCTTACTCCCAAGAAACGGGAGCCAGGACCAGAGGTTGGCAATGCTTTTCTGTAAAGGACCAGATGGGAAATACTTTGGGCTTTGTTGTAGGCCTTGTCTTTGTTGCTGTTACTGTACTCCCACTGTTAGAGTGTGAAAGCAGCGATAGACAATATGTAAACAAATGGGTGTGGCTGTGTTCCAAATAAACTTTACAAAAAGAGGCTGCAGACTGAATTTGGCCCAAGGCATTTAATTTGCTACTGATGAGTACTAACATTGGTCTTATTTTCTTTGTTTTGTTGGTTTGGGTTTTAGTGAAGTATTTGATACGTAACAGGCAAATTTAAGGAGTGCCAGTTAACTTCATACATTTTTATATTGAGATGATTGCCACTGTAGCAATAAAGAGCACCCCTATCACTTGGCAGTGGTTGAAGTAATTAAGATCTAGTCTAATAGCAAGTTGGATGATAATTATAATCTTTTTCCCCCCTCACAGATTGATCAGGGACCACGAAAAGAAACTCGTGCTTCACCGAAGAAAAATATCTAAACATCGAAAAACTTAAATATTATGGAAAAAAAACATTGCAAAATATAAAATAAATAAAAAAAGGAAAGGAAACTTTGAACCTTATGTACCGAGCAAATGCCAGGTCTAGCAAACATAATGCTAGTCCTAGATTACTTATTGATTTTAAAACAACAAAAAAAACACAAAAAAAATAGTAAAATATAAAAACAAACTAATGTTTTATAGCCATGGGAAAAAGAATTTTCAGCAGAGTACAAAAATTTAAAGCATTCCTTTCTTTAATTTTGTAATTCTTTACCGTGGAATAGCTCAGAATGTCACTTCTGTTTCAAATAACAGAATTGATAACTGAGCAAGAAAAAGTAATTTGGATTATAAAATTCTTGCTTTAATAAAAATTCCTTAAACAGTGCCCAGTGATGTTATGCTATTTTATTTCTCTTGGCTTGTGTATATAGGTGATAAGGTGGATTTGGCATAAAAACCTTTCATGACAAAGGTACTATTAAGTTGCAAGACTGTTCTGGTTTTATGAAAAAGAGGCACAAGACAGTTCCTCTAATGCATTTTATGAATTTAGGTATTCATGTGAACTTAACAAGGAATATTTGTGTTTGTTAAATGATCTTGACTTTTTTTTTTTTTTCCTTTTTTTTTAGTTCTTTTTTTTTTTTGAGGGCAGTGTCACTGGCCCTCATATGTGGGACCCGAACCGGGGCCTCTGGCTTCCCAAGCCAGCGCTTAACCACTGCGCCACTCGGCCGGCCCGATCTTGACATTTTTTGAGATGCCAATTTATGACTTAAGGTTTCTAGGCTAGGACATAATTAGCTTGAGCCCTCATTTATATGGTATAAAATAGTAACAACAGTTACTCGATATTAGAAGAGGATGTCTGGTACAGTTTTTATATAGATATCAAAAAGTTAGGATTCATTTTAAGGATTCATTCTTTTTTTGAACAATTTTTAATTTGATAGTTGATGATTATGACTTCATCTCAGTGGGATACCTTATCATCCAAAGTATTGTACTTGTGAAAAATGGAGATAAGTAGTCCTAACTGTAGAGCATGGATTTTAGAAGATAGGGGCCTGGTACCAGAACATCTGCATAAAACAAATCCCTGGCAATTTGAATGCACTTTTGAGAATGGTCTGGATTTAATCTCTGTTCCATTTCCTACATGCTACTGCCAGAGTTAGCTTTCAGAGGTGCACATTTGATTATCTCATCACTACGCTAGAATTATGTCAACACCAGCTCTGTTGACTTTGGGAACAAATAAATTCAAATAAAACCATGCCTGTGACAATGTAAGCCCTTTCTGTATGATGAAACCTTATAATGCTCTGTACCTGGAATGGCTTCCTCTTTTGAAACTAAGATGTCCACATAAACCCCACCTCCTCCATGGATAAATCTGCACCGAGTAGGCATTCTAATGATCATTTTGTATTTTGCCTGATCATAGGAACTACCCTTTAAAGGGCTGACAGTTCATTGAGATGAAAACAATCTGTCACCATGAAAGTTTCCTTAATACTTCAGGAAAGTACAAAAATACCCAAGGTGCTAAAAACATGTATACACATGACTTGTATTCATCTTTTATTACTGGTATATGTTGAGAATTACAATTTTAATAGTTTTTTCCTTTCTTAAAATGTGTATACATTTTTTTGGCATCCTTTGTAATACCATATTTTTTCAAAATTTGAGTACAAAATGGTTTGAGGTTATCATTTCCCACAGTTTAAAACATCTAAAGTCTAAAGTAGCAGATAGTTTGCAGACAGCTTTTTTTATACGTTGGGTAGTTGAAATTTGGATTTTTTTCTTGTGTGGTATGAAGATAAATCATCTCTACCTCTAAATATCTCCATTTTCTTAGATTTCGCAAACTTGCGTGACTAAGAGGAGCCAATAAAACTAAAGTTTTGTGATCTCAAGAATCAATTTAGGAATTATAGTCGATCATCATCATTGGATGATTTTGTAGTTAGAGATTCACCTACTCAGAAACTTATGTCCGCTCCTATTGGAAGTTTTGAGACTAAATTGATAGGTGACATTCTTCTGTGGGTACTAGATGTATAAAATGGCTAATGAGAAATGGCTTTTTCAGCCTAGAATCTTTTCTCCACTTCATTTATACCAAGACTTGTATGGATTAAATCAGCTAAAGTATCTTGTTTGCAGTATACTATCTTTGATTATATAAGTCATGAGCTGCTTAACAGTGGGGATAGTTCTGAGAAAGGTGTCCTTAGGCAATTTTGTTCTGGTGTGAACATCGAGTGCACGTAACATAAACCTAGATGATACATTTATACAACTGGCAGTGCAGTAGTTTTACGCCAGTATCCCCACAAACACAAGTAATACATTGAGTTGTGATGTTATGATGGCTATGATGTCACTAGGTCATAGAAATTTTTCTGTATTATAATCTTTCAGGACCACCATTATGTATGTGGTCTGGTTGAAACGTTATGTAGTGCATGACTTTGCTTTCACCAAACTACAGTCATGTGGCTTAACGGATGGGGATGCATACGGAAATTCATTAAGCAATTTTGTCATTGTGTGAACATCATAGGGTGCATTTAATACAAATCTAGGTGGTATAGCCTACTATATAACCTAGGCTGTGTGGTATAGGCCAGGGGTCAGCAAACTGGCTCATGAGCCACAGGCTCTGAAGTAAAATTGAAAATAAAATTACCCTAGTTTCATTTATAAAATTTTTATAAAGGATATTCACCTAATGGTGATGATGTAAAATATGGCTTGAATAAATTTTTTTTTTTTTAATTGGGGAATTGGGGGAGGGGAACAGACAAGTTGCTGTCTTTTTGTTCTTCAGTCTAGTTGTGGAGGACATTGCTTCACTGACCCATGTTGGTATCGTCATTGCACTCTTCCTGGATGAGGCAGATCAGTCACCAGCCTCTGGACAGCTGCTCACACTGGCTGCCGGCCACTCTGTAGCCTATGGCAGCCCACTGCAGCAGGGGCTGCAGCTATGCCATCCAGGGGACTCACAGCAGCCCAGCTCCAGGTCGAACTGTCACTCACCATCTTAGCTGTAGAGGGCAGTGTCACTGGCCCTCATGTGGGATCCGAACTGGGGCCACTGGCATCCCAAGCCAGCTCTTAACCAGTGCGCCACTCGGCCGGCCCTCGAATATTTTTTGTTCTATTTTTTTGAGGGCAGTGTCACTGGCACTCATATGTGGAATCCGAAACAGGGCTGCTGGCTTCCCAAACCAGCGCCCAACCACCGTGCCGCTCAGCCGGCCCTCGAATAATTTTTAAATTGTGAGGGAACAGGATTGGCTCTTCCAGGATTGGCAAACTTGAGAGAGAAGGTACCCAAAGAGCTGCATGTGGTTCACGAGCCGTAGTTTACCTACCCTTGCTCTCAACTATTGCTCCTAGGGTATTGTAACACACTGGTCAGTATTTAAATATAGAAAGTACAGTAAAAATCATGGTAGAAAAGGTTTAAATAATGGAACACCTGTATACAGCACTTCCCATGAGTGGACTTTGCAGGACGAAGTTGCTGTGAGAGCGGTGAGTGGTGTGAGTGAATGTGAAGGCCTAGAACAGTGCAGTACTGTAGACTAAATGCTACATTTAGACTAGACTAAATTTATAAACTATATATTTTCAATAACAGTTCACTGCAACTTTATAATTTTTTCACTTAAAATCTTTTGTAATAACAGCTTAAAATGAACACGTATAGCTGTACAAAAACATTTTCATATTATGTATGCTTTTTTAGTATTTAAATTTTTTTTTTTAATTTTTAAACTTAAAAATTAAGACAAACACTTTAGCCCAAGCCTACACAGTGTCAGGTCATTGATATCACTTGTCTCCACCTCCACATCTTGTCCCACAGTTGTCATGTGTGATGCCAATGCGTTCTGGAATACTTCCTGAAGGACCTGCCTGTGGCTCTTCCGGAGGCCATGGTACTCTGTTCAGAAGTATGTCCATGGTGGTTTGTTTGGTTGGTCTCTTTACAATAGATTTTCTTGTAAGTAGATAGTGCATCATGTACATTCTTCCTCAATACAAACCTTTTCAGTGTTGGGGTCCATTTCAAATTTTCTAAGGACTTCGTTGAGGCCTTCAAAAGCATCTAATCCCTTCACGGAATTTTCTTGGGGGTTCTTGTTCTGCAGTTTTCCTTTTCCCTCTTCAGCTATGCATTCTTTTTCCAGTTCCAACAACTCATTAGTTACTCAGGGACCACCTTTAGGACTCAGTATCACCCTCATCTACACCCAGGTTAAAGTATTTGCCATCTCAACCACAGGCTTGATTTTTGCAACTTCCTCATCCTTGACAAGTCCTTTGAAGTTAGGGATGAACCTCGTGAGTGTCTTCTAGATGCCATTTATACACACCTTAGTGATATAACCCCAAACCAAGCTAGGTTCTTGACGCAGTCATAGATGTAACCCTTCTAGAATTGCATCAGTGTCTTTATTGTCTTTCTCAAGTTGCAGCAATAGCTTCAGCAAAGGTCCTCAGGTGGTAGGCTTTAGAAGCTGCTGTCATTTCTTGACCCATTCAAAGGGGTGTTGTTTGGAGGGAGAAACACCACATTGACGTTGGGATGAAGATCACCAATAAGGATTTCTGGGAGCACTATCAACAAACAAAATCTTGAAAGGTAAGTTATTCTCCATACTCCATTTTGCTGGAATAGCAATTTAGGAGAGCATCTTGGAAGAGGAGCTGGGTCATCCAAAGCTTCTTACTGCTTTTGTAGTACACTGGCAGCAAGTGCTTATTGAGACGCTTCAAGGCCCTGGATTTCTCACCTTGCCAGATCATAAAGGGTTTTGGTTTGTAGCCTGCAACATTGCCGCCAAGCAACACTGTTACCCTGTCAGAAACCTTGAAACCTGGCATTGACTTGGCTTTCTTACAGATGAAAGTCCTTTCAGGCATCCCATTTCCAGAATAGGGAGGTTTCATCTATATCGACTATTTGCTCTGGCAAGTAGTTTTCCTCCACAGCTTATCTAGAGTTTTCAAAAATTTTTCAACTGCCTTCACATCAGTCTTGACAGATTCACCAATCACTTTCACATTATGTAATAATGATTTTTGAATAGTTTAAACCACTCAGAGCTACCAGTAAACTCAGCATCATAGGTCGAACCTTTACACACTGCAAATTTTTGCTTTGGCCATGATCATGGTGCTGCGAGGGATATGATCCTGTCTGGTCTTTAATCCAGATAATTAGAAGTTTCTCCATGTCTAATGTAGGCCCTTCTTGAATTTGTTTTAGTCTCATTGCCTTCTGAGAAGCAGATCTTTATACAGTTTCCACCACCTTGTTCTTGTTCTTCCAGATGATAGCTATAGTGGAATGGGACATTCCTGACAGGCAAGCAGTAACCATGACTGATTTTCCACCTTTGTAGTCTATAATCACTTTTGTTTCCAGGTCAATCACTCATGTGGCCTCTCACTGGTAATGTTAGTGAATTTTGTATGTTCAGGGGCCATGATGAACAAAACAACATGAGACTGTCTCATTTTCTCTTGTGCTTGATTTAATCAAAAGACATGGTAACCTACGAGGCTGCAGCTGGCATAATACAGCATACTGTTTTACAGCAAATATAAGTAGAAACAGTACACTGTAAAATAATCATAAAAAGTATATATAGTAAATACCTAGACCAGTAGCATAGTCATTTATCATCGAGTGTTATGAACTGTATAATTGTATGTGCTATCCTTTTATATGACTGGCAGGGCAATAGGTTTGTGTACACCAGCATCACCACAAACGTGAGTAATGCGTTGCACTAAGACATGATGGCTACGACTCACCAGGCGGTAGGTATTTTCAGCTCCATCATAATCTTATGGGAGTACTGTGGTCTATGAGGTCTGTCATTGACCAAAACATCATTATGTGCTGCATGACCGTACTAGGTCATGAGTAACATTATAGAGGGTACCTTGACATTTTCTTATCCTTTGGCTGTAAAACCATAGTCCCAGGTTATTCATTTGCAGAAAATGACTGCAGAGGACCTGGAGTGCATTCTTCCTGTACATTAGTCCCTGCTTACTGCAGGGGATATGTTTCAAAGTCCCTAGTGGATGCCTGAAACTGTGGATAATACCAAACTTTTGGATTTCCACTTAAAGGAAGCACTATGGCTTTTCTTTGGCATACCCAAATTGCCAGCATCCCTACTCTTGTGCTTTGGGCCATTGTTAAATAAAATAAGGGCTCCTTGAACACGTGTCAGTCATAACTGAGAAAGTGATTCACAGGTGGGTAGCATATACAGCGTGGATACACTGGACAAAGGGATGATTCATATCCTGCACTAGATAGTGTGAGATTTCATCACACTACTCAGAACGGCACACAATTTAAAATTTGTGAATTGTTTATTTCTGTCTGGAATTTTCCATTAAATATTTTCAGACTATGGTTGACCACAGGTAGAAACCATGGAAAGCAAAACTGCAGGTTTCAAGTTGGAAACAAAATGGGTAGAATTGGTCAATACACTGGCCAATATCATCAATCCATGATAGTCTGAAGCACATTGCTCTGCTAGGAAACCAAACCATCATGAGGACATCATGGAATCCCCCAATGAGGGTATGCATACCTCTGGATAATGCCAAACTACATTGATGGATTTCTATCTCCCATTTTCTAGACTTCATATTGACTCACTTTCTTCTGTAAATAGAGCCTATCTTCAGTTCGACAATCTAATTGGATAGATTTAAGAGGTCTTAGTTACTGCTTTGATACATCTCAGATACTGCTGTGCTTTCTCAATCATCTAGTTGCAAGTGCTAGGTATATACATGGCAGAATTAGGTAACCCCGTTTCCAGTTTTAGGTGTTACCTAATTCAGCTTTTTACCTTTTTACAATCATGGCAAATTGGTGGTAGTGGGGTGGGGGGCGGGGAGAGGGTGGAGATTGTCTTATCTATAAAGGTAGAAAAACATGTGATTTACTTACATGGTTACTAATAATATCCCCAGAAAACTTGAAACGATGTGGGATATTCATTAGCATACACTAACGTTCTGTAGAGAAAGGTCTTCACATTGGAAGTCAAGAATATTTGTAATTTTTGAAAAGATCCCACAAAACACATAATAACCACTGATAAGGTATATGTGAGCAGATGGATTTCTGATTGGTGATGGGATTTTGTTTCTATGTATCACCCTTCATCCCAAGTAAACTAGTATAGTACTTGGACTATTTTATGCTCGTTTTCAAATTGACAAGTATATGTGCCAGCCTGACATTCAAAAGTACTGTATCAGCCCCCTAATGTGAATATTTCCCAAACTACTGAAATCAGTCTAAGACATTTTGACCATTTTCTTTTTCTTTTTTTTTTTTTTTAAGATTTTTATTGGGGGATTGGCGGAGGGGAACAGCGTTGGGGAATCGGGGAAGGGGAACAGACAAGTTGCTGCCTTTTTGTTCTTCAGTCTAGTTGCGGAGGACGTTGCTTCACTGTTGGTATCGTCATTGCGCTCTTCCCGGATGAGGCAGATCGGTCGCTGGCCTCTGGATGTCACTCACTGCGGCTATTGGCAGCTCACGCTTGGCTGCCAGCCGCTCACGCTGGCTGCGGGCCACTCACTGTAGCCTATGGCAGCCCACTGCAGCAGGGGCTGCAGCCCACACCATCACAGGGGCTCGCACAGCCCAGCTCCAGGTGGAGCCGTTGTTAGCTGTAGAGGGCAGCGTCACTGGCCCTCATGTGGGATCCGAACCGGGGCCGCTGGCATCCCAAAACCAGCGCTCAACCAATGCGCCACTCGGCCGGCCCTTGACCATTTTCTTAAATAACATCATAAAAAGTTATAATGTAAAATGAGTCTGATGCTAAATTGTATGCTACACCCATCTTCTCTACTTTTAAACTTAATTGTTGAATAGATTTATTTTTTTAAATAATCACTTACAGATGTCGGTGACTATTATTCACAATACTAATCGCGATGCACTGATAATTGGTGGCACTGTAATTATTATGGCCAAAAATGAAAATTTTGAATTTAGTGCCTGAGGAATGGAGCTACTAAAAAGAGATAGCAGTTGTGAGCACCTGAACAGAGAGCAGTGATTCTTAAGGCAGGAACATGTTTGAAAAGTCAAAGGACCTTTTTTTTTAACAAGGAAAGGAAAGATCGCTTTTGAATCAATAATTGTAAATGCTAATATTGACCATGTGGTATTAATGCATGTTTCTTATCAAGTAAACCCTTTACATGCACTATCTCATTTAATTCTTACAACCACCCTATGAGGTTGGTTCTGTAATATATTCCCATTTTACAGATAAAGAAACAAAAGCTTCAACAAATGTAGTGACTTGCCCCAAATCACATGATAAGTGGTGGTGAAGCTGGGATTTGAATCAAGACCTACGGACTCTACAGTTCATGCTCTTAGGCTTTGTGTAAACTGCCTGTAATCTACAGAAAAAGTTAAGTTCCATAAAATTTCAGGTACTTGGGGTAACTTCAGCCCCAGGGTTGGGAGATAGAATGAATCAACACACACTAGCAAGCCAAAACATAAAAATGCTTGTCTGTTGTAACATTTTTGGGCAGTCAAAAACCTAAAGGAAAGAGAAAACCATTCTTTAGGAGAAAAAGGAGATCTTTAACTAGGATGACCTCCTTCTGATTTAGAATAAGAACATTTTCCTTCTTTCTGAGATTCCTGGACTGCCTAGAAATATCAAACACTTTCTTTAGCAACACTGTGATAGTGTTTCTGAGCCTGTTCTTATTCCCATTCTAGGTTCTCTTGGAATTGGTAAATGAACTTAACCAAACCTTTTAATTATCATAAGAGCTTTTATAAAAACCTGTGGAATTAAACTTCTGACCCTGTATTGCTCTTCTGTGCCAATTAGAAAGTTTTACATATGCTGTATACACTACCTTTTCTCAATAGTTACTAATAAATATGTTAGATAAAATGCCAATTGCTGTTGCTAAAGAAGAAATTTCCAATAAATTAGGTATGTTTTATTTAAGTAACACATACTGCTAGGAAGGGACAAAGCTAAATCTAGAACAGGCTGTCTGACTCCAGAGTCTGTTCTGTTAACTTATATTTTGTTTTAGTTTAGCTTTTATTTCTCTTGCTAATCCTTTTTGCTGAAAAAAATTCAACAGACATTTTTCTTTACCAATTATATTAATGGATAATAATTTTAAAAAGGCAACACTTTTTTTGTCATTTAAATTTAGCTTTCGGGGCGGCTGTTTGGCTCAGGTGGTTAGAGCACAGGCTCATAACACTGGGGTTGCCAGTTTGATTCCTGCATAGGCCGGTGAGCTGCGCCCTCCACAACTAGATTGAAACAACTACTTGACTTGGAGCTGATGGGTCCTGGAAAAACACACTGTACCCCCAATAAAATTTAAAAAAAATAATTAGCTTTCATCTGGTCTCAGAGATGACTAAATGACATCATATTCATGGTAGCATGAGTCATTCCTCTTTTCTCTCCCCTTTTATCATAACAAACTTGACATCCATAGAGGCACCAAACAAAAGTGTCTCTGCACGTTACACCAAGGGACACACCAGTCCACCTATGCACCCCAAAATAAATGGATCCTTCATAAGGGCTATGGATCTAAGGGATTTGGAGAACCTGTCCTACAGTCATTTGCCATGATTGGAGGGGGGGGAGGGGCGCGAGGAGAAGAGCCTGGAGAGTGTAAAACTGGGCAAGATACCCACGAAAGAGAGAATTTATGGCAGTCCAACCTGCCTGAGGGAAGATTTCAGCATGCCATCAGAGTGGGATAGAGATGAGTTTGGATGCAGAGGAGAGAGAGGTATTCACCAAGGTGGGCCCTCTCCCTAAGGCAACACTGCAAGCAGAAACTCTGGCAAGCAGAAACCTCTGTGGCAGAGGAGATGGGAAGTGGTGACCTCTCCCACGGAGGAGGTGAAAAGCAAAAGTGGTGCATGAATACTCAGCACAGTAGCATAGGTTTTACAACAAACCGTACCTCTCCTGCAGCACCCAAATTTCTGAGGCGGGACCTCCATGTCTGGGGGTAAGAAGGAGAAAGGAAAGCAAACAGATAAGAATATCAAAGGGCATTAAAGAAATGCATTGCCTCATGTCTGCTTCAGTACTTTAACAAGGAGTTTACTCACAAACCTCTGGGAGTACTCCACTCGAGGATCCCCTCACCAAGGTGTGGGCACCCCCAATGTTCCAAGTGCCAAACCTACACCTCCCCCAACTCCTGAGTGCATCCCATGGGCCAGCTTCAGTAGATATAGTGGATCCCCAGATAATAGGCCAAGCTCTTTGGACAAGTGAGAAACCACTTGAGCTATAGTGCCACAGTCTGGAATACAAAAGAAAGGTTTCTAATACCCAGCCTGTTGAATTGTAAGAATCAAGGACATAAAACCTTAGTTAAGAAGGTGTCTACTACTTCAAATGCAAAAACAGAAAGGCATACCTACAAACACTGAATAATCAAGGAAATATAGTATCAAAAAAGAAAATAGTTCTACAGCAACTGAATGCAAAGGCACAGAATATTGTGCCTAACTGATAAAGAAATCAAAATAGCTTTTATGAAGAAATTCAATGAGCTCCAAGAAAACTCAGAATGACACTTCAAATGAACTTGGGTGTAAAATTAATGAACAAAAGGAACCTTTGCCAGAGAGATTATAAAAAAGAACCAAACAGAAATTCTGGAGCTGATGAATTAAATGAGATGAAGAATGCCATAGAAAACATTGGTAACAAAGTACACCACATGGAAGAAAGAATAAGTGACTTAAAGAATATGAATATAGAAATTTATTTTTAGGAGAACTAAGATCTAAAGTAAGTGAAGAAACAGTATGAGAATTATCAGATTCAATCAGAAAGGCACATATAAGAACAACTGGTGTACCAAGAGAGCAGAAGAGGGTAGAGAGATTATTTAAAGAAATAATAGCTGAGCATTTCCCCAAACTGGGGAAGGACTTGAACATACACATCCATGAAGCTAATAAAACAACCTATTATTTCAATGCAAAAAAGACCTTCTCCAAGAAATATTATAATGAAACTGTCCAAAATCAATGATAAAGAATTTTAAAGGCAGCCAGGAAGGAAAAAAAAAAAGAAAAAAACCTACAAAGGAATTCCCAGGGGCCAGCCGAGTGGCTCAGTTGGTTAAGAGCTCGCTCAAGAGTGTGAGCTGTGAGAGTGGCACCGTGGTTAAGCCTTTATAGGTGAATGAAGATAAGTTGCTACCAGAATAAAATGGACTGTTTTATCTATGAGATGCTTTAGGTAAGCCTTGTGGTAACCACAAAGCAAAAATCTAGAGTAAATGCATGAAATAAAATAAAGAGGGGGCGGGATGGGGAGACAGAACATGGCACCATGAAAAACCACCAATTTACAAAGGTAGGCAGAAACAGAAGAAGAAAAAAAAATGGCGATACAAAACAATAAGAAGTCAAACAATGACATGGCAGTAGTAAGTCCTAACATATCAATAATCTCTGTCAATGAATTAAGTTTATCAACCAAAAGGCACAAGTGGCTAGATGGATTTAAAAAAATAAGACCCAAATATATGCTGTTCAAAGGAGACCTATCTCAACCCTGAAGATACACATAGGCTCAAACTGAATGTTTCCATGCAAGTGGAAACCAAAACAAAGCAGGGTAATCATACTTATAGCAGATAAAATAGACTTTAAGGCAAAAAAGATAATGAGACAAAGAAGGTTATTACATAATGATAAAAGGTTTGATCCATCAAGAAGATATAACAATCATAAATATATATGCACCCAACATTGGAGCACCTAAATATATTAAGCAAATACTAACAAATCTGAAGAGAGAAATAGACAACAATACAATAATTGTAAGGGACTTCAATATCCGATTGTTAGCAAATGACAGACCATCCCCCCAAAAAAAACACAACTCTAGGAAATGTTGGAATTGAACTATACTTTAGACCAAATGGACTTATAAACATATGGAACATTCCATCCCAAAGCAGCAGAATACATTTTTTTCTCAAGTGCACACAAAACATTCTTCAGAATAGATCATACAATAGGACACAAAATAAAGCTTAGCAATTAAAAAAAAGAAAGAAATCACATTCACTATCTTTTTTACCACAATGGAATAAAACTAGAAGTCAACAAGACAAAAGCTGGAAAATCAATAAATATGTGAAAACAACACACTTCTGAACAACCATTGGGTCAAAGAAGAAATCAAAACGGAAATAAAAAATTATCTCAAAACAGATGAAAATTGAAACACAACATACCAAATTCTACGGGATTCTGCAACAGTTCTGAGAGAAAAGTTTAAAGCAGTTAAAAATAAACTGTATTTTTGATCCACAGTTGGGAATTTGCATATGTGGAGGGTCGACTTAAATTATTCATGGATTTTTGACGGTTTAGGTGGTCCACATACGTAACCCATGTGTCGTTTAAAACCTTCTATACAGAAAGAGAAACAATCAACAGAAAAGAAAGGTAACCTATGTATTGAATAAGGGATCAATATCAAAATATATAAAGAACTCATATAACTCAATAACTAAAAAAACAATCCAATTAAAAAATGAGCAGAGGAGCAAAATAGAAATTTTTCCAAAGAAGACATTTAAATAGCCAAGAAGTATATGAATAGATGCTCGACATCACTAATCATCAGAGAAATGCAAATCAAAACCACAATGAGATATCACTTTGCTCTTTTTTAGAGTGTCTATTATCAAATAGACAAGAGATAACAAATGTTGGTGAGGATGTGGAAAAAGGGAACCCCTGTGCACTGCTGGTGGGAATGAAATTGATTAAGTAACTATGGGAAACAATATGGAGGTTCCTCAAAAAATTAAAAATATATTTACCATATGATCCAGCAATTCTACTTCTGGGTATACACCACATTTCCTTTGGGAAATGACAACAAGATCTCTAAAATATATATGTACTCCCATGTTTACTGCAGCATTATTCATAGTTGTAAAGATATGGAAGCAACCTAAGTGCCCACCAACAAATAAATGGATAAATGTGATTATACACACACACAATGGAATATTATTTAGCCATGAGAAAGAAGGACATTCTGCCATTTGTGACAACATGAATGGACCTTGAGGACATTATGCTAAGTGAGATAAGTCAGAGAAAGATAAGCACTGGGTGATACCACTTATATGTATAATTTACAAAAGCCAAACTTGTGGGGTTCTGGTTTAAGATTATGATGTAGGAAGATCCTGAACTCACCTCCTTCCATGGACACATCTATCTACATCTACATATGGAACAATTTCCTCTGGAAAAAAAAACACAACAAACTAGCTGAGTGACTCCTACACATTGGGCAAATGAAAAAACAAACAAAAAACCCATTTTGAAGTACGTAGGAGACGTTGAGACACAATTTCACCATACGAGGTCTGACAATTAATTTTGCAAACTCATCCTAGAAAACGTGCTACATATGTACCTCATGGCTGAATGTCACTACAGTCACTTTCAAAGTACTCCCCTTGGGAAGCTATGCACCCACTCTTCAAAGCAATTTTGGAACTCTTTTTCTGGAATGGCCATCAAAGGTGTTGTCTTGTTACCCTTGATGTCCTGAATGTCATCACAATGTCTTCCTTTATCTTTGGGTAAAGATAGAAGTCATTGGGGGCCAGATCAGGTGAGTAGAGAGGGTGTTCTAATACAGTTATTTGTTTACTGGCTAAAAACTCCCTCACAGACAGTGCCATGTGAGCTGGTGCATTGTCTTGATGCAAGAGCCATGAATTGTTGGTGAAAAGTTCAGGTTGTCTAACTTTTTCATGTAGCCTTTTCAGCACTTCCAAATAATAAACTTGATTAACTGTTTGTCCAGTTAGTACAAATTCATAATGAATAATCCCTCTAATATCAAAAAGGTTAGAAACAGCATTGCAACAAATTCGCAAACTTAATTGTCAGACTCGTAAACCCCAGCCCTGATGCAGAAACCCTGAATCAGGAGGCAACTCAAAATTCAGAGCTTTTCCCTAAGGGGCGAATGGTTTGAACCTCACACCAGTCAACTTCACCTGAGAGATGAGCCCCCCAAACATCTAGCTTTGAAAACTAATGTGGCTTGCATCCACAATAACCACAAGGATATAGTGAACTGAAAAAATGATTCCTAAATGTCTCATGTGCTTGGACTCACCCAACCCAGGGACCAGCACAGAGGCAGCAGACTGAGAGGTACCCAGACTTCCTGTAAAAAAAAGGCTTATTTGCTTAACTTAAATCATTAGCCTATGGGGCAGGCATTTAATACACATCTAGGGGCCTGCTGAGGTACTCCTCAGAGATGGAGGCTTCTGGACACCATCTTTGCAATCCCTCCGCCTCACTCCAGCTTGCTGGTATCTCTGCGAAAGGAGCTTGTACTCTCTCCTCTAATACTTCAATTTTTGTGGCTGCCACCAGGGGACACCTCCAGAATGTCTGGCTTTGGTGGCCAATGGGCTTATGCTCAGGGGTCCCACAGGATTGTAAACAGTAGAGAAAGATTTCTTAACAGGCTACCATCCCCGGGGCACAACGAGAGGCAACAGACCAAGGCATCCAGCCTCACTAAGAGGCCTATTAGCTTATCTTCATAGCTGCAGCCTGTGAGGGACAGGCTCCTAATTAAACACACATGTAAGGGTCCACTGTAATCCTCTCCAGGACCCCAATGGGCAGGCACTGTCTTTGCACTCTCCCGCTGCTGCTCTCTAGAGTGCCAGCATTTCCCAAAGAGGAGCTTGCACATGTGTCTGGTGCCCTGGTTTTGTGACTGCCACTTGATCATTGAGATCTGGTGGCCAGTGGGGCTTGCATTCGTGGTCCTCTGGGACTGGAATAAACGATGACATATTTCTTAGCCAGCTACCACCCCCGGGGCACTGTGAGACAGCAGAATGAAATACGTCCTATGTTTTCTGTGAAAAAGGCCTCTTTGCGTATTCTGGAGCTTCACCCTGAGAGGCAAGCTTCTGATTTGGCACACATCTAGGAGCCTACTGTGACAGAGGGGACAGAGGCCGGTGGAGGCGATCTTTCCACTTTCCCTCCCCCTTGCTCCAAGTTACTGGTATCTCCCCAAAAGGAGCTTGTACACTTGTCTAGCATCTCGATTTTTGTGACTGATGCCCAGAGGACACCTCTAGATCACGTGGCTTTTTCTTATATGGTTCATGCTACTTGGGTCTTCTGTGTGTACTTGGTAATGCAATGCAACACTTAATATTGTTAAATTCCTTTATGGGGCCGGCCGAGTGGCGCATTGGTTAAGAGCTGGTTTTGGGATGCCAGCGGCCCCGGTTCGGATCCCACATATGAGGGCCAGTGACACTGCCCTCCACAGCTAACAACAGCTACACCTGGAGCTGGGCTGTGCGAGCCCCGGTGACGGTGTGGGCTGCAGCCCTTGCTGCAGTTGGCTGCCATAGGCTAGAGTGAGTGGCCGGCAGCCAGCATGAGCGGCTGGCAGGCAGCGTGAACTGCCAATAGCCACGGTGAGTGACCATCCAGAGGCCGGCGACCAATCTGCCTCATCCGGAAAAAGCACAATGATGACACCAACATGGGCCAGTTAAGCAACGTCCTCCACAACCAGACTGACGAACAAAAGGACAGCAACTTGTCTGTTCCTCTCCCCTAATTCCCCAATAAAAATCTTAAAAAAAAAAAAAATTCCTTTATGATTGTTGGAGTTGGTGTGGAAGGGCACTATGCCATTTTATTGTAATTGAGATATAATTGACATATAGCATTATATTAGTTTTAGGTGTACAACATGATTCAATTATTTGTATATATTGTGGAATGATCACCACAATAAGTCTAGTTAGCATTCATCACCACACATGGTTATATTGAGTCGTTGGAAAAGTCATGATGCATTTTTGCAACGAAAAACAGAAAAAAAACGTGATGACTTTTCCGACAACCCAATATATATTTTTTTATTGTGATGAGAACTTTTTTTTTTTTTTAAAGATTTTATTGGGGAATTGGTGGAGGGGAACAGCGTTGGGGAATCAGGGAAGGGGAACAGACAAGTTGCTGTCTTTTTGTTCTTCAGTTTAGTTGCGGAGGATGTTGCTTCACTGTTGGTATCGTCATTGCGCTTTTCCCGGATGAGGCAGATCGGTCGCTGGCCTCTGGATGTCGCTCACCGCGGCTATTGGCAGCTCATGCTTGGCTGCCAGCCGCTCACGCTGGCTGTGGGCCACTCACTGTAGCCTATGGCAGCCCACTGCAGCAGGGGCTGCAGCCCACACCATCACCGGGGCTCGCACAGCCCAGCTCCAGGTGGAGCTGTTGTTAGCTGTAGAGGGCAGTGTCACTGGCCCTCATGTGGGATCCGAACCGGGGCCGCTGGCATCCCAAAACCAGCGCTTAACCAATGCGCCACTCGGCCGGCCCTGTGATGAGAACTTTTAAGATCTACTCTTTTAGCAACTTTCAAATGTAATTAACATATTATTAACTATAGTCACGGTGCTGTACATTATATCCCCAGGAATTATTTGTAAGTGAAAGTTTGTACCTTTTGACTGCCTTCACTAATGGCATGTTTTTAAAAAAAGTGTCTTTATTGTTTTATCCTTTCACTGATTTTATTATTATTATTTTTTTAGCTGAGCCTTCCTGCCACCTGTTGGCAGCTCAAAGGCAGCTCAGCTCGGGCTGGGCATCAAACTGCTGTTGCTTGAGCTCAGCTTGCACTCTTGAGCGAGCTCTTAACCAACTGAGGCACTCGGCCGGCCCCGCCACTTATTTTAAAAATAATAGCTCCTCTACACCTGAAGCTGATGTTGTATAATATTGAATGTTAACTATGATTGAATATATCTATATCTATATCTATATCTATATCTATAGTCATGGGATGAGGAGTACAGTTTGGGAGTGGGGTCAGGGGAGTTGTAATAGATATGTATGATATGGGGGGTGGGACAGCGGATTGAGGGGGGGGTTGCTACTTTGAGGGGTAAAAAGTATAACTATTGCTCTGTTGTAAAAAATAAATTAAAAAAAATAGCTCCTCTTAAATTCAGAATAAAGCAGAAAGTGAAAGCCCTTGATAACTGGACTTGGGAGAGATTGGGGATGCGGAGTTTTGGATTAAGTAAAACTCAGAAATGTCTATTGCACCCTAAAAGAATGATTTTTACATTTTCAAATAAGAGATTTTGACATGGCCAAATCAAAACAATCATATCCGTATCCCTACCTCCAATTCAAAATATGCTCTGCATGGATAGCTCGATCAAAATGTGCTGCTGTACTGCTAAGCATGCTATTTTTTTACATCAAATTTAAGTTTTTACTTTGAAAACATCATAAAGTTATAGAAAAGGTGCAAAAATAATACAAATAATTTTTTTTCTAAACCATTTAAGTCACCAACCTGATGTCCCTCAATCTGAATACTTTAGTGTTTATTTCCTATAAAGGACATCTCCTACATGACCATAACACCACCATCCAAGTCATTGGTACATTACTACCATCTAATCCTCAGACCCCATTTAAATCCCTCCAATTGTTTCAATAATATCTTTTATAGCAAAAGACTCTATGTTACATTTAGTTGTCATGCCTATTTATCTCCTTCAATTTTGAGCAATTCTTCAGTCTATTCTTGACTTTCACAAACGACCTGAGCACTTCTGAACATTACAGACCAGTTATTCTGTAGAATGTTATTCAATGTGGGTTTGTCTAATGATTCCTTACAAGATTGAGATTGTATGTTTTTGGTGAAAATGTCATAGAATTGATGCTTCTTTCTTCTAATCATCCTGTTAGGCAGCCCATGGTTTTCAATTTATCCCATTACTGATGATTATGTTCATTTTGAACACTTGATTAAGTCGGTATCTGGCTCTATAAAGTTGTGAATTTTCCTTTGTAATTGATAAATACTTTATAGGAAGATATTATGAAACTATGTAAATACCCAATTTCTCAACAAACATTCCATTTACTCATTGCTTTTTAAAAATATCTGTATGGACTCATGGTTTCCTACTTTATTCACTGGATTATAATCTGTTAATATAATTCACTTTAGTGCTCAAATTGTCCGTGGTGTGACTAGTAGCAGTCCCTTTAAGCTGGCTTCTTTGTCCTTTTGACATGTTCCCATTATTTTTTTGAGCACTTTCTTGCTGTGAGGCACAAGTTGTTCCAGGTTTTCTTATACTTTTCCTGCTCTAGCCCTACAATCAGCCAGTTCTCCAAGGAGCCCTGGTTTCTTTTAGTGAAAAATAGCATTTAGAAGCCCAGATCTCAGTGTCAGGTGTACTTGTATATCTTTAGAAGGTTAATGCACCTAAGCTCTATCAGTGAAAAGTGCTAGGGAATATACCCAAGACCTACTGATTCAGAGTTTGCATTTTCAATAGAATCCCCAGGTGGCTCATATGCACATTACAGTTTGAGAAGTACTGCCCACCTAGAGAAATGACCTCAGTGTCTAAACCAGCTGTTAGAGCACCAGCCATTACAGCTGCATCTCAGGCATTAGGAAGAACACAAAAAACACTCACCTCCCTATTAAGTCAGCTTCCTTTAATCCCAGAAGACTCTCACAACAATTCTGAGAACATCTCATTTCTTAGAACTTAGTCACATGGCTACATGCAAGGGAGACAGGAAAATCTAGTCTCAGTTGGGCCCTTTGCCACCTGGAATAAAATCTGTGTTCTGTTTCTAAGAACGAAAGGGAATGATAGCTATTGGGTAGGGTTCATAAGTCTCTGCCCCTCTGCTTCTCTTTGTGTTCTCTCAACATTCTGGGAAGTTGTTGCACCAGCAGCCAGCACCGGGCACAGCTACCAATCACCCAAATGTGGACAGCAGGGAGGTCATCATGCTTAACACAGAGTTGAAGCATAAAGGTAAAATCTTCCTTTCATATATACTTTTTTTTTTTTGAGGGCAGTGTCACTGGCCCTCATATGTGGGACCGAACCGGGGTCGCTGGCTTCCCAAGCCAGTGCCTAACCACTGCGCCACTCGGCCGGCTCTCATATATACTCTTGTTGCTATCATGCCCACCCACCCTACCTGCCTGCCTGGCCCCAGTCTGGAGCTAGGGCCAGACTTCAAGGAGCAACAGCGTAGAATAGAAAGTGTGGAAGGCACAGTAGCTCAGCTGGCAGGCTCTAGAAACAGACTTCGCAGGTTCAAATCCCAGCACTATCACTTACCAGCTTTGGGCTTTCAGAAAGTTATTTTATACTTTAGATACTTATATACTTTAATTAACTTTCAGTAAATTAACCCATTGATTAAAGGCCTCACTAGGCCTTAATGCCTTTATGTTAAAATGGGGATGAATACAGGGCTATCTCACATGTTGTGAAGACGTAATGGAAATAACCCATGAAAAGCTCTTGGAGCACCTGGCTCATAGTGAGCTCTTCATAAACAGTAGTTCTTATTACTGAGCAGAACTACCAAGAGCAAAGACACAGCCTTCCTGGACACAGCTGCCAATCCTGACAGTGGGCTTGGGTCCAGAGACCTGTTTCACAAGAAGCACAGAAACCAATTTGGAAATGCTTCAACTTACTTAATACTTTCGGGCCAGTACTCCCACCAGCTTAGAGACATTGCAACTAGCTCCACTATTATTTAACACCCCTGTAACAAATACCTAGGATTTGTCTGTTTATTATTTTGTGGCAGTGTCTTTTCTTTCCCTGAGTTTGGTTTCCCGTCTTGACTACTTGAACTATTTCCAACACATTTTTCAAACAATATTTCAAAAAAGAAAAACAAACCAGAAAACCCCATGTGCTAGATATAGTGCACACATCCTCTCCACGATAAAGCCTGCAGCCACCACTGTCCCTTTATAAGGACTTAGCAAACCCTGGCAAGGCTACATCCGTCACTAGATACACAAAAAGCGACACTATCGTTTTCTTAGACAAACATCCTGGGCAATTTGGCTTCTTTTACTGTGTCATTAATACAACCGGTTTTGCTGAGTACCTTAGGGGACCTTGAAAGACCAGTTCTTGTTATTTTTAACCTCCTCACTGGCTTATCATTTTGGTTTATAATTCTAGCATACTTGCCAATGGCTTCCAGGTACCCCTGAAAGAAATACCTAAGATAAGCAAAGAGCATTTTTTCTTCTTAAGATCCATGTCTCCCTGACATGATGGGAAAGATTTAAAGAACACCAGGGAGCATGTGAGTGTGTGTGTCTTTGTGGGTATTTATACAAAAGTAGGACTAGATGTTCCCGGGATGCCACAGCATTACTTTAGCTCCTTCTGCCACTTCCCAGTTTGGCTGGAACTGTTTGAAATAAACCCGCTGCCCTTTTAATCTCTGATTGAAGCTGGGGCCAAAATGACACCTGGCTGGCCAACTCAGGGACCAGAGAAATGCATGAGAAGAGCAACAGTGCCCCCTACAGGTGTGTGCCTATGACAGTGAACTTGACAATCTCAGAGGCCTCGGGAGAGGCCTCCATGTTTCTTGGTATCTGCCCTGATGTCATATGCAAACTGGTGATTAGTGGCAAACATAAGCATGCTGCCTGTTGCCATCATCTCATGAAGGCCAGAGACTGGACCCTCTGTGTTATCCCTGCAGTGGGCTGTGGGAGCTACAGCTGGATCTGTTCAGCTGATTTTCCCATTTCTCTTTTCCTGGCAATAGTATCACCTTTCCTTCAGGAAATTTCTCCCCATTCCAGGTGAATCTAGTAGGTTTGATAAGCTACAGTGCCTGATCCTGTCTATAGGGGTGAGATTATGATCCAACCAGACCAATCTTAGTCCTACATCCCTTTGGACATTGTTGAGTAAGCTAGAAAGCAGGAGGTCATCCTTGACACAAACCTCTCACTTACCTGCCATATCCAGGCTGACAAGTCCTGCCAATCAACCTCCTAGATTTCTTTCCTGTCCATCCCTTTTATCAACCTAATCCCAGCTGTTATCATCTCTCTCCTAACAGATATTCCCATGTTCATCTGGGCCACTCCATCTAGTCCAGGGGTCAGCAAACTTTTGAGACGGAAGAGCTAATCCTGTCCCTCACAACAATTTAAAAATTATTCCAGAGCCATAAAACAAATGAAATCACCACTATGTGAATCATATCCTTTTAAAATTTTTTTTAACGAAACTATGATAGTTTTCTTTTCATTTTCAATTTTACTTCAGAGCCACATGTATGTACCCAAAGAGCTGCATGTGGCTCGTGAACCAGTTTGCCGACCCCTGAGCTAGTCGGTTGAAGCTGGAATCATTCTTTCAAAGGACAAATATGATTGTCACCCCATCCGTTCCCCATTTCTATCCTGGCTTCCCATGGCCTTAGGATAAGGAAAAAAGTCCTTAACATGGTCCACAGGCAGTTCATGGAGTGCCCCCTCCTGCTTTCTCTTGTCTCACTTGTGCTCCTCTCTGCAATGTGTTTTCATTCTAGCTACTCTGGCTTCTTGCAGCCCCAGACCATGGTATTAATATGCTTCTTTGTACATATTGCTCTTTTCACCCTAAATACTCTTTCCCTAACTCTTTGCCTAGGTTACTCATCGTTTTGATTTTAGCTCAAATATCATTTACTTAGGGAAGCTTTCCCAGATCTCCAAGGCCAAATCCTCATATACACTCTCATATCACCATCTATTTCTTTCTCAACGCACTTGCCACAATGCAGTTTTGCACTTGTTGGCCAATTGATTTATGTTTGTTTCCTGC
This sequence comes from Aselliscus stoliczkanus, assembly GCA_033961575.1. Lineage (NCBI taxonomy): Eukaryota > Metazoa > Chordata > Mammalia > Chiroptera > Hipposideridae > Aselliscus > Aselliscus stoliczkanus. The sequence continues at coordinate 31,403,247 of CM066731.1, forward strand.
ACAAATTACAGGCTTCATGAGGCTAACTATGGTGTCATTTGGCTCATAAAATTTGTTGAATGACTGACAATGAATTAATTGGTCCAAGTGATGGGCACCCAGCGTAGGCTGAGCCAAGTGGAGCCTTTCCCCAGAATTTCCTAAATCAAAGGTGGAAGAAAATTGCTCTTTTCCTTTGGGCTCATGAGCTACCAGGAGGCAGGCTCTGGGTCACGGATGACCATCTTCCCTTCCTTATGGTGCTCATTTGTCTGCAAAATGAAATCTGGCAAGTGGAGAGGAAAGAAGGTCCTGCTGGAGTGCCGTCCCTTGTTCCAGCCCCAGGCCCCTGAGCTCGGGAGCCTCAGTTTTCCAAGCCTCCTCAAGTCATTCTCAGCTGTGAAAGCCAAAAATCCCCCCAGTTTATGTAAGCTGGTCTGAGCTGGGGTTTTGTCACCTGCAACAGAAAGACCCTTGGCTAAGTCAAGTTAACCCCGTGAGTGAGTCCAGAGATCTAGGACTCTCTGAGAAACATTGAGTTAGGACTTTAAAAAACAATCGGCCTAAAGGCAAGTTAAGATTGTATTTGATATGGCAAATTTTGTCTACAATTAGACCACACATGTGCCTATTGCCATCTGCCAGAGGAAAGGTGGCACGAACCTGCAGGCAAGGATTTGGGTGTGGTTCAAGTATTTCACTCAAAGGCTGAGTCCATCTCTGCAGCAAAAAGCAGCAACCAATCTAACCAGCCACTCATTCCTACAACAAACATGTATTATGCACCTACTATGTGCACCACAGATACCACAGGGAACCCAGAGTGAATAAGATCCAGTCCCTTGAGAGGTTTACAGTGCAGTTTATTAGGGGGTGTTGTGGCATAGACAAATAAGAAGAAAGAAAGTGCTCAGAACTACTCTCTGTTAGCTAACCACTGAAAAACTACATGAGGGGTGGGGCAGCATGCTATTAAGAGCTAGAAAGACCTGGCTGTGAATTTTGGCTCTTCTACTCACTGACACTGAGCCTTACTTAGTTTTCTCTGCTGTTAATGGGAATAATAATACCCTTGTAGGTTATTAGAAGGATTAAAACAGATAAAATATATAAAGTGCCAAACTGAAAGGCTTTCAGTAAACTGGAGTTAATGTTATTATGTGTCCAGATGGTACTTTGAGAGCAACCTGGAAAGAGGTACTGCCCCAAATTGTACCCCCCACCCCCAATCAGCCAGAGCACTTGAAATCACAAGCATTAGGGATTTGGGTTTGGGGTTATGATTTTATGGCTAGAAAGTCCCTGTAAAAATGCAGATGTGTTACTTGAAAGTGCCGCTAACACAGTGAGTCATTAGAAGACATAAACATTTATCAGGGATGAGTTAAATTGATCAGCAAAGAATAGAACAGGACTTGGAGAATAAGGTACATGGTAATATGACCTGGCTACAGTGCTAGGCACCAGAGCATAGGCTTTTCATGACCAATTGGCCTCAAGAAAATTGACTAAGCTCTTGCTGGCTTAGTTTCCTCATCTGAGGACAGCATCTCTCTCACAGGATTGTTTTGATAATTAATTAATTAAGACAATGCCAGAAAATCACATGTCACAGTGTCTGGGCAAGCTAGAATTGGATCCCAAGCCTGTTGGAGTGGTTAGGAAGCACTTGGAGCCATGGTCCATCTAATGAGGGAAACAGCAAAAGCAGAGCAGGGAGCACTCAGGTTCACCTGCCACCCAGAACAGTCAAGGATGCTGTGGTAACATGACCATAGTGTGTTGTTTCACCAATTGATTTTATTTCCTTCAGATTGTATACCCAGAAGTGGGATAACTAACTACTGGGTCATGTGGTAGTTCTATTTTTAAGTTTTTGAGGAACCTCCATGCAGTTTTCCATAACAGCTGCACCAATTTATATTCCCGTCAACAGTGTGTAAGGGTCCCCTTTTCTCCACATCCTCACCAACATTTGTTATCACCAACTGAAAATGGTCAATGAAAGGATGGGAAACAAATGACGCAGCTGGATCCTTTTATGGATGTGACCGCATCTCTCTTACCTTGAGGAAGTCTGTTCCTGAACTTCTACCAGTTCTGCAAATGTCACCTTTTAAAGTGTGTTCTTTCTTCTTGTACTTTCCAAGGCCTAAAATGTGCTCTGTATCTAATATTCTAAGACAGGTAAACTGACTCTAAATTGGTGCTGACAGGAAAGAATTGAGGTATTTGGTTGACAGATCAATTGAGGTATTTGATTAACTGACTTCATGGATACAGAAAACAGATGGGTGGTTGCCAGAGGTGTGGGGGTGCTGTGTGGGAGAAATGGTGAAGGGGTTAAAAAGTACAAACTTTGAGCTATAAAATAAATAGGTCATGGGTATGTAAGGTACAGCATGATGACTACAGTTGATAATACTGTATTGTATATTTGAAATTTGCTAAGAGTGTAGATCCTAAATATTCTCATAAGAAAAAAATTTTTTGTTACTATGTATGATAGATATTAACTAGACTTATTGTGGTGATCATTTCACAATCTATACAAATATCAAATAATTATGTTGTATGCCTAAAACTAATACGACAATCATATCTCAAGGAAAAACAAATATATATATTAACTTTTTATTTAAAAAAAAGGTCTGTCTCTCAGCCTGAGATTTGGAGAGAACATTGGGTTTGGTAGAGACTCTCGGACATTGGAGAACATGCCAGTTGCATCTTGAGCACCTGGGGAGCTTTTGACACAAGCCCAGTTCTCAAGACCTGCCCCTTGGAGAACCTAATTCAGTAGGTCTGGAATAGGAAGTAAGAGAGAGGAGGTGGTAGAGACTTTTTTTCTTTTTGTTAAAGGTTTGGTCAAAATATAATTCACATATGCAAGCCAATGGTTTTTAGTATATTCACAAAGCTATGCCACCATCCCCAGTTGTGGCAGCGACCAGCCTAGACCTTTCCTCTGAGACTCACAGGGAAGAAGCCTTTAATAAATTATTCTAGCTAAGTGGTGAAGAGCATGGACCTTGGAGCCAGGTGGCTTGGCCTGGAATTACTACTCTGCCAACCTCTGGTTGTGGGACCTTAGGGAACACACTTAACCTTTTTGTGCTTTAACTTCTTTATCTGAAAAATGAGGGTAGTAATAGTAACCAGCTCATTGGTGAGAATTAAGTAGACAAAGTGCTTAGAATAATGCCTAGCAGGCTGCAAACACTTAGTGTTTGGTAGTTACATAGCGCTGCTCTATTATTTATTTTTTTTTGAGGGCAGTGTCACTGGCCCTCATATGTGGGACCCGAACTGGGGCTGCTGACTTCCCAAGCCAGTGCTTAACCACCGCGCCACTCAGCCGGCCCTATTTTTTTTTTTTAATATGGGAATACTCCATGTTAAAAATGTAACATAATCTGCTCTGAAACCATTATAAATGTAATATAATCTCCCTTTAACACGTCACTGAGTTGCCTCTGAAGGCACTTTTTGTGTCCAGAATTTTAAAAGTATATATAATCTGTTGAATAGTGTTAAGTGCCATGAAGAAAAATAAAGCAAGGCAAACGAGATAGAGAATGAAGGGGTGGAAGGAGGGCATGAAGGGTTTTGCATAGGCTGGTCAGGGAAGACATCTCTGAGAAGGTGACATTTTAGCAGAAGAAAGCAAGGGATGAACCATGTGGCCATCTGGGAAAAGAGCACTTCTGGTAGAAGGAACAGCATGTACAAAGGCCCTAGAACAGGCGGTACTTGGCTCAGCCAGAGTGAGCAAAGGGGAGAACAGTAGGAGATGAGTCAGGAAAGTAGGAGCAGCGGGTGGGAGTTAGTACCCTGAGGGAGAAAGGAAGCTGCCAGAAGGTTGGAACAGGAATGATAAGACCTGGTTTAGAGGACAGGATGAGGGTAGAGTAGGAGGACCAGTTTGGAGCCTATTTCTTTAATCCAGGTGAGAGATAGTGTTCATTAGACCAGGATGGAAGTAGGAGAAGGTGGGAATGATAGCATTCTGGATATATTTTGAAGAAAGAGTCGACAGGCTTTGCCAATAGATCAGAAATGGGAGGTGAGAGAGAGAAGTCAAGGCATTATCCCAAGTAAACACCAGCTTCTTCTATAACTTAGTTCAAGTTCTGTAAATGTCAAACTGTGTTTATACATTTCATATATTCAATTTTAAGCATGTCAAATGCTAGACTAACAAGTATAACCTCCCCCAATACTCAAACAACCATAGAAAAATCTAATAAATTTTGACAGTGATTTACCAGTTATCTTAAACATTATGGTATTGTTAATAAACTTGAATAAATTCCAAAGTACTTTTCAACTTAAAAAATCAAAAGGCTAATATGTGGGACACCCTACAATACCAAGTCCTCTTAAACATAACAAACATTATAGGTATGAATTGATAAATATTATATAGGTCTTTTCTAAATTTAACAGAAAAATATTAATATAATGCATTTTACTTTATCATCTCTAAAATTAAGCCTAAGACTTTCCAGGGGTAAATTTGCATGCCCAGTAAGGAAATAGTTATCACTCCAGGTGAAATAGGGGGTATATTCTTATTGACAGGGCTGAGACTGCTGATAAATCAGAGAATTGGTCAGGACACAAGTTCTGAAGACACAGAGATCCTGGGAGAGTATGTGTGTGTGTCTTTTTTTAAATCATAAGGAGGAACAAGTTGAGCTTCCATGGAGGAACTCCTTGCCCTTCTAGTAGGTTGTGGTGGAATGGGAATCTAATGGCCCACATCCCCTAGACTCAAATTACTCATTGCCTAATTCTTTTGAAATTTCCTTCTACTTTATCCTTAAGACAATATTTTAGAACCTTCACCATTGGTGGCTTCACTGCTTGATCAGATTCAACCAAGGGTGGGGTTCTCAAACTTGGCTGCACGTGAAATCAGCTGTGGGGCTTTATCAGCACCAAGGCTTGTGTGTCCCATGCAGCGACCCTGATTTTATTGGCCTGGGATGAGGTCCAGGTACCAGAGTTGTTTTTGTTTAAAGATTTTTATTTATTTATTTATTTTTTAATTTTTATTGAGGGCAGTGTCACTGGCCCTCATATGTGGGACGCGAACCGGGGCCACTGGCATCCCAAGCCAGCTCTTAACCACCGCGCCACTCGGCCGGCCCCAGGTACCAGAGTTTTAACAGCTCCCAGGTGACTGCAGTGTGCAGCCAGGGTTGACATCTGTTCCTGGAAGGTGTGGTGCTTGCCAAAAGTAGGTATTGGCCACAGTTTCCCAAGCCCTAATTCTGTGATGATTCAGAACTCTTCAAAGTCTTGGAGTGCTCAGGGACCAGGGTGGAAATACTTAGCATCATCATTCATTCCTCCAGTGTTAGTTTAGTGTTTACCCATTATTCTAGGCCCTGGGGGTATACTGGTGGCTCACACAAATCTCTGCCCTGTTGGAGCTTACATTCCAGGAGGGAGACAGTGGACAGTCAAATAAAGAAGAAAATAGATCAATGACTATGTGGAGAACAGCCATATAGCATAGTCTAAATTCCAACTCTGTGTGACCTTGGGCAAGAAACTTAATCTCTCTTGCTTCAGTTTCCTCATGTGTGAAAATGGGATTGTAATAGCAAATTCAGCACCAACTCATAAGGTTGTTAGAAGAATGAAGAGTTAATACATGTAAAATAGTTATACCAGTTTCAGATGAATAGAAAATGTTCAGTAAGAATTAACCATTACCTTCTTTTCAAGTTAATAGAAACAAGTCTTTATTAAGTAACTTTTAATATTGGAAAAACAAAACCCTTATAATACTCTTTACAGAAAATATATAATATCAGTGCTTTGGCCATCATAAGTTAAAGGCTCTTTATCATAAAATATATGGTTTTAAACTTTACTCTAATTGAATTTATAATCCCTATGACTTCCCTACATATACTATATAACAAAAGAGTGTAGTAAAATTAGCAAATGCTAAACAACGTTGATAATTTATCATTCTTAGTTTGTGGTTTTTAAAAACAGTACACCCACCTAATATATGCGTCAATTCCTTGGTGCATTAGTTGCAGTGTACAATGCAACAAAATACATCTTGGTGAACATTCATTCATATCTACAAGACAGCAGCTAAAGATTAGGTTGTTTTGTTTTTTTTTTGTTTTTTTTTTTTAAAGATTTTATTGGGGAATTGGGGGAGGGGAACAGTGTTGGGGAATCGGGGAAGGGGAACAGACAAGTTGCTGTCTTTTTGTTCTTCAGTCTAGTTGCGGAGGATGTTGCTTCACTGGCCCATGTTGGTGTCATCATTGCGCTCTTCCCGGATGAGGCAGATCGGTCGCCGGCCTCTGGGTGTCACTTACCGTGGCTATTGGCAGCTCACGCTGGCTGCCGGCCACTCACTGTAGCCCATGGCAGCCCACTGCAGCAGGGGCTGCAGCCCACACTGTCGCTGGGGCTCGCACAGCTCAGCTCCAGGTGGCGCTGTTGTTAGCTGTAGAGGGCAGTGTCACTGGCCCTCATATGTGGGATCCGAACCGGGGCTGCTGGCATCCCAAAACCAGCTCTTAACCAATGCGCGACTCGGCCGGCCCTAAAGATTAGGCTTTAATACTGACATTTTACTATACTACAAGCAATTAGCATTATATCATAAAATGCCATAAAGGCATTTCTTTTTACTGAAAAAAATCAAAATAAAAACTGTTATTTGTAAACTTTTATGTGAAATGTAACTCTTCAAGTGGAAATAAAAAATAAAATTTGCCTAGTTACTATTCAGTACACATAAGATTTCAATTTTTGTTATATTGAGAAAAAAAGCTGTTTTGTGTTGGGAAAATAAAACTTCAAAAAATAAGAATTAACCATTATCTTAACATCAAATACTGATAGTATTATGAAGACAAATTAAACTGAGCTAGGAGATAAAAGAAGTGAGAATGAGAGATAAAAGCCTGGGAGGGAAAGGGAAGGTTGTTATTTTAACTGAGGTAGTCAGGTGGTCCAAGGAGGAGACATTTGTGTAGAGACCTGAATGAAGAGAAGGATGGATCAAGTATCTGAGGGATGAGAGAACGGCAGCAAAAACAAACACCACAAATAACAAAACAAGCTCCTGAAGCAGAAGACTGCTGGCGCAGGAATAAGAGGGCTAGAATGCAGAGTGGAGTGAAGGGAGCTGAGGGGAGTAGCCCATTGTACCACTCAGCACATCTGTTTGTGGTTCGTGGTCTCCCATCATACTATGAGTCTCAAGACTCTGGGCCGGCTGAGTGGCTCAGTTGGTTAAGAGCTCTCTCAAGAGTGTGAGCTGAGCTCTGAGCAATAGCGGTTTGATGCCAGCCCGAGCTGAGTTACAGTTGAACTGCCAACAGGTGGCAGGATGGCTCAGCTAAAAAAAAATAAAAATTAAATCAAGACTCTGTATCACTAGGTACTATGTCAGACCATGGAATATGCTCAGAAATATTTATTAAATAAAGGAAAATGAATTATTAACTATGTATAGCTCCTCTATCAGCAAATTAGAATATCAGTATTCTAAGCTCAATTGTTCATTATGTAGCTCCTTGCAAAACTCAACTGGGAGATGTGACATTTATGGAGCTCCCCTTAGGCTTTGTTTTATAGAAAATATAGTCTGCAGCGCATAAGAAGGAACATCAGATGGGCCACCCATTCAATGAAAGTTTTTTCCTTGGTTCTTACAAGTGGATACTATTCCCTAGAGTGCCATTATTATATACAACTGTTTATATGCAGTCAAGGGATACCAAAATTAATGCTGTGCTATTGTTTCCTGGGACTGATTTAACATTCAACCAAGGAGCCAGGCTGTCAAATCCTGCTCTGCGGTGTTGCCATCTCCCACTGTGCATGTGCACAGTATTGCTGGGATTCCTGCCAATTTTAGGTGGAACCTTTATTATTGCATCATCACTGTTGTTTAGAGTGGTTCATGGCTTTCTCTTGCAGTTTTTCTTGCATTTTAATAACTTTCTGTTTCTCTTTATCCTTAGCAATCTGGTTTGTTTTGTAAGCCCTGCAGGCTATGATAGAGAATATTTCATCAACACTTTCCCATTACTTAGGTTTTAAGTTGGTGTGTATTGATTTTGGTGAATTATTGTCATGTTAGTCTATTCAGCTTCCCTTCCACTTTCATGTGGTAAGAACACTCCACTTTTACTTTTGGGACCCCTGCCAATTCCTTGTGGCTCTAGTGCGGCTGTATAACTTAGAGCCTTGCCTCCCCTGCATCCCTCTTTGCCCCTGCCCCCAAGAGTGCTCAGCTAACCAGGCTATCCAAGAAGAGCACTTCTTCCCCTGGTCATGGTGAGTCCTGGGTTCAGGGATGGGTCCTGAGCCATACGAGCCCATCAGAGTCTTTACTAGGAGCTGGCAATTCAGTGCTCATTAGGAGGGAGCAGCAGACTGCCCTCTTCCTCTAGGACAGTGGTTCTTAAAACTAACACTTCCTTTTTATAAACAATTGTTTTATTATCCCTTTAGTATACCAAAAGAGAATTCATAGATAATACATGCCATTTAAAAAAATCAACGTGCTCTCCTAACTCTACTACAAAAGAGAAATAAAAAATATCTTATAACAATAACATAATAAAATAATGAATGATAAATCAATAATGCATCAATATGTAAATGCATGGGCATGCCTACATTTGGAGACATAAGAAGATAATCAGGTGTTTGCCCCAAACATGTAGAATAACCATGACTGTGACTATGACAGATGGAGATGTTGCAGGTGAGCTGCATGGTACCTCCCGTACCATTAGTGACACTACCATTGGAGGTGTGTTATCTGAAATAGTGAACAGCTCTTGGTAAAATTTGAAACAAAACAAAGTACAATTTTCTCTTCCTTTACACATGGTAGTTAGTATTGATGAACAATTCAGTGTATATTAAAATTGAGTAACATATCTAGGGACCTACTGAGGTGCTCTCTGAGGGCAAAGGCAGTGGATGCCATCTTTCATTCTTCCTATGCCTTGCTTCAGGTTGCCATAATCTCCTGGAAAGGAGCTTGTACACTTGTCTGACCCCCCAATTTTTGTGGCTGTCACCCAGAGGTGACACCTCTGTATCACCTGACTCTAGTGGCCAGTGGAGTTTATGTTTGTGAGCCCCACAGGACTGCAACCAATGGATAGAGTTCTTAATTGGCTACCACCTCCAGGAAGAGTAAAGCAGCAGAGAGGCAACCTACTGAGGAGCCCAGCTGTTCTGTGAAAGCAACCTAGTAGCTTATCTTCATAGCTACAGTTTGAGGGGGAAGGCTTCTAATTAAATACACATCTAAGGCCATCTGTAATGTTCTCCAGAGACCTCAGAGGGTGGGTGCTGTCTTTGCATTCTCCCTCCGCTATTCCCCAGAGCACTGGTATCTCCTGGAGGGGAGCTTGTACACACATCTGGTGCCACAGTTTTACATCTGGTGTCCTGGTTTTTGTGATTGCCACCCAGGGGACATTCCTTGATCACCTGTTTGGTAGCCAACAAACAGAGGCTTGTGCTCACAAGTTCAATGGGATGATAGCAAAAAAAGAAACAGTTCTTAACCATCTATCACCAGGGCTCAGCACAGAGGAAGCAGACAAAAACACCCATCTCCTTAGTTTTCCACTAAAAGAGATTATATTTGCGTACTTTACAAACTGCTGCCTAGCGGCCTGGCTTCTAATCAGTCTGAATCTAGCTACTGACTAAGATCTTCCCCTTTGGAACACTAACAGGCCTTGGTACACCATCATCCTGGGAGCCACTAAAAATAGACTGCTTGGACAATCATAAAGATTTGACAAACAAAAACTAGGTCAGAGTTGAACAATATGGCTCATCTTCAACATGAGACCACTCCTTCAAGACTGGAAGAGGTGACTGTTTATCAAACACATAGAAACCAACCCAGAAGAGTCAAGGAAAATGAAGAAAAGGAGGAATATATTCTAAATGAAAGAACAAGACATAAACCTTACAAAAAGCTCTTAATAAAATGGAGATAAGTGATTTACCTGATCAAGAGTTCAAAATTATGGTCATAAAGATGCTCACCAAATTCAGGAGAAGAATGGATGAACAAAGTGAGAATTTCAACAGATAAAGAAAACTGTAAGAAAGTACCAAATAGATGTCACAGAATTGTAGAACATAGTAACTGAATTGAAAAATACACTAGAGGGGTTAAATAGCAGTCCAGATGAAGCAGAAGGATCCATGAACTTGAAGCAAGGCAGTGGTACTCACCTAATCAAATGACTTGACATTAGTCTTAGCAATATGTTTTTGGATATGTCTCCTTGGGCAAGACCAACAAAAGCAAAACAAACAAATGACCAGATCAAACTAAAAAGCTTCAACACAGTGAAGGAAATCATCAACAAAACAAAAAGACAACCCACTGAATGGAAAAAGATATATGTAAATGAAATATTTGATAAAAGATTAAAATCCAAAATACATAAGGAACTCATACAAAACAACATGAAAAAATAAACAATCCAGTTTAAAAATGAGCATTGTCTGAATAGAAATTTTTCCAAAGAAGACACAGAGATGGCCAACAGAAGTATGAAAATATGCTCAACATCACTAATCATCAGGGAAACGCAAATCAAAACCACAATGAGATATTACCTCACACCTGTTATCAAAATGGCAACAAATAACAAGTGTTGGCAAGGATGCGAAGGGAACCCTTGTGCACTGTTGGTGGGAATGTAAATTGGTGTAGCCACTATGGAAAACAATATGGAGGTTCCTCAAAAATTTTAAAATAGAACTACCATATGATCTAACAATTCTACTTCTAGGTATTTATCCAAAAAAAAAAAACCAAACCTTACTCAAAAAGATATATTCACCCCTATTTTCAGTGCAGAATTATAGACATAAAAACAACTTAACTCTCCACTGAAGGTGAATGGATAAAGAAGATAAATGTATATATATGCAGTAGGATATTATTCAGCCATAAAAAGAAGGAAATCTTGTCATTTGTGGCAACGTGGATAGGCTTGAGGGCTTATGTGAAGTGAAATAAGCCAGACAGAGAAAAACAAATACCTTATGATTCACTTATATGTGGAATGTTAATTTAAAAAAAAGGAAAAGGAAATAATCTGAATTCATAGATACCAGGACATAATGGTGGTTGTCAGAGATGGTTGGGGGTGGACAAAATGGGTGAAGGTGTCAAAGGGTACAATCTTCCAGTTACAAAATAAATAAGTTAAGGGCATATAATGTACAACATGGTGATTAAAGTTAATAATACTGTATTGTATACTGGAAAGTTGATAAGGGAGTAGATCTTAAAAGTTCTCATCATAGGGCCGGCCGAGTGGCGCGGTGGTTAAGCGCTGGCTTGAGAAGCCAGCGGCCCCGGTTCAGTCCCACATATGAGGGCCAGGGACACTGCCCTCAAAAACAAACAAACAACACACACACACACAAAAGATTTATTTGGGCCGGCCGAGTGGCGCGATAGTTAAACGCTGGCCTGGGAAGCCAGCAGCCCAGGTTCGGGTCCCACATCTGAGGGCCAGTGACACTGCCCACCAAAAAAAAAGTTCTCATCACAAGAAATAAATTTTTTTTTTTTAGGGCAGTGTCACTGGCCCTCATAAATGGAACCCGAACCGGGACCGCTGGCTTCCAAGCCAGCGCTTAACCGCCACGCCACTCGGCCAGCCCAAGAAATAAAATTTTAACTCAGTGTACAGATGGATGTTAACTAGATTTATTGTGGTGATCACTTCAATATATATATATATATAAAATTATGTTGTATACTTGAAACTAATAATGTTATATGTCAATTATATACCTTAATTATATAATTATATACCTTAATTTTAAAAAGTTCACAAATGACTTTATATTTATATATAAAATAAGGTTGGTCTAGGCTCAGTTAATTATAAATAAGCTTTCCATCTACATGAATGTCCAGTGGAACATTGGAAATTTGTGTGGAACATGAGACAATTCTTCTTTGTATAGGACTACCCCATTCTTTGCAGGATGTAGAATTAAATTTAAGTAGTAGCTCCCCACCATCATTGTGACAACCCAAACCATCCCACAAATTTTCAAGATGCTCTCTAGGGGGTGTTGCTGTCCCCCTCCCTACATTGAGAAGCACTGTTCTGGGATCATGAGCTCTAAACTCAGGCTGCTTGCAATCATCTCATCTCTCCCAGCTTCCTGGAAGCAGTCATCTGTAGAAGACATGAATGAAGCCAAAGTGGAGAGAAGGCAGAACTGAGAGATAGCCAGACAGAGATATTTGAACTCCAGGATCTATGTACATGGTCTGACAATTAAGTTAGGGAACTTGTTGCAATGATGTTGCTAACCTTTTTTGATATCAGAGAATTATTCATTATGAATTTGTACAAACTGGACAAACAGTTAACCACGTTTATCATGGTTTTTAGCAGGTAAATAAATAACTATATTGAAACACCCTTCCTATTCACCTGATCTGGACCCCAGTGACTTCTTTCTTTACCCAAAGATAAAAGAATATGGAAAGGAAGACATTTTGTTTTTGTTTTTTTGTTTTTTTTAGCTGAGCCATCCTGCCACTTGTTGGCAGCTCAATGGCAACTCAGCTCCGGCTGGCATCAAACTGCCGTTGCTCAGAGCTCAGCTTGCACTCTTGAGCGAGCTCTTAACCAACTGAGCCACTAGGCCGGCCCCTAGGAAGGCATTTTGATGACATTCAGGACATCAAGGGTAATATGACAGCTCTGATGGCCATTCCAGGAAAAGAGTTCCAAAATTGCTTTGAAGGGTGGACTAGGCTCTCACATGGGTGCATAAGTTCCCAAGGGGAGTACTTCCAAGGTGACAGTAACGATATTCGGCAATGAGATATGTAGCACTTTTTCTAGGATGAGTTCGCAAACTTAACTGTCAGACCTCATATACCTGAAGTCAGATATTTCCCATTTACATGTGTATTAAATTTCCTTTTTGTTTGAGTTACATTGAGTTTTATTTCTGACACATGCAGCCAAACAAAATTCAGCCTAATACATGATTCAAAAGACAATTGTAGATATAATTTTTTTTTTTTAAAGATTTTTATTGGGGATTTGGTGGAGGGGAACAGCGTTGGGGAATCGGGGAAGGGGAACAGACAAGTTGCTGTCTTCTTGTTCTTCAGTTTAGTTGCGGAGGATGTTGCTTCACTGTTGGTATCTTCATTGTGCTCTTCCCGGATGAGGCAGATCAGTCGCTGGCCTCTGGATGTCGCTCATCGCGGCTATTGGCAGCTCACGCTTGGCTGCCAGCCGCTCACGCTGGCTGCGGGCCACTTACTGTAGCCTACGGCAGCCCACTGCAGCAGGGGCTGCAGCCCACACCATCACCGGGGCTTGCACAGCCCAGCTCCAGGTGGAGCTGTTGTTAACTGTAGAGGGCAGTGTCACTGGCCCTCATGTGGGATCCGAACCGGGGCCACTGGCATCCCAAAACCAGCGCTTAACCAATGCGCCACTCGGCCGGCCCTGTAGATATAATTTTTTAAATTGGTCAATGACACTTCATCGTTACTATTGCCTTACTTTTTTCATCTGTGAAGTAGGAAGAGAAAGGGAAAGTGAACTCCAGGGTGTTATATCCCAATAAGTCAAGCTTAGTAAAGCTTATGAGCAAATGATCCTATCTTTTATTTTTCTCATGGTAGTAACATACCTACACACACACACACCCCACACAAGCACACGTGTGAGTCCTGGCAGGGATAGTCTACGGCCACATTTTCTGGACCAGGGATGGACTAATCAAATTCTCTTTCCCAGAAATTCCAGTTGAGGGCCTAGTGGATGGAATCATTTTCTCTAGGGCTAGAACTGTTGCAGGTAATATGAACACTAGGGTGGGTGAAGGGGAGAGCTGGAGGGTGCTCTATTCTGTCAGTTGATGTATGGAAACTGATTAGCAAATGTGCAGAAAGAAGAAAAGAGAAACATTCCAGTTCCAAGATCCACCCCTTCCAGAGATTAGACTAAATCCTGCCCTTGTGTTTTTCAAGAACCCATCTCTTTAAGTTTTTGCTTTTTGTTTATATCTCCAGTAGATTTCTCTTCTTACCTCTACAGAATTCTAAGCTAACACCTTATTTCTGTAGGTAGTCTAAGTTCTCTCCTCACATCAAATTAGATCATCAGGAAGTCACACAGCATGGCTAGAGGGGGTGGGTCATCCCCTGCAGAAAATCACCTCTAGGGGGCTGGGGGTGGGTGTGGGGGGTAGTGTGTTGTGCTTGGCTTTAATCAGAGGTCGACAGAAGAAACAACCACAGGCTTTTATATTCAACTCCAGGTCTGACCTTCATCAGCTGTGTCTTTTTGGGTATAAGTTACTGAACTCTGCTCTTTAAACTTGGGATAATAACCCACTTCCTAAGGCAGTAAGAGAGCTTTGGAGGCAGAACTTTGGCATTTAAATCTTGGCTCTGATGTATTTTGGCTGTCACCTTGAGCAAACCCATTTTGTGCCTCAGTTTCTTATCTCTAAAATGGGCATACTTTTAAGGACTTATAGGTATAAAGTGGGATGACCTCATCAAATGCTGTATGAAAATAACAATAATTATGAGTTCCAGCTATAAAAGCTTGGCACGTTGAGTTTTCAGAACGCCTTTTCTCCTCATTAGCAAAATAGGTTCCTCTGGTCCTGCCTTACCTCCTGTTCCTCTACACCAGTTCAGTGGCCTTACTTCTGTTTCTCCAGGAGAACTTGAAGCTTTCTCAAACTTGCTGATTTTCTGCCATAAACCCTCCTCTTTCTAACCCTCTAAAATAGGTTCTTCATCTGTATAATCCAGACTCATTTCAGGACTTAGCTAAATATCCCTGGTCTAGGTGAGCCCTCCCTGTGCCTCTGATTCAGGACAGCTCCCTTCTCACTCCCAACCCCTCACATGCTCTGTGCCCTGCTCTCTATGCTTGTCCTTTATAGAATGTATCACATTTGGAGTTTATTCTAGTTATGTTCTTTCTTGCTGAATGCCTGGCTTCCCCATGAGAGTGCATGAGCATAGGGACAGCTGGCACATCCACTGCAGTACCCACAATCCAGGCATAGGGCCAAACACACAGCAGATACCCACTAAACACACTCTCCCCTCTTGACTGAATACCAGCCCGGCTTGCTTGACCAGCTCACTGCTGGAGCCAGTAGCTCAACTTTATTCCTACAACTCCCCAAGGAGAGATACAGAAGAGCTGGTTGTCCTCAAGTTCATGTTTATTTAACTGAAATCAAAGTCTGATAGCTGAATAGTAAGACGGGCTCAGCAGGCAGGACGAACCCAGGCATGTTATTATTTACAGTGCATCCTGGCGTGGCTGGTAATACCCTTCCTTTATTCCTAGCCATGGAGCCCTGGCTCTCATTTCTGTTGAAGAAACAAAATCTTCTTTATGTAAACCCTTAAACAAAAGGGTTTCAAGTGGCATGGAGAGCCCCACTCTCTTTCAGAGCTGTGGGGCACCACTGTAATTCACACAGTATCCTCACAACTAGGGAAGAGGAAGAGGAGCCAAAAAGAATCAAAATCAGAAACAAAACAATTTTTCTGAAAAGGCATTCCTCAAAAGCCCTGTGCATTCAAAAGCCCTGTGCATTCAGAAAAGGGCTGGTTGAGTCATTTCCAGTTGTACAGTCAAAAAAAAAGAGCTATTTCTCTTTTTAAACTTTCAAAGATATTACTTACTCAGTGACAATCATATGTTCCTGATTTACTTTCAAAAGTAAGAAATTTTTGAAAAAATAAGGCCAACTGTGTTATGACACTATTGTTGAGACAGAAATTTCCAGTGCTGAGCAAATTAATATCTAGAAATGTTCTCTATTCTATGAATAGTTGAAGTAGATGTTGTAAGGGGACTTAAACATGTATTAGGAGAGTTTAGATGACAAATGATGGCAATTAAGAGCGTGGGTACTGCCAACACGTGGTACAACTATCATCTCCCCATGACAGGCATTGCTAAGTGATCATTGCCATTCAGCAGGACAGTGGAGAATGCTGGCTCTAGAATTATACTGCCTGGGTT
This sequence comes from Aselliscus stoliczkanus, assembly GCA_033961575.1. Taxonomy (NCBI): domain Eukaryota; kingdom Metazoa; phylum Chordata; class Mammalia; order Chiroptera; family Hipposideridae; genus Aselliscus; species Aselliscus stoliczkanus. The sequence goes on from CM066731.1 coordinate 31,419,317, forward strand.
CAAATCCTGGCTCTGCCATTTAACAGCTGCATGAACTTGGGCACTTTACTCAACCATGCTGTGCTTCAGTTAGCTCATTGATAAAGGAGTGGAGTCGTCATGACATTGACCAAGTGATCAAATGATTTCATATATATAAAGCACTTAGCATGCTTGGCCCAAAGTAAGTACTCAAGAAATATTAAGCTCAAGCCAAAATGAGACACAACCCTAGTGCCCATCAATAAGTGAATACATAAGTTGTGGCATATACGTATAACAGAATACTACTCAGCAATGAAAAGGAAAAAAGCTATTAACATACACAAAAACCTGGATGAATCTCACAATAAATATGCAGGGAGAAAAAAATAGACCAACAAAGTATATAGGGCATGATTCCCTTTACACAGAATTCTGGAAAATGCAACCTATAGTGACAGAAAGCATGCCAGCGGTTGCTTGGGAATGGGGAGACAGGGAGAGGCAGGAGGGACAGACTACAAAGGGGCATGATTCTTATATGGGTGATGGCTATGTTTATATCTTGATTGTGGTGACGGTTTCATAAGGGTGCACATAGTCAAAACTTATCAAACTATATACTTAATTATTACTATTAAGATTTTATTGGGGAGTTAGGGGAGGGGAACACTGTTGGGGAATCGAGGAAGGGGAACAGACAAGTTGCTGTCCTTTTGTTCTTCAGTCTAGTTGTGGAGGATGTCGCTTCACTGGCCCATGTTGGTATCATCATTGCTCTCTTCCTGGCTGATGCAGTCCCTCGCCGGCCATTGGACAGCTGCTCACGGCGGCTCATGCTGGCTGCCGGCTGCTCACGGTAGCTCCCGGCAGTCCACTGCAGCCCCCTGCAGCCTATACCACCACTGGCAACTCACAGTAGCCCAGCTCCAGGTCGAGCTGTTGTTCACCATCTTAGCTGTCGAAGGCGCAGCGTCACTGGCCCATGTGGGATCTGAACCAGCAGCCCTGCTTCTCAGAGCTCACGCTCCCAAGCCAACTCTTAACCAACGAGTCACTCAGCCGGCCCTCAAACTATATACTTTAAATACATGTGATTTGTTATATGTCAATTATATCTCAATAAAACTGTTTTTAAAAAAAGAAATATTAGGGTCGGCCGAGTGGTGCGGTGGTTGAGAGCTGGCTTGGGATGCCAGTGGCCCCGGTTCGGATCCCACATATGAGGGTTAGTGACACTGCCCTCTAAAAAAAAAAAACCACAAAAAACAAAAAACAAAACAAAAAAAGAAATATTAGCCATTACTATTACCCCATCCTTGGTTAATACAGTGCTCCAGGTGGTCACTACAGGATCAGAGTCAACACTAAGTTCTAGTCTTAATTGGTTTTCCCTGGTTTAGATGAGCCTTTTGATTCTCTCACTTATGAGAACTTATGATTCTATAACTTACTAGTCCTCACTAGTCCTGATTAGACCTTACACAAATCACTGAAACTCTTTGAGTCTAATTGTTTTTCATCAGTAACATGGAAATTATATCTCCCTTGCTTTCTGGATTGTTGTGAAGGTCAAATGTGGAAATTGTTCATCAAAGTGTTCCAAAATAATGTATGGTGTTGGGCAAACGTAGGGGGATGACATGTGTTACATGAGTTCGAATATTCAATGTATTTGCCAGGACTTGATCTGCTAGCAGAACTTGATAATAAGTACTTCTTTTTTTTTTAATTTTATTGGGGAATTGGGGGAAGGAAACTGACAAGTTGCTGTCCTTTTGTTCTTCAGTCTAGTTGTGGAGGACATTGCTTCACTGGCCCATGTTGGTATCATCATTGTGCTCTTCCTGGAAAAGGCAGATCTGTCACTGGCCTCTGGACAGCTGCTCACCGCAGCTCTTGGCAGCTCACACTGGCTGCCAGCCGCTCATGCTGGCTGCCGGCCACTCACTGTAGCTTATGGCAGCCCACTGTAGCAGGGGCTGCAGCTATGCCATCTCTGGGGACTCACGGCAGCCCAGCTCCAGGTGGAGCTGTTGTTAGCTGTAGAGAGCAGTGTCATTGGCCCTCATATGTGGGGTCCGAACCGGGGCCGCTGGCGTCCCAAGCCAGTTCTTAACCAATGTGCAACTTGGCTGGCCCTAATAAGTACTTCTTAAAGCAGCCCCTTTACAAATATTATTTGGATTTATGATTTTTGTGTGAATATCTTTGTTAGCTCATTTTTATGGTTAATCATTTTGGTCTGTGGAGAGGGTAGACTCAGAGATGTTAGTCTGAGGGACTCAGGCCAGGCCACTTGGAAAGGCCTGGCCAGTGTTAGAGGGAATCTCTGTATATAGAAACTTCCCAGGTGGAGAGTCTGCCCACCTATGGAAGCTTCTTCCTTCTGGCCAGAGGCTCGTGCCCTTCAATGAGTTGAAGCCAGGTCCTGGGTGGTGTAGCTGAGCCTGGCCTGATCTCTTGTATAAAATCTATTGTTTAGTATCACTCTAGAGAGCCTGCAGGGATGTTTGCAGGAAACAGCATATGTTAAAATATCTCATTTTGGGGGTGAGAGGGAGCTTGTACACCCAGAGTAAAAAGGACTGGAAAAATACAAACTAAAATTCTTCCAAATGTGTGCCAAGAGGTACAAACCAAAACACTAACAGTGGTTACTTTTAGACTTTGGGTTGGGAAGCTTTTCATTTTGTTCTCTTGGCTTATTTCTAGTTTGTAAAATTTGTACACTAAGTGTATATTGCTTTTGCAATAAGAAAACAAAAACAAAACAACAAAAACCACCAAACCGAAGTATTTCTGGCTTGGAATTGTTACCTTTGTTCAAAAAAGCAAGAAACATTCTTGTTACCTCTACCCAGTAGAGATAGCCATCAGCCGTAAACAAACAAAAATAAATAAAATGCCTCAAGCTTATGTATGATCTGCCAGCTGTGCCACAGGATAGTTTCAGGAAGGTCCTGCTGTGCCCCTTGACACCCAACTGAAAAGCACAGTGATGTCCCCCAGTGCTCCTTATGTCCCTTATTGCTAGATTTTGCTCTGTAATCCATACATGAATCTAAATTCTTAAATTGACATATTTTCTGCTTGCACCACTCAGCTTGAAACCAACTGTATTGTACCCTGAATCCCCCCAAGCCTCTCAGCCAGTGGGTCCAGAGCAGGTCACACCAAGGGTAATGAAATAGCTGTCACTGGTTCATGGCCCTCCCTGCTCAACTGAGATCTGGACCCACTGCAAAGAACCTCTTAAAAATGTGGTGATCCATTCAGGCCATGCCCACTGTCCTGTCTCATAGCTTCTGCGGTGTCCTTTTATCCTACATTGCACTACAGAGCCCAAACAGTCAAATTTCAAATCCCAGCTGTGGGATTTACTGTCTGTGTAAACTTGGGTGAGATATTTAACTTCTCTGTATCTCAGTTTCTTTATCAGTAAAATGGGCACAATAGTATCTATTTCATAGGGTTGTGTGAAGGATTAAGTAAACTACTATTGCAAAGTACTCTGAATAGCACCCAACGCATAGTAAGTACATATTAACTACTACTTTTATGACTGGCCAATGTTTCTGCTCAGCCTTTGGGCATCTACTCACTATTTCTCTGTAGGTTCCTAGCAGCATGAGAAACAAATCTTCATTGTACATATGGATGAAAAAGACCGAATAAAACCCAGGCAATGTTTCGCAGACTTCAATTTTATCCCAGCAAGCTGCTTGGATGAAGTTCTTAATGCAGCTTCCCTGGGAGGCATTTTTCTAAGACTAGACCTCATCTTTCACAGAGACAGCTGAAGCCAAATCTCAATCTTCAGAATTCTAGGAGCTGTGAGGGGCTCTAACTGTGATGGGTTTTATTCACTCTTCAGCAGCTTTCGCACGTGGGAGTTTTCAAAGCCTGATGCCCAGGCTGTACCCCAAGTCAATTAAATTGGGATCCCTGAAGGTGGGACCCAGGCATCAGTATTGCTTTAAAAGCTTCCCAGGTGATTCCAATATGCAATAAAGGCTGAAAAGTGCTGCCTAGGCCTAAACCAAACATCACCATAGTAACGGATCATAGATGGTGGCTAGTGTATGGTCTTATTTAAAGACATCGCAGATGCTAATAAACTGACGAGATTGGGGGCACAAAAGGCTCAGGAACGGGACCTTTAAGATGTGGAAGCTCCACAGTATTCTTTCACCTTTTTGAGAGAAGCTTAGTTTGGGGAACCCCAGATAGTATAGCTTGTATTCTTATAGTGCACAGGGTTTCAGGGGAACAACTCCTTCCTTTTTGATCAAATCTCTCACTTAGAACTCCATGCATGAGTCCAAAGGCAGGGCTCAGCGAAGGCAAGTCAAAGCCTCACATCTCTGAAGTGGCCCTGTCTTGGAGTCACAGTGTCTCCCTGAGAAGAACTGAGATATATATAAAGGGGAAATAACCAACCCTGCAGTACAAGGTGAGATGGGAAGCCGTGCCATGAAGCATAGAGAAGGGGGCTATGGAGAATACCTGAAGAGTTGGGGAGCAGCCCAGAAGAGCCCGCTGTGGAGGGACATGAGGTGTGTGTCCTTGGGAAAGATCCTTAACCTCACTGTGCTTCTGTTTCCTCAGATGTTAAAAGGAGATAATAGTACTTCTATCAGAGTCACTTTGAAGATGTAATGAGTTAGTACAGTGTATTAAACTTGGCACTGAGCAAGTCCTTATAAGGGTAGCTTATTATCATTATCCTCAGTATAATTATTAATTAAGCAGCAATGGTTATTCAGATTCTTTTACAACCTGGGTGGTATTTCCCTGAATAATATTCCCATCACTTTTGAGAAGCAACAAATTCCTTTCCGTTGTATATTTTGGGATAGCTTTGGGTGGTCCTTTCAATCCTGATATTCAAGGTCTGTGTTCATGTTATAAACATGAGTAACATCTATATGACCTGTAATCAAGGCATACCTCAGAGATATTGCAGGTTCAGTTCCAGGCCACCACAATAAAGTGAATATTGCAGTAACGTGAGTCACACGAGTTTTTCATTTTTCAGTGCATATAAGTTATATTTATACTATACTGTAGTCTATTAAGTGTGCAATAGCATTATGTCTAAAAAACAACGTACATACACCATAATTAAAATATAATTTATTGCTAAAAAATGCTAACAATAATCTGAGCCTTCAACAAGTCATAATTTTTTTGCCGGAGAAGAGTCCTGCCTCAATGTTGATGGTTGCTGACTGATCAGGATGGTGGTTGCTGAAGATTGGAGTGGTTGTGGCTAGTTCTAAATAAGACAATAGTAAAGTTTGCTGCATTGATTTCTCTGTAGCATGTGATAACATTTGATAGCATTTTACCCACAGAACTTCTTCCAAATTGGAATCAATCTTCTCAAATGCTGCCACTGCTTTATCAAGTAAGTTCATGAAATATTCTAAATCTTTCGTAGTCATTTCAATAACCTTCACAGCATCTTCATCAGGAGGAGATTCCGACTCAAGAAACCACTGTCTTTGCTCATCCATAAGAAGTGACTCCTCACCTGTGAAACTTTTATATGAGATTGTAGCAATTTTGTCATAACTTTAGGTTCCACTTCTAATTCTTGTTCTTTTGCTGTTTCAACTACATCTCCAGTTGCTTTCTCCATGGAAGTCTTGAACCCCTCCAATTCATCCATGAGGGTTCTTTAACTTCTTCGAAACTCCTGTTATAATAGTTTAACTTCTTCCCATGAATCACAAATATTCTTTTTTTTTTTTTTTTTTTTTTTTTTTTTAAAAGATTTTATTGGGGAATTGGCGGAGGGGAACAGCGTTGGGAAATCGGGGAAGGGGAACAGACAAGTTGCTGTCTTTTTGTTCTTCAGTTTAGTTGCGGAGGATGTTGCTTCACTGTTGGTATCGTCATTGCGCTCTTCCCGGATGAGGCAGATCGGTCGCTGGCCTCTGGATGTCGCTCACCCTGGCTATTGGCAGCTCACTCTTGGCTGCCAGCCGCTCACGCTGGCTGCGGGCCACTCACTATAGCCTATGGCAGCCCACACCATCACCGGGGCTCGCACAGCCCAGCTCCAGGTGGAGCTGTTGTTAGCTGTAGAGGGCAGTGTCACTGGCCCTCATGTGGGATCCGAACCGGGGCCGCTGGCATCCCAAAACCAGCGCTTAACCAATGCGCCACTCGGCCGGCCCCACAAATATTCTTAATGGCATCTATTGTAGAATGGTGAATCCTTTCCAGAGGTTTTCAATTGACTTTATCCAGATCCATCAGAGTAATCATCATCTATGGCAGCTATAGCCTTACAAAATGTATATCTTATTTTTTTTTTTCTTTGAGGGCAGTGTCACTGGCCCTCATATGTGGGACCCGAACCAGGGCCGCTGGCTTCCAAAACCAGCGCTTAACCACCGCGCCACTCGATTGGCCCCAAAATGTATATCTTAAATAATAAGAATTGAAACTCAGAATTACTCATTGGTCCATGGGCTGCTGTTAGCAGGCATGAAGCAACATTAACCTCATTGTGCATCTCCATCAGAGCTCTTGGGTGAGCAGGTGCATTGCCAATGAGCAGTAATATTTCGAAAGGAATCCTTTTATTCTGAACAGTAGGTCTCAACAATGGGCTTAAAATATTCAGTAAATCATATTGTAAACAGATGTACCATAATCCAGGCTTTGTTGTTCCATTTATAGAGCACAGGCAGAGTCTGTTTAGCATGCTTCTTAAGGACCCTAGGCTTTTTGAGCAGTAAATCAGAATTGTCTTCAACTTAAAGTTACCAGCCTCATTATCCCCTAACGAGAAGGTTAGCCTATCCTTTGAAACTTTGAAGGCAGGCATTGACATCTCTTCTCTAGCTATAAAAGTCCTAGATGGCATCTTCTTCCAATACAAGGCTGTTTCATCTTCATTGAAAATCTGTTGTTTGTAGCCACCTTCATTAATTATCTTAGCTAGATCTCTGGATAACTTGCTGCAGCTTCTCTGTCAGCACTTGCTGTTTCACCTTGCACTTTTATGTTATGGAGATGGCTTCTTTCCTTAAACCTAATGAACCAACCTCTGCTAATTTCAAACTTTTCTCCTGCAACTTCCTCACCGCTTTCAGCCTTTATAGAATTGAAGAGAGTTAGGGCTTTGCTCTGGATTAGGCTTTTGCTTAAGGGAATGTTGTAGCTGGTTTCATCTACCCAGACTACTAAAATTTCACATCAGCAATAAGTCTCTTGCTTACTTATTCACATGTTTACTGAAATCACACTTTTAATTTCCTTCAAGAACTTTTTCATTTATTTACAACTTTGCAGTTCTGCACAAGAGGCCCAACTTTTGGCCTGTCTAGGCTTTCAACATGCCTTACTCCCTAAGCTTAATCATTTCTAGCTTTTGATTTAAAGTGAGAGATGTGAGACTTTGTTTCACTTAGATGCCACTGAAGGGTTATTACTTGGTCTAATGTCAATATTGTTGTATTAGGGAATTAAGGAGGCCTTGCAAAGCAACTTAATAGAGTTGTAGATGCAGACCACCTGCTTCATATCGCAGCTCTACAAATTTTGCCATTTGGACCAAGTTTCTTAATTTCCCTTTGCCTCAGTTTCCCCATCTGTATATGAGGATAATATAAGTACCTACTTCAGGTGGCTGTTGTGACAATAAAATGAGTTAATTCATGTAGAGTTTAGAACGAAGCCTGGCAGAGTGTAAGTTCTCAAAAAGTGTTATCTATTATTATACTTATCTCTTGGGCATGTTTGAGCACTGTCCCTTGCACAGTACAGGATACACAGAAGGAGCTCAATAATATTCACCGATAAATTGTAACATCAATAACTGAAATGTTATTTCAGTTAAAAGTAGAAGTATAAAATTTCTATATATTATTATTATTATTATTATTATTATTTTTTTTTTTTTTTTTTTTTAGCTGAGCTATCCTGCCACTTGTTGGCAGCTTAGCCGCAGCTCAACTCAGGCTGGGCATCAAACTGCTGTTGCTCAGAGCTCAGCTCACACTCTTGAGCAAGCTCTTAACCAACTGAGCCACTCGGCCGTCTATATATTATTGAAGTTATCAGCTTACAATAGCATGTTTTAAGTATATTTTATGAAAGCCTCATGGTAACCACAAACAAAAAACCTATAGTAGATATACAAAAAATTATAATAGGATAAAGGATAAAGGAATCAAAGCATACCACCAAAAAATCATCAAATCACAAAAGAAGGCAGGTAGAGAGGAAGGGACCAAAGAACTAAAAAATAGTCAAACAATTAATAAAATGGCAATAGTGAGTCCCTACTTATCAATAATTACTGTGAATGTAAACAAATTAAATTCTCTCATCATAAGACAAAGAATGACTAAATGAATAAAAAAACCCAAAAGATCCAATGGTATTCTGCTGACAAGAGACTGATGTTAGCTTGAAGGACACACAGGCTGAAAGTGAAGGGGTATAAAAAGATATTCCAAGCAAATGATAACCGAGAGAGCAGGGTAGATTTACTTATAACACACACTAACACACACACACACACACACACACACACACACACACACACACAAAATTTCACCTAAAAATATCACAAGAGACAAGAAAGGTCATTATATAATATAAAAAGGTGAAGTAATCAAGAAGGTATAACAATTGTAAATATTATGCACCTAACATTGGAGCACTGACATATATAGCGTACATACTAAGGGAACTAAAAGAGAAATAAATAGCAATACAATAATAGTAGGAGACTTTAATACCCCGGTTCTCAACCATGGATAAACCATCCAGACAAAGAACCAATGAGGAAACAGTGAATTTAAACAACACCATAGTCAAAATGAACCTAACAGCTACATTCCAACCAACAACAGAAGAGTACATACTCTTCTCAAGTGCAAACAGTCTCAAAAAATTTAAGATAGAAATTATGTCAAACATCTTTTCTGAAACAATGGTATGAAGCTAGAAATCTATAACAGTGGGAAAATTGGAAAATTCACAAATATATGGAAATTAAACAGCACACTTCTGAACTACCAATGGATCAAAGAAGAGATCAAATGGGAGATCAAAAGATATCTTGAAACAAATGGAAATGGAATCACAACATACCAAAACTTAAAGGATACAGCAAAAGCAGTTCTAGAGGAAAGTTTATAGCTATAAACACCCGCATTAAGAACAAAGAAAGTTCTCAAATAGCCTATGTTACACCTCAAGGAATGAGATAAAGAAAAAGAAACTAGGCCCAAAATTAGCTGAAGGAAGGAAATAATAAAGATTAGAAAAGAAATAAATGTAATAGAGAATAAGAAAGAATAGACAAGATTAACAACATTAACAATTGGTTCCCTAAAAAGACAAATTTGTCAAACCTTTAGCTACACTCACCAGGAAAAAAAAAGAGGATTCAAATAAATCAGAAACGAAAGAGGAGACATTATAACTAACATCATAGAAATACAAAGGATTGTGAGACTACTGCATACAATTATATACCAACAAATTGGATGACCTAGAAGAAATTAATAAATTTATAGAAACATATAACCTAACAAAACCAAATGATGAAAAAATATCAAAATTAACAGATTGATTACCACTAAGGAGATTGCATCAGTATTCAAAAGCTTCCCAACAAACCAAAGTCCAAGACCAGACAGCTTCACTGGTGAATTATACCAAACATTTAAAGAAGAATAAATACCAATTCTTCTCAAACTCTTCCAAGAAAATAGAAGAGAGAACACTTTCAAATATTTTATGAGGCCACCATTACCCTGATACCAAAACCAAACAAAAACACCACCAAAAAAAAAAAAAAAAAAAGAAGGAAATTACTGGCGAATATTCCTGATGAACAAAGATGCAAATATTCTCAACAAAAATATTAGCAAACTAAATTCAACCATACATTAAAAGGATCATATACCATGACCAAGTGGGATTTATTTCAGGGATGCAAGGATGGTTGAACATCCACAAAAATCAATGTGATACACCACATTAATAAAATGCAGGATAAAAACCATATGATCATCTTAATAGCTGTAGAAAAAGCATTTGACAAAATTCAACATCCATGTATGATGAAAATTCTCAACAAAGTGGGTATACAGAGAACATACCTCAACATAATAAAGTCCATATATGAGAAGCCCAAGGCTAACATCATACTCAATGGTGAAAAACTTAAATTTTTTTCTCTAAGATCAGTAACAACCAAGGATGCCCACTCTCCCCATTTTTATTCAACACACTGGAAATCCTAGTCAGAGAAATTAGGCAAGAAGAAATAAAAGGCACCTAAATCAGAAAGAAAGAAGTAAAACTGTCACTATTTGCAAGTGATATGATACATGATATTATATACAGAAAATCCTAAAGACTCCACCAAAAAACAAAAACTAAAAAGCTTAGAATTAACCAAGGAAGTCAGTTAAGTTGCAGGATACAAAATCAAAATTCAAAAATTTGTTGCATTTCTGTTGCATTATTCACTAATAATGAACTATGAGAAAGAGAAATTAACAATTTCATTTACAATTACATCAAAAAGAATACCTAGGAATAAATTTAACCGAAGAAGTAAAAGACCTGTATACCGAAAACTATTAGACATCGATGAAAGAAATTGAAGACACAAATAAATGGAAAGATATCCTGTGCTCATGAATTGAAAGAGTATTGTTAATATATCCATACTACCCAAAGCAATCTATAGATTTCATGTAATCCCTATCAAAATTTTAATGAAATTTTTCACAGAAATAGGACAATCCTAAAATTTGTATGGAACTAAAAACGACCTGAAGAGCCAAAGCAATCTTGAGAAAGAAGAACAAAGCTGAAAGAATTACAGTCCCTGGTATTACAGAGACATTGCCGTATTAGAAATGATGTGTGACACAGAGTCTTGCCTTTCCATTGTGATAAAAAAAACTACACTGAATGCTGCTGCCCATGCAACAGAAAGGCAGGGATCTTCAATACAGGTCAATACAGGAAGTGGCACTTTGAACCTTAGTAACAGTGTGCAACAAGTTTCAACTTGTTTGGTGCAGTCAGTAGGGTGTGAGCTATGGTTGAGAGAAGGTGTGTTTTAAAGTGCGCCTTAAATAATGGAGATGAACAATGCATTAACATGAAACGGTTTTATCCTCCATCATGACAACGCTCCATGTCACACATCACTTCTGGTACAGCAATTTCTGTCAAATAAAAACATTATAGCATGTCCTCATCTACCTTATTCACTGGATCTGGCACCATGGGATTTCTCGCTCTTCCTCAAAGTCAAAATGACCATGAATATTTTGAATTGATTCAGGAAATCAAGGCAGCCAGGACAGTACAACTAAAGACACTCACGAAAGAGGACTTCCAGAACTGCTTCAGAAAGTGGCAAGAATGATGGGTAAGTGTGTTTAAAGAAAGGGGGAATATTTTGAGGGGGATTAATGGCAATGTGTCTTTTTTTGTAAAATTTTTTAAAATTTAAAAGTGCACTCTGTTTTGATCATACCTTATATATACCCACATGTTCACTAGAGTATTATTTACAGTAGCCAATACATGGAAATAACCATCAAAGGGTGAATAGATAAAGAAAATGTGAGATATGTATATATATATATATATATATATATCTGAATATTGTTCAGTAATTAAAAAGGAAGGAAATCTTGCCATTTGCAACATGGGTGTACCTTGAGGGCATTATGTTGAGTGAAATAAGTCAGACAGAGAAAGACAATTACCATATGATCTCACTTACATGTAGAACCTAAAAAAACAAAACAACCAAGCTTATAAATACAGAGAACGAATTGGTGGTTGGCAGCGGAGGTGGGCAAAATGGTTAAAGGTGGTCAAAAGGCACAAACTTCCAGTTATAAAACAAATAAGTCTTAGGGATGCAATGTACATCATGGTGATTATAGATAATAATACTATATTTCATTGCTAAAAGAGTAAATCTTAAAAATTCTTACCACAAGACAAAACATTTTGTAACTATGTATAGTGATGGATGTTAACTAGACTATTATATTGATCCTTTTGTAATATACACAAATATTGAATCATGTTGCACATCTGAAACTAATATAATGTTATGTGTCAATTATATCTCAATTATTTAAAATGGGCAAAAAACCCGAATAGGTATTTTCCCAAAGAAGATATACAAATGGCCAACAGGTACATGAAAAGGTGCTCAACATCACTAATCATCAAGGAAATACAAATCGAAACCACAAAGAGACATTACTTCATACTATTAGGATAACTGTTTTCAAAAACAAAAGATATAACAAGCGAGGATGTGGGGAATAAAGAACTCTTGTGCACTGTTTGCCCAAATGTAGACTGGTGCAGCCACTATGAAAAACAGTATAGCGATTCCTCAAAAAGCTGACATATGATCCAGCAATCCCATTTCTGGGTATATAACCAAAGGAAATGAAATCATATCTCAAGGAGATATTTGCACCCCTATATTCATTGCAGCATTATTTACAATAGTTAAGACATGGAAATAACCTAGGTGTCCATGAACGGATGACTGGATAGAGGAAATGTGGTATGTATATGTACAATGGAATATTTTTCAGCCACAAAAAAGGAAATCCTACTTTGGATGGTAGGATGGATGAACCTTGAGGACATTATGCTAAGTAAGTCAGACAAAAACAAATACTATATGGTATCACTTATATGAGGAATCTAAAAAAAACAAACTCATAGAAACAGGGAGTAGATTGGTGATTGCTAGGGGTTGGGAGTGAAGGAATGGGTGGTGGTAAATAAAAGGTACAAGCTTTCAGTTTTGAAATGAATCTGTTCTAGGGATCTAATGTAAAGCATGGTGATTATAGTTAACAATACTATATTTTATACTTGAAAATGCTAAGAGAGTAGATCTTAAATGTTCTCACTACAAAAAAAAATGGTAACTATGTGAGGTGTTCAATGTGTTAACTAATCTTATGATGGGAATCATTTTGCAATATATACAATGTATCAAATTATCACATTGTACACCTTAAACTTACACAAAATTATGTCAATTATATCTCCATAAAGTTGGAAAAAATAAAATAGAAAATAATCTGGCCAAAAAACGTTCATTGACTGAATGAGTGCATAAGAGATGACTAGGAGGAGCAGACATCAGAGATGGAGGAGGACAGGGACTTGCACAGAGGCTGGCCGTGTTCCAGTTCAGTTTCAGTGCTGGCTTTAGAGAAAGACAGGAAATGGCCCTGTTTGGACACCACTACGGGGTTGAGCCAGGATGCTCAACCAGGTAGAAGAAAATTCCCAGGAGGACAGGCCTGACCAGGATGCTCTGCTTTGCTGCCCTGAAGACTGGCCAGATCCCAGAGTCTACCTGATCAGCCTCTGCCCCAGTGGACACCTCAGGGACATCCACATCCCTGGCTTTGATTTAGGGTGGCTCTCCAGATCAGAAATGGCCCACAGACAGGGGAAAAACCTCAGGGCCCATCTTCCCTGGACTGGAAATCCCCTTGAAGTGAGTACAGCTATTAACACAATTTCATAGAGGAAAAACATGCAGTTTAAGAGTCCGCTAACTTGCCCAAAGACCCTCAACTAGATGACACTGAGCTGGGATATAAATTACTGTTGCCATTTTCTTAAGTCACTACATTTTATGGCCTCCCTAACTTAAGGCTCAAAGTCCCAAGTCCCTTTTCTGTAAAACCAGAACTGTCGATGGTTCCTAGCTCAGTTACTGGGTACATTCAATGGCATCATGCATATCAGAGCCTGGCACACAGTAAGCATGCAGGAAATAATGGATGTTAAGCAAGTGTTGGTTCCTCTTCACTAATCTCATATTTCCATTTCAGGCACTCAGCTCTCACCCAGTGGTGACATGCATTTTAAGGCACTTTCAATGATTCTGATTCAATCCTGACATACACTACTCAGACTTATGAGAAAATGATCTGTGACCTTGGAAAAGTTACTCCACCCTCTCGTCCTGTTCTGTCACTGTGCATGATTACCTGGGAGAGTTATGGGCAGATCCAAAGGACAGGAGGGAGCATGGGGACAGCCCAGTGCCTACCTTGTGACAGACATATGTGTGGCTGCTGCTTTCTTCTACCTTCCTTCAATGCCAGTGGCCACGGCGAGGTGGGAGCAATTCTACCCTGATTTAACTAAAATAAGAGAAATAGGAGGATTATTTTCCACAGCAACTAAAAATGAGAGACTGTTGAAAGAACTTGGGATGCTCAGTCCAGATAACAAAGGGTTTATGTGAACATAGCTAACTGAGTGCTGGCACCTATTTGAAATCAGAGCTTCTTGAGAACCAAGAGAGGCCCAAGCCACTTCTATTTAATGAGGTTTCTGGTATATTAATGAAAAAAAAATTTTGTTTTAAGGAAAAATATTTAATAGTTAAAAAATACTAAAGCAGGGTTACAAATACAATTAACTATTGAACAGTGTGGGGCCAGCCCACCCAACCCCACAGTTAAAAATCCGGGTATAATTTAAGTTGGCCCTCTGAATACTCGGATACCTGATCTCACATTTTAAATACAGTTGACCCTAGGGCTGGCCGAGCTGGCTTGGGACGCCAGCGGCCCCGGTTTGGGTCCCACATATGAGGGCCAGTAACACTGCCCTCAAAAAAAATAATAATAATAAAATAAAATACAGTTGACCCTTGAACAAGGCAGGTTTGAATTGCACTGGTCCATTTACACGGGGATTTAAAAACTCCTTAAGTGTTACCTTTAACGAATATTAACACACACAAAAACTGAGCCTGATATAATAGTGCTAGTCATAGAGTAATTACTAGATTTATGTATTTTTTTGAAAATCGGTAATTCATAGTGCACTGCAGGCAGTGTTAATGGGACACCAACTTTTTTCAATCCTGTCAAGGAATCTACTTAAAGACAATGTCAACATCGGGAGTTTGACAGTGGGTCTAAGTGTGACCTTTCTGTTTCTATCTTTCATGATAGACCTATTGTGAGGGAGATTGGGCATTCTGCAAGCCACAGAGATCAGAATGGGGCCGTGGAGTTGACCCTTGGAGAGGGCTGGTTTCTTCTTTGCTGTGCACCCCCGACCCCCTACCCTCCAGCACATAGCCCGACCCTGAGATGTTGGAGCCGGGTGCAAAGTAGTTTGTGCATTACTAGTTTAGCACGGCTGCAGTACATCTATGCGGCTGGAGCAACGATTTTTAACTTTTGGAGGTTCAGGGAACCCTCTGAAAATCTGATAAACACTCTGGACCTTCTCCCCGGAAGAATTATATCTCCCCACTCACTCACCCAAGCACAGTTTTACCCACGCAAGTAGCCCCCAGGAGTCCATGGACTCCAGGCTGACATCCCTGGCCAGAGGACAGCTCTGGCACTCTCTAGGGTCGCCCTCTATTCTGATTTCTGTCCCAGGTCCCGCCTAGCACCTGGGAGCCCTGCCTTGGGCGTAAGCTGGCGGTGGGCGGTGCCCGGCCCTTGGCCATAGGCGAGCTCCACTCTCCACTGGTCCCGGACTCGAGCTGCGCAGCCAGAGTGGAGCGGGCACCTGGAGGCTGCGCGCCCCGGCACCCGACCCGACTTGCGGACGCCCAGGGCAAAGGGGAAGCGGGAGCAGGGCCCCACCCCGGACGGCGTGGCTAGCCAGGCTGCGCCCACCGCCCAGGGGCTCCGAGCCGAGCCCTGTGTCGCCTCAGGTCCGGCTCCTGGACTGTTCCGCGGAGCTGGGACTCGCGGACGGCGTCAGCGCCACAGGTCAGGTTCGTCCGCTGCAACCCCAACCCGGACTCGCGCACTGAACCTCCGCCACCGCCCGAGCCATGAAGATGCACTTTTGTATTCCGGTGTCCCAGCAGCAGCCGGACGCGCTGGGGGGACGCTACACGGTACGCCGGGAGCCGGGGTCCCACTGGGCAGGGAGGAGGCGGTGACAGGGTCGGGGCTCACCAGATCGCTGGGCTAACCCGGGATGGGACGTCTCTGTGTCTGCAGCTGTACTCCGTGTACCTGGACGGGTTCCTCTTCTGCAGGGTGCGCTACAGCCAGCTGCATCGTTGGAACGAACAGGTGAGCTGGTTCGAGGCAGGTACCAACCTGCTCACCTGAGGCAAGTGAGGAAAAGTACACCCAGAGGGGTCTGGGAACGTGACTCTGGCAAGATACTGGGGCTTTTTAGGGCTTCAGGCTCCTAATCTGTGAAACAGGGCTGTGGTAAGGATTAATTGTGAATTGCTTGGAAAACAATTCAGTGAATACATGTTGCTGGTCCTAATTAATCATCTACAATTGGGAGATAAGGGAACAGGGTACCGGTGATTCTCCCAACCAACCCCTTCCAGCCCAACGATCCCCACCAGCTCCACCTGGCATGGTGCTGGGCAATGGTGGGCTCCAGTTCAGTGCCAGCTGCACCCCAGGACAGTGTCCCCATTCAGAATGAGCAAACCAAGTCTAGACCAAGGCATAGTCTTAGAAATCCTGTACATGGTATTTAATCTCCTTTCTCCCAGAGTTCTTAAACTTACCCCCCTTTAAAAAGGCGTGTCTTTATTTTTGTTTCCAAACCACTGTATTCATAGGCCTCAAGTACTGGCAGGCTTGGAAACCCAGGAAACAGATAACGATAATATCAAGACTGGAGACCATTTCCCACCGTAGTTTCTCACTCTGATGTCCTGATAGCATTTTCTCTGGGACGAAGACTGATTTATTAGCCTGCTCTAATGGATTTCATTATCCCAATAAAGATGTGTTGCAAGTCTTCAAAATGGGGTTATGGGAGTAAAGTTCGGAAATAAAATTCACCCTCTCCCCAACCCCCATGCACAGTATTTTGTTTTTATTTGTTTTTTAGATCTTGTATCCTGATGATAAAGAGGAGAGAGAGAGAGAGAGAGAGAGAGAGAGAGAGAGAGAGAGAGAGAGAGAATGAGAGAGAGAATGAGAAAGGGAGGGAGGAAGGGATGGAGGAAGGAATCTTGTCCAGGAAATAGCTATTAATATTAACATTTTGGGGAAAGTCCTTTCAGACAATTTCTGGGATTCTAGTAAGTATACACACCATGTTTCCTTCAGTTGATGGACCGCTCAGTTTCAGTTTTCTATGAAAAACCTCACTGCAGTGAGCCCTCTTGCTCATACATAAAAAAAAGCACCAAACAGCTGTAATGTAGTTGTTTATTTGTGTGATGCCTTTGAATTGCTACCACGTGATGCAGTGCCTGTGAACCAGTAAGTCCTCAGCAATGATTGTCAGATGACTGGATGAGGAAGGGCATGGCTTCAGACTCCTGAAAGATGAGAAGTTACTGTGACCAAAACGTGTTTGGAATGCTGGGAAGACTGCAGAGGCAGGCGGATGGGGATCTCAAAGGAAGAGAAAGGTTAGGTGTTTTAGGCATTTGGAGGAGGAAGTTGAGGTATCATCTCTCATCCTCATCTGTTTCTCTGCAATGTGAGTGAGGATTGGGAAGGAAGCTCTCACAGAGTGAAAAGCAGGAGGTAACCAGGAGGAGCAAGAAGATGATGGAATTGACTGACCATTTCCTAGCTGGTCACCTCACCTCTTTTTTGACCTTCAGTTTTCTTATCAGAAATAATAAACAAATAGGTGGTTATGGATGTCAGTGTCACAGGGTGGGTACCTGTGAAGATTAGGGACCATTTTCTCATACAGCCTGGCACATAATACATGCTCAATAAACACTGACTGACTGAAAGACTTGAAGAAATCCTGAATCTGGCCCTCTGTAACCAACAGGCTCAGGAGCATGCTTGTTTTCAGAAAAACTTGGACCTATCAAATACTAGCAGGTCCAGAAGCAGGGACATAAAGTGAATTAACTTTTATTCTTGATCTTCTGTTTTGGAAGTCATGAACAAGAGGCTGTTTGTGACTCACTGCAGTGAACTCTTACATATTGTAGACTGTAGAGTATACAATAGATATTAATGAATACTTCATATTTGTTTCAGATTTCTCTATTCCTAGAGTGGAGATTTCTTTATCCAGTTTCCAGCTACCTTATACCTTGCACTTACCATTCTTTCCCCTTTCTGTAGGAAAAAACTCCATTTTAAAGAAACTGGTTAGATATTAGGTGTCTTTTGGTATTTATTATTAATTTAAAACAAAAACTAACATTAAACAGTTACTGTGTGCTAAGGTTGGTGCCAAGAGCTTTACATGTAATAAATAGTATGTTTAATTTTTACAACAGTTCTATAGTTAGCCCCATTTAACAGATGAGAAAACTGAGGCACAACTTGCTAAAGTCATACTGCTAGTAAGTGTTGGAGACAGGATTTGATCTCCAGAACCTGCTCTGACCCATTACATTTTGTGGTTTGCCAAAGTTGACAAAATAAATTGTATCAGTAACACAATTGAGTCAAACGATTGAGTTCAAACTAACATGTTTTTACTTTATTTTGGAATAACATAAAATTCCCCAATTTGGGCCAGCTGAGTGGCACGGTGGTTAAGCGCTGGTTTGGGAAGCCAGCGGCCCCGGTTTGGGTCCCACATATGAGGGCCAGTAACACTGCCCTCAAAAAAAAAAAAAAATTCCCCAATTTTAGGTGTTCAGAGTGATGCAGTAAGTATATACAGTGGCCACCACCATAATCAAGATAGAGAACAGTTCCCATATTCTAAAAGTTCCCTTGTCTCCTTTGCCCTTGATCCCCTCCCTCTACCTCTGGCTGCAGGCAACCAGGATCTGCTTTCTGTCATCTGAGTTCCAGGCACAGGATTTAATTCCAGCTGCCCAGCAATCCCCTGTAATGTTGGTATTGTAATCATCATCACTCCCGTTTTATAGACAAAGAGTCTGAGTAAAGTTGCCAGATAGAGCAAATAAAAATACAGGATCCCCTGTGAATTTCAGATAAACAACAAACACTTTCAGTATAAGTATGTCCCGAGCAATATTTGGGACATACTTCACTGGACATCCTGTATTTTATCTGGCAACCCTAAGTCTGAAGCAAACATTGGGTGACCTCTTCCAGCCACTTTTCATCTAGATTTTATTTTTCCTATCCCATAGAAGATGTGAAGTGGCTCAGAGTTTTTAATCTGATTTAATTCAAAGCACTATAGAAAAGGAAATATAAAGGCCCTATCTGTGTGTGTGTGTGTGTGTGTGTGTGTGTGTGTGTGTGTGTGTGTGTATTGAGTATATAAGTATATTTCCAATTGATTACCTGGGAAGTTCTGCATCTTGATAGAATAGAAATTTCATCTTATAGAATTAACTGACTTATTCATTTACTTAAGAACTATTTATTAAGTTCTTACTACTATATGCCATGCACTGTGTTAAATTAGGTGAAGACTGAATTGAGCACATGTGATTTTTGGCTTTAATAATTGGATTTCTATTTTGCATGTTGTATATTGTTTTGTACTGCTTGTACATTAGAACTCTAAGATTGAGGAGGAACACCTGGCCCAGTTGACATGGACCCTGCTCCTTCTCAGCCAAGTTATGTGGAAGCTAATGAATGTAAGACCATACCTGGGGAGAGGTGGTTATATTTCCAAGAGGTCAGTTGTCTGAAGTCATTGCCTGCAGCCCTATCCCCTGGTGAGGCTCCTTCGAGGTCTGGCAGCTTGCCCCCTCTGCTGCTGAATGCTGCCCATCTCTCTGCCATGTGACTATCTGACCTGACATCTTTCTGTGCCTTGAGATGAATAAAACCAGTTTGATTTATGTCTGTGCCCTTGCCTGCACCAAATCCCTCAAATGGACTTAAAGAAATTTGTGAAGGAAACATTTAACTGGCTCGTTTTAGCCAAGTATTAAAATGAGGCCATCTGTGTACGCGATACTGAACTCTATGAAAAGATGCTTGCCTCTTTGCAAATGTTCTGCCAGCATCCGACATGGCAATGGGCCTTCAATGGGAGAGGAGGGTTGTGCAAGACCACATGTACTGGTCCAGGCTTTCTCCCTGCCCAGGGCAGACCCAGCTTGGCTCCTTCCCCTCTTTCACCTGATCTTCTTTCTTCCCCAGTCAAACCCTCTGTCCTATCAGGCTGGTGCATTCATTGCTTCTACCTGGCTCATGTCCCCCTCCTGGAAAGACTGCAGCTTTCTAGCCAACTGGTCAGGGACCAGCCCTTTCTCAAGGTCCACCTTAAGCCTCACCTCCTCTGGGAAGTCCCCCCTGATGGCATGAGATATCTCTCTCTGATTTCTGTGCCACTTCGAGTATAGACCTTGCCATGTTTCTCTTTTTGTATGTATATTTTGTCTGCCCTGATTATTTAGTTGCAAAAGCCAAATATTTAAATAAAGGAATGAAGGCTGTAGGCATGCATACCCAGCACAGAATCCTACTTTAGTAGATACTCAATAGAGATTTGGTGAAGGAGGAAGAGGAGGAGGGAAGGGGGAGGAAAATGAGGGGGAGGAGAAGGAAAAAGCAGTGAAGAAACTGTATCCAAGTTCTGCCACTCATTAGCTTGTAGGATCTTGGTTTAAGTCATTTCTCTCCCTAAACTTCAGGTTACTCTTCTTGTAATCTTGTCAAGGTGAAAGGATGTTGTCAGGTACCCACATTGTCAAGGTGGGAGGATGGCGATGTTAATGGCGATGATGATCATCTGCCTCACAGAGTTATTCTGAGGAACAAATGGGATTATGTATAAACTCCAGGCTAATGTTCTTTGGTACCAGATGTTGCAGCCCAGATTGCTTTGAGCAGTGGCTCTTTATCTGGAGAATCTGGGATTTTGATTACAAGGGGCGTTAAAGAGGTGGGATGAGTGACTCCACAGTAGAAAAAGAGACTGTAGAAAGGCCATTGTGTCTGTAATTCCATTTGTCCGAGGTCACCCTGTGAGTGCATAGCCCAGAAAGAGGTAATATCTTCAATTGACCTGTAAAGTCTTCTTTGTGTTAAAATGCAGAACTGCATGATGGAAAAACAAGTGTAGGAGATTGTGCTGGGATTCAAAAAATATATCTGAACATGGTCTTTCAGGGAAAAAAAAAAAAAGACCAAATAAAAACACCTCACAACAAAAGGACAGAAATGTGTTTTCCTTTTGGTCTCTTGAAACAGTTTTTTGAAAGAGTGGGCTAAACTGTAATACCAGATAATTCTCAGTATGCTACTGGCTTTAATACCTAAACTATGTGCTGTCTGAGACCATTCGGAAAGGCTATATTTTGATAGAGCTGAAGAACTTGTGAGTTGATGAGTGACTAGTTTACTGTATGTTTATCTTCACCCTTTCACCAATATTAGAGAAGGGAGGGGAAAGATTCTTTGAGAAGTCAGCTCAGGTGGTAAAACCTGCTGGGAGAGTTTTTGCTCTGTGATGCAGATTAAAACCTCAGTCCTTGTTGACTTCCCCCCACCCCCCAGATCTTGGCCTTAGGGAAGGGGCTTCTGAAAGCTGCTCTCCTACAGATGGATAATGCAGGCAGCCCTGCTGGTTCAAGGCTGCTGTGATTCAAACCAATTTGGGAGCATCTGTGACATTTATGAACACATGCCAAAGAGAACAATTGCCTTTTAAAGATCACTTAATCAGTTAATCAAAATATAATTGCATGAGAAGAAGACAGGATTTTGCTTCTAGTCAATAGAATTAGCAGTTATGGGGTACAGAAATTCCAGGATATTTGAGCAACCCTGCCAGGGATGCTGCTGCATACCAGTTGCCTTTGCACAGTCTCTGGCATAACAGGAAAATATCCTTGAACTTAAAAGAAACAGAATTGTCATAATATTTTACACTATTGACACTAGATTTAGAAGAAAGTTTGCAAACTTAAATGGCTACAGGAGTCAGGCAGGTAATTTAAATGAAAGGCGTGGATCAGGTGAGAGGCAATGGGGAGTGGTAGGAACTGCTTAGGTCTCTAAAGGGGATGGTGGCCTGAGAGAATGGGAACCCAGTTATTCCAGACCTTCTGATTTTTTTCAGAGAAGCCAGAATATCAGTTTTTAAAATAAACTTTAATTTTGTAGACCAGTTTTAGATTTACAGAAAAATTGCAGAGATAATACAGAGTTCTACCCAGTTTTCCCTATTGTTTTCCATTAGTATGATACATTTATTACAGTTAATGAACCAGTATTGTTACACTATTATTAAGTATAGTCCATAATTTATTTAGACTTTACCTAATGTCCTTAGTGTTCACCTAATGTCCTATTTCTGTTCCAGGATCCCATCTAGAATACCACATTACATTTAGTTGTCATGTCTCCTTAGGCTCCTATTGACTGTGACAGTTTCTCAGACTTACCTTGGTTTTTGCCCTCATGTGTGGGACCTGAACCCGGGCCTCTGGCTTCCCAAGCCAGCGCTTAACCACTGTGCCACTCGGCTGGCCCAGACTTTCCTTGTTTTTAATGACTTTGTCTTGAGGAGCACTGGTCAGATATTTTGTGGAATGTCCCTCTCTAGGAATCTCATGTTTTCACATGTCCAGACTGGGGTGATGTGTTTTGAGAAGAAGGGAGACCACAAAGGTCAAGTTCTATTCTTCTTTTTTAAAAAAAAAAAAAATATTGGGGAATTGGAGGAGGGAACAGTGTTGGGGAATTTGGGAGGGGGACCAGCCAAGCAGTTGTTCTTCAATCTTTGTTGTGGAGGGCACCAGTCGCTATCTGGCTGTCTGTTGGCAGCTCATGGCCTCTAAGCTCAAGGTGCTGTGTTACAATCTTAGTTGAGGGTGGGTGTAGCCACTATCCCATGCAGGAGTCGAACCAGCAGCTTTGTTGTTAGGAGTGCATGCTCTATCTTCTGAGCCATCTAGGCGGCAGCTCATCTCAAGGTGCTGAGTTTGGTCTTAGTTGCGGGTGGGCGTAGCCCACCATTGAACAGGCAATCTTGTTGTTAGGAGCATGTGCTCTCACCAGCTGAGCAGGCAGCTCATCTCGGGCTCAGCATCACTGGCCCATGAGGGAATCGAACCGGGGCCCCTGTTGCTCAGAGCTTGAGCTCTTAAGCTAACTCTTAACCAACTGGGCCACTCAGCTGGCCCTTGAGTTCCATTCTAATCACATCATATCAAGGGTACCTGCTAGCAACATGACTTACTACTGTTGATGTTGACCTTGATCACTGTACTGAGGCAGTGTCTGTCAGGTTTCACCACTGTAACTCTTTTACCTCCCCTTCCATAGTGTACTCTTTAGGAGGAAGTCACTATGTATAGCCCACACTTAGAGTAGGAAGTTATGCTCTATCTCCTTGTGGGGTGAGTGTGTACATAAATTATTTAGGATTCTTTTGTACAGGAGATTTGTCTATTTGCTCCTATTTATTTATTTATTCAATAATTTATATCTGTATGAACTCCTGGATATTTACTTTATACTTTGGGTTATACTTCAATACGACTTTATTTTATTGCTCAAATTGTTCTAGTTTTGGCCTATGGGAGTGCTTTCAGTTTGCTCCTATGTCTCTTTAATATATCCCTATTGTTGACTTTTTGTTTTTGCTGCTGTTTTTTTTTATTTAATTTTATTGGGAACAGTGTGTTTTTCCAGGACCCATCAGCTCCAAGCCAAGTCATTGTTTTCAGTCTAGTTGTGGAGGGTGCAGCTCAGTTCCAAGTCCAGTTGCCATTTTCAATCTAGTTGTGGGGGACACAGCCCACCATCCCATAAGGGAATCGAACCAGCAACCTTGTTCAGAGCACGCTCTCTAACCAACTGAGCCACCTGGCCACCCCTGCTGTTGTTTTGAGTACTTCCTTGTTTTCTGGTGCTATAAGATGCTCCAGACTCATCTTGCATCTTTACTGCCTCAGTCCTAGAATCAGCCATTTATCCATGGAGCCCTGGTAGCTTTTATTGGAGAACAGTATTAGAAACCAAGATCTGGGCACTAGGTGTTTGTTGTTACTGCACTGTTGTTGCTTCCTGTTCCTCTCAGCTGACAGAGTTAGGAATATATACATATACATATACATATATATGTGTGTATATGCATATCTGTAAATAGTTCTATGTGTACCCATCTGTATCTGCGAGGTGTGATCAAACAATATGGTGAATGTTTAAATTGAAAAAACTCATCACAGTAAAAGACACATTGCCATTAATCCCCCTCAAAATACTTCCCCTTGCTTTGAACGCACTTATCCCATTGTTCTTGCTATTTTCTGAAGCAGTTCTGGAAGTCCTCTTTCATGAGTGTTTTCAGTTGTGCAGTATGGCTGCCTCGATGTCCTGAATCTTTTTGACTCTAGGGAAGAGCCAGAAGTTGCATGGTGACAGATCTGGTGAATATGGTGGATGACGACACACCATGTTTTTATTTGACAAAAACTGCTGTATATCAGAAGCGATGTGTGACACGGAGTATTGTCATGATGGAGGATGATTTACGGCACACTTTGAAACACACCTTTTCTGAAACATAGCTCACACCTGACTGCCTGCACCGAACAAGATGAAACTTGTCATACACAGTTATTAAAGTTCGAGGCACCACTTCCTGTATTGAAGATCCCTGCCTTTCCGTTGGATGGCACTCAGCAGTAACATTCACCGTATGTTTTGATCACAACAGAAAGGCTCTGTGTCACATATTCCTTCTGGTATGGCAATTTCTGCCAAATAAAAACATTACAGTGTGTCCTCATCCACCTTATTCAACAGGTGTGGCACCATGAGACTTCTGGCTCTTCCTCAAAGTCAAAATGACCATGAAAGGTACACATATGTTTTGAATCGATTCAGGACATCGAGGCAGCCATGACAGCGCAACTAAAGACATGAAAGAGGACTTCAGAAAGTGGCAAGAATGATGGGATAAGTGTGTTCAAAATAAGGGGGAGTGTTTTGAGAGGGATTAATGGCAATGAGTCTTTCACTGTAATTTTTTTAAAAAAAATTTAAACATTCACCATAGTTTTTGATCACACCTAGTGTGTTAAGCTAAACATGAGTTTATACCAATATCCTCAACTATAATCCATTACCACATGGCTCTTTCTAGCCTACTCCCTTGGCTTATCTGTAAACTCCCACTCTGAAATTGAGAAACCTGATTCCCACTGCCTGCCATCTATTTACTTAATTGTTTGATTCTGTACACACATATACTAGTATTTGAATTGTTAACCTGTACCCACATAGGGACAAATCGAAGGCTAGGCAAGTAGATGGGTGGAGCTTTATTTGAGTGAGATGGGAAACCATGAAGGATTTGAGCAGGGCAGTGGAATGCTCTAACTTACATTTTAAAGTATCACCTTAGATTCTGTATTAGGAATAAACTGAAGGGAGTCAAGGGCGTAAACAGAGAGATCTCTTAGAAGTACAATAATCTGAAAAAGAGACAGTGGTTTGGACCGGGATGACGGCAGTGGGGGTGGAGAGTAGTGGTCAGGTTCTCTGTGCATTTTGAAGTTAGAATCTATGCAAGGTAAATATTTGCCAAATTCACACTGCATTTGTGACAAAGGCCATGGAATTAAAATTCTTACCTGTTTGCAGTCTCATTTCTCTCAGGTCTGCTTTCATTTTCTTTAAGCCATTGGTTATGATAATAGTAGAGTTTCCGCTCTCCTGCTCCAGAGGTGCCATGTTAAAACCTGACTGGGTTTCTGACTGGTTTACTTTCTCCTATTTTAAAGAGAATGATGCTATGCCTTATCTTCAAGCAGCTACTCTAAGAATAGGGCTGGAATGAAGAAGATGCACATTGCTTATCTTAATTTAAAAATTATTTTTAATGCCCCACTATTAACTTGCATAAATATAATTGCCATTGTCCGGGGTCATATGTGGGTAGGTGGGAGGGAAGCAAGGGTCTAACTAGATTTCTAGTGGGATCATATGTCAGCCTTATAGGAATTCTGTAAACCAGCACTGTCCAAGAGAAATATAATATAAACCACATATGTAATTTAAAATTTTCTGGTAACCTGATTAAAAAACATAAAAAGAAATAAGTTGAAATAATTGTAATATATTTTACTTAATATATTAAAAATATTGTCATTTCAACATGTAATCAATATAAAAAATATATATATTTACATTCTTTTTTCTAAGCAATCTGCATTGTGTTGTTACACTTACGGCACATCTCAGCTTGGACTAGCCACATTTCCAGTGCTTAGTGGCTGCCATATTAGCACAGGTGTAAGCATCTGTTATCTTAAGATTTGGTGGAGTTGGGGTGGAGAATTAAATTCCTAACCATTGTCATTCATATCACAGATACTATTGGGATATGAATTAAAGAAATTATATGATGCAAGTAGTGGGCAGTCTTGTAAAAACAAATGAAAAATTAAAATGTACCCCAAATCTACCAAACTCAGACTGAAGTTGTGACTCTGTGATATGTCTAATAATGTCTCTAGAAACCTATACTGAAATAAATTCCTTCTTAATCCAAAGTATCCCTTCTTTTGGCCACTAGGAAGGGTTAATTTTAAGTAAAGTGCTGGAATGAGATGTGCTCTAAGCGGAGGCTTTGGTATCTCACCAACCTTGAATTAGAGGCTCTTGGCCATAAATGTACGTTTTCTGGATCTTTTAGCTGAGACGGGTCTTTGGAAATTGCCTGCCTCGTTTTCCACCAAAATACTATCTTGCGATGACCACATCTATGGCTGATGAGAGGAGGGACCAGCTGGAACAATATTTGCAAAATGGTAAGTATTTGAATTTTTCATATACAGACTTATTGAGATTTAGGTTATACACCATAAAACTCACTCATTTAGATATACAGTTCATAAAATTCAAATTTAGATATACAGTTATTAGTATATTTACAGGATTATACAGTCATCACCGTGATCTAACTTGAGAATATTTTCATCACTCCAGAAAGAAACCTCATACCTATTCTCAGTCACTCCTTAGTCCTCTCCTCTACTGCCCCCTGTCACTCACTACACTAATTTCTGTCTTTATAGAGGTGCCTGTTCTGGACATTTCAGATAAATGGAATCATACAATACATGGACTTTGTATTTGGTTTTAAAAATACTTTTTCTTTTCACTAGCTTACTTCATTGTAAGAATATAATATATAATACACAAAATGTGTATTAATCAAATGTTTAAGTTATCAGTAATGCTTCTGGTCAACAAAAGGCTATTAGTAGTTAAGCTTTGGGGGAGTCAAACATTATACTCAGATTTTCGACTGCATGGAAGTCAGTGTCCCTAGCCCCCACGATGTTCAAGTGTCAATTGTATACAATGAAAGGTACATTCCCTTCCACCCCAGACCCTCAGGCTTCTAGAAATAAACACTATTACAAGTGGCTTATGTATTCCTCAGAAACTATCTGTGTGTATTATTATATCCCTATTTGTTCAACACTAATTGAAATTTTAAAAAAATTATTAAATTTATTGGGGTGACATTGGTTAGTAAAATTATATAGGTTTCAAGTGTACAATTCTGTAGTACATCATCTATGTACCACATTGTGTGTTCACCACCCAGAGCCAGTTCTCCTTCCATCACCATATATTTTACCCTCTTCTACCTGCCCCCCTCCACTGCCCCATTCCTTACCCTCTGGTGACCACTAAACTGTTGTCTGTGTCTATAATTTTTTTGTTTGTTTGTCTTGTTCATTTGTTGCTTTCAGTTTTATATCCCACATATGAGTTCTTGAATTTTTCTGTCTGATTTATTTTGTTTAGCATGATAATCTCAAGATTCATCCATGTTGTCGCAAATGGCAGTATTTCATCTTTTCTTATGGCTCAGTAATATTCCATTGTATATATGTACTACATCTTTTTTATCCAATCATCTATTGAAGGACACTTTGGTTGTTTCCATGTCTTGGCCACCATGAATAATGCTGAAATGGACATAAGGGTACACATATCTTTATGGATAAATGTTTTCAGATTTTTTGGGGTAGAATAACCCAGAAGAGGGATTGCTGGGTTGTATGGTAATTCTATTGTTAATTTTTTGAGGAACCTCCATACTATTTTGCACAGTGCCTATACCAACTTACATTCCCACCAGCAGTATATTAGAGTTCGTTTTTCTCCACGATTTCCCCAACACTTGTTATTACTTGTCTTGATAACAGTCATTCTAACAGGTGTGAGGTGATATCTCACTTTGGTTTTGATTTGCGTTCCCCTAATAGCTAGTGAAGTTGAGCATTTTTTCATATTTTCTTAGGAGAAGTGGCTGTTCAGGTCCTCTGCCCATTTTTCAATTGGATTTTTGTTGTTGTTGCTGAGTTGCATGAATTCTTTATATTGTTTGGATATTAGCCCCTTATCAGAGGTTTTATTTGCAGATATCTTCTCCCATTCAGTTGGTTGCGTCTTTGCTTTGTTGATGGTTTCTTATGCTTTGCAGAGGCTTTTAGTTTGATATAGTCCTATTCATTTATTTTTACTTCCCTTGACTTTGAGATCAAATTCATAAAAAAGAACAAAAATCATCAGATTTGTATGGAATCACAAAAGACCCTAAATAGCCAGCAGATCAAAGAAAAAAGAACAAGGCTAGAGGTATACTCACTGACTTCAATTTATACTACAAAGTGACAGTAATCAAAACAGCACAGTATTGGCAGAAAAACAGACACACAGACCAATGGAAAAAATTGAGAACCAAGAAATATATATATAATTTTTTTTTTTTGAGGGCAGTATCACTGGCCCTCGTATGTGGGACCGAACCGGGGCCACTGGCTTCCCAAGCCAGTGCTTAACCGCTGTGCCACTCGGCCGGCCCCGGGCAGATAATTTTTGACAAAGGGGCCAAAAACATACAATGGAGAAAAGAAATAAGAAGAGAGATTATTTGAAAGCTATGTGCAAAAGAATGAAACTAGACTGCTATCTGTTACCATATACCAAAATTAGTTCAAAATGAATCAAAAACTTAAACATAAGACCTGAAACAATAAATTGCATAGAAGAAAGCATAGGAAACTAAACTTATGGACCTTGGGTTCCAGAGGATTTTATCATTTAACACTAATTGAAATTTACATACTTTTCTTTATCTGATTTTTAAAAGCTTTTTATTCTGAAAAAATCTCTAACTTACAGAAAAGTTGCAAAAAAATAAAAGACAAAAATTTCTGTATACTCTTCACTCAGATTTCCCAAATGTTAACATTTTACATTTGCTTCATTCTCTTTCATTTTTCCATGTGTGTTTATGTTCTGATGTGTGTGTATCTATACATATACATATAATTTTTGAGACACTTGTGTTGCACACACAAACCACTTTACCCTTTAATACAGCTGTATGTATTTCCTAAGATCAAGGACATTCCCTTCTATAACCACAATATGATTACCAAAAATCAGGCAATTAACACTAATACAGTAATGTTTTCTAATCTAGAGACCTTATTCAAACTTCACCCACTATTCCACAGATGTCCTTTGTAGCAAAAGAAAAAAAAATTTCTTCTCTATGTTGATATTTTCTTCTTAAAATATATATCTTACAGATCATTCTAGATCAGCAATTATAGATTTACATCATTATTTCTCATGGCTGCACATTTTTTTTAAAACATAGTAAATGAAAATTTTAGAAGTGGTCTATTTGCCATTCGTCTTTTGTAATGAAGGATATACCTCTTTCAGGCTTGTTAAATAAGCCTTTTCCAGCTCAAAATGTAATATTTTTTGAATTTTTGTTCTCTCTTGGCTTATTTTCTCACGTCTTCGAAAAATACTCCTTTAACAAGTGGCCTTTCACAAATGATCACAGTGCTTAACGGGTCACTTTCCCAGGCATGGCCTTTATCCATATCAGGATGTCTCATGCATCCACTTTGGCAAGATAGATATTGAGCGATTTGGGTATGCATGAATAAAGTGAGATTCCTGGAAACAGTCATGTGGCATTAGTGCGATGGGTTCGTGTTTTCAATGCCTGGAGGAGGCAAGCTCTACAGATTTTCATGTATCTGAGAGGTCACAAGCTCCACTGCTTTCGAGGAAGGAGCAGTGAATTGCAAAGGCCGGGAGGGTTCCCTGGAGGAGAGAACATTTTAGTAGAGCATTTAACCCAGCCCCATGCTAACCTGGCTTGCTGTCCATGTTTTTCAGTAACCGTGGACCCAAACATGTTGAGAAGTGATGTCTTCGTTGATTTTTTAAAATTGGTACAGCTGGTAAGCTTTTTTTTCCTTACTAATGTCATGTTTCGATGTAGAACATGTCTCTTGGTTAATGACGTGTGCGTTTCTAGTCATCAATCCCCTACAGAAGCTTACCTCAACTGAAATCAGTGTTGCTGTGTCAAACAGAACTTTGGAGACTTGACACAGGATGGGTGTGAGTCTGGGAGCTGTGGTGGAGGGCACCTTTGTCAGGGAGCCTTTCTAAAGGAAGTGACATCTAAGCTGGTATTGGAAGATTTCAGGGGTGGACAGGGAGATAAGATTATACTCTAGTTTTTTTTCCCATTAGAGGAAAAAAATAACAACCCGTAATATCTGGTGGTCTGGGAGACTCAAGACCGATATTAGGAAAAGGGAAGCAATCACCACTTCTTATTGGGGGTGGGTCTCAAAGTGGACACTTCCCCTGGACCCTCTAGGGCCAGAGTGATTTATCAGCAGCAAAAAGGTACAGCTAAAGCAGGAGAGAATCTGCTGGCCAAGCTTGCAGCAGGATTGCTCCTGCTGGGCTGGTGGGAGCTGTGAGGGCAGGAATGAGCAGTGGCAATATGTGGATGTGTATACCTTTATTGGAAGTACTCTAAATGACTTAAACTCCAACTGCATAATTGCATTCTATTATATACAATATGCAAAAACAAAAGAGGAAGTAATATATCTTTAGCACATATTGGATGCTAAGTTCTATGCTAACTGTTTTCAATTATGTATATTTTAATCCTTATAAGAACTCCTAGACAGTTTTATTAGACAGGGATACTAAGGCTTAGAGTTTTATAAATTTTTTATGAATTTGTCCAAGGTAAAATTGCTAGAAGAAACTTGCAGAGCTGAGACTTGAACCCTCTTACTTCAGAGTACACAGCCATCCCACCACAACACATCTCCAAGTGCTGCAGGCAGTACACAGGCAAATAAGATACAGCCTCTAGGAGCTTGGGAAGTAAGACGTACATTGATAAATGATAATACATGAATTTTATTATTAAAAAGATCCAGTATAGCAATTTTAGATGTAGATGAAGAAATTTTTGAAAAGGCAAAACTGAAATCTTTAGACTAAAGACCTTTATATGTTCCTGGTTCTCAAACTGTCATGTTCTATGGTCTCGTGTGAACAACATATTTGAGAGAAAGAAGACTGAGAAGGTATTTGGAGTGGCTTTTGTGTGACTGGGAAGTTAGGGTAACTTATGTATTTGGGAAGTTTTGCCCACTTGTGGCTATGTTTAGAGGATATATTTCCTCATTTTCCTCACTTCCTCTTAAGAATGTTTTCCTTGTAGCTAAATGATTAGGGCCCATTATTAAATGTGGTGAAAACATAGAGCTTGGCGAGTCCAACTATGGATTTTCTTGGATAAGAAACCTTAGGAATAACCACCATGGCTATCAGACATTCTTCTACCTCAGAGCAAAATCAATGAAGCACTCTGATTGATCTTTGGGAAACTAACACATTTCTCAGGTTATTAAATTTGATTTGAAAGGAATTAGAACATGTTTTAAAATGTGTTAAGGTAGTCCATGGCATAGGAGGATTTCAATGTTTCTTAAAGATAAATGTGTTCAGTTTTCTAGTGTGAATTGTTCATTTTGTTTTTTGATCCACCCTCGATTGGGACGACAGCTTAGTTAAGGTTTTGTCTTTCTGCAGTCCAAATCTACCAAGTTGGCTTTTTTCCTCTAATTGTATTTTTGTGTTGCTTTTACATTTTATTAATTATACACATACTAGTAAAATTCTGATATGACAGAGAGCCAAACTTTTCCTTGATTGCCACTCCAAACCTAGAATGTTTTACCTGTTGTACACTGGCTTTTATTTCATAAAGGTTTTTCGATGCCATAATATATCCTCTTTTTTTCCAAAGCAAAATGTGCTCGTGTTTTAAAAAGTAAAATAGTGCTAAAGAAGATTATAATATAACCATCTCCTGCTCTCCAGAGGCAATGGCTTTCAAATCTTTTAGGTTTTTCTTCAGAGATTTAAAAATCTGGAGGTTAATGACTTTCTAACTTTCTCTTGTTCTTCAATTTGTAGACATTATCTACTGACCACCTGTTTTGGGTGATGAGGATTTCAGCTTTTTTTTTTTTTTTCCAACTTTCTCGTATCACCTTCTTCCATTCCCCTCTTTTTCCCAATTTTGTTACATAACAATTCAAAAAATTAAATCCTCAGTATTTTGATCACTATAATATGTAACTATTTCTTACCGCTGAATAAATAATGTTTATAATTACCTTTACTTTCTTAAACAACTTTTGTTTTTCCTGGGGTTAAAATGGCATCATTTAAAAGAAAAACATATGCTTAGTTGTCTTTAAACATATAACTCTTCTCATACCTATAGCTGTGCTGAAAACAGAATTTTCTCCACAGTCTATCCAGTCAGATTCCTTTCTTGGAGGGGATCCACCCAGAGACTCTGTTAAAGATGAGAACTCGAGTAAGTTTTCCTGCTAATGGGAAATAGCCAGTAGAAAAGGAGAGTTTGAGACTGGAGTGGGCATGACTGGTCTTGATAAGCAATGGCACCATGTATTCGAGGAAGGAGGATTGAACATGAATTGGGATTGGGTGGAGGAAGGATGCCTTTTAAACCAAGTGTGAGACAAAGAGAAAGATAGGGCGAGGAAACAGGCATGGTCCAAGATTTATGAGTATAAGTAGAATGAGTCCCTTCTTGATGTTTCTTTCATATTATACTTATAGGAGGTGAGGTCATCTGGTGGGCTGAGGGATGTGGTTGGTGGTTTGGGAAAAGGGGAGAAGGTTCAAATAGAGTCTGAGTCAGAATTCTATTGACTGAAATAACTGGTAGGACATGCCAGAGAGAAGAAGGGAAACTGAGGGCCAATTGCCAACCACTGTGTCTTATTTCAACCAAAGGCAAAGAGTTGGGTGGTCCTTGAACCTTTTACCTGCCTTGATGTGGAGGTTACCCACTGAGAGAAGGTAACCTCAACTGAAACCATTGTTGCTGTGTCAAACAGAACATTACAGACTTTAATATTAGTGTTCTCTTCTAAAATACCAGTAGTGTAAACGTGCAGCAATGGACTAGAGAGGAAGGTAATGTGTATACACAATCAATTTTTAAATGTTCCATTTTATTTTATTATTATTTTTAAGATTTTATTGGGGAATTGGGGGAGGGGAACATCGTTGGGGAATCGGGGAAGGGGAACAGACAAGTTCCTGTCTTTTTGTTCTTCAGTCTAGTTGCAGAGGACGTTGCTTCACTAGTCCATGTTGGTATCGTCATTGCGCTCTTCCCGGGTGAGGCAGATGGGTCGCCGGCCTCTGGATGGTCGCTCACCGGGGCTATTGGCAGCTCACGCTGGCTGCCGACCACTCACGCTGGCTGCCGGCCACTCACTGTAGCCTATGGCAGCCCACTGCAGCAGGGGCTGCAGCCTAAACCGTTGCCGGGCCTCACGCAGCACAGCTCCAGGTGGAGCTGTTGTTATCTGTAGAGGGCAGTGTCACTGGCCCTCATATGTGGGATCTGAAACAGGGCCGCTGGCATCCCAAACCAGCTCTTAACCAATGCGCCACTTGGCTGGCCCTAAATGTTCCACTTCAGATGCCATCATCCTAGTTTTGTTTCATCCTCTCACTTGGATTAGTTTGAGAAATATGGCACCAAAATTTTTCAAATACCTATTTGTACAGGTTCTGTTCAAAATAAATTTACTGCATAATCCCTGCTTTGAACTTTATCATCTAAGCAGCCATCTAATCCAGCTTTAAACAAATTATGTATAAAAAAGCCAAAAACATTCAACAAATAAATACTTAGAGTGGATAAGGTGTTCAGCTACTTCCTTATTAGTCAGGCCTTTTTCAGTTGCAAGGGATAAAATCACAAATGCAAAATTTATTCATTTAAATGAAAAGGCGAAGTTCAGCTGGCACTCTCTTCCCACTCTCTACTCCAAGCTCTGCATTTTCTCTGTCTTGACTTCATTCTGACATACCCTCTTTCCATGCTGTAAAAATGGCCATTTGCTTCAAGATTAGCAGCACCAGTTGAAGGAGAATACCCTCAACTTCCTTCCTCTTTCTTTCTTTTTTTAAAGATTTTATTGGGGAATTGGGGGAGAGGAACAGTGTTGGGGAATTGGGGAAGGGGAACATACAAGTTGCTGTCCTTTTGTTCTTCAGTCTAGTTGTGAAGGACGCCGCTTCACTGGCCCATGTTGGTATTATCATTGCGCTTTTCCTGGCTGCTGGCCATTGGATGGCTGCTCACAGTGGCTCATGGCGGCTTACCGCCGTCCAGCTCCAGGTCGAGCATTTGTTCACAGTCTTAGCTGTAGAGGGTGCAGCGTCACTGGCCCATGTGGGAACCGAACTGGCAGCCCTGCTGCTCAGAGCTCGTGCTCCCAAGCCAACTCCTAACCAACTGAGCCACTTGGCTGGCCCCTTTTCCTCTTTCTTTCTAATGGAGTCAGAACTCCACTGGGGGAGGCAACCTGTGAGGTAATTGCTAGAGAAAGAGGAAGGAAAGTTAAGGAGCAGTTGCCAGCTGACTTGTCTCATCCTGACCAATGGTAAAGGGCTGGGTGTCTGGAACTGGATAAGAAATACACATTTGGTCTTTGAACTGGTTTCCTGACACAGAGCCCCAAACACCCTTGTAATTTCCTGAGTGATGGTATGATAGGCGTGTCTTGCACAGACCTTCTAAGACTCATATATAGATGTGGAGTTATAATGTTGCACACCTGAAACTTATATAATGTTATAAACCAATGTTACTGCATTTTTAAAACGAAGAGTATTTTTATATTTGAATGAGATTACTAGTGACTGGGGACCTCTAAATTACTTCGAGATGGGGACTGGTCAAAGGCATAGTTACAGGGTTGGAATTTTTAGCCCCAACTCCTGGCCTCTTGAGGAGGGGATGGGGTGAGAGATTGAGTTAATATTTGGTCATTCCTATGTGATGAAGCCTCCATAAAAATCCCTACACTACAGGCTTTGGAGAGCTTCCGGGTTGGTGAACATGCGGAGGTGCTGGGAGGGTGATGTACCTGGAGAAGGCATGGGAGCTCTGCGCCCCTTCCCACATACCTTGCCTCTTCCATTTGGCTCTTCTGAATTGTATCCTTTATAATAAATGGGTAATTGTAGGTAAAGAGCTATCCTGAGTTCTGTGAGCTGTTCTAGAAAATTATGAAACTTAAAAAGGGTATAATGGGGACCTGTTGGCCTGAAGTATGAGAGGCCTGGACTTGCGATTGGTGTCTGAAGTTGGGGAGGGGCAGCCTGTGGGACTGAGCCTTGAACCTATGGGGTCTGTGCTAACTCCAGGTAGTTAGTGTCAGAAGTGTTGATGTGAGTAGAGAAAAACAGTGTTTTTCCCTTTAGTGTCCCATGAGCAATGTAGGAACATTGGAGGGTTTTAAGCAAGAGGATATTTTTAGGTTTGCATTAAAAAAATATTTCTCTCCTGTGTTTTGAGTCCCAAAGGATATGCCAAGGACTTGGGGAGCTTCAATCACCTCCCCTATACTACCTCAAATAAATGTCCTTAAGTTGAAAAAAAAAAAAAAAAAATATATATATATATATATATAATCTCGCTGCTGTATGGACAGTGCTTTGTAGGGGGAAAGAATGGAAGCAGGGAGACCAGTAAGGAGGCCATGGTAGGGGTCTAAGGAAGAGGAGATGTCCATTGGGTCTAAGGTTCTAGAGATGAAAACTAGATGGATTCAGGAGACAGTTTAAGGTGTAAAATGTACAGGACTCAGAATTTGATTGGATATGAGTCTTGAAAACATCTTCCTGAATCTCTCCTTCATTCCTTTAATTTTTTTCTGTTGCCACTAATTCAAATCGAAGATATAACTTCCTCCTCATTCCCAACAATAACAAAACAATCAAGCTGCCATTTGAGTGACTGCAATTAGTGCTGTTCCAAGTTCCACATGTTATCTCCTTGAATCCTCACCACAGCCCTGTGAGGTGGGCATTATTACTATCCTTATTTTAGAGCTGAAGGCATGAGGTATACAGAGGGACAGTAACCTCTCCAGGTTTACACAAAGTCACATGCAGTGAGTGGGAAAGGTAGGCTGCTGACCTAAGCAGTCTGCTCTGTGGATTGCGCACTTCTTAACCAACCATGCACGTGGTCTGGCCCAATCCCTGACCCAGAGATTACTGCAACCAATCTATCTTGAGTCTCCCCCATCTTCCAGACTCTATTCTAGTCCATTTTCACCACACTGCCAGACAAATCTTTCTATTACTCTATTTCTATCCTTCATTTCCCTGATCCAGAATCACCATGGCTTCCTTCTGCCTTTTTAATAAAATTCTCAAGTGTCTGATTTCAGGGCCATCTATACTCTGACTAGCTCTACCAGTCCAATCTGTGTCCTCACTTTTGCAGAAGAATTTAATAAAGACTTGCATTTATGTAATTTCGATATCTTACTGGTCTATAATATGGTTTGAGTTGGAAGTTGCATTGAGGTAACCTAAATTAATAGTAGGCTTTCTTTTAGAATCATCAAAAACCAATGGCATTCTTTCCATGTTTTGTGAGTGTTTTCCCCCTGAGGCAACAGATGTCTGTGATTATAAGCCAAGAACCTTTAAGAATCCAAGACCTAGGCAAAGGTGTACCTAGAAAGGGACTATTTGCAACAATTGCTCTGGGGAATGCCTTATCCCTGATTACCTGTCTGTCACCTAAGTATAGGGTTTTGGGGGGTCCTGGTGTGGTTCACAATCAGTTATAATGACTGCAGGGTGAATGAACTAGGGAAACCTTCCAAAATTCCCCTGGAAAAGTAGAATTGAAGAAAATATGGCCTGAGATTGTATGGGGGTTGCTCAGAGCCTATGTTGTGGAGGAGGCAAAACAGTGGTCCTGACATTCTGTGGAAGAGCTCAGAGTGATTCTCAAAGGATTCTGGGAAATGGATTGTTCCAGCACTGGACGCTTGGAGGGCAAAACTGGTAGGTGGTTCTGCATTTGCAGATTCTGAGGCCAGTTCTGACAGGGAGAAGCCACAGGACTGTTTGAAAAGTGACAAACACAGTGATCAGCAAATGGCAAATTCTTACCATGTAACCAGAAACTTATTCTATGAGGAGGGAAGCAGCATGACATGCTGGCATTATGGTGGTAACATGGTGGCTATATAACTTATGCAAACAGACACTGGGGAGTGAAAGGAGTACTATAATTATTACACTTGTATTAGAGCACTTTGGTTGCCATAACAAAGTACAGACTGGGTAGCTTAAATAACAGAAATTCCTAGGACTATGAGAAATAAATTTCTTCTCAGTGCATGCGTGGAGCACGAGCAAGCTCTCCAGTGTCTCTTCTTATAAGGGCACTAATCCCATCATGAGATACATAACCTCACCTAACCCTAAAATTACCTCCCAAAGGCCCCATTGCAAAATACCATCACATTGGAGGTTAGGGCCTCAACATGAATGGGGGGAAGGAGAGAAGGTGGCCAGGAAGCACAAACATTCAGTCCATAGCAATGTGGGATGCCAGGCTCACACTGGAAACTTCCTGGACCAGCTGGGGGATGTGTCCACTCTATTTAGGGCCCAGGCTCTATGGTCTTGCCTCCTGCCTCTGCCACCATCTAGCAGTGTATCCTCAGGCAAGTTATTTAACCTTTGTAAACTTGTACTTCACTTGAAAAAAGAGAAATTAATAAATATATATGCCTCATGGAGTTTTTCTGAGAATTAAATGAGCTAGTATATATGAAGATTAGCACACAGCACAATGATCAATATCATGATCTAACAATATATTTGTATATAACAAATACGTAGATATTATATTTATTTATGAATGATATGCTATTTATACAGTTGCCTATATGTGTAGACATAATACATTTATGAACATATATTGTTTTTTTGGACCAGTGTTTTGAATTTGGAAAACAGCTGATTTTACCTTCTAAAGTGCTCAGGTTCCGAATCATAGCAACTTAGTAATTGTAAGTATAAGGAAGAGGGGGAGTTAAAATTTAAAGTCAAAGCGTGCCTTTTGATAACAAAATTAGAAAAAATAAGTCTGGCACTAATGTGATTGGTCTTTTGAGATTACTGGGCAATGTGGTTGAGTTGTTGGATTCCCCTGGTTTCCTATAAAACCTGATGCCTAAACTGTTGTCTGGGAATGGGGGAGGGCTGGTGGCTGGGTGGGGTGGGGGTGGGGAGACTGGGGAAGACTAAGGAAAAGGGAGGTCTTGTCTGTTAAGGTGTAAGGGTTTCACCTGGTCAGCTTACCTGAGCCCCAACTCTGCAATCTCCAATCCTCAGGTTGACCATTTGGATCCCCTCTCCCCAACCTGATACCAGGAAGGAAGGTGACTTGGGCTGGATAAAAATTTTAGTCACTAAAAAGAGATTACACCCCATCCCCGATTCTGCCCTCTGTGTTACTAATATTCTGGCTTATATGGTAGGCTCAGAACACAGAAAACAATTTGAGAGACTCTCAGTTCTCCCAAAGATGACCCATAGCTAGTACCATTCTAAAGCCTCGGAGAGAATGAACTTATTGCATATAGTGGATGATGGGGCATTAGGGGTTAATCCTGTTGTAGATCCTGGGATGAAAAAGGCTGTGACCTGAATCAGCCTCCTGGACATGAGGCAGCTCTGTGGACTGACAGGATCCTGTTTGGGAGATGCTAGAAACAGCCTACCCCCAGTTGCAGCTACTCTGTGAGGCCTGTCTGGGCAATCACTGGCCATGCTCCTCCTGGGATCCCCATCTCTATGGTAACTGAACACTAATCTCAGCTTTGCACTTTCCTAAACTGATAGCCTGTCAGTGTCTAGTGTGTCCTTGGCACCTCACAGGTACCCAGATTTGTACTCACCCTCTAGCGCACACGTGTCCCCTCACAGAATACATAAGCACCAGCAGAGCTTCACTGAGCTAGGGTGTGTTGGCACGCAGCTTGGCACCCACACACAGACAGTGATTTGCTTCCCCAGGCTTCAGAGTTTGCACACTTGGGATTTTTGCTGTAGCAGAATCATAAATTACTGCACATTTTGGACTTCTAGGGATGCCTGGAAATATTCAAAATGAGAGTTAAAATCGAAGGGTCACGCGAATGATTCTTTCCTAAAATGGATGCCTCGTGGTTTATTTAGAAATCATTCAAGCTGCATGTCATTGCTTTGCCTTGGTCTTTCTCCCTACCCCTCCTAATCCTCACCCTGTACCCCCCAAACTTCATCCTCCAAATCTCTGCTCTCGTGTGCTTCTGGGTAGTGTGTGCCTCCAAGGCCCCAGGAGAGGACACTGCTGACTGTCAGTGAGGTGCCCCACTGAGGGTGCTGTAGGGCTTACTGTGCTTTCCCTTTGTCACAGGACACGTTTAGGATCGCTACCGAGAAAACCTCTCTGGACATATTTCTGCCTGATGGAAGGAGCATTCAAGCTGAAATTCTAACATCCGACACTGCCGAAAGAGTCCTAGAGGTAAATTTCATCCAAACACCAGCTCCAGAACTAAACTGAGGAAGCAATCTGTTTGAAAGCAGGGACTAGGATACAGTTGTCTTCCAGAAGCTTCCTTCCTGCTGGGACTTTCTGGAAGACTGACCAATGAATCTGAGCTACAGCCAGCACCCCAGACCCCTTTCATTTTACTTTCCCTGTGGGCATCAATTTTCCAGAGACCTCTTAGGGCATTCTTAAGGCTGTTGTCAGTTCCCTGGAACTCAGCCAGGGATATGAAAAGTGCTTTATTATGGGGTGCCCCATGATTGGGAGCAGGAACGAAAGTGGATCTCAGATGAGTATGAAACAGGCTGTATCCAGGTGGGCTGGTGACAGATTCTAGGAACTAGTGACAGCGGATTTCTCAGAGGCTGGAAGACTTGTGCCTCCTCCTCCACAGAGAAAACCCCTGAAATCAACACCCCAGTGGGTCGAATTCTGTACCATTCCTGAGTTTTAGTCAGTTCTCTGAGAGCTCCAAGGACGAGGCCCAGAAAGCATCCTCCCCTTCTTCAGATGTGGCTGTTTCCAGATCTACCCCTGGGCCTATCCTCCCCCTGAGCTGGGCTGCTGAGGAGACACATCTTTTCACACCCACACACTGCTACCAGGCCCCTTTCCTTTGGAGGGTTTTAGTTCTAATCCTCCAGAGAAATATACCCGGGAGAATAAAAAGTTATAAAGAGGAGGAAGCAGGAAAGTTTCTAGGACCTTGCCAGGGACAGAAAGTTCTTGTGCTAGGGTCATGGTATCTGATGACTTCTGAACCGAAAATGAACAGAAATATTCCCTACTGGGCTCCCAGCTCTCAAGCCCGTCTTCTAAGACAGTGAGAATGGGGGTTCCCCTTGCATTGTGGCTCTTCTTTTTAGCTTGGAGATTCAGACTCAGGCAGCCCCCTCCTGGCCTCCGAAGAGCAGTTTGTGTCCCCAGATTAGGAAACACCCCTTCTCTAGATCTTGGCCCTGTCTGAGCATGATTGTTTTGGACATTTCTTCCTGTTAAAGTCACCGCACACCTGACCTCAACCTTTTCATGACCCCTGTATTGCTGACTTGGCTGAATGGTATCAGCTGACTGGTTGCTGAGGCCATCCAATGAGAAGTTACCCTAGGCTCCTCACTGTTCCCCAGTCCTCCTGCCATTGTATCCCAAGCCTCTCTCCTATTCACTCCTATTTTGAGCCCTCATCATTCTCAGCTAGATTTCTATAGCAGCCCTGAAATTAGTCTCCCTGCTTCCAGTCTTATTTATCTCTTGTATTGATTTCCAGAATGATCTTTCTAAAAAGCATCAAAGGCCCTATCTGATACTTAATATTTTAGGGGATTTATTCCAAATAAAACACCAAACCACAGTTTCCTCAGTTGTCTTCCTGGGACCTACCAAATGAGAGACAGACATATAAATGAAGGAGGAGAAGGACAGTAATAGTGCAGACCACACACACAGGCAGGTGCAGCTGCAGGACGTAAGATAACTTGGAACTTGTTGGGCCTGTGGAACACTGGAAAGTACCCACTGTGCCTGATGACATCATTATTGACATGTTTTCAATACACTGAGCACGCTGGCCAACCTAGACATATCTGCAGCTGAAATTGGCTGCTGGTAGGAGTTTGGGGTCTCCTATCTGCTGGGGTTAGGACAAGTCCTGGATTCAAACAACAATGCTGCCATGTCATAGCTGTGTGAGTTTGGGTAAGCTACTTAACTTTTCAAGACAGTGTCTAAGTAATTGTACAAATAGTTCATGTTCTTTCAACAGTGGTGGTTATGGTTACTGATCATAATTGGTATTGTTATTGATAGTAGAGGGAGTGTTGAATAAGTATTTAGTAGGGCAGTAAGGCTAGGGTTCTACAATACCATCTGTTTCGTCCTGTTCATCTTGTAACAAATAGCGTACATTTAATTAGGTACATCTGTGATCTCAGAAAAATGTACTTTGTCTCTTCCAATCACATTGCCCGGTGAGAAATTCCAACCCATGACACTGACGTCATTAGCATCAGGTAAGTTTAACTGGAGGTTCTACTCTCAAGGTGGTGGATTTCTATAACAGGTAAAGTGAGCATTTGGCCAGGCAGAAATGTGGAGTCTCTTCTAGGGGCTGGGAAATTCTCTAGCTAGCATAAAACTAACTTAAATTTTGTAATTCAAAATCATGATCTGTATCTTCTCAAGCATACTTGCCATCATTGTCACTCTGCTGTTACCAACCACCTCACCCCCACCTTGCTGGGTGCTTTAAAGACTAGCGGTATACTAAAAACCTTTTTTTTCATTGTTTATACATTTGTGGTAATGTGGTTTTATTGCTGGTGTTTGTGTTTTGAAGCATTATGAATATTTGCTAAGAAGGAAATACTGTGATGCTTATTCTTCTCAACAAAGGTGCTTGTACTTATGTCTTTATAAATTATAAAAGCTCCTCCATTCTTCTTTTCCCACCTCTCTATCTGCTTTGGCATGTAAGCTTGCTGTCTTCACAGAATGAGTCAGAGAAGAAAGAAATCTAATTTGAGTGGACATGGGTCATATATATTCTAGGACAAGATGTCTTTACAATGTTTCCTTCCAGCATACACTCACCCATGCACACAGAGGAGCCCTCCTGTGTTGTGGATTTTTTGTTGTTGTTTTTTTGTTTTTGTTTTTATAAGGGTATAGGGAAGAGAGTGAGGTAGAAAGGAGAATGGAGATAAGTGTTGAATAAAATTCTGAAAAGTTCCCAGGCTTTTCTGTATTGGCAAAGCTGTCCTGAGAACACCCACTCATACCATCCGCTTAAGAAGACTGCCTCATGAGGTAATTTTCAGGTCTCTGACAAGAAAAGGTCCCCCTTTGAGCCTGGTGTTAGGACAACTTACACCAGGAGAACTTGGAGCCATGGTTAAAGTGTCAGCTCATGCACGGTGCTGTAAAGGCGAGTCCTTGCATGTTAGGGATGACCTAAAGAATTTAGACGGGGCATGCACAGAAATCACTCAGGAGCCCAGCTTAAAGAGTGATTGGGCTGAGTCGGGGAAAGGGAGAGAGCCTGGGGTAGCATGGAGGTTCCTGCTAAGGGCAGGTGAATGTGAATGGAAAACACCATGAGGTGATAGCCTTGTGACCCATTGGGAAAAAAACCCATTGGTGTTGAAATGAAAGCCGTTCGATGTGAAGGTCAAAAAGAAATAAGAAATCAGGGCAGCCCGAGCCTGGGATCTGAGGATTTCACTGTACAAGTGCCATATAAATTAGACTTGAACATCACAGGAGACATCAGAGAGAAGCAAAGCTGGAGTGTCAAAGGCAGATAGTAACCGGTACACTTTTATATGACAGTGCAGTGGTGGGGGAACATCCTTTTTCCCAATCTGGAAATCCAGCCCCTAGGAAAGTGAACTGATGTTCAGGGCCCTGGGAGTACTATCATAGATGTATCGATATTCATGGAGAATGACTTATACTGCCCCCTGGTGGAAAATAAAGTCCAAAATGATCCTGGAGACCCCCACATCTGAGATGGGGCACCAGCCTCAGCTGCCAGTTCATGTCCATTGTGGTGAGACCAATTTTCTTCTTCTTCACTCTAATTTTTATTAGTATCTAAATTTTCTCAAATGACTATATACCATTTTTATTTTATTTATTTATTAAATTAGTGTTTACTATTTTTAGATTCAGAAAACATTTAATGTCTGCTAGCCCATTAAAGCACTTTCATAGATGTTTACAGGCAATTTCAACTTCTGCACTTTATAGTAAGCATGGCGGATGCTCTTAACCCCCCCTCCCCCTTTTTCTTGTCTTTGGTTAAAGGTGGTGTCACACAAAATTGGACTCTATCGGGAGCTCTTGGGCTACTTCGGCCTATTTCTCATTCGGTTTTGCAAGGAGGGCAAGCTCTCTGGTAAGGAGAGAAGGAACACAGGGTGGGCAGGCTTGGGCAGGCACTCAGCCCAGGAGATGCAGTAGTTGCAACTGAGGGGCTGGTCACCTCCCGAAGAGAACTCCCCAGTGTGTGGTCTCTACTACTTTTCTCAGCCCCTGGATCAAAAGTTTGGGGGTGGGAGGTTGTGTCTGTTCAGGGTGAGCTGGGAACAAGCATCTCCAGAGAGGTGGCACGGACAGAAGCAAGACGTGATGGCTTTCCAGTAACTGCACTTCCTCTCGTGCCCACCCTGGTCCCAAATGGTGTCTGTGTCACCTTTACCAATGCGCCCTGGCTGCTGACCACTGGCCACACCACAGCCCCTTTGTGGATGGAGTGCTAAACTCCAGGCATCAAGGCATCCCCCCATCACCATCATTTCTCCTTGTTAAGGAATATTTGCTATAAAATGTGGATGATATAAATAAGCTCTTAGATTCTTAAAAAAGATGTAACGAGATAGTGACAGATGACAGTATGATTCACATAGCATTTGCTTTTCTCTACAGTGCATTTCTAGATATTGCAAATTGTTCAGTTGTGAAATGCTATCAATTATCTCCAAGCAGTTTATGTATGTCTTCATGAAGCTGTTGGGAGGTGGTTCTGAGTAGGAAGTTAAGGGGTCTGTGTGTTCGCTTAGCCACTGGGATCTGTGGTGTGCTAGCAAAGGCACTAGACCTTTCTGGAATCTGTTTCTTCATCTGTATCAGAATGTAAAATATC
Organism: Aselliscus stoliczkanus; assembly: GCA_033961575.1. Classification (NCBI taxonomy): domain Eukaryota; kingdom Metazoa; phylum Chordata; class Mammalia; order Chiroptera; family Hipposideridae; genus Aselliscus; species Aselliscus stoliczkanus. The sequence goes on from CM066731.1 coordinate 31,463,631, forward strand.
TCTCACTCAAGGTGCTTGTATTTTATGAGACTAAAATGTTATTTATTTTTTGAGTAAACTTTAGAAACTTAAAAATTACATACATATGTAAGAGAATATTATTATTGTATTTTATTCTTTCCAACATAATGCTTTGTGTTCTCATTTTATTAATTTTTTTAGCTGAGCCATCCTGCCACCTGTTGGCAGCTCAGCTCAGGCCAGGAATTGGAACCGGCGACCCTGTTGCTCAGAGCTCACACTATTGAGTGAGCTCTTAACCAACTGAGCCACTCAGCTGCCCCTGTGTTCTCGTTTTAAAGCCACTATATGTAAACTATTTGTGCTGTTTCATCCAGTAAGACTCCCTCTCCCCTTTCTCTAGTCATGAAAAAATTAGCAGACTTTGAACTCCCTTATGTGAGCCTTCGAAGTTCTGAAGTGGAAAACTGCAAGGTTGGACTCAGGAAGTGGTGAGTAAGCATTGCAACAATAGGCATTTGAGGCTGTCTTACCATTGCTGATCAGAATTTGTCAGTCTCACAGCCCAACAGCTAGAGAGAGACCAGGAGCTTTGGGAAGGTGAAGAGGAGAGCAGTGAAGAAGAGGGGAAGGAATGAGCAAGGATATTTGTCCTAAAGAACAGGATGTTGAGGGCTACTTTCACTGGTCTCAAGGAAATACCCAGGGGCAGTATCATGAGGGTGGCAGCCATGAAGGTGAGGCTTGAAAAACAAGGGCTGTTAGGGTGGGATTGAAGCAGGGAATGGTGAAGAATTGTGGGCTGTGAGCTTCCTTTGGAATGGGTTACTGACTGTGTTAATTGAAGGGACTTGTTGATGGTTACAAGCCGGTCTGATTCATCTGTTGAACAGTGGTTTTCCCTGAAGGCAAAGGATGGACTCAGCCAACTGGCAGTGCATTTGAATTGTAAGCAGTTGGCTTATGTTCCTAAGGGTTTCCAACAATAAATGCATCCAGACCAGGGCCAGCTGTATTTCCAGATAGGACATTTTGCAGAAAACACTATCATTTCCCTCAGAAACAGAGGGCGCTATGGAGAGCAAACAAACAGAAAATAACAAATCGGACACTCCCCCAGCTCACCCCACACAAATCGTATAACCTGTAGTTCCCAGTGTTTATTCCTATGGCTATATTGGATTGCTTCTTTGGTACATGCTCTCCTAGCCCAGTTATTCTGTAATCTGAGCACAGAAGCTTGAAAGAAAGGCATTTTGAAATCTAGGAATAGTGGTTTTCTTGACCTTGTGATGCCCTGCTAGACCTCCAGTCTGCAGTTTTGAATTTTGGAAGGATATTCCCAGCAAGGCTAGAAGTTCGTTTACTGTTATGCAAAAGTATTTCTGAGAAATGGTCAAAATCTGTGGAACCCTGAGAATGGAAAAGGAAAAACCCTTAGCAATTCTATCTAAGAGTTTATAGAATAGCTGTTATGGAAGCTGCCTTGTATAGCAAGTGGCTGAACTCAGTTATTCCTGGGATCAGAGTATATGAATCTAATCCCAACCCTCATAGGGTTTAGCTGAATAACCTTAGCCAAGTTATTCCACAAGCTCTCTAAGCCCCAGTTTCTCTATCAGTAAAATGGGAATAATAACAATAGCATCTACCTCATAGAATTATTGTGAGGATTAAATAAAATTATCTATATGGGATCATATACTCAAAGACTTTTGGTCTGGTTTGTTTGTTATATTGAGGATAATAATGATGATATTAACAACAACAAAAGTCCTCAGGGCTTAGATTTTTTTTTTTTTCATGAGCTTTCCAGAGAACTTGAGATACAGGAGAGATGAGGATTCTGTCCCTCACTTTGAAGCTTGACTTAGAAATTGGGCTTTGCCTGTGTCTTCATTAAATAGGTAAATCCTAGATCATAAGTGAAGTGCAAGATAAAATGTCTACTGCATAACAAGCCAGCATCTCATGTCCAGGTAGATTGCCTTTGCTCATGGGAACTGGGATGAAAAGAGGTCCCACTTGTTAGAGGTGAGAATCAGATCGCTGGAAGGCGAGAGCCTGGCGTAGCATCCCACAGGTGCCTGGTCCACTATCCAGAGTGAGGTCTTTCTGGCTGGGAGCAGGGAGGCTAGCTCGACTGTCACAAGCTGTAGGATTCCCAGCAGGCGAGGTTTTGCAGTGAGGCCTAATTGGAGTCTTAGGGATTTTTCTGTGTTCCTAAGTTCCCTGGTGCATTTCTCCAATGATGATATAGTTCCTTCCAGACCAGAGGGTGCCTGCCCTGGCCTCTGAAAGCCCCAGCCTGGGTTGGATCTGGGGTCTCTCTAACTCTCTAATGCAACAGTTCCTATTCTCTGACACAGGGGGCACCTGGAGTGAGTGGGTAAAATAGCTAAATGGAATATAAGTAGGAATAGGACTACTTCAGTTGCTTCTCCCCACGCCCAAGAATGAAGTTGATCTTTAAGTAATATTTTCATCCTTTTCCTTGTCTAAGCCATCTGTCTATTCACCCTACACATCTGAGTACAATGATTGTGCTTACCTCTGCCTTCAGATTGGTTATAGATCAGCCGTAGCACACCCTTTATTGAAGGTTTCTGTCAATTCTTAGTATGATACTGTGCTTACACAGTAACTGTTGTTACAGTTCATCCTGGTGGTTCTGCCTCCATTAGACAGACATGGAGCCCTGCTCTGCAAGTCACTTTGCAAAGGGGCTACTCTGAATAGGAGCCAGTCCCTAAGCTCAGGGGTCTTCACACCTTGTGTCAAGATCAATTTGATCAGAGCAGTGATCAGGATAAACTCAGGTGCTGAGAAAGCACTGAGGGTGGGCTCCTAACACAGCCTTGCAGAGTGGGGCCAGAGGACCAGACATGAATATATGGCTTGCGGGAGAGCAGATAAGCCTGGTAAGGAGGTTGGTGAGGGGAGTGGTCTTCCAGGCAGAGGGAGAGGAAAGAAAACATGGTTGGAATGCCCAGTGTGGGAGAAGGGAGGGGAGTAAGAGATGAAACTGGAAATGAAAGCTGGGGTGTCCTCTGAAGGGACTCGGAAGTGAGTAGAATAAATAATCTAACTCCTGGGACAATGAGAATCTGAAAGGTTACTCAGGGAAGACCACTCCAGTTGGAATGTGGAGTATGAGATTGAGGGAACACAACGGAGGGAGAAAGCCTGGTGAGGTTACTGGAGCAGCTCAGGCAAGAGACAAAGGTGACCTGGGTACAGGATGGTGATATGAATGTGGGTACCAGGCAGATGAGAATGCCAGGTATTGTGGGTGGGGAAAGCATATACAGGACTTGGTGACTCAAGTGGGGCTGAGTGTGAACAGGGATGCAGACCATTCCCCTAAAGCTTTATTATTATTATCATCATCATTATCATTTTGCATCTTTGCTTGCAGTGCCCACCAGGCAAGAGCTTACAGTATAGAGAAAAGAGGCAACAGAAGAGAGGTGGAGGGACAAATTGAAGACTAGGCAAGTAGATGGGTGGTGCTTTGTTAGAAAAGGGTCCAGGTTCAAAGTGTAGAAGGCCACCACTTCAGAGAGCCCTTGCTCCCAGGTGTCCCTTAGCCATATTAAATTAATTAACCTAATGCTCCTGAATTGTGCAGGTACATGGATCCTTCCCTTGATTCCATGCTGATGGACTGCAGAGCAGCTGTAAATTTGATCTACATGCAGGTGAGGGTAATCAAGAACCATCAGAACACCACGTCTTGTAGGCCATTTGGGTTTGAAACCATTAGAAAAAATTAGACTAGTTAGGAATTTTACCTCCATACGAGCAGGCAAATTTGTAGAGACAGAAGTAATAGAAGTTATCAGGGGCTTCAGGGAGGGGAGTTCTTGTTTAATGGGGACAGAATTTTTGGTAGGGATGATTAAAAAAATTTTAGCTGTAGAGAATGGTGATGATGACACAATATTGTGCATATTTTTAGTGCCCCTGGGGCGTATACTTGCAAATGGTTAAAGTGATCAATGTTATGTATATTTTGCCACAGTAAAAAAAAAATCAAAATAAAAAAGAACTAGAGGCATTCTGAGAAAAAAAAAAAGAATTCTATCTCCATTTAAACAATGACTGTCTGAATTTGCAGCTGATATCCCATTATCTAGGCTAATCTATATGAGCCTAAAAATGACATCCCCGATAATTGAAAGTTACACATGGTCCCTAAATCTCACTTTAGCATCATCTTCTTTTTCCTGAGCCAAGTGACATTCCTGCCCCCAGGGCCAGCTTCACCAGCAAGTGGCCTGCGAATCTGCACTGGGCCATGTGCTCAGAAGGGCCCAACGCTTATTTAATGCTCTGCTGTCACGTCTTGAAATTCTCAATAGTTTTTGAACAAGGGACCTTGAATTTTCATTTTGCATCAGGCCCTGCAAATTATGTAGTCAACCCTGTCTACCTCTACTCACCAACTCCCAGAAAAGTACATTTAGAGTTTGGCCTCCTCTCATTTCTCCAGCTCACAAGGTGAAGGTTCTGCTAAGCAGTGTAATGGCCAGCAGATGCGGCCTCATCATACACGTCGCTTACCTCCATCTCAGTTCTCCCTCCTGCCTCCAGCGCCCTCCCAGGGCTTACCCTCACCACATCAGCATCATGGGAGGCCCGATCCTTTTGGAGACCTGGCTCAACAGCTCCAGGAGGGAGGTGTGGAAACTTCTTTTAAGGAGTTCCATGAGCATATCCCACAATCTGTTCTCACACAGCAGGCAGAGTGGCAGGTCAGATCCTTGCCCTGTTCAAATTCTCCCAAGCCTTTCCCTCTTTAATCTGAGTAGATTAAACCCTAATCTGAGATTTAATCTGAGTAGATTAAGCCTTTAATCTGAGTAGATTAAACCCTAAATTTTAGCACACTTGTTTTATTTTCTTCTTAGCATTTTCTCTCTCTCTCTCTCTCTCTCTCTCTCTCTCTCTCTCTCATAAATATATGTGTATGTGTTTATATATCTATTTTCAACAATGTTTTCACTGTCTCTCCTCCTACTAGAATGATTCTTCATGAAAGCAGGTGTTTGTTCACCGCTGTGTCCCCAGAAACTATAACTGTTTCTGGCACGACATTGGTATTAAGCCCTGTAGTAGGCCTGACATTATACAGCTTGTTTTAAATGCATTGTTTCATATAAGCTTCATAATAGCACTCTGCATTTGCAAGAAGAAGAAACACACAGTTTGCTGACAAAGAATTTAGTGGAATGAAGAAAAGGGATTTAACAATATTTATTGCAGGTGGCTTTTATGCAGGGTGAGTCTAAGATGCTATACTCTGTAGCTTTTCATAAACTGAAATTAAAGAGAGGGGAGAAATATAGGTCAGTCATTGCTTTCAATGAGCTTTTCAAGGGGATAACAAGCATTAATAAAAGCTACTGTAATATTCACTAGGAGAAGTGTGCTGCTCTGGCTTGCTGAGGAGCAGAAGAGGAAAAGAACCTCGGCACGTATTTCCTTCGGGGACTTCGGTTTTTGTTTTAAACAATTGCGTTGCTTTAATTGTATTATTTTAGGCAATTCTATGTTTTGGGGGTGGTTTGTTATTCAGCAGTAGCTAACTGATACAAAGCTGTATTGTTTTCCCTTTAGTTGAGTTAGGTGTATTGCTGATATGTTACATGTATTGAGCCTAATTGTCATTTAAAATTACTTCAAAAAATTGGTCACACTATAATTCTACATGGAATGGGGGTTATCACTTACACAGAAAGACAAAGAGTGCAGAGTTCCCTTTTATATTTAGTAAAGCAAAGGTTCATCTTTAAAGAAATGACCACAGTTCCATCTTTTCTTGCAAAGTAACAACCAGGTGCTTTATGTGCTCAGACAGAGGAAACTGCTATGCTTTATACTAGGATATATACAAATGGACTGCTTAGCATAGGCTGAGCAGTGCAGTGTAAGGCAGGAAAAATCACCAAATGCCTCAGAAGAAATGAAAGTAGTTACTGGAAGAGGCTGGCATGACTGGCTCATGCACCATACAGGGCTATCACAAGGCACTGTGTCATAATTTAATTGACAGTGTTTTTTCTTAGTGTCACACAAAATCATCGTATCTGAGAATCAACAGTATCTTCATTTTGACAAAATAGAACATCACTTATGTGCACATCTCTACTAGACCACCAGCCTCATGCAGGGACCTTAGCTTTTGGCACAGTGCTGGGAACTTGGGTGCATGACTGAGCAGACACAATGGATCCCAGCAACCAGAATGTCAGATGAGGAGTCACAACCTTAATATCCAGTCCTCCTTAGGTGACTTTCTAAGAGACCAAGACCATCTAATAAATCATTTCTATAAGACTCTTCTGAATTCTAAAGAGGCAAATCAAAATATCACTCAATACATGTTTAATGTCCACTACTGTATTTTTATGGCTAGAATATAGTTTTGAGTTCATTTCAAATATACTTTGATCCACATAAAATCATGTTCAGTGTACTTATACCCATGTTATATTAGTTGTCAGGTAATTTACCATTTTAAATGTTCACTGAGGCTTATCACCATTGTATCCTTGCTATTATGATATATTATTATTTATATATGGTTTATTTGCTATCACATCCTTGGTTGAGAATGCATTACCTAATTCTAATATTGTTCCTGTGGGAAATAGGGTCTTTGGGCATGGTTTCCAGGGTCACATTGTGGTGAGAGGTAGGGACTGCTGGCATCATAATATGATTTTTATCTGTCTTCATTACGGAACTGCACCCCAGAGAGAGAATGGATGGTATTTCCTCTGCTTATAGCTAGAAAAAAGAGAGTTTCGTGGAAAGCAAATTGAATTGCAGTTTCAGAGATGAATTCTGTCCCTTGCCCTGCCACTGACTCTTTCTCCATGTGACCTTAGACCAGACACTTCCTTCTGGAATTAAAGCTGGAATGACTCCCTGTTAAGCAATGAGGTTGAACTAACAGGCTCTAAGTTTTCTCCCAGCTTAAATAGGCTGTTATTCAAACCTTGGCTCTTGGCCTGACAAAGTCTTCAAAAAGTTGGAGGTGTTGTCATAATAACCTGTGCCATTATTATTGTCTATCATTAGTATTCCCTAAATCCAAGTGCAGGTACTGAGAAATCAAAAGAGGCTCAAGGTCAGCAGGAAGGGGAGACCCCAAATCACTATCTCCTTTGGGAAACCTTCCTCAGCTCCTCCCAAAAGAAAATGTCTCCCTCCCCTATTTTCATGTTTTTTGTATAACCCCCTATTATGATGCTTCTCACCCAGCATCTGTAAATACTGTAAATACTGGTTCACATACGTATCTCCCTAGCTAGACTCTGAATTGCCAAGGGCAGAGGCTGTGTCCAGGGTGCCTAGGATATTTGAAGGAGTGAAGAGCAATCGTCCCTTTAAAGAGTTAGTGCAAAAATTCTTATGCATTCTGATAAATAACGGTGCCATCATAAATGACTATTAAGGCATACTCTAGTGATTTTTCTAAAGCAAATGTGCCCAGTGATGTCCAGGATCAAGTGGATTCCCACAATGTGTTTCCTTTCTTCTTCTTTTTAAAAATTTTACCGACATTAACACAGTGGAAGATTGCATATAAAATTATAAATTCCTGGGTGTTCTCAAAAATATTGAAGGCTTGGTCCATGCTGGGCCTGCATTTCAGCAGGGCCACAATTGGTCCACATGGTAACTTTGTGCAAATTCAAAAAAGTTGCCCCTTCATTCAGGCAGGGCCCATAGTTTGATGAGGGGACTGTGGGCTGCCCATTAGCCTCCTAATACTCCCACGGCCTGGTGCCTTTGTACACAGCCCACCAGGCTGCTCACACATCCCTGGCCTTACTCGGCCATGCCTCAACCATCTGGAGGCAAGTGGCTGATGCCTTGTTCAAAGAGACACATGTTTTTCATTTCTCACTATTGTACCCTCTGAAGAGGACACTAGGATATGTGTGATTTAAGCTCATGAAAACCATGACTTATGTTATTTCACATGGTTTGAAAAATTAGGTTCTGTGTAAGTCTCCATCAGCCAGTCTTGAGGGAACCACATAACTAAATAGAGATATTTGTCTAAACTTGATTCTTTTATCATTTGGAGTGAGGTACTAGACATAATGCATATGAGTGATGATTTGTGACCTCATATTGAAGGCTTGGTCAATTCTGGGCCTATGTTTCATCAGGGTAAAATATTTTCAAAGGTAGTGAAACAAAAACAGTTATGTTACCTCTCCTGTGGGACATTTAAATATCTGTGTTTGAGAGTCCCAGGTGCTCTAATGATTACTGATGTTTCTTTGGTTGGTACTTACTGCCATGATTGCTGTTTACCTTCTTTATTTAGGCTTTCTGTCTGACATGGTTGCCCTGTGCTAACAGCCCTTATAGGACTCTAACAACAAGTAGAATTCAGGACAGAAAAAGGTGTTTAATTCTTCACACCCATGCTAATTCCATTCTGGTGTGGTTTCAAGGTTCAGTTTTGAGAACAGTTAACAACAGAAGAAAGTCTTGGATTGTTTTTTTTTTTGTTGTTGTTGTTGTTGTTTTTTGAGGTCAGTGTCATTGGCCCTCATATGTGGGACCCGAACCGGGGCCTGCTGGCTTCCCAAGCCAGCGCTTAACAACCGCGCCACTCAGCCAGCTCTGGATAGCTCTTAAGTGGTAAGAATTCAGTGATTTGAGAAGGGATAGGAGGACCTGGTGTAGTGGTCAGATCTGGGTTTTAATCCAACTTTGCCCCTTAAACTTGCTGGGTCCTCTTGAAAGTCATAACCTCTCTGGACCTCAATTTACCCATCTATAAAATGTGGTAATTTTCCTACCTTACATAATAGTTTGGAAAAAGTAATGGAGAAAACCTATCTAAAACAGGTTCTTAAATTTTAGTTATTGTTCTTCTTTCTAAACTCATCTCATTTTCTCTCAATCTAAATAGCAATGTCAAAAATTTATTCAGCTTTTCATTCTCTTCTTAGAAATAATGCAAAATCTGCCAATATCACTGAGGGATGAAATACACAGATTTATATTCGGACTAAGGTGCAAGTAAGCAACTCATAATTGGCAAAGAATTGTTGCATGTTGCTGTATGTAAGACATTGGACAAGCTACGCTGAAGTGAAAGACACAGGGTCTTCCCGGAGGGGTTAACAGTCTAACTGAGGACCAATGAAAAGCCCTTTCAAAGCATGATAAATAAAAGGAGGACAGGCTAATTTTACCAATTTAAATTGTACCAATTCTATATGGAACTTTCTGTTTCTAACCCTGAATATTATATAGTTTTTAGTCTCTGCCAAGTTGAGAAGAAAAAAAATTATTTGATTACTAGTGAGTTTAAATATATATGCGTATTTGTCACTTGTAATTCATTTTTGTCAATTGTCAATACATATCCTCTGTCCAATTTCCCATTAGGGATGTTTATGCTTTTCCTATTGCTTTATATAAATAATATTAACTCTTTGCCACATATGATGCAGTCATTTTCCCTGGTTTGCCATTTGCTTCTTAGTTTTGTTCTCAGTGGTTTTCATGTGCAGAAGTTTTATATTTTCATATATTATATATTCCTTCATTATGACATTTTGTATTTGTATCTTTAAAAGATATTACCTATCTCAAGATCAGATAAAAATATTCACCTTTATTTTCTTCTGTTTCTTTTATGGTGTTTTTTACACTTAGATCTTGAATGTATCTGAAATTATTTGATTGGGTGGTATGGGAAAAGAGCTAACTTTATTTTTTTTCTCAAGTGTTGCCTGCTATCCCCAAACCATTGAGCAATCTCTTTCTACATTCACTAATTTAAAAAGTAACTTTTATGATGTACTAAATTCTTATATATGTCCTCTTGGGTCTGTTTTTTATAGACTTTCATACATGAGTATGTTTTCGTCAGAGTAATTCATTTCTGCTAAGTTTGCTAATTTTACAACTTACATTGTTTTAAGGCAATACAGGACATTGAAAAAGAATGGGCCAAACCTACCCAGCTGCAGAGGCAGAAATTAGAAGCTCTACAGAAAGAAGACAACCAAACAAAGGTGAATCAAATATTGCACCAAAAGAAATCCCTTGCAAGGGAGTTAAACGTATTACAATTGGGCTGTTGGTAATTTATAAGCCCACCAAGCACTAAACATGGGACTCTTTTAAAGTAATGAGAACATTTGCATTGATTTTTCTGATTATAAAATAATACAGGCTTTTTGCTTAAAGATATAATATATTGTGACTCTTTTATCAAGTTAATTAATATAGACCCTCAACATTTTTAATAACCACAGAGTATTCCATTTTATATTTTGTTATCATTTAGCTAACCAGTTTCCTGATAATGAAAGTCAGGTTGTTTCCAGCTTTTGCTGCTATGAATCACTTTGGCAGCAAGCGCCACGAGGCTCAGGACTGTGTCTAATTTATATGTACTCTGTGTATTCCCAACACCTGGTATGGTTCCTGGCTGAAGGTCCCCTAAGCACTGCAACCACATCCTCTGTCTTTGAGTACACATTCTGTTCTTTAGAATATATTTCTAAACAGCCATTTTTAAAACTTCATAAAGATGCTACTAACTCACACACACCCCCTATCCCCAGGGAGTACATACAAGTCTGACAAGGTATATTTTAACAGAAGAAATGGCCTCTTTCATTGAGTTGTCTTTTTTTATTCTTTAGACTTGGCAATTGTACACCACTAAAGCATTGATTTTGAACAAAATTTAGAGGATTTGTTTATACTTAGCTTGATATAGAATAATTCTTTTAAGTCTGTGATATTTTGAGAATTTTACTGATGAGCCTGGGGGAAGAAAAGGAAAAAGCATATACTGCCATGGTTTAGTATATTCTCCCCTTGTTATTCCATCATAGCTTTGTCACAGAAGTTTTGGAGTTCAATTTCTCTGTGTGTTTGTAAACTTTTACAATTACAGCTTCTATTTTGATGGATAGGATACTGCTGCTACTTTGGATACAATTACCGATTCTAAGGACATTTATGTTCTATATACTTCTTCATTTAGTAGGAATATTGTTTTAACCATGCTGCTATGCTCTAACAAAATCTGTATTTGTATTTTTGCCACAGAACAAATTTTATTTTCCATGATGAATATTTCATCTGATTTTACAATACATACTATTTTTTCAAATTTTATTCTTTTAAATATTTCTTTTATTTTTTAATTACAATTGACATACAATTTTATATTAATTTCAGGTGTATAACATAGTGATTAGACATTTATATAAGTTACAAAGTAATCACCCTGATTAGTCTAGTACCTATCTGATACAATAGATAGTTATTACAATATTATTGACTATATTCCCTATGCTGTACTTTACATCCCCACAACTGTTTTTATAATTGGCATTTTGCATATCTTAAATCCCTTCTCCATTTTCACTCATCCCCCCAACTCCCCTCTCATTTGGCAACCATCAGAATGTTCTCTGTATCTATTAGTCTGTTTCTGTTTTTTGTTTTTGTTTTTTTTTGAGGGCAGTGTCACTGGCCCTCATATGTGGGACCAAACAGGGGCCGCTGGCTTCCCAAGCCAGCGCTTAACCACCATGCCACTCGGCCGGCCCTGTCTGTTTCTGTTTTGTGTGTTCACTTATTTTGTTTTTTAGATTCCACATGTAAGGCCAATCATCTGATATTTGTCCTTTTCTGTCTGACTTATTTCACTTAGCACAATAACCTCAAGGTTCATCCATGTCATTGTAGATGGCAAGATTTCATCCTTTTTTATGGCTGTGTAATATTCCATTATATATATATCTATATATATAACACTCAGGCTGCCTCCCTACCTTGGCCATTGTAAACAATGCAGCAGTGTACATATGGATGCACATGTCCCCTTATAGTAGCTTTTTGGGTTTCTTCAGATAAATATCCAGAACTGGGATTACTGGGTCCTTCTTTGTCTCTTGTTATAGCCTTTGTTTCAAAGTCTATTTTGTCTGGTGTAAGTATTGCTACTCCAGCTTTTTTTGTTTGTTTGTTTGTTTGTTTCCATTTTCATGAAATATCATTGTCCCATCCCTTTACTTTCAGTCTGTGTGTCTTTGATCTGAAATGAGTCTCTTGTAGGCAGCATATGTAAAGGTCTTGTTTTCTTTTTTTAAAGTTAATTATATTCCTTTTTTATTATTATTAGTTTCAGGTGTACAAAAACAACATAGTGGTTAGACATTTACACACCTCACAAAGAGATAACCCCAACAAGGTCTACTACCCATCTGATACTGTACATAGCTATTGCAATGCCACTGACTATATTCCCTATACTGTAGTTTATATTCCGTGACTACATATTTTTAAAATTATAGTTGATATTCAATATTATTTTATGTTAGTTTCAGATGTACAGCATAGTGCTTAGGCATTTATATAATTTATGAAGGAATACTCCCAGTAAGCCTAGTACTCATCTGACACTATACATAGTTTTTACAATATTATTGCCTATATTTCCCAATCTGTTTTTCATATCCCTATGAGTATTTTGTAACTACCAATTTGTACTTTCTAATCCCTTCACCTTTCTCATTCATCCCCCAACCTTCTCCCTTATAGCAACCATCAGTTTGTTCTCTGTATCCATGAGTCTATTTCTGTTTTGCTTATTTATTCTGTTCTTGAGATTTCATATATAAGTGAGATCATATGGTATTTGTCTTTCTAAGTCTGACTTATCTCACTTAGCATAATACTCTCAAGGTCCATCCATATTGTTGCAAATGGTAAGATTTCATTCTTTTTTTATGGCAAATAATACTCCATGTATACACATACCACAATTTCTTTATCCAATCACCTATTGATGGGTATTTTGGTTGTTTCCATATCTTGGCTATTGTGAATAGTGCTGCAGTAAATATAGGGGTGAATATGTCTTTTCAAATTAGTGTTTTTGATTTCTTTGGATAAATACGCAGAAATGGAATTGCTGGGTCATAAGGTAGTTCTAGTTTTAATATTTTGAGGAACCTCCATACTGTTTTCCATAGTGGCTGCACCAATTTGCAATACCACCAATAGTGCATGAGGGTTCCCTTTTCTCTATATACTCACCAACACTTGTTTGTTGATTTATTGATGATAACCATTTTGACAGATATGAAGTTATATCTCATTGTGGTTTTAATTTGCATTTCTCTGATGATTAGTGATGTTGAGCATATTTTCATGTCTATTGGCCATGTGTATGTTTTCTTTGGAGAAAAATCTATTCAGGCCCTCTGCCCATTTTTTATTTGGATTGTTAGTTATTTTGGTGTTGGGTTGTATAAGTCTTTTATAAATTTTGCATATTAACCCCTTATCGGATGTATCATTGGCAAATATCTTCTCCCATTCACCAGGTTGTCTTTTTGTTTTGTTGATGGTTTCCTTTGCTATGCAAAAACTTTTTAGTTTGATGTAGTCCTGGGTTGGTTTTTTTTCCTTTGTGTCCTTGCCCAAAGAGAGATATCAGAAAAAAACATTACTAACACCAATGTCAAGCATGTTATTAAACTTCCATGTGTTTGTGTTTTTCAGTTTTTTTCTTGTAATTGATTCCTAGTTTCATACTATTGTGGTCTCTTCTTATTGAGATTTTTTTTATGGCCTAACATATGATCTGTCTTGGAAAATGTTCCATGTGCACTTGAAAAGAATGTATATTCTGCTGCTTTGGGGTGAAATGCTCTAGAAATATACATTAAATTAATATGGTCTAGTGCGTATTTAAGGTCACTGTTTCCTTGTTGATTTTCTGTCTGGAAGGTCTGTCCATTGGTGTCAATGGGGTGCTAAAGTCCTCGACTATGATTGTGTTACAGTTGATCTCTGCCTTTATGTCAGTCAATATTTGTTTTATATATTTAGGAGCTCCTATGTTGGGTGCATAGATGTTTCCTAGGATTAGGTGCTCTTATTGGATTGATCCCTTTATTGTTATATAATGTCCTTCTTTGTCTTTTATTATAGCCTTTGTTTCAAAGTTTATTTTGCCCTATATAGGTATTGCTACTCCATATTTTTACTCATTTCCATTTGCATGAAATATCTTTTTCCATCCCTTTACTTTCAGTCTAATGTGTGTCTTTCTATCTGAGGTAGGTCTGTTGTACACAGCATATGCATAAGTCTTGTTTTCTTATCCATTTAACTACCATATGTCTTTTGATTGGAGCATCTAATCCATTTATATTTAAAGTGATTATGGATAGATACATAGTCATTGCCCTTTTTTTTCATATTTTTGATCTTCTTTTGTTTGTTTGTTTGTTTTCTCCGTTCTTCTTCTTAAAGAAGTCCTTTTAACATTTCTTGTAATACTGGCTTGATGGTAATGAATTCCTTTAGCTTTTTCTTGTTTGGGAAGCTCTTTTATCTCTCCTTCCATTTTAAATGACAACCTTGCTGGGTATTATAATTTCTGTTGTAGGTTCCTTGCTTTTTGTCCCTTTGAATATTTCATGCCAACCCTTCTGGCCTGCAAAGTTTCTGTTGAGAAATCAGCTGGTAGTCTTATGGGAGCTCCCTTTTAGGTAACTAACTGCTTTTATCTTGCTGCTTTTAAGATTCTCTCTTTGTCTTTAACTTTTGGTATTTTAATTTTGATGTGTCTTGGTGTTGGTCTCTTTGGGTTCATCATTTTTGGGACTTTCTCTGCTTCTTGGACTTGTATGTTTATTTCCTTCACCAGGTTAGGGAAATTTTCCATCAATATTTCTTCAAATAGGTTTTAAATTTCTTGCTCTCCCTTTTCTTCTTCTGGTACCTCTATGCTGGTTCACTTGATGTTGTCCCAGAGACCCCTTAAACTGTCCTCATTTTTTTTAATTCTTTTTTTCTGATCTGATCAGGTGTTTTTTGCTTTCTTGTCTTCAAAATCAGATTCAAGCCTCTGCTTCATCTAATCTATTTTTGATTCCCTCTAATGTATTCTTTATCTCAATTATTGTATTTTTGATTTCTGACTGGTTCTTTTTTATGTCTTTAAAATTTTTTTTTATGTTTCCTATATCATTGTTGAAGTTCTCACTGAGTTCATTTACTCTTCCCCTAAGTTCATTGAGCATCCTTATAACCAGTGTTTTGAATTCTGCATCTGGCAGATTGCTTGTATCCATTTTGTTTCATTGTTTTCCTAGAGCTTTGTTCTGTTCTTTCATTTGGGACATGCTAATTTGTCTCCCCATTTTAACTGACTCTGTGTTTGTTTCTATGTATTAGGCAAATTTGTTGTATCTCCTGGTCTTGGTAGAGTGGACATCTTTGGTAGGTGTTCTGAGTGGGCCAGTGGCCCTGTCTACCTAGACACCTGGGCTAGGTGCTCCAGGTGTGTCCCTTGTGTAGTTTGTGTGTGCCCTCCTGTTGTAGTTGAGCCTTCATTGCCATTGGCATGTCAGTGGGAGGAATGGACTCTTAGGATATTTGGTTGTGAGGAATGGCTGTGACTAGGGCAAAGGAGCTATTGTGCAGGGGCTGATCCCACAGATCAGGATTTACTTTAGTGGGACAGTGGTGCCTGCCTACTTTGCCCTTTGGGTGTGCCATTTGTGGAGGTGGTGGTAGGGTGGTTATCTGGTGTGGTCTGAAGCTGGCCACTGAGTGTGTTGGTTTCTGGGGCCTCTTGGTAGGCTCTGGTACAGGCCAAGGTCAGCTACTGCCTGTGCCTAGCCTGGTGCCACTTGGTATGAGGTACAAAGTGATCTGTAAATGGTTACTACTTGTGCTAGACTTGGAGGTGCCTGGGAGAGCAAAGCTGAGAACTAAGAGGCTGGCTGCCACTGGTGCTAAGCTTGGTTCCACTTATCAAGTTGTATGGGCATGCCTAGGCCAGCTGCTGCATGTTTAGGGTTTGTGAACCTTTGAGAAATTTTAGAGAGTCCACTGAATGAGCCAAGTCAGGCCACTTATGTGGAAAAGCTGCTGAAAGAGGCTTGGGTGAGCCCACATATTGGGTTAGGCAGTGTTTCAGGGATTCACCAGGTCTGGGTGAATGGTATTAGCCCAGTTGATGGAGACTCAGACTTGGTGCCTATCTGCACCTGCAGGCTCTGTAGGGGGAGGGCTCAACAAAGGAATAATGGCATCTGCCAGCACTTCTGTCTGAAAAAAAGCTGCCTTTCCAGCCCTTACTCTGAAACTGGATAATTCAATTCCTCCCTGTATTTCCTTGATGTCTTTTGAACTCCTGCCCAGTGCTGGAGTGAGTGAACCCATTAGCAAATAAATTCATGTATGGGCCCTTTAAGAAGAACGTCTTGGTCTCCAGCAGTCCTCTCACTCAGCCACAACCCCCACTGGTTTTCACAGCCAGAGGTTATGAGGACTTCTTTTCCTGGCCCTGGAACCCTGGGCTGGGGACCCTAGTGTAGAATATTTTCACTTCTCAGGGAGGACTTCTGCAGCTGAAATATCCCTCCCAATTTTTATGGGATGTGGGACCAGCCCATTCTGCATCTCTGTCCCTTCTACCAGTCTTTTTTATTTTATTTTATTTTTTATTGGGGAATTGGCGGAGGGGAACAGAGTTGGGGAATCGGGGAAGGGGAACAGACAAGCCGCTGTCCCCCTGCTCTTCAGTCCAGCTGCAGAGGATGTTGCCCCACTGTTGGTATCGTCATTGCGCTCCTCCCGGACGAGGCAGATCGGTCGCCGGCCTCTGGACGTCGCTCACCGCGGCCATTGGCAGCTCACTCTTGGCTGCCAGCCACTCACACTGGCTGCAGGCCACTCACTGTAGCCTATGGCAGCCCACTGCAGCAGGGGCTGCAGCCCACACCATCACTGGGGCTCGCACAGCCCAGCTCCAGGTGGAGCCGCTGCCAGCCGCAGAGGGCAGTGTCACTGGCCCTCACGTGGGATCCGAACCGGGGCTTCTGGCATCCCAAAACCAGCGCTCAACCAATGCGCCACTCGGCCGGCCCCCTTCTACCAGTCTTGATGTGGCTCTTCTTTTTCTTTTTTTTTTTTTTTAATTTTTTTTTAAGATTTTATTCGGGAATTGGTGGAGGGGAACAGCGTTGGGGAATCGGGGAAGCGGAACAGACAAGTTGCTGTGTTTTTGTTCTTCAGTTTAGTTGCGGAGGATGTTGCTTCACTGTTGGTATCGTCATTGCGCTCTTCCCGGATGAGGCAGATCAGTCGCCGGCCTCTGGATGTCGCTCACCGCGGCTATTGGCAGCTCACGCTTGGCTGCCAGCCGCTCACGCTGGCTGCGGGCCACTCACTGTAGCCTATGGCAGCCCACTGCAGCAGGGGCTGCAGCCCACACCATCACTGGGGCTCACACAGCCCAGCTCCAGGTGGAGCTGTTGTTAGCTGTAGAGGGCAGTGTCACTGGCCCTCATGTGGGATCCGAACCAGGGCCGCTGGCATCCCAAAACCAGCGCTTAACCAATGCGCCACTCGGCCGGCCCGATGTGGCTCTTCTTTATATCCTTAGTTGTAGGACTTCGGTTCAGCTAGTCTTCAGGTGGTTCTTCCATAGTTTAGTTGTAATTTTGATGTGGTCATAGGAGGAGACAAGCACAGTATTTACCTACTCCTCCAACTTGACCAGAAGTCTTTATGATACTATTTTTGTGGCGGTCTTTTGAAAACTTAACTTCACATGCATGAATTTGTCCTCTAAATTCAGTCCTCTAAATTTTCTTTGCATTTTGTTTAGTGGTGAATGTTGACTAAATGTGAAGAATAAAAAGAGACAACCCAATGAAGCAGAGGCCATCTCTTTTAAAATATGGCTTGTTTGACTTATATACAATGCTTGGAGACAGGGTGTGTGTGAGTGTTTTGCCATGTGAAAAAAAATTGAACCGTTATTCAAATTAAGTGATTTTTCTCTTGAAGCATCTAAGGATATTGCTATAACACCAGCATTATTTAAATGTTTGTGAAATTCTTCTTTGGCTAATGGAGCCAATACATTAGCAACTATTGCTTTACTTTATGTGCAGGTACAAGAAAACTCAGAATGAAAATGAGTGAAATTCATTTAAAGGAGCAGTTATTTGATCTAAATCAAATAGACTAACTATGGCATATGGACAACTGTTTCTGTAAATAAAATTGTATTGGCACCCAGCTCATTCACTTATGTATTGTCCAACGCTGTTTTTGTGCTAAAGCAACAGAGTATTTGCAAGACACCATATGCCTGCAAAATGGAAAATATTTACTATATGGCTCTGCAGAAACATTTGGAAATCCCTGATCTAATTGAAAATATCAACATACCTTTTGCAATTACACATGTTAAATTATCTTTTCCAGGTACAGTCTCCTTAAGAGAACTGTTTTCAAGTAGATAATCCTTGCAGATTTTTGTCTTCTGGTTTTCATACAATCAGTAATATTACTGCACCCCCTTGCTGAATGGCAAGTGCCAGCAAGTATTTTTAACAAGTTCCTTATTCATCACCAACTTTCTTGAGAACTGGAGCTTAACATTTAATTAAACAAATACTTTTATCTCTTTTAGAACATTGCAGCTAAGAGTTTATTACAATTTTTTAAAGTGTTACCAAAGAATAAAATAAATAAAGATTTATACTGTGTAATAAATAAGAAACTTTTGTTAGCAAGAGCATGAAACTATATGCTCTGTGTGGCAGGTTTACTCAGCCCCTGGCTCTACGCCTGCACAGGAGCATCTACTCACAACCTGTCATTTCTGACCCAAAAGGAGGCCCAGTAGCTTACGAGTAAAGCATCTCCTAAATTGAATGCCTGGACTACAGCACAATGAGCTGGTACAACAGGTAGCTGGGAGGGACAGGAGACTCAAATACTCCCACCTTGTACCAAAGGTCAGATGTCCTTTACTGCATGTGTTTCAGCACGTTTATCAGAAAGTGCTTCATATAGTGCTTGAAAGGGAGGCCAAGTTACCTTGCTTTAGGAAAAGAATGGGCAAGAGCCAGGTTGTCACTGGGTAGTCTTCCTAATTCAACTATGTGTTAAAGTTGTTGAAGTGAGAACACCCCTCTGTGTACACACATCTCATATACTATCAGGCAGGGCCATGATGAAAGCTGGAAGAACAAGGTGGAAGTCACCAAGCTGCTTTCAGTTGATTTAAATGCAATCATTAATTATCACTTTGTTAAAAAGAATGAAAAATCCTCAATAGACATTAACAGGACAGGATGCCGGTACCACAGGTGTGAACTGGAGCTGTCCTCTGTTCTTAAGTCATGTCAGAAGCAGAGGGAAAATCTAAACCTTAAACATCATATAAAAGTGTTCCCTTGACACTTCGGGGCTGTCTGAAACTACTAAGAATGCAGACTTACTCTAGCTCTCATTTCATGACTATTTCTAAAATCTGTTTCTCTGACAAGTCACACCGCCATCACATAAAAAGGGTTTTAAAAATGAACTACTTTCCTCCTACATAGACTTCAGCTTAGTTTTTTAAAAGACAGCATTTTAAATGTACATTTTTGTTTATTTTGCTGTTATAATCTGCTGAGATGGAATCATATATGCTTATTCATTTGATTCCCTCCACTCTTTCTTCATTTATCATTCACACATCCAATATTTTCATTCCCACTGTGTACCAAGCACTGTAACAGGAGGAGGGACATGCTGCAATCAGACA
Source organism: Aselliscus stoliczkanus (assembly GCA_033961575.1). Lineage (NCBI taxonomy): Eukaryota > Metazoa > Chordata > Mammalia > Chiroptera > Hipposideridae > Aselliscus > Aselliscus stoliczkanus. Next base: position 31,483,228 of record CM066731.1, read on the forward strand.
GAAATGGTCTCTGCCCTGTCGGAACCCACCACGAATGACCCCAGGCCTTACTGTCAGAGAGCACAGGGAGCATTGTCTTCATTCATAATGTCCAGAAGAAAAAGGGGCTTTCACTGTAACTTAATTCCATGTGTTCTACTAGAATGACAGTAGCTTCTGACATGAGGTTTTCATCACGTGGTCTTTTGCTTCCTCCTACCTCCGACATCCACCTTTGGAGCAGTTTCTGGAGCTGTCCCAGGAGATACAGCATTATGGATACATGCAGCTGGATCCCTGTACCTGTGACTACCCGGAACCAGGCTGTGGGGCCATCCTTTCTGTGGGCAATAACGAAATCAGCTGCTGCATAACCCTGCCTGATAATCAGACCCAGGACGTCATTTTCCAGATGAACAGAGTGAAGTGCTGGCAGGTCACTTTCCTCGTGAGTATGTTGGCACTGCCTTACTCACGACTTAACATCTCCACTCATCATTTAAAATCTTGTTGTTTTTGGATGACAAAGTTGACACTAGGGAGACAAAGTTGTCATTTGAATCAGTACCTCGAATAACCAAGCATCTAAGCCGCAGTGAGCATCACCCACTGGTAAAACCTATCTATTGTTTGGTACAATATCCCCATCCACAGCAGAAGAGACACCCATTTTTCCACCTTCCAACAATAGGCTTCTCTAGTGCTCAAAGGGTGGCCATAGTAATAAGAGCATATAGAGATAACAGCTACTATGTACGAATAGAACACTTAATATGTACTTAGTACTGACAAGATCTCTACCCTTAAGGAACTGGAAGCTGACCAGCAAGTTATACTTAAGGATCAGTGGCAGCATACCTACATTGCCATCTTACAGAAGAAACCCTTATGATTAGATTTGTTGAATATGTACTTTGTACCAGCATTTTAAATGTACACTTTTTGTTTATTTTGCTGTTATAATCTGCTGATATGGAATCGTGTCTGCTCATTCATTTGATTCCCTCAACTCATTTCTTCATTTATCATCGACACATCCAATATTTTCATTCCTACTATGTACCAAGCACTGTAATAGGAGTAGAGACATAATGCGATGAGGCAGAAATGGTCTCTGCCCTGTCAGAGCCCACCATGAATGACCCCAGGCCTTATTGTCAGAGAGCACAGGGAGCTGTGTGGGGCACTGCTATTATTTAGTTCTTTCAATAACTCAGTGAACTAAGTGGGATTGTCTGCTTTACACAGGAAACTGAGTTTAACTAGTAGAGGACAAATACTACTAGAGCAACTGTACGTCCCATTGTTAAATCCACAGAATCCATGGGAATTTTTTATCTGGCAGAGTACTAGATGTCTCCCTCTCCTTCCTCCCATTTTTGTGGGTCACTTCTCCCTTGGAACATTCCAAAAATGATTGTGTTTCTTTTTTTTTTTTTTTAAAGATTTTATTGGGGAATTGGGTGAGGAGAACAGCATTGGAGAATCGGGGAAGGGCCGGCCGAGTGGCGCTGTGGTTAAGCGCTGGCTTGGGAAGCCAGCGGCCCTGGTTCGGCCCCACATATGAGGGCCAGTGACACTGCCCTCAAAAAAAAACAAAAACAAAAAACAAAAAAAAAGAGAATCGGGGAAGGGGAACAGACAAGTTGCTATCGTTTTGTTCTTCAGTCTAGTTGTGGAGGACGTTGCTTCATTAGCCCATGTTGGTATCATCATTGCGCTCTTCCCGGATGAGGCAGATCAGTCGCCAGACTCTGAACAGCCGCTCACAGAGGCTCTTGGCAGCTCACACTGACTGCCGGCTGCCCACACTGGCTGCTGACCACTCACTGTAGCCTATGGCTGCCCACTGCAGCAGGGGCTGCAGCTATGCCAACCCAGGGACTCACAGCAGCCCAGCTCCAGGTGGAGCTGTTGTTCACTATCTTAGCTGCAGAGGGCAGTGTCACTGGCCCTCATATGTGGGATCTGAACCAGGGCCCTGCTGCTCAGAGCTGGCATCCCAAGCCAGCTCCTAACCAATGCGCCACTCGGCCCGCCCAATGATTGTGTTTCTTGATGTTCTATTTCTAGCATCTTTCCTCTACATAATCTCTGAATTCAATTACCCAGGTCCCTCTCAAAAGCCCCAGTGTTTCTACTGCCTTCTGGACATCTTCACCAGGTATCTCATGGACATCTCAAACTCAGCCTTTCCCCAAACCAGATTCATCCTTTCCTTCTCATGTCCATCTTAGGATTCTTCCTCTTGTGTTCCCTATCTTGGCAAATGAGACTTCTTTAACTACACCCTAATTACCAAACAGGTAATATTGAAATTATATCTGACTTTTCTCTTTCTCTTATCTTACATGTTTAATTGCTGGTAGAGATGTAGCCATTCTACAAACTTTCTATCCTTCAAAATTCTCCCTTTCTCTCCACCCTCACCATTTGGTCTCAACATTTCCTGTCTGGATGGATCCAACAGCTTCCTAACCCTTTTACCTGTGCCACCCGTTTTCCCTTGGGGTCAGAGAAAATACGTTATATGATTTCAGTCCTGTTAAACATACAGGAATTTGTTTTGAGGCCCCAAATTGGATCTATCTTAGTAAATGTTCCATGTGCACCTGAAAAGAATGTGTATTCTGTTGGTACTGGATGGATTATTCTATAAATGTCAATTACTTCAGTCAGTTGATAGTGTTCAAATCTTTTATATCCTTCTACATTTTCTTTCTACTTGTTCTATCAGTTACTGAAAGGAGTGTTAAAATTTTCAAATATAATTGTGGATGTTCCTGTTTCTATTGCATTTTATCAGTGTTTCCCTGACTTATTTTATGATTCCACTTGTTTTTCCCATTGGCTTTTTAAATTAGCTATCCTTTTTTTATGTATTTATGATTACTTCAGAGTTTTTAATATACATCATTTTTTTTTTTTTTTTAGCGGGCAGTGTCACTGGCCCTCACACATGGGATCCGAACCCTGGGCCGCTGGTATCCCAAGCCAGCTCTTAACCACTGTGCCACTCAGCCGGCCCTTTAATATACATCTTTAACTTATTATATTCTACTTTCAAATATACAACTTCACAAAAAGTGTAAAAACATGACAACAGTGTACTTCTATTTGCTCCTTCTGACCTTTATGATATTTGTTGCCAGACTTTATTTCTATATATATTATAAATCTCATGCTACGTTATAATTATTTTTGCTTTAAATAGTTCATTATTTTTAGTTAAACTTTTAGTTTTGATATAATTGTAGATTCACATGCAATTGTAATAAATGGTACAGAGACCCTGTGTACTCTTTACCTACTTTTCTCAATTATTACATCTTGCAAAGCTATAGTACAATATCATCACCCAGGATATTGACACTGATACAATCAAGAGTCAGAATATTTTCATCACCACCCTCATGTTGGCTTTTTATAGCTATGCCCACTTTCTCCCATCCCCACTGCTCTTTAACTCCTCAAAACCACTACCTGTTTACAGTTTCCATAGTGCAGCATTTCAAGAATATTATATAAAACTTTTGGAGGTGATAGACATATTTATTACATTGATTGTGGTCATAGTTTCATGGATGTATGCATATGTTTAAACTCATAAAATTGTATATATTAAATATGTGCAGTTTATTGTATATCAACCATACCTAAATAAAACCATTTAAAAACAGAAACACACATAAAATGAGGTTATGTGTTGGTCATTTGATAAAAATGTTATAACGAGAGGTTCACAGGACAGAAACCTGTATTTCCCCTTGGGTTATGAGTCAGTATTCAGTAATTCAGTGGTGACTGAATAGAACATGACTACTATGAATTATAACAGTTGACTGTTTTTAGAAGGTAGAAATATAAATAAAAGCAAAGAATTGATAACCTTAAGAAAAATAAAAGAATGTTACATGAATGGAATCCTATAGTATGTAGCCTTTTACTTTGGAAATTCATCCAGGTTGTGGTGTATATCAGTATTTGGTTTCTTTTCATTGCTGAGCAGTATTGCATGGTATGGCATGATCAAACTTTGTGTAACCATTCACCCAATGAAAAATATCTGGTTGTATCTAGTTTTAGCTATTATGAGTAAAGCTCCTATAAATATTCATGCATAGTTTTTTGTCTGAGCACAGGTCTTCATTTCTCTGGGATAAATGCCCAGGAGTGCATTGTTGGGTCATATGGAAGTTGAATGTTTTGTTTTTAAGAAACTGCCGGGCCGGCCAAGTGGTGCATTGATTAATAGCTGGTTTGGGATGCCAGCAGTCCTGGTTCTGATCCCACATATGAGGGCCAGAGACACTGCCCTCTACAGCTAACAACAGCTCCACCTGGAGCTGGGCTGCATGAGCCCTGGCAATGGTGTAGGCTGCAGCCCTTGCTGCAGTGGGCTGCCATAGGCTACAGTGAGTGGCCGACAGCCAGTGTGAGCAGCTGGCAGCCAGCATGAGCTGTCAATAGCCCTGGTGAGCGACCATCCAGAGGCTGGCGACCAATCTGCCTCATCCTGGAAGAGTACAATGATGATACCAACATGGGCCAGTGAAGAAACGTCCTCCGCAACTAGACTGAAGAACAAAAAGACAGCAACTTGTCTGTTCCCCTTTCCCCGATTCCCCAATGCTGTTCCCCTCCCCCAATTCCCTAATAAAATCTTTAAAAAAAAAAAGGAAACTGCCAAATTGTTTTAAGGGGTGGCTATTCTAATTTACATTCCCACCAGCAATGTATGAGTAATCCAGTTTCTCTGCATCTTCATCAGCATTCGGTATAGTCATCACTATTTTTTATTTTAGTCATTCTGATAAGCGTGTAATGGTATTTCATTGTGATTTTAATTTGCACTTCCCTCATGGCTCATGATGCCTAGCATCTCTTCATGTAGTTATTTGCCATCTGTCTATCTTGTTTGGTGAAGTGTCTTTTCATATCTTTTGCCCATTTACTAATTGGATTGTCAGTTTACTGTTGAGTTTTGAGAGCACTTAATACATTCTAGATACTAGTTCTTTGTTGGATATGTGGTTTGCAAACACTTTCTCCCACTGTTTTTTTTTGCCCTCTTAACAGGTATTTTATGGAGCAAAAGTTTTACATTTTGATGTAATCTAATTCATCAGTTTTTTCCTTTTATAGATTGCATTTTTGGTGTCAAGTCTAAGAACTCTTTGCCAAACCCTATATCCTGAAGATTTTTTCCTAGGGTTTTTTCCTAAAAGTTTTCAAGTTATAGGCTATACATTTAAGTCTATGATCCATTTTGAATTAGTTTTTGTATGGGGTGTGAAACTTAGAACAAGTTTCCTTTATTGCCTGTGAAAGTCCAATTGCTCCAGCACTGATTGTTAAAAAAAACTGTGTTTCCTCAATTGAATTGCTTTTCTACATTTGTCAAAAAACAGTTGGGCATATTTGTGTGGGTCTATTTCTAGATTCTTTACTCTGTTCCACTGATTTATGTTTCTATCCCGCCATCAGTACCACACAATCATTCCCTTCCTTTGTTAACAGCTATATCAAGATATAGTTCACATACTAAACAATTCACCCATATAAAGTATACAATTTAATGGCCATTAGTATATTCACAGAGTTGTGCACCACAATCAATTTTAGAACACTTCTATCACCTCAAAAAGAAGCCCCATACCCTTTATCTATTATTTCCCTATTCTCCTATTCCCACCAGCCCTAAAAGACCATTAATCTACTTTCTGTCTCTATAGATTTACCTATTCTGAACATTTCATGTTAATGGAATCATATGTGGCCTTTTGTGACTGACTTTTTTTTTTTTTTGAAGGCAGTGTTACTGGCCCTCATTTGTGGGACCCTAACCGGGGCCACTGGCTTCCCAAGCCAGCGCTTAACCACCGCGCCATTCAGCCGTCCCTAACTTCTTTTACTTGCCATGTTTCCAAAGTTCATTCTTGTTGTAGTATGCATCAGTACTTTATTCATCTTTATGGCCAAATAATATTCCATTGTATGATATAATTTGGTTTACCTATTCTTCCATTGATGAACATTTAGGTTTTTTTTCTACTTTTAGGCTATTATGAATTGTTCTGCTATGAGCATGTGTGTACAAGTTTTTGTGGGGACATATGGTTTTGTTTTTGTTTTGTTTTTAAGATTTCACTGGGGAACTGGGGGAGGGGAACAGCGTTGGGCAATCAGGGAAGGGGAACAGACAAGTTGCTGTCCTTCTGCTCTTCAATCTAGCTGCGGAGGACTCCGCTTCACTGGCCCATGTTGGTATCGTCATTGTGCTCTTAGGCAATGACTGAAGCAGATGGGTCACCGGGCCTCTGGATGGTCGCTCACCGCGGCTATCAGCAGCTCACACTGGCTGCCGGCCACTCACTGCAGCCCACGGCAGCCCGCTGCAGCAGGGGCTGCAGCCTACACTGTCGCCAGGGCTCTCAGCCCAGCTCCAGGTGGAGCTGCTGTTAGCTGTAGAGGGCAGTGTCACCAGCCCTCATATGTGGGATCCGAACTGGGGCCGCTGGCATCCCAAAACCAGCTCTTAATCAATGCGCCACTCGGTGGGCCCCATATGGTTTTATTTCTCTTTGGTAGCTACTTAGGAGTGGAATTTCTGGTAACTCTACCATAGTAGTAACTTTATGGTTAACTTCTTGAGAAAATTCCAGACTGTTATTCAAAGTGTCTGCTCCATTTTATGTCCCTACCAGCAGCGTAGAGGGTTCTGATTTCTCCACATCCTTGTCAGTGCTTTTTATTATCTGATTTTTAAAAAATTATAGCAATCCTGGGCCAGCCGAGTGGCACAGTGGTTAAGTGCTGGCTTGGGAAGCCAGCGGCCCTGGTTCAGGTCCCACATATGAGGGCTGGTGACACTGCCCTTAAAAAAAAAAATTATAGCCATCCTAATGTATGTAAAGTTGTATCTCATTGTGGCTTTAGTTCAGTCTTTTTTCTCTGTGTGCTTCATTTTGAGTATTTTCTGTTGCCATGGTTTTAAGGTTATCAACCTTTTCTTCTTTAGTGTCTAACATGTTTTACCCATCCAATGCATTTTTATTTATATTATTGTATTTTTTATCTCTAGAAGTTCCATTTGGGTCACTTTTAGATCTTCCATTTCTCTCCTTATCATGCTGTGTTTTCCTTTAAATTCTTGAGTGTATGGAGTATATTTAAAATAACTGTTTTAATATTGTTTTCTACTAATTCCATCATCTCTGACATTTCTAAGTCTGTTACTATTGATTATTTTCTGTTTGCACAGCATACTTTTCTCCTACTTTGCAAGCCAGGTAATTTTTATCGATGCTGAATATTGTGAATTTTATTTTATTGAATGCTGGATTTTATTGTATTCTTTTATTTTTCTTTTATTTTTTTATTTTTTCTTTTTTTTTTAGCTGAGCCATCCTACCACCTGTTGGCAGCTCAGTGGCTGCTCAGCTTGGGCTGGGAATCCAACCAGCAACCCTGTTGCTCAGAGCTCGCACTCTTGAGCAAACTCTTAATCAACTGAGCAACTCGGCTGGCCCTAGGATTTTATTGTATTCTTTTAAAGAGTATTAGAGTTTGTTCTGGCATGCAATTAAGTTACTTGAGATAAGTTGTGTGTTTTTTAATTTTGAAAGGAGAAATTTTTGAGGCTTACTTTTAAGCTTTCTTAAGGCAGGTCAAGAGCAGTCTTGAGGACTAATTTAGTCCTTTCCTCATTACGTGCCATTCTTAGGATCCTCCCAATGTCTTGTTTATTATAGTCTCTCTACTCTGGTAGATAGAAACACAAACTATTTCCAGCCTGGTTTGTGAGCTCCTGGAATTGTTCAACCTACTACTTTTCAGTGATTCTTTCCCCAACCTCACATACATAGATACTCTGTACATCCCCACACGGACACAGATCATTATTTAACTAAAGATCTGAAAGGAGCTCTCTGGAGCTTTTTCTCTGTATAAAGCCCTTGTCTTTGTTCTTCTGTCCCACACATTCTAACCTGAACTTCTTCAAACTTCTATCTCTTCTCAACTCAGCAAAACTTCAGGGCTCTGTTTGGGTTCCCCCTCCCTGTGTTGCATCCTGGAGACTCCTCCAGGAAGTAAGCTGGGTAAGTGTAGGCTCTCACCTCATTTTTTTTCTCCCTGAATTAACAGTCCCGTATTATCTGTTGTTCAGTGTCTGAAAACAGCTGTTTCCCAGTTCATTTTTCATATTGATGCTGTCAAACCAATATTTTTAAAATATAAATCTAATTCTTTTATTATCCAGCTTTTAAAATCTTTTAATACATGCCTGTTGCCCTCAAAATAGAGTCCAGACTCTTTAACTTAGCTTGCAAAACCTGTAAGAGTTAGGGATCTTTGGTAGCAAGCAATAGAAAAACCAACACTTGTGGCCCTAGTGAAGAAAAGAATTTATTGGAGGGATATGGGGTAACCCACTGATTTAAATGAAAGGCTAAAGCAGAGATTTAGGAAAACCAGGAACCAAAGAAGCTCAAGGTTTCCAGTGATTTTTTTTACCAAGACCTGTTTCTTGGGCCTCTCTGCATTGGAATCAAATGAAGAGCACAAAGAGTATTTGTTCAGTTGGCATGAACTTGGATCAGGTGCCACCCAGGAGGGCAGTGTTCCCTGATAGTCCTACCTAGAAAGCCACAGTGGAAGTGGTAAGGTTTTCCCAAGGGAATAAGAGACTCTATTACTAGGAGAAAAAGGGAGGCATGCTGTAGAGCACAAATCACAGGTGCTTTCTACCAGGATTTCAGGACCTGGCCCTCGCCTCCCTCCCTAAGCCTCTTCTCTCACCATCCACATGCCTTGCAGACTGTACTTCAGCCACACTTGATCCCTTGCTGTGTCTCTAATGTGCCAGGTTCCCTCACACCTCAGTGAATTTGCACTTATTTCTTCTGCTAGGAACCATTTGTCTCCCCCACCCCCAAAAAAACCATACCCACAACAAACTTAGATTCTATTTCTGCTCGTATCCCCCACCTCTGGGAAGCCTGACTTTACCCTCCTTGTCTGGATTAGATGCCCATCCTATTTACTTCCATAGACCTGTGTTTACTTCTCTTACATTTATGTCCACCTGTAGTGATGATTTACGCTCATGGCTCCTCATCGACAATAGCTTCTTGGTAATAAGGACAGTCTCACTTGTTTTGATATTTTGCCAACACATAATAGACACTTAAATTTCTATTGAATATCAAATAATATCTTTTTCTTTGTAGGGGACTCTGCTGGATATGGATGGGCCCCAGCGAACTCTGAACCAGAACTTAGAGCTCAGATTTCAGTATAGCGAGGATAGTCGCTGGCAGTGGTTTGTTATTTATACCAAACAGGTGAGTTCTCAGGACAGAGCATGAAAACCACCTGTGCTGAAATGCTCTCTTGCTTGCTTGGGTGGACAAAGCTTGTTACCTTAACCCAAACGGAGCAGAGTACTACAATATGTTACACCAGGATCTGCAAACTGCACTTGCAAGTCACATGCAGCTCTTTGTGTACGTTCCGTCTCAAAAGTTTGCCGACCCCTGGAAAAGCCAATCCTGTCCCTCACAACAATTTAAAAATTATTCAAGAGCCATAAATATATTTTTACATAATCATCATTATGTGATTAATATCCTTTAAAACTTTGTAAATGAAACTATGATAGTTTTATTTTCATTTTCAATTTTACTTCAGAGCCTGCGACTCATGAGCCGCAGTTTGCTGACCAATGGCGGCTCTTCTGTCTCAAAAGTTTGCTGACCCCTGTGCTACACAATCTTTTTTTTTTGGCCTGTAATATAATTTGTTTGCTTTTTGTTTTGTTTTATTTTACTAGTCATCACTGCCTTCATATAAATTAAAAATGAATTTTGGGGCCGGCTCAGTGGCTCAGTTGGTTAAGAGCGCGAGTTCTGAGCAGCAGGGTTGTCTGTTTGATTCCCACATGGGCCAGTGAGCTGTGCCCAAGCTGAGCTACCCCTAAGCTGCCAGCAGCTGGCAGGATGGCTCAGCTGGTGAGAGCATGTGCTCCGAACAACAAGGTTGTCTTTTTCTCAAAGGGCCAGATAGTAAATATTTTGGTTTGGTGGTCCATATGGTCTCTGTTGCAACCACCCAACTCTCTTGTTGTACCAAGAAAACAGCCACAGACAATATGTAAACAAGTGGGTGAAGTGGTTTTCCAATAAAACTTCATTTATAAAAATAGATTGGTACTGAATTTGTTTGCTGACCCTTGGTTTAGACAATATAGATTTTTATCATCCCACTTAATAAGAATACCAGAGGTAGACGATTGGCATCCCTATAATTCTCTTTATCTTTTCTAAGCAGAAAAATGCTATCCCTTTTATCTGGAAAGCAAAAGCTTTATCCAGGAAGGCCCTGGTAGACTTTCCATTATGTCTCATTGGCCAGAACAGGGTTGCATGACCACTACTAGCTGCAAGGGAGTCTGAAAATCAAGCATGTAGCAAAGAGGAACAGAATTCATAATCAGCTCAGAGTAGCATGAATCATTGCCTGGAGCTGAGCACTTGTCATTCCAAACAAAATCTGTTGTAACAGGGTTCTATTAGAAGGAAAGAGGGTTGTTGGATAGCAAACTGTCCATGTCTGCCACAGGCTTATAACTAAAATTGGAATAGAAGTTCTAAAAACAAGATCTAGTTTTCTAAGCACCAAATTCAATATAAAACTTCCTTTTACTGAACTAACTTAAGTGATTTCAATTTGGAATCAAAACTACAAATGTTCTAAAATGAAACAAAAATAACAAAGTAATCCTTTGTCAACATTATGTTAAACTTGAGTCCCTGGTACACACCAAGTTCCATGGAGCATTCTAGTTTTAGGTAACCTAAGGTCTGTTCAACTCTTTACTTGTATACAGTGGCGATCATGAGATAATAGATATCACAGGGCTCTGAAAAATGTAAAGTACTAAACCAACACGTAGGTTAAAGAAATTAGGGTCCTCAGGTTCACCTTTAATATGAAACATTCTTAGGGAAATTGTAGGATTTTGCTGAGGCAAGATTTGCAGTCACTTGGAAAGAGATTTTTGTAGTGAAATTACCCTCCCTCCCCCAGAATGCCAAGTACAATAGTTAAATTTTATTATGGTCTTTTAATCTAGTCTGTAGCAAATGAGTTTAAACCACTATAGAGAGGTATAAAAAACATTATTTTAAATGATTCCTAGTAAGATCTTATTTGCTTTGGAGTGCAGTTTTATTGATATGCACCCAGGGGCTACTTCTGCAAAAGGCAGAAATGTGGCTATGTGCCTTGCAAATACGTACAAATGAGGGCTTGGGCCCAAATCTTTACTTGACCCTTTAAACAAAATCTCAGTACTTTTATATTTAATAAACCTTACCTGGTTTATAGCAGTATCCTAACCTACATATTTATGTACATTGTATAGTAATATGGAATCAGTCCAGACCTGTGGGACATCACTAAACATCCTTCCTGGCTGTATCAGCTCAGGGGTTGTTGTTTAACTATTTCACATCCTTGTTTTGTGTAGGTTACATATATGCACAGGTAAATAGGGTTAGTTCTTATCAAAACCAAGAAGTCAAAATTTGTTTTTGCATATAAACCCTGCATATGAGTATGTTAGTCTTCTTTATTAGTGGCAGTGTCTTTCTCCTCTCTTCCTAGCATGCTCTCCCCTTAAAATAAAATGAATTCCTATTACGTTCTATAGTCCTGCAAGATTTTGAGATGTTCTTTCTATTTAGCCCACTCTCCCTCTGATTATTTCTATGAACTATCCTCCAAGAGATTTCTATATGGGCTACCACTGCAATCTGAGTTTTCTCTCCCTTTCCTTGTTTCCATCAGCTCCACCCAACCTCCATGGAAGTGACCATCCTTGAGCACAAACTCAGGCTATGCTAAGGTCATAGAGCCCCAAGCTTTGAGCATCAGTTGTCTCAAAACTTGGTAGGGCTGAAAGGGAAGACAGAATGGCAAGACCTGAGAGCAAAACAAGAGAGAAAAAGGATTAATGGGAAAGGAGCAAATGGGAAAATCATAGGGTACCTTAAATTTGGAACATAAGGGTAAAGATCCTGGAACAAGGAAGCTTTTGTGTGGCAAGATGCATAACATGTCTTGGACTAACCATGATGAACATGATGAACCAACAGTAAAGCCACAGGTGATATTGGGGGCAACTGTCAGACTTGAAAGTGAATGATTAGAGATACCAGAAAAATAAGACAGTGAAGAAGAACAACTAATTTCTTTTAGTTCACAAGGTGCTTAATGTATTCTTTCAAGCAAACAGGTTACTATTTATGCCTCATAATAGGTCTCTCAGTTATTATGCATACAGTTAACTATAAGATTGACCAACATCAGCTTATTTGGTTAAAATAATAAGCAATTTTTATTATTTGTTGCTTGTAAAACATGAGCTGCTTACAGAGTAACAGAAAAAAATGGGATGCGAGGGGGAAGTTTTAAAAGGGAAAAAGGTAAGTAATGAGATCCATGCCATTTCTCACCTGTCTTTTTAAAATTTACTGTAAATAGATCCACATGATGGAGAAAATTTATCATTACTTGCTAATTACTCCTTACACAAATTTATAGAAGTTGAAGAAATCTAAATTCATACATTGGAGGGCAGAACTCAAAATCTGCTTCTTGGTGTGAGGAAGAAAGGAAGAGAATGAAGATCCCTTCAGTTGATAGACTTCTTTTTTTTCCCTGGATTTCCTAGGCTTTTTTGCTGAGTAGCTGCTTGAAAAAGATGATCTCAGAAAAGATGGTAAAGCAAGCTGCAGAGAATCCAGAAATGGTAAGTGTTCCTATTTGTGTATATTTTTCACTTTAAGTTCCCACTAAACTACCCTGATCAGCAACCTAGGCCTTCAAGCCTGGGTCTCAAGGAAGGAATCTACTGGCCTACCTCTGCCCACTGGGAGTTCAGTCTTTAGAATTCAAGTCATTTTTCCAAGGAGAAGTCATCCTTACATTGCCTAGAACTCTCTAACCCTCTGCTCTGTATCCTTGTGTTTCTGCCTTCCCCCAATTGGAGGATTCTGGATTTAGCATAAAAGCTACATCGTAAAGTCAAGATCTTGAGGGGTCTTTAACACATAGCAGTTATCTTAAATAAGCTCTACAGTTTGTCTCTAGAAAGAACCCCCAGTCCTGTGATACTTTCACTGTAAAAATTAAAACGCCTTTATCAGTGGGGAGAATCCGCTGAGTAAAAGAAGCTCTCGAGTCTATAATTTTTTCTCAATGTAAAAGTAAGCTTTGTTTTTCTAGTCTACATCTTTTTAATAAGAACCTAATAACTCATTGAAAGGGTTGGTGGCAGACTGTAAAAAGAGTTACTGTTCTACTTGTTTTGTTACAAGATCATATAAGCATGTCCCTAATAAGACAGTACAGTTTGAATTTTTTTTAAATGATTACAAATACTAATGCCTGGTTGACATTTATAAATTTAATTCAGAATATTACACTGATCTTTAAAAATACAACAGAAAACATTTGGAAATATTCTCTAATGTTTTCATTTAAATTTAGTCCTTTATAAGAGGATGGATGACATCTTTAGTTTGACATTGTCCTTTCTTGACTTTGCAGCTTTTTTCTAAGCAAATAGTTGTATTTTATCTCTTTCTTCCAGAACTGAAAATATTTCCCCAAGGAAAATAAAAATGTACTGCCTCTTGGTGTTTAAACAATTCAAAATGTATTAGAGTAGCAAATCAAAGAAATAAAAGAATCAAGGATGTTCTTTTTAAAAAGAGTAATAAAATCTAACCTTTTAGGCAGGATGGACCCCCTTAGGCTCCAGTTATTATGTATATAAAAAGAAGAAGAAAGAGAAAGTAATTAACTGAAGGTGCCCCTTTAAAAGCGAGATGTGCCCTAAAATGTGGTTGAATAAAATGTAAGCTAGTTGATGCAGGAAGTACTTCTACCATGAAGAGCTAAAGAGTTTGCTCGATAACAGGAAAAGGTAGTGATCTATTTAAAGTTTTCAAGAAAAACAACCACAATAACTACATTCCTTAGATCTGCACACAAAATGAAATGTATAGTTTACCCCTGATTGCAGTCAGCATATTAATCAGTACTTGTATTGCTTTACCCAAATTCTCAAGTTTTGTTTCTACAAAGTTTTTATTTTATTTCTTATTTTGGTTCTTGAAAAGATAAGCTAAGACCCTTCCTCTTGAAAATGGGGTTTTCAAGAGAATATTGTAGGGATAGTCCACATTTCAATCTGAATTTCATCTATAAACCCTGGGTAGAATGGGGCAGGAAAAAGAGCAGACAGATCAGCTGTTTGGATTTCAACTGTTTCTGGGACTCCTGTTAAAATACAATTGATAAGAACAAGTCATTTCATGGAGCTTAAAGTAAGTAGCCACAGAAATGTATGACTGTGATATTCACCTGTTTGGTAGGTAAACACATAAAGTCTGAACTGATGCTTATCACTTATGGCTTGTATGGACTAGGATACAGAGGTCTATATTTTGCAAGGCAGAATAGATTTCAAGATTTTGGTAATCATGAAGAGTCTGGGGAAGGAGAGAAATTGAGGAAACTGTAACCAAATAAGCCCCATAAATAAAGCAGATGGTCCCTAGAAGCAGATTAAATAATACTGTTTTATCCTAGTAAGAAGGAAGGAAAAAAGAAGAAATTTACTGCCAACTTAATTAGCTTAGTTAGCTTTAGGCAATGCTTTCAAAGGTAAGTTTTGAAATGTTTATGAAGAGATCATTAAAATTTGACGTCAAACAAATGCACTAAAGAAAAATGTAAACTCAACAATAAAAAAAATATGTTAAATTCTTAAAAGCAGTATTAACTGCAAATCAGGAGAAATAAAAAATGCTCCTACATAAAAACCTAAATAAATTTTGTTAATATGTGCTAGCTTTAACTACTACAGAATTATAAGAATTATTTTATTTGAAAATAAAGTGTACTAGTTAGGAATAGATAAGTGTCTTCAGCAAAAGAAAAGTTTGTTTCTCTTTCATCTAAAAGAAACTCAGAGAACTGGGCCGGCCGAGTGGCGCAGTGGTTAAAAGAAGCTCAGAGACAGACAGTCCAGGGCAGGGATGGTGGCTCCATGATGTCACCTGAAAGCTTTTTGCTCTGCCATCTTCAGTGGCTTTTATCTCATGCTCAATATGGCTGCTTGAGCTCCAGTCATTATATCCACATTCTAGGCGACAAGTATGAAGAAAGTATGAAGAAGGGGTCGCTTCTTTTTTTTAAAAAAAAGTGTTCTCAGAAGTCCCACACAAAATTTTTGCTTACAGCTCATTGGCCAAGACTTAGTCACACCACAGGCCCACACCTGACTGCAAGTGTAAGTGTAGTCTTTTTGAAGGGTATGTTGTCTCTCCAAATAAATTCAGGTGTTATTACTGTCAACAAAGTCACTGCCACCAATCTAATACCAACAGGAGCCCCCAGTCTGGGATGCACAAAGAGCAAAAACTTTATTCAAATGAACTGTTCGCAAACCAGGGAGAGGCAGCCTTTGGTGGAAACAGAAAGTGCTCTCCACTGAGACAAAGGAGAGACTCATGTATATAGAGAAAGTGCCTGCCCAGTACCTTATTGAACCATTTTTATGCAAATAAGAAATCCAAATTTGCACAGTTTGATTGGTCCAAATAGCACTGTCCTGATTGGTCAGAACCACAAATCCAAATTGGCCATCATGGAGCCACTCTGATTGGTCGGTAAATATGCAAATGAGTAAATAGTTGCACAGCTTCAATTGGACAGGGCAGCTCTCAGCCCATTGATTGAAATACAATTCCAGAAACTCCTTTATAAGATTCAGCTCAGCCAGCAAGAACTCAGTGCTGGAGACTTGGCAGCTCCGTTTGTGGTTGTTCCTTAATATGCACCATGCATGAGAGGCCTCTGTAAACAGTGGTTGTTAGACTCTGATTATGAATTTGGGCCTAGTTAATCATTAGGAGTCCTTCTTGGCAGATATATGTGTTCTTGAGGCACACATTACTAAGAAAGAAGGGCAGAATAGATAATGGAGTAGGCTACCAACAATCTCTGCCATGTAATGAAATATAAGATGCCAACAAAAGAAAGCAGATGAATTTTATGCAGTAGATATATTCCTAAGGAGTTTCTGGAGGTGCATCATTGCTGTTATTAGTTTGTATATTGAATCATAATCTGAATACATTAGAGGTGTCAGGAATATGCTGGTGAATAATATTCTGAATTGTAAAACATTTTATATTTTTAATAATCTATGCCTAGTTTGATTGTTTTATTAGTTTGTATATTTTTTCCTTAGGTCCACTTAAAAGTGGGTTTGAATCTCTACATTGCTTTTCTGAAAAATGGCAGAGGACAAGATGGATTTCTGCTTCCCGCTTGCTTCATACCTCTCACTCCCCTCCCCAACTACCATCACAATATATATTTTTCTCTCTACTTCTTTTTCATTTTGAGTAAGATCAGACTATGTAAAAGGCCACTGGGCTCAGAGATGGGTACTTTGAAGTGTGTTCATGGGATGTGGTAGGGAGGAGACACACCAAGGGCAGTGCTATTTGATGCCCCAAGAATGTTGGCCTTTGCATAGCTCATCTAGTTCAGAAAACAAAAGAAGTACAGACATGTTACAGCATTCTTGAGAATGGCTTGAGCATAGCAGGAGGACAAAGTTTTAGAGAGCCAGTGGGAAATTGCTATGCAGGAATAAGTGGTTGGATTATTATCAGAAACTATTGATGAAGGAGAGAGTTCAGTAGTACTGTGTTACATAAAAGGGTTACATTTTCCCCCAAACTTTATGTCCCCTAGTAAAGCCTTATTGAAATAAGTCAAGGAAACAGATTATATCAAAAATTACTTAGCATTTTATTTATTTTGATATAGGGAGGGGGAGGGGAAGGAGACTAGGAGAGAGAAAAATTCCAAGAGTTTTCTCTCAACCCTGTATTTCACTGCCCAAGACTACTTATACACTATAATGTAATACTGTAAAATAATAATAATAATATAGCAAAACACATAAAACATCAGAGTATTAAGTTCTCATTACCAGCACTTAATAAGTGATTTTTTAAAAAATTATTGAGATAGGCCTCAAATATAGGAACTTTTCTATTAAGAATACTAACCTAAAGGAAGTCTTATGCGTATTTCAAAGAAATACATTTTACAACAAAATTAAGTTAACCATAGTTAAAAGATAATGCTCTTTTGCAGTGTCATATTATTTATCCCATTTATTTGAAAAAGTCCTGCTCTATATTCTTATGAATAATAAGCAATAATAAACAACTTAATTAATTCACCCCTCATTCTATTATTTATGAATGCCTGTATTTACCATGCATTGGTTAGAGACTGAGGATCTAGCATCAAGGAGCTTCTTTGTTGGAGGATAAAGGCAATTAGTAAAGAGACACTTACCGCTAGAGAGTGATAAGACATGTACATAATGTATAGTTGTTTAATAGTAGTTATTTTCCTGTAAGAAGAGTCTCAGAACTCTTTCCCCCAAACGCTGGCTAGATCATGTTTATTGGCTGTACCAGACCCTCTCTTTGCCCCTCCAGATTCACTCTCTTGTCTCATCCATCTTCTCTGTGCCCTGGAGACTGACCTTTGTGTGCTGTGACCTTGCCCTCTGACCTCCAGCCAGGCTCACCAATGGGGAAACCTAGTGAGATTGGAGAGTGAAAGAAAAGTGAGAGTGGGTATTTATTTCTCCCACTCTGTGCCTTCTGGGTCTCTGCAGTTGGCACTGCACTCTACAGAGGGCTATGCTCCCTGCAGCTATAGCTAGCTCCCCTTCCAGCACCAGCTCCTCTCCTTGCCCTTTCAGGCCCAGAGATAGTAAGAATTACCCCCCTTATTGCTAGCCCCTGGTGGTTCCAACATCCTTTCTTTAATTCCCTTTAATCCTCGCCACACCTCCATTAAATAGTTCCGTTTTTAAACTCTCCTCAGTCACCCCAGGAGGGTGCCATCTGTTTTCTGCTGGGACCCTGACTGTTATATTAAGTTCACCTTATGTACATGAGGTAGATTCCAGTGTCTTAAACTTCACTTTGATTCTTCCCTTGATTAATCAAAGCCCCATTTGGCTTTGATTCAGCGTATGGATTGGAGTTCTGTGGATTATTTCGGGATTTAGAAGTTTATTTTATGTGAAGTCCTTTTAGAATCTGCATTAAATCACAATATCCATAGGCAACCACCAAGGTTAAACATTAAGCTTCACTTAAATTCTGGCAGCTCAATTACTGTACCATTTAGACACTTGAAAGTGAAGACAGACTATGTAGATGACAAGCAGGTGTGCCTGCTGACTGGCAGCCTTTGGGCCATTAAGAGGATTATTGTGGAAGGGGAAATGTGCTAGTTAAATAGGTTATTTGCGTGCTTGCTTCTCAGAGCTGCATTGACTGACATTTTACTAATCTATTATATTTAGCAGATTGAAGTTCCAGAACAAGGCAAAAGTAAAAAATACCACATCCAACAAAGTCAGATGGTGAGTAAAATTATGTCATTGATTATAATTTTGATAAATCTGCCCCTTTTTTCCCCACTAAGTAACCAATGTTATTCTACTTCAAGAGTAAGCCAGCATTGTCTTTTTCAGAAGTTCTTCCAGGTAGGTTAGGCCAATTGGAGGGCCATCAGAGACGTATAGTGTGTTTATTGTAGCCTCCACTAGGGCTGGGAGAAATGCTTTTCTGAGTTTTTACATAAACTTTTTTTAAGAAGAACCCAAAATTCTTTAGTGATTACTTTCTACGCCCCATGCATTTTTTTGGAAAATTCTCTTTCTAGTTTGTGTATTTCAATTTCATGGATTTTCTAGAGTACTCCATGTAAAACAACTTTTAAGTTTATAAAATACTTTTTGAGAATTTAGATCTGCTCTGCAGATAACAATAATGTATATATCATAATGGAAAGCATTAATAGGCTCTCATTATTACCAGGCACTGTTTTGAGCACTTTTATGTGGATTAACGCATTCATCCTCACCACTATCCTGTAAATCAGTTAAGGAAACTGGGGCACAAGCAGTTAAGTGGTTTGCCCCAGGTTGCACAGTAATCAGTGGTGGAAGGAAGCGGGCAATATGACCCCAGAACCCTGTCCTTAATTAGCTGTGTCCTTTGCCAACTCTTCCTTTCTAGGTTCAAATCTTAGTGTAGATGATGAAATAAAGGTGGCCTCTAAGTAGCATTTGAAAGGAATTTATTATTGGTCTAGTTTTTGTCACAGGGTCTGCTGTATATATAAAAATACTTAGTATAGGGCCGGCTGAGTGGCGGCGTGGTTAAGAGCTGGCTTGGGACGCCAGCGGCCCCGGTTCGGATCCCACATATGAGGGCCAGTGACACTACCCTCTATAAAAAAAAATGAAGTATAAAATACTTAGTATATGGGGATAGTATTTATAAATATATAAGTATATAAGGTGCTTTCTTGAGTTCATAAGCTCAGAAAAAAATTTTAAAACAGACTAAATACAAAGCTTTCCCTCTTTCATAATAACAACATGTCTGGCTGCTTAGATCAGAGACAGAAGATGAGAACTCCACCACGTACTGGCTATGTTTCTTCTGGTAAAAACTGAAATGTGTACAAGGGACTCCTGAGGTACTTATTAAAATGCATCTCCTGGGCCGCACCCCAAAAGATTGATGCAGTAGATCTGGCATAGGAGCCCTGAATCAGAATGGATAACCAGCACCTCAGCGGGAAACACCACCCTGAGCCTCAATTTTTTTAATTTGTAAAATGTAGGTGATAATCACTCCATCATGGCAATGCATCCATTTCCCCAGCAGAGTGACAATGTGGAGTTGTGGTTTTCAACTTTGGCCACATACTGGAATCACCTAGTGATATCTAAAAACTAGTGATGGCTGGGACCTGACTACAGGGTTTTTAGAAACTCCCAAGTGGCCTAATGTACAGGCAGGATTGGAACCAATATTCTAGAAAGTGGTTCTCAAAGTGTAGACCAGCAGCATCAGCATCCCTTGGGAACTTCCTAGAAATTTAATTTCTCAGGCCCCATACCTACTGGATCAGAAATTCTGGGGGCGAGGGCAGAAATCCATGTTCAGAAAACCCTCCAACTGAGTCTGATGCATGTTCAAATTTGAGAGCCACTGTCCTAGAACAACAGGCAACACAACTCGCAGCATAACTGCGGTCAACATTGGTGCTAATTCAGTTATCCTTTCAGGGGAGCAGCAGTGCCAACCAGGCAAACTTCCTTCATGCTCTGAGCAGAGGCAGCATGTCAGAAACGGGCCTGGTATCCATCCCACTATATTGAATTCCAACTTATTTTAGCAAATCTCTCTTTCTTTTTGGTTTCTTCATTTTGATTATATATTTTTTTTTATGAAAGTATAGTTGGCATACAATAGTATATTGGTTTCAAGCATACAACATAGTGATTTGATATTTATATACCTTGTAGCAAACCTTTCTATAGAGCTTATCCCGAGCCAGGCACTGTTATAATTACTTTCCATATATAATTCATTTAGTCTTCATAACAACCGAGGTACTATTGTTATCCTTGGTTTATAGCTGAGGGAACTGAAACACACAGAAAGGTTAAGTAACTTGCCCAAGGTCACACAGCTAGTAAATGTCAGAGCCAGCCTTTATTTGTGGTTTAACAAATAAAGTTTGTTTGTTCCTTTAACCACTTTGCCATGGGGTCTGTCTATCAAGACAAATCCCTTATAGAAAAAAAAATTTCTTTAGCTGATCTGCCATTGATGTGCCCTACATTTATTTTACCAAGGCCAAAGCATAGTCTCCATGGCCCTGTCTTTGAGGTTTCATAAATACTAAAGGCTGACTACTCAGTCACTGAAGGTTTGTAGCAATCATAACCTCTTAAAATGTTTTAAAATAGCTATGATATCTTTTTAAATGTGTATTTGTGTGGGATGTGCACTAAAGATTTGGGGTGAAGTTAAAAATTAAAAGTCACATGTCTGTAAGAAAGGGGAAAAAGACAAGAGAGGCAGAATTCAAGTGTTTCCTGTAGATATTCCAGTGTTTGGAAAGGTACTCTGGACAGAGCACCTCGGCGTACAAGCAAGGGGCTCTTTCAGCCCTAATAGATGTACACCTAACCTAAAATATATCTTCTACAAGATAAAACCATTTAAAATAGTCATTGCTTAAACAAATGTTAACTTTTTGTTGCCTTTTAAATATTAACATCCTTGACTTTTTTATTGTTATTGTTGTTATGGAAATTATTTCCTCCCGTATATTTATCTGACCTCTCTGTTTATTTTACAACAGAAAGACTATTCTAGTTTTCTACCAAGAAAAAGCAAGATTAAGATAGCTGAAGTTGATTGTGTTTTGGGGACCATAAAGGAAGAAGGTCTTTGAAAAGGAAGTCACATTTTTTAAAATGTCCTCTAAGACTGTCTTGACAGTGAAAGCGATTAGGGGTTGAAAGTGTGCTTCCTACCATCAATGAAAGAAATTTGACCCCTTCCCAATTTTTTTGTGACATAAGATGAACCATATTCATCAAGACTGCTGCAGAACTTTGCTAATCTTAAGATTAAAAAGATATATCAGTCAAAGTTATTATACCATTTGGGGTTTTTTTTGGTTTTTCTCTTTTCGTTTTTTTTTTTTTTTTTTTTTAGCTGAGCCATCCTGCCACCTGTTGGCAGCTCAACAGCAGCTCAGCTCAGGCTGAGCATCAAACTGCTGTTGCTCAGCGCTCAGCTCACATTCTTGAGTGAGCTCTTAACCAACTGAGCCACTCAGCTGACCCTTACAATTTGTTTTTAATGACTCATAAATGACAAGTGGAAAATCTGAATCAATTAGTATGAAGCTTGTTCTTCCCCATCCCCACCCCCACCCCAGTAGATGTTTACCTGGCTTTATGAAATCTTTTATATGTTCTTATATTACATGATTGAAAGGCTCAGTATAAAACACTATAAATACATTTGGAGTAGAGTTCTGAAGACATGACTCATCAACTGAGAAAAATGTGACTCTAAGAAATGGAATCATTGAAAACGAAATCTGGACTTCACTGATCCATCAACAGCACAGAGCAAGAAGGGGATGAAATATGTAATTCTGTTTCCTTACGTAATTCTGAGCCTACCAATATGGATATACTCAAGGTAATAGGCTGCCCAGTTCTCTGTTTCTCCACTGTTGTATTTGTGTGCTGCCCTTAGCCGACTGAATTCAGTTCAATAATCATCATGCTACTCATCTTTTCAATATTTTTGTTTTGGAAAGCTATAGGGCCCTGCATTTGATATCAGATACCTTACATGACTCTTAACTTTGAAAATATGTATATTTTTTCACTAGATTTTTTCCTTATCTAAATTCAATTTATCATGATAATTAATTATATGTAGAATTAAGACTGTAGTAAGGGAGAAGGGGAGAAGTATCTATGTAATGTAATTAGATAAAGTGCAATATTCTACTGTTCTTTCCTAACTAGGTTGTGTAACTAATTATGTAATGAATATGAAATATACTCTAGTGAATATAGAATTTACTGATGAAAATTCTATAAATGATATATTTGAAGTGTAGAATCTATTAAAGCCCTGTAGTATTTATAAAGCAATGCCTCTAGCCATAACTTCTAATGACATAAAGTTTTATAATTATATTTTAGGCTATAGTAGGAAATTTTGGCAGGAGGGATCATAACGATCCTAAATCATTCACGATGCTTGTATTAATGGATGAGATGAAAATAGAAGCTTATCTACTATTTTGCCAACCTAAGAATAGTCGAGCTCTATTTCTTTTTAATATCAAACACCTACACCATGTAAGGGACTATTGTAGACACTAGGAATGCAAACAGAATTTGTATTTGGAAAAGATACATATATTAGGTTGAACTATATGCAATTGATGTTATATAGGTCAGAAATAGTTGAATGTTGTCAATTTGATATGTTTCAGCTTGATACATAAGAGTGCATAATCTCAGACAACATGTACTAGGTATCCAATGTATATGTGGACCTGTGTATCAAAGGAATTTGGGAGGTGAGCAAGAAGGCCTGAGGGGAAGAGGGACTTTGAAGAAAGAATAGAGCCAAGTGGAGGCAGAGATGGGGTACACATGTAAAAGGAAAGGATAAACACCTGTGGGAGAATGAGTACAGTGTTTGGGCAATGATCAGCAAATCCATTTCATGCTAGCAAAGTTTTAGGTTAAGGGATTAGTTAGGAGACAGTGCTAAGAGTATACATGCATACACAAATGTAACATCCCTGTAATATAAGTAGAGCAGTTTATCCCTTGTTTGAGAATGGCCAAAATAACAGCATTGTATTTGTTGTTAGCCTTTTTAAGACACTGAGATTATCATCAATATATATCAGAATATGAAAAGAAAAATACAAGTGGTGAAATGCATTCACAGCATATTCTGTGAAGAATAAAGGAACTGGGATCGTAGAAAACAAAATTCAAAACTTACTTTGTAAAATGACACATTCCTTAGCAGTTCTGTGTGAAAAGAAGGGGCTATTAGCCCCTTTGGGGATTAGTGGGCCTAACTTTATCTAGAAGGAGTTTGGGGGTTTGAGTCACTTCTGGATCAAAACATATTATTAGATAAAAAGTCTGAATGCCAACTGCCAGAGTGGCCTTCCCTGCTGCAGCCCCTGAGAGAAGCCCCCCCATCACCCCTGGGGGTAATGACCTCACTCTTTGGGTGGTGCTGCTGGAGTGTGACCTCAACAACACAGCCATCCAGCACAGGAAAGACATCAGCCAGCGCCTGACCTTTATAAAGGTAAGCAATTCTTGAAATCATTCAAGGAACTCCTAAGGGGTGTGGCATGTCTTTGGAAATTACCAGAATATTTTAGTCTATAGATTCACTCCTCATACACCTGCAAAATGGTCCCCAGTCAGCCAGATTTTCTCCTGATATGTCACCAACATCACTTCTCTCACCATTTCTAGACATGCATCTTTGTTTCTACTGCTGTTCATACTCCTAAAATAATTTGCATAATTTCTCAGCCCATAGCAAATACACTTGAGCTTGAAAATTTCACAAAAATCATACCGAGAATAAAGGGCAGAGCTGATTCAATTGTAGTTAGGCCCCAAAGTCTGAGCCCTCTTGAGTCCTGTGGTGCAGGCTTTGTTTGAAGAGCTCACATGCTCGCCAGAGCCAGGTCTCCGTCAAGGTCAGATGTAGTGAGCTTATGGTTTGCACGCATCCCCATATAGACAACTGGGAAGCAAATTTTATATTAAGTATGTAAGTTAGAAATTACTTGAAGTTCACCCACAAAGTGAATTTGAGAATGACTAAGTGATCTTAGTTTGTGGAAAATCAAATAGGTGAGAAAATAGTGAACAAAGTGATTCTAAAATACAAAACAAAAGAAAACTCAGCAATGGAGACTACTCTACTTCTCCAGACACTTCCTGGTCAGACCTCCTCCTGCAGTGTGTGGACAATGGGCCACCAGGCTACTGAGGGAGGGAGGGAGGGCCTGTGTATACTCAGGATGGTGGGAGATAGAGGGGAAAGTACCTCTCTCCTTCATTAGGTTGATCTCAATCCTGTCATCAGTGATCCTAGAAAAGAAAGTCAAGAAGAAATAAATGTATTTTGCTGGCTCTTATCACCCCAAAATAAGATATGCTGAGTTAATTTAGAAAAAGTATGACTAACCAATAATCCCTTATAAGATGGCTTTTAATCCTTATATTTGTACTCCCCCCCCAACTCTATTGAGGTATATTTGTATTTTGCATGTAAATTGCTTTATAATAGCTATTTGTTATATTCTTAAGAGGTAAATCATTTGTATAACAATTTTCCAGACAAGAAAAATTAGATACAACTTTAGAAAAAGTACATGGTGAGTTGGTGTCTTTGGTCTAGCCCTAACCCATGTACGTTCCTGTAGGGCAAAGTCTTTAGCTAACCATATGGGCTTTGCTTGTGTAATATCTTGGAAGGGGTTAGACATTCACTTGATTTAAAGGCACTGACCCCAGTGCTTTTGCATTGTTCGTGCACAGAATGTGGTTTCTCTCCTGGAAATTTGGGAACACAGAGTTGGCTGTACTTCCTAATGAGTTTTCCATCTATCCACACGAGCACATATTTGATGGGTTCTGTGTGCAGCAATTGTCTGGGGTGGAGGCACTCTGAGCACCAGGCTGAAACTGGTACATGTGAGTTGGCTTTGCTGTGCACATGGGTACTCTCATTTGCACTGGAAACGTCCCTGCAAACTTCTGGGGAGCTCCAATACTTTCTAAAGGATGTAGTGTGCAGAGGAAGAGATGCTGTAAATCTGCTTCTGGGTCCTAATCAAGGGAAGTTCAGAACTTGATTTTCAGCAGAACAAAAATGATGTGTAAAACAAGTGAAATGGCAGTTATTAAACATAGATGTTGCGGGCCGGCCGAGTGGCACATTGGTTAAGAGCTGGCTTGGGACGCCAGCGGCCTTGGTTTGGATCCCACATATGAGGGCCAATGACACTGCCCTCTAAGCTAAGACGGTGAACAATAGCTCCACCTGGAGCTGGGCTGCATGAGTCCCAGCGACGGTATAGGCTGCAGCCCCTGCTGCAGAGGGCTGCCATAGGCTACAGTGAGTGGGCAGCGGCCAGTGTGAGCGGCCGGCAGCTGGAGTAAGCTGCCTATAGCTACCGTGAGTGGCTGTCCAGAGGCCGGCAACCGATCTGCCTCACCCAGGAAGAGCGCAATGATGATACCAACATGGGCCAGTGAAGCAATGTCCTCCATAACTAGACTGAAGAACAAAAGGACAGCAACTTGTCTGTTCCCTTCTCCCAATTCCCCAATAAAAATCTTTAAAACAAACAAACAAACAAACAACATAGATGTTGCAAAAGTCAACCACTTGGAGACAAGTTCTATTTAAAAATCAATTATCTATAGAGTTGATTCCCAGATTTTGCTTCACACTAGCTGGTGGAGCAGCATGCTTTCCACTAAATCAATAAGTATAACTGCTAATGCACAAAGGGAACTTTGTGCATCCCAGCACATGTATGGTACCATGTTAAGGAAGAAAATAGGAAGATTGTTTATCAGAGTTTATTTTCATGTGTTGACTGAATATGCATCATAGTGGTTAAACCTAAGATTCTTACAGGTAACTGGATTTGTGTCAATAATTTATGTAAGCATTAGTTAGTCTTTTGCAATTAGCTATGGGTTTTATTAAGTTTTTTTCTTCTCCTTTTTTCCCTTTTCATTTGTCAAAAGTAAAGCAGGTGACATGCAGTCTGGGAATTACAGTAAAGATAGTCTGAGATCTTAGACACTGAATTCACTATAGAAAAATCCTAAAATCTTACTACCCCATTGCAAACGCCCTTACCTAGGACTTAAAAAAAATCTGCTGGATAATTAACAAAATAAAAACAGGGACAACCAACTAGTTAGCTCAGTTGTTTAGAGTGCAGTGCTCATAACACCAAGATTGCTGGTTTGATCCCCACATGGGCTGGTTCGATCCCCACGTGGGCCTACAAGCTGTGCCCTACAACCAAATTGAAACAACCACTTGACTTGGAGCTGATGGGTCCTGAAAAAACACTGTTCCCCAATTAAAAAAAAATACAAAAAGCAACTATTTCCATTTGTGTTTTTTTTTGTTTGCTTGTTTTTTTAAAGATGTTATTGGGGAATTGGGGGAGGGGAACAGTGTTGGGGAATCGGGGAAGGGGAACAGACAAGTTGCTGTCCTTTTTGTTCTTCAGTCTAGCTGCGGAGCACGTTGCTTCACTGGCCCATGTTGGTATCGTCATTGTGTTCTTCCCAGATGAGGCAGACCAGTCGCCGGCCTCTGGATGTCGCTCACCGTGGCTATTGGCAGCTCACGCTGGCTGCCGGCCACTCACTGTAGCCTATGGCAGCTCACTGCAGCAGGGGCTGCAGCCTACACCATCACCGGGGCTCACGCAGCCCAGCTCCAGGTGGAGCTGTTGTTAGCTGTAGAGGGCAGTGTCACTGGCCCTCATATGTGGGATCTGAACCGGGGTAGCTGGCGTCCCAAAATCAGCTCTTAATCAATGAGCCACTCGGCCGGCCCTACTCCATTTGTTTTTTTAATGTACCTCATGAGATTGGAAGATAGACATGAAAACACATTTTCAAGTTTTTAAAAAAATCAAAATCATTTGTAAGTCTTTTCTCATTCTGTTTGCCTTAAAACAAATACATAGACTACGAGCAATTTGTAGTACTTATTCACTTTTTTCCTCCTATAAAAATGTCAGAAGTTTCCTTACTTGTTGGTCAGGAGTGTTAAGTTGCAAAGTTGTATTGATCCAGTTGTATTTGCAGAAAATGGTTGTCAGAGTGGAACAGCCTTGAGTTTTATCCTAATTTAGGCATCACAGTTTTGTAAAGGTGGAAATGAAACCACAGGATCAGTGTTTTGAGAGGAGAGTAGAATTGAGGCCAGTTCTGATCAAGTTCTTCCTGGTGTATATTTCAAGACCGAGGAGATAAGCTTTGCTTCTGTCTGAATGATCGCCAGGAGTTTGTTTTGAGACTAATATGGGAGTTAAGATCCCTCTAAGCCTAAAATTTTAGTTCAGTTTGAGCCCCTGGGGTGTGCTAAGTGCTGTTCTAGGGTTGAAGCAAACACTTCAACAACATAGATTGCTGGAATCATCCAAGCTGCTGATTATTTGGACCAAGCAGACATCCCAAGGCCTTTTGGGATTAGTAAGAGCCTTTCGTTAGCTTCTTCTTTGCCCAGACTTAAACCCTGAACTAGCAGGACCTCTCAGGAGTGGGAATATTACAGTATAGACAGGAAACTTACAGCCAGAAAGGAATTTTTTAAAAAGGCAAAGCTAGCCTAGAGTATGAGCTTTCCCCATATTATCTCCTGTTGCCTTTCCTTGCTCGAGTCTGAGAAAATTTATAAACCTATTGACTTCCCAAGTTTCTGTTTCGAAGCATAAAATAAATGATCACACATGTGAACATCATCATTTCTTACGCACTTCGGAGAATTTTTATTGACTTTTTCGATGTTATGCAGCAGTGTTCTTTGGGAGATTATTTTTTGAGTGCTTTGGAACCCAAGTTCTCACATAGTCCTCCATCCCAAGTAAGATAGTACTTTTACATGCCTAATAGCTTCTATCTCATTACTCAGTGATTGTCAGATCTGGTGGTCACAGACATAACTTCTCACCAAAGACCCCTGTAACCCAGGTGGCCAAAGATTGTAAAATGAAGATAGTCTGATTTATGTGTAGTGATGATATGTAGGCCACTCATAAGACTCTTAGCCTAGGAAGGGAGCATAGAAGTGGTATATGAAATTCTCCTACAATATTCTTGAAATACTTAGAGCATTTAGTTCCACAGAGGATGAGAGGTATGATAGCAGGTGGAAGATGACCCCTCTGACTTGAATTCTGAGCTTGCTTCTGCTTTAAGTTAGCAATGTGAGTATCAGCAACTTATCCAACTATATGGCCCTTAGTTTTCTCATCTGCAAAATTAGTTGTAAGAGTCTATATGTGTACTGGATTTGGTATTTTTTGTTTATTTGTTTGTTTGTTTTGTCAACTTGGTTAAGTTGGAACTATGTTTACCAGAGTCCCCTCACCTGTATGGTCCCAGTTTAGAATAAGCCTAAAAAGAACTTTGCATGAGACTGGGTAACAGCACTTGTGTTACCTTCTGAAGGTCTTTTCACAATCAGATACAGTGGTTTGCAAATGCAAGGTGCCCACAGTTTTCAGCTTGTCCTTGCCCTCCCTGCACTCCATTTCAGCTCTTCTTCTTGCCTGCTGGCCCTGCTGACCACCAGAGCCCTAGGCCCACTACCAGATACTTTATAGGGGACTCACAGAAGCAGTAGCTACACAGAGGGAAGAGCTTGCATAGACCTCTCCAAGAGCTCTTCCTTAGTGGTCCCACTTCAGTGGCCCCCTAAGCTATGCTTGGCTTCCCAGAATCCTCAGGCAGACTAGTTTGTGACTTTCTTTCTCCAACACCCATTTCCAAACCTTCACTTTCTGGACTCCTCTTGCAGTTGTGTGAGGTGGAATGCCTATAATAAATCCCCTGTTCTGTAACACAGTGGTTCTGCTTTCCTGACTGAACCCAGCCTCTCACCACTCACATTTAAAGGCTTTGAAAAACAATACATTTGCTTAAACCTTTTCAAAATTTATTCCCGTACTAATGATCAGTTACTTAACTTTTGGAAGGGAAAATTAATCAGGGCTAGGAACATACTATGTATGTACCCATTAGACATTATTTTGTCTAATATATATGTAAAAATCTGTATGGTTCTGGTATGTGTGGATAACTGCAAAGAAAAACAACAAGTGGATATTGCAGTGAGGAGCCAAACTCTTATTTCCAGGGGTCCAGCTGTTACCTTCATAACTCCAGAAATTCGAGGCAATTTCAGATGTTTATTTTGCAATTAATGGGAGAAATCCTTTTCTGAAAGTTTTGCTTGAATACTTAATTTATAGTTGTGCTGGTTGCTGAAGGAAGATATGATCTTCCTAGTCTTCAAATTTTTTCCTTAGTTTTGCAAATATAATACAATGCCTAGCACCCATACACGCTTCCTTTTTTCCCCCCCTGGTGATTTAAATGTTTAAACTGTTGGAGCCTTGACATGACTCTAATTCATATATATATATATATATATATATATATATATATATATATATATATATATATAGATATATATATATATATATATATACTTGTCTCATACCCTGTGACTTATTCATGATTATACCTTGAGAACCCATCGTGTTTTTAACAGCACCTGATTCACTCTAATCTGATGTGAGGTGGGACACCTGTGGAAAACACTTTTCAGGAGCATGTCTCCCTCTGATGGTCATTTGTTAGGACTACAACAAAGCGAAGTGCCTTCTGGACTATAACTAGAGCTCAAAAACAAGAAGAAATGCCTTTTCCCTTATGGTATGTTTTTCAAACACCTTGCTATTTGAACACATTTCTTTTCTGCAGACATTTGATTACACTGGAATGATTGCTAGATCCTTTGAGTCTCTTCTGATAAGCTTACAATTATGTTTTTGAAAGTCTTTTCTGCATTTTCTAAGACTGAGTATATGATCAAAGTAGATCAAAGTTTCCTTAAACACAAGACTTCCTAAAAGAAAATCCTACCTGAGGCAAATGTTTCCTGTCATCCATTCATTCATTCGCTCATTTAGTTGTGTCTAATACAATAATTTCCAACCCTGGCTGCACACTAGAATTCCTTGAGCAGCTTTGAAAAATACAAATACTGGGCCTTGGTGTTAGTATTTTTAAGCTCTTGTGGTGATTGTAATGTGCTGCCAGGGTTGAGAAGTACCAAGTTAATATGTTTAAGAACCTAGCATATGCTATTGTGGTAGTGCTAAGGATTTAATAGTAGGGATACAACTCGGCTGCACTGACCTTTTGACATCACCATTCCCAGGGCACACATACCATGCCTTCTGTCTGACACTTTACTTATTCATTACATAATTAACTCCTCATCCTCTGTATCTAAGATTAAATATCCCTAATGCAAAGACACCACTGCCCTTCCATTTAAATTAGATTAAATATTTTGGGACATTGTTTTCCCTCCTCTTTTGTAACACTTTCCCAGTTGTAATTACAGCTATTCCTTCACATTAGAACTCTCATAATCAGAACCCAGGACCAAACAGATTTTGGTAATGAGGAAGAGGAGGCCGATTTATCTGAAGGGAATGGAGTTTAAGCTTCAGGGCCCTTGTGGTTATTTGAATAACATCCCCTCAAAGATGTTCAAATAACCTAATCCCCAGAACTTATGACAGCATTACCTTGCAGAGTAAAAAGGACTTTGCAGATGTGAGTAAGTTAAAGACCTTGAGATGGAGAGAGCATTCTGGGTTATTCTTCCTTATAATCCAATGGTCCTTATAAGGAGGTTGGAAGGTCAAAATTAGAAAAAGAAGATGCAAGGATAGAAGCAGAGGTTACAGAGAAGAAAAGATGCTATACTGCTGTTTTTCAAGATGAAGGAAGGGGTCAAGAGCTAAGGAATATGGGCAGCCTCTAGAAGCTGGAGAAGGCAAGGAAAAGGATTCTCACTAGAAACTCCAGAAGGAACGCAGCCCTGTCTACATTTTGATTTTAGCCAAGTGAAACTGATTTTGGACTCCTGACCTTCTGAACTATAACTGAATTAGTGTGTTAAGTCTTGAAGTTTGTGGTAATTTGTTACAGTGGCAATAGGGAACTATTACAGCCTCCCCTTGTACAGGCCCCTTCCAAGACCCTGAAAGGTACTCTGGATGTATGTTTACATGGTCAAATGTTTTTGTAAAGCTTGCAAAATTAAAATATTTTCAATACAATTAAGGCTGCTGTCTCTTTGTACTCAGACTTCTCAATGCTCTCTTCTTTGAGTAGTATGGAGTGGCTACAGACACTTTTGGGCTCTGGCTAGGCAGAAATGCAGTTGGGGATACTTTAGTTTGCGTTTAGTGGGATAAGTTCCTGTGGTTCATGGTCACTTCCATACAGCGTTAAGTTATTGCTGGAGTATGGGAGTGGCTTCCATGAATACTCCTTATGCCCGTTGTGCTAACGTCCCCAGGTGTGGTAACATGAAGGAGTCACAGAATATGTGTAGCATGCAATTCATTCCCTTAATCTCACCAGAGAAAAAAGGTGTCCACATAGTCCCTAAATTTTTCAGATCAAATAAAGGCAGTAATTCATGAAGATGAAGAGATACATTTGAATACAAGTAATGAATAGGCTCTCAGATTGTTTAACAAACCATTTCATGAAGAAAAGTGAATTGTATGAACACACTGGGAAAAGGTTGAAATCCTTTGCTGATTTGACATAATTTACAGGCATAATTGAAAATATTATAAACTCAATACACAACCACAGGAAGGACATCCATGACAAATTGGTTAATAAATGTCATTCATTTGAAGAGTATTTAATATTTGTGATATAGTTACTGCACCAGAAAATGTGAAATGCCCTGAAATCTTATAATTCTGATATGAAAGAAATTTGGTAGAGGTTTTCTCAAATTTGACAATAACCCTAAAAATTTACATGACATTTCCAAGAACAAACAGACTGAGTAATGGCCCTTGAATGAATGGACATGAGGCATCCAAGAGGGTGGCTTGGTTGGGTGAGTATGCTAGAATTCAGAGGAGCAATGATCACTGTGCAGAGGAAGTCTTCTTGGCTGTAGGACTGCATTTGGTAAACTACAAAAAGAAAAAAGAAAATGTTTCCAGTAAATGACTTACCCCACCACCTACCTACCACATTTTTGATACCCATGTAGGTTGCATTTAGCCTGGGAATCCTAAAAAGTGGGATGTAAATATTCAAAACCGTTTTTTTGAAAAAAATAAAAGCTCAGGGTCATATTGTAGAGCTAGAGCAATCAGTCAGGAGTGGCTGTTACTATAATAACATATCAATTTGGGTAAAAGAGAGGATTTATCTAGTGTCCAACAACTATGAATAAAACTATCCTTGCCTTTGAAGCCTTCATTTAGCCGAGGGGGCAGGATGTATAGGTATTAAAAGGGCGTGAACACTGAAAACGGCTTCTGGACCCAGATGGGAGAAAACTCGCTTAGGTTGCCCTTCCCCTTCTCCCACGCTGCAGTTTTGGTCCTTGGCCTACGTCATAGCAGCCGGGCTGCCGTGTGGGCCGCCCGCCTCCAGGGGGCGCGCCCGCCGCCGCGGTGCGAGGCCGCTCTGCTGGGGCTTCGCGTGTCTCTCTGGCGGACCTCTCATCTCTGGCCGGCCGCTCACTCCGCCGCCGCCGCCGCCGCCGCCGCTGGGAAAGGTGCAGCAGCTGCCACCTCTGCAAGGCCGTGCCGCAGGTACTTGGGACGGGGCCCAGGGCGGAAGCCGCTGACGCACGCCTCCCTCGCTGACCCCTGAAGCACCGGAGAGCCCAGGCCGGCGCTTGGCCGAGGGGGCCTAAGGGGCAAGGCCGCCGGGGCTCTGCCCACCTCCGCGGTGGCGGGAGGGCGCCGGAACGGCTGCCTCGAGCCCTGGGCGCCGGGGGTGTGCAGCTGGTGAGGGCGGGGCAAGGCCTGCGGGGCTTCCTGCGGGCTTCTGCAGGGGCAGGCTGCGCTCGCAGTCAGCCCGGAGGGCGGGGCCGGAGCGCCAGCCGGCCTCTGGGCGTTAGGCCTTGAACCGAAACGTGTGCTTTTGCGGTGTCAGCTCCGACCGTGGCAGATCGTCAGGACCCCGCAGTCTGGGCGTGAGCCGGAGCTGCCGAGATGTAAGCCAGCGGCCCGGGGGCCCGCGTTCAAAGGCAGCATTTGCCCCTTCATTAGCATACGGTGCTCAGAAGCCAATTGTTTACTCCCCAGATTTCCAACACAGCCGTCTGCCTCGAGGAAAAGACTTATTCTTCAAGGAACCATTTGGTTTTTTTGCTTTTTTTTTTTTTGAGGGCAGTGTCACTGACCCTCATACGTGGGACCCGAACCGGGGCCGCTGGCTTCCCAAGCCAGCGCTTAGCCACTGCGCCACTCGGCCGGCCCCAAGACTTATTCTTCAAAACGTCCCACAATGTCCAGAATATGAACATAAATGAGGTAAAACTATACCGTTGAATAGTAACAGCTCTCATGCCTTGAAAAATAATGGTGGTACCTAGGAGCTCCTACCTGAAAGAGCGGTAATGTCAGTGGTGCAAGAATGATATTGTAGTAATAACTGTTTGCGGTGCTTACTGTATGTGAGACATTGTGCTGAGTGCTTTAAACCTCTAGTAACTTTATTTAATGTTTGCGGCGATCCTAGGAGGTGCCATTTCCAGGTACAGAGAAGGAAACTGAGATAACAGAGCGTTTAATTCGTTCAAGGTCCGACACCTAGCAAAAGCTGAGCTGGGGTGCGAGCCTCCTTTCCCTTACGCCAGTGTCCCAGCTTTTGTTACCTATCCAAACATGTTCTGTAAGATTTTTTTGTTTGTTTGTTTTTTAATTTGGTTTGTAGCTTGAACTTGATTTCTCTCAGGCTTAATTTTAATGGCTATATGCAAGAGTTCTATACCAACTCCTTTTTAGCTTAGGAGTTCAATGAGAAAAAGGTTTACTCATTAAGGATGATAGTGATAATGAAGTGAAACTTGGACTAGGGCCCCCTCACTACTCCAATACAGTTTCATTTGAAATAGAGACAGATTTATTTGGTTGTTATGAGCTTCATTTATTTTCTTCATTAGTTCTGTTTCAATACCAGTTTTAGTGAATTTGCAGTATTTTGACAGTAGTGTATAGCTGAAAAAAATTTTTTTCAATGATGATATGATAATATCCCACATATAATAAGGATGTGGGAAAGGCATTGGAGAGAGACTGAAGAAAAGAGGAATGAAGAGATTTAGGGCATGTTGTTTAGAGCAAGTTGAGTTAGTTCCTATGGAAGATGAAATTTTTACAGTTCTTATCAATGTCAGAAGAGAAATTATATTTCCCACTGTGGAAAGAGGTTGGATATTATAGTGTCCCAAATCCCTTAACCTTATCACGATGTAAGAGTGCATATTCAGCATCCATATAACAAATGTATATTGAGTGCCTTCCATGGCCAGGCACTGTTCTAAGCTCTGGGGATGCAAGAGGAAACAACGCAAAACAATATCCTTGTCCTCATGGAACTAACGTTCCACTGGAGGAAGGTGGGCGTGAAGACAAAAGAAATTTTTAAAAATTAAAGCAAAATATATCTAGTCAGATGGTAACAGTTGCTAAGAGGAAAAATAAACCAGTGAAGGGTGCGGTGGTAGGGAGCACCAAGAAAGGAGCAGATGCAGTTTAAAAATAAGGAACAGTGTCATGGAGAAGACTCTTGAGCAAAACCTGAAGGAATGTGGGATAGTCATGCAGCTCTCTAGGGGAAGAGTACACCAGGCGAGTGCAAAAGCCCCAAAACCGCTAGTCTTAGGGGAGGACCAGCAACGAGGCCAGTGGGTTTGAGCAAAGTAAGGGCTTGAGGGGTGGGTCCGAGAGTTAACTGGTCCTGGTAAAGACTGGCTTTTTCTCTGAGTGAGGAAGGAGTAAGTTGGAAGGTTTTGAGCAGAGGAGTTTGGGATTTGGTTTTGTGTTTTTAAACACTGTTGCTGCTGCATTTAGAATTGACTGTGGGGGCAAGGATGGAAGCAGGGAGACTAGTTAGGAGGTTGGTTTAGTATTCCAAGCGAGAGATGATTGGGGCTTAGACTAGGTGGTAGCAATAGAGTAGTAAGAAGCACTCATATTCCAGATATAGCCTACAGGATTTGCTGATGGATTGATGTGGAGTGTGAGTAAAAGAGTGAAGCATGGTTCCAAGGCCTTTGGCCTGAGCTTTTGAGAGGATGGAGTTGCTGTTTTCTGAGATGGGGAAGACTTGAGAGTGGAGAGATACAGGGAAGTGGGTGGAGTGAGAATTAAGAATTTATTTTTAAGGGCCAGCCAAGTGGTGCACTGGTTAAGCGCTGGCTTGGGAAGCCAGCAGCCCCGGTTTGGTCCCACATATGAGGGCCAGTGACACTACCCTCAAAAAGAAAACAAAACAGAATTTATTTTTAGACATGTCAAGCTTGACATGCCTGTTCATGTGGGGTTATATGAGGCTGGAGTTCAAGGGAAAGGTGCCGACTCGCAATAGAAATTTGGGAGTCATTAGCAAATAGATGGTATTTAAAGCCATGAGATTGTATGAGATCTGGTACAAAGAAATGAAGATTGAGCTTTGTAAGTTTCCATGTTCAGAGGTTGGAGAGATTAAGGACCACAAAGGAGACCGAGGAGGAGAAGCCTTTGAGGGCAGAAGTGTGGGGTACAGGAATCAAGTGAAGAGAGTGTTTCAAGTAGGAGAAAGTGATCAACTGTTTCCTCCTGCTGATTTGACAAGTCAAGTAAAATGGGGACTGTGAAATGACCTTTGGATTTAGCAATGCAAAGGTTGCTGGAGCCATACCATGAAAGAGCACTTTCAGAGTAGTGGGGGAGAAAACCTGATGGTTGTGACTTAAAGAGAGAATAGAAGGAGAGGAATTGGAATCTGCAAGTGTGGCCAACTTTTCAGAAGAGGTTAGCTGTAAATTTTCCATGTATAAATTATGTGACTGTACTGCAATCATTTCCACAGTAAATTTTATTTCCAACTTCAGCTACTTAGCACTAGACTTGGATTTTTTTTTATTAATGATTAGTGGAAATAAAATTACTACCACTACTGATAATAACAAAATATTATTAACTTTCAAAATCAGTACACAATGAAGCTTGTCCTTTTTACATAATACATTTCAGGGCTTATAAAAGTGCTTGGGTGGAGTGTGTTCCTTTGTTACTTATTTTTGTTCTTATCTTAGGTTGAAAATTAAATTAGAGGTGCTACAAACTGCATTTAAAAACCAAAAAACATACATACAGAAATTGAGAACCTGGATTTATTTTGAAGTATGCTATCTCAGTAGTGTTAAGGACAATGCTGGTGTACATCATTTCTGTTATAAGAAACCACCAGTCTTAGTGGAAGACTTATTAATTCATAAGTAACAAAATAAAGCCATACTTGTCTATCCTTATTTATATAATGTTGACTAATATTTCATTGAAAGTAAATAATGTGGGTTAAGTAAGGCAGCATGGTTTAAAAAAGGTAATAAATGTATAAAAAGAGTGTGTAATTTTTATCTGAAGACATCAGTTTACATTCTTGTTTCTGTCCTCAGCAAGCCAGTGCTCAAATTCACATACAAAATAGTCTACAAGGCCTACAATATATGCCAGATTTATAATCTTGACTATGGATACGAACTCTTTCTGTGGTCTTGTCATGTACTTTTCCATAGCGAATACATTCTTCTGTTGCATTCTAAGGATTTTAAATGATTAGATAAAATATTTTGAAGTTTAGTGTTGTATCTACTGACTTTTTAAAATCAGTTTTTATCTGGAAGATGACAGGTCCTTCAGCCTACAAATTGAAATCTTTTTTTTCAGCTGAGGAAATTATTCTCTTAAATTTGTCATTCTTTTATTCTCTGGGAATTTTTCATGGCTTGGCTCTGCTCTCTAGTTCTTATAATCATCTCCCTCATCCTTTTAAACTTTTATTTTTCTTTTGCATAGCTTCTGAAGTTTGGCCTTTCCATCACTGATTGGATTTTCAGTGATATTTGTTCTGTTTCTTACTGCTTACAATTTGTATTTTAAATTCTTTTAATATTTTTATTTAACATAGGACATTTTTTTTTAGTCCAATGTCCTAATACTTTTTATCCCTCTCACTCTTAATTTTTTTATATATTGCTAAGAGCAGTTTTTTTCCTGGATTTTTTTTTTCTATTCCTAATTGGAAATAATTTTTAGTGGTGTGCTTTTCTCCATGTAGAACTAATGAATCTCTTCTCTTCTGGTGCAGAATTTTTTCATTGATCCTATGTTGACTTTCTTTTGTTATTCATCTTTTAAAAGTGAAGGAACTCTTGAGATTGTCATTAACATTTGACCCTTGAACAACACCAGTTTGAATTGCACAGGTCTACTTATATGCGGATCTTTTTTCAATATATACAGCCCTTCATATCTGTGGGTTTCTCATCCTTGGAATCAACCATCATAGCTGGAAACAGTACTTTTGCATTCCCAACTATGGTTACCCAACCATGGATTGAAAATACAGTTTTTAATCTGTGGTTAGTTGAAACTGCAAATGTGAAGAGCTGGCAGACTAGTTAAGTTTTTGGGGA
Organism: Aselliscus stoliczkanus; assembly: GCA_033961575.1. Taxonomy (NCBI): domain Eukaryota; kingdom Metazoa; phylum Chordata; class Mammalia; order Chiroptera; family Hipposideridae; genus Aselliscus; species Aselliscus stoliczkanus. The sequence continues at coordinate 31,521,060 of CM066731.1, forward strand.
GTCAGAAGTTATATGTGGAGGTTCCGATCAATATGGCAGAGTAGTTGAATGCTGTGCTTGCTTCCTCCTTTGACCATATTAAAATTCCAACTAAATTATAAAACATTAAACTGGAGAACCGCCTGAAGACTAACTGAACATAAGTCCCATAATTAAGGTTATAAAGAAGCCACGTCAACTGGTAGGAGAGGCAGAGACATGAAATGGACTGGCCCCACACCCACATGTGGCAATTGAGCATTGGAGGGCTATCTCAGCTGCAGAGGTCCCCCTTGAGGATTGAGGAGTCCCAGCCCAACACTGGGCTCCTCAGCCCAGAGCACCAGTGCTGGGAAGAGGAGCCCCTACAACACCGAGCTGTGAAAATCAGCAGGGATCCCATTTGGGTGAGACAGAAGGCTACTAGAAATGCAGGCATCCTCTGCATACAGACTCACTCGCTCGCACACATCCACCCTGGGCTCCAACAGAGGGACAGTGACTTGGAGGACACCAGGGACACACAGGGAGAAACTGAGTTGTATGGCAAGGGCCAGAGGGATAGCCGCCATTGTTCATGTGTTGAACCCTCCTGCCGCACAGCCAGCAGGCAAGCACCATCTTTCCTGTGTTGAGCCTTCCCCCCATACGGCCAAATCTTAGTCTGCATCAGCCTAGTGAACACCACTTATCCCACCCTGATGATGCCTTGAGACCCTGCCACACCCAACTCATGTACTGCCAGAGTCTCTTTCAGTGGTGAGCAGCCAGCCCTAACCTGTACACCGCTGGAGTTTCAGTAGCAAGTAGCTGGCCTCAGCTTGCGCACCCCGTTGGACACTCTTTCAGTAGCAAGCAGCCAGCCTTATCTCATGCACCACTCAAGGCTCTTTCAGTGGCAAGCAGCCGACCTCATCCTGCACACTGCTGGAGTCTCTTTTCAGTGGTAGTCGGCTGGCCTTGACATGTGCTGCAGTCTTTCTTGAAAACCCCCAAAGGTCCTCAGACCCCAGGCAGGTGGCAGCTGGCCTCAGTGTGCTGTGTACCTCTTATTGAGTGTCCCCAGGCTCAGTTTTGGTGCCAAATCAGAATCTGCATTAACCAGGTAAACACCACTCTTTCCACCCTGGTGACTTCCAGAACCCCTCACCTCACCCAACTGCATACTGCCTGAGTATTTCAGGACCTGAGCCTTATGGACAGCTGGCAGGCAGTGGATAGAGGGCTTTGGGGTCCTCTGTGCCTTTGCCTGAGTGGACCCAGGCACAGTACTGATGGCAGCTGGCCTCACATATGTCTCCAGGTCCAGCACAGGCAGAGACCAACCACAGATTGCTTTATACCTCCTACCAAGCAGCCCCGGGTTGGACATAGGCAGTGGCTGACCTTGGCCTGCATAGGAGCTCCTCCCAAGAGGCCCCAGAACCAACATACCTGCTGTCTGGCTTCAGACCACAGCAGAGCATCACCTGATTAGCCCCACAAGGGGCACGCCCAAAAAGATGGTCTTGGCAGGCACCGGAGCCTGCTAGAGTGAATCCTTTTCCTTGGGGTCAGGATTTCCTTGGGGTCCCCCACACAGCAGCTTGTATGCTTTGGTCATGGCCAATCCTCACAGCCACTCAGCCTGAGGGTCAATACCATCACTGATGTGCCAGCAGAGTCAAGGCTCAACTACAATAGGAGGGCCTACATAAGTGACACTTCTGGAACTTCCAGCTCAGGTGATCAGGGAAACTGTGCCACTACGTCCCACAGGTCATCTACATAAGGCCATCCTACCAAGCCTGGGAAACATAGTGAATCTACCTAATACATAGAAACAAACACAGAAATGCATCCAAAATGAGACCAAAAAAAAAATATCCCAAATAAAACAACAGGAGAAAACTCCAGAAAAAGAACTAAATGAAATGGAGGCAAGCAATCTACTAGATAACAGAGTGCAAAACACTGGTTTAAGGATGCTCAAGGAACTTAGTAAGAACTTCAACAAAGAGATAGTAAGCATAAAAAAGGACATAGAAACCATAAAAAAGAACCAGTCAGACATAAATACAATAACTGAAATGAAGACTACACTAGAAGAAATCACCAGCAGACTAGATGAAGCAGAGGATCAAATCAGCAATTTGGAGGACAAGGTAGCAGTAAACACCCAATCAGAATAGCAAAAAGAAAAAATCCAAAAGATTCAGGGCTTCTGGGATAACATAAACTATAGCAACATTCACATCATAGGAGTACCAGAAGGAGAAGAGAGAGAGCAAGGGGTTGAGAACCTATTTGAAGAAATAATGACTGGAAACTTAACCAAACTTGGTGAAGGACATAAATGTGCAAGTCCAGGAAGCTCAGAGAGTCCCAAACAAGATCAATCAAATGAAGCGGACACCAAGAGACATACTTTAAATGCCAAAGGTTAAAGACAAAGAGGGACTCTTAAAAACAACAAGAGAAAGATACTTAGTTACCTATAAGAGAGTTCCCATAAAACAGTCAGCTGATTTCTCAACAGACTCCTTGCAGGCCAGAAGGGATTGGAATGAAATATTCAAAGTGATGAAAAGAAAGGAATGTATAAACCAAGACTACTTTATCCCATAAGGCTATCATTTAAAATCAGTGGAATTGTAATAGATATATATGATGTCAGAGGAGCAATAGTTTGGGGGAGGGGAGTTATCACTTTGTGAGGGGTGAAATGTATAACTACTACATTGTTTTGTACATTTGAAACTAATATAAATAAATAAACTACATTTATTACTAAAAAAAAAAAAATTAAAGGCAAGGTAAACAGCATCCCACACAAAAAAACGCTAAAAGAGTTCATCACCATCAAACCAGTATTATAGGAAATGTTAAAGGGACTTCTTTAAGAAAAATGGGATAAAAATAAAAAAGCAAAAATATGAATAATAAAATGGCAATAACTATGTACCTATCAATAATCACTTTAAATATAAATGGATTAAATACTCCAATCAAAAGACGTAAGGTGGCTGAATGAATAAGAAAAGAAGGCTCATACATATGCTGTCTACAAGAGACCCACTTCACAATGAAAGACATAGACTGAATGTACAGGGCTGGAAAAAGATATTTTATATGAATGAAAATTTAAAAAGTTGGGATAACAATACTTAATAGCAGACAAAATAGACTTTAAAACAAAGGCTATAATGAGAGACAAAGAAGGACATTATATAATAATTAAGAAATCAACAAGAGAATATAACCATTGTAAACATTTATGCACCCAACACAGGAGCACTTAAACATATAAAGCAAATATTGACTGACATAAAGGGAAAGATTGACAGTAATATAGTCATAGTAGGGGACTTTACCACCTTATTGACACCAGTGGACAGATCTTCCAGACAAAATCAACAAGGAAACAGCAGCCTTAAATGACACACTAGACCACACTGATTTAATATACATGTTTAAAGTATTTCATCCCAAAGCAGCAGAATATACATTCTTTTCAAGTGCACATGGAACATTTTCCAGACTACATGTCAGGTCAAAAACAAATCTCAATAAATTTAAGAAGATTGAAATCATATCAAGCATTGTCTTTGACCACATGGTATGAAACTGGAAATCAATTACAAAAAAAACCTGAAAAACACATGGAGGCTAAATACATGCTAATAAACAATGGGTTGACAATGAGATCAAGGAAGAAATCAAAAGATACCTTGAGACAAATGAAAATACAGTGATCCCAAATCTATGGGACACATGAAAGCAGTCCTAAGAGGGAAACTAATAGCAATACAGACCTGTCTCTAGAAACAAGAAAAATCTCAAACAATTTAATTTTACACCTAAAGGAACTAGAAAAAGAACAGCAAACTAAGCCCAAAGTGAGTAGAAGAAAGGCGATAATAAAGATCAGAGTGGAAATAGATGAAATTGAATTAAAAAATACACAAAATAAATGAAACCAAGAGCTTGTTCTTTGAAAAGATAGATAAAATTGATAAACCTTTAACCAGATTCATCAAGAAATAGAGAGGACCCATAAAAATAAAATCAGAAATGAAAGAGGAGGGCCGGCCGAGTGGCGCATTGGTTAAGCGCTGGTTTTGGGATGCCAGCGGCCCCGGTTCGGATCCCACGTGAGGGCCAGTGACACTGCCCTCTACAGCTAACAACAGCTCCACCTGGAGCTGGGCTGTGCGAGCCCCGGTGATGGTGTGGGCTGCAGCCCCTGCTGCAGTGGGCTGCCATACGCTACAGTGAGTGGCCGGCAGCCAGCGTGAGCGGCTGGCAGCCGGTGTGAGCTGCCAATAGCCGCGGTGAGCGACATCCAGAGGCCAGTGACCGATCTGCCTCATCCGGGAAGAGCGCAATGACGATACCAACAGTGAAGCAACATCCTCCGCAACTAAAAAAAAACACTGAAGAACAAAAACACAGCAACTTGTCTGTTCCCCTTCCCCAATTCCCCAACGCTGTTCCCCTCTGCCAATTCCCCAATAAAATCTTTAAAAAAAAAAAGAAATGAAAGAGGAGAAGTGATAACTGACACCACAGAAATATAAAGGATTATAAGAAAATATTATGAACAATTATCTGCCAAAAAATTGGACAGTCTGGAAGAAATGGATAAATTCTTAGAAACATAATCTTCCAAGACTGAGTCAAAAAGAAACAAACTTTGAACCAACTGATTACTACTAACAAAATTGAATCAAGTAATCAAAAAATTTCCAACAAAAAAAAAGTCCTAGACTGGAAGGCTTCACAGGTGAATTTTACCAAACATTCAAAGAATTAACACCTGTCTTTCTCAAACTATTCCAGAAAATTCAAGAGGAGGGAAGGCTCCCAAGCTCATTTTACAAGGCTACCATTACCGATTCCAAAACCAAAAACATTATAAATATTCTTGTCTGTGTGTGTATGTGTATGTATGTGAAATTCCCAATAAACATAGATGCAGATATCTTCAACAAAATATTAGCAAACCAAATTTAGCAGTACATTAAAAAGATCATACCATGATCAAGTGAGATTTATTTCTGGAATGCAAAGTGGTTTGGTGTCTGCAAATCAATCAACATGATACACCACATAAACATAATGAAGGTTAAAAATCATATGATCATATCAACAGGTGCAGTAAAGGCATTTCACGAAGTTCAACATACATTTATGATAAAAACTCTCAGCAAAGTGAGAATAGAGGGCATACCTCAGCCTAATAAAGGCCTCATATGACAAACCCACAGCTAACATTCAGTGGTGAAAAGCTAAAAGTGTTTTCCTTAAGATCAGAACAAGTCAAGGATGTCCACTTTCACCACTTTTATTCAACTTGATATTGAATATCAAGTTGCCACAGACAAGAAAAAGAAAAGGCATCCAAATTGGAGAGGAAGTAGTAAAACTCATTATTTGCAGATGATATGATACCATATATAGAGAACCCTAAAGATTCCACACACAAAGAAAACAAAACTATTAGACCTGATAAATGAATTCAGTAATGTAGCAGGATACAAAATTAATATTTAGAAATCAGTTTCATTTTTATACACCAATAACAAGTATCAGAAAGAGAAATTGAAAAAACAGTCTCTTTTATAATTGCACCAAAAAAATACCTAGGAATAAATTTAACCAAGGAGATAAAAGATCTATATTTGGGGCCGGCTGAGTGGCGCAGTGGTTAAGCGCTGGCTTGGGAAGCCAGTGGCCCCGGTTCGGGTCCCACATATGAGGGCCAGTGACACTGCCCTCAAAAAAAACCCCAAAAAACAAAAGATCTATATTTGGAAAATTATAAGACATTGAAGAGAGAAATTAATGAAGACACAAATAAATGGAAGTATATACTGTGCTTATGGGTGGGAAACTTTAACGTTGTTAAAATGTCTATAGTACCCAAAGCAATGTGTAGATTCAGTGCATCCCTATCAAAATACCAATGGCATTTTTCACAGAATTAAAAACAAATAATCCTAAAATTTATATAAACCCACAAAAGACCCTGAATAACCCCAGTAATCTTGAGAAAGAACAAAGTTGGAGGTATCTCATTAATTGATGTCAAACTATACTACTAGGCTATTGTCATCAAAACAGCCTGTTACTGGCATTACAACAGATACCCAGATCAATGGAACAAATTATAGAGCCCAGAAATATGCCCACACCTATATGGTCATTCTATGACAAAGGAGACAAGAATATACAAATGGAGTAAAGACAATATATTCAATAAATGGTGTTGGAAAAACTGGACAGATACATGCACAAAAATGAAACTAGACCACCTTCTTACACCATATAGAAGAATACACTCAAAATGGATTAAACACTTAATGTAAGACCCAAAACCATAAAACTCCCAGAAGAAAACATAGGCAGTAAACTCGCTGACATTGCTGTTAGTAATGTTTTTTTCCTTGGGCAAGGGAAATGAAAGAAAAAAATAAATAGGACTACATCAAACTAAAAAGGTTTTGCACAGCAAAGGAAACCATCAGCAAAATGAAGAGACAGCCTACTGAATGGGAAAAGATATTTGCCAGTGATATATCCGATAAGGGGTTAATATGCAAAATGCAGAATTTATAAAAACGCATACAACCCGACACCAAAATAACTAACAATCCAATTTAAAAATGGGCAGAAGACCTGAAAAGACATTTCTCCAAAGAAGAAATACATATGGCCAATAAACATACAAAAATATGCTCAACATCACTAAGCATCAGAGAAATGCAAATTAAAACCACAATGAGATATAACCTCATACTGGTCAAAATGGCTACCATCAGTAAATCAACAAAGAAGTGTTGGTGAGTACATAGAGAAAAGGGAACCCTTATGCACTGTTGGTGGTGTTGCAAATTGGTGCAGCCACTATGGAAAACAGTATGGAGTTTCCTCAAAAAATTAAAAATATAACTACCTTATGACTCAGTAATTCCACTGCTGGGTGTTTATCTGAAGAAATCCAAAACACTAATTCAGAAAGATACATGCACTCATTTGTTCATTGCAGTGTCATTTACAATAGCCAAGATAGGCGGCAACCTAAGTGCCCATCAGTAGACACTTGGATAAAGAAGAAGTGGTACATATATACAATGGAATTTACTCAGTCACAAAAAAGAATGAAATCTTAACCATTTGCAAACACATGGGTGGACCTAGAGGGTGTTATGGCAATAAAATAAGACAGACAAATACCGTATGTTCTCATTATATATGGAATCTAAAGAACAAAATAAATGAACAAACAAACAAACTGATGGTTGCCAGGTGGGAGGGGGTTTGGGGCCTGGGTGAAAAAGGTGAAGGGATTAAGAAGTACAAATGGCTATTTACAAAATGGTCATGGGGATGTAAAGTACAGCATAGGAAATATAGTCAATAATATTGTGATAACTGTAGTGCCAGGTGGATACTAGATTAATTCATGGAATCACTTTGTAAATTATGTAAATGTCTAACCACTATGCTATACACCTGAAACTAATATAAAATAATACTGAATGTCAACTGCAATTGAACAATACATTAAAAAATAAAATTGTTTTACTCACAAAATAAAGTTATACATGGATTGTCAACTGTGGTAGGTCGGCGCTGCTAACCTCCACACTATTCAAGGGCCAACTGTACTACTGAATTTGTCACACCAAATTGTTTAGTAACTTTCTACTAAAGACTTTTTTAGATATCAATACAAGGAAAATAAAGAGTTGGATTTTGTGTAGGTATACCATAAAGGAACTCTGTTGTGGTATTTTTAAAAGATTTATCTATTTGAAATAATTTTTGGTATTATTAGAACTTAAGTTTATAGTTGTATCTTTGTGATAAAATCCTTTTTTCCAAACCAGTAAACAGACATTGGAATAATCAATTTAACTTAAACTTTATATATCAGTGACAAAGGAACAGCAAATTAAATAGGTGCTTATTCCTTTTTCTTCCCTCCCCAGCTTTATTGAGGTATTATTGAGAAATAAAAATCGAATATAGCATTTATGTTGTATAACATGATTCTTTAAACATGTACAATGTGAGGATTTACTGTTCTTGTACATTGTGAAATGATTACCATAATCAAGATAATTAACACATCTACTATATCATCTCACATAGTTACCTTTGTGTGTGCATGGTGAGAACATCTAAAATCTAGTCAGCACATTTCAAGTATACAATACAATATTGTTAACTTTAGTCACCAAGCTGTACATTAGATCCTCAGAGCTTATTCATCTTAAAATTGGAAGTTTGTTCATTTTAACCAACATCTTCCCATTTCTCTTACTCTTCAGTCTCTAGCAACCAATATTCTTCTTTTTGGTTTTATGAATTAGCCTTTTTTAGATTCCACATAGAAGTATTTGTCTTTCTGTGTCTGGCTTATTTCACTTAGCATAACGTCCTCCAGGTTCATCTATGTTGCTGCAAGTGACAGGATTTCCTTTTTATGGCTGAATAATATATTCCATTGTGTGTGTGTGATTTTATTTATTATTCATCTCTTGATGGACATTTAGGTTGTTTGCATATCTTGACTACTGTGCATAATACTACAACGAACATGGAGAAATCTTTTCAAGATAATGATTTCATTTCCTTTGGATGTACATGTATAACCAAAACTGGAAGCTTGTTCTTTTTTTTTAGTGCTCTTCAGTTTTTCACAAGGATTATTAGCACTTCCTCTAAAGTAGTATTTTAGAAACCTTAAGTAATTTAAGCTCTGACTTATCTATCTCTTATAGGTTGTTTAATTTGTTGGTGTATAATTCTTCATAGTAGTCTCTTATGATCTTTGGTATTTCTGTGGTATCAGTTGTAACTTCTGTTTCAGTTTTTATTTATCTGAGCCCTCTCTTTCATTCTTGGTTAGTCTATCTAAATGTTTGTCATAGATACAGAGAACAGATGGATGGCTACCAGAGGGGAAAAGGGTTGGGAGGAGAGTGAAAGGGATGAAGGGGGTCAGTTGTATGGTGGTGAATGGTTAGTAACTAGACTTTTGAAGGTGATCACTTTGTAGAGTATACGGATGTTGAATTATAATGTTTGATACCTGAAACTTATATAATGACATTGTTAGAACAGTTTATCTAGGCATTTTAAGTTTGGTGGCATTTTTAGTCCTAATATTAGTCAATTTTCCCAATGGCCAAATGACACCGCTTCTTTCATTGATTTTTTTCTTTTTTTTTTTTTTTTTTTTTTAGCTGAGCCATTCTGCCACCTGTTGGCAGCTTAGTGCAGCTCAGCTCGGCCTGGGCATTGAACTGCTGTTGCTCAGAGCTCAGCTCACACTCTTGAGTGAGCTCTTAACCAACTGAGCCACTTGGCCGGCCCACCACTTCTTTCATTTAAATGTCTTGATGCCCATTCCCCATCTTTTGGCTGTATTTTGCTCATTGACTATTATGCCATTTTTTTCTTAAAAACAAAAACTGGTATTGACTATAAAAGAGTTTTCCCATAGCGAGCTATTTTTTTAATCTCACTTATTTATTCAGAGTATCTTTCAACTTGTTCTTTAGATTATCTCCTTGGTCAGTTCCTAGAATTTATCCAACTGTTATTCAGTATTCAAACTCTCGAGCTGTTTGTTCCATTTAAATGTGAGATTTCTTAGGCCTTAATTCAACTGCTCCTTGACACAGTTGAATAGGGGTCATTGCACCCCACCCTTTGACTTTTGTCTTTTGCTGAAACAGTAACATAAGCAATATTTTTTTCTTCTTAGAAAGAAATGACAGGTACATATAGCAGTAGATAGTGGTAATGATCAATTTAGGTTCTGTGTCATTTAAATATTTTCTTTTAAGTAACACAAAACCAAATTTAAATTGTCTTAATAAAAGACTTTATTGATACCTGTATTTGAAAAGTTCAGTTAATATGAGCTTCAAATGGGGTTTAATCAAGGGGTGGCTCTGTTTCTCTGTCTGCTTTACTCTGTGTGCTTCCTGTATGTGTGCGCATGCACGCATATATATGAAATATACATGTCAAAATGATGAAAGCAACTTGATTATTTTTTAAAGTTTTTTTTTTTTTTTTAGCTGAGCTGTCCTTCCACCTGGCGGCAGCTCAGCGGCAGCTCAGCTCAGGCTGGGCATCAAACTGCTGTTGCTCAGAGCTCAGCTCACACTCTTGAGCGAGCTCTTCCAATTGAGCCACTTGGCCGGCCCTTGAAAGCAACTTTAAATGTCATGTTTGTGCCATATTTTCAGAAAAAAAGAGAATGTATTGCTTTAGCATTCTAAGCAGAGTCTTATTGGACTGATCACATGTCCATGTCTAATAAACCACTACAGCTAGGGAAATGTAATATGTTACATGACTTAAAATAACCTGGGCTGACCTCTTCAAAGCATATGGGCAGCAAAGAGTTAATAGTGTTGGGTTCTAATAGGACAGAACAGCACAGGAATGGCTTCTAGGTAAGCAACCAATCATGTCCACTACAGTGGCACTGGGCATCCAAGGGAATGAAAAACACATAGTTGGTTTTAGATTAAAATGGTATATTTAGTTCATGTTTTAGTATGTGGCAATAATTGATAAAATGTAAAATGTGAAAACCCAAAGTATGTAGTCAGAACAATAAATTAGCTAAACACCTCTATATGGTAGAAGCACAAAGTGATGAGTGGAGCTATAATTGTTCTGAAAGTGGACATTGGCAGCCAAGAATGTGGCTTCTGCAGGGTAATAAAGATTAAAAGAGCTCCACACAAGACAAGACTGGAGTATGGTTATCGCTTAAGTCAGGGTGTTGGGTACATATTCCCTAAGCATACAAGGAAGCCAAATAAAACTGCTCTTGACTGCTGCCAGAATCTAATGGCTTAAAGAAGCTGGACCTAGCAAGGTGCAAGGATAGTCTCACAGAAACTGAACCAAACTTTTGGCTCAGTGACCAGATCTGTAATAGCCCCATTGAGACAAGAGCTCAAACTTACCGTGTCTAAGATCTGGTTCTGAACTGCATTCCCAGATGGCAGGGCAGAGAAACTGTATGAGGGAATAAGCATAGGGGGAGGAGGAATGGAGAACAAAACAAATAATTCTCCTAAAATAAGCTTGCAGCAAAAATTCTATAATGAAAGAAAAAGATCCAGTGCCAAGAAAAACCCATCCAATAATAATAGCACTAGAACACACATTCAGTCCTGATCTAAATAATTTAAGAAACCATCCAACAAAGACTTAAGTGTCTGTGCTCACAGAGAAAAAGGACTCACATTTATTAAAAATGAAGAGTAAATTATGAAACCAAAAGTAACAAAAATAGGTGGATATGAGCAACTAATTAGAACTCTTAGAAATGAAAAGTATAGGGGTTGAGATTAAAAATAAAAAAAAAAGTCATAAAACTTGTAGGCTCAACCCACCCAGAGAGGATAAGTGAATTAGAAGATAGTGCTGAGAACTGCACCTACAGTGTAGCACAGGAAAGCATTTTTTAAAAGAAAAGGACAAATTGATAATTGAGCTTCCAACATATATATCTAATAGGAAGATATGGTTGAACAGCAATATTTGAAGAGATAATAAGCGAGAATTGTTCAGAGTTCAAAAAAGAAACAAGTGCTTATGTTCCATATACACGCTGAATTCCAAGCAGGATAAATATATTTTCCTAAACAGATCACAGTGAAACTGTAGAATAGATAAAGTGAAAACTTTGAACCAAAGCAATAAAAGACATTCCTTACACAAGCACAATTAGACTGAAGCAGACGTCTCCTAGCAATGAAAGATGCCAGGAAACTCTGCATCTTTTGAATGGTTTGCTTCAAAGTGCTGACGGAAAGTAACTATTATTCAAGAGTAAAGTCAAAATAAAACTGTTTTCAAATTTACGAAGACTAGAAGAGTTTACTACTCACAGATCCTCATTGAAAGAACTGATGGATGAACTTCAGCTGCAGGAGCAAATCCAGAGGGGAAGCATGGGATTTTTTTTCCAAGAGTGTACTGATTGATAAAATATTGATAAATTTAATTAACCTTTTTTTTCTTTAAGTTTTAGGGAAGAGGTTGGTATTTTTTAAGGCACAGCTAAAACTCTATAGACAACAATTACGAAGTGGAGTGTTCTATGGTGGTTATAGCATGCACTGGGTATTGTGTTCACAATACAATTTCTAGATAAGTTTTGACTTCAAGAAAAATTATTAGCATGTATGTGAAAAATTAAAAATAAGCAGTTGAAGTAAAAAGATATGATAGTATTTAAGCCAATACAGAGGAATGAGGAGAATATAGAGAAAAATTTAATTGAGAGATGATAGAAAGAGAAGCAAAAAAAAAAAAAGATGATAAACAGGAAACACAAAATAGGATGGTGGAAAAAAGTCCAGATAGGTCAGAAATTACATAAAATGTAAGTTGATTAAATTCACCTAAGAAAAAAATCTTCAAAACAATTAAAAGGCAGTTTCCTGTTGTTTACAAGATACATACCTAAAACAGTTGAAATAGAAAAATATCCCCCCACAGTTATAACCATTAAAAGCTAGTATAGGGGCCGGCTGAGTGGCGCAGTGGTTAAGCGCTGGCCTTGGAAGCCAGCGGCCCCGGTTCGGTCCCACATATGAGGGCCAGTGATATTGCCCTCAAAAAAAAAAAAAAAAGCTAGTATAATAATATCATCACTGTCAAATGTTGAGGCAAGGAACATTAATAGGAATAAAGAAGATTGAAGTTTCTGCAAAAATAAAGAAGTAATTAAAAGGATACAGATCTCAAAGAAGAGATGAAACAATTTGAAGATGAAGGAGTTGAAAGATACGGAATTACATTACCATTATGTTGCCTCCAGTTAATATAGAGATATTTTTCAGCAGATGGAAAATTTGAACAAAAATATGCTCACAACACATTCACAATGCTACTAATGTATTTTGTGCTTTTCAAAAAAATTCATTTAAGTTTTTTGTATTTTTTTATTTTTTTATGTGGTTTGTTTCTAGGTAGCATTTCACTTTATTTTTCTGCCAGTTTATATTAGAATGACAATGTATGCTTAATACATTTTTGGTTTTATTTGTTTATTTGTCGTTTTTTAATTTTTTACAACAGTGCAATAGTTATACTTTTTACCCCTCAAAGTGATAACCCCCTCCCCCAATTCACTGCCCCACTCCCCCCCATATCATACATATCTATTACAACTCCCCTGACCCCACTCCCACACTATACTCCTCATTCCATGACCATATATATATGTATATATATATATATATATATATATACACACATTCAATATTATTGAATGTATATATATATATACATTCAATCACAGTTAACATTCAATATTACACAACATCAGCTTCAGGTATATAGTGCAATGATCAAGCCTCTACTCCTCCCCAAAGTCGTCTCCCCAACAAGATACGTGACCATCTGACACCCCACAAAACATTCACAACATTATCAGTTTACTTTCCCAGAACTGTCCCCCATATCCCTGCGGCAACATTGTAGTCACCCACTTACGCTGTCCAAAACCTTCCCCGTCTCCCTCATCCCCACCCACTCCCAGCCAGCAACCATCAGTGTTTCCTTTATATCTGCTTGATATGATTTCAATCTTCTTAAATTTACTGAGACTTGTTTTGTGGCCTAACGTGTGGTCTATCTTGGAAAATGTACCATGTGCATTAAGAAGAATGTATATTCTGTTGTTTTGGGGTGAAATGCTCTAAAAATATCGATGAAATCCAGCTGGTCTGAAGTGTCTTTTAAGGCCACTCTTCTCATGTTGATTTTCTGTGTGGAGGATCTGTCCATTGGTGACAATGGGGTGTTGAAGTCCCCTACTATGATAGTGTTACTGTTGATCTCTGTCTTTATGTCTATCAAAATCTGTTTTATATAATTAGGAGCTCCTATGTTGGGTGCATAGATATTTATTAGGGTTATTTTCTCTTGTTGAATTGATCCCTTTATTATTATGTAGTGTCCTTCTTTGTCTTTTGTAGTCATCATTTTAAAGTCTTTTTTGTCCAATACAAGTATTGCTACTCCAGCTTTTTTTCTCATTTCCATTTGCATGAAATATCTTATTCCATCCCTTTACTTTCAGTGTGTGTGTGTGTGTCTTTTGATCTGAGATGAGTCTCTTATAAACAGCATATACATGGGTCCTATTTTCTTATCCACTCAGCCACTCTCTGTCTTTTGATTGGAGCATTTAGCCCATTCACATTTAAAATGATTATTGATAGGTGCATAAGTATTGCCATTTTGTTATTTGTATTCCTGGTCTTCCTAGGTTAGCTTGTTTACCCCTTCTGTTTAAAACCCTTTTGGGCTGGTTGAGTGGTGCATTGGTTAAGAGCTGGCTTGGGATGCCAGCAGCTCGGTTCGGATCCCACATATGAAAGCCAGTGACACTGCCCTCTACAGCTAACAACCAGCTCCATCTGGAGCTGGGCTGTGAGCCCCAGCGATGGTGTAGGCTGCAGTCCCTGCTGCAGTGGGCTGCCATAGGCTACAGTGAGTGGCTGGCAGCCAGCGTGAGCTGCCAATCATAGTGAGCGACATCCAGAGGCCGGCGACCGATCTGCCTCATCTGGGAAGAGCGCAATGATGATACCAACATGGGCCAGTGAAGCAACGTCCTCTACAACTAGACTGAAGAACCAAAAGACAGCAACTTGTCTGTTCCCCCTTCCCAATTCCCCAATGCTGTTCCCCTCCCCCAATTCCCCAATTTAAAACAAAAACAAAAATGCCCTTTTAACATTTCCTGGAATGCTGGCTTGGTGGTAATGAATTCCTTTAGCTTGTTCTTTTCTGAGAAGATCTTTATTTCTCCTTCAATTTTAAGTGATAGCCGTGCTGGGTAGAGCAATCTTGGTTGTAGGCCTTTATTTTGTGTCACTTTGAATATCTCCTGCCGCTCCCTTCTGGCCTGCAGAGTTTCTGTAGAAAAGTCAACTGTTAGTCTTATAGGAGTTCCTTTGTATGTAACCCGCTGTCTTTCTCTTGCTGCTTTTAGGCTTCTGTCTTTGTCTTTAACCTTTGCCATTTTAACTATGATGTGTCTTGGTGTGGACCTGTTTGGGTTCAGCTTGTTTGGAACTCTCTGCACTTCCTGGGCTTGTATGTTGATTTTCTTCACCAGGGTAGGGAAGTTTTCAGTCATTATGTTTTCAAATACATTCTCGACCCCTTGCTGCTTCTCTTCTCCTTCTGGTATTCCTATGATGTGATATTGTTGCACTTCATGTTGTCTGCTAGGTCTCTTAAACTATTTTCATTCCTTTTTATTCTTTTGTCTTTTTGTTGTTCCAACTGGGTGATTTCTGCTAGTTTGTCTTCCAAATCACTAATCCGATCCTCTGCTTCATCTAATCTACTGGTGATTCCTTCGAGTGTGTTCTTCATTTCAGTTATTGTATTCTTTAGTTCTCTATCCTTCCTTATGTCCTCACTAAGTTCATTAAACATTCTTATCATCAGTGTTTCAAACTCTGTCTCTGAAAGGTTGGATCCCTCTGTTTCATTTCTAGAGGTTTCTTCTGATCTTTTATTTGTGACATGTTTCTTTGTTTCCTCATTCTGGCTGTCACTCTGGGGTTGCTTTGATGTATTAGCTATATCACCAGGAAAGCCCCGGCTGGATCACGCAGGCACACAGCTCATGGCCCCACACTCCCAGGAAAACTCCCAGTCTCAGCCTGTCCCAATCAGCCGCTCGCAGATCAGGCCAAGCAGCCCGACAGCCAATCACCAGCTTCACAACTCTGCATATGCAGTGCAGAGAGTGGGGACCCAAAGCAGCTTGCACACTCGCGCATCTCAATGAACACCCTGTTGGAGCCAAGCGTTTCCCTAGCTACGCAGCATAAGCCGTGTGGAGGGTGGGGATTCAAGGCAGCATGCTCATGCATGCACACACACACTCCTGCTCCAATTTTACCAGATCAGTGCAGTCCTGGACCTGACCCTCTGTGGGAGGTCCCAACCCTGACAAAATGGTGCCCTCCTGTACACTACTCGTGTGTAAGCTCCACACTGGGAGAACAATGGTCACAAAACCTCCAGCTCCCGCACCAAAGACGCTCAGTTCAGTCCTTCCCCACAGGCTCCTGGGCCCGGCTCACACAGCTACTCCCCCCACCAGGAATTGGGTGAGTGCTCACCAGTGAGCAAGTCCTTGCACCAGCTCCACTGGCTCTCTAGCTGCTCTCAACCTCACCAAGCTGAGCAGAGAGAGTCCTCACTAATTTCTACTGCCTGCTATCGTGAAACGTCTCTTCCTGGCAAAGTAACTGTGGGCTGGTGAGCTCTGTGTGGGGCCGGAGGGTCTCTCCCCCAACCGGAGAAGCCTCCCCACTTCTGAGGTGTCCCTCGCAGGGTTCGCCCTCTTTCGTCTCCACCCCTCCTACCAGATTTGACGTGGCCTCCTCTTTTAAGTTCTTCGTTTAAAGGTTCTGTTCATCTAGTGTTCCGGAGACTTCCGGAGTTGAATGTTGTATAAATTATTTGTAATTTTGGTGTGATCCTGGGAGGCAATTGGCACAGCACCTGTCTATTCCGTCATCTTACTGGAAGTCCCCTCTGCTTAACACATTTTTATAAGTTTACATTTTTATTTGATGTTCTGAATGAAATGCTACTAATTTTTTTATTTGTAATGTATTGAACACTTAATTTTACATGTTAAAACATGAATTAAGAATTTAAAAACATAAAATAACCAGTATTAATACTAATGTTTCTAAATTATATAAAATAAGTATTGAAATACACATACTATCATTTTGCTTTAATGGTGTATTCTAGCTAGCATGGATCTGCTTATGGAAGGAGTCAACAAATGTTTTATTATTTGTAAATATTTTCTACTTCTTGAACATTAAAGGACATTTAGGAAGTAGGCATGATTTCTATTTAAATGTGATACCAATTTTATTGGTGTCCCATTTTGGCATACATTTTTAATCTAGTTATATTTTTTGGCCAACTTTAGTGAGTTTCTTAATGCCTGTTGTTACCATTTATGCATTATTGCCAACTTCCATACTCCATTGAAAGACTTATGTGAATGCATACTTTTCATTTGGACTATACATTCATTTAAATAAAAAAGTAAAAAATATAGATTGGTCACTTAGTATGTAATAGGCACTGCTAGACGCCGTGAATCATGTTGAACAAGACAAGCTCCTGCCGTCAAAGAGCTGACATTCAAGTGGAGGTCTGACAATTAAGTTCATGAACATGCTGCAACGATCTTGCTAACCTTTTTTTGACATCAGAGGGATTATTCGTTATGCATTTGTACCAACTGGACAAACAGTTAACCAAGTTTACTATTTGGAAGTGCTGAAAAGTCTGCTAGAAAAGTTAGACGACCTGAACTTTTCACAATTCATGGCTCTTGCATCACGACAGTGCACCAGCTCACATAGCACTGTCTGCGAGGGAGTTTTAGCCAGTAAACAACTGTATTGGAACGCCCTCCCTACTCACCTGATGTGGTCCCCAATGACTTCTTTCTTTACCCGAAGATAGAGGAAATATTGAAAAAGACATTTTGATGACATTCAGGACATCGAGGGTAATATGATGACAGCTCTGATGGCCATTCCAGAAAAAGAGTTCCAAAATTGTTTTGAAGGGAGAACTAGGCCCTGGCATCCGTGCATAGTTTCCCAAGGGGAGGACTTCTAAGGTGGCTGTAGTGATATTCAGCAATGAGGTATGTAACCACTTTTTCTAGGATGAGTTCACGTACTTAATTGTCCAATCTCATACAGTAAATGATTAGCCAAATTAGAAAATTCTACATTGATAAGAACCAGGAAGGAAGAAAACAAGGTGATGTGAGAAGTAATTTTGGGAGATACGGATGTTTGAGCTGAGACTTGAGTTCTGGTAATGAGACAGCTGAGTATAGATCTATCCAAGGGAAATACATTCCAGTAGAAGGAAGAATAAGTGCAAAGACCCTGAGGCGGGAAAGAACTTCAGTGAACATAAAGGAGGCAGGTGGGACTACAGTATAGAGAACAAGAAGGAGGGTGGGGGCAATGGTTAAAGATGAAATTAGGTAGGCAGGAGTAAAATCATTCGGTGCTTTGTAGACCAGTAAGGAATTTGAATTTTATTTTTTTTTTAATGTTTGGGTTTTTTTGTTTGTTTAAGATTTTATTGGGGTATTGGGGGAGGGGAACAGTGTTGGGGAATTGGGGAAGGGGACAGCAAGTTGTTGTCCTTCAATCTTAGTAGTTGTGGAGGGCGCAGCTAGCTCAGCTCCAAGTCCAGTCACCACCGGCCACCTGTCGGCAGCTTGCAGCCACTCCGCTCAAGGTGCCATGTTCAGTTTTAGTTGCAAGTGGGCGTAGCCCACCATCCCATGTGGGAGTCAAACTGGCAACCTTCTTGTTAGGAGTACGTGTTTTCACCAGCTGAGCCCTCTTGCCACCTAATGGCAGCTCAGCAGCAGCTCAGCTCAGGCGCAGCTCACTGGCCCATGTGGGAATCAAACGGGCGACCCTGTTGCTCAGAGCTCATGCTCTTAACCAATTGCACCATCCAGCTGGCTCCAAGTCATTGTTCTTCAATCTAGTTGTGGAGGGAATCGAACTGGCAACGTTGGTTTTGAGCCTGCACCCTAACCATCTGAGCCAACTGGCCACAATAAATTAACACACATGAAACTACCAAGTAAAATATAATGGAAAGCTAAAGTTTGGGCCAAAGAAGAAAGAAGGGAAGTGGTAGAAAACGCAATATACAGTAAAACCTTGGATTGCGAGTAACTTGGTTTGTGAGTGTTCCGCAAGACGAGCAAATATTTCTAATACATTTTAACATGGTAAACGAATGATGTCTTGCAATACAAGTAGTTTGTTTCTAGAACGAATTATGCCCACATACCGAGGTATTACTGTATTTGGTAAAAGTATTTTAGATTTATTTGTGTTAGTATCACTTGGGGAGATATGCTATAGTATCAGTGGTAAGTTTAATATTTACTTTGCACTTAAAAGTTTGTTTTTGTGTCTGTTCTTATACTTCTCTACCATTTAAGATGCTAAGCATTTCATAACCCTAGATCATTTCCCAAGTCCAAGCCTTGTGTATTCTGATAATGTAATTTGTCCCATTTATCCAAATATAAGAAATTTATTCTCTCTGTTGTTTAAAGACAGTGAAGTCATCTTTTCATAGCATTTTAAAGAACAGTTTTCCTATCGTAATTATCTTTGCTTGATAGTGTGGTTCTCTTGAGTACAAGGACAAAAGTTCAAAGTAGCAATTGTTCAAAGTCAAAAAACAAAACAAAACTCTTCCTAACAGTTTCATAGTATGTCGTGCCCCTATGCACAGGTCATATAAAAAAATTTTTTTTGAAATGCAGACATTTGCCATATTATTCCCAATCTCCTTAGTATTTGTCAGACCAAACGATAAAATACAGTCATGTACCTCATAACCACATTTCTGTCAACGACGGACCGCATATGAAAGTGGTTACATAACATTATAGTGGAGCTGAAAATTTTCTATTGCCTGGTGGTATTGTAGACAGCCATCATAATATCATAGTGTAACACATTACTCATGAGTTTGTAGTCATGCTAGTTTAAACCTACTGCACTGCCAGTCGTATATAAATACAGATGTACGATTATGTACAGTACATAGTACTTGATCATAATAAATGTCTTACTGGTATTATACTGTTACTTATTATTTTACAGTGCCCACTTTCTACTTATTAGAAAAGTTTTCTGTAAAACAGTTTACACTGGCAGCATCCTCATGCATTTCATGTTTACCTAAGTGTGTCTGTGATCATGTCTTTTGAATCTGCTTGATTTAATCTCATGTTGTACATTCTGTACAGATATTTGTAGCCTAGGTGTATGGTAGGCTAGACCATCTAGGTTTGTATAAGTGCACTCTATGATGTTTGCACAAGAATGAAATCACCCAATGATGCATTTCTTAGAACATATCCTTCTCATTAGGCAAGCACATGGCTGTAGTAAATAGTTTTGAGAGACTGAGAATAAGGACTAGAAAGAAAATGAAGTTTGTGTTTGCTAAACCTAGCAAGAGATTTTAATCGACTATGTTAAGAAAAAAACTGTTGAGAAGACATTTCCTGGAAAACAGTAAATCTGGACGAGCCAAGGACCAGGTAGGTCTCTGGGCAGTCAGTAAAAATAGTTCCATGGGAAACTGATGTAGGAATTTGCCAGCCCCTATTCCCATTTCTGAAAGGTTCCCTAGTACTCTGAGTACATAGATGTAAACTGAGCCAACTCACAGATCTGCCGTTTCAATAGGAGAGGCCGTGTGGGCCAGGTCTCAGTCAGAAAGAGGAGTCTTGTAATTCATTGCCCCTCTACTCGAAATTATTATTCTACTGGAGAAGCTATCAGGACTGTTGGTTCAGCTCTGCTTTAGAATATTGGCATTTCCTACTTCTTGCCCCACCTCTTAGGCTCCTAAGTGTCACATGAGGAAAGTTCCAGCCAAAAAAAATACAACTTTTGCCTATAATCCTCTACTAGAAAACCGGCGGGGGTGGGGCGGGGAGCTAGGGGTGATCCCTAGTTTTCTTTCTTGAACCTTTTCCCTGGGTATCACAAGATGCCTCCCCAAATTAGGTTACCCCAGTCCAAAGGAGGGACAACAGGACAAGACCACAGGCAATCTTTAAAGCCCCAGACACTCCTCTCAGCTCTCTTACTCAGAATTTACTCACTTCCTATCAAAGGTCTCATCCTTAATTCTCATTTTCAGTGCAGAGGAAGAGGAAATGTCTAACACCCCTTATGGTAGTCCCTTTGTGCCATTTTTAAAGGCTGACTGGCTAAGTTAGTTCCTTAGTCCTGTTTTTAGTTTTTTTGTTTGTTTGTTTTTAGTTTTATTTTAATGTTTGTATATCCTCATTTACCAGGGACCCCAGAGGTAAGAATGAATGGGGTAGGATGTGGGTATAATAATGATGTGTAAGGAGTTCTTAAATTTTAAGACTCTACCTAGGCCATTAAATGTAAGCATCATGATGGAGCACTGGACTAGACTAGTGATTTGCATAGCTCCACAATTAGACCACACCTCAAAGAAGTCTATTTGATCTTCTCTGGGTTGTATAGGAGGGCCCTTGTCCACCCTGTGTCACTAGAATATTTATTTCACATGAAGGGTGCAGTACATGCTAGCACCTAATCTAACACATTATTTAGAATGTGGAAGAGGATAGATTATAATAGAATTGTGAAAACTAAACTATTATGTTGATGGTGTACCTTATTTTTCTACCATGAATCAGGAATAGGGGAGAGTGAAGGATAGTGTGTAAAGTAGCATATAAAGTTACAACCTCTCTGGTTCTCAGTATCCTTATCTGTAAAATAAGGAGGTTGGATTAGATGATTCTGGATGAACATTCCAGCTTTAAAAATTTCATGGAAATATTTATTTCCCTTAAGACCACAATCTTGTGCCTTCAAACTACTTCAGGTGGAGTCTGGTATAAATTGTTTGGAATATTTAGAAAATGAATAATTTGCAAAAGTTGTAGTTCCTATATTTTTAAATGACACCGAATAAATGAATAAGAATGTTTTTTGCTTTTTTTTTGGTGGTGGGGGGTGGTGCCGGCCGAGTGGCGCGGTGGTTAAGCGCTGGCTTGGGAAGTCAGTGGCTCTGGTTCGGGTCCCACATATGAGGGCCAGTGACACTATCCTCAAAAAAAAAAAAAGTCATTTCTGTAGCACTTTAATTACATGTAAATAAAATCTGATAAGGTGGGTTCAATGAGGTTAAGATTACGGAATAGGCCAGGAATCATATTTATGCTATTAATTTGATTGGTAAACTTTTTTTTATGGAAAATTTAACTTCATATCTACGCTGAATTTTCACAAATTCAGAATTGGTACGATTTATAAGTAACTATGAAATTGAACAGTGGAACTTCAGTGGCGCTCCTCTTGCTTTACATTTGTACTCGAGATGCCAAAGTTGTACGTGAAGCCCGGGTACACCACAAGGTGGCACCATTAGGCCATAAAAATGAAGTGCAGCTGCAGCTAGAATAAAATCTGATTTTTTTACGAAATCAAAATAACTTTTTACAGAAGTAACATATGTGCATGCAAGACTTCAGAATGACCTCCCAGTGCTTGTTTAATGTCTTTATTATGTAATTACAAATTAGAAACTTCCAGTGGAAGGAAGTCCCTTGCTAAGAATTTTAAACATGGTAGAATTACATAGTAAAGATTTTAGAAAATACTGAAAGGCATTAGAATAAAATAAAATATCCAGAATGATCAATATTCCCTTGTGAACAATTAATTTTGATTGTTTGCCAATATCTTTCTAAAAGTTGAATTGTAACTAAATTTTAATAATACAAACAAATAATAAAGTAATATAAATATTGCAGGGAATATATATCATAAATCCTTGTTTGGTGTTTTTTGATTTCCTGATGGAGAAAGAAAAATTTAGGCAAGTGTTTTTTCACTATCCCAATGAGTAACAAAAACTTGAGAATAATAAGATCAGGAATTTAGTCACTTCCTATAAAGTAGAAAAAAGTTCAAAATTTTTTATTGTTGTTTTTTACACTTTAAAAATTTTGCTTCATATGAGATGATTGCAAAGAGTTAATTCAGAATATATGAGCCAGACTGGTGTTTCCTGTAAACTAAAAAACATTTCCAGGTACTTACTGTTTTTCCACAGTTTAAAAAGAAGTTTATTTTCAATGAAATGATTGTAAGTAGTTAATTTAGAGTGTGTGGACTAGAACTAATGTTTCCCTTTATGTAATTTTTGATGGAAAGATTTGCTAAACTGATTTATTATGTAAAGGAGAATCTTATGAAGACAAACTTAGTGACTTAATATTTTCACCCATAAAATTTTTACCTGACAGAGTTTTTATGAGGATTAAACCAGTCATTAAAAGAAAAACACTTAAACAGTCCCTGGAGTATCATAACTTAATAATGTTAAATATTATGTGTCTCAGATGTTGATAAGCAGTTGTTTGCACAGTAATAGCAGATATACAAACAAATCCGTTTTTTCCTTTTAATTAAGCTTTTTCCTTAACCTCTACTGAGTAGTACCTGATTAGCCTACTTTTAATTATTATATGAACTTAAACGTAATGAACTGGCCTTTCTTACAGTAGCATTCTATAATTCATATATTTTGAATTAAACTCTACTGCATTAATAAAGTTTTAATTATGAAGTAATTGATAGCTTGGCATTGAAAAAATTCCAAAGTTAAGAATTTTATGCCAGTCAAATTAGACTGAAATGATGGAAATACCACAAAATGTGAATTCTCCACACAAGTTTAGACAAAAGGTGAAAATGTGTCTGATCAGGGTGTCTGGATCGATTGTAAAATTACTCATATTGAATGTCTATTAATTATTTTTGAGCCTTGGAAGTAAGATTTGGAAGATTCTACTTACAAACTTCCTTCTTCAAATGTTCTTCATAGTACTAGGATATCCTGAAAGGACAGTATTCTCAGTTCCTTTTTTAATTTACTTTTAGAAAGGGGGCTACCTTTTTCCTTCCTAAGAACTCAAAGTAAATAAACATTCGCATATTTTGTCTTTAGTTTGGATAGATATCTCAAAGGTTAAAAATTGGAGTCCTAGCCATATAATCTACAAGAATTCACTTCCCAGGCCTTTGTAAGACAATCTCCCGAAAAGCAGATAAATAATGATCCTAAGTGCAGCTTACTTTAAGATGAACTGTAGTTTAAGATGAACTGTAAACCAGAACCTTGGAAGTTTTTTGTTTATTTTTTAAAGATTTTATTGGGGAATTGGGGGAGGGGGAACAGACAAGTTGCTTTACTTTTGTTCTTCAGTCTAGTTGTGGAGGACGTTGCTTCACTGGCCCATGTTGGTATCATCATTGTGCTCTTCCCAGCTGAGGCAGATCGGTCGCCGGCTTCTAGATGGCAGCTCACAGAGGCTCACGGCAGCTCACGCTGGCTGCCAGCCACTCACAGTAGCTTACGGCAGCCCACTGCTGCTCTTGGCAGCTCACACTGGCTGTCAGCCACTCACGCTGGCTGCCTGCCACTCACTATAGCCTATGGCAGCCTGCTGCAGCAGGGGCTGCAGCTATGCAGTCCCAGGGGACTCACAGCAGCCCAGCTCCAGGTGGAGCTGTTATTCACCATCTTAGCTGTAGAGGGCAGTGTCACAGGCCCTCATATGTGGGATCCGAACCGGGGCCCACTGGCATCCCAAGCCAGCTCTTAACCAAAGCACCACTCAACCGGCCCAGAACCTTGGTTTTATAGTGAGCAAAGCAAGCGTTGTACCAAGATTGCTGTCACAGTACAATAATTGACCAATAAAGAGACTGGTTCCATAGCCATACATTATAGTCAGATCTGTCACATCTTTTAAATACATTGCCTAAGAATCCATTGTGGTGTTCAAATTTTGACCAAAAATATTATTTCAAAATTCTCTTAGACTACATTTTGGTTGGCTTAAAATATCAATGAATTTGAATCTCTGTAATAATAGGAACAATACAGGGCAAACTTTTTTAATGTGCTAACGAATTCAATAAGAAAACTATGGTACATACATACAATAGAATAAGACCATTAAAAATTGTAATGGAAGACTGGTAACATGGAAGGATGTTCACAGTATAGTAAGTAGAAGAGTTTAACATTAGTATGCATGGTATGAATTAAATATATATATTAATATAGAGAAAAAATTCTAGAGACCATAGCATCAAAATATTAATAATAGTTCTTTCTAGCTGGTAGGATTATGGGTAACTTTTATTTCCTTTTTTTGTGTTTATTTTCTTAAAAAAATTACAATGAACCAGAGAACTAGTCAAGAAAAAAATGCTACTTTAAAATCTTGTTAAAATGAACTTAATTGAGGGCCGGCCAGGTAGCGCATTGGTTAAGAGCTGGCTTGGGACGCCAGCTGCTTTGGTTCCCATCCCACATATGAGGGCCAGTGACACTGCCTTCTACAACTAACAACAGCTCCACCTGAGGCTGGGCTGCGAGCCCCGGCGATGGTGTAGGCTACAGCCCCTGCTGCAGTGGGCTGCCATAGGTTACAGTGAGTGGCCGGCAGCCAGCGTGAGCTGTCAATAGCCGTGGTGAGCGACCATCCAGAGGCCGGCGACCAATCGGCCTCATCTGGGAAGAGTGCAATGACGATACCAACATGGGTCAGTGAAGCAACGTTCTCCGCAACTAGACTGAAGAACAAAAAGACAGCAACTTGTCTGTTCCCCTCCCCCAATTCCCCAATAAAATCTTAAAAAAACAAAAACAAAAAACTTCATTGAGCGTATATTCAGCAAAGAATTATTGGATTTTCCTATGTCTAGATTTCAAGAAGCAATGTGCTAGCACTGTGTTATCTGCCTTGTTACATAGATCAGATCCATTTCTTGCCATCTCGAGACATGATCTGGCAGGCATTTTTGCAAACAATTGTAAACAAGCAATACAGCTTTGTATGAACCATTTTATCCTGATTATCTTGGTTACTGTATAGAGGCTGCATGGCATATGGGAAATATTACAGACTAAATTGGAAGCCCACTCTGCCACTTAATGGCAGTATGACCTTAGACTCATTAACCTCTCTGAACCTTGGAAATAGTATTAAGACCAGTCCATTGGAGAAATATAGCTGATGAAGATAAGCTGACTGAAAAAACATATTACTGTTTTGTGAAGTATTTAAATTATTGTTAAAATTCTTGCTTGCTCACAGCTAGATTTCTTATAGATATTGGCTTTTTCCCTTGCCTAATATCTGAATCTGTGCAGTGCTTAGGTTTTAAGAACAGTGTTTAAAGTGCTAGCAGTTAGGATTTGATGACTTCATTTGAAGTTCTTGTTTTATGGTTCTTTGTGGTTATTTTATATTTTAAAATAACTATATCCTTTTAAAAGAGTAAGAATTAACTAAGTGAGGTATAGAGAATCCAGATTTTGGGGTTCCATTTACTGTATATCATTCTCAGTTTTAGTACTTTGCTTTGATGTTAAAAAATGTAGGCAATAAGTCTGATAATGTACCTCTCCAGATATGCCATGTGCTCCTTGCATTTTGCTGAAGTGTCTGGTGTTTTGATCTCTGATTAAAGTTGCTATGTAGGCATAATGTAGTCAGTCCATTTGAACCAGGAATGTAGCACTTAGTCTTGCCTTTGCCCATGACCAAAATGAAAAATAGATCAATACATTATATATGGTTGGTGATACTGGATATAGAAGACCAATTTAAAGTTATGGTATAATAAGTATATGTTAAAGTAGAACATGTTTTCTCCATTAGTTCTTAACCATCTAGAATACTAAAGTTGTGCAGATTGACCTAAGATTAACATAAAAGAAAAATAGAAAAGAAAAAGAATATTAAGTAGAATTGTCCATCAAGTCAGTGACTCACACTCACAAGCTTTCATTAAAATCTTATTTGGATTGAGACAAGTGCCATTTAGTGTTAGGAGCTCTTGAGGACTGCCTTGTCCCAAAGGATGAATGACTCCATCCTTTTGAAGTTTCTCAGTCAGCAGCACAGGGTTAGGAGTTTGAAATGCTGGGCTGCTCCAGCCTTGTAAGACCTGACGACAGAGTCCTGCATTTAACAATCCCAGCAAGTCAGCCTCTGAAACAGCGGACACTGTCCCTTAGGAACCAGGCCATGCTGGACAACCAGAGGGCTTTCTGGGGCTTGCCTTTCCCCACTATTGACTGTTGTAGTTTTTCTTATGCCAGGAACCATTTCTGTCTGTTTCCTGGAAGTCTTTACTCCCCACTAGAGGTCACCCCAGTGTTAGAAACTGCTGTGTCGCCAGGGAATCAAGGTTCTATGCAAGCTGGTCTCTTAAGTAGAGGACGACGGGTCTCCCTGTGCCCAGCCTTGGGAAGGTAGTAATTGTTGTTTGGGGGTCCTTAAGTCATACAATTAAGGAAGTAGCGGATGTGGGTTACAAACTCAGGCTGTCTGGCTCCAGATACATTCTGGAGCTACGCTCTTTTAACAGCCTGCCTCTCTAGAGTCTTCTCCACTCCTAAAAGTGGCCCCTCCCTGGAGAGACAGACTGTATCACATCTCTTTCTCTCTGGCATTTCTCACCTCTAAAAGCAAACTCCATTCCCATGGAAACAGACTCCCTCTGTGAATCTTGAAAGTTACTAGTTCACTGTGCATACTCACACATTAGTGTTTCTCACCTGCTTGTAGAGTGGTTCTTATAACTTACTATGATAAAGACCAGGGCATCCACCTGAACCCCTCCAAATGCTTCCATAGATAACCTCTCAGACTCCTGGTTGCCTGAGGCACCCAGACAAATGACCTAAGATGACCTCATATTCTTCCTTTTTTTATGTGGGGAAGATGGGCCCCTTCGGACTGAACAGTCTTGTCAAAATCTTTAAGCCTCCATACAACCCAGCAATTGCACTCCTAGTTATTTGTCCCCGAGAAATGAAGACTTACATTCACATGAAAATATGTACCTGAATGTTTTAGAAGCTTTAACATAACCAAAAACTAGAGACAATCAGATGTCCTTTAAAGGGTGAACATTTAAACAAACTGGTGTTACACCTACATCAGGGAATACTACTCAGCAATAGAAAAGAGACTATTCATACAGACAACGACCTGGAAAATCCCCAGAGAGTTATGTTGAATGGGGATTATGAGAATTATCATTCCATTTATGTAATATTCTTGAAATGACAGTATTTTAAAAATGGAAGACAGAGTAGTGGTTTCCAGAGGATAAAGAGGGGTGGGGACAGGAGGGAAACAGGTGTGGCTATGAAAAGGCAGTATGAGAGATCCTTGTGGTGATGGAAGTGTTCTGTGTCTTGATTATATCAATGTTAATATCCTGATTGGGATATGGTACTATACTTTTGTAAGATGTTACCGTGGGGGAAACTGGGTCAGAAGTACACAGGATCTCTGCATTATTTCTTAAAACTGCATGTAAACCTATAAATATCTCAAAATAAAAAGCCTAATTTAAAATATCTTTAGTGCTCTTCACCCTTTGGACAATAGTTGATATGATCCTGATTTTTATTCACTTCCGTTACTTCTTGAGGAAGCTATGAATAGATTTGTAGTGATTAAGATCTAATCGAGGTCTTAGACATTTTTTTGGCAGGTTTCTATGAATTAGGTCTAATGCATTTGTATAATAATTGTTTGAAGTCACACATTCATAATTCAATCTAGTTTATTTCTTATGGGCCTTATATCAAAAGACACTGGTGGAAGTATTGTCTTGTGGATTTAAGGGAACATTAGGATTATGGGGGGCGGAGGGGGCGGGGGAGGTAACTATATAATCTATAATTCACTCTCCAAACAAGGTAGAATTTTTACTTATGTCCTTTTCATAATGTGAGCCCTACTATCTTCAGAATAACCCCCTACACCATTTTAACTTTGAAAATTAATGTCAGATTCTGTATTAGAGAAAGGCTTAGTCATGAAGACTCAGCTCCAGGGGTCAGGACAAGCAAAGAAAATACTAGGCTTTAGGTGAATTGGTATTTGTTCAAGAAAATCGATTAAGTGGCTCTGTGATATGAAGTTTGTCTAAGTTACTATTATAGAATCACAGAAAACTAAAACAATTGAGGAGAGTAGATATTTTGTGTATTATCAGCCTTCATGATATTTGTTCACACTATTGTGGGACTTGTTCTCACATACAGGGGGTCAGTTTGTCAGCCCTGGTTTTCACTTTCAACCCAGCACTGATAGCCCCTATGATACAACCTGACTTACATATTGTAAATTGAGCTTCGTAAAGTACCATTAATTATTTCCTTATGTAAGTTTATTTAAGGGATTTGATAGCAGTGAACATGTATGACCAGTGAAAGGTTAACCTGAATTTCAGCCAGAGCTTTAAATTTAGGATTTAGACTTTATATTCCACCACTTAGCGTGGTACTGGCATATTTCAGTCACACAGTACATTTTTGTTTAATAAATTAATATTGATTTTTTTTTTTGCACATAAAGGGTATATTTTAAATGTTTTAAGGATAGGATAGAGTTACATCATAATTATAAAAATTACTTACAGAATTAACAGATTTATATTGTTTATACTTCTAAATGCAGAAAACAGGGAACTGTCTACACATTGTATAAAATTAAAATTAAAAACGAATTCAAGCTTGAAAGATGAGGTCATTTACCTAATTTGAAGATGCGAACACGAGGACCTCTAAACTACACACATTCGTTCAGATTGCACTAGAATGATGGAAAAGACAGAAAGCGCAGCATTTCCAAGGAACCACAGACATTTTTACCATAATTATTTTGTTACAATAATTGTTCCTGTTTTGTCTTTGGAGAACTTTCTTTTTTTCCCTTTTTTTTAAGACAATCAGCTTAAGAATGTTTTCAGGCACTACAATTTGTGACAATCAGAACAGTCTTCAAACATGTCCACGGCATTCAGAGATTCAAGCCCAATGCACTTCAGGGTTTGGCACGTAAAACAAAAATAGAAATGAAATCCAGTTTAGAAGCAACTGTGATTGTTTTAAGATGCATAGTCCCTTCAAATGCTGCATGACACACACAACTGGAAAATCACCTTCTGTTGGCGCTACACTTGCTTCACCAGTGCATTTTATCCTACAACCACTAAACAGCACAGTAAGCAAATATACAGAAAACTGAAAACAAGTAAAAACAAAGATAGAAAACAAAAAACCTAAATATCTTTAACATGCATTTTTCGTTAGTTACACTGAACATTCTACTTAGAATAGAGCATGCAAAAAAGGGTGGTCTGCTTTTAAGGTTTTCCTTTGAAGCTTTACATGGCAGCCAGACGTCACACACACGCACACATGACACAATAATATAGCAGGTCAATGAGGAAGGCCAATACATTCTATACAGAGATTCATGTCTTATGTTGTCATAAGTCCCATGATAATTTTGGAAATTAATGTTGAATTCCTAAAACAAGGAACCAACATTCAGATCCGAGGAAAATGCAAGCAATGCATGCAGATCTGAAACCGCAGCCTAAACCGAAGCCTGAAATACTTGGCGAGGGAGCAAAATGGTCACAGCATCAGTAAGTGTGGTTTAAGCCACCAAAAGAAAAAATGGAAAAAAACTGGAAAAACAAAACAAACAGAAAACCCCTTTCCCTTCCTTCAGCCTTAAAGGCAACAAATGGAACAATAATTATAATTAAAGTAATGATAAAAATCACTTGTCACATTCATTGAGAATGGCAGATATGTGATATTGAAGTTGCTAAAGGTACTTGCAGAAAAACCACAATGCAAGTTACTAAGTAATGCCAGAAATGTTTCAACTGACCCAACCCTCAGGATGCTTCCAAAGGACTTTGTTTTTTGGCTGAGACCCTTGGTCTCGCTCTTATCTTCTGTCTCTTGTTTTTATTTAATCTGCGTCGCCCCTCTCATGTCCCACTTGCCCTTGCCACGCTGGACGTGACAACTTGGCGCCTCAACGTGTGGCACGAAGAGGGAAGGAAGACTTGAATCTTGGGTGAAAAAATAATTCAAGGCGCAGATCTCAGGGCGGGCCGGCACTCTACTTGGTAAGGAGTAGGGAATTGTCCTGAGTAATTGTACCGGAGTAATTGTCCTGAGTAATTCACCTAATGATGAATACCCCAATGGTTTACAGATAGTAGAACACCAACCTTTTCCTTTTAAAATCCTTAAGGAACTCAAACAGGCAGTTACTCAATTTGGTCCGACTTCCCCTTATACAATAGGACTAATTCGAGGTATTGCTGATGGAGATAGGATGATTCCAATAGATTGGAATGCTTTGGCTAAGTCCTGTCTTTCTCCAGCCCAATTTCTACAATTTAAGTCTTGGTGGATTGATGGTGCTGATAACGCCAAGGTCGTGGGTTCTAGCCCCACGTTGGGCGCCAGTTGTCACGTCCAGCGTGGCAAGGGCAAGTGGGACACGAGAGGGGCGACGCAGATTAAATAAAGACAAGAGACAGAAGTAAGATAAGAGCGAGACCAAGGGTCTCAGCCAGAGAAGACTGAGCTGAGCCCAAGGGACTCAGCCAAGGAAGACTGAGCCCCGAATCGGATCAATGCATAGCTTTTATTGATAATCTTTAAGGAAGTAAACTGCAGTAAATCATTAACCGTGTATCCATGTGTGTCTTAGGCTCCTTTCCCATTAACCTGAACATCCATCTATCTTTTGTGTCCCAAGGAACTGACCGTTCTCACCACATGCCTCAATAGGTCATATGCACCCTCCAAGGGGTATGAAAAAACAATAAGAGCAGAGGAACAAGTTTTATGCTTCAGCAAGCCCATTAGGGCCAGCTTGCAAGCCCTTTGATGTTAGGGATTACAACCCTCAACATCAGTTGTCACGTCCAGCGTGGCAAGGGCAAGTGGGACATGAGAGGGGCGACGCAGATTAAATAAAGACAAGAGACAGAAGTAAGATAAGAGCGAGACCAAGGGTCTCAGCCAGAGAAGACTGAGCTGAGCCCAAGGGACTCAGCCAAGGAAGACTGAGCCCCGAATCGGATCAACGCATAGCTTTTATTGATAATCTTTAAGGAAGTAAACTGCAGTAAATCATTAACCGTGTATCCATGTGTGTCTTAGGCTCCTTTCCCATTAACCTGAACATCCATCTGTCTTTTGTGTCCCAAGAAACTGACCGTTCTCACCACATGCCTCAACAGGTCATATGCACCCTCCAAGGGGTATGAAAAAACAATAAGAGCAGAGGAACAAGTTTTATGCTTCAGCAAGCCCATTAGGGCCAGCTTGCAAGCCCTTTGATGTTAGGGATTACGACCCTCAACAGTTTTTCAGCTCAAAGTCACTGTGCTGGATTTGCCCAGTGCACACACTGAACACACTCACTCTGTGGGCCACGTGTCCACTTGGGCTTGGGGAGCTGGACTTGGCCTTGAGATTCACATGCAGAGACTCTTACAAGAGCCACCAGGAACACAGATGACAGACGTACAGCATGATACTTGTTCAAGCACGGGAGGAGTATCTAAGACCTGGGAAGTTTGCCCTGGGCTGCCCATGACGAGGCACTGGGCATGCTGCAGAGAACGGGGCATGTATGTACATGGTATGTGGGGTTACCAACCAACAGCACAAGGCACAGCCTTCCGGGAGGTGAAACCAGGCATCATGCAGACCACACATAGCGAGACCTTGAAACTATAGAATCTGTACTCTCAAGGACGGCCCTGGCAGAGGTCACGGACTTCTGGTGTTTGACTGACAGCATGAGCGTTTAGCCTAAATCTCAGGTTAGCTTTCCAGTCTCCACAACAGACTGGTTTCACATACAGCCTTTCTTCCAGCTTTCAAACCGCCACAGCTTATCCAAAACAAAGTGACAGATGGGTGTTTTGCTGCTAAACCAACCACTTTTTCGGTTAAAACCACCTTGCAGGAATAAGCCACGGGAGGATTCTGTGGCTAAGGGTGCCTCTCAGTCCCATCTAGAGGCTAGCGCAGGCAACTGGCCCTGGTGGCGGGCTCTACAGCATGACATGAAGCCACATCAGCAGCATGCTGGGAGCAAGAACCACAGCACCTCAAAAGGTGTCGTGGAAAGCTGGGGGTAAAGCCTGTGGACCGTAATCATTGATCAGTAACAACAGTAATAAAAATAAAAAGTGTCCCAGAGAACTTGTTAGAGGGCAACACCACCATTCTTAGGCCTACATTTCTAATATAAAAGCACTATGTTCTTCCAAGAACTTACCACATATACACAAATGACTGATATATACTTGCCTTTTAAATCCATGTACTAAAATCCAGATTACTGATTTGTACAAACAGACCAAATGTGCCATCCAAAATACACCAGCATTACACTGTGTGAACCAAGTACCTGGGCTTTGCTTATAAAAAAAAAAAAAAAGAAAAAAAGTTCATGGTAAAAAATGTAAACAAAAAATTTTACAAAGCTTTGACTTAAAGGCAGCCTTTTACAGATTTCTGTTTTAAAAAATTCTATTATGGTCATTAGCTGTTGAGAAATAATTCATATTTAGACTTATAGTTTAAAGCCTGCAGACTGAAAAGATGCTCTGAACTTTTGACTTTCAAAACAAGCTGAACATCCCCATGTGCTTCCTTCTTTGCCCCAATTTAATTTCAAATAAACAGTAATAATATATTAAATATGATGGACTTGAGTCAAGCACTCCTGTTAAACTGGAGAAAATGATTTAACCCCATCCCAATCCACAAAGAAAGGACTGCCAATGAAGTGTGTTTGTGTGTGTGTGTGTGTGTACGTGTGTGTACACAGATCTGTGGGTGTATATATATTATGTATGTATATACACAGATATAGATAGGTAGATATAAATACATATATATCTCAAAAAAGGCAGTAACAAAAATACCAAACTATGCTTGCATTGTGGCAGCCGAATAAGTGTTAAGAATGAAGAGGAAAATAGACGAGATCTATTACAGTTTTAATTAACTATGACACTAGCTTAACTTTTATCAAACTTGCCTGTAACTCCCCTCCAAACAGATAGACTTCTTTTAAGAGGAAGGAGTTCCTTACACAAAATTCTTTGTGTTCACATAAATCTGTACTACACAGAACAAAACCAGTTCCGCTGGCAGAGATTGTGGGTTCCCAGGGACATTGAAGCTTTCATTAAACTGGAAAGCAATCAAGTCTTTATGTCTACAAATTATACATTTAATAGTTACACAAATCTGGCACAGTTCAGGATGACATCTAGGATGTGTTCACCAAATTGTAGACATAAATATGGAAATCTTCATCAAACTTGATGAAATAGACAGACGGTCTAGCTTCTACTTGATGGATGACCATGCCGGTCCTTTTAGAGCCATCTTTGGCATATTGCACTTGCTTGCCTACCATGCTGTCCACAGCTTCTCCTGGCCCCCACTGTGCTGGAGGTGAATCGTTAGAATCAGGCACAATGCGAAGGTCGCCTTCTTTGTAATCATCTAAGAGCTGATACATGTACAAGATGGGGTCTTGCTCATAGGTGATATAAAACCACGTGCTCATGGTCGGGGCGCGTGCTAAGACCGTTCCCCTCCACTCGTCCTTAGAGCCATCCTCGGTCTCAAACATGTGCCCGACCACTTTGCCGATCACTGTGTCGGCTAGGTGTGCATCGCTGGTTCGAGGTGTTGCAACTCTATCAGGGAGGATTTCCAGCGCAGAAACTCTTTCATCTTTATGAAGTTCTAGGCCATACACACAGTCAAATCCATCGTATTTTATAAGATACAAAGAAGGGTTTACAGGCACCTGGTCCAGCACGGTTCCTTTCCACTGGGTGACAGGGCCACTCTCTTCCTTCCACCCGTGCTGAATCCTGCAGCCTACGATGTTCCGCCGAGGCTGGGCCACAGCCCTGCTTGGCCCCACACTGCTCTGGTGTTTCTTGGGGGACGTCCCTTTCTTCATCATGCTTGCAGATACACCAGTATGGCCTGCGGGCCACCGAGGCCGTTGCCTGCAGCGTGCAGACCCCGCCGTCGCGCGCCACGCTCCCGCCCTGACCAAGCCAGACGGCGCCGCCCGCACCGCCCCGACGCCGCCCCGCACCGCCCCCGCGCCGCCCCGACGCCGCACGCCAATATTGATTTTTTTGTGGCCCATACTGCCTGTCCATGATCCCCTCTTCCGGGATCCCTCAAAGAAGAGTTCAGTGAGACAGGCAGGGTACTCTCAAAATGTCTCTCAGTGCACAGAGGGACGCCTGTCTGGGTTCCAGTGAGAGTGGGAAGGCAGAGCAGCACCGCAGTTCAGGAGGAGAGGGGTCAGGCATGAGGAAAAGATTGCAGATAGATTTGAGCCTGTTTTTCTTTCACACTGAACAGAAAAGAGGGGGACAATCTCAGAAGGAGGCTTAAGTATCAGCATTCAAGATAGATTAGAAATATTTTTTCTTAAATGTATCCTGTTTGTTTTAAATATAAGTATTGGTTGTTTCTACTTTTTCTCCCCATTGCAAGTAGAATTTTTATTTTTAAAAATGCTTTTGGAGGGCTGGCCGAGTGGCTCAGTTGGTTAAGAGCTCGCTCAAGAGTGTGAGCTGAGCTCTGAGCAACAGCAGTTCAATGCCCAGCCTGAGGTGAGCTGCCGCTGAGCTGAGCTGCCAACAGGTGGCAGGATGGCTCAGCAAAAAAAAAAAAAAAATGCTTTTGTGGGCTAATCAGATTTAACCACCATTTCTGTAAAAAGAATGCATTCTGAATTTCAGTGACTTTAAGTGAATGTTTAGAGCCCAAAATTTTTATCTACTGATGGCACATAATTTGATTCTTCTTTTATCTTTCTGACCAGGCTTTCTTGGTTTGGGACAACAGGACCATTCTTTATTAAGCCCTTCCTGTTCTTCCTTTTCACTACTTTATTACTCATTACTTATTAGCCTTATAAGTTGATGTCTTACCCACAGATTTTCTGAAAAATATGTGCAGGCCCGTGTTTACTAGAACAGAGCAAGTCCTTTTTCAACCACACCTTCGTTATAACTGAACTTTCTATTTATTGTAGATCCTTGCCGGCACATTTTTGGATATCCTGTTGAACCTTCTTAAGAATTCAGAGAAACTGCCAGGTGACCACTGAAAGAAAGATCTAATCTTAAGGCTTACGTGAGTATTTTCTACTGTGGCTTGGTTTAGGGCAGATTCAGTTCTGTGATCAAGATGAAAAATGTTATCTATCACTGAGCTTATTAAATTTGGGGGTAAGGTTAGCAGTTTCTCAGGGACACAAAGAAACTCACACAATACACCACACTTATTCTTTCCTCAACATAGACAAGAAAGGCTTTTTTTTTTTAACTTAGCCAGCATTCAAAAGAATCCCAGTCTACAAACCACAAGAATTCTTACTGTGTTGAACCAAAACACCAAGTAGATTGTTTTTCATTATCTATTCATACAGAAAGTAACCAAAACACATTACATCTTAAAAAGCACTTAATATGTGGTATTTTATTTTTTAAATAGTTTCTGATAGCTGTCATTTTTATGATCAAACCCAATGAACGCAATAGGGGGAAATAGGGAGATTATCCTCAAAAGAGAATTCTTGATTATTTTATTGAGTAATTTTATTGCATTAATTTCTTTAAAAAGCAGTATAGAGGGTCTGCCAAGTGGCCCGGTGGTTAAGAGCTGGCTTGGGACGCCAGCGGCCCTGGTTCGGATCCCACATATGAGGGCCAGTGACACTGCCCTCAAAAAATAAAATTAAAATTAAGCAAAGCAGTATAGAGTGTCATAATCTGAAGGTTTTTGTTGTTGTTGTTAATTTATTTTTTTTGTTGGGGAATTGGGGAAAGGGACCAGCCAAGTTGTTGTTCTTCAGTCTTAGTTGTGGAGGGCGCCAGGCGCCATCTGTCTTCCTGTTAGCAGCTCGTGGCCTCTAAGCTCAAGGTGCGTGTTACAATCTTAGTTGTGGTTGGGCGTAGCCACCATTCCATGCGGGAGTCGAACCCGGCAGTCTTGTTGTTAAGAGCATGTGCTCCTTTCACTGAGCCATCCAGGCAGCAGTTCAGCTTAAGGTGCCGAGTTCAGTCTTAGTTGCAGGTGTGGGTAGCCCACCATCAAACAGGCAGTCTTATTATTAGGAGCACGTGCTCTCACCAGCTGAGTCATCCTGCCACCTGTTGGAATCAAACCCTTGGCCCTGTTGCTCAGAGCTCGCGCTCTTAAGCTAAGTCTTTTTTTTTTTTTCCATGTTTTATTATGTCCTTTTTTTTTCTTTTTTTTTATTCTATTTTATTTTTTAGCTGAGCCATCCTGCCACCTGTTGGCAGCTCAACAGCAACTCAGCTCGGGCTGGCATCGAACCGCTGTTGCTCAGAGCTCAGCTCACACTCTTGAGCAAGCTCTTAACCAACTGAGCCACTCAGCCGGCCTTTCTTAAGCTAACCCTTAACCAACTGAGCCACTCGGCTGGCCCTGAAGTTTATTTATCTTGATCTCTGTAATTCTTAATCATAAGCAGATTTTCCCCTTATTTGGAATCATCCTTAACAGCTCCTCTCACCATTTGTATCCAACAGGTCATTAAGTTGTGCTAATTCTATCTTACATATCCCTCTCCAGTATGCCCCCTTCTTTCTGCACTGCCTTAGATCAGGCTCTCGTCATCTCTTGCCTGGATTTCTGCAGTGACCTACTGATTGATCTCCCTGTCGCCAACCTTAATCCCTTCCAATCTAACCTCTCTATTTTGCCAACAAAATAATCTTTCTGAAAGACTAATATAATGAGACTATGTCATTTAATATCCTTCAGTGACTCTTTACTAAAATTCAGGTATAATAAACCTTACCCTGGCTTTGTTAGGAAGATTAAATAAAATTCATCACGAATCCCTAGTGCATTGCCTGGCTCGCCACAGCCCTCAGTATGTGTGAATGTTTCCCCTTTGCCCAGAAAACCCATGGCAGCAGCAGAGCTCTAGCGTAAGAAAACCCAGGTATAGGGGGACAGTGGCTCTGCTGGCAAACCAGGCTGACAGGAGTAGGAGCCAAGAATCTCACCAAACTCCACAGCCATGCTTTCCTGAATCCCCTGGAGGTTAGGCACAAGAATAGATTGGTCTAGCATCCAATTCCATCAGTGTTCCAGAAAGAAAGACTTTGGCTGATAAATTACAAGCCAAGCCCATCTGTGACTAAGCTTTTGTAACTTTAGAGTAGGGGAGCCATCTCTGTAAACATCATTCTCTGCTTTTGTGCTTTCTTATTTTGTTTCCTCTTCAGTTTCTTGGTAGAGTTTCTTTTTGTCAGGCTTTAACTTTTTCTTAAATGAACCAAGGGGAAGAGAGAGAGAGACAGGCAGAAAATCAGAGACACTGAGAGACCAGTGGGGCAGGGGAGTATCAGTGAAAGAGGTGTGGACAGACTGACCGGTGAAGCTACGTTACTCAAGTGGATGAAATATTAGAGTGGACACAGTTGAGATTGCTGCCTTTGTCCTACCTCTGTATTCCCAGACAAACCTGGCTTTCCTCATCTCTCAGTCTTCAGATAAGGGAGTTTGGTGAAGCCAGATATTTAAATAACTGCAGAACAGAGCAGAATAGAACCAATACTGTAAGAAAGATGGACAGTCTGAATTGATTTCATGATATTTCCAATTTTAAATTCAGTTTGTTGCTTTCCTTAGCTTTTTCCTTTCTATTCAAATTTGAAGTTTGTGCTGTAAGTACAGCATTTTAACAGGTCCTCATTGAGTGCTGATTAAGTTGGGGTTTTTTTTTCATGTTGATTTAGTTAACTTTTGAGCATATAGTTCTGTTTACCACACAGAATATTTCAAATATAATAAGAAGCAAATATATGAAAGAGAATTACTTTGTTTTAAATTAAAATATCAGTGGTAGCATTTGTGTGTGTGTGTGTGTGTGTGTGTGTGTGTAGATCTTTAAAATCTAAGTGTTGTGTATTTATGTCTTCTGACAATGAGATACAAATCTAAGCAATTATGTCTTAATTTTTAAAAAATCTCTTAAGCTTTTTACATGATAAAAAGGACACTAAAGCTTTATAGCAATTTAGTTGCGATTTTGATGGAGCAGATATGAAGAAAATAAGACATTTTAATGGAAAATAAAATATGATAACTCTGTTGTTTCTGTTTGGTGAGATAATTAGAGGCAGGAGGCTAAAAAGGATACGAAAAAGTGTTTTTCTAAACGACTTCATTATCTTGATTTAGTTTGGCTTCACTGAATGTCACTTACTCATATTTCATTACAGGCATATCCCATCCACCACATCAGAACAATGTCCTACGTTTTTGTAAATGATTCTTCTCAGACTAATGTCCCCTTGCTACAAGCCTGTATTGATGGAGATTTTAACTATTCCAAGAGGCTTTTGGAAAGTGGCTTTGACCCAAATATCCGTGACAACAGGGGCAGAACAGGCCTTCACCTTGCAGCAGCCCGAGGGAACGTAGACATCTGCCAGTTGTTGCACAAATTCGGTGCTGATCTTCTGGCCACAGATTACCAAGGGAACACAGCTCTTCATCTCTGCGGCCATGTGGATACCATTCAGTTTTTGGTCTCCAATGGACTCAAAATTGATATTTGGTAAGTGCTTTGTGGCTTTTGAAGTCTAGTCATTTCTTACCATTAGTCTCTCAACTAGTGATCTAATCTTGGAGTCTAACGATCTTGTTTCCTCATTGATCAGTTGTAGTGACACATTCAGAGAGACTTTGAGAACAATGACATTTTAAGGGAGTGAGGGAACAAGGGGCTGACTTCTAGACTTATGCTGAAGCAGTGCAGTTCTGTGAAAGGGGAGGCGAGGCTCTGCAACACATTAATTGTGTGTTGTAGGACAAGGGAACAAGAAGAAAGAACTAACGTTTGTTGAAAATCTATCATGGGCTGGGCGCTGTGTTTACTTATGTTAGTTCATTTATTCCTCAGAATGATAGCTCTTGCGGTAGGTGTTATCTTCATTATACAGATGAAATAGTTGAAACAAGAAGGGTTAAATGACTTAACAGAAGTCACACTGCTTGAATTTAAACCTAATTCTGCCAGATTCCAAAGCTTGTTTGCCCTCTATCTTATTATATTCCATGCTAGCTTCATAAATCTCTCTGGGACTCAGAGTCCTTTTTATACTGAAAATTTAGAGATGTGGTCTTCTTTCTTTGTTTTAGAGAGAC
Organism: Aselliscus stoliczkanus; assembly: GCA_033961575.1. Classification (NCBI taxonomy): domain Eukaryota; kingdom Metazoa; phylum Chordata; class Mammalia; order Chiroptera; family Hipposideridae; genus Aselliscus; species Aselliscus stoliczkanus. Next base: position 31,560,846 of record CM066731.1, read on the forward strand.
TTTCTCTCTTGAGTGGGAAAGATGTTGGGCCACCTTTAAAACTGAGCATGACCTTTAAACTACAGTTATATGTTGCCCTAATTTATTGGTGCTGTAATGTCCCTAAATCTGAATAAGACAATAAATGGTTCTGCTACTATAAGGACAGTATGTGGTGAGAATTGAATATAGGATTCAGTGTTATTCAGGCTCTCTCCTATTATTAGTGTGAGATAGCAAGATGTACCAAAACAGCTTATTTAATTGCTTTTTTTTTTTAATTCTTAGACTTTTTTAATACAAACACTATTCCCATAAAATATCAAATAAGAATAAATCTAGAACTAGACTTTCTAGTTAATCTCTGGGAAGATTCCCTTTTTCTTTTATTTATTCTCATTTATCTACTCTTTTGTTTATATATTCTTATCCCTTTTTCCCTAGAAGAAAAACAATATAGGTTAACTCAAAATTTAGGTTTCAGCGCTACTATTGGTTCTTCTCTGGGTTTTAATTCTGAGTTATTTGGGCCTATGCCTTCTTCACTATCTACACAAAAAGATACTGACAATATAATACAACTGCTGTGACAATATAATACAACTCTTTATTTTTATGACCTTTTTTAGCAATCATCAAGGTGCTACACCCTTAGTTCTGGCAAAGCGCAGGGGAGTGAATAAAGATGTCATCCGATTGCTGGAATCTTTGGAAGAACAGGAGGTAAAAGGATTTAACAGAGGAACTCACTCAAAATTGGAGACCATGCAGACAGCTGAGAGTGAAAGGTACTTAAGATATAATTTTTTAATAGGCAAGTCACTTTAAGTCCCTAGATCTTTTATGACAACTTTGTGAGCTTTATATTTATTTGCTTTCAAGCACAGGGCTTTGATATTTTCTTTGAACTTTATGTAAGCCTTTATGGCTCCAGATTACAATTGAGGAGCTATTAACAGAAAGTACTACGTGCCCACATGCACATAATGTTCTGTCAGCCACTGTGCAAGGAGGCCTGCCGTATTGGAAGTACAAGGGAGGAGAGGTGGTTAAGAGTTGAATATGAGGGAAGGAAATAGAGTTTGAGAATTTTAGTAACAGTCACTAAAAAAATAAAATTTCACAAAAGCGGGAGAAAGATAAGTAAAGCTAAGTACTTGGACAATATTAGAAAAGACTGAAAAGGTAGTTTCAGGGGTAAGGAAGTAAACCGCTGAGGAAAAGTAAAACAGGATGAGAGAAAGTTAGACAAGATTTAACATGTACACAATTCAGTAATGTGAAAGCAAAAGTGACTTTCACATGAATTGGAACAAATGAAATTTGGGTTCCTGTAAGTAATTGAAGCCAAGATGCAGTGACTGACAGGGTCTTAAATATCTCATCATTTCTCATCTAGATACAGTTCAGAACACAGTTTCAGGGAGCTCTGAAAAGGTGGCAAACCACTTTTTCTTCTGGCCTCACTGGCTCAACAGGTTAAGGCAGTAGGCCAGACTTTGTTATATCTTGGTTGTCCCATCTTACTACTGCCCCCTCAGCGTCATGATAGAAATGCAGTGGTTGAAGCTTAAATTTAAAAGCTTAAAGGCAACATAATTAGTCATAGTGAAATGCAAATCAAAACCACAGTGAAATGCCACTTCATACCCACTATGATGGCTATACTCAAAAAGACGGGCAATAACAAGTGTTGGTGAGGATGTGGAGAAATTAGAACCCTCATACATTGGTAGTAGGAATGTAAAATAGTGTAACTGCTTTGGCAAAGAGTCTGGCAGTTCATCAAAAAGTTACACAGTATTACCATGTGACCCAACAATTTCACTTCTAGGTATATACTGAAGAAAATTGAAAACATGTTCACACAAAAACGTGTACACAAAATGTTCATAGCAGCTTTATTCATAGTAGACAAAAGGTGGAAACCATCCAAAAGTCCATCAACTGATAAATGAATAACAAAATGTCATCTGTCCATCCAGTGGACTATTATTACACCATAAAAAAGGAATGAAATACTGATACATGCTACAACATGGATAAACTTTGAAAACATGCTACATGAGAAAAGTCAGTCACAAAAGGCCATATATTATATGATTCCGTTTATATGAAATGTCTAGAATTGGCAAATAGAAAGTAAGTTAGTGCTTGCCAGGAGCTGGGGGAAGGGGCAATGGGAAGTGACTGCTAATAGGCACAGAGTTCCTTATTGAGGAGATAAAAATATTGTGGAATTAGATGGAGATAGTTGCATAACTTTGTGAATATACTAAAAACCACTGAATTGTGCACATTGAAAAGGTAAATTTTATGGTATGTGAATTATAGCTCAATTAAAACGTGAGAAAAAAATCTTAAAGGGATTGGCTAGCACATGGCATTATGGCATAGCTGTGTAACAATTAGCCTTTTCTAGAGCAGAAGATAAAGCAAGAGTTGGAATGTATTTACTACAATATTTTCCATTTCCCTTAGGGTTCCCTGAGACATAGCATAATTTCTTAAGGGCCTATAAATCAAGCTGGTGAAAAATATTTCCCCACTCCCCCATATAGTCAAGGTTTAATTTAATTCCTTTTACTTTGTAGGTACAGGATGACAAAGACAGTGTAGATGACATATGTACAAAAAAATTACATATGAACAAACACATCATGATACTAGAATCAGATATTTCTTGAACAGTAACAAATATTTCATTAAATACAGTCACTACAGAAAATTCTGATTGGCAGAGCTTCATGAGTTCCTGGAGAATGCTCAGCTGAATTCTCATTTTACTTCTAATGTCTTTGCATATGAGATCATGTCAACTCAGACATAATAAATAAATTTCATAGAAGTAAGAATGAACCTCTCTTATGACTTTCTTTATTATGGTTTTACATGTTTAAGCCTTCTCAACATTCTAGTCTTATTTTTGAATTTGCTTGAGTTTTCTTAAATTTTTGTATTGTTGCAGATTCCCACTGTAAAAGTCTTCTCTTATTCAAAGAATAAACATCTTTTAATATGAAAAAAAAGTTTGGATGTTAAAGAGACAGGTGCATTAGGAAGTCAGCTTCCTGAATAAGAGAAGACCTCTCACACTACCGAAGGTCGAAGGACCTCTGATTAACAGTGTCAAGAAGTAAAATAGGGCCGGCCGAGTAGCACAGTGTTTAAGTGCTGGCTTGGGAAGCCAGCGGCCCCGGTTCGGGTCCCACATATGAGCGCCAGTGACACTGCCCTCAAAAAAAAAAAAAAAGAAGTAAAATAAAGTTGTAGGTTTAAAAAAACTGGCAATTTTGCATAGTGAACCAGACTTTAAGACAGTGTTTTATGCTGTTTTCGTTGTTCTGTACCCAGATGGGGGAAGAATATGAAGAGAAAGGGTTTAGGGAAGGTAGTGATGACCTTTTATTATAAGTAATAGATAGATACATCTGAGTATGGTTATTGTAGCTTTAATATAAATGAAACTCTGTTATTGGGCCTACATGTTGTGACATAATTGTGGGTGTTAATCCCTCACAGCTTTGAATTCATCACAGTGCAGTCTTCCAAATACTTCAGTCAGGGCCAGCCGAGTGGCTCAGTTGGTTAGAGCTCGCTCAAGAGTGCGAGCTGAGCTCTGAGCAACAGCAGTTCGATGCCCAGCCCGAGCTGAGCTGCTGCTGAGCTGCCAACAGGTGGCAGGATGGCTCAACTAAAAAAGAAAAAAATTGGATTCAGATACTGAAGTCAGATATACTGTTTTCTATTTATAGCACTCATATTTCACGTTGATATAACTCTGAAAACTAGAAACATCATTTCAACTAGATTCAGCCTTTATGCGGAAGAGAAATAAACTTATTCTGTGTTATTGTACAAGATAGAACTAAAACCAATGGTGGGAAGCTATTAAGAATTTTTTTTTTTTTTTTTTTGAGGGCAGTGTGACTGGCCCTCATATGTGGGACCCGAACTGGGGCCTCTGGCTTCCCAAGACCAGCGCTTAACCACCACGCCACTCGGCTAGCCCTATTAAGAATTTTTAATGAGTAGACTTGTTGAAATGTATAACAGACTCAGAATAAACGTCCATTATTAGAGAATTACAATCAAAAGAAGGAATTTCATCATTGCTCTGATTATTAAACTAATAATAATCCCCTTTTAACTTTTAAGATTCACATACTATCTTTGTTTATTTTCACTAACCTGAATTCTCAAATTATGAATCTTCATTCTGAGTTCTTCTAAATTTAAACTAACCAAATGTGTTTTGGTTTAGCATCTGATGGAAACAACTCATTTGACCTATTTCAAGACTTCTGCTCAAGACCTTTTGATTAGAAAAGGATTTTTTAACCTTGACTCTGCTAAATACAAAACCAAGAAACATAATCATTATGGTTTAGCAATTTACAGTTGAAAGTAGATTGTCCAGATACATACAGATATACATAAATCAGTACGTGTGAGAGTATATGTGTGTATGTCAGTTTTCTTCTTATGAGTATTATAGGGTTCGTCTTTTCTAAATACAGTTCCCATTGTTTTATGTTTTTGAAGTGGGTGAAATGTGTTGTTTCATGCCCATTTATTTTCTCTGTTTCTTTCACAGTGCCATGGAGAGCCATTCACTTCTCAATCCCAACCTACAGCAAGGTGAAGGAGTCCTGTCCAGCTTCCGAACCACATGGCAGGAGTTTGTAGAGGATCTGGGCTTCTGGAGGGTTTTGCTATTGATCTTTGTCATTGCTTTGCTATCTCTTGGCATTGCCTACTATGTGAGTGGGGTACTGCCCTTTGTGGAAAACCAGCCTGAATTGGTGCATTAAAGGAGCTCATGGGAGATGAGGCAGATAGATGCCTGTTTCCTGGCTTCCAGAGTTTCTCAGTTTCTCAAAATTGTTCTCCCAATACAGGCAGTTTTTTCTTTCTCCATTTTTACATATTGTAATCCTTTTAGAACAATGTGTAGTCAAGGATACTGCATCTTAAAGCTACCTCTGACTCAACCCAACTTCTTAGGAAAGCCTACACATAGCCTTGTTTGATAAAAATATGGAAATGACTAAAGATTGAAAAATAAAGGAAGAAACTAGAAAGTCCTTGCTATAAAAACGGTACCGTAATATAGGACCAACTAAAGTGAAGTGTTCAAAACAAAAAAAATTTAATTAGTTTTGGTTGGTGGTTTTGTTTTGTTTTTGTTTGTTTTTTCCAGAGCCCGTTTTTCTCTCTTTATTTACGTTCTCTGGGACTAGGGGAGAGAATGAAACATTCAGCTTAAAACTTGAAGTGCTTTTTTCAAAGGCTACATAGTAAATCAGTATTGTTGGAATCTGTTTGGTTTATTTTAATACTTTCAAGTCTAGTCAGAAACCAAATAGTACTTTTGAAAGTAAGCTATATTTTTTTTCAAAAATGTTTGATTTGATCCTATATTTATTTGTTTGTAGGATAATTTTGATTTTTTTTTTTTTTTTTTTTTTTTGGTAAACTGCTTTACTTGTTTTTAATATCTGGAGGGGTTCACTTCGCTTTTCAATTTCCCTAGTGTTTATTTCAAAGGTATTCTAGTCATCAAAAATATGGTCAGAAAACTCTTTGTATTCAGTAGTTAGGGAAAAATAACTCTGATACTTAACTGTGACTTTAGTTTTGTAGTGCTATTATTATAGTGAAAAATTCAGTTCTGTAAGCTTGCCGTGTTGTCACAATTGTATCATAGTAATTATTTTATGTGCAATCCTGTTTAGAGGTCCTGTAGAATTGTCATAACAATCCCATCCATGTCAGTAATTCTCTGATAGCAAGAATGGATGGAGTATTTCTGAGTTAACGATGCTGAACACGAATTTACTGGGTTTCATAAACACTTTATGAATGGTAATATTATGTAAATTTAAATCTGGCCCCCAAACTATATTACAGCTTTCAGCAGTATGTTTGAAGGCCTCTTCTGTTTATGATTCTGTTATGTATAAATTATATTCTTGGGTTATTAAGAAAGAATATGAAGACGATAATTATTCATTGGGTATAGTCAGAAAACTGGTGGGAAAGAACTAATGGTTTTACTTTTTTTAGAACTAAGCTACTGCTAATCGAATTCCTAGTATTAGAAATTACAGAATTGGTATTACAGATTCATTTTGCTTCTTGTTATTTTCTCTTTTGTATTTATATATGTAGAATTGAGGCATTTTCTTTCATGTGGCTTTATCCTCTCTTAAAGAGCTGTTCTAAAATTTCCTAATTTACCTGGCTGCATCAGTGTCAGCTCACAGAGTCTTGCTTTCAGGTTAAATTCAAACAAAGTAAATCATACATGGTATAAATACATCAAAACAGCAGACTTGAGAGTGGAGAACACTAGAAATCAAAGTGTATTCACAGTGAAAATTATGGAATTAGCTTTATATTTGTAAATCTAAACAGATACGTAAAATTGGTTAAACATACATGTAAATAAGTTGAATTTTTGAAATAGACGTTTCCTTATAAGTGGTGATTTCTTTGTATTCTATTCTCTGCATCCAGAATTCATTAACACTACCAATAAATGTATTTATAATCTCTTAATCACAATCCATTTTGTAGTGTATCATTGTTTTTCTTTTAAGTTGTTTTTGTTTTTAATGGGTTACAATTGGCTGTTTAAAAAAAGAGGTGTTTTTTTCCCAAACCTGGTATAATGGGTATATCACATTTATATATGTTTGCTTTATAAATGCTCTGAAACTAATTTGGGGGAATTGCTTGCAGATTTAAAGTGATAGTAACTACCACGGCTAAGCACCTCCCAGTTATATAGGGCACTTTATTTTTTTTAATAATTTTTTTCAGTTACAGTTGACAAACAATATTATATTAGTTTCAGTGGTACAACATAGTGATTAGACATTTATGTAACTTACAAAGTGATTACCCCATCTGACACCATATATAGTTACTACAATATTGTTGACTACATACCTTATGCTATACTTAATATTCTCGTGACTATTTTGTGCCTACCAATTTGTACTTCTTAATTCCTTCCCCTTTTTCACCCACCCTCCAATCCCCTCCCATCGGCAACCATCAAAATGCTCTCTGTTATCTATGAGTTTGTTTCTGTTTTGTTTGTTCATTTATTTTGTTCTTTAGATTCCACATGTAAGTGAGATCATATGGTATTTGTCTTTCTCAGCACAGTACCCTCTAGATACATCTATGTTGTTGCAGTTATTCTGGCAAGATTTCATCCTTTTTTATGGATGAATAATATTCCACTGTATGTGTATGTACCGCGTCTTCTTTATCCATTTATCCACCGATGGACATCCAGGTAGCCTTCATAGCTAGACTATTATAAATAATGCAGCAGTGAACATATGGAAGCACATGTCCCTTTGAAGTAATCTTTTGGGTTTCTTCAGATAAATACCCAGAAGTGAGATTACTGGGTCCTCCTTTGTCTCTCGCTGTAGCCTTTGTTTTAAGGTGTACTTTGTCTAGTATAAGTATTGCTACACCAGCTTTTTTGTTGGTTTTTTCTTTCATTTTCATGAAATACCTTTTTCCATCCCTTTTCTTTCAGTCTGTGTGTCTTTAGATCTAAAGCTAGCCTCTTGTAGACAGCATATATAAGGGTCTTGTTTTCTTACCCATTCATCCTCTCAGTGTCTTTTAATTGGAGCATTTAATTCATTTACATTGAAAGTAATTGTTGAAAGATATGTAGTTGTTGCCATTTTGTTATTCATATATTTTTCTTTTTTTTTCTTTTTTCATATTAAAGAAGTCCCTCTTAAGATTGCTTGTAATACTGGTTTGATATCGATGAACTCCTTTAACTTTTTCTTGCCTGGGAAGCTCTTTATCTGTCCTTTGGATCTAAATGATAGCTTTGCTTGGTAGAGTAACCTTGGTTGTTGGTCCTTGCTTTTCATCACTTTGAATATTTTCTACCAGTCCTTTTAGGCCTGCAGAGTTTCTGTTGAGAAGTCAGCTAACAGTCTTATGGGAGCTTCGTTGTAAGTTACTGCTTTTCTCTTGCTGCTTTTAAGATTATCTCTTTGTCTTTAACCTTTGGTATTCTAATTATGATGTGTCTTGGTGTGGACCTGTTTGGGTTTATCTTATTTGGGGACTCCGTACACTTCCAGGGCATGTTTGGAAAGTTTTCCATCAATATTTCTTCAAATAGGTTTTCAATTTCTGGCTGTCCCTCCTCTCCTCTGGTAACGCTATAATGTGATGTTTTTTATATAGTGCAATTATTTATTTCTGACTGGTTCTTTTTTATGTTTTCTATCTCCATTTTTTTGTTTCCTATCTCTTTGTTGAAGTTCTTTCTCTCTGAGATAATTGAGCACCCTGCTAACTAGTGTTTTGAACTCTGTGTCTGGTAGATTGCTTGTCTCCATTTTGTTTAGTTCTTTCTCTGGAGCTTGTTCTTTTATTTGGGAAGTGTTTCTTTGTCTCCCCATTTTGTCTGCCTCCCTGTGTGTGTTTCTATGTATTAAGTTGAACTGTTAAGTCTCCCTGTCTTAGTAGAGTGGCCTTATGTAGTAGGTGTCCTGTGGGGCCCAGTGGCAAAGCCTCTCTGATCACCTGAACTGGGTGCTGACCATGTGTCCCATGTGTGAGTTGTGCATGCCCTCCTGTTGTAGTTGAGCTTTAGTTGCTGTTGGTACATCAGTGGGAGGGATTGATCCCCAGGCTGATTTGTTGTGAGGACTGGCCGTGACTAAAGTGTATAACAGCTTTATACAGGGGCTGACCCCATGGAGTAGGATTTGCTTTAGCAGGGTTGTGGTGCCTGCCCAGTCTGCCTTTTGGATGTGTTGTCTGTGGAGGTGGCCGGGTGGTGCTCTGGAATGGTCTGAAACTGGCCCCTGGGCATGCCAGCCCTCGGGCCCCCTGAGAGGGGTTTCACCACAGGCCAACTTCAGCCTTCACCTGTGCCCTGCCCAGGGCCACCTGGCATGAGCCACAAAGTGTTCCATAGATGTCTTCCACCTACACTGAGGTGCCTGGGAGAGGCCAAGCTGTGAACCAAGGCTGGCTGCCACTAGTGGGGATGCTTAGCAAGAGTTTTGGGTACACAGAGGCCAGATGCTGCTTGTTTGGGTTTGTGAACCTTAGAGATTTTAGAAAAGTCCACACCATGAGCCAAGACAAGCCATTTGTATGGAAAAGCCACTGGAAGTGGCTGGGTGGGCTCACAAGTTGGGTGGAGCCAGGTCTCAGGAAATCACCAGGGTGGATCAAATGAATGTGTCATTCAGATATGGTCCTTGCCTGCGTCTGCATGCCAGGAAGGGGAGAGCTCAACAAAGAAACAATGGCTTCTTCTAGCTCCCCATGTATCCCTTGTGTCCCTTGAGCTGCTGCCCTATCAGTAAGTGCATCAGTGAGTAAGATCATTCACGAGCCCTTTAAGAGGAATGTCTGCAATCCAGCCGCCCTTGTCTCAGCCACAATCTCTGCTGGTTTTTCACAGCCAGAAAGCTGTGGAACCTTCTCTTCACGGCACTAGAATCCTGGGCTGGGGAGCCTGGTGTGAGGCTGGGACCCCTCCTTGGAGGGTCCTTCACAGCCAAAATATCCCTCCCAATTTTTAACTGCACATGTGGTTATGGGGACCAGCCTGTTTCACATCTCTCCCCTCCTACCAGTCTCAAGGAGGCTTCTTCTGTGTGTCCTTAGTGTAGGACTTCTGTTCAGCTAGACTTCAGGGGATTCTCGATGATGGTTGTTCTGTGTTTAGTTGTAATTTTGATGTGGTTGTGAGAGGATGCAAGCACAGCATGTAATCTGCCATCTTGACCAGAAAATATACACATCACTTTACATGCCTCATTTAATTTCATCCTTATGCTCCCCCTACCCCCACTACCTTTCTCCATTTTATAAGATGAGGGACCTGGGTTGGCATAGCGGTTCAGTTGGTTAAGAGCTTGCTCAATAGTGTGAGCTCTGACAAACAGGGTTGTGGGTTCGATTCCCACAAGGGCCAGTGAGCTGTGCCTGAGTTGAGCTGCTGCTGAGCTGCCAACAGGTGGCAGGATGACTCAATTGGTGAGAGCACGTGCTCCTAACAACAGGTTGCCTGTTTGAGATGATTGGCTACACCCGCCCGCAACTCAAGACAACTCAGCACCTTGAGCTGAGCTGCTGCTTGGGTGGCTCAAGGGATAGAGTGTGTGCTCTTAACAACAAGGCTGCTGGTTCATCTCCCGCATGGGATGGTGGCTATGCCCACCAGGAACTAACTGAACGTGGCACCTTGTGCTGAGTGGCGCGACTGGACTTGGAGCTGAGCTTGCTGCACCCTCCACAACTAAGACTGAAGGACAACAACTTGGCTGTTCCCCTTCCCCAATTCCCCATCAATGTTTCCCTCCCCCAATTCTACTGAAAAAAAAAATTCTTAAACAAAAGATGAGGGGGGCCCGACCAAGTGGTGCGGTGGTTAAGAGCTGGCTTGGGACGCCAGTGGCCCCGGTTCAGGTCCCACATATGAGGGCCAGTGACACTGCCCTCAAAAAACAAACAAACAAAAAACAAAAAAAGATGAGGGAACTGATACCAGAGAAGTTAAGTAGATTGTCCAAGGTCAAACAGGACATACTGAAACAAGGATTCCTGATTAAGGCTCTATCCCCAATTATAAGTTCGCTTTTTCTTATCATGATTATCTGTCATGAATATGGCATTGCTAGTATCTTGAACTCCAGTTGTTGCCATCTCCACTCCTGTTCTTAAATACTTGTCTTTTCCTCCTCCTATAATGTACCTTTTCCCCACATCCTCCCAGTGTTACTAGCCTTTCAAATCCAAGCTCAAGTCCCTGGTGTGTTCATAAAACCTCCCCTAGTTAACCATATCTGACGCCCACTTCTGTACCTGTCATTTCCTTATCACTTACCGTACTCAATAAAAAAGTGTTTTGTTTTTCATTTGTCTTTTAATAATCTTCATGAGAGAAGGGACTTAGTCCATTTTAACTACCCTATCTGTCCACAGTACATCCTGGAGAACTCTTTGTACACATGTACTGATAGCATTACTTTTTTTTAGCTACATTTTTTTCTTTTCAGATTAAATAACTATTTACCTTTCATATATTTTCTCCAACATGCTGCATGTGTAAGCTGTGTTAGTCATCCTTCCACAATATGCCTGACACTTGATTGAAGAAATCCATAGTCTCATACAGTGTAGCTTCTTTACATAAGAGCATGAGACTTCAGACCAGCATAGCTGCTTTTTTGTAACCACTTGGTATACGAGAAGTCCAGGAACAGTATTCACCTGCTGTGGTTGTTGTTTTAACCAGACTTTAGTCTTGGACTTGTGAAATTATGTATGTATCAAAGTGCTTTCAGCTGCAAGAAATCAAAATCCAAATTGAAATTGGCTTAAACCATAGGAATTTTATTGATTGATGTAAATGGAAGTTCAGAGTGCAGTAGACCCCAAGGGCAACTTAATCCAAATGTAGCTCAGTTCCTTTGTATTTTTGGCTCTGCCCTCCTATTTATTGGCTTCATTCTTCAGCTGGTTTCGAAATGTATCCAGGATTTTCAGGCCTCACATCCATTTGTGACCATGTAGAGAAGGAGAAAGAGACCCATCTTTCCTGTTGTTCTTTCCTAGGAAACTTCTTGGAAGCCTCCAGCAAACGTCTGTTTCCTTGGCTGGTATTACATTATATACCCATTATATAATGCTGGTTGATAAGGCCTGGATTGATGAATAGTCATTGGCAGGGTGGGGCTGATAGATTTAATATGATTGGCTTGGACCAATGGTTTTAGAAATGATCTGAGGTACTGCTGGCAATTAGTGGGCAGGAGCCAGAGATGTTTTATGTTCCACAGCACATGGGACAGTTTAGCACAACAAAGAATTGTTCCATATCATACATGATTCTTGAATGTTCTGATAAACAGTCATATGGGTTAAAAAAAAAAAGACAAAACTGTTTCAGTTATCTAAGCCCAAAACCCAACTTCATTTTACATTTTAAAACAAAACAAGAAATAATGTTTTATACAGTTTTAATGTATACTGAATTTTCCAAAAGAAACCATGAGATAATTGAGGGAAGATTCCACTTTATTTTGTTCAAACCTTGACCAGAGATTGTACCTGTTTCAAAAAAATATCTTGTTATCGACAGCAGTGCTACTGCTATATCATCAGTGCTACTGATGAGAATTGAATATGATTATGATTAATAATTAATATAATTCTATGTATAGGTACTGATGACTTCATTGTTTCTTCTAGTGTGCTGTGCCTCAGCATTAATATCAAAATACACAGTTTATTTTCAATTACTTTCCCTTTCTTTTGCCTTTATATTGCATGATTTATATAAAGTCGCTTTATTGATTTCAGCAATTGTTACTTTTATCTGGGATTCATACTACAGCTTCTCTTATTTAATCATCTTGGTGTACCCTTTCCAAATAGTTTATCTTGGAGTGTACACCAGGAAGTAGCATTTCTCAAAGTTAACTGGGGGGAAAATTAGAGGCCAGCATCTGGTTACACCATGCTTTCAAATCGTTCAGGCTGAAACAATTTCAGCTGTGCTAGATGAAGTAGGACTTTGGGATCAAGCCCATTCCTTCGTACTCTGAAGTAGATTCAAAACACTTTTCTAGGGAGGATCTTGGCCCTGCCATGGACACCTCACTGGTTTCCCTCAAAGCACAGTCCCTATCCCAGGATTATGTTCAGTCACCCATCCTTGGACTTTGGACATCACAGACAGCTGCACAGCCCAAGGGATAGGGACCTACAATCACCTGGCAGCAGAAGTTTGGCCACGTCCCAGTTAGATGTCAGAGAATACAATATGGAGTTCCTTGTTGCCTAATATCAGAAGCTTAGCTGATTAAAAATATTTAGAGTATTGTTTGGAAGGTCTTTTAGATCAACACTGTCCAAACTTCCTACAATGATGGAAATTTTCTATATGTGTGCTGCCCGGTGTGGTCGCTACTTGTCACTTGCAGCTGTTTAAATTAATTAAATTATAAATTCACTTCTTCATTAGCACAATCTGAGCTTAATATCCAACTCCAATTTACATTTTTTTTTTTTTGAGGGCAGTGTCACTGGCCCTCGTATGTGGGACCGAACCAGGGCCGCTGGCTTCCCAAGCCAGCTGCTTAATCACTGCGCCACTCAGCCAGCCCTCCAATTTACATTTTAAAGCAAAACTAGCCACATTTTTAGTGTTCATTAGCCACAAAAGATGATTGCTTTGGTTAGCACAGATATATAACATTTCTATTTTTGCAGAAAGTTCTCTCGGACAGCAGTGTTCTAAAACCTACCTTGGGCTTAAGTCAGGACAGTGTACAGCTAGATATTGAACTGGATTATAGCAGTACCCACCCTAGTTGCTTTTGGCGAGCTCTTTGTTATTAAGTGACAACACTGTACAATGCTTATTAAGCCACTTAATCTTCACAAATTGTGACTGTTATCCACGCACCTCACAGACAGGGAAACATGGCACCTGAGGTGGTTGGAATGAAATGCCCAAGGTCTCACAGCTAGTAAGTGGCAGAGCTGGGATTTGAACTCAGGCAGTATTGGAATGGAAGGCTCTTACTCTAAGCATCATTCTGTGATACTTCCGTCTGCTTAGTTGTGATTCTGTCCTCTTGAAGTAAAGATTAGCCTGATGTACTTAAGTACTGCATCTATTCTCAGGAAAGGTACTGGGGCTGCTGTTGGCACTGCTCTTTTTTATGAACACTCCTAAGGAAGAACTTTTGCTTCTTAGCACCACAAACAACTGCATTTCTGCTGAGCTTTGTTTTCATCTTATGTGCTCTATGAGTTATGTAATTGATCAGGCAGAATTCCTCTTTCACATGGGATGCTGAAAAACTTAATGCCAAATTTGGGTTCCACCAAAAGCACTATAAGGTCATTGTGGTGATTTATTAGAACCTCATTCCTGGTTTACTCGTATAGCCTCATCTTTAGTTTTATTTTCTTACTCTAATTGTTTACTTTTTATTTATACTATTCTGTAGTACTTAAGCCCCCTTAAATTATGTTTGGATTGTGATGTGAGATAAATAGTTAATTAGAAAGTTATTCTTATTAGTATGAATTGCTAGGACTACCACAAAAGTAGCTGTTAATTTCTGGAAGCTAACAGCAAAAAATGCATTGATCTTTTGCATTTGGAAACAATATTGCCTCCTATTCAAAATGCAATTGTGATTTCTGGCATACCTGCAATTGTCAGTTTACCTTATTTATGTGTCTCTCTTTGTTCCAAAAGGGATTTAAGTTCAGCTGAATAATCAGGTAGTATTCGAAACTCTGGGAATCAAACATCTCAGCTTGTTATATTTTAGCATTATGATCAGTCATTTGAGTGAAGCCTGATAAATAAACATTAGCAATTTACTATAATCACAGAATGTAGAAATGGAGGAACATTAGAAATCATCTTGGGAAGGGAAAAAGACCAAGAGGGACTGAATGACTGTGATCCCACAAGAAAGGGGCACAGGGCCGGCCAAGTGGCACATTGGTTAAGAGTTGGCTTGGGATGCCAGCTCTGAGCAGCAGGGCCCCAGTTCAGATCCCACATGAGGGCCAGTGATGCTGCGCCCTCTACAGCTAAGATGGTGAACAACAGCTCGACCTGGAGCTGGGCTGCTGTGAGTCGCTGGCGACGTCATAGGCTGCAGTGGGGCTGCCTTGGGCTGCCGTAAGCTGCCGTGAGTGGCTGGCAGCCAGAGGGAGTGACTGGCTGGCAGCCGCGGTGAGTGGCCGCCCAATGGCCTGTGAGCAAGTGCATCACCCAGGAAGAGCGCAATGATAATACCAACATGGGCCAGTGAAGTGATGATGTCCTCCACAACTAGACTGAAGAACAAAAGGACAGCAACTTGTCTGTTTCCCTTCCCTGATTCCCCAACGCTCTTCCCCACCACCCGCATCCCCCAATAAAATCTTTAAAAAAAAGAAAGGGGCAGAGCCATTATGTGAATCCAGACACAGTCTACTAGTCTCACCTTTACTGCCTCTTACATGTCTCCTCCTGCCACCATAGACTATTCCAAATATTATTTTAAAATACAAGTAGCTAGTGTTAGGTACGTAAAGATAAACTTTCTTGCCAGTTGTGTTCTGTGTATTTTAATAGTTAACCAAAACACTGACCTGTTCATTGAGCTGATACAGTCATAAGCCAAGGCTGTATTTTTCTGTAACCCCAGTCTCCATTTGTTTATGCACAGGATAATCACCACAAACCTATCATCTTCCCTTGATGAACATTTTAAGTGAGAAATCTTTTCACTTCTCACAAAAAAAAAAAAATCCATGTCGAATAATGTACTTACGTTGTAAAGACCTCACACCATGGGAATACTGTGAGGAAGCTGAGAAGGCTCCTGAGTTTCCATAGCAGGCATGGTGTTACCACATTTTCACTGGCCAGATACACTATTTCTTTCTTTTTTTTTAAAGATTTTTTTTTGTTGGGGGAGGGGAACAGCGCTGGGGAATCGGGGAAGGGGAACAGACAAGGTGCTGTCTTTTTGTTCTTCAGTCTAGTTGCAGAGGACATTGCTTCACTGGCCCATGTTGGTATCGTCATTGTGCTCTTCCCGGATGAGGCAGATGGGTCACCGGCCTCTGGATGGTCGCTCACCGCGGCTATTGGCAGCTCACGCTGGCTGCCAGCTGCTCACACTGGCTGCAGGCCACTCACTGTAGCCCATGGCAGCCCACTGCAGTAGGGGCTGCAGCCTACACCATCACCGGGGCTTGCACAACCCAGCTCCAGGTGGAGCCGCTGTCAGCCGTAGAGGGCAGTGTCACTGGCCCTCACATGTGGGATCCGAACCGGGGCCGCTGGCATCCCAAAACCAGCTCCTAATGAATGCACCACTCGTTAGCCCCAGATACACTATTTCTTATTAGAACAACTATTTCTTCAATCCCACTGCATACTTTTCATACAAGTTAGGACATGGATGGTTGCAGGACCATTAGAAAATTTAAGCTCCAGAGTTATAGAATGCCCTGCTTGATGGTGTCTAACAAGGCCATTCACCGCCTGGTTCTCTCATGTGTCAGAGATGTGTTGTATTGTTAATTGAGCTCTTCAATATGTTTCCAATGTGTATTTCCCACATCTTTGGGAGCATTTCTAAAAAGGCAATGAAAAATGTGTGAAGATAGGAGAGTAACCCACACTCATGGTAAAACTATCATTGTATCTTCTTAGAAATCACACATTTAGGGGCGTTAATAGATTCTTCTTCCCCCCTTTTTACCTTAAAGTTTGTTTTGTTTTTAATCTGGGTTATTTTTTTATGTCTAAATTAATATAAGGATCAATTTAGTAATAAGCTCTGACCTAGGGTAATTCCGACTACAAATGTGTAATAGTAAATCTACTCCTGAGATTTAAAAAAAAAACAAATGGATAAATTTTTTTATTTGCTGGAACTATTACAAATTAATGTGTGGATATATTACTTTATGAGTAAATATATTTCAGCAAATTTCAATTGTTTTTCTTTTTATAGTACCCATTTATGTGCTTTTAAAATTGTGTGGTATGCAATGTTAGTTCTACAGAATCCTTATGTGTTTTTGTATGTGTCCATAGGCCTAATTCCTTTGGGGAGGTTTAAGAATAATCACTAGCCTAATTCTCTTGCATCTTCATACTATAAATTGCAAATACTTAGAGGTGTGGCATTGCAGAATTAGTTATTTCTTCCTATAATTGGGCTATGAGAAGGTTACTCTATCACAATAAAAATTAATATTCTCTTTCTTTGGGGATTAATTTCTAAATTTGAAGACTCTGGGTCAGAGTTGGCTGGACTGTTTCACTGAAATTTCAGCCCCTAAGAAACAAAAATAGGTTCTGAAATAGTTTTTAGGTCACTGGCACAGAAAACTGGCAAAAAGCTATAACTGACTTTGGATAGTCCTAGTTAGTACAATTCCATCAGAACAGTTTGTTCTTTTGGACTGTGATTCAAGTTCAGGGGAAAATACAATATAGGGATCCCCAAATTCTTACTCTATAGGTTTAGGCTTGGGTGAGTCTCCTTTATTTTAATAGACCCCCTGACTTGGTGGAGGGGAGACATATTTAATCAGTTCTGTATTTCACCTTATTATACTGTCCACAGTTATTTGTTATTTTACTTTAAGTTCCAGTTTTGGATCGGACAGTGGAGACTGTGGTTATGCTAAAAAACATGTAGACTTGGAGTTGATAGATTCCAGCTCTGCTTAATATGGACTGACCATGGTCTAATAATTTAAGCTTCTGGGACCTCTGTCTTCATGTGTAAAACAGAAATAATACTCACCACATAAACTTATACTAAATAAAAATAACTTATCTGAGTGGTGTGTGTGTGTGTGTGTGTGTGTGTGTGTGTGTGTGTGTGTGCGCCTGGCCCTACAAGGGCTGATACTGTTGTTATTCCCATAAAGAAAACATGGCTTAAGTTATGTTTCCTAAGGCTGTGGAGCAGACCAAACCAAGAGTCAGTCTAATGCTGGTGATTTTGTCCATAGCCATCAGAACATGTGCTTCTCCTATTAAGTGAGTCGCCACATCTGAAAGTACCTGGTACTTTATTGGGACTTAGTATTAAGTTCTCCTTCTTTTCTCTTGGCAGATTAAATTATGTGATTTATTAACTGAAGTCTAGCTTTTTGTGTGCAAATGATTTATACATTATCACACAATTTCTGATTTGCTGTGGAAGCTTTAATAACTGCTTTATTAATTAAAATCTCATCCATGATTTTTCAAAGCAACAGACTTATAAGAGCCCATAGACCCTCCCAGGCATCATCTCATTAGCTCTGACAGCTCCTCTTCAGTTAAGGAGCCTGTCAGCCATGAGTAGAACCCAGAGACCTTATCAGTGACAGTGTAGAAAAAATTGCCCAGGCTCATAAGTGCTAAACTGTCCAATCTCAGGTTTAAATTGAGAAGGGAAGTGTACCTTTTTAACCAATTGTGAAGTTTTAAAATGCCTAAGACTCAAAAGGGTGATTTCCACTGGGTTCCATTAGAAAAGATCCAGATTGGTAGCCATGTTTACTAAATTGTTTCAAAAGAGATTCCTCTAATAGATCTACTCTTGGAGAAAATAGAGTAAATGAGAATTATGGAAGCTTATATTTTCTTTCTAGTTGAGCTTTTCTTCTGTTTAGGAAACATAAAACTTTTCTCTCATGATTTTTGTTGCAGTTATGTTGGTGCTGTCAGTTCCCAGGGCGATGGTGACATCATCTTGCCTAATAACAGAAAGGTTTTAATGGCTGAGCTTAGAAATCCACTATACTTCTTATGAGCTTCAAAAATATATGTTTGTCATGTGAAATGGGAATGCACTAGATCCTCAGTTGACAAATCTTCAGCCATTCTGGAATTCCCATTCTGGAATTCCCATCCTGGAAAGTAGCAGGCCCAGTTCCCAACACAAAGGAACTCTGCCCTATCTTGTTTTCCCTTTGACAAACCCTATACCTTTCCAGGGCCTGCCCTGCCCTAGTCTTGAGCTACAGTTGGTAGAGAGAGAGAATGTGGAAAGCTAGCAGTTACCTGTTCTCTGGCCCTGATTCAGAGAATGCTATAAACAGTAGGGACCTGAAATTCCCACCCACGAAAATTATGATTCCCTTTTACCATCTGACCCTGCTCAGAATTATATTAAATAGAAAGTCTTATTCTTATTAGAAAGAAAGTATTCCAATTCCAGAGTTATGTGGCTGAGCCCCTTTTCTCTTGCTGATTGAAATTTTTTTTATTTATTTTTTTTTTATTGGGGAACAGCTATATGGTCATTGGTTACACATTGATTTCATGCTACAATGGCATGGCTGACTTTTTTAGGGAGGGCGCAGCTCAGAGTGGCCCATGTGACAATCAAACCAGCAACCTTGGTATTATCAGCACCACACTCTAGCCAACTGAGCTAACCGGTCACCCCCTGAAATCTTTATTGTCGTTAATGGAGTCCTAATGATTCAGACCTGGCCTAACTTTGGTTCACTGGCTTACAACTGCTCTGCTCAAATAATATTCCCAGCTGTGGAATAAATATAGATGGTCAATTTATGTCAAATGTCCGCCTTTCAAAATATTTATGGATATATGACGTTTCTTGATCATTTAATTTGGATAAAATAAGTTGTAACAGAGTTTCAACGCAGTGCTTCTGAGTTGCAAGAATGGATACAAAGGGATGAGGTGAGATGCCCCACCTTTAGCACCCCAAGGGAAATACACACACAAACATACAAGACTGTCTTCCTACCTCACCATTTACCAGTTCATATGAAAACAAACAAGGCACACCTTTTCACAGACAACCTCTATTTGTGACTGGGAGGCAGAGTGGCCTTCTAGTTAAACACAGGGACCTTGGAATCAGTCAGGCCTGGTTTTGGATCTCAAGCCTACAATTATAGTGAAATGGTCTTGGCTGGTTTCCTACCACGTGCCCCTAGCCTCAGGTTCGTCATCTGTTAAATAAGAATAGTAATACTAACCAGAAGCTCAAATGAAATAATGGATGTAAAATGCTCAATGCAGGGCCTGGTAACTCTCAATTATTAGCATAATTATATGATTACTTCCCCTGTAGGCCCACTCCTATCTAGAACCATGACAGCACCCGGAAAGACAGGACAACTTCTGTTTTCTTATTATTGGTCAGGCCCCCAGGCGCTGGCTGATTGGATTCCTGTATGACTGGATAGCTTCCGCTCTTCTGTGAGCTTTCATTAAATAATATTTTAAGTATTAGCTCAAGAGAACATTGACCGCACTGCCCGCCAGTCTCTCTGAACCCTCCCTGCAGGAAACCGAGGACATTTGAGGAGCTGCAGAACACTTCCCTCTGAACATTAAGAGAGATCCCAAGGTCAAGAACAGGAGAGGCAGACCCTCTGCCTTCCAGGTTCTTATATTCTCTTATTTGGTCCCAGTGCATCTCTGTAAGGTAGCAGGACTGGGATTTTTTTTTTTTTACCCTCCCCACCTTTACAGAGAAGGAAACTGAGGCTTGGAAGCTTGCAAGGCCTGACAGACGCTGAATGCAGGCCATCTAACCTCCAGGTCAGCGCTCTGCACCTGACTGCAATTACCGGAGCGTCGAAGGCGGAGAGAGGAGGGACACAGACTGACAGGTGTGGCTGTCGCTGTCACAATTCTGTCAAGGAGAAGCATCTCTGAAGCTCTACATTTAAAGAGGAAGCACAGAGACCTCCCTGGCGGGCCCCTCCTGTCCAGTCCCACCCTGCAGGCCACCCGGCGGACTGCCACCCTACCCCTTCCCAGTTTCTCAGGCGGAGCTCAGAACTTCCCCTCCTCTGCCGGGGTAGGATGGCTTCCACAGGGCAAATCACACCCATTTGATCTTGAACAAAAGGCTGCGAAGGTATCTGAAATAACAACTCCCTGATGGGTGATGTCATGCTGTTTTGTTTGTCTCCATGGACTGTGGGGATCCAATTTCAGCTGTGAAGAAAATGGTCTGGGGGGAAAAAGTTACTTCATTCGGAAAATTCCAAGAAGCCATAAATACGGTTTGCAGCTGATGAAAGCACATTCACAGGCAGACAAAGGCTTTTGGATGGAAGAAGCGCCCTCCCAAGAGAGGTGAGCGGCCAGCCCTGCACCCCGCCCACCGCCCCCGCAGTCCTGCTTCTCCCTTCTCCAGGCAGATGTGCTTGTGCGCGCTCCTGGCAAGATCCCGCAACCCCTTTCCGCTCAGGAGTGTCCACATCCCAGCGGCGAGATGGCCGGGACGGGGTTCCCTGGTTCTCATCCTAAATGCCTCCTGCCAAGCCGGTCCATCCTGGAGCATCCCGCACAATTGCGCCCACCTCTCCTCTCATAATCGGTTGACCTAGGTTTCTGAGTTGTTAAAGAAAATTAAAAATAACATTTTATTTTGTTGCATTTCTTATTCACTTTCTAGTCTCACAGTCTCTTGTGAACCCTTTTTGCTTTTCATAGTCTCTTCTTTTTTCCCTACAACTGACATAGTGAGAAAGAGGGAGAAAACAGGATGCAATTCCATTTTACTTTTCACGAGATATTTAAGAGTCTAATTCCCAGTCCAGAGCTTCAGCCCTGAGTCTGGAAGCAATAACCGCTGCCAGGAAAGACCAGGGGCCCAGAGCCTAGATCCAGAAGCAAATTTTCAAGAGATGTTTCCCCTCTCTCCTCCCCTCCCATCTCTTCCCTACTCCTCCCCTCCCCTCCCCTCTTCTCCTCTTTCACTCCTCTCTCCTCTTTCATATAAAAACAATATGGAAAGATTAAAGAATTTTGGAAGACAGGAGAAAGTCTCCATAACCCAGCGCCTCCTTCCATTTTTGTGTCTTCCTGGCTCCAGGTCCCTGTCACTGAGCCCCTCATTCTGTCTTTCCTGTTACCCTTGATCCCCAGCTTTGTTAGGGAGTCCTTCTCCCCGCACCTGGCTTCCACAGAGTCAAAGCTCCGCGGTGCTCCCAGGCTCTGGGAGCTGGTCTCTCCTGAAACACGCTCACAGCCTATTTGCATTCCCAAATCAGTCTCCAGAGGCAAAGGCCCCCTTGCATTTAGTCCTGAGAACACGAAGTCTTTCCCTCTGGCCTACGGCGGCGCGGCGAGTGGTCTCCAAGTGCACACCCTCAGGCTGGGGTGGTGCCCCTGTGCCCGCTGGCTTCCATGCTACAGGTCTGAGCTGGGACATCGCTGCCCTGACACTGTTCCAAGTGCGAAAGGCGCCTCTTCATCTCAGCCTCCTGCCCCTCCCAGTTCCCAGCCGGTGGTGGGGCGTCAATGAATATCAGGAACCCAAGGAGGAGGCTGTGTTCTTCGGGAGTGCTTTCAACCCTTCGGGCAAAGCATCACCAGGTGATAGAAAAGCAAAAACAAAAGCCAAAGATTCTAAAAAATGTTCCCATTAACCCAGTTAGTCAAACCCTAAAGGGGCCTTTGTCTTAATGGAATTTGACTGTATCTCAAATGTTACTTGAAATAAAGGAACCATCATTTTACATTTAGAAAATGTGGATTTTCAAGCTCATGGGATTCGATTTTTTAGGTGTGAGTAGTTTTTTCTTATAGATCAGCACTGTCCCACAGAATATTATATATTGTAGTATATAGTATACATTATATGTTAATGGTATATGTCATCATGCAAGCCACTTATGTAATTTCAAGTCTTCTAGTAGCCACATTTTTAAATATTTCTTTTTAAATTTATTTTTTTTCAGTTACAATTGACATTCAATATTATTTTATATCAGTTTTAGGTGTACAGCATAGTGATTAGACATTTATATAATTTATGCAGTGATCTCCCATTAGTCTAATACCCACCTAGGACTTTACATAGTTGTTGTAACATTACTGACTATATTCTCTATACTGTACTTTACATCCCCATGACTATTTTGTAACTACCAATTTGTGTTTCTTAATCCCTTCACCTTTTTCACTCACCTTTTTCACTCCCCAACCACTCTCCCCTCTGGCAACCATTGGTTTATTCTTTGTATCTATAAGTCTATTTCTGTTTTGTTTGTTCATTTATCTTGTTCTTTAAATTCCACATATAAGTGAGATCATAGGGTATTTGTCTTTCTCATTCTGACTTATCTCACGTAGGTTATACATTCTATTGGGTTGTTGGAAAAGTCATGACGCATTTTTGCAATGAAAAACAGAAAAAAAATACATCATGACGGCTTTTCCAACAACCTAATAGGTCCATCCATGTTGTTGCAAACGGTAAGATTTCATTCTTTTTTATGGCAGAGTAATTCCTTTGGATAGATACTCAGAAGTTGAGTTATTGGATCATAAAGTAGTTCTACTTTTAGTTTTTTGAGGAATCTCCATGCTATATTACATAGTGGCTGCACCAATTTGCAGTTCCACCAACAGTGCACCCTCACTAACTCCACAACCTCACTAACACTTGTTTGTTGATTTACTGATGATAGCTATTTTGACAGGCGTGAGATGATATCTCATTGTGGTTTTAATTTGTATTTCTCTGATGATTGGTGACACTGAGCATCTTTTCATATGTCTATTGAGCATGTGTATGTCCTCTTCGGAGAAATGTCTATTTAGATTCTCTGCCCATTTTAAAATTATATTTGTGTGTGTTGAGTTTTATGATATTTTAATAAACTTTGAATATTAACCCCTTATCAGATGTATTATTGGTGAATATCTTCTCCCATTCAGCAGGCTCTCTTTTCTTTTTGTTGGTGGTTTCCTTTGCTGTGCAAAACCTTTTTAATTTGATGTAGTCCCATTTGTTTATTTTATTCTTTTGCTTCCCTTACCTGAGGAGAGATATCAGAAAAAATATTACTAATAGCAACATCAGAGGGTTTACTACCTATGTTTTTTTTTTTAGGAGTTTTATGGTTTCAGGTCTTACAATTAAGTCTTCAGTTAATTTTGAGTTGATTCTTGTATATGTTGTAAGAAGTTGGTCCAGTTTCACTTTTTCGCATGTATCTGTCCAGTTTTCCCAAAATCATTTATTGAATTGCCTCCTTAATCATAGATTAAATGACCATATAAACATGGATATATTTCTTGGCTCTGTTCCATTGATCTATGATCTATATGTCTGTTTTTATGCCAGTACCATGCTGTTTTGATTACTATGGCCTTGATAGTTTGATATCCAGTAGCATGATACCTCTAATTTTGTTCTTCTTTCTCAAGATTGCTGTGGCTATTCAGGATCTTTTGTGGTTCCACATAAATTTTAGGATTATTTGTTCTAGTTCTGTGAAAAATGCCTTTGATATTTTGACAGGGATTGCATTAAATCTATAGATTGCTTTGGGTATTGTTGACATTTTTAATGATGTCAATTCTTCCTATCCATGAGCAATAAATATGATTCCATGTTTTTGTATCTTCTTAAATTTCTTTCCTCAGTGTCTTATAGTTTTCTGAGTATAGGTTTTTTATCTCCATGGTTAAATTTGTTCCTAGGTATTTTAGTTTTATTTATTTATTTTTTTGATGCAGTTGTAAATGGGATAGTTTCCTTAATTTCTCTTTCTGATAGTTCATTATCGGTGTATAAAAATCCAATCAATTTATGAATATTAATTTTTTATCCTGCTACTTTACTGAATTCATTTATCAGTTCTAACAGTTTTTGTGGAGTCCTTAGGATTTTCTCTATATCGTATCATGTCATCTGCAAAAAATGACAGTTTCACTTCTTTCGAAATTGGATACCTTTTATTTCTTTTTTTTTTGTCTGATTGCTTTGGGTAAGACTTCTAATACTATGTTGAATAAAAGTTGTGAAAGTAGACACCCTTGTCTTGTTCCTGATCTTAAGGAAAAAGCTTTTAGCTTTTCTTCATTGAGCATATTAGCTGTGGGTTTGTCATATATGGACTTTTTTATGTTGAGATATGTTCTCTCTATTCCCACCACTTGGCTGAGAGTTTTTATCATAAATGGATGCTGGGTTTTGTCAAATGCTTTTTCTTCATCTATTGAGATGAGATTTTTTTTTTTCAACCTTCATTTTGCTTATGTGGTGTCTCACAGCAAGTGATTTGTGAATATTGAACCAACCTTGCATCCCAGGGATAAATCCCATTTGATGATGGTGTGTAATCCTTTTAATACATTGCTGAATTCATTTTGCTAACATTTTGTTGAGAACTTTTGTATCTGTGTTCATCAGGGATATCATCCTATAATTTCCTTTTTTTGTAATGTCTTTGTCTGGTTTTGAAATCAGGGTAATGGTAGCATTGTAAAATAAGCTTGGGAGCTTTCCCTCCTCTTAAATTTTTTTTGAAATAATTTGAGAAAGGTTGGTGTTAATTCTTCTTTGAATGTTTGGTAAAATTCACCTGTGAAGCCATCTAGTCCAGGACTTTTGTTTGTTGGGAGCTTGTTGATTGCTGATTCCATTTTGTTAGTAGTAATCAGTCAGTTCAGATTTTCTGTTTCTTCCTAATTCAGCCTTAGAAGATTGTACATTTCTAGGAAATTATCCATTTTTTTCCTGACTGTCCAATTTGTTGGTATATATTGGGTTGTCGGAAAAGTCATGATGTATTTTTTCTATGTTTTTTTGTTACAAAAATGAGTCATGGCTTTTCTGACAACCCAATAATTGTTTGTAATATTTTCTTTTAATCCTTTGTATTTTTGTGGTTTCAGTTATCACTTCTCCTCTCTTCTTTCATTTCTGATTTTGTTTATCTGGGTCCACTCTCTTTTTTTCTTTATGAGTCTGGTTAAAGGTTTATCAATTTTATTTATCTTTCCAAAGAACCAGCTCTTAGTTTCAGTGATCTTTTGAATGCGTTTAAGACTCTACTTTGTTTATTTCCACTCTGATTTTTATTATTTTCTTCTATTCACTTTGGGCTTTGTTTGTTGTTCTTTTCCTAGATCCTTTAAGTGTAAGGTTAGATTATTTATTTGAGGCTCTTTTTGTTTATTGAGGTACACCTGTATTGCTATGAATTTCACTCTTAGGACTGCTTTCACTGTGTCCCATAGATTTGGGGTCATTGTGTTTTCATTTTCATTTGTCTCAAGGTATCTTTTGATTTCTTCCTTGATTTTGTTGTTGACCACATTCATCATTTAGTAGCATGTTATTTAGTCTCCATACGTTTGTGTGTTTTTCAGTTGTTTTCTTGTAATTGATTTCTAGTTTCATACCATTATGTTCAGAGAAGATGCTCGATATGATTTCAATCTTAAATTACTGAGACTTGTTTTGTGGCCTAACATGTAGCCTATCTTAGAAAATGTTCCATGTGCACTTGAAAAGAATGTATATTCTGCTGCTTTCTGGTGAAATGCTCTAAAAATGTATATTAAATCAATGTGGTCTAGTATGTCATTTAAGGCTACTGTTTCCTTGTTGTTTTTCTGTCTGGAAGATCTGTCCATTGGTGTCACTGGGGTGTTAAAGTCTCCTACAATGTTTATATTACTGTCAAACTCTTCCTTTATGTCAGTCAATATTTGCTTTATATATTTAGGAACTCCTCCTACATTGGATGTATAAATGTTTGCAAGGGTTATATCCTCTTGTTTGATTGATCCCTTTGTCGTTATGTAATGTTCTTTTTTGTCTTTAATTATAGCTTTTGTTTTAAAGTCTATTTTTTTGGTATAAGTATTGTTATCTCAACTTTTTTTCATTTCCATTTGCATGAAATATCTTTTGCACCCCTGTACTTTTGGTCTGTGTGTGCCTTTTGATCTGAAGTGGGTCTCCTGTAGACAGCATATGTATGGGTCTTGTTTTCTTATCCATTCAGTTACCCTATGTCTTTTGATTGGAGCATTTAATCCATTTACATTTAAAATTATTTTAATATATACATCGTTATTGCAATTTTACTATTCATATATTTTATCTTTTTGTTGTTGTTTTAAAGAATTTCCCCTAACATTCCTTGTAATACTGGTTTGGTGGTAATCAACTTTTTTAGCTTTCTTGTCTTGGAAGCTCTTTATCTGTTCTTCAATTTTAATTGATAGCTTTGCTTGGTAGTGTCGATTGTAGGTCCCTGCTTTTCATCACTTTGAATGTGTTGTGCCAATCCCTTTGGTCTGCAATGTTTATGTTTAGAAGTTAGCTGATAGTCTTATGGGAGCTCCCTTTTAAGTAATTAGCTACCTTTCTCTTGCTTCTTTTAGGATTCTCTCTTTGTCTTTAACTTTTACCATTTTAATTACAGTATGCCTTGATAGGGCCTATTTGGGTTCATCTTGTCTGTGATTCTCTGAACTTCCTAGACTTGTATGTATATTTCCTTCAACGGGTTAGGCAAGTTTTTTGTCATTATTTCTTCAAATAGGTTCTCAATCCCTTGCTTTCTTCTTCTGGTACCCCTGTGCTGTGAATGTTGTTACACTTGATGTTGTCCCAGAGGTTTCTTAAACTATCCTCATTTTATCTTTTTAGGGGGTGGGGGATTCTTTTTTGTTGTTGTTGTTTCAGTTGGGTGTTTTCTGCTTCCTTGTCTTCCAAATTGCTGATTTGATCCTCTGCTTCATCTAGTCTGCTGGTGAGTCCTTCTAGTGCATTCTTTATTTCTTCACCTCTGACTGGTTCTTTTTTATGGTTTCTATGTCCTTTTTCATGCTTGCTATCTCTCTGTTGAAGTTCTCACTATGTTCCTTGAGTATCCTTATAACCATTGTTTCAAACTCTGTCTCTGGTAGGTTGATTGCCTCCATTTCATTTAATTTTTTTTTCTGGAGTTTTTCTCCTGTTCTTTCATTTGGAACATATTTTTTTGTTTCCTCATTTTTGCTGCCTCTCTGTGTTTATTTTTATGTATTAGATAGATCTGCTATGTCTCTAAGCCTTGGGTGGGTGGCCTTATGTAGTAGGAGCCTTGTGGGGCCCATAGCACAATTTCCCTGGTCAACTGTGCAGGTGCTCCACAAGTGTTTCTTGTGTGGATTGTGTGTGCCCTCCTATTATATTTGAGCCTTTATTGCTATTGGCATGTTAGTGGGTGGGATTGACCCTCAGCCTGACTGGCTGTGGGGTTGGGCCAAAACCATAGCTTACGAGCTGCTGTGCTGGGGACTTACCCATATGGAACAGGATTCACTCCATTGGGCTCTGGTGCTTGCTGAGACTGCCCTTTGGGTATGCCACTTGTGGGGCTAATTGGGTGGTGCTCTGCTGTGGTCTGAAGCTGACCTTCAGGTATGTTGGTTCTGGGCCTCGCAACATGGCTTCTTTTTATATCCTAAGCTATAGGACTTCTGTTTAGCTAGATTTCAGATGGTTCTCCAGGTTGATTTTTCTATAATTTAGTTGCAATTTTAATGTGGTCACAGAAGGAGGCAAGCACAGCATTTATCTACTCCTCCATCTTGGATCTTCTAGTTGTCACATTTTAAAAAGTAATAAGAAACTTAATTTTAATAGTATATTTTATTTAACCTAATATATCAAAAACAGTAACATGTAATCAATATCAAAAATTATTAATGAGATATTTTACATTCTTTTTTGTATTGTCTTTCACATTTTACCTTTCAACACACCTCAACTTAGAATGGCCACATATCAAGCGCTCAGTGGCTACATGTGACTAGCAGCTACTATGGTGGACAGTGTAGTTATAAATAAATATCATCTATCCTGGGTGAGGGTCCCAATGAGATCTGACCCTAGAAAGTGGGCAGTGGTTCTGAAAACACAGTTGCAGCCCAACAAATCAGAGCCTGTCTGCCTGTCTGTCTGAGATCATAAGGCACAATCAAAATCAATCCACGAGGAGTCTTGAGCCTCTTCCAGTTTATTTAGGCCTGACATGGGGTGGAAACCCTTCACATCCACCTTTTCTCTGTAGTCTGTTGGTTCAGTCTGATCAGATCTTGGTTGGTAGGCCGGCGGTGGGAAGTTTGCTACCTGTGGAGAAACTTCATTAATTAATTCAACAAATATTTACCAGACAGCTTCTGTGTGCCAGGCACTATTCTAGAACTTGGGGTACAGCAATGAAAAACGTTCAGATTCCTACCTTTGAGGGAGTGGACAGATAATAAAAAGTAAACAAAATAAATAAGCAGACTGACTAGTATAATAGAAAGTGGGGAGTACCATGGAAAAAAATGAAAAAAATAGAACAAGGTAAGGAAATAAGTGCTAGGGATGGGGCAAGTTGCAGTATTAAATTTTGTGGTTAAAGTAGGTCACATTGAGAAGATGAGATTTTTAGCAAGTCTGTATGCAAAGCAGTGAAGGAGGTTAAGAAGTTGGCCAGTAAAGTACCCAGACACAACAGGTAGAGCCAAGGCCCTCAGGTGGTCAGGAATGTCCCTAACCTGTTCCAGAAACAACAAAAAGACCAGTGTGTCTGGAGAGGAATGAGCAAGGTGGAGAGTATCAAGAGACGAAACCACAGAGGTAGAGTGGTAGGGGCCTAGATCGTATGGGGCCTTGCAGACAATTGAAAGGAAACTGGCTTGCAAAAGGGTAGCTGGCAGGGTAGTGAGGTCAAGAGAAAGCTTTTGTAAAAATCAACTTTATAGAAGCATAATTTACATTTAATACATTTGAAGTATACAGTTTGAGTTTTGACAAATGTATATATCCTACATGTAATATAATCTCTACCACTATCAAGATATATACCACTTGCATTACCGCCCAAAATTCTATCATGCCCCTTTATAGTCAATCCCTCACACCACCATATCTCAACCTCCAGCCCCAGGCAACCACTGATCTGCTTTTTGTCACTGAGATTCATTTTGCCTTTTCTAGAATTCCATGTAAATTGAATCATACAAGAGGTACTCTGTATCTGACTTCTTTTACTCAGCATAGTTTTGAAATACAGCCATGTTGCTGAATGTGTCAGTAGTTCCTCCCTTTATGGCATTGAATAGTATTCCACTGTATGGATATACCACAATTTGATTACCCATTCACTGCCTGTTGAACATTTGAGTTGTTTCCAGGTTGGGGCTATTATGATTAAAGATGCTATGAATATTTGTATACAAATCTTTGCGTGGACATAAAGTTCACTTCTCTTGGGTAGATGTCTAAGAGTAGAATTGTTGGATCGTATGGTAATATATGTAATTTTATAAGAAATTACAAAAATGTTTTCAAAAATGACTCTATACTTTTACATTCTTACCAGCAATGTATGTATGAGTTCCCATTGCTCCACAGATTTACCAACACTTGGTATTGTCAGTCTTTAAATTATAAATGAAGATTGTTATTTTTTTAATTTTAAAAAAAATTTTTCAGTTACAGGTGACATTCAATATTATATTAATTTCAGGTGTACTGCATTGTTTTGTTTTAATAGACTTTTTATTTTAGAATAGCTTAAGATTCAAAGAAGAATTGAAAAGACAGTGTAGAAAGCTCTGGTATACCCTTCACCTAGAATTTTTAACATTTTTTGAACTCATGTCAAAATTAAGAAATTAACCTTCGGACAATATTAATAGCCCAACAATAATCTCTAATCAGATTTCACCAATTTCCTCATTGATGTCCTTTTTCTGTTCCAGGAAACCACGTTGCATTTAGTCAACATGTCTCAATCTTCTCCAATCTGTGATTATTTCTGTCTTTACTTGTTTATTTTATGACCTTTACAGTTTTAAAGAGTACTGGTCAAGTTTTGTGTAGAATGTTCCTCAATTTGAGTTAATGTGAGGTTTCCTTATGATTCAACTGGGGTTATGGGTATTGGGGAGGAACGTCCCAGAGGCGAAGTGCCCTTCTCATTTACAGGGTACAAGATGGCAACATGGCTTATCACTGGTGATGTTACCATCATCACTTGTTTAAGATGGTGTCCACCAGGTTTCTTCCCTATAAAGTTACTATTTTTCCCTTCCATACTCTACTTTTTGTAATCCAGTCACCAAATGCAGTCCACCCTCAAGGAGAGAGGATTGAAACTCCACCTCCTTGAGGGAGGGAGTATCTACATGTATTATTTAGAGTTCTATATGGGAGATTTTTTTTCCCCTTCTCCATTATTTCTTAATTTGTTGCAACATTTATTATAGAGAAAACTTTCTTTTTAAAAGATGAGAAAATAATAGCGTATTTGTATGTTGATGGAAATACAGAGCAAAATATTGTGATAGTTTCTTTAGTTTTTTTAGCAAACGTTGAAATGTTTTTCACTGTTAGAGTTTATACCAGGCCTTTGTACATGTCATTTTAAACTCCACTTTTACCCTTAATTCAGCTTCTTTAGGCCTGTTGGAGGTTAGAGGGCCTATTAAAGTTGGGGTAGAGATTTCCTACATGGCCTAACCCTGGCTAAGAACTTCTCAGAACCAGATGTCAGGTTTGGTTATCCAGCAGAACCTCTTGGTGCTTTTGGAAGGGGTTGCCTCTCTCCCCAACCCTCATCCTTTCCAGCTCCTCAGCCCACAAGAGCCCAGTGCAGGAAAAGGATTTCTAGGGCTAGGCAAGAGCTCATACATATTTTCCTTTGATTAAGAAAGAACCGGACATCTGTCATGGGGAACTATGGCAGCAGGAGCCCTCTGGAAAGGACTGTGGGGGCTGATGATGACTGTGGGGGAGGATTCTAGAGAAGGAAGGCAGATGGACCTCCTTGGATCTAACTCAAAATCCAGAACAGTGAGCTCTGTGTTTCTTCTGTCCCCTCTTTGGGAGGATGGAGCTCCGAGGATAACAGTCAAGGTTCAGAGTCCTGGCTGGGGGCTCAGGAGAGGGGCAAGTGTGAGCACTCCTGGGCAGGGGGATGAGATATGAATGGCCTTGGAGGTTCAGGTTAGAAACTCAATGGTGGAAGAGACAGCCCAGGAAAGAGAGAGGCCCAGGACAGGAGCTGAAAGGGACTTTGGCCACTGCCAGTCAGCTTACCCCCCTGACACATACCTTTATCCCCCCCACCCCAATCCCTACACACACAAACCTTTCATCTGGCCTCCAACTGGGGAACTCCAGGCCCACATGCTGGGGCCCAAAGGGTGTGGGGGTGGTGGAGAGAGTGTTTGTGACAAAGGTGACATATCCTGGGTGGCAGAAATGATCTCCAGGCATGTATTTTGCAGAGGCTAGCAGTATGGTGTCTACATAGATGTATATATCTGCAGATGAATCAATCCACACCCTGCCGTGCCACCAGAAGAACTGTCACCATTGAAAGGAAGGTGGTAAATTCCCTCTCATTCAGAGAATACCTCCGTCTTCTCAACCAGCTGCCCACGGGTTTCTCATCAAGATAGTAATTCATTGTGCAGGGAAGGGAACTTACCCTGTGGAAATTCCCACTTCCTCCTGAGAACAGTTAGCAAAGCGTTAACTTTGGTAAGAATACCCCTGTCCTCCATGCATCCCGTGGCAGCTTTTCTCTTTGGAAGCATTCAGTTACTTAGGTCTTATCCAAATTCTCCATGCTGGTCTGAAAAATGCCAGGGGCAGCCCTAGGGGTGAGTGTCACAAGCACCAATGACATAATAGATCAGAGCAGACAATATAGTATTTTCCCAGCCTTGCATCTTCTTCCAATGGCAGCATTTTGGTTTTCCTTTGGTGCAGCAGCTCTCTGTACCTGTGTTTCCTTAGAGGCAGGGGCATGTGGCCCAGTCCTGGCTGAGCACAGTGGTACACCTCTCTGGCCCCAAAGATGGACATATAACCCAAGCTGGGCCAGGCAGAGTCAACTTTGGCAGGCATCGCTAGACTTGAGCCTAGGGCACAGCCTGCCTGAGAACGGAGCTGATGCTGAGAAAAGGAAAGCTAAGAGATGAACAGAGTCCTGAAAGCATACTTGGTGCTTCTGGCTTCCAGCTGGTCTTTTCAGTTATAGAACCAAGTCAATTTCTTTCCTCCCTCCCTCCTTCCATCTCCTTCCCTCTCCTTCCTTTCTTCCTTCCTTCTTTCCTTCCTTCCTTCTTTCCTTCCTTCCTTCCTTCCTTCCTTCCTTCCTTCCTTCCTTCCTTCCTTCCTTCCTTCCTCCTTTCCTTTCTCCCTCTCCTCCTCCAACTTCTTTCTCTCTCTCTTTTCTACTTACTTTGGCTCAGTCCAGTTTGAGTTTGGTTTTTGTCTCTTGAACTAAAACTGTCCTAACAAATACCCTAGTAGCATTGCCACTTCACACGCCTGTCCAACCCCTCTCCTTACAATACTGTTGGAGAAAGGCGTAATCCCCTTTGGTCCCATACACTGTAAAATAAGAACATAGTTTAAAAACTGAATACATGTAATCTTTTATTATACAATTATTACAAAATTTAGTTTTTTAATTATAGAAGAGGGGGGAAATTACCCATGACCCAACTACTATTGAGCATATTAGCTTATTTCCTTACAAGTGTTTCCCCATATACATTTACATAGTGATAACACTAGTGCACACAAAATGTAGACTGCTGTCATTATCATCATCATCATCATCATACAGCTATTGTTATTAGCATTTCTCTCTTCCTGTGGTTTTTTTCAAAGTCTCCATTTTCGTAGAGGTAGAGGGGTTGTGAGATTGGAAAGTAAGTACATCACCTAGAACCATGTAAACCCACTTGTTTAGGTGGGAGCTGTTACTGCGATTAACCATTCTTTTATTTCCAGGAGCCTAGCTTTCATCACCTAGAGTTTTATACAAATGCCTGGGCTGCACCCCTAGAGATTCTGATTTAGTAGATCTGGGGTGGGTTCCAAGAGTTTGTATTCTAAGTGATACCAATGCTGCAGGTCTCAGAGTATAAAACTCATCCGCGGGCTAAAATGCGTTTGCTAGTCAGATGAAATGTGAGAAGTGCAGACATGGACAAGTCCTAACTTTCAGTTTAATAGTCATTTGCCAAACACTAATTCGTGCACCTATGGCTTTTCAGAAGCCTACATTTTTCTTGGGGCCAAGTTTCCAAGGGGTGTATGACCTACAGCTTCAATGTCTAAAGCCCCTGGGAACTCCTAATTTCACATAGCCTAAAAAAGGAGAACATTACTGAAGCATTTCTTTCACTATTCTCTTACAACCTTCGTTCACTTGATTAGAGGTTTAGGGGCAAGCTGTGGGGGATTGAAGCCTCAGTTTGTATTCATATTTATTGAGTTTTGAGGACTATGTTGGGGGATGCAATGATGAATAAAATCTGGTTCCTGTCCTCTAGAGCTGACAGTCAATGGAAAAATGAACACAAAATAAGTAAATGCGACATGACTTGGGGAAGAGTGAGGGTAGAGGAAGAGTGGAGAAGGGGCACTCACCTGGTCTTCATAACTGGGAAGGCTGAGCTGAGTTAGAGTAAGCAGTTAGCCAGGTGAAGGAAAGCCGGAAGGGCATCTGTGGCAAAAAGAATAGCAAAGGCCAAGGCAGGATTTGTGAAACGTCCTGGTGCCACTGCGGGTGGGATGGTGAGAAACAGGCTGAGATGGGGCAGGTGCAGACAACCTCAGCTGAAAGGACAGCTTGGGACCTATCTCTGATCCTCAAACCCACCATGGAGCCAGCACAGGACCATTTGGGGAATGTCAACCAGTCCACTCAGCATAGGAACCATTTGGGATATTTCAACCAGTCGACTCAGCATAGGACCATTTGGGGAATTTTAACCAGTCCACTGAGTGGAATGACTTGCTTTCTTTGATTGCTGACAATTTCACCTCAAAGGCAACACATTTGGTCAATAATTCCCCCAGACTGGTTTTGGCCTGCACACACCTGGCCACCACATGGCCCCATCAATAGTTTCAGGTGGAGCTAGAACAACATGTCTATCTAAGGATAATGTATTTTATTGGGTTGCTAGTAATAAAGACCCCAGTGGATTAAATGAAATACAGTCATATTTTCTCTAGAAAGCAGTCCAGAGTTCATATGGAGGCCCAGTGGTCAAACTCAAGCACCTCTGGCATTCAAATCCTCTATCTTTGATGGCAGGACTCGATGTCTGGCAGTGTCAGCATCACTGGGAACTCCTTAGAAACACCGAATGGGGCCTGCTCCAGGCATACTAAACCACAGTCTGCATTATAACAACCCCCCCCCCCCACCAAGTGATTTATTTGAATACCTGTAGTGGACAGGTTAGTCTTACTATTCATTGCCACGAAGACAATTGCACACCCGGTGGAACCACGGGTAAAAAGGCATTTGAAAGGATTTGTAGGATGTGGGCTTTTATTAGGTGAATTTTGGGAGGATCCAAGAAAGCAGGGGTTTGCTCTGGATTGGGTGCTGTCAGGAAACGGAACAACTCTATGACGAGGAATCTTAGTAAATGTTATCTATAAAGGAGGGCAGACCAGATGGGCACTAAAGCTGTAACTGGTAAAGAAGCAGCTGTCACTTATATTAGCCAGGAGAGGGAGGTGTTTAGTATCTTGGTTGTTTTTGTCTGTATTCAGAAAGAATTAGAAGTGGTCTCTTTTAGGGCTGGC
Source organism: Aselliscus stoliczkanus (assembly GCA_033961575.1). Taxonomy (NCBI): domain Eukaryota; kingdom Metazoa; phylum Chordata; class Mammalia; order Chiroptera; family Hipposideridae; genus Aselliscus; species Aselliscus stoliczkanus. The sequence continues at coordinate 31,595,774 of CM066731.1, forward strand.
CGAGTGGCTCAGTTGGTTAAGAGCTCACTCAAGAATGCGAGCTGAGCTCTGAGCAACAGCAGTTCAATGCCCAGCCCAAGCTGAGCTGCCAACAGGTGGCAGGATGGCTCAGCTACAAAAAAAAAAAAAAAAAAAAAGAAGTTGTCTGTTTTGACTCACTCCTTCACAATCGCACAGTGACCTTGTCTGATGTTAATGTTCTTTCAGATTGTTTATGCCCAACAAGAGAAATCAAGACCAGTGTCTAACAAGACAAAGGCCTAGTTGAAAGTGTCAGGCCAGTGTACCAATGTCAGGGCTGGTTTTTCCTTTCTCAATATTAAAGATCGAGAGTCAGTGTTTTAGTTTGTGGCCTCCTTTTTTAAGGTTGCTTCGTTGTCCAACATAGTTGCTAGAGCTGCAGCTATCACATTAGTATTCCAGGGGCAGGAACAGGGGAGAGCAGGGTAGAGAGTATCTTTCCCAGGGGCCGGGCCGAGTGGCACGGTGGTTAAGCTCTGGCTTGGGACGCCAGCGGCCCCGGTTTGGATCCCATATGAGGGCCAGTGACACTGCCCTCAAAAAAATAAAAAGAGAGTATCTTTCCCAGCTTCCTTTAATTTTTTAGGAGCCCCGACCCAACTCCTTGCTTTTATACCTTATTGGTTGCCCCTAGTTTCAAGAGAATTAGGAAATACTGTCTTTTAGCTGGGCATGTTGCATTTCCCCAAATCAGGTACTTTCAGTAAGGCAGACGGGGAAACTGGGTATAGAGTAGGTTACTGGCAGTCTCTCTCAGACAGCGAAGGCTGGGCTCAGGAATGGGGAAATTCCAGGCCTTGAAGGGTGTCAAGATTTTATCTTCTCCTTATCAGTATTTAACATTCCTATAGCCAGAATTGGCCAGAAGCTTCACAGTAAAATAGGATAAGCCTGTCTCCAGGGTCTGTAAGAAATTCTTGTAAGGTAGAATTTGCTTTTCAAGTTTTCCATACCACTGGCTGGAAGAGCAGGGGTGGTATAAATACATAAATCAGAACCTCCCCATGGGAGGGCTGTTGAAACCAGAAAGAAGATGTCTCTGAGAAGAGTCAGTCTGCTCTATTAGGTTTTTTCCCATCTTAGAGAGGAGGAACAGTGGGAAGAGGATGACTTAAAACAAGATACCAGAGCTAATAGGAAGGCAGCATGCTTTCGCTTTTATTCCACAAACCAGCACAACAGCTGGGAATATGCAGTACGGTCATCCTAGTGTCCAATTCACAGGCACTCAGGCCAGTCCCACCACACACATCACCACCAGTTCAAGTGTGTCCCCCCGTCATTTTCCGGTAGCCCCCAAAGGGACCTCTCACATGGACCCCATTCATAGTGTGCCGTTTGCCAGGTTCATTGCCTCATTTAAAACAATTTACTGCACGTTTTCTAGACAACAGGCCCAGTGCTAGACAAATAATTCAGGTGTCAATGAGAGAGACACACCACTGATTGTATACAGCTGACAGCTTATTGGGGGAAGACACAATTATCTAATAAATATATAACTATAAATTGTGCAAGTGCTATGATTAAGAATCTGACAGTGACCAAACAGGAGATAGGGTGTTCCTTAAAAATACCCCAAGCATTGGTGTTTTCCCACTTCAGGGCACAACTGCTATTCTTTCTGTGAGGAACAAGCTTTCCACTACATATCCCCATGACTCACTTGTTTCAGGTCTTTATTCCAGTGTCACCTTCTCAATGACGCTGCCCTTGACACCCACCTCCATCCCCTGAACTATCTGTGTTCTATTTTCTCCATAGTTTTGCCATCTATAATTAACATTTGGTTTATCGACTGTTTCCCCTCCTCTCCACTAAAACTTCGTTCCATGAGATCAGGGGGTTTTGTCTGTTTTGTCACTGCTGTGTCCCCAGCGTTCAAAAACACTATGTAATAGGGCTTCGGTGAATGTATGTTGAATGAATGAATGCGTTAGTGAATGAATGAGTTCGTGAATGAAAAGCACAAGCAGTCAGGGAGGGCCCCTGGGGCCACTAATGTGATAACTTGTCTTTTCCGCTTTGGAAGGCTGATGAAACAAATGTTGAAGGTGATTTGATTTCTCTCTTAGCTCTACTCCACCAGCTGCTATTTTGGACAGAATGGCTTGGAAAAGCCAAGTGTGGAAGTGCAGGAGGAGGACAAAGTGGGAGGCCATTGCAGTGGCTGAGGCAGAGAAAACAGTGCCTGGACAAGACAGCCGGACGTGGCACTGGAGGAAAGTGGACAGCTCGAGAGACATTTTGTAGGTGGATTTGACAACACTGGATTGTGCTGAGTGGGACGGGTGAGGGAGAAGTGTTGAAACTGACCCCTAGAATTCTGGCCTCTGCCACGTGAGATAGGGAAGATGGGAGAAAGAAGGATAGTTGGGGGAAGCCAAGAGTTTCCGTTGGGATGTGCTTTACTGTCCTGCTCTGCCCCAACTGTTGACATCCACAGCCCTCGAGCTTGCGCCCAGAGTCTCAAGCGCTGCCCCTAGGACGGTGCCTGGCCAGGGAAGGCCTGTGGCTCTGTGCGGCTGGGCTTGAAGCCTGCTTGAGGAGCCTGAGCAATGCTGGGTTCTGTCATCTCCTCTGGCCCTCACCCTTCTAAGATGCAGGGCCTTACCCTACTCCATGGGAATGGGAGAGGTACAGATGCCGGCAGCTCCTGCACTGTCCCACTCCAACCCAACCTACCCGGCTCGACTGATTGAAAAGACCGTTGCCAGTGTCCCCAGGGGCAAGATTCAAATAATTAATAAGCAATATAGCATTCACACTGCCAGCCTGGAAGCCTGTCCGTGTAACTATCAGCTCCTGTCCACCAACACGGATGGAAGGGGCAGGGAGAAGCTACTGAAGTCTCAAACCCTCCCCAGAGCCTTGAACTAAGTGCTTGATAGACACCGCAAGGACCCAGCCCAGCAGCCTTCTCCGAGGGCTCTATCCCCAGTTCCAGGGGGACCAAAAGGCCTCTGTTGAGCCCCACGTGCTACAAAACCAAGTCCAGTCTCCTCACGGTTTGCATATTCTCACTTCCTGCACTTTTCTTCCTGTCCCTACCTTCTTTTCCCCAGATAAGCTCCAATCCCATCCCCACGTCTCCTCCTCACTCCACCTCCTCCTTGAAGTCACCCCTGGCTCCTTCTCTTCCTTGTCTGTGGTTCTCCTCTGGGCTATTAGGCATCTGTATGTTTCAGCATGAGGGTGGTGGTGGCAAGCAGATAGATTCCCATCTGCCACTGTGTGGCCTCGGGCAAGGAACTTAATTTCTCTGTGCCTCATCTATAGATGAGGATACTAGAATCCACACAAGAGGCTTCTGGGAGGATAAAATGACACCCTGTTTGCAAAACATGCAGCCTCGTGTCTGGGGTGCGGTAGGGACTCCACAGAGATCAGCTATTATTCTAGTGACAAGTCTCCATAACACTCAACATCACACCAGGCATTCAGTAGGCGCACAGCAAGTGCTCAGTGGCTAAATGGGCTGAATCTCAATCTTTAGTTGCCGGACATGGGTTATGCATTAAGGCATTAGTTTCCATTTTTTTTTTTTTTATGGACTTGTCTCATATATGCAGGACTGGAGAAGCACAAGGCTGATCTCTCATCTCCTCAGAGCCTGAGCTGGCAAAGAGGCAGTGGGTCAAGTTCACAGGTTAGTGTAGAAGCTGGGCCCCTTTCAAGGGATGGAGAGAACATTTCTTACTACTCATCCCACCCTTTTTCTCATAGGCATCCCTAAAGCAAGAGCAGTTTTTAAGGCAACGCTTTTTCTCAAAGACAGACTCCAGAAACTCTCTGAAAAATCTTTCAGGTCCCATGGGAACTGTTGTAGCGATTGAGACGCTGTCCAAGAGTGGTGAGCATCTCTGGCATGTGATCATCATAACACCTCCTTTACTAACCCTGTCCTGAACTCCCAGGCCTGGACTAACCATTTTATATACATATCTCTCCTGTCACCCCCATCATAACCCCATTCTACAGGTGAGGAATCCAAGGCTTGCCAAGGTTAAGTACCTTACTCAAGGTTACAGAGCTGGTAAATAGCAGGCCCAAGATGTCCACACTGTTTGTCCCATCCCAGCCAACACTCCTGCCACTGGGCCACTGCCTTTTGTAACAGGGCAAGCTCTGGCCTAGAACCCGAGAACCCAGCTCTGAGCCAATGATGGACCCTCCTACTGGAACCTCAGCTTCATCACTTTCTAAACAGGGGAAGGAAAGGCCACCCTCCCATTACCCAGGTCAGGGGCTTTGGGTGGGGACAGGAAAAAACTAAAGAATGAAAAAAACCTTTTTTTAAATTTATAACTACCCAGCAATTTATATATCCACTCCCCCTAATTCCGGCAACTCTGAATATGAGAAAAGCATTCAGCCGTTTGAACAAGTCTTTTGAACATGTGAACTTTCTGGAAGTCACATGTCATTTTCACTTTCACCTATTAAAACTGAAGCTTACATTCAGCATTTTAGAAAGCTTCTCGGTGCGGAGGCGGCCACCAGCCAGCAGTGCAGGCTGGGTCTCTGGCCTGTGCCAGAGGTCATTGCTCTCTGGAAGCAGAGACCTACAAGCTCAGCAAGCTGCAGGCTTGTGCTCAACCCTGAACTTATTTTGAAAGTAAAACCTGCAAAAAGGTCACAATGAACCAACAGAAAATATTTAACATCTGTCATTATCTCAACTCACTGTGGGCTTGGGAGTGGGACATGGCACATTGCGAGAGCCAGTGAGGAAAAACTGAGCCATGAGGAAATGGAATCCCTGGGCTGGAGGAGACCCTTTTACACATCTGTTTCCTTCATAAGGGATCCCTAACTCCCAGCTCTGCCAGGTGGAAACCAAACCAGCCCTGGGCTAGGAGCCAGAGTAAGAGCTTACCTGGAAGTGGCATCTGCTAAGCTCTTCGAACCGAATGTATTGTACAAGCTGCTATTTTAACGATCATAAATTCATACAGCGGGTTCCTCCAATCCAGTACCCTCACTACCATGTTCGTGGAGTCACTTTTCAATTTACTGGGTACAGAGGAGACCCTGTGCATGGGGCCAAGCAGAGGGTGTGTGTGTGTGTGTGTGTGTGTGTGTGTGTGCGCACATGCACCCGCCTACATTTTTCAGGAGTGAGGATATTTGCATAACACAGATATCTTTGCAGATAGCAGACAAACAGGAAGTTTCAGAATCTATGCCATTTCCGTTCACTGTGAATCAGCAGCCTCTTTCTTCTCAGAGAAATAATGAAAATCGCAGGGTACGGCACTGGAACTTGAAGTACAGGACAGGAGTACAAAGGCCTCCAAAGTCACTGTCTTTGGCGGGAGGGTTTCCCTGGACACCTACCCCTACCTGAACTCCTCAAGCCCCTGCTGGCCACCTACCAGGGCTTCCTAGAGTGTTTCAAGAGATGTTTGGATGCCAGCCCTAAACTCATTAAAAAACAGCCTCCAGCCAGGAGGCCAAGGGTAGCCCCACCTCCTAGTTCCAGGGTTGTATGATAGAGAGGCCTTTGTAGTAGCAGGCACACCCAAGAAAGAGCACCCAGATACATAGGATCAGACACCCCCCACCGCACCCCTGGCTCTGCCAGAGGAAACCTGCACAGGCCACTTTCTCCTCTGAGCCTTGGTTTCCCTATCAGTTAATTGGGCCTGATAATGACTCCCTGCAGGTTTAGGGCTAAAAATACATGGAAAAGGCAGGGAATTAAGGCAGCATATAAAAGCACAGGCTTTGGGGTCAGATATCTGAATTCAAAACCCAGCTCCACTGTGTACTGGCTGTGAGAATGGGCAAATTACCTAATTTTCCAAGTCTTAATTTGCCCATGTGTGAAATGGAGACATTAAGAATATCCACCTGCTAATCTATTGAGAAGGTTAAATGATATAATGACTTAGCACTGAGCATGGTGTCTGGCTCACAGAAAACTCAATGAAGTGAAGCAGTTTTCCGACCAACTCCTTCCCTTTCTCCATCCTCCTGTCCCACCCAATGCTGCAAGATCTGTGAGGTGGGGACCACTGCTGATCTTCACCATTGAGTGCTCGGCACCTGGCTTGGCCTGTAATAAGGTTTACTGAATCAGCTGAAAACATGAATGGGTGTTCCTGGTTTACAGCAGGTGCTGAGAAAATATATTTACATAAAATAAATTTCTATGGGGCCGGCCGAGTGGCATGGTGGTTAAGCGCTGGCTTGGGAAGCCAGCGGCCCCGGTTCGGGTCCCACAGATGAGGGCCAGTGACACTGCCCTCAAAAAATAAATAAATAAATAAGTAAATAAATAAATAAATAAATAAATAAATAAATAAATTTCTATGAAAGCCATAGACCAGATCATGCCTTCTTCATTTCTGAAATTCCTAAAAGGGGAGCAGTATAGAAGTATGATTACAAATATCATGCGCTTAGACAGTGGTCAGAACTACTGTGTCCTCTAACTTCTTTTAGCCTCATTTTCCTAATCTGTACAATGGGCACAACAGTAATAACTCACACTGGGTTGTTTCAGGGTTAAATCAGATAATGCATGTAAAACGCTTAACTTAGCTCTCTGCACATAATAAACATGGAGGGATGTGTCAGATAAATCCCAGCCTCATGTCCCTAGAAGATGATGATCTACAGAATTGACTTTTTTCCAAGAAGACAAGCCTTTGGGACTGGCATGTCTCTTGCCTCATTTCACTTGGTTCCCTCCTTCCCAACCATATCCTTCTCCCTTCTTAGGCCCAGTGGTCTTTTCTTGTTGAAGAGCTGGTGCTTCTGAAGCTAAGATCCCCTAACCCTTTCAGGACTCCTGCAGAGAACAGTGAGCCACCACTGACCTCACCCCAGCACCCAGGAAAACAGCGGAGCAGAAGGCTGGTCTCTGCAAAAAAAACCAACAACCCAGCACTCTCACCCAGGTATTTACTCTGGGACATGGTGCTGAGCTCTCTCTTTATGTCATCTGTGCCAGAGTCGTGCTCACTGGCCACTTCTCCAAGAGTAAGTCCAGGACCCAGTGGGCACACAGGCTAAGCACCAAGGTCTGGAGTCAGGCAGCCTGGCTTTCCATCCAGGCTCTGCACAGCATCTCTCGAACTCAATTTCCTAATCTGTGAAATGGGGACCAAAGCTAGTTAGTATGCAGGGCTAATATTTAAAACATTTACTGGGGCCAGTAGAGTGGCTCAGTTGGCTGGGAGCGCTGGCTCTGAGCAACGGGGTCACCACTTGGATTCCCACATGGGCCAGTGAGCTGTGCCTAAGCTGAGCTGTCACTGAGCTGCCAGGATGGCTCAGCTGGTGAGAGCATGTGCTCCTAACAACAAGGCTGTAGGTTCGACTTCCGCATGGGGTGTTGGGCTATGCCCACCTGCAACTAAGATTGAAGACGGCACCTTGAGCTGAGTGGCCATGAGCTGCTGACAGGCTGCCAGATGGTGACTGGACTTGGAGTTGAGCTAGCTGCACCCTCCACAGTTAAGACTGAAGGATAACAACTTAGATAACCCTTCCCCAATTCCCCAATTTAAAAAAACCTTAAAAAAAAAAATTTACTAACTAGCTTTGGCACTGACCTATGAAATGAATGCCAGCCAGTCCTAGGGCGTACCTGCTAAGTATTAGCTCTGCTAATTTCCACTGCACAGGTTGCTATGGCTCCTGGCACATTGTAAATACCCTAAACTTAGCCATAACTTTTACTATTTCATGTTTAGCTTATATGACAGTTCCTAATACTGTCCCCAGTGGAGGGACGTTCCGAGAAGTGGTGGCTCTAGGCAGACCTGGTCTGTCTCCTCCGGGTTAACGCAGGCCCTCTTGCCTCTCTTTGCTCACCAGGAAGTCACAGAAGTGCTGGGGATGCGACAGGACCTTGGTCTGATCTGCCTGACATGAATCATGGGGCATTCCTTTGCTGCCCATGAGTACAAGCTGTCTTCCCCAGGAGTGCTCTTTGCAAGTCGTCATCTCAGGAACAAAAGAGCCAAATTCCTGGTGGCCCAGTCACTTGGTATAAATTTACAACACAAGCCAGGCCAGTGTGTGGCTGACCTATCACACATTGGGGCCCCTGTGTTATCTGGAAGGAACAATCCAGAGATGTTTACTGCGCACATACCATGGAACAGGAACAGGTTCTGTGTCCGGCCAGAGGCACTTCCCCTCATGTTATCACGACTTGGATCAGCTTTTACAAAGGGTTCCCAGGGTATTGGGAGCATGGAGGCAGCCCTCCACAGCAGTAGGAATTTCAGAGTGAGCATCCCCAGTTTTGCTTCCTGTACCCCAACAATACAAAGCCAGAAATATCAAGAGCAGTGGGCCCATCCGCCAAGAGACAGAGGTCATCTCTGCCCCCAGGGAGACCCATAGGAGTCCCTGTCTGCTAAGAGCCGGGACAACCAGTCACCCTGAGGCCTGGGATTCCCTGCCTGAGCTTGGATTGTCCACTGGGCTCTCTCCTCGCGAGGATTCAAAGCAGCCGTCGCTCTCCTGCAGATCCGGCAGTCCATCTGCGTACTGGGCTGCGTATCTGTGAAGCCCTCTCGAGTCACCTCATAAAAGATGCTCCTGCTGGAGCAAGTCTGGAAGCTGTCCAGGGAGGGAGATGACTGCACCTCAGAGCACTGGCTTAAGGAGCAGAACCTAGGGGATGGCTGCCCATTAGAGTCAAATAACAGATATAAATCCAAGTGGGATTTTCTGGTAACTGTTTTATCAACAGACTGTTCTTGTTTTTTTTTAGCACTGTAACCTTCATGAATAGAACTCAACAAGAATTCACCCATGGATTTTTCAAGCATCTATACTGTCCTATGCTATGTTATGACTATGAACAACATAACATTGTAATTATGAAGCTACCATTTCTTGCCTATAAACTATGCTCCTATCTCTAGTAGGTATTTATACATATTCCTTGCCAAAAACCCCAAGAAAGGAATTATAACAATAATAATAATTATTATTATTGTACTTTTAATTATAATTATTTTATAATTTTTAAAAGTAAAATAAATTTTATTTTAATAAATAAAACATTTATTAAACTTTTTCAAAATGCCAGGTATTGTGCTCACTATCTTATAACTAACGTCTCATTTGCTCCCTCCAAGAGCCCCATAAAGTAAGTACTGTTACCCCATTTCACAGATGAGTAAGGGGAAATCTGGTTCCAGCCAAGATCTGCTGCCCCCAAAGCCTGTGAGCTTCCACACCGTACAGTCCAACCTCCTTCCTCAGCCCTGCTGTTTCTCATTGTTCCCTCCGGGAGGAGCAGGGGCCAAGGGGCTGAAGCACCTACTGCAGCGACTGAGCCATGCTCCAGGATGCAACCTCCACCCCTGCCCCAGCAGGTCAGGATTCTGGGGCTGGCTGGCTTCCCTGGCCTCCCTGCCAGTCATTGCAGACCCATGGTAACTTTCCCGTTAGCACACACGAAATAACCAGGATGACTTCTGCAGCTGCACTGATAGCTCTGGATTGGTCGGTCACTCAAATGATTGGATTCACTTTGGGGGCTGAAATGAGAGGAACTAGGGGTGAATGAAATGAGCAGGAAGGACAGAGTTCTCGTATACTTCCTCCTTCCCCTCCCAGTTCCCCTATCATTAACACCATCCATTACTATGCTATATTTGCTATAATTGATGAATCAGTATTGATAAATTAGTATTAAGTAAAGTCCATGGTTTACATTAGGGTTCATTCTTGGTGTTGTACATTCTGTTGGTTGTGACAAATGTATAATAACATGTATCCACCATTGCAGTACCATACATAATGGTTTCACTGCCCTGAAACTCCCTTGTGCTCTGTTTATCCACTCCTCCTGCCCCTTTAGTCCCTCACCCCCCTACCGATCTTTCTACTGTCTCCATAGTCTTTTCCAGAATGTTATATAGTTGGAATCATACAATATGTAGCCTTTTCTGAATGGCCTCTTTTACTTGGTAATATGCATTTAAGTTTCCTTCATGTCTTTTCATGGCCTGATAGCCCATTTCTTTTTTTTTTTTTTTTTTTGAGGGCAGTGTCACTGGCCCTCATATGTGGGACCGAACCGGGGCCACTGGCTTCCCAAGCCAGCGCTTAACCTCCACGCCACTCGGCCGGCCCTCCTTTTTTTGCTGAATACTATTTCATTGACTGTATGTATCACAGTTTATTTATCCATTCACCTACTGAAGGACATCTTGGTTGCTCCCAGGTTTTGGCAATTATAAATAAAGCTACTATAGACATTTCTGTACAGGCTCTTGGTGTGGAATTTAAATTTTCAACTCCTGTGGGTAAATACCAAACAACATGATTGCTGAATTATATGGTAAGAGTATGTTTAGCTTCGCAAATAATATTTTACTTTGGATGTTTTGTGTTTTAATGTGATTGCTGAAGTTGTTCTGGGGATTTACAACTCTTCATGAGACCTCCCAAGTACAAAACTCCAACAGTCCAGCCTACTCTCCCATCCTGCCTCTCTATCTCTCCATCCTCCTCCACTCTCTGCCAAGTGTATCTGCTCTCAGATACACCCAGCTGGGATTCAGTGCAGATGGTCTGGTTCACACCTTCTCTGGGGCAGAGAAGTAATCGGTTAAAATTCAGTTCCTGCTGAGTGTACACAAAGATCTTATTTAAGTCAAGCTAAATAGTTTAGAATGTCAATAGAATTTGAAAGTAAAATTTTGGAATAGTTCTGGAATATAATTGAACTCATTGTACACACATTATTAGATTCTTGAATTTTAACATATTTCCTTTCTTTCTCTTCCTGAATGTTGTTTTTCTTATTGAATTGCTCCTTCCTCTTCTTGACATATATACCTCTACTTCGGAAAATCACACTTATATTTTATACAGGGCAGGCAGCTGGCCTTATTTGTCTTTGTAACGCCTAAGTAAATATTTACTGAAAGAATAATTTGGAGGAAAGTGTCTTGTTTTTTTCCCTTCAGTATGAACATGTCTTTCCACTGAGTCAATCTTTACAGATATGTAACCATGACCATCATTGGAATGTCATTAACATATGCTTTAACACATATTTAGATGTATTATTTACTTCTTTGGGTCACAGAGTCTTGGAGGAGATAATCAAGGGCATGAGTTCAACCTCAAGGTCATGACCCAGGGATTCCAAGCCCCCATGTCTCAAGCCTTTCTCACGAAGTCAGCAGGCTGTTGCTGCTGTTGTCAAGGTCCTTTACACACTGCCTCTTGAGGTCCCATGAAGGTCTCTGCATTCACCTGTGGTATCTTTTGGGGACCAATTTATAGAGGAGACCCTGGTGCTTTGAGCCACTAGTACTGCACCCGTCTGTAAGCTGACATTTGCTCCCTGGTTTTTCATCTTTTTTAATTTATTTATTTTTATTGAGGTAGCATTAATTAATAACATTATATAAATTTCAGGTGTACAACAAGTTCTAATTTGGTATCTGAATACGCACCAAAAGTCTAGATTTCTCTCTCACCATATATTTGACCCCCTTTACCCATTTCGGCCTTTCCCTACCTCCGTACCCCTCTGGCAACCACCATTCTGTTTTCTCTATCTATGAGTTTCTTTTTGTTTCCTCATGTTTGTTCATTTGTTATTCTTTTGTTTTAAATGGCACATATGAATGAAATCACATGGTTTTTGTCTTTTCCATCTGACATATTTTGCTTAGCATAATACCCTCAAGATCCATCCATGTTGCTGCAAATGGTAATATTTCATCTTTTAATGGCTGAATCGTATTCCATGGTATGTATATACCATATCTGGGTTTTCATTCCTTCCAAGCTCCTCAAAGGAAGCCTGTTGTGTTTGATTTGTGTAGTTGGTTTGTTTGATCAACTGGTTCCTTCCATTAAAGAAATGGACCCTAATTTATAAAGAGCCTTTTGAATGACTGTCACAGTCAAAGTTTCTCCCAGGTGTGGCACACTGAGACCTTCCTCTCACCTCACAAAAGGGACAACCCACCCCTCCTTGCTTTGTTCAAGGGTCTTATTTCTGGTGTCCAAGGTCTGGTGACCAGCAGCTGCAGTGTTCTATACACCTTTTCTTCAGAAGTCCTAGAGGTGAGCTCTCATGAGAAGCAAAGTTTCTCTGACCCTCCCTCCCATTCCACAATTACTGTGGTGGGCATGCTGAATTGAACCTGCTTTAGTTAGAATAGGTTGAACCACTGTTAACTAAACCCCAAAATGAATGGACTCAAATACGGTAGAAGCGTATTTCTAGATCATATTACAGGGTGGATATTCCAGGTCAGCAGGTGACTCTATGCTACATGGCGATTCAGTGACCCAGGCTTTTTCCAGCTGTGGCTCCATCATCCCCAAGGGCCTTGAGTCAGTGAAAGGGGAAAAGTAGCATAGAGGAAGCCTGCTGCTGTCTCCAAAGCTCCTCACACTCCTTGGCTGGAAGTCAGTCTATGGCCGCCCCTACCTGCCAGAGGGACTGAGAAATATTGCCTAGCTCTCACCCAGCAACAGGTGAGATGGGTTTTGGTGGAAAGCCCATAGCCCCTACCATAGACCCCATTCTTCTTTTTCCCAAGTCTATCCTCCCTTACGTTCGTGCTCTCACCTCATTTGTCACCCTTGCAATGTGACATATTGAGAATTTTATAACTCAGGAACAAATACAATCAAGAGACAGCCACCTACGACTTCTAAGGGGCAGATAATAGAATTTGCTCACCAAGGACTAATCATTGCTGTCATAGTGACACACTCCATGTCCCAGCACTGGTCTGCATTAGTGTTCTTTGAGTTTTTATTTTGTTTGTTTTAAAATTTATTGTCCACACTGCTATTCGTTATCCCCAGGCCTCACTAATGCATAACAGCTCCGGGGAGAATAAAAACCAAACATTAACAAATATCCTCCCTGAGCACAAATACATTTCAGGGTTTCGAGCTCAGTATCAGCCTTGTGATATTAATCTTTGGATATGTTCCATTCAGACACATTTTCCTTAATGTTATTGCTGATGGAAAACAGGACAAAACTTGGGGTTACAGCCCTTAACATCAGGGTCCTGTAAACTCTACCCCCACTCCCATCTAGCAAGGTACAAGAGAAATCAAATTGATTTAGGGGAGCATTGGACATTTATTGGGTGCCCATGGAATAATGTGAACTTGAGGCTTGGAGATGGGGTAAGGGCAAAGGGAGAAAGAGGATTAAATGGAGGCATCTCCAAAAACTGTGCAGTGGTCCATGGAAATTTGTCCCACAAGAGGTAGCCATCTACCTCATGGTGAGAGACTCCCCAGTTTTTTGTTACCTCAAATTCCCTTCTGTATTCCTAATCGTTCTGATTGTGAGTGCATGTAAACCAGGGCCTGCCTTTTGCTGTTAATCCACCAACTAACCCGAGCTCATCCTAACACCCACCCCTTACCGCCTCAGGGTTTAACATCTTAGTGGTATTCTTTGGTAGGTGACTTTGGTAAATCCCCATTTCCAGGTTCAGCTCTCTCCACTTTGACAGTATCTTGCCTGTATCTCTGCCCTAAATTCCCTGTGAGAATCTCCTGCTGCTGCCCCTCACCCAGGCTGGCTGTCAGGGAGCTGGTGCCTAGACTACTCCCTGTACGCTGAGACTCAAAGGCCTGAACACCTCTAGGTACCATCCACCTCCTCCTTGGCCCCTGCTTCCATCTGCAGTCTGCAGTGGAGTTAGTTCTTCTATCCCAAAACCCTCTATTACTGCCTCCCCTGCCCTGACAGCCAGGGACCTCCTACATGCTTCCTGACAGTGGAGCTGTCACAGGTCATGAGGGTCATTCCCACCTCAAAACCTTCCTTCCTGCCATTTCCCCAGCCAGGGATTCTTCATCTATCCCTTTCTGTGTCCTTCTCAAGGCCCACCTCCTCCGTGGAGCCTTCTCTGATGAGCCCACAGTAGATTTCCTGAGCTCTATCTTGTATAGGACCCTTGGGTTGGAGTAGTTATTACGAGTTGAGTGGGTCTTAAGCAGAGTACTCTACTGGGGCAAAATTCCTAGATTTTTCTGCAGGATGAAATGACCAGAATTGTGCTGGAGGTAATAAACTTCCCTTCCCTCTTAGTTAATATAGGGTCTTCGGAAAAGTTATGATGTATTTTGTCTATGTTTTTTAAAGATCATTTATTTATATAAAGAATAAAGATCAATTAATGATATGCTGCCCGTTTTGTTCAATAACCATTTGCCATCTTTCAGTGAGCATCATAATTTCTGGTTCATAGAAGGACCTGTCTTTATTTGCAAAAAACTGAATAAGGTGCTTATTTACAGCTTCATCTGAATTGAACGTTATACCATGCAAGGAGTTTTGAAGAGAGCGAAACAAGTGGAGGTCTGATGGAGCAAGGTCAGGTGAGTATGGTGGGTGTGCAACACATCCCATCCAAGCTCCAATAATTTTTGACGGGTGATCAAACTTGTTTGTGGTCTCGCGTTGTTGCGATGGAACACAACCCCTTTACAATGAATAACCTTTGGACGTTTCTGGATGATGGATTTGTTCAAATTGTCCAATTGCTGACAGTACACATTTGAATTGATTGTTTGATTCCTTGGTAGGAGCTCGAAAAATATGACACCTTTAAAATCCCACCACACTGAGAGCATAACCTTCCTCTGATGAATGTCTGCTTTCGATGTCATTTGGGGAAAATCATCACTTCGGGACCAAGACCATTTGCACACCACATTGTTGTAAACAATCCACTTATTTTTTTTGAGGGCGGTGTCACTGGCCCTCATATGTGGGACCCGAACTGGGGCCTCTGGCTTCCCAAGCCAACGCTTAACCACCACACCACTTGGCCGGCCCAACAATCCACTTCTCATCACCAGTTATCAGTCACTTCAAAAAAAGGATCGTTTTCCTCACATTTAATGAGCATATTGCAGATGTTTATATGCGCCGTCAAATGAACTTCTTTGAGTTGATGCGGAACTCAAATATCGAGCTTGCTTACGTATCCCAGCTTCTTCAGGTGGTTGTGAACGCTTGAATGATGGATGTTCAATGTTTCTGCAATCTCCCGTGTCATGTAACATGGGTTTGACTCGATCAATGCCTTCATATTGTCGTTATCAACTTTGGTGGGCCTCCCTGACCCAGGAGAGTCTTTGAGATCAAAATTATCAGCATGGAATTTCGTGAGCCATCGTTGGCACTGAAGTTCTAGAGCATTGTCACTGTAAATTTTATGCAACTTTTCACAAGCTTGACACATTATCTTCCCTTTATGGAAGTAAAACAGTAAAATATGGCAAAAATGCACAGTTTGGTCTTCCATCTTCAACTTGTTGTAAAATCTCCAAAACTCAACCAAATCGCTCAATTTTTTTAAAGTGAAGCCAGAACTGTCAGCTGTCAAATGACATAGCAATAACATAGACGCGAATGACTCCAGTACTTCCAAAAATGAACCAGTGCCATCTGTTGCAAACATGTGTCATGACTTTTTCCGAAGACTCAATAGAAGCTTTTATCCAGAAAGGGGTGTGGGACACACTTTGTCCTTGCAGTAATGGAGAGTATAAAAATACAGTAGTCTCCCCCTTATCCATGGGAGATCTATTCCAAGACCCCCAGCGGTTGCCTGAAACCACCGATAATATGGAACCCTATATACGCAATCCTGTACTGCTTAAGGACTAAGATACGTTCTGAGAAATGCGTTGTTAGGTGATTTTTGTCATCATACATACCTCATAGAGTACACTTACACAAACCTATGTGGTATAGGCTACTGCACACCTAGGCTATGTGGTATACCACCATCATACAGGTCTGTCATTGACTGAAATGTCATTATGATGTGCATGGCTGTACCATGGTTTTTTTTTTATACATACATACCTATGATAAAGTTTTATTCATAAATTAGGCACAGAAGAAGATTAACAACAAAAAATAATATAACAGAACAATTATAACAATATTCTGTAGTAAAAGTTATGTAAATATAGTGTCTCTCACCCCCTCTCAAAGTACCTTATTGTTCTGTACTCACTTTTCTTTTTGTGATGATGTGAGGTGATACAATGCCTATATATGAGATGAAATGAGGTGAATGAAATATCATTATATTAAATAAGGGTTACTGAACACAAACACTGTGATATCACAACAGTCTATCTAATAACTGAGGCAACTACTAAGTAATTAACGGGCGGGTAGCATATACAGTGTGGAGATGCTGGACAAAGAGATGATTCACAGCCTGGGAGGGATGGAGCAGGACAGCACGAGATTTCATCACACTACTCAGAATGGCATGCAATTTTAAACTTATTTCTGGATTTTTCCATTTTATATTTTCGGACCACAGTTGACCATGGGTAACTGAAATCTTGGAAAATGAAATCTTGGATAAGGGAGGGGGACAACGGTACCAGGTAAATCCACTCTCTAGTGGCTATGGTTAAAAAGAGTGATCACTTCCCGTGTTTTGTGGACATGGTGTGGGCCTTAGGAGGTTGGGGTGAATTTTTTTTATCCCAGATGCCTCTAGATGTGAAAGTATCTTGGGGTGTGGTCCTTAGACCACCTGCATCAGAACCACCAGTGACACTAGTTGAAATGTAGATTCCTGGTCTCCTCCCCCAAGACCTAGTAAACCAGAACCTCTAAAGGTGGGGCCCAGGAATCTGAATCTTTATCAGGCACTGTTCAATAGCTTCACTGCGGTCAGCTATTTGGCACAGGCTGTTGTCACCTTGGCCCTTGCCCCTGAGGGCCTTGGAGCATACCCTGTGGGTTCTGGGGCCTCCTGCCTCAGTAGCACAGGCCTAATTGCTCCAGGTCAAGATTCACCCATGGTTTTGGCACACTGTGTTATACCATTTGGCCTAAGTGGGCATTCTATAAATAATTTACTGAACTAATAGCCTTGAGGGCAGTACTTTGTCTTCTCTATTTCTTTGGGATCACTTCGTAGCACATACCATATTTTGCCGTGTGTAATGTGCACTTTTGTGCCCAAATTTCTGAGGGAAAAATAAAGATGTGCATTATACATGGGTAGTACTAATTCTTTATCTATACAAATGTTTTTCTTTTATTTATGCTTATGAGTTAAAAGAGTAACTCTAGAAATCAATAACAATATCCAGGGCCGGCCAAGTGGCACGGTGGTTGGGAGCTGGCTTGGGAAGCCAGCAGCCCCGGTTCGGATCCCACATATGAGGGCCAGTGACACTGCCCTCTAAAAAAAATAAAAATGAAATAACAATATCCATATGCAGAATAATAAGACCCTGACTACGATAATCAGTTGTGTTGAACTTACGACAAACTTGCAACACAGAAGAGTTCTTGGCTTTCTATAATGCATACATATCATAAATTTTTTACCAGTACATAAAATTTCTTGTACCTTGTACCTGTTCTTGTGTTTTGTAATTACTTGTTACATAAAATTTCTTGTATCATAATATGTTAAAAAACTAAATGCTAAAATTCCTTTGTAATACAAAAACCAAGTACCCAAATGTAAACAAATAAAAATTTGAATTAAAAATTAAAACAAAAGATGTTTTTCCTAGAAAATTTTGGGCCAAAAACTTGGGTGTTCATTATATACAGGAGAGCATTATACTCAGCAAAACACAATAGTAAGCACTCACTCTATCCCGGATGGTAGGTATATCCATGAGGTCAGAGATCCCCGCCACATCTACAAAAGGAGATGGGAGGGGGCTGGCCGAGTGGCTCAGTTGGTTAAGAGCTTGCTTAAGAGTGAGAGCTCTGAGCAACAGAGCTGTCGGTTTGATTTCCACATGGGCCAGTGAGCTGCACCCGAGTTGAGCCGCTGCTGAGCTCACAACAGTTGTCAGGATGGCTCAGCTGGTGAGAGCATGTGCTTCTAACAACAAGGTTGCCAGTTCAACTCCCACATGGGATGTGGCTACGCCTACCTTCACCTAAGATTGAACACAGAATCTTGAGTTGAGCGGCACTAAGCTGTTCATGGGCAGCCAGATGGCAGCTGGACTTGGAGCTGAGCTTGCTATGCCCTCCACAACTAAGACTGAAGGACAACAACTTGGCTGTTCCCCTTCCCCAATTCCCCAACACCGTTCTCCTCCCCCAATTCCCCAATTTAAAAAAAAAAAAAAAAAGATGGGAGAGGAAACAGCAGCTTTAGTTGACACTGGCTTCCCTGCTCCTCCAGACATTTCTAGAGGAAGAAGAAGCTGTTTTGTTTATATTCACAGATTCTCAGCTGGATAGAGACCCTTGGTATGACTTGGGAAAGGCAGATGTCTGCACAGGTGCATTTCCTTAAAAAGAACCAATATTGGTAAGTGAATAGATTTGACCTCTAGTGTCCTGACAGTGGCTTAGCCAGACAGAATTTCTGCACTCAGTTTTGTTTATTTTCTCTGGCATAAGGGCCATGTTGACAGTCCTTGGTGTGCTTCCCGGGTCTCTCAGTTTAAAGGGAGAAGACAGAGCCCTGAAATATGCAGGGAATGAGCCCACCAGCCATGGTGGAAGAGATCTGAATATGGCTGAGAGGAAAAACTTAAAACTTCTGTGAGTAAAACCATTTTGCTTCCAAGCTAAAGACCAAAAGGAAATAAGAGAAAGCTTAAGAGAGCCCTGAGACAATGAGCTAAGAGATAACCAAAAATGAATGGAGCCTTGTAGCTAGAAAATACACATAACACATACTGGAAAGAGTGGGAATTATTGGCTCATGAGGATTCTTCATGCTTGTGAAAAGCAAACTACCTGTATTAGTGTCTCAATCAATCGGCAAGTATTTACAGAGCAATGCTATGTACCGGCTACCCTCTCTGCTGGGAAACAAGTGGTAATCAGAGCAACCCTATGGATGGAGAGCTAAGAGAGGAAAGTGAGGGCCACATAGGAGATCTCAAAAGCAAGCAAGCCTGCCTAAATGGGTAGGAAAATTCTTGAAGAAATAGTTTCTGGGTCTTACCTTGAACCCTACGTCTTTAACTTTTTAGTATCTTCAATGCTTATATTGATCAAATCTACTTGTTTTAGAGTACCTAATTGCAAGCAATAGAAATAAACTCTGACTGGTTCAAAAAGAAAAGAAATTTCAAAAAGTATAGTTGCAAGGCTGAGCTGAGAACCAGATTTAGAAAATAGGCTGAAACCACAAGAGTCTGGAAAGCAGGAAGAGCACCTTTGGGTAACTATAGGAACAAGCTGGTGAGGTATCCACTACAAGGCCTAGGATTCCAGGGCTTTCAATTGTAAGTCAGGGGTAGGATCCTGGACCACATGCCTATGCCCTAGCTGCAAGGGAGGCTGGAACACAGTGTTTGGAAGACTCTGATTTTTAGCAGGAGGTAGACAGTCATTCTTGAGGTAGGGAACTCCCTAACAATAGAAAGGAAGTTCAGCTGCAGGGCAGCCAAAACAAATGACAAATGTTCATCACACGTTCCATATCCAGTATGGGAACAGAAAGTATAAATGTGAAAGATAACATTTCTATTTTTAAAAAAGGAACACTGCAGAATGGGAATTGTGGAGGTTATCAATGCAATAAGATACTCCTCAGTGAAAATTGGACCTTAGTGGTTAAGAGGGACCTCAAAGAGCCTGTGGGATTGGGATAGATGGAAAAGAGGTGTGGAGGGTCCTGAGGCTGGAAAACCACCCAGAGGTCAAAGTTAGCTTGACATGGGTGTGGAGTCAGGAAGGAGACAGCCTGACCTCCCTACCAAGCCAGCTCTCCAGATTCAAGATCCAACATGGGGAGACCCATCTTATCCAACATCTGTTTTAGTATCTTCAGCATCACTCAGAAGTCCTATTTATCATTAAGTGAGAGAGGCAACACCGCTACTCTTTTGAGCGGGTAAATGAGGAGGGCCCACTTTTGAAACCCAACTATACCTGGAATAATAATGAGCTGAAATTAGTTACTACTAATTGTTCAGTGTAATACTGTTTGCAAAGGTTAACAGGTGAAGAGAGATTATAAAAATAAATATATATTTTTTCCTGTCCATAATATTGCTCACAGTACTCCTTATAGATAAACGCACCTATGTTCTCTTAAATCAGGGGTCAGCAAACTGTGGCTTGCGAGCCACATGCGGCTCTTTGGGTACGTTCCATCTCAAACGTTTGTCAACCCCTGGACAGCCAATCCTGTCCCTCAGATCAATTTAAAAATTATTCGAGAGCCATAAATATATTTTTACATACTCACCATTATGTGAATAATATCCTTTAAACATTTTATAAATGACACTATGATAGTTTTATTTTCATTTTCAATTTTACTTCAGAGCCACATATATGAATCCAAAGAGCCGCATGTGGTTCGCTAGTCCCAGTTTGCCAACCCCTGGAGGCTCTTCCATCTCAAAAGTTGCCAACCCTTGTATTAGACCAATGGTTCCTAACATAGATGGTTATCAGGTGAACTTTTAAAAAATATTCCAAGGTCCATCCCAGATCAGTTCTAAGTCAGGACTTCTAAGAGGGGATATGGGATATCCATATTATTTAAGACTCACCATGATATTTTCATGATCAGTCACATTTGGAAACAGTGCCCTAAACATTTCAATATGTCTCAGATTTCCCTCATATGTTCCTTTGGTTGCCTATGAATCCTAGGACTCCATCTTCACTTTTATTTCTACCTAACTTTATTCTCTATTCTTTTATCCCAACCTATGAAAACTTTCAAAATGCAGAAAAGTTGAAAGAACTTTACAGTGGTCACTTGTATATCCTCTACCTAGATTCTACCTTTGTTCACATTTCACTATATGTGTTTTATCACATATCCATCTACCTATTATCCAAACATCCTTCAATCTAATTTTTTGATACAATTCTAAGTGAGTTGCAGATCTCTGCATCCCTCATCTGTAAACATTTTAGACTGCATTATTATTACCTAAAATTTAATATTTGTGGATGGCTATTTTCTTCAGATAAAATTTACAAAAGCTAAAATGCAAACATCATAAGTGTATCACTCTGTGTTTTGACAAATGCATATCCCAATGTAACCCATCTCCACTCCCAGAACAACTGCTATTTCCCCCACCACAGGTAGATTAGTTTTACCTGTTCTAGCACTTCATATAAATACAATCATACAGTAAGTTCTCTTTTGTGTGTAAGCATTTTGTCACTCAGCTAAAGATTCATGCTTTTTTGCATTTATTAGAAGTTAATTACTTTTACTTGTTGACTTTATTCCATTTGTATAAATATATCATAGTTTGTTCATCCATTCTCTTATTGATGGATATTTGGGTTTTCTCCCATTTTTAGCTATTATATATAAACCTGCTATGAATATTTAATGTTATGAATATTCTAATAGAAAGTTTTTGTGGATATATGTGGCCATTTCTCTTAGGTAAATACTCATCAGTAGAATTGCTGAGGTGTAGGGCAGGCATATGTTTAGTTTTATAAGAAACTGGTCAGAGTTCTGGTCAGAATGGCTCAGTAAGTAAACACTGTACTTACCTTCTCTCACAACCACATCAACATTACAACTAAACTACAAAACAACCATCACTGAGAATCACCTAAAATCTTGCTGAATGGAAGCCCTACAACTAAGGACATGCAGAAGAAGCCACCTCAAGACTGGTAGGAGGGGAAGAGATGTGGAACGGACTGGTCCCACATCTGTGTGTGACCATTACCAGGAGAGATATCCCTGTTGCAGAGATTCCTGTCCCCAAAAGGAGCAAGGGGCTCCAGTGCTGGGGAGGGAAGTCCCTATAATTTCTGGTTGTGAAAGCCAGCAGATATTGTGACTGAGTGAGACGGCAGGCATCTGTGTAAGTACCGTGCATGGACTTACCCACTGATAGAATCACTGGCTCTGAGCTCCAGCACTGAGGCAGCAGCTGGAGAGGTGGCAGGGACACATGGTAGGGAACTGAATTATCTGGCCTTAAGACAGGGGCTGGAGGGGCCACTTTCTCCTGGACAGAGGAACTGGTGGAGGACATAAAATGGCAATAACTACATACCTACTCACAACTACTTTCAATGTAAGTGGATTAAATGCTCAATCAAAAGATAGGGGGGCTGAATGGATAAGAAAACAAGATCCTTACATATGCTACCTATAAGGGACTCACTTCAGATTGAAAGACACACACAGACTGAAAGTAAAGGGATGGAAAAAGATATTTCATGAAAATGGAACAAATAAACAAAAAGCTGGAGTAGCAATACTTATACCAGACAAAATGGACTTTAAAACAAAGACTATAACAAGAGACAAAGAAGGACCTAGTAATCCCACTTATGGGTACTTATCCAAACAAACCCAAAATGCTACTTTGAGGGGTCATGCTCATCCATATGTTCATTGCAGCATTAATTACAATAACCAAGATATGAAGGCACCCTGAGTGTCCCTGAATGGATGAATGGATAAAGAAGAGGTGGTGCATATATACAGTGGAATATTAGCCGTAAAAAAGAGATCATACCATCTGTGACCTAGAGGGTACTGTGCTGAGTATAGTAAGTCAGACAACGAAAGACCGTGTCATATGATTTCTCTAATAGGTGGAATCTAAAGAACAAAATAAACAAACAAATGTAACAGAAATAAACACATAGATACAAAGAACTATTGATGGTTGCCAGATGGGAGGGGTCTTGGGGGGTGGGTGAAAAGGGGAAGGGATTAATAAGTACAAATTTGTTGTTACACAGTAGTCATGGAGATGTGAAGCAAAGCATAAGGAATATAATCAATAATATGGTAATAACTATGAATAGTGCCGGGTGGGTACTAGTCAGGGGGACCACTTCCTAAATTATATAAATGTCTACCCACTATGCTGTATACCTTAAACTAATACAAAATAATATTGAATGTCAACTCTAATTGAAAAATAAAAAATGGGAGAGGGGAATACAAAGAAGAATGAGAGGTTCAAAGTTCCAGATACAAAACAAGTAAGTACTGGGGAGGTAATATACACCATAGAAAATATAGCCATTTAATATTGTAATAACATGGTACAGTGCCAGATAGTTGCTGGATTTATTTATCATGGCAATCATTTCTTTAGCATGGGAATACTATTGATTATATTGGTAATAACTCTGTATAGTGCCAGGTGAGTGCTGTTGAATAAGTACAATGTACACCTGAAATTAATATAATTTTGTATGTTAGCTATATTTTAATAAAAACCTTTAAAAAGAAAAAAGAAATAAACTGGCCAGATCTTTTTTTAGTGTTTAAACTGTTTTTTATATAGTGTATGAGAGCTCTGGTTACTTGACATCCTTACAACATCTTATGTTTTCAGTCATCTTACTTTTAGCAATTCTGGTAGGTATGTAGTGGTATATCATTGTGGTTTTAATTTACATTTCCTTCATGATTAATAATTTTGAGCACTTTTTCACATGCTTATTGGCTGGTGGAATATCTACTTTTATAAAGTATCTGTTTATATCCTTTGTCAATGTTTAATAGAATTGTCTTTTATTTTTTTAATTCAACTTGCTAATATTTAGTTGAGGATTTTTGCATCCAAGTAAATGGAGACTATTGGTGTGTGATTTACTTTTATTGAAATAGCTTTCTTTGGTTTTGGTGTCAGTGATCTCATAAAATGAGTTAATTTTATAAAATAATTTGTGTTAATGTATCTTTTTCCACCTTTTTACTTACAACCTGTTTTAGGCTTTACATTTATAGTGTGTTTGTTAACAGCATAAAACTGGATTCTTGCTTTTTGTCCTAGTCTGACAATCTTTGACTTTTTTTTTTTCTTTAAAGATTTTATTGGGGAATTGGGGGAGGGAACAGCACTGGGGAATTGGGGAAGGAGAACAGACAAGTTGCTGTCCTTTTGTTCTTCTCTCTAGTTGTGGAGGACGTCACTTCACTGGCCCATGTTGGTATTATCATTGCGCATTTCCTGGGTGAGGCAGTTGCTTGCCAGACATTGAACGGCCACTCACGGCAGCTGGAGAAAGCTCACCTCCGCTGCCAGCCAGCCCCACTGCAGCCTACGCTGTCACCAGTGACTCACGGCAGCCCAGCTCCAGGTGGAGCTGTTGTTCACCATCTTAGCTGTAGAGGGCGCAGCATCACTGACTCTCATGTGGGATCTGAACTGGTGCCCTGCTGCTCAGATCTGGCATCCCAAGCCTACTCCTAACCAGCGTGCCACTTGGCCAGCCCACAATCTTTTACTTTTAAGTGAAATGTTTAGTCAATTTATATTTAATGTAATTAATGTGTGTGTGTGTGTGTGTGTGTGTGTGTGTGTGTGTGTGTGTAGTTGTTGTTATTTGTTTTCAGTTTATCCAATCTATTTTTTATTTCTTTCTTCCTCTTTTTTTCTCTTTTTGGAGATTTGATTTTTTTTTTCTTTTAGAATTATATTTTAATCTATCTACTGGCTTTTTAGCTATCCCTATTTTCATCGTTTTGTTTTAAGTAGGTGTTCTAGGAATTATAATAAATATCCTTTACTTTCCACAATTTACTTAGAGTTAATATTGTACCACTTGACAAAAATGTAAGAATTTTCCAACCATATAGTTTAATTCACTGTCTTCACCTTACACAATAGTTGTCATATGTGTTACCTCTACATATGTTTATATCCCTTACAATATAATGTCATGAATTTTGATCTAAATACTTATATGTAATTTAAAGATATTAAGAGAGGGCCGGCCGAGTGGCGCATTGGTTAAGCGCTGGTTTTGGGATGCCAGCGGCCCCGGTTCGGATCCCACATGAGGGCCAGTGACACTGCCCTCTACAGCTAACAGCTCCACCTGGAGCTGGGCTGTGCGAGCCCCGGTGATGGTGTGGGCTGCAGCTCCTGCTGCAGTGGGCTGCCATAGGCTACAGTAAGTGGCCCGCAACCAGCGTGAGCGGCTGGCAGCCAAGCGTGAGCTGCCAATAGCCGCGATGAGCGACATCCAGAGGCCAGCGACCGATCTGCCTCATCCGGGAAGAGCGCAATGACGATACCAACAGTGAAGCAACATCCTCTGCAACTAAACTGAAGAACAAGAAGACAGCAACTTGTCTGTTCCCCTTCCCCGATTCCCCAACGCTGTTCCCCTCCACCAAATCCCCAATAAAATCTTTAAAAAAAAAAAAAAAAAAAAAAAGATATTAAGAGAAAAATAGACTCTTACAGGTACCCATGTATTTAGAATTTCTGGTTTTCTTTGTTCCTTCCTGATGATTTGAGCTTCTATCGGATATAATTTCCCTTCACCATAACATAACTTTCTTTAGCATTTCTTGCAATTTAGGTCTGTTGATGATTAATTGTCTTAGTTTTCATTTATATAAAACTGTCTTTATTTCACCTTCATATCTTGAAATGTATTTTCTCTGAAGATAGAATTCTAGGTTGACAGTTTTTTTTTTCCTTCCAGCACTTTTAAGAGGACCCATTGACTTCTGACCTCCACTGTTTCTGTCATTCATGAAAGAATTAACTGTCATTCATATTGTTAGTATCTGTATGTAATGTGTCATTTTCTCTAGCTGATTTTCTCTTTATGTTTGGTTTTCAGCACAGGGTATGTGCCTATGTGTGATTTTCCTTGTATTTATCCTGCTTGGGGTTTGCTTATATTTTTCATCTGTAACATTATGTCTTTCATCAAATATGAATAAATTTTGGCCATTATTTCTTCAAACTTTTTTTCATGCCCCATTTTCTCCTCTCTTTCTCTTACCCCCTTAACATATAATAGACTTCTTGATACTGTCCCACTGGTCTCTGATCATCTATTCATTTATTTTTAACCTCATTTCTTTCTGTTATTCAGATTGGATTAATTCTTGTTGATTTTTTTGTTTGTTTATTTGTTTTGAGGTTTTTTTGATAATTCTTGTTGACATATCAAGTTCACTGACTGACAGTTTCTTCTGTCATCTCCAGTCTTCTGTTGAGCCTATCTAGTGAATGTTTATTTAATGTTGTATTTTTCAGTTCCAGAATTTCAAGTTATTTATTTTTTAATAGTTTCTATTTATTTGCTATGATTTCCTATCTTTCCATTCATTGTGAACTTATTTTTCTTTATATCTTTGAGCATAATTATAATAGCTGCTTTAAAGACCTGGTCAACTCATTCTAACATCTGGGTCATCTCACCATGTCTCCATTGATTGCCTTTTCTCTTGAGTACGGGTTACATTTTCTGTAATTGAAACATCTAATGATTTTGAATTTGATCTTGGTGAATGATACATTGTACAGACTCTATATTCTCTTATGTTCTTTGGTAAAATGTTGATTTTTATTATTGTTATTGTTTTAGCAGGCAGCCAACATGGTTGAACTCAAACTTCAAACTCTATCTCCCCTCCTGTGGTCAGCAGTACATTCTCTGGTTCTTTCAGCCTTAGCTTAACTACTTGGAGTTTGCTCCATACATGTGTGTCTCAGAAGTCAGCCAAAGATTTGGGCTGAGTTTATATGCATAATTTGGGACTTCCTCTCTTTGCCCACCTCTATCTTTTCCAGGGTTCCCTATTCACTGCTGTGGCAGCTCCAAAGTCATTTATCAGATTCCTCAAGCCAGTAATATTTCCAGTTTGTTTTCATATTATAGCTAGGCTGCACACTTGCCTGGGGTCTACCAATAGATGAAACCCATAAATTTATTTTTCTTTTTTTGAAAAAAGGAAGCTCAGCCAGTCCTCCAGTTTCTGCTTGATTATGGTCATGATTTAATGGCTTCACATAGTTGGGATTTATTCTTTGTCTGGAGTTAATCATTGTCATCTATGTGATGGTTAGTCCAATATGAAATATTATATTATTTTTGGAAAACAGAACTCTATCTTTACTACTTTTACTACTTTTAGAAAGAATTGCTCAACAATCATTTGGATTTTTTTTTTTCTAACAAGGCTGTAAAATGCAGCTATAGTTAAAATCTTGGACTCTATGGCTCAATCTCTTGGGTTCAAATCCATTCTCCGACCCGCTGTGACTGTATGCAAAATACTTGCCGTCACTGTACCTCATTTTTCTCACCTTTAAAAATAGGGATAATCCCAAAGTATTGCATACATTTATTGTGAGGCTTACATCAATTAACATGTAAAGAACATGGAGGAGTGCTTGGTTCGTGGTAAATAATAGATAAGCCGACTTTGCTGGGTGTTACTGACATTTTTTCACTTCCCATCTCAGTAAATTTTTTGGTGGACAGGGTTTGGAGCAAAGTTAATTATCACCATTTTACAGATACACAGAATGAAGACACCAAAACTATAAGGTAGAAGTCAAAAATTATGGCTCCAGGCCTCTTGTTCTTTGCTAATTTACTCAGTTGTCATCTTTCCCTCACCATCCATTACCCTACTCTTTCAATAAAATGAACTTGCCTAAAAATGTTTATCACAAGTTTCATTCACTGAGCTGAAAGGACCCCTAAACTTCTTGTCAAATAAGGACATGCTGCAATGAACCTTTTCTGTCCTTTATTTACATTAGAAGTGCTACAACATTCCCATTGCCTAAAAGAAAAAGCCTATTCTTGCAAATGCTTTTCTCCTTGGCCACACACTTCAACCTTGAGTTCGTATTCTGAACCAATGATTTCTTCTAAGTGGTTTAGTTTATTATTAACAGTGTCCTTTAATCTTTTTCTAAACCTTGGCTGATGCAGCTGCAGGTAGCAAGGTGTAAGAGCTCATGTTGTCTGTTGCTCAGACCTGCACTTCAGGCCGATTCTGACACTTGCTTCACTGAGATTTTCCCTCTCCAGCTCCCACCACAAATCAACTTTTAAAAAAGCCACAGTGGTGGATTCCCCTTTTAAAACTTCCTGTCTCCTAATGAGGCTTCGAGGGAAGGCTGATTTGGAAAAGGGCTTAGGTTCATCAGGGTTACAAAGTTGGCCTGAAGCCTGCAGGGGATGTATTTTTTAAACACTGGAATTCAAATGGTTTTAGGTAAGACAGACACCACCAGTCTCTATTATGTGTTTTGACTGGCTTCTGTAGCATTTAGGTTTGTAACCCTTACATCAAGTTTTATCTAGGGGCATCTAGAAGAGTCCAAGAAACACTGGATTTTCGCTCAGCGATTGACACCTGAGTAAAGGGTGCAGAGACCAGAGAGCGTCAGCAGCAGTCGATTCGTATCTGATCATAATCACTAACAATATGGAAACACACTTTGTAGGCCCCAGCCCATCAGTTCCAGGCCCAGCTGCCACCACAAATTATATAGGTTTCTCTTTATGGACACACAAGACCTAGTTAGAAAAATCCACATGCACAGCCTCATTTTACCAAGTTTTTCTCAAAAAGTCAAGCCTATCGGTGTCATTTGTAGGCAATTATCATAAGTAGCAAAGTTGGATACTCCTATGCAAGTCAGGAGTGATTCAGTATTTAATTGAATGAAATAAAGTTGACCTGAGTTCTTGGAAATTCAGAGAAAAGCTTGGAAATGCAGTGGGAGCTGCTAGAGCCACAGACTCAGAGTTGAATGTTGCCTACAGCTGTCCTTATAGCCTCCCTGCTTCTGGTCTCACTGCACATCTCCCCTGCTCAGCTGGCCAGAGGGATCTTCCTCAGTCACTATCTGATAATGTCTCTTTCTTGCTCAAAATGCTTTTAATGACTCCCAGTGAGTGCCCTCAGAAGAAATTCAAATTCAATTACTCAGCTTTTAGGGTCAGGATCTTGACCGTACCTCCTCAGTCTGAACTCCATTCCTTGACCTCAACCCTATGCTCCAGCCACAGAGTCACAGTGCTCTTTGCCATGCTCTTTCCTCTGCCTTAGCTATTACCAGTCCTCAGCCCCCGCCCACTGTCTTTTAGCTTCCTAGTGCTGCTGTAACAAATTTCCACAGACTTAGTGGCTTAAAGGAAACAAGTGTATTCTCTTAGACTTTTGGAGGTCAGAAGTCTGAAATCAGTTTCACTGGGCTGAAGTCCAGGTGTTGGCCAGCTGGTTCCTTCTGCAGGCTCTGTGGAGAAATTCCATTTCCTTGCCCTTCTCAGCTTGTAGGGGGGCTGCCTGTATTCCACAGTTCGTGGCTCTCTCCTCCATCTTCAAGGCATGTCATTCCACTCTTTGCCTCACTATCAACTTGCTTTCTCTTCTGCTGAAGTCAAATCTCCCTCTGTCTCCCTTTTATAGGGACATTTGTGACTACAATTAGGGCCACCCAGGTGACCCAGGATAATCTTCCATCTCAAGATCCTTAATTTAATCCCATCTGCAAAGTCCTCTTGGCCACATCCACACTGTAACATTCACAAGTTCTGGTGATTAGGATTTGGACATCTTTGAGAACCCACCAACCTGGCAAACCCCCATCTGCCCCGCAAGGTTCTGCTCAGACTTCATTTTTCTCCTTCGAGAGTACTCCCTGATTCCCAATGCTGCGTTCAGGGGTCAGACTCCCTGGTGTAGCATATAGAACACCAGATTTTAATTGACTTTTTGTTTCCCTTCTCTCAACTATCAGCTGTGTGAGGGCTGGGATCTCACCCACCTTCTTCCTTGTAGCATCTCCGAGGTCTGGCACATGATATCTGCTTAATATATATTTTCAGGGATGAAAGTTCTGGCTGACAATTTCAGGATGAACAGCCCTGATGAAGTGGGCACCGAGGTCCCCTGGTCAAGGTGATAGAGGGGTCTGAAGAAAGCAGGGCTATAGCTAGGCATGCTGGTTGGACTGGTTACATGACACCCCAGAGGTGTGTCCCTTGTGTTTGGACTCTAGAGCTTTGCATTCAGTGTACAACAGCCCATCAGCAATAGAGCCCACGATTCCTCCGGTCACGTGCACTGATCATGCAGCTTTCCTGTTGTTCTGACCCCAGAGTCCAACTTCACTGCACCTTCATGGTGATCTATGACTGGCTCATTTAGACACTGATTAACTTTTCAAAGAAACACAATCACTTGGCAAATTCCATCCACCTATCAGAGAAGATATAAACATATACGAGCATTAACCTTGAGGCACATGTTTACAACTCACAGCCGCCCTTGGGCACATGGGCCGTGCCAGTTTGCCCCTGGGTCCAGGTAGCTGCTTGGTTGAAGGAAGTGAAGCTGACAGTAATGTGCTTTCAATTTATGCCAACAGATATGGGAATGTGATCCCTGAAATGCGGACTTATATATCCCCAATGTTTACGTTTGGCAAGAAACACAAACATATATATCTCCTAAGACTATATTATAATGTTATATCGCAGCTGTAAAGTGGTTATTTCTGACAAGGCAACCTAGTTTTCATTATTTATGCCAAAATGTATAAGTCACTGAAAATGTCTTGCAGAATGGGGATGCAAATGGAAAGAAGTCTTAACCCGAAACCTTGCTACATCAGGCATCCTGCCCTTTCCTAAGGGCAGCAAGTTTGGGCTGTTCTCTGCTGCATTCTTTTGCTGTGTGGTAGAGGTTAAAGTGAGTAGGAGAGACTTCTTTTGTTTGGATGGTTAAGAGTGGAAACAGAGCTGGGAAGTCTGGCCAACCCTCAAAAAAGCACACCCTCCGCCCTCCATGGCATCCACCAGGCCACTTCTGCCATCCTCACCCCCTTCAGTGTCTGGTGCTTGTGGCTGGACATTCTGGAACTCACAGTCAAAACATTGGTCCTGTTGGAAGCCCTAAAACCTTTTTTCCAGGACGATCCCTCAGATGGCAGGCCCTGTTTGCAATCTCTTATCCTTTCCTGACAGTTCAGGGGATGTGAATCTCCTGTTCAACCTCAACTCTCCCCTCTCTCTTCCCCTGCTCTGCATCTGTAAACTACTTCTTCGCTCTCTTATCTCCTCTGTT
This sequence comes from Aselliscus stoliczkanus, assembly GCA_033961575.1. NCBI lineage: Eukaryota > Metazoa > Chordata > Mammalia > Chiroptera > Hipposideridae > Aselliscus > Aselliscus stoliczkanus. The sequence continues at coordinate 31,626,592 of CM066731.1, forward strand.
TGGAGTCCTGTGCTTGCTAGCATCCTGGACACGGGAGAAAGATGACCACAGAGAGGGACCTTGGAATGAATAAGAACTGTGCATTTGATCCTGACATGTTAAGTAGCTAGCATTAATTATAAAATGGGGATTTCTTTCCTCTATCATCCACCCTAACTTAATAGGCAGTTTAGGGTCACGATTAAGAGAATGAACTTTGGAGTCAGACAGACCTGGATTAGGGGTGGTTCTGCCATTTATAAACTGTATGCCCTTGAGTAAGCTAGTCCGCCTTAAAACTCCTTTGTTTCCCCATCTGTAAAATATAATAACAGTGATATCTACCTCACAGGGTTGTTATGAGAACTAAATGAGATTGTGCATGTAAAAAGCTTTACAATTTCTTGCGTATATAGCAAGTGATCAGTAAATAGTAGCTATTGTTGTTATTAGCAATGATAGAATTGTGGGTAATATAAGAACAACAAATAGAAACTGGTTAGAGAATGCTGGTGAATCAATCACTATGTCATCTCTCTCTCATATTCAGGATAGATGAAGGTATGTACGGAAGGTGGAAACCTTTTCTAAGAGCACATGGGAGGTAAAGTCACTTTGGATGGAATTCTGAAAGCCCACCTCCAAATACTTCCTGAATCTCTAAGCAAATGAGGAGAGTCATATCTTTATCCTGCATTGGTTTTGTTGAGAACTTGACCCAAAGAAAAGTATTTCAACAGTAACTGTCACAAGTAGGTTTAGTTCCAGAGGAAGAATGCTGAGCCACCCACTAGGGCTGGGCTGGGCCTTCCAGCCTCATATGATAGGTCTGAGGAAAGGAAATGATTCAAGGAAAGCTTTAACTCACTGAGCCAGCAGCCCAATGGGGTCAAAAGCTATTTCCCACAGGTTATAGGCCAGGACCTTTAAAGAAGGAGCTACACAGGGCAGAAGTAACCACAAACAGATCCAACTGGTTTTCGTGGTGGATAATGTTTGTTTAACATTATGTCCAGATGTCTAGATTGTGAGACACATATGTTGGCATCAGAAAGTGTTTATAAAATTCTTAGCTGAACTCCATACTGGGTTAGGTACTGGGATAAATCAAACTGAAACCAAATTGCAGTCCCCACCCTTGTAAGGAAGGTCTGGAACTAGTCCCAGCCCTTCAAAAAAGTGGACAAGAAGCTAAAAGAAGGGAATCATATGAGCAAGAAGGACTCACCCAGCCTTCTCAGCTGTTTTCCAATTCCAGGAAAAAATGCTAAGTCGTGGACATGGCAAAGTCATCAGGAGTTTTGTTAAAATCTAGTTTCCTAGGTGAGCCTAGGATAGTGAGAAAGCCCCCTTCCTGGAGACATCTGGCTCCTTTCTATTGCTGGGCATTTAATGAGATACTCTGCTTAGCAACATTCCTGTGAGGGTGGGAAATGAACACTCCACACCCCAAAAATTGACCCAGCTCCTTCTTGGCCTTTCTACCAAACTTAAGCATTAATGTTCTCTATTTAGCCATGAGTTCCTGTTCTGAACAAGAAGTAGAAATTATTTTAATGTGTTTTTTTGGGGGGGGTTGTTGTTTTTTTGTTACTGGTTTTGTTTTGTTTTATACCTCAGTGTTGGCTATAAACTTAAGTTTGTAGCTTTAGGTTTGACTTTGGGTAGCAGGATAGAATGCAATAGGCCAGGCAAAGAACTCTAGTATAGAATCAGCTCCGGCCAACATTTGCTTCGCTTCTGGGGGATGTGCTCCATGCACTGTCCTCAGAGGCGAGGTGTGTAGAACATATCATTCTTGTGGGAAAAGAAGGAGGTATAGATAAAAGACTTTCCGATAAGGGCATCCATCAGCGAATGTAATCTCAACAATGTCCATCTTACCTCTGGGCCTCAGAACAATGAAAAAATGTTTCTCCACATATATACTAACATGTTCGAAGCATCTGAAAAATCATTTATCCATAGCTTACTATAAAAGAGCTCCATGACTGAGAGGCTGTTATCTTTAAAATAGTCTATAAATTTCATTCTTCCTTGGATGTATAAGAGGTAAGGGGATTGTAAAATAGACAGTGAAATCCACCTCACCCCATGCCACTCCACTTCCCACTAGTGTTTAAACTACTCAGGCAAACTTTCTTCAACAAACTGAAGATAAGTCTGAAATAGCTGGAGTAACTGGTGACAAAATTTTTCTTCCTGGCAAATCAAATAATTTTTTCATCAAACTTTTACTACTGAAGTCGTTTGGTAATTCAGAACAACCTTCCCAACAAAGAAATCGTGAAAGTGAAACCGATGTGCTTGGAGCGAGGACTAAAAACATAAGATATAAAAATTAGTCTTTGCATTCTGTTGAATGCAAAGAGAATTTTCTGGAGATACGTGGTGTTGAGAGGTTTCGTTTATGTGGATAAGGCATGTCAGGGAATCAGACTAGAGACTAATATCCTAGAAACAGTGAGTCTCGCTGGGTTGATTAAGTCTTCATAGTGCCTCCCACAGGGCCAGCAAGTAGGTGCTGTGAGACTCAGAGTGGGGACTGGGTATTTGGGGATGACAATAAACTTCGCATATTAGCTTCCATACAGACATTAGACGGGCCCCAGAAACACTCTGGTCTACCAGATGCAGAACACTCAGTGTTAGGGCTTCAGGCTCTGGTGCCTGCTAGGCTGGGTTGGAATCTTGGTACAACCATGTACTAGCAAATAATTTAATATTTCTCTTTCTTCATCTGAAATTATGTAATGTAAGCAAGGAGACCGCAAAGGCTCTGTGAACAAAATGATTGCCAGGCATTTGTTTTTCTTTTGTTTTGTTTTGTTTTTGAGGGCAGTGTCACTGGCCCTCATATGTGGGACCTGAACTGGGGCCGCTGGCTTCCCAAGCCAGCGCTTAACCACCACGCCACTCTGCCGGCCCAAGGCATTTGGAACCTGAATGGAAACCCCCCCAAGGGACTTCCTTGGGAGCAGCCATCAGGGAGGAGCTCTCGGCCTCTCTCGCGGGGAGCAAGGACTTGTGCCTCTCTCATGATGGGCTGGCTCTTTGGAACAAGGCTGAGGGCAACTCACGTGGTCACATGGGGGTTCACAGACTACCTCTTCACCAACCCATTTTCCGAAAAGTGGCTATTAGCTTGGCAACATGAGAATATTGTTCCAGGAGGAAAATACGGAAGGCCTGGATCTTATGGGCAGGAAATAAATTTGTGTAGGGATCAAGGTTTGAGAAGGCGGAGTCCCAAAGGCCTGGATTAGACTCCTGCTGCTGCTGCTGCTGCGCTATCAATCTCAGGCACAAGGTGTCTGTGAGAAGTAATGGAGTTAGTAGTTGGTTGCTGAATCCTTTGGGACCCTCCGCTCTAAGCTGCAGATGCTGATTCTGGTACTTAGGCAGAAAGGAGTTTATGACAAGGAGATGGGCTAGCCCACAGAATCAGTGGGAGTCTAAAGAACCAATCTGATCAAACAACATCTCAATCTATGCTACAGAGCTGCCCGGATGGAGAGGCTGCTGCGTTGTGGCTGCCCTACCAAGGAAAAAGACTATCAGCACTGCTACTATTTCTGTCCCATTTCTTATAAAAGAAACCTCTGCTTCCACCCTCGCCAGCAAAATGGGTTCCACACACAGCCTTTTTCATTAAAGTCCTCACTTCCACTTCAAATATAACTCTGATTGGTGGAACCCAGTTCACATGTCTGTGAACAGAGAAATTTGGGCACTGATTTTTCTGGATTCTTCCTCAGGAAAGAAGAACTCATAAAGCTGGAATTTCCCAAATAGATCAAAGATGGGTTAAAAAGTTGCTAGACAGCCAGGAAAAATGACAATTGCCTGTTTCATTCAACCCTTTAGTTAACCCAGGCCCAGTGCACACCACCCACCAATGTTAAGCACAATGTCAACTACAAGAAAATTCTCTGCCTAGCACAATTCAGCTTTCCTTTATGCAAGCTAAAATGATTAATCTGCCTGCAATGATATAACTCAAAATCAAATAGTAGGGCCAGCCGAGTGGCGTGGTGGTTAAGCGCTGGCTTCGGAAGCCAGCGGCCCCAGTTCAGGACCCACATATGAGGGCCAGTGACACTGCCCTCAAAAAAAACACCAAAAAAATAACAACAACAACAAAAAATCAAATAGTAGTGTGCCCTCAAAAGTAAAAAAAAGAAAACAAAAAACTAATTGAAGACATCTTTGATTGGCAAAAACTGGCACACGATGTTTATGGTACAAAACCTTCAAGGAGCACTTGTTTAGTGATTAAAGAATTATCAAGTACTCAATGGGTACCTTCCCTTTCTGGCTAGCTTATTTATCCTTTAGTCTCATGCAGGAGAAAGGAGCTATCCCAGAATCATCCCTCCAGCCTCCTCTCAAGAGATAGAGGCTTTGGGTTGTGGGTGTCACATCTCAGGGAACAGGGCTGCCTCCTCATAAAGTCTCAGGATGCATTTGTCCAGAGTAATACGTTGGGAATGCTGGCTTATCTGCATTGGACAGCCCCTGGCCAGATAGTAAAGTTTCCTTTCAGAGCTCACAATGTCCCACTTCCTCTCCACATCCATTTCTCCCTAAGCTGCTCTCTGGAAAAGGGCCATAGTCAAGCGTGAGGGTCATTCATTCTTATCTGTTTACCTTGGAATCCTGGCAGCCCTTGAAGTTCCCTCAGAAAGGGTGTCTTGTGACCCTGTTTGAGGATGCTGCACAGAGTCTCTCAGAAACTAGCAGTAAGACTGACACCAAAATCCAGTTCTCCACTCTCCCACGATGTCACCTCTTGCTCAAGGATATTTGCATTTCATAGAGGAGGGAGACTTAAGCCAAAGGACTGAGTCTCCTCTTGTGAAATGTCAGTCACCTTTGAGCCCTCATGCTAAGGAGGAACAGTATGGTAATTTCCAGGAAGCCACATGGAGGCAATGATGCAGTAAGCAGAGTGGCAACCCCGCGGTCCGTGTACGCAGATGAACGCCCCATGCCCTCCACTCACAAGCCCATCTGAGGTTTCTCAGGAACTTCGCTTTCTGGGTCTTTCCCACCCTGTGGCTGTGAAGCATGTTTCTCTTTCACTCCTCACACCCAGGGAAATGCTAGCTTTCTGTCTTGCCAGCCACGTCCAGCTTCTGTTACCATCTCAGCTTAGTAAAGCGTGTCCTGGAGGAAGAGAATTCATGGGATTTCAAGCTTCCTCCTGTCTAAAATGAGAGTTGCACTATATGATCTTTAATGCCCTTTTGGGCTGGGCTCTGCAGCCCTGTGAGAATGTCAGCAGAGGCGGGATTGCCGTGCAGGAGCCACTTACAAACAGACTGTGAAGAAAGGTTCAGTCAGGGCTTAGAAGCCTGTGGGCAGCGAGTGAATCTGAGTTCTAATCAGAACCTGAAATGGGAGCAACAGTCAGAACTCTGATGCCAACAGTCGAGACATTCAGACGGCAGCAATGGTTTATTCATCACAAAAGGAGAACCTTCCGAGGCTATTTGGGCTTCGGGACGTCTGTCTTCCTGCTGCCTACACTCATCTTTGTTCATTCAATATTTAGAGAGTGAAGCACAAAGCCTACCTCACCTTGGGAATCCGCCAGCCTTTGTCACTGCATTCTACACCTGTTGCCTCAGGTGTGCTTCTCTATTCCAACTCTAAGCTGAACAAACAGTGCAAATGTTAACTTAAATTTTCAAATAAACTCTTAATATGATTATAAGAGTAATGCTAATCTACGCAAAAATGTATTATGACCTTATGGAAGCTGTGGCCCACACAATCCAGTCTCAGAGTAAGACCACAATACATGAAAGACAGTTGAACCACCAAAAAGTAATCCTATTTAACGTAAGTCCTTTGTTTGTACTTCTTGACCACCATAAAGTAGGTGGGTGTCTGCGCAACACTGCTCACAGTTTTTCCTTTCTCTCCCACCTGTTTCCTTTATACCCCACACATGCTGTGGCTTCTCTTTCCTCTGAAATCTTGGGGGGAGGCCGTCTTAATGCTACTCTGCGTACTACTTATCTTTCTACCCTTTTTACTTTCTGCTTTACAAAAGCTCCTAAGTGCTGGTCCTCCGACACAGAACCCTGGGAGAAGCAAGGGAGGGCAATTCTTATACATTAAGACGGTAGTTCTTTTACATTTCCAAATCTGTTGTAGCACTTCAGATGAAGAATAGAAGGTAGGGTGATGTCTGTAGGACAGAGTAGAAGAAATGCAAATACCTAAGAAAGAAAATTGTTGTGAGTTATTGGTAGGAATTATCGGTGTGAAGAGTAAAAATGGGGGAAGAGTAGCGATGATACGGATTGTTTTCAGTCCATTTGCATATCTCTTTACACTGAAGCAAGCTCAAAAATAATAACAACAATAGCACTAATATTTGCTGTGTTGATTATGTGCCAGGTTCTTTATGCAGAATATTTCATTTATTCCTCATAACGGTTCTGCAAGGTAATATCCCTCTGTTGCAGAGACGAATTTTAAGACTCAAAGAGGGTAAGCCTATTTGCTTAAGGTCTCACTTGTTAGCAAGTGGAGGATTTGGGATTTGAACCTGAGCAAACTGGGATTTGACTCAGAGACCAGGCTATGAACTTCTACTCATGCTTTACATATTTTCTTACAAACAGAAGCCTCATTTGGGAGGGTGGAGAAAGAGAAACACACAGAGACTCAAACAAAGCCATAGACACGTGGGCAGGACTGGTGCTTTCTGCACAGAGAAAGATAAGGAGTTGGGGGAAATCCCACTTATCGTAAGACTCATTACTTTAAGAGCTGCTGCACGGGTACTATCTTAGTCAGCAGAGACTAACCGCTGCAATAAATGACCCTAATATATGAACAGCTGAACACAAAAAGTTTATTTCCTGCTCGTATAAACTCTAATCAGATGGTCCTAGTCAGACAGCTCTCCTGGCTTCTCCTCCACAGAGTGTCTTGGGGACCTAGGCCCCTGCCCCTTAGTGATACAATGTGGAAAGAATGAGGGAAGACACACTGGCTACTTAACCACATCAGCCAGGCTCATATTTCACCAGCCAGAATTATTCACCCATGGTGAGTTGTGGGGCTCAAAAATGTAGTCCCTTGTTAGTCAGCTGCTTCTCAACAGCCACTTTACACTCTGGAAGAAGATCATGACTCTTCAGGGGTTAACTAACCATTTCTATCACAAGCACACTTGAGAAAAAGAGTGAAGAGTGATATGACAGCCTGGCATACACTGGTGAATGGCACCTGAACTTCAACACTATATGGACTGCACTGGAATTGGCACACTCCAGGGACTTAGGCTCGGTGCTTTTCTTAAGGATTGGATCCAGGAGGTCAAGCCCATTCCCGAGCACCTATGGCCTGCTGAATCTTGGTCTCACTTAGATTGTAGTCTGCCTTAATGAACGATCCAATGTCACTGAACTTGACCCCAAAGACAACCTTGCCAGAGAACTGGTTTCTGAGAGCAAGACCATCCTTCCTGTGGGTTTAGCTAGAATCAGTTACGTCTGGTCACATGACTTACTGAGGTTTTTAATAAGTTCCTATCGACAGGCCACACTGGGAGTCCAGGCAAGACATATTGAATCCCAGGATCTAAATTTGTGGGTTAAAGACATTTACAGAAAGAATTTGAATAAATGTTGCTGTCAGAATAGAAAGGAGCCAGAAAAAAGAGGGTGGACAGATTCTTAGGGAAAAAAAAAAAAAAATGCCAGGCTGTTCTCAGAGTCATATTTCAAATTCCAAATTTTTATGTCTTTTTTCCCCCAAAATTTTCATTAATTATGGCTCATGTGTCTTTTGGAAGTTTGTTAATATTATTAGTTTTGGAAAGGCGTTTTCTTGCTTCTTTTCCATATGCGCCTATTTATTTAGTCAGCTGGTTCTCATTTCTGAGTATAGGTTCAATGGCCCAGCTAAAGGATAATGGGCTGAAATGTCTCAAACAAAACTTGAATAAATAAATAACTTTGATATTTGTTTTCCGGGAGTGGATGAATACAGTATTGAATCCGTTGGGACTAACCTGGCCTCTCTTTAGGAAAATGCCCCTAGATGGAAATAACACTGGATTTGAAAACTTTTGAGTTGCAGATTTTCTGAAATGCCAGCACTCTTTCTGTATATAGGACACTTTGAACTTGGAAAATGGTCTATAACAACTCTTCAAAAATACCCCTCAGAGGAAACCTGCAAAATTTCCCTTAGTTTCCAGATGAGGAAACAGGCGCTGGAAAGACAGGCATCTCTCCCAAGGTCACAGGGAGAGCACAGAACTTGGAGATCCCAAGGCCCAATTTCCCACTCCTCTGATCAATCCCACCTTTATGTGGTGACTTTTCTTACCAAATAGCCAAAAGGACTGCAGGGTAGACTCACAGGGACCTAGTGAGTTGTTATGAGAACTTTCAGAAAAACTGTAGAAACTTCTACTTGAAATTAGTGCTCAGTGCCTTAGTCAGAGTTGTAAATATTAGCAGACACATTAAAAGACCTCCACAAAGCAAAGCTTTTCCTTTACTCAAACCTTGCTTTACCTCCAGCCTCATTCTTCTGGCTCCATCTCTTCCCTAGGCTATGACATCTCCCTGTATCTCTCTCTCATGTTAGTACTTTGGAGTCCTCCTGATGCTTCCTCCCCTCCACACAGCCTTCTCCAGGTCACCCGTTCCCTTCTCTGTATAAACAAAGCCAGTATGAGTGGACGGGGCTCAGGCATGGAGTGGGCTTGGGGTCCAAGCTCTTGTGCGTGGCAGTGTCCAGATGTGAACTGTGGTGGGCTGGGAGAGGCTCAGCTGCTCCAGCAGGTCAGGGGGGCAAACAGAATCTAGCATGACAGGAAGTCATGACCTTGGACATGAAGGCAGGTAGAACTCTCTGATCCAGTGTTGGTGTCAGAGACAGCCATAGAGCAGATGTATTTGCGGTGCCATGGAAAAGGGCTCTGTGGACATGCGATCAGAAACCCTGCCTCTGACAATTGCCAGCTGTGTGACTCTGGATGAATGCCTTAACTTCTCTGAACCTCAATTTCGTCACCTATAAACATGGAGGCTACAACAATATTAGCAAATACTTATGTAGCTCTTAATGTATCCCAGATGTTGTTCTGAGCACTTTACATATATCAACTCATTTAGTCCTCTCATCAGCACTCTAGAGTGTGTACTATCATTAGGCTTGTAGTTACAGAAAGGGAGGCACAGAGAAGTTTACCAGTTTCCCCAAGATTATATGGATTGTGGTGGCTGAGCTGGGATTTGAATCCAGGCAGACTGATTCCGTTATCTCGTAGGGTTGCTATAAGCTTTCTAAAGCGCCCAGCTCAGTGCCTGGCACAGAGTAAACAATGAAGATTCAGAAACAAAAGAGGCTTGATGTGGGGGTCAGGCAGGGATGTGGGTCAGACAAGACTAGCAAAAGGAAGATGTTCAGTGGCACATATGGAAAGCGAGGCTGGAGGAAGGATAAGAAGTAGGCTGCACAGACTGACCAAGTGGGGTCCAGGGTTTGAACTAGGCCCAAGGTCTCAGCTTAGCTGTTACATCTTCCAGGAAGCCTTCCTGATCTTGCATGATTGAATTAGGGCCTCCACCCCAACCCCTCCCTAGCCTATCCTTCAGCTTGTGGACCAGGCCCCTGTGGCAGCACTTGCCAAGCTGCACTGTAATCCCTCTTCTTCTTACTGTGGCTTAATGGGAAGGCAACTATGGCCTGCTTACCTGTGTGCCTCTAGCACCTGGCATCTAACCCGACATGTAGGAAGTCTCAAGAGCTCTACTTGGATAAAAGATTGAATAAACAACTTGGCACAAAGCGTCCCTGAGCAAGCAGACTGACAACACTGCATCTGAGCATTTAGATTCTCACAGCATGAGCCTCTCTCAGAATTCTGCCTAACCTTTTTCCCACTCCAGGTGTGTGTGGGGGATTGGGGGAGGGGGTCAGGGTGGCAGGCCTTTGGGGTCTGTGAGGGGTGTGGCTGGGCCTGCAGCCAGGCGGTAGACAGCTGCTGACAACTAGACTACATCAGAGCCTGAAGGAGGTGAGCAGCCCACCTCCACTTTTAAGCTTCTCTAGCTCAGATCCCAGCAGCCTTGGGAGAGTGACCAAACAGCTAAGAATGGAGCGTTGGTTAGTTACCCTTCCAGAGCAGACCTCACCCATTTAGGATCCCCAAAGTCTTCCCCAAGGAGTTCACGAAATGTCTGGGGAGAGTGTACCACAGCAACACTCCTCGCAACAGACTTAAGTGGCAGCTATTCTTACCAAAGCCCGTCCTCAGCCAGGCTGGCAGTGAGGTCACCCACCCCAGCTCCAACCAGCCCACCTGGACCCTCTTTCCTCATTGACACTGGCTTCCTGCTCCTTCCACGCCTGGGGTGGGGAGAGCGGCTCTCTCGGGAGAGTCTCCATGGGAACCTCTAGGGGAATTCCAAGCCTCATGTACTGCCTGCTGTCTGAATTTGGCCTCTCTCACTGTTGCTCAAGAACTGGAACATGGATTGGGAGGTCAGCACAAAACGCCTTGATTTTCTTTCCCTAGCATGGTCACTCTGGCCAATCCCCAGTACTCAGAAATGCCTTATTGTGTAAGTAGGGAACAGGCAGGCCAAGACTTAATAGATTTTGGCACAAAATGTAAAATCAATGTATAATCACCTAACAAGCCCAAGGTCAATTTTTTATGATTTTACTTTGCAGCTTCCATCAGGCCAAGCTATTTCTACAAAGCAAGGCAAGTAAAGCCATAGACATCAGAGCACTGGGCACAATTTCCAAACTTGACCCTTCCCAGTTGGGAAAACTCTGGGCTTGGGACTTGTACCATGGACCTGTACTCTTTGTACCTCCTGTTCTGGATGCAGGTTATAGGAGGAAACACAGGTCAAAGGAGTCATTGTGCCCAAGAGAGATCCAGGTGACTCTTGTTGGCAGAGATAAAGGGCTTCCTGCTAATCTGTTCTCTGGAAAATGCAGTGCAGGGAACATTCCAGGCAGACCTCAGATATCCCACAATAATAAAAGTTTTCTATAAATGAGGTTGTTGTTGTGACATACAAGAAACCATGAAGCCAGAGGCTGACTAAGGCTGACTGCAGGCTGGCGTGGTGAAAGTGTGGCATGTCTCCAGATCGCTCTGGACCGAGAGTGGATCGGCCAGGCTGTGGATCAACTGGGTGGGCTGCTGTGTCCTGGGCGTGATCTGGGGGGAGGTGAAGCATCATGACACTGCAAAGACTCAGGGCCCAGCCCTAGTTCTGCTCCCAAGACCTCTGCAAGTCGCCTGAGTCAAAGGAAACAGTAGTACCTGCTCTACCTCTCAGAGTTGTCAAGAAATTTAAACCAAGTGAAGGAGGAGCGAGCATATGTGACTTTGCCAGCTATTAAGCTATTGTTTCTTGGCTCTACCTCTGTTTCCGCTCTGTGAGGCTGGGGCTGACTCTGCAAACCAGGATCCTCCTGGGCAAGCTGCTCCCTGTTAGACACTTCCAATGGGGAGTAGTAGTTGCAGGACTACAGTGAGGTAAGCAAGGCCCCTAGGGTGCAAACTGTAAGGAGGCACTTACTCTCAGCTGTGGACCCTGCCCCTGGTGACCCTACCGAAATGCCCACGGAAACTTAACTAAACGCCATTCCTTACCACCTGCAATTTAGAAACATGTACCTCAGTCTCACTTATGGAGAGCCAGCCTCCTGAACATCCCTGGATTGTGCATTTTGATGGTTTAACTTTCTTTTTTCCCCCCTTCTAGTGACAATAGACAAGTTGCTTTTAATCGGCAAAGGAGCATTCCAGGCTTCAGTTTGGCTGCAGAAATTCCTGAGGGTAGTGGGCATGGGGAAGTCCTTGCCTCCTGTCTCTGGAGGAGGTGAGCCTTGGCTTAATGAGAGGAGGACAAGATTATTTGAGTGGCCTATTAGATGACACATTGCTGTTAGTATCATCCATGTGCCCACAGCCAGCCTACACTGGCCCTGCCAGAGGAAAGAAAGTAGAGTGAAGGACAGATGAGCAGTGAGCAAAGATGAGCTTGGAAGTAGGATTGAAAAGGAGTCCAGATTGCTGAGAAGGAAAGAGTTGCCTGGAATTCAGAGGAGTTGTCCACCAAGAGCAATCAGCCATTTATGTGGGTGTTATTATCCCCAGTTCCAGTGAAACCATGATTCCATCTGGTTTACAGAAAATAAAATCTATAGTGTTTAATGATCTTGTTCCTATAATAATACTAAATGAACAAACAACATCTTTAGCTCTGCTTGGAAAAAACTCAGACCATTCTAATGGAGTAATGTTGAAGTATGAAACTCACTCTCTGATTCACCTCTGCTTCCCTTCCCCAACACCTACTGTTCTGACCAGTATTGACATAACAAGTGCCAAATCATCAAGCTGTTGATATGATGTTCTGGGGCATCTTGGGTACAACTGCCATGTGATCCTTGTGCCTGTATTTCACCTGAGGCCCAGCTCAGGCCAGCCAAATCCCACAGATGGCAGCTTCAGGACAGAACATGCAATTGACTTTTTTTTTCCATGCAAGCAAATGATAGAAGAAGACCAGTAGCTTTCAGAAAGTTTCTTTACCTTATACTGTTTAACATGTAATTTAAAAACATGCTCTTTTTGTCAGTAGCACTGAGTTAGTTTGCTAGGGCTGCTATAGAAAGGTATCACAGATTGGCTGGCTTAAACAACAGAAGTTTAATTTTCACAATTCTGGAGGTTAAAAGTCCAAAATCAAGGTGTCAGCAGGGTCCATGTCTTCTGAGGTCCCTCTCCTTGGTTTGCAGATGGCCACCTGCTCCCTGTGTTTTCATGTGGCCTTTCCCTTATGTGTCTATACCTTAATCTCCTTTTCTTATAAGGACACCAGTCATAATGGATTATGGTCCCACCCACATGATCTCATTTTACCTTAATTACCTCTTTAAAGACCCTATCCCCAAATATACTCACATTCTCAGGTATTGGGGGTGAGGACTTCAATGTACGAATTTGTTGTACGTGTGGCAGGGTGACACAATTCAGCCCATTGCAAATGCTACTGATGATAACTGAAGTAACACAAGCTAACATTTCCTGAAGGGTTACCAAGTGTTTGGAATTGTACCAAACACAACACTTGAATTTAATTTTTAAAAACAGTTTTATGTGGTAGGTACCATCATTCTTCTCATTTTGTAGATTAGTGACGAAGGTTTTAGGAGGTTAAATGACTTACTCAAGGTTATATTACTAAGAAGTATTGAATCGGAAGTCTGAAGTATAACATAATGTGAACCTAGATCTGTCCAGTTCCAAAAAAGCCCAAGTTTCAGAGGATCCTACAACTATTTCCCCTTCCAGCAAATTAATGAAAACAATTTACTAATGCTTAGCACACATACATTGAAGAGAACAAGGTAAAATATCTTTGGAAGAGAAATAATGCCTTGGGTATTTCAAATTTTAAAGAAGATAATATATGCCATTTCTGGATGTTTCACAGTAGAAACTAAGCTAAAGAAAAAGAAAAGCAATGAATAATTAAACTTCATTTGTTGATGTTCTTGGCACTGCATTGGAAAACAAATGATGATTATCCATTTTGGAGAAAACCCCAGATCTCAGAATGCACTTTGTGCTATGAAATTTGAACCTTATACAAAGGCAGGGACAAAAACTAAATTGAATTGGTAAGAAACACCTGTGTTTATTTTTCTCTACTTTAAATATAAAGTTGTGTAATTTTATTGATAGGTTAGACCTATCTCAATATTACTTGGTTTAACTCCATGGAATCACAGAGTGCTGGGGAAATGCATAAGCATTTTATGACACGCATTTTCTCTCGTTAGATCAGTGTTTCTCAATATATTGGGTTTGAATTTTAAAAGTTTATTGATTTTCTTTAACTTTGATTTTATGGTAAATTTGTATTTAGTTGGGGCTAATCAATGATAAAACAAATGCAAAATAAAAGCAATGGCTTTTAAAAAAATATTATCTGGTCTAACTCTTTCATTATCCTTATCTGTCTCAAAATTCCTATTTATTGTAGTTAATTCAAAACAGTTTATCAATGATCCAACTGTATCATTTTTAACATAATATCTCTTTTACCTATTCTTTCCTCTCTACCCTTGTTACTGGACCTATCTCTGCCCTCGTTACCAGACCTATCCTAGCTAGATATTAGCCAGCTATTCTTAACAGGAAATAAAATGAGTAACTGTGATCTGAAATGATTCTTGAACTGAGTATTTCAAACATTCCAGATAAACCTAAATTGGGCTTCCTCTAAAATTTAAAAATACACAGCAAATGTGGCTGATATTTGAGTTAACTAGTTAGTGTTAGCCATGGCTCTGTAATTAGCAGCAATAAGTATGCTATTATAATTACAAAAAATATATATATCCACCATCTTTTATACATGGTTTAATCAAAGTTACTATACAAAGCAAGAAGGAAAGAATTAACATATGTCCTTAAAGAGGCAACAGAGGCAGTATTTTAAGATCAATAATCTATCTTGTATATATTCTGGTTAAAAGACCCAAACTGGCATAAACTGATATTAATCTGCTAACCTTGAATTTATGCACAAAGAGTGTCTAAAGACTGAAATAGAGAAAAAAAAAATACATAATTCCTAACTAAGCCTTCAATCTGATTTGAACATAAGTACACTTAATGTTGAGTTCCTGAATACATAATGCACAATAACTAATGAAAACATTTGATAGAAGGATTAAGTGACCAAAGTTAGTAGTAGCTACATTGAGACTTTAACTACAACAAATGTTAATCAACAAACCCTCTGAGGAAAAATAGTCCCTTTATAATAAAATCAATATTGCTTTTTAAAATCATAAATAATGCAAAGCAAGGCCAATGTCAATAGCAAGATTACCACAAAAATACACAGGTTCACAATTTTACACAACAAAAATAGCATTCTATGCCCAGTTTCTATTGGTAGTTGGAGAGTGTATTTTCAGGAGTACCTAGGAGGTATACTGCATAGCCCCTCATAACCTTCCAACATGTTGAACCCTGCTCCCCAAGCACACTCTAATCTCCAAACCCTTCCTCCCTTTCTTTAATTTTTCCCTCTACACATTACAATTCCCAAACACTCACTATATTTTCCCCCACACATTTGGGGCCTTATTATCTCCTCCTTGCTACACTGTAAGTTCTAGGAAGGCAGGTGACAAATGTTTTGTTAACTTTTCTAGTTACAGAATCTAGTATGGTAGTCACTCCATATTGTTTTATAAATTATACATTAGTCTATTTTATCATATCAATTCCCTCAAATCTACTGTTGGTAGACTATACCTTTATGCCAATATGTGATTTCTTTTCCTGGTAATAACATTTCTAATGACAGAGTGTATTTTCAAAATGCATTGTCTTTGTTGATAGAATGATCTCTGTACACATTTAGTTACATTGCTGAACATTGAACTGGCTTGTCAGAATAATACTCAATTAAACTAGAATTAGACATTTCCAATAATCAGAACTGACCAACCCTCTGTAGTATCTAAAGAAACATAGTCAATGAACAAATATTCTTTTTAACTTTTTCAAAAAGGGAATTTTAGAGGACACTGAACAATTACTCTTACATCTTGCTATGTGACTCAGATTTTAGGAGCAATATGACAGAGTAAGAGCAAGGCTGTCATCTGGAAATTCCCCAAAATGGATATTTGTGGTGCAGCACATTTTGGAACTTTGCGGCATGGCGTAGACCTGTTGCTAGGCAACCCTGACGATCGGACCATGACTCTGCCTCAACAAAGCTGTGCTCCAGCCCAAGTAAACAACCCTGCTGCTTTAAGCAGTCAAAGGGCTCAACACAATATTTTCACTCAGCATTGAAAACCTACCATTTCCAACCTTGGCTGGTACACAGTGCTCTTTTGCTAAGAGAAATCTGCTACTTAAAATAAGAGGAGGCATGCTTAAAAAGCATGGAGGTCACAAACCATATGACTCTCAGGGCCAAATGCTCAAAAAATAAGATCATCATTTTGTGCTTGAGTAGTTGTTTTTCTCTTGAGACCAAGTAAGGAATATTGAATGCAGGTGTCCACATTTGCATATGTACCTCCCACGTTTCAATTCTGTTTGCCAGTGGCATTGGCCTATTGGGTTGTTTCTATTAAGCAAGGGAACTGTTTGTATGGACTAGACCTAACTGGGAGGCTCTGATCAGATTTCCTGCTTTTAATTTAGAGTCTTCCCAGTACTTGAAATCTTAACCTTATGGCAAAATCTTCTGAGCAAAGACATGAAGGGGGAAAACCCAGACCCATTTCATGCCCTCTTCTCTTCTCTCTCTGCCAATATCCTGAGAGATAGATTTTAGAAAGAGCACTTATTGAAATAGTGAGTTGTTATATTGTTGGAGTTCCCTTAGCTGTTTTTGAGTAATTCTCTTAGAAACTAGGAAACTCCCATTTCTCTCTCTCTCTCTCTCTCTCTCTCTCTCTCTCTCTCTCCATATGTATGCTTTATTTTCGACTCCGCATTTTTTAAATTAATTTTTTAAGTAAAACAAGTCAGTAATTTATGTTGCTCAGATTGTATTAGGGGTCAGTGGGTATTCTTACATAGGTGAGTAAACACCTGACATAATGCTATGTGATGATTTTAAAATATGTCCACAAATTCTTTTACATGCTCCCTTTAAAAGGTAAAACCTAATTCCTCTCCTCTTAAGCATGGGCCAGATTTAGTGACTTGCTTCAAAAGAATAGAAGGTGGCAGAAATAATGCTATGTGACTCTGAATTTAAGTCATAAAAATGATAACTTCTGCCTGGCCCTCTTTTGGGTTGCTTTCTTTGGTGGAAGCAGCCACCATGTTCTAAGGACACTCCACAAGTGGCCCTGTTCATGGAGAGAGGGGCAGAATCTTATGCCAATAGCCAGCATCAACTTGCTAGCTATGTGAGTGAGCTTTTTTGGAAGTGGATCCTCTAGTCTGTCAAGCCTTCAGATGCTTGCAATCCCAGCTGACATCTTGACTTCAACTTCTTAAGAGACCTTGAATCAAAATGACCCAATCACGGGGCTGGCCGAGTGGCTCAGTTGGTTAAGAGTGTGAGCTCTGAGCAAAAGGGTCGCCATTTGGATTCCACCATGGGCAATAAGCTGCGCCCAAGCTGAGCTGCCAACAGGTGGCAGGATGGCTCAGCTGGTGGGAGCATGTGCTCCTAACAACAAGGTTGATGGTTCGACTCCTGCATGGGATGGTGGGCTAAGCCCACCAGCAACTAAGATGGAACACAGCACCTTGGGTGAGCTAAGCAGCCGTGATCTGCCGATGACCTGCCGATGGGCTGCCCTTCTCAACTAAGACTGAAGGAAAACGACTTGGTTGTTTCCCTTCCCCAATTCTCCAACACTGTTCCCCTTCCCCAATTCCCCAATAAAATCTTAAAAAAAAAAAATGACCCACTCAAACTGCTTTCCTATTACTGACACATAGAAATAGTGAGAGATAGTAAAGGTTTGTTGTTGTTTTAAGCCATTAAATTTTGAGGTAATTTGTTACACAGCAATAGATAAATATTGACACTTGTTCCTCTTGTGCCCATGACAAACAATACCAGTTGATTTTGGAACTCTTGTCCCCTAAGCCTGGGTGTGGCTTTGTAATCCTTTACACATTGTATTAGGCAGCCACCACCATAAGAGATAGAACCCATTTGCCAGTACATGTCTAAGGGACCAGTTAGAACTGTTGAATACTCAAGTCAACATTTTAGGAAGTGTCCTGTAACTATTTGTAAATGAAGGCTAATTTTAGCAACTCTTCCATCACAAAGTAAATGCTGTTTACACAGTATTTACAACCAAGCATAGGTTAAAAATATGGCCTATGGAGACTCATTTTTTTGTTTGATTTTGGTCTGTTTCCCATGGTCTTTTCAACTTACTCTACAAAACACAGGTATCATCCACTAGTTTCAAGATTTAGTCAAAGTGGATTTTATAGTGTAACCTAGGCTACAGTAGTATAGAGGTAAAAATAAGGTCAATTGATATCAAAAGTATAGTTGGAGAGTGATGTCAGTGAAATAGTGGAATGGGTAGCTATAAGCTTTTGTTTCCTCAGAGAAAACACCAAAAAACAAGCTAAAACTATCAGAACCAATTCTGTCAGAACTCTGGAAACAGCCAGTGATATACAGAAACCAAGTAAATACTGAATCAAGAAAAAAGCAACTTGAAAATGGCAGGAAAGTTGTGTGCATTTTTACTTGCCCTTGCCCCACTCCTTTCCCAATGTGAAGGCAGCCTTGAAGAGATAGCAGCTTGTGTCCCCAGTGTGAGACCCTAGTCCTTGGTTCCAGAAGGAGTAGAACATATCTTGTTCAAACATTATTGTGAATGTCTATTCTAACCTGTCTGGGAGGTGACCTAAAGGTGTTTGTCTCAGTTTCACCTAACTCAGACCTCAAACCAGAAAAGTGGTGGACATTGCTTGGAAATATAGCTAGGTGAACTAACAGCCCACAGAAGCCTGTGAAAGGATTATGGTCAAGACATACAATAGATCACCTAAGGCCCAGGAGGGAAAGCTGGGTCAAATTATTTGGAAAATTAGGACATTCAAAAGCACCTGGGTATACAGGGGAACTCAAAAAGTCATTCACATGCTCAAGACAAGATTCATACTCAGAAAAAACCTGAGAAGACCCTAAAATTTCACCTTGTGCCAATCCCTAGGCTCAGCTCAAGCCTGATGAGGTTTTGGGGTGCCCCAGCAGAAAGTCAATCTGTCAAAATCAAGAGAGGTGTTTGTGTTTTTCTTTTTCTTTTTCATGTTTTTGTGTTTGTTTTGTCTTACATTAGCTTCTGGCATTCAAGGAAATCTCTGTCACACATTAGCTGAACATAAGCAAATGGGATAGCAACCACATTTGACAAGGAATAATCTTTACAAAAATAGTTTGGAAAGTCACTAAACAAGCAGACAATTATAGCCTTCAACAATCAGGAAAAAATAACAAAAAAAAAAAAAGCAAATCTTGAGAAAGGGGAAGATTCTGATTTTTCAGAGTTTGACATTATAATATTTAAATGTCCAGATTTCAACACCAACAGAAAAAAAATCACAAAGCATACAAAGAAACAGAAAAGTTTGTCTAATTCAAAGGAATGAAACTGACGGAAATAGACAAAAATTATCTGTGACAATCTCAGACATTAGACTTACTAAACAAAGACTGTAAAACAATGGTCTTAAAAATACTCAAAGAACTAAAGGAAAATATGGACATAGAACTAAAGGAAATCAGTAAACAATGTATATATAGAAGAAAGAAACAGCAAACTTAAAGATAGGACAATTGAAAGTATCCAGTTTGAGGAGCAGAAAGAAAAAAAATAAAAAGTGTATAGGGCCTGAGGGACCTGTGGTACACCATCAAGTGTACCAACATGTGCTATATGGAAGTCCCAGGAGAAGAGAAACAGAAAGAAGCAAAAGGAATATTTATAGATTAATAGCTGAAAACTTCCCAAATTTGATTAAAGATATGAATATACATACCTAAGAGAAAAAGAGAATCTGAACGCAGCAGGATAGAAGTGAGTCATCATACACAAGGAATCCTCAATAAGATTAATAGTTGCTTTCTCTTCAGAAGCCATGGAGCCAGATGGCAGCAGGTTGATATATTTCTGGCACTGAAATGGGGGAAAAAAATGTCAACTGAGAATTCTATATCCAGCAAAACTGTCCCTCACAAAAAATGAGGTAGAAATTAAGATGTTCTCAGATAAAAAGTAGAGTTATCAACATGAGAAAGGGCATTTATGAAATGCCCACAGCTAATAATATAGTCAATAATGAAAGACTGAAATCTTTCTTCCTGAGATAAGGAATAAGACAATTCCAAAGAATCTACAAGAAAGAAAGCTACTAGAGCTAATAAACAAATTTAGCAAAATTGCAGTGTATAAAATCAACACACAAATAAATTGGACCCTTACCTTACACCATATACAAAAATTAACTCAGAATAGACCAAGACCTATACTTAGGAGCTAAAACTATAAAACTCTTAGAAAAAAAAATTAGGGAAAATCTTCATGATTTAATGCCACTGAATTTGTACACTGAAAAGTGGTTAAAATGGTTAATTTGATGTCACATATATGTATATTTTACCACTATTTTTTTTTTTTGAGGGCAGTGTCACTGGCCCTCATATGGGGGACCCAAACTGGGGCCGCTGGCTTCCCAAGCCAGCGCTTAACCACTGCACCTCGACCGACCCTTACCACAATTTTAAAAAATTAACTTTTTAAAAGTATAGCTGAGATAGAGGAAGGGGATTTTTTGCTCTCCCTAAGCACAGTCCCCTAAAGCACTGCCTTGTCAGCATTTTTTAAAAGATAACTTGTTGACATAATAATTGTTAAGGCCGCAAGGAAAACCCAATAGAGAAAGACATGACAGGTCCACTTGCTTACCCACCAACCAACAGGGCAGGCCTCATCTCCTCAGGAGGCCCTAACCCCACTTGGCCCAGACACTAGACCATGCCTCAGGTGACCATTCAGTAACACTCTGACATCTTCTTCAACAAATTTTTCCTAAATAGATCTGTGTCCCAGGTATGCTTAAGTAATCCCCTCAGGTACCACATGGTTTCTGTTTTCCTTCTCTCCTCTCCCTATAATAAAGTCTGCCTTCTAGGCTGCTGCATTAAGACACCACCAAGACATCTTCTCAGTTCCTGGTACCCAGTGTTCTAGACTCCAGCAGCTACCTCCCTGGGGAGTGGGGGTGGGGTAGACAGGCAAGGGGCTGTCCCCTTTCTTCCCCAGTACAGCAGGTTAAAAACTTAGAAACTAGACTGTCTGAAGCTCTCAAATTCTAGTAGAGATTTCAGGAAATGGCTTTTTAGTCTTGTCACTCCCTCTCCTAGAGCTCAGGCAGGAGTCCATGAGGACTAGGACAGGGGGCCTGGGTGGGAGAGATGGGGTCAATCTATGTGACAGACACAGTGCTTGGAAACACCTGTCCCTTCCAACTTCGACCTAATGCCCTTAATCATTGGGAACTTCAAGTCTCTTTCTTCAGCACAAGTCTGTTCCCCAGACTTGCTTGGACATGACTGCATCCTAGGGGACATTGTGCTTATTATTAATTGTTAAGGTTCATTTGACTTTCTGTTTGCCAGGCACAGGAGTAAAAGACTTAGTGTGCTAAATCTCCTTCCTTTTTTTTTTTTTTAAAGATTTTATTGGGGAATTGGGGGAGGGGAACAGCACTGGGGAATCGGGGAAGGGGAACAGACAAGTTGCTGTCTTTTTGTTCTTCAGTCTAGTTGCAGAGGATGTTGCTTCACTGGCCCATGTTCGTACCGTCATTGTGTTCTTCCAGGATGAGGCAGATCCGTCGCCGGCCTCTGGATGGTTGCTCACCGCGGTTATTGGCAGCTCACGCTGGCTGCCGGCCACTCACTGTAGCCTATGGCAGCCCACTGCAGCAGGGGCTACAGCCTACACTGTCGCCAGGGCTCGCAGCCCAGCTCCGCTGGAGCTGTTGTTAACTGTAGAGGGCAGTGTCATATGTGGGATCCGAACCGGGGCCGCGGGCATCCCAAAACCAGTTCTTAGCCAATGCGCCACTTGGCTGGTCCTCTTTTCTTTTTTTTTAATTTAAAAACCTGATGATGTTTATGTCTACATGTTTTGGAAAATTTGCAATGTACCAAAAATTATTTATAACATAATTTAAAACTTGCCCTTAATTTTGTTGCTTATTATTTCATTTAGTCCTCACAACAGTGCAGTGATGAAGATCTAATTGCTTCTTTTGTCCAGACAAAGAAACCCAGACTTAAAGAGAGGTTACAGACCTTGTCCAAGACCATACCTAGGAAATGGATTTGCACTGGGAAAGCCTGAGCTCCTTCCCATGAACCATGCTGCCCCCTCAAGCTGAGACTCCAGCTGCAAATTTTCCAAAACATGTAGATTAGTACAGAGCTTCTTGTGTGCTCAGAAGTTTATTTTTCAATAATCTATACCCAGTCCTTGCTGAATTGATGATCCTGAAAAGAAAGAAGGGGACTCAAACTGTTACTAGCCCTAGAAATGGCTGCTAACAACTGTGGACCTCGGGCCATATGACTTCCTAACCTTTTTTTTTTTAATTGAAAAATAATTGCCCTGTAGTGTTAGTTAATATCTCTGTAATGTTATATAATTACCATTTCTTTTTTGTGATGAGAACATTTAAGACCTACTTTCTTAGCAACTTTCAAGTATATAATACAGAATTATTAAAAGGACTTCCCACTCTTAACTGTGAGGTTTGGATTAGTCCAAAGACCATTAGAGATGACATGTAATAGACCTACAGACGTGCTTGGTACTAATACATTCTTAGAAATTTTGTTTGCATGAATAAATGGATATCCCTTGTAGGTCAAACATTCCATAACTGTTCTATTTTTTGGTGTTTGGATAGCAGTTATACCTGGATCACTAATATTAGGGTCAAGCTCAGGTGAGAAGTATTCTTTCCACATAGTCAGACACTCTGAAAATTATAGGGGAACACACCACCAGGGCCACAATTAAAGTAAGAGTGTTGACCCTAAGAGGGGCAGTTAATTTGCTTCTCCTAAATTATACAATGGTCCTTGTTTTTGCCATTTTCGTCTCTGTCTCATCAAAACCAGTTTTAGGTGTTTTCCAATTCTATTGCATTCAAGGGGCTTGGGAGTTCTTTCTGAATCACAGTCAAAAATATCTGCCAGGAAGTCCCTGAGTTATCTCTGTGATAAATTCCTTCTCCGACTAATTTTAAATCTTCTGCAAGTCTTCTTAGTGATTGCACAAACAGCCTGCAAAATGGAGTGCCAGGCTTCTTCCGCTAGTGAGACATCCTGGCTTTGGGCATATCTAGTCAAGGATCTCATAAGTTCTCTAAAATATACCTGTTTTCCACAACCTTCAAAGTCACCTGCAAGCATTAAAGAAGGTGTTTTTCCACTTAAAGTCACCCCAAAAGTTGACTTGCCTTCCTTTATTCACAATGTCACAGTGAGAGAAAAAATTCAGCCCTCGCATCTTCAGGTTGAGTCCACACCCAGCCCACTACTTCCGTAACAATGAAGCCAGCCTCTGACTAATGCCCAACCTGTGAATGATTCATACATATGAACAAGCTGAGTGCATCCCCACCACCTCCACCACCAGAGTCCTCCCCAGCAATTTTCTACTGCAGCTAGAGCCACCAGAGCCACCAACACCCTGTCCCTCTTCCTGCTTCCCCCACCCCACCCTTCTCAGGGGTCAGTGGAGCTAAAGTGTTGGAGACAGGCTCCCCAGCTCCTCTCAGAAAGAGTCAGTGATGCCAAGTGGCAGTAGGAGAAAGTTTTCAGAACAAGGGTTTTGGAATCAGGCAAGCTATGAATCAAGTTTGAGTTTCTTCACTTGTTGGCTACATGGCCTTAGATACAATAATTTATTTCTCTAGTCCTTTCCCCCCCTCATCTGTTAAATGGGAAGAAACTGTACTAATCACTTAGGGAGATTGTGAGGATTGAATAACAAGGCATAGAAAGCATGTAGCACATAGAGAGTATTTTATAAGCGGTACCTATTATTATTATCATTATTATTACCGAGACTCAGCTCCACTCAGAGACACTGGTAGCCCAGCCCTCTGTGAACAGCTCCAGACTTGTGCTCAATGACCGCTGTCTCACACCCCATCTCACTTGCTCACACTCTCTAGCAAGTTTCCAGAACAGGATATCCTCCTTCCTGCCTTCCTGACGTGGCTCTGGTGCTTCCCTCTGTCGAGAAAACTCTTTCTCGTCTTATCCCCTTCTTCCCTTTTCCTTGGCTGACTTTTCATCTCTTAGGTCTCAGCTTAGAGGCCACTTCTGAGGGAAGCCTTGCTGAGCGCTCACTTCCTCATTACCGCCAGGCTGGGTTAATGCTGGTAAATGCAGTGCCTGTTTGGAATACTGTCCATAATTAGAATTCTATCATTATGAATTTAATGATTGTTATGTGTCTGTCCCCCTCTCTCCATAAATTATAAGCTTCATAAGGGTAACAACAGTGTTTATCATGGTGTCCTCATCACCTAGGAAATGGCTCGGCACATAGTGTGAATGAAAGAGAGGGAGATAGGGAGAGAGGGAGAGGGAGGGAGGGAGAGAGAGAAGAAGGAGGAGGAGAAAGAGGAGGAGGAGGAGGAGGAGGAGGAGGAGGAGGGAGACCTAGAGAAAGAAAAAGAAAGAAAGAGAGAGAGGAAGGGAAGGAGGGAGGGAGGGAAAGAGAAAGAAAGGAAGATTGATTCTTGGCTACATAAGACCCATTCAAATCATACATATCATTCTAGCTTCTGGCCACACTGGCTCAGCTCACAGGATTAAACTTCTATATTAACTTGCCTACACAGCTTAAACCCTGTTTCTGGATCTCAGCCAGTCTAACACCAAACTAAGTTCTTCCAGAATCTTCCTTGGGGGATTAGATGCTGCTTCCAAACCCACCAGGCAGTGCCTGAGGTCCTGCAGAGCAAGGCTAAACTTGAAACATACCACTGGGCCGGCCGAGTGGCAGGTTGGTTAAGAGTTGGCTTGGGACGCCAGCGGCCCTGGTTCAGATCCCACATATGAGGGTCAGTGACACTGCCCTCTACAGCTAAGATGGTGAACAATAGCTCCACCTGGAGCTGGGCTGCATGAGTCCTGGCAACGGTGTAGCTGCAGCCCCTGCTGCAGTGGGCTGCCATAGTGAGTAGCTGGCAGTGGGAGTGAGCGGCAGGCAGCCGGTGTGAGCTGCTATGAGTTGCCGAGTGACCATCCAATGGCCCGTGACCAACTACCTCACCCAGGAAGAGTTCAATGATGATACCAACATGGGCCAGTGAAGTGACGTCCTCCACAACTAGACTGAAGAACAAAAGGACAGCAACTTGTCTGATCCCCTTCCCCGATTCCCCAGTGCTGTTCCCCTCCCCCAATTCCCAAATAAAATCTTAAACAAAACAAAACAAAAAAACATACCCCTGCCACCTGCCTGCCTTTGCATATTTTCTCCCACCTAAATCCTCACTGTGTTGCCCTATCCCCTGGTTAGCCATATAGTCATGAGGCCCAGGTGCCTGGACCTCAGCTAATTTCCGGTGCCCTAAAGACATTAGACACACCCCCAGACCCCATCCAGTGATGCCCAGGTCTCTCCTCTACCACTGTGTGGCTGAAACCCCAGCAGGCCTCATGCTTCTGGTTCTGGACCCCAGGGCTTGGGGTCACCTTTAGTACTTCCAGGACAGTTGAGCAGCCTAACTCTCAGCATAACATCCTGGGATCATTTCTCAGTAACTTCCCTATTGAAGAGACATGACTTTTTTATGAATTTTAAAAATAATTCCTTTGAAAAATAGTATTTTTTATGAAGCTCTATACTTGCTTAAGGTTTACCTACCACAACTATGTTAAAATAATCCATGTACCACCCCTACACCCACTCAACACACATATATTTTAGTCTTACTACATCTGTGCCTATTTCCATATATGTTTGTTTTGCCGGGAAAATGCATGCCCAGATCCAATCAACCAACTGAAATAATAGTCCTTGGAGCCTCAGTCCTTGGTGAGTGGAGGACTGCCTGCCTGTCCACTAGACCATAGGCCTCCCTAAAGCTGGAAATTGGAGAAGCTCCAGGAGGAATATAGTTCAAGTTCAATTTTAAAGTAGTAAAACTGGTTTAGCTATGTGCTTGGGGAAGTCACTCGCTCACCAGGTAGCTCTCCTTGGGGTCTCACACCATGCTGCATCATCTACCCCCAGGGCTTTGCCCACACTGATTCTCCTGAATGGGATACTTTCCTCCTTCCCCTGCACCAGATTAGACTTAGCCCATCTTCTAGGTCCATCCTTGGAGTTTCCTGAGACTTCCTCAGACAGTGCCCATTGCCCCTTTGAATTCTTACGGTACTTAGCACACGTCGCTGTCTTAGCTTGCTCGAGAATTGCCTTATAAATCCTTGGAACTAACGTTCTGGCCATACCCTACCTCAACTCTACCACACATTCTCTAGCCCACTAGCCTCACAGGAAATGGAAAGAATGAAATGGGACAAGCCCAAAAGCCCTGGTATCATACGTGTCAAAAAAAGGTGTGGTTGTTTATATCCACCAAAGGCTTCTGCTTGTGAGGGAGGAACCACATGCTTTCTCGGAAGGAAACATATCTTATTAGTTCAGTGAGCTCAACTGTTGGGTTGTGTAGGTTGATGGGGAGAGAGGGCAATCAGAGAAACTCAGAGAAGGCCAAATGGCTCTGTGCAAGAGAAGTTGTTGAGGGAGATACCTGGCTGAAGGACCTCATATAGCAGAAATCTAGAAAGAGGAGATTGTTAGAAGGAGAGCCTGTGAGGCTACAAGTTTGAAAAGAAGGAAGGGAGGATTGGAAAAATTAAAAACAAAAAAGGAGATGGAGGAGCCATTGTAAGCGGTGAAACTTTGAGGTAAAGAGAGACATGTATAAAGACAATTTTAAAGAAAATTGCACTGTGTGTCATAGTATATAACCTTCTTCTTTCCTCTCTTCATTAAAAACCAACATTGCTCCTTGGTGTTTTGGAATCAGATGTATGGTGTTTTTGGTTCGTTTTTTTCAATAAGGCATCAGGTGTGGACATTCTCATGATGGATACAGGGCCAACAAACAGATTCCCAAGAAAGCACAGCTGGAGGACAAATGGATAATGTGTTCTTTATCTTTCTTTCTTTTTTGAGGGTGTCAGAGTCATTCTTTATTGGTGTAAAAATTAAATAAGAAAAATACAATTTGAAAAAATGAAAAAACAAAAAGTTACCTTGAGTCCCACCAGGTTAATACTAGTTTTCCTTATTTTTCTCAAAGCCTGATTGAACTTTGAGAAATGTTTTCTTAACTTGGGACCCAAAGAAACTCCTGAGACAAAGGAGAATCCAGATCTTTGGCAACCCATGTTCTACCCATGGGTACAATTGCTGCTTATCTGTGGCTCAATTAACAGGAAAAAAAAAAAATCCACCAGAAATGAGAATGCTTCCCTGTCCCACCTCAAGGAAAGCCCAGGGATGAGAAGGAGCTCCCCACTTTGTGGAAGAGCATTTGGTCTCAGCAGCCGCACCCTGTGAGCTGCATGGCGGACTCACACTTATCATTTAATTTAAGAAACTGGAGCAAGCCAAGAGCAACAGCTTGTGATTTGTGGGTGTCAAACACGCCGGAAAGCGGTCAGTGTGTAGGAGACAGATGGGAGGGGGAGGTATTCCTTAGCTTCGATAGAGGGGAAGGCCAAGGGTTTCTTCCATTTTGGATCCTGTGGCTTTTCTTGCCAAGGAGAGCTGGCCACACTGGGGTGGCCTTCAGGGAAGTCTGAGTATGCAGGCCTCTGAGCCTGAAAGTCAGGCATGTTTATTTTAAAAATAAACTCTTGTGACTATAATCCGGCTCAGTGCCTGCATTTGTGGCCTTGGACTGAAGACACTGGCCGCAGCTATGATTTGCATTCACCAAAAATAGTCATTTCAGCATCTGAGAAGGAGATCAAGAAAGAAGAGCCAAGTTCAATGTCTCATTCTCTTGCTGCTGCATTGCTCTATAGGACCAAACAAATCATCTCAGTCCTTGTTCCTCCCTCTTGCTTCAGTCACACCTGCTCAGGATTAGTTACCTTCACTCAACAAAAATTTTGGACCATTTATGTACCAAACACAGTACAAGACGTTGTGGATTCAACGGTGAACAAAATGGACATGGCTCTGCCCTCAAGGGCCTTAGAGCCTTGTTGGGTCTGTATTAGTTTCCTGTGGTTGCCATAACAAAGCTCCACAAACTTGGAGGCTTAAAACAACAGAAATGTATTGTCTCACAGTTCTGGATGCCAGAAGTCTAAAACCAAGGTGTTGGCAGGGCTGTGCTCCTTCCAAAGGCTCAGTGAGAAATTTGTCCTCCCTCTTCCATCTCCTGGTGGTTGCTGGCCATCCTCAGGTTCCTTGGCTTATAGATGTCTCCCTGCAGCCTCTGCCTCCCACCGCATATGGACTTCTCCCTGGGTGTCTGTGTGACTGTGTCCAAATTCCCTTCTTATAAGGACACCAGTCATTGCATTTAGAGCCCATTCTAAATCAATATGACCTCATCTTAAATTATACTTGTAAAGACATTATTTCCAATAAAAAGTTACATTTTAAGGCTCCAGGTAGATGTGAATTTGGAGCAGACACTGTGCGACTTAGTACTGGGTATCAAATGGTAAACAAATAAACACACAAGTAAAAAGATATGGGGCAGGATTATATGACAAGTATTAACCTGGTTGTTTTCTGTATATTTCCAACTTCACCTTCCTTCTCAGTGGGACACAAGGACAATATACCCTGAAGCAGAAACTACAACAAAAGAAAACAGCACTCTTGGTGCCACAGGAAGATCCTTGGATGCATTGCAACTTACAGAGTCTGTTTTTCCTCTCCCAGATAAAAGCCCAGATAATCCAGGTTCTAGAGAAAGGACAGTCACACAGCATGGCAACAAGAACTGGGGAGGTGGGGGTGGGTGGTGTCTTCACACAGGGCGAGGAAGGGGCACCTTCTAGAGGAGGACCAGGGAAAAGAGTGACTGGGCTGTCCTTGGGTGTGGAACGCCTTCTCCCCCTGCCCCTCCCCCCACACACACACAAGGCTCCAGAATCCCAGGCACTTGTAAGACCCTCTAAATCAAGGGGAGGGGACTTGGACACCTCTGTGGAGATAGGGCGGTAGAAGGAATTGAATATAACCGACTGGAATTTCCATCTGAGCTGAGGTTATGGTGGACACACCACCACTGTCTGTACAATTACAGATGGTGATAGGAACAGAACTGGTGCACTTACACAGAATAACAGAGGGGGCTACTTTTCTTATTTGTTTGTTTATTTATTTATTTATTTATTTATTTATTTATTTATTTATTTATTTATTGAGGGCAGTGTCACTGGCCGTCACATGTGGGACCTGAACCAGGGCCGCTGGCTTCCCAAGCCAGCGCTTAACCACCGCGCCACTTGGCTGGCCCTAAAGGGCTACTTTTGATTGGAGGTCAAAAAGAAGCTCTCTGAGGAAGTGACTGCTAAAATGGGACATCAAGATGGGAGAAAGTTCACAGGCAGAGGAGCAGGGGTGGGTACTTTAGTGGCAGAGAGAATAGTGTGTGTGCAGGTCCTGAATGGGAAAAGAGCTGTGTACTTTCGGCCTTCTGGGCTGAAGCCCTGAGCTGGGGGAAAGCAAACAAGGGACAGAGACACCAAGTGACATGAAGAGGGAGGCAGGGTAGAGCTTCAGGCCTGGCAGGTCATGGTGAGGAATCTGAAGGTAAAATCAACAGGACTGAAAGGCAGGTGGCAGAAGGGGGCGGTCTCAGGGGTCTGGGTAGGAAAGAGAAGCATCAAGAATGACTCAGCAGTAGGAGGAACAGGTTTGGGGCAGGAGGGTATCAAGCATTCATATGAGAACATGTGGACTTTGAGAGCTTCTCTAGATGGTCACATGGAGATCCCGAGTAGGCAGTGGAATGGCTGAGTCTGAGCTCAGAGAGAAAACAGGGCCAGAGACAGAAATATGGGAGCTATCTCAGGAGAGTCAATGAGGGTAACTCTAGCCAAGACAGCTCTGTGGCAGAGAGGAGTGAGTGACAGGTTTTATTTTTAATAAAAAGTAAACATTTTTTCCCCAAATTACAAAAGCAAAACACATTCACTACAGCACTGTAAAAATGTTGGGAATTCAGACCAGCAATAAGAGAGTAAAAAGGGGAACATTTGCACAAAACAATGTACTGTAAACATGTCTCCATGTCAATATTTATCCTGCAACAGAGTATTTCGCAGCTGATGGGGGTTCCATTGTTGTATGAACATTTAAGTTGTTCTCCATATTCCCCTGTTATAAACAACATTGAGATGAACAACCTTGTAGTTTTGTGTAGTTTTTGTGATACCCTGTACTGGGCTAAATAGTGTCCTCTCCAAATTCACATCTACCTGGAACCTTAGAATGTGACCTTTTTATTGGAAATAGTGTTTTTGTTAAGATGGGGTCATATTGATTTAGGGTGGGCTCTAATCCAATGGCTGGTGTCCTTATAAGAAGGGAATTTGGACACAGTCACACAGACACCCAGGGGAGAAGGAAAATGAAAAGAGGTCTATGTTTTCCATGGCTTTTGATAATTTTTCATTGCACTGCCCTTCAAATGGTTGGGTCCATTTATGAAGCTATAGGTGTGGTTTGACCATGAGGAACACAGACAGGGGCAGGTTCCCACTCTACCCTACCCCCACTAGCCATGGAGATGGGCAAATCCATGGGGTGGGGGATTGTAGGGAAATGCTCCAATGCTCATTCTGCATGAGTTGCTTCCAGACACCATGATGTTCCCGGAAGGAGTGTTTCTCCGCGTGCCAAAGGTGATGTCAGGGTCAGAGGTGGCCCTCTCAGGGAGCTCAGGGCTACCAGCCAAGTGGAACTTAAATGACTGCAGGTGGTGAAGGGGTTAAGTCAGGTGTCCAGGCTCAGTGAGAGATATTTCGATTTAATATGCCACCTTTATGCCTCCTTTGGAGTCTCTCAATCTCACCTATCTCATTCCAGCCTCTTCTGGGGACTTGGGGGCCAGTCCCAAGTGGAGGTCAACCAGCTTCACAGAGGTACAATCTCACAGCACCTCACCTGGGGCTTAGAACACAATGGGGGTACGGTGCAGAAACCTGCCTGGTGCTCAACAGATGCAACCTGTAACCCAGAGGTAGTGCCACACCTGGAACACACCCCCTTCTCACCCATGGTCTGTCCTCAGGCGATGGCCAGCTGGATAATGTATCTTTGCATCTTCCCTCCTTCTTCATGTCTTTCACTGACTGGATCTCACTCCCCAATAAAGGACTCGCCCTGGAGTCTTTGCATTAGGCTCTGCTTTTTGGAGAACCCTGGCCAGTTAGTTGTGTGACTGTGGGAAAAATGCCTTAATTTCTTTAACTCCATTTTCTCATGTCCAAAATGGGAGAAAATAGGAGTGCTTCTTAGAGCTGGCAAATTAATGACCCTCCAAAAATTCCAACATCCTAATCCCTGGAATCTGTGAATATGTTGGATTACATAGTAAAAGGAAGTTAAAATTGCAGATGAAATTAAGGTTGTTAATCTGCTGACTAGAAGCTAGAAAGGTTATCCTGGATAATCCAGGTGGGCTCAATGTATTCAACATATCTTTAAAGTGGAAGAGGAAGACAAAATGTGACTGCTGAAGAAAGACACAGAGGGATGCAATGTTGCTGGCTCTGAAGATGGAGGAAAGGTCCATGAACCAAAGCCTGTGAGTGGTCTCTAGAAGCTGGACAAGGCCAGAAACAATTCTCTCCTAGAAACTCCAGGAAGATATGCAGCCCTGTGGACACTGTGATTTTAGCTCAGTGAGACCTGTGTCCACTCTCTAATCCTCAAAACTGTAAGGTAATATATTTGTGCCATTTTAAGCTACTAAGTATATGGTAATTTGTTATAGCAGCAAATAGAAAACTACACATTTACTTCATGGGCTATAATGACAATTTTATGAGATAACATATGTTAAGCATTAGCTCATAGGCCTGGCACAGAGGAGATGGCTGTTACTGCTGTTACTGTTTGGTAGCAAATAATGCCAGAGTGCCTGTTTGACACTGAGCAGCCTGGGAAAGGTGGGGTAGGGGGGAGTATAAACTGTAGCCTTTAAGTGTTACACAGGTGACCCTGACATACAGCCAGGACCCGGAAACACCACATTGAACTCCAGATTACAACCTTGTGGCCACCAGCACCCCTCATCCCTTGTCTGTTGGTACTCCTTGCCCCATCTCAGGCTGAGTTATCAAGAGGTGCTGGCAGCTGAGACAGAGGACAAAAGGAGCTCCCTGAGGAACTACATTCTGGTTTTATCACAGACCACAGAGCTCCCCCTGCACCAGTCCTGATGTAGAGGAGACAGCTGCTGGGGTCTCCCTCCTGTCCAGGACTTTGATAAGAAAACATGTGAATCTGCAATGCCTCTGAGTGAAAATGAATTCTTAAGCCAGCACGGAATGATAAGGATGGTGTACTCCCCAGTCACTGAAGGAGAAAGAATAACACGGCGCTTTGCAGCCCATCTCACTCCCTGGCTTTTAAAAATAAAAGCCTCCCAATCTCCTTCCTACTGGGAAGGGAAAATGGGACACAGGCTTTTCTTGGCTTGTTTCCAGTTAGGCAGCTGGAATCTATTGGACACAGCCAAACAGTCACTCTTTTCATGGATGGGCTGCCTGGGTAAAAGTTGTGTTTCATTCAAGATAGCTATTTCCCCTCTTGGGCCCCCCAGCCCTCTGGACTGAGGGGTGCCCCCACCAGGACCACTCTTTACCTTTTGCATCTGGCTCTGTTTCTTGCCTACACTGAAATTTCCCAAAGTTTGGGAAGGTGGTATGATTCCAGGGGATTTAAGGAATTCTTCCTTTTGGAGGCTTTACCCCACATCATATCAAACATTAGAAGGGCCGGCCGAGTGGCGTGGTGGTTAAGTGCTGGCTTGGGAAGCCAGGGGCCCCAGTTCGGTCCCACATATGAGGGCCAGTGACACTGCCCTCAAAAAAAAAAAAAAAACATTAGAAAGCACCCGCACCTCATGTAGTCAATATTTGGCCAATTTGAACAAATTCTATTTGTTATTTTGGCTATAAAAATGATATGACTTTTATAATTCCTCTTTTGAAATGATATGCCTACAATGTACATCTGATTTACTACTGGCCGTGATTTCTCGACAATCATTATGCAAACTAGAAAATCTTTGCATGGTAAGAAAAGCAAGCTTTATTGTTTTTAAGCATCCTGAATTTTTTATGAATTCCACATTTAACTATTCATGAAGTTTAGTGTGATATTTTTATAGGCACTTAATCGAACCTTCATAATTTCAATTTATAGCTTTCCTACTTTGGAGTTCCCAACGATTTTTTTTAGAAGAGTTTTAAACATTTCTGTAAGCCCCTGAGGGTACTTAATGGCTAAAATGGCCCTGAATCAGGGAAGGTAACACTGGTGAGAAACTGGACAAGAGAGAAGAGGTGCCGCCTGAGGGAACCACTTCCCAGCCTGGTGAATCTTCACAGCACTTTCCTTAGTTCCTGCATTTCCTTATCTCCAGGGATCCAGTTTCATCCAAGAATTTGGTTGCCATGGTGATGGGGAATCTCACACTGTGTGAAGAAAACTAGGGAGACTCACCAGGTCCAGGGGCTTTGTTCAAATTGACTAAATTTTAATTATAGAAAGTGTTGGTGAGCAGTGGGCAAGGGGAGTGCATCCCAGTTTGGAATGAAAAAGAGCCACTGAGAGAGGGACCAGGTGGCAGTGGGAGTGGGTCTGGGGGCCTGGGCAGCTGTGTGAAGACCCTGCAAATCGAGATTAGTCCTGTGGTCTTTCAATCCTGGCTCATCTTCTTCTTTATTATGTGACCCTGGGCAAATAATTTCATTTCTCTGTGCCTTAAACTGTATAACAAGGTAATAATAATGCCTGCCTCCTAGGGCTATGGTCGGGATTAAATGACATACTGCATGTGGAGGGCTTCATATATACTAGATGCTCAAATATTAGTGTATTCCAAGATGTAAGCATTTATGCTTATTGAATTCTATCAAAATAATAGCTCTTTTATCTATTTTTCATATTTATTACTTTTATTATTCTGGGTAGGGGTCATTCTCAGTTGTTTCTCCCCTCATACAGTACAACATGCCCCCAGTCCTAAGGGAAGAGAAATTGCTTTCTTCTGATGACTCCAGTGCATGTTAGGGCCCTCAGACACCCACAGCTCTTATCTGCTCACAGCTAAATTCAGAAAAGGTAAAGGATGAAAACAAAGCCCCTCAAGAAACAACAAGCCTGGTGATCTTGCTGTAACAAGGGTAATGAGGCGGCGATTAAAGCAAATGTATTGGGTCAGTGATTCTCAAACCCAGAGGTACATTGGAATAGTCCTGAGTCCTCCACCGGACCCTGAAGGCAGAAGGAGAGGAAGGAGGATTTCGAGGCAGGTTTAATGGGCCAGGCTTGGAGGTGGCTGGCATTGCTTCCACCCCCTTTCCTTCAGCCAGACTCTAGCACGTGCCACCATTAAGTGTAAGGGGGACTGAATAATGTGTCAATCTCATAGCCAAGAGGAAAGCCAGCCAGCCACTGCCACTCCAGGTGATTTTAATGCAGAACTTAATTTAAAAACTGCTCTCCTGGGGTAAAAGCAAAAGAATCAAAGTTTCAAACCTTCTCAGACAGAAGGAAGCAAACAAAACATCTGACAGTGAAAGAGAGGCTTACTGTTTACAGCATTAGCACACACACCCACCTGTATCTGTGATTCCAGATACGGTATCACAGGTTCCAATTTGACCTTCAAAGTCCTATAGCCCCTGTTTAGGTTTCCCCTTCCCCAGCCAGCACACTCTAGGTTACACAGATTCTGCCTCTCAGTAGCTGGTAACCTTGGACAGATTCCTTAACCTCTCAGTGTCTCAGTTTCCTTGTTTGTAAAATAGAGTTCATGATTGCAACCACCGCAAATGCTTGTTCTGAGGGTTAAATGAGTTATTCTATCCAAATATGCTTAGAAGAGTGCCTGACTCATAGTAAGTGCTGGGTAAATATTGTTGCTATTTTTATTAGTAAGACAATAAGAAATCCCACAATTGAAAGGGTGTAAGGGCAGAAATGCGCAATCACAACAAGAAGGGCCTGTTTGCACACAGAATAGGGGGTGAGGAGGAGTTTGATGGAGACAGAAAAGTTTCCCCACATACCATGGCCAGGAAACTTCAAAGCAAGTAAACATCAGAGGGTGACATTTAACTTTTTACAGAGCCGATGGAACATCACCCTTCTAGCCTCGGCAGGCTAGGGCAGGAAATGGGTCAGCCAGATCTGAACGGTTGACACAGGTGACTTAAGGAGTCCCACGGTGCCAAGTTGAGGCTGACGTTTTGAAGGGAGAATGAGGGGTGTGTGTGGGAGAGAAAGAGATACACCTGGGGAATCTGAGATCCACCAGATAATACTTGACTCTGTCTGCATGCAACAGATGATTGCTTTATTGCATTCAAGTTTCCATAATTCAAAAGATACATTGTAGCAGGCGTGTGGTAAAGTTTCAAAGATTTGTAGGAGACTTTAAGAGAGTTTGAGGGGAAAACTTTGTATGAGAAGACTAAGAGGGGGATAATGCCATACATTCAGCTCAACCTTTCAAGGTTTAGGGTTATTTTTCCCATGACAATGGAACACAGACAACTTTTGATAACACCAATATGGGGCGACTAATTTGTGGTTACCTGGACCCTGCCAACTGTTTCTCATTCATTAGCTCCTCTCAGAAGGTGATCAAGAGATGGAAAACATGATGAGATGCCAGTAATTCAAATCTAATAATATTGAAGGAAGTAGTTTGAGCCTGCTCCCTGGAAACCAGGGTGATGTGGGCTATGGCTCAGGGGAACTCCAGATCCCTTCTGTTGTTAAGAGCCTGGGATTCTAATCCATGGGGGTGGTGCTGGAATCCCCCATGGGGAAAGCTGACACCAGGTGCTTACTTGGCTTCCTTTGAGACTAGTCTGACCCTTTGTAAAGTATGTGATCAGAGTTGGAAAAACAGACCATGATTAAAGAATGTTCTACCAATTCTCTCCTATCCCTGGCCAATGCCTACATTTCTGTAATCAAATAACCAGCTCTTGTCTGAAGGCCTTGACTCCCATTACAGTAGTCTATTGCATACATTTACCTCTTATGATTGCAAGTTATCTTAGAAATCAAGGGATCTGAGAAGGACTGAGAATATGGTGGGGAGTGAGGCAGGTGCAGGGGGAATAGACACCATGGAGAGGAGTGATAGGGAAGCCAAACTGGCCAAAGTCCAACCTCATGTCTCTTTTATACTTGAGTTCCTTCTAGCTCTCTGCTGCCCTGAGAATGAAATCCACACTGTTCACCATGGCCTTCAATCCCCTGGGAATTCCACCTCATCCTTTGCCACTTCCTGTTCACTGCTCTGAAGCTGCACTGATCTTATTTCAGTTCCTTAAACATACCAAGCTTTCCCCCACCTTTCCACATGTCCTAGCCTCTGCCTGGAAAAACCCTCCTTGCTGCGTTGTCACACAACTGTCTCCTCAGAGGGTCACTCTTTTTTTTGAGAGGATGGGGCATTTCCACTCCCAGAAGGGGTCTTGCTGCCTCGGCAACCATCATACCCTGGCACCTGGCATATCTGTATAGTCACTGTTAAGTGGTTGTTGAATTACTACTTGTTTCACTGTTTGGTTGGGCAAGTCCCACAGCTGGGTTCCCATTAGGATCAGGCTTGGCGAGTGGGTTAAGTTTCCACAAAGTCTCCATACCAGGTTCTAATTTTGGTGAAACTATCTTTGTGGGCATGAGTGTGTTGACATTCTTGATTCATGTCTCTAGTTACCCAGCTGTGGACACGGAGGCCGGGCCCACAGAAGACAGCCTCATTTCACATTCACTTTCCATAGGAACAGTGGGGTGCCACCTGGTTAGAAACCCTAAGAAATAGGGCTCAAGAAGATGGTCAGGATCTCAGTGTTACAGATGATTAAATATCTTTGACTAACACTGAGTTCTCACACTGAGGGTGAAATATGATTAGATTCTGAGCACTAAGAATAAAATGAGAATAAGAAGGCAACTACACTTCTCAAGTTGAAAGCAGTTTTCCTCTCCTGGGACCCAGAAGCACTTTCCACCGTGTGAATCCTGGAGGTAGAAAATGGGGCTGCCATCCTAGGGTAGAAAATGCCAGTAGCCCTTTTGTAAGATGTGTTATACCCAGGACAGAGTGAGCCTTTACAGAGACCCTGTAAAGAGTACTGCTCACTCTAGGTATCAGAATTTTTATAATTTTAAAAAATTTCATATATATATATATATTTCTTATTCTTGTGTGTGTGTGTGTGTGTGTGTGTGTATATATAGTGAAGTATATATACATACATAAGAATATATATTTTTATTTTTACATATTCTTATGTGTATATATACATATATTGGCGGTGCCAAAAATGTATACAAGTGGACACTTTGGTCAACGTTGTTCAAGCAGTAGTTTGCCATAATCAGAAGTGTCTGGATGCTGATGGTAATCACTCTGATTACCTCTTGTAATTGCAGAAGTCAATTGTGACTTGTATTCATCTTTTGTTATTGGTATATATTGAGTATTAACATTTTTAATAGTTTTCCTTTTTTAAAATGTGCATACATTTTTTGGCACCCTGTATATGTATTCTTGTGAATATATATATATATATATATATATATATATATCCAAGAATAGAATAGACAGGGGATTTAACAGTAGCTATCTCTGAGAAGTGATGAGTACAGGTAGATTTTATAGCTTGACCTTTACTTATTTCCTCATTAGGGAACATATATGCTGTTTCCAGTGTTTCATGGTTACAAGCTGCCCTTAACATGCCATGCCATAGAATTGAGATTTCATTCTGAAGGCAATAGGAAGTTACTGACAAATTTTAAGCAGCTAAAAGACATAATCAGGTGTTTATTTCTGAAAGATCTTCTGGCTGGCTCACCTTCAGGGTGAGGCTGAAGGTAGGCAGAACAAGGAAGCTAGGGCTGAAATGGAAACCTTCCTAATACCCCATTTCACAGAAATCTCTACCTTCAGTTGCAAATGTTGCCTTCACTTTACATGCGATTTTAAATTTTTTGAGCACTGTGGAAATTTGGGAGTCTAACTTGGCCATTTTACAGATAATCAAGTAAGGCTCAGAGAGTTTAACTGACTTCTCCAAGGTCGCATAAAGATCTAGTGGAGAAGTGTGACTAGAACACAGGCTTCTAGTTTTAATCTCATGTGCTTCACTATAGCAGACTATAACAAATAACATGACTTACATGTCCTTTGGATACTAAGCACTGTGTTAAGTTGAAGAAGTGTTTATAATTATGTAGGGAAGGATTCTTGAAGATAGTGATGGCAGTGGCAGTGGCAATGGCAATGGTTGGTAATGATGGTGGTGATGATGATGGTGGTAGTGGATGATGATGGTAGTGATAGTGATGGTGGTGATGATTCTTTGCAAAGGACAAAATACCTCCACAACTGTTGTCTCATTGGATCTTCAAAATGACTCAAATAATAGTGCCCATGATTTACTTCCAAGCTGGGCATCATGTGAGATATTTTATATACCTTATTTCATTTAATCGACACCACAGTCCTATGAGATTGGTATCATTCTTCCCATTTTACAGATGGGGAAACCATGGCTCAGAGAAATGAAATGCTTCACCCAAGTAAATGAGGAAACTGGAATTAGAACTCAGTTCTTTTAATTGTGTGATTTTTACCAGGATTTCTTTCCAAGATTAACTATTCAAACAATACTTTCCTCTGGCAAGTAATTTAATCACACTGTTTGAAGGGCATGGCTGAAATTAAGGGAGGCAGATTGGCTGGCCAGAACAGGTACATGGCTATTGAGCATGGGCTGGCCACTCCTTCCAAAGATGACCCTCCTGAAGGACATATAAGACAAAGGCGCAGCTCCCCACAGCAATATTATCCGCCAATAAATGTGGCTGTAGCCACAGATCACCAAACAGGCTCTGGGCTCTTTGGCTCAAGCCATATTTGTGGACCTTATCATAAGAATGCCATCTCCATGGGCCGGCCGAGTGACGCGGTGGTTAAACGCTGGCTTGGGACACCAGCGGCCCCGGTTCGGATCCCACATATGAGGGCCAGTGACATTGCCCTCAAAAAAAAAAAGAATGCCATCTCCAAATGCAAAAAACACAAGATGTGACAGGGACATGAGCTGCTAGAGAAAAGAACTGTTTTTCAACCTTGAAATCCTCTACACAATCGATCACTTCTGACAGGCTCCTATCAGCCTAAATCTAAACACTTGCTCTTACAAGCAACAGTTAGAGTTTCTGGGGTAACAAAACTGACCAATGTAGGCTCTGGAAATCTGATAGCAAACATTCATTATTCTATTATTTCAATGTGAACTTATTTAGAACAGCTGTACCTGGTTCAGGTACTAAAAGCAGCCCACAATTGATTTACCACCCATGATTGATTTACTGGGAAAAATACCAAAAGAATAAATGTCAATTTGTTTTTATTTTCTGCCACAAACAAACCATAAGTGTAATAATCTGACCCTACTATACTGGAGATATTTATTCTCATATAGCTTAGTGAGATGGAAGGAAAAGTGTGATGATTGCCAAAATCACTGAAAGTGAGGAAAAGTTGTTCCGTCTTTTTTTTTTTTAAATTGGGAAATTGGGGGAGGGGAACAGTGTTGGGAACTGGGAAGGGGGACCAGTCAAGTTGTTGTTCTTCAATCTTAGTTGTGGAGGGAATCAGTTGCCATCTGGTTGCCCTTCGGCAGCTCGTGACCTCTAAGCTCAAGATGCTGTGTTACTATCTTAGTAGTGGGTGGGCATTGCCACTGTCCCATATGCGAGTTGAACTGGCAGCCTTATTGTGAAGAGCGCATGCTCTATCCACTGAGCCATCCAGGTGGCAGCTCAGCTCAAGGTGCCAAGTTCAGTCTTAGTTGCGGGCCGGAGTAGCCCACCATCGAACAGGCAATCTTATTGTTAGGAGCACATGCTCTCACCAGCTGAGCTCGTGCTCTTAAGCTAATTCTTTTTTTTATTTTTTATTAATAGTAACAGATGTTCAAAACAATGCAGTAGTTATCTTTT
The DNA here is from genome assembly GCA_033961575.1 of Aselliscus stoliczkanus. Classification (NCBI taxonomy): domain Eukaryota; kingdom Metazoa; phylum Chordata; class Mammalia; order Chiroptera; family Hipposideridae; genus Aselliscus; species Aselliscus stoliczkanus. The sequence goes on from CM066731.1 coordinate 31,666,447, forward strand.
TCACCCCTTACAAAGTGACTACCCTTCCTCCTCCCCTGCTGCCCCAACCTCGATATCATACATATCTATTACAATTCCATTGACTCCATCCCCACACTATATTCCACATCCCATGACTATATATGTGTTAAATTATAGTTGACATATAATATTAATCAGCGGCAGCTTCAGATGTACAGTGCAGTAGTCAGGCCACTACACCATCAATGAAGTGGTCTCCCTAATAAGATGTGAGTCCTTCTGATCTCCTAAGAAAAATATTTACAACCTTATTGATTATATTCCCTAAACTGTCTCTTCTGTCTCTGCAGTAGTATTGTAGTTACCAGTTTATGTTGCCTCGTCCCTTCCCCTTCTCCCTCGTGTCCACCCTCTTCCCATCCAGCCCTCATCAGTTTTTCCTTTGTGTCTCTAAGATTATTTCTGTTTATTTTGCTCATTTGTTCTTTAGATTCCACATATAAGTGAGATCATATGGTATTTGTCTTTCTCTGAATGACTTATTTCACTTAGCATAATGTTCTCTGGGTCCATCCATATCGTTGCAAATGGTATGATTTCTTTCTTCTTTATAGCTGCATAATACTCCATTGTGTAAATGCACCACAATTTCTTAATCCAGTCATCTACCGTAGGGCATTTCGATTGTTTCCAAGACTTGGTTATTGTAAATAGTGCTGCAATGAACATAAGGGTGCATATATTTTTTTGAATTAGTGTCTTAGGTTTTTCAGGATAAATACCTAGGAGTGGAATTGCTGGGTCAAAGGTAGTTCCATTTCGAGTTTTTTGAGATACCTCCACACTGACTTCCATAATGGCTGCACCAATCTGCAATCCCTCCAACAGTGCAGCAGGGTCCGTTTTTCCCCACAACCCCGCCAGCACTTGTTTGTTGATTTATTGATGATAGCCATTCTGACCGGAGTGAGGTGGTATCTCATTGTGGTTTTTATTTGCATTTCTCTAATGATGAGTGAGGTTGAACATTTTTTCATATGCCTGTTGGCCCATCTGTATGTCCTTTTTAGAGAAATGTCTCTTCATTTCCTCTGCCCATTTTTAAATTGGGTTGTTTGTTTTTTTGGTTGAGTTATATGAGTGTTTTATAAATTTTGGATATTAACCCCTTATCAGATATATCATTGACAAATATATTCTCCCATTCAGTAGGCTTCCTTTTTGTTTTATTGATGGTTTCCTTTGTTGTGAAAAAACTTTTAAGTTTGATATGTTCATTTTTTCTTTTACTTCTTTTGCCTGCGGGGATGTATCAGTAAAAATATTGCTCAGGGTAATGTCTGCAAATTTACTCCCTATATTTTCTTTGAGGAGTTTTATGGTTTCAGGTCTTACATTTAAGTCTTTAATCCATTTTGAATTTGTTCTTGTATATGGAGTAAGGAGGTGGTCCAGTTTCATTTTTTTGCATGTGTCAGTCCAGTTTTCCCAGCACCATTTATTAAATAGACTATCTTTACTCCAATGTAAATTCTTTCTTCCATTGTCATAGATTAACTGTCTGTATATGCCTGGATTTATTTCTGGGCTCTCTGTTCTGATCCACTGATCTATGTGCCTGTTTTTATGCCAATACCATACTATTTTGATTACTGTAGCCTTGTAGTATGTTTTGATGTCTGGTAGCGTGATACCCCCAACTTTGTTCTTATTTCTCAGGATTGCTATGGCTATTCGGGGTCTTTTATGGTTCCATATAAATTTTAGGATTTCATTTTCCATTTCTGTGAAAAATGCCCTTGGTAGTTTGATAGGAATTGCATTGAATCTATATATTGTCTTAAGCTAATTCTTAACCAGTTGAGCCACTCAGCTGGCCCTGTTCTGTGTTTTTTAAATTTAAAGCAAAACAAAACAAAACAAAACAAAACTCATTCTTATTCAATGAAAGAGAAAACCAAGGAATCACCTAGAGTGCTTGTCCATATTTCAAGTCAATCATTATTACAAACTGTGGTTTCTCAATGTCATTGGTTTTACCTGTCACGTGGTAATGGGTTTCTGTTCCCCAACCCACTCCCTGATATCAGCATAGTTCACCTTTCCCCTCTTTCAGGTCTTTTTTCATGTCACCTTCCCCAAGACCTCCTCTCCAATTCTCTATCTAAAATTGCACAAAATCTCTATTTCTAAAATCAAATTTTCTATCTAAAATCCCCTCAACACTACCTATTCATCTTTCTGCTGTTCAGCTTGTTAATATTTATTATTACTTCACATACCCTATATTTTACTTATTTTGTGATTGTTGATTCCCCCACTAAAATATAAATTCCACAAGAGCAGGGACCTTTGTGGGTTTTTTTTATTTGTTTTCTCCTATTTCCCCAAACAAGCATAGTTGACTCTCAACATATATTTGTTGAACAGATGAATGAAGGAATGAATCCATTTCTTCAATAAAGTTATAACTATTAAGAGATGTGACCAAGGAGTGATGGGCAAAAATATCACTTATTTGGCATCTTCTACCCAGCACTCCCAAGTTCTTCCCATGTCTAAGGTAGAAAACACAAAATACTATTTTAAAATATGACTGCAAATTTTACCCCTTGCTCTGGGAGATGGGAGCAGAATTTATCCTGGGGATAAAACTGCTCTGCTGTGGAAGAAAACATTCTATGGCACTTGGACTATGCAAAACTGAGAGGATGATCGGCTGAAGTTGTTCTTCATAAATGAAGTAAAATGATGACTGACTGCCTTGGATAGCATTTTTGGTCACTTTTGTGAAGGGATTTACAGTTTTCCCTGACCAATGCTTGAGCTGAATGGGTCAGGAATTGTAGACTTGAAAGTGAATGCAAATTTGAGAAGGAAGTTGGGTCTGAGAAAAGAGACCCCAGAATCATGACAGCCAGCTAGTGCCCAAGGAGAGAGACCACCAGTGAAGGAGTCCTTCTAATGGGGAATGACTGATAGGCTTACAGTGATGCCTGAGACCTACTTTTAAGTTGCCCCAGCAATGTGCTAATCTTTCAGCAAATCAGTTGCACAAGACTATCAGTTGCACAAGACTGTATAACTATACCAGGTATTAAAGTATAAAAATATTTAACATAGATAGCCTCTGTCCTGGAGCCTTCTCTCTCAGTTCCCACCACCATTGCCTTGAGTGCCCTTGCCCCAGCACCAGGACCTCTTAACCTTCCCAGTGATCCAGACACTAAAGGGTTTTATGCCTGACACAGCAGTGATCCTTTAGGATTGATTGGTCATTCCTGGGGCCACAGCAGTTGTTAAATATTTTGACTCTCACCCCTGCCTCCCCACATACCAGCTGTTTTGGAGGTGAGTGGGGAATAAAGGAGGGGGCTTTGTCCACAGTTGGATTGAAGCAGAACAGAGAGAGAAATAGAATGAAAAGCATGAGGAGACAGCTATAGGCAGAAAAGAGGAAGGTGCCATGGGGTGGGAGGGGTGGGTTTAAGTGAAAAGCTACACTTAGGGCAGGAAAGCATTTGCCAAACCTCTTCAGAAATATTCGGAAGGGACTGGTTTCCTGCAGTCACTCAGAGCAAGGATTCAGGCTATTAAAAGAAAATGAGCTTGGGCCGGCCAAGTGGCGTGTTGGTTAAGAGCTGGATTGGGATGCTCGGAGAAGCAGAGCCCCGGTTCGGAACCCACACGCGGGCAAGTGACACTGCCCTCTATAGCTAAGATGATGAACAACAGCTTGACTTGAGCTGGGCTGCCATGAGTCGCCAGCAACAGAATACACTGCAGCCCCTGCTTCACTGGGCTGCCATAAGCTACAGTGAATGGCCAGCAGCCAGCGTGAGCTGCCAAGAGCCATCCAGTGGCCGGCCACCAATCTGCCTCACCCGGGAAGAGCGCAACGGTAATACCAACGTGGGCCAATGAAGTGATGTTTTCCACAACTAAACTGAAGAACAAAAAGGACAGCAACTGGGCTGGCCGAGTGGCACGGTGGTTAAGCGCTGGCTTGGGAAGCCAGCGGCTCCGGTTTGGTCCCACATACGAGGGCCAGTGACACTGCCCTCAAACAAACAAACAAACAAACAAACAAACAAACAAACAAAAGAGTCGGCCCAGTGGCGCGTTGGTTAAGAGCTGGTTTTGCAATGCCAGCGGGGGATCCCACATATAAGGGCCAGTGACACTGCCCTCTACAGCTCAGATGGTGAACAACAGCTCCACTTGGAGCTAGGCTGTGTGTGTCCCAGCGACAGTGTAGTCTGCAGCCCCTGCTGCAGTGGGCTGCCATAGGCTACAGTGAGTGGCCAGCAGCCAGCATGAGCAGCTGGCAGCCAGCATGAGCTGCCAATAGCTACAGTGAGCGACCATCCAGAGGCCCGCGACTGATCTGCCTCATCCGGGAAGAGCGCAATGACGATGCCAACATGGGCCAGTGAAGCTACGTCCTCCACAACTAGACTGAAGAACAAAAAGACAGCAACTTGTCTGTTCCCCTTCCCCGATTCCCCAACGCTGTTCCCCTCCCCCAATTTCCCAATAAAATCTTAAAAAAAAAAAAAAAAAAAAAGGAAAGAAAATGAGCTTATAGAGGACTGGGAAACTTGGGGATACTGAGATTACCTGTCAGACAGAAAGAATGGCCTTTCCCATGCTAATTCTGATAGTTTCAATTTTATATCAAAGAATAGCTTGTGTCAGCAAAGAACAGACTGAAAAGAAAACAGCATAATTCCCCTTGTATTTAATCAAATGTTCAACTGTGCAGGGGGTATGTGTGGCCATGGCAGGCTCCATCATGCCAATTTCAACTCGAACACATTCCAACAGGCGTGAGCCCCCCAGGGAAGGAACATAGGTACCCGCTGTGTTTATTAAGCTCTCTGCTCAGCGCCAGCAGTCTTTTCTCTTAATATCAGAAAAATTAATGGGAAACTATGAGACAGAAATACAATCATTTTCAAGAGGCCCAAGCAAACATAGTGGGTTTTATGAGGATTAAAATAGTGGGGTGGGGATTATTATTGTTCTACCATCTCCATTACTCCACATTTTTCACAGGCCTTTTGTCCTGGAGTTCTCTCTCCATGCTGGATCTTTCCTTTTTTTTCTCACTCTTACATCTTTACCTTATTGATAAGGCTCATATCCACTCACTGACACCATGGTTGGCTCCATGCCTAACACTGAGGGAGACTCTGCTGGGGCTTGCAGATGAAGACAGACAAATGGTTCCCATCTCACTGGAGCAAAGCCAGCTTAGACCAGGAAGCCAAAGAACAAAAATGGAGATTCGCCCTGATAACTAGGACTCAAGGGAGATTTATCAAACAGCGTGTGAGGAAAAAGTCCTTTCGTCTCCCTTGACCTATAGGATGGTAAACACTTTTGATAAAACACTTCATTTGAGATGAGGGAGGTATATCTGCTGTGGCTTGCACTACTCATTCAGGATGTCCCAGAGCAAAATACCTTCTCTGCTGCTTCTTGGCCCTTCTTGCCCACAACGCTCTCTCTACTCCACTCTGTCCACACTGACCATCTTGTGGTTCCTGGGACCTGCCAAGCACACTCCTACCTCAGAGCTCTGTACCTCCTGTCTTCTGGCTGGACCACCGTAGATGTCTATGCGACACTCCCTTGCTTTCCTCTGGTCCCTGTTCAAATGTCACGTTCTCAGAGATCCTCCATGATAACTGTATCAAACATAAACCTCTAGTCACTCTCTCCAGTCTTACCCTGCCTCGGTTTTCTTTCTAGCACTTTCCCCACTGGACATATCTGACATTTGTTTAATTTCTGTCACTCCCCATTAGTATATAAGCTCTAGATAGGGAGTGCGTGTCTGGTTTGTTTGCGGCAGAGACCTTAATACCCAGGAAAAAACTTGGCGCAAAGCAGACACTCAGTAAGTACTGTTGAATGGATGACTGAATGGTCCCCAACTCACTCCCCACCAAATATTGTTTAATTACTAATTTCCCTCCTAGAAATCTTAGAAATTTTTATTATATCCCTGAAAGCCTGTCTGGGCTTCTAAGAGCAGAAACTAACTGATGTACCCTCCAAACTTGTTACAGGAGGCTTTAGTAGACCTTGTTACAGAAGGTTTTAGCAGACCTTTTTGCTTCATCCTGGGTAGAAGTAAGATTTCATTAGGCTTCCCAGCCCTCAACACCCAGAAAACAGGAACACCCAATCTGGGAGTTGCTGCTTCACACTTTTGGTAATACCACTTCTTCTCACTAAAGGAGCATCCCTTTACACACAGTGTGCATAGACACCTGCCAACACCCCATTCAGGCTGCACAAGTACTGGACTAGAGAATATCCCATCTAACCTTTCCATGTTAAACAAATGTTTTGGAGGCACATAGTAGCTACTGGCAATGCAGATATATAAACAACAGAGCTGTAGAGCTTACACTGTAGAACTTAGACAGTGAATGCTGTTAACGTGCATTAAAAGTGACCTCGAAAACTGGAATCTTCAAAGACATGAATCAATGTTAAAATTTTCCATTCTAAAAGTTCTGGAAATTGATACTGGTGGTGCTTGCACAACATTGTGAATGTACTCAATGCTACCAATTGTACACTTAAAATGGTTAAAATGGTGAAGTTTATGTTATGTATATTTTACCACACTTTTATTCTTTTCCAGGGCTCTATGCCTTACACGTGTGTTTTGTGGTTTACCAGCCTACACTCCTTTCACTTAAATTTTTTTGGTTAGGTAGAAAGGGAGCTTATGCAAAGGGTACTGGGTAGCTCACAGATTTATCAGGAAGACTGGAGACACCAGGTTGGGCTGTATTTTGAGGAATAGGAGTCACAGCCATACTGCAGAATTGCTCTGCTACCATCGTCACCAGGCACTGGATATTATAGTTTGTAATGTTGACACTTAAACCAGATACTTACTTCACTGTAATTGTCACTGCCTTCAACATAGTAGAGTAATGCCTTTGTTTGCGAGCATAATTCATTCCAGAAACAAACTACTCATATTGCAAGACATCGCTCATTTACCATGTTAAAATGTATTAGAAATGTTTGTTCGTCTTGTGGAACACTCTCAAACCAAGTTACTCACAATCCAAGGTTTTACTGTAGTACTTCTGCACCAAAAAATTGACCTTTCAGTTACTGCCACTGCCAAAAATTTCCTCCATCATCTTCACCAGAAAATAGATTTTGGATGGTGCTGGCATTCTTACTTGCTCACTTTCAAAGAGAAGTCTCATGTGGGATTGGTGGAGCCCAGGTCACATATGTCTGTGCTTTAGCTGCAAGGAAGCCAGGGTAAATGTTTTCAGAGTTCTATCTTGGGAGCCAGGGCTCATGAGGCAGGACTTTCTTCAAACACAAAAAGAGCTTTCAGTAGGTGCTCTGGGCCAGGAAATGTGACCAACGTCCCATACAGATAGGCTCCTATTGTTTTACATTCTAACTACATTTTCACACCTCCAAAGCTTCACTTATACTCTGCTTTTTCAGACCCCTATAGAGCAGACACTAGAAAAGCTTGGAGCCCCTCCCAAATTTCTCTGTATACAGATGCACCAGGGGTCTTGGGCTCACTGTGGGCTGGAAAAGGATTAGAATACAGAGCAGCTTCTCTGCAAACACCCAAGATGCTCAATTCCCAGGCAAAGTACAGAGATTTGGGACAGACTTTAGGACAGAGTAGATAGACAGAGGTAGAAAAAGTTCAGTGACAATTCTTACCCTGGAAAAATATTGTCAACCTAGCAGGTACTTATAAAGCACCTCCAATTTATGTTCATTCACCAATTCAACATTTCACATATATTTATTGAGCACATACTGTGCTCAATGGGCCAGACTCTGTTTTAGGTGCTGGGGATTCAGCAGTTGACAAAATAGACTTTACCACCCCCAGGTATATTCTAGTGGGGAAAGATTGACAGTAAAGAAATAAATACATCATGCATTAGATGGTAGTAAATGCTATAAAGAAAACCAAGCAGGAAAGGGAGTATATTTGTTGTCTGGGGCCACTATAATGAAATACCACAGGCTGAGTGGCTTAAACAATAGAAATTTATTTCTCACAGTTTTGGAGACTAGAAGTCCAAGACCAAGGTATCAGCATAGTTGGTTTCTTCTGAGGCCTCCCTGTTTGGCTAGTAATTGGCTGTCTTCTCCATGTGTCTTCACATGGTCTACCCACTGTGGGTCTGTGTCCTAATCTCTTCTTATATGGACGCTGGTATTTGTGGATTAGGGCCTACCCACATAACCTCATTTTATCTAAATTATCTCTTTCAAGGTCCTATCTCCAAATATAGCCACATTGTGAGGCACTGGGGATTAGGACTCCAATATATGAATTTTGAGGAGACACAATTCAGCCTATAACAGGGGAAAGGAAGTGCAAGAGAATTGAATGATGCAATTTTATTTAATTTTTGTTTTAATAATGTTTATTGTAGGATTTATTTAAAATTTTTATTATGAAAATATCCAAGCATGCTCAAAAGTAGAAAATACACAGACACACACACACAAAACTATGTACCAATCACTAGTTTCACTAATCAACACATTCTGCCATATTTATTTCATCTACCCTCCCTATGTCCTGCTTATTTTTTTTTTTTGGTGTTGTTGTTTAATTTGTTGCTGAAGTATATTAAAGAAATTCCAGACATCATGTCATTTCATTCCTCAAAACTTCAACCAAAAAACTTCAACTCCAAAAAAAAAGGTGTTCTTAGATAACTATAATTCCATCATGCCATCTACCAAAATTAACTATAAATCCTCAATATTATCTAATACCAGACCACATTTAAATTTTCTCAATTATTGAAACTATTTTTATAGTTGTTTGTTCAAATCAGAATCCAAACAGTCCATTCATTGTGTTTGGTGATTGCAACACTTTAAGTGCTCTTTGAATCACTATGAATCTATAAGAGTCTTCTCTGCATTTTTCTTTACAAGTATACTTGACCTTTGAACAATGCAAGGGTTAGGAGCCCAGGCCTCCTGTACAGGGAAAATTAAATGACTCCCCAAAAACTTAACTTCAGTCAGCCCTTTATATCTGTGTGTTTCACATCAGAGGATTCAACCAACTGCAGATCAAAACAGTATTTTCAGTCAGAGGCTGGGAATCTGCAGATGCAGAGGGCCAACAATACTAATAGCCTACTGTTGACCCGAAGCCTTACTTATAAACAGTTGATTAACACATGTTTTGTATGTTACATGTATCATATACTGTATTCTTGTAATAAAATAATCTAGAGAAAATGAAAATGTTTAGAAAATCATAAGGAAGAAAAAATACATTTACTGTATTTATTGAAAAAAGTGCATGTACATTGGACCTACTCAGTTCAAATACCTTGAACAAACAGTGTTATTCATGAGTCTGCTGTAATTGACTTGTTGAAAAAACTAAGTCAACTTCTCTGAAGTGTCTCACATCCTTACTTTTACTGATTTCTTTTTTGTGATGCCATTTAACTTGTCCCTCTCTGCCCTATATTTTCTATAGACTAGAATTTAGAATTAATGGCTGGACTTGACTCAAGTTTTTTCCCAGTACACTTCATTGATGTTACTGTTTACGTCATTTTTACACTATGTCTGGAGGTGCATAGGGTCTGGTTGTATTTTTAGTGATGCTAAGATTGATCAGTGATTTCAGCTGGTGATAGCCTGAGCTCTCCATTGTAAAGTTCCTTATTAACCTCCATTTTATCATCTGCTGATGACCACCATCTGTTTGTTTTTCATTAGCAGCTGCAAAATGGCAATTTCCTGATTCTGGCATTTCCTCCATAATTCAATTCCTTCATTTCAATATAGAAGAACTAGCCATCTTCTAGGGCCGTTAGGTTACTCTGAAATTTGGTTCAGACTGAAAAGCAGGACAAATTCTGAGGATATTCTCAAACATTTATGAAATCAGTGCTTTAATTTGAGTCACATTTAGAATTCACTAGAGGAGCTAGTTTTTGAAAGGACATTTAAGATAAGCCTTTGGTATTTATTCAACCCCCAAATTACCAGCTTTGAAAGCTTGGATATATAACATTGGTTTTCCATAAGTGAAGCACAGAGGTTTCAAACAAGAAAGCCCTGGATAAATACTGACCAAGTCACTTATGGAATGACCAATAAACAACTGATGTAGTGGTTCCCCATTTTCTTTCTACTGGTAGACACATTACCAGTAACACCCAGCACCTCCAAAGGGTGACAATATAGTAGCACTAATTACATGCCAGGCACTGTGCTAAGTACTCTACACACATGAACACATTTAATGCTTACCACGACCCACTGAGGCAGGTACTCTTATCACTCCCCATTATACAGATGAGGAAACTGAGGTAAAAAAGGTAGTCAGTTGCCCAAGATCACACGGGTAGTAACGGGATGAGTCAGAAGTAAAACCTAGGCAGCGTGGCTTCATTGCATGTATTGATAACCACACTACACCACAGTATAGCTGTCAAACATCTACGATGATGTATAATTCTCAAAGAGTTAGCTATAACTAACTTTCTCTTTTTTTTTTTTAGGGCAGTATAACTGGCCCTCACATGTGGGACCGAATTGGGGCCGCTGGCTTCCCAAGTCAGCGCTTAACCACTGCGCCACTCGGCCGGCCCTTTTAACTTTCTCTAGAGAGCAACTTCAAGTCCATTCTAATTTATTTTTTTCTTAAAAGACATAACTCAGTGGAAAATGTTTACTCTTAGATCAGTGAAGAACACATTGCAACATTCATTCCATTGATCATATCAGAATGGTGGAGACTGATTTACAGAAGCTCGGGAAAAATGGTTACTCCTGACAGGCTGATGTTCAATTCCAGATGGGTTTGAGGGCACCTCCAGAGTGAATTGGATTGCTTAATCATAGTAGTTATTGTTTATATAAGGCTGGATGCTGATCTTAGCTCTTTCTGCATATTAACACCCTCATCTACTTAAAAGCCACCCCCACCCCCCAACACCGGCATGGACTCTAGTACAAACCGATACCTCTGCGAATGCTTCCAGGAGGTCCTTGAGGGTCCAGACAGGAAAGGTATGTTTATCCAGTTTCTTGAAGAACCTGTCAGCCCAGCCTCATAGAAGTCAGTTCCAGAGCGAACAATCTCAAATACTTCTTGGTAAGCTGAGGTAGCCTCCGAGAGAGAAGGTCATTATCCCTCCCTGAAGCAATTTGCCCACTCCCTTCCCCACTCAGGAGTGACAGAGTAGGTAGGAAGGTGGACATGAGCAGGAGGAGGAGGAACTAGGAGGCCCCCACCGTAACCCAGTCGGGTCATCAGCATCCTGTTACAGACCCACTGAAGGGATAACCAGAACAGAGACTTGGGCTAATGCAAACACACAGGATGAAGGAGATATGCAGTGCAGAAGAGGAGGAAAAAATGGGAAAGGGGGAGGAGGAAGATAACCCAGTCTATAGGATATAAGGCCAGAGTCCTAGAGACGTTGGGCTGCTGCCCATCCTCGGGTCAGCCCGCTCCATGCTCAGAGTGTATTTCCTTTGCAAATCAACTTTGCTGTCTGCTGCTTGCTTGACTCCTGTCTCTTGACTGAATTCATTCTTTCAAGAAGACAAGAATTAAGGAAAATCATCATTCCCAGTAACAGGAGGGTGCTCTCTGATTAATGCTTTGATGCTTCTGAACAGCAATCTGCATACTGCTCCGTTTTCTGTGACATTAATCAAAGAACACAACATGCTGGCAACAAAGCTGACAGGTGTGCCTTATTCTGATTTGAAATCTTTCATGTCTGTGTCAACGTGTCTTTCCCTATTTAGGAATCATCATGGCTCCAGCCTTGCTTCTATTGTAATAATACAGTAAACATCCATCAGTGACTCAAGCCAGATATTGGTTGCTACCCAGACTGTACCTCATGCAGGTTCTCTTGTGAACCCTGAGTCATCATCCACACCAAGACCAGCGCTGGCTCCACCTGACAAAGCCTCCCCTCCTGTGGCTTCTTGCCAGGGCTGCTCTTAGCCTGGGCTAATTAGCACCCTCCACCCCCACCTCATCCTCTGCTCTCTCTCGCCCACTTAGGCAGGCTGGAATTGAGAAGGAGAGTTCAAGAGCTGTGAAAACTGAGCCAGGCATGGAAAACAGGAGAAACTGCAAACTGGGAACGCTTCACGCCAATTTTAAGGCAGCCCCTGTTATGCAATAAAGAAATAGCAATTTGTGCCATTTAGCAGCAAATGGCCCTTTCATCTGAAGTGGCTATTTCATGCAAAGCACCCTCCACTGTGGAGGAGCAGCGGGCTCCAGCTAGGAGTGTCTGTCTCCACACAGCTGAGAAAAGACTTTCTTGCTGAGCCGCTGCTGCTCCTAAAGCAGCTGGAGGCGAAGTAATGGAGCAGAAAATCTCCCTGTGAATCCGAGATTGCATTTTATGCTTTTGTGTCTTTTGAATGTTCTCTTCCAGGGGGTCTACTCTGGGCCCAGGCACAGGAGGTAAGAAGGGAAGAGTTATTGCCTGGCTGTGTGATGGATAAAGAGGGACCAGAAACACTGGTAGCAGCACTCAATCGCTGGGCTCATTTCCAGGGATGAGACTAGAGGTTTGCTGCCACCAGGAAAAAAACACGGGCCACGTGAGGCAACTTTCCCCTCCTCACTGTGTCCTGGTTCTGACCCAGCGAGGTTATTGCTATTTGAGTTTGGTTCAGAGTCCAAGTTAGCATTAGAAATGCAGACTGTTGGGACCCACCCAGAGCAACTGAATCAAAATCTGTATTTTAACAAGACCCCCTGCTGCTGCTCCTGCACACTAGAGAGTCTTGAGAAGAGTGAGGTGGGGGAGGAGGCCAAAGAGCTGAGTTATAGAGGCTCGGGCACTTTCCTTGGTAGCCTGTGCATAGAAGCTGGAGAAAGTGGCTCTTGAGTAACACAGCAGCTCTTTTTGCCTCCGGGAAACTTGCTGAAATCATGACACCAGCGGTGAGTCCCCATCATTCCTCACTCTCTTCCTTCAAAGTTCTCCCAGTTCCACCTCCATTTAGCTAGGTAAACTCTCAGCGTACAATAAAATCTGAGCCCTTTATCCTTGCAGAGTTGTTTATTTTCTTTTGCTGGTTGGAAACCATGTTCATCAAGCATTCATGGAGCCTCTGATTGCACCAAAGCAAGGAGGCTCAGGCCTCTCTCTGGAGGGGCTCTGCCTGTTCAAGACCCTCACCGCCACCCTCTTTGTGGGTGCAGTGTGATCCTCCGCCTTCTGAGGCTAGCAGGCAGGCTGACCTTAACCACTGAAGGTCCCACCCTTTTCAGTTTCCCCCTGTTGCCTCTCACCAAATGCCAGGAGCAAAGAAAAGTTATATTATGAAATTTATTTTAAAGAGAAACCTCAAAGCATTTTTTTTAATCTTGCAAATATTTCAAGAATGTTTGTGCTGTCAAGACTGTGAAAAATGTCCGCTTCAGCATCCATCAACATCGTTTAAAAAGATCAATCTCTGATGTGGTGAATGTGAAAAGGGAGTCTATTAAGGAAAGTAGGCTTTTCTTTTTGTAATAAAAACCACTGGAGTGCACATGTGCATACCTTCTTACATTAGAACATGCTTCTGGCACCACTCCCTTCTGCCCCTTCCCTCCCATCTCCGTTTGCTTCAAAGAGGCAATCAAGATAGAATGATTCATTTATTTGAGCAGAGACATGTCATAGTCAGATTTTTTAAATATACTGGGGGTGCCAAAAAAAATGTATACACATGACTTGTATTCCTCTTTTGTTATCAATATATATTGATTATTACAATTTTTACACAGTTTTTTCCTTTCTTAAAATGTGTATACACTTTTTTGGCACCCTCTGTATTGCTGATGAGAAAGTTATATGAACATTATCTTTAAGCTAGCTGATTAAACAAAAAGTTTTGTCATTTTGAGTATTAAGTATTTGACAGAATATGGAGTGCGTCCTAGCATCTGATGTCAAGAGACTATGCCATACTATATCCTCAACTCAGCGCAGTCCCTGCCACACTGTAGGCACTCGGAAATGTCTCTGCCTGCAGGAGTAAAGGAATGAGAGAAACAGAGCAGACACCAGGCAATGCATCTCTGAGTGCCTCATGCTTTTCTCTGCAGGGCTATATCAGGCACCCAAAAGACTCAGTAGTAAATACTATAAATTGAGGATGAAAATGGAACAATGAGGATCTGGAGGAAAGTGAGCCATAACAACCCTGAGACCCCCTGGTCTGTAGAACCCCACTGAAGTGAAGATCCTATCTTATTGTTTGGGGACCTGCCTTGGGCCAGTTTCCCTCAAATGGCAGAACTTAAGACAGGGATGCTTGTACAACTGAATCACAAAGAGTGCTCCTGGGACAAGGGAGTGAGGACAGCAGGTAGGGCAGCAAGGATGTGGCCTCCCCAATAGAGCTCAGGGAGCACAGATTAGACCAAGTTGACTCCACCTTGATGCAAGGGGCCATCAATAGTCATTCACTGAGTCGCTGATGGGGTAGAAGAGTAGGAGTGGGGGTGAGGAGATATACCAGACCTAAAAGAGATATGGGGGGGGGCATCGAGAGCATCTACTACATTCCGAAGGTCCGCTTCAAGGTGCAGTTGGGCTCACCTGTCAGACCTTTGTAATAAATATATAAGTTGGTTTTTGTGGGTACATATAATTTAGGAGAAATTTTAACACCCCTCCATCCTGACCATCTACCTTGCTCTATTTTCCCCCCAACACACTTATCACCATCTAACATGCCTTATAATTTACCTGTTTTTATATTTACTAATGGTTTATTTATTATCTCTGCTCCCACAAACTAGAATAGAAGCCTCATGAGGATAGGCAAACATTTTTATCTTTTTTGACTGATGTATCCCAGGAATAGTGCCTGACATTGTAGACAGTGGTGGGCGAATATGTGTTCATGAAAGAGTAGTCTGACTAACATATTCTGTCAGTTCTCAGGGATTTCTGCAATGATTCTTTGGGTCCAAAGCAATCGAATTATGACCGACATGAACAGGCAGAGTACTGTAACATTTTGGAGAGGGATCATAGAGCCTCTTGATATTCAGGTTTCAGTGTGTTTGAGAACCACCTGGGGATCTCATTAACAATGCAGTTCTTGGTTCCCATACCCAGAGTCTGATTCAGTCATTCTGGAAGTGTTCCAAGAATATGCACTTTAAAAAAGCATAACCATTGATTTTGATGTAGATGACCTGGGGTACATACTTTGAGAAACATTCATGGAGACTGAAGCACTGACTCAGGCTGTTATAACTAGCTTCCCAGACCACCCAGCGGATCAGCCACAGAGTTGGGGTTAGACCTGGCTCTTCCCACTCTCAGTGCAGCATGTTTTCCACTCACAGTCTCTCTTAATATATGTTTATAGGCTTTGCACGTACATTGGTTGCCATGGCAGCGTAAAACACTGATGAAATCCTACAACTTTAGCTGGGCTTTGAGGCATCAGTTGATAGCTATCTTTAGAAAAATTTGGCTTCACAACTTATTATGGCTTGTATTGCCCACATGTTCCTGTTGATTCTTTTAAAATCATAAATGTGCTTTTGCGATATGCTGATGCCATAATCATTTGACAGGAGGGAACACAGTGAGAGCCAGGAACCAGGGCCCTTGCTTGAACTGATTTGGGGAGGTGTACTAAAAAGACATGGGAAAGTTGTATGTAAAAACTGGAAAGAAGCAGTATGACTTAAAGCATGGTGAAGAGCTTTGGGGCAGCCAAAAAGGAGTCCATTAACTGATTAGAAGTCTGTAAGCTAAAAAACAAGTTGTTGCAGGAGGACTTTCTCTAAGCTGGAAAGAAGGAGGGAAGGAAGGAAGGAAGGAAGGAAGGAAGGAAGGAAGGAAGGAAGGCAGGCTTAAAGGTATTTTAATGAAGACATTTTCATTCACTGTAAATCCTCTGGTTAAGAGCATTGACCATCCTTAGAAAGAATGTGCTTGAGGTGGAGGTTAGGTCCCAGAGGGAAAACAGTGGTTCATAAGCCATCTCCCAAGAGAAAACCCTTAAACCCTTAAAGTAAGAATTACATTACCCTGTATGACACTTACAGTGTGCCAGGTTCTGTTTTAAGTTTCACATGTTATTTCACTTGATCTTCATAACAATGCTCTGTGGTAGGTACTGTTATTCCCATGTTACAGGTGAGGAAAGAGAGAAGTTGAATCAGTTGTCTAAATTCACACATTTACTCTGTATCTCAGCTACGACTTGATCCAGGCAATCTGGACCCAGACCTATCCTTTTAACCAACCGTTTCTCTCTGAGGTACCTGCCGTACAACAGGTAGGACTCTGTCTTCCGATCATTGTCCTGAGGGTTGAGGAACACTTCCCAACCAACCCAGAGAGCTGGGACAGGACTGAACTGCTTGGCATGTGTGTGAGGGGAAGGGGAGTGAGGCAAGGGGAGGAGGCCCTGAAAAAGCACTTGGGAGAACAGAAATACCCAGAGTGGATCTCAAGCCCGTTAGTCTGCAGTTGTAGGACCTATATTCTCTCCTCCTTTCCACTTTGACAGAAACAGAAAGTGTACCATGCTATATTGGACTCTTTTCCAGGAAAGGAGCTCAAAGAAGAGGAAGGGGAGTCTGCTGACATCTGGTTTCACAGGGGAGAGAGGCACTGGGTTGAAGAGTGTCGAGTTTCTCTTGACCGTTATCTGGCATTGTGCGCCCTGACCAGGATTCACCAAGCAAAAAGCCCACACAGAGGAGGGCATTAGGATTGTGGAGGGTACAGTCTAGATTTCAGACCTCCGTGGGCGGTAGCTAAACAGCTTCAGAAGGAGTCATGTTGTCTTGGCAATTGAGGCTGTGGATAGAAAGGAGAGTGTGAGAGACAGGACTGGGGAAACAGACAGCTATAGGCCAGAAACTGAAACCAGAGTTGGTGAATAAAGCTGGGACCAAACCTCAAACCAGAACACAAAGAACATTATTTTGATATATTTTGCCATCAAGTGAAGGCTCTGCGTAGGGATTTTTCCAGAACTCATCCTAAATGGAAAAAGGCTAGAGGTGGAAAGGCAATAGGAAAGAAGTGGGTCTGATGGTGTTGGTGCAGAGTTCCCTCTTATCCTTTTCCTTTTCTTTCTCCTCCTCCTCCTTTTTCTCTAGTTCTGCCACTTCCTGTCTCCCTCCTCCATAGTCAGCTAAGGTGTGATGAAGGCAAATGAAATAAAGGCATGAAGAATGGTCCGTAGACTTTACCCAAGAAGTATCTATGCCTGCAATAACGTGCAATTTGTTAATGCTAAAGATTGTATAAAGGGCACCTGTTGGACAATTAAGTTCGTGAGCTTGTTGCAATGATGTTGCTAACCTTTTTTGATATCAGAGGGATTATTCATTATGAATTTGTACCATCTAGACAGTTAACCAAGTTTACTATTTGGAAGGGCTGAAAAGACTGCATAAAAAAGTTAGACGACCTGAACTTTCTGCCAACAATTCATGGCTCTTTCATCACAACAATGCACCAGCTCACATGGCACTGTCTGTGAGGGAGTTTTTAGCCAGTAAACAAATAACTGTATTGGAACACCTTCCCTATTCACCTGATCTGCCCCCAATGACTTCTTTGTTTACCCGAAGATAAAGGAAATATTGAAAGGAAGACATTGTGATGACATTCAAAACATCAAATGTAATACGATGACAGCTCTGATGGCCGTTCCAGAAAAAGAGCCAAAATTGCTTTGAAGTGTGGACTAGGCGCAGCATTGGTACATAGCTTCCCAAGAAGAGTACCTCAAAGGTGACCATAATGATATTCAGCAATGAGGTATGTAGCACTTTTTCTAGGCTGAGTTCGCAAACTTAATTGTCTGACGTCGTATATGGTTGGGGGGTGGGTGGTAATGGACATGTGTGGATGTGACACCTGCTGCTGCTCTGCTGCTCCTTACTTACTCAGGAAGCCCTATGCATTCCCCCTGCTCCCCCCACCACACACACACACACACACACACACACACACACACACACACACACCAGCCTCCTCGTATGCACATTAAAAATGCTGTTGAAACAATACTTCAGGGAAGCCTGCCTGATCCCTGCCTGAAGAAGGAGTAGAGTTAGCCAGGTAAAGAAGGCGTTCCAGGAATAATGCTTTAGGAGGAGGAGGAGGAGGTCACCACTGCAGATGCAATAACATCAACATCTCACAGTAACCCTGTTGGGTCCTTCTTATGTAAGCCCTTGCTAAGTACTGGTCTGCTGTTAATATTCACCAATGTGCCAGCAGCAGTATATCCTTAGAAGACTGCCTCAATGTAGCCAAGACTCTCTTACCAGCCAAGACTCTCTTACCAGCCAACACTCTCCCTGAGCCTAGTGATGCTCAAATTCTAATATTACTGGGGCTCTTAGGTCCCTGCAGACTAGGGAGGTCTGGAGATATTTGGGTTACGCAGCAAATCTATAAAAATAACAGTTTTTACCTTATTTTCGAATTCAAGCCATGTTCCTTGGTCCTTTTCAGCCTGTGCATCCCTAGTACCTCAATGAAACCCAGTTTGGTGGAGTCGCATCACTGCCCCTCAGCTCCACACTTGTGTTGGGGATGTGACCCATCTACTCTGAGAGCCCCAGTGCCCAACTGGCCACAGTTAATGTGTCATCATTATAGTTCAGTTCTTTCCACCCTCTGCCATTTAACACTGAGCAGGCAACTACAAATGTACACAACGGTTGTACTTTAGGCATAAATAACATGGTTTCTTGTTTGTTTTTTGTACAAGCTCTCAGTTTATTTTTGAAGAGTGACGTTAATTTTTTTTCATGCAGCATGACATCAAGGGTTTGGAAAGGTTTTGGTCTGGGAAATACACAACTGACATGAAAGAGTTTATAAAACCAGATGGTGAGTTTTGACCATTGAAGGGCTAGACCCGGGAGGAAAGAGGAGACCACCTGATGCCAAGCAAGAGCCAAAAACTCCGGAACCAGGGCTGGGTTGGGGACACTCTGGCAGGCAAGAGTAGTCAAGCAAAAGGGAGGGCCCCCAGAATCCAGCAAATCCCTTAGAGGCACAGAATACTACAGGGAGGGGAGCATGGGATAGGCATAAGCGCTGCAAAACAGGGTCTACTGGTCCAGTCCCTTTACCTTGCATTATGCTTTCCCTTGCATTATGATTACTGACCTTCCCACCCCTCTCACTCCTCTGTGCCCTCTGACCACTGATATCAGCAGATGTCTTGTTTCTGCTTGCTTGCCTCATTTCTCACTTTCTAAATTGGCATGACCTCTTATGCACAAGTTAAGGGCTAATATCAATGGTTCAAGGAGAAATTGCTCAAACTGAATCTGAGCTGACATTCAATAGATACACATTAGTCTGGTGTACCAGTAGTTAAACATGTTCATCCCTGTCAGAACAGTGACCCCTGAATTACACTCAGCCTGGGCAGATGCTTGCCCTGTGAGAGGCCAGCTGGGGAACCAGGTCACTTATGCCACCCCCTAAATTGTCTTCGGGTCCACCCTCATCATCTACATTATTTAAATTGTTATTCTCTCTCTCTTCTTCTCTCTCCCCTTTCCTTGCCTATACTATTGAATACAAAGTGAATTACATGTGTGTTTGACGTGTCTCAACTGCATTTCAGCTTGATTTTTATTCCTGTGTATGTCTAGGTCTGGGCTTTCTGAATGGTTGCTAATCCTTGGCCCAGCTCAGACCTCTGTATTCTTGCCATTCACCCACCCACATCAGCGCTGTTAACACCAACATGTGACACCCTGTTTTGGAAACAATGTTAGAAACAACATCCTCAGGCTACCTTCTCAGGCTTTGTTCTATAATGTCTAGGCCCAGTCTGGGACTCCTAACTCCCATTCACCAAAACAACAGACATTTCAGGTCCTCTTAGGAAAGTTGTTTTTACCACCCCTCACTAATACACTTCGGTTACAAGTAGGGTTGCCAGATTTAGCACATAAAAGTACAGGACATCCAGTTAGGTGTCAATTTCAGCTAAATGAAAAATAGTTTTTTAGTAGAAATATGTCCTGTACAATGCTTGGAACATGCTTATAATATAAAATTGTCTTTTGGTTTTTGAATTTCAAGTTTAAGTGGGTGTCCTATATTTTATCTGACTTATAAGTCACACAACAACAATGACAAATGAGAACTTGCTGACTTAGCTAACTGAGAAGTCTAGAGGGTAGACTGGCTTTTCTGCACAGCCTGAGGTTGGGGCCTAAATGATGTCACCAGGAATATGACTTGCTCTTTCTCCACTGTCCTTGTCAGCTCCCCCTAGATTGGCTACATTCTCAGATAAGCGTCTGTTCTTGTGGTGACAAGATAATTGTGATTTTCCAGCCTCATACTCATACGATTCAGAGCTGGTAAGAAAAGAAAAGTTGTTTTTCCAAAGGCTCCTACAAAACTTTTAAGATCCATTCCAATTAGATCAGCTTAGACCACATGTCTGCTACAAACTCAATCTTTGTGGCCAAGGAAATGAGATACCCTGATTGGCTCAGGCTGAGACCAGTTGTTCACCTCGAAACTGGAGTGGCAGGTCCATCCAGCACACATGGACCACGAGGAGACTATTGAGGGACCTCAGAGTTGTTGCTGAAGAGGGAGAAGTGGATACTAGAAAGGCCAACAATACACATTCTGTACTCACATTATATTAGGGTATGCACTGGGCAGTGCCTGCTTCTGTAGCCCTTTACATAGGTCTGGAGAAAGGGAATGTAGGGGTGAGAGTAGGGCTGTGTGGAGGGTCCCCCTTTCAAATAGCAGTGCCATCAAGCTGCTGTCATCACTGCTTCCTAGAGCTGTACAGCTTCACTTTTTTTGCAGCCTCTTTCAGTTTTCTAACTGTTTCCCAATTTGCCTTGTTGAGGCAATACATTAAACAGTTTAAGAGAGATATGGGCTGAATGTTGTGTCCCCCCAAATACATATGTTGAAACCCTGACACCTATGTGGCTGTATTAGGAGATGGGTCTTTAAGGAAGTAATGAAAGTTATATTAGGGCCGGCCTAGTGGTGCAGTGGTTAAGCGCTGGCTTAGGAAGCCAGCAGCCCCGGTTCGGGTCCCACATATGAGGGCCAGTGACACTGCCCTCAAAAAAAAAAAAAAAATATGAAAGTTATATTAGGTCATGAGGGTAGGTGGGGTCCCAATCTGATAGGATTAGTGTTCTTTTAAGAAGAGACACCCACACCCAGCACACAGCAAGAAGGCAACTGACTACACGCCAGGAAGAGAGTTCTCACCAGAAACCAAATTTTCTGACAATTTGATCATGGACTTCTATCTAGCCTATACAATAATGAGAAAATAAATGTCAGCTGTTTAAGTCATAAGTCTGCTATTTTGTTAGGGCAGCCTGAGCAAACTAATACAAAGGGTATTGCTGAGTCTCAGAGGTGTAACTTCACTGGCACATCAGTGTTATGTAACACTAATGATACAAAAGTTCTTCATGATGTCAAATGACCTGGAAAGACATGATCTACCAATGGCGTTTCTGTGTATCTCTTTGCAAAGACAAATTGCTTGGAGTGCTGTTAACGCTTAACCTGAGTTTCACATTTTAAGGGATTTGCCTCAGATTTTTCAAATATGTTTTAACTATATAGTTTAAAAGATTGCTTCTTTTAAAAATCAAATATGAAAGACTAGGAATTGCCACAATAAACAGTCTATGTGAAAAGCTAAATGAGGAAATGAACCAGCAATAAGTGTCTTAATCAGTGTTTTCTTTAAATAAACAAATTTGAAGACCAAATAAACAAATTTGAAGACTAAAGTCCTAAGAAATAATTTAGAAGTTTATTTCTCTTTCATGTAAAAGAAATCTGGAGGGAAGTTATTCAGAGCTGATGCAGTGTCTTCACAAAGTCATCAGGGATCTAGCTTTCTCACTGCTTTCCCATTCTTAGCATTTTCTACCTCATAAATCCAGGATGGCTGTTTGAGTTCTAGCCATGAAAACTGTAGTATGGCCAACAGGAAGTGGGAAGGGGCAGAGAGCATGCGCTTCCTGTCCTTTAAGGATATTTCCTTAGATTTCTACTGACACCTTCTTTTACATCCTAAAGGCCAGAACTTAATCCAATGAGTGTATCTAACAGCAAAAGAGGTGGGAAATGCAGTCTATATTCTATGTGGTCTTTTGCCCAGCTGAAAATTTGGGTAACAAAGGAAATAAAAAACATATTAGAAGCAAATAGAAATCTTGGAACCATAGATAATTGGAAAGCTTTTCACATTATAATGAGGGTGAAACATTGGAATACTTTTTTTTTTATGAGATTGTAAAAGAGGACTTTGAACAAAGATACCAAATATGAACTAAACACTAAGCGCTGAACAATTTATAATATTCTAAGTTTTCTTTCTATCTTTGTTAAATATATCATTTTATGTAGTAATGATCCATGTGTTCTTGTTACTTGAATGGTTGTAATTAAATGTTACTTCATATGAACATTGCCATATGTGGTCATAATCCACATACTTGTAGTTTTTAATGTTCATTTGATATTCTATCACATTAAGTTAGCATAGTTTTATAACATGGGGAAAGGTGAAAGAAGAGTGGTAAAATGTTGATAATCATTGACTTTGGTTGGTAGTTCAGGATGTTCATTATTCTATTATCTCAGCTTCTATGCATGTTTAAAAATGTCAATCAAAAAATTTTTTGGTATGTACATCATAGTTTCCTTAGATACAGTGAATGTTTAAAGGAGTGAATAGGCTTCTAAATTTTCTTTTTATAGTCAAAATACTTAGAGGATAGAGGGAAGATAGTGGAGAACTCTTGCGACTTCTTCCATCTCCCCTGTAAGCTTAAATAGATTTCATTCAGAAGATTGATCTCAATCTAAAAAAGCCAATTAATAAGATTCTTTTGTTCGAGAACAGCCATGCTGTATTGCATTTTAAGAGGACTGGTTTCAACAGAGGACTACAGTCTTTTATAGTTTTCCTTGTCAGAAAAAAAAAAAAATCTGTAGAGATTCACCCCCTATACCTCCATCTATTGAGAGCCTGTTCCATGCCTGTCTGGGGATACAACACTGAGAAAGACACTGCCACTGCCCTCAAGTAGCTCATATTCTTTTGGGAGAAACAGTCACATCAATAGATAGTTATAAAATAATGTGGTTAGTGTACTGACTGAGCTATGCACACATATCATGACTATACAAAGCACATTTATGAAAAATGGTTCATTTTGAAAATGTTGCCTTCATTGAAAGAAAGTTAATAAAAGTGGTATTATACAGTTGAATAAATGCCAACTATGACCCCACTAACATAAACTACAAAGATGCTTTTAAAATGAATGGAATTTGCAAATGTTAATATATTCCACATATTTTAAATGGTAATATGACTTTACCACAAATTCCTCAGTGCAATCAGAAGAAATGTGATATTTAATCAGGAGAAGCCTTTAACTAAGTAACTGAAAGATAACTTATTATGTAACCTGATGCTCAAATTCACAGAAAATAAATTGTTCAATACATGTGATTTAAATTGTTAAATAAGTTATTTTGGATATAGGAGTTAGTGCAGTGACTGCTACAGGAAACATTTGAGGAGAGAGAGAGAAAGAAAGAGAGAGAGAGAGAGAGAGAGAGAGAGAGAGAGAGAGAGAGAGAGAGAGAGAGAGAGAGAGAGAACAGGCCTTCCAGAAGAATCAAAGAGGCAATATTACCTGCACAGAGAGTTGGTTTTTCTCAGCCTCCTCTGTTTAATGCTCTCAGCCAAAACATCACAGAGGAGAACTGCAGGCTTAAGAAAGTCATGCTATTAATACTAACACAGCCCGCCCTACTGATAACAGATGTGGTTATAATGGAAGCTGAATGAACAAAAACACATTTCCCTGACTCCAAACCTCAAGCACATTTTCCATCATCTGTAACAAACTGGAACGCTGGCTAGAGCAGACACTTTCCTTTGTTCATTAGTGGACATTGCTTAGAGCCCTGGTAGGAAAGGAGAATATGAGGTCTCCGCTGGCAAGTGTCTGAGGGAGATGGCAGGACTGCAGAGAATCCCTTTCCTTGCTTATAGGAACGGCTTTGGGGCTGGTGCTACCAAGACCTTTCTTTTTTTAATGTAAAGTGTCCTCGAGATAACACTACGTACACATTTCTCAGAGAAAGGTTTCAGAAAGCTGAGCACTGCCGAGCAGAGCCTTAGCAGTCTTATGACTTATGCCTTGGCCAAAACCACCTCCATAACGCTCAGCCATGAACTTCATCTTGCGTTAGTACAAAACCACATACCATCTGGAAATAGCCTTGAGGAACTCATGCAGTAAGAGACTGAACCCTAAACCTTTACTCTCCCAAAGTCAAGCCACCACAATTGATCACTTTGTCAACCCTGAAATTTTTTTTCTGGAAAAGAGGTTGAGAAATGACTACGTGAGGAGTGCATACTAAGTCAGCAGAAGAGGCCTGATTTGAGCTTCTGGCTTATAATCTTGCACTTAATAAACAAGTCCAGCCACTTCTTTGTGCAAATTTATTTCTATCGTGCTATGGGGAGAAACCATTATCAACAGTGTGCATTTTATAAACAGGTTCCAAGCCACGTAACGTTTAATTTTTCTCAACACAGCCCTTTGTGCTGGAAGACAAACTGTGGCTCTCTAAGAGCATTTGTACACCTTGAGCGTCTGGCAGGAAGGAGTCTGATTTTTCCCATGGATCAGTATTAGCTCAAATGTTTGTCATTATATATTCCCTGGAATTCTCTACACTTTGTCGGGTCAGTTCTTATCCTTTCTGATAGTAGCCTGAAATCATTGTTAAGGAGCTTGAGTTACACCATAGCTGTGAAGTCACCCAGAAAAACTCTTGTTTAGACTGGAATTAAAACCCTTGACTGGACACTTAAGCTTTCCCTTCCCTTTGTCCTGATTCCTAAGGATGATCTCCCCAGCTAGTTCATACCCCATCTGTATTATGTCTACTCAAAAAGAGCTTTAGTCACTCAGAGCAGCATCCTTTAAATATTGTGTAGTCTGGCTACAAAGCAATGTTTACAATATGATCCATATTTGGTTATAATATATATGTTCAGACAGGAAGGCAATTCCCCAATTGATAACAGTGTCTTTCTCAGATAGTGAAAATCTAGATGATTTTTTTTTCTTCATCATCTATATTTTCCAAAACTTCTACAATAAACAGATATTACTCTTATACTAGGAAAAAAAGATGTGTGTGTGTGTGTGTGTGTGTGTGTGTGTGTGTGTGTGTGTTGAGTGTGATGTGTCTGTAATGCCATAACCAACATAGAGTTTAGAGTGTGCTCTCTAGAGAGCACAGGCTTCCAAACCTAGACTGTTTATTGAATTTCCTGGAAGACGTTCTTAGCCTCTGTATTCCAGTTACTCAGAAAACTTTCTCAACATCCTACTTCAGTTGTGGAGACAACTTAGGAAATATTGGCAAAATGTTCAAGCATTCCCACTAATTAGGATGGATCCAGAAGAAAATGACGGGAGCCCAAATAATAACTTAATCTTTATAAATTTTATTTTTATGAATGCTTATGCTTAATTGATTATAAAAAATGCTTATTATCAAAGGGCTGACCATGGCTGACACTTTTTGGTGTATTTCTCTTCTTTCACTAAGCTGATGCTAGAAGTTGCCCAGGACTATGACTCCAGAAGGCAGGGTTTAGGAGATTTCTTTTCCAGTTGTCTAGACAGGACCTTGAATGCATTCTTTCTCGGCACATCATAGGGAGAGGGATGGGCTGCATGATGTCGTCTTCCAGCCTAATGCTTTTTAACTCAAAGGAAAAATATTATTTGTATAAAGCTGTTCAAATACCTCTAATATTGTGGCTAGATTCTGCTTTACAAAGATAAAATAAGATGGGTTTGAGATGTAATATGAACAAATAATAAAAACATAGCATGCAGAGCACTTTGATAATTATAAGCTGAGACTGCAGCCAAGAGTATAGCAAAGGGAAAACATGGGGACATCTTTTACGTGGCACTTCTTGATTCCCCCAGTTGAGTTCTTAAGAGTGCTGACTCTTGGAATCAGCCAGTGCAGACCTGAACCCAGTTCTGCTATTTACTTGCTATGAAAAAAAATGAAATTTACTTGCTAATGAAAAAAAAAAATTGCTAAATCTTCCTGAGTCACAGGGGACTGACCCCACCTTCCTCATAGGGTTTGCAAGAGAATGACTCAAGATAAGGTCAGTAAAGCCCAGTGGTGGCATACAGTGTCCACCCCTGAAGGTTGGTGGTATGACCACCAGGCTTCCTTTCCAGCAGCTCTGTCCCACCAACTTCCTCTTCATGGATCCTGAACTGGCACCATCTCCAGTTCCCAGGAATGAGACCTTGGAAGTGAAGAGGGAGGGCTCTGATGACTCAATATAGCTGCCAAAGCAGGTTAGCTGAAGGATGAAGTGGACATGTCACAGAACTTTAACCTGCTTTCCTGGCTGTGCTCAGGTGGGAGAGAGAGGTGAAGGAGATGGGAATACAGTTCTGAACATGACTAGCCTACTGTGGGTTCAGGAATGGACACTCTGCCTGGCTCTGTCTTCTGCCTCTGTTGTGGCATGGCAAAAACAGGTAATACTGCTGTTGAGTGGTTCAGCAAACACTGGTATGGATAGTAATAATACCAACTTAACTCTTTCGTTAACTGGCATCATTTCACCTGGACTCCACACATACTAGCAACTCATTTGTTCAGATGAAGGAGTGTGGGGAGAAGAATTGATCTTTTTTATGCTGCTTCTCTACATTGGGTTCTGTGTGAGACACCTTCACTCAGTGTCTCATGGAATCAACACCATCCTGTGAGGTTTGCAGTTACAATACTATTACCCAGACCCTACAGAGGAGGACACTGAGTTTGCTAATAGAATGAAACTGGCCTGGCCCACAGTTAGCAATGTCTAAAATGGTGTTGAAGCCTTATCTAGTTCATACCAAAGACTATTTTCTCCATACTTACATGGTATTTGAATGATCCAGAGTGGTGCCAAGAACCAGGATGTCCTCTAAAAGGAAGCTAAAGCACACAGCATTGACTTAATGCACTGAAGAGAATATATTTTATTTATAGACAATCTCCCAGCGATTTGCTCAAAGGATTTTTTTTTTCTGCATGAACCAGGAAAGATACCAGGTTTCCTCCAAAATGTAAATAAATCTCATTGACTCCCAATGATGCTCTCCAATAAGAACAGTTCTGTTCAGGCATGCCTACTGACCACTTAGGTCTCTCCCAAACCCCACCCCACCATGTTATCAAAGGATAGGGTCTTATACAGAGAGAGGATAGTTTGTGAGCTCTACTCTAAGTATACAAGAGAAAAGGTTTGTCTTGATTCCCAACTCTAAAAATGAAGGAATAGATTGGGAACTATCTATATGGGAACTCAAGTGTTAGGATGATCAGACCTAGTTCAAATTTATATTTGAATGCAGAATCCCTTTGTGAGTAGTCTACTTTATAATTTACTGGAAAGAATTTCTTTGAAAAATAATAAATATGATATAAAAGTAAAAGATGTATTCTTTTATTTTCCATTCCTAAAAGAACTTATGGCAATTCATTTTGGGTATGAGATCAGTGACACAAGAAAGATTTTTTAAAATTTCAATCTGATATTTACTTTATGTACTTTTGCAGAGCTCTGTGTTGTTCTCGTTCACCTCTTACTTACTGGCTAACAGTAACACATGATCACTAAGAGTTCTGCTGGATTCTGCATGGAAAATACTTTTTGAATTGTTTGGAAGCAATGGATTCATTCCCAGTAATATCCATTAGGGCATTTCAGAGAAGATGGGTTTTAGAAAATTCAGTCCCATCATAATGGTGAAGAATTAATCATATCACAATACAGCTTAAAGAGCCAACAGTAAATTAAGACAGTCACTGCAACACAGACTAGAATACCAAAACTTGGAAAGTTAGAAAACTTCAAAAAGCAATAATTAAGAGTCAATGTTTTTTAAATGTCCTCACTGAGTGCAAATACGGAGGAAAAGTTTTCAAAGTCAAAGGCTTATGAGTTAAATTTTAATAATTTAGGCAGCTATCAAAGGAATTTTATTAGACTCAAAATTGGCATTAATCAAAATTTTCCATTAGAGTCCCTTTATTTTCTACGCAATAGTCAAAATGCTTAGACTTTAGCCAGTTGTTAAGAAGATTGTATATTTGTTATTATTTTATACCACTAAATTTCAGAATATGGGATTAGTTTCACAATAAAATTTTAGAATTGTATAGTTGTCTAATAAAGATTCAGCCTTGCCAAATTTTGGCATGTCTTGTTTCAGCCCCCTTCTCAGAATAGATCTTTATTAGGGTAATTTGCTATAATGACATTTTATGAGACAAGAAGTTTTCACAAGACGTAATTTTGGAAACAGGCAGAGATACCCAGATGTTGTGCTGTCTTTTGAATTCTTAAATCCTTTTCTATTTTAATGCTGCTTGATTCTAATAATTATTAATAGTTATTAAGTAAGCCTGGCATAAGTGCCAGAGCTTTCTTCAGCATTTTATAAATCACACACATAAATGCCAATCCTCTAAACAAAAATTAGGATAAAAGGGCAGACACAGAAACAAACACACAAACACAGGGAACCAGAAATGAATGATGTGGGTGGAACAGATTTATTTGAAACCCTTCTTTGTAAGCAGAGTTGGGGGTCAGAAAAGGGGATTCCATTTTTTTTTTTTAAGTTTTTTTTTTTTTTTTTTTGAGGGCAGTGTCACTGACTTTCATATGTGGGACCCGAACCGGGGCCGCTGGCTTCCCAAACCAGCGCCCAACCACCGCGCCACTCGGCCGGCCCCCATTTTTTTTTTTTTTTTTTTTATAATAAGGTGTCCTTTACCCATAAAGATGTCTCTAGCAGTGATGAACCTGAATATACCAACCCACACACTCCAACCCTATATCTTTTGTGACAAAAAGATATAGTTTTGCAAGATGGCTGCCTGAAAGAGGAGTGGAGGAAGAGAAGGGAAAGGGGAAGGTAAATGAGCAGTCTGAAGCCTCAGAACTAGAAAACAAGAGGCACACATCTGCCTGACCTTGGCCATTTGATTTAACAAGATATGTACATACTGGCCAGAATAACCACTAGTCCTTGGTGTCCCTGCTCTGGCCAAGAGACTCTGTGACATATTATTGGATTTATAGATAATGTGGGAGAAAGGCCAGGTTCCCTGAGCAAGCATCTGCTTTTTGTGTTCTGCAAGGGCCTGAAAACTTACATTTTTGTAGTCATGTGGGCAGGGGTGATTAGAAAGAAAACATTTATTTTTTATTTATTATTTTTTTTAAAAGATTTTATTGGGGAATTGGCGGAGGGGAACAGCGTTGGGGAATCTGGGAAGGGGAACAGACAAGTTGCTGTCTTTTTGTTCTTCAGTTTAGTTGCGGAGGATGTTGCTTCACTGTTGGTATCGTCATTGCGCTCTTCCCGGATGAGGCAGATCAGTCACTGGCCTCTGGATGTCGCTCACCGCGGCTATTGGCAGCTCACGCTGGCTGCCAGCCGCTCACGCTGGTTGTGGGCCCCTCACTGTAGCCTATGGCAGCCCACTGCAGCAGGGGCTGCAGCCCACACCATCACCCGGGCTCGCACAGCCCAGCTCCAGGTGGAGCTGTTGTTAGCTGTAGAGGGCAGTGTCACTGGCCCTCATGTGGGATCCGAACCGGGGCCGCTGGCATCCCAAAACCAGCGCTTAACCAATGCGCCACTCGGCCGGCCCAAAAGAAAACATTTAAAAGAGCACTAGTATAGTTAAGAGCACAACGTTTCAGGGCAGATGGCATGAATTCAAGTTCGGATCACCACTTAGGCCTGTCTAGCCTTGGGCAAACTTCTTTAACCTCTTTGTGCCTTCGTTTCCTCATCTGTCAAATGAGGATCATAACATCACCTGCCTCACAGAGTTCTTGAGAAGGTTAAAGGAAGTGATATGGAGACTTTTCCAGTCAAGACGGCAGAGTAGGCAGAGTAGGTAAATGTTGTGCTTATCTCCTCTCATGATCACATCAAAATTACAACTAACCAATAGAACAAGCATCATTGAAAATCGCCTGAAATCTAGCTGAACAGAACTCTTACAGCTAAGAACATATAGAAGAAGCCACCTCAAGGCTGGTAGGAGGGGCAGAAATACAGAACGGGCTGGTCCCACAGCTGCGTGTGACTAATAAAAATCAGGAGGGATGTCTCAGCTGTGGAGTTCCTCCCTGGAGGAGCAAAGGGTCCCAGCCTCACACCAGGCTCCCCAGCCCTCAGTTCTAGCACCGGGAAGAGAAGTCCCATAGCTTCTGGCTGTGAAAACAAGCGAAGATTGTGGCTGGGTAAAATGAGGCCTGCTGCAGTCCCAGGTGCTCTTCTTAAATGGCCCATACATGGACTTACTTGCTGATGGACTTACTCATTCTGAGTTGCAGTGCTGAGGCAGCAGCATGAAAGGCACCAGGGACATACAGGGAAGCTGAATTCTCTGGTTGCAGGGTGAGGGCTAGATGGACAGCTTTTGCCTGGACTGAGGAGCTGTGAGAAACCATTGTGTCTTTGTTGGGCTTCCCCCTCACTTTCAGCGTGCAGACACAGGCAGTGGCTATATCTGAGTCTCCATCAACCTGGCTAACACTGTTAGCTCACCCTGTCCTGGTGGTTCCCTGATAATCTGCTCTACCCAACTTTCGGGCACACCCAAGCTGCTTCCAGTGGTTTTCTGCACAAACAGCGTTTTGGCTCATGCTGCAAACTTTCCTAAAATCTCTCAAAGTTCCACAAAACAAACAACTAGCATCTGGCTTTGACGTGTTCTACCTCTTGCTAAGCTGCTTTAAGCCCATCACTAATGACAACTAGCCTCTGTTCATGCCCAAGCCCAGTGCAGGTGGGAGCCATCTGTGGATTCCTTCATAGCTGAGCCAGATGGCCCCAGGCAGGAAACAGGCAGTAGGTCCCCTCCTAGGAGTCCCCAGAGCTGGCATGCCCAGGGGCCATCTTCAGACTTACCCAGGGCACTGCCTTCAAGGACCACACACCCAAAGGCAGACTGGGCAGCCACCAGAGCCCTATTAAAGTAAATCCTGCTCTGTTGGGTCAGCCCCTGCACAACAGCTCCTCCACTGTAGTCACAGCCAGTCCTCACAACCAATCAGCCCAACAGTCAATCCTTCAATTGATATGCAAACAGCAACTATGGCTCACCTACAACAGGAGGACACACCTGGAGCACCCAACTTGGGTGACAAGGGAGGCTGTGCCACTGGGCACCACAGGACACCTACTACATAAGGCCACTCTAATAAGACTGGGAGATGTAGCAGCTCTACCTAACACATAGAAACAAACACAGGGAGGCACCCAAAATGGAAAGACAAAGAAACATGTCCCAAATAAAAAAACAGAACAGGGCCGGCTGAGTGGCACAGTGGTTAAGCGCTGGCTTGGGAAGCCAGCGGCCCTGGTTCGGGTCCCACATATGAGGGCCAGTGACACTGCCCTCAAAATAAATAAATAAATAAATGAGTAAATAAGTAAGTAAATAAGTAAATAAATAAATAAATAAATAAATAAATAAAAGAAAGAACAGAACAAAGCTCCAGAAAAAGAACTAAACAAAATAAAGACATGTAATCTACCAGATGCAGAGTTCCAAACACTGGTTATAAGGATGCTCAATGTTCTCAGGGAGAACTTCAACAAAGAGGTAGGAAACATAAAAAAGAACCAGTCAGATATAAACAATACAATATCTAAAATGATGAATATATTAGAGGGAATCAACAGTATATTAGATGAAGCAGAAGACTGAATCTGAGATTTAGAAGATAAGGTAGCAGAATACACCCAAACAGAACAGAAAAAAGAAAAACAAATCACAAAATAAAAAATGAGGAGAGTTTAAGGGACCTTTGGGACAACATCAAGCATACCAACATTTGCATTATAGGGGTACCGGAAGGAGGAGAGAGAGAGAGAGAGCAAGGAACTGAAAATCTATTTGAAGAAATAATGACAGAAAACATTCTTAACCTGATGAGGAAATAAATGTACAAACCCCGAAGGAGCAGAGAGTCCCAGAGAAGATGACCCAAAGAGGCCCACACCAATGCACATTATAATTAAAATGCCAAAGGTTAAAGACAAAGAAAGAATCTTAAAAGCAACAAGTGAAAAGTAATTAGTTACCTACAAAAGAGCTTCAATAAGACTTTCAGTTGATGTCTCAACAGAAGCTTTGCAGGCCAGAAGGGATTGCCACAAAATATTCAAAGTGATGAAAAGCAAGGATTTACAAGCAAGATTACTCTATCCAGCAAGGCTATCATTTAAAATTGAAGGAGAGGGCCGGCCAAGTGGCTCAGTTGGTTAAGAGCTCGCTCAAAGGTGTGAGCTGAGCTCTGAGCAACAGCAGTTTGATGCCAGCCCAAGCTGAGCTGCCGCTAAGCTGCCAACAGGTGACAGGATGGCTCAGCTAAAAATAAATAAATAAATAAATAAATAAATAAAATAAAATTGAAGGACAGAGTAAGAGCTTCCCAGACAACAAAAAGCTAAAACAGCTTACAACCACCAAACCAGTATTATAAGGAATGTTAAACGGATATATTTAAGACAAAAAAAAAAAAATCAAAAAATATGAATAGTAAAATGGCAATAACTACATATCTATCAACAATTATTTTCAATATAAATGGATTAAATGCTCCACTCAAAAGAGGGTAGCTGAATGTATAAGAAAAAAAGACCCTTACATATGCTGCCTACAAAAGACTCAAAAGATCAAAAGATACACACAGACAGAAAGTAAAGGGATGGAAAAGATATTTCATGGAAAAAAAAAAAAAAAAGCTGGGTTAGCAATACTTATACCGGATAAAATAGACTTTAAAACAAATATATAACAAGAGATCAAGAAAGACCCAGTAATCCCACTTCTGGGTATTTGTCCAAAGAAACCCAAAACACTACTTCAAGGGGACGTAGACATCTATCTATATGTTCATTGTAGCATTGTTTACAATGGCCAAGATGTGGAGACAGCCTGGGTGTTCATTGATGGGTGAGTGGATAAAGAGGAGGTGGTACATATATACAATGGAATATTGCTCAGGCATGAAAGGAATGGGTTTTTGCTATCTGTTGCCATTCTTGCTATTGGCACAGATGAGCCTGGAGGGTAATTTGCTGAGTGGGGTATGTCAGATAGAGAAAGACAGATACAATGCGATTTCACTAATATGTGGAATCTAAAGAACAAAATAAACAAACAAAACAGAAACAAACTCATAGACACAGAGAACATTTTGATGGTTGCCAGATGGGAAGGGATTTGGGGGAGTAAAACAGAGAAAAGATTGGGCTGGCCGAGTGGCTTGTTGGTTAAGAGTTGGCTTGGGAGCTCGAGCTCTGAGCAGTAAGGCCGGTTCGAATCCCACATGGGCCAGTGATGCTGCGCCCTCTACAGCTAAGATGGTGAACAACAGCTCAACCTGGAGGCTCCATGAGTCGCTGGCAACGGCATAAGCTGCAGTGGGTCTGCAGTGGGCTGCCGTAAGCTACCGTGAGCTGCCGTGAGATGCTGTGAGCGGCCGTCCAATGGCCAAAGACCAATCTGTCTCAGCTGGGAAGAGCTCAATGATCATAATACCAACATGAGCCAGTGAAGCAACATCGTCTACAACTAGACTGAAGAACAAAAGGACTGCAACTTGTCTGTTCCCCTTCCCTGATTCCCCAACGCAGTTAACTCCCCCCAATTCCCCAATAAAATCTTTAAAAAAAAACAAAAAGAGAGAATGGATTAAGAAGCACAAATTTGTTGTTACAAAGTAGTCATGGGGATGTAGGGTATAGCATACGGAATATAGTCAGTAATATTGTAATAACTATGTACGGTGTCAGATGGGTACTAGATTTATTGGAGTGTTAGATGAGAGGGGTTGGGGGACAGGGAGAAGAGATTAAGAAGTACAAATTGTTAGTTACAAATAGTCATGGGGATGTAAAGTAAAGCATAAGGAATATAGTCAATAACATCATAATAACTATGTATAGTGCCAGGTGGGTGCCAGACTAGTCAGGGAGATTACTTCTTAAATGATATAAATGTCTGACCACTATACTGTATACCTGAAATTAATATAAAATAATACTGAATGTCAATTGTAATTGAAAAATTAAGAAAAGGGGAAGAAGAAGGGGAATAATAGGTTCAAATTTCCAAGTATAAAACAAATAAGTCATGAGGATATAATGTACAGCTTAAGGAATTTGGATAATCATATTGAGATAGCATGGTATGGTGTCAGATGGATGCTGGATTTATGGTGATCATTTCTTTAGGTATATAAATGAAACTAATATAATATTGTATGTTAGCTATATTTTAATAAAAATCTTTTTTAAAAAGTGTAATGGGTAAAGTGCTAAGTCTGCAGTAGCGCTGAGTGTTAGTTATTATTTATTGAATACCCAATAGGTGTCAGGCCCCATATTAGGTGCTTTTACATATAATATTTTATTTAATCTTTATGACAAAATTAAAAGGCACATAATATTATTTTCATTGTACAGATAAAGACACTATGACTTAGAAAGGTTAAGTAAATTGCTCAGGTGTATACAGGTAAGTAGCCTGACTAGAAAGCATCCAATCCAGGTGTGTCTGCCCCAGCATTGTATCAAAACACCCTTGGTGCCTCCCAGATCACTTCAGCTCCTATTTGATAAACACTTATATTATAGTCTAGACTATTACATTTTGAATCAACTCTATTGATTAGAAAATTATTCCTCTCTCCATCATGATTTGTCTAACTCATTACAATTAATAGGGTGCATTAGATAAATGTGTTTGATAGCTGAGATTGAGTCACACTGGACCTTGAGAGAAAGGCCTATGTGTCATGATTCTTGGTGCAGTTGGAGGGAAGAGAAGACTGCTCCTCCTTCCTTCTTTCCCTCCCTCACCAGACAGGAAGGGCCAGCAAATGTACAGCTGCAAATCAACAGTGACAAAGTCGAGGGCAGCCTTTTGTGTAAGGAGCACCTGCTAGCTCAATTACCAGGCAGCGATTCTTATATGGGCTGTCCTTTGGGGGGCCCAAAGCACACAGGAATTTGGAAGCAGGACTTTCCTTACCAACAGCACTCAAGCAGAAAGCAGGCCTTCCTGACAGGCTGTCCGGCTCAGCTTCCTGGTTATACAAAAGAGAGAGGAAGCAAAGGCAACAGAAAAGCACTAATTAAAAAACAATAATAAAACAATGATAGGGTTGAAACAACATAAGGATTTAAAGCTTGAGTTTACAAGAGATGTTGTAGTCCTGGCTGACATTTAACCTTTTCATCTGCCAATGGTTGGCAAGTCCTTTGGAAGCTTCTCTAAGGTCTTTCTGTTTAGATTGCAGCGGGTGGGGGTGGGCAGGGGGACTGGGAAGAGAGTGGATATTGCTGGAGCCCACAGAAGTAATACTTAGAAGACCTGGCAGGCAGGGCTCTATGATACTACCATCAGAGAGAGGCTTGCAAGGACTTGGTCTCTGTAGGGCACTTGGGCTGGGAATGGCCAGAGAAACAACATAACTCATTATTACATCCAGAGATGAGCTTGTGACCCTGACTTCATAGGCCTCGTAACCTAACCAAGATTCTAACAAAAGCACTACTTTAACACATATGAACTAGCATTTAAGATGAAAACAATGGGTAGGCAAAACCTACTATACTGGAAGAAATTCTCCTAGACAATTTTTTTTTTTTTTGAAGGCAGTGTCACTGGCCCACATAGGTGGGACCCCAACCGGAGCCCCTGGCATCCCAAGCCAGCGTTTAACCACTGCGCCACTCGGCTGGCCCAATTTCTTTTTTTTTTAAAGATTTTATTGGGGAATTGGGGAGAGGGAACAGCATTGGGGAATAGGAAAAGGGGAACAGACAAGTTGCTGTCCTTTCGTTCTTTAGTTGTGGAGGACGTCGCTTCACTGGCCCGTGTTGGTATGGTGATCTTCGCACTCCTCATGGCTGAGGCAGATCAGTTGCCAGCTCCTGGATGGCCACTCACAGCAGCTCACACTGGCTGCCAGCCACTTATGCTGGCTGCCGGCCACTCACAGTAGCTTATGGCAGCCCACTGCAGCCCCACTGCAGCCTATGCTGTCACCGGCTACTCATGGCAGCCCAGCTCCAAGTTGAGCTGTTGTTGTTCACCATCTTAGCTGTATAGGTCTCAGCATCACTGGTCCATGTGGGATCTGAACCATTGGACCTGCTGCTCAGAGCTTGCACTCCCAAGCCAACTCTTAACCAATGAGCCACTCAGCCAGCCCTAGACCATTTTTTTATACATGGCCCTCTTTGAAGGAAATACAGTGTGTACATATTTGGATGCATAAAACTGATTGGCTAACTAAGAGTTCTCTTCAAAAAAATCATCTGCCTGTCTTCTCTTAAATAGCAAGTTCTTTTAAAAATATGTGAATCTTTGTAGGCATATAATTACCAATACTCTTTGCTTTACCCCTGTGATCCCCAAATGAGAATCTAACATGGATGCATCAGCATCATCTGGGTGTTTATTAAAAATAGATTCCTGAGCCTTTCCCCAATCCTACTGAATTGGAATCACTGGAGATGGAATCCATATTTTTAAGAAGTGCTACAGGTGATTCTGCAGGTAGAACTGGAAATCAATTCACACAATGTTTATTTCTAAAATGTTATGTGATCTGATTAAAAACAGATTAAAAAGAAAAAGGCAAATAGATGAGGCTATAGACTACCTCTTCATTTTACTTAAATTTTTTTAAAAAAGATTTTATTAGGGAATTGGGGGAGGGGAACAGCGTTGGGGAATTGGGGAAAGGGACCCACCAAGTTGTTGTTCTTCAAACTTCGTTGTGGAGGGTGCCAGTCACCATCTGGCTTCCCAACAGCAGCTTGTGGCCTCTAAGCTCAAGGTGCTGTGTTCAATCTTAGTTGCAGGTGGGCGCAGCAACCATCCCATGTGGGAGTTGAACCAGCAACCTTGTTGCTAAGAGCGCACACGCTATCCACTGAGCCATCTGGGCAGCAGCTCAGCTCAAGGTGCCCAGTTCAGTCTTAGTTGCGGGTGAGTATAGCCCACCATTGAACAGGTAATCTTGTTGTTACACCAGCTGAGCCATTCTGCCATCTGTTGGCATCTCAGCAACAGCTCAGCTCGGGTGCAGTGTTACTGGCCCATGTGAGACTCGAACCTGCAGCCCTGTTGCTCATTGTTTACACTCTTAAGCCAACTCTTAACCAACTGAGCTACTCGGCCGGCCCCATTTTACTTTAATTTTTAAAAATTTACCTAATCATGAAATATCTGAAACATGGAAGAGTACAGAGCATAGTAAGAGATCCTTGTATCGCCATCAACTTCATTCCTCATCTATTTCACTGACTTGCTTCCACACCAATGATATACTGGTGAATCAACTCTCTACTCTTGGTTTATTTCTATAACAGCACTTAAATAGTTTGAGATTATTTTATGATTTTGCTTGCTTTATGTGATTTTTTTTTAGACAGGTCCATATTTTGATATTCCAAGAAAGCAGAAAAAATATGCATCTTATTCATTCATCTTTGTATTCTCAACATTTAGCACAGTACCTGGCATGTAGTAGGTACTCAATAAATACCTGTGGAATGAACAAATGCCTATCCCAAATGACATATTTCATTGGGGAAAAGGAAATAAAATAAATTTATAAAATAATGATAATAACAGACAGTAGGGTTTTTAAATGTTTTTAGTTGGCAAAACTCAAGACTCCAGAGTTTCAAAGTAGTTACAAACTATTCCTAGTTTGTTGAGTGTTTTTATCATGAAAGAGAATTGAATTTTATCAAAAGCTTTTTCTGCATCAATTGAATGATCATCTGATTTTTTTTCCTACATTCTGTTGATGTGGCACATATCATACTGATCAATTTTTGCATCCACTTTCTGTCTCGATGGATTTGCCTATTCTGAACATTACATATAAATGGAATCATATGATATGCGGTCTTTTGTGTCTGGCTTCATTCACTTAGCATAATGTTTTCAAGGTTCACCCATGTTGTAACATGCGTCAGTGCTTCGTGTCTTCTTATGGCTACATACATGGGCTTTTTAAAGTACATTTTAGACTGAGAGATAAGCAAGAGTCTATCTCTCTGAAGATTTTTCCTGGAGATAGAACTTTGGGATACCTGAGCTGGGGAGCATGCAGCCCTTTTCTGGGAGACAATTTTTTTGTACACAGCCCACCATGTGGACCTAATTTTCTCCCTCTCTGTACATACTCTCTTTCCTTTATTCAGCCTGAGAGGCCCCCTTGGCAGGGGTCATGCTTTTAAACTCAGCCAGGATGTTGTGACCACCTTGTCCAGTCTTTAGCAGTAATGTAACTCAGAGGTGCAATTAGGCAAGTGGCTGTCCTGTAATTAATTCCTTTGCTTTAATATAAGATATCACAGAGGAGAAATTCTGGACATTATGCTAATTGTAACTGAATGTAGCCCAGAATTACCAGACTCACTCTTCTCAAGCACAGAACACTTAGCTGCTGCGCACACAGCTTAGAATCAAAGGTAAACTAGACTGTTTAAGTTACAACTAAATATAATTTGCTGCACTGTCTCAGAGCTTAGGAGCTAGTGAGGGTGGCGTGAGGTAGTGAAGATGGGCTGCCATTGCTCTTTTTCTGCAGGAAGTTGCTGTGTTTTCTTATATTATAAAATGTCTCCCAAACATGAAGCTTCCATAACTGTGAAAGCCATGGTCCCATTGCATCCATTCTGGATGTGTTTATTACCCATCACAGTATGAAAGGGAAAGATGACTTTATTTAAAGCTCAAATCTCTTTTTAACGGGTTATATTGGTTATTTAGAATTTTTGGATTTTGTGATTTTCTTTTTTAGATTTGCTACTTTCTAGAAATTCCTTGGCTAGCTGATTTTCAAAGTTCTTCCTTGGAATAGGTTAAATCTTCAAAAACCAGGAGATTTTTTTCCTCACCCAAATTCATGGGTAATTTATCATGTTTTCTTAGAGAGTTTAGGTAGGATTTAATTGTGAGTGGTTTTGGGTGTTTGAGATAGGGAAGAAGGAGAGGAGCTGAAGGGTAGTCCCTACTTAATGGCAGGACACAATTAATGGGCAAGGTCAGCAGTATTTTTCTCTAAAACATGAAAAGCTATTCATGGTTCTTATATGAACATGAACTAAGAAGAAAAGCATGTCATGTAGCATTTTTGGGCTTCAAGAATTTGTTTTGAAGAGATCAACAAGGAATGCACGCTACAAGCTATCAACTCTTGTGGCATATGTTTGGCTTGACACATAAGTGTACTCTTCCCATTCTCTCTTGTCTATCTCCAATTGTTAAACACTCACTTTCTCAGCCTCCTGTGCATCTAGGAAAGGCCATGTAACAGTTACACATAGAAAGCTTTTGCTTTTCTGACAAAAGGAGAAAATATTGCCACTGTGACCTGCTTCCCTCTTTTTTATTCCTTGAAAGTGGTGTGATTCTTGGAGCTACAGTAGTCTTTTGGGGCAGTCATCTTGTGATGATAAGGAAAGACCAAAAGCATTGCATACCTGTTAGCCCTGGAATCACATCACTGAGCTGGTGAATCAACACCATTAACTGCCTAATTCCAGCTTTTATATTGTGTAAGAAATATAACCCTCTTTTTGTTGAAGTCACTGTTAGTAGGATTTTTGCTACTTGAATACACTGCTAACGAATACAAATGATTTCTGCAATGAACTTTATTACATACCTATCCTCTGCTTGATTAATATTTACTCTAATACTTGTACCTAAATATATACAATTTCCCTCTTTTTCTCTCTCCTGTGTATTTCAGCTGTCTAAAGTTTATTTTTACTATCCCCACAGGTTCTTAATAGAGATTTAATTTTTAAATTTTGGTGGGGAAAATATTTACAAAATCCATTTCAAAAGAAATATATTCATGAGCAGTTTCATTTTCAAAATCTAGTGTGTGTCACTCCATTTATATAAAAATGTTTCCTGGGGCAGTTGCAACCCACACATGGCAGACCTTGTTGGTGTGGGAGAATGAGAAAGGGAAATTGTGACTGTGTCTTTTAAGTACAAAGCTGTCTGATGATAGGTCTGTTTTGTATGAAGACAATACTTTTAGAAACCCTTAACCTTTAGCATCTTTAAATGCCAAAAGCCAAGTATGAAATAACCAAAGTAGAAAAAAATGGGGGCCTTATTATCGATCTTTGTTATATTTTAGTAATATACCTTTAAATTTTAAAGTAATATGTATTTTTAGAAGAAAAAGGAAATCTCTACTTGTAATCATTTTCAAATTAATCTCTTAAATATTATGTAGCTGTGGTCTGTTTTGGAGAGCCTGGGTAGCTGACATATTGTTTTGTGTGTTAAGGATATTGTCCATTGTATCATGTAGTTTCCTGTTTTTTAAGACCCTTGGGAAAATTTTTCTTTCTGATCATAGAACCAAGAATGTTTATAGCTAAGCAACTGGTTTATTTTTATCTCATGAATACTGTAGCTGATTTAACTGCCAATGGGATGCTGATTTTTGTTTTATTGTGTGCTTTTAAAAAACGTTATCTGAAAAGGTACACAAGTTTCATAACATTAGTTCCTATTAGGAAAGAATGAATTACTTAAGTCAGTTTTCATGTAATGGCCAAAAATGATGCTGGACAGTAATATATCCTATACTTCCATTTGATGTTTCCTAGCATTGACTCAGGATATGCAGTATTACTAACATTATACAAATATTTATTTATTTTTATCACCAACTCTAGGAATCTTTGTTATAATGACAATAAATAGAGGCTAGTGGGCATTTTAATTAAGATAAAAAACAATTCTAAAATATATATATTAATAATTGCTTTAACATCATGATTGAAGTTTATTTTTCTCAAGTCAAGTCCAAAATAAATATGCCTGATCAGCGTAGAGCTCTCCTCCAACCCAAACTCCTACCACCTTGTGGCTCCATTATCTTCAATACACAGCTCCAAGATTGCCCAACTGCTCTGCATCAAGCCTGCAGAAGAGGAAAGAGCATGGATAATGGAGCCCAGGGATGTTTTATGGGCCAGCCTGCTCATATTTCATTGGCTAAAAGTCAACCACAGGGCCACATCTAACTGCAAGGGAAGCTGGGAAACGAAGTCTAGCTCTGTACCCAGAAAGAAGGAGGAAACAGGGTAGATAAAAACCTAGCCAGTCTCTGTCACAATGAAACAGATAATGACGTGAAAGATACAGAGAGTTTTACAACCTGAAGAGAAAAGGAAAATGATTCACTTAACTCTAATCACTTCCTGAAAAGATAGGCTACACCCCAAGGGGACTGCAAAATTCTCTCCACCCAAATCATGTGTTAAATAGGGAGAGAGGCTATGATAAAAATAGGATATGGGTGAAATTTGAAAGACACTCTGGGGAAGGACAATGACACTCCTCCTCTGGTCACACTGTAGGCAGAACCAATTCAACTATAAAAAGCAGCTCAGTGTGTTAACCTGTTGCTCAGATAAAATCATTCTGGAAAAATTCCCAGTTTTATATATCTTACTGATAATCTGTGTTGCAGTTCCAAGTAACTCCAGCCTGTCTGAGATGCTGTCCTCCTCCCCTTGGCTGGTTAAAGTGACTCCGCTTCCATGGAAACAGTGTAGAAAAAGTATGCAGATGGTGAAGCCAATCAAACTCTTACTTTTGTGTCAAGTTTCAGAAGTAAATTGTATAACCATTGTGATGATCAGTTTGTGCTTGCTATTTAAGGGCTTTGAAATGTTTAAGAGAATCGAACAAATTAGCCTTGTAATTTTATTTTGAAATGATAAATTGGTATTTGATTTGTGATTTTCATTTGAAAGCTGTAAAACAACTGAATGTGTTCATAGTGTTTAAATGTTTAAGAGAACCCAATTTACTGCATGTATATGTTAGTTTGATTAGATTTATCAGAGTTAATTGAGATACAGAAAGATTTTACTTGCTGGTTTGTAATGTTGCCCCATCAGGCATTTGATCAAATACATTAAATTTGTAAAAGTAGTTAAAAAATATTTTAGGAAGCTTAATTACAGTAAAGGTGATCAATTGTTTGGGAAAATTTAATCTTTTTACATTTATAAGTTAATCAAATATAAATCAAACAACAAAAAACAATTGTTTTCATTTTTATATAAAAAAATCACTATTTTTACAAATAGAATAGGTAAATATATAGCTTATGTTTGAAGGCTTTAAAAAACTAAAATAAATGTTCAACTTCCACAAATTGAAGATTAATTAAATAGAACAGACATAAATTCATTTTGCTCACAAATGCCTCACAGTTAAATACTTAATTGAGAGGAATAAGAAAGGGGAAAGGGAGAGAGAGGTGGGCGTTTAATAAAAAGCAGGACCAACAACACAAACAAATTAGTCTTTTTCAAACATGGTATGAGGCTAGAAATTGGCCCATGATATCTTTAGCAAAGCAAGACAAAACAAAACAAATAAATAAAAAACAATATTTAGATACCATGATACCATAATTAGCAAATCAAAAAAGGCACAGTGGGTTGCCATAATATATATATATATATATATATATATATATATATATATATATTACAGAGGGTGCAAACACATTTTAAGAAAGGAAAAACTGTATTAAAATTTAATATTCAATATATACCGATAACAAAAGATTAAAACAAATCATGTGTATTCATTTCTTTGGCACTCCTGAGATATATACATACATACTGGGTACCACCTTCTGTATATATACCAGGGGTGCCAAAAAAATGTATACAAGTGGACACTTTGGTCAACGTTTCTCAAGCAGTAATTCACCATAATTGAAAGTGTCTGGATGCTGATGTAACCACTTTGAGCACCTCTTGTAATTGCAGAAGTCAAATGTGAGTTGTATTCATCTTTTGTTATCGGTATATATTGAGTATTACAATTTTAATACAGTTTTCCTTTCTTAAAATGTGTATACATTTTTTTGGCACCCTCTGTATATAAAATTTGCACAAAGTCAACTACACGAGCTTGGTACTGACAACAGAAGTTAATTTTCTCTCAGTCTCCTGGGGCCTCCTAAAGATTCAGGGAGGTTTTTTAGGACAGTGTTGCCTTACAAATTGACTTGAGCCTCCAACTAGAAATAAGACTTGACTTTGCCCCAATGACTACCTGACCTGAGCCTCTGTGTTGCCTATGCCCACAGAAAGGAGGTGAGTCCAGCTGTGCCTGGTTGGGGAGCAATAAAGAGGCTGGAGGGTGCGGGGACTGCACAGGAGTGAGGAGGAAACTAGGAGGGTCTAGGCAGCTGAAAACTGAACTGTGGCCCCAGGGCCTTGCTTTGCAAGCCTACTTCCTCACAGGGGAGTATGGTATTGAGGCATATGGGGAGAGCCAATCAGGCTGACGGGCAGAATCAGGGCTATTTGAGGAATTCAGTCCACAGCAGGCAAGAGAGAGCAGGGGTAGGGGCCCCAGAAAATGGGTCTAACCAGGATTCAAGATGGGCCCCAGGGCACTGTGTTGACACAGAAACCCTGGGAGTACATAAAAGGACAAGGGAGGTCCTGTGGGTAGTGGCTCCTTCCATAATGGAAATGTCTGGCCAGTTGGCACTGACATATAGAGCAGAACAGAGACTAAATATAACCAGCATCCACACTAGCCAAGGGGCAGGAGAATGGACAGGAGAGGCCTGTGGGAAAGTGGATGCTTTTCAAGCACAGATGGAATAGACAGTTGGTGCCCTGATGCCTTAACATCTGTGGTAATAATTGCCATCTTAACTGTGAACCAGGTGTAGAAGGAAAGGGGAAGTATATGAGTTCTGAGGTGTAGGGGTGAGAGAGTAGAGTGCTGTGCCAAACTGTAGCTGGCTGGTACGGGGTGTGGAAAAGGAAGAGGGAAGAAATGGGGCTGCATCAAAAGCATGCTGAGCTTCTACCCTTTAGATGATGGCAATCTAATGTCAATCCCCTCAGTCATGACAATGAAAAATGTCTTCAGACATTGCCAAATGCCCCCCTGGGAAACAAAATAATCTGTGGTTAACAACCATTGCTCTAAAATGTAAGCTCTAGAATGAAAACTGGAACTTTTTCCTTCTGTATCTCCAGCACCCATAAGTGGCACTGGATAAGTACCTGTTAAATGAATGAATGAATGAATGAATGAATGAGGCTTACAGATAGCAA
The DNA here is from genome assembly GCA_033961575.1 of Aselliscus stoliczkanus. Classification (NCBI taxonomy): domain Eukaryota; kingdom Metazoa; phylum Chordata; class Mammalia; order Chiroptera; family Hipposideridae; genus Aselliscus; species Aselliscus stoliczkanus. Next base: position 31,710,776 of record CM066731.1, read on the forward strand.
CAGAAGAATGGAAAAGTAGTAATATTATGACAATAAAACTCTGAAACCTCCCTAGATTAAATGGGTAAAAAATTGATTGTATAAAAGAGAGCCAAAAGAGATTTATCCCAGTAAGTTAAGAAACAAGTAATGGTTATACATACAATGGAATATTATTCAGCCTTAAAAAAAGAAAGAAATCCTGTCGTATGCAACAACATGGACAAAGCTTGAGGACATTATGCTAGGAGAAATAATCCAGTCACAGAAGGACAAATACTGTATGACTCCACTGAAATGAGATGTCTAAAATAGTCAAACTCTTTGAAACAGAGCAGAGTGGTAGTTGCAGGGGGCTGCAGGGAGAGAGAAATGGGGAGATGCTGTTCAATGGGTTAATGTTTCAGTTAGGCAAGACAAGTAAGTTCTAGAAATCTGCTGTAGAACACTGTGCCTATAGTTAGCAACGCTGTACTGTGCACTTAAAAATGTGTTAGGAGGGTAGCTCTCATATTAAGTGGCCTTATCACATTTTTTTTTTTTAAAAGAAAGACTGGTTTGTTTATACTTAAATTTTGCAAATTACTTTTCTAGTTGGTACATCATTTGATTTATATTTCCTCATGTTAATAATAAATATATGTTTACCATTATAAATACATTTTTAAGACATTTCAACACAGGTATGTTACTTCTCCGACGTTCTTAACATTCCGTTGGAAAACCACTTTTCTTTAAACCACAGAGCCCATTACATTACCTAAGTGAGGAGTCCACTAATCACCTAGTGACAGCAAAAAGAGACAAAGGGCAGAGAGTGAAAGAGAAGAGCACAAAACACCTTTAACATTTCCCCACAAATATCAGGATGCAATAATAATGTCTCAGAAGAAAACTGATTGAGTTGATAGGGCGAGTAAGATTTTGGCAGATTCGGAGGCTAGATCAAGGAGTTGTTTTAAGGTAGTGAGCATTGGAGAGTCATGAGTTAACATGTTTAGCACAGTTTCATGTTGTCAACAATGCCCTCAGAAGATACTTCAGGTGTTGGAGGGCAAGGTGGACAGTAGAGTGGAGAGATGATCAGCAAGGGTTATGATGCAAAGTGAACCAGGGAAATTGGCTATTGAGGCTCAGAGCCAGAGTGATGGAGTATGGAAAGTACTGCAAAGCTGTATTGCTGTAGAGTAGACAGAGATTTCAGAGGATTCACACTGTTGTGTTACAATTCACTGAATTTAACAACATAATGATGATAATGGATTTATTTTCCTTTTAAAAAGAACTCTGAGGGTTACTCAGACAGAGACATGAAGACCTGGACAAACCAATGCTTTCAATGCTTTAGATAGCCTTGGCCATTGAGTCAAATCCAGTTATTATCTGAAAATGAGGGGATGGTTTTTTCTCAAGGTTTAAGATAAGATTCCAGAATGAAATCTATGTTTAAAAAATTCTTTTCATTAAAATCTGGAGAATAATTTTGGGCTATTATGAAGTTATAATCTTTCAGCCTTGCTTTTTTGATTTTTGTGACACTATGCAGAGAAAGCCAGAGAAGTTCTCCTTATGTATTCATTATTCTTATCTCCCTCAGTAACAGAGTGGTTTTTTTTAGCAGGGAATATGGACACCAGACAACACACCTTATTTCCTAGCTTCTCTTGCTAGATGTGTCTCTGTTGCTAAGTTCTGACTAATGAGATGGGGCAGAAGTATCATGTGGACGCTTCTGGGAATTTTCCTTAAAAGACACCAAGTGTCTGCTCTTTGCCCTCTCTTTCTGCTAAGACCCATCTTGGAGGCAGGTCACTGCAAGGGATGACAAAGGGGGGAGCCAAAGGGGTTTGGGGGCTTTGAGGACTTTGCAGAGTAGCCACACAAACCCTGGACTGCCTAACTGGGCATTCACATGAGACAGATACAATCTCATATTTTGTGTAAGTTTTGGCAGGTGTTCTGTTACTTGCAGTCAAAACTAATCCTCAGTAATATAAAAAATAAAATTTGGTTTTAGTAACTCTCATGTACCCTATTAAACGTATTTTTAAATTTCTCTATCCTCATTTATTCTGTCTTCCCCACGATCTGTCCCATGTGTAGTTAATAAATGATTTCTTAAAGTCCTGGCTGAACCATATCACCTCCCACCTCTTGCGACTGGTGTTTGAGAATCTTCAAAGTCCTCCCATTTCCCTTTAACCATATTATGCCTCCTCAGCCTGATAACTGAGGGCTCTGCATCTACCCTACCTCTCCAGCTATCTTCCATACCTCCCTCTGTTTGGATTAAATGGCCCTCTTCTCCTGAAAGGTCTATCTCCATCTCTGCCTCTCAAAGTTCTCCATATTCAAGGCCCATTTGAAATATCACCTTTCTTATGCAGATTTTCTTCCTTTGCCACAACAGGAAGGGATCCCTCCCTCTATGCTACATCCACAGCACTGAGTCTCTCACCTGACAATTACACTCTGTGGTACTCTTTAATTATTCTGTCCTTATTTTATTCTCATCCTAGGCAGCAAGTTTTGTGAAAACAGAAACTCTGTTTATTCATCTGTGTAATCTCTACTGCCCTTAGCATAATTCTTGTTTAGGATGGATACTTAATAGTTATTTGTGGGGTTGTATGACCAAGGTTTCTTGGCATAGAAAGAAATCAACATGATTCATGACTGGTTTGCTTTAGATTTTACTGTTAAGTTTCTTTCATATCTTCTAGTTCTTCTTGAAACAGAGCCCTTTGTAGTGGTGAGGATAATCAGATGCTGACCTGCATAATTAGTTGTCATCTCTTATTAAACTGTAACTTCTTGATATCAGGGACTGTTTTAAACTTACTTTCTACTTCCTTCCCTGTCATCTCTCAATCCCACTTCTAATAGTTCTTAGCTCAGTGTCATACTCACTGAATTGTTTAAAATACTTGTTGAAGCAATGAAGTAATGAATGAATGAATGAATAAATGAATGAAGTCAAGGTACCTCTTCCTTGACATTGTTTACATTTTCTTTTCCCAAAAATCATTTTTTCTTTTCCACTTTCAGGGCCTGCCACTCATTCTGATGCTCTCAGCTTTCTTTTTATTTTGTTTTTAGCTGAGCCATCCTGCTACCTGTCGACAGCTCAGCTCAGGCTGGGCATCAAACTGCTGTTGCTCAGAGCTCAGCTCATACTCTTGAGTGAGCTCTTAACCAACTGAGCCACTCGACCAGCCCTCAGCTTTCTTCTAAGTTGCCCAAACATCATTCTTCAGGGATCATTCCCAGCTCTTTCCAGAACTCCCAGGTGTCCATTACCCAAAGAGAAGAAATAATCTAGCTTTTCTTTAGTCTCCATATAATGAAAAGGTGGTGCAGGACCAATGGCTCGAGGTACCAAATTCTTTTTAAAAGGTATGGTCATAACATAGGCAGGGTTTTTAGATATTTACATGGGTATGTTTAAATCAAAAGCTGACACGAGGCCAACAAATATAATGCTATGAGGACAATACTCCAAGATAAATACTGTTTTATAGACAATCAAGTTCTATTCCTGTTTGGTTTTTGTCTGAGTACGCCCTACCACTTTCCAAATTGGAATTAATGTAGATTAAGATCTGTTCATTTTCTGATTTCAGGCTTCAAAGTATCCCCAGGAAACATCCCCAAGAAGGGGATGCATCTTATTGCTTGGAAACAAAGTTAGGAATGATGCCTAGGACAGCACACTCAGCAGAAGGGTCTGTAGTCAGTAGACTTCCCATGGGTACTGCCAAGTAGAAGGATTTATTTTCCAAATACCACCCTGTTTCCTAACATAGCTTTCTCCATCCACTCTCCTTGGTGTCCCTCTTTGATAATGTCTTGTCTGGATAAAACATACTCACTGAGCATCCTCAGAAGCCCATAGTGTCATTACTTAAACTGCTTTGATAGAACTTTTTACAGTTCAAATTTTATAGCTGACAGCAGATTTGCTTCTTAATTCCATTCTTCCCCCTAGCCCAACCAATAGTCCTTTCCTCATCTGTTCTGCCATTGAGGAATAAGATCCTACTATCTGGGCCTGTGCTTCATGCCCACACATTCAGGTCAAACTACACTCCACATGGCCTTTGGTATTTTAAGTGATGATTCTTCCCTAATTTTCTGCTCACATAAATTTCCCAAAACTCACTAATCCCTTTTGTGAACACACATCTTCAGTAAAGCTCCCCTAACATAGTCTTCCTCCTCTTCTGTTAAGACAGTTTCTAAAGGCCGCTGCCAGCAGTCATTCAACCTGCATTAAATCACAGTGCTATCAGCTCTCCTCACTTCCAAAGTTTTGTTCATTTTAACTATCTCATGCTAAGCCCTAAGCTAGGATAGGGATGTAAGATAAAGGCCTGGTTCCTGTTCTCTGTGGGAGGGGCTTATATCGCCCCCTTCCTTTTTTTTTTTTTTTTTTTTTTTTAAGATTTTATTGGGGAATTAGGGTAGGGGAACAGACAAGTTGCTGTCGTTTTGTTCTTCAGTCTAATTGTGGAGGACGTTGCTTCATTGGCCCATGTTGGTATCGTCATTGTGCTCTTCCCGGATGAGGCAGATCAGTCGCTGGCCTCTGGATGGCCGCTCACAGCAGCTCTTGGCAGCTCACATCAGCTGCCAGCTGCTCACGCTGGCTGCCGGCCACTCACTGTAGCCTATGACAGCCCACTGCAGCAGGGGCTGCAGCCATGCCATCCCCAGGGACTCACAGCAGCCCAGCTCCAGGTGGAGCTGTTGTTCACCATCTTAGCTGTAGAGGGCAGTGTCACTGGCCCTCATATATGGGATCCAAACCGGGGCTGCTGGCGTCCCAAGCCAGCTCTTAACCAACGCTCCACTCGGCCAGCCCCCCTTTTCTTTTTTAATACTTGATACTCTTCTAATCACTGGTCTATATAGATAGACATTTCCTGGGAATCGCCATGTTTTTTAGGGATGGGAGTTATACTATACGGCCCTAGTAATCAAGCAAGCAATAGATGTTCAGATGACTGTCAATGTATCTCTCCCAGTCCTTTTCCTTACCCCAACAACTTTGTGTCAGAAATGGCCTAATTTGACTTTTCCTGTATACTACAGGAGAGATTGGTTGCTTCAAAATAAGATGAAACTTGGATCTGGGGCATTTGAACCACTTACGGGTTCAATTATTTTACCCTAACCGGATTATCCAGGTATCTTGCTTGAAAATCTGGTAAGTAAAAGAAGGTCCCTAGGGATCTATAAAATATAGAGATCTCAAGATCTAGGGAAACTTAAAGATCATAGAAATAAAAAAGTGATGAAATAGGGCATACCAGCTAGACAAGGAAGTGTAGGAAGAGAGGATGGGAAGGAAGAAAGCTATGAAAATACAAATCTGTAAAAAGCTGTATTTCTTTTGCTTTGCTTTCTCTCCTCCCCAACCTCTCACGGGCTTTGCTCCTTATCTTTGATCCAGAGGAAGAGTCCGTTGCTTTGTTCTGGGGCAGGGGAAGTCCACAAGGAGTCAATGTCGCTATCTCTCAAGCTAGGCCATCTCCACATGTGGTCCCCTCTCCACTGGTGGCTCTCACTAAGAGCCACCTTTCCAGTGTATCATCTTTCCAGTTTATCCTCTGCCATTAGCACCTACTAGGCCCCTATGTACTCCCTATTAACCTAATTTTCGGACTTTATTAAACTTTAAAAATGTGTCTCTCCTTTCTGATTTTGAGTCACATTACAAAGCCATGGGTGGCATCATACCTTGTCCCTTTTTCCTGGCCTCCCTGCATCAACTGCATACGCATGTGGGTGGGTGGGTGGGGGCATCCAGGATAGCTCCCTCAAATGAGAATGAACAGGGACAATTACTACTGGAGATTTTTGAGATTTCTTGAAGTTTTATTATCTCCTCAGGGTTTGTCGCTGTGGTGTGTGTATGTGTGGCTCTATTTCTACTGAGCAGTAAAAACCCTTAAAAACAAAAAATGACACATGGTAAAATTGAGGGGTGGGATGCAGAGCCCCTATGCTATTCTGAAAGCCAGTCCACGCCAAGAGAGAGGCTCAAAGTGAAGAGTCACTGGACCCTGGAAAGGAGAGGAAGCAGGAGAAATGCTTGGGACTTGTGTTATCAGTAAGATTGGAAGGGCTAAGAATTGACATTTCTTGGGACTAAAAAGAAAGGGTTGTTACCTAAAGAAAGACCCAGCTCCCTAATATTTCTGTGGCATTGTAGCTGGTCTTCATATTTGTGTACATTTGTAAATTAAATAAATGAGAGTCCAGGAACATTAAACCAAGACTTGGGGTCTTTTCCCCAGAAGCACCACTACGTTTCCAGTCGGAAGGCCAAGATTCAAGTCCTGGCTCCTGAGACCCCTGGCTGTCTGATCACGAGTCTGTCTCTTACAGTCTTTGGGTTCTTGGTTTCTTCATCTGTGAGAGGAATACTAATATCTCCCAGCCTACCTCTCAGTCAACAGATGTTTGTCAAGTGCCATTATACTGCAGGGACTGAGCTAGATGCTGAGAGCCAGCAGTGAATGAGACACATGGCTCCTGCCCTCTCGCAGCTTACATTCTCATTTGAAATTGTACAGGAGCAAGGAACTACAGGTGTGATAATGTCATAATGGAAAAGCACCTGGACTTATGTGTACATTCACCAGGACACCTTACCTAGCCTGGGAGGTCAGAGGAGGCTTTTTTGAACAAGCAATTTGAGCTGAGATGCAAATGATGAATAGAAGTCAGACAGCTAAAGTGGGGAGGTGAGAGCTGGTCATGTAAAGGAACAGCAATGAAAATACTGAGGTGGGGAGAACAAGCCATGTTGAACCAAGAAACAGACAGAGTGATCGGGAGTGCAAAACCACACGGAGAAGGTGGAATAGACTGCGCTCCGCCTTACAGGCTGTAATAAATGAATTCTAAGGAGATGATAAAATAAATAATAAAGTGTTAACATTTCTTGGGCCAAGTGCTGTGGTTATTACTTCACATGTATCCATTTATCTCTCCCAATAGCTACAAGATCACATAACTATTAATTGGTGGAGGCAGAACTCATTCAGGCAGCCTGCTCCAGACTCCTCATGCTATAATGTGCATTATATACAAACTCTATGAAGACTTGAAGGCAGTATGCCAATGTCACATATGGACAGTTTAGTCCCAGAAGGAATCGTTTCTCCCCAAATCTCTTTTGGCTATTTCTATTTTTGTAGGAGGTGTTTCCCAAGGCCACAGAGAATGTGAAAAAATGAAATCAGCTTCTTTTTAAAGAAATTCATGAGGAACAAATGACTCTTGGTCAAGCAATTCCTCTTTCTGGTCAACATCCTGGCAGGAAACTTCCAGCACAAGAGACTTGAGAAGGAAGGAGTGTTTTCCCTTGCCTGTAATTTGGTTTCCTGTTTTGCTTTCTAAAATTTGCATAAACTGTTTTTAAATGCTTTTAAGAAAAGTGGGGGTTAAAAATCTTTTCCATGAGACAAGATTGATGTTGGTAAGTGATTAGCCACAGGAATTGCACAGGATCAGCTTGAGTTGTCTGGATATAAACTCTGCTGTATCCTCTCTCACCTATTCACTTAGAAATACCCACCTCTTCCTTTGTGTTCTCACTCTGGTCCCACATATTCTGTGGCACTTTATCAAGCTTATCTGCTTCTATGCCTGTTACTCTACTAGGCTGCCAGCTCCTTGAAGGCAGTAACTCCTGATTTATGTGTTTAGCCCCAAGTTTACATGGTGCCCAGCACATAGCAGCCACTCTATAGATGCTTCTAGAACGAATGAGCAAACAGTGACAGCTTGTAGATATCAGTATTGACTGAGTACCTACTTTGTGACAAGCAGTATGCCAGCGGCTTGCATGCATCATTTCATCAGATTTTCACAAGCCCTGTGTAAGCCATTGAATTCTTACAATGTACAGGCAGTTACTCTTAATCCCCATTTTTCAGACGAGCAAACGGGGCTCAAGGAGTTTAGTGAATCACACAAGTAATAAATAACTGAACCAGGAGTCAAACTGAGTTTTTCTTTCCCATTCTACTTCTTTACCTCCTCCCCTAACTTGGCAGATGGGGACGTCAGCAGCTCAGGGGCTTTGCTGATCCTTACAGGTACCAGCCGATCTTTAAATGCTGTCTCCCATTTAGCATGGTAAGACTTGGTTGGGGCAGCTCCAACAGGATGAGGATATGGTGGCAATAATCACCTTCATTTTGGGCAGTCTTTCCTAGAAGAGGCAGCATGGAGTGGGGGCAGGAAGGAGGCTGTAGGTGAGCAAGGCCAGGGTGCAAATCTTTGTTCTGTCACCTACTTGTTGTGTGCCTCTGGCAAGTTGTTCAACAGCTCTGTATTTCTTAGAGAGATACAATCACACCTACTGCCTAGGAGAGTGAAGAGTCATCAGAAATTTCAAGTGGAGTGGCTAGCACACAGTGAGTACTTTTTACAGGGTAGCTGTGAAGCTGCTTGGGAGGTGCCAATTCACAGCCTCAGTGGCCTTAGCTGACTCTGTCCTCTACCTCTAGCAGACACAGGGCATCAGGCACAGCTCTGTCCTTCTGCCTAGAGCACACTTCTCCCCTTACCTACCTGGAGACATGATTCTCCACAGGACACCTTTCCTTATTTCCTTTAACCCTGATGCATGGTTTCTTTGCTGTTCATTTGGTGCTCAATTGTTTGGTTGGTTAGCTGGTAGAAGAGGGGTCTTGGACTCTTAGCATACACTGGGGTCAACAGACTAGAATCTGCAGGACACATTTATCCATCTCCATTTTTGTATGGCTCGTGGAATACCAATTGTTTTTATATTGTTAAATAGCTGAAAAAAAATTAAAAAAAAATACTATTGCCTGACAAATGAAAATCAGATAAAATTCAAACTTCAGTGTCCATAAATCAAGTTTTATTGGAACACAGCCATGCTCATTGGTTTACATACTATTTACTACTGCTTTCCTGTTACAACAGCAGAGCTGAATAGTTGCAACAAAGACTGTTATGGTCCATAAAGACTAAATATGTCCTATCTGGCCCTTTATAGAAGTTGCCAATCCCTAGTATAAACAAATAACAGTAGACGATTCCTCACTCATAAATATCCAACCAAATTTATTCCTCATCCCCCTCTTCACCCCATTGCCAAATATAGCCTCAGGTCAGAAATTTTTTTTTTTTAATTGAGGTAACACTGGTTTATAACAGCATACAAGTTTCAGGTGTGCAACATTATAATTCAACACCTGTACATACAGTTGACCCTTGAACAATGTGAAGGTTTAGTTAGTGGCACTGACCGCCATGCAGCCAAAAATCAGTGTATAACTTTTGCTCCCCCAAAACTTAACTACAGTCATCCCTCAGTATCCTTGGGAGATTGTTTCCAGGACCCGAACAGATACCAAAATCTGCAGATGCTCAGGTTCTTTATATAAAATGGTTTAGATCAAGGCATACAGTCGGCCCTTTGCATCCTAGGTTGGCTGAATCCACGGATGTGAGACCTGGGATAGAAAGGCCCACTGTGTATTTATTGAAAAATATCCATGGATAAGTGGACCCACGTGGTTCAAACTTATGTTGCTCAAGGGTCAATTGTTTCACCCTTCCTCCAATCCACTTCCATTCAGAACTTATTTTGGATTAACAAACCACAAATACTCCCTGAGAACTTCATATGTATACACGATTCTTCGCAGTTTCATTTTATTTGACTTAAACACGCCTTTGCTCAGCACAGAGGAGGGAGAAAAGAGAAGGCGGAAGTAGATGAGGAGGAGAAAGAAAGAGCAAAGAAAGAAAAGAAGGAAAAGCACTGAGAAGGATAAGCAAAATCATAAATAAATGTTCTAAATAAGCAAATCCATAAAAGCCAGGAAAGGGAAATTTATAAATTCCCTGCTTCCTCTGCACTTGAAACAATCACATCATCTTTTCTTCAAGAAAGCATTAACAGTTTTGACAAGATGGCAACAAGAGGCAATAACACCAGTTAGAGAAGATGATTAATCAAGCAACTGTTGTTGCAACAATTTAATATTTATGCAATTGAGGAACTGACCAGCTGACAGAAATGAACTCAAAACTCCCGGCAAAATTTGGCTGTCTTTGCAAATGAGCTGAGGAGTCAGAACTACTGAAAAGAAGTCGCCGAATCCCTGAAAAAGAAAGAAGCAACACTTTTAGCATTAAAATCTGGATGTCGAAAGACTATAAAAATCAATGAACCCCAAAGGGAAAAAATAAGGTTGTTATTTTAAAAATAAAAATTAAAAAGTCTATACATTCATTTGATTTGCATAAATCTTACTTTATTGATGCAAAGAAAAGCCCCAGTGATGGTAATACCAGAGAAAGTCTGGTTTTATCTTCTTTGCCTAGAGACCTCATAGCAAGATTTCTGGGCGCAGGCATAGAGGTTGTTAAAATACCAGAATAAACCTAGCAAAGCATTTCTCCATTTTAAGACAAAGACCAGACATGAAGACCACAAGAGTGCAGGTATGTGCCAAAGTTAAATCCCACTGGGCTTTGTTTTTTCCAAGTGTGCACTTGATACAGAGGAGAGATTTCATCTAAGCAGCACTCACAGAGAGATGTGAAAAGCTGAAAAATCTCATTTCCTCACCTCCCAGGCACTTGCTAGTGACAGAAGAAAAGAAAGGAAAAGCAGAAAAGCAAAAGGCAAAGCAGTACACGCAAGAATAATAAAACATTTGCAACGCTGTCTACACCCTGATTCATTTATCATTTGCTTGTGCTCCTGGCTCTTCCAGTTAAGGCGTCCCACGTTTTCCATTTGCGGGAGTTTGTTCACAAGTTTATGCAAAAACTGTAAAGGGCACCCAATGGTTCACTGCCAAATTAGGTGGTAAATGGTGTAAGGAGGAAATTTAGAGGAATCATTCTAATCACTACTCCTCAGAACTGTCAAGGTCACAAAATCTAGGTGGATCCAGAAACTGTCACAGCCCAAAGGAGCCTAAGGAGACATGACAACAAATGTAATGTAGTATCGTGGACGGAACTTTGGAACTGGAAAAGGATATTAGGTAAACACTAAAGAAACTGGAATAGGGTATGGATTTTGGTTAATAATAATGTGTCAATGTTGATCAATTGTGACAAATCTACCATACTAATGTAAAATGCTAACATAGGAGAAACTGTGTACAGGGGTTTCATAACTTTGCTGTAACTCTAAAACTAATTTTAAAAACTATGTTTATTTTTCAAAAGAAGAAACCATTCATTTAGTGAGTACCGATGTGTCAGGCACTATGCCATGAGTCTCACTTGCAGCCCGGTGTTTCATTGAATTTGCATCTCCCAAACTTCCCAGTATTCTCACTACAAGAAGGGCTTAGGGAATCAACTACCCCTTGATGCTGCAGTGTCCTAAGTCAGTGTTTTCCAAAGGGAAAAATCACTGAGTGATTTAATAGGAGAGAGAGAAAAAGAGAAGAGAGAGAGAGAGAGAGAGAGAGAGAGAGAGAGAGAAAACAGGTGTGGCAGAGTGTGCAAAGAGAAAAGAGGATGGTCTGTAGTTAAACAGATTTTCTTTTGTTTTGTTTTTTGAGGGCAGTGTTACTGGCCCTCACATGTAGGACCTGAATCAGGGTCGCTGGCTTCCCAAGCCAGCGCTTAACCACCACGCCACTTGGTTGGCCCTAAACAGAATTTTTAAAAATTAGACTAAAACAAATTAAACATGTTTCTTTACTACAGGATCTCTCAGAGCCTTTGTTTTACTTACGCAAATTGCAACTGTTCAAAATAAAGGAGCTATAGAATACTTATTTGATTATGAAACTCTTATTGCGGAACACCTGTTAGGACTACCTTCCTCCAAAGACACTTTGCAGAACACTAATTATGCAATCTAAAAAGATGACTAAAGTAGCTGAACACTGCTAAAGGAAGTTAAAAGAAACACAATGAAAATGATCTAATTAGCAGTGACTGATTTTCAACGGGTTGCTTCAGGGATCTCAAAAGCAAGAAATTCTGCCAAACATATTGCTGAAAAATGCTCATTTTATGCCCAAGGCCTTAAACAAGAGCCTAATGGACTATGTATCTTACTAAATGTAACTGGATGAGGAAACTATTAACATTAGCTCAGTTGATGTTCTCTGTTGCTAAACAAAAGGCATTTGTATCTTAGCCCTTTGTAAAGCTACATAAATTTGGATGAACAATGACTATTTGGTAGATATTAGTTAATGAATGAATCCTCCCTATCCTGGGAGACAATTCCGTTTGCAAATAACTGCAGACACCAGGATGTATCGGGGACAGCTGGGATATTTAGAACTCATATATGAGATATTGTGCATTTTATTCCCTTAGACATGCAATTTTTTCAAGTCTAAATTGCATTTTAATTTAATTAGTTTGGGCAGTTGCATCTCTTCAACCAGGGTTAAAATAATGGGCTCAAGCCATACAGGGTTTTCTTGCAAATTTGTTTCAGAATATAACGGATGATAAAGAACAAAACTTGAATCTTGACAATACAGCTTTGTTATGGAAAACATTAGCAGCATTTTTATCAATGTCTGATTGCTTTAGCACAATCCTTGTGGAATTGAAAGATTCTTGGTTGAGATGCATTTAAAGTAGCAGAAAGGGCCAGCCAAGTGGCTCAGTTGGTTAAGAGCTCACTCAAGAGTGTAAGCTCTGAGCAACAGAGTTGCCGGTTGGATTCCCAGCCGGAGATGAGCAGCCGCTGAGCTGCCAACAAGTGGCAGGATGGCTCAGCAAAAAAATAAATAGATAAATAAAATAATAATAATATATAATTATTTAAAAAATCAAAATAAAAAATAAAGTAGCAGAAAAATAGTTGTTGAGGAAACAGAAGACCTGAATAGAGCAGCAGAATAAAGAATCAGAATTGCGTAAAATGATCACAAGCTTTTTGGAGATGTGGATTTGAATCCTGCATCCATTCCTTCAAAGCTGAGTCACCTTGGCCAAGTCACTTTTGAAACCTCAGCATCTTCATCAGTAAAATGAGAACAAGAATATCATCTTTGCCAGGTTGTTGTAAGAAACAGAGATAGTGTTTGCAAAATGCCTTTTACAGTAGTAGACACGATACTCTCAGCAAATGCTTATTTTAACAAGTAAGTACCATTACCAATCTTAAACAGCAAAGAGTTTAGTAAGGATACAAGCAAATATCAATACAAAACAACTGGAAGCCAGGTTTATAGGAAACAGAGGAAGGGGGAAAAAATAGGTCAGCTAAAAGTGAATGCTCTGTGGAAAGAACAACTTTATTTGCATCAGCAGAGTTTTTTGGAAGGCAGGCAAGACCAATAAACTTTTAGTCTTTTGGCATAACTAAACTCAATTACAGTGGTTCTGCTTAAGTCAAGTTTGTAAAATGGGCTTCCCTGTAGTCCTCAGATCAAAGCCTTTTAAAACTAGTGATTTCCTAGAGTCAAACAAGAAAACTATTGGATCTTCAAAAAATGACACAAGGAAAGTGAACCAAGGAAATGTTTCCCAAAGTGTATTCTGGATGTTATTCAGGAGGGAAGAAATTACAGAATTATATAATTTAGGAACTGTTGGGTTAAAGAAAGTTAAACCAGTTTCTAGGCTTCTTTAAAAAGTAATGAATATCCATGATAAAAATTCAAACAGTAGAAAAGAGCATAAAATAAGATGTAAGTTTTCTTCTCACTTTACCTTTTGCCCCCTAGTTCTTCACAGAATCAAGAATTGTTACCAGTTTCTTGTGTAGCCTTCCAGAGCTACTGTACACATCTATAAGCATCTTATTTAATCAAGATATAGGTAAATATAGGCAGATAGCTTACACAACTTGTAGCACACTAAGCACATGTCTGCATCCTCCTTTGTTCACTGAATATATTTGGGGGGAAAGAACAGTTTATGTAGTTCAGTAGTTCTCAGCAAGGGGTAATCTCTAGAGACATATTTGATTGTCAACTTGGTGGTGTGTAGGTGCTACCAAAAACTAAGAGATAGAGTTCAATGATGCTGCTAAACTTCCTACAGTGCACAGGACAACCTACAGTGCACACAACAAAGAATTATCTAGCCCCAAAGCAGCAATGATGCTGCTGTTGGCAAACCTTGATTTAGATCTATCTCATTTTTTTTAATGGCCACATACTATTCCACTATATGGATGAATCATAATTTATATAACCAATGCAATATAACCAATGTAATATGGTTTATTACATTAGGTTATTTTGGGTCTTTTACTAGAAAAAAAAAAAACCTGAAATGAATACCCTGATGCAGATGCATCTATAAGTGGAATGACACATTCTGTTAGCAGAATGGTGGGTGAGTCAAAGCGTGTGTGCATTCTTGTCATAACTATTGTCAGTTGCCCTCCAAAGATGATTAGCAACATACATTGCCTTTAATAATGCATGCAAATTCCTGTTTTTTCAAATCTTACTCCAGTGTAGTGACATCATTTTTTGTATTTGTCAGTGTAATTGGTTAACGTAGAATTGTTTCAATTTATGTTCATTTATTATAAGTGAAGTTGAACATTTTTTATACATTTAAAATCTATTAATTATTTTTGTGAGCTACCTGATCAGTTTGTTTTTTGGGGTTCTTTTTTTTTTTTTTTTAGGGCAGTGTCACTGGTCCTCATATGGGGGACCCAAACCGGGGCCGCTGGCTTTCCAAGCCAGCGCTTAACCACTGCGCCACTCGGCCGGCCCTGTGATCAGTTTTATTTAATGCAGGACTTCTCAGAGACTTTAATCTATATTATGACTCTCCAAGAGATAGTATTCAGCATTTCCCAGGTTTTTATCCTTGTAACCTTATTTGTCAAATAGATCTTTTAATGAAATATCATTCTATAAAACTCTCTTTGAGAATCACTGAATACAAGACACCAGAATAAGATTGACTTGTGAAAAGGTTTTGTAAAATATCCAAGGAATGCATAAAAGACTTATCAATTACTTGGTGGCATGCTTAGCAGATAGGGAAACCCCTAACCCATGGTCAGGAGCAAGATCAATCAAATTTGAGTTTTATCAATCCTAATAACTCTTCCACCAAGCGCACTAATCAGGATTCTTTTCCTTGCAGGTGACTGAAAGCCAACCACCTCATACAAGGTTAGGAAAAACACACACACACACTCACAACTTTATTCACTCTTATAAATAAACTTTACAAAGATCTACAATTTAGCATGTGTCACACAGAGGTGGCACCAAGAACTCAAACACTATGAGGTTTTTCTCTACCGTACTCTCCCTCTCACTCACTCTTCCCTGATTCTCTCTTCAGTCATATTCTCTCAGTTGAACCCCTAGCTGCTCCTACCCCTGGTATTTCATTACTCCACCACTTAACTAACACCTTAACACTTAACACTTGCTTAACTAATACTTAACATCTAAACACGTGCTCTCAGGCCCCAGGTTCAGAAACACCAGGGAAGAGCTGGATCACTGCCCACTCCTGAGCCAAACAGCTGTGCCAGGGTCAGTAACCGTGAGAAGACTGACCGTGTGGCGTCAATAGGGAGGAGCTTTGCCCAGAAAAAGAACAAAGGAAGGTTTCACCAATACATGACGTGACAATCATATTATCAAAATAGGCTAGAAAACATCCCTGGAGAATATAGTCATTATTAACTAAGTGACACTTGGCAAGTAAATTTAAAAGAATATAACATTCAGTGTTCTTATGTAGCTTATATAGATTTGCTAATGGTAAAAACAGCATTAGCCACTGGGAAAAGGCCTTGATTGACTGGATTATGACAGGTGAAAAAAATAAATATGAAAAGGATTGCCAGCTGTGGTCCTGGGACAGAATGTAGATTCATAAGCATTGCAAGATATGCAAAACCAGTTATTTTCATCACATTCAAATGGCTAGAATAGTGCCAACTGGGAGAAACTGGACTACTCAGCATGACAGCTTAAACATTTATGAATTGTGTTAGTTTTCTATTTGCTGCTGTAACAAATCAGCACAAACTTAATGGCTTAAAGAATACAAATGTATTATTTTACAGTTCTGGAGATCAGCAGTTCCAAATGGGTCTTAGAGGTCTCAAATCAAAGTGTGGACAGGACTGCATTCCCTTCTGGAGGCTCCAGGGGAGAACCTGTTTCCTGCCTTCTCCAGTCTCCTTCCCCGTCTCCCATCCACATTCCTAGGCTCTGGTGCCCTTCCCCATCTTCGAAGCCAGCAACAGCAGGTCCAGACTTTGTCCAATCAAATCGCTCTCACTCACTTCCATTGTTGTATTTCTTTCTCTGGCCCTGTCTCCTCTTCTGCTTCCCTCTTCCATTTTTAAGGACACTTGTGATTACATTGGCCTTACACGGATAACCCAGGATAATTTCTCTGTGTCGAGGTTAGCTGATTATCAACCTTAATTTCATTTGCAACCTTAATTATCTTTGCCATATAATGTACCATGTTCAATAGTTCCAGGGATTATGACGTAAACATATTTTAGAAGGCATTATTCTGTCTATCATACAAATTAAAAACTTAAAGACAGCATCACCACTTTCTCCTGAACCATGAAAAGGACAAATGGCATTTTAAATACTGATTATCAACTATATTAAGTACTCCAAATGTATCAGGTAAGTGTCTAAAGATTTTAAATGTTTCAAATGCTCAGAGGACAGTTTACATGGACATGGAAAGGTAAGTCTCTCTGTAGGGCTAACCCCTAACTTAGAAGCAAGAAATTTAATGGGGGAAAAAAACCAATCTGGCAGTTTATATTTGAATAATTCAGGATTTTTTTTTTTTTTTGAGGGCAGTGTCACTGGCCCTCATATGTGGGACCTGAACCGGGGCTGCTGGCTTCCCAAGCCAGCGCTTAACCACCACGCCACTCCGCTGGCCCAAGGAAATTTTTCACATTGCTTAATTTCCATTATATCCTCCCAGAAACAATATCAATCATATACAATATAACCATAGCATCCCATAAACCCATATATTAAATTTTGAAATGCAAACTACCCCAATATAGAACTAGAAGAGAAAAGTTATTATAAAGCATACTAAAATTAGCAAGGCATTATCCTTTTCTTAGTCAACAGGAAAAGTTTTTTCACAGTACCGCTGAGATTAATCCCTCCTTCCCTGAAGGCAAAACTTATACTTAAAGTTGTCTTAATATGTAAAAACAATGATGAATAATGTTTCCTGAAGATACATCACCAAATGAGAATAAAGAGTGAATTTTATGGTACATGAATTATGGTATTGAATTTATAGCTCAGTAAATACGTTAATAAAGAAATGTTCAGGCTGCAGATGGGCAGCCAGATGGCTCAGTTGGTTAGAACGCATGCTCTTTACAACAAGGTTGTCAGTTTGACTTATTGCATGGAATGTTGGGCTCTGCCACCTGCAACTAGATTGAAAATGGCAATAGAGACTTGGAGCTGAGCTGCACCCTCCATAACTAAGATTGCAGGACAACAACCTGACTTGGAGCTGATGGGTTCTGGGAAAAACACACTGTTCCCCAATAAGGTTCAAAGAAAAAAAGAAAAAAGAAAAAAAAGAAATGTTCAGAGAATTATAAATGGATCTGCTATAATTAAGTAAAATCAAGCCCTTCAATGATACATTTACATTTATTTAAATAATTATGTTTACATTTATGGAGTGCTTATTAAGGACCAAATTTTTCCTAAATATTATATATATATATATATATATATATATATATATATATATCAACTCATTTGGTCTTTATAATAACCCTATAAGGTAAAAGCTTTTATCCCCACAGATAAAGTAACTATGACTCACCCAAGATCACACAACAGTAAATGGCAGAATTGGGATGTGAACTCTGTTATTTTGTTGTACATCCCTTTAAAATGTTATCAATGAGAAACAATGCAATTAGAGAAGACCATATATTACTTATCCCATAAACACTTCCATAAGTAGTATAAATGAAGTGATTTGACATCAACATGAAATGTAAAGATCTTCAATATCCATTTTGATGCATACTTGCCACTAGAATTCCTATGTCGTGTAAAAAAAAAAAACCTGTACCTTTTTCTTTTGTCATTAATTCCATTAAGCTAATTTGGTGGGGTGGGGGTGGGGAATTGAAGTATGTATGAGAGATTAGGGAAGATTTCAATAACATTTTTTGTTGTCACAAAATGAACGGCAATATATATCTGTTAAACAGGACACAAAAGGATTAGTTGGTAACAGTTCATGATTTATAATAAAGGTGACATTTCTTTGCCCATTTGTTTTAAAACTAAATCCCAGAGTCTTGCCTGCCTAACATTCACAAACCTAATGTATTGTGCCTTATTAGCTGCACAAAGTATCATCTTTTCAGAAAATGATGGTACTGCTTACTCTAAAAATTTCCTATATCCAAAGACATATTCTCACCTCTCTCACCCTGTGCCAAATTTTTGTAGGATACTAGGACAAGGAAGTGGACTAAAACAGCATCAGAAGAGCCATGCTAATTGGCCAGGAGGTGTGCCTCAATTAGAAACCCAACTGCAAACATTGGTTATCACAATCCTAGCCCTGAACAAGGTATGTGCCTATGAGCTTCTCACAAAATGTGAGAGAGAAGAAAATGTGGCAACTAGCTAGTTACTGTGCTGTCATTGCTCTCTTCCATGCGTCACTTATCCAAAACCCAAGCTTCATTCACGCTGCCTTTCTGATGCTTTCCTACATCTCTTCTACACTTCACCACCTCTGAGCCTTGGTCCAGGCTGCCCAGATCCCTGAAACTATCATTCTTTTTCTACTGAACCCCACCTCTCATCACCACCTGTAACATATATACATATATATATTCTACGCTTTTTCTTTTTTTAAATCTCTATTGAACTCACTCACTTCCAGGAAATTTTCATTAACTATTTCCATTCATTCATTTGATAATTTTATTTAACTAACATCCGCTCATTTAGAACAAAAACTATATGCCAAACACTGCTAAAGCAATCTTTAAATGACCATTTCTTCTAAGTAATTTTGCAATTCTCATAGTGATTGAATATATTTATATGATAACTCTCTGTCTCACTTTCTGTTCTGTTACTAAATGGGGACTTACCGTCTTTGTATACCCTTAAACACTCTGAACTCTGGCATACATCGGTACTCAGTAAATTCTAGTTAACCTGCTGAGATGCTGCCAAGAATAGCTAGTCTAGTTCCTCTTCTGCCTTTCAAAAAACCCCACAGCACATTAAACCTAATTCTGTGAGTCAGACCTTTAATATTTGCCTCTTGGCACTAGAATTTAAAATCAAATCTCACAAAATCATCACTGACTTTCTTCACAATCAGTCATGCTTCAACCCCCCTGCAATCTGGCTTCCATTCTCAGAAATCTAATGAAGCTGTATCATTAAAGGTCATCTACGAATTCAATTTGCCAAAGTCTAAGAACTTTTTCCCTTGTCAATCTACTGGTCATGTGATGCTATCAATCAATTTTTCTTTCTCCACTTCAGAGACAGCAGTAGTGTGGTTTTTTTCCCTCTAGTCTCAGACTCACCTTCGCAATACTCTTTGTCTACACTTTATTCTCCTCTTACCCCCTCCTTGTGGCAGTCTCCAATATTCTGACCTCCACTGTCCTCTTTGACGCCCCACTCTCACAACTTCAGGGACCACTTCCTAAACAAAGGACTCTCATTTATAGCTTTACTCCAGATCTCCCTCCAGGCCTGCTGGAAGTTCTCACATGAATGGCCTATCATCAGTTCAACCATGCCATGTCCAAAACCAAACACTATTTCTCCCCAAACTGGCTCGCTTTCTGCCTTCTCTCTCCCTTATCCCTTATATGCAGTTAGTCACATAGTTCTGGAAGCTCTTTCAAAATACCTTGTCCAAGTCCTAGTTACTTTATGGAGAGCTATAGTACTAGTTCTGCATCTATCTACATTTCAAAGTGGGCTTTCCTTATTGACAAAAGGGAGAGTGCAAGTTTTGATGTGTAGTTTAATTATACACTAAATTTCTAATTTCTGAAACATGTTTCTAAGTAACAAATTTCTGCTAAGCATTTTTTACACATTGTTTTAGGAGGAAGGTTTGAGCTTATTATTCTCATTTGATTGTAAAAAAAAAAACATACGGTAAGATTATATAATTGGCATGTTTCAGATCAACAGATTGGGGATGATATGGTTTCCCCAAAAGTATTAATGGCACATGTATTCCAACTTTGTAAACTTCTGCCCAATCCAAAATGACCCCTGCCTCAAAGTGAGCTCCAGACATCCAGGTCTTAAAGATGGGGTCCATTTTCTTCCTAGGTGTCTAGAGTTTTGGTACCTCCCTTACAATTTATGCCCAACCACCCTACTCCATCCACTCCAATGTTCCTGCTTAGTGAACAGACCAACCCCAGAGAAGCATTTATTTTTTTTTCTGCCATACATGACCTGCTCATTTTCTCTACTGCGTTTCCAGAACGCCTTCCAGACATCACTATTGCCGTCAAACCCCTGCCTTCTGCCCAGTGAGCAGGACCACGCTGCTATTCCACTCAGGAACTAGGACCTACACTACCCCCAAAGAGTACATAAGGTTTTGATAAGATTGTTTTGAATCAGTCTTTTGATGCTATCCATATTTTAACATTTGCCTCTCTTTTATAGCTCTAAAAAGAAAATCATATGACTTTCAGTCTCTTTTAATTACTAAATAATGTGTCTAATACATTATGTAATTTTATCTCTGTGTCCCTCATCCCTGACACTCCATCCCTGACATTTGTCCCTCATTCTTCATGGGAAGTCCAGCCACATTAACAGTCTTCCTGAGCCAAGGCAAGGATTCTTCTCATAGCTGTGTTATTTGGTCCTGTGCACCCTGCTTCACTTATCTTAAAGGGGAAAGTTTGCCCCCCCACCAAATCAACTCCAATGCTCTACCATCTACTGTTCGGTCCCTTTCTCCTTTCAACTGCTTCCTCTGTTCTCCCAGAGGATCTATCCAAGCTCAGTGAACAAATTCAGCCCTATGACATTTATCCCCTCTCTTCTAGAGCCCCTCATCACAGTTGCACTTTGCCTAAACCTACACAACAAAATCATGGGGGAAAAGGAGGTCATGATACTCTAGTTCATTTGCTCTCAGGAGCTCTCTCCAGCAAGCTGAGTCTGTTGAATTAACTGAAAATTCCTGTCTCCCTGTGATGTATAGTGTTTGACTGTTGGTGCTAGTTTTTGTTTTTTGTTTTTTAATTAAAAATGGCAAGACCAAAAGCAACATTGAGACATAATTTACCAGCCAGAAACGGGGGGAATCATAGGAAGGGAAGGCAAACAATCAGGGAAAAGAAAGGCCTGTGGATTGACTTGCCAGCATTTCAAGAACGATCTGAATCAAAACAATCACAAGAGTCTTAACTGGGGCACTGACAGGATGAATTTCCTTCCATACTAATTCACAAAGACCTTTATGCCCCAGTTACCATTTGAAACATTTACTTATTTCTTTGGATGTTGAGATCTATGACCTAGTTTCAGTTTACTTTTTTACGTGCTATACAGCCTCCACATTCAAAAGCACAGAGCCATTCCATTTTTACTCCAAGCAAGAATGATCTTTCAAGACCATTCCTAAATAAGTCAGGAGCAGCGGAAAAATTTCTCCTTTCTTCTTCCCTCCTCTCCCCCCCATCCCTCTCTACACAACATCTAGCCCCTACTGATTGGACTAGAATTCTCCAATCAGCTCTTCATCTTTGATCATGATCAGATGGGTTTAGCACTAAGTTAAAACTGAAATATCACAAGGAGAGGTGCACTTTAAGTCTTACTGGTCACTTGCATTGTGATAAAAATTAATTGATTGTATCTGTTTTCCAGCAAGTTTTAAGAAAAGGAGAAAGAGTAAATGGGTCATGGACACTGAGGAGGTATAAAGGCCATGAAAGAATCTATAGTACAGATGCCTACATCACCATCTGGCCAAAAGCAGGGTAATGGGTGTTCCTATTTCCAATTCTGCCACACTCCTTAGCCCCATGTGGTATCCAAGGAACAAACAGCTTACCACTTCATATCACTATCTAAGAAATAAGGGAAAGAGAGAGTCAATGGGTTGCAAGTGGAGAGCCAAAAAAATATCAAGCCAATGTTTTGGGGTGAGGTACTAATATTTAAATTTAGTTTTATTTTCTTATTAGTCAATAACCTATGCAAGTTTGTGTCTTCAAGTGATCTTTGTTGTCAGAGTTACAGGAGCCAATTGATGTATACAACAAGTATACAGTAATATCTAAAGTGAGATTGGGAAGAAGGAAGTAACCCTGCAGCCATCATCTTGGGGACTTGAGTTTAATTTTTGATGAAATTTGGCCCAGAGAGCTCTGAAATGTCGATGGAGAAACAGCCATTACAAGATTGCAAGCAGCCTTCAGTTTTGAATCTTTAAGCAAGGAGATCTAACAGGCCAATCAGGACCAACTACATAATATACAGGGCCCAGTGCAAAATGAAAATGCAAGACCATTGTTCACAAATTTGTAAGAATTCCAAGATGGTGACAGCAGAGCATTAAATACCCAATTCTAAGCCAAGGGCCTTGTGGAACTGCACAGATTACAGGCCCATGAAGCTAGCTGTGTAGCTATTTAATTATTCAAATGTGGAGCATACACCCTCTTCTAACATGGAGATGGTTAAGGCATGAATCCAAGGAGCTAAACTGCTCTGTTTAAGAATGATTTCATGAAGGCAGGAATTTGAACTATTTGACTTACTACCAAATCACCAGAGCCCAGAGTAGGTGCTTAATATGTATGTGTTGGACGGGAAAATGAATAAATGAACATAAAATAATTCTCATGCAATAGGCAGCTGCATCATTACAGACTTGACTGTTTGCTTCAATTTTTCTATGTAGGAAATTGACCTCTAAGTATAGGCAAACTGTTGCCTGAGCTTATAGAGACATGAATATTCTTTAGAAAGTATTTATTAAAGAAAACCAAGGAGATTTCCAGTAAAGTAGATAAAATAAATGCTGTGTTTACCTCCTCTCACGACCACATCAAAACTACAACTAAACTACAGAACAACCACCATTGAGAATCACCTGAAATCTAACAGATGCAGACTCCAAAACACTAGTTATAAGAATACTCATTGATCTCAGGGAGAACCTCAACAAAGAGGAAAAATAAAAATGGAGATAGAAAACATAGAAAAGAACCAGTCAGATATAAAGAATATAATCACTAAGATTAAGAATACACTAGAGGGATTCAACAGTAGATTAGATGAAGCAGAGCATTGAATCAGGACTTTATAAGATAAAGTAACAGAAAACACCCAAAGAAAACAGCAAAAAAAAAAAAAAAAACCAAAGGAAAAAAAAATGAGGAGAGTTTAGTATTTTTTTTTTTTTTTGAGGGCAGTACCACTGACCCTCATATGTGGGACCCAAACCGGGGCTACTGGCATCCCAAGCCAGCGCTAACCACCGCGAAACTCAGCCAGCCCAAAATGAGGAGAGTATAAAGGGCCTCTGAAACAACATCAAGTGTACTAACATTTGCATCATAGGGGTAACAGAAGGAGAAGAGAGAAAGCAAGGGACTGAAAACCTATTTGAAAAATAAAGACGTAAAACTTCCTTAACCTAGTGAAGGAAATAAACATATAAGCCCAGGAAGCACAGAGGGTCCCAAACAAGACGAACCCAAAGAGGCCCACACCAAGACACATCATTATTACAGTGCCAAAGGTTAAAGATAAAGAAAGAATCATAAAAGCAGCCAGAGAAAAGCAGTTAGCTATCTACAAGGAATCTCCCATAAAACTTTCAGGTGATTTCTCAACAGAAACTTTGCAGGCCAGAAGGGATTGCCATGAAATATTCAAAGCAAAAATTTACAATCAAGATCATTCTACCCAGCAAAATTATCATTTAGAATCAAAGGACAGGTAGCTTCCCAGACAAGAAAAAGCTAAAGGAGTTCATCAGCACCAAACCAGTAGTACAAGGAATGTTACAGGGACTTATTTAAGATGGAAAAATAAAAGATTAAAAATATGAATAACAAAATGGCAATAATTACATAATCTATAGACAACTACTTTCAATGAAAATGGATTAAATGTTCCAATCAAAAGAGTGTAGCTGAATGGCGAGACCCTTACATATGCTGCCTATAAAAAACTCACTTCAGGTCTAAAGACATACACAGGCAGAAAATTAAGGAATGGAGAAACATATTTCATGAAAATGGAAACAAAAACAAAAATGCTGGAATAGCAATACTTATAGCAGACAAAATAGACTTTAAAACAAAGACTCTAACAAGAGACCAAGAAGGACCCAGTAATCTCACTTCTGGATATTTATCCAAAGAAACCTGAAACACTACTTCAAGAGGACATGTACATCCATATGTTCATTGCAACATTATTTACAATGGCTAAGATGTGGAGGCAGTCTGGGTGTACACCAATGGATGAATGAATAAAGAGGAGGCAGTACATATGTACAATGGAATACTGCTTGGCCAGGGAAGGGAATGGGTTCTTGCCATCTGCAGCAGCATAGATGGACCTAAAGGGTATTGTGCTGAGTGAGGTATGTCAGACAGATAAAGACAGATGCAATATGATTTTGCTTATAGTGAAATCTAAAGAACAAATAAACAAACAAACAAAAGAGAAACTTATAGATACAGAGAACATTTTGATGGTTGCCAGCTGAGAGGGGGATTAGGAGTGGGTGAATAGGGGGAAAGGATTAAGAAGTATAAATTGGTTGTTACACAGTAGTCATAGGGATGTAGGATATAGCTTAAGGAATATAGTCAATAATATTGTAATAACTGTATGGTATCAGATGGGTATCAGATTTGTTGGGGTAACGGATGAGAGGGGACTGGAGGGCAGGGTGAAAAAGATGAAGGGATTAAAAAGTACAAATTGGTAGTTACAAAATAGTCATGGGGATGTAAAATAAAGCATAGGGACTATAGTCAATAATATTGTAATAACTATGTATAGTGCCAGGTACCCACTAGACTACTCAGTGAGACCACTTTGTAAATTATATAAATGTCAAACCACTGTGCTGTACACCTGAAATTAATAGAAAATAATGTTGAATGTCAACTGTAACTGAAAATTTAAAAAGGGGGGAAAGGTAAAGGGGAATAAGAGGTTCAAATTTCTAGGTATAAAACAAATAAATGATGGTGATGTAATGTTCAGTATAGGGAATATAGTCAATAATATTGTGATAGCATGATACAGTATCAGATAGATGCTGGACTTATCATGGTTATCACTTCTTTAGGCATATAAATGTTGAATAACTATGGTGTACACTTGAAATTAATATGATATTGTATGTTAGCTGTATTTTAATAAAAATCTTCTAAAAAACAAACAAACAAGGAGTTGTTTGCATTAAAAGTTTTGAGAGGGGCTGGCCGAGTGGTGCGTTGGTTAAGATTTGGCTTGGGATGCCAGCTCTGAGCAGCAGGGCCCCGGTTTGGATCCCACATGAGGGCCAGTGACACTGAGCCGTCTACAGCTAAGATGGTGAGCAACACCTCAACCTGGAGCTGGGCTCCCATGAGTTGCAGGCAATGGCGTAGGCTGCAGCCCCTGCTGCAGTGGGCTGCCATGAGCTACCGTGAGTAGCTGGCAGCCAGCATGAGCAGCCGGCAGCAGGCGTGAGTGGCTGTGAGCTGCTGTGAGCCGCCGTGAGCGGCTGTCCAATCACCAGCGAGCGACTGCCTCAGCCAGGAAAAGCGCAATGATGATACCAACATGGGCCAGTGAAGCCTTGTCCTCCACAACTAGACTGAAGGACAAAAGGACAGCAACTTGTCTGTTCCCCTTCCCCAATTCCCCAATAAAATCTTTAAAAACAAAAAAAGTTTTGAGAGAATCTGAGTACAGATGGTGCTCTGGAGTCAAGAGGACCAAGTGTAGTCCCATTTGAAAGCAGTCCCTTCTTATCACACATGAAAGGAACCCAGGTATATTCTTTCACCTCGACTATTGGAAACATTGGAAGCATGTCTTGAAACATTAACAGTACAGCAATGTACTTAAGACCATGAGTACTGAAGTCAGACTAGCTTCCTTATTACCTTATTGGGCAAGTTACTTAATCTTTCTGTGCCTCAGTTTTCTTGTCTATAGGAAATGGAGGGATCATATAGTATTTATCTCACAAGGCTGTTCAAAGGATCACATGAGTTACATGTGCCAGGCCCTTAAAACAATGCTTAGAACAGAATAAATGCTATATAAATATTTGCTGCTTATTATAATGCTCTTTGGAGGGACACCATTATCCATGGCAGTTGTGAAGCCCTTTCAAGCACCTTCCAAGACAGTAAACATGGATGAAGGGAATAGGAACAGAAAAGGAGAAACAGGCTGGACACTGCCAACAAGCAAGTGTATAACCACCTTCGTCCCCTATACCTTACCTTAGAAAATTGGAAGGAATAGGCAGGGAAGAAGGGTTCTTTACTTGGTAGGGATGGGAGGTTGGCAGACAGCAAACACAGGAACTTAAGGGCACCAATGGTATTGTTTGACTACTTGTATATTTAGAATGGAGGTAGAGTTGCACAATGGGAGTCAACACACCCTGATGGTTATGAGTAAGGATTCTGGAATTAGACTGTCTAGGTCTACCCTGGGGTCAGTGTTCATCTAACGGTGTAACTAGAACCCAGTCCTGTGTGACAATCCTTCAAAAGCCCAAAGTTAAACTGCAATTGGTAATTCTAAGATTCTCTAAGTTTCCACAGAAGAACAAATCTGTGTTTGAGAGACCAAAAACACTGCTAGCCCAATCGGCACCTATGTGCAAATCAGGAAAAGTCTTCATTTTCTGAGCCTGACAAAGCTCAGACTGGACTTTAACCCAAATTCACTCTGTTTGCCAGGAACCTTTGTTCAGGGCATAAGCTCAACGCATATACTCAGAGCACAGTTAACCAACTTAGTTACTTTTTTAGTCTGAAAAAAAATTTGGAAGAAAAATGTCATTTAATTAAAAATTTGAAGTCCATGATTTTATGTGAATGTTTGCAACTATTCAAGTTGGAAAAGGACCTGGGAAACTGAATCCTGGAAGCTCTGGCCAGCCTTACTCTCATAAGAGAATTAGGATCCTAGCAGAAAACAAAATATATTATCCTTCTTAGAAGGAAGTGTTAATAAATACTTTGCCAAACAGAGGTTACAATAGAAAAATATTGGTTACTCTTACCAATCGTATATGAGGCTTAAAAGAATAGTAACAATTTTCCCCATGAAGTCTTTAAGCAAAAAAATCATGAGTAATTTGAGACAGTTGTACAGTAAATTATCTGTGTGGTTTTAAAATAGATACATTAAAATATATTCCACATGTAATTTAGATATAGCTGTAAGTTATAATTAAGTCAGTAGCAAGAAATGTGAAACACTTGAGAGTAGAAATTATTTAAAATTTTAACAGTTACCACCAAGTGTGTTTATTTTCCTGACATGTGTTCTCGAGTGACCTGGAATAGTCCTATAAAGAATGCTTCCCAAGATTGGGGATTTCTTTCCCTGGCAGTATGGACAGATAAATACTGAACTGAGTCAAGATACAGTGGTTTTAGATTGCACCCCACAACCAACCATCTGTACTGCCTGTAATGATCTTCCTCCCGTTCTCCATCTGGCAAACTCCTACTCAGCTCAAATGCCACCTCCTCTGGGAAGCCTTCAAGGACTTCCCCTGGAAAGTCTGTGGTTTCTCATGCATTTTGCTCATATCTCTTCTGTAGTATTTTTGCTGTTTCATAATTTTGGTCTTCCCAACATGGTTTTTCTGACCAAAATATAACTTCCTTGAAGGCAGGCAAGGTGACCTGCCATGTTTATTTTTCTGGCACCTACCATAGTACTTGATCAAATGAATGATTAAATGAATGGACAAGCAGTGTGACCCTAGACAACTCACACAATCTCTCTGTTACTGCATTTTCTTCATCTGTAAAAGGAAAGCATCTGTTTATTTTCTCACGTTACCATACAGTTTGAAAGCTCCTTGAATGAATCACATTCTATTACAGATATTCCATCCAGGCCTTTTCCAGGGATGGGTACACAGAGTTACCTCTGAGATTCTGCCATCTCCCCTTTGTACCCTCTCCACTCATCTGATTGCCCTACACATCCCAGATATGACTTTTCCACAGTCCCTCGCACTCAGCTACTTATCAATTGTGTCAAGGTTAAGAGCACAGAGCCTTGGAGACAGACTGTCTGAGTTCAAATACTGACTGTAGCTGTTATTACCTATATGACCTTGGGAATGTTATTAAACCTATCAATTTCCTAATTTTAAAATAGGGATGATAATAAAAATGATATCTACCCCATAGGATGTCTAACATAGGCTCTGACCAATCAGAATGAATGGCAGTCTTAAACACCCAGCACAGCTATCCTGGACATGAAATCCCTCCATGTCCTAGATTCCTCCCTCCAGGTCTGAACCTGTTGCAGTCATTGACTGTTATTTTTGAAAATGGGTAAAATAAGGACTTAGTAAAAGACACCCATCCCCCTAAATATTTTCAATAAGGCAAAGGGGAGTGGGGCGATTCAGGTAAAGTCCACGCCCAGAAGGCTCCACTCAAGGCAGGTTTAGAAACTCGGTTGATTTTACTTTGGCAATGAATAATGAGACCGGACTTTGGAACTTACTATTCCTGGTTTGTGAATAGAATATATGTCTACTTATTATCATAAAATAGTATTAGATGCTTTCTCAAGATTTATAGTTCTCTGATCATATGTGCAACTTAAGAAAATGCTATTTTTAATAATAGTATTTAATATTAAAATAGCATTTTCTACTTTTCCTATAAATTATCTCATAAGATTCTCACAAGCAGGTGAGATGAGTAGAGCAGATATTATCTGTCTCATTAAAAGAGTGATCACTAATCTATTGTATGTGGGAGTGTCTAACGTATAAGATTTGGGGTAGTTCATTGGAAACTTACATAGACATTGATGAACCAGTAGTATTCTCTGGGAAGGTTAGAGGGTAACTCTGGTTTTCTTCATCAATTTCATGGAATCAATTTGTAAATCTTGGGTGATTTTAGAGTATAATAACTTACGTTAAATGGATCTGTATCTTA
This sequence comes from Aselliscus stoliczkanus, assembly GCA_033961575.1. Classification (NCBI taxonomy): domain Eukaryota; kingdom Metazoa; phylum Chordata; class Mammalia; order Chiroptera; family Hipposideridae; genus Aselliscus; species Aselliscus stoliczkanus. The sequence continues at coordinate 31,739,946 of CM066731.1, forward strand.
GAAATTGCTGCTGTCACAAATAACATTGGGTTGTGGGAAAAGTTATGACGTATTTTTCTATGTTTTTCATTGCAAAAATGCGTCATGACTTTTCCAACATCCCAAGAATTTTTTCTTCCTTTACTCCAAGAATATGAGGTAAGTGACCTTTGTAATTCAAGAGGAAAGTAAAAATAAAGACATACCAAATACACAGAGTAGGTATAAAATGATGTAGCAGCATCCCTCTGAAATACAAAGCTATTAGGAGACCATAGACCATCTCTCCCATATGGAAATGAGCATGGTGTTTGCTCACAAATTACAATTCGACCCGACAGAATACCTGGTGCAGAATGAATAATCTTCACTTACGCAATTCACAATTATATTCCCAACCCTCTCTCACTATTCATTATGTTAATATAGCCTTTACTTTTAAGGGAATGTTTGACAACAGTTCAATATGATACCTTAAAAATATGAGTGTGGCTATAGATATGGATCTATGGAATAGACATTAATATATATTAATTGGATCTTCTGTCTTGAATTCTAGACAAGTATTTGTCTGCTGGTAATCTTATTTGATAAGCCTAGAGGAAAAGAATTGTATCGTCTCATTACTAAATGCAATTCCTGTGAAGCTTTCTTATTCCTGAGATCAAGCGAAGTAAGTAATCTTTTTTATTGAACAGAATGATGGAATAACATTTTGGAGAAATTATAGGGAGCAAGCAGATGGGAAATGGGAGAAAAGCCATATGGATAAGGAAAACCATGAGTTTTTACCACATAACTGTAAAATACAAAGGAAAATTCTCTTGGGAAGCCTATGGGCCACTTGATTAAACAAAAGTGGTTTATTTTTCAGCAAGAATTGTAAACTTCGGGAGTATATGGAGTTTTATGACCTATGGCTCTCAGCACCAGCTATGACAGAGAAAAAGGGCTGTTGATAGACTAATTCTGAGTAAGATAATGAGATACTTCGCTGGCTGCATCTAATAGCCTCACAGGAAATTTTAGGATGGAAGTCAGCCAACAAGCCCATCTTCATTTGCCCTTTTCTTTGATTTGGCACAAACAATAGACACTCATTTATTTCTCTGAAAAATTAATTCCTCTAAAAAAATTTAGTGGAGTCATTTCACATGGTGGTCCAGCCTATATTTCAAGTGAGGTAAAAGCTTTAAAATTACTCCCTATCTTGCTGGCTTATTTCATCCCATCCTCATCCTCATTTTGTCATCCTGGGCATTATGACATGACTACTGGAGGTGGAGGGACCAATCAATAACTAGAACCATTTGAGATGGGAGTGCAGGAAGGAAATGACCCACAGAGAGCTCTGGATCCATGTAGAGAAGGGTCTCCTATAGCAGACTAGGAACAGGCACTAGCAAGTCACTGATGATTTCTAGTTAGGGGTGCTATTGATTGAATCTTTGTGCCCCCACAAATTCACATCTTGAAATCTTAACCTCCGATGTGATGGTATTAAAAGGTGGAGCCTTCAAGACATTATTAGGTCATGTGGTCTGAGTCTTCATGAATCAGTACCTTTACCAAAGAGACCAAAAGAGCTCTTTTGCCCCTTCCACCATGTGAGGTTACAGGGAAAAGACAGTAATCAGTGAGGAAATGGGTCCTCACCAGACACCAAATCTGCCAGCACTATGATCTTGGACTTCTCAGCCTCCAGAACTGTGAGAAATAAATGTTTGTTGCTTATAAGTTATCTAGTTTATGGTATTTTTTGTTATAGCAGCCTGAATGGACTAAGATAGGGAATATGACATAATCAGAATTTGTGCTTCAAAAATATCACTCTGGTGATAATATAAAAGATAGACTGGAAGGGAAAGACAATGTGATATAACTTGGAAGGTTCTAGAAATAGGCTGAGGGGAGAAATGCTGAGAGCCTGAACTATGACACTGACTCTGGGGATTGAGAGAAGAAAACAGATTCAACACTTAGTCATCAGGTCCTGTTCATTCTCTCTCTCAAATATCCCTATCAATTTAGTCAAATGACCCAATAATGTCTTTTATAGAATTTTGTTTTCTTCCAGTGTAGGATGCAGTCCAGTATCATGTATTGAACTTGGTTGTTAAGTTTCTTTACTCTATTTAACCTGGAATAGTTTATCAGCTTTTCATTATCTCTCATGACACTGACATTTTTGAAAAGTACAGGTCAGTTCTTTTATAGACTGTTCCTTAATTTTTGGTTTGTCTGATGTTTTCTTATGATTAGATTCAGGTTGTGTAATTCCAGCTGGAATACACATAAGCAATGTCATGTCCTTCACAGGGTCACATCTGGAGGCCACATGATGTTCTCCTGTTCCTGATTGGTTATGTTAATCTCAACCACCCCGTCAGGATGTTATCTGGTTTCTCCACTGTATAGTTACTGTTCCCCTCTCCTTCATGACCAGTAAACAATCTGTAGGGAAGTACTTTAAGATCATATAGATGTTCTGCTCTTCAACCAACTTTCTTCCCTAGATTGAGCCATCTCTGGTGATTCTTCTCCAGATCATACCCTGATGATTTGTTTCAAAATAGTGATTTTCCCCAGAAACTCCATTTTTAACTAGATACATTACTGCCTGAAATAAGGAACTATATACCCCAGTCTTGTTGCAGTTTTATGACTAAATTCTCATAGAAGTGTTCTGTGGAACTTACAAGAAATCTCCTTAAAAGCACAGGAGTGAGGGGCTGGTACTCATCTCCCTTCTGTCTCCTTCCTACTGCCTACAACACAAACATAATATTTAGCTGGAGGTCTGGCAGCCAAATTAGACCACCTTGGACCTTGCAAATGAAATCTTCACACAGAGGATGCCAGAGCAAAAAGATAGAAACTTGAGTCCCTGTTGACACCATGAAGCTCCCATGCCAGCCCCGGACTGCCTATGTCCAGACTTCTATCTGTTAAAGCCACTATTTGGGGCAGTCCCTGTTGTAGATGAACACAAATTTTTAGCTAGATGCATACATAGTAATTGAATCCTATGTATGGGAATAGGAAAGTATGGGCAGCCTGCTAAGAAGAACATGATGTAGGAAGATAGAAGGGCTAAGGATTAGAGCCTTGAGGAACACTGGAAATTCCTGGGTAGAAGAGTAGCTAGTATAGAAGTCTGAAAATCAAATGTCAGGAGAGAGCGGTGCCTCTAATTCAAAGCAAGAGAGAGGTTGAAGGGAGAATGGAATGAACAGTCAAACTATCATAAGAAGGTCAAATTAAATAAGGACTGAAGAACCTCCTTTGAATTTGTGCATTAGGAAGTTTTTGGACACCTACAACAGAAATTTTATTAAAATGAAAGGGAAAACCTGGACTGAAGCAAGTTAAAGACCAAACAGAAGCTGATATACAAGAATTAAGTTTAGATGACTCTTCCATAAAGCTTGCTAGAAAAGAAAAGGAATATGATGAGGCTGTAACTAACTCTCAGGCTATGTATGATGAGAACAGAGACAAATTGTCTTGTTCACTTTGGTTCTCCAGCAATCAAGACATGCTCAGTACATAGTAAGTAATAAATAAATATTAGCTGAATGTGAACTACACTGAAAAAGTTCCTTTGCTCGGAGAACTCAAACTTAAATAAATAAATATACGGAGCAGGATGCATAGTTAAGCGGTGTTTTTTTTTAGGATAAGAGATATATTTTTTCATGTTTATTGTATTAGACATGGAGTTCTATGACTTTTGACAAACACATATAGTCATATAGCAACCACAAAAAATTATAAAGTGTTTCCATAACCCCCCAAAAATCCCTTGTATCCCTTTCCCCAACACTGAGCCCTTGGCGATGACTGATCTGATTGCTGTCCCCATAAACTTGACTTTCTTCAGAATGTCATGTAAATGGAATTGAACAGGAGCCTTTTGTGTCTGGCTTATTTGATATAGTATAATGCTTTTGAGATTCATCTATGTTGATGCATGTATTAGTAGTTCATTCTTTTTTTTTTTCTTCTTTTTTTGGTGAATAGTATAGCTGTATCCTTTGTATAGATATGTCACAATTTGTCCATCTAGTTCTCAGTTGATGATATTGGGTTACTCCAGGTTTTGGCAATTATAAATAAAAATGCTATTATTTAAACATTTGCCTGCAAGTATTTGTATGGACATACATTTTCCTTTCTTTTGATAAATCCTCGGGAGTGGGATTGTTGGGTGTAAGTTTAACTTCAGAAGAAACTGGCAAACTTTTCCTAAGTGGCTATATACCATTTGGCATACCAGCAATGTCTGAGAATTCCTGTTGCTTTGCATCTTCCTCGGCACCTGGTACTGTCAGTTTTTAAAAATTTAGCCATTTTGATGCATGTATAGTATTATCTCATTTTGGTTTTTAGCTTACATTTCCCATTGCATTTGCATTGTTAATTATGTTGAGCATTTTCGCATGTGTTTGTTTACCATCTGTGCCTCTTCTTCGGATGTCTATTCAAATATTTTTTTTTTAATTTTTTTTAATTAGCTTCAGGTGTACAACACAGTGCAATAGTTATATTTCTTATCCCTCAAAGTGACAACCCCCCATAATTTTATTTTTTCCATCTTTATTGATATATAATGACAAAAACAAAAAACCATTGTGTTAGTTTAAGGTGTACCATGTGTTGATTTGATATACTTCGATATTACAAAATGACAACCACTGTAATGTTAGCTAATATCTCCATCAACTCACATAATTACCATTTCTTTTTTTGGTAAGAATATTTAAACTACTCTCTAAGCAACTTTCAAGTATATAATACAGTATAGCTAACTATAATCATCATGTTGTACATTGTGTTCCCAGAACTTATTCATCTTCCAACAGAAAGTTTGTACCTTTTGATTTACATCTCCCCATTTCCTCCACCCCCTGGTAACCACCATTTGACTCTGTTTCTATAAGTTTAGCATTTTCAGATTCCATGTATAAATGATATCATATACAGTATTTGTCTCTTTCTGTCTACCTTTTTCCACTTCGCATAATGCCCTCAAGGACCATCCATGTTGTAGCAGATGGCAGGGTTTTCTTCTTTCTCATGGCTGAACAATATTCTACTGTATATATTACAACATCTTCTTTAACTATTCATCCATTGACAGACAGTGATGTTTCCATGTCTTGGCCACCAGGAATAATGCTGCACTGAACATGGGTGAGGATGTCTCTTCAAGATCCTGATTTCATTTTAGGGAGATATATACCCAGAAGTGAGATCGCTGAAATTATATGGCTGTTTTATTTTTAATTTTTTTTTAGGAATCTGCATACTGTTTCCATAGTGGCTGCACCAATTTGCATTCTCACCAACAGTGCACAAAGATTCACTTTTCTCCACATTCCTTGCCAGTATTTGTTATCTCTTGTCTTTTAGATGATGGCCACTCTACCAGGTAGAAAGTGATATCTTATTGTGGTTTTCATGTGCATTTTCCTGATGATTAGTGATATTGAACACTTTTTCATGTACCTGTTGGCTTTTTGTATGTCTTCCTTGGAAAAGTGTTTATTCAGTTCCTCTGCCCACTTTTTAACCCTAACTGCATTTTTTTTTTTTTTTTGCTATTGAGTTGTATGAGTTTTTTAAACATTTTTGTTATTAACTCCTTATCAAATATATGATTTCCAAATATTTTTTCCCATTTGATAGACTGCATTTTCATACAAGATCATTTCTTTTCCTGTACAAAAACTTTTTAGTTGGACATAGTTCCATTTATTAATTGTTGCTTTTGTTGTTTGTACTTTTGGTGTCGTAGCTAAAAAATTGTTGCTAAAACCAATGTGAAGGAACTTTTCTCCTATGTTTTCTTCTAGAAGTTTTATGGTTTAAGGTCTTATATTTAAGTCTTCAATCTATTATGAAGTTAATTTTTGAAGGTGGTATAAGATAGGGGTCCATTTTTATTCTTCTAAATGTGGTTATTCAGTTTTCCCAGCATCATTTATTGAAAAGATTCTCCTTCCCCTGTGAGGAGTCTTGGCTCCCTTGTCAAATATTAGTTGACTGTATATGTGTGCGTTTATTTCTGGGCTCTCAGTTCTGTTCCATCTGTTTATGTATCCATTCTTATGCCAGCCCTGTTTTGATTACTATAGATTTGTAATATAGTTTGAAATCAGGCAGTATGATACCTCCAGCTTTGTTCCCCTTTGTAATGATTGCTTGGACTATTTGAAGTCTTCTGTGGTTCCATATGAATTTTTCTTTTTTAATTATTTTTTTCCAATTACAATTGACATTCAATATTATTATATATTAGTTTCAGGTATATATCATAGTGGTTAGACATTTATATAATTTATGCAGTGATTCCCCCACCAGTCCCCAATTAGTCTAGAACTCACCTGGCACTATTATGGTTGGTTCTTTTTCTATTTCTATGAAAACTATCATTAAAATTTTCATAGAAGTTGCATTGAATCTGTTGATTGCTTTCAGTAGTATGAAAATTTTTAACAACATTAACTCTTCCAATTCATTAACACAAGATATCTTTCCATTTACTTGTGTTTTCTTCAATTTTTTTATAAGACTTATAGATTTCAGTGTTTACACTTTTTACCTCATTTGTTAAATTTATTCCTAAGTATTTCATTGTTTTTATTGCTATTGTAAATGGGATTGATTTCTTTATTTATTTTTCAGATATGTCTGTTAGTGTATAGAAATGCAACCAATTTCTGTATGTTGATTTTGTATCCTGCTACTTCACTAAATTTATTGACTAGTTCTAATAGTTTTTTTGGTGGAGTCTTTAGGATTTTCTATATATAAGATATCATCTGCAAAGACAATTCTACTTCTTTCTTTCTGATTTGAATATCTTTTATTTCTTTTTCTTGCCTGATTGCTCTAGCTAGGACTTCCAGTGCTGTGTTGAGTAGAAGTGCTGAAAGTGGACGTTCTTTTCTCATTTCTGATTTTAGAGGAAAAAGCTTTTAACCTTTCACTAATTGAGTGTGTTGTTAGCTGTGGGCTTGTCATTTTTGGCCTTTATTATCTTGAGGCCAAAGATATATTCCTTTGATACCCAATTTGTTGAGAGTTTTTGTGAAAAAAGGATATTGTATTTGGTGAAATGTTTTTTCTACAACTATTGAGATAATCATGTAGTTTTTATATTTTATTATATTAATGTGGCACATCACATTAACATTGAAACATTATTTCATTCCAGTGATAAATCCCATCCCTGGATTTAAGGTATAATCATGGTATATAGTTCATTAATGCGCTGTTGAATTTGGTTTGCTAATGTTTTATTGAGAATTTTTACATCTATATTCATCAGGAATATTGGCTTGTAGTTTCTATTTTCTTGTAGTCTTTTGCAAATTTTAAATTTTGCGTTGTTTTCTTATTATTGAGTTGTGAAAGCATATGTTCTGGATTTAAACGCTTTTACAGATAAGTGTTTTTCTAACATTTTCTCCAGGTATATGGCTTCATTTGTTTTAAAAGAAAGTGAAGTTAAATTTATCAGGTTTGTTTTGTTCTGTTTTATGGTTTATACTTTTGTGTCCCATCTAAGAAATCTTTGCCGAATCCAAAGTTCTCTTTTCTTCTAAAAAGCTTTATAGTTTTAGATTTTACATTTAAGTCTGTGATCCATTTTAAGTTAAGTTTTGTGAATGAAGAGGATAGGAGATTTGAACATATATATATAGTTCAAGAGAGAAAGAAAGATGGAAGATATGTGACATAGCAAGATCGCAAAAGAGATACGAAATTGAAAAAGGAATTCATGATGATGGAAATTAATCCCTTCTCCCCCTAAAACAGAAACGAAAGAGATTAAAACAACATTTTAAATGAGCAGTGGGAAGTTAAATAGGTTCACACCTCTTGGCCTCCATTTTCTTCAAGAAAGAGACAGGGCTGGGAAAACAGGTGAGAAGAATAATTATGATCTGGAATAGATGCTGTGGAGAAGGGGAAGAGGGATTAGCCAGTAACAAAAGGGAAACTAAATGACGTTAAGAGCCCAAGTGAGTCTGAGAACTTTGAAATAGTGGTTACTCCAACTGCACAGTTAGGCAAATTTTCTTAGTTGTATTGATCAACATCATCAGTGTAGGAAGGATGAAGGCCAACATAAGGAGGGGCTTGGCAGAAGAAGGGAGATGAATTCACTGAGATACTGATGGGAAGCTGGAGTTCTGCTTAGACAAAAGGAGTGAGTCCATGAGGGAATGATAGAAAGAGACAACAAGGAAGAGCTGCCTGGGTGAGGTGAAGAGAAAACCTCAAATCCAATTATTATCCTGTGTTTTTTGTTCATGGGCTCAAACTACTTATTTTGTATATCAGTTAGGATGCATTTAGTTGCAAGGAAAAGTCTACCCAAATAAAATGACGTAAGTAATAGAGGTGTGGGTTTCTTCACCCCATTTTCTCACATAATAAGAAGCCTAGAGGGCCAGCCGAGTGGCACATTGGTTAAGAGTTGGCTTGGGATGCCAGCTCTGAGCAGGAGGTCCCCAGTTCGGATCCCACACAAGGGCCAGTGATGCTGCACCCTCTACAGCTAAGATGGTGAACAACAGCTTGACCTAGAGCTAGGCTGCCATGAGTCGCTGGCGATGGCATAGGCTGCAGTCCCTGCTGCAGTGGCCTGCTGTGAGCTACCATGAGTGGCTGACAGCCAGTGTGAGCAGCCAGCAGCCAGCGTGAGCTGCCATGAGTTGCTGAGAGCGACCATCCAATGGCCGGTGACCAACTACCTCACCCAGGAAGAGCTCAATGATGATACCAACATGGGCCAGTGAAGCAACGTCCTCCACAACTAGACTGAAGAACGAAAGGACAGCAACTTGTCTGTTCCCCTTCCCTGATTCCCCAACGCTGTTGCCCTCATCCAATTCCCCAATAAAATCTTTAAAAAAAAATAAAAAAGCCTAGAGGTAGTAAGCTCTGGAAATACTTAAATAAGTGGCACAACAATGTCACAATTCTGGGGGCAATATCTCTGCTATTGTCTTGGTTACCCTCACAATTACAAAATGGCTACCAGAGTTCCAAGCATCACATCTTTTCATGGTCATCTTCAAAGTTAAGAAGGAAGAAAAGGGTTTATCCTCATGTATATCTCTCTTAAAGAAGGGAAATCTTTCCTAGATATTCTCCCCTCACTAGATTTCCCTCAGTTCCTACTGGCCATAACTGAGTCTCATGCTCATACTATACTGCATGGCAAGCTAGAAAAGCAAGTAACAAGGCTTCCAGTTTCTCTAATAGGTGATGGCTTTGCCAGCAAGGTCGAAGGACTGTTGAGTAGTCAACTAGCAATGTCTGTCACATCAGAAAAGTATGTTAGTATGACAATAACCTACAGCCACAGAAGGGACCTAAGATATACATAGTTCCTAGCCTTCAAGAGAGGCTACACATTAGTCATATAACATGAATATGACTTCAATCATCTTTCAATGGTTTCCAGGAGAAAATTTTTATAAAGATGAATGAGAAAATTCCCTGCTCTTAAGGAGCCTAGAGTCTAGAAAGGAAGCAGAAATTCATAATCACCACATACAGCATATTATAGGGCTTAAAGGTGATATATGATAGGACCAGTGAAGAAAGCAACTAATTCCAGCTTGACATACTAGGTGGAGGATACAGGGTTTGAAATTTGACAGATAATGGGAATTTCATCCAAGAAAAGGACATTTAAGAATAAGAAAACAAAAAACAGAAAAGGCTGAAATTCAGAAGTTACAAAGTATAGGATTTATTCATGAAACATCTCATTTTTCATGTGGTGATAGCATAGGGTTTTAGGGGCAAGAGTGTAAGGCAATAGGCCTGCAGGGGTGGCTGAAGCCTTATTGTAGAAGGATTCATGAAGCAGCCAAGAGGATGGACTTTATTCTGTAGACAATGGAGAGCTATCACAGGTTCTTAAGAGGCAAGTGACTAATATCAAATCAGTTTAAAGAGGATCTGACCAGAAGCCATGTGTAGGAGGAAGGGATTAGAGATAGGGATTAGTTAGAAGATTTTGCCATGGTTTTAGCTAAAGAATATGAACATAAATATGGGCTATTCACAGTAGTAAGGGAAAGAAGAGGACGAATTCAAGAACTATTTCAGAGGAAGATGAAAGGAACATGTCCTGAAAATATTATTACCATAGGATTCCTGTCTTTGCAAAATACTACCCCAAAAACCAGCCTTTGAAGACCTAGCATATGGAGTGATTCCTGCTGCTGCTGGTGTGACTTTTTCTCCTAATGCCAGTTGGAGTATCTTCCACTATGGTAATAGTGAAGTCATTATTTCTTAGACTACCCAGCTAACAAAAGATCGCTACCATTTATTAAGTATCTACTAAGTGTCAGTCACTGCACTGTGGTGCTTCACGTATTTTTCCTACAGATCTTTACATCAATCCAGTAAGGAATAATTTTCCCATTTCCCATGTGTGGAAAATGAAGACCAATGAAGGGAAATAACTTGCCCAGGGTCACTCAGGTCTTTCTAAGTCCAAGGCACTTAGCCTGATGGAGATTATGATGAAAATGCATAAAATCTTCTAAACCTTTACTAAAACATTTGCCTTTTCAGGATAGCTAAATTACTACTGTCTTTTACTTAAAAAACTATCCTTGTATCTAATCTCTTGTTGGTCTCATTAATACACATCCAAATACATTGTAAATATTCCTGAAAACACTATTTCAGCACTAGGCCTTCCATGTACTTCACTTTCCTGATTTCAGTTCACAGTCATTTATTAGATGATGCCCTTAAGTGGCCTGCATGTACTGAACTTGGATCCTTTGTGTTTCAATTAACAAATGATTATTTGAGGTCAGCAGCGGGAGTTAGCTGGTAGGCAACAGATTGGGTTCAAATATGTCGCCATCCTTCTCTGCCTCACAGTGGGCAACTTTTTGAGTAGTTTATTGCATTTTGCCCTTATTTCATTAAAAGAGTAAAAATATAAAATAAAAGTGTTAATAATAGGAATAAGAAGCGTTGGTCTTACAAACTTAATATAACCATGACAGCCAGAAAGGAGTGAATCTTCAGACTCCTCAGATGCTTTTTAGACTTAAACTAGTTAATTTTTATTCAGTTGTGATAGAAAAATACAAAATTGAGAATGTAAGTAAAATGCTAGAACCATATTATCAAAGATTATATCTAAGAAGTTATATGAATATATATATATATATATATATATATATATATATATATATATATCTTATAAATATCAATTGTGGAATAAAATCTTCCCTTAAAACATATAGTCATACTGTTTCATCTTTACACATTTTAATTCACATTTTCACAAAAGGGGCTATTTACCTCTCCTTACATTCAAAGTTCTCCAATCAGGGCCGGCCAAGTGGCGTGGTGGTTAAGCGCTGGCTTGGGAAGCCAGCAGCCCCGGTTTGGGTCCCACATATGAGGGCCAGTGACACTGCCCTCAAAAAAACCCCACAAAAACAAAGTTCGCCAATCGCATGGTCGTATTTAAATAACTTCTCACTTCTTCCTAACATCGACCTTAACCCGTTACTCTTAACAGACATCTGTGTGTCTCTAGCTTGTCCTCTGTTTCAAACTGCAGCTCTACCCACTTGAGCTCTTTCCATTAGTTGTGCTCTTTCCTTTCCATTAAAGTGTTGGCTAAATGTGTAGCTACTTTTTCCTTCCCAAAGTGATCCTAAATGCTTTTTTAAACAAAGAGATTAGGAATACAATCAATATAAAGAAGTAGAAATTAGAAATAAAAATAACTCATGTTTCTTCCTATTTTATTACATGTGAGTTACTTCTTGCTCATACTCTCTAGACCATAAGAACTATTAGAATTCCTCTGCTTGACACAGTCCTGGGAATCTTGTCATAAGCACCCGATGTAATTTTAACAAAATTCAGTGAATAGCGCTCACAGAGGACCTAAAATTCAATCAGATGTCTGCCCTTTACAAAATAACAGACACAGCAAAATCTTGCTCATTTTAGACTTAGTAGAAAGAAAAATCTCAATTAATGAAAAGTCTGAATTAGGGACTTTTAAAAAAACTTTGTATTATTTTTATATACCTGGAGTAACTTGAACTGCTAAGGGAATGGGGTTCCTTAATTAGAAGCTCTTTTTGTCTACTTTGGGTAGTTAGTAGGATCTATTTACATATAAATAGAAAATACACTTATCTCCTAAAAAAAACAAAAAAAACCATTTCTTCTTCTAAGTAAGCTAATATTCTAACCACCACAGCCAAACAATCAACAGTTTCACTTAGGGGACTAATTTGCCGTTTTTAGATAACATTGAGAATTATTCCTTCTAAGAACAGTTTCATTAGAGATTTACATTTTATTTTAACCTTGATAATTATGGTTACATCCCTGACAAAGTTAGAAAGGGAAACAGTGTATATGAGGGCTGGCTGAGTGGCTCAGTTGGTTAAGAGCTCAATCAAGAGTGCGAGCTGAGCTCTGAGCAACGGCAGTTCAATGCCAGCCCGAGCTGAGTTGCCGTTGAGCTGCCAAAAGGTGGCAGGATGGCTCAGCTAAAAAAACCAAACGAAAAAGTAAAAATAAAACAGTGTATATGATTTCAACTGTGAGGGCCAGAATCAAACATTTTCCTCTGTGGTAACCTCAATCGATCACTTTTTTTTTTTTTTTTTTTTTGAGAGCAGTGTCACTGGCCCTTATATGTGGGATCCGAACTAGGGCCGCTGACGTCCCAAGCCAGCGTTTAACCACTGCGCCACTCGGCCGGCCCCACTTTTAACTTATCAGAAATAATTAGGTGGTAGTTTTGTTATATTATCCAGTATATGGGCCTTGGTTGATAGGAAAACAAATCAGTATTATACTAATTTTTATCTGGAGCACAAAGCACTGTGTCTTTGGATAGGTCATGCAACTTCTCTGAGCCTGTTTTCGAGCTACAAAATGATACTACTAACCTCAGATCATTATTTTGAATATTAAATTCAATCATGCATGAGAAAATGTTTTTGAAAACTGTTTAGTACCATTCAAATGCTAGAAAAAAAAATGGAGAAATATTTAATTTGCATTTTATTGTTTTTAAAATAGAACTGTTCTTGCCTTGGCCTAGAAGAATAATTTCCTTTAACACTTGGCATCTTTTGAAAAACTAATAATAAATGCTTCCACCCATGGTTGACTCATAATTATTTCATACTTTCATGAAGGGAGGGAAACATGGTAGAAAGTAGTGATTTTTAGACAAATTATGAAATCCCTATACTCATGACAACTTTTTGCTCAGGAAAGCATCTCTGTGTAGATGCAATGTTTAAAGTGAGTTTTCACTGAAACACCAACAACTTTTAGCTATGTTGTTAAATATGAATTTGCATTATGTTTGGTTGAACACAAACTAAAATTTTACAAAGATAATTGAGTAAAGGATCCTGAGAGATGACAGGAAAGAATTGAAGGGAAAAACTGCCTTTAATATTTTTTTGTATTTGTACATGAATGAAAACCAAAATAGTGACAACTGACTACACCAAATCATCTAACTCCAGATGGTGATAGGTAATATCACCAACAATTTGTTTGTTGCTGTTAGCAGGGCTCTAAGCATGAATGGAGAATAACAATAAAGAGGAAAGGTAAACATGTAACACATTACCTATCGGAGCTCAGAAATTTGGAAATTTCACTCTTGTTGAAATGCCAATCATTTCCCCCCTGCTAAAATCTCTTCAGAGAGCCTGCTGCCTGCAGACTGGAAGGGTGTCCCTTCAGGATTAGGGACCCTGCACTACTCTCTGACCAGCTAATTTGACCAGAGGCAGATACTTGGCTCAACATAAATCCATCATATTCTCAGAGACACAGAGGCTGAATTTGGAGTGTGTTGGCACTGAAGATGCAAGATCATGAAGAGTTGTTGCCAACATTAGCAGCATGGCAGCTCAAAGTCATGTGTGGGGGTCAAGAAACTAAAAACCTTACCAAGAAGCAGAATACTTAGTCTGCAGTGAGGAAAATGGACCAGATGTAAAATAAGGACAAAATGAGGTTAGGAAACCAAGTGACTCAAGAAAGAGGGAAAGAGGGCCGGCCGAGTGGCACAGTGGTTAAGAACTGGCTTGGGACACCAGTGACCCCGGTTTGGGTCCCACATATGAAGGCCAGTGACACTACCCTCAAAAAAAAAAAAGAAAGAGAGACAGGACGAGGGAGAGAGAGACTGTCTGACCATGCATACTTTCTTCAGCTGGGTTCTGCAGAATGTCTTAAAATAAATCTCCTTTCCTTTACACTTGCTGGCTCCAGTGTGTTTTGGTTCCTCAGAACCAAGGAATAGTTTGGTAAGGTACTCACTGAGTGGACTAGAGCCAAAAGTAAAAAAAGTATACAAGAAAGACATCTGAACAAATCACATTTCCAAAATACTATATACTAAAGCTCACATGACACTAAAAATCTTCCATTGCTTTTTCAGTTTTTATAACAGCTTTATTGAGATATAAATCACATACTATAAAATTCACCCTTCTTTGCCTGTTCATTTTTACTTTTTAAAAATTCCTCTGAGCCTCCAGATCTAGTCCGGTCTACTAGTAGCCTTGATAACAAAGAGAGAATGGATGGTAGAAGCAAGCCAGCTACAGCAATAAAAAGTGACAGTTGACAGCCTGGCAGCAAAGGAAAAACTATAAATGGGAGAACAATAATTCCAAAGGGAGGGGGGAAAGCAATCTGGGGTTATGTAGGGTATTTTCGTTAGGCTCTTTTTGTTCCGAAGAACAGCTCAAGTTACATCTAATATTAGGAGAAGGAATTATAAGGAATGAACAAAACAAGGATCTCAGCCCCACAGGGCCTCGTGGGAATCACCAAAGGCCTAATCACCCAGCCTCTGTTAGAACAGCGCTGTAGTGGAGCCAGACTTCGGGACGACTAAGCCCAGGACTCCATCAAGAATCCAAATTTCCCTAGGACTTCAGCATCAGGAGTTCCCTCATCCTCACCCAGTGATCAGTTTATTTATGTGATTCAGCTCTCCCCTCCCGCTGTGCTGGGTAGTGTCTTTCGGCTTCTTTCCTGCCTCTGAATGGCTTCCTCAGCCTCTCTCTGGAGTTTGTAAACTGCCAGCTCTGGACCTGTCTCAACCTGCACACTAATTTTGTTTGCACAGCATTGTGCCTTCACATTGTTTAGAATTCCAAAGTCTTTGGGTGGGACCTGAACTTGGCAGTGGTGGGAATCTTTACAAGCCCTATTATCCGGGCCACTCTGTCTCCTCTCATTTCCATAGCCTGCCGGACTACTGACAGTATTCGAGTTTGGGACTCCGGCTCCCTGCCTCTTTTCTACCTTACAGATTCTGCCCATCATCATATCTGCTTCTTCATCGCTTTTGCTTATTCTACCCATTGTGTCTCTACAATCTTTTAGCTACCACTGCTAACCAGCAATCCCCAGTTCAAATTCCCTGAGAGAGAATCTGGACCATAGCGTGCATTTTGGGCTGAACTTTTCCCACTGGTTCATATGGTAGACTGCTGGCCAGCCCAGAGCATGGCAGTTTTAGGTCAGGCATCCTCTCCATGCCATCAGCTGTGGCTGAGGTACTCCAAGGTCAGCCTAGAACAGAGCACAGCTGTCAGGCTGACACCTCAGCAAAGACTATGAACACAGCAGTTACCTTTAGAAGGGTCTGAGGAGAAGGCAGCCACCATAATTGTTCAGTGCAGTGGTTCAGAGTAACCTAACTCTAAACTTTAATAAGCCTGAGAGAATCAGGCTCTATCTAGCCTCTCCAAATAATTAGTCTATGACACTACTACTATGAAGGCTTTAAGAAAAGGGCAAATTGGGCCGGCTGAGTGGTGCAGTGGTTAAGTGCTGGCTTGGGAAGCCAGCAGCCCCGGTTCGGGTCCCACATATGAGAGCCAGTGACACTGACCTAAAAAAAAAAAAAAAAAAAAGGGGGTAAATTGTATTCAGTGTTCTCTAAGGAAGCAGTGATGTCTATAGCATATTTTGGAATAATTTCCATTGAAAATTATGTAAGTTAAAATAACGGAAGGTATTTAATGTGTCCTCAGATATTTGAGAAACCTTGGTTATTTTTTAATATCATTTTCCTTTGAAATAGGGATTAATCCTAGAAAGCTGTTAAGAACAGAAGCCCTGAAAGTTTTCTAGTCCTGACTCTGCCACTTACCAGCTATCAAATTCTTAAGTAATTCAGTGCCTCAATTTCCTCATCTTTACAATGAGGGTAATAGTGGCACCTCTCTTGTAGAATTGTCAGATTAAATGAAACAATCAAAATAAAATCTTTAGAATGAGTACCAGTACCTGGTGCATAGTTAGTGCTAAAAATTGTTAAATATTATTATTGCTGCTGCTGTTTTGTTATTATGTAAATAAGGGAGTCATGCATTAATAGTAGAATATTTACTATGGTTAAGATTTTCCAATTTGTATACATTTATTCTCTTCCTTGACATTTTGTTCTAGCTCTGTCACATGAATATTGTATTGCATTTCCATATGAAACGAATTCCTTTGATCAGTTCGCTGTACTGTGTTACCACAGTGTTTTGTTTGGAGGATCTGAGCTGATTTTACCCTAGTGCTGGCCTGTCTATCCATTAGCTTATCTTGGTGCCTAGACTGAAAGGCAACACAAGCAAGGCAATCGTCAGAGCAGGCTCCAACATAAAAGTTGTCAATTTGAAAGTAAACACCTTCAAAAAACAACAAAGGCTATAGTTGATGCCAAAGGATTTATCTAAAAACAGTCTCTTTGGAGTCCCTGGCCAGTTCTAGGATGACTTCCTGCCTGGAAACAAGACAGGAAAGTGCTGGAATGGGTACACGCCAAAAAAGCTGGGGTTGAAAGGAGTAAGACTTAGTGAAAACATCAGAATCAGCTAGGGAGCTTTAGAAACATATCAATGCTGGTTTCACGTTGGGTCAATTAAATTCTAAACCTCAGGGGTGGGATGGGGGAAGTGAGAGGGCAAACAGCCATGTTTTGTAAAGCTCCCAAATGCTTATAATATGCAGCCAGAGTTGAGAACCCTACTGTCCTAGGGCTTCCTCTAATTTGCGTCTGCCGCTGGGCAGGACCTCCTCAGAAGAGAGGCATCCAGGCAAGAACAGAGAAAAGGAGAAAAGAAGACATTGCCCAAGAAGCTGATCATAATAGCAGGCTCCTCAGCAATTGGCAAGGCCTTACCTTCTGCTCAGCACTGTGCAGAAACCAAGTGGGATGAGGAAAGAAGATTTTGATTAGTGTTGCCTGCCTTCAAAAGCTTTCAAAATAGTTAAGGAATCAATATTAGCACACAAGAAATAGTGGCAGAACCATGAAGCATTGTGTTGTGTCTGTGATTAAAAGGATGTACTCTTGAGAGTTCAGCCAAGGGTGAGGCAAAGGTCGACAAGGAGGAGATGGGACTTCCTGAGGATGAGTAAGATTTGGACACAAAGGGAGAATGAGGAAGGCAGTTACAAGAAGAGTAAACAGAAGGAGCAGAGTCTAAGAAAGGGCATAGGCTGGCACCAACAGTGATAAGACCACGCTAACTAGGGTTCAGGATACCCCTGGAGAGTAGTAGGAAATACACTTGGATAATATAAGTAGAGTAGGACCAAATTATAAAGGACTGGTGTACTAGCCTGAGTAATTTAAAATCATACAATAGAGAATAGGAAGCATTGTAGGGTCTTGAGTAATGATAGACAATGTTTTCTAGTAATCTAACAGAATGAAGGAGACCAGGGTTGACAAGACTGGGTAGTATAAATTGTTACAACAATACCAATGTGGAAAAAAAAAAATGAAAGCCTATGTGGTCACAATAGAAACAGATAAACAGTAAATCCTAGAAAGAGGTTTACATTCCTTTTGTGTGTGCTTATTTTGTTTTTGATTTTGATTAGACTATATATGTACATTATAAAATTGGAGACATCACAAAAAAGAAAAGGAAGAAAAATATCATGCACAATCTCTCCAATCCCAAGTAACCACTGCTTTGACATATTTCTTCCCAGTTTTTCATAAATTTTCATGCAGTCATGATCTCACTGTCTAAGCAATTTTGTATCCTGTCTTTAACATAATCATGTGAGAATTTTCCCATGTTATTAATAGCTTTAAGCTTCATTTTTGTAGATGTGTGGCCTTCATTGATATAGGTACACTGTGATTTACTTGTAGGAAAATAGCTTTCAAATTGTCTTCAATTCTTCCCCTGTTAAAACAGTGCTGTGCAAAGTACATCTCTGTCATTAATCTTTATCTATCTTGATGGTTTTATCCATAGGATAAATTCCTAGATATGCCTTTACTGAGTAAAGATTTTTTTTTTTAATTTAAAGCTCTTGCTGCTTACTGAGAATTTGCTTTCCAAAATTATTAAACTGACTGTCACTCCTGCCAACAGAGTATAGCAATACTGGTTTCACTCTAATTATCTTGTCTAATTTGCTGGAGTAAAAAATGAAATCAAATTTGTATTTTTTTTAATTTGTGAGGTTGAACTTTTTATGTGCTTATTAGTCAATTGTATTTCCTCACTTATGAATGATCTGTTCATTCTCTTTTCCCATCAGAGAACTAGTATGAAGGAACAAATTTTAAGACTTAAAACCAGGGCCGGCCGAATGGCTCAGTTGGTTAAGAGCTCGCTCAAGAGTGCGAGCTGAGCTCTGAGCAACAGCGGTTCGAGGCCAGCCTGAGCTGAGTTGCCGTTGAGCTGCCAACAGGTGGCAGGATGGCTCAGCTAAAAATAAGACTTAAAACCAATATATTGAGGAGGAAAAGGACAGAAGATTCAAAGTTGTTATCTTTTCGCCAAAAATAAACAAGACAAAGCAAAAAACAAACAAACAACAATCAAAAAAAACCTGTAAACAAAATGAAAGGTTAAATATAAATGTGTGGGGGAGAGTAACGCATACAGCAGAGAAGAAGCTAATTTCCATGAAATACAAGCAGTTTTAGGTCAGTAGGTCAACACCCAATAGAACAATGGGCAAAAGGCATGAATGAATAGTTCTGGAAGAGGAAATACAAGTGCATTTTAAACATAAACAGATACTCAACTTCACTCACAATAAAATACGCAGTGTGATTAAAAAATATGGTGAATGTTTAAATTTTAAAAATTAATATAGTAAAAGACACATTGCCATTAATCCCCCTCAAAATACTTCCTCTCACTTCAAACACACTTATCCCATCGTTCTTGCCACTTACTGAAGCAGTCCTGGAAGTCCTCTTTTGTGAGTGTCTTTACTTCATACTCCATCATGACAATGCTCTGTGTCACACATCACTTCTGGTATGGCATTTCTGTCAAATAAAAACATTACTATGTGTCCTCATCCACCTTATTTACTGGATCTGGCACCATGCAACTTCTGGCTCTTCCCCAAAGTCAAAACGATCATGAAAGGAAAACATTTTGAATCGATTCAGGACATTGAGGCACCCACGACAGCACAACTGAAGATACTCACGAAAGAGGACTTCCAGAACTGCATCAGAAAGTGGGAAGAACAGTGGGATAAATGTACTTGAAGAAGGGAGAGTATTTTGAGGGGGATTAGTGGCAATGTGTCTTTTACTGAAATAAATTTTTTTTTAACTTAAACATTCACCATATTTTTTGATCACATCACAACATATGCAAGTTAAAATGAAAATGAGATAGCATGTTCACTTAACAGATTTGCAAAGACTAAAATATTTAATAATAGACTTTGTCAAGAGGATGTTGGGAAACAGGCACTCATCCATTGTTGATAGAGTTAATTTATAGATCATTTTGGGGATAATTGGACAATAAATATCAATATGGTAAATGGACATATCCTTTGACCTAACAATTCCACTTTAAGCAATTTCTCCTACAGATAATACGCAATATATATGCAATAATATATAACCTAGTTAAGTATTGCAAATATGTTCATAGGAGCATATTATTGGAAACAATGTAAGGTACATCAATATCATTTAAATAATATATGGTGTATCTGTACAGTTGAATATTATGTTTCTATTAAAAAGAGCAGTGTTTCGGGGCAGCCGGGTGGTTCAGTTGGTTAGAATGTGAGCTCTGAGCAACAGCGTTGCTGGTTTGATGCCCACATGGCCAGTGAGCTGTGCCCTCCACAATTAGATTGAAGATAACAACTTGAGCTGAGCTGCCTCTAGCTACCAGTGGGCAGCCAGATGGCTCAGGTGGCTAGAGCTCATGCTCTTCACAACAAGGTTGCCGGTTCGACTCCCACATGGGATGGTGGGCTGCATCCCCCCACAACTAGATTGAAAAACAGCCACTGAACTTGAAAATGGGCTGCTCCCTCCACAACTAAGATTGAAGGACAACAACTTGACTTGGAGCTGTTGGGTCCTAGGAAAAACACACTGTTCCCCAGTGAAGTTTAAAAAGATGGTTGCCATTGGTAGATGACTGGATTAAGAAACTGTGGTACATTTATACAATGGAGTAGTACTCCGCTATAAAGAAGAATGAAATCCTACAATTTGCAACGATATGGATGGACCTAGAGACTATTATGTTAAGTGAAATAAGTCAGTCGGAGAAAGACAAATACCATATGATCTCACTTATATGTGGAATCTGAAAAACTGAATGAACAAGCAAAGTAAACAGAAACAGACTCATAGATATAGAGGAAAAACTGATGGTTGCTAGTTGGGAAGAGGGTGGGGATGAGGAAGAAGGGGAAGGGATTAGCAGCATAAATAGGTAACTACAATATTGCCACAGGGATATGAAAGACAGTTCGAGAAATATAATAATGTTATAAACATTTTGTGTCAGATGGTCACATGTCTTGTTAGGGAAACCACTTCATCGATGGAGCAGAGGCTTGATCACTGCACTGTACACCTGAAACTGATGTTGTATAATATTGTATGCCAACTGTAATTAAATATATAGATAGTCACAGGATGTGGAGTATACTGTGGAAGGGAGTCAAAGGAATTGTAATAGATAAGTACGATATGGGTGGAGGAGTGGGGTAGCGAATTGGGAGAGAGGGGTTGTCACTTTGAGAGGTAAAAAGAATAACTATTGCACTGTGTTGTACACCTGAAACTAATTTTTTTTAAAAAATATGTTTATTTCACAATAAAAGACTTAAAAAAAAAAAGATGGTTGCTAGATGGGAGGGGGATGGGGATGACAGAGAGGGGGAAGGAGTTAGACAGCATGAAAAAAAAAGCACTGTTTTTTTGTAGGTACAAATGTACCATTTCTCTAAGATATATTGTTGAGCAAAAAGAGCAAGATGCAAAGACTACCACTCTGTAAAAAGGGGATGGGGAGGATATATACATATATATTTGCTTGTATATGCACAAATTAGTTTTGGGTTGATACATAAAACACTGATTATATTAATTGTCTGGGGGAGGGGCACTGAAGAGATGGAAACTGAGGGATGGAGGTAAAAAAGAGAGTTTCCACTCTTTTGCTCCTTTTGAATTTTTTATCATACACCTGCAATGAGAAAATGCAACTTTTACGAGTATGATGATGGCTTTTTTTCATTGTGAAATCAAGGTTCAGAAGAGCAGCTGCTTGGATTCTCTCCAAATTATGATTTGGATAAAGCTGCATCACTTATTATTCTCCCCTGGAATGTAAGAACAAGATGGTAGAAGTTGTGCATGTTGATCTCCCATTCGAATCACCAGCATCTAGATGGGAGGTGCTTGATAAATATGTTTTAGATGACTACTGATTCTAATATAAAGAATAAAAAATTGGAGTCATCACGGTGAGAAAGGGGCGGCTCAATGTGCAATGAAGACTCAGAGACAAAAGCATTTAGGAGTGAAAAGATGGTTATTTGCAAAAATGTTGCAAGGGAGTAGACTTCAAAAGGACTGGCTCAGAGCCAGCCTGCTCCTTCCATACCAGTGCTATGTGTCTACAGCAATTCCAAGAGGATTGTGGAGAGGTGAAGCTGGAGAGGTGGGCAGGGCCAAGTTGCAATGGGCCCTGGACAGCATGCAAAGGAGTGAGAAGAAAGTGAGAAGTTAGAAAGAAACAGGGCCGGCCAAGTGGCGCGGTGGTTAAGTGCTGGCTTGGGACGCCAGTGGCCCTGGTTCGGGTCCCACATGTGAGGGCTAGTGACACTGCCCTCAAAAAGGAAAAAAGAAAGGAAGGAAGGAAGGAAGGAAGGAAGGAAGGAAGGAAGGAAGGAAGGAAGGAAGGACAAACATATTGTTCAGATTACTTTGGCTTCAAGAGACAGAGATCTAAACCAAAGAGGGAATGTATTGCCTTGCATAACTGAGAGTCCAGAGATTCAACAATATCATCAAGATATTTTTTCTCTTTCTCCACCCCCCTCACCCATTTTATTTGTGCTGGCTTCAGTCTCTTTGAGGCTCTTCCCACATGCTGGCATCTGGCAACTCCTGCTTTATGATTAACAAATTATTGGCTCTAGCACTTCCTAATATTTCCAGTAAAAATCTTAGAATGGATCCTTACTGGACAACTTGGGTCACATGCCCATCCCTGAAATAATCCCTGTTTGAAATACTAGTAGGCGAGGCAAGTGTCATGATCACCTGTAAAGGGGAGTGGTTAACACCACTCTAATCTTATGAACCAACAGTGAGGGAGGGATAGTCAGCCCCCCAAAGAAACCAGGATGTAGTTTCCAAACACAAAGATGCTGAACAGGTAAAAATTCCACTCTAAGCAAAAACAAAAGATCAAATGAAGATTGTTCCCTTCTTTAAAAACAAAAGTTGGAAAGAATTTTTGGAGGAAGAAAAAGTAAAGATCCTAGAGAAAGCAGGGGAGATTGTGGGAGCAAACCCTGGAAGAAATGGGAAGGGATGGTGTTCAGGTGGAATCATGGGTGGCTGAGAATAATTATGGACACCTGGGTCTGGGAAGGACTATCTCATCCAGCCCCCCTCCTTCTCTTATGCAAACCTCCCTTCCCCACTCCACACACCACTCCACACACACAAATTAGGATCCCTTACAGGACCATTGGAAAGTTACTTGAACATATTCAACAATGGATGGTTCATAATTTTGGAAAGTATTTAATTTTATTGTCATACAGGTTTGATTTCCTAAAATGTCTGCTTTTCATTGAGCAAAAATCTGGTTCTCAGTTTGCCCTGTGGATTAACAAACTTTAAGGCTACTACTTCATCAAACGATCCTTTAAGTGTTGGAAGATTGCCCCAGTATGTTCTCTTTCAGCCAAACCCAACAAGTTCTTTTGACCACATATCAGGTAACATGGTTTTCAGATTTTTCTGCAGCCTAATTGTCTTTCTCTGAATTCTCATTTGCATGTGTCTCTCTTTAAAAGGTGCTTAAGTATAAGCCTCCTGATGAGTTCAGTATAAGGTGCTTAAATATAATCCTGCCAAGTTCAGCAGGACCATCTTTTTTGTTTTTGCTCCTTTTACCTGGACACTCCACTAACACAATTTAATATTTCATTGGCTTTTATTTATGTATTTATTTGGCTACATTGTATCACAACTCACTCAATTTGAGCTTGTTACCAACAAAATCCTCAGGTCATTTTTCTCATGAATGGTTGCCAAATCAGGCCTTTTATAATTAAGTGGGGTTTTTTTTGTTTTTGTTTTTTGTTTTTATAGAATGAGAATATAATTATTTTATTTTATTTTTTTACAGTGTCACTGGCCCTCATGTGGGATCCGAACCGGGGCCGCTGGCATCCCAAAACCAGCTCTTCACCAATGCTCCATTCGGCCGGCTCAAACTTTCTTTTAATGTTTTTTTTTTTTTTATTTGTTTGTTGTTTGAGGGCAGTGTCACTGGCCCTCATATGTGGGTCCCGAACTGGGGCCTCTGGCTTCCCAAGCCAGCCCTTAACCACCACGCCACTCAGCCGGCCCTGTTTTTGTTTTTGAGCCAAGAGAATGGAACATCTTAATTTTTTTCTTTTAATCCCTTCTTGTTGTTTTTCAGACCCATCCTGGCTTGCATTGCCAAAATGTGACCCTTTATAACCAGTTGGAATAAGGCCTATAGACACTGCTGCAAAAGAAGGGAATGCTCTGGCATTCCATTAACCCAACTAGTCTTTTGGTTTATTCACGGGCCAGCTCTCATGCCTGATTCCTGAATAATCTGGTTTCTGTTCCTTGCTATTGCCTTGGTCACATGTTGCACCACTAATAAGTGGGTAGCCTTTTTAGCCCATAGTATGTGTGTGTGCGCGCGCAAGCGCGACAGAGAGAGAGAGAGAGAGAGAGAGAGAGAGAGAGAGAGAGAGATTTCACCTATGATTTCAGGGCAGTCCCTGCCAACCTTTGCCCCTAGTTCAGCTTTGTGTCAGCTGTTCTTGATGAGTAGACACTTTGGTGCCAGTAAGCTGTTCCACCCTTCTCCAGTGGCCAATGAAAGGATAGCAGCCAGGACAGCTCCAGAGGAATTTGGAATTAGTCACATCTGTCCTGTGCTTTAGAGCATAGCCCTTTACTTTGGTCAGAGCCATCACATGTAGCCAAATGGTCTGATGAGCCTTTGCCCCAAGTCTCAGATTCCTAGATACCCTACCCCCTCAATACCCTACTGGAACTGAAACTTTCTGTACTGTAGCTGTGTCATCTGAGGGGTTCTGATTCCCTTATGACCCCCTCATCTTTCTCATTGAAGACCCTTTCCATGGGGCTGTACATCTGCTTCCAAAATTTCTAAGGGTCTCCCTGATCTAGAATTTGCATACCCACTTGCTGTCTTATGATGTTAACACTTAGAAGCCTTCTCCTACACATCTTCCCAGGTCCTTAGACTAAACCTTTTGCATATATAGACATACTCCAAAGTGAAATAAATTCACCTTTGTCCTTTGGACCTAAGGATTTTGATTGCTGGCCTTTTGCTTTAATTCATCTCCACTGCTCTCTCTCAATGCCAACACTGCCCTCCTATCAGCTTGAGCCTACTTCCCTACCAGGAGTTTCTAAGTACTTGGGGTTCTGAGAAAGTGCCACATATGATAATTAAGGAAAATGAGCAACTGGGACCCTGAGGGTGTGGTCAAAAGCGAACCATCTTCCCTAACTCAAAGAAGGGAGGTACATTGTGTCAGGGTAGATACCAACTGTCCTTTCATCCTGTCTCCCATAAGGCATGCATTCAAGACTAAAGACAGATGCCCTTAAAGAAGGACAGAGGTCTCATTTTCTCACTAGAGCGTAGAGCCCATACCTCAAATATTTGAAGGGCTTACCTGTTTGCCAGGATTTATTTCTCAGTTTTCCCACAAATCTCTGTAATAGCTCATTGTCAGATTGTTTCAGCAGCAATAAAGAAATGATATGTTTTTGCTTCTTGCTCACATATTCTGCATCTCTGAAGAAGAAATGCTGGCTTGAAGAGCAATGATGAAGTAAAACCATCAGTGATATTCTCATCATCTTTCCAAATTGTTTTGTGTGATGCCCTTTTATATTATTTTTTAAAAAGGAATCAGATGTTTTCCTCCAGGGAAATTTCGAACACTCTCTCTGAAAAATAAGACACAGGAATTAAGGGACCATACACTCAGGATTTTCCAGGTTATGACCACAATAAAGAAATGGATGATATCACCTATAGGAGAGAGGTTTTCATAACTCAACGCAATAAATAGGATATAAGAAGTAGTTACTAAATCTAACAGGAAATTTTACAAGAATTCTTAGGTACTGAAATGCTCTTCCTTGCCAATTCAAAATTAGTAGATCAGAAAGTAAAAATAATTTTCTTTGTATTTGTTAGTCAACCTAAGATTAAAAACTGAAAACTCAAGCCCACATCTGTGTGGGACTTTTTCATGGCAAAATAGAAAGTACCTGAAAAGCAGTCCAAATAAAATCATTTAAAAAGAAGTCATGTTGACATACCTACTGAGAAAATGTTCATCAGAATGTTTAGACCAGATCCAAGAATGTCAATCCACCGGTTAGTATGCTGATTATTTTGGGACAGAACACAGATTTCAAAAGGAAAAAATGTAAGATAACATTCAAAGAAACTGCCAATTCTGAATTTGAAGATATTAGCAAATATACTCAACATTTCTTTCATCAAAGAAAGTGAAAATACAGCTTTGTATTTAATACAGATGATTTAAAGGGTTTAAGATAAATATCATTTATTTCAGAATAAAAATATTAAAAAACCATAAGGAGTAAGGTCTTGGAAGAGGAAAAAAGAGAATGAATTCGAGAGCTTCTGGGAAAGAAAATAAGACTGGCTCTTTGCCTGAGTTAGAAGGAACAGTAAAAAGACCTGAAGAAGAGGCAGAGAGATATGACATAGAAAAATGGAAGATGCGGGTGTAGATGCTTCCCTCAAGACCCAGATGTATCCAGTGAAGGAAGAAGGGCTAGAAGCTACTTATTTTTCCCTCACTAGACTATAAAATCTGTTAAGGCAGTGACTGGATCTGTTTTGTCCCCTACTGTAGTACCCACCACCTAGCACAGTACATAGCATATTGTTGATTCTCCATTAGTATATTAGTATTTCTTGAACAAAATGAATGAGTGTGGGAATAGGGACTTAGAAGAGTGGGAAATGCTGGGAATAGCTAAGTTACTCTAAGCATGCAACTCAAATTTTTACTCTAAATTCTTTGAGTGTTCAGACCTGGACTACGTCTGATTTGTTTTCTCTTGTAGCCCGGTTTGTTAATTCAATTAATAATAATAATGAGGAGAGAAGGAAAGAAATAGTTAAAAGATATGATTGATCTGTGTTATGTCTATTAAAATTATGAGCTATTCAGATTTTTATATGTGTATAAATGTATATAAATATTTGGATGTGTGTGTGTATATGTAATAATACAAATACACATTCCATATAAGCATCCCCAGATATTTTCTGCTATATTGCAATTGGTAACAATGATTAGAAAATCTGTCAATTAGTTGAGTTGTGTTCTACCTTCAAAGTTGTAGTATGGGATCAAGATCTGGTAAACACTGGGTTTGAGGATTCAGGGAACAAGCTGGAGATTTGGAGCTGTTGAGGACAGAGAACTAGAAGCAAATCCCTGGGTAGAGATATCTTATCCAGTGGTCAGTTTTAAAAGGAAAGGGCCTAGACATGACTCAATTTGACCAGAATCAAATACCATGGGACTAGTCAGGTCAAATGGAGGGAGAAATGAGCAGGTACTACATAGGAAGTCAAAATCCAAAATTACTGTGTTTGCCTCTTTGGAAGACCCAAAATTCAATGCCTCTGCTAAGATCCTTCAAGCTTTGAAGTCCTCTGCCTTCAGTATCAGACATATTTTCCCTTCTAGGATTTTCTGTTTAAAAGATGAATATTTGAATTAATTTTCATATCACCTCTTGTTGAAATGTGGTATTATAAGGTTATTTTTATTTTATTTGTTTTAAATATTTTTGTGCTATACATTTTCAAACACATATATTCATACATTTAGGTTTCTCAGGTTGGAATTTCTCCACTTGTGAAAAATCAACACAAAGGTACATTAAAGCCTAATTAAGAGAAAATAGTGACTCATTGTTAGATGGGAGTGAGGTGAGAGTGGGATTGAAGGGGGAAGAGAATGAAAGGAACTTCCATTTTCCTCCAGATTTCCTAAGTCTTCAAAACGTAATATTTCAAGGGAATCCATTTTTCATTTTGAAACAAAACAAAAATTCTATACTCGTGTTCCTACTGTGTTTATAAATCAGTAAAATATGAAGGTGGAAACAAAAGAAACACCTCTTTTGATTGATCATCTAGTTTAGTCATCCAAGTCTTTGAATTTGATTGTGTTGCTGATTTGTACTTCTGAAAATAGAATGCCTTAAGTATTGTTTCTAAATCCCCAAATGTATGCTGATAAATTATTCCTCTTCTATTTAACACTGAAACACAGGGAAGATAATATAAAAGAGCTCATGCAATGTATAGAATCAACATTGTACAAAATCTGGATTGGGCAACCTCTTGGC
The DNA here is from genome assembly GCA_033961575.1 of Aselliscus stoliczkanus. NCBI lineage: Eukaryota > Metazoa > Chordata > Mammalia > Chiroptera > Hipposideridae > Aselliscus > Aselliscus stoliczkanus. The sequence goes on from CM066731.1 coordinate 31,767,958, forward strand.
AAGAAATAAATTATAATACAACTTTCATGTGTGGGAATTTTTATTTGAACAAAGCCATCTCTAAATCATAGCACTGTAGTAATTTTTCAGTTGCCCCCTCATTTCTTGACACATAGCATTTAGAAGTTTTGCTTTTATCACAGGATATAAAACCCCTAAGAAACAATTTGAAATTGAATGCAGATCTCTGACCCTGAGACTTCAGATATTTTTCTCCCTTGCTTACTTATCCAACTATTTTAAAATATTATTCTCTTTGATCTTTGATAGGAATGTTGGCTTGGCACAGTCATTTTAGCTCCACACTTGTGATTCTTTTTTTTGAAAACTCCCAACTATGAATTTTTAGCAAGTTAACCAAGGGTCCTAAATTCTCCTCCCTGCTCTAAATATCATGTGATCCATTTAAAGTATTACATGTCATCTTTTGCCTATCTTTTAGATCACACAGACTTTCAATTAGCCATTTTGGATGCTGACCACATTTGCTAGGAAATAACTGTTTAAATATGTTCTTCTCCTAACACATTTCTGATGGGATTCCCCTGGCAAAGGTAGATGGGATTTTAAAAATTGGAACCATACTAGAAACAGACTTGTTTTTGGTAATTGCTGATGAGTTCCCTGACTAGCATACATAGAGCTAAAGTGACAATTTCATTGAACTGAACGACGGCAGAAAAGGGCAAAAGATGGCACCCTACAAAAAAACAGGTTGTCCACTGCCAGTAGGAGTTAGTTTATACACAGTTGCCTTTCCCTACCATCCTCTCCTTGCGTAAATGTTTTATATCTTCTTACTGTTTCAGTGCTGAGATTCTGCCAAAAATACTAATTTAAAAGGAAAACATAAAGATAAAACTTGCAAAAATTATATTACAGGGAGGAATAGTTTTCTTTCTTCTTTAAAATCCTATCTTTCTATGACACACTATCTTCAAATAAAAGCCACTGAAACCAATATCTGCTCATCTTAAAATAACAATATTGATAATAGCTAAATTTACTGAACTGTTCCTAAGTACCAGGCACTCTGCTAAATGCTTTACATTTATTATTTTATCTAGTTCTCACAGAAACCCCAAGAAGGAGGTATTTTTATTACCCTCATTATAAAGATGAGAAAACAGATGTAATGGGATCTTAATCTGTAAGCATTCATCTCCCTGCATAGGCATACCTTGGAGATGTTGTGATTCAGTTTCCAATCCATTACAATAATGCCAATATCGCAATAAAGCAAGTCACAAATTTTGAGTTTCCAACTGCATATAAAATAATGTTTACACTATACTATAGTTTATTAGGTATGCAATAACATTGTCTTAAAAATGTATATACTCTAATTTAAAACTGCTGTATTGCTAAAAGATGCTAACCACTATCTGAGCCTTCAGCAAGTCCTAATTTTTTTGTCTGTGGAGGCATCTTGCCTTGATGTTGATGAAAACACAGTATCTGCAAAGTGCAATAAAACAAAGCTCAATAAAGTGAGGTACACCTGTATTAATAATTTTAGACTTTATATTGGAAGGGCTCTGAGAATCCAAATGCACACATGTACTTTTTCACCCACTGAATATAAATTAACAAGTATAAGTATAATTAGAGCAAAGTGGGGCTACAAGAGGGGGTATAGCATTTTTCAACTTTTAAAGAGTTTCTTCAGTAATTCTGTTTCTAGGTTCCACGAGAAATTCTCCCATATGTGTGAAAAGAAACATGTATAAAAATGTTCATTTATATAGAACTGAAAATGAATGAACTAGAGTTCCATGTATCAACATGGGTAAATCTTAACAATCTTGAGAAAAAAGAAAAGGAGGCTTTAGAATGAAACATTTGGTTCATCATTTATGTAAAATTTTGTTTAGTAAAAAGTATGTTTAGAACATAAAGTAACAGAATATGTTATTTGTGAACATATACTTATGTAGTAAAAAAAAATAAAGATGTGAACCAAATAGGTAAAATGTCCAAGATAACAGATAACAGGAGGAAAGGAATGCGTTGGGGGAAGATACAAAGTAGGCTTCATTCAATTCTGTAATGTCTCATTTCTTTTGCTTTAAAAAATAATACAAATATGAGAAAATGTTAAAAATTGTTCTCTCAGGGGCTACCTGGGTTTATCTTATTCTCTGAAAACTTTTGTATTTCAAAAAATACTTCCATCTTAAGAAATATAAATGGGTATATTCATGCTGGAAAGGGGCAGAAATCACTAGGTAGAACTTGGCCCCTACAGTTTTGGGGTAAAATGTTTTGAAGCAGATTTAATTATATGCCCAATTTATCATGTACTAAGTATACCATGTACATAGACTATCTAGCTTTGAATCTTGTAAATTCAGTGCAGCCTCCAAAATGAACTAATAGTAAAACGTATTCCACAGTGATTTCACTAAGGTGAATTTCTTCATGTGGTTTTATGTTAGCTATACACCACAGGATAGCAGAACCCCCGGGCACCTACGATATTATCAAGGGAACAAGCAGAGCAGTTGTCTGGAGACTGTTATACGTCACACACTTCTGGCTCAAGTCTCCTATCACGGGTCATCATTATTATTTGGGCTGTACATTCCCAAATCTGATTCCCTGATCCCCTCTTCCTCTTCCTTTCTTTATCTCCAACAGCACAGAATTTCAATGTGAAAGTGAATACCCCTGAATGATGCCTAATTAGGCTATGCAGTTTCAACAGTGAGGGTACTTCATTACATTATTTGGTATAAGGTTCTGGGTCATATCTAAAAATACTTCAGCTTGAAAATTAATCTAATCTCTTATTTGCTTTTGTTGGAAGTCTTTTCACTTTCTATGTAATAATGTAGTTGAAGAATACTAAATCCAGCATTACTTAAAGTGCTCTTCGTTTGTTAAAACTGTATTTTGTAAGTGAGGAAATTGTTCTTTGTGTACATTTAAAAATAATCCCTTTCAGTTATATAACTAGCAATCAGTACCAGTTTGTGTGTGGGTATGTGTTCATACACATTTTTTTATACCTGCTTTGTTTCATAAAGAATGAAACATGAATTATAGATACATATGATATAGCACCAGCAAAATTAAATATGAAGTTAGTGAAGGAGTGTATGAAGGATTTAAGTCAGGGGTGAGTTAAGTATATAAAGTACATCCTGTTTAATCTTATACACAGGCCGGAAGGAGGCCACACATGGCTTTAAACTTTTTCACAGCCAAGGGAAATACTGTCAGTTCCACAATTAGGTATCCCAAAGACAAAAACAAATGAGATAATAAACAAGGGAAATAACAACTATACCAGGTACTAAAACCAAAGAAAAACTTGCAGATATTGTCAGAGAGAGTATTATAGCCACAAATTTCATGGCACTTTCTTATAAATCCCTTCATGTAGACCTAAAATACTACACCAAAATGAATTTATTAAGGAAATCTGAGGAGAGGAAGGAGACATGGCAGGGGACTGGGAAGAGGGTGGTCTAGGTACAATCCAGGGCTACAGAATTGCAACTGTTGGTCTTGACATGGGTTTTATTATTAGGATGACCATATAATTTATTGTGTAACCTAGGGCCCCTTGAGAGTGAAAGCAGGTACTATTAATAATTAAGTCCCCACAACAGGTATAAGCCAGGACTCTTCTGAGCAAACAGGGACTATGGTCACTCTCAGATGACCATACACAGGTGAGCTCATATTTTAAATCTCAGTTGGAATAACTCCTACTCTAACAAGCTTCCCTTCACCTAGTCATAGTAGCGAACATTAACTGGTGATTTACTACATGCCAAGCCTCAGTGCTGTACCTGCCTTTACTCATTTAGTCCTGAGAACAACCCAATGGGGTAGGTACTATTTTTACCCCTATTTTGGAGCACGGCATATTGAGCAGGGCCACTGTGAAGCATGTCCACAGAGTGCTGTGCATGGTGTGATCTGTCTGTGGTACCCCTTGTGGTAATGCGGGAAACAACCTCCACAGCTTTACACACGTTGGGCTCAACAATGTGGGTGGTCCAAGTTCGGTAAGTTTCCCAAGGTCCCACAGCTAGAACCTAAGTTATGAAACCTTGTAGATGAGACAAAGGAGGGAACTGTATAAGAAGGAGTTTCTATGATCCTGCCAGGAAAGGAAATGAACCAACTTGGAAATCAGTAAACTTATTCACATAAGGACAGGTAAGGGTGAGTGGTCAGGAAGTAGCACATTCCTGAATCAATTGTGCTAACTGAAAGTTTCCCAAGTCTTCCTGGACAAAGTCCTGGGACTGCCCCCCACCCCCAAACCATATTCAATGACAGTGGGAATAAAGCCCCCAAGCTCCCATTCCTGGTTGAATTTTTCCCCCCCAATGAAACAGCATTCAGGCCAAGCTTCGTGCCTTACGTCCTGTCCTCCTATAACATGTTGTTTCTATCACACTTTTGGCCCTTGTATTCGAGTGTGTCTGTTTCTCTGCCAAGTTTACATGCTTCTGGAGGGCAGGGACAATGCTTGACCATTTTTGTGTTTTCCAGGATCCATGTATGCATGGCTAGGATTCTTTGCTTACTTCCTTTCCTCTCTCCCTGGCATTAAGCTCCCTGCCTTCAAAGTTTAGTGGGAAAGACCTACAAATAACAATGAAGTACTTTACGCAGCAAATTATAGAGGTAGGCACAAAATTGCTGTGGAGCCATAGAAAATGGTCTTGACTTAGCCTGTAAGGACCAGCAAAGGTTGATAAATTGAACCAGGCACAGGAGACGGGAGAGGACATTATAGGAAAAGCAAACAGCACCAACAAAGATGTTCATATTTAAAAGAGAGAGAGGAGGAAGGAAGAAAGGAAGGAAGCTGTATAGTACCACAAATAGCTTAGTGTGACTGAAGGAATTTTTACTCTCTGACACCAATGGATGGGCCAGCATGGTCAATCCCAGCTCTGCTACTTACAAAGTACTTAACTTGAGCAAAGTACTTAACCTCTGGAGCCTCAGATCCTAATTTATTAATTGGGATTATAATAGCACCTTTTATAATTAAATGGCTTAATACTTATAAAGCACTTAGAACAGTTCCTGTCATGTGGTACTTACTCAATAAAGAGTAGCTATTATTGTCACCACACTGTTCTCTTTCTCTCATGCCCCACTTTTACTTCATTCCAAGCAAGTGTATATTCTGCCTATAAAACAATTACCAAAACCATCTATCTCTGTCTCCACAGTATCCACCTTGGTCCAGAGGACTATGATTTCTTTCCTTGATTCTTACAGTAACATCCTAATTGGCCTCCCTGCTTTCAGTCTTTCCCTCCCACAATCTGATCCACAGAGCAACCAGAGTGATCCTTTCCAAAGGTAAGTCAGATTTCACTCCACTTAAAAATCTGTTGTGTCTCATCACACATCTTATCAACCATTTAGAATTCTCCTTAAGACCTTAAAAGGTCTTAAATATGGCTCCCTCTATCTCTCTAATCCCATGTCATTCATATTCCCTTACTCATTATGCTTCAGCCTCTAGCTGCCTGAACATGGCAAGTTTGTCTTTCTAGGACCTTTGTACATGCTGTTACCACTGCTTTCCTCACCCCTTAGCTTGTTTGCCTCCTTCTTGTCTTGTAAAACCCAGCTCAAATGTCAGAGGAGTGGACAAACTAACCTAACAGCTTCCGTGGTTTCTATGTTACTCTAGAAATTTATTTACCTTTCTTTGTTGTTTTCTCTCTGCGCCAACTGTACCCCCACCCCCACCCCACCAACACACACACACCAGAATGTAAGCTCCATGAAAGCAGAAACGGGGGGCTGTCTTTTTCATTGCTGTATTCCCAGTGCCTATAACAGCGAAACTCTCTCCAACATATCAGGCACTCAATAAATATTTATTGAATTATGTTGAATGAATTAGAGAAAGGAGGGAGAAGGCTGCCAAAAATTAAGGCACCTGGGGCCAATTATGATGCTTTTGCAATAATCCAATGAGAAATGGTGAGGCCCTAGCAGTGGTTTTTAACCTTGGCTATGTATTGAAATCACCTGGGGAGTGATCTTAAAAATACTGATGCTTGAGCACCATCCTCGGAAATTCTGATTTAATTGGTGGATGTAGCCTGGGTATCAGGATTTTTAAAAGCTCTGCAGGGAATTCTAATGTGCAGCCAAAGTTGAAACCATAAGGCAGAAGAGGGATACAGGAGGGAGAGTACAAGGATGTTTAGGATAAGCAGGACTTGGTCGTTAATTATGAATTGGAAGCAACTAAAAGGAGGGTTCCTGAGAAGAGTCCTAAATTTTTGGCTTGGGTCTGGGTGAATGAGAGTCAAGTTTTGAGAAAGAAAAATTCTGTCTTAGGCAGACTAGGTTTGAGGTGCCTGTGAGCATTCGGGTGTAGATATTCAATAGATATTCGTTTCTCAATAGATTTATGTTGCATTAATGAAGAGTAGGAAATCCCTCCAGTTTTCAAGAAGACAAGCAGGAAAAGGTATTTCTGGAAAATGACAATTGTACAGTGTACAAGACGACTCCCATTCAGCACAGCCTCTTTACTCATAACCCCCTGCCAAGCCAATGGCCCCATCTGTTCTGAAACGTTGTTCAACATGGGGATATATTTTGAAGAAAGATTGTTATGTATGTTTACTGTTCTATAAATCCATTTAACTTGCTATTCATGTACAATCTACAGGCTTAAAGTATCCCATTGATTAAATTGCTGGGGGCCTTCAAGTAGCATTTAAAGGAATACATAACAGCTTCAATTTTTCCAGTACATGAAAATAAACATACCCATCATTACTTCCTTTAAGATTCATGGTCAAAGATACTTAGACCTAAACTGCCTAGCCTTTTTAGTTCTCTAATTGGTAAACATTTACTGGGTTACCAAAGATACCAAGGACTGTCTGAAAGACCATTGCTCCTTGGTTTGTTTCTAATTTAAGTCAGACACACACTAAAACAAGTATGGAAAGGGTGATAAATTTAGTTAAGTAACAGATGGCAACTGCACATTCTGTCAAGCATCTATCACGTTCCATTCCTCAGTATTCCAAGGAAGAGGGACTCTAAATATTGGAGAGAAATAAACGAGGAGGGAATAGGACCAGATCTGAACTGAACGTGTTTATTCCACTAAGAATTGACACTAAAGTCATGCGTAGGTTAAAAAATTCAAAGGGGAATATGACTGGCTGAAACTGGAAGAGGGGTTGTGAACAGATAAAGCCATTCAGAATACATCAATTAGGACTGAAATATGAATTCTGAAGACTTGGACGACTTTGTGCAACTGGCGGGGAGGGAGGGGAAGGGAAGCGGAAGACAATTCTCCGAACCCTCAATTAGGGTGTTACACTGCGGCTAAGCGCAGCCCCCACGGCAGACTGAGGTCTATTAAAACTAAAAGAGCAAAGGGGGGGGGGTGCGCCGCCCCTCTCGGGGAAGGACATTTCCTAGAGGAGAACCGCAGCAACTCGCTGCCACATCCCGTCCCCGCTCGCCCCAGGGCTGCCAATCTAGCAGGTGCACCGTGAGAACACAGAAAGAACGAATACGTAACGGCGCGCGACATGCCCAAAGCCAGGGTCCCCAAGTCCAGCCTCTCTTCACTTCGGAAGCAGCCCAGCCTGTCCTTGGAGGAAACACCTGCCCCCACAGCCCAGCGGCTCGGGGCGAAGTCCTGCGAGCCGGAGGGACACGAAGGGTGGCTGCCTGCTCCACGCAGGGCTCGGGCTACACGGGGCTGCGGGGCCGCGTTCCGGGCTACCGGGGTCACAGGTGGGACGCTCCCAGGCGGGCGCGCGGAAAACGTGCGCGACGGGACGACCGCCGCCTATAGCCGATCGCGGCGGGCCCCTGGGCGTGACGCCATGACGTACGGCGCGGCGGGGCGGGGCGGGGCGGGGCGAGGCGGGGCGCGGCGGGAAAGGGGTGGGGGCGGGAGGAAGGGGTGGGAGGAGGAGGCGGAGACAGCGGGGGCTGAGGGCGGGGGAGAATGGCAGTTGAGACGCTGCTTCCCGGGAAGAGCCGTCAAGACCGAACGGCGGAGGAGGAGTTCGGGAAAGCGGCCGTCGGGACCCCTCCTCTGCCTTCCCTCCGCCCCAGCTGAGCGGCGCCTCGGCGGGTCCGAGGCGCGCGCTGCACTTCCTCCGGCTTGTGCCGCCGCCTCTGGGAGGTGGGCCTGCTCGCCGCCGCGCCGAGGAGTTGAAGGTACTGGAGGACACCGGAGGAGGGGACGCCCGGGACGGGAGGGCAGGGGCGGCTCCCGTTTCCGATGCGAGGCGCTCTCTGCACGGCCGCTGCCCTCGCGCCCCTAGGCCCCCCGGGACGGAAATGGATTCGGAAATCCCACGGGAACGGCGCCCCCTCTCGTGCGCAGCTCGGGGCTCGGGCCTCGGATTGGTTCCGCGCCCCACCCCCCCGCAGGCCCGGGCGCCCCGGGGGCCGCGCGGCCTGAGCCGGAGCGTGGGGACGGGCCGAGGCGGCGCTTCCACTCGAGCGCTTCTCCAGCCCCTGCAGCAGGCGACACCGAGGGCGGCCGCGGCGGGGAGGCGGCAGGGGCGGAGCGCATTCCTGACGGGTGAAATCGGCTCTAACGGGACCCATTTCCGGGCCTCGCTGCAAATTCGGAGCCGGGGCCAGCGCCCCACCCCCACCCCCATAGCCCCCGACCCCTGTCTCCGGAGGCCCCAGGGAAAGCGAGGCGTGCTTCAGGGCAGCTCCATCAGGACAACTGTCACCTCCTTCCAGAGCAGGAATGCTACAGACGGAAAATGGTGTATAGCCTTGGAGTCCAGTATGTGTTACAGGGGTCTCCCACCATGGTCTCCCTCTCGCCAAATCTTCAGGGGGGTTCCAGCCTTCACCTGGAAAGTCATTGTACTATTTGTAATTTCCAGTTGTTCCTCTCATCTGGTTTCCCTTCTTACCGTGGCTCTTGACCCGTTTCCATTAATGGAACGGAAAAGAAGTTCAGGGTTCCCTTAACCCCGCGACTCGGTAAATACCAGGGGAGAGAGTGATGAAGGTGGCATATGGGAGACGGGTCTTAAATTTTTTCCCCAGTAGCCCCTGAAGGTAGAAATAGAAGAACGGCGCTTTGTTCTAGTTCCTATTTACTATCCACAATGTTGCAGAATGTTCTGTTGGGTTGACGTGGGAAAGGACAGCGTTTTGAGTGGCGCTGCGATTTTCAGACCCAGATGTTGGCTGCAAATGCTAGTTTAAGACGTTAGTAAACAGGGGAGGCATCAACACGCCTGTCCCCTGACCCTCGTGCCTTAAAATGTTTTTGGTGTTTCCTTTCCATGGCACTTTTTTGGGGCGTAAGAATGGGGCTATCTTTATTTTTATTATTGTTTTTTTAACCTGGATTTCTTGACCCTTTTGGTTATCTGACGTGATGCCTAAATTTCATTTTCAGTTTTGCCATTAATCATCTTAATGCGCATCTTTCTATTTCTGTTTATAATGAAGCTGTTACCGTGTTTGTTTGTGTGTTGCTTCCTTAACACCCCCACTGTCTGCACTGAATTAAAACGTAAACACTATAGAAGTATATTTAGAAAAGGGCGATGATATATTGTTAACTCTTATTTTCAAGTGTTCTTTCCTTTCTACTTACAATTCCAGTGTAAAGTTTAGTAAGTCTCGGTACTTAATAAACCAGATTGCACAGCAACAACAACAACAGCAACAACAAAACCCTCTTTATTTGTTAGTTTATTCTCCTTTTTTATTACAGTATACAATATGACACGTTTAAATTTCACGTGTCCATGGAAACTATGGTAATCAAGGTGTCTTTCTAAGGAAAAAAATTACATTTGGCAACTAACAGTATTATTATTTCAATATCTCTGACTTCTAAGGAGGATTCCAGTTAAGATTAACTTTTAAAACTGCAACATTTTATTTTAGGAGTTGAAGCACAACCCAATTCCTAGTCTCCAAATAGTAGCCACTTGAAATATTGTTTCATTTGGGGAGAATGCCTCAATTGATCATTAGAGTTTATATTAAAAAAAAAAAGTCCATTTTACTGTCATTTAGTGTTGGATTTGTGTGTGTGTGTGTGTGTGTGTGTGTGTGTGTGTGTGTGTGAGAGAGTGATTTTTAGAATTTTGGGTTTTTTACTTGATTAAATGAAACCATATTTTTTCTATCTAACATATGAAAGATACTAAGGTTAGTATCTGTTTTTAGCATCTTGGTAAAAAATAAATGCATTTCAAAAATTTGAAATTGGGGGTACCATAAAGTAATATTTTTGCAGTTGGGAATGTAAGACACTTGGGGTCTCCTCTGTTTAATGAGATCATATTGAAAGATACTGTTTGTTCTTATGGGTTTGTTAGATGGTATTAGATATAGATAATTTGAAGCAAACTTTTTAAACACTGGAAGAATCTCTTGTATATTATGGCAGTTTTTGATTTTGTCTTAAACACTTACTAGATTTATCACACATTCTTTGGTTTATAATCATCACCCTCCCCCAACCTTTTTTTTTTTTTTTTTTAATCTGGAGGGCACTGAGGACTGAAAAATGTAGTTCTATGAATTTTTCAAGGGGGATAGGGAAGATAATTATTTGTGATAAGATGTAAAAGTCCCTAGTCAAGTGTTGAGCAGAGTATGCTAGAGAGAAATTTTGTTGCATTTACATCTGAATTGACTCTTTATATTTCTTCTCTACTCAGGTTATAAAGGAAATCTTAGAGAATTGTTGTTTGTTTTTCTGATGCTACGGAACAAGTGACAGTTGATTGTTACTGGCTGGTTTCCTGCTGACTAAGCTTTATGCTCTTTTATTGTTTGAGGTCCATATAAAAATTAGGCCATTTGGGGCTTGAAAGCCAAAGAAATGCTGAATTTCTAAATTTATATTTGATTGCATATTCCATTGTATTTGATAAACTAGCACTAGTAAATTATTGAAAGGACCTATGGTCATATATGAAATACATTAGCTTAAAGATTTTGGTTTGACTCCATTTTTTTTAGCAAATTGTTAATAATTACTTATAGAGTATAGCTGATTTTTCATAGGTGATTTTTTTTCTCCAAGCAGGCGTAATTATTATTTTTTTTCAGCTTTTTTTTTTTTTTGGAAATCCTAAAAGATCAGTTCTTTGTTAGCTGACAGAGGATGTGTAACATTGAAACAGCTATGTAGCCACACCTGCACAGCTAAAGACTGAGGGATAACATTCCTTTGCTAAACACATCTGTATTTCAGATGGTGGTGGAATTCAACCAAAAAAGGCAATGAAGTCATTTCGGATGTTTAAAACTTGGGTACTTCATTTGCTTCTCAATAGCTATCATATGTCAGTAATACTTTCTGTATTAAAGTGCGAAAAAATAGCACCTTTTGATAAAGTCGTTTTTGCTTGTATTGCTCTCTTTGTAGCAGCTGTCAGTAAAACCTGAACAATTATTTTGTTTATTGGTAACATTTTCTTGAAAGCTAGGCTATTACCCTTTAAAGCATTATGTATTCTTGTCTTATTGATATTACCTAGTATTTTATTTTACAAATCATTTGCTAGAGATATACTACATGTTAATTTGTTTTGGAAATCCTGTTTGCGAGAGTTTTTTTCTTATGTGAAAGTCTCAATGGGACAAAACTGATGAGTTGTTTTAGCCCTCAGATAAGTTTGTGCATTGAATTAATTACAAAGCAGAAGGCTGACTCAAATCACCTTAGTTTGTTTAAGCCCAAAAGAAACTTCAAAACTCAGTCTTAGGGCCAAAAACCGGGATTTGGCCCCTTCAAATAATGTACACTTAACAATTTTCAACCTTTGTCCTTCTCTGGAGACCCCTGAATGTAAAATAGCCCTGGCTGTGATGTGACTAGCAGGCAGGATGCCAGTTTGAAGAGACTCTGATAGAAGTGAGCCATAAGGAGGGAGCAAACTATTGGGTTGTCAGAAAAGTCATGACGTATTTTTTCTGTGTTTTTCATTGCAAAACTGCATCGTGACTTTTCCGACAACCCTAAATAATTAGAGGGAAGGAGCAAGAAACCAGGCTATTGGAATGTGATAGTATTAGGCCTCCAGATAAACATTATAAACATAATAATGTATTCTAAATTGAATTATTCTTACACATTATCACAAATGAGATAATACATTTGAAATGTATAGTGGATATGTAGGAGATAATGTAAATTCAACGATGGCAGGGACCATTCTCTTTGTTCACTCTTTAAGTATAAAGCCTGACAATAATACAAAAATAGATACTGAATAAGTGTTTGCTAACTGAATAAAATATGTATAACATAAAGTATTTCTTTTTGGGGGTTAATTTTATTAAGTTTATTTGGGTGACATTGGTTAATAAAATTATATATGTTTCAAGTGTACAACTCTATAATACATCATCTGTTTATTATATTATGTGTTCACCACTGAAATTCAAATCTCTTTTTGTCACCATATACCCTTTAGCCTTGTCTACCTCTGCACCGCCCTCCCTTTCTCTGGTAACCACCAAACTGTTGTCTGTGTCTATGAGTTTTTGTTTGTCTTGTTTGTTCATTTGTTGCTTTCATTTTTATATCGCACATATGAGTGAAATCATGGCTCTTGACTTTTTCCATCTGACTTATTTCACTTAGTATGCTATTCTCAAGAGTCATCCATGTTATCACAAATGGCAGTATTTCATCTTTTCTTACGGCTATGTAATATTTTACTGTATATATATATATATACCACATCTTTATCCAGTAACCTATTGGACACTTCGGTTGTTTACATATCTTGGCCACCGTGAATAATGCTGCAGTAAATACAGTGGTACACATAACTTTAGGAATAAATGTTTTCAAATTTTTGGGGTAGATAACGCAATAGAGGGATTACTGGGTCATATGGTAACTCTTTTCTTAATTTTTTGAGGAACCTCCATGTTGGCTGTACCAATTTACATTCCCACCAGCAGTATATATGAGGGTTCCTTTTTCTCTACACTTGCTGTTCTTCAACACTTGTTATTTGTCTGGTTGGTAATAGCCATTCTAACATGTATAGTGGGTGTATAGGAAATAATGTAAACTCAGTGATGGCAGGGAGCATTCTCTTTGTTCACTCTTAAGCATAAAGCCTGATAATAATACAATAATAGATGTTGCATAAATATTTGCTAACTGAATAAAGTATGTATAACGTAAAGTATCTATTTCTTTTTGGGGGTTAGTTTTGTTAAATTTATTGGTATCTCATTGTGGTTTTGATTTTCATTTCCCTAATAGCTAGTGAAGTTGATTATCTTTTCGTATATCTGTTGGCCGTTTCCATGTCTTCTTGGGAGACGTGTCTGTTCAGTCCCTCTGCTCATTTTTAATTGGATTGCTTTTTGTTGTTGTTATTGTTGAGTGGTATGAGTTTTTATATAGTTTGGATATTAGCTCCTTATCAACGGTGTTGTTTGCAACTCTCTTGTTCGGTTAGTTGCCTTTTTATCTTGTTAATGGTTTCTTTTGCTGTGCAGAAGCTTTTTAGTTTGATGTATTCCCATTCATTAATTTTTGTTTTTACTTTCCTTACCTTTGAGGTCAAATTCATAAAATCTTCTCTGAGACCAAGGTCCATAAGTTTAGTATCTATGCTTTCCTCTATGCAGTTTATTGTTTCAGGTCTTATATTTAGGTCTTTGACCCATTTTCAGTTAATTTTTGTGGATGGTGATAAATAGTCTAATTTCATTTACATATGGCTTTCTAATTTTCATTTATTGAAGAGGCTTTCTTTTCTCCATTGTATGTTTTGGCTCCTTTGTCGAAAATTATTTGCCCATATATATGGGGGTTATTTCTGGGCTTTCAATTCTGTTCATTGGTCTCTGTGTGTGTGTGTGTTTTTGTTTTGCCACTACCATGCTGTTTTGATTATTGTTGCTTAGTATAATTTGAAGTTAAGGAGTGTGATACCTCCGGCTTTGTTCTTTTTTCTCAGCTTGCTTTGGCTATTTGGGTCTTTTGTGGTTCCATATAAATCTGATGTTTTTGACCTGTTTCTTTAAAAAATGCCATTGAGATTTTGATGGGGATTATATTAAATCTGTATATTGGTTTGGGTAATATGGCCATTTTAACTATATTTATTCTTCCAATTTATGGACATGGAATATCTTTCCATTTTTTTTTGTGTCTTCAATTTATTTTAATAATGTCTGTAGTTTTCAGTATTTAGGTCCTTCACATCCTTTGTTAGATTTATTTCTAGGTATTTTGTTTTTGTTGCAATTGCAAATGGAATTGTTTTGTTTTAATTCCTTTTTCTGAAATTTTATTGTTAGTATATATAGGAGCACAGTGAATTTTTGTACATTGACTTTGTATCCTGCAACTTTACTGTATTTGTTTATCTTTTATAATAGTTTTTGGTGGAGTCTTTAGGGTTTTCTATATAAGGAGTCATGTCATCTGCAAAATGTGATTATTTGACTTCTTCATTCCCAATTTGGATGCCTTTCTTTGTCTTGCCTTATTGCTCTAACTAGGACTTCCAGTACTATGTTGAAGAACAGTGATAAGAGTGGGCATCCTTGTCTAGTTCCTGATCATATGATACTAGATGAGTGTTTGTCATATATGGCCTTTATTATGTTTATAATACTTCCTTCTTTACCTATTTTATTGAGTGTTTTCATCATGAATGTATGTTGTGTCTTGTCAAATGCTTTTTCTTATCTATTGATATGATCATATGCTTTTTATCCTTTATTTTGTTTATGTGATATATCACATTGATCAATTTGCATATGGTTAGCCATCCTTGTACCCCTGTAATGAACCCCACTGGATCATGATGTATTACCTTTCTAATGTATTGTTGTAGTCAGTTTGTTAGTATTTTGTTTAGGGTTTTTGCATCTGTATGCATTAGCAATATTGGGCTGTAGTTTTCTTTTTTTGGCTTGTCCTTGCCAGGTTTTAGTACCAGAGTAATGTTGGTGACATAAAATGAGTTAGGAAGTATTGCCTCTTCTTCAATTTGTTGGAAGAGTTTAAGCAGTATAGGTATTAAATCTTCTTTGAATGTTTGGTAGAATTCACTAGTGAAGTCATCTGATGGTCTTAGACGTCTACTTTTTGGGAGGTTTTGATTGTTTCAATTTCCTTTAAACTATTTCATAACTTTATGTACAGCAGGGCTATCTAATAGAAATCTGTTAGTCATAAATGTAATTTAAGATTTTCTGTTAGGCACATTAAAAAGTAAAACAAATGATATTAATTTTCATAATATATTTAACCCAGCATATTCAAAATATTATTGTTTCATCATGTATTAATGGCATTACATTTTTCTATTCATACTAAGTCTTCAGTCAGTATTTTTTTACACCAGACAGCATGGCTCCAGGGGCATTTTGTATGAAATGTTTTATTTCCACAGAAATTATTTTGTCTTTTTTATAGTCTTTTCCTAACTGATGGACATGTCTTTTGAGACCAAATACAGAAGTACATATGTCATTTAACTGGAATTACTAAGTTGAATTGAAAGTCAGAATACCTGATTTCTCTTGGTTTCACAACTCCTCCAAAATGACTGTGCCTTATTCTCTTTCCCTGTATATAAAATGAGAGAAAATGTGTTATCATATATTTCACTGGGTTAGTATAAATTATGTCTTCCAAACACTCTACTCAATCTAGGCTGTTAGAAAAAGAGATCTTTTTCATTATTAGTAACTTGTCATAACAAGTCTCAGTATAAAAATCAGAGTATAAAGACAAAAGGAGTAAGTCCCCACAGAATTATTGCATTTGGAGTCCTGTTACCCCCTACATTGAAATCAGTTACAATGCATAAATCAGTACAAGATACTCTTGTAACATGGAATCAGGAGAGGTGACTAGGTCTGTTTGAGCACCAGATTTTAAACCTCTGATCTGTTTAAATATTGCTTGAACTAATCTGTCTTTCAGTTTTTGTTTGTATGAGTAACTGACACTTCTTACATACTAGGTGTCCTTAAATCAAAATCATGAAACAAGGTCCTTTGGAAATGGGGTGGGGACTGATAAGTGCATATAAGCAGGGATAGTTAAACAATCATTTAGAAAAGCCTATCATCTCATAGTATGTGATGTATAGTGCAATGACTAGTTCTTTTATCCACACCAAGGTGGCAGTGGTTATCTGGTAAGCAGTTGTACATGGCCAAATTCCATACATAGTTAAATCAAACAGATATCTCCTTATCGCCATCCCCATTAATTTTTTTTTTAAATAACCTTTTTAAAAAAAATTATAGATTAATATCCTTTGGCGTTTTGCATAAACAAAACACACTTTACTGATTTACTTAGCAAAAATTTCTGGAATTCATGTTGTAGGTTGTTTGGTGACCCTCAGAAAGAACTGTTCATATCCTATTCTTTGGAACCTGTGAGGGATATCTTATTTGGAAAGAGTCTTTGCAGATATAATTACAGATTTTGAGATGAGATCATCCTGTATTATCCAGGTCGGTCTAAAATCCAATGACAAGTTGTCCTTACTAAGAAAAAGCAGAGGGCATTACAGGTACAAAGGGAAAAGACACACAGAAGAGGAAGAGGCAGTGTTGACCCACAGAGGCAGAGATTGGAGTGCTGTGGCCCCAAGCTGAAGAATGCTTGTAGTCACCAGAAGCTGGTAGAGGGAAAGAACAAATCCTCCCTCTCAGCTCCAAAAGGAAGCATGACCCTGGTGGATTTTGGACTTTCAGCCTCCAGAACTGTGAGAAAATAAATTTCTGTTTTCTTAAGCCACCCACTTCATGGTAATTTGGTATAGCAGCCACAGGAAACTTAACATACAGTCAAAAGTCTTTAGTAAACCAAAGATCTATGCTTATCTTTGTTTTATATCCTGCATGTGACTATCAGAGACTAGACAGTCCTTCCTTTAGAATTCTGATCCTTTCATAGAAATGTCAAAGGAAGTGTCCTTAATACCCTCAGATTTCGACAGATCTGAGGAGGATATATCCTATATGATACATTGTTATTTTTTGTCATGTCACTCCTTTACTCTTTCCAATTTGCCTCTGCTTTGCTCTTGGCTTCTTAAGACATAGTTTACGTTTAGGGGAGAGGGTGAGTAAAATATTGATGGGGATAGACCAAAAGGTTTTGTCTTCTGAAAGTATAATTCCTGAAAGGTCCACCTTTTCTAATTCTTTTACTGGATTCTCCTTTTCTCCCCAGTATCTAAATGCTGGAATGCCCCAGGGCTTAGCCCTTACCCTATATTACTCGTTTGGTGATTTCATCCGTGCTCATGATTTGACACACCCTCTGTTTCACCACTCCTCCCAAATTTGTATCTCTAGCCCAGACTTTTTTCTGAACTCTAGGCTTGTCAGACAGGTATTTGGATATACGTTCCCACCTAAGATATAAGAAGCATCTCAAACTTAAAAAAAAAAATGAACTGCTATCTTAGCTCTTCCCTAAAACTTGTTCTTTTCACAGCTTTCTACATTTCAGTAAATAGCAGTTTCAGCCTCCTGGTTAATCAGGACAAAATCCCCTTGGAATCCATTAGGAAATCCTATCAGTTGTATTTTCAAAACATTTTTATCACTTCCACTGATAAGGCCATCATCATCTCTCTCCTACATTATTGTAGTAGCCTTTAAATTGTTCTCCATGCTACTACCCTTACCCACTTCTTTCCATTCAATTCTTTTTCTTTTTTTTTTTTTAAGATTTTATTGGGGAATTGGAGAAGGGGTACAGCCAAGTTGTTGTCCTTCAGTCTTAGTTGTGGAGGGCGCAGCTAGCTCAGCTCCAAGTCCAGTTGCCATCCAGCCGCCCGTCAGCAGCTCGCGGCCACTCAGCTCAAGGTGCTGTGTTTAATCTTAGTTGCGGGTGGGCTACGCCCACCCTCCTATGTGGGAGTCACCAGCAACCTTGTTGTTAGGAACATGCACTTTCACCAGCTGAGCCATCCTGCCATCTTTTGGCAGCTCAGCAGCAACTTAGCTCAGACACAGCTCACTGGCCCATGTGGGAATCAAACTGGCAACGCTGTTGCTCAGAGCTTGCACTTTTAACCAACTGAGCCAATTGGCCAGCACCCCATTCAATTCTTAACACTGGAATTATCCTTTTAGTTTACTCAGTTTCTAAACTGCCTGTTTAGAGGCCCAAAAAGTTTCCCCATCTCACTTAGAATAAAAGCCAAACTCCTTACCATGGCTTATGAAGCCCCATACAACCTGGCCCCTTTACATCTCACATATTATCCTCCATGCTCATTTCCCCTTGGCCACGTCTGGCCTCTGGGCTATTCCTTGAATATTCCAGGCACATGCCTGCCTTCAAGCTATTCCTCTGTCTTGGATGCTTTTTCCCCAGATTTCCACATGGCTAGCTCCTTTATCTCCTTCAAGTTTTTGTTTAAATGCTTTTTCAGTAAGCTCTGTTCATCCTTAAAAAAAATTGTAGGGGCCGGCCAAGTGGCGCGGTGGTTCAGCGCTGGCTTGGGAAGCCAGCGACCCCGGTTCGGTTCCCACATGTGAGGGCCAGTGACACTGACCTCAAAGAAAAAAAAATAAAATAAAACTGTAATCGGTACCAGACATACACACTCTCCTGATCTCCTTTACTTGGCTTAACTTTTTTCCCACATTCTTGCAAAGAATCACAGTAAAATATTTAGATGAAATATTCATAAAATTGCAAACTTCCATGTAAAAGTATGAAACAAGTTTTAGTAGTTTATTTATGATTACCGACCTAGAATGATTTATGGAGATAAGATGGGAGTTAGGCCTTGAAAGAAGAGTAGGGCTTTAGATAAGCAGAGAAGATGGAAAAAAGTATTCCAGGCAGAGACAAAGGCATAGGAAAAGGCACAGAGGTGAAACTATCAGTATTTTGTTGATATATTCCTTCTGAGGATTACTTTCTTTTCTTTTCTTTTCTTTTCTTTTCTTTTCTTTTTTTTTTTTTTTTTTGAGGGCAGTGTCACTGACCCTCATATGTGGGACCCGAACCGGGGCCACTGGCGTCCTAAGCCAGCGCTTAACCACCGCGCCACTCGGCGGGCCCTGAGGATTACTTTATAATTTGAAGAAAATTTTAAAAATAACTTCCAGGACTTCTACCAAACAGCTCTTCCAATCTGTACTAAATCATTGTATTAAATCATTGTGTGTGCACACATGCTTAATTTTGTGATATACACACACACATATACACACACACTGGGGGTACCAAAAAAATGTATACACTTTTTTTTTTTTTTTTAGCTGAGCCATCCTGCCACCTGTTGGCAGCTCAGCTCAGCGGCAGCTCACCTCAGGCTGGGCATTGAACCGCTGTTGCTCAGAGCTCAGCTCTCACTCTTGAGCGAGCTCTTAACCAACTGAGCCATTCGGCCGGCCCTTGTATACACATTTTAAGAGCTGTTATCTATGCTCAAGCAGTAGGTCACCATAATCAGAAGTGGCTGGACACTGATGGTAACCACTTTGAGCACCTCTTGTAATTGCAGAAGTCACACGTGACTTGTATTCATCTTTTGTTATTGGTATATATTGAGTATTACAGTTTTAATAGTTTTTTCTTTTCTTAAAATGTGTATACATTTTTTTTGGCACCCACCCTCTGTATATACACACATGTATAAAACATAAAATTAAGCACACGCACACACAATGATTTACCTAACCAGAGGTCTCTTTGATCCCTTATGTTCTTTAGGAGAAAGAGGCAAATGAACTTCCAAAATTGGAGTGGCAGGATGCTACCATTATCGATAATTTTTATTGAAAAAAAACCTTTCAGAAAAAGCGGTTAGGACAAAATTAGATCAAGCACTTAATAAATACTTGTAATTGTCCAAATAGTAGAAGTATTCAGATTAATAATTTAATTTATAAAATTCAGTTTGCAAAGATTATGCTCATTCCACTAGATTTACGAAGACAAAAGAGTATACTAATGAGAGAATTTGGAGATATTTTTAAAAGAACAAAAACAAAATTATTTGTTTATTTCAGAAAATCTTCATTACGGCTGAGTGGTGCAGTGGTTAAGCGCTGGTCTTGGGAAGCCAGCGGCCCTGGTTTGGGTCCCACATATGAGGGCCAGTGACACTACCCTAAAAAAAACAAAACAAAACAAAACAAAACCATTATGCACTTTTAATCCTAGAGTACGCTATGTATTAAAACTATATATTTGTATATTAGAACCAGAGTCTTTTAGAACCAAGGAACCTTAGAGATTATCTGGTCTAGTCATTTTTATAAGGAAATTTAAATTTAAATAAGTAGACAGACTTGGCTAAGATGTCAGACTAGGTTTGTGTTTCCCTTTTATTTATTTGTAGCAGTGAGTATTTTAACCTGTTGAAAAATTTTTTGACAGCTGGATGCCTTTTTTAAAACTTATTTTATAACTTTTTCATGTCCTTGGGCACTCCGTCACACCTGGTATTTTGCACTATGCTTTCCCTACTATTTCCCTGTTGGGGTATATTGTTTGCCCTGTTGAACAAAGAAGGCCTGGAATGAGCTAGCCAAAAATCTTTTTTTTTTAATTAAAGAAGTGGAATGAATAATGCTTTTTCTTTCTACAGCAGCTTTTTGTAATGGATTGAGGAATGAATATTATTTGTAGTGAGTATTATTAAAAGCATAAAGTACAGTATTATTCTACCTCATAATCAAGAAAGGCTTAAATAGGTAAATGTGGCAGGTGTGTGTTTGTGAAGCTATTTAAGAGCTATCTCTTTGGGGAAGCTTTGTAGCATATGGGAATAATTCATTTTGAACTTTTAGTTTCTGTGTCTGGGAGATATAGAAACTATCTTAAGGATAGAGCTCAATGTAGTATATTTGAGTGTTCCTAAGTTTCACTGTCCAAAAAAGTTGCTGGAAACTGATACTAGCCTATGCTAACAATCAGTTGAATTACACCCACCTCCTCCATTTATAAATAGTTAACTTGAAGTTATTTATCCCGTTTTTAATATTAAAAAGACCACTTGAGGTAGATTTGTAGCTATGTAAACATAAGACTGGAAACATTAGTTACATTTACCTTAGAGAAATTTATATACAGTAATGACATATTCCAAACTTCCAAGTGGCTAGCTATTCTGATTATATTAGAAAAGCCATTTCAGAGCCAACTATTTCTTTCATTTTATTTTTAACCTTCAGTGTGATAATCCCTCCAACACTTTTATCCAGTAAATGGTTTAGTTCCATTTGTGCCATCTTCGCATGTTTATAATATTCGGTTGTCGGAAAAGTCCTGACATATTTTTTCTATATTTTTCGTTGCAAAAATGCGTCATGATTTTCTCGAGAACCCAGTAGTTACAGCTAATATTTGTTAAGTGATTAATGTGCCACACACTATGCTGGATACTTTATGTTATCTTAATTAATCCTCATAATAATCCTGTAGACTGTAGGTATTATTATTCCTAATTTACAGTTGAAGAAACTGTTGTATTAATTTAACTCTAATAAGTGTCAGAGGCTGAACTTGAACCCAAACTTTGTGATGCCAAAGTTCATGCTTTCCTCTCTGAATAAAATACAGGCTATCATTTGTATACTATTTGTATACTATTTAAAAAATCCTTCCCCAGGCTACTCTAAAGTATTACTTCATTTTATCTTCCACCACTAAGGTGAGTAAGATCATTTTATCTGAAACAGACAACCCCAAAATCTAATGGTGGGACATAATGAAAGTCTATTTCTCACTCACACAAGGAACCATGTGGAAGACTCATGTATCCAGATTGCTTCCATCTTGTGATTCAGCTGTCCCCTAAGGCTTGCTGGGAGTCAACCACAAGAATTACATTCAGCAAGCCAATGAGGGAAGAGCTAGAACTCAAAGGATGTTTGAAGTGATAATTTAGGGACCAGTTTTGGAAGGGCCATTCATCATTGTATTCACATTGCATTGACCAGGACTGGACATATGGCTGTATCTAGTTGCAAGTGGAATGGAAATGTAGTTGTCCCATGTACTCAGAAGGAAAATGAAATAGGTGAGGATATAACAACATCTCTGCCTCAATTGTGTTTTCTCTGTTTTAAAAATGATACGGAGAGGGCCGGCCGAGTGGCACGGTGATTAAGCACTGGCTTGGGAAGTCGGCAGCCCCGGTTTGGGTCCCATATATGAGAGCCAGTGACACTGCCCTCAAAAAAGAAAAAAAAAAAATGATACAGAGAGGTTGTTAGTGAACTAAATCCTTAAAACCATTTGGTATAAAACCATAAAACCTTCATTTCCCTAAATTTCCTTGGATCTGTATATTATATGCTCATGTTTCTGAGGAGACATTCAAATAATTAAGACATTTAGATTTCTAGCATCATTGCTGATTCGCATTGGGCATCAAATACTGTACCTCTTTGTGTCATTATATTTTAAATAAAGATATTATTGACTTAGGAGGAATGAAAAACTTAAAAACATTTTCAGTGACAATTGCCATTTTAAGTGAAGATCATATGATAGCACTATGATATCTTTATGTACATATTTATAATCAACCTGTTCTTTGAGTATACAATATTGATTAGCCTTTATTGTATAACTTTGTTTTTTAAAGATGTGATGGATCACTCTAGGCCATCTATATATGTTTATTCTTGCATTATGAATCTGAGATATTTGTTTCTGAATGAAGGTTGTTTTTTAACCTTACCAAAAACTTAACTCTTCTGGAAAGAGCTGCAATTTCAAGTCTTAATATAATGGAAGTATGTTCTAACTGAGCTAATAGTTGGTACAGATATAAATATTGTACTCACATGTAAATTAGTGAGAGCTGGAAAGATTTACAGACACTGATGTTAACTTTTACTGACAAATTAAAATCCAACATCTCACAATAGCAGTTAACCTTTTGTTATACTTTAATCTCTTTGGAAAATCTGTTGAAAGCTATGGATTCTATCCCTAGAATATATGTATATTTGCAATTTATTGGGTTGTCGCAAAAGTCATGATGCATTTGTGCAACGAAAAACACGTCATGACTTTTCTGACAACCCAATAGTTACAGTTTTAAAGATTTCGTGGATTTCTGTGAAGCCTACCCATACATTAGCTGTTATTTTTAAGTGTTTTGTCCTCCAAAAATGTATTGTTATGCCTATATTTTTACTCTAACAGACTGTGTAAAGATGTTTAATAAGTCAGGTTATATAAGAGACTCTGTTTCCTTAGTATTATTTGGACCACAAGAATTATACCCATTGTTGCTATAGCTGAATTTAGCAGCTATATTGGGGAATAGATTGATCAGAGGAAAATATAGCATTTCCAAATTAGGGTTGACAAAATGAATAACTTAAAAATAATTTTAAATGTTTAAGTAACCTTTTTGGGCAATAGAAGATGTCATTAAAATGAACTTTAGTGATTTATCTCGTTTCAGAGAAAGTCATATATGAAAATCAAAACAATTTAGTGCCTTAAGCTTCTTTTAATAAGATGGTTCAGATTTACAAAAGCTCTGTTTATTTTGAGACAAAGTTAGCTTGTGTGCAGATATATCATTTCTAGTACTTCCAGTTAGAGACTGATCAAAGGGTGGCTTACGTGAGTTCATTCCTTTTTTTGGTAGTCAAATGTTACATTAAATTATACCTAGCAATATTTAAATTTGATAGGTAGTTGTTTCTAACTCAGTGTAGGAGATGTTATGGAAAGACAGTTTCTTTTCTCACTGCCTTAGGAAGCTTTATTTAACATTAAGAAAGAGCAGAGCCGGGCCGGCCGAGTGGCGCATTGGTTAAGCGCTGGTTTTGGGATTCCAGCGGCCCGGGTTTGGATCCCACATGAGGGCCAGTGACACTGCCCTCTACAGCTAACAACAGCTCCACCTGGAGCTGGGCTGTGCGAGCCCCGGTGATGGTGTGGGCTGCAGCCCCTGCTGCAGTGGGCTGCCATAGGCTACAGTGAGTGGCCGGCAGCCAGCGTGAGTGGCTGGCAGCCAGTGTAAGCTGCCAGTAGCCCCGGTGAGCGACATCCAGAGGCCGGCGACTGATCTGCCTCATGCAGGAAGAGCACAATGACGATACCAACATGGGCCAGTGAAGCAACATCCTCCGCAACTAGACTGAAGAACAAAAAGACAGCAACTTGCTGTTCCCCTTCCCCAATTCTCCAACGCTGTTCCCTCCCCCAATTCCCCAATAAAAATATTTTTAAAAGTAATAATAGGGCCGGCTGAGTGGCGCATTGGTTAAGCGCTGGTTTGGGGATGCCAGCGGCCCCGTTTCGGATCCCACATGAGGGCCAGTGACACTGCCCTCTACAGCTAACAACAGCTCCACCTGGAGCTGGGCTGTGCGAGCCCCAGTGATGGTGTGGGCTACAGCCCCTGCTGCAGTGGGCTGCCATAGGCTACAGTAAGTGGCCCGCAGCCAGCGTGAGCGGCTGGCAGCCAAGCGTGAGCTGCCAATAGCCGCGGTGAGCGACATCCAGAGGCCAGCGACCGAACTGCCTCAACCGGGAAGAGCGCAATGACGATACCAACAGTGAAGCAGCATCCTCCGCAACTAAACTGAAGAACAAAAAGACGGCAACTTGTGTGTTCCCCTTCCCCGATTCCTCAACGCTGTTCCCCTCTGCCAATTCCCCAATAAAATCTTAAAAAAAAAAAAAAAAAAGAGCAGAGCCAAAAAAAAAATGAGTCAGGTTTTGGGATTTTCCCCCACTGTTTATTTATCAATTATTGGTTCCTGAAGTTGTGCATAGTGAGCTAAATGAATTTTCTCTATACTAGATCATTTGGTCAATTAGTGATTCTTTTTGGTACAGCTTAAATTGTTTGCTACTTATGGTGTTAGAAAACCGTTGTCACTCTGAAAATTAAAGAGTGCTGTCAAAGTATATACAGTCTTATAGAAAGAAAGCTTTAAAATAGATGGTGGTAAATTTTTGTTTAGATTAAGGGACTGCCATATATGCCAAATATAAAATCAAGGTTATTTCTTTCAAAATTATACTTCTGAAAGTACAGGAATCGCAGTGTTTTTTTTTTTAAGGTTGTCATTGGCCCTCATATGTGGGATCCGAACCGGGGCCGCTGGTGTCCCAAGCCAGCTCTTAACCACCGCGCCACTCGGCCAGCCCAGCATTATTTTATGTATATGTATATTTGCAAAATCATCCATATTACTTGCTATTTGGGGAGGACATAGTCGGAAATATCCTTTGTTCAGTGCTGGGTTTAGATGCACTAGAATGAAAATTCCAGGGGCCTTGTCTATTTTATCCGTTATTGTATATCTTACCACCTAGAATAGTATCGGGTACATGATAGGCATTGAACATACTTGTTGAAAGAACAAATGAATTAATATTTATATAGATTACTTATAGTAAAAAGGCAAAGTTGAACAGATTTAGCTATTCCTAGACTGTTACATTTGCAAGTTTAGATAATGCAAAAAAACCTTTTTTTTAAAGATTTTATTGGGGAATTGAGCGAGGGGAATAGATAAGTTATTGTCCGTTTGTTCTTCAGTCTAGTTGTGGAGGATGTCGCTTCACTGGCCCATGTTGGTATTATTGCACTCTTCCTGGCTGAGGCAGTCGCTTGCTGGCCATTGGACGGCCGCTCACAGCGGCTCACGAAAGCTCACAACCACTGCCAGCCAGCCCCTCTGCAGCCTATGCCATTGCCAGCGACTCACAGCAGCCCAGCTCCAGATTGAGCTGTTGTTCACCATATTAGCTGTAGAGGGCAGTGTCACTGGCCTACATGTGGGATCCGAACCGGGGCTCTGCTGCTCAGAGCTGGCGTCCCAAGCCAACTCCTAACCAAGGTGCCACTAAGCCAAGAAAACCTTTTAAAGATCTTGTTTTTTAAAAGCAGTACAGTAATTATTTGTATTGTAGAGATAACAAATGCACATTTAAACAGGCTAAAATTTTCTATGACAGCATCATATACAGATTAGAGAATACTGTATCTCAGAGTCTAGGTGAAGATATTCTTTGGAAACCTGTCAAGTTTTTTGTTTTGCTTTGTTTTGTTTTAAATCAGATAGCTTTTCTCTTGAGGAAAAGTCCATGCAGTGCAGTACAGCTGGAAATCAAGCAGAAAGCCCAGAGTACTGGCTGAGGTGTCTCAGGAGATGGAGTTTGGGACTGCCAGAATAGCTGGGAATTGAGTGGATTAATCCCAGAAAGGAGGGAGTTATAGTAGGATAGCCCTAAAATCAATGAATAAACTCTCAGATACCTAGATAACTTTAAACTGTGCATGGGAGATTCCAAGGAGCTCACTGGAAATAGCTGTGAGGTTATAAAAGCCAATTAGAAATTTCAACCGTTACCCTCTGCAGGGTAGAATTTGGTGTTTGATTCCCAACAAGTTAAAGGGGCTTGGGGGCCGGCCGAGTGGCTCAGTTGGTTAAGAACTCACTCAAGAGTGCAAGCTGAGCTCTGAGCAACAGCGGTTTGATGCCAGCCTGAGCTGAGTTGCCATTGAGCTGCCAACAGGTGGCAGGATGGCTCAGCTGAAAAAAAAAAGGGGGCTTGGTAAATATTTGTGCTCATCACAGACCCATTCTAAAAAAACATAAAACCAAGCCTTCACAAGTTCAACTTGATTAGCCAGTGATTTAACTGCCAGGTATAATAAAAATTCTCACTCTTCAGAAGGAAAGAGGCTCTTAAAATCTTTACAACATATCATCCACAATATCTAGTTTATAGTAGGCAATTACTAAACATGTGAAGAATCAGGAAAATGTGACTTCACATCAAGACCATCTCCCCCAGAATGGTAGCAGACCCTAAAATGAGCAGACTTTAAAGTAACTGTAATATTTTCAGTGACTTAAATATTGTAATATTTTCATGATCATAATGACTGAACAGATGGGTAATCTCAGTGGAGAAATAGAAGCTATAAAAAAGAATAATTAGACATTCTAGAACTGAAAAGTACAATATATGAAATGAAAATTTCACTGAATGGACTTAACAGCAGATTGAATCGATGGTAGAAGAAAAAGTTGGTGAACTTGAGATAGATCAATAAAAATCTGCCAATCTAAAGAATGGAGAAAAAAGATTACAAAAAGTGAGCAGAGCCTCAGTAGGCAATGGGACAGTGTTACCTGTCTAACATATGAAAAGAGAGAGAGAAGAGCGAGAGAGACAGATGGGTAAAAAATATTTAAGGAAGTAATTGCTAAAAAAGTTCACTTATTGAAACTTAACTCTAGGGGAGAGGTCCAAGATGGTGGATTAGGTAAACGCTTTGCCTACTGCATTCCAGGATCACACCAAAATTACAGATTAATTATAGAACAATCACCCTCAAGAATCAGCTGAAGACAAACTGAACAGAACCCCTGTAACTAAGAATATAAAAAAGAGACCACATTGAGACTGGTAGGAAGGGGAGAGATGTGAAGATGGCTGACCACAAGCCCATGGATAGTGCTTGAACCCCCGGAGGGGCACCTCAGTGGCAGAGGTCTCCTCTGAAGAGGGAGCAGTCCCAACCCCGTGCTGAGCTCCCCAGCCCAGGGGTCCCTTGCTGGGAAGAGTAGTTCCCATGGCATCTGAAAGTGAAAATCAGTGAAGACTCGGCCTTTCCTGGTGGGGCTGAGGGTGACTAGAAACCCAGATGCTCTCTTATAGAGCTGGCACACGGATTCACTTGCTTGTGGGCACTCACCTGGTCTCTGGTGGAGAGGTGGCAGCTCGCAGGGCCCAGGGAAGGACTGAGTTGTGTGGCTTCAGGGTGGGAGCTGGAGGGACAGAGCCATTGTTATCCCTGTGTGGAGTCTGACATACATGTGGCCTACAGGAGGGTGCCATCCTTTCAGTGGTAAGCCCTTCCCCAAAGGCCAAGATGGGGCTACATTGTTCTGGGGGAATCCGCCTGTACACACTGCCTTGGGGACACCCTGAGTTCCCTCCCCGTGAACAAGTGGTGCTGCATTGCCTGGGACACTCTTGACTGCCTGGGCTGCTGGCCCCTCCCCACAAGCTGTGGGGGCCTTTTTGTGGTAGTCTCAGGAAATGTTTGCTGGTGGGTGATAACCCAAGACTTGTCACTGCATCTCATGGGTAGCTGTTAGGAACCTGCAGGCCTGAGATGGACGGTGGCTGACCATGGTGTTTTTGCAGAGTGGTTGTGGCCCCGCTCCACCCAGGGGGAGCTGAGACTTCATTGACTTTGTAGATCACACCCCTAGCTCTTTGGAACCCCCCCACCCCACCCTATCTACCTCCAGCTGCATTGCCAGGGGTACTCTGGGTGCCTGGGTGGCCAGCCCTGCTCCACAAGACACCGAGGCCTTTTGCAGCAGTGGACATCCCCTGATGGCCCAGAGAGATTTTGGTGGCGGACAGTGATCCAAAACCTGTGCTGCAGCTACTCTTGGGGACAGCTCTTGAAAATCTGCGAGCCCGAGGCAAGTGGTGGTTGGCTGTGGTGTTCTAAGGGTATTTTGCGAAGTGGTCACAGGCCAGGCACTGTGCCAAGGTGAGCAGTGGCTGACTGCAGTATTCTTGGGGCACTCTGCAAAATGATCACAGACTGGGCACTGGCATAAGAACTGAATCTGCATTAACTTTGTTCAAACCACCAGCCACATCTCAGAACTTCGTGGGACTCTGCCCCAACCAGCTAGTGCTGCATCAACAAGGGCACTCTCAACACCAGGTCAACCAGCCCAGCCCATGCTCTCACCTAAGGAGGATTTTTCAGTGGCTGTGCCTTACGGGCAGCCAGTGGGTGGCAATAGGCCTAGAGAGCCTTGTGTCTTATGCTAAGCTACCTCAGGCCAAACAGGTGGCAGCCAGCCTCAGTTCACAGCAAGGCCACCCCCACATGCCTCCAGGTCCAGCAGAGGCAGCAGCCAACCACATAAAGCTTTGTGGCTCCTACCAGGTAGCAGTGGGTCAGTAACAGACAAGGCTGAAATTGACCTGCATGGGAGCCCCTCCCAAGAGACAACAGAAACCACATACCTAGAGGCAAGCTTCAGACCACACCACAGCATTACCTGGTGAGCCCCATAAGTGGCACACCCAAAGCAGGGGTCTCAACAGGCACAAGAGCCCAGAGGGGTGAATTCTCCTCTGAGGGTTCAGCCCCACACAGCGGTTCATACATTGTGTGTATAGCCAATCCTTAGTTGGAATGAGAGAGTCAGTCCCACCCACTGATGCTTGAAAAGCAGTCAGGGTCCAACTACAACAAGAGACAACACACAACACACTCAAGGGACACTCCTGGAACACACGCACTGGAGATCAGGGAGACTGCACCATTGGACCACACAGGACACATACTACAAAAGGACACACAGCAAAGACTGAGAGACATAGGAGGTCTACCTAATACATAGAAGCTAATACAGAGGCAGCCAGAATGAGGAAACAAAGAAACATGTCTCAAAAGAACATGAGAAACTTTCAGAAATAGAACTAAATGAAATGGAAGCAAACAATCTCCCAGAGACAGAATTTAAAATATTGATTATAAGAATGCATGAGGTGGGCCTGCCGAGTGGTGTGGTGGTTAAGCGCTGGCTTGGGAAGTCAGTGGCCCTGGTTCAGGTCCCACATATGAGGGCCAGTGACACTGCCCTCAAAAAAAAAAATTGCAAAAGAATGCATGAGGAACTTGGTGAGAATTTCAACGAAGAAATAGCAATCATAAAGAAGGACATAAAAAAGAACCCATCAGCAATAAAGAATATAATAAATGAACAATACACTAGATGGAATCAACAGATTAGATGAAGCAGAGGATCAAATCAGCGATTTAAAAGACAAGGTACCATAAAACACCCAATGGAAACAACAGAAAAAAAGAAGAATTTTTAAAAAATGAAGAGTTTAAGGGACTTGTGGGACAACATGAAGCATAACAATATTTGCATCATAGGAGTACCAGAAGGAGAAGAGAGGGAGCAAGGGATCAAGAACCTATCTGAAGAAATAATGACTAAAAGCTTCCCTAACCTGGCAAAGGAAATAGACATGCAAGCCTGGGAAGCATAGAGCGTCCCAAACAAGATGAACCCAAACAGGCCCACACCAAGACACCTCACAATTAAAATGGCAAAGGTTAAAGACAGAATCCTCAAAGCAGCAAGACAAACACAACTATTTACTCACAAGAGAACTCCCATAAGACTGTCAGTTGATTTTTCAACAGAAACTTTGTAGGCCAGAAGGGAGTGGCAGGAAATATTCAAAGCGATGAACAACAAGACCCTCCAACCGAGACTACTCTACCCAGCAAGACTATCATTTAAAATTGAAGGAGAGATAACGAGCTTCCCAGATAAGAAAAAACTAAAGGAATTCATTAGCACCAAGCCAGAATTACAGGAAATGTTAAAAGGACTTCTTTAAGCAGAAGAAGGGGAAAAAAAACAAACGAAGTCAAAAATATGAATAATAAAATGGTAATAACTATGTACCTATCATAATCACTTGAAATGTAAGTGGATTAAATGCTCCAGTCAAAAGACAATAGGGTAGCTGAGTATATATAAGAAAACAAGACCTGTGCATATGCTGTCTACAACAGACCCACCTCAGATTGAAAGACACACACTAACTGAAAGTAAAGGGATGGAAAAAGATATTTCACGTAAATGGAAATGACAAAAAAGCTGGAATAGCAATACTAATGTGTCAAAACAGACTTTAAAATCAAGACTATAATAACAAAGAAGGACATTACATAATAATAGAGATCAATTTGACAAGAGGATATCACCTTAATAAACATTTATGCATCTAACATAGGAGCACCTAAATATATAAAGCAAATATTGACCTATCTTTATAGGTAGGGATCAAAAGTAACACAGTCATAGTAGGGGACTTCGACACCCCACTGACACCAATGGACAGATCTTCCAGACAGAAAATCAACACGGACACAGCAAAGTTAAATTACACACTAGACCAGATGGGTTTAATTGATATTTTTAGAGCATTTCACCCCAAAGCAGCAAAATATATATTCTTTTGACGTGCGCATGGAACATTTTCCAAGATAGACTTCATGTTAGGCCACAAACAAGTCAATAAATTTTAAGAAGATTGAAATGATATCAGACATCTTCTGTGACAACAGTGGTATGAAACTAGAAAATCAGTTACAAGAAGAAAACTGACAAACAAACACTGGGAGACTAAATAACATGCTACTAAATAATGAACGGGTCAAGAATGAGATCAAGGAAGAAATCAAAAGATACCTTGAGACGATGAAAATGAAAACATAGCGACCAAAAATCTATGGGAGGGCTGGCCGAGTGGCGCGTTGGTTAAAATTTGGCTTGGGAGGCCAGCTCTGAGCAGCAGGACCCCAGTTCGGATGCCACGTATGGGCCAGTGACGCTGCGCCCTCCACAGCTAAAATGATGAACAACAGCTCCACCTGGGGCTGGGCAGCTGTGAGATACCGGCGATGGCATAGGCTGCAGTGGAGCTGTCGTGAGCCGCTGTGAGCAGCCGTCCAATGGCCAGCGAGTGACTGCCTCAGCGTCTTGGGAAGAGTGCCATGATAATACCAACATGGGCCAGTGAAGCGACGTCCTCCACAACTAGACTGAAGAACAAAAGGACAGCAACTTGTCTGTTTCCCTTCCCGATTCCCCAATGCTATTCCCCTCCCCCAATTCCCTACTAAAAATCTTTAAAAAAAAAAAAGGGACACAGCAAAAGCAGTCCAAAGAGGGAAATTCATAGCAATGCAGGCATACATAAGAAACAAGAAAAATAATCTCAAATCAACAGTCTATCTTTATACCTAAAGGAACTAGGGAAAGAACAGCCCACAAAGCCCAGAGTACAAGGAAGGAAATAATAAAGATCAGAGTGAAAATAAACAAAATAGAGGCTGAAAAAAAAAAAGTACAAAAGATTAATGAAACCAAGAGCTGGTTTTTGAAAAAGATGATCAAAATTGACAAACCTTTAACCAGACTCATCAAGAAAATAAGAGAGAGACCCAAATAAAAAAATCTGAAATAAAAGAGAAGTGACTACCAACACTGAAGAAATACAAAAAATTTTAAGAAAATACTACAAGCAGTTATACAACAACATATTAGACAATCTGGAAGAAATGGACAAATTCCTAGAAGCACACAACCTTCCAAGGCTGAATCAAGAAGAAACAGAAAATCTGAACAGACTGATTACTGATTCAGTTTGTTGGTGATAATCAAGAAGCTCCCAACAAACAAAAGTCCTGGACCAGATGACAAGTATTAACACCCATTCTCCTCCAACTATTCCAAACAATCCAAGAGGAGAGAAGTCTCCCAAGCTCATTTTACAAGACCACCATTACCCTGATTGCAAAACGAGACAAAGACATTACATAAAAAGAAAATTATAGGCCAATATCCCTAATAAATGGAGATGCAAAAATCCTCTAAAAAACATTAGCCAACCGAATTCAGCAATACATTAAAAAGATCATACACCACTATCAAGTGGGATTCGTTTCTGATATGCAAGGTTCAGTATCCACAAATCAATTAACATGATATACTATATAAACAAAATGAAATAAAAATGATATGGTCATATCAATAGATACAGAAAAAGCATTTAACAAAATCCAGCATTCATTTATGATAAAAACTCTCAGCAGAGTGGCAATAGAGGGAACATATCTCAACATAATAAAGGCCATAGATAAACCCACAGCTAACATCATACTCAATGGGGAAAAGCTAAAAGCATTCCACTTAAGATCAGGAACAAGACAAAGTTGCCCACTTTCACCACTTTTATTCAACATAGTTCTGGAAGTTCTATCCCCAGCAATCAGACAAAAAGAAATAAAAGCCATCCAAATTGGAAAGGAGGAAGTAAAATTGTCATTATATGCAGATGACATGAGTACCCTGAAGATTCTACCAAAAAACTCTTAGAACTGATAAATGAATTTAGTAAAATAGCAGGGTACAAAATTAATATTCAGAAATCAGTTGCATATGTATATACCAATAACAAATTATCAGAAGAAATTAAGAAAACAATCCCATTTGCAGTTGTTTCAAAAACAATAAAATACTTAGGAATAAATTTAACTAAGTAAAAGACCTGTACTCAGAAAATCATAAGACATTGAGAAGAGAGAAGATACAAATAAGTGGAAACATATACCATGCTCATGGTTAGGAAGAATAAATATAGTTAGTAAAATGTCCATACTACCCAAGGCAGTATGTTATTAGTTATTAAAATGGCCATACTATCTAAGGCAAAAAAATGGAGTCACCCTGGTCCCTATCAAATTACCAATGACATTTTTCACAGAACTAGAACTTATAATCCTAAAATTTATATGGAATCATAAAAGACTCCCAGATAGCCACAACAGTCTTGAGAATTAAGAACAAAGTAGGAGGTATCATGCTATCTGACATTGTAGCACATTACAAGGCTCTAGTGATCAAAATAGCATGGTATTGGCATAAAAACAGATGCATAGATCAATGGAACAGAATAGGTCCATGCCTGTATGGTCATTTAATCTTTGACAAAGGAAGCCAGAATTTGCATTGCAGTAAAGACAGTCATTTTAATAAATGGTGCTGGGAAATCTGGACAGTTACATGCAAAAAAAATGAAGCTGGACCACCTTCTTATGCCATATACAATAATAAATTCAAAATGGATTAAAGATTTAAATGTAAGACCTGAAACCATAAAATTCCTAGAAGAAAATATAGAAAGTAAATTCTCAGACATTACCCTTAGTACTATTTTTACTGATGTATCTCCTTGGGCAAGGGAGGCAAAAGAAAAAAATAAACATATGGGACTACATCAAACTGAAAACTTTTTTCACAGCAAAGAAAGCCAACAAAACAAAGACATCCTACTGAATGGGAGGAGATATTTTCCAGTGATAAATCTGATAAGGGGTTAATATCCAAAACTAGAAGAAGAAAAAAAAACAAACTCATACAACTCAAAACCAAAAAACCCCCCAAACAATCCAATTAAAAATGGGCAGAGTACCTGAAGAGACATTTCTCCAAAGAGGACCTACAGATGGCCAGTAGGCATGTGACAAGATCTGTTCAGCATCATTAATCATCAGAGAAATGCAAATAAAAACCACACTGAGATACCACCTCACTTCTGTCAGAATGGCAATCATCTATAAAACAACTGGGGAGGATGTGAAGATGTGGAGAAAAGGAAACCCTTGTGAACTGTTGGTGGGATTGCAGATTGGTGCAGCCACAATAGAACACAGTGTGGAGGTTCCTCAAAAATTAAAAATGAAACTACCTTATAACCCAGAATTCCACCCCTGGGTAGTTATCCAAAGAAATCCAAAACACTAATTGGAAAACATATATATGCCCCTATGTTTACTGCATTGCTATTCGCAATAGTCAAGATATGGAAACAACTGAAATGCCCATCAATAGATGATTGGATAAAGAAATTGTGGTTCATTTATACAATGGAGTATTACTGTGCCATTAAAAAAAATGAAATCTTAACATTTCCAACAACATGGATGGACCTAGAGGATATTATGCTAAGTGAAATAAGTCAGACAAATACCTATATGATCTCACTATATGTGGAATCGAAAGAACAGAATTAAAAAACAGAAATAGACTCAGATACAGAGAACAGACTGATGGTTGCTATAAGGGAAGGGGTTGGGGAATGTGTGAGAAGGTGAAGGGATTAGAAAATATAAATTGGTAGTCATAAAAATAGTTATGGGGGGCCGGCCGAGTGGCGCATTGGTTAAGCGCTGGTTTTGGGATGCCAGCGGCCCCGGTTCGGATCCCACATGAGGGCCAGTGACACTGCCCTCTACAGCTAACAACAGCTCCACCTGGAGCTGGGCTGTGCGAGCCCCGGTGATGGTGTGGGCTGCAGCCCCTGCTGCAGTGGGCTGCCATAGGCTACAGTAAGTGGCCCGCAGCCAGCGTGAGCGGCTGGCAGCCAAGCGTGAGCGGCTGGCAGCCAAGCGTGAGCTGCCAATAGCCGCGATGAGCGACATCCAGAGGCCAGCGACCGATCTGCCTCATCCGGGAAGAGCGCAATGACGATACCAACAGTGAAGCAACATCCTCTGCAACTAAACTGAAGAACAAGAAGACAGCAACTTGTCTGTTCCCCTTCCCCGATTCCCCAACGCTGTTCCCCTCCACCAATTCCCCAATAAAATCTTAAAAAAAAAAAAAAAAAAAAATAGTTATGGGGATGTGAAATACAGTATGGGGAATATAATCGATAATATTGTAAAGATAGGGTGTCAGATGGGTACTGGATTTATTGGGGAGATCACGTCATAGATTATATAAATGCCTAACCACTGCGCTATATACCTGAAACTAATGTAAAATAATAACGATGTCAACTATAATTAAATATTTGTGTGTATGTATATGTGTACACATGTATATATATATAATATTTCTAGTCACAGGATGTAAAGTAACAGCATAGGGAATATAGTCAATGGTATTGTAATAGCTATGTACAATGTCAGATGGGCAGTAGACGTGGTGGAGTTATCACTTTGTGAGGGGTGTAAATGTCTAATTATTATGTTTTGTACACCTAAAACTAATGTAAAATAAAAAAACGATTCTCTTCTATTGATTCCTAGAAGCTTTATGATTTTACTGATCACATTTAGATCTATGAACCATCTGGAACTGATTTTTATGCATGGAGTGAGCTTAAAGGTCAAGTTCCCATTTTCTTCTCAGATGATCACCGGTAAAATAGTACTACGTTGTTTTGGTTTTGAAAAGGCTATTCTTGGTGCTCAGCCATGTCACCTTTGACATAAATCAAGTACATATATGGGTATTTTTTATCAGGACTGTGTTCTGTCCCATTGGTCTTTGTATCCTTGTGATATACCATAGTGTCTTCTTAATTACTGTAACTTTATAATAAGTCATTATAACTGGCAGTGTAAGAGCATCTCCACTTACACACACACTTTATTCTTCTTCAGGTATAAGCCATACTTAGCCCTTTGTATTTGCATGTATATTTTATTGTCAATTTTTAAAAAATGCACACACTCCTAAAGTTAGTGGGGAATCATTGAGGTGTGAGTGATAATAATCAATAATCAAAAATTCTGCATAAGATTTTAATAATGCTGGTCAGTTCAAATTTAGAGTCTTTTATTAAGATTAAGGAATGCCTTTGTTATTATACCATTGGTTTTGTATTCTCTTGTACACTATTCAGTAAATTGACCTTATTTCAGGGGGAAAAAAATCTAATGGTGAAGAACATACTCATTTGAAGTTTCTTAGTGAGTTTGTAAGTTTATTTAAAAAACATGCAGACTGAGAATATACAATTAAATGATCTTGGTGTTTTGTTTTGTTTTGTTTTTCAGAACATCTATGATAACAGTCTTCTATAAATCGAACTTTTTCAAGAATTCTCTGAAGGACCCAAGTAGGATTTTCTTACATCATGACTTAATCTGAATGCAAGAACAAGAAATAGGTTTTATCTCTAAATATAATGAAGGGCTGTGTGTAAACACAGACCCTGACTCAGTTCTAATGAGCATTTTAGACATGAGTTTACATCGGCAAATGGGTTCAGATCGAGATCTTCAGTCTTCTGCTTCATCTGTGAGCTTGCCTTCAGTCAAAAAGGCACCAAAAAAAAGAAGAATTTCAATAGGCTCTCTGTTTCGGAGAAAAAAGGATAACAAACGTAAATCAAGGGAGATAAATGGCGGGGTGGATGGAATTGCAAGTATTGAAAGTATACATTCTGAAATGTGTACTGATAAGAACTCCATTTTCTCTACAAATACCTCCTCTGACAATGGATTAACTTCCATCAGCAAACAAATTGGAGACTTTATAGAGTGCCCTTTGTGCCTTTTGCGGCATTCTAAAGACAGATTTCCTGATATAATGACTTGTCATCATAGATCTTGTGTGGATTGCTTACGACAATATCTAAGGATAGAAATTTCTGAAAGTAGAGTTAATATCAGTTGCCCAGAATGTACTGAACGATTTAATCCCCATGATATTCGCTTGATATTAAGCGATGATGTGTTGATGGAAAAATATGAAGAATTTATGCTTAGACGGTGGCTCGTTGCAGATCCTGACTGTAGGTGGTGTCCAGCTCCAGACTGTGGGTAAGAAGATTTTGTTACATTTTTCTTGAGTTAATTTTTTTTCTTGTGATAAAATAAGAATTTGCTGACTATTACACAAAAGAAAAATTTTAACATTTCATGTAATTCATTTAATCGACAGACATATTGAGTATATACCATGTGTCAGGCAATGTTTGATGTTAAAGGCAGGAAACTTATCTTACTCTTTTTTTTTTTTTTTTTTTTTTTTTAAGAGGGCAGTGTCACTGGCCCTCATATGTGTGATCCGAACCCGGGCTGCTAGCATCCCAAGCCAGCTCTTAACCACCGTGCCACTTGGCCAGCCCATCTTACTCATTTTTATATTGTCTCTGCATATCATTCACTTAAGAACATTTTTCAGAAGAAAAGGATAAGATGGTAAAGTGCAAGATCTAGTTGTGGGTAAAATTGATTTTTCCCCATCCATTTGGAAAATTCTTATTTTGATATAACAAATGAAATGATTAGGGGTTTTTGTTTTTTGCTGTAGGGGGAGTAACTTATATAAATTTAAATGACCTTTTTGAAAGGCACCTTACTATGTGTCACAATATGATGTGTTTATGTTGGTGTACATTAGTATTTTACTAGTATCAAGATCTAGAGATTATGTAATACTTCATTTGCCTCACTTTTTTTATTACAAATATCATTTTACAAACATTTAAAATAATTAGACTCATATATTTGATTATTATGTCAATAGCAGCCTCTGTTTACAGGACGTTTACTACATACAGTTGTCAGAACTAGGGAGAAACAGTTATATACTCTTTTTTTTTTGGATTTTGACAATTTAATTTCTTTTGAACGTAAGTCACTTTTTGCAAGCTAGGAAACAATCAAAATAAGAAAGTCTAGTCCTGTAGGGATCCAGGCCAAACCTTGCAATCTTCAGCAGAATGACGTAGTACAAGGTGCTAACAATGGGTTTATGAACTCTAAATAGCAACCACTTATTTATATTTTTCCTTAGGAAACAACGAAAAGCCCGATCCTTAAAGGCATGATGCACAGAACATCTTGACCCAAATTACATGCTGGCTAACCTATTGGTGAACCAGATCAGAGTTTGCCAAGGACTGGTGAACAGAGAGAGTGTTTACATTTTGAAAACTTGCTCTGAGGTTTAATAACTTCATGGTTGCTGTTAATAAGAAAGAAAAAAAAAAGATTACAGATGCATCCACACTGATACTTGATTTTGCCAAGGTCTTCCATTAGAACTCGAAGTTAGAGATGAGTAGGGGATAAGATACTCAGATGTTTTCAAAATAAATGACTTAGTAATAAGAAATTTGACATATTGCATTCTTCCATTTGCCACAAAAACAACCTGACAATAAAGACTATTTAAAGAAACATCTGAAAAGGGCAGTGGCAGCAACACTTCCCACTACGGAATAACCTCCTGCTTTTCCATACAATAAGCATTGCTGTTGTTCCATGATAGAGGTTCATGTGGAAAAACTTGTCAGGACTTTTGCCAAGGCCAGTAGCTCAAAAATAAAGCCTGTTTTAATTAGCTAATGGCAAGTTCAGTTAACATCTTTAAGATGGGATTCATAAAACCTGGCCATTGTTTTGTTAAACATATGCAAACTGCAGAATTCCCTTGCCTTTAAGCATAGTTTCTGCTCCTTGTCTTAAAGCTGGGCTCAGCCCCATCTGACTCCTCTGGGCTTCGGTGGGTGCTAGTCATCAAAGTCTGGAATGTCATTTTAGGAGTAACCCCGGTAGCCTTTGGATGCATAGAGGATGATGTGCGGTGGTAAAACCCTGGCAGGAACATCAATATGCCAGTGATTAGATCAGGAATGGCCTAGATCTGCCCTTCCTTTGCTGATTAGCCCACCAGCAGGAGGGAGCCTGTGATAATGAGAAAGGTACCAATCAAAAACAGCACTGTAGCAAGCACAGTGGCCTCATATGGGATCTTAGGAGGGCTTTTCATAAACTGAAGGTTGATGTAGCCATCATCTGTGGAGAGCCTTGAGTATTTCACTTTACTACTGGGGATTCCAGCAGCCAGGTTGGTACCAGACGGCATCATAACACACTGACCCAGCTACACTCACTGGCCGTAGAGATGCCCAGAGCCTTCATGGCATGCCTCACCTAACTGCCACCCTGCCCAGACCAGCTCAACGCCGGAAATCCAGTTGCATACCCTTAAAGAATATCAAAAGCCATAAATACTGGATATGATTTAGCATATACCATTAGTAAACCAGAAATTATAAGTAACAATTTCAGGACTCATTCTTCTGAATCAAATTCATTATTAAAAACTTGTTGAGTAGCAAATTTTCAAATTGCATCTAGGTTATATTCCATAATTTTAAATGAGAAAAGTAATAGTATGTTTCCAGCCTGTGCAAATCCCAACCAGTTTTCCCAAGTATCACGAGCACTTAACTGCCCATCAAGGATTTCTGTATAATATATAAAGCACTGAAAATATTACCTAGTTATTTAATATTTTATGAATTCATTAGTTGTGTGAAGGACTCAGAGATATACTATTCATTATCAAATTTGAATTATGCTCTCCTGTACTGCTGGGACCTTATACCATAACATTTAATAACAAAATAATATGCTAAAGACAGTATCTAAACTGGGCCAAGGTTGGCTGTGCTTTCAAGTGTATGGCAGAAAGAAACTCTGGGATTCATCAAAGAGGTAAACTCTCAAGAAAAAGATGAGAAGAAAATAGGGATAATGAACTTGAGCAGAAGACAGTATCCTTTCAGAAGAACAGCTTAGATACAGTTTTATCACTCTTGATCCTTGGAACCGCTGTGCAACATTTTCACTAGTGCAGATGTGCATATTCATTGGACTAGATTTGATGTTAGATAGCAAATTTTAGGTTAAAAATCAAAAGCTTTTGAGAAATCATTATAGCAAATACTCCTATAGCAGAATTCAAATAGTGAGGAATGTGCTTATATGTTGTTTTTTATCTGGTTTTCTAACTGTCTTTGATGGAACTGCAGGGTAAGAGGTGCTCTCAAGTGTTCCTTTAAGCATTTAATAGCTTTAAAAGAAAAGTGAAAATGATGGACAAATTAAAAAGAGGCTTAAGCATTAGAACCTGTGGCCAAAAGAGATTCAGACTATAAATCCAGGGGCACAAACTTTCTGGTGACTAGGTGTGTTCTCTTGTGTTGGATTGATTGAGCATGTCACCATAATGGATAATATCAACACCATCAACCTAATAGAATACAATAGATAGGGCTGACACAGATTCTAGTTTGTATAGAACTTGATTTTAGAGGAAGGATGCCAGACCAACTGAGAAAGGATTGATTATTCAACGTATAAAATTGTGAAAATTAGCTATTTGAGGGGGAAAAATTAGATTGTCATCACACATCACACATCAAAACAAAGTCAAAACAGATTACAGAAATAAGTTACATAAATAAAAGGAAAAGAATTAACTAAAGGAAAATATAGATGACTATAGTTCACCGACTGCTGTACTATTTATTAAAATTGAACACATATTTACCCTGTAACTAAGAAGATCCACTCCTAGTTAAATACCTTAGAGAAACTCTTTACTTGTGTGCCAGGAGGCATCTAGTTAGAAGAAGTGTTTAAAAGGGTTCATAACCGCAAAGAAAAAAGAAAAAACATGTTCATTGACAGTAAAATGGATAAAAACATTTAGTTTATGGTTACCTCTCGAGAGAAGAAGGATGAGAACTTCAAGTGGCAATAGAGGAATTTCTAAAGCTACTGATAACTGCTGAGGTAACCATAGGTTCTGATTTACCCAAGATAGTTTCAGATCATGCATATTGTACTGGTGTAATTTTTAATAGCATTAACATTGTCCCAGTTTAGGTTGTGAATTATATGATCACCCTGTTGATACTGTTTTTAATTTGTGGGGTAGATACAGGGGTATTGGTTTTATTATTTATAAATCCTTTGGTATGTATGACATTTTTCAGTAAAACTTTAAAATTTTTCATAAATTTGTAGTTTGGGTTATTTTTATACATTTTCTTCTTATTGAGACTTTGTTGTTAAAAAATAAAATGGCTTAGTATTCTAAATATTTTAGAGTTAAGTATAAAATATAAAATAATAGAAACACCTACTTTAATAGATTCTGTTATGAAAAACAACCACTTGGTTCGTGTGTAAGTTTAACAAAGAATTGGTTTGCTTAATTTGGCTATAAATTATTTTTGGTTCTGGGCATCAGTCTTCATACCACAGAGGGCAAAGAAAACATGTCACAGACATTTCTTTTATTTGTGTATTTTCATTTGTATTTGATATATGCTGACTTTCTAATAGCATATTTTATATACTTGATTACGGTATAGTTTTTATGATTGTATTACACAGAAAAATTCACCCAGTAACAAAATTTATATATATACTTTGAAAACATAAAATACTACATAAGCCCTCATTAAAATTTAGTTTTACTTAGCATGAGCACGCAATGACCTGTTTTGAATCTGCATCTTACAATGTTGTAAGAATTGAGATAGATCTTTAATGTTATTACTAACATAATTCGTAGCACACAGTAAGCTTTTCATAGCTTTTATCATTCCTCATCTCTATTTCTGAAGTTTTGTTTTAATTTTTTTGTATCAGACAGTCATTGAAATATTTAATCCACATATGTGCCAGGCACTAGAGATTTAGTGACCAAAAAACCCCAAAATCCCTGCCATCTTAGAACTTAAAAATCTTTGGATCCACAGAGGGACATTTTTTATTTAAGCTCAATTTATTATTTAAATCTGACATAAGGAATACTGGTAAATATCTGACTGGCAGTTATTCATAAAAATGCTTAGCCAAAAATAGTAGGACCATAGGCATGTATGTAGTATTGAACCCCTTTCATTGTTCAACACACTTGAAAGGCTTTTTTTGCAAAAATGCTAGATAGGAAATTATGAATTTTTCCTTCTGCATTTTATATTTGTCAATATGACTATTTGCTATGGCTGACATCAATTTTACTTAAACATGTAGTTTTGCACACTTTGAGAAATATTGCCCTTAGCTCAGAGTAGAAAGCAAACCTGGCCTGGCTTCTATTTGAGATCTCTCAGGGTTTCTGACCTAACAGTCTTTCCATTCTTCTGAGGGCCAGCACAGATTAAACTTGTTTAAAGGGCAGTATTTCTTTACAAAAAAACCCCCAAAACTTCTTGACAAGGGGCCTAGAAGGTTAAACCTGTGTGCTGCGATTTAGCCAGCATAAAGTTAGCTAGCCTGTTTCTAGAAAATGCCAGTCTGCACAGGTTCAGAGAAAAATCTGGCCATGGCTGAGAAGAATTGGGGTGAGAGGCATATACGAAGGGAAGCATAGAACCTGTCTTGGATAAAACATATCTGATTACTTCCCGCCTTGGAGGCCTAGTTTGTACATTGTCTAGACAGATAGCAAAAAGTTGGCATTTTAGTTTCTGTCATCACTTGTTTCAACTAACTAAAACCACCCTTCTACCAGCACATTATCCATGTCATCTCATATCAGTGCATCTGACTTTACTGGGAAGCTTTTAATATGAGGGACATTTTTGTACTAGAATATAATTAATGCTCTCCAAGTTCGGACAATTGAGTTTGTAAACCCATCCTAGAAAAAGTGCTATATACCTCATTACTGAATATCACCCAGTCACCTTCAAAGTTCTCCCCTTAGGAAGCTATGCACCGATGCCAGCACCTCTTTTTCTGAATAGCCATCAGAGCTGTCTCGTATTACATTTGATGTCTTCAATGTCATCAAAATGTCTTCTTTTCAATATTTCCTTTATCTTCAAGTAAAGAAAGAAGTCATGGGGGCCGGATCAGGTGAGTAAGGAGGATATTCCAGTACATTTATTTGTTTACTGGCTAAAAACTCCCTCACAGGCAGTGCCGTGTGATCTGATGCATTGTCGTGATGCAAGAGCCATGAATTGTTGGCAAAAAGTTCAGGTCGTCCAACGTTTCCATGCAGCCTTTTCAGCACTTCCAAATAGTAAACTTGGTTAACTGTTTGTCCAGGTGGTACAAATTCATAATGAATAGTCCCTCTGATATCAAAAAGGGTTAGCAACATCATTACAACAAGCTCGAAAACTTAATTGTCACACCTTATATGTCTGTGAGCCCCTCAAAGGCAAAAAAAAGTGTTTTTTCTTTGTAACCCACAGGTTAACCATAATGCTCAGTAAAGAATTCTTTTTTGATTTGATTGGGGAATTGGGGAAGGGGAACAGACAAGTTGCTGTCCTTTTGTTCTTCAGTCTAGTTGTGGAGGATGTCGCTTCACTGGCCCATGTTGGTATCATCATTGCACTCTTCCCAGGTGAGGCAGTCAGTTGCTGGCCATTGGATGGCCGCTCACAGTAGCTCACAAGCACGCGCCAGCTGCTGGTCAGCCCACTGCAGCCTACGCCATCACTGGCGACTCACAGCAGCCCAGCTCCAGATGGAGGTGTTGTTCACCATCTTAGCTGTAGAGGGCACAGTGTCACTGGCCCTCATGTGTGAGCCAAACCAGGGCCCTGCTGCTCAGAGCTGGCATCCCAAGCCAACTCTTAACCAACACACCACTCAGTTGGCCCTCAGTAAAGAATTCTTGAATGAACC
This sequence comes from Aselliscus stoliczkanus, assembly GCA_033961575.1. Classification (NCBI taxonomy): domain Eukaryota; kingdom Metazoa; phylum Chordata; class Mammalia; order Chiroptera; family Hipposideridae; genus Aselliscus; species Aselliscus stoliczkanus. The sequence continues at coordinate 31,811,763 of CM066731.1, forward strand.
AATCTTACTATATGCCACTAACATATATCATATATCCTAGGAACAGTTAAACTATTTTAAAGCAATGTGATCAAATGCTATCAGGCTTATGTAACTTCAGGCTGACTTGTTGACATTTAAATGGCTCTAAATAATAAGTTATTCTGTGGAGGATACTGTTCACAGTGAATTTTTTTAAATGGGGTCATAGGTGCAGGGACTAAAAAATAATGTATTTCTAGAATTCTGGTTAATATCCATATGACTCTCATTTCCATCCTAAAAGAAGGATTTTAGCCATAACTTGACCATCTTTTGACATGCTTGAAATGCTTTTGTAGACTGACCTTTTAGAAATTTTATTTGTAGAACAGAATCCAACTTTGATTTTCTGTGGAGGAAACTGTATGTGTGACTTAGAAAACAAAATTTTGTTTACGGGGAGCGATAATGAGTAAACTATGTTTCAGGAGAAGTTGTAATTTATAACTAGTGATAAATTGTAGGTATTAGAATAGACATTCATAACAGTATTCTAAGAGTTAATAGCTGGAGCTGAGAGCTTGCTCTTTTTAATTTATTCTTCTTCCTAAACATAGAACTAATCAAAGTAAATTTTAACACCGCCTTTAAATTAGACAGACTTCTCCAGTAGTCTTGGTAGTTCTCAACAATTGTAGGCCTCCCCTGCAGCATGGACTGGAGAGCAGAACCAAACACATCCACTGTAGGAAAGCACTTTGTTGAGAACTTCTCCCAAATACATTAATCAAGTCACTCCTTTTCCAGTGAAATAACAGCAACTTCTTGTAAGCGGAAACATGAGCCTATTGACTTCGATATAAAACCTGACTTTTCCCCTTTGCTGGATCAAATAATTTTGGTATTTCTGATTATATTTTCTTCGTTCTTTAAACGTTGTGTCAAAGCTTTGTGGTTTTGGGAAAAGGTTATCTTGGAAGTCTGGATAATCTTTCTTCGTTCTTTTTTCTCGCTTTTTAATTAAAATTTTATTGGGACTATTATGTCTTTCTTAGGATTACATTTCATGTTAGATATAGTTTGTTGTTCTTACTTGTTCCTTCATAAGGAATTTGTTTTAGGCAGAATACTGCCCTAACTGTAATTCCTACTTTCTCAATTTTATCAGTGGTGTAAGTTGTAGAACTCTAGGACTGTGAGACTCTCCAGGAAATAGATGTCATGGTCAAATAAATTCGGAAAACAGTGCAAATACTACACTGAGCATTGGTATGTTAACACATTTTTTTGCGGAAAACGAGTAAACTCGTCATATAGCTCAAATGCCTAATTACAAAGTGTTAAAAATCTTTTTACCAAATACTAGAGTAAAAAACAAACAAAACTTTAATTTTGCTTAGCATTTCCCTAGCTTGACCATTGAGTACCTTTTTTGTGTGGATCAACTGTTAACAATCCAGTGAACAGAAAATACTTTTGGAGAAAACATCCTGTTTCAGTCCCTTCCTATTTCCCCACTTTCTTCCTATCCCTCCACTCTTGCCTAAGTAGAAAGGTTAAAGCATTTCAAGTAACTGGAGACCTTCAGCTGTAAGTAAAACTTGAGTTAAAAAATGGATCATTGAAGGAAATGGAGCTATCTTTTAAACCAAGATTTGGATACTATTTAAACCAGAAATGTTGAGTTAGTTAATTAGCATTATAATCTCTGACCTGCTGATCCTGGACTTTTCCCAAATAATACTTAATGCACCAGAGCAGAGAGACTTCTGAAATTTTTCTTTAAAGCAAGTATTTTGTATTTAATTTGTTTTACCATTTGCTTCTATTATAATTTAAGAGCAGTTTTCCAATGGGAAATAAGTTTGGCTCCCCATACCATGAAACTCATCTTTAAAAGGCCTTTGAAAACACATTTTCAAAATATGTGAATGCTAGGTACATTTAATTCCTTGACATATTATAGAATGTGCCTAACCAGTTGTTATTAGGATTGAATGTATATGGACACAGAACATTTACATAGTAAGTACTCAATAATTGTTAGCAAAGAAAAACTATTAGACACACTGTCCTTTTACAGTTCTCAAAATATACATTCATGAAAATATTTGGTTAGTATTATTAAAGATAATCATCCTGTTTTTGTTTGGAATTTGGGCAGATTGAATAGGACTGGAATATTTAGTTCTGGGGTAGGATACCATAGCTTTTATGAAAAAACAAACAAAAGAAAAAAAACCCTGAAAAGTAGCATAAAACAAGATGGATGTGCTTTATCTCTAACATTTGAATACATACGATGTGCCCTGAACTAATTCTCTTTCCCCTTTGCCCTCTGTTCCTCTCCACCTCTCTTTCTCCCTGTTCCTTTTTTCCTCCCCCATCCTTTCTCCCGCCCCCACCTGTATTATCTTATTTAAATATAACTACTCTTTTGGTTATTATATCCTGATTTTTGAGATGCATCAAAACCTACATTTTCACCAAATATTAAATGTTTGACATTGTATTATAATACAGAATGATTGCTGTACATGTCAGTACATGTCAGCTGTTAGTTTGCTCCTGGTAATTACAGTGCTATTTTTTAAATGCTAAATAAATATTCACTATCTATAAACAGTGAATCATTTTCAACATGCTTAAGTCTCTAGACCCAAAACTATAAGGAATTTTCAACTAAAGCAATTTATGAAGCTGTTTTACGTTTGATTACTGAGAAGCAAAAGTGTTTTGAGTCCTCAGGTTTTTTGCTATACCCTTGATGTTTTTGGGGATATTGTGCCAGATTTTGGAACTTCTCTTGTCATAAAATTTTGAAATGGCAAAGTTGACATTCTCCTTCTAATTCTTGTCAAGATGTGACTAATTCCATAATAGAATTTTCTCTTGGAAGACTCAATGCCTAAATCATTAATTAAAAATTAAGCCAGTTCTTAAAAGTTTTTAATGATATTCTACTATACTGAAAAACCTACAAAGGGTTAGAATTATGATATAACCTAATTTCTATTAATCTATATTTTTGAATATTTTTTAAATATTTAAATTTTTAAATATTTACTTAGCAAGGATATGTTCGACCTAAATTTATCTAGTTGAAAAACTCTCAGTATTGATATTAACTGTAGATCTGTTTCCCTATTTAATTATTATTATTATTTTTTTTTTTTTTTTAGCTGAGCTATCCTGCCACCTGTTGGCAGCTCAACGGCAACTCAGCTCGGGCTGGCCTCAAACCGCTGTTGCTCAGAGCTCAGCTTGCACTCTTGAGTGAGCTCTTAACCAGCTGAGCCATTCGGCCGGCCCCCTATTTAATTATTTGAAAGTTCTTAAGTTTATATCTAAATTTGGCTTTCACCGTTGTCATAATTATTGCATTTTATTCTTGCAACACAATGTACATTTATACTTCAGTTGTCCAGTAAAATTTCACCATATAAAGCAACAGGGGTTTGTTTTTGTTTTTTTTCCAAGATTTTATTGGGGAATTGGGGGAGGGGAACAGTGTTGGGGAATTGGGGAGGGAGACCAGCCAAGTTGTTGTTCTTCAATCTTAGTTATGGAGGGTGCCAGTCGCCATCTGGCTTCCCATTGGCAGCTCATGGCCTCTAAGCTCAAGGTGCTGTGTTCAATCTTAGTTGCGGGTGGGCGTAGCCACCATCCCATGCTGGAGTCGAACCAGCAGCCTTGTTGTTAAGAGCACACGCTTTATCCACTGAGCAATCTAGGCAGCAGCTCAGCTTAAGGTGCTGAATTCATTCCTAGTTGTGGGTGGGCGTAGCCCACCATAGAACAGGCAATCTTGTTGTTACACCAGCTGAGCCATCCTGCCACCTGTTGGAAGCTCAGCAACAGCTCAGCTCGGGCGCAGCATCACTGGCCCATGTGGGAATTGAACCGGCAGCCCTATTGCTCAGCTCACATTCTTAAGCCAACTCTTAACCAGCTGAGCCACTCGGCAGCTGAGTCACTCAGCCTTAAAGCAACAGATTTTTACTCTTAAGTTATGTCCAGAATGCCTACCAATGTTTATTTTAAAATGAATATTCAGAAATTAATACTCAGTCTAAGTGACATATCCTGATGTAGAAATGATAGTAACTTCTATGATCACATGACCATTAATCAAGCACAAGTGCGGAGGTCCTAGAAATGTCACTGGAGCAGTCATTTGTTTATTTTGCCTGCTAATGGTCAGTAGCAAAGCTGAAGTTGATTTTGGCTGAATACTGAGGCTAAGCAAACTTCAGTGAATTCCTGTTTCATGTTTGGGAAAACCTAGTTGTAGAGAAAGTGTGTAACTTACATAAAACTATACAGGTAATAAGTGGTAGAAGTTGAATTTGGACCAAGTAGCCTAAACTTTTCTTCTGCCTTTATAAATTGTGACTGACTTTAAAAAGTAGGTGGTCTTAGCATTGTCCCCTGTACACATACGGCTTCCCCAATTCTGTCTCTTCCCCTTCCCTCCTTCCTTCAAGAAAAAGTAGGATAAAGACGAGATTTAGAAAAGAAGGCCTTTCCTTTTCACTGAAATTATTTTTAAGGCTGCTTTTAAATTGTAACTTGATAGAAAATAAAGTGTAGAGTCTGAAGATATTTTTTTTTTTATTGAGACTGCAATGAGTAAACCCTTTGGGAAAATTTTAAGCTTGGGGAAATGAAACAATGTTGATTTAAATTGTCTTTAATTCAGTCAATACGTTCAGTTTGAATGTATTTATACCAGACAATGGTAATTGTAGAATTGATCTATCAGAAATAAAGTAGAATTTAAGATGGAAAGTTTAAAGCGTGAGATAAGGGAGCAACAGGTTAAAAAATGGGAGAACTTTCTGAGTTGAAATTTTGCAGATTATATAATTTTAATAAATTTAATAAAAATATCAGTTATAGTTATTGTTTAAACTTTTAGCCAGTACCAAGAGGAGCCCTGAAAAGTCCCCTAAATTTCAAGGCAAAAGGAAATGTCTGATATTTACAAAGCCTTTTATTCATAGATAAGACTTGTTTCTCTTTCAGAGAGAACCAGAAATCCCTAGAGTGTTTTTAATGGAAAGGTTTATTGAGATAATTGTAGATTCATGTATAGTTGTAAGAAATAATACAGAGAAATCCTGTGTATCCTTCACACAGTTTGCCCCAGTTGATACCATTTCGCAAAGCTGTAAAACAATTTCGCAACTAGGATGCTTGCATTTATAACGATCCACCAATCTTATTCAAATTTCCCCAGTTTTGTACAGTGTATGCGTGTGTGTGTGTTTAGTTACATACTGTTTTATCACCTATAGGTTCATGTATCCACCACGATAATGAAGGTACTGAATGAACAGTTCCATCACAACAAAGATCCCACATGTTGCTCTTTTATAAATACATACACCTCTCCTCTGCTCCTCCCCTCCCCCATTCCCTCCCTAACCCCTGGCTGCCACTAAATCTATTTTTTATTTCTAAAATTTCATCACTTCAAAATGTTATATAAGTGGAATTATATAGTATGTAACTTTTTGAGGTTGTCTTTTTTCACTCAGCATAATTCTCCAAAGATTCACCCGCAGTGTTAAATGTACCAGTAAATAGTTTCCTTTTGCTTTTGAGTAGTAGTCCATGGCATATATACACAGTTTGTTTAACCATTTACTTGTTGAAGAAGGACATCTGGGCCATTCCCAGTTTGGGGCTATTACAAATAAAGCTGCTGTAAATATTTGTGTACAGGTTTTTGTATGAACATTAGTTTTCATTTCTCTGGAATAAATGCCCAGTAGCTGCCAGAATTTAAGTCAGAAATTTAAGTGCAAAAATATTAACTCAGAGAATAGGTATTAGGACTAGTCATGAATCTACTATTCTCAGTCCTTTATCTGAAGCAAAAAAAAAATTTCCTGATTGAGAAATTCAAGTTTGTGTACTTTTTGGTAGGAGATTGGCACCAAAGACCACTTTTACCATGCATTTTAGGAACAAAAATATGAGAATTTATGCTTAAATACAGGATAATCACAAAATTTATGAATTGGCCTAGTTTGCCATTAACTGACAGGTATAACTGATCCAGCATCATATTTCAAATAGAAATTTTTTTATCTTCCTGATTTTAAAGTAACAAGTAATTTTAAACATCAGAAATTTGGTGTATTACCTGGGTTTTGCTATGTGCACACAATACTAACTTTAATAGAATTTTATAAAATTGGAACTATATATACAGTTTTGGCTATACAGTGATATCCTAGTTAAAGGTTGCAAATTAAAATTCAAACAAAAAATGCTATTTATACATTTATGTGTCTTGTGAACTGTTTATTTTTTCCCTGTTTTTATATTGATGAGATAATGTTAGGCCTTATGACTGCTCACGCATAAATAGAAAACTTTTTCGTGAATAGCATTTAAGTTGGATAGTAATTTTACTTAATATCTCTTGTTTTATGTCACATTTTAAATCATTTTTCTTCTTTCAAGATATGCTGTGATAGCATTTGGATGTGCTAGCTGTCCAAAATTAACTTGTGGGCGAGAAGGCTGTGGAACAGAGTTTTGCTACCACTGTAAACAGATTTGGCACCCTAATCAGACCTGTGATGCTGCTCGACAAGAGAGAGCCCAGAGTTTACGTCTGAGAACCATACGTTCTTCATCCATTAGTTATAGTCAAGAGTCTGGAGCAGCAGGTATTTATGTCTTAACTTTTTCAATAAAATATTTGACACATAGAGAACACTAGTTATTTTAAATAAAAAATACAATATTCAGTTCCTGTTATCACCTGTTCTCCTTTCAGTTTTCAGGTGTTTTATGTGTTAGTATTCCTGTCCCAAAAGTACTCATTCTTTCCTGTGGAAGAAAGTAGTAGTGAGATTGGAAAGATTTTGTTGACAAAAAAAAAAAAAAAAGGAAAAAAATGAAGCGTCAAGATGACTTATTAACTGATAGCTGAAAGGGGTCCAAAACTGTTGTTTGTAAAGGTGTTTTATGCAAAGCTTAGCAAATATTTTTAATGTTACTTTAAAATGTATTATTTTTTTATTATTTCTAATTTTACAGCTATCACAAAGTTACAGATTTAAAACAGTATTTTTGGAATCCTTTTCATTTACATACTTTGTGAAATAACATTTTTTTAAATTAGTTTCAGGTGTTTGAAACAATGTAATAGACATTTGCATCCCTCACAAAGTGATTAAAAAAAACCATTTTACTACCCATCTGATATTGCATATAGCTGTTAATTTCCATTGACTGTATTCCCTATGCTGTACTCCCCATTCCATGAGTCTATATATATAGTACTTAATTATAGTTGACAGTCAATGTTATTCACCTTCAGGTGTACAGCGCAATGATCAGGCATCTACACAGTCTGTGAAGTGATCCCCCTAATTAAGTCCAGTGCCCATCTGGCACCCTACATAATCTTTACAACATTATTGATTATATTCCACAAAATGAAATAAATTTTTTATTTACAGATGTCTCATCCAATTCCAGGATCAAGGATTGAGAATCATACCTCATTGGGGAGGACACTAAGAACTTTGTGTCTTTCGCTAGCAGTTTAAAAATTAACCTGGGGAATCTATACATGAGCAATGTATGCATCTCATAAATCTCGAAAATTAAAAAAAAAATTCTGAACATTCTAATGTTTTTTGAGTAAATTCAAAAAATTAATATTCATAGAGTTTATATTTTTATTGGTATTTTAATCATTTTTAGAAATATTCTCATTTTTCTCACTGGTTGTAAAAGAAAAAACTTGGAAAAAATAGAAATTTATGAAGAAAATAATTTATATTTCTACCAGCAATGTATTGAGATAGTCATGTACTTTATGCTATTAGAAAGAAGTCTTATTCCAAACAAAAACTTATAGACAGAGACAACAGTTTAGTGGTTCCCAGAGGGTAAGGGGAAGGAGGGTGGTAGAAGAAGGTAAAGAGGGCCAAATACATGGTGATGGAAGGAGACCTGACTCTGGGTGGTGAGCATACAATGTGATATATAGATAATGTAGTATAGAAATGCACTCTTGAAACCTATTTAATTTTACTAACCATTGTCACCCCAATAAATTTTTTAAAAAAAGTTTTATTCAACATTTAAAGTTGAATTTAAACATTTAAAATTAAATAAACTTTAAGTTCAACATTTAATACTTTATATAATATGCATGGATTTTCATGCTTGTTTGCTTATTGACTTGTTTCTATATCCTTGCCTCAAGATTTGGGGTGGAACTCAAATCATTATTAATAATTTGTATGTGTGGGTCCAGAAGCAGTTCAGAGAGGACCTGGATATACTTAAACTGTTCCCTGTAGACTCAGTTGTAGCCATTGAATGGTCCACTTGGAAATGATATCCCTCTTCTCTAAGTGGGGATGGGTAATTTATTGGTTACAGGACACACAGACATATGGAATATAGAGTAAGAGAATGGACTCTGGAATCAGACTGTCTGGATTCGAATCCTAGCTTCTCCATTTAGTCTCTTTGTGACCTTGAACAAGTTACTTGTCTCATCTGTAAAATGAAGATACTAATAATACTTAAGTCCATAATGTTGAAGCATTTTCTGGCTCATTGTAAGTGCTCTGGCTATATGAGGTAGGAAAACTTAGAGGAACCACAGCCACCTCCTAGAGATTTGCATATGTGTGGATGGACCATCATTAAGAAAAAAATGACTAGGGCCGGCCGAGTGGCTCAGGTGGTTAAGAATTTGCTCAAGAGTGCGAGCTGAGCTCTGAGCAACAGCAGTTTGATGCCCAGCCCGAGCTGAGGTGCCGCTGAGCTGCCAACAGGTAGCAGGATGGCTCAGCTAAAAAAAAGAAAAAATGACTAAGAGATGGCTTTTGTTATTAATTTTAAAATAAACATGATTTTGTCATCCAAATGAAAGTTGGTCTTTCTCACAGTAGTCACCATGGGAGATTTTGTTTATTTCAGGACTGCTACCTGTAGTGCCTTACCGAGTATAACCTTTAGATCCTGATACATTCACTTAAATTATCCCCTTAAATGGGTAATGACGAAAAGTTCCTTTGAAATTAAATTTAACAACCCAGTGGCGCAGCGGTTAAGCGCTGGCTTGGGAAGCCAGCGGCCCTGGTTCAGGTCCCACTTACGAGGGCCAGTGACACTGCCCTCAAAAAAAAAAAAAAAAAAAAATTTAACAACTAGAGTACCATATCAAGTTGAATAACTAGTTTGGGGTTGATCCAAAGTAAGATGTGACTATATATGGTCATGAGAGTGATTTTTCTTAATATAAAATAGCTTTGAAAGTAATTATGAAAGAAAAACTTCTCAAATGATTTGATCCAAATAGTGGCATTGTTGGACTCAATATAGCTTCCCCAAGAAACTTCACTTGGAATTTTTCCATATTTGTTTAAAAGTCTTATCTCCTAGTTCTGCAAATTTAAACTACGTGCGTTTTTACCTATAATGGTCCAAAAATCAAAGCTCTCAGAACAAATTTATGTGATAGTTTCTTTTGATGTAATCTATAGAAAAATTAAAAACTTGAACTTGGTTTCTCAATGACTTATGGAAAGAAAAGGGGAAAGCGATGTACCATCTAAAATGGTTTTATTAATCTCTGTTATTTCAGATATCTTGGTATTTTTTGTCTCCCATTATCATGATACATTGAAAAATCAGCTGTACTTTTAATAATGATTGGTATAATAATAATAATTAGGTGGCTATTTCTTTCGAATCAGTAACCCGATGATAACTAAATGTGCTTAATCATATAGTACATTAAATCATTTATTTTTGGTTATATTTGTCTTTAACCTGTGACAATATTGTATGTACATGAGACTTTTTTACCGCGTTTTCCCCCTTCATAAAAATATGTTAAATTGGCTCCATACCCCCATCTCTATCCCTTACTGCTACCATTCCAACAGATAACCACTGTTAACACTTTATAGTAAGTTCTTACAGTTAATGTGGAGGGGCTGGCGGCAGGGGAGGTTTAAAACAAATTTTGAAAACATAGTGTTTTGTAACCTATTATTTTCTCTTAACATGACAATGGCCCATATTTTAACAATAAATAGAAATATAGTGATCAGAAAAGATAAAAGCTTTGCCAAACTGTTTAAATAGGGAACAGGAAACCTTGGGGTTTTTTTTTTTTTTTTTTTGAGGGCAGTGTCACTGGCCCTCATATATGGGACCCGAACCGGGGCTGCTGGCTTCCCAAGCCAGCGCTTAACCATCGCACCACTCGGCCGGCCCATTTTTTTTTTTTTAATATAAAAGACCTGTGGATTAATTGATGCTTGGGGAATGGGGCATCAATTGGCCATCTAATCAGGAAAACAACTTTATTTAGGATTTTGGCATTTTGAGAGCAATATACCATATTAATGTGCATAGTAAATTTTTTTCTAATTTGTTGTTTAAAGCAGAGACAAGGCAGACCAAACAGCCTATTGTAGATAAATAAGTATACAGAGAATGAAAACATGTGGGCACAGATATATCAAAAGACGTATCAAAAATACATTGCTTATGGTGTTAATTCTCTAGCATGTAATCTTAACATATTAAAAGGCTGTTTTGGGGCCTGCTGAGTGGTGCGGTGGTTAAGTGCTGGTTTGGGAAGCCAGCGGCCCTGGTTCGGGCCCCACATGTGAGGGCCAGTGACACTGCCCTCAAAAAAAAAAGAAATAAAAAGGCTGTTTTGTGTTTTTAAGGCTGTTTTGTGTTTTTAGGACCAAATAAATGGGGATGGCACCTTTCAGTTTGTCTGAGGTTGCATGTATCAGAGCCAAAGTCTGATCCCCATCTATAATTGGGATATTTATGACTTGTGTATATTCTGGAATGAGGAAGTTTATCAATTATTATGCCACTTCAACAGATAGTATTAGCATTTCTTTAATTTGATGTACTAGATGTTTTATCAGCTATAAAGGTCAGCTTTTTTTTCCCACTTCCCCAGTGTTAAAAAATTGTTAACACAGACTTTATGTTCTTTGGATTATTTAAATCATGATTTATGAATATTTTTAGTTTTTATATTCTAGTAATTATCATTTGTCTTAGTCTGGCTGCATAGTTATCAGTTTGCTCAAATTTGCTTGAATCATTAACACTAATTGACCAGTTCATAAGTTAAAAAACACTTTTGGCCCTAAAAGGAGCATTAAAGGAAACCTGAATTGAATTCACTAATAAATCACAAGTAAAATTTGACTGTAAAACTTGTAGAAAAGAAGATAGGGTAAAGCTTAATGCTTATGTGTAAGAAATTGGAACAAATACTTGAATTCAGTGGCAAGCACTATATATATTTTTTCTTAACTGTCTATATGTAGTTAGAAAATATAGCTGGCTAGTAATGACAGTAAAGTAATTACCGGTTGCTATTTACATAGATGCCAAAGTTCAAAATAATTGTATAATTTGAGATAATTTACTGTGTCAGTGATTCCTAAAGTTACGTACCCACTTGATTTTAACTTGGCACCTTTGTGCATTATAACCATATTATATACAAGAAGCATACAAGAACAGCATTTCCATAAATGAATAAAAAGGTCAAAGATAACAAATGAAAAACAGTCATGAGCATAACCAACAAATGGTTACTTTAATTCTGAAACTGTTTTCCATCATTTAAGTGTTTGTAACTATATAACCCTTCCTTAACCTCTTACTTCCTCCCTTTGATTCTGGGTACTGATTCTTTGTGAGGCCCATCTGTCTATTGTATGAACTAAAATACAAAGAAAAGGCTACTTTTATAAAGATGTCTGTATTTTTATAGTGCTTATAGTTGATGTTACTTAGAAGAGAGAAGTAAACTCAGTGCTTTATATATCTAGTATCTCAGATTAATATCAAATTGTCACTTGGTATTAGTGTTCATTCACTAAAAGAATAGTATATATAATATTTAACATTTTAAGTAGAGATGGTTAGAAACGTTCTAGTCATGAAGTGCCACTTGGAGAAGTCGATGCTATGGGGTACGAACAAAGATAAACTTTATATAGTTTACAGTTTACCTAGGGCTGTCCTTGGTTCTCTTCTCTCTTTATTTTGTTATTCTTTGCTCTCATTGTTCTGCTACTGTGTTTGAAAATGTTTACAATTTGAAAATTTAATGTAAAATATGTTCCTTTTCTGAGAAAGGAAGAAAAAAATTATATACTAAAAATAGCAGACAAAAGCTATCAATTAACAAACACAATAAGATTTTTTTGGCATTGCTATAATTGATTATCAACTAGAAAATGTAATTTTTTTTTAGACCATTTTTATATACTAAGCAGGTCTCTCTATTTCCCTAATAGCTGATGACATAAAGCCATGTCCACGATGTGCTGCTTATATAATAAAGATGAATGATGGGAGCTGTAATCACATGACATGTGCTGTCTGTGGTTGTGAGTTCTGTTGGTTGTGTATGAAAGAAATCTCAGATTTACATTATCTAAGGTAAGTTTATAGAAGGAATAATTTATATCTAATATAATTTTGTAAAACAAAGGGACTTTTTTTAAAAAGCATTATTCTAAGCATTTTAAAACCTAGAATTTATAAGATAATTAAAGGGATCTGTTTTATTCTAGTTACAGAAATTTAAAAGGAACCAAATTTTTCTGCTATTTATTTGGGATTAATAGTCAAAAATAGGAAACATATTTCTTTTTTGTTTTGTTTTTGTTAAACTAGAAAGCTAGTATTTAATACCCCATGTAATTATGCTGGGTTATAAATACTTCCATTTAATTTTCTCATGAATAAATTTCTTCATTTAGGCCACAGTGTGAGTTGATGATATAATCAGATAACCGTACACCTAAAACAGGGATAAGATAAACACGTTTTACATTAATATACTCTTCAAAAACTAGGGCTAATGAAGGACTGGATAGATATTTAACCTGAATTCCAGTTATCGGTATCCTTTTTATATGTTTTATTGTGGTTTTTACCCTGAGTTTTTGGCTTTTAATGAACTCAGAATTCAAAAAAAGGAAAATCACTTCTTTCTAAGTATGAGAAGCCTTCTTTTATAGTCACTGCATTACCGTATGGCAGTAATTTGTTGTGATGTTTCGTAGCAGTTACTTTACATTATAATTTTTTTCCTTTAGTCCATCAGGATGTACTTTTTGGGGAAAGAAACCCTGGAGCCGAAAGAAGAAAATACTGTGGCAGCTGGGAACACTTGTTGGTGCTCCTGTGGGAATTGCTTTAATAGCAGGCATTGCTATTCCTGCAATGATTATTGGCATTCCTGTATATGTGGGCCGCAAGGTAAAATGCATAATTCCTTGTTAGTTCATTATCTTATTCTCAATCTTTACATTTAGGGTTTAGGATTTTTGCTTTGTTTTTGTTTTAAAAGACTGAGGGTTTTTTTTAAAAAGATTTTATTGGGGAAATGGGGGAAGGGAACAGCGTTGGGGAACTGGGGAAGGGGAACAGACAAGTTGCTGTCCTTTCTGTTCTTCAGCCTAGTTGTGGAGGACATTGCTTCACTGGCCCGTGTCAGTATTGCGTTCTTCTTGGGTGAGGCAGATCAGTTGCCGACCTCTGGACGGCCGCTCACAGCAGCTCTTGGCAGCTCACACCAGCTGCCAGCCACTCACGCTGGCTGCGGGCCACTCACTGTAGCCTGTGGCAGCCCACTGCAGCACAGGCTGCAGCTATGCCATCCCCGGGGACTCACAGCAGCCCAGCTCCAGGTGGAGCTGTTGTTTACCATCTTAGCTGTAGAGGGCAGTGTCACTGGCCCTCACATGTGGGTTCTGAACCGGGGCCACTGGTGTCCCAAGCCAGCTATTCACCAACGCGCCACTTGGCCAACCCCTGAAGTAATTTTTTGTTATCTTCAGTATAAAACAATTTTACCATTTTTTCATAAGGTAATAAATTTTCAGTGTTTGGCAAGCTCATATGGATGCATAAAAAGTAGACATGCTTTAAAATTACCTGAATCTGAAAACTTTACTACATTTGTGTTACAAACCAACTTTCAGTATAACATACTGAAGGATACACACCTGACATTTTTCTCATGGGTATATCCTTGTAAATTCCAGTCTATAAAAAGTTAATAACTAAATAACTATGCCTTAGGGCAAAGAATAATTAGCCAGTTCCTGAATTATTTCCAACTTGAGTTCAAAGCATTTTTTTCCCCTTCAGATTGCTGCTATTAGTAGATTGTAGATTGTAACAATTTTGTGAAAGTCCAAACACTAAAATTTTGTAGATTGTAACAATTTTGTGAAAGTCCAAACACTAAAATTTACCACTGGCCTATGAGGGATGAATTATACTTCATTAGCTAAGCAAATCATTCTATTTTGAAAGGTTAAAGGGATTAAGTGGCTAAGTAGTCTGCTGCTGTCTAAATTAAGAGAATCTCAGAACTGAGAAGTCGTAATTTTAGAAATTATCTAATCCCAGCCCTGTATCTAAGTAGAACATAGTATAAGATTTTTAAATAGGGGGAGGAGGGAGACTGTTGAGCTCTTACTATGTGGTAGGTGTATGTACTATATCTCATGTTAACCTCACAGAATTTTATGTCTTAGAATTTTGAAGTTTAGGAAAGTTTATGTAATTTATCCTCAGCTACACAGAAAGAAGTAGAGCTGGGATTTAAACCCAGATGCACACATTTTTTATATAAGATCCCTGATAAATTTCAATCTAGTCAATTTGCTACTTCAGTGATGGGGAAACCACCAACTCATAAAGCAGCCCATTCTGTTGCCAGGTAGCTGTAATTGTTAGAAAATTTCTTATGTTGAGTCTTTAAAGTGTTTCATTTAATTCTAGTTCTGACTTTTGGGACCAAATTCAAGGCAAGGCAGGTGCTCATCCTCTTCCATATAACAGCCAGATTTTTAAATATTGAACATATATTACTTTTGTAGCTGGAAAAATAACAATACATACTATTTTTTTAACTAATTTTGGGACAGAGGACAAACATAGATATCTAGGAGCCAAATGTTTATTTCAGAAAGTTGAAGTAACTAAACTTAAATTGTTTGAAGTCCCAAAAATAGTAGCTTATTATAATATTTTTCATGTAGTTATCCAAAACCAGGTTTTGCTGAAAACAAAACTGTTTATTTGATACTTAGAAATAGAAGTAGAAGGGAAATAGAGACTGTTGTACTGCACACATCTACAAATAATTTATAGAGGAGAGATTATTTACCTCATTGTTCAAGTCAAGTCTGTTCAAATGTATTCAAAGGGTTGCAAGCTGATGAATTAGTTTTCTATTGAAACAGTGTTCTCTGTGGTGTTTAGGGATACAAACCAGCCCAGGAAAACCTATCAAGTTGATAAAGTACCTAAAAGCTGAGCCTTTACTTGCAATAACAAATAGAAAATGTGACACAAAATAGTAAAACTGAAAAAATAAAATTGAACCAGAACTAGTGGGATAATATGATCACTGTAATTTAACATTGGTACTTGAGGATTTAAAATTTTCTGGAAGACTCCTTCCTCCTGGCAGGCTGCCTTCGTGAGTCCACTCCATCGGTTTTTAGTTTTGGCATTTCTGTGCTTTGGTGCTAAGTTTTCCAGGAATGGGAGTGGGGAGTAGCAAGACTTAGCTGTAGTACTGAGGGATAATGAAAGGTACCATGCAATCTGCCTGCATGGACTATTTAGGATAATACAGAGGCCCGTTCCCTGGGAACAGTCAGTGCTTGGAAACAGGATTCTGACTGGGAAATAGAAATATTCTTTGTCCCATGCATACTTTGTCCACCTCCACACCCAACTTTTTCATGATATAACATATCCTACAAGACTCACTGTACTTTACAGCCTTCAAAATAATCATAGATTTTTTTATTAAACCTCATATGTAATATTGTTTATAAGTCAAGTATTTTATTTTAGAGACTACCTGTACACTTTTGAGGCTGTTTTGAATCTGTCTTGAAACAGGAGCAGATGTATTTAATTAGCTTTAAACCCTTGCAAACCATGAGAACAAAGATACTGAGCTATTTCTCGAAGTTCATATAGCTCACAATCCACTTTCATGGTGATGCTAAATTCTGTTTATTAGTACAAAGATGCTAAGTAGATCCAACTCCTCTGTCTTCTGGCAGCATTGTTTTTTTGTTTTGTTTTGATTTTTTTCCCTCTCTGTCTCTCTCTCACTCTACTTTGAGCTATAAATGAAAGCCCAGGATTCTGAGTTATTTGGTAATATTTGTCTTCATAAAAAAGGACCTTAGAAAAAAATTGATTTTATTTAGTGATGTTTGCTTATTAGTATTGCCTTTTTTAAAAAAGGTTTTATTGGGGAATTGGGGAAGGGGAACAGTGTTGGGGAATTGGAGAAGGGGAACAGCCAAGTTGTTGTCCTTCAATCTTAGTTGTGGAGGGCACAGCTAGCTCAGCTGCAAGTCCAGTCGTCATCCGGGTGGCCTGTCGGCAGCTTGCGGCCACTCAGCTCAAGGTGCCGTGTTCAGTCTTAGTTGTGGGTGGGCATAGCCCACCATCCCATGCGGGAGTCAAACCGGCAACCTTGTTGTTAAGAGTGCCTGCTCTAATCACTGAACCATCCAGCCTCCCATCAGCATCTCAGGGCAGCTCAGCTCAAGGTGCCGAGTTTAATCTTAGTTGCGGGTGGGCGTAGCCCACCATCTCATGCGAGAGTTGAACTGGCAACCTTGTTAGGAGCACATGTTCTCACCAGCTGAGCCATCCTGCCACCTGTTGGCAGCTCAGCCGCAGCTCAGCTCCGGCACAACTCACTGGCCCATGTGGGAATCGCACCCGTGATCCTGTTGCTCAGAGCTTGCCCTCTTGAGCAAGCTCTTTACCTACTGAGCCACCCAGCCGGCTTTTTAAGGTCAATTTTTAAGAAAGCGTTGTGGGAACCTCCCTTAGGAGCCAATTTCTACCATTTAGGTAGGGATGCTTATTTAGGAAGAAACCTGTGGAATGTTAAATTTCTCAAAAGTAATCCTATTAGTCAAACATCCAAACTATGTTGGAAATAATATTTGTTTGTTCTTTGTTCAAAACATGATTATACTATTTTTGGGTAAGATTATAAAGACTACTTTTTCTCAAGACTGTTTAAAAGTAAACACAAAGTAAAATCTATTAAATCAGGGCCAGCCGAGTGGCGCATTGGTTAAGAGCTGGTTTTGGGATGCCAGCGGCCCCAGTTCGGATCCCACATATGAGGGCCATTGACACAGCCCTCTACAGCTAACAACAGCTCTACCTGGAGCTGGGCTGTGCAAGCCCCGGTGATGGTGTGGGCTGCAGCCCCTGCTGCAGTGGGCTGCCATCGGCTACAGTGAGTGGCCAGCAGCCAGCGTGAGTGGCTGGCAGCCAGCGTGAGCTGCCAATAGCCGCGGTGAGCGACCATCCAGAGGCCGGCGACCGATCTGCCTCATCCGGGAAGAGCGCAATGACAATACCAACATGGGCCAGTGAAGCAACGGCCTCCACAACTAGACTGAAGAACAAAAAGACAGCAACTTGTCTGTTCCCTTTCCCCAATTCCCCAACGCTGTTCCTCTCCCCCAGTTCCCCAATAAAATCTTTAAAAAAAAAAAAATCTATTAAATCACTGTTTTATGTAAGCAAATTATGTGTAAGAATATGGTTTAAGAACAATAGCAATACATTTACCTTGAATTAGGACACTTAACTATGAAATTGTAAGAGAAATTAGTTTAAACTTCTAGCAAATATAGATTTATTTCATTCAAATTAAGTATGTAATGTATTTTTTCTTTAATCCTCCACCCCCATTTTAATTCAAGATTCACAATCGATATGAAGGCAAGGATGTTTCAAAGCACAAACGGAATTTGGCCATAGCAGGAGGTGTAACATTGTCTGTCATTGTGTCTCCAGTTGTAGCTGCAGTAACTGTAGGTAAGAAAATGCTTTAAAATACCAATTACCCCAAGTTTTATAAAATTAAAGTTTTGTGAAAGGATTTTAAAAAACAAAACATTATAAAGTTGAGGATAAAAGAGTTACTTTTTTTAAAATTTAAAGACAGTTTAAACTGAGCCTACAGAAAGCCTCTCATTTAGTAACTGTATTGGTTAAAAGTATTATAAACTAAACGTAGCCTTGGACTAGCTAGTAAATTACCGGTGGCCTCCCGCCAATACAGTTTAGAACCCTGGCACTTGAAAACATTTACACCTTTTTTATAATTCATGTATGAAGCTAGAACCTTTGAATTTGCTTATGTCCCTAAACAGCTGGATAAATCCACTTTTGGCACGGGTTGCAGAACCCTAGCATTTTTCTCCTATCTACTTTCTCTCGAAAGACTTTCTAAAATTCATGCTTCTGTGATTTATTTTTTGGTCACAGTGACTACTTTCTTTCCTCTTTAGGTATCGGTGTCCCTATTATGTTAGCTTATGTCTATGGCGTCGTTCCAATTTCTCTCTGTCGAAGTGGAGGTTGTGGAGTCTCAGCAGGCAATGGAAAAGGAGTCAGGATTGAATTTGATGATGAAAATGATATAAATGTCGGTGGAAATAACACAGCTGTAGGTAAGTCCCTTTAAGGAAAGGAAGAAAATTTTTTTTCCTAATTGTTTAAACAGGGGGAGGCTGTAGACAACATATGGTCAGAATTTCCATTGCCCTCCTTTTACTAGGCTTAGTAGTGTTCAGAAGTGCACCGCTGAAATGGACTGCCAAGGAAAGGCAAATGGATGAAAGGGGGTGGAATAGTTCTAGGTATCTAACCTCCAGTAGAAATATTCTTAAACATTCTAGGCTTTTAATCTTAAATTTTGCCTAAAATATTACAAATCCGTAAGAAAAGGATATAAGGGAGATAAGAGTTCGTAAAAGAAATACAGGTGGCAAATAGGTAGAAAATATCTTCAATGTAGTGTTATTCAAAGAAATATGAATTAGAACACCTGACATGGTAGACTGTGCCATCCTTCTTGAAACATTTTCTTTACTTGCCTTCTAGGAAACCATTTCTCATTTCATCATATCTCCTGGCCATTCCTCAAACTTTGCTGGTTCATTTTTCTCTCCTAACCTCTAAAATTTGAAGTTTCCCAGGGCTCAGTTCTCAGACTTCTCTTTTTTATCTACACACTCCCTAGGTAATCTTATATTAAATAATATATAGACTGATTGCTTTTAAATTTGTATCTAGGCTAGAACTCTTCTCTGAACTTCACACTTGTACGTCTCTTTTCTTTAATTTTCACTTGAATGTCTAATGAGCATTTTAAGTTTAACTTTCTATAACCAAACTCTTCACTCTAAAACCTGTTGTTGTCTTCGTCATCCTTGCCTCATTAGGCAGCTTCTCCATTCTTTCTTTGCTTGATCAGAAACCTTCACTCGTGATGACTCCCCCTTTTCCCTTCTTACCCTGCGTCTGATTTGTCAGCAAATTCTGCTACTTCCTTCAATATTTAGCCATAATCCAACCATTCTCACCCTCTCCACTGCTATTCCATTAGTCTAAGTTACTGTCCTCTTTCCTGGACTATCATCATAGCCTCTTAACTGATCCATCAGTTTCTCAGTTTCCACTCACTATTCCACAGAGCAGTCATAGTGATACTTCTAAAACATAGAAGTCAGATCATGCCTTTTTTATGTTCAAAACTCGCTCAGTTCTAACTGTATTGGGCCGAGAAATCCTGTCCTTATCATGACCCAGCAGGCCCCACATGATCTGTCCTGGGCTACATCTCTGAACTCATCTCTTGTCACTTTCTTATTTTATACCACCCCTCCTTGATGTTTTCAAGGATGCTGAGCACACTTCCACATCTAGCCTTTTAAACTTGCAGTTCCCTCTGCCTGGAATGCTCTTCCCTAAGATAATTTCATGGCTAACTCTTTCACTTCCTTTGAGTCTCTACAAGGGTTACTTTATCCGAGAGGTCTTTTTCCATCACATTATAGAAAAGAGTGCACAGGCATGCACACACACTCCCCATCGCCCTCACTGCCTTACACTCCCTCCCCTTTACTTAGCATTATTTTTTTCCCTAGCATTTATTACCATATAATTTTATTTATTGTTTTCCCCAACTAGAATTAAGATTCTTGAGGGCAGAATGTTTGTCCCCTGTTCTTAGAACAATGTGATATATAAGAGGAACCCAAATATTGGAGCAAATAAATGAGTCCTTCAATACAAAGCATTACTGTAATTGGAATATAGTGCTATGAGATCTTGTAATAGCTTGTAGATAATTGGAACTGTGGAATACACCTAGAAATCAACTTTGGCCCATTCTTATTGTCCTAGAGAATAATAAACTCTTTAAATGACAGCCTTATTGAAAACTGTCACATAATTTTCCTCCAAAGTTAGCTAAATTTTTCAGCAATCACATTTTTTTTAGAATTCCTAAATCTTCCTAAATAGTGATCATCTAAAACTGAGGGCCAGTCCTTAATCCAGCTTTACTCTCTCTGAAATATTTCCCTTTACTCTTACCCCATAGTTATGAGTCCCTGACTCCAGACATTTTTTTCTGTTCCTGTGTATGTTTTATATTTTATATGATTAAATGCCCTATCTGAAATCATGGAGGAATTTAAGAAGAGAGACATTAATAATTGTACTTACTTAATTTCTTTGAAATTTTGTAGACACAACTTCAGTAGCAGAAGCAAGACACAACCCTAGCATAGGGGAAGGAAGCGTTGGTGGTCTGACTGGCAGTTTGAGTGCAAGTGGAAGCCACATGGATCGAATAGGAGCCATTCGAGACAATCTGAGTGAAACAGCCAGCACCATGGCACTAGCTGGAGCCAGTATCACGGGGAGTCTGTCAGGAAGTGCCATGGTAAACTGTTTTAATAGGTAAGAAAAATGTGCTTTGTTTTGGCCTTTTGTTAAGTACAAATTTACTGATTCGATGAGGATAAATTTGAGCATGTACATATAACCCTACTGTGTCAGGGTTCAAAACAGTGATGTTAAAAAATGAAATTTAGTGGCAAACAGTGAGTAAGGAGATTTTTACTTGTTTGGATTTTCTGTCCCAGTATACCGATGATGCGGTAAAATCCAAGTCTAAGGCGTAACATTCTGCCAATTTTTTTTACTGCACTTGTCAGATTTTATGTTTGAACCAATGCTGGAGCTGCTTCCGTGGACATTATAAAGCAGTGCTTAAGCCTGGACTTTACCTCTGCAGGTGCAACAGCTGGACGTTAGGCAATAAGGCAGTGGTTGAGCCCTGGGGGAGCAGGTAGAGTCAGGATATCCTGGAATGCGTGAACTGAGGCCAGGGTCATCTGCCTGGTTCCTTTTATGTGTTAATGGTTATTTCCTTCTCACCAAGTCTTTTACCAACAGTTGTTATTCTTTACCTTTGTTTATTAGCTTTTAAAAAAATATATCATGAATTGATACATGAATTGAAAAAGAAATCAGTCAGACTTTTTTTTAGGTGGTTTGCTTTTAAACACAAACTCTTAAGTTATACTGGTACATATTATTATGTCTTTTTAAAAGACTCAGGTGTTAAATTTATAGAACCATGTTTAGTATATAGATGCCCAGGATTTTTTGATTCACTGATCTGTCATGTAGAATGGTGTTTTCTTTGTTGTTGTTTTTTATAAGAGGGCAGTGTCACTGGCCCTCATATGTGGGATCCGAACCTGGCCACTGGCATCCCAAGCCAGCTCTTAACCACTGCGCCACTCGGCTGGCCCCTAAAATCGTTTTTAATGTATTTGGGTATTTTGCATTGAACATGGCAAGCAAAGTCCCACATCCTGAGTGAAAATAATGGAGCATATTTAAGTTAAAATCTTTTATATCCCTTTGTATTATTCTGTTACTACCTTATTTGGCAAATGCTAATTTTCCCCATTTTATTTGGATGGTTGGTACTGTTCAGTGTGTTGTAGTAGAATTAGAATAATTAAATAAAAAGAAACTAAAAAAATAATTTTTATAGTTGTGTCTAAAATAGCTTCTTGTTACTAGGGTTCTTAACTGAATTATTTAAAGATACATATTATAGTAGTGCTGATATTATATGTATTTTCAGCTTTTATCTAATATTCCCCTCTTTTAGGTTGGAAGTACAAGCAGATGTGCAGAAAGAACGGTACAGTCTAAGTGGAGAATCTGGCACGGTCAGCTTGGGAACAGTTAGTGATAATGCCAGTACCAAAGCAATGGCAGGATCCATTCTGAATTCCTACATCCCGTTAGACAAGTAAGGAATTATCCCTATCATTGGATAGAATTATCATGAATAATCGTTATCAACTATTAGGTTCTCTGGGGAAAGAAAATGGTGAGATGCCCAGAATAGGCAAATCCATATATACAGAAAGTAAAGTAGTGGTTGCCAGGGCCTGGGAGGAGGGAAGAATGGGAACTAACTGCTAATGGGTATAGAGTTTCTTTGGGGGATGATGAAAATGTTCTGAAGTTAGGTAGTGATGATGGTGGCACAACTCTGAATATACAAAAAAACCACTGACTTGTACAGTTTAAACAGGTACCTTTGTAGTTTCTTCTGTTTTTTTTTTTTTAATTGAAGCATTATGGTTCTTTTGATTATTATTATTTTTTTTTTTTTGAGGGCAGTGTCACTGGCCCTCATATGTGGGACCGAACCGGGGCCACTGGCGTCCCAAGCCAGCTCTTAACCACCGTGCCACTCGGCCGGCCCAGATTTTGTTGTTTTTAATAGAATGTGTCCTGTGTTAATTTGTCCTGATAGCATATATATATATATATATATATATATATATATATATATATATACAGTCTTTGAACTTTTCACATAGAAACGCTTCGCCCTTTGCTGTCATCTGAATAAAAATAAAAAGGAAGTTAGAAATTTATATTTGTTACTCTTGTGTTCCAGAGAAGGCAACAGTATGGAGGTGCAAGTCGATATTGAATCAAAGCCATCCAAATTCAGGCACAACAGTGGAAGCAGTAGTGTGGAGGATGGCAGTGCCCCCCGAAGTCACCCTGGTGGGTCATCCGGTGGCTTGCCTGAAGGCAAATCCAGTGCCACCAAGTGGTCCAAAGAAGCAACAGCAGGAAAGAAATCAAAAAGTGGTAAATTGAGGAAAAAGAGTAACATGAAGATAAATGAGACCAGAGAAGATATGGATGCACAGTTGTTAGAACAACAAAGCACGAACTCCAGCGAATTTGAGGCTCCATCCCTCAGTGACAGTATGCCATCTGTAGCAGACTCTCACTCTAGTCATTTTTCTGAATTCAGTTGTTCTGACCTAGAAAGCATGAAAACTTCTTGTAGCCATGGTTCCAATGATTATCATACCCGCTTTGCTACTGTTAACATTCTTCCTGAGGTAGAAAACGACCGTCTGGAAAATTCCCCACATCAGTGTAGCATTTCTGTGCTTTCCAAAACTGCTTCATGCTCCGAAGTCCTACAGCTGAACCATATTGCTGAAGAACATGGTAACAATGGAAGAAAGCCCGACGTCGATTTATATTTTGGTGATGCGCTAAAAGAAACAAATAACAACCACTCACAACAGACAATGGAATTAAAAGTTGCAATTCAGACTGATATTTAGGCCTATCCATGCTGCAAAATAATTACCACTGAACAACCTTGTTTGGAGCTGGTTGAAATACATGTGTCTACTTTAAGTTTCAAGTTACCAGCAAATGCCAGGTTACATAAGCGTAATGCAGATGTATTTTCTGTGTTCAGCAAAGCATTGTGTTTCATGTGGATCTTAATTACCAAACTATGAAATGAAGGCTTTAAAAGTGCATTATTGTGAGGACAACAGTTCTTCAGAGAAGTATGTTTTGTGCATTTGCCACAAAACATTGCTCGAAGCACATACTAGTGTATTTAGATAGAAATTTGGCTTAATTTATAATCAATATAAAATACTAATGCAGTTCTACAGCATTCTTACGAAGAAAACTTGAGGCTTAGGCTTAAGTGGTTAGTGACATTTTATTGAAACCACTAAGGGATACTATTTAAAGAACCTTGAGGGTTACTCTCAGTATATGATACTCTTTGTAACATTTCATAGCTGGGCATAAATTTAATTTTTTCTTCATATGCGTTGTGGATATGTAAAGCTTCATGCAGCCCACGTGCTACCATTTGGATACTTAGACACTTTGAGCAAGATTGTGGCAGTTTTTGCACACCTTTGAAATAGAAGTACCTGGTTCTCTACATATCTTGTATATTGTTGATGCCATCTTAGAAGAAAAGTTAGGTAGGTAATTAAGTACACTGACAGCACCAAGTAAGATACATAAAACTCCAAGACAAAATTCCATTCATTTATAAGTATTACAAAAAAGTCATCTTTCACAAAGTGGAAGTTTGCACCCCAGTGATTCTTGGTGCCTTTGGTATATAAACTGGATTTTAAGGGTCTAGTTATTTGAGGATTCTGTATTTTCTATAACGTTCTCTCTAGCCACCTTGGATTTTGTAGAAAAATAACAAGATAAACGTAAATATGATTAATAGTAACAATGCTGAGAAAGTATTAGCCTACCAAAGACACACTCAGGCTTTAGTGAATAACTTTACATAACCTCAGTTTTTAATACATGCGTATCTTCTCCAATCATGAAATCAAAGTACGGTGCAGAGTTTGTACCAAGTACTAAGGAGGGGTCCACATGTGACTGGCTTTAGTTCCATTTACTTTTGTTTATGAAAAGTGTTCAGCCGACATAAACAGAAGTTGGCCAAAATACTGCCTGTACTGTTAAATTCCTATATAATTCACTTAAATAAAACAGGTTAACCTCAATGATAGCAGTTAAAATGTTCCATCTTCTGTGTTTCTTTTAAGTATTACCATTATGGTGCTACTGAGCATTTTCTTTTGATCAAAAGAAAAATGCTATGGGCTGCAGTCTTCTTCCATCACTTTTTCTCACAGGTCCATTAATATGCTTATAACACTAGTGCCAGTTATTTTATTTGATAATGCTTATTATAGTATTTGTATATTTGCATTCCAATTTTGTTCAATAGTGTGTGTAAACTGCATACATGAAATAAATGTAAATACTGGTGTATTGCTGCCTTATGGTTTGTGCACAGGCGTTTTTATACAAATGGGAATGTTTGTTTGCTATGTGGTTGTTATTCATAAATATTGCAAGCCACTGAGATAATTCTGCATTTGGTCTCAGCCCAAAGGAAAGCATTTGCTGAACTTCTCAACAAACAATTGTTAGACAAATTTCTTTGTGTCTAATACCTGCCTTTCCTTCAGAAAAAAGCTGCTTTACTCATCAAAACAATTTCATTTTTTAAAGTAAATAGGCTGGAAAACAAATAGATCTATCATTAAATAGTGAAGAGATAAGTATAATTCTCATCTTAACAGAAAAGTAAAAAGATCTTAAAAGACTATTTTAAGAGATTCATTCTACTCTAGCAACATAAGATCATGAAACTAGAGCCATTTAAAAAGCAAGCTAACAGTGGGCATTTCAGTTGTTTTCATATGTTGGCTACTGTGAATAGCGCTGCAATAAACATAGGGGTACAAATATTTTTTTGAATTAGTGTTTTGGATTTCTTTCGATAGACAATTAGATAAAGAAACTCACATTTATACAATGCAGTACTACTCAGCCATAGAAAAGAATGAAATCTTACCATTTGCAACAACATGGATGGATTTAGAGAATACTATGCTAAGTGAAATCAGTCAGACTGAGAAAGACAAATACCACATGATCTCACTTATATGTGGAATCTAAAGAACTGAATAAACGAGCAAACAAGAAGAAATCAAGCTAATAATGGTAAACAAACACTCTGTTCTCATTAGTCTCTCTATAAAATGCATAGATGGTTTTTCTGTTTTCCTCTTACAGAGGTAATACTTCATGAAAATAATCTGAACATGTTGACTGCCTTCTTGACATTTCAGTACAATGCTGAAGATTAAATGGAAAGCTTCATGATTTTAGGAGGAATACAGCAAAATTGACACTGCACAGTAAGGCAGTTTAGTTCAGCCCATCTCTCCTCGTTGTATCCCCAACCAGTATCGCCTCAGTCTCACTTTTTAGATGGTCCAAACCTTTCAACCGGCTTCAGAAGTTCCTTCATCTCCCAGAGGTTCTTTAAACATGGATTAATTTAGGACCACGCTAGATTCCCCTGGAGCTCAACTCTGGACTAGCCTAGAACAAGAGAACACTCTATGGCTCAAGACAGGACTTAACTCACCAGAAGCTTTTAAAACCGTTTGCACTTTGCTTTTTTAAGGCTTATAGGAAATCACAAGGTAGTGAGAAAGAAGAATACACAGATAATAATAGTATATCCTACTGTTCATCATGTAGAACACCACTTTAACTGGATTGTCTTAAAAATACAAATTCCCCACTTCAGAACACTGAATTAGTTTGCTTTTTGTGTTAAATTTACACAATCCATCACTTCTTTTTCACTGAAAATTGAGTTAATTTATAAATATGTAAGGCTTTCCATAACATATTATCTAGTTAAATATTAACTTCGATTACCAAAGGCTGAAATACATGTTAAAAACCATCAGAGCTATTAATTTCTGCATGACATGAGCAAAACCTAAACTGCTGCTTAGATCATTTTGCCTTTCTATCAACTGTCATCAAGATTCTCAGAGCTACATTTTATATGGTTCCTTTTACTGGGTTTGTTTGTGACTGATTTCCCTTATTAAAGTAAGAAATATTATTGCTAAAAACTGGTATTTAGGTATTGTTTGGTATTGAATCCCAAAATAGTACTCTAAACTTGAGAGTTAACAGAGAGCATTTTTTGAGCCATCGTTTAATAGATGAATAGTAAAAGGGAGTTTAAAGTTTTGAAATTTAGTTCAAATTTAATCACTGTACTTCACATGCCAGTCAGAATTTTTGTGATTTCTGCCAATTATCTATTCATTCAACAAAGTAACAAAGTAGATCTAGAGATACAGCATTGTATCAAATAAATAGATACTCCAGCTTCAACGAGCTTATAATTGGGATACATAAATAATAAACATATCCATATAGCTTAAAATACTGTCAGATGATGGGTACTGTGAAAAATACAGGTGGGGAATAAAGTGGCTAGAGGTATTGGGGGGTGCTGTTGTATATAGGAAAAACCGGAAGGCTCTCAGGTGACATTTATGCGAAGATCTAAAGGAGGTGAGGGAAGAACTATGTAGACATACCTCATGGATGAATATTCCAAAAAGATCTCCCAGGTGAGTTAATGGACAATTTAGACATCAATCTTGAAATTTATTTGATATTTAATAAGGCAAGTCTGCCACCTTGTTTTTCTTGGAGAGTGTCTTGACTGTTCTTGGCACTTTACATTTCCATAAACATTTTAGAATAACCTTGTTGAGTTCCACCAATTTTGATTGGGATTGCATTGACTTGATAATTATTCTAGAGGTTTTTCATGTCTTTTGTTAAATTTTCTTGCCAGCTACTTCATATTTTTGTAGATGTCATTTTTGGTTTGTTACTAATAGTATCTAGAAATACAGCTGGTTTTAGTGTAATGATTTTGTATCTGTGGAATATTACTCTTCTACTAGTTTATATCTAGATTCTTTGAGATTTCTGTACATAATCATCTGTGAATAATTTTTATTTAACAAAACTTTCAGTACTTTGAAGTGTCAATACTTTCTCTATACCTTTAAAATATTAACTTCTTTACTATCAGAACAATCCTGTGAAGGAGGTACTCATATCCCCATTTTACAAATGAGTAAACTGAGGCACAGAGTACTTTGATAACTGGCAAGTAGCAGAGCCGGGATTCAAACTGTTTTGATTCTTCCTCTTCGATCTTTACATCATATATTTCTTTTTCTGGCCCGTTTGCATTGGCTAGGATTTCAAGTGTAATTAATGATAATCAAATATCATTAATTATGATATTTGCCACAGAAATATTTATAGATGCCCTTTATCAAATTTATTAAATTCTCTTCTAACACTTAGATTGCCAAGCATTTTTACCTTGGGAAATATGTTGAATTTTATTGGCTATTTGCGGGATCAGGGCATCTCTCATATAATTGTAATTTAATTCCTTTAATGTGTTAATATGGTGCTATCATATAATTGTAATTTAATTCCTTTAATGTGTTAATATGGTGAATTTGATTTTTCAAATGTTAAACTTAACCTCCTGAGATAACCTTCAATATCAGGGTGTGTAAAATTGGAATCAAGTTTTCCTTGAATGTTTGGTAGAAACTGCTGTTAAGGCCATCTGGGCCTCTGAATTAATACCACACAGAGCCAGGCTTTCTGGGTTCGTTGTCACATACAAAATATGAGCAGTAAGCAATGGAAAGCTCCTCCCTCTCTAAGAATTTACTACCCCTAGAATATGTCAATTTTGCTGGCTCTCTGATGACAACATAGTCCTGCTTTTATTGTTTTTCTTTTTTTTCCCCAGCCTTTTGCCTAGTAGCATTGGAGCACCTATTTCTGCTGTCTCTTGTCCTGTATGAAGGAGGTAAAACTTAGATATTTCACAGCCCATGTGTACCAGGTGCCCCCAGTTTTTTTCCTAGGATACTGGGAAAACAGAAATCTTAAAAAGAAACTGTAGGCTCTTGAGAGCAAGGACCATATCTTTCCTTTTCTTTTTCCTGTAAGTATGTACTTAATAAGAACTTTATATTTGAAGAGGGAATTGAGGATAAGCTTGCTGTGATGAGACAGAATAAGCAGAAGGAATGAGAGGTTTGTGGCCTCAGAGTTCATGACCGGTGACTTCATTACATTGTATAATACAATAAATTGAAATACGATTGGCTGAAAAGGTAGTCACTTTTAACCAGGTTTTATACTAAATATGTTAGTTTACAAATATTTGAGGATGAATGACAGCCACTGGAACATGATTTTTCAAGGCTGGTGTAGCCAAGGCATTTTAATTTTGTTTTGTTGGGGGGGGGCATTGTTGTTTATTTAAGAAAAAAATATTTTCAGCTAAAGAAATTGTTGCTTCATAGGTAATGTGCGAACTGATGTTTAGAGACAATTACTGGTAAGAGTTTAAATAAAATGTGCACCAAAGAATTTATTTCCCCTTCCCCACCTTATCCTTTGTCCCCCCTTTCTCTTCTCTGCCCCTCTTCCCACATGACCAATGCCAAATGACCATGTATGTATGATACGACAGTTTTCTCCGTGTTCATATAATCACACACAATGCATATATCCATTGATTTTTTTTTTCTCAGTATCTTACAGAAATCAGTACAAGGCAGCTGGTATAGCTGCAATTCATTGTTTTTAAAACCTGCATATTGATGGGCATTCACTTAGTGTCCCTTTGGGTTGTTTTTGTTTTGTATTTTTCTTTTATTTTTAATCACTATAAAACACTATAAGAAACATCCTCATACATAAGTCCTTATTTTCTGGTAGTTTTAACTATGGGACATAGATTCATGGAAATCAAATGGCTAGGTTAAAATGTATATGTATTTTTAATTTTAATAAGGTTATCAGATTGCTTTCCAAAGAAAGCTGTCACAATTTCCAGTTCCACTGACAATACATGAGTCCCCTTTTCCCTCTACCCCACCAAAAATAGATATAGAGCTTTATAGTTTTTACAAGTAATAGCTGTTACCTGATTTTACATATCCCTGACCACTAGTGAATGTGTACATCTTTTTGTGTGGTTTTCTTTTTTATAGGGAGAGAATGGTGGTATTTGATTTACTGTTCTCTAAATTGACTGTTATAATCCTTTGCCTATTTTCTGTTTTCCCCTTGTCAACTTGAGAGCTTTATTATAGCTATTATATATTTAGCTAATATAATAGCTATATGTTATATATAATATAGCAATTAACAGTTAATATTTTTCTACAAGTCTATTACATGACTGTTGACCTTATTAACTTCTTTTGCTGTGCATTTTATTTTTTTATTTTTTTTTATTTTTTTTATTTTTTTGAGGGCAGTGTCACTGGCCCTCATATGTGGGACTGAACCGGGGCCACTGGCTTCCAAAGCCAGCGCTTAACCACCACGCCACTTGGCCGGCCCTTTAAATAAACTTTTTTTGGAATATTTTTAGATATACAGAAAAGTTGCAAAGGTAGTTCAGAGACTTCCCATAGACACTTTATACCTATATTATTTTTTTGCTATATTAAAGCTCTATTGCCAGAGGTGTCTACTTGTGTATTTCAGATCTTATGGTCATGGTTAAGGTCTCTTTGGCTCCTAACTTACAGTTTCCTAGATATCTTGTGAGATTTTAAAATATTTTAACATTTGCTTGAATCTATTTTGAATTTATATTTAGTGTGTAATATAGTGGTCCAATCTTATTTTCTTCTGGATGGAAAACTGTTTGTGATGGCACTGTTTATTAAATAATCTATCCTTTTCCCACAGATCTGAACACTACTTTTATACTGGAATTTCTAGATTTCTACCAAAACACCTGCTGGATTTTAACTGTGATTCCACTGAATCTGTGGATCAATTTGGGGAAAATTGGCATCTTAACAATAGTGAGTCTTCTGATCCATGAGCATGGTGTATCTATCCCTTTAGTTTGTTAAATTTCTTTCAATAGTGCCTTGTAGTTTTCAGTATACACATCTTTTTAAAAAAAATCTCAAATTTCTGATTATAATAGTCCTTCTTACCCATGGGTTCACTTTCCATGGTCAACCATTGTCCAAAAATATTAAATGGAAAATTCTAGATAGAAATACACAATTTATAAGTTGTTTGTTTGGGTTTTTTTTAAAGATTTTTATTGGGGAACTGGGGAAGGGGAACAGACAAGTTGCTGTCCTTTGTTCTTCAGGCTAGTTGTGGAGGACATTACTTCACTGGCCCATGTTGGTATCGTCATTGCGCTCTTCTCGGGTGAGGCAGATCGGGTCGCCGGCCTCTGGACAGCCGCTCACAGCAACTCACGGCAGCTCACACCAGCTGCCGGCCACTCACGCTGGTGGCCGGCCACTCACTGTAGCCTATGGCACTGCAGCAGGGGCTGCAGCTATGCTGTCCCAGGGGACTCACAGCAGCCCAGCTCCAGGTGGAGCTGTTGTTCACCTTCTTAGCTGTAGAGGGCAGTGTCACTGGCCCTCATATGTGGGATTCAAACTGGGGCCGCTGGCATCCCAAGCCAGCTGTTAACCAACGCACCTCTTGGCCAGCCCAACAATTTATAAGTTTTAAATCTGCCTGGGACATGGATATTCCCAATTGTCGAGCATATTCACACCGTATACACTACCTTCCTGTTTGTCACTTAGTAGCTCTCTAGGTTATCAGATTAACTGTCGTGGTATTGCACAGTGTTTGTGTTCCAGTAACTCTTGTTTTACCTAATAAAGCACAAGAATAGTGATGCTGGCAATTCTGATATGCCAAAGAGAAGCCGTAAAGTATGTATATATGGGGAAAAAACAGTATATATATATAGGGTTCGGTACTATCTGTGGTTTCAGGCATCCATGGGGGTTTGTTGAAATAATCCTCCCAGCCCACTGCCTAATTATAACAAATACTTGGTCCAATTTTACAGGTGGGAAACTGACATAAAAGAGGTCACATGGCAGCTAGCAAGATTAAGTTTCAGCTATTTTTGGATTTGACTTAAGTCACTATTAAAACCCTAAGGAAAAATAGAACCCCAAGTCAGTTTGGTTTGCAAGTGTCCTGTCTGGTTTCTGCCGACTACACAATGAAGCATGCCTGCAGTGGCAGAGTTTTAGACTAAGTTCTAGTACATTGTGATACTGGAAATTCTACAGTAAAGTAATTCAATCCTACTGAGCTCTTCCCTTCTCATCAACCCAAGTCTACTTAAAAACCTGGCTTAGATTTTACCTCTTCCTAAAAATGTTCTTGATTAACTGTACTTGGCCATTTTAATAACTTTGACACTTGAACATTTCATTGATGCTTTTTTTTTCCTAGTCCAGTCTCTTGAATTTGCTTTTATGTTTCTTCAAATTAGTCATTTAAGCTCATTAAAAGCAGGAGCTATTTTTTTTTTTAAGATTCTATTGGGGAGTTGGGGGAGGGGAACAGCATTGGGGAATTGGGGAACAGACAAGTTGCTGTCTTTTTGTTCTTCAGTCTAGTTGCGGAGGATGTTGCTTCACTGGCCCATGTTGGTATTATCATTGCGCTCTTCCCTGGTGAGGCAGATCGATTGCTGGCCACTGGAAGGCCGCTCACAGCAACTCTTGGCAGCTCACACCGGCTGCCTGCTGTTCATGATGGGCTGCCAGCCACTCACGGTAGCTTAAAGCAGCCCCACTGCAGCGTCGCTGCAGCCTAGGCTTTCGCCGGTGACTCATGGCAGCCCAGCTCCAGGTCAAGCTGTTGTTCACCATATTAGCTGTAGAGGGTGCAGCATCACTGGCCCTAATATGGGATCCAAACCGGGGCCCTGCTGCTAAGAGCTGACGTCCCAAGCCAGCTCTTAACCAACGTGCCACTTGGCTGGCCCAGGAGCTATCTTTTTTATTTATCTACCACAATACTTCATTCAGAGGGCCATGAAGAGTTTTGTTCGCTTACAATGCTTATGTAACTCAGATATTGATTATTGTACCCTCAGCCTCTAGGACAATGGGTCGTATATTCCAACTTGCCTAAGAATCACAGATATTTTAAAAGATTCCCACCCCGTTGGACTCTTAAGATTCCTAGGTAATTCTGATGCAAATATTCCGAGAACTACTGTTTGGGAAATAATTAGAAAGTCATTGTAAACTTCTCTAATCTGAATCTGGGAAACCAGACACCTTTCAGGGCAGTGTTCTCTAGATTCACTCATTCAACGTTTACTAAGCACCCATCAGCCTATGCCAGGCCCTGAAGGTACAACTGTTTGTGTTGGCTCACCCTGAAAACAGTGACAGGTTGGAAAAGAAAGACACATGCTATTACAAATAGATTCTCTGTGCAGCTCAACTTGTGGAGTAATCTCTTGGCTGTTGTAACATAACTAATTTCCAGGAGGTGGCACCAGTCTTCCAAGGCCAGCCATTTCTCTAGTTATACTGTTTCTGTTTGGAGGAGTCGTAATGTGTGTCTTTTATCCAGTAAGTAAGGAAAGAAGGCAGTTCTACACATGGAAGGAAATACAAGGTACTTAGTTCTACCAGGCAGTTTTCATGGACAACATAGTACGAAGGCCCCGAACCAGTAGTAAGATATCCCTCCTCATTTTGCAGGTGAGGAACCTATACAGCTCCTGAGTATCAGAGCAGGGATTTAATTCCAGGTGTATCTGATGCCGAAGTCTATACTCTAAAGCAGTTTCCTAGAGAAAAGAAGAGACAGTTATGGGACTCTCATCATCTTGTCTCCTGCTGCTGCTTTCATTGATCTTTCTACCCTCAACCCTCTCTTTTATTTGATTTTTGGAAAAATGCATTAAAACCTATAAACTTGAAGAAATTTATTGTAGTTTGGAGATAGATTTCTGCTAACAGACATCTTTTCTGTAGAGAATCGAGAGGCAGGATTCTGTGACTTTCACATTAGTCTTTATGGGTCCTTCTGGTCTGAGTGGTACCTACTGGCTAATAGGAGAATAAAACAAATTACAAATGAACACACTTTGCTCTATCCTATTTCCTGATAACAAAATCTATAATATATCATAAAAACAAGTATACGAAAACATCTTTGAAATCACTTTATGTTTTGTTGTAACTCATGATTAATCTCTTTGCACACAACCGAGCATCAACCCCGTGCACTCCTCCTGCTGAGAAGGCTTCTGTTGAAAAATACCTCATTTCTAACAGTGAGGCATCACAGGTTGATCACATGAAGGGAGTTTCTACCAGCATCCATAAGGGGGAAGGTTAAACTTACAGCTCCATGTCTTTGAAGCTTTCCCAAAAAACATCAAGTTCTCAATATATCCAACTCTGTGGCATCAACTTGTGGAGCCCTTTGCATTTTGAGATCTGCTCATGAAGGAGGTACTTTCTGAATTTGCCTAGATTATCACTCATTCTGAGCAATTCAGAAATATAATAGCTAGTTTAGATTCAATATTGTAGCTGCCCTTAAGTCTTTGCTTCTTCTTCACCTTCCAATTTTCACTTCCTTTGTCTACAAATCTCAGCAAAAGTGCAAAACCAAAGCAGTTAGTTTCTCAACATTTCACACAATATTTGGTTATGTTCTTAATTTGGACTTTGATATAAAGGGGTTAGATTTAGATGATATGATCTCTAAAAAATCTTTTCAGGCTACCATATAATCCAAATTCTATGACAAAGAAAAAGCTTCTGGATGTGAACAGGTTGCTGGGCGCAGTTTCAATAGAAATGGGAGTTTGAAGCCAAATTTCTTTCAAACAATGACATTTGTAGGTGGGAAAAATAAAGTTATCAATTTTTGAAAACATGATGCTGTAGGAAAATATGGAAGCTTAAAAGAGTGAAAGAGCGAATTTTCTTTAGGTGGGGAGGAGTTGAGTAGGTTTGCAGGCTGAGAGGAAGGTGGCCATAGAAAGGGACATTTTGCAGATGCAAAAGAGAAGGTATTATTCTTGGAGGAAAGTGCTTGAAGAAGGGATAGGATCAAGGATCAGCATTAGAAAGGAGAGGCCGGCAGAGTGGCCTGGCGGTTAAGCACTGGCTTAGGAAGCCAGCGGCCCTGGTTCAGGTCCCACTTATGAGGACCAGTGACACTGCCCTCAAAAAAAAAAAAAAAAAAAAAAAAGCATTAGAAAGGAGAGAGAGTACTTTCTGATAGAAGGAGCAGGGGAATTTGGTGGTAAGTCAAAAGGAAGAAAAGCTATTAGATCAGTCACATGGGGTGGCCTTGGTTAGGTCAGTTCAGGTCAGGAGGCTGAGAGTGACCAGATGCTGGACCGTGGGATCATGTGGCAACAACTGCAGAGACTGGACAGTAACTGATGGTTTCTAGTTAGATATGGAACCCTAGATTCAGGGTCTATACACAGGGAGCTTTCATGAGCCAGAAGTAATGATTGTCTCGTATATTGCATATAGCTTAGAAGGTATTGTAGGGTCGTGTGATATTTCACAGCAAACATGTTAGTCCAGATGAGAGTTAATCATTTAAAAACATGCAAACTTAAGCCCAGGATTGGGATTTGCTCGGGATTTGCTCGGGTGTTAATACACCCAGTTAAGTAGTCACAATTTTAATTTAGAAACTTTGGTCTCCCCCTTTTTGTTCTAATATTTTGTCGTTCACTCTATGTCCAGAAACTTTGCTTACAAGGTCCCTAAGGCATGAATTTAAGCCTTGCTGATAAATCGCCCTGAGCCTGTATAGAATTACTTTGAGACTTGTCTACTTCCCAATGCATGATTTACTGCAACCCACTAGATATAACAAGTGCTAACATTCTCCTGAAATACTTTTAAGTAACATACCTACCCAAAAACGTAATTATAAAGTTAGTAATGCTTCTCATTCATTCAAAGGAGATTTATTGACTCTTTTGTGCCAGGCATTCTGCTGAACAATGTGGGAACATTGCTGACATGTGGGGAACACAGGCCAGAACATAGGCGAGACGTTTCGTGTCACAAACAGCTCAAAACTCCAGAAACAGTGGTTAGAGCTATGCACATGGCCTTATGAGAAAACGACAGATCATTTAACTCAGCCAAGGCAGGTGAGGAAAGGCCCGGGTAAGTGACATATGAACTGGGTTTTAAAAGATGACCACGACTTTAGCTTGTGGTTTGGGGGGAGATCAGAGGGAGAAGCGCATTGGGAGCAGGGAAATGCCCGGCGCAAAAGTGGTCGGTGTTGGGTAAGTGCACCATATCTAGGTAATTAAACAGTCTGCCTGGATAAAATATTGGATGGGGAGTTTGAAAAAGTAAAAGAAGTCGATGAATCTGCAGTTTGTGAACCCTGGTACCTTTCACCAAGATATGTGATAAGTGAAGCCTGAATTTGTGGACATAGAGTTCAGTTTGGGGCATATTACATTTGAAGTATCTGTGAGATTTCTTTCTATGTGGAGATGAACAGTTTGAAGTTAGTTGTACAGGTTGGGGGCTGAAGAAAGATCAAAGGGCTTAAGATAGACGAAATATGGAAACAGACTGAGGGGTAAGTCTTTGGATATAATTACAAACAATCCAAAATCTCAGTGGCTTAAAAAAAAAAAAAAGAAAGAAAAAGAAAAGCTTATTTATTGCTCATGCTTATCCAGTGGAGAATGGGAGGACTCTGCTTTAGACCAACACTCCAAAGAACCAGGCTAATGGAGGTGTCATCTTGTAACCCGCTAATGGAAACATAGTCACTGTAGCAAGGGAAAAGCCCGCGGAGCTCTGTGCCAGCTCTTCTCCCCTTTGGCCCAGAGGGGACACATCACTTCTACCTCTACCCTATTGGCAGACTTGGTCCCAGGGCCCTGACCAATCACAAAGAGGCTGAAAAGTACGGTCTTGTGTATATTCGGAAAGGAAAGAAAAGGTATTGGTTAAGACTGATAATGCCTGCCTTACAAAGGAACTACTTGTATAATTTCTGATATTTCCACCGTTTTTATATCCAGCATGCAGCTTGTGAATAATGCCGCAATAAACATGGGAGTGAATATCTCTTTGATATCATTTTCATTTCCTTTGGGTATACACCCAGAAGTGGGATGGCTGAGTAACACGGTAGTTCTATTTTTAATTTTTTGAGAAACATCCATACTCTTTTCCATAATAGTTGAACCAATTTGCATTTCTACCAACATAATACAAGGGTCTCTTTTCTTCACATCCTCATCAACATTCATCTCATCTTTTTGATGACAGCCATTCAAACAAGTGTGATATTTCATTGGAGTTTCGTCGAGTATTTTTTCATTTACTTGTTCGTCATTTGGATGTCTTCTTTGGGAAAATGTCTATTTCCTTTGATCATTTTTAAATCAGATTAGTTGCTATTGAATAGTATGTGTTCTTCATATATTTTGGTTATTAACCCCTTATCTGATATACACTTTGCAAATATTTTCTCCCATTCTGTAGGTTACCTTTCCATTTTGTTGACTGTTTCTTTTGCTGTCCAGAAGCTTTTCATTTTGATATAGCCCCATTTATTAATTTTTGCTTTTGTTTGTGCTTTGGTGTCATATCCAAAAAGTCATTGCTAAAATCAATGTCAGGGAGCTTCCTTCCTATCTTTCCTTTTAGAAGTTTTACAGTATCAGATCTTATATTTAAGTCTTTTACCTATTTCAAGTTAATTTTTGAGTGGTGTAAAATTAGGGGTCGAATTTCATTTTTTCTGCATGTGTTTATCCAGTTTTCCTAATACCATTTATTGGAGAAACTATCCTTTACCCATTGAGTGTCTTGACTCTGTCAAATACTAGTTAACCAAATGTGTGGGGAGTTAATTCTGGGTTCTCTATTCTCTTCCATTATTCTATATGTCTATTTTTTTTTTTTAAAGATTTTATTGGGGAATTGGGGGAGGGGGAACAGCGTTGGGGAATCGGGGAAGGGGAACAGACAAGTTGCTGTCTTTTTGTTCTTCAGTCTAGTTGCGGAGGATGTTGCTTCACTGTTGGTAAAGTCATTGCGCTCTTCCCGGATGAGGCAGATCCGTCGCTGGCCTCTGGATGTCGCTCACCGCGGCTATTGGCAGCTCACGCTTGGCTGCCGGCCGCTCACGCTGGCTGCGGGCTGCGGGCCACTCACTGTAGCCTATGGCAGCCCACTGCAGCAGGGGCTGCAGCCCACTCCATCACCGGGGCTCGCACAGCCCAGCTCCAGGTGGAGCTGTTGTTAGCTGTAGAGGGCAGTGTCACTGGCCCTCATGTGGGATCCGAACCGGGGCCGCTGGCATCCCAAAACCAGCGCTTAACCAATGCGCCACTCGGCCGGCCCCTATATGTCTATTTTTTAATGCCAGTAACATACTGTTTTAATTACTATAGCTTTGTAGTAAATATAGTTTGAAATCAAGAAGTGTGATGCCTCCAGCTTTGCTCTTCTCATGATTGCTTTGGCTATTTGGGGTTTTGGGGGTTCCATACAAATTTTACGCATTTTCTATTTCCATGAAAAATGTCTTTGGAATTTTGTTAGGGATTGCATTGAAGATATGGATGGTTTCGGTAAATATGGACATTTAACAATATCAGTTCTTCTGATCCATGTCAGATATCTTTCCACTAATTTGTGTTTGATTTCTTTAAACCATGGCTTGCAATTTTCATTGTTACAGATCTTTTACTTCCTTGCTTAAATTTATACCTGGGTATTTTTGATGCTATTGTGAAATGGGATAGTTTTTGTTTTTTTCAGATGTTTCATTGTTAGTGTATAGAAATGCAACTGATTTTTGTATGTTGATTTTATATCCTGAAACATTACTGAATTTGATTAGTTCCAACAGTTTTGTGGTCGAATCTTTGGGATTTTCTGTACAGGCATACCTTGGAGATAGTATAGGTTCGGTTCAAGATCACTATAGTATAGAACACATAGGAATAAAGTGAGTCATAATCTTTTTGCTGGTGGAAAGTCTTGCCTTTAGTTTATAAAAAAAATCACAACATCTGTGAAGTGCAATAAAGTGAGGCACACAATAAAACAAGGTATGCCTGTATATAAAATCATATTATCTGCAAATAAAAATTTTACTTCTTCCTTTCTGATTTGGATAGCTTTTATTTGTTTTGTCTAATTGCTCTAACTAGGAGTTCCAGTACTATTATTGAATGATAAAAGTGGGCATCCTTATCTTATCTGAAAAGGAAAGCTTTTAAGTTTTCATTGTTGAGTATAAGGTTAGCTGTGGCTTTGTCATATATGGTCTTTATTATGTTGAGGTAGGTTTCTTCTATAACCAATCTATTGAGGGTTTTTATCATGAAAGGATGTTGTTGTTTTGTCAAAGACTTTTGCTACATCTACTGAGATGATCATACAGTTTTTAGTGTCCATTTTATTAATGTGGTATATGACATTTATTGATCTGAGTATGTTGAACCATCCTTATATCCCAGGAATAACTCCTACTTAGTCATGGTGTATAATCCTTATAATGGGTTCTTGAATTTAGTTTGCTAATATTTTGAGAGTTGTTGCATCTATTTCATTAAGTATATGCTCTATAGTTTCCTTATAGTGTCTTTATCTGGCTTTACCCGTTACTGGTCTGTTTTGTATTTCTTCCTGAGTCTTGGTAGGTTCTATTTTTGGGAATTGATCCATTTCTTCAAGGTTGTCCAATTTTTTGGTATATAATAATTGTTTATAGTAGTCTCTTATTATCCTATGTATTTCTATAGTGTCAGTTGGAATGTCTTCTCTTTCACTTCTGATTTTGAATCTTTTTTTGTGTGTAGAGGTCTAGCTAAAGGTATGTCAATTTTATCTTTGAAAACCCAGCTCATAGTTTTGTTGATCTTTTCTATTGTTTCTCTGGTCTCTATTTCACTTATTTTTGCTATGGTTTTTATTTATTTCTTTCCTTCTGCTAACTTTGAGTTTAATTTATCCTTTTTGTAGTTTCTTGAGGCGTAAAGTTGTTTATTGGAGAGCTTTTTAATTTCTTAATATATATATATATTTATTGCTATAAACTTCCCTCTCAGAGCTGCTTTTGCATAGGTTTGGTATGCTGTGTTGTGTTTCCATTTGTCTTGATACATTTATTTCCCTTTTGATTTCTTCTTTGACCCTGTTGGTTGTTCAAAAGTGTGTTGAGTTTTCACATATTTGTAAGTTTTCCAGCTTTCCTCTTGTTGTTGATTTGTAGTTTCATACTATGTGGTTAAGAAAAAATAGTTGGTATGATTCCAATCTTCTTAAATTTGCTAAGACTTGTTTTATGTCCTATCATATAATCTATCCTGGAGAATGTTCCCTGAGAAAAATATTCTGCTGCTGTTGGATATAATGTTCTATATATTTCTGTTAGGTTCATTTTGTCTAAAGCATGGTTTCCAACATTTCCTTGTTGATTTTGTCTGAATGATCTATTCATTGCTGAAAGTGGGCTATTAAAGAACCCTATTATTATATTATTGTCTGTTTCTCCCTTCAGATCTGTATTTGCCTCATATGTTTTGGTGTTCTGGTATTAAGTGCACATATATTTACAATTGTTTTATCTTGATGTATTGACCCCCTTTATCATTCATTATATAGTAACCTTCTTTGTCTCCTGTTATCATTTTGACTTAAAGTCTATTTTGTCTGATATAAGTATGGCTATCCCCACTTTGTTTCCACTTCTATGTAGTATCTTTTTCCATCCTTTCACTTTGAGTCTGTGTGTTCCTAAGGATGGAGTCTCTTGTAGACAGCATATATTGGATTGTTGGAAAAGTCATG
The DNA here is from genome assembly GCA_033961575.1 of Aselliscus stoliczkanus. Lineage (NCBI taxonomy): Eukaryota > Metazoa > Chordata > Mammalia > Chiroptera > Hipposideridae > Aselliscus > Aselliscus stoliczkanus. The sequence continues at coordinate 31,852,094 of CM066731.1, forward strand.
GCGCATTTTTGCAACAAAAAACATAGAAAAAAATACGTCATGACTTTTCTGACAACGCAATAGTTGGGGTTTCTTGTTTTGTTTTGTTTTGAATTAATACAGTCACTGGTTTTTTTTTTTAAGATTTTATTGGGGAATTGGGGGAGGGGAACAGCGTTGGGGAACCGGGGAAGGGGAACAGACAAGTTGCTGTCTTTTTGTTCTTCAGTCTAGTTGCGGAGGACGTTGCTTCACTGGCCCATGTTGGTATCATCATTGCTCTCTTCCTGGATGAGGGAGATGGGTCGCTAGCCTCTGGATGGTCACTCACTGCAGCTATTGGCAGCTCACGCTGGCTGCCAGCCACTCACTGTAGCCTATGGCAGCCCACTGCAGTAGGCGCTGCAGCCTACACTGTTGCCAGGGCTCACAGCCCAGCTCCAGGTGGAGCTGTTGTTAGCTGTAGAGGGCAGTGTCACTGGCCCTCATATGTGGGATCTGAACCAGGACCGCTGGCATCCCAAAACCAGCTCTTAACCAATGCGCCACTCGGCTGGCTCCAGTCACTCAGTCTTTTTTGGAGACTGCAACCCATTTACATTAACTTATTGGTATGTAAGTACTTACTATTGCCATCTTATTGTTTTCTGGTTGCTTTTTATTTCCATTGTTTCTTTTTCTTCTTTGTTTTTCTCCTTCTGTTTCTATTTCACCTTTGTAAACTCGTGATTTCCCACAGTGGTATGCTCTATTTCCCCCTCCCCACTGCCTTTAAAAAAATCTTTTGTGAATCTACTCTAAATTTTTGCTTTGTGGTTACCAGGGTCACAAAAAACATCCCATTGATAAAACAGTCTATTTTATGCTGGTGGCAATTTATCTTCATTCATCTATAAAGGCTCCACCCTTTCCCTCCCCCCTTTTATATTTTTGATGTCACAATTGACCTCTTTTTATGTTTATTTAACTGTAGCTATGTTATTTTAAATATCATTTTAACCTTTATGCTATGGTTAAATGGCTAATACACCATCATATTATAGAATTAGTTTTCTAAATTTGAGTCTAGTTTCTCACTTTTGCCAGTGTAAAGGTGTTTTCATGTCACTAATTAGTATCTTTTCATTTTATCTTGAAGAACTCCTTTTAGCATTTCTTGCAAAGCAGGTCTAAAGATGATAAATTTCCTGAGCTTTTGTCTGGAACAGTCTTTTATGTCTCCTTCATATCTGAAGGATAACTTTGCTGGATAGAATATTCCTGGCTGGCAGTTTTTATCTTAACACTTTGAATATGTAATTTCACTCTCCTGGCCTGAAAGGTTTTGGCTAAGAAATGATAGCCTAATGGGGTTACTTTGTAGGTTACATTTTTTCCCCTGGTTGCCTTTAGGATTCCTTATCTTTGACTTTTGGAAGTTTCATTATAATGTCTCCTGGAGAAGGTATTTTCACACTGAGCTAATAGGGTGATCCATATATTAGCTTCGTAAATTTGGATGTCCAAATCTTTCCCCAAGGTTTGGGAAATTTTCAGCTATTATTTCTTTAAGCTTCCTGCTTCTCTCTCTCTTCTCATCTGGATCCCCAATTATTCCGGTATTTTCTTCTCTGATTGAGTCCCATAGATCATGTAGGCTTTCTTCACTTTTTCATTCTTTTTTCTTCTAACTGTATTACTTCAAAATTCCTATCCTATAAGTTCCTTATTCTGTCATCCATTTGCTCTACTCTACTACAGATGCTCTGCTCTCTCTTGTATAAATTTCGTTCATTGGTTTCTTCAGCTCCAGAATTTTTTAATTGGGGAAGGAACAGTGTTTTTTTCCAGGACCTATCAGCACCAAGTAGTTGTTTCAATCTAGTTGTGGAGGGTGCATTTCAGTGGTCCATATGGGGATCCAACCAGCAACCTTAGTGTTATGAGCACTGTGCTCTAACCAACTGAGCTAACTGGCCGCCCATTTGGTTCTTTTTATTTCTATCTCTTCATTAAAGAGTTCCTTTTGTTCATGCATTTCCTTCCTAGTATCATTGGATATCTTGAGTTTTCTTGTAGCTTGTTGAATTTCTTCAGAACTAGAACAGTCCCCCCTTACCTGTAGGAGATATGTTCCAAGACCCCCAGTGGATGCCGGAAGCTGTGGATAGTACCAAACTCTATGTTTATTCCTATACATGCATAGCTATGACAAAGTTTAATTTATAAATTGGGTATAGTAAGAGATAATTTTAGCAATATACTGTAATAAAAGTTATGTGAATGGCGTTGGGGCCATTATTAAGTAAAATAGGTGTTACTTGAACACACGTAATATGATACTGGTAGTCAATCTGATAACCCAGACAGCTACAGACTAACCGGTGTGTAGTGTATACAGCATGCATATGCTAGACAAAGGGATGATTCACGGCCTGAGCAGGATGAACAGGATGGCACAAAATTTCATCATGCTAGTCAGAATGGCATGCAATTTAAAACTTATAAATTGTTTATTTATGAAATTGTCCATTTAATAATTTTCGACTATGGTTTACTATGGTAACAGAAACTGCAAAAAGCAAAACCATGGATAAGGCACTGTATTCTAAATTATCAACTATTGGGTTGTCAGAAAAGTCATGACGTTATTTTTTCTGTTTTTCATTGCAAAAATGCATCATGACTTTTCTGACAACCCAATAGATCACAGTATTCTGTGGCTTTGAGCTTGGTTTTTGGAGAATTATTGATATCTTTTGGGGGGTGACTTTTTCTTGATTTTTCATGTTCCTTATATTTCTGCATTGCTGTTTTCACATTTGAAGTAGCAGATTCCTTCTTAAATCTTTATTGGTTGCCTTCAGATGGAGTACTGGTCATTGGTGTTGCTATAACAGGGGTTTCCTTGGCTTTTGACTAGGAAGAACTATTCCACTCTTATCACTCCCTCTTGTGGCAGAATTCTTAACCTTTTGCATCCTGTCTTTTTATAACTCACCAGGCTGGCTGTTGGAAACTTCTTGTTTTCCAGAAAGTGGTGCTATAATTCCAGTTGGTTTCTCCCTCCACAGACCCTGGTCCATTTTTCTGAGAACAGTCCAATTACTGGATCTGCTTTCACTATTGCACTCAGAAGATATACAAGGATCTGGCCACAAAGTGGGAGACGGTCTGAGTTTGGCACTTGGGGCTTTGGAAGTACCCATGGACCCAGTGGGGAGATTGAATGCGATACTCCCAGACTTCCTGATGAAGTTCTGAAGCAGACCTCAGGAACCACATTCCTTTAATGTGCTTTGATATTCTTATCTGCTTCCTTCGACTGCTTTTCCCTCCCCTCAGTAATGGAGGTATCACCTCAGTACTTTGCACGCTGCTGGAAGGAAATGGATTTCTCTAGCTGCAACCCACACAGCTGGGATAACCAGGCGTTCACGCAATGTTTTCCACCTCCTCTATGGGAGAGATTGCCACTGGCAGATGGGTTAGCCCCATGCAGCTAGGTACTAGCTATGTAACTGTCAACAAAAAAGAACGTTTCCTTTTCATGTCTCTACTGTAAACTTACTAACACACTCTATCATTTACTTTTACAAAAAATTTAGTAGCATTAAAGGAGAAAACTTTGCTTGGTGATTAGAATTAAATAACCATTACAGCGGATTTTCATTTATGAACAAAGGAAAGAACAGTTTAAAAGAAAAATGGCATAGCTTTGAAAGGTACCCTTTACCTGCAATTTTTAAAAATCTTTTATAATTATATAAAATTAGATAAAATAGGGCCGGCAGAGTGGTGCATTGGTTAAGAGCTGGTATGGGATACCAGCAGCCCTGGTTCGGATCCCACATATGAGGGCCAGTGACACTGCCCTCTACAGCTAACAACAGCTCCACCTGGAGCTGGGCTGTGCGAGCCCTGGCAATGGTGTAGGCTGCAGCCCCTGCTGCAGTGGGCTGCCATGGGCTACAGTGAGTGGCCGGCAGCCAGCGTGAGCTGCCAATAGCTGTGGTGAGCGACCATCCAGAGGCCGGCGACCAATCTGCCTCATCCGGGAAGAGCGCAATGACAATACCAACATGGGCCAGTGAAGCAACGTCCTCTGCAACTAGACTGAAGAACAAAAAGACAGCAACTTGTCTGTTCCCCTTCCCCAATTCCCCAACGCTGTTCCCCTCCCCCAATTCCCCAATAAAATCTTTTTTAAAAAAAATTAAATAAAATAAAGAATACGGAAATATTAAAAGTGATATTCATCTTTCATCTTCACTTCTAAAGAACAAGAAAACCCTCAAGAAAAAGAGAATTGACTAAAGACTATGGGACTAAATTTGACAGTATACTGAGAGACCTGAGTGTCTTAAGAAATATCTTTAGGGTTGGCCGAGTGGCGCGGTGGTTAAGCGCTGGCTTGGGAAGCCAGCGGCCTCAGTTCGGGTCCCACATATGAGGGCCAGTGACACTGCCCTCAAAAAAAAAAAAAAATATCTTTACTTTGACTCAGTTAACAAAGGAGTTTTCAGTATGATAAATTCTTTACTTTTCCTTTTGTATTAAGGAAATAAATACGGTCATGGTTAAAAGAGGACAGAAGACCTGTAAATATTTGGGGGTAACAATTCACACAGAAAAGCAGGCTCAGTTTACTTTTCTATATTGGTGGTTTTGTTATTGCTTATATAACAATTTATAAGGGAAAGTAGCTTTTTTTTTTTTTTTTTTAAAGATTTTATTGGGGAATTGGCGGAGGGGAACAGCGTTGGGGAATCGGGGAAGGGGAACAGACAAGTTGCTGTCTTTTTGTTCTTCAGTTTAGTTGCGGATGATGTTGCTTCACTGTTGGTATCGTCATTGCGCTCTTCCCGGATGAGGCAGATCGGTCGCCGGCCTCTGGATGTCGCTCACCGCGGCTATTGGCAGCTCACGCTGGCTGCCGGACACTCACTGTAGCCTATGGCAGCCCACTGCAGCAGGGGCTGCAGCCCACACCATCATCGGGGCTCGCACAGCCCAGCTCCAGGTGGAGCTGTTGTTAGCTGTAGAGGGCAGTGTCACTGGCCCTCATGTGGGATCCGAACCGGGGCCGCTGGCATCCCAAAACCAGCGCTTAACCAATGCGCCACTCGGCCGGCCCGGAAAGGAGCTTTTTAAAATATGGTAAAAAGTTGTAGAAATTCTTGGCAATCTTTGTTCTTAATTATTGGGCAATGCGACCATATTAGAAAAAATAAGTTCCTCTTATAGTTCTAAATTAATAATCACAATTTATTTAATAATCATTTCATATTATAGACATATATTGCATTGCATCTTAGTAGATTGTAATATACAAGTAGTATCAAATAGGACTTATATATATCTTAGCAGGAAATAAAGGTGATATAATAATCATTGTTAATGATTTTCACTTTTAAAAATGAATTTGAAGAAATATACTTCTGTCAAACTGAAGTGGACTTTTCCATAGCCCCCAAAAATGTAATTTAACTCAAATTTTTAACAAGTTATTAAAAGAAAATGTATGATATAAATTAAATATATTCTAACTAGTTCCAAATATACTTATTATTAAATATAAAGATGTTAGATCTGGTATATAAGAAAATATTTACAACTAATAAAAAGACTGTAGAATATACATGTTCTATGTATAAAAATAAGTAAAATATTTTATAGTCCAGTCCAAGGGACCTTTTCTAAGCCAGGTTTTATCCATGCAACTTTATTACAATACCATCTCAGCATTACTGGAACACATACATGCATGGAAGAAATCTAACATAACCTTGATTTAAAGTTCGTACTGCGTTTTTAGGGCCTGTATATCTTCTAAAGTAAAATGTTTGTTTGGTTTGTCTGAGAGGTCATCGAAGAGCTGTTCAATTTGTTCCTTTTGGCCCTTGCTAATTAGTGTCAACATCATCTGAAAGGAGAAAAATTATATGAGCATAAAATATTCACATTGTAAAATCACAGAAATCTTAAAACAATCAATCGGTATTAATAAAATATTCTGCCACTTACCTTAAACCTTTCTGCTTTACTCAGATATAAAAGATGCTGATATACCAATGAGGGATCTTTATCCATAAGATTATTTTTCAGAGACTGAATGAGGAGCAGGAATATATCCCCTTCGAGTTTGTTACTAAACAACATTGGCAAATCTTTCGGTTCAGTGATGGCTAAGAGGTGTGCACAGGCTTCTTTATCTTTCCTCGTACTGATAGCATTTATAACCTGACCAAATTCATAGGCATTGTTAGGCTTGGTGATCAGTAGTTTTTCATAGCATTCCGGTGGCCCATTGCTTGTGTCCGCCTTCTCAGACACAAGGCAGCCAGTGGAGACCTCCTCTGGGGTCCCTTCAGATTCTTCATGGCCTTCACTCACCTTCATGGGGAAAAGAATTGCAATGTGACACAAACAGCTACTGCACACCTCCCAAGTTACATTTATTAAAATGAGAAGGAACTGAAAAACACAAGTAGACTGTATTTTAGTCAAGTTTTAAATAAAAAAATGTATAAATTGTAATAAATCATAAATCTACTTTTTTAAGGAAGAGAAGTTTTAAGGTATAGCATTCCTGAAAGTATTTTAAAGTTTAAAAATATTTTTTTTTGGGGGGGGTTTGTTTGTTTGTTTTTTTGAGGGCAGTGTCACTGGCCCTCACATGTGGGACAGAACCGGGGCCGCTGGCTTCCCAAGCCAGTGCTTAACCACTGCGCCATTCGGCCGGCCCAGTTTAAAAATATTTTTAACATTGAAAATATGACAATAAAATTTTATTTTTATAATTTCCCATGAATAAAACTGCTGTATAAAAGAAGACCTGTTACAAATTCATCTTTTTTGTGATGACTTTTTTATTTACTTATTTCCTCACATTTAACAGAGAAGTGAACTTATATTTTTCAATTCTCTTAAAATAGTTTTTCTTCCCTCCTTAGAGGTAAAAAACTTCCTAGCCTCTCTCACATTTTAGCCTCTTGCTCTCAGTAGAAATGTAATATGATAGATGAGATATTAATATTTATGAACACACAGGAATTCATGAGCTGACATTCTTCACTAAAGGCAAAGCAGAAAGCTACAGCACAAGACATTGAGTTATCTGAAATTGAGTTATCTGAAACATTGAGTTATCTGAAATCACAAAGGTAGGTTTGATTCTGGGGTAGTCCAAGATCTCTGATGAAGCCAGTCTTCTTTCAGAGTGCTAAAAGGGTCTAAACCAAACTGGAAAATCTCTATGGGATGTGGCTTGCAAGGCCACTGAAAAGAAATCAGTCCTGTCAGGATATCTAGGTCTACCCTGAAGTGAAGCTCAATGGCCACAGGCTCCCAGAGCACCCAGAATGGAAGCAATAGAAACCACAGGCCAGATGGGAGGGTGGGGGACAGAAAGGAAGAACCTCAGTGATGCAGACTCCCAACACTGCCCATGCACCCGATTCGAAAATATAGTGGCTAATTATCATGGCAAAGGAAAAATATTTGTCTTTATAATTGGTAACATTTCTTCATTGATCATCAGAATAAAAACACAAAATTCAAAAGTTTTTTGTAGAAATCATAGGAATAGGACCTTAGAATGCAATATAAAATCTCCAAGAGGACTTGCAAAAATAACCAAATCCAAATACCTCTTGAATCTCAATTTTCCTCCTCTCCTTTTCTTTGTTGAATGATGCTGCATTATCCTTAATATTAAGGAATTTGGTTACCTCTTCCAGTTCCATCTTTGCTTCAACAATATTCGAGTCTAACAGGAGAACTTTATTGAGATCGTTTAAACTTTTCTCATAATCCTGAAAGTAGAAAGCCAGAGAAAATAATTTTCATTCATAGAAGGAGAAGAGGCACAGATTAGCCCATGTGGGAGTGAGCATACGCTAAGCAGTGCACAGTGTATGAGTGGGTTCTCATTAGCACCATGATTATTAAGTTAGGCATTTCAGGTAACACTTGGGCTAGAATATTATACAACCCATAACACAGCAAACATCCTCTATAGAGGAAAGAGCACAAAATCTGGAGTTAGAAGACTCAAGTTCAATTCTGTATCACCACAAACCTTCACAGTCCCTACCACATGGTAGGCATTTGTTGTGTGCTAAATGAGTAAGTAAAATAACGAACATCCCTCTTATATTAGCACCTACTAGTAGTAAAACTTGGACAAGAGCCTACCTAACCTTTCTGAGCTTCAGTTTTTAGCTTTAAAATAATAACAAAAGTTTCTCTAGTCTAGTTTTCATAAGGCTGTACCAACTAATAAATGAATTAAAATAATAAATAATATATGCGTGGTTTAAACCGATTCAAGGGCTATAAAACTGTTACAATAATATCTTGTTCCATAGTTGTATACTGTCCAATAGGCTAGGGTCAACACTTATTCTTCCATAAAGAGTCAGACACTGGAGAGGTGGAGGGGAAGGGAAAGGAATCTAAGCTTGACAAAACACAGCACAGAATCTGGTAGCAGAACCTGATGCCACAGAGTCAGTCTGCTGTGACAGGCCATAGTCTACAACTACAGACTAGGCCCATGTTTTGATTAAACCAAAATTAATCCTGTGAAGAGGCAAAGAATTCCAGGGATATGCAGCTTCTCTGAGTATTCATGACAAATCAACAGCAGCATACACTGGAGGCTGAGGCATGTGTAAGATAAGATAGTGGTCATGTGACATTCCTGGGGGACTACCTATAATGGCACGTCTCTTCCCCCTCCACCCAGCAACATACCAGAGCAAGAGTGATGGAGTGATGTGCTTAAAGGCACAACCTTAAATCTGCTCTAATTTATAAAAAAGAAAAGGTAAATTACCAACGAAAGCACAGTATGTACTATTAGTAACAAATCCCTACACCACTATAACACAACAGCACAGCTGGAATCTGCTACAATACAACAAATGACATTGTGTTTCCATCCTACTTATTCTAGGTGGCGACCACGCTGAAAGGTAAGGAAGTGGGGCAGCAGGGCAAGCTGAGAGAGTAATAACAGCTAACTCAACCTTCTCAGCATTTTGCAAGTACTATTAGTTGACTCTCACCACAGCCCCCAAAATACTATCTTTTATTATCCCCATTTTCAAAATGAGGAGCCTGAGGCATAGAGAGATAATCTTTGGGATGATCAAGGCAGCCGTGCCCAGAAGGTGAATGGTGATATAACTGAGGAGCTCAGTGAGAAGCCTGAAAATAGAGATGTGTGAGCTACAGCTTTGGAAATGGAGGTCAAACATAAGAGTTGGTACAATGTTTTTTATCCATTCCAGAAAAGTCTGTGCCTAAAAAGCAATGTGTCTCGTTGGAGGAGACTTAAGAAAACAAGAAAAACACTTTGATACATGTTAAAATAGGGGCAGGCAAGTGTGACAAGAGGGGAGGATAGGACGGGTGGGGACGGCATCAGGCAGGGAGGCGGTGGAGGACAGCGGCCGGTCTGCCAGATCCACAGAGTGGTCAGGCAAGGTTCATTCACATGACAGATGGCAACTGACCTCTCCCGTGTGCCAGGTACTGGGAACACGGGGAGAAAAAACAGCCGTGGTCCTGGCCCTTAGGAAAGCTTACATCTTATGAAGGGAAATAATAAACAAGTAAACAGATGAATAAATAAGTCTGTCGTTAATGCAATTAAGAAAGCCAAAGGATAAGATGGATACTAACGAGGGGAATGGGGTGTCTTTTTGATACCATTGTCAGAGAATACAAGGCCTGAAGAGAAGCCAGCCTTGCAGAGTGGAGGGGAAAAGGGAGCTTTTAGAAAGAGAAAGTGTGACTCTGGCAGAAAGAAGGACATTAAAAGTCACTAATGACCTCATCAGGCCTTAAAAAAAAAAAAATATGAAGTATAATCACATGGGTTTGTGATATCATTTACTATTAATAGCTGTGCTTCACTGTAATATTAATTTTATGATATTACTCTTTTTGAAACCATGCTCCTGGAGCTCCCTAGTTGGCTGTGGACTCCGTATGGCAGGCACCGCGTCTTACTCACCTCTATGCTCCCAAAGCCCAGCACATCAGCGGCACTCAGTACAAGAAACAGATTGTAACTGAAAGTAAAATGTTTAGTTATCTTTTCTTGTGAAGAACAGCTGTAGGTTAAGGAAAGCTCTGTATTTTTCAAAGCTGGTACACAGAAAACAATTAAAGCCAACTAGAAAACGAACAAAAGATGGTAGAAAGCAGAGCATTCAGCGGAGGGCTGAAGCCGGCCACCTGCTCACGGGGGCCCTGGCCGCCACTTCCTCATTCCAGTCCCGCCGGACTTCTGACACATTTAATAAGCAGCTGTCGCTTCTATGGATCCTGAAATGAAATGTGCTTAGCACGTAACTCAAACTACAGGATATATAAATCAAGCTGCAAGAAGTCAAACCAGAAAAACAAGCTGCCAGCCTTATAATCTAGTGGGATAAGATTACTCAAAGTTGGGATTACCTTTCCGCATCATAATACAATTTCTAGAATTCATTCCAAAGAAGTACAAAATTCCGGCCTTTCCTTTGGTATGCCTCTGACTTTCAGTCAGGTAAACAAGTTCAAAGCATCAGGCAGCCAGATCGAGGTAAACCTGCTCTAAGAGTTTGGACATATGTAAACTCACAAGTCACGCAGGCCTACCGTCATGTACCCAAATCCATTACGCTCAAAAAGAGTGGCGTGTTGGTTAAGAGCTGCCTTGGGGCGTCAGCAGCCCCAGTTCGGATCCCACATTTGAGGGCCAGTGACACTGCCCTCTACAGCTAGGATGGTGAACAACAGCTCCACCCCAGGAGGTGGGCTGCTGTGAGTCCCCGGGACGGCATAGCTGCAGCCCCTGCTGCAGTGGGCTGCCACAGGCTACAGTGAGTGGCCGGCAGCCAGTGTGAGCTGCCAAGAGCCGCGGTGAGCGGCCGTCCAGAGGCCGGCGACCGATCAGCCTCACCCGGGAAGAGCACAATGATAATACCAACATGGGCCAGTGAAGCAACATCCTCCACAACTATACTGAAGAACAAAAAGGACAGCAACTTGTCTGTTCCCCTTCCCTGGTTCCCCAACGCTGTTCTCCTCCCCAAATTCCCCAACAAAATCTTTAAAAAAAAAAAAAAAAGTTGATAAATTTTGATGAGGCCTCTTTTAATTGATGGCGCCACACACCATCTAGGAAATCTTTATGTGAGGTTTACAAATGAGTGTGTTGCTGACAAAAAAAGGGGAGGGTCAGGTCACAGGGGCACTGTAAATACAGTGCAGCTGGAGCTTCCGGGTTGGCAAACCCATCCACATGCTGGGGGTGGTGGTGCACCCCAGCTCCATAGGGACAGGAGATCCTGCACTTGGGCTTCTTCTAGACCTCATCGTATGTACCTCTTCATCTGGCTATTCATCGGTTTTCCTTTATAATAACCTTATAACAAACTGAGAAGGGAGAGAAGGAGGGCAGGCAGTGGCATGGCCCCACTGGCATGGGGGTCGTATCACAGCATCTGTACAGGTGTGGCTCTACTGCAACCTGAGTGGATGTAGGATCTAGAAAAGACAGATCACTCAGTGCACACAGACTGTACTCATTTAATCTGCTACACAAAAATATGACCGGTTTCTTCCAACAAAATGTCAGTTTTACAGGATATATTTTTAGATATATCCCTGTTAGTAATGGGCATGGAATGAAAAGAACTATCTCAAACTCAATTAGGTCAAAACCAAACTGTCCCTCACCCCCCTCAAACTTCTCCCTCCTCCTACATACCCTCCATGAGCACAGTGACCACTCAACCACCAGGGCCAGAAACCTGGGAGGCACCCCCTTTGTTCCTTCTTCCATACATTTTACCGCCCAGTGTGTCCTGTCAACTTTACCTTCAAGCAACCTTCAGTTAACCCCTCACCTTCTGTTATGGGCTGAATGGTGTCCCTCTGAAAGTTCCTATGTTGAGGTCCTTAACCCACAGGGCCTCTGAATGTAACCACATTTGGGGACAGGTTCTTTAAAAAGGTAATAAAGTTAAAATGAGGTCGTTAGGGTGGGTCCTAATCCAATATGACTGGTGTCCTTATAAAAAGAGAAAATTTGGACACAGACAAGTATAGAGAGAAGACAAAGTAAAGAAAGAGGGAGAAGCCAGCCATCCACACCCAAGGACAGGAATCTGAATACATCCTTCCCTCACAGCCCTCGAAAGGAACCAGCCCTGCCAACACCTTCATCTCAGACTTCCAGCCTTCAGAACCGTGAGAGAATAAATTTCTGTTGTTTAAACCACCATCTGTGGTACTTTCTGGGAGCCCTAGCAAGCTACCACAACTCTCTTCCCTGTGCCGTCACCGTCCTTCAGGCATCTGCACATCACCTTGGTGGACTCTGACCAATTTCCCTGCTACATGCTGGGCCCCCTTTGATCCACCTTCTGCAATGTCACCACATCTGATCCATCATGCTGCCCTCTACCACCTTCTGGGGATTCCCATCACCTTGAGGATGAAGACCAGCCGCCAAGGCATGGCCTCCCAGGCCCCTCAAGATCTGACCATCTCTCTCCAGCCTCACGCCCACTTGCACCTGGCCTCCGGCTGCACCAGTTCATGGATAAGTCCATAAAACTTGTGCACAAGAATGTCTCAGCAGCTTTATCCGTAACAGCCCCAAACTGGAAACACCTAAATTAACTGGTGAATATGCCAAATAAAATGTGGTACATTCATACAACTCAACAATAAAAAGGAACATTCCTGAGCAAAAGAAGCCAACGAGTACATTCTATGATTATATTTATGTTAATGTCATACAGAAGCAAAACTAATCAATCTACAGTGATATAAATTAGATGAATGGCTGCCTGGGTATAGGGGTGAGAAAAGGGAGATTAAGGGCAATGAGCAAAAGGAACTTTCTTGAGAAATGGAAATATTTTGTATCTTGACTATGGGTGGGGTAGCTACATGAGAATATACATAATTCAAGTCAATGACCAAATTAAGAAAACAATTCCATTTACAATTGCATCAGAAAGAATAAAATATCCAGGAATAAATTTAACCAAGGAGTGAAAGACCTATACCCTGAAAACTATAAAACACTGAAGAAGACACAAATAAATAGAAAGATGTTCCGTACTCATGGATGGGAAAAATATTGTTAAAATGTCCATACTAACTAAAGCAATCTACAAATTCAATGCAATCCCTATCAAAATACCAATGGCATTTTTCCACAGAAATATATCAAAGAATCCTAAAATTCATATGAAACCACAAAACACTCCAGATAGCCAAAGCAATCATGAAAAAGAATAAAGCTGGGGGCATCATGCTTCCTGATTTCAAACTATATTACAAAGCTACAGTAATTAAAACAGCACAATATTGGCATAAACACGCACAAAGAGATCAATGAAACAGAACAGAGCCTAGAAATACACCCACACATATATGGTCAATTAATTTACAACAGAGGAGCCAAGAATTCTGACTGGTGAAAGGAAGACAGTCTCTTCCATAAATGGTGCTGGGGAAACTGGGTAGCCACATGCCAAAGAATGAAACTAGACCACTATCTTACACCATACATAAAAATCAACTCAAAATGGATTAAAAACTTGAATGTAAGACCTCCTGAAACCATAAAACTAGAACAAAACATAGGCAGTAAGCTCCCTAACTTTGGTCTTGGCAATAATTTTTTTGTATGTGACACCAGAAGCAAAGGCAGCAAAAGCAAAAGTAAACAAAGTGGGATTACATCCAACTAAAAAGCTTCTGCACAGCAAACCATTAACAAAATGAAGAGATAACCTACTGAGTGGTAGAAAACGTTTACAAAGCATTTATCTGATAAGGGATTGATATCCAAAATATATAAAGAGCTAATACAACTCAACATCAAAAAATGCAAACAATCTGATTTAAAAAATGGGCCAGGGGAGGGGAGGGGTGCGGCCAGTTAGCTAAGGTGGTTACAGCGCAGGCTCATAACATCAAGGTTGCCGGTTCAAGTCCCAAATGGGCCAAGGAGCTGCGCCCTCCACAACTAGACTGAAACAACTACTTGACTTGGAGCTGATGGGTCCTGGAAAAACATACTGTTCCTCTTTAAAAAAATAAAAATGGACAGAGGAACTAAATAAACATTTTTCCAAAAGACACATGAAAAGATACTCAACATCACAAATCATCAGGGAAGTGCAAATCAAAACCACAATGAGATATTATTACCTCACACTTGTTAGAGTGGCTATTATCCAGAAGACAAATAAATAAATAAATAAATAAATGTGTGTGTGTGTGTGTGTGTGTGTGTGTGTGTGTGTGTTGGAGAGGATGCTGAGAAAAGGGAATCCTCGTGCACTGTTGGTGAAAAATAAACTGGTGGGGCCACTATGGAAAACAATGCAGAGGTTCCTCAAAAATTTTGAAACAGAACTACCTTATGATCCAGCAATACCATTTCTAGGTATATATCCAGAGGAAACAAAAACACTAACTTGAAAAGATATCCCACTTCTATGTTCATTGCAGCGTTATTTACAATAGCTGAGACATGGAAACATCAATGGGTAAATGGACAAAGGAGATGTGGTATATATACATACACCGGAATATTATTCAGCCATAGAAAAGGAGTCAATCCTGCCATTTGCAACAACATGAATGGACCTTGAGGGCATTTTGCTAAGTGAAATAAGTCAGACAGAGAAAGACAATTACTATATGTGGAACCAAAAACAAACAAAAACTCAGGAAACCAACCCTGCCCCCATGTCCCAGAACTCACAGATACAGAGAACAGATTGGTTCATTGCCAGAGACAAGGCAATGAGACAAGGGTGGAGGATGGGCAATATCGGTGAAAATGGTCAACAGGTAGAAACTTCCAGTTATAAAATAAATCATGGGAATATAACGTACAGCATGGTAACTGTAGTTAATAATACTATATTATATATTGTTGGATAGTTGCTAAGAGTAGATCTTAGAAGTTCCTATCACAAGAAAGAAAAATTTTGTAATTATGTATGGTGATGGACCTTAACAAGACGTAGTGCGGTGATCATTTTACAATATATACATACATTGAATCATTATGTTGTATACCTGAAAATAATTAAATATTATATGTCAATTATATCTCAATTTTAAAAATATTTGAAGAGAAAAAAATCTGCACATTTATAATGTGAGAATTTCACTGTATTAGACCTTCATCAAACTCACTTTTAAAAAATATCATTTCAGGAAATGTCACTTCCCAGTTCTGATTTTACCCTGTGATATTATTTTCTACAAACATGAACATTCATTCAAGTTTTCCATGCAGAAGAATCAGCATTAACAAAAGTATAATTATACCATACCTTCTTTGAAAATAACAGTGTGGTTTTCTTAGAGAAGAATGCCATTCTATAATCTGACACTGACCACCAGCCAGCTTAAGGCCCAAATCACCATGAGCTTCCCAATCTCCTCTATGTCTTTGCCATCTTCCATTCTGATGCCTTCCTCCCTCCCCACAGACAACCCCATTTCCTTTGCTGGAGGAATCCAATGGCATTGCTGGCGTCCTTCAATTATTCAGTGAAAAAACGTTCCTGTTCCTTAAAGTGAACCTAGTGTAACTAACAGTCCTGTGGACATAAGGAAATAAATCATAATTTTTGAGCTGGAAGGAATCTTAGAAATTATCTATATTATAATCAGGGAAAATCTGAGGCCTGTTCCACGGTTTCAGGACTGCTTAGTACAGGACTGGGATTAAATCCCACAACCATCTTGCTCCCCTTCCATGATTCCGAGATTGATGTTCATGAAAACCACATGATTTGTTCAGAGCTGAAATGTACATATTAAAATAAAGATTTCTTCACCTTGAGTCCTTTATGGGCAAGAGCTCGTCTGTAGCACGCTTTCACATTCCCATTATCTATCTGAAGCGCCCGATCACAGTCCTGCTTTGCCTCTTCAAACTGGCACAGCTTCAAGTAACAGAGGGCTCTGGTGTAATGTAATGGAACTCAGGATTATGAACGGTAAAGATAACATGTCTATCAAATTAGATAGCTAATAAAAATCAGAAAATAGCTCAATGAGTCTATTTCTATACCACAGCTGTTTCTCAGTGGAAAACTAACACTTGACTCCAATGATGGCATTGTTTCTTGCAATACATGTAATAATGGTACCGGGGATACAACTGTAAACAAAATACAGCCCCAGCCCTCAAAGAGGCTGCAGTCTAGTGGAAGAGACAGACAATGCAAACAAGCAAACACAGTAAAATCCATATAGGATGCTCTGGGAGGACCCAGCTGAGAATCTCATCAGATCTGGTGGGGCTGCAGAGCGGAAGGGCAGTCAAGGAAGACTTTCTGGAAGAAATGACATTTAAGATGAAGCCCAGAGTATAAAGTGAACATTATCCAATGCAAAGGCGCTGGGCTGAGAGTAAGCTGTAGGGAAGGGAGAGCGGAGGCTGAGTGCACAGTATGTGCAAAGTTCTACAGTGAGAGAGAACATGGTGTTCTTGATGGAGTAAGAAAAGTTCCATATGACACAGTGCAGAGATGAGGCTGGCAGAGTAAGCAAGCCAGATCACAAAGGGCCTTAGAAATCACAGCAAGGAGGTGGAGCTTTATCCTGAACTTCATGGAAGTCCACTGATGGGTTTTCAAATAGCGGCTGACATCTTGGGAGAATGGGATGAGAGGGAACAAGACTGCAGGCCACCATGACCTGCTACAGACACACCGTGCTACAGACACACGGGAGGAGATGGTGGTGGCCCAGAGCAAGGAATGGTGGTGAGGACAGACAGAAAGGCTCACAACTGAAGAGAAATATAGAAGGTCAGACACCCAACCTTCTGACAGACCAGGAGAGGGAGGCATGGGTCAGGGATGATAGCCCATCGTGAGTGCAGAAGCGGGTAGTGCTCAGGTCCAAAGCTCAGAGACAGGGATTTGGGGGCCATCCCTGGACGCTGGTAAACGGAGCTCGGGAGAGGGTGCAATGGCCAGAGAGCATGGACAGCGAAAAAGGGATCTACAGCTTTAGAACACTGAGAACACCGGGGAAAGAAAAGCCTGAAGCGGGAGAAGAGGAGAGCCAGGCAAGCGTGGTTTCCAGGGCAAACTGAGTGGCCTGTACCGCCCAACACCACAGAGCTGAACAGGAGAAGGGTAGAAAAATATATGTAGAGGCTAGTGACAAATTTTTGGCAAAAAGGTTGCCAACAGAGGAAAACATGTATAAAAACAAAGCAGTGAGAGGTTAAGTTGAAAAGAATTCATCTGAAGTAGCTAGAAAAACCCATGCTGGGAGTCCCTGCTCTTTAGGAACTATGTTTCTTCCCTGTCACCCCAGGCTCTACCTAAAATTTCCCCAAATCATCAGATTCTAGGTAACTATCTTTTACCATAATGTGGTAAAGGTGACACCTGAGCAGCATTCCAGAACAATCTCTCTGCCCGTTCCTACTGTCCAAAGCTGCTGGTCCCTGACCTTAAAACTTCCAGAGAAAACTACACGAATTTGAAAGGCAAGTGATTCCCACTGCTACCACGGATGACAGTGCGCAGGTATAGCCAGCTACAGCAAGGCCAGACGTCAAAGCTCAGGACAGCCTGCAGAAACGCAGGACACTGACCACATCAGACCTCCCAGCCCACCACGCGCCATGTGTTCACTTTCTCTGGAACTCCTATGCCCCCACCTCTTTAAAAACATCACTAACTTAGGAAATTTGTTATATAAATTCTCAGAACTTTGGGAAAAAACATTGGCAATTAATTTGTCTACATTTCTTAATAAAAATATTAGCATAATAAATACATAAGGTTACAAAGAACTTGCCTGTTTGTATAAATGGCACATTCCTTATTGTTAATCTTTAAGCATTCACTGTATTTACTAAGGGCATCTTTATAGTTTTTGTCCTTTACACATTGATTTCCTTCTTCTTTAAGGGTTTTAAACATTTTTTCATCTATGAAACCCAAAAAATAAAAAAGGAGGAAGTTTTCATATAAGCACCTCTACAAAATCTTAAGTACATATGTAAATCTTCTATTGCAAATTAACTTGATCCCATACCATATAGAGCTAAAGTCTAAATGGAACAAAACTTTGTATTATACAAATTAATTTATTCTTTTTTTTTTTTTTTTTTTGAGGGCAGTGTCACTGGCCCTCGTATGTGGGGCCCGAACCGGGGCCACTGTCTTCCCAAGCCAGCGCTTAACCACCGCGCCACTCGGCCAGTCCCTGTATTATACAAATTAAAAGAGAAATTGGCTGTAAGTAAAAGTGATTATACAATTATAACACTTTTTTTTTAATTAGAAAATACAAGTAATTCTACCATTTTATCCATATTGGTATGCCTTCTTTTCTCTGCTGGAGATATAAACATCTAGTGTTTGGTTAAATAACTATTTCATGAAAAATGAACAAACCCATTAAAGCCTGAAGTAGGTATTTATCCAGTACCCCAAATTTCCTTGGAAAATCACACCTCTTCCACTCTTTGCTCTTGTGGTTTAAAGCAAATCCCACTCTAGCCCTACCTTTTGGGGTAATCTTTGTTTTATTAATCAGCATGTTATATTCCCTTGGCCTCAATAATCTAATAGATCAGGGGTGGGTCTATGAGAGCCAATGAGCCATGGTAAAATTTTTGTGACAGTAAGGTAAGGTAACTCTTGCTCTTTCCAGTGGAACAGGGGGGATCAAAGAAGGAGCTATGTTGCCATTCTGTGAGACAAAGGGAATGTCTGTCTGGGAATGGGGCCAACATAGCAAAAGAAAGGCCAACATAGAAGGCTAAGGAATAATGTCTGAGTCCTAAATCCAGCCTTCCTATAGTTCCTCCACCTGTGAACTTGGCCAAACTTGGAGTCAATAAACAACCTTTATGCTTAAGCCATTAACGGTTGGGTTTTCTGTTAGCTTCAGTCAGAGTCCCAACTTTTATCAGTACCTACTGTCTTGCAGGGATCATGGCTGACTCCCTGTTCAGGATCCATTTCCCCCTCCCTAGGGGTACCAAGCGGCTATCACCCCTTTCCTATTCGGCCCATGTATTCAGGGGAAGCTGACCCTACTAATCAGGAACACAGTCCTAATAAGCCAGTCTGAGCATGACATTTCTTCACCAGAGGGAGTGGCTCAGAAGTGGGCATGTGACCCATTAGAATAAATACCAATAGAATTTAAGCCAATAGAACAACAGGATAAAAAAGCTATAGCTTTGGGGCAACACATTTCCTCATTCTAAAATTAATGCCACCAAAAGCAATGGTGTCTCTCTCCCATTGGACTGATATGAAGACATGAAGCCTAAACATCTATGGTTCTATTGTTTCTGACCAGAGCCTGAGCCCTCATGAGTCGTGCGTGATTTTAGAGCCTGACTGGGCCCTTTCAGTTACATGAGACAAAACCATTCCTTACAATTTAAGTCGATAGATTTTCTGTTACTTGCAACCCAAGTTTTCTCACACACAAAGTTATTAAAATTTAAAGTTTTAAATCTGTGTAGTAATTTTACCCTTTAGAGTAACTTGATATAAAATAAAAATCCTTAACTTAAAATTTAATTAACTTTAAATTCTGTGACCTAAAAATCTTGATAGATGTAGAGAATTTAGAGTATAAACTTGAATGTAAATGATAATCTTATTTGTCTCTCTGTACAAACAGCATGAAACATTAATTTTTCAACTTTTATTTCGAATAACAGAATATTTCTGCCTAATATTTCATAAGATCTCACACAATAGGGCCAAATGACACCCTCTATGAATGCTGGTATACTTCAGCCCTACAATAAAATATTACAGAGTATTTTCTTTTCTTTTTTTTTTTTTTGAGGGCAGTGTCACTGGCCCTCACATGTGGGACCTGAACCGGGGCCGTTGGCTTCCCAAGCCAGCACTTAACCACCGCGCCACTTGGCCGGCCCTACAGAGTATTTTTTTCACCTCAATTTGCTGAAAAACTTTCCCCAAACTTTTCTTCCCCCCAATGTTTGTAAGCCTTTGTTATCCACGCTCCCTAATAATCAGTACACTATGAACATAAAAAGCAGCTTATACCTGTGTTTATGATTTGCTATCACGTATCTATAGTATGGTTAGAACATGCACTTTCTTAATAATAAATAGTTACCCTTCACTGAGCAAACACTTTGTGCCAGGCCCCATTAATAATGGATTCGAGAAAACTATTGACATCTCCGTGATTTTCCTAGGACTGCTAGATCATCCAAAAGTTTTGGCAGATGTTCCCTGCATCTTCTTTCTAGGCAATGGACAGGATGAGGGTCTAACATGTGCCATTGGGACATCACAGCTCAGGAACCTCAGGGTATCTGCAAGATGACGCTCAACCTGGGGCACACACATGGAGTTCCTAAGCAGGCAGGAGAAATGGGGCCTCAACTGGCTCTAAACCAGAAAGAGTGAAGTCACATTAATTAAACACTCTGCACAAAGCAATGAGGTAGGTTCTATAGTAATGTAGGTATGTTAACAACTGTGATCTAAGGCAGAAGGAAGTGCCTGCTATTTATGTTGTAGGGTTTTATTTATTTCGAATACATCAATCCTATTACTTTAGCCTTGTCACATACATGGTATAGTAGAGAACTATATGCTACTTAATTCTTTTTCTTCTTCCCACTAATAATGCTAACTTAACCTCTATTGAGGTTACTCTAATCTTACACAGTCAGTATGTGCTAAGTATTTTATATGCATATCTCCATTTATTCCTGAAAACAACTCCATGTGATAGTTACTAATACAAAGTATTTCCCCCTTTCACATACACTAGGACCCAGGAAGTGGGAAGCAACTTAAGACTATAGTCAGAAAGGGTCTTAATCCCAGGTCCGATGCCTGAGTTCATGCTCTTATTCTTCTGTTTTACTGTGAAAATAAACACATAGCTCAAATAACCCTCAGAAGAAATGAGTGTAGGCTACCCCCACCTGTGCTGTCCGGTTGGTGCTGGCTGCAGGGATCCCCCACTTGGTGTTGGAGTATTTCTTGTGCAGGTCGCCAAGCTCGCAATTGTGCGGAAGTGGGCACAGAAGGAATGGGTGACAGCTTCTCCCGCCAGCTTGGTCCATCGAGATCCATTAAAATTCTTGTTATTCTAAAGAGAAAATGAGTTTTCTCTATTGATCATGCTATTTGTGTTTTATATTACCAAAGATCATATCAAGAATTAAGATTTAAAAAAAAAAAAGTAAGATTTACTAATGCTGTGCATTTGTGTACTTCCCTGTAGAAAATACACAATCCTGAGCTATTTGCTGTCCACATAAATGGTTTTCAAAAGGACTTTTAAAAGTTGCCAAAACTATGTAACTTTAGATCCTTTTTGTATCAAAGAAAAAATTAAGACATTTCTAATTGGTTTTTAAAAAGTTTTAATGTATTTTTGGAAATTTACTGGAAAACTAAAATTTAGGAGGCCTAGAAGAAATGTCCCAAATAACGTTTAATATAATTACTAAATTGATAATATATTACTCTTGAGAATACTCAAAAATACTTTAGAATTTCTATGCCTAAACTGTATACTAAAGGAGGTGTACAAGACCAGCTGCTAAAACCATCACAGGTATATTGCTTTTTCTTAAAACATTTACATGTGGTTAAGATACTCTTACCTTATATATTTTTTTTCATCTCTAAAATTATCTACTTATTTTGTTTTCATGTGCACAAAGATAAAAGAATAGGGCACTGGAGTCTACTATTGAAGGCCCTTGTATTAATGACATTTACTAATAGCCACCATAGAATTCAGATTATCATCCCCGATTATCACTTTGTCATCATTTTAAAAATACGAAAATATCACACTTTTATTTAAAAACAAAACAGAATTATGTCTTTGGGATGAATCTAGTTTTTAAAAAGTGCTCCCCAAGACTGAAGGTTTACTGGTAATTAATAGTTAACTCAGTAGGACTTTTTGTGTGAAAAATTTTTGCATTTATATAGAGACCAATATAATACACGGTTGCCCTGAAATGTCAACAGTTATCTTTGGTTATGATAACCAAATATCATATATTTTAGTGTAAAAAATAAATCTGAAAAATAATATATAACACCCACAACTGCAGAAGAAAAAGAAGCTTTAGAAAAAAGAATTTTCAAGCAAAACTTGTATTACCAGCAGAGAGGAGGGAAGAAGCAGCTGAAAAGAGATGATGTGTTGCCAGGGAGTAAATAAGTATATGCAGGGAAATTTAACATATAAGATTCCTGGAGAGGAAGAGAGGAATATGGTTAATGGAAGACAGAAACAAAATAAGCATAAATGTTTAAATTTAATTTAAAAAAAAAGAAGAAGTTGCTGTTGCTTAGATGGAAAAGCAGGCATAAATATGGGATTCATGAAAAGGAATAATGCAATTTTAAAAATGAGTGTTTTATAGAAAAATATGTATGGCAAAACCAGACAAAGCTTCCCCATCATCTTACAAAATGATATTCCAGCATGAATCATTCAATTTTAAAAAATGAGTGAGTCTTAAAAGTCAATTTGTATAAAGAAATCCTCTTGACCACATATACAAAATATAATACAATCCTCAAAAATTAAACAGAACACCCTATCACCCAGCAATTCGCTCCTAGGCACACATCAAAAGGAACTGAAAACAGGTATGCAAACAAACACTTGCCTGAATGTTCATAGCAGCACTATTCATAATAGCCAAAATGTAGAAACACTCCAATGCCCATTAACTGATGAATGGTTAAACAAAATGTGGTCCATCCATAAATGGAGTGTTATTCAGCCATAAAAAGGAAGTACAGATACATGGGACACCATGGCTGAACCTTGAAAACATTGGCTAAGCAGAAGCAGCCAAACACAAAAGGTACATATCTTTATGATTCCATTTATGAACTATCCAGAATAGGTAAACTCACAGAGACAGAAAGCAAATTAGTGGTTATGAGGGCGATGGGAGAAAGAAGAATGAGTAATAACAAATGCGGACAGTTTCCTTTTGGAGTGATGAAATATTTTGAAACTAGATACAGATGGTAGTTGTACATTTTGAATGTACCATAGGCCACTAAATTGTACTCTTTAAAATGGTTACTTTTATGTTATGTGGATTATACTTCAATTTTTTAAAAAGTATAATGCAGAAGGTTCAGAAATGTGAGTAATCAGTCTCTTAGACATGTATTTCTCCCTTCAAACCATTCAGCCTACCACTCTGTACTAAAATACCTTTTTACCAGGCCTCTTTTCTCTGTCAGGTACTTCAGATTGAGGCATCTTCCCACTTTGTTTCACAGGCATTCCTAACTCTGTGAGAAGGTACTACTTTCCCTGACTATCTCGGAGACTACCAGACAGAGGACAGGAAAATTAAAATTGGAGTCCCAAAGAACACAAGTGAACTATGCTCTCCCTGTTGGAGAGTAAATCCATTCAACACATTTTTACTGAGGATATCTACTGTACAAGGAACTGCAACTACAAAGATGGATAAAACACAATTCCCAACCTCAAGGAACTCCTAGTGGAATGAGAGAAAACATTTTGAGAGAAACAGAGGGAGAGAGAATTTACAAACAGTATGAAGCTGGGTAATAAGAGAAGGCAGTGTTCTGGGGACACTGAGGAAGGAAGCCCAAAATGCATGTACGATGTAGGGAGGGAGAGATGGGTGGGCCAGGGAAAGTAATTTCCTAGAGGAAGCAAGTCCTCTCTTAAAGAATGAGAAGGAATTAACTAGACAAGGAGGAGGAAAGGGCCTTTGGGCACACATGAGGCCGCAAAAGACCAGCAGTGAGACGGCTGTGCAGGGGGCAAATGGCTTGGAGAGCTCCCAGGTGACACTACCTGATTTTACAAGCTCGAGATCAAGCAGGCTGTGAATGCCAAGGTTTGATCTATTGTAGCTCCACTCTAGATCCACTAACCAATATATATCTCTTCCTTTCAGTCAGGCTGGGATCAGACAGGTCCCATGTGACAACAGAGTGGAACCTCCAAGGAACAGCTGTCAGCTATACACAGATCTAACAGTTTTCTCCAAAGTGTGGTGGGACCATGTGGGGAGGTAAGGCATGATTTTAAAAATGAATTAATCTGCAACATGCCATTCTGATTTCTACAATTTTGCTCAAGGTCTCCTAATAGTCTGTCAGTGCCCTTGAAAGACAACCTCAAGTACTCTCTCTCCTACAGCTATAGTCCATACAGACAAACATGGCCTGACCTCTCTGTGATCTCCACACCTTATTAATAAATTTTCACACTCAGGGATAATCTATCTTATTTTAACTTTTCCCCCTTAGCTATATTCTAGTTTGCTTAAAGACAGAGACTGTCATTTTTTTCCCCTTTTTCTATTTTGGAAGGAGTGGGGCATGATACACTAGACTGATAACAGGGCACGATATAACAACAAATACTGAAGAAATAATACTGGGGACAAATGGGATCAGAAAAATAGTATACATAACTGGAAATGTTATCCAACTAGTAATTTTCAAGTTTTATCAACAAGCAATTTATGAAGTCTGGAAATTCTTACCTTCCCATTCTCACTCATGCGGTAAATAGGTCATAATATAAATTAGATCCAAATTCTGTGCAATTTCACCATTATAAATTGACACTCATCCTAGATGAGCATCCAGTGCACAGGCATATAACACAGATATCTAACAGGCTCATGAAGACATCCATTCTCCTGAGGAGAAACAAAAGATGTTCCCACTGACAGCTGTGGTGCCAATGAACACAAGAAAAGATTTAACATGGCAGCTGTCACATTTTTTTATCTTGTCCTATAATTAGCACTCATTTATGACATCACTGAAAACACCTTCCTAACCCCACAGACATTTACAAATAATAAAATAAAATTGTGTGCATTTTGAGCAGCACAAAAGACCCTGTGCTATAAAAAAAAAAAGAATATTCACTGAACAGTAATAAATGGGCCAGAAAACAAATATAAAGATATTAGAAGACAACTCAGAATGTATTATGGGATAGTTAGAAATTAAGTTACAGAGAACCATTTGGTTTTGATGGAATGAAAGAAGGCAATCATTCATGTAAAATAACTGAGAACACTATAGACATTGTTCTTGAAGGAGGGAAAGAAAAAAATCTAATTCTATTATAAAACATCTAGACCTCAGAGGTAGCTGCCTCGGGTCAGGTTACCTGTTAATACTGTCATTTGCTATCTGGATTCTGCAGTCTATTTGCAACACTGTTTTATAATCCACATAAGCTTTCTGATACTGCTCCAAAGTTTCATAGGCCATTGCTCGTCGAAGAAGAGGTTTGATTGAGAATGGATGAAGTTCCAAAGCCCTAAAGAAGACAAAAATATTATATGTCATTTGTTTTGAAATTACTCTTTAAGTTACACTAACTGAATGTATACTGTGGTACTGGACTCTCAAATACATACCTACCTGGTATTTCATCTTGGGAACCTGGCAACATACCAAAAGGCAAACCCAGAGTAACACAGCAATCAAGTCTGTGGTTACTTCCTTTCTTTTAAAGGAGTACCAAAACACTTTGGTATTTACTCTTTCCCCCAGAGCCCAAGCTCGCTGGCAGCAAGCAGTGTGCCTCACCACCCACAAACCTCCCACCCCAGCCCCTGTACCCTCAGCCCTACACACACCCTCACCTTCCCCTACACGCTAACAGAGTCCACTATGGCACCAGGCAGAGTGGGCTTTCAGCAGATTCTTGTTATTGACAAATTAAAAGGTAAATGTTTATTTGCACCTATATATTTAATAAGGCACCTTAGCACAGAACCACAAAAACTTACATTGCTGTTTGAAAAATCAGCTAAAACTTAATACAGTTTATTATGATTTACTTGCTGCCAAAGGACTTCAAAAATAGACCAAAGAGAATCAAGGAAGTAAGCATACAATGATTTCGTTAAGTCATGAATTTTCATCTTGCACTTTTTAGTCTATGAAGTATTTCCAAAGATCACTAGAGATACATTTCAAGGTTATATTCCTTGGTTTTGTTTGAAGTAATGGTGGAAAGCTATCTCGCTACTTAATGTACTTCATTATATTCTGAAATAAAGCATACAATCAAGATTGTATTGATAAATGAAAGTATTGTATTCTTAGTTTTAATAAAATTAACTAAAGCTGTAAAGAAGTACTCCCTGCAGAGATTCTATGAGGAGCTATTTGTATATAACCCACTAACGAGCATGCATGCATCAGGCTGTCGTGTTGGGGCTTGCAGGTTTGCTCTTCTGGTTAACTCTTATGCCACAAGCGGTTTATATATCAGATATTTAATTTGCTTCAGGGACAGCATGAGCAAGGGCTGCTTCGCTTTTTTCCCCAACAGGTTTAGAGATCTGCTGTCAACTGCTGTCTACGGTGACCTGGCGAGGAAGCACTGGTGGAACACCTGCTACACAATAGTCACTGTAGACTTTCTCATCTAATCTCACAGCAAGCCTGCAAGGTAATATGTTCATTTGCAGGTGAGGAAATGGAGAAGCACCTGGAGCAATCTGCCCACACGTCAGTTCTTTTGAATTGAAGCTTCAGGAAGCTAAGGGCATTGCCTGTCCTGAACACCACTGTATTCCCAGCCCCAAATCAATACCAGGGCCAGGACAGGCACTCTTCAAAGCCTACACTCTTTCTACCACAAACATATACAAAAACACTGCAAATAAAGGAACTCAGAGTCATCTGCCCCTCAGGCTTCTTTACAGTTCTCCAGTGTACATGCAGCAGCACCTGTTGGATGTATGTGCTCCTGGAGTCGGTACGACAGAAGTTTTCTAGAAATGTCATTAAACCTAATTAGCTTCAGTCTCTGCAAAATAACCAATTTTGCTCTGCGTAGGTGTTAGGATTGTGGGTGATTTTAATGATCTCCTTTGTGTTGTACTGGGTTTTACATTTTTTTTCTGTAATAGGTACATGTTATTGTACTTTTATAACCAGTAAGTTATTTAATAAATAGAATTAAAATCATGTAAAAACATTTAAAAACTAGAAAACAGGTCTCTAGGCACCAGGATTTATCACCTGTACCACTCACTGCCTTAAGTCTACCTTAGTTTAATGCTTAAAGGATATTAACACCATGATCATGACTACCCCATTTAACTACAGACTTCCCAAACCCAGGTACTATTTATTCATTTAAGGTGGACCTGAAGTTGGTGTGGCATCTAAAATTGAGTGAGATGATGCACTGAATTCTTAGCACTCCCCAGGATAGTAAATGCAAGGTTTTTTCTCTTTAACCACAATCCTGAAAATAAATGAGCTTATAAATGGAAATTCCACAAAGGAAAAAGAAAAAGCATCCAGTCATAAAAACAAACACAGAGAACTTTTAAACCAGAGCTTACAAAAACTTAACTATTCAAGTTACACAGTTAAGACCCTAAAGAGTCTTCTAATTTCAAGTGTCAGAGAGCAGCAAGGATGAGCAGAAGCAGAGAATTACCATGCCATCATTCATTCGTACTGAGTCTGTCAAAATATTTTCAATGGGAAGCCACAGAAAGATTTTTGGTGTGGTTCCGATAACCCAAGAAGGTTCTCTGACAGATGGGAAAAGTGAAGTGGTTTTGTTTTGTTTTTTAAATGATAAACAATTATGACAATAAAAAGTAACTTCTAGAATAAAAGTTTTAAACGTTTGCTTAGGCATCATAACCCCATTTCAAGTTTCACCTGGAAGCCTAAACCAGAAATGGAGATGTTGTGGTGAGGGCAGCGGGAGGCCTGGACCACCTTGAGCTCCTCCAACACTCTTTACATTCCTTGGGAAACATCTCAGAGGAGCTTCAGAGAGGCCCCAGGAATTTATAGACAGTTAAGGTCAAATATTTTCCCCCAAAATGCATAAAAAGTTGTTCTCATAGGTAGATCTATGACAGTTATTTCATAGGTTTCTCCTCTCCCCTTTATTTAAATTTTGCTATGCGTTTTTCGTTTTTCATTTTCAATGTTTGACTCCTGCTACCACTTGTCTTATAATAAGGGCTTATGGAACACAGAATGACTCTCCAAGGAGCAAAGATAATTAACTGAAAAATAGGTTTCCTTTAAAATGTACGCAATCTTTTTTGAAGTGAAAATACCATCATATTTCTAATAAATGATCCTAGTTCATACAGATTTAAATATATCCATATTTCAACATACACGCAATAGCAAATCATGGTTTCTCTCATTAAAATGAGCTTGAGAATCACTGGTTTGGAATAAAATCACCCCATACCCCTTATGCTGGTACTCAAATGCCAGGTAAAGAAAACACCTAAGTAGGTCTGTCCCTATGGAGGTCATACTTGGCCTAGAACACAACATTTACCTATAGGCAATTTACTTTAACAGCCACACACCTCCCTCCCTAGCAGGCCATCTCTCCCTCAAGACAAACCTCCATTCTAGCCTCCTTGAACACCATGGCTGGAGCTCCATCTTAGACTTCCTCCTGAGTTTATACTGAAACCCGAGTTTTACCAGGAAAATTTCTGCCACCTTAAACGATCTCACTTAAGGACAAAGTGAATCCACTGTTCTACAGTACCTATCTGTAGAGGTCCCGATTTTAAATAGAGACTTGAACTCCTCACTGTAGGAAGACCTAAGACAAATCTGAAGGGTAATGTATTAGCAACAGGGACTTGAGCTGAAAGGTTTGGAGAGAACCAAAGTTTTGCCACTCTAAAAAACTGTGCCATTTGGGATACTGATTTTTAACCTGGTTATTAAGAAACAAAAGACTTAGAAAGAACCTTTGACCCTCCCCCCTTTCCTGCCTAAGAGATTTAGATAGAAAAACCTGCTCCAGGCATGAAATTTTAATATATTCATCTTAGACTAATTTGAATTAAGAATGGTAGACAGGAAGGCCTTGCAGCAGCCTGTTTACTAGATCTGCTTCTCACCTGTCACATTGTTTCTGGGTTGCCTAGCAAATATTTACCTGCCACGTGTGTTCAGCTTATTTTTGAAATCTAAGATCTCCTCCCTCCCCTCTCTCTTTTGTCTAAAATAACATATATACCCAATTTTACCTCACTGTCTTTGGAATTTTCATGCTTCCGTGAATTCCCCATGCACATGTATTCAAGTTTGATTTTTTCCTGTTAATCTGTCTGTTAATTTGATGATTAACCCAGCTAGAAGAATTTAGAAGGTGGGAAGAAAAGTGTTTTTTTAAGCCCCCAGAGGTTCTTGGTTACAAATTGCAAAGTGCCTGATATTCTTCAAATTCATGTAGTCTTGCTGGTTATTTATGGCCGGAGTAAATGTTTGACACCTGGCTGTCCAGAGGGAAAAAAGTTCAAATTTGTGGCATTTGCCCATTTTCATGGTATACAATAGTATTCTAACCATGGCAGAATTCAAGCTACAACTTGACTTCGATCAGCTCTCAAAAATCCTGAAAATGTAACAACAATTAGCTAGTGTGAGCTAGTCCAATAGTGAATAGGTTTGAAGTAAGGCCAGAGTAAATATAAATATTGTTTATTTAAAATTTGAATATGTAAAATCGGCAAAAAATAATTCCAAGTGCCTCAGATCTTTTTTTAACTGTGTAGACACAGATACTAGCGAGTTTTTACACATATTAATAAACTGATACTACCAATGGAAAACATAAATTGTTCACCTTATAATCAGGGTGTCCACATAAGTTACTGTCCAAACTAGGGCTTCTAAAAAGTGAAAGAGGGTGATATTAATAATTATACCAGAAAAAAGGAGTAAATCGGGACTGCGAAGGGCAAACCAGGGCATAACTACTACTTATTTTTTTTTTTTTTTTTTTTTTTTTTTTTTGTTTTGTTTTTTTTTTTTAAAGATTTTATTGGGGAATTGGCAGAGGGGAACAGCGTTGGGAAATCGGGGAAGGGGAACAGACAAGTTGCTGTCTTTTTGTTCTTCAGTTTAGTTGCGGAGGATGTTGCTTCACTGTTGGTATCGTCATTGCGCTCTTCCCGGATGAGGCAGATCGGTCGCTGGCCTCTGGATGTCGCTCACCGCGGCTATTGGCAGCTCACTCTTGGCTGCCAGCCGCTCACGCTGGCTGCGGGCCACTCACTGTAGCCTATGGCAGCCCACACCATCACCGGGGCTCGCACAGCCCAGCTCCAGGTGGAGCTGTTGTTAGCTGTAGAGGGCAGTGTCACTGGCCCTCATGTGGGATCCGAACCGGGGCCGCTGGCATCCCAAAACCAGCGCTTAACCAATGCGCCACTCGGCCGGCCCACTACTACTTATTGTTTAGACGCACTAATAGCGACTTCTTTCAAAAGGACTCTTGAAGCAGGCTATTACTTAATGGTAAAAGGAAACAATGTTCCGTAGAGCTGAGCTGAGCAACAGCAGTTCGATGCCCAGCCCAATCTGAGCTGCCACTGAGCTGCAAACAGGTGGCAGGATGGCTCAGCTGAAACAAACAAACAAGCAAAAGGAAACAATGTTCCTCTATCTCAGTATGTAAGGGCCAGCACCATGGGCGACTACTTGAGGAACCCAAAGCTGGATAAAACATGGTTCCTGACATCAAGAGCTTAAAACCCAATGCAGTGCATCATATGAAAGCCAGAGTGCGAGTGCTATAGATGTGAAGATGACTAGGGAGCCTGATAGGAGCGACCAGGTAAGAGGAGGGGGCAGCGGAGCAGGGACTTCAAAAGCAAGGGTGTGTAGAGTGCATTACAGACAGTGGACCAAATGGGAACAGAAAGCTCATTTTGGGGGCAATGTGGTGACAGGGGAAAACCATACTGAGCTAGTGAACACCTGTTTGAAACAGTCTGAACAAAACAGTGCTTCAAGAAAAGTTATTCTGACGCCACAAAAAGTTATTCTGATGATTGGAGGAGGCAGAGTAGTTAGAAGTCTTCTCCAGGTCGAGGATTGATATAAAAAGAGTATGAATTAAGGTGGTAGCAGTGGAAGTGAAAAAAGTTTGCACAATCTTCTATACCTGTCTTCCTATATGTGAAAAAGAATTCATGAATTAATCAATTAACATACCTTAAGACTGTCTTAAGAAATTAGACTCATGCAGAAAACTTAGACGGATCATAAAACTACTGCATTCCCCACAGAGAAAGAGAACAATCTCTTGACAAACCTGGAAACGGGCAGTTTACCTGTTACAATCTTGAATGCAGCCGCTGCAGTTTCCTTCCTTTAGGCAACATGCTGCTCTATTTGAATATAAGATACTTAGATCATCTGCACTTCCACTTCCTAAAATCACATTTAATTAAATACAATTAAAATCCATTAGCAAAATCAAATTCACCAGAATTGCAAGACGCCTAAGGTCTCCAGTGGCACTGCAGTCGGACAGTGCTGGCAATGCGGAGCTCCAGGAGCCGTGCGCGCCAGCAATGGCCACAGGGGGAAAGCCCGCAAGGGGACAAACTTGCCTCGCCAGGGCGCATGCTACGCATTCCAAGGAACAGACTCCTCGCGTAGGTGCAGCCACACACCGCCCTGGGTCACCAGGAAGGAATGTACAGGCGCAAGCGTCTGTCGTTCCGGAGGTGGCCTGCGCCTCTCCCGCGGTTGCCCCTTTAAGTCCGGTGAGCCGCAGCCCATGGGGTCCAGGGAACGCGCGGGGCGCAGCTCACTTACCTGCTGGCTCCAGCTGCGCTATCGCAGCGGAGTACTTGAGCGCCGCCTCGGCGAACTGCCCGTTTTTGAACAGCTCGTTGCCTTGGCTCTTCAGGCCGGCGGGGCTGACCGGGACGGCGGGTGGCGGCGCGCCGGGACCGGGGGACGCGTTGGCCGCCACGGGGTCCCCGGCGCCCCGCCCGCCCCCTGGGTGCCCGTTGGCACCACCCGCCGCCGTCGCCCGTGCGCGGCCCCGCTTGTCTGCGCCGACCCCCAGCGCCCGGTGCCGCCGCTGCGCGCCCCTCTCCGGCCTTTTGCCGCCCTCGCTTTTGCCGGTCAGCTTCTTCTGGATGTTGCCCATTGCGCGCGTCTCGGCTGTGCGCGTGGCTCCCGCCGGCTCCCTGGTCTCTGTGGGAAGTGTATGCGGGAAGTCAGTGTTTGCATCATCAGGAGAAACTACCTCGGTGGCTGCGGGGGTGCCCGGCCAGAGGCGCGGCGCCGGCTCTCGCAGGGGCGGGTCGCGGCGGGGAAGCCCGGCGGACACCGCCCTCTAGGGCGGAGTCCGGGGCTCCCGGCCCTTCCGGGGCCTGAACACTCTGGGCTACCAGAGTTCACCCCGGAGATCTCAGGCGCTCCCTTTCCTTCTGTTAAGGACTTAGGAGAGAAAGGTCATTTGAAAGAAAAATGAAATCCCGGTGATTTGTAAGTCATTTTAAGTGAATTTAGCAAAGAAGTCACATAAAACAGGCACCTAGTTTTTAAAGTGAACCTTAAAAAAAGGTTTTCTATTAAAATGCCATATTCAAACTTGAAAATTTCTTTGATTCTAATTGAAAGATTTCAGGTATTAATCTTAGCTTTAATAACTAGTTATTGAATCTAATTTTTTGAATATAAAATGATGTATAGGGGCGGCCGGTTAGCTCAGGTGTTAGAGCCCAGGCACATAACACCAAGGTTGCCGGTTGGATTCCCACATGGACCAGTGAGCTGCATCCTCCACAACTAGATTGAAAACAACGACTTGACTTGGAGCTGAGGGCTCCTGGAAAAACATACTGTTCCCCAATAAAGTTTTTTTTTAATGATGTATAAATATTTCATTAATGAGTGCCTTATCAATATTTTAAACAAAGCAATTCTTGCTTTTGTTAAAGAACCACAGGCCCAAAATGGCATCATTTGTGTTACAAGCTCACCATACCAAACCTAGATTTAATATCTGATCTAACTGCAATTGCAACCTCTTCCATAAACATAATCGTAATCAACCAGTAGGGAAGTTTTTGGTCAAGTACCAGTAAAGTGGTTTGTCGCATGTGCCCTCACCATTACACAAGTCCTCCCTCCTTCCCCCCCAGTAGAAAGAAGAGGCAATCTGCATGATCAAAACCCTTCTCTGTTCTCTTCCCCTACAAAGAAATAGGTCCTGGCCCAAAAATAACCCTTTGTTTCCTTTTACTAAGAGCTCCCTTGCCCCACACAGCCTCCTATAAAAACCTTCTTGATAAGACTCCCTGCCTTCTTAAGTTCTTAGTTGCACCCGCTTTCTGCCTATAAAAACCTTCCATTTTGTACAGTTCATGGTAGCGCCCTTCTAGTTGCTAGATAGGATGCTGCCTGATTCATGAATGCTTAATTAAAGCCAATTAGATCTTCAAATTTACTTGGTTGACTTTTGTTTTTTAACAACTTCAAACACTGGTAAAAGCACTTAAATCCAGAGACTTCCAACCTTTCTCTTTTAACAAATTCTAATCTGATTTTTAATGAATATATTTTACATTCTGTTTCATAAATGGTAAAACCAAAAGTCAAAGCATCAAGACAGATTTGATTCCTACATGGGTCAGTGACGCAGAGCCCAAGCTGAGCTGTTGCTGAGCTGCCAACAGGTGGCAGGATGGCTCAGCTGGTGTAACAACAAGATTGCCTGTTCAATGGTGGGTTACGCCTACCCACAACTAAGACAGAACTCGGCACCTAGAGCTGAGCTGCCGCCTGGATGCTCAATGGATAGAACATGCGCTCTTGAAAACAAGGCTGCTGGTTGGACTCCTGTGTGGGATGGTGGCTACGCCCACCCCCAACTAAGATTGAACACAGCACCTTGAGCTTAGAGGCCACGAACTGCCAATGGGAAGCCAGATAGCGACTGGTGCCCTCCACAGCAAAGACTGAAGAACAACAACTTGGCTTGTTTTCTTCCCCAATTCCCCAACACTGTTCCCCTCCCCCAATTCCCCAATAAAATCTTTAAAAAAAAAAAGTTCTGGAATTAGTGCTGATGGTTATATAACTTTGTGAATCTACTAAAATCCACTAATTTGAAAAGGATGGATTTTATGATATATGAATTATATTTTAATTTTTTAAAAAGAGTGCTTATTTTATGTTACTCTTGACAACAAAAGATACTCTTTTCTTTCCACCCTGGACAATTTAATGGGAGGAAAAAAGAACCTATACTTAATTTTCATTTTTTTATTATCAATACAATTTATTGATCATTTAATTCCTTTATTAGTTATGTTACCTGTTCATATGCTTTGTTCACTTTGGTACTGGGATCTTTAACTTTGTCTTGTTAAAAAGCTCTTCGTATTACAAGGTTATTAACCCCTTGCCATTTTTTGTAATTTGTCATTTGCCTTTTAATTTGTTTTATGGCACCTGACTTGCACAGGTTTTTCATTTTTACATAATGAAAATCATCAGAAAGGTGCATACCTGTCTATGATTTTGTCTACTGTTTTATCTCTTCAAAATCCCCACCCTTTACCCTCCTGATCCTACCAATCAA
Organism: Aselliscus stoliczkanus; assembly: GCA_033961575.1. Taxonomy (NCBI): domain Eukaryota; kingdom Metazoa; phylum Chordata; class Mammalia; order Chiroptera; family Hipposideridae; genus Aselliscus; species Aselliscus stoliczkanus. Next base: position 31,886,531 of record CM066731.1, read on the forward strand.
TTCTAGGTCAAGAGAAACATTTATCTATATTTTATTCTTCTGTTAGTAACTGTTTCATTTTCTTTATTTTCTTATATTCAAATTTTATTTATTTTTTATTTATTTATTTATTTATTTATTTATTTATTTATTTATTTATTTATTTTTTTTGAGGGCAGTGTCACTGGCCCTCACATGTGGGACCGAACCGGGGCTGCTGGCTTCCCAGGCCAGCGCTTAACCACCGCACCACTCGGCCGGCCCCTATTCAAATTTTAAATGAGAAATATGCAACAGCATGAGAGAGGCTAGATGCCCACTTTCCTCTGATTACTTCTCCCAGGCTCTGTAAAGGAGATAGAATACCTGTGGTATTCTATTTTAGCTGCAGTTATATGATGACGGTCACTTCTAAATGTTCTCTATGAGGGAAAGAATACACACATAGATGGGGAGTTCCCAAGAAAGCCCACAAATTCAAATCCCCAGATCTGACTGGCCTGGCCAACAGGCAGGTATTTCTTCATAGTAGTTTTCATAGTAGTTTTTAGAAGGCCAAATGAAGAAAGCCTATCATCTGTCTTGTACCTGATACAGAGTAGGTACTCAATAATTGTCATCTGTTAAGTTAAATCCATTAGCATATGGCTATGCTATACCTCAGTCTGGATGAACTGGGCCTGGCCAACCCAGGTGGCTCTCCCAAGGGTACAGCATTATCAGCCAAGATTACAAAATACTAATTGCTGTATTTTTCCACGGTCTTTGGGGCTCCCTGCAATCCCTACTCCATCATGATTAAAAATTCCTTCTTGGAATGTGGTGGAATGGGAAACCACATGGAAAGATTCCAACTTGCTAATCTTCCTCTTGGCATTAACATTGTTTTCCTAAGAGAGATTTGGATTTCTCCTGTCTTGTCCAAGGCTCCAGGACCTCTTTTTACATGTTATCTAACAACGGAACTTGGTAGATGGAAGTGAGCATATGAATGTAAGATAGTTCCAATGATTTTATTTCATCTTAAAAGGACTACGCCTGGGCTTTCTACCATTTATTCCACCTAATTTTGATTTGCTTTCCTTATAGAAGGGAACTAACTGGCTTAAAATTTATATTCTTCCTATCAAGACATTTTTGTTTTCCGAATCTTACATATTTTTTTAAAGATTTTATTGGGGAATTGGGGGAGGGGAACAGTGTCAGGGAATCAGGGAAGTGGAACAGACAAGTTGCTGTCTTTTTGTTCTTCAGTCTAGTTGCGGAGGAAGTTGCTTCACTGGCCCATGTTGGTATCATCTTTGTGCTCTTTGTGCATCTTTGTGGATGAGGCAGATTGGTTGCCGGCCTCTGGATGGTCGCTCACTGCAGCTATTGGCAGCTCACGCTGGCTGCCAGCCACTCACTGTAGCCTAAGGCAGCCCACTGCAGCAGGGGCTGCAGCCTACACCATCACCGGGGCTCGCAGTCCAGCTCCAGGTGGAGCTGTTGTTAGCTGTAGAGGGCAGTGTCACTGGCCCTCATATGTGGGATCCGAACTGGGGCTGCTGGCGTCCCAAGCTAGCTCTTAACCAATGCGCCACTCGACCGGCCCTTACATATTTTTATATATTACTTAATCTAAAAAATAATTATGAGGGCATGAATGGCAGAATCAGAAATGGTTCTCTTAAAGCTCTGGCTGCTTCGAGATCTGAATGGGACTATTGCTTTTCTATGGGGCTCACCTTAGGGCGAAATATCTTATCAATCTGTTAAATGATATTACACTACAACAAACCTGACTCTACAACAATCCCAACTCAGATTTATAATCACAGAAGTAGTACTACTGTTTTTTTTTAATGATTGGCCCTTCCCTGTTTGTTTATCTCTATTTGTAAGGAGGGCCTTTTAACATCCTTTTCTCCCCCAGCTTTATTGAGATATAATTGACCTATAACATTCTGTAAGTTTACAGTATACAATGTGATGGTTTGATACACATATATTCTAAAATGATAACAAGATTATATAAAATATCAAATCATGTTGTACCTCTCAAACTAATATAACATGTCAATTATATCTCAATTAAAAATTTAACTCAGAATGAATATATAAGTATAAAACCTAAAACTATGAAACATTTAAAAGAAAACATAGGAGAAAATCCTCCTGATTTGGGGTTAGGCAAAGCATCTCAGATATAACACCCAAAAGCACAGTCCATTAAAAATTTTTGACTATTTGGACTCTACCCAAATTGAAGACCTTTTTTCTGTGAAAGACAATGTTAAAAAAGTAAAAAAAAAACAAGCTACAAAGGAGGAAAATATTTGCAGAGCTCACATCTAACACAGGACTTGTACCAAGAATATGAAAAAAAACACTCAAAACTCAACACTAAGAAAACAGCCCAATGAAAAAAACTGGTTGTATAATCTTCACCAAAGACGAATACACAGATAGCAAATAAGCACATGAAAAAATGTTCAACAACATTAGCCGTAAGTAAAATGCAAAGTAAAACTACAATGAGAGACCACGATACACCTAATAAAATGGCTAAAAACTATATATTTTAAAAATAAAACTGACAATACCAAATGATGGCAAGTATGAGAAGTAACTAGAACTCTCATATGTTGCTATGGGAAGGCAAACTGGTACAGCCATCTGAAAAAGCGGTTTGGAAATTGCTGGGGCCTGAGCATGAGGAACCTTGCCCCAACTGCATTCAGGAAATCGTTTGGCTCAGTCTAAATAAACCTTGGCAACACATCCTGATCAGCAGAGCCCTATAAGGTCACCCCCTGCAGCCGCAGCGCTGCCTCCTTTGGTACTTGCTCTTTTTTCTTTTAACCACCCCTGCCGATTCCCGTTGCTATTGGCAACTCCCGCCTTTGCGTACTCTCCCTCCCCTTCAAGTCCCGTTGCTATTGGCAACTCCCGCCTTTGCGTACTCTCCCTCCCCTTCTAGTTCCTTGGCTATATAAGCCCCCTCCTACTCTTCAATAAACGAGGCTTGATCAGAACCCTGTCTTGCCTCCATTTCTTCGCGCCTCCTATTTTCTCCTTTCAGAAGGCTGCCCCTCGGCCCCTGTTGAATGCCCCGCCGGTCGGGGCATTTCTGGAGCCCAATGTGAGGCCAGAGGACTGCATGCCCTCCGGAAGACTGTCTGCTTCAAGTCCGGCCGGACACACCGCTGAGTTGCCGCGTGGTATTGACCCGCGAGTCTGACTCGTTTCCTGATCTCCACGGACAAAGCCGATCCGTGAGCCTGATCTGAGTAAGGTAAGCAGGCTGACAGAAAATAGACGTTTCTGGGATGACAAATTGGTGTGATAGTCTCCTCGGTCGTATGTCTGTGTGAGTGCGTGGAGGTTCCAAGACTTCGGGTCGCGGAATCTGATTGGGCCCTAATCTGCGGTTCCGTTTCTGTCGTAAGGTTAAACGGCGACTGGGCTGTGAGTGGTCGACTCCGTAACTCTCCGGAGTCGCCCCCAGTCCGCCAGTTCGGGGGCTTATACCGAAGAGCCTTTGCCAAGACAGATTTAGTCCCGCGAGGGGCACGGCCACACGGGCATCTGAGTGTTTTTGGAGCGCTTGAAGGGCCGAGGAGAAAACAATGGGCCAAGCGACAAGTTCACACGAACTTTTCCTCTCGGGTTTAAAGTCATCCCTCAAGGTACGGGGAATTAAGGCTAGGAAAAAGGACCTCCCCCAATTCTTAGGTCTTCTGACAAATATCTGTCCCTGGTTCCCCCAGGAGGGAACGATAGACGTGTGTTATTGGAAGCGTGTTGGTAACGCTCTCCAAGATTTTTATAAGTCATTCGGGCCCGAAAAGGTCCCCGTTTCTGCCTTTACTTACTGGAGTCTCATTAATGATATCCTCAAAGTACACTCCCACGACCCAGATGTTAAAGAGATACTCAAAACAGGGGAAAACCTCTTAAAGGAATCCTCTCGTCCCCCATCTGCCTGTGGGTCGGTTTGCATAGATATTCCTTCTCAAGAAAATAAGCCCCCTACTGCCCCCAGTCCGGCTGAGTCATTAAACCAACCGTCAACAAGGCTATATCCCTGTTTACAAAACCTTCCTTCGGGCTCAGACTCTATCCTCCCTCCCGAAGACCAGGCCACCCTTGACGATGCGGCTGCCTGCTACCATCAAGAGGACCCCCCCTTAACATCTGCCCCGCCTTTTCGGCCACCCCCATATTTGTCCCCTCAGCAACTTCCATTTTTCGCCCCTATCGTCAACACTCCTGCCACTAACATGACCCCTTCCTCCGCTCCCCCGATCACCCCCTTGGCCCAGACAAACGTCCCTTTAACCCTACAAATACCCAACTGCCAAATACCCCATTTAACCTGTATACAGACCGTGCCTACATTGCCTTTTCCCTGCCCCTTCTGGAAACTGTACCCCACATCAAACCCTCCAGCAACGCTGTCCCTCTTTTCTGCGAGCTCCAACAGCTCATCACCAAACACCACCACCCCTTTTTTATCGGCCATCTGCGGGCCCATTCAGACCTTCCTGGCCCCCTGGCTCAGGGCAATGCCCTCGCAGACGCCAGCACCCGTCTTGCCCTTCCGGTCCTAACTGACCCTTTGACCAGAGCTCAACAAAGTCATGCGCTCCACCATCTTAATGCCCGAACGCTTCGTCTCCTATACAAAATCACCAGGGATCAAGCTAGAGAAATAGTCAAAACCTGCCCAGGATGCGTTACCCTCTTGCCAACACCTCATTTAGGGGTCAACCCCCAGGGAATTATCGCCAACGAAATTTGGCAAATGGATGTTACCCACATCCTGGAGTTCGGGTCCTTAAAATATGCTCATGTCACTATTGATACTTACAGTGGTTTCATCTTCGCTAGCCTTCATACGGGGGAAGCCACAAAAAATGTTATAGCTCATGTCCTTCAATGCCTCACGGTGATGGGAAAACCACAAAAAATAAAAACTGACAATGGCCCCGGGTATACTTCCCAGGCCTTTAAACAGTTCTGTGGTCAATTTCAGATCCGCCATGTCACTGGCATCCCTTACAACCCCCAGGGGCAGGGAATCGTCGAATGAGCACATCAAACCTTAAAAAACACCTTGTCCAAACTCAAGGCTTCCATGGCATATCCCACTAAAGGGACACCCTTTATCACGCCCTATTTGTGCTCAATTTCCTACAACTTGATGATCAGGGCAACTCTGCCGCTGACCGTCTTTGGCACCAAAAAACTGAACACCAATATGCCAGGGTTATGTGGCGAGACCCCCTCACTGCAATATGGACCGGGCCTGACCCAGTTCTTATCTGGGCACGAGGATCTGCCTGTGTGTATGACACCAAAGAATGTAACCCTCGTTGGTTGCCTGCTCGCCTAGTCAAACCTGTCAACCTCCCCACCGCCAGGGACCTGATCTCTGAGACGCTTCCTCCCTCTCCCCCTTTACAGATGCTACTCCTGACTCTCCTTTTGGGATCCTCGCTCCTGCTGCCTTCCTATGTCTCTGCAGGGTTCGGCCCTCCTGTGAGCAGAGACCAACTCTACCAACAGTTAGCCGGCAAGCCATGCGACTGTAGAGGTGGTACCACCCAAGCCCTCTCTAGTCTAGGCACCTCACTTGGCACGGCTGACTGCGGCTCCCAAACAGCCCACCTACTCTCCTACTCCTCCTCCACAGGAGGCTCTCGGGGAAGTGTGAAATGGGTTTGTGTCCCCAAGCCTGCAGTCATCCCTAACGTCAGAGGTCGCCCTGGTCCGTGCCCAACGGTCTGTACCGCCACTGGGGCCTCACTCCCTCAAGTCGTCCATAGTACCTGCTATGCTACAGCACAGACCTGTACGATAAACAATGTCACTTATTTTACGGCCACCTTGACCCGTTTATCAACGGGATCCACGGGGGGAGAGGGTGACTTTTCCAGTACCACAGGAGTCAATCACCGCGGTCAGGCTGGCTGCGGGCATGATAAAAAGGTGGGAGACACCGTCTGCTGGCCTCAAACGTCCCCCGTCCACCTCTCGGATGGAGGGGGCCCCACTGACCAGGTGAGACAAATCCTGGTTGAAAAGCGCTTAGAAGAACTTGCTGCCGCCCACTTTAGGGGGCCCCACTGACCAGGTGAGACAAATCCTGGTTGAAAAGCGCTTAGAAGAACTTGCTGCCGCCCACTTTCCGTCCCTTGCATATCATCCCTTAGTTCTCCCAAAACATAAGCCCACTGACTTAGACTTTAACACCATGTCCATCCTCAACTCCGCGCTACAGGCCCTAAATAACAGCAACCCTACTCTAGCTCAGGACTGCTGGCTATGCATGGCTATGGGGACTCCAATACCCCTTGCCCTCCCTAGCAACCTGTCCTCCCCCTCCATTACCTCCTCAAACTGCACTATTTCATCCCCTTTCCGAACTCAACCCATGGGCTTGGTCTATGGTCCGTGCCTATTTTCCAACACCACTAATGATGACACCCTTGATGTTGGTTTCTTCCCCTTAAACTGCACCTCCATTCACAATTCTACCACCCCCGCTTGTCCCGCCCCTCAGCACGTTTTTATCTGTGGTAACAGCCTGGCCTTCACGGCTCTCCCCGCTAACTGGTCTGGTCTCTGTGCCCAGGCCCTCCTCCTACCTGACATTGACATTCTTCCCGGAGACCAGCCAGTCTCTGTACCGGCCCTTGATCTATTCCCAGGACGGTCAAAGCGAGCCCTCGCGTTTATTCCCCTCATGGCAGGGCTGGGCTTAACCACGGCTATGGCCTCTCGTGCTGCCGGTGTGGGAGTAGCCGTCCACACTTATCAGAAGCTCTCTCTCCAGCTTATTGAGGATGTTACCACCCTGTCTGGCACCATTAGTGATCTCCAGGACCAAATTGACTCTCTAGCTGAGGTAGTTTTGCAAAACAGACTTGACTTTTTAACTGCAGAACAGGGGGGAATCTGCTTGGCCCTGCAGGAACGATGCTGCTTCTACGCTAACAAGTCCGGCATAGTCCGAGATAAGGTCAAGAAGCTCCAGGACGACCTGCTCCAACGCAAGAAACAACTCCTTGAAAACCCCTTCCTGACCGGGTTTCACGGTCTCCTGCCTTACCTCCTCCCTATTCTCAGTCCCCTTTTAGGACTGCTCCTAATCCTTTCCTTCGGGCCTTGGGCATGGAAAACGCTGACAACTTTTATCAAACAACAGATTGATAACATTCTGGCCAAACCCATTCATGTTCATTACCATCAGTTGGCTATGGCAGATGCCGAGGAACAAGGACCTCCCAAGCCAGGCCCCCGATATATTGATATCTAGATGGCATGTGGGCTGAAGACATGCCGGCCTCCGGGCCCTGGGCACCGAGTTGGCTGCAGCTATTGAGTACTGCAAGGGAGGGTCCTTATAGACCCAACTTCAGACCTCCCTGATTACATGCCTGATTTGCATAAAGGTTGGTACCCTTTCATATTCTCTGCCCTGCCTTTCCTCCCACAAAAGGTACCAAGGGCATCAAGGGTTTTCGGCCCTGCCGGACCCCTGGGGAGGAATCGGGCCACTGTTTTCCCACTCGGTTAAGGCCCACCCTCTAAAAACAGAGGGAGGAGATGCTGGGGCCTGAGCATGAGGAACCTTGCCCCAACTGCATACAGGAAATCGTTTGGCTCAGAGTCTAAATAAACCTTGGCAACACATCCTGATCAGCAGAGCCCTATAAGGTCACCCCCTGCAGCCGCAGCGCTGCCTCCTTTGGTACTTCCTCTTTTTTCTTTTAACCACCCCTGCCGATTCCCGTTGCTATTGGCAACTCCTGCCTTTGCGTACTCCTTCCCCTTCTAGTTCCTTGGCTATATGTTTTACAAAGTTAAACAGACACTTGACATATTACTCAGCATTCTCGTTCTTAGATGTTTACCATACAGAAATGAAAATATTGTCTACCCAAAACCTAAATGTGAATATTAATATTAGCAATTCTATTCATAAATACCAAATACTGGAAACAACCCAAATTTCCTTAACAAGAGAAGGGATAAACAAACTGTAGTATATTTATATAATGGATTACTACAGCATTAAAAAGGAATGAACCAAAGATATATGAATGTATCTCAGTGACATTATACTAAGTGAAGAAAGCTAGTCCCAAAAGGTTACATACTAGTTCTATTTACAGTATATGATGCTCTGGAAAAGATCGAACTATAGGAACAGAGAAAAGATTAATGGTTACTGAGGGTTGGGGTGAGGGAAAGGTTAGCTAAAAGGAGAGTAAAGAGGTTTTTGGCATGATGGAATTGTTCTATATCCTGACTGTGGTGGTAGTTACATGAAATTATATACATGTTGAAACTATTAATATATAACAAGTCCATTTTCACTATACATAAAATTTAAAAATAATTCTAAAATAGTAGTAATTGAAATAGTTAGTACTATATCTTGTTCCAGATAAGATTTTAAATAATTTCCTTTAATTGTTAGATACTTGGCTAAAATTATCTTAAGCTAAATATAAACCCTAAGAGTATTTACTGCTAGAACTTACTTAAAATCTGGCTGAAAGGTGAGTCTCCATCATTGAAAACCTCTTTGCCTTAATTTCTCCCTTTTTTATCCTTTTAATGCTCTGTCTTCCTTTCCTGTCTCCTTTTCGTGCTCTTATTCTCTGTGTCCTCCTCTCTCTAATGCCCTTCTTTTCTGTTTCTTTCTTTTTATTCTAGGTTAACAGATCATATATCAACCTGAGATATATATTTTACATTATATTTTGTCATTAAAAAAATAAAAACCTACACTTCTTGTTCTTTGTTTTTTTAATTTGAATGAATGGAACATTTAAATTTCTGGGCCGGCCGAGTGGCGCGGTGGTTAAGCTCTGGCTTGGGAAGCCAGCAGCCCTGGTTTGGGTCCCACATAGGAGGGTCAGTGACACTGTCCTCAATAAATAAATAAATAAATAAATTTCTCTCTCAAAACATTCTGTCAAATTGCTTAAAGTTGATTTTTACCCGTGATTTTCAAAATTGGCATTTCCCCTTGGATGCTCCGGGGTTTCAAGAAGGGCAAAAAATTTTTCCCCACCTGATCAAACAATAGGCAGATCTTTCCACTTAAAGCTGATGTAACTTCCATTTTATACAATAAAGATTAAGCTTTATCGAGTCTGGATCCTTTTCTTAAATTATCAAAAGTGAAACTGCATATTATAATTTTTTTTGAGAGGCAAGCATAACAATTTTCCAACAATCCATTCATTTTAGGCATACACCCCTTTGAAACCAACACATTTGTTTGCAACCAATTGCTATATACAAAACAATCATCTAAGAGAGAGACTTAAGGTTAACTTACCTTAACAGACATTTGCCTCTAAAGATGATGATCTGCAATTAAATTGAGCACTAGAAAAGTGTCAGGTTAAAAAGAAAAATGGGTTCGGGAGATTGTATTAAGAAAACGATGAGCTGTGTTAACAAGACACATTGTGGTGATCATTTCACAATATATTCAAATATGAAATCATTGTGTTATATGCCTAAAACTAATATAATGGTATATGTCAATTATACCTCAATAGAAAAAGGAAAAAGAAAAAGGTATGCTATATTAAAGAAAAAGATGAAGGAAAAATTTAATTGCAGATTTTACAAGGTAAAGCTGGAAAGTATAATAGACTAAGAATTTCTGTACAAATAGAAAATTTGGTCCAGCTCATCATATAAAAAAGGTTAATTTTTTTACGTAACCAAAAGAGAAAAATGTTTTACTTTTATCTCCACGGCCATCTTCATGTTTTTTCCCACTGTCCTTTCCATCTTCATCTTCTGAGTTTTCTACTTCCTCAATAACCATCCTTTTCCCCTTAGTCTGAGTCTCAAATGCAGGTTCAGAATTTTTCAGATCTCTTTCAACTTCTGACAAAGTTTTCTGCAACATAATCACCATATTAAAGAGAATGTTTTTTGGGGGCTGGCTGAGTGGCGAGGTGGTTAAGAGCTGTAAGAGCTGGCCTGGGACGCCAGCGACCCCGGTTTGGATCCCATGTATGAGGACCAGTGACACTGCCCTCTTTAAAAAAAAAAAAAAAAAGAATGTTTTCCTTTAATTAAAAATATAATATTATTTCAGGTAAGAATATGAAGCTATTAAAAAGTGAATAAAGATAACTAAGGTAAGGCTTTTCATGGTGATCTGTTTTTTTTTCCTTTTACAAAGAACTTCATTGTTTTGTCTAATTATAATTATACCGGTCTTTGTAAAAAATTCAAAGCACAATAAGTATACAAAAAGAATTATCTGAAATCCTGCCACTCAAATAACACTATTCTGATGATCATCTTTCCAGATACATTTGTGTATACATACACACACACACACACACACACTCTCTCTCTCTCTCTCTCTCTCTCTCTCTCTCTCACCATTATAAAACGGGAATACCATGGAGAAAAGATGTGTTCCTGAGCTGGGCCCTAAATCTAATCCACTGCAATGCTGACTTCACAAATACAGTTGGTACACTAGGGACATTAGCTGCCACTCAGAGTGAGACAGATAACCCAATAGGTTTACCTGGAAATATTGACAACTTATGGCTAGAAGACAGTTTCCAATGTGTTTCTCACATTTCTAAATATACTGTGAGTACAGGAACTAAACAACCTTTGTTCTACCTAGACTATATTTTTAAGGATGTTTGTACTGAGGACCACCGTGGGAAATAGAGTATTTCCCTTCAGAGGAGACAGTAGGTTTGTTTGCTCTCTGATAAAATAAAGATAATGTTTCCCTCTTACATTGGTTGGGCAGGTTTGCTTGTATCCCACTATAAAAGATGGGGTTTCGTGGGGCAGCCGGGTAGCTCAGGTGGTTAAGAGCGCAAGCTCTGAGCAACAGGGATGCTAGTTTGATTCCCACATGGGCCAGTGAGCTGTGCCCTCCGCAACTAAATTGAAGACAATGACTTAAAGTGAGCTGCTGCAGAGTTGCAGGTGGGCGGCCAGATGGCTCAGTTGGTTAGAGAGGTGCTCTTAACAACAAGGTTCCCGGTTTGACGCCCGCATGGAATGGTGGGCTACACCCCCTGCAACTAGATTGAAAAAAAACAAACAAACAGCAACTGGACTTGGAGCTGAGCTGCGCCCTCCACAACCAAGATTGAAGGACGTCAACTTGACTTGGAGCTTGACTTGGAACTTGATGGGCCCCGGGAAAAACACACTATTTTCCAATAAAGTTGAAAAAAAAGAGAACTGTGAAGGCTCTCAGACTTTAAAAAAAAAAAAAAGATGGGGTTTCATAAATTTGGGAGTACTCATCTGAGTGTGCTGCATCAACCTGACTGTGTGGGCTGTTCTGCAACACCCCATGAAACTTGGGGACCAGGGGAACCGACATGAATTGAAGCTCATCCGCTTGCCATGCTGTGAGTCTGACCCAGGAATCTTGTGCATTCTTCTAGTCTTGTATATTCTTATTAATTCGCAAATAAGGTAAAATCTCAGAATCTCACAGTTCTCAACACTTATCTCTACTCTGTAGGCCTTACATAGATCCCCCTAAATGCGTATCTGAGTTAGTCCACTGTCAATGACACAATGCTTACCATGCAAGTTACAGAGAGAAACACTCTCTTTGGGCCATCAAGCTGATGCCTAATCCTACCTAGGAATCTTCTATACTAACTCTATATAATACATTGAACTTAGCTTAAAGAAAAGCATTGCCTACAACACTGCAGGAAAGAGAAAAATTAAGTATCTGTCCTTCAGAAGTAGGTTTACAGTTTTTGGAAAATTTAAGAGCTTGCTTTCTTCCACCTCAAATCGATGTGAAAATTTGGGGGTGTCTGGGATATACCTACTTTTTAAATCTGTGACCTAATCCTCAATATTATCTATGTAGCAGGGTTGATATCGTTTTAACACAAATACAGGAATAGCAAACTACAGAATTTGGTGAGGAATCACTTTCTGTACTTACTTTGGCCAACTCATTCTCAGGTTCAACATCCAGTACTTTACTCAAATCTTCTATAGCTTCCTGGAGCTTGTTTTGATGTTTATATGTAGTGGCACGGCGTAGAAGGGCTGGAAATTTTCCAAAACAAAAGTTACATTTTTTAACATATTGTATTATGGTCATAACACATTTCTCAAGTGGAAGAATGTAAGCAGCACAGAACAGTTTAGGAGGTAATTGTGCAAAGCTCTTTTTCATATTGTTGCACATATAGAAAATGATATAAACAGAAGAGGCTGCACGTCCCCTCCAACAACCTGGATCTCTGGCAGCCCCAGGCCCTGCCAGCTCTTCTAAGGACTAAGAAACTGCATACCTCGACCCTTCAGAGGCACCATGCTGGGCTGCAGTATTGGGAAGTTTTTCACTAAACAGAAGTTTCTTCCTTACAATCATCACTAGTTATCATTTCACCACTTTACGAAAACTTTGAAGAGCCTTTATTCAAATTTAGTATATTATTGACCAGGATCTGGCTTAGAATATGGGCCATTAGTGAAGTCTTCATAACAATCTCCAAAATGATTAGAAGCAGGTATTTCACACAGGTGTTTAATGAGAGAATTCTGATTAAATCAGCTAGGTTCAGAAATTGAGTACTTTGGTAATCTGCATCAGATTTTTTTATAGGTTTCAATGTATAATTTAACAATTATTTCATATTGAAAAATGAATGCTGTTTTAGTCCCATTATTATTCATTATGTAATGAGAGAACTTTGTATAATTAAGTCATCATTTTGAAAAGAATCAGGGTTGCTAATTCTGAAAAGAAAGCAATTTATATTTAAATATATTTTAATATGCTATTTTAAAATATAAATTTGATCAATTTGATGTTAGTTTTAAAATTAGCCATGAACATCTAGAGAATAAATCATTTTGTCATAAATTTAACCAAAATTGTAGGACTATACTTTAAGTACCAGTAAAGCTATTACTATTACTACTCAGATTTCAGAAGGGAATGTTCATAAAAAAAATTCACAATACAACAATTATCATTTTTAAACGTATTTTGGAAACAATTTTAGATTTACAGAAAAGCTGCAAAGATAATACAGAGACTTCTCATATGCCTTCACCGGCTTTCCCTAATGCTAACATCTTACATAACTATGATATATTTACCAAAACTAAGAAATCAACATTGATACAATACTATTAACTAAACTATAGGCTTTATTTGGATTTTGCCACTTTTTTCACTAATGCCCTTTTTCTGTTCCAGGATAGGATCCAAATACCACATTGCATTTAGAACAATTATTTTCTGAGTAAAAAAATTAAGTTTTGAAGAGGAAATTACTTATTCATTTAAGCAAACATAAAACTTCTTAATATTTTATGGCCATACGCATTACTAGATTTGACTCTGTCAAATTAGTTTTTTAAATACTGAAGATGCTGGTGCTTAAGACATTACTCAAACAAGAATGAATGAAAACATAAAGCCATTCTTGTGGCAGAAGAGTAGCATAGTGGTTGAATATAGGCTCTGGAATCTGTTGTTCAGTGTCCTGGCTCTGCCGTTTGCTAGCTGTGTGATCTTGGTCAAGTCGCTTCATCTTTCTATGCCTCAGTTTCCTCTTCCATAAACCGAGTGTACTAATAATATTATCTGCACCTCTCTGAGCTGTTATGAAAGTTAATGGAGTTAATATATGTAAAGCACTTGGCACAGAGTCTGGTGCAGCGGTTGTGTGGGCCCATCAGGAGATTGCAAAACCTTTACCAGGCACCTGCCTATAGCTAGGTGACCACCCATACTCCAACAGAGAAAAAAATAGACATAAGACAACTTTACCAGTGAAAGGAGGGAAGGCCATGACAATGACAGTTGGGGCTAATGTACCAGGGTCCTCCCCACCAGTACACCCATGGTTTCTGCCCACCCATGTTTGTAGGCACAAAAGGGTACATTCCATGTGGAAAAAATTAAGTGTTTCTATTTGTTTGAATCCAAAAATGTTTGAAGAAATAGAATGAGTGTACTACAATTTATGCTGTGCTCTCTTTCAATGACAGAAAAGGAAAGTGGAGTCTGACTTGCATACTTCAGCCTTGGACATAGCAACGTACTGCAGTCACTGAGACAGAAAATAGGGACAGAGTACAGGTTTTGGTAGAAAGATGTAGTCAGTTTTGGACATGTTTAATTTAAAATGTCTATGGACATTTAGGTGGAAATGTCCACAGAGCCACCAGTAGAAGGTTCTAGAGCTTTGGTGTAGGCTTATTATTTTTTTGTATTAGTAAGTATCAGAGGACCTATATTAAATTAGACTTAAATAATTGTGGATAAAAAGACACAGTTCAATAAGCCAGCCACAAAAAGTTAAATATTATATGATTCAACTTACATGAAGTACCTAGTATAGTAAAATCATAGACAGAAAGTAGAACGGTGGTTGCCAGAGGCTGGGAGGGAAGGAAACATAGAGAGTTATTTATTAAGTATAGAGATTCAGTTTTGTATGGTGAAAAAAGCTCTAGAGATGGATGGCAGTGATGACTGCACAACAAATGAATATACTTAATGCCACCGAACTGGACATTTAAAAATGACTAAGATGGTAAATTTTATGTTATATATATTTTACAAAATTAAAAAATTGAAAGAAAAAATACCTGCAGTTAAATGCAACCTCAAGATATTTCTTAAAAAACATATATATAATTTATTCAATGTTCTGAGACTATTGGCTACTTCAATGTATCAATAATCAGGGACTTAAATTCCAAGTTAAACTTGAAATTAAACGTAATTTTACGAAGGTAGTGATTCAAATATAGAAATGTGAGTTTATTTGAAATATATTAGTGTAAACACAATGAGTGTCTACAGTCTTTGATGGATCCTACTGTAAATTTAAAAGCATTTTATGAATATTTTTTACCCTTTAAGTTTCCAGGTTCTAACTCCAAGACCTTTTCACAATCCTGAAAAGCACTGTCCCAGTTCTGTAGTTTGATTTCTGCTTGAGCTCGATTATTATAGGCCGCTATGGAGGGAAGCACTGACAGGCTCCTATAAAAGAGACACTCATTGGCAACAAGCATACCACTGGTAAATGTAAAAGATAGAGAAACTCAGCTAAAGTTATAAATAAAACAGTTATAGCCTGTATTATGGGCAGAATTGTACCCACCCTCCCCTCCCCAATTCATATGTTGAAGACCTAACCCCCAGTACCTCAGAATATAACTATATTTGGAGATAGTCTTTAAAGATGTGATTAAGTTAAAATGAGATCATGAAGGTGGATACCAATCCAGTATAACTGGTGTCTTTATAAGAAGATGAGACTAGAATACAGACACACACTGATGAAAAACCATTTGAATGCCCAAGAGAAGACAACCATTTATAATTAAGGAATAAAAGACTCAAAAGAAACCAGCCCTGCCGACACCTTGACCTCAGACTTCTAGCCTCCAGAATTGTGAGAAAATAAATTTCTGTTGTTTCAGCCATCCAGTCTGTGGTACTTGATTTTGGCAGCCCTAGCAAACTAATATAGGCTGCATCATCAAAAGTAATAAAATACAATTCTATAAACATACTAAATCAACATTTATACACATGCTTAAATATCCAGTTAAGTAAGAGTGTTAAAGTTGACTCAAGCTTTAGTGGTGACATAGGAATGTAACTTACCTATATACAATAAATCTCCTAAAAAACCAGTTTAGTTAACATCACACATCAAAAACTTTTTTTTTTAACATAGTGGGGACAATCTCCTAGTACAAAAAAATGGAGCAACCAATCTTAACTAATATCCTTTATTAAGTTGTTATTGTGTTAACAGACACAAATTAGTTTGTAATCTAAAAGTAGATTTAACTCTAAGGAAATGATCATAATTTAATCAAATGAATTAATTGAAGGGAACAGGGTAGTCAGTGGAATGAAGAATATAGACTTTCAGAGAGCAAATTTTGCTAGATTAAGAGTATGAGTGCAAAATAACAAAGAGAAGAATTTAAAACCTACCTGACTCATGTTAAAAAGTTGATTTGGAATGCTGTGAAATAACATAAACCTAGATATAGGAAAGATAAGGGTGTCCATGCACTAAATTTTCTAAACCCAGAAGAGGAACAGAAGATGAAAATAGAAAGCCACAAAAAGTGTCATTTTACTAAGATCATCAAAGATGAATATAAAGAAGTTACATGGTTGGGTGGAGATCAGACATGGAAAATACATGTAAGAATAAATAATAAGAGTACCAGACCCTGAGTATTCCGCACATGCCAGACACTAAATACTAAACTTATTTAATGCTCATTACAACCCGGAAA
Source organism: Aselliscus stoliczkanus (assembly GCA_033961575.1). Classification (NCBI taxonomy): domain Eukaryota; kingdom Metazoa; phylum Chordata; class Mammalia; order Chiroptera; family Hipposideridae; genus Aselliscus; species Aselliscus stoliczkanus. The sequence continues at coordinate 31,902,833 of CM066731.1, forward strand.
GGAGGTATCACTACTCTTCCCATTTTACAGGTGAGAAAATAGATGCACTAAAAGGTTAAGTAACTTGCCCAAGGCCATACATTAGTAAAGGGAAGAGTCAGGATTCAAACTCAAATAGTCTACTCCAGGACCTGCTCTCTTTATCACCACATTATCCTGACTTTCAGCATGTGGTTTTATTTAATTCTAACAGCTGCTCTGAGGCAGGCACTATTAAAGCCCATCATTTTGAGAAAACTGAGAGAACAGTTTCTGTCCAAGGTCAGAAAGTATCAGACTCAGTTCCCTTAACCATGATGCTATGCTGCTTTAATTCTCCAACTCGGTGATTTCACAAAAGAATAAGACAAGAAAAACTTTATTCCCTGTAATAGACAAGACATTCTCCACTGGTGGAAATCTGCAAGAAGAGAAAGAACAATGTCAGAGGACATCCACCTGGCTGAACGGGAAAGCAGTACTGAATGAGTGATACATCAATATCCTCTTTACCTTGTATGTTCACTTAAACAGTCAGAAAAACTCTAGAGACACAAATAACATTGAAAAAAAACATCTTCCTTCCAAAAGTCGAAGGAAGGTTGTACAGAGTTTAATTCTAAGGTAGCATTAGTGGTTCTATAAGCACAGTTTGTAACAATATTTTAGAAACTTGGCCTACTTTTCATAGACTTACGAGCCTCAAAAGTTCATACAAGTATTTATTGAATATCTACTATGAACCAAGTACTTTGTTGGGGATACAATGGTATTAAAAAAACTGATAAGTAGGCTCAGCTCTTACAGAGCTTACAGTGCAGTTAGTATCAAATCACACAAACTTAAATTGTACCTCCAACAAGTGCTATAAAAGAGAGGTAAGGTTCTCTAAGAGCCTATAAATTGGGGGGAGGGGCATAAATGGTGGGGGATGGATTAGAATGAGATTTAACCTAGTCTGGGAGGTCAGGGAAGACTTCACCAAAGAAGTGAGGCATGAGCTTAGATCTGAAGGATAAGTTAGAATTAGCTACATAAGGAGAGGAGGGAGGAGTGTTTTAGAATTCAGCATATGTAAAGGCCTTGTGGTGACAGGTAGCACCATAAATAGTAAGATTAGATTCAGGCAGCCTGACTCTTAACCTCTATGCTATTTGGACTTTCTTTCAAGTTCCTTTTAGCTGGCTTCTATTTTCTCTATAAAATAGGAACGTTAGGACCTCTGTCAAAAGTGGGGATGGGTGGAAACTTTGAGAAAAGTATTGTAAAAACAAGGCGTTTATGAATAAGGCATTTATGAAAAACAAGGAATTTATGATAAACCACAAATACAATATCTTGAGTGATTCTGACATAAATTATTTAGCTCATTTATATCACTTCAACAATTAAATTTAAACACTGTCATTTTTTAAATGGCAAAGTTTAAACCACAATTTAAAAATCTGCTCACCTTGTATAATATTTCACAGCCTCTTCATAATCTCCTGAGTTGAAAGCTTCGTTTCCTTTTTCCTTTTCACGAGTAGCAAGAAAATCCTTTTCCTTCTCAGTTAGACCTAGAAATAAATGTTTATCTGCTGTAAGTTAAAATACAATTTAATGAAGGGGAAGGAATTAGACAGCATAAATAGGTAACTACAATATTGCCACAGGGATATGAACGACAGTTTGGGGAATATAATAATGTTGTAAATATTTTATGGGGTGTCAGATGGTCACATGTCTTGTTAGGGAGACCACTTCATGGATGGAGTAGAGGCTTGATCACTGCACTGTATACCTGAATCTGATGTTGTATAATATTGTATGCCAACTGTAATTGAATATATAGATAGTCACGGGATGTGGAGTATACTGTGGAAGGGAGTCAAAGGAATTGTAATAGATATGTATGATATGGGGGGGAGGAGTGGAGTGCCGAATTGGGGGAGGAGGATTGTCACTTTGAGGGGTAAAAAGTATAACTATTGCACTGTATTGTACACCTGAAGCTAATTTTTTTAAAAAATGTTTATTTCACAATAAAAGAATAAAAGAATAAAATAATAATAAAAAAGAACATATCAAAAAAAACATATCAAATATATATATATAATGTAATAGAAGTTTTTAAAAATTTAAATCCAAGAATGCTTATTTTAACAGAAGCAGAAAATTATAAAATAAATAAAAGAAAATATAAGGTTTCCTATGTTTAAGAATGATTCTTTTCTTTTTTTTAACCATTCACAATTTTTGAGGGTTTAGGTTTTTTTATGATTAGTTTTGTTTCGCTTTAAAGGTGCTATATACCTATGGACTTCAAATGAAAACAAACTGAACAAACTGCTCCACCTTTAGGTGAAAAAAAAATTTGAGGAATTTGAAGGGAAAAAAGGATTCAAAAAAAGGAATGAAAAAGAAACGAATTACAGTAAAAAATAGGTTTATATTTTTACATTTTACTAAATGAAGTAGTATAACTATTACTTGTATAAAATTAAGTAGTTGAAGGACAGATCTGAATTTGTTGAAAGTGGTTAACTCGAGGAAAAAATCATAAACCTTTTAATGGAAATCTGCAGCACTTAAAGAGAATGTCTTCTAGTTTGATAGCTTTTATTATAATTCAAAAAATTTAAACACTACTAAATTATTCTTATTTTCCCCCAATTACCTGCTGTGCCTATTCTTGTCTCAATTTTAGACAAATGTGACTTGTTGTTTACTACCGTTTTTTCTTTGTAATCTTCATCAATTTTTGAACACTCCTTTTCCACATCAAATCTTAAAAAGAACAACAGAAACTGAAAAAAGTACAATATAAGCAAGAAAATAAACTTTATTATTATTATTATTATTATTATTATTATTATTTGTATTACTGTGCCTTTAAACACATATTCCAAAAATTCATAACAGGTTTGCATCAAAAGTCACCTGTATTCTGTCTTAGAAACCATGCAATTTAGAGAGAATTTAAATATTAATCAGACCTAAACTGTTTAGAACTTTGTGATTAAAATGTAACAAATTTATCTTAATTTAAAATTTTTGTTCTTTTTTGTTTTGGATGAGTATAAGGAATGCATTAGTTATTTTTGGTTGCTCTTAGAAACAAAAGGATACATAAGATTTTTATTTAATGAAAAAACAAGACCAAGAGTCTTAACACCATATATTCTTAGCACTCTACTGAAGTACCTTGGTATTCTTGATATGTTCAGGTTTATAATAATTAAGAAATTATTGCAGTATTTTATGGTAGAGAATTTTTCAGTGACAAATTTTATATAAAGAAATAAAACATACTTATCCCACTCTGCATAATCCCTCGGAATTTTCTTTTTAGCTTGTCTACTTTTAGAACATTTTTCCTGAAAGAATAAAATCGTATTTATGAGACATATGTAATATACGGTTAGCAGGCTTTTGGAGCAGCCAGATAGCTCATTTGGTTAGAGCATGAACTCTGAAAAGCTGCTGCGGGTTGGATTCCAACATGAGCCAGTGAGCTGTGCCCTCTACAGTTAAGATTGTGAATAACAGCTGGACCTGGAGCTGGGCGGCAACACACATTCCATTCCCTCTGCCCTACTTTTTTTTTTTTTTTTTAATTGGGGATTGGTGATGGGGAGGTGAACAGTATTGGGGAATTGGAGATGGGGACCAGCCAAGTTGTTGTTCTTCAGTCTTAGTTGTGGAGGGCGCCTGTCACCATCTGGTTGCCTGTGCAGTGGGCAGCTCGTGGCCTCTAAGTTCAAGGTGCTGTGTTGCAGTCTTAGTTGCGGGTGGACGTAGCCACCGTCCTATGCGGGACAGTGGATTCAAGGATTCAAGGAGGAGATAAGAATAACAAGAATGAATTAATCCAAAATGAAGAGATTAAGGCAGCCATCCTTTCTGAAATGATGGCAATAAAAAAATTTTTTACAAAGCAGGGCAGAGGGGGCCAGCCGAGTGGCTCAGTTGGTTGAGTTAGCTTAAGAGCGCGAGCTCTGAGCAACAGGGACACTGGTTTGATTCCTACATGGGTCACTGACGCTGCACCCGAGCTGAGCTGCTGCTGAGCTGCCAACAGGTGGCAGGGTGGCTCAGCTGGTGAGAGCACATGCTCCTAACAACAAGGTTGCCTGTTCAAGATGGTGGGCTACGCTCGCCCACAACTGAACCCCGCACCTTGAGCTGAGCTGCCACCAGAATGGATCAGTGGATAGAGCATGCGCTCTTAACAACAAGGCTACCGGTTCAACTCCCGCATGGGATGGTGGCTATGCCACTTGCAACTAAGACTGAACTTGGCACCTTGAGCTGAGCTGCCGCCTGGATGGCTCAGTGAGTAGAGCAAGCACTCTTAACAACAAGGCTGCTGGTTCGACTCCCACATAGGACTGCGACTACGTCCACCCGCAACTAAGACTGCAACACAGCACCTTGAACTTAGAGGCCACGAGCTGCCCACAGGCAACCAGATGGTGACTGGTGCCCTCCACAACTAAGACTGAAGAACAACAACTTGGCTGGTCCCTATCTCCAATTCCCCAATACTGTTCACCTCCCCCAATCCCCAATTAAAAAGAAAAAAAAAAGTAGGGCAGAGGGAATGGAAGGTGTGTTGCAAGTAACAGCCCAGACTTCCAGTGTCCAGGACACAAGGGCTAAGTTCTGTAATATCAGGATCCGGTGGATACCAAGAAACTCAGTTTCAGCTTAAAATCAAGTTCAGTAAAATGGATCTGGAACCCCAACATACCCCTTATCTATGGAACCCATGGGTTAAAAAGGAGAGGTCTGAATGACAAAATAGGGATCACTTACCGAGGAGTAATCAAAAAGGACTGAAAATAAGGGGAAAAAACATGCACTGAACAAAGGAAAGATATCTATAACTGCTTGAAAGTATCTGTTTAACTCTTTAAATCCATAGTTAATTATGGAATGAACCATTTCCTCACTGCCTCTACTGGATACATAAAATTATTCCCTGAGGGCCGGCCGAGTGGCGCCGTGGTTAAGAGCTGGCCTGGGATGCCAGCAGGCCCGGTTCGGATCCCATATATGAGGGCCAGTGACACAGACCTCTTAAAAAAAAAAAAATTATTCCCTGAAATTCTCACACACTGAATTAGATCTTATGCGCTCATCAAAACTGGTCGAAACAGAAGAGATAGAACAGCAAAAGAAAAAATGAGGAAAGGCAGTAAACCCAAGATGCAAGTTTTCAAAGGAAAAAGCTGTTTCATTTTAATTTCCAAGTGATGAAATACAGCCTCCTCAAAAAGGTAACAACAGCACATGACCAGATGAGAAAAATCCCCAGCTCTTCTACAGGACATCACATGCTAGCCACACTGATTAAACTGAGACAGCTCTCTTAATAAACAATAACAACCTTCCCCAACTTACCACCCACACTCCACACCAAAAAGACCTACTGTGGCAACATGAAGACAGCTGTTTGAACCACGAACTGGAGGCAAATTTTCTTTTATTGCTGGAAATCTTTCAATCTCATGGGAGTGTATTTTATTTTCTTCTTTTTTGATTTCTGATACCCAACTCTGAGAAAAAGGGAGAAAAATGAAGGTAAATATGCAGTTTGAAATAATTAACCAGGTATTAGAAAGGAGTATACATCATCCAAGTTTCCCATGGGTCAATTTTTTGTTGTTGTTGTTGCTTTGTTTGTTTGTTTTTTATCATTAAAGTTTACTGGGGTGACAATTGTTAGTAAGGATACATAGGTTTCAGGTGTACAATTCTGTAATATATCATCTATATATCACATTGTGTGTTCACTACCCAGAGTAAGTTCTCCTTCCATCACCATTTATTTGATCCCTTTTACCATTATCTACCACCCCCTGCCCCCTTACCCTCTGGTAACCATTAAACTATTGTCTGTGTCTATGAGTTTTTTTTGTTTTTTTGTTTTGTTTTGTTTGTTGCTTTTTTTAGCCTCCTGTTGGCAGCTCAGCAGCAGCTCAGCTAGGACTGGAAATCGAACTGGCAACCCTGTTGCTCACTCTTGAGCGAGCTGTTAACCAACTGAGCCACTCGGCTGGCCCTGTGTCTATGAGTTTTTGTTTTTTCATTTGTCTTGTTCCTTTCTTGTTTTCAGTTTTATATACCACGTTATCAGTGAAGTCATATGGTTCTCGACTTTTTCTGTCTGACTTATTTCACTTAGCGTAATAACGATGACAATTTGATCATACCATTCTCTCTAGTTAGAATGCCCTTCCTACTCTTTTTTATTTTGGGAAAATACACATAACATAAACTTTATCATCTCAATCATTTTTAAGAGTGCAGTTCAGTATGGTTAAGTATATTCATATTGTTGTTCTTCCTACTTTTATTTATCTTGCAAGATCTTATTGTTCATCATCTCTTCTAGTAAGCATTCCCTGAACTTCCGGGTTGAGCTAAAAATGCTCCTCTTCCATGTATTAGCATAAAGATTTAAAATCATCTATTTATTGTTCATCTCTCTCTCTCACCATACTATAAGTTCCTTGAGGACAGGGCCTATGTCGTAATCTCATCTTTGTGATTCAAGAACATGGCATACTGTCTGGCATATAATAGGTGCACAGTAATGTTTATTAAACTGATTTGTCAGAGGTGCCAGGAAAAACCTGAATAAGAAATTTCTTTATTATCCATGAAATTCTATTATTTATTATAGAATTTATATAGTGAGGGTCTAATATTTGTGAGACATTCTTAAAATAGGCACTGGGATACAGCAATAAACTATATTACCTGTCCTATGGTTAATAAGCTATATTACCTATATAAGAAGCAGGAAGGATGACCTACAACCAAGGTTGCTCTACCCAGCATGGCTATCACTTAAAATTGAAGGAGAAATAAAGAGCTTCTCAGAAAAGAATAAGCTTAAGGAATTCATTGCCACCAAGCCAGCATAGCAAGAAATGTTAAAAGGGCTTTTGTAAACAAAAGAAAGGGGTAAACAAGCTAACCCAGAGAGACAATTTAAGAAGATTGAAGTCATATCAAGCAGATATAAAGGAAAAACTGATGGTTGCTGGCTGGGAGGGAGTGGGGAAGAGGGAGACGGGGAAGGTTTTGGACAGTGTATGTGGGACTACAATGTTGCCGCAGGGATATGGGGGCAGTTCTGGGAATGTAATTGATAATGTTGTGAAGAGACTATTATGTTGCGAGAAATAAGCCAGTCGGAGAAGGACAGGTACCATGTGATCTCACTTGTGTGTGGAGTCTGAAGAGCTGCGTGAACGATCAAAGTAAACAGACTCGTAGATGTAGAGGAAAAACTGAGGGTTGCTAGTTGGGAGGGGGGTGGAGATGGGGGGGAAGGAGAAGGGATTAGACAGCATAAATAGACAACTACAATATTGCCACAGGGATATGAAACACAGTTCGGGGAATATAATAATGTTGTAAAAATTTTGTGGTGTGTCAGACAGGCACATGTCTTGTTAGGGAGACCACTTCATGGATGGAGTAGAGGCTTGATCACTGCACTGTACACCTGAAGCTGATGTTGTATAGTATTGTATGCCAACTGCAACTGAATATGTGGATGGTCACGGGATGTGGAGTATACTGTGGAGGGGAGTTAGGGGAGTTGTGATGGATATGTATGATATGGGGGGGGAGTGGGGTGGCGAACTGGGGGAGGGGGGTTTTTCACTTTGGGGGGTAAAGAGTATAACTATTGCATTATGTTGTACACCTGAAACTAATAAAAAAAATTAAAAAAAAGAAGCAGGAAGGATGAAAAAGGGGCATACAGGAGAAACAGGAGGAGAAAAAGAAAAACAGTAAGGGAAACGTAAATGGGGAATTAGGGCCAAGTGGCAAGGAAAGTATGAAAGAATGGAAAATGAGAAGACTAACTCAAAAAGTAACTGAGAAAGAACACACAATTGGGACAAAAGCAGGCTCTGCAGCTAAAACTAAGCGGTGTACTCCTCAGAAAATAAAGCCAAAGAACTCTGGACACAACTGCTATTTTAACTTATAGATCAATTACCAAATTTTCAAATTCAAGTCAGTAAAATGGTAAAATGAGAAAGCTGAAAGTTTTTAAAAACTTAGTATTCTGAGTTAGAAAAGACGTTATTTCACAATTGTTTTCAAATACATAATTCACCCCAGAAGAATATGCTGAATAACATAATGTAAAACAAAAAAGAATTATTTCTCCAGAGTGCATTTAAAAATTTATTTCTTAAGCAAAATGAAACCACAATGGGACTCTGACAAAATATAGGTAAATATGTATTGGGTTGTCCGGAAAGTCATGATGCATTTTTGCAGCAAAAAACATAGAAAAAATATATCATGACTTTTCTGACAACCCAATATCTGGTGGAAAGAAACTTTGCCTAACTATAAGACAAACAAAAAGATCATAAAGGATAAAATCAAGAGGTGTGATTACCTAAAATTAATAAATATTAAATAACACTACACACAAAATTTAAAAGGAAAATTTAAAAACTGAGGGAAAATTTAGAATGTAAGTATAAAGGACAGAACTTTTACAAATGAGTAATGAACATGTCCATAGAAAAAAAATCAATAAAGGGACTTCTCCTCCAGGTCCTGATAGAGTAACAGGGACTAGAATTACTCTCCTGCCTAAACTCTAGAAACTTGGATAAAATATATGAAACATTGGTTTTCATACATTGAACAATAGGTAGCACAGGGGAATGGTCCTTGAAAGAAGGGAAACAAATGAGGTAAGTCTTTTTTTTTTTTTTTTGCCTCTATTTACTGCTTAGTTTTCAGGCTACAGAATAGGGAAAGAAACCCAAACAGCCCTGTAATCTTGCTGAATTCAGAAGAACAGAGTTCAGACTTCATGGAGGCCAAGATTGCAAGGATTTTGGGGGGCAAGATATCCAAGAGAAGGTAGTTAGACAGAGAACTCTGAAGATAACCTGAATAGCTCAATTTCAATAAGGAAATTGAATTAAAATTTTAGTTAAAACTTTTCCTATAAAGAAAAGTGCAGGCCTGATGGTATCAATGGTGAATTCTAGAAAACAATTAAAGAAGAAATAATATCAATTATGCACAAATCTTTCTAGAAAGTAGAAAAGGAGTCGGGCCGGCCAAGTGGCGCGGTGGTTAAGTGCTGGCTTGGAAAGCCAGCAGCCCTGGTTCAGGTCCCACATATGAGGGCCAGTGACACTGCCCTCAAAAAAAAAAAAAAAGAAAAAAGAAAATAGAAAAGGAGAGAATATTTCCCAACTCATCCAAACAATGGCATTACAAGAAAACTTTAAACCAATATTTCTCATGGTCATAGACACAAAAATACTTCACAAAATGTTAGCAAATCAAATCCAGCAATATATAAAAAAGATACATCATGACCAAGTAGGGTTTATCCTAGAATGAAAGGTTCGTATAACATTCAAAAACAGTGTACTACATAATTTACCTTATTAATAGACTATAAAGAAAACTGTATGTTCATCCCAATAAATACAGAAAAAGTGTTTCATAAAATTCAATACCCATTCATGATAAAAACTGTCATAAAACAAGGAACAACAGGGAAATTCCTCAACCTGATAAAGGGCATCTACACAAATCTAAAGTTAAAATTAAATTTCATAGTGAAAGAATGAATGATTTCCTCTAAGATTGGGAACAATACAAGGATGTCAGTTCTCACCTCAAAATTATTCTAGAGGTCTAAGCCAGTGCAATAAGGCAAGTAAAAGAAATAAAGGAGCCAGACTGGAAAAGTAGTAAATCTCTCATTATTTACAGATGACATAATCCTTCCTGCATGTAGAATCCAAGGAATCTACAAAAAGCTACTAGAACTATTTCGTTAGTATGAATTTAACAAGATCACAGAATACATGGTAAATATAAAAGGTGAATTAGCTACCTTTAAGCTAGCAATGTACAAATAAAAATTGAAATTAAAATTTCACTGATATGAGGTATCTAGATTAGTCAAAATTATCAAAACAGAAAGTAAAATGGTGGTTACTGGATGCTGGGGGTGAAGGTGGGAGTGGAGCGTTGTTTAATGGGTACAGAGTTTCAGTTTTGTAAGACAATAGTTCTGGAGTTTGGTTGCGCAACAATATGCTTAACACTAATGAGCTATACACTTAAAAATGGTTAAGACAATAATTTTTTTTTTTTTTGAGGGCAGTGTCACTGGACCTCATTTGCGGGACCTGAACCGGCCGCTGGCTTCCTAAGCCAGCGCTTAACCACCGTGCCACTCAGCGGGCCCAAGACAGTAAATTTTATATGATGTGAATTTTACCACAATAAAAAAATAACAAAATTTCATAACTAGAATGATTTAGAATGAGCAAAAAATTGAAATTAAAAAACATTAACTTTACAACACCATAAAATATATTAAATACTTAGGAATACATTTAACAAAAAATCTGCAAGAAGTATACACTGAAAACTATAAGACATTGGTACAAAAAAATTGAAGAAGAACTAAATGAACAGAGAAATATATGATGCTCATGGATCAGAAATCGCAATATTGTTAAGATATCAGTTCTTCTAAAATTGATCCATGAATTCAACGCAATCCCAACCCAAACACAAGCAAGTTATTTTGTAGAAATTGGCTAGCAAAGGACCTAGAATAGCCAAAAAAAACTTTGAAAAAGAACAAAGCTGGAGGACACACAATATCTGATTTCAAGACTTACTGTAATCAAGACAATGAGGTACAGGAGTAACGACAGATATTCAGATTAATGAAACAATGGACAGAGTCCAGAAATAGACCCATAATACATGGTCAATTGACTTTTGACAATGGTACAAGAAGTTCAATGAGGAAAGGATAATCTTTTATTACATGATACTTGAACACTTGGATTTCCATATTAGCATGTATGAATGTGTGTGTATGACATGTATTTGTATACGTGTATACGAGTATACGTGTGTGTGTGTGTGTGTGTGTGTGTGTGTGTGTGTGTGTGTGTGTAGCCAGAAAATAAAATAGATTGGGTCCGGCTGAGTGGCTCAGTTAGCTAAGAGTTGGCTTAAGAGCACAAGCTCTAAGCAACAAGGCTGCCAGTTCGATTCCGACATGGGCCACTGACGCTGTGCCCGAGCTGAGCCTGCCAACAGGTGACAGGATGGCTCAGCTGGTGTAACAACAAGATTGCCTGTTTGATGGTGGGCTATGCCCACCTGCAACTAAGACTGAACTCAGCACCTTGAGCTGAGCTGCCTGGATGGCTCAGTGGATAGAGCGTGCGCTCTTAACAACAAGGCTGCCAGGTTTGACTCCCACATGGGATGGTGGCAATGCTCACCCGCAACTAAGATTGAACAGGGCACCTTGAGATTAGAGGCCACAAGCTGCCAACGGGAAACCAGAAGAACAACTTGGCTGGTCCACTTCCCCAGTGCTTCAACACTGTTCCCCTCCCCCAATTCCCCAATAAAATCTAAAATATTAAAAAATTAAAAAATAAAATAGATTATAGATGTGAATTTAAGAGTTAAAACTGTAAACTTTTTAGAAGATTAATAGGAGAAAACATACGAATCTTGGATTAAAAAAAGATTTTCTAAGTAGGACACAAGAGCACAAACTATTAAAAGAAAAATTTCATCAAAATTGAAAACTTTTGCTCTTCCAAAGATACCATTAAAAAATGAAAAAGCAAGCCACAGAGTATCAGGAAATATTTGCAAACAATGTTATCTAATGAAAAACATGTATTTTACAACTCTATAAAAACACAAACAATCCAATTTTTTCAAATGGGAAAGAATTCAAAGACATTTCACTAAAGATAAGTGGATGACAAATAAGCACATGAAAAGACACTCAACCTCTTTGGTCATTAGGGAAATGCAAATTAAAATCAAAATGAGATACCACTATCTACCTAATAGAATAGCTAAAATTAACAAAACTGACAATACTAATTGTCGACCAGGATGTAGAACAACCAGGGTTTCTATCCATTACAGGCAGAATTGCCACTGTCACTTTGGTAAACATTTTAGCATTTGTTTATCAATAGGTAAATGGTTAAACAAACTGTTAATATCCATACAATTCAATACTACCCAGCAATTAAAAGAAATGAACTATGGACACATGTAACAACATAGATGAATTTCAAAAGTATTATGCTAAGGGAAAGAAGCCAGATATAAAAGACAACATACTGTATGATTATATTTATATGAATTCTAGAAAAGGCAAATCTATGGTGATAGAAAGTAGTTCACATGTTGCCAGCGTTCAGGGTCAGCATTGACCAAAAAGGGGCACAAGGAAACTTTTAGGAGTAATGGAAATGTTCTATAGCGTATACATTTGTCAAAACTCGGGGAAATGTATACCATAAAATTCCTAAGTTTTTAAATGTAAATTTAGCTCAATAAAGCTGATTAAAAGAAATTAGAAGAGATACAAACAGGCCATTACCAAAAGAAGAAATTCAAGTGACAGATAAAATGAAAAAAATTTAACTTTACTAGTAAAAAGAAAAACCACTATCATTTTTTCAACTATTTAAGTCATTAAAAAATGTAAAAATAGGGCCAGCCGAGTGGTGCGGTGGTTAAGAGCTGGCTTGGGATGCCAGCGGCCCGGGTTTGGATCCTACATATGAGGGCCAGTGACACTGCCCTCCAAAAAAAAAAAAAAAAAGATGTAAAAATAATTACAGTATCCAGTGAAGGGTATCTGAAAATGGGCATTCTTATACATGACTAGTGGAAGAGTACAAAGGTACAAGTTTTCTGAAAACATAGAAATAGGTTTCAAAAGCCTGAAAAATATTCAAATCTTTTGATAAGTAATTTGAATTCTAAATAATTTATTCCAATAAATAATTTATTTTCTGTCCTCTTTCTTGAAACAAAACCAGGTAGTACAAAAAAGTTATAAACAACCATGTTTATATAGCACTTCTTATAGAAGCTGATTGAAATGGTTCCTTCATGGGATGGAACCATTTATTCGGTCATTTAAAATACATACTTGTGTGGAGCATTCACGTGCACACACACACATTCACAGTATTCTCCTAGATGCAAAAGCAACCAATACTACCTAAGTAATTAACACTAGAAGCCCTTCACTGACAAAAATGATGCCTAGAATTTCAGATAAATGAAGTAGACATATATACAACATGACAATGTCACAAAAACTGGTGTTACTCTATACCTTTATATCACCATCAATTTCTTCCCATTCTTCTGCTATAAAACTGGATGCTGTTGCAGCAGGTTTATCTTTCCTCAAAGCTCTGCTTTTGGGAGCCAATCCTTTAAGGCGCTTTTCACAAAATTCTGTAAGTTCTGGATAATATCCTTCCTCACCAGACCTTTAAAATATTTCAGAGTATTAGTGTTACCACTTTATGTAGAGATTATCTTGAAAAATCGTTTGCAAGCTGGGTTCCGTGGAGCCCAGGGGTTCTGCAGAGATCTCAAGAACTGCCCCTGCACAAGGTGGAGGATGGGCTGCTGCCTCCCACTCACCTTCCTCAACCAGCACAACCTCCATTGTATCTGTTGATCTATGCAGTGACACAATGAAAGAAAAAAAGGAGCTCCAAAGACACAAATTTCCATCACACACTTTAAAAGTTGAATAAGTAATATTTTCTGTCCTCTTTAACACACATGTTCATTTTGTCCATAAAGTAATTTTAAACTTACAAATGTAATTCAGTATTAGAGACAGGCAGAAAATGAGACTTTGGACTTCCTTTACAAGGAGAAGTTCCTGGCCCTCTTTTTTTAAAACCCGTTGCCCCCACCCCAAAAAAGATAGGAAGAAAATGGCAGAGGAAGAGTTTAGAAAAACATGCCTCTAAATTTAACCATTCAAGAAACAGAATTCTTTCCTTAAAGAGTTAAATGGAGACATCTGTCCTTTTTGTTTGTTTGTTTGTTTTAAGGAAAATCAATCTTTTGCCCCTCTCTTGTGGGTCTGTTTCCTTTAAGTTTTAGAAAAGTAGAAACAAATCCCATTTTCAAATTAAATTTAAAAATAATTCTGGGCCGGCTAAGTGGCATGTTGGTTAGGAGCTGGCTTCAGACACCAGCTCTGAGCAGTGGGGCCCCAGTTTGGATCCCACATATGAGGGCCAGTGACACTGCCCTCTATAGCTAAGATGGTGAACAACAGCTCCACCTGGAGATGGGCTGCTGTGAGTCCCTGGGACAGCTTAGCTGCAGCTCCTGCTGCAGTGGGCTGCCGTAGGCTACAGTGAATGGCCGGCAGCTAGTTTGAGTGGCTGGCAGCCAGCATGAGCTGCCAAGAGCCACCGTGAGCAGCCATCGAGAGGCCAGTGGCCTATCTGCCTAATCTGGGGAGACAGCAATGATAACACCAACATGGGCCAGTGAAGCAACGTCCTCCACAACTAGACTGAAGAACAAAAAAGGACCGCAACTTGTCTGTTCCCCTTCCCCGATTCCCCAACGCTGTTCCCCTGCCCCAATACCCCAAAAAAATCTTAAAAAAAAAAATAATAATAATCCAAATCAATGCAATATAATTTCATTAAGTTATTCACAGAAATTCTTAGAACCAACATTATTACTGTGGCTTTCAAACTCCTTCATCCCATAAACTTGTCATTTCCTGTACCAGTCCTTGACCAAATATAAATGGAAATTGTTTTTATATTGCTGAGAAAAGCAAAATATAAATGGAAATTGTTTTTATATTGCTGAGAAAAGCAAAAAGGAAAACAACGAAAACCCAAAACAGGTGGCACAGGGCAGAGTTTCTTGAAGTGGGGTCCTTTGACCATCATCAGCTAGGCACTTACTAAAAACACATGTTCCTTGGCCCTACCCCAGATTTCCCAAAGCAGAATCTCTGGGAATAGGACCCTTGAATTTGCATGTTTTTCAAATCTGCGTTTTTAACAACCACGTTTTATGTATATTAAAGTTTCATAATCACTGCCATGGGTCTCTCACCCAGAAAAGGCCCTGATTCCCTCCCTGCTTTCTGGTGACCAGCTCCCAGTGAATCACCCTCGTTTATTGGCAGAAGGGAAGTGGGAGAGTGCCAAAGAACATTATCAGTGTAGGTTGGTGAGCTAAACTTACCTCCTACTGGCTACTCTCACAGCTACTTTTCCTAGAAAATGTGGAGGAAGTAAAAGTGCCTAAGCTGCATACTGGAAGTAGGCCTAGCCAGAGCCATGCAAATGAACGACAGGATGAAAACCACTATTTTTGAACTTAACATGGGCAAATACAACAATCTCAATATTTGAAAATTTTCTCCAATGTTTCTAATGCAGCTTCGACTTTTAAAAGGGAACAACAATGTAATTAAAAGTGGCATACTGAAATATGAAATAATTTTTTTTAAATTGCAGAATAGTGTTGGCATCTATTCAAAATTCCTATCAATCTTTCAGTTGCAAAATAACACTAACATTAGAGTATGTCAGAACCTCATCGTGCACAGAGGAATTCAACCCAAGATTTCTGACTTTTTAAAGAACGAAAAGCAAATTTCTAGAGTTCAAAGCCCTACACAGCAGGGCTTAACTGTTCCCTCAGCAAAACTGGCAGGATGTCAACAGCCATGTTCTGGTCCCCGGGCAGCCAGAAAGACGCTAATAACCACAGTAAGAGTCAAGTCCAAGTACGCAGGGCCTGCCCTGGGTTCATTAATCCCCGGGTTTGGAGGTTGGTGGGGCCTGGCTCCCCTCTTCTTCACTCTGCCCCTGTCTCCCAGTCCTCAGGTCCCGCGTCACTCCAGGAGCTTCTGCTCCGCACCCCTCTGCAAACATGAAATACTTTTTAAATGCTTACCTGAGCACACAAAGAATTTTTTCCAAGTATTTAACGTCTGAACATTTGTCAATATATTTGAAATCCAAGTGTTCAATGGGAATTTTGAATGTTTTTGTTGTTCCAGAGCCCCACAACGATGGATACTCTTTGGCGGTCATAACTAAAATATATATATGAAAACAGTTAGGAATCTAATATATATAATACTCGATTTGGATAACAACCATCTAGATATTCTGTAATATTTATTTTTCATTTCCATAGAAAAGGAGGAGTGTTTTTCCCAAAGAGGAAGGCTACTCATTTTAAACTCTTTCCATGACAACCATAGTTAACATTCATGGAGCTAAATTACTATGAATCACACATGGATTATCTCACTTAATCTTTACTTAAGCAAAGTTGAAATATAATGAGAAAGCATGTTTTGGTGCTATGAAGGAAAAAAACAAAAACAAAAAAACCTGTTACTCTATCCATTTAAATTCAGTAACTGAGGCCTGCGAAGTTACTGAGAAAATGCACATTAATAGGAGAAAAGGTTTATTTTATACACACATAGTGGCTTCACAAAAAAGCAAAAACTCAGACCGTGTTCAGCCTGGGAGCCTAATCATTTTAACAAAGGGTGACAAATTGTGGAGAAGTGATCAGAAGGAAAAGAGGCTTTGGCTTTTAGGAGAAAGTAAATATATGGAAGAAACAAATAAAAAGGTTATTTTAATAATATTTGTTTTTGCATTCTCATCTCAGGGCTATCTCTCTATTGTGATAACAACTGTAGGGCTGGCTGAGTGGCTCAGTGGTTGAGAGCTTGAGCTCTGAGAAACAGGCTTGCGGGTTCGGTTCCCACATGGGCCAGTGAGCTGCACCTGAGCTGAGCTGCTGCTGAGCTGCTAACAGGTGGCAGGATGGCTCAGCTGGCGAGAGCGCGTGCTCCTAACAAGGTTGCTAGTTCGACTTCCACATGGAATCGTAGGCTACGCCCACCCACAACTAAGCTTGAACTCCGCACCTTGAGCTGAGCTGCCTTGAGCTGCTGATTGGCGGCCAGATTGGCTCAGTGGTTAGAGTGTGCGCTCTTAGCAACAAGGTTTCGGGGTTGGACTCCCACATGGGATGGTGGGCTATGCCCACCCACAACTAAATAGAACACGGCACCTTGAGCTGAGCAGCTGTGAGCTGCCAACAGGCAGACAGATGACAACTGGACTTGGAGCTGAGCTAGCTGCGCCCTCCACAACTAAGCTTGAATGAACGCAGCACCTTGAGCTTGGAGGCCACGAGCTGCCGGGAAGCCAGATGGTGATTGGTGCCCTCCACAACTAAGATTGAAGGACAACAACTTGGCTATTCCCCTCCCCAATTTCCCCAATAAAATCTTTTAAAAAAAAATTGTTCTCCTCCTGATATGGAAGAGAAAAGGAGGGAAAACCTTCATAGAGGGAAGTTTATGCCCTACTTTTAGGTAAAGGGTGAGGGCAGAGAGTTGTTCCTATTGTTTAATTTCTTCAGCTCAAAATAATCCTTATGCCAAAGTGTCCTATTTGGGGGTGGCGTATTCTGACCCACTTTAGTACTCAAACTGCTTTTTAGGGTATCTTTTAATGTTGATTTGAATGGCCTCCTACTTTAGCTGTTAACATCTGAATGATTCAGCATAAACATAAAGTAACATCTTTGCTGTAACTCTCCTTAACATCACCCTTTTCCCCATTTCCTGCCGCCCACTCCCATCAATAAACAGCCCCCGGATCTTGTTCTAATGGCACTCTGTACAGCCCTCTCTCATAGCACATATTCTAATTACGTTTTCTGTCTCCTCTTCTAGATTGTGAGAGATCTTACGAGTACTTTATTCATCTTCATATAGGCAGGACTAGCAGAATAAGTAGTACCTTATACCTCTTAAGAAACACTTGCTGAATTGAATTGAGAAAAGGTCATGCACTTTCATTCTAATGATACTGCTGCTAATGATAACAACAGCAACAAATACATAGTTCTTAATGTGTGCTGGGCACCACTGTAGTAGTGTACATATATTACCTCAATCCTTCAACTACTGCATCAGGTAGGTTTTACGTAGAAAACAGTAATAATAGTCAACATTTATGGAGCTAAATTACTATGTGCCATGGATTATCTCACTTAATCTCCAAAACCATTCTCATATAGGATATTAATGATTCCCATTTTACAGATGAGGAAGTAGATGTTTCAAGTAAGTAAACTGCCTAGGATCATATAGCTATTAAGTAGTGAACTGAAGATGTGAATCTCAGCAGGCACCCACAAAGCCCACATACTTAACCATCATACTCATGCTTATCATATTGCAGGTGGCAACCCACGAAATCAGTTGTGAGTTTCAATCAGCATAGAATAAAAAAAAAATCAGATTACCTGATACATACCATTAAATATTGTTTTGTAAAAACTTTTATTTCATGTCTATACAAAACAAAAATTATAAATATGTGTATGTATAAATGCACATGGTGTAAAGAAAAATATATTTCTTATTGTGAGTCATTGTCAAAGATTTTTTAAATCACTGCACTAAAAAATATTGGATGATACATTTTAAAATAAGTAGCAATGGGTCTATTTCATTTAGAAATATTTCCTTCAGCATGCGAGCTTTCTGGGAGTCTGGTCATATATCAATCAGATCTCTGCAGAAAAAAGCTTGCTCTGTTGGCTTCTCCTCCATATTCTGCTGGGTTTGACTTGGGTAGAAAATAGATGACAGTTCGTCAGCATTTGGATGAGATCCAGCTGAGAAATGAGACTGTGGCTTTCACACCACACCAGTATGGTCCAGTATGATGAATGTCTCCCATCACAATGATAGCCATAAGGGTGGAAGTTACAGGAAAGCAAAATAAAGAACTTTTAAATTATTGATGCTGCCCAGAATAGAATGGGTTGCCTTGGGAGAATTTTTCCAAAGAGCTGGAGCATCTTTGATGGGATAGATTTACCCATTTAATGGGATTAAAATAGATTATCTCGAATTAAAGGTGTCTTGCAACCCCTGAGAGTTTATGATTTGAATAAAACATAGTGAAAAACATGTGAAATGATGGACATCTCTTACCTCAAAATCAAACGAATTTCATTCTGAGCACTGTTTTAACATTTTTCTGAGAATCCTTTTTGAAAACTACTAGTTTTTGGTAGGATACACATTCTCAAGACCATTAAGTATCAATTCCTAAGTTCCAAAATACACAATATTTGCTCTCTTTAGAACTCTTCCGTATCTTTTTGCAATCTGGTCCTTTTCCATCATCCTGATCCACATTCATTTCCTATATTTCCTAATCAACTTATCAGTCATACCTCCAGTGCAAACTGAGATGGTTTAGTAACACGAAAACCTGCTGTCTTCCATCTACTGTAGCATCTCTCACCTAGGCATTCTTTCCAGCATCCACAGGGTCGAGCGCCCCCTGCAGCCGGAGGCCGAAAGGAAATGACATCCTCCAAGCGTAGCAACGGTTTCTATGTACAGCGCGGCCCGAGAGGGCGGAGGGACCAGGTACTGGTCGGGATCCAGGAGCTCCACAAGCAACCCGCAACGGTCAGCGGGCATTTAGGACTCTGTGAAATGCTCCCCACTTCCTGGCTTTGGTCACCCAAACTGGTCGCCCTTATTGCAACCCCGTCCCAATATCCTCCACCATCAGCCGCGGGAAACGGCCCCCCCCAGTTTGGTTCCCCCCATCGGGATAGCCACCCTACAACGCACTCCCTCACAATGCATTTGCCCCTCCACGTCCTCCTTTCACTCCCGCTCAGAAAGAGGGACTGCGATGAAGAGATGTAAGTCACTCCTGGTGGCCAAGTACTCACCGGGTTCTCAGACCCCGCGCCTTACCCAGGACGCCGACGCCGCACACTTAACCTGTGAGCCGCAGGTTCGGAGGGAGGAGCGGGTCTCCCGGCCTCAGGGTCCAGCGGCTGACCGGAGGGGGCGGGAATTAGGCCCTCTGCAGGATGATTGGCTAGTCCCCGACCCAACATCCCGCTGATTGGCTCTACAGGCCCCAGCTCCACCCAGAAGAAAGAGCAGCGGGGGAGAATAAGGAGAGTGAAAATGTGGGGTTCTTTCCTCTTTTGCATTTCAATTTGTTTTAGATGGAGTTGAAACGCTGTTACTGTTCTGGGATTGTTATACTGTTCTGCAAGGTAAATTAGTATCTATTCTTACTTATACAGAAACTAATTAAACGTTCAGGATATCTACATTGCAACTTAAATTTACTTATTTCCTCCCCTTAATACAAAAGAGTAAATGAAAGACAAGCTTCTCTCTTCGTGCATTCAACATTTTCTAAGTGGTTATGAGTTAGTCAGACACTGTACTGAAGGAATCTTTACAGAGCAAAAAAAAAAAAAAAAAAAGGAAAGATGAGATTACGTCTAATAGATACAAAAGTGAAGACATACTACAATTCAGATAAAACAGTAAAGACCATTTGTGAGGAAATGTTAATTCAGTTTTATAACTTCAGACTAGTTAAAATAGATAACAAACAAAGCACCTAATACAGTGCCTGGAACATAATAGTTCAATAAATGAATCTATCTATTGCCCCTGAATTACACACCTACAGTCTACCAGCACTGAGTGGCAAAAATTCTACTGCTCAAAATATGACTAATTATACTTATATAATTATTTCCATTGCCAGAGTTAGAGATTGTTCAATTTGCATATTTAAATACAGAAACTTCAGAGTGATCATTTAGGTTGCTTTACTGAATTCTTTATTTTGGGGTACAGCAAGACACCCTTTGTGGTATGTAAAGGCACTTCACACCTCATTCCAGCCAGCAAATTTCATTCAAAATTATGTCCTAAGTCTAAAATACTCTGCCTAATGTAACTTCATACCATTGTACGTACTTCTAGCACAGCAAATATTTGGGGAAATAGTTGTAGTTCCATATGCCCTGTAATTTTACTTTCATTCACAATGTTTTCTTCTGGCTATAGCTATATACATATATATTTATGCAGAATGAATGAGCAGGATAAAAAGCAAGTTTAAGGAAAAAGACTATGTAGCAAATGAAAATATCACTATGGTCTTCATAAAGAGAAGACACTGCATTCAAAAAACAAGTATATATTTAATATATATCTATATCTATATCTATATCTATATGCACACACACACACTCTAAGCTCTAAGAAATTAAAAATGCTATACCAGAAATGAAAAACCTAATAATAGATGGATTAGAAAGTAGTGTTTAGGGGCCGGCCGAGTGGCTCAGTTGGTTAAGAGCTCGCTCAAGAGTGTGAGCTGAGCTCTGAGCAACAGCTGTTCGAGGCCAGCCCGAGCTGAGTTGCCGTTGAGATGCTAACAGGTGGCAGGATGGCTCAGCTAAAAAAAAAAAAAAAAAAAAAAGACAGTAGTGTTTAAGGAACCTTTACAGAGCGGAGAAAGAGAAAAAAAGACAAATGAAAGAAGAGAAATTTAGGTCAATGAAATCTAATATTAGATTGGAATAAAAAGATTTAGAAAAAAAGTTATTAAATAATTCAAGAAAATTTTCCAAAATTGAAGACCCTGAGTTTCCAGATTGAAAGTACCCACCAAGTGACCAAAACAGTGGAAGAAAACAGACCCATACCAAGACACATATTTTAGTACAATGGCAAAGAAAATCCTAAATTTCCAGAGAGAGAATGGGGTACAAAGGATTAAGAATAAGAATGATTTTGGACTTCTCAACAACACTAAAAGCTAGACAACAATCCTTCAAAATCCTGAAGCTGGTGAAGAACACCAGAAAAGGTCATGTTATGCAGAGACAAGCATGGGAAAAGGCACAGGCAAAAAAGAAAAAATGTCTGTTACCTGCTTAGGGAGCTGCAAACATCTCCTTAGAACCAAAAGACTGAGAGGTCAGTTGATGTAGTGACAAAGGTAAAGGAGTCAGATAATCAAAGACCAAATATACTATTCCCAATTGTTTTGATTTTATCAAAACCAATCTGAAGAGGGGCCAGCCGAGTGGCGCGGTGGTTAAGCGCTGGCTTTGGACGTCAGCGGCCCCGGTTCGGATCCCACACATGAGGGCCAGGGACACTGTCCTCAAAAAAAAAAAAAAAATCTGAAGAGTACAGAAGACAGCAAGAACAGCTGGGAGATTAATCCTAAGGCCAATACAATCATCTGTGGAAAATAATACTTAGAGTAATGGTGATAATAGTTACATAGGCTAATAGGCTTGAGTTTTTATGGATTATTTCATTTTATCTTGCAACAAACCTTTCAAGTAGATGCTTTTATTTCATGCCTATTGTAAAAACATGAAACATGAACCCCAGTAAGCCACACTGCCAGCTAAAAAGGAACATTTATTTATTTTTATTTTTTTTTTGAGGGCATTGTCACTGGTCCTCATATGTGGGACCCGAACCTGGGCCGCTGGCTTCCCAAGCCAGCGCTTAACCACTGCGCCACTTGGCCAGCCCAGGGGACATTTATTCTTAATTAGGCCTTATTATTTCTGATTTCACCTACTATTTTTGAATTTTCGTAACTTCAATCTCTGAAGATAGCTTCAGAGTCTCAAAGCACTGTACTAACCATCATTAATTCCTCCATTTTAACAATGTAGCTGAAGTTAAAAGAAATGAATTCAACTGGCCAGTCACTGAGTAGTAGGGCTGGATGTGAACCAATTTCCATGCTTTTCGCATGGACATGCATGTCCATAGTCACTGGCAGTTTATTAGTGAAAAAGTTACAAGGTGTGATAAAAAAAAATACGGTGAATGTTTACATTTTTAAAAAGTTATTACAGTAAAAGACACATTGCCAATAACCCCCCTCAAGATACTCTCTCTCACTTCAAACACTTATCCCCTTGTTCTTGCCACTTTCTGAAGCAGTTCTGGAAGTCCTCTTTTGTGAGTGTCTTTAGTTGTGCTGTCATGGCTGCCTTGATGTCCTGAATTGATTCAAAACATTTACCTTTCATATCATTTGACTTTAAGAAAGAGCCAGAAGTCTCATGGTGCCAGATCCAGTGAATAAGGTGAGGCCACACCGTAGTGTTTTTGACAGAAATTGCTGTACCAGAAGCGATGTGTGACACGGAGCCTTTCTGTTGTGATCAGTAAACACAGTCAATGCTGCTGCTTAGTGCCATCCAACGGAAAGGCAGGGATCTTCAATACTGGGAGAGGTGTGTGGAACCTTAGCAAGTGTATGACAAGATTCAACTTGTTTGGTGCCGTCAGTTGGGTATGAGCTACACTTGACAGGTGTTTTGAAGTTTGCCGTAAATCATCCTCCATCATTAGAACACTCCGTGTCACACATTGCTTCTGGTATACAGCAGTTTCTGTCAAATAAAAACATTATGGTGTGTCCTCATCCACTTTATTCATTGGATCTGCCACCATGAGACTTCTGGCTCTTCCCCGATGTCAAAATGATTCAGGACATGGAGGCAACCACAACAGCACAACTAAAAAGACTCATGAAAGAGGACTTCCAGAACTGCTTCAGAAAGTAGCAAGAATGATGAGATATTTTGAGTATTCTTAGAGGGATTAATGGGTATGTTTATTTTACTGTAATAAAATTTTTTAAATTTAAACATTCACCGTATTGTTTGATCACACCTCGTATTTTAGCCTCAAGTTTTGACTTACTGATTTTTATATTTATAGAGTACATTTAAAAGAACCTTTTAAAAACAATTTTAAATCTATTTTTCGTTTTTTTTTCTTAAAACCGTCAGGCAGGCAAGAGGTAAAATTACTTCCATTTTATAGATGAAGGGGACACAAAGAGATGACTGACTGAAATGGTGATCATGAGTTCCAGAGGTAATACTTTTTCCATTAAACAGCTGTCTAGTTAATCAAATAATATTCAATTAAGCTATTGATACGTAAAACAACCTATGAAATTATAACAGTTAAGAGCAACATCATCCAGTGAGTTTGGGTTTGTTTAGAAGGCTGTCATAAAGAGATACCTTATTTATTGGGACTCTTGTCTAAAAAGGACAAGACCAAGAAATGTAGAACTACAAAATTATGAAAGCCATTGCTAAAGGAAAACATGCACCAAGGAAGCACTGTTTAAAATTTGAGCATGGTAATATTTTGTATGGCAAATAATAAATTTATAGAACTTAGTATTTGAGGATGGTAGTTAAAATACAGGTTTTTTAAAAAGTGTCATGTATTATTTTGAATGTCAGACACGCATAGCTATTAATAAAGTTGGAATATATATGATCTTTAAAATGAATGTTAGGGAGGCCAACATGATGCTCCCTAATAATGGAATCCTGGAACAAATGGAGTATCTATATACCTAAGATCAAGGTAAACGTTTTAAACATTTATCCAGTAATGCAGTGTAAACCAATTCCTATTCTTTTTATATCATGAAAGGTTTTTTTTTTTTTTGAGGGCAGTGTCACTGGCCCTCTTATGTGGAACCAAACCGGGGCCGCTGGCTTCCCAAGCCAGCACTTAACCACCCCGCCACTAGGCCGGCCAGATTATTTTTTTATTTATTTTTTTACTTTAATGAATGATTACACCTGAGAATTGCACCTGCCTTAATAGTTTGCTTCATCTACTTTGTGATATGGGTTTTTGCTTTGCAGAAAGCAACTATTAAGGTTTCTTTTCTTTTGCCCAAGATTTAACAAATAGTCAAGTATTACATACAAATACAGAAAGGCCTACTTCAAGTAACAAATGAAAAATGTTAACTCAAAATCACATACGCACACTGACAGTTAAGTGCTACTGGTATAGACTACACAAAGTGTTTGTAAAGCTGGAGACTTTACAAACAGTTGATGATATGAAACAGTGGTTTCCAAGAAAATTAATTAGACCTTTAGAGATCCCTAGAAAACTTTATTTTTTTA
This sequence comes from Aselliscus stoliczkanus, assembly GCA_033961575.1. Classification (NCBI taxonomy): domain Eukaryota; kingdom Metazoa; phylum Chordata; class Mammalia; order Chiroptera; family Hipposideridae; genus Aselliscus; species Aselliscus stoliczkanus. Next base: position 31,927,526 of record CM066731.1, read on the forward strand.
AAGATTTTTTATTGGGGAATTGGGGAAGGGGAATAGACAAGTTGCTGTCTTCTTGCTCTTCAATCTAGTTGCGGAGGACGTTGCTTCACTGGCCCATATTGGCATCCTCATTGCACTCTTCCTGGGTGAGACAGATCAGTCGCCGGCCTCTGGATGGTTGCTCACAGCGGCTCTTGGCAGCTCACGCTGGCTGCCGGCCACTCACTGTAGCCCCTGGCAGCCCACTGCAGCAGGGGCTGCAGCCTACACCATCGCCGGGGCTCACACAGCCCAGCTCCAGGTGGAGCTGTTGTTAGCTGTAGAGGACAGTGTCACTGGCCCTCACATGCAGGATCCAAACCGGGGCTGCTGGCATCCCAAAACCAGCTCTTAACCAATGCGCCACTCAGCCGGCCCGAAAACTTTATTTTTAAGAAGGGTCCCACTATTCTAGGTTTTGATTAAATGTGTGGTTTGGGGAAGCGCTTTTAATCTTCATTGTGTATCACTGACACTGACATGGTGTATCATATGTCAGAGGAAATGTAGAATAAAATTAAATGACAAATCATGCAATTGAACAAAAAATAATTTCTTTATATAAACTATTAATAGATACCTAAATACAATATGGTTTTTTAAATGAAATCATGTGTATACAGTTGTATTCATAAAGGTAAGTACACCAATCAAAAGCTATACATTAATAGCAAATCCAAATATGAAGATATTCCTCTGAAATCCATGTTTCACCGAGCATCAAAAACCACCACTGTATTAAAATGAGTTAAGGACAAAAGAAGTATTTAAAAATTACATAAAAAACTTAACACTTCCTAGTCACTTTCTCTTTACAATAAGCTAGTTTGTTATTTAAGCTAAAATGCACAAAAGTATGGAATTCATTATCTACTATGACAATTGGAAATGAAGTAAAAAAACCCCAAAAAACTATTTAAATTTATTAGTCTCCTTTCTATGATACAAAAGACCAATGAACCAAAAACACTGAAGTAATGTTAAGGGTGATTACTTATTGATTTACAAAATACTGTCAGTTACCACAGAACAATTTACTTTGTCTTTCAACTAATTTGTAAGCCTCACTATTTCTATTAGGTAGCATATGTACATTGTATTTCTCCTTCTATCATTTAGTTTGTCCATAAACTCAAGCTCAATAATGAGTACTTAAATATAGAATCCCCGAGAAACAGACTTTTGAGAACCAAAATCAACTAGTATTTAGATTATTTAATTCGTGCCTATAGATTGATATATTGGTCCATGAAAATGCTGATCATGTCTTTTTTTTTTTGGTAAGTAATCCATTACCATTCTTACCAGAGATTAGTTTTTAACTATCAACCCAAGTATTGTTAACTTCCTCCTACCTCATATTTAGAAAGCATAGTTAAAAGGATACATCTTTTAGTCCTTTTCTTGTACATTATTCTGTATCCACATTCTCTGCATCTGATTGGATCCCTGGATTTTATTTCATTTTCTGTGTGACATTCTGGAAAAGAAACCACATTTATTCAATGTCTAAAAGGAAAAAATTACAGACAAGCAAATTAACCATATTTTTCACCCAAAGCACTAAAATATACTCAATTTCAGGAATATGTTATCATCAATGTATTAAGGAGGAAAGAAAAAAAACACTTGTGGGCGGCACTTTTTCTAGGAGAGAAAATGAAATTTTATCAAGAGGATTTTTTTTTTTTTTTTAATACCTTTCTTTCACCTTAATTCTTTTTTTTTTTTTTTATTGGGGAATTGGTGGAGGGGAACAGCGTTGGGGAATCGGGGAAGGGGAACAGACAAGTTGCTGTCTTTTTGTTCTTCAGTTTAGTTGCGGAGGATGTTGCTTCACTGTTGGTATCGTCATTGCGCTCTTCCCGGATGAGGCAGATCGGTCGCTGGCCTCTGGATGTCGCTCACCGCGGCTATTGGCAGCTCACGCTGGCTGTCGGCCGCTCACGCTGGCTGCGGGCCGCTCACGCTGGCTGCGGGCCGCTCACGCTGGCTGCGGGCCACTCACTGTAGCCTATGGCAGCCCACTGCAGCAGGGGCTGCAGCCCACACCATCACCGGGGCTCGCACAGCCCAGCTCCAGCTGGAGCTGTTGTTAGCTGTAGAGGGCAGTGTCACTGGCCCTCATGTGGGATCCGAACCGGGGCTGCTGGCATCCCAAAACCAGCGCTTAACCAATGCGCCACTCGGCCGGCCCTATCAAGAGGTTTTTTTTTTTTTTTTTTTTTTTTTTTTTTTTTTTAAGATTTTATTGGGGAATTGGTGGAGGGGAACAGCGTTGGGGAATCGGGGAAGGGGAACAGACAAGTTGCTGTCTTTTTGTTCTTCAGTCTAGTTGTGGAGGATGTTGCTTCACTGTTGGTATCGTCATTGCGCTCTTCCCAGATGAGGCAAATCGGTCGCTGGCCTCTGGATGTCGCTCACCGCGGCTATTGGCAGCTCAGGCTGGCTGCCAGCCGCTCACGCTGGCTGCGGGCCACTCACTGTAGCCTATGGCAGCCCACTGCTGCAGCCCACACCATCACCGGGGCTCGCACAGCCCAGCTCCAGGTGGAGCTGTTGTTAGCTGTAGAGGGCAGCGTCACTGGCCCTCATGTGGGATCCGAACCGGGGCCGCTGGCATCCCAAAACCAGCGCTTAACCAATGTGCCACTCGGCCGGCCCTCAAGAGGATTTTTAATGGCTGCTAAATTGTTTTGCTTTATAACTTTAAAGATGAGTGACTCATTTAAGCAAAAGAGAAATATAGTAATTTCAAAAAAACTGAAGTAAAATACTCTTACTTTATGTAAGTGCTACTCGTACCTCCACAGATATAGATCATTGGCTGCTGCTTTGGGGGTTGAACGTCCTTCTGGGTGTCCATTGTTAGTCCCTGAAATCACAAACTCAATATTGAATATCCCAAAAGGGCTCCTCACAAATCCAACCAGCCCTCATTTTTCTCAGAGAAAGCTCAAAAGGTCCCAATTCCTAATCTGTAATTTTTCAAACACTATGCATAGTGTTTGGACAAAACAAACAACGTATGGGTCACACTCTCCCCCCTGGTGACACAATCAATATTTTACACATTATTTCATTTATACAGGTTATTTCAGTATAATGTTTACAACAAAGTCTAGAAGGTATTACTGTTGTCTTTCAGATGAAGAAACCGAGGCTTAGAGAATTTGAGGAAGATTATTTAACTGTTAGGAGGCAGCGGGATTCAGAATGACTGCAAATCCGAACTGACTGCAAAGCTCACGTTCTCATTTAGTACAAGTTCTATTTTTTTAAAACTTGTGCAGAAGATGGCCAAAACGTACATCTCTCAACAGGGGAACATGCGACTCAAACGTAAGGGAAAAATAATGAAATATCCCCAAATAGCTAAACTGAAAGAAACCAGCCAAAAGGGACTAACAGCATGGACTCCACCCATAGCCTCTCCCAACTCGAAACCCACACAGACTTAATTTTAAGTCCCAGTGTCTTTCCAGTTTTGGACCAAATGCGCACCCCCAAATCCCAACCCGTTAATGCCTTACCAATCTAACACGGAGAAATTCCTCCCACTCCACCCTTCCAGAAGGGAGCGCGTCGTTGAGTCGCAGCCAGCTTCCGGCGCTAGCAAATGACGCAGCGGAGTCTCCGCCCCTTCCGTTCCGGGCTGAGCGGAGAAACCCGGGCTGAGCGGAGAAACCCGGGTTGAGCACCGGCGGGTAAGTGGGGACCTTTGAATACTAGACGGGGAGCAAAGGGCTCGTTCCACCCTCAGCTATGTTCGTTTTTCAGGAACGCAAAGCATTTAATAGTTCCTCAAGTGAAAAGAGGTTGTTTTTTTCTTACTAATGAAGTCGGTAGGAACACTTTTTCAGGAAGTTATGATAAGTGCCTCGGGAATTCTAAGCTAACCGTTACTCCGAGGAACATAGAATCAACTCAACCGCTCATTTTCATGTAGAAAAGCAGTTTTCAGATTGGTTTTCGTATCTTTTGTGATCTGTGCTGGGGCAGTGAAGCAGCCGCCCTCCATCTTCATAGTTTTATTTTTGTTTTTCAACCCTTTTTCTCTTAGACCTCTGTCATCCAGCTCACAGACTCCTTTTACTTGTTTTAAAGTAAAGGCGGGCGTGAGGGCAGGTACCTCAAATTACTCCCACTTAAAGCTAAGGGGTTTTGGTAGCTGTCCCCCCCACCCTCCTTCAGTACTTTGCATTACTCCCTAGAAGAAAACCACCGGCCCAGCGGAGATATGTTTTTTTCAAAGATAAAAATTACAGTGACAATATCACTTGGATTCACAACATTTACCTTTTTTCTTTCACAGCGGGTATTTTACTTAGAAGGAGAGGGAAGAAAATGGAGTTATTAAAATTTATTAAAAACTTGATCAGTTGTTAATAACTATTAGAGTTAACTGGAGAAGCAGTTTTCTTTCCTTTATTCATTATGCCTTCGTTTTCTTCTTAAACAGGTTATACTGCTATCCCTTCTTGCGTTCAGCAACCTAAGAATTTTGAACTTTGCCTGGCACTTCCAGAAGGAGTTTCAACTAGTTGCACTTTCACAGACCAGCTTGAGAGATTTAACTTGGTCTTTCCAGTCTTCCTCACTGCCATTTTTTTTTCTTTCATCTGCCAAGAGGTGAACCACTCAGCAGGGGTCTTTTTATTGTGATGAAATGTCTCTGAGTTTCTTGGCTGAACCCAGCAATTCTGGGTATACATATATAATGTTTCACAGAATGATACATGAGAGGGGTTAACATGCAAGAGTTAACAACCTTTTACTTTTATTTCTCTATTTCTTGACCCATTCGATTGTACTGCTCAGCTCTTTCACATTTCCAAGCAACTCCTGCTCCAAAGCCATGGGATCCAGTTCAGGATCACAAACTGGGAAGGAAACGGTCCCAATTTGTGTTACACAATAGCACAACTCTTACTCTTGAACTGCTTAGTTTCTGGTCAAAGTCATTCACAAACTTGGATGCTGAAAAAACTTATTAGACTGTCTATTACAAGGAACAACACTTGAGAAATCCCTAACGGAAACAAAGATCAATATCTAAATCACAGGAGCCCCAAAATGCTACACACAGGTTCTCCAACTTGCCCTGGCCCTCCCTACCTATTATGCTGATGACTGGCTCCTCAAACACAGAGTGAAGAATGGGCCTCCCTTCGTGCCCAGCAGGAGAAGCTGCCGGGGGAGGGCCTGAAATGTGCCTGGATGCAAATGTGGCTCAGGCCCCCTCTTCCTCATCACTCTTAGCCTCTTAGGACTGAGTTCAGGTGGAACTGACATTCCTAGAACTGACTGAACAAAAACTCTAGGACTTTCAACTTGCTCATTTCAGCGTGGGCCCTTGCACCCCACAGGAACTCGTAGCGAGCAGGATCACTATCAGCCACCTGCTGGTACTCAAGGTACTGTTCCTCCACCCAACCCTTGGTGATGAGCTCCCTGGACTACCCATAGATGAAGTGCTCCACCCCATCATGCATCCCCATAACATTCAGCGCTTCCCACACTTTCTCCTCAGGGGCATGTTCTCCCTCCATGAGGATCACACACAACAGCAAGACCAAGAGGCCAATCTTGGGCATGCTGTGCCCATCGCTCATCACCTCATAGGTGAGGCCCAGGGAGTTGACCAGGACATAGGAGTGCTCGCTGGCATCCACTTCCTTCACATCAACGGCAAAGACTTTCTGCATGCGCAGGAAAGCTGGGCTGAAAATCTCCAGGAAGTGGTCCTGGTGCTCCCTGAAGACTCTGCTCAGCATTTCCGCCTGTGTGGTCGGCTCCTTGGTACGGTACTTCACAAGCAGGAACTTCACCAGGCTGACCATCTTCAAACGTAGTGCCTCTTTGAGAGAGGACTCGGCGTCCTCCGGAGCTTCCGTGGTGCTTTGCTGCTCCTCATCTTGGCTGCTGGGGCCCACTCCCTGGGTTTCGCTCAGTGGAGGGGCCTCCATTGCCTCAGGGGTGGAGCAGGGGACTGGTGGGATTGGAGGAGGACTGGGTGTCTCAGCAGCAGCCACTTCCTCTGAGAATACAGACAGGGAAGAAGATGAGGAGGAAAGCAGTAGGTCATCCTCTTCCATAACCCAGAACACCTCTGCCTCCAACGCGTCCTGGTTCTCTCTGGGCTTTTGATGGTCTTCCCCAAGCTTGCATAGCTCACTCATCTTATAGAGAGGCATGATGACTCCTGTCCGGACAGCAACAAAAGTGTGGGCAGGAGCTGGGCAATGGGGCCTCACAAACAGGGCTCCTCTTATAGGGGTTTTCAGGCCTCACAGGGGTCTCTCCTTTTGGGTGTCCTCTCCTCTAAGAACCTTAACTCGTGGCACTGCGTGGCCTTCCTCTGATCTGTGACCTCAGGACACGTAACGATCTTGATTCTGGGCAGGACCTGGAATTCCTCCGACTGTAGACAAGATATGGCCCCAGAGTGTGGGAAGCCGACAGCCCCCCATTGTCTGACAAGGCCACATTGCCCTGCTCAGCACTGGATATTAGGGGTGCTGCCTTATGGTTGGTCATGTAATATCTCCTGCCTCTATGAACCCATGTGCCTTTCCTCCTATAGGAGACAATACTCACTGCATTTATGGCAAGTTCCTGTGATACCCCAGTGAGCTAACTACGCAGCCAAAGACGGGTAAGATCTCCTAAATGAGGGGAGACAACCTAAGCCAGGCGGTAGTTCCGTGGGGAACCCCTGAACTGAGATATTGGGGACTCAAGCCCCTTGGAAACTGAGGCACAGACCTCTAACAAACGCAGGCCAGAAAACTCAGGCCTGTGAGAAGCTGATGCATTTGCCTAAGGGCCCTGCTGTGAAAAGTCTCCTCAGAGGCCAAAGGTCTCCAGGCCATGAGAGTTCCAGGCAGCTTGCTGACCATGGGTATGTTAACAGCCTTTTGTAAATTCCTTCGTTTAGTGCCTTGTTGCAGCAACAGATACTGAAGCTTTAACTAAGAAACAGATACAGCCCTCTGTAGGATAGAGTGGTGTGAGACCCCTTGAATTGCTAGGTATTGTATTTACATAGGAATAAAACTTTAGATGCTTTTACCCTAAACCAAGGTAACAGCTAGTCTTTTAGTAATAATTCAAGTATACTCCCTGAGAGTCTAGCTGCTGGAATTTGGGGTGATGACTAGGTAGTCATGGTAACCATTCCTTAGGAGATATATAGAGACAAGTCTATCCTTAGCATAAGATAGTCATGATAAACATTCTTTGGATGATAGGCAGAGACTGGGTCTGAGTCTCAGAGGTTATCACAGTGTAAGACAAGATAAATTCTATAATGGAAGAGTAAGTCACAGTGCACCCTGGAGAGAGCACTTACAGGGGAGTAGAAGACTATGTAAATGCTGAGAACTACAAACCACCAAATGCTTTGTGATTGAGGTAATGGTCAAGAGTCCCTATAAAACGGACATGTTATTACATTAAAGTGTGACACTCCTGTGAAACTTTTTCGGGTGTCTCTGCTCTCTTTCTCTCTTCTTTTTCCTCGCTGACTCCGTCCCACCCGAGGGAATCCCTGGTCCTCGCGGGGACCGGTCCCCCGCAAAGTGGCGCCCGAACAGGGACCTGAGGGTAAGTTTTTTTGTTTTAGTTTATTGTTTTAAGAGAAAAAGTTGTGTGTTTTCGGACGGACAGGACTCCACCGTGGGTGCCCGGGACCCCCTACTTATGAGATAAGTAGGAAAAAGGTGGAAAGTAAATGACTGTGAGTCAAACAGAATAAATGACCATGGGTCAAACAGTATCTAAAGAACGTATAAACTCTTTATTAACTTAGTTCGCTGCTCTCTTGCAGCCAGAGGTTTAAAGGTCGGAACTTCAAAAATAGCTAGATTTTTGCGTTGTGTACAGAAAGCCTGTCCTTGGTTTCCAGAAGAGGGAACAGTTAATTTAGAGATTTGGGATAAAGTAGGAAAAGGACTTAGGTTATATTATGACAGCCACGGCCCAAAAAGGGTCCTGGTTGATGCATTTGGTCTCTGGAACTCATTTAGAGATACACTCGTTCCAGAGACAGTTTCTGCACCAACGGCGCCTTCTGATAAACATACGCCGTTACTATCCCCCTCTCGCTCTAAAACTAATTTGGCCAGTTCAGTTAAAAAATATACTGATTCTAATGATGATTTACTTGATAAGGGAGAAAACCTCCCTTCCCCAGATGCTGCCAAATTGGAAATGGAGGCAGCCAAGTATAATGAACAAGATCTGTGGGACTTTCCCATTACTAAAAAGGAGGATAAGGGGCCAGGTCCCCCAAAATATTCAGCTAAAAATGAAGAATACGTAAAATCCCAACCTCCTTTAAAGCATCCTGTAATGCCTATGCCTCCACGTAATTCTAAACCCACATCTTGGTTTCATAGAGCCATTGAGGAGGAAGAGGCAAAAGGGGAATTTGATTTTACTCTTTGTTGTCCAGTGGCCTTTGATATGGATTGGGAAGGAGATGAATGGCCTTCCTGGGAGCCCCTGCCCTATAAAATCTTAAAAGAGCTGAAATTTACATGTACAGAGTATGAACCTGTAGCATCTTATACTCTTTCTTTAATTGATACATTGGCAGGGAAATGGATGACTGCCCATGATTGGACTCAAATTAGTAAAGCCTGCTTAACAGGTGGAGATTATCTCCTTTGGAGGACTGAATATGATGATAGGACAGAAAAATTTGTCAGTAAATGTGATTAAATTACTACAGCTATGTTTATGGGAAGAGGTGAATATTCTCATGCACAAGACCTGATGTATCTATCTAAAAAGGTCCTAGAAAAAGTCACTGATTGTGCTGTTAATGCCTGGAGAGCACTCCCTGCCTCCAAGGGAAAGCCAACTACATTAACTACCGTAATACAAAGAGGTGAGGAGCCTTTTCAAGACTTTTTGTCTGGGCTCATTCAAGCGGTTCGTAGAGTAATTACCAACGATGAAGCCTCAGATATTTTTATCAAACAGTTGGCATTTGAAAACACAAGTTCTACATGTCAAAATCTACTTCGGCCTATCAGTAAATCTGAGACTATTAATGATTATGTAGAACAATGTGCTGATGTCTCTCCAGATTTTATTCAAGGAGTAGCAATAACTGCCACCTTTAAAGGGGATGTTAAGACAGTAACTCAGTCAAAGCAAGCCACTCCCAATAGTAATAACAGAAACGGTGGCTACAATTGCTATAATTGTGGGAAACCGGGACACTTTAACAGACAGTGTCCTAAGACTAGACGAGCTCCCCAATCACAAAATATGCAGCCACAAAGTGTTTCTAATGTCTTACAACAAACTTTACCCTTGATGCCACAGACTATATGTCCACGATACAACAAGGGATTTCACTGGCTGATAGACTGCCATTCTAAATATGGTAAAAATGGACAATTATTGCCACCGAACCATCTTATCTCTAAAGTCCTTCTTTTTCATCCAACTGGTTGTCCCTTAATTGGGAAACGCTCCAGGGCCCCAGTCTTGGGCCCAGGCAACGATAGAGACATCGATTTGCAACCCATTTAGCAGCAACTTATTTAACAATTTAAATCTGTCCCTGAGCTCTTCTGAGCAACCCCAGGGAGTGCAGGGTTGGACCTCAGCTCCACCGCCCATGCAATGTTAACCCCTGACTCTCCAGTCGTATTTTAAAAATAGATATATCAAAACACTCATCTATGTATAAACACTGAAACTCTGACCTGTGTCAGCCTAGGGCTTTAGTAAAATGGAAGGACCTGTTAACTGGTACCTGAAAGGGACGGGACATACTGTTAACCCAGGGGGAGAGGGTATGCTTAAGTATTTCCTCAGGACACAGACACTCCAGGTTGGATTCCAGATGGTTTGATCTGCCCCTGCTGCAGCCGCCTCCTTACTCTCACACTGCCACAAGCAGCCACCCTCGCTGCCCCCTGCCCTGCCCAGACCACCACAGCCCATACAGCCACTGATGCCCCTCCCGTCTCCACTGCTCCGGAGTAGGCCTTCTGCTGGGCCACCCAGTTCCCGTCTCCACCTCCCCCTCCGCTTCATGGACATGCCAGATCCACACGTTCTCTACCACCTACTTGGGATCAGCTGAAGTCACTAACAGAAGCAACAGAGGACATTGCTCGTGAACAAGGACTACTGCCTACTCCAATGATGTTCCTGGCCATGTTTGTTATTATTTCTTATCAGGTATTGACTGTTTCCGGAAGTACTGTTAATTGGACATGTGTTTCTCAACTTTGTATTCCCTTGAAGCCTGTGTTTTATTACAAATGTGTATGTTTTTGAAGGTTACAAATTATCTGCCTGGATTTGCCAGTGAAAATGCTAATTGTTTGTTTTGTTAAGGTTTGTGAGAAGCCTTGAGAGAACTTTAGGTACAGTTAAGCCAAATATAATTAATAAGTTAAATTTAAATATCAAAGATAAGCTAGTGGAATTAAATTTTATCTACTAATTTTATCATTCTTATGTTCAGCCTCACCTATGGACAGCTATCCTTGCCACGGCTCCTGTTACTTTTTACCGGGCTTCTGCCAAGAAGCCGACTTTGTTTTCTTTTGAAGCCTGTGTTACAACACCTTATGTTTTTCTTTTGATTACTCGTCATAGTATTTTTAATGTAACTGATAACAATTCATTGTTCAATGTATCATGTACAAAATGTGTTATCAGCTCCTGTGTATCTCCCACCACAGATCTCCTAGTGTTGTTTATTGTTCAACAACCTCCTTACTTGCTCTTACCATTTAAACTAGACTCTCCTTGGTATTCAGACCCAGGATTACAGGTTCTTCAGACAGTTACTAATGCTTTAGTCAGATCAAAACGTGTAGTTGCAGAAATTATCCTAGGAATTACTGCTCTAATAGCTATTATAGGCTCTTTTGCTGCCTCCACCACGGCACTTGTACAAAACGTCATACTGCCCAACATATAGATCAGCTATCTAGGAATGTTTCTTTAGCTTTAGCCACTCAGGAAATTATAGAAAGTTAGAAACTAGCATCAGTGCCCTTGAGGAAGCTGTGATTATTATCCTCATTCTCATTCTTTTTCCAGTCGTCTTCAGACTTTTGAGCAATGGTATTCCAGATGTTGCTGCCAATGTACATGGTCTTTATTTAACTAATAAAGAAGGGTGAGATGTGGGAAGCCGACAGCCCCCCAGTGTCTGACAAGGCCACATTGCCCTGCTCAGCACTGGATATTAGGGGTGCTGCCTTATGGTTGGTCATGTAATATCTCCTGCCTCTATGAACCCATGTGCCTTTCCTCCTATAGGAGACAATACTCATTGCATTTATGGCAAGTTCCTGTGATACCCCAGTGAGCTAACTACGCAGCCAAAGACGGGTAAGATCTCCTAAACGAGGGGAGACAACCTAAGCCAGGCGGTAGTTCCGTGGGGAACCCCTGAACTGAGATATTGGGGACTCAAGCCCCTTGGAAACTGAGGCACAGACCTCTGACAAACTCAGGCCAGAAAACTCAGGCCTGTGAGAAGCTGATGCATTTGCCTAAGGGCCCTGCTGTGAAAAGTCTCCTCAGAGGCCAAAGGTCTCCAGGCCATGAGAGTTCCAGGCAGCTTGCTGACCATGAGTTATGTTAACAGCTTTGTGTAAATTCCTTCGTTTAGTGCCTTGTTGCAGCAACAGATACTGAAGCTTTAACTAAGAAACAGATACAGCCCTCTGTAGGATAGAGTGGTGTGAGACCCCTTGAATTGCTAGGTATTGTATTTACATAGGAATAAAACTTTAGATGCTTTTACCCTAAACCAAGGTAACAGCTAGTCTTTTAGTAATAATTCAAGTATACTCCCTGAGAGTCTAGCTGCTGGAATTTGGGGTGATGACTAGGTAGTCATGGTAACCATTCCTTAGGAGATATATAGAGACAAGTCTATCCTTAGCATAAGATAGTCATGATAAACATTCTTTGGATGATAGGCAGAGACTGGGTCTGAGTCTCAGAGGTTATCACAGTGTAAGACAAGATAAATCCTATAATGGAAGAGTAAGTCACAGTGCACCCTGGAGAGAGCACTTACAGGGGAGTAGAAGACTATGTAAATGCTGAGAACTACAAACCACCAAATGCTTTGTGATTGAGGTAATGGTCAAGAGTCCCTATAAAACGGACATGTTATTACATTAAAGTGTGACACTCCTGCAAAACTTTTTCGGGTGTCTCCGCTCTCTTTCTTTTCTTTTTTCCTCGCTGACTCCGTCCCACCCGAGGGAATCCCTGGTCCTCGCGGGGACCGCTCCCCCCCCCCCACCAGAGATGGCCTGAAGGCGTCCTCTCAGACCAAGGTACTCACCTTCCTTGAATCTCTGATGGACGGTAGGTACTCCTTCCTTCTACGGACCTGAAGCTGGGGTCGCTGCCATGGTCCTAATAGCTCTCAGACTTTCTAGGCGGAAATCAGTGGAAGTCACATCCCAGCAGCATTTGGGGGGTCCCCAGGACTGATACAAGGGACATAACTTGCTTCTGTGGTGTCCTGCACTCCTCCCTCTGGTCCCCACCTGGACCGAGCAGGATCTGTGTCTCCATCCTCTGCCTACCTTAATCTGTACTCGTTGCCAGTTTTTAAATTTCCAGGGAAATAACTAAATTTCCTGCTGCTTCCTCCACAGATAGGCTAACATAGAGCATAAATATTTTGACCATCAGCTCTCTTACAAAGTACCTCTCCTCTCAACCAAAGAGAAGTAATCCAATAAAACAGTCAAAATAAGCTTCCCTGCAAGGAGTATTAGATAAAACCATAATCAAGAGAAAGATGATGGGAGTGATCCAGGGTATGTAACTTTAATCATTGCCAGCTATCTTGGATTCTGACTCTCCAGTTGAGGTATCAAGATGATTCTGGCACATAACATAGTCTGTAGGGTTCAGAATGGGTGATATTTGTGGACTACAAATGGGTCCTGAACCATACAGAGGGGTAGAGTAATTACAAGTAGCAAGAAGACCCAAAATTTCAACAAGAGTTCATATTGATGCTAGTCCAGACCCAACACCCTCTTGTCAGCAGGAACCAGTAGTTTTAGGATTACTGTGGAGTATGGTCAGTGGAAGCTACTGTCAATGGTCTCAGCTAACTTTTCTTGAGCACTTAGTATGACATCATTACATTGCCCTCTCCTAATGAAAACATTTGTCTTTGCGATCTTGGATACTAGTGCTTTTAACTCCGTATAATGTAGTTATGGAGATGCACCTTGCTATTTCCTCCCTGAATCTCTGTTTTCCTTTGCCCTTGAATATGTAATCAGTTAAATGTATCTGTGAAGCTTGAATGCCATGGTGACTGAAAAAGTCTTCCATTAATGTTTTACTGGATGGTCCCTGAAAGAAGCATTAGATCTTCTGAAAAACAGATGGGTTTTAGAATTCTGAGGTCAGTAATAGGATGACACCCAATCCAGAAAAGGAAGCATAAAGCCCAAAGACTGTGATGAGTAAAAAACAGGAAAATATCAGGGCCGGCTGAGTGGCTTAGTTGGTTAAGAATTGGCTTAAAACGCATGTTCTGAGCATCATGGTTGCTGGTTTGATTCCCACATGGGCCAGTGAACGCTGTGTCCTAGCTGAGCTGTCGCTGAGCTGCCAACAGGTGGCAGGATGGCTCACTGAACAAGATTGCCTGTTCAATGGTGTGCAACTAAAGATTGAAGCTGAGCTGCCGCCCAGATGGCTCAGTAGCTAGGGCATGCATTCTTAACAACAAGGCTGCTGGTTCGACTCCCACATGGGATGGTGACTATACACACCCACAACTAAGATTGGACACAGCACCTTGAGCTTAGAGGCCATGAGCTGCCGACAGGAAGCCAGATGGTGACTGGGGCCCTCCACAATGAAGATTGAAGAACAACAACTTGGCTGGTCCCCTCTCCCAATTTCCCAATAAAATCTTTAAAAGAAAAACCAAAACATGTAGTGTGTGTGTGTTGTGTTTTTTTTTTAATTAACTAGAGAAAAAGGAAAATGTTTAAATGGTGGTTGGGGTTGTGTGGATTTTATTAAACCATAAGCAAAATTCCTTGTCCTAATTTCATTATGATGGGAGTGGGGAGCACCATTAAACCAAATAAATAGATAATATGGTATTTTAGAAGGTATAGAAGAAGATAATTTACATGGAGAAAATTCAGCAGAAAAGGACGATTGTGAACTCTGGGTACAGAAAGTCATAACAGCTGTAAAGAAATTTGTTTGAAGAGCTAGAGAGGGCACTACCCAGTCTACCTGCATATGGGGGACAGGCTTCGGAGAGGCATTATCTTGAAGAATGTGTAATTCACCAATTCTTACCTTAAGTCCTTATAGGTGTCTCAACAACCTCATACTGAATTCATCTTATTTTTTCCCAAATATATACTCTTCACTCTCTCACCCCATGCCCCATGCAGTTGATTCTGCTAATTGAGTATGTTGAATCCAAGTTCTTCTCCACGCCCACTATCTTCCAGAGTAATGCCATAGCTTCCAAAGAGGTCTCCTTGCAGCCACTCTCACCTCTCTTCCTGCTGTCCCCCATTCTGTCACCAGAGTGGTCTTTCTGAAATGCTCTGCATTGCCTAGGGGATAAACTTCAGACCCTTAACATGCATCCAAAACTCTCCATGACTTGGCTTCTTCCCCTTCTAAGAATTTTCTTTGCAAGAATGGGACTGAATGCAAGTAACAGAATCCTTATGATTCTTCAGAGGCTTTTTCAGTTTTCAATCTCAGTCCATATGAGGAGGAATATTGGTGATACAGCAATGGCATTTACTGAGGAACTTGATCCTGTACAGAAATTTTGTGGACAAGATTAGAGAATACAGAAGTAGGCGACAGTTATCTGGAGGACCTGTTGATATTGGCCCAGAATATCAGCAAGATTTGGAGATGGAGCTTTTTAAGCTTAAGCAAATGTATGGTAAAGCAGACATGAATGCATTCCTTGACTTCAAATTCGAAGATCCCAAATTTGAAGTCATTGAAAAACCCAGTCCTGAAGAAATTGTGTAAAATTTATCTGGTAATTTGTCCTAGATAAGTTGTACAACTGATCAGAAGTATCAGAATAAACATCTTATTTCACAACTGTCAAATGTTATTTTAATTCTGATTCCAAATAAATTATTTAGTGATGTTTGGAGGGAGGGAATTTTCTTCGCCCTTTCCTCAAACAAGTCTACAATAAATTATTTACAGTTTCTCTAATGTGCCCAACTGTTTCCATTTTCCTCTTGTTACACGTTGTTTTGAGTTTGGAATCACCTGTTAACTGCCTTTTAAATTGCCACTTGCCCTTCAAAATCCACTTCATTTCATGGTCTTTCTGAAGTTAGTTCTGCTGGCTTATCCATCTTTCCTGAGCCCCTTACCTATGCCTTACTCATTTTGGATTCTCAGCACCTAGACCAGTAGTAGTAGGCACATAGTCGGAGCTTAATAATTAGTAGTGAATTTGATTTTAGATATATGGCAATTTGGATGACTCAGGGGCAGTCAGATAGAGAAATGACCCGAGAAAAGTGCTGGCAGCAGCTGCTACTGCCTTAAAAGTAATGGCTGAGGCTTCGCAGGAGAACTACGTAAGCACAGAATGGTAAAATAAGGAAAATGCTGAACCAGGAAGCCTCAATTAGTGACTAGGCCGAGGTAAAGGAGAGTAGGAAGAAGTTTGGGGATGGAGTCTGGCATATAATAATAGGAGCCAAGTACATAAAACACCCTCTTTTAAGATGCCTAAAAAACCAAGCATAATCCTATCTAGAAACACTGTCACCACGTCCTATCTTTCAGACCTTATCCTGTGTCTATCTATACTTGCAAGTCAAAAGGAGTCATTTGGTTTGTAACCTGCTTTTTACACTTGACTATCTCTGGAAACGTTTGCAAGCGACTATTCCCCTATATTATTTTTTAACGGCATCGAAGGCCTTTCTATACAATGCTCTCCAAAGTGAGAATGGGGAGAGGAAGAACCCGTCAGATTGGGAAGCCGTCGGGGGTGCTTCGGCTGTGGGTGGCAGGAGAGGATGGGCGTGGGGAGCACCATGAACCCAAATAGGCAAAGGCGAGGGCTGCGGCGCCGGGCGGCCGCAGGGGGGCGCGGCGGAGCGGGAGGAAGGGGCGGCGCGGGGCGGCGCGGCGCGCAGCGGTTACTCCGGGCGGGCAGTTGAAACCGAAGGAGGGAGACGCTGCGGCCCCACGCGAAGGCGGCGTGAGGGTTGCTAGAGCCGGGCCTCCCCGGAGGCGAGGCGGCGGCTTCTCCCGGGCGCGCCGGGCAGCGCTACCTCTCCGCTCGGCCGCCCGTCGGCCTGGGCGCCGCCTCGATCCCCAGGTGGGCAGGAGCGGGGGGCCCAGGAGGGTGCCGGCTGGCGGGTCTCCGGGCGCCCCACTTGCTTTCTAGGTGCTGGGACTGGAGAGAGGCGCCCCGAAGCCGCCCGCTTCCCTCGCTCCGCTCCAGGTGACACGCACGTAGCCTCGGCCTTTCCGTGGCTTCCCGGGGGCTCAGCCGAGCCTCCCCGCCGCCCGGCCTTGGGACGGTCCCGGGAGGGGCGCCCTGGTGAGACCGGTGCCCACCCGCCCGCGGGGGGCGCGGGGGGCGCCAGTGACGGCGCCGCGGCTCCCACTGCGTTTTCACAAACTCCAATTTGGGAGGCTTCCTCCGTTCTAAGGCTAGCTGGAGAACGCGAGGATATTAGCATCCCGGCTGTCTGGAAAGCTGAAGGACATTCAGAATGAGTTAGGCCTTTCCACGTGTTAGAACTAATCCCTGCAAAGTGCACTTTTGGTGCCCTTCACACGTTAGCAGTCACCGTTAGTTAGTACGTTTCAGTTAATTGCTCGACCTAAAGTTTTCTCTTGAAGTGGCATTTCTTTGATATGCATTTTCAAGGCAACCTGGGAGAGTTTCTTGTTGGGAAGCCTACGTAATTTTGACATCTTAAGAGCTCACTGTTTACGGATGGTAAGATTTTCCCACGTTAACAAATGAGAGAGATTTAGTTTTAATATAGCTAAAGCATAAGTATTTCTCCGGTTTGACAAGTGTGTTTAAAATTTATGTTTTAAAGAGCACTATGGAGATCAGTGTTCTCCACCCTTTTATCAGGAGCCTGGTGTAAACAACTGAATATCGAGGAGGCTCTTCTTTGATTTATCAGTGAACTTTTGAATCAATAAAAAGGAACGAAGCCAGGGCCGGCCGAGTGGCGCGGTGGTTAAGCGCTGGCTTGGGAAGCCAGCGGCCCCAGTTCGGGTCCCACATATGAGGGCCAGTGACACTGCCCTCAAAAAAAAAAAAATTAACTAAGCCAATGGGCATTCTGTAATTTTGCATGAACAATTTTAAATAACTAAAAAACTAAGTTTTGAAAAACCCAGTTTGTTTGAGACCAGTGTCTTGGGGTAGTAGAAATATGAACATGATGACTGCAGAGAAAGCACGTTTGAGGTAACTTCAGATGTGTAGATGAACAGAAAAAATTAGAAGAAAAATTCCTTATGTTTATAACAAGTAGCCTATGGTTTTTAGGGAGAGAGGATGCTATATCTGCATCCCACTTTGTCTAACAATTTGCTTGTTTCCCAAAATCTAGCTCGGTGAGACATCTAGTGGTGAAATAGTAGAATAGTTATATTTGTTTTAACTTTTTAAAAGGATTTCTTGACCTGATTTTTACCAAATGACAGTAGTGAAAATTGTTACTTCATAGAATGATTCTCCGGGAGAGGGAAACATTCGTGGGTGAAAGTGAAATTTGGAAACACGTATCTTATTAATATTTTGGAAACAAAAATTGTTTTAAAATATACAAATTATAGAAAGCAAAGTTTGATAGTCTTGGCTGGTAATCATGTACAGAAGATAGCAGTGATTCTCACGATCTGTGGGGATCTAGATCAGAATAAAACGTGTGAGATTTACCAAAAAGGAAAATAGGTTTAAAAGGTTGAAAAACACTTAGATATTTTGCCTAATAATAATGATCATTGTACCATAAAAAAAGGATTTCATTGTATGGTTTGAGTAGCAATTAAAAAAAAAAAGCTCATGTATTCACATGTTTAATTAATATAACAGGCATAAATAAATTACTTTCCCATTATAGCCAACTAAAATATATCTTCCCAGGATCTTTTAATAGAGAAAAGTTATGTGTTTGGTTTGGAGAAAACTTTGAAAGAATAAGTTTTCTTAGTGTTTTTGAATAATCTGGAGAAATATCAGAAACTATGATAACTTTCTTAGCTTTCTTTGAGTTAAGATTTAATTCAAGTTTCTAAAAAGAAGGAATGTGATACTATTGAAAAAATTAAGAAGTCTTTCCTAGTGGCATTACAAATATGATTACTGAGTCACATTTCTTCTTTGAGTAATTTACTTGAATTCTTTATTTGAAATTTCAAGAATATTATAAAGGGTGGGTTTCCCACAATAGCTGCCTGTTATCTGTGAATTCAAACCTGCAACTGGACCTTATATTTCAAAATGCAGTAATACCTTGGTTTGCGAGCATAATTCTTTCCGGCAACAAACTACTCGTATTGCAATACCCTCATTTACCACGTTAAAATGTATTAGAAATGTCTGTTCTTTTTGTGGAATACTTGCAAACCACGTTTTTCGCAATCCAAGGTTTTGCTGTATTTAGAAGATGAGACATGAATGAGTATAACATGCTGACTTTGAAATGGCCTTATATCTGTGACGCAGTGATTCTTTTGATTAGCTCAAGAGGATGTGTTAGTAATTTATCAATGAGCCAGAGTCTTTGCAAAGGTGTAAGTGTGGAAAGCAGACCTTGTGAATGGTCATGGGGACTGAATTTCTGAGACAGGCCTTTGTTGTAGGTATACATAACAGTATCCTGAAGTTGCTTAGCCAAATTGCAGTTAAATCTGGTGGCAGCACTCATTTGACACATTTCCTAAAGACATGTTTAAAAATTAGCAGATAGGTTTTTTTAAGCAGCTTTATTTACATCCCAGAACTTTGAAATACCCAGCTGACTACATATAGGCCAGCACAAATAAGCTAGAATATTACAGCAACAGTTATGTACTTTAGTGCTGTTAAAACCATAAGGTAGTAAAATCATCTAAAAATGATTCTACCAGATTTTTTTCTCAAGTGTAGTTCAAGAAAATATTTGTGCCTGGTGCTTAGACTAGTCTGTGAATATTTATAAACTGAAAGTTTTTGTCTTTATGATGTCAAAAAGTAGTTTCAAGTAAAATACACATGAGTATATTGTAGAGTAGATTTGTTTTTTAAAGTAACTTTTTTATTGCCATAAAATTCCATTATTATCTGTACTCATAACAAATAATGTATTTTGGTGTAAGCTTGTGTGGCTACTCATTTCAAAGGAAGAGTAAAATTGGTTTTCACTTTGTAGAAACCGATTTTGAAGATGTCAGCAAGGCATTCAGATCATGCTCAAAGTGGGGAAGAAAATGAGGCGGACTCTCCTGCTGTCAATTTCAAGTACTCCAGCTTCAGAGATTTATGTTCCACATCTTCATTTCAAGATAGTGGCTACAGTGAGTTGTTAAAATCTTCCAGCTTTGATAATACAGATAAAGAATTTTTTGGAAAGGAAGAAAAACGTCCAACATTAAACTATGAACATCCTGAAATTTCAAGTCTGGGCTTAACACATCCTTTAGAGTCCCCCACTCAAAAAAGGAGATTTGTCTTCCATAGGAAGGAAACGGATAAAACCCCCCCAGTACTTTGTGAAACTCCTAAAGTTGGTGGAAAAAAATTTTTACTGCGCAGAAGGCTGGACATATCTTTCTCTCTTCTAAAGGGGGATTTTGAATCACAAAATAGTTCTCTAGAAAGTAGTATAAGCCAAGCTTTCAACTTTGAAAAAAATATTCCAAGCAGTGCTTCAGGTTTTCCAAGGCAAAATAATTTTAGTGATTTTGTTACTAGCACTTCAGAAGAAGTGACTTCCAGCAGTCAAAAATTGAGACTGAATTTTTCTCAACAGAAGACTTCCACAGTTGATGACTCCAAAGATGACTGTAGCCTGTTTGAAGTTGAATGTATATCTCCGATTCAGGGCAATAGTTTTAAAGACTCAGTCACCCATGACCTTAATGATAGCAGTCTATGTGTTAACGATGAGAGTCCATATCCGGAACTTCTGGGCTCCTCTGAAAGAGGAACAACTTGTGAAACAGATGAGGACATATTTGTGACTCCAGTAAGTAACCCTGTAGCAAACATTAAATTTAAGGCAAGTCAAAGGCTTTCTCCTTCAACTGCAGTGAGAGGCAATATTTCAACACCCAAAGATAGTGGTTTTAACTCACTTTGCTTGGATAAATCAGAAGATTCCCTCTCTGACCAGGAGGGTTCTTTTCAAGAATTACTTCAGAGACATAAGGGAACTCTCAAAGTGGGGTCAAAGCGTCTCGCAAGGTTGAGAAGGTTGTCCACCCTTCGGGAGCAAGGCTCACAGTCTGAGACAGAAGAGGAAAAGCAGATCATCCACTCTGACTCGGAAATAACACCAGCAGCTGCTTCAGACATCTTGGCGAGTCAGTCGAGCAGTGACAGTCAGAGTGGGGATTCGATTTTGAGCTTTAAGAATTTGTCAAAGACCCCAGCCTTGCAATTAGCGCATGAGCTCTTTATGAAAAGTAAAAGGAAAAGATTCCAGCAAAACAGTACACATGAATTCTTGGAAGAGAGGGATAGGGGGAGAATGGCCCTGCTGCAGTGTGTACTTGCAGGATTAATTGGCAAGAAAATGGGTATAGAAAAGCTGGACATCTTAACAGAATTAAAATATAGAAATTTAAAGCATATTCTGGCAATGGTTTTAGATTTCTTGACTGCAGAAAGCCTATGCAGGTAAGAATTTTTTTTTTTTTCTGAAATAAAGCTGCCTTTTATCACTTTTCTTAAAACGTTGGGAAAGCTTTTCCATGAGTAGTTTTCCTGCTTTTGTTTGTTTTGTTTTATTATTTCTCTCTTTGATTGTCTTACACTTTATCAAAGGTGGCTTAGTGAACTTCCTGACAGAGCTTACTGGTATAGTTCCTTCCACTTCAAAGCCTTCTTTAGAAGCAACAATATAGTCTTCTTCTGCATAAAGTTCATGTCAATCATTTGGGAAGAGAGTTCCTAAAAGTTGAACTTTAAAATTTCAAGATGACAAGCTTTATTCAACAAAGGTTATTTAATGATTTATTTAATAGTTATATCCTGTTTTCAGATTGCAAACTGTATTGAAGTTATGACACTTGGTCAGAAATAATGTAAAGCATTATGGTAACTAAGAAATGACAACATACAAAGGATACCATTTAGTTATTTAAGTTCTAGAATTGAAAAACAATAGTTAGCTTTCATTTTAGGGTTTGGTCTTTCCAGAGACCAAGGGAATATGGATTATTTCATTTTAATTGCTAACACAGAAGTGGAAATTAATTATGTTTTGGAATTTCAAGGTATTAGAAACTGAAGAATTTATGATCACAGAGATTTCAGTATACTGAGTGCTGCTACATAATTAAAGAGAACCTAAGTCAGACAGGAGTATTAGGGGTAGGAGCTAGTGTTACAAAGACTAAAGTGTGACTGTTCATACTAGCAATTTTAGGGAGTTGCAAAAGACAAGACCCTTGGGAATGCCATGACCAGGAAGGAGGGAAGCCATGTGGAACAGGATTTCTGTGAACTGATGGTTTGGGGAGGACATGCAGGAGAGTTAGTGAACTCCTTTTTAATAGGGATATGTCAAGAATTTGGTTCATTGAGTCCTTGCTGTTTTTATGGCCACTGCTTCTCTCAGAGCCCTTCTTCACCTTTCTGCCATGAATTAATTGGAGGCTGTTGTAGAGAAGTGTAGAATTTCATAGCTGGAAATCTGAGATATCTAGTCCAGTCGTGATTTTGCTGATGAGGAAACTGACCTCCAGAGAAATTTCGTGACCAGCCAACAGTCACTCAAGGAGATAAGAATAGCTCCGGATCTACAGTCGAGCCCTCTGATTTCTAATCCAATGTTTTCCCACACTATTTCTGAAAAGATTTCACCAGGAATGTATTTGTCTAACCTGAGTAGGATAATAAACAGATTAGTGCACCTATATTTTGTATGCCTTTTAAAAATGTTCAAATGAAGGGCCGGCAGAGTGGCGCAGTGGTTAAGCGCTGGCTTGGGAAGCCAGCGGCCCCGGTTCGGTCCCACATATGAGGGCCAGTGACACTGACCTCAAAAACAAAACAAAACAAAACGTTCAAATGAGATAAATTATTCATTTAAAAGATTAAAAGATGGCTGAGTTGTAGGAATTTTATTTTTATATGCTGGAGTATATTTGGATACAGACCAGTTAAAATAAAGACTTGGGTGATACTTTTGGGTGCTCATTTGTGGGAATTGATATTGAGTCATGTTTCAATAATTACCTCTCCTGCCCGGCCCTCCAAATTTATAGTGTTTGTACAGCAGAATGCATGTATAATGTTAGCAGTGTTTATTCTTGGTAATTTGAGGTTATGGTCAGTTGAAATAGCTGTGGCAAATGCCCAGTTATATAGTTCATTTCTTCACGTTAATGGGTGATTTTCTGCCTATTCCTCTTCATCAATCTAAGATACATGTATCAGTTTAGGGAGAGGCAATAGCAACTGAAGTGGCCACTATAGCTGGAAGAATATAATGTTGACAACTCAAGTATTACCTGGGGCCCTCCATAACAAGTGACTTTTTTTTTTTCAACTGACTGATCTTACTCCCTTTGATTTGTTAGAGTAATAAAAAACACCAGATTAACAGTTGAAGGATTATCTTTAATAATTAGTATAGTCAAAGTTATTGATATTAAATAAGCAATCACTGGACATAAATTGTGTTTTTTTCTTTAGCTGCTTCATTCTCATAAACTTTGGTTTATAAAATAGGAAATTTGTAGTGCTACCCATAATAATATTTAAAGCTTGGTGCTTAGTACTTCCAATGAAGGATTGATCGTTCTTACGTTTGTTTAATCAAAATGATAGATTTGTTAAATACATCAATAGGAGAAATTGATAAAAACATCTTGTGCTGTAGATCAGGGGTGAGCAAACTGCTGCTCATGAGCCACAGTCCGCTCTTTGGGTACGTACATGTGGCTCTGAAGTAAAATTGAAAATGAAAATAAAACTATCATAGTTTCATTTATAAAAAGTTTTAAAGGATTGAAAAATTTTCCTTATTTGTAAAAATATGGCTCTCGAATAGTTTTTAAATTGTTGTGAGGCACAGTATTGGCTCTTCCATCTCAAAAGTTTGCGGACCCCTGCTATAGCTAATAATCATTTGCTGAAGTCGTATTCTATACTTTCAATCTTAGTGTCACATTTAAAGTTAAATGCTCTTAATCTGTCTCTTTGTGGACTTATATAGGCTTTATATGAAACTATGTTTTTCCCTTAACCTTTTCTAACATAATAATCAATCAGCATAATGCTGGCATATATTTAATATTTTAATAGGATTTCTTTCATGTGGTAAAACAATGTGAAACAATATGGATCAAGCCATATTTTTAATGTAAATTTTTAGGTTTAAATTTACTGTCCAAATCTTTTTTAAAAAGTTTTTCGTATTAATTGCCATGTGCAGAAAATGTTAATCTTGTGGAATATATACAATATAAGGACTGATCTTTTTGTTATAGTGTTTGGAAGGTGAGCAGAAATTGGCGTGAAATTATAGTTCAAGATAAAAAAGCAAACCGGAGGAGGAAATTTTATATCGCACAACTGAAAACAGATTCTCAGGTAATGTATATAATAACTTTCTAAAATAGATTCTAAAATATAAATATCTAATCATCCCGTATTGCTGGACAACCTAATTTGGTTTTCCTGCTAATCTTCAACAGTTTCCATTTAGCAAACATTCACTTATAAACTCTTTACTTTTCCCAAACTCTTATTTTCTTCCAGACTGTCAGTGGAGTAGACTACCTAGCATCAAGAACATCTTGTTGGGTTCATTGTTTAAGTATATGTGTTGTTAGCAGTATTTGAATAGCAGTGATATGCTGAATCCTATTCACATTTAGATCTTCTTATAGCATTTTCCATTCAGTCTTTTGAGTGGATATTATGTGGCAGTCAGTTACTTAGATTCCAATGGTGAACATTTCTTACATGGTCTCTGCTCTCTTGGAGCTCTTACCCTGTGGATGATACAGGTAAACAGGTGATTACAATCCAGGTGTGTTAGGGGAAGCCCAGAGTTAGTTCTGTTGGAATATTTAAAAGGAGTGTTTCAAGATCCAGCCATGTTGTCACAAATGGCAGTATTTCATCTTTTCTTATGACCGAGGAATAGTCCATTGTAGATATGTACCACATCTTCTTTATCTAATCATCGATGGAACGACACTTTGGCTGTTTCCATGTCTTGGCCACTGTGAATAATGCTGCAGTGAACATAGGTGTGCATATATCTTGAGATTATCATGCTAAGTGAAATAAGTCAGACAGAAAAAGTCAAGAACCATATGATTTCACTCATATATGGGATATAAAACTGAAAGCAATAGACAAACAAGATGGACAAACAAAAAATCATTGACACAGATAACAGTATAGTGGTTACCAGAGGGTAAGTGGGAGAGGGATAATAGAAGAGGGTAAAGGGGGTCAAATATATGGTGATGGAAGAACTAACTCTGGGTGGTGAACACACAATGCAATATATAGATGATGTATTATAGAATTATACACTTGAAATCTATGTAACTTTACTAACAATTGTCACCCCAAGAAATACAATACAAATTTTAAAATAAAGTAACAAATAACTAAAAGGAGTGTTTGATACTTGGGAATCAAGAGAAGGTTTCTCAGAAAACTTGCATCTCAGCTGAGGCTTTAATGATGAATTAGCAGTTAGCCAAGGGAAGACAAGGAATAGTGTTTAGCAGAAGGAATAACGAATATGAAGGCCTGGAAGTGTGTGAGCATGACAGAGCATGACAGAGCATGACAGATAAAGCTTCATAAATGTGTGCTCCCTTGAAGATGTGAGGTCCAGCTTTGAAGTTACAAGACAAGTCCTACAGAAGCTGATTAATCCTGCCTAGGGACACTACTTGATATAATAGGCATCTGCTGACTCTGGCTTATATTTATTATACGTTCAACTTTTAGGTCTTTCTCAGGCATAATACCAAAAGATACTCGGAGATCTCACCCCCTTATTCTTGTTCTAGCAATAAGCATTTAATAACATAAGTAAATTTCTAATTTGATTAATAACTGATATGAAGCATCGCATAAACAAATATGAACACCTAGATACAGATCAGTGGGTTTCTCATTACAGTGGAATATTAGGGACTGCTGTTAACTAAAACTTTGACTATCTGTTTCACTTTGAACTTTACCTTCTCACCTATGATTTATGACTTATTCACAGCTTCTGGCTACTTACAGCTACAATTGCTGCCTCTGGGAGCTTAAAATAGTTCCTTCCTAACATATCTTTTTTGAGTGCTCCCTTACATGCTAAACTTAACAAACAATTTTTAAGCCAGGACCTATTAATATTAAACTTTTAGCTCCATGTACTCCTTACATTTTATAAGAAAGAAACCTGTAGCTGTGTTTGGCAATCCTTCAGGTAATTCTATATAAAATATTCAATCTTTATAGCCTACCCACTACTTTTTTTTTTATCTTGGTTTCTTAAAGGACTGTATTTTTTGTTTTCTTGTTTTGGTTTTCTTTCCAATTTTTTTTTCAAAGTAAAACATATACATGGTTAAAATAGTCAAATTGGACAATGGGGCTTATAACAAAAACACCTTCTCCTGCCCTCTCCCTTCCGACTCTTGATTCTTGCCTCATCAGGGCAATCACTTTAAAATCTTTAGTTATAATAGTGAAGATATTAATTGCCTTCCTAACATGTCTTTTTAGATATGGTCCTTCTGATATTTACATCCACATTTTTAAATAGCATGCCTTTATTGCCATTTCTTGACATTTTTCTGTAAAGGGGTTGTTCTCTAACCTCTCAGCATTACTACCACTCTTGAGGTACCTACCTCTCTCTGAATGCCTTTCGCCCTTTGTCCTATCTTAACTAATATAATGACCCCATCATTTGGGAGCGAATCAGAATTAGATGCTCACATTATGAAGACTGTTGAGATTGTTATGACTTTTTGACAGCTGTAATATGTGGTGCATATGATTATACCTTTTTTTCTTATATAACTTCCAGAGTTAATAATTGCCCAGTGTCTTTCTTTTTTGCTTAGTGTTTCTCTATACAGATCCCTGATTCATCTCCTCTTATCCACCAGAACTGGAAATCTCCTCTGTGTAAGTCCAAACAAATCAAGTATTCTACCTGTTCCTTCCTTTCTTTAGAGCCATCCTCCTGGTGCCCTTTTCCCTCTCATTCTAATATGGACTGCTTGCTTTCTACCTGAATTATCCTATTGGATCATTAACCAAAACAAAAATTACAAAACAAAGTTGTTAGATGGTTTTCCTCACAGTTGTATAGCATCACTGAAAACTCCGTAGTGTGAAAATGAAAAGGCACAGACAGACCAGCTGTGTGTAATAGGATCTCAATTTTGTGTTTGCTTTGCAGCAGTGAGAATGAGCATTAAAATTAGAATACTACACCTTTTCTATTGAATTTCTAAATTTACTCTGTTCTTCACTGTTTTCGTATAATCATGGAAATGAACAATCATAAGGTGACCCCACTCTCACTTTTAGATGTTTTCTGGTAACATGACGATGACTGTTTCAAACATTTTGGGTGTTGACGAATATGTGCCTTAGTTAATTGCTTTGCCTTGTATCAATCAGAGATAGCAGCGTACATTTTAAGCTCCAGGAGAACAGGCATTGGACTGTTTTATTTACTTGGCACCTTTAGGTGTTCTATAAATATTTGTTAAATGAATGAATGTTTCTTCTGTGGCTGAAATTTGCTTCACCATATCTCTATTCATTTTTTTTAATTTTTTTTGGTGCATGCGTAATCACTGTGTTTACCAACTGCATCAAAGTTCATTGAAATTTTGTCATATGTGTTCTTGTGTCATGTGCTTATGGCCTATGCTTGTGGCCTGTGCTGCAAATCATTCATACAAATGTAATATAAAGAGATGAATTGAGTCCTTGAAAAATTTCAACTATTTATTCTAATTTCTGAAAATCAATATTCATCCATTATACTTATTCATATGTTATTAAACAGTTAATCATGTAATTTTTCATGGCCAGCTAACCTCATTTCCTATATTTATCCTACTATAATTTCTCATGTTTTAGGTCTCCCCACTGTTAGGAGCCAATTGTGGCTAAGGTAGACTGTCAAGGGAGAGGAAACACAATTATACTTGGCCACATGAAGCAGCTCACCTGCGGTACATTTAATTTTGATAATTGGTTAAGAATGCCAATGTGTTGAAAAAAAATTACTTTTTTTTCACTACCAACTTTAACAAAGTAGAAGGCTATAAAGGAATACTCATTGAAAATATTTCTTGGCTGAACATTTGAGTGATGTGGAAATCCAGTTCAGATAACAGTGATTTCTTTTTCTCCTTTTAAAGTATCAAAGCTGTTTAAAACTTAAGGGTAAAAATAAATTAAGTATTTACAAGTATTGCAAAAATCAGCCAAACAAATCGGGTGTCGTGGTCTAACCAGGCCCATTATTCTTTTGACATATGGCTAAGGTAAGAAACCTTCAAAGAATTCCATGATATCCTATAGCAAACTTTAAAAAGGATTCACCTCTTCTTAGACCTTGGCTTAAAACGGGTTGGCAAACTCCGGACTGAGGGCCAAATCCTGTCTGTCACCTGTGTTTTTAAATTAAGTTTTATTGGAACTCAGCCCTCCCTGCTCTTTCATTTATGTGTCTCTACAGCTGCTTTTGTTAAAATGGCAGTTGAGTAGCTGCAACTATCTGGCTTGAGAAGTGTAAAATATGTACTATCTGGCTCTTTTCAGGAAAAGTCTGTCAACCCATGCCTTAAACAGAAAAATAACCGATCATGCAAACTTAAAGCTAACATTTATTGTTTTAATTTTTTTATTTACATATATTCCTTTGACTTTTAAATGTTAAGATGAAAGAAAAAAATTTTCTAGAAAGAAATAGCTTAGGGACAAAATTCTAGTTTGGAACCCAGTTCCAAACATTTAAATACATGTGCATCAGAAAACTGTCCTGGAACTTTTGATATTACGGTACTGACCCCTCTTGTCTTTCACCACAGGGGGCTATTTTAAGTGTTCAGGATGCTGCCACTCGGCTCCATCTTTTAAATCGATCAGCTTTAAGATCTGTACAAGCTCAGGCTAGGATACCAGGTTCTCAGAAAGAACAAGTTGCAACATTTTCTCCTTGGGGAGAAGTTTTGACACCTATAGCAAGCTCTTCAGTTACTCACTTACATAGTAAACAGGAAGAATATGTTAAGGTGAGTATTATAAGTTATTAGAAAGAAATATTTACAGAGTTTGAAATAAAGCAATTCTCTATATGAAACTGGAAGATTTAGTCTATATGCTTTTACTGCAGGTTGCCAAAACACTTTTTATTGATGAAGCATTAAAACCTTGTCCAAGGTGCCAATCCCCTGCTAAGTACCAGCCATATAAGAAAAGGGGACTGTGTAGCCGCAGAGCCTGTGGTTTTGACTTTTGTGTGTTATGTTTGTGTGCTTATCATGGGTCTGAAGAATGTAGTAGAGGAACAGCAAATCCAAGAAATAGAAAAGATATTCTTCCAGGAAGTGCCCAGAGTAAGCGGAATTTAAAACGCCTCTAAAGAGACTTTAAATATAAAAGAAGCATTTCCCCAAACAACGTTATGTCTGACTTAAAATTATGAACATTTTGAAAGCATGCAAATTTCCCCATTAATGACAGATGATGATTTGTTTCCTATTTTGTATATATTATAATCCATGTCATTGTATGTTTTCTTTAGAGTTTTGAAAAAAATTTTATTTTACTGTGTCACTTTTACCCATTTTAATAATATAGTGTTTTAAATAAAGAATTTTCAATGTTATCATATATATGTATTTAACTGTTTCATGTAATATTTAAAAATTGTGCATTTCATCACTATGTGTTGAAATGTTCTTCAATCACTTTTAAAAAATAGTTTTCCAAATAATATTAAATTTTTGAACTTGAGATAGATGGCCTTATGGATTTGGAAAATGAGTATTTGAAATGAAATATAAATAAAATGTTTTCAGAAGTCCTATTGAATATAAATCTTTCTCTTAATTTGGTGAGAGTCATATTTGGACAGACTTCTGGTTAAATAAAATTTACTTAATATTGATTTAAATAAAATTTACTTGATAACTAAGAAGACATAAAAATAAATTATTAGACATATGTGGTTATTCACAATGGGAATCTTAGTCAATAAACTTTATAAGTCATATGTTTCATGTAAGAACTTTTTAAAATTCCAGAACTATGGTTACTGATTTCATTTGTTTATTCTAGTCTGGGTATCAATATTGTGACAAATTTGGGCTGTTTGGAAAAAGGTTTTTTAAAATAAAATTTATTAAATTGTTTATAATGTACCTCTTTCCAAAAACGATTTGAAGTTGTATAGTTCATTTAAGAAGAGCAGCAAGAGGGGTGAAAAGGATAACTAGTGCGTTGTTTTGTACACCTGAAACTAATTAAAAAATAAAAATAAAAAGAGCAGCAAGAAAGAGGTAAGTTCTACTGTTAAACAAATTGCTAAACCCAGGGGAAAATTTGAAGATAGTTTCATAATTTCTTTGTATCTGGGTATCTGATGTGTGTATGTCTGTGTACACATACACACACAGATTTAAAATGTAGCTTTCCTTATACATTATTTTAATAAGACAGTTTTAAAGTGTGCATTAGATATAGATATATTTGGAAAAATCTGCCCTAATATTTTTCTTTTTGAGGGCAGTGTCACTGGCTCTCATATGTGGGAACCGAACCGGGGCTGCTGGTGTCCCAAGCCAGCTCTTAAACACGGCGCCACTTGACCGGACCTGCCCTAATATTTAATTTGTAGTTTAACTTACTAAAATTTTTTGATTAACTATTAAATATTAAATTTTATCTATATCCTTTCTAATTTCACAAATAATTTTTGGAGGCTAAATATAAATATGAATAAATTGTTGGTTGTATTTAATGTTACACAATCCATAAATTTTACATCACATTTTCTGATATACTTGATTCTAACCAAATTTAGTTCTCAATATCTATTTAATTTCCAGAGATATTTTCCGCATCAGGATCAATATACTTACTAATGTTGTTCAGTTAAGATTTTACTTTTTTCCTGCATCAGAAAAGTTTCTTTGTTTTTAGGAATTATTCCCAGTCTTGATTCTCTTAATTTATGAAATCAACCCTTTGATTTAATCCAAACTGTGTACTTACCTTTGACCTTTCTTTCTGTGGCTCAGATCAAATCATATATTTTTCTATGATATGTACATTTTTGCTATTTTATGCTCTGGATTTCTGCCTACCATTCCAGAAGTGACTTCTTAGGTTTTAAAAAGCACAGATCCATGATATGTTTTTGAAAAATGAAATGCAAGATTGCTTATATGATTTTAAGTGTTTACATTTCCCAATATCTTATAAGTTTTTGTATTTTATTGCAGAATAATGGAAAAGGAAAGGCAAATGTTTCTTTTACATCTTTACACATGAAATTGTCAGTAGTGCAATGGAGGAATCTGGAGTCGTATTTCTAGCCCATATGAGGCACTTTGTTATTGTCTTGTGTTTTGCAATCACACCGCCCTCTGTGTGATCACATGCATCATCTTATGGTTACCCAGTTTACTAAAATGTAATATTTCACTCTGGTGGTGAAAAAGTAGATTATTAGCACATTTAGTTTTAGAAATCAACAATTACCATGTGTTCCTCTTTACTTGTAGGTACTGTTAACAATGGAAGTTCAAATTTTTTATATTTCTGATTTTAATTAAAATTTTAGTATTATGATCAAGTAGTAATGAACTAGTATTAGGACTGAATGCCCCATATTTTAATGATTCTATAATAAAACTTTCTGAGAAAAAAACTTAGAGTAAGTATTCAAAAAATAGGTTTTACATTTGTGATAGGGTAAAGAGGTAAATAAGTTAACTAGAAGAAAATTATACAGTATTCATGAACAATTGTATTAAACAAAGGCTCCAGCTATCCAGAAAACAATCAGCGTTATCCTAATCATTATAAATTATTATGTGTTATCATAACTGACTGGAGCGCTTACCCTCGCTGTATGCTCCCATAACATCCTGTCCTTCCTCTGTACGGCACTTAGTTCACTTTATTTAAATTGCTTTTTAAATTTTCTTTCCCCATGAGGTATAAACTCTGTGAAGGCCTGGACTATTATGTTTGACTTAAAATACTATTGCATCCCTAGTACGTAGCCTAGTGCCAGGCAAGTAGAAGGTGTTCAATAAATATTTATTGAATGAGTAGATTTTTTTTAGTACTACTACTAATTTCTATCCAAGTAAACCATTATACTTCTATCCTAATAATTTAATTTCTCAGTATTTGATTTCAGTGATTAATGCATCATTAAACAAAAAAGTGAAATCTAACTGATTTCTTAAATTGCTTTTAATACATAATCAGTAGATTTGTTTGGCTTACTCATTCTTTTAGCTGATTTTTTTACAACTGGTTAGAGTGTAATGGAAGAAGTGCTAGGCTAGGAGTCAAAAAGCCTCAGTTGATATCCTGAACTACTTACTAACTGTGTTCTTATGCAAGTTACTTATTGATTCTGAGCCTATTTCTTTTATCTATAAATAAGAGAAATTAAAATAGATGATGCATTGTGAAATCATTATTAAAATTCTAAGTGGACACCAATCTGTATTAATACACATTTGGCTGCATGTGACTAGAATAAAATGAAACTGCATTGGTGAGGATAGAACACATGACCTTGATATCAGTAGCTTTATGCTGAATGAAACTATAAAGTCAACCTCTAACTTGCTTGTAAAAAATGTCTGAATTGAGCATTTACTATAGATAGGCACTGTTCTAAATCCTTTACATGTGTTAACACATTTATTCCTCACAGCAACTTTATAAGGCAGTTATTATTCCTTTTACATATCAGAAAACCAAGAATCAGGTTAAATCTAAGATCACACAGACGCAAGTGTGGGGAGTCAGGATTCTAGCAGAGGTAGTCTGCCACTTGTACATGACAAATGTCTCTGCAGAGCCCCTTTTGGTAAATTCGGTGTATAATTACCATGTCTTAAATGGAAAATTGTTTTGTTGTTTAAGAAAAATCTATTGGTATACCAGAAAAAAATCTATTCTAATTTAGAACAATTCTGCCTGAACAGAGTAGTTTCTTAGCTCATGAGTGGCTTAGACAACTCTATCATTTGAAAAACTAAATGAATTGCATGAATATACTATTACCTGAGAGCTCAGTTCAAGAGAAAGGCTACTGCCCTGGTCCTAAGTTCTTTGTAGTTTAAAGACAAGGCATTTTGAAAACAGGAATAAATGTTACCATATTCCAGTAATTACTACATTCTTATAGTTTTTAATGATTGAGTGAGATAAACTAATAAGAAAAAGTTCACCAAACATTTATTGATGGTCTACTCTGTGTTCCCAAGAAGATTCCAAAACAAGAGGGCTCAGGCCAGCCGAGTGGCTCAGTTGGTTAAGAGCTCACTAAAGAGTGCGAGCTGAGCTCTGAGCAACAGCAGTTAGATGCCCAGCCTGAGCTGAGCTGCCGCTGAGCTGCCAACAGGTGTCAGGATGGCTCAGCTATTAAAAAAAAAAAAAGTGTGCAATCCAAAACAAGAGGGCTGATTAAACATGGCACTTTATTTTGTTTCACTTAAATAAGGACATAAGGAAAAGAATGAGTGTTAATTCTGGAGAAAACCAATAAATGCTTTACCTTCTACTGACTTAGGATAAGAACCTCTCTATATTTCCCCCTTAAGAGCCTTGTTGACTAATGGGCAGGAATATTTTTTTCTATTTGACTTATACTTGTTTCCAGGAAGGATAGGTATTTCCCATTTCTGACCCCATTGTTTGGGGGAAAAAAAATGTCGAGAAACTTGTGATATGTAATACAAAGAGAAACAACACTTTAAGAGTTATTTGATCATTTTATGCCAGCATTTCTATGAGTGCAAATATGGATGTTTAAACTTATTCCCTATTTAAATAATAAAATCATTATGAATTTCTTAGCAATAATTTAAGGTTACAAGTGCTGTTGAGAAAACATTTTGATACTTAGCACTGTGTAAAGTTAAGTTTTTCTATTACCTTTGCTTACTTTATGTTATAGCAAAATTGTGAAACTAATGACACAAAAATTTACTGAACATTTTCAACACTTGATTTCTTATGTTCCTTGCTTGCATTAAGTTATTTATATGGCTTTATTTTAATTGTGCCACTCAAAAAAATTATTGTAACATATAGAAAATGATTTAAATGTGTTAAAAGATGGAAATACCCATTGTTTCTGTGTGGAGGGTAAATATTTCGAAGTTCACACTAAACATTCCACAAGGGGGCACCAACAACTCATTTATGGTGATTTTGGCTAACTTTCAAAAAAGTAAATTTAGCTTTTAGTATTTGACGTTGATGTACTGTGACATTGCCAGATAGGGGAAATGTTCCTTAATTTTTAAAGTGTATATAGAATAAATTTTGGTAATAGTTATTACTCAGAGTTGCTAATTAAAATATTTTAGCTGGCTTGCAAGAGTGCACTTTTCTGGGATGACTTTCAACAGAGCACCTTGTTGGCAGCGGGGTCTGTGCTTTAGCCATCTGTGTTTACTTGCCCAGTGGCTCTGCCCTCCTGGCTCCCTCACCATGGACTGTGGAGCCAGAGGAGTGGAAGACACAGTCGAAATGTGAAGGTGAGTGGTGAGTGCTGGGTTATGAGTGGAGGAGGCGCCCTACCAATTATTTCCCTCTGGCATTCTCCTTTCTGCAGAAAGGTGGTGCCTGATTCAGGTCCTAATCACATCCTGCCTAGATCCCATAAATGCCTTCTAACACGTCTCTGCTTTTGCTTTCTCCCCATCTGAATCTGTCCTTAATATTCATTGCCAGGTTATTTGTACTAAAATGTGGCTCCAATTACGTTGCTTCCTATTAAAAATGAAGCAGAATTTAGGATATCCGAATGCTCCTAACTTTCTAGCAATCTCTCCGATCGTTCCACTCTGTGCACTTTGTTCCAGCCAAACTAGCCTTCTTATTGTTTTCTCAACCTCCTGTGCTTTCTCCTATTTCCTCTCTCTCTTGCCATATTAACTCCCATCAAATTAAGCTACTCCTTAGTTTCTTTCCATGAATCATTTTCTGATTTCTCTAACAATATGAAATGTTGATCTTCTTTGAATCTAGTGTTTATATCTTTCTGTGGTATTTCTGGCATGTCTTATTTGTATTAAATTCTTTACCTGTCTCCCACCATTGGCAAGTTCCTTAAGAGCAGATTTGTTTTACTCAGCTCTCTACCTCCTTTAGCAGAGTATCTTTTGCATGATGGATGATGCAGCAAGTATTAATTGTTGAATTAACAATGGTCACATGATAGGACAGTGAATCATGATAACATGAATATGATGATATGAATGAGAAGATTTGTATGTATACATATATATGCACATTTTAGGTATTTAGGGGCAGAGGATATTGGCCTTTAGGGGTGAAATATGCATATCACTTTATGACTAAGTGTTGTATAACTACATGCAAAAAGTAACAAATTTTTATGTATCAGAGTGGCAAAGATATATATATATTTTTGTTGATATTCAAAAGAGGGAAATATGTGTTTAAGGCATAGTATTTATATGAAATTAAAGGGGGGGCGACCAAGTGACTCAGTTGGTTAAGAGCACGAGCTCTGAGCAACAGAGTCACTGCTTCGATTCCCACATGGGCCAGTGAGCTGGGCCCGAGCTGAGCTGCTGCTGAGCTGCCAACAGGTGGCAGGAAGGCTCAGCTGGTGAGAGCACGTGCTCCTAACAACAGGTTGCTTGTTCGACTCCCGCATGGCATGGTACACCCACCCGCAACTAAGATTGAACTTGACACCTTGAGCGGAGCTGCCAGTGGGCGGCTGGATGGTTCAGTGGTTAGAGCGTGCACTCTTAGGAATAAGGTTTCCGGTTCGACTCCAACATGGGATGGTGGGCTATGCCCACTGATAACTAAGATTGAACACGACGACACCTTGAGCTCAGCGGCCACAAGCTGCCGACAGGTGGCCAGATGGCAACTGGACTTGGAGCTGAGATAGCTGCGCCCTCCACAACTAAGAATGAAGGACAGTAACTTGACTGTTCCCCTCCCCCAATTCCCCAACACCATTCCCCTTCCTCAGTTCCCCAATAAAATCTTTAAAAAGGAAATTGAAGAAAATTATCTTTCCCAATTTTTTTGAGATATAACATTGTATAAGTTTAAGGTGTACAAAGTGTTGACTTGATGCACTTATATATTACAAAATGATTACCACCATAGAATTAGCTAACTCTTCCATCCTTCCTGTCACATAATTATCATTTCTTTTGTGTGTGTAGTGAGAACATTTAAGATCTACTTTGATAGCAACTTTCAAGTATATAGTACAGTATCTTAGCTATAATCACCATGCTGTACATTAGATGCCAAGAACTTGTTAATCTTTTAACTAGATGTAATTTTTATTTCTTGAATATTTTTATGCCTGTTGGTAAATACTATTAATGGCTTGAAGCTTATTTGGTTGTCACCTGAAAAAAAAGCTGAGTAATCACATTTATTTAAAATAAATACTTTAATAATAATAAAGTCAGGGATAAAGAACAAATAAATTATGATCTGGGTGATTTTTTAATTAAAAAAATTTCAATTACAGTTGACATACTTGTAACCATATTATTTTAGTTTCAGGTGTACAACA
The DNA here is from genome assembly GCA_033961575.1 of Aselliscus stoliczkanus. Taxonomy (NCBI): domain Eukaryota; kingdom Metazoa; phylum Chordata; class Mammalia; order Chiroptera; family Hipposideridae; genus Aselliscus; species Aselliscus stoliczkanus. The sequence continues at coordinate 31,963,600 of CM066731.1, forward strand.
TAGTGATTAGACATTTATATAACTTACAGAATGATTACCCTGATAAATCTGGTAACAATCTGCATGATCTAACTAAATTACAAATCTGAGGGTCTTTCATTAGTTTAAAATTTTAATTGAATTGCTGAATTAATAATTGTTGTTATATGATATGTTTTATACACCTCCAAACTTTCTTTACTTTTTCAGATGATATCATAGTGAACCTCAAATATAGTTACTAGCTTTTGAGAGAGCTAAAATCGAGACACTATGCCCTCGTGCTCCCTTTACTCTAACCCTCCAATGACTTGAAGTTTCCTGCTGCTGCTCTCTGCCTCAGATTGTCATTTTCTCCCTTCCACACTGCCTCCCTCCTACTTGCTGTTTAAGACTTGGCCCAGTGTACACTGGGGCTGGTCACCTCCTCCCACCCCCAGGCTGGTAATGTCACTCTCCAGAGCCCCTTTGTGTTATCACAACATATATCAGAACTTTTGTTTTTCTCATTAGACAGTGAATCCCTTTGTCCTGTGTCTTTAACCTCAGTACTTAGTCTAATGCCTAAGCACTGAATATAAGTTCAGTGTTTGGCAAAAACCTTCCCAGCCACCTCCTATGCCCTGGATCAGGTATACATAGGGTACTATGGGGACAGAGAGAGGGAGCTCTGTGTCATTATTTAAACTGAGGAGGTGTCAAGGCAGATGACATAAAAGTTCTCTTTTTCTTATTCTCTGCTACCAGGGAAATGAACACAGGTTGCCTCCCTCCTTAAACAGAGGATAATTTACATTCATTTTCCAGTTACTTTGGAAGTGCCCTTGAATTATTTCAGGAGGAGTGTAAATACCCCAAGGGCAGGGGCTGTTCTTTCTTACCTCTCCCTAGGTCTACTAAACTGATACAGAGTCACAGTAAATGCTGACTAAAAGGGCTGTGGAATCCTGAGACAATGGCCCCAATTTCAAATATTTATCAGGCTTTATTGTTGGTGGCTAATTTTTAATTTGGCCAGGAAATGAACTATATATCTTGCAGACATTATTAAGAACAAAGCTATGAGGGCTGGCCGAGTGGCACGGTGGTTAAGCGCTGGCTTGGGAAGCCAGCGGCCCTGGTTCGGGTCCCACATATGAGGGCCAGTGACACTGCCCTAAAAAACAAAACAAAACAAAACAAAAAAACAACAACAAACAAAAAAAGGAAGCTATGAGAAGGGTGCCATTATTATTTGTCTTTTGTTTGTTTGTTTGTTTTTTCCAGATAAGGCTTAGAGGAGCTTAAGCATGTGTTGGTACCACACTAGTGAGTTTAGAGTTGGGGTTAAAATGGTGGCTGTTTGCCTTGGCTTTCTGCCTACTCGCACTAAACTAAGCAGCACCCCTGCCCCATGCCAGCAAAGCTTTGGTTCTGATGCTTCTGTTTTATTAGAGACTCACTTGCTGTTGGTTTGGCTTCAGGTAAGGAGATGGGAAATTCAAACTGTTGGACTTTTTTTTCCTGACTATTGATACCTGATTGGTGGATTAAAACTGTTCTTTTATAACTTTTTTAAAAGACTTTTTTAGAGCAGTTTTAGTTTCATAGCAAAATTAAGAGCAAGGTAGAGATTTCCCATATATACCCTGTCCCCACACATGCCCAGGCATCGCATTATCAATATCCCCACCAGAGTGATACATTTGTTGCAAATGATGAACCTACACTGACACATCATAATCACCCGAAGTCCATAGTTTACATTGGGTTCACTCTTCTTGTTGCACATCTCATGGATTTAGACAAATATGTAATGATATATATTTACTATTATGGTATTATACTGAGTAGTGTCACTGCCCTAAAAAATCGCCTGTGCTCTGCCTATTCATCTATTTCCACCGCCCAGTCCCTAACAACAACTGATCTTTTTACAGTATCCACAGTTTTCCCTTTTTTAGAATGTTATATAGTTGGAATCATATAGTATAGAGCTTTTTACAGATTGGCATTTCACTTAGTAATATGCATTTTTCGTTTCTTCCATGTCTTTTCATAGCTTGATAGCTCATTTCTTTTTAGTGCTGAATAATATTCCATTGTTTGGATGTACCAGAGTTTATCCAGTCACCTACTGAAGGATATCTTCGTTGCTTCCAAGTTTTGGCAATTATGAATAAAGCTGCTACAAATGTCCCTGTGCAGGTTTTTGTGTGGACATGTTTCCAACTCCTTTGGGTAAACACCAAGGAGCACGATTATTGGGTCATATGGTAAGAGTATGTTTAACTTTGTAAGAAACAAACAAACTGTCTTCCAAAGCGGCTATACCATTTTGCATGCCCATAAGTAATAAATGAGAGAGAGTTCCTCTTCCACACCCTCACGAGAATTTGGTGTTGTCAGTGTTCTTGATTTTGGCCATTCTAGTAGGTATGTAATGGTATCTCATTTATTTTATAACATTCAATAATTATTTCTTCATAAAATATAATTCACTCACTTAAAACATTTATTGAGCATTTATTATATCATGCCAGGCTTTGGTTAGGTGCTGGGCTATGGGAGAGACCAACACAGGTCAAAAAAAATCCCTTAAAGCTCAAATTCATTAAAAAAAAAAAAAAAAAAAAGTGGGAGAGGAGAGGAAGAAAAAAGGAGATGGAGGAGAAAAAAAAAGTATTTTCTACTTGTAAAAATTACAACATTCTAGAGCAATGTTAGAATTTTAAAACTTTAGCTAGGGAAGGGCTAGAAATTGAATTATGTTTGTGTAAGAAACAAAATAATGTAATGGAATATATGGACAATTAGAATAAATCTAAACCAGTAGGTCCAGATGGTAGTTATCTTGGATAAGTTAAGAAATTGCCTAATTAAACTAATTATGTTCCTTCAAAAAATTATGAATTAAGTTAGGAAATATAAAATAATGTTTTCTAGTTAAATGTAATTTGAATGTGTGTAGCTGTTATCAAATACAGATATGTAATTTGACAAAAGGGAAAGATAATCAGTGGTTATCCAAAATAGAATGCAAATAATATATCAATTTTATGACCGTGTTTCTGATCTTTTTGCCCCAACTGTAGTTATTATAGGGATTGGAGTGGGAGATGGTATTACATTATTAGATGTTGAGTTGCCATCCAGCTCCTAAAAATAAATTCTGCTTGTCTTGTCATTCATTTATGTATAAAAATTAAAACTAAAATTTAGATATATGTGGAAATAAAAACAACCCAAATAAGAACAAGCAAAGGCTATTTATTCAGAGCTTGCTGTGACAAGGAGCCAGCCACAATCACTTGCATTTGGCAGAGACTCAAAGGCAGGAAAGAGTGGGGAATCTACATAGTGAGAAAAGCGGGAGACTTCAGGGGTACTCTGATTGGAGAGTGTTGTCCTGGAGAAGCTGGAAGCAGACTAACTAGAATCTGGCTGGCATCCTATGTGATTGGTTTGGGAAGCGTATTTGGCTTTCTCTGGTTGGTTCTGAGTTGGAAGTGGGGACAAAAGTAGGAAAACTGGCAGTTACTAATCAAGTCCTAACTACTAGGGGCCTATTTTTGCAGAGGCTGTAGTTTGGTTTCCAAGGCTGATTGCCACGGAGGTTATGTCAGGGTTCTATTATCATGTATGGTCTGGCCATTTCCAATTGTTTAATTTTTCAATTACAGTTGATATTCAATATTAGTTTCAGGTGGACACCATAGTGGTGAGACATTTATATAACTTACAAAGTGATCCCTCTGATAAATCTTGACTCACCTGACACTACATAGTTATTACAATATTATTGACTATATTTCCTAAGTTGTACTTTACATCCTCATGACCATTCTGTAACTGCCAATTTGTATTTCTTAATCCCTTCACCTTTTTTACCCAGCCCCCAACCTCCCTCCCATCTGGCAACCATCAGTTTGTTCACTGTGCCTATGAATTTGTTTCTGTTTTGTTTGTTCACTTATTTTGTTTTTTAGATTCTATATATAAGTAAAATCACATGGTATCTGTCTTCCTCCGACTTATTTCACTTGGCATAATACCCTCTAGGTCCATCTATGTTGTCGCAAATGGTAGGATTTTATTCCTTTTTATGGCTGAGTAATATTCCACTGTCTACATGTATATCTTCTATTTGTCTTTTGATTGAAGCACTTAATCCATTTACATTTAAAGTACTTATTGATAAGTATCAGGTTATTGTCATTTTATTATTTGTTTTCTGATTGTTTTCGTAGTTCTCTGTTCCTTTCCTATTTTCTTATTCTCTTCTCTTGTAGGTTGATGACCTGTTTTAGTGTTGTATTTGGATTCCTTTCTCTTTATTTCTTGTATATCTCTTGTAGATTTTTGGTTTGTGGTTACCATGTATTCATAGATACCAAACTAGGTTTATAGCAATCTATTTTAAGTTGGTGGGCAATTAAGTTCTAACACATTGTAAAATCACTACTATTCTTTTAACCTTTGTACTAGCTTTATTTTTATTTTTTCAAAAGATTTTATTGGTGAATTGGAGGAGGGGAATAGCATTGGGGAATTGGGGAAGGGGAACAGACAAGTTGCTGTCCTTTTGTTCTTCAGTCTAGCTGTGGAGGACATCGCTTCACTGGCCCATGTTGGTATCATCATTGCGCTCTTCCCAGGTGAGGCATATCAGTTGCCAGCCCCTGGATGGCCACTCATGGCGGCTCTTGGCAGCTCATGCCAGCTGCTGGCCACTCACGCCAGCTACCAGCCACTCACTGTAGCTTATGGCAGCCCACTGCAGCCTATGCCATCACCGGTGATTCATGGCAGCTCAGTTCCAGGTCGAGCTGTTATTTACCATCTTAGCTGTAGAATGTGCAACGTCACTGGCCCTCATGTAGGATCCGAACCCAGGCCCTGCTGCACAGAGCTGGCGTCCCAAGCCAAATTTAAGCAATGTGCCACTGGGCTGGCCCTGTACTAGCTTTAGAGTTGTTTGATCCACTGTATTATGTGTTTCCCTTTGTCAATGACATTTTTTTTTCTTTTGTAATAGTTTCTTATTTATTTATTTATTTATTTATTTATTTATTTATTTATTTATTTATTTATTTTTAAAAGATTTTATTGGGGGAATTGTGGGAGGGGAACAGCGTTGGGGAACCAGGGAAGGAGAACAGATAAGTTGCTGTCCCCCTGCTCTTCAGTCCAGCTGTGGAGGACATTGCCCCACTGGCCCATGTTGGCATCATCACTGCACTCCTCCCCAGTGAGGCAGATTGGTCGTCGGCCTCTGGACGGCCACTCACAGCGGCTCTTGGCAGCTCACACTGGCTGCCAGCAGCTCACGCTGGCTGCCAGCCAATCGCTGCAGCCTATGGCAGCTCACTGCAGCTATACCGTCCTGGGGACTCAGAACAGCCCAGCTCCAGGTGGAGCTGAGGTTCACCACCTTAGCTGGAGAGGGCAGCATCACTGGCCCTCATATGTGGGATCCGAACTGGGGCCACTGGCGTCCCAAGCCAGCTCTTAACCAACGTGCCACTTGGCCAGCCCTATTTTTTTATTGTTTTAATTTTTCTTCTAAAAGAACTCACCTTTAACATTGTGTGTAATACTGGTTTGGTGGTGAAGAACTCCTTCAACTCTTTCTTGTCTGGGAAGGTGTTTATCTTTCCTTTAATTCTAAATGATAGAATTCTAGAATTCTAAATGATAGAATTCTAAATGATAGAATCATTGGGTGTAGTTTCTTCCTATACATTACATCGAATATTTTGTGCCAATCTCTTCTGGCCTGCAAAGTTTCTATAGAAAAATCAGCTGACCGCCTTTTGGGAGCTCCCTTGTAGATGACTAACTGCTTTTCTCTTGTTGCATTTAAGATTCTCTCTTTGTTTTAAACATCTGGCATTTTAAATATGATGTGTCTTGGTGTGGACCTCTTTGGGTTCATCTTGTTTGGGACTCACTGTGCTTCCTGAGCTTATGTCTATTTCCTTTGCCAAGCTGGGGAAGTTTTCTATCATTATTTTTTCAAATAGGTTTTCAATTCCTTGCTCCCTCTGTTTTCCTTCTGGTACTCCTATGATGAGAATGTTGTTATGTTTGATGTTGTCCCACAGGTCCCTTAAACTACCCTCATTTAAAAAAAAATTTTTTTTTTTCTGTTCCAATTGGGTGTTTTCTGCTACCTTGTCTTCCAAATTGCTGATCTGATTCTCTGCTTTATCTAATCTGTTGTCGATTCCATATAATGTATTCTTAATTTTAGTTATTGTATTCTTCATTTCTGATGGGTTCTTTTTTCTGTTTTCTATCACCTTTTTTACGTTTCGTATCTCTTTGTTGAAGTTCTCACTGAAATCACTGAGCATCATTATAACCAATGTTTTGAATTCTACATCTGGTAGATTGCTTGCTTCCATTTTGTTCAGTTCTTTTTTCTGGAGTTTTGTCCTGTTTTTTCATTTGGGACATGTTCCCTTGTCTCCCCATTTTGGCTGCATCTTGGTGTTTGTTTCTATGTATTAGGTAGAGCTGCTGTGTCTTACAGTCTTGGCAGAGTGGCCTTATGTAGTAGGTGTCCTGTGGGGCTGGCCCAGTGGCACAGTCTCCCTATTCTCTTGAGCTGGTGTCTCTGGTGTGGGTTGTGAGTGCCCTCCTGTTGTAGTTGAGCCTTGCTTGCTGTTGGCACATCAGTGGGATTGACCCTGTTGCTGACTGGCTGTGAGGAGTGGCTGTGACTACAGCAGACAAGCTATTGTGCAGAGGTAACTCCAAGGAACAAGACTCATTTAAGTGGGTCCTCTCATGCCTGCTAAGCCCACCCTTTGGGTGTGTCATCTGTGGGACTAATTGAGTGGTGCTCTGGTGTGTTCTGAAGCCAGCCACTAGGTGTGTTGGTTCTCAGGCCTTTACGGAAGGGTTGTGGTGCAGGCCAAGGTCAGTCACTGCCTGTGCTGAGCTTGAAAGCACCTAGAAGTGGTTATACTGTGAACCGAGGCTGGCTGCCACTAGTGCCAGGCTTGGGGCCACTTAGCAAGAAGTACAGGGCACATTGAGGTCAGCTGCTGCTTGTTTGGGGTTTTTGGACCTTTGAGAGAAAGTCTGCAGTGCAGGCCCAGACCAGACACTTGTGCGATTAGCCTCTAAAAGGGTTATTCTGACATGTGAATTGGGAGGGATGGAGTCTCAGAGAATCACTAGGGTAGGGCAAGAGGCTCAACCTGTTAACCAGGTTGATAGAAACTCATATTTGGTGTGCACCTTTGCCAGCAGGTGGGGTGGGAGAGGGCTTAACAAAGGAACAATGGCTCCTCTGGGCACTTAAGTCCTGGGAAGAACTGTCCCTCCAGCCTTTGCTCTGAAGCCAGATAATGCAGTTCCTCCCTGTATGTCCCTGGTGCTTTTCCAGTTGCTGATCCTTCTCTGGAGCTTAGAGTGAGTATTTGTAAGCAAGTGAGTCTGTATTTGGGCCCTTTAAGAGGATGCTTGGGTCTCCAGCATCCCTCTGTTTCATCCAGAGTGAGTCCCTCCTAATTTTCACAATCAGTTGTTGTGAGGACTCCTCTTCACAGCACTGGTGCTCTGGGTTGGGGAGCCTGGAGTGGGGTTGGGACCCCTTGCTCCTCATTGGGGTCCTCTGCAGCTGAGATATCCCTCCCAATTCTTAACTACCACACCAGAGCATGGGGCCAGCTCCTTTTGCATCTCTGTCCCTCCTATCAGTCTCAATATGGCTTCTTCTTTATACCATGAGTTATATGAGTTCTGTTCAGCTTGTCTTCAGTTGGTTCTCAAGCGTGATTTTTCTGTAATTTAGTTGTAATTTTGATGTGGTCATGGGAGGAAGTGATCACAGCCTTTACCTACTCTGACATCTTGTCCAGAAGTTCCTGGGCATTGTCCATTTGTATTCATACGCACAATGATAATATGAATTTCAGCCTTTGGTGATATTCCTGTTCACACTCGGAAAGATTTAGAACTAGGCTTAAGTTGTACCCTACCACACAAAGCCAAAGGAAAGACTGGTACATTTAAATGATTAAATAGGTAGGATGCCTGAAATGTTGCTGTTGATTGTGAAGGAGCTATATACAGATATACATATGTATACACATACACAAACAAATAGTAGCCCATTTTTCTGGCAGTACCTGGGAGAATCGTTCAATAAATGTCTGCAGGTTCTCGCTCTGAGCAGGCTAAATAAAGAAGCCCTAATGCAAATTAATCCTTGCAGTTCAGGTCAGCCTTTGTGACATTTGTTTTTGGGCTCATTTTTGAAACCTGATAATTTTTCTTTGTCTACTTTTTGTCTTTCCCATGGTTATGCTGGCTTCTCATTTATCACAGTTTTAGCCGTTTTGCAGGGCACGTGTACTACAAAGTCTATATTTAAGTAAGGCCATCTCAAAACACATCTTGCAAAATTGCTAACAATATGTCCAGAATAAGAAGAGAATAAAGAGAAACTTAATTTAAGTTTTGTAGATATATTTTCCATTATAAACTTTTACTTTTGAACTGTGTTGGTTTTCAACAACGATATAGACTACTTGTAAAATGGGCCTTTTGGGAAAATCTAACTAGTTTGGGGGACACAGAATGTTTTAAAAGTAAAATCTAGTTATAAGGGAAATGCAAATCAAACCCACAAAGAAATAACTACTTCACACCTAATAGGATGGCTGTAATAAAACAGGTGATAAGTGTTATTGAGGATGTAGAAAAATCAGAACCCTCTTCCACTGCTGGTGATAATATAAAATGGTTCAGCCAATTTGGAAAACAGTCTGGCATTTCCTTAAAAAGTTAAACATAGAGTTGCTAAACAATTTAATATAGGATTACCTTTGACTCAGCAATTCCACCCCTAGTATATATTCAAGAGAAATGAGAACATATATCCACACAAAAACTTGTAATGAATATCCATAGCATGACTCATGATACCCAAAAAGTAGAAAGAAACAACCCAAATGTCTGTCAACTGATGAATGGATAAATCATGGTATATATAACATATAACAGAAAGTTATTGCTCAATAAAAGGAAAGAAGTACTGATTCATGCCACAACATGGATGAATCTTAAAAAACTTATGCTAAGTGGAAAAAAAACGGTTATAAAAGATGAACATATGGTGTTATTCCATTCATATGAAGTGTCCAGAATAGGCAAATATAGAGACAAAAGGAGGATTAGTGGCTGCTGGGGGCAGGGCGAGTAGGGAATGATAGCTAAAGAGTATGGGGTTTCTTTGAGGTGATAAAAATGGTCTAAAATTGTTTCTGGTAATAGTTGCACAACTCAAAATACTAAAAACCATTGAATCGTATACTTTAAATAGGTAAATTGTATGATATGTAAGTTACATTCTACAACCCTAAAGCTGTTACAAAAAAAATAAAATCACCAAAACATTAGAATACCTTATAATCTACGCATTTGGGTTCAAATTACAGTCATTGTGGTTCCTGTGTTTTTTAAATCTCATGAGATTACTTTTAGAGAGAAAAGCTGCATAGTATGATTAAAGAACAAAGCTTTGGATCAGACAGATCTGGATCAATTTGTGGCTTCAACACTTTTAGGCTGTCTTTTAGCTTAATATCTCACCTCTCTAAGTCTCAGTTCCCTAAATGGTTGAGAATAATAATAGCAATCTCTTAAGGTTATTGTTAGAGGCCCATAGTAAGTATGCAATAAGTGTTAACCATACTTGCTGTTAAAACAAACTATTGACTTGTCATTAGTATGATTATCTAAAACAGAGATAAGTCTCTGTAAGCAAGGCACAGTGCAGAATGATTGCAATGGAAAGAAGATATTTCAACAATTATGTACTGAGTGGTAGACACTCAGTAGTGGGTGCTGGGGGTGCAGGTGGGAGGAGGGTAAAATAAGACATATCTCTTTCAATCTCTAGGAATTTACTTTCTGGTAGGTGGCACTAAGGGTACAGGGTGCACCTCCTTGTACAAGTTATTTTAATATTAATATGTGTTTAAGATATGAGTTTGTACCAAGTATACAGGAACAAGAGGAAAGGCCAATGAGAGGAATCCTTGGGAAGGTATATTAGAGAAGATGGTACCCAAGCTGAGTATTGAAGAATGAGAAAATTGAGTCTGCTAAGGAAAGGCCAGAAGGACTTACCTGACAGCTGAATCAGCACCAGCAAACGACTGAAACACCCATTTATATGTCAACTCTTAAATTCACATCTCTTAAATTCCAGGCTCTTCTCTCAACAGCAAATTCAAAATCTTCACTTGGATGGCTAATAGACCTTAATCTCTCCCCCACAATGTGAACTGCTTAGCTTTCCCCATCTCTGATGATGGTAACCCCATCCTTCCGGCTGCTCATGCCCAAATCTTTGGAGTTATTCTCAACTACTCTCTTAGTTTCATTCCCACATCCAACTAGTCAGGAATTTCTCTTGACTCAACCTTTAAAATATATGCAGAATCTGAGACCTTCTCAAACCTGTTACTGCTACCACCCTGGTCTGAGACACCATCATCAGCTCTTGCCTGCTTCTATTTGTGCTCATGTGCGTTGTTACTGCTACCACCCTGGTCTGAGACACCATCATCAGCTCTTGCCTGCTTCTATTTGTGCTCATGTGCGTTCTCTATACAGCACCCAGAGTGATCGTTTTCAAATAAAAGTAAAATGGTACTTCGTTCAAAACTCCTATGGTTTGCATTTCACTCAGAATGAAAGGTGAAGTCCTTACAAGGGCCAGCAAAGCCCTTCATGATTTGGTCCCTCCACCACCCCTTCCCTGTCTGTTCTCTTCCACTGCTCTCCCTTCACTTCATTTGGCCCTCTGATTTTGTTTGGCCAAGGCAGTGGTTTATTTGTTTTTGCCTATGTAATACTGAAAAGGCAATAAATATAACTGGGCAGGTGTTATGGTTCCTTGCAATACAAGCACCCATTGTCTTACTCCTTGGTTGTCTAAGCGGTCACATACCTGCAGGCCCCTGGCGGGCCTTAGAGCACCCCCTACACGGACACCTTAGGAGGCAAATGTGGAGCCACTGAGGTGGTAAATAGGTCGGATTTACATGTAGATTCTTTTGCTTTCAACAGGAGAATGGATTAGGGGAATTCCACTGGCAGCAAAGACTGGAAGAGAGTGACAAGTTAAGTTTTTACAACAGTCCAGACTGGAGCTTGTGCTCAGGTTGCTAGAGGGAGTGGAGAGAAGATTCCAGAAGTACTTTTTAAGGTAGAATTGGCAGGACCTAGTGCTTGACTGAATATATGGTTTTTGCCTTGAGTCACTTGATGAAGGTACCGCTTTTACTGAACATGGGATTTGTGTAGGAAGATGAAATTTAAAGATAAGGAATGGGGAAAATGTAGATTTCCTTTTGGGTGTTTTATTTTGGAAGCATCCAAGGAAAAGCCACTGCTGTGTACAGCAAGTTGGATTTAGTGTTCCTAGGATTAGGGGGCAGAGGGCTGGGCTGGAAATTTGAGTTGGCCATGACTTCTCCAAAAATGTCCCCCCCCCCCTAATTATAAGTATCGTTTTTCTTTTTTCAAATTTCACTTTTCACTTAAACTCTTCCATCATAACATTTTCTGGAACATACACTACGAGCATCCTCAATTTATTGTCCCCTCGTGCACAGCCTCCTCGTGTGATTTTTAAGGCTTAGATATCCTGAAAATGCATCAGTCCTGATTGGAGCCAAAATGTGAAGCGGGGGGAAGGTCTAGCTTCACATCTGCCTCCTAAAGCACATGAATATTTAACTTTTTACATAGGCCTTTCATACAACTGGGAATGAGCTCAAGAGCTTTGTGTCGAACCTCCTCCCTCAGTGTCTAGATATTTCTTGAATCCGACTCTTCCCTTTCTTCCCCTCTTCTCAGGACCAGCGCGTTTGGCCCCCAAGCCCGCACCCATTCACCAGGGTCTTAGTACGGGATATCGATTGTGTTTGGGGAGCACAGGGCCGAGCCGCGGTCCCCACAGTAACTAGTCCCCGGCTAGTCGGGTCGTTAAGGGCTACGCCAGTCTCCACGTGGGGCCGCAGGAGCCCAAGCGCGCCTGACCGCCCTGGCCCGGGACAGCCCGCCGCGGGTCGGCGCCTTCATTGTCTAAGCGCCATAGCAACTGGGGCGAGGCGAGGCGAGGCGGGGGCCGCAGCAGGCGGCGCAGCGCGGGGCCGCGCGCCACTCCGCCCCCCGCCTCCGCTCCCGGGAGAGACGGGCCCTGGGGGGCGCGGGGCCCGCGCGCGGAGGGGGCTCGCGGGGACGCGGGAGGCATGCCGGAGCAGCGGCTCTCCGCCGGTAGGTGGCCCGGCGTCCCGGGCGCTCCACGCCCGGGGTGGGGGGGGGGCGCCCCTCTTGCAAACATTCGAAAAGCTCGCCCCACTGCTCTCCCGTTGCATTTGATTACCGAGTTTACCTCCGCACGCCATCGTCACCTCTCACCGCCCTTCCCCTTTCCTCCAACATTGCCCGATTGGCGCTGTCTTATTTTAACTTGCTTAATTCTCCGTTTTGCTTGGAATAATAATGGAAGCCTCCCCCGTCTATAAAGGTTAACCCCACGGTCACACTGAATTAGTGACCAAGCTGGATTCCAAGAGGCCTTTCCTCCCCGCTTCCACCTTGAATTCCAACTGAAAATTCATTCCATGTGCAGAGCATGAACAGAGGGCCAAAATTTCACCGAGCTTGCCCCATGTATAAAGCAGGGCTAGGTGCTGTCTCAAATTATTTCATTTACTCAAAAAGGAAATCAGATTGGAGTGAGATAATGTAATATTTTATCTTGTTTCAGAGCCACCAACTATTACAGAAGCAGAATTCGTAAGTACACTTTAGAGGGCTACTATATTTTCCTCTTGCGTTTTTAAAATAGCAAATCATAGATGTACAAAAAAGCTATGTATTTTCTTTTCTCCTTTTTTTGCCAAGCGAGTATACGAGAAGCTTTGACTTGGTAACAATGGTGCTGAGTACAAGACCTTTTACAATCTTTAACAAGTACATTTTTAAAGAAGGGGCTAATTGACTGTTACAGGGAATGTTATTCCCTGTTGAAGGTTTTTTTTTTTTTTTTTTTTGTTTTTTTTTTTTACATAAATGCCCTCGCTTAATTTCTCTCAATTCTTTAATGACTCCATGAGAGACAGGTTTTATCTCCATGGTTTCATTGTGATGTGGCTGTGCAGTTCCTGGTTGCAGTAAACATTAGTGAATGAAATTAATTGATAATAAGTGGTCAATTTATAGTTATAATTATTTTAAAATGTAGAAGATGTTGTTTTCAGGACAGACTTCTGAAAAGTGGAATAATAATAAGTACTTTGCCAAGTACATGTCGTGGCTTTTATTGATAGTCCTATTGTGTTAAGGAATTTGCTTAAGGTTAAACAGCTAGATAGGAGGGAGCAATGCCTAATTACTACTACCTTCTGAGTTTGATTTCAAGAGCTCTTCTCTATGTTACTTTCTTACGTCCTCTAGCACTTGTTTCTCTTGTTGACCAACTATCTTATTTGCTTTTGGCATTTTATTCAGCAAACGTGAGTGCCTTCTATATTTACAGTGCAGTGCTAGATGCTGAGGATAAGTCTCCAAAAGGTCACCATCTAGCTGGGGCTCTGAGGTGAGAGGGCTAAGATGGTGTCTGCTAGCACCTTCCACTTTCACCTTTCCAGAACTTTGGTCCACCATTGAGAGTGAGAGACCAGGATAGCCGCACAAAGAGCTTTTCAGCAACTCCTTCCATCTTTTTGCCTTGCTATAACTATGTAGTGGCAAATTTCTTTAAGCTCTTTCCAAATTGTTCTTCATTCCAGCAGGAGGTCAGCACTTCTGAGCCAGCTAATCTTTCCCATACAACTCCAGCATAAAGTCTCTGAAGAGCACTAGCAACATTTACACTTAACATTTGAGCAGTCTGCTAACCTCTTCAGGTCTTTGCAGCTGTCTGGGAACTCAACAGTTTGAAGCTTCTTTAGCCACTCCTCTTTCTCTTGGTTCCTTTGATACTGGTATCCGCGCGCCCCACCCCACCATCTCTCCCATCTCTCATTTTTGTCTCCCTTTCTGGGCTTCTCTTTTTCTTTGCCTATGAAATTGTTGAACTTCTTCAGGATTCTGTTCTATAGGCCTTCTCTAGGGGAGCTCCTCTTCTCGTATAGTTTAAACTACCCTCATTTCACATGGCTTCCAAATCTACACACCTCCAGTCCGGACACCACTTCTATATCAGAACTCTGTATCCATTGGGTTATTAGGCACCGTCATCATATGGATGCCCCTGCATGACCTTAACAGTCTAAACTGAATTTATCTCTCCCCATTCTGTTTTCCTTCCTCTTTTTCATGTTTTGGTTAATAATGGCACCCAAGCCAGACCTTTCTTCCCTTTTCTGGCCCTCCTGCATTCAAGTTCCTTTCATAGCCAGATCTTTTTCTCCATCCTTGCAGCTACTGTCTTATTTCAGGCCCTCATCCCTGGGCCTGGACTTTGGCAGTAGTCCTAACTGATATCAGGCCTCCAAAATTTCCTCTGCCAACTCCAATTTTTCTTTGCCTAAAGTATAAAGTACAAACCCTTGTGCATCAACTATGCCGGATGAGATTGCGTTGCTTTGCCTGCCTTTAGATTTTCTTCTTGCATCAAGCCTGGCTATCAGATTGCTGTTAACTCTTTTTTAAAAAATTACCATGTTACTCGATTGCTCAGATCTTTTATTAATCCTACTATTTATTGAATGCCGATTAGATGCTAATATTTAAGCTCAAAACAACTCCATTAGGTGATTATTATCACCCACATTTCAGATGAGGACTCACAGAGGTTAACTAACTTGACCTGAGGCCACACATTTAGTAACTGGCAGAACCAGAATTTCAAATGCCTCCCTTAGTATTCAAGCTTTTCTATAACTTTCCAGCCTTTTTTAACCTTACCTCCCAATACTTTCTATGTGATAAAGACAATGTTCATACTGTTTTTGGTTTATAAAGTACTTCCACATGCATTCTGTTTGAGCCAAACTGCCCTGCTTGCCTCCTTGCCTTTGCTGTCAAGTTTTGTCTCAGTTGCCCTGCCCCATTTATTTCACAATTTTGCACATTCTTCAAGGCTCAGCTCATCTCCTCCATGAAACCTTTCCAACCTAAAATCATCCAGATTGCCTTTGAGCTCTGTGCAGCTTTCAGATGAGATCAGTTCGTGACCAGATCCTCAAATTCATTGTCACCAAGAACTATCTGTATATTAAATAATTCACATCTATTTCCCTCTGTTTTTCAAATGTTTAAAAGTATTTTTTCTCTAATATTCTTAGAAAGAAGTGTGTAGCAGAGATCTCTGGTTCCCCAAAATCCAGTCTACCCTTTCCCATAATAACATACCAGACAGACATATTGCTCTTCAGAATAAAGACTACATTTTCTAGCCTCCCTTGCAGCTAAATGTGGATCATGTAACCAAATTCTGACCAATGGAATGTAAGCAGAAGTATCATGTCCTACTTCTGGAAAGCTAATGTTTACAGAGATTAAATAACTGACCCCTATGTCACATAGCTAGTAACTGGTCAAGCCACAATTAGAACCTGCATCATTCTGACTTTAGCACTCATAAAAGTGTACATGGAGAGAGTATGCCCTTGTTTGTCTTTTCCGCTGGTTGGAATGAGGATGTGATGCTGGAGCTGAAGCAGCAGCCATCTTGCATTGTAAGGTGGAAGTGGAATCTCGAGGATGGTGGAATTACAAGATCAAAGGGGCTCCTGATATTTGGGAAACCACAATGTCAGTCCTGAACTGCTTATGGTTTCACAAGAGAAAGAAAGTACCATTTTATTTAAATAGTGTTATTTTGGTTCCCCATCATTGGCAGCATTCATATACTGATACAAAATTCCAATATTCATAGGACATTTTTTATATTTTATTTTCTCAATCAATGGATCTAAAAAGTACAATCCTATTGTAGACACCTGCAAAATATTTCAACCATTACATGGAATCTTCATTCTCAAAGGAGAGACTAACTCATTTAGAATAAATCATTGTTGTCAGGGACACATTTCCTTGTATATATTTCAACTTTTTATGTGTAAATTTTGCAATTTCTTGACAAAATTGTGAATTCCTATAGGGCTGGTACTATGTCTCAGTACACCTTAATACTTTCTATAATGTGTAGCACAATGCCCAGAATATGCATTAGATGATTAATAAATTTTGGTTGATAGATATTTTAATATATAATAATTAGTATCATTTGTTTCACTTATATTTTGCTAAGTTTCATTTGATATGTATTCTGTATTTTTTAAGTACCTATCTCCTGACATTTTTCTACTTTAGTGTCTTTTAGTGTCTTTATTAACTTTGTATTTGATTGGGCTTTGATAGTTCTCTTAGGGAAAATATATACAAAAACTTAATATAGTCAATTCTCTTATTAGTTTCTTTGGGGGTATATATTTTTAATTATATAAGCAACATATGAATACATTTTTGCAAATAATTCAAATAATAAAAGTTATAAAGTGAATGTTTCTCTCCATTACTTACCTCAATCACAGCCTCTTTCGTTTTCAAATTCCATAAAAATTGAAATATAAATCTATCATAACAAGAATAGTAGAGTTCTGGGCCGGCTGAGTGGCGCATTGGTTAAGAGCTGTCTTGGGATGCCAGAGGCCCTGGTTTGGATCCCGCATTTGAGGGCAGTGACACTGCCCTCTACAGCTAACAACAGCTCCACCTGGAGCTGGGCTGTGAGAGCCCCAGCGACGGTGTAGGCTGCCTGCAGTGGGCTGCCAAAGGCTACAGTGAGTGGCCGGCAGCCAGCGTGAGTGGCTGGCAGCCAGCGTGAGCTGCCAATAGTCGTGGTGAGTGACCACCCAGAGGCCGGGGACTGATCTGCCTCATCCGGGAAGAGCCCCATGACAATACCAACATGGGCCAGTGAAGCAACGTCCTCCGCAACTAGACTGAAGAACAAAAAGACAGCAACTTGTCTGTTCCCCTTAACGGATTCCCCAACGCTGTTCCTCTCCCCCAATTCCCCAATAAAATGTTTAAAAAAAAAAAAAGAATAGTAGAGTTCTGACTACTTAATGTAATGTGCCATGACAGCACAATTAAAGACATTCATAAAAGAGGACTTCCAGAATTGCTTCAGAAAGTGGCAAGAACAATGGGATGAGTGTGTTCAAAGACAGGGGGAGTATTTTTTTTTTTTTTTTTTTTAAAGATTTTATTGGGGAATTGGCGGAGGGGAACAGAGTTGGGGAATCGGGGAAGGGGAACAGACAAGTTGCTGTCTTTTCGTTCTTCAGTTTAGTTGCAGAGGATGTTGCTTCACTGTTGGTATCGTCATTGCGCTCTTCCCGGATGAGGCAGATCGGTCGCTGGCCTCTGGATGTCGCTCACCGCGGCTATTGGCAGCTCACGCTTGGCTGCCAGCCGCTCACGCTGGCTGCGGGCCACTCACTGTAGCCTATGGCAGCCCACTGCAGCAGGGGCTGCAGCCCACACCATCACCAAGGCTCGCACAGCCCAGCTCCAGGTGGAGCTGTTGTTAGCTGTAGAGGGCAGTGTCACTGGCCCTCATGTGGGATCCGAACCGGGGCCGCTGGCATCCCAAAACCAGTGCTTAACCAATACGCCACTCGGCCGGGCCCAGGGGGAGTATTTTAAGGGAGATTAATGGCAATGTGTCTTTTACTGTAATAATTTTTTTTTTTAAAGATTTATTGGGGAATCGGGGAAGGGGAACAGACAAATTGCTGTCCTTGTTCTTCAGTCTAGTTGTGGAGGACATCAGTTCACTGGCCCATGTTGGTATTATCATTGCGCTCTTCCCGAGAGAGGCAGTTGCTCGCTGGCCATTGGATGGCCGCTCACGGGAGCTCATGGCAACTCGCGAAAGTGTATGTCCGCCGCTGGCCAGCCCCACGGCAGCCCAGGCAGCCCAGCTTCAGGTCGAGTTGTTCACTATCTTAGCTGTAGAGGGTTCAGCTTGCTGGCTCTCATATGGGATCCGAACTGCTGCCCTGCTGTTTAGCGCTGGCATCCCAAGCCAACTCCTAAGCAACACGCTACTTGGCTGGTCCTGTAATAAATTTTTAAATTTAAATATTCACCATATTTTTTTTATCATACCTCATAAGTACCCCACCATTTTATTATGAGAAAATTGAAAATATAAGAAAGTTAAAAGAATTGTATAGTGAACACCTATAAACTCAGCACTAAGATTTCACAATTAACATTTGGTGCATTTGCTTGTTCATGTTTCTGTCCCTCTGTCAATCATGCCATCCATCCAATCTATTTTATTTTTTTGTGTTTCAAAGTAAGCTGCACACGTTGATATTATGTACATTACCCCTAAACATTTAAGCATAAATATTATAAATTAGCATTCAAAATTAGCTTATGGTTGTTTTTGTTGATGTAAAATTTATGCAATGAAATGGAAAAATTTAAGACTACCGTTTGATGAATTTTGACAAAAACCCAAACTTCCATCAGTATATAGAACATTTGCTTAATTTTAGAAAGTTCCTTCAAATCTTCCCAATTGATTCTTTCCCCATTCCTCAAAGACAACTACTTTCTTATTTTTCACCATAAATTAGTAACATAGATTATAGATTTTACTTCATATAAATGGAATCACACACTTGGTTTTCTTTTGTGTAAGATTTCCTTTGCTCAGGATAGTTTTTGAGATTCATCACTGTTGTTGCATGATGCTGGTATGTACATAACTTTTTTATTGTAGTAAAATATACCTAAATTAAGTCTACACTTTTAAACATTTTAAAATGTACAATGCAATGGCATCAAGTATATTCACATTGTTGTGTAACCGTCACCATTATCCATCTCCAGAACTTTTTCATTGTTCCAAACTGAAACCCCCAGCCTCTGATTACCATTATTCTACTTTCTGTCTTTATGAATTTAACTATCCTAGGTATCTCATTTAAGTGGAATCATACAATATTTGTCCTTGTGTGTCAGACTGATTACATTTAGCATAACATTTTCAAAGATCATCCATATTGTTGCATGTTTTGGGACTTCATTCCTTTTTAAGGTGGAATAATATTCCATTACATATATGTACCATATTTTGATTATCCTTCATATATCAAAGGACAGTTGGGTTGTTTCTATCTTTTGGCTTTTGTGAATAATGCTTTTATGAACAAGATGTACAAATATGTTTGAGTCCCTATTTTTAGTTCTTTTGGATATGTACCCAGAAATAGAATTGCTGAATCATATGGTAATTATATATTTAATTTTTTTAAAAAAGATTTTATTGGGGAATTGGGGAAGGGGAACATTGTGTTTTTTCGGGATCCATCAGTTCCAAATCAAGTTGTTGTCCTTCAATCTTAGTTGTGGAGGGTGCAAGCTCAGCTTCAAGTCCAGTCACCACTTTCAATCTAGTTATGGGAGGGGAAAGAAAAGGAGCGGGGCGCAGCCCACCATACCAGGTGGGAGTCCAACCTGTATCCTTGTTGTTAAGAGCACGTGCTTTCACCAGCTGAGCCATCTGGCCACCCATTGGCAGCTCAGCGGCAGCTCAGCTCGGATGCAGCTCACTGGCAGCTCACTGCCCATATGGGAATCGAATTGGCGACCCTGCTATGAGCTCATGCTCTTAACCAACTGTGCCACCTGGCCAGCCCCATATTTAATTTTTTGAGGATCTGTGTTCCACAGTGGTTACACCATTTCACATTCCTACTAGCAATGTACAAGGTGTCTGATTTCTCCATGTGCTTGCCAGCACTTGTTATTTGCCATTCTAGTAGATATGAAGTAATATCCAATTGTGGTTTTGATTTGCGTTTCTTTTGTTGCTAGTGATGCTGCTTATTGATTATTTGTATATCTTTTTTTGAATAAAGTGTCCTTACAGAAGAAGAGGTATATATACACAATGGAATACTATTCTGCCATAAGAAAAGATGAAATACTGCCATTTGCGACTACATGAATGGATCTTGAGATTATTATGCTAAGCTAAATAAATCAGACAGAAAAAGTTGAGACTTTGTGTGTGAAGTTATATCCCACTCAATGTGGGATATAAAACTGAAAGCAACAAAGAAACAAGACAGACAAACAAAGAAACGAAAACTCAGACACAGACAATAGTTCAGTGGTTACCGGAGAGTAAAGGGGACAGAGGGATGGTATAAGAGGGTAAAGGGGGTCAAATTTATGGTGATGGAAGGAGAACTGACTCTGGGTGGTGAGCACACAATGTGATATATAGATGATGTATTATAGAAACACATAATTGAAATGTAATTTTACTAACTATTGTCATCCCAATAAATTTAATTTTAGAAAAAGAAATGTCTATTTAAGTCCTTTGCTCATTTAAAAGACTTTTTAAAATCTTTTTTATTTTTTGCTGAATTCTTGGAGTCTTTATATATTCTGGATGTTAACCCTTATAAGTGATTTGCAAAATTTTTCTCACATTCTTTTTTTTTAATTTTTTTATTTAAGAGGGCAGTGTCACTGGCCCTCATATGTGGGATCCGAACCTGGGCCACTGGCGTCCCAATCCAGTCCTTAACCACCGCGCCACTCTGCCCGCCCTCTCACATTCTATAGGTTGTCTTTTTACTTTCTTAGTAGAGTCCTTTGATGCACAAGTATTTTTAATTTTCATGAAGTCTAATTTATTTTTCTTTTGTTGCTCATGTGTTTGATGTCATATCTTATAATTCATGGCCAGATCCAACATCATGAAGATTTATCCTCATGTTTTCTTCTAAGTATTTTATAGTTTTAGCTCTTATGTTTAGGTCTTGGATCCATTTTATGTTAATTTTTGTATATGGTATAAGGTAAGGGTCCAACTTCATTCTTTTGCATGTGGATATCCAGTTTTCCTAGCACCATTTATTAAAAAGAGTGTCCTTTCTCCACTGAATGGGCTTTGCACTCTTGTTCACAATCACTTACCAGTATAGAAGAGGATTTATTTCTGGACTCTCTATCCGATTGGCCTATATATCTGTCTTTATGCTAGTACCACACTGTTTTGATTACTGTAGTAAGCTTTGGAATCAGGTTATGTGAGTCCTCCAACTTTGTTTTTTTTTCAAGATTGTTTTGGCTATTCAAGGTCCCTTGAGACTCCATATGAATTTTAGGGTGTTTTTTTTTCTATTTCTTCAAAAAATAAAACGTTATTGGAATTTTGATGGAGCTTATTAAATCCATAGATTGCTTTGGACAGTGTTGTCATCTTTACAATATTGTTTTTCAATTCATGAACATGGTATGTCTATTTATTGACATCTTCTCTAATTTCCTCAGCAATGTTCTATAGTTTTCAGTATATAAGTCTTTGCCTCTTTAGTTAAGTAATTCTTTTTGATTCTATTGTAAATGAAATTATTTTCTTAATTTCCTTTTTGTATGCACATAACTTTTTAGTAAACAATTAAAAACTGATGTTTATTGTTGATAATTTATTGTTTTATTTTTTATGTTCTAAATGAAATGTAAAACTCTCCTAGTCTTGTAGTTATCTGTATGCTTGGCTCTTCTATCTCTACAGATATTATAAGTTCTCAGGAAAAAAAGTGTAAGATATATCGGAAAGTCCCTGGAAAGTCACTTTTTTGTGCTGCTGCAATAGAAGGAAACTAAACTATTCATGAGACAAGAACCTTTATTATTATTGTTAATATTTTAAATCTACACATGGTTGTTGTGACTTCTGCAGTTACATTCTTAGAGCTATACAAAAATGTGTAACTTTTAAATATCAGATTTTATGTTTCAAGTGACTATATGCAATTCCTAATCAAGATTTTATTTTTAATGGCGGCCTTTAAAAAGTCTTGAATAGTCTCTACTGGTGAGAAACTGTATCATTCAATAGGTATTAAATTTTTTTAGATATTTTTATAACCACTTACCCCCCTAAGAGTTAAAATTTAACAGCTCTTTTTTAAATAACAAATATGATGTTAAAATTAGGTTAAGCAAATAGATTTAGAAATCAATAAAATATTTCATATCAAATATTTCAAAATAATGGTGAAAATCATTGCAGTATATACATACATTTTTCTATCAATGACCTTGTAATTTAGCTTGGATACTACTTCAAGGATCCATCAGTTGCCAGCAGAAAGAAATATTTGCTACATGTGAAGGCAGAGTTGGGACCGTCCAGGATCTCCCCTCCCCCAT
The DNA here is from genome assembly GCA_033961575.1 of Aselliscus stoliczkanus. Taxonomy (NCBI): domain Eukaryota; kingdom Metazoa; phylum Chordata; class Mammalia; order Chiroptera; family Hipposideridae; genus Aselliscus; species Aselliscus stoliczkanus. The sequence continues at coordinate 31,985,800 of CM066731.1, forward strand.
TCCTCTAAGCTGTCAGCACTTTCGGTTGTGCCCTGTCTTCTTGGACATCTCGAATAGAAACTCCTCCAGCACTTTTATGGGACAATGGTATGCCGTGTAGTTGGCCAATAAATCCATATGCTAGGGCTTGAGCAACTTCCTGGCTATGCTCAGTGTCTACAAAGGAGCAGTGGGTGTGGGATGTGGCTCGTAAATCTCTGTTTCTAGGGGAGGGTTTTGGATCTGCGGAGTCCCAAACAAGATTGCTCACAACCAGAGATCACAATCCTGGGGCTCCAGCCATCGGTGCTGTGCCTGGTTGCCTTGAAGGCTGATGAGGTCCGCTTTCACTTGACCCATTGAATTCCATTGTCTGCACACCTCTATGTGTCATTGTACACCTGGTGGGAAACTCTGGTCTAACAATTGACTTGTTTTAGAAAGGAGAAAAGAAAGAATTTTTGTGTATTTTAGGAAGAGGAAGCAAAAATCGATATAATTTTGGAAATTTGGTCTATTCTATCCCCTGATTGATAGAATTCCCAATCAAAAGTGTGACAGTTTAGGGCCGGCCCAGTGGTGTGTTGGTTAAGAGCTGGCTTGGGATGCCAGCGGTCCAGGTTCGGATCCCACATATGAGGGCCAGTGATACTGCCCTCTACAGCTAAGATGGTGAAAAACAGCTCCACCTGGAGCTGGGCTGCTGTGAGTCCCCAGATGGCATAGCTGCAGCCCCTGCTGCGGTGGGCTGCCATAGGCTAGTGAGTGGCTGGCAGGCAGCATGAGCAGCCGGCAGCCAGTGTGAGCTGCCAAGAGCCGCCGTGAGTGGCCATCCAGAGGCTGGCCTCACCCAAGAGGATCACAATGATGATACCAACATGGGCCAGTGAAGCAATGGCTCCACAACTAGACTGAAGAACAAAAGGACAACAACTTGTCTGTTCCCCAGTTCCCCAACTCTGTTTCCCTTCCCCAGTACCCCAAACAAAATCTTTAAAAAAAAAAAAAAAAGGTGTAACAGTTTAGGACACCACATTGGAAATTAGATGAATGGTTTTGGTTTAATGTGTGAATGGATCAAAAGGAAGTTGGAAACTTGGATTGTTTTTCTACTTCTGCCATTAGATAACTGTAACCACCTTTACTGTGCTTCGCTTTCATAAAATTTGAAGTTATTTAAAATGCATTTCAAATGTCATTTTTCCCATTTGAGTGTCTTCTGATTCCTCCTACCAGATAATATCTTTTTCTCCTTTGGAAGAAAATAGTTTATACTGTAATTTTCGTATGGCACCAATTATATTCTTTCTTGGACTATGACTTTTGTCTGTATTTATCTTAGTTCCTCTTCCTTGTTTATAAGGTCTTTTTTGCATCTCCTCCTTAACAGTTGTGAAGTAATTATAGTTTATCTGATTTGAGGGTGCAGTAAAATAATTTTTTAAGCAGAACAATTTTTACCTACCATAATTAGCAAATACCTATAAACTATTTTGCTTAACCCTCTTTCAGGAAGAACTTTGAGAAGTTTTTACTAAAAACGGAAAAGTTGACTTCACTTTCACAGATGGCACACCTGTAAAACATGAAAAAACAGGTTTCGAGAAAGTATTCAACTCTGAAAAAATGCTTCTACCTTCCATTGCCTCATTCAGCAGAGAATCTGGGTTGCAAATTTTGTAGTCAGGTTCATGGAATGATGTAATGGAGGAATTGATTGTAACTCAATTTTCTTCTTGATTATGCTATTAACCATCACCAGTTTATTGGTTATTTGGAAGATCTTAAACCCAAACATGGAGACTTAGTTCATTTTAATACAACCATTTGACTGGATTGTGGAAACTTGTTGAGAGTTACTGAGCTGCTTCTTCAGATCAAGGGCTTTAAATTTTTTCTTTTTCATTTGAAGAGTTTTATGACTAAAGGATTCATTGGATCCTCATTGCTTCACAAGACTTTGTTAGTGATGTGACACGATGTCTGAACAGATTGAACTAGAGAGAAATTGCAATGGGAAAATACGCTCATTTATGTAGAGAAATGAAGGCCATTAAAATGTGATGAGAGGATTGAGCCGATGGCACTTGTAGACTACACTTATTTCCACTGCGGACCTTTACTGATACAAGTGGATGTGATAATGTTTAATATTAGTAGAAATTACAGTTTCAGATACAGTTTCCATGGTTGTAAGTGCAAACCCAAGGATGTGAATGAATACCAAGGAAATACTCAATGAGTGTGGTTTGGTTTCAGGAGGACCTGTGGAAGCTGAAAGCAATTAGCTCTCCAAGGAGTTAGGGCAGTGCTTCTTGGTTAGGGCCTGTGGACTGGTGCCACCGGGCACTCTTATCAGTCCATATTGAGATGAGTTCAGAAATAAAGAGGAAACATTTAAAAACTTTTTGGTAGGGCCAGCCGAGTGGCGCGGTGGTTAAGCGCTGGTTTGGGTAAGCCAGCGGTCCCAGTTCGGGTCTCACATATGAGGGCCAGTGACATTGCCCTGAAAAAAAAAAAATAAAAAATAAATAAAAAATAAAATAAAATAAAAACTTTATGGTAATTTGACAGAGTATGTTTACATCTATTGAATTTAATAGTAAAAAATTGGGCTTGTATTATGTATATGTTTTATTTCATTTTCTGGTAATTTATTCTTATTGTATTTTACAAAAGTTACCTGAAATGGATTAGGGACAAAACAAAACAGGTGCTTCATCACAGGTAGTTTGGAACATGTTGAGTTAGAGTCTTTTAGAAGTATGAGGCATCTGGAAATGAATATATGAATTTGAGAATTGTCTAGAAATTTCTGGCAATGTGGCTTACCAAATTCTAGGAAACATTTAGGTCTACCTGACTCTCTGAAATATATGTTCTGTTTTATAGCCTAAAATTAAAAATAAAATGCCTATTTTAGCAAAACTAACAAAAGACTGTACTCCACTACTGTTACTCATTTAAAATACTCACCCTTTCCATCTATTTGTTCATTAGCCCAGTAGTACAAAATTTGGCCACCTTTTTCGTAGCACAATGCCTTCTACTGCAAAGATCGTAAAAAAATATTTACTGAATTCAACTGATTTCTCTGAAGAATTAACAGAAACTAGGCAGTTCACTAAATAAAATCCAGAAAATGAAAGTAACTTTGAAAGGTAAAATTTGAAAGGTTGTTTGCCTTATAGCCGTCAAAATGTTATCTACCTCATTCTGTTTTATTAGACTTTGCCTATCAGAACTTTCAGAGTATATTACTAAGGTGCCACTACAAAGGTGGAAGATTTATGAGATCCTGAGTTTGTTGTTGTTGTTATTTTAATCAGTTCATATTTTTAGTAAGTTCCTTGGTATAAGTCCTTTAAGTGATTATTTGTAACTCTATCCCGATTCTGCAATAACTTAAAAAGTTACCCTGAAAATCTACAGAGGGTGCCAAAAAAATGTATACACATTTTTAAGAAAGGAAAAAACAGTATTAAAATTATGCTGATGGTAAGTAACCACTTTGAGCACCTCTTGTAATTGCAGAAGTCAAATGTGGCTCGTATTAATCTTTTATTAGTATATATTAAGTATTACAATTTTAATACAGTTTTTTCATTTCTTAAATATGTATATATTTTTTGACACCCTCTATATTTTCCAAAGTAGGTGTTAATATACTATAGTATCTTCCTTATATTTCCACACTATACTTCAACACATTTTAAAATATTGGCCAGTATAAAAAGAAAATAATCAGCCATATGGAAATAATAGCATTGTGTCATATTGTCAACTTTCATGTTAGATTTGGGAAATTGAAATATAATTATGAATAACAAAATAAACACATGTACTATGTAACAGAGTATGCCATGATGTGCTTTTGACACAATGGAAACAATTACTAATAAAATAAGGTGTTTTATTTGGAAGAGAGAATTTGCTCTTGGCAGTGGCTTTCCAATTTTGCCAACTTTAAAAGTGACTATGTTGGGGGATGAAATAGTTATGGAAAAATGTATACAATCTTTATGCTTAGAATACATACATTGTCAAAGTTTCTTCATGCAGACATTAAGCAGGACCCAGATTACTAAAACTGTATTTCTTTCTGAGGGGGAAGGAGTAGAATATTTTCTTTATTTAGCTTATCACTTCCATTAGGCAATTTAAGAAATTTACATTCTGAATTTCATTTTAACCCTGAACACTGGTTCTATCTTTATTGACACTGCCTTTATTTTTATGAAATACATATTTTAATAAGTCTGGGAAATTTATGTGTAGTATTTTGTGTTTGTTGATGTTTCATTTAAGTGTGCCATATTTTTACATGTCCTGTTTTGTTGGCTAAGTACAGTAGTGAGCTCTTTGAAAAGTCTGAAAGAAAATGTTTCATTCTATTTTCATATTTCTTCCTCACAGAGATTGTAGCACTGTGTTCTGTTTTCAGTGAGGATTCACTGCTGACTGACTGAAAAAGATTTGAAGATTTATATGTAATCTATTGCTAGCCCAATTAGAGGATAATATTGACATGTTTTAAAACATCTTAATATAAGCATAATATTGTGTTTTTATGTTTTTGCAGGAAGATTCTTTGGCAACAGATAATTTCCTTGTGGATTACTTTAATGAATTCCTAAGCCTTCCAGTGAGTATATTATTATGTTCTATTGAATATATTAGCAAAGCAAAATATTGTAACCACTATCTTGTGAGACAAGTTTATCAGGAATAATATTTTTTAAAATGTTAAAGCATTTGGATAAAGTTTGTATCTTTTTATGGAGTTAATCATTGGGATTTGAATCATATTTAGGAATTATTTTTATTGAAGAAAGCTGGAATTTTTCTAACTCTCAAAAGTGTTCTGTACAAAACCTGATACAGTTATATTTGGTAGTGTTTTAGCCTTTGAACAGAGGTAATATGGGCCAGAAATCAGAAAATTTAAGAAACTGAACTTCTTGTTTCAAGGCAATTGTTATCCTCTTGGATAGATTTTAAAGTAGAATTTGTGTTTAAGACAACTGGAGATTTATGTCGATAGTAAATAAGACATAGGTGGATGACAAATAATAGATTTTCAGTCTTCGACAGCGTGATTGATAGAATATGCATTGAAGGGTTTGGGGAAACTGAAAGGGGTGTGCATGAAAACTCTTATAGTTTATGTAAATAAAGTTAATCAGGAATGTCAGATAAAGGAAAGTTAATAGAAGACTTTTAAATTGTTACTAAAACATGACAACCTTTTTCATTAAAATATTTACCTGGCAAAATTTGGAAAATAAAAAAGTCACAAGTAATTTTAAAGATAGTGGACCATAAAATGTGAAATTGCTTAAAGCCTAACCGCTGAAAATGTCTTTTGAAGGGAAAGTACTAGATGCACTTTCTCACCTAGATTAGTTTTTCTATAGATATGTGAATATTTGCGTGCATGTTTGACTTGTGAAATTTTTTTTCTGAAGAATTTGTTTCCTTACCTCCCTTTGGTACAGCTAGGACCATTATGAGGGTTAGGTTGAGACACCAAACCACCCTATCCCTTTTCAGCAAGAGGCCTGAGTGCCATTACAGGATACCTTGGGGGTTCTTGTTTGGCTTGATTCTTCAACTTGCATTGTCCAATTCTGTATTACAAAAAACCCAGCAGTCTCACAAAATGGTCAGAATTTTGCTCTTCCAGATTATGTAGTCTTTCCTCTAGGCTCTGAATTCTCTACTCTGCCTCCAAAAAATGTATATTTTCTGTGAAATTTTAAAAAGAAAACTCTCTATATTGGGTCTAATTTCAGGTTCTCAAGATTTATATTTCATTGTCTCAAGATTTATGATTATCTTGACTTTCACTTGCTTCAGAAAATGAATTCCCCTGCCTAACTGTCTTTTTAAAACAAATCTATTTTAAATTATAAAAGTAATATAACAACGGTATAGAAAATTTACCTAAAATGTGAGAAAAATTCAGCCATAGCCTTGCCATCCAATTAGAATAGAAATTACCGTTCTTGAATGTTTTCTTTCAGACTTTAGGTGAAATGACAAGAGGGTGATTTCTGTTGAACTCTGTCTATGCAATCATGTTTTACATCCCACCCCAGCAGACACCTGCAATTTGATTGACTTATATGTCCCATGCACTTCACCTGTGCCGCTTCTCTCCTCTTTACTGTCTCTCCTGATCCTTCTGCTTTCTCCCCCCTCTCTCCTTTCCTTCTCTTTGTCCCTCTCCCTCTCCCTTACCCTCTCCCCCTCACCCCCCCTTCCCTCCCTCTCTCCCTCCCTTTATCTCTCCCTCTCTCTTTCTCTCTCGCCCACTCCTTAGCATCTATAAACTGCCCATGCTTCACGCCACAAGATAGGTCATGAGTAAATGTCACAGGTTTCCAAAAAAAACTTAGGGACAGGAAATATAAGGAATGATAGATTCCAAACCAAGTTCCTGGCAAGATTCTAGAACAGATTAGTAATGTTTGGTTTATATGCACTTAGCTAAGAATTACAAGCCAGCATGGGTTTTCTGAGAATAAGTATGCCAAACTAATTTCTCGTATAGTTATGGACTGGTATTTTAGAGACCCATAAATGTAAGGTATTATTATTTCAACTAATAATAATAATAGTAAATTGAATCATGTTACTTCCTGTTCAAAACTCTGTTTAGTGTCTTCTCATTACACTAAGAATGAAATCCCAAATCCTATGCGATCTGGCTCTTGCCATTTGTTGATCTTTATTTCCTACTCCTCTTCCCCTTGTTAATTCTTTTCCATCCCAACTGGCCTTCTTCATGTTTCTTAAACAGAATATGCCCAGTGTACTCAAGGGCCTTTCAGCCTGGAATACTCTTCCCTGCGATATCTGTATCACTTTCTCCTTGATTTAAATCCCTTCTGTTCACAAAGCCTTCCCTCCCAACCCTATCTAAAGCAACCCACCCAGCACATGCTCCACTTAGGCTGCTTTTTTGGGTCTCCAAATCCCTTATTATTGTCTATGAAATTAGTTTTCAAATATTTGAATGGACTCAGTATCCATAGCCAGTAGGGGTTGACTCTTAATAGCCTACAAATTGAAGTCTAAATTCCTAAGTATGGAATTCAATACCCTTTGTAATTTGGCCTCAACCTGACCTTTCTAGCTTTCTCTCTAGCTTCATACTACTACTCATGCCTTTACCATTCTTTCCCGCCTCCACCAGGCTACCCCGACCCACCTTGACCTCAACTAGTCTTCCTGTGCTCAAGTCTTCCAATGTATTGGTTACTTACAGAAATGAGACAGAACTGTGTTATAGCCCAGTTCTCCCTTTCATTAATCTTGTGATCTTAGACACATTCCTTAATTCCTTAATTCTTTGATTTTTATCTATGAAAACAATAGAACAATCTTACAAGATTGTTATGAACTGAGGTGATGTATGTTAAGTGCCTGGCCCAGAAGTAATGCTTCTCTTTCCTTTTCCTTCAATAACTAAACCTTCTCATTTTCCATTCCTGAAACATGAGGAGCAATCACTCTTTAAGTAGATTGGTGGGTCATTGTCAGTCTAGAGGATAATCTTCTGTGCCACACAAATCTGTCATTGACTTTGACTTTTAAAAATTATTTTTGTCAGAGAATTGAATGAAATATTGCATGCAAACCAGCATTTTTTCAACTTAAGGTCACTCAGCTAATAAGTGACAGGGTCCACCCAGGTCCACATGGCTTAAAAGCTGTTCCTACTATATTATAATGACTAGAACTGGCAGCAGAGGAATAAAATGAAAGTTTAGTTAACAGAACCTGGTATCATTTTTATCATGGTCATCTGAAATGGGCTAAAGCAAACAAAGCTAATGTGTTTTTAGGGTGCATTAATAAAAGTATGGTTAAGATCAAGAAAAATATTAGTCTGAAACATAGATGTTAATAAATGTTTTTTTGAATCAGATATAATTGTCAGACCACATTTGGAATATTGTGTTCCATTCTTGGTGCCATATGTTAAGAGTTACTCTGCCAAACCAGACTCAGGGAGATGCAGCTAATGAATGCTCTGGAAACCATGTCAGATGAGGAATGGTTGAAAGAAGTATGGGTATTGAGCCTGGCTGAGGAATGGGTAGAGGGGTTGGAATGCAGCAGCGCTTTCCAAATATTTGAGGATCTGATCGTGGAAAAGGGGTTAAAATATTCTGTGAAGCAAGAGGGCAGAACCAGGGCCAGCATTTATGAGGAAATTGATTTTTACTCGCTGGAAGAAAGATGGTTAAAGTTTGTTTTCTAACAATAGAGTGGGTTAGCCTGTGAAGGAGTAAACTGCCTGTGATTGGAGATATTCAGGTATAGGTTGGGAAACCATTTGGGGGAGTATTTTATAGGGCATGTATGTATTGGGTAGGAGATTAGACTTTTCCAACTGAGGAAAATGTGATTAATTCCTTTTTCTCTCTTTATTTTATCTCAAGAGTTACACTGTAAAATTCGTGGGGCAAGAATAGGTCCCTTTTTTCTGTATCTCCCAAAGCTTATTGAGGTTGATTCTGTTTTTATTTCTTCATCTTCCATGTAAGATCTTTGAAATAAACAAATAAACCTTCTAATATTCATTTCTTATACTTCCTCTCTTCTACTCCCCATTCCCCCTCCCACAAAAAAACCCTCAAGAATCTGAGTCTGAAAGTGTAAATGTATATTATAACATTTCTCAATCTAAAAGGGCCCTTAGGTCGTCTAGATTTCTGAGACTTCTGAGGCTTCTTCTACATCTGTAGTGACTGCCCAAGGTCCCAGAACTGAATTGTGGCAGAAATGGGCCTAGAAATCAGGCTTTCTGGCTCCTACACTGTTTCTTTCCATTACACCATTACACCCTTGGGACACATTTTAAGATCCAGAAATTGATGGCTGGTAGCCTGCCTCCATGTTATTTTTTGATGAGGGGAATCCAGGACAGTTGCTGCTATTATAAATAATTATGGCACTTTCCAAATCCTAGCTTTCATAACTTCATCCTGTTTGTTCTGGTGCCAGGCTCACATTCAGATATTGTTTTCATGTGGTGTCTGGGAGGTTTCTTGCTGTCAACTCTTTATGGACAAGTGTTTGCTTATTAAGTTTTCTTCTGTGCTATAGTGTGAAAACATTTTTTTTTTTCCTTTTGGTTTTGTTTTGTGTGTTTTATGCTCAGTAACTGTTGTGGGATTGAGTAGATGAGCCCACATACAGATTTAAGTTGGTCCTCTGTGGGTGGTTTTGAATGTTTGTGACATTTATGGTTTGCAGAAGCTGAAGGGGTGGCCTGTTCTATACCCTCCTTGCAAGGATAGGTATTTCATGTGTTTGCCAGACCATGCTTAGTTATGTGTCTTTGGAATTTTACCATAATTTCTTTTTTTAGACTGATTCTCCACACTTTTTTTAATCTGTAAACTATTATAATTTCTTGTAGCTTTATGAAGTAATTATATGTTAGATGGATTGCTTGGTAAGGGGTGAGAGAGAAAAAAAGAGAAGGTACAGATTTGGAGAATGAGTGGGGATGAAGGAGATGAAGGGCTTGCGTTATCCCCTGCTAAAATTTGAATACTCGAAGATTGAATTTTAAAGGTGTTGATGGGGCTCTAGGTAGTGCTGCTTAGTTCAGTGTTTATATCTATGAGTGATAAGCCTTGTAATTCAAACATAAAGCACTCAAAAGCATAATTAACTCATTTTATTAACTAAGGATATTTTCTGTGCATTTCATGTGACACATTATTTCTTTCACCTCATTGGTGAGTATGTCTAGTAAATCGTTTATGGTTAAACATCTAAAATGACAATAAAATTTAGATGAAAAGAAGTTGTTATTGGTAACTGATTTGTTATGTTCAAGTATTCAGATGTTTTGCATTCACTGACTAGGATGAATGTTTAAAATATAGTTTTTGGAGCTCAATTAGTAGAGACAGATTTGGACCAGAGATGAACATGTATTAAATTAACATAGTCATTAGTTTTTAATTTAAATACTGTTCAGCTAAATAATTTGGCACCCAGTAAGTTTCAGTGGTGCTGGGCTGGCAGTTTAAGCACATCACTAATTATTCACAGGGTTGTTTTTTTTTTTTTTGCCCCCCCCTTTTCAAAGAAATGTGGAACCAGCAATTTATTGTGGTAAAAATATTTTCCTGCATTTACTTGCTCTGTGAAAATATTTTTCGCACATGGATGACTGGTACTACAAAGTTAGCTTTCACCACCTTCAGGTCAACGTGTTTTAAAACATTTAGAAAATGATACCCTTGAAATAAGAAAATTAAGTAAGGGAAAGAGCAGTTTGTAATAGCTTGAGGACGATTGCATTTGAGGTTCAAATGGCAGTTTTTTCCTGTCAGATGATTTAAAAGCTGATTGTTTTGTTTTGTTTTGTTTTGTTTTGTTTTTAACTGAGCCATCCTGCTACCTGTTGGCAGCTCAATGGCAGCTCAGCTCGGGCTAGGCATCGAACTGCTGTTGCTCAGAGCTCAGCTCGCACTTTTGAGCGAGCTCTTAACCAACTGAGCCTGAGTGTTCTGAGCTATCTTGGGAAAAGACTTCCTACATCATTCATTTCTATTTCCCCCACCTTACGTGTCATTTATTGTCACATGCTAAACTAATTTTGGGAGTTTTGTAGATAAGCTTAGAAATGGTAAAAACAAAGGACTTGATGTCTGAGAGATTCTTTTTAAGCAAACAAAAAGATTTTGAGTAATAATTAAAGATCAGGGTCTTTCTCCTGTGTGTAAAATATAGATGGCTATCCCTCATCCCCCCAATATATAAATACATATGAGTGTCAGCATGAAGTAACCTTCACAATATAGGCTTTGAAGTTTGTCTTAACCTGGATTCTGTCTTTCCCCAGCTGGAAACTCTTCACTAGCTCCCCATCATTCTAAGGCAATGATTCTAAAACTGGAGTGTGCATCAGAATCACCTGAGGGTTTGGTAAACCCAACACTGGGCTCCACCCCCCAGGGTTTCTGCTTATAGGGAAGGACCTGCGAATTCACATTTCTAACAGGATCCCAGGTGATGCTGTTGCTGCTGGTACCACCCTCTTGAGAACCACTGTTTTGAGAGAGTAAGTTGAGAGCTATAGCATATAATATTAATAGAACTCCCCCTCTGCCTCTCCTGATTTATATTTTGTTATTCTCCCCTTGAACATTAAGCTTCAACAAGGTCAAACTGCTTGCAGTTCATCAAAGGTGACCTATTCTTTTGTGCTCCTGTGTCTTGTTGCATTTGCTATTTCTTTTGCTGAATTCCATTCTCTCCCTTCTCTCTCAGATGAGGATCCTGTTCATTCTTCAAGACCCAACTTTCTCTATACAACTCCTTCATTTCCTGAAGATAGTTAATGAATTTTTTGTGTGTCATTACTCTACTTTGTACATACTTCTGTTGTAGCTACAAGTGTTTAAGTGGAGTTGCAACATACATGCGTTATTACTCAATTACTTGTGCTCTGCAGAGAGCGAGAGTGATATAAAGAGTGAGGTTGATTTTGTCTGTTTTACCAATTTATAAACATGCATATACCAATCTGTGAACTCCTGGAGAGGGTGTGAGATGGAAGATGAGAAGCTGCCATTCCCTCAGTGGTGTCATCCTTCTTGTCTCGCAAAGTGTAGTTTTCTTATGTGGAGGGTGATGCTAGTATTAAACATACCTATTTTTGTATCACACGTGCTTAAAGCATAGTTCGCCACTTCACCTGGTCCCTAATTGAAGAACCAGTGACCCATTTCACTGCCAGAGGAAAAACCCGCTGTGATCAACTTTTCGAGAGATAGGACAACATTGTACTTTATGGGTGTTTTCAAGTGTTTAAAGGGATAATTTTGACTAAATCTGATCTCACCTTATGTGCTAACTGTAGGGTCCATTCCTCTAGTATTGTCTCTATGTATTTACATATGTTTCTTCTTCTGTTAGTTCAGCATACTCTGAGGCCAGATCCATTTCTCATTCATTTCAGCTGGGGCTTTGTGGAGGATGGTCTGGATTGGCTCACTAAATGTAGCAACATATCATCAATCGCAGTATCTCATTTAATAAGGATTTAATAAATACTTGTTGAATAAGTGAATGAACTAACAAAGGAACAGTGGAGTTGGGTAATCTTATTAGAGAGCAGAAGATAGAGGCTCTTTTTTCTGGAGAGACAATCATGGACTGATGGAGTATCAAGCATGGAAGGTACCTTGTGATTATTTAATTAAAACCCCTCATATGATACATTTCAGAGAAGTGAAGTAATTTACTCAACATTTGTTCCATTTACTCATTTTGCTTATCCTTTTCTAGATAGATTCTAGTTTAACCAAATCCTTTTTAAAGTACAGTAACTAAACTACATATAATATTCTAGTATTGCTACTATGGTGTTTATGGCAGATTTCCCCTTTAACATTTGCATGTTACACTAATTTTAATTTATTTCAGTGTTTTTTGACACTTCATTACAAGGAAAATTAACGACCATGTACTTATTTCAGAAACAATGTTTAATTCATCTTGTATCTTCTTTGCTTAAGATAACAATTGGTACTTGGGCATTCAAAAGTTTTGTTGTTTTTGAAATAAGTGAACTGGGAGAAGCATTGAATTAGTTATTTACCACTTTTATAAACTAGGAATCATAATGCTATTAAGGACCATCAGAGATCTACTCTAACTCATGGCTTTTTAAATAGGAAACCACTTATTTACCCTTGGCATAGACTCTATCCCATTTTAATTACATGCAGATAAATTCTTAAGTTTAAAAACTGTAAATATTTTAACATATCATATAGCTACATTTATTTTTTTATAAATAGGAACATTTCATGTCATTTTATCATAAACACAATTAATTGTAGTTTTCCTTTTGTTATCTTTCTTTTTTTTATAAAGTACTTCTTTTTTACCATTTTCTCTACTAATTTTCATGTGTTTACATCCTTCCGATTTTCTTCCCAAGAATGGATATTCCCTGCCTCTTTCCCAACTTAACTCAGATCAGAATTCAAGTATTTTTGTGAGTGCATATGAGTAGCAGAACCCAAATCACACGTGAAACTGTAGCTCCAAGAGAGTCTGAGTAACAGAGTGTTTAGTTGTCCAGACTTTGCATTTAAGGAGGTTGGAATGGATCATGAATGAGCCAATCCGCAGCATCCACTGAAAGTCTCAATGTTTAAAGCAGTTTTGGACTCATGAGTCCAGAGTTCTGTAGTAAGCTCATTAGGGGACATGCTATAAAGCCATGAAAACATCGTTTAACCCTCGTCAGCTGCAGTTGTCCTTTGTAAGTTGAAAATAAAAGTAATTGCTACCTATCTGCCTTGAAACCTGCTCTGGTCCTTATTTGTGGTGGGGACAGTAACCCATCCAGAGAGTTATAATTACCACACTAAACCTGGTAGTGATAGCAGTAGCCCTGAGGTAACAGCCAACCTCCTCAGAGCATGGTGATGGCTCTGCTTGTGGGGCATGGGCAATCTATCTCAGCAGCTCATGAGTCAGCAAGCAAAAATCCAGACTGTTACTAGGAGAATCTTCCTAAAATACAAATCAGACTATGTTAATCCTTAAAATGGCATGTAAAGCTTTCCGTGATCTGGTCCTATCAACCTCATCTACGTCGTCTTTTCTCTCTGTTCCTTAAACTCTTCCACTTATAAATTATTCTAGTTCTATTCCAAATGTATTAAACTGCTTGAAATTACCAACACATATCATGCTGCTTCATGCCTCTCTCTTTACTGGTAAAACCAGAGCACAGGCTTTGGGATCAAAACACCTTGGGTATGGGGCCGGCTGTGTAGCGCTTTAGTTAACAGCTGACTTGGGATGCCAGCTCTGAGCAGCAGGGCCCTGGTTCAGATCCCACATGAGGGCCAGAGATGCTGCGCCCTCTATAGCTAAGATGGTGAATGACAGCTCGACCTGGAGCTGGGCTGCTGTGAGTCTCTGGTGAGGGCTTAGGCTGCAGCAGGGCTGCAGTGGGCTGCCGTGAGCTACCATGAGTGGCTGGCAGCCAGTGTGAGTGGCTGGCAACTCATGCTGACGTGAGCAGCTGTCCAGTGGCCGGTGACTGATTGCCTCACCCGGGAAGAGCGCAATGATAATACCAACATGGGCCAGTGAAGCAACGTCGTCCACAACTAGGCTGAAGAACAAAAGGACAGCAACTTGTCTGTTCCCCTTTCCCCATTCCCCAACGCTGTTCCCCTCCCCCAGTTCCCCAATGAAATCTTTTTAAAAACCAAACAAACAAAAACCAAAAACCACCTTGGATTCTAATCCCAGCTCTACTAATTTCATGGGGTTGTTACTTAGCACAGTGTCTGGCATAGAGAAGGTGGTCAGAAGATGCTAACTATATCATATGTGAGGCAATATAGGAAAGAAGGGGAAATGTGCTTTATCTGGGAATAGATAGACTTGTTTCTATATCCTTCATCTAGCACTTTATAGCTCTGAGTCTATGGTCTATTACATAACCATCCTGAGCATTCATTTTCTGTAAAGAATTATCTGAGGAATGTGGATGGATTCAAGACAGTGCATCTAAAGTGTCTGGCACATGCCTGACACATGGTAGGTAGATGTTTAGTAACCAGTAGTTCTGATCACTCTTGTTATTTCTACCAACTGTGCCTTAACTACTTACTACTAATTAATATTGGCTACTGAGGATCTCAGTGTCACAGTCCTTCTAATTTTTTTTTTTACTTGATTAACAGGAAATATTTTATTTGTACATAGAACTAATTGGCATTCTTTCCTTTGGATTATCACAACTTCGTCTTCCTCTGGTTACCAAGTGTGAGGGTAGAAGGCAGAAAAAAGAAAAGAAAAGAATAAATAAAGATCAAGCTTATTCTCTTTTTCCATGGATACTCAGAACTAGAAGAAATCTTTTCCAAATGGTGTTTCGCATTAGACTGCTCCATTTCCTCAACCCCAGTTAACATTTTATGTCCATTCTCTACCCAGTTTAGTTCAGTTCATTTCTCCAACCAGATGAATCTGGTCTTTGATATCAGCAGACTCATTTGTCTGGTTAATCTGGTGATAGTATAATTCAGAGATAATATTTGACTTTTTGACAAGTGATGCCTGTTTGAATCTCATTTTTCAAAGACAGCTACAGTGGGCAACCAATGAAATATATTTATTGAAGAAATCTTATACACAATTTACTGCTTATTATTGTCACTTATCCATTAAGCTATACTTGTCATTTTGAGGGGAAGTCTTAGCCCTGAGGTCTTTTGAACGGTGGACTGACATTCATATTGAACTCTATCATCTGTGCACTTTAAATTCCGTAGGAGAGACAGTCAGACTTTAGAGATGTGATATTATCTGACATTAAAATAAGTAAATAAATAAACAGGGGCCGGCTGAGTGGCGCATTGGTTAAGCGCTGGTTTTGGGATGCCAGCGGCCCCGGTTCAGATCCCACATGAGGGCCAGTGACACTGCCCTCTACAGCTAACAACAGCTCCACCTGGAGCTGGGCTGTGTGAGCCCCGGTGATGGTGTGGGCTGCAGCCCCTGCTGCAGTGGGCTGTCATGGGCTACAGTGAGTGGCCCGCAGCCAGCGTGAGCGGCTGGCAGCCAAGAGTGAGCTGCCAATAGCCGCGGTGAGCGACATCCAGAGGCCAGCGACCCATCTGCCTCATCCGGGAAGAGCGCAATGACGATACCAACAGTGAAGCAACATCCTCCGCAACTAAACTGAAGAACAAAAAGACAGCAACTTGTCTGTTCCCCTTCCCCGATTCCCCAATGCTGTTCCCCTCCGCCAATTCCCCAATAAAATCTTTAAAAATAAATAAATAAATAAATAAATAAACACACACACATATGGGTATTTATACATAGATACTTAATTTCTAACTCCAACTTTACAACATCTTGCCATTCATCATATTTTACCTATATAGTATACAAGGTGTGATCAAACAATATGGTGAAAGTATACATTTTTTATTACAGTAAAAGACACATTTTATTAATCCTCCTCAAAATACTCCCCTTCACTTCAAACACACTTATCCCATCATGCTTTCCGTTTTCTGAGGCAGTTCTAGAAGTCCTCTTTCATGACTGTCTTTAGTTGCACTGTCATGACTGCCTCAATGTCCTGAATCGATTCAATCATTTACCTTTAATGGCCATTTTGACTTTAGGGAAAAGCCAGAATTGCACAGTGCCAGTGAATAAGGTCACACCATAATGTTTTTATTTGACAGAAATTACTGGAAACCAGAAGCAATTTGTGACATGGAGTGTTGTCACCATGGAGGATGATTTATGGCACATTTAAAAAAAACACCTTCTCAGGCTGGCTGAGTGGCTCAGTTGGTTAAGAGTTGGCTTAGAGCGCAAGCTCTGAGCAACAGGGCTGCCGGTTTGATTCCCACATGGGCCAATGAATGCTGTGCCCGAGCTGCGCTGTCTCTGAGCTGACAACAGGTGGCAGGATGGCTCAGCTTGTGTAACAACAAGATTGTCTGTTCGATGGTGGGCTATGCCCACCCGCAACTAAGACTCAACTCAGCACCTTGAGCTGAGCTGCCACTGGGGTGGCTCAGAAGATAGAGCATGTGCTCTTAACAACAAGCATGCTAGTTTGACTCCCGCATGGGATGGTGGGTATGCCCACTTGCAACTAAGATTGAACACAGCACCTTGAGCTGAGCTGCTGCCCCGATGGCTCACTGCATAGAGCGTGCACTCTTAACAACAAGGCTGCCGGTTTGACTCCCACATGGGATAGATAGCCCACCCGCAACTAAGATTGAACACAGCACCTTGAGCTTAGAGGCCATGAGCTGCTGATGGGGAGCCAGATGGCAACTGGCACCCTCTGCAACAAAGACTGAAGAACAACAACTTGGTCGGTCCCCTTCCCCAATTCCCCAACACTGTTCCCCTCCCCCAATTCCCCAATAAAATCTTAAAAAAACAACACCTTCTCTCAACTGTAGCTCACACCCGACTGACTGCACTGAACAAGTTGAAACTTGTCACACACTGTTGCGAAGGTTCAACACGCTTTTTCCTATATTGAAGATCCCTGCCTTTCTGTTGGATGGCACTAGGCAGCAGCATTCTCAGTCTTTTGTGATCACAGTGAAAAGGCTCCGTGTCACACATTGCTTCTGGTATACAGCAATTTCTGTCAAATAAGAACATTATGGTGTGGCCTCATCCACCTTATTCACCAGATCTGGCACCATGCAATTTCTGACTCTTCCCCAAAGTCATAATGATTCAGAACATCGAGGCAGCCATGACAGTGCAACTAGAGATACTCATGAAAGAGGACTTCTAGAACTGCTTCAGAAAGTGGCAAGAATGATGGGACAAGTGTGTTCAAAGTGAGGGAGAGTATTTTGAGGGGGATTACGGGCAATGTGTCTTTTACTGTAATATATATATATATATATATATATATATATATATATATATATTTTTTTTTTTTTGTTTTGTTTTGTTTTTGTTTTTTGAGGGCAGTGTCACTGGCCCTCATATGTGGGACCCGAACCAGAGCCGCTGGCTTCCCAAGCCAGCGCTTAACCACCGCACCACTTGGCCGGCCCTATATTTTTTAATTTATACATTCACCGTGTTTTTTGATCACACCTCGTATTTAGCAATTTCTTAGTAAAACTTGAAAGAACTGATGCAACTCTTAGGACAGTGATTGATCCAAGGGGAAGGACTTACTGTTGTTTACCACTTGGTTAAAAAATATATAAATTAAGCTACATGAATAGGTAGTTCACCAAAGGTATCATCAAATAAATGAATGTTCTGATTAAGGGACCTAATTTTTAGATTTGGAGGGCAAAATGGGAAAAGACACAGCCAATTCATCCTTTACTTGTTTTGGAAATGGAGGCCCCAAACATGTTCAATGATTTACCCAAAGTCATAGTGCTACTTATTGGCAAACTCAAGACTCCTGATTTGTATATTAACTGAATGACTTTAAATAAAAGTTGGCAACATTTAGTAATTATTGAGAAAAGCTCAGAAATGTTATCTTTCACTTTTTTTTTTTCATCACAGTGAGAGGAATAGTCTTAAATGAATTGCACTTAATTTTCTCCTTTTGGACAAGGGAGACTTTAGCTTTCATGTCTCCTGGGGATGAAAAGATAACAGGAGTGTTATTTCTTCTTCTTTTACTTGTTCTTCCCTAGTAAGCCACCCCCTTCTAAGAGAATAACATTGCTTCATAGAGACCAGGTGTATATTTCTTTCCAGTTCCAAAGAAGCACAGAGGTAGGATGTTTATGTAAAGGGAATTTCTGCTGTAATATACCCCAACACTTATTTCATGGCATAAGTAAATTGGGAAGGAAGGATTCAGTGGGTTCCCTTACCTGTAGTCAAAAGATTTCCAAGTTCCTAATGGGAAGAGGTAATGATTAAAAACACAAACCTTTGTGTGTGTATATATGCATATGTGTAAGTATCAAGTCTTCTGGAGACAGTGAGTTTCTGGCTTTTAAAAATTTAAGGCTATATTTCCACAATTTATTTTGCAGACCTTTTCAGAGGCAATTAGATTTAATGTGGATTATGGAGTTTTTGAAGTAGTTAACAATGCTCCACAACTTCTGGAAAAGCAATTGAAAAAAATCCTACAAAACCAGCAACCTCGAAATCCCATCTATAATGTTGTAAGGAAAAGAAGGAATGATGTTAAACCAGTTGGAATGAATGCCCCTTCTGAAGATGAGACCATTAATGTCAACTACAATATTATGGTAAGAAAGTATACTTGAGTTTATATCTTGCTAGATATATAAAGCATTAGGTGAGATTAACATGAGGTTCCTTGGGCTTCCCTTACTGAAGATTAACTATATTTATTAAATTTTATGATACATACATTATTTGTTAGCTGCTGTATAATCTTATATTAAAAGCAGTCTACCAGTTTTGTCGATGTTTGATTATCAATATGAGAAGGTTTATGTAATTTACTTTGAATGTTTACAATACCAGGTTAATTTTGGGCAGTATAAAATATGTGTTTATCCTTCACTTTATAGTTTAGGTACATTCTGGAAAATGTGGGTATGCCATGAATTTAATTCATTTGGGTTTTATCTTATCAAGAAGTTGGGAATTGACCTTCAAGTTACATTGTGTAGCTCTGACCTCCCTGGCATTAAATTCTACTCTTAACTTCTGGATGATGTCTCCTTAGCATGAGGTGGGGCAGGGGGAGAGGGGTGGAAACAAGAAAAAAACCCTGGGTTCTTATATTGACTCTTCAACTTACTAGCTCTGTGTTCTTGAACAAGTCATTTCAGTGAACCTCATTTTCATCTTCTGTCAAATGATGCCTTTACTACCTACTACTTTGGTTTGTTGTCTGGATCAAATGAAAATAATAATGAAATGCTTACCAATACTGTTTTTCATTGATTTAAAATGTGTGCTAGAGCTAGGCTAAGTTATGTTTAACACTTAAGACATAGCTCTTTTCCAGCCTGATAGTTCTTCAGTTTTTTGTTCTTTTTTTTTTTTTTTTTTTACTAAATTAAAACATATTTCTTTTTCTTGTTTACTTCCATACAATTAAATGCAATGATGATGGTGGTGGTGGTGGTGATGAATATATTTTATAAATACCACAAATAAAAATAGTATTAATAATAACTGTTACAGCATTGTTTTGAAGCAAAAACAAGGAAGTAGATTCTGAGCTATATAACACTATATAAATTGTTAGTTAAAAAGATTTTTTACTGAGTGTGATAATTATGGCTGTTCCAAGTTAAACATACACCGTACTACCCATGTGTCCTACTGTGAACCCACAAAAATTTACATGTGAATGTCTATAGTTGCTTCATATTCATAATCACCAGAAGCTAAAAGCAACCCAAATTTTTTTAAACTTGGGAATAAATAAATAAACTATGGTTCATCTATGCAGTAGAGTACTACTGAGCAATGAAAAAGAATGAATTAGTGATCCATGGAAGAACACAGATCAATCTCAAATGCATTGGAAAGAAACCAAAGTCAAAAGGCTATATATACTGTATCGATTCCATTTATGTGATATTCTGGAAAAGGCAAAATTATAGAGGTAGAGAACAAATCAATGGTTGCCAGGGCCTGGAATTAGAGGGAGTCATTGACTGCAAAGTGGCATGACTATGTTTTAGAGATGTTGGAACTATTCTATATCTTCATTATAGTCATGATTATACAACTATATGTATTTATCAAAACTTATAGAACTATATACTAAAAAGGATGGATTTTACTCTATGTAATTTATACCTCAATAAATCTGACTAAACGAAATAAACTATTGCCAGATAATCATGCTTTTTTTGGTTGCCTCATACACCTAAATATCATCTTTGTTAATCTAATCCTGGAGGCATTTTAGAGAGCTTATGTATGGCTACTTGGAAATAGGTCTAGAATTATTTACCTACAGCCAGTTTTCCCTCACCTTTTAGTTATCTAGTTTTTTAGAAAAAAAACCCAACTTTTTTTTTTTCACTTTTAAGGATTAAATAATTTTACCTTAGGTAAATTATGTTTGTGTATCTTGGAACTATTAACTTATTTTATTGTTGGCAGGATTGTTTTGTATGTTTTTGGTCTTTACATATTTTAATTACTGGTAAACACCTTCAAAGGATTTTTGGCAGTTGGACTAAAGACTTTTCTTCAATTTTGATATTGTTTTTTAAAACTTTTCATTTATTTTAATTTTTAGGTCAAATAGATACAAAACCATTCAAAAGGGTATGAGTTATAGGTTATTCATTAGATAAATATTATTTGATTTTGTATGAACTGACTAGTCCAGCAACCTTGTGGAATTCCTCAAGGGCTTATCTTGATCTTTATATGTAGTCAGGGGTCTTTCTGTGATACTAAATGCATTGCTAATGAGAATTCAAGAATCCTGTTTGGTTGTGTATAGCACAAGTAGCGACATATGTGGAGTCTTTCTAATTACAAAATCCAAATGCCCTTCATATGTTATTGATAAGCAACCAGGCAGTCAATAAGATGCCACCTTTCAGGTTCTGGTTGTTTCCAAAGTTTCTTCTATTATTTCATCATCCAGAAGATAGTTTTGGTGCGTTTTGGTGAAGGCACATGGTTTTTTTTTTGTTTATTTTGTTTTTACTGAACAAGAGGGAACCATTGTGTGCTCAGTTTTCCAGTCTTGGGGAGTCTTCATGCCACTTGTCAGCAGTGTTGAGCCCAGGTGTACCCTCAAGAATATCAGCTTATCAGTTGTTGACAGAACTACTATGTGAGCCTTCAGTTTCCTCCCAGGAGTTAGTAGTGGTCTGTATTGACTTTGATGTCAATACCACAGCAAAACTTGCTTTAACAGATAATCAATGGAAGCCACATAAGGCAGACATGTGCCTCGCTGAGAAATGCACTTTATTGTTTTTTTAATATATATTTTTATTTTCAATTACAGTTGACATACAATATTATATTAGTTTCAGGTGTACAACAGAGGCAACTCAGCTCGGGCTAGGCATCGAACTGCGGTTGCTCAGAGCTCAGCTCACACTCTTGAGCGAGCTCTTATCCAACTGAGCCACGCGGCCGGCCTTTGATGATATTCTTTATGCTATGCTGTGCTTTACAAGATTTTATTCAGTTTTATAGCTGACTAATACTCCATTATATATGTACTACCTCTTCTTTGTCTCTTCATTCATTGATGGATACCCAGGTTGCTTCTATATCTTGGATTTTGTAAATGATGCTGCAATGAACATATGGATGCACATATCCCTTTGAAGTAGAGTTTTGGATTTCTTTGAATAAGTACCCAGAAGTGGAATTGCTGGGTCATAAAGTGGTTCTGTTTTCCATTTTCTGAAGAACCTCCAAATCATTTCTATAGTGGCTGCACCAATTTGCAATCCCACCAACAGTATACCAAAAAGTTTCCCTTTTCTCTGCATCCTTGCCAACACTTACGGTTGATTTATTGATGATAGCCATTCTCACAGGTGTGAGGTAATATTGTGGTTTTAATTTGCATTTCTCTCATGGTTAGTGACATTGAGCATCTTTTCATATATCTATTGGCCACGTGTATGTCCGCTTTGGAGAAATGTCTATTTAGGTCCTCTGACCACTTTTTAATTGGATTGTTTGTTTTTTGGCGTTGAGTTGTTTGTATGAGTTCTTCATAAATTTTAGATATTAACCCCTTATCAGATGTATCATTGGCAAATATCTTTTTCCATTCAGTGGGCTGTCTTTTCATTTTGTTGATGGTTTCCTTTGCTGTGCAAAAGCTTTTTAGTTTAATGTAGTCCAATCTGTTTATTTTTTCTTGTGTTTCCCTTGCCCAAGGAGATAGATCAGAAAATAATATCATTAAGAGCAATGTCAGAGAGTTAACAGCCTATGTTTTCCTCTAGGTGTTTTATGGTTTCACATCTTATATTTAAGTCTTTAATTCATTTTGAATTTATTCTTGTATATGGTGTAAGAAGGTGGTTCAATTTCATTATTTTACCTGTATTTGTCCAGTTTTCCCAACCATTTATCAAATAGACTGTCTTTATTCCACTGTATGCTCTTGAGTCCTTTGTCATATATTAAATAACCAGGTAAGCATGGGTTTATTTTTGGGGTCTCTGTTCTGTTCCATTCATCTATGTGTCTGTGTTTATGCCAGTACCATGCTGTTTTGATTACTATGGCCTTATAGTATAGTTTGATATCAGGTAGTGTGATACCTCCAACTTTGTTCTTCTTTCTCAAGATTGCTGTGGCTATTTGGGGTCTTTTGTGGTTCCATATAAATTTTAAGATTATTTATTCTAGTTCTGTGAAAAATGCCATTGGTAATTTGATTCAGAATGCATTGAATCTATATATTGCTTTGGGTAGTATGGACATTTTAACAATGTTAATTCTTTCTATCCATGAGCATAGTATATGCTTCCATTTATTTGTATCTTCTTCAGTTTCTTTCTTCAGCATCTTACAGTTTTTTGAGTAAAGGTCTTTTACCTCCTTTGTTAAATTACTCCTAGGTACTTTTTGTTTGATGCGATTGTAAATGAGATTGTTTTCTTAATTTCTGTTTCAGACAGTTTATTATTGGTGTGTAAAAGGGCAATTGATTTTTTAATATTAATTTTGTATCCTGGTACTTTACTGAATTCAGTTATCATATTTTAAAGTACCTTGATGGAATTTTTAGCATTCTTCCTATGTAGTATTATGTCATCTGCAAATAATGAGTTTCACTTTTTCCTTTTGGTGTAGATTGTTAGTGCCCTTCTATTGTGGTTGAGCCTTGGTTTCTGTTTGCATGTCAAAAGGATGGATTGACCCTCAGGCTTAGTGTTTGTGAGGACTGGCCATGACTACAGTGGCAGAGCTGTTGGGCAGGGTATGATCCTATGGAGCAGGATTGGCTTTAGCAGGGCTCTAGTGCCTGCCCAGTGTGCCCTTTAGGTGTGTCATCTGGGAAGACAGTTGGGTGGTGCATAGGCTCAGTCTGAATTCAGCCACTTGGTGTGCCAGCCACTGGGTGCTGGCCCTTCTGCCTCCTGTGAGGGGCTCCACTGCAGGCCAAGTTCATCTGCAGCCTGTGCCCTGCCCAGGGCCATCTTGCATTAGCCACAGAGCAATTCATAGATGGCCACCAACTGCACTGGGGTAGGAGGTGCCTTGGGAGGCCAAGCTGCAAACTGAGGCCAACTCCTGCTAGAGCCAGACTTGGGCTGCTCAGCAAGTGGTATGGGGCATGCTAAGGCCAGATTTGCTTGTTTAGATTTTGTGAAACTTTGAGAGGTCTTAGAAAAGTCCGCAGTATGAATCAACACAGGCCATTTGTATGGGAAAGCCATTGGAAGCAGCTTGAGTGGCTCCACAAGTTGGGTGCAACAGGGTCTCAAGAAATCACTAGGGTGGGGTGAACAGTGTTAGCCAGATTAATGGAGACGTAGATATGGCAGCTGCCTGTGTCTGCATGCTGGGAGAGGGGAGGGCTCAATAAAGAAATAATGAATTCTGCCAGCACTTCTGTATGGGAGAAAGCGGCCTCTCTAGCCATCACCTTGAAACCAGACAACTCGGTTCCTTCCTCTATGTCCCTGGCACCTTTCAAGCCGAAGCTCAGAGCCAGTGAGTCAATCAGTGAGTAAGTCCATGTGTAGGCCCTTTAAGAGGAACACCTGGCACTCTAGCAGCCCTCTGTCTCACTTAGCCACAATCTCCTCTGGTTTTCATAGCCAGAAGTTGTGGAGACTTTCTTCTTGGCACTGGAACCTTGGCTGGGGAGATTGGTGTGTGTCTGAGACTCCTTGCTCCTTCATAGAGACATTTTTAGCTAGGTATCTCTCCTGTTTTTTAACCACCACCGTCCATTCCATGTCTCTGCCCCGTGTACAAGTCTTGAAGTGTCTTGTTCTATATATCCTTAGTTGTTGGACTTCTGTTCAGCTAGACTTCAAGCGATTCTCAATGAAGGTTATTCTATAGTTTAGTTGTAATTTTGATGTCATTGTGAGAGGTGTAAGCACAGTGTTTACCTACTTTGCCATTTTGGGTGGAAATCCCTTTATTGGATGTTTTATTAGTAGCATCTGTTTAGTATCCAAGGTACTGGCATTTTTTAGAATTCTGGAAAAAGTGAATATAAAACAAAATAGAATAAATAGTGAGTAAATGTTTTAGGATAAATATTAACCTAGTAACTCTTCTATAATATAGTGTGACACTCAGAAACTCAAGATAAAAATCTAAACTCTTTCATGTTATTTCGAAGTCTATTTATAGTCAGACCCCTCTCTACTTCTCCAGCCTTCCTCCCTCCATCCCTCAAATTTCACCCTGGACCTAGTTGTACTAAGTTTATCTTTGTTTTCTTTTCTGCTCCTCTTTTCAACCTAGCTGATCATGCTTCAGGTCAAAGAGTTAGTGTCATGTTCTGTGGAAAACCTTTGCTGTTTTAGTGCCTATGTGACCTCTCACAGAAGACTAAACTTATGGTCCTTACAGCACTCTACTATTATTACTTGCTGAATTATCTGTAAACTCTTTAGGACAGGGCCTTACCTTTCTTGTTTACCTTTGTATTCTCAGAGTAGTGCCTGTGAATATTTAACAAAGTTTTCTAAAATTGGAAGGGCAAAGGTTCTTCAGGACCATAATGGCCTTACCAGATTTTCTGGTGAACTCTGTTACCGTTTGTGATTAATTTTAACCCATTTTATGACTATAAAAATACTAAGATTGACTGACTTCTATCTTATTCCTTCTCCTTTCATAGTTACTTTAATTTTCATTCAGTTTGTTAATCTGTAAAATGGAGGTAATAGTTGATGCAGGGTTGTTGAGAGAATTAAAGAAGAACCAGAAAGGAAGAAGTGGCTTCAAATCTGTAACTCAGGATTCCTGCTGTTATAGATGCAGGGCTCTTAGTAATAACTGGAGGTCATTATTGCTCTGGTGATTAGGCTCTAATTGTCCTAAAAGATGATTTTTCCTTGATGCTTTTTTTTCTTTTTCTCTTGTCATCTAATAGTGTCTCAGTCGTGAACAAGGTATTCAGTGGATCAAAAAAGAAAGACTTCCAGCATTTCTGGAAAGTGATTGCTACTTTGAATACAGGTTTGTAGTCCCATCAATATACATATTTTTAAATGCCTATTATTTTTTTACCCCAAACCATTTTTTCTATACTTGTTTAATAAAATTCACCTTTAAACCCATTTGAGTTTGGATCCCACACACTATAGTATAAGAATATTAGAGCATTGGTTAAAATCACTTAACTTTCCCAAAGAGACTTCACGGAAACAGTACCTAATAAGTGTACTTCAGTTGAGCTTCTTTACTCATTGTATTTTTAGAATTATCTACTTGTGATAATGGCATTTATGAGCAGGGTATTAAAAAATGAAAATAAGAGTGTCATGAAATAAAATGTCATAATGTAGAGCTAAGTTTTTCTTTTATGTTCCCTCACTTTTAAAGTAACTAAACATTCTGAAATTTTACTAAAATTTGACCTTTGCTTAGAGAAACCATTTTTAAATAAAAATAAAATAAAACAGTATAATTATTAATTAATTAGCAGTTCTATGAATAAGTCATTCAATTTTAGCAGATCCTAAAAGAATCATCCTGCATAGTTAGGAGGGGATATTGGCTTGACTTTATAAAATAAAATTTTAGCGTTTTTTTTTTTCCCCCCTGAATTCTACCATATTTGAAACTTATTTGAAATTTATATGAATTCCAAAATGCAGGTTAGCCAAACTGATGTCACAAGTGAGATGGAGTGCATCAGGCATGAATATCAGTCTAAGTACAGATTTTTCTCCCTGGGTCCTGAGAAAACCACCCTCTCCACCACCTCCTGCCATTGATGACGATAATGTTATAATTATGAAAAAGTTCTACATTTCTCTTGGCGAGGTAAAAGCATGAATGTTTTACTTTGTGACTTGGCAGTTCTATAGAACTTCTCACTTTAGGGAGATGAATTTCATTTTTATTACTTGAATAGGGAAATTTATTTCAAATACTTTTAAAACAGATTTAACAAAAATTCTTGTGGATTTATGCTGACTCATTTGTTCTACACTCTTTCATCTGACATGTAATTAAAATTATTATCCTCATGTGTATAAAGAAACAAACAAATGCAAGATTGAAGAACATGCCCAGTATCACCTGGGAAGCATGGGTAACTTGAATTATGTCCATGGTTTCACTGATCATTCCAAACTTGTATTATTTGGATTCTATACCCATTGTACAAAAAAAATAATAAATTGGGTCTTCTCCCCATGTCAAGATTATTTCTCAGTAATAAAATGCATTGCTGTTTAATTATTATTAGATAAATTTGTCCTCCTTGACTGGAGAAATGTTAATGTTAGGTTGTATGAAATCTAATTTAGAATCCAATATCCTTTTGGAGAGTCAGCGTATAATGAAAACTGTTATTTGATCTTTGGCTTCTAATTACCAGAGCTCTCTGGGATCACACTTCCAATACACAACCCTGTACAAAATCAGGAACGTCAAATAGGTATATGGGCCATGTGTTGATATTCTCCTCGTTTCTATTCATGGTAGACATTGCTAATCAATCATGGCAATTTTCCTACTGAGCTAGAATGTGGCTCCAAATTCTTTTCAACACAGTACTTTAGGCAGGCACTTTCAATAGATCAAAGATGTCATGCAAGAGGAAACTATTTGCCATCTCTGTTGGAATGGATAGATTTATCCTATCTTTATCCAATCATTTGTTTTCATGTGTAGCTTTTATTTAATTTTGTAGTTTGCCATTTCTATCAGTGATATTTGTTAAAAATGTTTAAAATTAATATTTCCAAAGACATGTTTTAGGGTGGTAAAACTTTGGTCTTCCTGAAAAGCTTTTATCCACCCAGAAAACCAACCCCTAAGAAGAGCAATGACTACACAGATGGCACCTTTCATTTCTCCATTTCTCCCTCTTGCTTTTGGTCTCATTGTGTGGCCTCAGTTGCCCTGCTGATTCTGCTAATAGTCAGAGAACAGCATCCATTCCATTTAAGCCCTGCCTCTTCTGTGTGTTCGTTAGGCTAAGGGCCTACTAGCTGAATCAGAGAAAGGAGAAATGAGAGTAATGCTGGAAACTCCTTTCTTTGCTTCTGTTGAACAAACCTGGGTTCTCTTAGAGAAATAGAGGAAGACATTACTGAGTGAGGTAAGAGGAATTTTTCCCAGAGGTCTGAGATAAGGAGCTTCTGGACTGGTTCTAAAATCTGAGGTTCAGCTTGGGAATTGGGTCAACTTGCTCAAAGGTATACAAACCAAAGGGCAAATTGAAGGCTGCATCCCAGGGCAGGTGGAGTCAGGAGCCAGTCTCCAGGAAGCATCCAATCTTAGCAAAGTTGTGAAAACTAAATCGAAGGCAAAGTGGCAGATGTGCTTGGAGAGGTTTCCTGAGCTACTGAGAATAAGTCTTTGTCATATTAGGGAGGAGTTATGAAAAACATTGAGCCAGGTCATACAGAATTAGGGGCATGAAATAATTGGGAAGGCTGTAAATGGGAGCAATTGGCATCTAAGATGCATCCAAGGACTAATGAGAAATGGTGACTGCCAAGTTAAATTTAGATGGCATGAGTTTGTAGCAAATCCAGGAAGTAAGGTTGCATGCTTCTGATGGAAGAGTGAAGAATTTGATGTGTATTGGGCTCATTTTTTTTCTTTCGTCATCTAATTTGAAAATTATCTGAATGAAATTTTCTTTCCATTATTTTCTTAGCTAATGATTTTTTTTATAATACAAACTTCTTTTATTTAATAGTGTAATTTTCCCCTTATATATTGTACTATGCAAATTGGATAATGTAATGATTTGTCCAGGTTTGTGATTGGAAGAATACTGCTAATCTTATGTTAAACCAATGTACTCTTTCTTTCTAGGCCTCCTATACTCAAGCAAAAGATTGGTTTGCATTAGCAAAACAAAGTCAGCAAACAGTATCAACCTTTTCGTTACCATCTTATATACTCCACAGCAAAACTGAATCACCAGTTATTTCATCTGTTTCTGGTAAGCAGAAAAGGACAAGAATGACGCCAAAACTCCTCATTAAGTTTTTTTGTTGTTGTCCTAATATTACAATACAACACTTAGTGGTTGGGAAGAAAAAAGTATCTTCCCCACCCACCCCCAACTCCACTTTCTACTGTTTTTCAAGAGGCAACTTGGTATAGTGAAAAGCGGATGGGTTTAGAACTCAGCTCTGATATTTAATAGCTGTGTGATTTTTGTAAGTTATTTCACTTCTGGGAGCCTTGTTTACCCTATCTGTAAATTTAGAATAATGATACATGCTAAATGTATAGAAAATGTGGTCTAGTGCTTGGTACCTAATAGGCAGTCAATAAATGTTTGTCTGTCTTATTTCCTATTAGTGTTTACAGATTCTTATTATTAAGCCTTTGAAATAAAATGGGTGCAATCTTTATCTTCTCTTAATAGTAAATAGTCAGTCATGGAACTTGAGTTTTCCTTCTGTTTTTAAGTTTATATTATTTTTCACCTTGAAAAGCGGATAAATTTCTATTGTGGGGAACTTTTGTGGATGATACAAACTTTTCATAAAAATAGAAGGAAGCTTCTAGAAGTGGGAATCATTAACATATGCTATTGCTGAAGAAAAAAATCTAGCAATGTGATCCAGGAGAGGGACTCAAGCAATTCACTAATTGTTCCTATCTAATTCCTTTGAAAAGGATAAGCACCCTCTTGGGATGATAAATCTGGAATTGTCTAAAATTGAACCTAAATCTAGGTGAAGAGGAAAATAGCTCCCTAGTTGAAAATAGCTGATTTATAGGTTTCTTGCAGTTTCCCCAAAATAGTAAAGTAGAAAATTGGAGAATAGAGATAGTGAAGATAGTAAATAGGAAGAGAAAGGATGGGGGGGGGGGTGAGCAGAAGTGTCAGACTTGTTCTCTACCTCCAATTCTGTGGGATTGTGTGTGTATACCTAGTATCCTTTCATAGGTTTGCAAAAGTCTAATCTCTCAATATTGGGGAAATTTGGTATATTTGTTTTCAATAGAAATTGTAATGGAACATTTCCAGTTCATTGAGATTTGAAATCTATTACTGAGAAAATGGTCATTGAGGATGGGACATAGATGACACAGAGTTTTCCTGATATATGGCATTTCATGGGGGGTAGATTTGCCATGTGAAAGCACTGACTTCAGATATTTCACTGATTTCTGAAATAAAGAGAAAATAGGAGCTAAAAATGGTATCTTTAGAAGAAGTATAAAAACAAAACATTTGTATTTGTAAGCTTTTATATCTACGTTATGCTATTTTGTAACTTTAATGATAAGTGGTAAGTATGATACTAATTGAATCTTTCTGATGAAGTAGTGAATTTTTAAAAAATTCCTGATGTAACTCCAATTCTTATCTGGTCATTTATGGTCTCATTCATTATCTATGGTAGCTACTTTACTTTATCATATAACATGAAATATTAAAGCACATACAGGCATGCCTCAAAGATATTGTGGGTTAGGTTCCAGACCATTGCAATAAAGCAAATATCGCAATAAAATGAGTCACACAACTTTTGGGTTTCCTGGTGCATATAAAATTTATGTTTACACAACACTGTAGTCTATTAAGTGTACAATAGCATTAACTCTAAAAATGTATATAGCTTAATTTAAAAATACTTTATTGCTAAAAAAGTGCTAGCCATCATCTGACGCTTAGCAAGTAGCAATCTTTTTGCTGGTGGAGGGTCTTGCCCTAGTAACATCAAAGATCACTGATCACAGGTCACCATAACAAGTATAATAATAATGAAAAAGTTTGAAATATTGTGAGAATGACCAAAATGTGACACACAGACACAAAGTGAGCAAATGCTGTTGGGAAAATGGTGCCAATAGACTTGTACCACTCAGAGTTGCCACAAACCTTCAATTTGTGAAAAACACAATATCTGTGAAGTGCAATAAAGCAAAGCACAATAAAACGAGGTGTGCTTGTACAGTCATTTAATGTACATATTCTAATTCTTAAATAGATATGTTTTTTTATATATTGACATTCTGTATCAGCCTACACTTTTAAAATGTTACATTTTTCTTTCTGTTTTTTTTTTTATTTTTTTATTGGGGAATTGGCGGAGGGGAACAGCGCTGGGGAATCGGGGAAGGGGAACAGACAAGTCGCTGTCCCCTTGCTCCTCAGTCCAGCCGCGGAGGATGTTGCCTCACTGTTGGTATCGTCATTGCACTCTTCCCAGATGAGGCAGATCGGCCGCCGGCCTCTGGATGTCGCCCACCGCGGCTATCGGCAGCCCACACTGGCTGCCAGCCGCTCACACTGGCTGCGGGCCGCTCACACTGGCTGCGGGCCACTCACTGTAGCCCATGACAGCCCACTGCAGCAGGGGCTGCAGCCCACACCATCACCGGGACTCGCACAGCCCAGCTCCAGGTGGAGCTGTTGTTAGCCGCAGAGGGCAGTGTCACTGGCCCTCATGTGGGATCCGAACCGGAGCCGCTGGCATCCCAAAACCAGCGCCCAACCAATGCGCCACTCGGCCGCCCCCCTAAAATGTTACATTTTTAAAGTGTATGATATCTTTTTGAAGATCCTCTGTATTAGGGATGTCAAATATATAGCTCATCTGCCATTATTACCCCTTCCATGTCCAGGGAAGACATGGCTAATCCCTGTTGGTAACTTTTCTTTCTTTGGACTCCTTTAAGGACCAGTGCAGTCACTACCTGTGATAAACCCTTTGCTATCCTGGCTATATAACATCTAGTTAATAAAAAATATCTTTTGTATTCATATCTGATCTAGTAACCTTTTATGATTTAATACAGAGAGTTTTATCTTTGATGATGAAGTTCATCCCAGAACAAGAAAGGGCCCATCTAAAACCAGTAGATCAATTTCTGATTTTGAAGAAGATGGGTCTATATCTCTACAAGATACTCCTTCTCAAGCTCTTCTGAGAGTATACCTTGAAAAGCAACAGGATGTTGGTGAAAGCCTGACATTGCATTTCTCATCATGTGAAGAATTTTTAAGATCTTATATAACCTTTATTTTGAGAGCAGCAATTCATCAAATTCTTGGAGAACCATTTAGAGAATGCCCAAGTTATATCAATTTCAAAAATGTAACAGAAGTGGTATTTGATGACTGTTTTCAGTTTATTCCTGGCAAGAATGCTTTGTTAAGTGAAACAGTTCAACCCACAAAGGAAAAGGAAGAAAAGATGATAGAAGAAACAACTTCAAAGAGCAAGAGCATTGGATCAGAAAGCAGGGCTGATTGGTGTAGTTCTCACAAAACTTATGACATTGGCAATAGAAAGGAGTTCGAAAGATTTAAGAAATTTATAAAAGGTACATTAGGGGAGAAATATTTGTGGCTATGGATGGATATTGAGAGGTTAAAAGTTCTTAAGGACGCTGGAAGATATCAAAGGTATTTCTATTTTTTATTTTTCAGTAGTTTTAAAAACAAATTGTAGAATATTAATTTGGATCATTTAAACACAGGTAGGAAGCCTGAAGTAAATATAAAAATGTAATTTATACTTTCAGAAAAATGAATAATAAAAATTATTTTATTTTAATAATATTGATTTCACTAGTTCTATGATTTCATAGCTTTTGAATACTAACAGTAGCAATTATTTGGGTTTGCACAAGTTTCTTTCCATAGATTCTAAACCTGCTTTCAAATTAATCATTCTATTATATTTTTATATGATTGCAGTGATATATTTTTATAGCATAAAAATGATCAATTATATACAACACTGGTATAAGATACCTTATATGAAAGATACCTTGTGACAGTGTAAAGGCCGACTGTTCCTGGCAGTCTGCTTGGTTAGCAAATTCCATGATCTTATTTGGATGTCACTTAGACATTTATATCTGAATGAGATATCTGCTAGATATCATACTGGATATCCTCTAGACAGCTTCTTGGATGGGGTGCAGGTCTTTGTTTCATTGCTCCATATGTTTTAGATTACTGTGAGTCTTAAGAACCCTAAGAGGACCCTGCTTTAGGAAAGTCCTTATTGTCTGTGTTCTCCTGATCTACTCTGAAGCAGATCAACTATAGTAGATTGCAATTCCCACTAAGTATATGACTGAATATACATTAGTGACTGGGTTATTCCAATTATTTCAGTGGCATTCAGATCATAGAGCTCATTGCTATACATAGTTATAACTGCAGGGGTTACCAAATGGTTATGAAGCATGACCTGATTGATCCTGGGGTGGCAGGCCACTACCACTTTTCAAGACATATTAGGGAAGTCATATGCAAGCAACCTACAGAGATTCTTCAGGATCAATATTGTATTAGTTCCTATAGCAAACAACAAATTTAGTGGCTTAAAGCAACACAAATTTATTTTCTTACATTTAAGAGGTTAGAAGTCTAAAATGGATATAGGGCAGCATTCTTACTGGAGGCCCTAGGGGAGAATTCATTTCCCTGTCTTTTCCAGCTTCTGAAAGTCACCTACTTTCCTTGGTCCATGGCCCCTTCCTCCATCTTCAAAGCCAACACATACCATCTTCTCTTTTTTCTGACCTCTGCTTCTATCCTCACCTATTTCTTCTATGACTCTGACCCTCTTGCCTCCCTCTTAGAAGGACCCTTGTGATTACATTAGGCTTACCTACATAATCCCAGATAATCTTGAAATCTTAATTACATCTGCAGAATCTCATCTAAGGTAAGGGAATTTTCATAGGTTCTGGGGATTACAACGTGGACATCTTTGCAAGGCCATTTTTCAACCTACTGAAAATACTCTTCCCATTCTCATAACAATGAGAAATGGCTTTATTTTATCTCCGCATCAGCACACCTGTAACACAGTGTTGGTTTTGAGATAGTTCATTACTTGTCTCAAACATTTTAGTAATGAAAATGTTTGGCTAGTTGAATATTGTATCAATGTGTGTATGTGTATGTGTTTTATTGCAGACATCTTGAGAAGATGAAAAAATGCTATCTAGTGAGCAATGGAGATTGCTATCTTTCTACAGAAATCTTAACAAAATTTAAACTGCTAGATGGATCTCAGTGGAATAAAGAACACTTAAAAAATATTCAGACTGAGGTTGTAAAACCCTTACTTCTATATTGGTAAGAAAAATATGAATCAAAGTTATCTGCTTTCACTTTTCCTAGGCTAGTTACAAATTATACTTTTTTTGTCTTATGGATATATATCTTAAGGAAATTTAAAATGAGAAGATTATTATATCTTTGGCCTTCCTTAAAGTACTTCTCCTTTAGATAATTTGGATTTTGGGGACTTTAAATCTATAATAGGGCTGGGCAGTACTTAAGCTTCATGTTAACTTTATGAGCACATCCTTCTACACCTGACCTATTTATGGCTGGCATCTCATTAAATTGATGTGTGTGTGTGTGTGTGTGTGTGTGTGTGTGTGTGTGTACATGTAGCTAGAACTACAGATTGATTATTTCAATAAACATTTTTTGAGCACTTAATATAGGCCAAGGGCTGTGCTAAGGATAGAAGGGTAAAATATGGTCAAGTCTAGTGGTTATAGTCTAATGGGAAGAGCATACATGTGAAATAAGTATAACAAAAAAGTGTGAACACAAAGATACAGAGAAGGGGTAATATTTCAACTAGAGCTTGAGGGACTCTAAGCAAAGAGAAGAAGACGGGCACAGTGGAGAAAAGGTGTGCCACTTGAGGATCAGTGAGCTGTTTGTTCATCATGGCTGTGATAGATCTGATTATGTCACTTCTCTGCTTTAAATCTTTCACTGGTAACCCCAAAGCTTTCATGGTATAGTTCACATTCCTTAAGTTAGCAAGTAAAGTCATCATGACTTGTCCCTTGCCCACTTCTCTGTCATCATCTCCCATCTATGTAGTCCAGATTATTCATATACTTTGTACTATTCTGTAGGTAAAATGTTGTTTTTCTCTTTATTTCTTAAAAAAAAAAACACATTTAAGATACAGAAAAGTAGGGCCGGCCGAGTGGCGCATTGGTTAAGCGCTGGTTTTGGGATGCCAGCGGCCCCGGTTCGGATCCCACATGAGGGCCAGTGACACTGCCCTCTACAGCTAACAACAGCTCCACCTGGAGCTGGGCTGTGCGAGCCCCGGTGATGGTGTGGGCTGCAGCCCCTGCTGCAGTGGGCTGCCATAGGCTGCAGTGAGTGGCCCGCAGCCAGCGTGAGTGGCTGGCAGCCAAGCGTGAGCTGCCAATAGCCGCGATGAGCGACATCCAGAGGCCAGCGACCGATCTGCCTCATCCGGGAAGAGCGCAATGACGATACCAACAGTGAAGCAACATCCTCCGCAACTAAAAAAACTGAAGAACAGGAAGATGGCAACTTGTCTGTTCCCCTTCCCCAATTCCCCAACGCTGTTCCCCTCCACCAATTCCCCAATAAAATCTTTAAAAAAAAAAAAAAAAAAAAAAAAAAAGATACAGAAAAGTATAAATTATACTATAGTGGTCTTCTCTGTATACAACCACCCAACTTAAAACATTACTAATACAGTAGAAACTTCCCTTTCCTAAATTTAACTTTTTATTTTGAAATAATCATTGATTCATATTCAGTTATAAAAAAATAATACAGACAGATTCTGTG
Organism: Aselliscus stoliczkanus; assembly: GCA_033961575.1. Classification (NCBI taxonomy): domain Eukaryota; kingdom Metazoa; phylum Chordata; class Mammalia; order Chiroptera; family Hipposideridae; genus Aselliscus; species Aselliscus stoliczkanus. The sequence goes on from CM066731.1 coordinate 32,021,024, forward strand.
TACCTTTCATCCAGTTTCCTCCAATGGTAACATCTTGCATAACTGCAATGAAATGTCACAATGAAGAAATTGACATTGATAAAACTCACCAATCTTTTTCATATTTTATTAGTTTTATGCATGTATTTGTGTGTGTATATAGTTAGTTCTATGCATTGTTATCACATTAGAGATTCATGAATTTGCCACTACAGTCAGTATACAAAATAGTTACATTACCACAAGCTTCCCTTGTACTGCCATCTTATAACCATACCCACCTCCCTTCCTTCTCATCTTCCCCCATCTCTAGGAACCATTAATCAGTTATATAAATGAAATAATGCAATATATTACCTTTGGAGATTATCTTTTTTTCATTTAGTATAATTCCCTTAGGATCCATCCAAGTTATGTATATTAATAATTCTTTTTCATTGCTGAGTAGTATTCTATTGTATGGATATTACATATCCATTCATGCATTGAAAGGCATTAGGGTTGTTTCCAGTCTTTTGCTATTATTAATAAAGCTGCTATGAATGTTTATATACATGTTTCTGCATGAATATTAAGTCTTCATTTCTCTGGGATAAGTGTCCAAGAGTGAGATTAGTGGTCTGTATAGTAAATTTATTTTAGTTTTAAAAGAAACTGTCAAACTATTTTTCAGAGTTGATGTAACATTTTACATTCCCAGTAGCAATGTATGAATGATCCAGTTTTTCTGCAACCTTGCCATTATTTGATGTCAAAATTTTCTATTTTAGCCATTCTATTAGGTGTGTAAAACCTAATTGTGATTTTACTTTGCAATTCTCCAATGGTTAATGATGCTGAACATATTTTCATGTGCTTATTTGACATTTGCATATCCTCTTCAGTGAAATACACTTATTTGTTCATATCTTTTGTTCATTTTCTAATTGGATTGTTCTCTTGTTGAGTTTTAGAGTTATTTTTTATTTTCTAGAAACTAGTCCTTAGTCAGATGTGTAGTTTGCAAATACTTTCTCCCAGTCTTTAGCTTGTCTTTTCAAAGGCAAGTTTTCCAAAGACTTCTTAAAGGGACTTTCAGATCTTCCGGGTAGATGAACACGTGGATATTCGGATAGAGTTGCACGCTCAGAGACCATGGAAGCTCTACACACTTTCCCCATACCTTGCCCTTTGCATCGCTTCCATCTGGCCGATCCTTAGTTATATCCTTTTATAATAAGGCAGTAATGTAGATTAAGCAAATAAGTATTATAGATAATAAGAACCAGAATTCTCATTAAGGTGGAAGAGAGTTACAAATTTAGATGAAAACAGAGTAAACCATGTGGTGATGAACTTGAAATGGAGATGCAAATGGAAAATGCAACGTTCACAAACTCAGGTTACCATACTCAATCAGAAAGACTGTAATACACTGAAAAAACAGGACAAACCAAACAACAGAAGGTCATGATGACAAGAAAGAAAATAACTTACAATATAAAATAACTTACAACTGAACTTAATTACATGTGGTATTTTCCCTGGGAGGGTGGTGTATTGGGAGACTGTCTCTAAATAAAGGGCTCCAGAGAAGTTTTACTCCAAATATTTTAGTAGGGTAGGGGAAATAGCTCTTGAGCCAAGTTTAGTCAACTAATGCAAACTTTCCTACATCAAATTTTTCTGCCTGCACCTACTATTAAGAATAATAACTGCATCTGAAAGATTTTTTTAAAAGATGGTGGCATCTTTCATAGAGAAAAATTTAAAATTTTACAACTCCCCTTTTATGGATTATGCCTTCAATGTCAAACCTAAGAACTTTTTGCCTATTCTGTATCCTGAAGATTTTCTCCCATGTTTTTTCTAAAACTCTTTTATTTTTTATGTTTTACATTTAAGTCTATGGTCTATTTAGAGTTAATTCTTGTACAAAGTGTGAGGTTTAGGTATTTTTTGTTTGTTCGTTTGTTTGTTTGGTGTGTGTGCTTATGGATATCCAGTTGTTTATCTTCATTTATTTAAAAGTCTATTCTATCTCTTTCCTTCTTTTCTATGTTTTACATTAACATACAGTAAAATCAAATTGTATAAATTCATACAAGTACTATGACAATCGATTTACAAACAATTATATCACCCCCAAAATCTCTCATACTACCCTTTTGTGATTACACGCTTCCTGTACACCTAACCCCTGGCAACCACTGATTTGTTTTTGTCACTATACTTTTGTCTTTGTGAGAATGCCATATGAATTAAATCATACAGTATGTAACCTTTTGAGACTGACCTGTTGGTCAGCTTAATGCCATTGAAGAATAATGTATCCAAACAGTTGCATGTGTCATACTTCATATATTTTTTTAAATTTAGCTTTCTAGTTGTTTATTGTTAGTAAATAGAACTCTGATTAAATTTTGTATGTACTAACTCAGTATTGGAGAGGGCAAAAACCCTTCCAATCTCAGTTGCAAATCTCAAATTGGCCTGTTATGCCTTTTTGGCTATTTTACTACTCTTCCACTCTCAGGTCCATCAAACCCTTCCTTCTTCTTCCTCTCACCTGCACACCAATACCATGAAGGTCTTATGGTTCTATCCACCTGCTTATTTTTAGGTATTTAGGGGATACCATGTCACATTAACATTTTTGTTGTAAATATTGTCCATGAGTGTTTGGTTTTGCTACCTAATTGGTTTGTCTCTTTTTATGGAGGGATTCTGAGAGATAGAAAAACAATATTGCTCAAGAAGGTCCAGGGTAGCAGATTAGGTTAATGCTATGCCTACTGCCTCCTAGCATCACACCAAAATTATAATCTATAAATAAATTATAGAGCTATCAAACTCATGAATCATTTGAAGACTAACTGAATAGAACCCCTATAACTAAGGATATAAAGAAGGGGCTACATCAAGACTGGTAAAAGAGGTGGAGACATGAAATAGGCTGACCCCCAAACACATAGATAGTGGTTGAATACCAAAAGGGACACCTTGGTGGAAGAGGTCCCCTGGAACAGGGAAGAATCCCATCCCACACTTGGCTCCCTAGCCCAGGGGTCCCGTGTTCGGCAGAGGAGTCCCACAATACCTGACAATGAAAATCAGTGAGGACTCTGTTCATCGCAGTGAGATGGAAGGTGACTAGAAACCCAGATGCCCTCTTGAAGGGCCACAGACTCCCTCACTTGCAAACACTCATCTGGTCCCCAGGGGAGGGGCAGCAACTTGAGAGGTGCCACAGACATACTGGGAAAGACTAAGTTGTGTGAATTTGTAGCGAGGGCTGGGGCAACAGCAGCCATTGCCCCAATGTGGAGCCTGCCTCATATGTAGTCTACAGGAGGGCGCTGTCTTTTCTATGTTGAATGTTCCCCTAGAGGGCCAAATCTTAGACTGCATTTGTCTGGTAAAATCTACACATTTGTACCACCTTGGTGACACCCTAAGTCCCTGCCCTGTACAGCTAGTACTACATTGCCTGTGTCTCTTTCAGCTCCTGGGCTCCAGCCCTACCCCACAAACAGCAGAAGCCTTTTAAAGCAGCAGACTGCCCCGTGCAGCCCAGCAAAATGTGGTGGTGGGCAGTGAGCTACAATTTTCACTGTAGCCTTACTTGGGTAGCTCTCAGAAATCTGTGGACCTGAGGCGAGCGGTGGCTGTGGTGTCTCAGGTTGTTTTGCGAACTGGTCACAGGCCAGGTACTGGCACAAGAACTGAATCTGCTTTAACTTCATAAAAACCACCAGCCACTCCTCATGACTCCCTGGGATTCCTCTCTATCCAGCTAGTTCTGCATCACCAGGGACACTCTCAAAACTGGGTCAACCAGCCTGGCCTGCACACTACAAGGCTCTTTCAATGGCTGAGCCTTACAGGCCACTGGCAGATGGCAACAGGTCTAGGTGGTCGTAGGCATTTTGTTAAGCTGCTCCAAGCCCATTATTGGTGGCTCAGCCTCAGTTCACAGTGAGGCCACCCCAACGTGCCTCCAGGTCCGGCTAGGCAGGAACAAATAACATGTACGTCTATAGCTCCTACCAGGTAGCCCCCGGCAGGTAACAGGCAATGCTGAAATTGGCCTGCATAGAACCCCTCCCAAGAGACACTAGAAACAACACACCCAGAGGCCAGTTTCAGACTATACCAGAGCACTATCTGGTTACCCCACAGGCAGCATACCTAAAGGATGGTCTCAACAGGCACAAGAGCCCTCAGGGGCAAATTCCCCTCTGAGGAGTCACACCATACACTGCAGCTCATATACTATGGGCTTAGCCAATCTTTACAGTCAGTCTAGGAATCAATCTCACCCACTGATGCACCAATAGCAATCAAGTTTCAACTACAACAGGAGAATACAAACAACACACACAAGGAACACTCCTGGAACTCACACATTGGAGATTAGGAGACTGCACCATTGGACCACACAGAACACGTACTACTCGGCTAAGATTGAGAGCCATAGAGAGAGAGGTCTATCTAATACAAAGAAGCAAACACAGAGAGGGAGCCAGAATGAGGAAACAAAGAAACATGTCCCAAATAAAAGAACAGGAGAAACCTCCAGAAACAAAACTAAATGAAATGGAGGCAACCAACCTACCAGAGACAGAGTTTAAAACACTGGTTGTAAGAATGCTTACAGAGGGCCAGCCGAATGGCTCAGTTGGTTTAGAGCTCGCTCAAGAGTGCAAGCTGAGCTCTTAGCAATGGCAGTTCGATGCCAGCCCGAGTTGAACTGCCGCTGAGCTGCCAACAGGTGGCAGGATGGCTCAGCTAAAAAAAAAAAAAAAAAAAAAGAATGCTTACAGAACTTAGTGAGAATTACAAGAAAGAGATAGTAAGCATAAAGAAGGACATAGAAACTATAAAAAAGAAGCAGTCAGAAATTAAGAATACAATAACTGAAATGAAGGATACTCTAGAAGGAATCAGTAGTGGAATAGATGAAGTAGAGGATAGAATCAGTGATTTAGAAGACAAGGTAGCAATTGTCACAACAAAAAGAAAAAGGAATAAAAAAACCACAACAAAATAAACAAACAAAAAACAAAGATAGTTTAAGGGAGCTGTGGGACAAAATCAAGAATAACAATATTTGGGCCAGCCGAGTGGCACGTTGGTTAAGAGCTAGCTTGGGACGCCAGCAGCCCCAGTTCGGGTCCCAATATGAGGGCCAGTGACACTGCCCTCCACAGCTAAGATGGTGAACAACAGCTCCACCTGGAGCTGGGCTGCTGTGAGTCCCCGGAGATGGTGTAGGCTGCAGCCCCTGCTGCCCTGGGCTGCCATAGGCTACAGTGAGTGGCCGGCAGCCAGCGTGAGCAGCTGGCAGCCAGTGTGAGCTGCCAAGAGCTGCTGTGAGCAGCCGTCCAGAGGCTGGCGACCAATCTGTCTCACCCGAGAAGAGTGCAGTGATGATACCAACATGGGCCAGTGAAGCAATGTCCTCCATAACTAGACTGAAGAACAAAAGGACGGCAACTTGTCTGTTACCCTTCCCCGGTTCCCCAATGCTGTTCCCCTCCCCCAATTCCCCAATTTAAAAAAAAAAAATCTTAAAAAAAAAAAGAGTAACAATATTTGCATCATAGAAGTACCAGAAGAAGAGATGGAGCATGGGATTGAAAACCTATTTGAGGAAATAATGACTGAAAAGTTCCCTAAGCTGGTGAAGGAAATAGACATACAAGCCCAGGAAGTATAGAGTCCCAAACAAGATGAACCCAAACAGGTCCACACCAAGACACATTATAATTAGAATGACAAGGTTAAAGACAAAAAGAGAACCCTAAAAGCAGCAAGAGAAAGAGAACTAGTTACTTACAAGGGAACTCCCAGAAGACTATAAGCTGACTTATCAACAGAAGGTTTGCAGGCCAGAAGAGTTTGGCAGAAAATAATCAGAATGGTGAAAAAGAAGGGCCTACAACCAAGACTACTCTACTCAGCAAGGCTATCATTTCAAATTGAAGGAGATAAAGAGCTTCCCATACAAGAAAAAGCTAAAGGAATTCATTACCAGCAAACCAATATTACAAGAAATGTTTACAAAGACTTCTTTAAGCAGCAGAAAGGAGAAAACAAACAAAGATAAAAAAATATGAATAATAAAATGGCAATAACTATGTACCTATCAATAATTACTTTAAATGTAAATGGATTAAATGCTCCAATCAAAAGACACAGGGTAGCTGAATGAATAAGAAACCAGTATGAAGGCTTTTCAAAAAATGAAAAATAGAGCTAGCTTATGACCCAGCAATTCCACTCCTGGGTATTTATCCAAAGAAATCCAAACCACTAATTTGAAAAAAATATATGCACCCCTATGTTTACTGCAGCAGTATTCACAATAGCCAAGATATGGAAACAACAGAAGTGCCCATCAACAGATGATTGGATAAATAAATTGTAATACATTTATACAACGGCCATAACAAATAATGAAATTTTACCATTTGCAACAACATGGATGGACCTAGAGGATATTATGCTAAGTTAAATAAGTCAGACTGAGAAAGACAAATACCACATGATCTCACTTATATATGAAATCTAAAGAACAGAATAAATGAAGAAACAATAGAGAAATAGACTTATAGATAACAAGGAATAAACTGATGGTTGCTAGATGGAAGGGGGTTGGGGGATGAGTGAGAAAGGTGAAGAGATTAGGAAGGACAAATTGGTAGTCACAAAATAGACATGGGGATGTGAAATACAGTATGGGTAATATAGTCAATGATGTTGTAAAAACTGTGGTGTCAGTTGGGGCTTTACTTATGGGTGGGATCACTTCATGAATTATGTAAATACCTGGCCACTGCTCTGTACACCTGGAACTAGTATAGAATAATATTGAATGTCAACTATTGTGTGTGTGTGTGTGTGTGTGTGTGTGTGTGTGTGTGTGTAGTCACAGGATGTAAAGTACAGCATAGGGAATGTAGTGAATGGTATTGTAATAGGTACAGCGTCAGATAGGTTGTAGGCTTGTTGTGGTTATCACTTTGTGAGGTCTGTGAATGTCTAACCATTATATTGTTTTGTACACCTGAAACTATTAATAAAACAAGAATTAAATAAAATTTAAAATTAAAAAAAGAAATGTAAAACACACTTTATTTAAATATTTATCTTAGAGAATTGTGGTTTGTGCATTTGCAGTGCTTCTAGTGAGCATAGCAGTGTGGGAGGTAGCGACCTCTCATTTCTGGTTCTTTTGATGATTATGAGGGCCTGGAAGTTTTCTTCCTGTATGTACTCCATCTTCGCCAGCAGTGCCAGGCACATGGTAATAATTTGATATATTTCCATGGAATGAGTAAACTGTAAAATTAGAGGAAAAAAAAAGAAAGAAAGAAAAACAGTATTGCTGACATTGCCATTTTCCCAGAATTCTTTCTTACCTTTTTTCTAATCTAGCTAAATCCTGTGTGTTCTTCAAATTTTAAACTAAGATATAAACAGATAAATGAATATTATAAAGCAAACACTTTTATAACCACCATGTGGGCTGAGAAATAGAATATTGCCAAGATCCCTTAAGGTCCCTTCCTGATCACAACATTCTCACTCTCCCTCAGAGGTAACTACTATCCTGACTTTTGTGATTATCATCTTACTTTTTGTTATAGTTTTGCTAACCACGCATCCAAATCAATCACTAAACATATATTTTTATCTGCCTGTTATATAACTTTACATAAAAGAAATCATGTTGTATGCATTCTTTTGTGCCTTCTATCAATATTATAGTTATGAGATTCATCTATAATTGCATTTAAGAGTTTTACTAATTTTCATTGCTGGATATGGTGTTCCACTGCATGAATATACCATAATTTATTTGCTGTATTTTAACATTTGGATTGTTCCCTACTTTTCACAACTATAAGCAATGCTATAATGTATAATTCTTGTTACACAAACGCATTTTCCCAAAGTAGTTTTTACCAAACTATGCTTCAATCAACAGAATATGAGAGTACTCATTCCTGCAAATCCATGGTAGAATTTAATATTTTTTACTATGTGTCTGGTGTGTCATTGATGTCTTGTGGCTTTAACTTGCATTTCCCTGATTATTAGTGAGGCTGATAACATTGTCAATATTTATTGGTCATTTGCATATAAATTTTCATGAATTGCCTGTTTATTTTCTTTGCCCATTTTTCTATTGGGAGACACACACACATGTTGGATATAGTTTCTTTTGCTGGTATTACATGACAAATATCTCCTACTCTCTGAGCTTGAGAATTAAAACGTGTATGATCAATGTGCATGAGAACTTGCATGATGGAAGCATGAAAAATAATACAACACCAGTTTAGGATGGACTGTGAAATTTATTCCACAATATTTGATTAATTCACATAGTAGCTAATACAAAATTAATGCAGTGAATGAAATAATGCCAGACTAAAGTGGTAGGGATAGCAGAGACTTGGGGTCATATGAATACACTGTAATGAAAGGAAATCAGAAAATTCAGATACCTGGATTTCCTGAACAGCACATGTATGATTTATTTGATAAGGATCTTGTATATATGCCCACTTAGTAGTTGACATGCAAATAAGAGGTAATTTTGATGTAAAGTTTCTGAAATATAGTGTAGAATGACCACCCAGATCTATACAGGGTGCTTTCTGATCCTAAACTAATTATGAACTTTGGATTCTCTTCTACACCCAATCTGTGTTCACATCAGGGAAATATTTACCGTCTTCCTATATTAAAGGGAGGCAATTTTCTACTGGGACCTGAAATAGGGAGTGGGATTGAGTCTTTGGGTTGCGGCATCAGAAGGAAAATCTGGTCCAAACAACAATTAGCAACAGTCCCTGACAACTGGAGTTAAACCTATAGCCAATAAAGAGCTAACCCACAGACTGAATACCAGGATATCCATCCAATTAAGTGTGGCCTTGATATTGTGCCAAACATTCTTTTCCATAAGTTTCTGGCAGTAGTGTTGGTCTTTCATTTATATAAATAGTTGTCAAATTCATTCTTACCTTCAAATTTAAAGCTTGAAAATAAATCATATGAATCATAATCCACTTTAGCAGTATACTTAAGCATTATTAAAATTTTTATATATTTTAAAATTTAATTTTAATCCACCAGTTTCTATTTGGTACTATAGGTAAATAATAAAGTGCCTTAAAATGGTCACAGGTGCATTTTATATTCATTGTACTAGAAACCGTAAGTTATTTTAAAAAATTCTTTCATTGAATATATAGGTTCTTTTTCTTATCATGTAGATAATAATTTGAATGTAACTTTTAAATTATTTTTCCCTAGTGTATAATGCCTCTTTATATGAGTTAATGTGATTTCAGGCACTTGATATATCATGGAAAACTATTTTTTTTTAAGCTAGGCAGTAGAAAAATAAGTAGAAATTATCAAAAAAGGGGTTATTGTGAGCACAAGTATTACACACTTTTTAAGATCTTGATTTTTTTAATCTTAAATTTCTTTTCCTCTCACTAGGGCACCAAGATTCTGTGTTTCTCATTCATACTCAACAAAACATGCTATCGCTGAACTGAAGTTGTGGCACTTCCGTCAAGAGAATCCACGGAAGGATGTTGACCCTTTTCCACAAATTGCAACACTCTTGCCCTTAAGACCTAAATCATGCATTCCACAAATATCTGATATGCAGGTAGGGTGTACATTGATACTTTGATCTCTTTATCAAGTTTATAGTAATATGTCCATGCTTGGGTTTTGTACACTAACACTTAAGTTTCATCATAAAACTCTCTTTCTCTCTCTCTTTCTCTCTTTCTCTCTTCGTCTGTTATTGTTGATTTAAATGCTGCAACAGTTAGGAAATAAGAAAACCTATAATCTATTCTCTGCCAAGCAGACAAACTGGTCCTTTAAAAATACAGGATCATGTCACTCCCCTGCTTAAAATTCTCTAATGGTCTCCTCTCTCAGAATAAAAATCCAAAGTTTTTACACAGCTGTACATACTACTGCTAACCTCTTGACCTCATTTCCTACCATGCTTCTCTAACTTATTCCATTCCAATCTGACTGCCTCTTTGTGTTTCTTCTGAATACACCAAAAAATAACCCCCACAAAAATCCCATGAGCACTACACTTGCTGTTCCCTTCATTTGGAGCATTCTTTCTCCATGTATCCACGTGGCTTGCATCCTCACTCACTTCAGGTGTCTGCTCAATTGTCACTTATTCAGAGATTGTCCTTGACTCTTCTATATAAGCACACTTGTATAGGACAGCACAGATACCCTCTATCACTATCTGAATCCTCTGCTCTGCTTTATTTTGCTTTATTGTACGACCACATAATTTATGTTTATTGTCTTTCACCTCCTATCAAAATATAAGGGATTTTTCTTTGTTAACTACTTATCCCCAGTGCATAGAATAATGCCTGGCACATAATAGTTGCTTAATGAGTATAGATTGAATGAATGAATGAAAAGCAATGACAGCAGAATTCACACCGGGGAAGAACAAAGTAGTACAAAAAGATAAGGAAAAAAAGTCCAAAAGGAGAAGAAAAGTTAACCAACTTATAATGAAAGAAGTAAATAACATTACATACTTTGGCAAAGAGATGTAATAACTGTAGGTAAGACATGCATTTCAGAAGTAAAGAGACTTATTAATCTTAGTAGCCTTTAAACATGTAACTGAATGTTCACTGTTATTGGCCAGTCACATACAACCCCTTTAAAAAAGATTACTTTATGGTCAGGATACCTTATTTTCAATTTGTTTGTTCGTTTGTTTGTTTATTTATTTATTTTTAAAGATTTTTATTGGGGAATTGGGGGAAGGAAACAGCATTGGGGAATTGGGAAAGGGAAACAGACAAGGTGCTGTGCTTTTGTTCTTCAGTCTAGTGGCGGAGGACGTTGCTTCACTGGCCCATGTTGGTATTATCATTGCACTCTTCCTGGATGAGGCAGGTTGGTCACTGGCCCCAGGACAGACTCTCACCATGGCTCTTGGCAGCTCATTCTGCCTGCCAGCCGCTCACGCTGGCTGCCGGCTACTCACTGTAGCCTTTGGCAGCCCACTGCAGCAGGGGTTGCAGCCTACACCACTGCGGGGACTTGCGCAGCCCAGCTCCAGGTGGAGCTGTTGCTCACCATCTTAGTTGTAGAGGGCAGTGTCACTGGCCCTCATATGTGGGATTTGAACCAGGGCCGCTGGCATCCCAAGCCAGCTCTTAACCAATGCACCACTTGGCCAGCCCTTTATTTATTTTTAAATATTCTTAATTTTTCAATTACAGTTGACATTATTATATTAGTGTCAGGTATACAGCATAGTGGTTACACATTTATATAACTTATGAAGTGATTCTCCTGATAAGTCTCACAACCACCTGACACTTTATATAATTATTACAATATTATTGACTATATTCCCCAAGCTGTACTTTATATTCCTGTGCTATTTTGTAACTGCTAATTTGTACTTCTTAAATCTCTTCACCTTTATCATCCAGTTCCCCAACTTCCCTCCCATCTGGCAACCATCAGTTCATTCTCTGTATCTGTGAGTTTTTTTCTGTTTTGTTTGTTCATTTATTTTGTTTTTTAGATTCCACATATAAGTGAAGTCATATGGCATATCTTTCTCTGTCTGACTTATTTCACTTACCATCCATGTTGTCACAAATGGTAAGGTTTCATTCTTTTTGAGGATTAGTAGTATTCCAGTGTGTTTGTGTGTGTGCACACATGTGTGTGCACATGTGTGTGTATGGTGTGATCAACAAATACAGTGAATGTTTAAAAAAATTTTATTACAGTAAAAGACATATTGCCATTAATCCCCCTCAAAATACTTCCCCTCAATTTGAACACACTTATGCCATTGTTCTTGCCACTTTCAAAGCAGTTCTAGAAGTCCTCTTTCATGAGTGTCTTTAGTTGTACTGTTGTGGCTGCCTCAATGTCCTGAATTGATTCAAAATGTTTACTTTTCATGATCATTTTGACTTTGGGGAAGAGCCAGAAGTCACATGGTACCAGATCTGGTGAATAAGGTGGATGAGGACACACTGTAATGTTTTTGTTTGACAGAAATTGCCATACCAGAAACCAAGTGTGACAGGGAACCTTTCCATTGTTATCACAAAATACAGCGAATGCTGCTGCCAAGTGCCATCCAACGGAAAGGCAGGGATCTTCAATACGGGAAATGGTGTGTTGAACCTTAGTAACAGTGTGTGACAAGTTTCAACATGTTTGGTATAGTCAGTCGGGTGTGGGCTATGGTTGAGAGAAGGTGTGTTTTAAAGTGTGATGTGAATCATGGATCATGAACAACCCATTAACATGAACTGGGCAAACGGTTTCATCTTCCATCATGACAGTGCGCATGATGAAGAGATTAATGGTAATGTGTGTTTTACTGTAATAATATTTTTATTTAACATTCACTGTATTGTTTGATCACCCATATATACAAAGGGTGCCAAAAAAACGTATACACATTTTAAGAAAGGGAAAAACTGTGTTAAAATTGTAATACTCAATATATACCGATAACAAAAGATGAATACAAGTCATGTGTATACGTTTTTTTTGCACCCCTGGTATATCTCCACCACTTCTACAGTATTCCCTCATCTTTTGATTGGAGCATTTAATCCATTTACATTTAAAGTAATTATGGATAGGTATGTAGTTATTGCCATTTTATTATTTGTTTTATTATTCCTATTCTCTTTTTCTCTTCTATTGTATGTTGATGACTTATTTTAGTGTTATGTTTGGATTCCTTTCTCTTTATTTCTTGTATATCTCTTGTAGATTTTTGTTTGTGGTTACCATGTGTTTCATATATACCAAGTTAGATTTATAGCAGTCTATTTTAAGCTGACAGTCACTGAGGTTTGAATACATTCTAAAATCATTACCATTTTTACCTACCCCTTCACATTTATGTTTCTGTCATTACTTTATTTTTATTTTTATTTTTTTTTTGAGGGCAGTGTCACTGGCCCTTATATGTGGGATCCGAACCAGGGCTGCTGACGTCCCAAGCCAGCGCTTAACCATTGCGCCCTATTTTTTACTTATTTTGTGTGTGTATATGTTGTGTTTATCCCTTAATTTCCTGTTGTAATTGCACATGCACTTCCTGCTTTTTCCTTTTAATCTTTTTAACCTTTTAACCTTTAATGTTAGTTGAATCTACTGCTTTTATTCTATTTCCCATTATCAGTGAGAATTTTTTTCTTTGTGATATTTTCATGTTCATATTTTTTTATTATTATTTTTTCTCCTTAAAGAAGTTCCTTGAACATTGTATGTAATACTGGTTTGGTGGTAATGAACTCCTTTAGCTTTTTCTTGTCTTTGAAGCTCTTTATTTGGCCTATTCTAAATGATAGCTTTGTTGGGTAGAGTAATCTTGGTTATAGGTCCTTTCTTTTCATCACTTTGAATATTTCGTGTCCACAACCTGGAGCCTGCAAAGTTACTGTTGAGAAATCAGATGACCATCTTATGGGAGCTCCCTTGTAGGCAACTAACTGCTTTTCTCTTGTTGCTTTTGAGATTCTCCCCTTTGTCTCTAAACTTTGGCATTTTAATTATGATGTGTCTTGGTGTGGGCCTCTTTGGATTCATTTTGTTTGGGACGCTGCACTTTCTGGACTTATATGTCTGTTTCCTTTGTCAGGTTAGGCAAGTTTTCAGTCTTTATTTTTTCAAATTGGTTTTGAATCCCTTGCTCTATCTCTTCTCTTTCTGGTACTTTTATTTTTTATTTATTTTTTTTGAGGGCAGTGTCACTGGCCCTCATATATGGGACCCAAACCAGGGCTGCTGGCGTCTCAAGCCAGCGCTTAACCACTGCGCCACTCGGCTGGCCCTCTGGTACCTTTATGATGTGCATGTTGTTACACTTGATGTTTCTCAAGAGGCTCTTAAACTATCCTCATTGAAAAAGAATTTTTTGCTTTATGCTGTTCCGATTGGGTGTTTTCTGCTACCTCTCATACAAATTGCTGATTTGATTCTCTGCTTTATCTAATCTTCTATTGATTTCATGTAATGTATTCTTCATTTTATTATTGTATTCTTCATTTCTCACTGGTTCTTTTTTATGTTTTCTATCTCCCTTTTTATGCTTCGTATCTCTTTGTTGAAGTTCTCACTGAGATCATCTGTTCTTAAGTTCATTGAGCATCCTTACAACAAGTGTTTTTAACTCTGCATCTGGTAGATTGCTTGTTTTGAAATAAAGAATTTAAATAAATGCGGGGAGCCAGCCCTCGCAAGTCCAGGGATTCGCTAGGGTGGGACGGCGTTGGCGAGGAAAAAGAAAGATGGAGACACTGGAAAGAGGTTCACAGGAGTGTCACACTTTATTGTTACAGCATGTCCCTTTTATAGGGGCTTCTGACCATTACCTCAATCACAAGTTATGTTTCACATGATCATGATGTTTTCTCTTACTCAGAACTTTTACAGTTTTTGAGTCTTGTAATAGTTTTTTTCCAGGGTACACTGTGGCCTAGTCTATCTTCAAGGGTTTACTTATCGCCTAAAGAGTGGTTACCATGACTATCTCACAGGGTGCATACTTGAGCTATTGCCAAGAGACTAGCAGTGGCTGAGTTTAGGGCAAAAACCATCTAAAGTCTATTTCTATGTGATTATAATAGTAGCAAAAGGAGGTCTCAAACCGTTTTTATTCTACGAAGGGCCATATATTATTGCAATAGAGGGTAACATCTGTTTCTCAGTCAAAGCTTCAGTATCTATCGCTACAGCAAGATACAAAGCAAAGAGTTAAAACAAGGCTGTTAATTAACATACCCTATGGTCAGCAAGCTATCTCTTATCAGAACTCTCATGGCGGAGAGACCTTGGTCTCCAGGTCTCCAAGGAAACCTTTCACAGCTGCTTAGGCAAGTAAGCTCAAGGACGGATGATATCCCCAGTTTCTCACAGGCAGGCTTTTTGGCCTATGTGGCCAGAGGTCTGAGCCTCTGTTTCCAAGGGGCTTGAGTCCCCTATTTCTCAGTCCTGGCATCCCAAAGGGGGCTGTAGCCTGGCTTGGGTTGTCTCCTCTCTTAGGAGATTATGCTGGTCATTGACTTACACAGCCATCTCTCATTGGGGTACTACAGGAACTTGTCATAAATGCAGCGAGAGTACTGTCTCCTATAGGATTGGAAAGGCACATGGGTTCATAGAGACAGGAGATATTACATGACCAACCATAAGGCAGCACCCCAAACATCCAGTGCTGAGCGTGGCAATATGACCTTGTCAGACACTGGGAGGCTGTCAGCCCCCAACAAATAAAGAATTCTTAAATAAAGAATTTTATTTAATTCTTTTCCTGGAGTTTTGTCCTGTTCTTTCATTTGGGACATGTTTCTTTGTCTCCTCCTTTTGGCTGTCTCTCTGTGTTTGTTTCTATGTAATAGGTAGAACTGCTAAGGCTCACAGTCTTGGCAGAGTGGTCTTATGTAGTAGGTGTCCTGTGAGACCCAGTGGCACAGTATCCCTGTTCACCTGGGCTGGGTGCTCCAGGTGTGTCCCTTGTGTTTGTTGTGCGTGCTTTCCTGTTATAGTGTAGCCTTTATTGCTGTTGGAACATAAATGGGTGAACTGACCCTCAGGCTGACTGGCTGTGAGAACTGGCATTGATTAACACAGACAAGCTGTTGTGTTCGGGGCTGACTGGAGAGAGATTCACTGCCTGCTGAGTCCAACCTTTGGGTTGTCATTTGTGGTGCTAATTATTTGGTGCTCTGGTGTGGTCTGAAGCTGACACCAGGTATGTTAGTTCTGGGGCCTCTTGTGAGGGACTACAGTGCATACCAAATTCATTGCTGCCTGGGTCCAATATGGGGCCATCTGGTAGGAGCTACAAAGTGGTCTGCAGTTGGTAGTTGCCTGTTCTGGGCTTGGAAGAGCCTGGAAGTGGTTATGCTATGAACTGAGGCTGGCTACCACTAGTGCCAGGCTTTGGTCCGAACCCCACACTGGGTTCCCCAGCTTAGCAGGAGGTACAGGGCACACTGAGGTCAGCTGCTACTTGTTTGGGGTTTGTGGACATTTGAGAGAATTTAGGAATGTCCACAGCACAGCCCCAAGCCAGCCACTTGTGTGGATTAGCCTCTGAAAAAGGTTACAGCCAGGCATGTGAATTGGGTGGGGTCTCAGAGAACTAACATGGTGGAGGGAGAGTGGTGTCAGTCCAGTTAATGGAGAATCAGATTTGGTGCCTGCTTGCACTTGCCAGCTGTTTTGGGGGAGGGATCAACAAAAGTACAATGTCACCTTCCTGCACTTCAGTCTTTCACTATTGACTGGGTGGGGGAAGAACTCAACAAAGGAACAGCAATGCCTGTAGGCACTTTAGTTCTGGGAGAGCTGCCCCTCCAGCCCTCTCTCTGCAGCCAGATAATTCAGTTTCTCCTCATATGTCCCTGGCACTTTTCAAGCTGCTGTCTCTTCTCTGGAGTTATGGTGAGTGTTTGTGAGCAAGTGAGTCTATTCTTAGGCCCTCTAAGAAGTTGCCTGGGTCTTTAGCAGCCCTTCATATCACCTGAACTGAGTCTGTTGATTTTCACAGGCAGCTCTTGAGGGCACTTCTCTTTCTGGCACTGGTGCTCTGGGCTGGGGAACCCCGTGTGGGGTTCGGACCTCTCACTCCTCAGTAGGGTCCTCTGCAGCAGAGATATTCTTCCCAATTCTTAACTGCCCTACATGGGTATAGGACAAGCTCATTTCATATCTCTGCTCCTCCTACCAGATTTTGTGTGGATCCTTAGTCATAGGAATTCTATTCAGCTAGTCTTCAAGTGGTTCTCAAGGCTGGTTGTACTATAATTTGGTTGTAATTTTGATGTGGTCATTGGAGGAGGCAAGCACAGCATTTACCTACTCTGTGATTTTTACCAGGAGTCCCCAGGATGTCTTATTTTAAAAGCATGAAGATGTATGATATAGTTTTTTTGTTTTGTTTTGTTTTATTGTTGTTTGTTTGTTTTCTTTTTTTGTGGGGGCAGTGTCACTGGCCCTCACATGTGGGACCCGAACTGGGGCTGCTGGCTTCCCAAGCCAGCGCTTAACCACCATGCCACTCAGCCAGCCCTCTGATATAGTTTTTAAAGTTTTACTTCAACAAGTAGTGTTTTAGAGCTGGGGGGACTTCACAATATATTTTTTTTGATAGTGGTTTGTTAATCCTAGATACATTCATATTATTAATAGAATCAAATAGAGAGCTTTTAAAATATACTGATGCCCTGGTCCCACCTTCAGAGATTCTGAATTATTGTTTTATCAATGGGTCACAGTTATTTTGTTAAATTAGGGGTTGGCTTAAAACCAAAATCTTTCAATGTTTTTGAATATTGGAGTCACATTTTAGAACCTACATTTTAATAAGATTCCCAGGTGATTTGTTTGCAAAGCACTGCTATAGGCTGGTGTTTCTTTAACATACAATATAGTCGCTGAAGAGCTTTAAACACAGATTTCTAGGCTCCATCTGGAGATCAAGATTCAGTATGTCTAGGGTGGGGCCCAAGAATTTGCATTTCTAACAAACTCCCTCCCAGATGATGCCCTTGGTGCTGGTCTGGGGAACACACTTTGAGTCATTGTCACTTAAGTGCACTAATGGTTTCTTATCCATCATTTTGATATTTTCCTGGCCTTTGCTCCTTGTGGACTTTTTGTATGCCACTCCACTGATAAATCTAATCTTCTCTGTAAGCCCACATGACTTAATGACCCAGTCACCAAGTTAATACACATCTTAGAGGGGTAATGTAAGGAGCACATCATCTGATAACATGTAAACATTTGCACAGATAACATTTGTACAACATTTGAGAGGTAAGGTGGAAGAAAAAGTAAGTGGTATGGTTAATGAAAAGAATGAGAGCAATGCAAAAGGAATGGGGAGAGATTGGCTTATGTAAAAAGTGGTATAAACATGACTATGATCTTGTCTGTTTTCTTCCTTGGTTTCCTGAGCATTGTTACCATATATTGTCATTGATGTTTTCTAGTTGGATAACTCATTCTTTTTTCAAATTTTTTTAAATTTATTTTTAATTAGTTTCTGGTGTACAACACAGTGCAATAGTTATACATTTTACCCCTCAAAGTGACAACCCTCCACCCCCAATTCGCCACCCCACTCCCCCCACCATATCATATATATCTATTACTCTTCCTCTGACTCTCTTCCACAGTATAATCCACATCCCGTGACTATCTATATATATTCAATTACAGTAGGTATACAACCTCTGCTTTAGTTATACAGTGCAGTGATCAAACCTCTACTCCAGTTGGATAACTCATTCTGCTCTCCCTATATGTTTCCTTGGCAGAAAGCACTCTAAAAAATGGAACTTAATTCTGTTTTCTTTATTTTTCCCACTTAAAAAGTTAAGGTACTATTTTAATACTGTAAAATTCACCCTTTTTAGTGTACAGTTCTGTGAATTGTGACAAATGTATATATTGTGTAACTACCATTACAATCATAATATGGAATAGTTCCTTTACGCATCTACTCCCTGTTCTACTGTGTCCTTTTATCAGATTTTTTTCCCCATCAGTTACTTTCTGGCTATTCTTCTAGTTTTCACCTGATCAGAAATCTCAAAGTTCTAATTGAAGCTTTTCTGTGTATAATACACTTTAAAAACTTTTTAAGAACACTATTTTTATTGTGGAAAAAAAAAACCACGTTACATAAAATTTACCATCTCAACCATTTTCAAATGTACGCTTCAGAAGGAAGTATATTTATGTTCTTGTGAAACAGATCCCCTGAACTTTTTTTCAGATCTGAAACTGCATACCCATTAAACAACTCCCCTTTCCCCTCCCTTAGCCTCTTAGAACCACCATTTTACTTTCTGCCTCTATGAATTTGATTACTTTTGTATGACATACTTTAAAAAAATGTTTTTTTATTAGCTTTGAGTGTACAAAACAATGTAATAGATAGACATTTCACTCCTCACAACATAACCCTCTCCCCACAGTCTATTGCCCATCTGACATCATGCATATCTATTACAATTCCATTGACTCAATTCCCTATTCCCTATGCTGTTCCATATTCCGTGAAAAAAAAAATATATATATATATATTTGACATACAATATTATTCAGCTTCTGCTTCAGGTGTACAGCAGTGGTCAGGCATCTACACAGTCCATGAAGTGATCTCCCTAATAAGATATGTGCCCATCTTGCACCCTACAAAATCTTTACAACCTAATTGGTTATATTCCCCCAAACTGTCTTTCCTATCCCCGTGGCAATATTGTAGTTACCAATTTGTGCTTTCTAATTCCCTCCCCTTCTCTTTCATTCCCTCCCCCTCCCATCTAGCAACCATCAGTTTTTCCTCTATATCTCTGAGACTATATACTTTTAATAAGCTCAGCCCCCTGTGGTACCACTTCTTTATTGAGTGCTGCTTAATGTCATGCTGTGTTCTGAATTACTAAAACAGATGTGAGCCCTGATGCCTAGGAACTTATATATACCTCAGTAATTAATTTTGCTTATAGAATTCTTAAAAGAACATTAGTAGCTGTTAGGCACCTAGAGCGTACATATATAACATTTTATTATTTGTTCTGGATAATAAAATATCACAAATAATTTCTTTCTTTCCAGTGACATATATTACATTTTAATGGCAGTTAACCATATAAGAAAAGTTTACACTTGTTTTTCAAATTATAAAAATAATAAGACTACTGTAAATTTGGAAACTGAAGAGACAAACTACTTATGATCTCATTTACTTTCACACAGCGATTAACTTATTTATTTTCTCTTAGGCTTATTGTGAATTTCTAGTTTAATGAACTATAATTTTGTA
Organism: Aselliscus stoliczkanus; assembly: GCA_033961575.1. Classification (NCBI taxonomy): domain Eukaryota; kingdom Metazoa; phylum Chordata; class Mammalia; order Chiroptera; family Hipposideridae; genus Aselliscus; species Aselliscus stoliczkanus. Next base: position 32,040,900 of record CM066731.1, read on the forward strand.
TTCTGATTATTTTTAAAATATCCACATTTTTCTGTGCATGTCATAATTTTCATAATCCTTATTTTTAAGTATTGTATAATGTTACAGTTATGTATAGCCCATACTCAGATAATTCTTTTTTCCTCCATTTTGAATTTAGGTGTTTATTCTTTTTTGATTCATGCATGTAGCATCTCATATTCTGGATTTAAATGTTAACTTTTACCACAAAGAACATTTAAGAATGGGAACATTAACCATGAAAATACAATGTCCAAAGATGGAAGGAAATAGTTAAGATATAGGTCTCTATTATGAACCAACGGTATTCTTGCATTCTTTCCCCACCCTGCCATCCCCATTTTCCATCCAGCCATGCATGCACACATGCACATACATGCACACACACTAGCGATAAAACCTATTCAGTTATAGAATAAAGAAGTTTTTGCAGTGTTCTTCCTACAGGAAAGAGCCTTCGTTCACAATGATGTAAAGAAATAAAAGCCCTTGGCCTTTCCTTTCTTAGAGTCTAAATAGTTGTAGGGGTTTCAGCCTTCTGGTTGCATAACAGTGGGAGTTTGGGAAAGAGAACCTTTTTTTTTTTCTAGTGTAAAGTATATTAGGTGACAGAGTGAGAAGAGAAATCCTGTAGTGATCAAAATAAATTTTGGGGGGCGGCTCGCACGGAGGCCGAGTCGCACGCGGGGCCACGCCCTGGAAAAAATAAAAAAATAAAAAAAATGAAAAACTAAATTTTGGGTATATGTATAGAACTCTGATTTATTCTCTGTCATTTTCTTTTTGCTCATTTTCCACTTTGCTCATTTCACTTTTTAGAAAGAAGAATCCAGTTTAGTACAACCTCCTAAATCTCCCAAGAAACCACCTAGAGTAAAAACAGCAATTCAAAAACCTTGGAAGAGTGAGGCTTTGTATCCAATATCTTCTAAGGATGATGTGATTGAGAAAGGGTAGGTGCAGTTTTCTATGTGTCAAGTGCTTTTCTGTAATGGTAAGATTTTTTTTTTTTTAAGATTTTATTGGTGAGTTGAGGGAGGGGAACGGCATTGGGGAACCAGGGAAGGGAACAGACAAGTTGCTGTCCTTTTGTTCTTCAGTCTAGTTGTGGAGGATGTCGCTTCACTGGCCCATGTTGGTATCAGCACTGCACTCTTGGTGAGGCGGATCGGTCTCCAGCCTGTGGATGGCACTCACAGCAGCTCTTGGCAGCTCACACTGGCTGCCAGCTGCTCACGCTGGCTGCCGGCCACTCACTGTAGCCTATGGCAGCCCAGGGCAGCAGGGGCTGCAGCTATGCCGTCCCTGGGGACTCAAAGTAGCCCAGCTCCAGGTGGAGCTGTTGTTCACCATCTAACTGTAGAGGGCAGTGTCACTCGTCCTCATATGTGGAATCTGAACTGGACCGCTGGCGTCCCAAGCCAGCTCTTAACCAACGTGCCACTCGACCAGCCCAAGGTTTTTTAAGAATTTAAAAATTTAATACAAATTGAACACAAATATTGTGATACCATGACAGTCGACCTGTTAACCAAGATGGCTAAATGACTAATGGGTGGGTAGCATATACAGCATGAATATGCTGGACAAAGGGATGATTCATATACCAGGTGGGACAGAATGGGACAGTGCGAGATTTCATCACACTACTCCAAATGGCACTATACATAGTTATTACAATATTATTGACTATACTCCCTATGTTTTGCTTTACATGCCTGTGACTATTTTGTAACTACTAATTTGTACTTCTTACTCCCTTCAGCTTTTTTACCCATCCCCTCAGCCCCTCTCCCAATTGGCAACCATCAAAATGTCCTCTGCATGTATAAGTTTGTTTCTGTTTTATTTATTTTGTTCTTTAGATTCCACATATAGGCGAAATCTCATTGCACCTGTCTTGCTCTGTCTGATATACTCCACTCAACACAAAACACAGTCCATCCTTGACATTGCAGATGGCTGAGCAATATTCCATTGTATATATGTATCACCTCCTCTTTATACATTCATCCATTGATGGACATGCAGGCTGCCTCCAAATCTTGGACATTGTAAACAATGCTGCAATGAATATATGGATGCACACATCCCCTCACAGTAGTGTTTTGGGTTTCTTCAGATAAATACCCAGAAGTGGAATTATTGGGTCCTTCTTTGTCTCTTGTTATAGCCTTTGTTTTAAATATTGTCTGGTGTAAATATTGCTACACCAGCTTTTTTTATTTTTCTGTTTTCATGAAATAACTTTTCCATCCCTTTCAGTCTGTGTGTCTTTTAATCTGAAGTGAGTCTCTTGTAGGTAACACATGAGTATGTAAGTGTTTTGTTTTATTATCCATTTAGCCACCTTATATTTTTGATAGGAGTGCTTAATCCATTTACATTTAAAATAATAGTTGGTAAATATGTAGTTATTGCCATTTTATTTTTCATATTGTTGATCTTGTTTTTTTCTCCTTCTATTTAAAAAAGTTCCTCTAACATTCCTTGTAATACTAGGTTGATGGTGATCAACTCCATTAGCCTTTTCTTGTCTGGAAAGCTCTTTATCTGGCCATGGATTTTAAGTAAAAGCCTTGTTGGGTAGAGCACTCTTGGTGTAGGTCTTTGTTTTTCATCACTTTGAATATTTCCTGCCAATTCCTTCTGGCCTGTAAACTTTCTGTTGAGAAATCAGCTGACAACCTTATCAGAACTTCCTTATAAGTTACTAGTTGCCTTCTTGCTGCTTTTAGGATTGTCTTTCTTTAACCTTTGCCATTTTAATTATGATAGTTCTTAGTGTGGGCTTCTTTGGGTTCATCTTGTTTGGGACTCTCTGTGCTTCCTGGGCTTGTATGTCTATTTCCTTCACCAGGTTAAGGAAGTTTTCAGTCATTATTTCTTCAAATTGGTTCTCAATCCCTTGCCCTCTCTCTTCTCCTTTTGGTACCCCTGTGATGCAAATGTTGTTACACTTGATGTTGTCCCAGAAGTCTCAAACTATCCTCATTTTTTTTTTTTAAATTATTTTTTCTTTTTGCTGTTCCAATTGGGTATTTTTGCTACTTTGTCTTCCAAATTGCTGATTCAGTCCTCTGCTTCACCTGGTCTGCTGGTGATTCCTCCATTTCAGTTATTGTATTCTTCATTTCTGACTGGTTCTTTTTCATGGTTTCTATGTCATTTTTTTATGCTTGCTATTATTTCTTTGTTGAAGTTCTCACTATGTTCCTGACCATTCTTATAACCATTATTTTGAACTCTGTATCTGGTAGGTTGCTTGCCTCCATTTCATTTAGTTATTTTTCTGGGGTTTTCTCCTGTTCTTTCATTTGGGATGTATTTCTCTGTTTCCTCATTTTGCTGCCTCTCTGTGTTTGTTCCTATGTATTAGTTATATCTGCTTCCTCTCCCAATCTTGGCTCGGTGGCCCTGTGGGGCCCAGTTGCATGGTTTCTCTGGTCATCTGCACCAGGTGCTCCAGGAGTGTCCCTTGTGTGGGTTGTGCGTGCACTTCTGTTATACTTGAGACTTAATTGCTATTGGCACATCAGTTGCTGGGATTGACCCTCAGGCTGACTGACTGTGGAGTTTCACCACATTCACAGCTTACAAGCTGCTGTTTGTGGCCTTACCCTATGGAGCGGGATTTGCCCCAGTGGGTCTGGTGCCTGTTGAGACAGACCGCCCTTTGGGTGTGCCACTTGTGGGGCTAATTGGGCGATGCTCTGCTGTGATCTGAAGCTAACTTCCAGGTATGTTGGTTCTGGGGCCTCTTGGGAGGGGCTTCAGTGCAGGCACAGGTCAGCCATGCCTGTGACTGGCTTAGGACTACCTGGTAGGAACTATCAAGTGATCCATGGTTGGTCGTTTCCTGTGCTAAGCTTTTAGGCACATGGCAGAGGCCATGTTGTGAACCGAGGATGGCTGCCACCAGTACTGGGTCAAGCATAGCTTTGCAGAAAGCCAGGGCATTCTGAGGCCTGCTGCCACCTGCGAGGTACTGTAAGGCTTAGCTGCTGATAAAGCATCTTTTAGTATATAAATTGGGTGAAGCAGGATCTCAGGAAATCCCCAGGGTGGAGTAAGTGGAGCTCACCAGTCTAAATCAAATTCAGATTTGGCCATGGGCATACGAGGAGGGTTCAAAACAGGAAAGATGATGCCCACCTGCAGGCTGCATGGAAGGAGGACCCCACACAGGGAAAATGGCAACTATCCATTCATTTCTCACTCTGCAGCAACACAACTCAGTCTCTCCCCATGTATCTCTGATGCCTCCTAGTCACTCTCCCTCTGCTGGAGCCCAGGGTCAGAGCCTGTGAGCAAGTGAGTCTGTACACGGGTCTTGTAAGAGGAAGTCTGGGTTTCCCACAGCCTTCCATCTCACCCTGATGGGCTGAATCCCCACTGTTTTTCACAGCAAGATGTTGTTGGGACTCCTCTTCTTGCCATCAGTACTCTAGGCTGGGGAGACTGATGTGGGGTTGGGGTCCCTTGCCCCTCTTTGTTGGGGATATCCATGGCCAAGATATCCCTCCCAATTCTCAACCACCACACAGAAGTTTGGAGCTAGCCTGTTCCACATCTCTGCCCCTCCTACAAGTCTTGATGTGGCTTCTTCTTTATATTGTTAGTTATAATACTTCTGTTCAACTGGACTTCAGATGCTTCTCCAGATTGACTGTTCTATAATTTAGTTTTAACTTTAATGTGTTCATGGGAGGAGGCAAGCACAGAGTTTATCTACTCTGCCATCTTGGATCTGTCCATCTTAATTATTTTAACTGTAAAGTTTAGAGGTACTAACTACATTAATAATGTTTTACAATCATCACCACCATCTATCTCCAAAACTGTTTTCATCCTGTAAAATGGAAGCTCTATATCCATAAAACAATAACAACCCATTTCTTACTCCCCACAGCCCTGACAGCCACCACTTTACTTTATCTTTATGATTTTGACTATTCTAAGTAACTTGTAAAATGGAATCATATTGTACATTATTTGTCTTTTTGTGACTGTTTTATTTTACTTGCATAATGTTCTCAATGTTCATCCATATTGTAGTATATTTCAGAATTTCCTTCCTTTTTAAGGCTGAATAATAGATTATTGTGTGTGTATACCACAAATTTTATATTTCTTCATGATTCAGTCTTGGTAGACTGTATGTTTCTAAGAATTTATCAATTTGTATATAATTGTTCATAGAAGTCTCATGATTCTTTGTATTTCTGTGGCATCAGTTGTAATGTCTCCTCTTTTGTTTCTGATTTTATTTGAGTCCTTTCTCTTTTTTTCTTGTTGGTTTAGATAATGGTTTGTCCACTTTGTTTATTTTCCAAAAACCAGCTTTTAATTTCATTGATATTCTCTATTGTCTATTTAGTCTCTATTTCATTTATTTGACCCCTCACCTCTGTTATTAATCTCCTACTACTAACTTTGGGATTTGTTTGTTTTTATTTTTCTAGTTCCTTGAGGTGTAAGTTAGGTTGTTTATTTGAGATATTTGTTTGTTTCTTGAAATAGACATTTATCACTGTGAACTTTGATCTTAGAACTGATTTTGCTGCATCTCCTAAGTTTTGGTATGTTGCATTTCCATTTTTATTTCTCTGAAGATATTTTTTGAATTCCATTTTGATTTCTTCTTTGACCCATTGGTGGTTCAGTAGCATGTTGTTTAATCTCCACATATTTGTGAATTTTCCAGTTTTCTTCTTTTAATTGACTTCTAGTTTCATGCTGTTGTGGTTAGACAAGATGGTTGATATGATTTAAATCTTTTAAAATACATTAAGACTTGTTTTATGGCCTAACATATGATCTATCCTAGAAAATGTTCCATGTAGACTAGAGAAGAATGTGTTTTCTGTTGCTTTTGAAGGAATGTTCTGTAAATTCTATTAAATCTGTCTGCTCCAACATGTTTAAGGCCTCTGTTTCCTTACTGATTTTCTGTCTGGGTTATCTATTTATTGATAAAAGTGGGGTATTAAAGTCTCCTACTATTATTGTATTTCTGTATATTTCTCCCTTTAGGTATGTTAATGTTTACTTTATATATTTAGGTGCTCCTGTATCGAGTGCATAAATATTACAAATGTTATATCCTCTTGTTATATTGACCCCTTTATCACTAACTAATGACCTTCTCTGTCTCTTATTACTGTCTTTGTCTTAAAATCTACCTTATTTGATACAAGTATAGCTCCCTTAGGTTTCTCTTGGTTTCCATTTGTATGTAATATCTTTTTCAAGTCTGTGTGTGTTCTTACATCTAAAGTGAGTCTCTTTTAGTCAGCATATAGATGGGTCTTATTTTTTTCATTCATTTATTCAGTCCATGTCTTTTGATTAGAGCATTTGGTCTATAATTATTGATAGATATAGACTTATTGCTATTTTATTAAATTTTTTTCTTGCTGTTTTGTAATTCCTTTGTTCCTTCCTTCTTCTCTTGCTCTCTACCTTTGTGATTTGATGATTTTCTGTAGTAGGAAAGGGTATTTTTAAGGCAGAGGAGACTTAAGCTTGTTGATATGCTTAGAGTAGGATCTAGTAGAAAAGGAGAAGTTGAAGATACATGAGAAAGAAGAATCTCTGTATTTTCTAAAGAGAATACAGGGAAGGGTTCAAGAACCAAGGCAATGATATTAACTTTGGACAGGCGATGGGACACTTCTTTCTGAAACAGGGGGGAAGGAAATCAGGATAGGTATAGATGAATATATTTTTTGATAAATAATTTAAGAATGTTTTCAGATGCAAATAACAGAAAACTTGAATGACAATGGCTTAGACAAATTGGGCTTATTTTTCCTGACAGAACAAGAAATCTGAAGGTATGCAACTGCCAGTATTGATTCACTGGATCAGAAGTATTAAGACCTGAATCTTTGTAATGCTCTTGGCAATTCCTTCACAGTGGTGTTACAGTTCCTGACATCTGGCTTTCAAATCATAAAGGATGAAGGGCAATTTCCATTAGTACTCTGCCTTTGATCAGGAAAGCAAGCTTTCTGAGAAGCTCCCCAGCTGACTTCATTTTGTGTATCATTAGTCACAACTGTGCTACATGACTACCCCTCTCTGCAGGGGAGTCTTGCAAAGAGAATATCTAGCTTTTTCAGTATCTCTGTGGTGCTGGTTATGTCACTGGGAATGGGTGTTGAATTAACTAATCAATCAATAGTATCTGCTACATGGAGAAGTAGTAACTGTAGCAAAAACTGAAGTGTGCTTTACCTATATTTTATCTGAGAAACTGAAGCATGCTGTATGTACATTTTGTCTGAAAAGAACCTGCAAAGTAATCCGTTCATAGAATGGAGTGGAGTTAGATTTGGTGAGGTGAAACAGGCATGTTTTATGAAGCTGTGAATTAAGGTTTAGAATAATTGTAGTGGGTTGTAGGTGAGGGAGCTGGATAAGAAAATATAAAAAGAAAATACCCAGTCATTAGTCTAACTCCAGAGTCTTCTATTATTTCACCTCAAACTACCACATATAAATCCTTTTGTGAAGATCAAATATAATATGAATTATATTTAACACAATGTTTGTTATATAGTATATAGTGTTCACTTAACTATTAGTGTCCTCTTGCCCTAAGCCTGCCTTCATATATTGGCCATTATTCTCCCCATGTAAAGAACCCCTGTACACCCACGCACACCCACCACACACACGCGCGCGCGCACACGCGCACACGCACCCATGCGCACACACACTATCTCCTACTCACTTTTCAGGGAAAAAAAATCACATTTCTTTAATTACTAGTATAGTTAGAAGGGATTTCTCATTCTTAAATTCCCATAGTATTTTTTATGCATCCCAGTTGTCTGGCATCTATCATATATTCCCAAATTTGTTTAACCAGAAGATATTTTATTGAGAATTGTCTTTCTGTATGATTATACTTCATTCTCTGAACTTCTTCTTGAGGGCTAGACCTGATGCTTTTTTTTTTCTCTGATTCTCTAACAATGCTAAGAATCACTTCTGAGATTAGGTGCCATGTACACCAAAAGTGCTCAAAATTTGTTTGTTGATCAATTAGTTCTCATCCCTATGATTTAGGTCAAGGTACATGTCAGACAGCAGCAAAGTTATTCGTTTAACATCTTTCACTGACATTTCTGAATGTCTGAAGCCACAGCTGGATAGAGGATATACTTACACAGAAGAACCTTTGGTAAGTATTTTGAGGACTAGTTAATGTGATTCCTCATTTAACTGATCAATATCCTTTGATTTTAGAGAACTTTTATTGATTTACCCTAATATATATATATATATATATATATATTTATTAAACAACACATTTTATTTTTTTTTCCTTGCAAAAGGATTTTACACAAAAATTTCCTCTGTGTTTCCTTTTATAGTACCATGTTGCTATGTATTTCATTGATTACTCTTTTTAAGAACAGCTGTGTTCTGGTTTTGACATGAGGATACTTCAGACACAAAATAAGACCCTCTAGGATTTTTATTAAGTTTTTAACACTTGATAAAAAAGTAATATTTGATGTTATATTTTAGAAACTTAGGATTTTTATAAAGCAACAGTGTGTTCATAGTGTGGTACCCTGACAATGTGGATTTAGTACACCAGTTCTAGATGACAATTTCACATTCCCTAAGGATTACACTTAAGGTAGTAATCTTGGTAGTCCTGATATAGTCTGAACACTTAGATATAATTTTATATAACTATTAACTTTATTCTAAGCAAACAGTTCTCCTTCCAATTAGGACTTTTTTTTCCTACCAAAATAATGATATTTCAGTTTTGGAATGCCAATGGTTAGACATCATAAAAACATTAAATTCTCACTTCAGAATTTGTTTAGTAAAGGAATAAAGAGAAAGACAGAGACACAATAACCAAGAGAGAACAAGAAACTTTCTTAAACCCTAAATTGTTCATGTCACAGTTATCTCAACATTACAAAGAAGTTTGAGTTCCACACAACAGATAGCAAAGACTTCATGTGAATAGTAGATGCCCTTTTGTATTCTAGAGTCTTGCTTGGAGAAATTGTGCTTGGAGAAATAACCAGCTTTCTGTGTTTCAAGAATGACATTAGGGTTGCCAGCATTGCTGGCAGAGAAGCCCATAAATAGCAAAGTTTTATGAGAATTTATACTGTCATTTACACTGTAAAGGCCATGACCTGTATGAGGTGAGACTGTCCAAGAGGGACACCCCCCCCACACACACACACACACAACCTGCTGCAAAGACCGTTAATGAGCAGCATTGAGAGGCCTTGAAGATAGTTCTTTTTATAACTCTCTTGTAAATATTATAGCAGCACCTCAAGGCTAACATAACAATAAATATGTAGGAAAGAGGCCACCAACAGAGATTTGGAAGACTCTTAAAAGGGTGTCACTATGCCAGAAACAAGAAAATAGTTGAGGTTGGGAAGCCGTTTTAACATTAAGTGTAAGATCAGATTAGTTTATAATAGCATGAACTCTGCTGCTATAGTTGGCTCCACAAATGAACCTTCCATGACAGTCAGATGCAAACATACTGTATTGATTACATATATGGTACAAAAATAACATAGTCTAGTGGGGAAATGACAGCCTGGCAAAATTTATGAAACTCTGTTGTATAATGCCACAAAAAAATTACAATGTTTCTTGGTGGATAATGGACCTCTCTTTTGTTACATAGGTTAAAACTATGGCAGATGGTGCCTTGGGAGGATTTGACATGGAAAATTTGTTGCAATCTTTGTATGTAGAAAATAGAGCTGGATTCTTCTTTACTAAATTCTGTGAACATTCAGGGAACGAGGTAGAAAATAATTATTTAAAATCTAATTGTATACTTTTACGTCATTTTAAAATAAGAGAGATTAAAATAATTCAATGCTCAAATAATTATATTTGATGTTAAAATTCCCATCTCCAGTAAGAAATTTCATAGTAAATATTTGGTAAAAATTTAAACATCTTAATTATAATTGTTTTTGGTTCACTATCATACTAAAATTAAAACAAAAAGTAAAATACAGGTAGATAAGGATTGACTTGTGGAATTAACAATAGTTTATTTTCATATAACTTGTTTCAATGTAATATATATTAAATTCAGAGTTGATTTTATCAACCCTTTAATTTTTATTTTTAATAATTGTAACAATTACAAATTACAATGAGCAGTGAAACTTATTTAAAGGTTGTGTTTGTTTTTGTTTTTTTAATCACAAAGACTTCATTTTGCTCAAATGAAAAGTATTTCACTGGTTTGAATGAAGAGTAGTGTTTGGCTCTGGTACGATGTACATTTGCCCATTTATATCAAAATACCTTTCAAGCCAGAAATATGTGATTACACTTTAATTTTTAACTAGAACATTTACTATTTTAATGACCAATTATGTGAGAAACATACATGCAAAATATTATGTTCTAATGATGATACCAATAAACATTTTAGATGTTGCCAGTTTCTGATAGAAGATAGAAACATCTTAAATTGAACCTGATTTATGGTAACACTAAAGAGCTAAACAATGACTTATATCTAAAATTAGAGCTTTGTAGAGCTTTAATAATTGGGTGGTAATAATTTATGTATTTTTCCCATCTGCAGTTATGGAGGAACAGTGTGTACTTTTGGTTTGACCTACAGGCTTATCATCAGCTTTTCTACCAAGAAACACTTCACCCTTTTAAAGTATGCAAGCAAGCTCAAGTAAGTAGTAAATAATGTTGTATCACTGTGAAGCTCTGAGTACACAGACAAATAAGTTATGTCCAGCCCCAAACAAGGGAAATTTGGGAATGCAGGCCAAAAGGCAACAGTTAAATTGTTGGTATTACTTTATTTAAATGCAGAATATTGTTTTATAATCTGATTTGTGGGTCTCAGTTTTATATACTTTATTTGGTTTGCTTTATTTTCTCTTTGCTGCCAATTACTTGTTGTTCTAATAAAAGACACCCCCCCCCCTTTTTTTTTTAAATTTATGCCTTTTTGGTTTGGTTGTGAGTGATTTAAAAGATAACCCTGAGAGAGGACTTGTAATAAATTATTGAAGTGATTGAGAGCAGAGGCATTGACCAAAGCTGTTCTCTGAGCTTCCTGCAGAAACAACTGCTGGATATACTTAAGCTGTTGACCTGTCTTGAAGGCTGGAAAGTCTGTTGACTGACTCTGTGTGGTGTAGGCCCTGTGTCATCGCCTGAGCTTCTGTGCTACACATGATAGAAGACAGATACTCAGAGGTGGAGAAAAGACTATCTCAAGACCTCCCTGAAGCAAAATAGAGGAGGAAGAGAAAAAATAGAGGAGGACCGAGAGGGTGGCCAGCTTTTTGTTAGAGAAGGAAAGGGGATGGAATTATGATTCAAGCGACTTATCTTTTTAGTTTTCTGTTCCTAGGCTCTTCTGATCTTTTATGGAGAGAGGTCATCAAGCCTAGAAAACTGCTAGTCACTTCTCTGTTGACCACTTAAGTGGTTCTTAAAATCTGAAGTAACTCCATTCCAGAGGACCTCTCCCTAAACAATGCGGAGGAGTTTAGCTTTGTCATATTATTTATTGCTTTGCTATAATCTTATTCAGGACATCAGAGAGTACTGCTGGATGTTTATTGTTACTTCCACCACCATGGCTCTGGCATTAATAACTATGCTTTGTAAATCAGTTGACAGAGCTTTGTACTTTTTACCATGAGAATAAGGACTTCAGCTCTTACATAACCTAGATCTGGTTCCATGAAATCATGAAATTATATCTCTAATTTGCCAGCACCATTTTCTGAGACCACACAGTTGGTTCTTCAGCTTGTTAATCCTTTACCTATAATTCTCTATTTATCCCTCTCCCCCTAACCTATTGCCCCTGTCTGCTAAAGTGCCATCTGTTATTTTTATTATGTTTTCACTACTACAAAGCATACTCCTCCAAAAATTTTCAGCTGCTCAATTAAATGGGTTTTTTGCTATTGTAATCACCATATTTCCATGTACTTGTAAAAGTGGAAATTGTATTTGAGCTTGGTAGACTTATTAATTCTTAGTAATGGTATTATTCGACAAGCTATAAATGATTGTGGAACAGGATATTTCCAAGTTCTGATCATTTTGAGATGGATTATTGTTTTGTGATTACTGAGGCCATTAGCTTTTTATTCTTTCCTAGGTTATCTTTTGGAGAGTCAAAGCAGGGTGGGTGTATAGGAGCAATGAAACAATTTGCTTTTAGGTGAATAGAGGGAAATAAAAGGAGCAAATCATGTGATTTTTTTCTTTTTTACTTGTTTGCATTTTACATCTATGGTTATTTTATTGTATTTTTTGGTTAATGGAACAACTTTCTAAATTGATTTAGGTTTTAATTATTAAAGATTTCTGTGCATCCAGATATAAGAATTGCTTCTAATACCATAATCCTACAGATTTATTTTACAATATGAAAATACCACTCATTTCTTTATAATAGAAACACTATATGGCTTCCTTCAAGGGAACACTTACAATATAGATGTTTGGATTGATAATGCTAATGGCAAAATATCATCAATTGAAAATGTTTTAAAGTTGCTGTGAACTTGATTTTATATTATTTTTATATACCTGACAAGCTATGTGGTAGGAGACCAAGACTTGATTCCAAAAGGCTTACATGTTTTTCTGTATGCCAGTAGGCAGATTACATACCCTGAAGTTTTGTTACCTCAAGAAGTATCACAGAGGGCCGGCCGAATGTAGCATTGGTTAAGAGCTGGCTTTGGGATGCCAGCGGCCCCGGTTCAGATCCCACATATGAGAGCCAGTGACACTGCCCTCTACAGCTAACAACAGCTCCACCTGGAGCTGGGCCTCACAAGCCCCGGCGACAGTGTAGGCTGCAGCCCCTGCTGCAGTGGGCTGCCATAGGCTACAGTGAGTGGCCGCCAGCCAGTGTGAGCTGCCAATAGCCGCAGTGAGCGACATCCAGAGGCCGGCGGCCGATCCGCCTCACTCGGGAAGAGCACAATGATGATACCAACATGGGCCAGTGGGTCAAGGTCCTACGCAACTAGACTGAGGAACAAAGGGACAGCAACTTGTCTGTTCCCCTTCCCCGATTTCCCAACGCTGTTCCCCTCCCCTAATTCCCCAATTAAAACATTCTTTAAAAAAAAACAACAACAAAAGAAGTATCACAAAAATATCTGCAGGAAAACTAGATATGGATGGGAGGTCAGTGACAATAACTAGCTGTGATCTAGGAGTTTGAACTACAGTTTTGGGCACATCCTGAAGATTTTACTGCATGGCTTTCAATTAGAAACCAATTGAAATGGTTTTGGCAAGGAGAAAAGAATCACCACTGTAGTGAAGAGATACTGTGTTTGACTCTAGGAGCAACTTGCCAGGGGTCCATTTATTGCCGCTAAATCTGGAGCCTAGATTTCATCACAGGTAGTCCTGATGTTTTTTTTGATGTTACATACTTGCTTCAGTGAGAGAGTACTACAATAGAATGAAGCAGATCTGGGTACCACTATCTTTTGTAACTTCTTCCATCTTTGTAGAAATCTTTCAAGCAATCTGTATCCCAATAAAAACTATGCATATTACCACTCTCCACAGCATATATATTGAAATTTTTAAAAATTGATAAACATGTGTGATGCATAAATATTATATATGTTTATACATATGTATATACACATACAAATGAGTACAAAATTTAAAAAAATTAAATGGGAAGGAAGAAGAGAGGAAAAAAACAGTAAAAATGAAAGGCTGGGAGAAAAAACATGTGAAGAATACAGGAATTAATGAGCAAGAGAGTAGATAAGAATGACATGGAAATAAGGAATAAGAAGATTGTTAGGTAAATCCACAGCACTTTTACCATAAAGTCCTTTTTAATACAAAGATATCCTTGTAGCAATGTGAGATTTTTGTTTCATTGAATTGAATATCACAGTAACACATTGTTATTTTAATGTACCACCTAGATCAGAGACTATATGACTTAGAAAGAAAAAAAATAATAAAACTTGGAGTTGAAAGACATGAATTTAAGTCACATTATGCTAGTTATTAGCTGAGTAAATTTGGTCAAATAAGTTTAATAAGCCTCAGTTTCATGTTTTGTAAATGTAGTAATAATGTTTTACATTTTATTTATGTTTTATTTTATTACTACAAATAATTAAATTATTTATTATATTACTACATTTTATTTACATTACTACATTTATTTACATTACTACATTGTAAATGTAGTAATAATGTTTTACATTTTATTTCCTTCTACTGGTTTGGAAATTACATATTCTATTCCTGTTTTCACCCTTATAATTTTAATATGCATCCTGAAACTAAAGTGTACAATTAATCATTATCATCATCCTCCTGTCAAGCAAATCAAGGATCTTAGAACATTAATTTTACCACGCTTTGCCCATTTTACATGTTATTTTTGTATGACCTTTTAAATCTTGTTTTATACCTGTCAAGTAGTCATCATTATTATCATTTTTATAATGTTGGTGCTGGTGTAGATTTATTCATATACAAATTTCTTGCTTGCCGTTGGTTTTTGCATCGCATTCCTTCCTTTGCATTTAATTTCTGAAGAATATCTTTTAGTGGGTTTTTCAGTAGGATTTACTATTGGTAAAAATCTCTCAGGTTTTGTTTGTGAAAACATCAATTTTATTCTTTCATTGTTCAGTTAGTTGAATATAGAATTCTAGGTTGACAGTTTTCGTTTCACAGGTAATAATCTAATGTCTCCTGGTTTCTATTGTTATTATTGCTCCTTTGAGTGTGGATGCTTTTTCTCATTGTTTGCTATTCTCTTTGACTTTGGTGTTCTATATTTCACCTCAGTGTGTTTACAACAATTATCTTTCTTAGGTCTAAGTTGCTTCTAGAAATCTAAGGAATCATGTTTTTCATCAATTTTGGAAAATCCTCAGTCAATATTTCTTTCAGGTTTTGTACTTCTCTTTTCTGTATTTTGTCATTCTAGCTTATCTGATTAATGTTGGTATTTTTCAATCTATTCTATATCTCTCTTAATCTCTCTTTCAAATTTTTCCATCTTTTATATCTGTGTTGTATGTTATAAATTGAAATAGATCAACTTCCTTTGATCTGTTTTCCAGTTCATACATTATTTCCTCAGCATATTTCAGTTTGCTATTTAACCCATCCATTGAGTTAAATAATTTTAGGAATTACGAGGCTTTTTAAAAATTAGAACTTATACTGTGTTTTTCAAATATTCCTGGTGTTTTTCTTTATATTTTAATGTTTATTTATTCTTTTATGTATTTAAGCATTTAAAACATATAGTGTGTAGTTGTGTTAGTTACCTATTCCTGGATAACAGTATTATAATTTTGTGGCTTAAAACAACACACATTTATTATCTTGCAATTTATATGGTGAATGAGTCTGGGCACAGCTTTGCTGGGTCCTTTGCAAGTCCATAAATCAAGGTGTTGGTTAGGGCTGTTTCTCATGTGGGGCTCAACTGGGGAAGGACCCACTTCAATGCTCCCATGGTTGTTAGCAGCATTCAGTTCCTTACAGGCCACTGGACTCATTTTTTTTTTTTTTTTGCTGGCTGTTAGCTACAGGCCACTTCAGCTCTGTGCCATGTGGTCCTTTCCATATTGGCAGCTCATAACATGGCACCTTGCTTCTCCAAAACCAGCAAGGGAGAATTTCTTAGTAAGGTATGCATTCTATCTTATGTAATCTAACTACATACATGCACTTACATAAATCTCATCACTATTACTATATTCTGTTGGTTAAAAACAAACCATACATTATGCCCACTGTTGGGGGAGAGGAGTATGTACGAAAGGGCGTGACCACTAGATATTGTGTTCGTGGGAGCTACTCTAGAGTCTGGCTGCTACAGTATCCAGTAATTATATGATTTGTAGTTCTTAGGAAAACTAATTCTGCTATTTAGTATTTCTGCTGATACAGTGGATTCTTTCTTTGTGTGTTTTGTAATTTTGAATTTTGAGCTCTTAGTGAGGCTTCCTTCCCTCCCGCCGTGCTTCTGCTGGGCACATTTTAAATGCTAATTTCTCATTTTGGAATTTTCTCAGTTGCCAAATATAATCTTGAAAACCAAACCCACATGATGGTGAACTCACAATAATTAATTCTCAGGAAATTTTTTTTTTCTTTTACATAGAGCCCAGGCCAACATAAGCCTTCCTTTTTGTTTCCTGGCTTTGGTAGGCATATATATGTACTTTTTTTTTAACACTCTACATTTTACTTTGTGTATAAGCCTTTAAGTTTTTTCTCACTCTACGTTTCACTTTGTAAAGTGAAGGTCCAAGGACTTTGGTGTGTGTATGGGCCTCAGTGTAACTTTTTCACTTCGTGAGGGTCCAAGACCATGTCTCCTGTACACCATGGCTCTTATAATCTACACCTATAATCCCATCATCAGCTCCTGCTTATCACCCTGGTTTTCAGTATATGCCTTAATTTTGGCCCCTGGCAATTTTTTTTACCATCTCAGCCATACATTTTAAAGGATATTTGTTATGCTTTATCCAATATTTCTAGACATTTTATAGAGGAAGAGTTTTCAAGTGACCTAGACTGCCAAAGTCACTCTGCAAGAAGCAATCATATATTTTCTAATTTAATACCTTTGGTGAGTATATAAGGTATTTTATTTTTTATAGATTAAAAAAAACAAACAAACCAGTAGATCTCTGAAATGTTAACCTTGTCAAGGCTTCATGACTATGAAGAAAATTAAGCTCAGACTTGAGATACAGAAACTGCTTCATTGCTGACTTTGCTTCTCTATTCGCAACTCCCTCATAGGACTTTGGTAAGGACTGCATAAAATAATGTAGGTGGAAATATATTTAGTATAATGTAGAGCACACTGTGGAATAAGTAGACAGTCTCGTTATTAGTCAATACTTAAGATTCTACCAATTACTGGATTGATAGAAGGATGACAGGTATTTGAAGAAATTGACGAAAATGAGATGGAAGAACAGCAGCTCCTAAACAAATATTCATTCAAACAATACCATAACTTATTATAAGTTTCAAAATACAAATTAAATCAAAATATACTTCATAGAACCACAATCTTTTAAGATCTATTTTACATTACTCTGTTACTCACTTATTAATTAACATTCACTGAGAGCCTGCTTTGTGCCAAATAATGTTCTGTTAATACAAAGATGATTAGGACAAAGTTGTTGGCTAAAGGAGCTCAGTCTCTTGTTGGGGAGAGAGATCATTACTGAAGTACTTCAATTATGTTTAAAATAAACCCAACCAATAGCATCTTAACTAGAGATTAAATAAGTTCTTCCTTTATCAGCAGAAAACAATTGGTTATTATTGTCTTTTAAAATAACCGTCGGCTTCTTTTTAAATACTTGTAGGAGGGAGGGAACTATTTCATTTTTTCCCCCCTCAATTTTGAGCCAAAAGTTTTCATCTTTTGGTCTTATTCCTGCCTTGTGAAGCAATACAAAATAAATCTTTCCCTTTTGGGTGACAACTCTTCAAGCAAACAAGCAAAAAGAATTATACTGCTCTGTCTTATTCACAACTTTTTACTTAAATCTTTTCAGTATCTTTAACCATATCTAGATGAAATCCCATTCCTGACATCTCCACCTGGTAATTTGACAGCTTGGAAGTATTGTGGCCTAATGCTTTAGTGAAAGACTTGTTGCTTCTATGTATATACATTTCTACAAATAAATTATTTGTTGAGTCCCATGGCAAATAAGTAACTCTAAGTGATTGCCCCTGTCTACCCCAGTTCCATAACGCTGTCACCAGTTTACTCTGCTGTTTGCAAAATTTAACAAGAGAGAAAGGAAACACAAAAGCTAAGTCAATACATGTCATCAGACCTACACTGGGTTTTTTAGGAAGCCAGAAGTTGTGATGTAATAGTAATGCAGAACTCATTAATGTATTCATTCAGCAATTATTTATTGTTACCCTCCTCATCCTCTCTGGCCTCAAATCATTTCAACCTTCTAATAGATAGATGACCTTAGACACAGTAGGATCCAAATCAAGTTCATATCAGGTTGTGTAGCAACCTACCTGAGGGTTCTACAAGTGTGTCCATGGATTTGGCCCCTTTGTTCCTGCTCCTGTTTCTGTTACTGTAGAATCAGGAAATCAATATAAATTGGATAGAAATTGACCAGCAATTACAAATATATTTTCCTTAGCCTGAAAACTTTATTGGTACTTCCATAAACATTTATCAACCCCCAGAATATACTGTGCTCTGATCCATGCCAGGAATGCTTTGGTGAACAAAGCACCATAGGTGCTGCCACTCAAATGCTATCTATGTTCAAGAATGTGCTCTTCTTTTGCCCACTTTTCCAGAGACCCCTAGAAAAACTGAGAAAGAATAGGCCATGTAGTACTTTCCCTATAAAATTTACATTATCCTGACAATGTTTTCCAATAAATCCTGAGCTAATTTTAGGTAACCAAAACCTTGAATTCCTTTGAAAACAATTTTTTATGACATAAAAGAGGTAATGTTAAAGATTTTTCTGATAATCAGTTTAGTTTTTCTTTGCTTGCTGTCACCTATTACCTTAATTGTTTAGCTCCTGTCCTTGGCATTTACAGGACTCAAATACTTCAGAGTGGTCCTGACATTTTCACTAAAGGGCTATCAGCTAAGTTGAGCTAAGTGCCCCTTCTCTAGGCTGATTGTGTATTTTTAGGTACACTAACAGAGCTCATTATTTCTTTATACAGCAGTAGCATTAAGATCCAACCTGTATTTTCTAAAAGACTAATGGGCATAGGTGAAATTGGGGTGGTGATTAAATACGGAAAAGCATGTGCTGCTTTATAGCTTTATGGTAAATTTCAGTGTCTACCTAATTAGGTTGTTTCTTGAGTACTGGGCAATTATTATTCAGGCTTTGCTGAATCATTTGTTTCTGTTACTGGAGAGATGGTGTCCCAAGTAGCAGTCAGACTTGGAATCTTGAACACTGTGAATCTCTGAGCACAGAATTAGCAGGGTTCTCGTCCTGCAAATTTCATTTTGTTGTACTTGCTAGTGAAGTGGATTTAGGAAGAATGCGTATAGTAGCCAGCTTCCTGACTTACAGCTATTCATTCATTTCCCGTATTACTGATGTCCATATCAGCTACCCACATTCGGTCTTAAGACTTTGAATACTATAGGATTATGGACCAAATTAGGATCTCCACAGACCCTCTTTTAATCCTCTTGTTTCCAGAAAAGTCAACTTCTCTAAACCATAATTATTATATCTGACATTTATTTAATGTTTACTCTCTGTTAGTTTCTCTGTAATCACTTTACATGAATCATTTTATTTAATTCTTGATAATTGTAACAGGTGGATATTGGCATCATCCCTATATTATAGTTTAGGAAATTGAGACTTAGAGAAGTTGAATACTCTCCTAAGGCCCTCCATTTAGCAATTACTGAGCTTAAAATTAGAACCAAGTATTCTGACTCCAGACTGTATACTCTTAATTTCTAAGTTGTTGCTTTCTTATTCAGGTCCCACATATGAGGGCCAGTGACACTGCTCTCAAAATAAATAAATAAATAAATAAATAAATAAATAAATAAATAAAAATAAAAATAAAATAAAATACTTTAATGAGCGCCCATATACCATCACCCACCTTCAACAATGATCAATATTCTGTCTTTCCTGACATACTATGTTTATAGTCCAAGTTTGCTCTTCATAAAGAGCTCTTAAAATTTTTCACTGAAGCAACAACAGTGAAGTCTCCCAGTCCCCTCCCACCTCACCCAAGGAAGTCAAAAATAAGGTTGCTTTCTCAACCTTAAACTATGGAATCAATATGTAATAATTCAGAACAGATATGAACAGCTGTCTATAGACAGAATGGCCTCACAGGCCTGCAAGACTTGTAATGAAGTTACCAGCACATCTAAAGAAACATTGTTCTAGTCAAGAAGAGGCACTAGTCAACTGTGGCACTCCAGAAAGGGAAGTGTGCAGGGGCACACCTTGACAATGCTCTTAAAATGCTATCCAGATGGAGCTGCCTACTCCTGTGAGCATCTGGTCACCTTGATAGATCCTGATGGAGAGAACATTCACAGGGATCACACAGTTAACTTCCCTTATTCTGACTCCAAGCAACCTGCTCCATTTAAGCTTGCTTTCCAAGGTAATGAGCTGGTTAATGCAATTATCCAATCTGTTTAACGGTTGGTTTTCTCATGTAAAGTAATCCCTTGATGCTTTGCTTTCAGTATCAGTCTCATGTGCTTTGTTTGCATGGATTAACTTTCCTCTGAGACAGGTTTTTGTGAAAGCCAATATTAATATATCATGCTTCTCTCATTGAATTATTTTTTTGTTTACTGATTTTCAAGAAATTATTTGTATTAAATAATTCCATTAGTTTAAATCCATATTTTGCTTCTGTCAGTTAAAAGGTTGTTTTTTTAAAATGAATCCCAAAATGATCAAAATAAAATGCTTATTTGTTCCTTAGGTTGCCTTAAACTGCTTAGTAATAACGTTTTTGTGTAATTTTTAATTTTTTTCCATCATATATTAATCAATTTTAATTAAAATGTTTTAAGCAATGGCCCAAATCAGTCTTAAGCTTTAATCTATTTTGTGCCTTAAGTTTGTGGTTCGTTTTTGACTTCACTTAATATGTTCCGTTTTCCCTTCAGATTTTTCATTCTGTCCAAAATGATTCCAGTTTGTTTTATTCTTTTATCCTATCGGCATTTTATTAGGCTCCCTTTTGCACTGAGTTCTCCATGGATTCTGAATAACTGCCAGAAGTTCTGTTTGATTGTCATCACATTATCTTTTATGTGCAACTCCATCTTGTGTTGATCTCTGCAATAGTTTGCCTCTCAGTATCAGGATGTTGCAATCTCTAGATCCCATCGTTAAGATGCCTAATTGAAAAATCCCAAAGTCTTTCACATGAAAATCCATCTGTGAAAATCTCCATCTGTAATTTATTCCCTCTCAGCATAGCTCCTTAGTAATGATTTTGAGCTTCTACTGGGATATGAAAGGCCATTAAAAATCATCATTTTTCCTCCTCTTCCAGGAAAAAAAACAACAAAAACAAACAAACAAAAAACCCCAAACATTGGATTGCTTGAACTTGCTCGTTGTTTTCTTTTTCTGCCTCATATGAACTCAGATAGTGATGTTCTATGCCTGCTAGAGCTGTGAATGGTTATGAAAACAGACTGCTTTTTTTGCTAAGGTAAATATTTTGTGATTTCTGAAAGTGTCCCTTATCAGGGCATTAATATTCCTTTTATAAACTCTCTAGGGACTCTTGGCCTTTAGGTTTCTGGAGCACAATATCCTCTCATTGTTTCATATAAATTCCAAGGATATAATATTGAGCCCAGTTGAGAAGATCCTTCGTGTGTTTAAGATTATCTGTGAAGTGATTTTGGTCTCTTTGGGGTCTAGACACCACATCAAGATCCATTAGTACCAATTTTGTTTCTTATGATGCTTTAATGTTTATTCTTTGTAGCTGTTCCTTTTTTTTTTTTTAAGATTTTATTGGGGAATTGAGGGAGGGGAACAGCATTGGGGAATGGGGGAAGGGGAACAGACAAGTTGCAGTACTTTTTTGTTCTTCAGTCTAGTTGTGGTGGACATTGCTTCACTGGCTCATGTTGGTATCATCATTGCATTTTTCCCGGGTTAGGCAGTTGGTCGCCAGCCTCTGGATGGCTGCTCACCGTGGCTCTTGGCAGCTCACGCTGGCTATCAGCTCCTCTTGCTGCTGCCGGCCACTCACTGTACCCTATGGCAGCCCACTGCAGCAGAGGCTGCAGCCCACACTGTCGCTGGCCATCTTAGCTATAGAGGCAACCAGGTGGAGCTGTTGTTTACCACCTTAGCTGCAGAGGGCAGTGTCACTGGCCCGCAGATGTGGGATCCAAACCGGGGCTCCGCTGCCCAGAGCTGGCGTGCCAAGCCAGTTCCTAACCAATGTGCACTCGGCCGGCTTTATAGTTGTTCTTTATATTAATACTTTATCAAGTTAACAAGTTTTTCCCTTCTAAATTCTTACCTCTTCTCATTTACTCATCAAATTGAAGTTAAATTTAACATTTGAAACATAGCTTTCCCTTTTTCTGAATAAAGACAATTTAAACTGTAAACAATTTCAAAGAAAAGCTCATTTGCCCTCCTCTTATAGTTCAGTTTTGCTCTAATTTAACAGTTAAAAGGAACTTCACTGTATCCATACTTTTAAAAAATGGATGTCAGTTAAATAGCATTTAAGTATACTGTGTAAAAACTGGCATATTCTGGTGAATTGATATCATTTGCTTTTTTCCTACTTTATTTCTCTTTCTTCACCGATCATGATAGGAAGAGAAATATATTTGCATTATGTGATGATAAATGTTTAACAACTAGCTCTCCAGGGAAAAAAGCAGCCTTGCTTTGTAGTATTTGCTGATCTCTGCATCTAAATACTCTCACCATGGATGATTTCAAGCTGCCAACATGACGTCAGTGAACACAGAATTGGGAAGGGATGTGCAATAGCCCATCTTATAGTATTTCCACCATACAGATACAATAGAGTGAATAATCTCAAGAGCATGAATAATAGCAAAACAATAAAATTATTAGGAAGTGATGAGTTTTGAGTATTTGTTATCTTTGTAATATAATTTAATTGTAAGTTTATGTAATTTAATTTTTGATAATGACTGAGTTTAGCAACCTTCTCACACAATTCCTGAAAATGCATGAATTGGCTTTTATGAGCTAGTATGAGCTGGTTTCAGCATACAGCTGCTTTTAGTGGAGGAAGAGAGATAATGACAAGAGAACTATCACTTGGATCCTCTCCATTTTAAGTTTCTCTGATGTTACAGTTGGAGACAACTGACCCCACCTGTGCATGTTTTTTCTCCCACTCTGAAGTTGGCTTATGAACCCATTGCTTGCACCTACCAAAGAAAGTACATCACCTTTGCTCCAGAATCTCCAGGTCCTGCACAGAGTGTTTACAATTAACTGTAAGAAGGAGCTTATGGAAAAAACTTTGTGGGATGGCCGGTTAGCTCAGCTGGTTAGAGCCCAGTGCTCATAACACCGAAGTTGCTGGTTGGATCCCCACGCCCTCCACAACTAGATTGAAACAACTACTTGACTTGGAGTTGATGGGTCCTGGAAAAACACACTGTTCCCCCTGCCCCCCCCAAAAAAAATTGTATATTGCATTAGCCAAAAGTTTTTTTCTTTTTTTTTTCTTTATAGTGTATGAAATAGTGTCATAGGTTTTATGGGATATGAGGTCTGATAATTAAGTTCGTGAACTGGTTACAACAATGTTGCTAACCTTTTTTTTTTATATATCAGAGGGATTATTCATTATGAATTTATACTAACTGGACAAACAGTTAACCAAGTTTACTATTTGGAAGAGCTGAAAAATCTGCATGAAAAAGTTAGACGACCTTTTCACTAACAATTCATGGCTCTTACATCACGACCATGCACCAGCTCACAAGGCACATCTGGGAGGGAGTTTTTAGCCACAAATAACTATATTGGAGTACGCTCCCTATTCACCTTATCTGCCCCCAATGACTTCTTTCTTTACCCGAAGATAAAGGAAATATTGAAAGGAAGACATTTTGATGACATTCAGGACTTCAAGGATAATACGAGGGCAGCTATGATGGCCATTCCAGAACAAGAGTTCCAAAATTGCTTTGAAGGGTGGACTAGGCGCTGGTGTCAGTGCATAGCTTCCCAAGGGGAGTACTTCGAAGGTGACTGTAGTGATGATATTCAGCAGTGAGGTATGCAGTACATTTTCTAGGATGAGTTCGCGAACTTAATTATCTGATCTCGTACGTCTTCTTCCCAGGGCCTGGCTAGGTCTTTGTTGATACCACCCTGTCAGAACTCTAATGCCACCTCACAATAAGTAGAAGGAAATCACAACAGCAGACACCTTTATATTTCCTATAATCCCAGTGGATGTCTTGGACAATTACTAGAAAAATGTGAAAGGTACATATCTTTCTGCAGTCTTACTAGCTACATAACTAGAATTACCTCTTTTACCATTTCAGTGGAGTAATGGGCCTTAGAAAAATGTACTTGCTAATGACACCAAATGCTGAAACATGAATGTTCTTCCCTAATCTCTGGAATACTTTAATAAGTTATATTATAAATCTGCCTTTTAAATGTCCCCAATTTTAGTTAACCTGGTGATATGCTCTGCTAGGTATCTATAAACTAGTATTAAGATTTCACTGCATATAGGTTTTGACACATATTGTGCCTAATGTACTGAGGGACTCATTTTTTTTTTTTTTTAGCATTTGTTATCTTTATTTGTTATGTATATTTATTTCATTAGTTTATGATCCATTGCATCTTTGCACAAATTTTGGCAGAGTGATGTCTTGTCAGTAGATTTTATTTTTTGGGGGTGTTATTAGTTTTACATGTACAAAACAATGCAATAGTTATACTTTTCACCCCTCACAAAGTGACAACTCCCCTCCCCCAATCCACCACTCCACTTCCTGATATCATACATATCTTTTACAATTCCATTAACTCCACTCTCCACACCATACTCCACATCCTGTGACTATATATATATTAAATTATAGTTGACATACAATATTATTCAACTTCAGCTTCAGGTGTACCGTGCAGTGGTCAAGACTCTATACCGTCCGTGAAGTGGTCTCCCTAACAGGACATGTGTCCATTTGACACCCTACAAAATATTTACATATATAAATATTACATATTAAATATTTAATTATATTCCCCAAATTCCCTTTCATATCCCTGTGGCAATATTGTAGTTACCAATTTGTGCTGTCTAATGCCTTCCCCTTCTCTCTCATCCCACCCTCTCCCATCTAGCAACCATCAGTTTTTCCTCTATACTGTATCTCTGAGACTATTTCTGTTTACTTTGCTCATTTATTTAGTTCTTTAGATTCCAAATATAAGTGAGATCATATGGTATTTGTCTTTCTCCGATTGAGTTATTTCACTTAACATAATGTTTTCTAGGTCCGTCCATATTGTTGCAAATGGTAAGATTTCGTTCTTTATAGCTGAGTAATACTCCAGTGTATAAATGTACCACAATTTCTTAATCGAGTCGTCTACCGATGCGCATTTCAGTTGTTTCCAAGTCTTGACTATTGTAAATGAATGAGTCTTGGCTATGTTCAAACGCTGCAGTGAACATAGGGATACATATATTTTTTTGAATTAGCGTCTTGGGTTTCTCTGGATAGATACTTAAGAGTGGAATTGCTGGGTCATAAGGTAGTTCCATTTCCAGTTTTTTTGAGTTACCTCCATACTGATTTCCATAATGGCTGCACCAATCTGCAGTCCCACCAACAGTGCACCAGGGTTTCCTTTTCTCCACAGCCTTGCCAGTACTTGTAGTTTGTTGATTTATTGATGATAGCCATTCTGATCAGAGTGAGGTGGTATCGCATTGTGGTTTTTATTTGTATTTCTCTAATGATTAATGAGGTTGAACATTTTTCCATATGCTTGTTGGCCATCTGTATGTCCTCTTTAGAGAAATGTCTCTTCATATCCTGTGCCCATTTTTTAATTGGGTTGTTTGTTTTTTTGGTGTTGAGTTGAATGAGTGTTTTATACATTTTGGATATTAATCTCTTATCAGATATATCGTTTTCAAATATTTTCTCCCATTTAGTAGGATGCCTTTTTGCTCTATTGGTGGTTTCCTTTGCTGTGAAAAAACTTTTAAGTTTGATGTAGTCCCATATCTTTATTTTTTCTTTTATTTCTCTTACCCGAGGGGATATATCAGTAAAAATATTACTCAGGGTAATGTCTGCAAATTTACTCCCTATGTTTTCTTCTAGGAGTTTTATGATTTCAATCTTACTTTTAAGTCTTTAATCCATTTCGAATTTGTTCTCGTATGTGGCGTAAGTAGGTGGTCCATTTTCATTTTTTTTGCATGTGTCAGTCCAATTTTCCCAGCACCATTTAGTAAGTAGACTATCTTTACTCCAGTGTAAATTATTGCTTCCATTGTCATAGATTAAATGACCATATATGGATGGATTTATTTCTGGGCTTTCTATTCTGTTCCATTGATTGATGTGTCTGTTTTTATGCCAGTACCATACTGGTTTGATTACGATAGCCTTGTAATATGATTTGATGTCAGATAGCATGATACCTCCCACTTTGTTCTTATTTCTCAAGATTGCCATGGCTATTCTGGGTCTTTTATGGTTCCATATACATTTTAGGATTATATGTGTTCTATTTCTGAGAAAAATGTCATTAGTAGTTTGATAGGAATTGCATTGAATATATATATTGCCTTAGGTAGTATTGACATTTTAACTACAGTAATTCATTCTATCCATGAACATGGTATGTATTTTCATTTATTTGTATCTTCTTTGATTTCTCTCTTCAGTGTCTTATAATTTTCTGAGTACAGGTCTTTTACTTCTTTAGTTAAATTTATTCCTAGGTATTTATTGTTTTTGAAGCAATTGTAAATGGGATTAATTTCTTGATTTCTTCTTCTGATAGTTTATTATTGGTGTATAAAAATGCAACTGATTTCTGAATATTAATTTTGTATCCTGCTACTTTACTAAATTCATGTATCGGTTCTAACAGTTTTTTGGTGGAGTCTTTGGGATTTTCTATATATAATATCATGTCATCTGCATATGACAATTTTACCTCCTCCTTTCCAATTTGGATACCTTTTATTTCATTTTCTTGTCTGATTGTTGTGGCTAGAACTTCCAGAACTATGTTGAATAGAACTGGTGAAAGTGGACAGCCTTGTCTTGTTCCTGATCTTAAGGGGAAAGGTTTTAGCCTTTCCCCATTGAGTATGATGTTAGCTGTGGGTTTTTCATATATAGCCTTATTATGTTGAGATATGACCCCTGCATTCCCACTTTGCTAAGAGTTATTGTAAATGGCTGCTGGATTTTGTCAAATGCTTTTCCTGCATCTATTGATATGATCATATGATTTTTATTTTCCATTTTGTTAATGTGGTGTATTACATTAATTGATTTGTGGATATTGAACCAACCTTGCAAACCAGGAATGAATCCCACTTGATTGTGATGTATGATCTTTTTAATGTGTTGCTGAATCTGGTTTGCTAGTATTTTGTTGAAGATTTTTGCATCTATGTACATTAGGGATATCAGCCTCTAAGTTTTCTCTTTTTGTAATATCTTTGTCTGATTTTGGGATCAGAGTAATAGCGCCTCATAAAATGTGTTTGGGAGCCTTCCCTCCTGTACTTTTTGGAATAGATTAAGGAGAATAGGTATTAATTATTTTTTGTATGTTTTGTAAAATTCACCTGTGAAGCCATCTGGTCGAAGTCTTTTGTTTGTTGGAAGCTTGTTGGTTACTTATTCAATTTCTTTGGTAGTAATCAGTCTGTTTTACTTTCTGTTTCTCTTGGTTCTGACTTGGAAGGTTGTATACTTCTAGAAATCTATCCATTTTTTCCAGATTGTCTAATTTGTTGGCATATAGTTGCTTGCAGTATTTTCTTAAAATTTTCTGTGTTTCTGTGGTATCTGTTGTCACTTCTCCTCTTTCATTTCTGATTTTATTAATTTGAGTCCTCTCTCTCTTTTTCTTGGTGAGTCTGGCTAAGGGTTTGTTGATTTTGTTTATCTTTCCAAAAAAAACCAGCTCCTGGTTTCATTGATCTTTTGTATTGTTGGTTTTTTTTTGGTCTCTAGTTCATTTATTTCTGCTCTGATCTTTATTATTTCCTCCTTTGTACTCCCTTTGGGCTTCTTTTGCTATTCTTTCCCAGTTCCCTTAGGTGTAAAGGTAGCCTGTTGACTTGATATTTTTCTTGTTTCTTTAGTAGGGCTGCATTACTATGAATTTCCCTCTTAGGACTTCTTTCACTGCATCCCATAGATTTTGGGTTGTTGTGTTTCATTTTTGTTTTTCTCGAGGTATCTTTTGATTTATGCCTTGATCTCATTGTTGACCCTCTTGCTATTTAGTAACATGTTATTCAGCCACCATGTATTTGTGTGCTGTCTGGATTTCTTCTTATAATTGATTTCTGGTTTGATAGCATTGTGGTCAGAGAAGATGCTTGATATGATTTCAATGTTCTTAAATTTATTGAGACTTGTTTTGTGGCCTAACATGTGGTCTATCTTGGAAAATGTATCCATGTGCACTTGAGAAGAATGTATATTCTGTTGCTTTAGGCTGAAATACTCTAAAAATGTTGATTAAATCCAACTGGTTTAAAGTGTCATTAAGGCCACTGTTTCCATGTTGATTTTCTGTCTGGAGGATCTGTCCATTGGTGACAACGGGGTATTGAAGTCCCCTACTACGATAGTGCTCCTGTTGATCTCCAACTTGATGTTGGTCATAAAGTGTTTTATATATTTAAGATATACATCTATGTGGGTGCATAGATGTTTGCTAGGGTTACGTACTCTTGTTGGACCCATCCCTTAATTATTATGTAGTGCCGTTCTTTGTCTTTTATTGTAGTCTTCATTTTAAAGTCTATTTTGTCTGAAATAAGTATTGCTACTTCAGCTTTTTTCTCATTTCCATTTGCATGAAAAATTTACTCCATCCCTTTACTTTCAGTCTGTGTGTGTCTTTTGATCTGAGATGAATTTTTTGTAAACAGCATATGCATGGGTCCTGTTTTCTTATCCACTCAGCCACTCTATGTCTTTTGATTGGAGCATTTAGCCCATTCACATTTAAAATGATTATTGATAGGTACATATTTATTGCCATTTTGTTATTCATATTTCTGTTCTTCCTTTGTTAGTTTGTTTTCCTCTTTCTTCAGTTTATAAAAGCTCTTTTAACATTTCCTGCAATGCTGGTTTGGTGGTAATGAATTCCTTTTGCTTATTCTTTTCTGAGAAGCTCTTTATCTCTCCTTCAATTTTAAGTGATAGCCTTGCTGGGTAGAGCAATCTTGGTTGTAGGCCTTTGTTTTTCATCACTTTGAATATTTCATGCCACTGCCTTCTGGCCTGCAGAGTTTCTGTAGAAAAGTTAGCTGTTAGTCTTATAGGAGTTCCTTTGTATGTAACCTGCTGCTTTCTCTTGCTGCTTTTAGGATTCTGTCTTTGTCTTTAACCTTTGCCATTTTAACTATGATGTGTCTTGGTGTGGGCCTGTTTGGATTCAGCTTGTTTGGAACTTTCTGCCTTTCCTGGGCTTGTATGTCAATTTCCTTCACGAGGGTAGGGAAGTTTTCAGTCATTATTTCTTCAAATATATTCTTATAGTAAGTCCTTTTTTTTTTTTTTCTTTTGAGGGCAGTGTCACTGGCCCTCATATGTGGGATCCGAACCGGGGCTGCTGACGTCCCAAGCCAGCTCTTAACCACCACGCCACTCGGCTGGCCCTTCAAATATATTCTTGATCCCTTCCTCCTTCTCTACTCCTTCTGGTATACCTATGAAATAATTATTGTTGCACTTGATGTCCCACAGGTTTCTTAAACTATTTTCATTGTTTTTTCTTTTTGTTGTTCCAACTGGGTGATTTCTGCTATTTTGTCTTCTGAATCACTGATCCGATCCTGTGCTTCATTCAATCTGCTGGTGATTTCTTCGTGTGTGTTCTTCATTTCTATTATTGTTTTCTTTAGTTCTAACTAGTTGCTTTTTTTAAAAAATGATTTCTCTATCTGTCTTTATGTCCTCACAAGTTTGTTAAACATTCTTATCATCAGTGTTTTAAACTCTGTCTCTAAAAGGTTGGATACCTCTGTTTCATTTAGTTTCAGTACTAGAGGTTTCTTCTCATCTTTTATTTGGGACATGTTTCTTTGTTTCTTCATTGTGGCTGTTGCTCTGTAATTGCTTCAATGTATTAGGTAGATCACCTATGTTTCTCAGTCCTTGCTGGGTGATCTTGTATTATGTGTCTTTTATATTCAGATTGTACAGTCTCCCTATTCTCCTGTCCCATGTGTTCCAGAGGTGTTGCTGTTGAAGTTGCTCTTTAATTGCTTTTGGCTCGTCAGGGTGGGATTGACCCTCAGTCTGATTTGCTGGGAAATTAGCTGTTCACAGTATATGAGATGCTGTGAGGAGGTTGACCCCCCTCAGAGGAGGTTTGGCCACTGTGGGCTCCTGTGAGTATGGAAAATTTCCTTTGAGACTGCCACTTGTAGGTTCAACCAGGTAGTACTCTGGTTTTTTCTAACACTGACCTCTGAGTGTATTGGTTCTGGTGTCTCTTGGGTGGGGCTCCCACTCAGAGCCATTTCAGCCCTGTCTGTTACTGGCATTCAGCTACCTGGTAGGTGCCTCAAGGCTGTATGCAGTTGGTTGCTGTCCTTGCTGAACCTGGGGTCATGTAGGGATGGTTTCTTTGTGAACCGAGGCTGGCTGCCCCCAATATTGGTCCTGAGGCAGTTTAGCAAAAGGCCCAGGGCTTCCTAGGCCTGTTGCCACCTGTTAGACGCTGGTATGGCACAACTATTGAAAAAGGGTCTTTAGAAGCCTGGCTATTTGACCTGGTGTTGAGAGTGCCCTTGGCGACGTGGCAGTAGCTTGGCAGGATGCAGTTCAAGTGAGTTATGCGATGTGATTGGTGGTTTTTAAGATGTTAATGCAGATTCAGGTCTTACACAGATACCTGACCTGTGACCCACTTGTATAGTGTCCCAAGGGCACTACTGCCAGCCTCCACCTCATGCTCATAAATTCACAAAAGTTGCTACTGAGTGGATGTGGTGCAGGTTTCTGGTCACTGAACACCACCAAGATGACCCCAGGGCTCTGCAGACTATTTTCTGTTATAAAAAAAAACACCTTTCCACAGTTTGTGGGTGTGGGGCCAGTCACCCCAGCACTCTGATCGCCCCTGGCAATGCAGCTGTAGGTGGGCAAGGTGGTGTTACAGGTGTGTAAAGGCTGTGGTCAGTGGTTTCTACACATTCAGTGTAGTCTTAGCTCCTGGATTAGTGCTAGGTTCACATCCAATTCATGAAACAAAAACAAAGCAAGTCAACCGAACAACACCAAAAAACAAATACACCCCCACAAAAACACAATAAACAATGATCAGACAGGAGAAACAAAAATATATAAAAGAGACAAAAACACAAACAGAAAAACAGGAGAACAAGACAGAAAAACAGTGACCAAAGCAATAACCAGATAAACAAGCCTGAGAAACAACAACAAAAAGAAAACAGATGAAAGAAAAGAAGAAAAAGGAACAAAAATATGACAGAGAAAGAAATGAAAAAAAGGTAATTAAAAAAAAGAAAAGAAAAAAGGGAGGAAAAAGGAAACCAAAAAAAAAGAGGGGGGAAATAAAGGCTCTCCCCACGCCTTAATCTGCAGACCCCTTGTTCAGCAAAAGAGAGTCTCTGGGTGACTCAGAAACCAGCGGTACTGAGAGGAAGGGCCCAATGCATCATATGCAGGCCTCCCTCTCAGGCTTCCAGTGAGCTTCCCACAGTCAGCTGCCATGTGCTCTGGAACTGTGCTTACCACCAAAATTCCTCACAGATTGCTGCAGGCTGTACGCTGCTGCAAAACCCCTATGTGGCCTGTGGAGGTAGGGGTCAGGCACTAGTGGCTCAGGGTGCCCTGGCAACACAGCTTTAGGCCAGCAGGGCAGGTCCCCAAGGCACCACGAGGCATGGTCAGTGGCCCCACCAGGTCAGAGCAGCGTGCCCTCTTCTACCAGCAACCAGCCTGCACAGACATGCCATGAATGCCCCGGCCAGATCATGCAACCGCACAGCTCATGGCCCAACACTTCCAGAAAAACTCACAGTCTCAGCCTGTCCCAATCAGCAGCTCGCAGATCAGGGTTGAGCAGGCCTACAGCCAGGCACCACCCTGGCAACTCTGCGCACACAATGCAGAGAGCAGGGACCTAAGGCCACATGCATGTACCCACGTCTCAATGAGCAGCCTGTTGGAGCCAGAGCTTGCCCGCCAGGCGCTACCCTGGCTACATAGCACAAGCCGTATGGAGAGCAGGGATCCAAGTCAGAGAGCGGGGACGCCTATGCCAATTCCACCAGACCAATGCGGTCCTGGATTGACCCTCTGTGGGAGGGCCCAACCCTGAAAAAAATGGCACTCTCCTGTTCATTGCTCAGGGGAACAATGGTCTCAAAACCTCCAGTTCCAGTGCCAAAAGTTCTTCCCCACAGGCTCCTGGGCTCCCCGCTCACGCAGTCATTCCCTCCATCAAGGAGCGGGTGAGTGCTCACCAGCGAGCAAGTCCATGTGCTGGCTCCACAGTCTGGTTCTCTAGTCGCCCTCCACCCAACCACGTTGAGCAAAGAGTGTCCTCACTAATTTCTGCTGCCAGCTATCATGGAACTCCTCTTCCTGGCAAAGTAACCCTGGCAAAGGAACTCCTCTTCCTGGCAAAGAGCTCAGTGTGGGGCTGGCGGGTCCCTCCCCCAACAGGAGAAGCCTCTCCATCTCACGAGATTCACCTTCTCTCCATGGGCCTGGAGTCGGCCTGCCTCACATCTCTGCCCCTCCTACCAGTCTAGACGTGGCGTCTTCTTTAAATCCTTTGTTTAGAGGTTCTGTTCATCTAGTGCAGGGGTTGGCAAACTTTTGTGATGGAAGAGCCACCAGGGGTCAGCAAACTGTGAATTACATGCCGTTCTTTGGGTACCTACATGTGGCGCTGAAGTAAAATTGAAAATGAAAATAAAACTATCATAGTTTCATTTATAACATTTTGAAAATATATTATTCACATATATAAAAATATATTTATGGCTCTCAAATAATTTTTAAATTGTTGTGAGGGACAGGATTGGCTCTTCCAGAGGTGAGCAAACTTTTGAGATAGAATGTACCCAAAGAGCCACATGTGGCTCGCGAGCCACAGTTTGCCAACCCCTGATCTAGTGGTCAGGGGACTTCTGATGTTGAATGTTATATACATTATTTGTAATTTTGGTGTGATCCTGGGAAGCAGTTGGCACAGCGTCTGTCTATTCTGCCATCTAACCAGAAACGACGGACTCATTTTAAGTCATACAGTTCTGAAGTTGAAGTTTTATATTTCTCTTTTTTACTTCCAGTCCTGACCTGGTGGTGACAGCAGAACATCATGCAATCGGTGTTACTAGGCAATCATAGAAAGATACATCCACATGATCATTAAAATAAATACATCAAAACGAAGTATGTGAAACTGTTCCATTAACATAACTAACAGCTGAAATGTAACATAACAAATCAACACATGTGCTACAACATTTGGTATTATTCTTGACTTTGCCTTTTAAGTCTACACAGAAATTGTTCTTGTTTTCATTGGAACACAGATGAGTGTCAAGCTGCAGCTCATCAGATGGCCCCTACTTATGGAAAAGATGCTTTCCCAAAGACTGCTCACCTTTGGCACAGTGAGAATACTTGCCGGGTGCTTCTACAGCATGATAACTGGAGTCTAACCTCATAGCTGTCCTCATTTAGTCTTTGGTACAAAGTGAAATCCAACTAGCACAGACAGTTGTGGAAAATATTTCATTGTGTTTTTTTTTTGCTTTTGACACTGATAAAAACAAGAATAAATTCAATAAATCCACAGTTCTCCTTTCTCAGGTATGTTTATCTAGGCTTTATGATGCCATAAGAAAACATCAACACATTTAGGGTCTATGAGGATGAATAAAATGTGGGAAAAATAAGACTGGAATTCATTATGATATATCTGAAAGGAGATTACGATCTGCTTCTATCCAAAAATATACTCATTAACATACACTTTCAAACTTACTTTGAAACTATTGAGTGGTAATGCTGAATCTTGCATAAAAAATATAAGTTTCTGAAAAAATATAAATTGCAATGGGAAATGTCATATTTTAATTTGAGCCATCTCCTATACAGTGCAATACAGCTATTGTGTGCAGAATATTGGCTCTAATTAATGAAGCATCTGAGATTTCCGTGAAGAGGCAAACATAGAAACATTTTTGTTTGTTTTTTTGTTTGTTGGTATTCATTTTTCCCAATTTATTTCTCCATTCCACTTTAATTCAGTTCTTCCTTCTGTCTCCATGGTATCCTACATCTTTTCTCTTGATAGTCTTGCTAACCATCATATAGTCTTGAGAGTTTAATTAAACAGGAAAATTAACTCCCAGAATTTCAAGACTATAAGAGCATT
Source organism: Aselliscus stoliczkanus (assembly GCA_033961575.1). Taxonomy (NCBI): domain Eukaryota; kingdom Metazoa; phylum Chordata; class Mammalia; order Chiroptera; family Hipposideridae; genus Aselliscus; species Aselliscus stoliczkanus. The sequence continues at coordinate 32,075,153 of CM066731.1, forward strand.
TTTTAGGGAGCGGCATTGGCTACTTCCCACCCGTGTGTTTCCCCCCCTTTCCCCCCGCCCTCGCCCTGTCCCATCTGATACAGGCGCCAAGAAAGTGAGCCACAGGCACAGGTGTAGAGTGGCCCGGGCAAGCTGCCCAATTTGCATTTCCTGATTACATAACCTTTGAGTGTCTCCAGGAGAGATGGGGTTTAAGGCCATGCTGTGTACAATGCCAGGCAGTCTGATCACAGACAGGCATTGCTTGTATCCATTCTCAAAAACTTTCCTGCTGGTTTGTTAAAGCATTATAGGTTAATGTTTAAATTGGAATCATGTCAACCACAGCTGTGTGTGAGTGAATCTCCGCTTTAATGTGAATCAGAGTAGCTGACTGGGATATGAAGGGATCATTTTCTTCTTAAACATTAGCTACGTTGTTATTTGTTCAGTGGCTAGAAAGGAAGAACTGGTGGCCAATAAAAAATAAATGATCCAGGATACTTAAACAATGTTTCTGAGCCATAGTTAGACTGTTTTATTTATCCACCTTATAGCATAATCTTTCTAGTACATCAACTTAAAAATAATTTTTATCATCTTTATAAAAATTTTAAATGTGTTGTTCAGTTTTTTAATTTTGTTTCATATATATGATTACATCTCTTGTATTTGTTATATATAGTCATTTGCCAGTTATTCACTTATAGATCATCCCTGGATTATTAGAAACACATATTAAAAGACATTTTCAGATTCTAATGGCATAATCCAGTTGAATGTACTATAAATTTACTGTGTGGCCTAACGGAGGATTGACAATCAAATTCAGTTTTCTCCTCCTTACCCCCTTAACTACCTTTGCTCCTACCAGCCTGGGGGGTGAGGAAGAGAGGGCTGAGCCTCAAAGACAGACAATAAATGTGCATAATGTGGACATGGGACACCATGGGCAGGATGACCGTTCAAGTTCCTTTCTAATGCTTCCAGTTCTGTGATTTTTATCCTATGACTGGTGAAGAACCAGGGAGGTGGGGCAGTATATTGTTCTTAAGGATTATGGTGGTTGTCATAGTGGGGGCTGATACTTGAACAAAGAGAAACTACTTGGTTGATAATGAACAATGTTCTAATAAATTGGCTGTGAGGAAGCCACATATACACACAAATACTTAAATTTAGGTGTAATCAGAGAGGGGAAATAAAATATTTTAAAAATCTTATTAAGATTTTCATGTAGTACATTTATTCTTTCTTTTTTTTTAAAGATTTTATTGGGGAATTGGGGGAGGGGAACAGCATTGGGGAATCGGGGAGGGGGAACAGACAAGTTGCTGTCCTTTTGTTCAGTCTAGTTGTGGAGGATGTTGCTTCACTGGCCCATGTTGGTATCGTCATTGCGCTCTTCCCGGATGAGGCAGATCGGTTGCCGGCCTCTGGATGGTCGCTCACCATGGCCACTGGCAGCTCACACTGGCTGCCAGCCACTCACTGTAGCCTATGGCAGCCCACTGCAGGGGCTGCAGCTTACACTGTTGCCGGGGCTCGCACAGTCCAGCTCCAGGTGGAGCTGTTGTTAGCTGTGGAGGGCAGTGTCACTGGCCCTCATACATGGGATCCGAACCGGGGCCGCTGGCATCCCAAAACCAGCTCTTAACCAATGCGCCACTCGGCCGGCCATAGTACATTTATTATTAACAAGCAAGTTCTTAATAAAATCCAAGTTCTTAATAAAATATTCCTGGTTTGGGATTTTGGCTCTTAACATCTATTCAATTCATACAATTACAAATTAGACAAATGTATGTATCTTAGCAAGGAATATCCTCTGCCTTTATTTTCAGCTTTAAATATATGTCCGGCATTTCTAGGAGTCTTGTTTTAGCGACACTTCATAATTTTATCTAACTGGTAGCGGTTAAATATCGGGAGAACATGAAACTCATATAATCTAAACCAGAACTCTTTTGAGAATGGAAAGGGAACTATTAATAATAATGCCAAGACAGTAGGCTTACACTAATTATAGTTCCTTGAGACTATGGAACATGCAGCTAAATAATATGCATGGATTCCTATGGCTACATAGAACAAAGAGTGTAAGTTCAGGAAGGAAGGTAGTAGGCAGTGACCCGAAAAGAGTCTGACCTAGCTTGGTCAGAAGACTGAGTTTTGTTATGTTTCTTGTTGGGATGGAACTGCTGCTATTTATTTCTTCCTTATGTTTTTATACTTGTTCTTGTCAATTTTTCCTTGTTTTGTTGTAGAGATTAAATTCATAGAACTCACATTTTAGAATGAAGGAGAAGAAAATAGGGAAGTTACTAATGAAAACTAGAAACACAGGAGGAAGCAAAGGATTGAGAAACTAGGAAAAGATCATTCATTATTATATTATTGAGTCATTGAGTTTGAGGATCCATGGCTATCTATGTAGGAATAACAAGGTAGGCAGCTTGAAGCAAAGATTTCAAGTTCAGAAAAGGAATCAGATCTAAAGCTATGAAAGCTGTATGTGTGTATTTGGATTTCTTCCACATGTAGTTGACTGTTAAATCTCTGAAAATGGATGAAGTTTTTCATTCATTTTTTCATCATTTTATTCATTCTAAATTTAGCATTGTGCTAGGTGCCAGGGATCAATAATAAACTGATAACTGTCATAATAATTTTAAAAAGTAGACCCAATCTGTGCTAGGTGCCAGGGATCAATAATAAACTGATAACTATCATAATAATTTTAAAAAGTAGACCCAATCTGTTTTAATAGAGCTTGTGGTTCAGTGGTAGAGACATAGACGTACAGGGTCCCCTGGATGCACATGAAAACGATACATAGGCCAGACTTCAGGAGTCAAGGAAAACTGAGTCCTTTAGGATGAATAGAAGTTTAGCAAAATGGGAAGAAGGGGTTAAGGGTAGAGTACATAGAGTGCATAGTGTGAAAGTCCTATGAGAGACTACCTGGAATGTGTGAGAAACTGAAAGAATGTGAACTGAGAAAGAATATAATTGAACAGAAAAGTTTAATGAATGCCTTTCTTTAAGTGGCGAATAAAGAGGAAAAGGAATCAGCAAAGGAGCATAAGAATGGAAATAGAGAATTAGGAGAAAGTGTTGAAGACAGAGGAGAGTGAAGAAGGAGAGGATAATTAACAGTGTTAAAGCTGCAGAAGGAATCAAATAGGATGAAGACTAAGGAGAGAAGCTATTGAATTGGTGATTGTATGGTTTTTAGTGATTTTAGAGATCGGTTTCATTGGCATGAAAACCAGACTGCAGTAGAATCAGGAGTGAGTGAAAAGTGAGTCTAAAGATTTGTAGAGAAGAGAAAATGAGAAGTAGGGTGATAGTTTGTGCACAAAACAGTCAGGAAAAATATTTTAGGATGGGAGAGACACTTCACTTGAACACCTTTATAGCATAAGGAAGGAGATGGAATCAATGGAAAGGATGATTAAGGAAACAAGGCACTAAAGAAATAACTGATGTTGCAAGGTTCTGGGGGAATGGAGTTGAGAGCACACATGCATCGCTTAGCCTTGGAAAGGAGTCTTCCTTTGAAACATCAGAGAAAGAAAAAGATTTAGAAGAAAGCTCTGGAAAGGAAAGTTGAAGGCTTTTATACCAGTGGCTTTTCCTAAGTGGGAGATAAAGTCTACTGAAAGTGAAGAAACATAAGGGTACAGTTAAGGGTTTTAAGGGGGATGGCAAAGTTTAGAAATGGGGAGATGAGTTGATTAGAAACAAGCAAAAACTTACCAAGCTTTGCGATACAACTGAAGTTTTTTTTTTTTTTTAAGTCTATTTATAACGGAGCCAATTATCACAGTTTTTATTGGGAACTGGAGGATAGAGTTGGAAAAATGAATGAATGGTTAGGCTGGCCCAAAATGCGTTCTTGACAAGGCAGAAGATCAAGGTGGGAGGAATTAGGGATATTTGTAAGGGTTAGAGGACATGATGGACCGTCTTCAGTCCCAGCTATGTAATAAAGTAAGAGAAACTAGGTGGTGCATGATTTGCGTAGAGGATAGGAAGAAGCCGCAGACTGTGCCACAAGTAAACAAAAGGTTGGTGAGAGGTAAAAAAGGATGAAGAGTGATGGCCAGAGAGAAGAAGTAGTGCCATTAATATAGAAAGTGGAAAAATGAAGTGAAGCTCATTCTGGAAAAAAAAAAAGAAATCATATGGCAACATTTCAGATGGTAAAAGCGTAAGCCAATTGGATACAGTCACATAAAGATGTCTGGCTTTAACATGGCATCCTGAAATGTCCACCCCGGGATAGTGATGGACTATCTAGAGCCTTTCATAGAACTGTGGTAGCAGATTTTAAAAATAAGATCTGAGTAGTGAAGAAGGCAAGACTGGGAGTAAAAGGGAAGGGACTAGATTTGGGTATTCACCAGCAGCTGACCAATCACTGTTATTCTAGTTACCATTTCAACTTCTTTTGTACTTTACCTTTTTCACTGTTATCATGTTTTTAAATCAAAGGAATCATCCTGATTTCGATACAAAGAGTTTGTATGTGGCACATCAAGTCTTTTTAAATTATGGGTTTGAATGTAGCTGACCCAATGACAAACCAATTGCTTTATTTTGCCATTAAAGGATATTCCTGCCCAAATATACCCTGACTACTGATTTTTTTTAAAGTTATTAAATGATTTTAATATTATAAATGGAAAAATAAATCAATGAATGGACCTAATAAAACATTCATACAGTCTGTACAATATGAATGGAAGTTAACTGAAAATGCTTGTTTGCTAAATTGGACTCAGGGATAAAATAGAGGCACATTCTAAATTCGCCTACTGTCTCTGCATTCCATGTCCACTAAAATATTCTATTACTATATTTTACCAATTTGTAAGAAGTTATTATCACAGTTATATGTCCCCCATAATAATAGCACCATACTATAAGATCACACCTAAAGCTGACAACCTCTGTTGAGCATTTTATAGGAAATGTAATGTGCATAACCAGTGTTCCCAAGGTCTGTTTACAGCTACATGCTGATTCTCAACCAGACTTTGGGAAAACATTCTCTCACAACCTCTCACTGAAAAAATCCAAACCACCCATATCATCCTCTCTCCTCATTCCTTCCTGTTTCAAGAGACTTTGCTCTACTAGTCAGATAGGTTTCGGAATGTGTGGGAATCAAGATGAACAATAACGGGATCAATACCATTATGTTGTTGGGGGATGTGTTTAAGTGTGAAAAGCTATCCACCAAGCAATTTCTTAATCATCCATGTGACCACCTAGCACTGCTAATACAGATCATTCATTCAACATGCACTAAACAACTATTTTGTTCAACCCTGTGTAAAATATCTTGTGGAATTGGGAAAGAGAACAAAGAAGGAAATACCAACAGGAAAAAAAAAGTTAATCTCTTCCAGTAGCCTAAATTCTAGTTTAGTAGTAAACTGGATAAATACATGTGGTCTATTCATATGGAATACTAAGGAAATGGATATAAATTAATTTCTCTTTATTTTTTTTACATTTAAATAGTTTTAAATAGCAATACATTTTATGTGACAGGGAAAAAATGGTTCTCATTTGTGAAAAGAAGGAGTTCAAAGTAAAAAGTAGCGACAGGAATCAAGATCTTGATGTGACTACAGGAGGAAGAGATTGGGGCCCACCCCTGTAGTGCCACCCAGGGTTCCTGTTCCACACTGTGCCAGGGCTGAAGGTGCTTCTCTGAGAGGGATGGCTTCAGGGCTCTCTCGTGGTTTCCAGGGCAAGCTGTGTTCCTCACTGTGGATTCTTCTTGATGCAATATGACAATTAAGATAAATACTTTTTTTGTTGTTGTTATTTTATTTTTATTTTTTTAATTCTTTTATTGTGAAATAAACATTAAAAAAATTAGTTTCAGGTGTACAACACAGTGCAATAGTTATACTTTTTTTTTTTTTTGAGGGCAGTGTCACTGACCCTCATATATGGGATCCAAACGGGCTGCTGGCGTCCCAAGCCAGCTTTTAACCACCACGCCACTCGGCCAGCCCAAAACTACTGCATTTTTTTTTTTTTTTTTTTTTAGCTGAGCCATCCTGCCACCTGTTGGCAGCTTAGTGGCAGCTCAGCTTGGCTGAGCATCGAACTGCTGTTGCTCAGAGCTCAGCTCGCACTCTTGAACGAGCTCTTAACCAACTGAGCCACTCGGCTGACCAATAGTTATACTTTTTACCTCTCAAAGTGACAACCCCCCTCCCCGAATCTGATTTTTAACCTAAGTGATTTGGTGAGTCAAATTTACTTTCTTTTGAGGTAAATTTGAAATTATTAAAGAAAATTCTGAAAACATTGTTTAATGTTGTTAATTTGATAATTTTAGTCTTTGTTTCCTAATTTACCTTAGATTAAGGAATTTTACTTTAATTAGTTCACTTTTTAAAGCTTCCAACTCAGAACATGTTTAAGAATAGATTTGAATCTGATACAATCGTATCTTGTTAGACTAATTAGACTTAAATGTCATTCTTCTAAATAACTACCAAGGTTACAAAAATTTGTTCTCTCTCTCTCTCTCTCTCTCTCTCTCTCTCTCTCTCTCTCTCTCTCTGCAATGCACATTTGTAAAGCAAATTTTGTTTCAAATATTATATAATAATTTGGTAAGAGTATGGGTTCACTTTGGACTATTCAACAATTCATCTCTTAAATATACTCCTTCTTTCATACGTCACAACACTTAGGGAGAAAGAGATGTTCTCTGCTGCTGTTCAAGGCTTACCTTTTAATAACTTCAAAAAAATTTGCAGCCTGCTCCATCTGTTAATTTCCCCTCTCTTAAACCTCATTAATTTTATCTACAGAATCTTTTAAGTTCTCTTTATCTTCCTAGAAATTTTCAATGTATGACTCAACTCTTTTCTCCTTTATCATCTTGAAGATTTTTCAACACTAATCGCCCTTGCTGTATTTATGCTGTATGCTATAGTGTTCCTTTCTTTTTTACCTTTTTCAGACAGAAACCCCAGTTGTGAAATGTGGAATTACTGATGATGGGAGATAAATGATGGGGTGTCTATAGTGTTTTTTAACTTACTCAATTCCATTTTTAAAAATTTTCATTTCTCTTAAATTAACTATGGGATTACCATCTGTGAGAATCCATCATAAATTGGAACTACTTCAGCTTTAAATTTTGAACTCTGATATTCCCCTTTCAGGTCATACTTTCACTTTAGGCCACTAATCTCCCATTTATTCATTTAGTAAATATTTATTGAGTGCCTATTATATGCTGAATTTTGTACTACTCCCTTTTCTTTAAAAGAGTACTGTATTAAAAAGTTGTTTTTACTTTTTTTAACTACTCTATATTTCCTCTTCCTTTATCTTCACTTCTGGTTCTTAGATACTCCACCCGTATTATTGTATTACTGCCCTGATTCTAACCTTATTTGATTTCCTACCTTTAATGGGCCTCATTGTAGATCATTTCAACTACACTTTAACCTGCACCTTCATTTCTGACTTCTCTTCCTTAGGCTCTTTTGCTGTTTCCTCTCACTTTATTCATTATTATTATATTTTACCATCAATATTTCTTGATATTTACCTAAATATTCATGCTTTCTGTTATTCTCTACTCCATCCTGATCTTGTCTAGGTCTCCTTTTAATTAATTAATTTTAATTATTTAGTGATGAATGCTCTATTTCTGTTTACTGACTTATGAAATTGTTATTTATTTATTTATTTATTTTTCATTTTGGAAGGGTATTTTTGCTGGGTATGTAATTACAGGTTAGAAGTTACTTTTTCTTGGCATTTTATGGACTCAAGGCTAGAGCCTATACCTGGTGCACACCTGCTCTTAGAGTGTTTTAAGAACCTAGGGTGTTTACAGGGGCTTCCCCACTGGTAGGCCCTAAACTGTAATAACCCTTATCACCTCATGCTGAGAAACTTCCACAACCTCCACTTATAAAGGACTTTGACTGTTATTCTGTGTAAGATGAGAAGTCACTGGAGTGTTTGAACTGAGGAGTGATAAGCAAAGTGCTGGGGTAAGAAAAGACTATAAGAAAGCAAAGAGGAACCTGGGAGAACCAGTTAAGAGGCTATTATAAAAAAAAGCAGGCAAGAGATGAAGATGATAATTTCTTGTTTGATTACTGAAATAACTTCCAAACTGCCTCAAATCTTGATCTACTAGAACCATTTCTCACTTCTGATGCCAGAGTGATTTATTTCTAAAAATTCATATCCAATGATGCCATTCCTCAGAGATTCCCCATTATATATCTTCAGATAAAAATTCAAATTCTTTATCAAAGAATAAAAGATCATATTCATGCTCTGGTGCCTGCCACCCTTTACAGCATCCTCTTATTCTCTTTAATTTAGCCAGCATTATCTAGTTGAAGCCTAGAATCTCTCCACAGATTATGAAACCTCTTAGGTCTCCATGCCTTGGCCCATATTTTTTTCCTTCTTCTTGAACCATCTTTTTCATCAACTCCCTTCTCTTGTCTGCTTGACTCCAACTCATCTTTAAAGACTTGGTTTAAGTATTAAGGATACGAGAAGCTTCTTTTGGAAGAGTTTCTGAACATTTTCCTTCCCCATTCCAAGACATAAATGCATCTTTTCTGTGGATTTAGTACAATTCAATAAACATTTATGGCATCTATTCTCTGCCAAGAACAGTTTTAAGCATTGGAGAATCACAGATGAATAAGCTGCAGTATTTGCCCTCAAGGACCTTGTTCCAGAAGAAAAGACACATAACTACATAATTGCATTGTAGTGTGATGGGTGTAGCAGTAGAAAAGCATGATCTTGGGAGGAGGGTGTGAGTGAAGGATTCCTAGAGGAGTAGTAATCCATGTTGATTTTAAAGAAAAAATTAGAATTTATCAAGCAGACAACATGCATGGGGTAGGGTGACTATCCTAGATTGAAGGAACAATATGCAATGGTATGAAGTGGCAAAACAGCAAAGTTTAAGGAAATTATAGAAAAATTGGTATTGAGTGTAAAGTTTAAAAGGTGATTAATGGGAGGTGAGTTTGAAAAGAATGGACAGGTAATCACTGAAGATCTTATTTGCAATGCATACCTCCATTGTGGTACTTATCACATTGTACTCTAACCATGGGTTTTCATCTCCATGTCACCACCAATGGGCTTCTTCAGGGCAGGCATTGGGTCTTATTCATTAATTGTCGCATACATAACACTTATCCAAGTGTCTAAGATGTAGTGGATACTCAGTAGATGCTTATGTTATTAATGTGGACCCTTTAAAAATTTTTAAAGATTATTTTACTTAAGACTATTATTTGGTATTTGCCAGAAATTATCTATCTATCTATCTATCTATCTATCTATCTATCTATCTATCTATCATCTATCTATCTATCATCTCTATCATCTCTCTATCTATTGCCTGAGTTGAGTCTTGAAATTATCAGGTCCAAAGTTTAAGTATAAAAATAAAATTGAAATAAAATACAATTAGAGATCTTAGTAAAATTACATTTAAATTTGATGTGTGGGGCATGACATATCTAATGTGTAACATTTTAAAAATAAAATGTAATTGAAGTGTTTCTCAGATTTAAGTAGCTATTATTGAGAGACAAGACAAATGAGTACAATGAAATAGACATTTATGCAGCTTTGTCTAGGAAGCTGAAAGTTCTGTGTACATCTTTCCATTCACTCTTATTTCCTTCTTGTATCTCTTCCACAGCATTGGACAGCAGATGGAGACATTTTTACAGCAGAAAGGGATAAGTAGCAACAGTCTTAAGAATTCTGAAACTCAGCTGTGTAGGGCAGGTAGTCTTCTGGGTCTGTAGACTACAAGACTAATCACCATCTTTTCAACCCTATTCTTGTCTGTTGTTTTCAAAAGGACATTTCAAACCACTTTGGAAGGTAGCACATATATGTTAGAAATGTCATGAGCATAAGGAGGAAAAGGAGACATATAACCTGGAACCAATCATAATAATCCATAGTAGTGATGTGAGAAAAATTGGAATATCTAATTCACATATTCTTGTGCAAGATCCACTGGCTAATTGACCAATTACCAATGAAGAAATAGGAAAAGAAAATGAAAAGCAAAGTCTTTTGAATAAATACATTTTTTTGCCTTAAGTAGTTTTATACATCTTTTCAAGAAAGAAAAATCACTTGAGCTTGTTTGCCTTCTCTGACCTTTTAAGCAGTACCTTTTCTGAGGAATCTGTTAACCATTATGATTTCTCCCAACATCCTTTCCTTTTTCTTCCTTCTCCTGTAGTATCTTTTTGCTACATATGTTGCTCCTTCAGCCACTCTTGACATTGGACTCCAACAGGAAAAGAAAAAAGAAATTTATATGAAAATACAGCCACCTTTTGAAGACCTTTTTGACACAGCAGAAGAATATATTCTTCTCCTCCTACTTGAGCCCTGGACAAAGATGATTAAGTCAGACCAAGTTGCTTACAGACAGGTATTGTGGCACTGATAAATTGTGTGTGAACCATTCAGGTTTACTGCAAAACTGATGATAAGCAGTGTTGTTAACTCATAAGAGAAAGACTGAAAAAGTTCTCACATAGGCCACAGATTCAGAGTTAAGATTTGGGCACGCTCAAAATTGGGGCAGGGCAAGTATTTATTAACTTTATTTATTTATTTGCCAGTTTCTCTATTGTCTCCTAACAAAAGCCTTAAATTGATGTCATTTTGAGTTCTCTGTACAAATATGTCAGCAGAGAGAAATCCGAATTTTGATTTCCTGTGAATCAACAAAATATGCCATGATAATTTACTGGCTTTGTCCCTTCTTGCCATTTCTCAGCAGCGGCCTTAATTTTGATTAATGGAAAATACCCATTTAATTGTATGCTGGATGAATTACAGTAAATATTACACCCATGGAAAATATAAACGTTTCATATGTATTGTGGAAAGCACATTCTCTGACTTCAGTGCTATTTTAAAGCACCCCCAGATGTTCAGCAGGTCAGATTGCTTGATTTGATGAAAGTTTCAACACATATTTTTTCGTTCCAAAGGAGGTCATTTTAAGCCTCAGTGCTCGAATATTTTCACTAGTCTTATTGATGGGCAGAGGAATTTTCTTTAAATATTTATTTTGAATTACAAATTAAAACCATCCATGGGTATTTTTTCTATTAAGTTAATGCATGGACCCTGTATATGAGGTCATTTCAGGTGGGACTCTGCTATCTTTGTATTTTTATTCTTTGTTCATTGCTCTGCTCCGTCTTTCTTAGTCACCTCTTCTACCAGAGAGGATAGGTTAGGTAATTAAGATAAAATTAATACCAAAACACCTTGGTAACTAAAACAACCCTTATGGCTTACTAAATTCAATGACTAAAATGATTAAATTTTCATTCCTGGTTTCTCTTTGTCCTGAAAAATTAGTATTGCAACATTTGTACCATAAAAATACACATGTTTCAGTAGAAAATTAGGATATCATATAAAACAAATTCTTTCTAGTAATTTTAAATATGATGTATGGTATAGAGGAAAATGGACCTGAGATATGGTCCTGGGATGATAAAAAAGATTTAAAATTATAATTAACTTCGCCCAACCAAGATATTTTGGCATTAGTAATGATTCTTACAAAAGGGTCTCGGACAAATTATATACTCTTTTTAATAAGAGGAAAAACAAATCTCTGTTAATTCTAGAAACGTCCTTAAATTCAACCCACAGGACTTCTCTAAAAGTCCAATTGACTGAATTACATAGACTGTTTCCCAGAAAGGATAACCAAGGAGACTACCAAGACCAGCTATTAAATACAGAAAGTTCTCAGTCAGCCAAATTCATTTTTCCCTGAAACAGAGAAATGGAGAATGATCTCGTTCTCCTAAGCACATAAAACAGAGCAATACACACTCGAAGGCTGAGACCTTCTATGAGGTTTAATTTGATGATTAACTCTCTCCTGTCTTGCTACAGCAATAAAACCTTTGCTCACAGACTAATAACCATAATGGGATCCGGTCATTCCTTATTCTTCTGTGGATTATTTGGTCCTTAAAGCTGATGGTGCCTGCCTTCATGATTGTTATCCTGTTATAATGAGTAGAAACTTGAAATGTGACCCAACATGTTTGCATTGTTTGTTAGTTCACAAGAGGTGTCTAGAGAGGAGGAATGATTTTTGGTGGCACATTACATAGAAATGTATGCACTGCTTTATCACATGCATTCAAAATCTGACTTTGCTGTAGCTAATATTTTTTACTATGTTGGTCTTCCTGCTCCTGCCTCCGAACTAATTTACTTTATTGACAAGTGTATTTGTTTTTTAGCCCACTGTTATTGGAAATTGTAGATTCTTTCCCCATTTTTCATAATGCACATTCTATTAATGTTACAAGCTTTATTATTATTTTATTAGGTGGAGCTGGTAGAAGAAACTCGACAGCTAGACTCCACAAACTTCAGAAAGCTTCAGGCTTTGCATAAAGAGACATTTTCCAAGAAACCTGAGGTAAGACAACTTTCCACTTAGAAAAACAAACTTTTATACTGGAGAGGATTACCACTGCATATATTAGCAGGGCTGGGGGCTGGGGAGTACGAGATCATATATTGAAGATATCCTATATTGATAAAGTAAGGAATAGGCAGTTTCATTTTTCTGGGCGTCTTTGCCTAGTATGGTACATTTTATTGTGTTACATTTTATTGACACATCTAACAACAAATTCAGGGAAAAAAAGCAGATGAAGTTGTACAGGGAGCCAAGCTACTCACCTGCCTTAGCTAAGAGCCTTCAAGCCACGTTACATTCCTTTGAATGTTATTGGTTATTTTCTGTATGGCAGCAACTATGTTGTCAAGTCACAAAAGAGTTAAATTGAGTTTTCCAAACACAAAAGGAGCTGTTGTGTGACAGCAATATGCAAACCAACTAAAAAAATATATGGGAAAAATTGGGGGAAGTCAGTACAAAAACCTTAGGATTGACTGGAATATGAAAGTGTTATTTTTACTTATAAATTTGAAACTTTTGGATTGGCTAAGTAAACCATGATAGATCCATAAAGCAATAAAGTTAAAGGCGTATACATAAAAATGAGTTTAGATTCATATTTATTGACATGGAAAATTCTTAGGACATATTATATAAAAATGTAGGGAACAAAGACACTGATATTGTATGATCTCATTTATATAAAATTATATATGTATTTCTACAAGAGAGGTATCTGGAAAGATATTCACCAAAATGGTAAAGATAGTCACCTCTGAATGGTAAGGTTTCACGTCAGGTGATCTTTACTTTCTTCTTTGTATACCTATATGAAATTTTTATTCTTTTACAAACAAATTTTACAAAAACAGTAAAGTTATTTTTAAAATGGGACCTTTATGATAGTTGCCTCATTAACACAAAAGTTCTCTATTTGAGACTAATTAATATCTTATAAAGGATACATAGGGCCGGGCGAGTGGCTCATTCGTTAAGAGCTGGTTTAGGGATGCCAGCGGCCCCGGGTTCGGATCCCACGTATGAGGGCCAGTGACACTGCCCTCTACAGCTAACAACAGCTCCACCTGGAGCTGGGCTGTGCGAGCCCCGGCGACGATGTAGGCTGCAGCCCCTGCTGCAGTGGGCTGCCATAGGCTACAGTGAGTGGCCAGCAGCCAGCATGAGTGGCTGGCAGCCAGCGTGAGTTGCCAATAGCCGCGGTGAGCGACCATCCAGAGGCCGGCGACCTATCTGCCTCATCTGGGAAGAGCGCAATGATGATACCAACATGGGCCAGTGAAGCGACGTCCTCCGCAACTAGACTGAAGAACAAAAAGACAGCAACTTGTCTGTTCCCCTTCCCTGGTTCCCCAACGCTGTTCCCCTCCCCCAATTCCCCAATAAAATCTTTTAAAAAAAAAAAAAGGATACATAAAAATCCATAAAGGTAGAACACTATAAAATTGCATTTTAGACTTTATGAACTAACATCTATAACACTCCCCATTATCCTTCTACCTATGGATAATTAATTGATTTTGAAAATATTGGCAGTTTGTCTCATGGTCTGATGCTTTTCAAACACAAATAGGGAGGTAAGTTAATTACATAAGGAATTACAGAAGGAAGAATTTTTCAGAAAATAAGCCTCTCTACATCTGCCCTGTAGGTCTTGTAAACTCTCTATAAAACATCAGAAGTCTTTAAAATACCCCCAAATTAACTTTTATATGAATGAGATTACATTTAAATAATGTAATCTTTATTAGAAAAGCATCTTGCATTACTCTATAACTTTTAAAATTAAGTTATGGAAAAAAGAATGTTTTATATTCCTGATATATTATTAAGAAAAAGAACCAAGTTACAAAACCATACATAATTATATAGTCCTGTCTTCGTTTTTATTAAACTACATGTGTGTAAACAAAAAAGACTATATATACAGAAGGTGTCAAAAAAATGTATACACATTTTAAGAAAGGAAAAAACTATTAAAATTGTAATACTCAATATATACTGATAACAAAAGATGAACGCAAGTCACCTTTGACTTAGGCAATTACTAGAGGCACTCAAAGTGGTTACCATCAGCATCCAGACACTTCTAATTACGGCGAACTACTGCTTGAGCAACGCGGACCCAAGTGTCCACTTGTATACATTTTTTTGGCACCCCGTGTGTGTGTGTGTGTGTGTAAATGATGAATGGTAGATTGTGTATGCTTTCTGTTTTCTTCTTTTCATTATAAAAGACATTTGTTCTATACTAACAGAAATAATAAAGTTAATATTTTATAAACAAACATATAGTAAATATTTACTAAATGTTCCTGAAAAGAAGGGAATGAAATGCCAAAGAACAGGAATGGAATGGGAAGGACTTTGATATGAGTTAGAACCATTCTAGATTCTAGATTCTTTACCCAGTTCCAGCATAGAATTGTTAAATGACTTTGGCCTAATAGTTAATTTTTATTTCAGTTTCTCTATTTAATTTGAAAAATAATGTGTTGTGTTTAAGAGATTTTTATGAAAAGTATTATTTCACTAGGACACTACTTGTGAAATTGGAACTGGTAGTTCACCACTTCCTGATGTCTCTAAACAAACAGAATACTGGAATAATGTTCCTGCAGAATATAAGCATTTTAATTTTAATGATCTGCTGAACAACAAACTGGAGTTTGAACATTTCCGTCAGTTTCTTGAGGCTCATTCTTCAAGGTAAGGTACATAATCATTGTGAAATGATTTGTCTCTTAAAACATATTTTCCAAGCTATTTTTTTTAAAATTATTTTTATTTATTTATTTATTTATTGTTTATTTATTTATTTTAAATTTATTTATTTTAAATTAGTTTCAGGTGTACAACACAGTGCAATAGCTATACTTTTTACCCCTCAAAGTGACAACCCCCCTCCCCCAACTTATTTTGATTCAACATATTATAACAGTGATTTGGTTCTAGATTTTGTCCATGTCAGTAAAAAGATAATGAGCATAATTATCTTAAATCTATGTGGATAACTTTTTTTGGGGAGTGCATGTTAATAATAGCAATCTCCAAAATGTTATTTTAAGTGATTAAACAATATTTGTTGATACTTTTAGCATTGGCTAAATTGAAACACAAGTATAGGGGCCAGCTGAGTGGCTCAGTTGGTTAAGAACTCGCTCAAGAGTGTGAGCTGAGCTCTGAGCAACAGCAGTTCAATGCCAGCCTGAGCTGAGCTGCCTTTGAGCTGCCAACAGGTGGCAGGATGGCTCAGCTTAAAAAAAAAAAAAAAAGAAACACAAGTATATTTTTATCCTTTTTCCTTTCTGCTGTTTTTTTTTCTTTTGCATTTTTCTAAATAGGTGCTTCAATTACTATTTCTGAGTAGTGTCTCTTTTATGTTTCACTAAGCTATTGAAATTAGCATAATATTTTGTAATTTTTCTTATCACAAATGAAACAGTTTTGCACAGAATCTTAGAATCTTATTACATATTTATCTAATATAAACTGAAACACTGATCATTTTTTTCCAATAATTTTCTCTCGAGTTAGCAGAAACGAGTTAGATGTGGGAGCCAAATTTCACATATATAATTTCCCTTCTTTGTGATGAAGATTATTCTAAATTTAGCGCGTTGCCAAATAGACATGCAATACATAGAAATGTTACCATATCTGAAACTGATAGCACTACTCCATCCATAATAGAATAACTCTGAGACCCTACCAACAACGGTGATAGATTCTTTTCTGATCCCGGGACTCCTGGTGTTCATTCATATATTTAGGCAGGATGAATATATTATATTCATTAGTTCCACAATCTAATCATTGTGCTAACTAGTCAAGACAACCACTTTCTAAGTTTTGTCAAAATAACAACTTTGGTGTTTATTAGAATTGAGAGAAATAAATAAGAAGGGCTGTACTTTGTTTTTGTTTTCATTTTAGCATGGACCTTATGTGCTGGACAGACATTGAACAGCTCCGAAGAATAACTCACAGAGATCGAAAGCAAAGGGAGGCAAAATCTATATATATTAAAAACAAATACCTTAATAAAAAATATTTCTTTGGACCTAACAGTCCAGCTTCTCTGCATCAGCAGGACCAGGTATCAACATGCAAACATATTTTCTATATTGAAGTATGAAAGCCAGTAATATATTTCTTTTTGCCAACAACCTGAAAGTCATCTTTTTTCCTTTTGCCTTTATGACGTATATGTTAGACACTTTTGATGTCTCATTTTTTTAGGTATTCACAAGTATCTACAAATTAAATGTCTTTAAAGTTCACTCAAGTATACATATTATAAAAATGTGTTATTTTAAAAAGTAATTTATATTATAGAATAAAAAAGCTTTTATTTATCCACTCATCTACTCATTCAGCAAATATGAGTACCTGTGATATGCTAGACACATTATAGGTGTTCCACTTTGATCACATGAAATATGGCTCCATTTTTATGCCTTTAAAAAAACAGAATTGTTATAATTTATTTAGTTTGAAGTTTATAGTACATCATTGCTACCTAGAGATCAAATGATAGCATTTGATTTTTTATATTGGTAATTTAAACGGATGCATATTCTGATGGTATACGTTTATAAAATACAAACCTCAGCTTATGCTAAATCAGTAAATTAAAGAAAAATTCAGAAGTATTAATACTTAGTCAGGCCTCCCACATTAAAAAGTTAGATCTTGCTCTGAGCAACGGCGGTTCGATGCTAGCCTGAGCTGAGTTGCCGTTGCGCTGCCAACAGGTGGCAGGATGGCTCAGCTAAAAAAAAAAAAAATAGCTAGATCTTTGGGAGGAAAATAAGCAAAAGACCTTGGGAGTAAGAGGAAGCAGAAGTTGTAGAATTAAGCAACTTTGACAAAAATGCTTTCCCATTAGTTCCCTGAGATACAAATCAGGGATGTGTTAGCAAAAGAGGTTGGGTATCTCAACAAGCACAAGCATGAAATAAACACATGAAAAGCATTTGTTTTCTATTTCGCTTGTGTCACATTGCATGAGGTTTTGTGCTATCTGATGCTACTGTATGAACCTTCCATAGTATAACATGCTGAGAATTAAAAATTCAGTGGAAAAAGTCGCCCATTGCTATCCAATAACATGGTCGTACATACTACAGAGGAGTTTTCCCAATGACCCTTCTTCCTCATCTTTGTCTTTACTTTTATTTTTGTTTACTTATTTTATACTTAAGGATATTTGCATTGCACTATGTTTTATATAAATGATGCTAGTTCTAATTTCAGTCATGTGGCCAATTTGCTCTTTTTATAGATTTAAAATTATATTTATTTGTCTTTTTAAAAAGTTTTTTATTAAAACATAGCTAACATACAATTTTATATTAGTTTCAAGTATACGTGATTCAACACTTATATACCTAAAGAAGTGATCACCATCATAAATCCAGCAACCATCTGACACCATATCACACTATCACAATATTGACTATATTCCCTATGCTGTGCATTACAACCCCATGACTTATTTGTTCAATTTGCTCTTTGGTTAGCAAAGTAGTGTTACCTCTTTTTCTTTTTTAATACAAAACCGGTATTATTACTAATGTTATTTGATTAATATTAAAGTATGGCTAAGAGGGTTTCTCTTTTGTTTTTATGTAAGATAGTATTATTAGTAGGATTTGCTTAATCTTATTAATCAAAGGAGAACTAAGAAGGTAATTTTTCAAATGAGCAGTCCAAAAATTTTGAGTGGTGTGTAAGTAAAAACATAAGAAAGAGAATGATTATTAGCAGGAAATAGCCATTAGTAGCTTGTTGAAGCCAATAATACAGAAGGAAAATTTGGGCCACAAGAAATTGTGTTTTATAAAATGTGCTACCTGTGCAAATCAGAGACTACTGTCTGTATAACCTGGCCTTTTATGCTTTCTGCTGCCTCTGTATTCTTCTTAGAAGTTGTTGGAACAGCCCTACTTTGCTACCACTGCCATTATTCCACCATCTCCAACCCAATATTTGTTGGTATTATACATATTTATAATATCTGAGTTAAGGTTGTCTCTTAACTAATGCCTCATTTTTGTAATACACAAAAGAAAATGATTTTTCAAACAAGTCAATTTGACTAGAATCACAGATTCATATATTAGAACTAGAAGATAATTTAGAAAACTAATACACTAATGCCATCATTTTACTGTTCAAGATACTGAGGCCATGGCAGGGAGAAGGAGGTGTGAAATGGCATTGATTGTGGTCACAGAGGATCAAAATCCTATTCCTGTGTTCTGTGAAATATATCATAAGCAAAAATCATATATCTAAAACAACCATTGCATAAACTATAATTCTCTATTTGATGTTAGAGGAGTTATTTGTTTTTACTATACACAATATAGCAAGTAGATATTTTATAGAAAATGAAAATTGTACCACCTGTCAGGTGCTCAGCAAATGGTTTGGGGGAGATTGAATAAATTAATGACTTAGTGTTTCTTTACCAAAACAGAAGTTTGTAGTTTCTGTGTCATTCTGTGTTATTTTCTCAGATAATGAATTTAAGTGGTGGCTGGGGGAAGAGTCTCCATGAGCAGCTTGATGCACCTGTTCTAATTGAAATTCAGAAGCATGTCCTAAGTAGGCTAGAAAATGTGTGGCTGCCATTGTTTCTTGCAAGTGAGCAGTTTGCAGAACGTCAAAAGGTAAAGGTATGTTAAGTTAGTACTATTGTCTTTGGACAACAATTGATAGTTGTTGACCTCTCAAGACATCAAATGTGCATGCATATTGACCCAGCCATTGTACTTCTGTAGCATTGTGGTAAAGAGTGTGGAATCAGATTTCCCAAGTTTTAATCTTAATACTGCCATATATTAATTGTATAACTTTAAGTCCCATAACCTTAGTTTTCTCATTTGAAAAAAATCAGTTTAATAAGAGTAAATGCTTCATAAGATTGTTGTGAAAATTAAATGAAATGATGTATATTTAATTTCTTAGATGTGTGGCTCACAACAAATACTCAAATATTATCTATTAATATATTTGCTATTTTTAATATTATTATTGGGTTCTTACATAAATAGGCAAGGATGTACAAAGAAGAATAGTTAAATGAATTATGATAATTCCATACTATGGAAAACTGCAGATTTTCCCATAAAATGAGATTATAAAAATGAGATTAAAATAGAAATTGAGATTTCTACAGGTACTGATATGAAGATGTTATTTGTTAAGTGAAACAATCAGGATGCAGAACAACATATGGAAGATAATCTTATTATATATACTTTTATCTCTTTATCCATCTTTCTTTCTTTGGTTCTATCTATCTATCTATCTATCTATCTATCTATCTATCTATCTATCTATTATCTTTATGTTTATGTAAAAAGATCTAAAAGATCTGCCTCCTGTGAATGGGTTTGAGGAGTGAGAAAGATTTTTACTTTGACTTTGTAAAGTGGGGTGGTTTTTGTTTTTTCCTTTTTTTTTTTTAATAAGCATGTATTACTTTGATAATTTAAAATGTCATTATCACACCTAAAACAGACAAACTTGATTTTTACAAAAATAATACAAGGGGCAGAGAGCATGTAATATTGGATTTGAATATGCAAAGCACATGCCATTAGTAACGATCAGGAAAAACCTAAAAATCAGCCCTCTATCTTCATTTTATCAAACCCTCTGAGACTTACTTACCTGGAAATATCCTTACTCTTGTGAGCACCCTAAGTTATGGAGAACACAGTACAGCTGAGAACATAGAATTTATAGTTTGGAGAAGAGCTGACTTGTCTTAGACAAAAAGTTCATGAAAATAAACTTGGGGAACAACTCAAATTTTCTCATTTCTTTCTGCAGGTTAATTCAAATTTTCTGTCCAAAACTAAGTATATTTGGCTTACTAATATTATTGACCACATTTTTCTCACTATGTTTTCCACAATGATTTTATTGTGACTTGCAGCCATTTCCGAATTTAGCATTCTTTGGGTGGCCAACAACATAAACTGATTCTGGCAAACTTAAGCTAAAGACAAAGGAGAAGAGAGGGAATTTATTATAAAATGGTGCTGGAGCATCTCACACACGTAGGGGAAGAGTTGACACCCAAACTTTAGAAAGGCCTGGAGCCAGGGGCCAGCTGAGTGGCTCAGTTGGTTAAGAGTTAGCTTAAGAGCTGAGCTCTGAGCAACAGGGCCGCCATTTCGATTCCTACATGGGCCAGTGACCCTGCAGCCAAGCTGAGCTGCCACTGGTTAGAACAAGTGCTCCTAACAACAAGACTGCCTGTCGATAGTGGGCTATGCTTGCCTGCAACTAAGACTAAACTCGGCACGTTGAGCTGAGATGCCACCCTAATGGCTCAGTGGATAGAGCTTGCGCTCTTAACAACAAAGCAGCGGGTTTGACTCCCACATGGGATGGTGGCTACACCCACCCGCAACTAAGATTGTAACATAGCACCTTGAGCTTAGAGGCCATGAGCTGCTGTCAGGCAGCCAGATGGTGACTGGCGCCCTCCACAACTAAGATTGAAGAACAACAACTGGGCTGGTTCCCCCAATTCTCCAACACTGCCCCCCCACCAATTCCCCAATTAAAAAAAAAAAAAGAAAAAAAGGAAAAAAAGGTCTGGAGCTAGGACAGCTGTGGGAAGCCAGGAAGAAGAAAGTGTAGGTCTTTGCCCCAGGCTGTGACTGTCAGAGACTCAGCAGCAGTGATTCTAGTGCCCCGCTCTCTACGTCAGCTTCTGGACCTATCTGGTATGAAAGAGACATAGGGCTACATAGCACAGATTTGGCAGGAGTGGTTCCCAAGAAAGAGAAATTACTGCAAGTAGGCAATAACCTCAAGAAATATCTACTGTATTTCCTGACTATGTGAACTTTTCTACTCTTCTAAAATGAGTTGTGCCTAGAAAACAGCCCCAAATCTGGAAAGTCCTAATTATCTCTCCAGCTTCAGGTTCCATGTGACCCAAAGTGGAACTACTATCTACATTTGGGGCAATACAGTCTGCTATTATTATCTCCAGTTTGCTGATGAGGAAACTGCTCAGGACAGAAAACTTGAGTGACTGGCCCAGGGAATCGGGCAGGACTTCCATTTCTAAGTCTGATCCTCTTTCTTCTGAACTGTACCATCTCTTATCCATGCTGACTTTTGCCTCATTTTTAAAGCTGTTAAATTAGTAAATGATTTTAAAACTTTTGATATTATAATTAACTGGAATAAAATAATTGGTTTTGCCTTTAGGTACAGATGAGAGACATAGCTGAAGAGCTCTTACTACAGAAACATGAAAGGAAAATCGGGGTCTGGAAGGCAAGTAATATTTGATATAGTATTCCTCCTGTAAGTTTTACTCTGTCAAAGTATTATTTTTCTTCCTCTTCTTTAAAAACACAAAACCAAAACCAAAAATCTTTTTAAGAGTTTATTTGAGCCAAACTGACAACATATGCCAAAGAGCAAGATCTCAAAGGCTCTCAACCCCTCATTGTAGACACTGCTTCCTAAGCCACCAACTGGCCACTGATACTATTCTTAATTGGCTGGTGGAATCTAGCAGAAAATGTGGTGCTACCAGAGCTGCCTTCCTAAAGAGTTCCTTGACCTGCTCAATCCTAGAAATGTCCAATTGGACTTTAAATATGTATGTTTATTTACTTTGCTTGTGATGGATTTATTGAGACAAACTATTTGTTCCAGCATATGGTAGTTTACTTATTATTGAGAGTGGATTACACAAAAGGAATGAAACATGTGCAGCAGAATCAGTAGATTAAATTATTTTACAATATCCCTGTTTATTTAGAATTACATTTTAGCTTTAAAAGAATTAAGATAACTATGATTTTGGTGATTATTTAAGCCACTATAATATGAAACCTTACTAGATATTGCCCATTATGCTTCTTAACAAGCATGATAAACACAGTCTTCGTTTTGAGCCTACAAATTTATGTGTATTCATCCCTCTCAGGTCTTGATAGAATATCAAACTAGACCCAGGTGACCCACTGCAAACTAACAAAGACAAATTTTTATTTGACTAGTAGAGGAGTGTATGTATCTTCTACAATCTTCTTTTTCTGTATTTTGCTCTTGAAAGGAAATAAAGTGTTCTTATGTTGGTCTTTTCTTATATTTTTATTGAAACACTAAGTAGAATGGGCTTATATTTCATATTATTGTGCATTATATATTATGTTATTTTCTGTTGAGCTAAATTATAGGTTTTGTTAAATTACTAAGTTTTAGTATCTTAAGAAGCAGGTCTTAAAACATTATTTGCTGAGTGGGTTTTAAATAAACATCCCAGCCTAATACATAGTTGTTCCTATTTATAGGGCTATAATTTTAATATGGACCAGATGGTGAGGGTCTTAACTTTTTGTCCAGAGAACACGACATGTGCCTCACTGAAACAGTGATAGACATCTACGCACTTTATCTGGATTAAAGGCAGCACCATTCATCTAGACTGCCTGGTGTTACCTTCAGTTTTCAGTTTCCAACTCAGATGCACCCTCAAGGCCCTTCTCTAGAACACTTTTACTCTTCCAGGCAGAATTAGTTACTCCTTTACATTCCCATAGCACTTTTTACATACTTAAACACTCATATTGTGGTCATATATAATTTGTTTCAAGAAACTCATATTTTGTGGCTGGCCGAGTGGCGCGTTGGTTAAGTGCTGGCTTGGGATGCCAGCAGCCCCCGTTTGGATTCCACATATGAGGGCCAGTGACACTGCCTTCTACAGCTAAATTGGTGAACAACAGCTCCACCTGGAGCTGGGCTGCTGTGAGTCCCCAGAGATGGTGTAGGCTGCAGCCCCTGCTGCAGTGGGTTGCCATAGGCTACAGTGAGTGGCCAGCAGCCAGCGTGAGCTGCCAATAGCCGCGGTGAGCGACCATCCAGAGGCCAGCGACCAATCTGCCTCACCCGGGAAGAGCACAATGACGATACCAACATGGGCCAGTGAAGCAATGTCCTCCGCAACTAGACTGAAGAACAAAAAGACAGCAACTTGTCTGTTCCCTTTCCCCGATTCCCCAACGCTGTTCCTCTCCCCCAATTCCCCAATAAAATCTTAAAAAAAAAAAAAAAATAGAAAAGAAACTCATATTTTATGCATTATCAGTAATGGATATTTATCATGTGTTTTGATTGATTGTTACTGTAATTCCTAAGTTCATCTAAAACAATGCCTTTGCAATGATGCATCGTTGTAGGCTAAAATCAGATTTGGGGAACTTCAATAAAATTTCTCTAGTAAAAATATCTAGTCAGTAAATTCAGTAAAGTCTATTTCATATTTTTTTTTTTTTTTGAGGGCAGTGTCACTGGCCCTCATATGTGGGACCAAACTGGGGCCACTGGCTTCCAAGGCCAGCGTCATATGGTTTTTTAATCTGAGAGGCTAAAGGGGAAGGAATATGTGATCCAACATGGTCAAAGTAAAAAAAGTAGACATCTTATATTTCAAAATTGTGAATATATAAAATAAGTAATACCTTTAAGCATTACTAAAACACCATAGGTCCCTCAGGCTTTTTTGTTAAATAAAGTGAATCCTCAGTCAGAGGAAGTTTATTATGAAAAATAATGTTAATAATTATTTATTCTTGTTATTAGTTATTAATAACAATTTTTATTAAAACAGTATAAAGATAACTCACCAAAAAGCATGAGCGTTGCAGGATAGAATTCTAGTGAAGCTCCAGTAAATTTCCTATTTAAATTGATAGGATTAATTGGTAATATTTTTCCAAAAATTTTGAAAAAATATCTTAGATGTTTAACTGCTTTTACTTTTTAAAAGGTAGGAGAATTATACCTTAGTATATAACATATGTAACATATGTAATAACAAAATAAATAATAATAGTGTAACAGTGCATATTATAACATTTTTATTTTGGTCTGTTTAAGCACAGAACTGGTACTATACACTAAAATGTAATTTTTCAACATAGTTTCAAACTGTAATGATTGTTAACATTCTTAAACAATGTAGTCATATGTTCTAAATCATCCAATCATTCCTTTTTCTCTCTACCTCTTAAAAAAATGATGCCATAAAAAAATAGACAAAGGGGGGAAGAACAGAGAGGGGAAAGTTGCCAAATTCTGTTTATCTATGCCAAAAACTTCAACAGCCAAAAGTAAAGGAGATAAAAGTGGGTGATTTTTAGCCTAGGAAATGACTTTATTTACTTTTTAGAACACAACTAATTTTCTGTACTCTCTGGACAGCCTGTGGAGAGTAAGTGGATATCTTCATCTTGTGAAATCATTGCTTTCCGTAAAGCATTATTGAATCCAGTTACCGCAAGACAATTTCAACGGTTTGTGGCTCTAAAAGGAGATTTATTGGAAAATGGGGTGCTCTTTTGGCAAGAAGTACAAAAATATAAGGTATTGTATTGGGAGCTAGAGAAAACCACCTTTTTTTGAGGAGGAAATGCATTAAAATATCAGATTATTAACTGTAATTTTATGGACAAGATTTGTGTAAGATGTCCGAATTTGCCATCTTCATGCTAACATGTAAATATAAAGGTGTTTCTTTTTCTGTGTTAGATATGTTATTATTATACAATGAAAAATAAGAGTGAGCCCTGAAATGTAGTATACATTTTCAAGGTAGTCCCATACATTATGATCTAATGAGTACCTTCCTTATTTATAAATGTTTATACACATTTTTTCCTGAAGATATTTATATTTAGTACTTTAACCAAGACCTCTTTACAAGAATTCACAATTAACTTTACAGCAAGAGTAATCAAAGATAGTGGATTTTAGATAAATAAACCAACAGATGAGAGAGGCTTTTCTATTAGAAAGAATGGCCAAATTCTTAAAGAAAAGGTTAAAGAAAAAGTAATTAGGTTTTAATCAGTTTATTGTTAGGCTTGTGTTTAATGGAATCATATAGAATCTTCACATTGAAGACGAGCAAAGAACTTCCTAGTTATACAATTTAGACTTGAATACAGGAACGTTGTCTAGAAATGCCTAAGAGTAGGCATCCAGCCTCGCTTAAACCTTCCAGAGATAGCAGGCACATTTCCTTTCAAGTAGCCTGTTTTATCCCATTATAAATGTAGGAAATAAAAATAAAACTGGAATTTAAGAGGATAATGCTTTCAATTGGCCTATAATTGAAGTATATATTATGCAGTACTAATCCTCTGCAACATGTATATTCATATAGTTAGTAGTTGATCAATAAAATCTAGTTCCAAATTTTCTCCAACATACCATGAAACTGTTTTCTACCCTTTTCTATTATCAACAGCTTTTGTACTATTCTGGACTTAGAAATTTTCTCAGAAAAAAAAAGCAACAAAGCAACAAGACAAACAAAGAAACAAAAACTCATAGACACAGACAACAATTTAGTGGTTACCAGAGGGTAAGGGGGGAGGGAGGAAGGTAGAGGGTAAAAGGGGTCAAAAATATGGTGCTGGAAGGAGAACTGACTCTGGGTGGTGAGCACACAATGTGATATATAGATGATGTATGATAGAATTGTAGACTTGAAACCTATATAATTTTACTATTGTCACCCCAATAAATTTAAGTAAAAAAATATTTGAGATAAGTTTTTCAAAATATGACACAAGGGAAGTAATATTAAAATAATTTTTTGGGAATTAGAAAGGAGGGGGAGTCTGTTTTCCAGAATAGGCAATTATTATGAGTGGTTAGAAGTACCTTTATGCTAATATGAATATGCATAAGCATGACCCTACTAAGACAAGGCGTAATGAGATAAACCTTGCAAAATAAGTATTTAAAAGCCATAGACTCATACACAGTCATTCCTTAGTTTTGTGACTTCCTTTTACAAGGCTGCTTTTGGCCTTCATTTAAATATCTTTTCTGTGTCATAGATCGGAGGACATATAAAACTAGGTAGCTCTTAAAATTCATGCTGTAGGAGTGAATTTTTTCATTCAATGAACATTTATTAAGTGTCTAATGTGCCAGCCATTATGCTAGATTGTAGTAAAAAAAGGTGACTGCAGCATATTCCCCTCCCTCAGGGAGGGAGACATCCATGCAAATAAATAGTATTGATTATGATCCATGTTCTAACTAGGTATTCCCACAGCGGCGGGAATGATGCAGGGAGAGTGGTAGGTCAGGGAGGTGTCAACAGAAGGGATGACACTTAATTGGTCTTGAGGGAGTTTGCCAGATGGAAAGCATTCTACCAAGAAAGAGCTTACTGAGCTCTCTTTTGTATGGCTTATTCTTATTTAGTGTTTACTATCTGCCAGATATTGTCTTAATGCTTTTCATGTGTTAAGTAACTTTTTCTTCTTAAGAATCCAATGAGGACAAAGTTGTTATTCTCACTGTTTTACAGATGAAAAAGCTAAGGCACAGAAAAGTTCTAAACTCCTGACATCATTCAGATAATTGAGTGGTGGAGCTGGGATTTGAACCAAGGCATATCAGTTGCTAAAGCTCGTGCCCTTAACCACTAAGTTGTGCTCTCTCCCAGTAATGATTGCGGTGATACGCAAAGAGATGGTGACAGTGATCTTAATCAAACATAGTTCTCAATTGTGAAAAATTGGAAAGAACCCAGATGTTCAACAACAGGACACTGCTTACTCAATTATGACATATCTCTACAATAGAATCTTCTGCAGCCATTAAAATTTATACTGTGGGAGAATAATCGATGATGAGAAAGATATTCATCTTCTTGCTTTTTTAAAAACGCAGCTACTAGAAAACAATATGATTTAATCTAAAGTGTGTGTGTGTGTGTGTGTGTATGTGTCCATAGAAAAAAGAATGGAAGGACATATTCATCCAACAAACACTTATTGAGCACCTACAAAGAGCGAGGCTAAATCCTGACGATACAGCTGTGATCAAAAGTCTTCCCTATTAGAGCTTATAGGGTCATGGGAGGGACAGGCAAGTGTAGACAAAGCAAGTGTAACAGTATGATTAGTGCAATGATGGAAGAAGCATAGGATGCAGTCGGAATCTCTCCTGGACCGAGAAAGTCACAGAAAGCTTACGAGAGGAAAGTGTGCTTAAATTGAGACTTTAATGACAGGTAAAAGTTAACTAACTAGGCTAATGGTATAGTCACGTAGGGCAATTAGAAAAAAAATCAGTTCTGATTCTTTCTAAATTCAGTCTCTTCACTCTCAAAATTAAAACTTCACGAACTTTTATTTCACAAGCCTTATATGCATTCTTTAGTTATAAACCGGGCTTACCAAATAATTATATATGATAACCTCATTAGTAATGGCAAAACAAAAAACAAACAAAAAAACCCCAACTAAAACCCATTTTTGGTAACATACCAAACATATGTGGTATAAAATAGACATTTTTTTGAGAGGATGCTAAATTGAGTAAAAAAAATGCTAACTGTTGTCTCATTGTAACATAGCAAGCTTTTTTCACATATAAGTTTTGCCAAACTGTCTGTGAAGTTTTATATGGCAAGCACTAGAATTTTCCTTTATTTAATAGTGTCCATAAGACATAAGTTATTACAATGCCCATCATATAGTGAGTACTTAATAAATTTTGACTCATTTCTACCTTAGAATTATGTTTCCAAATTTGTGTGCTTTCTAGTGATTTAGAGAACAGTATCTTTGACAATGAAATGCTATAATTCAAGCTAAGCTACCTCTTTATTTTAAAAAATGATAGCCCACATCTGTGACATAAAACTGGATCTTTTAATGTATGATCATTATTTTTAAATTCTTTAGCAATAAAGAGGATATGTAATAGGTTAATTTAAAAAATATAGATACTAAATGATGCATACTGACACACCCATCACTATCAGCATTCCATTTATATAGCTAGCCGGTTTGAGCCTAAATCCCCTTGGTATTGAAGCAGTTATGATTGAGAAAGCTTTTGCATTCACCTGTAAGTTAAGTGCCTGTTTTCAGGGCTTTTCTAGAACCCTGTGTGTACCTTTATCATAGTGCTTATTAACGATCTCAAATTGGAGTAACATGTTCTCATGCTTCTCCTCCAGTTCAGACTGAACCTTTAAATGGCAGGTACTTTATCTTGGTGTCTGGCATATAGGCACTCAGTATAAATTTGTTAAATGGGTCACACTAGACACTAGATGTGTTTCTTTGCCTAAGAGAAGAAGCAATCAGGATTAAATGAAACCTATATTTACGTAAGATAGGTGTCATCAAACTTGGATTCCTCAAACCCAAGAGAAATAGAACTATGATTTTTCGATAGACTTGGCAGGTAGGTCCCAGTGCCCTCTTGACCTGAAATTAAAATGAATATATTAGCTGAAAGATATATTGACACAATCCTATGAAGTGTTCCAGTAATAATTTAATTGTATATTGTTCTGTCTTTCCTCCTTGTCCAGGACTTGTGCCATTCCCATTGTGATGAGTCCATTATCCACAAGAAGGTCATGACTATTACCAACTGCTTTATTAATTCCAGTATTCCACCAGTTTTACAAATTGACATTCCGTTAGAGCAAGCCCAGAAGATTATTGAACACAGGAAGGAGTTAGGACCATATGTATTTAGAGAGGCACAGGTAAGAGATTAGGGCATATGGCTAAGCATATTTTAAAACAAATTGACAGTCTAGATATTCCTTTAAAATTTTTGCATTATTCATATTTGGCAAGATTGCAATCCTCCTAATACTGGGATTTATTCTATTTAATCAGAAAAATCTTTGCATATGTCATAGAACATAAGACACTAGTAATTGACATTTTGTTGTTGATAATATATAGCAAATAAAATTATGAAATACTGTACTTTGACTTTCCATGGTTACCATTTTTTTCTATTTATAAAACTCCAGCTAATTCCTCCTTCAGTTCCCACCATTCTTATTTCCTTCTAAAATATCTGCTACCACAAAAATGTGTGAAAAATGTGTGCCCCAAGATTTGTGTATTTTTAAAGATTGGAATATTCACATAGCTCATAAAATAAGTGAGAGGAGATTTAAGTACCTGACCAACATAAAGCACACAACCCTCATGAAAGGAAAATCATGCCTGTTAACCTGCTCAAGTTACTTCTTTTTAAGATAAATAATAGAAAACAGTGATTTGGTGAACATAATTTATTTGCATTTTGAAAAGCCTTTTAGTGATGTTGTTCCTGAAAAATGATTAAGAAAAATAAATTATAATAGAGGTAATAGAGAAGGCTATGTCATGATTTAAGTGATGTGTAGCAGAGATTTAAAGTATGATTGCCCGTGAGCATGGAGAAAGGCCATTATTCCTTACCATTCATTTGTGAGCCAGCTGTGTTCTAAGTCCCCTAAGGAACTGAAAGTGGACTCACAATCCAAATTATGCATTAAAATAGGCAAAAATATAGAGGAATGATTGAGGATGTGCTAGAGAGAAATAGAGAAAACATGGTGCCAGAATTGTAGCATCTGTTAATGAAAGATCTTAGAAATCACTTAGCCTAGCCTTCGTCTCCTGATAACCAGGCCAGGCCTTGCCCATCTAAAAATCAAAGACCTTAAATTAAGTCTGATGGTGAATGTCTGGAGCTGATTACACTGGTTGGTTCTGCCATGCTGTCCAGGGAATGCAGCAGTGAACTTAATTGGAGTATTCTAGTTTCTGCCTTCTACCTGATTCCCTAAAATGGAGTCCTAGACATATCTTAAATATGAACTTTGGAGCATCAGAATATAAGAGAATATTTATTTAGGAGCCTTACTCCACCAAATCTCTTATTCCTCCTGTGTTTCCTAAGCAAGCTCAGAGAATGGCCTCACCTCCTAACCTCACCTCCTAACCAGATGTAAAACCAGGGATCTGGTTGCCCTCTTCATGTCTTCTGTCTCCTTCACTCCCTTACCCCCATATCTTCAGTCCCTTTGTCTCCTTGTTATATGTCATTCTATCTACTTTCCTCCAACTGCATGCCACTACCTCACTGCTGATCTGTAATGTCTCACATTCATTACCAAAATTCCCTGTCTCTAGGCTCTCTCAAAACCATTCAACTCTCTGCAGACCGAGCCACCGTTTCCAAAATGTGTATCTGATCATGTCACTTCTCTGCTTTCAATTTCAGTTACTCCCCATTGTCCTCAGAGTGAAGACCATACTCCTTCCTACATATCTCTCTAGCCACATCTCTTACCATTCCCTGCCATCTATCTCACAGTCTCACTGAAATATTTCTAATTCCATGGAGGGGCCTTACTCTCTCTTCCCTCTTGAGCTTTTTGCAATATCCTCTTTTCTTCATTGTGCTTTTATAATAGCATTTATTACACTAAATTGAAAATGACTATTTTCATGCCTGACTTTCTTTTTCCTGTAAGGTGTTTGAGATCAGGGACTCTTTCTTATTTTCTTTTGTGGCCTGAATGCCTGGCACAGAAGAGGCACTCAGTAACAGTTTTTGAACACGTGAATGAATGATGTGAGAAAAGATCTGTCACAATAGAAAGGAGTAATATCAAATTGGTAATGAGAGCAAAGTTGAGCAAAAAGGCTAAATAGTAAATTAAAAATTGTGGGCTGTTTTAATATTGTTTTCAGTGTAGCCGATGCCTATCCCCCATCTGCAGCCCTGCTAGCTTGAAAGTTCTCATCACGCAGCCAAAGCTCTCATTGCTGGACCTTTTTACGCACACTAAAGCCACATTGTCCATCTGCTGGCAGTGAGCAAAGTAGATCTATATTTACTAAAACATTTTCTTACCCACCGTTTGATTATGTTTTAAAGTTCTAGAGGTACAGAGTAATTTTCATGAATGACATGTATGGTATTAACCTAAAATTGTAATTGCAGCTTTTAGGAAGAGAGCAGTTTTATGTTTGCCTTTGAAAAATTGTCTTAATCCAGTGACTTTTATTGGAATGCCTTCTAGACGGAAAGAAATATATTGGAGGGCCGGCCGAGTGGCACGATGGTTAAGCGCTGGCTTGGGAAGCCAGCGGCCCCGGTTTGGGTCCCACATGTGAGGGCCAGTGACACTGCCCTCAAAAAAAAAAAAGAAAAAAAAAAAAGAAATATATTGGAGAGTTGGGATGTCTCAAGTTTTGGAGAGATAACTGATAAGTAGTGTCAATAGTTGGTAAACAGAGGAGGAGAAGTATTTAAGTTTAAGACGTTCATATAAAAACTAGTACCATAATCCCTGAACACTGGAGCAGGGGATTACTTCATTAAATGCATGGGAGATAAATGAAAAAAAAAACCACAAAAAACTAAAAGCCTGCGTTTTATCAAAAACAAGTATCTCTAGCTTTTGTGTTCACAATCCCAAAATGTTACAGAATTCAGTGACAAAGCTGTATTTTAAAAGGAGTAACTAATTTTAAAATTATTAATAATATCCATGTACAGAAAAAAGGAGTAATGAAATATACTAATTCAGGACTCTGTTGATCACTGCAGCATTTACTTTTTTAAAAATTCCTCTTTTCCTCTGAAGAGTTGGCTTGGAGCCTAATGGGATGGTTCGTTTTTCTCCAGGGCATTAGGGAAAGGCCATTCGTAGCAACAAGATGTTGGACTGATCTGATGTGGCAAGTCCTACCTTCTTGGAAGTAATGTATGCCTCTGGAACTAATGGAAAAACTTGGCATGGGAATTTGAGCAACAATTCTTATCTCTATAAATATCACAATTAATCACTTACTGTAGAGTGTCCTCATGGAAAGCATTTGTCCAGGATACCACTCTGCTTTTTAAATGTTACTTTTCTTGCTCACACATAAAAGAGAGATTGTATCATTTAAAAGTTACTCAAGATTTATTCTTAGATCTGCAGCTTTGTTTAAGAGCTTTTCCAGAGGCAAAATGGTATTTCCTTTCTCTAAAAGAAAGAAGGGGAGGAGTGGAGAGGAGTTCCCCTTGATGAACTGAATATTTGGAATACTTGCATAAAACAGCAGAGTGTGTGGCAGATCAACTAGTATATGTTTTAAAAGAAAACATAAATTTCTTATTTAAAAAGACCTAATGGATTCTTTATTAATACAATCAATTGGTTAGGTAAACATAAAGGATAAAGTGACTTTTAAGTGTATGTTGTTTTTTTTTTAAAGAAAGATTTCTCATTGGTAGTAAAAAACATTGATGATAAGCATGTGCTGAGCTAAACTATACCAAGATGTCTGGAGACAATAAGTTAGAGGAAACATGCTGCGCATTAGAGATAGAATAGTTAATCCATTATTATGGTGAATTAGAGTTTAAATTGGTATATTTGTATAAAATTGTAATCTGAGACATACTTTGTTTTTTTTATACAGATGACAATTTTTGGAGTTCTGTTTAAATTTTGGCCTCAGTTTTGTGAGTTTAGGAAGAACTTAACTGATGAAAAAATTATGAGTGCTTTAGAGAGAAGACAAGAATATAATAAGCAGAAGAAAAAATTGGCAGTCATAGAAGACGAAAAATTTGCAAAGGTGAGACAAGACTCATTTGGGGTTTAATCAGACTTTTAAAAGATATGTGATATGTGTGAATTTATAGAAGAATTTGGACTAGAGAAAATTACAGAAAAGTTGTAGAATACACATTTTAGTGGGTTTTAAGCCTTCAGTTAGAGGTTTCAGACTTCGTTTTGAATTGAAATTTGTCTCAAATGTCATCTCTTCTATGTGAGGGCCTCCTTGACACTCTCCTAGGCAACTCAAGTACCTCTTCC
Organism: Aselliscus stoliczkanus; assembly: GCA_033961575.1. Lineage (NCBI taxonomy): Eukaryota > Metazoa > Chordata > Mammalia > Chiroptera > Hipposideridae > Aselliscus > Aselliscus stoliczkanus. Next base: position 32,108,356 of record CM066731.1, read on the forward strand.
TCACTGTAGTCTCATTTCTATCTCTTGTAAAATGCATTGTATTGTCTTGTGAATAAGTTTTTGCATCTGTCATTCTTACTGGATTGAGATCCTCAAGGATAGTATCTGTCTTATTCATCTGTGTCTCATAAGCACTTATATCAATGTTCAGCACATGCTCAATTATTAATCATTGTTTACTAAATAAATCAGGAATGAATAAATGAATGAATGAATGGATGAATGAATTAGTGAAAAAATATTATGTACTGGGGACAGCATTTTCAGTATTACAATTGCAGAATGGTACATTGACTGTGAATTTTATAAATATGAATCATGAATTGTTCAGCCTGCCTATTTGTTAGTCTATCTGCTCATTCATCCATTCATATCTCTCTCTCTCTCTTTTCTGTCACTATTTTCTTTGAATTGAATAGGGGTAACTGCTCTGAAGTAATGTATTTTATCTTATTTATAAGCTTATGCATATTCTAATTTTAAAAAGAAATTTAAAAGATGTCAACATAAGAATGTCCAAACCGGTAGAAAAATTTTATGAGTTTGAGTTTATTTGAGCCAAAGAGAGGATACTCCTGGAAGCAAGATCTTAACAGACTGAGAAAAATGCTTTGGAGAATGATAGTTTTCAGTTTCTTTATGCATTTGGAATTAAGGAGGGAATTTAAGGAGAATTACTTGAAGGTGGAGGAAATCAACGTGGGGATTGGATTACAGGATAGTTAACAAGATTATGTTCTCTCTTTAGGGTGGTTATGCTTCTGAGGGGTCTGAAAAGAGGCATTTCAAAAGTATGTTAACCTAGATACACAAAAACAATGGACAGGGCTTGTTTAAGGCAAAAATAAGCCTTTTATTAACTTGTTTGAATGCCCATCATAATCTGCCTTCCCAGTTAGGAATTTATGATCAGATCACCCTGTGAGGCTCCATAGCTCATAGTGTTCAACATGTCTTTCTACATCTTGCTTTTAAACTCAATTTTGTCTTTTAATTATACCTGCACAGCTATACTCAGATGTAGTTTGTTCAATTTAATTGCTGCATACTCTTTCATCATATGAATAAATATACTATTTTTAACTGTTTCTCTATTGTTGGATATTTGTTTCTGGTTTTCAACTTTACAAACAGCCCTGTGGACACCATTCCTGTAAATATCTTCATATTCATATGTATAAAATGTTTTGGAATTGCTGAGTAATGGAGTATATGTGTTTTTAGTAGAGTAGGTTCTGCCATTTTGTTTTCCCTGTGAATGGTCGTTTAGACTTCTACCAACAGTACATGAGAATTCTGCTTTTGCCTATTTGGTGGTCCTCATTTGGTATGTACAGACTTTGAAATTTTTGCCAATCTGATCATGGCAGATAGTATTCATCATGATAATGCATTTATTTACATTTTCCTAGTCATTAGTAAGATGGCACAACTTTTCATATGTTAACTGACTATTTGGATATTTTGATCAGGATTGTAATGAACCTATAGATCAGTTTGCGGAGAATTGATATCATAACAATGTTGTGACTTCCAAAAAAATAAATCCAGTATATCTTTATTAAGTTCTTTACTTTCTCAGGAATGATTTGTAGTTTTTTAAAACAAGTCTTGAATGTATGTTGTAAAATTTATTCCAAAGTATTTCATATTCAAAATAATATATTGCTATGAAATTTTTTAACTTTCAAATTCTAAATCGTTTTTTAGAAAAAATTTATTTTGAAATAATTAATATTCACAGGCAGTTGCAAAGAGAGCACAGAAAACCCATGTAACCGTCACAGTTTTCCCCAATGGCTACATCTTGCAATAGAAAAAAAGGAAACTGACATTGGTAGATGGTATACGATGTATGATCAAAAGATATGGTGAATGTTTAAATAAAAATATTTATTACAATAAAAGACACAGTGCTATTAATCCCCCTCAAAATACTTTCCCTCACATGGAGCGCCTTTATCCCATCATTCTTGCCACTTTCTGAAGCAGTTCTGGAAGTCCTCTTTCATGAGTGTCTTTGGTTGCACTGTCATGGCTGCCTTGATGTCTTGAATTGATTTAAAACATTTACCTTTCATAGTCTTGACTTTGGGAAAAAGCCAGAAGTTGCACAGTGCCAGATCTGGTGAGTAAGGTGGATGAGGACACACCATAATATTTTTATTTGACAGAAATTGCCGTACCAGAAGCAATGTATGACATGGAGCATTGTTATGGCGGAGGATGAAATAAAGACACTCATGAAAGAGGACTTCCAGAACTGCTTCAGAAAGTGGCAAGAATGATGAGATTAAGTGTGTTTGAAGCAAGGAGGAGTATTTTGAGGGGGATTCATGGCACTGTGTTTTTTACTGAAATAATTTTTAAAGTTTTAAACATTCACCTTATCTTTTGATCACATTTTATATAGCTCTATGACATTTTATTGCATGTGTAGATTCAAGTACCAACACTGCATTCAAGATACACCACAAATATCTCCCTTGTGATTGCAAGTCATATCCACCCAATTATCCCTAACGTCTGGCAGCCAAGAATCTGTTCCCCATTTCTATAATTTTGTCATATTGAGAATGTTACATAAATGGAATCATACAGGGTGTGACTTTGAGACTGGCTTTTTTCACTCAATATAAATGTCCTTGAGATCCATCCAAGTTTTTGTGTATATCCGTAGTTCGTCCTCTTTATTGCTGAGTAGTGTTCTATGGTACATCTGCACCACAATTTAACTCTTCACTCATTGAAAGATATTTGAGTTGTTTCCTGTTCAGGGTTATTACAATAAAATATTAATATAGTTACTCCTGCTTTCTTTTGCTGTTGTTTTGGGTACTTTTATTTAATAACAGCTTTATTGAAATTTAATTCACATACCATAAAATTCACACTTTTAAAGAGTACAATTTTGTGGTTTTCATATATTCACGAAGTCATGCACCATCACTGCTACTTAATTTTAGAATATTTTCATCACCCCAAAAAGGAACTCTATACTCATTAGCAGCCACTCCCCATTCCTTCCTCCCTCCAGCCCCTGGAAGCCACTAATCTACTTTCTATATCTGGATAGTTCATATAAATGAAATCATACAATAGTGGTCTTTTGTGACTGGCATCTTTCACTTAGTGTAATATTTTCAAGGTCCATCCATGTTGGAGCATTTATCAGTACTTCATTCTTTTTATGGCCAAATAATATTCCACTGAATGGCTATACTACACTTTTTTATCTATTCATCAGTTGATGTCCATTTAGGTTGTTTCCTCTTTGTAGCTACTATGAATAATGCTGCTGTGTACATTCTTGTACAATTTTATGTGTGGACATATGTTTTCATTTTCCTTGGGACCTGGAAGTTGAATTGTTGGCTCATATGGTAACTATATGTTTAACCTTTTGAGGAACTGCCAAACCTCTCCTAAGCTGCAGAACCAGCTTGCTCTCCTTTGATGTTTGCATGCTATATCTTTTTCCATTCCTTTACTTTACTACCTACCTATATCATTATTTTTAAAGTAAGTTTCCTGTAAACAGCATGAAATTGGCTGATTTTTAAAAATCTACTTTGCCAATCTCTGTCTTTTAATTACAGTATTTAGTCTATTTATCTTTAATGTAATTATTGGTATGTTTGTTAAATCTGCCATTATATTTTTCATTGTGTTTGTTCCCTTTGTTTCAATTTTTTCTGTTTCCTTTGTCTTGAATTTTGTGGATTACTTGAACATTCCTTAGAGTTTCATTTTGGTGTATCTTTGTTTAGATGTTTTAATTGTTGCTTTAGATATTGCTTTATACATACATAATTTACCACAGTCTATTAATGTTGACATTTTATCAGGTTGAGTAAAGCCTAGAAACTATTTCCCTTTAAGGCCCTTTCCTCTCACCTGTTTATAATTATCTTAAATATTTCCTCAACATTTATTGAGAGCCACATGAGACAATTTAATAATTTTTGCTTTAACCATCAAACATAAATTTGGAAACTCAAGAGGAGAAAAGTCTATTCTACTTACCCCTACTTTTGCTCTTTTCATCTTCTTCCTTTCTGATGTTCCAAGATTTATTGTTTTAGTCTTTCTTTTCCCTATAGGTAAGGTATTCTTTCTCACTTACTGCTTTCAGTATTTTTTTTTTTGTCTTTAGTTTTCAAAATTTTGATTGTGAAGTGTCTTGTGTGGATTTCTTTGGGTTTATTCTGTTTGAAGATTGCTCAGGTTCTTGAGCCTGTAGGTTTATGTCTTTTGTCAATTTTGGGGGTTGGTTATATAAATATTATATATGTATGTATACAATTTCTTCCTGATCCGTATGTGTGATTTATATCTGTATTATATATTATTTATATACATATATGGGTCAGAGAGTAAGTGTATATGTCCGAAGGTCAGACAATTAAGTTCATGAACTTTCCACCATGTTCTTAGACAGTGGAAAGTTCATGAACTTAATAGTCTGACTTCTTGTATATACCAGAGGTGCCAAAAAAATGTATACAAGTGAACACTTTGGTCAACATTGCTCAAGCAGCAGTTTCCGTGATCAGAAGTGTCTGGACGCTGATGGTAATGACTTTGAGCACCTCTTGTAATTGCAGAAGTCAAAGGTGACTTGTATTCATATTTTGTTATTGGTATATACTGAGTATTACAATTTTAATACAGTTTTCCTTTCTTAAAATTCGTATACATTTTTTTGGCATCCTCTGTATATATGATGTATGAAATATCTATCTATCTATCTATCTATCTATCTATCTATCTATCTATCTATCATCTATCTATTCAGTCAAACCTCTTCCCCCTTAGACACCTTTTAGCTTCATTTCTGAGAGATTTTTGGCTTTTTCTTCTATCTTTTTTTTTTTTTTTTTTAAAGATTTTATTGGGGAATTGGCGGAGGGGAACAGACAAGTTGCTGTCCCTTTGCTCCTCAGTTTAGTTGCAGAGGATGTCGCTTCACTGTTGGTATTGTCATTGCGCTCTTCCCGGATGAGGCAGATCGGTCTCCGGCCTCTGGATGTCGCTCATCGCGGCTATTGGCAGCTCATGCTTGGCTGCCAGCCGCTCACGCTGGCTGCGGGCCACTCACTGTAGCCTATGGCAGCCCACTGCAGCAGGGGCTGCAGCCCACACCATCACTGGGGCTCGCACAGCCCAGCTCCAGGTGGAGCTGTTGTTAGCTGTAGAGGGCAGTGTCACTTGCCCTCATGTGGGATCCGAACCGGGGCCGCTGGCATCCCAAAACCAGCGCTCAACCAATGCGCCACTCGGCCGGCCCTCTTCTATCTTTTTTTAAGTTCAGTTAACTGTCATTTTACATTTTCCTTTTTATGTTAACTTTTTGTCTGTTTGTCCTGAGTTTCTGGATTTATGATTTGGAGTATTCTTTCATATATGCAAATGTTCCTATAGGAATATTTAATTCATTTTGGGCTTCTATGTTATAATTTTCCTTAGATTCGTGATTGGATTTCTTGGTGAGTAGTCTCATCAACTAATACGTTGGAGTTTTTATTTTCTTATAATGGTTTTATATGGCTATCACTTGTCATTTTGAAATGTCTTTCATTTTCCTCAGCCACCAATTATAGGGATGTAGAACAGTCAGAACTCATACACTATAGATTGGTGTGAAAATTCATAGTCACTTTGGAAAACTATTTAACTTTATCTGGTAAATTAAAAGATGCTCATAGCCTTCAACCTAGCAAATCCACTGTATATACATACATATATCTTAGAGCAATACATGGACACATATATCAGGAGACACATAGCAACCATGTTTTCAATACCCCAAAATAGGAGGCTATCCAAATGTCTATTAATAGGAGATTGGATACATAAATCATGTAGTAGAATACTGTGCTCTGATACACATCAAATAAACTATAACCAGAATAATAAACATGGATGAATATCAGGAGTACGAATTTGAGTAGGAAAGTTGCAAAAGAATAGAACCAGTCCATTCTATTTATATAAAGCTCAAAATCATACAAAACCAAGCAATACAAATGTGGTAAACTATAAGAAAAAGGAATTGTTACAAAATTCAGTAAAGTGGGGGGGCCCGCTGAGTGGTGCAGATGTTAAGCACTGGCTTGGGAAGCCAGTGGCCCCTGTTCGGGTCCCACATATGAGGGCCAGTGACACTGCCCTCAGAAAAACAAAACAAAACAAAATTCAGGAAAGTGATTATCTTTGTGGGTGAGGTGGAGATAGATGATTGGATCAGGAGTAACACAAAGGGAACAAAGGTACTGATAACATGTATTTCTTAAGCTTTGGTGATATTGTTATTCAGGTCTTATGAATGTGTTGTAAATACTTTTGTATGTATTTAATATTCAATAATGTTTTCATGTGAATGATGGTACAAAAAAATAGATCACACTTTCAGAAGTTTATCTTTGGTGACATGTTATATAATGTGGAGGTTGAGGGTATTTCCAGTATAGAATGGTAATCAAAGAAGACACAGGAGCCAGAAAATAAGAGGCGGTACCTACAAAAACTTCCTTCTGAATTTTCCAATGTGGCTTCACATATTATATTTTGTTGATGTATTATGAGTTCCATAACCAGGGGAAAATTCTTACTCATATATAAATGAAATGTTATTAAAGTTAAATGTAGTTATTTTTGGATTATTTATTTAAAAAATTTCTACAACTATTTCCCTTCCAATGGTTTAGGTGATAAATGATAGATAAAATAATACCAAATCTGAATTTTCCCTCCAATTATTCATCTGGCCCAATCTATTGTATGTAATCTGACAAGGAACAGAGTTCACTAAATTAAAATCTTCATATTTACCTTATCCAATGCCTTGAGGCAAGTCCATATCCAGCTGACCTGCATGACTGTGATCCTAAGTTGGAAGGCTCAGGAAGATACTTGGATTTGATTTAGGGAAAAAAAAAAAGATGTCTAACTGATGTATGCTTGTAGCTCTTTTCTGATTGTACCTGTGGCATGTGAATGATTTCACTAATCTTATGAGTCTCACATGAGTCTGCTGTATTTTTTTTTTTTTTTAATTGGGGAATTGGGAGAGGGGAACAGCATTGGGGAATTGGGGGAGGGGAACAGACAAGTTGCTGTCTCTTTTTTTTGTTTGTTTTTTGTTTTGCTGTGTTTTGCTGAGGGCAGTTGCACTGGCCCTCATATGTGGGACCTGAACCGGGGCTGCTGGCATCTCAAGCCAGCTTATAACCAACGCGCCACTCGGCCGGCCCAAGTTGCTATCTCTTTGTTCTTCAGTCTAGTTGCGGAGGACGTTACTTCACTGGCCCATGTTGGTATAGTCATTGCGCTTTTCCCGGATGAGGCAGATGGGTCGCCGGCCCCTGGATGGTCACTCATCGTGGCTATTGGCAGCTCACCCTGGCTGCTGGCTGCTCACGCTGGCTGCCAGCTACTCATGTAGCCTATGGCAGCCCACTGCCGCAGGGGCTGCAGCCTACACCGTTGCCTGGGCTCGCGCAGCCCAGCTCCAGGTGGAGCTGTTGTCAGCTGTAGAGGGCAGTGTCACTGGCCCTCATATGTGGGATCTGAACCCCGGGCCACTGATGTTCCAAGCCAGCTCTCAACCAATGCGCCACTTGGCTGGCCTGAGTCTGCTGTATTTTCTACTAATGTGGCCTAAATAGTCTCTCAACAGAGATTTCATTCTCATCCTTTTCTTATTTCTTTACATATTGATCCCTATGCTATGCTAGGCATATGAATATAGTGTAAGGGTAGATAGACACATATATACAGTTAATTGTAAATTACATAAACAAAATTACCTGAGATCACAGAAAATGAGCAATTAATTATTTGGGGAGAAAGGTAAAGGACCTCATAGAAAAAGAAAATTTGAGTTAATCTTAAAAAGTAGGATTTAATCAAATAGCTCAATATATATTTATTGAAAAAATGAATATGCAGTGCAGAGGATATAAAGATTTCTTACTGCACCACAAACTCTGAGGAAGAACTTCACAGCTTTCTAAGTGTAGTCCTAAGTATTTTCAGTTTGCTTAGACATATGGTAAATATATTGCCTGAAACAAAAGTTGAAACAGGCGGTGTGATAAGAATATAGAAAATCTTAAATTACTGTTTCTCCAGAAAATCCAGGATGCATGTTTGTATCATCAATATTGTACATTGTTTATGGAAGTGCAAAATGATCTTCTCATCTGTCCATATCTATCAACTGGTAACTGCTAACAGGGTTAGATACAAATATTGACAATTGAAAAGCAGCCATTTTATAGGATGAATAACCCTAAAAGATTCTTCTTTTGAATATTCTATTCTTTTTTTTTTTTTTTGAGGGCAGTGTCACTGGCCCTCATATGTGGGACCCGAACCGGGGCCGCTGGCTTCCCAAGCCAGTGCTTAACCACTGCGCCACTTGGCTGGCCCTTCTTTTGAATATTCTTATTATAGGCAATAAACCTTGGCATCTTATTAGTAAATGCAAATTTCACACATACATTTATTTTAATATGGAAGGTATAAGGTAAGGAAGACCAATAGAGCCGAAGATGTTTATTCCAGTATTTTATTGTCAGTGAAGACATAGGAAATGTTAGAAAAAATGAAACTATGAAACCTATGATTTTTTTGTAACATAAAAAAGTATACTCTGAAAAAAAATCAGTTACTGTGAAAAGCATCGGATTTCCCTAGGTAACTATGGGCATAACTCTTAACTCTCTTAACCCCAATTCCACCTATCATCTAATGGTAATAATTTTCATTTCACTTGATTTGAGAGGGATTAATTGAAATGGTAGGTATAAAAAACCATGTATTCTGCCATTAGAAAAGATGAACTAGTGCCATTTGTGACAACATGGATGGATCCTAAATTATTACACTAAGCAAAATAAGTCAGAAAAAGTCAAGAACCATATAATTTCACTGATATGTGGGATATAAAACTGAAAACAACAAAGGAAACAAACATATGAAGAAACAAAAACTCATAGACAATGACAATAGTTTAGTGGTTACCAGAGGGTAAGAGGGGAGGGGGTGGTAGGTAAGGGTAAAAGCGATCAAATAATATGGTGATGGAAAGAAAACTGACTCTGGGTGGTGAACACACAATGTGATATATAGCTGATGTATTACAGAATTGTACACCTGAAACCTATGTAACTTTACGAACCATTGTCACCCCAATAAACTTTAATTTAAAAAAAAAAAAGAAAAGGGACAGCCAAGTGGCGCATTGGTTAAGAGCTGGCTTGGGACGCCAGTGGCCCCAGTTCGGATCCCACATATGAGGGCCAGTGACACTGCCCTCAAAAAAAAAAAAAAAAAAAGAAAGGATCTGTGATTCAATAAATATTTTAAACTTTTAAATGGCAAGCATAAACAAGGTTAAATGACAAGTTAGGAAAACATAAAATGTATGATGTAAGTAAGTTGTAAAAATAAATATAAAAACGGTAACACTTTCAACAGAAAATTGGGTAAAGCGTATTAACAGGTAATTCACAAAGGAAATACAAATGATTAAAAGTATTAAAAGTTGTTCATCCTCACTGGTAACCAAAAACTTGCAGACTGGCAAAGAAGAAAATACCCAGTGTTGTTTGAGGGTATGTGAAAGAGCTGCAAATCTATGTGTTATTGGAGAAATTATAACGTGGTACTTTGTTTCTGAAGGGCAGTTTCACAACATATTGTTTAAAATGTACTTTTCAATCCAAGAAATAAACTTCCAGAAATTTATTCTAAAGGAAAGAACTGGGAAAATGCACCAAGATGTATGTACACTGCATCATCTATAATAGTAAAAAATTTAAAATTACCTAAATTTCTAATAGCGAATATTGATTAAATTATGCATTGTACATTCCTTTACTAGAATATTATTGACCCATGGAAATAATGATAATTGTTTATTCTGTTATTGTTTGACAAATATTTGACTGCATAAGACCATTCACCCATTGAAAATTATGATGCAATTTATTCATTTCATCATCCAACAAATATTTGAAGGTATACTCTGTGTTCTACAGTACTCATACTTGGAGAATGGTAAAAAGACCCTGCCATTTATATTCCTGTTCTATATTTATTCACATAGAAACTTTTCACATTGTACATGAAATGTTTAAAAAGAGCACAAATAATGTGATTCCATTGGTATGAAATTTATGTAATAAATATAAATATTAAAATTATAGATTAAATCTGTGCATTTCCCTAGTGAGAAATTTGGATGGATGTTCATGAAAATGTTTGTAGTGGTTTTTCTTGAATGCTAGAATTTAGGAGTGATTTTTACCTTGTATTTAACGATTTCTCTCATTAATTTTAACATTTTAATATTAATATGAAAGAAAACTAAAGATCAAAACATAGATTAGGTCATGTTAGTGATATTGACTTGATAAAACCTCAGATGTGGTGGTACAAAATATTTTTTCATATGATATTATGACTCCTTAACTAGAAGCTGATATTAATATAGCACTACCTCTTTTGGAAATAATTTAATTTACTATAATTACAGGATGGAATCAAACTATATGCAAGTGCCTCAGGAACAGCTACTTTAGTCAACAGCTCAGTTTTAGGCCTGCAAGCATATGGCCGACAGGTAAGCAATAAAGATATCACAGACACCACTTCCTCTATAGAACACTGGAGAGTGGAACACAGCAGCAGTTCAGTCATTTTACAGTAGTAGTGTGTTTATTTGAAAACGAGGTTAAAATTTTATTTTTATTATTATTATTATTATTATTATTTTAATTTTTTTTTTTGAGGGCATTGTCACTGGCCCTCATATGTGGGACCCGAACCGGGGCTGCTGGCTTCCCAAGACCAGCGCTTAACCACTGCGCCACTCAGCCGGCCTGAGGTTAAAATTTTAATAATTGGAAAGATTGGAAGGGAATTTCCTTGAGCCCTCAGAGAACATTAAAATTTCAGCTGATCTGGGACAATATAATCAAGGAAAATAATTTCTTGATACATATAAAGAAGATTTAAAAGATAGAAGTTGAAATCACTATCTTATTGGAAAAGAGAGAATAAGGCAGATAAAAAACAAGATAGAATATATATAGGTTGTTGTATTCTTGGGTTAAGAGAAGAAAGAAGAATGTCAATGGTTAATTTCAATTTTTTAATTCTTTGAAGTGGTCATGAAGTTGGCTAGTATGTGACCAACTAATACATTTATAGTTTTTATGTTTAGATTTACATTTATAATTTGGACATTACTATCACTTCCCTGAAATTTCATAACTTTAATTTATGTCTATTTAAATGACTTCTATTGAAAATGTTTGCATCTTAAATAATACTAGCTTGAAAAACAATCCTTTTGGTATGTATTTAGGCATATCAAATAAGTTCAGCTACCCAGCTACAATAACTGATAGACTGACACTTTTATTGAGAGAAGAGAAATTTCCAATTTTGTGAACCATAGATTGAAAAAGGTATATTTATAAACAAACAAAAACTCATAGACACAGAAAACATTATAGTGTTTACCAGAGGGAAACAAGAGAAGAGGGAGGTAGAAAAGGGTAAAGAAGGTCAAATATATGGTGACTGAAGGAGATTTGACTTTGGGTGGTGAACATACAATGCAATATACAGATGATGTATTATAGGATTGTACACTTGAAACTTATATAATTTTATTAACTAATGTCACCCCAATAAATTTAATAAAAAAGAAAGTGAAAGAAATTATAAAAATAAAAATAAAATCAAGACTGTTTTATATATAGATATAGATATAGATGTATCTAAAAATGCATGATACCTAATAACATTTGGAAGTACATTCATTAGCATTAAATTTCAGAAACATGGTGTAAAAATAAAGGGAGAAATGTGGAAATAGAGATACAAGGTTTCCAATTTTTACTTTGACACAAGTCAGTATTATCTTGAAGCCTGAAAAAAATAACTCAGTCTCCTCTGAGCCTGTTTACCTAGATGTTAGAAAGAGAAGGGAGAGAGAAAGAGATGATGATGATGGTGATGATGATAATGATGGTGATGATGATGCTGCTGCTGCTGCTGATGCTGTCATATATCTCAAGGTTAAGAAACTAAAAAGCTTTTGGAAATCAAAGACATTTTACAAATATAAGTGACTATTACTATTGCTATTTAATGTATACATGTTGAATTACTCTAGCAATTGGTAAAATAATAATACTGCCATTTAGTGTGGAATGCTCTGCATATGCATTAGTTTCAGATAGATTATGCACATTCAAAAATTGTAATTAATCCAAATGCAAAACTAGCCCCCACAAAAACTTGGATCTTTCCTTGGCACCTAAATTCATAATCAAATTGAATATATAAAGGTGACTGAATAGCTGTAAGAAATCTATAAAGCTTTTGTTTTATAAATATTTTTATAAAGACATTGTTTCACTGAGAAATAGTACATCATCATCCTCATTTTCCATCCTACCCCAACATAGGGCAAGGAAATTTAAAATTTTAGGTCAAGGCTATAGAAAAAGTTACCTTTATTTTATCATAAATATTGTTATTAAAATAGTGTAAGGTAGATTGATAACAATTTGTGGTACCCAGTTAAAAGGTTAAATGGGTTAGTTCTACTTGTGAAAATTCATATAATTATAAATTTATATGTGCATGTTTTATTATATTTAAAAGTTTAATGAAGGCCCTGATACAAGGCATCTTACCGTCAGTTTATTTTTTGTGGCAAGTATTTCCAAAACTCACTTTGAAAATTGTTTTTCTAGCCAACCTGGTGCTATTCGAAGTATATAGAAGCCTTAGAACAGGAAAGGGTTCTTCTTAAAATTCAAGAAGAACTAGAAAAGAAGTTGTTCGCAGGTAATTTTTGCCTTTTGCTTACAAGGTTGCTTTGTTATCTTCTCTCACAGATGAATTTTAGAGGACTTTGCTGAAGATTAGTTCACTGTTTTCCTATTTCTCTTATTTTTGTGCAGGCACACCATCTTTTACAAATGTTAGGCCTACTGCTTCAGGTATGTCTTTCAAAAAGACAGTATCTTCCCACAACATCCAGGGTGAATTTCGAGTGATAGTCTTTAGTTCTTTCTTCCTCATTGTTAGAGTTCTGCCTCTCACCTGGCCATCCAGAATGGAGAGGGCAGGAAGGCATATGAGGACTGACTTCCTACTAATTGATCTGACCCCACAAGTTAGCAGAATTTCAGTTTGTGTGTGTGTGTGTGTGTGTGTGTGTGTCCGTGTGTCCTGTCTCTTTCTTCCTGTCTCTGTTTTTTCTCTGCTGAGGAGGAAAGACTAAGACATATACCTAACACTTTATCCCATTTCCAGAGTGACAGCACTCGTGTGAGTCTATACCCTGTTGCTGATAGGTGCAAGGTAAGTCATAAATTGAAATTTATTCAGTCCTACCTATGCCCTTCTAACATACACACTCATGCCCTTTCACAGCTACACAGATGTACACACACAAAATACACACATGCACACATGTACACCGTACATACACACACCAGATAAACACATGCACACCACACACACACACACACACACACACACACACACACACACATCACTAACAAATTCATAGGTAGTAGCACTTTGCCTCCCTTCTGAATGGCACAATCTCTTGAAAAGGAAGATCTCTGGGGAATGATCATTACTACTTCTGTTTACTCTTTATCTATTCTTCTCTTCCACAAACAAAATGTATGGAAGCATGGACTCTAGGTCAGTTTCCCAAGTTTCCAAGCTTCTTTTTCCCAAGTTAGGAATATAAAAAGGAACTGAAAATAAAGAACTGAAGATCAAGCCGGGGTCCTTCTCTCATACAGATATTGATGTGATTCTACAGTTTGGATTGGATACTAATGTTAGAGTGTAACAATGCCCTTACAAAGTAAAATGCTAGTATAATGTAGTATATATCTAACCCATTGACCCAATACTTGAAGAGTCCAGGACAAGTCCCTTTTCTCGTATCTTCTGTCTTACAACTTACCTTTTTATTTCTCACAATCCTTAGTTTTCTGATTTGGGGGAGGGTTTGATGAGCAGACCTTTATGTTCCGAGGCTGCTCATCTTTTTTTCTCTTCTGGTTTATCCTAGCCGCTATACCTTTCACTCAGTTCCCCATCCTCCTAGTTCAACCGTACATTGCCGCCAACATTTAGAGTACACTGACACACATGTTAATTTTTTATCCATAAAATTCTATGTGAGGTTTTTTTTTGGTTTGTTTTGGATTTATGTTTTCTATAACTAATATTTTCAACCATTTGTTTTTCTTTTGCAGGAATTCTTTAAACCAAATTTAACTGACATGGAAGCTCAAGTGATTTTTTTTTTTTTGATGATCTGCAATTAGAGCAAGCGTACCATCTAAATAAATTTTGGCTTGTTTTACTCCCAGGGTTTTAAAATTATAGCTATTCTATACACATGACATAATCTGGACTTCTATCCAGATTAGAAAGATCAAAATATTTTTCGTATTACAGACCTTAAGGAGATATAATGTTATGCTCCTCAAGAAATCTTTCAATGAGGTTTTTTTTAGCATTTACTGTATTTTGTTAGCAGATATATTCAGCAGGTACTTAGGGACCTTATTTTCCAAGCAATAAATTGGCCCAACACATAAAGGGAAGAGCCCTCCCTACCCCATCCCTGTCCCCAACTCTAAAGGAACCACATATTAAAGCATTGGCTGTCAAACTTTAGTGTGCGTAAGACTCACTTGTGGCATTTACTAGCAATGCAGTTTCCTGGGCTCACTCTTTGAGAGTCTGATTCAGTAGTACTTGGGCAGGACCCAGACATCTTCCTCTCTAACAGACATACCAGGTGGTTCTGGCGCAGCTGTTCCACAGGCCATTTTTTGTGATAAACTGTTAAGATAGCAAGAGAAGAGCCTTAAAAGGTAAAAGCCCTCTTATTAAGTGGAGTTACACTTACAGCAGAGAGAACCCAGACATATACCCTTCTCTTTCCTGGAGGGAACGAAGAATGTGTAAGAAATGACCTGGAGGATGAAACTTCACCGACTCTAGGCTTCAGGATGCAAAAGCTGCAAGCACTATGACCTGATTATGGAATTTGAAGCATTGGACTTTCACTCTAATACAGCCCCAGAAAGTATTTTCAAAGTAGAAACTGCCAGTCCTAATTCTCCAAAGAGTTAGAGATTTTAAAGAGGAAAAGCATCGGGAGGCACACTTCAGAGATCTTTTTCATTTTCCTATATAGCAGTGTTTTTTGGGAACTTTTAAAAAAGCATTGGAACCCTGTAGTTTTCTCTGCTCCCACACTGTCCCATACCCTATAGTGGCCGTGAAGTTTTTATCTTTTTTTCCTATTCATTGCCTTTGTTCTTTGTGTCTGTTTTTGTATTTCATTCTTTTTCTGTTTTTTCTTGGTTTAAATTGAGCATTTTATGTAATTCTATTTTCTCTCCTCTCTTAGCACATCAATTATACTTCTTTTTTAACATTTTCTTATTTGTGGCTCTACGGTATGCAATATACATTTACAAGTAATAAAAAGCCACTTTCAAAATCCACTTTCAAGTAACACTCTACCACTTCATGGGTAGTACAAGTACCTTATATCAAAGTTACCTAATTCCTTCCTCCTGGTCCTTATCATACTGCTGTCAATTCGTTTCACTTTTCCATAAGCTAGAATCACTAAATGCATTATTGCTATTATTATTCTGAACAAACTGTTTTCTATTAGGTTGATTAAGAAGAAGAAAATAAAACATATTATTTTACTTCCATTTATTCCTTCTCTAATGCTCTTCTCTTCATGTAGATCTGAGTTCCTGATCTATATCATTTCCCTTCTCTCCAAAGAACTTCTTTTAACGTGTTTAATGGAGACAAATTCTCTCATTTTTTGTTTGTCTTCAAAAGTCTGTATTTCTCCTTCACTTTTGAAGGATAATTTCACTGAATACAGAATTCTTCATTAGTGGATTTTCTTTCTGTCAACACTTCAAATATTTTACTCCACTCTCTTCTTGATTGCATGGTTTCTGAAGAGAAGTTGAATGCAATTCTTACCTTGTCTCCCTGGCTTCTTTCAAGATTTTTTCTTGGTGTTTGGTTTTCTGCAATTTAAATATAGATGTAGTTTTTTGGTATTCCTGCTTGGGTTCTCTGAGCTTCCTGGATCAGTGGTTTGATGTCTGTTACTAATTTTGGGAAATTCTCAATCATTATTACTTCAAATATTTCTTCTATTCCTTTCTCTTTCTTCTCCCTCTGGTATTTCCATTATACATATGTTACAGCTTTTGTAATTGTCCCACAGTTCTTGGGTATTATGTTCTATCCTTTTCATTGTTTTATTTTTCTTTTTGCATTTCCATTTTGGAATTTTCTATTGACCTCTCTTCACACTGATTCTTTCCTCAATTGTGTCTAATGTATGGATGAGCCCATCAAAGGCATTCTTCATTTTTTTTGGTGCTTTCTACTTTTAGCATTTCTTTTTGATTCTTTTGTAGAATTTCCATCTCTCTACTGACATTACCCATCTATTCTTATGTGTTGTCCACTATTTTATTAGATCTCTTAGGATATTAATCATAGTCATTTAAAATTTCTAGTCTAATAATTCCAAAATCTCTGCCATTTCTGAGTCTGATTTTGATGCTTGCTTTGTCTCTTCAGTCTGTGGGTATTTTGTTGTTTGTTTTGTTTTTTTTGACTTTTAGCATGCCTTGTCTTGTAGAAGGCAGAACATGAATGTGTCAGGACAAGGAAGTGAGGTATATGAGTGTAATGCAGGGGCTCAGCTCCAGACGGGGGAGGTCGAAAAGGAACAACAATAGAACCATGAATAGGGGTTCATACTACTATATTCTTGAGGGCGGCCAGTCAAGAACGAGAAGCAAACATCCACCAGTACCCCAAAAAGGGGCCTTCCTGCACCACAGTCTCAATGGCAGCCGGGTGAGATGCAGGAAGTAGGATCCATAAGATCTGCAAGATCCCCATTTGCCGACTGGTTACAGCTGATGGCCAACTAGTTACATATAGTGCTTGCATGTGCAGGTTACTTACATAGCTGAGCCAGCACCTTTCCACGTGAGACTAAGAGCCTGGAAACAGCTCTCTGGGACTCGGTCCCAACAATGAGCCTTTAGGGTGAAGGTTTTAATGTTTATCTGGCTAGGAGTTAGGCTATACTTACTGTTTGCTGAAGCTGTGGTGTTAGAGGCTGAAATTTCCCTCCATGTCCTTGTTTTTGTCTTCTCTGTTGTTTTGAGTTTTCCTAGAGACTCCTTAATAGGCTGTGAGCCTTGCAGTTCTTTTAGCTATAGTCCTTGTTATTATTAATGTGGTCGTGGAGTGTGGGGGGGAGGGGAAGCATTTTATAGTCCTATGATTAAATTTCAGTCTTTCAGTGAGCCTGAGTTAGGTATTTCCCTTCCCTCAGGTTAGGCTTTGGTAAAACACCAGTCTATTAGGCTCTGGTAAAATAGTTGCCCTTGAGGACAGGCCTTATTGGGAAGAACAGAGAACTCTGGGTGTATTTCAAAATGGTTACTTTACCCCTCCTCCACCAGATGAAGGAGGGTATTTTTCTCTGATCTTTATAGTGAGAAGCTGATGGAGCTCCTAGAAGTAAAACTCAAGAATGTGTCCCCCACCTACCCCAATACACACACCAAGACAGGGTCCTCTTGAAGTTTTTAATGCTTAAGCTAGTCTAAATTGAGCCTCTAGCAATTTGTCAATTACAATTTAAGGTATTCCTACCAATACTGGATCCTGCTTCTGGCTTCTGCTCCTGGGCTTCTGCTCCTGCTAAGCTGTGATCCTCTGTCTCTGCCTGTCTGTCTCTCCAATTTTGGGGGCAGCAGTTTGCCCCGCTACTGCAGTTCTTTGAAGGATCTAAGAAGAGTTGTTGATTTTTCATTTGTTCAGCTTTCTTCTTGTTGTAAAGAGAATAGTGATGACTTCTGAGCACTGTACATATTGGAGGAGAGCACTGAAGTTTGACACCAGTATTTTAGAGTGCTCTGTGGTCAATTTTATTCCTAAAATAAAATGAAGTTAATTTAAGTTAATATATCTCATATATGGCAATTTTAAAATTTTAAGTTTATATATCTTACATATGGCAATTTTTGTATTATGAATATTTACATGTTCAGTTTTGGTCTACCCTCAAAGCATCCCACAGCATGGGCTAGTCTCAATTTTTGCCACTAGAGACCATTTCCTTATGTTCGTATGCTCAGGAACTATCTTCTGGTTGGTTCTACTGATTCTTCTTAACATCTCTTCAGTACATCTTCTCTTTCTCCCATCCCACATTGCATGCCTTATTTCATATTCTTATTACCTCGAATCTGAGTCCTAATTAGTATCTTTTTCTCTTTCTTGGCCACCCTCCAACTGCCCTCAAAGTGATCTTTCTAAAATGCATGCATACCTTCTTATGATATTATCGTGCCTAAATCCTTCATTGAGGTGATTGGCAAACCTGTTACTGATAAAATAGAAGTTCCTTACTTAGCATAACATACATATAAGGCCCTCCTCTCTTCTGATATAGACATTTAGATGAGGCATTTGTTCAGTATGCCAGGCCTCTACCCACTCTATGCTGGTACACCTCCCCAGTTGTGACAACTTGAAATATCTCCAGACATTGCCAAATCATCTCTAGTTGAAAACCACTGCTTTAGACTTTGCAACATTTTTATGTTTTGGATTTTGAAACCTCTAATTACAATGGAACCTTTAAATTCTAGTTTCCCAGCATATCATTTTTTAAAAAATGTATCACACCTGCTAGCCAATAGTGCCTTCTAACTGATGATGACTTGCTTATTTCAGTATCCATATTACCACTTGAATAATTTCTCTTCCTTTATATCATCTTTGGAAATATAATGCCTAAAGGGGATACTCAGCCAATGTTTTAATTAATAAAATTCAAAATCAATTCCATACTTGCATTTAAAGTAATATGTACTATATTTTAGGTAATCTTAAAAGGACTCTTAAATCTGACTTGGGTTTGTACAAATAAATAAATTCTAATTGTGCTATATGTTTGCATCTGATGTGCTTCTTGATTTTACGTGTTCTCATAAAGAAAAGACAACTTACTTTTGGAAAAGTACTAGGTTTTAAAAACATGCAAATTACCATGTATACTACGTCAGCTTATACACTTCAAAACATAGGAAAATTGAGCTCATGCTTTGTTTACATTATTGCTTGGGGTGAATAAGTGTATTTTTTTTTTTTTGAGGTCAGTGTCAATGGCCCTCATATGTGGGACCCGAACCGGGGCCGCTGGCTTCCCAAGCCAGCACTTAACCACAGCGCCACTCAGCCGGCCCAATGAGTATATTTTGAAATAAGTACAATAGTAAAGTAATCCAAAAGTAATTTGGCCAGTTGGGTCAGATTCGGCTTGTGTATATTATTTATTAATAAGAAAATTTAGTATTAAAGATATAACCTAATTCATGTTACATTTCTTAGACTGTATCTTTATCATTTGTCATATAATTGAAAAATAATTCATAGTAATAATCTGTGAATTATTGTTTTTTCTTTTTTTTTTTAAGTTTGTAGCAGAGGATAGTTTATTAGAGTAGAAAGTAACAGCTCTCAAAACGCGAGGGGGTCCCGATTGAGTCGCCCTTGTTTTTTTCTTAATTGGCATGCTCCTTTTAAAATTACAGTGACCTTTCTGAGTCAAAAAATATCTCAATTGGTATATATCCAATGATTTAGTAAAATTTGATTCTAATCTTAAATCTGTGACTTCCTTTTTGATTTGGGGACATTTATTTTACCTCTGAGACTCAGTTTACTTATGTATAAAGAACAGAGGGTCCTTTTATCCTTAGCTCTAATATTACGTGATTCTATGAGTTTATAATATTGGATTTTTTTTTTTTTTTTTGAGGGCAGTGTCACTGGCCCTCATATGGGGGATCTGAATCGGAGCCGCTGGCTTCCCAAGCCAGCGCTTAACCACCGCGCCGCTCGGCCGGCCCTAATATTGGATCTTTTTGATGTATAATCTGTAGCTTTTTGGTACATCCGTCAGTGAACATTTATTTGTATATTTTGAATTAGAACCTTAGATCAAAAGATGAAAAGAAAAATTCTACCTCTATATGATTTCCTTTTCTAGAGTCAAATACTTAGGGTGTAGGCTTGAAACAGTTACTTTTTGAGAAACCTCTTCTTTATGGTAATTATTATAAAACTAATGAATATACTTATTAAAAAATATTCAATAATACATGATCATATTGGGTGGTAATCTCCCTCCTTACCTTCATTGTGATAGAGACTGCTGTTTTCCAACATACAGATGGTGCCAAAAAAATGTATGGACATTTTAAGAGAGGAAAGCTGTATTAAAATTGTAATATGCAATATATACTGATCACAAAAGATGAATACAAGTCACATTTGATTTCTGCAATTACAAGAGGTGCTCAAAGTGGTTACCATCAGTGTCCAGACATTCTGATTATGGCGAAATACTGCTTGAGCAACGTTGACCAAAATGTCCACTTGTATACATTTTTTTGGCACCCCCAGTATATATGACTCTTATTCCTTTTAGTAATGGAATCCCCAAATTTTAGTTGTGCCCATGACTACCTCACTGTAGTTAATTATTTCCCAATCAACCTCGCAGATAGATATGCCATGTGACCAATGTTGGGCCAAGGGGATGTAAACAAAAGTGTGAAAGTTTCATTAAAATCTTTTAAAAATGAAAATGCTTGCTAACCATTTTATATTTCCTCTTCCTGTAAGCTGACTCCCAGCTGTAGTGCTGGCTGACGAGGTTCCACAATATAGATGGGCACCACACTAAGGAATTATGCAGCTTAGGTCTCTGGATGGCATCATGAAGGAGAGATGCCTCACTCTGAACTGTTGTTTGAGAGAAAAACAAATTCCTATCCTGTTTGGGTTACTTTATTTTTGTGCCTTTTTGTTATAGTAGCTTATATGCTATACCTTAACTAATACAAAAATTGCTACCAGGAGTAGGGCACTGCAATAACAAAAACCTAAAGTATGGGATGTGCATATGACTAAGCAGTCAGTCAGTGAGCACCAAAGAAACAGGTAATTGAAGGCTTGAAAACTGGTGACCTTTGCAATGTCACTGCAAAATAGTTTGTGAAATTGTTTTTTCTGATAACTGGGAAGGTAGACCATGTACCATTTGTCCCCTTACCTTGCTTTCTTAATTAATTAATTAATTTAGTTAGTTAGTTACAATTCAATATGATTTATTAGTTTGAGATGTACAGCATAGTGGTTAGACATTTATATAATTTGTGCAGTGATTCCCCCAATTAGTCTAGTGCCCACCTGGCATTCTACAGAGTTGCTGCAACATTATTGACTATATTCTCTATGCTCTACTCTACATCCCCATGGCTACTTTGTAACCACTGGTTCCTGCTTCTTAATCCCTTCCTGTTTTCCACCCAGCTCTGAGCCCTTCTCCCCTCTGACAATCATTAGTCTGTTCTATGAGTCTGTTTCTGTTTTGTTTATTCATTTGTTCTTTAGATTCCACATATAAGTGAAATCATATAATATTTGTCTTTCTCAGTCTGACTTATTTCATTTAGTATAATACCCTCTGGGTCCACCCATGCTGTCGCAAATGGTAAGATTTCAGTCTTTTTCTATGTGTACCACAATTTCTTTATCTAATTGTCTATTGATGGGCACTTAAGTTGCTTCCATATCTTGGCTATTGTGTATAATGCTGCCATGAACATAAGGGTGCATATATTTTTTTTAATTAATATTTTGGATTTTTTTGGGTAAATACTCAGGAGTTGGAATTGTTGGGCTTTAAGGTAGTTTTTTTTTTTTTAATTTTTTCAGGAATCTCTGCACCATTTTCCATAGTAGCTGCACCAATTTGCAATTCCAGAAACAGTGTATGAGGGTTCCATTTTCTGTGCATCCTTACTATATTAGTTATTTGTTGGTTTATTGTTGATAGTCATTCAGACACGAGTGAGATGGTATCTTATTTGCATTTTTCTGATGATTACTGATGTTGAGCACCTTTTCATATGTCTATTGGCCACCTGTATGTCGTCTTTTAAAGAAATGTCAAATGCCCATTTGTTAATTGGATTGTTTGTCTTTTTGCTGGTGAGTTACATAATTATTTAATAAATTTTGGATATTAACCCCTTATTAAGTGTATCATAGGTGAATATCTTTTATTTAATAGGCTCTCTTTTCCTTTTGTTAATGATATCCTTTGCGGTGCAAAAGCTTTTTAGTTTAATGTAGTCCCACTTGTTTATTTTTTCTTTTGTTTTCCTTAACTGAGAAGAGGTATCAGAAAAAATGTTATTAAGAACAAAGGCAGAAGGGTTGCCGAGTGGCGCGGTGGTTAAGCACTGGCTTGGGAAGCCAGTGGCCCCGGTTCGGTCCCACATATGAGGGCCAGTGACACTGCTGTCCAAAAAAGAACAAAGGCAGAGAGTTTACTGCCTATTTCTTATTCTAGGAGTTTTATGGTGTTGGGTCTTCCATTTAAATCTTTAATCCATTTTGAGTTCATTATTGTATATGGCATAAGAAGGTGGTATCTTCCCAGTTTTGTTTTGTTTTTTGCCACTTACTGAGTAGATGGTCTTTACCCCAATGTAAATTCATGCTTCCTTTTTCATAGGTTAAATGACCACATAGACATGGGTTTATTTCTGGGCTCTCTATTTTGTTCCACTGATCTATATGTCTCTTTTTATGCCAGTACCATGCTGTTTTGATTACAATAGCCTGGTAGTATAGTTTGATATCAAGTAGCATGAAAGCTCCAATTTTGTTCTTCTTTCACAAGATTGCTGTGGCTATTTGGCATCTTTTGTGGTTTAATATAAATTTTAGGATTATTTGCCCTACGTCTGTGAAAAATGTCATTGGTATTTTAATAAGGATTGCATTGATTTTATAGATTGCTTTGGGTATGGACATTTTAACTATATTAATTCTTCCTATCCATCAGCATGAACTATATTTCCATTTATTTGTATCTTCTTTAATTTCTCTCTTCAATGCCCTATAATTTTCTGAGTACAAGTATTTTACTTCCTTGGTTAAATTTAGTCTCTAGGTATTTAATACTTCTTGATGCAATTGTAAATGGGATTGCTTTCTTAATTTCTATTTCTAATAGTTCATTATTGGTGTATAAAATGCAACTGATTTCTGTATATTAATTTTGTATCCTGATACTTAACTGAATTTATTTATCAGTTCTAATAGTTTTTTGGTGGACTCTTTGGAGTTCTCTCTATATAGTGTCATGTCATCTGCAAATAATGACAATTTTACTTCTTCCTTTCCCATTTGTGTGCCTTTTATTTTATTTTGTTTTATTTTTTTCTTGTCTGACTGCTGTGGCTAGAGCTTCCGCTTTGCTGAGAGTTTTTTTTTTTTTTATCATAAATGGATGTTGGATTTTATCAAATGCTTTTCCTGCATCAATTGATATGACCATATGAATTTTTATTTTTAAATTTTGTTCATGTAGTGTATCATGTTAATTGATTTGTGGATATTAAACCAACCTTGCATAGCAGGAATGAATCCCACTTGATTGTGGTGTATGATCTTTTAAATATATTGTTGGATTTGGTAGGCTAATATTTTGTAGAGGATTTTTGCATCTACATTCATTAGGGATATTGGCCTATAGTTTTCTTTTTTTGTAATATTTTTGTCTGGTTTTGGAATCAGGATAATAGTGGCCTTGTAAAATGAGCTTGGGAGCCTCCTTTCCTCTTGGATGTTTTGGAATAGTTTGAGGAGAATGGGTGTTAATACTTTTTTTTAAAAAAAGATTTTATTGAGAAACTTTTTTTTCTAGGACCCATCAGCTCCAAGTCAAGTAGCTGTCTTCAGTCTAGTTGTGGAAGGCACAGCTCCGCAGGCCATGCGGGGATCAAAGCACAACCATGGTGCCATGAGCATCACATTCAAACCACCTTAGCCAACCGTGCCCCAATACTTTTTAATGTTTGGTAAAATTCACCTGTGAAGCCATCTGGTCCAGGACTTTTGTTTGTTGGGAGCTTATTGCTTACTGATTCAGTTTCATTGGTAGTAATCAGACTGTTCAGATTTTCTGTTTCTTCTTAATTCAGCCTTGGATGATTGTATGCTTCTAGGAACTTACCCATTTATTCCAGATTGTCTACTTTGTTGGCATATAGTTGCTCATAGTATTTTCTTAAAATTTTTGTATTTCTGCAGTGTCAGTTGTGTCACTTCTCTTTCATTTCTGATTTTATTTATTTGGGTCTCTCTTTCTCTCTCTTTTTAGCTGAGCCATCCTGCCACCTGTTGGCAGCTCAATGGCAGCTCAGCTCGGGCTGGGCATCAAATTGCTGTTGCTCAGAGCTCAGCTTGCACTCTTGAGTGAGCTCTTAACCAACTTAAATGAGTCTTGTTAAAGGTTTGTCAATTTTGTTCATCTTTTTAAAAAAACCTGGTCTTGGTTTTATCAATCTTTTCTATTGTTTTCTAGTCTCTATTTTGTTTATTTCCATTTGACCTTTATTATTTCCTTCCTTGTATTCACTTCGGGCTTTGTTTGCTGTTCTTTTTCCAGTTTCCTTAAGTGTAAAGATAGACTGTTGATTTGAGATTTTTTTCTTATTTCTTCAGGTAGGCCTGCACTGCTATGAATTTCCCCGTTAGGACTGCTTGCGCTGTGCCCCATACAGTTTTGGTCATTAAGTTTTCATGTTCATTTGTCTCAAGGTATCTTTTGGTATTTTCCTTGATCTCATTGTTGACCCATTCATTATTTAGTAGCATGTTATTTAGCTTCCATGTGTTTGTTTTTCAGTTTTTTTCTTGTGATTGATTTCTAGTTTCATACCACTGTGTTTAAAGACACTTTTATCATTTCAATCTTCTTAAATTTACTGAGACTTGTTTTGTGGCCTACCATGTGGTCTATCTTGGAAAATGTTCCATCTGCACTTCAAAAGAATGTATTTTCTGCTTGCTTTGGGGTGAAATGCTCTAAAAATATCAATTAAATCCATCTGGCCTAGTGTGTCATTTAAGGCAGCTGTTTCCTCTTTGATTTTCTCTCTGACGATCTGTCCATTGGTGTCAGTAAGGGGTTAAAGTCCCCTACTATGATTATGTTGCTGTTGTCTCTGTCTTGATAACAGTCAATATTTGTTTTGCATTTTTAGTTGCTCCTATGTTGTGTGCCTAAATGTTTACTAGAGTTATGTCCTCTTGTTGGATTGATCCCCTTATCATTATGTAATATCCTTCTTTGTTTCTTATTATCGTCTTCATTTTAAAGCCTGTTTTGTCCAATATAGTATTGATACTCCAGCTTTTTTCTCATTTTCATTTGTGTGAAATATCTTTTTCTATCCTTCTACTGTCAGTCTGTGTGTATCTTTCAATCTGTGGATCTAGGACCCAATCTGAGGTGGGTCTGTTGTAGACAGCATATGCATGGGTCTTGTTTTCTATTCCACTCAACTACCTTATGTCTTTTGATTGCAGCTTTTAATCAATTTACATTTAAAGTGATTATTGAGAGGTACATAGTTAATGCCATTTTATTATTCATATTTTTGATCTTCATTACTTAGTTTTTTTTCTCCTTTCTTCTTCTTAAAGAAGTCCTTTTAAAGTTTTCTGTAATACTGGCTTGATGGTAATGAATTCCTTTAGCTTTTTCTTATCTGGGAAGCTCTTTATCTCTCCTTCAATTTTAAATGATGACCTTGCTGGGTAGAGTAGTCTTGGTTGTAGGCCCTTGTTTTTCATCACTTTGATTATTTCCTGCTACTTCCTTCTGGCCTGCAAAATTTCTGTAAAGAAATCAGCTGATAGTCTTTTGGGAGTATCCATCTGAATAACTATTTGTCTTTTTCTTGCTGCTTTTAGGGCTCTCTTTTTGTCTTTAACCTATGCTATTTTAACTATGATGCGTCTTGGTGTGGGCCTTGGTTTGGTTTCATCTTGTTTGGGACTCTCTGATTCTTGGGCTTGTATGTCTATTTCCTTCACAAGATTGGGGAAGTTTTCAGTCATTATTTCCTCAAATAAGTTCTCAATTCCATGCTTCCTCTCTTATCCTTTTGGTCCTCCTATGATGTGAATGTTTTGTTTGATGCTGTCCCACAGGTCCCTTAAACTAGTTTCATTGTTTTTTGTTTTTTTCTTTTTGTTGTTCTGATTGTATTCTGCTACTTTGTATTCCATATTGCTGATTCTGCCCTCTACTTCATCTAATCTGCTGTTGATTCCTTCTAGTGTATTCTTCATTTCAGTTATTCTATTCTTGATTTCTGACTGGTTCTTTTTAATGGTTCCTACATCCTTTGTTATGTTTGCTATCTCTGTTGAAATTCTCACTTAAGTTCCTTAAGCATTCTTATAATCAGTGTTTTAAACTCTGTCTCTGGTAGGTTGGTTGCCTCCATTTTATTCAGTTCAGTTTCTGAAGGTTTCTTCTGTTCATTTATTTGGGACATGTTTTTTTGTTTCCTCATTCTGGCTGCTGCATTGTGTTTGCTTCTATATATTAGGTAGATCTTTTATGTCTCTCAGTCTTTGCTGGGTAGCCTTATATAGTATATGTTCTGTGTATTTGAATTGCATAGTCTAACACTGTCAAGATGGCACCCACCTGCCAGCTGCCCAGGAGGAGGATTCTACACAGGGAAAATGGCTGCTGTCCCTCCAGTCCTTGCTTGAAGCCACATAACTCAGCCTTTCCCTGTATGTCTCTGACACCTCTACCCAGTCACTGTCCCCCACCAGAGCCCTGGGTGTGTGTCTCCGAGTAAGTGAGTCTGTGTGCATATGCCCATAGCTTTTTAAAGGAAGTGGTCCAAAAAATACATACATATACATACAGAGGGTACCAAAAAAATGTATACACATTTTAATAAAGGAAAACTATTAAAATTGTAATACTCCATATACAAGTATATGGATAACAAAAGATGAATACAAATCACATTTGACTTCCGCAATTACAAAAGGTACTAAAAGTGGTTACCAGCAGCATCCAACAATGGCCTCACTGTGGCCCAAAACCAGGTGCTGAATTTAATTAAGGCTTGCCCAAGACCTGAAGGATTGAACTTGCATGAACTCTAGAACCAGCTCCAGCACATGACAGTAGCCTCAATCAAGGAAGCTATGCATTTTCTAAGCAACAAAGGACACATCTATTCCACTGTGGATGATGACCATTTTAAATCCACAGACATATTTTTCAGCGGGACCTATTTTCACTGTCTGTTGTCTCCAGCTGTGCACATGTTTGGGCAATTAACTTATAGAAAGTAGGTTTCATCTATAAAAAGCCTCAATTGACATCCTTTTGAAACTTACTGCTCTCTTGTTTCTTTGATGCTCAAAGGGATCTAGGCAACTGACTGGGATGTAAGCCAGAGTGGATTTCCAAAGAAGTTACAAATTAGCTAGATATAATATCAGGATAGATAGAAATAGAAAAGGGATGCTACCAAGAGAGTTGAGTGGTATTACTTAAATAATACAGTAATACTAGGAGTCTCTATTCCTAAAATATTTCCTGTTGAGAGAAGAATAGGACTAGGGTGTGTGAGCAGAGAACTTAGTCAAGAAACCCAATAACTTCTGCTTGTTTTTGTTCCCCATTTTGGTTATGCAGTATTACTTTCAGAATTGCACTTTCCTTCACCGTGTTATGACTGCTGCCCAAACTATTTTTATAAACATGAGGTTCTATAGTGGTGGCCTCAGGCAGAAGAGAGGAAGAGATGTTACCATGTTTTGCACAAAATAAGTACATCATATCTTTAATAAAATAGTTCCATTATTGCAAAAATAAATAAGTAAAGTCCAAAAATAATTTAGTGTAATACACTGTACTAATAAAGACAAAATCATGTGACTATTTCAATAGACAAAGAAGCATTTGATGAAATCCAGTACATATTCTAATAGAATTCTCAGCAAGTTAGGAGTAAAAGGAAACTTCCTCAAGCTAATAAAGAGTATCTACAAAAAACCTACAGCTAACATTGTGTTTAATGGTGAAAAATTAAAAGCTTTCCCTCTAAGATTGGAACCGAGACAAGAATGTACACTCTTTCCACTTCTCTTTATTTTGTACTAGAGATTCTAGACAGTACAATCAGGCAAGAAAAGGGAAATGAAGAAGTAAAACTGTCTTTATTTGCATATTGCATGTTTCTGTGTGTAGAAATTTCTAAGGAATCCACAAAAACTAGACCTAATACACGAGTTCAGTAAGGTTTCAGAATTCATGGTCAGTTTACAAAATCTATTTTATTTCCCTGTGGGAAAGCTATTAAGAAAATTTGCCTTCATTGGCTAATGTTAACTTTTGTCTGTTGGCTTTTTGTTCCATCACATGAGAGACTGCATGTGGGATCATGGTTAGCTTAGGGTTAAGAGAATTCTTGGTTAGGATTTGAGAGAATTCCCAGCTTTGTTTCATTCCTGGCAGGGGAGATATGAGATGATGTTCCTTTCTGTCTGTTTCACCTGCATCAGCAGAGGAAGTGAAGAAATAGCTAAGTTATTTCAAGATGATGTGACAGACACATTGCCAAACTTTGGAAGGCCTTGGACCAATGGTACCAGGCGATAACAGTAGGTATTGTTTCATCCGCTGGATAGGAAACATTCTTATCATTAACTGCCAAACCCTCCCAGAACTGGCTACTCCTTGGGAGGGGAAGCAGGAACAAGAAAACTTGGCTCTGGGGTGCATTTAAGGGATATATAAGACAGACCTCAGGTGGCATTATATATATATATATATTTTAGCTGAGCCATCCTGCCACCTGTTGGCAGTTCCGCAGCAGCTCAGCTCAGGCTGGGCATCAAACTGCTGTTGCTCAGAGCTCAGCTCACACCCTTGAGTGAGCTCTTAACCAACTGAGCCACTTGGCCGGCCCATAATATATGTATTGATTGCTGTTGGATTGCTGTTTCAAGATATTGCTCTTCAAGAGATTGCTGTTTCAGGACTGCTTTTCAAGATTGGATTGTTTCAGAGTAAGAGATTGAAACTTGTCTCAATGGACAGTAAAGAATTCTTTTGTTGGTGAGTTGTCATTATTGTAGCATCTTTGGAAACTTGTGAACAGCTTAGAGCTTACAGCATCAGGAGATGCCCTGGCTGCTGAACTGGACCTGGTGAAGTCTGGCTGGTTCCCAACCTCTCCAGCATTATTTCCCTGGGAACTTGTATGCAGCTTGCAGCTTGCAGCATCAGGAGATGCTCTGACTTCCAGGCCTGGACCTGGTGAGGTCTGGCTGATTCCCAACCTCTCCAATGTTGTTTCCTCACAGTTTTGGTGAGCTTTTGGCATATACTGTTATTAGTTAACATCTAATCAGATTTACTACTGTATTTGCATACTCCTTATTGATTTCATTTGTGTATTTAGCCAAATTGATTTTATAGCCTAGTTTTAAGTGTCTTCACCTTTTGTAATTGCCTTTCTTTTGATTGTCTTCATTGCCTTTGTCTCTTGCTATTGTATACTACTAACTCAACTGATTGGATATTGCTACCCAAATTGATTGGATTTTACATAATAAATTAAATATTGCTAAATAAATTAATTAGTTCCCCCTAGCGTGTGCTCCCCCTTCTTCCCCCTGCCCCAACACCCCCCCACACACTCATCATTACATTCCCTATGCTAGCAATAAAGAAACAAAAAATGGACACAATGAACACATTCTATTCACAATGACAACAAATGAATTAAATATTTAGAAAACATTTTAACAAAGGAAGTGCAAGATTTGTACATTGAAAACTACAAAACATTGTTGAGAGATTAAAGATCTAAATAAATGGAGATGCATGACACACTCATGGAATAGAAAACTTAATATTGTTAAGATGCCATTTCTCCTGAAATTATTCAGCAGATTAAACACAATCCCTATCCAAAGTCTCCATACTGTTTTTTGTCGAAATTGACAAGCTGTTCCTAAAATTTATATGGAATGCAAAGGACCCATGCCAAAATAAACGTGATAAGATCAAAGTTGGAAGACTTATGTTTCCCAATTTCAAAATGTACCTAAAGCCACAGTAATCAAGACAGTGTGCTAATGACATCAGCACAGACATACAGATCAATGTGATAGAATTGGAGAGTTCAGAAAAAAATCCTGTATTTAACATCAATTGATTTTTCAGTGAAGAATCCAAGGCAATTCAATGAGAAATGATCTCATACCATATGCAAAATCTTCCTCAAAATTTTTCATAAACCTAAATGCAAGCAATAAAACTGAAACTTTTGAAAGAAGACAGGGAAAATCTTCATCACATTAGGTTGGGCAAATATTTCCTCATTACTAAATCAACTATGTAATAAATGCATACATTTTTTAAAAAGATGTGTAGCATTTCATAAAATTTTTAAACTTTTGTACTTCAAAAGATCCCACTAAGAAATTGAGGCAGTTCTGGTCAAGATGATTGAGTAGATAAACACTGTGCTTGCCTCCTCTCATAACCACATAACTTCACAGAAATTTCTAGCAAAGAACATTTTAGAAACCTGAACATGATTTTATTTTTGTATTTATTTATTTTTTTTAGCTGAGCCACCCTGCCATCTGTTGGCAGCTCAGTGGCAACTCAGCTCTGGCTGGGCATCGAACTGCTGTTGCTCAGAGCTCAGCTCATAACTTGAGCGAGCTCTTACCCAACTGAGCCACTCAGCCGGCTTCTGAACATGATTTTAAAATTACATGTGCATCACTATTTTGTGAGACCATGCAAAGCACGGAAAGACTTTGACTTGAAAACATGAGAAAGAAGTGTATATTAAACTATTTTTGATAAGTTAGCTTCTTTATGATGGAAAAGGTAAAGGTTAATAAATTCGATTTTGGGTATAAAAATATTGAAACTAAAATAATGCTCTGAAAAAAAGTTATATATACTACACTACTTAGCATGCTATACTATACCACTTAGCATTTCAACTTTTAAGAATTTACCCAAGAGAAATGAAAACATTTCCACACAAAAATTTGTATGCTAATATTCATAACTGCATTATTTATAATAGCCAAAATTGAATACTACACAAAAATCAATCAACTGCTGAATGGATAAACAAAATATTGCATATGTATATAATGGAATAACTGTCCATCAATGAAAAAGAACAAACTACTGATACATGCTACAACCTATATGAACCTTCAAAACATTATTCTAAGTGAAAGAAGACAAACAGCACCTATAATATCATATGATTATATGATTTATATAAAATGTCCAGAAAAGTCAAATCTGTAGAAATAGAAACTAGATAGCAGTTGCCGGGGGCTGAGGATGGAAACAGGCACTAATTGTAAATGGGTATATGGGTTCTCTTTGGGGTGATGGAAATGTCCTAAAACTGAACTGTGGTGATTGTTGCAATGCCCTATAGATTTGCTAAAAAAAATCATTGAATCTTACATTGAGTGAATTTTATGGTATGTACATTACATCTCCATAAAGCCATTTTCAAAAATTATTGAAACTAATTGCACACACCAAAGAAGTGTGTGTGTGTGTCTTTATTTTTCATTTGTGTTTGAAGTGTTTGATGATGTTAACAAAGGACTATTACAACGATTCCTTTTCTTACAGGAAAAAGACTATAGGTCTTGGCATCAAGCACATGCCCCTGTATTAACTCATACTTCCTACCATGTTTATCATCTCTCTTCGCATTCAGTAAAAACAGAGTCTCAATATTTTTGGTCTCAAGTCCCTTTTATACTCCTAAAAATGTTAAAGACCCCAAAGATCTTTTGTTTATGTGGTTTATGTCTATTGATATTTACTGAATTAGAAATTAAAACAGAAAATGTCAGTAATAAATATAATGAACATGTTAGTATAAACTACACATTTTTATTTTTCAAAACTACTTTTGAAAGAATATAATTTAGGGGAAAGAGCAGCATTGTTTTACATATTCACAAGTCTTTTCAATGTCTGCCTTAATAAAAAATGGCTGAATTCTTATACCTGCTTCTCCTTTCAATGTGTTGTGATATGTTATTTTGGTTAAACTATATGAAGAAAGTCTGGCCTCACACTGATATGGAAAAGGAAAAAGTATTTTGATAGCTTTCTCAGATAAATATGGGTATTCTTTATACCACACCAACACTTGAAAAACTTGTTAATTCTTAAAGGTTAGTTGCAATATGGAATCTGAAACCATATCAATAATTTCTATGATCTGCTATATGAAAATCCATTGGTCTATGATGCTCTTTGAATGGATGTTTTACCCACGTGTGATTTTATAACCTCATGCATTGGTCTTTTGGAAAAAAAAGAAAAGTAGTTCACAGAGTTATGCAGATATTCCAAATGTTGACATTTTATTGTATAATAAAAAAAATCACCAATCTCATCAGGAAAACCTGTAAGTATTCAGAAGCTGTCAAACTTACAGAAGTAGATATAAGTTTTTCAGAATTCTGATTTTCATTTATAAGCTTGTATTTTATCATTGGAAAAAAAATAGTCTTGTTTTCCTTAAAGTAAGTCTTATTTTGTACATTTTGGAGAAAACATCTGCCAAATACCCAAGTCTGAATAACTATAATTTGTATGTCAGTCCTTTCAAGTGAAAATAGTGTTCCATGAAGAAAGCGGCTCAGTCAGCTGGCAACCCAAACAATTGCACAAGTGCTTTTTCTGGAAATAACCATTGTACTTTGGTATGCAGTGGGCATGCTTAGTGTTTACTTCCCATTTCATCAATTAGAATATTTTGTAAATGTGTACTCAAGGTTCAACATTTAATAAAGTTAATACTTTTGGATATTCTTAAGTGAAACTGGCTTCTTTTTTTCTTTAAAAGCAAAGAATCCAATTGTTTTGGTGTCACTGCCTTGATACGTACAAAAGGGCCAGCAGTTTTACGGCCATTGCATTAGCATCATCAGTACAAATATCAACACAGTGAAAAAGGCACATAACATCTTAGTATTTTATGAAAATAATTTTGACCTTTGGATCTCCTGAAAGAGGAGTGTACAGACCACACTTTGAAAACCACTGAAGAGATTCCTAACAGCTAACAAGTACGTCATGCAGTTTCACACCTGTTCTATCTTTCTGGGCATCCCTCCCGTCTTGTACTCTCAGAGTTCCTACCGATTTTTCAAAGGCCCAATACAAATATTCTCTCCTCCTTAAAGCTTTCCCTAATCCTTTCTTCCCTGCCACCACTGAGCTGATCTTTTTCTCTTTTGTTTTGCCATGACACCTTGCACATATCTTGCTATAGTACTTATTTGTGCTGCACTTTTTGTGTACATGTCTTATTCATATCCTCAGCACTTTATTGGACACTCAATAATTTAATGAGGCTGAAACTTTGTAATTGCCTACCAGAAAATCATGGCAATGGCTTTTTCTTCTTACTTGTGTGGACTATTTTCTAGTATCTAAATACAATAGCACTGCCCTCACGTCACTTTGTGCTGTGTGTGTGGTACGCCCTATTCCTATATCATTGTAGTTCTTAGTTGGGTGCCCTTATTTGTTAATTATTTACATATATATTCTATTAATAAACATAAACCCACCTATTCAATTCCCGTCATAAGAGTATTGAGATTATGTATAGTATTTTTAATCAAATCGGTTTTACGATTTTTTAAAATAGAGTTTTTATAAAAGTTTATTTGAGCCAAACCAATGACATGTGTCAGGAAGCAAGATCTCAAATGCTCCTGTTTTATCTTTTATGTACTCTTCTTTTTAAGTTAAAGTAACATTTAGGTACTAAATGTTTCCATTTATCATCAAAGAAAAAAGAGCTTAAATTTCTTTCAAAGAATAATTTGGCTCATATGAAAAACACTTTATAACATAGTGATAACACTTGTTCCATCTGAGGATTTTAAATGGATTGTTACAAAAAAATCAATGTGCATTTTTTCATATGCGTACTATTCAGTTTTTACGCTTGTCAGCAGACAGAAAAATATATTTAATAGATTGTGATTCTAATTGAAGATTTTTTTTTTATCCATTAAGACTATTATGGGCGTGGTCCTTTTATGCCATATGTGTTTGAAGTTCTCATCCTGCAAGAAATATATATTTTTTCAAATCCAGAGAATTATCTCTTCTCAGAAAAATATTCTTGCACACAGAAAAGCAATCATCTCACTAAATAGAATGTGAAATGAGACAAATGACAGGACAAACAAGGAACAAACACATTGTCATACAGGAAGAATGTGCTAGCGTGCTAGCGCTTATGCCTTGCTGTTAAGACAAATAATGTGATATATCAACAAGATGTAACATAATGTGTAAAAATTTTATAAATGTGTGTGTAGGGGTGGATGTGCTTGGAGGATGGCTATTCTTGTTGATAAGTATTCATTATTATATTTCTGCCTAAGGAGAATTTTAATTCAGATGTAATTCAGCAAAGACCACTGTGTAATCACAACAGCCATCAACAAACTGATTCATGTGCAGTTGGTCCAAAAGTTACAAAAGCTGTTTCTGAGTTCTTGTTTGTACCCACCATTTTAAGATTACATCAGAATTAAAGCATGCAATACTTGAACCGACTTCAAAGCCTAAACTTAGACTTCTAGTTAGTTTAGCTTTTTTCTTTTATTGGTTCATGTTTTCCATTTGGCTTCCATATCCTGTTCTAGCTTGATGCCCCTTCTAGAATTTCAGTTACAAATCTTACAGACTTCGTTGGTGAAACACACTAATTAATGTTGTGGTGATGGCTGAGGATTTTAGCAATCTCATGCCTCCTGCTTGGAAAAATATCTGCTGTTTTTCCACCCATATCTAACACCATATTGAACATGGCAAAATCATCTTGTGGAACTCTAAATACATTTAATCAAAATGCACTTAAGGAGGACTGTTTACACTACCTGCTGCCAATACTACTAATCATGAAGCTCAAACCTTTCAATTCAACAAAAATGTGAGATTTACATTTTCCTTATATTTTTCAAGGGAAAACAAATAATAAAATAAAAACAAGTCATCTTATGTTTTTTTTAAGTCCCAAGTAATGGCTTAGGCCAACAGCATTCCAGCCTTATAAAATGGACAATTCCATGGGTGTTGTCAATCCCTTATGTATTAAGCAAGACTAATTTTAGGGGCAAATTCTAGTTCCATAGGTCTTTGTCCTGCCTGGGAATCTTGTACAGAAAACCAAGCTCAGTTTTGCAGTTTTTGCTTGAAGAAGCTTTGTCTATGACCAAGTTCTCAAAAGATTTTGGTTAGTGCTTTGATATATCCACCATATTCTAGTTGGAATTACATAAATTTAAAATTATTTGTGTTAATTTGCCTACTAATCTTTTAGCAGATCCAGAAGGTGCCATGCATTTTTGGTTGAATCTAAGGTCACCTTATCTGCATGCTGTCTTGTGATGGTGATGGTACATGTCAATTCAGTGTTTTATGAGCACTGTGTAGGGGCCAGCTTTTTAGTAGATTTAAAACCTTTGACGAAATAGTTGGGTGGTTTTATAAGCACTGTACTTTTTAGCTCCTGAGGTTATAGTTTTCAACTCTTGGATTTCTCAACTCTAGCAAACTGGTGAAGAGGAAAAACAAGCTACTCTTGAAACTCTAAATTCAGTGAGCCTGAAACATAACACCCTTGTTTAGTGGGCTGACTTGGCCACAGTAGTTGGCTGTCTGTAAACCAAGGGAGATGGAAAGGATACTTTGTGAATCTGTGCTGGAGATGTAGCAAGCTACACTGCCAAGTTCAAAACTCCATTTGCCAGATTACCTTATTATCCAAATCCTCATGCATTTGAAAGCTTTATATGTCCCTTGAGACCTCCTGATGAATGTGATTCCAATATACTTCCAAAAACCTGGGGATCCAGGGTTAACTAACAACAACAAAATACATTTACCTTGAGCTCTGATTGACAGAATTTGTGTTAACATCGCCCCTTTGTTCTGTCTAATGTGTGTATGCGCAAACACAAAGGAATGACAAGTTGGTTCCAAAACAAGTTTAAAAACGTATGAGGAAAAAAAAACCTGGATGTGGCTTGCTTAAGGCTGTTTTCCTCACAATTTAAAATTTAAAAATGTCTTTTCCAAGATGGCATGCTCTGGTTTTTCTAACATTTAATTGAAAATTTCTTTTGAAATATAGAGAAATCTAGATCAGAAATGTATCCCTTGACTTCTACTTTTAAAACAATTCTCAGTTGCTTCAATATGTATGCCATTTATAGCAATCTCATATTTTACTAAAGGAGGTAGAAAAACAAACCCAAAATGATAATCAGTATCGCTTACTTTCTTTTTCACAATCTTGTACAAAGTGAGTGACAAAGTTGTGGTCAGTGCTGACAACATCTGAATTTCCTTATTGTAATGATGATAATTGCTAACATTTATTAAATGGTTATTATGTACCAGGTTGTTCTACATTCCTCACAAGAACCAGAACCATCAGGAAATTACAGATGCAACAACTGGGGTACAGAGGTTAACTTGTCCTTGGTTACACTGCTAACAGCTTCTATCATTAAACCATGAAGCCTTCCAGTATCAATTCCCATTTGAGCCCATCCAACACAATTCAAATTTGCATCATTATGACACCTAGCCTCAGTGTCAGAAGAATTGAAGCCCAAGCCTTATATTAAGCAAATTTGTCTTTTCATTTGATGTTAAGAATAACATTGTTTATTTCCTAGAAATGGAGTAGACTAGTAAGTAATAAGTGCAGTTCTCAGACCTCTATGACCAATAGATTAAATAGATCAAATACAGTATTTGATTTTTCTAAAATATGATGCTTGGTTTTGGTTTTAGATTTTAATACTTGGCCTAAAGATGCTGACTTGGAAGACATGGTCTTTGTTGTCTCTGTTACAATATGGGTTTTTTTGTTTTTGTTTTTGTTTTAAAATTTTATTGGGGAATTGGGGGAAGGGAACAGCATTGGGGAATCAGGGAAAGGGAACAGACAAGTTGCTGTCCTTTTTTGTTCTTCAGTCTAGTTGTGGAGGACGTTGCTTCACTGGTCCATGTTGGTATCATCATTGCCTTTTCTCGGGTGAGGCAGATCGGTCACTAGCCTCTGGACGGCCGCTCACAGTGGCTCTTGGCAGCTCACGCTGGCTGCTGGCCATTCACTGCAGCCCACTGCAGTGGCTGCAGCCCACCATCACCAGCAACTCACAGCAGCCCAGCTCCAGGTGGAGCTGTTGTTCATCATCTTAGCTATAAAGGCAACTTGGTGGAGCTGTTGTTCACCACCTTAGCTGTAGAGGGCAGTGTCACTTGGCCTCATATGTGGGATCCGAACCAGGGCCCTGCTGCTCAGAGCTGGTGTCCCAAGCCAGCTCCCAACCAACGCGCCACTCGGCTGGTCCTACAATATGTTTTGATAATGCAATGCTTGAGACAATAATTTTGTATTGTTGGTCATGTAAGAATTGATTAGTACTGGGCCGGCGGAGTGGCTCAGTTGATTAAGAGCTTGCTCAAGAGTGCAAACTCTGAGCAACAGGGTTGCCGGCTGTATTCCCAGCCTGAGCTGAGCAGCCGCTGAGCTGCCAACAGGTGACAGGATGGCTCAGCTAAAAAAAAAAAAAAAAAAAAAAAAAAAAAATTGATTAGCATATCAATTCTCAAAGTATGAGTGAGAAAGTCTTTCTTTTTTAAATATGGAAGTTATTTTTTGAATGATTTCTGAGATCTGTTTCAATAGCATGGCAACTTAAATATGTGTGCATATGTCAGTCTTCATCTAAGTAGCAATGCATATGCTAATGGTATTGTTGTCCGTGGGTGATAACAATATGGATGTGATGTAGTTTTCTTTTTACTTGTTAAAATAGTCTCATTGTGTGCTTTGATTGGTACATTGGTCAAGATAGGCCAGACGATACTATTGCAATAAACCCTAAAATCGAAGTGGTTTTAAAATCACAAGTTTGTTTTGTTGTGCTTTAAATCAATCACAGTCATACTGGCTCAGTCAGCTTTCTTTCAGTGGTCTCCTTTAAGCAGCACTTGATTTCCAGGCTCCTTTTATGTTTTGATGTGACCATCTTAAAAGCAAGTCCTCCAGGGTCACTGTGTAAGGTGAAGGGAGATTGAGGCAATATTACAGTGGTGGGAGAGGGGAGGTACCATTTTATGACTAGGCCTGGAAATAGGATATGTTACTTTCACCCACATCTTTTCACCAGAGTTCAGTCACATGGCCCTAACATAAATGTACAAGAAGTTGGGAAATGTAGACATAGAAATCCAGTGTGCCTACATAAAGGAAAACAAAACGGGATTTGTTGAACATGTAACATTGTCTCTGCCATGATTGGGAAAGATTCAACTTCTTGGAAGGCAGAGTGAAAAGGTAGAAAGTACAACTGGGTTGTGACTATCTACAGTTTCATGCAAAATGTAAAATGTTCCTAATTCAGTGCATACATTATCTCTTCTACTTAAGGAATTGTTAAGGTTTAGCAACTGCCAGTTTGCACTAAATTTAGTCTTAGAGACAATGGTCAAAGGAAAATGGAGTTATTAAAATGCCCACACATTCCAAAAACTGAATGATAGTTGGGTCCTATCCAAGTAGAGTCTTGATTCTATTTTTATGACTTTACAGATCATCCTCAGTGCAAGCTGAGATTACAAAGTTATAGAAAGCAAAAGGAAGCAAACAGATAAGGGTCACACGTGTTTCCTATCATGTAGAAAGCAAAACTGGAAATCACTTGATCTAAGTTTGCCTATCTTTAGATTCTTGCAATATAAAAATAGGATTGATCTATAAGAACTAAAAAAAATTTGTGGATTTCTGATACTGGACATGAAGGAGTAATTAGGATCAGACCTCCTCTCCTGCCATAAACAACTATTAAACTGAATAAAATATACAGAGCAACTGTTTTTAGGCATTGGCTAATATTCAGTGCATGCCTACAATTGTGAGAGAAAAGAAGGAAAAAATGAGAGCTCTATATTCAACCGTGGGGCATTTTCCAAACAATTTGTGGAGAATTGGAGCAGATAAAGATAGGAGATTGGGATTGCTAAAGTGGTTGTAAATGCAATACAAGGTTCATAGAAAGGAGAGAGCCCCAAAGAAGTAGTACCAAGAATCTGCATAGAGGTTTCCTTTGTGCCCTTGGCTAAATTCTAAGTTGCATACATGCTGGGCAAGACTCTGCAAGGCATATCAGGAAATAACAGCTGGAAAAGCTAAAAGCAAACCTAGATTTCAGAAGTTGCACAGTGCTGTGAAGACAATGGAGAGACCTTATTGAAACTCCCAAAAGGCCATGGTCTAGGAGTAAGGACTATACCACACAAGTAAGGACTAAACCCTAGAACTAAGGAAAATCTGAAATAGAGCCGCAGTGAAAGCCTAAAATAAGCTCAACAGGATCAAAGTGATCCAATAGTATTTTAACTTTCAGCCAGAACAAAACTCAGCACTCTTCAGAACAAGATTAAAAAAATCCAGAGTCTTTCTACGTCTAGCATAAGATTGAAAAATTACTGGACATGTGAGGAAGCAGGGAAAAACTGACCCATAATGAAAAGAAAAAATGGTTAGTTGAAGAAATTCACAGATGATCATGATATTGAATTAGTAAAGAAAGACTTTAAAATTATAAATATGTTTTAAAATTTTAAATATCTTTCTCCCTTTTGAGGTTTTGTATGAAACCACAACCCCAAATGGCAGCTTGACTACAACCTCATGCAAGAGCTTGACCCAGAAACATCAGCTAAGCCAGACTCACAGGTACTGACACAGAGATACTATGACATAGTAATGTTGTTTTCAGCCACTAAAATACTTAAAGCAAAAGATTGAACAAAAATGGCTGAAGAGATGGGTTAATTACATCAGAGAAAGGGAAACTTAAAAAGAACCAAATGAAAATTCTAAAACTGAAAAAATACAGTATCTGAAATGAATCCACTGAATGGGCTCAACCATAGATGGATACAGCAGAAGAAAGGATCAGTAAACTTGAAGACAGGCTAATGGAAATTAATCAAATTAAAGCATAGACAGGAAGTAAAAGGTGAAAAAATAGGACAGGGTGCTAGGGACAGTAGCAAAAGATCTAAAGTGTACAATGCAGTAGAAAAAATATTTGATGATATAATAGCTTGAATTTTTCCAAATTTAATAAAAGAATCAACCTACAGATCAAATTAACCAACCTAGAAAAAATATTTGACAATATAATAGCCTGAATTTTTCCAAATTTTATAAAAGAATCAACCTATAGATCGAAGAAATTCAGAGACTCTTAGACAATAAATTCTTTGAAGACTACACATATGTACATTATAGTCAAACTGCTAAAAACCAAAGATAAAGAGAAAAATTTTAAAAGCATCCAGAGGAAAAAGACATAATATATTTAAAGGTATTATTATTATAAAAATAAGAAATATGGTTGACTTTTTATCAGAAAAAATGGAAGGCAAAATGGAATGAAATCTTTTACAGTTATGAAAGAAAAAAAAAATCTGTCAACCTGAAATTCTATGTGCAGTAAAAATATCCTTCAGGGCCGGCCGAGTGGCGTGGTGGTTAAGCACTGGCTTAGGAAGCCAGCAGCCCCGGTTCGGGTCCCACATATGAGGGCCAGTGACACTACCTTCAAAAAAAAAAAAAAAAATAAAAAAAAAAATATATATATATATATATATATATATATATATATATATATCCTTCAAATTGAAGGTCTTCTTTTCACCTTTGTCAGAGCCAAGAATTCAGCTGGGACAATCAGTGGGGTCAAGGTTACAGATTTGGTTGGCATGATGGTAGTGACAGGGTTGAGGAGATGGCTTATATATTTAGGAGACTGATTACCTGACTGAGGATAACAGGAGCCAGATTTTCAATGGTAGAGAAGGAAGTTACAAATGTTAAATTTACAGTGGAGAAACATGGTCTATGCCATCTTCTTTATTGTGGTAAAATCCACATAACATAAAATTTACCATTTTAACATTTTTAAATGTACAGTTCAGTGGCATTAAGTACATTCACATTGTTGTGCAACTATCACCACTATCTCTTTCCAGCACCTTTTCATCTTCCCACAGTAAACAGAACCCATTAAAGAATAACACCTCATTCCCCATTCCCACATCCCCTGGCAACCACCATTCTACTTTTTCTCTGTGAGTTTGGTGACTCTAGATACCTCATATAAATGGAATCATACAGTATTTGTCTTTTTGTGATTAGTTTATTTTACTTAGGATAATGTCTTTAAGGTTCATCAGTGTAATAGCATGTGTCAGAATATCCTTTATTTTTAAGGCTGAATAATATTCAATTATACATATGTACCACATTTTGTTTACCTATTCATCTAATGATGGACTTGGGAAGCAACTTGAGTTACTTCCATGTTTTAGCTGTTGTAAATAATACTGTTATGAACATGAGTATACAAATATTTCTTCAAGACCCTCCTTTCAACTCTTTCTGGTATACACACCCAAAAGTGGAGTTGCTGTATTATATGGTAATTCTATGTTTAATTTTTTGAGGAAGCACCATATTTTCCATGGTGGCTGCACCACTTTAATTCCCACTAGCAGGACACAAGTGTTCCAATTTTTCCACATCCAGTTGTTATTTTATGTTTTGTTTGTTTTTGTTTTTATTTTAATAGGCATCCTAATGAGTGTGAAATGTTTTCTCATTCTGTTTTTGATTTGCATTTCCTTAATGGTTAGTGATGTTGGACATCTTTGCATGTGCTTATTGGGCATTTGGATATTCCCTTGGAGAAATGTCTATTTAAGTCCTGAAGCCCATATTTGATTTAGGGTTGTTTGTTTTCCTTTTGTTGAGTTGCAGGAGTTCTTTATGAATTTTACATATTAACCCCTTATCAGATATAGGATTTGAAAATATTTTCTTCTATTCTGTAGATTGCCTTATCACTCTGTTGATTGCGTTCTATGATGCACAAATGTTTTAAATTTTGATGTAATCTAATTTTTCTTTTGTTGCCTATACTTTTGATGTCACTGCCAAATCCAATGTCATGAAGCCTCTCTTATGGACTCTTGTAAGAGTTTATAGTTTTAGCTCTTACCTCTTACCTCTAGGTCTTTGATTCAATTTGA
The DNA here is from genome assembly GCA_033961575.1 of Aselliscus stoliczkanus. Taxonomy (NCBI): domain Eukaryota; kingdom Metazoa; phylum Chordata; class Mammalia; order Chiroptera; family Hipposideridae; genus Aselliscus; species Aselliscus stoliczkanus. Next base: position 32,150,615 of record CM066731.1, read on the forward strand.
GTTAATTTTTGCATATGATATAAGGGAAGGGTCCAACTTCATTCTTTTGCACGTGAATATCCAGTTTCCCCAACACTATTTATTAAAAAGAATGCCTGTTCCCCGTCAAGTGGTCTTGTGGAAAATCATTTGACTGTATATATGAACGTTGTTTTGGGCCCTCTATTCTATTGTGTTGTTCTATATGTCTGTCTTTATGGTGGTACACACTGTTTTGATTACTGACACTTTGTAATTGGGAAATGTGAGTTCTCTAACTTTGTCCCTCATTTTTGAGATTGTTTTGGCTATTTAGGGACATATACCATCTTAACCAAGTAGTAAAAATTAATATGAGCAGTAATGAGGACAGCTGACACTGTGCACCTCTTGATAGGATGCACTAAGAGCACAACAGCACTTCTGTGTTATTCCTGACAAACAAAAAAACCTCTCTTGAAAAACGAGGATATATCAGACAAACCCAAATGAGCAATATTCTGCAAAATAACTGGCATGTACTCTGCAAAATGGCAAAGTCATGAAAAATAAAAGCAGAGGTAATCTTCCAGGTTAAAAGAAATTAAAGAGACATGATAACCAAATGCAACATGTGATCTTGGATTGGATTATAGGTTTATAAAGAACAATCAGTGAAATTTGAGTGGGATCTGTGGATTAGATGATACTATTTTGTCAATGTTAATTTTCTGAATATGAGTCATTATATCTATAACTTACTTTCAAATGATTGAAAATTATATTGTATATAATATTATGTATATTATACAAGATTATATGATGTGTGATATAAAAATTATGTATAATGTATATACACATATAGACATAGGGACAGAGAGGGAAACAGAGAAAGAGAGAGAAGAAAAAAGAGAATGATCAAGCAAATTGGCAAAATGTTAACAATTAAATTTTACCAGTTAAAAAGGGTACTTGGGAGTTCTTTTTGTAATATTTTTGCAATTTTCTGTAAGCTTAAAATTAATTCAAAGTAAAAATTTTTTAAATAGAAAAATTATGGCCAAATATAGGCATTTTCAGAAAAATAAAAGCTGAGAGAATTTGTTGGCAGTAGACCTGCACTGCAGGAAATACTTAGGAAGTTTAGGGCAGAATGGAAATGATCCCAGATGGGAGCCTGCATCTGCAAGAAGGAAGAGCACTGGAAATGGTATGATTTCTAAGCAACGCTTTCAGATTTGTAATTCAATATGATAGATTAAGCACATGTGTTCAGCGCCTCTCCTTCCATTCCCCTAAAAATTACTGTAAAGGATAAAGTGAAAACCTACAAAAATAAATAGAAGGCATCAGTGGATCAGCAGTTTTAATACATTCCTGGAGACTGAAAGTGGGTCATGGAGAAAGCACTGAGTGAGGCAGGGAGGCAGAAACCCCATTTAATATAATGCATGGTGGGTGTTGTAGGTGAGGAGACCGTACAACTACCCGTAAGAAGCCTGGAGAAGACTCAGAAGTGTGCCAGCTCTGCAGAGACAGCAAAATATGGGGCTGGAAACAGGAGTTACTGGAAAGTAACAGGAGTTACTGTAGGCAGAACATTCAACACATACACATCTCTCTGCAGAGAATGCCTCACTCTCCCCAAGCAGAAAAAGAAACAGATATATCACACTGAGAGAGAGAGGGAATGATTGATTTCATTTCAAAAGAAATGGAAAGATACCATTCTTTTTCTCTTTCTTTGTGGTGAGAACACTTAAGATCCACTCTTTTAGTAAATTTCAACAACATGATACAGCATTATTAACTATAGTCACCATGTTTTACATTAGATACCAGAACTCATTTATCTTATAACTAAAATTTGTACCTTTTGACCAACATCTCCCCATTTCCCCCACTCCTCCACCCCCAGCAGCCATCATTCTTCTCTCTGATTCTATGAGTTAAACTTATTTTTAGATCCCACATAGTAATGATATTGTACAGCGTGTGTCTTTCTGTGTCAGACTTACCATATTTTGCCACATGTAATTCGTACTTTTTGGCCCAAATTTGTAAGGGAAAAATAAGGATGCACATTATACACGGGCAGTACTAATTCTGTATCTATATATAAATGTTTTTAATTCTTTTATTTATACTTATGAGTTCAAAGTGTAACTCTAGAAATCAAAAATGATATCTGTTTGCAAAATAATACCCTGGAATATGATATCAGTTTTGTTGAACTTATTACAAACTTGCAATGAGGAAGAGTTCTTGGCCTTCTGTGATGCATAAATATTGTAAATTTGTTACCAGTATATAAAATTTCTTGTATTTTGTATCTTTTCTTATGTTTTGTAATTATTTGTTACATAAAAGTTCTTGTAATATGTTAAAAAATAAATGCTAAAATTTCTTTATAATACAAAAAACTCAAGTACCTAAATGTAAAAAAATAAAAATTTGAATTAAAAAATTAAAATGAGTTTTTCCCCCTGAAAGTTTGGGCCAAAAACGTGGGTGCTCATTATACACAACAAAATACGGTACTTCACTTAAGATAATGTTTTCCAGGTTTATCCATGTTGGTGCAAAATACAAAAATTTCTTTTTTATGTCTGAATAATATTCTATTGTATATAATTTCACTATATATATATAATATATATATTATATTATTTATATTATTACATTGTACATGTTAAAAAAATACATTGTACAACCCAAGTATATGCAATTTTTGTCAATTATACCTGAGTAAACTGGTTGGGAGGAGAAGAATTTAAACAATATATAAAATGAAAAAAAGGAAGAAACAAAGAAAGAAAAGAAATAGAAATTTTTTTCTGGTGAGAGATTGGGCAATGAGTGTGTGAGTTAGTGTCTCGGTCAACACATAGCCCTCCTCATTCCATTTTATAAGGTCAGTTAAAGAGAAAACCACAGGCCTAAAATGGTGTCATTTATGCTAAAGCCCATGATACCAAACCTAGATTACTGACCTAATTGCGGTTTCAATCTTTATCAGAAATGTAATCTTAGTCCACTGGTCTGGAATTTTCTGGTCAATCCAGTGAGGTAACCTGTCACATGGGCCCCAGTGCCTATAGAAAGAAGAAGCAATCTGCATGATAAAACCCTTGCTGTTCCCTTCTCCTGCAAAAAATGTCTTGGTCTAAAAATAATCCTTTCTTTTCTTTTGCTAATAACTCTCCTTCCACAGGCTTCTTCCTATAAAAACCTATTTTGTGCAACCACTTGGAACACCCTTCTATGATGAGACAAAGGGTTAACAGGAGTGGGCTTGTGGGCTAACAGGAATGAGCTTAAACATTAACATCTTGGCTCTGACTCCCCTGGCTAGCACTGCACCTGCAAGCTGAAAGCACCTTACATCCATCAAAGGTGAGAACAGAACAGTTCCCAATAGCAACAGCAACCCTCTACAGACTAACACCTGTCATGGATGGGAACAGAACAGTTCCCAATCGAAACAGCAACACCCTGCAAGCTGACATCCATCACAGATGGGAACAAGACAGTTTCCAGGAGAAGACAATTTTAATGGCTGCCCCTGCCCCCCACAAGCTGACAAGCACCCTACCTCCTGCATGGAAAAATATAAAACCCCAGCACTCATTCTCATTGGTGCAACTGCCTCCATCAGACTGCCCTGGCAAACTTCTACCAGTTCCCAACAGAACTCTCTCTCTCTTTCTGACTGTCAATAAATGTTTTCTTACTCTTGTAGAGTCTCATAAATTTTACATTCTGCAAATGAGCAGGTGTTAATTCTATGTGAAGACATTCTAGTTGCTAGATGGAATGCTGCCTGATTTGTGAATTGCTTAATAAAACCAATTATATCTTTAAATTTACTTGGTTGAGTTTGTTCTTTAACAGGTCCAAAGCTTAATGGCTGTTCCCAGTCTGTTCACCTAAAGTGACACCTGTCAGTTGACAAGCACTGCCATGGACACAGAGCTGATGGTGAGCTTTTATATTGTCTCATTCTTAAATATGATGGGCAACCAAAAATCTTTTTTTTTTTTTTTTTTAGCTGAGCCATCCTGCCACCTGTTGGCAGCTCAGTGGCAGCTCAGCTCGGGCTGGGAGTCAAACCGGTGATCATGTTGCTCAGAGCTCACACTCTTGAGTGAGCTCTTAACAAACAGCCACTCAGCCGGCCCTCAAAAATCTTTAGAGACAGAAATGTGCAATATTAAAGAAAAACAAAGCATAGCAAAATTTACTCTGCTATATATCTGACAGAGATATCAAAAAAAAACAAAAGAATTAAAATTAGGGTTTCAAACTGATACCTATATACCCATATTCTTAGCAGCATTGTGAACAAGAGCCATAAGGTAGAAGCAAGCTCAGTGTCCACTGAAAGATGAACGTTAACAAAGTGTAGAATGTACTATTAAAAAACAAAATTCAGCCAAATATTGGGTCGATGGAAAAGTCATGACGTATTTTTTTCTGTTTTTTATGCAAAAATGCGTCATGACTTTTCCAATGACCCAATATATTTGAAGACCTAATTGGCTTTATTAAGAGATTCATGAATCAGGCAGCATCCCATCTAGCAAGTAGAAGGGTGCTTCAAGGGGATATACAAGATGGAAGGGTTTTTTTTTATAAGAAGAAGTGTATGGAATGGGAGTTATGACCAAAAGAAAAGAAATGATTATCTTCAAACCATAACATCTTCTTTTGGGAGAAAAGAATGGCAAGGGTTTTTATCACTCAGATTGCCTCTTCTTTCTATAGCAGGGGTCAACAAACTTTTGAGATGGAAGAGCCCCTGGTGGTCAGCAAACTGTGGCTCTTGAGCCACAGGGTCTGAAGTAAAATTGAAAATGAAAATAAAACTACCATAGTTTCATTTATAAAATTTTGACAGGATATTATTCACATAATGGTGATTATGTAAAAATATATTTATGGCTCTTGAATAATTTTTTAAATTGTTGTGAGGGACAGGATTGGCTCTTCCAGGGGTCGGCAAACTTTTGAAATGGATCGTACCCAAAGAGCCTCATGTGGCTCATGAGCCGCAGTTTGTAGACCCCTATATGGGGTGTGATGGAGAGGGCCCACATGACAGATTGCTTCATTGGTGTTGATCAGAAAATTCTGGACCAATTGATTAAGATTATGTTTCTGGAGAAGTTCAAACAGCAATTACGTCAGGTGTTAAATCAAACCTAGGTTTGGTATCATGGACTGTAGCACAAGTGACTCCATTTGGGGCCTGTGGTTTTCTCTTTAACAGTATATACAATGGCCTTTTTAAATAGTGTCAATGTAAGCTGTGTCCAAACCTGTAGAGAATTTTTATAAGAGTTTATTTGACCCAAAACTGATGACAATTGCCTGGAAGCAAGATCTCAAATGCTTCCCAGAAAGACAGTTTTGCAGTTTCTTTTATGTGTTTGAAATTAAGGAGGGAACATAAGGAAGATTACATGAAGAGAGAAAGCAAGGTGAGAATTGGATGACAGGTTAGTTAATAAGATTATGTGCTGTCTTGAGGGTTAATAACCCCTTCAAGGGGTAATAATTCTGACATTTCAAAGATGTGTTAACCTAGATGCACAAGAAGAATGCACAGAGTTGGTTTAAGAACCTTTCACTAAAGAAGCTGTAGGCCTACGGTGTGACGACTACCATGACCTGCCCAGTTAGAAATTTATGCTTTATTATAGCACCCTTTTTTTGTCCACAAAAGGAAAGAAAGAAAGGAAATGCTACAATATGGATGAACCTTGGGGACATTATATTAAGTGAAATAAGACAAAAGACAAATACTGTATGATTCTACTTATATGAGGTACCTCGTAGCGATAGAATGTAGAATGATGGTTACCAGGGGCTGTGGATGGGTGATGAGTATAAAGAGATTAAATAAGTTGATATTTAGTAAACAAGTGTTTGTTCGGCTATCTTGAAACAGTGGAACACAGAAGGACTTGGATCCGATAAAATGAACCTAGCTAGTTTTCTTCTTGTCTATCACACACAGATTAAACTACACTTATCTATGATAACAGCTCCCTTCTTCAAGAAAGGTCTCTATCTGAATTCTTTTAGTCGGTCAGGAGAAAGGTGAAAGGTTCTTTCTGAGTCTGTTGTTTCTTAAAAATAATAAGTTTAAAATAATCAATATCCCAAAGAGGCATATTTTGGGGTGGCAAACTCTGCTTCTCCTCAACACTATTATTTTAGGTAAGGGGAGGTGAAAGAATGAAACTCAAATTTAATGTGATTATTTTTAAGAGGAGGCACTTTGGAGAGAAAGCGACCAACTAACTGAAGTGCTGATTTCTAGCTGCCTGACGAGTTGCCTTGTCCAAACCCAAACTCTCAAATAGTCCTCACAGACTCTCAGTCTTTATAGTCTAAATGTCCCCTTGCCATAGTGGCTTATCCACAGGCTCTTATCCATAAACCCTGAGCGAACCCCTCAGCCGCTGGGCTGCTGACTGCTTATCAATGACAACAGACGTAGAATAGTGACATCCTGGCCAGAGCTTGCCACCCCAAAATATGCTTCTTTGAGATATTGATTATTTTAGGCTGGTTAATTTTAAGAAATAGTAGACATGAAAAATCTCTGAAAACAAGTAGAATTTATTATTTGTAAAAAGACATTACATTTGTGAGGGAAACTTCTTTTGTAAATGTCTCCTTTCTGTACCAGGAAGACAAGGATATTTCAATTGCAATTCATAGAGAAGGCCAGGGCTTAAATCTGCATAACAATTTTACCTCTGTTTACTTTCCCTGGTAACCTCCCATAACTGACCCCCCACACCCAAAATCTTCTTTTGTCTTTAGCTGAAAGTGGTATTTAAGGTGTCTGTGTCTGCCATTTTGGTGGGTTACTCAGTTTTTTTGGGTCTCTCCCATGTATACAGGATGTATACATGTTATTAAGATTTAGTCCTGCTAGCCTGTTTCATGTTAATTGGATTATTAGAGTAGCCAGAAGAACTTTGAAGGGTTGAGTAAAACATTTCCTCCCCAACAATAATCAACTGAAGAAATGGGTAAAAATCATTGCTCCTGGAAGAGTAGGATGAGAGTAGGGCATATCAAGAGAGAGGACTATGGCTTTTCATTGTTAGCCCACATGCAGTACTTGATTTTTATAATCATGAGCATGGATTAGTTTCATTATGATCAGGTGATCCTGGTCAAGAAACTGAAAAGGTAAACTGAACCAGACTAGAACCTGCTCTTTCACTGCATTAGGAGCTTCACCTGCAGGCTATAAAAAGGTAATCTGGGAAGGAAACAGTCAGTTGTATGGGGATAACTGACATGGGAATCTTTGATGAAGCCTCCCTCAGACTGGAAGGGAGACCCAGTAACCCCTCTAGCACTTACTGCTTCCCAAACTTCCCTTCCTTCCTTCCTTTTCCCTTCTTTCCTTCAGCAAATATTTATGAGGCCTCTTGTGTACCAGAAATGTTTGGACCAGAGAGCGCTCCCTGAGATGTGGGACAATTTACTGCAAGATGTTTTTAAGAGGTACACATTCACTGCATTAAACAAACAAATCACATAAATTGAAAGAAGAAAAAGATAGTGGGGGACCTATAAATTAAAAGAGATGTAAAACACATAATCAATTGCAATGTCTGGCCCTTATTTGTATCCTGATTCAAGAAGTTAAAAAAAAAAGATATTTAGAAATCTGAACACTGGATATTTGATGATAGTGAGGGATTATCATTGTTTCAGGTGTGATAATGATATTGTAGTTATAAAATAGACTTTATCTTTTAGAGATATATAATGAAATATTTACAGATGAAATTATGTGATATCTGGGATTTGCTCCAAAGCCATCAGTGAGAGGAGAGGATAGGGAGTTGAGATGAAACGAAGGTGAGTCATGTGTTGACAGTTGTTGATAGGCCTTTTTATTAAACTAGTCTGTCAACTTCATATATGTTTGAAATTTTCCAAATTTGAAGTTTTAAATATGCTACATCATACAATTAGGAAGTTAATTCCTTTTCAATATTCCTTCGATCCATCTGATTAGTCAAGGAGAAAGTCTCTAATTCTTTTTATAAAGTTAGACTCAGAGCTGTCAATTAGACACTAACAAAATTATTTGACTTATGAAATAAATAAATCATGAGGATGTAATGTACAGCACAGGGAATATAGTCCATAGTATTGTAATAATTTTATATGGTGACAGATGGTTACTAGACTTATCATGGTGATCACTTCGATAGATATATAAATGTTGAATCACTATGTTTACACCTTAAACATAGTGATTCAATTACCTGAAATTACCATAATATTGCATGTCAACCATACTTCCATAAAAAAATAAAAACAGGGCCAGCCGAGTGGTTAAGCGCTGGCTTGGGACGCCAGCGGCCCCAGTTCGGATCCCACATATGAGGGCCAGTGACACTACCCTCTAAAAAAAAAAAATAAATAAATAAATAAATAAATAAATAAATAAAAAATAAAAATAAAAAAAATGAAAAGAACACATCAAGCAACCTAGAAATTGTTAAATAAATACATAAATAAATAATTTGGTTCTCAAGTGATCCTGGCTTATGTTCTATAGTGATATAAAGTTTATATAGAATTTGTTTTAAAAATATAGTATATAATTTATATATTATACAGTTTATAGTATAGATTATGTAAATTTTACATAAAAGTTTTAGCAGATACAAATTTTACATACTGTGCTCCAAAATGTAAAAGTTCCCATTTTATTTACTAAATTCAAGTTAGCTCTTGTGTCCTGTTTCTTCATCAGCAACAGAAAATGTGACCAAATTCAATGAACCTGAATTTAAAATTCAATTTTTTCAGTTCAGGATTCTCCTTAAGACTATGCTTCCTCCCTCTTTTCTTTCCTTTTTTTTTTTTTAAAGAAAATTAACTATGGCTTTTATTATTTTTTGATTTTTTAATTACAGTTGACATTCAATAATATTTTATATTAGTTTCAGGTGTACAGCACAGTTGTTAGGAAGTTATATAATTTACGAAGTGATTCCCCTGATTAGTCTAGGCACACCTGGCATTACACATATTTATTAAAATATTATTGACTATATTCCCTATGCTGTACTTTGTATCCGCATGACTATTTTGTAACTACCAATTTGTACTTCTTAATCCCTTTACCTTTTCACCCAGCTCCCAGCCACCCTCCACTCTGGCAATCATCAGTTTTTCTCTATATCTATGAGCCAGTTCCAATTTTTATTTGTTCTTTTTTTTTTTCTTTAGATTCCACATATAAGTGAGATAATATGCTATTTGTCTTTCTCTTTATGACTTATTTCAATTAGCATAATACCTTCTAGGTCCATCATGTTTTTGGAAATAGTAAGATTTCATTCTTTTTTATGGCTGAGTAACATTCCATTTTATATATATATACCACTTGTTCCTTATTCAATCATTTATTGATGGGCACTTAGGTTGCCTCCATATCTTGGCTACTGTAAGTGATGCTGCAGTGAACATAGGGGTGCATATATCATTTTGAATTACTGTTTTGGATTTCTTTGGATAAATATCCAGAAACGGGTATTTCATAAAGTACTTTATTTCATAAAATAGTTCTCTTTTTCATTTTTTAAGAAACCTCCATACTGTTTTTTCTACAGTGGCTGCACCTGTTTGCAATCTCCCCAAACATGTAGAAGAGTTTCTTTACCCCTACATCCCCACCAACACTTATTTGTTGATTTATTGATGACAGTCATTCTGACAGGTGTGAGGTGATATCCCATTGTGGTTTTAATTTGCATTTCTCTAATGATTAGTGACATTGAGCATCTTTTCATATGTCTATTGGCCATCTGTATGTCCTTTTTGAAGAAATGTCTGCTCAGGGCTACTGTCCATTTTGTAATCAGATTGTTTGTTTTTTTTGGTGTTGAGTTGTATGAGTTCTTTAAAATTTTAGATATTAATCCCTTATCAGATGTATCATTGGCAAATATGCTCTCCTATCTCGTAGGTTGTTTTTTTGTTTTCTTGATGGTTTTCTTTGCTGTGCAAAAACTGTTTAGTTTGATGTAGTCCCATTTTTAAAATTTTTTCTTTTGTTTCACTTGCCCAAGGAGAAAGATCAGAAAAAATATCACTAAGAGCAACGTCAGAGAGTTAAATGCCTATGTTTTCTTCTAGGAGTTTTATGGCTTCAGTTAATCATTGAATTCTTTAATCCATTTTGAGTTTATTCTTGTATAGGATGTAAAACAGAGGTTTAGTTTTATTTTTTTTTCATGTGTTTGTCCAGTATCCTCAACACCATTTATTGGATAGACTATCTTTACTCCATTGTATATATATGTGTGACATCTAATGCTCAGTGTCACTAATCATTAGAGAAATGCAAATTAAAACCACAATGGGATATCACCTCACACCTGTCAGAATGACTGTCATCAATAAATCAACAAACAAGTGTTTATCATAGATTAGTTGACATATAGGTGTAGGTTTATTTCTGACCTCTCTATTCTGTTCCATTGATCTATGTGCCTGTTTTTATGCCATGCTATTTTGATTACTATAGTCTTGTAGCATAGTTTGATATCAGGTAGTGTGATACTTCCACTTTCGTTCTGCTTTCTCAAGATTAATATAGCTATTCACGGTATTTTGTGATTCAATATAAATTTTAGGATTATTTTTCCTAGGTCTGTGAAATGCCATAGGTATTTTGATAGGGATGGCACTGAATCTATAGATTGCTTTGGGTAGTATCAGGGGTTGGCAAACTTTTGAGACAGGAAGAGCCACCAGGTGTCAGCAAACTGTGACTCTTGAACTGTGGCTCTGAAGTAAAATTGAAAATGAAAATAAAACTATCATAGTCTCATTTGTAAAATTTTTACAGGATATTATTTACATAATGGTGATTATGTAAAAATATATTTATGGCTCTTGAATAATTTTTAAATTGTTGTGAGGGACAGGATTGGCTCTTCCAGGGGCCAGCAAACTTTTGAAACGTATCATACACAAAGAACCACATGTGGCTTGCTAACCACAGTTTGCCGACCCCTGGGTAGTATGGACATTTTAGCAATGGTAATTCTTCTTATCCATGAGCATAGTATATGCTTCCATTTATTTGTATCCTCTTCAGTTGTTTCTTTTTTTTCCCAAGTTCTTCTAATTTTCTGAGTACAGGTCTTTAACATCTTTGCTTAAATTTATTCGTAGGTGGTTTTTTTAAAAAAGATTTTATTGGGGAATTGGGGGAGGGGAATAGTGTTGGGGAATTGGGGGAGGGGACCAGCCAAGTTGTTGTACATCAATCTTCATTGTGGAGGGCGCCAGTCGCCATCTGGCTTGCTGGCGACAGCTCGTGGCCTTTAAGTTCAAGGTGCTGTGTTCAATTTTAGCTGTGGGTGGACATAACCACCATCCCATGAGGGAGTCGAACCAGCAACCTTTTTGTTAAGAGCGCACAGTTCTATCCACTGAGCCATCTGGGTGGCAGCTCAACTCAAGGTGCAAGTTCAGTCTTAGTTGTGGGTGGACATAGCACACCATTGAACAGGCAGTCTTGCTGTTGTTACACCAGCTGAGCCTTCCTGCCACCTGTTGGCAGCTCAGCGACAGCTCAGCTCGGGCGTAGCATCACTGGCCCATGTGGGAATCGAACCGGTGGCCCTGTTGCTCAGAGCTCGTGCTCTAAGCCAACTCTTAACCAACTGAGCCACTAGGCTGGCCCGGTTTTTTTTTTTTTTAATGCAATTGTAAATGGGATTGTTTACTTAATTTTTCTTTCTGATAGTTCATTATTGGTGTATAAAAATGGAATGAAAGGCTGGCCGAGTAGCGTGTTGGTTAAGAGATGGCTTGGGACACCAGTTCTGAGAAGCAGGGCCCCGGTTGGGATCCCACAAATGAGGGCCAGTGACTCTGCCCTCTATAGCTAAGATGGTGAACCACAGCTCGACCTGGAGCTGGGCTGCTGTGAGTTGCTGGCGATGGTGTAGGCTGCAGGCCCTGCTGCAGTGGGCTTCCATAGGCTGCAGTGAGTGGCCGGCAGCCAACGTGAGTGGCCGGCAGCGTGCATGAGCTGCAAAGTTCTGCCATGAGTGGCCGTCCAGAGGCCAGTGACCTATGTGCCTCGCCTGGGAAGAACATCATGATGATACCAACATGGGCATGTGAGGCAATGTCCTCCACAACTAGACTGACGAACGGGAGGATAGCAACTTCTCTGTTCCCCTTCCCCGGTTCCCCAACGTTGTTCCCCTCCCCCAATTCCCCAATAAAATCTTTAAAAAAATAAATAAATAAATAATAAAAATGGAACCAATTTCTGAATATTAATTTTGTATTCTGCTACTTTACTAAATTCATTTATCAGTTCTAATTTTTCCCTTTGTGGAATCTTTATGGTTCTCTACTTATGGTATCATCTGCAAATAATGAGTTTTACTTCTTCCTTTCCATTTTGGATGCCTTGTTTTTTTCTTGTCTGATTACTGTGGCTAGGACTTCTAACACTATGTTGAATAAAAGTGGTGAAAGTGGATATCCTTGGGCCAGCTGAGTGGTGTGTTAAGAGCTGGCTTGGGATGCCAGCAGCCCTGATTTGGATCCCACTTATGAGGGCCAGTGACACTGCCCTCTACAGCTAACAACAGCTCCACCTGGAGCTGGGCTGTGTGAGTCCCTGCTACGGCATAGGCTGCAGCCTCTGCTGCAGTATGTTGCCATAGGCTACAGTGAGTGGCTGGCAGCCAGCGTGAGCGGCTGGCAGTTGGAGTGAGCTGTCAATAGCCGCAGTGAACGGCTGTCCAGAGGCCAGCGACCAATCTGCCTCACCCAGGAAGAGTGCAATGATAATACCAACATGGGCCAGTGAAGCAAAGTCCTCCACAACTGGGCTGAAGAACAAAAGGACAGCAACTTGTCTGTTCCCCTTCCCCAGTTCCCCAACACTGTTCCAATTCCCCAATAAAAATCTTAAAAAACAAAAAGAAAATGGACATCCTTGCCTTGTTCCTGAAAATGCTAAAAGCATTTTCCTATTGAGTATGATGTTAGCTATAGGTTTGTCATATATGGCTTTTATTATGTTAAGGCAGTTCCATCAGTTCACACTTTGCTGAGAGTTTTTATCATAAATGAATGCTGGGCTTTTAAAAATGATTTTTCTGCATCTATTGATATGATCATGTGATTTTTGCCCTTCATTTTGTTTATGTGGTGTACATTAATTGATTAATGGATATTGAGCAAACCTTGCCTCCCAGGGTCAAATTCCACTTGATGATGTATGATATTTTTAACATTAAAATTGAATACATTTGCTGAATTTGGTTTGCTAATATTTTGTTGCATGCTTTTGCAGCTGTTTATTTGGGATATTGGCCTATAATTTTCTTTTCTTGTAGTGTCTTTGGTTTTGGAATCAGGGTAATGATGGTCTTGTAAAATGAGCTTGTAAACCTACCCTCCCCTTGAATTTTTTGAAATAGTTTGAGAATGAGAGGTGTTAATTCTTCTTTAAATGTTCAGTAAAATTGACTGTTGAAGGTATTTGGTCCAAGACTTTTGTTTGTTGGGAGTTTGTTGATTACTGCTTCAATTTTGTTAGTAGTGAAGTCTGCTCAGAATTCTGTTTCCTTTGGATTCAGTCTTGGAAGGTTCTGTGTTTCTAGGAATTTATCCATTTATTCCAGATTGTTCAATTTATTGGCATATAATTATTCCGAGTTTTTCTTATAATCCTTTGTATTTCTCTGGTGTTAGTTGTCACTACTCCTCTTTCACTTCCGATATTATTTATTTGGTTCCTCTTTCTTTTTTACTTGATGAGTCTGGCTAATTATTTTCAATTTTGTTTATCTTTTCAAAGAACCAGCTCTTGGTTTCATTGATCTTTTGTATTTTTTTAGACACTATTTCATTTATTTCTGCTCTTATCTTTATTATTTTCTTCTTTCTACTTACTCTGGGCTTTGTTTATTGTTCTTTTTCTAATGCCTTTAGATTAGATTGTGTATTTGAGATTTTTCTTGTTTCTTGAGGTAAAACTGTTTTGCTATGAATTTCCCTCTTAGGACTGCCCCATAGATTTGGGGTCATAGTGGTTTAATTTTCATTTTTCACAAGGTATCTTTTGATTTCTTCCTTGACCTTATTGTTAATCCATTCATTGTTTACTAGCATGTTAGTTAGCCTCCACATATTTGTGTGTGTTTCAGTTTTTTTTTTCTTGTAATTGATTTCTAGTTTCATACCATTGTAGTCAGAAAAGATGATTGATATGATTTCAATCTTCTTAAATTTATTGAGACTTGTTTTATGGCCTAACATGTGATCTATCTTGGAAAATGTTCCATGTGCACTTCAAAAGAATGTATATTCTGTTGCTTTGGGGTGAAATGCTCTAAAAATATTTATTAAATCCAGGTGGTCTAGTGTGTCATTTAAGGCCTCTGTTTTCTTGTTGATTTTCTTTGTGGAAGATCTATCCATTACTCTCAATGGGTTGCTAAAGATCCCTATCCCTACTATGATTGTATTACTGTGGATCTCTCCTTTTATGTTGGTCAATATTTATTTGCTTTATATATTTAGGTACTCCTATATTGGGTTCGCAATATCACAAGGGTTATATCCTGTTATTGGATTGATCCCTTTATCATTAAGATATGTCCTTTTCTGGCCGGCCGAGTGGTGCGGTGGTTAAGTGTTGGCTTGGGACCCTGGTTCTGGTCCCACATATGAGGGCCAGTGACACTGCCCTCAAAAAAAAAAAAAAATAAATGTCCTTTTCTGCCTCTTATTATAGCCTTTGTTTTAAAGTCTGTTTTGCCTGATAGAAGTATTGCTACCCCAGATTTTTTTTTCCTTTTCCATTTGCAAGTAATATCTTTTTTCATTTCTTTACTTTCTGTATGTGTGTCTTTTGATCTGAAGTGGGTCTCTTGTAGATAGCATATGTATGTGTCTTGTTTTGTTATCCATTCAGATATCCTGTTTTTTGATTGAAGCATTTAATCTGTTTGCATTTAAATTAATTGTTGATAGGTATGTAGTTATTGCCATTTTATTATTCATATTTATCTTCTCTTTTTCTTCCTTTCTTTTTCTTAAAGTAGTCCCTTTAACATTTTTTGGAATACTGGTTTGGTGGTTTCGGGCTCCTTTAGCTTTTACTTGTCTGAGAAGCTTTTTATCTCTATTTCAATTTTAAATGATAGCCTTGCTGAGTATAGTAGTCTTGGTTGTCGGTCCTTGCTTTTCATCACTTTGAACACTTCATGCCAATCCCTTCTGGAATGCAAAGTTTCTGTTGAGAAATCAGCTGACAGTCTTATGGGAACTCTCTTGTGGGTATCTAACTGCCTTTCTTTTGCTGCTTTTAAAATTCTTTGTTTGTCTTTGATTTTTGGTGTTTTAATTATGATGTGTCTTTGTGTGGGCCTCTTTGCGTTCATCTTGTTTGGGATTTTTCTGCACTTCCTAGGCTTGTATTCCTTTGCCAGGTTAGGGAACTTTTCAGTCATTACTTCTTCAAATAGGTTCTCATTCTCTCTCTCTTTCTCTCGCTCCTTCTGATACGCCTATGATATAAATATTGGTCCACTTGATATTGTCCCAAAGGTCCCTTAAACTATCTTTATTATTTTTGGATTATTTTTTTCTGATTGGGTGTTTTCTGCTACTTTGTCTTCCAAATCACTGATTTGATCCTCTGCTTTATGTAATCTGCTGTTGATTCCTTCTAGTGTATGAGTGTTCTTCATTTCAGTTATTGTAGTCTTCATTTCTGACTGATTCTTTTATATGGTTTCTATGTCTCTTTTTAATGCTTATTATCACTTTGTTAAAGTTTTCACTGAGATTATCTATTCCTTCCCTAAGCTCCTTGAGCATCTTTATAACCAGTGTTTGAACTCTGTGTCTGGTAGATTGCTTGCCTTCATTTCATATAGTTCTTTTTCTAGAATTTTCTCCCTTTTTTGGGGGTATTTTTCTTTGTCTCTTCATTTTGGCTGCCTTTCTCTGTTTGTTTCTATGTATAGGTTGATTTTCTGAGTGTCCCAGTCTTGGCAGGGTGAGCTTATGTGGTAGGTGTCCTGTGGGGCCCATTGTTCACTTTCCCTTGTGACTTGAGCCAGGTACTCTAGGAGTTTAACTTGTGGTCTGTGTGTGCCTCTCTGTTGTAGTTGAGCCTTGTTTGCTGTTGGCATGTCAGTGGCTAGAATTGACCATCAGGGTATTTGTAAAAACTGGCCATGACCACTGCATAGGAAATGCTGTGCTTGGGCTGACCCCATGGAACAGGATTTGCCCCAGTGAGCTCTGGTGCCTGCCAAGACCACCCTTTGGGTGTTCTGCTCGTGGGGCTAATCTGTGGTGCTCTGTTGTGGTCTGAAGCCAGCCAGTGGGTGTGTTGATTCTGTGGCCTCTTAAGAGTGTCTCCTGTGCAGGTCAAGGTTAACTGCTGCCTGTGATCTGCCCAGGGCTATCTGGTTAGGAGCTACAAAGCAAGACGTGGTTGGTCACTATGCTGTGTAAGCATAAGTTGGCTGCCACCAGTACTGGGCCTGGGGCTGCTCAGCAAAAGGCCTGGACACCCTGAAGCCTGCTGCCAGTTGCCAGCTAGCCATAAGGTTCAGCCACTGAAAGAGCTTTGGGTAGTACTTGAGTTGGGTGAGGTGGGTTCTCAAAAAGCCATCAGGGTGGGGCAAGTGGTGTTCACCAGCTATATGCTGATACAGATTTTTTGCTAGTGCTGAGTCTATGGCCACTCAGCAAAAGGCACAGAGCACATCAAAGCCAGCTGTCACCCGCTTGTGGCCCTTGGACCCCTGAGAATTGTCTAAGAATGGCTGCAGTGTTGGCCAACTCCAGCTGCCTGCCACTGAAAGAGCCTCAGGTAGTGTATGAGTTGGGTGGGGTGGCATTCCAGAGAGTCACCTGTATGGAGTGAACAGAGTTCACCAGGCAAATGCAGATCAAATTTGGTTGTGTGGGCAGATGGCCCAACACAGAAAAGATGGCGTCTGGGCACTGGTTACACAGGTGGAAAGCTTAACACAAGGATAATGGAGGCTGTCCCTCCAGCCCTCCTTCTGAAGCCACACAATTTTGTCTCTCTCGATATGTCTCTGGCACCCCTGAGCCACCATCCCTCTGCTGGAGCCCAGTGTGAATGCCTGGGAGCGAGAGAGTCTGCGTGCAGACCCTTTAAGTGGATGCCTGGGCCTACAGCAGTCCTCAGTCTCAACCCGCCAGAGGGAATCTCCACTGATTTTCACAGCCAGGTGTGGGATCTCCTGTTCCCACTGGTGCTCTGTGCTGGGGAGTCCAATGTGGGGCTGGGACCTCTTGTTTCCCAGCAGGAGCCTCTACCTGGTTGTCCGGGTTGATTGTTTGCCCCTCCCTCTTTTCTTCTCCCTGGAGAAACTTTTTTTTCTTTTAGTTGCAGATATATAAAGTGATGTAATAGACATTTAAACCCCTCAGAAAATGATAACCCACCCCTTAAGCTACTACCCCTCCGACATCGTATATATCTGTTACAATACCATCAACTATCTTCCCTATGTTGTACTACACATCTCGTGACTATATATGCCTATATATCTAGTTATAGTTGACATTCAATATGTTTCTACTTTAGCTTCAGGTGTATAGTGCATTGGTCAGACATCTCTTGCCCTTCTAGGGGATGGGGAGGGAACCCCACAGCCTACATAGCCCTCTCCATCTTTAACGGTCACAAATGGGTGTGTGACCAGCCTATTCCGCAGTTCTGACCTTCCTACCAGTCTGGAGGTGGCTTTTTCTGTA
Source organism: Aselliscus stoliczkanus (assembly GCA_033961575.1). NCBI lineage: Eukaryota > Metazoa > Chordata > Mammalia > Chiroptera > Hipposideridae > Aselliscus > Aselliscus stoliczkanus. The sequence continues at coordinate 32,168,411 of CM066731.1, forward strand.
AGTCCTTAGTTGAAAGCCTTGAGTTCAGCTTGATTTTAGGCAATTCTCAATAATGGTTGTTTTGTAGATTAGTTGTAATTTTGATGTGGTTGTGAGAGAAGGTAAACACAGCATTCACCTACTGTGCCATCTTGATTGTCATCTCCTCCCTGGAACAACTTTTATTCTGGCTTCAAGGAAAGATGGGGTGACTGGTCTCTCTTCCTTCATTGGGTGCAGCCAAGTCTCAGTGAGTCTTGACACTGTGCCGTGGCACCAGCTCTTGAAGTCTCCTTTTTGTCTTTATCTCCCATCTCTGGCTCTTTGAGGTCCACAGCTCAATCTCAGAACACATCCTCTCAAGAGACCAGGGAAACTTTTAGGATGTCCTAAGCCTTGCTATTAGAATGTAGTCTATGGGTCAGAAACATTGGCATCTCCTGGGAGCTTGTTAAAAATGCAGACTCTCAGGCCCAATCCAGACCCCATGAGTCAGAATCTGCCTGCACATTTAAGTGTAAGAAGTAATAAAAGTGAAATGGCATCTTAAGATGCTTAACCATAGAGCTGGGAGGACTATGGGTGGACCTGGGCCCCTTGTTAACTCTGTAATCCTGATTTCTTGTTTAACTTTGTATTAACTTCCAAGGGAGGGATGATAATAAATGGAATAGTCATCTTGGAACTGGGGGTACTTCTTTTTCACATGGACGGGTGATTGGAGCTCCGGGTTGGAGGTGTGCATTCCCGCACTGCAGTGTGGTTTTTTTGTTTCCTTTTTCTTTTTTCCCGAATAAACCATTTTTTTTGGTGGGTTATTTGGAGGGTTATTTTTGCCAGCCAATATTTTGGGGGCTTATCTGGGATCCAGAGAGGAATGGAACTCCAATGACTTCTGACCAGTGAACAAAGCTATGGTGCCCAACTGAGCTGTTTCGATTGATTCTTTGCTCCCTGGCTTAGAAGCCTCAGGTGACTTTCTCTCCTGGATCTGAGCCAATGGGCTTTTGTATCTGGCACTCTCCAGGCTTTATTTGGGGAATTTTTTTTGTTTGTTCGGTGTGTGTGTGTGTGTGTGTGTGTGTGTGTGTGTGTGAATGTTTAAGGCCTACTTCTTTGTCTGTGTACTTGTGGCACGTTGGCTTGATTTCTTTGGAAAGCATGCTGTCCTTTGAGACAAAAACTAGCCTTCACCTAACAACCCTTTGGGGATAAGAGGTTATTTCTACTGAAATTGGCCAGTTTAGCCGGTATTACACTGTGCTGTCTCATTGAGAAAGTTAACAGAGTGCCACCCAGCTCAGCCGATAACTAGACTCCCTGAGAGCTGGTTATTTTCCTGGAACTGGCTTTTAGCCTTCGTCCTGATTCACAGTGATCAGACTGTTCCAGAGTGAGGCAAGCTGAAGACCTGCAGGTTATTCGAGCTGTGAATTGTTTTGGGCTCAGTGTTTAAAATGAGATCTCTAATGCCTAAGCCTTCTAAAACTGTCCCTCCTCCAGGGACACCGGCTGAGTATGTTTAAAACCCATGGGGAATTTTCGTGCACTAAATGGACAGATGTGACTAAGAGTAATTTTAAAGATCAGTGGCCACTTTGGAGAACTTTTGAGATTTCTAAACTTGATTTTCTTAAAACCAAATTAGATAGTAATAGTGTTGTAACTGAGAAAGTGGAATGGAATGCTGAAAATCTAAAGTTGTCATTTTACAAAATCAAGTCTCAAAGTTAACGAAGATTGTTTAAAATTCTACAAGAGACAGAATGGCATCTGAAACTTCGTGCTCTTTGTCTATAACACTGCCTTGCCCTTTCCCCACTGCTTCTTTGTTGCCTCCCTCACCTTCAACTCAAACCCCAGTGGCACCTCTTTTCCAATCTCCTCCTCTCTCTTCTTCCTCAAAACCTATCAGTACTTTCCCATTTAAGATTAAACCCTCTGGAGATCCTAAGGAACCCCACATTTCTTACATCCCCTGGACAAAAGCTGAGTTACAAGCCATTGCAAAGGAATTTCCTATAGTAACTAAAGATTCAAATAAGTTTGCTAAGGAATTTGATATTACTGTTGAAGTATATTAACCTGGGTTTTCTGATTTGTACTAGCCGATCCATATGTTGGTTGGTGAAGGCCATGCTAAACACTGGATGAGGATTGCCGGATAGGAACATCCTGAAAGTGATTTAGAAAAGCAAACCTCCAATTATGGGGAGGAAGCCAAGGAACTTGCTTGAAAGCTGCATGGAGCAATTCCTGAGACTTTTCCAAGGTCTATCAATTGGAGCAAAATTCACACTTGCTCACAAAAGTCTGACGATTCTGTCCATGACTTTTATAATAGGTTTCAGGTGGTTTTTAAGGAAAATTTGGGTCTTCCTTCAGATATTGACTCCACATGTGTTACTTTTAATTCCTTGTTTGTCAATGGGCTAAGTAACAACCTTTCCCTCCTGGTTAGGAGATCCAGGATGGGATGGGGAATTATGCCTACCCTAAGCTTGGTAAATTTAGCTAACGAACTTGCCAGTACCCTAGATGAGTTGCGTAAAAGCAAGGTCGCCAAGACATCTGATTTTCAGCCGTGTCAAACGAGAAGCCCTGTAGGAAACCAGAGAATTCCAACTTTTTGCCACTGCTTCAAGGAGCAAGGACATTGGAAAAGGAATTGCTGTAAGCTGAAGCATACAAGATGCTCTCTGCCTACTAACCAGTCTCTTTCAGGACTTCCTAATTTGCAGTGACAGGGCTCTGAGGAATTACAGGGGTTTTTTTCAAGTGCTTCCCCTTAATCATCTTGGAGAAACTTCTCTTCAAATTGGGGAGGAAACTATTTCCCGGTTTTTCATCTGCCACATATGCTAGGTTGCTATGTTCTAATTCTATCTTTAACTTTGATCTATTTAAACTCTGCTCCTGATGCTGGTCAACACTGGACACTAGCTGTTTCCCAATCCATGCACTCTTGTCCATGACTTAAGAGATGACACCCAGAAGAGGCCCTTCTGACATCGAGGGACAAAAGATTGAACAGACAAGACTGAACAGACACCGAGGGATTAGAGGCTGAACAGATATCGAGGGACAAAAGGCTGGACACGAAAAAACCTAAGACTAGAAGATCTGACTGTTGATCAATGATCTTTTAGAAGAAAGATCTTGATCAAGAGGAGGGAATGATAAAAGTCAACTGGCATATTAAGATGCTTAACCATAGAGCTGGGAGAACTATCAGTGGAGTTGGGCCCCTTGTTAACTCTGTAATCCTGACTTCCTGTTTAACTTTGTGGTAACTTCCGGGGGAGGATGATAATAAATGGAATAGCTATCTTGGAACCAGGGGTACTTCTTCATGTGGGCAGCCTGTTGGAGCACTGGGTTGGAGGTGTGTGTTCTCACACTGCAGTGGTGGTTTTTCTTTGTTTGTTTCTTTTTTTTTCCCCCCAAATAAACCATTTGTTTGTGGATAATTTGGAGAGTTATTTTTGCCAGTCAACAGAAGCACTGCTTTGCAGCATCTGCTAGAATTGGCTGGAGCCCCTTTCTGTCACCCATGAAGCATCCAAGCTCTAGTTTCATCTTCCCAGATTCTCCTCCTCCCATCACATTTTATCTCCCTTTGAGTGGGGAATCATGCATATTTTGAACTTGATGCTTTTAATCTATTCTCTTTATACTCCTGCTTCCTGATGGACATAATTTGAAGCAAATAATAATCATCATGTTATTTGATTGGAAAATATTTCAATATGTATTTCAAAACTGTAATGTCATTACCACTTCTAAAAACAGATTTCACAATAATCCTTAATATCATAAATAACCAATTAGTGTTCAAATTTCTAATTGCTTCCATGTCATTAATCATTTTAGTTTTTTTGTGTTTCCTTTTTACAGTTTGTTTGAGTTGGGATCTAAATAAGTTTCACACATTGTGATTGGTTATGTTCCTGAAGTCTTCTTTAATCTATAGGTTTTCCCTGCATTGCTCCCCTTCTTTTTTTTTTTCTTTGCAATTAATTTTTTGGAATAAACCAAGTTGTCCTATGGAGTTTCCCACAGTATGGATTCTGCTGACTACAGCCATGTTTAACTTGTTCCTCTGTCCCTTGTATACCCTCTAAATTGGTGATTAAGTTCAGAAGATTTTAAAGGGAGTTTAAAGAAGCAAGACCACTGTCACTGCTTACAGAAGCTTGTGTGAAGGCAGGATGGATATTCACTCCCATTTTGCTCCCTTTATCATCATTAATCTAAGAAGGGTTGTTTTGTTGTTGTTGTTTTGTTTTGCTTTTTTTAAAAGTACAAATATTTAAAACTCAAAATAGTTGATAAGGGAGTAAATGATAGATTGTGTTACAGGAAATGTTGAGTCCTCAAATGTAAGCCCTATCAATATGTAGAAAGTATAACTCTCTAATTCTCTTTACGTTTCTCTGATCAACCTAATTATACGCTCTTGTGCTCTCCCCACCTGCTCAACCTGATCAGCTAATTCCATTTCAGATCTCATCTCCTGAGTGAAGTGACTCAGGCCAGGTTGGACCTCTACCCTGTGCTTACTCACTCCAGTTCTTTTTGCTGTTCCAGAACACCGCAACCTTGTGCCACCTTCCTAGCTATTCTCTTTGCAGAGAACACTCTTCTCCCAGGTTTTCATGAGGCTTCCTCACATCCACAGGGACACTACTCAGAGGCCACCTCCTCAGAGAGGGTGTTTCTGGGCTCCCCTGTGAGAGGGCACCCCACCAACGTTGTTCTATTTTTTCACAACGCTTACCATTGTCAGAAGTTATAACATGTATTTATTCGTTTATTTGTGTCTTCTGTGTCTCACATGAGAACATAAACTCCATGAAAGCAAATTTTGTCTTTGTCTTTCACAAAGTATCTCTAATGTATAGAACTGTGCTTGGCATGCATTTGATGTTGGCAAATATTTGTCGAATGAATGAATGATCTCACATCTTCCAAACTTTATTCTGCATTAACTATTTCCATCTCATTTTGCTCCTGAAATCTATTCTCTTGTATTGGGTTTCATGACTTTTCTCCTTAATGAAATTACCAGCTACTGGAGCACAGGGTCTGGGTTTTACGATTCCTTATCATTTCCCATAATGGCTGGCAAAGACTGGGCATCATAGTAAGTGCTCAGTAAATATGTTTTGAATTATAGTCGGAGAATTTGATTTAACTTATTCTTTATAATGAAGCTTAAAACCTCACACATAGATTTGTCCATCCTTCATATACACAATTTGAATATCAAGTACATTTTAAATTTAGGCTTTTTGCAATCCAGAGAAGGCTAAAGGTAAATGGAGGTGGGGGATATACAAAAGGGGCCAGGTCTACCTACTTTTCAGGTAATAATTGGTGTGGTGGTCCTTTCTAAAACATTGTTTGGGACCCCAATTTTAAATGTGGCCAAATGTCAGGGTGGCAGAGCAGCTCTCTGACAGCTGCTAGCTCACATTGACTGTTTACCCAGAGGAGCTTCTGTATGCTAAAGACATCTATGTTTATTGGATTCAATTAGTTCATCACATCCATGAATTAAAATCAACACAATTTTAAAGTGGGATCCCAAAGTAACTACAAAGAGGTCCTCTTTAACAAATCAGTTAAAAAGTCATTATCAAGTATCCTATCTTAGAATGATAATTTATATCTTTTGACTTTGTGGTGTCCTCTCAGAAGTTAAAATGTAGTATTTTCAGTTACTGCATTCTTCACTCTGACGGGTTCATTTTTATAGTTTCTGTGTCGTTTTTTATGCTTGCTATCTCTTTGTTGAAGTTCTCACTAAGTTCTTTGAGCATCTTATAACCAGTGTTTTGAACTGTACACCTGGTAGGTTGCTTGCCTCTGTTTCATTTAGTTCTTTTTCTAGAGTTTTCTCCTGTTCTTTCATTTGGAATTTATTTTTTTGTTTCCTCATTTCAGCTGCCTCTTGGTGTTTCTTTCTATGTATTAGGTAGATCTACTATGTTTCCAAGTCTTAGCCAGATGGCCTTATGTCACTAGCAAACTGGTGATATATGAAGCAGAAAATTGAATTAGTGATTTAGAAAACAAGGTAGCAGAAAATAGCCAATCAGAGCAGCAAAAAGAAAAAAGGATTTAAAAAATGAGGATAGTTTGAGTCCCCTGGGACAACATCAACCATAACAACATTTGTATCATAGGGATACCAAGGAGAAGAGAGAAAGTAAGGAATTGAGAACCTATTTGAAGAAATAATGACAGAAAACTTGACCAACCTGGCAAAGTAAAAAGACATGCATGCGCAGGAAGTGCAGAGTCCCAAACATGATGAACCCCAAAAGCCCACAGCAAGACACATTATAATTAGAATGTCAAAGGTCAAACACAAAGAGAATCCTAAAAACAGCAAGAGAAAGGCAATTTGTAACTTATAAGGCAGCTCCTTTAAGATTGTCATCTGATTTCTCAACAGAAACAGAAGGGATTGGCACAAATTATTCAAAGTGATGAAAAGATGAACTTACAACCAAGAGTACTCTACCCAACAAGGCTATCATTTAAAATCAAAGGCCAGATAAAGAGTTTCCCAGATAAGAAAAAGCTGAAGGAGTTCATCACATCCAAACTAGTATTACAAAGAATGTTAGAGGAACTTCTTCAAGACAATAGCAACAACAAACATAAAAAATATGAATCATAAAATGACAATAACTACATATCTTTCAACAATTACTTTCAATGTAAATGGATTGAATGCTCCAATCAAAAAACATAGGTTGGCTGAATGAATAAGAAAACAAAACCCATACATATGCTTCCTACAAGAGACTCACTTCAGATTGAAAGACACACAAAGACTGAAAGTAAAGGGATGGAAAAATATATTTCATGAAAATGGAAAGAAAAAAAGCTTGGGTAGCAATTCTTATACAAGATAAAATAGACTTTAAAACGAAAGCTATAACAAGAGACAAAGAAGAACCCAGTAATCCCACTTCTGGGTATTTATCTGATGAAAGCCAAAACACTTCTTTGAGAGGACATGTGTATCTATATGTGCACTGCAACATTGTTTACGACAGCCAAGATGTGGCGGCAACCTGGGTGTCCATCAATGGGTGAATGGATAAAAGGAGGTGGTATATATATATATATATACAATGGAAAATTGCTCAGCCATGGAAGGGAATGGGTTCTTGCCATCTGTGATGGCATGAAAGGACTTGGAGGGTATTGTGCTGAGTAGAGTTTGTCAGACAGAAAAAGACAGATGCAATGTGATTTCACTTATATGTGGAATCTAAAGAACAAAATAAACAAAACAGAAACAAATTCGTAGATACAGGTAAGATTTTGATGGTTGTCAGATGGGAGGGAGTTTGGGGGTGAGTGAAAAAGGGGAAGGTATTCAGAAGTACAAATTGGTAGTTACAAAACAGTCATGGGGATGTAAAGTAAAGCATAGGGAATATAGTCAATAATATGGTAATAACTATGTATAGTGCAAGGTGGGTACTAGACTAGTCAGGGAAGTTACTGCTTAAATTATATAAATGTTTAACCACTATGCTGTACACCTGAAATTAATATAAAATAATATTGAATGTCAACTGTAATTGAAAAATTAGAAAAAGAAGGGTGGGTGGGGAGAGTGGAAGGGAAATAAGAGGTCCAAATTTCCAGGTATAAAACAAATAAGTCAAAGGGATGTAATGGGTAGCATAGGGGATATAATAAATAATATTGCAATAGCATAGTACAGTGTCAGATGGTTGCTGGACTTATGGTGATCACCTTTTTAGGTATATAAATGTTGGATAACTATGGTGTACACCTGACCCTAATATAACATTGTATGTTAGCTATATTTTAATAAGAATCTTTAAAAAATTAAATCCTCTTGTTTTGATTTTTTTTCTATTTAGTAAACTTTGATCTTTTTACTCTGTCTATATTCTTAATGCAGCTGGTTTAACATGACTCATTTAACAGCTTCTTTTCATAAAGACCTTTATTAGAACCAGACATCTTTGTATACAGCTTCTGTGATTAATGTCAGCTCAATTCTGAGAAAATTGTTTTTAATTACTGCTGGCTCTAAAATGGTCAGATGAACACCAATATCTGGTGTTCTATTTAGTTATTGTACAGACCTTATCATTATTAGTCTGAATAAATAACCTCTTAGGTTTTCTAGGTGGGACCTAGGAAGACATATTTATTCAACTAAAGAGAAACTCAAGGTTATGAAATAATCTATTGATTTGGGGAATGTCTTCAGTGGCTTCCTGGGATTATCATCTCAGTCATTAGGGACAGCAACACAGAGCACACAGTAGGTACTCAATAAATTATTGAAAAATAATGAGTGATATCTACTGAGGTAAATTTGTTTCTGTAGAGGTGCTCTTCATAGCTCTGGTGTGGGAGGAGTCTCACTCTAGATTCTGTTCCCAGTTCTATTTATCTCAGTTTCTTTGTCTAAAACAAGCAAGAATCTCCACTCATCTCATGGAGCTATTGAGAACAAAATGAAAACACATATGTGAACATGTTTTGCAAACTACTAGGTGCTACATAGGGCTTATAAATATAGTGAAGCAGCAACTCTGCCTCAGAGTGGCCAGAAAACATTGTCCCTGATCCACATACAAATTTTGTGGGAGTCCAGAGTCCCCTAGAATATAGGACTCGATCAGCCTAAGAAGTCTTAGGGAGCTGATGCCTCAGGCACTCAAATCCTGAGTAGTCCAAACATTCAGAGTTCCCTTTGGCCAGCAGCTAGAGGACCCTTGAGCAGCAGATTCTGTTATAAAACTCAAGGCTTCCTTGGGAACTTCACAGCTTCCCGTGAGGTCAGGGTTGGGCCCAGGGATGCCCCTAACCTGGAAAGGTTGGTCTCCACACTTCCATTTTGTTTTCAAATTAGGAAAAATTGTGATGATGAACACAGTTTGTTTCCAGGGCCACCTTAATATTCCCATTTGCTTTTCACACTCTCACTGTCTCTACCACTTGTTTTATCTGTTTCAGCGTTTACACATATGCACCCTAAGAAAAAAAAAACTTTTTTTTTAACCTCCTGTACCAGTCAGGGTGAGCTAAGTCTGTCTATAGGACAAAACAATCCTTGAATCTCAGTGGAATAATCACTTATTAACTACTATACAGGTCATTTCTCATGTACTGAACCTGGATAGTGCAGGTTAATAGAGGGCTCAGCTTATCTCTCACAAACCAAAGTGACAAAAGTGTCATCTCAATTAACACTTCCATTACAAGAAAGACAGGGCAAAGAGAACAAGGCAAACCACAGGTTGTAAAACTTCTACCCAGAAATGACACATGTTATTTCCTCTCATGTTGCATTGGCCAAAGCAAGTTCTAACTTTAGTGGAATCAGGGAAGTATAACCCCACCATGTGCCTAAGAGGAAAATAGAAATATTTCTTAGACAGTACTAATCACAAGCACATCTCTTGTGGTAGGCAGAATAATGACCCTTCAAAGATGTCTGCATTCTAATCCTTGAATTATATCATGTTATGTAGCAAAAGGGAATGAAGTAGCAGGTGGAATTAAGGGCGCTAATAGGGAGATTACTCTTGATTATCCAGATGTGCTTAAGGCAATCACACGGGTGAATGCAGAAGAAGGGGGCAGAAAAGAAGTCAGAGAAAGAGATGTGACATCAGAGGCATGATGCAGTGCAATGACAGTTGGCTTGGAAAATGGAGCAAGGGGACCATAAACAAAGGAATGCAGGCAGCCTCCAGAAGCTAAGAAGAGGTATGTTATTTATTTAATTATTTTTAGCTGAGCCATCCTGCCACCTGTTGGCAGCTCAGCAGCAGCAGCTCGGGCTGGGCATTGAACTGCTGTTGCTCAGTGCTCAGCTCGCACTCTCGAGTTAGTTCTTAACCAACTGAGCCACTCGGCTGGCTAGAAGAAGTATGGAATCTACTCTAGAGCCCCCAGAAGAAATGTAGCCCTGCTGACATATTGATTTTAATCCAGTAGACTCATTTCAGACTTTTTTTTTTTTTAAAAGATTTTATTGGGGAATTTGGGGAGGGAACAGTGTTGGGGAATAGGGGAAAGAGAACAGACAAGTTGCTGTTCTTTTGTTCTTCAGTCTAGTTGTGGAGGATGTCGCTTCACTGGCCCATGTTGGTATTATGATCATTGTGCTCTTCCCGGGTGAGGCAGATCGGTTGCAGGCCATTGGACAGCCGCTCACAGTGGCTCACGGCAACTCACACCGGCTGCCTGCCATTCACGGTAGCTTATGGCAGCGCACTGCAGCCTACACTATCCACTCACGGTAGCCCAGCTCCAGGTCAAGCTGTTGTTCACCATTTTAGCTGTAGAGGGCACAGCATCACTGGCCCATGAGTGATCCGAACTGTGGCCCTGCTGCTCAGAGCTGGTGTTCCCAAGCCAACTCTTAACCAATGTGCCATTCTGCCGGCCCTCATCTCAGACTTCTGAGCTAAAGAACTATACAAATTTGTGTTGTATTAAATTACTAAATTTGTATTATTATTATTACTTTTTAAGATTTTATTGGGGAATTGGGGGAGGGGAACAGACAAATTGCTGTCTTTTTGTTCTTCAGTCTAGTTGCGGAGGACGTTGCTTCACTGGCCCATGTTGGTATCATCATTGAGCTCTTCCTGGATGAGGCAGATGGGTCGCTGGCCTCTGGATGGTCACTCACCGCGGCTCTTGGCAGCTCATGCCGGCTGCCAGCCACTCACGCTGGCTGCCGGCCACTCACTGTAGCCTATGGCAGCCCACTGCAGCAGGTGCTGCAGCCTAAACCATTGCCAGGCCTCGCGCAGCCCAGCTCCAGGTGGAGCTGTTGTTAGCTGTATAAGGCAGTGTCACTGGCCCTCATATGTGGGATCCCAACCGGGGTCGCTGGCGTCCCAAGCCAGCTCTTAACAAATGCGCCACTTGGCCGGCCCTGTATTATTTTTATATAGTAATAATAGGCCAGTAATACACTCTCCTTTAAAAAAAGAAATCACATTTAATATTTGTTTTTTTCTAACTTTAAGAAAGACATGATTACATTTGGAATACGTAAAAGTAGAATAAAATACAAGTGATTCACAGGCTGGCCGAGTGGCTCAGTTGGTTAAGAGTTGGCTTAGAGAGCGAGCTCTGAGCAACAGGGCCACCGGTTCCATTCCCACATGGACCAGTGACAGTGCACACGAGCTGAGCTGTTGCTGTTGGCAGGATGGCTCAGCTGGTGTAACAACAAGACTGCCTGTTTGATGGTGGGCCCACCCGCAACTAAGACTGAACTTGGCACCTTGAGCTGAGCTGCTGACGGGATGGCTCAGTGGATAGAGCATGCACTCTTAATAACAAGGCTGCTGGTTTGACTCCCGCATGGGATGGTGCATGGGATGGTGGCTATTACCACCCTCAACTAAGACTGAACTCAGCACTTTGAGCTTAGAGGCCATGAGCTGCTGACGGGAAGTCAGATGGTGACTGGCGCCCTCCACAATGAAGACTGACGAACAACAACTTGGCCGGTCCCCTTCCCCAATTCCCCAACACTGTTCCCCTCCCCCAATTCCCCAATAAAATCTTAAAAAAAAAAATGTGATTCACAATATAAGTTTTTGATGTGCGCCCTTTCAATAGTATTTTCTGCATATACATACATATGTATATTTTCATGCATACATTGTAAAATTAGATCACACAGCATAGTTTTGCAGCCTGCCTTTTCACTTGACAATAGATATTGAAAATTTTCCATTGACTGAAAAATGTTCTAAGTATGCTATTCAATACAGTTCCATGTGGCTCTTGAGAACTTGAAATGTGGCTAGTCTGTATCAAGATGTGCTTTATATGAAAAATACACACCAGATTTCAAAGACTTGGTATGAAAAAATGTAAAACATCTAACTAATATTTTTTATATTGATTACATGTCAAAATAATGGTATTTTGGCTATAATGGGTTAAATATATTATTACAATTAACTTCACCTGCTTTTTTTGATTATTTTAATGTGGCTACTAGAAAATTTTAAATTACTGGATAGGTAGTTTTATATTCATATTGGACAGCACTGTTTTAACATATAAGATTTTAAATGCAAATACTTGCTCATAGTACAACTGATTTAAGAGCTTGTTTGAAACTTTTACCCTGTCTCTCTTACTTAGGGTGAGTTTGGGTCCACCTTTGATAAAAGGAGCTAGATTTCCTCTGAAGTGTCCTTGTTGTTTGGCATAAGCCGCAGTGAACTCCATTTAGATACAGGACAGTGTGGCAGCTGATGAGCTTAGGCCACTCAATGATTCCCACCTTAAACTACACTGCATCCTGGGGTGCCTCCCAAGCTTTGGATCTCTCTAGCCCAGGCTGCATTTCTGGGTGCATGCAGAGCCAATTCATCTGGAACTGTGTTGAACATTGCTAATCTCTCAGAACAGGAAGTCATTTTCAGATTATCACTCACCGCATTTACTTGGTCATTAACAATGTCACTGAGAAGAAACCACAGAATCATTTTACCAGTCCCTAAGTTTCCTTGAATCCTTAGCTACATCTTGAATATGGTCAGGTTAAAAAAGTATACCCCAGGCTCAAACTTTGTGATGGTCCATATCTAACTCTGACTTAGTGATCTTTTATTATTTGTTAAATTTGGAAGTAGAATTAAGTTATATGAAAGAGAGTCACTAGATCTACCCCCAAGATTTGTGAAATACTGTAATTGCTGCTATTTTACCTCACAGAGAGATTGTTTTTGTTGTTGTTGCTTTTTAACTTCTCAGTCCCTCACAGTTTCTTAATCCACAAGATTATTCATGGCCCTTTCCATTGATACTATGTCAATGATACATTATATGGTTAAAAGGATTGAAATACTTTTTCACTTTTTAGAAAAAAGTGTCTACTTTATTTTAGGGTTCATTCATTTCTTTTAGCTCCTGGTGTTGTAATTTACCTTTCTAGGTATTGTATGAACTTTCCACCCTGTGAGAGGCTGAGCACAGGTGACAGGGTCAGGTCCTCTCAGAAGCAATCGAGAGTAGAGTAGGAGGAGGCATGACAGAAGTTCCTTTAACTTCATATCCCAAAAGTGGCTTCTTTTCGACAAATTTTAAGGTAAAACACTGACCTGGTGATTTTCAAGGTCAGGGAAAAAAGACAGAAGTGACTGTTGCTTTGCTTCCCCACCAAGCTGGGATCCTTGCCTTCCTCCAATGGATACTTCTTTGGTTGAGGATCACCTTGAAGGGGACTGATTTTTAGCTATTGTGAATACTTACCTAAATCTAACTCTCAGTGTCTTCCACCCAGCCACCCTAGTTTATTCCTTGGGGTCATGCAGAACAATCCCAGTCCTTTCATCGAGCCATCTTTTGCTCTAGTGTAGATGATGAGCTTGAGTCAGACTTCCCGAGTCTTACTCACACTTCTGATATAAAATGGATACCTTTTCTCATATCTTTCTTTACTCCTACTCTACTCTGTTTTTCCCATTGCACTTATCACTGCCTGATATACTTTTATTTATTGTCTGTTCTTTTCTCTATGGGGGCAGGTCTTTCTATCATTTGGCTAGTGCCTGGCACATTATAGGCACACAACACTCCCTGTTTTCATATTCTTACAGAGCACAGCAAGACTCCCTACTCCATCCCATTATACTCCCTGAAAGAAAGAAAGCCTTTTCCCCAATAGTTTAACAGTTAAGTTGTGGGATTGAATTTCTTTGGTCTTGTCGGGGCCCTGTGCCTATCCCCAACAAATCACTGTGGCCAAGAAAATGAGCTACATTGTTTGGTCACTCCTGGGTCATATGCCCAGCTAGAATTGGGTTTGACTCTTCTAGAACCACATGGCTGGAAGTGGGAAAGAGTCGGTTCTTGGAAGGACAATCAACTACTGCTACTAGAAGAAGAAAGGAGGGAATGCAGGGCAGAAAAAGAGGAGGGGGAGGAATGAATATTTATAACCCCTATCTGTTAAGCACTTTACATGTGTTATCTCATTTAATTTGCACCACAACCCAATGAAGTAAAATATGGGTACCATTTCAGAGAGGTGAAAGCAGGCTTAGAAAGATTAAGAAATTTTCCAGCTAGAAGATTGAGAGCTCGGACACAAATCCAGGTCTGGTAGACTCTAGAACAGAATTCTCATATTCCCTTCTCTTTATTTACCCCTTTCATTCAGGTTCTATTCATGTATCACCTTCAGTCATTCACTATAAATTTTTGATTGGCCCTGTGCTTCCCTACCCATCCAGTGTTGCTAAACAACCACTCAGTACTCCATTTAGGCTAGGCTCTGTGCCCTCGCTGTGTCTATCTTTGCCACATCCTCCTGACCAATGTTATCTTAGGTTCTCCATTTCTCCATGCCTCTCAGTTAGACTGAGACTCAGCTCTGCTTCTATATCTTCCACGACTTTCCTGAAGCTTTCCAGGATGATTTAACACATAGCAATCCCTATGAACTCTAAAATGTACTGCTTGTTCTCTGGGCCAATCCTGGGAGTGAGGATGGAAAACTAATAGGAACAAATTACCACCTGGGCAAATCCCATGTAAAAATTTTAGCTGTGTAAACCCTGGATAGGAAGCCTTACGAATGTTGCTGAGGTACAAATCTACTTTTGTCTCAATGAGCACTTCTTTGTGAGGCTGACAGTTTTCACTTCGTAGAGTTGAGGACAAAGATTCCCTGACAAGAATGCACCTTCTTGCAGATCTGTTCTGCTTTATAACACAGCCCTGTATACAGCAAAAGCCTATTCAGTGTATGTTGAATCAATACCCTGTATCTTTTGTATCCTAGTGTATCTTCCAGTGCTTGTGGAGTTGACTTAAATAACGTCTTACAAACCAGGTTATTCCAATAATAACTAAGCCCTACACCCCTAAATCACAAGAGCCTTGCCCTTACACACTGCTTTCGATAAACTTCCAGTTGCCCTCTTTTGAAACACTTGTTGTTTACTAAAAACCTCACACAAATACGTCCATCAAAATTTGCTCAGCTTCTGCAGTAGCTGGGTAGTGTCTCTCTGGTAGCACCCACTGTTTGGGCCTGGTATTAACATATTTATGTCTGTCTCCACTGCTGGGCTCTGAGCTCCTGTAACTTGGCTGTCTTATCCACGTTACCCAAACCAAGTGGTAATTCACATAGTGTCTTTAGAATGGAAATATCGGTTTGTGCACAATGGTTCTGGCAATCAATGGGCCCAGGATGATTTTGACTGCATTTGTACAGCACATTAAAAAACATTAGGGCCGGCGGAGTGGTGCGGTGGTTAAGCGCTGGCTTGGGACGCCAGCGGCCCCGGTTCGGGTCCCCCATAGGAGGGCCAGTGACACTGCCCTCAAAAAAAAAAAATTACATATGAAATGGCTTTGAATTCTTTAACAAATTAATGTAAACTCTGTAATAAATAAGACTAATATTTCCAGTTTATTAAGGAACCAGACTCAGAAGGTCAAGCCCTAAACCGAAGGGCACACCAGTGACATAACCACGCAGGTGAGCCTCCGCTGTAAAGGGCGGGAGGCGCGCCAGAGGCCTTTTGACCGCGTTCGGCCACCGTCGCCGGAGCGTCTCCGCTTCCTGTATTTGTGCGCCTGCGCGCCGCTGCAGCGCCGTCCATTTCTCCATCCGGAAGGACCTTGGTGTTAAGGTGAGTCGTGTGTCTTTTGCGTCCCTCGTTCAGGTTCGCGTCACTGCCGCCTGCAGCTGCCTGCTCTCGCTCTGCCTTGGATCTGAGCCGTGACTCAGCATCTCTGAGGTCGGGGAGCCCCGGACCTGTCACCCGCGTCGACCCCTGAGCGACCCCGCCGCGGCCTTCGGAGGGTGCCTGGGGTCCCCTGGGGGCCGGGGGCGCTGGGCAGCCCCGAGGAACCAGCCAGGCTTCGGAGGCAGCCGGCTCCGCCCCAGCTCCCATGTGTTTCCCCCCCGGGCACTGTGACCTTGGCTAGGTCATTTGACCCGCTTGGCCCTGTGTTCCCACCTGTGGGAAAGCGGGCAGAGCCGTCTGGAGGCGTAAGGATCAGCGGGGGGAGCGGCCAGCGACGCTCGGTCGGGGTGCGCTGGGGCAGGAGGGCCGGGCTTCCCGCAGCCCCGCTAACCCCCCGCCCGCGCGGCCTGGAGGCCCTGGGCGGCCCTCGGGGGGAGCCGCTGGCTTCCCCTCCTAGGTGTAGTCGCTTCGTGTGTCCCAGTTTTCTCATCAAGAAAGGGGAGATGTCACAGGGTCGCCCGAAGAGGACAGGAGTTGCTAGTAAGTTGGGAGAAGCGTCAGTGCTGTAAGTGGGTTTGCGCTTGTCTGGATTCCAGAGCCACTACTGACCTTCCCAGTGGTCGGGAGAGGTTTTTGTGTGTAGTTTTTCGCTTCACATATACTGTTGTACCACAGTTATTTATTTAGGGTTGTCAAGTTCAGCACGTGAGAAGGGGGAAAAAAAAAGAAGCAGGTGTGAGAGTTCACCACAAGTCACCCCGAGATGTGCTGCTGGGGTCTGGATTGTTTTGAACTAAGGACGGTGTTAGCTTCAGGCTCAAGAGAGACTTCTGCCCCTCGAGGCCTTTAACTACTTAGAAGAACTTGAATTAGGGGCCTTGCTCCTAAGAGATGTTGAGCCATAATCGTTTTGAGACACTTGTATGGCAGAGCAGGCTTGTATCTGCTTTTTTTTTTTTCTAATTTTTTTTTTAAATTTATTTTTAATTAGTTTCAGGTGTACAACACAGTGCAATAGTTATACTTTTTACCCCTCAAAGTGACAACGCCCCTCCCCCAATTCGCCACCCCACTCCTCCCCCCCATATCATATATATCTATTACTCTTCCTCTGACTCCCTTCCACAGTATAATCCACATTCTGTGACTATCTATATATATTCAATTACAGTTGGCATACAATATTATACAACCTCCGCTTCAGGTGTACAGTGCAGTGATCAAGCCTCTACTCAATCCATGAAGTGGTCTCCCCAACAAGACATGTGACCATCTGATGCCCCACAAAATATTTACACCAGTATTAATTATATTCCCCAAACTGTCTGTCATATACCTGTGGCAGTATTGTAGTTGCCTATTTTTGCTGTCTAATCCCTTCCCCTTTTCCCTCATCCCCACCCCCCTCCCAACTAGCAACCCTGTTTTTCCTCTGTATCTATGAGTCAATTCTGTTTACATTGCTCATTCATTCAGTTTTTCAGATTCCACTTATAAGTGAGATCATATGGTATTTGTCTTTCTCTGACTTATTTCACTTAACAAATGATATGGATGGACCTAGAAACTTGTATCTGCTCTTAATCATCCTGCCGTGACCCTTTGTAGCCCCCGAGGTGCATTCCCTCATCCCGCGCTCGGAATGTATCTGCCTAGGTCCCCTTTTCTACCTCTGCCTGAACCTCCTGTGCATGTGGGATCTTTGACTCTCATGTATGCGGGGCTCCCCTACATTATGTATTAAATTTGGTTATTTTCGCTTGCTAATCTGTTTCATGTCTATTCAATGATTAGAACAGCTGGAGGAACCGCAAGGGTTACGTTTATTCTTCCCGCACAAGGCTAAGGCATTCAACCTCTTAGGCTTTGTAGGAGGAGTCAGTCCACTATCCATCCTTCTTGAGCCTCCTGAGGCACTAAAATGCATTAGGCATAAGAACTCTTTAGATATCGTATTATTAAAGTTCTGATCATCTTGTTTATGATTTTTGTCCACCAGGGAGAATATAGCCACCATGTCTTCCAGTGCTTTGGCGAAACCTCAGATGCGTGGCCTTCTGGCCAAGCGTCTGCGATTTCATATTGTTGGAGCAGTCATTGTTTCCCTGGGGGTTGCAGCTTTCTATAAGGTATGTTTTTTTTTTGTTTTTTTTTTACTTTGTCCTTAGGTCCAAAAATGTGTGTTTTAAATTTTAAAATGTGTTCTGTTTTCATTAGTAATTTAGAGTCTTAAGCTCTTTAATGTGCTTCCTGCTGTCACTTCATGTGACAGCAGAGTCCCTCATTCTCCAGATAGCTTGTCCTGCAGCTTTAAATGAAGTTATATTAGTTTGCTAGGGCTGTCACACAAACTGTGTGGCTTAAACAACAGAACTTGATCTTATTTTCTGTTCTGGAGGCCAGAAGTCCAAGATCAAGGTGGCTGCAGGATTGATTTCTTCTGAGGCCTCTCTCCTTAGCTTGTAGATGGCTGTCTTTGTCTTCACATGGTCCTCTTGACTGAATTTTCTCTTCTTATAAGGATACTAGTCTTATTGGATTAGCACCCACTCCCCAAAGACCTCAATTTAATTACCTCTTTAAAGACCATATCTCTAAACACATGAATTTTGGGAGACACGATTCAGCTCATAACACAGGCTGTAATTGTTTTATTTAAGCAGAGGGATATGAGGAAGGCAGTACTGTTTGGCACTGTTAAAAGCAACTGATTGAAGATCTAATTGGCTTTATTAAGCACTTCATGAATTCGCAGCTTCCTTTTTAGCCACTAAAAAGGAACTCCCAGCTTTGTCCTACATAGAATCCTTTTATAAGAAAAGAAGGGTGGGGCAAGAGAGCTATTAAAATAAAGGACTGGGGACAGCCCTGTGGCTCAGTTGGTAAGAGCAGGAGCTCTGAACAACAGGGCTACCGGTTTGATTCCCACAAGTGCCAGTAAGCTGCGCCCTCTACAGCTAAGATTGTGAACAATAGCTCGACCTGGAGCTGGGTTGCTGTGAGCGGCCGTCCAGAGGCTGGCGACCAATCTGCCTCACCCGGGAAGGCGCAATGACGATACCAACATGGGCCAGTGAAGCGACGTCCTCCACAACTAGACTGGAGAACAAAAGGACAGCAACTTGTCTGTTCCCCTTCCCTGATTCCCCAATACTGTTCCAATTCCCCAACAAATTCTTTTTTTTAAAAAAGGATTATTTTTAGACCAGGACTTGGTAAGAGTTTTTATCATGCAGATTGCCTCTTTTCCTGGGAAGGGATGGAGAGGGCCCATGTGACTGATTACCTTTCTGGTGCTTGGCCAGAAAACTTGAGACTAGTTGATTAAGATGATTTCTGGAAGAGGTTGCAACAGCACTTAGATGGGTGTTAAATCTAGGTTTGGTACCCTGGGCTTTAGTACAAGTGACGCCATTTTGGGCCTCTGGCTTTTTTAACAGCACCTTGAAGAATTGTTGCCATAGAATACATTTTAACCCTTTGCCTTCTGTAGATTTTAACATTATGCTTTAAAATTTTTTATTTTTTTGTGGCAAAATACACAACTAAATTTGTTGCTAGTCTGCAAACCTCCCATCCCCCTACCCCAGCACACAGACACCAAACAAAAGGAATAATACCTCCCTAGGCAAGGAGGGTCCCTCTTGCTGAGTAGTTTCCCTGAGGCTTCTTTCTTTTTCCTTTCATCGTGTCAATGCCTCTACCCTTTGTCTTAGGAAATAGAGGAGTCAAGTTAAAGATGAACACATATAGTGATTTGTGTTGTCTTTACATATTAAGTTTTTAATAATCTGAAAAATAAGCCCTAATGGGATATGCTACTTTTTAGTTTGCTGTGGCCGAACCAAGGAAGAAGGCATATGCAGATTTCTACAGAAATTATGATTCCATGAAAGATTTTGAGGAGATGAGGAAGGCTGGTATCTTTCAGAGTGCAAAGTGACTTTGGAGTGTAAAGGTAATATGATTATTTGAAGTTACTGTTTAAAAACTTTTTTTATGGTAAAACACAAAATTTACCATCTTAACTATTTTTAAATGTATAGTTCATAATCACATGTATGATCACATTGTCGTGCAACAGTCTCCAGAACTCTTCATCTTGCAGAACTGAACTGCACCCGTTAAACAACTCCCTATTTCTGTCAACCTCCATTCTGTATCATACAGTATTTGTCTTTTTGTGTCTGACTTATTTCACTTAATGTAATGTCCTCAAGATTCATCTTGTTATAGCATGTGTCAGAATGTCCTTTTTAAGGCTAAATGTTGCATTTTATTGTGTATACCACATTTTGTTTATTGATTGCTTTTATCTTTTGACTATTGTGAATAATGCTGCTATTATGTATGTAAATATCTCTTTGAGACCCCACTTTCATTATTTTTGAGTAAATATTCAAGTGGAGTTGCTAGATCATAT
Source organism: Aselliscus stoliczkanus (assembly GCA_033961575.1). Classification (NCBI taxonomy): domain Eukaryota; kingdom Metazoa; phylum Chordata; class Mammalia; order Chiroptera; family Hipposideridae; genus Aselliscus; species Aselliscus stoliczkanus. Next base: position 32,188,565 of record CM066731.1, read on the forward strand.
GCTAATTTTTAAAGTATCCACCGTACTATTTTTACATAGCGGCTGTGTCATGTACTCTACCAGCAGTGCAAAGAGTTCGTTTCTCCACATCCTCACCACTTGTTTTCTGATTTTTTTTTTTGATAGTCTCTATCCTAATGGGTGTGAGAAGGTATTTCATTGTGGCTTTAATTTCCATTTCCATAATGGTTAATGATGTTGAGCATCTTCTCTCATGCTTATTGATCATTTGTATATGTTCTTTGGAGAAATGTGTGTTCTAGTACTTTGCCTGTTTTTAATCTGATTGATTTTTGTTGAGTTGTAGAAGTTCTTTAAATCCTGTATGATTTGCAAATATTTTCTCCCATCCTGTAGATTGCTTTTTCACTCTGTTGATTGTATTCTTTGATGAATAGACAATTAAATTTTGATGGAGTCTAATTTAAATTTGCTATTTTAAGGTGGCTCTGCGATGCCTTGAGCAAATCAAAGCTTAGCTACTGTCATCTGTATCTGTTGTCATAAAGTTTCTCTTACATTTTCTTCTACGAGTTTTATAGTTTTAGTTCTTACATTTAGGTCTTTGATCCAATGAGTTAATGTTTGGTATGATGTCTGGGAAGAGTCCAGCTTCATTCTTTTGCATGTGTATATCCAGTTTCCTCAACAGTATTCATTGAAAATTTCAGTCCTTTCCCAACTGGATGGTCGTGGCACCTTTGTGGGTAATTTTTGACTGTATTTGCGAGGGTTTATATTGGGACTCTTTTGTATTGCATTGGTTTATATTTCTTTATGCCAGTACCACACTATTTAGCTTTATAGCAAGTTTTGAAATCAGGAAGTAGTAGTCTCTAACTTTGTCTTTTTTATGATTACTTTGGCTTGATAGTCCTTATGACTTTAGTCATAGTCCCTTGATAGTCCTTATGAATTTTAGGGTGGATTTTTCTATTTATGCAAAATTCTGTTGGGATTTTGAAAGGGATTGCATTATGTATGTGGGTCACATTGGGTAGTATGGACATCTTAACAATTATAAGTATTCCAATTCATGATCACAAGATAGCTTTCCATTTATTTGTGTCTTTAATTTCTTTCAGCAATGTTTTGTAGTTTTATAGTAAACAAGTCTTTCGCCTCCATGGTTAAGCTTATTCCTATGTATTTTATTCTTTTTGATGACTATTGTAATTGGAATTGATTTAATTTTCTTTCCTGATTATTCATTGTTAGCATATAGAAATGCATCTGAGTTTTGTCTGTTCGTTTTGTATCCTGCAACTTTGCTGAGTTAGTTTATTCTCTTTTTTTGTGGAATTTTTTGGGTTCTCTATATGTAAGAGTAGATCTCTGACAGGTAGTTTTACTTCTTCCTTTCTAATTTGGATGTCTTTTATTTCGTTTTCTTGCTTTATTGCTCTGGCTGGGACTTCCAGTACTATGTTGAAGAGAAGTTGTAAGAGGGCATCCTTGTGTTGAATCCTGGTATTCCAGAAGTAGAGCCCACTTGGTCATGGTGAATTTTGTTTGCTAGTACAGTAAAACCTTGGATCGCGAGTAACTCGGTTTGTGAGTGTTCAAACATGAGAAATGCAAGAGGAGCAAACATTTCTATTAGGTTGGTGAGTAATGGCAAAAACCGCTACTACTTTTGCACCAACCTAATAATACATTTAACTTGGTAAACGAGCGATGTCTTGCAATACGAGTAGTTTGTTTCCGGAGTGAATTATGCTTGCAAACCTGAGCTATTACTGTATTTGTTAAGGGTTTTTGCATCTATATTCATCAGGAATATTGTTCTACCTGTCTGGCTTTGATATCAGGATGATGCTGGCCTTATAGAATGTTTTGTATTCTTTAATGAGATGATCAGTCAAATGTGGCCACAAAAGGAGACAGAATTTCTGGAAAACATGGTAGGGGCAATCTCTACCCTCACAGAAATGGTTTTCAAGATATCAAAATATCTTAATATACAGAAAATAAAAACATGTAATACCTAGATTAGATTTGGAAGTGTTCCCTCTTCAGTTTTTTGGAAGAGCTTGAGGATTGGTGTTAATTCTTTAAATATTTGATAAATTCACCTGTGAAGCAATCTGATCCTGAGCTTTTCTTTGTTGGGAGGGTTTTGATTACTGATTCAGTTTCCTTACCAGTTATAGGTCTGTTTATATTATCTGTCTGGTTCATTTCTTGGTAGGTTGTGTGTTTTTAGGAATTCATTTCATGTAGGTTATCTAACTTGTTGACAGTACAATTGTTTATAGTATTTTATAATCCTTTTTACTTCTGTAAAATAAGTTGTGATGTTGTCTTTCATGTCTATTTTTAGAGTCTTGCCACTGTGATTAGGAAAGATACTTTGTATGATTTCAGTCTTTTAAAATATATTGTATTAAGTCTTAATGGCCTAAAAGGGTATTTCCTGGAGAATGTTCCACATGCAGTTGAGTATTGTGTTTTCTGTTTTGTTGGATGGAATGATCTGTATCTTTAGGTCCAAGTAGTAGGTTCACGTCCTCTATTTTCTTTTTTTCTCCCATGTTTTAAGATGTATTTTTGTTTACAAAGTGAGAGGATGCATACATCTGATTACTCATTTTCATGAAAAAGTATATAAATATATTACAGGAAATTCTGTATATTAGGTTGTCAGAAAAGTCATGATGCATTTTTGCAACGAAAAACATAGGAAAAATACGTCATTACTTTTCAGACAACCCAATAGTAAGCAGTAGAAATTGATACAGTAAACATTTGCTACTTTTTCCCATGTCAATACTACTATCATTTAAAGTTCAAATACTGGTTTTAAGTATCCCCTATAAAATAACTGCTAAAATGTTGGAAAATAATTTTTCTATAAACAAGATTGGTACGTTAACAATGATTCAGCACGTTCTTGTAATAATGACCACTATAATCAAATATAGCCTTAATTTTCCCTAAGATCTGTGTTGTTTAGTTACTGTTAAAATTTTAAAAATAATTACCACAGGTTAAAATAGCTGTAAAAACACAGCATTTCAACGTTATTTATGTTGTGAAGAATGTCCCTCTAAGGTAGAGGAGAATAAGTGTAATTGTATTATATGGACTTGCTGCCCTTGATCCTTATTGTAAATGGAGAGAGCCAGGAGCATTGGAGGTTAATTGGCGCCCTGGAATGGCAGCCAGAAGCCTGTTGTTTTCAGATCATTTCAGAGGCTGCAGCTGCTCATTTTGTTCTTCAGCTTGAAGACGTGTCAGGACATGAAGGGTGATTTGGTAACAGAAAATATATTGATCATCCGTCTGAACCATTCCATGTTTTTGTAATCTCATGCAGCACACCAAATCAGAGATGTCAAATTCAAGATCTTGATCGTTTAATCCTAGAACCACATCTGTGCATGTCAGGGTCCCTGAACATCAATGCCAGCGCTGCAGTGTGTGATAATTGGGCCCGATCTGTGAATGTGTCTCATTTAAGAGAGAAAAGTGAGTAAGTCCTCTGGCTGAGGTGGTGGTGCTTGGTGGTCTGGCCAGGCAGTGAAGTTCAGATGAGAAACGTCACACCTCTCCTGTTTGAATGTCTTCGAGGGCCATTGCCCTTACTGAAGCCCCTCAACTACGGTCACAGAGGCAGCCGAAGCCTGTCTCTGACCATTGTTGGGTTTTTTGGTTTTTTGCCTTGGATGTTAGGCCAGTAGTGCTGGCATTAGCTATTTTCTCCTTCTATTTGGGTCATCATGGCCGCCACTGTGGAATTTTGTTCCCAGATCACTTTGTAGAAATCTCCACAGTTGTAGGGAGAGGTTCTTGGCAGGCAGTATAAACAAACTCATCTTTTCCCACTGGTATCTTAATGAAGCACTCTTGTATCTCCAAGAAGCACTCTTGTAGCAGCATAGGGAAGTATATTTTTGTATTGGTTCTTCTGTTTTCCTTATTTTGTCCAGTTAGACACTGATCTGAAGGTTTTAATTCTTGAAGATTCTCCAGCTTCTTAGAAGGAATTCCTACACCTAGTAAACTCCACAACATTCAAATGACTGATTTCAACTTGGTACCAGTATGTTTCCCAGAGGGAAGCGTTTTGACGATAAGGAGTGCAGCGAACTTGCATTTGTCAGAAGGTGATGATCTTTATTGGAATCATGGTTTTTTTTCTGTTGGCAATTCATCACTTCCTCTTGTTATTTCATCATCATCAGTCTTCCTTTCTTGTGATTTAAGCTTTCACTTTTTACTTTTCCTTCACAGTATTCTTCACAGCCATTCATTTTGGTAAAGGTGATCCATCACCGTCTGAGTCTTCTGCTCTTTCTTCAGATAACTTCCCAGCGGTTTTCAGTGCCCCTAGAATCAGGTACCTCCTGCTGCACTATTTTGGTTTAAAAGATTATGGGCTTCTTCCTCTACAACATCCAACAGAGAATGGAAAGCTTCAGCTTCTTGAGGAGGATCAGACAGATCATCTTGTACATCAGATTCTTTTCTTACTGACCTTCTTTGTGGTTCTTCTAGCCATTACTGAAAGTGTAGGCTATTGAAGTCACTTACTATGATCGCAGAGCTGTATATTTCTTTCTTCAGTTCTGTTAGTGTTTGTGTCATATATTTCGAAGTTCTGATGTTTGGTGTGTATGTATTTTTAATTGTTGTCTTGGTGAATTGGCCCTTTTCATCTTTATACAATTCTTTGTCTTAACATTTTTATGTTAGTCAATTTTGTCTGATAATAGTATAGCCAGCCACCCTTGCTTTCTTTTACTATTTGTATGGAATATCTCGTTGTATCCTTTCACTTTCAAATTAATGAGTCCATAGAGCTAAAGTGAATCTCTTGTAGATAGCGTATATTTGGATCCTTAATATCTTCCTTTAGTTGTTTTTAGTGACATTTTGATTCCCTTTTTCGTTTTGTTTAAGTTCTATGGATATTTTATTTGTGGTTACCACCGAGATTACATACAACATGCTACAATTATACCAATCTATTTCAAACTGATAACCTCAGTTATGTACAAAAATTCATTTTCTTTTTTTTTAATTAAAATTTATTGGGGTGACCATGGTTAGTACATTTACATAGGTTTCAGGTGTACAATTCTGTAATACATCATCTGTATATCACATTGTGTGTTCACCGCCCAGAGTCAGTTCTCCTTCCATCATCATGTATTTGATCCCTTTTACCCTCATCTATCACCACCCCCTTTCCCTTTGGTAACCACTAAACTATTTTCTGTGTATGAGTTTTTGTTTCTTTATTTGTTAGTCATATTTCTTTGTTTTCAGTTGTATGTCCCACATATCAGTGAAATCATATGGTTCTCTTCTGTCTGACCTATTTCCCTTAACATAATAATCTCAAGATGGATCCATGTTGTCGCAAATGGCAGTTTCATCTTTTTAGGGCAGAGTAGTATTCCGTTGTGTATATATACCACATCTTCTTTATCCAATCATCTATCGAAGGACACTTTGGTTGTTTCCATGTCTTGGCCACTCGTAAATAAAGCTGCAATGAACATTGGATCACATATACGTTTACAGATCAATGGTTTCAGATTTATTGGGTAGATACCCAGGAAAGGGATTGCTGGGTCATATAGGCAGTAAACACTTGATAAAATGCTCAACATCACTAATCATCAGAGAATGCAAATAAAAACCACAATGAGATGTTATCTCACACCTGTTAGAATGGCTGTCATCAAAAAGACAAATAATAAAAAGTGTTGGAGAGGCTGTGGAGAAAAAGTAACCCTCATACAGTCTTGGTGGGAATGCAGATTGGTGCAGCCGCTATGGAAGGCAGTGTGGAGGTTCCTCAAAAAATTAAGAGTGGAAGAAAAATTCTTTTTAACAGCTCTGTTTGCCAGCTTTATTATTGTCACAAATTTATTTATTGTGCTCCCATTAACAGATGTTTTCATTTTTATGGTTTTGTCTTTTACATTTTACAAAATTAAAAATGGAGTTATGAAACAGTTGTAACATTGGCTTTCATATTTGTCTATATATTTCATCGGGGAACTATATTGTCACATGGCTTGTGTACTTTTGTTTCAACTTGACGAACTCCCATTGTAGGCCTAGTAGTAATGAACTCCATATCTTTTAGCTTTTATCTGGGAATGTCTTTAATTTCTTTCTCATTTTTGGACAGTTTGGCTGATACAGTATTCTCTGTTGACAGGGGTTTTTTTGTGTGTGTGTGAGCTTTAAATATGTTATCCGACAGCCTTCTGACGTGCTAGGTTTGTGCTGAGAAATTCACCGATAATCTGACAGAGGCTCCCTTGTAGGTCGTGAGTCTATTTTCTCTTGCTGCTTCCAAGATTCATTGTCTGTGGTTTTTGAGTTTGATTACAGTGTATCTTGGTATGGGTCTCTTTGGGTTCATCCTACTTCAAGTGACTTCTTATATTTGTATATCCATTTCGTAAAATTTGGGAAGTTTTTGGCCATTGGTGTTTTTTTTTCTTGTTTGTTTGTTTTTTGTTTGTTTTTGAGGGCAGTGTCACTGGCCCTTACATGTGGGACCAAACCGGGCCGCTGGCTTCCCAAGCCAGCGCTTAGCCACTGCGCCACTCGGCCGGCCCTGGCCATTGGTTTTTGAAATTCTCTGCCCCTTCTCTTCTGGGACTTTCATAATGCATATATTAGTTTTTGGGTGGTGTCCCTTAAGTCCTTTAAGTTCTCATTTACTTTATTCCTTTTGTTTTGGTTCTTAGACTCAATAATTCAAAAGAACTGTTTTCAAGTTTGCTGACTATTCTGTGTTTGAGTCTGTTGTTGAACCCATCTAGTGAATTTTGCAATTCAGTTACTGCATTGTCAAATTTCAATTTTTAAAATAATTTCTGTTTCTTTGTTGATATTCTCATTTTGTTCATATATTGTTTTCATGGTTTTGTTTGTCAGCTCTTTCCTTGTTGAGCATGTTTAAGGCATTTATTTTAAAGTCTTCATCAAGTAAATCAGAGGCATGTGGTTCTTCAGTGTTGGTTTCTGGAGATGTATTTTGTTCCTTCGAATGGGCTGTATTTTCCTCTTTGTATGGCTTGTGACTTATGTTGAGATTTTGGCATTTGAGTAAACAGCCACCTCTTCTGTTGTTTGCAGACTGGTTTCATGCAGGGGAAGATCTTCACTAAACACTTGGCATAAAGTTAATTTTTATGTTCAAAATCATGTCCCATGTTATGCTATTAATTGCTAGATTGGCATTAGGAAAATCACACTTTTAACAGTGCTTTAAAAAGTGTTTTTGACTCCTTTGGTTGGGTGGATGTTCATAAGCTACTTGCCCATAGGTTCTGGTTTGGCCTGTCATGTCCACAAAGCCCTTATGCCTCTTGGACAGTGTGAATTAAGGTTTTATGTCTAGAAAAGACTGAAGGGATTGTGTGATGAAAGGTCATCCACTAAGTTGATGTGAAAGAGTTTCAGGTCCTTGAGGAAACACTAGTCACAATCTTATCATTTATGTATTGAACTGTATTCAGGCTCAACAAAAAAGCAAGATAGAACACTATCAGTAGAATTAGAGTCTCTCCAACACCCAGTGTGAGTTTGATGTGACAAGGGGAATGGGAATCAGTTAGACTGTACCTCAGTGAGCATTCCAACTGTTACACGTATGTATCTTTCCCAAGATCTAGGGGTGAGGAGTGGGGTAGACTTACTGCATTGGACTTAGGTCATTTTTCGATAGACTCAAGGATAATTTTGATGAAGTAACTTTTGCCTCATGTAAGATTCAATTCTGTAGTCCATTTCTATAGTTTATCTTAAGTAAATATCTGAACTACAGATAGATGCACTAAATTAGCCATTAGGAGAAGTAGAACTTTCTTTTCAGTGGTTGGAAAATTGCGTTATTCATACCACAGACTGTTGGGTCCATTAGAAATGATATTCACAAAGTATCATGAAGAGATTATTTTATGGCCAGCTGAGTGGCGCAGCGGTTAAGCTCTGGCTTGGGAAGCCAGCGGCCCCAGTTCGGGTCCCACACATGAGGGCCAGTGACACTGCTCTCAAAAAAAAAAAAAAAAAAAAAAAGAGATTATTTTATAATAGAATATTAAGAATGTAAAGGATGATGTATGTTAAATAAATTGCACAGAAAAAAAAGACGGAAGGTAAAAAGATCAAGAAAATATTAATGGTTCTGTGTGTAATCTTAACATTGCTGTTTTCTTATACTTTTGAAATTTTCAAATTTTCGACAGTGGATATGCATTTCATGATCAGATGTTAACAGGATGATTTTTAAATGTTAGATTTTTTACCTTTTGTAGATAAGAAGTTGATTGTGTTTAAAAACCATTAAGAAAAAGAAAAAATGAATTTGGAGACAAATAGAAATTGTTTAGATGGGCTGCTGCTTTTAAAAACAGTATGTGTGTATGAGAAGGGAATGAAGGGGGCGGGCTTCAGAGATGCTGAAACGGCACCATTTGGTAAATGCAGGCAAGAACCAGGGGAGGTTAGCAATGCCTGAAATGAAAGAGGCTGGTCAGGAAGCCTGCTGGAGATGGGCCTGGGCCCAGGCTGGCTGAACGGGGCTTCTGGGCTAAGGGTGAGTGAGGAATCGATCTCAGGTGATCTCAGCGGTGGCGACACATTGAGAGAATGCTTGTCATGAACTTAGTCACTGTTTTGTTTTTTGTTTTTCTTCACAGAATTTGAGTTGATTTCCATGGAAGTTTGTCACTGACCTGTGTTCCAGCACTATGAAACATGGATATTTGGGCTAAGGGATAGTTTCTCTTGGTAAATAAAAAATGAAATGTGGAGAGTACGTCTTGGCTCAATTATTGATATAACTGTGGGCACTTGCATCAGAATGGGTTAGGGATTTTAGCTGTTTACCTTATGAAGGTAACAATTTCAGTATTAAAACTTCAATTATTTTAGGACATTTTCGATCTATGTGACGTTTTGTCCATTTCACTGAGATACTTCTAGGTAATTTCTTGGTCCTGGGACATTGATTTAAGGGTTTTCCATGAGCCCACGTGATTACTGTGGGCTCTTAGAAGAGACAGAGACCCTTGGGCTTATTGTCATTGTTTGGTAGCCTTGCTGGATCAACTTCCAGACAGAGGTAATGATAGATGATTGAAAATTAAGCTTCTTGGTATTAGTTTTTTAAAGAGCTAATTGTATATCCATGCAATTTGGAATATGTATCTAGTTCTGTTAGTTACTTAATTGGAATTGCTAATGACTAACAATGTGCTAACTTTTTGGAAGAGGTCTTAGGGTCTTATTCCCCTTTATTACTGTTTTGTTGTTGTTGTTGTGATCAAAGTGATACCATCTAGAGCTTTAAAAATCAAATTTATTTTATCCAAAGCTAATTTAATCACCAATTGTCACTTTATAACAAAACTGTCCTTTTTAACTCAGAATTCTTGAGCTCCTAATAATGTGAGCTGAATTAAACCCAGTTATTAGTGAAAACCTGCATTTTAAAAACCCCTGGTAACAGTATACTTTTGGGTATGGTCAGTAATTTAAGGATTCATTTTATTTTAAACAATTTTATGTAACAATTCTTAGTAGTATGCAAAATTACCATAAAAGATACAAGAATTAATACATATTTACATTCTTAAAAATAGTTACTTTTAAGTTTGACAAAACTGTCACTTTCCTAAATGAGTATGATACAACCAACTAACGGAAGAACCATTTTTTCTTATTTATCTTGAATTGTCCATAATGGATGTGGTCCTGGGCCATCGGTTTAAGGGGTCTACATGAGCCCACATGACTACTGTACTGGGGGCTGTCAGAAGAGACAGAGACTACCTGTCCAATAAAATATACCCTGGGGCTTTAATGTCACTGTTTGGTAGCCTTGCTGGATCTAGCTTTCCAGAAGCAACTATTCAGTAACTTCGTATGCCCAGTAACATGTGAGACTTCAGTTAAAGATCAGTGGGCATTTGAAATTGAATTCACAATTGTAGGTAACAAGTTATAGGCCCAAGTTTAGATGTTAATTAGTAAATGTGTTTTAATTGGAGTCTTGAGAGATTTACTGAACAGTCAAAATGATACCTGGTGACCCAAACCTGTTGTTAAATAGAAAGTGATACTAACAGACACTGGGAATATCTTTATGCTTGAGTAAGTCAATTCAGCGAAGTGAGCTATTTGGTCTGGTTCATTAAGATTACTTTTGAGGTTCTCGGTGCCTCTCCAGTGTGAATCGTGCTAAATCCCTTCTGCAGGGACTGTCAAAGCTAATTCCTACTGGTGTGTTTAGCTTATGAAACTAAAAGTCACTTGAGCACTTTGGGTCTGTTTTTATCAGTGGACACAAAAGATTTACTCTAAGCTTGATTTAGTAAAACAGACGAGAAAAACATTTGTCCAAAATGTACCTGGATAGTCATGTTTGGTAAATTTCAGTAAAATACAGACTTTAAAGTGGACTATACACATTAGTTTTCACTTAAAAGAACAACATCACATATAAGTAACAAATGTAACAAGTTAAATAATAAAACCTAAACATTTTCATTTAAAGAATCTAAACCTTTGCAGATGGGGGTATTAGGCAAAGAAAGACAGTGTCCTTCTCAGCCTAAAATCCGATTCAACTGTGAATGAAGTTTTACTATCTCTCCATTTTAAGGCCAGACCACATTTTACGTTAGAGCGGAGTGTTACCAGATCCTAATTATAGCTGAAATTTTAGCAAATATGTACAGCAAAAAGGAATGCATTTTCTATGTGTGGTAAGACTACAACAGACATGATTATGTTAATCGTTCCCACTGAAAGGAAGATGTTTTTTATCACTCCATTTCATTATAATATCTTAAGTTTAGGGAGAAGGAGGAATCTGAATTAATTTTAGAAAAGGATGGAAAATTACTCACAACTATAGAAAAGTGTTGGCCTTGTTGTCCACATTAGATGTTAGAGCTAGTTAGATTTCCTCTTCAAAAATAAATTGCACAATGAGGAGTCAACACCTGAGAGGAGGGAACCCCTCAAGGGAACCCTTTCCTCAGGGCTTTATTTTTCACCATGGTAAATTTACTAGTGAAGACTTGAGCAAAATGTGGCTCCACCATATAATGGTACGTTTTCACAGTGGAGGGGACAGGTTCCGCCGCCAACACAGGGCTGTGCGTCTGCACGGACGAGCAGCTGGGGGCCAGGTGACAAGATGTCTTCGTGATGTAGTCCACAAGTCTGTGGTACTGCTGCTCCGACAGTCTTTCTCGGACTCCATCCACCTGGCATCCAAAAATAATAAAAGGTTCTTTAGTTGCCAAATTCACGTAAGGAGATTTCCATAATTATTCCTTTTGCCTTCATACATTTCATACATTTTTAGGTTATCTAGATAAAGCCATTTTATCCAAAACTGCTTCCTTTTTGCCGCTAACTGTGGCAATAACACTGCAATTCCAGCAGTATAACAAGTTCACACGAGAGGAGAAAAGAACCACCTTTGAATAAGCACTTGGTATTATGTTAAAATCCCCATGTTTGAAGTTGATTTGGTAACATTTTCCTCATGAACTATTAAAACATCTGTCCCTGCTCTTCACTAACCAGCCCAGGAACAAAGGTGTCCTTGCTCTGTTTAAATCTAATCACCATCAACGAAAAGCTCTGAAATAAAAGCTGTCTACCTGTCTCAAACCTCTTCAGACAGAATTTGTTGAGTTTGACAGAAAAAGTGACGAGCACCTCTTTCAAACCAGTGGCTTTGGACAGAGCATTAAAAAAGTACCTTTTGAACTGTAACATTCTCTGTTTTTATAAATACTAGGATTTAAAGCCAGAGAAAATAAAACTGGGCAGAGGAAATTTTTATGGAAAAAAGGATGCAAAGTACATTTATGGTTCATAAAAGTCTGGCTCATCTTCAGTGGAACTCAAATAGTACTGAGATATAGTACCTAAGTTCTAAGGTGAGATTTCCTGAGAAAGCACCCATCAAAGGCAGAGTTGTAGCTGTAAATTCTTCCCACCCTGAAACTAGCCGCTGTATAAGCCACTGATCTTTGGGAATTGAGTAGCCACTGACCTTTCAGGGGTCTTAACTAAATGCTGGCGAGACCACTGGAAGAGTTAAAAACATTTTAATGAGGGCGTTTTGGTTCTCAAAATGGTAGTGCAAAGAACTGTTGTATTTCTGCGTAGGGCACAGAAACTGTGGCCAAGGGTGTCTTAAAAGCTGCGGAAAGCCAGTGGGATGGCAGAGAGTAAAGGGGCCTGCCAGAATAGTAAGCAGGGGTCTGTTAGAGTTTGGGTCTCATATTTTTAAGCTTGGGAAGGAAAATAAAGGCCCCCAAAGATTCACTGACACATGAAAGCTGCACCACCGGGCAAAAGCCAGAGCGCTGATGATATCATTTGATGGGGTCAGAATTCAGCTGGAAAGCTTTGAATACACAAAGTCTTAATTGCTCCTCCTGAACAGCAGCACAGGAAAACCCGTGTTGTGAAAGGAACCTGGCCAAGGAATAAATTGACCTTCTGACTCATTTTGAGCCTCTCATAAGGGATTTCGATGATGTGCCAGGCATATTAAGCAATTATTACCCTAAAAATGGCTGCATTTAACCAAGAAAAGCAAATGCTGATTTAAAAAAAATCTGAATCCTGCCATATTTGAATATACTGAATGATGTCATCTACAAATTGATTCCTTTCAAAATTCAAAGGAGCTGTGTTTCCTAGTATTTAAAGTAAAAACCAGAAAGGCAACTTTATTATAAAGATTTTATATAAAGTTTTCCCTGGAAGACGGCAGGTAAGCATCTTCGCGCAGCTTACGTCTGGATTAGGTTGCTATGCCCTGAGGAGCATGCCAACCGAGGAAAAGTTGAGTCAAGTAGCACTACCGAGGGACACCCCACTCCCCCATTTAAAAAATACATTAGATTACAACACTTTTAAGGAAGGGTTTAGTCTCAGAAAATAAATGAGTTTTGTTCTGCAGCTCAGGTCTCCTTTGGGGTGACTGGGGGCGGTTAATTTTTGTTTCTTGCACAGAGCTGAGGGAAGGGTAAAGTGGAATAGATGCTGAGGAAGCAGGAGGCTGAAGGCACACCGGTTCCAGTGCCAGGGGCTGTGGGTCAGCTCAGCGTCTGTCTGGAATAGCTGCCCTGCAGTTCCTGCTCAGTCTTTCTCTGCCAGCCCTTCATTCCCACCCTCGGTTAACCCTGAACACCAGTGGAAACTGCTGTAGAGCCTGGTGTCTAGAGTGTCAGTGTCTCTGCCTCAGTGATCCCAGGGTCTCAGCCCTTGGCAACTTGGAGGGGCGGTGACTCCAGATAATCTCACTAACCCCTAGAGACACAGGTCTGTTTCCCTCCAGCTAGGCTAATTCCAAACAGAACCCTCCACAAACAGGAAAGCCGCAGAGAGAAGGATCACAATAGACAGCTGAAGAGCAAAAGATGAATCTCCACTCTCAATAGTTTAGGATCTGAAATAGTTCCCAAGCAGCTATGGAATAATAATGGTTACAGATCCTCCTCAGGGCCTTGGAAGTTTCTCGTTAAGGACCAAGGACTTGAAGATAATGATACTATCTCCTGCCAAATCCTGTAGCCACATCACTGCTGCTTTATTGTCAACTAGATCAGAAGATTTTGGCAGATCTAATAAAGAGCCTGGACATCTGACCTCTGTTTATTCCCAGAAACTCATCAACTCGAAGCAGCATTGTCGTCTTAGTGCCAAGCCTGAGCTTAAAGCCTGACTGATTATGGTCCAAGAAACTAGAGAAATCTCAGTTGTTGTGCTTGGCTGCCTTCCATCTTCTCAGATAATTTTACCCAAACAGTGGTGTGAGGGAGACGCAGGCTCCCACAGCAGGAAGAAAATAATGAAGGAATTGGGCAGGACCTGGTGGAGGCAGGTTCGCTGTCCTTTCCTGGGGCCACTCTGTCCCCAGGTTAGGACCAGCAGGCTCCACACTGCCCCTGCTCTGCCCCATCTTGCCATGTGGGAAAAGATGTCTGTTTCTGGTCAAGTCTTAGGGACCCGTAGATCAGGCACTTAGCAGGGACGCAGGGGCAGAAAGCTCCCAGTGGGCACCTGCTCACCCCAGACTGCACTGCGGGAAGCTGGGGCTCCTCCCAGCAGGGCTAGCCTCTGACCCCTGGCACCCCGTATGCCCTGCCTGAACACCCATTCCACATCAACTGACGGGTGGCCAGCAGCCAGCAGCCAGAACATCTGAGGAGCTGTGTGGCCAGGGAGCTGCCCTAAGAGACTAAGCAGCATCTGCAGGAGGCACCTCATGGAACGTATGGGAAACTGCTATGGGAAAGGGAACACAGAGCCACACAGAAAACAGAGCAGTGGATGGGAGAGATCTGTTTATAAAATCTTGACGCCTCAAATCTCAGGGGCTGGGAATGGGGGAGGGAGGGAGTCAGACCTCCTGGTTTGTGAACTTGCCAAGGTCTGGCCTACTGCTTGTGCCCTGTGTCACTCATGACACCCTCTCCAGGACCATGCACCTACTGCAGCCCCTCGCAGGCCACATGCAGACTGGGGCCTGTTTCATGGAGCAGATGCATGGAATTGCTGCTGCCTTGGTCCTAGTCCTTGTACAGAGAGCTCCATTGCCCTGCCCTGCCCTGTCCGGTCCTGTCCGGTCCTGTCTACTTGAGCACCCAAGCCTTGTTCAATTCATATGGCGGCCATGAATCCAGCTGGCTTCCTGCTGGGCTCTCTGAAGGCTCACACATACACCTGGCTGGGCCTTCCCAAGCCCCTTCTGCAACGGCCCCCTCGCCTCTCACACCCCCTCCTCTGCGGCCACTCCAGAGGTTCTGGGCTCACAGATGCCTGGTCCCAGCCATCAGCCCATGTCTCAACTTTGCTGGAAGCCAGCCCCAGTCACCCTGTGTTCTGAACTGTACCTCCACATCACAGGCCACCCTTGGCTGCTTGAGCTGCACGATGAGCAGGGTGCTTTGCTTGCTGTCCTGTGCACAGTCGATCTCCGTGACGGGGAAGGCCTGTTGCTGTGTGTCCTCGCTGATGCTCACCACGAAGAGCACTTCCGACGTCAGCAGCAAGCATCCCTCGTGCTCCTGGCCTGAGCCCCGCACCAGAACCACATCCAAGGCCATGTGGACTTCCGGTCTGCCCAGAGACTGAAGCATTTTCCTGTTTCAAAGGAGAAAAGTGAGGCCAGGAGCCAGCTTTGAAAACATGGCCAATGTTAGCGCTCACCGTACCAAGGGTTGGGCCAGTCGCACACAATGCTCCCCAAGGGCAAAGGGCCCTCACTCATCTAATGGTTCATTTTATGGTAGCGTGAAATGTAATTGTCATTTTAATTCTCAAACTGATTCTGGTCAGCAGAGCCCAACTCCTTCTGGGGACAAAGATTTCCCCGGGCTCTGGTTACTTCCTTTTCCTCCCATTACAGATGTCGCCCCTAATTAGAAGGCCTAATTAGATTCCACAGAGAATCTCCCACCCTCTCGTGGGCCTCGGCTTCCCTGCCTGTGAGCACCCTCCTGAGGGGCAAAGCCAGCTCTGGGGACAGCCGCCTCTCCCTGGCGCTAGGAAGCCTGTGCTGCCTGCGACGCCGAAAATGACGGCTCCTCTTGGGCTCCCCTGGAAGTAGGGCTTGTTAGCTTGAGAGCAAGCCAGGCCCTGTTAACACATGTACAGTTGAGCAAGTGTCTCAATAATTTTACCAGACATATTTGACGTGGCTATTTGGAGCCTGGTCGGCATGTAGATCGCTTGGCTGATAGCGCTGTTTGGGAAGCTGAGAAAGTCCAGCTCCATGTAAAATACCTGTGGTAAGAGAAGTAAGGGAGTTTTACTAGTTGTTTTCTGGAAAACAGTCCCCTGCTACAGTGATGTAATCTGCTTAGAGCCATCCATAAAATGCTGCAGATCCGAAATGATGTCACATCTTTGGAAGCAAGTGTACAGATAATCATTAAATACTGCAATGCACTTAACCCTGGTGATTTTACATTAGCTACAAACTGAAACTGGAATGACTTGCAGTCCATCATAGACTGGTAATTAGAGGAAGCATAACGCTCCTGGGAGTAATCGGTCCTGAGCAATGGCTTATACATCACTTACAATTAATGTGATAAAAAAGTCAAGATTATTAGTTGACTTTCTTGCTTAATGTTAGAATACTTCTGTATCTGTGCTGTGGCTGGTCAAATAATAAAAAGCCACAACACACACAGAGATGCACACAAAGGCACAAGGTTTGCCTAGATACAGTATGTAAGTGACTTAATCCAGCTGTTAAACATGAATCCATATACATTTCTGAGCGCTCGTGGGGCATCCAGTTTATTGCATGCTCACTCCAGTGCCAGCACCAAGCAAGGGCACCAAGCAGCAGCCACGCAGGCCCCCAAAGGGGCCCCGCAGAACCCGAGATGGTACAGCATGTGTGCTTTCTGAGGGCTTGTAAATGTTTATAAAGGAGGCACAGTCATTAGACTAAGAGTTAGTGGTTTATAAAACCTTCAGTGCGGTAATAAAAGTTTTACAAGAACGATGGAAACCAACGAGGCCATGTGAAGCTCTGCTCGCAGAGGCTCTTACATAAGGAGCGTTCCTCAGCCCTGGGAAACGCGCAATGGCGTTTTCAAAACCAAAGGAATTTATGAAGTATGAGTTGACTTTCCCTCACTGGAGTCTAAAGCAAAAGGAATACTGTTTTTATTAATGTGTAAGCATTTGATAAGGGAGTATTTAACTTTGTCCACTTAGGAGTTGCATAAGTTCTTTTTGTCAGCTTCCCTGTGAGTGAAAATGTCATTCACAGAGGGAGAGACAGACACGGAGGGAGGAGGCTGCGGAGAAGCGAAGCGGAACACATGTTGGTGTCTGTGTGGTCCCTTAAAGGAGCCTCTCCCACGACTGCCTGAGTGCGGGCATTCGTCTGCTGCGCTCTTCCTTTCAGACAGTTTGTATGCCCTGAGCTGGCTGCCTCTCGTCAGACCTACTGAGGTGCAGGATGTCTGCGGTGAAATGTCCCCTGCTGACTTTATGGCCAGATGCAGAATGCTCACATGTCTGACAAATGAGAGAGCCTCCCTAGTTTGTGATACTAGCTAGCTAGGTAGCCTGCTTCACTACCAAAGTGATGACACTGATTTTGGGTAAAAAGGAAACAATTCCAATCACCTGTTTATTAAAAGTCACTTCCATGTACTCTTGTCAAGAATGCAGAGAATGAGCAGGGGAGGAGGCGCTTCCCTTCCCACACCCCCACTGCTCTGTGTGCACACGCATGCGTGGGAGAGGCCCCGGCACTCCACCGCCAAGTACGAGTAGTACCACGAGCCCAAGCTCTCCATGGCTGTCTGACTGGGGAAAGGCTCTCAGTTGCAGGTTATGTGCCTTATTCCCATTGGCCGGGAGACTCAGCCTGGCTGTAGCGGCAGCCTGGAGTCTGCAGTGAGGAAG
The DNA here is from genome assembly GCA_033961575.1 of Aselliscus stoliczkanus. Classification (NCBI taxonomy): domain Eukaryota; kingdom Metazoa; phylum Chordata; class Mammalia; order Chiroptera; family Hipposideridae; genus Aselliscus; species Aselliscus stoliczkanus. Next base: position 32,206,007 of record CM066731.1, read on the forward strand.
CCATGCCAAGCGCAAAGCTCTGTGGGCATGAGTGCACACACCCACATACACACCCATGCGCGCGCGCACACACACACACACACACACAGAGTGCTCCTCTCTCTCTCCCATTGTCCAAATACATACACATTGTAATTTAAAGGTATCTTTCTGCCTCATCATCTATTTTTCCTTTCAAGTTGCTCACTGGAAAAAGTAATAATGCTATTCTCTGCTTCAGTGTTTTCTACATAATTGCCCTCAACCTCTAACTTGTTACTTTTCGTTAAAGCCTACAATACATTTTGTTAAATGTATTGTAAAAAGGTTCTGTGACATGTGTTCATATACTGAAATTAGTCATTGATTTCCTGGTTCTGTAATTTTATTGTAATTTATTAGTACAATTCTACTCTTCATGACAATAAGCAAAAGGAGGTGAGGAAGATAGCAATTTTATCTCCTTCCAGATTTATTCCGTTTATGTTTCACTCTTTTGCCATGTGAAGGGCTAGGTTATCTTAGGGAACCCTTGATATTAATATAATAACACAAATTAACCAGTGGTGTCTGAGTTGGCCTGACAGGTTTACACTGACTCACCGTAACCAGTCTGCGACACCAGCTCCGCGGCTCCCCCGATGGGTTTTGTGAACACCCCCATGATTCCTTTCCCCACGCCCGAGATCACACCCCTGGCCTTGTGGCCTGCTGAAGCATGAGCCTCGGATGTTTTCTGGAAGTTCTGCATTGGCTGATCGACTATACCAGCAATTGCACCTGAAAAACAACAAAAGCCCCCAGTAAGGGCTGAGGCTTAAAATCTCGAGAAAAGGAAAACCTTCAATCTGGAACACAGTTTTATTTGGATTAAAAATGAAACCCCACCCTCATTATAAAGTTCTTTACATTTATTTACCAATTATCTAAGTACATTGAGGGCAGTTTAAGTTAGACATTTATTATCTTCATCAAAACACAATGTTCAGGGCCGGCCCAGTGGTGCGGTGGTTAAGCACTGGCTTGGGAAGCCAGCGGCCCCGGTTCGGGTCCCACATATGAGGGCCAGTGACACTGCCCTCAAAAAAAAAAAAAACAACAAAAAAAAAACAAACAACAAAAACACACAATGTTCAGACTGGCTTTGATCCATAGTCAGGATCTGTGAAGTTCAGTTCCGAATTTAATAAACATGTTAACTATTCCACAGTGACACCCACACGCCTTTCTCCAGAAACCAGGCAACACAGTTTAGGGAAGAGAGCTAACAGTTCCTTAGGAGGAGAGTGAGGCTGCTCAGCCTAATAACATTTTCAGTGAATCAGGAGGATGAAAAAAACTGGAAGGGGTCAGCCTATTTTCGTGTTCTCCCTTTAAATAAGAGCAATTATTTAACAATAACTTAATATATTAATAATTATCTAACAATAAGAGTAATGGTTGATACAGTAATTATCATTTCTATTATAGCCATGTGCCACATAACGACATTTTGGTGAACGACGGAGCACATACATGACGGCGGTCCCCTAAGATTATGATGGGGCCGAAAAATTCCTGTCGCCTGGTGACCTTGTAGCCGCCGTAATGAAGTGCAGCGAATTACTCGGTGCATCTGTGGTGATGCTGGTGTAAATGAGCCTACTACATGCCAGTTGTATGAAAGTGCAGACATACAATTACGTTCAGCACATAATGCCTGATAATGATAATAAATGACTGTGTTACTGGTTTATGTATTTACTCCACAGTAAGTCTTCACTTAAGGTCAAAGTTAGGTTCTGTGACTTTAAGCAAAACGACATATCAAGGAAACCAGTTTTACCACAGGCTAACTGATATACACAAGAGTTAAGTTCCTATGGGACCTCATCCCATATGTTATAATGAAACAACTTTCTTTGAGGACCTGCTGTGTTGTTATACTTTTTATCATTATTTTAGGGCATACTCTTTTTACTTATAAAAACAGTTTGCTGTAAAACAGTGTGCCGGGTCACACTGGCAGCAGCCTCTGACATCTTGTGTTTACCGCGTCTCCTGATCGTCATCACTCTGTCTTGTGCTTGATTTAATCTCCTGTTGTTTTGTACAGCAACAGGCTGCACCGGCTGTAGCCTAGGAGGAACAGGCTACACCACAGCGTAGGTGTGGACATACTACTAGGTTTGTGTAACTGCACTCTGATGCTTGCCCAGTGAGGAAATGGCCCACCGAAGGACCTCTCAGGACGCTTCCCTGTTAAGCTGACACTGACTAGAGTTAATCTGATCTGAGTGCTTACTACATTCGGGGGGCCGTGCGAAGAGCTTTACTTGTATGAGATCGTTAATCTTCATAATCCTAGGACTCAAGCACAGTGTTTATGCTCATTTCCCAGATAAGGCCTCTCAGAGGTTAAGGAGCTTTTCCCAAGGTCACACTATCCCATGCTTGAGGCAGGATTTTGAGTCTAGGGAATGAGAGTCACAGCCCTGCTCTTAACCACCAAGCTCTGCCCTTTGCCAGTTGTGGACTAACTTCCTTCTCTATTCATCTGAGGTTTGGCCACTTGCTCTTTACTTTAGAACAGCAACAAAATCTTGTTCTCTCCAGTGTCTGTTCTAATGGCTTTCCTGAGGGGTGGTTTGTCCTCCTTGCTCTTACTCTGAGGGGCCAATGATGAAATCTAGTAAAGGCCTCACCAGTTCTGATTTTTTTCCCCATGATGGAGTGGAGGGTTCCCTAACTCAGTAAAAGGTAAAAATTTCATTTTTCTTGACAGAATTCTTTGTTTTCAACTCAATCCTGCTAGGATTAATGAAAATGCATAGTCTCCCTGGTAGAAATTTAGTACACGTCAAACCCCATTATTCCAAATGCCACTAATTCAAAATCTCCTGGGCAACCAGAGATTTCCAGGTCTCAGTTAATGACCTGCTAATTTCAAGCAATATTCCATTGAACAAAATCCAGAAAAACCAAAGGCCAGTTCCTTCAGGTCAATTGTAAGGGGAATGTCCTTCAAGGATTCCATTGCTCTAAATTTTGACAGAGCCACTTAAGTTTATGTATTGACAGATTAAAAATGACCTGAGGCGACAGGTCTGTTTCCCAGGCTAGACCAATGCTTCTCAAACCTTCTACAGAAACGACGCGGGCAGCAGAGGGAGTCGCTCACAGCTGGCGCCGGCTGCCCTGCTATGGAGGGCAGAGGGATCACTGCTCCTGCGCCCCTGAGACACCCGATCCGGGAACTCGGGCTGGAGAGCTCGCCTCACATCTTCAGGCTGAGGAATCTGATGCTCTGCTCTCCACCTGTGAGCTCAGGGGGCCGAGCGGCTGGGAGGCATGAGTGGAATGGGCTATACTGAGGTGGTGGCTGCGATCAGTGCCTGGGGGAGGCAAGACCTCCATGGGCTTGTCCGCAAATCATTTCAGAGCAGACGGTTAAAGTGAAAAGCATCGAATCAAGGAATACAGCTCTTGTGATTTCATTGTCTGATTTCTTTGATAGGTCTCCATGCTCAAGAGTAGGAAAACTGGGGTAAATAATTACAAAGTCATCAGTATATTATATTATTGCCTGCATTTCTGAGAGAAATGTCTTTTCTCAGATGCAGATTTCTGTTAAGCCAATTAAAACTGAGTTGGGGGGCCACATGGTTATTTCGCTGAGACTCTCACCTCCCTTGAATGCACCAGGCCCAGCCTGTACACAGGGCTTTGATGGCCGTGATTCTCTTCCACACAGGGCTCCAACTTCTACCTGCCTGAGTGCAAACAGGTATCACGGTGAAACTACCCTTTGATCTTCCACTTTCTGTAGCCGTCAGCCCCAGTCAAGGCTCAGTTACTATGGCTTTGATAGATAAAACTATTTAGGCAGCCTGAAAAATGGAAAGCCTGAACCCCATGACAAGGTGTTAGATTCTGAGAGGTAGAGGTGAAGCTGTCAGATCACATGCCGTCGCTCAGCGCCCGATCCTGGAAGGGGGAAAGCTGGCACTTCACACACACCGACACCTCACTGGTCACCAGGTGCGAGGCGGAGAACAGAGCGGCAGTGAGAGACTGGCAGTCATTCCATGGTGTCTGCCGCCGTGCCTCGAGAGGAGCAGCTTTTTGTAGGGCTTCAGAAGGCTCTCTTATTAGTATAATCCAGCTAAATCCCACAACTGGTAAATTATTTACTGTCATATACCCAAACTCTGCTCTCAGGCTTTAAGTACTGGAAACTGATCCCCAAACTTGTCTGTTGGCATCAGGCCCACAGGGTGGGCGGCCACATGGAGACGGCTGTGATGAGATGAAGTGAGGTGAGGAAGGAAGAGTACACCTCGCAGGGGAGCGCCTCTGGGCTCCACGTGTGCTGGCCAAGGCAGAAAGTGGGGAGCGCTTTCCTTCTGTAACCTGTAGCTGGAAGAGGAGGGCTTTCTTTGAAGCAAGGGAACTAAAATGGCCCTCCCTCACCAGTTCTAGGACTTGCTCCCCAGACTTAGGCAAAAAACACTGTCCCGAGCTGTGCAAATCCCTGCCTGGGTGGTTATTTTGGTGGTGTCCTTACCACATGGTATAATTATATTTTGGGCACTTGGAAACTAAGTCACAATAGCAGAGGCGCAGGCCTAAGCTGGGACACCACTCTGCAGCTCACCACTCCCGAAACAAACGAGACCACAGTGTATCAGGTATTCCAGCTTGAGGCCAGCTCACTCTGACCAGAGCAGATTAGGAAGCTGAGCAGGAAGTCCTGTTATTCCCGAGTTCCCTGCTAACTGCAAACCAAGCTGCTGACGGCTGACAGTGGCATCTGAGGGACTGCTCCCTAAGTGCTGTCTCTTGGGTGCACAGCTTTTTGCTCACTCCCCTGAGGGAACATGTCCTGATTCATCTGGTAGAGGCCGATTTTGTTGGCCTCTTCCAAATGGCATCCCAAGAGTGGCCGTGAAGACAGAGGGTGCGGCTGCTCGGAAATCCAGCAATGCTTCATAAGTCAGGCAGCAGCCCAGAAGAAGTGTGGGTCAGAGAAGCAAGCTCTGACATCCTGCCAGTGGCATTCATGAGAGAGAAGTCACGTTTGGGAGGGAACACGGAGCTCACATCCTCTCAGCACAGGCTCCAGGGTGTAGTAGAAAGGGGGCTGCAGGGGGACTGGATCTGGTAAATGTGGGCAAGCCTGATGCCAATTCTACAGGCTAAACAGAATTGTTCCAGAAGCCATTGCTTTCTGAAAACTGTGGTGGAGCTTGTCCAAGAGCCTCATCTCTCTGCCAGCTGACACTTCCTCGCTGACCTGAGGCGATGTGGTTGGGGATGGCAGCTAAAGGTTTCCTCTGATTTTTCAAGTGCCTCATAACACTCCACAGTGTCTCCATGAGGGCGAAGCAGCATCAGGAAGGCCCCCCAACCCATAAACATTTGGGGGAAATGTGTTTTCCCCACCCTGGAACTTTCAAGTCTCCCCACATCCTGATTGTTTCCAGCTTGGAGCCCTCTGTGGTGGATGACACGTGGAAAGGCCAGGCTCTTGTCCTAGCTGGAGGTTTGACCTGGGCAGTCAGTTAACCTCATCCATGCCTAGGGCTTGAAGATCAAATAACATGACACATGTGAAAGAACTCTGTCAACCCTGATGTGTTCTTTAAATGTTTCTACTAACTGGGTCATTAAAGTTTCTGTCTTGTAAAGGAAGAAACTGAGAAACTAGCATTTTGATTTCACTAAGCATGGGTTTCAAACTATTATACGATAATAGCTCCAGCTTCAATTAGGTACTTAATTGCATTTGGCACTTTTAAACACCATTTCTGGCAATGGATTAGATGGCGACAAATCTATTCTTCTAGGTGTGGGGGCTTGGTGCTACTCCCTGTCTCTTCTTCCTGCCACACATCAGGTAGTTCTGGGACCAGATGTTCTGAGATAACGCAGTGATTCTATGGGACACAGAGAGTTCTTAAACTCTTAGAGGAAAGGAGGCGGGTTTGGGTCAACCATGAGATGCCCACTGTGAACGGAACCGTCTGAGGAGCACAGCGTGGGCGTGCTGCTGGGCCAGGGTCAGGCCTGCGCATGCAGGTACAGCTGGCACACACTGAGGAGGGTCTGTGTCACCTGCGGAACTCCCTAGGTTCTGGGGAATTGTCAGAGATGCAGAACAACTCTGCGAGACCCCTGCAGCTTCCTCAGACTAGATGATTCCCTTGCATGGATGAGGACGTACACGACACTATGACTGCAGCCAACAGCAAAGCTTGAATACGTTCCACCCTGGTTAAAACAGGAGCTGATCCCCAAAGGCGACACCACAAAGGCAGAGAGCCCTGGCTCCTCATAGAACTCCTCATAGAACTGATTTCTACCATCAGGCACAATTTCATACAGTGGAAACTGGGCAGTGGGGACGGGCTTCTGGGTGGGAGGACAGGTCGGTCAGGGCGGAGTCACATGCCAGCCAGCTGAGGCCTTCTCTGGGAGCCCCTGTAAGCGCCAAGCTCCAAGAAGAGCTTGGAGAGAGGCAAGGAAGCTCTTCTGCCCAGAAGGCACAGAAGCCCACAATTCTTAGCAAAAAGAGGTCCCACAATCCTCAAACAATGACCTAAGGCCCCCAAGATAATCTCATCGTTGCTTCCTGTGGCTACAGCAACTTAACCGGTTGGAGTAAAATTAAAGCAAAAAGCCTCCTGCCATTGCTCACACAGCCCTCTCTGAACTCCAGCAACACTTATGGTACCTTTACTACCACAATATAGTATGATGGTGCTGATTACCAAACACCGGCCCTGTGCCTGGCCCCTGGCTGAACATCATGACTTTTAATAATGGTATTTCCAGCACTAATTTACAAAAGAGAAACCCAGGTACAGAGAAGGTGAGGACTTGCCTGAGGTCACAAAGAAGGGGGCCTGGACACCTTAGCCGGGGCTCTGCCCTCCTGTCCCCGCCTTGACAGCCCCCTTCCGCAGAGCAGCCCCCATTGCCTTCGGGTTGCTCTTCTAGCACCAGGCCGTTAGCCTCCCGATTTCCATGCATTATCAAGTGACAGTGGCCCACACCCCTGAATATTATGACTTAAACAATTTCTGGTAACTTAACCTGCACTTGTAACATCTTACTGCTTCCTCTCGGAGCCTCAGCTGGCTGCGTTGCGAGTTGAGGGCCTGCGTTTGGAACTGCAGACTGAGAGAGGACAAATCCTTTCAAGCTCATCTTTTCTGACCTTTGTTCCCTCTGCTTTGGGGCACTTTGATCTCTGTGAGAGGCACCCTCCTTCAGATGCTAGGCAGGCATGCTGCCAAGCAACACAGTTTTAAATTCCTTTGCAAACAAATAAACAAAAGATATCCTTGAAAATCCTGCTCTGCAAAAGTTCAGCTCTGAAGCTTCCTTTTTATAGATCTTTCCAAAGCAACTTATTTTTCAAACATTTGTAATATTTGGATGGAAATATCCATAGTAATCTTCGCCTCTTAACTATACCATCTGGCTGCTCAACAAACGATAATTACCCTGAGTCAGGCACTCTTAAAAAAACAAAAGGAAAATGAAGCTTACATGACAGTTGCAAGCTGCTCAAGTGCTTCTCACACAGAAGCAGTGTCTGCAGTCTCTGTGTAGTGAGGGATCCGTGTTTCAGGTTGGCCTGTTACTCACGTTAACACGCAAACAGCTGTGTGCCGCTTGTCCTTGTGCTGCCACCCCCAGGCTCAGGGGGCCCCCCACGGGAGCACCGCAAGGAGGCCAGAGACACATTTCATGCCAGAGGCGAAGGAGGGCGGAGCTCAGTGTTCGCACAGGTGAGCCTGGGATGGGACAGCAGGGCCCCTGCGGTGGCCGCACCAGGACGGGAGGTGGCCCGAGTGCCCTGTCCTCTCTGAGCTCAGCTCTGTCTTCACAAAGGATCTGCCCTGCACAACCACCCCCAGTGCTGGGAGCGGCCCCCTTGGCCTGCTGGCAGAGCCAGAGGGCAGACGTGAGCCCACGGTCCCGGCAACCTCTTACCGAGCAGGCTGATGCCCAGCCGAGACAGGCCTTGCTGCAGCCCCTCCCCCAGGCTCTCCGGGAGCTGCCGCCTCCACTCCTCCTGCCGGCTGCAGTGCTCCTCGTCCAGTGAGAGGCGGTCCATGTTGCGGGCCAGGCTGGTGGCCAGGTTGGTGATGGAGGTGAGGGTACCTGAGGGCACAAGAGCACGTGCGTTGGCCTCCGGGTCACATACGTGGTGGACCCCAGGGCAGTGGTCCCTGGAGGGCTGGGGGAGAGAGAGGGGTGGTGTGCCTTCGGGATGTGCCCAGACGTGAGTGACGGCAGCTTCCTCACAGGCAGTTTGAACCAACAGCCTTGGGGTGAAGACTTACACTTGCTTATGAGGGCGATGGCACTCCTCAAAAGGGGAAGGATAAGAATCTCTGTTACCAGAAAAATGCCTCGAGTTTCATATGACACTATCACTCACGATCATTTGATTGTCAAGGCTTGGCTGAAACAGTTAGTTTTGCAAGTCCTCATTTGAAGGCTCAGGTTTGAAGGTTAAAATTTGCCTGCTCTGAATTTAAAGGTTAAGGTTAGTTGCTGAATTTTAGATAGATCGTAAAGAAATGTTTCCACTTGAGGACTAAAAATTATTACCTTCTTATTACTTCAGTCATAGTAAAGGGAGACACTAAGCTTTATCATTTGATGTTCTGAAGAAACAGTTATTGTGCCACAGAGAATATGCGCCATTTTTATATTCAGGATGTTAACTGAAAAAAGTGAGGACAACGAACGGAGCAAATCATGTAAAAGGCACGATTCCATCTGTTTTTTCCTAAGAAAGTCTATTTTAGCATCTTGCTCAAAATATTCATAATCCCCTCTAGCAAATCTGTATAGATCTCAATGAGCAAAACTGAAAGACATCAATGGACACATTTTGGAAGCTAATGAATTAGCTCATCTGTTATGGATGTCTAGTTTCAAGAAGAAATGGAAGATGTTTTTGCAGCTGCATCTTTACCAGGAATCTGAAAAGAAAAAAATCCATGCACACACACACACACACACACACACACACACACACAAACCAAATGGAGTTTGCTAAGAGAAGGAGAGAACAAGTGTAAAAAAACATTCAGTGAGTCAGCACACTAAAATTACCGATGGAGTTCCATTTAGCAGGTGTTGGTTGTCCTATTTTAAAATAAAAACAACAGAATCTCAAAGACTTAAGTGTCAGGAGTGAGAAATCCACCCGTGACTCATCTGTGAGTTCCTGCAGCTAAGCTCACAGGCCTCCCGGATGACTGGGGCCCAGGGGAGTGGTCCTGTCATTGTCCAGGGAATTTGGTTCACTGCTCCTGCTGTCCTCTTGCCAGCACCCCCCCCCTCATTCCCCCCATGGATCATGGGTTCTCATGTTTCAAGCTCAAGTCTTCTTTTGAGGCCTTCTAGAGACTTCCATAACCTGTCCACTCGTAGCCGAGTTGCGGCACTGCTGACAGTAAAAAGCGTCTCATGGGGGAGAAGCCCTTTGCACTGTTTGCCCTGCCTCCTGCTGAGAAGAAAGGGGGACTCAGATGGCCCTTGTTAGTTCCCGAGTCACTGCCAACCTCACCAAAATATCGTCAAGCAAACACGCAGATGAAACGAAAATATTCTCCTTGTACAGGGCAGCAGTGTGGCTTCTGTGCCTGATGACCCGTCAGGCCACAAGATGGCACTGTTTACGTGGCATGCTAGAGAAAAGTTGGCAGTTTGACTTCAGATCAGCTTCCATGTCAAAACGTATCCATATCCTTACAAAAGTTATGACAACTGTATCTACATTAAAAAAAAATATGATGAGGCAACACAGTGTAGGATTTCTGATGTTTAGCAGAAGTCCTGAACACCTTTAATATTTCTGTATTTATCACATGGAATAACAGTTGAGCCAATCCTTGTTTTCCCAATGGGAGGTTTAAAATTCTGAAGTTTCTGAAACATTTTCACACACTACACAAGCAAGCAGTGATCTGTTTAAAACATAAGACATTATACATGAGCTTTGTTACAAATTCAACATTTCACTGCAAGCTAACACGCCAACCAAAGCGAGAGGCAAACTTAACGCATTTAAAACTTAACAGGTTCTTTAAAAGTGAAAACCTAAGACAAGGAGGAATGAAAATAGGCATTATTACAAGGCACCAAAATAGCTACCTTTGGAAATGTGCTTTACAAATGATGTTGTCCCTCTGGAAACTCCGCTCACAAAGGCTCCCGGGCCCCGGGTCAGCCCCTCATACGGGAGCCTGAAGAAGTCGGAGATCCCATTGCCGATGCTTCGCACCAGGCTGGCCGGGCTGCCGAGGATTTCCAGGGATCCAACCACCCAGCCTGGAAGGGACCAAAGGGAAGGGTTACTCCAACCTTAAATATAGCACTTTCCACATTGGGGAAAGTGACCCATTTTCCCTGCAATTCATTTTTCACACTAGAATTGAGACTGTAATAAGCTCCTTTGGAGCAAAATATGGGAAATAACTCATTCACTGTGAATTCAGATGTGGCAAACTTTCATACTTTATAAATCAAAGTGATCCTTTTGGCAGCCTCACAAATACCTTTAATATGGCATCCAGGCGGAGTCGCCCATATTCCTGCTCAAAGGGACCCGAGTGCAGGGGATGACTGCTCCCACCCACCCAGGGAGAGGCGGCCCTCAGGCTGCAGGTGTTTGCAGGCCGGGATGTGATCTGTAAAGCCTCCTTGCGGCAGCAGAGGCACCGGCACAAGGAGGAGATGCATGGTCAGGGGAGGAGGCCAGATGCTAAATGGGGTGTTACAAAGGGGATGCAAAGTTCTGACAAGGATGGAGGAGTTATTTTTAATCTTTCCCAATCCTACCAAGCTGAGTGCTTCCCTTTAGAGTGGAGCTGGAGCCAGACAAATGTCTCCCCTTCAACCCTAGTTCCAGTTGTGTAAACTTGGTGACATGGACATGCTGATGAGGTCAGAGAGAGGGGAGTGTTCCCTGGGAATGTCCCAGGGGGGGACCTTTGGATCTGGTTTCCTATTTGAGCTGGGGCTTGCCAGGAGCTGGCCTGCTCAGGGGCCTGACTGCTGTGTGCATTGCCTCGTGGGAACATGGCTGTGGTGTGGACTCAGGCAGTGCCTTCCCTTTGCTTTCCTCCCTGGGGTGGGGGCTTGGGGCTCTCGCCAGAGGCCTGGAGGTGCAAGCAAGGGCCAAGGGCTAAGGAGAGGAGCATTCTGAACAGGCGACTTTCTCTGGGAACCCACTGACCAGCGCAGGCCCGAGCTGAGAGGGCTCTCATGGGGAGGGCCTGGGACAGAACTCGAGTTGGGAGTTCAGGGTTGGAGGACAGGCTTGCGAATCACTAGTCAAGTCACTGATCCCAGAGAGTGGGGAAGGTGTGGGTGCAAAGCCCAGCCATTGTAGAGAGGGACATTCTTAAATTTTGAGCCCACCTCTGTTCTCGGGAACATTAGGAAGGTAACACTAGGGTTTAGGTTAAAAGACAGAATGATTTTCAGAAGATGAAGATTATAAATGGGAGAATCTATGGGTGTCAGGCATTCAGCTTATTTGATTCTCACAGGCAGCTGTACAAGAAAAGTACTATTGCTTCCCTCTACATAAATTCAGATTAGCTAATGACTGAGCCTCTCCCTGGGGTCAGTAAGGCACAGGGAACAGACAAGACTCAGACATGGTATTTCCCTGACTCCACCGCCTCCCAGGCATGCAGGAAAAGGACGAAACTGGCCCAGAGATGAAGTCGATTGCTCATAATCTCCCTGTTGGTTAGGCCAGGTTTACCTGATTCCAAAGCCCTTTCCCCCCACTTTCTATGAGTCCAGGTTGCAACCCTGAGTAGGCAGGGTTCCGAGGAAGGTTGTGGAATGCTCTCCCTTGGAGGGCCCTCTCTGGAGGTGAAGAGACGGCAGATGACCTTTCGGCTGGAATAGTTGTAAGCTTCCGCCTGGAGGCAGAAGGTGGGCTAGAGACATCTTAATTCTCCCTTCTCTCCAAAGATTCCACGTGGAAATAAGGAAGAGTAGCTATTGTCAAGCAAAGATCCCTTTTCAGTGGGCCCCTTGAGGCCAGCGCAGGGGCACAGAGTGAGGAGAAACCACCCAGCCTGCCATCTAGCTCCCCAGGCCACACGAAGTTGGGGTAAGATCTCCTAGATTAGGACCACAGACTGATGGGGGGGCTGTTTGTGCACCAGAGCTATTTCTCAGTGACGACGGCTGAGCTGGCCAGAAAAGGGCACTCCTTCTTTAACTGTTCTCCTCCCAAAGCAAATGCATCCTTAGCTTATTGCTTGGGAACTTTGTTGAAAAGGGATGTCTGTCAGGCTTTCTGTGGAACTGAGACTTGGGGGTAGAAAGGGAGCCCAGGAAATTATAAAGCCCACATTCTTCCCTTCAAATAGGCTTAGTTACTCGTTTTTAATTACTGTTTCTTTATTTTTAAAACCTCTTCAGGGTGAATCCCCAAACTTCCCTAGAAATGAGGTCAGGGTATTTCAAGTATCCCAGTCAGAAACCCTTTAATCAAGGGCCACGGGTGAGCCCTGACTCATGGGAGACGGTGATACACCCTGTCACCGCCAGGCCAGCCTTCTCCCTTCCTCTACAAGAATGCTAGTGTGTTCCCTTTAAGACTCTTCTCCCAGGGGTCAGTAACTTCCTACCACCTTCCCATTTCCAACTCTTTCAATCACTGTTTTCTTCTAGGTAAACTTCAGACTGTCTGTAGGTTTTCAGTGACAGAATTCCCAATGGACTCTAAAAACTTGGCCCTCTATATCAGAATTTCTTTTCTGAGCATATAGTGTGGTTGGGACAACAGCTTAGATGAATTACATCTTAGATGATTTTTTAGGTGAATTACAAAAAAATCCAAACAGAATGTTCTTGTGAAAGCTCATTAAAAACATAAAACAAAACTAACAGAGGTCATTTTTAGCACAGAGGCTGGCAGGGACATGGTTCCTCGGTGTCACAGCTGGCGTTTCTCTGCCAGGTCATTACACAGATGGGTGCTCCCCACACCTCAGTGTTACGTGGTGGCTGGGCGGGAGGCTTACTCCTTCCCAGGACCCAGACTGGAGCTCAACAATCTCAGAAACATGCCTGCTTCTCGTGTTAAAAGCAAAAGTTCGTAAAAGGGTAAGTTTCTGGAATTGTTTATAAATATACCCATCTACCAAATTTGAAATGTTAACTGCCTATTTTTAAATGGTTTCTTAGCAAGAGGGAAATATGTCTCCATTGTTGTGCAAGCAATCAAAACAACAGTTCAGGCAGGGCCCTTCCCTGATCCTGTCATTTTCATTTAAGAATTCTGGGCAACCTTATTAAGTCTATGAATTTCATTGTGGAGAAAATGTAACGTAACCAGTATGGCAACAACATGCGTCTTTTACTGCTACAATGTTAATCTTCTGTACCACATACCAAGAACAATGTTACAAAGGTTCTCTCCTCTGTTACTTTCAGAGACTAAGACTTCTGTGTTTTTTACCCAAAAGGGCTCACAACCAACTCTGGCTAGTATTTGTTGCTTGAATTCATGGGAACATGAGGAACCAGACTGTCGAAATGAAACTGCTTTACAGTGAATTTAGGTCAGGAACGTGTGCCTTGAAGCTGGTTATCACAAGTATTCTGAGACAACTTGCTCCCCAACACTCAAGCTTTCGTGCACCATCCTCCCCATACATTTTGTCCGCATATTCAAACCACCCCTGCAGACTTTTCCAGCTCAGGTCTGTGGAGGCTGGGACACCGACAGCCTTCTCTTTGTCTTCTGTCTAGACAGGCAGGGCTGCGCTGGGGAGGTAGAAGGCTCTTTATGCATCTTATGAGCAAACAAATCCTCTGAATTTCTCACCTACAGCTATTCATGAAGGGCTGTAATGAAGAAAGCTAACAACCTAGAACTAGATTTCTTTTAGGCCCAGGGGCTGAGGGCCTGGGCTGCTTTTCCTGGCTGCACTGGTGTGCTCATATAGAGCCTTGTACCTGCGAGGAGCCAAGAGTGTTAGCTAAACGGAATTACATTCTACATTACATAACAGTGAATGTAACAGCTACTATTGCTTGAGTGTTTATTAAGTGCAAAGTAAAATTCAGGGCACTTTATATACTTTCATTGTATCCTCTCAAAAATCTTAACCCATTTTAGAGATGAGGAAATTGAGACTTGGGGAGGTGCATTCATTTGCCCAAGGCCCTAGAGCGAGTGGTGGCAGAGCCTAGATTTATTTATTTATTTTTAGTTTTACTTTTTTGAGGGCAGTGTCACTGGCCCTCATATGTGGGATCCGAACCCGGGCTGCTGGCTTCCAAAGCCAGCGCTTAACCACCGCGCCACTCGGCGGGCCCAGAGCCTAGATTTAAACCCATTGCGGTGTAACTGCAAAGCCTGTGCTTTCACCTCTCACCACAGTGCCTCCTCCATCTGGGAATCGGTAGGGCACTGCCCCGCAGCAATGCCTTCAGCCCAGGCTCCAGCAGACCCTCAGCTTGTGTCCTCACCTGCTCTGAAGAGAGCCCCGGCAGCATAGTGCATCGCCAGGGCATGCACGAGCTGCCTGGCTGTGGTGAAGACCGGGCCTCTTTCAAACATGGAGAAGGAGAGCGGAGTGTGGTCAGAAGCTATGTACAGCTTGAGGGAAGCGTGGATGCTGACAAGGAGACTCACTGGCTGTATCACCAGTTTCCGTAACTTCACAGGATTTACCAAGGCCCTGGCGTGCTGTCTGACCTGCACGGGCAATCCCTGTTGGCCCCCTGAGAGTCTGGTGGGGGGACCATCCAAGTTGCTGTTAGGAAGGTAGGTCTCAAACAGTGTTTTGATATAGTATACAAACGTATCTTCCACATACAAACGAGCAGGCTTCAATTCAAAACTGAACTCGTTAATATCAAATAAGTCGTTGCTCTCAGTTAAGGACAGGCACAGTTTGATAAAACAGTTTTTCTTGTATTCTTCCAAATCTTGGCTGGATATAGGAAGACTCTGCATTTTGGCACACTGGGTAGGCTCTGGTTTCTCTCCCTGGCAGACCAAGACGGCAAAGTGGAAGTTGGACTTGCTATATAGCTGGTTGTCCAACTGCAGGTCCCCACAGCACACCTCCACACAGCACAGCTGAGAGAGAGCTGTGGGGGGCTCCTCCCCAGGGAGGTGGCTGGCCGCTGGGGCCATCTGTAGAAAAACACTGTCCAGCGTGAGTCTCAGGAGTTCAGAGGATGCTTTGTGGTGGGTAAGCTCATCAAACACTGCCAGGCTCAACTGGGTGATGAACATTTTAAACGTCACGATCTGCTCCTGGGTTCTAGAGGAGAAAAGAAAAGGAAAAGAACATTAGTCTCCCCCTGATAGTGCCTTATTATTAAACACCTCCTGGTGTCCCATCAGATTCTCATAAGAAACAAATAAGAAGTCAGCTTTCAGCACATCGTGTCTGGACAGAACCAGTCATCCTCCAACAGTATCGGAAACTGTTCCCAATGGGACTGTTACAAGTTCTTGTCATGTTTCTCTATGTTTCCCTTATCAACACTAGACTTTTACTCCCAAATCCCTCTAATCTTCGTGCACTAATCCTCTATCATAATCATCACAAGGCAGAAAGACATAAGAAAACAACCAAGACTCCTTAAATTGAAACAGTAAAGCAAGCAGAAGAAAACGTACCCTAAACTCCGACCACAAGGGCCCATCTACCAGCATCTGGGCCTGTGTGCTCTGCTCTCCGCCATGTCTACAGCTCAGTGCCCGTGCTTGCGTTTCTACCTGCACTAAATCACTCTGCTCTCACCTCCTCAAAGTCATCACTCATTTTCATCATTACTAGCAGCTTATAAACATGCTGTGTTCTTCTCCTATCTTAAAAAATCTCTCTTGTAAATCCTACCTTCGCTAGCTACCACTACATAAAAACCCCAAAGCATTTTCTGTATGCATTGTCTGCCATTCCTCTCCTATTCTCTCTTACCCTTGCTCCAAGCTGGCTCTGTACCCACCAGTGTACCAAAGCAACTCTCCTCAAGGCCACCGGTGACTTCCGTGTGGCTACATCAAATGACAGACTTCCAGCCTGTGGCTCATCTGCCCTACAGGGACACTGACATTGTCAGTAACCTCCTCCTGCTGGAAATACTTCACGTGTCTGGTCACCTGTGAGACTCCCTCCTTTCTGCCCAGAAAGTTAAGGTGCCCTAAGCCCTTTGTCTTCTCCATCTTGACTCACTCTCTGTGGAGATCTTGTTCACTCTCATGGTTGAGAAGTCATCTATAGGCTGATGATTTCCAAAATCACAGAGTCAGCCTTGAACCTCCATGAACTCCTAGCTTATAAATGTAACTCCTATCCACAGTCACTGTATGTCTAAAAGACACTCAACGTGTCGGGTCTGTATTCGAACTCTTATTCCTACCTCCAAACCTACATATAGTCTTTCCCACTTCAGTTAATGGCAACCACATTTACCAGTTGCTTAGACCAAATATTTTGGACAACTCCTTGATGCCTTTATTTCCAACCATCTCCAATGCATCAGGGAAATCACAGGCTTTCCCTTAAAAGGACATCCAGAAACTGACCATTTCTTCTTCTTTTTTTTTTTTTAAGATTTTTTTTTTATTGGGGAATTGGGAGAGGAGAACAGCGTTGGGCAATCGGGGAAGGAAGAACAGACAAGTTGCTGTCTTTTTGTTCTTCAGTCTAGTTGCGGAGGACGTTGCTTCACTGTTGGTATCGTCATTGCGCTCTTCCCGGATGAGGCAGATCGGTCGCCGGCCTCTGGACAGCCACTCACAGCAGCTATTGGCAGCTCACACCGGCTACCAGCTGCTCACGCTGGCTGCCAGCCACTCACTGTAGCCTATGGAGCCCACTGCAGCAGGAGCTGCAGCCTACACCATTGCCTGGGCTCATGCAGCCCGGCTCCAGGTGGAGCTGTTGTTAGCTGTAGAGGGCAGTGTCTCTGGCCCTCATGTGGGATCCGAACCGGGGCCGCTGGCATCCCCAAACCAGCTCTTAACCAATGCGCCACTTGGCCGGCCCAGAGCTGACCATTTCTAACCACTTCCACTGATACCACAGTCTAAAGCGTGAAGAACTGTAGTGATCCTAAGTAGTCTCCCAGCTTCCACCCTTGCATCTGTACAGTATAGTTCAACAAAGCAGCTAAACAATCTTCTAAAAATTTAGGTCGGATCATGCAACTTTTCTACTCAAAATGCTCCAATGACTTCCCCATTTCACTCAGAATTACAACTAAGCCCTATGCAATGTGTCTCCTCCTTCTAGCCCGTGCCTTCCTGCCCTCGGGAGGCATGGCTGCATGCCCTCCCACCCCGTCCATTTGGCCCAGCTGGCTTCTTCTAGGCTTCTCCAACATGCCAGGCTCACTGCCTCAGACCTCTGAACTGGCTGTGCTCTCTCTCTGGAGAGTTTCCTCCAGATAACTACACTAGTCATTCCCTCGCTGCTTTCGGGTCTTTGCCCAAATGTCAACTTTTTGGTGAGGCTTACTTGCACCAGTTTTTTAAAACCATGCTCTCTGTCCCTATGCTCTGGTACTCCTAGTCCTTCTTCCTGGGTTCTAGTTTTATATCTGCAGAATGCCAACCGTCTTTACATTTTATTACAAGAAAATAACTTTAGATTTATGATTATCATAAAATTTATTTTATTATGTTTATTCTTTGTCCTCCCATTCCACAGCTCTGAGAATGTGATTTCCCCAAGAGCAGAGATTTTGGTGTTTTTATTCACTGATGAATTACTATCCCTAAAACAGCACCTGGCATCCAGTAAACACTTGAAAAAGATGTGTTGAGTAAATGAATTAAGGAAGCACAAGTAAATACCGGTGCCTTTCCTATTTCTACCACGGAATGTATGGATTGTTGCTATTGTCATTAACAGTGCCCTAGATAAAATGTTTCTGAAATTGTTATAGGCTTGATAAAATTTACTCTCCAGTTTTGTTATACTATTAATTTTTTATAAATACTTCTGGGCAAAGAAAACATTCTACCCACCCTTGTTTGAAATATTATAAATTCATATTAATAATTTGACAGGGTCCAAATTAATGAGTTCCTAACCATATATGAAAACAGCTTTTTTAAAGAGGGGCTTAAACAAATGTCTAAAAGTTGGTATAATTATTTAATATAAATGTTAAATTATGAATAATAATAAATCACTTTTTCTGATTACAAAATAAATTCTAACTGTAGAAAAATTAAAATACATAAAATTATTAAATAACCATCACTTATATAACCCCACATCTATTAACAATTATGATTCTTTTCTTTTCAGGCTTATTTCTAGGAATGTTTCTCATGTTTCTCTCTCTCTCTCTTTCTCTCTCTCTCTCTCTCTCCCTCCCTCCCTCCCTCCCTTCCTCCCCCCACCCCCCCAAATGTGCAATTTTATATTTTGTTTTCTCTATTTTAGGCTTATCATAAACATTTTTCTATTCTGCTAAAATCCTCTAAGCCTGTTTTCTGTGGCTATACCATTTATATATCATCTATTTTCCTACCAATGGGCATTTGTACTCTAAATATTTTGCAATTATAGTTGGCAGTGTGATAAATATCTCTCTGCACGTGTCTTTGCCTGCTTCTCTAATTATTGCTTTAGCTCTTAAACTTTTAAAATTGGAATTTCCAAGCCAAAGGGATTTTAAAGCTATTAATACATATTCCAGAAAATGGTAACAATTTACACTTCCATTACGACTGTATATGGTGGAATTAATTGTTAATTTGTTAAGTAATATCTATTTAAATATGCATTTATCTGATTACTTGTATTTCCTCTCTCTAAAAGTTTCTGTTCATGTTTTTTGTTCTTATTTTATTTTTGGAAGAAGAATCCACCTTAATAGTATTCCTACTGATTATATGAATTCTTTTAAATTAAGGATATTAACTCTTTGGTTCATGTTTAGAAAACTTGGTGGCAACACTCAGGTTGAAGGGGGGAAATATGGCTCTAAGAGCCAAATTTATTTTTGATGTAGCTCTAACTGCTAAGTCTAATTACTAATTACTACGTTGTCATGTGGATACAGAAGTATTAATTTGTATTTCATGCTAATGATAATGTATAATTTTAAGATGCATGCCTTAGTTTGTAAATCAGTTTGTTACACTTATCACACAAGAAGTGGAAGAGGTACCCAAGTAAGATGATAGATTGCTACCTGTTTTAGGTATGATTTAATGTTAATAACCATATCCTGATGGATTACACAGCAATTTACCAAAAACTTTAATGTACATATAGGAATGATAAAGAATGGTAAATAATAGGTTTACAACTTCCTAATGGAAAGCTTACTATACTGCAACTGGGATAATAATTAAACCTACCTGTTGGTATTGGCTAAAATAGATCCTGCTTTTCCTTCCGGGGCCACAGTGATGAAGACCGTGCCACACTGATGGGCAGTGTCCACATATACATAGCCAAAGCCAGTCAGAAACACAACCTGCAAAAGAATATTCAAAATCTGATGAAAAAGGAATAAGAAACACTACTGAAATGGCTGATTTTAAATGTCTCAATTTCTGATTCAATAGCACAAACACTTCCTGGTTATATTTCTTGGTATCCACATGTACAGGCTATTCAGCTGACTTGAAATGAAAAAAGAAAGAGAAAGAAAGAAAGAAAGAAAGAAAGGAAAGAAAGAAAGAAAGAAAGAAAGAAAGAAAGAAAGAAAGAAAGAAAGAAAGAAAGATCAAATCCAGATTTTTCAATATCCAGCTGTAAGATTCATAGGAAAAAAAAAAAAATGGATGCCGGGGCATGAGTGTCTTCATGCTCTGCTTCTCTGGAATTGGCAAATAACTCTGTAAGCGCTGGAGCTCAGCCACGGGCGAGCTTTACGTGTGCGTGTGAATCTCTGGGAAAAAGGAAAAAACCTCTAAAACTCAGGACTTGAAATGCAATGAGCAAAAAACTGTCAGGCTCTTGAGTGTTGACTTACTACCACAAGGAAACGCTTCTGTGGTGAGGACACAAAAACCTCCCCCAAACCTACCAACAAGGCATGTCATAATCCTCCCAAGGTCCTTCTCGTAACTGGTAACAACAAGGTTAGATAATGCCATCTGCTTGGAGTCCAAATTAATATTTCTAGTGTGAGAAGGTGGACTAGGACTTAAAAAAAGTTCTATCTGAGAAGCCAGGTGCCAGGCCAGCAGAACAGATGTCCTTTCAGCCACAAATACCAATGTTACTTAAAAGGATAAATATTTGAAAGCAGAGCAGAACTATTTGAAAAACAACCCCAAGAACATCATGTTCACAGCCAGCATTACCTGAAGGCAGGGGCAAGAACCTCCTTATGTTTGGGAACATTGATTCTGATGATTTGCAATATCGGTTCAGTCCAAGTCTGGGCCCTTATTATTGTTAGGACAGCAAAATAAGACAGACTGAAAATTTCTGGGTAACAAAGCTAGGTGCTTGCGTGACATGTAATGAATGCATTCAAATTTTGACAACATGAAGAGTTAGCAGAAAGAGTGTATATAGAACCACAGAAGAGAGTCATAGACTCAAATTCGGAACTGACCTCAAGGTCACTGGGCTTTTTTCTTGTACAGTAGCTCCTCCTTCAGAACCCCTGACCATCTTCAGCATCCAGGGCACTTAGATGTCCTCTCGGCCTCCTCCCTCCCCTCCTCTCCTGCAGCCCTGCAGTCATCAGAGCCTCGGGCTCCACTGGCTGTCCCACTAGTGCCTCTTAGGCCCCTATCTGCCCCTCAGCTTTTCCCCATAAAAAACCTTTCAAAGTCCTATGTATCTTTGCACATACCGCTTAAGGACTTTATTCCATGTATTCTCTAATTTTTCTATTCCTTTCCTCAGCATGATACCTACACCTGCATTCCCATAGTACTTTGACCCTATTTCTATATGACCACATATAGTATAGCTTGTATTACACAGTCACGTTTTTAAATACGTTAATTAATTACCTAGATTGACAACTTCTTGAGGGCAGGAGTTGAGTCAACTTGTATTCTCTATGGATGTGTTTCCCAATGGATTCTTTTGCAAAAATATCTGTTTCAAAAGACTGTATCCTGAGGGCCGGCCAAGTGGCTCAGTTGGTTAACAGCTCGCTTAAGAGTGTGAGCTGAGCTCTGAGCAACAGCAGTTCGATGCCCAGCCCAAGCTGAGCTGCCACTGAGCTGCCAACAGGTGGCAGGATGGCTCAGGTAAAACAAAATAAAACAAAACAAAACAAAATAAAAAACTGTATCCTGAATTTGCCCTACTGGTTCCAAGGTAAGAATTGAACTTGACTATGATAAAATTTGGAATATAGCCAACTTAATATGACTCAGCTCACAAATCTAAAACAAATAGCCATTCTTCGAAAAACACATTTAGAAAAGCCACTATTTTATATGATATGTAAAGTAAGTCAATTGCTTTCTTAGGCTTACAGGCATGGGATTATTCATTTGGCACAAAACCTCTTAAAGGCCCATGCTCCCATCTATATTCCCTTTTCTCAATGACTGTCCATAACTTTAGTGCATACCCCAGGACTTTGGCAGAGAGTGTGCAAAACCAGAACTACCACCCCTCAAAGGAGGGAAGGAGGGACCATAAGAGGGACAAAGTAACCTTCAGATATTATGAGATGAGGATACTTGTATTTTCTGAGATGGTAAAAATAAGGCAAGTTGATGGTTTCTGTTAACTGTGCAAGGGACTTTGAAAGCAAGCAAATTAACCTAAACCTTTAAGGCACTTCTTTCTCTTCAGAAACTTTTGCTGGGTGACTCTTTCACACCATTAGAATGGAAGAAATACAGACTTTAATTCTTGGAGTCTATTCTTGTCTCTTTTCACATGTAGAGAAACAACTCACGATTCCAGGCCTTGGGTACAGCAGCAGGCCTGGGGATTAGGGAGTTAATCTAAGTGCCACAGAAATTGGGCACCTACAATCACATTCCCCAGAAGTTTAAAATACATCCTTGCTTTGGTCTGATGGTTTGATTATTCAGTCATTCAATCACTTATTTGATACTTGAAGAGTACTTACAAGGAGTTAGTCACTGTATTTATTAGGCATCGAGAAGATCTAAGCATGCCCTCAAGTTGCTCAGAGCTCAGTTTGTGAAAAAGCCAAGTGCACAAATAATGAGATAATAAATAACAGTTCCAGAGCAGAGATGTGTGAAATGCATCCCTCTCAGTGTATTAGCCATCATGGTTTCTGTATAAGCTTATGAGGACAATGGTTTTGTGTCCATTTTCTTCAGTGTTTATAAGCAGTGCCTGGTACTCAATACAGACCTGAATGGACGTCATCTCAATGTGACTCCGGTGACAGGGACGTCTAGCGTCCACCCAGCCTAGCTGCCCTCTCTGTATAGGCACAGGGCAGGATTAGACACCTCCGCTCCTTGCAATTAGGTATGGCCATGTGACTAATTTTGGCCAATGGGTTAAAGGCAGAATTGACATGTGTTACTTCTGAGCCAAAGCATGAAAGAGTAAGCCTTCTTCCCCTGCCTCAGGGACTGAATAAAGGCTTTATGTTTCAGATCAGTGGTGGGCCAAATCTAATTTGCTGCCTGTTACTGTAAATCAAGTTTTATTGGAACACAGCTATGTTAATTTATTCATATATTGTCTCTAATAGCACAGTTGAGAAATCATAGCAAAGACTATGGCCTACAAAGCCTAAAATATTTATTGTCTAGATCTTAAAGAAAAAGTTTGCTGACTTCTGCTCTAGATGGTTGTGTAGACTGTTACACAATCAAGGACTTACATACCAGCTCCATGCCTTTGTCCCTTCCCACACTGATACTAAGTTTGGCCATGTGACTTTCTTCAGCTAATGGGAGATCAGCAAACACAAGGCAAGAAGCTTGATAAAGCTAGCTTACTGGTTTGCCCTGTTGCCACTA
Organism: Aselliscus stoliczkanus; assembly: GCA_033961575.1. Lineage (NCBI taxonomy): Eukaryota > Metazoa > Chordata > Mammalia > Chiroptera > Hipposideridae > Aselliscus > Aselliscus stoliczkanus. The sequence continues at coordinate 32,228,937 of CM066731.1, forward strand.
TGTGATGAAGCCTAGTCTAGCCTCCCTAAAGAGAAAAGACCACATGGTGAGCGAGATGGCCAGGCTTCCCAGAGGAACTCGTCCCTCAGCCAACCCCCCAGCTGAACGCAGCTCCATCAGCGATCCCAGGCTCATCCTGCAGAAATCACCCAATCAAACTCTCAGAATCATGAGAAATTTATCACTGTTGTTTCAAACTTCCAAGTTTTGGGATGGTTTGTCAGAATAGGGAAAATAGAAAATAATGGACCCATCAGCTTGGGTCCCTTAGTGAATTTGTAAAATAGTGCCCTCAAATGACAAACATTGGGCACATGGCATGAGCAAAAAGTAAATTCTAGAATTATGACAGGCAGCATAACCTAGCCTGACTTCACTAATACAGATAGTGGTGATAAAAGCAGGGTTCTAGCAAAAAAAAAAAAAAAAAATATGAGTCCTTAGCTTAATTAAAGTAGAAATTGATATTGAAGGCTACAGAAATGGGGGTTCCTGTTATGAAGTGGTAAGACATTTAGTAAAACTATTGTCTGGTATTACTTGGAGGTAGATCATAAACATAGATTCGTAGCTCTAGAAGATCAGGTTTGAAAACAAAACATTAGCAGTGTGTGTTGGTTACCATTGGCTGTGTCTGGCAATGTATTATTATTATTTTTCACGGAGAAGCGATTTATTTAAGGAAGTGTCCCCAGGGGAACCGGAAAAGCATAGGGGAGGCACGATCAGGAAGGAGAAGCCAAATGAGGGTGGGGTTTCAGGTGAGGTTCCAAACTCAGCCTGATCCCATCGGGCGCTCTAGAGGGGAACACTTCCAAGTCTGCACCACATCAGGACACAGGAGGTGGGCTTTTCTATTCCCACATGAGTCAGCCTTTGGCTAGGGCTTACAGTAAGAGGTGAAGAATTCCCAGGCACTTCTAGCTCTCCTCACTGGAGATACGGCTCTAGCATCCAGTGGAAATTCTCTAAATGTTGCAGATGTAAGCCAGGAGCAGCAAAGCAGACAGAAGCTGAGGGGTCAGCATGTAGGTGTTGGGCGCCAACAGTGTCGATTACACCCAGCAGTGTGGGCAGTTGTAGGCAGGCTATAAAGATGGAAAGAGCGCCCAGAGCCTTGCTACTCAAATGTGGTCTTCAGACCAGCAGCATCTGGTCCAATGGGGTCCGCCATCAAGGAGCTGATTAAAATGTGGAATCCGAGCCTTCACTGATGACCTAGTTCATCAGAACCTGCATAGGAAGAAGATCTCCAGAAGATTTGTATGGACATTGATTTCTAAGAAACCTGGCTCCTGAGTGTTAGAAAAAACCAGTTTACTGACCTCCTAAACTGGCAGGAATAAGCATCAAGATAAGAGCTGCAGTGCGGTGGCTTGGGGACATCTCAGTGTGCAGGTCCCTGGCGTGGCAGCTGAAGCCAGGGGCCAGAGAACCATTCCCAGCTAACAGCAGGGACGTGCCCACTTCCCCACTCAGTGCCCTATCATGTCAGGCTTGCAGCTCCCAAATTCCTGGACTCTGCAGTATCCATTACCTCACCTGGAACCAACATCACTGTGGTGGCAATGTATTATAAAGAGATGAGCACAGGAAAGAATTGGTCACTTTGCAATAAAAATGAAAGAAAACACAGAGATTCCAGAAATTCAGGGCCTTGAAAAATTAGAAATGCTTTTAAACTCCAAACAGCAAGAGATTTTGTCTTTGAACATGAAGGCAGATTAATACTCAGCCTGAGGGCTATGCATATGCATACATTCCCTATTAAAATTTCTTAACTGGTAAAGTGACTCAAGAGAAACATTTAGATTAAGAGTATAAAATTTCCAGAGAAGCTCTCTTAGATCCAGAGAGAGGTAAGGAAGCAAGATAGCACAGAGATATGTCTTAAAAAGTACCATAGATGTGGTTACTGACACATGGAATTCTCTGGAATCAAACAGATAAGAAGTCTACTGAGTTTTTGAGAAATAACTCCTACCCAATAAACTCACGAACCTAGACTAAAAGAGACTATGAGTATCCGAGACTCAAGACAAGCTTCTGTTTTGGCCGAGGACGATCTCAGGGCAGATACAAGGACTGGGAGAATAATGGGAAGGGAGCTCTTCCAAGAGCAGAAACAGCTCAAAGACTATTCCTTGCCCACAATGTATAGAGCCCACAATGTATAGAGCCCACAATGTGCACTCAGGAAAATTTCAGAATTGTTATGGATGAGAGGCTGCTCTCTGTCTCTCATTCTTCCTCGTTCCAACGTGGAGGGGCTCCTACTGCAATTCCGTCCTATAGAATGGCGGGGACAGGCATAGGTCTCCAGAAAGAAAGGGCCACGTTCAGACTAACAAAGCATCACTCAGAAGTACTGGATTTCCAGTGGGATGTGGTGACTGATTCGAACCCTGGGGAGGAAATTTGTTTGTTCTGTGTGTGGGAAAAAGAATGAATTACTAAATGATTGATGACCAAGTGATTTTTTTTTAAGTTGTTTGTTATTGCCGAATGAACTTGCCAGTTCTGATCAATGCTGTCATTTAGTTATTTTTTACTTTCTTCACATCACACTGGTAGTGTGGGGGTATAGATGGAAGGCTAGAGGCAACATATAGTAAGAGAGGTGCTGCTTTAAGCACAAAACATTTGGGGGATACTCTACGTTTTGCCATTTGTACCTGTGTTAGAGCACACAGACTTTCTCCTACATGTGCGTATAAGAATACTATTTTAAGTCTAGGTCCTGCCTTCCACTTAGTACATTGTCTTTTACGACAATTACAAATAAGAGACTCTTTAATATAATGTGCACTTTTCTACATATGGTTATATTTATTGTAATGAATTAATATATAGCGATTATTTAAAAAAATTATACCAGTTTAATTTTACTGAGTAAATAAGTTACAAGGTGACACATAGTAAATAACTGAAAGTCTATTTCTCCTCCCCCACTTCTCCCCCATAAGGCTATATGTGACAATCCAGGGATAATAAGCAGAGGTATGGAGTTATAAAGCATCCCAGCACTGCAGCTGAGTTAAGCTAGGTTTTTCAGGCAGAGATGTCTGGTGGGTAGCTGAAAAATATGTATTTGGAGTTTGGGAGGTATGTGAGGGCCGGTGATAGTTATCTGGGAGTGACTGGGTGATAGTAGCTAAAGCTATGGGATGAATTAGGTCTCCCGGAGAGGAAAAGATGTGAGATCAATTTCTAAGGTGATCAAGGTAGAAAGGGCTGGATAAGGATGAAAAGAAAGTCGTAGATGTTCTAGGTATGATTCTTCTTCCTGTATATTTACTGAAAAATATTTTAGGGAAATCCCTACTCCTCAGTATCTCTGGAAGCAGTTGTGACTCAACCAGAAGATACTAAACAAACAGAAGAGTGCAGACCAGGACACTTGGCAGATGTTCAGAAGTGGGTACCAACTTGCTGATGTCTGCTGTGGCCCTGATACGGGGTGTGTTGTGGGGAAGGTGAATGAAGTGAACAAGAAGCCATGGTGTCTGCACTGAGCATTTTAAAAATCAGACACTCACTTGAGTTGACTTCTTTTCTATAAAAAATTCCTGAATGGAGGCTTAAGATATCTCTGACAATGACTCTGAGATCTTTAAGCATTAGCGCTCAGGGCTACCTCTGTCTGATCTGCATCAAATGGACTGATCACACACTGAAATCCTAGTTCATCAAGGCATTTACCAAAGTGTCTCATGATATTCTTGTAAGTGAGATATGAAATATCTTATACAGTATAGTTTAAAAAGTGCTTTTAGATGCATTTTCTTATTTAAGACATGTGGGCCAGATGACAGTGAACTTGGTGTGTTAGTGGCTGATTGAACCCACGCACTAGGGAAGTATCTACTGATTCACTAAAGCATGTAGACTTTGGACTTGTCCCATTCAACATATTTATTACAGGCTTGGATGAACATGTAGAATGCATGCTTACCACATCTACAGATGACATAAAGCTACTATACTTAGTATGTTGGATGACAGCATCATAACTTTTTTTTTTTTTTAAGTAATTTCAACAAGCTGGACTAGGCCCATGGCAACAAGATTTAATTTATTGGGGATAAATGTAAAGTCCCGTCATTGGGTTCAAAAAGTCAACTGTACAGCAAGTCATATGATAAAGGCCTGGGGGATATGGCTGACCACAAGTTCAATAATAATAAACAGTCTGGGCTGTTAATAAAAAGCTAACTCAATCTTCTACTTTATTAATGGAAGCATAGGGAGGTAATAGCTGGTTAGACCACACTTGGAATACTGTGTGTAATACCAGCTGCCAGATTTTTAAAAGGGAACATAACACACTAGTGTGTCCAGACAAGGGTAACTGTGGTGATGGGTCTGGAAATCACATTTACTGAAGGAATGATTCAAGGAACCAGAAATGTTTGGCCCGGATAAGGGAACATTTAGAGAAGATGTCAAAGCTGCCTTCAAATAATTGCAGTGTTGCTGTTAAAGGGGAGGTAAATAATCTGTGATGCCCCAGAGGGCAAAACAAGGATGAATGACTGGATGCTAAGAGGGACAGTTTTCAGCTTGAAACAAGCAGAAACGTTCCTACAGTCACGCTGGAATAAGTCATGCTTATGACCCTGGGAGTTTTCTGAGATATGAGGTCATGGAAGGGAGTCTTGCACTCACTAAAAGGGGAAATTAAAAAACCTCTTCTAGCCTGTGCTTTCATGAGCTTTCAGGTAGCAATATCTGTAGCCAGGGCAGGACTCCAAAGGGCAGACAGTGATCTGAGCTTGGTGTAGGAAAAACACGACGGGCCCACATGTGAACAGACCCAGGTTCCAGCCTGATCCTACTTAGTTAGTTATAAACTACTTACTGAACCCTCTCATCAGTAAAGAGCAAAAAACAAGGAACAACCCCCTCTGCCCCCCCATAAAAATTACTGCTCTATCTTAGAATTTCTGTGGTGATCAAAGGCTCTCTACCTTAGGACTTAAGACACTTGACTGCATTGATTTAGTTACTCAAGGTCCTTGAAGGCAGGAATTATGCCTTATTCAGGGCAAAGGGTTTGGCCCTGGTAGAGCCTCAATAAAATCTTGTGGGATAAATGAATGAAAGAATGGAGACTATGGATGTGAAAGCACTCTGTAAATGGTACAGAGCTATATAAACATGAAGGACTGTTATTTCGCCCACCCTCACACCTATGCACGATGCGGGGGGAAAAAATGGCAAGGACACTCACCCCACTACACACTTCTATGAGTCCAAGATCATGAGCATTTACTGGAACTTTTTAGCAGAGAAGTCACCTTCAAAGGGATTTTAATCTGCTTTTAGGGGTTCAAACTGCTCATTCTTCTTTGCTATTTCAATGACTCAGAAATTGCTTTTCATAAACAGATTAATGACTGCCCATGGCTCTTATGATAAAAATCAAATCCTCGACTGGAGATACAGGACCTTGCCCAGTTTGGCCCTGAATGCCTTGCCAGCCCCCTCTTCCTTAATCGTGCACTGTGGCGGCACTGGCATTTACACCCCTGAAAGGACCACACTCACTCTCTCAGCAACAAAGCTTCAAACGTTCTCTTTCTGTCCAGGAACATCTCCCACGCTCTTGTCTACTTAATGTCTGTTCTCCCTTGAAGAGACAGATGCAGGCCTCTTTCCCAGACATGCATTCCTTGGCCTCTCAAACTAGTCTGCTGTACACTCTAACGGCACAACTGTACCTTTCCTTCATAGCTCCGACTCATACAACCTATGTGATTCTTGCTTATTGGTTTTTTGTTTTTTTTTCTGAGGGCAGTGTCACTGGCCCTCATATGTGGGACCGAACCGGGGCCGCTGGCTTCCCAAGCCAGCGCTTAACCAACCGGCCCTATCTATCTTCTCCACAGGTAAGCTTCTTGAGGCCAGGTGCTGTATGCCATTTTTGTTCACTATATTTTATGTAGTCCCAGCACCAAGTTATAATGTCCAGCACATATTGGAAATCAGTATTTGTTGACTGAATGATTAAAGCATGCTTTATAATGTTTGTATTAGTTAAACCGTTACTACTATGTTTTCTTTGTACCTTTTTGTTTTGAATTTTTCAAAAGAATGTTGTATAAGGTTTCTATTAGAAATTGAAATACCACACACTATGATAGGATTCTAAACTATTTCCCTGATAGCATCAAAATTATGCCAAATTATCAAGGTAAGCTTTTTTTTTTTTATGCCTTTACTTATTTATTGAGAATCTAAAGATTTTTTTCCTCCCCTAAAGTCAGGCTAGCACCCACTGTCACATTATGGAGAAGAACACCAGTTGCCACTTCCAGGATCTGGCTGAGATGTCTTCTAACCGGCATGCGTCAGGGACACAACCCCAGAAAACCCACACCAATCTCACAATCAGAATTGTGCGGCCTACATGCTATCAGGTCTTCCCGATAACTCTAGATGCAAAGAATACTTCGTGTGATTATTTATAAAGTTATTTTCTGCATATTCCCTCCCATATTCCATTTCAAAATTAGACAACATGATGCTATCCTATTTACAAAACCAAGGCAGGGGACATATCTATGACTGAAAAAAAACTAAAGGAGCTTTCTTCCTGGTGGCATAATAGGGATTTTATGGTGTTTTAATTCTGTTTTTTTAGATTAGCTTTGAAATTCACATCACGTGCCTGAGAACCAGGGCTGAAGAAAGGCTCCTGGAAGACAAACTCACTCCTACATGAGAGCTGCTTCCCTTCATCAGAGGACACAGCGCCCTTCACTCCCCCGTGATTTATATTCCCTGGTGCATTATTGAGGAGATGTCGGTGAGGGTCTGAAACAAATCTTCCTGCAGAAAAGGAAGTAAACCATGGTCTGCAGGACATATGGCACACAGCTCTGCCAAGATTAATGGGAACATGACACTTTGCCGGGTCCTCAGACCAGGGATAAGGGTGTGGGTGGGAGAGGATACCTCCTCTTAGCTTTGAAATATCCCTGACTACAAAGGTTTGAGGAAATTTAGAGTGAATGGGAATCCCCAAAATAAGGTTTGGCAGGCAGAATGCCTGTTGTAAAGAAGTCCCTGCACATATATAAGCAAGGTGTCAAAAAATCTTCAAACTGATACAGGGGAATTCAGGGAACCCTTGAGTAGGTTGCAGTATTCATTTTGTAAATTCATGAGACCAAGAATGTCTCCCGGAGGCTGTACAGATTCAGCAGATTTTCATTGTTCATCAAACGAGCCCTGTGGAAGGAAATCACACCTCTGGGTATTTTGGGGCCACTGCAAATGCAGGTCTCCACGGTGGGTGTGCCCCCACAGGCTGCTTGGCCACTCTTGCACTTGTCCCTGGCCATGTCCTGCAGCTGCTTCCACAGCTACTGCTCACACCTTGCCATCTCTCTCTCACAGGTGATTCATTTCACACTTCACAATACACTTAAGGCCCCTGTCAACTCACTCCATTGTCCAGGCCCCATCCCTCCAAGTATCTCTACCTCCACCTGTGCCTATCCTGACTTCCTTTCCACTGTCAGACAAGAGGACAGGGCCCTTCTATTCAAGTAGAATTAACACTTCCTGGACCTTGGGCTTGTCTCTCTGGGAAACTCCTAGCTCATGTTTTGCACTTCTCCTTGACTAACTGATTCCTCTCCTAAAGCACATAAAGAACTTCCTCCCCACTGATCTCATTTGCTTCATGGGCAGATTCCTTGAAAGAACAGTGTTCACCTGTTCCTCCCATCCCTCTCTTCCATTCACTATGAACTTGGAATGTAATTGTTGTCTTACTTCTCTCTTTCACCATCTTGCACCCTGTAAACTTTCCCATCAGGGAGCCTTCCTGTGTCTCCCCGGCCCGGTCCTCCTGCTACTCTGCCTTCTTCCTTCTCAGTCTCCTGTGCTGCACTGTACTTACATGTGGAACCTCCCAAGGTTAGGCCTGGGAACCTGTTTTGCTCCTTTACACAATCTTGGTAACCTAATCTTCTCATTTATTCATTCAGTCATCATTTATTCATTTGATATTTATTAAGATCTTACTGTGCTGACAGGTACTTGCTGTAGGCTGAGGATGAATAAGGCAGGAATCTGACTGTCAGAAATCTTGACTTAGCAAGAGATTATTTAAAGTTATAAATGTCACAAATGTTCGATGAGCATAGAGGGTCCTGGGGTTGGGGAGAAGATGTCACAGGTGTGTAGAGAGAAAATCTCTTGAGAGATGAGAAAGAATGTTCCAGTAGAACTGGGGAAGAAGGAAGGAGTCCCGGTACGGATGCAGTGTTCATAGCACAGTGGCTGAGAGCACACGCTTTGGACTCTGGCAGGTGTGGATCAAAGCCCAGGCCATTCTCTTATAGCATGTGGGAATCAGGCCATGTTACCTCTGCAGGTCTCAGTGTTCCCTTCTGTAACATGGAGATGATGGTCCTATCTTGTGAGGGTCAGATAAGATCGAATGTGAAGTGCTTAGCACAATGTCTGGCATACAGTTAACGGTTATTAAATGAAAATTATTATTATTACTGTAAGTGCCAGACACAAAAGGACAAATATTGTTTGATTCCACTCGTATGAGGTACTTAGAATACGCAAATTCAGAGACAGAAAGCACAACACAGGCTACCAGGGGTTGAGTGGAGGGGAGAATGGGGAGTTACTGCTTAATGGGTACAGAGTTTGGGTTTGGGACGATGAAACAGTGGTGATGGCTGTGCAACATGGTAAATGTATTTAATGCCACTGCATCATATATTAAAAATGTCAATTCTTAGGGGGGGTTGTCACTTTGATGGGTAAAAAGTATAACTACTGCACTGTATCGTACACCTGAAACTAATTTAAAAAAATGTTTATTTCACAATAAAAGAATTAAATAAAAATAAAAATAAAAATAAATGTATAGTTTTAAAGCAAAAAAAAAAAAGGCAATTCTTAAATACAACATAAACACAATGCTAGATCCATGTGCCATTTTCAACAAAAATAATATTACCAACATGCAGAGTAAGACAGAGACAAAGCAGGACATTTGATCTGGTCAGGTTTTTAAAAGTGTACTTCCGTTTGCAGACTTTTATGTACAACTAGGACAAATACGTATATTTTAAAATTAGTGAACTTTCAAAAGAGGGAATTAATCTAGGGTTGGCATTATGGCTGTCCAAAAATCTGGCCCGTTGGACTACTTTTATGTAGAGAAGTCCAACAATTTTATTTCATTTTTGACCTTGTATTATTAGACCCAAGGTGGGTTTGCTTTTATTAAGAGCTTCTCTTGGGTAAACAGTACAGTACATTTTGTAGATATATGCCTGTACTTGAGAATTTATAACAAAACGAGGATATAAAAATACATAAACACCCACGCTCACACAGACACTGGAAGTTCAGCATTTAGAAAACTATGCTTAAAAATAGACAAGCATTGAAACCTTGGAAAAGGGAATTTTCCTTTGGGCCTTGGCAGGGACACACGTGGCTCACTGACCTGTGTTCCCTGGCTGTTGATGTCAATGGCATCGCTCCACTCAGTCGTTATTTCACCCAGCAATTCTACTTTCAAAAGGAGGCTAGGAAGTAAGTCTTTGGTCTTGCAGTCTGGATAACTGGAAATCTGATGATATAGCTCATGATGAATTGAGCACTCAGAAGGAATTCTTCTGCAATAAACCTCAAACTTCGGAATATCTAAAAAAAAGGCATACGCAGACTTAGGCCTTGAAGACAAAGATATGTATTAAACAGAGTAGCAAGAAAAACTCAGACAGGGTTGAATAATACTTTTATTTAAACATTCTTTCCAGGGGCACAGATAACTGACTTATTAATACTAAGTCACAATCCTTCAGAGAAAAAAAAATAGGTTTTGTATTATTTGAAATTGATGCTATTCAATTTACCTTTAATATTTTCCTTTATAAGTATTGTCACTGGACATCTGTTGTGGAAAATTATTCGGGGACTAGGGTCTTCTGAGAGGGTTAAGTAAGTCACTCCAAAGTGTTCTTGATATGTCAGTGCAATCGCCCTAAAATGGAATCAAATCAAATGACAGAAATTGGTTAGAAAGAAATGAATGCTTTCCCTCCTGGTACAATTTATTTATTTAAATTTGCAATTCAGAACTCTATAACACCTTCTCTTTTATTTATTTTTTCTTTTTTGAGGGCAGTGTCACTGGCCCTCATATTTGGGACCAAACCGGGGCTGCTGGCTTCCCAAGCTAGTGCTTAACCACTGCGCCACTCGGCCGGCCCTAACACCTTCTCTTTCAAAGTCAGAAGAAATGTTTTCCAGAGAAAGGAGGCCATCCTTTCATCTATTAACTGCCATATACTAATTACAGGTTTACTGATTGTTTTCCCTGAAAATGTTAATATATGTTTATCATATAATATTTTTAAAATGTGAAAAAATATTTAAAAGAAAAAACCCATAACTTCTACCACCCAGAGAGAATTGCAGCTAACCTTGTGCTGCTAATCTTTCTTCCTGCTGTTTCCCTCAATGCACATATGTGCCTTAAACTCTTCAGATAGGGTGCCTTCTTCCTCAAAAGTGCCTGGGAAATTTTGGCAAAGGAGGCACTGATGTGCTTTTAGAAGGACTACTAGAAAATTTGGGTACTTGCGCTCTCTCTCTCTCTCTCTCTAAGATAGGTAGGCTCATAATGTTTGTTGTTCATTTTCACAATCATCATACTTTACAGGATATCCTTTTTTGACTACCAAGAGCAAAGGTGTATCATTTGGCATTAGAAAGACTGCTGTGCAGGCACAGGCTGCCCTCCATGGAGCGAGAGAAATTTTCTGATTTAGATCTGTAGACTACCAAACAATATTTCATATCAAAGCAGGAAAAACATTCTCTCTGAAGTTTAAATTACATGGATTGAGATTTTAAATTAATCAAAGAAATGAGGTATTTTCCAAATGCATCCTTCAATTTATGCTAATTTTTAAAAGAGGCTAAGAACGCGCTAAAGAATTTCCCATTTGCCATTTATCCTGTTCACCAGGTGAGTCCTTCCCAAAGATGGTATTTGTCTGACATGCCAAAGTGAATTGGCCACTAGCATTTGGGGAAATCACATAATACCCCCAGCAAATGTGCACTGTTGCACTGAGGGGATGAGGTACAGCAGGAGATGGGGCAGTGGGGTCGAGTTCACTTTCAGAGTCCCGCCCTTGGAGTAACACCCAAGCTCTTTCGTAGCCTAATTTTGAAAGAGTGGGGCAAGCCAATCTCAGACAAGTTTCTTTTTGATAGCCAAGAAAGCTGGGGCCAGAATTAGCAGGTGGGTACTTTTAATCTAATATCTAGCTTAATATTTATGGATAAGATTAAGTTATTTTAATGAAATCATATCTTATAATTCTTAGAATTTTAAACAATTTCCAAATAAAAATTTACAAGTTTGTCTTTCAGTTTAAAAAATAAGTTTTGTTTTCTAGACATGGGTTCATGTTGCCTTCAAAACTACTTCCCTAAACTCATCACACTTAACTTCTCCAGCCAGAATAACCACTCCTCTCCAAAGTCGGAGATGAAAAGTGTTTATAAAATCAGGGATGTTTGTAAATGCCATAAAAGAAGAAGGCATATGTATAGGGAACAGGGCCTTACTATTATGGGTAACATGAGTTAGGAAGTTCTCTTTTAAAATATTACTGCTAGAAATCTCTGTATACATCACAAAGTTAGGAAGGCTAAAATCTTAGTCTATAAATTCATAATCAGAAGAATAAGGTACATCTCATAAGGTCACAATATGTTTTCTTTTGTACTTTTTACATATACCATAAATAAGTTATTCCTGACAGCTACAGAGAGGCATGTTGCATGCAAAAGAACCACAAAATAAAAGTCCAGTATGAACAAACCATTACATGTCTCTGGCTTGATTCTGTGGTTGTTATTTGCACAACTGGTAATCGGTAATTGGAGTAACTTTCGTGCAAGAACAACCACAGAACAGAGTCTTCTGTGACTTGTGTTTATCTAAGTTATCTCTCTTAATGACTTCTTGAGACAAATTCTATTTTGAAGTAAAAGTAAAATATGGGAAAAGAAAATGGTTTTCCAACTTGATTCTCTCCTATTTTAACCCTTATTTCTCATTATTTGAGGCTGAGAAGTCATTAAAGAAGGCAATCTTTTCATTACTGCTCTCATTCTGTGGTATACAAACACCATGATTTCCTCGCAGGATAAGCTGCATAAGGGAAAAATCTCATCTGTAGTATACTGGGGCAACCCACACATGATCATAACATTTGCCCTATTATAGACAATGTCTAGAAGCCATTAAAGATAAAAGTAAAACCTAGTTGTACATATGGTGAGCATGGAAGCTCTTCTGCTTCTCTTGGCACCTTCATGAACAGCTATAGTGACCAGCACAGAAGGGCATTTGCATGTATGTAAAATACCTGGTACAGAGTCCACTCTCCCTACAGTTCCCAAAGGGCACTGCCATGCTCTGTCGGGGAAACTCTGGTTGAACTATAGCTGGCAGGCTCCAGCACTGGGAGCTGTCGGCACCACCGGCGGGAGAAAAGGCCAGTGAGATCTGTTTCTGGAGCAGAGATGCATCCAGCACTGACTGACTGATGTCAGGCATTAAGTCCCAGCAAGGAAGGGAGCTGGATTTCACAGAAGGCTGCTCGCTGCCTGGGCAGATGCTGAAAGGAGCACTGTCTGGAACGTGAAAATACTGAAAAAGGAAAAGACAATGCAGAGAGAGCACATTTACTACAGTAATACAGGGAGATTAAGCTTTTCAAAGCACAGCTTCTCAAAAACCATAACAATGTATAATTGGGAGGTGGCCAAGTTGGGGGGGGGGACATGGGAATATTAGAAATCCTGTCGCCATGAGAATGCCCTAATGAGACAATTATAATTAGTGAGAGTAGGGTCTGCTTTTATAGGCATCATAAAACATGATAGAGCCGGTAATTTAAAAGGTGGTGCAAAGTTCTCAATGTCCCCCAGGTATTGCAAAAATCCAGATGCCAGAGGGGTATCATTTCCCTGGTGGTCTAGTGGTTAGGATTCGGCACTCTCTCAGATGCCAGAGAGGTAGAAATGCCAGGTGTTGGGGAGGGAGTCCTCTTGGACAAGTACAGCTGAACTGGAAGGGTGTGGCACCCTGGGGGGCGGGGCTTGGGGAAAGGGGATCTGAATGAGATACAGAACAGTGAACTGGGAGCTCAGAAGACAAATATTGTTGAAGGCTCATTCTGAGGGAGGAGGAAGCTGATCCCAACCCTCAGTTGGAATTCCACAAGGTTTCTGGCTCATTAGAGAGTCTCGGAACTTCAAACTTAAAAAGGACCTTTAGAGATAATTTATTTGAGTTTCCTTTCACAACGAAGGCAGCTGTTTTCCAGAGTCGGTGTCTTGTCCAAAATCACAAAGCCAGTGAGTGGCAAAGCGCAGCCAGAAGCCAGGCTTCCTGCCTCCTGTTTGGTGTCCCCCAGCCCTCTGTCCATGTTCTGCCTGAGAAGGATTAGCATGTCTTTAAAAAATCCCCACCGCTGCCTGAAGCAGGGTAGGGGTGAAGAGAGAACCTCATCACTGCAGGGAAGAAGTGGGCCTTCCCTTCTCTCCAGGAGGCCAAGACCAATGAGGAGCTCATTGTGATGGCAGGGTTGCCACTGCTGCTGCCAACTGTCATCTCCGATTGCCTAGCCTTTCTTTATAAGTATATTGCCTCGTTTAACCATCACAAAAAACTTGCAAGGAGCACGCAATTAGGTACATTTTCAGACGAAGAAATGTCAGTGTAGAAAGCCCTGACCTACAATACTTTCAATATCATAAAGCAAATGCACACCACTTCGCATATTCTGTTTATAACTTCTTTGAAAATGTTTCCTTTCTCTCTAAATATAAATTCATTTTAATTGTATAAAGAACTGAATCAAAAACCCTTCCTGGATTTATCTTCCGCACATTCTGCCCTTGAAATGTTAACACAGATGAGCTGGTGCATTTTCACATGGACTTGTATCCTTGTGGATACAGAGATCAGTGCTCTCACATCCACAGCTCAGCTGGGGCCCGGCCTTGGGCCCACACGGCTCCTCCAGGAAGGTGGCCTGGAGGCAGATGTTCTCTCCCATGAAACGTGAGAGCCAGTCCGTAGGACCACGTCCCTGCTGGGGGGGCTTTGGTTCAGTGCGTGTCCTAGAGGAGTGTGATGCAGCCTCCGAGCAGATGGGACACAGGCAGCACTAATGCGGGGTTTCTGTAGGGTTTCTGCTCATTAATTACCTTGGAAGTGCTGACCATGAGACTCTCATGGTTTTAATTAAAGCAACAATAAATGAATTCTCTTCACCTATATTCAGTGCTAGCTTTTTATTTGTTCTAGGTTAAAAAAAGGTGATCCTATTTACTGTAATTTATCAAAACTCAAGACAAACCCATCATGTTATGAATTGCTTACCTCCTTTCCAGAATAGGGTTTAGAGACACATAACTGTGGCTTATAAAATATTTGATATGGTGTATTATTGATTATTGTAGTCTTGTCTTCAATCTGAATAATCTGTATACCCTGCTGTACCATGGAGGAGATGCAGAACTGACATAACTGCAAGACAATTGAGGAAAGAATAATTTTTAAAATCTTGTAAGTCATATAAAAATCTCTTGACTATTTTTATTTTTTTATTTTTTATTTTAGAGGGCAGTGTCACTGGCCCTCATATGTGGGATCCGAACCAGGGCTGTTGGCGTCCCAAGCCAGCTCTTAACCACTGTGCCACTTGGCTGGCCCTCTTGATTATTTTTAAAAGGTCATTTTATCTAATGGTTTACCCAGGAAAGTACCAATTTTACCTTTTGTTCCCAAGTATTTAATAGAGTCCCCTTCCAGTTTCAAAAACATCCTGGCCCCTAAAAGGGGCTATTTACTACCACAGGTTACTTTAGCAAACCAGTTACTTTTGCTACTATTGTATAGTGACAGATAAAAACTTGTTTTCAAGTCATTTAACCAATTCCCTCACCAAATATTTATTTATAAAGCACTTATATGTAAACAGATGCCACTCATCTTTTTCAACATAAAGAATTCAATTAAACATTCCTCATAGCAACCATTTCATGGAATGCCTATTACGGACGAAAGGGAGTTCTGAGAACTTTAATAATGATGGTGATGAAGAAAATGTAATGACTGATCCTCATATATTTCCTTCTTCTGGTGCACCTGCTTTAAGTACTTCACATATATTAACTCACAGAACCTTCCCAATACCCACATGGTATTATCCCCATTTTGTAAAAGAAGAAAATGAGGCACAACGAGGTTAAGTAGCTTGTCCAAGATCACAAATACAAAGAGGGTCTAGTTGGGGTTGGAAACCATGCAGTCTGGTTCTGTGGTGCTACTCAGTCACTGAGTGGATCACCTCATTATCTTATATTATGAGGAACTGATGCACAGAGGAGACACCACTTGCCTCAAGATACCCATCTAGCAAGTGGTAATTCAGGACAGCACTTCTCAAAGTGTGGTCTCGGGAACCTTTGGGGGGCATCTTCAAGATCCTTTCAGGGAGTCCAATGGTCAAAAGTATTTTTATAATAATACTAAAATGCTATTTGACTTTTTCACTCAAATTCTCTCATGAGGGTACAGTGGAGTTTTCCAGAGGTTATGCGACATATTATATCATCGTTCTCATGACTAATGGAATATATGTATATTCTTGTGTTTAAAATTTTTTTCTTTTAAACTTCTAATTGATAAATATGAATAGATATAACCCGTTTAAACAAAAGGTTTTTGGAGGTCCTCAGTAAGTGTAAAGGGGTCCTGAGAATAAAAAGTTTGAGAATCACTGCTAAAGAATAATGAGATAAAAATATATATAGTATTATTTTCCAACAGTTCATTCATTCACAGACATTTATTCAGCACCTGCTGTGACTACTTTGTGAGGTACTGGGGGCATTGGGTGTTTGACTGTACATCATAACATTTTTTCCAGGTTTTGATGGTAGTTCTCAATTTACAACTATTCAACTCTGGGTGATTCATGCTTACAGCTCTTTGCCATTTACACCCATGTTACAGTATTTTGGCCAGCACAGCATAAACATGTGTTGCCCAGACAACTTTGAGGAAATGGATACCAGCCTTGAATATTGAAGAAAGACCAACTTCTTTGTATCAGAGAAATTTATTTTTAAAAAGTCACCAAGTGACCCTAACTGTTCTGAAGAGGCTCTTCAAAGATGCCTGTCAAAATCTGACTTTTTCCCAGAGGAAGGTCATTCTGAATTATACTACTCTGATGAAGTATCCCTTCTTTTTCTGATTTGGGACAGCTAAAATAATGAAGATATTATTAAGTACAGCATGAGACCTCTAAATGGTACAATATGATAGTGCACTTTCATACATACAGTTTAATGTAATGTGTTATTGTATTATTCAACTTAACTGGTTTTCACAGACTGGTTTTCATAAAAAAGGTTTGTGCTGAAAGCATACAACATTTGTATTTAATTAATAACTGATTAAGTATGTCTTTTGTATTCATATCTTTAAAAACACGGTATCAGTCCCCTGTTCAAGAATACAACTCCCTCGTAGAACATTGGTTCTGTGGAAAAAGCAGATTGGCCCACATTTTGCTCGGGGTACCCTTTCCAGGAATGTACCCTTTGTTGCAGGAGCCTTTGTCCTTTCATCCAATGCTTAGAACTCTACTTTTGGCTCTAAAAAAAGGAGGGCAAGAACAATTTGTAGATAGTTTGGAATAAGTCCATTCCCCCTCCCCCCCCCATATGATAAATCAAGTGACTGCTGAGTGTTCTGAACTAGAACAGTTATTGGATAAATTATGTGACACAGCTTTTAACACTGGTTAAGGAAAAACAACCCTGTAAAACAGAGAGGTCTAAGAAATCATGTGTTTCACTGTTATAAATCGTGTAGAACAAGTAATAACAAAAAGGGATTAAAAAAGAAAAGGGTAGCTTTGTGTTAGACAGGTTGAGGGGATGGCATGCTGTTTTCCTGAGCCACACAGACTTTGATCCTACCTTCTGATGTCCTGGGAAAGCACCAAGTCTTATTTCAGCATCTACAAACCCTTCTTCATCCAATGATACAACTTCACCATTGTCTCCATCTTTCCACTTTGGAGATGTCAGGTTATGGACCAGTTTAACTGCTACTGACTTGTGCACAGTGTTTGTATTCGCCCAGTATATTCCAATTTGAAAAGCTTCCTGGAAAAATAATGCCTCAATTATAAAGTATTTTTATTAACTTGGATATTTTTACCTCAATTCACAGGAATTTTTTAAAAATATTTTATAACAGGTGATTTAGGCAACCATATTCATTATGGCTTTTTCTTTCTTTTCTTTTTCTTCTTTTGCAATGGCAATGTACTTTTATTTTATATCCCAATGTTTTCTTTGATTCACAATGGGATTCATATTTATAAAAGGGGGAAAAAGAAACTCAAACCCAAACCCAAACTGTAAACTACCCTATAAATACCAAAAGCTGAAAAACTGTAGGTTTCATTTTATTTGACAAAAGAATAATGTGCAACATTAGGTCCATGTAGGTTGACACATTCCAATTCTGTAAGGTAACATCATCTGATTATTAAAAAAGAAAAGGAAAAATGCCATTGAATAAAGATGTTTATTAACTGGAGCTAAAAAACAAAGAAAGAAAAAAGGAATTCGAAAATTGTTCCTTATTAGGAAAACATTTTATTTAGGAGCTCCTTATACTTTATTTTGTTACAGATTTATGTGCCTTTTTAAAAATGAGCGAGGCTTAGCACGCCTGGCTAGCTCAGTGGGTAGAGCATAAGACTCTTAAAAATGAGCTAGGCTTATCAAGAAAATTCTCTTGTGAAGGAATACAAAATCTTCCTGTGAAATTTTGTTTTGTGACTAGGTTTTCTCCCCTGTGTCAGTAATGATTCCATGTTATTATTGTCAACAACTGGGTGGGCATTATGATTCTGGATAGTCAAGTCCACGTATAAGGGAAAAAGGGTCCTGACGAAATGGTTGCTCAGAAATCCTCAATTCTTACCCACCTTGCGGGTCTCTGTAAGAACCACAAAGATACCTAGCGGGTAGGTTTATGTTAGCTCACTATACCTCTATATTCTTAATATATCCAGATTAGGCCAATTCTAATGCTTATCAAATATCCCGTACACAATGGAAATGAAAATGTACCTAGTACAAGTTATCAAATTTAATGATAACTCAAGCATGAATACTGCTGATGGGCAAGAAAAGACATCTGAAATGTCTTTGAATATCAAAGAACATTCCATACCCCTTACATACACATCTAAAAGGAGTTTCCCACAACTGATTTATTCTGTTATGAACAAAAATATAACCTCAGAATAAAAGCTAGTTGTTGAAAGAAAAGAATTCATATTAGTTAAAAAAAGTTATAATACCTGAAAATTAGGAGGGATAATAATTTTGCCAGCAGGAACTTGTAGAACAATCTTCTCTCCTTCAAACAGCCAGAGGTCCCACTTGGATTGATTGATAAGCAGGGCCCAGGGTAGAAGTTCTATCAGCAAGGTTCTAACATATGGCTTCCAGACAGACAGCTTCACTTGCATTGGGCTATCCCACTGACTCAGCTGTTCATTCCTGTTCCAAATACCGCATCCAAGAGACTCAGTGAAATATAATGACTTCAGTATTCATGAAATATGTTTAAGACACACAGTGCTCCTGTATGACACCTCTTTATACCAGAGACATGCAATGCTGAATTTGCATCCAGGAGAAAGAAATTTCTCATGCAATTATGTTCTAGATTATGAGTAAAGTAGTCTACAGAATACATCTACTCCATGATAAAAAGTCAGAATCTGACAGATATGTGCAAATATCTTTTTTCCAAAATACCTTTTTGGTATCTAACATTTTTGTGAATGGTCATTTATTACTTAATATTGAGAAATGTTTGTAGAAAAAGATTGCTGGAGAGCATTACCTGTCAAAATCCTTTTTATTATAGGGCCATATGGGTTGAAGGGACTTTTCTGGCCCATAGAATTCATCAAGGATCTGATTAACTGTGCCTCCAGGATGTATCTTAGTGGCTATTTGCTTAATGAGGGATGTTGAGATAGGAACGGCACAATGTGAAGGATCTTCTTCTTCTCTAGGAAATGGAAAGAAAAAAACAAAAATAAATATCAGATTTCTAAAGTGGTCTACAATTTATTGCAAAGAATATAACTACAAATGTATGATAGTCCAATTTTTTGTGTGTGCGATTGAGTCAAGTTTTGGTGATTTAGGGATTGATGACACAGTGTTTGCATGATCTGTGCCCTGGTTTTTCCTCTTACGTCCCCGTCCCCTCCCCAAACATGCTTGGGTGAGATCTGTAGTCATCTCATCTTCCATGAGAGAAATTATATGTCAATTACATTTTCTGATGATCCCTCTTGTTTATGTCTAAGCTTAATGAAAGAGGTTTTATTTTATTAAAACTATAGAAGAGACAAAGAGAACACTAGGCAGGGTAATTTTAGAATAACATTCTCATAAGATAAGAAATCATACAAAAAAACTCTATCCTCCCTCCCCACCCTCAAGAGCACAAAGTTATTTTTCTACGGAATTTCTCTGAGGGAAATATAAGGATTTTTTTCAGTACCTTGCTTGAAATGTTAGGTGATGTACAAGGTCAGGTTCTATGTTTTGCAGTGATTTTTCCTGCCCTTTTCCTGGAATAATTTGTGTTTCGCTCAATCCCAGACTCCTTTTCTCCAAATGTATGATAATGGGGTCTGGAAGATGACTCCTCATGATAAAAAGAGGGCTGAACACAATCTATAAAAATAAAAGGACAGAAGAACTTTCATATTTGCTTTGTTGTAGTATTCCAGCTGTTTGATGCTGAAACAAACTTGTAATAAATCTTTTCCCTGGGTCACTCTGACCTTAATTTATTTCAGAACGGGAAAGGTCAGAGTCATATACCATATTTTAGGATTGGAAAGCACTCACCATTCGTTGTTGCACTTGAGAGTTGGGTTCTAAAGTCAAAATTGTGCACCAGACATAAATAATGGAACTGTTTGAAGATGGCACCTGCACATGAGATAGAAAAGGGTCCTATTAAATACTAGTTTACTAATTAATCAAAATGAGGCCCAGATATAACATTGGTTTGGAGGATTAAAACGTTTAAAGTTATAGAAAAAAAGCCATAAGAAAGAACAACTAAGCAAAAACAGACTTCATTATGGCACAAAGTGAATGTGAAGTGTGTTAATGGGGCCAATTCTTTACATAAAGATGAAGGGACTTGTACGAGGAGAGACTGATATATGACTGAGTGGGAGAATGAAAGAGAGGATTTGTCCGTTATGGGAATGAAAGTGATGATGGTAGAGATTGAAGATAAAACGTAAGAGATCATCACAAAGATTCTTAAGTGGGAGGACACCTTTTACCTCCACCCCCCCCACCCTCCATATATATCTGAAAAAGGTGCACCAGAACCTTTTTCAAGATATAATGCACCTCCACCTGGAAAGGGTAGCATCATGGCTGTAAGAACTCCTGGAATGGATATAGAGGTGTTGTCGTGCGATGGGGAGGGAACAGTTTGAACAGTAATATTCAAACCTCTTTATATTATTTCAGATCTCCCCTCTTTTATATATATTACCTTTTAATAAAAAGTGTTGATTTGAATAAAGAGCATAATGAGGAATTTTTACTTTTAAAGCTGCTCTATTCTAGATTGTACTTTCTCATACCTGAATGACAATGCTATACTCAGGGGCCTTGCATTCCAGGCACACGTCTCTTGACCAGTCTTCATCTCCTTTGGCCTTCACACACAACTCTGTCAGCTCACTGTTTTCTAGTATGTATGAAGGCAATTTCTGTTTGGCTGTGAGGCAGTCAAAATGTTCTCGAACCACAGCCTGTCCATCTTGACCGATGTAATGCTGAACGACTTTTAGTTCTATACTGTGAGATAAGTAACTACAGATGATCTGTCTTCCACAGATGATAATCTAAGAGAATAAATAAATAAGGCTTCATCAATTCAGACTTCATGAACTGGAAATATGTAATCACTCAGAGTAATCTGTGTTGATTTTAATGGAAAGACAATGAAGTCATTAGCTTATTTAGAGAGTACAAGAAGAAAAAAAAGCTTAGAAGGAGAAAGGGGATTTTGCTTTGGTCATGTTGAATTTGCAGCATTCAAAGGAGAGACACATAGGCAGGGTCCATGCCCAGCTAGAAATACTGGCCATGTTCTTGAGAGTGAAGGTGGGCAAGAAGATAAAAGACCTGTGAAATAAAAGCCTTGTGAATGTATGCAGACAGAAGATAGTTTACCTGGAAAAGAGGGCAGAAGCTCAAATCCTGCAACTGACCTTCACTTCCGGGGCTGCTTCTCAGGGTGAGAAGTGAGAGAAGGGGCTGAAGAAGAAGTGAAGGAGTGTGGTGGTGAATCGAGTGATGAAACTAGTGCTGCTGAAGCCACAGGAGAAGAGACTGACCAACAGGTGGTGGTCGATGGCATCAAATAATGTAGCAGTCAAAAAGGATGGGGATCAAAAACAAGACGTCAGCTCTCATAGCTGAGAGGGCAATTGAGATCAATCTATTCCCTGAAGCTGACATCCAAGGGTTTACTGTACTCTTCTGCAGTAAGAGATCTTTGTATAAACTGGTAATATAAACAACTTTTAACTCAGAAGTCTAATTTTATTTTATTTTATACAGGTTTTTCTTTTATAAAACACATAGAATTGTCCATTAGACTCATGGATTACCCAACTTCTCATCCAGGTAAGAGAATAGTTCATAGTAGGCATTATTAAGAAATATCTCTTAAATTGGTTAAAATTGAAAAGATAATGTAAAATTTATTCTTAAGAATACTTTTAGAAAGCAAATCCTTCTGTAATATGAATATTCACCATGATTGGGGAAAATTGGACTTTCACATCTGGATTTCCTTATTTGTAATTTTTTTCAGATTATAAAATAGTAATTACTACTATACATATATTGGGTGGTTGGGAAAGTCATGACGCATTTTTGCATTGAAAGACATAGAAAAATACATCATGACTTTCCTGGCGACCCAATAGTATATTTATAGGTCTATGCATGGGATGGCTAATTTTATGTATCAACTTGAATGGGCCATGGAGTATACAGATATTTGGTCAAACATTCTGGGTGTGTCTGTGAGGGTGTTTCTGGATGAGATTAACATTTGAATTTGTAAATTGATTAAAGCCCATTGCCCTTCATAACATGGGTGGGCTTCAGCCTGTCCACTGCAGATCAGAAGAGAGTAAAGAGCCCGAGTAACAGGGAACCTCTCCTGCCTGATTGCTTGAGCTGGATCTTCCCCTGCTTTTGGACACTGACTGAAACATCAGCTTTTCTAGTGTGCTGGCTTTAGAACTGGAACTACATGCTGGCTCCTCTGGGGTTCTATAATAATTTGAAGACTGCAGATCTTGGGACTTCTCAACTTCCATAATTGTGTGAGCCAACTTATTATAGATCTCTACGTGCATACATACATACATATGTGTATAAATATATATGTATGTACATACACACACAAACACATACTCTATTGGTTGTGTTTCACTGAATAACCCTGACTAATACAAAGTATTTTATTTTCATAAATTAACTCTTTTAATCTCACAGCAACCTTATAAAATAGGTGCTAGTATGACTTCTCATCTTAACAAGGAGAAATGTAGGCACAGAGATGTTGAATAACTTGCCCAATGTTACCCTGGCTGGCCGAGAGTCTGTGTTGATAACCAACCTGGCAGTTCCAAATAGCTGGTCCCTCCTTCTTGCTTATTACTAAAATCGCTGATTTGGTTTAGGTCTCAAAAAATGGTGAAGTACTCAGGGAAGGTGGACATTGCCCATGGCCCCAGGAGGCTGTATCATAAGGGTATAAAATAATCCTGGTAATAATTCCTTTTGCCAATGATTAGGTTAGGGGTGAACATGAAAAGGAAAGACTGCTAAAAGGCTCTGGGAAAGATTTTACTCCTTGATAATAAGGGAAACAATTTGAGAAGAGAAAGCCCTTCTTCTTTTCCGTCATAGAATACGTTATGAAAGGATATATACCGAAAGTGCCAAAAAAAAGTATACAAGTGGACACTTTGGTCAACGTTGCTCAAGCGGTAGTTCACCATAATCAGAAGTGTCTGGGCGCTGATGGTAACCACTCTGAGCACCTCTTGTAATTGCAAATGTGACTTGTATTCATCTTTTGTTAGCCGTATATATTGAGTGTTACACTTTTAATAGTTTTTTCCTTTCTGAAAATGTGTATACATACCCTCTGTATATATATATCCTTTTATAGCCCCCTTGAAACCAGGAAGGCATCCTCAGAAGATGGCAGAGAAGCAGATGCAAGGCTGAGTTGCTTAATTACCAACCAAACCTGCTTTCTTCCTTCTTGTTATGTGAGATAAGTGTAACATAGGAACAATAACAGCATCATTAACTTGCTGTGAAGATTAAAAAGCCTATTAATATTTTGTAACTTTAAGCTCAAAGCATCCTAATTGATATATTCTCTTGTTATTAAGAGTACTTTGTAGCAATCACTTTAAAGGAACCATTATTTATACAAGCACAAATAACTATTTATGAATTAACTATTTTTTTACTCTAAATAAACTTGCTAGATTGATAGACCAAAAATGAAGTCACTGTTGTTTCAACTTACATTATTTGAATAGTGTGGTTTAGCAACTTTCTTAAACATTTATTTTCCAATTATCTATTCCTCTGAATTTTCTCTAGAAGGAATACATCTGTAAAAACCAAGCTATGCTTAACTGTTACATTTCCCCTGGATATTCTGGTTATTACATTCTTTTAAAACAATGTTTTCACAATAACAAACATATAACTCAACTGAACCATGAGTCCTAAATTAGCAGGCAAGCTTTTCTTTAGCATATGCTAGGGGTTACCAGACACTTAACGATAACTTAGGATGTCACAGCATCGCCTAACTTTAAATCAGCATTTGAAAGCTCTGAGGCAGTATTTAACTCTGTTCTTTTTCTGGATGTGTCCAGGCCTGGCAATGTGTGCACACTGCTCTTAGTTCAGAACTTTTGGGCCCCATGAGATCTGGGAGAGAATTTTGCCGTCTCTCACAGAAACCACAGAATCTCTGCAACCATCTGGGACTCACTTTGTTTAAAGACAGAAATCCTCTTGGTAGGTTTTTATAGTTTCATTTTCAACTAAAAAGCCTGTTAAATAGGCTTTCACATTTGATAAAAAGAAAACCTTCAAAAGTGGCCAGGGAGGGAAAGCTGCTTAGATGAAGGAAAATTCAAAATGGCTATTCCTGGGAGTGATGTTCTTCATGGCTGCTCCCACGCAGGGTTCAGTGAGAGCCATGTCTGCTTTTCTTCAAGGTGGCAACACTTACAATGCCTTTATTTTGAAAATTATGGTTAGAATTTCAAGATTAATTTATCAGCTGAAGACAGCTACTTAATTTTTTTAATGTAGTGTTTCTCTTTAATACACATTTCCAGGTTTCACACTAATTCCCCTCCTTCCTCAAAGCCACAAAGATGTGTACTGAAGATTTCCACATATGATTTTACTTAGCAGGTTCCAGAACTCTTATTAGATCAGTGCCAAGAAGAATAGTGATATTAAGGAATAACTCCAGAGCACCAGATGCACTGGAAAATGATATCTTAGCCATGATTAAAAGTGTATGTATAAAGATACTAATATATATACATATATACATATGCACATTTAAGCTTTTAGAATGGTAAAGCTTTCTTCAATGAAGGGATGGGAAACATGGAAGCAAATATGTGTACACAACTAGTTGTGTACTGTACAAAGTTCCTGAGTAATTTTCTGTGGTCAATTTTCATTCAGTTGGGGAAATGAAAAAAGTACAGGAAAGGCAGGGTACAGATAACCAAAACCTTTGTTCACTTGAGCTTTGGCCAATTTTCCATTGTCCAGGGGCATATTAATGTGGATAAGGTACATCAGGTTGCTGCACACACTCACCTCCCCAAATGGGGCTTGGTAATTAGGCAGTGGTGGTTTATTGCAAATTCCCAGGCCCAGGTGGGGTAGAAGGAAAGAAGCCAAGATTTGAGGGGAACAGGCATCCACAAATCTCTTCTGGAAGCTTGTCTCTTATCTTCCCTCCTAACCTGGCTAATTGAGGAAATCCTGTGTCTCTGATGTACTTTAACCAGAGTAACTGAATGTTGGCTAATCTACTCTGACAATAAAAAATTAAATCCAAATGAAAAAGACATTGTAAATTTTTGCGTGTGTGTGTGTGTGTGTGTATGTGTGTGCGCGTGTGTGTATGTGTGCGTGTGTGTGTGTGTGTGTGTGTGTGTGTGTGTGTGTGTGTAGGGGTGAATAGAGAGGGAGAGGGAGGAGAAAGGAAGACAAAGAGGGACAAGGAAGGGGAAAGAGAGAGAGAGAGAGATAAGAAGCTAAAAAACACAGACTAGAAAGGTTTTTCACAACTTCGATACACGCAGCAGTTGGTGTGAGGTTGGCATGGTCTACTGAGCTTTTCAATATTATCTAGGTTCAATATAAATCAATTACCATTTGCTTCATTCTAGATTATATAAATTGCTGTTTCTGGGTTCCGCTTTTCACTACTCAGCAGCTAAGTTTTGTAAGTGGCCCTAACATAGAGCTCAATCTCATTTGACTACAAGAAACGCTAACACTCAAAATATAAATTTTTGTATGTGTTTTTCATGACAGTGGGAATGTAAAATGGACTTTCCCAGTTCCTTTCAGAGACGATGACACTTCCTTTAAATAGATA
The DNA here is from genome assembly GCA_033961575.1 of Aselliscus stoliczkanus. Classification (NCBI taxonomy): domain Eukaryota; kingdom Metazoa; phylum Chordata; class Mammalia; order Chiroptera; family Hipposideridae; genus Aselliscus; species Aselliscus stoliczkanus. The sequence continues at coordinate 32,254,840 of CM066731.1, forward strand.
AATGCAACGTGAGGGCTGTTTATGCCTCTATTATTGCTCTCCAAATAGTCCTTTTCTGTTTGGCTAGATTCTACCCAACCCCCCTACCTATTATAAATAGGGTAGAAGCAGAGAAAAGTGTGAGAAGCAGTTCCCACAGCAAGGATTATTAACATTCAACGGTACAAATAACATTTGGAAAAATCCTGAATTGTGATTTGGCACCAGATGTCTTAAAATCTGTATATTTGACATTAACAGGGAGGATGATGAAAATAATTCCTTAAACTTGCTATGTATGGAAATTTTTTATGTTAGTACTGATTTGAACCCCTCTTTAAGATTTTTTAAAAAAGCTAATGGTTGAAGAACTCAGAAAGTCAGCAGAAGTTTTGGGACAAATATGTATTTAATTATTTAAAAGATTAGTGTAGCCCTAACAAGAATCTAGTGAGACAAAACAATGAATTTTGGCTAAGGAATAAAATATATCATTTTAGTTTAGAACATGCATGAAGCACCTCAAAAGCATTCATACCCTTTGCCCAGATAATTAAATTATATGCAAATTATATTAAGGACAGACTCAGAAATTTGGACATCTACTTATACACAAAGATATTTATTTAAGGATTTATTATAGTGAAAAAGTGGAAATTATCTAAAAATCCAACAGCAAGAGAATGTCTAAAAATGTTTCAATATATCATATGGTAAATTATTATGCAACCATAAAAGGAAAATTTCAGGAATTTACATAACATGAGAAGACGAGCATTGTAAAATGTAAAGTGAAAACGATTTGAAAAACTGGCATTATAATTAGATCTCAAGTTGACTAAAATGTCTGCATAGAAAAAAAGAGTAGAGAAAATACATCAAAGTAATAATAGTGGTAGAATTATGGGTAATTTTTATTTTCTTCATTAGACTTTTCTGTATTTTCAGAAATATTTTATAATAGTTAACATAAAAATAACAACAATGAATTAATATTCATTGGGTGCTTTCTTTTACAAAAGGAATATAAAGCATGAAAAGGTTACAAAATTTACCTAAGATCACATAAGTAAAAATACTAGTGTTCGGAAGTCTTTCACAAACAGAAAGAAAAAAAAAAGATAGGTAACATTTTGTGAGAATTTTTAAAAAATGTTATTTTTTCACGACCAACCTTTTTGACGGATGGCGTACTATTGCAATCTGTAACACCTGTTCAGGGACATTGCATATATTAATTTATCCCAGAAATTTAATATCAGTTCTTGAAAATATGTAGTATCTGTGCAAAAATGAGGCACTATTATAGTAACACAAAACAAATACAACTGGTGTCACTCATGGTTAGGAATATTTCAGTATTGTACTGTAACTAAAGTTTATTGGGGTTATAACAGTGGACCAGGCACATTAAAAGCACTTTACATACACAAACTCATTTAATCCTCACACTAACTTCATGAGGAAGGCACTATTATTACTTCCATTTTACCGGTGAGGAAAGTGATTTGCAAAGGTTAAATAAAGTGCTGAATATCACACCGCTAGCAGGGGCATAGAGCCAGTTGCCTATGACCTTACCTAATAGGACATACCATGAAAACCAATTCTTCATGGTAGGACCCTGCCATTCCACTAATTGGTAAATTTTCTAGCAACCACATGCAAAAGAACTGAATGAACTGGGAAAGTTTAGACCAGAGCTATCGTTCTCAAAGTGTGGACTCCTGGACTAGTAGCATCAGAATCAACTGAGAGCTTGTTAGAAATAAAGATTATCGCATCACACTCAAAACCTATTTAATCTGGTACCCTGGGTGTTGGAACTCAGAAGTTTATGTTTTAACAAGCCATCTATCTGGAGGATTCTCTAATATACTTTTTTTTTTAAAAAAATTAATGTCAGGTGTACAAAAACAACATAGTAATTAGACATTTATTTACCTGACAAAGTGATAACCCCAGTAAGTCTATTATCCATCTGATGCTGCACATAGTTATTATAGTATTATTGAGTATATTCCCTATGCTGTACTTTATTTCCCCATGACTATTTTTTCTATAGTTGACAATCAGTCAACTATATTATTTTATATTATTTTCATTATTTTATATTAGTTTCAGGTGTACAGCATATTGGTTAGACATTTATATAATTAATGAAGTGATCCCCCCAATAAGTCTACTACCTATATGACACTATACATAGTTTTTTACAATACTTTGGACTATATTCCCTTTAAACTACAATACTCTTAAGTTTGAGAACCACTAGCCTAGCCACAAAGAAACTAAGGGAATACTTTCTAGCTTCGCTCACGTTTTGGAAGGGCTATCATAGAGAAGGGAGGTAACCTGTGGAGTCATCTCACAACAGCTGCTATGTGATGCTTGTGTACACCTCACAAGTTCTGAGGAATGGCAAAACGGCTGAATGGTGACCGATTTTGGCTCAAAATTAGGAAAAACTTCATTAGTAGCTGGAAGTAACCAACAATGGAAAGAGCTGCTGTGTGAGGGAATGAGCCTCTTGTCATCTACAGTATTCAAACAGATGCTGAATGGTCATTTCTCAGGCGTGCTGGTGAATGAAAAGGTAGATGAGGCCTTCTTGAAAGACCATTAGTGACAGAATCAGAAAGCAGTGTGTGTTAATTAGGCAGATATTTGTTGAGAGCACGTCCATGGAAGAGAGTTCTGAGCACAGCTGGCAGGCAGTGACACTTCTTATTCTTCTGACTTCCCAGCTCCAAGTTCACACTAGTCAGGCGGGGCCCCCTCATGAATCTTTGAGACCCCATCTATCCATATTTAACTCTGTGTTTATGCTATACTGCCTGCTTGAATGCCCTCTCTTATTACAAGTCCTACATGCTTTCCAAAGCATGGCTCGAGTCACATTTTCTTAATGAAACCTCTCATTTCTCTTCACACTTAATGTTAGTTGTATACATTGTTGGGTTTATATAAATTTGCAATTTAAGAGAAAAGATTGTGTCACATACTTAGTGTCTTTCATTTTACCCAGGTCAACTGTAGGCAATCAATAAACACATAAAGCATGGTCAGCTGACTGGGAAGACTCGTCCATGTTTCTTTTCGGAGACTCCTTTGCTATAGTTCTCGTTTCACCTGTGCTGCTCACAATGATGAGAACGTGAAGTCCAGCTCCGTCATTAGGTGCGGATCAAGAATGTATATGACACGGGTCCTACACATCAATGGCTTCCCGCTTCCCCCCTGGCATACAGTAATGGAGTAGCCCCTGCTGCTCCACATGGAAAGCTCCTTTTTCCTTTTCCAGGCACCGAGTGCTGTTTCTAGCATATCCTCAGTTCACATAAGTTCTGGATAGGCTGTTCCAATCCAGATGCAGATGTATAAGTTAAAACTCTTATGACAAATCCAGTTATCATGTGTGCAGAGAAGCCAGTTTTCAGATTTTAATACTTCCTTTTTTTTCTTTCTACTCTTGTCATATGCTCCACGCTTGAAAAACATCTTTTAAAAACCACATTTTCACATCTTAAGAACACAAAAAAAGTGTCAGATACTTTTTTTCCCTTTGCAGTCTTAGAACTTCAAAAACAGCCAAAAGGAAGTTTTATAAAATACGTAAAAATATGTGCTGAGAGCTGAGGTTTTATATGCCAAGAGTTAGACTGTAGTGAATTTTTACTGCAGTTAATATTAACTTGTAGGGAAAGAAAGCTTGCTGGGGACGCAGGCCCACTCAGTCATGGGAGAGCAGCGCAACACTTTCTCCCAGATTATTCTTACACAAATGAGAACCAACTCCTGGTTTTCCATGGTTGGGTTATCCAGTCTCCACCACTCTTTACTTCTTCTTTTCAATAAAGGCCTTTTGGCGTTTCACAGCTCATTAGCACCTCCACCAGAAGGTAGGTGGTGACAGGAAGAAGAGGTGAAACTAAAATCAGTAAATTTTACTGCTCGTTAGCAGCTCTTGTAAAAGACATGGACAAGGGGTCTGAAGCCATCAGCATCATCATTAGGCTCATCAACCAGAACTTATTAAGTGCTCAGGTGCATGGTCGTAGTAGGCCTAACTAGGAATGCCACTGTGGTTCTTTTTTATTATGAGTCATTTTCATTTCTTTAAGTTTCCCTTCCATTGATTACCATCAATAATTAAGAGCCGTCTGGGCCATAAACACAAAGGAACTTACCTGTTTTTGCACTCCACTGAGTTGTTGAACTTTGATGATGAGTGAAGCAGTGCGACCTTTGTACTGAATAGTTCTAATAAAAGTCCCGGCATGGTCCACACTGATGGGCTCTGACCAACGCCAATTGCCCCAACCTTCAATACAGATGTGCAACAGCTGGAGGGAAAAACAATAATCGTCATAATGCCAAAAGTGCCAACAAAAATCTAGTCCTAAAATGAAAGTCTCCTTGCTGGAAAACCTCCCTATTTGTAATATTTAGCATCTGTTTTCTTTCTAACCTGCATTATTCATCCACTTCCAGCTTATTCAACCAAGCTAAGAATAGCAAATATGCCACATAGAGTCAATGTGGTTTTTCCAGATCACATTTTAAACCTTCTTAAAAGTAATTGTCCTATCAAATGGTAATAGGCCTGGTTGAACATTTGAGAAAAGATCATTTCATTCATCTGGAGGACAAGAAGGTTGAAATGTGAGATCAAAGAAACCTGGGCTTGGCTGATAGTTTATTCCTTCTTATGGCTAGATGGTAATTAAAGCTAAATTTGGTTTGTGGCATTATTTCTGACCCTCAATTGCCAGTCCTTGTTTTTTTCTTTTGATAAAAAATAAAACGGCAATTTGAGGATGCAGTGCATTTAATGTACTCTCCTTATGAGACCACATATATCAAATTAGAAATACCTTCCACATTTTGAATATATGAGAGACAATGTCTTTGTTTTATTTTTTCTAGTATGTATTTATTGTAACTTTTACCAATAGAGTCTCCTGACTCACATTCATATTTACTCATATAGTATTGCCATTTTTGATGGTATTTAGATTTCTTTCATGGTCATCAAATATTTTCTATTTCCATTCCTACCCACTAGCTAGCCGCAACTAAGAAAATCAGTGTAACTGAACAAGTTATTCCAAAATAACATAATAATTGCTGCTTCTTTAGGATACATGTTTAAATGAAAATAAACAATGTTTTATATGATTATTAAGTATAAGGAAATAAGACTGTCATTTTAGGAAAAACATTTATGATACACACACTTAATATTTTCCTTTGTATCGTATATATTTTTTTAAAAGAACTAACCAAAGGCTAATTGCATGAAATGTTTTCCCAATTAACAGAATGAATAAAAATTTGAAAACATCCTATATGAGCTATCAAAATCAACACTTAAAATAAATACATTAAGGATTTACATAGGAATTGACATGTTTTGATGAAAAAATTATTTTTTAGTTTTAGCATTAGGAAGAGCTCTCACAAAGTGCTTAAATTAAAAAAATTCCCAAGGTCATCGGTCATCACAATATGATTTTTGATGGAAAATTAAAGGAGGGCTTTCATAAGTATATCTTCATAACATAGTAAAAATAATCTCCTAACTCATCTTTCTGCTTTTAATATGCCCCCACTCCAGTTCTTCCTCCACACAACCACCAGTGATCCTGTGAAAACAAAGGCTACTGCCATTCAGATGACTTCTAAAAACCAAACAAACAAACAAACAAAAGGCTAACAGTTAAAAAACTAAAAAATAAAAACCACTCTGGACAGCAAATCCCTTCAAGGAAAATTCGGTCTTATATGTACTCTACAACATAAAAGTACCAAAGGGTCTTTGATGTTTAAATATTAGTTACCGGAAAAAAAAAAAAGAAAAGAAAAGAAAAACAATAGCCATGTTTGGAACCACTTCAGCTTTTTTTGTAGCAGCAATTGGGAATAAAGCTCAGGGCACACACAGAACTAAAAGAAACAAGAAAGTTGTTTTCTTTGGAGAGACTAGTAGCTGAAAATGACAAAAAAATAATAAGACAAGGTACGTAAGGTCAAGCTCAGCTATATTTTTCCTGAAAATTCCATGGCCTCTAAAGAAACGTCAACGTACACAACGTAAATTTAATTAAGGAGTGTACACATTTGCATAGGAGCTCAATTTTAGGTAGCTGCTCACTCTGTGTACACAGGTTTTAATGACTGAATGTCACCAAGGAATATGCTGTCAGGTTTCGCTTGGCAGCTATTTGTTTTCAAATTGTTGGCACAGATATTTTCTTTGAATTACAAAAATTCAGATATATTTGGATTTAGTTCACACAGAAAAGTTAAGTGGGAGAAAAACATAACACTTCTCCCACATGCATCACCAGTAGAATATTTGTAATGTTTGGTCTACTGTTAAAAAGCATCTAAATATCATTGGGGATTAGATGTATATAATGTATTAGGAAAGGAATTACATTCCTTAGAGGAGAAATCTACAAAAAGGAATTCAGGGCGAGTCCCAGCTTACGTTAGTCCTTATTCTTGTTGTGTAACTGATTGGGGTCCTAGACAGCAGAATTCAGATGCCCAGTGACATCAAGTGAAGGTGGGAAGTTCTGTTGTTGTTAGACTGCCTGGCTAAATTTCACTACGAAAGGGGCTGAAAGTCTCCACTCAATAACAAATACTCATACATCTACTATTTATTTCTCTGAAGAAGGAACTTTAAAACCTGGCATAAAAATTTGAAATTTGTGTTAGATGACCTGATCTTAAAAGGATTTCCTTCTATTATTCATTCAAAACATTTTTATTACTCAGGTACTATGAGGAAGGCAATATTCTAGGCACTATGGAGGAATAAGAAGGATGAGCTCAAGGAGCTTAAGATCTAGGGAAATTAAGGCAGGCATAAATAACTAACAAGAGGCATTAGGAGAGGTACAAAATGATACAAGAAACCAGAGAAGGGAGGACCTGTTTCTAGGCTGCTGTGATTAGAAGAGCTTCATGAAGCAATTGGGTCTCAGAGTTTGGGTAGGATTTCAACTAGCATAGGTGACAGTCCATTTCCAGGCTAAAGGGATAATCTGGGATATGAAAGAAGATATTCTTGGGGCAAAGTCAATAGCCCTGACTGGATGGAGTAAAGAAAGCATGAAAACAGGAGTGAGGAATATGGTCAGATAGATCTAGATTGTGGCCAGCACTGATTTACTTAGCTAAGGAATTGGTGTTTTATTCAAGAATTAGTATGTAGATTTATACACACTATAAGTATACACACTATAAGTACAAGTGAGCAATGTGTTGAAAGGATGGTAAGAGCGGGGTGTGGAGGTAGGAGGACAATTGCAGTAGTCAGGATGAGAGGCAGTGTGGGCCAGAAACATGGTAGGGAAGAAGCAGTGGGCTTAGCAAAACCATCACTATCCTTTTGCTTATAGTTCAAGGTATTTTTATGTTTTCTTATCAATTTGGAAATTTTCTTTCACTTCTCTTCTATTAAATTTCCCTTACTGACTTACTTCATCTACCATCTTTTCTATGCAGGCTTTTCATTCTCTTTGGCCTATTTAGCCAGTGTCTAATATTTTCCATTGGGAAAAAAAATCAAATAGGAACCACTCTTGTTGGAACTTTTCAACGGAAACTGAAACTAAGCAATAAGGCAGGTTGTACGGTGGCCACACTCATTGGAAGGTCCCAAGGGGCTACATTTTGTTTTTTGCCAGTAGACCCTTCCCCCTGCCCCACCCCACCCCCACCTCCGCCAGCCCCCCAGTGCTGTGTTGGCAACCAGACTAAATTCACAGTTTTTCCACTGAAGACCTCAAACAGGAGTATATACAGATTTCCACTCATTTTTTTTTTTCAATATAAAATAAAACTTAAAACTGAATTACTCATCAGGGGACTGGGGGCCAGCTTTCAGGACCACCCACAGTCATGTCCAAAGGGAGAATTCCTGTACTGACAGATTACAGAGGAAAGAAAAACAAGATAAAATGTACAAAATCAAGGAAAACAGGGCATACCAAGGAAGAGAGAGAGAAAGGGGACAGTGAAGAAAAAGTTTAAAAGTATATTTTAATTTTAAATGAAGGTACCAGATACTTTTCTGTGAACTTTATTCCACTATTCGTTTAAAAACTGTTATCAAGATTATTTCTACCTAATAATCACAAAGTAAAATTTTGTCTTCACCTTCACTTGCATTTTTTGCATTTTATAAGAATTTACTGTATATTGAGTAATGGCAATTTCTAAGAAGAAATTGAAAATCAAAAGAACTTCAAAAATTTTCCCAGTCCATGGTATTCTCTGTAGAAATCTTAGAAGTCCTAAAAAATTAACATGTAATCCAGGTGAAGTAAACTATTGAATATATGTATATATTAAGTGTATATTAATATATATTAAAGCTTGGACACCATATTTATTTTTTAAACTTCTAAACTTATTAATATACTCCAAGAGCTTAGCACTGAATAAATAAATGAATTAGGATTATTGAAAAATAACCCAAAGCAGATATTCAAACATTTTAGTGGTGATATTTGTGCATAAAATATCATAAAATGAGTATCAAATAAAAATATTTAGAAACAATTCTTATTTTGAATGACAGAAGAGATTTGCTTTATGTGGATAATGATACTAGATTAAACTAAAAATCAAATCCCTCAGATCCATAATTCAAACATTCCAATATTGAGGTTAAAGCATAAAGTGGACCTTAAATGATACACTAGGTGCGCATAATGAATGAAAATTAAGTTAAAATATTAAAAAAAAATCTTGTCTATCGAAAATAATATCTGGAAAACTACAGATCACAGTAAACAGATTAAAGTTAAATTGCTTGTTTGGAATACATAAGTAAAACTCATATTTCACACCAATAAATTAACATAACAATAAAATGAATATGTTGCTCTTTTTGTTTTTTCAAGGCAGCTGAATTTGAAGACATTCAAAGTATTTGAAATACTATTTAGAACCGAGTAGAAAACGTTCTAGGTAATGGCTAATGCTTGGTGTTACCCTAATTCAATAACAGAACTCTTAGGACCTTACATGTCCTTCTACATTTATAGAATACAATCTCACTCCTAAAAGCATGATAAAGCAGAAATAAAGCAAATGGAATTATTTTCTAGTAGACAACTTGGACTCTGATGACGGGTAGTTTGGAAGAAAGGAAGAAAGCTCTCCACATCAATGTTTCAGGAGGTGATATAAGGAAGCATCACTGTCGTTACAAACGTGTCAGGTAGTTTAGTTTTCCACAAAATATGAGTGCTTGTAGGTTTTCCCTCAAGACTGAATCAGTGAAGGCCACAAACACTGTACAATCAGCATAAAACAACGTCTTACAAAAGAGGGAAACCTAGCACACTCACAAAATGTGAGAACGACAATTGTAGGTGGAGGGTAATCCTTGTATCAAAAATCTTAGTTTCAGATACTCAACGACTCATTAATTCTATATAGAAATTTATAATATGGTAACAATTATAGATGTGTGCAAAGATTTATTTAGATGAATGTTTATTCCAGCATTGTTTTAATAATGAAAATTTAGCATTAATAGGAAATCGGTCAAATAAAATATAGTAAAATCACTAACAGCTATCATTTATTAGACACATAATATGCGTCAAGCCGGGCTAAGTGCTTTTAATATATTTTCTTATTTATTCCTTAAAACAATCTTATAAGGTACTTTTGTTTCATTTTACAAATGGAAAGCAAACTGAGTTAGAGAAAGGCTGAATGACCTGTCCAGGGCCACAGTGTTGCGGAGGGTAGGCTGTGAGATTTGAACTGATGTGTGCTTACTGAGAGCCTCTATTCTTAACCACACTTCTACTGTAGAATCCTCTGAAGGCATTGGAAAAAAAATCACAGCTTGGGGCCGGCTGAGTGGCGCGGTGGTTAAGCGCTGGCTTGGGAAGCCAGCGGCCCCGGTTCGGGTCCCACATATGAGGGCCAGTGACACTGCTCTCAAAAAAAAAAAAAAAAAATCACAGCTTGAAAAAAATGTTCAAAATATGATTTAGCAATAGATTAACTGAAAAAAGCACATTACAAAAAGATATGCTCAGTCTACATTCCATTTTTGGAAAATGAACAGAAAATATATATACTTATTCTAAGGGAGAGAAATGGCTAGAAATATGCCAGGATGCTACAGTGGTTATCTGGGTGTTGTGGGGTTATGTGTTTTAAATTTCCTTCGTGTGTGTGTGTTTTTACGTAATCTCCAAATTTCATACTATAAATATGTATTATTTTGCAATCAGATAAAAATTAATGTTATTAAAATGAAAAAAATGTCTAATAGGAAGCATACAGAGCCTGCATTTCAAGTAAAAAGAAACTATACATTTCTATTTTAAAAACTCAAATTCGGCCTCATGCATGAAGTCTCCCAGATGTCCTAGTTACTGTCACAGCTTTCCCATTTGCAGTGTTGGCACTTTGCTAAAGGGGCGATGTGAACCTCAGTTCCTCTCTGTAGCCTCAACAGCTCCTTGAACAGGGTCTAGCTTGCTATATTACTTATTCACATAATTCTTGAAGTGGTTTAATGTAATTATTTGAGGTTTTTTCCTAAGGCAATAGTTGTTTTATGTTTTTTTTTTTCAGTTTAACAAAAATTTTTAGGATCTACCTCTATTAAATATTTACCATAAGCCACCAACCGTACTACATACACATGGTGAATACAGAGATGAATGAGACACATTACTTGCACTGAAAATTCTCACAATACAGTGGGAGAAACAGATACTTAACAAGAATAATTATAATGTAAAATTTTATGAGAGGAAGGAAAAAATTGTTGTAGGACTCCAGAGGTGTTGTGCTTGGGGAAGTTAAAAGATTAACCACAGGACATATTTTAGTTACTCCAAGAAATGCCATGAACAAAGACACAGTGAAATAGAGTAAAAGATACACAGGGCTGTTATTTCTGACAAACAAAAGCAAACAACAGCCTAACTTGTAGTGTTTCTTTCTGTATAAAATTAATGTCTACAAAGCACACTGATTGCATTACAAACAAGGACAAGTGATAAAAGTAGCAAGCTATGGCTTCAAACCATTTGTGCAAACAACCTCTTGCCGTACTTCTTGTCAATATAATTTGGAAAATTAACTTTATATTATGAACTCATCAACTTACATTCCTCTAATAGCTTTGATCATAATCCAAAAGGAACCACTGAATTTTGATCTTGGAAAGGAAAGAGTCATATTGGAATCAAAACCATTGTTTTTAGGAGGTCAGATCTCTTGGGCAGCCAGGAGCCACGTGTGTGGATTCTTGGGGATGAGGAGAGGTGAGAGTGAGAGAAAGGACCTGCCTGAAGGAAAGTGGTACAGAAAGGGAGTGTCCAAGCAGCATTAAACTGCCATTTCCCCTCAGAGCATCAATTATTAATAAATATCAGGGGTTGAAGCATTAAAGGCATTGAAACAAAGTAATTTGACAGTTGTTGGGCTGTTTGAAATAATGCTATTCACTATCTCCCTGGTCTTTATATATTCAGAGATAGTAGCTCCCAGGAACAACAGATTCTAGCAGCACCTCACTGTATTTTATGAATGATCATCACAAGACAAACACAGATGAAGATCAAGAGTCAGGAAAAACAAACAACAAAAACAATAGCCATGAAAAAAGGAAATTATAGTTTCTCATGAATTTTGCCAATTCAGGATATCAGACAAGTGTGAAAAGATATGGGAGAAGCTTTCACCTCTGTACAGTTGAGAAATATTAATGCCAGCCAGAAAATGGGAAATGCAATAGGAATTGATTTTATCATCCTGCCCTGCAGCCGGAGATAGGAGAATAAAAATCTCACCATTCCTTAACTGATAATGGAGCATAACCAAGGGTAATCCATTTAATATAATCATTAATAAACATCAAAAATGACATGAAAATAAGCCAGAGACCTATGAAAAAATATTGCAAAATAAAGAGAATATCATCCTAAAAAAAATGAGGTGAAGAAGTTACTAGTTAATGTGTAGTGCCCTGTTGGAGAATACAGGAAAAAAAATATCAGGAAAGTTTTTAATGTTCTCTGAAGTATGCAAAAATACATGATTTCTATAAAACTGTAGAAAAATATTGAGAGGAAAGAACAGTCTGTATATATGGAAAACAGGCTGAGGTTAAAGAAAACTAGGTGATATAGAAAAAAGAATTAGAGAAGAAATAAACATAAGGAAACCACAAAAGATTTACACTGATGGAAGCAGAGCAAGTATGAATAGCTACTATGGAAAAAAAACTTGAAAACTTTTATAATTATGCAGAGCAAAAAGACATGATGAAGAAATATAAGAGAAAATGGAATAGGTATGAAAGGAAAAATAGATACAATATAAAAAAATTAATGTTATGATATCTTACATCTATGTCTTCATAACTTTAAAACAGTGCATGATGTCATTTTACCACGTAGTTTATGATACGTCATTTGAATTTCTATGGGTAAATAGGATGCCAAATGTCACACATTTCTAGCAAACATTCAGGCTTAATCAGTGTTTCCACATATTTATAACCAAGTCATCGAATCTTTTTCAAAATAAAAAAATATTTTTCATAAATGACTATAAATAGAAATCTAAATTCAAAAATTTATTTTTGGTTTTTCACTACTCAGGCATTAGTCTGTTCAATCTCTGGCTGAAATTTATAGACTTAGAAAAAAATAAATTTAAAAAGAAGCAAGAATAGGGTGAATAGTAGTGGCACTTTTGATTTATACATTATCTATAAAACAATGGGATGTTTAATGTATTCCTTGCTAAAAATTATCCAAATCTAAATGATCTAAATTGGGAAAAATAATTTACATCACAAAAATTTTTGCAAAAAGATTTAATGAAGAAGTTCTCTCATATTAAAAATACCTATTTTTGTTTTGTGGGGTGTCAGATGGTCACATGTCTTGTTAGGGAGACCACTTCATGGATGGAGTAGAGGCTTGATCACTGCACTGTACACCTGAAGCTGATGTTGTATAATATTATATACCAACTGTAGTTGAATATATAGATAGTCACGGGATGTGGATTATACTGTGAAAGGGAGTCAGAGGAAGAGTAATAGATATATGTGATATGGGGGGAAGGAGTGGAGTAGCGAATTGGGGGAGGGAGGTTGCCACTTTGAGGGGTAAAAAGTATAACTATTGCACTGTGTTGTACACTTGAAACTAATTAAAAATAAAAAAAATAACTAAAAAAAAATAAAAAAATAAAAAACCTATTTTTTGCATAACTTGTTTTTAGAACCTATCCATCATGAAATCAGATATAAATGTATACAGTAAAAAAGTACAAAATGATATCTAGGCTTGTTTTAAAGAGGTCATTTCAACATTACACGTCTTTTGCTTTTATGTTTCTAAAGGATCTGGGCTTCCCTATATTCAAATGATACATGACTGTAAAATCATGAGCCGTTATACTAATAGCTGTCTTATGTCCAGAATTGTGTGACAGTCTTTGAGACCGCTCACCCTTGATATTACCACAAAGGGCTGAAAAGTAAAAATTCAGAGAAATTTGATATGTATATGTGTGTGCACACAAAAAAATGGTGTCTATAAAATACAATTCACATTTTCTTTTTAAATGATTAAATAAAATAAAAAACTTAATTGCTTAATTGAGTTGCGTGATCAGCCAGGAAAGTTCGGGGTTGTGTAGACAGACTTCCTTTATAGAATGATAGTCAATAGTTGTAATGCCCTTGGTTGGACCTAATTCTTTACTGGAAGAGAGAAGAGTATGTTGGATGGAAATAATAAAGAATAATTTAGGTTAGTTGAGAAATGGAAGGCAATAAGATAAAGAACTAGAATACCATGTGACAGTCATTTAGATTTGGATAAATATTTTGAGTCTGTGAGCCAAATCATCAGGTTTTGTTTGTTTGAAAATTAATTTTAGCTAAACACAAATAAATATAAACAATGGAGAAACCTAATAAAAGTTTGAATAAAAACTTTTAAAAAGTATTTCTGAAATGTAACATTAATCATTCAGCAAAATTTAGTTTAATGTAAAGTAGAAGACATGCCAACTCGTGTGCTAAGAAAAGATCATGCAGTTTTGTGTAATCTTTATTTTTAGTCATCATGGCAATTTAGTCAATTTTAATTGTTATCCCTAAATTTTAATTAGCAAAAAAAGTCAACAGATGGATAGAAAAGAAATCCAAAATTTTTAGTTATTTATTTTCATTTAACTAAACTGCTTCTCCATACTAAGAAAACATTTTTATAAAGGTTAAATAAAGTATTTCATGGCAACCGCTGCTTCTTAGTGCCTGTATAACAAGAAACATGAGCCAGCCAAAGTTGTGCAAGTTGGTTTTCTTTCCCAGTAAGGGAATGTGGTATCTAAGACCTTGTCCTAACTCATTTTATCCCCAAGTGTAAGTCAAGCAAGTCAAACATGAACGAATGCCTGAAGGGAAGTCCCGGACTCCAAAAGTATGGATTATTTCACATTTATCTTAAAATCTGTTCTCAGAGTTCTTAAAATTCACTAACTTGGCAAGTCCTGAATTATCATGAGAAATGAAATAATTTCATAACTATGAAGTCATCCAGCATTCCATGCATCTGACACTTCTTGGGCTTGGCCATGTCTTGGGCATTATTCTGACCTTTAGATAATAAGCTCTTCAATATCCTGTTCAGCATGGAAATAATTAAAATGTGCTACAGTATAATAGGTATGCCATTGTGTTTAATAGAGTTAATGCTTTTGTTACACAGACTGGTGGTAATTGGTTATGATTAAAGACACTCACATTATGTATGCTGAAATCTTTATAACATTCTTAATCAGTATTTCCCATTACTTAAAAATGGCAAAATACCATGCTTTAATGGTCCAGCTGCTTTCCCTTTCTCTAAGCACTCTGTATTAAAATTCACATTTAAAATTAGTTCCGTAAAGGACCTTTATGTTTAGACATCAAGAATTCACATTAGCAGAGCACTGGCTTGTGAAAAGCCTTTGAGTGTCTTGTAAAAAGCTTAAGGAATCTTCAGTACATTTTTCTCCTAAGCTATATTTCAATATCTAAAATTTATTGCCAGAGGAGGGACAGAGAGACCATTAGAAGCACCAGCAGTCATTCCTCTGGGTGCTTTGCAGCTGAAATAATCCCTAGTCATGTAGAAAAATCCAGAAATCTGCTCTGTGGCTGGATAAAGTGTCCTATCACAATCCTATCTTTGCCATTTCTTATGATAAACTTTACCAAGTCTTAATGAGGTCATATTGCAAAACATGTTTACAAAGAAACTCTGAAATATATAAGATAAAGAAAACTCCATCCCAAACTTCTACCTCTCAAATAGAGTCAATGTATTTCTCAAAAGACAATGCTCTATTCCCTAGATGTTTAATGACCCAAACTGTTAGGGCCTCATCTTCTACTGGAGACTTCACAAGGCAGCTTCCTCAGAGAATGTTAAGTTTCCTGGAATCTTATGAAACTAAAAATATTGTAAGAGAGAAAGGCAAAGGAACTGAGTCTGCAGTCTACTATTTTGCTGTTTCAATTACTGCTTAAAACTGAAATAAAAACGCAGTTGATGGTGACTGAACAGGGGATCGCAGGTACTCAAATGGAATCAATGTTTACAGAATATTTTGGATTAAAAACCTTGCCAGATGGTCCTGAGAAGTGTTTACGTCACTGTTGATTTTAGCTATCTTAATGTCATCAACAATAAGATTCTTGTTACTGCCACTGGGGAGCAAAGGCCTAAAATCTTTCCTCCCCAAATGGAATTGCTAGCTGCAGACAGCTGTGCCCTACACAACAATAAGGGTCATACTGGAGGTTTCTGAGAATCTATTTCCATGATTAGTGAAAGAGACAATATATGGCAAATTTAACTTGAAATGATGTCTAATTTAAATTGATAATATTTGGGAATCGTAAATGCACTTCAAGTTTATGATAAAAAACTAAGAAGTTTTCCAAGTTAAACAAAAGTGGGAAGAGTTGGACATGCATGTGGACCTGAAAGTTGGTCTCATTTGAAGTCTACTGCTAATCCCCTCCTGTAGCATTCTCCTCTATCATCACAGTTTCCATGAGAGGCTTATTGGGAGGCCACAGGTAGGGAGGGAGGGAGACCAGGAGCTACTCTTTTTTTTTTTTTTTTTTTTTAAAGATTTTATTGGGGAATTGGCGGAGGGGAACAGCGTTGGGGAATCGGGGAAGGGGAACAGACAAGTGGCTGTCTTTTTGTTCTTCAGTTTAGTTGCGGAGGATGTTGTTTCACTGTTGGTATCGTCATTGCGCTCTTCCTGGATGAGGCAGATCGGTTGCTGGCCTCTGGATGTCGCTCATCGCGGCTATTGGCAGCTCACGCTGGCTGCCAGCTGCTCACGCTGGCTGCGGGCCACTCACTGCAGCCTATGGCAGCCCACTGCAGCAGGGGCTGCAGCCCACACCATCACAGGGGCTCGCACAGCCCAGCTCCAGGTGGAGCTGTTGTTAGCTGTAGAGGGCAGTGTCACTGGCCCTCATGTGGGATCCGAACCGGGGCCGCTGGCATCCCAAAACCAGCGCTTAACCAATGCACCACTCGGCCGGCCCAGGAGCTACTCTTAATTCAGAGTCCTGAGGCAGTGACAGTGTGTGCAAACATACATGTGGAGGTCAGAGGACCTCATTTTGTGTGTCTGCATAGTATACACAAAAACATCCAACATGTTGCAAAGAATACTGTTTTTAATTTCCATAGTGTTATAATAACTAAGGGTTTTAACCTGTGTTCCTGAGAATTGTCAGAAAATGTTATGAGAAATCTCTACATGTACATATCCAGTGAACAATATCGAATGCCTATTATGCATAAGATACAGGATTAGCTATTGTGGAAAAATCACATTTTTAAAGCCTCCTACTTTTTTTTCTTTCTTTTTACTTTCAGTAAAACCCTTATTCTCTCCCTCCTATCTCAAGAAAGAAGGAGGTGTTGGTGGTAGGTTGCAAATGGCCACAAATTTTCTCAGCAACTTTCATCAAAAGCCAAAACGTAGTTTCTTTTTTTTTTAAATATAATTTATTTATTTATTTTTAATTAGCTTCAGGTGTACAACACAGTGCAATAGTTATACTTTCTACCCCTCTAAGTGACAACCCCCGTTCCCCTGTTTGGCTACCCCACTCCTCCCCCCATATCATATATATCTATTACACTTCCTCTGACTCCCTTCCACATTATAATCCACATCCCGTGACTATCTATATATTCAATTACAGTTGGCATACAATATTATACAACCTCAGCTTCAGGTGTACAGTGCAGTGGTCAAGCCTCTTCTCCATCCATGAAATGGTCTCCCTAACAAGACATATGACCATCTGACACCCCACAAAATATTTACAACATTAATTATATCCCCAAACTGTCTTTCATATCCCCGTGGTAATATTGTAGTTGCCTATTTTTGCTGTCTAATCCCTTCCCTTTCTCCCTCATCCCCACCCCCCTCCCAATTAGCAACCCTGATTTTTCCTCTATATCTATGAGACAGTTTCTGTTTACTTTGCTCATTCATACAGTTTTTCAGATTCCACATATGAGTGAGATCATATGGTATTTGTCTTTCTCTGACTGACTTATTTCACTTAACATAATAGTCTCTAGGTCCATCCATATCATTGCAAATGGTACGATTTCATTCTTTTTTATAGCGGAGTAATACTCCATTGTATAAATATACCACAGTTTCTTAATCCAGTCATCTACCGATGGGCATTTTGGTTGTTTCCAAGTCTTAGCTATTGTAAACAGCACTGCTATGAACATAGGGGTGCATAAATTTTTTTGAATAAGTTTCTTGGGTTTTTCAGGATAACAAAACGTAGTTTCTTATCCTTCGGTTCTGGCCTAAGCTTGAGACTTGCTCTGCGTAACAGAATGTGACAAACGTGATGCTGTCTAAGTTCTGAGCTTAGGCTCAACAGGCTTTGCAGCCTCTGCTCTTGCTTTCTTGCCTGGGCTAGCCTGCTGGAGGGGTCACATGGAAGATGAGAGAACCCCGGCAAACAGCCTCCAACTACCAACATGTAGGGGAGGACCCAGCTGGCCTACCCGCTGACTGCAGCTTCATGAGTGACTCAGCTGAGACCAGCAGAAGAACTTCCTGAGTGCTCCTCGGTTTCTGACCAACAGACTCATGAAGTAATACATTTTTTTTAAACTACTAAGTTTTGGGGTGGTTTCTCAAGCAGCAACAGATTTCTGGTATAAACCCCTTCCCATCCAGGGTCAGTCCTTCTCCCTGTGATCTGGATTCCTTCCTCTGCTTCCCTTCTAAGATATTATGCCATTCTTCCTCTCCTGTGCACGATCCACCTCTTTGCTATTTATTTCTTATCACATATAAGCATGACTAAGTTTCTCCCATTTAAAACCCTCGCTGGACCCTGCAGCTTTCTCTAGCTAACACCCAATCAAGATTAAAAAATAAATTCATGCTCATTCTCTTCATTTCCTCACCTCCCATTCACTTCTCAGTCCACTGCAGTCTGATGTCGATCCTTCTCTTGCTACTGAAAATGCTTTATTTAAGCCAGCAGTGATTTCCTAATTGCCAAATACAGTGCTCCTCAATTCTAGTCTCACTCAGTCTCCTTATGGCATCTGACAACACTGATAATTCTATCCCACTAGATATTCTCCTTCTTTGGTTTGCAGAATACCATTATGTTCTAATTGTCCTGCTATCTCTTTATTTTCCTCATACCTCCTATGCCCCAGCTTAACACCTAACCTGTTAGTCCTTATGTCAGTCCACCTCCAAGGTAGCCCCAATGATCCATGCCTCCTGTTATTGTGTCTTTGTGTAGTCCCACCCACACCGAACAGGGCTAACCTGTGTAACCACTAATCTATTACAGAAATGACAACAAATGACTTCTGAGCTTAGGTCGTAAAAGGCACTGTGCTATCTGTTTTGTTCTATCCTGGGTCACATGATCTGGGGGAAGCCAACTGCTGTCATGGGATTGATTACTCAAGCAACTCCATGGGAGATCCTTGTAGCAAGGACTGAGACCTCCTGTCAAGAGCCACACGAGTGAGCCACTTTGGAAATGGGTCCTCCAGCCCAGTCAGGCCTGTAGATGACAGCAGCCCAGCTGATGTCTTGACTACAGCCTTACCGGACTCTAAACTAGAACCATCTCGTTAAACCACACCCAAAATTCCTGGCTAGTGAAACTGAGATAATGTTTGTTGTTTTATCTACTTGAATTTTGTGGTAATTTATTAAAAGTAGTAAATAGCTAATTTATATTTTGGTGTCTGCAGGCAGGGTGCTACTATAACAAAGGCCTACAATGTGGGTTGGGCTTTGGAGCAGGCGCGTGGGCAAAAACTGGACAGACTTGAGAAGTGTTGATGAATGTCTAAGGTGCTTCAAAGATTCTAATAGAAACCTGACGGCCTTAGAGGAGGCTTCCAGTGAAGAATTCAGGAAATATTATTGGAAACCTGAGGAAAAGGGACCCTTGTTATGTAGTTTAGCAACACTATAATCTGCAGTAACATGGAAAGTAGGAAATGTGTCTATTAAATTACATAGTCTGGCTAAGGAGATTTCTAGGCAGTATTAAAGTGCTTCCTGGTTTCTATCTGCTGCTTATATTTAAGGTTCAAGAAGGGTGATATAAGCTTAAGGAAGGACTGTCAGATAATCAGGAGCTAGGACTTGCTAGTTTTGAAAATTCCTAGTCTTCCAGATGGCAAAGGATGCTAAAAATCAAGAAATAGCTTCCAGGCAGAGATCAAATCCAGGACACTGCCAGGCAAGTTGGATCTAAGGATGAAGCTAGAAAATCCTTTGTTAAGATCTCAGAAAGATCCAAATTGGTGTGTCAGAGAACTATTCCAACCACAGGGCTTCTAAGACACGTAAGGGTGATGCCCCTCAGCAGTGTCAGGATACTCCTAAAGCAGAGAAAGAATTATCTTGAAGAGAAACATGAGTGTGATTTTGTTTACAGTAGTAAACCTCAGTAAGATTAACGAGAAACCCATGGAGTTGTTAAAGGAATTGTAATAGCAGAAACACTGCCAATTTAGACTGAAAGAGACAAAGATGGTACAAAATGTAGAGGTCTTTGAACCTTCAAAATTCTACAGGTAGAAGGCAGGCTGAGAAAACTGTGACATGCAAACAAAGGATACTTTCTATGGAAAAGGATGGATGACTCGAGAGGCTTGCTATTCCCAAGCAGGGGTATGAATGATTACTAATCAAGAAACTTCCAATAGATATATATGATATTGAGGGTGGGGGGGGCAGTGGATTGGGGAAGAGGGGTTGTCACTTTGTGAGGGGTGAAAAGCATAACTATTGCATTGTTTTGTACACCTGAAACTAATAATAAAAACTTAAAAAGCGGGCCAGCCGAGTGGCTCAGTTGATTAAGAGCTTGCTCAAGAGTGTGAGCTGAGCTCTGAGCAACAGCAGTTCGATGCCCAGCCCGAGCTGAGTTGCCATTGAGCTGCCAACAGGTAGCAGGAGGGCTCAGCTAAAAAAAAAAAAAAAAAAAAAAGAAACTTCCAACATTTATTTGGTTGGATTTCAGAATTTCTATAGACCAGTGTGACTCCTACGTGTCTCCCATTTTCTCCTTCTATGAATGGGATCCCGTCTACAGTGGCTATCCTAGGCCTGTATTGCCATTGCATGTTGCTCTACAGCAAGAGATAACTAAATATGTCCCCTTTTCTTAGTGCTCTCTCTTTAGCATTCTTATCTATATCCACTGCTATCCAGACACTGATGATAGGCCAAATTTTTGCCTCCAGGCCAGACTATTCTTTTGAGCTCCTGACCCTTAAATTTAATTTGCCTACTCTACATGGCTACTGGAAGTTTGGTAAGAAAGGGAAAAGGGAGGGAAAGGAACCTTTGGTTATAGAGAGCTGAGTTCTTTACTAGGCACTCTATATAATTGTTATTTAATGTGACATTCACTTAATTTTGCAGAAGAGGAAGCTGAAGCACCAAGGGATTAAGAAACTGTCCAACCTTACTAAGCTAACAAACCTTAGGAATGAAACCCAGGTATTCATGGCTTTAAATTTGTGCTTAGATTTCTAATATATCATCCGTTCTGCTCTCCAAAGTAACCTAAAACTCAGTGTGTCCAAAATGAATTTTAGGATCCTGCTGATGGACTCCCATTCTGTCTCAAAAATATTGTCCTACTTAGTTCACTGTCTTGGCCAATAGCAACACTTGTCCCCAAACCTTACAGTCAAACACACCTTTCTCTTCCATGATCAATAACCAAATCCTGGTGATTATAACCTCCGAAATATCTTTCAAAAAGATCTCTCCCAATCCAAACCTTCTCTCAGCACTTTACAGACTTTATTTCACTGTCTTCTAGCTTTAGGATTATATCTAAAGAGAAGTCCATGGTTTTTTGAATTGTTGTTTCCACCATAGTTTTCCTCTGGCTGCTTTCAAGGTTTTCTCTTTATCTTTGGTTTTTAGTAGTTTCATTATGACGTGTGAATTTCTTTGAAATGCCTGTTTGGGGTTTTCTGAACTTCTTGGGTTTATAAATTTCTACCTTTCAGAAAATTTGAGAAGTTTTCTGGGATTATATTTTTAATTTTTTTTGGCCCCATTTTCTCTCTCTCCTCTCATTCTTGGATTGCAATTACTCATATATTAGACCATTTGAAATTGTCCCACAGGTCTCTGAAATTCTATTCATTCTATTTGAATCTTTTTCTCTCTCCTTCAGATTGGATAATTTCTAGTGATCTACAAGTTTACTAACTTTTTTCTTCTGTCATGTTGCATTGTATTTCTATTGCTGAATAACAAATTACCCCAAATTTAGCAGCTTAAAACAACACACAGTTACAGGATCTGTGGGTCAGGAGTCCAAGCATAGTTTAGTTGGGACATCTGCTCAGGGCTGAAAATAAAATCAGGAGGCTCGACTTAGGAAGAATCCACTTCCAGGCTTACTCAGGTTGTTGCAGAATTTATTCCCTTGTGGATCTATGATTAGGACCCTGACTTCTTAATGACCAGTGCTGGCAGCCTGCAGCGGAGCCTGGAGGCTTCCCACAGCACTCTGCCCCATTTGCCCTCTTCACGGGCAGTCACAACATGGCATTTGCTTCTTCAAGGCCAGCAGGAGCATAGGTGTCTCTCTCGCTCCTCAAAAAAGGGGTCCATCCCTCTTTTAGGGCTTTTTACTTGATTAAATTAGTCCCACCCAGAATTATCTCTTTTTTGATTAACTAAAAATCAACTGTTTTGCAAAATCCCTTTACCTTTGCAATAGTTGCGATAAAGCATACATTTGATAATTCCAATCTTTGGGTTCTTGGAGTTGGCATCTTTGAATTACCTTTCCCTTGAAATCGAGTAACCTTTTTTTTTTTTTGAGATTCTTGAAATCTGTCAAGTAATTTGGGATTATATTGTGGACACTGTAAATGTTATGTTGTAGAAAATCTGGATTCTTTTATAATTACTCCAAAGTGTATTGATGATTTTGATTCAATAGGTAATTAATTTGTTTAGACTCACACTGAAAACTCTCACACCCGGATGAGTGGCAGCTCAGCTTAGTTCAGTTTTTTGTCTTGGGTATAAGCTACTCTCAGTTTGCTCGATGTCTGTATGGTTCAGAGGTCAGTAGTTGGGCCAAAGATAAACATATAATTTTCCCACTTTCTGGCTCTCCGTTTTTCAAGGTTTTCTCCTCACTCTCTAGCAGTCTTGGTTGCCTGAGCTCTTTTGTCTGGTACCTTGGGTCAGAAAGATGATGGGCCACACCTGCACTGACATAACTGCAGTTGCCCTCTGGGCAAAGCTAGAAAAAATGGGGAATTCACACTGCAGATTACTTGCTCCAAGTTTTGATTCCCCTCCAAAGTCTGCCTGCCTTTGTTCAGTCTCCCGAAGGCTCAGGTAGTTGTTTTTGTGTTTTGCTTAGAATTTATAGTGATTATTCACAGAAAGATCAGTTTGTTAGGCATTTACATCACCCTACGGCTTGTACTCTGTCTTGGCTCAGTTACCATTATTTCTCCCTCTCCGTGGACTATGCAGCAGTGTGCATACTACTCTCTGCTTGTATTTTCAGTCTCTTGTAGACTCTTTTCAACACACTATAGGAGTCTTGCCAAAATGCAACTGTGGTCCTGTGACTCCTCTACTTAAAACCCGTCTGTAGCTGAAAACTGCCCACCGCATACAGGTGTGACTCCCCAGAATGAACTGCCGGGTTCTTTAGAACAAACTCTTCTAAACAGTGGTATGCTAGAACTGGCTCAGCTTGTTTGTAGAAAGGAATTGGACACCTGAAACCTATGTAACTTTATTAACAATTGTCACCCCAATAAACTTGAATTAAAAACAAACAAAAAAAGAATTATAAATATTCTGGAATTTTGTGAGTTGATTGTTAAATCACTGGTAGCCTGAAATAGGCTATGGTGGGGGTATTTATATCATGCTAATTGGCCAACCCTACAAGTTAGGGCTTCCCCACCTCCAACACTAAGAGTCAGTTTACTAGCACATGTCACTTTAGCATGGCATGCATCTTTTATGCCTGAGTTATTCTGAACAAAACCTGAATTCCCTTGCACATGACATGCTGAGTGTGTGTGTGTGTGTATGTGTGTGTGTTTATGTATCTCCTTGGTTCTGCCTTGTGTGTGTTTCCTCCACTATTGTCCACTGGGCCAACTTCTCATTCTTCAAATCCAGCCTCTGTGGAAAGCCAAGTTTGACCTCTATGTAGTTTTTCCGGCTTTTGAGCTATCTCGGCCTCCAGACAGCATTAACTGCTTACCAGTGTACAAGGGCTCTCATGGCTTTCATCTCCTTTCCCCTGTGGCACTTCTACACGTTTACTCTACCCTGTAGGCAAATTAGTTGAGTTGTCTTACCATGCCATGTTGTTTCATGGCTCTGTGGCTTTCACATATGTTGGTTCCTTTATCTGGAACACCACCGTTATTCTCACTTCATTGGCCTCTTTTTTTTTTTTTAAATTAAATTTTTTTTTTCAATTCACATACAGTTGACGTACAATATTATATGTAAACATTAAAATTCAGTACAAATATTCCTTCCACTAGGAAGCCTTGCTAGATTCCCATCCTCATGTTAGAACTGCAAACACTTTCTTTGTGTTCCTATTAAAACCTGGATTTTACTTCCTGATTCTCTTGCTTTTTTCCCCTATTGCTAGTATTTTAATTCAGTCACCCATCATCTTTCTGTCTTGAACTACTGCAATTATATTCTGATAGATACTAATCATGTCTATAATGATTTGTTTACTTTTATGAAACCATCATTAGACAATAAATTTCTTAGAAGATAGTACATATTTAAAAATGAAAGGGAGCACAGCTGCAGCCCCTGCTGCAGTGGGCTGCCATGGGCTACAGTGAGTGGCCGGCAGCCGGAGTGAGCTGCCGAGAGCTGCTGTGAGCGGCCGTCCAGAGGCTGGTGACCGATCTGCCTCACCCGGGAAGAGCACAATGATGATACCAACATGGACCAGTGAAGCAATGTCCTCCACAACTAGACTGAAGAACAAAAAGGACCACAACTTGTCTGTTCTTCCCCAGTTCCACAATGCTGTTTCCCTCCCCCAATTCCCCAATTAAAAAAAAAAAATGAAAGGGAGGGAGGGAAGGAGACTAAATAAGCAGCTCGAGAGAAATAATGGCAGACAGGAGGGCTAGTGAGTAGACTGAGTCAGGCCTTGGATGCCAGATAATTTGGATATAGTTAATAAATGGTCAGAAGGCTGTGAAGATTTTTGGACAGGAAAGTATAATAATCGAAACATTATTTAGTAAAATTACTCAAGAATTAGTCTGTAAGAAAGGAGTGGGGTAAAGTTGTAACCAAGAGATTAACTGAAAAAAACTATTGTAATAGTTTATATGAGAGGAAACAAAGATAATCATTCTTAATATATCACTATACTTGCCACTGACCTTTCTGTTTATCATTTTTTTCAGGATTTAAAACTTAATTTCTCTCTGATTTAATAATCCATATCCCTTATTTTAAAAAGCTGAGAAGTATATAAAAATGTAATGAAGTGAAAAACTATTACCTTCAGCCACCACACTCAGAGGCAACCACTGGTAACACTTTCACATATCTCTTACCAGTATTTTTCTATGCCTTTGCCCTTATAATGTTAAGATCATACTGTATATAGAGAATTTTCATTCTGCTTTTCTGTTATGATATGGTAGTGCTTTTTCTTTCTATAGAAAACTTTAAAGGTCTCATAAGAGTTCATCTTACAGATATGCCAGATTTTATTTAACTTTCCTTAAAAGTGAACATTTTGGTTTTTAATTTTTTGATATTAAAAATAAAATTGTGATAAACATTTTTCTGTATAAACCTTAGTTTTAATTTGAATTATTTCCTAAGAGTAGATTACTAGTAGGTGATTTACTGGCTCAAAGGCTATGACCATTTTACTAGCTTTCATGGGTCTTACCAAATTGCTTTCTAGAAAGGAAATATCAATTCCATTTCATCTTCATTGTGTAAGAGTGTCTTTTCATTTGCCTTTTCTAAACAAACTTTAACATGCATGCCACGTGCCGTGCCAGAGGAAAACACTTGAAAAAATTTATCAGTTTGAACACTTGTACCAACACAGAATATTTCCTTCCCTCCCTATGTCTGCCTTTAAATTTTGTAAATTGTGACTGTGGCAAAAAGAACTGTGCTCTTTGTCTCAATATATGTATCCATGTGCATTATATATTGGGTTGTCAGAAAAGTCATGATGTATTATGTCTATGTTTTTCAAAGGTCATTTATTTATATAAAGAACAAAGATCAATCAATGATCTATTGCCCGTTTTGTTCAATAATCTTTTGCCATCTTTCAGTGAGCTTCATAATTCCTTGTCCCTAGAAGGACTTGTCTTTATTTGCGAAAACTGAACAAAGTGCTTATTTACAGCCTCATCTGAATCGAACGTTATACCATGCAAGGAGTTTTGAAGAGAGCGAAACAAGTAGAAGTCTGATGGCACAAGGTCAGGCAAGTATGGTGGGTGTGGCAACACACTCTACCCAAGCTCCAATAATTTTTGATGGGTGATCAATCTTGTGTGTGGTATGGTCTTGCATTGCCATGATGGAACACAACTCCTTTACAATGAACAAGCTCTGGATGTTTCTGGATGATGGATTCGTTCAAACTGTCCAATTGCTGACAGTACACATTCGAATTGATTGTTTGGTTTCTTGATAGGAGCTCAAAAAACACATCTTTAAAATCCCACCACACTGAGAGCTCAACCTTCCTATGATGAATGTCTGCTTTCAATGTCATTTGAGGCAAATTGTCACATCAGAACCAAGACTATTTGTGCTCCTCATTGTTGTAAACAATCCACTTCTAATCACTATTTATCAGTCGCTTCAAAAAAGGATGGTTTTCCTCACATTTAACGAACATATTGCAGATGTTTATACACGCCATCAAACGAACTTCGAGTTCATATGGAATCCAAATATCGAGCTTGCTTACATATCCCAGCTTCTTCAGGTGGTTGTGAACGCTTGAATGATGGCTATTCAATGTTTCTGCAATCTCTCGTGTCGTGTAACGTGGGTTTGACTCGATCAATGCCTTTATTTGGTCATCATCGACCTCGGTGGGTCTCCCTGAGGAGTGTTGGTGAGATCAAAATCATCAGCACAGAGTTTCGTGAACCATCGTTGGCACTGACATTCTTGTAGAGCATTGTAACCATAAATTTTATGCAACTTTTCACAAGCGTGACATGTGTTCTTCCCTTTATGGAAGTAAAACAGTAAAATATGGCAAAAATGCACAGTTTGGTCTTCTATCTTTAACTTGTAAAATCTCCAAAATGCAACCAAATTGCTCAATTTTATTTTTTTAGAATGAAGCTAGAACTGTCAGCTGTCAAATGACATAGCAATAACATAGATGCGAATGACTCTAGTACTTCCAAAAATGAACTAGTGCCATCTGCTGCAAACATGCGTCATGACTTTTCCGACAACCCAATAAATGAATAGGGAAAGAGTGGTAACTGTGTAAGAATTATAGTCTAGTTAATGAAATTGACAGCTGGCTGAAATTACCATAAAATAGGTAAATGTTATCACTTTTAAATATTTTTATATACAAAAAGAGAACTCGAATACTTCTATCATTCATACAGGCCCAAAATGAGTACAATAAATATATTTTACTGTTTCATAGTGAGTACAGATTGATTATATAACTGTTATGTATAAACTATTACCTGTCATTTCTTAATTTCTGAAACATTTTACCAAGCTTTCAAGTGATAGGAATATCATTTACATCAGAGTGAAAACAACTTAATATCAAACCTTTAGTCTACTGAATTTTGTCAAATGAGAGGCCTTTATAAGCAGGGTTTGACCGACTATGGCTTGTGGGCCAAATTTGGTGTACTGCCTATTTTTGGATAGCCTTTGAGCTAAGAATGGTTTTTACATTTTTAATTGGTTGACCAAAAGCAAAAACATATTTCATGATATGTGAAAATTATTGAAATCCAAATTTTACTGTCTATAAATAAAGTTTTATTGGAACACAACCATGCTCATTCGTTATGGCTGCTTTTGTGCAGGGTTGTGTAGCTGCAACAGACTCTAAAGGCCTGAAAGCCTAAAATGTTTACTATCTGGCACTGCACTGAGAAAGCTTGCCAACCTCTGACTTAAAGTAAGGTATGATTTTTTTTTTAAAGATTTTATTGGGGAATTGGGGGAGGGGAACAGTTTTGGGGAATCGGGGAAGGGGAACAGATAATTTGTTGTCCTTTTGTTCTTCAGTCTAGTTGCGGAGGACATTGCTTCACTGGCCCATGTTGGTATCATCATTGTGCTCTTCCCGGATGAGGCAGATAGGTCACCGGCCTCTGGATGGTCGCTCACCGCGGCTATTGGCAGCTCACACTGGCTGCCAGCAGCTCACGCTGGCTGCAGGCCACTCATTGTAGCCTATGGCAGCCCACTGCAGTAGGGGTTGTAGCCTACATCATCACTGGGGCTCGCAGCCCAGCTCCAGGTGGAGCTGTTGTTAGCTGTAGAGGGCAGTGTCACTGGCCCTCATATGTGGGATCTGAACCGGGGCCGCTGGCGTCCCAAGCCAGCTCTTAACCAATGCGCCACTCGGCTGGCCCAGTAATGTATGATTTATGTTTTCTTCACAAAATCTGATTACTTCAATGAATATTTCCCAGATGCTATGCTGCTTTCAAAATTCATTCTTACCTTTTTATTAATTCTTACCTTGTTAATTTGCATTTTTAAACATTTGCCATTTTTCATTAGCTTATGATACTTTCTATTATATCCATTTTGGAACCATATTTTATTATTTTCTATAGCTCTGTCTAGTGCCCATTTTCACCTTGCTTGATGATTTGATTATTAAAATTAAGTCACTGATAGCTGGAATTCTGTAATTCTAAAAAAATGCATAATCTATAAATTGTACATGTTTTGGGGGTAAAAACAAGTGTAATTTCTTACATACAAGGTAGAGGCATTCCTATTCCAAGCAGTTGAATTAGCCAACAATGCTCTCTATTAAGCAGAAAAGGAAGTTAACTTGGACAGCCTATACACAAATCCTACTAGTTGATGGAAGTGTCTCTATATTCGGTTTGGCTAAATTAAACAACGCTTCCCTTGACTCTGGGCTGCACATACTGCCCAAACTCTAGGGAAAGATTCCATAAACTCACATTTCTAGTTCTTACGCTCAACTTTACATAATGTGAGGCACTTTTCTGAAGACCAATCCCTTGCTGGTTATTGGTCTCATCCAACCTGATCTGAAGTCTACTGAACTGGGATATTTAAGGGCCCTTTGTGGTGGCATATAAGACTGTGCAGCTGAATATGTTCAATTATTCCCTAGGAAATAGTTTTGTTCTTCCTTTGTTTGTTTAGGCAAGCAACTGTTGTGGGACATCCAACATTTTAAGTGATTCTGCCTCAGAGCATGTGTTAGAAACTATAAGGAGAGTTTATAACTTTTCATTTCTAAAAGGTTTTACAGCTTTGGATTCTGGAATTGTTTGTGTCCATGTTTCTTCCCATCCTGTTGGGACTTGCTGTTGTTAGCAACGTCCTGTGTGGCTCTAAGATATGCTGACCTCTTTGAAACCTTTCCAGGTGTCATTGCCCCTTACTTGATCTCTGCAATATAAGCTGCATTGTTTAATGGACTTATATTCTATGAACTTTAGAAATCCTCCCTGAGACTATGAATTGACTAACACCCAAGGTAGTATAATGTGCAGACACAAATGTTCCTAAAACCATGCCTGCTGGGCAATGCAGGATGTGACTTGGAGTCTGGAAAAAGGAACAGTTTGCTCACTTGTGAGTCTGTGACTACCGCCAGGTGCAGTTTGAAGCTAAGTGGCTAGTTTTTCTGATCCTCAGATGTAACCTCTTATTAGAACACAGCAGAATCCGTAACTGTGGAGGTAAGGAATTCCATGAAGACCCTCTGGGCCCATTCAGACTTCTGGCTTCAGGGGGTCCTAAAACATACTTCCTTCAGCATACATAGCCATAGGGAAGGGACACCGTTTTTTACAAATTTGATCTGAGTTTAGCTTACGATTATAATGACTACAGCTCATCTTAAAATTTGTATCCAGAGGATGCAATTACAAATTAAAAGGGAAAAAAGCTTAATAGAAATCTGTCTTACGTCTCCAGTTTGTCATTAAAAGGTTCTTATTCTTTTTGGTAGTATAGTTAAGGCTTTGCAAGGGTTTGTACTTGGACTAAATGAGGAGTATTATACTAGTGATTTCTCAGCCCTTCTCTTAAAACCTCACAGCTTGGCTATTTTAACAGACAAATCATGCTGCCAAAACCTGGCGGAGTTGACATCGTTGTGAAAATAACAGTCTATAGAGAATCAAAACATATGGGATTTTAACTCTACCACTATCTTAGCTTAATACTTCTATTTGTCTCCTTGTCTATAAAATATGCATAACAAATAACACAAACTACACAGGGGTACTGTGAATGCAAAACTAGTAATAAATACAACAACAACAACAACAAAACAAACACCTTTAAAAAGTGCAAAGGAGTATTAATATGAAAGGTTTAGTGACGCCAGTGGTCTTTCTTTTTTCCTGTCCATCTCCTTCCCACCCAGACACTGTACATTGTATGCCCGTAACATGAAGACTGCTGCTGCTCCACACCCCTGAGCCAGCTGTTCTTAAGAGCACCCTTCCTATCCTGGCTCTGGTGTCCAGGGATTCTTGAGGGTCATTGAGGGCCATGGTAGCCTATGCATTAAATGACTGTGAGGGGAAGTAAGCTTCCGCTGCTTTGCTTTCTATTGGCTAAGGCTGTAGCTTGCTGTGTGTGAATGGGACAGTGTATGATACCCATCACTGCAGCTTCTCAGAGTCTTCGTTCCTACCACTACTAGTTCATTGCTGGGAATGCAATTACCATGGAGACCTTTCAAAAATCTAAAAGGCTATACAACAGGTATTGACCTGGGTTATCTCTGGGTGGTTGGAATTATAGGAGGTCATTTTTTACTTTGGTCTAGATATGTGTATGTTCTCATTTTTGCAATTAATAAGAAAAAAAACTACAGAAACAAACTTAATTTTGAACAAAAAAAACAAACGAACTGCTCTTTAACTATGCTGTAACAGGTGAACAACCAAATAAATGACTTAAAAACTCTTCAACATGAACATTGAAAATAAGGGCATGTCATTTACTCTAAAAATATGAGTGCAATATCATATCATATGAAAAATATTTGTAAGAACTTTTATTAAAAAGAATTTTTGTAGCTTTAAGATCCTGTTAAATTAACTAGAATTAAATAAATATACTTAAACAAGAAGAATTGCACTGTATCTACTTTTCCAAATTTTATACTATTGGTGTGGCAAGTAAGAAATCAGAATCTAGCTACTGGAAAAAAAAAAAAAAGCAAGAGTGGGGAGCCTGAGGGTATAACATATTCTGAAGTTGGTCCATAGAAGCTGGTCCCAGATGGGAAAACTTGTTCTCTAATCTAATGATTTTCTTTTAATCACAAGCAGACAGTAGTTTCCTTATTATCCAGAGTTTTAGAAATACATTATTCTTGAGAGTACTTCCTAGGATTTCTTTTACTCATTTAAGACCACATCTTTGTATTTAATTCTTCCTCATATTATCCCTGCAGGGCATATCCCTCTAATTATTCCCATCTAAAATGACAGGAAAATGGAATTATACTACTTGAAAAACAGATATCCTTTGGTATGTCTTTTCTCAGTGCTCCCTTGGGTATATTTTGTCACTGTGCTCACGTCATCACAGATCCTGAGCTGTCCTTGGAGGGCAAGGGCTGTCTTTGAATTCCCAGTGCCTAGTACATACCTGGCACACAGTAAAAATCTGAATAAACAATGAATAACAATACCAACAAATAATGCTTACAGTTTATCAAGCACTGTTCTAGTGCCTTATGCATACAAACTTATTTATTTTTTAGTCCTCACAATCCTATGAAACAGGCACTATTTTTATCATCCCCATTTTACATATGAAAAAACTGAAGCATGGAAAGTAAAGCAAGGTTACACAGAGCCAGGATCCAAACCTACGTACTCTGGCTGTTGAGTTCAATTTCGTAATCACCACACCATGCTGTCTCAAGAGCACCCATGCTAAACAGAAGAATGGTTAGCATGGGTGCACTGTGCTCCCATCTCAAAACATTTCTCTGTTTCTATCAGATGTAGCTACAGGCTGTGGTTTCTTGGGTGACTTAAAAAGGGAAAACTGGACACAAGCACACAAATACAGAATAAATGAATCCCCAACCTTAACAATTGCTGTGTTTGTAAAGCTGTTTCTCAAATACCTGTGGGGATTTGTGAGAGCGCCAGCTGTACTGGTGACTGTGGAGACTTGCCAGCAGAATATTTTCGTCAGTATCCACCTGGCCAAACCGCATTGTCTCCTGTGTGTCATTACAGATCACAAAATGGCTGAAGACCAACTCCTCTACCTCAGGGCATTTGTTCTGAAAGAAAAAGAATCCGAAAGCCAACGTGCATCAGATTAACTGCAAGATGTTTGGCAGTTGTCTGCCCAGTGGCGATTGTTACAACATGAAACACTAAAAGATTTGCTGTCATTAGCTCTGGTATACAAAGTATTCTATACTTCCAGGATAAGCACAAAAAATACCTAAAAGATCTTAAATGTTCCAAAAATATGTTTTGATTTATATTCCTGCAACATAAATTATAGACACAGAAGAAAAAACAATGAGATCCCTCAAACTTTTAACATTTTAAAATGAATTAACATGTTACAAAGAATGCTGTACTGCGTAGTGCACGTTTTGAGCAGAGTACTGGAGGCTAGAATTACCACGTTCCTGGCCATCTAAATTCAACAATCAAGACCAATTACAAAGCCACAGTTTGTACCTCACAGAAAGTAAGGATCTTTTAGGTAATATATTCCCAGATCGTTGAAGAGGGCGGGTGGATCTGTGTGTGTGTGTGTGTGTGTGTGTGTGTGTGTGTGTGTGTGTGTATGTGTGTAAATCTGCTCAGGGAGAGATGTAAATAAAACCATAACTTTCCCTCTATTGTTGAGGTTGAGCACACAAAACAGATCAACTCCAGAGTCAGTGTAAGCCGGGTTGTAGTTTTCAAGAGAAATAGTGTTACTTGAAAAACAGTTGTTAGTGTCTGTTTCAACTAAGAGTCTTCAATCAGTTAATGTACTTCCATTAATCTGTTAAGGCTCAACAAATTAGTAACATGGTCCAGTGTTGATACTCCTTCTAACTTAATGGCGTCTCTATTGGTTGCTGTTATATCAAAACACTGGCAAAGTGAAAGAGCATTTCTGTCCTTACTCTCATCACTGTGGTTAGATTATGGCTTAATAAACAATAAACATACTTTTGGTAAATGAAAAGAATAGCTAAATAAATGACTAACTTGAGAATGCAAGAAAAAAAATCTGAATTAGTCAGGCAATTTGCAGACAACGGGAGGTAATATGTAACTGATGCTTCTCCAGTTGGCCTCTATTTCCTGGCTGGGGATGTAAATAATGTCACAATGCCACATTCCATCATTTGTCATTTTACGGAGGAGAGAGAGGAAAAGGGGATACACCACTCATGAGCACAGTGATTTAAGAGATTATGAGGCCTGAAGCCAATTAGTCTATGGGTAAATGCACCTGAGTCCAGCCTGGACCAAGACCAACCTGCACCTTATCCAGAACAGTTATCTTGGGAGGTAGAATGTTACTTGAAAAACAGTTGTTAGTGTCACCTAGAAAGCCCCCCAAAGTGGGTGGGCAGTGCTCTACAGCTGAGTTGGTGAAGAGACCCTGAAATACTTCATTCTTCCAGATATTCTGAGGACTGCTAGGCCCTGGCTCTATCATCCACCTATTCTCCTCAAACCTCTCCATTCACACGGAGCGGAACCTTGCTGGACAGCCACACTAACCGCAAAAAGAGCCTGGCTAAGTAAGACCAAAGCAATTATAGCCACAGTTCTCTGCTGTCTACCGTAATACTCTTGTTGGGGCTTTCAGTCACGAGCTACAATCCCAGAGCCTGACTGCCAGTGGGTCCTAGCTTTCCAGGCCCCGTGGCACCTGGAGCCTGTCTCCATCACTCCCCACACTCCAGCTCTGACAGCCCTCTTCAGTTTCTCCCATACTCTACCGGCCCCTTTCTATTCACCCAACACGACAAACTCCTTCCTGCCTTGGTGCCTGTCCTCTGCTTACACCTGTCTTCCTCCCTGCCTGCCTAATTTCTTTCTACTCAGCCTTCAGGTTCCTGCTCAGAGCAGTCTTCTGAGATCCTCTCCGAACCAGATTACGTCCTCCTCTTTTATGCTCACACAAAACCCTACATTTCACCTTCACAGCACTTAGCTCTACTAGGACTGAGTAATCATCTGTATGATTATGGGTTCAATATTGTCTCCATTATTAGATTGTATGCTGCATAAGGGCTGAAGCCAGATCTGTGTTATTTATAACTTTATCTCCAGTACTCAGCGTGATGCCTGACACAATAAATACTCAATAAACACTTATGAAAATAATACTTAAGTTTAATTTTTTAAATTGCAAATGTAATAAATGCTTACAGTAGAAAAATTAGAAAATATAGAAAGTATAGATTCTATTTTGTAAAAGTCTCTAATTTTACACTCAGAGATAACTGCTATTACATTTTGGTAAATTTCCTAAGAATGTTTCTGAGGGTCCTGCCTATTTCTATTCTAGTCTGTCCTATCTAATTCTGCTTTATACATCTTATATATTTAAAGGATTCTAAACCTGTAATCAAACTGGAGTCACAGTATACAATTAGTTGTGATGATTTTTCCAGTTAGCTTTACATAATCAACACAAACTACTCTCCGAGTAAGCATTTTTTTCTCCTTTAGGTCCAAGAGTCCAAACATGAGATATGATTCTAAACTCCCACTTAGATAGACATCCTGAGATTGAAATTCAGTTTTCATAATGAATTAGGATCACTCTGCTGGCAACACAGAGGTTAATTTACCTGATGGGGTTTGAGCAGAAAATAAAATCATATTACTTTCCTCATTTCTATAAAATGACCTTTAATAAATGATGAGGGTTTTAGGAAAAAATGTAAATGAAAGAACATGAGGGGTTGTTTACATTTTTCTAAAGAATATTCAAAGTCCTTAGGGAACTGTTTCTCTACTGCTCCTTCATCTGTGGAGTTCACTATAACCATAATAAGTTTAAGCATTTATTGGAATGTTTTAAATTCTGGTATATTATAAAAACAATCGTACACATTTTATATGACATCATCTATGCTAAACTTCAGAATGCTCACTCAGACTTATAATTAAAAGATGGCTTGTTTACATTTAAAATTTGTGCTGGAGTGTGATACAGGCATTTGCAATTAAACAGAGATATCTGTTTTGGTATAAGGTAAGACACATGAGCATAACCTTGATTTTTAAATAAGATCCCCTTTAAATGTTATTTTGTCCAAATGTGGGAATGTGACATAAAAATAAAAAGCAAACCGCAGGTAGCATTTTGGGTCCTTAATCTGGTTTCATAAAACATTAATCATTAAAAAAAAAAAAAAATATATATATATATATATATATATATATATACATACACACACACACACACACACACACACACACACACACACAGCCAGAGAAATCAGACACTGATGAATTAACACTGATGTTAATTTTGAACTTGTGACCTAAAGGTGAAAGGCCAAATTGTTTCATGCTTCATCTGTCTGGTCCATCTACACTGGATACAAATGACTTGTCTTGGATATGAATAAGATAACAGGTATATGTGGAGAACCCGAATAAGGTATCCTGCTTTTTAAATTCCTATTTATCATTGGTAACAATTACACTGTATATGAGCATTTTACACACAATAAAATCCAAGCTTGGGAAACTAAGCTTGCCCCCTAAAGGGAAAAAACCACATTCAGAATATTTTAGAAACAATGAACTTAATAACCCTTTATAAGCCCATTTCAATGTCATATGTCCTATAATTTCAAAGTAGTACATTTTTGTATTTACTTTAGAGTACACAGGGTTAGATGCCTACCACATTAAAACTTGGTGGCAAGTACCCTTGACATGGGAGGAAACAAGAAAATTATAGCAACAATTACAGAAGTATATCCTCTTGTGGCTCATGTTAACATTGCCAAATCCCTGTATAAATCAGAACCAACTATTCATAGAATGTACCTGTCAGCAATATGCTATGTGACATATGGCTCTACTTAATCAAATATACAATTCCATTAAAAAAAAACCCTCAGAATATTCCTTTCAAGACACTGTGTTAGCCAGTCATTCACACTCTGATGTGGTTTAAAACATTTAAATATTTATGCAATGTATTTTAGTTGTATGTATAGCTGTGTCCAAGGGAATATTTTTACCCTGGGAGGAAGCTGGTATTTCTGAAGGCCATTTTGCAGTAGTTGCTACACATGAGTCCTCTTATAATGGCCCTGATACCAGGACAAAAATACCCTGGGTTTAAATGCTATATCAATGACTCTTTTATATTTTCTAGGTTTGTTTTTTATTAAATGCATTGTTCAAAATATGACAAAAAACAGAAATTGGAGCCATGGAAGTTTTTTTCACATCGCTATTCGAACCAGCTGCAAAGATTTAGATCACACTAGCTCTTATTTTACGCATGTCCTCTGCAACAAGAAAACCATGGAATGCCCTTAAAAAAGAATTTTAAAATATAAAACAGATGTGTTATCTTCTTTCCTTTTGCTATTGTAGTGCCATGTTAGGTAATTAATTCCTCAGTCTTGTATAGGTCTTCATGCATATAAAGAAAAGTTTATTCCCGTAAAAATTCTTAAGTTAGAGAACTCCACTCCTCCCAACCCCCGCCACTGGTCCTGTCCTCACATGAGGTCAGTGCAGGATGAAGGGCCATTTCTCTTGGGGAGTCAACTACACACAAATGCATGTAACATATACAAAATGTGGGGAAATGCATCAGCTTAAATAGCAACACAAACTTTATGGAAATACAATATTATACTGAAAATCAGTAAGGGAAGCAGAAGTGACTTGTTCTTAAATTGCTGAGCATATTATTATCCAAACATTCTATGAAATTATTTTCATGCTAGTGAATGTGGACAGTTTTCCTATCGGAAATATGCCATTCAGCATAGACTTTATACTTCATCCCTTTTTTGATATGACTAACTTCTGACAAGAGATAAAAGTAAAATATTACCCATAAAAAATCTGATTAAAAAAATCCACAATCAAGTGCTTTTTAGTGATTCAAAACGCAGAATAATAGTAGGAGAAAGACTAAGATTATCTTGTGCTCATATATTTCCTCTCACTGCTTTTCTTTCTTTGAAAAGACAGAATGCTTATTTTCAGAAAGGCTCACACAGGTTCTTCATTTCTGCAATGGATGCTTAGACAATTTGATACATAGCTAAGTTGAAGCATTGGCAAACTAAAGCCAAAATACTTGGAAAAAATTTCTGGGAATATGTTACTTTCCACACAGATGTGGTACATTATTCACAAAAATGTGGGCATGATCTCTGATGCATGTGTAGAGAACCATATTCTCCAAAGTTTTAAAAAATAACATGCATCACTTTGCCAAAACAGAGAAGGTCCCAAATATTAGGGTGCCCATCAAATTCTTCATTCTCTCACACTTCGGTTTGTGCTGAACTTATTATTAGAAGTGATAACATACAGTGCCTAGTAAAAGATCACATGTGGACAAGCTGTAAACTGTTCTAGAATGTGCATACCTGTTGCCAAGCTTGTATTGCAGTGTTGAGAGAATGAACTGCATGTTGCCCAAAGTTTATAAATATAGAATCAACAACGATGGTGCCATCCAGCAGCTTTTCTGCTGCATCGCTGGAAACCGCAATCTGTCCAAAGACACTGAAGGGCTTCACCAGGCTTTGCATTGTAACATTTCTGCACTCTAGAAGTTTACAGTCCGCTTGAGCTGAGAACTGGATCTCTTGACAGACAGAACTATTGTGCCACTGTCGAAGATACATGTGTGGTTCCTTGAAGGAAATAATCATGTATTCTAGCTCAGATGGCACATTTTTATCAGAAACAAATGGCTGTAGGTATTTCGGTGGAGCTGTTGAGAAAACAAACAAGAAAAACAGCAACTGAGATGAGCCAATACTTGATGGAAATAAAGAGATGACATTTAAATTATTCACTTTTTGGTTTTTGGATTCAATATTTACTGTTTAAGTAAACTTAAACATTCTCTTGATATTACAATATATGAATTATCATTTGATATTTACAAACAAAACTGGTCTGTTCAATCGGCAAGTCTCTTAAATACATATTGTTCAAAGGTTACATTCACTTTCACAGACAAAAATTTGATCACAGAAGACAACAAATACAATGAAGAGAAAGTAAATAACTAAGGGGAGTTTTTTTAGAAGTGCTCAGTGTCTACCAACCAAATCTCAAAAACAAAAACATGACTCAAGGACAGTTAGAAAAATCAGGTTAAACTCCATTTTTGCTGAAAAGACAAGATGCTTAACAACAGCTGTATTTAGTTTTAATCTGCTTTTTCCCCATTTTTCCATTACATGTGGGTTCAAAACCTAATACTGGAATCAAAATGTATTAACTAGAAAAGGTTTGGTACAGACTCTTAGGAATAATTTTTTATATAATATTGGCAAACTCATAGAAGGCCACTTCTGGAGTATGGGAAAATTTAATCTTCTACCTTATATATACATGTGTAAAAATGCTAGTCCTTTAAATTATTGGAGAATTTGCCCATCTTTTGTGGAAGGTATTCATGCTTTTGAAATCAGGTAAAATCAAGGACTTTTGGAATCTATTTGTCACTAATGTAATGGCTCAGGATATAGAACAAAACCAGATATATTTTGTTCAAAAAGATCATAATTGTAATAACAGTAAAATCTGACATTTTTATAAGTTCTTTGGAGCTTCTCATTAGGAAACATGCAAAATGTCAGTTCAATACAATTGGTAACCTACATAATAGGTCCACATATAGTTCAAAAATAAGGAGTACTCCTGTTATATGAAATCAACTTCAGAATAACTTTGCCAGTGCTCACTGTTAGGAGAAATGAATGCTGCTTCTCCAAATTTCCACCATCATGTAGGCAGTGGTCATCAGACAAGGAGATTTGGGTGGGGGAAGTGATTAGCAATCACAGCACTTTGAAACATCACTAATACTGTAGTACACAGAATGGAAAACCTTCCAAGCCTTTTTACTTCCTGAAAATAAATTATCCAGGTGAAAATTGATGACTGTGTCTGGAGAACATTCAAGACAAAACAGTCAGCACTGAGTGGATGCTATTCTCATGCTATGGTAAAGAGTACCTGTACCCAGTTGATCAAGGTGATGACAAAGGTGGAACTCCAGGTGAGCAAACTGGAGGGAAACACAGAGAGATGGGACAAACCACGGGGTGAAACAGGAGTCGACTCTGGTGCACGCAGCCAGGGCTGTTGGAGTCACAAGTTGATCACAAGTGCTTTGAGAGCCAGATTCACTTGCAGAACTGTGAGAAATAAGGAACACAAAGTTCAAGAAGCTAAATTTCCAAATATAGTGAAATATCTTTCTATAAGGGTTCTAAAGCTAGCACCTATAATCCTATAGTCAATATGTTATCATCAAATCTTTTGTATTTACTCACATAAGCTAGTTGTTTTTAAAAATGCAGTTCATGTTGATTATTCCTTGTGCGTTATTAGCAGAAACATTTCAAAGGCCTCCTCAAACTCCAGGCCACATTGACCTACCTGTAATTCAATTTTCTTCCTTGTCACATATCACATAACTTATGGGCAATTTATTTTCATATTAGTTTATGACTAACACCAATTCAGAATATGACTCTGCTGTTCAACAAACCTAGTACTTTGTGTCACTATAAATGTTTCACTTTTGTTTTACTTCTCCAGATGGTCTATATCCATATTCCCATATGAATTAGTCAATACTCCTT
This sequence comes from Aselliscus stoliczkanus, assembly GCA_033961575.1. Taxonomy (NCBI): domain Eukaryota; kingdom Metazoa; phylum Chordata; class Mammalia; order Chiroptera; family Hipposideridae; genus Aselliscus; species Aselliscus stoliczkanus. The sequence continues at coordinate 32,294,546 of CM066731.1, forward strand.
ATTGTACACCCTATGAAAACTATACTAGGTGCCATAAAATTCATGACTATGTCAGAAGAACCAAGGTTCCATGGACAATTAGCCTGCATGGGTCCTCTCTTCACTTACCCATTGCCTAACACCATTTTATACAAGTAAAATCTGATTAAAAGGATTAGTGAAGGCATCTATAGGAGGAAAGATGTTTGTACATGGTGGTGGCTGGTGTCCATGGGAAACACACTGCCTAGTTGCCTTGCCTCCGTGCTAGCAGATGCAGAATAGCTGGGGAATGGGAGGGGGCAAGGTTTGTTCTGGTAATGATAGATACTGAATTGATGCTGCCCTAATCCCACTCATCATCTTCCACCCTCTTATTTCCAAATCTAAAATTTGCTTTGCAGCTATAGTAGCCTGGTTCCTAAATCCATGAAGAGCGTAGAGGAGAAACACCATAATTTATAGTATCCTAGGGAGAACTACAACAGGAAAAAATAAAGGAATAAATTCTTGGTTTTCAAAGAACTCACGGTCTAACTGGTGATGTCAAGATACGTAGACATTTAGAAACATTACAAAACAAAACCACCACCCAGGAATAGGAAAGTCAGAAGTGCAGCCAGGGTGAAAACATAAGAGGAACTCGGAATAGTGCACTGTGAAGCATGTGGAATTCTCAGTGTGAATCTTCAGCTAAATTTTGAAAGAGGTTGTGGATAAGCCGGTGAAAATGAAAGCTAGGAGCATTCCAACGTGTTTACTGAGTGTTTAACTTCAAGGACGTTCTCGTTATGTGGTGGTATTTACTGCAATGTTAGTAAATCTCCATTGCATACAAAGAAAACACAAACTCTGTGGTCCTATGTTATTAACTAAGTGCTATGTGCAAAAACGCAGCTAAGTATACTCTTAAAACTTTCTATAAAAAGGCACACTAATGCAAATAGCTTTCTAGGAATTTATCTGTAGAGTTACAAAGAAAAGATTTCATCGGCAAGGTAAAATTAAAACGTATTTATTCAGAAAGAGCAAAATGTATTAGTTGTCATGTGGCTTACACATATGAACTCTTTCCGTATGTTACTTTAAGAAGTTGTTAGAAGTAGGCTACAATGATAGTCAAATATTAAAATCCAGGTGAGAGTTATGAGAAATGGTGAGTACACAATTTGAGGTTTATCTGAAACATTTTTCTCACCAACTACAGTTTTGACACTCGTGAGATTGTCCGTGATTTATTTTTCTGTCTCTTGAGAGTAGCAGATACTATAACATATTGAAAAAGGTTACTAAAACATCATGAGTATGTGCCACAATCTTTATTTATAACAAATTGGATTAATTCTTCACTTTTCTGAAGTTGAATGCACAAATAAATGATTAAAAGATATATATATATATATTCCTAACATATTCCAGTGGTCAGCACTATCTCATTTAATCTTGAAATTATGACTAAAATGGTTACTGGATTAATCTACATTTAAAAAATTTATACTTTAAAAAAATCTGAGTCAATTAATATGGCATATATAATCTGAATGTGCTTTAACTGTATTTTGAATCAATAAAATTATAGTTTTTTGGTACTCAACTTGATCATTATATACCGTAAAAGTAGCATATACATATTTACTTTTTATATAAGGATTACAAAGATCTAAGTGTAATAGAACTAAATAGTCATAAATATGAGAATGATGACCCTGCTAAGCACATTTATAGCAGCTACATTTGTATAATTTCCTTAATTAAGTACAATGGACTTGATCTGATCCAGATCTCAAAATGAAAAAATTAACTTATGAGATACATAATAAGCAGAAATAGAGAGGAAAGTAAAAATGGCTCCTAGAAGCAAGATCTCTCAAATAATATAATACATAGAACTCAAGATTCAGCAGTTAATTCAAATATCAATATATTCCTAACGGCAACTCAAATTTTAGAATAGTGGAAATATTCTAAACAGTAGAAAGTATGGGTATGGCAGGAGTTTTACATATTAATACCTTCATTTTAGTCAAAGGGTTACTTATCAACTGTTCTGAGTGACCTATAGAGGGGTATCAACTCCATAAGACTAGATCTTGATTGATCCGGATGCACAGTGGGGACCCAGGCATAATTCTCAAAGATTCAGCCCTGGATATCACTCAGGGAGAACCTCTTTAGTGCTGTAGATACTCAGCAATGATCTGACTTCACTGATGAACGCTTGAGCTTGTCTCTGGGTCTCTCTTGGGGAATGAGGGTCTTATAATACAGCATCATACAGCACAGATATTAAGAAAAGAATGGCGAGGGTGAGGGAACTTAAATAACAATGCTTGCGCTGCTATCACTTATATTGTAATCTTGGGCAAGTTATATCACCCGGCTAAATAAAAGTTTTCTGGTTTGTAAAGTGAGTCTAGTAATGGGAATTACTTTTTGAGTATTAAATGAGATACTGCATATAAAATGTTTAGCATAATGTCTAGCACTCCATCATAGGAAAAAAAACCAACCAAAAATCCATCCCTCTTTTTCTGGCAGGCAAACAGGGTACCATACTGGGCACTCAGTTTTACATTAATTGTTGGTGATTACCACTAGTTCCTCAGAAGTATCTTACAATATCATACTGAAACTCATCTCAGCACGGCCTGTCTCTCAAACTCTGGTTCCCCTACACCCTCTCCTGGCTACTGCAAAAACACTGCTCTGTGCGTCTGGGGGGAGCACCGCACTCTGAGAGGAGCCAGGGAGGATGTGTGCACCGGCACTACCCTGTTGTCTCTACTCCATAGAACTGTCATTTAAAAAAAACATTTAATTGTAACCCAAAACAAGAAATACGCTTTTATTGTAACCTAGTACACATTAAAATGGAGGAGGGGGTAGGAGGTTTACTGAAAATATAATGCACTCTGATAGTTTTTGAAATACACTGATATTTTCTGAAAATGGTGGTAAGATATACAGAACATAGAAATTACTATTTTAACCATTTAAAACTATATAGTTCAGTGACATTAAGTACATTCACATTGATGTACAACTATCAACTCCATCCATCTCCAGAATTTTTTCACCTTCCCAAGTTGAAACGCCATATCCATTAAACAGTAATTCCTGATTCCCCTTCTCCCTCAGCCCTTGGCAAGCACCATTCTATTTTGTCTCTATAAATTTGACTATTTGTGGTATCTCATTTAAGTGTAATTAAAAATATTTGTTCTTTTCACATTGATATTTTCTATTTTATTAAAAAAAATAATGATTGCAATCTGCTAAACCGATTTCATGACCCACTAATGGATTGCAATCTGTGGCTCAAAAAACAAGCTTAAACAGGCCCTCAAGTAAAGGACTCCTTTATATGTACTGACTGTAAAAAAAGTGTGTGTGTGTGTGTGTGTGTGTGTGTGTGTGTGTGTGTGTGTGAGAGAGAGAGAGAGAGAGAGAGAGAGAGAGAGATTTCTCCCAAGGTTCAGAGAATCAGCACCATGACACAGAGACTTCGTTAAGACCATCAGCCTAGAACTTTAGGTGAGAAACGGGGAACACTGAGTATTTGGGGGAATGTGTATGGGGAAGACTACCTGACAAAAGACCAACTCCCTGGAGGGGTTGTTACATAGAGTTCAATCACCAATTAATAGGAGACATTAAAGGACTTCAAGGGCCGGCCGAGTGGCGCGGTGGTTAAGCGCTGGCTTGGGAAGCCAGCAGCCCCGGTTCAGGTCCCGCATAGGAGGGCCAGCGACACTGCCCTCAAAAAAAAAAAAAAACAAGAAAAAGGAAAAGGGCTTCAAAAAGATACTTGAATAAAACACAAGCATTCCTTCTACGCAAGGGAGAAAAGGCAAAAACACATTTAGCCCTAGGAAAGAATTTCCTGGATAAATCCTGGATTACATCATTGTATGACTACAAACATAGTTGACAAAGCAGTTCCAAATGTCAAAATGTATGTCTGAACGGTTTATAAAAGTCAAAAGTTTTTAAAAAAATGGTACCCAACTACTTTAGATACACCTGGGAGCCAAATAGAGGGGAACAATATCTGGAGATCATAGTCACCATCCGGTAGGAGAAAGCACAACCAGTGGGAGAAAAGAAATGATCCAAGGCCTTGACCATCAAAACTCTTTCTCTGATTCCTCCGCTGTTTATATATGCAAGAATCAAGGCTTTGGGAAATGGAAAGCATCTGCGCTCTCTCTCTCTCTCTCTACACACACACACACACACACACACACACACACACACACACACTGCTGGGACCACGAGAAAAATCTCTCTTTATTGACACATCCAAAGATGAAAGTATCCGCCAGACCTCACCAGAGTTTCAATTTTCATTGCACGAAGAGTCACACGCCCTAAGCTACTTCCCTTTCCATGATGCCTTCTTCCATGAACGGGCGTTTTGTGGGGTGTGGAAAAAAAGTCCTTGTAAGCAATCTTCTCTCACATGTTTCAGTGTGAGAAAATGGCCATGCAGTATGAACAAGAAACCACTAAAGACTTGGCACAGGTGAGCAGAGTTTTAGCATTATCATCAAACAACTTCTATGTTAAGATCTGTAGTTATGGTTGTGCTACATGATGATTGCCTGTACTTTGTGTGACTACATATCACATACTTCTGGAGTTAGCCATTTGAGGTGAAGGTAAGAGGGGAAACAAAGTTGAAAGTTGTTCTGGTCCATCAGAAGACATCTGATTGATACCAAACCCCAGGAACCAGCAAGGTGGCCCAAAGCCCGAGAGGTTGGCCCACCACATTTATTTCCCTTGTTTCCCTCCTAGTGCCATCACTGGGAGAGAAATTGTAAATTCCAAACAGAGTGTGTGCTTGCTGGCTATGTTCTGTTTGCTTACTAGAATCATTTTCTACCCTTCCCCATCCTCTCCTTTGCTCCAAAGAGCTGCTTTGTCCTCTGGTTTGTTCTTTGGTTCAGCCAGTGAGAGGTGCCCAAGGAGATTAGAAAGTTGGAGGCGAGGAGGGTGAGGGCTGTATTTCCCTGACTCCTTGTCTGTATCTCCATATGTTGCTGTGTCCCTCTATCCAAAGCAGCTGCAAACACCTGCTTGGAGCTACTTTTTAGTAATGGCTCCATCACCTGGCTCCTCCAGGCCTAAGAGAGCTATGGTTCCCCAGGGTTCCAAGCCCCATTGCTTAACCCTGCCCACACTTTTGTAAATAGTCCTTTTATTAAACTCTTCTCAATCACCCAGTATGAGTGTGCCATCTGTTTCTTGTCAGGACCTAACTGATAAAGGGGGTTTATTTAGGCTTTGCCATGGGTGTGTAGGCAAAAACATACATGATGAGATTAAAGATAAATAGCTGAAATGGATATCTGGTCAGGGCTTAAAGGCTGTATCTCTTGCCTCCAGTCCAGTGCACAGCAAATTGGAGTCAATACTACCGTGGAAACTAAGCTTGAAGTTACTCTCCTTCAAATGCTACGGTCAAAAATATATAATCACTACCAATCACTTATTTTCCTATGATCAAGCAAGGCATTAGTTAAAGTAAGTGGGAGGTAGTTATTACAAATACAGTGATTGAATGACAAATAATATACCCATATGGGACAAACAGACAAGGGTTTAAGAGACTGAATCTTTTGTCTCCAGTCCTTTGTTGAAGGCTACCTACCACCCCATGGACTGATTAGCTCCTATTCATTACTTAAATCCTCAGCTTAGGAATCAGTTTCTCAAGGTCAAATGCTGATTGGCAATAGAGCCAAGACTTAAACCCAGGCCTTCTAACTTGAAATTCTCTATTAAGTAGTGCTTCTATTTATATACATACAGTGGTGCCATTACTGCTGGGCTGCCCTCCACTGTTGCAACTTTATGACAACTTTATGACAACTTGCGGACAACACGCCTTCTTTGTTTTTAAAGATTAAGCTTCATGCGAGTTATTTTTATGAACTTCCTTCCAGTAATGTACAACGGTCTGATGCATATCCTTCTCAAATCACTAAAAGTATTATTTATGATAAGATAATCTCTAATCGTAAAAGTGTCACGTTTTTTGTCCAGTTCTAGTTTCTTGTGACAGACTATGCTGGAACTAACTATAGTAGTTTCCTTTTGCATGATGTGTTGACATGTTATCAAAGTACTGATGTTTTATTTCTAGAAACTGGATGAAATTTATTTAATGTCTATTTTGAAATGTCTTAATAGCATTTTATTATGTTAAATCAACTCTTTAAATTTAATTTCGTTAATATCAATTCTACCCAAAAAATGGTTAATATCAAACAATCTAAAGTAAGATGAATTGGGAAATATTAGGTGAGGACAAAAGATCTGTGCTTACAATGAAAAATCCCAGGTGACAACAAAAGATCTGTGCTTACAATGTCAAAAGCTTGGTGAAAAATTGCCTTAATTTGCATAAATTTCCATTCCCTAAAGTTTCCACATTTCTGTAGTGCTACGCTTCACACAAAAGTAATTTTTATGAATGTTTCAGATTCTGAGGCACTAACCTTGTCTAAAATGCTTTCTTTCAATGATTAAAATGCATTCTTTCATAATTAGAATCAAGAAATGATTTCCAACTTGATACTATTAATGAAACTCAGATTTTAAAAAATCAATTTCATTACCCATAGCTCTATTTTTTGAGGTTTCCTGGTTTCTGACTAGGTAACCTCTACTTAGATTAGCCAATCTTTTTATCCATCTGCTAACTTCTCACAGGATGGGTGCTCTTTTCACTGCTGCATTACACATACGCGTAGGTAAAATCAAGATTGTACTCCTTGGGCCAGTCGAGTGGCGCGTTGGTTAAGAGTTGGCTTGGGATGCCAGCTCTGAGCAGCAGGGCCCTGGTTTGGATCCCACATAGAGGGCCAGTGATGCTGTGCCTTCTATAGCTAAGATGGTGAACAACAGCTAGACCTGGAGCTGGGCTGCTATGAGTTGCCGGTGACGGCATAGGCTGCAGTGGGGCTGCAGTAGGCTGCCATCAGCTACCGTGAGTGGCTGGCAGCTTTGTGAACTGCTGTAAGCGGCCGTCCAATGGCCGGCGAGCAAGTGCCTCACCCAGGAAGAGTGCAATGATAATACCAACATGGGCAGTGAAACGATGTCCTCCACAACTAGACAGAACAAAAGGACAGCAATCTGTCTGTTCCCCTTCCCCGATTCCCCAACACTGTTCCCCTTCCCCAATTCCCCAATAAAATCTTTAAAAAAGAAGACTGCACTCCTCTAATACACTTTCACTAGTTTTATGTTACTAGGTAATGTACTAGGAAGGTAATTATTTTTGAAGACTCCAAATGACCTAGAAATAAAATAGATAAATCATAAAACATATTATTATTAAGCATACAAAATAATCAATGAAAAACACTGTGGGACTTCGGATTAAAATGTTAATAGAGGTTATCTCACTGTGATATGATTATGCATGGTGTTATTTTCCTTATTTCCCAAATGTTCTTCAATGAACATACATTATTATTAATAAAAAAGAGAAAAACCATTCACAACTATATATAGTATAAAGTAGTATTCAGAATATCAAATGGTGTGCTATGATTATAACCTTGTAAAGGCATATAATAATGGCCAAAATTAAAGGTAACAGAAAAGAGAAAACAGTTGATTTGCAGCGTGTTTGAATGGTAGAGTCTTTTTCTCTGTGTTAGTGTCATATGTTGTTTGAGGGGGAAAAAAAGGAAGGGATTATATAAAAGGAATAAGATACTGCTAACACCAATTCTTCAGGAGAATTGGAAGGCAGGACACTGAAAGTGATGAACATAGGCCCACAGTACACATAATATATGATCCAAGAAAACGATTCCACTGATTGTGTTGTAGTCTCTTTTTTTCTTTTATGGGGGAATGGACAGAAAGTGGTGAAAAACAAGTTGAAACCATTCTTCCTCTAAGTTAGTGGATATATTAAGCAGGCAAACATTGGAAATGGGGATAATCTGGCCCTTCTTTGCCACTAACCCGATATCCTGTAGAAGGTGTGGAACAGGAAGTTCTGGGTACATGATTTGGAATACCCAGGGTGGAAGAGATTCATTATGTTCAAATGGATACCAGAGCTGGATAAAACTTTGGCTATCTGAAATCCTTTAGGTATAAGTTATTTTGGTTAGCCAAATTTTTCTAATGTCTGGAGGTTTATCTTTCAAAGTTATTTTTAAAACCACTTAAGAAGGAACCATTTCCAAAATTTATCTTTTTTCAAGGAGACAATTTATTTAGCCTTTCTTTCAATGCTCCAGGGTTACCATTACACATATTGATTATTGTATCATTAAGTGTCTATTGAGGTATGTATGGCTCTTTTCCTCTATTTTTTTTTTTTTTTTTTTGGTCAGAGTGACTGGACAGCTTGCTTTCTGCAATTTTTTCTTCTTATATTTAAGAAAGAGGTTTTTAGTGAGGGCTTACAGGACCGCAATATGAGTAAAACACAGGATTTTTGAAACATCAGCTTCTGTCTTGCTTCCTGGTTTTCATCAATAGTTCAGGCAGATACAGCTGCTAAACAGCTGAGATACAGCTAAATGAGGGGTCACTAGGTAAGATAACTTGATGACTGCTTCCTAGTACAATGTCACTATTTCATTTTACACTGAGTTACCTTTGATCGTCAGCTCCATTTTGACTGCTGTTCAGGACAATTCTCCAAAGATCCGAGGATACCAGTTTCTTCTGGTCATTCACAAGATTGATATCTGGCAACTGCAGTTCACAAACTTTACTTTCAGAGAGACTAAATTCTCGAAATGCAACAAAAACCTTCTGGAGTTCATCCCAGTATTCCAAACTACAGGGAATCTATATTAAAATAAAAAATATTTTAGAGGTTGTAAATAGAAATGTTTCCATTTTGTTGAAATCCAAATTAAACCTGTATCAGTTAGCCTTTTTCAAAGGAATAAGGTTGAAAATGACAGTAGTTTAGAATTTCTCTAGAACGAATACTTATAGTCATCCAGTTTACTTATTTTATTTTAAAAGACCCATTTAAGAATAATATGTGAAAACAGCCAAGAAAGTTTTTAAATAAAAGAGAAAATAGGGAACAAACTCTACCAGGTGTTAAGTGTATTATACAGTTATAGTAACTAAAACATGAAGTTGGAGGGCTGGCCAAGTGGCTCGTTGATTAACAGTTGGCTTGGAGTGCGAGCTCTGAGCAGCAGGGCCGCCGGTTCGGATCCCACGTGGGCCAGTGACGCTGCGTCCCCTACAGCTACGATGGTGAACAACAACTTGTTCTGGAGCTGGGCTGTCATGAGTCACTGTCCATAAGCTACTACCACGAGTGGCCAGCAGCCAGTGTGAGCGGCTGGCAGCTGGCGAGAGCTGCCGTGAGCGGCCATCCAATGGCTGGCAAACAACTGCCTCAGCCGGGAAGAGCGCAATGATCACAATACCAACATGGGCCAGTGAAGCAGTGTCTTCCATAACTAGACTGAAGAAGAAAAGGACAGCAACTTGTCTGTTCCCCTTCCCTGATTCCCCAATGCTGTTCCCTCCCCGAATTCCCCAATAAAACCTTTTCTAATAAAAAAATGATAAAGTTGGAGTAATAACATACAAATAGATGAAATAATAGAATAAAAATAGTATGAGATGTAAATACAGATACATTTTAGTATGTGATGAAGGTGCCAACTCAAACAAGTAGGGGAAAGATGGGAAATGAGGTTGCAAGAACTAGCTAGCCATTGGGTAAAACCAAAGTGGGTCTCTACATCATTCCTGTATGAAAGTAAATTCCAAAAGGATCAAATCATTAAAGGCTAAAAACTGAAAGCGTAAGAGAAAAAAATCAGTTGATATTTTTATCACAGTAGGGCAGGCATCCTTTTCTATGTATCACATGAAACTCATGTAAAAAAAACCAAACAACCAAATAACCCCACCACAATTGATAAAATTGAATTAAAAAATAACAAACTAGGATAAGATAGGTAATAAGCAATGATAAATCTAGGAATAATTATTGTGATAACAGAGAGCTCTTATAAATCATTGAAAAAATGATAAATAGCATATAGAAAATAAGCAAAGGTAGTTGTTGGAAGATGCGATTAGCCAGGGGCCTTGAATGTCCCTGCATGTTCTTACTAGGTATGCAAAGGGTGCACAGCCCTCAAAGCTATTAACTGGGGCTACTTCTTAGGTTGTGTTTGCAGAGAGAAGCCTTAAGGGATAAGGTAGTCTCTCTTCAGGACAAACAGCAGGTTTGCTTTAAAAGACGTGGATGTGACAAACTCCATGGTCCTCAGCTGTGTCACATATCTACTTCATGCATAGCATTCCCCTGGGGGCCCTTCTGCAATTGCCTTCTTAGGACTTGGAGGCAAGAAAGAGAAACCAATGCCAATATGATGTTCATGCTGCTGGCCATGACACGAGTAACGATGTTCTTTGTTTCTGACCCAAGAATCTTATGTCTTCTGCCAGCATCCATCAAACAGACAAGCTAATTAATTAGGTTGCATAGGTAAAAATCCCAGATTCTGAAAGCACGTAGTTCACAGAAGAACCAATCTGTCAACATGAAAAAATACTCAACTTCACTAGTAATTAAAGAAATTCAAATTAAAGTAATAATATAATATTTTTATTTATTAGTTTTAAAAGACTGACAGTTCCCATTTCTGTAGAGGTGGGGGAAAAAGCATTTCTATCCAATATTTTTGGAGGGTAATTTGGCAATATCTATTAAGTGCTTGGAAATATACATCTAATTTGTTTTACAGAGATTCCAAAGTGTGCGCATGTGTGCATCTGTGTGTATTAACTTCAGTAATGTGTGTATTAGTAAGAAATTGGTAACAATTCAAATATCCATCAACAGGGGATTAAATATGACATAGAGATCTATTAAAAATTTATATATGTATATGCATATGTATGTATCTATATGCTTGAAGTTACTCTACTCTCTATAGAACATGTAATCAATGAATTATAACTGCTAAAATGAATAAGCAATATTTATATATGCTAACAAAAAACATCCAAGATATATTACTAACAAAAAAAATTAAGTTTTAAGACAGAACATGTGGGTTGACCCTATTTATCTTTGGAAAAAAAAAAGAGTGGGCTCAGATTTGCCTCCTCTTTTGGAAGTATTCCCTAATTACGTACCATCCTCAGAACTGATTACTGCTTCTCTTATGTCACTTTTATATTTAAAATACTCCTCTATCATAGAACAACTACTTTGCAATTCCTTATTTACATCTTTGTCTCTAGTTGACACTGAGATCCTTGAGGAAAAAATGGCACATTATTTTAAAAAATACTCTTAGCATCTAACAGTTTTGGGGACATAATTGGATCTTAATAAAAGCTTCCTGAATGAACATATTTCTCCTTACCTTCCTTTCCTAAATAAGTGACTCTTAATCTTTTAATGGGAATAATTTTACCTCCACCTACAACGAAGTTTCTTTTCTTTCAACAGGAACTTGAGTATCCATGTGTGGAGAGATGCTAGATGGAAGAAAGGAGAACAAAATGGCTACACATAAGAGGCTAACAGTGTCATGGACAGAGCCATATGTTCTGGTCAGTGATAAGGACAAGTAACATATCCATAGTATTCTGTTTTTAGCCACCATTTCTTGAAATTCTCTTTTCTTCCTTTCCATGCATACTTTTCTCTAACTTTCTCCTCTCTAGGTCTTTGTTCTTATATACTTTCTCAGCCTGAAATACCCATGGACTCCCAAGTTTCTCATTGTCTCATGTTTAAATCTTTTCCATCCATCAAGGTTCAAATGAAATACCCCTTCTTTTAGCCTTTTCACCTCCACATGGAAAAATTCTCTCCCTTTTCTGAACGCCAATAATTTTTTTTAGCTCCTATCACTGTATACCTCATGCTACAGTTATTTCTATACATGATATCTTCTCTGGTAGACACATTCCTTGAGGGAATGATTTCCATTTGGCTAAGCTTTGGATTTTCACAGCACCTGGAAAGTATATATAGTGAATGTTCAAAAAATGTTGCTGAATGAATGAATGAATAATTCATGAATGAATGAATGGATGAATCACACACTGGGAGACACAGCCCATGTCTGACACATTAAAAATTCTCCACAAAAAAGTATAGAAGATGAGAGCATAAACTTTGGAGTCAAACCAAATGGAATTCAACACTAGCTCCATTAGCTATAGGTCTTTGGGTAAATTAATTTTTTAAACATCTGTTCCCATATCTTTAAAAAGGGGATAATAACAGAACTACTCTCATGAATTACTGTGAGGATTAAAAGAGACAAAGCATCTCATTTAATACTACACAGTAAAAGCTTAAGAAATGTTAGCTTCTAATTATTTATACTTCACACGCTCAAAGAACACTTCTGAAGTGTGGGTGTTGTTATCAGAATTAGGTAGGTTGTAATTAAGAGTCCTGTTTGTTAGATTTCTTAACAATGGGTTGGACTTGGAAGAAAATAATAAACCTTGAACCTAGATGTTCACGAACATTGTAATCATAGGTCAGTAGTTTTCTGCTGTTCACATATTACTTGAAAAATAAAGGAATATCTCATTGCTTAACTCTTTTCTGGATTCCCAATGACTGACAGTGAGTCAGTCCTTTGGCTTAGGACACTCATAACCAGAGGTAGATATGATGTGGGAAGTGGGATAAGACATATGTATAAAAATATAAGAATCGCAGATGTGGATTAGGTAAATGCTGCGGTGGCTCCTCTCACAACCAAAATTACAATTAAACTACAGAACAGTCATCATTGAGAATCACCTGAAATCTAGCTTAATAGAAGCCCTACAATTAAGGATATACAAAAGAAGCCATGTTGAGACTAGTAGAAGGAGGCTGGTGGACACATGGAACAGGCTGGTCCTACACTCACTTGTGGTAGTTAAAAACTGGGAGGGCTATCTCAGCTGCGGAGGTTCCCCTGATAAATGAGAGGTCCCAGCCCCACACCAGGCTCCCCAGCCCAGGATTCCAGTGCCAGGAAAAGAAGTCCCTACTACTTCTGGCTGTGAAAACCTGTGGAGATTGTGGCTGAGTGAAACGGAGGACTGCTGGAGTCCCAGGAGTTCCACCATGTGCTGGAACACGGACTTACTCACCGATGGACTTGTGCTAAGCTCCAGCACTGGGGCAACAGCCCAAAAGGTGCCAAGGACTTAAAGAGAACTAAATTGTCCGGGTTCAGGGTGAGGGACAGAGGAGCAGCATTCTCCCAGATAGAAATGCTGTCAGAAGCCATTGTTCCTTTATTGAACCCTCCCCCCACCCAGCAGAGTGTGGACACAGGCAGCCTCCATATCTGAGTCTCCATCAACCTAACTAACACCATTCATCCTACCCTGTGATTCCTTGAGACCTCACCCCACCCAACTTGCAGGCTCACCCAAGCCACTTCCAATTTCCATACAAACAGCTTGTTTTGGCTCATGCTGTGGAATTTCCTAAAATCTCTTAAAGTTTCATAAACCTCAGACAAGCAGCATCTGGTCTCAGCATGCCCTGTACCTCTTGCTAAGCAGACCTAAGCCTGGCACTAACAGCAGCCAGCCTCGGTTTGTAGCTTAGCCTCTCCCAGGTACCTGTAAGCCCTGCACAAGGGGCAACCATCTGTGGATCACTTTGTAGCTCATACCAACTGGTCTTGGGCAGGGCATAGGCAGCAGATGACCTTGGCTTGCAACAGAGAGCCACTCCTGAGAGGCTCCAGGACTGACACAATCTGGTGGCCAGCTTCAGGCTACACCAGAGCACCAACCAACCAACTCCACAAAAGACACACCCAAAGGGCAGACTAAGTAAGCACCAGAGGCCTGTTAAAGCGAATCTTGCTCCGTAGGGTCGGGTTCTGCACAACAGCTCCTCCACTTTAGTCACTGCCAGTCCTCACAACCAATCAGCCCGAGGGTCAGTTCCTCCCACTGACATGCAAACAGCAACCAAGGCTTAACTAAAACAGGAGGGCACACACAACCTACACAAGGGACACACCTGAAGCATCCAGCTCAGATGACCAGGGAGACTGCACCACTGGGCACCACAAGATACCTACTACATAAGGCCACTCTACTAAGATGTGGAGACATAGCAGCTTTACCTAATACATAAAGACAAACACTGGGAGGCAGCCAAAATGGGGAGACAAAGAAACATGTCCCAACAGAAAAAAAAGAACAAAGCTCCAGAAAAAGAACTAAACAAAATGCAGACAAGCAATCTACCAGATGCAGAGTTCAAAACACTGGTTATAAGGATGCTCAATGATCTCAGGGAGAACCTCAACAAAGAGATAGGAATCATAAAAATGGAGAAAGAACACATAAAAAAGAACCAGTTAGAACTAAAGAATACTTTAAAGGGAATCAACAGTAGATTTGATAAAGCAGAGGACTGAATTAGTGATTTGGAAGATAAGGTAGCAGAAAACACCCAATCAGAACAGCAAAAGGAAAAAAAAGAATAATAATAATAAAAAAAAAACGAGGCAGGTTAAGGGGCCTCTGGGACAACATCAAGTGTACCAACATTCACATCATATGGTTATTAGAAGAAGAGAAAGAGCAAGGAGTTGAAAACCTATTTGAAGAAATAATGACAGCAAACTCCTCTAACCAGGTAATGAAAACCCAGGAAGTGCAAAAAAAAAAATGTAGAGAATATAAGAATCTTAGTGGAAGAAGGTAAATTAATTTAGAAAAAGCATATTTAATACACCTATTTTTTACAATACAAATAACAAAATGTAAAGCCAAAATCATCTTCTTGGTAGAGAGGTTACATGGAAACGGGTAAAACAAATTGCTTGTTTCTGTTATTCTCTCTAGATGTTCTTCATTAAAATTAATACATAAAAACATATGAATATTAGCTGTGACAAGGAAAGCAGAGTTGGGCCTTAAGGAAAAAATCCTAGTAAGTTTTGATATACAAGGCGAGGGTTGGAATAGGTCCATACATAAGGCATTCCTAGCTGGGAACCATTGTGGGGGGCCATTAGGCAGTGTAAGGGCAATGCAAGTGGGCTATACCAATACTGAGCCTTGGTGAAAGAGGAATTGTGAAAATTCAAAATGAGAGATTTGGAAGACAACCAAAGAAAAAACTTTATTTAGTTCACAACTTTGTGTGAGGCTGGCTCTGTGGTTACATACTTCAACTGGAACATTCCAGGCTACTCTGAAAATTCAGAAAACAATAGAAAACTACTAAAGAAATACATCCCAAAATATGTCAGTTATGTGTTTGTCAGTATTTTCCTTTATACACCCTATTTTCCTTGGTTAATAAAGGAAAATTAATAAATTCACTCCAAATGAGACTTGTTGAAAAAAATTTTAAATTGTATGCCTATACATACATTTGCAAAAGCCACATATTAACCTCTTTTCCCATTATAAGAATATATTTGTCTTCAAAACTTCAAAAGAAAAGCTAATGACACTGAGTACAATTAGTATTTTAAAGGTAATTTTAGTCAATTATCCATTCAAATATATATTGAGCCACACATTTAAACCATATAGATATAATCTTTGTATTTTTCTGTTCCTTCATCATAAAAAAAATCTTACTGGTATAAAGTCCTGGCTCTACTATTTAAATCACTATTCTAAGGCCTTGAGCAACTTGGCTCTGAGCCTCATTTCCCTCATTTGGGAAATGTAGGTAATAAATACAATATAGTTTTTAGGCCGCATTAAGGATTTTGGACTTTACCTTCATGTCAACGCAGTATCTTTGAAGGTTTTGAAGCCAAGAAGTTAATGCCGTCAATTTATATTTTTAAAAACTCTGGATACTGTGCAGAGATTACTATGTTAGGATTAAAAACAGGTCAGCATAGATGTGAAAGGACCAATTAGGAGGCTCTGCAGTGGTCCAAGCTAGAAATGTAGCTTTAAAACTATAGCTTAGCATCTGGTTAATGGCAGTGGAGCGGTATGTGGGAGATTCTTGGGACATAAACATTTGTTGACTAGTTTAGATACGAGGAGAAAGAGGGCCAAGGATGCCTCCCAGGTTTCTGGCCCAAAAGCCACCGTATGGATGCTGATGTTGTATACTGGGATGGGTAGGACTGACTCGTGTTGCTGAGGGGTAGGTCTGTGGTATATGTAGGGTAGAGGAAGAGAGATCATGAATGAATTTTTAGATAAACTGAATTAGAGGCACCAATGAGCCACCTAAGTGGAAATCCTGAGTAAAAGTTGGCTATTCTGGGGAGTGGGAGAGGAGCTAACTGTTGATACATAGCTGTAGGTTTGTCCGACCCTAAACCTTTCGTTAGGAGAATGTAATGAAAGGACAGAGAGCCACAAAGTTTAGGGTATTTTAAAAGAAGCCATTGTAAGTAATGAGTTAATATAAACCGGTTATAAAGGGATGTGAAAACAGAGTAAGGTGGGGAGAAAGCAGAGAACTATAGGTTTATATGAATAACTAAAGTGGGGCTTGTTGAGTCAGCAGGCTGGAGAGATTGAGAGGCTGCAAGGGAGATTAGGATGCTGGGATGAATGATTTAGAAGGCTGAACACTTTCGGATGATAACAAGGCCAAGGGTTGATGTAGGAGTGAGTAGCTGGAATGGAGGAGAGCATCACAAGAATGAGGTGACCAAGCTAGGGTTTGGCTGGGTCATTTACATGGATGTTGATGGCAGTGAAGAAAAGGTCTGGAAACCATGGGCCAAAGACTTCTGAGAACGAGGGACAGTGACCCGAAAGTTAACAGATGCAACAACAAATAGCGGCGAGGATGATGTAATTAGATGGAGTGAGTCTCAAAGAAGGAAGATTTTACAGGTGGGTAGAAGAGTACAGACAAGTGACATTATTGAGCAAGGAGCATATCTCATCTCCTGACCCTCAGGTAAAAGGGATGTGAGAGAACAAACAGCCTCCATGTCACTGGGTGCAGAGTGTCCCAGGGACAGCAATATTTCCTTTAAGGTAAAGGGGTAGGGGAAATGCTTAAAGAAGAGGTTGAGGTTTAGGGGAGTTCACTAATCACAGACCAGGTGTGCCACAGGGCTCAGTGGGAGGCTTTAGGAAGTAGAGGAGAAAGGACATTGGCAAGAAGAGGACAAAGGGATAAAGATCTGATCTTAGTAAGAATGGATACATCTTATAGTTTGGGCAGTGACTAGGAAAGAGGGAAGCAAGGCATGTGTTGGAACTGAGTCCTGATTTAGGAGGGGTAGGGGCAATGATTGTCATTCCAAAAGCAGCGTGCTTCTTCCCAAGACCTGGCTTGCCTTCTGTGTGTTCTCTGACAAGTATTCTTAAAGAACTGCAGCTATTTCTCTAACAAACTCAGGGCACAGAGTCTGATTTGTGGTACACGTTTAATAAATAGTTTTTAAATTAATAAATGAAGATAGGTGCTGAAAAGATAACAATCTTAACTCTTTAATAGTCTTGTATTCTAAATAGGTCTTGTTTCATATACTGAGCCCTTCCTTCAAATTATTTTACAATCACACCCACTTCTAATAAATTTTCCATTAGCTCACTAATCTTCCTTTGCCTTTCCGTTAGAAGTTGAGACTGCCCAGCTAATCTTTAGGTCAGTAGTAACATAATTAAATTAAAATCTAATGCAGTCATATCGTGCTTCATATGGTAGCAATTAATTATTCTCAAGGAGTAACTTTGGGCTCTATTTTGTGTGACCTATTTAAAATAACTTATTATGTGCTTTTAGGTTTGAAAGAGATGTGAATGATCTTTAGTTATAGATCTATAACTGAGGATTTATTATTAATGCCTGCACTGAATAACTTGAAGGGAAGATGACTATTCCAAGAAAGTTTGGTTGCCAAAAAATAGTTTAGAAAGCCTGAATATCTAGTACTGAGTCATGGGAAGTGGGAACAAGTAAATTGGTTTCACTGGAAAACATTCCACATGTAACACATGGTACATTTCAAATGAATGTCAAGATTATATATATTTTTATTACATTTTGTTTTCCTATGCATTATTTGACAGGACCTAAAAAATTAGCCAGCCATACATAATAAACTGTACTCTAAACATATGTGGTCTTTGCATATGAATATATTTTAGGTTGTATATCTGCCAGTTGGTAAGAGCACACGTATTTTTGCATTTAAAATGTTATTCCACAATTTGTTTCCATTTGATGGCTAATTTGGGAAGATTTGCATGTGTGTTGGCGATTGAAAAATATTTTTGGTACAAAGAATATTTTGGCACTTAATTTGTTTTTATTACTTAATAGTACTGCCAAGAGTATTAGCAGGGCTGCAACTGCCCATCTGTCTTCATAGATAAATAGCTCTGATTTCTTTGTGCAGGGGCTGCTGAAGCTGGACCATCCCATCTCTGCCCACTCAGCCCCACTAAGCAACCGAGGCAAAGGATACACAGGAAGTGTCTTCCTGTGTTTACGCGCACAGTGAAGAGCCGGTCAGTAGAGACAGAAGAGATCTAGCAAGTGATGTATTCTATCAGTCTGCTTAATTGTCCTTTCCTTTATATTATGACAAAATTGAGGGAGCTGGCTGTGTAGGGCTACTTGGGGAGCACAAAGCAGTGCTTTCCATTCAGGACTACGTTAGTAAAGCCTGGTTACAGCAGAGAATATCATCTTAATCACTATTTCCACCACATTTCCCGATTTCTCAGGATACCAAGTCAACAGGTGATTTAGCAAGGGGAAGAATTGTTGCTTTTCCATCATCATCCATATTTTTTGTAGTAGCAATAATAATAATAATATTGATGGCAGCTGTAGTGGAAGAAACTCCCTTGTGGAAAACCCTTTACAATTTGCAAAGATTTTTCTTGTACATTGACTTATAAAGGAAAATATTACTCCCATTTTACAGATAAGTTAACTGTGGCTCAGAAAAGTTAGGTAATATGTTTAAGATTACACATTTAATACATGGCAGATTTTTGGCTATAAAAATTTACGCTCCTTTGGATTAAAGAAGAAAAATAGAGCCTATAATGTGTCTTTTACAATGACCAGTTCCCGTTTCTTTAAAGTGGATTCTAAGGAAGAAATCTAAATGCAGAATACACTTTGATTTTACCATTCATCTCAGCCATTTATAGTTACTTAACTTGGCAAACTGTTTTCTCTTTAGCTGTCTGTTTCATTCAGCACTTTGAATATGGTTCTTGCTTTACCTCTAGCCTCTATTTTTGCTGATAAAAAACCAGGTGTTAATCTCACTGAGTATCCTTTATATATGATAAGTCATCTCTCTTTAGCTGCATTCAAGGTTGTCTTGACAGTTTGATTGTGTTTGCTATGGAAATATTTGAGTTTATTCTATTTGGAATTCACTGAGTTTCCTGGATTTGGAGACTCATGTTTTTCATTAAATTTGGTGACTGCTCAGCCATTCTTTCTTCAAAAATTCCTTCTTCCCTTTTCCCTCCTTTCCTTTGAAGGACTCCCATCACACACATACTGATGCGCTTGGTGGGGTATTCCACAGGCCGCAGGCTCTGTTCATTTGTCTTCATTCTTTTTTCCTTTCTGTTCTTCAGACTCAATATTATTTCAAGTAACCTACCTTTAAACTCACTGATTCTTTCTCCTGCCTGCTCACATATGCTGTTGAAGCCCTCTACTGACTTTTCATTTCATTTATACATTTCCAATTCTGGGATCTCTATTTGGTTCCTTTTTCTTTATAATTTCTATCATTTTATTGATATACTTACTCTATTTGGTGAGACATCATTTTCATGTTTCCCTTTAGCTATTTAGACATAGCTTCTTTTGATTCTTTGAACATATTTAAAATAGGTGGTTAAAATCTTTGTCTAGTAAGGTCAACATCTAAGCTTCTAGGGTAGTTCCTATTTTTTTCTTAAAGATTTTTATTGAAATATAGCTAACGTACAATATCATATTAGTTTCAGGTGTACACAATAGTTATTCAAGATTTATATACCTAAAGAAGTGATCACTGTAAGTCCAGCAACCACCTGACACCATACCATGCTATCACAATATTATTGACTATATTCTCCATGCTGTACATTATATCCCCATGACTTATTTGTTTTATACCTGGAAAAATGAACAGGTACAGTTCCTATTGATTGCTTTTTCTCCCCTGTATATGGGCCATACTTTGTTTCTTTGTATGATATAAAACTTTATTATATTAATGAATATCATTACCTATATTACTATTATTATGTTATTAATAAATAATGGCAAGTATGTAAATCAGATTCTCTCCCTTCCCCAGGACTTCTTGTCATTTGTTGTAGTTGTTCATCTAGAGCCATTTAGGAACTAATTCTAAAAAGTATGTATTCTTCGTCAAATGCCACTGAAGTTTCTACTCAGTGAGCTCAGTGGTCAGTTAATGACTACACAGATATTTCCTTAAAGGTCTGGAACCAGTAAGGACCCCCAGTCTTTGCTGAGGGGCTCCTTGTGCCTATCGAGGCATGCCTTCAACTCTATGTTAGCCTTCCCTTCCTACCTGAACAGCGCCTTGAGGCCAGCCAGAGGTGACCGCGTGGGGCCTTCTCAGGTCAGTCTTGCGCATGTGGTGCACTGCCACATGCATATGTATGGTCTTGTAGTCTCCCCGGAATTCACTGGAGCTTTTTAAAGCCTCTGTGGATATCTCATTCCTCATCTTTTCCTTTTAAGCTTTTTGATTAGCTTAAAAGTTTATCTGTTACCCTCTGCCTCAAGCAGCTTTAAAATGAATTAATTTCCTTGAATTCTTTGTGACATCCACCCCATGGGGTGATGGCTGTAAAGGCTTTCCACACTGGAACATTTCTAATTGATAACTTTTGAAGTGTAATCATTGTAAAACTCTCATTTTGTTAACAGAAAGTTATTTGATCTCATTAATCGAGTAAAAGTATATACAGCATTTATAACAATGCCAAGGTGGTGATAAGACCAAATATATTCCCCAGTGGAGAATGCACTGAAAAGATTAGAGGTAAATAGGCTAAAGAATTTTTAATTGATGACTTTCTGAAAGAGAGTAGGTTAGTGGGTAGTTAACATACAAGAAAGTGAGGTCTGAGCATGAAATAGTGGATTGAAAAAGACAATGTATATATATATAGAAATTTGGATAGCAATATACACATTAAAACCTAATAAGCTAAAAAAACAGCTTTGCCTCTACAATAAAGAAGAGGTTTCCATGTATGATTATGATCAGACTTAATTGTTCCTTTTAGACACAAAGAATATTTCTTATAATCAGTTATTTATAATTACACAGGAGAAATATTCACCACACAGAACAAATGCAATTGAGTAGAAATACCTTTCAATACCTAATAATTAAAAATAAAATGTATTCTGATAATGGCATTTATCAATTTTTGTGTTTCTATTCCAAAGTATAAATCTACCATTTAACAATGACATAAAATATAAAAATGTTTGCAATCTCAAATGTTTTAGCTTAAAATATTATTTCTTTTTATATGTATTTGCTTTTTAGTTCATTTTGAAGAATGAAAAGAAACCTATACATCTTCAACTAATAGAAGTCATACAAAAAAAAAAAAACAACCTTAAAATATTGGAACCAGTTGAGAAACCACAAGTATTCAAATGCAGGAAATCATGATTTTATAACATTTTAATGTGATCTACTCTTGGGAAACAAAGTTAACCAAACCCTATTTCTGTACAGGAAATATTCCAGCACACAGTTGTAATGCACTGTGGTGAAGGGGTACAGCTGCAGATTTTTCACCTGTAATGCCCCACTGGTATTGCGGCTTACTGCATTGCATCAAGCCTGCCTTCCTGTCCGGAAAGCCCTCTAAGTACAAACAAGACTCTAAGTCCAGATTTTATTTTCCCTTGGTATCAGAATATGGTAATTTAAGAGCCCTGAGAAATACTTTTTAGCCTTTAAAAGGAAATATGCAACATTCTTTTATTAGGATCTACGTTTGGGTTGGTTTTCAAAAACTTAACATATGACCCAGTTATCTTATCAATTTATCAAGCTACCAAGTTTCAAGCAAATGCAGGTGTGTAATATGACATCTTTCAAGATAATATTTTTCCTTAAAGAGAAATAATAAAAATATATTAAGAACTTCTGAGTCAAAACTAACTTAGAGCAGAGGAAACCTTACTATTTTATAGTTTCTTTTAAAAAGACTACAAACCCTAAACTCAATATTATGTTCAAGTCTCATCTCTAACTGTTCAGGTATTTTATTCATTTGTATGAAATAGTCAAATATATATGGTATGCTGTAAAGAATACTAACTGGGAATCAGGAAGAGCTTAATTCTAATCTAAATTTAGTTGCTAACTAGTTTTGTCACCTTGAGTTGAAGTCACTTAGCCAACCTGAACCCAATTTTCTTATCGATAAAAAATTAGGAAGATAGGATAAGATTACTCTAGCTCTTTCCAACTCTAAAGTAATATACATAAAAATAGGATTTGCTTTTTTTAAGTTTATATTCTAGAGAGAGAGTTTATATCTTAAATTGCATACTATGTGCCAAGAGTTACATTACTTTATTCAATCTTAATGGTAATTCTGTAAGTTGTAAGAGTATATTCATTTTATAGATGAAGACCATAAAGCTCAGAAGGGTTAAACAACTTGCCAAGGATCTCGAATGATAATAAGCTATAGAGCCTGGACTGTTGGATTCTAGCACTCAGGGAGCTCATTCATCTCATTACACTGACTGATATTTTAGTTACATGATTGTGGCAGGGTTTCAAAAATATGCAATCTGACAAATAATCAATGCTCATAAACCAACTACTTATACTGTGATAATTTGCTACTTGACTTTTTAAAATTAAAAAAGTTAAAATACAATAATCTTTGATAACAGCTCTTAACAATCCTTTATAATAAAAAAGAGAACTATAGTACAGACAGGGTAACTAACCCTTACTAACTGGAAAAAAATCAGTAGAATTTACAGGATAACTTTCAAAAACCTGAAAATATTTTAGAACAAAAAGTAAGCTTTGTGTATTTTAGAAAGGCTTGTCATGAAGTTAAATGTTTAGACTAGATCAGGAGTCAACAAACTTTTTCTGTAAAGGGCTAGACAGCAGACAGCTGAGGCTTGCGGTGTACATGCTATATGCTCTCTGCTGCAAATACTTGACTTTGCCTATGGTAGCATGTAGATAGTACCTAAATGAGCATGTCTGTGTTCCAATAAAATTTTATTTACAAAAACAGGTGGTGGGTTGGATTTGGCCTGCAGGCAGCTGTTTACTGATCTTTTGATTAGATGAAAAGTGTTGCTCTGATAGAGGCCCTTTCGAGTATACAAGTATGTCTGTTGGGCGAAAATTCTCCACAGGTCTATCACATTTCCACGCATCGTAGAGGTAAAGTCATTGTTTGTGTTCCAGGCTATCTTTTTAAGGATATATGTACAGCAGATAGCTACGAAGGCAGAGATAGTGTCTCCCTACAAAGAGAAGGGCAGGCATGATTATTGCCTTCATACGAGATTCAGATTCTCCAAGTTCTTCTCCTGTAATGTATCTCATTGTGTGTCCAAGTGTCATCTGGCTCTCTTCATGTCACCCTTAGGGAACTGGGACTTGGGGAGCTGACACATACACAGACACTCTGTTGTAGGTAATAAACTGTCCTTTATCTCTGATCTAGCACTCCCATGTTATCTATCAATATCCAGAACACTTTGGCAGGCTAAATTGTTAACCTGCAAATGGCGTAAAACTCAGACACTTCACAATTTTTGACAATATCTGTACTTTACTTAATGTATATTTTTATATGTATCACATATATATAAATATATGTATAAGAATGAGATTAATTTAGCCTATGAATTATACTTAATTTATTCATCAAATATCTGTTTCTATGGTAAGGGCAAGTGAGGGATACAATGGTCAGCAAAACAGACAAACACGGTTCCTGACTTCATGGAACTTACAAGCAAGTAATACACAGGTAACGAAATACCGGAAATTATCTGAAACAATATAAAGTTTAAAAAAAAAGTTTTTGTTTTTCACCAATTACTCCCTACCTTTCTGGTAAATTTGAATCTGTCTTTATAGTCCAAATTAATATGGTTTAATTATTTATCAGTTGAAGAGTTCATCTTCTCAAAACATAAGTCTATAATTTCATACTACCTTTTCACCTAATCTTCTGTAGCGCTACTAATAAGGAAAGAGTGACTCATTTGGTTCTGATTCTGATGGAGGTATGATGGGAAGAAGATTGATTTATAGACAGAAAACAGGAAGGAAAAAGAAGAAGGAGTATGAAAATTTTAAAAAAACTAAGCCTGCCTAATCAGCTCTTGAGTAAGGGGCAGACTGTACAGTGTAGTTTTTAAAATAATAACCTTGGTTAACCTCTGATATTCTGAATAACTGTCCGAGAGGAATAAATCTCAGTGTGGTAAAAATGAAATTATGTGCAAATTCCATTACATTCCTAAGGAATTATGCTCCAATTCTGGCCCTTCCATATCTCCCCAGACTGGCCTCCCACTTTTATGCTCCATATACCTTTAGCTGCCATCAGTTTGGCTCTGTCAGTGCTTCTTCAAATCTCATCCATCTTTCAAAACTATTTTCTTCTCATCCTCCCAGAAAAATAAACAACTCCCCTCCCCCCAAATCCTAATTTAATATCTAATCATCCAAATTAGAAGTAATTTTTCTTTTCAACTCCCAAAGCACTCATAGCCTCAACTCTTCTTACGGCACTTAGAAGTACTATCTCATGATGCAGTTATTTGTACATATCTTTGCATAAGGAACTCCAGCTTATGTACCTGTGTAACCCTGTCTCTCTTTAAGGAAACCCTGTGTAGAATAAGCTGTTACTTATTCAGCTGATTACTCCTTGTTCAGACCTCTTGCCAGAAATATTTCGAGGGTCTACTTGTCATTAGACTGCTCATTCAGTAGGCTTCACAGATCCACCAAATGGATGACAACAGTATGTGACGCCCAGACTACAATGAATATGTAGGCAGGGGCTTACTTTGGCAATTACCTTTAGAGGCAGTCTCAATGCATTAAGCTAATCTTATTCTATTTTATTTTTAGTTTTCACTCAATCACAGTCAACATAAGTACTATGTTAGGCATAGTACTAATCAACAATTAATAATTCAAGATAAATACCATACAATATTATATAAACTACATAGGTCAAAAGTAAATATCATATAAACTCTGCCCTCAAGAAGCCCAAAGTAAAGGGGGAATCAGTAATATAAATAGGCCAAGGGTAATATGGGTTCGTAAAGATGGACAACTTTCACAGCCTAGGTGGAAATATCAGGGAAGGCTTCCTGGAGCACGCATCAAGAAATGAACATTAAAAAAATAACAAATTCAAACATGTACAAAATGGGTTTCATCTTTTCAGGATTCAACTTAAGGTCTTCCCTACTTTGGAAATATTGCATTATGAATGAATACAAAATACATACCATTAAACTAAATGTGAACTGTCATATTTCAAATATACATAAACCCAACTGACAAGACATGATAATGTAATTAGTACAAACCATTGTGGGGTATCCAGTTTTAAAAATGGATAAGATGTATTTGAATATGAACTTGAAAATCAGGAAGCGTTAATTTTTTTTATCACTATGTATATAATTAAATACAGAAAACTATTTGGAATTTCAAAGTATATGTTCAAATCTGATCAAGCAAACATGAGTGAACTGTACAGTTTCCTAAGACAATCATATTCTCAAGTGACTATTGTGACACTGTAGCCCCAAGGTGGAATGCAAAAGAAAAGTCAGGGGGTGGCAGGGGTGGCTCAGTTGGTTAGAGGGCGAGCTCTGAGCAACAGCGTTGCCAGTTCAATTCTCACATGGGCCAGTGAGCTGCGCCCTCCACAACTAGACTGAAGACAACGACTTGAGCTGAGCTGTTGCTGAGCGGCCGGTGGGCAGCTGGATGTCTCAGCTGGTTACAGTGCATGCTCTTAACAAGAAGGTTGCTGGCTCGACTCCCACATGGGATGGTGGGCCACGCCCCCTGCAACCCTGCAACTAGATTGAACACGGCATTTTGAGCTGAGCTGCAGACGGGTGGCCGAATGGGTCAGTTGGTTAGAGCAGGTGCTCCTAATAACAAGGTTTCTGGTTCGACTCCCTCATGGGATGGTGAGCTGAACCCCCCGAAACTATATTGAAAAGAGCGACTGGACTTGGAGCTGAGCTGCGCCCTCCACAACTACGATTGAAAGACAACAACTTGACTTGGAGCTGATGGGTCCTGGGAAAAACACACTGTCCCCCAATAAAGTTACCCCCCCCCCAAAAAAAAACAACCAAACAGGCAGGCACATCTATGACAGACAACCTTACAGGATGTTAGAAACTATGTCTATTTACATACCAACTGAACATATCAAATCACAGTTCTGTTCATTTGGTTTGTTTTCAGGTTTCAGGTGGCTAAGGGAACAAAGAAGGCTCTCATAGATATCTAGAATTCTCTAAGTCTTGCAAAATCATCTCTTAGAAAATCTACAGAGAGGCAGATTTCCTGGGTTGGAAAAACTGGCTCTTTCTTCATGAATTTGCAGATAGAATTTCTGGCTGTACTGACCACCATTATTTGGTGGTGACCTATTCCTGTTAAGTGAATCATCATGTAGAAAAAATGTAATGTGGAAAAGATGAATTTGGGGAATGCTTTTTTAGACAATTTAGTTAAATTCGAACACATCATAGACTAGAATAAAAGCCACAGACACCTAATTTGCTGTTTAGGCGTACATCACAGACTTAATGCGGCAAATTTTTCTCTTGAGATTCATGGAAAGAAAAGAAAATGTGAAAGAAAAAACTAACAAACAGTATAGACAAGGGTAGAAAAAAATACCCCAACCAGTTGTGCCCACAAATCACTTTTTATATTCACACAGAGTGATCAGGAACCTTCCTGGGTGTTCCCCACTCTGATC
This sequence comes from Aselliscus stoliczkanus, assembly GCA_033961575.1. Taxonomy (NCBI): domain Eukaryota; kingdom Metazoa; phylum Chordata; class Mammalia; order Chiroptera; family Hipposideridae; genus Aselliscus; species Aselliscus stoliczkanus. The sequence continues at coordinate 32,321,513 of CM066731.1, forward strand.
CTCTTCCTGTGACCCTGCTGCCCAAGGGAAAAAAATATTCTTGGAATATGTCACTCTGACAAAAGTAGGAAACCACAAAAACCAAATTCTTTTATATTCTCCAACAGAACCAATTCTTAAAAATTTAGTGAGCAATTAAAATAAATCACATTAATTTTAGAGGCTTTTCCATTAAAAATGGCTTACTATTTAGGGTTAAAAAAGTATAAACATTTCTGCCATGTTACATAATTATTCAATATTTTAAAGATTTCAATTTTCATTTATAATTCTTGATATGCAAATACTGACTATTCCTAGGACCACCAGAATGATTTTACTCCTGAATGAAAAATATAGGATTATAGATTCTCTAAAAGGTATAATCTGACACAGGTCTGAGGAACTGAGAGCTGGTCAGCATTTCCTTGAATATAATGAATTATGATTTTTTTTTGCAACAATATATCCTCAACCACAGAACTTTATCATACCTCAGCTTAATATTATGGCTTAATAGTTTGATCTAAGTATTTTAAAAAAGCAGTTCTTCTGGCTAAAAGCCAAATTCAAAACATTTTTTTGGTACAATAACATATCTATTTCTAACTTCTGGCCTGCTTCTCCCTTTGGACCTCATCCCTGACAGACATCTGTATTTTGTAACTTTTCCTGCATTCTGGCTCTGAAGATACTCCTAGTTTTGGCCCAATAATCCTTTTCTGTTTGAATTCATTAGCGTGAGAATCATAGGACTGGAAAGGACTTTGGAAGGTCATTAAGACACCAACTTGCTGTTCTGGACAAGACTAACTCCAAACCATGAAGACAAATGATGTTTGAAGACTTGTAGAGGAGGTTTTAAGATTTCTCTCATCAACACTGGAGTGCTTAGCATGCCTCACTATTAGAGAATGCTTTGTGATATAGTTTTCATTTTATAAAAATGTTATTCAACAGATATCACGGCTTTCTATAAAATGAACTACCAGGTAGCCTATATTTTTAGTCCATTAAAGAGATATAGATATTTAAGACTGAAATAAATTATTTGCTGGTCCACAATGGGAGTAAGGGAAGTACTTAGGTTATATGACATTAGCATTGCTTTTGTGATAGTAATACAAATGCTATTGACATTGTCATTTTCATTCAGTTAGGTCTTTAGTTTTAATTTATCTTGTCCATTTCTACATATAAATGAGAATACTTTCTAGGTTATTTGTCATAAAAAGAACTCCTAAAATCAGGATACCTATGTTCACTTACTAGCTAATGACCTTGAACACATTTTGTTTGCAGTTCCTTTATCTACTAAATTATAAAGATGATAGGAAGCACAAGATTTTGGGAAGGGCAAATGAAAGAATGTAGGTAAACTGTCAAGCAAAATTTCTGGCATTAACAGACTGATGGGGGACTATACAATGATGGATCAGACTGACACCACCTGACCAATTTTAACATTGCCAAAAGTGAAATAAGCAGACATCATGTGCCTACCACTGTAATGTAAAAGAAAAACTACTATGTCACTTGGGAAGTATCCCTCCCTTCTCCTCCAAAAAGCAACTCAAATCTAATCAAGCTTCCATAATAACTACTAGATTACAGAAAGTATGTGGAATAGAGGAAAATGTTAATCAATATTTTAAGGACAAAGTGCAGGAAATTCTACAGGTAAGTGATCTGATTTCTTCAACACATAAATGACAGAAGGGAGAAACAAGACAGAACTGCTATAGATTTAAAGAGACTTAAGAGCCATATCAGTCAAATATAATGTGTGGATCTCCATGGGATCCCGATTCAAACAAACCAACTCTAAAAAAATATTTTAGAGACAATAGGGGAGAATTAAATATAGACTATTATATGATATAAGAAATTATTGTTAATTTTATTAGTTATCATACAGATATTGAAGTTATGTTAAAAAATATTTACCTGTTAGCAATGTTTACTGAAGTATTTATGGGTGAAATTATACAACATGGGACTTGCTTTAAAATACTCCAGAAAAACAATAATAGCATCAACAAAAAGTGGTGAGGGGAGTAGATGTAACAAGGACAACAGGATATTGATAATGACTAAAGATGTGTAAGAGACATACAGAATTTATTATACTAGTCTCTCTACTTTGGTATGTTTGAAAATTTTCAGGACAGAAACAGATGTTTTTCCAAGGAGAATCATCACAATTACTTCCCCCCAACTGAAACTGATCAAATGATAGGAGTCTTTGTTAGGAATAATAAAGCATATAAATCAAGAAAATTAAAAATATTTGCTTGAAAATTCTTTAAAAATCAGTTTAAGAATCATTTTATATCACCTCATACCTATTAGTGGGTTGTTGGAAAAGTTATGACGTGTTTTTGCAATGAAAAACATAGAAAAAATATGTCATGACTTTTCCGACAACCCAACAAAATGGTTAGTATGAAAAAGACAAGAAATTACAAATGCTGAGAAGGATGTGGAGAAAAGGGAACTCTTGTGCCCTGTTGGTGGTGATGTAAATTGGTGCAGCAGTCATTATTGAAAACAGTTTGGGGGTTCCTCAAATTATTAAAAATAGAACTACCATGTGATCTTACAATTCCAATTCTGGGCATTTATCTGAAGGAAATGAAAACACAAACTTGAAAAGATATATGTACGCCCATGTTCATTGCACAATTATTTACAGTAGCTAAGATATGAAAACAACCTAAGTGTCTATTTATAAATGAATGGATAAAGAAAATGTGACACACACACACACACACACACACACACACACACACACACACATATTTTTTGGCCATAAAAAACAGTAAAATCTTGCCACTTGTGATACCATGCTTGAGAGCACTATGCTAAGTAAAATAAGTCAGACAGAGAAAGACAAATACCCTTTGATCTCACTTATGTGTGGAATCTAAAACAAACAAAACTCAAGTTCATAGATACAGAGAACAGATTGGTGGTTGCCAGGAGGTGAGGGGTGGGGATGGGCAAAATGGGTGAAGGGGGTAAAAAAGTACAAACTTCCAGTATAAAATGTGAAAGTCTACTTAATACTTGATGTTAAAATAATTAGTGAAGATTTTCCACAGAGTTTATACGTTTTAAAGAGATCAAGGTATTGCTTGGGGAAAAGGTGTAGGGTTGTGTATCTAGGTGGAGCCAAATCTACAATGGGATAAACTTGGAAAGGTGATTGACTCTTCAAGACCTTTTTTTTTTTTTATTATTCTGAATATACTAAAATACACTAAAAGAATCACTAAGAGTATCTTACAACAAAATTTATCTCTGAATTTTCTAAATGTGCTCAATAGAATGCATTTCAAAAGATAAAAAATTCAGTAATTTGAGTATTCATTCTTTTTGATAAATTTTTAGTGAAATAGGAAGCAACTTTAAAAGCTTATTATTTTACACAGATGTACCATTATTTAGCTAAACAGAAAAAGATACTGGAAAATGTTTGGAATTGACTTCTCCGCATTAAAAAAAATGATGTTATAAGGGACTAGGAAGTATAAAGTGGTAGTCCCAAAATAGTCACAAGGATGTGAAATACAGTATGGGGAATATAGTTAATAATACTGTAAAAACTATGTATGGTGTCAGATGGGTAGTAGACTTTTTGGAGAGGTAACTTCTTAAATTATATAAATGCCTAACTACTGTGTTGTACACCTGAAACTAATATAAAATAATACTGAATATATATTAAAAAAAGATGTCACGGTAAAGGGTAAAAATATGGGTAAGAAATCATTGTTTATTTTTGAAGAATGTTTCAAATTTGGCTTATGTAGCAAATATTTACCTAAAGCTAAATATTTTTCAATCAACAAATGTAAGATAAAACTGTGAATGCAGTTTACATATATTTCAAGATCACTGCAGTAAATGAAGTTTGAGAGCTATGTTAAGAAAGCTGGTTGTGATGAAAATGAGTCCTTCGGGAATCTTGGTTTAGCTTAGACAAAGCGAGACTAACAAGAGTAAAGAACAACCACATCAGTCATCTCTTCACTGAAAATGCCTTTTGATGAATATTCTTTTCTTGAGATACTTAAAAGAGACTGTCTCCTATACTGCACATTGGATAAACTCCCATTCCAGTCCAACATACGATACAAGAGAACTGCTAACAAGGAAACATACTTATCAAAATTCCTTCTACGAGGAGCCTAAAACCAACAGATTATTTAGATGCTTTGGCAGCATTCTGTGCATCTCTACTCAGTGATTCATCAGTTATGTGGCTGATAAAGCAGTGAAAAAAATGGTTGCCATCTGCAATTACTTATTTATGTAGGTCTAGGCTTTCAAAACATTGTGACACTAAGACGGAAATAATTGACAAAATGCTTTGGTTTAAGATCAGTTTTATAAAATGCAAGAGGATCTCTCCCATTAACTAACAGTATATAAGTAATGCAACCCATAAAAGCATGTTTTATAATAGTAAAACTAATAAAAATGCATTATAGAGTAGAATGTAGAATTTGGATGGAAAACAAGATGTGATTTCAAAAAAAGTTTATGCTTGGAGGAGGCTGCTGCTTTGGACCATGCTCATAGTGAGGCAAAGTGTGAGAACACTGATTACATGTGAAAGTGTGTTTCATGAAGAACATCTTCAATAGGATGCCCCGAAGGATTTCAAAAGCAACTCAATATGACATGGATTTTTTTCATCAATCTACAAGTAAATATCCATTCCTCTAGTTAAGAATGCAGAGAACGTAGTTAACAATTCTTGGAATCAGAGTGCCTGAGAAAGAATCCTGCCTTGGAATTTGGAAGTGGTCTGCCCTCGAGACAGTTATTTAACCTCTCTGAGCCTTAGTTTCCTCATTTGAAAATGTGAATGACAACAGTTTTTTTGGTGTTGTGATAATCATATAATGATTAATGAGATAATCATATTTAGTGCCCTCAGCACAGTGCTTCGAACTAAGCAAGAAATCAATAAATGACAGCAAAACCAACAACCAAATAAAAAACCGTAGAAAATTACCTCTTCCAATACCCAAAACCTTAGGGTCTCTTTCCAAGTTTGTTACTTTTGTCTTTGGCGTACTACCATTTAAGAAGGCTTGTTGGCTAGTATGCAATAGCATAAGGACATAGACCAAACTTCCATGTAGGCCTTGTCATTGTCATCTCATGACTTTTTTTTAAAATTGACCTCTTGTCTGTGATTTCTTCTATCTTTAAGGAATACTGCTTAATCACTCAACTCTCTACTTATAAGTCCCCTACCAATATCTTCCTCCAAAGAATCAAGTGTAAACTAAATTCCTAACTTCTTTTCTAATTTCTAACTTCTTGCCATCCTTCGGTTCCTTCCACAAATACTGACTGAGCAACTACTGTGTTCCAGTCTCAGATAACAGGGAAACATTGATGAATAAAGGATAGGGCCCTTATTCTCATGGAATTTACAATCTAGTGAGGATGTCAAATAATTAAGCCCAATGTGATCTCAGCACAGAATCCAAGGAGATGGGCTCTTATAGGGGAATGGCTCTGCCATGGTGCCCTAGTGACTAGAACTTCTTTCCAAAAAGTCCACAGTGACTTTGAAGCTGTCAAATTCACAGCATTCTTCCCAGTCCACAGTGTGCTCTGTCTGTCTGCAGCCATGATGTGGCTGAGCTCCCCAAGCTTCCTAAAGCTGTCCCTATGCCTGGGCTTGCTGACTCTGCAGTCTCCTAAGCCTTTCTGTTGGACCAGTCTTTGTTCATTTCTGTATTAGTTTGCCAGGGATTCCCTACTGAATTACCACGAGCTTGGTGGCTTAAAACAACAGGGGTATATTTTCTCACAATTCTAGAGACGAGAAGTCCAAAATCAAGGTGTCGGCAGGGCCATGCTCCAGGAAGGCTCCCGGGAAGAATCCTTCCTTGCCTCTTCCAGCTCTAGCAGCTCCTGGCAATCCTTGGTGTTCTTGGTGTGTAGCTGTATCATTTCAATATCTGCCTCTGTTTCACATCGTCTTTTCCCTATGCATCTTTGTCTCTTGTCCTAATTTCCCCCTTCTTATAATAATACCAGTCATTGGATTACGGCCCACCCTAATGTAATATGACCTCGCTGTAACTATTTACAGCTGCAAAGATCTTATTTCCAAATAAAGTCACATTCTGGGGTTCTGGGTGGAAATGAATTTTCAGGGGACACTATTAGATCCACCACAATTCCTAATCTCCTATTTATTTACTAGACATAGTGAGATTTCTCATGGTTCTATTCTCAGTTCTCTTATCTTTGATCACTTCATTCTCTCTGAATATGACTTCTCTCTATTTTATTTATATGGCTTAAATTTTACTTCTATGGGGATGACTCCCCAAAACCATTTCTTAAATAACTCTGACCCTTTTCTGAATTGCTAGCCTACATTTCCAAACTTGTAGGCATTTCATCATGATTATTCCTCTAAACCGTTAAATTGTTAGTGTTCAATGCAGAATTTACTATCTAGTCCACAATCTTGACTACCCCATTTTTGCTCTGATGCTTCCTGTCCCCATTAATGGTATTCCATCCATTCGGTCACCTAGGCTAGACCCACAGAGTCATTTAATTTTCCCTGCGTATCATTGTCCACATCCAGGCACTGGCATTTGTTTATTCTACCTCCAGATGTCTCTCTCTCACATTCATTTCCTCCTTCCCATTCCTACTGTCATTCTCACCGTTGCTGAGTAATCGACTCTGAATAGGTCTCTGGGCAGTTAACCCATACTAAATGCTAATTAATCCTTCCCTCTGCAATCAGCTTTGGTTGTTGCTCAGCTTGATGACCTTAATGGCTATCTTCACAGATAAAGTGCTTATGAAATAAAGCCACATATCATAGCATAGCCTTTAAAATCCTCCACTATCTGGCTTTGAGCCTACGTTTTAAGCTCATCTCCTACTGTATAAACTTCCTTCTCTGCACTTCCATTAACACTTCCTGTATAATATTGGCTGGTAGTTGCCAGTGTATTTGTTTCATGAAGCTTAGATTGTAAGTTATTTGAGATAATGCTTTAAGAATGCCTCGCAGTTATTATTAATCATCATCATCACCTTTTGGTCCTTACCCTCCAGTCTGTAGGACAGAAAGTGGTGAGGATTCAAAAAGCGCTAACACCCAAATGTCCACCAACTGATGGCTGGTAAGTAAGTAAATTGTGGTATGGTCATACAACATTTTTGGCAACAAAAAGGCATGAAATACTAATCTATGGGTGAACTGGGAAAACAGTATGGTAAATGATAGAAGCCAGTCACAAAAGACCACAAATTATATGATTCCATTCACATGAAATGTCCAGACTAGGTAAATATATAGAGACAAAAAATTAATTAGTGGTTGCTTAGGGTTGGGGATTGAGGAATTGGAGGGTGACAGCTATAATAAAAGATATTAAGTTTCTTTTTTGAGATGATGAAAATGTTCTGAAATTAATTGTGATCATTGCACAACTGTGAATATACAAAGAACCATTAAATTATACCCTATAAATGGGTGAACTATATGGTATATGAATTGTATTTCAATAAACCTGCTAAAAAATGCTAATAGCATGAGAAAACCAAGATCTTTAGCTTTGATTTTGATGTAGCATTTGAAGGTGTTGCTACAAAACCTGTAAGGTTCTCAAGTTTGATTTTTTTTTTAAACTAGGAGTTGAATTAAAAAGAGGAAGTCAAGCATGCTTAAAAATATATGACACAAATGAATTTTCCAGAACAATGCCTTTATGAAAAATATAGATAAAAGGATAAAGAATTTGTAGTTTGTCATCAAAACCATATTTTTCTCCAACATTCAAAATCTAGGACAGAACAAGAGGCAAGTTGGCACCTGGAGATGGTGAGCTCTCCAAGGACAGTAATGATTGCTAACATTTATAAAGCACTAACTATGTGCTAGACACTGTTCTAAGTGTCTTTTTACATCCAGCAATAATTTATTTTGCCACTCAAAGAAGTAACTACTATTAGGTTTAATTTACAGACGAGGAATCTGAAGTATAAAGAATTTCAGTATCTTGCCTAAGGTCACCCAGCAGATCTTGGATCTGGACCCAGAGACTAGTTCCAGAATCTGTGCTTTTAACAACTGGACCATATTGTCTCTCTGTACTTCACTTCTCCTTCCGTTTGTTATTCTCTTTAACAATGTAACTTTTAAGAAATAATTCATACTTTATGAACAATGGTTTTTACTGTGATTCCCATAAGGAGAAAAATACTTCTATTCATGGGGGAATATATTTTCTACTTGAGGGAGAATAATTCATAAAAAGATGATCATAGACCATGAATTCATACTTACTATCCTGCCTTTCCTTTACACCCTGAACATTTTTAATACTGAGCAGTAAACCTCAAGCACACTGATTGCTAAGCATAGATCCAGAAAGAAATGCTCCTCACCCCTTTTAATGCAAGGGTATTTAATTGGAAAAGAGAAATAGGCTAATACAATTTCTACCACCAAATAACGTGACAGGACAAAAACGACTTTAGGATTCTTCCAGTTCGCAAAATGTTTTCCATTTACTTTAAAAGCACGTTTTATTGAAAGATTCCCCCGCCTCCGTCTCTTACTTTTTGGAATGGCAAGAAATGCTAGCATATCTATCTGTCTGTCTGTCTGTCTGTCTATGTATCTATCTATCTACCTACCTAGCTACCTACCTACCTACCTACCTACCTACCTACCTACCTACCTATCTGCCTGCCTACCTGCCTCACTATCTAAATTTTAGAGTCTCATTTACTTTTTAAGTTCTTTGCTACAAGTTCTGCTTCAGCAGAACATTCACCATTGAATAGGAAAACGAGTTCTTTTACTGTATCACAGACTAAAAGATACATTTCACAAGTATGCAAGAGGCAGAGCAGGCCAGAGTGCTGGTGAGCATGGACCCTCAGGAGTCACAGCTGTGCTGCCAGCAGGCACTGCTGGTTGTCTCCCAATGGCTCTCCTTTCCTTCTCCCTCAGAAAATGAGTCCCAACTTCCCCTTTAACTAGGAGTAGCCATGTGACACAATTCTGGACTCAGGGATGTGGACAGCACAGTGTGCAGGGTGTGGATTCCAAGAAATGTCCTTCAAGGTATCAGGTATGCTCCTTTTGGTCTCTTCCTCTTTCTGTGGCTGGGATGAGGGCAAGATGCCTGGCGCTTGAACAGTCATGGAGGAACAGCAAGTGCTGGGGGAGAAGAGCAGTAGAAGGCAAGAAGGTGCCTGGGCCCTCACAACTCTGTAGAGGAGGCTCGTACAGTCCTAAACCTTCTACCTTCAGACTGTCCCATGTGTGACAGGAAAAGCTTCTGTTTTGTTCATGCTGCTGTGATTTTGTGTTTTCTGTCTCTCATATCTGAACTTAATCCTGATTCACACGGCTCAGAAGCTCCCACTGTGTTTCTTGTGTTGTGATTCTTCATCGAAAATTCACTCCTAGGGCCGGCCGAGTGGTGTGTTGGTTAAGAGTTGGCTTGGGACGCCAGCTGAGCAGCAGGGCCCCAGTTCAGATCCCACATGAGGACCAGTGACACTGCGCCCTCTACAGCTAAGATGGTGAACAAAAGCTTGACCTGGAGCTGGGCTGCCTTGATTTGCCAGCAAAGGCATAGGCTGCAGTGGGGCTGGCCGGCAACAGGCATGAGCTTTGTGAGTCACTGTGGGCGGCCATCCAATGGCTGGTGAGCAACTGCCTCACCTGGGAAGAGCTCAATGATAATACCAACTAGACTGAAGAATGAAAGGACAGCAATTTGTCTGTTCCTCTTCCCCGATTACCCAACATTGTTCCCCTCCCCTAATTCCCCAATAAAATCTTAAAAAACAAAAAAAAACAAAGAAAAATTCACTCCTAGTTTATAAGAAACTATAAACTTCTTGAAATTGTATGTCAAAGCTTCTGTGTGTTCATGTACTTTTCAAGGAGAAAAGGGCCACGGCAACTCATTTATCTCTGTGGATACTCAGCTTTCTTATCTGCAATAAGGGGAGAAACAACCCTTACCTCTGTAGAGCTGATTTCAGAAGTGGATATAGCCTGCACACATGGCAGGCGCGGTGCATGGTCTGTACACGGGGCGGGCGAGTGAGGTACACAGTGCTAGGCACAAGGGGCGAGTGCAGTGCATGGTGCCTGGTGTAAGGAGTGGGCCTCCTTGTTTCCAAGCATTGTGAATACTCTATTATTTCCCACTGGGTTCAGTCTAGCAGTCGTCTGTCACTTCTTTTACTCACTCTCATTAAATTACCATATTAGTTGCCAAGAGCATAGATTCTTTCTCTACAATGTCTCCTGCATTCGTTTCTCTTTCTCCATACCCACTACCACCCCACCCCACCCCACCCCCAGCTTACAGCCTTGTCATCTCCTCTCTGAGACCCCCTATCAGGCCTATTTTTGGTTTCTTCTTTCTCCATTCCACATTCTACTGGAATACTAGATTAATTTGCCTTAAGTCTTGGACTGCCAATGGTTCTCCAAGTGCTTATCAACTGAAATAACAAACTTAATTCTCTAAAAATAGTTAAGGTAGCACAAGACAGAAGAAAAAATTATAGATTCATACAAACCTAGGTTTGAGTCCTCGTTTTACTTCTTAACTTGCTTTGTGATCTTGGGAAAATTTTATAACTTCTCAGAACCTGAGTTACCTTAGCACCAATGAGAAATAATAGTACCTACCATACAGGGGTATAATCAGGGTAGAAAAGACATAACATATAAAAGGACAAATTTGGTGCCTGGTCCATGCCAGGTGCTCCATAAATTCCTTGCCCTCTTCTTGCCCACGATGAAATGGACAGACACTAAATATCCATGTCTGTAGGTTATCGCTTCTACTTATCACTTACTTGCTAGCCTGTGCTCTTCAAGCCAGATTATCTGCCACCTGCCAGATAAAACTTTAGTCTCCTACTCAGTTCAGAAATTTTGCTCATGCTGGTTATTTCTTCATATCTCCCCCAAGCCCATTTTATCTGCTGAAATCCTACTCTGCCTTCAAAGATCGTCTCAGTTGCCATTTCCCCCATGAAGCCTTTTCCTGGTCTTTCCAGTCAGATATAAACTCTTGTTTAAAAGGTATTTCAGGGCTGGCCGAGTGGTGCATTGGTGAAGAGCTGGTTTTGGGATGCCAGGAGCCCCGGTTTGGATCCCACATATGAGGGCCAGTGACACTGCCCTCTACAGCTAACAACAGCTCCACCTGGAGCTGGGCTGTGTGAGCCCCGGCGATGGTGTGGGCTGCAGCCCCTGCTACAGTGGGCTGCCATAGGCTACAGTGAGTGGCCCGCAGCCAGCGTGAGCGGCTGGCAGCCAAGCGTGAGCTGCCAATAGCCTCGGTGAGCGACATCCAGAGGCTGGAGACCAATCTGCCTCATCCGGGAAGAGCGTAATGATGATACCAACATGGGCCAGTGAAGCAACGTCCTCCACAACTAGGCTGAAGAACAAAAAGACAGCAACTCGTCTGTTCCCCTTTCCCGGTTCCCCAGTGCTGTTCCCCTCCCCCAATTCCCCAAAAAAATCTTTGGGGAAAAAAAAGAAAGTATTTCACAGCTTGTATTGCCTTATTTTGGGTTCTTGTCATCCATCCTAAAAGACTACAGGTGCCTTGAAAGCAGAACTAGAGCCCTGTCCACCTCTGTATCTCTCATGGTCCTATCCCTCTTATCTGTATTACTGAGTTATTCTCAAAATTCTCAGGTGGAACTCTTCAATATATTCCCAGATCCTTTTTCCATACTTTTACAGCACTATGAAGACAGAATGATTAAAAGTGTGTTCAGGGAATACATTATTTTAGTTTTCTTCTCATTGTCCAAAAAAGGAAGCAATGACTTCTCGACGCAAAACACTTGGTTGTCAATCTAGCGCTGCCACCCATCATTCAAACCATTTATTATTGTGTGCACTGGATACGTAGACTTCTTCCTTTCTGTTGTTTCCTAAGAGTCTGGCTCTGCCTCTTACTTCCCCAAAGCCCTCAAGGCTTCTTTTTCCTTTCTGCATTTCAACAAGAATGAATTTCATATCTGGCTTTGAGCACCTCTCCTAAAGATGATGGAGAGGAGCAAAGCCTCTAAGACACATTAATACAGCTGCCAGTGGGCAGGAGGTGCTTATAAAATAAAAAGGCTCAGGATTCTGCAGACATATGTGCAGCTATAAGTGAACTGCCCAACACAGTGGAAAAGAAACATCCAAGCTATGTAGGGAAGAGGCAAAATCATATTGGATTGCAAGTAACTCAGAAGAATTCTCTTGCTGTAGTGTCACCACGTGCTAATATTGCAACCTTTGCCTGTCAGGTCCATGTGCTTTAGAATTACAGGAAGCTTGTAAAGTCAAGTTTAAAGCAGCAAAAGTCTCATTTTTAATTTATTAGGTAATATCAAGTATTACTGTCTGACTCAGAACATTTTTTTCATGTAATTATGAAATAAAATGAAATCCACAAAACTATAAGGTTTAATGAAGCTTTAGTTCAGTCTGTGGATAAGTATGCAAGATAAAACTTTATCAGAAAACTAAACACAATTAAATCACCACTAAGCTACAGGCATTAAGCATCACACATTGTAAATTCAAATTCAAAAATAGAAATTATTTTCCATGTTACGCTCCCATACATCATTAGAACTGGGAGAGTATTTGTAGAATCTGTGAAGTTGCTAATGAGCCACATTGTCATTGTATTAAAAAAGAAGCACTGACAAAAAAAAAAAAAGTATTGGTTTTAAGTATCTTGGGGACAAGAAAATATGTCCTATATGTCAGTAAGACACAGAAGCTTGCCTACCCTGTATTTTGGAAGGATGCAAGGAAAGGGAGGACAATGAGTAGATGTAAAAAGTGATGAGAGGCTTTTCTCCAGATGCAGACAGCCTTTGATGTGCAGAGAGACACAGCTCTGCCAGATACTTGCAAAGGGAAAAGCTGGAAAAGCCATAGCAAATATGAGTCAATATTTTTCAGTGAGGCAGTCTTCCTAGAGACCCTCTGGTAGTGGCAACTCTTCCCCAAACCACAGACCGCATATAAAAGGCTTCCCTCTTGGAAGAGCAGAATACACTGTGCAGACCTTCACAGTCAGTCAGACTAGAGAGAAACGGCCGAGAGTGTGAGGCCAGCCCTGACCACGAGTCTGGTGAAGCTAGCCAGGGTGAAAAACGAGAGCAGTAAGACAGAGGATAGAGTGGATCCCTTGGGGGGTGTCTGCAAAGCTCACAATGAGCCCGAACTCATAGCCATGTTGGTGAGTGTGATGCCACCCCACGGCCAGAGTTGAATGGGCCAAGAGCACCTGATACCAAACTAGTTCAATCAGGAATGTGGAACTGGACAGGAGGTTGGATTTGTCAGCGTGACTCTGGAAGCTCTGGGAGCTGTGGAGAGGATATCAGGTAGCCTGAGCAGCACTTGGGGGAAGCTACCCTGTTAAAAAGGAAGAATAAAGCAAATGTGGGGAAAGGCGCAGAAAGAAGTGACAGTCAAGCAATACTCCCCTGGGGGCTGGCTGAGTGGCACGGTGGTTAAGTGCTCCCTTGGGAAGACAGCGGCCCCGGTTTGGTCCCACATATGAGGGCCAGTGACACTGCTCTCAAAAAAAAAAAAAAAAAAAAAAAAAGAAGAAATACTCCCCTGGGTGCCTATCTTCTATTCCTGGCCCCGTGCTTCTAGAGGCCCAGTTGCATTTTGCCCTTGGTGTCCAGAACTCCCCACTGTATCTTGATATTAGACCCCTCTACTCTTGGCTAAGCCAGCTTCAGCTTTAATGAGGTTTCTGCTACCTGCAACCTAGAATAGAGGGTGGAGCTGACATACTACCTCAGAGGCCACAGACCATGCAGCTGTGGGAAGGTGGCGTCTCTGATGGTAGCCATTCTGTTAGTGAAAGCATTCCATTCATCATATGCAGTCAGCATTCTTAACAATTACTATGACATTAACAGACTATCAACACACAGACAAAGTCTTTCTCAGAAAATAGGGCTTCCTTGGTCAGTAGGATACAGGTTCTTGGATCAATTGATAGGATGACGACAATGATGGTAAGAGTGATATCAGCTACCATTTACTGAGTGTCACAATAATAATTTACTGAGCCTTTAGCTACTTGTAGTAAGTCACTATGCCAGGTGCTTTATATATGGCATCTCTACTCCTCAAAACTCTTGAAGGAAGTGAGAGTAGAATTGTGTTTGGAAAAATGTGTGATGTGCTGCACAACAGAGATGTCACTGGGAAAGGCCAGCATGCTGGGAAGGCAGGCAGCCACAAGAGGGTGCTTGGCATGATGGATTCAGCATGAGTCAAGATCTGGCCATTGATCTCACAGTCTCAGAAAATTCCCAGGGTGTCCTAGCACTGACTAGACTTAGGAATGCTGAGTCAGGCAACCAAGTTCACTAGAGACTCATCCAGAAACCAGATGCCAAGTTATTCAAATCTTTGAGATGTATAACTGCGAAGGAGCCTGGATATTGATGTGGCCTGAGGAGGGTATGAGACTCTCTACACAGACAGACTGCGTTGGGAACCAACCTATTACAAGGTTGCTGGGTGATTAGATGATTTGCATGTTAGACACAGAGATTTGACAGCTGCTATACTCATCTTCATAAAGGGGATTGAACTACCAGGTGAACCAGGCACCTGGGTACCATTTCTTTGGATGCTGTTGAGGAGGGCTTCTGACAACAAATGCTTCTGTGTCCCTCCTAGGTTTCTAGAACTGACTAGCTCTCCTCCTGAAGCAAACATTCTTTCTGTAGATATCTTAATACCCAAACCATCTCGTGTGTCTGGAATTCCTTTTATTTATTTAAGGTTATTTTGTGTATTTTTGGTCTGATTCATTGCTTCATGATTTAACAGTTTGAAGTAAAAGAATAATTTTATTTTCCTTCTTTCCACATTTCTCAACAAAGTAGCTCACTACCACCCAAATGTATATTCTACAATATTATTATCCCATAGGTTTTGGGATCAGGATAACCAGGGATGAAACTCTGGCTCCCCCACTTTTAAGTTTAATGATTCAAGATCAGTTAATTTCTCTTGGACTTACTTTCCCCACTTATAAACTGGAGATAATGCTCAACTCACAGAACAAAATAGGATTTAATCAGGTTATGTATGCAAAGTACCTAGCACAGCTCTGGGTGTAAAACACAGGGATGACCATAACACATCAGAGAAAAATAACAGATCTCAACCATTTAGATTCTCCTTGGTTTCCAAGTATGCAATTTTTTATTCATTATTCCTCCAATGTGGTTTCACTTTGATTTCTGTAATCATATTAGTGTAATTTAAAAAATTAATTTCCTTAACTTTTGAACTGGATAAACAAAAGTGAATTGGGCACAAGTGCATTGATTTCTTTGGCTTACTGTTCTCCTTCTCCACCAGAAATAAACAAATGACACAGCTTGCTTTTTTGTCTTTTTCTTCCTGTTATTCTTGTGAAGATATCTTTTAAGAACTCTAGTCATGCTTTTCTTCACAAAGGACTCGCACCAAATTCTGAAGCTTAAAAATGCCTTTTTAACTGAGAAACTTCTATGAAATTACACAGCTTTAGTAACAAATTTATTCTTTTTTTCCCCAATTAATTCAACTTACTCTTTAGATGTCAGAAATCCCCAAAATACAAATTCCCCAGATTCCTCCTATATAAATGTATGGGTTTATCTTAATATATATTCAGATATTCTATTGTATGAGTCTACATATGCAATTATGCCCTCTCTTTTCAATTATATTATAAACCTCATAAGAGGAGGGACAGATCTTCTATCTCTTCATATCCTCATTGTCTATACATTGTTGTACCCTATATTGATATTGAAAAGACATTTCATAATTATTTGTTTATGAGAATTGCTATGGAGTAGAAATAAAAATAACAGATAGGGGCCGGCCGAGTGGCACAGTGGTTAAGCGCTAGCTTGGGAAGCCAGCCGTCCTGGTTCGGATCCCACATAGTAGGGCCAGTAACACTGCCCTCAAAAAAACAAACAAACAAACAAACAAACAAACAACAAACAGATAGATATGCTTATCTCATTTATTAACTTATATTCACATTTTCTGAAGGTATAGATTTGAATCTAAGTGTTTATTTAAGTTTTCTAATGTAAAGTTTTGTCAAGCTGTGTTGGGTTTTTCCTACATTACCTAAACATTTTCTTTCTTTTTTCTCTGACTTTAACATCAGGAATCTTTTGTACATCCTAGATATTTCATGCATTAGAGAAATTCCTAACTTTAGCTCTAAAATCTTTCCTTTTAATCCAGAAAGCATGTTTCAATGCCAAATTCATCCTGCATTTTACTTTTGAAGCTTTGCTTCCCATCTGTTTAAATTGCCTTAGTGATCCCAATCCAGTTAGTATTTTTATTGAATTGTAATACTCAAGCTTTATACTCTTAAGATCCTTGGCAGAAAGATGGTATTTAGTTTGGCCTATTGCTACATACCAAATGAAGATATCTAAGAATTTAGTGCAACACATAAATGAAAATAAATATGAAAACAAGAATAACACAGTATTGAGAGAATAAGAACAAGCACCATGACAGATCTGTGTGAGAATTAAAAATATCCATTACCAATTATACCACAGAGGATGAATTAACATTCTACAGTGTGGGAACACTGTACTTCCAAAATGGACTCCTCAGTAGGCAGTGTACACAACAGGATGAGGAGAGAAGAAAACTTAGTATGTACCAGACACAGTACCATAAATTTCTTAGTTTTAAGCTCATTTAAACCACACAAACATTCCTTCTAGGTTGATGGCATTACTCTACCTTACAGATCCTAAATATACTACTAACACTTAAAATTTAACATGACAAGATTATAAACTGATCACAAAATAAGCTCCTTTTGCTTTCTGTGAACATTAATTTTAGAGTCCTGATTCAGAACCTGTGGTTAGTTTGATTTAATATTAAAGACTGTTTTCCAAGTAAATTCCATAAAGTCATTTGGGGAGACTATTTATAAATCCTATTATGAGTCACACAAAGATATATAAAGAGACAAATCTGAGGGTTCTGTGTAAGTGAACTCTACAAGGCCAGTTTATGAACTAAATGGTCCTGAAACAAAAAGTCATCCACACTCATTTCTGTTTTTAGGACTACAACCAAGGAAATTACCTTATCTTTGTATTTAAGTCTCGGTCTAGGGGGCAGTGGGCTTAGGGGAACATTCAATGACCTCACCAAGAGCCTGTGTAATGTAATAACATTAGGCTGTGTGTTTATGGTAGATAATACCACTGAAACATAATACAATGCATCCTGACATAATTCAGTTTGTAAAATAAAACTCATTCAAGAACCCCATAAAATAATGACAAATAATGTAATAATTTTGAATAATACAAAATAGGAACATGACATTCATACATTCATTCATTCATTCATTCAATATATTTATTGAGCATCTCCACTGCAGTGGATACTTTAAAGGTACTTTAGGTGTGCCTCTGGGACAGACCTAGAGATAATCACATATAGCAGGAAAATGATTCTGACAAAACAGAGGTTCTCCTTGAAAGCTGAAATTAGGGAGATTCTTCTACCCAAGACAACCATAGGAAGTTCCCTGTTAGACTGAGTGTTTCCTATGAGTGGGCACTGCCTTACTATCTCTGAATTCTCAGGACCCAGCCCAGCGTCTTGCACTGAAAGTACTCAAGGAAAAACTATCATACTGAATCAAACCTGTGATTCGTGCAACATGTTTTTTTGTTCCAAGGTAATGAAATAGTTGGTATGGGTCTAAGATTGCAACCCAGAGAATTATTTCCACAGATATAGCTCACCCCAACCCTCGGGGCAAATTCTGCTCCTACTTGGGGCAATAGTTAAGACCTCAGTTAATGCTGTCCATAGGTTCTTGGGACTGTGGTGAAACGACATGTGATGAAACCACTTTTACCCTAGGCTAATTGATATACACAAGTTATGTTCCTACAGCATCTCATCAATGTTACAATGAAACGTTATGTGAGGACCTGCTGTATAAGGACTGGGCGGGGAACTCAGCAGCAATGCAACCTCCCGAGGGTCCTGCTCTGTTCTTCGATCCCAGATGCTGATTCCAGCTGTTCCTCCTCAGCACTGGGATCAAGCTCTCCCTTTCCACTTATACCTTGACTTGCCTCTTAGGCCAGCATCCCTATCTTTCAACTCTGCCCACATTTCAGTGTCAAATGCCCTATTTAATGCAACTGACATAATACAACACTAACGGTGATCAGATTTATGTTAATAAATGTATTATCATTTATCTATAAATCTGAACCCCCAAATCAGAAAGAAGCTCTTATATGATGCTGAAACTTTGATATATGAGTATTTTCTTTTTGATTGAAAATACCACAGATGTTGTGCATTTAGGCAAATCTAATGGATTCAAAGATATTGCTATTTTATTTAGCAAAAATTATCCAAGAATACTGGTAGAGAAGATAATAATGAATATGACCTTGATAAGATGAAAAACAAATCTGAGGATTTAAAAAAAATCAAAGTAGAAGTACTCAAAAAGCAGACCTTAAAAGTTCTCATCAGAAGAAAAAAAAGAAAGAAGAGATAGTCAACATCTTGGCAAATTGAGTAGTTCTGCACACTCTAGGTTCACTTGACAAAATGATGACACATATCATTGTCATCAATTCAGAAGGTGAAAATCTGTCTATATTATAATCAGGAAATTAAAAAACAATTCAATAAGAATATACCTATGCTAATATGCACCTTAGACCTCTCTCATTTATATTATTACTCTGATTTGTTAAGTATAGAGCAGTCATTAAAAAAATTAGTAAAGGGCCGGCCCAGTGGCTCAGTTGGTTAAGAGCTTGCTTAAGAGTGCAAGCTCTGAGCAACAGGGTAGCTGGTTTGATTTCTGGCCTGAGATGAACTGCCACTGAGCAGCCAACAGGTGGCAGGATGGATCAGCTAAAAAAACAAAAAATTATAAATACCTCCATGTACCAGAGGCTGGAAATTAGTGATCAAGACATACAAGAAGCTTATTTATTTATTTATTTTATTTTATTTTTTAAAGATTTTACTGGGTAGTCGGGGGAGGGGAACAGCGTTGGGGAATCGGGGAAGGGGGACAGACAAGTTGCTGTCTTTTTGTTCTTCAGTCTAGTTGCGGAAGACATTGCTTCACTGGCCCATGTTGGTATCGTCATTGCGCTCTTCCCGGATGAGGCAGATCTGTTGCTGACCTCTGGATGGTCGCTCACCGTGGCTATTGGCAGCTCGTGCTGGCTGCCAGACACTCACGCTGGCTGCTGGCCACTCACTGTAGCCTATGGCAGCCCACTGTAGCAGGGACTGCAGCCTACATCATCGCCGGGGCTCGCACAGCCCAGCTCCAGGTGGAGCTGTTGTTAGCTGTAGAGGGCAGTGTCACTGGCCCTCATATGTGGGATCCGAACCGGGGCCGCTGGCGTCCCAAAACCAGCTCTTAACCAATGCGCCACTCAGCTGGCCTAAAGCTGATTTTTTAAAATTAAATTTATTCGGGTGACATTGTTTAATAAAATTATATAGGTTTCAAGTGTATAATTCTGTGTATTATATTGTGTGTTTACCACCCAAAGTCAAATCTCATTCCATCACAATAATATTTGACCCCCTTTACCCTTTTCTATTTTCCTCCCTCCCCTCTTTCCCTCTTTTCCCTCTGGTAACCATTATATTGTTGTCTGTGTCTATGCGTTTTTGCTTGTCTTGTTCGTTTGTTGCTTTCAGTTTTGTCATCACACTGCCTGCCTGTCTGCCTTCATGAACCTTTCCATAAAGACAGATCATTACTCCAATATTATGCTTACTTTATGTATCCCTACTTGGCCCCAAAAGATGGCTGGTTAGCCAATGAAGGGTAAGATTCCTCAAGGGAGGGAAAACCTAAGCCAGGTACAGCCGCATGGGAGCCATAGGAGGAATCACAGAGTAGAGGAAAAATGGCATAGACCCTTTGCTTCAGGTTCTCCCAGCCTGCATGTGAAATGACCTACTGATGTGATAATATCTGTCCTCCATGCATTCTTATCAGTAAGCCTTGGCAGAGGAAGTTTCTGTCTCTTAAGAGGTGCATGACAATACCATCGGTAATGGCAGTTTGCAGGCATGGGAGATGAGGCCCTGAGCTAAATTCTTGGGTGTGAGAGTCACAGACTGTGGAAGCTACATTGATCTTTTCTTTTTTGTAAAACAATAAAAAAGGCAGTCAGGCCCAATTCGTGGCTCAGTCCACGAGGCTGCAGTCTCCTGGCCCCAACTGCATTTTTCTCTTATTTGTGTCTCTCTCTTTCTTAACCTTTCGCAGTCCCTTCTCCACTCCCACTGCTCTGTCGTGCTGGACACGACACAGTTTTATATTCCACACATGAGTGAAATCATATGGTTATTTTCTAACAGTAGGGATAGAAAGACAATGAGCCAGTAAATAAATAAATGCATAGTATAATTTTGAAGAGCAATAAGAGCTATGAAGAAAGTAAAACAAGATAATGTAATACAAAATAAAATAGTGGTAGTGAGCTAACCAGGATATGACATTTGAGCTGGTATACCTGATCGAAAAAGACGGGAAGCACACCAGAGAAACATCTGGTAAGGGGTAAGCTCAAGGATTAAAAGGAGGCTGGGGTGGCTGAAGCATAGTAAGAAATGGGGAGACTGGAATGAGATGAAGTCAGAGGGGTAGGAAAAGCACAGATCATAGGCCCATGTAACTCATAGCAAGATATGTGAATTTTATTCAAAATGTCAGAGGAAGGCAACACAATGTTTTAAATTAGGGGAGTGATATGATCTGATCTACATTTTTTTTTTTTTTGAGGGCAGTGTCACAGGCCCTCATATGTGGGACTTGAACTGGGGCTGCTGGCTTCCCAAGCCAGCGCTCAACCACCATGCCAATCGGCCAGCCCTGATCTACATTTTTAAAAGATCACTTTAGTTGTTTGAAAAATGCATTACAGGAAGACAAGAATGCGATTACAGAGACCAATTAGGAAGCTACTGTAGTAAAGAACAAAAGATGGTGGCCAGGACTCAAGTCGCACCAGTGGAAAGAGGGAGAAACAGATGGAATAGGGATACATTTTAGAAGTAGAACTGACAGGACTTATTGATGAATTAGATGAAGAGAATCAGGGAAAGAACAATCAGGAATGACTCCTAGGCTCTGAGTGGATAGTGTGCAATCTAGTAATAAGAGAAAAACAAATTTTGGGAGAAATTCAGATTCATAGAATATTAGTAAGTGGAATGATAATAGAGAGATATCCACAATGACATTTACATTAAACTCAGGGAACCAACAAGTAACAAACTTTCACAAAATCATATAAAATATGATCACTGGTTAGATCGTTTTCCTATTAGTCTATCTCAAGCCCCAAGACCATTTTCACCTCTGGAAATAAACTGAAAACTGAGTTATAATTTCCGGCCTCATGTGGACATATTTTATTTCATGGAGCAATTCTAGAAATGCTGAAGAGTTGTGAGCACATGGCAGGCACACAGAAAATATGTGTGGAACTCAATGACACCTGTTTGTCTTATTAAGTTATTGCCATGTACCATGAATCTGAATTACATTATTCTTGGATTTAAAATATTGTGTGTGCTTGTGTATGTATATATACATATGTGTATATTTCTCTTCATCAATAGTATCAATTGATGGAAAAAATAAGTATGCTCCCAACATTTTTTCCTAGTAGCTCATCAGCACTTTCCTATCATGTTTTTATTTTTTTGTTTGTTTGGTTTTTTGTTTGTTTGTTTGTTTTTTTGAGGGCAGTGTCACTGGCCCTCATATGTGGGACCCAAACCGGGGCCGCTGGCGTCCCAAGCCAGCGCTTAACCAGCGCGCCACTTGGCCCACCCCCATCATGTTTTTATTTTAAGATGAACAGTCATTACATACCTGCAGCATATCACCAAGGTCGGCTGTGCTAATATCTGGATCCTCTGTGGTGTTGAAGGGCACAGGAGTTATCCGTACAAGGGTCAGCACTCGAGGTTCTGGATATCTCCATAACATCATCCCTGGACTATCTTCAGTTTCATTGTAAAACAAGATTTCATAAACACCAGGCGTTTTCAAAGGTTCTGTTAGATGGAAGTATTATTAATTATATGCTTTTGAAGGGAAACATGCTGGTTTATGACAGTAAGAAAAAATTACGAGGATAAAACAAAAAATATAAAGAAGCTGCTTGGTCATTTTTATATGGTTTAAATGATAGGAACAAAAATAATTTTCCCTTAAGAGAGACTGAATTGTAATATAGTGTTTTTGTACTGAAGGCAGTAATTTACATTTTAAGTGATCTTTTTGTGTTACCTTTTAGTGAATGTGCAGTTAAAACACACACACACACACACACACACACACACACACACACACACAAGCTGTAGTTACTTACCAGCATCACGTACATACTGAAATAGACCTGTCCGTAGGTCATCTGAACTTTGTTCACTTTTGAACATCTGATTTTTTTCCACAGGGGATGGCATATGTGGCACTGCTTCAGGAACTTGCACTTCAAAATTTCCCTCCTCATTAAGGTATCCGCTGAGTAATTCATGTAGAAGAACTAAACAATTCAAATGTTCTTGACCCCAGAAAACCTTTAAAATTACATGAAAAAACTTAGTGGCTTTTAAATACAAACATTTCATGAAGATAATTACGTACAATCATATTTGAATTAATGCATGGCTGCAATTATGTTCAATTTAATTACTGATAATAACTTAACTATAACTTCTAAGAAGTAATTGACCTATGTACGGGATATAATTCTATTACTTGAGTAAATATATAAAAACAAGAAAATCAATTACACCATGTGAATAATGATCAATTTTAAATGCTGAATTAATGATGAGATTATGTTAATATGAGGTAATGTTTATTAATTAACTTAGCTGAGAGGGAAAAGAACATCTATTATAATCTGAGAAAAGGCAATGAAGATCCTCTAGGTTAATAAAATAATAGTAACCTTGCAGAATAGCTTCCTACATTTTGTCATGAGATAAAATAAACACATCTTGGTTATAGCGTTCTTTTCTTTGCACTTTTACTTTTAAGAGGAAAAAAAGAGGGAAGGGGCTAAATGAACCAGAAGGCTCCCAACTTCTGTGTTGAACGAGAATGTAAGAACACACAGTACCCCACACCCCTGTACAGGGGCTACAGTACAGTTTCAGAACAAAGGTCTTGGTGTTTCCTCTAATAGACAGAATCAAGTTCCCCCTTTCTGCATGTGAAGAATATTAGTCTATAATAGAAGTCTGACCAATGGATAATAATAATTAATTTCAGATGGCTCAAATTTTCAAATTTCTCTGCATAACTGGATAAAGGCAGTACGGTACAACCATTAATTCTAAGAAAACCATATAACACAGAAAAGAAAAAAGAATATATAGAGGTAGAAAAGAATAACCCTATACCTTGTGGATAAGTTTTAACCCTAGGCTTAGGTCCTGCTCTTTGGATTTAAGGCATCTCAGAAATAAAGGTAAGAGACATGATGTTAAGTCTAATTTTGCTTTCACCAATATTATTTTTTGTTGGATCTGGAAAAATAGAGGTAGGTGAAAAGTCAAGCTGGGGAGTTGAACACTGTGCCTTTAAATTGTTAAGAGACAGTCAGCGAATTTATAATGTACAGATGATATACTTTGGTTTTGCTCTTATTGTTTTTAATGTGGAGTTACTTTGCTGCCTTGATAAAACAACACAAACCTACATGCTTATTGTTAAATATATGAAGATTTCTGATAGACGTGGAAAATTTCCAGCAGTACAAAACAATAAGTTATTAGGATCCCCCCACACCTAGCTCTGTGTAAGAAAACTGATGATAAGTTGAGGCAACACAATTTTTAGATGAAAACAAGACGTTTATATATAATATGCTTCCATTATTAACAAATTAGTCACTTCCATTGTCCGTAATTGTGAATTTCTCAAGTTTTTTCTACTTGTGTCTAATTTGGGGGACACCAACTCATATAAATCTATCCAAGTAGAAAATGATCAAAAAATACGTTGAATACCCTCACACATTCTATACTTGGCTCTAAATCAAATGTACAAAAGGTTGCAATGTGACTTATATGTCAAGTGTTAGGCATCAGACATCATAATTTAATCTAAGGAATCGGTAATTAGGAAATGGTTCTTATATATTGCTGATGACACTGAGATTAGATAGGTTGACTACATGGTAATTAGAGAAGTCTACACATTAGAAAAAAAAAAAGCAATTCCATTCCTAGTCATATATCCAAGAGAAATGAAACATATGTCCATGCAAAAACTTGTAAACAAATGTTCACAGCAACATTATTGATAAGTCAAAAGTGGAAAGAACCCACATATGCATCAGTTGATGAATGGATAAAATATGGCATATCCATACAGTGGAATATTATTCATCCTTAAAAACAAATGCAGTACTGGTACCTGCTAAAACATGGATGAACCTTGAAAACACTGTGCTAACTGAAAGAAGCCACTCACAAAACACCACCACATATTTATATGAAATGTCCAGGAGAGTCAAATATTTAGAGACAGAAAATAGATTAGTGGTTGTGTAGGCCTGAAGAGGGAATTAGAGAGTAATGGGGAACAAATGCTAATGGATACAGGATATTGGGTGTGTGTGTGTGTGAAAATGTTCTAAAGTGAAGTGAAATGGATTTTAGTGCTGATTACACAACTCAGTGAATGTACTAAAAAAACAGTGAACTGTGCACTTCAATTAGGTGAATTGTATGGTATGTGAATCACATCTCAATAAAGCTGTTAAAAATGTTTAACAAGACAGCAACCCGACAATACCCTTTCTCATCCCATCAAGATTTAAAACTTAGTAACACTTAGTAAGAATTAAAAAATTAACAAAGTCTAGTTAAAACTTATGGGGGAAAAGTGGCTAAGCCCCACACACCTGTAGTAGACCTCCTCTTAAATCAATGGTTATTTTTGGTATGGACTGTTCCGGGCTGGGATTGCCACTGTGTTTACACCACTTAGCTTCCAGATTGGCAGTGGCACAACATGGTCCTATCAGAATCCGACTTCTTTCTTTGAGACTTGTTTTAAGGAGAAAATCATTTATGCTGAGTAGAAATGATGACCCAAGAATTATACCTGAAAAAAACAAAAAAGAAATGCAGAGGGGTATACATTATAATTCTTTCTTGTCAAAAAATATGTTTGTGCAAGAATCATCTTTTCTAAGATCATAATTCATTCTTTGTCAGAGTCTTCTTTTTCAGTTGGCTTTTCCCCACAGTTTTATGCCATTTCTATAGAATTCTAGTTATGAAGCAGGTATACCTTATTCACATTCCTAACAAAGCAATATTTGCCAAAACATTATGACTTTTTCCATGTGTGAGCATTTTAAGTTTTATGAGTAGAGACATTTTCATTAAATTGTGCAAGTTTTTCAAACAACTACAGTAAGAATAAAAACAGCTGCTTCATTTGTCTATTGTTAACATGATGAGAAAGGGCAATTTTCTGTGATTTCTTACAGTAAAAGTATAGTATATTACTTTGCTAGACACTCAAGTTTTTGACTGGCCCACGTTAAAATAAAAACAATCAAAATATATAACATGTGTTTTCTAAAAATTTTAGTTTAATCCAAACTTCACACATCATAACCACTTGAAGTTTACAAAGTCTTAAAAACAGATAGTGGCAGGTTAGATTTATGAGAAAAACTATATGCTATAGTTCAAAGTAAATATATCCAGAAAAGGAATACACTAAAATGTAGGTTTTTCTTTTGAACTTAAACTAGAAGTATAGATCAAAACCTTTTCATAAAACCAATGGCACACTTTAAGATATTTGGATGCAAAGTTAGAGTGGTGGGTTAACTTTCTCCCAAGGAGCTCATATTCTGAATTGTCATTGTAAATATTGAATTTCACCAGACCACGTTTGTAATGCCCATGGCTTATTTTTCTAAGGATATTTGATCCTTAAAAGAGATGAAAGATTAAAAAACACCTTAGGCTGACAGTATACACTTTTCAAAGTACAGTACCCACATTGACTTTTCAATTTTGTGGAGACCTGAAAACATCATACATACATGCTGTATGTTCCTACTGCAGAAATAAGACACGCAAGTTTTAATCTTCCACAGAAGACATCACGCCCACAAAAGTGTTGGGGTTAAGACTTTTGTCACAAATTATGATGGTGAAAATTAATTTCTTAAAATTTTTCATCACATACATTGGGGCACTAAGACTTCCATTTCATTTACACATTTTCCTTGATTCAAAGCTACACTTTAGGGCCGGCTAAGTGGTGTGTTGGTTAGGGGTTGGCTTGGGATGCCAGCTCTGAGCAGCAGGGCCCCAGTTCAGATCCCACATAAGAGGCAGTGACACTGCCCTCTACAGCTAAGATGGTGAACGACAGCTCAACCTGCAGCTGGGCTGCCATGAGTTGCCGGCAATGGTGTAGGCTGCAGTGGGGCTGGCCTGCAGCTGGAGTGCACTTTCATGAGATGCCGTGAGCCGCTGTGAGTGGCCATCCAATGGCCGGCAAGCAACTGTCTCAGCCGGGAAGAGCACAATACTAACATGGGCCAGTGAAACGGTGTCCTCCACAATTAGACTGAAGAACAAAAGGACAGCAACTTGTCCGTTCCCCTTTCCCAATTCCCCAATAAAATCTTAAAAAAAAAAAAAAAGGCTACACTTAATTTAAAGAATAAAAATAAAACAGAAAATAAAAATAAAACAGAAATAGGCCACCAAATACCCCAAAATCAAAAATCATCTTTATTAATAGAGCTTAGAACATAAGTCATAACTTCCTGACTTAACTGCATTACATTTCCTGAAAGTTAAGGTTTCTCAACAGTAAATTCTGCTAAATGAAACACACAAATTCATTATTCAGTGATTTGTCATAATTGCATTATGAGAGTACAGGTTTAATGCAATATAATCAATCATCTAGCAAAAGAGCACTAAGGGAATGTCAGAATTACATTACTCTTTGTTCTCAAATACACACATCTTCATACTACACTACAATGAAATATCCAATTATCAGAGTTCCCACTATACCTTCATCCAGCTATAGAACCATAGTATAAATAATGAAATCATAAAATTCACATTGATATAATATTAAGTAATCTACAGATCTCAAGTTTTGCCACTGTCCCTACTGACTTTTTTTCTGGTGTAGGATCCTACTTGGGATCCTCACTGAATTTAGTTGTCAAGTCTCCTTAGTCTTTAGTCACGATAGATCCTTTAGCTTTGTCTTTCATGACCGTGATATTCTTGAATAGTCCAGGCCAATTATTTGCGGAATCTCTCTCAATTTGTGTTTACTAATGATTTCTGGTGACAAACTTAATGTGAATGTCCTACTGGTCCCTCATAGACTAAGTGTTTAATATCAAAGGCCCCCTTAGTTGCCTAAGGAAAGCTTATCATTATCTCAAGCACCCAGACTGAAAAATCTTGGGGTCCACCTTGGGGAATCTTACTCTCTTGGATAGGTATCCAACACTTATCAACTTCTATATCATTTTATCCAAATCCATTATTTTAAGACATCAAGAAAGAGAGACCTTACTAATCTAAGTGATTGAAAGGGAAGATCACCACATTATTTTCAAGCTCTAGTAGACTGTGACCCTCCTAGAGGCAAGAACCAATGTATTCAGTAGAACACTGGGCGCAGCAGTAGCTATTCAGGACATATTCCACTGAACTGAATTGATAGTTTAGAATCTGATCCTGTTTTCAGTTGTCTCAATATAGTTTTAAATTGACAGACAGGAAATAAAAGGACTTAAATCTGTCATTCTTCATTTGCATCATTGTATCGTAGAACAATAAGGCTGGATAAAAGAGATTTTAGAAGTCATGTATTCCAAGTTCCCTTCTTCCCTCAAAAAAACCACACAAATATTTTTAATTTTTGAAATAGCATTCGACCTACCTAAGTCACAAAAGTTATACAGAATTCCCATATACCTTCACCCAGCTATGCAACCATAGTATGAATACTGTACAATAGTACAAATCATAAAATTTAGATATGATACTATTAAGTATTCTCCAGATCTTAAGTTTTGCCATTTTCCCCACTAATGTCCTTTTTCTGGTCCAGGATCCAACCTAGGATCCCCACTGAATTAAGTGGTCAAGTTCTCTACCTTTCTTTGTCTTTCATGACCTTGATACTCTTGAATAGTACAGGCCAATTATTTTACAGACTATCTCTCAATTTGTGTTTACTGATGTTTTCTCACTAGTGGCAAGAATACCAGAGAACTGATGCCCTTCTCAGTGCATCATATTTGGGTAAGTGATATTGATGTTTTATTACTGGTAATATTAACTCTTATGTGGCTAAAGTGGTGTCTGCCAGGTCTGCCACTGTAAAAGTTGTTATTTTGCCATCTGTAACTAATAAATATCTGTGGGGAGATATCTGGAGATTGTGCAAGTATTTTTTTTTTTACAGTAAACATTACTCACTAATATTAGCATCCATCAATCGTTCTTGAATAAAACAGTTACTACTGTGGTACTGCATAATGTTGATTTGCTATTTCGCTTATTTTCCAATATTTATTAATTAGTATTGTAAGATAAAAAGAGATGTCCCTTCTATCTCAATTATTAGTTCAATTATTGGTATCAGTATGGACTCATGGATATTTATTTTATTTTGTGGGTAATAATCTAATAGTATCATTATTTACTCTGTTGCTTAAATTGAACAAACTTTGACCATTGGGAACCCCTTCAAGTTGGTTCCTGTGTCCTTTTGATATATCCCTATTTTGAGAACTTCATTACTTTCCAGCTACGAGATGTTTCAGCCTCTAATGGGGTCCAAGACGCCGGTGTAAGAAGACCCTGAACTCACCTCCTTCCACAGGTACACTGAATATACATCTACATATAGAGTAATTCGTCTTGGAAAAGAAATGAGGACTGACTGAATAGCTTTTGCACAACAATAGAGGGTCAAACAGAAAAGGGTAGGAGAGACTGAGACACAATAGAAACAGTAACCCCACCCTTGACATAGTTACCTGCAGTAGGGAGAGATATCACTGAGGGATGCTTGGGCAGACTCACCCACCCTAGGGCACATTGAAAAAACAGTGGGTTAAAGGGCACCTAGACTGTGTGTGAAGAAAATTTAGTAATCTTAGAGCATCAGCCAAACAGGGAAGGAACTGCTGGAACTCTCTCTGGGATTGGAAGTGTGGACAAGGGCCATTTTACATTCCTCCTCAACCTTAATAGCAGGGGCATAAGCATGGTCCAGTTGCTCTTGCCAGCCTCCCAAGGCTGCCCCAGTGTACCCTTGGCTACTCCAGCTCTAGGCGACCTGCTAAGATGGCCCTCTTGTGGCATGCTCTGGGACCCCCTTGACTGAATCCAATCCAGCCATTTTGCTAAGGTAGTCCTGGTGCAACATGACCTAGGAACACTCCCAGTCTGAGCTCGCTACAGCTGTCGCACCAAGGAGACCCTGAAGTATCATGCCCTTGCGCTTCTCCCCAGCCTGTACCTACTCCAGCTGTAGCTGTCCCACAAATGCAGCTTGGGTATGGTGTACCCTGGGAGCCCCAAAGCCCACTGCTGCTCCAGCTGTACTATGAGGGTGACCCAGGGAATCCCCCCAACCCCAACCTGTGCCCACTCCACATCCAGCAATCCCACCAAGGTGGTTCTGGCATGGAGCACCCTGGGACCTCCCATACACCCATGCCTGCTCCAACTCCAGCCATCCTGCCAAGGCATCTGGACATAGCGCACTTGGGGACCTAAGTGGTCTGCATCACTTCCGTTCCAAACCAGCCTGCCATGTAGACATGCAGTCTACACAGGGGTTGCTTCTACACAAAGCCACTCCTTCAACGCTAGGAGTAGCTACTTTGCCTAATTTGTAGAAAGAAACAAAGAAAGTCAAACAAAATAAGACAAAGGAATATGTTCCAAACAAAAGAACAAGATAACCCCCCCTTCCCCCCAAAACCATAATGAAGTAGTGATAAATAATTCCGATGAAGAGTTCAAAGTAATGGTCACAAGGATGCTCACCAAACATTGGAAAAGAATGGCGGAACAAAGTGAGAACATCAACAAAGGGAAAACAGAAGGAAAAAGCCAGTGAGAACAAAATACAGTAACTGAAATGAAAAATACACTAGATGGAATCAATAGCAGATTAGATGACACAGAAAAATGGACCAGCAATTTGGAAGACAGAATAGCAGAAATCACCAAATTAGAACAGCAAAAAGAAACAAATAATTTAAAAAAATGAATATATCTTCAGTAACTGCTGTGACAACATCAAGTGTACCAACAGTCACATTACAGGGCTCCCAGAAGGAGAAGAGATAAAAGAGCAGAAAACTTACTTGAAGAAACAATGGCTGAATACTTCCCTACCCCGGAGAAGGAAACAGACATCAGGTCCAGGAATCACACACGGTCCCAAACAAGATGAACCCAAAGAGATACACACCAAGATGTAGTAGAATTAAAATGGTGAAAGATAAACAGTGTATCTTGAAATTATCATGCTAATTGAAATATGTCAAACAGAAAAAGTTGAGTACCATATGACTTCACTCATATGTGGGATATTAAAATTGAAAGCAAGAGGGCCAGCTGAGTGGCGTGGTGGTTAAGCGCTGGCTTGGGATGCCAGCAGCCCCGGTTTGGATCCCACATATGAGGGCAAGTGACACTGCCCTCAAAAAAAAAAAAACCCAAAAAACTGAAAGCAAGAAATGAACAAGACAAACAAACAAAAACTGATAGACACAGACAATAGTTTAGTGGTTATTAGAGGGTAAGGGAAAGGAGGTGGTACAAAACGGTAAATGGGTCAAATACATAGTGATGAAAGGAGAATTGACTTTGGGTGGCAAACACAGAATACAATATGTGGATGATGTATTACAGAATTGTACACTTGAAACCTATACAAGTTTACTTACCAATGTCACCCCAATAAATTTAATTAAAAAAAGGAGACTCATAAAGGCAGCAAGAAAAATAAAACTAGTCACATACATGGACTATAAACATAGCAAGGCTATCTGCTGATTTTTCAGTTGAAATTTTGCAGACCATAAAGGAGTGGCAGGACATATTTAGAATGCTGAAAAAAAAGACCCACATACAACCAAGCATACATTATATGGCAAGTTTATCCTTTGGAATTTAAAGAGAGATAAGGAACTTTCAAAGGAAGCAAAAGCTAAAGGAGTTCATTGCTACTAAATTGGCCTTACAAAAAATGTTAAAGGCTCTTCTTTACGTGGAAAAGAAAAAGTCATAATGAGAAATAAGAAAAGAGATAAATGACAAAAATTTTACTGGCAAAGGCAAATACATAGTAAAAGCAGTAGATCAGCCACTTACAGAGACAGTACCAAGGTTAAAAGACAAAAGTAGTAAAATCAACTATAACTAGAGTAGTTAGGGTATACACAACATGTAAACTATGATATAAATCATAAAATGGCAGAATAGTAAAAATGTAGTGCTTTTAGAATTCATTGGAAAATAAATGTCTATCAGCTTAACAACAAACAAAACCCTACAATGTACAGAGACATAAAGAGAAAGGAACCAAAAAACAACACTAAAGAAAACATCAAACCACAAAGGAAGATACCACAAGAAGAACAGAGAAGAACTACAAAAACAAGAAACAAAATGGCAATAAGTTCATATCTATCAATAATTACTTTAATTGTAAATAGATTAAATGCTCCAATCAAAATACAGGGTGGCTGAATGGATTTTAAAAAAGACACATCTATATGCTGCCTAGAAGAGTCACTTCAGACTTAAAGACACACAGACTGAAAGGAATTGAAAAAAATATTCCATGTAGATGGAAATGAAAACAAAGTTGGGGTAGCAATACTATCTCAGAGAAAACAAAGACTTTGAAACAAAGACTATAACAAAAGACAAAGAAGGGCATTATATAATGATAAAGGGGTCAGTCAATCCAAGAAAAGGATAACATTTGTAAATATATATGCAAAGAACATAGAAGCATTGAAACATATAAAGCAAATGTTAACAGATATAAAGAGAGAAATTGACAGTACCTCAATAATATTAGGGGACTTTAATATCCCACTTATATCAATAGATCATCTAGATAGAAAATCAATAAGGAAACACTGGCCTTAAAAGATACATTAGATCAAATGAACTTAATAGATATATACAGAACATTTCATCCCGAAACAGTAGAAGACACTTTTTTCAAGAGCTCAAGGAACATTCTCCAGGATCAATCACATGTTAAGCCACAAAATAAGTATCAATAAATTCAAGACTGAAATCATATCAAGCTTCTTTTCCAACCACAATAGTATGAAACTAAGAATCAAGAAGAAAACTGGAAAAAACAAACATCTGGGAGACTAAGCAACATGTACTAAACAACCAATGGGTCAATGAAGAAATCAAGGAGGACAAAAAAAAATCGTCAGACAAGTGAAAAATGGAAACACAATTTTCCCAAATCTATGGGACGCAGCAAAAGCAGTTCAAGAATGAAGTTCACAGTGATACAGGCCTACCTCAAGAAACAAGAAAAATCTCAAAAGAACAATCTAACTTTACACCTAAAAGAACTAGAAAAAGAACAAATAAAACCCAAGTTCACAGAAGAAAGGAAATAATAAAGAACAGAGTGGAAATAAATGAAAAACAGAGTAACAACAACAACAATAGAGCAGATGAATGAAACTAAGATCTTGTTCTTTGAAAAGATAAATAAAATTGATAATCCTTTAGCCAGACTCATCAGGAAAAAAACAGAGAGGGTCCAAATAAATAAAGCCAGAAAAGAAAAAAAAAGTTACAACCGACATCACAGAAATACAAAGGATCATAAGGGAACACTACAATTATACACGAACAAGTTGGAAAAATTAGGAGAAATGAAAAAAAATCCTAGAAATACACAACCTTCCAAGACTAAATCATGAAGAAATAGAAAATCTGAATAGACTGTTTACAAATACTGAAATTGAATCAGTAATTTAGAAACTCTCAAAAAACAAAAGTCCTCTCTCCACCATGTGAGAACACAGTGACAAGGCAGACATCTACAAGCCAGGATGAGGGCTCTCACCAGCAACCAAATCTTCTAGGACTTTGACACTGGACTTCTCAGCCTCCAGAACTGTGAGAAATAAATTTCTGTTGCATAAGCCAGAAACAAAAACAAACACTCCCCCTCCATAAAACAAAAACAAAACAAAACAACAACAACAAAATACAAAAAAATCCCAAAAGTCCAGGACCAGATGGCCTTACGGCTGAATTCTATCAAACGTTTAAAGAAGAGTAAATGCTTATTCTTCATAAATTGTTCCAAAAAAGTGAAGAGGAAAAAAGCGTTTCCAAACTCATTTTACAAGGACAGCATTATCCTGATACCAAAACCAGATGATGACACTACAAAAAGAGAAAATTATAGGTCAATATCCCAAATGAACACAGATGCAAAAATTCTCAACAAAATATAGCAAACAAAATTTACTAAAACATTAAAAGGACTGCACACCATAACCAAGTGGGATTTATTCCAGGGATGCAAAGATGGTTTGACATCAGCAAATCAATCAGATTCATGTCATTAACAAAATGAAGAATACAAATCTATGATCATTTCAATAGAAGCAGAAAAAGTATGACAATTTAACATCCATTTATGATAAAAATTCCCAACAAAGTGGGAATAGAGGGAATGTATCACAATATAATAAAGGCCATAAATGACAAACGCATAGCTAACATCACACTCAACAATAAAAAGATAGAAGCTTTTCCTCTAAGATCAGGAACAAGAGAAGGATACCCACTTTTACCACTTTTATTCAGTGTAGTATTCGAGGTCCTAGCCACAAAAATTAGGCAAGAAAAAGAAATAAAAGGCATCCATATTGGAAAGAAAAGTAAAACTGTCACTGTCTGCAGATGACATTATACTATATATAGAAAACCCTAAAGACTCCACCAAAAAAACCCAAAAACCAACTATTAGAATAAATGTATTCAATAAGTTGCAAGATACAAAATTAATATAAAGAAGTTGGTTGACTTTCTATATATTAAAAAACAAACTATCAGAAACAGAAATGAAGGAAACAAACCCATTTACAGCTGTGTCAAAAGGAATAAAATACCTAGGAATAAATTTAACCAAGGAGGTACAAGATTTGTACTCTGAAAACTATAAGACAATGATGAAAGTAATTGAAGATGCCAAAAAAAAAAAAAGACTGATATACTGTGCTCATGGATGATTAGAAGAATTAATATTGTTAAAATGTCCATACTACCCAACGCAATCTGAGCTTCAATACAATCCCTATCAAAGTACCAATGGTATTTTTCAGTGAACAACAATTCACCTAAAATTTGTATGGAGCCACGAAAAACCGTGAAGAGCCAAAGCAATCTTGAGAAAGAAGATATCATACTCCTTCATTTCAAAACTTACTACAAAAATATCATAGTCAAAAAGTGTATGGTACTGACATGAAAACACACATAAATCAAATAGAACAGAGAGCCCAGAAATAAACCCATACATATCTGATCAATTAATATATGACAAAGAGAGGCAAAAATATACATAGGGTTGAAAAAAACAGTTTCTTCAATAAAAGGTGTTGGGAAAACTGAACTGCTACATGCAAAAAAGTAAAACTAGAACATTTTTTTACAACATATATAAAAATAAATTAAAAATGAATTAAAGACTTGAATTTAAGACCCAAAACCATAAAACTCATACAAGAAAACAGACAGTAGGCTCCTTTTAGAAATCAGTTTTAGCAATATTTTTTTGGATTAGTCTTTTCAATAAGGGCAACAAAAGCAAAAATAAACAAATAGGATTATATAAAAATAAAAAGCATTTGGACAGCATTGAAAACCATCAACAAAACGAAAAGGAAACCTACTGAGTAGTAGAAGATATTTGCAAATCATACATCCGATAAGGGGTTAATATTAAAACTATATTAAAAAATTACACATCTTAATATAAAAACAAACCCCAATTAAAAAATGGGCAGAGGACTAAACAGACCAAAGAAGATATACTGATGGCCAACAGGCACATGAAAAGATGCTCAACATCACTAACCATCAGGTAAATGCACATCAAAACCACAATTAGATATTACTGGTTGAATGGCTACTATCAAAAACAAAAAAGATAACGAGTGTTGGTGAGGATGTGGAGAAAAAGGAACACTTGTATACTGTTTGGTGGATGGAACACTTGTATATTGTTTGGTTTGCCTCTATGGTGGATGTTTCTTAAAAATTTTAAAACAGAACTACCCACTTCTGGGTATTTATCCAAAATAAATAAATCAAAACACTAATTTGAACAGATATATGCACCCCTATGCTCATTGTTGTATTTACAATAGCCAAGATACTGAAGCAACCTAAGTATCCCTTGACAGATGAATGGATAAAAAAGATGTGGTATATATACATAACAGAATATTACTCAGCCAGAAAAGTGAAATCTTGACATTTGCAATAACATGGACAGACCTAGAAGGTATTATGCTAAATGAAGTCAGTCAGACAAAGAAAGACAAATACCAAGTGATTTCACTTATATGTAGAATCTAAACAACAAATGAATTAACAAAACAAACAGAAACAGACTCATAGATACAGGAAGCAAGAGGAGTTGGGGGGGGCAAGAGAAATAGATGAAGAGGAATAAGAGGTACAAACTTCCAGCTTTAAAATAATTAAGTCGTGGGCATGTAATGTACAGCACAGGGAATATAATTAATATAACTGTAATAACTTTGTATGGTACCCAGACTTATTGTGGGGATCATTTCATGATGTACATAAACATCTGAATCACTATGATGTACATCTGAAATCAATAGGATATTGTATTTCAATATATGTCAATTAAAATTAAAAGTAACAAGGGGAAAGAAAATAAAAATTTTTATTATCCAGGGAAAATTGCAGTCTTTCTCATCATGAGTTAAAGGCCAGAAATGAAACGAGGAAAACCTGATAAATTTTATTTCATAAAAAATATAAAACCCCTGCAATTTAAAAAAAGCAAATGACAAACAGAAAAATATTTGCAACAAATGATTTTTGAACAGTTACTATCACTAATCTGAAAAGAATATATAAAATACTTTCCTCTTTATATTTTCCAACATTGCTTGATTTTTTTTTACAATGAGCATATATATATAATATTTTTCCTTTAAGAAAAAAGAAATAAAACTGTTTTTATTTTTATTTTTTAATAAAAGATGTTCCAGGCTCATCTTATATTTTTCCTATCCCATCTCCAGGATCAGCCATTTCTACAAAGACTCTTGATTATATTTGTTGAAGAATGTTATGTATAAAGCAAAGCATGGGTGTTAGCTATACTCACTGCATTAGAATGTCACTGCTCCTAGTTAGGCCCTCTCAGCAGAGAAGGCTAAGAAGTACACGAGGTTGGACAATTAAATTTGCGAACTCATCCTAGAAAAAGTGCTACATACCTCATTGCTGAATATCACTATGGTCACCTTCGAAGTACTCCCCTTGACAAGCTAGCTATGCACCAATGCCAGCACCTAGTCCACCCCTCAAAGCAATTTTGGAACTCTTTTTCTGGAATGGCCATAAGTGCTGTCATTGTATTATACTTGATGTCCTGAATGTCATCAAACTGTCTTCCTTTCAATATTTCCTTTATCTTCAGGTAAAGAAAGAAGTCATCGGGGGCCAGATCAGGTGAGTAGGGAGGGTGTTCCTATACAGTTATTTGTTTACTGGCTAAAAACTCCCTCACAGACAGTGCCGTGTGAGCTGGTGCATTGTCGTGATGCAAGAGCCATGAATTGTTGGCGAAAAGTTAAGGTCGCCTAACTTTATCAGGCAGCCTTTTCAGCACTTCCAGATAGCAAACTGGTTAACTGTTTGTCCAGTTGGTATAAATTCATAATGAATAATTCCTCTGATATCAAAAAAAGGTTAGCAACATTGTTGCAACAAGCTCACGAACTTGTCAGACCTCATATGTGTGCATACTACTCATGTATACACCCATATCTATATTTCTGTATCTATCATTAAATATATTAAAAATCATGAATTCATGCTGATACCTCTGATTCTAATCTAACATCACAGGTGGCTTCTAGCCTTCTCCCTTTCATTATTTGTAACCTCTTCTTAAAGACACTGAGAAACCTGCCAAGCCCCTCTTCTATGCGTTTATTCCTAATGATTCCCAAAACATCACTTCGGAGTGATTGGTCAAAATTAAAGCCAAAGAACTAAAGCAGACATAAAGGACAACTCTGGAGAAGCAAAGGTAAGTATCACAAAAAGGCTTTCAAAAAAAAAAAAAGGGCTATATTTACTCTAGAAGTCTTGTTAAGAATGGGCTTGACAACATTTTTTCTAGAGCTTATAGATGAATGAGATTTACCTTGACAACATTTTTTCTAGAGCTTATAGATGAATGAGATTTACCTTTCTCATTCTACAACAGCTTTCATTTACAAAAAGGTATTTGTAAGTATATGATAAAATCTCCTTTGTAGAAGTAACCTAATACATACAGAATTTGGAACTTGCTATTTCTGCTAGGCAGGAGCTACTTCAAAATACTGATGTTATATTGTCTTAAATTAGTTTCTGAGGTTTTGCCTAAAAAAACTAGTACAAATGATAAAAATGTATAATTAAACCTTATGTATATTCCTTAGAATGTGTCTTATCTCTTCTCAAAGGAGAACCTAGGTAGGGTTGATGGAAGGCTCTTCTTTAACTCCCCGAAATTACACAATTAGAAGTTCGTGTATTTACTGACTGGGGTGAGAACGGATGTAAGAAAAATTCTAGACTTGCATTATTACAAAAACAATATATAAATGTTGACAGCTTTTGGGTCATTGTATAGACTGTTAAACACATGAACATTTCCCAGTTTTGTACAAATTCTATTCTTTTTTTTTGCTTGGGCAGGAAGAATGGGATACCTAGATTTCTCAGGAGAGTAAAAATAAAAGTTGGGACTGAAAGCTCAGGAAAATGGCCAGAACTAGGAAGCCAAAGGTTAGGCAAACATTTGAGATCCTGGAACAAGAGGAAAGAGAGCAGGCCAGACTCAGGTGTGCACTGAGGAGGGCAGGAAGAGACACAACGGGCCTGAGATACACAGACCTTGCAATTAAGTCAGGCATGGATCCAGCTATTGCTGTGTTCCAGCAATATCAGAATCAAATATATGGTGATGGAGGGAGAACTGACTCTGGGTGGTGAACACATAAAGCAATGGATAGATGATGTATTATAGAACTGTACACTTGAAACCTGTGTGGTTTTTTTTTTTTTTTTGAGGGCAGTGTCACTGGCCCTCATATGTGGGACCCGAACCAGGGCCGCTGGCTTCCCAAGCCAGCGCTTAACCACCGCACCACTCAGCCGGCCCAAAACCTGTGTGGTTTTGTTGACCATTGTCACCCCAATAAATTTCAATGATAACAATAATAAAAGAATCTAATGACTGGTTTTCCAGGAAGTAGACTATTACTGAATCCGCTGTACTCTCGATTTTCATGTTTGATACTCTCTAAAGTTTGATCTGGGTTAGGGATGAGAATGAGATTCAATGAAAACCAAGCAGGAACAATACTTTTGAGAAGGTGAACTTTCCTCTTGATTCCTGGTTTTGAAGTTAAGAAAATGAAGGGTCTGAAGCTGTTGGGAGCTACCATGTGGATGGAGCCTGAGGCTGTAGCTGTGTAATACAGAAGATCTAATGGATTAGCCGTGCCTCAGGGTAGCACTGGTCCTAGGCTTTTCACCTACAGGAGACCGCTTAACCCAGTTTATGTTGCATTTTCTGCCATTACAACCCAAACCATATGAACTGATATACACTCTCTAAAGGGATTTCCAAGGTTATTCCTCAGTCTTTTATTTTCAACCTCCACTAACCCTCAATCTCTTATTTCAGTGAAATTGTCTACTCTTATGGTTTTAAGGATAATTTCTTATGACAGTATCTGTAACCATGCTTAATTCTTAAACAAGTGTTTCTCCCATGCTTTGTCTACAAAAAATTTGGGTAACCTTGATCACCTCCAGCTGGATATTTATGCATACATATATTCATTATTCAACCAACATTTATTGGTTATCTACCATATACTGGATATACAAAGATAAAGTGAATGATCTGCAATTTTGTTTCACATCAGATTTTTCCTTGGCAATTTGTTAGCCTCAAGTGTTGAGATCTTAGTAAGTACTACAGGGGAAAAAAACCAAAAACCAAAAAGGACAACCAACTTTTATAATACTGACCGTTAACCAAGTGAACTGTTGAAAAACATGAACACTTCCCTATTATCATACAAATCCTATTCTTTTTTGCTTCTTTTAACTCACTTTATGTGCTGCCAATTCTTTCATTCTGATTATTTCCTTGAGTACCTATGTGTAAGTTGCTGTTCATCTTTTTTCTTTCTCCTTTCGTTCTTTTCCCCAATAGCCTACCCTTTACTCTAACCTTGCTTTTTCTAATCCTTTTATAGTTTGTACTTGTCTAAATCTCTGGTCTTCTAGCATTAATCATAGGCTTATTTAACACACAGGTGGCACTGAGAATTACATTGGCATTGAGGACACAGAAACGGGCACTGCCTGAGTGCATTACAAAAACACATAATCTATAGATAAAAATGTGCCCTGGCTGGTCTCTTATGTCCCCTTTCTTTTGTGCCATATGCCCACAAGAAAATTAGGTGTGGTTGACTTTTGGGACTCACTCAATCAGTTTAACTCATTCCCATGTGCCTACCTGCCCACTACACACAGCAGCCTTCTGTGGCTTTGCTCCTCCATGAGGGGATCCAATTATCTGTGGACCACATAAAGGTTCACCCACAAGTACTGGCTTTTAAGTTTAAAAGAGTTGCCATTTCCTTTTGAACAAATCCTGCTACATTTTAAAAAAGCTACAACAAAATAATAGAAAAACATGTTAGTTCAGTGGGTTTGATCTTGGTGTAAATGACCAGTAATAAGAGATTATGGTGATCATTTAATAATAAAGAGCAGTGATGAATTTCCCAAAGGGTCATTTATAAATGGTAAACCAAACTACATCTTTACCACAAAATATGAAAATAATCCCTGGGACTCACGACAGGGTTATTAATTCTTTTTCCCCTTTCTTTCACTCTGAGAAGTTTGCCTGTGGGACACCATCTCCTCCCTTTTGTTTTTTTTCATCAGGAAAAATGCTAAATATCATCCTTGGGATAAAATGAATCTTATTTTATATATCACCACACACATAAATCCAGGGCCACAGATAATACCGAGTTTGTGTAAGCTGGATACTTATACATTCAAAATCTGGTATAAATGGCAACAGAAAGTAAATTAAAGTATGTGTTCTTTTGTTATACTTCATCTTGGTGGACTAATGCACTGTTGGACAAAATGGCTACAAGTAAAAATTATAAAGAGCTATCTTCTTAGCACTGGAACATTGGAAAAGGCTGAATAATTTTGTGAAGTTTAACTCTCTCTCTCTCTCTCTCTCTCCCTTTATGTATGTATTGCAAACATGACAAAATGTTTATATTTGCTATAGCTGGTGAGTATGTAGGCGTTTGATGTGTTCTGTATGACATTTTCTGTACTTTTCATTTCACTCCTAAATTTCCAAACATAAGAAGAAAAAAATTAAAATATGCTTTGAAAGTTTAAAATTTAAAATGATCACTTAAACTTTAAAAGCATGAATGTTATTAAAATTATTCATGCAATCAACGATCAGGTCATTTTTAGAAAGTTAATTTTGCAATAATTTTAGGCTTTCAGCAAAGTCGATATTCTTCAACTTTGATATCCTTCACCTACCTTCTCTTAATATTAATAACTTACATATACTCTGGTTCTCAAAATGTAAATTAACATCAATACAACACTACTAACTAATTTATAGACTTATTTGAATTTTACCAGTTTCTCCTCTCATGTCCTTTTCCTGTTCCAGGACCCAATCCAAGGCCCCATATCGCATTTAGCGATTGTGTGATCAGGTCATTTTGACTGAATATATAACCTCTTCTATCTCCATTCAACAGAATGCTCTTCTGCCTGATTTTTCCACTGGCGTCTTCAAAAATCTGTTTATATTTTTAATTTCAACTCTAGCAAACTAACGGCAGATATTTAATTAAACTAAATGAGGTGTAGCAACATTGAGAAGTAATTTCAGAAATAACTGGTATGATAAACAGAAATAATCTGCTTTGTTTACATACTGACATACTTTTCATTCAGGGTAAAAATTTAGTTCAAGGTACAAATAGTTTCATGGCCTTTAAAATACTCCTTCAGAAGGCTAATAAATGCAAGCCACTTGTTTTGGAGAATGTTTATAAAATGCTGCCAGCCCTACTTCATCAGTTTCCAGTAGATCCTTAGTAAGGCTCCCACTCTCCACATGCTGACTGTGCAAAATGCAATCTAAATCAAGCTTCTGTATGTCATTAGAAAGAGTACTCAATGATGACATGTGCTAGCAAAGTATATCCAGGTATTTTTTTTTCTTTTTTTTTACTCAGCTGGAAGTAATCTAAGGCTACTAGAAAATTAGGAAACCTGTGTTAGATACATCCACAAGTCGATTTGCATAACAGTGAAATATCAGGATGCCTCAAAAAGTGAGGAAGA
Organism: Aselliscus stoliczkanus; assembly: GCA_033961575.1. NCBI lineage: Eukaryota > Metazoa > Chordata > Mammalia > Chiroptera > Hipposideridae > Aselliscus > Aselliscus stoliczkanus. The sequence goes on from CM066731.1 coordinate 32,363,433, forward strand.
AAATTTTTTTTTATCGGTATGATCCATGAAAAGACGTGACTAGATGACTAGAAAAGATCCATAAGTGACTAGATGAGTAGAAAAGAAAATGTTTGTAAGTTTGGTCCCTTAAGAGATGATTAGAAATCTTTCCATTTTCAATTCCTTCAGCTAAGTATGTTGTAGCACATAAAAATGACACTTAGGTACTTTGATGATAAAAAAAAAAACACCTTGTTTTTTTCCTCCTCTTGATCAGAATATATAAGTTGATCAAATCCTATTTAATTACATTCTATTTTTTAATAAGCCTATCTATTTGTATCTAAAAATATAGCAAACTGAAACATAAGCTAAGATTGATATATGAAACAAAACATAACAAATTGTCAGAGAACAACATGGATACTGATATTTATGCAGAAAGGGATGCTGGTGTTTCCCAACAACTCTACTAAAAAGTCTGGCCATTGAAATGGGAGCCAAACTCGGTGGTCCACCTGCTAACATGTATCCCTTCTCCAAGGCACCTGATGATTTCTCTTGGGTGAGATTTCCAGTTTCTGGGGACCCTCACCCTGTCCTCAATGGTAAGTAAAAACTGGGACCCTTAATCTAAACCAATCCTCTTCCTTTGGACATAAAAACATGACAAGTAGCAGAAACAGGATTTTTTTTTTCTTTCACATAAAGGGAGAATTACTCGTGAAAGATGAAAATGTCTGCTGAATTGGCTATTTATATTTGGCCCTTGTCTGGGAAAGGTATTATTTGAGAAATGTTTTAAAACTCTCGGAGCCTAGAAAATCTAAACTAAAAATACCAAAGGGTGATGGAAGATATGCTTTGCCTCTTTCTTCCCTTCCAATCTGCCACCATGCTCATTGTTTTCACAGTTGTGTCAGTTTATTAGAAAAATAAAACTTGATTGGATCATGTGGCTATGTTTAAAAAGAAGAAAACAGACTGGCAGATCTGCATGGTAGAAAGTGTATAACAACCTTCCCAGAGAGGAAAGGCCAATAGCAAATACATACTTCATAGGTTCTTAGATGAATACAGTAGCTGGTTAATTTAATTACATGAGGAAATGGCTGGTGAATCAATTTTTTTTCCAAGTAAGTGACATGGATGGAAGAATTGGTATAAAGGTATTCTAACAACGTTGAAAGCAAAATGACTTGCTAAGTAATTTACTGGAATGCCTTAGAAACTGGGCTTGATCTACATAACCCAGGTTTTTAAAGATTTGTGTAATATAAAGACCAGAAGCCAGGAGACACGTGTTGTAGCCCCTACTCTGCCTCACAATATCCCTGGGCAAATCACTTAATCTCTCCACCCTTAACTCGATGAGGGAGTTAGGGCTAGCTCAACGGGCCTCAAGCCAGGGTTCTCTGATACTTAGAGGAGTCCACACAATAATGGTGGTCCATGAGGTATTTTCAGGATTTCAAAGAGCCTGAAAGCAATCACAAATTTGTCTGAGACAGGGCTGCAGAGGTGTAATAAAGTCACATCAAGTTTGTATAGTCATGTTAGCTATGTCATCTTAAATGCAGTTTAGCTCGTGAGGTCCACGAGGTAAAGGATAAAAAGTGTTTTTGATAAAGAAAAGGATGATCTTGAAGATAATATTCAGCTCTAAAATTTAATGATCTATGACCTCTGTATTCATGTAGTGTGACTGAAGTGGGAGAGCAAGATACAAAACAGACCAAGGGTTACTGAGGAATTTAATACGTTTATACCAATGAATGTACAGGATCCTTTGCATACATTATCTCACCTAATCCTCTCAACAGCCCTGTGAATTAAGTATTTTTGCCTTCATTTTGGAAATGAGCTAACTGTCACGTTTACCACAGTAAACTGCCAGTAAGTAGCAGGGCTGGGATTCAGATTGTGTGTGCCTCCTTCCAGTACCATTGCTTAATAAAAACTACTGCTGTTAGCGCTCAGTAATTTCATTTTTCCAATTCGTAACAGCGTTGTGGATAAATGCTTTTTCCTGTCCCCAGCTGTGATGCACAGCCTCAGTATATTATGCCAACAGAGTCTACAGATCCAGGGGCCCGGCCAGAAAGCCAAAGAACATCTAAGATGTATCTTCAGTCACTCATCACTGACAGGTTGCTGTGCCAAAAACGTTCCTAGCGAACAGCCTACTGGCTTATGTGGATGAGAGGGCAATTTGCTGTGACCACAGGAAAACTAAAGGCTGTCACAAATTCAGTAGAGCTGGGGATAGAGATTCACTTCTAATCTGCTCTTTTTCTATAATCCCAGTGCTAGGGGCTATGAAATTCTTGTCCATTTCACCTAATACTAACCTATAAGGTGCTATCAAAGAGGCAGAGGAGAAGATGTTAAAAGACCTCTAGTATTTAATTACTAGGACTGGAAACTTTGTTTCAATAATATTTTGCACAGTGAGATATCTTCCTGTTCATTGATAGCATTTTTGTTGTTTCAAAGGTCCTTTTTTCTCCCGTCCAAAGAAAACTTTTAACATGTGTACATGGGAAATTTTTATCAGTGGTTCTTCCTCCCCCTGCAATGTAGCTAAATCTAGAGCAGGGGTTGGCAAACTGCGGCTCGTGAGCCACATGCGGCTCTTTGGGTACTTTCTGTCTCAAAAGTTTGCCGACCCCTGGAAGAGCCAATCCTGTCCCTCACAACAATTTAAAACTTATTCGAGAGCCATAAATATATTTTTACATAATCACCATTATGTGAATAATATTCTTTTAAAATTTTATAAGTGAACCTATGATAGTTTTATTTTCATTTTCAATTTTACTTCACAGCCTGCGGCTCACTAGCCGCAGTTTGCTGACGCCCCGTGGCTCTTCCGTCTCAAAAGGTTGCCGAGCCCTGATCTAGAGAAATAATTCTTTACCATACCTTTGTTAGAGCTAGGAGAAGAAACAAAAAGCACTGATTTCTTTTGTGTTTTTTTTTGCGATAGTACATAAAACACAAAATCCAGCGCAGTGGGACACAATTCTAAAATGTATCACCTGAGGCCAACATTTTTCTAGTAGTCTAGATTAAGTTTGGAGTTTGGTAACTAAAAGCAATAGGAAGAAATAGACTAATTTAGCTAGAGATGAGATTTGAAGGCGGATATACTTGGAAGAGTGTAACAACTATACTGGATTTCTCATTAGAAGAGAGCAGAATCTTACGAAGACTTCATACTTCCCAAGAGAACCATATTTACACAATTAACAATTCTTTTTTTGAAAAAAAAAAGCTTTACATTATTGCATGTGGACACATGTGGGCTATGTAAAAATATAAGAGATGTGTAACACACGGTAAACAGAAAGTAATGATCTTAAACAGGCCAAATCCTTGAACTCGTCATTAATAAATGTCTCTCGCATTCAGCTACCCGGGCTGTTGGGAGCCTGTTTTCCTCAAGTACTTCAAACACTGAAATCCAGGAACATTTATTATTTTAATCCATTACAGGCAGTGCTTGATTTAACTTTATTGGTTGCGGTGGTGGTAGTGGTTATAAGTGGGGTACAGCAATGTTCTTTTACACATCATTTCAAAAGGGCTTAATTATATTTTATAGCTTGGGCCAGGAATTCTGCTTGTTTTTTGTCTAACAAGGTTCAAATGGAGTTCAGGTCGGTGATGAATCAGAAGAAAAAGTCAGAGATGGTTATCTCCCTGTGATGAGCTCATCTCCCTCCATGAGACTGGGCAGGTCCATCCTGTTCACTACACACAGCACGTGAGAGTGCTCTGACTTCCTCAGTTGGTTGCTTATTACATGATTTTTACTTTTTATGCAACCTGGAAATTAACACATCAGAAATTCAACCCATGGATATCTTCTAAATATCTGAAGTTACTTTCCGATGTATTTTAAAGGCTTCCCAGTACAATCCAAAACAGCTATGGTAACCACACAGCACTAAAACAAAAAAGTACATGAAGAACAATAATCACATAACAGACACTTAAAAATGCATAAAACCTTATCACAGAAAAATTTAAATATCCCATATGAAAGATGTATATGGCTGCATTAACATAATTTGGTTAAACAAAAGAATAAGTAACTATATAAACATGCCTGGACTAGTATATCTACTAGTGGGGTTTTTGTGAAAACATCAAACATTTTAAAATTTTAATCTCTTTTTGAGGGTGTTCAAAAGATCATTTCTAAGATGGTAGTATTAATATTGCTTATCATTTTCCAAAATTATATCTAATCATATATTATGATAACAATGACAGCAAGAAAAATAAAAATTGTATGTTGGGATTTCTTCTCTACTGCATATAATTTCTAAGAAGAGGCAAAAGAATTATTCCACAAGGGAGTATCTTATACATTTATGTTTTTTATTTCCCACCATATTAGAGAAATAATATGGGACATTATTTTGAAAATAAGTTGAGAATTTTACTTTTTCTACTTATTTCCCAATCTATTTTTAGAACTTCCAAAATTCTACTTTTTTGGGGGATGTCTCGATATTCTACCACTACCCACAGAAAAATGTCACTGTTGAAAAACTCAGTAATCTACAGGTAATTTAAGAGTATAAAAAGAGGGACATGCCAGTTCATCAGTAGCAACTTTGAACCTTGTTATAAAGTAACAGGAGAAAATCTGACCAGGATTAATGGTGGTGCTCAGGTCTGGGATGACGGGGTTCCTATTTCACGGACTCTAGGCCATCTGTTCTGCCTGCCTACATTTTATTTTGCAAAACTATAAACGCACCTCTTCCTCAGGGACTATAGAAAGGAATTAGAATTTTTCTGCTTTTCATTATCACAAGATTCAGTAACTCATTTCATTGTCAAGATAATCCCCTTTTACTCTTTCTTTTGCACTTGCGAGGTATACCAAAATGACAAATGAAATCCCCCATATGTTACAGACCCAATGAGGTCTCTACCTTTCTTTGAGTGTTGGGTTTAAGCTACTTGGGACATAGTGTCAAAAATGACAAGACCCTGGTGCCCACACCCAATATTCATTAAGGTTGGTTAGTGATTTGTCTAGCTGTCTACAAGCTGTGCTTCCACTTCAATCCTCAGTAGCTGCTTAAAAGTTAAGTTTTCCTCTGGCTTTAACTGCCAAAGAATTCATTTCCTATTGTTCAGGCATTGGAAAGAAATGCTATTTCTTTATAAAAATAACAATAGTCTTTGGGGTATTGTAAATTGCCTGTTATTGGAACATATTGTTTAAGGTAGTCATATCTAATTTAATGCTTGATTTCCCCTTAGGCTTACTTGCCTCTCTTGAGCATCCAAAGGCTATGACAACGCCCTAAGAGGTATTCCTCAGGAGATCCAGTTAACTATGGAATGAAAAGCTGAAGCTCCACTTTTATCAATGAATGACCTGGTTTCACTTTTCAGTACATGAAAAGGAGCTTTAGGTTCTTGACGTTTCACTGGTCCTGAATTCAGTGAACATGAGAGGAGGGAGGCATTTGTATGTGTGAAAAATAATATAGTTAATGTTTTTTCCCGGTTTTTGTTTATACACAAAGATAAGTACATCTGGATGACAGAGGCTGGGGTAGTGAAAGTTATTTAAACCACAGCTCTTTGACTAGAATGAGTTCGACTCATTGCTGTCTGCATGGATGTAAGGGTCCCTTGGTCCCTTTGGAAAGGGGATCCTGTACCTTTTTCTCAATTCTGACTAACATGCCAGCCAAAATGGCCTGACTTAGGCTCTTCCCCCAACCCTTAGTGCCACCTAACTGGTTCATGTCCTAGTCCCTCTTTCCTTAAACTATATGGAGTTTGTTAATCTAAGTGTCCTTGGGAAAGAGCAAGGCAGCCTAAAGCACAGCTATTTCACAGCCTGAATTATGCACCCTCCTTTGCAGAATTCTAAGGAGGACGCCCTAATAGAGCCATAATTTACTCTGACAAGAGGAGCGAAAGTTTGCCCACCCTGCCTGTGGAAAGCGCTACAATGCTAGTTCAGAACTTATAGCGACATACTTCAATTGGCAAAAAAGATTGTATTGTGTGTATGTGGGGAGAAAGGAGGTTGTTTTTAAAAAGAACATACTATAGAATGGGATGGATTTAATGGACAGCAGAAAAAATATTATCTGCCTTGAAATGATTCAGAAAGTAAGATATCATTTTTAAATCAGTTTCATTTTGTTATTAATAATACAACCATAGGGTTTTTTGTTTTTTGGGGGGCAGTATTATACACCAACTTTAAAAATACAAGCATTACGTCTACTAAAATCACAACTTTAGGGTCCTTTTTCTGAAGACATACAGGAGGACATAAGTGTTCTAGCTGAAATACAGGCTCGGTTATTATAAGTCACTGTTACACTAGCATCTGCAGAGTAGAATTAAAAAAACCCATCAAGTCAGTTGAAACTATCATAGTTGAGGGTTGCAGAACAGTACTGAGGCTAAAAAAAACCTCACAGATTTTTTTTAAAGGGGAAAGAGAATATTTAACCATTTCATTTTGTTTCAAACGAGGAAAACATTTCAGTGACAAATCTGTACATATTTTGTTGTAAAACCAGTAAATGACTACGAAAGCATTTCAGACTTAAATGTATTGACAATTTCTTGGGAAGAAAATTAAATTCCCCCCTTCGCTCTTTTATTATTCCCTTTTCTATATACTTCCCATAAGCTTATGACAGTTTAGATGATAAAAAATACAATCATTAGGCAAACTCAAATATTTTTGTGCCTTTCAGAAGTGAGGAAACATGCCTACGACACATTCCCAGTTGTGTTTCTCTAAATATTACTTAGAACATAAGATTCTTCGAGCATTACAAATCTATTTCAGCTCCTAAATTAAAACTCATCTGGAGAGGACTGTTTTACCCTGTTTATATAACATTGTCACATAAAGAGTGTTAAAAAAAATATTTCCCTAAAAATAGCTTGCGTAAGTTAGGGATTAGAGTAGTTTCTGCTGCTATAATTGTTCCTTTGTAGTTTTTTCCATGATGTTTTTGCGCAGTGTTTTTGACTGTGTTTATTAAAGTCAGCACATCAAAAAGGATCAAAGAGAAAGTGAGTGAGAACCAAAGAAACCCCAAGTGTGTTGTCTCATTGGGGAGTTATGCAGATTCGCATAAACAAGTGCAAATTGTTGAGGTTTTAATGAAAATTTTCTACAATTATTTTATCTTAAGTCATTCTATACAATAACATCTGTACAGCAGATGGCTATACTGTACCATGGCAATGCTCCTTTTTCTTTCTCTGTTTAATAGTACATCTGAGATGACTACTTTTGTCACTGTGCTCAATTTGGTTCAGCAAATAATTTGAAAAGTGCAGCTGCTGCAGATGGCCACAATAGTTATATAAACTGTAAAATGAAAGACACAGTTAAGTATTGCTGTATTAGATTTAAACTATAAAAATCTGACATTAACTCTGTTGAGCTCAAAGATATAGTTCAAAAATTTTTGGTTGAATGCAGAATGATGTCACTTGAAAAATACAAAAAGAAATATGACTACTGGTAGGAGGTTTTCTTTTTTTTGGAGGGGGTTATTTTTATAACTTATCAAAAATATTCTTTGAATATATATTTGTATATATTTCATCCAATCTGCAAAGGATGAGTTTTTAAGATATTCAACTATACAATAAAATTAACATTCAAAGCTTAAATTGTATGTTACTTTTAAAAAGTGTTGCTAAGTTAAAAATCAATTTTTGAAAGAATATATAGTAATCTCTCAATTACAATTTCCTAGAAATCAGCCTTCAGCAATAACTAGAACTTCACACAATCTCATTTCCCTTAATTATCATTTATTATTAGTTTGCTGACTTTGTTATCATCATAAATGTTTGAGCATGCTATTACATTAAGCAGAAATGTAAAGAAAACAGATTTGGTGTTTGTTCTGCTCTCAAAATAAAATTGTTCCTATTAAATGGCTAACTTCAATTTGTTTTGGTTTGTTGACTCAACTATTTTAGAATATTTGCTGAAACTATGGAGTTGTATAATTTATGTCTGAGTCAAACCTATAGTTTTTTCTTTGTGTTTAACTAGATTTAAGAGCATAATTGTAAAGGTATAAGGTACATTAATTTTTCTAGTATGAAGGGGAAAAAGTTACAAAAACAGAATGAGTCTAGTACCTTGTATAGCTCAGTGAGAGGATTTTAATCATATTTTAGAGGATAGATACAATTAAACATGGATAAAATATGATTATCTAATGAATAAAACAAGGAATAAGGATGAAAAAAAGAAAAGGATCTAGAACATTTAAATTCTTTCACTCTGAGTCCCAACCTTTCCCTGCTATATGATTAAGGTACAACTGGAATGGCGTGGGAACAGGCCCAGTGTTGTCTGGGTTGCAATTTATTTGTGGATAAAACAGACATTTTAGCCTCCAGTGTTTCATAATCTTTCAAGTCCCACGGACCTTACATTTTTCATTTCTAACTTTTAAGACAATTAAAAAAATACAGTGCTTTTAGCTGGCTTGGTCACAAATACTTTTGGTGAGAAATAAATAAATCATTTATTTTTTGGCCTAAAATTCATACTTCTCAACTATAAAACTTTTTCTTTATCTCTTAAACTACTGTGCCCAAACTGGCTCTATGGAACTAAGGTACAGTTATTCTCAGGCTGCCACTTAATTACGTCTTAGTAAGTGCTAAGTTGCATATCATTTCAGGGTTAATTTTTATCCCCTGCACTACCCCTTTATCCCCAATGCTTTCCTGTAAATTAAAGTGGAAAAAAAATAATGTTTCCCTTTTGCTACTTTTACTTTCAAAGGAAAATTTCTGGCTTTGTGCCTTGAACTTTTACAGTAGCAGTTTCAGTGATTGAAAACTGTTATTTCCCACCTGTGCCCTGTCTTCTATTTCCCTTCTCACATTCCTTTGGCCTACCCTTTTTGATTCAGTGTGAAAATGCACGTAACAATTTAGTCATGGTAACAAAAGAGGAAAATGTAGATGTCACTGCCTGTTCATTTCTCACCTCTCCACCCATCAACTTTCAGTTTGCAGGTCCCTGCCTCTCTGCCAGGCTAAGCATGGAAGCACAGCCTTTCCTGGTGAGGAGCTGCTGCCCCATAATCTTCAGTGGCACTGTCTTTGCAGAGTTGAACCCTGACTTCTATTACACTTTGTGTAGGATACTGCCATTAGAGCAATTTCTCTTTTTTAAATCATGTGCTACCAATGACTTAACGTAGCATCACCTGTAGGGCTTTTGCAACAGATTTCTGGGTTCCATGCCCAGAGTTTCTGATTCAGTAGGTCAGGGGTAGGGTCTGAAAATCTGCATTTCTAAAAAGTTCCCTGGTGATGCTGATGCTGTTGGTTCTGAGACCATTCCTTGAGAACTACTGCTCTAATGGTTCATAAAACCATTTCTTGTTGTGCCACTATAGCTGTTTTAGGTAAAAAGAAATTTAGGAACGAACAGTTTTAAAGACACTTGTAGGAACATGTCTGAAGAGGTGGATAGGAAATGTTTAGTTTAGGGCATTAAAATACTTAAGCTCAAAGGATTTGTTATAAAATTTTCTCTAAACTAAGGTCACAAACCAGAAATGCCCCCATCGCTAATGGCCCTTAAAACTTTTAACCTCCAAATAATATAAATCATCAAAATGATGCATTTCAAAATGTGAACAAGTCATGCCATTATCTCCCTCTCCCTGTTGTTCTGGTGACTTACCAGGTATTTTCGGTGCTGCTTTGACATTCAGGCTCCCACGGAGAGTTGATAAAGATGCCAACAGGCATGGTTTTTCTGAATGGGGCACAGTTTCCATGGAGACCACAATCTGAGTAGTATGGACAGAAATTTTTTGAAAGCAGGAGACAGTTCTCCAAATGTTTTCTTGAAATGGAACCTTTTGTGCTCCATCACCATGAACTTTTGGTTTAGACAACTTTCCATGGTAACATTTGGAGGCTGGAAGCTCATCCTTAAGCAGCACGGTGTCGGCCAGGGTGGATGACGTCTCTTTGCTGTGTGCACTTTTTATCTTCTTTAAAAACTGGTTTATCTGATCCAGCTTGGTAAAACTCAGGTTTGCTTTCAATGGCTTTGATATATCCAAGCTGATGTCTGCTATAGAATTGAAAAAGATAAGAAAATTACTGAAGCTCTCTTATGGAATATAAACCTCTACTTCCCTGTCTAGCTTGTTTCCCAACACCTGCATCGTGGACTCATTAGGATGCCAGATGTTGTAATTCTTGTACTCATCACCTAAGTACTCTTTCCATGTAATTACTTAGAGGAACACTTTCCCTGGACTACTTACATGCCTGCATTCCTGTCTTAATTCATGTGACTGTTTCTGGGAAAGGCCCACATGGACATAGACTTCTGCCCTTCCAACAGAGGCAAAAGGGAGCGGCCTTTCCAGTTCAGTACTGCAACTGGCATCCCTTTTTCCAAGGTAAAGGGACTTCCCCCAGTATCCACATACAGTCTGACACAAATACTGGTATTAATAAATATGTGTCCGGCTGACTAAAATAGTCTCCCCTACCATTCTCTGATTAAGCGTATGCAGAGAACGTTTGTTTCTCTTTTGTGAGCTGCTGCAAACCGGAAGAGTCCCTACACCTTTGCCTGTACATTCTGGATTGACAAAATTTCAAATCCCTCCTTAGGGGTAGACTGAAATTTCTTAAAACCTGTAGTCCATTTGCTATGTACCATACAGTAGCAGTTGTCCTTATCTGCCACTTAGCCGCCAGACATTAAAATTAAGTAGCCTTATTGTTTCTGTTTTTGTTTTTTTGTTTTTGTTTTTTTTTTTTGAGGGCAGTGTCCCTGGCCCTCACATGTGGGACCCGAATCGGGGCTGCTGGCTTCCCAAGCCAGAGCTTAACCACCGCGCCACTCGGCCGGCCCGCTGTTTTTGCTTTTTTATTTCACCGTTTTTCTTCTGTTTTTAGTATTAATAAGAAATAAGACTATAAGAATCGTGAAGGCAGAGCACATCATACATCTTTATACCCATGACTGGTACAGTGTCTTGCATATGTATGTGTTCAATAAATGTTTCATCTTAACTGAATCTGACAAGTGTTCTTGTCATTGGAGCCTGAAGATATATAATACAAGACATAATCCTAGGTGAAGATTAGGAATACCAGCTATTAAGAAGATAAAGTTAATATTCTTTATTAATAATTTCATTATCTCCATCTCTCTTCAGAAGGACACCTCACATTCCTCGTATGTCAGCACCTATGGGCTTCCTTCTGGCTACCCAGGCTCCCTAAGCATACCATCTCTCTTGAGTGTGCCTTCTCTTGTGTTTCTTTAATCAAGCCCAGCAAAACTCGGAGAGTCCTGGAGAGACGGCATAGAAATGGCAGCAGTGAGGAACGCTCCCTGAGTTTTCCCCTGGAAACGGCCGCAAATTGAACAGCTATAACTCATCAGAGGAACCTCTGCTTATCACACAGAAGAGCTAAGAGACTAGACGGCGATTGCTTGAAGGTGGGCAAACTGGGCAACTGTGGAGCCGCACGGCCCCAGGAAACAGATCAGAGATTGCTATAGCGCCAAAGCGATGGGCTCACTCCGTGTGCCCCACAGTCCTGCTGAGAGTTCAACAAGAGCACGGCGGTGCCCAGCATCTAAGGCAGAAACCTCAGCTCAAATCTGTGGTGGGGCTCTCTTGGACAGAAGCCAAAAACGACTCCATAAATAAGACCCCATTCCCATGCTCCCTTAGAAACCCTGGCCCCCCGCCATCCCCTAGTCTTCAGCTGATCCCTGAATGGAGGAGGAGTGTCAGATTACAGAGGTGCTCCTACTCCCAGGAAATGGAAAAACTCAGGTAGGGAGGAGGCTGCAAACAGTGTGGGACTGCCTACCCTGCCCCCACCTTTCCTGTGCAGCTTGGCTCCCAGCAGGGCAACTTCAGCTGTAGAGTTACATGTGGGATCCCAGCAGCGGGTGGCACAGGCACCTGGGCTTTTAGCAGCTTGGAAATCTCACACCGCTCACAGCCCCCAGCAGAAACAGTGCCCTAAGAAGCACATCGAGCTACCTAGCTGTGCTAGGTAATCAGAAATGACACTGACTTTGTAAAAACTACCAACCACACCCCATAGCCCCACGCATCAAGAAATACATTGCCAGGGTCACTCTGGGAGCCAGGTGGCCGGCTCTGCTGCCACAAGATGCACAGGAGTTTTTTTTATAGCAGAGGACAACTTGGAGATAGCTTGGTGGACTTCAGACAAGACTGGCACTATTTTTTTTTTGGTGTTTTTTGTTTTTTAGGGGTCTTTTTTGGGTTATTTTTTCTGTTTTGGTTGTTTTTGTTTTTCTATTTCATTATTATCATTTTTAGTTTTTTACATATGTGTGTGTGTGTGTGTGTGTGTATAATACGTGTGTGTGTGTGTGTGTGTGTATATATATATATATATATATATATATATATATATAAATTTTTTTTCTCTCTTCTGTCTCCTTTTTCTTCTTTCTTTTCCCTGCTCTACTTTTCCTCCTTCTTTCCATTTTTCTGCAATTTTTTTTTTTTTTTTGGTGTTGCTATTTTGTTTGTTGCGTTTCCTTTCTTTTTTTTTTTTTGTAGTTTTGATACTTCTGTGCATGCTGAGTGTTGGTTGTTGGATGTTTTTACATGTGAGAGTATCTGGTTTCTTTTGTTGTCTGTTGTTGCTGTGCTTGTTGATCAGTTTTGCTCTACAATTGCTCTGCAGCAGGGCCCAGCCAAGGAGGCGCAAGAATCATCACACCCAGAGGCCAACTTTAGATAAAACCAGAGCATTACCAGGTTTGACCTACAAGAATCACACCCAAAGGGAAATCGCTACAGGCACAAGAGCCCATAGGGGCCAAGCCTCATCTGAGGGGTCAACCCTCACACAGCAGCTCATACACTGTGGACACAGCCAATCCTCACAGCTAGTCAGCCTGGGAGTCAATCCCACCTACTGACAAGCCAAAAGTAATCAAAGCTCAATTTCAAAAGGAAAAGACACACAACACAAGGGACACCTCTGGAACACATGCACAGGAGAATAGGGAGATCCAGCAATTCAAATATAATGGACACATACCACGTAAGTCCACCCAGCAAAGACTGAGAGACCTAGAGGATCCACCAAATACATCGAAACGAGCACAAAGAGTCAGCCAGAATGGGGAAACAAAGAAACACAGCCCAAATAAAAGAACAGAAGAAATCTCCTGAGTCAGTGGACCTAGATTAAATAGAGACAACCAACCTATTGGAGACAGAGTTCAGAACACTGATGATTAGAATGTTCAAGGAAATTAGTGAGAGTATAAAGAAGGATAGAGAAATGATGAAAACAACCAGTTAGAACTAAAGAATACAATTACTAAAATAAAGAACAAACACAAAGGAATTACCAGGACATTGGATAAAGCAGAGGACTGAATCAGCAACTTAGAATACAAAATAGCAAAGATCATCCAAGCGGAACAACAAAAAGAAAAAAAAAGAAAAAACATTAAAAACAGTTTAAGAGAGCTGGGCGATAAAATCAATCGAAACAACACATCATAGGAATACCAGAAGAAGAGAAGGAGCGAGGGATCGAGAACATATTTGAAGTAATAATGACTGAAAACTTCCTTAATCTGGTAAAGGAAATCGACATACAAGTCCAGGAGGTACAGAGAGTTCCAACCAAGATAACTCAAACAGGCCCACATCAAGACACATTATAGTGAAAATGGCAACGGTTAAAGACAAAGACAGAATCCTAAAAGCAGCAAGAGACAGGCAGCAAGTTACTTACAAGGGTACCCCCATAAGAATATCAGCTGACTTTTCTTCATAAACTCTGCAGGTCAGAAGGGAGTGGTAGGAGGTTTTCAAAGTAATGAAAAACAGAGGCCTACAACCTAGATTGCTTTATCCAGCAAGGTTATCATTTAAAATTGAAAGAGAGATAAAGAGCTTCACAGAAAAGAATAAGCTAAAGGAATTAATTACCACCAAGCTAGCATTGCAGGAAACGTTAAAAGAGCTTCTTGAAGCAGAAGAAGGAGAAAAACAATCTAACTAATGAAGACCAGAAACACAAATGAAACATAATGGCAATAATTATGCACCTATCAATAATCACATTAAATATAAATGGGTTAAATGCTCCAATCAAAAGACATAGGGTGGCTGAATGCATAAGAAAGCAAGACCCTTGCATATGCTATATACAAGAGACTCAGCTCAGATCAAAAGACACATACAGGCTGAAAGTAAAGGGATGGGGTAAAGTATTTCATGCAAATGGAAATGAGAAAAAAGCTGCAGTAGCTATACTTATATCAGACAAAATAGACTTTAAATTGAAGAATATAATAAAGGACAAAGAAGGGCACTATATAATAATAAAGGGATCGATCCAACAAAAGGACATAACCCTAGTAAACACCTATGCACTTAACATAGGAGCCCCTAAATATATAAAAGAGATATTGACAGACACAAAGACAGAGATCAACAGTAACACTATCATAGTAGGGGACTCCAACACCCCATTGTCACCAATGGACAGCTCCTCCAGACAGAAAATCAATGTGAAAACAGTAGCCTTAAATGACACATTAGACCAGCTGGATTTAATTGATATTTTCAGAGCATTTCACCCAAAAGCTACAGAATACACATTCTTCTCAAGTGCACATGGAACATTTTCAAAGATAGACCACATGTTAGGCCACAAAATAAGTAAATAAATTTAAGAAAATTGAAATCGTATCAAGTGTCTTCTCTGACCACAATGCTATGAAACTAGAAATCAATTATAAGAAGAAACCTGGAAAACACACAAATCCATGGAGGCTGAATAACATGTTACTAAATAGCAAGTGGGTCACAAATGAGATCAAGGAGGAAATTAAATGATACCTCCAGACAAATGAAAATGAAAACACTACGACCCAAAATCTCTGGGATGCAGTGAAAGTAGTCCTAAGAGGGGAGTTCATAGCAGTGCAGGCCTACCTAAAGAAGCAAGAAAAATCCCAAATCAACGGGTTATCCTTACACCTCAGGGAACTGGAAAAAGCACAGCAAAATAGGCCCAAAAAGAGTACAAGGAAGGAGATAATAAAGATCGGAACGGAAATAAATGAAATAGAAACTAGAAAAATAATACAAAAGAACAATGAAACCAAGAGCCGATTTTTTGAGAAGATAAAAATCAACAAACCTAGCCAGACTTTTCAAACAAAAAAAAAAAAAAAGAGAGAGAGAGAGAGAGAGAGGACTCACAATATAAAATCAGGAATGAAAAACGAGAAGTGACAACAGACACCACAGGAATACAAAAAATTTTAAGAAAATACTAAAAGCAATTATATGCCAACAAATTTGACAATCTGGAAGAAATGGACAATTTTCTACAAGCATACAAACTTCCAAGGCTAACCCAAGAAGAAACAGAAAATCTGAATAGACTGATTACTAGGAAATTGAATAAGTAATCAACATGCTCCCAACAAACAAAAGCCCTGGAACAGAAGGCTTCACAAGTGAATTTTACCAAACATTCAAAAACAATTTATCACCCATTGTACTCAAAATATTTCAAAAGATCCAGAAGGAGGGAAGGCTCCCAAAATTTTTCTATGAGGCCACTATCACCCTGATCCCAAAATCAGACAAAGACATTACAAAAAACAAAACTACAGGCCAATATCCCTGATGAACATCGATGCAAAAATACTTAATAAAATATTAGCAAACAGAATTCAGCAATATATTAAGAAGGTCATACACTATGATCAAGTGGGGCTCATCCCTAGTATGTAAGTTTGGTTCAATATCTGCAAATTAATTAATGTGATATATCACATCAACAAAATGAGAAATAAAAATCATGTGGCCACATCAATAGAAGCAGAAAAAGCATTTGACAACATCCAGCAGCGATTTATGATAAAAACTCTTAACTAAATCGGAATAGAGGGATCATATCTCAACATAATAAAGGCCATATATGATAAACCCACAGCTAACATTGTACTCAATGGGGAAAGACTAAAAGCTTTCCCCTAAGATCAGGAAAAAGACAAGGCTGTCCACTTTCTCCACTTTTATTCAACATAGTTCTGGAAGTTCTAGATACAGCAATCCAAGAAGAAAAAGAAATAAAAGACATCCAAATTGGTAAGGAGGCAGTAAAATTGTCATTATATACAGATGACATGATATTATACATCAAGAACCCAAAGACTCCACTGGAACTGATAAATGAATTCAGTAAGGTAGCAGGATACAAAATCAATATTCACGGGCTGGCCGAGTGGCGCGGTGGTTAAGCGCTGGTTAGGGAAGCCAGCGGCCCCGGTTCGGTCCCACGTATGAGGGCCAGTGAAACTGCCCTCAAAAAAAAAAAAAAAAAAAAAAAAATCAATATTCAGAAATCAGTTGCATTTGTATACACCAATAACAAACTATCAGAAGGAATAATTAAGAAAACAGTCCCATCTACAGTTGTTTCAAAAACTATAATACTTAGGAATAAATTTAACCAAATTAGTAAAAGACCTGTACTCAGAAAATTATAAGACACTGAAGAGAGATATTAAAGAAGAAACAAATAAATGGAAACACCTACCACGCTCATGGATAGGAAGAATTAATATAGTTAAAATGTCCATACTGCCTAAAGCAACATATAGATTCAATGCAATTCCTATCAAACTACCAAGGGCACCTACAGAAATAGAACATATAATCCTAAAATTTATATGGAACCATGAAAGACCCCGAATAGCCACGGCAATCCTGAGAAACAAGAACAAAGTTGGCAGTATCATGCTACCCGACATAAAATCATATTACAAGTCTACAGTAATCAAAACAGCATGGTACTGGCATAAAAACAGGCACATAGATCAATGGAACAGAGAGCCCAGAAAGAAATCCATTCATATATGGTCAGTTAATCTGTGACAAAGGAAGCAAGAATTTACATTGGGATAAAGATAGTCTATTTAATAAATGGTGCTCATAAAATTGGACTGACACACGCAAAAAAATGAAACTGGACCACCTCCTTATGCCATATACAAAAACAAATTCAAAATGGATTAAAGACTTAAATGTAACACCTGAAACAAAGTCCTAGAAGGAAATATAGGGAGTAAATTTGCAGACATTACTCTGAGCAATATTTTTACTAATATATCCCTTCGAGCAAGGGAAGTAAAAGAAAAAATAAACATATGGGATTACATCAAACTTAAAAGTTTTTCACAGCAAAGGGCCGGCCAAGTGGCGCGGTGATTAAGCGCTGGCCTCGGAAGCCAGCGGCCCCGGTTCGGTCCCACATATGAGGGCCAGTGACACTGCCCTCAAAAAAAAAGAAAAAAAGAAAACTCATATAAACATAAAACTGTTTGGGCCGGCCGAGTGGCGTGGTGGTTAAGCGCTGGCTTGGGATGCCAGCGGCCCTGGTTCGGATCCCACATATGAGGGCCAGCGACACTGCCCTCAAAAAAAAAAAAAGTTTTTCACAGCAAAGGAAAACATCAATAAAACAAAACGGCAGCCTACTGAATGGGAGAAGATATTTGTCAACAATATATCTGATAAGAGATTAATATCCAAAATTTATAAAACACTCAGGCAACTCAACACCAAAAAACCAAACAACCCAATTAAAAAATGGGCAGAGCATATGAAGAGATAGTCCTCTAAAGAGGACATACAGATGGCTAACAGGAATATGAAAAAATGTGCAACCTCACTAATCATTAGAGAAATGCAAATAAAAACCACAATGAGATACCACCTCACTCTGGTCAGAATGGCTATCATCAATAAATCAACAAAGAACAAGTGCTGGCAAGGTTGTGGAGAAAAGGGATCGCTAGTGCACTGCTGGTGGGACTGCAGATTGGTGCAGCCACTATGGAAATCAATATGGAGGTATCTCAAAAAACTGAAAATGGAACTACCTTATGACCCAGCAATTCCACTGTTAGGTATCTATCCAGAGAAACCCAAGACACTAACTCAAAAAAAATATATGCACCCCTATGTTTATTGCAGTGCTATTCACAATAGCCAAGACTTGGAAACAACAGAAATGTGCATTGGTAGACGAATGGATTAAGAAACTGTGGTACATTTACACAATGGAGTGTTACACAGCTATAAAGAAGAATCAAATCTTACCATTTGCAACGATATGGATGGACCTAGAAAACATTATGTTAAGTGAAATAAGTTAGTCGGAGAAAGACAAATACCATATGATCTCACTTATATGTGGAATCTAAAGAACTGAATAAATGAGCAAAGTAAACAGAAATAGTCTCAGAGACACAGAGGAAAAACTGATGATTGCTAGATGGGAGGGGTGGGAATGAGGGAGAAGGAGAAGGGATTAGACAACATAAATTGGTTAACTACAATATTGTTACAGGAATATGAAAGCTAGTTTGGGGAATATAATTAATAATGTAAATATTTTTTAGGGTGTGAGATGGACACATTTCTTCTTAGGGAGACCACTTCACACACAGTGTAGGGTCCTGAGAACTGCACTGTACATCTGAAGCTGCCATTGAATAATATAGTATGTCAACTATAATTTAATATATATATATATAGTCAAGGGATGTGGACTACAGTGTGGGGAGTGGAGTCAATGGAACTGTAATAGATATGCATATCGGGGTATGGGGCAGTGGATTGGGTGATGGAGGCTGTCATTTTGTGAGGGATAAAAAGTATAACTATTGCATCCTTTTGCACACCTGAAACTAATAAAACAAAAACCAAAAACCAAACCACAGAACTCTGAGAGTCGTGCTTCTACCTACTTGTTTACTGAAAAGAGTCAGACATCTGAGTTACCCTTCTGCAATATTAAAAAGTTTCTTGCTCCTCATACTTTAAAACAGGAACAAACATCCCAACTTACAGGAATTCTTTTTTTTTTTTTTAGAGGGCAGTGTTATTGGCCCTCATATGTGGGATCCGAACCAGGGCCGCTGGCGTCCCAAGCCAGCTCTTAACCACCGCACCACTCGGCTGGCCCAGGAATTAATTTTTTAAAACATCTTATTGACTTATAACTCACATACCATACAATTTATCCACTTATACAATTCAATGGTTTTTAGTATACTCACAAGATTGTATAACCATCATCACTATCTAATTCCAGAACATTATATTATCATTACTGGACACACACAAAATTCCATACCACTTAACAGTCACTCCACATCCATTCCCCACTTCCTGCCCCAGGCAACAACTAACTTAATTTCTGTCTCTACAGACTTGTCTGTTCTGGACATTTCATATAAATGGAATCATACACTATTGGCCTTTTGTGTCTGGTTTCTTTCAGTTAGCATAATGTTTTCAAAGTCCATTCATGTTCAAACGTGTATCATGAGTACTTACTTCATTCTTTACAGTGGTGGGATAATGCTTCATCATATGGGTATACCACATTGCGTTTATCCATTGCCAATTGATGGGCAATGGGTTGTTTCTACTTTTTGGCTGCTATGAACATTCATGTGCAAATGTTTTTGTGGGCATGTTTTCTTTAGATATCTTCATAGGAGTGGGACTGCTAGGTTATATTTGATTACCACCATCCTAGTGGTGTGAAGTGGTACTCCATTGTGATTTTGGTTTGTATTTCCCTAATGACTAATGATGTTGAGCATTTTTTCATGTGCTTATTGGCCATTTGTATATATTCTTGGAAAAATGTCTATTCACATCATTTACTCAGTCTTAAATTGGGGTATTTGTCTTTTTATTATTGAATTGTATGAGTTTTTAATATATGCTGGGAAAAGTGCAAATATTTTCTCCCATTTCATAGATTGTGTTTTTAGTTTTTTTCATGTATCATTTTGTGAAGTCCAATATATCCATTATTTTGCTTGTGCTTTTGGTGTCATATGAAGAAACCATTGCATAATTCATGATTACAAATATTTACACTTACGTTTTCTTTTAAGAGTTTTATGGTTTTACCGCTTACATTTAGGTTTATGATCCCTCTTGAATTAACTTTCGTGTTTTGTGTGAGGTAGAAGTCCAACTTCATTCTTTTGCATGGGGATATCCAGAGCAGCAGCATTTGTTCAAAGGCATTAATTTTGACTTGTAGAATTTGGGGTACTGAAAGAGGCTGGTAGGCAAAATATTTTAGGGTGATTGGATTGTTCACGGGACCAATACATTTACTTGCTTTGTTTACACATCCTTTTATGTGGGCTTCTAAATTCTGTAGTCTCACAGAAAATAACTTTTACCAAAATGGAAAAACAAACAAACAAACAAAAAACAATCTAAACACATGATAACAACAACAGCAAAACAGAACAAAGTTAAAGTAGAAAGAGACTCAGATGTTGAGGCCTGAAGCTATCTGCTTTTGCCTGGATTCATAACATGAAGACAAACTAAGTGTCAGAGTGCTTCCTGTAGTCAAGGAAACAATTCAGTGACTGACACAGGAAGCAGCCCAAATATATACTTGAACCCACTACTGAAGCTAAGTGATTCATTTTCCCTGACTAGACATTGATTGGTAAAGCATCCATGAATGAATGGTATATACGACTTGCTGACTACTACCTCAATATGGACTTTCATATCTCATGTACCACTGTGATCCCAGTGACAGAGAAAAAAACTTTTTATACCTCTGGTTACTTGTCTAACTCGTCCTTTAAGACTTAGCCCTTCAGTCACTTCCTTGAGGAAGTGCTCCTTGACCCCTGTAGCTGGGTGAGGTGCCTCTCATCCAATGCTTCCAGAATATCCTGTGTGCTGTGCCATCATCAGCAACTATTTATGTTACTTTTATAGTTATCTCGTTAGGTATTTGTTATAGTTCAATGAACTGTTAGCTCCTGGACAGTAAGGACTATTCTACATCTTAATATTCTCAGTGCCTAAACTACTGTCTGGTCTACAGTATTAACTGAGTATTTAATGATGTAATTAAGGAAACATATGAATTTTTCTTTTCTACTGAATTCCCACAGACACATCAAATCAATTCATCCAGAATAATCCATGAACTCCTCTCAGACATGCCATTAATATATTCCCAGCATCAATTAATGGCTCTATCATCTATGAAGTGGCTCAAATTAGAAATCTGACTTTTTTATTCATTTCATCCCCTCTTCTACTGGTACAACTGAATGATTAAGTTCTGTCAATTTTACTTTCAAAATATTGATTGAATCCAATCCCTACTCTTAGCATTCTAACCATTCCCCATTTCTTTCCTCCATGCCTTTGACATTGTTTAATAAATCTAGTCCCTAGAGTAATTTCCAAATGATTTGTTTCAAATATAATCCTGATTGGCTCACTCCTGCATACAACTCTTTAATGGCTCTTCTTTACTTATGGGATAAAAGACCAAGCTCTTTAGAATGGAAAAAAAGGCCCTGCTTTTCCTTAGCTACAGCCTTTACCAACCTCACACTTTAAAGTTCCAGAAATATCAGAATTTATAGAGTCCCTTTTCCCCAACCCACACTGTCATACCACTGGGCCTTTGTACACATTGCTCCTTTGTCTCATGTACCTAATCTTCAAGAATCTGCTCAGCATTTTCTCCAAGAAATCGATCTGCAAAACTGGCCCTGAACAAGTACTTTTAAATGAGATTGTATCTCCCACCAATCAAGAATA
Organism: Aselliscus stoliczkanus; assembly: GCA_033961575.1. NCBI lineage: Eukaryota > Metazoa > Chordata > Mammalia > Chiroptera > Hipposideridae > Aselliscus > Aselliscus stoliczkanus. Next base: position 32,385,119 of record CM066731.1, read on the forward strand.
TCTCTGAGTGCACATTTTGCATCTTTATTACTTAGCATTGGGCCTCAAACAACATGGATACATTTGGTCACTTCATGCTAGAGCACTCCAAAACATTCAAATCTGCTTCTGTGCTGGGCAGAATTGTAAAAATGACTTTCTTCCCCAAGTTTCCTGCCACCTGGTTATTCAATCAAGTACTAATCTAGGTACTGCTATATACTATACAGGGATTTTACAGTTGTGATAAATATCTCAGGTCAACTAAATTTAAGACACATAGATTATCTGGTGGGCCTGATCTGATTACATGAGCCCCTAAAAAGGCACATGGAGGAGGCTGAAGGGGAAGTCAGAGAGATTTGAAGCTCGATTACATGTCTTTGCAGCTTTTTGAGGATGGTGGGGTTCAGGTGAGAAGGAATGGGTGGCTCTAGAGCTGAGGGAAGCCCTGGCCAACAGCTAGCAAGAATTGGGAAGCTCAGTCCTAAAACCATAAGGAACTAGATTATTTAAACAACTGGAATGAGGTTGGAAGTGGATTCTTCCCTGGAGCCTCCAGATCAGAGCTCAGCCAAACTGACACATTGATTTTGGCCTTATGAGAATCGGAGCAGAGACTCCAGCTGAACCCACCCAGGTCTCTGGCCTACAGGATCACAAACTAATGCATTTGTGTTGCTGGTAGCCAGTAACATTTTTGGTAATTTGTTGTGCATCAACAGAAAACCATTACTACATCCATATGCATATTTACCCACATGGCATTTTCAGTTTCTAATGTAAGCATAAATAAAATTTCAAACATTTGGAATGTTTGCCCCAGTTTCTTTTATTTTCCTCCAAAGCAAAAACATTTAATATACCTTACTCTTTTGTTAGTTGTCAATTCACTCTCTTTAAAAGTTATTTCGAAGTTCTGAGAAAGGTGAAACTCTGTCTCTACTATTCTATGCAGCTACAAAATCTGGAGAGAAAACAGCTATAAAAACTACACAGAGCAGCTATTTGAGGACTCTGAAAAGTAAATGGCTAATAGGGAGACTGAGGAAGATGACTAGGTTCCCAAATACCACCAAAATGGTGGTGAGTTTCTTATTTTTCCTCCTGTATTCTCCAGCCCGAACTAAAGGCATACCAAAACCTGGAAGTGGGCATCGGGTGCACAAAGAGGGAGTATTAGGAGAAACCCTACATTCCTGGCTTGGGAATTCACTCACATGTAGGATATATGTGGAAAGGGAATTCTTAGTGCTCAGAGAGACTATAAAAATCCCTCATTTTTTTCCTTCTTTTTTTCCTTCATTCTCTTGTGCTGCAAAAAAATAGAAGAGGAGAGAATACTCCTCAGGTCATTCAATGAAACCATCATTACTGATACCCAAACCAGACAGACAGTAAAAGAAACAAAAAGTACATCCAATATCCCTTAAGAACGGATATATAAAAACACTAAAAAATAATTAGAAATCAAATCCAGCAACATATAAAATTAATAACATACCATGACCAAGAGGGATTTATCCTGGTACTATAAGGTTGCTTCAATATTAGAAAAATCAATCAATATAATGATAGTAAAAGTTTACAAAACAAATAACAAAAAACATGATATCAATTGATGCAGAAAAACTTGGGAAACTTCAATATCCAATATCCACTTACGAAAAAAACTGTTAGTAAACTATTAACAGAAGAGAACTATAGCTAACACCATACTTAATCATGAAGGATTGAATACTTTTCCCCTAAGATCAGAAACAAGGCTATACATTCTCACTATTCATGCTTAACACATTTTTTTTTGCGGGAAACGAGTAAACTCGTCATATAGCTCAAATGCCCACTTACAAAAACATAACACTAGAAGTCCTAGCCAGTGTAATAAGGCAATACACAAACAAACAAATAAAATGGCATGAAGATTGAAAAGGAAGAAATAATATGATGTCTATCACAGATTACATGATTGTCCATGTAGAAAACTCTGCACTCTACAGAAAAACTCAGAATTAATGAGTGAATTTGGAAAGATTCTGGAATACAAACCACCATACAAAAATCAATTGAGTTTTTATTAGCAATGTGCAATCAAAATAAAAAATTTAAAAGAAAAATAACATTTATAATAGCTTGAAATGAAAAAAATTATTAGGTATAAATCTAATAAAACACATACAAGGTGTGATCACAATACGGTGAATGTTTAAATTAAAAAAAATTATTACAGTAAAAGACACATTGTTATTAATCCCCCTCAGAATATTCCCCCTAGCTTTAAACACACTTATCTCATTGTTTTTGTCACTTTCTGAAGCAGTTCTGGAAGTTCTCCTTTGTGAGTGTCTTTAGTTGTGCGGTCATAGCTACCGCAATGTCTTGAATCATTTGACTTTGGGGAGAGACAGAAGTTGCACGGTGCCAGACCTGGTGAATAAGGTGGATGAGGACACACTGTAATGTTTTTATTTGACAGAAATTGCTATATATTAGAAGTGATGTGTGACACAGAGAATTGTCAAGATGGAGGATGATTTATGGCACACTAAAAAATCCCTTCTCTCTACCATAGCTCACACCCAACTGACTGCACCAAAGAAGTCAAACCTAGTCACACACTGTTACTAAGGTTCTATGCACTGCTTCCCATATTGAAGATCCCTGCCTTTCCATTGGATAGCACTCGGCAGCAGCATTCACCATATCTTTTGATCACAATGTAAAGGCTCCATGTCACACATTGCTTTTGGTGTACAGCAATTTCTGTCAAATAAAAACATTACGGTGTGTCCTCATCCACCTTATTCACTGGATCTGGCCCCATGCTACTTCTGGCTCTTCCCCAAAGTCAAAATGACCATTAAAGGTAAACATTTTGAATCGATTCAGGACATTGAGGCAGCTATGACAGAGCAACTAAAGACACTCACAAAAGAGGACTTCCAGAACTGCTTCAGATAATGGCAAGAACATGGGATAAATGTGTTGAAAACAATGGGGAGACTTTTGAGCGGGATTACCGGCAAAGTGTCTTTTACTGTAATAATTTTTTTAAAATTCAAACATTCATCGTATTGTATGATCACACCTCATATAAGATCTGTATGAAGACAATGACAAAATGCTAATTAGTAATCAAAAAAGACCCAAGTACATGGAGAGACACACCATACACATAACATATTCATGGATTCATGGAAGACTCAACATAGTAAAGATGTCTATTTTCCCCCAATTTATCTATAGACTTAACACAATTCCAGTCAAAATCCCAGCAGTATTAATTGTAGATATAGAGAAGCTCATTCTAAAATGTATACAGGAAAGCAAAGGAACCAGATAGCCAACAGCCTTTTGATAAAGAATAATAATGCTGCAGGACTTATAGTACCTGATTTTAAGACTTACTATGAAGCGACTGTGATTAAGACAGTATAGCTATAGTCTTGAAGAAGGATATACATGTATATCAGTGGGACAGAACAGAGTGCAGAAACAGAGTCCAAACAAATACTGTCAACTGACTTTTGTAAAAGGTGCAAAGGTAATTCAATGAAGACAGCATAATTTTTTAAAATTAAATTTATTGGTGACAATGGTTAGTATCAAGTGTAGAATTCTATAATATAATCTATATATCACATTGTGTGCTCACCATTCAGAGTCAGTTCTCCTTCCATCACCATATATTTGACCCACTTTACCCTCTTCTACCATCACCCTGCTCCCCTTACTCTGCAGTAACCACTAAACTGTTGTCTGTATCTATGAATTTTTGTTCCTTTATTTGTTCGTCTTGTCTTTTGTTGCTTCAGTTTTATATCCCACATATCAGTGAAGTCATATGGTTCTTGGCTTTTTCTGTATGACTAATTTCATAATAATCTCAAAATCTATCCATGTTGTCACAAATGGTAGTATTTCATCTTTTCTTATGGCAGAGTAGTATTCCATTGTGTATATATACACCATATCTTCTTTATCCAATCAGCTATTGAAGGAGGCTTTGGTTTTTCTCATGTTGTGGCCACCATAAATAAAGCTGCATTGAACATCGGAGTACATACATTTTTACGGATAAGTGTTTTCAGATTTTTTGGTTATATACCCAGGAGATGGATTGCTGGCTCATACGGTAATTCTATTCTTAATTTTTTGAGGAACCTACACACTGCCTTCCATAGTGGTTGCACAATCTGCATTCCCACCAACAATGTATGTGGGTTCCTTTTTCTCCACAGCCTCTCCAACACTTGTTATTTGTCTTGTTGATGACAGCCATTCTAACTGGTGTGAGGCAATATCTCATTGTGGCTTTGATTTGCATTTTCCTAACAGCTAGTGAAGTTGAGCAGCTTTTCATACATCTGTTGGCGATTTGTATGTCTTCTTGGGAAAAGTTTCTGTTCATGTCCTCTACCCAATTTCAATTGGATTTTTTGTCTTTCTGTTGTTGAGTTGTATGAGTTCCTTATATATTTTGGATATTAGCCCCTTATCAGAGGTGTTGTTTGCAAATATCTTCTTCCATTTGGTTGGCTGCCTCTTTGTTTTGTTGATGGTTTCTTTTGCTGTGTAGAAGCTTTTTAGTTTGATATAGTCTCATTAATTTATTTTAGCTTTTACTTCCCTTGTCTTTGAGGTCAAGTTCAAAAAATCCTCTTTGAACTCAAGATCCATGAGTTTAGTACCTATGCTTTCTTCTGTGCAGCTTAGTGTTTCGGGTCTTATGTTTAGGTCTTTGATCCCTTTTGAGTTAATTTTGGTACACGGTGACAGCAGTCTAGTTTCATACTTTTGCACGTGGCATTCCAATTTTCCCAGCACCATTTATTGAAGAGACTAAGAAAGCATGATTTTGTGAACAAATGGTTTTGGACATCCATACAACAAAAACAAAAAAAAGAAAAAAAGAAAGTATCTTGAACTCAGCTTCACACTTTATACAAAGTTAACTTAAATGAGATCATAGATCTATGCGGAAATTTAAACTGTAAAATCCTAAAACTTTTTTAGATGAAAACATAGGAGAAAATCTACAACTCCTGAAATTAGGTAGAATTCTGATAAACAATACCAAAAAAACATGATTCATTAAAAATTTCCTAAGCCAGACTTTATAACTGAAACCTTTTGCTCCGTAGAGAGTGGTGCTAAAAGAATGAAAAGATAAGCTATGTACTGGGACAAAATATTTGTAAATCACATATGTGACAAATGAGTTACATCCAGAATATATAAAGAACTCTCAAAATTCAACAATAAGAAATAAACGGCCTAATTTTAAAGTGGGAAGAAGACTTGAGTAGATACTTCACCAAAAAGAATGTATGAATGGCAGCTAAGAACATACAAAGACATTCAATATCATTAGTTATTAGAAAAGTGCAAATTAAAATGACAATGAAACATCTATTAGAATAGCTAAAATAAAAAAAATACTGACAATATAAAATGCTGGAGAGGATATGGCACTAGCGATACATGGCTGGTGAGAATGCCAAATGACAGCCACTCTGGAAAATACGTTAGCAGCCCCTAATATGACCTATATGACCCAACAATATCACATCTAGGTACTTATCATAGAGGAATGAAAACTTATGTTCACACAACAACTATACACAAATGTTAAAGTAGCTGTATCCATAATTACCAAAATTGGAAACTCTGATGTCCTTCGATGGGTGAATTGTTAAACTATGATTACATCCACACAATGAAGTACTACACAGCAATAAAAAGGAATGTACTACTGATACATGTAATAAATTGGACAAATCTGCTAGGCAATATGTGAGTGAAGAAAGCCAGGCTGGAAAGGTTACATGTTTTATGATTCTGTTTGCATGACATTCTCTAAAAGACAAAACAAATAAAAACCCTAAAGTAACGGAGAGCAGTAACTGTCAGAGATTAGGGTTAAGGGGAGGGTGTGATTACAAAGGATTACCGGGAGAGTTTGAGATGATGGAACTGTTCTGTCTTGATTGTGGGAGTGGTTGCACAAATCTATAAATGTTAAAATCCATAGAACTGCCCTCCAAAAAGGACAATTTTACTGCATATTAACTCAAAAAATAAGAGACAAAGTTATTTCAATGACTTTGTCCTATGTGTGACAAGATAGTTTTTTCCATTACATTCCATTATTTTTTACTCTGACATGTGTTTCAAAGGTTTAAGGGCTTGAATGTGCCCATGGCTCTTATAACCAGGAAAGCCCACTTTAGACTTAAGTGTTAAGCATCTCTGTACTGGGTCAGTTTTTCAGATTTACTTTCCACTCTCCACAGTGCCCTCCCACCCCCATGAGGTAGGAGAACATTTATGCTAAGAAATAGTGAGATCAGGTGGCCTTTCTGTAGAAGGTAAAAAAAAAAAAAAGAAAAATGGAATGCTACTCCTAAATGTTAGGGAAGCCACAGGACAATTCCTGATCTTACTAATAACCAAAAGTTGAGGCACATGATAATTATGGGTTTTAATTTAACACACAGACTAGAGTCAGTTAAGTCAGTAAAACTCAAAAGCACAGGTCAGTTTGGTATCATCCAAAGTAGTTTAATTATGAGAGTGAATATAATGTATTCTTTCGTATGATCTGGTTCATATTACAAAACAAATTTTAAAAGAAGGCTCCGTTTCATCAGTAGAGTTCAAATTCTGATAATTCAGAAAAAGAAACGTGTACTACATTCTAATCATATCAGTGCATTTGAATTATGAATCTATTTGCGTTACATTATTGACTTTATGTTACCAAATATAACTTGAATAGCCTGAAATCAGAACCATCCATTTCCAAAAGCAATGTCAAAGGCAGCCCATAGTATTTATTCAGTACAAAACTAATAGCTCGAAATGGAGACGGCAAATACATAATGAATAACAGCTGCCTTGTTTTGTTCTATCTTTAAAAGTCATGATTAACCAAGACTCAACAAATTTTAGGAATAAAAAAATCTAAAGCAATATTTTGGATCTTCCTCTATCGCACAGTTTGTTCCAAAAGTCTTAGTGTGATTTTAAATTTTAATAATTTCAGAAGCATAACCGCTATAGAACTCTCTTAAAAATCACTTGAAAATTTAATTATTTAAATTTTGCATATATTTCTTTTATTTCATGAATTTGAAACGTGAATTTTAACTTTGTGTGGTGCTGGTTTCTGGATGAACCTTTCTCAGATCAGTGGATTGGTAGAAAAGAACTTCTTATTTGGAAGCTTTGGTCACTTGATCTATCTTTCCTGCGGGGTTGTGTCAAAACTGTTATAAATGCATCAAAACTTCATTCTCTCGATGATCTTAAATCTAGCATTACAAATGCAATCTCTCAGTCACTGAAAAGCAGCTGATCAAAGTTTTTAAAGTCTGAAATTCAAGTACAGCTATATACATAGCACAAAACGGGTATTATGTTAACTTTTCATAAGAAACAAACTGATATTTAGAACATTTAAATAATTTACCTTTTAAATGTTTTTTTTTTTTTTTTTTTAGCTGAGCCATCCTGCCACCTGTTGGTAGCTCAGCGGCTGCTCAGCTCGGGCTGGGCATCAAACTGCTGTCGCTCAGAGCTCAGCTTGCACTCTTGAGCAAGCTCTTAACCAACTGAGCCACTCGGCCGGCCCTTTAAATGTTTTTTTGGTATGTTTGTTTTTGTACAGTAAAATCTCAGTGGATGGTGATCTCCAGTGGGCCACAGAGTCCCTCACCCCTACCTGACTCCAGCCAGAGTGCTGAGACACATTCCTGGCAAAACGCATCCTGTACCATGTAAACAGAGAGGCTGGGGCAGTCTCATTTAGGCAAGTCAAATAGTACTATAGGCCAAGAGCACAAAAGGCAGGACTGAAACAAGGCTGTGCTGAAATACTTGGTATTCCTTTCAAAAGTACTTACTTAGGTCTATCAGGAGTAGGAAGCATGCATCAGAATGAGAAGTACCAAAGATGAAATAGCACCGTTAACTGCGGTATAAAGTCAATCTACATGGGTGAATCCTTCAACTAAAATCATAAAATTATTGTCACGTTTGATAATTCAAGAAATTTGTACTGTTACTTTTATTACCCAGTGTCTCTAGACTTTCACATTCTTGAACTAGTCAGACATTGTTTTTCTGGGTAGAAAATTAGTCTTTATTGTGAATATTGTCGGTATCATGATAGGAAGATATATTTTTACAAATGGGAAAAATTATGCAACAAAAGAGTTTAGCATTTTTAATCATAAAAAATAAAAGTAAAAATTGAGAATGTATTTTCTGTGGTGATATATCAGTAAAAATATTACTAAGGGCACAAGTACTTCCTATATTTTTTCTAGAAGTCTTATGGTTTTGGGCCTTTCATTTAAGTATTTAATACATTTTTGAGTTTATTCTTGTATATGGTATAAGAAGTTGATCCAGTTTCACATTTTTTGCATCTATCTGTCCAGTTTTTCCAGCACCATTTATTTAATAGACTGTCTTTACCCCCAATGTAAATGTTTGCTTCCTTTGTCACAGATTAAATGACCATATAGGCATGGACTCTTGGTTCTCATTCTGTTCCACTGATCCATGTGTCTGTTTTTATGCTAATGCCATACTGTTTTGATTACGATGGTCTTGTAGTGTAATTTGATATCAGGTAGTGTGACACATCCACCTTTGTTCTTTCTCAGGATTGCGCTGGCTATTCAAGGTCTTCTATGGTTCCATATAAATTTTAGTATTATTTGCTCTAGTTCTGTGAAAAATGCTATTGGTATGTTGATAGAGATTGCATTGAATCTATATATTGCTTTGGGGTAGTATGGATAATTTAAGTATATTAATTTTTCCTATCCATGAGCATGCTATATGTTTCCATTTGTTTGTATCTTCTTTAATTTTCCTCTTCAACGTCTTATAATTTTCTGAGTACAGGTTTTTACCTACCTTAAATTTATTTCTAAGTATTTTATTTATTTTTGATATAATTGTAAATGGGATTGTTTTCTTAATTTTTCTTTCTGATAGTTTATTACTGGTGTATAAAAATGCAGCTGATTTCTGAATATCAATTTCTGTATCCTGTCACTTTACTAAATTCATTATCAGTTCTAATAGTTTTTTTGGTGGAATCTTTGGTGTTCTCCATATAAAGTATCATGTCACCTGCAAATGACAGTTTTATTTCTTCTTTTCCCATCTGGATGCTTTTTCTTTCGTTTTCTTGTATGACTGCTGTAGCTAGGAATTCCAGTACTATGTTGAACAAAAGTGGTGAAAGTGGGCATCCTTGTCTTGTTCCGGATCTTGAGAATGCTTTTAGCTTTTCCTCATTGAGCATGATATTAGCTGTGGGTCTGTCATATATGGCCTTTATTATGTTGAGATATGTTCCCTCTATTCACACTTTGAGAGTTTTGATCATAAATGGATGCTGGGTTTTGTCTAATGCATCTTTTGGTAAGTCTGTATGATTTTTATCTTTCATTTTGTTTATGTGGTGTATCACATTAATTGATTTGTGGATATTGAATCAACCTTGCATAGCAGGAATGAGTCCCACTTGATCATGCATATATAATCTTTTTAATGTACTGCTGAATGTAGTTTGCTAATATTTTGTTGAGGATTTTTGCATCTATGTTGGCCTAAAGTTTTCTTTTTATATAGTGATTTTGTCTGGTTTCAGAATCAGAGTAATGGTGGCATCATAGAATGAGGCTGGGAGCCTTCCCTCCTCTTGAGCTTTCTGGAATAGTTTGAGGAGAATCTTTTTTGAATGTTCGGTAAAATTCACCTGTGAAGCCATTGGCTCCAGGACTTTTGTTTGTTGAGAGCTTGTTGATTATTGATTCCATTTTGTTAGCAGTAATCGGTCTTCAGGTTTTCGTTTCTTCTTGATTCAGCCTTGGAAAATTGTATGTTTCTAGGAATTTATCCATTTCTTCCAGATTGTCCAATTTGTTAGCATATAGTTGCTCGTTGTATTTTCTTGAACTTTTTTTGTATCTCTGTGGTCCATTGTTGCTTCTCTTCTTTCATTTCTGATTTTATTTATTTGATTCCTCTCTCTTTTTTTCTTAATGAGTCTGTTTGAAAGTTTATCAATTTTGTTTATCTTTTCAATGAACCAACTCTTGGTTTCCTTGTCCTTTTGTATTGTTTCCTTAGCCTTCATTTGTTTATTTCTGCTCTGATCTTTATTACTTTCTTTCTTGTACTCACTCTGGGCTGTACATTTTCCTGCTGTTCATTTTCCAGTTCCCTTAGGTATTAAGTTAGACTGTTTATTTGATATTTTTCCTGTTTCTTGAGGTATGCCTGCACTGCTATGTATTTCCTTCTTTGGACTGCTTTCGCTATGTCCCATTGATATTAGGTGTTGTGTTTTCATTTTCGTTTGTCTCAGTGAGGGTATCTTTCGATTTCTTCCTTGATCTCACTGTTGACCCATTCCTTATTTAGTAGCATGCTATTCAGCCTCCATGTGTCTGTGTATTTCTTCAGGTTTTTTCCCCTTGTAATTGATTTCTAATTTTATACCATTGTGGTCAGAGAAGATGCTTGATATGATTTCAATCATCTTAAATTTATTGGGGCTTGTTTTATGGCCTAACACATAGTCTATCTTGAAAATGTTCCATGTGTACTTGCAAAGAATGTATATTCTGCTGTTTCTGGGTGAAATGCTCTAAACATATCAATTAAATCCATCTGGTCTAGTGTCTCATTTAAGTCCACTCTTTCAGTGCTGATTTTCTGTTTGGAAGCATGTCCAGTGGTGTCAGTGGGTTGTTAATGTCCCCTACTATGAATATGTTACTGTTGATTTCTGCCTTTATGTTGGTCAATATATATTTTATATATTTAAGTGCTCCTATGTTGGGTGAATAAATGTTTACTACAGTTATGTTCTCATTTGATTGATCCCTTTATTATCATGTAATATCTTTTCTTGTCTCTTATTATAGTCTTCATTTTAAAATCTATTTTGTGTGATGTAAGTATTGCTACTATAGTTTTTTTTCTCATTTCCATTTGTGTGAAATATCTTTTTCCATCCCTCTACTTTCACTTTGAGTGTGTCTTTCGATCTGAGGTGGGTCTCGTGGAAAGCATGTGCATGGGTCTTGCTTTCATATGCATTCAGCTGCCCTATGTCTTTTGATTGGAGCATTTAATCTATTTACATGGAAAGCGATTATTGATAGGTACATAGTTACTGTCATTTTATTTTGATCTGTCTTTGTTTTCTTCTTTCTTCTGCTTAAAGAAATCCTTTTAACATTTTCTGTAATATTGGCTTTGTGCTAATGATCCTTTAAATTTTTTTTTCTTTTTTGGTCTGGGAAGCTCTTTATTTTTTCTTTAATTTCAAATGACATCCTGCTGTGTAGAGTAGTCTTGGTTGTAAGGTCCTTTTTTCCATCACTTTGAATGTTTCCTTCCACTCCTGTCCAACTTGCAAAGTTTCTGTTGAGAAATCAACTGACAGTCTTATGGGAGCTCCCTTGTGAGTAGTTAGTTGTCTTTGTCTTGCTCTTTGAGGATTCTCTGTCTTTAACCTTTGCCATTCTAATTATACTGTGTCTTGTTGTGGGCCTGTTTAGGTTCATTTTGTTTGGGACTCTATACTTCTTGGACTTTTATGTCTATTTACTTTGCCAGGCTAGGGATGTTTTCAGTTATTATTTCTTCAAATAAGCTTTTTGATCCCTTGCTCCCCTTCTTTTTCTTCTGGTACTCCAATGATGCAACATTGTTTTGATTGATGTTGTCTGAATGGCCCCTTAAACTATCTGCATTTTTAAAAATTCTGTTTTCTTTTTGTTGTTCCGATTGGGTGTTTTCTGCTACCTTGCCTTCTACATTGCTAATTTGATCTTCTGCTTCATCTAATCTGCTGTTTATTCCTTATAGTGTATTCTTCATTTCAGTTAAGGTTTCTTCTGTTCTTTCCTTTGGGACATGTTTCTTTGTTTCCTCATTCTGGCTGCTACTCTGTGTTTGCTTCTATGTATTACAAAGATCTTTTATGTCTCTTGGTCTTTGCAGGGTGGCCTTTTGTAGTAGGCATCCCATGTAGTCCACTGGCACACTCTCACTGATCACCTGTGCCTCTCTTCCAGGAGTGTCCCTTGTGTGTGTTGTGTATTGTCTTGTGTTTGAGCCTTACTTGCTTTTAGCATGTCAGTGGATGGGATTGACTGACTGTGAGGACTGGTCATGCCCACAATGTATAAACTCAAGTGGGGGTGACCCCTCAGATGGGGATCCGTGCCCGTGGGCTCTTATGCCTATTGAAACCACCTCTTCTATGTGCCACCTGTATGGTTAGCCAGGTAGTGCTCTAGTGGTCTAACGCTGGCCTTTGGGTGTGTTGTTTCTGGTGTTACTTGGGAGAGGTCCCATGTAGGCTAATTTCAGCCTTGCCTGTGACTGGCCTGGGCCTACCTGGTAGGAGCTACAAAGCTACATGTTGTTAGCTGCTGCCTGTGCTGGACCTGAAGGCATGTGCGGGTAGCTTCGGTGTGAATCGAGGCTGGCTGTCACCATATTGGGCCTGAGCAGCTTAGCATAAGACCCAGGGACCCCCTAGGCCTGTTGTCACCTGCTGGCTGCCCATGAGGATCATTGTTGAAAGTGCCTCCTTAGGTGTGCAGGCTAGGATGGTTGAGCCAGTGTTGAAAGTGCCTCTGGCGATGCAGCACTATCTGGGTGCTGTGGGGTCCCAGGAAGTCACGAGTTGTGGCAGGTGGTTTTTACAAGGTTAATTCAGATTCAGTTCTTGTGCTAGTGCCTGCCTTGTGACCACTTTGCAAAATACCCTGAGAACACTGCAGCCAGCCACTGCTCCCTTAAGTCCTGCAGGTCCCCAAGATCCACCCGAGAGAAGCTCCAGTGCAGATCGTGGCTCACTGCCCACCCTAAAAAGTTCCCCAGGCCGCCACATGCTGTCTGCTGTCGTAAAAGGCTTCAGCAGCTTGTTCAGATGCAGTACTAGTTTTACAGGGTGGGGACGCAGGGCATCACCAAGTTAGTGTATATATGCAAATTTTACGAGAACAATGCAGTTTCAGATTTGGCCCTTTGGGGAAACGTTCAACATAGAAAATATGATGCCCTCGTGAGGTAGGCTTCACACAGGGGAAATGGTGGTTGTCCCTCCAGCCTTTTCCCGAAGCCACTCAATTCAGTCTTTCCTGGTATGTCTCTGGTGCCTCTCGAGTTGCCACCCCTGCCACTGGAGACCAGGTGAGTGTTTTCAAGTGAGTGAGTCTGCTTGCAGGTCCTTTAAGAGGATGTCGGGTTTCCAGACGCCTTCCATCTCACTGGGATGGGCAGTCTTTGCTGATTTTCACTGCTAGGTGTTGTGGGAACTCCTCTTCCTGGCACAGAACTCCTGGGCTAGGGAGCCCGGTGTGGGGCTGGGACTTCTCCCTCTTCTGGGGGACCTCTGCCACCAACGTGTCCCTTCCACTGTTCATCCACTATCTGTGGATTTGCGGTCCGCTCGTTTCACATTTCTCCCTTTCCTTCCAGTCTTGATGCGGCTGTTTCTTTATATCCTTAGTTATAAGGGTTCTGTTGAGCGAGTCTTCAGATGATTCTTGATGTTGATTATTCTATTTACTTGTAATTTTGGTGTGATCCTGAGAGGCAGTGGGCATAGTATTTACCTAATCCGCCATCTTAGATCTTCCACTGGTCTTTTTTTGATGAAAACTAAAAAGTTTCTGTGCAGCAAAATAAATCATTAACAAGACGGTACCCAACCAAATGAGAGAAAATACATGCAAATAATATCTGCAATAAGAAGCTAATATCCAAGATATATAAAGAACTCATAGAACTCAACAACCAAAAGAAACACTTCCATTAAAAAATGGGCACAGTACCTGAACAGACACTATTTCCAAGAAGACATACAGATAGCCAACAGATATATGAAAAGATGCTCACCTTCACTAGCTATAAGGAAAATGCAAATCAAAACCACAATGAGAAACCACCTCACACCTGTCAGAATAGTTACTATCAATAAGACAGGGAATAATGAGTGTTGGAGAGGATATGGAGAAAATAGAACCCTTCTACACTGCTGATGGGAAACGTAAACTGTGTAACCACTATGGAAAACAGTATGGAGTTTCCTTACAAAAATAAGAATAGAGCTACCATAGGACCCAGCAATCTCTCTGGGTATCTACTCACAAATTTTGAAAACACTTATTTGTAAAGATATACGTAGCCCTGTGATCACTGCAGCATTATTCACAATGGCTAAGACACGGGAAACAACCTAAGTGACCTTCAATGGATGGCTGGATAAAAAAGAGGTGGTACATATATACAATGGGATACTTATTCAGCCATAAAAAAATGATGGAATACTGCCATGGTTAACAACATAGATGGATCTTGAGTGTAACTTGCAAGTGAATAACGCAGATGGAAATGGTTAAGAACCACATAATTTCACTGTATGTGGAACATACAACAGCAACAAATGAACAAACAAAACAAACAAACTCATAGACACAGACAACAGTAAGGGGAGGACAAAGAGGGTAAAAGCGGGCAAATATATGATGGCAGAAGGAGATTAGACTTTGGGTGGTGAGCACACAATGCAATACAGATATGATGTATTATAGAACTGTACACCTGGAACTTATATAATGCTATAACCAATGTTACCCGAATAAATTTAATTTAAAAATGATGAAAAACATTAACCTCATTATTAAGACAAAAACATTAAAAAATAAACTAGAAAAGTTTACTCAACAGAGACACAGTGGGTGCTCTATAGAATAATGTTTTATAAGAACTGGTTATATAACTGAACAAAGAACCAGGCATAGATTAATGTGGATTTTATTTCGATTATTATCAGATTTTTGTTTTAAATCATTTTGAGTTTTTTCATAATCCTCACTGAACTTTAATGGATTGCTTTCAAAGTTCAGATTTTAAGAATATGCAGTAATAGAGAATCTCCCAGCTGAGTCATCTGTTTCTCTGCCAGGTCTAATTTCTCACTGTCCTCAGAACACATTCTGTATCTTTAAGTTACCAAGTAAACCCATGCCTGTCAATTATTAGACTCTAATTACCCTTCAAAACTTTCTGAACAGCTACCAGGAAACAGAATGATGAAATGACTATTGAGTTAAAAGGAGATTAGACAAATACAAATAAATTATACTTATTTTATGCTCCCATCACCCTAGGAGATGACTTAATAGTGAAAGGAAAAGAATCATATTGTAATAATGAAATCAGAGAGGGAATTCAAGCCCCAGAAGTGATTCCCCTAAGTTTATGTTAATGCACACCTTGTGGGCGACCAAACATCAACTGGAAAAGTTTCCTGAAAACTGTTCCAGCTATTTTCTCATTTAAAATGTTCCAACTTTACTTGACCCATTAGTCATCATATTACTTACACTTATGATGTATTTTGAAATCTATTACCAAAAACCCAATGGATTCAATATGGCTTGTTATACCCAAACCATAACATTTTTGAAAGAAAACTTCTTTGTTAAGTGCTTCTTCCTTTGAAATTTTATTTGTAAAAGACAAAAAAAATTTAGAAAGCAAGGCTTGGTAGGAACACAGTGAATGCATACAAGCATGGCTACGTATAGATACATATTAGAATGATCGTTCCCACTCCCATGCCCCAATTGAGAGAAATAAATGCAAAACACAGAACAAATCTATAATGAAGCTTGACTTCATGCATTATAGTAACTCTAATAAAAATATTTTTATTATTAGGTCATTGTATATATATTTTCCTCTTATTCAGCAATTCAAATTCAGATTTTTGTTACAGTGCCCAAGTAAAGATATTTATGATGACAATGGAAGGTAGAGACTTAGTATTCACAGGTGTGAGAACTAGAAAAGCTGGAAAGCTGCCCGAGACACTGAGATCGTGTTTTCATTGAAGGTGTGAAGACCTCAATGGTGGCACACATGAGTGCTTCAACTAACAATGGTATACCAAGTGGTACTGGGTGTACGCTGACCCACATGGTGTTGAGGAACCTCAGAGACATGGACAGACACATGCTTTGACTGGGTAAGCCAGCAGCAGTTCCTGGTGCTTATCACTGGAATTTGGGCATCATGACTACTAACATAATTACCCACACATATATTTCTATGTTCAATTATTGACTTTTTGTGACTGCACTGTTACCCTCCTCACCGCCCCCCCTCCCCTCAAATCACTACATAAAAGTTCTCATAGTAGGGTTACTTTTACTGGTTTTCTAAAATGAACATATTGAACTGAACTCATCTTAACGAGCGTCTCTCCCTCTAAGTAGTCATCAGAGAAGGCTAAGTACATTCCATTGCTCCAATAAATCTGGCAGCTTTTGGGGTGCCTATGTCCTTTCTTTTTTTTTTTTCCTTCTTTTCTCAGTGATGGAATACACTTATCCTTGGAGACAGTGAATTTGATACTTGGGAACAGCCAAATGTTGTTTTGAGATAAGGGAGTAAAGAGTCCAGACTGAGGAAAGATTAAAAACACAGAGAAACCAATTTACAGAGCCTCCCACTGCCAATGATGAGACAATTTGAACATCATTAAAAATAATGTGTTCAGAATAATACCAAACAACAATTAATTGGCCACACCGAAACATGCTAAAAAAACCAAGTCATTTTTCCCCAGCTTTATTAAGGTATAATTAACAAATGAAACTGTAAGATATTGAAAATATAGATTATGGTAATTTGATATACATATACATTGTGAAAAGGTTCTTTCCATCTAGAAAACCAACTGATTTTTGAAAATGGGTAAATGAAGGGAAAGAAGCAAGCATTTATTCTACTTTTCTTAGATGAACAATACTACTGAGTAACCAAAAAGAAGATGAGGAAATGCTTCTCTTTATAGAAGTATTCCAGTAACATATGAAAAAGGAATGCCAGATTGAAAATACTACTTAAGAACCATCAGTGAATTTAGTCATTGAGCATCAATGGCTGTTCACATCGCAAAAAGGGACCTGTAGACACTTATGTATGTGCCTCCTGATGAAATAATAAACCATTTTACAAAATAGTCTTGCAAAAAAACAAAACACTTGGGCCAGCCGAGTGGCGCAGTGGTTGAGCGCTGGCTTGGGAAGCCGGCGGCCCCGGTTCGGGTCCCACATATGAGGGCCAGTGACACTGACCTCAAAACAAAAACAAAAACACTTGAATCAGAGTAACCCAACTACTAACTTATAAGTAGGAAATATAGAAGACAGAGGCACAGACAAAATCAAACTGTGATAAACCTTACAGGATAAATGAGCTGGTTTCTTCAATGCATAAATTGTAAGAGATGAAAAGAGATAGAGGGGGAAATCTAACGATAAAAAGAAACTTGAAAGAAATATCAACCAATAGCAATGAATACAGCTTATCTGACTCCTGGTTAAAACAAACAAACATACAAACAAACAAATAAGAACTATACATGTACACAAACACCCACACATCCACACACATTATGATATTCATGAAATTGGAAATTTGAACGCTGACTGGGTATTTGATGATACTTTTTAATTTATTATTTATTATTATTTTTTAGTTTTTTTTAGCTGAGTCATCCTGCCACCTGTTGGCAGCTCAGCGGCAGCTCAGCTCGGGCTTGGGAATCAAACTGGCGACCCTGTTGCTTAGAGCTCACACTTTTGAGTGAGCTCTTAACCAACTGAGCCACTAGGCCGGCCCCCTTGGTCATGTTTTTAAATGTTCTTATCTTTTAGAGATACATATTGAAATATTACAGATGATATGATACATGGGATTTGTTTCAAAATAATACAGAAGGTAAGAAAGTGGAGAGGGGTATGTTTGAAACAATACTGACCACAGGCCGAAGATTGTTTAGTAGGAGATGCTATGTACTGTATTCCATCTACTTCTGTATATGTTTGAAATTATCCACAAGAAAACGTTTTAAAAAAATGAATGAGTATGGTTCATGAGGAAGTGATATTAGAAGATGGTTTCAAACCATTTGACTCCAAATCACCAAACTCCTCTCACCTCCCTTTAACTTAATAAGTGACCTTTATAGCTTCATGGAGAGTTAAAACCATTACATTACCTCAATTTCTTCCTACCAAACTGAAAAACTACCTGCATTTGCCATTTTCGTTCCCTTTCTTAATCTGTTCTGTAAAATAGAGAAGCTTTTACTGCTCTCAAACGAGCTCTTTCACACACATATTGGATTCTTCTCCTTTCCTCTTTCTAATGAACCCTCCTTTATCTTTTCTCTTTTTACTTTATCCAACTCTTCTCAACTGGATTCCTCTTCCTGATATTTAAACATGAGAAAACCCAAGTCTCTTTTATCATAAAAATAAAACCAAAAAACCCTGATCTCAAATTCCCCTTCATTTCACCCTCACTATTCTTCACAGCCAAGTTTCTTGGAAGAGTTACTTATCCTTTCTGCTACTATTTCTTTTCCTCCTGCTTCCTCTTCCACGGATTCTAGCCCAGTGTGCGTCTGGGTTAATCCAGGAGGAAAGACACGTGTAGTTACAATGTCTGTAAATTTATTAGACATTTTCAGTTTCTCATCTGTGTCCCTACTTGATACTGGAGTATTTATTTTTTTTTAGCTGAGCCATCCTGCCACCTGTTGGCAGCTCAGCTTGGGCTGGGCATCAAACTGCTGTTGCTCAGAGCTCAGCTCGCACTCTTGAGCGAGCTCTTAACCAACTGAGCCACTCAGCTGTCCCTAGTCTGCTTCCTTTTGAATCACTCTTTTTCCTTGGTTTCTTTCACATTATGACAGTCTCCAAATTTTTCTCTTAGCCCTCAGTTTACTTTTCAGGCTCCTCTTCCTGGTCAGTAAATACTGATTGGACATCTACAGGGTGAAGTCTTAGGCTCTTTTCTCTACTTTTCTTTGTTTTCCTTGCACAATCTCATTCATGACCATGGCTTGAAAAAGCACTTATATCCCAAAGACTCCAAAATATCTAACTCCTTATCACTAATCTTACCATCTCCTGTGACCTCCAGATATGTATGCACAATTGTTATAAACCCCACATACCCAAGGCAAAACTCGTGATCTCTCACTACTCTCACATATTGTGGAGGAGAGACTGTTCCATGATGTGACTGCTATCTGTCCTGTGAGCTGGACCTGGGCCAGATGTAGGTTGCTTTCTGCAAACCCCCCTAAGAGACTGTCATAATTGATGTTCATTCAGAAATAAATCAGCTCCCCTCCCTTGCCTCTTGCTCTGTGCTGGTTTCTGGAACAGGTTGTTGTCCTGACCTGTTCAAGCATGTAATTTCCAGTATGTGGCAGCATTCGCAGACTAGTACCTGTGACTATCCCCTGCTTTACCCTATATAATTCTTTGGTACCAGCTAAGTGGCGCGAGGATCCATTTCATCTTGCAGCCACCAAAGACATGCCTCGTATAAATTTCCTTTAATAAACTCTATTAAACAACTAGACTGGAGTGGGAGCCTCTTTCTTTGGTCTTTCCCTGCCCTCCACTTGCAGAGATAGATTTTCCATCTCAGGGCTATCCCCTGGGTCTATATGTACAAACACAAGTGAGGTAATAATAATACATAATAATAACAATAATAATAATAAAACCAATGTGGTTCTCTTTAAGTATCTCTTATCTCATGAAATAGGATTATCACCTATTTTAGTCAGCTTGGGCTACCATAACAAAATACCACACTAGGTCACACAACAGGACTTTACTTTCTCACAACTCTAGAGTCTAGAATTCTAAGATCAGGGTGCCAGCATGGGTGGTATCCAGTGAATGCTCTCTTCCTGGCTTACAGATGGCTGCCTTCTTACTGTGTCCTCACACTTGGCAGAGAGAGACAGCAAACTTTCTGGTGTCTCTTCTTATAAGGACACTAATCCTATCAGGAGGGCCCCACCTTCATGACCTCATCTGAACCTAATTTTTATCTCCCACAGGTCCCACCTCCAAATACCATCACACTGGGGATTTGGTCTTCAACATATGAATTTTGTGGTGACATAATTCAGTCTATAGCACCATGCATCCAGTTAGAAACCCAGAAGTCATGCTTACATTTTACCCTCCATTCCCTCTACTCCATCACCACTGCCATAATTTTGCCTCCCCAATATCTACCAAATCTTTCACTTTCCCCATTTCTATCACCATTTCCTGATTCAATTTATCATTATCTTACACCAGCACTACTGCAATATCCTCCTAATTGGTCCCTTGCATCTATCTACTCTAGCCCCTTTTACCTATTCTTTTCAAAATACAAGTATAACCGGATCAACACACACACACACACACACACACACTCGCGCGCGTGCGCCTCCTCCCTCACCCACCACATACATATCCTACTTAAAGCTCTTCAGTGGCTCCACAGTGCTCGTAAGATAAAAATCTAAAATCCTTTATCCTGGCCAGCAAGGCGAGGCCTCTGCCTCTCCCTACAGCCTCACCTCATACCACTGTTCCCTCACTCTGCCCTGTATGCATTTCCTTCGATAAGCCCTGATCCCTCTCCCCACAGGGTCTTTTACACATTCTTGCAGAAATCCACCTTCCCCTCCATGTGCTTGGTTAACTCCTTTTCATCCCATGGAACTCAGCTCAAGTGTCAGTTCCTAAGAGAAGCATCCCTGAATCTCTACTTTTTATGAATCTGTAGAACTTCATGACACTTATGTGAGCTTATAGTTATAAATTACTTTGTGTGACTAGTCAAAGAAATTCTGTCTTTTCTACTAGATTGTTGTGCATTTCCTCAGAGAAAGAACTGTTTATCTTTTCCTCGCCACTACATTTCCAGTATTAGAACACTTGGAACATTGTAGTTGTTCATAAATACTTCTGAAAATAAATGAAGAATTCCATTGGGGATTACACCCATCATTTTAGAACCTGAAGGGATCTTAAAACAACTCTCTTACATTACAGAAGAAAACACTGAGGCTCAAATAAAATGGTTTGACTTATATCACTTGCTTAGTGACAGTAAGCCTGGATTGTCCAGGTGACACTGGATTACACTGGGGGTTGAGGGGAGTTTTGACTTGATGAACTGAAGGAGGAGGGTGGTCAAGATCTACATGAGTTTGGCAGAGGATGCTAATCCAGCAAGGGAATAGGGGACAGGATCATTGAATAAAAGGAGAAATCTGAAGTGAGAGTGCCAGTAAACAGACCCGGAAGGTAGCAGGCACTACGGGGGACCATTTCCTAAGAAAAATTAAAAGACGAATAAAAAGCAGGAAGAATCCAGGGTGATAGTAAACTTGTGAGAAAACATGAGTAGAACAATGTTGCTATCATGGGCACAGGCAAATAAATTTGAAGACTATGCTGAAGGAAGGAGTGAATACGGAGAGTGGAGAAAAATGATTTCATTTAATTTAAATATATTGAATTTTAAATAAGTAAACATATCCAATAGTCCTGGACTTGACTAATAAGTCACAATTAGACCTAGGAATTTGGGAGTTGTTAGCATAAAGAACAGTTGAGGCTGTTGTTTACACGGAGTGAGTTAAGAACAGAAGGCACAGGCAGCGTTGTTGGGAAGGCGTAGGGCTAGGCAGTTAGGGGAAGAGCTGTATGTAAACACAAGTTGGAAAGTCAGGAGAAACTAGATATTGTTCTTTTTCTTTTCTACCTTAGCCTACTTCATATTCCTAAAAAGATATCCCCCAATTACCCTCATTCTCTTCTACAGAGGCATAAATTCTCACAGAATTAGAGTACATGAAGAAATAAAATCTAAATAATTGCCACCCTACTGACTTCCCTGCAGAAGACCTTGTATTGGCCTCTTACCATTTCAGCACCCCACAACTAGCTTCTGTGACTCTTTGGGTCCTAACTTGGACATGTGTAGTCCCTCAGAGCTTCAAAGAAGATTTACAATCCATTCTACAGTGTTGGAAAGTAATTACTTATGGCTTACTGATTCTATGGTGGAAAATTTGATATTAAAATCAGGTTGTTATCTGAATACATGAAAAAAGTTTCTTAAAAATCAGTTAGTTAAAAATTATCCATTTTTCTCATTTCTTCCAAAAATCCAACTTATAGCCAAAATACTACGGTTGAAATAACAAAAGAATTCCCTGCATTTTAAAATTCCTGGTCCAATCCCTATTTGACATCCTAACATCAAGTTTACTCTTTTATTTTGATAAATCATGGGGAATATAAACTACAATAATGTAATGCTGATGCTGCAAATTGGAACTCATGATATTCAGGAAATGTAAAAGTTAAGTTTCTTACTGTTTTATTAACTTGTTTACATTTCTTAAATTTAGAAGATAGCCTGTAGCATGGCTGTAAAACTGAATTAAGATAAAGATAAGACCTTCGTGATTAGGGTATGGGCCTTGGCCCTATTTCTGGAAAGAGAAAAGAGGCAAAGGGTTAACTATCAGAGCAACATTAAGAGAAATAAATTTAAATTAGCTTCTTAAGATGCTTTCTTTCACTTTGAAACATCTTCCATTTAAAAATCTTATTACTTATTCTTTATTTACCACTCCAGAAAATGTCAGGAGGCTATTTGGGTCATCTTATTCAGGTATCTTACTTCCTCTCAATCAGTCACCTTCAAGATGTCTGAATTAATCCCCATTGAGTAATGAACTCAGAAATAAAATATTATAAAAGCAGAGTTCACCAAAAAAAGGAAAAACATTTCAAAAATACACATATTTGGAGTAACAATATAAAATTTCTCCTTTATATTCATATAAATAAACCTGTTTGACTGGTGTGTTATTGTAGCTAAGAAGTTTTTTAAAGTAATATTTGACATTATTTATTATAAGGATATATTTTTATTCAAATCAAAGATGATTGTGGAAACAAAATATTCTAGGATTTTTTGGATTTTATAAAAGTAAAAATTAAAATCACTGCAACGTATAGCATAGTAAGTTAATCCATAAAATATAACAGGTAAACAGTATTCAAAATAGAATTATAACCTGTTAAAAGTCAAATAAAATTTTAAGACAAAAAAACAAACAGATGAAATCAATCTAAAGCTAGAATGAAATCAGAAAAACTGAAAACTGTTAGGTAAATTAATGAATAGGTTAAAGAAGGAAATTAAAGAAATGATTTTATTAAGAGAATAAAAAAATGAATGGCTATGTGTTCCAACTAGAGACACCAGGTATACCAAAAAGAAATGTGAAACTGCAGTCATAACTGTGTTTGCTATAAACATGTTACCTAAATTATATGAAGATTGTGATATGCTAATTATAATACAACATAAACAATGGGGGAATGTTTTCCCATTTTGGCATATTTTTTTCTTTGTTGTCATTTATTGATAAATGTCATTTTATGGCTATAGAGACAGTGTTCAAAAATATGTCTGCAAAGGAACAATGAAAAAAATACGAGGGAGCTCAAATGTTTCTGCAAATGACCCTGAGTTAATTAGAAAAATCTGCACCCTTCCCAGTTCTTCTCACGTGTCAGCTCTCATTAAATTAAAAAAAAAAAAATTCTCATTTCAAAGTTGAGAAATCCTATGGTTAACAAAACTTTTAAACTGAGATCAAGTGGGCACATTCCTACGTTTCTGTATGATGTCATACCAAGCAGTTCACAGATGAATTTGAATTCGCAAGAAGTATGAATGATTTTTCAGTATAAGAAATATCTGATCTAATGCTAATTTTTTCTCTATAGGCTAAATGTGCAGGGAACAGGTGGCCCTGCTTTCAATTATGGAGGAGCTAGCATGCCAGTGTGAGGCCTGGATTAGTTCACCTTCTCACAAGGAATTTTCCTCGGTTGGGAATGGATTTATTATGGCTTCACACATGGAATAGAGCTCATGTCAGCTGAGGGCAGTGACACATCATATGATTCAAATTAACCTGCTGTGGACTGTTCCGCGGGGCTTAGATTGTGTATTAAAATGACGACATTTTAAAAACAGCTTGAAAGAAACCAGGATTGCTGAACTGCAATGGTTCCAATTTGTTCCAACTAATCTATCACCTGCTGGAGATATTATTCTAGTGGGTTTCTGGTAGCTGCTGTTTTCCAGGTTTCTCCAAGCCACTGACCTTGCTAATGGGTACAATTGTTGCCTCTGAAGAAAAGAGGTGGGGGTTGAGAGCTCTGAAGGGATTTTTGATGTATAAGTTGGGACCTACCATTTGCTCTAAGGTGCTATTAGGTAAACAGAGGAGATAAGGAGGGAATACTGAAGAACTTTGAATTATTTTTCCAAAAACAAATGCTAAAGAGCAGCATTTTTTCATCACTCTATAGATAAAATAATCCCTGAAAAATAAATTTGAAAGACCTAATTCAAAAGCTATTAAGTCTGCACCTTTATGAAGAAAATTTCAGGGTAGGCAGTTATAATCAGTATTTTCTCTATTCTTCAGGGCCATGACTTTTATTGCTACCGCAACCTTAAAGAGCAAGAAAAGAATAAATGAAAATAAACCATTTTAGAGATGTAGCATAAAACACTCTGTGGGAATGATACTTAAGATGTGCTTATAGATACAAAAACTGAATGGTAGCAAATGATTCTTAATAATACTGCATAAAAATTAGAAGCATTATTTGCAATACCAAAAAAAGGCCTTTTTTATTTTTCAAGAAAAGGAAATGGTATTGGGGAATATTATAAAGCTGACATTTATTCCCCCATCTCAGCATAAATAATATTCCTTTTAGTATACGATCACCTAAAATCTGTGAAAAAACCCAAAAAACAAAAAAAACCCCATAATTTTCTTGAGTTGTTAAAAATCTATAAAATAGGGCCAGCCGAGTGGCGCGGCGGTTAAGCGCTGACTTGGGAAGCCAGCGGCCCCGGTTCGGGTTTATGAGGGCCAGTGACACTGCCCTCAAAACAAAACAAAACAAAACAAAACAAAACAAAACAAAACAAAACAAAACAAAACAAAACAAAACAAAAAACTATAAAATAATACATTCCCAGGCAAGAAACGCTTTAATGTGTCCTATTATTCCTATTGATTTCTAAATTAGTATAGAGTGGCAATTTGGCTGTGTAGTGAGGGAATATATTTATTCTATGGAATAACACTTACTTATAAAATGACAAATTGTTTACAGTCAGGACATTTTTGTCTACAACAGTAAATTTTGGAGCAGTTCAAGTAGGTTAGGTCAGTGTTTCAGTAGAATCCTGTACAGCTGATACATCAAACTAATCTTCCCTCAAATAATTAATGAAAGAAAAGTGCTCTTGGTGAAAAGGGACTTAGAAGAACTGGACTCTTAGATGCTGAAGAACCTAAACCATTCACTGGACACTGTTTTTGATTTTTCATAATTAAAATACCATTTAAAAAAACCTCTCATTTTTTGTACCATTTCCCTCTCTTGTGACCCCCAAACATCTGCAGCGTGGTCCTCAATACCTTTAACTGATGGCATTAATAAAATCACACACACATACACACATACACACATGCACGCACAGTGCCAAAAATGTATACATGTTTTAAGAAAGGAAAAAAAACTATTAAAATTGTAATACTCAATATATACCGATAACAAAAGATAAATACAAGTCATGTCTGACTTCTGCAATTACAAGAGGTGCTCAAGTGGTTACCATCAGTGTCCAGACACTTCTGATTACGGTGAACTACTGCTTGAGCAACGTTCAACAAAGTGTCCACTTGTATATATTTTTTTGACAACCCCCGGTATACACACATACACACACACACAATTTTTTCTTTCATACATGAGTCATATAAACCTTGGTACAAAAAGTGTATTCTCCAGAACAATCCAGAATGATGGCATCCACTTCACCTTGGAGCGTGTTAGAAATGTAGAATTTCATCCATACCTTCTAGAATTATTAAATAACATTTGCATTTTACCTAGCTCCCCAGAGATGCTTCAAATGTACACTTAAGTTTGAGAAGTGCTGCTGTAAAATAACTATTTCAATTCATTTATTTAGAAGTTTGACTCTTTAGCTAGATTATCACTGTTATTGAATGAACATAAGAATAGATTGACATATATATATATAATTTTCAATTTTAAAAAGTATAAGAAACACAAAGTACAGCTATTTTTAGAAATCACATTTCTACTACATAGTCATATTAAATTCCAGAATTATGATTCACTCATTGACACTTCTCTTAAAATTCAATTTATGTGAGTGCCATGAAAATACAGTAAACAATTTACCACTGCTTTGCAGATCCCATCCCTTTTATAAACAAATCAATCAAATGTAAACTAGAAGAGAAATTTCTAGCTAAAGTGAGTGAAAGACTGTGCCTAAAAACAAGAGAAATCTGACACTAAGAAAGAGAAATAAGGGGTAAACCCAAGTATCCCTGTCACTTGTCCATCAACTAACAATGTGATCTTACCCTGTGTCATCCATGCTAACATGTTCAGTTTTTTACATATGAATAATTCCGAAGACTGAAAATTTCCTGCAACTGACATAATAATAGACTGTATCATAGTTTAAAGAGCAGATATTTTTTTTCTTTTTCCCTAGTGGTACATATTTTTTCCTACAATTGGTGGTGGCTTGGATTCAATGAAATATGGTACTTCACACTCACTAACCAAGTTCTAGGACTCACACGCCTCTCAATCCATCCATTACCTCACCCCAAAGGCTTCTTCCAACTTTAATGACTCCCTTAGCCTTCATCATCAGCTTCTGGCTTTCCTTTGAGTAAATTTAAAACCATGTCTAGATACTTATAATGACTAGAAATAGTTCTTCATACTTGTATACTTTTAAATCCCAGCACTGGTGAAATATGTTTAAGAAGGCCCCATTGAAAGGGCCAGTGCAGCTGATTTCAGGCTCTTTTTACTCCAGATATGATGACGGGCTGACTTCTCCATCTGTAGTCAGGAATCGTAAGTGCGTTGACACCACAGCACACAACGTAACCAAGTGCATATAGGGGTATTTTTCACTCATCAAAATTCATGCCTTTCAAAATATTGCTAGGGATCTTAAGATAGTATAATAACATCACTGATTTAAATACTTAATGAATAAACTAATATTCTTTTGAAAACTAATATGTTCTGAAGCACTGTAAGTATAAAATAACAAAAGCAAAACTGAAATGTAGTCCTTTCTGTTAAATAAATACATAGCTAAGGCCTCACTGAGGTGAGGGAAGAATAATAAAAGAGGAAGAGGAACAAGAGATGAAAGAAGAAGAAATAGAACAGAAAAAAGAAAGGAGGAGGAGGACAAGGACAGGATAGCAAATACTTTAGTTATGTTAAAATTAGAGTAGTACAGAAGTAATTTAGGTCTTCGGGGTCATAAAGACCTGGGTTTGGATGTCTTCTCTGGCACTATGACCTTGGGCAATTTACATTACTTTTCTAAGTCTTAGCTTCCTTATTTATAAAATAGGGATAATTATAGCGCCTACTCTTTGGGTTTATATGAGTAAGTAAAACACTTAGTATTATACTTGGGACATAGTAAATATTCAATAAACTTTGGTATCTGTGTCTATCTAAAACTGAGCAAAATATATTTTAAGCACTTTGCTAGGCATTTGATATAAGTGTATTTATGTATCTAACCAAATCTATCTGTGTACACTATCTTATGTATGTATATCATGTATCTCATCGACCCACCCATCTATCCACCTATCCATTTCATTCTCTTCATTTATAGGTAAGGAAACGAAAGCACAGAGATTAGATCAACTGCCTAAGGTGACAGTTAATTGGTAGAAAAGGTAGAAATAAAATCTTAGATCTTGGGCTTCCAGTCAATTATTCTTGAATTGTTAACTACTTTTTGCCAGGCTAAATGCATTTTAATGCATTTTAATATTTGCCTGTTGATCTCCATAATGGGCAACCTGAGAAAAGTACACTTCTGGAAAAATCACTGAACTACTCATTTTTGGCAATGAACGTCAAGATTACTAACAGACCCTCTGTATATGTTAATATACTCTCATGAAAAAAAAGTACACATGTTTGAATTATGAATTTCTTACCTGGTCCATTAAGAAAGTCTTTAATTTGTAGCATCACAAGGGAAGGTGGAATACCACTTTTGCTGTCTATTTCTCCAGGCACTGTCTGTAGCCAAATTGTACAGTAATCGAGGGCTTCAGGCAGAGTCTTTCCAGGATCTAAAGTGATAAAATTGAAATTAAAAATATCAGTTACATCGCAAACATCTCATTTCGGTGTAAGAGTTTCAGCTGATAAACAAGAAGAAAAACTGGCTAATTACAGTATGTAACCTTCATTGATTCATTTGTTTGTATATGTACAACACACAAGTACTTGTTTGGAGAAAGAGAAGTTTTTACTCTGTACAAGGTGGACTGATGAAATCATATTTTCCAGAACCAGGCCAAAAAGGAAAATACATTTCAAATCTTAACTCATATCACCTTTGAGTGAAGGTAAAGTTTCTGTACTTTGAGCTGCTGACTGTTAACAGTTGAATAGTTGGATTTCTTTTTTTTAAACCGGATGTTGGAAACAAATTAAAGAAAACAGTGCAACCTTTTCAGCTTAAAAAAAGGCATATACATGTTCAAAGAAGCAGTGGATTAGTACTACTTAGGGGTTATTTGATCTGTTTCAGAGTTTTACTGACATTACAATCACTTTTTACTGCTAGGCTTTTGAAGTTAACTTCAGTAGCTTTCCCATAACCTTTAATGATAAAAATTGGTCAATCTTTTAATAGTCCCAATTATAACTAAAACTTGACTTTTTTTCTGGTTTAACTTTTGATATTAAATACTGTTTTTTTTTGTTGTTTTTTTAACTTTTTTTCTGGTTAATACTGTATGTATTTTTTTAAAGCATTGTTTAGCTATGGGTGATGGCAAACAGAATTTTCTTTTTAATGCTTAGCAAGCCAGTTTTTATTGAAATAGCTCTTTAAATAAAAACGACTGCTGTATCTTGGCATACAATATAGTAGGCTTTTTAAAAACTTCTAAATATTCACAGCTTTTCTTTAGTTTCAAGACTGCTTTACTCTCTGTGTTTTAATGGCCTCTGAATGTCAATTTTATAGGGATGTTCTTGCCATTGAGTCCATCTATTCCATTTTCAGTTGATTTGAAATGTGTTATTAAAGTGTTATTTATTTTAGGTTTTATTGATTGGATTGCTTTCAAGAATAGCATTTACATACAGTGTATTATATTCAACATATGGTTATACAGTATTACTGTCATATGTGAACTGGGCATATAAATTTTGCCTTGGAATTTGTATTTCCTGACCTTATCATGTGATCCTTATGAAATTTGGCACATATGAACCTTTATGTGATTTCAAAGAAAACACTGAAAGCAATTGATCGTGACGTTAGATCTATGTGGTAAAGATCAAACACTAAACTAGTGCATTCTTCTCTTTTTTATATGATGAGTGAATTTAAAGCAGTGAGAATATGCATAGTAGATCCATTACAGAGTAACACTATACTAGTCTCTTTTTAAAATATAATGGTCAAGTCTGGTGAAAGGATGGCAAAAGTTTGTTGCTGGTAGGATCTATAATCAGTTTGTGGGAGCAATACAGCCTAAGACCTGAGTGTCTGCTTCTGGGCCTCACCTATGTAGCCATCATCAAGAAGCTATTATTATAAAGGAAGTGGTACTGTACCAGACCTATATGAGGAAATATAGTTCTTTATTGTAAAGAGAATACAATCTAGAAAAGGATAATGATATAATAGAGAAAACAGATGTAAGTGATACAACTAAACAATAAACAGAGATGAATTCAATTGATGTAGAAATATTGATGATTTGTAAAAAACTGGCAAGTAAAACAGGGGTTGATAAGTAAAACAAGTTATAGGAATCACATATCCAAGCCCATGTGTCAGGAAAGGGATGTCATTAATACACAGAGTTCATATAATCAATATTGATACTAATAGAAATATGGGTAGTGGATAGATAAGCAATCATTAAATGAAGAAAATTAACAAGAAGCAACAAATGAAGAAAATAGCATATAAACATTTAAAAATATAAACATTAAGAGATCTTCAATTTTAGCAATAATCAATGAAAATATCTTTTAAAATAAGTAGAATTTTTCACCTATCAAATAGGCTAAGACAAAAAAATGAATCCTGTATATCTCTCTCTCTCTCCCCACCAGACACACTCATTGTAGAACTGTTTATCATAGCAAAAAGTAGAAAACAACCTAGCTGTCCATCAACAGACTAACGTTTAAACAATGGTAATCCCCACAATTGTTTAAAGAATATGAATAGCTATTTTGACATAAGACAGCCATTTTGTATTGTTAATAGTAAAAAAAAAAGTAAGTTAAGCACTTTTCATTTACTGGACATTTAAAATTCCTTTTCTACAAAATAGTTTTATTCATTTTTCTATGGATTTGTACTAATCAATCAATAGTTCTTATTAATTTGTAGGAACTCCTAATATATTATGAGTGTTAATGTTTTGTTTGCTATGTGTAACAAATGTTTCCTCTTGGTATTTTAGTTGTCATTTAATTATATCCTGATGCTTTTTGCCTGCATACTTTTTCTTATAGATGTGGTCAAAAATCTACTAACTTTTATTTTATGAATTTATCCCTAGTGATTATATATTTTCCTGTAGTTTCTTGAAGCATTTTTAGGATTACTTATTTATTACTTTTAGCTATTTAATCCTTCTGGAGAGCATTGTTTTATGAAAAATCGGAAAAATCTGCTCAGCCTCACTATCAGGCATATATACAAATTAAAACATGATATACAATTTTTCATTTATCAGATTAGCATATATTAAAAAGATTGATAATATCTTGAGCGGGGGAGAAGGAGGAGAAAAAGATCCTCCTGGGTATGGTAGATAAGGGTGTAAATACAGTATTGTTGCATGGGTGGGGGAGAGGACTGAAAATGAGTGTCTACCAAAATTCCATGCTCTTGTACTGTAATCAGAAAGGCCATCTGTAGGACTCTATCTTAAAGAAATACTTAAAAAGGGCCGGCTGAGTGGCACATTGGTTAAGAGCTGGTTTTGGGATGCCGGCGGCCCCGGTTTGGATCCCACATGAGGGCCGGTGACACTGCCCTCTACAGCTAACAACAGCTCCACCTGGAGCTGGGTTGTGCGGGCCCGGTGACAGTGTGGGCTGCAGCCCCTGCTGCAGTGGGCTGCCATAGGCTACAGTGAGTGGCCAGCAGCCAGCGGGAGCGGCTGGCAGCCAGCGTGGTCTGCCAATGGCCGTGGTGAGCGACTGTCCAGAGGCCACGGACGATCTGCCTCATCCGGGAGGAGCGCAGTGACGATGCCAACATGGACCAGTGGGGCGACGTCCTCCGCGGGTAGACTGAGGAGCAAGGGGACAGCAACTTGTCTGTTCCCCTTCCCCGATTCCCCACGCTGTTCCACTCCCCCAATTCCCCAATAAAATCTTAAAAAAAAAAAAGAAATACTTAAAAATACATAGATAAATGTCCAAAGAAGTAGACTGTGCCATCATTTAATATATTAAAAATATGGGGAAAATACAACTAAATAGAGAAATGGTAAAATAAATTATGATTATATTATGAATACTGCATAGAATATGCTGGCATTATTCACAGTAGCTAAGACATAGAAACAACATAAGTGTCCTTCAATGGATGACTTAATAAAGAAGATGTGGTACATATATAAGGAGTAGTACTCAGCCATGAGAAAAGATGAAATACTGCCATTTTCCGCAACATGGATGAATCTTGAGAATATCAAGCTAAGCAAAATAAGTCAGAATGAAAAGGATGAGAACAATATGATTTCATTCATATGTAGGATATAAAACAGAAAGCAACAAGCAAACAAAACAAACAAAAACTCATAGACACAGACAACAGGGGAAGGGGTGAGGGGAAGCTGAAAAGGGTAAAGGGGTTCAACTATTTGGTGATAGAAGAAAATTAAACTTTGGGTGGTGGACACAATGCAATATACAGATGATGTATTATAGAGCTGCACACTTAAAACTTATTAACCAGTGTCACCTCAATAAATTAAAAAATGCTATACTGTTAATAAAAAGAAGGAAGTGAATCTGATGTACTGAAATAGAACAGCTTCAAAATATCTTGCGAAGTTAATAAAACAACAAACAGGATGCTAGATGAATAAATTCAAATGGAAAAAAACCTATCTGCATACATACAAACATACACACACATACATATTTTTCCTAAGTACTGAAGGATGCTAATCTTTATGATGATTCTAAACACATACTGATATATATATATATATGGACCTACAATTTATTCAGAACTGAAAAAATAGGACTACATATCAAGGATTGATAAAAATTAAAATAAAGGGGAGATAAAGAAGCACTTACAAGGATATCTGATGTTTTACCTTCATCAAGATATAAACTAGTGAAACAGCAAATTCTGACAATGTGAAAGAGCGTTTTACAAGGAGGGGAGGTGGGTTTTGTGCAGATTGCCTGTCTTATGGTAGAAGTCAGAGGGCCTGGCCATCTACATCAGGGTGCTATGGTTTAGAGATAATATAAACAAACTCGCAATAGTAAGAAACAGAACAGGAATTAGGAATTAAAGAAAAATGTAAAAGTCTAGGAAATGAATCCAAGGAAGCCAAAATTTCAATGACTATTTCCCATCAAAATATTAAGGGCTTAATGATATTATTGGCTTAATTACTAAACAACCAGTTTAAAAAGTACAGCTGTATTTATAGGGCTGTTAGAATAACACATGTTGCATGGCTGATGAATGTATTGACAGAGCTGGTGGCTACTCTCCCTGTTTTGGCTAAAATCTCTACTTTGAATATGCCTGTAGTCACTGCTGTTAGATGAAGCAGCAGTAGTAGCAAGTTGTCAGAATCCCAGAGAAATAGCTCAGGTTTGCAAGTCACTATTTAGTCCCTTATAATGATGAGGCGCATGATGGCTGAACTTCCTGTACTGTCTTCAATTTAATTTCTGAATTCCACAACTAAGTTGAATTTTTACTTAGGTCCCAATAAAACGACATTTCCCCCCAAATTTAGTGGGAATTTCCTCATTTTGAGATTGATATAACACTGAATATATATAATGAAGTCCAGTTCCTTTTATACCAGATACTTCTAAGTATTCCATCATACAGACAAAAATTCTAATTTCTTTTGCCATATGAATAAAGAATTTGACTTTTAAAAAGCCTAGTGCCGAGCCAGCCGAGTGATGCATTGGTTAAGAGCTGGTTTTGGGATGCCAGTGACCTTGGTTCGGATCCCACGTGTGAGGGTCAGTGACACTGCCCTCCACAGCTAACAACAGCTCCACCTGGAGCTGGGCTGTGAGCCCAGGCGACGGTGTAGGCTGCAGCCCCTGCTACAGTGGGCTGCCATAGGCTACAGTGAGTGGCCAGCAGCCAGCGTGAGTGGCTGGCAGCCAGCACAAGCTGCCAATAGCCGCGGTGAGCGACCATCCAGAGGCCGGCGACCGATCTGCCTCATCCAGGAAGAGCACAATGACGATACCAACACAGGCCAGTGAAACAACGTCCTCCGCAACTGGACTGAAGAACAAAAAGACAGCAACTTGTCTGTTTCCCTTCCCCGATTCCCCAACGCTGTTCCTTTCCCCCAATTCCTCAATAAAATCTTTAAAAAAAAAAAAGTCTAGTGCCATAATAATCTGTTCATTTGAAAGCTAAATATCTGTTATAAAAAGGATTAAAGTGAGACTACACCAACATCATTTTCTTCCTCCCTCGCCCCTAACAGTTAATTTTATCAACCACATGTTTACAATGAAGTTGATAATCCTCTTTCTGCTTTCTCTTGGCCACTTCGTGCTCAAAAACACCTCACAAGTGGATTGGTTAAGGAAGAGCAAAAAAAGAAGTTAGCCGAATAGTTATTTTTCCTTGGCAGTTTCAGGTAAAGTTTCTGTGTGTGGAAGTCGTAACTATAATCAAAAATGTTTTCCACCTCTTGATTCAATTTTATCATGGTACTCTTGTCTTTTACACTTCTGTAGAAAATGAGTGTTAACTTAAATATGGAACAATGTCAAGGACACAAAATTTTCCCATGGTGCAGAGTTCTTGTAAATTTGTGTTATTAATTGAAATTTGGGGGGATGAGCCCTGAAAAATTGACTAATTGGGTTTTGGTGTACTCATTTTAACCATGTTTTCTTCAGTTAAGCAAATGGTTTGCCATCTTACTTCTGGTATTAGCTTCTTGCTGTATTAATCGGATCCTGTTGTTGCTCGCAATTCTGGGTAACAAAATCATGCTCAATATTATCAACTTTTGAAATTACATCATGCTTTAAGTTCCAATTCCATTGATGTTAATGTTAGCATTATTGATGATATACTAGGTCTGACAAGTTTGTGAACTTGTTGCAACTATGTTGCTAACCTTTTTTGATATCAGATGGATTATTCATTATGAATTTGTATCAACTGGACAAACAGTTAATCAAGTTTACTATTTGGAAGTGCTGAAAAGGCTGCATTGTAAAGTTAAAGGACTTGAACTTTTTTCCAACAATTCATGGCTCTTGCATCACGACAATGCACCAGCTCACACGGCATTGTCTTTGAGGGAGGTTTTAGCCAGTAAACAAATAACTGTATTGGAACACCCTCCCTACTCGCCTGATCTGGCCCCCAATGACTTCTTTCTTTACCCGAAGATAAAGGAAATATTGAAAGGAAGACATTTTGATGACATTCAGGACATCAAGGGTAATAGGACAATAGCTCTGATGGCCATTCCAGAAAAAGAGTTCTAAAATTGCTTTGAAGGGTGGACTAGGTGCTGACATCGGCACATAGCTTCCCAAGAGGAGTACTTTGAAAGTGACCATAGTCTCCCTAACAATAAATAAATAAAAAAAAAAATGCAAAAAAAAAAAAAAAAAAAAATTGACCGTAGTGATATAGCAATGAGGTAGGCAGCACTTTTTCTAGGATGAGTTTGTGAACTTAATTATCTGATCCTGTATAATTAAAATTAATGTGTTTCTTAAACTACTATTATAGAGTTAAATTTCTGTAACTTTCTGCTTTGATGTCATATTGCATTGAGTTTTCTTTCTGAAAGTAGTGTATGATAAAAACACTGCAAATTCTTCAGAAGCATAAAATTAATGCCTGTATGATGTAGCTCTGCAAATAGCCTCAAGATTTACTTCTGTCTCCATTTTATCAGTACCAGAAAGTCCAGAAGGATCAACTGTTCGAATTTTTTTAAAGAAATGACAGACTATATATATCTTATATTCATTTTTCTGCAAAGTCTTCAATGACCCGTTATTATGAGTTATAAGCATCGCGAAGTCTGCCATAACTAATGAGCCCAGGCCTGTCCTAGACTGCCATAGACCCAAAGTGGCATCTATGGCTGCTTAGGGACACTGGTTCTCTTTGGCCTGAGGCACACAGGACTGTCATGTTTATGAAATAGCATTTAAGTGATTTTTGATGAACTCTTAAGGGACAACTGGCAGATGATTTGATATTGTCACATAGGGGAGGTTTGTGAAATAGTCTGTCAATGATCCAGGACTTACTGAACACAGACTTACTTTCCTGAAGCTTTCTCACATTTTGTTCTACAGGAGAATTCATGTCAGTTTTCAACAAGATAAAATATAGGGTAATGAAAAGAACATGAACTCTGGAGGCAGACAGATCTGGGTATAAGTCCTGACTCCTTTAATTGGGTAAATTTAATTTTAACATCACTGAGTTCATTTTCCTTGTTTCTAACATGGGGATAATAAACTACATTGTGAGAATATTGTATTAGATAATATGTATTAGATAACATGGTTTATATGGGGCATGTCATGGGAGGAGTTCAATAAACAGTCACTATCTTGTTTTGTAAACAGAAACTCTAAACAAAATAGGAGTGTGTGTGGTATGTCTTTCAAGTATCTACTTTTCCTAGTTCTTTTGGTCTTTTGATTATGAAAAATCACTTTATTAATCACTAATCTACAAAAAGAATAATATAAAAGATAAAAAATAAAAAGCTCTGCTTATTAGTGAAAATTAACCCAATTTTGACCTTAAAAAATAGTAAACTCACTTATATTTAATTTTTAAAATAATAATTTTTGAGGTTTGACATGCTAGTCAATAGTTATTTCTCTATTTAATACTCCTAGTTAGGAGAAATTATAGACCTGACAACTTCCCTGTACTTTGGTTCTGATAATTATCAAAATTTACACATATATCCTTACCTTCTTTTCCATCTCTTAGAAATATCTGGCCTACATACAGGAAGTAAATAATCTGCAAGCCAAAGTAAACTCCATTTTTAAACTAGAAGTTAGAGACTCTTTTACAAAGGAATCTGGGTATGACCTTTTTACAGAGAAACTGAAATGACACTTTTAAAATAATTTATAAGAAAACATGGTGAGTGCATCAGAAATTCAATTTCACACAGCTTTCTTTTTTTCAGGAAGATCAAACAGAGTTCACAGCTAGCCAGAGTAGGGAGGGAGAAAAGGGAAAAACTACCTAAAGAGGAATCAGGGTGGTAAGCAAGGGCTTAGAAACTCCCTACTCTCTCACTTCATTGACAAGATGTTCCTAGATGGCTTTCCTTAATCCTTTTATGCCCAGCCAAGCATACATAAAGGTGTTTCTTTATAGAACTTGAATAAAATTTAAAGGAAAGCATTTTGGGAGGATCTATTTTACTGGATCTATTTGCCTCTATCTATGAAATTGATATTGTTAAAGCTCCTAAGGGGCCACGGTTATACTTGGTTTTCGCTATGCTCAATGGTTGGAAGTATAACTCCCTGCAATGAGAGGTCACTATCAAAACTCACCTTCTTACCACTGGACATGGAAAAGGCAAAGCTACAGGCTTACTGAATTTCTTCTATTTTTCTAGATTTCTTTTATGATCCTTAGTTTAAATGACTATATTTTTCTTTTTCTTTTTTCTTTTAAATATAATCACAAAAGCAAATGTAGTCCATGAGGCCACTATAACACATGAAACAACTTAAATCTTTAAAACACAGTAACAATTCAATGTCAGGACAGAAAATCAATCAAGAAACCAATTCTAAATTGCTCTGCATGTAAGTGAAGAGCCACCATTCCTAGTTGATATTTAGGCATTTAGCTAATCCCACAAATACTTTCCCCCATGCTCTGTATTCTGTACCTTGTAAGACAGGATGGGAAGGGGCAGAGATTTCCTCCTTTGAAAACCCAAGCCTAGAGCCCATTAGAAGATGAAAGGATTCAAATCGAGGCTGAGGTGTGATCACCAGTGTCCACTGGCTCTTAATTTTTGAACCAAGTCTTCCATATCTTGCTAGAAGGAAGTGCATTCTTTCTGCTTAATGATGAAAGCAGCTGATGATATGTAAAATATTTTAATGAATCTCTTTAAATTTTTTTTTTTTTTTAAGATTTTATTGGGGAATTGGGGGAGGGGAACAGCACTGGGGAATCGGGGAAGGGGAACAGACAAGTTGCTGTCCTTTTGTTCTTCAGTCTAGTTGCGGAGGACGTTGCTTCACTGGCCCATGTTGGTATCATCATTGCGCTCTTCCCAGATGAGGGAGATAGATTGCCGGCCTCTGGATGGTCGCTCACCGCGGCTATTGGCCACTCACGCTGGCTGCCGGCCACTCACTGTAGCCCATGGCAGCCCACTGCAGCAGGGGCTGCAGCCACCCTGTCACCGGGGCTTGCACAGCCCAGCTCCAGATGGAGCTGTTGCTAGCTGTAGAGGGCAGTGTCACTGGCCCTCATATGTGGGATCTGAACCGGGGCCGCTGGCATTCCCAAACCAGCTCTTAACCAATGCGCCACTTGGCCAGCCCTTTAAATTTATTTTCTATGCTGTTCCCTGGTGCTCTGGATCTCTTTTCTATTTGGTTATTTTTATGTTCAATTCTAATGTGGGTTTTGATGTTTTACGGGACAACATCTGATTAAAATTCAGTACAAGTAAACACAGGGTGTTATCCAATTAAAAAAATGAAGTCATATATATCTAAGGAAGATCAACTTAATCCCAACTGTAAGCCTTTTCTGTGCTCTGAGTGAAAGTCTGGGTTCTGCAACACTGAGAGCCAATGCAGTGGCTTTACATGATTCCTCCCATGTTTCTTTTCTTTTATGTAAATAATATCCCAAAAGGCCTGGGATATTAATCTTTTCCTCATGTTCAAAAAAGAAGGTCTATTAAACTCTCCCTTCTACTGCTAATAACTAGAGAAGTCCTAACTTATAGTTGAATAACATTTCATAGTTCCAAGACATTTCATAAATATTATCTCATTTGGAGCTCAAATTAAACCATTAAAATACAAGAAGAGATATTATTATACACATTTTAGAGGTAAGGAAACTGAAGCACCAAGAAATTTAATTGTTTGCATCAAAGACCTAAGGACATTGGAGCAAAGACTAAAAGTAAAAATTTCTGATTTTTGTTCCAGTACCCTTTCCCATACACTAGGTTCCCCTCCGGCTGGATGACTTCTTATTTAACTTTCTCACCACAACTCTCCCTGAGTGATGCACTAGAGTACCCCTCATTTATCAGACTTACTTGCTGATTCCTGTCAAAGTAATAATTTTATTTCACATTATTGGTTAGCAAGAAATGTTCCCAACAGCTAAATTTTCAGATAAATGTTCAAGTTGTGATCATTATGACATTAAAGTCACAGGTTAATTCTAAGCCTTTCCAGAGGCATTAGCAAAACCTTTAATTCTAAAGACACATGTAATTCAATCTTTCTCTTAAAGTCACAATAACTAAATGAAATCAAGATATGATTTATGAGGTGTAAGAAGCCAGTTTATGATTTTCCAACTGTTGGTTTACTCAAATGTCTTTGGCACATTTTCTACAGAACTATTCATGAAAGGGTAAAGAAGTAAATTACTGTAACTGAAAATTTTCAAACTATACAATAGCTATAATTGCACTGAAATGATTTTTTTTTTTGGCTGACTACAACCACAATTTAAAATGAGCTTTTAAATATATTAACAATGATGCTAAAAGCAACAATAATAATATTAACATTCACTGAGCCTTGTGCTACACACTTAGCTAAGCACTTCATATACATCGTTTAATTCTTACAGCAACCCTAGGAGGTTGCTATCAGTATCAT
The DNA here is from genome assembly GCA_033961575.1 of Aselliscus stoliczkanus. NCBI lineage: Eukaryota > Metazoa > Chordata > Mammalia > Chiroptera > Hipposideridae > Aselliscus > Aselliscus stoliczkanus. Next base: position 32,424,325 of record CM066731.1, read on the forward strand.
CCTCAGATATTACACAGAATTGAGGTTTAGAGAGGTTAAATAACTTGCCCAAGGGCACGCAGCTGTTAAGTAGTAGAGCTGGGGTTAGAACCCAGGACTGACTGACTCTTGAGTTCTTACTGAACTCTATTTCAGGTTTGCCCCTTAACTGGACCTGAAGTCGTATCTGTAACATTTATAAAACTTTAAAATGCAGGAAGTGTCCCACAGTAGAGATACCATATTGTGGCTATTTCTGTCCTACAAAGAAGTGTGTTATTGCCTGCCTTTACAGTATAAGTTTGAATCAACTTTAATTTCTGTATTAAATTTCTATATTAGTCTAGCTGATGTTTAAAAAATTACAATAATATAAAGAAGTTGCAGGAGGGCAAAGGCAATTGTTTTCAAATTGGTTTGTTAGTTCCTAGAACACATTAATGAGTAATAAGACACTGGACTGACTGGACTGAGGAAGTACGGGGGTTAAATTCCCTCAGAATGGTTGAACTCCTTCACAGTTGACCAGATGGCACAGTCATTTCTTCAAAAACAAACAAAAACCCCAAACAAACAAGAAGAAAAATGACTTTTTGAGTCTGCCTTGGGCTGCATAGTCAAGATATGAGGCAATTTCAGATCTGGACTCCATTACCTTAAACAAAACAAATACCGATTTTTAAATATTTATAAACACAACTAATACGATTATGTTAAAAACATCTACATACATCTTTATTTAAATGAGAATTGCCAATAATACAGCTGCTACATATAAAGGTGCTGGTAGAAAGTCTCATTTCTGTTAGAGGTTGCTCCAGGTGAGAAGGGCATTAGAAAAACCCAATGTCATATCATTTTAATATTTTAAAAAGAAACCTGTAATTCACAGATGTATTATCTACCTGGACTAGAAAGAAAATCATTTATAGGTTATTAATTTTAATAATCATAAAAGACATTCAAGTTGATAATTTCTACTTTAAAGAATCTGCTGTTTTTGTTTCTTTGTTAAATTATGGAGAGCAAAACAAAGCACTACATATACACTTACAGGTATGGCTGGCATAATGTAAGATCATTAAATTATGCAGATTGGGGATTATACTTTATCACCTTCAAAATTATAAGCAATTGTCATCATTTTTATTTCACTTCAAGTTTCTAAAATAGATGTAGGTATAGGTATAATTATAGGTTCCATTTATCATCTATTTTAGGTAGCATCTTGCAATAAATTTAGGTTTTTGTTTTTTGTTTTTTTTTTTAAAGGTTTTTTTTTGGGGGGAATTGGAAAAGGGGAACAGTGTTGGGGAGCTGGAGAAGTAGACAGTTAAGTTGTTGTCCTTCAATCTTAGTTGTGGAGGGCGCAGTTAACTCAACTCCAAGTCCAGTCGTCATCCGGCCACCCTTACGCAGCTGGCAGCTGCTCAGCTCAAAGTGTCTGTTCAATCTTTGTAGTGGGTGAACATAGCCCACCATCCCATGTGGGGTCAAACCAGAAACCTTCTTGTTAAGAGTGCACATTCTAACCACTGAGCCTTTGGTGGCTCGTTGGCAGCTCAGGGCAGCTCAGTTCAGCTCAAGATGCCGTGTTCAATCTTAGTTGTGGGTGGGCATAGCCCACCATGTCTAGTGGGAGTCGAACCGGCCATCCTGCAACCTGTTGGCAGCTCAGCAGCAGTTCTGTGGCAGCTAAGCTTGAGTGCAGCTCACTGGCTCATATGGGAATTCGACCGGTGACCCTGTTGCTCAGACCTCACGATCTTAACCAACTGAGCCACTTGGCTGGCCAGCAGTAAATTTAGTTTTAATATATAAGTGTATAAATGGTATAATAATGTGTGTGTGTGTATGTGGATCTAGATCTATATCAGTCACATGTGCTGAGAAGGCAAACTGACATGAGGGACAATGAGTTTCACAGTATTTCTTTTCCTAACTCAATTTTATAATATATGAAAAGCTATCCCTAAGGAACACATAGGGAAAACACTACTACCACCCTTTGAGTATTTGACATGTTCTTTGTTTAATGGTGACATGGGCAGAATCAAGTTAATGCTGACAACTCTCTGAGAGCAGTAATTATTCATTACAATACATTTAACTGATCTGTGCTCATAGATGTAAAGATATTAAAGTATCACCTTTGGAGGAAATCCTGTATTAAGTTTCTCAGAAAACCATGTCTTGGCTAATGGACTAGAAAATATTTTTTTATTCTAAATTGCAGGATGACTGGTGCCAGCCCAATCTGGAATAACCTCACTGAGCCTAAGTTTCATGTGGCTTACAATTAAAAACTTGAAAACAAAATAAAACAAAAAAACCCTCAAATACCTGAGGACTCTGAAAAGTAAATAAGAAGAACGCATGCAGATTAGGGAAGGGAGTCAAATTTGCAGATATGACTCATACAGTGGTGAGTTTCCCAATTTGTTTTGTTTTGTTTTCCCTCTGTTCTCTTAAAACATTGACTTGAGAATGAGTCCTAAGTTGTGCTGCACAGTGTTGGCAAGAACAGTCAAAAGTCCAACAGAAACCTGGTCTAAGAAATAATGCCCCTGTGGTTTCAACAGTAAGAGAGACCAGCTGCTTTTTCTTTTCTTTTTTCTTTCCTGGTTTCACTCCAAGGGTGGGCCATGTGTATGTGTGTGTACAGGTAGTGCAGTGAGTGACTGTGTTGTGGTGGCAGTGACACAAGCATTTAAGACTTTAGCAGGTGCTACAAATATGTTTCATGAGGTAAAGGTAAACACACTTGAAATGAATGGAAATATAGTTTTCAGGAAAAAAACAACAACCCAGAAACTACATAAAAAAACCAAATGGAAATTTAGAACTGAAAAATTTGATAGAAATTATCTCATAAGAAGAACAAAGAGGAAAAAAGAAAAAAAAAAAAGGAGTCTCATGATCTATGGGATAATATAAAATAATTTAACATTGGAGTCCTAAAAGGAGAGAAGAAAGGTTGGTACAAAAAAATATTTTTAAAATAATAGCTAAAAAGTTCCTAAATTTAATTAAAAAAAAAACCAAACAAACAAACTATATTTACAGAGTTGAAAAGCTCAGAGAACCTCAAACAAGATAAATTCAAAGAAATCAAGCCCAGACATATCATAATCAAGCTACAGAAAACCAAACATAAAGAAAAAGATCTTGAAAGCAGCTAGAGAAAAACAACACATTACATGTATGGAAACAATAATATGAATTAACATGGATTTATCTTTAGAAACCATAAAGGACAGAAACAGTGGAACAATATCTCTAAAGTGCTTTATGAAAGATATGGCAACTCAGAAGTCTATATCCAGCAAAAATAGCCTCCAGGAATATGAGCGAGAGAGAAAACAATATTCTCAGATAGTGGAAAACTAATATTTGTTGCCAGCAGTTCTGCTGTAAAAGAAATGCTAAGGACGTTCTTAACGCTGAAGGAAAATGTACCAGAGGAAAACTCAGAACTTGAGAAATGAAGGAAGAGCTCTGGACATGATAAATACCTGGGAAATCCCCTGTTTAAAATATGTAAGATTATCGAAACAAAGATCAAAATCTTATCTGGTAGCATTTTCAATATATTCAGATGTAGCATATATAATAAATATAACGTAAGTGGGAAGGGGTAAAGAAATATACATGATTGTAAGACTTCTCTATTTTCCTTGAAGTAATAACATGTTACTGCTAAATTAGGTGGGTATATTGGAACCCCCCCCGAGCAACCACCAAAACATATTGCCAAAAAAAAAAAAAAAGCCAAAAAACAAATAAACAGAATACTAAAAATTATTCTGAAATGCAGCTAATGCTCCATCTATGAATAATTAATAAAATTAATTTGAAGAGTAGTCTTACTTCATTCCTCTGTATTCAAGCATTGTTCCTGAAACCATCACACACAAATAAATGATACTAAGCTTTTCTAAATTGCTTCTCTGGCACAGCCCTCCATGTCATGAAGATCCATCTGCTAAACTTCCATCATTACTCATAATAATTATTAAATGAAGAGAGGTGCCTGAATGCAGAATTGAGTCTTCTTGCTGGTTCCTTAGCATCTTGAACATGTCTGATGAACAGTCAGGGTTCAAATCAAATGAGCGAATGACTATTACAAAAGATTGTCTTAATGTAGAAATGAAAGTACAATAGGGATAAGAAATTCATTCTAAAATAATGTCAAGTTGATTGTACAAGACAAGAGGGTAAATGTGGTTTTTAAAACCATGTAGATTAATTTAAAGTAGTTACCTTGGGTTATTACACCATATTCCAACAATGCTCAAAGGATTTTTAGTATTTGCTTTCAGTATCTTCACTGCCGTCTCCTGAATATGTCAAATGAAACCAAATCTTCATAATTTAATGCTAAAAATATTTCCATCTTCTAGAATCTACCCAAACCTTATGCTTTAACAATGAATAAAGTCTTTGATCAAGTAGCTCTAATCATTCTTAGTACCCTAATGAATTAAAGAGAATCAAAATCTCTGAGATGGCTAGGGCTGCCTTAGAGGTCTCCTGTGTATGAATTTCTTTGTAACATTTTTATTGGTTCCCTTATTAATCAATGAGTTAAATAAAATCCTTGACATTTTCTTTTATATTTATATAAAAAATTATGATTTTTAAAAAAAAATTATCCTTTAAATGTAAGCCTTTTTAAAGAGTGAAACAAAATCATTGGTTGACTTTTTGTTCCATATGATTTCCATACAAAGGAACTCGAGCACATGTAATAATGGTTTATGACTTGCATAGAAAATAATAAACAATTACAAGCCACACTGTGCTAGAAATTTTTTTATAATCAAATGTTTTGTCCTCTGAAAAAAGAAAACCCATTATCTCTGTAACAACCTCAGGCGTGTCTGACATACTGAAATAAGGCAATCACTGAGGCACATACATACTAAAGCTGCTATTGGCTGGCTACCACGTCAGTTACCTTATGGAAAAGGATTAATTTTAGCATCAAGAGTGAAAGTACAGTAAGTCTTCACTTAAGGTCATTGATAGGTTCTGCAACTTTAAGCCAAGCAACATGTAACAAAACCAATTTTACCATAGGCTAATTGATATAAACAACAGTTAAGTTCCTACAGTATTTCATCAACATTAAAACAACATGATGTTGAATGAAATGATGTTATCTGAGGATCTTATGTATGAACACTGCAGAAAGACATGTCACTCATTCATTTTTAACTTATGATGATTTTAACTTTTCCTTGACCTTTCTTAGAAAGTTAGCCCCATGACTGGGTTCCATGTTGGTCTATATACAAGGATGTTTTTTTTAAAACAAAAAGTAATTTATTATTTTGACCCAGGAACTGATTCAAATATACATCTTTGATATGAGCCCTGATAGCTTTGCTGGATTTAGTGTAAATATCTCTACTATTAGTAGAGGCCACTAAAGTCACCCACCTATAAAGCAACTACAGCTGAAAGAACTTAAGGAGGGGCTTGGAATTACAATTCATTCTCCCAGTTTTGGCCATGGCTAAGCTGACCCCAAACAGATATCAGGTGTATAGGCATGAGTCTTCGTATCATTCCACTCCTCAGCACCACTCCCAACTCCACTACCCCTGAATTGTAGGTAATAAGTAAATGAGGACATGTTTGAGGAAGGGAGGTTGATGGTAAATGTTTAACAACTGGCTCTCAGACTAAGAAAGCTGATTGATTGATAGCATTTGCCAGTATCTGTGGCATAAATACTCTCACTATGGCTGATTTAAACTACCAATGGTATAACAACTGTCTTTGAAAGTTCTTAAAAATTTAACATTTGTCTCTTGCAGGCCAGTATGAGCCAGCTTCTGCACCCCAATGGAAAAAGGGCCAGCAGGCAGTCTAGGAGGTCACCCTAGGTTCCTTCTCCTTAGTAACTAGCCAGTTACCCTTTTCTAAAGCAGAGAACTTGCACCAGCCTCGGCAAGAGCCAAGGGCCCCTTTGACCTTACTTCCTTGGGCTGAATCCTGCTCCTCATGCCTGTCATCCACTCTCCAGGAACCTGCTGTGTAAAATGGTTTCCCTTCATGCCAAGAACGCACCAGCCTACTTCCAGACTGGACAAATTCTCCAAATCCCTTACTGCTGGCTGCCATCTGCTAGATGGGACCACATGATAGCAATAAAATGCCTGAACTAGACCTGAGCTTGCTAGGGCTCTCTTCTAATACAAAATTTTAGATGACTCGGCAACCCTCTCCCATCTTTCAGGCCAAATCTCTCATTCTACATTATCTCAGGGAAAAGGTCTCTACCTTGCTTGACCTGTTTCCATTAGCCTTTGTTACTTAATAGCCAGTATGTCTTCAATCTGAATCCCTAATCCCTTTCTTAGTCTCAAAGGCAACAAGCTTCAGAAGTTCAATGTAATTATTATAACATAGGAAGCTCTCTCCTTATAAGGAAGATACAGATGGGGCCCCAAGAGCCAGCTGGCCAGCACCACTAATAAATGTGTTTGCTGTAGATATACAAAAATCTTTACATCATCTTAATTTAATAATAAACCTTCTCAAACACATTTACTATTATCCTGTTATAGTATGATGATTAGGTCAAAAGAATACCAAAACAATAAACTGAATTTTCTAAGGTTCTTTTCTTACCCGAACAGTTGCATTAACATGGGAAGTGTACTGATAAGCCATTAATAGGAAAAAAAGCTGTGCTTCCCAATCACTGGGAATCGTTAAGCATTTCTGTATCCCAGAAAGAGCCCGTTTCATTTAGCTCCTAAAACCATGAATATTCAGAGGCATGGTAAGGACATAAAGGCTAAACCTTGATACATTTCAGACATTTACTTAAACATGATTCAGCTGTGGGACATGAACTTTCCGTATTTACATATTTCTCTGGAGAGAAAAGAAGTCTTGTCTAGTTTGCCAGCTGTTCTCTGTTTGATCAATCTTGAAACTGAGAATAAAACTTAACATGTAATAATAGTAGTTAGTAGCACTCCAGTCAAGTTGAAGGAGCTTACCTGTACATTTGTAATCAGAGGCTACCCCTTTAAGCACAGCATCAAAAACGGTCATTTCCACTCGCTGCTTTCTGTGGTGACAACTCAGAAGCAAAGAAGGTTGGGAGACAATCAAGTACAAAAAGGGTTCTAGCTGCAAGTCCCCAGTTCCTCTTCGTCCAGGCTGGCGAACGATGGTTATACCGAGTGCTTGTCTGGCAGAAGACCTTGTGGATGCATGAAGACTTTCAAGAGAGATGGCCCCTACTTTCTTCCCTGAAGGAAAAGATATGCTGCTGCTGCTGAAATCTTCTGCGGTTACCGTGGAAATACATGCCTCGCTGGGCTTAGCAACATCTGAATCAACTTCTGGGAGATTCAATGAATACTTGTCTGTTTTTTCAGTATCCTTCGGTTCTTGTGATTTCGATTTGGGTAAGGTGGTACAGGAGTAGGTCATGAGTGAGATTCTACTTGCAGTAATAAATATGTCAAAGGGAATAAAGTTGAGATTTTTTACAATTGATGACTGGCGTGAGGGACGGGCAATGCGATGCTGGCTGGTACCACTGTGCTGCTCTATTTGTACTATCCTGATTTTAACGCTGTCACTGCCAATTCCACTATCCTGAGCTCCACTGTACCGAGATGAGGTTTCAGCCATGCTGCCATCAAATGTATCCATGTTTTTTTGTTCTTGCTTAGAGATCTGTAAGGTAAAACAATAAAATATTTAAAACCGGCTACATTCCAAGTGTTACTATATAAAGGATGTTATATAAATATGTTAAAAAAATGCATCTACTATAATTTGTAACAGAGTAGTCATAAAAATAAAGTAGAAGCCCATTCAAAAATTATTTATGGCCGGCCCAGTGGCTCAGTTGGTTAAGAGCTCGCTCAAGAGTGCAAGCTGAGCTCTGAGCAACAGCAGTTTGATGCCCAGCCCGAGCTGAGCTGCCAACAGGTGACAGGATGGCTCAGCTTAAAAAAAATAAAAAAAATAATTCATATTACAATTCCAAGGAAATACCTGAGAAAACGCATCAATTGTGCATTTCCAACATTAAAATATACTTTTGAGTGTTTGATTTTTTTTTTTGGACAAATAAACAGTAGTATACATTTAACATGCCTTTTTAAAGAATTAGTATTCTTTACAGTGATTTTCCAAGTAGTACAATAAACTGTTTCTAAATTGTAATTACTATTGGTTGAAATTATATTTTAGGTAGCAGTTTATATTGTTTACCCTTGTCATTATAAAACTGACTTATAGGTTTTTGGATAGTAAGAGTGGGAAAAGTCAGTGGAGCTAAATTATAAAGGACAAAGAAAACTAAACTAAGATAAATGAATGCCATTCAAAATGATGTTTACTTTCCCATACAACAGGACTGGAAACAGGGTAAATGTAAGTGACAAGCGAATTATAAGTAATTAAAGCCCTTGAAGGTAGATTTTTCCTTTGTGCACTACAAGCTACTCATGCTTGAAATTATCTATCAACAACACCCTATGCAGAGAACAAAATAACTTGGTGACAGCAGCAGATAGAATCACCTTGGCAGTGCAAGTCCAAGGCCTTCAGTTTGACTCTTTGGTTCCACTTTCTTAGGTCTATCAACTGTTGGTTTGAAATATGCTATTCGAGACCCAGATGTTTTACTTGCTTTTTCATTGAAGTAATACAGGTTCATCAAAGAAAGCAATGAAAATCTGAGTAAAGAACCCCAAATCCTCCCAACCTCCATCTTAACACCAAACATAACCAATGGTAATATTTTAGTGCATTTCCTTTCATTCCTATTTCTCTACCTGTGCAGTTTCCTCCTACCCCACCTCTTCATGGTTATAATCATACCATAGAGACACATTTGAAACCCAATATTTTTACATGCTAACATACTCTTTATCATTGTTACTTTGAAAAGCTGCGTAATATTTCATTTTGTATTAGGAACAAGTTGTTCAGCATTTCCATTTAATTGAGCACTCAAATTTTCAAATTTTGGCAACGAACATCTATGACAAACATCTAATATGTCCTTAGGACAGGCTCCTAGAAGTGGAATTACTAGGTAAATGGTATGAAAAAGTTTAAGGTTATGGAATATTGCCAACACCTTTCGAAAAAGGCTGCACTAATTAATATTACCACTTGCAATGGAAAAATATTCCCCAAGTAGTGGGTATTACTTATCATAGTTTTAGGCTCTTCCTTAATTTGACTGGTAAATATAGTATCATTTTTTCCCACATGCTACAGATTGTTATAAGTAGCTTGTGAAAATGTTAAAGGACTGTTAAATAATTCAAGACGATGTACATAATAGTCATGAATTGTTTTCAAAAATAATATTTCTTGCTTACTGATTTTAAAGCTGTTGAGGGACATACACATTGCTGTTAGAAAAATTCAGCATAAACTATTTGAAATAAAACAACGACTCCATGTTCATTTAAACTATCCTATCTATGCTGTGCTGTTTCCAGGCCCAGCGTGCCCCTTCTGAGCTTGCTGTAGTTGGCAAACATTTAGCTATCCATCAAGACTCAGAACACATGACACTTGTCTGAAAATTGTTCTCTCTTTTCCTTTTTGGTGTTCCTAGTACTTTACTCATACTTCTATTTTAGGATGTATTATTTTCTCTTAACAAGTTTTGTTGTTGTTGTTATCAGATCATGTTAAAACAATCTATAGGCTTTAGAGTCACAAAATGCGGGTTCAAGTTCAACAATTCCCAACTGTATGAGTTTGGATAAATTACAAACCTCTCTAAGGCTATATAATCTCACCTGTAAAATGGGGATTATAAATCTTATTTCAAAGGGTTAGTATGAGGATTCAGTGAGCTAATGTACCTAAAGAGGTCAGCACAGTATCTGGCATAGAAAAAAATACTCAATAATGGGCCATTGTATGTTTCTGTCTCTTTTACCAGGCGAAGTACTGCTAGAGGGACTGGGTCCTATTATTTGCTTCTGGGTATCGTTAAGCAGCAGTGCATTGCCTGGCACACTGCAGATAGGATCCATAAATGTTTGGTGACATGTTACTTTCTAATACCATACACTATGGAAGGAAAACAATTGCCTTTCAGATTAGAAATACGTGATTGTTAACACATATATGTGGACAGAGACGTTCGCATACACCATACTCTTGAGGGTTCTTTGTCGAGTATTCATGGGCTCTCCCTGATCTGTGTCCTCCACCTTGTGGGCCCATCACACTTCAAGCATCTAAGCCTCTGCTGGGTTTTCATCCTCACACTGAGGACATTAATACCCAACCCACAGAATTGCTGCAGCATTAAATGAGTTACAGTACTGAACACACATAGCAGGCACTATCAATAAGGGGTAAGTTAACAAAAGGAGTCACCTTCCTTGGGAAGACTCTCTCAAGCCTTCCAGATGGTGTCTTTCCAGCTTCTTGAAACTAATATTATTATAGCATTTTTCACACTGTGTTTTGTCTCAGAGATTGTGAGCAATTGAAGATAAAAAGTAAAATACCACTGAGTATACCTATTATTTGCCAAACATTGTTAGCACATTACATACATTTTCTTTACTAAGTGTTAACAACCCTTTGCAGAGGGTTCTGTTACCCCCATTATAGCTGAGGAAACTGCAGCTTGGGAGATTAATCAACAGGTCCAAGGTCAGACAGCTAGTAGGCTATGGGTCAGAAGGCACACCATTAGTATTCCTAGCACCCACCATACTGCTTGTCACATAGCAAGTACAGCTTAATAAGTGTGTGCTGCCTGAATACATGAATAAACATATTAATTTAAAAATTCAGTAAAGTAAAAATAATTAAGGCAATTATCAAAATGACAGCTTCATTTTAAAGCTTTCAGTTATCCCTATTATAAAAATGTAAAATACACCTCCAAATCCATTACCAATTAGGAATTCTCAAATAATACATAAACAAATAATGAAATCAAGTACACAAATATTCTAGGATTTACTGCCCAAGTTTTGAGGCATTAAAACCATATATCTGTATACAGCATAAATGAAAAATTTCTTTAGATTAAGTTCTATGGCAAATTCAAAACAAGAACTCAACTGTTTTTATTCTCTCAATCGGAAAAGGCAACTATAATTAACTACATGAGACTACACAGTGTATTCTTATGCACAGATTATTATATTTTCTTAGTATTATTTACAAATTTTATTTAAAATCTAGTCTCCTTCTTTACAATGAATTAAGAGCTCCCCATCAGTGGTAACATGACAAAACAAACCACCTGTAGGTAAAGATAAAGAAATTTAATGTTCAGCCCCATTACGTGTTGTGATTGCCACATTAGATTCTAGTAGCAAATGTTAAGTGGCCTGATCTTGATATATTAATAACCAGCAGGGACAGGATGGCAGCTATCAGCCTGGGTCATGTGGGTTACTGAACAGAAGTCAGATGGTAACTAATTCTAGTCACTACTGAGCAGAATGGAATTTGAACCAATGACCCAGAGATGAAAGACTCAGACTCTTACAGAAAAAAAAAAAGTACAAATTTCCCAGTACTAGAAAACTAAATTCTTAAAACTGGGTTAAAAGCCAAGATTGCCTCCATTTTTCTAAGCTTCCACATTATTGGTAGGACTGAAATAAATAAGCTGGTGATTTTTGAGACACTTAAAAATCCATTGGTTTGTCACCAGTCTACTGCAGATTTATCTATTGTATTGAAGAGTAGCTGGCCTGCTACTGAGAAAAGTTTTATAATTAATTTTGTGTGCTAAGCCCTAAATTTGGGCATCAATTTACTATTCCTTTGTGGAAAAAGAAAAGTTCACAAAGTAATAACTCTGAAAATAACTTTTGCTTTATTACTGTCCAAGGGGACTAATAATTTAAGTTGTCAAAAATAGTAATATCTGCTTGCTGTTAGTGAACGCAGCAGAAACATGCATCTCTGGGCAGTGCTGTTACATCAGCTCTCCCACTCTTTACCTAACTCATTTAAAATGAACAATAAAAGTTTTCTTTAATTAGCTACTGGTGTGCATTAACATGATCGTGATTAAACCATAAAAACCAACTGTACATTACCCTGGTCCCTTCTTCCATATGTTTTGAATTATTCTGTTTGAAAATGTACTTTGCGTCCCTTTTAAAAGTTCGACCTTCTGCTTTCAGAGAATTAAATGCATATTACTGTAGTGAAGAAGATAATGTTTCAGACCTCCAGGCATATATTAAACACACTGGCAGCACTTGAGACAAAATGCTTTACTTATTAGATACTTCCTATTCTAAACAGTGTCATCAAAGGCTAAAAACAAAATCCATATAAAAGCTGCACAATGCTTCCACACAGAACCTGTGCCAAAATCCCTGTACTTTCCAACTAATGAGGAAAGGATGTGTACTCTTAACATATGAATGTAAGATTTTCCAAGCATTCACTTTAGGAAACTGGGCTATTGATTCCATATGGGTTATATTAAATGAAACTGTATTGGTAAAATAACCTTTAAGATATCTGGCATGATAACTATAATTAAACAATATTCAAAAGACTAAAACAAAAGGGAATTTGGTTCCACAATGGCTAATTAAAATAAAATGAAAAAACACAGCATGCCATCTATCAAGATAAATTGTTATTGTTTAAGGACTATTTAAATACTGTTAAAATATACTTTTAGATAAAATCTGAAAGAGCTGGAAAAATATTTGTGGCTTAAAAATGGATAGTTTTGTGAGAAAAAAAAGTATAGGACTCTGAAATTTTATGCGGAGATAACAGCTTTAAAGCCTTGAGCACAACCAGATGGTACTTAAATCATAGGAATTCTACAGTTTCACTATCAATGGGTTTCAATATGAGAAGGTTTTCAATAGCTAGGAAAACATGTCAAGTTGATAGTTTACTTCTTAGATCATTTCAGCGCATTTTCCCATCCTTTCACAGCTATATATGGTACAGATACTAGCTACCTTGGAAAAGGTGCTGAAAGCTGTACTACCAGCTAGGGAAATACAGCTAGTTCTTCCTTTTAGTATACTGAGATAGGTAAGATTATTAGCTCACCCCAGAGTCTGTGAAGAGCCATGGTATCTCAGGAGTAGCCGCTAAGCCACACTTGAACATGTGACAGTACCAAAGAATGCATTAAAATAACTTCTAATGACATTAATTAGATTTTCTTCAGTAGCATTATGGAGTGGAGAAAGACAACCTTGACTGACCAGATCAACCTTTGGCCATATCAACCTTTCTATGAGGACATTCAAAAGTCAGCCTCATTAATAAAAATGCTGCAAATAAATGGATATTTCAAATTTAAAGAAAAATACATAGAAACAAACCTCCTGAGAATTAACAAGGTCTAAAACATATATAAATTTTGTTTTGATGGCTGACAAGAAAGGGTAATTCAACATCTATCCCAATATATTAATTCACATTATTTTAAAAAATTTCAAAAAATTTCTTGTCTTTTTTAAAGAAACCGTAACCATACGCCAAACATAAACATATCCACATATTTTCTACTTTCTTATCATAATTATGATTATATAAGAGATGCAGTGAAGTAATATTTCTAACATGCAACAGTTATATTTTGACCTTGATCAAAATATATTTTATCAGTCATGAAATCATTTTAAACATCTTATAAATTATGAAAAAGTCAAGTGTGAAACCACAAGATCAAAGTGACAATCACATCTGTATATCACTGTGACATTTATTCTAATTTTATTATCCTTGCTAAAATGTAGTGGTTTCAAAGAAGTAAAACATCTTGTCTACCTTACAAAATAAAATACAGTATTTTAATGATTTTTACATACTGAAATTACAAAGGAAAATTTTTGTAAACGATAAGAATAAAATCATGTGCCTCATTGTTTAAACATTTGCAAACATCCTCTTCTAGCTGTGTCTTTTAGATGTCTGGTTTTGGGGATGGGGTGGGGTGGTGCAAGCTACTGAGAGAGGTGATGGTATACTTTTAACACAGAGATAGTCTACACTGGAAACTTTAGGTAAATAGCAAACTGTTGTAACAATGAGAAATACTTAATTTCAACTTGATGAATTAATTTAAGTACACAACTACAGTATATTTTTAACTCAAATTTTCAGTGGTGTCAGTATTACACTTCAAAAACTTACGCATATTAAATTAAATGAAAAATTAAGGAATAAATTGATTTCAATATGAAATGTCTCCTGCAGTGTCACTGATCCACATTATTTTTTATTTAAAAAACAAACCTGAACAAGCACTGTATGCACTTGAGTACTACAGATATAGAGTGCTAGAAAACAAGGGCTTTTTATATTTCATTTTTCTAAGCCAAATGTTATACAAGATCCCACATAATATAATTGTTCCCAGTTGGAAGACAAAAAAAGTTTTCACAATACTGCAGTAATTATGCAAAAGAGCAGAACTAATGATACCCACCACTGCTTAACAGATAGAATGGTAAAGTGTACTTTACTAAGTTTCAAGTTTTCCCTTTCATGAAGTAACTTTTCCGGCTCTTTGAAGTAACTGTATAAGGCCACTACTGCCTGCTAAATATCAGTTCAAATATTCACATTTCAAGTCCAGTGCTAACTGCAGTAAAAGACGCATGGAGATAGTTTAGGCAAGGTTGTGTTTTACTGCAGCCCATGTTTGGTCTATTGTTCTAATTTAAGTTGTAAATTACAAAAACGGACCAGTTCTAGTGCTAAACTGATTATAATACCTAGATCACTATCAGTGTCTATTTCAATATGACAAACCAAACAAAAAATATATACACATCAACCTACCCACACAAGTTCAAATCCTACTTATTGAAATTTTATCTGCAGTGTTGACCTTTAAATTTTTTGTGTCTATTTGTCCTTTTATACATATATGATTTCACAGCATAAGTTTATTTTTAGGGGCTTCTAAATTCATGAAAAAAAAAATTAGTTCCAGGCAAAACACAGAAACAGTTCTCATTCTCTCTCTCCCTCTCTTTTTCTATGTCTTTTACATATAAAAGTGGAATAGTTTGGTCATTTTTGTTCAAGGAGACTAGATCTAATTGATTTATACTAACTTCTTAATTGATTTATACTAACTTCTGGGTTCAACTCTAATTGATTTATACTAACTTCTGGGTTCAACTTTGACTTGTTTGCTTTTTGTAATGAATACAGTTTTTTAAAAATAAAACTTTACATGTTCTGGGAACTTGGATCTTAAGCAAAACAGATGACTCTACATGAGAAACAACAACCTGCTTTGAAATGGCCATGATGTTAATTCTTAAAAAGTGGCTACTGTGTGTACAAGGTAACTACTCTTCATACTGATGAAATCCAAGGTTCATTCCACTGATGTCAATGTGGAAACCATTTTGTCCCATGGCTGCTTAAAGATTTTCAATAGGATTAAATCAGCTGCAAGTCCTCATTATATCAGGGTTTACAATTGTGTCTGAGTTGGAGTCTGTTTCTCATAGAATTTTACTCAGAGACTGACTTAGATTGGCTCCTTAGGGCTAGTCTGATTTTACTAGAAACAACTGTATCACATCAGCCACTCTCATAAACTTGCCCTAAGATTGAATCAGCCCTGACCCTGAAGAGATGAAAGTTTACCGAGCCTATGTATTCTCTGTAAGAGTCCCAGAAAAGTTTGCATTCAGTTTCTGCAGCAATGCAGAAGTAGAATATGCATATTAACTATTCCAATGGGCCTTTGCCTTGCAACTATGAACCTGATTTTCTGATAAGAAAACTATAGTTGAACTTGGAGAAATTTCTGTCAATAAAAATACATACAAATCCTTATTTGATAATTTTATTCCTCTTTAAAGAAACTATGGAAATGAAATAACAGCATGCTTTTAAAACTAATTTTCTCCTAATATTCAGTAAAGTTGAAAAACAGTGATAATAACTAGGTTTATCCAGTAGCTGGTTTTCACTGTCAAAAAGAATCTAGTTATTTTACAAAAATATTAAGCCAATTTTCATTATTATATATTCCATTTACTAACTCTAACCAAATCTGGTTCAGTTAACTGCAGATTTTTTCAAAGTAAAAACCTGAATCTCAGTATTTTCTATTATTTATCTGATTTTATTGAGAGTTCATCAAGACATAGAATAGAGTCAGTCATTTACAAGCTTCTATTGGCTACCCTTTAGCTTCATGGTGGCAGATCAAATCCAAACTAAATTAAAGTTATATAATGATTCTCTGTGTGTCATGTTATCCATACTTTAATGATGCAATGGATTTGAAATGCAATATGGTCAAGATGTTAGAAACATTTCTTTACGCCCTGTAGCCAATCCTTCTTTTCCATCAGAAAAAGTCCATTTTCTGCTACTCCACAAAAATCATAACTGGGCCAAAATGATCTTCCACACACACTGCGTTGATCATATCAACTTCACTTCTTGTAAATTTGCAGTATTTTCTAAATCAGGTAAATATTCTTAATAGCTCTGGTCAACTAGCACTACATCAGTAAATTTTCATATGTTGATATGTCCTAAGTAATTCTTGCTGTTCTAAGAAAGCAACGCTCTGTATATTATGTATATTAATGAAGGTAATCCAACCTACACCTTAAGGATCTTCTTGGTCATGTCGGAAAGAAAATGAAGGTTATCTCTTCCAAATATCAGGCATCATTTCTACAAACATTAAAGTGGTTACCAAGTCTGAAAACTCCTGAGAAGATTTTCTTAAAAAGCTACGAATTAGAAAATTAATTTTAATCATAGCTGGTTTTTGATGACTAAATGATCTCATCAGTATATCTCTTTTTTTTTTATTTTTTATTCTAAGTTCTTTCTTTATTCTTTAGATTCCCCAGGCTTACGGATATCATCAATCTTCAAAATCATTCTAACCATTTGTGTTGCAAGAGAGATCTGTTGCTTTTTGTCAATCAAGGTTTCTATGACATGCTGTTGCTTCATATCATTTGTGCCCTTGTGCAAACAGTCAATCCCCAGAGCGGGGTTCCTCTCCTTCACTTGTCTGGCTCGGACTTCGGTCATCGTCTGGATGGGGTTCATGCCGCTGTTGTCTGAAAGGGCCATGGGGATGACTTCCAGGGCACCGGCGAATGCCTGCATGGCACACTGCCCCAGGGTCGGGCACTTGTCTTGCCGCCTGGCTGACCGCCAAAGCACAGGCGATCTCGGCAGCGCCTCCCCCAGACACCACGCGGTTCTTGCGGAGGAGGTTTCGGATCGCACACAAGGCGTCGTGCAGGGACCGCTTTGCTTCCTCGATGATCACCTTATTTCCCCCTCTGATGAGAATGGTCACAGCCCCGGAGTTCTGGCACTACTCAATGAGCACCATGTTGTCCTCGGTTGTCCCAAACGAGATCTCTTTCACAAGCCCAGCGCAGCCCAGCTTCTCAGCGGCGAGCTCTGAGAACCGGGGGACAATCCGCCCTCCTGTGGCAATGGCGATCAGCTCGATTTCAGGTCCTCCCACCCAGCTAACTGCAGGCAGGTTGTTCTGTAGAAGTAAGTGGTTTGCTTCATCATCAAAGCCCCACTGACAAATAGCTAGGTTAGCTCCCGTTTCTTTAATCTGATGGATCGTTTCCTCACACTTCTCCTCGTACTTCTGAAGGGCTTTGCAGTCTTCCACTGAGGTCACGTCCAGCTTATGCTTCGTCTTCGGTTTCGGCGGTTCAAACGGACATGTGAGACTTGCAATCTTAGCATCCTGTACTTGTTTTGACATCTGAGGGTGGCTGAAGTCCTTGTCCGCAATCACGCCCTTGATAAGCTCGGTGTCCTCCAACCTCCCGCCCACTTTGCCTTCTGCTTTGATGAGCTCCAAGCCGACGACGTCCCTGCGCTGCATGTCGGCCGCCGTGAGCACGGCGTTCACGGCGATCTCGGCCATCTGCCGGTGACAGCGTGGCCTTTGCCGTCTGAATCAGGGGCTCGGTGTTCTTCAGGTCCACGGGGACGCTGTCGCTGATCTTGTCCGGGTGCTCGATCGCAGTGCGGGCGGCCTGCTCATAGCCGTCGGCGATCCGGATCCGGTGGAATCCGCGGTCCAGCAGCTGCTCGGCTTCTTCCAGCAGGGCGCCAGCCAGCACAACTGCTCCTGTGGTCCCAGCTCCAATTTCATCATCCTGCGATTTGGGCAGTTCAACCATCAGCTTGGCAATCTGATGGTCCACACCCGTCATGCTCAAGATGGTGGCCCCGTCGTTAGTTACGGTCACATCGCCATCCTTATCCACCATCATTTTATCAAGCCCGTTTGGTCCAAGTGATGATCTCATCGTATTTGCTACAGCCTTTGCCGCCATTATATGAGACTGGAGGGCCTCAAGTGCCATAAGACGAGACTTGCGGTCCTGATCCTTGATGATGAGGAAAGGGCGCCCATACTCATCAAAGGCGAGGGTCCCGACAGACGCCATGCTGCAGCAGCCGGGGTGACTTGCCCGCAACCCAGCATATCTCTTGTTAATGCTAAACTTTAGAAGAACACATTCACAACAGTATTACCAAATTAGAACATTTAAAGAGAGGTTCATTAGCCTTTAAAACTTACCTCTCTCTAAACTAGTTAAAGGATAAAGTTTCTATATTGTAATGATATTATTTTTAAGGCAACATTATTCAGTCAAGTATGGTTAACGTGTGCGCTATAATAATTTTACTGGGATAAAATGTTTCTTGAGCTTTTTGAGGAAAGAGCCAATGTCACCATAATTGAGCAAAATATGGAGTGAAGTTTTATTTCACATCATTCATTCAACGAATTCTTATTGAGCATGTACAGGCATACCTTGGAGATATCATGGTTTGGTTCCAGACGACCGCAATAAAGCAAACATCACAATAAAGTGAGTAACATGAATGTTTTGGTTTTCCAGTATGTATCAAAGCTTTGTTTAGACTATACTATTGTTTATTAAATGTGCAATAGCATTAGATGTAAAAAAAATGTATACACCTTAATTTAAAATACTTAATTGCTAAAAAATGCTAACCATCAATTGAGCCTTCAGCAAGTCATAATCTTTTTGCTTGTGAAAGGTCTTGCCTCAATGATGAAAACTGCTGACTGATTAGGGTGGTGGTTGCTGAAGGCTGGGTTGACAATTTTTATTGGTTCCCCTTTAACTTCATGATGGCAGATCAAATCCAAACTGAACTGTGTGTCATTTGTTATCAACATCTTAACGATACAATGGATTTGAAATGCAAAATGGTCAAGATATTAAAGAAAAATATTTGTTTCTCTCTAACTACTTAAAATAAGACAACAATGAAGTATACCACATTGTCTTTTGCTTTCATGAACAATTTCTCTATAGCATGGGATACTGTTAGCATTTTACCCAAAGAATTTCTTTCAAAATTGAGGTCAATCCTCTCAAACCCTGCTGCTGCTTTATAAACTCGGTTTATGTAATATTCAAAATCCTTTGTTCTTCTTTCAACAATCTTCGCAGCATCTTCACCAAGTGTAGATTGCATCTCAAGGAGCAATTTTCCATACTCATCCAGAAGAAGCATCTCCTTATCCTTGAAACTTTGATCATGAGATTGTAGCAATTCAGTCACATCTTTAGGCTCCACTTCTAATTCTAATTCTCTTGCTATTTCCATCACATATGCAGTTACTTCCTCCAAAGAAGTTGTGAAACTCTCAAAGTCATCAGTGATGGTTGGCATCAACTTTTCCAAATTCCTGTTACGTTGATATTTTGACCTCTTCCTATGAATCACACTTGTTCTTAATGGCATCTAGAATGTGATTCCTTTCCAGAATCTGAGGAATCACTATGTCAGCCATAGCCTTCAAAATATATTTCTTCAATAATAAGATTTGAAAGTCAAAATTATTGTATTGTCAATGAGCATATTTTGAAAGGAATCTTATTTTTTCTGAGCAGGAGGAAGTGGGCTTAAAATACTCATTAAACAATATTGTACACAGATGTGTTGTCATCCAAGCTTTGTTGTTGCAATTATAGAGAACAGGCAGAGTAGCTTTAGCATAATTCTTAAGAGCCCTGGATTTTCAGAATGGTAAATGAGTATTGGCCACAACTGAAAGTCATTGGCTACATTAGCCCCTAACAAGAGAGTCTATCTGTTCTTTGAAGCCAGGCACTGACCTCTCTAGCTATCGAAGTCCTAGACGGCATCTTCTTCCAATAGAAGGCAGTTTTATCTACATTGAAACTCTATTGTTTAGTGTAGCCACCTTCATTAATGATTAGCTAGATCTTGTGGATAACTTGCTGTAGCTTCTACATCAGCACTTGCTGTTAAACCTTGCACTTTTATGTTATACAGCAGGAGTGGGCAAACTGCGGCTCGTGAGCACATGCAGCTCTTTGGGTACGTTCCATCTCAGAAGTTTGCCGACCCCTGGAGGAGGCAATCCTGTCCCTCACAACAATTTAAAAATTATTTGAGAGCCATAAATACATTTTTACATTATCACCATTATGTGAATAATATCCTTTAAAAATTTTATAAATGAAACTATGATAGTTTTATTTTCATTTTCAATTTTATTTCAGAAGCACATGCACATACCCAAAGGGCCGCATGTGATTTGTGAGCCGCAGTTTTCTGACCCCTGGCAACTTTTCCATCTCAAAAGTTTGCCGACCCCTGTAATAGAGGCACCTTCTTTCCTTAAACCTCATGAACCAACCTCTGCAATCTTCAAACTTTCCTTCTGAAGCTTCCTTATCTCTCTCAGCCTTCATAGAATTGAAGAGGGTTAGAGACTTGCTCTGGATTCAGCTTTGGCTTAGGCAATGCTGTGGCTAGTTTGATCTTCTATCCAGACACTAAAACTTTCCCATATCAGCAATAAGGCTGTTTCACTTTCTCATCATTTGTGCACTTACTGGAGTGGCACTTTTAAATTCCTTTAAGAACTTTTACCTTGAATTCACAACTTGGCTGTTTGTAACAAGAAACCTAGCTAGCTTTTGGCCTGTCTTGGCTTTCAACATGCCTTCCTCACTAAGCTTAATCATTTCTAGCTTTTGATTTAAAGTGAGACATGTGACTCCTCCTTTCACTTGAATACTTAGAAACCATTGTAGGGTTAATTGGCTTAATTTAAATGTTGTTCTGTCTCAGGGAAGAGAGAGGCCAAAGAAAAGGAAGAGAGACAGGAAACAGCCAGCTGGTGGAAGAGTCAGAACATAGACATTTATTAAGTTTGCCGAAACAATTATAATAGTGCTATCAAAAATCACTGATCACAGATCACTGCAACAAATGCAATAAGAATAAGAAGTTTGAAATATTGCAAGAATTACTAAAATGTGACACAGAAGCATGAAGCGAGCAAATGTTGCTGGAAAAATGGTGCTGATAGATTTTTTTTAAGGCAGGGTTGCCATGAACCTTCAATTTTTTTTTTTTTTTAAAAAAAGCAATATCTGCTAAGTACAATAACACAAGGTATGCCTGTATTATGTTCTAGGCGTTGGTTAGGGATATAGCAGAAAAAAATCCTGCCTTTATGAAGTTTACATTATAGTGGGGAAGTCAAATAATAGAATTTTATACCACACACACACACACACACACACACACACCCCCGAGTATTTGGTGATGGATGTTGGGTATTATGACAGCAAGAAAAAAGTCAAAAATAATCTGAGTTATTTGGCACACGGAACTATAAAAATGGAGAGAGAGACGATTTTCCAGGCTATGCAAGCAGCTTCTCCATCTGTCTGTACGTTACGCTAATGCTTTAATACTCTACCTTTCCAAACTGCCTGTTTTTCCAAGAATCATAAATAACTCCAGTGATTTTCACATAGGGAAATGATGACCACCATACCAAACTTTAAAGGATTCTCTAGTGCATTTATGATGTCTTCTTAGTTCCTCCAGTAAGCCAAACCTCCAATCACTTAAGAGCCATTTAAGGGAGGGCTATAATTAGAGATGGTTTTCTGGGGTTGGGCCTAGGCCTCATTCTGGACAAACACTTGGAGAACACAGAAATGGAGCCCAGACACAGAGTCATGTCACTTCCCCAGAAAATCAAATGAATGAGACATAGAATAGTTCTTGGGAGGACTTTGGCCTTGAAACAGCTGAAATTGACACAATATTCATGAGTAGAGTTGGAGACAGGGAAAAGAAGAGAGGGCTGGGCTCTTACAAGGTAAGATCTCTGTATTTCTGCTACTGAGCATTTCTACTTGGATGTCCCATTAACAGTATCACAAATCTGAAAGATCATAACATTTAAAAATACTTTCCCCCCAAATACCACCTGTACACATTAGCTTTTTATTTATTTGTTCCTTCTCAAAAGGCTCAAATATTAAATATACCTTCTTGGCCCCATTAAGTACTGTTGGTTATTCCTTCATTTTATTAATTACTCTCGCTGTTTGCTTTGTATTTTCTTTTTTTTTTTTTGAGGGCAGTGTCACTGGCCCTCACACGTGGGACCCGAATGGGGGCCGCTGGCCTCCCAAGCCAGAGGCCAACCACCACGCCACTCGGCCGGCCCTCCTTTGTATTTTCTATTTTAACTAGCCCTTCCCACTTTACATTGGTTAGTTACAAGAGGTTCTTAATGAAGTTTCTTTCACTGGTCTTTCCCTTTCCTAACTTATCTCATATAGCACTGCCAGATGACTCTTCTCAAAACACTTCCATATTTACTTACCAACATTTGTCCCACTAGCATGTAAGGTCCACGAAAATAGAGACTTTTAAAGTGTTTTTTATTTTTCTATTTTTATCACCAGGACCCAGGACAGTGCTTGGTACATAGTAGTTAATCAATGACTTTTCTTTTTTAAAGTGTTCATTCTTTGGGGTTCATATTTCTTAAAATTAAAGTTTATTGAGATGACAATGGTTAGTAAAGTTACCTCGGTTTCAAATGTACAACTCTGCAATACATCATCTATACATCATATTGTGTATTCACCACCCAGAGTCAGTTCTCTTTCTATCACCATATATTTGATCCCTTTTACCCTCATCTACCACCCCCCTCCCTACTTACCCATTGGGAACCACTAAACCGTTGTCTATGACTATGAGTGGTGCAGCTGATGTGGAAGGCAGTGTGGAGGTTCCTCAAAAAATTAAGAATAGAATTACCATATGATCCGGCAATCCCTCTCCTGAATATATACCCTCAAAATCTGAAAACATTTATCTGTAAAGATATATGTGCTCCTATGTTCACTGCAGCTTTATTTACAGTGGCCAAGCCACAGAAATACCCCAAGTGTCCTTCAATAGATGACTGGATAAAGAAGATGTGGTACATGGGCAGGCCGAGTGGCGTGGTGGTTGGGAGCTGGCTTGGGATGCCAGCGGTCCTGGTTCGGATTCCACATGTGAGGGCCAGTGGCACTGCCCTCAAAAACAAAAACAAAAACAAAAAGATGTGGTACATATACACAATGGAGTACTATTCTGCCATAAGAAAAGATGAAATAGTGCCATTTGCCACAGCATCGATGGGTCCTAAGATTATTATGCTAAGCGAAATAAGTCAGACTTATTTTGAGAAAGTTTAGAACCATATGATTTCACTGATATGTGGGGTATAAAACTGAAAGCAACAAAGGAACAAGACAAACAAATGAAGAAACAAAAACTTAACTATTTAAAGAATGAATTAAGGAAGGAACAAATGAACTGAATAATTTTCAAGGTGCTCATTTAGGTCCTTGGTGAGGGAGTAGATATAAGAATCAGTTAAACTTGGAGCCTAACTTGTAAGTTAGAGGTACTTACTTACTTAAGAAGTTTTCAGGACAATCTGAACCAAGACTGAAAGAAGCTGGGATTTGGACTTGTTGCAATGGCAGTAAGGACACTGCGGCTGAGAGAAACACATAAATACAAAAGGGACAAGGGCAAAAAAGAGCATGGGTAAGTGTATGGCAAAAGAAATGTCCCATTTGGCTCAAACAAAAGGTATATTAATTGGAATAGTAGAAGATGAGGCTGGAAAGGCAGGATAAAGAATGATTCTAGATGGCCGGTTAGGAACCTTGAGTTCTTACTGGTATGTCAGTCTTCCTCAAAGTAGATCTTCCTGAACACCTGAGTCAGAATTGCCTAGGCCACTTGTCAAAACAAAACAGAGATTATCAGGCTCCATGCTAGGAGTATCTTACCTGAAGGTGAGACCTGTTTTCCTGCACTTTATAACAAACTTCTGGTAATGTTGATGCATACTAATGTTTGAGATATACTACTATGGACAATAGAAAACTATAAGAACTTCCTTAGCAAATAAATGAAAAATTATTTCAGAAAAATTACTTCAGAAAAATTAATGTGAATACAATGTGCAGTAGGAGTAGGGGACTGGAGAGCAGAGAGACTGCAGGTAGCACCACAAGTTAGGAATCAACTTGCTAGATGACAAAGATGGGGTTGTGAAATAAAGCAATAAATGAAGTAGTGGCTCCAGGAGATGAATGAGAGAAACCTTACTTGATCATTCTAGTTCAGAATCGGGTCATGGCAGACCAATGCCTACTGACTAATGTAACCAATATTCTATAACCTTCTCTGTAACCCAGCCCTCACAACTCCTCTCTCTGCAAATTCTCCATTCTGGAACTTCACAATCACCTTCCTGCCTCCACATCATCACTCATGTTGTTCTCCCAGCCTGGAATGCCCTCCTTTTTAAGGATCCATTTCCTCTATGAAGTTTTCTCTTTATAAGTCCACAATAACTGCTCTCTCTCTCTCCTATAATGTTGTAGGACACACTATCTTTATCACTTATCTGGTACTTAGCATACACCACCTTCTATTGCTATTTTCTTTTAATCCTTACAACCTATTTCTTAGATTGCAGGAATCTTAAGTCTAGAAACACCACATCCATTTCTGTAAATTCTGTGCACACAGCATGTACGTGAAATGAATAAGTAAATGTGGATGATAGTGACGCTAGTGATTAAGATGGCAACAATGATAACCTAACTAGTTGACTCCCTGATATTCTCTAGAGCAATGATACCAATGCATAGATAACACTTATTGGATGTTTAGCATATGTAAGGCACTTTTCGATGTACACTGAGTACATGATAGGCACTTTTCTATATCAACTCATTTAATCCTCAGAACAACTCTATAAAGTAGGTATTATTATCATTCCCATTTTAAGACTGAAAAAAACTGAAGTGCACAGAAGTTAAGTAACTTGCTAATCATCACATGGGTAGTAAATGGTGAACTTGGTAATTCTATTCTTAATTTTTTGAGGAACCTCCACACTGCCTTTCATAGTGGTTGTACCATATGACCCACCAATCCCTCTTCTAGATACATACCCAAAAAAAATCTAAAAAAATTTATCTATAAAGATATATGTGGGCCAATGTTCATTGCAGCTTTATTTACAGTGGCCAAGACATGAAAACAACCCAAGTGTCCTTCAATAGATGATTGGATAAAGAAGGTGTGGTATATATACACAATAGAATACTACTCTGCCATAAGAAAAGATGAAATAGTTGCAATAACATGGATGGATCTTGAAATTATTATGCTAAGTGAAATAAGTCAGACTGAAGAAGTCGAGAACCATATGATTTTACTGATATGTGAGATATAAAACTGAAAGCAACAAAGGAACAAGACAAAAAAACCCCACAAAGAAACAAAACCTCATAGACAACAGTTTATTGGTTACTAGAGAGTAAGAGTAAGAGTGGGTGGTAGATAAGTGTGAATGGGATCAAATATATGGTGATGGAAGGAGAACTGACTCTGGGTGTGAACACACAATGTGACACATAGATGATATATTACAGAATTGTACACCTGAAACCTATGTAACTTTACTTATCATTGCCACCCCAATAAACTTTAATTTTAAAAAAAAAGGTGAACCTGGGATTTGGACATTGGCAATATGATACCAGAGCTCATTTAAAATCATAATGAGTTGTTATCTCAGAATCTTTCATAGCCCTGACTACAATTTGAAAATTTTAAAACTTTTTGTTGTTATTTTCTTTCTCCTTACTAGATAGCAAGATCCATCATTATAGGGACTCATTAATTTTGTTCAATGAATGCTACACACCTGGTTCTGGGCACAGAGTAGATATTCCATTAATATATGCTTTGTAAATGAATGAATGAATGAATGAATGAATGAATGAATGTAACAATAAGGAAAAGGCAGGAGAAAAGAGTAAAGCTACAGATACTACTACGAATATCTAAGGGACTTAGGGAGGTTTTTTTTTAGTGCAGATTTCAGACAGATGGCTTCCTACAGAAAGTCTTCATCAATATATGAATGTATTTTGAAACACTGCAAGGAAAACTTCATTTGCAAGGTGCTGGGACCAGATGTCTCTATTTTAGCAAATCACTCTGTTCAAGAACAGGAAGCACAAGGTTGGAGATAGAGCACTGCACTAGGGAACTGAAGACCTGGCTGAGTTCCATGGTTTCCACTAAGTCACACCTGTGTGCAGCTACGTGGGAAATAAATGTCTTTGTTCACAGCTTTCTTTTTGTCGACATGGAGTTAAAACAGGGTAATCTCAGCCAAATTTAAATTCTCACTTCAATGCATCAGAATCATGGCTTACCAGAGCTGGACGAGGTTCTGGAGCTCATTGTTTCCAGAAACTTTTTTTTTTCCCCCAAACTACTTTTCAGCCACAAGACCCATTCTTTAAAGGAACTCTTATAGGGTGACGTTAGTGAGTCACAGCGGGAGGAAGGGTGTACAATATGTAAAACAGATAAAAGCCAACTTGCCCCAGGATGGTTGTGTCATGAATGTGTATGCATGTGATTTGGGAACCATGAACTTAAATCTGCCACAGGTCAACGACCCCTCGATATACTTTTTAAATATATGCTTTACTGAGATAGGAATTGACATATCATGTAATTACTTTATTTAAAGTGTACCAATCAATGGTTTTGGTATATTTACAGAGTTATGCAACCATCACCACAATCAATTTCAGAACATTTTTATCAGTCCAGAAAGAAACCTCCATACCCATTAGCAGTCACTCGCCTTCCCTACCTCACTTTCCTCTCTCCCCATCAGCCCCCTACAACCACTAATCTACTTTCTGTCTTTGTAGATTTAGCTATTCCAGACATTTCATATAAAGGGTATCATACAACCTGTGGTCTCTGTGATTGGCTTCTTTCACTTCACACAATGCTTGCAAGGTTCATCCATGTTGTAGCATGCATGTAGAATGCATGTACTGCATTTCTTTTTATGGCTGAGCAATATTCCATTGTATGAATATATTACATTTTATTCATTCATTTAGTTGGTGGACACTTGGGTTGCTTCCATTTTTTAGCTATTTTTGAATAATGCTGCTATAAATA
The DNA here is from genome assembly GCA_033961575.1 of Aselliscus stoliczkanus. NCBI lineage: Eukaryota > Metazoa > Chordata > Mammalia > Chiroptera > Hipposideridae > Aselliscus > Aselliscus stoliczkanus. The sequence goes on from CM066731.1 coordinate 32,451,697, forward strand.
TTCAGGTGCAAGGGTCTGTGTGGACATTTGTTTTCATTTCTCTTGGTTATATATCTAGAAATGAAATTGTTGAGTTGTATCTAACTCTGTTTATCTTTTGAGGACCTGCCAGATTGTTTTCCAAAACAGCATCAACATTTTACATTCCCAACAAATACATGAAGGTTACTGTTTCTCCACAACCTCACCAACACTTGTTATCTGTCTTTATGATCACGGCCATTCTAAGTGGGTGTAAAGTATTGTAGTATCTCCAGGTGGTGCTGATTTGCATTTCCCTGATGGTTAATGACATTGATAGGTTTTTTTCATGTACTTCTCTGCCATTTGTATATCTTTTTTGTTTTTTTGTTTTGTTTTATTTATTTTTTAATTTTTTTTAGAGGGCAATGTCACTGGCCCTCATATGTGGGATCCGAACCGGGGCCGCTGGCGTCCCAGGCCAGCTCTTAACCACCACGCCACTCGGCTGGCGCTGTATATCTTTTTTGGAGAAACACAAATTCAGATCCTTTGCCCATTTTTAGATTGGATTACTTGCTTTTTTTATTATTGACATGTAAGGATTCTTTATATATTCTAGTACAAGTCCCTTATTAGATACGTGATTTGAAAATATTCACCCATTCTGTGGGTTGTTTTTTCACTTTCATAATTTTAATGAAGTCCTATTAATTAATTAGGTTGTTTAAGCCTTAGAGAAAGTAAGGAGTTTGGGGCTGAAGTAACAGCAGCTCCCTAACCATCTGCCATTCAAATCAGTGCATCTCTGGGATGGCCCAAGCCAGACCTATTTCACACCTATTGTCTTTTTTGTCTTAATTATTAATAATGTTCACTATTATTTTCAAAAGTTTCCTGTTCAGGTGATAAATTATAGGGTCACTCTACCAACAGCCCTGTCTGAAACTGGATTTCCTGCAGGTTTTATCCAGCTTCCTCCCAGCTCCTTCTGTTTGAGTGTTCTTTGTGGTTCTGGCCTCAGGTATAAAATAAAGGAAAAAAGTGAAATAAGGACAATACAAACATCAGATCAAATAGATACACTTGCAGTCAGATTGGTGGGAATGCTTGCCAACTAAGAAAAAAAGTACAATAGTCTTCATTTATCTCTCACTCACATTCTTTAAAAATTCTTTTATAAACAAGTATAAACTGTAGTTGAAGTTGTAGAGAAATATTCCGAAGAACTGCTGTGGATAAAGTAGCAAGTAGCCTGTGTTTATGGGTTACTGACTTTCCCATGGGGTAGGGCCCTGCGTTCTCTTCTCCAATTACACCTCTGTACATACTCTTCCTCAGTGAAGAAGGTATGCCCTAGCACCATGCAACCTTTCTAAAGGGTAAAGAGTAGTCCTTCTCTTGAAATAGAGGCTCCAGGTTTAAGAACTTAAGAAAAAACAGGGATCACACTTTTTTTTTTAAAAAAAGTGCTTTTGTTACCCACCTTCCATACCCTATTCAGTGTACTCTAATCTATCAGAGGCCAATAATTCATTTCTTATTCTACCTGTCTATTCTCCACTCTGCCCTAGACCCATTCTCTCCAAGGAACGGAGCAGGGCATGATTCTGTGATTTCATCTGCTCTGCACCGCTGCTTCTCCTATCACAGCTGAAGGCATATATGCAAACAAACATATATACTTGATCAATTATTGACATGTATTTCGTTCACAAGAGAAGGAACTGTACAGTCAATATTTCTACAAGTACTCTGTACTAATCAAGGAGACTTAAACTCATTTTAATATTCTTCATTTAAATCCTAAAATCTTCTGCTTGTACTTTATTAAATCTAGAAATCTGATCTGTTGTGTTGGCCTGATTATTGCATGATACTCACAAAACTTCATTCTATTTGAACCAAATGTGCTTATTCCCCCCCACCCCCATTAGTTGTTAAGCTTTATTTAAGAACGGTTATTTCAGGAACTAAAGTTTTAAGACACTTTACAAAAATTTGTGCTTTAACAAGAAGTTGCCTGATATCAAAGTTAAATCACAATGAAAAATACGTTATGTTCAAGGTTTCCACTGGAACAAAAAATCTCATTAAAAGTCAGGGAAAAAAATTACTGCTGTTTTTGGTAATAAAACACAATGATGAAACACAGCTTCCTTAACAATGTAAAGACAGTGGGACAGTGACTCAAGGCAATGGCAGATATTTTATTTTGATACTTAATATAGTTCACAGAATACCAGTTGACTTTATTCTTAGGAACACTTTTTAAAATGGCAATGATGGATTTTCAGGCCTGGTTACACCTACCAGGAAAATGATGCAACCATTATTCACCTCTTCCAACTATAGTTTTTACTGGCATCTTCTATGAGTTACACTTTGGCACTCTTCTAAACATCATCAGGCCACAGGCTCAGTCTAAATCAAATATTTTTACAAACTAAACAATCCAGTGCTAAAAACTACCCAAGTTACAAAGACCTAATGCTGTTTCCGTTCCAAGGACTGGGCTCTTTTATAGGGGAAAAAGTGCTTACTACATTAATTGGGTGCTTTAACCCAAAAGAACTGGGCTGGCGCATTAGAAAAACAGTTAGGATCAAACGTGCATTGGCCACCAACTGACAGACGTAACCCACTAGTGACCTTTTTCAATCTCTGTAACTCATGAGCCCACAATATGGATTTTCTAGGTAAGTTAGTTAATTTAGAATGGGGTCAGTTAAGTTATATTCATACAGAAAAATTTCTGTTTCGTAGCCTATACCCCTTATTCTGGCTAACACTCTTGCAAATGTGAGCCACTACTCATGTTATTATTGCAAAAGAACATTCCAAGTCCAACTGTATGTCTTATTAATGATAGGTGAGTAGCATTATCTTTTCATGTGCAGAGTATCTGATTTTCAAATGCTGAAGGAATGCATACTAGCAATGATGGCAAGCTAACTTAACAAACCAGCGAAGCCTTCATTTTTATATATTAAATACAGATAAGCATTCTCTTCGTAGTTTCAACTTGAAATGAGTCACCCAGTGACTGGCACATACTGGCTATATTGAAAAATACGTGTTGAATGAATCAATGCAAAATATTTGGTTTCCCTGCAGATCTGGGAAAGCCATATTATGTCAAGCCACATATTATGTAAGTAATATTTAGGAAGCCACAAGCAATTTTATTATGCATTTTCCTTTCCCTTTAAAAACAAAGGTCATTAGTCCTTACTTGAGGAGTTTTGTAACTAGACTAACTGTTCAGCCCCACTGATCTCGCTTACTTCTACCACCTCTATTGGTTTTATCAAGTAGCGCTTCCAATTGGTCAATTACTATCAGAAACAGCATAATATTACCTCTTCAATGACTGTAAATTCTTTGCTTAAAGGCATTCATTAAATATATCTATCATTTATTCATTTAACAAATTGGCAGAGTTCCTACATAGTATGAGAACAAGAGCAGGGAAAAAGAGACTAAGAGTTCTGAGGAAGGCCTGCAATTTTAAATAAGGTGCTCATGGTAAGCCTCATTAGATGGAGATATCTGAGTAAGGACTTGAGTTGCTGCTGGGAAAGAGTCCCTCCCCTGCAAAGGCCTGGTGGCAGGAATCATGCCAGAAATACCCAAGGAACAGCAAGGGGGCCAGTGTGGAGAGTGGAACAGAAGTGCAGTAGGAGAAGAATGGAAAGGCTAGATCTTAGAGGACCAGGGGAGTTGTCATAAAATCTTTAGCTTTTCTCTCAGAGAAATAAGAGCCAGTGAAAAAAGCTTTGGAGGGGACAAGAGAATCAATTAGTTTAGGTTTTAAAAGGATCGCTCTCTGGCTGCTGTTTTGAGAATATAAGGCAGGGAGAACAGGATGCAAATAGGAGATGAGTCTGGAGGCTACCTACTTAGCAATCTGGGTGACAGGTGACAGTGGCTCAGACCAGAGTCAAACAGTGAAGGTGGTAAGGAGTCGAATTCTGGATATATTTTTAGGTAGAGCCAACAGGGTTTCAGACAGATTACATGTGATGTTAAATAGAAAAAGAGGAGGTGAGTATGACTTCATAAATTTTGGCTTTAGCAACTATACAAAAGTGGGAACTGCCAATGACTGATATGAAAAAAGACTATGGATGGAGTAGTTTTGGAGGAAGAAAAAGATTAGCAGTTCCATTTTGAACATTAACCTCACAGTGAAATGCTATGATCCTCACCTTATCCCAGTTCATTTTCCTCATCATACATTTATTTGTAGATTCAAAACAAATCTATTGCCATTATTTCTTAGACATTCTATTCTAGCTAGAACTGTATTAGAGACCTTATATAAAATAGCTTTTCTTCATTACAGCCAACTTTTCTCTCACTGCAGTAGCTGGCAATTCTAGTCTACCGATTAAGAATTAAGAAAAGTTTCTGCTTGTCTTTCACTTGCCAAAAATAAATGCATCTGTAGCTTCTTGCCCCTCTGTTCAAGAGCAATTTTGGCAGGATAACATGGCTCTGGAATTAGAATCAGAAGATCTGTAGGTCAAACCATGGTTCTTCACTTATCTGTGATGGGAGCTTAATATCTTTGGATCTCACTGAGATGACAACATAAAATGGAGAAAATACCTACTTTATAGAGAGGGTGTGAGATTAAATTAATGATCTAAGTGAAAAAATTTCATGGACTGTAAAGAGTTATACCTATGTTAGAGGTTATTATTATTGTCAATAAGTTGCCCAAGAATTTACACATGATTATTGTTTTTGCTCATTCATGCATTCCACTATCTTACAAAAAAGAATGAATGTAGACAAAAGCTCTTTGAATAATCTCTGAACAAACTGGTGAAAGGCTTCTGAGAAGCTTTCTGGGGGGTTTTCTTTACCCATGCCCTTCTAAGAACTGCCCAGACAATGGTTACAAAAATGATTGACCTTACATAGGTCTGATTCCATTATAATTAATTCTGCAACAAAACATTCATTAAAATGAAAAGACAAAAAAGCCCTGGTAAAGAAATAGAGACAGCATGTTAAAGCAGAAACAGCAATGAACAGTGGGCCATGTTATACATTACCGAAGAGTCAACTGGGCTGATACCAAAGAGCTGGGGTCAGAAGAGAGCAGGCTCTTAAGATACAGCCAGTGGGAGACGAGAATGATGGTCTGTGGCAGGCAAGGGAAAAGAGAGTGCAGTGGGGATTAAGATCAAAGTCTTGGACCTGACTATTGTCAATTTATTTTGTAAGAACTTTGGCCTGCCCTGATGGCTCTCCATTCTTATTTAAGGAGAAGAAAGGGTATTCAGGTAATCTTTCTCAATCGTATCACTTCTATACAGAGAGACTAAAAATTTTGCTGCAAAGGAAGGCAGGTGCCTAGTTTTTAGAGGTCTAGGTTTCTTATGAACCTTAGTGAGTTAGTAACAAAACAGGTTCCTGTGTTCTTAAACAAACAAACAAACAAACAAACAAACAAACAAACAAACAACAAAACTCTGTGGAAATAATCTCAAGCTTTAACAACTGTTTCTTAACCAACTGAAGGCGTCTAGAAGACCTATGAGGATCCTTTAGTAATTATTTCTCTACTAGGCTCTAAACCCAATGTTATTATGGCAGTTTTATTGTGTACCATAATTATTTAGTGATGGGTGTGTCTTTTGACACAAGGTATGAGCTCTCTCAAGGTTGGGGAGGTATTTTATTCATCCTTGTAACCACAGAGCCTCTGGCGCACACATAACAGAGTCAATAAGTCACTTTCCTAATTCCCATTCTCTGTACACTTGCCCTAGCATTCCTTTATTTCTGAATGGCTAACTCCAGAGGCTACAGTGAGAGTGAATATGTGCTTCATTATCCTTTTGTGCCATAGGCTGCTCACACAAAATGGTTAATGCCAAGGAATTTCAAAGCACGAAACTCAGAATTTCAGACCATGTATTTCTTCATAAAGAAATGGAAAGCTTAAAGAAATGATGCTGATCATTTCAGAAATTCACCTGAATTGTTAATTAAGTTATACTACTGTTGTCTTGAGAAGAGAATTTTGGCTTCTAGTTCTTCTGAGTTACCCTCAATGGTTTCTATTGCAACACTGTTATTCTTGTGAATTCAAGTTTTTCAATATGTCGTCATGAAAATATTCAAACACAGAAAAAGATGGAAGAATTTTATAGTTAAGCCTACCATACTATATTATAATATTAATTTTATAGTAAACCTACCTATGTACTATTTTATAGTATACCTACCACTTAGATTCTTTAAGGAACACTTCCTTGTTCACGTGTTAATAACTATCTGGGACAGAATGGTCTCAGCAGGAAAAAAGGCACTTTTATTTCACTTATAGTTTACAATTTTAAAAATCTGGGTATCTAGCCAAAAAATCTGAAAACATTTATCCATAAAGATATATGTGCTGCGATGTTCACTGCAGCTTTATTTAAGGTGGCCAAGACATGGAAACAATCAAAGTGTCCTTCGATAGATGACTGGATAAAGAAGATGTGGTATATATACACAACGGAATACTATTCTGCCATAAGAAAAGATGAAATAATGTCATTTGTGACAACATGGATGGATCTTGAGATTATTATGCTAAGTGAAATAAATCAGACAGAAAAAGTCAAGAACCATATGACTTCACTGATACGTGGGATATAAAACTGAAAGCAACAAAGGAATAAGACAAAAAAACAAAGAAACAAAACTCATAGACACAGACAATAGTTTAGTGGTTATGAGAGGGTAAATGGGGTCAAATATATGGTGATAGAAGGAAAACTGACTGGGTGGTGAACACACGATGTGATATATAGATGATGTATAACAGAATTGTACACTTGAACCCTATGTAACTTTACTAACCATTGCCACCCAATAAACTTTAATTTAAAAAAATCAACAAAAATGTTAATATCAATCATACTTATTTATTGAGTTCTTATGTGCTAAGTCCTTTACCTTCATCATTTTTAATCCTTATAAAATTCCTACAGGGAAACTGAGGCATAGTGGGTTAAGAAACCTGGCCAAATACTAGAGCAGGTCTCTGAAAGCTAGACTTACACCAAAACTCACACTCTTTAACATTCCATACTGATCTGAAAAGCTAAAAGAGATAAAAACAAAAGAATTGAAGCCGATATTATTGGTTACCTGCCCATCATCCATTCTAATTTCCCCCATCCTAATAGAAATCTAATTTTTCACAAAACTCCCACCCTGTCCTATGTGTTTCAGGAAAAGTGAACCCCACCCTCCAGGATCAAGGGGTGTAACAGGTCCTTTTCCTGTAACTGACTTAGAAATTCTGGCCTTACCCAATTAGATAGAGAACTACCTAAATCACTGGGCTTGGTTCCAGAATGGGCATGTGGTCCAACTTGGTCTAATAATTCATAGGAAGGATATTTCTCAGCACTTTTGGGGAAAGGCTTCCTTACCTCTATAAGATAGCTTTGGGAAACAACTGGATACTATGAAGTGCAGACAGGGAGCTGGGAACCAATATAGCCATTGTGCCACCATGAGGAAAGCAGGCTAAGGATGAAGCCAACGTATCAAGGAGGGCATAGCCGAGGAAGTCAAGAGAAAAGATGCTTTATTAGATTGAGATAATTCTCAAGTCTCCTGTGCCTCTGGATTTCAAGTGGTAAGAGGCAATAAATTTCCTTTATTGTATGATAATCTTTGGGTTTTCTGTTATTAGTAGCCACAGACATAGCTGACAGAGAAAACCAGTCAAAGGAATAATGCTTTAAAGAAAAAATTAACAGCTAAAAGGGAACACAGTTACAAGATTACATGCACAGAGCTGTTCGCAGGGCCCACTGAATTGAGGAGGCTGCAGTGAATAGTAAGTAGGTATCCTGCTCAACTTCAACAGCAGCAACAGTTTCCTGAGGTGGTTCGTTCACAGAACTCAGGCCTTTCTTGAAAAGCATCCTTATATTTCCATCAAAGATTATAAAGAAATGAATTCTAGTCAGGCCTTACAAAGTCTTGATGAGTTCTTGCCAACAGTCCTCCACATGCAGACAACTACTTTGTCACCCGATCCCAACACTTTTACTTGTGTGATTGAGACTCATTAACGAGAAGTCAGCCGACTTGGGTTCTAATTCAGGCTCTATCTGATTAATCTTGTCATTTGCCTTTCTAGGATTCGTTTTCCAAACCTGAAAATCCCTGGGATTGCTCTGAGGAACAATTGATAGATTATATAGATTATTTGTGAAATACACAGACGAGAAATTATTATTAAGGAAATATAGTATATGAGCTACTGCTCATTGGTGTAAGTTTTTGTTTTTGTTTTTAAATCAGTCACTATTAAATAAAAAACAATGCTAAGAAAATTGTGTCAAACTGCCACTCAGAGGAAGAAGTGGATCATCTGCGCTTTACCTCTTCCTCACAGCTGGTTGGCGCAGGGACTGAGGAAATAAAGTGCAGTCTCCAAGGAGCAATTTTATTAATGTTATAGTTAATATTGATTACCTTGGAAAGGAAAATGTAACTTAACTAATATATGTCATTTTTTTTGTGGGGGGACGGGGCGGTCAGAGCTTTGGAGACTAACACCATGCAACCGCTGAGAGATCACTGATCAGCTGGTAATCAAGTTGGTAACCAAGAAAGTGGGCGATAAGAAGGAATTGACAACACATTTTTTTTCTGCCTAACAATTTTGCCCGAGTTCGACTGGCACTATTTACTTACTTTGTCGTCTTAACACAACAAAATTTAACAGAAATGAGGATTGAAAAGTTGTTTATAAATCTTCCAATGTGATGGATGTCTAAAGACAGGCTCATATTGTCCTCTGGTTCTTATAGGAGTTACACACAACTCTGCCCAAAGCAAATTATATGTTAAAAAAATCCAGGTGTTACTATTTCAAAGCAATATTATTTGTTATCTTATACCATCAATCTTCATATTTAGTCTTAAAATAGATCAAACAAATATGTGAAGAATTATTTTTAAGACATAAGGGAGACACAATTCTTAACTCCAAATTTATTTACTAATTTAAGTTGTCAATACTCATGACTCTTCAATTACTGTTGGCGTATAGCTACATTAAAATTATTTTTTTAAATTTAACTTACTAAAATCTGCCTTCAAGTAATAGTCTACCATTTTGCATACCTTCTGAGAACCTTAAAACGTATACTTCACTTTCTCCTCTCTCAGCTTTTGTACTATTGTTGTCATACATTGTACTACCACATATTATAAAACCCTTCTTACAGTGTTATTATTTTAGCTTCGAGCACTCAATAATCTTTGAAAGAGATTTAAAAAGTGAGGGGGAAAGTCTTCTATGGTTTCCCATATACAGAGGGAGCCCAAAAAATGTATACAGATTTTAAGAGAGGGAAAAACTGCATTAAAATTGTAATACTCAATATATACCAATAACAAAAGATGAATACAAGTTACGTGTATACATTTTTTTGGCACCCCCGGTATTTATTATTCCCAGTGATTTCATTCTTGGTGTAGATGCAGATTTCTTTCTACCAGGTGTCATTTTCTATCTGTGCAAAGAACTTCTGCTAACAGTCTTTGTAGAGCAGGCCTGCTGGAGATGAATTATTTATGCTTGCGTATGTTTGAAAAAAAATCATTATTTTTCCTCAGTTTTTAAGATATTTTGTCAGGAGATAGAATTCTAGGGAAACAACTTTTGTTTTTGTGTACTTCAAAAATGCTGCTCCACTCAGTTTTGGCATGCATTTCCAACAAGAAGTCTGCTGTCGCTATCATCTTCATGCCTCTCTTTCTCTGGTAAAAACTGCTTCCTTGTCAGTGGTTTTAAGCAATTGACGACGGTCACAGTTTTCTTCGTATTTCTAGTGCTTAGGATTCATGAACTTCTTGGATCTCTCAGGTTTATCGTTTTTGTCAAATTTTGAAAATGTTCAGACACTGTTTCTTCAAAAAATTTTTTCTTTCTCTGACGCTCTCACTTCTCCTTTGGGTACCACAATTACACATCTACTAAGCGGACCGAAATTTCTCACAGCTAACTGAGGTTCTGTTTTTTTCCCCATCCTCTTTTTTGGTGTGCTTATTTTGGATAGTTTTATTGCTATGTCTTTAAGAGCACTAATATTTTCTTCTGTTTTATCTAATCTGCTGTAAATTCCATCCAGTTTAGTTTTATCTCAGACATTGAAATCTTTAGAAGTTCAATATTTTAAATATCTTTCATGTTTTTCCTCAACATGTGCATGCTTTCCTCTACCGGACTGTATACAGAACATATATTATAAGTGTTTTAATGTCCTTGTCTACTTATTCTTTCATGTTTGTCATTTGTGGGTCTGTTTGTATTGAGTAATTTTTCTCTTTATTAAGGGTTATATTTTCTTGCTTCTTTTTATGCCTTATGCTTTTTATATTGGATGCCAGACATTATGAATTTAACTTTGAAGCAAGGTATTTCTGTTCTCTAAATATCTGTACTTAAACATTCCTTCAAATATTTGTTCTGGGAGTGCAGTTACATCCCGGAGACAGTCTGTTCCTTTAGTTCTTGCTTTTAGGCTTTTTTGGATGGGACTAGAGCTGTGTTTGGTCTGTGGCTGGCATTTCCCCACTACTGAGGCAATATCCTTTGGAGAACTTTACTTGATACCTCATGTATTATGAGATTTTCAGCTGTGGCTAATGGGAAACAAAAAATCCCCAGGCTTGTGTGGGCTTCAAGGAGTGTTTACTCTGATCCCTTCCAGTGGTCTTCCCCAACCTCAGCGAATTTCCTCTACTCACATTCTAATCAGTACTCAGTTGAACATTCTCCATTGGATTTAATATCTCTGAGTTCTCATTATCTTGTGTGCTCTCTCTATCTCTGTTCGTCTCTCTCCTTTCTGTGCAGTTCTTTCCCTCCAATTTCTGTTCTGTGAATTCCGGCTATCTTGACTTCCCTAAATTCCTAAATATGAACTATATAAGGAATATTATTAACCCTGTATCATATTGTTTGTCTGTATATCTATTTATTTACATACAGGATTTCTGATTTTCCTCAAATATTAGGCTTGTTGGTTAGAGAAAACTGCTCCTGGGATTTAAAATGCCTAGACTTTGGTTCTGCACCTTTCACTCAGTAGCTGTAATAACTATAATAATATAATCTGAGTGTCAATGTCTTCATCTGTAAACAGAGCATTAAATTAAATAATATCTAAGTGCTCTTCCAGTTTTATGATATTAAGAGTTTAAGAATAACCTTAACTCTCAGGGCAGTTTTAATAATTAAATTAGTCTAATAAAATTTTCTCTGAAACAGATTGTGATAGATGGTACAGCTGTGGTTTTATGCAGCACTGAACACATGAGCTAACATGTTTTATTTATGAAATACCATTTTTGAATGACTGGGTTGTGCTAAATGCCATCCAATCACTCAAACTGTCCATCAACCTTCACACATTTAAAATATCACAAGGTCTTTGAAAATCTGTTCTATGTTATTTTTACTTCTCTTTTACTGTTGCCTCTAGTCTAACGCTAGCCCTTACAATGCTGAATAAATAAAAGCCACAATAATGGCAGAGCTAACAATGATCAGTGCTTACTATGGACACCATTTCAAGTGTTTTAAACATATTATCTTATTTCATCCTCACAACAGCTCTAGGCAGGAAGTAATAGAGTTATATCCCAGCTTATAGATGAGAAAATTTAGACATATAAATACATAGATGTGAAAATTTAAAATCCTGCAATAAGTGGCAGAATCAGAATTCAAGGCCAGACCTTCTGACTCCAGTGGTTGGGCCTCATGGCAACTAGCACTCTTACTAGCAGAGACTATAGTTGCTTTCTAACTGGGTCTTTTTCTTTGTAGTCACTCCTCAAATGCATCTGTTACACTTGTGCAGTATTAAATTTTGAAAACATACATTCTGGTGTGCCTCTCCATTCCTTCCATTACACTATCAGAACACCTCTGGTGATTATCATCATCAAATTTAGAAAACACCCACTTACACATATGTATAATATATTATATATATATATATATTAGTATCAAATAAAAAACAAGGGCAATAAAATATTGAAAAGTTCAAACTTTCAAATAAGTCATAATGATAGTATTTCAGAAATAATCACTGAATTCTAGAACTGAAAGGGGCTTTAATTTCACTTATCACAACTCCCTTACCATAACTCTCCTATTCTATACAGGAGGAAACAACTAAAGCCCACAGTGTGAAAGTGACCAAGATTCTATCATTAGTGACAAAGCAAATTTTACAGAAATCTCTGTGATGCCTTGTTCCATAATATCACAGTATGCAAGTTCCAATTTAATTTAGATTTATGGAAAAATCCAAAGGAAATTTAGGAAATTAAACTGTCAAAACATTTAAATATACAGGTTTCCTTATCACAAAAAATAAATGAAAACAAACAAACAAACTTGTAAATTAAACTATGGCAGCAAATTCCAACAATGATAACTACAATATTTAAGGGGTATCTATGAAGAGTCAAGAAAGTTTTTTTTTTTTTAAATTACATAATTCCACCTAGGACTCACAGTAAGATTAAGAATAAAGGAGTATTATCCCAAACTTACAGATTAGGAAACAGGCTCAGAGAAATCAGTCTGCCTACCTTTCTAAGCCACTAAGTTGTTGGGTCAGGGTTTGAACTCAGCTTTTTTGACCATTCTATGCTTTCTACACTATACTATATTACTTCATTTAGAAGGTGACTAATAATATGGTTACCAATATAATAAAATGACTAAATATTGTATTGAAAAGAAGGCAAATTTCAATAGATCTGAAAAATGTCCCAATACTGACTTTGACAAGCAAAAATTTTACAATGAAAGTTGGTAAAGGCCATTGCCTTTTTTTTTTCTAGATTATCGCTTCAGTATGAGAAAAAGTAAAATAAATTTATATTTAATCCAAATAATGAAAGCATAATGCTCTGTCTAAAATAAGTAAGACAGAGCTATTTTTAAATAATCTGGATCAAGTCCAAATCCCATATAAACTCACCCAGCCCATGAGACTTCCTTCTCATACTGAAACCCTTTCAAAAAAATAATAATTTAAGATAAAAGATTTCTCATTGAGTTATTTTTCTCTAGTGAAATCATATTAGCCTACACAGGCTACAAGTAATTTCTAAGTGTAAGTCTATGTACTCCCTTGAATTTGTCATTTAATTTATTCTTGTTTATTTAATTAAGAAGGACTGAAAATTAAGTAAGTACTAAGAGACTCCCATACACACAAAGCCAAAGCCAAAATTTTCCTAGGTCTTTTTCTAGGATAAAAAATGGTTTGCTCAGAGTATATATGTTTTTGATAGGATGTCAACTTGTTAAAATAAACTGTATCTACCTAGCTGTACATTTATATAACCTATCATGCAGCTCCTGAGGTGCTTTGACATCTATGATACTTTATCACCAAACAGTATGAGGGCATGAAAACATTCTCATCTTTAACTGATGCTCCAGGCTCTAATCAGGCCATGCAACAAAACATTCAAGCACCTAGTACATAAAAGGAATTATGCTGTCTGTGCCTGATGTACATCCAGAGTGAAGTAAAGATGCCGCTCTTTCCCACATTTTCAGTCTTGTTGAATGAAGCAGGGGATAGGTGAATGGGTAGATAGGCAAATAAGAATGCAAATAAGTAAACAAAGAAATAATAAATATTGCTTTAATTGCCTAAAAAAACTTCCAGTCTGTTAAGAGGAAAACACTGATTTAGAAAACAAAAATTTATTACTAATTATTGGCCTGGTGCTATACAATGCACCAGCAATGATCAGATAAATAAGATAATAAAAGAACTTATCTTTCCCAAAGAATTTAAAATAGGATCTCTGCCATTCAGAAATACCTGCGAGGTATTAACACATGATATACATTCTGGGACACTCAAAGATGAATTAGACTTTGACCCTCTATCCTCAAAAATGTTGCAGGGTAGTAAATGATATTCTTCACTAAAAATATTTATAGACAGGGGTGAAAAGAAGTAAAAGTTTAAAAAGTAAAAGGATGGTTCATATAGAAACTGGAATGATCTGGGAATATAAGTTTAGCTTTACAGGCTACATAAGATGGCAACAGCAACAGATTTAGAAGAAGTCAAAAAATTCAAGTAAATAGCAGGATAAAGGAATGGTAATAGGAAAATAGGTAGAACTAATAGACCCCCTACATTTGGGTGAGACCATTTGTGTATGAAACTGTTACACACTCACGGAGGAACTTGGAACATCCCTGGGATCAACACTTTAAATGTAGGTTGTGGATCCTCAGTAACTCTGACAGCCTAAAATATTTCTAAAACAACTCTATCTCCACCCCAACTGAGAAACAAACAGGTTTCTGTGTAGGAAAGATAAAACGGGAGAGATAAATGGGAACTTGCAGTATCAGGCTGAGTTTAATTCAGTAGGCAAAGGGAAAATATTGAAGGTTTTTGAACGAAGGAGTAATATGACCCTAAAAACTTCAGGATAATTACTACTGGATGCTGTGTATAATGCATTGGCTTAAAATGAGATAGCAGGCAGTCAGTTAGGTGGCTATTTAGTACCGCTGCACAGCAGTAAGGGCCACGTGACTGGAAATACGGCACTCAATAAGACAGACTTTATTTCATTATTATCACTGCCACAGACATCATTTACTGAGCACTTCTGTGTACCTAGAACTGCGCTGAGTCCTTTAATTTCTCATTTATCCTTGCAACAAGCCCCAAATAGCTACCAAAATTTTTGTCACCCTCCACAAGTTATGAAAAGCTAAGAACTGCCACTCTTACTCCCATTTTAGTGATAAGAAAATCCAAGTTTAAAGAAGAAACATGCCCAAGCACACGATGAGTAGTGGTAAAGCCAGGATCAGTAATCCAGATTGCTAGCCTAACGGCAAAGGCAGCAAGTACTTTGGACATACAATCTGTGGTGGAATCTTGGCTTCATCACTTACCAATTATATGATTTCGGGAAAATAACTTAAAAAAACAACAAAGGCTTTGCCCTTGTAAAAAATGGAAGAATAGTACTATATTTTATGGGGTTATAGGGAGAACTGAAATAATGCTCATATAGCATTTACCATACTTAGTTAAAAACAAGTATACATTAAATGACTGTCGGGCCGGCCTAGTAGCTCAGTTGGTTAAGAATTGGCCTGGGAGTGCGAGCTCTGGGCAGCAGGGCTGCCGGTTCAGTTCCCACATGGGCCAGTGACGCTGCGCCCTCTACAGCAAAGATGGTGAACAATAGCTTGACCTGAAGCTGGGCTGCTGTGAGTGGCTGGTGATGGCGTAGGCTGCAGTGAGGTTGCCGTGGGCTGCCATGAGCTACCATGAGTGGCTGGCAGTCAGCGTGAGCTGCCGTCCAATGGCTGGCAACTGATCTGCCTCAGCTGGGAAGAGCACAATGATAATATCACAATGGGCCAGTGAAGTGATGTCTTTCACAACTAGACTGAAGAACAAAAGGACAGCAACTTGTCTGTTCCCCTTTCCCAATTCCCCAATGCTGTTTCTCTCCCCCAGTTCCCAAATAAAATGTTTTAAAAATAAAATAAATAAATAAGAAAGAAAGAAAGAAAGAAAGAAAGAAAGAAAATGACTGTCAACATCATCATCATCTTTATCCCTTTGAGCCCTCAGATATGCACTCCTAAAATTCTTCCACATCACATGTTATCATTCCTCCATTTATATATTTTTAAAATTTATTTTTATTTTTATTTTTTAGCTGAGCCATCCTGCCACCTGTTGGCAGCTCAGTGGCAGCTCAACTCAGGCTGGGCATCGAACTGCTGTTGCTCAGAGCTCAGCTCACACTCTTGGGCAAGCTTTTAACCAACTCAGCCACTTAGCCAGCCCCTTCCATTTATATTTTTTATGGAAAAATTTAATCGAACCCATTCTATGAGAACAGTATTTCTGGAAAGAAAAAAATATTTAAGTTTAAAGACTAGAAGACTTTCCAGTCCACTTTATTAGTGTTAAAATGGAAGCTAAAGTCTGATTTTACTTAGAAACTAATTTGGAAAAAAAAAAAAAAAAAGCAAAGCAATCATCAAACAGAAGATTGTTTAGAAGACTGCTTAGAGAGTGTTAAAGCTGTTTTAGGGTAGAGATATTACTCCTATGGCAAACAAATATATGTTGGTGATGACCAAAACCCAAAGCTTTGGGTTTCTTTTTCTTGTTTAGTCTATTTATTCTTAGTAATATCAGTATATATTTCTAACTTAGCTCTTTGAGAATTAAATGAGATAATGCATGTAGCAACACAGTTAATGAATATTATCTATTGCTTCATTATCATCATCAATATTGATAACGCGATTCTTGAGAATTTTAACATACATAAATATGCACTTTAAAAGTCTTCCCAATAGTATCTTTCTGCCAAACCTGCATCACAAATAAAGCACTGACAAAAACCAATCAGATTTCAACCAGCTAATAAAATATCTATACATAATTTATTTGATGTTTATTATATTTATATAAAGTTATTTGTGCATTTTTATATAATTAATTCATTCAGCTTACTGCAAATGTCATGTATTTTTGCAGCAATAAGAGGTTTTACAACTAAAGGTACATCTCCTTTTTATAATATTTCTTTAATCTGCTTAATTGAATTCATTTTTCCATAGAACACTACTTAAGGAAGTTTAGCTTGAGAATGATAGAATGTTAGTATAATTCATTTTCAATTTCTAATCTAAGAGTATTTTTCAGCTTTATGAAAGTATAATTGACATATAACAATGTGCAAGTTTAAGGTGTACAATGTGATGATTTGGTATAAGTACATACTATGAAATGATGACACAATAAGATTTTACCACATCCATCACCATGTAGTTAATCAATTTTTGTATGTGGTGAGAACATTTAAAATCTATTAAAAAAAAAAAAAAGGGCGGCCGAGTGGTGCAGTGGTTAAGCGCTGGCTTGGGAAGCCAGAGACCCCGGTTCGGGTCCCACATATGAGGGTCAGTGACACTGCCCTCAAAAAAAAAAAAAAATCTATTCCCTTAGCAATTTTCAAGTACACAACGTTTATACCTTTTGACTACCATTATCCATTTCCCCCAACAAGTTTCTAAGAGTATTTATATAATCACTTTTGAAGACTAAAGATGATTATCTCAGGGATATGTAATGCAAAAGACAAATTAAGCCTATACTTTGGATTTTTACTAAGGCATCATGATATGTCACATAAATCTTCTAGTAAAGTAGCTTGTAAAAAAGCTAAAACAATGGAATTAGGAGGAATCAGGCATGTGTTTCAACTTAAAATGAACAGCAACCTCAGACAAACAAAAATTGATTTCCAATGTTTTCTGATTTTAAAATGGGGGTAGAGATTATTTACTTTCTGAATTTCTTTAGATTATAGAAGTAATGAAAGTAGTTCAGATACGAGAAATAAGAGAAAAAATAGTATGTCCCAAAATAACAACAATATATTTGTTTCTACTCAAAATGACAGACGACTTTTCATTAATTTTAACATTTCTGGGAAATATCATTTTTTGAGTAGATAAAAAAGAAAATAGCACATCTCACGTTTTGTGGTATATAAAAGAAGAATACTCACAATTATCTTAAAGGTTATTAAAATCCTCCCTTTTCTGACCACATAGCTGTGTGAAGCTGGATTTTTCTTTCTATACTTCAATCAAAACAACAAATTGCAACAGACAGAATATAGAAGCAAATATGAGAATCTAGCTATCTTCCATTAAGCCATACAGTAAAGAGATTTAAAACAAACAAACAAAAAAGACAATGCCAGTAATCATTTTTGTTTTGAGAAATATAATTTTCATAAAGATTATTATTTTAAGTCAGGGACAAACTGTTATACTAGCATAATACTAATCGCCAAATTGAAATTGGATACACAACAAGCAATCTCTAATACTCTTCTCTGTACCATGTCTTTTCCCAACAGATACAGTTATTTTTTTTTTTGTTATGTTGTTTGATATTTGTCTGAGTTAGGTAGCTCAATAGTGGTTTTTTTAGTCAGTAAGACAATGTCACTGGTAACTATCATCAAGTGGAAAGACGACAGAGACCATACTTCTATATGACTGTGTTAAGCAGAATAATAGCCCGCTGATGATGTCCACGTCCTAATCTCTGGGAAGTGTGAATATACGAGGTGTGATAAAAAAATACGGTGAATGTTTAAACAAAATTATTACGATAAAAAACACATTGCCATTAATTTCCCTCAAAATGCTCCTCCTCATTTTGAACACACTTATCCCATCGTTCTTCCCACTTTCTGAAGCAGTTCTGGGAATCCTCTTTCATGTCTTTAGTTGCGCTGTCGAGGCTAGCTTAATGTTCTGAATCGATTCAAAATGTTTTCCTTTCATGGTCATTTTGACTTTGGGGAAGAGCCAGGAGTCACATGGTGCCAGATCCAGTGAATAAGGTGGATCAGGACACACTGTCATGTCTTTACTTGACAGAAATTGCCGTACCAGAAGTGATGTGTGACACAGAGCCTTTTCGTGTGATCAAAAACTACAGCGAATGCTGCTGCCAAGTGCCATCCAACAGAAAGGCAGGGATCACGAAGCAGCATGTCGAACCTCAGTAACAGTGTGTGACAAGTTTCAACTTCTTTGGTGCAGTCAGTTGCGTGTGAGCTATGGTTGAGAGAAAGTGTGTTTTAAAGTGTGCCGTAAACCATCCTCCATCATGACAACACTCCATGTCACACATCACTTCTGGTAAAGGGCAACATCACAGTGTGTCCTCAACCACCTTATTCACCGGATCTGGCACCTTCTGGCTCTTCCCCAAAGTCAAAATGATGCAGGACATCGAGGCAACCATGACAGTGCAACTAAAGACACTCATGAAACAGGACTTCCAGAACTGCCTCAGAAAGTGGCAAGAATGATGGGATAAATGTGTTCGAAGTGAAAGGAAGTGTTTTAAGTGGGATTAATGGCAATGTGTCTTTTACTGTAATACTGTTTTTTAAAAAAATTTAAACATTCATCATATTGTTTGATCACACCTCGTATTACCTTTCATGGCAAAGGGGGGTTTGCAGAAGTGGTTAAGGTTACAGAATTTGAAATAGGGAAATTAAGCTGGATTATCCCAGTGGGCCCAGTCTAATTACATGAGTTCTTAAAAGCTGAAAACTGTTTCTTGCTGTGATTAGAAGGAGATGTAATGATAGAAGAAAGGTCACAAAGAAGTGACGTAAGAAACACTGAATCCACCATTGTGGGCCTTTAAGATGGAAGGAAGAGACCATATAATGCAGGAGGCTTCTAGAAGCTAAAAAAGGCAGGGAAATGGATTCTTTTCTAAGGTGTCCAGAAACAAACAGAGCTCTTGCTGATAGCTTGATTTTAGTCAAGTGAGATAGTGGTATCAGACTTCTGACCTAAAGAACTGAAAGATAATAAACAACTGAAAGATAATAATTTTATGTTCTAAACTATTAAATTTGTGGTATGTGTTATAGCAGCAACAGAAAACTAATACAGTGGTAATGTCAGTTTTCATCCAAGACTGGTTGAGGGAAATTTACGATAAAGTTAGGAAGTTTCCGTTTTAAAGCCTCTTGCTTGCATAGTACATTTTTCAAGGCACTGAACCTAATTTTGTATTTGTAATTTGTGTTTTTTTTTTTAAAAAGGACCAACTTCAGATCTCAGAAAACCTATATCCACCCCTGGAGAATGCCAAAAAATAATATTAGAGGATTTCCCCTACAGGGATACCCCCTAATTCCAAAGGTTTACAAACACCTTCTGAGATTAATTGGGGGATGGGGTGGAATCTCTTAGAATTTATGTGAATATGGTTCTATGAGGAGAGATAAGCCTGGGCAGGGTGGAACTAGACAGATGGAAAGTTAACTTCAGAAAATATTTTAGGAGAACTAAAATTAATGACTTCAAAAAACTCTAATTATTGAGAGGAAAACACTTAAGCAGAAGAGGCATATTTGGTTTTTCCAACTTATCTCAAGTCAACAAATGGGCATTTATGTCTTGGAGAGCAGCATGGATTACCACTGGAGGTCAGTCTTGGGCTTTCCCTCAGGTCATCAAAAACCCCAATGAATGACTGAAAAGGGAGGTAAAGGCCAACTAGCACAGTCCAAATCTCTCATTTTGCAGATGAAGATTCTAAAGCTCTAAGAGACTAAATAAATGTCTAGCATATACAGGGTTAACTATAGTTGCAATCCATACTATTAATTGATTTTTACAATTTTTTGAGTGTTAACGGCACAACCATTCTATTCATAATATATATATATATATATATATATATATATATATATATATATATATATCTCCTAAATAAAGGAGAATAGACAAATCGCCTGCACAGAAGAATTCCAAGTGATTCATGTAGATACTGCCTGTTCAACATCATACAAATCCAAATTAACGAACATTCTAAAAAATACCTGACCTGTACTCCTAAAACTGTTAACGTCAGCATTAACATAAGGAGCTGTTATAGTGTAGAGAAGCCTATGGAGATATAACAGGTAAAAATAATGTGGTGCATCATTGTCCAGATCCTGAACCAGAAAAAGGACATTAGTAAAACGTTCATAGTAAAAAACTCAGGAATTCTAAATAAAGTATAAACTTTAGTTAATATGTATCAATATCAGTTAATTAGTTGTGACGAATATACCATACTAATGCAAGATATTAATAATAAAGAAAACTGAGTGTGGGGTATATGAGAACTCTCCATACTATTGTAACAACTTTCCTATAAATCTAAAATGATTCTAAAATAATAAGTTATTTAAAAAGATCTATACATTTTAAATAAATCAATAAGACCTTTAAGGAATTTATTAGTATCTGAATCTCCCTTCTTTTTCAGCTGCAAGGAAGTTAAGAGTCAAATCTGAGGTTTGGTACTTGTCGCCTGATTTTATGTTGTTTTTGTTCCTCTGGTCTTAATTTTTAGAAATCTTTATATTTTACTATTATTTGTATGCATCTTTGTAGATCCCAATCTATCTTTACTAGGTAAAAAATTAAAGTTTAAGTAGACTAAGCACCATCCTGCCCTTTACCTCAAATTTCTAAGCCTTGTTCCTTTCTTTAACAGATATCCTTACATCATATTTCATGGAGTAAAAAACGTCACCAAATGGGTACCTCCTCAACTCCCTGTTACTAAACTCTTGAATCTATTTATATGTGACCTTCATCTCTTTCTTCTCTTCTGTTATATTAAAAAAGGTGTCCTTCCTCCTAATGTCAACCTCTCCGCCTTTATTTGCAGGATATTATTTTCTCACTGCTTTAGGAATATTACACTCTTGCTTTTTCTATCTCATTCCAGTATGGTTTAACCACTCTTAAAACTGAATCCTTCCCGCTGACATTTAAATATTTTTTCTTTTCCATATTTAAAAATAGAACCAATAAACAAATAAATAATAACCCTTTCTTGAATCTTTAAAAAGTCCAGTACACAGTGACACTGCCCTCAAAAAATAAAAATAAATAAATAAATAAATAAATAAATAAATAAATAAATAAATAAAAAGTCCAGTATAACATTTTCTTTTTTTTTTGCGGGCAGTGTCACTGGCCCTCATATACGGGACCCGAACTGTGGCCGCTGGCTTCTGAAGCCAGTGCTTTAACTATCGTGCCACTCGGCCAGCCCAAGTACAACATGTTTATTTGGGGGCACAAATGTAATACTGAATTGGTCAAGGGATCAAGAAGGTACAAAATGCAAGGAGATCCCATTCTGTGGCCTCTGAATTCAGCAATAGTTGATGCCTATAAACAAACATGTAGCAAGGGAGTCCCTGCCCTTTGCCGTCCAATTTGGAACAGCTGGGGAAAGAAAGGCTCTGTCTTTCCTTCAGCAAATGCACTGCGATGAATCAGCTAACTTATTTTATCTTTATTCAGAAAGGATAATGAATTAGTTATAATCTATTTTCCTACAGTTTTCCTCCTTAAATACACATCTTTTCAAGCGAATGCATAGTAAGCCTGTTGTTGGTGTTTCTCTTCTTCTTCCCTAAATCCGTGCTTCAGTTCAGGCTCTCATTATCTGGATTTTATTCATAAAACTTCCAGTGGTCTTCCTACCTAATCCATCTGCCACTATTCTAAATGTAAATCTGATCACATCATGGTCTTGTTTTAGACCCTTCAATGGCTTACCACTGCAATAAAATGTAAATTTTATATGAGAACTATATTTATATTAATCTATTAATATTTGCTTAATTCTCCTTGTAAATACCCACATCCATACCAGCTAGGTCATTAAATTACCTTCAACACACCTCTTTTCTCAGGGTGGGGAGTGGGGGGAATAGACTGGCTTTGATACTTATTGAGGGACTTTACTGAGACTGTTTCCATATCTGTACAATCTGGAAAAAAAAATCTGGCATGTAGTGAGCACCCAATAAGTGTTAGCTAGCGTTATGTCAATTCTGGAAAGCTCCCTCAGTACCAGACACTCTGACATTAATGGAAATCACTGTTGCCAGTGGACTTTTGTGTCTTCCAAGGTGCATTACTGAATGGGCCAATTTTTAGAAAGAAAGGTGGGAAGAAACATTTGCTGACCAGGAATCTTTAAAAAGTATAGAAGGAAGATTACTGGGTTTAGGCTTTGGTGTTTATTTTAGATACCTCCATACTCTATGAGAAGATTTTTAGTCATTTGCTGCAGAAAACCTTTGATGAAGAGCCAAAGTTCTAGAAATAAGCAATTTAAAAATGTATGAAATCTTAGATGAGAATTATATACATTCCCATGGCTCTGATGTTAATAGTTTTAAAAAGTTGATTCTTTTATGTAATAGTAACTGAAAGCCCAGAAGTTTGCTTGTTAGAAAAGTACAAACTGTCGGATAGGAAACCAAGCAAACCATGGACCCTCAGTTATTTTGAACAGCCAGATCATTTATCATTTTTTTAATCAGTGAAGATAATATGGAATTAGTTATAATCTATTTTCTGAGAGCTTTCCTCCTTATATACAATTTTTGTAGGTCCTCAGGAATACAGTATTAAAAGACAGCACTGGAAATTTGAGAAAAATATGTGAGAAAGGAGCAGTTACTGAAGAGAAGAGTTCAAGCTCAGAGAGAAGACCTAACTTAGCACAAACAGGAAGAAATATAAACATAGAAGAACAAATGAAAGTAGCCTAGGGAGAAGGAAGATGAGAGGGGATAATAGTCTTTTGAGGACAAGAGCTGATTGGAGGTGGAGATGTAGCTGGAGCTAAGTGGGCTTTGCCTGTTCTGACCAGTTGGACTGCAATGTTTTTTTAAATGTAACTTTATCATGCTTCATAGACAGTTGAATATAGTGCTTTATGTAGTTCTTAATTCTTTAGATAGTTGTAGAGAAGCCAAATACATATATAATAACAGAAAGTCTGGGGAAATACAAACCTTACTTTGGTAGAAATATCCATTACTTTAGAAATTTGCAGAAACATGGACTAAGTTCTGTATATTTTATGATGGCTAACATAAATTTTTTTGTAAATGAAATCTTCCTTAAGAAACAATTTTAAGCTATCAAAAAGGGAACGAAGGAACAGGTACCAAGCATGCATGGGACAGGTTACCAAGTGTGTCATTACCAGAGGCCAAAAGGGAAGGAGAGCTAAGGAAATGCCTAAAACCAAGTGGTTAAATGGAGGAGGAGGAGAAGGAGAAGGAGGAGGAGGAGGAGGAGGAGGGGGGGGAGGAAGAGGAGGAGGAGGAGGAGGAGGAGGAGGAGGAGGAGGAAGGA
This sequence comes from Aselliscus stoliczkanus, assembly GCA_033961575.1. Lineage (NCBI taxonomy): Eukaryota > Metazoa > Chordata > Mammalia > Chiroptera > Hipposideridae > Aselliscus > Aselliscus stoliczkanus. The sequence goes on from CM066731.1 coordinate 32,475,500, forward strand.
GAGAAGGCAAAGGAAGAAATGCTCAATTAGCATTTTAAGTTGTCTCCATTCTTCTCCAGGATATGTAGCGTGTGGATCAAAGAACGCCCACCTTCAGATCCCCAATGATGTGGTTCTATTCTTTGCCTCTAAAATATGGTTTTTATTTTGCAACAAAAGTTTTATTTACTCTAAAACACTGATTTGAAAAGGAGCATGTGTTACTCCTTATATACACTACCCCTGTAAATAGGCTTAATAAGATGATTACTTGCTATTCAGGAATAACAGCATAATTACTGCAGCCAAATGAACATAACTCAGGGCAATCTTAGTTCTCTCACCCTTCTATTTAGTCGATTTTAAAAGTGTGTTTATTTTTTTGTAAGAAGAATTGTAGGAAACAATTGTGATATTACATGCTACAGATATTTCAAATCGTAACTGAAATAATCTGATACTATTTTGAATATAATATATTCTGTTATATTAGAATATAGGAAAATATAACTATGATATTGATGCTTCAAGATTATATACCTACTACTATCAATGTGTGAGTACCTCTGTGAGGTTCAGCATAAAATGGATCTGAGTTTGAATCATACCAGTTGCAGTCATTCTCTAGTTCAACTAACTTCAACTCCCACTTAGTACCTATTTACCTAAAACATTTCAGCCTAGTACTCAAAGCCTTCCACAATATACCCAACTTGTACCCAACCTGTCTCCATCAAACATACGGGGTCTTACAATTAAGTTCGCGGACTTGTTACAACAATGCTGCTAACTGTTTTTAATATCAGAGGGATTATTCATTATGAATTTGTACCTACTGGACAAACAGTTAACCAAGTTTACTATTTGGAAGTGGTGCTGAAAAGGCTGTGTGAAAAAGTTAGATGACCTGAACTTTTTGACAACAATTCATGGCTCTTGCATCACGACAATGCACCAGCTCACACGGCACTGTCTGTGAGGAGTTTTTAGCCAGTAAACAAATACCTGTATTGTAACACCCTCCCTACTCACCTGATCTGGCCCCAATGACTTCTTTCTTTACCTGAAGATAAAGGGAATATTGAAAGGAAGACATTTTGATGACATTCAGGACATCAAGGGTAATAGGACAATAGCTCTGATGGCCATTCCAGAAAAAGAGTTTCAAAATTGCTTTGAAGGGTGGACTAGGTGCTACCATCGGTATAGCTCCCCAAGTACTTCGAAGGTGACCGTAGTAATATTCAGCAATGAGGTATGTAGCACTTTTTCTAGGAGGAGTTTGTGAACTTAATTGTCTGACCTCGTAAAATTAAGCACTGATTTCTTCTAATTCTTTTGAAGTGTATATTGCGTACTTCTTATCTTTTTTATTTCAATGAAAAGAAACAGGAATTCCTATGAATTAAGGACTCTGTTTATTAATTCACAATGCAAGCATTTATTCAGTGTCAAAATATTGTGTGCTCAGCACTTTTCCTGGATTTCATCATCTCGACCTTAGAGTACTGTAACAGTGTCTGTATCAGTGAGGACTGAGCTTGGTCTTATGTAATAGAAAGCCAAATATTAGTGGTTTAATCACTTACATTTATTTTCTTCACATAACCTCAAGTCCAAGGCTAGTTGCAGTGGCTCCATAATGTCCCTCTCATCTCAGGATCATTTTATCTACCCCCTTCACTATCTTTAGTGTATGGCTTTTATCCTGTTTGTCATCACATGGTCACAAGTAGCTGGTCACTTCCATAGTCATTATTCCAGGAAGGAGGAAAAGAAAGTAAAAGATTTCCCCAGAAATTTGTAGAACACTTCTCTTTATATTTCACTGACTCCCTGTGTCAAGGGAGTCAGATGATGTAAAGTCTTTCTATCTTCATCTTTCAGCTTTGCTTATTTCTATACGTTCAATTCCTTAACACAGACAGGTTTTCTTCATGTGATAGTGGTGCAGAAGAGTGCGGCAAGGTCAAAGAAAGGTCCGGTATAACAACATCTGAACTTAGTGATCCACAGAAAAGAGTTTATTCTTTTCAGTGTCTTCATATGAAACACTGCCCTTCCCTGAGTAAGTACCCATATCTGGATCAATAACTGCATCAGGAGGACGGAGTACAATGATTGGCCAGGCCTCTGTCTCATGTCTACCCTGTAATGGGAATCCCCGTCAAAACCACATAGAATAGGAGAAGGTTGTTCAGCCAAAAGAAGGGGAGTTCTACTATTAAATGAAGAGGGTTAGAAACACTAGGCAAAGACATTTGTCCCTATGGCAGCACTTAACAATTTGCAAGCTAACGTTATTTTTGCCATAGTGTGTTGTATACAACTTTAGGCTCTAACTGAGAATATGTATTGAAGAGACCCAAAGCTGCTTCCTTAGGAATATCCTTCCTAGCTTTGACTACCAGGTAACCCGGAAGTCTCTGGTCGAGGCTGTGAATTGTAAAATAATAGTAAAATAATTTTTAGCAGGGCACATGGCCATGCATTACAAAGACCATCTTTCTCAGCCTCCCTTGCAACAGGTGTGACCACATGGAAAGTGACCATAACTGATATAAGCAACTAGTGTGTGTGTGTGTGTGTCTATGTGTCTGACTGTACAGGCGGATATAGATAGGTAGGTGGGTAGGTAGGTAGATAGATCTGGCTCCAATTTTTTGTTTATTATTTTTTATCTTCTTCACTAAATATATGAGCACTAGAATATAAAAGCAGAAACTTTATCTCTTTTGTTTAGTGCTGTCACCCTAAAATCTGTAATAGTGTTTGACACATAAGAAGGGTTTTTACTCAATAAATATTTACTCAATATTTATTGAGTAAATAAATAGGTCACTCTTTTCCAACCTCTCCAAAAAGCTAGATCTCTGACCACCTAGGCTAAAGTCTTTTCTTCCTATTATAAATGGTTCTTATAGCACTAATTTTCCATATAGCATATTTATCACTTTCCATGTACTGCTCTGAGTTCTTAATTATAAATTCATTTGTCAGTGTTCTATTTCTCAATCAGATTATAAAATCCTAGAGGACAGAGACGACAGTATACTATTTTTTCATACGTCTCAGCCTGTAGCCAGTATATCTGGTATATAATAGGTCCTCAATGAATACTGCTAAGACTAAGACAGTTCAATAGTACCTTAAGAAAACTTAATGCACTCATGCATTTCTGGTCTAGAAATCTGTATGGGATAAACATTAGCATAGCAAAAAAATGAAAATTTTTATTGTTTTCTTGATGTTTAGCATCTACCTTGAGGCAACTATGACGTGTTTCTCTCTAAGCATAAGCTTGTTTATTGGGAGAAAATTATACTATTTTTAACATTTACAAGGCCAAATTAAAATTGAGACAGGTATAATAGCTCAATGTACCTAAGAAATCTATCCCTTGGAAAGGATGGGCAGTAAAATACTTAATATCTTTTTCAGGTCTAGTTTTTAAGATATTAAGGTATTTCCTCATAGGCCCTTTTGTCCATGTAAGGCTCTGCATGAATCCATATTTTATTAGAGCCTGGGTTTATTGCCTGGTTACAAGTAGTCAATCCAGGTGCCTCGCAAGGCAAAAAATGCTCACTCTAGCAACACTGACAGAAAGTCACCACATCTGTATCATTCAGAATTCCCAATTCCTTCCCTAAACATAGAAATACGTAACTGCTGATATGGCCTTTCCCCTTCACACCTACCTCAAGATGGAAAGCATCGGGCCAGACCAGAACACCAACATCCGCTCCTATACAGGTCCCAATTTCTGCTTTCAGACCCCACTTCTACTCACATGTGTCCACAGGGTATAATTTGCTTCCATTTCCCTCGTCTTGCCCAAAGTTCCACTCAAAAAAACATCTGTTACTACATCACCATTCATCATCCCTTCCCCTCTTCTTTACTCAAGTTCCTACTTCTAATTATTCCTAGCAACCCTCAGGTTGGTAAAGGACGCTTGGAAGAATTTTTCACCATTGACTAAAAAAGCAAGAATTTCCATTCCCCAAATAAAGTTCAACTCCAAAGCAGATAATTTCCAATCTAAAACAGTAATAACAATACCAAAAAACAAAAACAAAAGACACCCAATCTCCACCAACACGATATAGGCATACACTCAATCATAGTTCATTGCAAAAAAGTAAAACATACTATTTCTATTTTGTAGCAAGCTATAAAAACACCTAAGCAATCTACATTAGGGATGTATAAAAACCCTAAAATATAACAAATATTTTTTTATTGTACTGTTTCTGTACAGAGATTCAAATAGTTAATATTTTAGGATGGTAGGATAAAGATATTGACAAGTTTACCAAGTTATATTCATAAAAAAAAAAACACCCCACACTTGCTTGATACCCTATAATTTCTCTATTTACACTAACCTAAAAAAAAAAAATCAATCTTCCCTCATCTGGTTCTTTTGTGGCAAGTACGCACCAGGTCTGAGAAGTACCAGTACAGAATAGAGCAGGCAGAAAGAAGACTTTAGGAAAAAAAGTTCCAAGGGGAAAAACAGACATGACATTGTTTTATAAGTTTCCAAGTGTGAAAAGTTAAATTTCAGGCATTATGTAGAATCACTGGTGGGAAGTGGGGTGGGGTAGAAAGAGAGGAGAGGTAGAGATTTAACAAACAACTGATCAAATAAAAAATGCAGAAATGGTTAACATCAGGAAGAACAAAGAGTATAAAGACAGGACTCTAAGTAGTGAATAATATTTATATAGTCTTTATAGTGATAACAATTCATATAGACTTAAAAATATGACATAAGAAAAAGTAGAAGAAAAGTGTAAAAGATGGAATCCTTATCTACAATAAATAGCAAGTGGATAGGTAATATTGAAATGAGTAAATCAGAAGATGGTAGTCTATTCATTTTTTTCAGAAATAGGGAGATAAAAGGTTTACACAGTTAAAAGTGACTAAGCAGGATAAGGTGAGGGTATCAGGAGACTGATATATTTAGTTTTACAACATTTGATTGTTAAATTATACATTACTTTCATAAAAATAACATTCTACTATAAAAAATAAACCATTTCTATTTCAATAACAGGCTAGTTTTAGTATTTTATCTATATTATTTATGATTTTATAGATTTCAGATAGATTGCTCAGCTTTCATCTTTTCATTTTAAATCACCCTAATACTTTACAAATCTATACAAATTATCTTTCTTTATGGTAATGTTTTTTGTGACTGCAACTGAAAAAAAATGATACAAAGGTAGAATTTCTTGTTTGTTTTGTTTTTGAACAATTCCTTGTAATATCCTGTGTAATTATAGCTTTAGGAAATCTTACAATAATTTTTTGGTTTTTTTATTGTAAAAATTGTCTCATTATTATTATTATTACTCATTAAATAGATTGGCACAAATTAAAATCTTTAACTGTTTTGTTTATTCACATTCTCTTTTAAATGTTTTCTGATATTTATTGGTACATGTCACTAAACTATCTCCCTTATTTGTACTGCATGAATGTTATTATTATGCTATTAATAATCATTTTTATATAAATTGGGCCTTTATGGGACCAAGACCATCTTGTAATAAGGTAAAGAATCTTCAAAAGTGTAAACCTAATTGTGTTAATCATGATAGCAACACTCCATGTAAATTACATTTTTCAGAGCAAAGCTCTGGGAAAGTGTTGATCAACTTAGGAGGAAATTTGGCTAAACTATCAGCTGGTCATTTATTACCTAAAGTACTTCTCTTTCAGTTATGCACTTGAAAGTTTCATCATGTGTTGTCTATATAATTAAAATTAATGTTAAAATATTGGTTCTATCAATAATCCTTAGATTTTTCAGTTGTTTTCACTTCTACTTCCAAACATCTGTCCATCTTTCTTCCCCTTTGTTTACAGTGTGGCTATGTTTCCTCTACTAATAAATATCCCTCTATCACATTCTTGAATAATTTTTAAATTCATCTTTCAAATGAAACCTTGTCAAAGATTTTCTGAAAAAATTAACACCATCCATCAGATGGTAGGCTTAAACACACATAACATTTACTGGTTTGTAATTAACAGGGCTCTTTCTAGAGTCCTGATCAATGGGATTTCCATTATTAATTTATCATTTTTATGAAATAGTAGTTGTTCATAATGACATGATAAACATTTTTAAAAACACATACCCTTTCCTCCACTTCCCCAATAATTCAGCCACATTTAACTTTCAAATTTTATCAATTCTCATAAAGAGCTTTAAAAATTATAGCAGTGTGGTTGTTTTATCTAATTCTTTTTTTTTTTTGAGGGCAGTGTCACTGGCCCTCATATGTGGGACCAAACCGGGGCCGCTGGCTTCCAAGGCCAGTGCTTAACCACCGCGCCACTCGGCCGGCCCTGCAGTGTGGTTGTTTTAAAGGTAACCAGCCCTTTCAAATTATATTGTGACTTATTACAAACATGTATTCTATGTAGCTAAAATGTCTTTATGTTCAGAGACTCTCAGAAATGAGTTCTGATAATCATTTATGAATAGAAAAATAACCTTCCAGTTCACCAAATGTCTTTTAAAAAAATTTCACATATTTAATAATCTCCTTTAACTGGATCTTAACAGTCTATTATTTCTGTGACAAACTTAGTACAGTTGACCCTTGAACACAGGTTTGAACTGTGCAGGTAGATTTATACAGTAACTTAAAAAAAATTATAGTTGACATTCAATATCACTTTATATATCAGTTTCAGGTGTATAGCATAGTGTATAGCATAGTAAATTAATGACATAATTTACGAAGCAATCCCCTGATTAGTCCAGTACACAGCAGGCACCATACATAGTTATTAAACTATTGAGTATATTTCCTATGCTGTACTTTACATCCCTGTGACTATTTTGTAATTACCAATTTGTACTTCTTAATCCCTTCAACTTTTCACACAGCTCCCCAACCACCCTCCCCTCTAGCAACCATCAGTTTGTTCTCTTTATCTGTGAGTCTGCTCCTATTTTGTTTATGTTATTCTTTAGATTCCACTATAAGTGCAATCATAGGGTATTTGCCTTCTTCTGATTTATTTCACTCAGCCTAATAACACCTAGGTCCATCCATGTTGTCGAAAACAGTTAAGATTTCATTTTTATAGCCAAGTTAATATTGCATTGTGTATATGTGCCAGTTCATCTTTATCTAGTCGTTTATTGATAGGCACTTAGGTTGCTTCCATATCTTGGCTATTGTGAATAATGCTGCAATGAAAGCAGGGTTGCTTTTAACCTTTCAAATTAGTGTTTTAGATTTCTTTGGATAAATACCCAGAAGTGAAACTGCTGGGTCATAAGATAATTCTATTTTTAATTTTTTGAGGAACCTACAGAATGTTTTCCATAGTGGCTGCGCTCATTTGCAATCCCACCAACAGTGAATGATGGTTCCCTTTTCTCCATATCCTCGCCAGCACTTGTTATTTGTTGTATTGATGATAGTCATTCTGACAGGTGTGAGGTGATATCACATCGTAGTCTTTACTGGTTTCATTTCTCTGATGACTAGTGACATTGAGCATCTTTTCATATGTCTATTTACCATCTGTATGACCCCTTTGAAGAAATGTCTACTCAGGTCCTCTGCCCATTATTTAATTGAACTTTTTCTCCCCCTTTTTTTGGTATTGAGTTATATAAATTCTTTATAAATTTTGGATATTAATCCTTTATTGGATGTATCACTGGTGGATATCCCATTCAGCAGATTTTTTTCATTTTGTTGATAGTTTCCTTTGCTGTTAAAAACTTTATTTAGTTTGATGTACTCCTACTTGTTTTCATTTCCCTTGCCCGAGGAGATAGATCAGAAAAAGTATCACTAAAAGCAATGTCAGACAGTTTACCGCCTACATTTTCATCTAGGAGTTTCACATTTCGGGTCTTAAATCCATTTTTTTTTATTCTTGTATATGGTGTAAGAAGGTGTTCAAGTTTGATTTTCTTGCATATATCTGTCCAGTTTTCCTAACATCATTTATTGCATAAACTCTTATAGACTAAATGATCATTTAGGCTTGGGTTTATTTCTAGGCTATTGTTTCACTGATCTATATGTATGTATCTGTTTTTATGCCAGTACCACGCTGTTTGATTACTATAGCCTTGTAGCACAGTTGGATACGACGTAGTGTGATAACTTCAACTTTGTTCTTCTTTCTCGAGATTGCTGTGGCTATTCATGGTCTCCTGTGGTTCCATATAGATTTTAGTATTATTTGTCCTAGTTCCGTGGAGAATGCCATTGGTATTTTGACAGGGATTGCACTGAATTTATACATTGCTTTGGGTAGTATGGACATTTTCAAGATGTTAATTCTTCCCATCCATGAACATAGTATATGCTTTCATTTATTTGTATCTTCAATGTCTTATCATTTTAACGTCCTTATCTTTTAACGTCCTTGGTTAAATTTATTTCTAGGTATTTTATTGTTTTTGAAGGGAATGGAATTATAAATGGGATTGTTTTAATTTCTCTTTCTGACAGTTAAATATTGACGTATAAAAATGCAATTGATTTCTGAATATTAATTTTGTATCCTGCTACTTTACTGAATTCATTTATTAGTTCTAACAGATTTTTGGTGGAATCTTTCAGGTTCTGTATATGTAGTATCATGTCATCTGAAAAGACGGACAATTTTACTTCCTCCTTTCCAATTTGGATGTCTTCTATTTCTTTTTCTTGTCTGATTAATGTGGCTAGGAATTCCATCCAATACTATGTTGAATAAAAGTGGGGAAAGTGGACTTCTTTGTCTTGTTCCTGATATTAAGAAAAACACTTTTAGATTTTCGCGTTGAGTATGATGTCAGCTGTGGGTTTGTCATACACGGCCTTTATTATGTTATGTTCCCTCTATTTTCACTTTGCTGAGAGTTTTTATCATAAATGAATGCTGGATTTTGTCAAACGATTTTTCTGCCTTTATTGATATGACCATATGATTTTTATCCTTTGTACTATTTATGTGGTGGACCATATTAATTGATTTGCAAATATTGAACAAAACTTGCATCCCAGGAATAAATCCCACTTGACCATGTATGATCTTTTTACTGTATTGCTGAATTTGTTTTGCTAATATTTTGTTAAGGATTTTTACACCTATGTTCATCTGGGATATTGGCCTATATTTTTCTTTTTTTGTAATTTCTTTGTCTAGTTTTAGAATCAGGGTAGTAAAGGCCTTGTAAAATTGGCTTGAGTGCCTTCCATCCTCTTGAATTTTTTGGAATAGTCTTAGAAGGATAGGTGTTAATTATTATTTGGGTGCTTGGTAAAATATATCTGTGAAGCCATCCAGTTCACAACTTTTGTTTGTTTGAAGTTTTCTGATTACTGAATCAATTTCATATTAGTAATCAGTATGTTCAGATTTTTCTGTTTCTTATTGATTCAGTCTTGGAACATTGTTATGTTTCTAAGAATTTATCCATTTCTTCCACATTGCCCAATTTGTTGGCATATAAATTGTTCTTAGTATTTTCTTATAATCCTTAGGATTTCTGTGGTGTCAGTTGTCACTTCTCTTTCATTTCTGATTTTATTTATTTGGGTCCCTTCTTTTTCTTCTTGATGAGTCTAAAGAAAGGCTTATCAATTTTGTTTATTTTTTAAAAGAACCAGGTTTCATTGATCTTTTGTGTTGATTTTTTAGACTCTTTTTCATTTATTTCTGCTCTATTTATTATTACCTTCTTTCTACTAAATTTGGGCTGTGTTTGCTGTTCTGTTTCTAGTTTCTTATTTTTTTTTTTTTTTTTTAAGAGGGCAGTGTCACTGGCCCTCATATGTGGGATCTGAACCGGAGCCGCTGGTTTCCCAAGCCAGCTCTTAACCACCGTGCCACTCGGCTGGCCCCGAGTTTTTAGTTTCTTTATGTGTAAAGTTAGATTGTTTATTTTAGATTTTTCTAATTTCTTGAGGTAGGCCTGTATTGCTATGAATTTTCCTGTTAGGACTGCATTCATTGTGCCCCATAGATTTTGGGTTGTTGTGTTTCATTCTCATTTGTCTCGAGGTGTCTTTTGATTTCTTCCTTGATATCACTGGCAACCCATTCATTGTTTAGTAGCACGTTATTTAGTCGCCACATGTTTGTGTTTTTTTAAAAAATTTATTTCTAATTTCATACCACTGTGGTCAGAGAAGATGCTCGATATGATTTCAATCTTCTTAAATTTATTAAGACTTGTTCTGTGGCCTAACATGTGATCTCTCTTGGAAAATGTTCACTGTGCACTTGAAAATAATATATATTCGGCTGCGTTGGGGTGAAATGCTCTAAAAATATCAATTATATCCATCTAGTCTAATGTGTCATTTAAGGCTGCTGTGTCCTTGTTGACTTTCTGTCCAAAAGATCTATTCATTGATGTTAAAGTCCCTTATTATTGCTGTATTACTATGGATCTCTCCCTTTATGTCCAACAATATTTGCTTTATATATTTTGGTGCTCCTACTTTGGATGAATAATGTTTACAAGGGTTATACCTTATTGATTCCTTTAACATTAGGAAATGTCCTTCTTTGTTTTTTTATTATAGCCTTTGTTTTAAACTCTATTTTGTCTGATATAAGTATTGCTACCCCCGCTTTTATTTGTGTTTCCATTTGCATGAAATATCTGTTTCAGTCCCCTTACTTTCAGTCTCTGTGTGTCTTTCAATCTGAAGTGAGTCTCTTGTAGACAGAATATATAAGGGCTTTGTTTTCTTATCAATTTAGGTACCCATGCCTTTTGAGTGTAACATTTAATCCATTTCCATTTAAAGTGATTATGGATAGGTACACAGTTATTGCCATTTTATTTTTCATATTTACGTTCTTTTTTGCCCGCTTTCTTCTTCTGAACAAAGTCCTTTTAACAGTTCTTGTAATACTGGTTTAGTGGTGATGAACTCCATTAACTTTTTCTTGTCTGGGAAGTTCTTTATCTCTCCCTTCAATTTGAAATGATAGTCTTGCTGGGTAGTCTTGCTTGTAGGTTCTTGCTTTACATCACTTTGACTATTCTGTGACAATCCCTTCTGGCATGTGAAGTTTTTGTTGAGAAATCAGCTGACAATCTCATGGGAGCTCCCTTGTAGGTAACTAACTGCCTTGTTCTTGCTCCTTTAAGATTCTCTGTCTTTAATCTTTGCCATTTTAATTATGATATGTCTTGGTATGGGCCTCTTTGAGTTCATCTTAATTACAACTCACTGGTCTTCCTGTACTTGTATGACTATTTCCTTTGCCAAGTTAGGGAAGTTTTCAGTCATTATTTCTTCAAATAAGTTCTCAATTCTTTGCTCTCTCTCTTCTCCTTTTGGTATATCTATGATATGAATGTTGTTCTGCTTCATGTTGTCCCAGAGGTCCCTTAAATTATTCTCTTTTTTAAAATTCTTTTTTTCTGCTGTTTCAGTTGGCTGTTTTCTGCTATCTGGTCTTCTAAATCACTAATTTGATCTTATGCTATATCTAATCTGCTGTAGATTCTTTCTAGTGTATTCTTGTATTCTTTATTTCTGACTAGTTCTTTTTTATGCTTTCTATTTCTTTTCTTATGCTTACTTTTTGTTGAAGTTCTCACTAAGTTTTTGGATCATTTTTATAACCAGTGTTTGGACTCTGTATATGGTAGACTACTTGCCTCCATTTTGTTTAGTTCTTTTTCTGGAGTTTTCTCCTGTTCTTTCATTTGGGATATGTTTGTCTCCTCATTTTGGCTGCCTCCCTGTGTTTGTTTCTATGAATTAGGTAGACTATATTTTCCAGTGTTGGCAGAGTGGCCTTACATAGTAGGTGTCCTGTGGGGCCCAGTAATGTAGTCTCTCTGACCATCTGAGCTGGGTGCTCCAAGAGTGTCCCTTTTGTGGGTTGTGTGTGCACTCCTCTTATAGCTGAATGTTGAGTGCCTTTGACATGTTAGTGGGTGGGGATAACCCTCAGGCTGACTGGCTGTAGGGACTGACCATGACTACAGCACAAGAACCACTGTGTGAAGGCTGCCCTCATAGACTGGAATTTGCCTCAGGGGGCCCTGGTGCCCGTGGAAACCACCCTTTGGGTATGCTGCTTGTGAGGTAATCGAGTGGTGCTCTGTTGTAGTCTGAAGCCGGCCAGTGAGTATGTTTATTCTGTGGCCTCTTGAGAGCAGCTCCTGTGTAGGCCAGGTCAGCAGCTGCCTGTGACCTGCCTGATGTTACCTGGAAACAGCTACAAAGTGATTCTCAGTTGACAGCTGCCTGTGTTGGACCTGTAAGTGCATGGGAGATGCCTACATTGGGAATCCAGGTCAGCTATCACTATTATTGAGCCTGGGGCAGCTCAGCAAAAGGGATAGGGCAACCCCAAGCCTGCTCCCCTACCTGCTGGGTGCCCGTAAGACTCAGCCATCATAAGAGCCTCCAAAGGTATGTGAGGTGGGAGGGGTGGGGTCTCAGGGAGCCAGAAGGCTGGAGCTAGTGGAGTTCACCAGGTTAATGCAGTTTCAGATTTGGCCTTGTGGGGGTATGGCTTAACACAGGGTCAATGACAGTTGTCCCTCCAGACCTCATCCTGAAGCCACACAACTTAGATCTTTTCTTGTATATCTCCGGCACCTCCTGAGCCACCATCCCTCCAACAGAGTTCATGGTGAGTGTCTGGGAGTGAGAGTTTGTGTGTGCAGGTACTTTTAGAGGAAGTCTGGGTTTCCAGCAGCCTTCTGTCTCATTATGATGAATGGAATCCCTGATGATTTTCACAGCCAGATGTTGTGTGGCTCCTCTTCTTAGCACTGGTGTTCCAAGTTAGGGACCCAACTGTGGGACTGGAACTCCTCGCTCTTCAGGTGACACCTGTATATCTGAATTATCCCTCCTGATTCTCAACCATTCCACATGGGTGCAAGGCAGACTTTTAATTTTATTTATTTATTTTTTTTTTTTTTAGCTGAGCCATCCTGCCACCTGTTGGCAGCTCAACAGCAACTCAGCTCGGGCTGGCCTCGAACCGCTGTTGCTCAGAGCTCAGCTTGCACTCTTGAGCGAGCTCTTAACCAACTGAGCCATTCGGCCGGCCAAAGGCAGACTTTTTTGCATCTCTGCCTCTCTTACCTGTCTTGAAGTAGCTTCTTCTTTATATCCTTAGTTAAAGGACTTCTGTTCAGCTAGTCTTCAGGTAGTTCTCCAGATTGATCTATAATTTGGTTGTAACTTTAATATGGCTATGGGAGGAGGTATGCACAGCATTTACCTACTCCATCATATTGAGTGGAAACTGTGAAAGTTTTCTTTTATTCTTGACATTTTCACAGACATACCCCACTGAGGCTTGGGGGGACAGGGCCAAATAGTCCTTCTTCATTAGTCTGTGCAATTTTTTTATATTGTGGTAAAATACGCATAAAATAAAATGGACAATCTTAATCACTTTTCAGTGTATTGTATTTTAATATCTCCAAGAAGGAACAAAGGCCACAGACACATTTTTTAAAAAGCAAAAATAATGCCTAGCTCATTTATGTGACTGTGAGGGATGAGTCAACATTTAGTTAAGGGTTGTTAATAATCTAACTCTGAGTGTCCTTTCATTTACTGAAATCCTGCTAATAGGCATTGGAAGTAGATAGGTAAATAGTTAAGAATCGATATGCCAAGTTGTATAAATTCCTAAAACACACCAGAAATCTGAGATTTCACTGATGTTAGAGATTCATAAAATTGGCACAAATAATATAGGAATGTAAAATACTGTTTCCAACTTCATTTGCTTCAAGGACAGGACTTCATTGAAAATTCCATAGGGAGATATTTTTGCTCTGGTTATATTCATGTCATATAATTATATTCTTATGGAGTGTCTAATCTATATTGGAAAAAGTCAATATTTTGAAGAATATATATACAGTCTCCATAGTCCTTTTAAAAAAGATACTCAGCAAACAGAAATTATGGGTGGTAAAAGGTGATATAGTTAGAGAATCTTCATTTACAGGTGTTAAAGGCTTTATAATTTTTAAACATTTTAAAAAAATAAGACTGAGAAACTAATGTAACTCTCCAGCACAGTTATAGTATATGAACTATGTCAGAACGGAAAGAACACAGACTTGAAAGACCTAAATTCTAATCTCAGAATCACAATTTTTCAGCCAAGTGTGTGATTTCAGGCAGGTCACTCACTGTCTCTGAGCTCCAAGATCCTAATCTGTAAAATGGTGATAACGCCCATCTCTACCTCACATGGCAGTTGTAATAACACGCTTAAAGATATAACTTAACTTACATGAAAATACCTGGCACATTGCCCAGCATCAAGTGGCTCTCAGTGAGTATCTCTTCCTTCCCTTCCTTTCCAATAAACAGAACTTACAGCACTTTGCATAACTCATGACAAAATAAAGCAATGTCTTTTTCATAGATAAATGGTTCTTCAATTGAGTTTTTATAGAAGATTTACTGTAAGTACAGATATGATCATAGAAGTATGGAAAAAAAGGCAAAGAAAACATATCTTGAGAAGCATCTAACAAGCATCTAACAAGCAGCTTTCTTTGTTTCATGCTGACATGCTTTGTGGTTACAATGCAGGCTTCCAATGAACACCAGATCAGAATTAAAATTCTAGGCAGGCTTTCAACTTTTATGATTGTGTCCATTCTTCACCAAGCATGGCAAACGCACGTTTTAGAAGTTATTTACTGAAGATATTCCCATAGTACTCTTACAAAGTTCATTTCCAAAAGAGGCCCTATTCCTTTAATATATCTGAGTAAGTAAAAGCTATCTCAGGTTTATTGAATTGTACTTTAAAAATTGCAGCAGGGTAATAAAATCATATTTTTTTACACAGGCTTTTCTAAGGCTAGGCCACAGCAGTTTTGCAAAGGTGCATGATGAATTATAGGAAAAAAGACCAAACAAATTTCAAAAATAAAGAATACCAATCCAAAATGATTTATGACCACATTTTCAATAAAATTAAATATAGAATAATTAGCAGAAAGCATTTAATTTAATTTAGTTTTCCTATTATAAATGTAAAGTTGGCATAAATGCAGCAACCTAATCAAAATCAGGTAATAGTTACCTCTGTGGCCTTGCTTGATGGTTCCAGTCCAGTCATATTTGCTACTATTAACTGATGTAAGAGTTGAACTTGAGCCACACTTAGGAAGAAGTCCAGGTTTGTGGTTATATTCACTTCCAAGGAATGGCCACACACTAAAATCTCCTGAAAGAAAAAAAAAAAATTGACTATAGATAAAGAAACATGATAGCCATTAGATGATAATTTATCATTCTTACTTATTTGACCCTTACTATGTTGAATTTTCCTGGGACTCAAGTTCATTTGTTAATGAGAATAGCAGAAATGGTGAGCACAGCCACTCAACACAGTATAATGGATTAATTTAATAAATATTTATGAGGGCCTGCTGAGAGCCAGACTGTGTGCTAGTTATAGGGCAACAAACTAACAAATAGAAATTTTTCACCACTTCGTATACATATGGCTTTTTCATATCTCAAACTATTATCATTGTTTTAATATATAATCGATGCTGTAATTCTTTAGCCCAGTCTTGTTCATTCATTCAAACCTAGAAATATTTATTGAGCATCTCCTAATTACCAAGCACAAACCTAGAGTGCGAGGAATAGCACAAACAAGGAGGTTGGCCTTGAAGGGCAACCTGCTCTTGAGAAGGGTACAATCTTGTTGGGCCGACAGTTGTAAACAGGCGATTGTAGGCTGGCAATTACAAAAACAAGTGGTATGGCCTGAGTCTTTTCCAAAGGATACACTCTGAATGATTTATAACAAAACAGAGTGCTGAAGCCAAAAATAGCTAGAATAATTAATTTCACTTCTTCAAACTGCTAAAATCTTGGCAGCATTAGGTAGATGTCCACTATTTAACTGGTGCTGTTCTGCAGAACTCAGTCACTTGAACATTCATCACTGGAAAATCATTCAGAGAAGGAAAACAGAAATGAAAAACAATCCAGAAGCCTCACTTAATAAGCAGAAGTCCTGCCTCTTGTCATGAAGTGCATGTGGACAATGTTCAAATGCTTGGAAACGTCCAAAAAACCTTCTCCTTATTAGTGTCATCCAAGGGAATGGATTAAAGGAGACTGATGACTGGTCCAAATACAAACTACACAGCTTAGAGCAGGTTTTAATAAAGCCATAAAGAACAGCAGGTCGGAAATGATTATCCCATCCCACTTTTTTTTTTTCTGGTTAAATAACCATTTCACCCATAAATTCCCTGTGTTTACACATTATAATTAGAATTCTCATTTTACTCCTCAAGTAAATGAAGAAAAGAACTATAGTCATGTATTTTAAACCAATTGTGTTACTAAGTAACTGTAAGGTTTTGGTAGACTTAATTGTTAAATACCTTTTGTGGATATATAGGATACTATGCCTAACCTAACTTTCCCTGTAGGGCTATTATAAACATCAAATAAGAACATACACAAAAATGTTGCATCTTTAATTTAAATAAGGAATGCAAAGTTTTATCAGCTTGGATTATTATATTTAATTTGCATCTTTTTCTGAACTTTTCGTAACAACTGTCTATAACTTTGAATGATCAAAAAGTTTATGAAGATTTTAGTATAACAAATTTCTATAAAGAATTTTTTTAAGTTATGATGTATCACATTATTACATTTCTACTCAGGCAGGGAGGCACTGATATCATAGTGATCAGACTTGAAACCTGGATCCACCACTAATTGGCTAATAACATGGGCCAACTTATTTAATTTCTTTTGATCTCAGTTTCATCATCTGTAAAATATTGAGACTAATAACATCTATATCATAAGGAGGAAGTGAGGACTAAATAAGCTGTTCCACATAGAACTCTCCTGTAAGGTAATCCATATTTGTCAATATTATAGTTGCTTTAATTAGAAAGAGGTTGTTCAGTTGTACGGTCTGGAGCCAGACCAGATGGGTTCATACCATGCTTGGCTACTAACTAATTATAAAAATTTGGACAGGTTATTGGGGTTAGTCTTTCTATGCTTCAGTTTCCTCATCTATAAAATGAAGCTAGTAGGAGAAGCTAATAGGAGAAGCTAATAGGATTATTATGAGAATTAAATGAGTTGTAAAATAAAAAACAATAGCTGAACAGTACTAGAAAATGCTCAATAATTATTAGTTGTACAAGTAACTTGTTAACAATAAGCTAATTTGATAGTCTGTGCACTGGAACTAAGAAAATCCTAATATACAAAGAGAAGCTGCCCCATTATTTAGACGAAAATAAAACCTAAATTAAGTTCTAACCTCAGTATGCATATTTTCTGGAGTAATTATTTTGGTGAAAATGATGGCAGGTGCTCCAGTTATTCGGACAGAAAAATCTGTTAAAATGGGAGTCAAAATTGCTCTTCTTTCTTGATGCCGCCGTATGCTAAAAAAATAAAGTACAAAATTTTTAGCCATTTCATTTTTTTCAAGAATATTTTTCATTAAATACGTACAAGTCTTTGTACTATAAACATGTATGACAAAATCACATTGTTTTGAGAGTGCTTATTTGTATATTTTATAGTTATAGTTCTATAACTTCAGTACTTAACTTCAGATTTATAAAAGACACCAAAAAAAAAAATCACTGAAAAATTCAGATGTATTTAATCAATTTCATATTAGTCACATCCTAGCACTTTTCAACAAATTACTTTGTTTTTAATTCCTTTTGTTCTTACAAATAACTTAGTATCTCTTTTGCTACCAACAATAATCTCACACTGTGACAACTCTTAATTTCCTATTTTTAATATTCTGACCTTCTATTTACAATTTCCATCTTTCCAGTCTCTTTAGGTTCACAAGCATATACTTTTAATCTTTCATCTTTCTTTTTTTAACCTTTAAGAAAGAACCATCTGAGTTATTAGTTTATTAATCCTTTAGTAGCTCATGAAGCGGCTTTTGTAACTTTGATACTGAATGCTTCTTCACAACAACCCTGTAGGTAAAGTAAGGACCATTACTAGTCTCAAATTACTAATAAGGAAAGGAGGTTCAGGGACTAAGCTAAACCACCCAGTGGGAACAAAGTTTCCACAATTGGCCCTGTAGGGCAAGTTGATACCAGAGTAGTATTTGGCCTCTATTTTAATTTTTTTCATACATTCTCACTTTTGATCAGTTATTTAGCATGATACTTCTATTTTACATTCAAAATTGCTAATAATTTCAAAGGAAGTATTGTATATATGGTGAAAGATGAAACTGGAAAACAATATTGAGAAACCAAAGCTTGTGTTAGTACAGATCCTCAGGTCTACTATTCATATTCTCAGTTTTCATTTTATGAAATAATACAATTTTATGTTTTACTAGCAAGCTGTACCTCAAAAGTTCCTTGTAATCATTAATTTAATATTCCTTATAAATATGTCCCTATTATTCATTTGTAGTATAAAATGATCAAGCTGAGATCAGAGATTGGCCTAAGTTGTCTCACAAAAAGGCCCAGATAAAACTCAAGTCTTCCTACATGCTTTTGTAGCAGAGTAGTTGAAAGAGTACTGGTATCTTTTGTTGAACTTTGCAGTGAGCAGAGCTTTATATGATGCCTGCCAAAAACGCAAATTGGATCATCTGGTTCTGTGACACATAGATATTGGATTTCAAGAAAGTAAATTTTAAAGAATTAAAGAGATCTGATGAATAGAGGGTAACAGAAAGAAGTATTAAATCTGTGCATACAGAGAAAGGTTTGAGATCCTGAGAGACACCATAATTATAGCCTAATAGCTCAAATTCCATAAAATGATCAATGTGAGTGAGAAACAATGTGATGTATTATCATAGGGGAGTGCTAAAATATACCTTTTATTAAAAATACCTTAAAATGGGAAATATGGCAGGCAACCAAATAAGAGCAAACATTAACTAAAGCACTGATGAAAAAAAAGCTTTTCCATATCATAACTTTTTTCCCATTATGTGATGAATTAAATCAGTTACATAACATAAGAAAGACCTATGATTTGAGAGGTAAAAAGAAAAATTTAAAAAGTCAACAGTCCGATAAACTATAACTTTTCTGGTATATAGTATAAACTTTCGTGTTTTTCTTTGGTTAGTATTTGAGGTGATGATATGCATTTTAAAAATCATTTTCTTTTAGATTCAAATATTTCAAGGATGAATTCTAAAGAAAAAATAACTACAACAAGAATAAATTCTGCCAACATTTTACTACATAATAGTCTAGGGTTTAATATAATGAAAGACAGAAACAAAACTCCAAGTATTAACTGACACTGTTAAGGACTTCAGGGTCTTAGCCACCTCAGTAAACCAAGGGAATAGAGATGACAGGCTAATTCTTACATCCCTGATAGGCAAGGATTTTAAAAGGATCTGCTTATCTATTTCTGGGGCCTTTAAAGGGCCAGGAAAACACCTGCCCATCAGGAACGGGGAAGAACGAGGAATTTGCCCCTCTTGGCAAGAGAGCTTGTAGAAAAAAACAGGAGATCTCCCAGGAAAATGAAAAAACAACGGGAAATCCTTCGTGTATATTATGAGCTGTAATTTATACTACCTGTGTTGGTTCAAAAATACTCATTCTGAATTATTTATATGAAAGTAGCATCAGATCTTTGATAACCTTGGGGCATCTACCAGAAAGAGATGCAAAACCTTTGGAAAACATTCCCTCAAACTGACAAAAAGGATTCTTAGGGACAAAGACCACTGATGATGGCTTTGATAAATCACAGATTATTTTATATACTCCACAAAAATATATTCTTTAGTAGCAAGAGGAAAATTCAACCCTATTATCAAGTTCATTATTGAGAACTTTTGATAATGAAATTACCACATATGGACAATAAAATACATTTGTTTAAAACTATTAAAGACATATAGGATGAAATAAAAAACATGAAGGAAAAAAGCCAAAGTACAGAATTTGCAAAAAAGGCAAAACATATTTGAAAAACAACTAAATAGGATTTCCAGAAATGAAAAATATAGTCAGTAAAATTAAATACATAATAGTTAGATACACAGCATTTTATATTGCTTAACAAAAATCAGTAAAATAGAATTTAGATTTGAGAAAATTACAGGAATGTTCTGAAGTAAATTTTAAAATGGAAAGTTTAAAATAAAAGTTAAGAGACATACAAGGGTGATTCTGACATATAGGCATAATTGGCATTCCAAAATAAGAGAACAGAAAGAAAGGAAAAGGGACAATAGCAAAGAGAGAATGGCTGAAAATTCTCCAGAATGGATGAAATATAGGAATACACAGATTTAGGAAACACAATGAGTCCTGGTTCAGATAAATACAATAAAATCCACCATCAGACACAACTTGCTGAAACAGCTAATCACCTATGATAGGCAAAATAGATTAAAATCAGCTAGAGAAAACAGATTATCTATTGCATGTTATGGCATATGGGATTATAGCATACGGGGTTAGGAAGGTTGTAGAAGAAATATTTCTCTGATATATTCTAACAATGATTTAATATATCTCTACATTGATCACAGAAACAAAGAAATGGTATAGTGATATGTACCGATATCATCTAATATAGAGGATTAAGCCTATAGAAACTTAGAAAACCCTGAGGATAAAAAACATCAACAATAATGAAGTGCTAATTGAATACAGCAAAGTAATCATATGTGTTCACAAAAGCTATTCTGTTAAGTTCTGGGAGGAGAAAATTGTAAATGAGGAAAAGTAAAGTTCTCTGAAATTGTTACTAAGCAAGAAGACATAATTACATGCCACACACACTCATGAAAATACATGTTTAGGAAGGCTGTGGTCAGTTTTCTTGGGCTCAGCATATTTCTGCTATGGTTCTTCTGCCCACCTTCCATACATTTTGGTACGACTTTGTGGGAAATATTAAAGCAGTTTAAGGACCATACTTCAAAAATCACATAATATAAAAGATTAGGAAAAAGGGTACTAGGGTTTCCAAAATATTCCCCTAAAAAGACAGAATTAAAAAATGGTAGCTGGTCTGTGTTCACACAGAACAGTTTTTATGCAACATGAAGACTTTCTTGGTATGGAATCACAGCTGAGCTTCAGAAAGAAGATACTTTAGAAGATACTTAGAACTTGTTTAGGTAATTAAGTGACATAATCCCTTATAATGAATATTCCCAAACACTAATATTCCCAAGACACTAATATTCACAAACATTTATTATAAACAATCTATTTGGAAAACAGTTATAATTTGCTTAACTACACCTATTTGTAGAGATTCCTCTTATTTTTAGATAAAGATAAATAATTTGTATTCTATAGCAATTTTAAAAAGCAAGTATTTACTTTAGAGTTTATAGCCATTTTGTTCTGTTCCCCCAAGAACACTTTCCAATGTTTAATGCAGTTAAAACAAAATCCAAACTCCCTTTGACCTATAAGACCATTCATAATTTAGTCCTTCCATACTCAAAACTTATCTATTATTTCTCTCCTCCCAGCCAGGCTTGATCCTTAAATGAGCTAAACTTATTCCTATTCAAGGGTCTTTGCTCTGCTCAGAACACTCTTGGGAGAAACACTCCAGGCGTATTTACATGGAGATCTCATTCTTCTCCTTCAGGTTTAGATGAGGGCTTCCCTGATCCCTTATCTAAAGAATCTCCCAGTCACCCTTATCACATTGTATTGGCCTATTTTCACAGCATTTATTACTCTGAAATTTTGAGAACATGGACTAAAAATCCACAATCATGCCAGGCTTTGTGCTACGTGCTGGGAATACAATGACAAAGATGGAGGTATGGAGCTCAGTTTAGCAGAACAAATAACTGAACAAAATGATCATAAGGTAGGATTAGTACTTATGATTATTTTTTAAAGTTATTTTTATACCCTCAACGCACAATTTCTAATGTCATTTTCTCGGAGAAAGTTTTAGCAGTCCCTTGGTTTCTCCTTCCTCCATGAAGTTTATCAAGTAGAATCAGATGAAGGAGTCCTGGACCATATATATAAACAACTGGAAACTATAATCAGAGTTATTATTCACTGAACATCTCAGTAAAATTGAATTAAGTGGATATTTCAATAGACACACTCATAAGACTTTCTTTAGAGGCTATAATAAATGTAGCACTTGTGACCTCCATCGACAATATATTAACCATAGTTTTTGTTTGTTATTTTGTTTGTTTAAAGGAGGGGTATTTTTTGTTTTGTTTTGTTTTATTTTTTAAAGAATGAGGATATTTTAACATTATTTAATTCTGCCAAACTAAATTTGTACTAGCATTTTATTTAAATATACCTAAAAAAACACCTTCATTTTAGGTTGTAGTTCCTATAGCATTGTTCACAGATGTTTTATATGTCTTTACAAAATTAATTTATTGAGTAAGTGTAAAACCCTGTGGCAAAAGATTAGGTCCCCTACTGAATGTTTCCACACCTCTTTGTACTTTTCCCTTCATACCCAGTTCCCAGGTATTTTAAGCAGGAGGAGAAATCACATTCTCTTTTGTAAAGCAATGATAAAGTTTAAGGGAATTGCTATAAAATCATACAATTCAAGTAGTCATCTGTCACTGTGAAAAGTATCACACTATTATAGACAGTGTGGTGATCACATCATAGCATCTATGAATGCTGAATCAATATGCTGTAGAATTGAAACTAATATAATATTATATGCCAAATATAGTATGAAAATAAAAACAGCACCTTGTAAACCAAATAAATAAATAATGAAAGTTTAAAAATTATCTCTTTAAAAAATAATCATACAATTCAAGTAGGTTTAGATCACTCCAGGCATTAACCTGTGAGCTATAGGAATTAGCCTAACTTCTATAATTCTGCTTAGGCATTAGCTTGACATCCTCATGAATTAATAAGACAAAAGTGATGGTTTTCAGGTTGGAGAGTGAGAACAAAGAAAATGCTTTCATTCCACTTTGGTGTTAATGATTTCAGGTACAATGCTGGGAAAAGCACATGTTTGATTAATCACAAATCAAAATATGCAAGGCCACCTGTGAACTTTTGGGTAATATTATACTTCAAAATAAAATAAAAGAGATCAAAAGAGAGATGTAATAGTCACAATCTCTCAGGATTAAGGTCAACAATATATGCTTCAGGCACTTTAATATCAACCCAAAATCAATGTTACCAGTCCTGCAGGACTGACTGACTTAGGAATGTGTCAAATTCAAATTCAGCTTGCTAAGCAAACACAGTACCAATGATTTAAAAAATCCTATGTGGGGGGAAAAAGGCCTGCAGAGTGCAAAATGTAATTTGGTACATGTGCATCAAAATATTTAAACAAATGAATATGGTGTAACTATTTCTCTGACTATGAAGTTTGAAATTACCCAAGGAATCAAACACAGGTAGTGATAGGGCCAAATAAAAGTACTGGGATAAAAACTAAGTGATTTATTTTTCATGTATAGTTTTAAAATCTATTCAAATTATATATTTTAATATTATAAACAGGAAAATTATATTAATATTAACTTAGAGCATCAATACTTACTAGTATTTTCAGGAAATTACAAAATAAAACTTTCCACCCTCCACCCCATATACCCAAAGCACTAATCACCATGTTAAAAAAAAAAAATCCAAAAATACCAGCAATAGTGATTTGAATGCATAACTTGCATATGGCAGACATCAGTACAGGTTATTTTAGTTCTCAGCACTTCATTTCCTCAGCTTATAAAATAAGCACAGATGTAGTAAAAGTGGTTGCTACAGAAGAAAAGAAAAAAGTGATTAACTAACAACGAACTTTAGTATAAGTGTAAGGGGGTCAGACACTGAATAGAAGAAAAGTAGTTGGCGAAGAAGCAGCACACTAGGGTTTTACACTTAGCTCTATTTTTAAGTGCCATTGGACAAGCCAAGAAACCTCCTCCCTCAGCTTCTTGTACTGGTTTTGTTCTGCAACAACTTGCTAATAAGGATGGTTCAGAGTTTAGAGAGAAATTTGAATGAGATTTGGAAGGTGTAAAGGAAATAGTAGCCAATATACTCTGAAAGTCATGCTGTTTTAAATGCAGTGAAATTCCGACACAGAGGTGCTGATAGAGCCCAGCTTGTCCAAACTCTTCTAGGCTTTTCTTCCTGACCATTGGCTGTGCTGACCAACGGCCACGCAGGCTCACCCCCAGATACAGACACCCCCATGGACTTCTCTACCAGCCTCCCGAGGCCCCCCAGCCACTGGACATGCCTGGCTTCTGAGATTCTCTAGGGAGCTACAAATTTTTTACCCAGTTTACGTGATCGAGAGGGTTGGGTAGTGACATTTCTCTCATCCACTATCTCCCTCTGTTAGATCTTTTCTTCCCTTATCCATAATTGGATAAGGTCTTATTCCTAGAAGAAATCTTTATGCTGTAATACTTATAGTGGTTCTGCTGAGCTGACTGAACCTTGATGTAATCCCCCAACTGAAGAATTAAGATTTTAGAAGCATATCTATACAGGTTAGAATTTGATGATTCTTTGGCTTAATCCCTACTCACCAACATACACATATAAAGGCATTATAACTAAAGACAAAATCTAACTAATGTACTCAGGAGGCATAAATGAAAACCATTAAAGACTGACATTTATACTGGTCAGGGGAGGGAACAAATTATTATTCACTGGGTATCTATTTTACCTGTAATATGTAGTGAAAAACAAAAATATAATTATATTAAGGATCTGTTTATATTTCTGTCAAGATTAAACAGAACTAATGCTATATCAGATATAACATTTCCTGTCTTATTTGAAGACACATTTATCAGAATTACTTCATCAGAAACACTAATTCAGTCACTTGATTTGTTAGCTCTACTTAATCATGTAATCATTTAATACTTCATTAATTCACTCAAATCTTTATCAAGCATCTATTATGTGCCAAGCATGATATTATATGCTAGTCAGAACTGAATAAAACATGTCCCATTTTCATACTCGTAGCCTTTTGGTCTACTGCTTTCGTAGTTCAAAATGCTCCCTCCCCTCTCTTGGCACTCATACTCTATGGAAACAAATTCGTACGGAAAAAAAAGCCCTGTACTCTGTGAAACCCTCCCTGACAATCTACCCATAGAGTTAATCATTCATTTCTTTTTTTAAATTCTGTGCTTTGTACCTATGTCAATTTTAGATTAATTTGTTTTGTTTATGTGTCTGTCACATCTATTAGCCTGAGATGTCCCATGTGCATGGAATATGTCTATCCTGATTTTGATGGGGCTATTCTGAATCTTAAGTATCCTATAGTTAGGGCTGGCCGAGTGGCGCGGTGGTTAAGCGCTGGCCTCGGAAGCTGGCGGCCCCAGTTCGGGTCCCACATATGAGGGCCAGTGACACTGCCCTCAAAAAAAAAAAAAAAAGTATCCTATAATTATGTCTATCATAGCACTTTCCACAATGAATTCTAATAGTTAATTAACTCGTTTGTCTTTTTGTTTTGAGGGCAGTGTCACTGGCCCTCATATGTGCGACCTGAACTGGGGCCGCTGGTATCCCAAGCCAGTTCTTACCCACCGTGCCACTCGGCCGGTCCTAGTTTGTCTTTTTGATTGGATACTGAGCTCTGTAAGAGATAGACACATATTAGAAATTATTTCATCTTGTTTCTCTAGTGTAAAAGACATTCCACAGCATATACTGAATGTTCAAATGTCTGTTAATTTTTGACAAGGGTGCCAAGACATTCAATGGGGAAAGAACAGTCTGTTCAACAAATGGTATGGGGACAAATGGATAGCCATATGCAAAAGAATGAAGTTGGACAGAAAAAACACAAATGACAACAAAACCTAACTACAAGAGCTAAACCAATAAAACTCTCAGAATAAAACACAGGAATAAATATTCAATGGATTCTTCGGTATTATACCAAAGTACTGGCAATAACAGAAAAAAACAGATCAATCAGAATTCATCAAATTAAAAAATGGGCAAAGAACCTGAATAAACATTTTTCTAAAGAAGATATACTAATGGCCAAAAGCACATGAAGAGTTGCTCAACATCATTAATTGTTATGGAAATGGAAATCAAAACCATACCCAGTAGGACAGCTATAGTCAAAAAAAGAGCAAATAACTGTTGGTGAGAATATGGAGAAATTGGAACCCTTATGTACTGCTGGTGGAATGCAAAATGGTTCACCTGCTGTGGAAAATAGTTTGCTTGGTCCTCAAAAAGTTAAACATAAAATCACCATATGACCGTGTAATGTTACTGTTTGGTATATGTCTTAAATACCTGAAAACAGATATCAAACATGTACTTGTACACAAAATGTCTATAGAAACATTCACAAGAGCCAAAGGGTGAAAAGAGCCCAAATGTCTAACGGATGAATGGATAAACAAACTATGGTATTCATATACAGTAGAATATTATCCATCAATAAAAAAGAATGAAGTATTGACGCATGCTACGATGTAGATAAACCTCCAAAACATGGTTTTGTAAATGAGCCAGATGCAAAGCATCATATGAATCCCTTTATATGAAACATCTAGAATAGATAAATCCATGGAGACAGAAAGCAGACTGGGGGCTGCCAGGGGCAGTGAGGAGAGAGAGGGGTGCAGAGAAACTACTAAATGGGTAAGGCATGTGAGCTTGGGAACTAGACAGAGGTTATAGACAGAGTGATGGTTACACAGAATCGTGAATGTAGGAAATGCCACTAAATTGTTCACTTTCAATGGTTGATTTTACATTATGTGAATTTCAAACTCAATCATGAAAACATACACGCACGCATGCACACAAACACACACACACACACACACACACACACACACACACACACAGAATGAAGAGGAGAGATTCAGCTGAGTTAAGGATAGATGGTCATAAAGTTTCCTGATTAGATAAGGCTCATCTTCTTTGTCCATGATAGATTTGATCAGTTTTGTAAGCTGGTATTATCTAAACCTGAAAAATGAGTGAAGTGAAGGAATGAGGGGACCTGATCTTGGCTGATATCCTGTGATGTTTGGATATCAGGAAGGGAGTACTCATGTGTTGTGTGCACCCAGATTCTATCTTCAGGACCAAAACACTCATTACCCCCAGCTTCAGGGATGGCTGCCTGTTGATGGCTCAATAATCTCATCCATCTTCTGAAGTGTACCTTCAGGAGAGAGATTTTCAACCCAAATTTACACCCCTCCCCAGGGGCACATTCAATCACTTGTCAGTGAAGGGCGATAATTATACCTTTTATATCATGAAAGCACTTAGTGCTAGGGATAAATCAACGGAAAGGATGGTGATGATCTCTGTCCTGGGATTCTAGACAAAGTACATAGATATTACAATTAAATATGCTAAGTGATATGGTAAGTGTACACAGAAAGGGAACCTAACCTTCTCTTATGGGGGTTCAGGGAAAACTTCCTAGAAAATGTGATGTCTACTCTGAGACTTGATGAGGCAAATGGAAAGGGTGGGTTAAGAGAGTTCCAGGCAAAGAGATGATAACATGCAAAAGCCTAGTAGCAAGTGACAATCATATTTTCAGGAAGTTCATTATAAATAGAACACAATGAAGTTAGAAAAGAATGTGAGTACCTGAAAAAAGAACAGTCTTATAAGGAATACAGACTACCACTTAGTATTTGGCTTTAGGCAAATTACTTCATGGGTTTAGGGATAACAGTCCTTACCTCTATCATTATTGTGAAATTAGGTAAAGTGATAATAAGTGTTATATAACCTATTGTTAATGTTATTACAATTATTAATGCCAACACATGGATAAATATAGTTTTGGTGGTAAAGACAGCCTCAAAGCAATTAGCATTGCAAAAGGCATATAATAAAGTCTGCACACAATGTTTTAAAAAAATCCGATCAATAAACCACCATGGTAAGTTACAAGTAACAGATTTTACTAAATCTTATAAATTAAAAAAAGAAAAAGAAGAAAAATAATTAACACTTACTTAAAATCATAAAAACTGTTTACAATATACAAAGTATTTTTTATAATATAAAAGTTCTTTAATGCCTGGCACCTTGTTCCGATAAACAGTTTTCTGCCTTTCTAATGAGAACTATGACTAGCCCAGGTAAGACAGCCGTGGCTCTCTACGAATCGTAGAGCTCACAGTCAGGACCAATTCCTATTAAAATGTTTTCTGTGAACATAGCACTTGTAGTTAAAATGGACTAAAAAACCCAATGCAGAACCATTGTTGCTTTTCTTATATTATTATTATAAGCAAAAAGGAGAGACTTAAAAAAAAAAAATCTAACCTTGAATGCAATAGATTTCAAAGGAAAATGTGAATGCATCCTTAGTCTGAAGTGGAATCTTGCACCAAATAGCAAGCTTAAAAAAAAAAAGCTGACACTATCTTAAATTTATAATAATTACAGTGTAACAATAGTAAGACTAGCAGGTTTCCAAGCAAAATCATCAGCTACAATTACAAAATACATTTTATGTTTGTCATGAAATGCAGATGCAATGCCAAAACACTTAGGTTGAGCATGCTGCAGACGATATCACCAACTGTTCTTCTGGCAATGAAGTATCAGAAAGTGGAGAAAGTTTCTCAATAATTTCCTACCTGCTGGCCATATTCCACTCTAGGGCTGGATTTTGAGAATTTCTCTCACTCTCTGTCAGCACCCCTCCTGTGCCACTTTCCTTCTCTGGTTTTAGTTGATCCCATTGTGCAGTACCAATATTGATAGACTGCAGGTCTATTTGGTATTGTCTGTCTTCAATTTCTGATCCAGGGTCTCGAAGAATTCCTAAGTTCAAGGCTCTCCTGTAAAGGCAGTGGGAAAAAGTAAACAGATAAATATTTTATGTTTACTTTGTTTACTAACATAGTATCAGTCATTTTTTTTTTTCCTTTGGATCACTGATGAATACACTTGGTTCACCAAATCTATTAGGCAGCTATTAGAAACTACCACATATTACGACTTGAAAATGTATAAAACTTATCGCTTACAGTAATCTACCTTATAATGAATGACTTATTATGTTTTTCCCAGCACTGTGTTTTTCTAACTACTTTCACATACACGATTTCAATCCTTGAGATGATGAGGTTCTATTATTATCTCCATTTTTACTAAAGAGGAAATAATTCAGAGAGGTTGGAAGACTTAGCCAAAGTTACCCAGCTGTATATGACAAAACTACAACCTATATCCAGGTTTTCTGACTCAAAACCCAGTCTTCTTTCCAGTGCTAATAACCTACCTTCCTCAGTCCTTTGATGTCTTGTTAGGAAAAGTGATGGAGCCTTGTTAATCTGTTTCATTTTTCCTACCCTTTGCCTTTGGTTCTTTATATTCATATAGACTTAATTGTTGAGAATACTACATTGTTTCCTGATATAGACATGCAGTGAGGACTACTGGCCCATACAGAGTTGGGACTTTGATCTTACTGGACCTAATGCTAAGAAAAGGAATAAAACTATCAGTAGCTTAATGTTAAATTGAAAGAAGTAAATGGTTAAATTTTTGTGAAGGTTTTAGAATGAAAATAGCAAGGCAGTATGGTAGGGTGGTAAGAACAGGAACAGGAACAGGGTTCAGGGTTCAAGGTCCAGATAAACCTAAGTTTGTGTGACTTCGGGAACTATTTAATTTTGTGGGTTCACAAATGCTTTCAAGTGAGTTATCAAATGGAAAACAATATTTGGCCACTATGAAAGTTTCAATCAACAAAAAAGAGAAATACCATAGAGGATAAAAATAGTTTTACTAGTACAGATACTAAAAAAAAACCTACAATTGAAGGTATTAGAAAAAATACAATTAGGGCTGGCCGAGTGGCATGGTGATTAAGCGCCGGCTTGGAAAGCCAGCGGCCCCGGTTTGGTCCCACATATGAGGGCCAGTGACACTGCCCTCAGAAAAAAAAAAAATACAATTAAATAAATTATATCAATTGAACACTAATGTAAGTAATTGGGGGGTGGGGGAGAGGTAGGGAGCACTGAATCCTAGCATGAAAATGACAGAAGAATCTGCTGAAGACAATGCTTTTGCTAAATAGGTAGTGTGGGTCAGACCATGCACAGACGTTGGTCAAACACTGATGGAAAGTGGATGATTACTGAGACCCAAAATGGCAGATGTCTGGGCCAGTTGCTCAGAAATGGAGATGGCATGCACTGGGTCAGACAAGATGGGGGCTGAGGCTAATGAATTCAAGTGAAGAGAGGAGGAGGGAGAGGACTGAAATTAAATGAGCAGGCAGCTCAGGTGGAGAGATATCAGAGGGAGTTACAATCAGGTAATGGGGGCAAGAGTAGTCATTGGACAAGAAGGCACAGTAGGAGCCAGAGAAATAGAGATGCCTGTTTTCTTTTACTCTTTTCTAACTTAGAAATATTACAATCTAGGAACGGGGATGCAATGAAAGGTAGCCTGAAGTTTTACATGAACCCAAGAATTGCATTAGAAATAGGGCTCTTGTTATGGTCCATGAACACTTCCAATTTGTGCTAATGAAGGTAAAGAAAATAGGAATAAACGAAGGTGCAGGTGGGAGTGTCGCTGTTTTGGTAGAATGCTCTCCGTTCATTTGAATATTGGTGTAATTCTGCTCATTCTTTTTTTTTAAATTGTTTTAGAGGGCAGTGTCACTGGCCTTCATATGTGGGATCTGAACTGGGGCTGCTGGCGTCCCAAGCCAGCTCTTATTCACCGCGCCACACAGCTGGCCCAAATTCTGCTCATTCTTAAAGGCCCAGCTCAGACTTCACTTTCTATGATGCCTTTCCTGATCATCCATTCTCCAAACTCCTTCCCTCCCAAATCTGTGCTCTTAAGGTCTCTATACTTAAAAGTATAATAACATCACAACGATTTGTCAGTCGTTCCTAATATATCATAAATTTTTTGAAGTCAGAAACTAACTCTCCTATTACAATCACTAAATGCTGTTTCAATTCACTGATTTGAACTGACACAAATCTTTACAAATCTCAAGTGGAGAACCTATATGTCCACAACAATCAGACCACACAGTCTTTAAAGATGAAAATTGATTCAGGTCCACATAAATTCTGACTTACAGCAAATATCTTGGTCACTTGGTAGCCTAGCCTAATTCTCTCGATTGTTTTTCCCCATATAAAAGTTACATTTACTTATTTTAAACTAGCCAATTTTTCTACATTTTAAAATAAATTCCTTAAATATATTTTAAGGTGAACTAAAATGCTGTACGATTCCTTGAAAAAAGTACTTTTGGAAATATAATTAGTGCTATATTAAAAGACAAACAAAGGAACCTAGCCCAGCATTAATATCAGGCTTTCTCTTTCCCTTGGTACATGGAGACACTGTATCACAAGAGCACAACCACAAAAACACTGAGTTTCACTGGAGTTTTTCATTTAGGCTTGAGATGCCCCATATTTTCTTGGCCTTAACTTGAGCTATGTTCCTCCTACCATATATTTGTGGAAAACATGAGTTTTCACAGGTCCTTCTTCCCTAAGGAAAAATGGTTTGTATATTGAGCAATAGCCAGATACTTCTAACCATGCTACTTTAAAATTTTCAAACTTTCTAAGAAAAGGTTGGAGAGTTTTTCTTTTTGTTTGCTTTTGAAATTAAATTATGTATTTTTCCTTTTAACCTGATTTGAAAATTCAGGATATTTATAATATTTGGATGTATAAACTGAATGTAAATGTTAATTACAAAACCATTTAAATCTGATTTGGAGAAAATAAGAAAGCAAAAGATTCATGTGAACTTTGGACTCAGGCTTTCTAATGATCATGAGCTTGGAGAAACTATTTCACTTTTCTGTGTTTTAGTTATCTCAATATTAAGACTAGTGTAGATATAAGTAACTATATGACTGAAAAATTATAAATTTTATGACCATTCCTGAAGTCCATTATTTTATAGAGTTCTGAATGAATAGCACATCTAATCATCAACTAATTATAGATACAAAGGCACCAAGATAAAACAAAGTTCACTTTTCTAATTATGAAAAAACTATAATGAACCCTAGAAAGATAAATTTTCTTTAATATTTCCAGAGTCAATTGTTTCCAAAATATAAAACATTAGAAACCTTGCAGGGACCTTCTGACTGAAACTAGAATGCTTGAAAAAAAAATTAAAGTATTTTTTAAAAAACATCTCCGAGCTGTCACCAATGAGCAGTAGCTGCCAAGTCCCTTCAAAGAAATGAAACCAAGAACACTAATAAATAAGAACCCAAAGCCAGCTTTCACTCTTCGGGTTTCTGCTGAATCCTGCAGACACTGATTTTTGCTCCTACAACTGCACAGGAAGCGATAAAGCGCAAGGCCAACCCAAGGTGATGAATCTTCTTAATAGGAGACCCTGCTTAAAATGCTGGGGTCGGGCTGGCTGAGTGGCGCGATGGTTAAGCGCTGGCTTGGGATACCAGAGGCCCTGGTTCAGATCCCACATATGAGGGCCAGTGACACTACCCTCAAAAAAAAAAATAAAATGCTGGGGTCATGAAGGACTGCATCAGTAGTGAAAAGATGAATTAAAACCAGCCCTCCTAGGGAATCTTTTGGTGATGGGACAGGCTTGCATCTTGATAGTGATGGTGGTTACATAAATCTACATATGTGATTAAATGCACACAACTGTGCACACATACACACACACAAATGCAAAAGAACACCTGTGAATCTGAACACAGTTATGGATCATACTGATGGCCTTGGATTTGATATTGTACTAAGGTTATGCAAGACCTGAAACAATAAAATTCCTAGAAGAAAACTTAGAAGGTATGCTCCTTGACTTTGATTTGGCAATGTTTTTTTGGATTTGACACCAAAAGCATGGGCAAAAAAAGCAAAAATAAAGAAGTAAAACTATATCAAACTAAAAATAATGGGTGAACTTGGAGGGCACTGCACTAAATGAAATAAGTCAAAGAAAGAAAAATACTGCCTGGTATCACTTATATGTAAAATCTAAAGAAAAGTTGAACTCATAGAAACAGAAAATAGAAAAATGGTTGCCAGGGGCTGAGAGATGGAAGAAATTGAGAAATTGGTAAAAGGGTACAAACTTTCAGTTATAAGATAAATAAGGTCTGAGGGTCTAATGTATAATATGACAATTATAGTTGACAACATTGTACTGTATAATTGACATTTGCTAAGACAGTAGAACTTAAATGTTCTCGCAAAAAAAAAAGTATATATGTAAGGGGGTGGATGTGTTAATTAATTTAATGGGGGTAGTCCTTTAATAATGTATATATACTATTATCATGTAACCAGTAAAGTCATAACATTGTACAATTTAAATATCTTATAATTTTATTTGTCATTATACCTCAATAAAGCTGGAAAAAAGTTACATTGAGGAAGATTGGCAGGGTAAACAGGACTTTCATCCATGTATTTATATATTGGGATGCCGAAAAAAAATGGGAAAAAATGTATACAAGTGGACACTTTGGTCAACGTTGCTCAAGCAGTAGTTCACCGTAATCAGAAGTGTCTGGACGCTGATGGTAACCACTTTGACCACCCCTAGTAATTGCAGAAGTCAAGTGTCACTTGTATTCATCTTTTGTTATTGGTATATAGTATTACAATTTTAATAGTTTCTTCCTTTCTTAAAATGTGTATACATTTTTTTGGCACCCTGTGTATTTCCAATTTCCTGTGAAACTGTATTTTAAACCACAATGAGAAAAACAAAGCCCTCCTAATGCCCATACAGAAAGGGACAAGGTAATTTACCAACCTATTCATCTTGACCTTAGCGTTAGCAATGGGTACAGAGGGGGAAAAAAAAAATCCCTCTAAGATTTTGCAATCACAAGACAGCACTTGGGGGTTTCAGTTGTTAATTTGGTATGAAACCAAATTTAATATAAATCTGGAGAGGCTTGCTCCAGGTAGATAGTGCTACCCGATGACAGGCAAAGCAAAGGTAAAAGTGAATTTTCTTGAGATGAACTCAATTTCCAATCAAAGAATTTCCAAGTGAAGTGAGAGACTAATAGACAAAATTTACAATTCACACAATTAATAAGGCATCTGAGTGAGGCACAGAAGAAACAATGGGCAGAAAAAAGAGACCCATAAAAATATAAAGTAACTGTTTAAAGTTTTTTTTTGAAAACTATCTTCAAAATATGAGCAGGCCCAAAGAAGATAAACAGACGGCAAATAAATATATGAAAAGATGATTCACATCATCTGTCATCAGGCAGATGCATATTAAAACAAAGAGATACCTGCACACCTATTAGAATGGCCAAAATCCAGAACACTAACAACACCAAATGCTGGTGAGGGTGTGAGGCAGCAGGAAGGCATACTCACTTATTTTTAGTGGTAATGTAAAATGGTACAGTCACTTTGGAAGACAGTTCATCAGTTGCTTACAACCTAAACTTCCTCTTATGACCCAGCAATCACACTCCTTGGTATTTACCTAAAAAAGCTGAAAACTCATGTCTACACCAAAACCTGCACACTATTTTAATAGCAGTTCTATTCATAATTGCCAAAACTTGGAAGCAACCAAGATGACCTTCAGTAGATGGATGCATAAACTGTGGTCCACCCAGACAAATATTATTGGTACAACAAAGAAATGAGCTCTCAAGCCAAGAAAAAACATCAAGGAACTTCAAAGACATTTACTAAGTGAAAGGCGACAATCTGAACTGGCTTTTTAATGAATACGAGTATTTCACCTACGTGGAAAAGGTAAATATATGGAGACAGTAAAAAGATCAGTGGTTGCCAGTGGTTTGTTAGGGAAGGGATAAACAACTGAGCTCAGAGGATTTTTAGGACAATGAAATATGATACTATAATGATGGATACATGTCATATCATGCATTTTCCAAACCCACAAAACGTATAACACCACGAGTGAATCCTAATGTAAACTTCTGACTTTGGGTTACTATGATGTGTCGATGAAGGTTCATCAGTTACAACAACGTACCATTATAGTGGGGATATTGACAATGGGGGAAGTTGTGTATGTCTGCGGCAGGGAGTATAAGGGAAAGCTCTGTACCTTCCCTTCAATTTTGTTGTTAACCTATAACGGAGCTAAAAAAAAAAAAGAAAGAAAGAATAAAAAGGCTTTCAAAAAAAATATGAGCAGGGGACAAGATTTTAATAATAAAAACCAAGTAGAACTCCAAATGAGGATAAAGAAGAAGTGTATATACATACAGTGAAATACTACTCTGTCATAAGAAAAGATGAAATAGTGCCATTAGTGACAAAATGGATGGATCTTGAGATTATTATGCTAAGCGAAATAAGACACACAAAGTCGAGAACCATATGATTTCACTGATAAGTGAGATATAAAACCGAAGGCAACAAAAGAATAA
The DNA here is from genome assembly GCA_033961575.1 of Aselliscus stoliczkanus. NCBI lineage: Eukaryota > Metazoa > Chordata > Mammalia > Chiroptera > Hipposideridae > Aselliscus > Aselliscus stoliczkanus. The sequence goes on from CM066731.1 coordinate 32,510,893, forward strand.
GACAAACAAATAAACAAAAGACACAAACAATAGTTTAGTGGTTACCAGAGGATAAGGGGAGAGGGAAGTGGTAGATGAGGGTAAATGGGGTCAAATATATGGTCATGGAAGGAGAATGACTTAGGGTGGTGACCATACAATGTGATATATACAATAGATGATGTATTGCAGAATTGTACACTTGGAACCTATGTAATTTTACTAACCATTGTAACCCCAAATTTAAAAAAAAAAAATTTTACTCAAGCAGACTAAAACCCGACTGAAGAGATAATTAGTGAGTTGTAAGAGAGATCCAATGAAATCCAGAATGTAATCAAAGTGACAAAGAAATACTGCACATGAAAGGGAGTTAAGATACATGGAGAACAGAGGGAGCAAGTCTAACACATACCTAACTGGAATTGAAGGGAGTTATACAATGAACGGGAAGGAGGCACTCTTTGAAGAAATGATGTTATTCTGCAATTGTACAGAAATGCCAAACCTTGGATCCAGGCAGCCCAAATAATCGCAAGAACTAATGATAAGAAATTGGTAAGTATATGGGTAAACCTAAATGAACATTATCTTTAAGATATTAAATGATGCCAAAATTGTGAGAAAAGAAGCTAAAAATGAGACGTTGGACAATGACTATATATAAACTAGGTGACCAGGTAATTTGACGTAAAGTGTTCTAAAGTCCTTGTATTTGGGAGGAGGAAGACAAAGATATCGAATAACTTCAAATTTTGTTAAGTACACATGTTAAAATATCTAGAGTAACCACTCAAATAATAGACATGGAACATGTATCTTTCAAATAAATGGAGTAAAAATTAGAATTAAAAAGCCAATAAAGTGGACAAATAGAAAAAGAATAAACCCAAATGTAACACAGTAATCACAGTAAATTAAAATGACTTACACTGTCTAGTTAAAAAACTGTCAGATTGGATTTAAATCATAGCTCTATTGTTTTTTATAAAACATACATAAAACTTAAATGCATAGGAAGACTAAGAGTCAACAAAGGGAAAAATATATACGAGGCAAACAGACCCAAAAGAAAGCTGGAGTAGTTACACTGACATTTGACAACACGGACTTTAAGGGGAAAAAAAAACAGACAGATCTACAAGGACAAACTGACAAATAAATCAACCATGATGGAAAATGCCATCCCACCTCACTCAGAAATAGATTAACTAAGCACATTACAAGAAAGAAAACCAGGGGCACCTGGTTAGCTCAGGTGGTTAGAGCGCAGCCTCTTAACACAAAGGTTGCCGGTTTCGTTCCCACCTGGACCAGTGAACTGTACCCTCCACAACTAGATTGAAACAACTACTTAACTTGGAGCTGATTGGTCCTGGAAAACAGCCCTCCACAACTAGATTGAAAACAATGACTTGACTTGGAGCTGATGGGTCCTGGAAAAAATACACTGTTCCCCAATGAAGTTGTTAAAAAAAAAAAAAAGAAAAAAAGAAAACCTAAGAATACCTAAAATTAAAAAAAAAATAATACATTTGATGAAATGGACATTTATAGAACACAGTATCCAAGACCTGCGGAATATACATTTTTCCCAAGCACACAGAAACATTTATAAAAACCATTCACCTGATAGGCAATAAAGCTAGCCTCGGGCCGGCCGAGTGGCGCATTGGTTAAGAGCTGGTTTGGGGATGCCAGCGGCCCCGGTTCGGATCCCAGTTATGAGGGCCAGTGACACTGCCTTCTACAGCTAACAACAGCTCCACCTGGAGCTGGGCTGTGCAAGCACCGGCGACGGTGTAGGCTGCAGCCCCTGCTGCAGTGGGTTGCCATAGGCTACAGTGAGTAGCCGGCAGCCAGCGTGAGCGGTCGGCAGCCAGTGTGAACTGCCAATAGCCGCAGTGAGCGATCGTCCAGAGGCCGGCGACCAATTTGCCTCATCCGAGAAGAGCGCAATGATGATACCAACATGGGCCAGTGAAGCAACATCCTCCACAACTAGACTGAAGAACGAAAGGACAGCAACTTGTCTGTTCCCCTCCCCTAATTCCACAATAAAATCTTTAAAAAAAAAAAAAAAAAAAGCTAGCCTCAACACATTTCAGTGAATTAAAATCATATGGACTATAGCCTCTGAACGTAATACAATTTAGATATTTTATTTAAAAAGAGAACCTGCAAAACTGCCTATGTTTGAAAATTTAAAAACATATTTCTTAGTTATTCACTGGTCAAAAATTAATAATAAAAATTAAGAAATTCTTAAAAACAAAATGCTATGCATCATAGGTTGTGTGATGTAGTTAAATAGCACTTAGAGGGAAATTTCTTGTCTAAAATGTTTGTTTTAGTAAAAAAAGAAAGGTTCAAAATTAATGAGATAAACATAAACAGACAGAATAAACAAAAAAAATAATAGAGGGAAGGAAATAAGAACAAAAATAGTAAAAAACAAAAAAAAAACAAGAGAAACAAAAACAAAAACAGAAAGGATATCAACAAAGCCAAAAATAGACAAACCTCCAGGAATCAAGGGAAAAAAAAAAGAGATAAAGATAGAAGGTCAAATAAACTATCTTAAACTATCTTTGCAATAAAAAAGGAAACATAACTATGATCCTGTGAAGAATAAACAGATAATAAGAGAATATTAAGAAGATTTCTAGAAAACAAAGGTTTTAAGATTTATCATGGCCCAAAATCTCTCCTCATCACTGTCCCTAAAAAACATTTCTTATCCTTTTCCCCATGGAATTAATATTAAGGCCATCCTCTAATATCTTCCACCAATATAATGTTACTTCTTTTAAAAATTACTATTTTAAAACTATATACTGATAGTATAAAACTGCTGGTAATGTAGTAACTGGCGAGAAGCAACTAAGTTCCTCCCTATTCCCCAACTTAGTAAAGACTGTCAAAATTATATCTTCCTATCTAAACAGCTCTCCTTCCAATGAGCTAACTGCATTCATTCATTTAAAGGACATTACGCATTTGCTAGGTACTATGCCAGGCCCTAGGGAGACTGGGTCCAAGGTCCCTGACCTCACATAGTTTAGGGGTAATTACAAAACAGTTACTGCTATAAAAGGTTAGGTATAAAATACAATTGTAAACACACAGGAGAGACATCTGACCCAGACCTAGGGAGCCCAGGAAAGTGGAAGCAGTGTTTAAAAGAGTTTAAAAAAACCCAATCCCATTTCAGACAATGAAGACTGTATTCAGGCAGAGGCAACAACAGGTTCAAAGGGCCATCCTGAAAGAGGCTCTGAATGTTTGGCATGAAGGGAGGCATGAAAGGAAGTAAAGGCATCAGGCCAGTGAGGCTCTAAGCCAAAGACAAGCCTTCTTCACAAAGTGTCATAGTCATGAACAAAGAAAGACCTGAATTTGCTTTAATTATGAAAATTAAGTTTTGGGCCGACGGAGTGGTAATTTGGTTAAGAGCTGGCTTGGGACGCCAGCAGCCCCGGTTCGGATCCCACATATGAGGGCCAGTGACACTGCCCTCTACTGCTAAGATGGTGAACAACCGCTCCACCTGAAGCTGGGCTGCTGTGAGTCCCTGGGATGGCATAGCTGCAGCCCCTGCTGCAGTGGGCTGCCAGAGGCTACAGTGAGTGGCCAGCAGCCAGCGTGAGCGGCTGGCAGCTGGTGTGATCTGCCAAGAGCCTCCGTGAGCGGCTGTCCAGAGGCCGGTGACCAATCTTGCTCACCCGAGAAGAGTGCAATGATGATGATGATGATACCAACATGGGCCAGTGAAGCAATGTCCTCCACAACTAGACGGAAGAACAAAAGGACAGCAACTTGTCTGTTCTCCTTCCCTGGTTCCCCCAATGCTGCCCCCCTCCCCCAATTCCCCAATAAAAAATCAAAACACAAAAATAGAAAATTAAGTGAGATAACATATAAAGAGCCTGGCACAGAAATTGCCACACTATAAAAACCTCAGTAAGTGTTAGAAAAAAATCATTTTCCTTTGATTATTTCCTCAGCTTCATTATAAAGTGATACATAGAAGTGAAATGACTGGAAAGTAAGAAGAAGAAAGATTCACCCCTGGTAAAGTACACATTAGGATTCTGAAAAAAACAAAAGCAAGCAATGACCCTCGATTTAATTAATAAAACTCAATGAATTCTACTTACATCTAATTTGACCTGTTTTATCAATCTAAAACTGTTTTAAATAGCATGCTAGTTAGTATATGATAAATACCTTTTATTTTCTAAGACAAGAAACAGTTTATCATAAAATTTAGATCAATTAAAAATATACTTGCATCTTAATATCATCAACAGAGGTTTAGCCTCCTGAGATATCAAACCAGAAAACATCAATGTATTTCCTCTGCAGGCAGTTAGCTTTCCAAGTATAAAATTTAAATTACTATTACAAATAATAAAGGTAGGCATTTGGCTTATTAGTTTACGTGACTATAAAGATCAACTACATTTTAAAGAATTAACCAGTATTACAAGGTTAAATTTGCTTTGATCTATGATAAAAATAAATACAGGATAACCTTTTTCAAACTTAGAAAATAAAATCTATTGTTTTCTGTTATTACACATTCCCTGAGTTATTTTCAATTCTTTTTTTTTTTTGAGGGCAGTGTTACTGGCCCTCATATGTGGGACCTGAACTGGGGCCGCTGGCTTCCTAAGCCAGTGCTTAACCACCATGCCACTCAGCCAGCCCAAAGATGTGTGATTTTTTTTTTTCTTCAATTCTTTAAACTCAGAAAACATACTGTGGTACACTGATTTACTTTATTACCTAAAAAGTACTTGATTTTCCTCCCAACTTAAAATACTCACTGATCTTCATTCTGTTAAGTATAAGATATGCCCATTTTGTTTTATTCATACTTAAAACTAGTTTCAATTATTCTAATATCAAATGGTTCAAGCAGTTTGCTTTGTTTTTCAATACTAAATTAAGAAAACACATTCAAAATGTTTTCATTAAAATACCATACATTAAGTTTTATTAAGTACTATTAGAGCAAGATGTCTTTGGAAAGATATATTTCACATCTCATGGTACATTAGATTATTTTTTAAGGTATAAATACATAAATGGTTACAGAAATAAAATTTGAAAATAATTTTTTATTTTTTTCAAAAGCTGGAAATCATTTTACAATTTTTAAAATGCTATTTTCCCTAAACAAGGAACTTAAAAATAGCCTGTTCAAAGTAAACAATCTCAGTACAATGCCAAAAATGAAAGTATATTTTATTTAAGAGAGCTTTGATTTAGTACACTACATTTTCACAGCACTAGAAATAACTGCAAAATCATTAGAGCAAAGAATTCTAATAGAATAATACTTTACCAGGGAACTAATGATAGGAAAAGAACTTTATGACTTCAGTATGGACCAAAATGACTAATATTAACAATGTCCATCTTCAAAAAAATACAATGAAAATTTCTTAACAGTAAAAAAAGCTTTATGTTTAATTCCTAATTAAATTTTTCCTAGAAATGTTTGATATAATAAGTAGGAATCAACTTTTTCTGAAATTCACCTACTTCTAAAAGCTCTATGGATTTTGCTCTCCCTCCTTATGGCAGTCTTGAAAACCTTTTAGCAATTCAAATCAGGAAAGGGGGTGAGTCAAGATGCCCATAACTTCCTTACCCTTAACACAAAAAGTTGCTTTATTGGCTCAAATGTAGGAGTTATAATTGTAATTGCTTTGCCCTTCCGAAACTCATCTCCCATACCATTTGAATCATTCAGCAGGTGGTGTAGGAGGATAAACTAAAGTCTGCAATAGTTGGTCAATAATATAATCATAAGGAACCAAAGACGACTTTAAGTATATAACAGGAAACATAGCTTTAATGTTTTCCTTTTTAAATTGATTTAGTCTGGGTCAGGCCTTTGTATGTTTACATAAGGAACAGCTCATGTTGAACCATTTATTGCTCTGTGCTGAATAGGCACATCTCAGGAGCTCACTTTATGTAAAGAAGTAAAACTCATTACTTACAACTCAATTGAGATCTACAAAATGTTAAACAAGCCAGAAAATCGGAATGTAAAAGTAAAATTTATATGTCTTGATTAAATTAAATCTCTACATTTTTATCACCAAGTCTCCAAAAGTGAGAGTAATTTTGAAAGCAAAACAGGGCGGCGGGTACAAATGGTTGACCATGAGGCAGAGACCACATGCTGATTTCCATGACCACTGACTCAGGGCAGGGTGCTGATCTTTCAGAGTGCAGAAGAATCACCTGCGGAGCTTGTTACACTGTTAAGTTTCCATTTGCAGAGAAATCTGACGCAGCAGCTCTGAAGTGGGACTGAGGATTATGCTATCTCCGTCCTTTTTTTAAAAATCTAAATTAGCATCCTTATGGATTATAAAAACCACATTCTGCCACTTAGAACATCAGTCACATATCTTTGATTTGGAACACTGTATCTCTGCTAGCTAAATTGAGGGGAGCAGGGAAAAGTACCAGTAACCCTAAGGCTATTTCATTCATAAAACAGAGAAATTAATATTGCCCTGTCTCCTTCAACAAGCTGTTTAGAGGAAGTATGTCTCTTTAAGCCAAGATCTCTGATAACTCACTTCACCTTGGAAGGCTGGGTCAGTTTCCATTTTCTCATCTTCATGAACTCAGCCACAGGCATAAGGTAGGTTTTGATACATGAAAGCTGAATAAATAACAAATATTCTTCTTTATTCCCTTCATTTCCTTTGGGGACTTTAATCCATCATTTTGTCACTTCTGCATCTTTACCTTTTAGGCTAAAAATATGTTCAAGCTGTCGTAAAACAGACAGACAGACTCTCCGTAAGACCCATATTCCCCTTTAGCTATGCCCTTTCTCTCACATTCCCTTTCGACCAGAAAATTATTTTTTTCTCAGGATTTCTATTTCCTCACAATTTATTTTCTCCTCTTACCAAGAATAATCAGGTATCATCCCTGCTTGTTCTCTGAAATTTTCCTGGAGAAGAACTACATCTGATTTTTGAATTAACAGATCCAATGTATGATTTTCAGTCATTAACTCACCTGCCCTTTCTGGTCCTTTGACAATGCCAAGCGGCAGTAGAGCATGCTGGTAAAAGGCGCAGACCACCCAGTAGCCTGCCTGGCTCCCTGTCTAACTCTGCCACCTACCACTGTGCGCCTTTGGGCAAATTAAATTCTCAGTGCTTCATTTCATTCACCTGAAAAGTGAAGTCACTGAGCGGGATCAAATGAGTTAATGCATGCAAGGCAATGTCTGACACAGAGAAACTATTAATATATACGAAAAGCTATTATTATAACAATTTTGCTCATTCTTGAAATTTTCCTCAATGAGCTTTTGGCTCCACACTCTCTCAACTGTCCTTCAATCTCCTCTACTAGATTCCTTTCTTCTGTTTGCCCCTTCAATATCGGTGAACTCCAGGGCTCTATCTTCTGTTTTATGTTTTATATGCATTCAGTAGCACAACTGATTCCAAATGCCAGTATATGTACTTCTCAATTATATCGCCACTGAAGGAAAAAGATTTCCTAAGATCCCCTTACATTTTCTGATCCAGTCCATTCTATGATGAAAGGCAAACATTGTAAAGACAGGTAACCATTAGAGTTCCAAATTGTCATTGAGATTGCAGTATAATAATACTCCATGAAGAGCATGAATTTTAATGTCATAATAATATTAAAATCCTGTTCTACCACTTACAAGCTATCTATTCTTGGAGAAGTCAACTAAGTCAGTGAATACATCAGTTTCTTCCATAAGGGGAAAATGGTGTCTAGTTATAATAGGTTTTCTTTGGGAGTAAATGTGATAACTTTAACTCGCTTAGTATCTATCAATGACACCTACTTATTTTTACTACAATACTACAGTGGATAAGAAAGACGCTGACTGGCCTGCTTTCAGACTGAATAGTGGTCTCACTCTCTACTATTGGGTTGCTGGAAAAGTCATGACGTATTTTTCTATGCTTTTTGATGCAAAAATGCGTCATGACTTTTCCGACAACCCAATATAAAATCCAAAAGTACACTAAGGATACAGAAACTTCAGTTTAAACAAATGGGCCATATAAATTCAAGTTGAAACAAAACATTATAAAGAAAATAGTTTCTCATTTTTTCAAGTGCAAGCGATAATTTAATAATATATTCATCATGTATTTCATATTCTCAAAAGAAAGAAGGGGTTTATAAAAGTAAAGGATCAAAAACAAAGTTCAACAATTATTAAATTATTTTCTAAAAATTTTATACCTTCTAGAAACTAAAATTAGTTTTTAATTAATACAAATTTTAAAAATCAATTTTACATTAACAAATGGTTTTATTAAGGCAATAATAAAACTCACCTTTTTTCCAGTTATACAAATATTATATGATTATGTGTACAAGTCCACATGATATGAGTAAAAGTAATAATGACAGGGCAGCAGTATTTACCAATTATTTTCTTTTTGATGGCTAAATTATAGGCAATTTCATTGGAATGCACAATATATATCTCTTTCTTCTTAAAAATTTTCAAAATATTCTCACTGGTTAAGCAAATAAGAAACAGGATTTTCATTGTCTATCTTCAGAAAAACATGAGCTTTGGATTTTTTTTCCTTCAGCAAAGAGACACAATTGAGTTGGTAAGTCCTCGTTTGCTCACTAACACTATAAATGGGGTATATCTGCAGATAATTTAAAAAGATACAAGGTATACAATGTATGGTTAATGTGAAAAGTATGCCAAATGATATCAAACAACTCTCATCTCATTGGACATATGTTTGAAAGATATACAGTAACTGAACATGCACTGCACTGAAAAATTTGTTGATGTGATCAAAGAACCCATGTGTGATCTCAGAGAAATTACCGAAAAAGAGACGTACTGGAGAAATGACAATGCTATTTCAATTTTGCAAAACATTTAGTTTTGATGTTGATCTTCAACAAATTGATTATTCATCAGAAGGTTTTTGAGAGCTTAGAATAAAAAGTGGTATATATTTGGAATTATATGAATTAAGAATACATTAAGTGAAACCAAAACTCATTTCCTTTTTGGTTGTTTTAACATGATAATAAAAAATGAGAAAACAACATCAATATTATGGAACTTGATGGTATAAAGATATGTAAATAACTAAGTTAAGACACATTTTTAATAGAGAACTACAGACTTGATGAAAACATAGTAAAATGGATTTAGAGTTGGTTTAACACCAGATCCAAACAAATCTATTTGGAGTCAGGTCTCTAGCAACAGGTCAGAAGATTTGGCTCAATTAAATAGTTTTATCATTAATTTTAATGCAGTCACATAAATCAGTCTCATCAAAATTTCAGGTGACAGTTGGGAAGTGAAGCTAATATGGTGAATGAGAGAATCAGGATTCTATATCATAAAATATTGGAACAAAGTATTTAAATTAATTAGATGAACTTGCACAGAAACACATGCAAAATTCCATATGTAGGTTCAAATAGCCAACTCTATAAGTACAGGATGTGAAAGAGATGGCTTGACAACACTTCACATTTAAAAAGAACAACAACAAAAGAAAACCTAAAAGGTTAGTCTGGTTTTGAGAAAGAAAAGAAATATCAAAAGCATTATCAAATGTGATTCTAGCCTTTTAATTTTTAAATAGCATAACATACAACACATGGTATAAAGTTTCACAGCACTAGGTAATCTCTTTGTTACTATACTAATAAAATAGTGCAATAAACACTATTCTTTCATTAATATCAAACATTAAATTTTAGAATGAGTGCATTTTATTTGCATAGCTTTATTCAACAAATAATATATAATAATTCATTGACAACATGGGATCAGAGATTTTTTTTTCAGAATGTTATAATATATTACAGGTGTGTTTACATAAAATCCTCATGGATTTCTAAAGCATGCAAGTACTTGGAATAAAAGTTAACTTCTTATACATATTAGAGTTCATTAATGGTCTTACTTAATGGTGAAGTTTACAACAATTCCCACATAGGTGACTTTGAAAGGCTAACTGTAAATTTAGTAAAAACCCTGCATACCTTAAATTTCTTTGTTTCTAAAGATGGTAATAAATAGATCATATTTATGTGTCCTTATTAAGAGATAGTCAGGCTTCCTACTTGCTTCTCACGTTTCTGTAACATATCTTTGGCAATCCTCCTGATTTAGGATTTTTCTGTAAAACCTAACATAGTTGAAAGTCAACTCCTATTATATAAATCATGAACTTCCCAGACTTTATTCCAACTTGTTTGCATTCTTTCTCATTCAGATATTTTCTTCATATCTTTTAATTTATTCAAAACAACTGGTTTTGGTACTTAACAGGCTCCTTACTTATTTCCAAATCCAATTTGAGTATCCTATTTGAAAATTTCTATGAATTTCTCTTTAATGTTTGTAATATTCCTTCTTTCTCTACTAATCAATCATTATTCGTCATCTCCAACTGCTAAAATTATGTTTACAAAGCATTCTTTTAAAAATTATCATTTAAATCAGAACTCAGAATTGGCTCCCCTTTACTCAGCTAAAAATTGTCAGCAATATTAATGGTATTTAAACACAATATGAGTAATTAAACACATGTAAAAATACACAACACTAATAATAATAGTACCACTTTAAATTTGTATGCAGTTTAATGGTTTGCAAATGGCCTTCTAATATCATCTCAGGTAAATCACCACCCACTGGGTGCATTAGGTAGACTCCATTTTCCAGATGCTTATGCTTTAGGTAGGGAGGCTGGGAAACCAGAGTCCCAACTGGAAGATAAACTTTCTGACTACAAATTCAGTCCTCCCTTTTGCCTCTTTTCTATACTTAGCAAAGTGAACTGGTTTTCAAAATAAAACATAACTCTATACTTTATTAAAATGTATATATGTGATATATAGTTGGGTGAAAAACTGAGAGATTTCAAATTAAACTTAATAAAGACAATATTTCCAGAGTATAGACTAAACTGGATTTAAAACAAGAAATTGGTTGATTTGGTATATAGCAAATCAACTCCTTTTGATTGAAATGTTGCCACATTATTATATATAGTTTATAATGTATAGAGTTGCTTCAGACCCACAAATATTACAAAACTGGTTAAAAAGAATATGGACCAGAAATCAAGGGTCTTAAATTTATGTACAATAATCATTAAGCAAGTCCCTGTTTATTTTTAAAGGAAAACAGCAGTTTTAAAACATGCATCAATAGTTTAGGAAATTTTTTAAAGACATGATGTTAAAAATATTTTGCATCGCAATATGCAAAATAATCAGAATAAAGATGGTTTCTTTAAGTAAAGGAACCAATCAAGAATCTTCTAATGTTCTAATCAGCAATAAGTACATAGTCTAACACTTGATTTAAAAATTTGCAGTGTTTTGCCTATGGTATACTAGGGTAGTCCCCTTCTCTCACTATACATTAGAAGACACATGTCTCTAAATCTAATATGAGGGCATTACAGCCTTAAGGTATTGCCTCTAGTTGTAGAGAGCAAATGTTTTTCCCTAAGGGTGCTCCATTCACAACTGGTCCTAAAACAATCCTGCTTGTAGTGTCTAATACAACAGTATTAATGAGAAGTGTTTGCCAGGATTTAGAACAATGTCAACTTTCACACTCAGCTATTGGGGATGTTAATCTGATACAATCACTTTGGAGAACAATTTGGTGACATCTGGCAGAGTTAAAGTTATGCATAACTTATGACTAGCAATTCAACTCCTAGATAGATAGATATAGATAGATAGATAGACAGATATAGATAGATATAGATAGATATAGATATAGATAGATGATAGATAGATAATCTCCCCTAGAGTCATGTTGTCCATTACAATGCCCACTAGTTACATGAGTCTATTGAAAATTAATTAAAATTCAACACAATTTTTAAAATTTAGTTTCTTAGTCCCAGTAGTCACAGTGCTCAATAGATGTATTTGGCTAGTGGCTACTTTATTGGACAGAGCAGATACAGAACATTTCCATCATTGCAGGAAGTTCTCTTGTATAGCACTGTTCCAGAGAAACTATTATACACACACACACACACACACACACACACACACATGCACACTCAAGGAGAGTGTTGAAAATTCATTTTAACACTATATGTGATAGAGAAAAATTAAAAACTTATATATCTGTTAACAGAAGGATGGATTAAGTAACCTGGCATAATCATGCAATAGACTGGTAAATATCAGTAACAATTTGTGAATGAGATTATGATTAATCAAGTAATGAATGTTACATGCACGGAGTTAAAAAACCAAGTTGTAGAACAGAGGGAGGTGATGAATATTCTCTATATTGTTCTGATATAGTTTCAATAAAAAGGCCAAGGAGAATTAGATGCAGTGGGAAAGAGCCCAAGCTAGCTATGTAGTCTCGGGCAGCCCTGAGCTTCATTTTCTCAGCTGTAAAATGTGAACAGTACTAAGTAGTTCCCAGGGCTGTAGTGAAAATTAAAGGAGGAAAAATATGTGAAAGTATTATGTAAAGTATAAAATGTTAAGCAAACATTAATTTGTATTAAATAGGGCTTAAAACGGCACACTAAATAATATCTGGGAATTTGAAACTGATTAAAAACTTCTTGGGTAGGTAGGATATAGTTTTTTGGTGGTACATAAAAAATTACAATCTCTTAGTTTGTCAGTGATATTTTACTTATTTAATTTTGCATAAGCAATGACTAGAAGTGGAATTCATTCCCCAATTTAATCAATACAGTAAGCCGATTAAGTAATATTTCAAAATATTCATCAATTATAATTATGACAGCAAATACAAGCAAGTATTCAGTAAATGTTTAGGAATACTTACTATTTGCCAGTCAAGTTCTTTACATGCATTAATTTATGTAATTCTCATAAAAGCTCCACAAGGTAGGTAAGTATGCATTACAGACAGGCAAATTTGGGCAGTTAAGTCCTTTATGTTGGCCAAGGTCTAGTAGGCTAATGAGTGGAAAGGCTGGAACTTGAATCCAGGCAGTCTGGTACCAGAATCTGTGTTCTTTACGAACTTATTATGTGCTTGCATTGTGTTTAATCCTCCAAAAACAGTGCAATACTGGTTAAAAAAAAAAAAAAAGAAAAAAAGCAGGACCCTCCCATTCACCCAGGCAATAAAGCACAAATTCCTTAACTAGGAATTCAAAGCTTCCACAATCTAATCTAATTCACTTTTCCCCACCTCTTTCTCATTATGCTCTTTAACAATCCGCTGATACAGAGAGGAGACTACTCAAGTCCATAAGAGTACCTGCCTCTCTTCATTGATCCTTCTTTCTATCTGGTATATTTGCTACAATTCAACATATCTTCAAGTGTATGACCTAGTTCTAACTCTTCTATGGAGAGTCCGTCTTGTTACCATAGCTCAAAAGACTACAAGAAAATCTACCTTACCTAACATCTATAATTAAGACATGATTAATTATATGGATATGAATTGGGGCACTTTATGATTCAAAACAAAAATGCTGCAAGGAAATTCTGAGGATATCCTTGTCAATAATAAATGTATACACTCTCAAGGCATGTGCTGTCTTCCAAGGTTTGGTTCGAATTTTCTTATTTTGAAAACTTTTTCATATAGAAACTGAACCTCATGAGATGAGGTTCTAGAAAGACCTCCATTAAATCTAGGATTGAACACTATCCAGATTTACAGACATAATTAAGTTTAAAATATTATATATTACCATAGATAAGAATTCCAAATAGTACAGTATTTTATTCATGCATTCTGGGCTTAATTAGCTGAGAATAAACCACTACCTATTTCACTGAGGAATTGAAACACTAGTATTTCACTGATAATATGAAGACATTTTTTTCTTCTTCAGGAAAAAAAGAATATAAAAATATTTTCCCCACCTTATTCTCCAAAATATAGCTATTTTAATTTATTTTGAGCATTAATATATCAACAAGGCAAGAAATATAAAAATATGGAGATAGTAAATGTGATATGCTTATTCTTAATAGTATATCAAACGTTGATTAAATATCAGGCCATAATAACATAGTGTTGACTTTAGTCAGCAAAATATAAAGTATTTGACCAAAATATTTGTTATCTAATTTATTCCACTAATAAATTTTATATAAGTTTTAATTGATACTAGAGAACAATATTCTTTTATAATCTTAAAATCAGGTAAGCAATATTAATATATAGGATAGTTTCTAAATACAGTACCCCTGGGCGTTTTCTCAACTATAATTAAAACAAAAAAGGCAAAGGGTGAATTAAGGCAACATATAAACAATCTAACAATGTACATTTGGCAGTTTTTATAAACAATAATATTTAACCTTTAGTTGTGCTTCTATACCATGACATTTTAACAAAATGGCCTTTCTTCTCAAAGAAAAGAAAATGTTGAGCAATGGCAAAGACAAACATATAAAACATGAGTACAGATATTCAAAATAGAGACTCAAGACCACAGCAAAAAGTCAAAGAATAATTATGTAGTTTTTAGATTTTGGTTACAAAAGAAACAGAAAAACAAAAAGTTTTTGTACCTCTCAAAGGGAATACAAAAGAAACTGATTAGATAAAATGAAATTTTATTCTACTTATGAATTCTTCCAATTGTGTTTTGAAAAGACATGGTCAAAAGTGAAGGAACAGCTAGGAAATGCTTACCAATAAAATTGAGACATGAAAGTAGTGGGAAAAAAGGATATTTTTCACACCTTAGCATTTGCGTTGAGGCCAAAGTATTCAAAATCAAATTTATGAACCGAGAAATAATGAAGTCAAACAGCTGTTAAAAACTTAACAGCTTAGCTTGTGATAAATTTTAAATTTCTTTCTGTGAACACCGTGAAGTATTCCTTAAAAACATAACTGTTTATAGAAATAAAGATGTGTTTTCTGCTTTAGAGTATCAAAAAAAAAGAAACAGAATATACCTTCAATAAGAGTGACTGTTTCCACTAAGAGGAGGCATTATTATACTTACTTCTAAGAATCTCCTCTATCACCAATTTCTCTAACAATTGTCTAGTACATTTATTCATGGTATTTGTTTTATTTTATTATGTACAAATACTTCCTTCCCCATTCACACTATCTGCTATTCATTTTGTGTGCATTAATGAAATCTCATTTATATTAAAATACAGAATTCTCCTTCAACATTAACACGTTTTTGAATTACACTTGTATACCTATATCTTAACATGTTGCAAAAATGCAAAAGAATGTGCAGAAAATTATTGCACCTTTTAAAAAGGCCAGTTGAATAACTGTTTACAAATAATTGGTGAAAGATCTTAGTCATTAATTTTCTTTTTTACTTTGTACACTATTATGCTTACAATATATAATCATGATTATTTTGATCGTAAGTATTAAGATCAAAGCCATGACCTAAAAATGACTTAAGCTATGGTGACAATATCTTCACCTTAGAAAACTAGTGAAACACTTTCTTACAAGATGAAACAAACGCAGATGCTACATTAGTTATCTAATTTACAAAGAATATATAAAAATTCAGTGAGTTCTTCCCTTATATTTTAAAATTGAAATATATTTCTTTACCTTGAGAAATGATGTTTAAAAAAATCAATCCGTTAGTATACTTTAAGTATAATTACAAAGATGATTAAGTATGTTCCATGAGGGTAAAGACTGTGAATATTTTTATCACCAGTACAGACCACATCTAGCAGAGAGCTGGTAAGTAGTAAGCATTCACAAACATTTTTGAGGAAATAAATAGATGACATAATAAGACTGTTTTATTATGTAAGGATGAAAAGATAAGGTATTTCAATATTATAGAAAGAGCCTGTTTGGCAGCCAGTACATGCCTGCAGTCTTAGTCAAATTAATGTATGAATGACATAATGCCCAGCACTAGCACTGAAAGAGAGAATACGAAAATTATCTGTATATGCATATGAGGAGAAATGATTAAACTGGTTCCTCAGACAAAATAACCCTAAACATACATACATACACACACACCCAGGGTCGAGCACATATTTCTTTAAAATTACTGTTGTTGAGTGCTGAATGACTAACAGGTGAGATAATAATATCATATTAAAAATAAGTTTAAAAAGTTTAAATAGACCCAAAAAGTAAATATAAAAGTCAAAGAAAAGATGAATATGAAAGAATAAAGAATCTATTTTCATATATTTCATACTGAGTAAATAGGAAAAAACCCTAAAAATTTAAACTATCTGATCACAAAGATATGATAGATATAAAACTGCCATTTTTTCCCCTACTTTTTAAAACTGCAATTACAGACTTCAAATTAATCTAAAAATATCTAGAAAACATCCATAAACAAAAGCAAGAAAAACAACTTCTCACAGACAGGTAACTACTTTTGACGATTTAGCCTGTAACCATCTAGGGCTAATCTATTCACATGTAAACATGCACATGAATAACATCATACTATAAATGCGATTTTTAAAATCCTTTTGTTCACTTAACAAATACCTCAATTACATTTCATGTTAATCAAATAGGCACACATATTATCCCTATGGTAGGTGCTTAGAATTTTCCTGCATGAATTTACTATTTTTATATTAACCAATCCTCTACAGTTGAACATTTAGATTATCAAGTCTTTGCCATTATATATAATCAGCTAGTGCTGCTCATTTTTGTTTAAAAAACAGCCGAAATCTATAGCACTTGAGCATTTTACTGCTTCTGAATGAATGTGTGACCTTAGAATAGTAAAGAGCATATGGAATCATCAGCTCTGTTTCATTGAAGGTATATAATACTGCTGACAGCAATTGTGTCAATACTTAAGACACACACCCAGGGAAACGACATTATAAAGCTAGTTTCTGTACTGAACTTTATATGCCCATAGGAGATTGGGAAGCAAATGCTGACTTAAAAACCAAGTATCTAAGGTAAAATGAGGAAACCTAAAGAGCATCTATCTACAGTAACGTTAATATTGTCAGCCTCTAACTCTTAATCATCTCTTTCATGAGAATCTAGGAGGATTATCCAATTATGAAAAAATAAATACTTTAATGAAAATGGGAGGTGGTTATTAAAAAACAGTATCCTTAATTATAATAGTGCTGCTAGGTATAGTTAATAACCCTATATATTAAGGAAGGTTGAACTTCAATGCCCTGGACCACACCAGGGTCACAATTGGGAGCAGAACAGTGATCAACATATAAAAGCCACCGAACACATGAAAGGAATTACAGTACATCACACATCAAACATTTTGGCCTGGTGCTTCCTTCCTCTAATTCTACTGGCAGGAAATGCCCTACATATCCTTTGAGGTGACCAGACACATTTAAAAGTAGTCTCTTGTTAAAAAATCTCTTGGATACTGCAGTTTTCTCTGAAGAGGAGAGGAACTTCTGCTCAGCATGGCTGCACTACATTCCTACTTGCAGCACAGAACTGGGGCTCCGCTGGTGAGGTACTGTAACTGCATGACGGAGTGTCTTCTGCAGAGGGTTAAAAAGGGATAGAAAAGAAACCTGGAAAATACTTTTCCATGTTGCGTATGATATGATTCACTCAGAAATGTTACAGATTTAACTATTTTATTATATATATGTAAATCAAGTTAAATACTATATAAGGAAACGTGTTTGGGCCTACAATCACCTTTTAAGTTAGCTTTTCACCTGAATATATTTCTGGCACTAAGAATAAATTTTAAAAGACTCTCTCTTTAATATACCCATATTTAACCTGGAAAATGTACAAATGATTCTGGTACACTATTCAAAATGAAGGCAGCTAAATTTCTGAGGACGAATATTTTCAAATAAAAGAATATGAAGTTGGAAAACATAGTGAGAGATTCAGATTGAAATGTAACTTTCCCAGAGCGTTATCTATTGTGATAATGAACTATATTATATATAAAAAAAATACTTGACCTTGATTTTTGTGTTTCATTCTATAGGATAAATATGCTTACAGAATAATTTCAGAATGACAGGATAGTTAAGTCATTACTGTATATTTCATTAACATCTATTCCATCACCAAAATGAACAAATGACATTACAATTCTCTTTCTCTCTATGTTATTTTTTCCTTAGTTTTGGATAAATCTTAAAGTTTAGTGGTACTATACCTCAGTTTTATCAGGTGTTCTGTAAAATCACCTGGAAATACTGAGGTTGTGTTTCACTGAACATGAGCTTCGTGATGTCTACTCAGAACTTAAAAAGCTGGGAATGTACTCAATGCCAAAGACACGCTGTCCACAGTGTGTTTGATAAGCTGACATGGGACAGGAATTCCTTTCACTGTTGTGTCAGTTTATCAAACCCATACCTGGATGACAGTCGATTCATTTAGAGCACACTGGAACCTTGGAATACAAAGCATTATTTTCCTTTTGAGGCTATGTATTCTATGATGTACAAATACCACATACATATGTATATGACAATTTGCACTGAATAACTGTACAGTTAATTATTCAGAGAAATTGGTTAAAAAGCTCACATTATGATTAAAGTTATTAATGTGTGCCCTATGGATTTCTATAGTGAATGGAGATGTTTATTAATAAAACTTTTAATCTTTATATAGTTTTTATTTTCCTTATATTCATTAGTTATTTACAAGGAAAATATCACAGTAGAAGAATATAATATTTGATATTAAGATATAACCAACTGAAGCTAAAAATTGTGCTTTAAATCTGATCAAAATCATTTATGTTTTGAATTGTACGATTTGACATTGGCTCAGAAACCATGTCAAGCAGACTTAAAGATGATAAATATGTTGTAAAAAAAAATTTCACAATTTAAAAATTCATTTTTAACATTTAGTTATGTCAAAACTAATGTACTGGGCTGGATTGAAATGAGGAAGATTTCTGGGTGCTGGGTGGTGGTAACATGGCTATATACATATGTAAAAGTTCCAGCTGCATACGAATGACTAATAAAGCTTTTCTGTATATAAGTTACAACTCAATAAAAAATACTTTAAAGAAATGAAAACAGTACAAATCAGAAAAAATTAGCTATGTGCTTATTTTGTGTTTATTTTTGCAATCACATTTGTATTTTTCATTCCCTTTGTCAATGTGGAATGATTTTCTGGTATCTAGTTTTTACTCAAAACTGAATGATAGATATGCTGGGCAAGAATGTATTTCAGATGGAGGAAATACCTGTCTTCAGCCCAGAGAATGCGTGGTCTCCAAGCAGAGGATGAATATTTCTAGTACATAAAACAGGTAAAATTGTACTGTTTAAGTTAGTGAACTCACTAAATTCAGAATAAAATAAGACATATTTCAAAATGTGAATTTAGTAGCTATTGCTTAAATTGTACATTAGAAAATAATAATTTACTTGATCTCGTGTGAGAATTACAAGGATTTTTTTGAATAGTAGTACCTTATTAGTGATTAGTATGTGCTTTACACGTTGTGTAGAGGTAATTTATTATTAAATTAAAAAGGTATTTATAATTAACTAATAATACATATTAAATGAAAGCACAGATGCCTGCTTCCTAATTTGCTTTCTAATTAGCTTCTGTATTTATAAAGGGGATAAGAAGGATTTGGGTGAAAATAAACTAGTCAACAAAGGATAAAATGGGTTTTCCTCAGATTGTGTTTACAAAGCCAACACTGCAGCAGCTCAGTTTACAAGCTTCTTAAGTCAAAGCTGGTCAAAGATAGATCTATCTACCTACTTACAGACCTGCCTACCTACCTACCCACTATCATATATCTCTAGTATTTAATCCTTTTAGGATGATGAATGGGGTAGATTATATGAATAACTATAAGAATAAACAGGTTACTCTGTAGGTACAATATTCAATCTTTGTTATTAATGAGAAAAAAATGTAATTCATCCTTTGCATCAGACACTTAGAGAGTTACACAATGCTTCACTATTTTGTAGGAGCTGCCTTGTATGTTAATGGTTCTGGTGACCAGGCATCATATTTCAGAGACTCTGGAGATTAAAGTACAATATGATTTCTCTCATTTGTCTTTAAGTACAAAGTTGTTTAGATAATAATTTCACATGATAATGTAGTGCCTCAATGAAAATACACATTCAGGAATCCATAAGATACTATATATTCAGCATACTTTATATAACCGTGATGTATTTGAAAGAAGTATAAGACAGGTTTTTTCAAGTTCATAATAAAATTGTTATGATGTTAATCCAAATACACTGTATTATTCAGTAGATTCTTTCCAACATGAATTTCTAAAGGAAAGTATCAACAAAAACAGGGTTAAATACATTTAAAATAACACTCCAAAATTTATGACAGTAGAACTGATAGTCATTTTCAACACTGTTATTGAGGTAGCTTTTGGCAGCAAATATAAACAGATTCATGGAAACCTACATCCTGCTACAGGAAGCCACAAAAGACGCAGTTACTTTGGTGAGGGCCAAGTACAAATCCAAAGCCTTCACACTAGATCAGCTGAAGAACCTAAAAAGGACTAAAAGTCTGCCAGTAGTATTTTCAAACAAAGCTTTTAGGCAAGTTATTCGAAATACCTACTATCCCAATCTCTCTGATTTGCTAAAAGGGAGTTATTTGAAACCAAGACTAAACATTATAGGATTAGAAACATAACGTCACTAGATATGAAAAGTACCTTGCCAAAACCCAACACAATGGTTATTTTGGGAACATTTATATAGAAAGAAAATTAGGAAGAAATGAAAAGTTGTGAGGGGAATTGCATAGTTTTGTGGCGATTTTTAGAATTTAAATTTTATAATGTATATGAGAACTACAGTACAGTTAAAGTGGGTAATAAACTACGTTTAAGAGAACCCATAAAAACATACAGAGGAGAAATGCCATACCTTGTGCTGTATCTTCACCAGGAATTAAAACAAAGACTATTATTAATATTCCAGAAAAAGAATAATTTTCATGTTTTAACCAAAAATAATTGTTTGTAAAATATACATGCATAATTGTTCATGATGATATTAAGCTCATCTATGAAAGGATGTTAATCTCATCTCTGAATTTCTATTGGTCATATGCTTAAATTATTCATTTACTGTTTGGGCCTATGTATATTAGGTATACATGTAAAACGAGATAAAAATTAAGTTAATCTCAACCATGAATTTCATAGGTCACACCAATTTAATGTTAGTTCACACTGGGAAGGTTAACCTTTGAGAAGTACAGATGACCATTAGCAGTTAAAAAATTACAAAAGGATATTGCCAAGATTTTAATGTGTGAAACAATTTTGTTGCCTGCAAATGTCTACATCTTGGATTACATCAAGGCCTATTTATTTAAAATTTTAAACAAGATACTTGATTCCTGATTTTTGGTAAATTATGATTTTAAAAATCCCAGTCAACTGATTACACATCAAAGTAATAAAAAATTTAAGAAACATTATACAGTAGTTCAAAAAATTCTGCTTAGTTTTAACAAGCTTCCATTTAAGAAATGTGCATTTTTTTGGTTGAATATTTGTTACTGAAATATTAGTCATAAAGTGACTTTTTATAATGAAAGATAAATAGTCTCTTCAACTATAAAGAATAAAGCATATTTTTTCCACTCATCCTGTGATTGATGGTATCACATCAGGCTCACTGTGAGAATCAGAGAATAACCACTATTGCAAAACTTGCCTATAAAAAAAGCAATGAACAGAGGGGAAACAAATTCTGTATATAAAGCTGGAAGAATTCTATAATGCAAATCTAAGAGTGAAAATGAATCAGCTCTCTTAACTTTTGTAATTTTTTAAAGGTAAAATCTCATGAATTAAACTGCCACAAACAGGCTACACCTGTCAGAAGACTCGTTTATAAAAGATGTCTTCAAAAAGTTTGCCAAAATTATCATGGATTTTTCATATAATGCTTGTAAACAATTTTTAAGACAATGAAATTCTGTATGGAGAAAAACTGAAACCCAATACTAGAATCAAATCTATTAACTAAATGCACTAAAAAGGATTAGCAAATGTCTGCAAAAAAAGAAATGGCTGAAAAATTCAACAACTGACAAAGTTTTTAAAAAGTTATGGGATAAATTAGTCACAGATAAAATCCCAGAAGGGACATCAGAAGACCCACAAATATTTATGGCATGAACCAAAAGCTGTATGCAGAAATTCACAAATGTCCCATTACAAGGATATATAGTTCTCTCAAGTAAAAGATGAAAGTTAAGAAACTTGTGATTAAAAATACAACAAAAGAAAAAAGTTCTGTTTTGAATATTTTAAAATTCTTTTAACAAATAAAATATTTTAGAAAAAGGTATGAAGTGAATGTTACAATCACTAGTTTGTTTTTTGAAATCTTTTAGAGTAGGCATTACAAAAATTTTGTGAATTTTTAGACGGTACGGCCGAGCAATAGTATATAGGGAGTCAACATATAATCTTAAATGGTTTCCAAATTTACTTTTTTAATTCCGTAAGTATTTTCAGATATGTAGCTTAAACACAATATTTCTCAATTGCATGCAATTAGGGGAAAACGTCCAAGTAACTAGAAATCTTCATGACATACTTATTAAGGTTTGATATAATTTTGGTGTATTAAAAATACATGTGAACAAACAGTACATAGTTGCTTTAAAATTATACAAAGTCAGTATTTTTTAACATAATTTAGAGAAAAATGGTACATAAGAATATTCTGGGATGAAGAAAATAATATAACAAGGAAAAAGAAGTTTTAATTTATATTCTTTTATAATTTTGAGATAGAACTAGAGTAATAACAAAATTATACTAAAGTACAAAAATTAATTTTTAAATATTTATGTTTTATAATCATTTAAAATATCTCATGAAATAAAATTCACAAAAATATAGTTTATTATTCAGACAAATCTATGGTAATATTTACATCTGGTCATGACTCACTTCAGAGTTCATAATAGATAGAGTTCAAATAGATGACAATCAAAAATCATTAGCTAAGGAGCTATTTTCTGTAGATCTAATGCAGTAGTAAGTACAATCTAATTGAAAATGCTCTTAAAATAGCTTGTATGTTCATAGGTAATTCCCTAAAGAACCAAAGAACTGAAACACTAGGGTTATAAGAGTTTTCACTATAAATTATGTCTCTAATATCTGTGCCATCCAGCCTGGAATATTTTAGGGAACTTAAGGAAAATGTAAAATTGGTACCTACTGTTATTTTCAATTTAGTCACTCTTAACAAGAATATTGTTAGGAACCCCCCACCCTCCCCCAAAAAACTAACATTAAAACAATAATAAAATGTAATAGAATATAAATGTGAAACTTCAAAAAGAGTTTCAAATTTAATATTACACACTAGTTAACTATAGGTTAGTTAAGTAAAAGCCAGTCTGTCTTACATGAAACTGAGTTACAGACAGCAAAACGTAGTGGTAAAGTGCATGCACAATGGAAACTGGTTCTGTCTCTTTTTATGTGTGACCAAGGAGAAATTATTTAATGTGTAAGGCTCCATTTTTTTTGTCTCTAAAATACATATAATAATACTATCTGATTCTTATGGTTATTATGAGGTAAGCATTGCACTGAAAGCATGAAGGACATTCCTTGACACAAAGGAAGCTCTCAATAGATGTTAGCTATTACTGTTGTTACTACTAGTAATACTATTATATTACAATTGCAGAAAGTAGGTCAGACACTGGTCTAGAAGGCCAAAGAAAGAGGAAATTATTTCTAAATAAAATGATTATGAAAGCTTTCAAAAAGAGATAATTTAAGTGAGACATTAAAAGACAGATGTGATTCTTAAAATTTTTTTTTTTAAATTAATAAGGTTGAACACCAAAGAAAAAGATTTTTAAAGGATCCCAAACCTAACCAATGTATTAGGTTGTTGGAAAAGTCATGACATATTTTTCCTATGTTTTTCATTGCAAAAACGTGTCATGACTTTTCCGATAACCCAATAATTTTTATAACAAAAACTCTTTGAGAAGCTGAAGCGGAAGAAATCTGTATTTCAAGAAATTTGAAAACATACATAAACATACTAAGTATTATTGGGTAAACAAAATATTTCACTGGAACAAGTGTCACATGTAAGAAAGCAATTAGTGATAAGATTTCAAATACAGGTTGAAATCTGATCATGGAAGAATATGCACGCTGGGTTAAAAGACAGGGATTTGTCATGTTAAAAACTGAGCACTATGACAATGAACTGAGCTGCTATCATCAAGTAATGTTTCAAAGTGGTACATTAAAGCCAAATGCCTACAATATTTTAATTCACTCAGTAGTGAATTGTGAATCACATGGCCTTTGAAATTCACATGGTAACAAAGAACATTTTAGCTATAAAACTTTCAGTTTCCTATTGGTACTGATATATTTGTTCTGTAAAGACCACCGTAGCAGTAGTCTCACTGAAGGAACAACTCAGTTTTCCTTTTATAGTTTTAATGTTTTGAAGTCTGGAATGTCTGGGTCACAATATATGCTACAAAACTTTTAAGTTTTAATGAAGCTTTTTAATAGTGGAGAGTATTTTGTTGGTTATAAACA
Source organism: Aselliscus stoliczkanus (assembly GCA_033961575.1). Classification (NCBI taxonomy): domain Eukaryota; kingdom Metazoa; phylum Chordata; class Mammalia; order Chiroptera; family Hipposideridae; genus Aselliscus; species Aselliscus stoliczkanus. The sequence goes on from CM066731.1 coordinate 32,535,456, forward strand.
AAAAATAATCTTTAAATGGTCTTTTCATCTATGCTCTCCAAAACAGCTACTCAAAAACAGGCAAGTATTTCAGCATATGATGACAATGAAGGTGCCCACAATATATTACTAAGTTAAAACAAACACAAGTTGCAGAACACTGTAGAGTAAAATCCCATTATTTAAGAAAGTCTATCTCTCTCTCACACACACACACACACAAACACAAACAATATGGTCTAAAAGAGAGCCAACCTAAATATTAACAATGGTTACTAGCAAGCACAGAGTAAGGATGTAGTTAGCACTCAGAGTAAGTAAGCTCTGGTAAGAAGAGGAATTTCATTTTCTGTGGCCACACGTCAGGGTTATTTAATTTTCCTTTTTTTAAAAAGGGACAACATTACCCATTTATTTAAAAAATATTAGTAATACAGGTTTATTAATAGATCAAAAATAAAGGTAGATTTGCTATAAAAAGTATCATTCTACCAATTACTTATAAATTATTTTTTAAATCTTATTTTAACTTTTCATATTATAATTTGATAACAAGCTGACTCAATAATGATTAATTAAATTGTAAACAATATTTTTTAAAACCATCAGTATATAAAAAGAATTTTAAAAACACATCATTTAGATGTACAGAAAAAGTGATGCATTTACTTAAATAGACTCAGGGATAATTAATGTTAATATTTTTATTCCCTCCACTTTTAAAAGCAAAAACATTTGAATAGAATGGCACAACACTTTTCACTATTCCTTCCTGTGAAAGCTGCAAATCTGGATGGAACTTCTGGAATCATGACTTCCTCTTACAATAATTTTCAGAAGATGCAGGGCAGAATATTGTAAGGACATTTACAATAAATTTGGGACCACAAAAAAAAAGTTTAAGGTGCCAGTTCATAACTTCTGATTTTGCTTATTTCATCAATTGTGGGAGGTATTGAGACAAAGTATGAATTATGATATCAAATCTATCAGCATTTCACACTGCAATTTCATTGGCTCAAATATTGTGGATGAGGTCTTGAGTTCCTTGAAGGGATATACCATAAGCTCCAGTCAAAAATATATACCAATCATTGGTGTCTAGTACACTGTAGGCACTCAGTAAATATCTATTGAATAACTGAAATAATTAATCAATGTATATTTAATAAATAAATGAATTAAAGTAATAAATGAATTAATGTATGTATGTACACATGCAATGGAATGGCATAAATGTCTCAAGATCCCTACTGTTCCAATGACTGATATAGGGCTATTTTATCTGCTTCTCATATTAAATCTATTTTCAGAAAATAATTCGACACAATGAAAATTAAATCAAACTACTTATCAATGAAATGTTTGGAAAAGTCTTCGCAGACAGAAATAATATAAATCCAGTATAATTTTCCTATAGCAATTATATTATGAAATGGCCTAAAGTAATGACTGAGACCTATGTCCATTTTTGATAGAGCAACCATAAACTCTATAGTTAATGAGCTAGAGATGATGTGCCAGCACTTGTAACTACAAAGTTTTTAAAAAAATAGATAAATAATTTATATAAGAAAAGTGTGACCAAAGTTATTAAATTCTTAATATAGTTAAGTTACACGTATATTTAAACATTTTAATCTTACTTCATTATAATCCTTATTTTATTTTAATTTCCTTAAGTCGGCCTATGAAAGAACACTTATCAGCATAGGTAATTTCTTTTCTCATCTGCCCTTATAATCTTTTACTTTAATTGTTTCTCTTCTTCGTTTTTAGCTTGAGACAAGAATGTAAATCATCTCTCAGGAAAAAGGTTAGTAATATAAAGGAAAAACTATCAGGTTAGACTACACTTCAGATCTATGGTATAAGTCAGGGAAATGGTTGAGTTGAACACGTCATAGAACAGGAGAATCCAGCTGAAAACAAAGTGGGAAATGGTCTTGTCCAGGAATTAGCAGTTGCAAGCTAGGTAGATCAGTAGGCAAGGACGAGGCAGGTAAAGTGGGCGGAAGGCTAAAGGAAGGGTTCACAAGCCTATACAACACTGACTAAACAAGATGTTATACACATGCTGTTGTTTTCCAATGGATCAGATCCTTTGGAGAGTAATAATGTACAAATTCACATAAAATATAAGTTAATAAAAATTTTCTGAATTATAGATTCCAAAAGTTAACAACTGCTATCAACTGAAAGTCTGAAAATTTTGAAGCTCAAGACTGCAAAGAGGATGATCTTGTTAGGGAGTAGGAAAGTGTGAGAAAGTTTTATGCTCACTTTTTGTCACAGAGCCTTTCACAATGTTTGAATGTGTAGCATTAAAAATTACTAGCATTCGGGCTGGCCGAGTGGCGCGGTGGTTAAGAGCTGTCTTGGGAAGCCAGCGGCCCTGGTTCGGGTCCCACATATGAGGGCCAGTGACACTGACCTCAAAATAATAAAATAAAATAAAAATTACTAGCATTCATTAAAAATATTTTTTTATATCCTCTCTTTACAAAAGGTTTGCACTGATCTCATCTGCTCCACAGGGTGTGGTTTGTGAAGCAGAGTATCAGTATCACCCAGTATCAGGGTCATACCCAGTCACTCAGGACCTTGCTAGAAATGTGGAAATTTAAGCTTCATTCCAGACCTCCCAACTCAAAACCTGCGTTTTAACAATATCCCCAGGTGATTTGTACGCACATTAAATTTAGGAAGCACAAGTCTAATTCAACATCAATCAAAATCTGCTCTAAGCCTTCTGTGGGGTTTTTCTTGATCAGCCTCTGCAACATCAGTGATGGGGAGCTCACTACCTCCTGAGAGTCAATATTTTCAGAAATAAGCTCATCTCCATCTGCTCAACTCCCACACTAAATCCTCCCAGTTTTCCTTCCCTCAGATTATTTCTTACTTCCAGTTGCTTTGGTCATGCAACTGAATTATCCTTATCTCTTTTGTTTCAAATGCCATGAATAATCCATCTGCAATTGCTCTTGCTTTTACCTTTAAAACATCTCCAGAATCTGACCACTTCTCATCGCCTCCACAGTCACTACCCTGGGCCAAACCACCACCATCTCCTGCCAAGATCATTGTAAGTCACAAAAATCTCCCTTCTCTCCTGCAGTCTATTTTCACATGCTGGCCTCAATTATCTGCTTTAATATAAATGAAATCACTTCCCTTGCTCAAACCGTCTGAGGGCATCTCATTCGATGAAAAAAAATCAACCACTCAATAATCAAAAGAACTTGATATCACATACTCCATTAACTCAAATAGTAGAAACAATCCTTAACATGGCTCCTTTAGAGATCAATATCAATCTTCCATTCATTTTCCTGAACTGAAACTCCCTTTGGTTTTAAATGTGTATTTTGCCTTTTTTCAAACGTATTTTTTCAAACGTGTATCTTTAGTTTCTTCTGGCAATCCCTTTATTTCTTTCTGCAGGTAGGTACTCAATAAACAATGAAAACATTATTTTAAAATTCAGCATGTGTAAATTATTTTCCCTCAGGATACCTCACTCAAAATAACAACCAATGCCTCGCAAAGGCCTGTAAGGCTCCTCCGTAATGTCTCTCATCTCACAGCCCACTCACTACATCCCCACCCCCCCCAGAACTGCTTTAGCTGCCACTGGTTTCTCTGCACACTCCTACTCCAGGGCTATTGTGCTTTCTCCCTGAGGCATCCTCTCTGATTAGGCCTTGCTTTCTACCTCTCGTTCCCAATTCCTATCTTCTCCCTGTTGCGATGCCTGCCTAACACTTAATGATATTCTAATATACCAGAATAATCTATTTATTAATTTGTAATGCACTCTCTCCTTCAATAAAAGCATACTCCATGAGTGTGGGGCTTTTTTTCTGTCTTATTCATTGGTGTACACCCAATTCCTAGAATAGTGCATGATACACAGTAGGCTCCCAATAAACATTTATTAAATAATGACTAATTAGTGAATAGCTCCATTTATTATTAGCGTTTTATAAATGGAAATATCTTCATTCTATTGAATTTTTTTTTTTTTTTTTTGAGGGCAGTGTCACTGGCCCTCATATGTGGGACTGAACCGGGGCCACTGGCTTCCCAGGCCAGCACTTAACCTCCGTGCCACTCGGCTGGCCCCCCATTCTGTTGAATTTTAATTGGTGTCACTGCAATATCCATGAATTTAACAATCCTAGGTCTATTCTTAGCTTCAGAAGGAATGAAGCTATGCCCTCTAACACTATAGGCCGAGTATCTGAACAATGGTTCCATGTCCCCTAAAAGTTTTCTCATCTTCATATTTAAGGTCTTTAGTTACTTTAGTCTTATTGTTGTTCCTTCAAAGATAATATGTCTTTTTTATACTGGTTGTATCTAATATTTTTCTCTTTAGTGTTTTTTAATAATCAAAATGACCAACTATGTCACAGACAGAGGCTCTCCTCCTGTCCTGGACCTAGAAACCTGTGTTGGGGGAGGCAATCTTGTTGCATTCTCTCCTTGCTTAACATCCCCTCTCAGCTCATCAGGGAGGAGTCTCCATCTTTGATTTTCAGTAAATTGACCATGTTGTTCCTAGATGTAGTTTTCTTTGCACTTATTTTGTTTGGATTGAAAGTAGGGTACTGAGCTTCTTGAGTCTGCTGATTAATGACTGTTGTTAATTTTAGAAAAGTCTCAGGGGCTATCTCTTTTTCTTTTTGTTCCATTCATTCTTTCTTTTACACCTTGTACTCTCATTACACATGTTATATCATGTGACAGAGCCCACATTTTCCAGTTTGTTCTCTTTCTTGTTTGTTTCTTTTCTGTTCTTTTTCTCCCTCTCTGTGCTTTAGTTTGGATAATTTCTATTCAGTGATATCTAAGATCACTAATCCTATCTTCTGCTTATCTATCTGCTGCTATGGCTATCCAATGAGTCCTTAATTTTACGTAATGTATTATTCAGTTTTAGAATGTGCTTTAAATAGAGCTCATGTCCATGAAATCCTCTATCTTTCAACATTTTTCTTAAAAATATTTGAAATAACAGTTATTTCAAACTCTTATCTACTAATTCCAACATCTCAGTCATCTGGGGTCTTTCTCTACTAGCTAAATTTTCTCCTGATAATGGGTCAAAATCTTTCTGCTTCTTTGATATCTTATAATTTTTTATTATGTATCAGACATGTATAAAAGACTAAGGAAAGAAAAGTCAATGTTTTTTTCTCTGAGAAGACATACCTTTTCCTACCAGGGATAATGGGAAAGGGGTGGATAATTTCAATCTAGTCAGGAATTGAGCTAGGTTGGGCTTGACTTGCCACTTTAAGATCCATTCACCTTTGGTTTCAAATGTCTCAAGGGCAAGACTTATCCTGTGTTTGTTGCAGGCCTCTCGCCTGCTAGTGTTGCACTGTTCAATAAAAATATAATGCAAACCACAAATGTGAGCCACCTAGATAAATTAAAATTTGCTCATAGTCATATTAATAAAAGGTTTTCAAAAACAGGGAAAACATACTAATAATATACTTAACTCAATATATCTAAAATATTGTTACAATGTATAATCGATTAAAGATTTTAATGATATGTATACTTTGTTTTTTTCTTAATTCATCAAAATCTTTTATATATTTTATATTTACAAAACATCTCAATTTGGATTAGCCACATTTCAGAAAGAGAGCAGCCACATGTAGTTAGCGCCTATTGGATTAAACAGTGAGGGAATCTCTACCATGGCTTAGTCTTCTAAGGAAAGTGAAACTTGGAGAAACTCACACTCTTTCTGCCAGCTTCGACCCCCAACCCATACTCAGATAAAGCACTGTGGAGGGCTGACTATGTGTCTGGTTCTCCTCCAGATTCCAGTATGTCATTGTAGCATACATGACTGATAAATTTCCCTTCATTTCATTTTTCCCACAAAAAAAATCTCTCTTCTTATAGTCAGACAATGCAAACAATTCCACAGAAGAAAAGAGTACCCAGTCTCCACTCACATAAGAAGGGTATCTCTGTCTGGAATTTGATACTTCTTGGGGCTTTTTGTGACATCAATCTTTGACACATATTTTTAAAAATAAGCTTTACTGAGATATAATTGACATTCTCTTAAAATTTATCTTTTTGAGGGGTACAATTTGGTGGTTTTTGTATATTCTCATTGTACTCACTATATGTCATTCATTGTACAAGTACTCACTACCTCTCAGTGCATATTACTATTACCTAATTTCAGAGCATTTTTATCACCCCAAAAACAAATCCTATACCTATTAGCAGTTGTTCATCTCTCCAATCCTAGCAATCACTATTTTACTTTCTGTCTCTATGGGTTTGTCAATTCTGGGCATTTCATGTAAATGGAATCATATAATATTGATGTTTTGTGTCTGGCTTCTTTCAGTTTACAATGTTCCAAGTTTGATCCATGCTGTATACTTAATTCCTTCCTATGGAAGAGTACTATTCTATTATATGATTATATCACATTTTGTTTAGCCATTCATCAATTGATGAACGTTTAGGTAGTTTCTAACTTTTGGCTATTATGAATAGTGCTGCTATGAACACTGGTGTGGTACTTTTATGTGGACATACGTTTTCTTTTTGTTTTGTTTTGTTTTGTTTTTAGCTGAGCCATCCTGCCACCTGTTGGCAGCTCAATGGCAGCTCAGCTTGGGCTGGGCATCGAACTGCTGTTGCTCAGAGCTCAGCTCGCACTCTTAAGGGAGCTCTTAACCAACTGAGCCTCTCGGCCGCCCCCATGGACATATGTTTTCAATTCTCTTGGGTACATACCTAGGAAATGAATTGCTGCATCATATGGTAACTCTATGTTTAACCTTATGAGGAACTGCCAGTTTTCCACAGCAGCTGCACCATTTTACATTCCCATTAGAAATGTATCAGGGTTCCAATTTCTCCACATCTGTTATCTTTTTTTATTATAGCCAATTCTAGTGTATATAGTTTTGACTTGTATTTCTCTTTCCAATGACGAACTGGGTTGATCATCTTCACATGCACTTAATGGTCATGTTTTTATCTTCTTTGAATATATCTCTTCAAATTCTTGGCCCATTTTTAAAAATTGGGTTGTTCTTCTATTATTGAGTTGTAAAAGTCCTTTACAAACCTTGATTATATTTCTCTTATCAGATTCTTGATTTGAAAATATTTTCTCACAGTATGTGGATTGTCACTTTCTTAACATTCATTTGCAACACAAAAGTTTACAATTTTCATAAAGTCCAATTATCTATTTTTTCCTTTGTCCCTTGTACTTTTGGTGTCATTTTTAAGAAACCCTTATCTAGTCCAAGATCACAAAGACTTACTGCTATGTTTTCTTCCAAAGTATCAGAATTTTTGCTCTCACATTAGGTGTCTGATTCATTCTAAGTTAACTTTTGTGTACGGTGTCAGCTACGGGTCCAGTTTCACATGGATATCCAATAGTGTCAGCATCATTTGTTGAAAAGAAGATTCTTTACCACTAAATTATCTTAGTTTCTTTCTCAAAAAGGAATTAATAGTAAAAGGATAGCTTATTTCTTGATTCCCTTTTTCCTTTTTATTAAACTTATTAGGGTGACATTGCTCAGTAAAATTATATAGGTTTCAAGTGCACAATTCTCTAATACATCATTTATACATTGCATTGTGTGTTTGCCACCCGAAGTCAGTTTTCTTTCTGTCACCATATATTTGACCATTAAACTACTGTCTGTGACTATGAGTTTTTGTTTGTTTGTTGATTTCAGTTTTATATCCCACATATCAGTGAAATCATATGGTTCTCAACTTTTTCTGTTTGACTTATTTTGCTTAGCATGATTCTCAATTCTATTCATTGATCTACATGTCTATTCATATGCCAGTATTCCATTTCCTTGATTACTATTGTTTTGTCATACATTTTGAAATCAGGAAGTATGAGTCCTCTAACTTTGTTCTTCTTTTCCAATATTGTTTTGGCTACTCTGTGTCCCTTGAATTTCCATGTCAATAATTTCCATATGAATTTTAGTATCAGCTTGTCAATCTCTGCAAAGAAGGTAGCCTGGAATTTTGACTAAGATTATATTGAATCTGTAGATGATTTTGAGAAGTACTGTCATCTAAAAATATTAAGTCTTCTGATCTATGTACATGGGATATAACTCCATGTACTTAGATCTTCTTTAGTTTCTTTCAACAATGGTTTGTAGTTTTCAGGGTATAAATTTCATATTAATTTTGGTAAATTTATTTGTAAGTATTTAATTCTTTTTGATGCTATTATAAATGAAATTGTTTCCTTAATTTCACTTTTAGATTGTTCATTGTTATTGTGAATTGATTTTAACTTTATTGGGGAACAATGTGTTTTTTCAGGGAACCAATATGTGTTTTCCAGGACCCATCAGCTTCAAGTCGTTATCCTTCACTCTTAGTTGTGGAGGGCGCAAGCTCAGCTCCAAGTGCAGTCATTGTTTTCAATCTAGTTGCAGGGGCACAGCTCACTGGCCCACGTGGGAATCCAGCCGGGAACTCAGCTGCTCAGAGATACACTCTAACCAACTAAGCCACCCGGCCACCCATAAATTGATTTCGATATTTGATATTTATTCTGCAAACTTGCTGAATGTTTTGATATCCCCAACAGTTTTTCAGTGGTTCCTTTAAATTTTCTACATATGTAACATCATGTGATCTGCAGAAAGATATAGTTATTTTTTCTTCCTTAAAATATGGGGGCATTTTTTTGTTTGTTTGTTTTCCATTTCTTGCCTAACTCCCCTGGCTAGAAACTCCAGTATACGAAATGACGAATAGTAGTGAGAAGAGATATCCTGTCTTGCCCCATCATAGGGGAAAAGCATCCAGTCTTTCACCATCAACTATGTTAGCTGCGGGATTTGATCATTTCAACCAATTATTAAGTTGAAGAAGTCAGGAAACCCAAGAGAGAAAGAAGAAACACAAAGAGCACAGTAAAAGACAGAGGAAGGGGTCCGACTGAGTGGCGCATTGGTTAAGAGCTGGTTTGGGATGCCGGCAGCCGCGGTTCGGATCCCACATATGAAGGCCAGTGACACTGCCCTCTACAGCTAAGATGGTGAACAACAGCTCCACCTGGAGCTGGGCTATACGAGCCCCGGTGATGGTGTGGGCTGCAGCCCGTGCTGCAGTGGGCTGCCATGGGCCGTGGTGAGTGGCCGGAAGCCAGCGTGAGCTGCCAATAGCTGCAGCGACCGTACAGAGGCCAGCGACCAATCTGCCTCATCCGGGAAAAGCGCAATGACGATACCAACATGGGCCAGTGAAGCAATGTCCTCCACAAATAGACTGTGTTACCCTCCCCCAATTCCCCAATAAAACAATCTTTAAAAGAAAAGAGAGAGGAAGTAAAAACATTTGAAAGGGGAGCAAGACGATGAAATGACTAAACTGTATAATCAAGAGGAGGGACTAAATGATAGAAAAAAAAAATTCTAAAAGAACTCAGAAAGCAATTCATAAGAAATAGATTCTGAAACACTCTGCCATTAGTTAAGTATACGCTTTTGGCAAAACGTAAAAATTCTGTGTGCCTTGGATTTGTTGATTGTTAAAAAAAAAAAAAGGGCATTCACTTTATAAACATAAAGTACCTATTATGTATTTTTATATACATATCTTTATATATTTTGTGAAATGCACTGATGCCCTAAAAATATACTTTTTTATACTTAATTGACTTTTTGGTAATTATATTTCTATATTCTACAAAAGAAATCAAACAGGGAAGTAGTGAAACAGGGGAGGAAATGAGATAGGGAAAAGTAGAAAGAAAATAAAAAATACAGAAAGGGAATAAGTAAAACATGAAGGAAGATAAGAAAGGTTAGAAAAAAATCAGGTATAGGGGCCGGCTGAGTGGCGCGGTGGTTGGGAGCTGGCTTGGGATGCTGGAGGCCCCGGTTCAGATCCCACCTGTGAGGGCCAGTGACACTGCCCTCAAAAAAAAAAAAAAATCAGGTATGAAGAAAGTAGACAAAGTAAATAAGGAGAGAGATGAAGAAGAAAGTTCAAGAAGGACAAAGGGAAGGAAGTAACAACAGCAGGAATGTGAAAGCCACATCTTCCCAAATAACTGCTGAAGAGCCAGAAAGTGGACATGGTAGAGAGGAAAGGAAGTACCTCAGGAGTTATCTTTACTGATGATGATACGGTCTTTTTTTTTTTTTTTAAAGATTTTATTGGGGAATTGGGGGAGGGGAACAGCATTGGGGAACCGGGGAAGGGGAACAGATAATTTGCTGTTCTTTTGTTCTTCAGTCTAGTTGTGGAGGACATTGCTTCACTGGCCCATGATGGTATCATCATTGCGCTCTTCCCGGGTGAGGCTGATCGGTCACCGGCCTCTAGACAGCTGCTCACAGCGGCTCTTGGCAGCTCACACCGGCTGCCAGCAGCTCACGCTGGCTGCCGGCTGCTCACTGTAGCCTATGGCAGCCCACTGCAGCAGGGGTTGCAGCCTATACTGTCTCCAGGACTCACAGCAGCCCAGCTCCAGGTGGAGCTGTTGTTAGCTGTAGAGGGCAGTGTCACTGGCCCTCATATGTGGAATCCGAACCAGGGCCGCTGTCATCCCAAGCCAGCTCTTAACCAACGCACCACACAGCTGGCCCGATAAGGTCTTTTAATATGAAATATATTTCACCGAAAGTAAAGTAGACCCCTCTATAAGGACCACTTAATTCTGAAGTGAAAAGATAAATATACCTGAAAGAATTTCCAAATGTTAGAAAATTAAATTATTTTCATCCAGAAAGGATTCTACTGTACTCTTTTTCCTAGATACTGAGGAAGTCAAAAAATGTGAGTTGTGAACTAGGCTCTATCATCACAGCTATAGTTTTTCAGTTTGCTAATCTATAAAATAAGAAATTTCGATTAGACTAATTCCTAAAGCCTCCTTCAGTTCTGACATCATAAGGCTTTATATAAGCTAATAATTAAAACTTACTTAAGAGCCGAATACTACTAACTACCAAAAAATAATACAAGAGAGCATGATATATAATTCAAAGGAAAAAATATCAATTCAAATATCAGAAAAAATTGAGAAAAATAAAACCCCCATGTCCGCTTAAAGCAGCTATCACACTCTAGGTGGTAAATGTATTACAAAAATCAGGATCTTTTCCTAGCAGTAATATTTATTGGAGAACAGTAGGAATTTATTTTTAAAAGAGTGAGACTACAACATCTGAAAAACAGACCAGCAGGAAGACTAAGACACTTGTTCATCTGTATTTCTGCGACTTTTCTCACTTGGTTTATTTGCAACTGTACTTTTATGTCTGGCAGCAGTGCCAACTTCAGTACGAATGATATATTATTTTTATCATGTTGATTACATATGTTCACCAGTTTAGTTGTCCATATATGCTTGGTGTGGTTTGCAAATACTCGGTGACAAAATCCAGAGCATGGCATTTCCACAGAAAGTGTTTACTGTGAAATTTCTCCTTAGAAGTTTGCTTTCTTTACAGCTTTGATCCATATGACATCCACAGTCCTACATTTCAAATAATGGCTTACAGTTAAATTAAGAAATGCTTCAATTTGATACAACATGACTACAGTAGGATGTGGTAGTCCTAGAGAGGACCTCATTTTCTTATGTGATTAGAGATTTGGTCAAATTTAAAGTCTGCTAAAATTTTCCAAACTGCGCTTCTTCAGTTTTATGGTGACTTGGTACTTACATTCTGTTATTCATCAACACTTCACAGAAATACTTGATTTGTCTGAATGAATTTAAAAACCCACAACTGAAGAAAATCAGAAAAACCTGGTTTTAAATATCAAAAGATCCTGAATGAAAAGTATTTCTACAGGCCACACTAAGCAAGTTTTATTGATCAGTGTACTTCTTTGCAGGAAGAAACTGTTGCAAGATTGAACATAAGAAAAATAAACTTACTGGTAAATATCTTTCCTGAGGACAGATCTGCCAAGGGGATTGTCAGCCTGCGGAGCCATAGCAACCGAGCCAATCTTCAAAACCATGGTGTCTTCTTCTGCTGCCTGATTAACTGTAACAAAAGAAATAGATTTTAAGGTATACAGTGGAATTGCGTGTAACTTCATTTGCACGAAGAAATCTTTGAGTAAAGGGCTAGAGATACATTAAAATAAGATCAATAAATAAGGACAAGAAAAAAATTCTGTTTAAAATAAAAATATTTGATGCTTTTCTTAACTATTTCTTTTATATCCCACTAAGTAGTTTTCTGCTATACATAAAAAACCTCCACTGAAAACAGTAAAACATATAATATTAAACATGTACAAGCAATACTAAAGCACTAAAGCAGTATGTTTATCTAGTTCTTTCCAAAGTGATTTTCAGCCCTTGGTTTTTTAACACTGCATTGTTGTCCACAAATATATTAAAGGATACCATAAAGGTAGTAACAAATTCTTGAAGCCATTTCAATTTACACGATTAATAATAATTAAACACACACACACACAAATACACTCACACAGATATAGCACTATTATTAGCTGTAAAATGTCACAAAATCTAAAAGAAATATAATGGCTGCAATGATGAAGAAAGAAAACAAAACAAGCAACGGTTTAATACAGTATATGAGGACATTTCAACTTGTTATTTTAGGCACTTTTTAATTTTAATAATTACTACTGTGAAATTGCTTGAGAAATAGTAATTTCACACCTATGTAATAGTTCTACCTCCTAATGGAATCTAAAAGTAAGATAAATACTTCAGAAAACTACAAAAGGTAAAAAAATATATCAATTCTGATTCTTTCCTTTGTGCTGAATAAAATAATATTTTACCACATGGTCTCATCTTATAAAGTTCCTCAATTTTTCTATTAATCACCAACTAACTCAATGTCTTTTCTCAGGATTGTTTGAAATGGATAAGCGTTCTTGATGGCCTTATTTATATTAAATTTTACTCCCTTTTTTCCAACAGATATTCTACTGTAGTCGCTGTTTAAAAATTGTTTGAAAATGTTTAAAAATTGTTAACAATATACGACTTTCTGGGTATTGAAGAAAAGATATATTAAAACTCATAATTTCTCTCAAGGAACTATCACAGAACAGAAAAGGACTGGCTGCAAGACCTCAGGAATATCCTGAACAAAACATGCCAGCAAAGGCATACAATCCGTATTTCCCAAACTGTGGTGCTCAGAGAATGTAAAAGCTGAGAGATTATTTCCAGCTGCTTCAGCAGTACGCTCAGAATGGTCTGACTCAGATTAGTCTAAAAAAGAAAATCAGAATTAAGAAAATCATAAAAAGTAAGAAGAAAGATATTCAGTGAGGTAAAGAGGGAAACATAATATGATGTACATAAAAAAAGTGGCAAATGGAAGTAGGGTGGAGGGACGAAGAACAGCAAAAGGGGGAAAAAGAGATGACCTTTCATAACAAATATTAGCATATGGATGCCACCAATACAGACAGTACTTTTAAATGTCCACAGCAAAAAGATCAAATGGAAAACTACTTCTCATGCAGCTGCACTATTTTCAAATGACTAGAGTCTGTCTTTATTATAGGTCCTTATACAATGAACATTGTTTACATTTCACAGATCTTGCATTTTACGCCAAGCTTATCAAATAGTTCCATGTGGGTGACTCTCTGATTAAGCAGCAGGCATCAATTAAAACAATAAATAGTAAGCCTGCAGAATAGACCATTCCACAAAAGTACAATTAGTGTACTTGCTAACCGTTCTTCCAGGCTATAGATACTACCCACCATATGAAAGTCTGAAATGTAATAGAAACACTGCAGTAAATGAGGTACATATGGAAGAAAAATGACGTACTTGGTGTTACATACAAAGCCAGATCCAAGAACAGAATTCTGTTTCTGCTAGAGCCAAAAGTGTTCTCACTAGATTATACTGACTGTGAAGTTATAATAAAAAAGGCACTTAATACAAATCATTCACAAACTAAACTAAAATAATCAATTTTATTATAGAAAGTATTCGCTTATCAAAATGTATCTTTGAGATACAAGAAAAAATAACAAAAATATGTATTTACACAAGAAAGTGCCTTGAGTCATTTCTTCAATTACTTTATAGTTGGAAAGAATAAGCTTCCCTTTTTTGGTTTATTTCACCTGCATTTAATAGTTGGACCATATGAGGAAATGTTCCCTCTAGAAGCATTTTCAACATGAAAATGAATGCCTTCCTTCTTTGCTTTAACTGTATTTTTAAAAATTGAGCCTCATGAGGAACTACTAACTGGAAGACTCATACGAGATCCAAACACAGTCCTCTATTCTGAAATAAACAGCTTAAGCTGGAAGTCAAACACCTGTAGATTCAGAATCTTGATAATAATTACACATAATGCAAACAATATTTGAGTTGAAAACCAGACTTTCAATACTGTTTCTTTAAATAAAATAGTGGAATGTTAAATATATTTTTCTTATTATTATTAACTGAATTTAACACATGAACTATTAAAAGCTTTTATATTCAATATAACATGAAATGTAACTCAAAGATTTTATCTTTTCTTGGGGCAAGAGAGTGTATATTGAAAAAGAAAAGGCTATGAACAACTCTGAAGTAAGTAACCAAAATCTTAAATAAAGAGTGGAATTTTCACGTAATTGTCAGATAACAGTAAGACTTGCTTTTAATTAACATTTCTTAAATCCAACATGAAATAAAAGTGTTTTGGAAAACAACTTTCCTTTAAGAGTCTCAATACAAAATCAATACAGTCAAACATCTAAAGTCTCAATAGTATATGAACTTGCCACTGTGCAGTATTGTACTTTTATAAAGCCATGACTATAATGACAGCCCTACACAAAGCTATCAACAAAGGGTTTTATTAGTTTTCTGCCATAATTGCAGTTGAAAACAGAAAAAAGTTCAATAAATGTGTAATCTAATGACTATCATGTATACTAATGGGAAATATAGTCGCATATAGTTTACCAGCCATTTCTGACATACAGGTGCAAACTGGAGATATTTTTTAGAACATAGTTTTTGTTGAGAAGTATGATATAGCACCATTTAGCTCTGCTATCACACTCATTAGGACATAATTTACACATACTTTCAATTTAATTAATCTGATAAATATATTACTCAAGCAAACTACTTTTTAAAGCTTTTTGGAGTAAAAATGAATACTATACTCTAAACTCTTATTAGATCTCACTAGAATCGTTTAAGTAATCATATTTATTTCTAATAGAAATGCTGTTTCAATCATATTTTACTTATTTAGTCACACTTCTTTTAAATATATTATATATAAAAATTCAGTATTCCATATGAAATATAATTTAAAATTTGTTTATACTGAAAGATGGTTTAAATGCTAAATTTTATATGTACTTTTCTGCAATAAAATTGTTTATTCATTTAGGATCATTTTAATGAAGAGTAGCAATGATGAAAAGATAAAGCATCAGAAAATTTAACATAATGTAATATGCCAAAGTGCCAAAACCTTTGAATTTTTGGCAGGCATTTTTACATTGTAATTTATGGATAGGCACATATTCTGGAAATTCACATCTCAGAGAGATATTCAGATATACACATAGACATAAACACACACACACACATATAGACACAGAGGTAGAGGGCAAAAATCCAAAAAAGAAGAGATATATGCACTGTTTCATCTTTTCTTATGGCTGAGAGTATTCCATTGTATATATGTACCACATCTTATTTATCCAATCATGTATCCAAGGACACTTTGGTTATTTCCATATCTTGGCCACAATGAACATCGGAGCATGTAACATATATCTTGATGGATAAATTTTTTCAGATTTTTGAGGTATATATCCAGGACAGGGATTGCTGGGTCATATGGTGAATTCTATTTTTAATTTTTTTGAGGGACCTCCATAGAGGCTGCACCAACCTGCATTCCCACCAAGAGTGTATGAGGGTTCCTTTTTCTCCACAGCCTCTACAACACTTGTATTATTTGTCTTGCTGATGATAACCATTCTAACTGGTGTGAGGTGATATCTCACTGCAGTTTTTAATTGTGTTTCTCTTATGGTTAGTGATGTTGAGCGTCTTTCAATATGTCTGTTGGTCATCTGTATATGCACCTTAGAGAATGTCTATTCAGGTCCTCTGCCCGTTTTTTAATTGGATTGGGTTTTTTTGGTGTTGTTGAGTTGTGTAAGTTACTTATATATTTTAGATATTAGCCCCTTACCAGAGGGGTTGTTTGCAAATATCTTCTCCCATTCGGTTGGTTGCCTCTTTATTTTGACAATGGTTTCTTTTGCTGTGCAGAAGCTTTTTAGTTTGATATAGTCCCATTCATTTATTTTTGCTTTTACTTCCCTTGCCTTTGAGGTCAAATTCATAAAATTCTCTTTGAACCCAAAGTCCATAGTTTAGTACTTATGTTTTCTTCTATGCAGTCTATTGTTTCAGGTCTTATGTTTAGGTCTTCAATCCACTTTGAGTTAATTTTGGTATACGGTGACAGACAGCAGTCTAGTTTCAATCTTTAGCACGTGGATTTCCCATTCTCCCAGCACCATTTATTGAAGAGGCTGTCTTTTCTCCATTGTATGTTTTTGGCTTCTTTGTTGAAAATTATCTGTCCATATTTCTGTGGGTTTATTTCTGGGTTTTCATTTCTGTTCCATTGGTCTGTATGTCTGTTTTTCTGCCAGTACCATACTGTTTTGATCACTGTTGCTCGGTAGTACAAGCTGAGGTCCGGGAGTATGATACCTCCAAAATTGTTCTTTTTTCTTAGGATTGCTTTGGCTATTCAGGGTCGTCTGTGGTTCCATACAAATCTGATGATTTTTTTGCTCTATTTCTTTTAAAAATGCCATTGGGATTTTGATGGGAATTGCATTACATCTGCATATTGCTTTGGGTAATATGGCCTTTTAACTATGTTGATTCTTCCAATCCATGAACAAGAAATGTCTTTCCATTTCTTTGTGTCTTCTTCAATTTCTTTTAAAAATGTCTTATATGGCCAGCCAAGTGGCGCATTGGTTAAGACCTGGTTTGGGGATGCCAGCGGACCCGGTTCGGATCTCACACGAGGGCCAGTGTCACTGCCCTCTACAGCTAACAACAGCTCCACCTGGAGCTGGGCTGTGCGAGCCCCAGCGACGGTGTAGGCTGCAGCTCCAGCTGCTATGGACTGCCATAGGCTACAGTGAGTGGCCGGCAGCCAGCGTGAGCTGCCAATAGCCACGGTGAGCGACCATCCAGAGGCCTGTGACCGATCAGCCTCATCCAGGAAGAGCACAGTGACAATGCCAGCATGGGCCAGTGAAGCAACATCCTCCGCAACTGGACTGAGGAACAAAAAGACAGCAACTTGTCTGTTCCCCTTCCCCGATTCCCAAACGCTCTTCCCCTCCTGCAATTCCCCAATAAAATCTTTAAAAAATATAAAATAAAAAAGTCTTATAATTTTCACTGTAATGATATAGTGCCATTTGCAACAACATAGATGGAACTTGAGATTATTATCCTAAGTGAAATAGGTCAGACAGCAAAAGCCAAGTACCATATGACTTCACTCAAATGTGGGATATAAAACTGAAAGCAACAAAGGAACAAGACAAAGAAAGAATCAAAAACTCATAGATGCAGACAATAGTTTAGTGGTTATCAAAGAGTAAGGGGGGAAGGGGTGGTAGAAGAGGGTAAACAGGGTCAAATATGTGGTGATGAAAGAAGAACTGATGCTGGGTGGTGAACACACAATGTAATTGATGCATTACAGAACAGTACACTTGAAACCTATGTAATTTTACTAACAATTATTTCCCAAAATAATAATAAATTTTCTGTAATAACAAAGCTAAACAATTCCTGTTTCAATAGTGTTTTTCTGTATTCTCAGTTGGAAATTCAAAAGTAGCTTGAAAATCTCAGCAACATTTTATGTCTGTTCCTCTTTGTGTATGGTTATGAGAAAATGTTATTATGACTCTCATATTGGTTCTCGGAGAACTATATTGTGTAAAAATGTAGGTTTCTTTTTTACCTATATAACTTTAATATAAAGTATATTATCTAATCATTCATTATATATTCATATAATAAAGGATAACAGTAAGCAAAAAACATAAAGGTCACTGCCTCTGCAATAAATATGCAGCTTCTTTTCTACTAAGTGGTCTGTCTCTCATGTCACTTGTAATCACTCAATAAAGACTAACTCTTTAGTCTTTACCATTCATGTGTTTCCAGAAACTATCTAAACAAATAAAAATAACTATAGTACTGTCAAAGTATAGCATATGCGGAGAATACTAATTTCACATCAAAGTAATTAATTTTATGATAGTCACTAGTAAAAATTAGAATAAAAAATTAGAATCAAGTTGTATTAAGAATCCATTAAGTATGATACACCAAATTTATCTCTGGACATCTTGGTAATTAAGAAGTACAAAATCTACAAATATTTTCTTTTATATCCTCAGAAATGTTAAAAAACCCACTACTTTGAATAAACCTAATTATTGATAATATTAGGCAGAATACCTTCCCTAATTAAGATCTGTCTATGCGAGACAGAACAAGAGACAGACTAGGCTTTAAGAGAATGGAACCAGGTGCTTTTCTTTTGATTTAATTTAATATTACTGACTATTCAAGGTCTTCTTCCTAATAACTAAAATAAAAAAAATAAAAAGAGTTTTGTTGTTTTCAAGTTGCCAAAACTATGATCTATCACTCAAACATCCATTTCCATTTCTCTCTCAAATTCACAGGGCCCTAATTTATTAGCTGGCCACGCTAACACCTAAGTAAAGATGGTTTCTCAGCCTCTCTTACAGCGGGTGTAGCCATATGAGTAAACCAATGAGGTGTAAGTGGTAGTAAAATGTGGGACCTCCAGAAATTCTCCTTTAAAAGAAAGGGAACAAACTACTTCTGACAAGACTACCTTTTATTGAGAATTTACTATGGAACTGGCACCATGCACAGTCATATGTAGTCATCATTTGAAAGTAAGCTATCAATAAAGCCTACTATCAAGATAGGAGCGACAATTGGGTTGTTGGAAAAGTCATGACGTATTTTTTTCTGTTTTTCATTGCAAAAATGCATCATGACTTTTCCGACAACCCAGTATTACTATTTCAAACATAGGAATTTAGATTAAGTTGTGCAAGATTTCACAGTAAATAACTGGTAAAGCTGGGATTTGAACTCAGATCTGTGTAGCTCTCGAGTCCATACCAATAACCACTGTGTTATAATTTCACTGAAAATTTCTTACAGTTCTTCATTCTTTTATAAGCATGGGACAAATTAAATTTTATGTCACTCTTGTGGATGCAGGCAGTGGGATTGTCAATTCGCTTCATTTTAAAACCTAGAATAATTTCAGGGGGCACTGAAAAGCCTAGAAGAAGCTACAGGGGCCTTGGTGGGTTGGGTAAAATTTTTAATTAATTTTAGTTATCTTAGGTACACAGAACCCAGCATTTGAGTTTAATAAAACAAATAACTATAAAATTTACTTGCAAAAGCCCTGAAGAAAAACAATGTCATGTTTCTTACTCCAGTAATTAAGAGTCAAAAATATACCCAGTATTCTCACATATCTCCTGAAGATTTAGTTGTGGAATGACTATAACATATTTACTCTTTCTAAAACAACCAAACTGCAAACTACAACTAGCTACCACATTTTTTAAAAAAGAAAGAAAACTAATGTCTCTAGAAGAAAGTTATTTAAAATCAGATGAAAAAAATTTCTGAAGACCATACCTTCAATACTTGGCTGTGTTTCTTCTGTTTTTGGAACAAAAATTCTGATTACACTTGTATTGATATAAATCAAAGGTAAATTGCGTGACGTCAGTGTATGGGTCCTCATGGGCTGACCAGGAGATTTTCTTTTTTCTTTTTGGGTCCGTGGTAATTTTGCTTGAAATATACTTGCAATGGCATTAAGTAAAGGGAAACAGAGGACAATATCAAAAGCTTGTGCTGAAAGAAGAATTTCATGAAGAAAATGAGGGGAACCATCCGTTAAATTTTCTGATAACTTATGAAAACTTCTTCGCTCATTTCTTGATATTAACTTGTGACGGACATTTTTTGTTACAGCTTTTGTATATGTTAAAGAGAGAAATCCATGCTGCTGATGAGAGCCATCTAGAAGTTTTGCAGTTGTCTGTTCCAGAAAAAGGAAATCACAATACATATTTCATTAAAAAAAACTTTTTGAAAGCAGAAAATGATCTCTTATATTATACCTACTCCTCTTAATGAGCACATTTTAATAACTAAATTAATCAATTAATGCATGTTTACTGGAAATAATAACATGACAAAAATACATTTGTCCTTTAGAGTTTGCCTATTTTCTGTGGCTATCATCCTGTTTACAACACATAACTATCAGCTCTTCTATACCTCTCATTCCATGGGTTTAATACTCTTATTAATATACATACAACAGTTGATTGAGAGTGAAAATTATGTTATTGTAACTTCAATATTTTCGACAAAATTTTTCCAATTAACTTTCATATTCAAATTGCACACTGAACAAATTATAGTAAAGTAGCACAGTTTTAAAGTAAAATAAAACTAGCTCTTCAGAAAGTTTTCTTTAACCAACTACTGTACATAAAATCCTATTTTGCAAATTACTCAATGTAAAATTAAGTTATTTACTTCACATTCCTAATCCGTCTTTTCAAGGCTTGAAAAAGTTTTTGAGTTATTAAGGTCCAAAGAGCAATGTTAAGAAAGGAGGTGAACTAGGAAGAAGAAAAAGGAGGAAAAACATTCACCCAAACAGGAAAAAGATTGAGAAGTAGCAAAACAGCAATGTTATCCCATCACTAGTAAACCTTTTTGCTTCTGTTTTCCTCCTCTCATGTTGTTGCCTATCACTCATGACACGGTGAGAGAAAAAAAGTGTGCAATTCAGTTACCACTGTTCATTTTGTTTTTAATCTGGACTGTAAAATGAAGAAAGGTTAAATAAAACTTGCCTTTGTATATGTTCCTTTTTTAAAGTTAATTTCTGACCATTAAAAAAACTTGGAAAGTAGGCATTAAGTGGCTGTGCAAAATAATAATTTTTTATGTAACCAGCCTGTCTCAGAGCATTTTTTACTGTTCCCAACTTTCTCACTGCCTCCTGTCTAATTCCCCTTTCCATTTGCTTTCTACATTCAAACCAAAAAGAAACACAGGAAAAAAGAAAAAGTACTACCAATCTGCTCATCATGTTGCTGGACAGCCGGCAACAGTGGGTGGTGAAGGGTGGCTGGCGGTGGTGTGGCCGCAATGGAAGAGGCCACAGCCACACTGTCTGTCTCTAGATATCCAAACTAGACTTTGGAGAGGGGTAGAATCAACCACTAATCTAAATAACCCAACTCAAATTTTCATTATGGCAACATTTGAATCCTGGAAAGAGTATAAAGGGTGTTTCAATGCATAAATGTTTTGATTTGGAAAACATATTTTTAAACATATTGAATATAGGTGCTCTTAAAAGGTAACCTCCCGTGATAGAAAATTTGTCTGCGAAACTACTGCATCCCTGACTTCCTTCACATAAGAGGGGGAAAAAAAGAAAAACTATATGAATACTAGCTGGAGTTAAGATTCTATAAATATTACTTTTCATACAGTAATAATCAATATTTTACACTTTTTCAGGTGAAAAGTTAGAAAACACTGATAATTAAGGAAATGTTAATAAAATTAGTTAAAATGGATAAAGGAAAATTTTAAAGGACATTAATAATAATTTTGGGTTTTATCATGAATACTGTTGAAATTATTAAGAATGTCTCTAATGGACACTAATGAACATTCAAATAGAAGAAAATAAATCTGAACAGAACTTCCACTGACACAAAAACCAACTTAACAGCATCTTTTTCCAGACGAGGCTAGAAAAAATTCAAAACTCAGAAACTAGCATTTGCTGTGCAGATACAATACTAAACACTAAATCTAGGAATATAATACTTGGCTAATTTTGATAAAGCTTAAGATATATGTCTTAAATTCCTTTTGAGATACAAAAAAGGAGAAAGAAATGGTAGTTTACACATGCTAAGAAAATATCTAATAATGTTTGCAATGATTTGATAAATTCTTAAGAGAATCACTATTACCATTGTGATAATCTTAATGTTTTTAAATTACATGCATTTTTATTGACTAAAAAATACCATAAAATAATTAGGCTAATAATATATTCAGATCTGTTGTACCAGTAAAAAAAATAAGGTTCCAAACTTCAAAGAGCCACTGGTGTACAGTCTAGTGTTCGCTTTCTATCCAATCAATAGTAATCATGCAGCCTTGTCCAGATTCAAGAAAGCACCAAATAAGATACTTTGAATTAGTTGTGAAAAAGAAATGGCATAGTAATAGGGAGGAAAAAAGTAATCTAAGTAAGAATCATAAAAGGAATGACAAAAGCAATATGGTCAACTCTTGATCATTCAATACATGCATAATTTTAAGAACATATTTAACATGCGTCCAACTTTGATTTTTTTTATGCTGATGGTAAAATTAGTTTGTATTCACAAAACCAGAGTGACAAATAACATATGCAAATAACACAGAAACAAGTCAGATTATAGTGGAAAACCAATCTATTATTTAAAACTCATTATAGTTCATTTACAAAGTAGATGGTACAGAGGAAGATGAAAATCAAGAGTTGACTCTATGGATAGTTTAATTCCTTCTCTGGGTTCCTGTTAATGGGAGTGCTGTAGCATAATTTAAAAACGATTTCTTACAGAAGGAAAGAAGCCAGAGCAATTACTGAAAGGGTCCTGCTTGCTGATGGGTCGAACCAACAAGGTGCGTCTGTTCAGCTTGTCAGTACAGGAAAGGAAGACACCTCCACATTGCCCCAGAGACCAACAGTCTTCCCCAAGACTTGAGATGATGGACAGGAGCAAAGAAAGTGAAAAGACAAAAAGCAATAAAAGCCATAAGCAAAAAAATTTAGATAGTTTTAATTCTGCTCAACTTTGCATAGGTTTAGGTTTGAGCCACTGCTAGGTATGGCCTTTGTCTGGACCATCTTCTGCAAAAGCATTGTTAAAGGAAGTAAATAAAATTAATTATTTTTAGTGTAATATTACTACCTTTAGTTTCTTGTAAAGGACAATCCACATGACTCACTAATGAATGGGGAAAACTTCTAAAAAGCCAACATAATAATACATTAATGACAAACTATATTAACAAAAGCATCCTACCTTTGACCTTTTGAAAAATTTACTTACTTGCTATATAGGAAAATGGTTACAAAACATGAGCAGCTTTAAAAAAATAGTTTTATTTTATAATGTAATTTTGGAAGAATAAGTCAAAAAAATGTACTCTGAGCTCTAATTCTTGTAACCATTTGTCCTATTGCATGAAACAACAAAAATAAACAGTTTATATTTTTAAAAAATCATAATTACTAAATGTGTCTCACCACAGGTTTTTCTTTGCACTGTAGAAATACTCCTTCAAAATGTCCTGACTGCCAACCTTCCCCTGGCCTGGAAAACATAAGTTCACCTTATCTGTTCTCTTCAATTATTCTGAGTTAAAAAAAACTGAGCATATATAACTATTTCAAATAGTTATGGTGTAAACAATGCTACACCGAACTAAAACGTCGATCTGACAGTGAAATCAACCGAACAATTTACATTAGCACCACACCCTGGTAGTTCTGCGCAGAAGCATTTGTCTTAATAATAAATTGTATATTTATTTGGTTGGTTATAATATTTATTTCTTTCTCACAAGTACAAGGTCCATAAGGGCATGATTTATGCCTATTTTGTTAAATAGTAGATCCCCACTTCCTAGTGTGGTACTTCACACATAATACATACTCAATATTTTGATTAACTGAATGGATAAATAAATTACCTAAATATTTAAAACTTCCATAAATTTAACAATAAAGTCATTGATCTAGAACACAGACTTTAATATTCACATCATCAAGAAATTACTTCAGCTATAATATTCATGTATCACTTGCAAGGATCATTTTGATACAGAGATATACCCTTCGAAAGAGAGTCAAGGGCTAAACATTCCATCATCAAAAATCAATTGATTCACTGTTAATACAATAAAAACAATTATCATATGTTTGATAAAATAATACCATTATAACAAGTCTTAATATATATCCAGCAAAATATTTTTTCCTCAAGAATCCAGCAAAATATTTTGAATTTCACAATTAGGACACAACTTTCAGCTGTGACAGATTTTGATAATTATTGACATGAAAATTCAAATGTTTTTAATGTAGAATTAGAAACCTATTAAACAAAAAAGACTGTTTTTAGGGTATATAATGCATCAGTAAAGCTACAGAAACACATGTGCTTCTATGGGCACCCAATAAATAATTGTTTAATGAATATTATGAATCCAGAAAAAAAATGGGTTTTAAGGCTCTTGTTATGCTAAAATACTATGAAACTGAAAACATGGTGCTGTTTAAAAACCAATTTAGAAAAGCATGTGTGAATTTTATGGTATGTGATTTATGTTTCAATTAAAAAAAAAAAATTCCAGGTTAGTATTACATAAAGCAAACAAACAAAAAAAACTCGACCTCCAAAAAACCTTTGGATTTTTCTTTGGAAAAAAATGACAAGACTGCTATATACCTTTGTGAAAATACCTAGAAGTTTACATTTTTATTACCATTACTTACCATTATAAACAAATTATATTTGCTTATAATCATACTTTTGATAGAAACTTATTGGGAAAGGAAAAATATGGTTCTAGGAACATCCGCCACATGCATTTTAATCATCTAGGAGATGAGTGTCCAGAGCAAAGGGACGTTAGCTGTTGCTGCATGTAATCTATGTTCTATTGCTGAAGGGAGTGGAGGGCAAGGATACAGCAAAAACCAAAGCCATCACCTGTGTCCCAGACGTCTTAGTAAATAAACATACAACATATGCTGACGAATGTATGCGATGATTAGTAAAAGCAGCGTATGTCAACTAATACAGCAATGTGGATATTTATGAACAGATTAGCATTTTAGTAAACAAAATTTCATTATATTCCACATACAAATGAATACCAAGTAAAATTAACCGATTTGTCTGTTAAGAGCCTTCTTTGGGAATAAGTATAATATTTTTTAAAAAATGACTAAACAATATTAATATAAAAAATCTTATATAGATTTTGTTCCAAGTAAATACAGCCTTTCCTATATATTCATTATTTACCTGCTTCTATAATGATCAATATTGAAGCTTTCTATTTTACATTTCACTTTGGTATATACATCCTGGACATCTATGGAAGCACTGAGGTCTTCTAGTTCACTGACCATACAAAGCTCTGCAATAAGAGGCAAACATTAATATCAATATAGGCACAACCATCAATGACATATATCTCCTTGATACTACAGAGAGACTGGGACTTTCTGTTTATTAACCACACAAGGTTCTAGAATAATAGGCAAAGTTAATATAATATAGGCCTCACAATTAAGATAGGATACCTATTTCAAGACAGGGGAGATCCCAGTTAATGTTTGAAGTGTATATCTGATAAGGGTCAACGATCTTTGCAATAATTTTAGTGACAAAGATATAACACATCAATATGACAAAGGAGAAATTATCTCATTATGGCCTTTAGGGTGAATTTTAATATAAAAAAGACAAAACTTAGGTATTACATTCAATATGTTAGTTTTGCTAATAGATATCACTTGAATTAGATCTAATGATGTTTATTTAATTTGAATGACAGTAATAAATAAAGCAAAGTCTATTATTTCTTCTAAAAATAGTGTTCAATATCTTATCTTTCAGTATGGAAGAAAAGTAATCCTGTACCTGTGCCTTTATTTTCAGGATCTGGAGCAAAGAGCTTGATAGTAATTTTGGGGAGCACCCACTGCATCCACAGACTAACACGTCCACTAGATCCACCGATGTTACTTGTGGTTTGTTCCAAGGTAACAGAATCTGAGAATGGGGAATCATCACCAGCTTGTACAGAATCTCCCTGCATTGAGAAAAAAACAGCAACATTTTGTAACTTAAAGAAATATAACTAAAAAATGTATAATTTAAAATCTTTACTTATAACTTTTCCATATTATATGCAAATGCTAATCATATCAATGCTTATACTAATACATAATGCTAATAATATAAATTAATAAAATAAATATATACTAATCAACACACTGTAGCATGTTCATTTGTTTAAAATACCTGCATACATATTTAAACGTTAGTTAAGTACTTAAGCTAGTCTGGTAGGCAGCATGATGTATTAGGTTAGTGTTTATTGTTGGAATACTTCGGCGCAAAGCACAGTAAAGCAATAGTGTCCTTTGATTTACTGTGACAGAGAATTATAGACTTAAACCTGCACAGTACACTCATTCCTTGATCCAATAACACTAAGCAAAGCAAACAGTTCACTGTTTGTGATGTTTTAATACACATGCTTCTCCAAAACAAGTGGTCCCAAATCTGCTATAATTGAAATTTCTAGAATTTGAGAAGCTATACAACAATTTGAGTTTTTGGTGAGCTGTCTAAAGTAATACAATATCTAATGAAAAGCACAAACTAATCCCAGAAAAGGATGCATTTTACAAAGTCAAATTCAATAAAAGATGACATAAATGTAGTCAGTATGCCTTTCCTTAAGGATAGTTCTTAGAACAGAAACATCTGCAAATTAATTCTCCTTCAAACAGAGTATCATAATCACAAGAATGGAAACTGCAGAGAAAACAGCATCTAAACTCAATGAGACCTTGATTTTTAACACTATTAGGTATATTCAGTGGGAATACTAAGAAGCTGTGACTTCAGATTTAATCAGTAAGCACTCCTGAGAAAACGTTTTGCTCTCCTTCCTCACACAGTTTCAATTTTCATTTTGGATTTACAACATTTGGTGTGGTATTGTTAAATATGTTTATGCATTAATTTTCTGCTCTATTTCCAATTCTATAGCAAAAATTGGGCCAGAATTGGAGATGCTGAACTATTTTCCCACACCTCTTTATGCCAAGTTCTAAAATATACAGTTTAATTCTTTCACCATTTTGTTGCAAATTGACCAAAATACTGAGTTTATTTTCCTAGCTGAATTTATCTTTGTTCATCTGGAAGAGCAAACACTTTAGCCCTTCATCCTTGGCCTGCTTCAGAGCTCAGGGATGATCATAGTTTTGGCCACGTTGCTATTCTCCCTTATCAAAATAACCCCAGAGTTCTTGTTCAATCACGAAATTTCCCAAAGGGCTAAACACTTCCACCACTGTTTGTACTTAAGTCAACAGTAACAAGTGGCCTGCTGTGGTTTCCACTACCTTTGCTCTCAGTATTTCAATGCAACGGTGGGAAAAATGATTAACTGTTTTTAAGCTCAGTACTTAAGCCTCTCACTCGTATTTCCCCTCTACACCACCCAGATGGATATTCAGGAAGCTAGAACTATATTCACTGAAAATTATGGTGCTCCCTATCAACATGTCAACATGAAAAGAATTACTCATAGTTTAAAGTATAAATCATCCAAGGATCATATAAACAAATACTTCTCTTCTACTTAATACAAACAATTGTTAAGAGTGTGCTTTTTAGAACTAGATTCATTTATAGTAAATTCTTTACAGTCGAAATAATTTAAAAATAGTAGTTTTGATCCAATTCAACAAGAAAAACAATAATTTAAATAGTAAATGTTTTAACATTTCTATGAACTTTGTAAATATAAGTATTAATTAGAAGTTTAAAAAATTCAAAACTGCAATTTCAAAGTAGTCCCCCGATATATAATTTACATAAAAGAGCACACAACAAATGTAAGGTGACTTCAGATTAATAGACCATATTTATACATAAAACCATGTGAATATTAAAAAACAAAAACAAGTAGGCCAATAACTGAGAAACTAGAGACATTTTTGATATAATTATTTAGAAGTACGAAAAGCATTACAAACAATTTTGTTAATTGATATGAAAAGGCTCAACAGTAACCTTCATTTATCTAATCTGCTTTATATATTATCTTTGTTCTTTCAACAGCTATTCAATTGATTATAGATGATAACATAAATGTTATTTTAAATAAAAGTTTCTCACTAACTGTTAAAGATAAATATTACATGAAATAAATCTATATTCAGAAGAAGATTTAAAATTAATATGAGGCATTCTTAAAATAGCAATTGAGTAAAAAGTTCAAACTAAATGTACTCTCTAAAGGGTTGTTTGGAATAATTTGAGGTGCATTACCACTTAGGTTAACTGTACTTTAATAACTGAAAAACTGACAACAGTTTTGCTCTAGCAGTTGATGTCAAACAACTGCTCAGTCCAACGTTCACTTTCTGAAATTGATATATAATTGACACATAACATTATATTGATTTCAGATGTTAACATAATGATTCAATATTTGTATATATGGTGATATGATGACCATAATAAATCTAGTTAACATCCATTACCACACAGTTACAAATTACTTTTTCTTGTGATGAGAAGTTTTAAGGTCTATTTCCTTAGCCACTTTCAAATATACAATAAAGTATTGGTAACGATAGTCACCATGCTGTCCATTATACCCCAGAATTTATTTACAACTGGAAGTTTGTAACTTTTGCTCACTTTCATTCATTCTGCCCCACCCATTTTCACTTTTAATTTAACTGAAAATAAATGCATTTTAAACTACTGGACCCTAAGAAATGAACTACTTTCTGTTGAATTTTTTTTTTAACTAAAGTTTACTGGGGTGACAGTTGTTAGTAAAGTTACATAGGTTTCAGGTGTACAATTCTGTAATACATCAGCTATATATCACATTGTGTGTTCACCACCCAGTTCTTCTATCACCATATATTTGATATCTTTTATTGAATTTTTTGAGAACTGGGATGCTAAAAGCAATTTTAATTCCTGAATCAATAAAGAATGCAAGTCAAATTTTGCTATGAACCTACGCTTCCACACATTGGAGGTTAATCTGTCAATTCTTACTTCAGGTTAAGTTGAAAATCAATACTCTAGCATTCACTCAACATTTCAGATTTTTCTAAAGCTTTAAAATTATTTCTTATACCGGGGCTATGAATGAAGATGGCATATCAAAGATATGTATTCATATATACAAGAAAGCAAAAATGAAAAAAACACTAAATGGTTTGCCTAAAATCACAACTAAGGTGGAGGAATTTAATTTCATCAACACAATACAGCCATCCATAATAACTGTCCTTTCTATATCATATTTACGGAAACTACTGAAAATCCAGTATCATTTTGTAATTAGAACAGATTCCAAAAGTCTTTCAGTTTATAAATTTATCCCGTAAAAACAAGTATGTGAATGTGCATGTATTTGTGTATGTTATGCATGTTTGCTTTGTTTACTTGCTAAGAAAACAAACTATCGAAATGTTAGTACTTTTAAGGACCGTTTTTATTGTTGGGCTGTCCATATAAGCAAAATGACATAAAGATTTTAATGAACATAATGATATAATATTTCACTTTCTGTAAAATCTGCCTGAACACAAATTTCTGACAACCTTAACTAGCTGAAAATACAATGGAGTGAGTATGTTTTTAGAGTGTACAGGTAAAGTATTATTTATTTTGGGGTCATGGTAACAATTAGTGTGGCAGAGACAGCATTCAATATACAAAATTTTTGCTCCCCCTTCAACATATTACAGAATTGTCTCTGGGAAGCAGCAATCCAGTAATAGGCCAAATTTTCCAGCCGACCTTTGTACTACATGTATACACATATTCATGCCCTAACTCTAAGGATTACCTCTTAGATACTTTCCAAAAACAAAAAAAGCTGAACATTATTAAGCTAAGAATTCAAATTTAGAAATTAGAAAACAACAGAATAAGCCCAATATATATTCATACGTTGGGTTTGTTCAGAAATGCATGATCAGCTTAATATTTGAAAATCAATGTAATTAGCCATATTAAAAGAATAAAAAAGAAAAAAAACAAGCATATAATAATCTCAGTTGAATAAAAAATATCAAAGACTACATCTATTACAAAAGGGGTAAGACTCCTAAAAGGAAAAATAAAATATTACTGAAATTAATGAACACATAAATAAACTATGTTCATAGGGTATATGAACAAATTGTACATAATTAAAATTGGTACTAACATATTGAGGTGGGTATTAACATCATTCCCATTTTCATAGATGATGAAACTATGGCACAGGGGTTAAATAATATGATAATACGCTGCAGAGAAAAAACTCACTGTCTGATTCCGAAGTCTCGTCCATAGATTCCATTAATTTAGAATCATACTAAGATAAGATGGCCGAGTCCCTGCTTTGTATTTCAATTCACTGTATTTCAATTTTGTAGTACATAAAATGAGGATGCTGGTCTAACTGATCTCTCCAACAATTCCTTTCAATAATATAGCTTTAAGTTGATAGAATTAAGAGAACCATCTCTGGTATAATTTGGTATGATAATTTTGCAGAGATGACAAATGAGCAAAGTCAGATGAAGGCGATTCTTAGGACTGACAAAAGAGAGTCTATGACAAAGAGTGGGGAAGTGGCAGACACAAATTATCTAGTTTCCCTGGGAGGAAAAATAAATACACCTTAGAGAAAATTAATTACTAACATTTTATTTTTCTGTTTGAAAGGTTACTATAGAAACTAAACACACTACTCCAATTTTCCCTTTGGTACCCACATTGTCTGCCAAATCTTAGAAATCTGCTTGAACACATTTATGGATAATACTAAGTGTGACTAATTCTAGACCATTCATGCTAGCATTAAGCAAATCACATTAAGGTTACTGAAATGTACTCGTAACATTGTCTGAGTCAGAAAATCAGTACTGAATAAAGTATCTTTAAAGATTCTGGATTCACTGTATTTCCTCCACCCCCTTGTTTTTATACAAAATAACTCAGTTATCAACATATTTCAAAAGGTAAAGAAAAATTAAAATAGTTATTATACTAGTTTTAAAATGGTTTGTCAGACACAAGTCATATAAGATACATATAATTTCTTAGGGCAACATTATTTCATTAGAAGTTAATCAGCCCTTGAACACCAATGTTCATAGCATTATTCATTATAGCCAAAAGGTAGAAACAACCCTGAAGTTCATCGACAGATCAACGATAAACAATATCTGTTATATACATGACTCAGCTATAGGGAGAACTAAAATTCTGTTATGTGCCACTACATGAATGAACCTTAAAAACATTACACTGAATGAAATAAGCCAAACACAAAAAAGAAAACACTGTATGATCATCTTATATGAGATACCCAGAATAGGCAAATTCATGGAGACAGAGAGTACAATAGAGGTTAGCAGGAACATAGATGGGAGATTGGAAGGATAGGGAGTCATTTTTAATGGATACAGAGTTTTGGTTTGAAATGATGAAAAAGTTCTGGAAACGGATAGTGTTTATGATCACATAACACACTGTGAATAGACTTAATGTCACTGAATCGTATATTTAAAAATGGTGAAAACAGTAAATTTTAAGTACTAATATTTTACCAAAAAAATCAGCAAAAGAAGTTAATCAGTGGCATTGAGAACCTAGTATAATATGTACAAGCTGAGTAAGAAAAACAAAGATTCAACAGACTAGTTCTTAGTACTCAATGATGTTAAAGAAATATTAATTCAAGCAACATAGCAGACTAAGCTGAAACAGCATTTTTCTTTTCCACTACGAAAGCATAGGAATTTTGGATAAAATACAAGAGTTTGTTTTAATACTCGAAAGTACTGTATGTCTTCTCTTTGGCCTAGATCTACTCTCCACCCATTACCATCTTCTATGCCTGGGAGGATAACCTATAGGAACAATATGTACCAATGCTCTTATCTCCTGGTTTCTGGTTGGTTTCAGCTAATGAGGTACAGTGGCAGGAGATGGGAATGAAGGAGGAGAATTAAGTCTGGGTATTTATTACACCTTGTTCTTATAACCTCTCCTTCCCTGCCTTTAAGCCAGTTGGTAGCAACAACATCCCAATATTACCAGCTCCAGGTACTGTACTATCTATCTCCTGTGGTTTTCCTTCCCAGACAACACCTTTGTCCTCTTCTAAAACTGACCAATTTAAGAAGGTCATCTTTTTATGACTAATACAGTAGCCAAACTTGAAATCAATAAAGGCAAATCTAAGGTGTCAGATATGAAGGGGAAACACAAAGTCAGGGAAATGAGTTGGAACTTGGTCCATGGTGGTAAATGGAAGCATCAAACTCAAGTAAGGGTTTAGGGGTTGAGCAATGGCATTTTAACACTCATCCAGGGACTGGAGACAAGGCTTATAGCCTGAGTTAAAAAGCCCTTTGCTTTGTATAAGCCTGGAAACAAAAAGAGTTGCTTTTTCAGCAAATGAGACAATCTACTTGAGGCTTCACCAGACTGTAGTACCATGAATGGTTTCTTCATAGGGCACCAAAGTGGGGAGGAAACAAGACAGAAAAATGCCAGCCTCTCTCAAGCTACTTTCCTGATTGTATTACCCACCATCTGAAACAAGGGGACTTGAAATAACTAAAGGGAGATTTAGTAAACTGGAATTAAAAACAGGAATTGAGGAAAGGACCTAGAAAGAAAACGGAGAGCTAATGAGAGTGGTGGAAAAAAAGAGGAAAACAGAAAAAAAGAAAAAGAAAAGAAAGGAAGAGAGCAAGGAAAAGAAAAGAAAAACGAAAAGTAAAAAAAAGAAAAGAAAGTGGTTCAAAGACATGCAGATAGAAAATGAGATGGAAAACACTGGAATTTACTCAGAACCGAGTAGGTGAATAACAGTTGACTATATCCCATGTAACTTGTTAATAGATTTTCTAAAATATATTAGGGGTTAAATAATGATGTCATTTCAATTTAACTTTTTCATTTTCTTCTTAGCCCCGGTTGCACGAAAAGTCTTCCACACTAATTAAATTATATACCACATAATAGCCTATGCTGTTATAATACTATCTTGTTATAATAGGGAGAATACAATTATAAAACAATATCGATATAATAATTGTATTTAATTCATCAATATTCTGTTACTGGGGAATAATAAAAATATTAAGAATATTGGGTTGTCGGAA
Source organism: Aselliscus stoliczkanus (assembly GCA_033961575.1). Taxonomy (NCBI): domain Eukaryota; kingdom Metazoa; phylum Chordata; class Mammalia; order Chiroptera; family Hipposideridae; genus Aselliscus; species Aselliscus stoliczkanus. The sequence continues at coordinate 32,568,635 of CM066731.1, forward strand.
AAGTCATGACGTATTTTTTCCTATGTTTTTCATTGCAAAAATGTGTCATGACTTTTCTGACAACCCAATATATTTATCGGGCCGGCTGAGTGGCGCGTTGGTTAAGAGTTGGCTTGAGAGCACCAGCTGAGAGTATCAGGGCTACGGTTCGGATCCCACATGAGAGCCACTGATACTCCACCCTCTACAGCTAAGATGGTGAACAAAAGCTAGACCTGGAGGTGGGCTGCCATGAGTTGCCAGGGACGGCGTAGGCTGCAGTAGGCTGCAGTGAGCTACCATGAGTGGCCTGCAGCTGGTGTGAGCTGCCAAGAGCCGCTGTGAGGGTCCGTTCAATGGCTGGCAAGCGACTGCCTCACCCGGGAAGAGTGCAATGATGATACCAACATGGGCCACTGAAGCAACGTCCTCCACAACTAGACTGAAGAACAAAAGGACAGCAACTTGTCTGTTCCCCTTCCCTGATTCCTCCAAGCTGTTCCCCTCCCCCAATTCCCCAATAAAATCTTTAAAGAAAACAACAAACGAATATATTTATCAAAGAAGTACTATAATCCTGAACTTCCTATCCTGTCCTGAGACACCATGGGATGTCACAACTATGCTGAGACATGAATTCCCCTGGCCTTCAGTGTCTTTGGGAGAAGCCTGGGGCAAATGGAGCTTTCAATGACATAGAGCCTCTTCTGATGGCTCCAGATACAAATATCATTCTCTATATATGCAAATTACATGCAAGCAATAGGAAAGCACTGCTATAACTAACCACAAAATATATACTGTATATATTTAAATTTGTATACAAATAGTTCTGTTACTTGCATGACAGTGTTGCTCATAAAATGTTTTCTTATAATCAAAAAACATAATTATCAAGAGGAGCAAAGGGGTGCTACAGCTTTCCAGAAATGCCATGTCCAAATAGGCATAAAGGCTTTTGAACGAATTAAAACAAAATATATGTATATATTTACCCTCTTGTCCTCCCAAACTATTCATTAAGCATCATTTCCAGTGAGGGAACAAGGTTGTATTTCCAGTCAGTAAGTAAACACATTTAAATATCCAGGCAAATACATCGAAATTACAAAAGTATTTCTTAAATGTGCATTTAGAGGATCGTAGTAACACACCTGCATGTCTGAACTCAAAATTAAAGGAATGAAAATTGCAAAGGTCATTACACAAAGTTCTAGCAATACTATAAACAAAGAGATATGAAAAATAAAAGTTTGGGCAAAAATTTTGAATTCTGGATGAATTAAACAAGCACATATTGAGTCAGAGATGAAACATACAGACAGGAGAAAACAATGACTATTTCTGATGTTATTTGCTGGCTGATACTCAAAGAGATGATTTTAAACTCAGATGCATACATAGTTAAACTTCATCTTTACATAAATATTTTCTTAAGAGCAAGAAGAGAGACACTGGAAAGACGAATATCTCTTTAAAGTTGTAAAGTTAAGTTAGTTCAAAAGCTTTCACATTGAAAGTCATATCACAATAGTCTTCACAAAAATCTTCCTGCCCTTTATGGAAAACAAACCAGCTAACATACATTATTTCTCAGGGAATAAGCGCCCAAGAAATTGTGGGTTTCAAATCCATATAGGACTAATAGTAATAACAAACCTATTTTCTTTTCTTGACCACACTACATAAACAAGAGAAGAAGGTACATTCAGAAAATATTTACCACTTTTCCCCCAAATCTCTGTTCTACCTTCTATAAACTGCTTTCCAAAGTCTTTCTTGAATATTAATAAATGAATCTGTTGTATTAAGATTCTTTCACCTTCAGGGGCCAGTCGAGTGGCTCAGTTGGTTAAGAGATAGAGCTCTGAGTAACAGGTTCACCGGTTTGATTCCCACATGGGCCAGTGAGCTATGCCCAAGCTGAGCTGCTAACAAGTAGAAGGATGGCTCAGCTGGTGAGGAGAGCACATGCTCCTAACTAGGTTGCTGGTCCAACTCCTGCACGGGATGGTGGGTTGTGCCCACCCGCAACTAAGATTGAACATGGCACCTTGAGTTGAGTGGCTGCGAGCTGCTGATGGGCAGCCGAATGGTGACTGGACTTGGGAGCTGAGCTGGCTGAGCCCTCCACAGCTAAGATTGAAGGACAACAACTTGGCTGTTCCCCTTCCCCAATTTCTCAACACTGTTCATCCTCCCCAATTCCCCAATAAAAAAATGTTAAAACAAAAAAGATTCTTTCACTTTCAGGTCATTTTTTACACAGATCAAATTAAATCCATAGCTAACACAAAAGTAACAAATCCACTGGGAGCATTTTCATTACTTATTTTATAACCCAATCAGAAAAAAATCCTCAACATTACCATTTTAAATTAATTGCAGTCATTTAAGGAACTTATTAATAAAATCAGAATTAATCTCAATGTCACCCCAAAAATTTAATAAAAAATTTTTAGAAAGAATTTATTTCTTTTCAAGTGATTGAGAAAATAATCTCCCTTTGTCAATCTCTCCCTTTCTTAACTTCCTCACTTTAGCTAATGGAGACACCCTTCTTCAAGTCTATTATATTCATTATATACTAAAAGAAAATTGGCACTAATGTCTTAATCATTTTTAAAGATCCATCCATCTCAAATGTTGTTTCCTCTGCAAAACACCCACAGATCCCATAGAATGAATTTGTTAATCATCCCTCTATAATTGCAGGATGTGTTCATGTCTATTACATCTCATATCAAGGCCATGATGTGTAGGTTTGTCACTGCACATTTCAGATAGCACCATTCATACTGTGCTTTGTGTGAATGGCATCCCTAGATATAAGACCAATAGGTGTGACCATTCCATGTGAAAGTCCTGTGCTTTCTAGACTTGCAATGTTTTTTAAATATTTCTTTCCGAAAGGCCACTCCTGAAACAGGTAGTCATGTTCATTTTAACATCCTAGTGAATCAGTGCTTAGCAAACAACTGTTTAATAGAACACCCTCCTTTCTGCCACTGAAATGTCTCTCAGATTTAACTTCATTTATCAATTTCACTTGTTCTATCCCTGTCTAACAATTCATCACCTCAAGCTTTGATTACTGTACCAAAGTATTTCACAAAGCATATTCTATGCAACGTTAACAAGTAGGCTAACATGGGTATTTGCTTAAATAAGTTTAGAAACTACTAAATTCAGTAAAGTTAAATATGTAGTTTTCTTTACTGCATGAGCTTTTGTGTTCTATCAACATTAGTAATCTCCAAGAAAGAGTTCACTGCTTTTAACCTAGAAAGGATATGCCCACTGACTTCATAAGGCCAATTTCCAGATTCAGTAATTGCATTGCTTAGGTCATTGTGTTTCTTAAGATTTGGGGCCGGCTGAGTGGCACGGTGGTTAAGCGCTGGCTTGGGAAGCCAGCGGCCCCAGTTCGGTCCCACATATAAGGGCCAGTGACACTGCCCTCTAAAAAAAAAAAAAAAAAAATTTGGAATGAGCAGGGATACAGAAGTTGCTTCTGTAGGGGTAAAACAGATCTACTGTAATATGAGTTAAAGCCTCAAAAGCAAGTAAAAAATTATATATATCACCCTTTTAACTGAGTTTGTTTGCCTTTACTAATTGGTAAGAAAAAAGAAATTAACATCTCCCTTTACTTGATTCTTTTTTCCACTCTGTAGTTTGCTAACCCCAAAACAAAAACATAACCCCTATGTTGATCTATTATAGTTATTTCTTAGAGGTAAAAGTTTGGCCTTCTAGGGGTGTTTTGGAAATGTATTACGGTGTTTCGGGTTGACTTAATGATTGGGTGTCACTACTGGCATTTAAGAGTTAGGAGTTGGGAAATCAAGGGGTCCTATGATAACCAGGACAGTCCTGAAAAATGAAGACTATCTCACATTCATATAGGTGAAAATCCTGTTTATAATATTTGGACTTAAAACTGAATCTGTTTTAAATGTAAACAAAATTTTTTTTGGCATTTCTATGTGATGATGTTATACACTGGAGTTTCAGAACTGCAGCTACTAAAATGAAAGGAAGACTACCTTTGTTTTATGTGAAACTTTACTAAAAGTTTACCACTACTTCAGAAAATCCTGCCATCAAGAGCAGTGCCAGTTGAGGTACTTAATGTAGGCCTGCACAAGTCTAATGGAGGAATGCATCAAGCATTCACGTAATTATAAGGACCTGACTACTTCATTATCTCTCCTCATGTTAGTCATGCCTGAATATTTGTATATTGAAACATATATTATTGTACCTAAATTACTTTCCTTTACCCTTTGCATTTTATTTAAAATATTATATAATTTTGAAATGATATGTATATGTAGGTTGCATTATTTTTATTTTCATTTCAGGACAGTAAAGGACGCATTATAAAACATATGCTCTCTCTTGGGGCCGGCCAAGTGACACGGTGGTTAAGCACTGGCTTGGGAAGCCAGCAGCCCTGGTTCGGGTCCCACATATGAGGGCCAGTGACATTGCCCTCAAAAAAAAAAAAATATATATATATATATATATATATATATGTACTCTCAAGATATGGCACTGGCACATTAGGGTGTTCGGCTTTTATAATCAGAAGACAGAAAGGGAGGACTGTGGGTCTGACAGGATTGAAAAGCACTAAAGAGAACAGCAACAGCCTGGTTCACAAACGGCGCCGAGGGTAGGGGAACAGGAAGCATGAGCCTTCCTCACTCAGCTTCTACAGTTCCATGCTGCTGAGGAAACACACCTTTCCTGTGGCTCAGTTTTTACCATTTCACAGAACCCCCACTGCCCTGAACTATCCCATTACCTAATGAAAGTGATTAAAATACTTGGACCTAAAAGGATCAGTAAACACACAGCTACTGCCACCCCAGCTCCAGGGAGCCTTCTGAACCTGCCAGCTTCCACAGACATGAAGTCATCTTCATTCTCAATCCTGGTATGGAACTCTGTGGTATATATTACCCTTCATTTTGTAACAGAATTTTTCAGAAACACTTACCTCAGTGGTAGTTCCAATGTCAGCAGATGGGCTGCATGTGCTGGTATCTGGAGGAGCTGTGCCTACACTGCTTCTAACTGGAGAACTGGGGACAGGCCCTGCCACGGTCTCTGGATAGGCTGAAGAAGGGCTGAGACTGCCTCTCTTCTGAATCTTATGCCAGACCTTATTCATGATATCAGTTAGCTCGTAGAAGAGCTGTACCTGAACAGAAGAAAAGGGTAAACAAATCTTTCAACATCTAGTTACAATTGACTAAAATACTAAATGTTAATAAATTTTAAAAAGTCCAGGGAAACAAGAATATATGAAACAAAAACCTATCAATGTATCACTGATCATATTATATCATGATCTATAATCTATGATATATAATTATTATATGTGATCATGAATATTTTATGACACTACGATTCTAATGATAGAGAAAAAAATTAATGTAAAAATTTTACAATTAAGCAGTCAGATTTGATTATAAATAGGTATAATCGATTTATTCACACTTGAAATCTGACACATTCACAATGTGATATTTTATAAGCAATTTAGCATTTTTATAGAAAATAATGCTATTATAATAATACTAATATAACAGGTTATTATGGACAGTAGATTTCTTTAAATAAATAGAACAAACAAAAAGAAATGCCTCTTAAACAGAAGTCAGAATCAAAACTAGAAATCAAATATATCCTAGTAAATATAATTATTTAGTGATGTATAAAATAATTACTATTCTTATTTTTGAATTATTTCTACATTTAAATTCTATTTCTCTGAGGAGTATATCTGAAGTGGGATTTCTTACCCAGTAAAATATCATAAAAAGAATAATATAATATAGAATAATACAAGAAAATGTTACATATGAGGCTTTTCTATAGATAAAGAACATAAACCATCCAACCAACTATTCCCCTCAGATTTGTCATTCCAATATTCAGAGAAAAAAATGTTTAACTTGCACATTGTTTGACTAAGTTCTAAGATATTTACACAAGATTTCATAAATAAGCATTAATCATGGAATTTGTATGACAACATATTGCCATATACTGTATAAAACAAGCCCCAGGGAAAAAAAATGCAAACACAATATGTAAGCAAATCCACAGCTGGATACCATATTCTGCTTGCCATTAAAAAAAAAAAAAAAAAGCAAAATTCTCATATTTATAAAAAGTTTCAGCCCCAGGATACATCCAGATGATAAAGCTGGCTTCTTATGTGGGCAGAACAGATGCATAAAAACACTGTTGTCAATCCCTATTTGATATAAAACAGTGCTGGGTTACAGTTTTCTCCTGCTTTTTGTGTGATGAAGTTTCAAATCTCAGGTTATGGCCCTTTTCGTTAAAAAAATAATCTAATGGCTTGAGATCCTATAAAAAACCTCTTAGAAAAATTTTAGTTCAAATTCTTTTGTCCTTCATAATCACAAGTAAGTTCTCTCTAAAAAGAAACAATCTTGTTGCAAACTAAAATTTTTTAAATGTTTTACTTTTTCTTAAACAATTAGGAATGACAAATAAGGAAAGCATAACCCAATGAAAACAGGTTCTAAGGGCATAAGGTTTATTTACATAAAGGATTGATTCTGCTTTATTGTCACTACTTCTGATTTTTTAAACTTGTTACCATTAAATAATTGTTCATGAATGTCACAAAGTACATTCTGTATTTAACATGCCAAGCAAACAGACATAAACTTTAAATGTATTTTTATTTTCAAAAAAGAGAGCTGCTATCACAGAATTCAGACTTGCCAAATTCAAAGGGTTTAAAAAATCAGGCAAAAAACTTGAAGGTAAATGTTCAACTTTAATTCTTTAAACTGTACTGAAAACTATGCCAATTAAAGGCACATTGAGCTACTTATTCTTATCTATTAAAATGTCTAAAGTTAAAAAGCCTTAACCATAACCAAGTACTGGTGAGGAGATAGAGCAACTGAAACTTTCATTTACTGTTAATGGGAATGCAACATTTAGACTACAGTTTGGCAGTTTCTGAAAGACATATACCTACCATATAATCCATCCATTTCACTTGTTAGTGTTTCCCCAAGAAAAATAAAAGTCAACATCTACACCAAGACCTGTATACAAATGTTCATAGCAGTTTTATTTGTAATAGTTCAAAACTGGGGAAAAAAACTCAAATGTTCATCAATAAATGGATGAACCATTTGCAGTATATACAACAGAATGATACTTAGCAATAAACAGAAATAAACAATGGGTCTTTGCAAAAACATGGATTACTCCAAAATAATTATCCTGCATAAAAGAAGCTGGGCAAGAGAATTACAAAAGAGAGCGAGAGAACAGATCGAATACAACTATATGATTCCATTTATATAAAATCCTAGCAAATGAAAAATACTCTATAATGACAGACTCAGTGGTTGACTGGGATGAGGGAGAAGAGTGAAAGAAGGGACTACAAAGAGACACAAAGAAATTTTTCAGGATGTTGGATTTATGCATTATCTTGATTGTGAGGACAGGTTTCAGAGTACACATATGCCAAACCTTATCAAATTAGATAATTTAAACACTGTAATTTATTATATTTGAATATAGCCCAATAAAACACTCTTAAAAAGTCACTAAAAAATGAGCATGAAAGTAATTGAATATCAATATTTTAAATATCAAATACTGACTGAATATCAAAAATGCAATTTTTTATTGTTTAAAAATTAATTTCACATCATTTTCTCATTTAATCTATGACTAATCAGAAAGGAGACTTAATTGGACTGAAAAGGCTCAGATAAGCCTCAAGGAGATACATTTCTGAAGCCCAGACAGGATTTGGGTAGGTGCAAAGCGCCTTCCAGTCATAAGAATAGCAAGAACAAAAGCCAAGTGTAACAAATTATCAAGATATGATACAAGAACAAATTCAAAATGAATTAAAGACTTAGATGTAAGACCTAAAACCATAAAGCTCCTAGAAGAAAATATAGGGAGTAAATTTGCAGACATTAATTACCCTGAGCAATATTTTACTGATACATCCCTGCAGGCAAGGGAAGTAAAAGAAAAAATGAACATATGGGATTACATCAAACTTAAAAGTTATTTCACAACAAAGGAAGCCATCAATGAAACAAAAAGGCAGCCTACTGAATGGGAGAAGATATTTGCCAATGATATATCTGATAAGGGGTTAATATCCAAAATTTATAAGACACTCAGGCAACTCAACACCAAAAAAACAAACAACACAATTAAAAAATAAGCAGAGGATATAAAGAGACATTTCTCTAAAGAGGACAATACACGTGGCCAACAGGCATTTGAGAAAATGTTCAACCTCACTGATCATTAGGGAAATGCAAATAAAAACCGCAATGAGATACCACCTCACTCCGGTTAGAATGGCTATCATCAATAAATCAACAAACAACAAGTGCTGGCGGGGCTGTGGGGAAAAGGGGACTCTGCTGCACTGTTGGTGGGACTGCAGACTGGTGCAGCCACTATGGAAGTCAGTATAGAGGTATCTCAAAAAACTGAAAATGGAACTACTTTTTAACCCTGCAGTTCCCCTCTTAGGTATTTATCCTGAAAAACCAAAGATACTAATTTGAAAAAAACATATGCACCCCTATGTTCATTGCAGCGCTATTTATAATAGCCAAGACTTGGAAACAATCGAAATGCCCAGCAGTAGATGACTGGATTAAGAAACTGTGGTACATTTATACAATGGAATATTACACAGCTATAAAGAAGATAAAGAAGAAAGTGTACCATTTGCAACGATATACATGGACCTAGAGAACATTATGTTAAGTGAAATAAGTCAATCAGAGAAAGACAAATATCACATGACCTCACTTATATGTGGAATTTAAAGAACTGAATAAATGAGCAATGTAAACAGAAATAATCTAAGAGACACAAAGGAAAAACTGATGAGGGCTAGATGGGTCAGGGTGGGCATGAAGTAGAAGGGGAAGGGATGAGGCAACATAAACTGGTAACTACAATATTGCTGCAGAATAGAAGAGACAGTTTAGGGAATATAATCAATAATGTTATGAATATATTTTTAGGGGATGAGATGGACTCATGTCTTGTCAGGGAGACCACTTCATGGACAGCGTAGAGGCCTGACCACTGCACTGTACATCTGAAGCTGCCGCTGAATAATATTAGATATTGATTATAATTTAACACATATATAGTCATGGGATGTGGAGTATAGTGTGGGGATGGAGTCAATGGAATTGCAATAGATACATATGATACTGGGGGTGGGGGGGACAGGGGACGGGGAAGAGGGAGTCACTTTGTAAGGGGTGAAAAGGAGAAATATTGCATTGTTTTGTACATCTGTAACTAATAATAATAATAATAAAAGTTATCAAGATATGATGTAGGGGCGATGAAAAGTCCTTACTGCTTTAAACAGTAAGGACTTTTCTACATGGTGTTAGTACAGAGTCTGATAGAAAAGTTGTCATAAAGGTAGACAGCAAGAAGAAAAACCATGGACACACAATGTCAATGGAAACCAAGAAGGAATGGAATTTCAATAAGCAATTACTGATCAGCACGGGACCTTTGACCTATTATATTTCTGACCTGGGCTGGTACACCCCTCCTCAGGCAACCTAGTGATCCCCAGCTCCCGAGAGGTCACCATATTGATGCCAAATTTAGTGCAGACACCCAATTGGCATAAGATGAGGGTAAAAAGGATTAAATACATGGTGATGGAAGGAGAACTGACTCTGCGTGATGAGCACACAATGTGATGTATAGATGATGTATTACAAAATTGTGCACCTGAAACCTATGTAACTTTACTAACTATTGTTACCCCAACAAACTTTAATGAAAAAAATTTTTTAAAAATAAGCAATTACTGATCTGTTCGAACAGTGCAAAGAGCTCTAAGTGGATACAAATTTAGAAAGGCTATTTCATTTGGCATGCAGGTTGTTACTACTCATTAAAACTCAGTTTCAAAAGAAAAAGGTTTTGCCAAATAAAAAAAAGGAAAAACTTTTCATACTGAGCATTATACTTACTCTTACTCTTATCTAATTTAGTTTAACAGATAAAAATGAAAATCAGGGACTCAGAAAAATTAAAAATGAGTGAGAGGTATAAGAACACAAACCCAGTTTTTTCTGAACTCAATGCCTATTTTCTTAAGACATAATGCCAAATTCTATTGCCTTGGTTAAAATTAAATATAGCTTTCAGCAATAAAATTATAAATAAATGTATAGGAAAAGAGCATAAAACCCATTCTTTCTCTAGTTCTTCATACTTAAAACCTCCAAATGCAAAGATAGTTTCATTCTTGGAAATACCTTATAAGAAGACACAATATATTATTTATTGGCTGAGGAAAAAATTGAAATTTTATATTAAAGAGAGGATTCTATACGCTCATTTAATTTTGGATATATAAAATGGAATGAACACAATTTTTAATGTCTGAGAGACTAGTGTCTAAATACATTGAAGGAAATTGGGTAACTTTGGTAAAACGGATGAAGGGTTGATGGAAGTCATTTGTAAGGGGAAAAGAAAAACTCTGAATATTCAACCAGGTTAAATATTTATAGTGTGTAAGACCCTTGAATGGCAATAAGTTCTAAGAACTGATACAGTAGTTGAGGTCTTCACAGTTGATATAGAGACCTAAGACAATGTCTGATGTAACAATGAGTTTTCTCTGGGTGGCCCTACATGTGTTTTAAACTATATAAACTAGCTGAGGCCGCTGTATCTGAGCAATAATGAACCAAATGAATGTACAAGGGTCAACACTTACGATATCACTCTAATGGATAAACAAAAGAATGGTCCACATTTAAGTAGGAATTATTTCCCTAAAATGGAATTGAGAAGCTTATACACTGACTATAATCAAAAGAATACAAAGCTTCTATAATACTACAAGCAACGCTATTGTTGGGTATTTACATTGCTCTGGGGGAAAGATTCATAGCTTTTATCAGATTCTCAAAGAAGTCCATGGCACACACACAAAAAAAGGCAAATACTGTCCTTCACAAAACCACAAAAAACAAAAACAGATGGATTATGGAGCAACCACTCATGGAAAAGAGGTTTAGTTTGAGTCAATAATCATAAAAAAAAAAACCAAAAAAACAAAAAAAACCCCACAGTACAAGAAATTTTAGGATCCTATATGTATGTGAATGTTTGTATTTTAGGGGCCCACGGTATTCTTTTTATAAGGTAGGACACCCAGAAAATAAAAAGAGACATATACATATGATTTCACTAAGAAAGATTAAACATTTTTGGCAAAAGATGCCATGAACTTTAAAGGGAAATAACTGCAGTGCAGATACACGGTTTGTATTTATAGAGTATAAGGGAAGCTTTTCAAATTGCTAAGAAATTTAACAGAAAATTGGGTAAATGATATGAATTATCAATTCATAAAAGAGCAAATTCACTGGCCAATAAACATTCAAAAACTGCTCACCCTTATTAGTACTCAGGAAAATACAAATTAATGTAAACAATAAGAACTGTCAAGTCAGAAAAGCAAACTCGGTGGCCAATAAACATTTGAAGACGCTCAAACATCTGGTTTCATTTCCCTTCAGCATGAAGGACTTCCTTTAGGAGTTCTTGTAGTGCAGTTCTACTGGTGATAGATTCTTTTATGTGAAAATATCTTGATTTAGTCTTCATTCGAAAAAATTATCGTTTTTTTTTTTAAATTTAGAATTCTGGGTTAAAGGCTTTTTAAATTTTTCACAATTTAAAAATGTTGCTCTTTGGACCACTATAGTTTTTTATGAGAAACTAAAAATCAAATCTTGGTTCTCTTGTATGCAATGTGTCATTTTTCTCATGATACTTTCAAGATTTGCCCTTTATCTGTGGCTTTCAATAGTTGGATTATGTGTGTAGGCATGGCCTTCTCTGTGTGTTTATCTGATTTATCTTTGTTTTCCTTATTTCTGGCTTATATGTAGTACTCAATAACTATTTGCTGAATTCATATTAAGGATGGGGGACTGGGATGGGGGAGGGAATCAAGTCATCCTTTGTAATTCTAACAGAATCCAGAGGGGAGTCTGGAAGCATATGCTGAAGCAACAACTCATCTTAAAGAGGTTTATTTAGAGTCTCATGTTTTATTTTTAAAATTTAGGTTAATATGGCACACAAGGATATAAAAGTGCATTAACTTCTATACCGTGATTCTTCAAAGTGTTACACTGTTTTGTGGCTTCCTATTTTTTCAGGAATACTGCTACATTCCACCAGGGATATTCAAACCAATTTATGAAGAGGGTGTTACATTTTATATCAGAATCAATCTAAACTAACAAAATGGTATTCACATAGCATTTCAGAGTTTAAAAAGTATTTTCATAAATATCTCACTTAAACTTCCTAATAATCCTGTGATCAAATTTGGTTACAGAGGTTGGTAACAATTTAATAAAACTTGGTTTATCAGGACTTAGCAAAATGATAAAGTGGAATTAAGTGAATAGTAAGAATCATTACATTTTGAGTGAAAAGGGATTCTCAGGGCATGAGGTTCAGCCTTGGCTTAATTCTCCAAAACAGGGGTCCTTGGCATTTAGGGAGCAGCCACAGGAGACCCTGGGAGCCAGACGATGGGAGGAAAGGACAAGAGGGAGCAGACATAAGAAGAAAATACCAGGTCTAGCACACGCTTTATCTGTGTGATAACTTTACTCAGAACTGGTTTATATTTAAACAACAAAAATTGAGCTGAGTTCCAAACAAGGTGGCTATCAAAGAAGATATCCCAAAGCTCTAGTTTTGAGCCAAGTATTACATTTAATATGATTCCATACAAACTACAATATTGAGGGCTGGCTGAGTGGCTCAGATGGTTAAGAGCTCGCTCAAGAATGACAGCTGAGCTCTGAGCAATGGCGGTTTGATGCCAGCCCGAGCTGAGTTGCCGTTGAGCTGCCAACAGGTGGCAGGATGGCTCAGCTAAAAAAAAAAAAAAAAAAAAAAAAAATATGTACCTTTTGGACTGGCCAAGTGGCGTGGTGGTTAAGTGCTGGCTTGGGAAGCCAGCAGCCCCGGTTTGGGTCCCACATATGAGGGCCAGTGACACTGCCTTCAAAAAAAACAAACAAAAACAAACTACAATGTTGAGCATCTCAAAGTAAAAGAAACAAATTTTAAAGATTAACTTGAGATTAACATGCTAAGCAAAATAAGTGAGACAGAAAAATTCAAGAAGCACATGATTTCACTCATATGTGGGATATAAAACTGAAAGCAACAAAGGAACAGGACAAGCAAACAAACAATCATAGACACAGAAAACAGTTTAGTGGTTACCAGAGGGTAAGAGGGCATGGGGGCGGTAGAAGAAGGAAGAGGGTAAAGGGGGTCAAATATATGGTGATGGAAGGAGAACTGACTCTGGGTAGTGAATACACAATGTGATATATAGATGATGTATTATAGAAATGTACACTTGAAACCTATGTAATTTTATTAACCAATGTCACCCTCAATAAATTTAATAATAATTTTAAAAAACAGTGGCATTCCCAGGCTAAAACAATAATGGTGACAGAATTTTATTTTTAGCTGGATGTCTATCGATAACCAGAAAACGTGGAGTAGGACAATCCTCACAACGTTATATTAATAATAATCTTTCAAAGTCTCTGAAACATAAGATCTCTGGGAGACAACTTCAAACAGCAGTTAGCTGTCAATCATACAGGGACTGAGCTTCTACTAAATATAATAAAATTTTTGTTTCTATTATCTCCAAAAGTTTCTTCACAACCCTTTGTAATTTGTCCTTCCTATTACTCTCTCTTCCCTCCCTGTCCCTGCCCTGCGTTCTGACACAATGCAGTAGCCTGTATATTCTAACATTTTATATAAATTGAATTATACAGTAAATATCCTTTTTAGTCTGGCTTCCTTCACTTAGCATAATGATTGCAATATTCATCCATGTTACATTTTATCAATAATTCTGTCTTTTAATGGCCGAGTACTATTTTTATTACATTATATAGATAGGCAATAATTTGTTTAATTATTCACCTACTGATGAACATTTGGGGTGTGTTCAGTTTTTGGCTACACAAATAAAGCTGGCAAATATATTTGTGTAAAACTCTGTGTGGGCATATATTTTTGTTTCTCTGAGAAAATATCAGGAAAGAATGGCTGGGTCATATGGTAGGTGCATGTTGTTCTTTTTCAAGTATTTCCAAGTTTCTTCCGAAGTTGTTATAATTTTTACATTCCTCCCAGCAGTATTCAAAGAGTTCTAGTAGATTCACAACTCAATCTTTTAATTTTAGCCAGTCCAATAGGTGTGCGTGGTATGTCTTCATGTTTTTTGTTTTTCCCCGATGAATAACAACATTGAGTATCCTGTCATGTGCTTACTAACCAGGTACGTATCTTATGTGGTGCATGTTCAAATCTCTTCCCCATTCTTAGTCTGCATGTTGTATTATTTATTGTTCTTTGCTTTCAAGTTAACGAATAGAAAGGATTCTTTAAATATTCTGGACAACCGTTTGATAAAAGCGTCTGCTTTCTGCTATCTTCATGCATCGTCTTTCAAACAGAAAATATTGTTAAACCTGATTATGTTCAACATCTTTGAGTCTTCCAATCTACGAACATGTATATCTTCCCAAGTAGGTGTTCTTTAAGCTCTCTCAGTAATCATTTGTGGTTTTCAGAGTAGAGATCTTAAACACCTTTTGTTCATTCATTTTGCTCATTTATTCATTTGTTTATGTTTCTTGTCACCAGTGTAAATGCAACTGATTTCATTCCATTTTCCAATTGTTTGCTGGTAATACAGAAAAATACAATTGATTTTTTTTTTTTTTTGAGGGCAGTGTCACTGGCCCTCATATGTGGGACCCGAACCAGAGCCGCTGGCTTCCCAAGCCAGTGCTTAATCACTGCAACACTCGGCCGGCCCACAATTGATTTTTATATAATAATCTTTGCTCCTGCAACATTGATAAATTTATTAGTTCTAGCAATAGTTTCTTAAGTTCTTTTGGAATTTTCTATGAAATATTTTGTATGCAAATAGCAACAGTTTTACTTGTTATTTTTATGCCTTTTATTTCTTTTGCTTGATTTATTGCAATGGCTCTGATGTCCAATATGATATAAGTGGTGAAAGCCGTCATTTTGGGCTTTTTCGTGATCTCAGTGGGAAACAATACACTATTTTACCATGAAGTATGATATATGCGTTCTCATACATGTCCTTTATCAGTTTGAAAAAGTTCTCTAATACTTGTAATTTGCTAATTTTTTACAATGAATGGGTGTTAAATTTTGTCAAGAGTTTTACCTGTATCTATTGAAATTATAATATGATTTTTCTTCATTGTTTTATTAATATGGTGGATTATACTGAGTGACTTTTGAATATTGAACCAAACTTGCATTTCTAAAATAAATTCTACTTGGTCATTATGTATTATCTTCTTTTTATATATTATTGACTTGCTAATATTTGCTTAAAAATTTTTACATTTATTTTCATGTGGGATATTTGATTTCTAATTTTTTCTTTTGTAACATCTTTTTGAGGATTTGGTAATAGGGTTATGCTGGCTTTATAAAACAAGTTGGGCAGGAATCCATTATTTTTGGAAGAAAAGTCTGTTAAATATTTCTATTATTTTTTTGCCTTGATTATTTGATAGAATTCACCCATTTGGGCCTGAAGTTTTCTTTATGGGAAAATTTTTGTTATCATATTCAGTTTATTTAAAAGATATATAGAGCAGAGGTATTCAGATTTTCTATTTTTTCTTGTATTATTTTGTATAGTTCTTTTAAAATAAAAATTTCTATTTCATCTAAATTGTATTTTTTTGGCACAGAGTTGTTCATTAGTCTTTTATTATGCTTTTGATGTCTGTAGGTTCTGTGGTAATAAACTCCCTCTTTGTTTCTGATATTGGTGGTTTTCATTCTCTCTTTTTACTCTTCCTTTTTAAGTCATCTCTGCTCTTATCTTTAGTATTTTCTTCCTTTTAATTACTTTGGATTTACCTTCTTCTTTTCTTAGTTTCCTAAAGTGGCACCTTAAGTGGATGACTGAAGATGTTTCTTCCTTTGTAATACAAGTATTTAAAATCATGTTTCCCTCAAAACACTGCTTTAGCTGTATACACTTTTTTATTGTCTTCAACCAAAACGTTTTCTTATTGCCAAGTGATTTTGTCTTTGATTCATAGATTATTTAGAAGCATGTAGTTTAAGGTCCCGATAATTTATTATTGATTTCTAGTATAATTTGATGGTAGTTCAATAATATATTGTATTAAATTTGATCTTCTTAAACATAATGAAACAACGTATACCTCGAAAAAAATGTGCATTCCACAGTTGTTGGACATAGTGTTCTATAAACTTCAATTAGATCAAGGCGAGTTCATATTATTTCTCAAATTTTCTATATCTCCAATTATTTATTATTATCTAGTTGTTTTGTTAAAGGCTAAGAAAGATGTTATAAAAATTTTCTACAGCTGTGGTGTTATCTACTTTTTTCATATTTTCTGTATCTCCAATCATTTTTCATTTAGTTGTTTTATTATTCCTGAAGAAATGGCATAAAAATGTACTACTATGACTGAACGGAATCATCTAACTTTTCCTTTAATTATGTCCCTTTTTGTTTCATGACCTTTTTGTCTCTAATAATACTTTTTCTTTATGTTTACTTTATTTGATATAGAATAAGCAAGTCAAGCTTTCTCATGTTGCTTGAATGGTATATTCTTTCCTATACATTTATTTATATTGTTTCTTTAAATTTCAAGTGTTTCTCTTTTAGGCAATATATAGCAGAGTCTTGCTTTTTTCCCCACTGTATAAATTTTTGTCTTTTGATAGGAGTAGTTGGGCCAGGAGTCAGCAAACTTTTCTGTAAAGGGTCAGAAAGTAAACATTACAGGCTTTGTAAGCCAGGTTGTTCTCTGTTGCTGCTACCTATTTCTGTACTTGCAGCATGACAGGAACCTTAGACAATTTGAAAAATATAGGATTTCCCAAATTTGGCCTGCAGGCTTTCATGGCTGACTTCTGGTGTAAACACTCCTAATAAGGATTATTAACATTTTATGTGTTCATTGATAAAGTTGGTTCAGCCCCTATCGTTTTATTTTATTTTTTTTGTTTCTACCCTCTGGTTTTTGTAACTGTTATCATTTCTTGACTTCTGTAGGTTATCTGAATGTTTTTTAGTATTTCATTTTAATTCATCTATTGGCTTTAGGCTATGTTTGTATTTTTGCATATTTTTAGTAATTCTAGGAGATTATAATATATAAAAACTTTTGTAGTCTAGCTAGTTTATATTGTACTCTTCACATGAGATTTAGAAATCTGTGAACCACACAGGTCCCTTGGCTCATCTCCCACTAACCTTAAAAGCCCTGGTAGACATTACATAGTTTGGTTTCCACAGTCATAAATATTTAAAACAATTTTTAAAATATTTACTAAGCTATCATGTCCGGTGGTTGTCCATTATTTCTGAAGATTCAGGTTTTGATCGGGTATCATTCTCCTTTACCCTGAAGAACCTTCTTTAGGGTTTCTTGTAGAGTAGAGCTGCTGGTAACAAGTCCCCCTAGTTTGCCTTCATCTACAATGTCTTTATTTAATTTTGATTTCTATGGTTATCTTCACTGGCTTGACAGTTTTCTGCTGTTAACACTTTAAAGGTGTTATGTTTCAATATCTTCTGTCCTCTATAGTTTTTCATGAGAAATCTGTATTAATTCAAATTATTGTAAACCTATACATAATATGTTTTCTTGTAGCTGCTCTCAAGATTTCTAAAAAACTTATCTTTGGTTTTCAGTATTTTAATCACAATGAGTCAGAACTCGTTTACTTTGGCTCTATCCTCAAAAATAAACACACTTAGAATTGGGTGAACTTCATGTATATGTATTAAAAAACCTATCTTACTTCAAATTTAGGAAGTTCTCTGCAATTAGTTCTTCATTTTTGTACTGCCCCAATCTTTCTCTTTACTTTCTGGAACTCCAATTACACATATAGAACATTTTGTCCTATAGCCACGAAGCTCTGATCTTTTGTTAAATATCATTTTTCTCTCTGGTTTTCAAATTTAATAATCTTTATGCTCCATGTTTAAGTTCAGAGATTCTTCTGTCATATGCAGGCCACTACTAAGCCCATGCCCATATGGTATGGTTTTTTCTTTATTTCAGGTACTGTGTTTTTAATTCTGAAATTCAGCTGATTCTTTTTATAGTTTCTGTCTCTCCACTGAGAGAATTCTTAACTTTTTCATTCATTGTGCCTTCCCATACACCTTAAGGAAAAAACAATAATAGCTGCTTTAAAGTTATTTTTTCAATTCAATTATTTCAAAACGAATAGGGAACATTCATTTATATTGTTAGTTTTTGCTTTTTCCCCTAGAGTCTATGGAAATAATAAGTAGGATGAATGGGGTGACGTAGACTTCTGCCTCCATGCTAGAACTGGATTTCTTATGCTTTCCTGTTTTGCTTTTTTTTCTTGAGGGCAGTGTCACTGGCCCTCATATGTGGGATCTGAACCGGGGTCGCTGGCTTCCCAACCCAGCGCTTAACCACCGTGCCACTCGGCCGGCCCTTATGCTTTCCTTTTTAACAACTTCTATGATAAAGGATCCAAAGGAGGTGAATCTGTCTCTGTACAATGTGTTTGTTAGAGCTGCCATCCAAAAGTGTCATAAACTGTTGACTTAAAACAACAGAAATGTATTCTTTCCTTGTTCTGGAGGTTAGAGTCCCTAGTCAAGTATCAACAGGATATCTTCCCTCTGAAATGCTGGGTAGAATCCTTCATTTCCTGTCTTCCTTGCTTCTGGTGGTAGCCAACAATCCTTGTGCTCTTTGGCTTGCGGATAAATCAATCCTATCTGTGCCTCCTTCACATTGCTCTCTCCCCATGTGTCTTCACACTGACTTTCCTCTGTGTGTCTACCTTCAGATTTCCCTTTTTTTAACCACAATGTATTAGGGTTTACCCTAATGACCTCATTTTAACTTGATTATCTCTCTAATGACCCAATTACAAGATAAGGTCACATAGTGAAATACTGGGGGTTAGGAATTCAACATATCTTTGGCGGGGGCTATAAAATTTAACCCATAACAATTTCCCTGCCTCTTGGAAATGTTTTTCAGCAACCATCAGCAATAGCATTCAGAGAATAATCTATGAAAGGATAAGTGATTCCATAATTGTTCTCTTCTATACCACTGTGGGTCATAATAGAATGGCAAATAGCCATTAAACTGGAATGTTAATATTTTTCAAAGTATGACTTACAATAGAGGACAAGCTTCCAGTTCTTATAATAGTGTTTAATTTAGCTGCCTTGTCATAATTCTACTTCCATGGATTTTTATAATACAGCCATCACCAATATATAGCAGACCTAGTCTTTTCAAGATGCACAAATATTCATATACATAAATTAAACCAAACTGTATAATATACAGTATAGGGAGAGAGGTAGGGAGAAGAGAAGAAAGAAGGAGGATGGTATCAGTAAGGAGGCTCTATAAAATATAGAGTCATATTTGCAGCCACTTTAAAAAACACTTTTAAAACTAGCTTATAACCACTAATGATGGCCTAAACATAGATTTATAAATATTGATTGACCTGTCAGATCCAACAATATTCTAAAAAGCATTCTTTTAAAAATAAAATATAAAATAGTATTCAACAATGATAAACTATGTAGAAAATATACTATACTACAGTCTGCTACAGTCAAAGAAACAAGTATTAAATTCCATGCAGTTAATAATTTGTACAAACGTAGGTGATCCCAATTAACATTAAATTGCAAAACTGTAGAATACATTATGTTTGGCCTATACCAACTAAAATGTTATGGAATGAACAACATGTCTTTTTACAATAGTAAACAGTGCTTTTTAAAAAAAGCATTAAATGTTGAGCAACAGAAGTTCTGGGTGATAATCTTATTGAAAATTACATTTGATCACTTCAACAGACTCTTCCAGTCTGATGGGAAAGTAGTTTATCAGTGTTTAAAAACTTTACATCTGCAACTGATTTCATTCCATCAGCCAAAGATGCATTTATGCTGCCACCATTACATTTTCAGAAGAGTTTAAATTACAAAACTTGAGAGAGCTTCAAAGCAATTCTTAATCTAACCATTCTGATCTTGATGATCTTGTTAAAAATAATTTAGGACACTTAATAGAAGAGAAACCCTGCAAGAAAATGGACAACAATTGTTCTTAAATCACATTATTTAAATTTCCTTTCATAAATCAAATGTACCAACCTGGGGGTTCGAGCATTTTATCTCAAGTGACTCTAGGTCAACATGGAGACAGACAACAAATGAATGCCTTGTATCAGGTCCTGCAGCGAGTAGTTTTTGAGATGTAACAGCTAGAGTAGAGGTACAACCCATAGGTTCCACTAGGCAAAGTGTCACTTGTTTTCCAAAAAGGCTATATACACTGAAATGATGTAAACTGATAGTCCAAGGAAAAGCATCACCTGTTAAAGGGGACAAAAGAGGGTAGGGAAGCACACATACAAACATTTAGTTAATTGTCACTTGATAGTAATTTGTCTATTGTCTAAACTTGAAATATAAAATTTGTAATAATGTATCAATAAAAGTCAACATATTATCCCAGGACTAACATGCTAAACAGTTTGCATGCTACATAAAAGACACCTTTTTAAATGGTATATGTTTATATTTATGATAACATATTACTATACCAATAAATTATGTACAATATAAAACATACAGAAAGAGAAATGAAGAAAATGCAGTAAAACTATAAACAAAAGTTCAAACCTCTTCTTCCCTTACTCTAGGAGGTTGTGCTGTGCAACTGCTGGGGATGAGTGGACTGTGTCTTAAGAGACCACAGAGAATGCATGAAATTAGAAAAATACAATAATTTTTCCATGGACTCAAGGTGATCACACACAGATTTGGCTGGAAGGAAGGAAAAGAACAAACCATCTACTATGGTCTGATGGACCACCTGCACTAGAATCACCCAGTGCTTATTTAAAATACAAAATCCTGGTTTCTACTTCAGACCCATTTAAACAGAACCTCTGGTGGTAAGTCCCAAGATACATTTCAGTAACTTCCCTTAGTGATTCTCATACATAACATGTGATTTTTAAATAAAATATATGTGGAAAAAAATGTAAGTATTCATAAAGTTCAGGATTAAGAGCAAAATGTTCTTTCCTTTTTTTAAACTATTTTCTTTTATTAACTTATAAGAAATTAATTCATTAACATAAACTTATGAGATAAAGCCATCTTTTTTATTGTGGCTATAGAAAAAGTGCTTGGCAAATAATTTTTAAAAGTGTACTCACAATCCTCTCTATTGATGTGCAAACAGCAACCAAGCTCAACTACAACAGGAGGGCACACACGACCCCCAAAAGGGACACACCTGGAGCACCTAGCTGAGGTGACCAGTGAGACTGCACCACAGGGCCTCACAGCAAACCTATGACATAAGGCTACTCTACTAAGATGGGGAGACACAGCAGTCCTACTTAATACAAAGAACGAAATGCAGGGAGGCAGCCAAAATTGCAGAGATAAAGACTAATATCCCAAATGAAAGTACAGAACAAAGCTCCAGAAAAAGAACTAAACAAAATGGAGACAACCAGTCTACTAGAAGCAGAGATCAAAACACTGGTTATAAGGATGCTCAATGATCTAAGGAAGAGCTTCAACAAAGAGATAGGAAAAATAAAAAAGAACCAGTCAGAAATAGAGAATACAGTAACAGAAATGAATACATTAGAGGGAATCAAAAGTAGATTAGATGAATCAAAAATTGAATCAGCAATTTGGAAGTAGCAGAGAACACCCAATCAGCACATCAAAAAGAAAACAAAATCCCTCCCCCCAAAAAAAGTGAGGATACTTTAAGGGGTCTCTGAGACAACATCAAGCTTAACAACATTTGCGTCACAGGGATACCAGAAGAAAAAGAGAGCAAAGAACTGAAAGAAAATCTATTTGAAGAAATAATAATGAAAAACTTCTAAAACCTGGCAAAGGAAATAGACATATAAGTCCAGGAAATGCAGAGAGTCCCAAACAAGATGAACTCAAGGAGGCCCACACCAAGACACATCATAATTAATATGCCAAAGGTTAAAGACAAAGAAATAATGTTAAAAAGATCATGGGAAAAACAATTACTTACCAACAAGGGAGCTCCCATAAGACTGCCAGCTGATTTCTCAACAGAACTTTGTAGGCCAGAAGGGATTGCCACGAAATATTCAAATTGATGAAAAGCAAGGACCTGCTACCAAGACTAGTCTACACAGCAGGACTGTCATTTAAAATTGAAGGACACATACAGAACTTCCAAGACAAGGAAAAGTTAAAGGTGTTCTTCACCACCAAATCAGTATTACAAGAAATGTTAAAGAGAAGAGGTGGAGGAGGAGGAAAAGGAACAGGAGGAGAAGTTAAATTAAACTTCTTTAATTAAAAGTTTAATTAAAAAAATTAAAAACATGACTAATAAAATGGCAATAACTACATATCTATCAACAATTACTTTAAATGTAAATGGATAAATGCTCCAATCAAAAGTTATGGGGTGGGGCTGGCTGAGTGGTGCGTTGGTTAAGATTTGGCTTGGGATGCCAGCTCTGAACAGCAGGGCCCCGGTTTGGATCCCACATATGAGGGCCAGTGACACTGCCCTCTACAGCTAAGATGGTGAACAACAGCTCGGCCTGGAGCTGGGCTGCTGTGAATTGATGGTGACAGCGTAGGCTGCAGTGGAGCTGGCCGGCAGCTGTCAAGCGCTTCATGAGCTGCCATGAGTAGTGGTCCAGAGGTCAGGGAGTGACTGCCTCACCAGAGAAGAGCGCAATGATGATATCAACATGGGCCAGTGAAGGGCCGGCTGAGTGGCGTGGTGGTTAAGAGCTAGTTTGGGATGCCAGCGGCTCTGGTTTGGATCCCACGTATGGAAGCCAGAGACACTGCCCTAAAAAAAAAAGAGCAATTCTTGGGCCGGCCGAGTGGCGTGGTGGTTAAGCGCTAGCTTGAGAAGTCAGCGGCCCCGGTTCCATCCCACATATGAGGGCCAGGGACACTGCCCTCAAAAAAACCAAAACAAAACAAAAAAAACATGGGCCAGTGAAGCGACATCCTCCACAACTAGACTGAAGAACAAAAGGACAGCAACTTGTCTGTTCCCCTTCCCCAATTCCCCAAAGCGGTTCCCCTCCCCCAACTGCCCAAAATCTTTGATAAAAAAAAAAAAAAGTCATGGGGTGGCTGACAGGATAAGAAAACAAAAACCTTAGGTATGCTGCTTATAAGAAACACATTTCAGATCAGAAGACACATGTAGGGTGAATGTAAAGGAATGGAAAAGATATTTCATGAAAATGGAAACGAAAAAAATGAAGCTGTGTTAAACCAGACAAAATAGACTTTAAGACAAAGCCTGTAACAAGAGACAAAGAAGAATCCAGCAATCTGACTTCTGGGTATTCATCCTAAGAAACCCAAAACACAATTTTGAAGGACATGTGCATCCATATGTTCACTGCAGCATTATTTACAATGGCCAAGATATGGAGGCAATCTGTGTGTCTACCAATGAATGAATGGATAATATAAAAGTGGTACATATATATAGTAGGATATTACTCAGCAATCAAAAAAGGATGAAACCTTGCCATCTGCAACAACCTGGATGGACCTAACGATGTTGCGCTGAGTGGAGTAAGTCAGAGAAAAGCAAATGTCATATAATTTCACTTATATGTGGAATTTAGAGATCAAAATAAATGAACAATCAAAACAGAAGCTAGCTCATTGATAGAGAGATCATTTTGATGGTTGCCACACAGAGTGAGAGGTTGGGGAGATGGGTGAGGGGGAGGGTATTATGAGGTACAAATTGGTAGTTACAAAATAACAATGGAGAAGTAAATTACAGCACAGGGAATATACTCAATAAGTTAATAATATTGTAATAACTATGTATGGTGTCAGATGGCTACTAGATTTATTGGGGGTGATCACTTCATAAGTTATATAAATGTCTAATCACTATGTTGTACACCTAAAACTAATATAATATTGTATGTCAACTATAATTGGAACATAAAAATTATTTAAACAATTAGAAATACTCAGATTAGAGTATTAATAAATATTTATTAATGGGATTCTAATTTGATGGAAAATATGTTCCTATAACTTGCTTTTTTGACTTTATAATTCTACTAGTATTGTCAGTATAGACTGTATAATGTAGACTTCTTTTTAAGTAAGTAGCTCAATTATTTTAAAACAAAAGAAAATATTTATTTACTTTCTAATTGAGAAGTCTCACCCTGTTAAAGACAATTTAGAAAATATATATGAGAAAAATACAAATCAGTCATAATCTACTTTCCACCCTGTCACTCCCAATAATGAGCACTGATATATTTCCATTGATATATTTCCTTCAAGTCTTTTTTTTCCACTGTAGTGTTGAACATGCTCACACTGAACTAGAATCAGGACCACACTGAATTTTCAGTTTCACCTTATTTTTCAGTGAAGTAAAGAAAAAGTGAATTACGAATGGATCATACCACAAATACATATATTAAAGAAATCTAAATATACATCTGAATCATGAATGGGGATACTCAGTGGATGCTGCAAGGTAGATTCTCCTACATTTGAATTTCAAAATGTCTTGACCAAATATAGTTACTAAAATTAAAATCAAAAACTTTAAAATTGAGACATAGATAATAAACAAATCTAACTACACAGTAGTCCACAAAGCTTGACTAGAAACAATGAAGACTGCATAATACTATGTGGCCAGCACTGTGGCACTCTGCCTACCTTAAAACCTAAAATATTTTGCCCCCAGGAAAGAATGACAAACTTGAAATCATCTGAAACTAATTCTAAAATTATTTTAAAACCTATACAAAGTTCCATGCTATTTACAAAATACAGGCTGTGCCAAATTTGTCTTAAAATATTTTGGAATGATTTGAGGTTACATACTTTAAAACTGGAAGCGAGCTATACATAGTTTTTCAAATTTTATGTTATCCAAGCAATGCTAAATGGTGGTTAAGCTGAAGAGACCACATTTAAACTCATTAGATTAAAAAAAAAAAAAAAATTTCCTGGGCCGGCCGAGTGGCGCACTGGTTAAGAGCTGGTTTTGGGATGCCAGCGGCCCCGGTTCAGATCCCACATGTGAGGGCCAGTGACACTGCCTTCTATGCCTAACAACAGCTCCACCTGGAGCTGGGCTGTGCGAGTCCTGGTGATGGTGTAGGCTTCAGCCCCTGCTGCGGTGGGTTGCCATAGACTACAGAGTGGCCGGCAGCCAGCGTGAGCTGCCAATAGCCACGGTGAGTGACCATCCAGAGGCTGGCGACCCATCTGCCGGGAAGAGCTCAATGACGATACCAACATGGGCCAGTGAAGCAACGTCCTCCAAAACTAGACCAAAGAACAAAGGGACAGCAACTTCTTTGTTCCATTTCCCCGGTTCCCCAACGCTGTTCCCCTCCCCCAATTCCGCAATAAAATCCCCCAAAAAAGAAGTGACACTATCAATAACACTCCTAAATTCATTAAAAAAAAAAAAAATTCCAAATGATGTTGGTACTGTCTCAGATATGTGTCTCTGCTTCTACTTTGGACTCAGACCAATAAACAGAAATTGGGCACATCATATTCTAATTCTTTAAAAGAATTTTTTAAGGTAATACCCTATATGTCCATTTATTTAACATGGATATTATCTTTTTTTAAAAGCATGCTCAGAGGCCAGCCGAGTGGCGCGGTGGTTAAGCACTGGCTTGGGAAGCCAGCGGCCCCAGTTCGGGTCCCATATATGAGGTCAGTGACACTGCCCTCAAAAAAATAAAAATAAAATAAAATAAAATAAAATAAATAAAATAAAATAAAATAAAATAAAATAAATCAATCAATCAATCAATCAATCAATCAATCATCCTTGGGCCGGCAGAGTGGCGCGTTGGTTATGAGCTGGCTTGGAACGCCAGCTCTGAGCAGAGGGGCCCTGGTTCCGACCCCACATATGAGTGCCAGTGATACTGCCCTCTACAGCTAAGTTGGTGAATAACAGCTCCCCCTGGAGCTGGGCTGCTATGAGTCCCCGGGGATGGCACAGCTGCAGCCCCTGCTGTAGTGGGCTACCATAGGCTACAGTGAGTGGCCAGCAGTCATCGTGAGCGGCCAGCAGCTGGTGTGAGCTGTCAAGAGCTGCTGTGAGCGGCTGTCCAGAGCCTGGCGACAGATCTGCCTCACCGGGGAAGAGTGCAATGATGATACCAACTAGGGCCAGTGAAACAACATCCTCCACAATTAGACTGAAGAACAAAAGGACAGCAACTTGTCTGTTCCCCTTCCCCATTTCCCCAATGGTTGTTCCCCTCCCCCAATTCCCCTATATAATCTTAAAAAAAAAAAAATGCTCTACTGAGAAAATGAGGTCGTTATATGTAATAATAAAAATTTACACAATTAAACACTATGAAATAAATTACCTAAAGAAAACAAATCTTTAATTGTAAAGTATTCCTTTTAAGCAACAAACATATATATGCACAAGAGAAACAAAATAAAAATACTTTATCTATTTGTAACAGGCAACGGAATGTTATGGAGACTCTCAAAAAAATATGCTCAGTCATCCAAGACAGGCCATGACCATCTACTAATCTGAAACCTTCAAGATTATTACTTTTCTTTTAATTGGAAAGTTCTAATACTACAGCATGGATATTTTATTTTAGAGAAACTATTTATTGCTGGCAGAATTCAGAACTTTTCAACCAAAAGGTCTAAAGAGCAAGAAAAAAATAAAGCAAGAAGACTGAGAATTACATTTGTATATGAATGCGTGAACCCTCTATATTATCAACAGAGAAATTAATTCTCAAGAAAATAATACCAAAACACTGATACGATTCAGTAGAAATAATGTGGAAGACAGAGGATTTGACAGAGATTTGATATAAAATGAATAAAGAAAGAAAAATCACTGAGACTATGTGCTACACGTGTCAACAATGGAGGGGTGAGATTCATTAGATAGCATTAATGTGGAGCTGAATGACCTTTAGAAAACTATACAGTGCGGATTTCCTTACACTGTATCACAGGTGGCTGATTTTTCACAACACCAGAAGCAGAAGACAAATGACTGGTCAATATTGAAGATACTCTACTCAGTTTTCTTTGCTTTCATAGCCTTAATCATTTAATATCTTTAGAAACTAATAAAGAGATGCTTTTCTCTTCTCCCTAATTTTTTCCCCTTCAGTTCTACAATGCAGTATTTCTCAGGCAGGTTTTTATTTCAAATATGAAACAGTATAACCAGGAATATTTTACTATCTTTTGTGAGGGTTAACACTTTGTAAATACACTGAGTTTCACAAATATAAATGAGGCAAAATTGCTGAAACTGTTTTCCCAAAACACTTAGCACTTCATTGATTTAACAACAGTTAAGATAAAGCCCTGACGAATTTCACTTTTTATATTATTTGGTTTTATCATTTAAAGAATTTTTTTTGAAAAATAGGAAGTTCCAGGATGGCCCTAAGGCTCTTTCAGTTCAAAACATTATTCCAAATCTAAATGGAGTTTGAAGTAATGAGTTCTACTTCCTGAAAATTTTATACAGAAAGAAACTGGATGGAAGGAAACCTGAGTTCTGGGGATCATGTATATCCATAACTTAGCACAAATGTGGTTTCATGCTCTGAGGTTCAGGTGAACCACTTCAAAGACATGCTAAAGCTGATAGGTGTTACCAGAAAATTAGGAATGAGCAATTAGGAATTGGAAATAGAACAATTTGGGGTATTGAAAATTCCTGTTGTTCTGTAACACAAGATTCTATCATATTATCAGTGTCATATGATAGACAGTCTAGGTGAAACAGATACCTGGGCATATACGAATGAACAAAGAAGCCATGCATGTGATAATCTTATAAACTATCAGTGAAAGGGTGATAGTTAAGGTATAGGTATAATGTGAATATACAGAGAAGCTAGAAATATAAAGAACACCTATATTTAAATAAAGGGAAGAGGAAAAGGAGCCTATGAAGGACATTCAGAAGTAGCCATGATCAACAGAAAAGAAACCAAAGAGAGTGGTTATCCAGAAGACAGGAAGAAATTTCAAGAAGGAATCAACAAACAATGTGAAGAATTAAAAGATTTCCATTGGATTTGGCAACTAAGAGGCTTGTTTTGTTAATTTTATGAGATGAAAAGAAATATTGGCCTTTTTATATGCCAACAAGGGATTCAATAAGGTTATAATTGATGAAGCAAATTCCTTAAAAACACAGTGTGGAACATATAGTATATACTCAATAAATATTTGGGAAGGAAGGAAAAGAGGGAGGAAGGAAGGGTGATGAATAAAAAATGGGTGAAAATGGCTGGGCCTTACCCTGGCAGCAGAGTAAAGACTACTTTTAATGAGGTACATTTATTTGTTCAACAAACATTTACTGAGTTAAAAACTATGCTAGGTATTAATTCTAGGATCCAGGGGCAGAGCAGTGAACTATATAAACTCGCTGTTCTTGTGGACCTTGCATTCTAGTTGTGGAAAGAAGAAATTAACAATTAAATGATAGGGGCCGGCCGAGTGGCGCATTGGTTAAGCGCTGGTTTTGGGATGCCAGCGGCCCCGGTTCGGATCCCACATGAGGGCCAGTGACACTGCCCTCTACAGCTAACAACAGCTCCACCTGGAGCTGGGCTGGCGAGCCCCGGTGATGGTGTGGGCTGCAGCCCCTGCTGCAGTGGGCTGCCATAGGCTACAGTGAGTGGCCCGCAGCCAGCGTGAGCGGCTGGCAGCCAAGCGTGAGCTGCCAATAGCCGCGATGAGCGACATCCAGAGGCCAGCGACCGATCTGCCTCATCCGGGAAGAGCGCAATGACGATACCAACAGTGAAGCAACGTCCTCCGCAACTAGACTGAATGAAGAGCAAAAAGGACAACAACTTGCCTGTTCCCCTTCCCCGATTCCCCAACGCTGCTCCCCTCCACCAATTCCCCAATAAAATCTTTAAAAAAAAACAAAAAAAAAAAAAAACAAAAAAACAATTAAATGATATATTGTACATTGGTGGTGGTGAAGTGCTCTAAGAATAATTAAGCAGGGTAATGGAACAGATGATGGTGCTGCCATTTTCAGATAGGATAGTCCAGTAAAGTCTCTCTGATAAAATGACAGTCTGCAAAGCTATGAGCCATAAGGCTATTTGGAAGAAGAGTGTTCTAGAAGGAAAACAGTAAGTGCAAAGGCCCTGCAGTGGTAACATGTTCGGATGGAAAATGTTTTCATTAAAGTAATAAGGAAGTTTATGTTGAGTAGGGAAAATAATCAGACAGCCTCAAAGAAAGTACCAGAAGTATATAAAAGATATTATAAGGAGTAGAAAGCCATGAATGGAATTATAAAAGGCTTACAAAACTTAGCAATGAGGACCAGAAGTAATTTTTTCAAAAAACAGTCAGGAAATTCATAAGAGAAGCTCAAATGTCAAATAGTTGCAATGATCCAAGGCTGCACTTCATTCCAAGAAATTGAGAATCCATGAGAGTATGTGGACTCTACATTTTTTCTTATTTATTATGCATAGAGTACTAGACAGTGATTAAAACTCTAAATGCCCACCACACTCATAGTCTTCTTCTGTAGAAAGCTGTCATGGGTAATTCTTTTTGAATAAGTCACAATGCATTGTGTTGCCTGATTTTTAATGGGTCAAACACTAAGTAGATGCTGAAATGTAACCACTTCCAGGCTGCATATGAAGAACACTAGTCGCCTATGAGTGGCTTCACAAAAGACGAGGAATCAGATGAGATTTGCAGTCATGACTAAGTAAGGAAATTAACAAATAGTCCTTCCAAAACTAAACTATAAACTAGACATAACTTATTTAAAAACAACAAATAGGGCCGGCCGAGTGGCACAATGGTTCAGAACTGGCTTGGGATGCCAGTGGCCCCGGTTCGGATCCCACATATGAGGGCCAGTGATACTGCCCTCTAAAAATGAAAAATAAATAAATAAATAAATAAATAAATAAATAAATAAATAAGTACAAAAACTAATTCAGCACTATGAAAATCGGAGAACGCCATACAACAATCAGAAACGCACTTATGCTTTAAAAATTGTTGAACATTGAGCAGAAGAGTTCGTGTCTGTAATAGTCTTGCAAGAGGCCATACCTTTCTTCCCAACAGCTTGCTCAGTGTAGCAGGCCACAAAGAATGGAGGCATGGCTACCATGGTCAAAGAGAAGTCACTTGATTTGCTGTGGTGAACAAATCAGCAGTGCTGTTAGTGAAATGATGATCTCAGTAGTAGATGAACAGAGAGGGCCTAGAATTCTTCCATTCTGAGACTGTACATGTGATTGGGGTGAGCATATTCCTGACTGAGGTAACAAATGTGCACACTGGACATGTGCAGGGCTCAGAGAAAAGCAAAAGAGTGGCAAACATGAAAATGGCCAGAACACTGAATATGTAATTGTACACACATACAGATCCATCAATAGAGGACAAAAAACTTACTTGAAACAACCTCTGTTCAATTTTGGTTTAATGCTAAGATAAGAAAACATAGGAGTAATACCTAAGAAGCCAGGGTTAACATAAAACCAAGAATAACAAGAACAAGACAAAACTGAGCAGAGACATCAGTGGTCACACAGTTGGGAAGAAACAGATTTAGTCCAAGAAGTTACTATACAAAGAAGAGAAAAAATACAGAACAGCAAGCTAACCCTCAGGAGTAAAAGAAGACTATGTACACACACACACACCCCTAAAATGTTCAATATTTTAAAACTTTTAGACATACAAACAGGCAAGTGTGCCCTATCCCAGGAAAAAAAAGTCAATAAAAACTGAATACCCACAGATATTAGATTGTAGCACAACGAAGGATAGCATTGCAGCTGTTATAAATGTGTTCAAATAACTAAAAAAAAATTTTTAATTAAAGGAAAGTAAATCAATGAACCATCCTATGATCTCATAAGGAGAAAGAAAATTAAAACGAATGAAGTAAAAATTTAAAGTAGAAAAGTATACATGAATCTAAACACAGATCAATAGAAATTAGCCAACCTGAAAAACAAAAAAATATATATTGAAGAAAAATTAACACAGCATCAGAGACTTGAAGAACAACATTGAGTCTGCTAATATAAATGTAATGGAAGTCATAGAAAAAGCACAGGAAAAAGAGCAGAAAAATATTTGAAAAAATAATGGCTGAAAAATGCTCAAATTGATGAATAATAATATATGCATCCAAACAGCTTAATCAAGCCCAAATAAGATAAATACTAAGTCATAAATCCTAGATATATCATAGTTGAGAATTATTGAAAGCGAAAGAACAAGAGAAAATCTTGAAAGTAGCAAAAGAAATATAACTCATCATATACAGTAAAAAACTAATACATTGAAAAGCTAACTTTTACGTGAAATTATGGAATTCAGAAGGCAGGGGAAAATCATATTCAAATACATGAAAGGAAAAAATAAGTGTTAACCAAAAATCCCGTATTCCAGAAAAACCATATTCCAATACTAAGTTGAAATAAAAATATTCTAAGATAAACAAGGGCTGAGAGAATTCATTGCTGGCAAAGCGGCCTTATGAGAAATACTAAGTCCTTCAGGTGGTAATTAAAACCCACAAAAAGAAATGAAGAGCACTGGATATGACAAATATGTGGGTCAATATAAAAAACTATAAATGTGTTATTTCTCATTTCTCCTCCTAAGTACTTTAAAAGGCAGTTGATTATATACAGCAATAAATATAACACCATATTGTTGGGATACGATACATAGAGATGTAAACTGACATTATTCCTGGGGAGATGTTAAATGGCGCAAACCCGCAACAAGAAAACGCGTGTGTTCTGGAGCTCTAATGTACAGCATAGTGATTACGGCCAACAATACTACAGGCCATACCAGGGGTGCCAAAAAATGTACACATGTGACTACTATTCATCTTTCGCTATCGGCATATATTGAGTATTACCATTTTAATATAGTTTGTTCCTTTCTTAAAATGTGTATACATTTTTTTGGCACCCTCTATTTCAAAGTAGCTAAATATTCTCATCACATAAAAAAGAAATAATTATGTGACCTGATAGAAGTGATAGCTAGCTATGTGACTATATAAATGTATTAATGTTCTATACCTTAAACTTCCCATATTATATGTCAATCATATCTCAATTAAAAAAAATTGTCCTTAATGAGACTATTACCTTGGTATCATTTTAAAAACACACTTTCAAGATCTTAAGATATGTGAATTATACAGTTTATTTTTAAAAGGTGATCAAGAAAAATATGACAGCATATTCGATCTGCCATATTGGTTTTCTGTTTTTAAATAAGTATGTATTGGATAGGAAGTGCAAAATTGATTAACAGGAAATAAATAGAATAAGGTACCTTTTCCAGCCTTTAAAAAGTCACAGAAGCTATAGCTAAACAAATGATGGAACAGTCTCAATGTGAGTTTTCAGAAGAGAATAACATCTATAGCAATTATATGAACTACATTTAGGCAGTTCAACAGCTTAAATTTCATTTGTAATACATATATGATGGTTTTCAAGAGATTTATTTAAAAACAACAAGAACAACCTGAAGCTCTTATTCTGAGTTCTGTCTTTTCCCCAAAGAATCTCATTTACATATGGTTTAAGGATTAAAGTCAAAAGACACTCAGTAAAACTGGAAAGAAACTATTACAGTAGTGCATCAGCTTTCAGAACAAATGAAATTATGATTATCAAACTATGATATTTTTAAAAATCTACAATGGAACAATACATATAAACCACTGAGGTGAACCAGAATTACATGGAAAAATAGCCCTTGTGTTTTTCTAGGTACTCAACAATTTTCACATCAGTTTCTATTAAAATTCACTAAATCCAACAACAGCAAAGTTTTAATTTATAAATGGTCTCAATATTCCATTTCTGTCAAAATATTTTATTAAAGTCACAGGCAACTCTTTCAAAGAAGAAAAAACAAACGTCTGCTAGGCACAGTGTAGAAACCCATCTGCTCTGAGGTGTGAGCTGGATGTAGCAAATTACGTCTGCAAGCTTCTCTGCAAGTGCTCCCTAATGAAACTCAACATGTTGATTTTGACCCAAACACCCTCCACAGATTGAATCTGGCTATATTAGAGTACATTAGAGATCATCTCTCCCTTCCCGTGGCAACTGAAATCAGATGACACATTTCAACACACAGTTCCTCATTTTGAACTTTAGAAGTTCAGTATAGAAGGAGCCTCAGATCTATAAGAACCCATCTTCTTCATCCTATTGATCACCTTTATAATGGTGGGTTTTTATTTTTTTTAATCTCATAATGACTAGGAATTCCTTTTCAATTGTTTATGAACCTGAATGCAGTTAGAAGTTGACATTTTCATTTTTAAAGTTTTTTCTCCTTTAGTAACCAAAACCTATGTACTGAATAGCATACTCCATAATTATTTAGTGAGTTCCTATTTGTGCTATGCATTGTGCTACTAGATGTAGAAATAGAACACTGGACAAGACATGTTTCTTGTCCTTTTCACTCTACTAGGAGATGCTGATAGTGAACGAAAATAACTGTTACTGAGATAAGGGTGGTAAAAGTGATGAGTCAGGTGCAGTGAGAGCAGAAAATAAGGGGACCTGACAAGTGACAAACACTGAAACCTGAAGAATAAGGAGAAGGAAGCCTGCAGAAAAGATCAAAGAGGAAGTCACATCTGTAGCTTATGCTAAAGCCCTGTGATAGGACAGAGCTGTGCTTGTTCAGAGAACACAGGAAAGGCTACAGGGGGGTTGTGCAAATGTTAGCAGAGGGGGGAGTGGCAGGAAGTAAGGCTGGAGACGTAGGCAGGCTAACTCATACAGGATCTCTTGGTCAAGTTAAGGATTTTAAAATTATCCAAAGATTGATGGGAAGCCATGGAAAGGATTTCAGGCAAAAATAACTAAAATATATGACAAAGGGGAGAGGAATTTAAATTTCCTCTTGTCAGATCAAAGAGGGAGAGAGAAGAACCAGGGAAAGAAACCTCTTGTGGCAGAGTAGCTAAGAATTCTAAAATACATTATTATCTAAGAGACTAATAAAGATTTAAAAATTGTTTGATAGTAAGTTGTATAGTGCCACTTCTGCCTTTAGTAGGAAATTTTCAGTGAACTCTCTCTTCTTTAATGCTTTCTTGCACAAGTAATTTTTAATAAAAAACTGTATATTTGTTGTATCGATTCTTCATTTTCTGTTCAGTCCTTAAGCCACCATTATCTGACTTGCCTTAACACTGTTCCTCTGAAAGTACTGTGATAAGAGAACCAACCACCTAAAATTGTCAAATTCCTTTACATCTTTATCTTATTGGGTATCTCTACTACAAAGTAAAATGATCCAATCATTTGCTTTCCAGTATACTACTTCCTCATGGTTTTCCCCTTAACCTTACCTTTTATTTGCAATTTCCATCATAGATTATTCCTTCCCTTCTCATCCAATAAAAATTAGCGTTCCCCTTTTTTCTATCTGAATTCTACTTGTTTATCACTACATAAGTGATTTTCAGTGATCACACCATTTATCATGGTTTTCCCTGCTATCATTGTGTATTTCTAACAAAGATCCCTCTTTTGAGCTCTATCTGGTCCCATATATGAAACAGCTCATTAGATGTATTCACCTGATGTCTCACAAGCAATTCACAGTATGTTCCAATTTAAATTCATCTTTCTCGCCTTTCACACGAAAACATAAACACTTCTTTATTTATAATCAAAATACTAACTATATAAACATCTACACAAACATCCAAGTTAGGAACCATGGAGCTATTCTACACATCTACTTCTCCATTACTATCCGTAACTAATTCAGTCACAAAGTTTTGATAAATTTTTGTTAATTTCTTAAATATTTCTCTATTCTTCCCATTCTCACTATCCCCATCAACATCACCCTGGTTCTGACAGTCAGATTTTTAGACAACTATAGCTGGCTGCAATATCTAACTAACCTCCTTTCCTCAGTTTCCCTACCTTCCTCTATACCACCACCCAAATCTATCCTCCATACTTACCAACAATCAGTGACTGAACAAAAAATGTGAGGAACAGAAAAAACAACAACACAGTATCAGGGAAGCAGACTAGAAAGGAGTATAATGGGAAGGTGGTATAGATTTAGAAGCAATCTATGTCTATTTGAACATGAGTGACTGAAAATATTTATCTACATTTTGAAACCAGCAAAATAATACTGAGAGAAAAAAATTATAAACCAAAAAGGACTATAAGAATAGGAGAGGATATGACAGCAGATAAGAATTATCACAAACTGTTTAAAGATGAAGAAATAATAGATAAATGGCGAGTGACTGTGGCCCAGAGGGGTAAGCAATAAAGGATCAAACTGATTTATGACATCTATCCTCAATAGGTTCTAATACTCAAGTATGTTTGAAAAAGAGAATGCAGAGTGACACTCAACCAGAAGGACTAGGTGAAAACTGATAAAATGAGTAAGTAGACCTCCAGATTCTTTCTCCATCTAATACAAATGAAAGGATAGAGTAAACTGCTCATTACACAAAAGCATCAAAGTCTTATACCCAAATATTTTTATAAGCACCCTTTAAAATGAAGAAAAAAGTTAAATTTATGGTACTTTATAAAAAGTTAATATCTACAGTGTTTTAATACTTAAAGAAGATTTAATTATCTTGAAATAATGCCCTTTCCTCAAGGTAGATTTGCCCAACGAGAATAACTATCCAGTTAAAAAACTGTTTCTACTTTAGCTTTCAATGTTGATTATACGGTCACTCTATAGTCTCCTAGGGAGTATGACAAATAGGCTTTAGATGCTTCTATTTGATCCTAGCCTCTCCAATTGGTATGTGATATATTTTTTTTAAGTTCAAAATAAACTAAAATGCTGTCCAACTCAGTTCCAGGGGATAAAAAATCAGAGAATATAATAACATCTTATGCTTTATAGATGGAGACTTCTGTGGTTCTTGTGACATTCATAATGTATTTGAAACATAAGATGAGAATAAGATATTTTATCATAGAAAAAAGACACAGTAGAAGTTCGCAAGAGTGTTGTAGGAATAAGAGGAATTTTTAAATGAGTTTTGAAGAGATAAAGAATAGCAGGGCAGTATATATCAGTCCTTTCGTAAAATCCATTAAAAAAATAGGGGTGTAATATTGTCGCAACATCTTTTAATCACTGAGGGGTTATTTCCAGCAACATGGCAGATTTAGTACCCTGAATGACCCATATGCTAAAAAGAAATAAAAATGATAAATATATTTATAAAATGCTTACATATTACACATACTATGAATAAAATTTATATAGATTGGTTTATACACACACAACATACAGCCAATATCTTCTTCCCACAAAGTAAAAGTTATTAACTCCAGGGACTGAGGGAAGCCAGAAACTCAAGGGTAAGCAAAACAAAAGGCTTGAGGCATTTCAAAACCAGTGAAACTGAACATCCTTCTTCACAAGTAAGGCTGATTAAAGATAAAGCCTTAGGCCCATTCCAAGTGCAGAACCCAACAAGACAAAAAGGCTTACACGCAAGTGGCTACAATATTAATGTTTGGTTAAACTAGAAATAAGTGTCTAGATCTTGCCCTCTCTGCATGTCCCTATCACAAAATCTACCAGACAAATTCATACAGACAGAAATATTAGTGATTGCCCAGGGCTGGGAGAAGGAAGAATGAAGACTGAAAGGAGAAGGAAGAACTGCTAATGGTATACCAATTCTTTTTTGGGGGGATGAGACCGTTCTAAAATTTGATAGTGGTGACAGTTGCACAATACTAAACATACAAAAATCTTCCAATTGTATACTTAATAGGAAGAATTTTAAGATGCAAATTATATCTTAAAGAGTTGTTATGCAAATATTAGTGAGTTTCAATAAAAAAATCAAGGGACACATCATTTTAATCCTACAAAAATTACTCTAGAGTTGATGGAGCACACCCCAGCTCACTTTATGAGGCTACCATATCCTTAATATGATATACAATAGGTGCTGTGATAAGAAAGTATTCACTATAACCAAAAGCAAATAGCAAAGAATGCATATGTCCAATATGCTAGAGAATTGATCTATGCATGGAGACAAAGGTCACACAAGAAAAACTCTAAAGAAGTTCCTTCTAACCCTTAGTGTTCTACAATTTTATGATAATGGCATTCATATTTAATAATCTTAAACATTATCAACATTAATTTTAGGCATTAAAATCATGTTTACTTCTGACGATTCTGAGAAAACTACATTTCAGTGGAAATTTCAATACAGAGAAAAGGAGAAAGAAATCAATATCAAATCACAGTCGAAAACCACAGACTGTATCTGCTTTTCAATAGCAGTATGTGTAGAATCTGAATATCAGGATTCATACACTTACATCCTAATAATATGAACAAGGTGTTGACCTGTTCAGCACTGTCAAAATTTGAACCTTGTTATTAAAATATAGTTTCACATTATTTACTTTGCAACTTAAAACTTTTCAAGGTTCACATATTGTTTGAGATGAATATGTCAAAGTTCAAAAGGGTATGAATTTGCAACTGAAATATCAGAAATCAAGTATGTATTTCAGAAAGAGTCATTTATCACACAATTATTTATTTTACTTAAATGGATGAGAAACCTAGACATATATTATGCTTTATATAAATATATTTATTTGATTATATGTTATATACAGCCATTTATAAAATGGATAAATTAAGATCAACCTACTTATCATTCTTAATTCAGTCTAATTTATACATCTGAAACCAACTTTCTTCTCAAGTTGATTTTATGTAGGTTTACAATTTTAATATTATATTGCATATCTTTTGTAGATAGCCTCTCTCTCTCTCTCTCTCTCTCTCTCTCTCTACATATATATATATATATATATGAATATGATTAAAAGGTGTGGATTTCAATAAGCAGCATCAATTAGTTCATGTTCATTTACTTTGTAGATCTATTTAGATTGCTTTGTAGATCACTTATTCATCTTCATGTAAATCTTTCAATGAAAAGACTGATTTACATATGCACTAGGATATTAGAAAAAGAACAAAATTTAAAATATCAATATCATAATCATAAAAAGGATTTCTTTGAAAGTACCTTCTTCAAGGATGGGTCGGGGGATGACAAAAGGGATCTCCTGCAGAGGCTCCATATACTTGTGGCCAGCACTGACAACCTTTATTTGAGGCAAGCAGAGGATGAGTGTTCCTGGCATGCTGGTGTGTCCATGGTACCAACTTCTTACTGTTCCAGGAATGTCACCAGATACAATTGTACTTGGGGAAGGCAGGCTATCATTGGGAATGAACACACAACAAGACTGTACTTCAAGCTAGAAAAGAAAAGCAGAATTAAAACATTTGGATCAGACTAAACTTGGGAGTGAACATACTGTCAAACACTAATATCTTTACCAGAATAAACAGGCAAGAGAATAAAAAAAGAAAACATCCCATACTTGTGTCTTTATGAGTTATTTTTACTAAAGACTACAACAAGCACTTGAAAAGGTTTTGGGTTTTGATATAAATTTGATCAAAAGGGAATAATGACATGAGTTGAAAACCTATCTGCCTTCCTACAGTTCTTTCCAAGAAACATAATTGAGTTAGAAAATGTGTTGGCAAATAAAAGGTGAGAAAATCCTCCTCCTTTTTCAGTTTGTTAGATTTTGTTAACCCAGCTAAGGCCTTAGA
This sequence comes from Aselliscus stoliczkanus, assembly GCA_033961575.1. Taxonomy (NCBI): domain Eukaryota; kingdom Metazoa; phylum Chordata; class Mammalia; order Chiroptera; family Hipposideridae; genus Aselliscus; species Aselliscus stoliczkanus. The sequence continues at coordinate 32,607,633 of CM066731.1, forward strand.
ACTAACTAGCATTTTATTGCTCTTACTTTAAAACAAAACAAAACAAAACAAAACACCCCACAAACTATTTCTATGTGTATTTGGCCCATCCATTGTTACTTTACAGACTACAAAACAAACAAACAAAAAATGTTTTAAATGTTCAGATTATATCTCTAGGCAAACATTAACATAGAACATGTTTTTATCATATAATTTCTCTTTTTACATACATGTATTCCAATACTCAAGTATATATATATTTATATATATATATTTGTATTATATATATAAATATATATATTTATATAAATATATATATAAATATATATAAATATATACAAATATATACATTTGTATAAATATATATTTATATATTTATATAAATATTTATATAAATATATATAAATATATATGTTATACTTGAATTGGTGTGATATATATCACATTTGTTATAAAGAGCTATACAGTAATGAAGAAAATTCAGGAGACAAAAATCAGAGCGTTATTCCTTGTTTTTATCATACTTTAAATTATTATCTAAACTGTGATTTAATGTGAAGTTTTCATGCTTCCCTATCTGCCGTGTAGTTGTGTAGGTTGTGTAGGTTGCTAGGCCCTTAGAGAGGTAAAAAGGACTGTTCTTAAATCAAAAGCAATGTAGATTAAAGTCTATTAGTCTTAGTTGGTTCCTACAAAGTAATAGTCTATACCAGATTAGTAAATTGCCCAGACTAGCACACTTGAATTATTTTTAAGAAAATAAAAAGATATGACCTGTTAATTTACTATAAAATATTTGGCATACAAAGATATTATGTGAATTTGTAATAAAAAATGTTTGCTTGATAAATACTTAGATATTCTAGCCAATTATATTGGCAAAGTTACCATATTTTATAAAAGATAACTAAGAATACAGTAATATCACTTCTCTTGGGCTAATAGATTCCTTAGTAAAAGAATAACGATATGTAACAGGTCTGGAATTCCTTGATACAATAAATAATTTGCCAGCCTTATAAATAAGCAAACTTACTCATCTTTGATTCAATGTTTCTGTTCATGGACAAACTGATGAATTCAGTGAATAAAAATATAAGTAAAATTTTGCAAAAAATAAATACAATGGCTCATGGAATATGAGCTGATTTTCTAGTTCTATTATAGAACTTTATCTTGCAGCTTAGATAATTTAAGTATGTATGCTTGTATGCTAAGTAGTTAATTGATTTAAGATCATATATTTTTTATTCTGAAATAGAAGTGTATATTGTCTCAGACTTATTACACTCAAGTTTTTAAATATTTAACATAAGTCATTATTAATGTTCAATTGCACAAATTAAAATGATACACTGAGAGCATATTCTATTATATAAATTGTGGTAATAAGGTCAAATTATGAAAAGTCAGTATTTAACACTTCATGTAGGTATCAATGCCGTTTTGAAAAATGCTTTCTTATTTTTTATTGGTTGGAATGAGCATTTAATAACTGTGTTGGGTCATTCTTACATTGGCTACATTGTCAGGATTTACAATTTTGATGCAAGATTGATTTGCTGTCTATATCACTATTATGCAATATTTTAATACTGGAATGGATTTGCTACTTCATCCTGCAGCAAATGTGGAGCAAAATAAAGATCTTATGTATTATGGTCTTCTTTTTTTCCCTGACTGTGATGTAGTGCAGCAAGCTAAAAGAGAAAAAATGGTTAAAAAAATGATATCAAGCTATTAATATACGATATATTATTAACAGATATTTAGATGATGTTATTAAATAAGAGAATACTGCCTTTAGGGAAGGAGGGAATTTTCTTTTAGTTTACATTTTTTGGAAAAATTTAACTAAACCTACAGTAAATGTATCTACAAAAAAAAAAAAACCTACAGTAAACCTACAAAAAAAAACAATGTTTCCCAATATTTTGAATAGAATGACCTAATCACAGCTTCCCACGCATCAGGTGATCCATTGCATGCTACTGAGCCGTCAGTGGATCAGCAGTAGCCTTTTCTAGTCACCCCAGTGTGCTGTATGAATACAATTATTTTTTATGTGTGCCATGATGTGAAGAAGGTAGAAAATATGGGCTAATGACACTAGTAATTATATATATATATATATATATATATATATATATATATATATATGAAAAATGCTTTCAATAATGTGAATTAATTGGTTTAATATGCCACCATATACAAATACAGCAATACCTTGGTTTGCAAACATAATTCATTTTGAAACAAACTACTCGTATGGCAAGAAATTGCTCATTTACCACTTTAAAGTGTATTAGAGATGTTTGCTCATCTTGCGGAACACTCGCAAACCATATTACTCACAATCCAAGGTTTTATTGTATATTCTAAAATCCCACTAATTCAGAAATAAATTGTTTCATCAATTTTAAACAACCTGAGCAATACATAAAGAATCAACAGCATACTGGCATGAGATGCATAACAACTCTAAAAAATAAACTTTCTAAAATATGATATATGTTGTGGGTATTCCTTTAATGATAAGAACCAAAACATATACATAATCCAAATTGCTCAAACTTATGTTACATCTATTATATATACTAATGCTATCACATAAATCTTTTTACACATTTAAAATAACTGTTAAACTGTATGTCTAAAATTGTGGGTTTAATGTAAAATGTTGAATGATTTATATAAGTGAACAGAAATCTGCAGCAGTAAATTCTGCATTAATGTAAGGATCTGACAATCCAAGGGAAAGAAAATGAAGTAATCTGCCAGTAAGAAGTCCTCAAACCGGGGGTCAGATCGTGTTCATGGAAACCATCTGGTTGGGACCCTCTGAGCCACACCAAACACAAATGATCTTTTAAAAAAATATCCTATTCATTAATGCATCACAGCTGCACCGAGTGTTACTTCATTTTTCCGTGGCAACATCCTTTCTGTTTCAAGGATCTTATTTCAGTTTTGGTAGCAACGTGTTCTTTCGCCAATACTGAACACATTCATGTGTTAAAGTGAAGGGATTATTACAAATTCTTGAAGCAAAACCACCTCTATTTTTATTTTGATTCTTATTAGGTCAAGGACTACATATCTAATTTTTAAATACTGAGTACAAACCAATAAAGTAGGAATTATTCAGTATGCTTATTTTAATAAGCGATTGTTATGCACTTTTTTCTGAAGATCCAAGTTTCTGTGCAATTTGAAAAGACACATGCCATTTGTGTACCTCCATACACAAGGTTTGGTAAACTTAGATTTTTCTAATTTCTGTGTTCTATAACTGGGATACAACTCAGTTTAAAAGAAGAAAATAAAATAGGTTTCATTTATATATTACTCTGAAATTTTACTTAGCCCACTGTTCATCATATAGAACACTTTATATATAAATGCTCTAAAATGTTATACCATATTTCCTGTCCTTTTACAAAACGGTTCTATTTCTTATTCCTAAATAACATGTTTCTTTTTCTTTAAAACTTGAAACTTTAGTGAGAATTATGTTTTGTAAAAATTTCTACAGAATGAAATGTTCTCTGTATGAATGTATTTTTTTTTTTCAGGAAACAGTTTCAAATAAAAAACAAAAATGAAGAAACATTTCAGAGTGTAATTTAAATCCTTTTTTTATTCATGTTTTTTTTTAATATTTACCATGAACTAGCCTGGAAGTCAGGAACACAGAGACAAAACACATATCCCAGTGCTTAAAAAACTTGAAAAAATGGGGTTTTTAAATAGCAATAGATTTACCAAATTTTCACTAGAATACAGCTCTATCATGTCAGATACTTTGCCTATTTCGTTCACTCTAGTCTCAGTATATAGTACAGTGCTTAGCACGTAGTAGGCATTAAATAAACACAATTATTTTTGTTAGCATCAGATACAGATATTAAATAATTGTTTAATGCATGTTCATCATTTCATTCAAGAGAGAAAACCTGGTAGGGTAACTTAAAAATTGACTTGTCAGCCAAAAGGGTACAACTCCAGCTACGGGACCTATGATGAGCTATTTAATCTGTCTATTACCTCAGTCTCCTCATCTCTAAATGGAAGGAAATCAGTGTTGATATAAAGATATAACATATTAACTGCTACCTAAATGTTTACTAAATAAATAAAGTCAATAAACATATGCTGAATATCTACTATATGCCAAATCCATATAATGTATCAGCCCTCACATATTTGTAAAAAATATTCACAGTCTTTTTATTTCAAAGTGCTGCTAGTTATGGGTGAACTATCTATGTATATAGAGGCCACCAAAATATTTCATTTGCAGTACAAAAAATATATAAACTATTAACCGAATCACAGTTTTCTTATTTTATAAATTCTCCATGCACTATGAAAATACTTTGAGATCTTATATGTAGTACAAATCTAAATATACCCATTTAGGGCATTAAGTTAAAAACCTCAAAAGTCAACCTTGGTTGTCTTCTTTTCCAGAATAAGTGTTATAAATTTTCACAATTTTTCCATAAATACATGTCAGGGGAAGATATAAAAAGTTTCATACGTTTGTGTTCCAGACTTCCTCCTTCTAACAAACTACTTTGCAATTACTGTCATTTACTCAATGTGTATAAATAAACTATGGTCCTGTGTGCAAAATTTTAAGCATTATATGTAAAATAATTTTTTACATATTACTTTTACATTTAAGGTGATTAACAGTTGATCTATCTTACCTGAAAAGTCTACTCTTATTTCATCCTGGAGATAAGCCAGGAATATCAACGGACATGAAAACATGAAGTGTATCATGCAATGTGATTACAGCATCACTGATCATATTCTATATTTAACTTCCTTGGGAAAAGAATTCAACTGGTTTGCCTCAATTGGCTTATTGGTACCTGAGAGAGTCTGACCGGTACTCTCAGCAAAATGACACAGAATATGGAAAGTAGTTCCATAAAGGAATAACAGAATATTATTAGCAAAAGAAAGAGACAAGGATGCTTAGTATAGAAAATAGATTTCAGTACACTACACTGTCTACTCAGAATACTTCAGAAAGCACAAAAAACACCCAGGAAATGCCATAGGACAGCAACATAATCTTCAATATAAAAGACAAAAAGCCACCAGGGCACTGTTCTCCTTTGTTAGTGAATTCCAAGCCACAGTATTTTGTTAACTGCACGCCATTGCCAATTATATACTTCTGGGATAAAAAAGAAGCTTTTGAAGTATAAAAAAATAGGATCTTTGCTGATCAGAAAATAGAGAAAAATTGCAAAGAACAATTGAGTTTATGCTAATCTATTGTGAAGCCCCATACCAAGCTCATGCTTAAAAAAAAAAACAAAAAAAAACTATTCAAGATTACACATAGCACTATAAAATAATCCACTCCAATGATGTGTGAAAGTTCCTTTTCTCACTGAAAAACAAATATTGTTTATGTTTTTATGTAATTTAAGTCTTTTTTATCATAAATAAAAAAGAACATAGGCTTAGCAAATATCAACTTTGGCTCCAAAATCAACTTTCTAGAAACTCTGATTCCAAACATATTTACTTGCTCAAACTTCCACTTTGATAGCTTTACGTTATGATGTTCTGTTTTATCTGATGATGACTTCAAGATTTTGTTTTATATTTTGGTTCAAAAACCATCTTGGAAAACAGATACTATTTTTTTAAAAACTCAGAATTTTAGGGCCCAGATTTTAATCATTTAATCAGAATGAAGTTTTATCTTCAAACTTTTCCAGAATACATTAACATCTAAATGTAGTATGTATAATACTGAATCGGAACTAGGGGTGAGGCTAGCAAGGTACCTAGATCATATCCAAGATAACCTTTACAAAGATATATATGTATATCATTTAGTACTTTCTGTAATTATATGTTAATTTATACTAATAAGGTTAAACAAATGAGGAACATCAGACTAAACTATATACTTAAAAATGGCTAAAATGGTAAATTTATGTTATGTGTATTTTACCACAATTAAAAAATGAAAAAAGAAAGAAAGAATGAAGAAAAAACAAGGGACATCAGTATCTCTACTTACAACTAATCCATAATGATATATAAGATTAACTTTGTTGTTGGTTATAATGAAGGCACTACATCATTGTAAAACAAGAAAAACCAAAAGAATCTCACAAGAATGTTAGAATTAGACATAACCAAAAATTATTCAATCTAACCATTTCATATTGGCAGATAAGTAAAGTAAAGCCCATAGCTACTGTCCAGTGTTTGATATCAGTCACCACTGGCTCCTAGAAACTCTCCATACACCCTTCCTACACATTTCTGTCATACCCTTCGAGTTTCCTTCAAGGACACTTTCTTCTCTATGGACTACTTTAAAATTGGTATTCCCTTGGCCCATTGTTCTTTAAACTTTAAGTACTTATTTAAATGACAACCCATTTTCCTGGTTTTAACCATTTGTAGATGATTCCAAAAATTGAATCTCTAATGTGAATCTCTTCCTTAACCTCTAGATATGAATATCCTACTGTCTAATAGATAGCTAGGTATCTTACAGGCGTTTCAAATACACATGTAAATTCAAACTCCCTACTGTCTAATAGATAGCTAGGTATCTTACAGGCGTTTCAAATACACATGTAAATTCAAACTCCCTATTTGCCCTTAACCCAGTAAAGGTGCTACTTCTATCACTGACAGCGTGAAAATCCACCCAAACACCAAAACCAGCATCTGGACCACTACTTAGATAGCCCTCTTTCTCACATTCCCCAAATCCATTACTCGCTTAGGTACTGCTGATTTTACCTGAAGTCTCTCAGGGATCACTGGCCAACTTGGCCCATTGACTAGTGTTTGGAAACCACTTTTTATTATACTTTGTCCAATATTTGGTTATTTCAGGCAGCAAGAAAAATCTGGTCCCTGTTACTTCATCCTGGGCAGGAGAATGTTCTAAAGTATATTTTATGTTGTGGAATATTTATGTGTCTACTTGTGAGCTTACAAATATAGAGATTTCTTATATCGCTTGGAATCTTAAACTAGAAGATTTTCCTAAAGCTGTCAAATAATTGTGTATCCTAATACCATTTTTCTCATCCCATTACACAACTACTCAAAATGATATCAATAAAGGGTAGTTACAGTAGTCAATTTTTTTGTGGAATAGATAAAGGGAATGAGGCTACTTTTAATACAACTACTTACATGATCATCAATTATTTTTTTTGACCAACGAAAAATTCAATCACCTAAATATTCTGTGTAGCTATTATATTCTAAAAATGCAGTAGTATCATCTAGTTTTTCTACAAATCAGTAAACACTCATCTGGGATAGTATCTGAATCCATCATGAACCAGACAGTGTATTCCCTAGGCATCCTTTCAGTAAATGACATTTACCTTGACATTCCCATTTCTCTTTGGGAGCCTAAGAGTTTTCTAAGGGATCCCTCTAATAGAGGCTCCCCATAAGATGCTTCATATTCATAGAATGGCTCTTTTATCTTTTTCCTGCTAGACAATGAGAAATACTACGTTTCTTTAAACTCCTCAGCATCTAGCTTGATATGTAAAAAAAAATTAAGTGCTGAATGAGAAAATGAATGAAAGAGTAATAAACAGAGGGAAAGAGAGCTTTTCATATCACATTACTAGGTAACTAGCTAGTTTAGAAAATAAACAAGTTTATATTAGGGCATTAAAAGGTTAACATGCATATGATTATTAGGTAAATATTTATATTTTAATTAGATTTTTAAAAATATAATATTAATCAGAAAGACTATATGACATTTTAGAAGCCAAGGAGAATATATTAAGGTGCAGTGGGGCCTTGGAACAATCCCTGAAATTATATTCTACCTTCTTCAACTCCATGGTTATCACTGAGAATAGTAAAAGGTAATTCATTTAAAAAGAAAAAAACACAAACTCCAAGAGACCTGCTATAGTTCCACTATAGTAGAATATATACATTGTGTGTCATGCACATGTGAAAACACACACACACACACACACACACACACACACACACACACACACACACACACATAAGGTGCCAAAAATATATATAAACAGTTTAAGAAAGGGAAAAACTGTATTAAAATTGTAATACTAAATATAAACTGATAACAAAAGATGAATACAAGTTATGTGTATACATTTTTTGGCACCACCAATATGTATGTGTGTGCACACATGCACGCGCACACATGTACACATGCACATACACACACACAATGAATGAATGCTATATAAGCTTATTTTGGTATCACAGCACTTTCACTAGAATGGTGAAGGGAAATTGAACGAAAGAAGAAAGGAGTTGGAGTTGTATTACTAAGAAGACAAAACTATAGATAAGAAAGTCAAAAAAAGGCAAATTTTGTGTTGCAGGTCAGACAGCAAAACTTCAAGAGATACATTAAATGAGTCTCAGATAAAAGAGATATATTTTTTCTACCACAGTTCTTAGTCACAACTCAGTGAAACCAGAATATCAACTCCTGAAAACAGCTGGCTTAAAATGCTAAAGAAAAGCATGATATATAAGGTAAAGCATTGGAGAGACATCTGATAATATTTGGATTATGCCTTTTTTTCATGAAATGCAAACCACATCTTAGAACTTCAGATTGAACTATAATCAGATAATTTCACTATTATTTACATAATCATTACAGTAGAAATGTGTGTTCTAAGTAATACAGCATCTTCTTAACTACTTACTAATCACTTTGGTCTTTACATTTATTGGCTAGTAAATTCACCACAGATTACTCTTTCTAGAAGATCACTAAAATAATATGTATCAAGATGGTGGGTAGTATTCATCAGAAAAAAAAAACCCACTTATTGTATTGGTGATTTAAATAGTAAAAACAGAATGTTTTAAATAGTAAAAACAGAATGTGAAATTAGAAGAGCACATAAAGGTCAGTAAGGCATTACGTAGAAACACAAGAAAACTTCTCAAGTGATTTTCTTGTGACCATATACTTGTATGTTAAGAATACAGATTGAGTTTGACCAAATTGAGAGAGTATAAATGAGACAGAATTGTCCACGTTATCTCTCTCATTTCCATTAACAATAGATCTGCCCTGAGATTAAAGATTTTATCATAATAAAAACTACATGTAATCAAGTGAATAAATCTAAATAGTTATCAGGAGCAAAATCACACATGTTCTAGTTAAGCTCTACATGAAGAAGGGTATGGATAAGTATTTATACAAGGACTGGGTGATATAAAATAAAAGAGATTATAAGGAGATAGTGGCTTAAAGAGGCTAACATTGAATATAAGTGTTCAGCAACATCATAAGAATACTGTGCATTTTCTGCTTCTGCAATGATAGACAATGTAAAAGCACTAAATGTTTCCTATATTCATGTTGTCTTGTCTGTCCTATCTGATGACACCAGAGCATCAAAGGAAAACTCTAGGGAAAGAGAACAGGGGAGCCAACACAAGGAGTTATTTGGATAATATTAATTGTAAAAGGCCTCATACTGGCCCAGGTTAGTGACAATTAGCTGATGTGAAAAAGTCATATTTCTCGCAAGCAAAGAGTTAAAACGAAAGAGTGACAAGACACACTTTCTCCCTCCCACTCTTAATTTTCTTGTAAGCAATGCTAAGAAAAGAGAGGCTGTAAAGGATTGTTGATATCCAGGTTATTGACTCTTGTACTACACAGCATTTCAAATAATCACATTCACTGACTGATACCAGGCAACTGAAGATGTTTTTAGATATATTTTTAGAAACTGTTTTCACGGGTATGTTTTCCTTATAGCAATCAGAATATATTATAGTAATGCATAACATGTCTGTATTACTTTTCTATGCTACATAACAAATTACCACAAATGTAGCAGTTAAAAATAGCACAAGTGTGTTGTTATCTTGCAATTTCTGTGGGTGAAGCATCCTGATGTTGGGCAATGATCTTGCTCTTGTTCTTAAAGTGAAGACAACTCTCTTTTGCAATTTTCTACATCTTAAATATAAGTGGAAGGCTCCAGTACTTAGATAGTACTGTCTGCTACACATAAAATGCTATAAAGATGCCTTCAGTATCATTCATCTTTCATATCTTATTCAAAGAGTTCAAATTCTATAAAAACTTAAAACATATAACTATTGAGTTACTTTTACCTAAGTCCTATGAGGTTAGATAAGCATTTAATTTTATTCATTTTCAACAAGTAAAACATGATCTTGATGGAGGTTAATTCAATAAGATTGAATTATGAGTACTTAAAAGTGAAAATAAGTGAGAAGTTAATAACAATAACAATTTTCATAATAGTTATAATTACCACTTTCAAATTTAACTTGTGATTAGGTAGGGAAAATAAGTAGGTAACTCTTTTAATTTAATTCCAACTAAGTTTTTATCTCACTACTGAGATAAGAATGTGATTTGTACACTGAATATTTAAAACATGTAAACAATGCTTCAAAAGAAACCAAAAGAAGAATGAATTAATTTAATTCAAGGAACATCTCAAAATTTGTGTATTTTTATAACTTCATGAGAAAGAGCATGTAATATGTTTCATATTATTTTGTTACTAATATGAGAAGTACACCAATAGTTTTCATCTAAATTATGGAAAAGAAATGGTATTCTTAAGTGTTACCAATGAGAAAATTTTTACTAATATGATAAATGCTAAAAATAAAAAAGGATCATAGAAGTTAAAACCATGATATTTCTAACTTTTATTAATAGTTTACCTGCAGTGTGAGACTCTTTACTGCATTCCATACTGCTCCAATAAATTCTTTCATTCTCTCTTCAGGACTTCTACAGCCTTCTGATATATTCAGCATGGCTTTCACAGGAACAGACAATGGTCTGGATTCTAAGTATAAAAATAGCTAGTTATTTAACAGAAATGTACTTTACAGTTTCACAAAAATATACTGAAAATATTTTCAAGGTTATTCTTTCCTTGCTTAAAGTTAAAACTATATGAGATTATAAAATATTATATTAGATCATTTTTTCTTATACAATTACTGATATTTGCAACTATTCAAAAATAAGCAAAACAAATTAGTTGAAAGTTAGGAGTGCACTGGTTACTTTTTTCAGGGATTGGTGATTGGAAAGTGGCTTTGTGAAGCAATGGTGATGTTTCATTTATTGAACACCTGGATGTACTCACTTTGTGGAAATTAAGTTATAACCTAACCATCTATCCATTTCTCAGTGTAAAGTTAGTGAAAAGGGGAAATTCAAATACAAAGTACCTGATTCATCCAAAACTGTTAGGAAATGGGTCTTTTCATATGTCAATTTTCCTGGTAACAAAAGCTATAGAATCTCTCAGTTCTAAACTGAGTCTGATGGTAATCAAATGAAGTATGCAATTACATAAAAGGCAGATTTACATATTAAGAAAATGAAATGAGATATTCCATTCAATATAGTATGTTATTAAAAATTTTGTTAATCTAAAATAAAATTAGAGAATTTCAAAAATATTTATAATGTAAAATTTCAGAAATTACTTTAAACGACTTAACAATTTATAACATATATCTAAAAGACTCATACGAGGGCCGGCCAAGTGGCGCGGTGGTTGAGCGCTGGCTTGGGAAGCCAGTGGCCCCAGTTCAGGTCCCACATATGAGGGCCACTGACACTGCCCTCAAAAATAAATAAATAAATAAAAGACTCATACAAGACTCATCATATTATATTTATATATTTTATGTTAATGCAAACATATTATTTATATGTAATATTTTAAGTAGCATAAAATAAATCAATCAGAACTTGCTTTTCAAGACTTTTCCTAAGTTGATGATCCTAGGATGCCCTTCAAGGTAAGTGATATCATATCACCAATATGAACATGACAGTGGCCAAATCTACTTATACTTTCCCTGTCCTCCCAACTTGGTTCATATATTTGCATTCATACTAGATTTACAATACTTTAAGGGCATGGAGCATAGACCGTTTTTTCTCATACTTATAATCCCATAGTGTACCACATTATGTATATTAGAAAGTCAAAAAATGTTTGTTTAAAAAAAACAGTTTGGGAGAGATCCATGGATATATCTGGAAAAGAAGACTCTAAGAAGACAGAACAACAATGTGACAGTCCTGAGTTAGGTGTGTGCTAAGGATTATCAAGAAACAGTATAGAAGAAGTAAGAGTAGCTAGTGCAGAGTAGATGAGAAAAGTATTATAGATGCAGTCAGAGCTACCACAGAGACCAGAGCATACAGAGCTTACAGAGGCCATGATAAGGAGGCTGGCTTTACATTAAAGGAGTTGGGATACGACTCTTCCATCCAAGTACTAACCAGGCCCAACCTTGCTTAGCTTCCAAGATCAGACGAGATCAGGGGCGTTCAGGGTGGTATGGCCATTGATGACAGTGGATTCTAAATACAGTCATGAAATTCATGGACATGTTTTGAAAGAATTTATCTGGCTACTATATAAAAGTGACTACATGGATCAAGTATCAAAACAGGAAGGCAGCTTGTGAGAGATGATGGCAGCAATGGAGGTAGTAAGGAGTGGTGAAATTGTGTATCCATTTCAATGATACAGCAAAGAGGATTTACTGATGGACAAGATGTATATAGTAAAAGAGAAAAGCAAAGAAGATGACTCCCAAGGTTCAAGGTCTGAGCAACTAGAAGAATGGTGGTGTAGGAGGAGGAGAACAGAGAGGGGGAAAAAAAAGAAAAAATTTTGGCCCTATCAAGTTGAGATTTCCATTAGATACGTAAATGAGATATCAAGGTGGCAGATGGTTAAACAACTATAAAAAAGTGGAAAAGAATATGAACAGAAAATTCACAGAAAAATGTAATTTGGCTAATAAATGTATTAAGAGATGCTCAAACTTGCTAACAAAAAAATAAAAATTAAGGCAACAATCAGATATCCTCTTCAACTGTCACATTGGCAAACATTTTAAAGAATTTGTACGTTTACAAAATTTGTCATTGTTGAAGCCTTTTGTGAGAATGTTTCACGTACTGGAAATACAAATAAGTATAGTTTATACTGTGGAATTACAACACAGGGCCAATCTGTATCTATTAGAATTTAAACATGCACATTTTTCTACAAAATAACCCCATTTCTAAAAATATCACACTACAGACATACAAAACATGTGAGAGTGCATGCATACAAAGAATTTATAAAGGATGTCCAGTATCAATAGTATTATTTAAAATAGGAAAAAATAAAGGAAAGGAGAGGAAAGAGAGAAAGAAACCGCAAAGTAAGTATCTGTGCATCAAAAAAGAAATGGTTAAATTAACGTTGGATTATCTGCAATAAAGATTATCATTCAATCATTTACACATTAGGACAATTAAAGGTATGACAGAAAGCATATTTTTGATATGTTGTAAAGTGAGCTGAATTAAATGTTTTACAACAATGAATTAAATACTGTAATTTTTTTAAAAAGTACTTTATTTTAATGTAAAACACGTTAATTTACTTTCTACTCATTTGGATTTCACTGCTATTCTTTTGTACATTAGTACTCCTAGTTATAAAAAAAATGGTTACCTAAACTTATTGTAGAACTCTGCCTATTGAAATAACAGACTTAAAAGTAGACCAACCAGACAAAAACCTGCACATGTATGTTTATAGCACCTTTATTCATTATTACCAAAACTTGGAAGCAACCAAGGTCTTCTTCAGTAGGTGAATCAACAGATAAACTGTGGTATATCCAGAAAATTGAATATTATTTCATCACTTAAAAGAAAGGAGCTATCAAGCCATAGCAACACATCTAGGAAATTTAAATGCATATTACTAAGTGAAAGAAGTGAGTCTGAAAGGCTACATTACATACTGTATAATGTGAATTATATGACATTCTGGAAAAGGCAAAACTATAGAGACAGTAAAAAGATCAGTGGTTGCTAGGAATTTGGGAGGGCAGGGGATTCTTAGAGAAGTGAAAAAACTCTGTATGATACTATAATGGTAGATAGCTGCCATTATAAAATTGTCCAAGCACATTGAATGTATGCCACCAGTGAACCCTAATGTAAACTATCGACCTTCAGTGATTATGATGTGTCGATATTTGATGTGTCAAATAGAACAATGCATCACTTTGGTGGGGATGTTCATAACTGGAGGGGCTGTGCACATGTGAAGGCAGTAGATATATGGGAAATCTCTGTACCTTCCCCTCAATTTTATTGTGAATCTAAAAGTGCTCTAAAAAAAATACTATAAAAAAAATAAATGTTTAGGGCCAGCTGAGTGGCGCGGTGGTTAAGCGCTGGCTTGGGAAGCCAGCGGCCCCAGTTCGGTCCCACATATGAGGGCCAATGACGCTGCCCTCAAAAAATAAAATAAATAAAATAAATAAATGTTTATTTATTTATTTATTTTTAGCTGAGCCATCCTGCCACCTGTTGGCAGATCAATGGCAACTCAGCTCGGGCTGGCATCGAACCGCCATTGCTCAGAGCTCAGCTCCCACTCTTGAGCGAGCTCTTACCCAACTGAGCCACTCGGCCGGCCCAATACATGTTTAAAATGTGTGTCACATTTTAAAACGATTTAAAAGAATGAATACCAAAGGTTTCCATAAAAGTTGCTCATGATCGAATTTTCAAAATCTAGAATACAGAATATCAGTGTCATATAAACACCATTATTACAACTTAAAAATATATCCATCTAATAAATGGAAACATTATCACATACTATGGACACCATTACATGACTGTGAAGCAGTATTTCAAGTCACCACTAACCAAAAGAGCCACATGTTTATTGTAAATGCGATTTTCTCTAATATGACGATCTAATAAAAAATAAAGGAGACCCTGAAATCTACATGTTACTTAAAAGTGCTGTCCAAAACCCATTATAAACATTATCAGTTAAAAGTCTCATTAGGGGGCCGGCCGAGTAGCGCATTGGTTAAGAGTTGGCTTGGGATACCAGCGGCCCCTGTTCGGATCCCACATATGAGGGCCAGTGACACTGCCCTCTTTAAAAAAAAAAAAAAAAAAGAAAAGTCTCATTAGAGCCAGCTGAATGGCTCAGTTGGTTAAGAGTTAGCTTAATAGCAAGAGCTCTGAACAACAGGGCGGCTGGTTCAATTCCCACATGGGCCAGTGATGCTGCATCCAAGCTGAGATGCCGCTGAATTGCCAACAGGTGGCAGGATGGCTCAGCTGGTGAGAGCACATGCTCCTAACAACAAGACTGCTTGTTCAATGATGATGACGCATGCCTGCCAGCCCACAACTAAGACTGAATTCGGCACCTCAAGCTGAGCTGCTGCCCAGATGGCTTAGTGGATAGAGCGTGTGCTCTTTAACAACAAGGCTGCTGGTTTGACTCCCACATGGGATGGTGGCTATGCCCACCTGCAACTAAAATTGTAATACAACTCCTTGAGCTTGGAGGCCATGAGCTGCCAATGGGAAGCCAGATGGTGACTGGTGTCCTCTACAACCGAGAATGAAGAATAACAACTTATCTGGACCCCCGCTCCCCAATTCCCCAAATTAAAAAAAAAAAAGTCTCATTAAATAATATAATCTGGCTATTAAAGGTATAAAATCACACTATTTTGGATATACTAATTTTATAATCCATCGTATTTTCTAAAAGGTAATAGGAAGACAAGTTTGGTTTTTTAAAAACAGGACATTTTTTTCTATTTTACATATTTATAAAATTCGGCCAATCTTGATCCATATTTTATTTAACCAACACCTCTGTTAACATCTACTATATGTCAAGTTACTGCTGTAAGTGCTTTGCAAATATTAGCCAGTTTTAACATCATCACAACCCGATGAGGAGTGCACTATGATTTAGACTCTTGTTACCACCATTTTCAGATAAGGAAACTGATCATAAAGAGGTTAAGTACCATCCTAAGGCATCCAGCTGGTAAGAGGCAAAACAGCGATGAGAATCTAGGCAGTCTGACTCCAAAGTCTAAGATTTTAGCTACTATACTATGGTCCCTCTTCTGCTACTTAAACCTTGTCCAATTACTTCTAGTTCCACCAAATATGTAATAAATGTATCACATTTCTACTAAGGATCATGGTACCACAAATAGTTCAGAAAAGAAGATTTCTTCATTCCCACTGGAACTAAATAAAATTGACATTAACATTGTAGTCTGATATCTATGTATTAGACTTCCTGATTTCAACAATAAATAAGGTAATGATGAAACCTAAACCTTACTGGTTAAAATAATATCAACAATTATTTCTGAGGCATATACCATCCAACTAGGTACAATATTAATCCTTTATTTCTGTGCCGTGGAGCAAGTACTGCACTTGGAATCAACTTGAGTAAGTTTCAGCTGTGCCACTGCCATAAAAATTGAAGTGTCAGAAGTTAATAAAACCTATACCAAATATCAAGAATACTATTCATTTTGAAAGTCATAATGTACATAAAAACAGTCATAATGTACATAAAAAGGTAAGATAAACATAAGGAGCAATGATAATAACAAAAACAACTGACTACAATGTATAGAAAAGAACTCGAACATTACCAGATCCAAAACACAATTACTCTCCTTTTCTATCACAATGAACCTATTGTTCTAGTTGTACCTTACATGCCTTTTTCTCTGAGAAATGGTCACTGATTTCCCCAAATTAGATTTGATGCTTCCTCAATAACCTCACAGAACTCTGACATAATTCTATATAACATATTTAATTTTTCATGTTATAATATTAAACATTTGAATATTTAAATAGCATAAGTAGCATCACAGCATGGTTGTATGGCATAGCAATAAATGGCAGTGGCTAATGGTTTGACTTTGAAGATACATTCTGGGTTCTACTACGAATCTTACTTGTCCAATGAGAAATAATCTTTATGTATATATTTCTTAACATAACACCAATTAAAGTTGGCTAGGGAAGCATAAAGCTAGATACTCCAGGCCACACAATAAAATGACGAAATTTTGGCCTCTACATATCAACCAATGATTTATATCAAAACATTCCCCTTTCCTTCTTAAGGAAATTGGAACCTGGTAACAATTAGTATGTCAAAAACCTCCCTTCTTATTTTAAGGGTTTGAGTAATAATGTCAATGTTTACATAGTAACTCTAAGTACCCTATAGTATGCAAGGTGTGATCACCCTGGAGTGGCAGCATGCTATAAACAGTCATAAGCAGAGAGAAGATGACAACTAAAAAGAGCCAGTAAGAAAAATCATGGCTTCCTAAAGGATAAACAGGGGAGAGGTGCAAGCTTGGGAAAGAGAAATGCTTCAGTAGGACATGAAGCAGGCTACAGAGCTGTTTTAGTACAAGTTCAGAAAGCAAAAGACTGGGTGGTGAACAGCATACTACCTAGAAAGACATACTTCCTGGGGTTTTGTGCAGGGATTTGGAGAAGGAAGAAGGGTAAATCCCTCAGAAGAAAAACCAGACATTGACACACAGTGATATGCAGTGTCGCATTTCCTTACCTTGTTCACAAAGACATCATAAAAAACTTGGATGAAGTGTTAGTTGCTCATGGGCTTAATGCGTGCTTTTGCCTATGTATATTTTTGGAAATTTTTTATGTTTTACAGAACTAACATATGTTAATAGGTGAAAAATCAGAAAATATATCTCACGAGAAAATAATGGAAGGAAAGAGGGGATGGATGGAGGGAGGGAGGAAGGAACTTAAAATATCCCATAATTGCAACATCTGAAAAAAGATATCATTGAAAACTACTTAAGGAAGACCTACTGTGTTTTAGGGTCTATGTTAGGAACTGGGAAAACCACAGTGAACAAAACAGACTCTCTCTCTCACTGTGTGTGTGTGTGTGTGTGTGTGTGTGTGTGTGTGTGTGTGTGTGTTTTAAGATTAAAAAACTATTCAGTGTTGGAATTTCAGATATCAGTGGGATAAATATATTTACATAAAAGTTTCCTCAAAGCATGAACCTGCAATCAGGAAACCCAGACAGCACTTTTTATTCTACCAATTTAAGATATGTAATCTTAGAATCACTTCAACTATTTAGGTTTCAGTTTTCTCATCCAGAACTTTCAAAAGATAAACATTAAAGGCTTCCTAAATCTCACTGGAAAATCATGGAGTGGGGCAGCGATTCTGCTGTCTGTTAAAGTAAAAAGGAAAAAAACAAAAAGAAGGGAGATGAGAAAGGAAGGAAAGAGAGAGAGATCACTGAGTAACACCATCTTGTTACAAGTAGTAAAGCAAAAATACCAATGTTTCTAGAATCTACCCTTCAAGTTATACCAGTATGACCCACTGAGACCATTAACATTTTTTCACCCTGACCTCAGTTCCAAAATAAAACAAATAACAAGAATTTTGAACTTCCATGAATTTTTTTAGTGTGTGTCCACCCAACCAACCCTACCAACACCATAAATTACAACACAGGGTAGAATATGAGCTATAGCACTTCCAGATAATATAAGATCTTGGAGGAGCATCCAGAATTTTTAGGTTGCAAGAGGCAGTCTTTTTCTTACAGCTGAAAATCTTGTCAAGGTTGGTATTATTTTCCACATATTTTACACTCAGGAAGAAGGATCAATAAAAAGATCAAATGAGTCAAAAGTACAACTCATGTATGAAAGTGTTATCAATATTTTACCTTCATCCTTCAAAAGCATCTTCAAGCTATTTCTCCTTCTGCACATAAATGCTTACCTAACCTTTGGTGATTATAGTTACAAGAGTTCAGAGAGAAACTAAAAAGGTAAGCTAACCAGGGGATTATACAAATGAATGAGAAAACCTTGGTTAGTCAGATTGCTATTGGAACTTCACCGGTCACATGTTTTGGAAAGGAAAAGAGCAAAAAGGGAAGACAGGAGGAAGAAGAAACGTGAAACAAAATTTTGTTCCTCATAAACTCAAAATTTTTATTCAAGCAAGGTCTACTGACTATATACCAGGGTACTGCAGTAAGGGCTTGAAAATGTGACACAATCCCTGTCCTCCAAAAGCTTACAATTTAGAGGAGCTATATTACTTAATTAAGTACAGCAGGTCTTAGAATAATGTTGATTCTGTGGACGGAAAAGGGGCCACAGGTTACACCTGACAAACTCAGGAGACTGGTAACAAGATGGTGTGAACACACACACACACACACACACACACACACACACACACACACACACACAAATGTTTTAACTAAGTGAGGCAGGGCAGGAAGTCACATCTTTAGCTTCCTTCATAAAGTTAATCTGTGCCTTTCAGTGGGCCTGTCTGTTGTCTTTTTGCACCTAAGATAATATCTTTGTAATGTCAGTAATCCTTTTTCCAGACCAGAACTGGAAACTGCAAAATTCCTATTTACTATGCTTGTTTCCTGATTACCATCTCTATGTGTTGTAAACAGTGAACTGTTAACTATCCTGCACCCACCTATGTAAAAGAAGTACCTGTCTCTCAAATTTACTTTCATCCAAGCCCACTGATTTCCCCACTTTGCTTTCTCCTACGCCCTTAATCTATCACCAATGGATTTCATGTAACTTTCCTCCTTTGATTTTATGTATAAAATAAACTGCAAACCGCCTTTTCTCAATCCATTGAGATTTTGTTTCCCGGCAATTGTCATCAGTTGGATGTTTTTCGTAAACAATTTGTTCAATGTCACTTCATTATAATGTTGATAAGGAAAAAAAAATTGATTCCTGACTGAGGCCACTGTCTGTATGGCATTTTCACCATGTCTCCATGAATTTTCTTCGGGTACTCCGGGTTCCTCCAACATCCCAAAGATGTGCACGTTAGGTGAACTGGTGTGTCTAATACTCCCAGTCTGAGTGAATGTGGATATATTAAGTGCACTCTACAACGGAAGGGCGAACTGTCCAGGTGTGTACTCACGTTGTGCCCTGAGCTGCTGGAATAGGCTCTTGATCACCAGAGGCCCTGACCTTCTGTAAGCAGCTTGGAAAATAATTATCTTATTTGTTTGCATTCATCTTTCTTAAAGGTATGAGATTTGATCGAACAATACAGTGAATGTTTAAATTTAAAAAAATAATTACAATTACACATTGCCATTAATCCCTCAGAATACCCCCTCACTTTGAACACACTTATCCCATCATTCTTCCCACTTGCTGAAGCAGTTTTGGCAGTCCTCTTTCGTGAGTGTTATTAGTTGTGCTGTCATGGCTGCCTCGATGTCCTGAATCATTTTGACTTTGGGGAAGAGAAAGAAGTCTCACAACGCCAGATACAGTGAATAAGGTGGATAAGGACACACCGTAATGTTTTTATTTGACAGAAATCGCTGTACCAGAAGCAATGTGTGACATGGAGTGTTGTCATGATAGAGGAGGATTCACAGCACACTTTAAAATATAACTTCTCTCAATTGTAGCTCACACCCAACTGACTGCACCAAGCAAGCTGAAACTTGTCCCACACTGTTGTTACTAAGATTGGATGGGCTGCTTCCAGTATTGGAGATCCCTGCCTTTCCGTTGCTGGCACTTGGCAACAGTGTTCACCATATGTTTTCATCACAATGGAAAGGCTCTGTGTCACACATCACTTCTGTATGGCAATTTCCATCAAATAAAAACATTATGATATGTCCGAAACCACCTCATTCACCAGACCTGGCACCGTGTGACTTCTGGCTTTTCCCCAAAAGTCAAAATGACCATGAAAGGTAAACATTCTGAATTGATGCAGGACATCACAACAGTGAAACTAAAGACATTCACAAAAGAGGAATTCCAGAAAGTCCTAGCCAGAGCAATCAGGCAAGACAAAGGAATAAAAGGCATCCGAACTGGGAATGATGAAGTTCGACTGTTACTTTTTGAAGATGACATGATTCTCTATATAGAAAACCTTGAAGACTCCACGACAAAGCTATTAGAAACCATAAACAAATACAGTAAAGTTGGTGGCTACAAAACCAATATACAAAAGTCCACTGCACTCCTACACACTACAATAAAAACAAAAACCTCAGAAAAAGAATTTTAAAAACAATTTCTTCTGCAATTACAACAAAAAGTATAAAATACCAAGTAATAACCTTAACCAAGGATATGGAAGACCCATACACTGAAAACTATAAGACATTTTTAAAAGAAACTAAGGAAGACACAAAGAAATGGAAAGACATTCTTTGTTCATGGATTGGAAGCATCAACATAGTTAAAATGGCCATATTACACAAAACAATATATAAAAACTCCCAATAGCAGTTTTTAGAGAAATAAAACAAAAAAGTCACCAGACATGTATGGAACCACAAAAGACACCAAATCGCCAAAGCAATCCTAAGAAAAAAAAACAATGCTGGTGGTATCATATTCCCTGACTTCAGCTTGTACTACAGGGCAACAATAATCCAAACAGTATGGTATTTACAGAAAAACAGACACACAGACCAATGGTATAGAACTGAGAACTCAGAAATAAACCCACATAAATATGGACAGATAATTTTTGACAAAAGAAGTCAAAAATATATAATGGAGAAATCACAGCCTCTACAATAAATGGTTCTGGGAGAATTGGAAAATCAAACAAAAGAATGAAACTTGGCTGCTACCTGTCACGGTGTACCAAAATTAACTCAAAATGGATCAAAGACCTAAACATAAGACCCGAAAAAATAAACTGCATAGAAGAAAATATATGTACTAAACTAATAGGCCTTGGGTTCAGAGACGATTTTATGAATTTGACTTCAAAGGCAAGGAAAGTAAAAGCTAAAATAAATGAATTAGACAATATCAAACTAAAAAGCTTCTGCACAAGAAAAGAAACCACTGCAAAATAAAGAGGCAACCAATCGAATGGGAAAAGATATTTGCAAACAACACCTCTGATTACGGGCTAATATCCAAAATATATAAGGAACTCATACAACTCAAAAACAAACAAAAAAAACACCAATCCTATTAAAAATTGGGCAGAGGACCTGAATAGACATTTCTTAAAAGAGGACATACAAATGTCCAGTAGACATATGAAAAAATGGCTCAACATCACTAATTAATAGTGAAATGCAAATAAAAACCACAATGAGACATAGCATCACACCAGTTAGAATGGCTATCATCAACAAAACAAATAATAGCAAGTGTTGGAGAGGCTGTGGAGAAAAAGGAACCATCATACACTGTTGGTGGGAATGCAGATTGGTACAACCACTATGGAAGGCAGTGTGGAGGTTCCTCAAAAAATTATTACTATAATTACCATATGACCCAGCAATCCCTCTCTTGGGTATCTACCCAAAAAATCTGAAAACATTTATCAATAAAGATATATGTGCTCAGATGTTCACTGCAGCTTTATTTATGGTGGTCAAGACATGGAAACAACCGAAGTGTCCTTCAATAGATGACTGGATAAAGAAGATATGAGATATATATTATATATACACATATACACAATGGAATACTATTCTGCCATAAGAAAAGATGAAATTGTGCCATTAGCAACAACATGGATGGATCTTGAGATTATCATGCTAAGTGAAATAAGTCAGATAGAAGCAGTAGAGAACCACATGATTTCACTGATATGTGGGATATAAACCTAAAAACAAAAAAGGAACAAGACAAACAAATGAAGAAACAAAAACTCATAGAAACAGACAATAATTCTGTGATTACCAGAGAGAAAGAGGGTAAGCGGGTGATAGATGAGAGTAAAAGGGATCAAATATATGGTGATGGAAGATGACCTGACTCTGGGTGGTGAACACACAACATGATATATAGATGATATATTACAGAATTGTACGCCCAAAACCTATGTAACTTGACTAACAATTGTAATTGCAATAAACTTTAATTTAAAGAAAGGAAGGGAAGGGAAGGGGAGGGGAGGTGGAGAAGGGGCGGGGGGAGAGGGGGGGAGAGAGAGAGAGAGAGAGAGAGAGAGAGAGAGAGAGAGAGAGAGAGAGAGAGAAAGAGAAAGAGAGAGAGAGAGAGAGAGAGAAGAAAGAAAAGGAAAGGAAAGGAAAGGAAAGGAAAGGAAAGGAAAGGAAAGGAAAGGAAAGGAAAGGAAAGGAAAGGAAAGGAAAGGAAAGAAGGAAGGAAGGAAGGAAGGAAGGAAGGAAGGAAGGAAGGAAGGAAGGAAGGAAGGGAGAAATGGGGGGAGAGAGAGAGAGAAGGAAGGAAGGAAGGAAGGAAGGAAGGAAGGAAGGAAGGAAGGAAGGAAGGAAGGAAGGAAGGAAGGAAAATAAGAGGACTTGCAGAACTGCTCGGAAAGTGGCAAGAACGATGGGATAAATGTGTTCAAAGAGAGGGGGAGTATTTTGAGGGGGATTAATGTCAATGTGTCTCTTACTGTAATAAATATATTTTTTTAAGATTTTATTGGGGAATTGCAGGAGGGCAACAGCATTGGGGAATCGGAGAAGGGGAACAGATAAGTTGCTGTCCTTTTGTTCTTCAGTCTAGTTGTGGAGGACGTCACTTCATTGATGCATGTTGGTATCATCGTTGCGCTCTTCCCGGGTGAGGGCAGTCACCTGTTGACCACTGGATATCCACTCGTGCTCACAAAAGATCACGCTTCCTGTCGGCTAGCCCTACTGCAGCCTAGCCAACACCGGCGACTCATGGCAACCTGGCTCCAGGTGGAGCTGTTGTTCACCATCTTAGCTGTAGAGGAGCAGTGTCACTGGTCCTCATGTGGGATCCGAACAGCGGCCCTGCTGCTCAGAGCTGGGGTCCCAAGCCAGCTCTTAACCAATGCGCCACTTGGCCAGCCCAGTAAAAATTTTTTAAAAATTTAAACATTCACTGTATTATTTGATCACAGCTCATATATATGGCTCACATTTATTTCAATGTTTAATATTATAAGTGTTCTGGGTCTTTATTTAGCAGTTTGGTGATGATTCTGTGTCCAAAAGTATGCCATAAGAACTTTTGTTTATACCAGCTAGCCTATGGTAATACTGGTTCCATTATACATTGTTTCACTTAAAGTCACAGTTTCCAAGAACCTATCATGACATTAAATGAAGACTTACTGTACATACTTTTATCATAAACTATTCAAGTATTCTACAGAAAGACTGCTTAATTCAATTAAGCATTGGCATAGAAGTTTTCACAAAGGTGATAAAAAGTTGGGTTGAGGGGTGGCCGTGTGGTGCGTTGGTTAACAATTGGCTTGGGATGCCAGCTCTGAGCAGCAGGGACACATGGAATCCCACATGGGCCAGTGACAGTGTACCCTCTATAGCTAAGACGGTAAACAGAAGCTCCACCTGGAGCTGGGCTGCTGAGAGTCACCGGTGGCTGCGTAGGCTGCAGTGGGGCTGCAGTGTGCTGCCGTGAGCTACTGTGAGGGGCCGGCAGCCAGCGTAAGGGGCCGGCAGCCGGAGTGAGCTGCCAGGAGCCACTGTGAGCGGCCGTCCAGTGGCCGGTGACTGATTAACTCACCTGGGAACAGCGCAATGATAATACCAACATGGGCAAGTGAAGAGACGTCCTCCACAACTAGACTGAAGAACAAAAGGACAGCAACTTGTCTGTTCCCCTTCTCGGATTCCCCAATGCTCAATTCCACCCCCTCCCCCCCCAAAAAAAGAATCTTAAAAAAAAAATTGGGTTGAGAAGGAATCCTTAAATCAAAAAGAAGGAATTGCAGGCATAAAGAACATGAACAAAGGCACAGAGGCACAAAGACATGGCAAATAGTTTAGTGTGAGTTTAGTATACTGCATATCAAATGAAACTGATACACTAGACAGTGCCGGAAAGTAAGTTAGGAACTTTCACACTAACAAAGTATCCTGAAGGTACTAAGATGATGGTGGAAATTTCTAAGAAGGGAAGTATAAAAAAATTTGCGATTTAGAAATGAAAATTCTGCTATCAACACAAAGGATCTTTCATTGGAAAAGGGAGAGTGAAACTAGGAGACCAATTAGGAGCTGTGTTGCTAATAACCCCCAGTCTTCTCATTTTGTTTGATTGCTGATACAGAAGTTGTAAGTTGATCTATTATGACCTCAGTACATAGTCGGAATATTAACTTAAATAAATTCATGAAATGTGTTTATTTGATCTGCATTTAATCCTTTTTCCTTTAAGTGGAGAGTAAGAAATATAAATACTGATTCTTGACTAATGTATGGGGTTCTGCAATCCAAAGAAAAACTCCAGGCCTAAAATTTCATTATTCTCTTGTCTCGTGATTTAAGTTGGCATTTTAATTACAGTCATTTTTAAGTATATACTAAGTATTTATTGAATGTATCATTTAAGTTTCATTCCTTCAAATTTGTTTTCAAATACTCAGAGAAAGAGAAAAAGAGAGATTGGTTAACTGAAGTTCCCACTTCTACAGATATCTTTCTCATTGCCTGAGAGAGAAATGATGCCATAGAACCCAGACAACAAGTCCAATTATTTTCTCAATATTATTCTACTGAAAATTAAATACAACTCTGGGCGACCCTGAATTGACTTTGCGTTACTTTACTTCTAACCCAAGTAGAACTGAGGATCAAAGATAAAATAAGTTCTGTATCTCTGCTACAGAAAAATACAGTTACATTTTTGCACACCTGATTATAGAATGGAGAATCGTGACAGGTACACGAACATATATTACAAAATTGAAATAATACTATACAAGACCGCATTTCTCCAGCTCCCAACAGCCACAGTCTTGCTATCCAATTCTGCCTTACAAACCCCAAAGTTAATACGTTCATGTCTTATCCATACATCAGCCACCAGAAGCAGCCCAGAATTCCAAGAACACCCCTTATCATCCAGACCTTCATCATCAAACAGATCTGTACAACTCCCAACTGATCCCATCTCTCATTCCACGAACACTGAAACCTCCTCCATTCTACCGTCAAAGAACTCACGATACATCATTAGCAAAACTCCTGTATCTTCCTAAAACTCTTCTCTGAACTTACTCTTTACCTTCTTGTTCTAACAATTCTGAGGACACTGCTTTCAGAGGAGTCCTCTTAATCTTAAATAGCTAAAGTTTTTTCTCCCATACCCTGCAAAGGAGTAGGCCTAGAAGTGAGGTAAATGGCTACACTGGTCCTCATTGCCATTTCCAGTCTAATTTTGTAACCAAAAAAAAAAAAAAAAAATTTAAAAGAGCCTCACTTGAATTTCATGTCATCCAACCACACCCATCACTTTTTAATGGAATAGTCTACCTAATCCTGAGGTCAGCACGCTCACCCCTTCATTCTTTGGAGATTTTAGCTCTTGTATCACTGTCACTCTGTGTCAGAGATAACAGTGCTCATTAAACAATCCATCTGTACCCCTATATTACCCAGTCTGCATCTGGACAAGCCCGTGTGAATGAATCTCAGTAATAAAATGTAACCTAAAGTGAAGTGATGCTCGTAAGCTTTGGAGGCAAGTAAGAGCTAGCGTGCTTTTCAAACTTATCTTTCCCTTTATCTACTGGTTAAATGCAGAACATCCAGAGGATCAGCAGTGTAACTAAATGGAAGATGCCTGAGTCACTTTTTGGAGAACTACCAAACTGTCAACACAACAATGGATTTTTATCAAACAAGAAATGAATTCTATTGTGTAAACTCACTGAGATTTTATGGTTGTTTTTTACAGCCAATGGACAACAACGACTAACAGGACCTGTTAGAGGAATCAAACAGTTGATCATATACACAGTCTTAAAACATTTTCTTCACTTCCTTCTGGACACCACTGTCTCTATGTTCCCCTCCTACCTTACTGGCAGCTCTTTGTTGCTTTTCCCACTAGTTCTTCATTTCCCAGACCTCTAAATGTTAGAAGGTCCAAGGATTCAGTTGTTAGGCCATTTCTCTTCTCTACCAACACCCTCTTCTTAGATGATCTCACTCAACGCCATGGTTTTAAGTATCCTCTACATGGTTACAATTCCCAGGGGATAGTCTGGATCTATCCTTTACACTTTAGACTATTTATCCAGCTGTCTACTCAACATCTCTATTTAATAAGAATTTCAAGTTTAACATAGCCAAAGCAAGCTCTTGAGTCTTTCTCAGCCCCCACACCTTTCCTTCCATATTCCTTCAAGTCTCAGCAAATAGCAAATCCACCTACCCAACTGACTTTTTTTTAAAAATTAAAAATTAAAATAAATAACTGACCCTTTTCTCTGACACCATAAATTCAGACAATTTACCTAATTTTATTGGCTCTAGCTCAAAATATATCTTGAATTTGACCGTATGTCCTTTAGGGATACTATCCTACTCCGAGTCACCATGATTACAGGCATACACTATAGCAATAGCTACATGGCAATTGGTCTGCTTTCTCTGTTTCTATACTTTCCTCTCTACAGTGTACTCTCAACATAGCACAGAGTGATAGATACTGTTAAAATAGCCAAAGTAGGGGGTAGGCATATTACTCCTTTAATCAAAACCCTTCTGTGGTACCCCACCTTACTCAATTTATTAGTGAAAGTCATTAAAATGACTATAAGTCCTTATAAGATCTGGCTTCCCTATTGTCTTTTTGACTTGCCCTTCTATCCTCTTCCCAGTGCCCTCTCTGCTTCAGCCAGGTTGCTCTCCTTGCTGTTCCCTGAAGGTAATAATACTGCAAATATACTGAACTAAAGAACATACTTGAAAAGGAATCATGTCTACACCACCTTACTCTCAATCCTCAATTTCCTCAAGTCTGTAGGAGATCTCACAAAGACTTAGGGAATTTCAGCACAGCAGGGAAAAAGACAGATGCTGATTTGTGAATTTTATTATATTACTATTCTTCCATCCGGTTGGTGTGGCCTGGAAAACACTTGGAAATGAGATAAAGGAAAATACTGACCTCTTCCAAGGCTTATGAGCTATGGGAAACTTGCTTAGTTCAATTCAGTAAGCCTTACTGAATAATCACTTATGCTAGGACCTGGGGAAACCAAGATGTGTAAGACTGGGGTCATGCCTTTGGAGATCTTACATTCGAACAAGGTAATAGATTTCCTAAATGGATTGGTGGCACAGACCTATTTTAGAAAATTTCATCATAATGTAGGAAGTATAGTAACTGGAAAAGCATTGTCTTATAATGACCTTTCAATTTTTTCTAAACCACAAATGTTTACCTATGGAAAAGAAGGTATTGCTCATTCATAATTCTAATAATGATTTTTGGTGTCACTGGAAAGAAATATAAACATACTTCTTGTAAAAGGAAAGGAAAAAGTCAATTTTCAGGTGCAAAAATAACATAAAGACGTATTTCTTTTCCTCCAATTCCATGGCAGCCAACCCGCTGGAAATCTTCATCACTATAAAGTAGGGTAACTAACCAACATTTCTGCAAAGGTTCTTTTTCCTTCAGATCCAACTTAGAGACTGCTATCAAACATAGAATACTATTCAAGAATGAATAGCATCTAAGATACAAAACCAAAGTTTCCACTCATATTTCCAAAGTACTATATAAGCTGATCTTGCCTCTCTGAATCTGTTCAACTTTATTTCACACTATATCCACTAAAGAATCTCCACACCAATTCAATATCATCCCCTGCTGTTCCCATCCAAGTGAAGTGCCCCCTTTGACTACTTACTGCAATTCCTATCTACCTCAAGTTATATCTCTTCAATGAAGATTTTTCCAATTCCTAAAGTCTATATTAGTGGCTCCTTTCCCTAAATTTTTCTCAGGTCTATAAAGCCTGGCACATTGCACATTACTTTAATATTATTATTATTATTATTATTATTATTATTATTATTATTTACAGATGAACAAAACAATGCAATAGTTATCTTTTTCACCCTTTTTCTTCCCTCCAGCTAGAACCTAAAGTTCATCAAAATAGAAGCTATGTCATATACTACTTTTAATTTCCCTAATCGCTTAGCACAAAGTTAAGAATATTGCAAGAATCCATGGTTATATTTACTGATTATCTTACTAAAGATAAAATTTTACCTCAGTATCCTACTTGTACCTGGACTATTATCATAATTCAACATTTTAAAATATACCAAAATTTCTGATGTAGCAGGAATACCCTGAAAGATTATATGCACCAATTTAAAATGTACCAAAAACTGCTGACTTCTCCTATATATTTGATAAATATCCCTGAAAAATCTGGGAACAGATATGAGAAGTTATAGAACACCAATTTAAATCAATTAAAGGACAGGGAGCAAAAAAGGTTAAGGAATACGATTGTTAATACCCTAATAAATAAAAGCCATGAGAGAAAAGGGTTCATTCATTCATGAAATAATTATTTACTACATATTTACTCAATTCCAGAAATAGTTGTTAACACTGGGAATACAAAAGTAAACAAGTCAGGTATGGTCCCTGACATACATTCTAGATGAAGAGAGAGAAAAAAAGGAATGAAAAACTATGATGAGTTTTAGAAGGACAGAAAAGAGTAGTTAGTGTTAAGGTAGGGAACACTGGAGGCGTGGCACAGACCTACCTTAAAAAGACTGAATAGGGAACGAATAGGGAAGGTTTCTTTCCTGAAAGGATAGCCTTTAAACTAAGACGTGGAGTATTAAAAGTTCACAGCTATGAAAAGAGCCATGGAAATAGTAGAAACAACATATTCAAAGGTCCCAAGCAAGAAAAACCATGGAGTGTTTGAAGAAATGAAAGAGGATGAATATAAGGGAAAATGATAAAATATGGAATCGAAGAGCCCAACAAAGACGAGATTAGGTCAAACTACATGGGCAATGATAGGGAGTTTGGATTTTATCTCTTTTTTATTTGTTTGTTTGTTTTTTAAGGTTTTTATTGAAAATATAACATATAATATCAGTTTCAGGAGTACACCATAGTTATTCAACCTTTATATACCTAAAGAAGTGATTGCTATGATAAATAGAGCAACCATGTGACACTGCACTATGCTATCACAATATTATTGACTACATTCCCTATGCTTACAGTACATCCCCGTGACTTATTTGTTTTACATATGGAAATATGGACCTCTTATTTCCCTTCAACTTTCCCTCCTTATTTTAATTTTTCAATTACGGATGACATTCAATATTATTTTACATTAATTTCAGGTATATGGCACAGCAGTTAGACATTTATATAATTTAAGAAGTGATCCCCCTGACTAGTCCAATATACATCTGGCACTATATTCCCTATGCTTTACTTTAACATCCCCATAGCTATTTTGTAACTATCAACTTATATTTCTTTTTTTGCCAAAAACCAGCAGCCATTTATGATAAAAACTCTTAGCAAAGTGGGAAAAGTGGGATCATATCTCAATACAACAAAGGCCATATATGATAAGCCCACAACAAACATCGTACTCAATGGGGAAAGGCTAAAAGCTTTACCCTTAAGATCAGGAACAAGACAAGGCTGCCCAATTTCACCACTTCTATTTAACATAGTTCTGGAAGTTCTAGCCACAGCAATCAGACAAGAAAATGAAATAAAAGGCATCCAAATTAGAAAGGAGGAAGCAAAATTGTCATTATATGTAGATGGCATGATACTATAAATAGATACCAAATAAATACCAAAGACTCAACCAAAAGACTGTTAGAATAAATGAATTTAGTAAGGTAGCAGGATACAAATTAATATTCAGAAATCAGTTGCATTTGTATACAACAATAAACTATCAGAAGAAGAAATCATGAAATCAATCCCTTTTACAATTGCTTCAAAAACAATAACCGAAGAAGTAAAAGACCTATACTCAGAAAACTGTAAGACACTGAAAAGAGAAATCAAAGAAGATACAAATAAATGGAAATACATACCATGTTCATGGATAGTAAGAATTAAAACAGTTAAAATGTCAATACTGCCTAAGGCAATATATAGATTCAATGCAATTCTAATCAAACTACCAAGGAAATTTTTCTCAGAAATAGGACATATAATCCTAAAATTGTTTGGAACCATAAAATACCCCGAATATCCATGGCAATCTTGAGAAATAAGAAAAAAATGGGAGGTATCATGCTATCCGACATCAAATCATACTACAAGGCTATAGTAATCAAAACAGTATGGATTTTATCTTAAGTGCAATAAAAAGCCATTAAAGCATTTTAAATAGGGAATAAAATGACCCAATTTAGATTTTTAATAGGATAACTTGCATCATCTGCAAAGTGAATTAGAGTAAATGAGATCAGATGATGAGATAATTTGGAATCAACACTAGTTAAGATACTCTTAATTCTGTATAAGAAATTATGTGGCTCTGATTAGAGATTCTGCACACAAACAGACTGAATCGAAAGATTCAAGATATAACTAGAGGCAGAATGGACAGAAAAAGGAGGCACTCAGGGTAAATCCCCTTTCAGCCTTAAGCAACATGGTCAATGGTGGTGGGGGAAGAGGTGCATAGTTGGACAGATTTGATACATGGTAGGCTTGAGAGACCTGTACTGTACCTAGGCAACTAGATACGAGACACCTCTTTAAAAGAGAAAAATATTATAAGACTGGTATTACAAACAAATCAGTTAAGACAAATGTAAAATAGAAAGATAACCAGTATGAAATAAAAATTATTACACAGGCATGAATAGAAACACTAGATTAAGATAGAACAGTGAAAAGAAAAAACAATTACACTGCAGGGTCTGAAGCCAGTAGATGAAATAAGCTTCACAATGCTTGAAGCCTATACCTTACCTTTTAAAAAGCAAACATATTAAAAAATGTGACCTTTATTTTCTATCTGAATTGCTTTATCATTTTACAGAACTTTCACATCTCTTAATTTAAGCCTTATAAGAAGACCCAGATCTGTGAGATGTTGTTGGGTATACTTATTACTATTTTATAAATGAAGAAAATGTGGCTGTCTGAAGTTAGCTTGACATGGAAATAGAGTTAAAACCTAGGATTTTTTGATCCCCAGTCTACTGGGCTTTCTAACATACCTTCCTAATTTTTTTATCTATATTTTACATTGATTACTATTTTGGGGAACTTTATTAGGATATATAAATTTAAATAACTTGAAAAAAGTGACCTTTACATAGTAATACTTTTTAAAGTATTAAATATTTAGTAGTAATAAT
This sequence comes from Aselliscus stoliczkanus, assembly GCA_033961575.1. Taxonomy (NCBI): domain Eukaryota; kingdom Metazoa; phylum Chordata; class Mammalia; order Chiroptera; family Hipposideridae; genus Aselliscus; species Aselliscus stoliczkanus. The sequence continues at coordinate 32,639,684 of CM066731.1, forward strand.
ATTTTCAAATTTGTGGAGTTTAGATAACATATAAAACCTTCAAGCAACTTACCATAGAAACTGCAATAATGCCTGAGACTTTTCATCAAAATACAAACTACATTAGATACTATCGCTCCTGAAAGCCCCTTGGGAAATAATGGCTTTTGGATTCTGCAAGTCAGCGTGACATGGCATGCAAAACTGCATCTCATGCTGAGCCAACCAGGAAAATATATGTCATCACTATGTGACATTCAGAATTTCATCTGGAAACTATAATCTTGTTCTGACTGCAACAAAGGGGAGGAGGAGACTGCATACAAAACAATTTGGTTGAATTTTTGCTGAATTCTTGCCAGTTCGTGGAAAAACTAGAATAACTTATTTCCAAAAAAGAACTTTATATTCGAAAAAATTTCAGTGTACTTATTATCATCACAACATGCTCTCAAAAACCTTTAAAATTACCTGACAGTTTAAATTATATGTTGTAAATCAAATTAATGACAATCTCTAGAAAAAAATTTTACAATGAAACAAGTTGCATAATTAATAAACTGTTCAAAGCAAAACTGTATTGTTCATTGTACACCACAAAAACACTTACTAATTCCTTTTCCCAAAGTAAATAAACTCTAATTTAAGAAACAAATAAACAATCAAAAAACTCTGTTGTAAAGTCTGCAATCTGTCCTATGAATGCCATATCTTTCTCTTCTAGATTCTTTTCCCCATTGTCCCCTACTTCATGAGTAAAGTACTTCCATAATCCATTTACCTTATTCCCATCAAAACAGAAATGTATGATTTAATCTATTATATAATCAACATTTTGTATTTTAAACCTGCAGTGACTAATTGTAAATGGAAAAAATTAGTAGACATAAACTGGAATAGCTGACTCACCCTCAAAAATTATTCCCAACAGCTATGTATCTGCTATCCGTACATTTTCTGGAATCAAAGCTCATACCCCTGAACACAGGTGGATACAACCTGGGCTGCCACTGGGCCAAATATATTGGGTTGTTGGAAAAGCCATGACGCATTTTTGCAACGAAAAACAAAAACAATACGTCATGACTTTTCTGACAACCCAATAGAATCTAGCGTCCCTGGCCACAACGATTATCCAAGATGTGTGCACATGATCCAAGACAGGCCAAACAAAATCCTCCTGGGTATATTTTCAACAGATACTGGATCCAATCTGTTTCTCTTTGATCACAGAGAGTTAAGTACGTGAGTCCAGATGTGCCACAGCTATGTACCTGCTAAGTCAAGAAATCTATGTTCAGTAAGAGAAAGTTCAGCCAACACAAAAATAGAGTCCTGATGGTGTAGAGTCTGGTTCTAGGTCATTTCAAAGAAAAGATCTATCTTTGCCTTTTGGGATATGGCAGTCAATAAATACCCCTGTCTTTTTTGTTTGTGTGTTTGTTTGTTTTTACTTAAAATAATTTCAAATACAGTTTATGTCTCTTGTAATCAGAGTCCTCTCTAATTTAGAAATGTATCTTCCCTGGTACAGAAATCACCTATTAATTAGGGGTAAAACTAGGCAATATGTTAGTAGTTGTACCTATTCAGCCCTCTTGTTACATAGCCTACATAAGCTATGTAATACATCAAATTTAAAACTAAATTATAAAACAATCAACCAGGATAGTCATTTGAAGTCTAGCTGAACAGAAGTCCTATAACTAAGAATATAAAGACGAAACCACATAGAACCTGGTAGGAGCGGTGGAAACACAAAAAGGGCTGGCCCCACACCTACATGTGGTGGTTGAGAATCGGGAGGGATATCTCAATTGCAGAGCTCACCCATGAGGAGCAAGCGGTCTCAACCCCACACTGAATTCCCCAGCCCGGAATGGCAGTGCCATAAAGCAGAGCCCCCCACAACAAATGGTTATTAAAATCAGTGGGATTCCTTCTGTCAGGGTGAGATCCAGGGCTGCTGGAAAACCAGGTATCCTCTTGAAAGGCCAGCACACAGATTCACATGCTTACAGGCACTCACTCTGGGCTCCAGCAGCAGGACAGTGGCTCAGGGGGTACCAGACACATGCAGGAAGAAACAGGGTTGTGTAACTTCAGGGCAGGGACTGGGGGGACAGCTGCCATTGTCACTGTGTTGAGCCATCCTCCCAAACAGCCAAATCTGAAAATGCATTAGCTTGCTGAACTCTACTCACTCAACTCTGATGACTTCCGGACACCATACCATACCCAACAGAAGCACCTCCAGAGGCTCTTTTGGCAGCATGCAGTCAGTTGTGACTGGGCTGTGGTCTTTCATAAAAAAACTCTCCAAGGTCCACATGTCCCAGGTGGGCAGTAGCTGGACTCTGTGTGCCCTGTGTCTTTCGCTCAGTGGCCCCAGGTTCAGTGTCAGCATTCATGCCAAATCTGAATCTGCATTAACCAGGTGAACACCACTCACCCTACCCTGGTGAATCCCTGAGACCCTGCCTCATACACTGTCCAAGGCTCTTGCAGTGGGTGAGTCTACAGGCACCAAGCATGTGCCCTTGTGCCAAATGCTGAGATGCCCCAGGCCAGGGACTGGTGGCAACTGGCCTCAGTTATCAGATGTTCATTCCCACACACTTCCAGGTCCAGCAGAGTCAACTAGCAACTGAGGAATGCTTATACCTCCTACCAGGAAGCCCTCGGCCAGTCACAGGCAAAGGCTGACGCTGGACTGCATGGGAGCCACTCTTAAGAGGCCCCGGAACCAATATATCCACTGGCAGGCTTAAGACCACAACACAGCACCACCTGATTAGCCCCACAAGTGGCACACCCAAAGGGTAGTTTTGGCAAGCACCAGAGCCTGCTGGAGTGAATCCTGCTCTGTGGAGTCAGCCATTACACAGCTGCTCATATGTTGTGGTCATGCCAATAAGCATCAAAGCCAGTAAGCCTAAAGGTCAATCCCACTGACTGACATGCCACCAGCAACCAACATAACTGACACACAAAACGGACATAAATGGTACTCCTGGAGCTCCTGGCTCAGGTGATTAGGAAGATTGCACTACTGAGCCCCACAGGACACCTATGACATAAGGCCACCCTGACAAGACGAGGAAATGGAGCAAATTGACCTAATGCCTAGAAACAAACATAGCAAGGCAGCCAAAATGAGGAACCAAAGAAACATGTCCCTAATGAAAGAACAGGAGAAAGCTCCAGAAAAAGAACTAAACACAATAGAGGCAAGCAAACAATGAGCTGCAGAGTTCAAAACACTGGTTACAAGGATGCTCCAGAAACTTAGTGAGAACTTCGACAAAGAGATAGTAAGTATAAAAAAACGACTTACCCATAAAAAAAGAATGAGCCAGAAATGAAGAATACAGCAACTGAAATGAAGAATACAGTAGAAGGAATCAACACAGATTAGATGAAGCAGAGGATCAAATCAGCAATTTGGAAGACAAGGTAGCAGCAAACACCCAATTGGAATAGAAAAAAGAAAAAAGAATCAAAAAATAAAGGACAGTTTAAGGAACCTCTGCAACAACAAACATGAAGTGCAACAACAAGCACATCACAGGGGTACCAGAAGGAGAAGAGAGAGAGAGCAAGGGATTGAGCATCTATTTGAAGAAATAATGACTGAAAACTTCCCAAAACCAGCAAAGGAAATAAATACACAAGTCCAGGAGAGACAGAGAGTCCCAAACAAGAAGAAACCAAAGAGGCCCACCATAAGACACATCATAATTAAAACACCAAAAGTTAAAGACGAACAGAGAATCCTAAAAACAACAAGAGAAAGGCTGTTAGTTAACTACATGGGAGCTCCATAAGATTGTCGCTGATTTCTCAATAGAAACTTTGCAGGCCAGAAGGGATTGGCACAAAATATTCAAAGTAATGTAAAGCAATGAACTGTAAGAAAGACTACTCTACTCAACAACACTATCATTTAAAATTGAAGGACAAATAAAAGAACTTCCCAGACAAGAAAAAGCTAAGGTTTATCACCACTGAAATAGAATAACAAGAAAAGTTAAGGGGACTTCTTAAAGAAGAAAGGGGAAGAGGGGAGGACAAAAATATGAATGAATAATAAAATGGCAAAACAACGTACCTATCAATAATCATTTTAAATATAAATGGCTTAAAGGCACCAATCAAAAGACATAGGGCAGTGAATGGATAGGGAAACAAAATCTTTACATATGTTGTCTATAAAAGAGGCCCACTTCAGATGAAAAGATACACAAAGACTGAGAGTAAAGGGATGGGAAAAGGTATTTCAGGCAAATGGAAATGAAAAAACAAAGCAAAAGTAGCAATACTTATATCAACAAAATAGACTTTAAAACATAGGCTATAAAAAGAGACAGAGAAGGATATTTCGTAATGATACAGGAATCAATCCAACAAGAGGATATAACCCTTGCAAATTTGTGCACCCTACAAAGGAGCAACTGAATGTATAAAACAAGTATTGATGGACATAAAGGGCAAGACTGACAGTACACTCATAGTAGGGGACTTTAACATCCCATTGACTTTAATGGATAATCTTTCAGACAGAAAATCAACAATGAAACAGCAGCCTTAAATGACACATTAGACCAGATGGATTTAATTCATATTTTTAGAGCACTGCATGCCAAAGAAACAGAATATACATTCTTTTCAAGTGCATATGGAACATTTTCTAAGATAGACCACATGTTAGGTCACAAAACAAGTCTCAGAAAATTTAAGAAGACTGAAATCGTATCAAGTGCCTTCTCCAAAAAAATGGTATAAAATTTAAAATAAATTACAGGAAAAATACTGAAAAACACACAAACACGTGGAGGCTGAATAACATGCTACTGAATAATAAAGGGGTCAACAATGAGATCAGGAAGAAATCAAGAGATACCTTGAGACAAAGGAAAATGAAAACACAACGACCCCAAATCTATGGGACACAGCAAAAGTAGTCCTGAGAGGGAAATTCACAGCAGTACAGGTCTACCTCAAGAATCAAGAAAAATCTCAAATAAACAATTTAACATTACACTTCACACTGCAAACAAAGTCCAAAGTGAGTATAAGGGAGGTAATAATAAAGGAAAGTGAGAAAATAAACGAAATCGAGTCTAAAAAAAACAATACAAAACATTGATGAAACCAGAGCTGGTTATTTCACAAGATAAATAAAATTGATAAACCTTCAATCAGACTTACTAAGAAAAAAAGAGAGAATAAAATCAGAAATAAAAGAGAAGTGACAACTGACACCACAGAAATATAAAGGATTATAAGAAATTGTTAAGAATAATGATATGCCAATAAATTGGACAATCTGGAAGAAGATAAATTCCTAGAAACACACAATCTTCCAACACTGAATCAATAAGAAACAGAAAAAATGAAGAGAAGCATTAGTACCAAGGAAATCTAATCAGTAATAAAAAATTCAAAACAAACAAAAGTCCTGGACTAGCTAGCTTCACAGGTGAACTTTACCAAACACTCAAAGTTGAATTAACAATTACCTTTCTCAAGCTATTTCAAAATATTTACAAGGAGGGAAGGCTCCCAAGCACATTTTACCACCAATACCCTGATTCTAAAATCAGACAAAGACATTACAAAAAAAGAGAACTAGAGGCCGATATGCCTGAGCACAGACGCAAAAATTCTCAACAAAATATTAGCAAACCAAATTCAGCAATACATTACAAAGATTATACACTGTGTTGAAGCAGGATGTGTCCTGGGATGCAAAGTTAGTTCAATATCCAAAAATCAATTAACGTGATACAGCGCATAAAAAAAATCAAGGATAAAAATCACATGATCATATCAATGTATACAGGAAAAACATTTGACAAAATTCGGCACCCATTTATGATAAAAATTCTCAGCAAAGTGGGAATACAGGAAACATACATTAACATAAAAAACACCAAATATGACAAACCCATAGCTAATATTGTACTCAACTGGGAAAAGTTAAACGTGTTTTCCTTAATATCAGGAACAAGACAAGGATGCCCACTTTCACGATTTTTATTCAGTAAAGTATTGGAAGTCCTAACCACAGCAACCAGACAAGAAAAAGAAACAAAAAGCATCAAACTGAAGAGTAAGAAGTAAAACTGTCATTATTTGCTATTATAGAGGGTGCCAAAAAAAAATGTATACACATTTGAAGAAAGCAAAAAAACTGTATTAAAATTGTAATACTCAATATATATAGATAATAAAAGAAGACTACAAGTCATGTGTACACATTTTTGGCATCCCTAGTATATACAGAGAACCCTAAAAATTACACTAAAAACTATTAGAATAACTGAATTCAATAAAGTTGAAAAATACAAAATTAGTATTCAGAAATCTTATGCATTTTTATACATCAATAAGGAACTATCAGAGAAAGAAACAAAGAAAATAATCCCATTTATAATTGCATCAAAAAAATAAATACATAGGAATAAATTTAACTAAGAAAGTGAAAGATCTATACTCAGAAAATGACATTGAAGAGAGAAAGAAGATACAAATAAATAGAAGTATACTCTATGTTCATATATAGGAAGAATTAATATAGCTAAAACATCCATAATACCCAAAGCCATCTATAGATTCAATGCAATCTCTATCAAAATACCAATGACATATCTCACAGAACTAGAACAATTAATCCTCAAATTTATATGAAACAATAAATTCCCCAAATAGCCATGGAAATCTTGAGAAAGAACAAAGTTGATATCAAATTATACTATAGTAATCAAAACAGCATGGTACTGGCATAAAAATAGACTCATAGGTCAATGGAGAATAGAAAGCCCAGAAATAAACACATGTCTATATGGTCAATTAACCTATGACAAAGGAGGCAAAAATATACAATGGGGTAAAGATAGTCTATCCAATAAATGGTGTTGGGAAAACTGGATACATGCAAAAAAATGAAACTGGACCACCTTCTTAGTCCATATACAGAAATGAACTCAAAATGGATTAAAGCCTTAAATATAAGACCCGCAACCATAAAACCATACAAGAAAACATAGGTAGTAAACTCTCTGATATAGTTCTTAGTGATACTTTCTTTTCTGATCTACCCCAGGCAAGGGAAACAAAAGAAAAAATAAACAAATAGGACTACAAGAAACTAAAAAGGTTTTCCACATCAAAGGCAATCATCAACAAAACAACAAACCTATTGAATGGTTAAAGATATTCCCCAGTGATATATCCAGTAAGATGTGGCCTCACGGCAGCCTCGCTGTCTGCCTCCCTGCATCTGTCCATAACAGCAGAGCCTCATGGGGACAGGATTTTCACTATGTTTATGGCAAAACCCCATGGTACTCCAAGAGAGAGGGCAGGACAGCCATAGATTGGCAAGACCCTAAATATGTCAACCCAAACCAGGCGCTGTCCAAGGGGTACCCTGGGAGGAATCATGGAAGTGAAGCATAAGGGGTATTAGGGCCTGTGACCCCTTAACTGCAGAGCTAATGGCCTGCTTGAGAAGAGAAACCTTCCCAAATGACAACATCAGTTCTTGCATTCTTTTTTTTTTTTTTTTTTTGAGGGCAGTCACATGTGGGACCTGAACTGGGACCGCTGGCTTCCCAAGCCAGCGCTTAACCACTGCTCCACTAGGCCGGCCCCCCTCCTTGCATTCTTGTCTTTAAGTGTCATAGTGAACGATTAACTGTTCCCCTAGGAGGCATTGATGTATTGATCAAGGGTCTTTTGGCTGAGGTGGTCTGTGGGACATAGGATGATCTGGCAAAATTCTTGGGGTGACATTTGAGAATTACAGACCATGGAAAGAACAAAGCTCCTTCCCTGTGTGTACTCAATAAAAGCTGCAGTCTGACCAGATTCTGGGCTCTGTGTCCTTAAGACACTGAGACCCCTGGCTCACACTGCTTTTAAACTGTACTTTGTCTCTTGCTCTTTATTTCTGTTTCTGAGTCCCCGTCGGTCCTCTTGAGGAAGCCAGACCTAGCCGCGCACAACGCGACAATAAGGGGTTAACATCCAAAATTTAAAAGAACTCCTATAACTAGATACCAAAAATAAAACCAATCCAATTAAAAAATGGGCAGAGGACCTGAGTAGACATTTGTCCAAAGAGGACACACAGAGGGCCAGTGAACATATGAAAAGATGCTCAACACCACTAATCATCAGAGAAATGCAAATAAAAACCACAATATCACCTCACACCTATCAGAATGGTTATCACTAAGAAATCAACAAACCACTGTTGGCAAGGCTGTGGAGAAGAGAGACGCCTTGTACACTGCTGGAAATGCAAAACACTAATTCAAAAAGATATATGAACCCCTATGTTCACTGTGGTCCTATTCACAATATCAAAGATCTGAAAACAACTTAAATGCCCATCAATAAATGATTTAAAAAAGAAAAATTGGTACATACATACAATGAAATATTATTTGGCCATAAAAAAAATGAAATCTTACCCTTTGTGAACACATGGAAGGACCTACAGGGTATATGCTAAGTGACAGAGAAAGACAAATACAATTTCAGTTATATGTGGAATATAAAGAACAAAATAAACAAACAAACAAAACAGAGAGAACAAACTGATGTTTGCCAGTTAGGGGGGTGGGTGAAAAGGTGAAGGAATTAAAAAGTACAAATTGGTAGTTACAAAACAGTCATGGGGATGTAAAGTACAGCTAGCTTAGGGAGTACAGTCAATAATGTGGTACTGACTATATATAGTGCCAGACTGGTATGAGACTTATTGGGGGGACCACTTTGTGAATTATATAAATGTATAACTACTATTCTGTACAGCTGAAACTAATATAAAATATTGAATGTCCACTGTAATTGAAAATAAATGAATAAATAAAAGCTTCCAATGAAAAGAAGGCCTTCTGTTATTTTAACTGTGTAGTTACAGTGATTTAGACTGAAAAAGTAATGCATAAACATGTAAGATGATAATGGATAGTATTTTTTAAACAGCTATCATTTATGGAGCATCCTGTTTTGTACAGTTATCATCTCCATTACAGACATTTTTGTCAAGAGCCCCAAATTAACATTCATAACATTTCCGAAATATAGGGTAAACAGATACATCTTTGAGGGGTGTTCTTGTTTGGAAGAAATAAACAGATTCTGTAAAAGATTATTTAGAATTTTGTAATAATATATTATCTTCATGTGAAACATGATTTATTCTGGCTTGGCCTGCCCTATGTGCCTGTATCACTGAAATAGTGCTGTTCTGCTGTCAACACATTTCCAGCCATCCAGCACATGTTCCCACTGCAGGCAGCTATTTAACACGGGTTAGTTGAGAATGGAAGAGGAAGATGCCTGCTTCTTGTTGATCAATTAAAATCAAAATCAAGCTCAGTGCATAATCAGCAAGACTTGCTTATCATGTGCCAAAAGTACTACATAACTTGTTCGGGATGAACTTCAGACCAACATTTGACCTTAGGTTGAGAATATAAAACTAAAAAATTATTTCAGTAAGAATTCAGACATAAATTAACGCTAATGTTTCTCCACTATAAAATTCACTTAAAATTAAAATGTACACTTCGCAACAATGTGAATATACTTAACACTACTGAACTGTACATTTTAAAAGGTTAAAATGATAAAAGTAAACCAAGAACAAAAATGATATGTAAATGGCTATGAATACCTTACCAAATCCATTACATTTTACGATGCAATATGAATAATAAAAACAGTGATAACTACATTTAAAAGTAGGTAAAAATTAAAAAGATTTTTAAAATACTTTAGATTAAAACCAGAACAGGAACTGTATAATCTAATTAAAAATAAAACTGAAAATTTTGAATCTTAATTGTAATTACAAAATATGGTTGGCACACAGCATTCTCAAGAACAGAGAGAGCACTACAGCCAAGGTTTTCAGAGAAGTAAAAATGGCGGGTATCCAAGGGGGAAGATACAAAAGTCATAAAGAATAAATGTTACACCTAAGGCTTTTTACCTTCTGTAAATGCTCACAGAGCCAAAACAAGGCAAACACAGGTATTAGTTTGATACGTGTAAATTCTTATGCTAGCTTGTGTAAGAATCTGTATTTGGTAAAGTACTGATATCCTTACCTATCTAAAGAAGAATACCAACAGGATATCTAACTTACATGTTCCAGAGACAGGGAAACATTAAAGACAGTAAAAGCAATTATCCACAACTCAAAAGCAAAGAACCACAGTTCACATTATAATTTGAAATAAAGAACAAAGTATTGGTTATATATGTCTTCATGTTATATAAAATAATTAACGATAGAAAATTATGATTTTGGTTTTTATTAGTTTCTTCAATTTAAAATTAATATTTTCTTGTAAAAAGTGGGAAAGTATAAGAAAGCAAAATAAATCTCAGATATTAACTGATAACATTTGTGAACTGATACGTAACTCATATGACATGTGAATTTATATATAAAACTTCGCCCTGTACAGCAAATGCATTCTAAAATCTATGATCATATTTTCTATATAGTTCTATGTCAGGTAATTTGATTTAAATTGTAAGCATTTTCTATCATCTTTATCTATCCTTCACAATTAATTTAAACCAATTATCAAGTGTGATTTAAAGACCAAGATTAAATAGTAAAGCAGGAGGTTCAAATATGTGGTTAATATGCAATATAAGGTTAAATGTATTTTTATCAACTGACCTTTACTTTATTAAAAAGTGATATTTATAGTCTTTATGTAAAATCACCAATTAAAGAGATCCAAAGTCTAAAACTTAGCATGGTTAACTACAGGAAAAAAAATATCTAATTTTATGTTGAAAACTCAATAGAAGTTACAGATAATATTCCTATGGTACAAAAATTAAGCATGTGCAATTTTGTCAATTGATACAGAAAATTTCAACAAAAGGCTGTGGATACTGACAAGTTAAAAGTCTAATGATTCTATAAAATAAATATAACATCATGTTTTAGGAAAGTAATAGAGCACAGAATAATAATAGTTATGTATAAAACTCCACAAAAATATATATTTGCATTTTTATTGTGGTTGTTGTAAAATGGGGTAACAAAATAATACTAACTTTTCCTCTAAACCACAAATGTTAGTTTGAACTTATGTATGTGATCATTTTAAATTCCTTAAGGGCAGGGATCATGTCTTATTAAAATTTCTACCCTCAATATCACAACAGAGGCTTGCCCATTACAGACATTCAATAAGTGGATTTTCATTTATTGAAAATATAAAGTTTTTTGTAACATAGTTAGTAATATGAGTTATGTGAATTAAAGCTGAACATCTAAGGAAAAATAAAAAATCACCTGAAGGTAGGTGGCCCATTACCCCAAACATTAGTAGAACAGAAAAATGCCACTTAAAATGAAATCAAAAAGTGATATTTTTACTACACACAAAAATTAAAAGAAATTGTTTTATGTTAGAAAATTTATTTTATATTTGCATGGATGATATAGCTGAGGACAAGAGATAAGAGGGAGGAGAGAAGACTGAGATATATTGTCATTTGCATGAATTCATTTTAAGAACATTCTATTGGGAGACAATTCTCCATGGTCTCTTGTGTTTTTGCAGGTCTTACAAGTAGAGGCAGTGGGTGTCTTTACTCCCAACTGTCTATTCAAGGGTATATTTACAGCATACAGTCTCAGAAGACAAAAATGTTGTCCTCCTTCTGAGCAAAGGGCAAGTTTACTTACAGTTTTGCAAGGTACACATAGTGCCTCCCTCTAGAGTAAACAGCAGGCATGCTGTCTACCAATTATAAAAGGTTCAGGTTCCCTCAATTGAGGATTCCTATCCTGTAATTAAATCCATTGTATATAAGAATTACCTGGCTCCTCTTTGTGGCACCCAGTGAAAATTTGGCTCAGAGCAGGGACACAAGAAAATGCTAGGACTCTGATTACCACTAATGCTGTAGATAAAAAAGTCCTTTGTTTTGTTTTAGGGGCAAAATCACAGGCCCTTTAAAGTTCTTCACACATACCTGTCATTGTTTTTGTTTTTATAGGACTGCTGGCATATTCCGAGGCCTGATATGATTGTTGCTTTGCCAAGGGCGCACTTCCAACAGATGCCTCATCCTCTTTCCTTCTGCTGATGGGCATAACAAGAGGAGCAGGTATCACAGGCTGCTGGAGAGTCAAATGAAAAACTAAATTATTTCTATTTCTAAAGCAATGAAGGTTTAACTGAGTAAAGTCACAAGTTGGGGTTGAGGCTCTATTATTTTAAATTAATCAGTCAATCAAATAACCAATCAATCTCTCTCAACCTTCCCTATTCCTGTTATACACCCCCCCCAACTCCCTCCACACACACACACACACACACACACACACACACACACACACACAGGGACACAATTTAAATGTTAAATTACAATTCTGTATGAAAATTAAGACAAGTTGCATAAAAATAAAATTTAACATCAATTTTAGTAAGAAGTATAGAGACTACATAGTAAGAACAAATCAAAACTAAAATAAATTTTGAAAATTATGATTACTAGAAAATAAAAAGGTATCATAAAATAGAATTTTAGAGACATACTTCTATAAACTGCTTATGTACATGTTAATATGGACAGTCAAACATTTTTAAAGAATAGCTAAAAATCTCTACTCTGTCTGACAAAGTGCTATCTACAGCATATTTAGAAAGCATAGAAAATATCTATAGCTAGAGAAAGCTGGAAAACATTATGATCCTATATTGAATGCATGAGTGCTGAGCTGAACAATAAAGCAGCTGTTTCATCTTTATTCACTGAAGTAAAGTCTGATGTTACTGCTGATGACGCCCAATACAATCTTGTCAGATTTTTGGCAAAAAAAAATACATAGGTATTTTTAAGTTTGCTGCAAGATCAAAGATCAATGTTGAACTGGGTGGAAAACAATCATCAAATGTTGGGTTTTAGCCACAAACTGAGAAGGAAATTGCAGCTTGGGATACAACAGATGATAACTGTGATACAGCTGCATCAAACAGTGAACCTGTAGGGGGCTGGCTGGTCAGGTTGCAGTGGAGTCTAATGTTACCCTCAGCACTACAACAGCCACACTTTCGTAGATCCAACTGTAAGTCTCACACAATTTACAGAACCTAATATTACTTGGATTATATTTCAATGAGAACATAGATACATTATATAACTATGTAATATAATCAAGTTATGATCTACAGCAGAAAAAGTAAGTTATTTTACAAATTGTTATTTAGGCTAAGTAACAGGACAAGAAAGCTGAATGAGAAAATGAAAAGATTAAATACACTATGGGAAACATCATAATCCAGAGTGCCTACTTTCATATTAAGTAATTTAATTAAACTGGTAATATTTACACAAATCTAAATAGGAAATACTATGTAAGACCTAAATGAAAAATCTCAGCCTAAATGTAAGTTTTGATTCATTTAGATGTCCTCATCTATAAAATAAGGAGGTAAAGAAGTCTACAGGAAAACCCCTTTATGCTCTAATGTTTAGCGATTCCATAATCCCTTGCATTTCAAGGCTATTATTTATAAACCTGGAATGCCACCAAGTATGTACTCTAAAAAATTACAACAAAGTTCAGGATCAAAATTAATATAACAAATAATTAGAGAAAAATTGTGCACTGCATAGTGTGATACTGCATTCAAGCATAATAGTTAAAAGATGACATTAACAAAGCCATGGCATTGGCAACATCCAACAACAAACAAAAAGAATCTTTCAGTGGTGAAACTCGGGGTGCATTTCCACATAGGTAAAAATACAGTAAAAGGCCAAACAAAAGCGCTTTCTAACAAGAAAGAGAAGTTCTTAGATGTCTTCTATACAGCTATATTCCAAAACCTCCATGTGTGCAACAGACCGTCTATAAATATGCTGAGTAATTGCTAATGTAGGTGCTACACATCAGGCATGTAGAGACACTAGATAAACCATGAGTAATTCCCTCCACTTTTCTGAAACTAGAGCTACCGTGGCCAAAAATATCAAAATAAGCAGTATTTATTTTTAGAAACCTCCCATTGCTCTGCTTACATTCTTCTACCTTCTGGTACTAAACGTTCCCCCAAATTTTAGCTGTGCCCTAGCCCCAGATCTTCCTATCCTTGTCTCATCAATATCCCATTATCCCAACGTATCTAAAGCCTTTTAATCCTATTCCTATAAAAAATTTCCCACTTTTATTAATAAATGTAAAAATATGGGAAATTATACAGAATAAAACAACACCCATATTCTCATACAACCAATAATGCTGTCTATTAACATTTTCCTTCCTTTCTCTTCCCTCCCGACCTCCAAGCCATTGTTCTCAGTCTAGCTGTGGAGGACACTGCACACTGGCCCATGTTGGTATTGTGATCATTCATCATTCCACTCTTCCCTGCTGAGGCAGTTGGTGGATGGCCATTGGACAGCCGCTCACCGCAGCTCACCGCAGCTCACCGCAGCTCACAGCAGCTGCTGGCAGCTCACGCTGACTGCTGGCCCCTTACACCTGCTGCTGGCTGCTTATAGCAGCTCACAGAAGCTCAGGGCAGCACACAGCAGCTCACGCAGCCCGCCGGCCACTCATGGCAGCCCAGCACCAGGTCAAGCCACTGTTCACAATCTTAGCTGTAGAGGGCGCAGTTTACTGGCCCATGTAGGAATCGAACTAAAAGTGGTGTCATTCAGAGATCGCGCTCTTAGCAACTGAGATATCGGGCCGCCCAATTAACATTTTATCATATTTGTTTTTTTAAAAAGGTATAAATATTATAAAACTAAAATCTCCTATGACTGATAACCAATTGTCCATTCTTCCAAGAGTCAACCAATACTATGATATTGATACAATCCTTCAAATTAATTACACATACATTTATTTATTTATTTATTTACTTGCTTACTTATTTAAGGGTGGTTTTGGAAAAATATAGCTATTCTCATACTGGATATATCCTTGGGAAAGTGATTTTTGCATTACATAAAATTCTGACGCAAGTATATTAAGACGTAGTCATAATTTTTTTTTTTTTAATATTTTATTGGGGAATTGGGGAAGAGGAACAGAGTTGGGGAATCGGGGAAGGGGAACAGACAACTTGCTGTACTTTTGTTCTTCAGTCTAGTTGCGGAGGACATTGCTTCACTGGCCCATGTTGGTATCGTCACTGCATTCTTCCCGGGTGAGGCATATCGGTCGTCGGCCTCTGGACGGTTGCTTACCGTGGCTATTGGCAGTTCATGCTGGCTGCCGGCCACTCACGCTGGCTGCCGGCCACTCACTGTAGCCTATGGCAGCCCACTGCAGCAGGGGCTGCAGCCTACACCGCCACGGGGGCTCACACAGCCCAGCTCCAGGTGGAGCTGTTGTTAGCTGTAGAGGGCAGTGTCACTGGCCCACATATGTGGATCCAAACCGGGACCGCTGGCATTGCAAAACCAGCTCTTAACCAATGCACCACTCGGCCGACCCCATAATTTTTAACAATAAAGTATTATATCATGTGAATATGCCACATTTTATCTATCCACCTTGTTAGAGACCAACATTTAGGTTGTCCCCAATTTTATACTATTGCAATAAATATTGCAATAAAAGGCTTGCATATAACTTCTTAAGCTCATATGAATGAGACTGTATGAGCATAGCTGTATCAAAAAGTGAGATTTTAGCATCACAGAATATGTTCACTTTCAATTTTATTAGAGTAATATTGCTAAATTTATCAATTTTCACTCACAACAGTATTACATGAGTTCATGTACTTTCTACATTTTCACCACCACTGAATGTTGGCAGTTTTTCACCAAACAATTTTTAAAGTGAAGATGATTATTCGTGAGTAAATAATTATTGAAGCTGGATGATAAGACATTATAAGATCACTATACCATACTCTCAATTTTCCATATTAAAGAAAATGCAAGACATTTAAAAAAACATAGTTTTCAGATATGCTGAAATGTAGTAAAATAGTAATACCATGAAGGGCTGATGAAAATGTAAACTGTATACCAATTTTAGAAGCAAACTGGAAATATTAAAAGGATCTTAAAATATGCTAAACTACATGCCTGGACCTATTAATCACACTTCTAAAAATATATTCTAAGTGAATAATTAAAGAAAAATGTAAAGATTTAGCGATGAAGATATTTACCCCCATGTTATTTATAACTATAGATGAATAGAATTATGGGTATTTATTAGTCTCTCTTTTAAATAAAACTATTACTTTTGAACTTAGAAAAATGTACTAATATTTCATTTTAAAAGTTATAAAACAATACAATAAAAATAAAATAAAAAGTCAAACTCTTTAGGGGTCAGCCGAGTGGCATGGTGTTTAAGCGATGGCTTGGGACGCCAGCGGCCCCGGTTCGGGTCCCACATATGAGGGACAGTGACACTGCCCTCAAAAAAAAAAAAAAAAAAAGTCAAACTCTTTAAAGGTATCTGGTATCAATCAAGTGAATGTCTAATTTACTTAAGCTGCTAGAACACTACTTGACCTTCAGGGACATCAATGGTGTACTGGAGATAATTGCATCATTTATAAAATAGCCAATGAAGAATCGGCCTATAGTTTTCTGTTTTTGTAATGTGCTTATCTGGTTTTGGAATCAGCATAATGGTGGCCTCCTAGAATGAGCTTGGGAGCCTTCCCTCCTCTTGAATTATTTGGAATAGTTTGAGAAGAAAAGGTGTTACTTCTTTTTTAAATGTTTGGTAAAATTCACCTGTGAAGCCATCTGTTCCAGCACTTTTGTTTATTGGGAGTTTGTTGATTACTGATTCAATTTCATTAGTAGAAATCAGTCTGTTCAGATTTTCTGCTCCTTCTTGATTCAGCCCTGGAAGGTGGACTTTTAACCATTTCTTTTAGATTGTCCAATTTGTCGCTGTGTAGTTGCTCATAGTATTTTCTTGAATTTCTGTGGTATTCACTGTCATTTCTCTTTCATTTCTGATTTGATTTATTTGGGTGTCCTCTCTTTTTCTTGGTGAGTCTGGTTGAAGGTTTATCAAATTTGCTAATCTTTTCAAAGAACAGGCTCTTGGTTTCAATGGGGATTTTTGTTTTTTTAGATACTATTTTGTTCGTTTCCTCTCTGACCTTTATTACTACCTTCCTTCTGCTGACTTCAGGCTTTGTTTGCTGTTTTTTTTCTACTTCTTTTAGGTATAAAGTTAGATTGTTTATTTGAGATTTTTCTTGTTTCTTGAGGTAAACCTGTATTGCTGTGAATTTCCCTCTTAGGAAGGTTTTCACTGTGTCCCATAGATTTGGGGGTCATTATGTTTTCATTTCCCTTTGTTCAAAGTATGATTTCTTCCTTCATCTCACTGTTAATCTACTCACTGTTTAGGAGCATGCTGTTGTGTTTCACATATTACAAACCCACAGCTAACATCATACTCAAGAGGGAAAAGCAAAAAGCATTTCCCTTAAGACCAGGAACAAGACAAGAATATCCACATTCACCACTTTTTGTCAGAATAAAGTCCAAGCCACAGCAATCAGACAAGAAAAGAAAAGAAAAGGCATATCCAAACTGGAAAGGAAGAAGTAAGACTGTCATTATGTGCGGATGACATGATACTATATATAGAAAATCCCAAAGATTCCAACAAAAAACTATTAGAACTGAAAAATGAATTTAGTAAAGTAGGAGGATACAAAATTAGTATTCAGAAATTGGGTGCATTTTTATACATCAATAAGAAACTATCTGGAACAGAAATAAAGAAAACAATCCTTTTAATTTGCATTAAAAAAAAACACCTAGGAATAAATTTAACCAAGGAAGTAAAAGACTTGCACTCAGAAAATTATAAGTCATTGAAGAGAGAAATTAAGAAGATACAAATAAATGAAAGTATATACCATACTCCTATATAGGAAGAATTAACATCATCAAAATGTCCATACTGCCCACAGCAATCTATAGATTCAGTGCAATCCCTATTAGAACACCAATGGCATTTTTCACAGAACTAGAACAAATAATACTAAAATTTATATTAAACCAGAAAAGACCTGAAATACTCATGGCAGTCTTGATAAAGAATAAAATTGGAGGCATCATGCTATCTGGTATCAAAATATACTACACAGTGATAGTCATTCAAAACAGCATGGTGCTGGCATAAAAACAGAATCATAGGTCAATGGAGCAGAATAGAGAGCCCAGAAATAAACCCATGCCTATATGGTCATTTAATCTATGACAAAAGAAGGAAGAATATACACTGGGGTAAAGAAAGTCTGTCTGGGGCCGGCCGAGTGGTGCGTTGGTTAAGAGTTGGTTTGGGATGCCAGCTCTGAGCAGCAGGGCCCCTGTTCTGATCCCACATATGAAGGCCAGTGACTCTGCGCCTTTTACAGCTAAGATGGTGAACAACAGCTCCACCTGGAGCTGGGCTGCTGTGAGTCACCAGCGACAGCGGAGGCTGCAGTGAGGCGGGCCGGCAGCTAGCGTGCGCTTTCATGAGATGCCGTGACCGGCCGTCCAATGGCTGGTGAGCAACTGCCTCACCAGGGAAAAGCGCAGATAGTACAAACATGGGCCAGTGAGGCAACATCCTCCACAACTAGACTGAAGAACAAAAGGGCAGCAACTTGTCTGTTCCCCTCACCCAATTCCCCAATAAAATCTAAAAAAGAAAAAATCTGTCTGCTCAAGATATAGTGCTGGGAAAACCGGACAGGTAAATTCCAAAAAATGAAACTGGACCACCTTCTTACTCTTTACATAAGAATAAACTCAAAGTGGGTTAAAGACTTAAATGTAAGACCCGAAACCATAAAACTCCTAGAAGAAACCATAGGCAATAAACTCTCAGACATCACCCTTAGTAATATTTTTTATGGGTGTGTCACTTTAGACAAGGGAAACAAAAGAAAAAAAACAAAACAAATGGGAATACAGCAAACTAAAAAGATTTGCACATCAAAGGAAAGCATCAACAAATCTAAACATCCTACTGAATGTGAGAAGATATTTGCCCATGATATATCTGATAAGAGGCTTATATCCAAAATATAAAAAACTCATACAGGGCCAGCCGAGTGGCGCGGTGGTTAAGCGCTGGCTTGGGAAGCCAGCAGCCCCGGTTCGGGTCCCACATGAGGGCCAGTGACACTGCCCTCAAAAAAAAACAAACAAAAAAATTCATACAATTCAACACTAAAAAAAAAACAAACAATCCAATTATCAAATGGTAGAGGACCTGAATAGACATTCCTTTCTCCAAAGAGGACATACAGATGGCCAACAGACATATGAAAAGATGTTCAATGTCACTAATCATCATAGAAATACAAAATAAAACCAAAATATCACCTCACACCTGGCAACCTGGCTATCATCAATATATCAAGTAAAAACAAGGGCCGGCCGAGTGGCACGGTGGTTAAGCGCTGGCTTGGGAAGCCGGCCCCGGTTCGGGTCCCACATGTGAGGGCCAGTGACACTGCCCTCAAAAAAAAAAACGAAAAAAAAACCAAAACAAGAATTGGTGAAGATGGGAGCAAAGGTAACGCTTGTGCTTGTTGGTGGGAATGTAAACTGGTGCAGTCACTAAGGAAAACAGTATGGACACTGCCCTCAAAAACAAAAACAAAAACAAAAAACAGTATGGAGGTTCCTTGAAAAATTAAAAATAGAACTACCTCATGACCCAGTGATTTCCAATCCAGGTAATTATCTGAAGAAATTCAAAACACAATTCAAAAAGACATATGCACTCCTATGTTCACTGCAGCATTATTTACAATAGTCAAAATATGAAAACAACCTAAATGTCCATCAACAAATGACTGAATAAAGAAATTGTGGTATATTTATACAATGATGCATAACTCTGTCATGAAAAAGGATGAAATCTTACCCTTTGTGAGCACATGGATGGACCTAAAGGGTATATGCTAAGGGAAATAAATCAGACTAAGGCAAATACCATATGATCTCACCTATATGTGGAATCTAAAGAACAAAATAAATAAACAAGAAGAACAACAACAACAACAAAACCAGAAATAGACTCATATATACATAGAACAAACTGATGGTTGCCAGATGGGAGGGGGGGTGGCGGCTGGGTGAGAAAGGTGAATATATTAAGGATATCTTACATAAAGTCAAAAATATTCTAAAAATTATGAATAGTGTCAGATGGGTCCTAGACTTATCAAGGGAAATCACTTCATAAATTATACAAATATCTAAACACCAAGCTGTACATGTGAAACTAATACAAAATAATACCAAATGTCAACTATAATTTTTAAAAATACAGTTACAGGGCTATAAAATACAGCATAGGGAATATAGTCAACAATACTGCAGTAACTATGTACAGTGTCAGATGGGCAATAATAGACTTACTGGGGCTATCACTTTGTGAGGAACATAAATATCTAATCACTAAGTTGTTCTGTACCCCAAACTATTAAAAAAATAAAGTAACCAGTGAAGAATTTGTAGTACAATAGAATATTATTCAGCCATAAAAAAGAAAGAAAACCTGCCATTTGTGACAACATAACGGCATTATGCTAAGTGAAATAAGTCAGAGAAAGACAAACACTTTATGATCTCACTTATATGTGGAATCTAAACATAACAAAAAACAAAAGAAAAAAACGAATTCACACACATAGAGAACACAGGGGTGTTTGCTACAGGCAAGGGGTGAGGGGTAAGAGAAATGGATAAATAGGATGAAAAATAATAAACTTCCAGTTATAAAATACTTAAGTCATGGGATATAATATACAGTATGATGACTATGATTAATAATACTGTATTGTATATTTGAAAGTTTCAAAGAGTAAATCTTAAAAGTTCTTATTGTAAGGAAAAAGATTGTAGTTATATTGGTAATGGATGTTAACTAAACTTATTGTGGTGATCATTTTGCAATATACACAAATAGCAAATCATTATGTTGTTCAGCTCAAACTGATAAAATGTTATATGTCAATTATATCTCAAAAGAAAAAAAAGAATTTACAACTAAAATTTTTCTCAAAAGGTCCTAGTCTTACTTCTGCATCACCCATACTCTACATTCTATTAAACTTTCAAAAATTCAGATCTATTTATATGTTTCCTCTTCACCTTTCAACATAATGTCTCAAAAACAGCATTACAAATAAAATATCTTATGAATTGGTTTCCAATTTTTACAAATCTCTATAAGAACACTTGGCTCTGTCTAGAAATACTGAATGTCCTTTTCTTGTCAAGTTATTGCATCTTTCTTGCCTCTGTTCACACAGGTCAGCCTAAAACAACCTTTCCTGTCTGGCTTACTCCTATGATGCTCAGCTCAACTGTCAACTATCCTTTTAAAACCCTCACCTGCTTATGAGGACTATTCCTCTTTTTTGTTTCCATATAATCCTGTACATGGGTCTAACATAGCAATTACTAAAAATGGTATTACTATACTCCTGAATATTTTCAAATAAACTAAATAACTCTAGAGGAGGGATACTTTCAACCATGACTTTTATTCCTACAGCCCCAGTATCCAAGCATACTGCCTCATATTCTATAAGAATTTCATAAAAGAATGGAAGGGAAGAGAGAGGGTAGAAGTTTCAAATAAAATTAGAACACTGAAAAACCCAAGACACTAATTCAAAAAAATATATGCACCCCTATGTTCATTGCAGCACCATTTGCAATAGCCAAGACTTGGAAACAATAGAAATGCCCATCGGTAGATGACTGGATTAAGAAATTGTAGTACATTTACACAATGGAGTATTACGCAGCTATAAAGAAGAAAGAAATCTTACCATTTGCAACGATATGGATGGACCTAGAGAACATTACGTTAAGTGAAATAAATCAGTCAGAGAAAGACAAATACCATATGATCTCACTTATATGTGGAATCTAAAGACCTGAAAAAAATGAGCAAAATAAACAGGAATAGTCTTAGAGACACAAAGGAAAAACTGATGCTTGCTACATGGGACAGGGGTGGGCATGAAGGAGAAGGGAAAAGGACGAGGCAACATAAACTGGTAACTACAATACTACTGCAGAGACAGAAGAGACAGTTTAGGGAATATAATCAATAATGTTGTAAATATTTTTTTTAGGGGACCAGATGGACTCATGTCTTGTCAGGGAGACCAATTCATTGATGGTGTAGAGGCCTGACCACTGCACTGTACATCTGAAGCTGCCGCTGATTAATATTAGATGTTTACTATAATTTAACACATATATAGTTGTGGGATATGGAATATAGTGTGGGGATGGAGTTAACGGAATTGTAATAGATATGTATGATATTGGGGGTGGGGAACTGGGGAAGGGAAGGGGGTAGTCACTTTGTAAGGGGTGAAAAGGATAACTATAGCATAGTTTTGTACATCTGTATATTAATAATAAAAATAATACAAAAAAATGAAATTAGAACAAAGTGAAGAAAAACCTTTAGAGACATGAACTGTACTTTTTAATTTTTATATTGTTTCATTCATAAATTTATATTGTTACATTCAAATTTTATATTGTTACATCAATAAAATAAATATATAACTAATAAATGACAAAGGAAAAGATTTATTAATTTGGAGAATTATAAAAATTTCTCACCTGCTGCATATGTCTACTGGTTCGTTTCTGGGGCTGATAAATGAGCCAGGTGTATAAAACTGGATCGATATTAACAGCTAGTCCTTGTACACTACAGAGAAGTACGGCACCTAAAAAGCAAGATTTTAAAATAGTTATAATATCTCATAAAAAAATAATAAGCTTAACATCACTTCACACCAATTAGGACAGCTATAACACAAAAGACAAACAGCAAGTGTTAACAAGAATGTGAAAGAATTCAAACCCTCATACATTGCTGGTGAATATAGTAAAATGGTGAAAATACTTTGGTGAAAACAGTTTGGCATTTCCTCCAAAGCAAAACATACAGTTACAATATGACCCGATAATTCCACTCCTAGATATACACCAAGAGAACTAAAATCATATGTCCATGCAAAAACTTGTACACAGATTTTCACAGCAGCATCATTCATAATAGCCAAAAAATGGGAACGACACAAATGTTCTTGAATGGTTGAACAGATAAAACAAAATGTGGCATAGCCATACAATGGAATATTATTTATCCACAAAAAACAAATGAAGCCATACAATGGAATATTATTTATCCACAAAAAACAAATGAAGTACTGATACATACTACAACATGGATAAACCTTGAAAACAGTGAAATAAGCCAGTCACAGAAAACCACATATTGTATGATTCCACTTATATTAAATGGCCAGAACAGGCAAAAACATACAGAGAAAAAAGTAGATTAGTGGATGCCAGAATGAGGGGGAAGGGAGAATAAAAAATAACTGCCAACACACACATGGTTCTTTGGGGAGTAATGAAAAGTCTCTGGAATTAGAAAATGGTGACTGTTGTATAACCTTGCAAATACACTAAGCCATACTAAATTATATACTTTAAAATAGTGAATTTTATGGAATATGAATTATATGCCATTAAAATGCATTTGTCCTTAAAAAGCATAATAAGCTTCATGTTTTTAGGCAAACAGCAATTTCTGTATTGGCCATGAGAATGGAATAGTGTCTCCCTTTTTTGTTTATATTACAAAACTAATTCATGATTTGAAAGGAAGCATTATAATAACCACTCAATAAATCATTGTAAATTGCAGCTTTAAATCGAGAGAGAGAGAGAGAGAGAGAGAGAGAGAGAGAGAGAGAGAGAGCGAGCGAGCTGCCTAGATGAAATGCAGGCTAACATTCTGACATAAAACACAAAGTTGAAGTGTAGAAAGTTGCAATTCAATCATACTAACTGAAATATTTTTGTCCCTTTCTGATAAAAAGTAGTTCATATAGAACTTAACTAAAGCATAACACCTTTTCTTTCTTTTTTTTTTTTTTAAGATTTTATTTGGGAATTGGGGGAGGGAACAGCATTGAGGAATCCGAGAAGAGGAACAGACAAGTTGCTGTCCTTCTGTTCTTCAGTCTAGTGGTGGAGGACATTCCTTCATTGGCCCATATTTGTATTATCATTGTGCTGATAATGAGGCAGATCGGTCGACAGCCACTGGATGGCCACACACAGCAGCTCTTGGCAGCTAATGCTGGCTGCCCGTCACTCATGGTAACCTATAGCAGCCCTCTGCAGCCCTGCTGCAGCCTACGCCATCATGGCAACTCACGGCAGCCCAGCTCCAGGTTGAGCTGCTGTTCACCACCTTAGCTGTAGAGGGCGCAGAGTCACTGGCCCTCATGTGGGATCCAAACCGGGGCTCTGCTCCTCAGAGCTGGTGTCCCAAGACAACTCTTAACCAACGCGCCACTCAGCCGGCCCCAGAATACCCCATTTTTAACTTATGCACAATTTATGTATAACCATAAATAAGTTTTTGCATTTCTACATACATTTTTTGATAAAAATTTTAGCTCCACAAAAATGTATGATATATAAAGGAAAGAATATTTGTCAGTTTTTCTCTCAATTTTATCTCCAGCTTCTAGATAAGGACCTTCCACAAAGTAGGAGCTGAAAAAAAGTCAGAATAAATGGTAGATAGGTTCTCAGGTTAGCTGAAAAAGGCCAATTTGTTCTATAATATTGCAGATTATTTAAACAATTAGTACTAGTACAATTCGTATTAATACCAAGTCCTATGAGAAATGAAGTACACTGATATGGAAACAGGATGAAGAAGAGCAAGAACAAAAGAAATTTCCCCTTTTTTCAAAGCTCTGCAGAAATTTTGAAACAAGCAAAATTTGCCATGGGTACTGTTTCACTTTACAATGCTACTTCTCCCAAAAACACAGAATCTGTATAGATTCTTAGGCAAAATGCTGAGACAACATAAGCAACGCCCCCTACATGTACCAAAGCATGTGCTGGTGAGCAATGATCCATTCAAACACATGTCAGGAAGAAATGATGGGAGAAGCTAAATACAAGATGATTGCAAAGGAGGGTCGTAATGGAAGTCAATGGGAAAATACAATTTAATATATATTTTTCCTGTAACAGAATGCAAATTTCTCATAAGAACCTAAGTTCTTCTATTTCTCAAATACTGGCAATGTACAGAACAAAGGCTTAAACATGCTATATTATGTTAATGGAAATAAAATAGGACTTTCCCAAAATTACATCCAGTTATCTAACAATTCTAGCAACTCGACTACACCAGAGACTCTCATCTCCACAAACTAACAAAAATATAGTATTACAGTATGCCACAAGAGTTAATTTGAATAGTGTGATTATTTTATAACAGCTCATTCTTTCCAAAAATGTTTTCAGTAAGAAATAGAATTTGCCCCAAATATGAAAAACTGTTTATCAAAATCTTTTTTTTACAGAAATGAATTGAACACATTTAAATGGAGAGTTTAAGAAATTTACTTAAATTCAAGAACATATACTTAAATCTTAAAGTTTAAAACATTTTCTAAAATCCATACAGAGAAATGAAGTTATATTAGATTTAAATTACTATGATTGCTTCCTGTCATATGAGCCCACTGTAATATAATTTGTTTTATAATTAACAGCACATAAGTATAAATAAAACCACAAATAATATATGGTTTATGATAAAGAATGTGTTCCACCAAAAGAAGGAATTAGAACCAGAAAGACAACACTGGGATTCAGAAGACAAAGGATCCAAAACAGGAGAAAAGTGATGGTAACCCCAGGATGAAAACAGTGAATTAATGACAGATGCATGGAACACTTAATAACAACAATTATTTAATACAGGAAAAACAGATTGTTATAAAGGATAACTACTCTTAGGTTACAACATGACTGTGCCATGAATTATATCAATAAAACTATATAAATTCTGAAAAACTAAATGAATTAATTGATTAAACTTATGATATAACAATATTGGGAGTATGGGTATATAAGACGGGAGCTAAAGAGGGCAAAAGTTGGCCAATTATTATTTCCCACCGTATGACATCAATAAATAATGCTCTAAAATGAACAAGAAAGAACAAGAAAAATCAGGTTATTTATTTAAGAATAAGGAAGTAAACACCAAAATAAATACTAAAAAGAGTTGAAACTAGTTAACTATTGAAAAGAGAAGTTGCCAAGACAAAGAATGTACAGTAATTAAGATTCTCAAACTGGAAACAATAGAAAATAGAGGTAGATGAGCCTTACATTTCCTTGCTGAGGATTATCCCTATAGCCACTAGCAAAAAGCAAAATAAAATTTTCTCTTTGAAAACAAAAGTCTCCAATTCATTGTCATTTCCTCTGTCATTGTCAGTAAACAACAAATTTAGACTTTTCAAGCACTGAAGATATCCAAATACAGAACATAAAACAGCCATGTATAAATGTTTTAAGTACAAAAGTATGGAATCATGAAGAGAAGCAAACAAGGAGAAAGTATCAGCAAAGAACAGATTTTAAAGAAAAATGGAAGATATAGGAATTATTGAAGTAAAAAACTCATTGGACAGGTAAAACAACAAAATAAATGTAGTTGAAAAAAATGGTGAAATGGAATAAACACAGTAAAATATTTTAAAATGCATGAGATAGAAAAAAGATGAATGAAAACTATTAAAATGTGGTTAAGCAATATGAGGACCAAGTAAGAAGACCAAACATGTCTAATTAGATTTCAGAGGGTGATACTAAGGAATTGAAAAGAGGTAATATTGTTAATAAAATAACAGCTGATAAGTTTACAAAATTGTTGGATAGAAAACCTCAAACCCAAGAATCCCAATGAATCCAAACTGAGTAAGTAAAAATAAATCTACATTAAACAAACAAAAAGGAAGCTATAAAACACTAAATCGAAAAAGATCACAAAAGCACCTCAAATGGAGAGAGAAAAAAAGATCCCCTGGGGAATAAAAAAAGCAAATAATCAACTTCTTGGCAAACAGTCAACAGTATTCAGTATTATGATTTTACTTCAAAACTTACATATAATATTACATATAATCTTCTGAATCTACATACTGTTATATTTAAAAGATAATAACAAGAAAAAGAAACTAAATTGATTTTTAAAAATAAATATGTCATGATAAGTTTTATTCTATTATCTATCTCAAGTATAAGCCATATATAAAATTTTTTAATTATGATGAAAAATACCAAAAAAAAAAAAAATCCTACATACACAAAGCAGTGTCCATATTTGAAAGTACACAAACTGCAAAAGACAAAAGTAAATTAAGAAATTACAGACATTCTCCATATCAGGCAATTTTTTAAAAAGTCTTTTCAGATATGCCAAAAACTAAATGTGTTGAGTAAATGCTTTAAAACTTTCTCAATATTTTCTTAGCACACTTTTTAAATAGGGATTTTAGAAAAAGAAAATAAATGAGACAAACATTTTCACAGGAAAATTAATCTTGAAAGTCTTATTTATTATAATGAACAAGTTAAAAAATACTTCACCAATAAATGTTCATATAAGTATATGGTTACATTATATCCAAAATGACTCACAACCAGGCTTGAACTTCATGAATGTTAAATAAGTGATAAAATAGAATAATGTATTAGTTTAATGTCAATTTACTTAAAATTGTAATTTAGAGAGAATGTTCTTTTAAATCTAAAAACTATTTTCATGTTATACTCAATTTACAAGACACAGCCTTTAAAAAATAACACAAAACTTCTGACATATAAGTGTGCAGACAATTAGTCTGATACTGAGTTGACTCAGAACAGATCCCCCATAAATCACTAAAATTTGGCAATATATTATTCTGTTTAATGTTAGCCTGGGAGACAACTAATGAAAAAAGTGTGCTTTACTTCTCTGCTCACTGCCAAAATGGTTTACTTATCCACATTTCACTCAGGATTCACCAATTAGTTAAACCAAGGTACTACTGTCATTTTCAGTTACATCCTAAAAACTGAGAAATGAGAACTGAAATAAGGGATAGAGATCAGAGCATTAAAATTAAACATACACGCTTCTTGTTAGCTATACAGTCCCTGTCAACCAATGAGATTGCTTTGTAAAATATCAAGTTATAAATGGGAAAAGTGCCCGGCATTTTATCTTGAACCAATGAATGAGGCAAAAAACACTGACATGTTAATCTTCATCGAAGTTTAAGCGGCTAAAAATCATTATTTTTCTATTACGCAGCTATAGCAAAGTAAGGACTTTTTAGATTTGTATAGCTCTTAAGAAATTATTTACTACTCTTAAGAATAATTTAAGAATTTTGGCCAAACAGTTAACAAAAAGGAAAAAAACCAGTACTTCAAAAACAAGGTGGGTGATAAAGGCAAGATAGATTAATCAGACTCTAAGAAATGGCAGAATATGGATGAGGTGCCAACTACTAGCAATTTTATCCAAGATAATTATCAAATTTAGTGTAAATGAATCATAAGATTTTTAAGTATGTGAGTATGGTAACAATTACTTCCCCTTCTCTTAGGATACAGAAATCACAAGAGAACCCCATGCTATCATCACACTAAGAACAACCATGTAACCTATCAAAGCTTTTCAACATTCATCACACAGCAGAGTTCACAAAGACACCTTAATGAACAAAAATCATAAAAGTGAAAGGCTCTTCATTGGAGAAAAGGAATAAATGCCAGCTTTCATTTTTGGCACAGCAGTAGGAGAAGAAAGCTGATAGAAAACAACTGAACTTTTAATAAATGCTTAAAGACCTAGTTGGGGGCTGGCATAATAGTTTAGAATCTCTGAGAATCCTAGTTCACCCACCTGTTATCTCTTTTCATCAAGCCTCCATCAAATGCTCAGGACTGAAGAGAAGAGAAAGAACCTACTGAGATGCCAGTCCATGGAGCTCAATGAAATCTGAGTGCAAAGAAGAACTGAAAGAAATCCCACAGGCACTCTGAAATTTTCAGTGAGCACATAGTAGGGCAATCTATGATGAGGAAAAGGGAAAAGGCACTAAAAGATCCCTTTGCAAGGACAGGTGAACAAGGCATGCTGATGTCTGAAGGCAGGTCAGGAGAACTGAGAGAAAAATCACAATCCATACAAAAATATTCTGATCCTGCTATCAAAAAATGTGAAGCCTGCAGTAACTTAATATAAGTAAAGCAAGAATCAGACCCAGCTCAACTACAGAAGAGAAAGCAAAGACCAGACCCAACTCAATTACCCCAGCAACGGGTCAAAAAGAGGCATGCCTTTTTTTGTGGGCATAAACATTATTTATCATAGGCTCTATTAATCTTTTTACATACAATGTTTGGCATTTGATTTAATAAATTATGGAATACACAGTATAACAAGAAGAAATGACACACTGTCAAAAGAGAAAACGGTCAATACTACTAGTCCCAAAGGTGGTACAGATATTGTAATTATCAAACAGGGACTTTAAAATAACTCAGATAAATAATGTAACGAACACAGTGAAAAACATGCATGAACTGAAGGGGAGCTGCAGTGGACAGACAGAAATTATTAAAAAGAGCCAAATGGAAACATTAGAATTTTAAAAACTACAATATCAGAGGTGAAGAATTTTCAAAAATTCTTTCCAAAAGTGATAAATGGTATTGAGTGACAGATTGAAAAAACTTAGCAAACCCCAAGAAAAATAAATAAAAGGAAAAGCAGAGAGAAATACCATGATCAAATTGCAGAAAAGCAATTAGAAAAAAAAAATTGAAATCAGAAGGAAAAAAGACATAATACATATGAGGGAACCATGCGAATAACTTCTCATGAGAAATAATGGAGGTCAGAAGGTAATGGAATGAAATTTTTAAATGCTGAAAGAAGACAACCTAGATTTCTCTATCGATTAAAAATATTTTAAAAAAATTAAGACAGAAAACTTCTCCCATTTCGTTGGCTGCCTCTCTGTTTTGTTCATGGTTTCTTTTGCTGTGCAGAGCTTTTTAGTTTGATATAGTCCCATTCATTTATTTTAGCTTTTACTTCCCTTGCCTTTGAAGTCAAACTCACTAAATCCTCTTTGAACCCAAAGTCCATAAGTTTAGTACCAATATTTTCTTCTATACCGTTTATTGTTTCAGGTCTTATGTTTAGGTCTTTGATCTACTTTGAGTTAATTTTGGTACACGGTGACAGAGAGCAGTCCAAAAATCCCTCTCCTGGGCATCTACCCAAAAATCTGAAAACATTTATCCATAAAGATATATGTGCTCCGATGTTCACTGCAGCTTTATTTACGGTGGCCAAGTCAGGGAAACAACCAAAGCGTTCGACAGATGACTGGGTAAAGAAGATGTGGTATATATACATCATGGAATACTATTCTGCCATGAGAAAAGATGAAACTGTGCCATTTGCGACAACATGGATGGAGCTTGAGATTATTATGCTAAGTGAAATAAGTCATACAGAAAAAGTAGAGAACCATATGATTTCACTGATAGGTGGTATATAAAACTGAAAACAACAAAGGAGCAAGATAAACAAATGAAGAAACAAAAATTCATAGACACAGACAATAGTTTAGTGGTTAACAGAGGGTAAGCGGGGAAGAGGGTGGTAGATAAGGGTAAAGGGGATCAAATATATGGTGCTGGAAGAACTGACTCTAGGTGATGAGTACACAATATGATATATATATATATATATATATATATATATATATATATATATATGATGTATCACAGAATTGTACACCTAAAACTTATGTAACTTAAACAACAATTATCACCACAATAAACTTTAATTAAAAAGAAAATTAGGGCCGGCCGAGTCACGCAGTGGTTAAGCACTGGCTTGGGCCGATTCGGGTCCCACATATGAGGGCCAGTGACACTGCCCTCACAAAAAAAAAAAAAAATAGAGAAATAAAATAAAACCAAAATAAAAACAAAACCAATTTGTCTCTAAAAGACTTGCACTACTAGAATATATAAGTTAAGTGCTTTCGGATTAAAGGAAATTAGACGCGATAGAAACTCAATTCTAGAAAAGGATGAAAGAGGAAATATGTTGGTAAATAAAGAGAACCTCTTTAAAATATTCTACTTTTATTTATATATTATACACAGGTGCAATTATATACTTGTCTATAATATAAATACATCTTTAAATCTCTTTAAAAACACTCTTGATGTTTAAAGTAGAAATAACAGTACAACGTAGGGTTCATATTGCTCATAGAAGTAAAATACGTGCCCTTAGAGAACAAAGAAAAGATTGTGGTAACTGGAAGTAAAATTGTGTAACAAAGCATTATTTTATTTTTCTGCTTATTGTAGATTCCTTCACTGTCCTCTGATTTGCCAAATGTTATTGTCAAGTTCAAATCATATCAAATAAAAAATACGTATCGAACACCTATTTATGTACATACAGGTCTCCTTCTATCTGACTCATCTGTCTTATTTCTCAACTGGCACAGAATGGACAAATGAGATTTAATGGTAACCTCAAACCATAATGGTCAGTAATTAACACTTGGTAAAGTTTCATAGTTTTGTTCTCCAACTTTAAATTCATGACATAAAACCCTAAAACCATAGAGGTAATTACAGACAGTTCTGACAATAAAAAAGCTTAGAACTTCTAAATTATAAAAGATACTGTAAAAAAAATTAAGGACAAAAGTCAGACTAACAGAAAATATTAGAAACATACACGACAAAGATAATTTCAAGAACACAGGAAGACTTCCTAATAATTATAAAAAAGAAGGTATACAACCAAACAGAAAAATAGGCAACCCAAATATAAACAGACAAATCACAAAATAAATACAACTGGACTTCATTAATACTCAACATCACTGACAGCCAAAGAAATTCTAGGTAAAACAGTAAGATAATTTTTCAATCACAGATTAACGAAAGTTTAAATGAAAGAAATTCTATTACTGATAAGGCTAAAACACTCTCATGCTTTGCTGAAAATAAAATGGAAATTGGTAGGACATTTTGGAATTACCTATTAAAATTTTAAATGTACATACTCACTGATCTAACTATTGGGTTGTCGAAAAAGTCATGACATATTTTTCTCCGTTTTTCATTGAAAAATGCGTCATGACTTTTCCAACAACCCAATATTTTAGTTCCTGGCATCCTATAATAATACTTGTAGATGCTCTTAAAACTATATGTAGAAAGATGTTCATTTGTAATTTTACAATAACAAATATATGTAAATAATGTCAACATCTAGAGGCAAATTATAATTTACTTAATGGAACACCATTCAGCTACTAAATGATGACGCAGGGATGTATATAATGACACAAAAATAAGTGCAGCATAGTATATTTAAAGTGAAAAAAACAAAGCGCAGACACATGTATTGCACAGAAACTTCAAGTATTATAAATATATGTATGTGTATTTCTAAAATATGCTTATACATAATATATATTTAAACACAAAATAGTGGTATGTCTGAGTGTATGTGGGTAAATACACAAGTGATATTTAACTTGCCATATACAAAGGTAGAACAAACATACCACTTCATGATTTTAAAATAATATATTACTACATTATTTATCCTAAAATCAGGAAAGTACATCAGCAGTTTTTCTGATCAATCTTTTTTTCTCATATTTTTAGATTTGATTAGGGAATTGGGGGAGGGGAACAGTGCTGGGGAATCAGGGGAGGGGAACAGACAAGTTGCTGTCCTTTTTTGTTCCTCAGTCGAGTTGCAGAGGACATCGCCCCACCTGCCCATGTTGGTATCGTCATTGCGTTCTTCCCGGATGAGGCAGATCAGTCACTGGCCTCTGGATGGTCGCTCACCGCGGCGATTGGCAGCTCACGCTGGCTGCCAGCCGCTCACGCTGGCTGCCGGCCACTCACTGTAGCCCATGGCAGCCCACTGCAGCAGGGACTGCAGCCTACACCATCACCGGGGCTCACAGCCCAGCTCCAGATGGAGCTGTTGTTAGCTGTGGAGGGCAGTGTCACTGGCCCTCATATGTGGGATCCGAACCCGGGCCGCTGGCATCCCAAAACCAGCTCCCAACCAACGCGCCACTCGGCCGGCCCGTGATCAATCTTGAATTTCAATAAAAACTCTGTTTCAAGTAAGAAACAAAAGCAAAACCTTGAATCACCACAAGTAAAAACCATTTTGAAAATTACCAGATATATAATATAAATCTCTATTTTATCGAACTTCAACTTGTCACTGTTCTTTTTTCAGGATTTTCATTATTGACAATCCCCATCCCTGTGGTCTTGTACCAAATCAATATGAACAAATCTAGGATTCTGTAACTAAAAGATAATTTTTAAAACCAGTTCTTCAATTTAAACTGAATTTAGTTTCACAGGATTTGATATAATCAAAATATAGATTATAAATCAACACATAATCATTATAAAATTTATTACCAATTGCCTCATATCCCTCAGTAAAATCTTTTCACTGTTCAACAGGATAGTTTTATTAATTTCAAATATTTCTGCATCTCTATTATAAATAAGCTCAAAATTCCAAATATATCTTAAATGTATTAGCACATTAAATAACATAAGGCTATGAACATTGTAGACACTGCAAACAATATGATAGAATTACCTTTTGAATTAATATAATTTGATGTACAGCATAAAATATAAATTGATGTACAGAAACTTGGAATAAAATATTTAGTTCAGTTTAAGTAATTTAAAGCCAATACTCATAATCTCTGATCATGAAATTCTAAATAACTTATTTTATACTGATTTAGCACTTTAATTTTGCTGTCTATATGAAGTTATTCCCATCTAGCTAAAATTTTAAGCACACAGAGTGAACAATCATATGTGTGTATTTCTTTCTATAAATTCTAATAGGAAACTTAATAAATAATTCTTATTATAAGGATTCTTAAAAATGAACTAGAAAAAGAATCTTCAGTCACTGACTGTAGATAGTGTCTGCAGGTTTTCAATTCCCTATAAGCAGTAAAGATTAAAAGGACTCTTTCAAAATCATGATAATATTCAACAGACTAACTAGAAGACAGAGTACACATTTTTATGTAATTATGAAATCCCTGAATACAAAATTTTTTATTAATAATAATAAATCTTAACTTGGAAATTAAAAGCAATGCTTTTTTGATCAAGACCAGACAAGCATGTATTTTCTGTTACTTAATATCACTACTTCTCATTTCATCTAGGATCTCATGGCATAAATCAGAGGATAAATTTCTAGCATTCCTAAGTCAGGATACTGCCTTCCATTCTATGAGTCATCCTTCTCTAGCCAACTGATTTCTTTCAATTTTTCAGAACTTAAGGTGGCTTTCTTAATATAAGAATCCTTGGATCAGTATGTTCTAGACGTAAACAATAAAATTTTACAAAATTGCTTTCCTGCATGTATCTAACCAACCAAATGAAAAAAATCTCCAGTATATATGTTTTTCTCAAAGTAACTTGAAACTAAAATGATTTTCTTCCCCTAACCTGGCTTGCCCTGCTGATGGTGGAGGCAAGAAATAAATCTGCATGTTTAATGAATCCTCCCTATTATTTTCCAAAAACACTTATTAGAGCACTTGATGGTTATCTAGGCTCATATTCTATTTACACCCCATAGAACACCATAAAGAAAAACACATCTCTAAAACATACAAATGCTTTAGTCTACCTGACCAGGATTCTAGATTTACATCTTTCCTCTATAACACAGGTATAAAACAGTATAAGATACATGTAAATTTGAAGAACAAGCAACAGTAAGCCTTATACAGATTTCTCAAGATCACAAAGCTTACAGGTATGAAGTTTAGACGGCAAAGTTAGAGGCTTTCAAAGTCAAAGAATTCTTATTTCTGAACAGCATTCCAGTGTTAAATTAAATTCATGGTTGCCAACTGTTAACAGTTAAGTCATTACCATTCTTGGAGTTCAAACTGGATTACAGTCTTCTGGAACATCAAAGATTAATATGGAGCAAGTATACAAAAAAAATTTAAAATTAATGAATCCTTGCTATAGCTATTAAACCAATCACAATAACAAAAATATTAATTTTATACTAATATTACTTTTAAATAACAAAGGAGCTTTAACTGGCATGTGATTTAAAATTATTTTAAAGCTTGTCAAATTTTTTAAATTCCGAAACTCCTAGACATACAATTTAAGAGGTTACATCCAAACACGAGCAAGGATATGGTATAATTGATAGTGTAACACAGGCTTTATTCTACGGACTGTGCGATATTTTCATTAAAAATTCTTAATAAATATTTTGCAACATAGCCATGCCATTTATTTATATGTTGTCATGGCTGCTTTTGCACTAAAACAGGAGAACTCAGTAGTTGTTACACAGGTTATATGGCCCACAAGCCTAAAATTACTACTTACCTGGCCCCTTAAGAAAAACTTTGCTGAAACCTGGGAACACATTGTTGGTTGGAGTTTAAATTATGATAACCTTTTTGCTAATGAATTTGGTAACAGAAAGTTAATACCTTTTGATTAATCAATCCTGTTGTCAAAAATCTACGCTAGGGCTGGCCAAGTGGCGCGTTGGTTAAGAGCTGGTTTGGGATGCCAGCGGCCCGGGTTCGGATCCCACATATGAGGGCCAGTGACACTGCCCTCCACAGCTAAAAAGAGCTCCACCTGGAGCTTGGCTTGGAGCCCCGGTGACAGTGTAGGCTGCAGCCCCTGCTGCAGTGGGCTGCCATCGGCTACGGTGAGTGGCCGTCAGCCAGCATGAGCAGTCGGCAGCCAGCGTGAGCTGCCAATAGCCGTGGTGAGCGACCATCCAGAGGCCCATGACAGATCTGCCTCATCCGGGAAGAGCACAATGATGATACCAACATGGGCCAGTGAAGCAACGTCCTCCGCAACTAGACTGAAGAACAAAAAGACGGCAACTTGTCTGTTCCCCTTCCCCGATTCCCCAACGCTGTTCCCTTCCCCAATTCCCCAATAAAATCTTTTTTAAAAAAAAGAATTTTAGGGCTGGCCGAATGGCTCAGTTGGTTAAGCGCTCGCTCAAAAGTGCGAGCTGAGCTCTGAGCAACAGCAGTTTGATGCCCAGCCCAAGCTGAGCTGCCGTTGAGCTGCCAACAGGTGGCAGGATGGCTCAGCTAAAAAAAAAAAAAAGGTTAAAAAACAGAATTTTACAGTTATTCATAATAGAAAATATTTGTAATGATCTAGATCTCCAAAATGGAGGAATAGTTAAGTAAACTGTGTGTATACATGTGACAAAATACTTTAATCTTTAAATAACAATAATAATCTTAAAATGATGGTTATGAAGGCTATCTGAAAATAGGCAATTCTTATGGCATAATCAGAAATTTTAAATACAATTTAATACAAAGGAAAATAAACAGCAGGGAAAAAACTAGAAGGATATATGTAAAATACATTCAGTGGTCTGTTTGGCAAGATGGGTTAATTTTTTAAATCTGCTTTCTTCATTTTTTTAACTCCCCAAATTCTATTTACTGAAAATATAATAAAAACTTAATATGTGTAAACATCTAAAGATTTCATGTATTTAGATTGATGAACCAGGTTAGTTACATTATTTCTCTGCTTAGACACTGTCTTACCAACCCCCTCTGCATTAAATCTAAACTTCTTACCAGAGACCATAGGGCCATGCCCTATTTGACTTTCACCTCTCTGCTGTCTCACCGCTGGACTCGCACCCTGGTGACTACTCTTATACATATAAGGCCTTAGGAATTTATGTATATATAACCAATAACACTCCTTTTCCTCCATTTGTGTATCTCACCATGATAGCTCACAGAGAGAGTATTTGCTCTCTGTCCCTAACTGCTAATACTGAGTAGGATCATTGTGCATGTTAGACACCCGGTGCAAAAACACTCATTTTTCTAATAACTTAAGGAGGTAGACTGACATTCCTGGATGGTATTATACCCCAAAAGATATCTCAGAGTCAGAGTTCTTTATAATTGCAGCACAAATACAACTCTGATATCCTTCATTTACGGAAGATGCTGTCTTGATGATCTGTTATGGAGACTGCCTGCTATCCTGCTCTCATATGTTTCTACTCTTAGAAAGAGGTCAGCAAACTACAGCTTGCTAGCCAAAATCAGCATATTGTTTTTGTACAGATCACAAACTAAGAAAGGCTTTTACATTTTTAAATAGTTGGAAAAGATCAAAAGTGTAATATTACATATTATGAAGATTATTTGAAATTCAAACTTTAGTGTCCATAAATAAAGTTTTATTGGAACACAAACATGCTCATTCATTTACATATCGTCTATAGCTTTGTGCTACAGCAGGATAGTTGAGTAATTGAAACAGAGACATACGGTCCTGTAAGTCTAAAATATTTATTATCTGGCCTTTTATAACAAGTTTCCCAACCATTGATGTGAGACAATGTATGACATATAGCTCCCTAGCCTCAAGACTGAGAAGCAATAAATGCCCATCCAT
Source organism: Aselliscus stoliczkanus (assembly GCA_033961575.1). Classification (NCBI taxonomy): domain Eukaryota; kingdom Metazoa; phylum Chordata; class Mammalia; order Chiroptera; family Hipposideridae; genus Aselliscus; species Aselliscus stoliczkanus. The sequence continues at coordinate 32,677,148 of CM066731.1, forward strand.
TCCTTAACAATGTAACAAGCATCTAATGGATTTTCCAGTAAGAATCTGTTTGGTAATATCACTCTGAAGTTTTGTTCTGGTGATAATACCAGGTAATAGCCATTATTTGCTATGTGCTTATTACTACATGCCAAATAATATCATCTTCATTTTATAGTTGAGAAAATTGAGGATCAGTGAGAGGTAGTAACTTGCTTATAAGTTTAGTATAGCCAGGAAGTCAATCCCAATATCATCTCCTCCAAAGCCTGTAGACATAAATACTATTGCCTGGAATAAGAGTACAGAAAATACAAGAATTGAAAGTAATGATCTCCATCAAAAGCAAATAATTTTCCACAGTGATGTGGATAATAATACAATAATAAATATTCTAGAAACCAAAACCAATGTCCCTGAAAGGAAGGGATAATCTATCCAAAAAAATCTTTAAAAATGGTCAAAAACTAAACTTACATATCAAAACTGACTCCCACTGTTAGTTCCCTTGCTTCTGTCACTGGTACTACAATGCTCTTAATTTTCCAAGTGATGTATTATAATAGACAACCTACAACACCTTTTACTCTTGCTAAAAGATCATACTCAAGTAGGAATAAATCCATGAAAAAATTATAATTAGAAAATATTTTTCTGAAATTATGCCCTTCCTATTGTTAAAATGTTACAACTTCTGGGCCGGCTGAGTGGCGCGGTGGTTAAGAAAGAGCTGGCTTGGGATGCCAGCAGCCCCGGTTCGGATCCCACATATGAGGGCCAGTGGCATTGCCCTCTAAATAAAAAAAAATAAAAAAAATAAGAGACGATCTTATTGCATTTCAGCTATTCAGTATAAAGTTTAAAATAAAATAAAATAAAATGTTATAACTCCTTTGTTTTATTAAACAAAAGTGATAAGTTTTTTTTTATGTCCTTACTTATATTCTTATTGATAAAAAAAAAAGCTGGTATTCAAACAAAAGAAAACAATGTTAGATTAATTAAGACATCTGTATTGTCTTACTTATAATATCTTCATGTTTATAACATAATGTTTTAAAAAAAGTTTTTTTCCTTTGTAATGAAATATTATTAATGCATGCTTTCTTTGTATATTGATTCATAAGCTAGAGGCCATATTTTTCAATTAGGAATGAGCAACTGCCTACTATATAACTGCTAAGTGATGTGGTTAACCCATGTATTGAATTAAACAAACTCTAAGACTACACTTAAATTGTTCTTTAATTATATTACAAATATTCAAGGTTGAGCAATACAGTCAACTTTCAAAATCAGTATTTTTTAAAAAATGAATGTGCTTTTTTTAACTACATGGAGAAGTCAGCATATGTAGCATACTTTATTCTCTAAAATACAAAATATCATCATTATGATACGCTTATTATTGGGCTTCCTATCCTTTTTATTTGTCCATCAACATTAAATTTTTTTAGAAATTACACAGAACCTGTAATCCCAAATTTAACTAATATATTTTGCTTTCCAAATTTTTTAAAATCTAAAAATATCCTAATGAAGAATAATATTAAGGAACCAATTACTCAAAATATGAAACTATAACATAAACCCTAGGAAGAAAATTAATATTCTGACTTTTATAAAAATATTGCTTTTAAAAGTCAGTGTTATTTAGTGACTATAAAATTTAATTCAAAAAATAGTAAAATGTATTTTATGGTTATTTGCAAAGAGCTATATAGTTTAAATCAGTTTTTAATACTATATGTTGTAATAGAAATCAAGACAATTCAACAAATACATATTTCTAAAATAATTTTGAGATAGGGAAACACTTATTTTACAATGATTTATATAATTCAAAGAAAAAGTATTATCTACAAGATATCCTCAAATATTATTTCTACATTTTTAAAGCAATGCCTAAAACTTGAAGCTCTTAAATCACAAAAGGCAAGATCTAAAATTAAAAATCTTATGGAAATATTAAGGGTTCAGTTAAGACCAATGATAAGAATGTGCATATGCTTTGGAAAGATAATGGCCAAATTGAGGTCTTCTTTACTTTTCCTAATTATCAGATCTGTGTAATATAATGAATGACAGGGCACAAAAAGTAAATGGCATGGAATAGCAGACACCACAAGGTGGTGCTAATATCCTCTCGTGACTGGCTGGAGAGACCACCATAGATAGTCTTCAGATGTGACCTAACGCGACACTCCAGCACACAGGGTGGATACACAACTATACCACTCCCAGTCTAAGAGAACAAGTAAAGCATTGACAATTTTGGAAATTTTTAATTGTCTGTTGTCGAAAAAATTTTAATTTATCATCCTCTAGAATTAACATTTGGTTTGCATCTACAATCTTCTCATATAGACACAATATTTTACATGAAAGAGGGTAACTCTATGTGTAACGGTCTTTATGCTACTGTCATGTAAAATTACTAATTTACACTTAATTAATAAACTACCACCACGCACAAATGAAGACTTCTTTACCAATAGTGTTCTTATGTAGGACACCAGTACAAGTGATAATGAAGTAGTCCATTATTAAGAAACCAGTATTTATATAGCCAAAATCTGTTTCCCAGATAAACACTTTTACTCATATATGAACTCATATTTTGAATGTAGTAGATTCTTGGAAAAATATTTAGTGGATTCTTGGAAAAATATGTTCCCACAATGCAGCTTATAAAGGCACTAAACAAATTGCTAAAGTCATCCTTCCTTGAACTGCTTTTAGTACCTGTCAGATGGACATATAAATGAGTGGGTGGGCGGGAGAGGGGAAAAGAGAAGGAGAATGGTACAGGGGGAATTGCTCTTAAATTTCTGGCTCCAGAAATATAACAGCAACTCAGAATAAAGAAAAAGAGAGGAGAGATCCAAGATGTATCTGCTTCCTTCCATGAACACATCAAAATTACAACTAAATTATAGAACAGTCAACCTGGTGAACCATCTGAAATCTAGCTGAACAGAAGTTCTATAACAAAGAATATGAAGCAGCAGCCATGTTGAGACTGGTAGGAGAGGCATAGATGTGAAACAGACTGGCCCTAACTTCCTTGTGGTAGTTGAGAATCAGCAGGGTTATCTTAGCTGCAGAGGCTCTAACTGGAGAAGCAAGGGAACCCAGACCCACACCAGACTTCCGAGCCCAGAATATGGGTGCTGGAGAGAGGAGCAGTCACAATATCTGGCTGTGAACACCAGTGGAGATTCTGACATCCAAGTAGGATGGAAGGCTTCAGGAAATCCAGGTGACCTCTTAAAGGGCCTGCACACAAACTCAATCACTCCCAAGCATTCACCCTGGGCTCCAGAGGAGGAGCAGTGATCAGGGGGTTTCGTAGGCATACAGGAGGGAGTTGCAAAGTGAGTTGTGTAGCTTCACAGTGAGGGCTGAGGGAAAGTCGCCATTTTCCCTGTGTGGAGTCCTCCTCACATGCAGCCAACAGACAGGGTCCATCTTTCCCATGTTGAGCCCTCTCCCTATGTCCACAGCCAAATCTGAATTGGTCTGATGAGTTCTGCTGGGATCTTGCCCCGCCCAACTCCCTCAATGTCCAAGGCACTTTCTCAGTGAGCAGCCAGGCTCGCCCAATTTGCACTCTTTCTTGGAAAACTATCAGAATCTGGCACCCTAGGTGGGCAGCAACTAGCCTCAGTGTGCTCTGAGACTTTTGCGAAGTAGCTCCAGGCTCAGCAGTAGCACCAAACCAGGACTACATTAAAATGGTAACTACAATGCTTCCCAATCTAGTCACTCCCTGAGAAGAAATCAACAGCAGATGAGATGAAGCAGAGAATCAAATCAGCATCACGGAATACAAGGTAGCAGAAAGCATCCAATTAGAACAGCAAAAACGAAAGACTCCAAAACAATGAGGATGGTTTAAGAGACCTATGGGACAACATCAAGTATAACAATATTTGCATCATAGGGGTACCATACAGAGACCAGAGAGAAAGCAAGGACTGAGAACCTATTTGAAGAAATAATGACTGAAAACTTCCATAACCTGGTGAAGGAAATAGATGTACAAGCCCTGGATGGGCAGAGTGTTCCAAATAAGATGAACCCAAACAGGCCCACACCTAGACACATTATAATTAAAATGGCAAAGTTTAAATACAAAGGAAAATCCTAAAAGCAGCAAAACAAAGGCAACTAGTTACCTCTAAGGGAGTTCCCATGAAATTGTCAGAAACTTCGCAGGACAGAAGGGGTTGACATGAAACATTCAACACGATGAAAAGCAAGGACCTACAACCAAGACTACTCTACCTGGCAAGATAATCATTTAAATCTGAAGAAGAGATAAAGAACTTCCCAGACAAGAAAAAGCTAAAAGGGTTCATCACCAAACCAGTATTACGAGGAATGTTAGAGAGACTGTTAAGACTAACAACAACAAAAAGATCAAAATTATGAATAAAATGGCAATAGCTACAAATCTATCACAATTACTTTCAATGTAAACGGATTAAATGCTCCAATGTTGAAAGACACACATAGATGCAAAGTAAAAGAATTGAAAGAAATATTTTATAAAAATGGAAAAAAGAAAAAAAGCTGGAGTAGGAATACTTATACCAGACGAAATAGACTTAAAAACAAAGGCTATAACAAGGGACAAAGAGGACCCAGTAATTCCACTTCTGGGGATTTATCCAAAGAACCCCAAAATGCCACTTCAGGGGGTCATGTGCATCCATATGTTCAGTGCAGCAATGGCAAAGATGTGGAAGCAGCCTGGGTGTCTGTAGATGAAAGAATGGATAAAGAGGAGGTGGTACATATACCAATGAATATTGCTCAGCCATGGAAGGGAATGGGTTCTTGCCATCTGCAGTGGGATGGATGGACCTGGAGGTATTGTGCTGAGTGGAGCATGTCAGACAAGAAAGACTGATATAATGTGATTTTGCTTATATGTGGAATCTAAAGAAAATAAACAAAATATAAACAGACTCATAGATACAAAAATATTTTCATGGTTGACAGATGGGGAGAGGGTTGGAAGTGTAAGTGAAAAACAAGAAGGGATTAAGAATGACAAATTTGTTGTTTGCAAAGTAGTTATGGGGATTTAGGATATAACATCAGGAATATAGTCAATAATAACAATGTATGATGCCAAATGAGTACTAGATTTGTTGGGTTGATAGGTGAGAGGTGATTAGGAGGCAGCGTGGTAAAGGTAAAGGAATTAAGAGCTACCAATTGATGGTTACAAAATACTCATGGGGATGTAAAATAAAGCACAGGGAATATAGTCAACGATATGGTAATAACAACATGTAGTACCAGTTGGGTACTAGACTAGTCAGGGGAATCACTTCTTAAATTATATAAATGTCTAATCACTATGCTGTACACCTGCCATTCATATGAAATAATAGTGAATGTCAACTGTAATTCAAAAATTTAAAAATTGGGGAAACAGTAAAGGGAAATAAGAGGTCCAAATTTCCAGGTATAAAACAAGTAAGTCCCGGGATGTAATATACAGCATATGTAATATATATTATGATAGCGTGATGCAGTGTCAGATGGTTGCTGGACTTATTATGGTGATCGCTTATTTAGGTATATATATATATACATATATATATATATATATATATATATATGTATATATATATATTAACTATGGTATATCCCTGAAACTAATACTGTATGTTAGCTATATATATTTTTTATTAAATTTATTGGAGTGACAATGGTTAGTAAAATTATATTGGTTTCAAGTGTACATTTCTTTAATATATCATCTATATATCAAATTGTATGTTTACCACCCAGAGTCAGTTCCCCTTTTATCACCATATATTTGAACCCTTTTCCTTCTACCACCCCCATGGTCCTGACTTTCTGGTAACCACTAAACTGTTGGTCTGTGTCTATAAGTTTTTTTTCTTTGTCTTGTTCCTTTGATGTTTTCAGTTTTATATCTCACATATGAGTGGAGTCATATGGTTCTTGACTTTTTCTGTCTGACTTATTTTGCTTAGCATGTTAATTTCATGATCCATTCATGTTGTCGAAAATGGCAGTATTTCTTCTTTTCTTACGGCCAAATAGTATTCCATTGTATATATTTACCACAATTTCTTTATCTATCATCTATCGAGGGACATTTTGGTTGTTTCCATGTCTTGGCCACCATGAATGCTGTTGCAATGAACATAGGGGTACATATACCTTTACAAATAAATGTTTTCAGGTTTTTTTCGTAGATACCCAGGAGAGCGATTGCTGGGTCATAGAGTAATTCTATTGTTAATTTTTTGAGGAACCTCCTTCCACATTGTTTTCCATAATGGCCGCACAGATATATGCAAAAATACTCAATTTCACTAGCTATTAGGGAAATGCAAATCAAAACCACAATGAGATACCACCTCACACCTGTTAGAATGGCTTTCATCAACCAGACAAATAATAATGAGTGTCAGAGAAGCTGTGGAGAAAAAGGAACCCTCATACGCTGTTGGTGGGAATGTAAATTGGTTAGCTAATTTTAATAAAAATCTTTTAAAAAATAAGAAAAAGAGAGAGCTGCTAGTGAGTTGAATATATAGCATTTCATATATGTACCCAGTGTATGTACGTTACACACACACACACACAGAGGTTTATAAAAATTAACATTTAATCCTCAAAATAAATAATCCCCATTTTACCAGTGCCCAAACTGGGTTTTAGTAAGGTAATAAAAGTTGTCCAAGGTCACACAATCAGCAGGGACTATCTGACCTTAAAGCCTCTTTCCACTACTCCTTAAAATAATCATGCTAATATTCATGAGGACAGCTAGTATGTACCAAATAGAAACTATGTACCAAACAATGTGTTCAGCATTTAACATCTATTTTCTCAGTTAATCCACACAACAATCTTACAGAGTATTTTTCTTTATTACAGATGAGATAACTGAGGCATAGAGAGGTTAAGACTTTCCCAAGAGTCCTACAACTCTTAAGTGGTATAAATGGGATTTGAATCTAAACAATGTGGCTACAATAAGTCTGCCACTTAACCACTCTACAATATTGCCACTCATTAAATACACAACTATTTCTTTGGCGGATAAAATAAATAGCTCTTTAATGAAGAGTAAAAACAAAAATAAAAAACTATTTTGTTAAGCACATAAAATAAATAAAAATGCTACAGTTGACACTATGGAAAGATACCTCAAAGAGCTTGAAATACAAATAGGAACACACAGCTATTAACTTGAAAAATATGGTGGCAGTTAAAAACCACAAAATAAGACAGTAGAAAAAGTAAAATCATTAATTACCAATGAGTAAATTTACAAAATAAGATATTAAAAACGGTAAAATATAATTAATTACAAACAATAGCTGACAGAAGATTTTTAAAAATAAACAATCATTTCAGATACAGCAGGTTGGGAAAGTCACTAGAGAAAAGGTAGATTTTAATTAAATTTTTTTAGAGAAGGAGGTTTGAATAGGTGAGAAGGAAGAAGGAATGGCCTTCTGAGCAGTTTAATAATATATTAGTGAACATGTAAATGCAGAAAATTCCAGATTGTATTCAGGAGTTGATCAATTGGATTGAATGTAGTGTATTTACACAGAAAAAAAATTAACATAGAAAAGCTGAACGTACTTCATTCTTTGATAATCCTCAAAGCCTAGAAATGAATAAAAAGAAACATGTCCCAACCTAGTTTATTACACTTTCTATAATAAATATTTCAGAAAGGAAAGAAAAAACACCCTGGATTTCAAATTACATCAAGACCAATCAAAAGGTAATTGGCTGATTGTGACAGAAAGACAAGGAAGATATAAGGAATAAAAGAATTAATGAGGAATAAGTTGAAATTATCAAGTCAACCATTTTCAACAGCAATACAAGGGATTCTCTAAGGTATTCAAATTTAAGTTATATCTTTACATAGGATATGTAGTAAAATTGTAATATAAAACTAATACCTTTAAAAACTGCTTTATCATTTAAAAATAGGTAAAGGCTTTTGACTTCTTAGGGAGGGCGAGGGAGGACTTCAAATAATCTGTGTAGTACTACATGAAAAACTCCGAAATATACTACTTCACTAACTTCAGAACAACCCTGTAAGAAATTACTTTACAGAAGAAGGGACAGTCACATTAGTATAGTGACTGACTATACCTAATTTATATTATACCTGAAAGTGCTAATATTCAAACCCAGTTTTCCAAACTTCAACGTGAAAGTTCTTTTTCACTGTTATTATGAGGTCTCTACTTTCATCACAATAAAACTTACAGTGCATGCAAGTAAGGTTTCTGAATACTATGGACAGTATTACTTGGACCAGATATACTGATTTTATGTGCGCAGCACACCTAGTCCTACAGCAGTGAATTCATAACATTTCTTCACCCAACAAATACTTTTTAGGCACCAACTATATGCCAAGCACTATTCTGTGCACTAAAGATACAGCAGTTAATATGAAAAAAAAAAACAAAAAAAAAAAACCAAGCACACAAGAAAACATCAGATTGAGACAGTACAATTCAAAGAATTATAATACAGTAATAGGAAAGAGAATGCCTGGGTGACTCCTTAATATTGGGTGGTCATGAAGATCTCTCTATGAAACTGACATGTAAGCTGACACAGAGACGACCAAGTGCAAAGCAAGAAGACAACTATTCGAAGGCACAGCTAAAACAACAGTCCTAAACAGAAGCATAAAGACAGTGTGGTTAAAACAAAATGGGAAATAGGCAGTCATAGATTAGATCAGAGAGGTAGGTAGGCAATTTTTAAGTTAGGAAAAGCAATTGTAATTTTCTGTTCTCAATGTGAAAAGAGAGGTTAAGGAATAACGTAAGCTTATTTATATTGAAGTAGAAAAAGAACTCTCTAAGTATTATGTAAAGAATATAGTTGATCAAACTTAGAAGCAGAGACCCCAATTTAGCTAAAATGATCCATCAGTTCTTCATGTTTTCGCCACCACAAATACCTGAGGGAAATTACACTCTCCAACAAATCACAGCAACGGAGAGGAGTTTCTGAGAAAACACGTTGATCTCTTTCAGAGGCTCTATTCTAGGACCACAGATACTATTCTTCCACAGCTCACTCTCCACCTTTCCTTCTCCCATGACTAGACATTTTTCCCTTCTTTGCTCTTTTCTTTTTCCTATTCCTCTGCCTAGGCTAATAGTCCATTGGATGATACTCACTCATAGGTGGATTTATGTCTCAAAAGTCTAATGATATTGCCTACATTAAACATTCTTGCTACTTTAAAAAGTTTTTACTCGGGATAAGGGAAATTGAAAAAATATTTGCCTAAATAAAGGTATTTCTTTTTTTTTATTTTTGAGGGCAGTGTCACTGACCATCATATGTGGGACCAAATAAAGATATTTCTAAATAGTATGATTGGTTCTATGTAAGAAAACTCTAAAATCTTCTTAAGACTGTAATAGGCAATTTCCACTTAAAAATCCAATTTTCATATGCTTTTTGATTTTAGACAAATTCTTATGTAGTTTGGGGATAAATATTTGAAGATATTTGAATTCCTAGTAGGTGAACACACTAAATTTATATATGGAAAATTAAAATCACTCTCAGAATCAGAGGAAATACCCAATGTTAGTTTAAGTTTCATTTCTTTGTATCCTGGGATAATTCTCTATTGTTTAGGAAGCAAAGATTTTGAAATATAAAAGGAAAAAAAGGCCAGGAGTAGCAAATCATAATAATGATTTTCCCACAAAATTGTTAGTTTTCAATTATTAAGAATGAAAATTAAAACTCATTTTTCGACTTTACCAAATATTTTCCAATACTATTGAAGTATCAGAAAGCAATCTGTAATGATGTCTTTTATTCTTCTAAACAAGAATTCTTCATAGTTATGACGTTGTAAAATTAGAAAATAAAACTGAGTTGAACTGACTTAAGTCAAATCTCATTTTCTCACAGACACAAGGGTAATATAGCAAGTTATTTTCTTAATCATAAATCTTAAAATTTTGCAAATAAATATAATCATATTAATCCATTATAAGTGACACACCTATGTACTATAAAATATTTTTAAATGGAAAAACAATTACATAAAATCATAGATATTATGCAACATAACATAATGTACTCTTCAAAGTTCTTACCTTGTTTTTCAAAATTGTTTTAACTGCTATATTAAAGAAGCATTCCTTAAAGATATGAAACCAATGATTTACTAGGAAACATTTTCAACAACTTTGAAAAAAAAAGACCCTGGTGTAATCTTAGGTCAAGTTAATGAAAGCAAAAGAAAGATCCAGGAATGCTTCCAGTGCTGTATTTTCTTAATAAGTGCTGACATTAGCAAACAACTACTGTGCATTCTGGGTTTTTATTGAAGATTGTCTGCTATATTAAGAAGGTAGCTCCTCAAAGTGAACACTTGAACTTACACTGAGGAATGCCTACGTGAATTAATATTTATTTGTCCTGAAACAAATCACCCTCAACCTCTTATAACATACCTCTTTCCAATGTCAAAGAAATAAAGCACTGAGATTATTTTGAACTTCAGATGATTAAATGTTTTACTATATAAGCTTCTGTCATGCAATTTTCCTTAGTGTAGTCGCTAGAACAACTTTTGCTTTTATCAGTTTTTTCCCAGGACTGATATACGTGTGATTTTCAGGAACAGAAGTTTTTGTTTGTTTGTTTGCTTGCTTTGCTTTTAAGTGAATGTCTTAGAACTTAGAATTTGGAAGAAAAAGCATTTTATCAAATTATGCTTTTACTGCATACAATTTTTAGAATCTGCCTTTCTGAATTTCTTAGAAGAAAAATCTGTTCTCCAATCACCTAAAAAGTTATTATTCTCTTTTACTTGCTAGCCAAAGCTCAAGTTTCTCAGTCGTATACAAGTTGTTCTTTCATCTTTTTATATTTAGCATCTTTTTTATTACTCCCCATTCATTGGAGTAAACTCTGTGGAGCTCCTTGTCCTGAGCAGGAAGGCTGCAGGAACTGAGGCTGGAAATATGGTGATGGAACTTCGGAGAAGATACTGAATGAGGTCATTTCATTTGTGTAAAGCCAAACTACTACCAGTAATAGGAGTAATAATATCATGGTAAACCTGTTAGCATCTATGTATTTGACGTTATTGGACACAAAATTACTTAGGGGGAAGACTGCCTATAATCTACTAGTATAATTTTTAAATCAGGAATTTTAAACTATGTAGGTGAACACATTTTAGTAGCCCCTACTTCATTTCCTTTACAAATGTTTGAAAATGTTAAGATTCCACAGGAAAAGAACAGAAAAAGATAATCCATCTGATATAATATGGATGTACTATAACCTTATACTAAAATGGGTTAAGATTAGCTAAGCTCCTATAGGAAGATGAACTGATCCCACAGTATTAATAGACGATTCCCTGTTCCACACTCCCAAGAACATTTTCATCCCTTATAATATTACCACACTGATTTGTAATAAGATACAGTAATACCTTGGATTGCAAGCATAATTTGTTCTAGAAACAAACAACTTGTATTCCAAGACATCGTTTACCAAAATTAAAAAGTATTAGAAATGTTTGCTCGTCTCGTGGAACACTCACAAACCAAGTTACTTGCAATCCAAGGTTTTACTGTATCTATGTTTCTTTCCCTATGGATATTAAGATATTTGATGACATTTTCATGACCACCATCAAAACAGGACTCATAAAAAGATTTGCTGAACTATCATGTGCCAATTTTCTTGAAAACTTATAAATAAGATGTAATGCAAATTTAGAGAAATGAGACAGAGGAAACTGCTAAGTCTCCAGAGTGGCCACATTCTAAGAGACATAATGTTTGATCTGGGTCTAAAAAACTCAGTCAGTATTTTCTAGAATAAAAAGTGAGCACACTCAAAGATACCGAGGCATTAAAACACACACATACACACACACACACGTACACACTCACACACACATGCACATGCACACACTTGCTGTACAGAACAAGAAAAGGAATGAATGTAAACTGGACAAGAAGGTCAAATATATGGTGAACTGACTGGGTGGTGAACACATACTGCAATATATAAACGATGTACTATAGAATTGTGTACCTGAAACCTATGTAGTTTTGTTGACTAATGTCACCCCAATAAATTTCAAGAAACAAAGAAGGGAAGGGAAGGGAAGGGAAGGGAAGGGAAGGGAAGGGAAGGGAAGGGAAGGGAAGGGAAGGGAAGGGAAGGGAAGGGGGAAGGAAGGAAGGAAGGAAGGAAGGGAGGAAGGGAGGAAGGAAGGAAGGAAGGAAGGAAGGAAGGAAGGGAGGAAGGAAGGAAGGAAGGAAGGAAGGAAGGAAGGAAGGAAGGAAGGAAGGAAGGAAGGAAGGAGAGGAATGGGAGAAGACGGTAAAGGAGGTCAAATATATGGAGGTGGATAAAGAATTGACTTTGGGTGGTGAGCACACAATATGATATACAGATAATGTATTACAGAATTGTATACTTGAAAATTATGTAATTTTACTAACCACTGTCCCCCAATAAATTTAATTTTTTTTAAAAAAGTGAAAGTAAATAGGTGATGCCACTTTTAAGTTAACTAAGATTACAGTTAAACCAGGAAACAGACATCCATGGAAGGTTTTGAAGCAAAGGAGTTACCTGATCAGAATCTTGATGGGAAGATGGAAAAATAACTGAAAAGGGTTGATTAACTGGAGACAGAGAAACCTAACAAAAAGCTAAAAATATTGTGGGATAAACTTTAGAATAAACAAGAGCATGAATTTATTTAGAAATTGATTAGTTGACAAATGGCCTTATATTAGAATAGTATTTTCTAATCATGAATATATTTTTTCAATACAATCAATTTAAAGTAGTGAATGGCTCCCTGGGAAAAGCAGTGAAGGGTATTTCTGCTTTTTATTTTATATTTACCATTATCATAGTTCTTATTTTCAAAATCCTGAAATATTTAATAATTAAAAAAACTAACTTAAAAACTGAATCTATTAGTATGTAAACAGAATTACTAGACAATCCAAATTAATTTCAAGGCAATTCTTAAAAAGATGTTCATAATACAATCAACTGCTCCACCCACATCCTACATATATATATATATATATATATAAAATTTCACTTAGAAAAACTCTCCAAGTGATTTCATTTTAATTGCTAACCTACCTCTATAGATGACTTTCTTAAAAATGTTATTAGTTTTGCTACTGTTTTTAATTGCATCTACTGTGTATGTCAGAAACCCAAATGTTACCTTTGATGCTTCTCTCTTGGTATTTGCCATACTCATACATCATTACTAAATACTGAGAATGTTACCTCTTAAACAACCCTCAAATTTTCTATTCCTCTTCATCTCCAACCTCCCTACTGAGATCCAACTCCTCGTAGTTCTCTCTCATAGGAACTACTACCATACCCTTTCTCTACCAACATCCACTCTCATGTCAATACACACTGACCACTCAATGCTGCAACCAATATGATCCTTTCAAAACACAATGACCACTTCAACACCATCAGTATCGCACCCTTCAATGGCTTCACAATGCTTTAAGGATGAAAATATGGCTCCTCACAGGGAGCACAAGTCTCAGCAGAGTGTGGCCCCTACCACACTCTCCAGCATCATCTTGTACTATTCTCCCTCTTGCTCTCTCCCCTTCAGTTCCTCCTCCTCAAATTACCTTTCACACACCTTTCTGTCAGAGGAGCTAACCTCTTCACCTAGACACACCTACATTAACTCTTTCATATCAACACTCAAACTTCACTTCTTCAAGAAAGCTTTCTCTGATTTTCTTCCACACCAAGTCAAACCTTCCTAGTGTATAATCTCATAACAAGACTATTTCTTCTAAGATACTATTGTAATTTTAATTTCATATTTACCTGCTCCTCCCACTTGTAAACTCTATGAGGTTTAGTATCAGATTATTTTTTGTGATCCACTCTATCTTTACCACTTCATTCAAAATTTGTTTAACAAATAAATGAAGTATAAAAAAGTACATGCATGCTGCAACATATTAAAACAACAACAAAAAGAATATAAAGAAAGAATTCAAATCTTCCCTACTCCCCTCCAGTCACCAGAAATAACAACTGTTAATATTCTGTTGTGTATTATTGGGGGTTGTTTTTTAGAATTACAGGAAAGTATGTATTGATAACTATATTTTTTACAAAAAAATGAGTCATATTTAGGGCTGCCAGATTTGGCAAATAAAAATACAGGATGCCCAGCTAAATTCAAATTTCAGATGAACAATGAGATCTTCTTCTTTCAATATAAGTTGTACCAAACATTATTGTTTAGATCATGATATAACTAGTAGCCTCCTTTCATTTGGGCATATTTGGATTGATTGAACTGGTGCTATTGCTTGTACCAGACAATTGTCACTTTATTGTTGTAATCTGCTGGCCTGGCTATGGTAAATGTGAAGGAACCATAATACATGGGAGGTGTGTGTTGTAAGATGTTTCTATTCATTACTAAGATTAATTTTATGTCCTCATTATCTGAAATTCAAACTTAATTAGGCATCTTGTATTTTATCTGGCAACTCAAATCATAAAATACATATTCTTTTGGATTTGATTTTCTCCATTATGCATTCTAGATTTGTGTTACATGTAGTCACAAGAGATACTAAGTTATACCTCCAGTAAAGAACTATTAGTCTCCAATAAAAAACTATCAGTTTAAGTAGTAAGAGGAAAAAAAATAAAGCATGCTATTTTCAAATATAAAATCTGTCCCATATCCCTTAAAAATAAACTTTTTTCTTCTTTTCTTGAGGCAGAAAATAATCTATTTTAAGTATAAAAACTGGCAACCTTCTGAGAGTTGCAAATTTTCTCAAAATAACTTTCAAAGATGGGCATTTGGCAGAAAATCATGCTATGAAAAAACTCTTCTAATTCAACTTCATGTGCATTTCAAAATATTGAAACTAAGTATTAACATTTTATACTCTAAATTTTGGAATACAAATAATTTACACTTAAGAACAAAACAGTCTATAAATAACTGAAAAATGAAGGCATCTTTTATGAGCTTCCTCACTACCAGTAATGGATCATGATGATTGTACTTTATTATTCCATGAATATAAAATTATACAGCCATTCTTACATCATTTAAAGAAAATTTTAAAATATTAATGCCAAGCGTAGTTCTCTGATCAAATTCACCTTATTTGACTTTTAGAATAGAAAGTTGTTTTAAATGGTTCCACAGGGGAAATAGCATCATCTAAATTACGTCTGTGGTGTTTAGCATTGCAGAAGTAAAACAAATAACTTTTGCATGTCATCTAAAAAAGTTTATTTTCATGATTGCTTTATTTAGCAATCTTGATTTCATCTATAATCAGAAATGGGATGTGTTAAACATGGACTAGAAATACAGTTTATTTTGTTAGCAACTTAAAAACATAAGGCCATTTATTTGTTAATTATACCTCAATAAAACTGGGAAAAAAGAGAAAACAATGAGGCCATAAAATTAATCTTAGTAACGAAATAGACACATCTTACGACACACACCTCAGAGGTATTATGGTTCAGGTTTACCATAGCCAGGCCAGCAGATTACAACAATAAAATGACAATTGTCTGGTACAAACAATAGCACCAGTTCAGTCAATCCAAATATGCTCAAATGAACAGAGGCTAGTTATATCATGATCTAAACAATATTTTCCTAACTTACAAATTAAGTTATTTTTTTTTAATTAAAGCCATTTTTACCAAGACTTTGCTGCTAGTGTTTTTACTTCTTGTTTCTTTTTAAAGATTTTATTGGGGAATTGGGGGAGGGGAACAGCGTTGGGGAACCGGGGAAGGGGAACAGACAAGTTGCTGTCTTTTTGTTCTTCAGTCTAGATGCAGAGGACATTGCTTCACTGGCCCATGTTGGTATCATCATTGTGCTCTTCCTGGATGAGGCAGGCCACTCACTGTAGTCTATGGCAGCCCACTGCAGCAGGGGCTGCAGCCTACACCGTCGCGGGGGCTCACAGCCCAGGTCCAGGTGAAGCTGTTGTTAGCTGTAGAGGGCAGTGTCACTGGCCCTCATAGGTGGAATCTGAACCGGGGCCGCTGGCATCCCAAAACCAGCTCTTAACCAATGCGCCACTAGGCCGGCCCAAATTGAGTTATTTTTAATTAGGCCTAAAAGTTAAAAGATTATTTAAATTCTTCCACACGTGTATAAGGAGACATGTACAAGAATGTTTATTACAGCATTATTTGTAATAAATTTTTCAGTTACTTTTTTGTTTTTTGTTTTAGCTGAGCCATCCTGCCATCTGTTGGCAGCTCAGCAGCAGCTCAGTTCGGGCTGGGCATTGAACTGCTGTTGTTCAGAGCTCAGCCCGCACTTTTGAGAGAGCTCTTAACGAACTGAGCCACTTGGCCAGCCCTGTAATAATTTTTTAATGGAGACAAATAATTACTAAGAGAAATATGAAAACACTGTGGAACACTCATATAATTGAATAAGAGAAAATGAATGAGATACAGTTACAAAGCTATGAGATCGCATGTATTATAAGTGGAATAAGAAAATGAAGTTGGAGAAACAAATGTTAGTAGTGTAATCCATTTAATAGCTAACTTTTTCTAACATACCACCCCAAAATTCAGGGACTTCAACCAATCATCTTTTGTTTAGCTTATTATTCTGCAGGTTACATGTGCAGTGGTCCTAGCTAGAAGATCCTCCTGGTAGCTTGAGTTAATCTAAGCTGAGCGGACTCTGTCATCTGTGGTCAGTTGCCAGGTCAGCTGGAAGCTGATAGCCTGTGGGTTAGGGCACCTTAGCTGTCCTCAACATGATCTCTCATATTCTAACTCAAACTTGTACACATGATGACCTCAGGATTCCAAGTGCAGCAGAAAAGCAAGCTCCAAAATGTATTAGCTTTTCAAACCTCTGTTTTGTCATGTTTGCTAATGTCCTTTTGGCCATAGCAAGTCACATTCCCAAGCCAAATTAAATTACCGCTTCATCTAAAATTTATTTTGGAGAAACAGTCTACACATTATGAGAAGATCTACAATGTAACATAGCAACAGTCATAGGGAGGAGAGAAATTTGTATTAATTTTTATAATGTATTACATATCATTACGTAACGCTAACATCATACAAAAAAACAAATATATGCATTGCTCAATGAAGCGTGCACATGCACAAACACACACACCAAAAATATGAAAAAATGCATAGTAATAATAAATGAAAAGGGCCAGCCGAGTGGCTCAGTTGGTTAACAGCTCGTTCAAGACTGTGCTCCGGGCAACAGGGTCGCCGGTTCAATTCCAGGCCTGAGCTGAGCTGCCAACAGGTGGCAGGATGGCTCAACTAAAAAAAAAAAAAAAAAAAAAAAAAAAAAAAATTGGGCCGGCCGAGTGGCATGGTGGTTAAGCACTGGGTTGGGAAGCCAGCGGCCCCAGTTCGGTCCCACATATGAGGGCCAGTGACACTGCCTCAAAAAAAATAAAATAAAATAAAATAAAATAATTAAATTAAATTAAATGAATAAATGAATAAATAAATAAATAAATGTCAGATTCAAGATAGTAACCAACTCTTAGTTTGGAGAAGGAAAATGAGAAAAGGGGAAAATATACAGGGAGCTTTAACTACATTTGTAGTTTTTCATTTCATTAGCTAAAAGAAGAGGTTATGGGTATTCTTGCAAAATAAATTGTTACACCTTTTAGCATGATGAAATTCACCAAAAAAAAAAAAAAAAGAGAGAAAAAGGAATTAAAAGAGAAATCCAGTAAGATACAATATTATAATGGGCCCGCAACATGTATTACTAAATACAGACTTCAAAATAAAATCTAGCATATTTTTAAAAGTCCAGTGAATTTCAGGATCAATTTTCTATTGTCTGCATACTCTAAAAAAGCACAAAAACATTAAAATAAAAGGAAATTATTGGAAAAATATGGCACCCGGTAGAAGGAAAACAAAAACTGACAAAAGATATACATGCTCAACACACGTTACAAAACTCCCATTTAGATAATAATGGGCTAATAATATAAAATTAGAAAAATATAGGGAAATAAGACATCATGATCTACAAAAAAATAAAAAACAAACCCAGGGCTGTCCAAGTGGCTCATTGGCTAACAGTTGGCTTGGGAGCATGAGCTCTGAGCAGCAGGGCTGCTAGTTCAGATCCCACATGGGCCAGTAACGCTGTGCCCTCTACAACTAAGATGGTGAACAACAGCTCAATCTGTAACTGGGCTGCTGTGCATCACCGGCGATGGCACAGGCTGCAGCGGACTGCCGTGAGCTACCATGAGTGGCTGGCAGCCAACGTGAGCCGCAGTGAGCAGGCGTCCAATGGCCAGTGACTGATCAGCCTCACCCACAAAGAGCACAATGATCAAAATACCAAAACGGGCCAGTGAAACGATGTACTCAACAACTAGACTGAAGAACAAAAGGACAGCAACTTGTCTGTTCCCCTTCCCCAATTCCCCAAAGCTGTTCCCTCCCCCAATTCCCCAATAAAATCTTTAAAAAACCCAACAGAAACAGACGTGCCAAAGCTTCAAACAATAGCATTAATAAATGTAGATTACAATATAATAATGTTTGGGTTAATTAAAGAATTAAAAGATGAAATGGAAAACTTAAAGAACCAAAAACAATCAAAAAGGAATAGAAAGCTGAAAGAGGTTCAAAATGAATTCATTTTTTAAAAGTATATTCACTGAAATTAAGCACAATGTATAAGTTAAATAGCAGGTTATATAAATAAAGCAAGAATCAGTGGATCTGCAGAAATACAAAAAGAAATCACTCAGAATGAGTGCTACAGAAACAAAAATGATGGAATGGTAGTTCCAACATATGTTTTAATGAAGTTTTAGAAAGTGAGAAGGGGCAAAGAGCAATATTCCAAAAAACAACAATTGAGAATATTCCACAATTGATAAAAGACACAAATTCTTAGGTACAGGCAGCAAAATGGTTCCCAAGTAATATAAATAAAATGAAAACCACAGCTAGATGACACAGGGTTAAATTATATAACTATAAACAAAACAATATAAAAGCAAGTAGAGAGAACAGACATATAACCTAAAAGGAATGACAATTAGACTAACAGCAGACTTCTCAAATGAAAAAAGAAAATAACTATCAAGGACAAATTTTAGACCCAGAGAAATTATCATTCAAGTTTGAAATACTGGTAAGTCAAATAAGACAAAGCTTTCTAGATAGCTTCCTAGAAACCAACTCATTCAAACTAATTCAAAAGTTATTGGGCAATGTGAATATTCTAAGTCTATTAGAGGAATTAAACATTTTAAATCATGAAAAATAAAAAACAAGAAGGAGAGGGAGGGGAGGACCGAGAACGTACAATGGTAGAAAGACGAAATCACAAAGAAAAGATTTTTTTATAAAAAGGAAGAAAGGAGATAGGGACAGGAATAAGGGTGGGAAGAAATGAAGAAGGGGAGGACAGGAACAAACAGTTGTAAGAAAACTTTCACAAAGCTTTTAAATATCATTCCAATCTTTTACAAACTCTTTCAGAGAATTAAAATAAAAAAAGTTTTACCAATTCACTTTATAAGGCTAGCAAATCTTTGATACCAAATCAATGATAGTATGGCAATGAAAAACTACAGAAGGGTGAGGTCCAAGTTGATGGTGTACGAAGATTCCGAACTTACCTCTTCCCACAAACACAACAAATTTACAGCTAGGTATGGATCCTTTCCCACTGAAAATGATCTGAAAACCAAATGAACTGCTGTTCTCCACAACACAGTATAAAAGTACATCAAGATGGTAGGAGAGGTTCAGATACACTTACAAAAACCCCATCATGGAGCAGCAACACACAATAGTGATAATCCCACCAGACAGGAATTTCTCCCCACATCTGGCTACCCAAACTCTTGGAGCTGCACAGGAGAGACAAACCCTCACAATCTGGCTTAGAAAACCAATGGGGCTGCATCAAAGAAACCCAAAGTATTATAGGAAACTGACACTCCCCTCTTAAAGAGCTCACATGCAGTTGCAAACACCAAGACCCAGTGGAAAACAAAAGTTTGAAAAGTACCCAAACTATCAAGAAGGTGATTAACTTACTAGCCTAAAACAGTTGGCTGGAGAAGTAGCTGAAATGCTCCACAGAAGCAAATGAGCTTGCAGATGCCATTACTGCACTCCCTACATAACCTGCCATCATAACCTGAACTCGAACATAGCACCCTACCACCACCCTGTTAAGCAGGTGGTGGGATTGAGAGGTTGCAACATGATCCCACTGTCGTGTTGAAACCAATGAGAAAAAGTGACTACAACACTCATGTGCTCCTTGGATGGGGCATACAAGTGAATATGGCCATGGCATTCTCCCACTCTCCAGATAAAGTCTGTGACCACAAGCAACTGAGAAATCCCACCCCACCCCAGTCCTGCTGGAGCTGGCCAATATGAACAGTCATGACATTCTCCCACCCACAGCCTAAAGCTTCTGAGAGTGCACATGGGCACATGCAGTCAAGATTTTTCCCAGCCTTACTAAAAACAGTGAATGAACCCCAATCCCTACAATCCACAGCTTTCTTGCTAAAGCCAGAGGACCATACAATCCACATGGGGCACCGCTTGACTGACTGACCCTGGTGGAAAAAAGAACTGGCCTAAGAGCTCCACAGAACTGTCCTGAAAGGCCATATGCCCCAGACACTGCACAAAGAGCAGACTGAAACACAACCCCAGTCTTCCTGTGAAAAAGGCCTATTTAATTAGCATGTAGGTTCGACCTAAGAAACAGGCTTCAGGATTCCTATATACTTGGAGGCAAGGAGATACTCCCAGAAAATGAAAGCAAGGAGACACCATCTTGCATGCCCCTTGGGACTCACTAGAGCTCCCCAAGACTTCCTATAAATGAGCTTAAACACTCATCTAGAATCCTGACTTCACCAACTATTACACAGGGGACACTGACAAATCTCCTAGTCTGGAGGCCAGCAGGGATAACAATTGTAGACCCACGGGAAAGTATAAATGTGCATACAATAAAAGCAAAGGATATGGCTTCCCATCAGCCTTAAACTATGTGCTAAGTGAGATTCA
The DNA here is from genome assembly GCA_033961575.1 of Aselliscus stoliczkanus. NCBI lineage: Eukaryota > Metazoa > Chordata > Mammalia > Chiroptera > Hipposideridae > Aselliscus > Aselliscus stoliczkanus. The sequence continues at coordinate 32,698,307 of CM066731.1, forward strand.
ATCCCATGGAACAGTCACAGGTCTTGGTACACCCTCAACATGAGGGGCATATCAAAAGTAATTCAGGAAGACTAAACAAAGGTTACTCTTTGAGACTAACTAAGAGCTCGGCCAAGGATGAATGACAAAATCCTCACTTAACAAGGCCACCATTCAAGAATAAGAAAGGTAGTTGTTTCATACAAACATAGAAACAAACACTGAGAGCCAAGCAAAATGAGAAGACAGGAAACATGTTCCAAATGAAAAAAAAAAAGACAAAATCCCAGAAAAAGACCTTGAGGATATGGAGATAAATAATCTACATGATAAAGAATTCCAAGTAATGGTCTTTAAGTGGCTCTACATCTCAAGAGAATAATAAATGAACACAGTGAAAACTTCAGCAAAGAGAAAATTTAATAAATTAACAAACAAAAGTAACTGACCTAAAAAATACACTGGAGTGGTTTAACAACAGAAGGGGTGAAAAAGAAGCACAAATCAGCAAACTGGAAGGCAAAGCAATGAAAAACACTCATACTGAACACCAACATGAAAAAGAAGTAAAATAAGGGTGGACACCTTAAGGGATCTCTGAGACAACATCAAGTGGAGTAACATTTGCATTACAGGGGTCTCAGAAAGAGAAAAAAAGAAAGAACCATAAAAATTATTTTTAAAATAAAGGCTGAAAACAGCCCTAATCTGGTGAAGGAAACAAAAATCCAGGTCCAGAAATCCCAGAGAGTTTCAAATAAGATGAACCCAAGAGAAATACATTAAAACATACTAGAATTAAAATGGTAAAAGTTAAAGACTGACTCTAAAAGCAGCAAGAGAAAAACAATTTATTTCATAAATATGAAATCTCATGAGGCTATCAGCAGATTTTTGAACAAAAATTTCACAGGCCAGAAGGGAGTAAAATGGTATATTCAAAGTGCTGGGGGGAAAAATTACCAGACCCAATCTCTACCCAACAAAGTTATCATTCAAAATTAGGAGATTAAGAGTTTCCCAAATAAGTAAAAGCTAAAGGAGTTCATCCCTAATTATTGGCCTTACAATACTGTAACAAAAGACAACGAAGAGCATGATATAATGATAAAGGGGTAAATCCAACAGGAGAATATAACATGTATAAGTATTTATGCACCCAACATAGAAGCACATAAATATATAAAGCAAATATTAGCAAATAAAGGATGAAATTCACAGAAATGCAATAATAGGAGAAGACTTTAATACCTGATTTATTTCAATAAATATATTATCTAGACATAAAATAAATAAAGCAACATTGGCTTTAAAGGACACAATAGGTTAGATGGACATAACTGATATACACAGAATATTTTGCAAAAAACAAACAAACAAAAAAAACCCCAGCAGAATACCAGGTCTGATAATTAAGTTCAAGAACTTGTTGCAACAATGTTGCTAACCTTTTTGACCAAGTTTCCCATTTGGAAGTGTTTGAAAATTGTTGCGCAATAAAGTTAGACTACCTGAACTTTTCGCCAACAATTCATGGCTCTTGTATCACACAATGCACCAGCTCACATGGTACTGTCTGTGAGGGAGCTTTTAGCCAGTCAACAAATAACAATATTGGAACACCCTCCCTATTCACCTGATCTGGTCCCCAAGGACTTCTTTCTTTACCAGAAGATTAAGGAAATACTGAAAGGAAGACATTCTGATGACATTCAAGACATCAAGGGTAATACGAGGACAGCTCTGATGACCATTCCAGAAAAAGATTTCAAAATTGCTTTGAAGAGTGGACTAGGCACTGGCATCAGTACATAGATTCCCAAGGGGAGTACTTCGCATGTGACCTTAGTGATATTCACCAAAGAGGTATGCAGCACTTTTTCTAGGATGAGTTTGCAAACTTAATTGTCAGACCCCTTCAGACAAATAAAAATGGAAACTTCTCAAAATTTGTAGGATGCAGCAAAAACTAGTTCTAAGAGGAAAATTCACAGTGGTACAGGACTACGTAAAGAAACAAGAAAAATCTCAAATACACAATTTAACCTTACATCTAAAGGAACTAGAAAAAAAAAAAAGCCCAAGAGTAGAAGGAGGAAAGAAATTCTAAAGATCAGAGTGCAAATAAATGAAATAGAAACTAAAAATAAAATACAAAAACAAAAAAAGTTCAATGAAACTAAGAGCTATACTTTGAAAAGAGAAACAAAATTGATAAGCCATTAGTGAGACTCAAGAAAAAAGAAAAAAGGCCCAAATGAACAAAATCAGGAATGAAAGAGAATTAAAACTGATAGCACAGAAATACAAAGGATAATATCAGAATATGATGAACAATTATACGCCAACAAATTGGACAATCTAGACGAAATGGATAAATCCAAGAAATATCCAAAATTCCTACACTGAATTATGAAGAAATAGAAAATCTGAATGGACCAATTCCTTATAATGAAATTCAAACAGTAATTAAAGAACTCTCAACAAACAAAAGTTCAGGTCTGGATGGTTTCACAGGTGAATTCGATTAAAAATTTAAAGAAGAGTTAATACCTCTTCTTCTCAAGTTATTCCAAAGAAAACTGAAGAGGAAGGAACACTTCTAAATTCATTTTAAAAGTTAAGCCTTGGGCGGGCTGAGGCCAAGGGGCACATTGGTTAAGAGCTGGTTTTGGGATACCACCGGTTCCGGTTCGGTTCCCACATATGAGGGCCAGTGACACTGCCCTCTACAGCTAACAACAGCTCCACCTGGAGCTGGGCTGCGAGCCCCGGCGACGGTGTAGGCTGCAGCCCCTGCTGCAGTAGGCTGCCATAGGTTACAGTGAGTGGCCGACAGCCAGCGTGAGCAGCCAACAGCCGCAGTGAGCGACCATCCAGAGGCCGGCGACCGATCTGCCTCATCTGGGAAGAGCACAATGACGATACCAACATGGGCCAGTGAAGCAACTTCCTCCGCAACTAGACTGAAGAACAAAAAGACAGCAACTTGTCTGTTCCCCTTCCCCGATTCCCCAATGCTGTTCATCTTCCCCAATTCCCCAATAAAATCTTTAAAAAAAAAAAAAAGTTAAGCCTTACCCTGGTACAAAACCAGAAAAGAAGATACCACCAATCAATAAAAATAAAAATAAGTTAAAGGCCAATACAGTAATGCCTTGGTTTGTGAGCATAATTCGTTCCAGAAACAATCTACTCGTATTGCAAGACATTGCTCATTTACCACGTTAAAATGCATTAGAAATGTTTGCTCGTCTCACAGAACACTAAAAACCATGTTACTCACAACCTAAGGTTTTACTGTATACATAATAAGCATAGATGAAATAATCCTCAACAAACTTCTAGCAAATCAAATTCAACAATGCATTAAAAGGATCATACATGATCAAGTGGGATTTATTCCAGGATGTAGAAATGACTTAACATACAAATGAATCAACATGATATATCACATCAACAAAATGAGAATAAAAATCATATGATAATCTCAATAGATGCAGAAAAAATAACTTCAATATTCAACATGCACTTATGATAAAAATTCTCAACAAAGTGGGTTAGAGGGAATATATCTCAATTTAATAAAGGCCATATATAACAAAGCACAGCTAACATTATCTTCAGTGATGAAAAGCTGAAAGAATTCCCTCTGAGATAAGGAAAAAGATAAGGATGCCCACTTTTGCAACTTTTATTCTTTGTGGTATTAGATGTCCTAGCCACAGCAATTAGGCAAGAAAAGAAAAGAAAAGGCATCCAAATTGAAAAGAAGCAAAACTGTCACTATTTGCAGATGACATCATACTATATACAGAAAGACTCCAAAAAAAAAAAAAAAAAAAGAAGAAAATTAAAACTAATTAAATGAAATCAGTAAAGCTGCAGGATACAAAATTAATATAAAGAACTGGTGGCATTTCTATAAATTAATAATAAACTATCAGAAATCAAGAAAACAATACCATTTACAATTGCATCAAAAAGAATAAAATACCTAGGAATAAATTTAACCAAGGAGGTGAAAGAGCTGTACTTTGCAAAGTATGAGACATTAATGAAATAAACTGAAGATGATACAAATGTAATGATATATCATGTCATGGATTGGAAGAACTAATATTGTTAAAATGTCCATAGTACTCAAAACAATCTACAGATTCAATGAAACCTCTATCAAAATACCAATGGAATTTTTTGAAAAACCTAAAATTTTTATGAAAATGCAAAGAACTCTAAATAGCCAAAGCAATACTGGAAGGGAGAACAAAGCTGGAGGTAACACATTCCTTGATTTTGAACTACACTACAAAACCACAGTAATCAAAACAGTATAGCACTGGCACAAAAACAGAAAGCTAATCAATGGAACCCAACACAGTCCAGAAATCAGTCAACTAATCTATGCCAAAGAAAGCAAAAGTACACAATGGGGAAAAGAAAGTCTCTTCAATAAATAGTGTCTAGAAAACTAAACAGCTACATGCAAAAGAATAGAACTATGTTACACCACATAAAATAAAAAAACTCAAATTGGATTAAAGACGTACATGTAGGACATAAAATCATAAAAGTTCTAGAACAAAAAACAAAGGCAGCAAGCTTTTGTACATCAGTCTTAGCAATATTTTATTTGTATATGTCTCCTCAGGCAAGGGCAACAAAAGCAGAAATAAACAAAAGCAAAAAAATTTTTTTTAAAAAGGGATTACATCACACTAAAAAGCTTTTGCACACCGAAGAAAATCATCAACAAAATGAAAAGGCAACCTATTGAATAGGAGAAGATATTTGCAAATGATTTGCCCAACAGGAGCTAAAATCCAAAATATACAGAGATCTCATACAACTAAATATCAAAAAATCAAACACTCTGATTTAAAAATGGGCAGAGGACCTGAAGAGACATTTTTCCATAGAAGACGTACAGATAGCCCTTGTGCACAATGAAAAGATGCTCAGCATCAATAATCATCAGGGAAATGCAAACAATGCGAATCAAAACCACAATGAGATACCACCTCATACGTGTTAGAATGGCTGCACTATTATCAAAAGATAAAAAAATAACAAGTGTTGGTGAAAATGTGGAGAAAAAAGAACCCACATACACTGTTGGCGGGGATGTAAACTTGTATAGCCTCTAAGGAAAACAGTGTGGAGGTTTCTCAAAAATTTTTAAACAAAACTACCATATGATCCAGCAATTCTACTCCTGGATATTTATCAGAAGAAAACAAAATCATTAATTTGAAAAGATATATGCATCACTATATTCACTGAAGCGTTATTTACAATAGACAAGATATCAAAGGCACCTAAGTGTCCATCAACAGTTGAATGGATAAAGATGTGAGATAATATAGTATATAATGGAATATTACTCAGCCATAACAAATATTGAAATCTTGCCATTTGAGACAAGATGGATGGACCTGGGGTGTATTATCCTAAGTGAAATAAGACAGACAGAGAAAGTCAAATACTGTAGGATTTCACTTACATGTTTAATGTAAAACCAAAAACAAAAAATACTATTATTGTTTAGTATTATATGTATGATCAAACATTTTGATAAGGGGTAATTTAATTTTTAGAAAAGCAATTTTAGTACATTCTACTATGCATTATGAAATAGTAGTCCCAAGATAACTACTCTAAAAATGCTATCCATATTTTAAACTGTTTTCTAAAGTCTTAAGCAAACACTTCTAAATAGACATCTCTAATGAGTTAATATCAATTACAGAATAAAACATACATGCTAAAGAAGTGGTTCTCAAAATGGACAAATTTTTGGCACTGACTGGAAACATCTTTAGTTGTCACAACTTGGAAGGTACAACAGGTATCTATATGATGGGTAGAGATTAGGGATGCTGCAAAACATCCTAAAATATAAAATAAAGTCCCCCACAACAAAGAATTATCTGATCCAAAATATCAATAAAGCCATTGTCAAAAAAACAAATTGCTCTAAGGAAACAGTGAAGGTTAGTAAACTATTTACTGTTATATTTCTGTTGTTATAATCTGTTACTAGAATCTATCAAGATCATAAGAAAGACACTATTTAGTGAAATCCCAGAGGGAATACTGTCATAGCACAGAACAGGAAGGTAAAGATCACTGAAAATGCTTAGTGGTTAGGTTTAATGTAATCCACTGCAGCTGATGGCTCAGAAAGAAATAAGGTGCTTCGAAACTGGAATTGGCACAACACTGCAAAAAGATCAATGTTATTTATAATCTGTAACTAACTGCATTTTTCCCCTTAAAGTAGATGGATTTCCTTCAACCACTAACACCACTCACTGGATATCAAGGCAAAAAAATGTGGACAAAAAATTAGATCAGCATTCCCTAAGGTGATCTTTTCAAACAAGATATATAAATTACACAGTCCTTCCAGAATACCTTAAAATATATATCTTTTCAAAATTATTTGTTCATTTTACTAAACACGTACTTGGACATAGCAGATTCTAATTCATAGTAGTTGAAAAGTAGTATTTATTGAAATGAATGATCTTTGGAATATGCCCAAAACAAAAATGCAGGATTTAGACTTGTCAAAAACATGACAAGAATTAAAATTTCTCTCATTGTTTCACATAAAATCTGGTAAGATAATAATACTTCACAAGTAGAAAAGTCCTATAATTCAAGACCAGCTAAACTGAATGGAACCTTAGAAACCATCCTGAGCTGAACTTCTCAAAGGAGGGTACTTACACTTCTAGGCATCTACAACCGCAAGCCAACAAGTACTCGAAGTGATAAAATAAGAACAGAAGTTCTTAAATGAGGAGCAACCTAACCTATTAAATGAAATAACTAATTAAATAAAGTGGCAATGGCATTAAATCCTTTGTAGTTAACTTACTGCCCTACAAAATGACATTCCACAAGGTTTATTTTGAACTTTCTCTACCTCCCATCCTCAAAGCTCTGCATTACCTAAACAACCACTAGGTTTACTTGGCAGAATGCTATACCAATCCATCCTCACTGCTGTGCCCTCCTTTGTTTGGGTTAATAGATGGTTAAAAGCATGAGCACTGCTATTAAACTTCCTGAGATTGAACTCTATCCATAACCTGACTAGTTATAGCCTGACATCAGGCAAGTTAACTAGCCTCTATGTGCCATGGTTTTCTTACCAATTACATAAAGAAGTGTAGGTATACCTCATAGGATAGTTATATTTAAATAATCTAATATACGCAAAGACCATGGGATGGTGTCTGGCACATAATAAATGTTTGATAATAATTGGTTATTATTTAAAATGGCACTAATTTAAAATTTTTTAATTTTAAGCAGATATAGATTTGTATCTGTCAACCTGAGTAAGTTAGAACTACATTTCTTAAAATTCTCTTTTCTAGATAGCTCAAAATTAGTAATGGCTACAACAGATCTTTTCAGCAAGCTTTGGAAGGGGAAAGGGAAGTAGCAGCCATTTTATTTTCACACTCAGAATGTCAGCATGGCATGAGGCGGTACTGCAGTTCATGCCTGTTCCTGCTTCCCTGCGGGCTAGCCTAGTTGGCACCAGTAGCAGCCAGCCACATAGCAACCGCAGCTTTTGCCAATTCATCTTCAATTTCTCTGAGTCCTGAGCCAGGACTCTGTTCACTGTTAGCTATGTGATGAAGAATGCTATTGGGTTGTCGGAAAAGACATGACGCATTTTTGCAACAAAAACAGAAAAAATACATCATGACTTTTCCGATAACCCAATATATTCTCTCACAAGATACAGTAAAAGCTTGGAATGCAAGTAAGTTGATTTGCAAATGTTCCACAAGTCGAGCAAACATTTCTAATGCATTTTAACTTGGTAAACAAGCGATGTCTTGCAATACGAGTAGTTTGTTTCCGGAACAAATTATGCACGCAAACCAAGATATTACTGTACTTGTATCATCAACATTGGAAATAGTGAGAGACTAGGTTCCACCAGTCCTCGCAGGTTCCCCTTGCTTCCCCTTACATCCTGCGTATCATCCCTTCTTGACTTCCTCCTTGCTGATTTCAAGCAGCATCAAACACAGAAGAAACAACTTCCACAGGCTGTTTAAACAACTCCTACAGCTGAATACAGAGAAATCTTTATAATAAATCCTTTATATGTGTATCTCCTAGTGGTCTGTATCTCTGATTAAACCTTGAGTAATACAGAATTTTTGCAAAGTGCATTTATGTACTGTTTGAGAATATTCAACTGCAGTATAAATCAAGAAAAACAGGATTGATAAAAGAAGAAATGTTAACCATAGATAGTAAATTAACTAATCTTATGAGATATAGGTAGAATTCACAAAATGTGTGAGTAAGCAAGCAGCTTATGAAATGGGTAGAATTCACAAGACATGTTAAATATGAACAGTAAATTAGTAATTTGTAAAGATATGGGGAGAGACACAAAATATAAACTTTGCACGACGCAGGAGGCCAGTAGTGCGGTCTGTCTCGCTTACATCCTGTCCTAAATGTACCGACCACCTTTATCGTTATCTTCCTGCTTCTCACTTATTTTCTGACTAATCTTGACTGTGCTGATACAAATTTTTGAATTTATTTGACTTGCTATCTGCTTTGTAGAGTTAGAGATTTATTGAATATTTTGGAAGCAAACATCCATGACAGGTGGTATTTTAAGGTGAAATTGTTATACAAGGATTTTGTTAGCTGACATTTTATGTAAAGATTAAATATACACAGTTAAGACCCTACTTAAAGCAGTCTAACCACCAAGTTTTTTAAAAAGCTTGATATGACTTTTTCCCATGAAGTGGAGGAAATTTGAAATAAACATAGCCCTAACTTTTTTTACTGTTTATTTCTCCAGTAGCCTACTACTTTAAGAGAAGATATAAATTTATCAGCCAATCATTAAAACATATTTATATCAACTCCCTCTTAATTCATATGTGAAGCTGAACATATATCAGGATCAACAAAATCAAAGTAAAAAGATTCAGTACTGATATTATACCACAGCAGGAGGCACAATTAAAAGTCCATATGAACTAAGAACTTTTAATATTATCTGGAGGATGACAATTTCTTAAAAGGAATTGAAGGGAGTGAAATGGAGGATTTATATAAGTATTCAGCCCTTTAGAGGATCCCATTGGTTCAGCCACTCTTCTCTTCTTCTTTCTAAAGAAAATCCCAACTTTATTCAAAAGCCCAGAAGCTAGAGCAACACCCAGTCTAGGCCCAAACTTGTCATAACAATCTCATCCCCTTTTACTGGTTCACGAACCAGAATTAAAGCCAAGCAATACATGGCATTCCATGGCAATACTAGTTCGAAGGTGGTCATGTGGCCAATCATACTGAATGAAAGAAGAGGTGTTTAAAAGGGGCAGAGAGACACTGTGTTTCTGTATCTGTAGCATACACGTGATGTTAATTTAAATTAACAGAAGATTGCCAACTGAGTGGCGCGGTGGTTAAGCGCTGGCTTGGGAAGCTAGCGGCCCCAGTTCGGGTCCACATATGAGGGCCAGTGACACTGCCCTCAAAAAAAAAAAAAAAAAGAAGATTAAAGGTAATCTATACCTTTCTGCTCTCTCACGTGAAATATATGATCACAAAAACTTTGAAAATATATTTTTAAGCTATTACCCTTTCAAAGTAAATAGTAACTAAACATGTGGCTTTAAAACTTTCTAAGAAGCAGAACCCTTTTTTTCAAACAAAATCTTACAAGATAGTCCAACAAATAAATCAGAGAAAAGGGCAGAGTGGCTTTTATGGAATCTAGAAATGAGGGTTGAGAGCACCGCCCCAATATCAACTCTAAGAAACCTTTGGGCTCTGCAGTATAGTTTTAAAATAAAATGAAATGAGAACGAGAACATCAGACATCATCACTTTGTAAAGTAGAACAAAATCTGCAAACTAACACTAAAATTGAATTAGTTATCCTATTGACAGAATGAGCTATACAGGTAAAACAGGCAGTACTTGAAAGCTAAACGGAAGAAAAAGGCTAATATTTGGTTAAAGGAAATAGGTACTCAACAATTATTTACTTCAACAGCTTCAGAAAGTGAAAAATTATCGTGAGAGATTCCACTTGCTTAACTTTAATTACTTTCCCATGTTCGTCCCACTGCTTGGCTTCTAAGCCTGAATTTCAGAACAAGAGTTTGATCAACTGCTGAGTTAAAAAGATCTCCTACTGCTTTTATCTTTTAGTAAAGCTACTGTCTACAAAGACCTCCCCCAAGAATCATGGAATATGAACTATAGGATTGCTCCTGTCTGGTTGCTTGTACTCCAGCCTGCATTCATTACTTCACCCCATTAACATTCCACGCTGGGAGTCTTTTGCCAGTTTTATGAGGCGAAACCACGAAATGTCAGGTTAACAAAATCCTCACACAGCAATTTCACCTTAAAATACTGCCTGTCAAGGACTTGCTTCCAAGATATTCAATAAATCACTAATTCTGTAAGGCAGATTGCAAGTCAAAATAAAGGCAAAAATTTGCATCAGAACACAATCAAGATTAATCAGAACACAAGCTGATTATTTTTAACTACAACTTTACAAGAGAGAACAGTAGGATTTCAATTGTACCTGGTAGCCTATCTCAGTTTCTAATTGTGCTTACAGTTACACAGTTATATTGAACTGTGTACCACGACCATTTTCAATCATTTAGATACCTGACTGGAGATAGTATGACAAATACGAGAGAGCTTTGCAGACATGAACATACTGATTCAAATCCTGGTTCTGCCACTTAATCAACTATGTGTCATTGAGATGGTTAATAGACTCCTTAACCCTGTTTTCTCAACATAAAAATAAAGCAATTAATTCTTTCTTCATTGGGTTATTCTGATTAGAAAAACATGTAAGACCTAAGCACCAAACACAGTGCCTGAAAACAGCAACAATAATAATAATAATAAATGTCAATAACAGTAACCATAGTAAATGTTCAAAATTGTTAGTTTCCTTCCCTCTACCCTTTGTAGAGATAAAAAGTTTCCAATGTTAGTAAGAGTTGTTCAATTTCTCCACACTCTCTAAGTATATCATAAATAAGAAATCTCATCTCTGCATGTACAGTTATGGAGTTAAGAAACTCAGGGTGTGTGAAAGGGAAAAAGAAAAAGGGAAAGTTTGTGGTGTACACATAAGTGAAGATACACCTACTTAACACAGCCACCTGCACCTTTTTCCTTTGTTCAATAAGAACAGCAGAATATAAAATAACTGGCCAAGCCTGTGCTCCCACCCTCTAAACTGAAGATCACTGCCACTGCTAGTATATGGCTCTCATGGCAGTTATTAAACCTTGTTAAATTATGATCTTCTAAGCAGGTATCTTTAAGTGAAACAGCCCATGGGTGAATGTATCTTCACACTCTCTTGACCATGTTACAGATCTTCTGAGGAAGCTTCACACTCAGCTGTAACTACTCTTAGAGTGACAAAACAGAAATTAATCCGAGCGAAAATTGAAACCTGGGCTGGAATTAGTTGCCTAAGAGCTTCCTCATTAAATATGTTGTTGGGCAACTATAAAATACCAGGCACTATTAGCTTTCTCAGAACTGTCATCAAGACCAGGAGAGGATGACTTTTTCAGGCCTGAAATTGTCTCATCAGAAAAATGGGTAGGAGAGGTGAGGGCCCAAAGCAGATCAAATTCACACTGTCCAACACCAGTTTCCCAAAGGAAAGTAATTCATACTGATTCTGTTCTACACTTTTCTGATAAAAAATTATTTGTATAGGTCACGCTAATCATTTCTGTGACTTAATATTAGTGCTGAGGATAACACACATCAGAGTGAACTACCAAGGAACTAAGACAGAACTGTTTAAGAACCACTATACTGCATGTTTTCCACATGTCCTCATTTCCTGCCTAATAATCATTATTCCTTTTCTTTGAATCTATTCCAATTTATCCAAATTCCTCTGTAAATGCAGATAACAAATAGAACAGGAAAAGGAACCAACATAGGACTCTTGCAATAGCTAAGGCTTTGCATATTTATGCTTCCCATCTCCAGTAAAAAAATCCACAAATCTTTGACACAGACACGTGGATTACACTCATATTAAATTCCCAAGTCAACAATTAAATGGGTATTCATGCTCTCAATCTAATCAGCAAAACAAATCTGAAAGAAAATTAATGAATATGAAAAAATTCAAAACACTGTAATTAGTCACATTAGACTAATACGACCAGTACTCATATTAAAAATGTACTTTTATTTGCCTTTTCTGTTCTCTTAAGTAAAGTTTCAGAGACTTTTTTATATGCAAAATTACATGATACATCCAGAGCAACATAAAGAGTAGCGACGGAGTCTTGGGTCCTCAAAACCTCAGAAAAGTTTCCACTCAGAAATAAACTGCTCTCTTTAATTAAATAAAAACATTAGTGGTCTAATAGAAACCTAATTTGATATCCCATATCATGTTTCTTATATAATTGGAGCTAAATACATGATCAGTAGCCTTACTAAACAAGTTATTTGCAAGTGAAGTGAAATTATAAATACTATTCAAATGCAAATTAAATTTCACTGTCTCAGCACTGGAAATGCATACAGAAAAGATTTAAGTTTTTAAAATTTTTATAGGGGAAAAAATCATGGTCATTATCTAATACAGTCATATAAATTACTTAAGCTGATTCATAACATTGTGCATTAAAGAATCTTCAGTTTTTAAAACAACTTAAAACCATCTGAAAAAATGTGAAATATCTAATAGGTTTTCAGTAATTTTATGAATGCTCCAGAATTAGACTACATAATGCTTCAGAATATAGAACGTATAACTGACAATAGTTACTTTGCTTGGGAAAGTGACTGATGTTTATTTAAAGAAGGCAATTGGTTAAATCAGATGAATGCTAAACATTTGTTTAGTTTTAAAAATTTCAGCACTACTGGCTCAAAACCAAACTTAAACTCTGAGTAACCAAAGGTCAAGGACAAGCGGATCTGCAAACGCAACAACGCTTGACCCAAAGGTGACCTGGAGGAAGAAAAGGAAGAAAAAACAGAAAAATTAAGCTTTTCCACACTGTAAATATCAAAGCAAAGTGACTTGCATTAAAAACTTGTATTCATAATAATCATCCAAAATTTATATGAGCTAAAATTTTAACAATATTTATTTGCAGATAACCTCAATACTAGAAAGGTTCACCATTCTATAAAATGTACAGCAGCATTCACAGATTAAATGCTCCCTTTTTAAATAAACTGAATGGCAATTTTAAAATGAAGGCTACAGCCGGCCAAGTAGCGCGGTGCTTAAGCGCTGGCTTGGGAAGCCAGTGGCCCCGGTTCAGGTCCCACATATGAGGGCCAGTGACACTGCCCTCAAAAAAAAAAAAAAAAAATGAAGGCTAGAGGTCCCTTCCAAGATTTTCAAAGTAATTAGTCTCATTAAAGTTGCAGTAGTAACTATTTCACCTTAAGTCTATGAGTAAATGGTTTGAATTAAGATGAAAGTTCAACAAGTCAAATAACAAGACCAAGGTAAGCAAATATTTACTGAGAAAATACAATATGTATACCATAGTTGCCTAAACTCACAGGAGGGGGAAAAACAGAGCTGGAAAAGATGAAGAAATTTCTGATGCTATATTTTAAAAATCTGTGTAACAAAGATCAGGATTAACAAGAAAAGGAAGCTCCTTAGGCTTTTCCAATGGCCCCCACTATCATCCTGATGTTAACAAAACAACATATTTTTTTTAATTTGGATTCTGCGAAACTAATGTTCTTACGAGGTACATCCTTACTCCACAGGTCTCTTTCCAACAGAAAGAAAATCATCACACTCTAATTTAATATTCTCTTGGAAACTGGAGGTCATAACTAGCATTCTCAACTAAGATATACAAGTTTCAACGCACGAAAGTAAAGACACAGGTAACAGCCTTGGTGCCTATTATAAGCAATCACTTCCTCACATGCTTTTAATATTGTGTGATACATAGGAGTTAAATAATAACAAGAGTATTTACTAAGTGCCTACTAATACTGGACAATAAAGCGGTGAATAAAAAGAGACACAGTCCCATCCCACATGAAGTACATGTCATGTACCTAATATAGTATTTGATCCACTTAACAATTCTGTAAGATACTATCTTCTCAGTTTTCCAGAAAGGAACTAGAGTATTAGAGGATAACTAACTAACCTGACCAACATCACAAAGAAACCTATATAATTTTACTAACCACTGCCACCCCAATCAATTTAATAAATATTTATAAAAAGGAGTAGAAGAACTTAGAGACAAATCCAAGACTGTGACTCTTGCCCATAGCCTGTGCTTTTTGTTCTACAGCCAGTAGATTCTATATGAGGGTTGTATCACCCTCTAGGGGCATTTTTGGAAATTAGTGTTTCTGGCTGTCACAATGATTAGGAGACACTGCTGACATTAGGCATCAACCAAGACATTCAAGTTGTTCAATGCTCGAAAAAGTCCTGCAAAACAAAGAATGGTCATGCATACTGTACAATTTTCAAATATCCTGCCAGACATTCATGTGAGTGAAAATCTTTTTATAATTACTTGAATCTAGACTCTAACTCCATTTAACATCTAAAAACACAGTGGTTTTCACACACTTTCAATTAACCCCAAAAGTTCCAGAAATTTAACTATCAGGAATATAGGAGAAAAATTATGTCATTGAGAATTTGACCAGAGGTATTTAGACCTTCAGAAAATCATATCACTCATAGCATTTCCACTTGAGTATTTGCACTGCAAATTTATCAAACATGTCAGGAAGCAAGATTTGTAATTGCCCAATATAACACATGTGGCAGACTAAATGTCTAACCAGAGCACTTCATCATGCCTCTTAGTCTAGTTACACTCTAAATATTGAAATATATTTCTATTATAAATTACTTTACTCTTATTTCTCCCTTAGTATATGATCATGTCATTATGCAAGTATTGATTTCTCTACAAGTTATCAACTTAAAAAAAGTACATTAACTATGAATTTTATAGCAAGGCACCACAGAGTCATTCAATTTGATAGCATTGGGAACCACAACACTAGATAAATTGGCCCCTGACTGTGACACTAACAAGGCTGTATCCTTGGCCTTAAAATAGCATAATTGGAACCATCCCAATTATAAGATTCAACTCTACTCATAAAGACTTTCATATAGGTTACTTTCAATGTCAGTATAGAACTAAAGCTTCTCATTTTATAATTTAAATTTGTTTATTCTTTTCTCTGTCTCAAAATGAGATCTCTCCACAGGACAAGAATAGCTAAACTAGAAGTACCGTATAGAGGCTACATTTTATCATTGAAATTTACTTACTAATATCTCTCTTTTACTTACCATATTCCCCAGTAAGTGTTCAATGAATGTCTGTTCATAGAATGAATAATTGATTCCACAGATTCTTTCAATATCAGTATGTCCATGAACTGAATTATCCAATACAATAACTATTTTATAAATGCTTTCTACTCACAATGATGTTTTGATTGCATATACAGACCCAAATATCACTCACATTCAATATGAAAAGTCACAAGAAGAAGGCTTAATTTGTAGAGGTAGTAAATTAGAGCTGGCATACAATGGCATTAGCTTAATGTCTAAATTTAAAACTAAACACAAGATTTAAAATGCTAATTGTAAATTAAAGTTTCTAAGTATCCTCTAATTTTCCTAACACAAAATACAACAGTTTTTTTGAAAATACATTTATCTATAGGAAACAAGTATCCTCTACCAGTTTATGGATTTTACAGTACCTTGGAATATATACCTGGATTCCTACCAAATGTTTTTCAAAAGAAACAAGTTAAATAACTCTCACCCCTTTGAAAATCCTTGTCAATAGTGAAAAATCCCTCCAATATCTCTCACCACAAAAATAAGACTAATGCCATTGGTTGTATAATAATTGAAAGGTTCAGGGGGGCCGGCCAAGTGGCTCAGTTGGTTAAGAGTTAGCTTAAGCGCGCGAGCTCTGAGCAACAGGGCCGCAGGTTCAATTTTCACACAGGCCAGTGACACTGCGCCCGAGCTGAACTGCCAACAGGTGGCAGGATGGCTCAGCTGGTGTAACAAGACTGCCCGTTCAGTGGTGGACTATGCCCACCCGCAACTAAGACTAAACTGGACGCCTTGACCTGAGCTGCCATCCGGATGGCTCAGTAGATAAAGCGTGCGCCCTTAACAACAAGGCTGCCGGGTTGACTCCAGCATGGGATGGTGGCTACGCCCACCCACAAAGCCAGATGACGACTGGAGCCCTCCACAATGAAGATTGAAGAACAACAATTTGGCTGGTCTTCTTCGCCAATTCCCTAACACTGTTTCCCTCCCCCAATTCCCCAATTTAAAAAAATAAATAAAATAATTAAATGGTTCAGCTTCTCTAGACCTTTTTCTGAAGTTCTGGTCAATAAATGATTATGCAAGAAACAACGATGTGTTGGATGCCAGACCTGGGATAACAGTTGCAGAGGTCTTGTTTATAAAAAAGCAAGCAATACAGCACATGAAGTCATTCCCACTTTTAGTCACAAAAGATGATCTTACAAAGTCTTTCTACACCACTTCACAAGTGGTATATAGCTCCAAGGCTATATACCATTTCCTGCTGACTACATGCAGTTACTTTTTAGTTACATCATGCCCCTACATTTCATTATATATAAGACATTATTGTTATAAAACAGCATTATTTAATGTATCACTAAACAAAAATTCCAAGAAGTCAGTCTAATAAGAAAGTCCTCCATAAAGTTAACACATTAAAGCTGCCAGTGTAACAGAAAATAAAGTCACCAAGCAGAAAGCTAACTTTTTTGACCTAAGATTTAAATTGAGTAGAAAGACAAAAACCAATCTTTGGGAATTTAAGCTATAAGCCAATATTCATGTAGATATGCAGACTGAATCTACACTACCAATGAAGTCCAAAAAATTCTCAAGCAAAGAAGTTTAACTTATGGTATTCTCTAGTAGTAGTGCCACAAAATAAGCAGCAGAAGCAAACAGATATCCTCTCGGACAGAACTTGACCTCAACTCAGGCTACAAGGAATTATAATAAATTACTGATTACACAAGAACTCCCAATTTCAATGATGTTAAAATATGGAAAACTGCAAAACTAATAATCCATGAATTAGCATATAGATGCTTTCAGAAGTAACAAAAACAAATGAAATTATACTTAGGGAACAGCCTAAAAAGTACTCAGTATCTCAATATTTAGAGGTTAAAAAAGAGACAAAAACAAAACACAAAGTTCTAGCTAGGGAATTACATTTTCTTGTTCATAAACTGGAAAAACCTCTTTCTTAAGAAGTAGTGAAAGTAAGATGGAAAGTATCAAAACCTTCCTTTGCTTCTGCATATGTCAGTAAAATTATATAGCTGTACAAGTTCTAAAGACCAAGGATAACAATATCTAACAATTTTTCAAACAAACCAACAAGAAGTCAATATTCTAAAATACAATTAAAAAGGAAATTTAAAGCTTAACCCCATTATCTCTGGTCAAATAAATACATATAAATATATAAATGCCACTTATCAAAAGATTAAAAATGACAGATGAATTTTTGTGTGCCCTTTAATGTTAACTCAGATTCAAAAATTCTATCAGTACTGACCCCATTACTACCTCTCTGACAGAGCCACAGAGAGTGTACTTATACTCATGTACTAATACTTATTTAATTGAGTTAATTAATCACAGCTTAACCGAAATATCTCAAACAGACCTCACACAGCATTCAAAGTATAGCTTGAAATCCAACCCTCCCTCCCTTTTCTTTAAACTGGCCCAGGGGATGAAGTCAATAAATTGTCAATTAATAACATACTTGCTTTGATGATTCTTGAGTAATTTACTGTCATCCCACTTCATAAATTTTTTAGTAAAAGTTCTGGGATTTCAAGTAAGATACCTCTTCCATGGGAAAGCTGAGTTTAAGAGTTTTCTGCTGCCAATAAACCAATAAGACAAACTAGCTGATAATCCTCCCACACTCTACCGTGTAGGTACAAGCACTCAACCAGTGAAAGTTTAATTTGTTCCGCCAATGGCACAGAAAACTACTCAAATTTATTCACTAAATAGGTCTGAACGTTAGTCTCTTACTTTTGGTTGAAAGCCTAAGTTGAACTCATCGTTATTCATAAGCAAAAACAAACACAGTCTTGAACCTGGTAGCATCAGTACAATAAACATAACTAGTATCCCACAGCCAACATGCTCCACTATTTATTTGTTCTATCAACTTCTAATGGGAATTCACTGCTTGCTACCCAAGGTCAGCCTCTTCCAAACACCATTCTTTTCTCACTTAAAAGTCAGATGCCCCTTAAACAACAATGAAGACATATAACCCCTATCACAATGGCCCTTCTGGCACTCTAGATGTCACTTTTACCTCTTGTCCACATAGTCCTGACCTCAGCATACTCAGACTCTTGGCTTCTTACCCACTCTAAGGGAAAACTCCCTAACTGACATATTTATCCTGTCCACAAAGTTCTCAGGCCTCTTACCCTGTAAATGACAGATTTTTATCTTCATGCCCTCCACCAAATGCCCTTAAATCAGCTCCATGGACCCACTTTACATTTATTACAATGAATATGCAAAATATGGGAGAAAACTTTTACATTTCTAGTCATCTGATAAAACAAAGACAATAAAAAGCATTAATACGATAAAAAGCTAAGAATTAAAAAATGACAATGTAAATTAAGTGAGAAATGAGCACTGTCTTTCTAACAGAGTGACTAGCATTAACAAGAAAGCAGGCAAGACCAAATAGTTATTGCCAAAGTGGTAAATAAATAAGAGACAGAAACTAAAAGAATGACTAAGTCAAATAGGCAAAAGATTGGCTTTTAGTCCAATTCCTTACTTTTGCCTTTTGAGAATTATTAGCAATTAATTCTCATTATCTCCCATTAAAGACGGGTTTATCGTGACTGCTACCAAAGATTCTGTTCTCATTCAAAACCATTTATTCCTTCAACCAACTTTTACTGAATAACAACTGTATGCCTAAAACTAAATATTAAGCACTCAAAGATAAATAAGAAATAGTCACTGTATTTGAGTTGCTCATAATTTAGTGGAAGACACTAACAAAAAAATCATAATTTTTGATAGGCACTTTAATGATTCATACGGGGTTACAGAATGGAGGGGAGAACCGTACCTAACTTCCTTGGCAAAAAAATTTATGAATAAATTTTCAATGGAAACAATGTTCCAGTTGAAAACAGTGGTAATGTTTCAGTAGAAGAGTAGAGAGCAGAAAACCAGGGAGCTTCCTGTGCACTGAAAACTGTACACACAAATGAAAATGGTAAGGGAGAATGGCATGTATGTGGAACGGAAAATAGTTCCCACATAGTGGGAGAATAGTGTCCAAATGAAAATACTAAACAATATAAGGCAGATCTGTATATCCTGCTAAGTCTGATCTTGATCCAGAAAGCAATGAGGGAGCCATTAAAGAATATTTTAAAGGAAGTTAAAGAATCAGATTTGTCTCTACAGAAAACTCTGATAGAAACGCCTTAGGATTTGGTGACTGCCCAAATAGGAAAGATGGGAAAAAAAGGAAGGGAAAAGTTTAGGACAATCCCTAGGTTTCTAACCGGACTAATAATACCACCATTCACTGATTGATAGAGAGAATACAGGTCAAAGTGCAGGCTTGGAGTAAAAATGGTGAAATTAATTTGGAACTGCTGAGTCTACTGTGCCTACTAATTATCCAAGAGAAATGTTCCATAGATAACCGAAAATTCATCTGCTGCTCAGGGAAAATGTTGGCACTACAAATGTTAGGAGATAACAAAAATTTAACATTGTATCTTTACAGAACTAATTGAAATTATCCAACACTGGGCACATAATATCAATTCCTTTTAGCCATTGGATACAACACTTTATTCATGAAAAAAAAATGTTTTCTTTTAAAGCAATCACATTTGCCAACAGTAAATATGAACCTTAACATGAACTTC
Organism: Aselliscus stoliczkanus; assembly: GCA_033961575.1. Classification (NCBI taxonomy): domain Eukaryota; kingdom Metazoa; phylum Chordata; class Mammalia; order Chiroptera; family Hipposideridae; genus Aselliscus; species Aselliscus stoliczkanus. The sequence goes on from CM066731.1 coordinate 32,718,353, forward strand.
CTTCTTTCCTTAAACCTGAATACCTTCAACAGGAAAGTGATTTTCGATAAACCAGAAAATAAAGACTACTTTATTTCTGTTTTTTTGGATTCCAGTCCAAATTTCTGCCATTACAATAACATTTGTATGTGCCAAATCTTATGCTAAATGCTTTCCTCACATGAATTCACTTAATCTTTATGACAATCCGATGAGATAAATACCATTATTATTCCCATCTTACCAAGGAGAAAACAAAGTTATTGAGGAATCCAAAAACTTGCCCATGATCACAAAGATAGTACATAATGGAGCCAGGAATCAGTCTCATCTTAAAGCCCATGTTAATAACCACTATACTATGCCATCTATCAAAAATAATATTATTCTAATAAATCAAGATTATGCAAATATCTAAATTTATTCAGAAGCTGTGGAGTACTAAATAGAAATATGTAGAGATGAGTACAAATGGAAAAGCAGATCTCCTTAGTGAGACATTTACAATATAAATTTCTCTCAAAACACTGGGCCACAGTCAGTGTTAAGTAGTTGCACAAAAGAAACATACACTCTAAAGCTTGCTAGGATATCTGTAACTGCTTCAAAATCATATTACATATTTCACTTTTGGATTCCCTGATCCTAGAATGAACCAGCCTTTAAAATAACTTGAAACATGCTTCATTTTTAATGCCACCTCAATTCATTTAATGGTGATAACACTATAGACAAAATACAGCTAGTTATAAAGTTAAAGCACAGTATGAACTACAGGGAAGTTTGCACCTTGTGAGAAGCATGTGCCCATTGCAAAATAATGATGAATGTTTTATCTCTTCTCTTTCTCAACTGGTTTTAAATAACGTAAGACCTTTTTATCATGTTACTCAGATATTATTATTATTGTTACTAGCATTCAGGATCAAAATACTAAAGTGATAATCTGAAGAACTCAGGATTACTATAGGTTACCAGGCATTGTCCCAGTAACCTAGCTAGAGAGTATGGAGTGATGGCCTGATGAATCAAAAAACAGGCATAAAATTCAATTATTTTCAAACCCTTGGATGATGACTTGATAGCAGCCTTGGTGCATGGGAAAATTTTGATGGCCCTGCTTTCTTAAACTGAGTTCCCTTTGAAGTAAGGAACTACAGAGAGACAGAACTATTAATACATAAAAATTCTCTTATTTGACACTAAGTGTTCTAGTTCAACTGACAGGGAAAAATAACCAGTTAAAGTGAGAAATCATAAGAATACATCTACACCCTAAATATTTTACTTAATCATAAAACACAAACATATAAGATCTGACAATAAAGTTCACTTGATGTAACAATATTGCTAACCTTTTTTGATATCAGAGGAATTATTTATTATGAATATGTACCAACTGGACAAACAGTTAACCAAGTTAACTATTTGGAAGTGCTGAAAAGGTTGTGTGAAAAAGTTAGAGGAACTAAACTTTTCACCAATTCATGGCTCTTGCATCACAAGTAGGCACCCATTCACACAGCACTATCTGTGTGGGAGTTTTTAGCCAGTAAACAAATAACTGGGGCTGCCCCAGTGGCTCCTTGCTTGAGAGTTGGCTTGGGAGCGTGGGCTCTGAGCAGCAGGACCACAGTTCGGATCCCACAAGAGGGCAAGTGTCACTGCGCCCTCTACAGCTAAGATGGTGAACAACAGCTCCACTTGGAGCTGGGCTGCCGTGAGTGACCAATGACGGTGTAGGCTGCAGTTCCTGCTGCAGTGGGCTGCCATAAGCTACTGTGAGTGCCTGGCAGCCAGCATGAGCCACAGTGAGCCGCCGTCCAATGGCCGGCGAGCAACTGCCTCAGCTGGGAAGAGTGCAATGATCACAATACCAACACGGGTCAGTGAAGAGACGCCCTCAACAACTAGACTAAAGAATAAAAGAACAGCAACTTGTCAGTTCCCCTTCCCCGATTCCCCAATGTTGTTCCCCTCCTCCAATTCTCCAATAAAATCTTTTAAAAAACAAAACAAAACATAATTATCTCCAATATTGCATATAGCTATCTACCAGCCACATTGTATCTTCCCCAATTTTAGTTCAATCTCCATGATATTTTATAATATACCAATTTTGTTACATTTTACTGTCATCTGCCTGAAAATCCCTGTATTAAGTAACAATAATATTAATAAACAAATTCACTTAGTTTATGACATGAACAGTGACTTTAAAGGGATGTCTTTATACAATGGACAACTAACACAAAGATATTCAGTACCTGGTACTGCAATCATTTAATACATTAAGAAACAATCAAAGTGAGATTAGTGATTTATACCAAGATTGGATTCCAGAGTTAGTTAGAATTCAAGAGTAACAGGCTCCAAGCTACAGATACATTTCTTCCTTCATATAACATGAATCTTTTCTTAGCTATGCTCCATCACTACACAGTACTTTCTAAAATTCCTCTTTGAACTAGATATCAAAATGGTACTGAAAAAAGATAAACATGAAGCACAAATAATTTGCTTTGTTTATAAGTAGTTGCGACTCAAACCACAGCCTGTATTTTGGAAAATATTTTTAAACTTTGCATACGAATGGATTCAATATATAAAATTTTACCTCCAGAACAGAATTACGTAGAGCATATTTTGTGACAGACACAAACACAGACTTCATTTAAAGAAAATAAAATACTTTCTATTATATCTAAATTATTTTGTACTTTTAGTGATCTAAGTACATGTGATGAATCTGAACAAAGTAAAATCGTCTAGGTCTATGTGTTTAATTTTTATAAATTTTAAATATACAATATCTAAACATGATCTTTTAAGCTAAAAACTTCAGAGCCTTACTAAAAAGGCTGCAATCATTAAAAGTAACAGATAAAGCTGGTCAGTAATTAAATTGATCACATCTCCCAGAAGGCCAAAAACCTAGTGGATGACAACAGAACTCAACATTTTCCAGCTGCTGAGAAGTAGAGGCTTTCAGCATTTGGATATACACAGGCATCTTATTTTCCCAGGATTTCAAAGTCCGCATTCAGGCTGCTGTTGGGCTATTATAAATGAGTAATTCAAGTAGGGCATGACTGCTTCTTGTATTAACTTGATAAAGATGTTTCACTCCAAATGCATCAACAGTTGTGTTAAGTCATCCCTTTCACAGGCTGACTGAGGATTACTTATGCTATGCTTTGTTAACAATGAATCCAATAATTTTTTTTGAAACAAGGTTTATTAACTTCTGTATCTGTTTTTCTAAGGCTAAAAATTAAGTTCTACATAATAATTAACTCCAAGTTAAACCACATAAATTAAATACAATCTAATGATCCCAATGCTTATTTTAATTTTAAAAAGTCTTAGGAAACAAAATAATAAATATTCCAAATAACACTGTAAAATTAAAAATTGTAAATGTGATCTTCTGATTATAGTTATCTGAATATATAAATACTGTAGAAGGAAAACTACCTTACCATAAATATATACTAAACACATTTAACAATTACACATTTTATACTTTTACGAAAATATGGACTTCGAATAATACTAATTACCAAACATTTAAAACAAATAATATAAGTCAATTGAAAGTATTTGCAATGCTTACACAATAAGAATTTTCAACTCATATACAGTCTTCTGTCATTCCTGGTTTAAATATCAATCCTTCTTTGAGAAACCTTTCCTGGTATCCTTCAATGCTCCTTTCTTCCACTCAAATTAAATCTTTCTGCTCTAATTTCATATAGAAGTATTTTTCTCCCTATTAATTACAGCATTTGTAAAAGCTAAGCTTGTTTTTAGAATTAGCTGTATACGTATACTACACAACTGGGCCCTGTACTGAATACCTTTTTATACCAACCTCTAGCAGTGCCATGCATGTAGCTAGCAGTCAACAACAAAAAAATAAAAAACAATTCAATGAACTGAATAATCAATGCTGTAGGGTCTGAATTTCTCCATAGTCTTTGTTCTGTGGTGTAATGGTTAACAGTATGAGTTCTAGGGGCCGGCCAAGTGGCGCGGTGGTTAAGCACTAGCTTGGGAAGCCAGTGGCCCCGGTTCAGATCCCACATATGAGGGCCAGTGACACTGCCCTAAAAAAAAAAAAAAAAAAAAAAAAAAAAAGAGTATGAGTTCTAGAGTCAAACTGCCTGGGTTCTATTTAAAATTCCTAGAATGATACCTGACACAGGTGAAGAACTTGAAAAATATTAATATTATACCTATTGTCTCTATCGCCACAAATAAAACTTGCTTCTTGTTCCTTTGGTTCCTTATCTTAGTGAAGGGAGCCCAACTGTGTATTCAACTCTCCAGATCAGAACTCTGGGTGCTTGCCTACTGTTCCCTTTTCCTTAGCCATTACATTCATAATTTTATTTATTTATTTATTTATTTATTTATTTATTTACTTACTTACTTATTTATTTATTTATTTTAGAGGGCAGTGTCACTGGCCCTCATATGCGGGATCCAAACCAGAGCCGCTGGCATCTCAAGCCAGCTCCCAATCACCACGCCACTCGGCCAGCCCAGCCATTACATTCAAATAACCATCACTTCTTATTGATTTTAACACATTACAATACCACAAACTTATGTAATTCTCTCCATTAACATTATCATTTTTTTCGCTGCAACATTCTCCTAATCTCCCTGCTTCTTGTCATTTACCCTCATCCACACTGCTCCCTAAATTGGTTTCTAAAGCATAACTATGATAAATATTTTCTATTGCTCCCTTTTGATACTCAGTCCAATACCTTTAAAATGATTTTAAAGGCCTTTCATAATCTGATGGGACTCGCTGATATGACCAAGCATGAACTCTTATCATGTTCCCATTCCATTCTAAGCTACAATTGCAAAAAACTAATTTAGTTTCCTCAAACCTGACCCACTGTTTCTCCACTAGATAATAATTAAGGTCTCATCTTGGACATGACTGATCCAAGTAATGCTTTCCCAAATCCCAAGTCTTCGTAAAGTGTTTCCTTCAATGTGAACTCATACTATCATGTTTTACTTTAATATATTAATATATTAAACTACTTTAATATATTAATATATTAAACTATAATATTTAAACTATCATTTAGTTATCTGTTTATGTGTATATCTTCTTTCATGAATAAGCTCATTAATAAGAAGTAAAAGGCTCTTTTCCACCTTTATATCTCAAGGTTCCAGCATGAAGTAGATATGTACTGAATGAAAGAAGATAAGTACCTGGTTACTTGAAAAGTGGTTATTTAAGTGAATATATATAATAATAACATCAGACAAGAGGGTCAGACTTACCTCCTCACTCACTAGCTGCTTGACTCTGATGACAACATTTAACCATATGTAAAATATTTGCTTTATTCTTTTCTTCTGGACTAGAAACGATCCTGAAAGTCTCTCCCCCTTAAAACATATGTATTCTTCAACACACGATTAGTAATTATAACAAAATCTTACTTTAAGGATAACTGGCAATTAATGATTTAACAATATCAAATTGACTTTTAAAACGACTCTTACCCAATAACTGCTAATTCAGTGTTGCCTATTTCCTTCCCTCTTTCCTCTCTGTTCAGTGGCTGCCCACCACCTGTCAGTGGATTTTCGACCCATCACTTCCTTTCTTCTCCCAAAGATTATTTGCTAAAAACTGCCTGCCTTTCACTTAAATCAAAACGCACTGGGGGAAGGGGGAGGAAAAAAAAAAAAAAAAACCTCACTGAAAGTTTTCTGTTTTGTACTATCCCAGATAGTTGGCTAAAGATAAAATAAAATTTCAACTATATTTTGAAGACATGTTTTAATTATAAATAGAAAACGAATTATAGGAAAAATAAAGTCATTTCAAACATTTTATAACTAGACTAAAAACTATCTAAGGAAAAATGTAAATTGTGCTATCTTGAAATCTTGTATTTTATTCAGATATACACTAAGACCCCCCAAAAACATCTTCAAAAACTAAGATGTAGACTGTACCTTTCAGGGTACATATGTGCTTTAGAAGTAAAATTTTACTTAAATATTAAAGGAATATAAGAACTACTGTGCAAGAAACCCTACTTGTGAGCAAAATAACCATTATAATCCATAAATAAGTTAAAAATAAGTATTTAGGAAAATAAATATTTTAAAATAGTGTTTAAATTTGTAAAAAATTTCAAATACCATAGAAAAGAATAAATATGAATGGGAAATGACTCATAATCCCATCAAGCATTGATAATAGCTGTCAAAAAGTAATTTTTCTGAGTGTAATACATATAGATTTAAACATATCTTCATATGCATATATTGAGAGAAATTTTTAAAACTACATATAACTTTATTATATGTTAGTTCATATTTTTATTTTTTCACACAAGCTTTTAATATGAACATCTTCCTATAATATGTACTTTCTATTGGTTAATTTCAAAGATGTTCTTCTATGGATATACTCTATTATATAATTTGCCTACTATTTGACAACTAAGATGATTTCTGATTATTATAAATAAGCTGGTGTGAATAACCTTACATTTTAAATACTAGTCTTGAACCAAAATGCCCATCGGTAGATGACTGGATTAAGAAACTGTGGTACATTTATACAATGGAGTATTAATACTCCGCTATAAAGAAGAATGAAATAGTACCATTTGCAAAGATATGGATGGATCTAGAGACTATTATGTTAAGTGAAATAAGTCAGTCAGAGAAAGACAAATACCATATGATCTCATTTATACGTGGAATGTGAAAAACTGAATGAATGAGCAAAGTAAACAGAAACAGTCTCATAGATATAGAGGAAAAACAGGGTTGCTAGTTGGGAGGGGGGCGGCGAAGAGGGAGAAGGGGAAGGGATTAGACAGCATAAATAGGTAACTACAATATTGCCACAGGGATATGAAAGACAGTTCAGGAAATATAATTAATAATGTAAATATTTTGTGGGGTGTCAGATGGTCATATGTCTTGTTAGGGAGACCATTTCATGGATGGAGTAGAGGTTTGATCACTGCACTGTAACACCTGAAGCTGAGGTTGTATAATATCGTATACCAACTGTAATTGAATATATAGATAGTCACGGAATGTGGATTATAATGTGGAAGGGAGTCAGAGGAAGTGTAATAGATATATATGATATGGGGGGGAGGAGTGGGGTGGCTAAATGGAGGAGGGGTGTCACTTTGAGGGGTAAAAAGTATAACTATTGCACTGTGTTGTACACCTGAAACTAATTAAAAATAAATAAATAAATTTTTTTTAAAAAGAACCTAATTAATATATACTTCTGATCAAATATAAATGAGTAAAAACAGCAAATGATCATAAATGTTACCATGCATTATTACCAATTACTAATAAATAATTTTATATGTAAAAATAAATAAATACTAGTCTTGGAAGAGGGATAATAAAGGATGATCACTCTTTAAAGTCCTTAATACATTTTATTAAACTGATTTCTGTAGAGTTCTTAGTCCTATCAGACTCCTGTGAAAGTGTCATCTGATACATTTCTCAGCTTTCAGTTTTATAATTCATTAAATATCAATTTCACAGGGAAATATTTTCCTTATTATTGTTTTAATATCCATTTCGTTGACTTCATTTAATTGTTTAATATGTTTTTGATCATTTGTAGCTTACTTTTGCCTCCTTTGGTCATTTTCCTGGTGTATCTCTATTTTTGTTTTTGTTATTTATCTGTAATTGAGTTCTGCACACTTTGTCCACCATATGCTTACCAATACAGTACTGCAGAATTCCATCTTTTAAGTGGAAAAAAGCAGGTAAGATGTAATTTTTATATTTCAAAAAAGACTTCTTATGGTTTAGATAATACTACATATTTAATTCTCGTAAGATACAATATAATAAATTATCCATAAAAATAAAAATGTCATAATCACAAGAATGTTACTTCTGTAAAGGTTTGGGAACTACTTTTGTGGGTATGCACACACACACTTGCACTATCGCTAGCGCATTCTCTCTTTCTCTCTCTCTCTCTCTCAACCTAAAGCAGTGTCTGACACAGTAAGTATTCAAGTATTTGTCACATGAATGTTTCCTCCAGAAAATCTTTTTAATAAACACATTATTTACCTAAAACCCAGGTTAGGGCATTTATTTACTCAATTAACAAAAACAAAAGAAAAAGCCTTTTTCTGCCAAGTTGTACATATTAGCAAAGCACCTTGCTGAAGGAAACTTCATATGACAAGATTTCAAAAGTTAAATTCAAGTTAGTCTACAGAATTAGCCTACAATTATTTAACAATCAATACCTCCTTTGGACATGAGGAAACTGTTACTTCATCACTGCCCTCTGCCGGTGGTATTATTTCCCTTTAATTTTCCCTCCAAGTACTGAATCTTTGCCTCACAAAATTACGTCTGAACTGCCTCTATATTTAAACCACCCATAGCTAAAAATAGCCTAGCCATCTGGAATTTAGTAAGGCTTGTAGGAAAAAACTTGTGCTTAAGTGAAAAGCTCTACATTGTTTAGAGTACACCCTTCCAGGTTAGCTGCATCTGATTCTATGGGGACTCTATACCTTGCATTATTTTTGAGCTTTCTTACATCTTAAATTGTAGATAATAGCAATTCAAAATAATTCTTGACTATAAATACAAATAAATTCTATCATGTAGATGTTCAATGACCTCCCTTTCCCACTGTGGAAGAAACTAGTTTTGTGTCCATTTCCAATTTTATTACAATATTACTGATCTGTAAAAGTCTCTTTTCTTCAGTTCTCATTCGATCTGGTTGTAACATGTTCCTGGTTCTCTCATTATAATGATGTTAATACTCTCTAACATTTGTCCATTTTATATCTATTTGAAAGTCATTATTTTACTTCAAAAAAAAATTTCTTTAACAAGCTAACTGCAGACTATATGTCCCCACCACACACAGACCAATTTAGAAATAAAATTAAGTGAACCTACAGACAACAGAGCAAATGGCAAAAAATCATTTCCTTTGGGCCATCCTCTATTTACTGAATACCTATCATGTATGATAGGTATGTCATGATCCCTGCCCTTAGAAACTCCTAGTTTCATGGGGAAGGAATTCTATTAACAGTTATAACTGTCACGTGATATGGTCAAAGTGCTGTGGTACAGCTTAGTAGGTAGAAGCGAGTAACCAATTGGAAAGGAGGAAAGAAGAAAGGGGGGAAGAAGAGGAGGAGGAGTTAGGGCAAAAGTCTAAGGAAGGTGAAAATAAAACAAACAAAAACACTCAGAAAAGTGCTCAAACTCTCAACATAATGGATAACTGACTCTCATCATTTATTTACAAAACAAAGCAGTATCATAGGATTATTCCTCTGTATATGGTACTAACTAAAAGGGATATAAAAGCTATCTGTGGAATCAAGCTTCTTCTAGAGATATGGGGCAATTAGGGAAAGAGTCAGGTAGCAATGTGAATTTCACTTCTAAGTGTTTTGTAAATGAACTCCTACTGGTTCACTAAGGCCTCTATACTCCTCTTTTGGCCAATATGACAGCTACTTACAGCCAACTTCAAAATCTTGACAGGAAAAACTCACTTTAAAGACACATTTTCTAAAATACAAAAAAAACTTAAATAATAACAATAAGCTTTTGATCCATATAAAATCTACAAAACATTACACAGTTAATAGTGGGTTCACTTAATCCATTATGTCCTGAAATATTTCTTATACAGCAATTTACTATTTACAAATAGAGCTACTACTTACTTTCTTTGAATACCAGTTTCCTTTTACTATACAAGCAATAAAATAATGCAAAAATTTTGACCTTGTGCTATAAATGAGGGAAACAACCCACAATGCTCAAGAGATTTCTCACACTGGCTTCCTTCCAGAATCTGGGACCTTTCAAAGGAGCAAACAAAGTAATTTCCTGTTGCTATTGAGTCTGTTCCTGACTCCTAGCATCATGGCATCCAGGAGACATTTCAATCTGGAAGGAGGTTAGATTCTTGGACCGGGTAAAGGATTTACTGCTCCTAGGTTCAGAACTGCATACCCATAGGTTTAGAGTTAACTTGAAGAAAAATTTAAAGTGGATAGGGATCAGTTAGATGTAGAGAACATGGTAGGAAAGGAATAGACTCAAGAGAAAAACCTTAAGTTGTGAATGAAAAAAATAATATAGGGTATTATTTAATACAGAGTTATTAATACTTAGGTTTGCATTATGTTTTACAGTTTACAATGTACTGAATAATATAATATTTAATTTAATCTACACAACAATCTTAGCCAGATATCAGATAAAAATATTCTCATTTTACAGATGAGAAACCAATACTTAGTGAGGCTGACTTGCTCAAAGTAATACAGTTTACAATGGATGAATTTGAACATAGAATATATGCGTTTTTATAATTCATTCATTCATTCAGCCTTGGTGTTTATATATTGGTGCTCCTCAATACATTAGAAGTTTCTCTAACGGCAGAGATTTTGATGCATCATTACATTTCTACACACAGAAAACTTGCAATATATATTTGCTGGATGAATGAATAAATGATTACACTAAAAACAATAAAAACATGAGAATGGTGAAAAAAAATACTGAAATGTATTCCTTTACTTAAATAAAGATGAAGTTGAAAATCAACCACAGCACAGAATAACATTATGATTTGAAAAACAAAAATTTTTTAAAATATATACCTCCTTCAATATATATAAATATATATGTTTTAAATATATCTATAAACTCCCTTAATTACTATTCTAGGCAGAAATTTCCATTTCTTGTACTTGAAAACATTGTACTCTGTTATTACAAGATACTTATCAAACTTTTTCCAAAAATAATTATACTCAAAATGAATTTCATAAACCTTTCATTGTGTATGCATGCAAGCATGTATGTATGTCTAAAAGGAAAAAAAAAAATTTTAGTAATTGGTAGGATAAAAAATTCTCTGTGCTACAATTGCAACATTCTCAAAAGGCTATGTCCTGGTTAACTATCGTAATCCTTAAGAAATTGTTTATATTATGATTAAACATCACTTTGCTCCTATATTCCCACAACTAGTTCATATGGTAAAGAGATCAGTAAACTTACTTTTATGCGTAACATCTTTAACATTTGCTCCCCTTTCTGTGCTTGTGATTAAATGTAACATTTTGAAATCCCAAAGTTCTGAGAAAAACATAAATCCTTGTCTCACAGCTGCTGTTTGACTCTAGAAACACATGCATTTTCTTTTCAAGCATCTACCATCAAAACTCCCAAAGGGCTTCGACTGGAGAACACCTGCATCTCTTCATTTAGTTTCAATAACAGAGCCTAAACTCCAAAATTACAAAAATAGACGCTCTGTTCAGCTGTAGTTACATTTTGCCCCTAATTCCCGTGAACAAAAATGCTAGGAGCATGAAATCATTCAGGCAAGCTCTGTCATCAAGAGGATAAGATTTTTTTGCACCAGAAGCCCAGTGGGAACATGATAGAAAACTGGCAACAATTACAGATAAAGTACATAGTAAAGTCCTCAGGGAGGAAAGAGGAAATGTAATAAGATAGATGGGTATAATTTTTACACATTTATGCCCAAACCACAAATGTGAATTGTCTTTAATTGCTACAATATATAAGCATTCTTACCCATGTGTCCTGTCAAAAATACTAAAAACATAACTTCAAGGCAATTCACTTAATTCTACATTGTAAGGAGAATTTTCTGGAACAAAAACATTCCCCATAAATTAGCATTTACAATCTAAAATACTGTCTCCATTTTAAAAACACCTAAAAAATTCATATTCTAACCAGCCAATTCAGAATGGTGAAATAAGAGTGTGTGTATTAGCTGGTATGTTTTAATCAAGAAAGAGAAGTATCCCCCACCCCTATTTAACTATGAATTTCCAGAAACTACAGAATTGTAATTGTGACTTTCCTTTCCAATAACAATGATCAAAAGCTGCCTATATTTAATGGTAAAATATAAAATAACTTTTAATATGACAATCTACTAAAATCAAAAACTTTATTTCTGAAACTGATTACACTGGAAATAGAAAGACTAGCTTAACCTGTATAACATTAAAATGACATTTTAATTAGAGTACTTGTTTTCCATTATTTTATAATAACATCATAATCACATAATATTATTTTTCTAATCTCAGAATAATTATATTGCTTTTTATATATTAAAAAAGTAGCATGTTCATCTCATCCTACTTATACAAGTAACTATAGCCAAACAGATACTTTAAAAGATACCTTCTTTATTAATAGTAGACAAAAATCAATTACATGAAATTTCATAGGAATAAGCGTGAAGTTCTTCATATAAATTTATCACCTAATGCAGACATATAAAGTATGGAAAACTGCCTTAACATAATTTATGTGAAAAAGAACTTCCCAGTGGCACATAAAATCAAGACAAATAATAACTAAATAAAAGTTCACTATACAAATCTGTGAAACACACTCTGTACTTTGTGCTATGTGGAAGACTGTGTTAAATTTTAAAAGAGATATTTTCAAACATGTAGTGGAAATAATCAGCACGGCAATGAATCTGACAAATAACAGGGGGAATGACTAAAATAAATTTATTGTGTTTATCATAGATTATTCAGTTTAAAAAAAAAAAAACTTTTGTGAAACATCTACCACATGCAGGGGAGAAAGAACAATTGAGCTAGTGCTGAAATGGAGAGCAATAGAGGGAAGTATTCCCATTAATTGCAACAGTAAATAATGGAGTATAAATGGGGTGGGGGTGAATTTTATTGAGTTAAATTTTTAAATGTTAGGCACCATTAAAATATACATAGGGATATGGTCAAGAGTTGGCTAAAATTTAGAGTCTGAATCTCAAAAGAAAATAAATGGACAGAGAAATATAAACATATGGTTGTTTGCTAAAGAAAAGAATGTTTGATTAGATCATCTAAATAGAAAGACAAGAACCAATACATAATCTGGGAAAGGACCTATATCCAAGGCACAAAGAAAAGAAACATATTTGAGGAAGGAAATGAAGATGGTTCAGCAAGGACAATCAAGAAACTACACTGTTCTGGAGTCAAGAATTCTGAGCCTAAGATTTTACCCTACTACAGAGAGTAATGAATGCTGAAGAAGACAAGAAACTTTTGAGTCAAAGGATTGTATTACTTATGGCACAGCAAGCTGCATGAATATGAACATATTTGCATCAGTTCCCTTTGTCCACAAGTTCCACAGAAGTGACAACAAAGACGTATCCAGATGGATGCCTGCACATGCAGTGGGATGCATGATAAGAAACCCTAAGTTGAGAAACAAATTTTTTTATAATAGCAGCATGTCTTCCATTGTCTTTAAAGGAAGACACTAGATCTACCTTCCAAGTCTGTTAATATACACATATCCTTGAAGAGACAGTCCAGAACAAAAGGTGGTCAAGTGCTTTCATTAGCGAGATATGGAAAAACACAAAAGACTTACAGAGTTGTCTCTTAATGCCTGGAAGCCAAGAGAGAATAAGGTTTCAACAAAAAGGGTATAGTCTTATGGGAAATGCCCAAGAAAGAAGATGAATACTTAGAAAGGGAAATAAAGTTAAGAAAGATAAGATAATAATGGGTTTTGTCAGGTATACTTATGGTTGATTATTTCATGTCACTTTTAAGACTAAAACCAGGCCAAGAAATGGAAGTTTCAGTCCAATGAATAGAGGATCTAACAGTAAATAGAACTGTCTAACGAAGGCAGATATGGGTAGATGTTCTCTGCAATGGTAGATATATGCAAAAGGAAAAATAAGAGAAAGAAGAAACATAGGGAGAGAAAGGAGAAGGAGGTTACAATATATCATATTAAGAATTTACTGTTTCTCTGTCAAATACATTCAGACCATTTATCATCTGTCATAAATGTTCATTTATTCATTCATTTAACAAAAGATTTCTCAAATATTCCCTATGTGTCAAGTAATGTTAGGCCCTCGAAACAAAATGACAAGCAAACAGTGACTAAGACTGCCCTCATGGAACTCACTGTCAAATGGTGAAGACAGAGCACGTTCAAATCACACAATTATATAAATACACGCCTTCCTTAGTTCTATGAAAGGGAAGTTAGTGAACTATGAAAATGGATGTTAACATAAGTACTTAATCATGCGTGGGGACGGGGGTGGGGCCAAGGCAGCATCAGGGAAAGCTTCCTTTAAGAGGTAGTCATGGAGCTAAGATCTTAAAACTGAGCTAACATTAAACAGGTATAAGGTGAAATGGTAAGGACGGTTGTGAGAATCCCAGACAGAAAAAAACAGCATATACCAAAGTATATTCACCACTGAGAAACTGAAAGAAGGCCAAGATATCTGAAGCATATAGAGAGGGAGACTCATAAAAATGACTTCTAACATGGCTTAGAAATTGAAAATTGAAATGGATGACAACTAAGTTCCTTTAATTTTAAGTGCATAGTACTTTGTGATCATTTTATATTCCTAAATAGCAGGTACCCCAAAAATTATTTATACATTAATACCACGATTAACAGACTCAGAACTTTTTAACAGGCAGAACCTGCAATAAATCATAGACAAAATATAGCACATGAAGAAGAGCTAAAGTCTATATTTAAAAGATAAAGAAAAAAAAAAGTTTAGAACCCATTTTAAAATAAATTCAATATAATTAGTCTCTAAGTGCTTCTACCTCTAAAGGAGCCAAAGAAGCATCTAGTTTTCCTATTTGACCCCTAATATCTACACAAATGTAAGAAACACAAGTCATTAAATGATTCCTATGAATAATAATAATGAATACAGAATGAATACAGAACACAGAACATAGCTAACTCACTGTGTAATTAGTCAAGTACAGAATGCAGTCAAGGGTGGAAAAGAGAAAGTGCAAAGGGAATTAGTTACTGAAACTTCAAAGAAAGCAATTCTGTGACACCATAAAAGTGTGGCTCTTTTGACAATGCTTAATATGAAGAATGGAGATCTTACTTTTATTTTTTTATTTATTTATTTTTTTTGAGGGCAGTGTCTCTGGCCCTCACATGTGGGACCCGAACTGGGGCCGCTGGCTTCCCAAACCAGCGCTTAACCACCGCGCCACTCGGCCGGCCCTAAGAATGGAGATCTTAAAGTTAAGGACTTTTAAAGCTGGGAGATGAAATGTTTAGCAATATTGATCCTAAGATTATATGATAAATATAAACAGCCTAGGACAATGGGAAAATGTCATATAGTTAGAAGCCCCAAGTTCAAGATCCGAGTCTGACTTGCTAGGTACTTGGGACCATTTCTAGACCTTTATTTCCTCTTCTGTAAGACACAAATAACATTTCCAGTGCTGAAAACAGTTCTGTTTTGTATACAATTTACATGCAAGTGACTTTTAAATTGTAAACTATTTTTATAATAAGTTTTACTTATACCATGACTATTTCTTTCAGTCACATAATTCCCATTTATTAATATAAAGCTTGTCCTTTCTCACATTCTTAAGTCTAATGTCAAAAACCTCTGCCTCTTTCTCTGAACTAAGCTTCCCTCAAACCTCACTTCCTAACTGACTTCTGTATAATATCCACAACATTTGTTGGCTCCCAATTTTAATCCCCTGCCTTTAACTTGGGAGCATATGCTCAAAGGCAACTATCTTACACATATCATGCCACGATAGTCAGAAGCCAGTTAGAATGATCACCAGACTCCTCTAAAATATGCAATCAAATACCTCTCAAATTCTATAAATAGAAAGGAAAAATTCACTAACAACCTCACCTGGGCATCTGTCTGTCTCTGAAAGAGACAGTAGTGATTACTTGTGCTTCCCTTTCATTGTTCACCTAAAAGAGTTTACCCAGCATCTTCTTCTATTCAAACCAAACATAAAAGTAAATATAATCATCACTCACTTGCTCATTCAATTGTTAAATGTCTGTTGATAGCATAGGATACGTGGGATATTGTTCTGGACACGGAATACAGCAATGACAAAGAAGCCAAAAACTCCTAACCAAGTGAAGCATAAATTCTAATAGCAGGAAAAAAAATCAACGGATAAATTTGTAATATCTACAGTATGGCAGACTCTGATAAGTACTAAGAAAAACTAAAGAGGATTGGGGAAATAAGAAATGTGTGTCAATGTATGTGCATGAACATGTGTGAGAAAAAAAGAGGGAAAAATTTATAAACAGTGGCCGGGAAAGTACTTGCTGAAACAGTGATATTTCAGTAAAGTCTTGATAGACTGTTAATAAATTATTTATTTTTTTCATTTAAAATTTATAATTTGTCTATACTATCAGTTACACACACACACACACACTCACACACAAACACACACCTCTCCAATTAAATCTTATTATTATTACAGAAACATACGATTAATCATATTATTTTTAAACTAGCTATAAAAATTAATACAAGCTTCTCATAACCATATCATGAATACCTAAGCCATGAATGTAGGTGGCAGTACCAAAGGTGAATGGAAAATGTGAATTTAAAAAATGCCCCAAATAAAGTATGTGAATGTAGTTTAAGTAAAAACACATTATATTTTAGGATTAAAATATGCCCAAAGGAATATTTTCAAAGCACCAAATACACAATCACATTAAATTTTCCATATAAATTCATAAACATATCACTAAACATAACATTAATGTTGAAGACTAGGTGAATTTCCTTAACAAGAAAAAATATAAAACTTTGCCCTAGAAATATCATAGGTATAATGTTTTATAATACTTTACTTCTAGGTCCATACACTAGGTTAGAAATGCAAATACATTTTTGTGACCTTAGAAATGCATTCAAACTACAAAGAAGATATGAATACTGTTATAATATCTGATTGTTATTTAAATAATCTTGATTCATTAACTCATTCTAACTGTGTATACGGCAAAACAAAAGACAGGGAGTCCCTGGTCCAACTTAAGAATATGTGGTAGATAAAAATAAGCTTACTCTCTTCTTAGACAGACAGTCTGGACATTTTAATAACGTTTCAATGATTTAATTATTTGAAAACAAAACCTATCGAAAACTACTATATAGATAATTAAATAAAGGAGTTTTCCAAATAGCATATTAAAGAAACACGATTAAATAGGCATTAACAAAACCGTGATGTTTATTTAACCACCAATCTCTTCTCTCTAAAACGGGTAGGTAAACCACATAAACTAAATCTGGCCCACCTCCTGATTTTTTTAATTCAAAGTTTTATTGAAATACAATTACACCCATTCATTTACATATTGTTTATGGCTATTTTTGTGCTATAACAGTAGAACAGAATAGCTGAGATAGAGAGACCATATGACCCACAAAGCCTAATTATTAGTAAAATCATATCCATTGGCAGTCTTACTTTGGATTTTAGCCTCATCCTCAAATTTTTTTTCTTTACGGTTCAGGGCCGGCCGAGTGGTGCGGTGGTTAAGCGCTGGCTTAGGAAGCCAGCGGCCCCGGTTAGGTCCCACATATAAGGGCCAGTGACACTGCCCTCAAAAATAAAAAATAGGGCCGGCCGAGTGGCTCAGTTGGTTAAGAGCTCGCTCAAAGTGCAAGCTGAGCTCTGAGCAACAGCTGTTCGAGGCCAGCCCGAGCTGAGTTGCCGTTGAGCTGCCAACAGGTGGCAGGATGGCTCAGCTAAAATAAATAAATAAATAAATAAATAAATAAATAAATACCAAAAAATAAATAAATAAAAAAATGACGTTTTCCTTAGGGTTTCATATCCATACTCACCAGGTGGATAACTTCCTTTTAAGAAGTGTTGTCTTTACTGGCACGTTGACAGTGGGTCCTCAGATTTATCTTTCAAAAATACTAATTTCCAGTTTCGAATGTAACACAATTCATCTCTCAAATGTTTTCTGTGTCCCTGCACTACTTCGAATATTCACCTCCATATATAGTCTCTGTCTAGTCAGTTAATTATAACTCTTTTCATGGTTTCTACTTTGAACTTAGTGTAATGTTTAACATATTTTCTATAAGATACAATACCTATTAAATGATGTTAATGGAGCTCTTCTCTTAGGCAACTATTTGAAACCACTTCCTCACTAGCCGATTAATTCTAAAGAAAAAATTCAGCCTCCCCTTCAGGAAATCAATATATAGCTATCTTATTTCTAGAATCATTGACTGACCTCCTTGGCTTTACTAACCACATACTGCTAATATTGGTCTCTACTAACCATACCTTTTTCCCCCCAGTTTTCATTGATCTTTCTGATGTCTCCTCTTAACATGAGAGGTTTGGCTCTGCTATTATGGTGCTGAATAAAATGAAATAGTTTACAGGCAAAGTGCTGCTAGAAAGGAATGTAGTCTAAGACATCCGAATTTGACCTCTGAGTTTTTTTCTTGGTTCCACCATCACCATCTTTTCCTTTTTGCAAAACTACAGAGAGGCCCCTTTTGTGGGTGGTGGCGAACGCTTGGAGTGCTGTGAAGGCCTCTGGCACCCTTCGAGAACACAGGGCGGTGAGGCACTGCCTGCCCGCCCCGGGGCCGCACGCTGCCCCTCCACCGCACACACATCTCCGCGCCTAACCATGTGGTCACCAAGTCTTGCTTCTGGTACACTTTGTGTATCAGCTGAAGAAGATCAAGAGGTCTTCAAGGTAAATTGTGTACTGTGGGCAGGTGTTTGAGAAATCTCCCTGCGGGTGAATCTGGCTACGCGACGACTCCCGCAGCGGCACCCACGTGTACCAGGAGTACCAGGACCTGGTTGCCCAGCGCTGCTGTGCCCACTCAGTCCAAATCAGGAAGGTGTCAGAGATGGCAGCCAGTAATTGCCGTGGCCAGCGGTAAAGCAGTTCCACAACTCCAAGATCAAATTCCCGCTGCCCCACTGGGTCCTTAGTCGCCAGCACAAGCCAAGCTTCACCACCAGGAGGCCCAACACCTTCTTTTAGATGCAGGGCCTCCCTGTTCCTGGTCGCCCGAATACACACTTTGGGGAAACCAAAAAAAAAAAAACCTACAGAAAGCCCAAACACCTAATTTTAATATGGCAAACTGTGGGTAACAAAGTACTACTATCCTATGAAAAATATTTTCTCTCCAGTGTTTTAAATTTCTTTTCTTCCTTTCTATGTATTGCATGATATGGTATGTTTTAAAATTCAGTTGGATTAGGTTAATATGAATCTAAGATTGTTATACATACAACTGAATTAACTCTCATATAAAATAAAATCATTATTACTTATAATGATAAACACATCATTTATCAAAAATGATACAAAATATTTCATGTGTATTTTCAAAGAGCACAACTGCAGAATATAATGGACACAAATGTTTTTAAAAGGTCCAATTTTAAAAGCCTTATTGGAAAAGAAAATGCTATGTAAGTGAATAATGATAACTTTGTACTTACCAGAATTGTGGCAGTAATCCATATTCTGGGGAACTTGGACTGTGAAGGCTATCAAATCTGGAGCTAAGAGCGATTCTGGCTTCCTACTCTCATTGAGCCACTTGCTGCTATGAAGGTCTTTAGTGTCAGAAGGACCTTGAAGCAATGGAATCAACTTCTCTTTTCCACTGTCACCTAAACAGAAACATTAATGAAAAAAAATCTTATAAAATATAGGAGTAGCTTGAGGATGCTTGATCTTAAAATACTAACATAACATTTCAGTTTTATTTGGTAATGTGAGCTGTACATTTAGTTGTACCTTAAAAATATGACTGATAAAATTAAAAGCACTTTCAATCCTTAAAATATTGTTTTAATATTTAGCTAATCAATATAGAACATATTCAGAAAAGCTTATTAAAGGAAACAAATTGAACACAGTGTTTTAAATATTCAATGGAATCTGTACCTCTAAACTTATCTAGAAAGTAAATTTGCACTGAAAAAAATTAAACTACAAATAGTTTAAGGGAAGTATTATGAAACAAAGTATTGGTAGGAAGGTGAAGTCAATTACAACTTCAAATTGAAAAATTGCTGGGTTTTCTGTTTAATTTTACTATAACCAACAACATTTTAATTTAATTTTTAGGTGTCATATATATCTATACCTCTTATTCTCCCAAAAAGGATTAAAAAACTTTAATTTCTCTCCTTCATAACCATTCTTAAAACTATGTAGCTTTTTTCTCTAAATAACAATTAATTTATTAAAGTTAAGAAGTATCATCCTGGCACAATTAATAAAAATTTTTAAGTAAAATAAAAAAATTTTAAACCTCTGATTCATAGGAACAATGAGTAAATTCTTGTTTCAGTAACGCTCCTTGTAAAATGCAAGGCCAATTCTCCTATACAGGCAATAAAGTTTTACACGGTCCAGCTGCACATACCTGGGGCTTTGGCACAAATTTTTATTGATCCCACGGTCCCAGAGGCACATTTGACCAATGATGTGCTGCAATACTTCAATTCAACATTCTGGATTGAGCCCTCAAGAGTTGGCAGGGGATTCTTAGATTTCACACCTAATAAAAGAAAACTGCAAATGTACTAGCCGATTGAATTTAAATAATTTTTATACTCCTTCACCAAGGCATTTAAATTTAATTATACTTTAATTATCTACCTCAGATGTTCTTACAGTATTTGCATTAGGCTTCATAGTTTAGTGTTTAGGAGGTGAAAGGATGCAATTTTAAAATAAATGGGTTGAACTCTCATAATTATACATATGTAGTCAGCTCTTGATTAGTCTAGCTCAAGAAATAAAAGTAAATATTTTAAGCAAATATTTATTTAAAAAACAGGAGATGTTAAAAATCATATTTGGTTTTAGAATGTAAAGTAAGATTTTTATTTTTGAAACAAATTTAACTTATAAATTGAGTTTCATTTAGGCAGAGACATTTAATTTAAAAGGAAAAACTTCCAGAATAAACAGACTTTACAAAATACCTTGATCAGGTGGGCAAGGAGAGAGAAACAAGATAGCTCAAAACAGCAACTAAGTTAAAATGCATTACACTATAAGCAAAACTGCTGTCCCATGTGTAAATAAAAGAAACCAACAGGATTCTATATCAATTAACAAAAAAAGTGGATATTTACATCACTATGCTACTTGGAGAAGGGCATAAAAGCACAGAAGGGAATAATTATCATGAAATAAATGGTAGAGAAAACTTAAATCAAAGGGGAGATACTCATTTTGACCCTGAAGAGTAGGTGCAATTAAACAGGCAGAGAAACTTTTAAGAACATGATACTGACAATACTGCAGATGACTAAAAGGATAATGATGATGAAGAACACTAATCAAGTAACATTTACTGAGGAAGTATCTGTTATGCACATTTCTCCTTCAATCCTTCCAATAGGCCTATAATAAAGATGTTTGTTATTCTCATTTTCAGATTAAGAGACAATGGATTAGAGGTGTTAAGTAATTTTTACCCAAAGTCCTATACTTAGTGAAAGCTTCATGCAATTTGATCCCATCACAGACTTTACCACTTATTTTGTCTATATTCATAAACATCTACAAACATAATTTCCCTTCTTTTCCCTATTTCACATTTTAATCAAATATATACTACCTTTCATATTTGATCCTCCTTTAAGGAAAACTATGTATGAATAATAAGAAAACCATAAACTTCCCATGATAAATATATTAAACATTCTTCTGAAAATTTTTTATCTCAAACTTTAGTGTGTTCAAGAAGCACCATAAGCCTCTAAGAATCTTCCTGAGATGCACTCCAGAAATCGGCACTTTAACACACTACATGATGTGCAAATGATTAAAGGACATCATCTGAAGAAACACCTCCTCACATACTAACCCTTACTTCAGAGGGAACTGTTAATTTACTAATTTCTATTAGGCTGTTACAAAAATCATGTATTGATTGGTTGCTATTTTCCAATATTCACCACCTGTGTTGTTTCCATTTGAAGTAGTATCTATTATCTTCAAAGCAGGAGTCTAAAATGTTGTGCATTTATATATTTTTCTGATTTTATCAGATTTTTATCAGATTCCCAAAACCCATAACTCAAAAAACTTAAGAAGCAGTATCTCATAAAATTAAACGATGTCAACAATACTTACATAAACATAGTAGTAGCACCTAACATTCACTGAGTACTTACTAAGTGCCACGCACTATGTCTAGTTTATGTTATTTATTCATCACACACCCAACCCAAAAAAACAGATGCAGTTATGACTATTCTATTTTCGATATGGGATAATCAATACTCAGAAAAATAAAGATTTTTGCTCAAGGTTCAAGTCAGAAAGTGGCAAGACCTGGATCACATTTGTCGCTATAAGAAAGGAAGCTAAGCTACCCTACATATTTAACATCCACTGTGGTGGCAGGAAGTTATAATTAGTGGGTAATTTACCCTGCTTCAATCATTATGTTAAATGATGAGAGGGATACAAAATGGAATAATACCCTCCCCTGGCCCTCAAGCCCCCACAGTCAAACTCTCCTTCTGTGCCAATGTTGCAAAAATATAAAGAACCAAGACAGGGGTTAGCAGACAACAGCTACTGAAAGATACTCTCAAGAGTTGCTGATTTGATGATGGTATTCAGAACAAAAAGAACTGAATCAGTTTGGGCAGATGCAAAAGCAAATGAATATGAACAGGCCAAAGTGGGTTTGTTTTCAAATTATTTTATAACACTACTTTTTTCACAGTTTACAAAGCTTAGGACTCTACCTTGAATCACAAATGGTGGGTCTTTGTTAATATCTAATGCATATTACATATGACTCTTACCAGAAGAAGCTGCCAAAAACCTCATCTAATAGAATCTTTATATAAGCTTCTTGATTTTAGACTAATACTACCAAGAACTTAGTTCACATTTGTATGACCATTACATTTCTCAAATATTTTAAATTTCGTTTTAATAACTAAATAGCATTATGCACAATTTATTCTTAAGAAAAGCTTTTTTATAATTTATTCTTAATACCACAAGCTCAGATTTTTACAAAACAAATTATTTCTTAATAGAGTTCAACAATGGAGAAAAGTTGCTAATACCAACAATCTTGGTTAATGTAAACTGTGGAGTTTGGGTGATTACCATCTGTCAGTGTTAAGTTCGATCAATGCACCACTCTGATGGGAGCTTGATACTGAAGGAGGCTGGGGGGGAGGGGGGGAGAGCCAGAAGGCATACGGGAACTCTCTGTACCTTCTCAATTTTGCTGTGAACCTAAAACTGCTCTTAAAAAAAAGTCTTAATAAAAAATAACCTTGGTTTCGTTCCACTCCACCTTCAAATAACCTTGGTTTCGTTCCACTCCACCTTCAAACAAGAACTTGTAAAACGCCTCAGATGTAAGCACTACTCAGGTAGAGGAGCAAGAGTCTTGGCATTACACAACTCGGGGCACCATTCACATTGTGTTCTACATGAATGCTGCTTCCTGCAATTGTGCAAGGAAATCTCCTGGTAGGGATGCAACTGATGAAACAAAGAGAGCAAAAGCTCTGAAACTAAAAAAGCACATCTCTGGATGGAGGCAGCATTACTTAACTACTAATTGAGTAGTTTAAGGCAAGCTACTATTTATTATTGTTACATGTGGAGGACAAAATATCATATACTGTTCAAGGTATTTAACTCTAAGAAATCAGCTGAACTTCATACAGAACTTAATTTGGAGATAGAATATTTTGATAAGATGTATAGTCAGCTGGCAAGAGTCAATAAGAAAATCATAAAGACAGTGACATTTGAAACACTGCCTTTATAAAGCACTGTCACATATTTATTCCAACAGTGCTGACCTAGTCCACTAGAGGAAGGGAAGAAGGGATCCCTAAGGTAGTGCAATTGAAATAATTTTACATTGTATACTCTATTAATGAAATCATCTAAAACTACCAAAGGTTTGCAATATAATATAAAATAATGCACTGCTATTTCTTCCTCTGGTAGTACTTGTCCGAAAAATCTAAACTTCTAACATGTTTCTTAGTCTTATGGTAAACCATTAACCATGACTGATTCCTTTTTTACCAACTTTCTTGCCCACCATAATTCTTTCACCCTCACCGAGACCTTAACCCTCAGTGTCAAATCTCGTGTTGAGTGATGAACTTAAGATCCTCCTATAATTATCATCTATAAATTAAAAAAATGAACTAATGACAATCACCTGTATATCTGTGTAGAATTAAAAGATTAAGGAATCAAACCATATGTCAGTTTCCCTCTGTTCCCTCCTTCACCACTGAAAGGTTAAGAAAAAATTTAGGGCCCTAAACCAACAAAGAAATGAAAAGAAACACAAAAGCTGGATGTGCAGCTATCAAAGAGGCTAAAACTGCCATCAAAATTTTGGAAGATAAATATATGATGAAAAAGTAGTAAAGAGATAGAGAGAGAAAAGTACCCGTGGGTAATTAAACAAAGAGGCAACTTGATCTGCAACTAGCTCTGGAAACACAAAAATTACAGGAACTGGGAGTTCAAAAGGCAGGAATGCAGATAAGGCTAAAAAGATAAGGAGTGACTGAAAGTCTAACTAATGACTACAGATCCTTTCCCTTAATTCATGCAGCCATGCTACTACCCCACATGCATTCTGGTAAAAGACTGAAGGATACACTCTGGAAAGGTTATATCAGAAGAGCTTTGGACTAAGGGGTACAACCAAAAGGTCCATGCTAAAAATGGGGAATGTCTCCAACTCTACAGAGGGTATATGTACTCGATAATGAGATCTCCTTTTCTTTACTGTCTAAGAACTCTCAGTGCCAGGCTTATGACCTCCAGAAAGGAAATGAAAGGATTTCTCTTCCTTCCAATTCAGGACGTAGCTAATCCAAGAAAAAGGAACCAGAGATCCTGAGAAAGGTATTTATTAACTCTAAGAATAAAAGTTTCATAAGATAATTATGGAAGTATATTATGATTCATACATACAAATCCATATTACATTAATAATGAATAGAAACTTAAGTAAAAATTGTGACATAATTACATTAGATAATTCATGAGGAATGAAGAATAGAGATAGAGACAAATGAGTGTTGGCCCTAAGCTAAATTCTATTTGGTAGGCAAAGTAATGTCCCTTGAATAGAGATAGAGACAAATGAGTGTTGGCCCTAAGCTAAATTCTATTTGGTAGGCAAAGTAATGTCCCTTCTCCCCAAAGATGTCCACATCTTAATCACAGGACCTGTGAACATGTTACTTTTCATGGCAAAGGAGAACTAAGGTTACAGATGGAATTAAGGTTGCTAATCAGCTGATTTGAAATAGGGAGTTTATTCTGTATTATCTTGTTGGAGCCAATGTAATCACCAGGGTCATTCAACATGAAAGAAGGAAGCAGAAGAGGAGACTCATAGACAGATATGTGATGACAGAAGCACTGCCATAGAAATGCTATTCTGATGGCATTGAAGATGGGGGATAAGGGCCACAGGCCAAGGAATGCAGGTGGCCTATAGGTGGAAAAGGCCAGGAAATGGACTCTCTTCAAGAGGCCTCAAAAAGGAACACAGTCATACTAACATCTTGATTTTAATATGACACTCATTTCAGACTTCTAAACTACAGAACTGTAAGAAAATAAATTTATATTGTTTTAAGGCACTAAATTTATGGTAGTAGAAAATATATAGATAATATCTAAATACGGAAGATAAACAAATGATAATATTTTTTTTCAGAAACTTAGAGGTAAATATCTAAGAATAAGCTGAAAATGACTGTCTATACAAAAGCAGTGAAGATGACAGGGGCCCAAAGGACTACCCATTTTGTTACAAGCCTTGCAAAACTATTATTTAATAAAATAAAACAACAAGTCATTCAGAACACTCAAGCAACCAGGACTCAGGCTACATACACAAAAATAATAACATGACAGGATAGCGAACTAATCATGAAGGTTTCGGAAAGAGGGAAGAGGTAAATTCATTTAAACTGTGGATTGAGGGGATAGCCACCTTAGCAGAGTTATCAAGGAACATTACACAAAATAACAATAGCAAAGCACTTCCAAATGGTTGATATTATAGTAAACGGTAAGCATTTCAGAGGAAGAATAAAGGCAGAGGGAGATTCATCACATAAGAAGAAAGTGGAAGTCTGAACCAAAGTGGCTGGGTAGGCAAGGAAAAATAAAGAGGTGTAACAAAAAAGAAAAGGTGGCTAGTTCTAAGACTCCAGAAGTGACAAAAATTGCAAATGGCTCCCTCTGATAACAAGCAGACAGGAAGAGACAGCAAACTTTAAAAGGTAGTGATTATTTTGTTATTGTTGTTTATAATGATTTTGTTGTTTTTAATATGGAAAAGCAAATGAAGTGACCTTCTAGGATTGAATTAAGCCAAAATATCTGGGTGAAAATATCACTAAGTATTTTCAACAGAATATAAAATATAACCACTGAACTATAACAAATTAAATAGTAAGAAATAAAAAGTAATCTCAAAATTGTACTTCACAGTGATGTTTAGATGACAGACCAAAATTAAATATTCACAGGGAGCAAAAACAGTCTTACTTTTCATTGTTCCACGTCACTTGCATCTCAGAGATCCCAGCCCATATTAGCAAAAAGAGAGTCCACAAACATTTACTGACCAGCTTGTCTTACAGATCTATTTCTCTGATTCTTAACTTTTTTAACATCAACATTGGGAAATAAACATCTGACAAGTAGACTCAGCTTCATACTGACAGGATGATAAAGAGATGCCTTAATTTAAAGCAATATATTCTGCCATGGAATTTATGACACAATTCTTAATATAAAGATTAACAATATAAGGACCAACCAAGTGGCACAGTTGGTTAAGAGCTCGTTCAAGAGTGCGAGCTCTGAGCAACAGGGTCACTCATTCAATTCCCGGCCCGAGCTGAGCTGCCGCTGAGCTGCCAACAGGGGACAGGATAGCTCAGCTAAAAAAAATAAAAAATAAAAAATGATTAACAAAATAAAATTTGCTTCTAACTCTAAAATTCTATGAATCCAGAGTTCACTCCTACAGCCTTTATCATATTAACTATGTACACTGCTGGGAAACTATTTTGTATTATTAAGAATTAACCTGCTCCTCTTCAAGCTTGCTTACTTAACTTTGATTGCTGTTATGTTTACAAGTGTGGGAATTTAGACTTTTTTTTTAAGGTTTTTTTATTATTGGGGAATTGGGGGAGGGGAACAGCGTTGGGGAATTGGGGAAGGGGAACAGACAAATTGCTGTCCTTTTGTTCTTCAGTCTAGTTGTGGAGGACGTTACTTCACTGGCCCATGTTGGTATTATCATTGCACTCTTCCTGGGTAAGGTAGATATGTCGTCAGCCTCTGGATGGCAGCTATTGGCAGCTCAAGCTGGCTGCCAGCCGCTCACGCTGGCTGCTGGCCACTCACTGTAGCCTATGGCAGCCCACTGCAGCAGGGGCTGCAGCCTACAGCGTCGCCGGGGCTCGCACGGCCCAGCTCCAGGTGGAGCTGTTGTTCACCATCTTAGCTGTAGAGGGCAGTGTCACTGGCCCTCATATGTGGGATCTGAACCAGGGCCACTGGCATCACAGGCAAGCTCTTAACCAACGCGCCATTCAGCTGGCCCTAGACATTTCTGTGTATGTCTAAGCCATTAGAAAAATAAATCTTTTCATTTGGAAGGGAGGGAGAGTGGTTAGATTACTGAAGAATTTACAATTTAAGGATATAGTCTGAGAAGACTCACCAACTCATTTTGGTTGGAAAGGGCTGGATCACTAGATGGTATGGCCTTAAGAGAATTCCACATAGCTTACCTTAGCACAGTACCTCAAATATAATAAATGTTCAAGAACAAATAATTTTCTTTATTCTTGACATCTCCATTACCAAGTATGGGAAGCTAAAAAACTAACATGAATGTTGGTAAATCATGTCATTAATTTCTTTTCCCTTGGGATGCTTTTCAAAGTTTATGTGTGTCTCCAGCACACTGGGGTCACCACAACGTATCTACTTAAAAGATTTTGATTTATTTTTCTTGTTCAGGATTTGATTCTTAATTTTTTTTTTTTTTTTGAGGGCAGTGTCACTGGCCCTCAGCTGTGGGACCTGAACCAGGACTGCTGGTGATTCTTAAATCTTAAGATTCATATCTTGCATCAATTTTGTGGTTTATAAAAATAATCTCTAGATGTTACCTCTCTCCTAGTTTCTCCTTCTGAGAGTCTTATTAGACATATATAGAATTGTCTCATTCTAGTGTACAGATCTATTGGCCTACATTTCATTTTCATTTCTATTTCCAATGCCACATTCCATATAATTTCTTTACATCCACCTTTGAGTTAACTAACAGTATCTTCTGCTGTGTCTGCTATTTAATTGATTCCATGGCTAAATCGAGGCTATTTAACTAACCTCCAAAGATTATATTTTTCTTTTCTAAATTATCTAGTTTTTATTGACAATATCTGTGCCTCTCTCATATTTTCAACTCCATTTTTTTCTTCTTGAATAATTTTAAACATCGTCATTTTATACTATTTCTGATAATTACATTACCTGAAGTTTTAGGAGTCTAAATCAACTATTAGAGGTCAATGTTAACTCCTGCTCTTGGTGGATTATTTTTAAGTTCTTGGTAATTTAGATTCTGAGTTTACATTTCACAAGGCTTTCTTTTTCAAATACATTGCTCGAGTTGGAAGTATAGATCACAGCAAGTATCTGTGTTTACTACTACAGATCCAGAGGTGTAACCAGTCCACCAAGGGTCACATTTTAAGTTGACTTACTGCTTGCTGGCTCCTAAACCATGCAGGAAATTTAAATCTGAGCAATAACAGGACTATAGTTACAAATTCTCACAGAAAGCACCTTCCCTCTTTCCCATCAAGGCCAAAACAAAGAAGCTTCTTTTTTAAATCAAAAATGGGGCAGAGGGCCAGCCGAGTGGCTCCGTTGGTTAAGAGTTGGCTTAGAATGCAAGCTCTGAGCAACAGAGCCGCCTGTTAGATTCTCACATGGGCCAGTAATGATGCTGCGCCCTGAGCTGAGCTGCCACTGAGCTGCCAACAGATGGCAGGATGGCTCAGCTGGTGTAACAACATGATTGCCTGTTCCATGGTGGGCTAGCAACTAAGACTGAACTTGGCACCTTGAGCTGAGCTACCACCCAGATGGCTCAGTGGATAGAGCATGCGCTCTTAACAACAAGGCTGCTGGTTCAACTCCCACATGGGATGTTGGCTACGCCCACCCGCAACTAAGACTGAACACAGCACCTTGAGCTTAGAGGCCATGAGCTGCTGACAGGCAGCCAGATGGGGACTGGCACCCTCCACAACTAACACTGAAGAACAACAACTTGGCTGGTCCCCTCCCCCAATTCCCCAATAAATTCTTAAAATAATAAAAAAAAGAACGGCAGATTTTTTGATACAGTCTTATCTTTCCACTACTCCTAAAACCTATGAGTTTAGGGAAATGGAACATCAATTTCTAATCCCTCCCTTCTTGAGCCCATCCGTTTTTGGTGTCTAAATGGCAAGCCCACTGATAACTGAGGTTGCCACAACCCATCAGGATTGTCGAAGTTTGAGTGCCTGCTTACCATTTTATTTGTTAGTTTCCTCTTTATACTTTTTTTTTCATTTCTTGCAGGTTCAGCAATTCAGTTAGAATTACAGTGATATCTTGGTTTGTAAGCATAATTCGTTCCAGAAACAAACTACTTATATTGCAAGACACCACTCGTTTACCATGTTAAAATGTATTAGAAATGTTTGCTCGTCTTGCAGAACACTCACAAACCAAGTTATTCGCAATCCAATCTTTTACTGTATATAGGTTATATATTATTCAGCATGAATGTTTGTAGAGGAAAGGTTTTCAGGTTAACCAGTATCCCACACTGCCAGGCATAGAAGAATGATCTGGCCCAAAATGTTCAGAGTGGAAATTGAGAAACCGGATCTGAATCATAATGCACAGGATTTAACAAGCCTTTTGTCAAATTATTCCAGCCATCTCCTGGAGTGTGTTGGTATTTACTCTTCTAGGTGGCAATTCGGGGGAGAAAATGTCTCCAAAACATAATTATTTTCTCAACCCCCTAATTAGTCTAACCATCCAGGACATGTTTGCAAATAGTAGTCAGAGGACACTGACACAAAATATATTCATTATTTTGTGTACTACAGCTAGTGCTATAATCCTTGTATTTAGAACAAAGCTGACTGCTAAATACAACAATAGACATCCATAATACTTTGACAATAAAAAAAGTCATGTCATGCTATGCTATATTTCTTAACTACATCTTTCACTGAGTTACTTGATTTCAAGTTATTTTTTCAAACTGTGTCAAAAATCCACAAAAAGTAAAAAGTTGATATTTTGACTATTTTATGCATTTAATAACATTTTGAGCTGCTTTGTACATAAATGGCACTATTTTTTATTTTAAACCTTTGTTATATGGTAATAAATTTATCATTATATTGAATTTTAGCAAAAAATACTCAAAACATACTAAGTGGCATAAATTAGATTGAAGTATAGTTAAATTAGAATCCAATGGCAATGATGACATAAAAAATTTTATTACAAAGTGTTACACAATGTGGCATACAAAATATCTTTGTTGTTGATAGTGCAAGCCACAGGAAAACATATCTGAACTGGCCCAGCAAAAGAGTTAAGTAAATGTGTAATAGTTTATAAGTCAATTTTTTCCTCCCTATGATTTCATCCATGATAGATGAGGAAGTAACAAGTTGTTGTTGTTTTTTTAGGTTAAACACTGTAGGGCATGCAGAGATATTAAACACATTATGAATGCCAAAATGTACTTAACTACATTATTTCAGTTTCCCTGAAAGTGCGTATAAATCACTGGTTACCTTACAGGGTAATCATTAGCACTGAAATGATAAATGGAGCATTTACGTAAGAGCTCAATAAATGTTAGCTAGTATATTCTCATTATTGTTACTATTACTGCAAACAACACAAGCTTGGATTGAGGAAGTTCAGTTTACATACATTAATGAGTAATGAGGGAGTCTACTGAAAGATACACTAATCGCCAGACCTTTATTCTTATATTTCTGCCATCAAATAGCTATGTAATCTTGGATTTGAAACCTCTGTGGCTCAGTTTCTTAATCTGAAAAAAGTGAGTTTAGGATTTGATTATGACCAAGATATCTTTTAGCTCCAAAAGCCAATGATCAGCTGCAGTAGAAGGAGATTAAACATTCCATAAAAAAATACAACACTGTCATATACCATCAGTATTTTTTTAAAGCAAAGAAAGTTTACACTCACTAAAGGAAGCAGTTATGTTCTTGTACATATGGTAGAAAAAAATATGAACTAGGTAAAGCTAGTGACTTTAGTGAAAGAAGAAAAAAAATCTGTTTACAAACTGTTATTGCAAGGATAACTTTTGAAACCTTTTATATCTCTCCCTGGCCTCTAGCTTTGTAATACTGGGTGAAGAACAATAATTTTCTTTGTGATGCAAATAACGAAGTGATGCAATATTACAGGTTTCTTTTTTCCTACAAATAAAAGGTTTTGCCTGAAATAAAAATAATACCCAATTACTAGTGATTATCATTTAATATTACTCCCACACATGAACTTTAAAAAATAACACTTAGGATAAAACATGAAAATAAAATGCTTAGGAAAAACAAAGTGCCTGCTTCTTGGATTAGGTAACTTCATAACACATATAGGAAGGAAATATATGAAACTAAATTCTCACTAATAACCAAGGGTGAAATAGCCAAAGAAGGGCTACTATGCAAAAGTCATATTATATTAAACTCCATATTCCAACAGCCAAAGTGAGGGAACAGTGAGAGGAAGCCATCATCCTTAGTCACTAAAGAAAGGGGAGGGGGGGGAAACAAAACAACTATGTAAGCATAAGAGCAAAATGAAATGAGATCATTTAAAAATACCACACAGGAAGCCTAGAGTCTATTTTAAAACACCCTATAGTAAACACAAGAAGGAAATTGTGACAAAGTTTTTTGTTTATTTGCTTGTTTTTTACATGGATAAGGATACTAAATAACTAGCTAACAAAATAAAAGAGGTCATAGTAAATGGCAAAGCTATGTTTCAAATTAAGGAAAACTTGTAAGGAGAGGGGAGGGGAGGGGAAAGGTAAAGGATACAGCAAAATAAAAATAAATACAACATTCACTCACTCTGCACAGGACAAGATCATTCTTCTTCCTTATTTTAAATCACATTCTGTTATAGGGAACTCTTAATCCTACCACAAGGTAAAACTGACAAGCTAATTGTTTGACCACTATGAAACCTTGACTCCAACAAGTTATTCTCTCACTGTAGGAACTCTGGCTGCATAAAACCAAAATTTCGTCTTGGTACTTCATCACTGATCTCCAATCCTGACAAAAATCAAAGGCCTACTGCATATAACTGAACTATTTCTTCTCACTGTGGAGGGAGATCCTGCTGACTTAAGGATGCAAGATTTTGTCTGCACCTAAGTAAGATCATCTACTGTTGGTCCCTCACGCATATACTGACTCACTTGTCTCATTCATTCACTCACTTATTTTTTACTATACACCAAGCTCAGTCTGGGGTTATGGCATTAACAAGACCAATTCAGGTTCATCTCTCATGAAATTCTCTAGTGAGAAAGGTACTATTGGGCATTAGACTAATAACTACACAAATTAGTGTGAAAAACACCAAAAATGGTAAGTACAGAGTGCTATACAAACATAAGGAAGGGAAGGATTGAACTAGTCTGGGGAGTCTGAAGAAAATACCACTGAAAGCTATGAATCAGGAGTTATCCAAAAGAAGGTACTGGGGAGAATACTTCACATTCATGTACTGTCCCTGCCTAGACATAATATCACAACCAGCAGAGCAAACAGATGGCCTGTGTAGACACCATCCTCTCAAAGGGCCATGTACCACCAAGACTCATTTTCATAAAGATATTTGTTGAATGAATAAATGAACCCAAGAATCAGTGAATGGTAAATAATACAAAAGCAAATTCACATAAGAGAAAAGACAAACAATAAAAAGATCAATTTTGCTGTAACTAAAAGAAAATAAATTAAAGGAAAAGTGAGCATCATTGGTGTGCACAATCTACAATATTTAATGTTGTTGAGGCTTTATTAAAAGTCATTATTCTTCACTACCAATTCTGTTACATATTCATGGAATGAACTGGGAAAGCAACACATATTGTATGTTATTTTTAAAAGTTTATTATTCATCACCAAATTATTCAGTCCTAGAAATTTATCTCAAATAAATAACAAAAAAGAAGGAACAAATGCTTATAGCAATATAAATTACATCAGCAAAAATCAGAAAACACTTTAAATGTTATGTAAGAGGAATATGGTTAGATACATTATGAAATATCTCACTGAGGGAGGGGAGTATTAAAAGGGGGAAAATGGGATCAAATATATGGTGATGGAAGGAGAACTGAACCTGAGTGGTGAGCATACAATGTGATATATAGATGAGTACTATAGAAAGGTACACTTGAAATCTACGTAATTTTACTAACCGTGTCACCCCAATAAATTAAAAAATAACCTATGTTACTTGATGTTTATGTAAAAGTATACAAAATGTATTTATTAGCAAATGTTAAATCAAACAATAGAACATAAGATGCTATATACAGCTCTTTCCCATCTTGCAAGATGGCGGGTGAAAAAACTGAGAAGCCGGACACAAAGGAAAAGAAACCTGAAGCCAAGAAGGCTGATGCTGGTGGCAAGGTTAAGAAGGGTAACCTCAAGGCCAAGACGCCTAAGAAGGGGAAGCCCCACTGCAGCCGCAACCCTGTCCTGGTCCGAGGGATTGGCAGGTATTCCCGATCAGCTATGGATTCCCGAAAGGCCATGTACAAGAGGAAGTATTCAGCAGCGAAATCCAGGATTGAAAAGAAAAAGAAGGTTCTTGCTAATGTCACAAAACCAGTTGGTGGTGACAAGAATGGTGGCACCCGAGTGGTTACACTTCGCAAAATGCCTAGATACTATCCTACTGAAGATGTGGGAAGCTGCTGAGCCACGGCAAGAAACCCTTCAGTCAGCACCTGAGAAAACTCCGGGCCAGCATCACTCCCGGGACCATTCTGATCATCCTCACTGGGCGCCATAGAGGCGAGAGGGTGGTTTTCCTGAAGCCGCTAAGCAGTGGCTTGCTACTTGTGACTGGACCTCTGTTCCTCAATCGAGTTCCTCTGCATAGAACACACCAGAAATCTGTCATCGCCCCCTCCACCAAAATCGAGATCAGTGGTGTGAAAATCCCCAAACATCTCACAGATGCTTTTATTTCAAGAAGCAGCAGCTGCGGAAGCCACTCCACCAGGAGGGGGAGATCTTCCACACAGAGAAAGAGAAATACGAGATTACTGAGCTGTGTAAAATTGATCAGAAAGCCGTGGACTCGCAAATTCTGCCAAAACTCAAGGCTGTTCCTTAGCTCCAGGGCTACCTTCACTCTTGGTTTGCTCTCACAAATGGGGTTTATCCTCACAAACTGGTGTTCTAAATTTATTATGAAGCACCTAATTAAATGACTGGTCTATTTAAAAAACTGCTGTATACAATATGGTTACAAGTATGTAAAAACTATACATGGAAAAATATTAGAAATTAAAATATAAAAATTTTCATTAATGTAGAGAAATGAAATTTTGTGAAAGTTCATATATAATCTAAAAATTGACTTGTTGAGTTTGGAGACTTAAATACCATCACATAACAAGGTTTCACATTTAAAAATAAAAATAAATAATGTTCTCTAATCACTAGGGTAGAATCAGGAGGAAACAAGAAAAAATCCCTATAAATTGGGTACATAGAGACAAACTTATAAGTGATATGAAAGAGTAGAATATATAAACTTACAAATAACACAGTCTTTCCAATAAATAATTCAAATATAAAAATAAAATGGAAGAATATATCAGAATTCTAAAAAATATATTTAAAAGATATGTACAAGAAGAGGAAGAATAAAAATGATAATGTAATGTATACATAAACTGAGCTAAATTATTCATGGATCAGGGCAGGCCCCATCCCTAAAGAATGAATGTTGCTAGTAGAGTCAGATTCAGAGTAAGATATCATGTCAGATAGTTTAGGTATAGTTAAACTATGCATGTATGTAAATATTATTTATGTATGTATGTGAGATTGTGTATATCTTTTCCTTATTTCTAGGGAAGACTTTTCCTTATTTCTCATGCTAAGTACAACTAAAAACCCAACATTATATATAAACAAAAATAAGAAGACTCTGAAAGGTAGAAAGAAGTTTAGGAACCACAGGACTCACAGAAAGACACAGTGGTGAGATGCATAGGTTTTGTTTTTGCCTAATATATCCCAGACTTAAAGCTGAAGAAGCCAGCAACCCAGAAAAGCCAACAGGTACAGACATAAGAAAGTCCTAACGAAAGCCAGTCCTCCTTAGCCAAAGGACCTGAAGGAGGCATCCCAGCAAGACAGAAAATTTTTAGACAATAACTGTTCTACTCTAGCCAAACACCACAGAAAAACCTGTGGTCCCACTCCAAGCAACATCAACGAAGGTCAATAGGAACCCTAAACTTCCACCTTTAACATGCTCTAACAAGGAACTCCCAACACCCCCACTTATATAGTATACAAAAAGGCTGAATCGGGAACCTGGGCTTCCAATCCAACCTGGCAATAAGGAGGTGCACCTAAACCTCTAGCTGGGGTGGTATCAAAGGAAGCCTAGTGAAGAATCAGGGCTGTCCACCAACTCTCAGCAACAGTGAATCACCCCCCACACCATGTGTTAGCAGAGACCTCACATGGAGCTATAATGACATAATCCAACAACTCCAAGCCAGAGAGGTATCAATAGAGGTCTAAATAGCCAGAATTCCTACCCTAAACCAGAAATTACAGCCTAGGATAGCAATGGAAGTCAAGGGGAAAACCTTGGCTTCTACCCCTACCTGGCAGTAACAAGGGCTCATGTCCCCTTCCACTTTTGGAGCTTTATCAGATGAAGCCAGATAAAACAAAGTTTAAATAAGATACAGTCCGAAAATTAAATCCAAAATACCCAGGTTTCAATTGAAAATCATTTGTCATACCAAAAACCAAGATCCCAAAATGAACGAAAACAAATAATAGATGCCACTGAGATGGCAGAGATGTTAGAACTACCTGACAAAAACTTTTAAACAGTCATCATAAAAATGTTTCTAAAAACAATTATAAACACGCTTGAAACAAATGAAAATTAGATTTAGTAAAGAAATAGGAAGTTATAGTAAAAAGAAGAGGAAGAACAAGAGGAAGAGAATGAAGATGACATAAAAAGGAACCAAAAAGAAATTTTAGAATTGGAAAATGTAGTAACAGAAAAAAGGAGCTCAATGGATAAATTCAATACCAGAATGGAGAAGAAAAAGTAAATAATCTCTTGACTGGAAAATGAAACAAAAGAAATTATCCACTATGAACCATAGACAAAATGGGGGCAGGGGGAGGGGAACAGAATCTCAGGGACCTCTGGGACCATAACAAAAGATCTAATATTCATGTCATCAGAGTCCCAAATGAAAGGTAGGGCTCAAAAACTATATGAAGAAATAATGGCTGAAAACTTCCCAAATTTGGCAAAAGACATAAACTTGAAAATTAAGAAACAGAGCTAACCCCAAACAGAGTACTCAAAGAAATCAAAACACATTACAGGTAAACTTCTGAAAACCAAAGACTGTGGAGAAAAAAAATCTTCAAAAAAGCAAAAGAGAAATGACACCTTACCCAAAGAAGAAAAACAATTCAAATGACAGCAAATTTTTCATTAGAAACCATAAAGTGCAATAGGAAGTGGCACAACATTTTTCAACCGCTGACAATATCCTTCAGGATTGAAGAGGAAAACCAGACATTCTCAGATGAAGGAAAACTAAGAAAATTTGTAATGTTTTAAGTATTTAACTTAGTGGAACTTTTAGATTTGGAAATTTCAGTCCAAAAGAAAAGAACTTTTAGGTAGCAGACCTACTCTAAAAGAAAAGCTAAAGTAAGTTTTCTAAACAGAAAGAATAAGGAATTTTGAAATATTAGGGGGCAAAAAAGAAAATAAGCAAAAGTAGGATAAACATAATAGACTTTCTTTCTTGAGTTTCCCAAACTATGTTACATGTTGAAGCAAAAATATATCTGATGTGGTTCTCAATACACTTAAATGAAATATTTACGACAATTATAAACAGGAGAAGGTAAAGATATATAAAGGTAAGGAGATTTCTGCAAATC
Organism: Aselliscus stoliczkanus; assembly: GCA_033961575.1. Classification (NCBI taxonomy): domain Eukaryota; kingdom Metazoa; phylum Chordata; class Mammalia; order Chiroptera; family Hipposideridae; genus Aselliscus; species Aselliscus stoliczkanus. The sequence goes on from CM066731.1 coordinate 32,755,654, forward strand.
ACTTGAACTGGTAAAATGATGGTACTAGTAGGCTTTAATAGTTAGATTTATGAAACGTAAATCTAAAACAATCACAAAAAGTTTTCACAAGATACACTCAAAGAACTACACATAAATCAAAATGGAATTCTAAATAATGCTCAGGTAACCAACAAGAAGGTAGAAAGAGAAAACAGAAGATCAAACAGAAAGCAAATCTAAAATGGCAGACTTAAGGCCTAACCTATAAATAGTTAGATTAAACCTAAATGATCTAAATCTAGCAATTAAAAGACAAGATTGACAGACTGAATTAAAAAGATGACCTAAGTATATGCTGTCTACAAGAACCTCACTTCAAGTATATGATGTAGGAAAGTTGAAAGGAAAAGTTAAAAAAAGGTAGATCATACAAATATTATCAAAAGAAAGCAGAAAATAGTAAGGTGCCACTTCAACAGGATAGCTATTTAAAGAAAGGGAGAAAATCATGAGTATTGTCAAGGATATGAAAAAATTGGAACTCTTCAGACATTGTGGTGGGAATGTAAAATGGTGTAGCTCTTATAGAAAATAATTTAGCAATTACTCAAAAAGTTAAACATACAGATATCATATGACCCAGCAATTCCACTCCTAGATAAATACACAAGAAAACTGAAAACATATGTCCACACAAAAGCCTGTACAAGAATGTTCACAACAGCATTGTTCTTAATAGTCAAAAAGTGGAAAGTCAAATGTCCACCAACTGTGGAATGGATAAACAAAAGTATAGTATACCAATATTATGGAATCTTATTCAGCCATAAAAAGAAACCAGGTACTGATATATGCTACAACATTGGTGACCCTTGAAAATATCATTCTACCTGGAGTCAGATAGAATAGATCACATATTGCATGATTCCACTTACAGAAAATATTGAGAATAAGTAAATCCATGTACATAAAGTATGGAGATTAGTGGTTGCCAGGGTCTGACAGTAAGTGGAAATGGAGAGTGACAACTAAATGGATATGGAGTTTCTTTTGGGGTAATAAAGAAGTTTTAACACTAGACAGTGGTGAAGGTTGCACAATGAATGTAATAAAAGTTTCTGAACTGCACTCTTTAAAAATGGCTAAATGGTAAATGTTATTATTTAATTTAACCTCAATTCTTTAAAAAATATCAGGCATGTTTATATTTAACATCAGATAAAGTAGACTTAAAGAACAATAACAAAAATATTACCAGAGTAGATACTCCAAAAGTCATAGCAATTCTAAATGTGTATGAACCTAACAACATGGCTCCAAAAACTAGAGATCATAGCTGCTAAGAAGAGGAATAAACAAATCCAAAATTCTAGCTGGAAATTTCAATACCTCTCTCAACTATTGACAGAAAAACTAGACAGAATATCAACAAAGATATAGATGATGCCAAAAACACTATCAAACAATAAAATATTTCCAAAATTGTAAGAGTGACAGTATATTTTACAAGATTTAACAATCTAGCTTATTTCTTTCTTCTATTTTTTGTTTCCTTCCCCTCCTCACACATTCAATTGCTCTGTTTTCCAAAGCCTACATACATACCTCATTAATCTGGTTAATCGCCAAAACATGGACTTAAACTGTTTCTGTCCTTAGACCTCTAGCTACTGATAACCAGTCTTTAATTTCCTTGCAATTTTCCACCAGATGATGCATGAATTGCCCCTACCACAGGGTCCAACGTAACATTATCTTGGAACGAACCAGACCCTAAAATACATTTTTCCAGGTATCCGCATACAGGAATCTCCTAACTCCCCCTTTCCTCATTCTGCCTCTTTTTATGTGCCCATAAAACTTCTAGATGGGGGGTGACCGGTTAGCTCCGGTGGTTAGAGCATGGTGCTGCTAACATCAAGGTTGCCGGTTCAATCCCTGCGTGGGCCACCGTGAGCTGTGTCCTCCTTAAAAAAAGAGTCAACAATGCCACTGTAGCATGAAAGCAATGTGTAACCAATAACCATGGCTGTTCCCCAATAAAATTAAAAACAAAAAAACTTTCTGGCTGTTCTAGGAACAGGAAAGATGGCCCTTGAAACAGAGGAATCCCCCATCTTCTCGGAATGCCAGCATATTATTATAGATTAACCTCCTTTCTTTCCACCAACCGTTGTCTCTCAGACTTTAGCTCTCATGGGGAAAGCAGCCAAACCTGGGTTTTTCAGTAATATTGTACAACAGCAAGAGAAAATACATTCTTTTCAAGAGTCTATAGAACATATAACAAGATGGACCATATCGGTCTGGGCCATAAATAAACAACAAACTTAAAAGAATTGAAATCAATAGAATTTGTTATCTAACCACAACAGATTAAGAAGAAATCAATAAGATAATTGGAAAATCTTCCAACGTTTGGAAATTAAACAGATCTAAATATTCCACAACTCCAAGGGAAATACTCAGGGGAAATAAAAAATATACACTGAATTGAAGGAAAACACAACAAAGCAAATTTGTATTGGGTTGTCGGAAAAGTCATGATGCATTTTTGCAGTGAAAAAAATAGAAAAAAAATATGTCATACCTTTTCTGACAACCCAATAGAACACAACTAAAGCTGTGCAGAGAGGGAGTTTTATAGCACCAAATGCACACATTAGAAAAGTAAAGGTCTCCAGTCAATAATCTAGGTGCTCACCTCAAAAGTGCAAAAAAAGAACAAAAAACCCAAAACAATCAGAGGAAGGATATAATAAAGATAGCAGAAATCAATGAAATTTAATTTTTTTAGTATCAATAAAATTAACAAGATTCTACCAAGACCAATAAAAAAGAAAAGAGAGAAGCCATAAATTGCCTATCTCAGGAATGAAACAGAATATAACCACACTCTGCAGACATCAGAGGTTAATAAGGAACTACCATCCATAATTCTGAACAAAGAATTTGACAACTTTGGTGATATGAATCAATAAGTCAATTTAAAAAATACTCCCAAAAAGTAAATCTCCAGGGACAGATGAAGAATTGTGTCAAATCTGTAGAGGGGAATTAATATCCCTTTACTTCATGAAGCTACCCTCATTCTAAAACAAAGACATACCAAAAATGGAAACTACATACAAATATTCCTCATCAATATACTTATGAAAATACTTTAACAAAATATTAGAAAGTGAAATTCAGCAATGAGTTTGTGTATATAAATATAAATACACCATAACCAATCAAGGGTTTTCCAAGAATGGATATCTAGTTCAACAATGGAAAAATCAATGTAATCCACCATATTCACAGACAAGACGAAAAATCAAGATGATACCTATAAATGCAGAAAACACATTTAAAAAAATTCAACACCTATTCATGACAAGAAAACTTTAAGGAAAATAGAAGTAGAGAATAACTTCCTTAACATAAGAAAGAATACCTACAAAAAAAAGACCTAAAGCTCTTTAAAGGTACAAGACTGAATATTTTCACATTAAGACTGGAACAAAACCAAGTGTGTCAGCTCTCGTTGCTCTTATTCAACATAATGCTGGAAGTTTTAGCCACTGCAATAAGACAAGAAAGATAAGTAAGAAATATTCTGGTGAGAAAGGAAAAAAAACCCTATACTTCTTTACAGTTGACATAACCATGTATAAACCTAAAGGGATCTCTTTAAAAACTTCTGGAAATAATAAGTGAGTTTAGTAAAATTGCAGGATATAATACAAACACAAAAATCAATGTATTTCTATATACTAGAAATGAATATATGTATACACAAAAATTTTTAAATCAATATCATTTACAATCATTGAAAAAAATGAAACAAGAGTAAAATTAACAAAACATGTAGAGGACTTGCATGCTGAAACTATAAAATGCTGATCAAAGAAATCAATGAAGATCTACATAAATAAAGAGACATACACTGTTCACAGATTGAAAGACTCAACACAATAAATATGTTGCTGTAGATATAAACAATGTGTTCTAAAATACTAATGGAAAGGCAAATGAATGAGACCAGCTAAATAAACAATTCCAAAAGGAAGAAAGTTGGACACATAAATTTATCTAATTTTAAGACTTATTATACATCTTTAGTAATCAAGACTATACAGTATTGGTGGATGAACACATACATAGATCAGGGGAACAGAACGGAGAACCCAGAAACAGATATTTAAATATGCCAAATAATTTATGACAAAGCTACAAATGCAATTCAGTGAAAAAAAGATGGCCATTTCAACAAATATTGCTACACTAAGTTAACACCCATAGGCCAAAAAAAATGAACTTCAACCTAGTTCTAACATCTTACAAGTAAGCAAAAATGAATCATGGACTTATATGTAAATGAAAAACTACAAACATTCAGGAGGGGGGGAAAAAACAGGAGAAAATCTTTAGAATCAAAGGAAGGCAAAGAATTTCTTGACTTAACAACAGAAGCAATAAAAATAAACAAACTACTGATACAGTAACTTAGAGGGATCTCCAGAGCACTATGTTGAGAGAAAAAAAGCCAATCCCAAAACATCACCTATTACATGATTCCTTTTATATGGTACGTCCATAATAGACAAATACATAGGAACAGAAAGCAAACTAGAGGATAGTAGGGGATGGGGAAGAGGAGGGACTGAAGAGTGGTCATTTAAAGAGTATGGGGTGTCTTTATGAAGTGATAAAAAGGTTTTTAAACCAGAAAAAGTTGGCAGTGCCATCACATTGTAACTACACTAAATAAGAAGTCTGACAATTAAGTTCATGAACTCATCCTAGGAAAAGTGCTACAAACTTCATTCACCTTCGAAGTACTACCCTTAGGAAGCTATGCACAGACGCCAGCTCCTAGTTCACCCTTCAAAGCAGATTTGGAACTCTTTTTCTGGAGTGGCTATCAGAGCTGTCGTCATATTACCCTTGATGTCCTGAGTGTCATCAAAATGTGTTCCTTTCAGTATTTCCTTATTTTTGGATAAGAAAGAAGTCATTGGGGGCCAGGTCAGGTGAACAGGGAGGGTGTTGCAATACGATTATTTGTTTACTGGCTAAAAACTCCCTCACAGACAGTGCCGTGTGAGCTGGTAAATTGTGGTGATGCGAGAGCGATGAATTGTTGATGAAAAGTTCAGGTCATTTTCATCTAACTTTTCACGCAGCCTTTCAAGCACTTGCAAAGAGTAAACTTGATTAACTGTTTGTCCAATGGGTACAAATTCATAATGAATAATTCCTCTGATATCAAAAAAAGGTTAGCAACATCATTTTGACTCTTGATTTGGAATGACGAAATTTTTTGGGCGTGGAGAATTCGCTGACTTCCATTGTGCACTTTTACACTTTGTTTCAGGGTCATATTGATACACCCATGTTTCATCACCAGTGATAACACGGCCCAAAACATCGTCTTGCCTCTCCAAAAGGTCTTGGCAAACTTCAACTATCCTTTGCGTTTGTTCATTGGTGAGCTCCTTTGGGGCCATTTTTGCACACACCTTTCTTATACCAAGATTTTCAGTTAAGACTTTCCTAACTGTTTCTGTATCAATGTTTACTTGGTCTGCTATGCTTCCCAAAGTCAAGTGACAATTTTGCCGCACAGTTCAACAAATTTTTGCAATGTTTTCATCAGTTTTGCTCGATACTGGCCACCCTGACTTCTCTTCATCAGCGATGTGTTCTCTCCCCTCAGAAAAATGTTTAATTCATTTGTACATTGCCGTTTAATTCATGGCATTATCCCCATAAACTTGGACTAAGATGCCCCTAATTTCACTTCCACTCTTGACAAGTTTAATAAGAAATTTAATATTTGTTGGTAGCTCTAATTCAAGCTCAGACATTCTTGCAATGGCAGACATATCCACGCAACAATAATGAACACCACTCAGCAAGATATCACCACATGTTGTGAGACACTGAGATACCAAGGTTATGAAACCTTATGGAGCTGTTTGTACAGTGTTGCCAATGTAAGCGCATGTGGCAAGTTCACGAACTTAATTGTCAAAAACCATACCACTGAATTGTACACTTTAAATTTATTAACACTTTGTAAGCGGGCATAAAAAGCTATATGACGAGTTTACTCGTTTCCCGCAAAAAAATGTGTTAACTGTAAGTTTTATGAATTCCACATCAATAATAGAGAGAGAGGAGAGAGAGAAGAAAAAGAGAGAGGAGAAAGGACAGAAAGGAGAGAGAGAAATCAATCAATAAATCTGGGGTAGGTTTAAAAAGAAAAACAACTGATTCACATAAATGAAACCTAAAACAAATTCAAATACTTATGATTCACAATCTAAAACAAATTTGAATATCTATTTATTATTCTTTGATCTCCCTTTTATATTTATGAAAATTCGTTTGTGGACAAGTGTTCAGTGTTTAAACTATAAGTGCTGTTTTAAAAATAGAAGGGAAGACAACTCTAGGCACTTGTGTATGTAGGTGGGACCACTATAAATCTTTATGGACTAATATACTTTTTAATTTTTCATGATGTTCATCAATAATTGCAAAGCTATCCTAAAAATAGTTATTTTGCATTCCAAAAATGGCATTTATCATTACTAAAGAAAAACTAAAGAATGATTCCTATGTCCCTGAAAATAATTTTTCATAACTTAGAGACAAATTTCATGTACTATACAATGCTTATACTGACAGGTTATTACACCAGGAGAATATTAACCTTCAATCCCGAATCACTCAAGAAATGTTTGCAAGAATACTTTTGGTCTCCTTATCTGGTCAAAGTACTAGAAGCTAAGTGGTGTCTGTACAAACCAATCATTTCACCAGCAGTTTTATATTTCTTTAAAGACTCATATAAAAAGCACCTGCCTAAAGTGAGTAATGGAGTTTTATATTCATTGCACTTAGGAACAGCGTATGTAACCTATTCCGTTTTCCTCCCTTGTGGAATATATTTCAGCTTATATTGCACAACACATTACCAATGCATATAAAGACTCTCTGATCAGCCATTTGGACTGCAGTCAGCAACCTGCCTGAGTGCCTTGTTTTTTTCCCTGCCCTAAATAACATACTCGCTTTATTCAACAACTCAAATGAAAAAAAATCTTTTTAAGACGGTGACCTTACTTTCTTAATAAATATGTAACACATGTATGTGTACTAACTATATTTGGAATACAAATGCTAACACACAATCCTTGAACAGAATTTATGCAGTAATAGTTGAAAACTAGTTGAACACATCATTCCAAGAAAATAAGACAGAAGCCTATATGGAGTACCTTCATGTCTGTTTTCTCTCCTGAGTGACCTACGATTAAAAAATTATTGTAACCACACTAGCAACAAAAGCTAAGCTGATTTACACCCATTAAAGGCCTGAAGTAAGGACAAACTATTATTAAAATTGGATCGATCTCACATCTGCCAGAACCTGACATATTTTCTAGACATTAAGTATCCAAGTCATTCCAAAACTTCCTGCAACAGGAATGAAGGCAAAACTTTAAAAGGGTAATAATGAAGAAAATGTGGTATGCTATTTTGCAGCTGACATAGATCTAAAACCTGAGTACAACTGATAAAGAGAGTCATGAAGATTGAAGAAAATTAAAGAAATGAAAAAAATTAGAAGACTTGCCATAATTCTGAAATTATGGCTAGGTAATATGGTAAAATACTGTAATATCTGTTTTAACATATTGTAATTATACAAATGAATGAATAAAAAGCAAATAGCAGACTTGCTTTTTGCCTTGCTTTTGCAAGGCAAAAGCACCACACACTGCTCTTGCAGGCACCCTCCTGCAATAATTTAAGGCCAATAGCTAGCATCAATTATTGAACATTTACTCAAACACAACTATGTAAAATTAACTTTATTGAGTGTTGAGGTATTCAAAGACATTAAAATATAGTGCCCGCCCTCCAACAGCTTGCAATAAATTAGGCAAGAATAAAAAGATATCCAAAAATCTAGCTAATTCACCAATACATTACATCAAGTACTAACATAAAATTTAGGAAACTGGCAAAGCTATGATCATCAAAGCTCAAATCTAAAGCAGGGTTGGCAAACTTTTCCTGTAATGGACCAGGCAGCAAATACTTTAGGCTTGGTGAGACATAAGGTCTCTGCTGCACTTATTCAACTCTGCTGTTGTAGCACACTACAGTACATAGACACTATCTCGCCAAATAACCAAATAACTGTAACTGTGTACCAGTGAAAAACAGCAGTGGGTGGGTCGGCCGAGTTGCACGGAAGCCAGCAGCTCCGGTTCGGGTCCCACATCTGAGGGCCAGTGACACTGCCCTCAAAAAATACAAACAAACAATAACAACAACAAAAACAGGCAGTGGGCTAGATTCAACCTGTGTGTCACACTTTGCCCATGTCTGTCCTAGAGCAATAGCTCTGAAAGCTGTATCTACATTAGATACAAAAATATTTTTGTGCATTTATTATCATTATTATTAATGACCAACATTCAGGTTCCACCTTCAGAGATTCCAAAATAAGGGTTCTGTTGTGGGACTCTAACTACTGCTCTAGAAGCAAAGAGGTTTTGATACAAGAAAGCTATTAAGATTATGTTCTTGTAAAAAATAAAATAAAATAAAAAATAATAAAATAAAATAAAATAAAATAAAATAAAATAAAATAAAATAAAATAAAATAAAATAAAAAGATTATGTTCTTCCACCCATCAGTTTTGGGGCTAAGAATGAAGAAGAGTTATGAATAAAGATAGGCCAGTGTCTTACCAAGAGGCTTATGCTCATAAGGTTATCTTACATTAAAAATTAATGAAAAAAAAATTAATGATGTCAATCAAAGAGATATCTGCACTCCTATTTTTATTGTAGCATTATTTACAATGTTAAGATACAGAAATACCTGGTCCATCAATGGTTGAACAGAGATAAAAAAGATGTAGTATGTACATGGGCGGACACACACACACACACACACACCATTCATCCATAAGAAAGAAATCCTGCTGTTTGTGACAACAGGATTGACCTTGAGGGCACTGGATGGACCTTGAGGGCATTATGCTAAGTAAAATAAGTCAGAGAAAGAGAAATATGACTTAGTATCACTTATATGTGAAATTTAACAGAAAAAAAAAGTCAAACTCAGAAACAGTAAAGAAGTGAATGTCAGGGATTGGAAGGTGGAGGAAATAGGAAGAAGTTGGTAAAGGGTACAGATGATCAGCTTTAACATGAATAAGGTCTGAAGATTATAACTACAGTTGAAAATGCTATATTATAAAATTGAAGTTTGCTAAGAGTAAAATTTAAATGTTCCCACAAAATACATACAAAACTGTGTGACAGACTTGTTAATTATTTCACAATATATACATATATCAAATCATAATTTTCAAATATACAATGTCTAACCTCACAATTTTATCAATTATACTTTAATGAAGCTGAAATCAGTGATATCTGAAAAATAACTACAATCCTAAATAATTTTAGCGTTATGTAAACTGACATAAGAAAAATTAAAATACTCATATCCCCTCATTTTATCTCTACTCAAAAAATAAATCAGAATTGTTCTAATTTCTAAAGTCAAGGTATCTGGCAAAGAGGATTGTTATCACTAAAGAAAATCAGCAAAGTAGACTCTTAAATTTACAGTACAATTATAAATGTATTCTATTAGTTATCAAGTTCTTACAGAATTCAAGACATGGTGACAAACTATTAGGAAACAAGCAAGACTCATTCCCTCTTCTCTGGATGTTTAACTTCTAGCAGAAACTAGCTAAAGTTTATTGAATTTTTAAATATGTATAAGGCACCATGCACAATGTTGTATATTATTTTTCCTGAAATATCACAAACACAACATGAGTTAGATAAATAGCACTATCACCACTGAAAAACTGAGGATTTGAGAGGTTAAGTAACTCGTTCAAGGTCACACAATGTGATCAAATTGTGACTTGAATTCCAGTTTGATATTGAAGGCTATGTTCATAAAAGATTCATTATCCATTAAAAATAATTACAACATTAAAATGCTTGTAAAACATGAGAGAAAACACAAGACACCTAGAGAACGAGAGAGGATAAATCTATAGAGAACACTCATAGTTGTTCTCTATACGCAAACATGAGTTCCAGTAGATAATTACAATGAACTAATCTTTTACTTCTCACATACTACACACACACACACACGCCTATATTTTAAATACATAAACATGTCTGTGTGTATCTTCTCCAGCAATCTTCCATGATGAAGTACTCATAAAGCTAATGTAATATATATATAGTTCTTCTTTCTATTTTTTTAGTGAGTCAGCACCCTGAAGGACTAATTTTGACAAGTAATATGCTGCTGATTTAGTTTCTCATAACACTATCAATTTTAAGACACATGGACAAAATGATGAATATTTTTAATGCTATTCTGGAACAATCTTCTAAAATGTGTCTATTTTACAGATAGATTAAGATATCTCTTAGAGTCATGTTCCAGTAATTCCCAGAAAAATAAAATGTGAGGATAATTTTTTTAAATACATAAGTCCTCAAAAATTTTTCCTCCATAAGAATTTCTGTGCTATTACCACGCTAGATCCTTACATGCAGAAAGGTATGATATATCTGGCATGTGATACTTTTAAAATCTACATTAATAAAACTCCAAGAGAAACATTAAAAATATTTGAAAAAAGCACACTGTAATATTCACAAATTAGCAATTAACTAAAAACCAAACTATTTATTATAAAAACTGTACTGGTTCAGGTTTCATTGATTTTTAATATCAGTAATTCCTAATGCAACTTGAAACATTTATAATCTTTTAAGTTTCAAAGAATTATTCTATAACTTGGCTTAATTTGTGAGAAAATAGCTTTTATGAATGCCAGTTGTACTTCTTTGGAAAGACAAATGTAAACCTATTTAGTGATCTGATTTTCTCTTTCATCTTGTCTCCAGTTTCTGTGTAGATTTATAATGTTCATTGTTTCCAATTTTAACAAATCACCTAATGGCAGAAAGGAAAATATGTTAACCTTGGAATTATTTGCAGTTGGAGAAATCCCTTTTGTCTGGCCCATACAGGGCCTGCAATCTGTTTTAAACACAGATTGTCTGTCTTTCGTCTGACAGCCACCAAGCTGCACAAATTACTTTCTGCCTGTTCACCTGTTTGCAGCTGCGTCTGTAAGCTAAAGATTCTGCAGTTTGACTTGAGCAACCACTTCAGGATTGATGACATGTGCTGCTGATAAAGTGAGCAATTTGAAGAAATTACTGGCTATAGTTATTGAAAGACATCTGGGCATGAGCTGAGAACTAGAAGCCTTCAATCATGTGCTTGCAACCTGCAGTGGCGGCAGCAGTGTTTGAAGTGATACCCTACTAAAAAGAAGTTGGCCCTGGCACTAAATAACCAAGCATGTATGGAACATAATCTCTCAAATGAGTAATAAAAGGTTCTGTCTTGTAGCTGTAAAAATTTGAGGTTTGGTCCTTTCTTTAAAATATTCTTTGAGAGAAAAAAAAAGGAAGGCAACAATTCGTGGTTTTTTTCTGAGTTAACTTTACATATACAGTATCTCTTATTTCCTATGTAATTAATTTATTTCAAACTGCTACTACTACTGCTGCTATAATAAATTAGTCAACATTTATTGAATACCTACCACACGGGCCATACCCTAACCCTAGAAAGAGCTTTATGTCTATTATCTTATTGAGACTCACATCAACTGGATTAAACTAAAATTACTATTCCCTTCCTCTGGTGGAAAAACTAAACTAAAGCTCCAGGAAACTAGCCTAATGTCACACAACCGTGAATCTGTCTAATGTTGAAGATCTCATTAAACTACTGTGCTCCCTTTCTACTCTGACTTTCTGGAGAATTTTCTGGTCTCTTGATTTACCTCTGATGTGTGATTAATTGTACATTTTGCCAGGGCCATTCTAGCCCTCAAGTTACCCATTAAAAGATGTGGTTTCTATTCCACCTTTCTGTATCATTACATAAAATTTATTCCAAATCAAGCTGTCTTCATGAATTGAGAAGCCTGACTCAATTCTCATACTTCTCAAAACTCATACTTTTAAGGCTAAGAAACAATGCTAAAAGCTCAAACCCTTCCCACATTTGTTGAAATAGATAATAAAAGTTCAAATAAAATTATACCAGAAGTAACAGAACATGCACATCCTTTTATGAGGAAATAATGCCTACTCTTGGGAAAAGAAAAGCATGCCTACTAATGTGCTACTAAACAAAAATAAAGGCATTATTAAAAATATTTATGAGTTTGTAGTTATCAATAACAATGAATAAAGAATAATTAGTAAAGCATATAAAACATTAGTACAAATATAATCAAATAATAAACTATGATAAGGCAGTTCTACAAATACAAAGTCAGAACAAACTTATAATTTACATCAAATGCAAAACTGGATAGCATATTTTATAGCATCATTAAATTTTCTATTTAAAATTAATATGATTTTGGATAAGCACCTGAACTCCTTCTCTCCCCTTACAAGTATTTATAAACCAGCACAGATCAAACACAGTAACATAAAAATCACTAAGAAATCGTAAGTAAAATTAAAATATAACCATTCAAATAACCAGCTCTCCTTGTGCAATGTCGAAAAATTCTCAATTTCCATATATTTCAAATATAGTAAAAGTCAATACTTTTGAAAGCAGTTCAATTTCAACATGCCCATTACTACTGGAAACTATATCCTGAAAAAATTAATACTTTTGTAAGCTATGATAGCTCTTAGAGAAAATGACTACTATATCAAACAATACCCAAAAGGGGAATTCCAATTCTAAAATAAGCAGCAGTTAAGTAACAGATATGAGAAGTCTAATCTGCAAGTATTAATTTGAAGGTCAACTTTCCAACTATCAAATCATTATTCTTGTTTAAGGTAGACACATTAAATGGGGTTCTTCATTTGGTTAGAGGGGACATGTAACAAAAAACTGCCTCTTTCAAAGATTCTTTCGAATAAATGGTTTTTCTATAATTTTTATTTTGGTATTTAAATTTCCATAGTCTTGTAGAATACTATTCCTGTAAATACTGGTATTTCTTTCAGAACAAACTTAAATACATTGGTAAAATGTCACCCAAAACACACTATCATTTCAACTTGTTAAAATTAAGTATACTGAAAAAATACAAAGTCCAAAACCTTCAAGTTAAGGAACTATAAATTTGGCTTTCACATTTCAGTACTCATAAATTGAATTAAACATAGACCTGACCGGCTAGCCACAAAAGAGGATGTATATCATTAATGATTATAATAAATCAAGCCTTTATTTATTCATATAATTATACAAGCAATTATAACATTCTTCCACACAAAGATGATAGTTAAGAAATACCATCCATGTCACTATCCTCTTTCCTAATTGTGTCATGAGTTCATATTTTTAATAGCACCTTTTATTTTAAAAGACCTAAGTCGTGAGAACATTCTCATGTACTACTTCATAACTTTGACACAAAGTACGTATAAAAAGATTAGACTTTATTTGGTATAAAATCAGTTGGCAGTTTTACATCTGTGCATGCAACATAAATACACCAGCTGGCATCTCAAGCACACACACATATGGACTTCAAAACAGAAACTTCCTTATTTGCAGCACTGCCAGGGTAATTTTGTATCCTCTGCATACTACAGCTATTTGTCAGGCCCCTGCAGGTGTGCACTGCACATAAACACACAGCTGTAGTCCAGCAAGCCAAGTGTTCCATCAAACACATAAAGGGAGACCTCAGCAGTTGGATTAGTCATCCCTACAACAGGTCCAGGGAGAACAATATGGGTTAGTATTTTTGGAAAAAGCATGGATGGGAAATTTATGATTATGCTAGTCTTACCAAATAACTGGTGGATTGTGTCATTTTTAAAGCGATGCCTACTTATTAAGTTTTTGTTAGAATAACTGCAGAAAAGTGGAATTTTTTAGTTTTAAATATAACCAATAATCTATAAAAAGATTTTTGAATTCATCTTTGGTTTTTGGAAGCTGCTGTAAGCATGCGTTGGCTATAATATTTACAAATCATAATTAGTATACCTTAAAATATTTACTAGTTTTACATTATATTTTATTATATTTATAATTCTACTTTTCAATTCATATGCATTTAAGATGAACTTGCCAAAGCAAGTACGTGTCCAAAAGTATGTATGACAACATTTAACTATCAAAAGTTACATGCTATATTAGACTATAAGCAAATATTTAGTTCCCAAATACGATATGAAAATACATTACACTACAAATGACTAGGGAAATAAATGAAAATGTAAGACATGATCATTTTGCAATCATGTGAAAGCTCCCAAATTAAATGTGACCTTATTAATATTCCTTAAAATAACAGGTAAGCATTTCAGGCAGTTGATAATTATAACTACTTTAACCACATTTCCTCCAAAATGCTCAAAGTCCACCTGGCAGTTGACAAAACATGAAAGATAACTTAGAAAATGAGCTTGAATGCATTATGCCTAATATACTAATCTTCAGTGAACTTGAGGTCAAAGAGTTTGTAATCAAGAAACACTCGCAGTTTCTGACGTCGGGGGCTTCATGCTTCGTTGTGTCTAGAAGGTACATAAAGGGAGTTAAAAATTATGTTCATCTGATACAAATCGTACCCTTCTACATAAAGCCTAACTTTATTAACTATTACTCTAAATGAGCCACAAAAATGTAATATAAAGTGGGAAAAGAAAACGCAAATGAGGGGGAAGGAGTGGAAGGCTTATAATTATTTAACTAGTATCCTTTAAAATAAATAATCTTGTGTCTATTGTATTCTTTTACGTAACTATAAATAGAAAATACTTGGAATTCAACCTGGATCCCCACATTGCAGATGGGTCCCTGAGGTGTGATTCATGGCTCTTTAAAGCTTCCTAGTAGCCTGAAATGCTCCAGGTTGGATCTGGCTAAGTTTTGGTTCTGAATCTCAGAATAACTCTTTTTCAGCAATTCTGGCTCTAACAATTACATCAGTATCTTTTGTCACAAAATACTGTCAACAAGAAAAGTGTCAGATAGTGAAGATGAGTAAAGTACCTTGACTTTTAATATCTACAATAAAATATATTTAAAACAAATTTTAGTTAACAGTATCTGTTCCCATTACTTATTGTTATGGAACGACTCCAAAACTTAGTGGCTTCAAACAACAATTCATTTTTATCTCTTACAGCTCTGTAGATTTTCTGAACTCATCTGGGTGGTTCTTGCCTACGTCTCTCACACAGCTGCTTTCAGATGGTGACTGGGGCTGGAACATCTCAAGTCTTGACTGAGCTGGAGTCCCAAGGTGGTTTTGTCACTCCCATTTCAGACACCTCCGCAGAGAGGACTGGAACAGTTAGGAGTCAGATAGGCATCTCTCTCCCTCACTCTGTCTTCCTTTACATTAGCCTATATGGCTAGGCTAGGCTTCTTCATAAAATGGGAGTCTGAGGAACACTGGAATTCTTACTTGGTGGCTGGCTTTGCTCAGAGAAAATATTTCAAGTGCCTCAGGCAGAAGCTACAAAGCTTCTTATAATGTAGTCTCGGAACTCATACTATATCACCTTCACCACAATCTGTTGGTCAAAAGTGAGTCATCACAGGGCTAACCCAAACTCACGGGGATGGGCTGATAAAAGGATACAGGAGATGTAATAAAAAAATACAGTGGATGTTTAAATTTAAAAATGTATTACAGTAAAAGACACATTGCCATTAATATCCCTCAAAATAGTCCCCCTCTGTTTCCACACACTTATCCCATCCTTCTTGCCACTTTCTGAAGCAGTTCTGGAAGTCCTCTTGTGAGTGGCTTGAGTTACACTGTCATGGCTGCCTCGAAGTCCTGAATCATCTTGACTTTGGAGAAAGAGCCAGAAGTCACACGGTGCCAGATCTGGTGAAAAAGATGGATGAGGACACACCATAATGTGTGTTTTTTTTTTAATTGGGGAACTGGGGGAGGGGAACAGCATTGGGGAACCGGGGAAGGGAACAGACAAGTTGCTGTCCTTTTGTTCTTCAGTCTAGTTGTGGAGGACATTGCTTCACTGGCCCATGTTAGTTCGTCATTGCGCTCTTCCCGGGTGAGGCAGATCGGTGGCCGGCCTCTGGACAGCCGCTCACAGCAGCTCTTGGCAGCTCACACCAGCTGCCAGCCACTCACTGTAGCCTTTGGCAGCCCACTGCAGCAGGGGCTGCAGCTATGTCCATACGGGAGCAGCCCAGCTCCACAGGGAACTGTTGCTCACCATCTTAGCTGTAGAGGGCAGTGTCACTTGTCCTCATATGTGGATTCTGAACTGGGGCCACTGGCATTCCAAGCCAGCTCTTAACCAATGTGCCATTCGGCCGGCCCCATAATGTTTTTATTTAACTTAAAATGCAGTACCAGAAGCAATGTGTGACATGAAGCGTTGTCATGATAGAGGATGAAATAAAGACACTCACGAAAGAGGACTTCCAGAACTGCTTCAGTAAGTGGCAAGAACGATGGGATACGTGTGTTCTAAGTGAGGGAGAGTATTTTTTGAGGGGGAATAGTGGCAATGTGTCTTTTACTGTAATAATTTTTTTAAAAACATTTCATTGGGAATTGGGGAAGGGAACAATGTTAGGGAATTGGGGAAGGGGAACACTGTTTTTCCAGGACCCATCAACTTCAAGTCAAGTTGTTGTCTTTCAGTCTTAGTTGTGGAGAGCGCAGCTCAGCTCCAAGTTCAGTTGCTGCTTTCAGTCTACTTAGGGGGTCGAGGGGGACAGGCCACCATCCCATGAGGGAGTCCAACCGGCAACTTTATTGATAAGACTACGCACTCTAACCAGCTGAGCCATCCGGCCGCCCACTGGAAGCTCAGCTGCAGCTCTGCTCAGGCACAGCTCACTGGCCCATGTGGAAATCCAACCAGTAACCCTGTTGCTCAGAGATCATGCTCTAACCAACTGAGCCACTTGGCAAGCCCTGTAATAATTTTTTTTATTTAAACATTTTCCTTATCTTTTGATCACACCTTATAAACACTGAGAAACATGGTTCACGGCCATCTTAGGAAACTGGCAACCTCACTATTGTAATATCATTTTTTAAAATTTATTTCAAATTGTTGCTAGTAATCTGTTAATCATTTAACATTTTATTTTTGTGATTATTTTGTTATTTACTAGTGATATTAATATGCATGGATTTGATAATAAACTACAGTGACTAAGGGATAGCAGGTAATATACACATTTCATATTTTTCAAGTTGGTTTCACTGACTCCTTGGAAGTTAAATCTGTACGCAAAACTAATTCTAATTCTGTTTATAGTTTTCAACTTCCAACTATAAACACTGGTGGTTAGCCTCAGTCACCAAAAATGACCAATCTTTATTTTAAGAGCTTAAAATATTCACTACTAAATATTGAAAAGTTTGTCATTTACCTAAATAAGTCACATATCACTTGCTTAAAAGTACTATACCTAGTAAATAATGCTGGGAGTTTTAAGAGACCTCTTAAAGAAAATGAATTGTAGGTCAGAGGAGCAATGTTAATTATAAAAGAAACAGCCTCCTATCTACACACACATACATACACATACACACATACACACACACACACACACACACACACACACACAGAAACAACATACATGAAAAACTATATGGGCATAATATTCTTGTTTATGGGAAGTTAAGAGCAATCTTTATAATGCTAAGAGCTAAATTAAATTATACATTTCCCATTAGAAAGAATTTTCAGGAAACAGGAGAATAAAATGAGGAGGAACAGAGAGAAAAAATATATTTAAAGTTTCTATTTGAGAAGGGACGTTTTGCCCTTTCCCCCATTTAAAAAGTACTAAAAAAAATAAAGTAAAATAAAAGGCAAACTCTCCATAATTACATGGCTTTTCTCAAGTTTATAAAGAGGTTGGCCTAACTCTCCATTTCATCCTAAAACGTAACATAACAACTGGTACTTGTTTTACATGTATAAAACTTTTTCCACACAAAACTGTCAATCTATCTGACCTACCTACCTATCTATCCATCTACCAATAATATACATACATGCATGCCCACACAACATGAATATACATATCATTCTCATAAAAATAAATGTAGTGTGATGCTGTACATGTTGGTCTGCAACTTAATTTTTACTTAGAATCTATCAACCTATCCTCACTATTTTAAAAGATGACTAATATTAAACAGCATAGCATAATCAAAGCATAGATATATGGTATGTTCATACAACACCAATGAAGCACATAAACATTCTGCTGAGACAAAGAAACCAGATACAAAATACTATAAATGACTGCATTTATTTATAAGAACTTCAAAAATAGACAAAACTAACGTATGTGACAGAAATCAGAACAAGAACTGGCTACAGGGATGATCAGAATTGACTTGTCTGGGGACATAAAGAAACTCATTGATACCCAGTCTGGAAATGGTTGAAATTATTTCTGGTTGTAAGACATAGACTAAAACCATGTATCAACAAATCATTTCATACCTTTGCTCCTTTTTCTTCAACTGCAAATAAATAGCTCTCTCAAAATACTAAGTCATTATTTTTCACATTTGAAACAGTAGAGGAAACTGAGGTTCTGAGAGGTCAACTTAACCAAAATCCCATGAATAATCAGGTAAAAGCCACATCCAGAACTCAAGCTTTCTCAGTCCTCATTCAGAGCTATTTTTCCTTTCTCTTTTAATATTGTATTTTCTAGATTGTATTACAAATTTCATTGAAAGTTTTCAGCTGTTCTAAGTAGAAACTTGAAATTGCTCTGCAAAATCTTCCTCATGAGGTAAAAATAAAACTAAGCTAATTATAACACAATTGACATAATGAATTAGAAAAAAGTAGATGAGAAAATAACAAATGGAAAGTTATTCAGATTGATCACACTGAATATGTTTTGAATATGTTTTGGTGGTATAGCTATGGATGATTTTCATTTTATTCTGTCTATTTTCTAGTAATTCCCATAGTCTATAACCTATTTTTGTAATAAAAAAGTATATAAAATGTTATATATCTTATAAAAGAAATTCATTATATACCTTATAAAAGAAATACACATTCTGTTTGACCTACAATCCCACATTTTAGATCCATCTTATAGAAAGGAAAACAAAAAACATGGAGAGAAATTCATATGCAAAATTATCTGCTGCACCAATAACAGTAGTGGAAAAAAGGGGAACACATCCTGAAGGTTCATCAAGAATGGGAATGACTGGGGCCGGCCAAGTGGAGCGGTGGTTAAGCGCTGGCTTGGGAAGCTGGCGGCCCTGGTTCAGGTCCCACATGTGAGGGCCAGAGACACGGCCCTCAAAAAAAAAAAGAATGGGAATGACTGAATAAATAATAGAACGCCTATAATATAAAATAGTATGCAGCTATTAAGAGCAAACTATATTTGGACCATCATTTCATGTTGGAACAATAACTATACATGGTATTAAGTGAAAAGGGCAAGTTCCAGAATGTGCATACCATCTCATTGAAATACACACACATACTCAACACAAACCTACCAATGTGTTGTTAATATCTGTATAAGTATAGAGAAAGTGAGGGGACAAAGGAGGAATGGAAAGGAAATTAACTTTTAAAAAAATATTTCTTTATATACCCATAACTTGGTTTACATGTTAAACACGTATTACTTTTTTAACTTAATAACATAAATTAAATGCAAAAACCAAGTAAACATTTAAATGTTGTATCTTTTATAAGAAATATGTAAGCAAAGAATAACCAAGATTTAAAAGAAAGTATTCTCTTACCAAGTCAGGGAAATACACTACTATATTATAACATTTTTTTTTGACTATTCTTACAAATCAAATTCACAGTTTACCACAGAGATTAATAAAATAGAGTTACTTTCAGGATATGACATTGACAGCACGTCATATATACATACCAAAGTAAACTGTATGGTATAAATGAAGTTAAATTATTATTAATCAGACTGTTGAACATTTCAAACATTTACAGTAATGTTCATTTTTATTTTTCCACAATTATAATAAATAAAACCACTTATAACACAATTTATTCTGCAAAGTTGGATACCCATAGGATAAATATAATGTAATTTGACTGATTTTATCAATCCAAACATGAAATCTGGTGCACTCAAATAAGTAAAATCCCATTCAATGGACTTAAGAGTATTCAAAATTCATTACAAAATGGATGTAACTGTTCAAAAGAACTTCAGGTTTATACAGAACATGTCAGTCCTGCTACTAAATGGTCAGGAGAGTTACAGTCAATCACCTGGGTGCTTATTAGGTTAGACACAAGGGTACTGACTACAAAACAGAATGAACCTGAGAACCTGCATTTGAGCAGCACCGCCAAGTGACTTTTTATTAAAGTATCCAAGTTTTACCACAGGACAAATATATCTAAAACATACTGTTATCAATCACTAGACTAAATAAATCATTCTAGAACAGCAAAATGCAACCATAAGGCATTTTGTGTTTTTTATTATACATAATGCTATTTATTCTTCAATACCCAGTTAATTTCTTAATGTTTAAATTAATCATTTTAATTATTTTCATTTTACTGTAAAGTAAAATAAGATAAACTGGCCAATAACTGTCAGTATTAATATGAAGCATCTACATATTTCAGACCTTTTTTAGATTTTTCATATAAATTAATTTATGAAATTTTAATTTTGTCCCATAAAAATTTTATTATAGTCTAACATCCTTCACCTTCTTAAATTCTACTACAATAGTGCCAGAATACACAAAGAAAAAATTCCTACCAAAATTTAGCTTTTACCAGCTAACAGGTCCAGATTCATACATCCTTCAAAACTCAGTACAAGCATCATCTTTCACTTAACCTTGCCTCATGACCAATTGTTCTCCCACAACCTTCCCAGGCTAGACAATATGAGATAATATTTAAATATTTAATAATTGTTTCCTAAATTTAAAACCTGATAATACTGGAACCAGAATCCATTCATTCAAAACATATTTATTTTGTGCTTACTAACCACAAATTGGTGTTTTTTTCCTATAAAAACTCTTAAACTCATTTAGAGAAATGTATAATTAAATAAGGAATTACAATGAAATGTGATAAGTAGTACGATAGGAGAAGTACAAAGTGCTTTTAAATTATATAGAAAGAGGCCCCTACCCTGATCTACACAAATGGGATGACGGGTAAAAGATTAAGGGAAGAGAACCAGAAAAAGTGAGGGTAGAGTGAGTTGGAGTGCTCCAGGCACTCCATGAAAAGCATGAGCCAGGAACCTGAGGAAGGAACTAGGAAGGACTCTCTACCGGAACTGTTACAGAAGCTCAGTGGGAGTGAAACTCATTGGGGCTGGTAGTGAGAGTGATCTGAGATGAAGCTGGAGAAATGCTTGACGATTTCTCAGTTTAAAAAAAAAAAAAAATGATCACCCCAAACTGCGTATTGTAGTCAGGTAACAAATACTTCCTAAATTAATTCCATATCCCTATAGTTTAGCTTATTGTCCTGACATCCATGACACTTTTTCTGCTTTAATCATGACTTTTTATTAAATATTAATTTTTTCACTTCTTTTTCATTTCTCACTGACAATATATTTCATGATCTGTTTTCCTGTTTACTAAACAAACCCATTATCCTGGTCACTTGCCCTCGCCATTTTCATGAAAGGCTTCAAATGTTACCCTTGCATTGACAGGAGACTGAAAAATAATAGTGATAGAATGCTAGTTATAATCCTCTATTTTTGTAGCATTTTTTTTTTTTTGAGGGCAGTGTCATAGGCCCTCACATGTGGGATCCGAACCGGGGCCACTGGCATCCCAAGCCAGCTCCCAACCAACGCACCACTCGGCTGGCCCTTAAAGTTCTTATCAAGTAATCACAGAAGTATCTATACTGCACATTTGTGGGGTGGGAAAATACCATCAGGTATCTCATTTACTCCAAGAATTAAAATATGATTACAGAACCAGAATTTTTTTAATAACTGCACTATATCTAAGGCAGCTGACACAGCGTTATGAAATGCTATGAGGTTCTAGAATATTCTACACATCACATAATAAGTGTCATCCTTTTTTCTCCAGTTTTCACTTTCCTTCTTTTAACAATACAGTCTATTTAAAAGGGTGAATGTAATAGATCATGATGGTCATTGCTGATTGTAACTAAAAAAAAAAAAAACCCCTTCTAATTCATCTGCCTTCTGCTTCACCAAACCTGGTAAAAATCATTACAGTTTCATACCTAAAAGTTATTAAGAATAGATTTTAGAAATTCCACTGAATCAACAAATGAACTACATACTGCTTATCATTAAAGCAAAATCTGTGAGAACTGTTTTCCAGAACTTAGATTATGCCTCTATGACACACTTGGCCAAAGAAGGTGGATGAAAAACAATAGTGCTTTGAAGCATTAGTCAGCTAATGCACTGTGGTTTATCCTGTGTGGGATGTACACAATAGCTGACCACGGTTAATTAAATTAAACCAGTTCTTGTACTGTTAAAATGTGTTCTGTGTTGCTTATTTGTAAGATACTGCACAACTGCTTTTAAACTTTAAGCTCTCCATTGCCCACCTAAACTAAACATGATTCTGTTTCATTTTTTGGTAATGGAATCATTAGGGGTTACCAGTGTTCTACTGTAACAAAAACAAAAGAGAAAAATTTTGTTTTATTCATGTCACCCTCTATTTCACAGTAAGTGTTTTTAATAACTCTATCTTACGAGAGAACTGAGAGTAAATATAGCATGCATTGACCTAAGGGGAATGAAATAATACACAGAAAATGTTTTCATGGTAGTATTCTTTGTGTACAAATTATGTCAGAAGGTATTTCAGGATTTTTTATTGTGAATTTAGTGTAATACATTATTTAGTTAAGAAAAAAATATTTGACAATGGTTCCAGTTGTACATGTTGAAACTTATTAAGAAATCTTTCAAATTCTGTATGTAATATTCAATCTAATGAATTATTTAATTAAAACAGAAACTAACTTCTGAAAGTTTTTGGTATGAAAATGCAAGATTTTGATGTTAAAAATCTTTCTTCTGAAATTACCCTACATTCTGTATACTTTGGGTAAACTGATAAATATGTCAGACACACAGAAGGAAAAAAAAGAGTTTGCTACTTTCCTATATTATTAAAATACAGCATACCACTCAGCTGTAGCCAAAACCAAATATCACAATAGAATGAATTTCTAGAGTATAAAAATAAATACAGATTCTAATAAAAAAGTAATTATCATTATAATTTTTTAAGAAGGATCTTAAGAGCAGGTTTTAATTTGACAGTAGAGTATATAAACAATTTCTCACCTGTTGTCAGCTACTAGGTTACTTCTGTAGTCTGTAAGTCTACATATTTGTAACACTACCTAAACGCTCAATTCCAACTGAACTAGATGGAAAGGAAGCAAGACATTTTTTTGGTTAACACTGTTATGTTTCCACCAAGTTATTAAGTTTTCATTCCTGTATAGCAATAATTAATTTAAAACCTCCATAGGAATGACTGGTTGGAAAGTATTCTTGTAAAAGTCTGTAATTTTGACTGAGTAAATAGGATGTGTTCTAGAGATCTCATTTTTCCCTAACAGTTTCTTCTTTTCATACTCTTTATATTTTTCCATTTTTATATTTGAATCAACAATTTTTTAGATATTATTCTAGATAACATCATTTTGAGCTGTCCCTAAATATTGATTTATGCCTTTAATTCAACCTTATAAGATGTGAAAATTTCTCAAGTAGGACTTTATCTTGAGAGACTTCTTGCTAAAATAAAAAAAACTAGAAAATGAATGCAATTTTAAAGTTTTATTCATGTTAGTACATTAAATAATTCTAGATTCTACAAAGAACGAAGATATACTACAACCTCTACTGTTTTATTTTTATTGAAGGGTTTAAGCATGTTTTTAACTTAGAAAATTTATAAAGACCTTCATAAAGTTATCTAAATGAGGTATTCTGTTAATATTTATGTTAAATGTCAATCTCTTTACCAACTCATTGAACTTTTGAAGTAATAATTACTTTTGTACATAAAATTTACAGTGTTTACAACCATCGGTACATGTAGTTTTTTACTCTTGTAATAATAAATATTTATACTTCAACTCACTGACAGAATTTCAACACATAAAACCTATAAGGAAATGCTCATTCTCAGTTACATAGAGAATGCTTATCTGTAATTGAAAGTGAATACTCAGACAATAATAATTCCAAGTGGCATGTCTCATTTATTAAACTGATGTTAGGCTGTCAGGCTATTAGATATGATGGTAAGTATTTTTAGACACAAATTCAATGATGTCAGAAATGACACTAAAGTGGTCATTATGCTATTCAATCTTTCAAAAGCTGAGGCCAGAGCTTTTAGATGAATATCCATACTGAATTTGTATTACCATACATCCCTAATAAAATAATAATTGCATTTAAAGTAACAGTAAAAGCAGTCATGGTGTGACAGACACTTTATATTATTTCACTGACTTCTCACTATAGGCCTATAAAGCAGGTACTACTGGTCTTCCCCACTCTACAGAGAAGGAAATTGTGCCTTAAAGAGGTAAAAAGACTTGCTTAAAGTCACATGGTTAATAAAAGGTGGGGCCAAAGTACAAACTTTAGCATTGAGAAGACACTTTTCAGAACTGGAACTTAATATTCAATAAGTAATACAAGCCTTAAATAAGAGTTATAGATAACTAAAATAATTCTCAGCTAGGTAAGTCAGTATTTGGAGGGATAGAGTACTAAAAATTGCTATGCAAGGAGGGCAAACTTCTGATCCCAAGTAAAATAAGGGCAGTTCTGGAAGCCAGCAATGAGTGGGTCTCTGCTATATGCAAGAAACCTGGGATCTTTCAACTCTGCCCTGCATACACCAGAGAGCAGTATGATCCAGTGAGGGACTAGTTAAACTTTAAAGGCTCGCAACACATTCTCATGAAGAGTTTCAACTAAATATATTAAAAATCCCCAAAGAGAAGTTTACTTGCTCTTATCAGAGCGAATAGGCACCCCCAAAAAAAAGTTCTGTATAGTCAACTAAAAATCAAAATTAAATTGGCTCTTGTAATTGAGTACTGAAGAGCTATACTAAAACAAAGAATGAATTACTATAGAAAATGGCAAATGGGTAAAACAAATTGACAATGGAATTGATGTGTATGTTTGTGTGTGTTCGCACGCATGCGCATCTTTTCTGCAAATGTCGTATCACTGCCAGCAATGTAAAAGAATTCTCCAAGTGAGTACGTTGTATACTCATATCAATATGTCAGAAGTCAAGACGTATTTACATTATGACCATTAAATGTGGAAACTGGTAAGCAGGAGTAAACTTTCAAGCCTAAGTCAAACTGCACCACTCCTCTAATTAAAAACCTCCAATGACCTACTTCAATTAGAATAAAAACCAAAGCCCTCTGTGTGCCTTACAAGACTCGTGGCTCCAGCCAAACTTTCTAACCTCATTTCCCCTCTTCCTACTCCTCTCCCTCTCAATATCCCCTTCTCTCCCTGTCTCTTTTTCAGAACTCTGCAGCCTAAGTGGCCTGAAATCTTCTTCCTCCAGATAGATCTCTTGTCCTACATGAGAACAGGAACATACCTGCTTTGCTCACATCACCCATGCCCAGCACTATTCCTAGCACGAAGTGTCCAGTGATATTTACTGACTGAGTAAATGAATGAATGATTAGTATCATCCCAAGGCCTACCCCACCTTGGTTTCTTGTAGCATATACATAGATGTGCCCCACACATCACCCTTGAACAAAGTACACACTGCCCATCTGCAAGGAATGTGATTAGCTGACAGCCTCCAGCTGTTCCCTCCTTTAGAGTTTGCCTAAAGAAGCTTTCCAGTCAAGGACATATACTTTCAGGGAAGCCCAGAGTCAACACCTGAGTAATGGTGATAGAAACATAGTCATTTCCACCACAACCTTTGTTCCAAAGGTCCCTGTTGGGCTGTCTGCGACTTGGTCAAACAGCTTTCCAATGTGAAGAGTGCTCCTAACCAATCCTGCTCCCACTTTTTTCTTTTTACAGATGTTACTCCTCATAAACTGTTTGCAGTCCTAACTCCATCTCAGTGTCTGCTTCAGGGAGAATCCAACCAGCACTGTTTGCATTTCGAAATTAACTCCTTATGCCTACAAATTAAAATGGCCATTTTTAACAGTATATAGAAGAACATTCATTTTATATTAAGCATCTGATGACACAGCTACCATTCTCATTCCCCACTAATATTCATACATATACACAAACACAGACACACCCACACATACTCCCCTAAACTCCTAACCACATGGCACTTAAGAAATTTTGACTTTCTTTACATTTAAGTCAATTCAAAATGTAACCTCCTCTATGAAGGCTTCAAAATACAATCAACTGCTCTTTTTCTATGGCTCCCTTGGAAAACCTAGTAATACCTACCATATTATAATTATATGCTTATATGCCTATTAAAGACAGAGCTCCTTCGGCCTGCGCCTGCCTCATATTAATAACCCCAGCACCTTATAATGCATTTGGTTCAAATAGGATGTTCTCTAAATTTCTTGATAAAGAAATGAGATAAATAAAAGCAAATTTTTTAAAACAGCCTTTACAAGTATGATTTTCATAGTTTTTATCTGTAAGGTTGAGTAAAAATGGTCAACATATTCAGGCCTCAACATTCATATATTCCAAAAATAACTTCATTCTTCTTAGGGAATAAACTTCATTTTGTTTTCAAGAAGCAGTTATTAATGTTAAAATTGAAAGGTGCTAGGCAATTCAGAGGCCTATTCATTTTGAACTTTTAGGACACTTCCTTACAAATAACATATTAGTTACCAAGGAAAAATGAAGCACTGGTTTTTACAACTCATTAAATTTCTTTTCGACTTCATATAACCTGTCAGTTCTCAATTACACCCTCTGGGACAAAATCAAGCCAAACATTCCTAACATATAAGCATAAAATAAAACTGAAAACCATGAAACACAAACACACACACGAATCAAGTATCTACCAGGAAGACATTTTATGAGTTTGAAAATTTTAATTTTGAGAATTGTTTAACACCAATGGTTAAGCCATACTAATTTTAGGTCAGTGAATTAAAATGGGAAAGCAGCGTTACTCCACCCAGTAATCACAGACTAGGTGAACAATTTAAAAATCCTAATATTTTAAAGGAAGGCTAAGCCTCCCATAGGAAATAAAAGTGGAAATGAATCCAAAGAAGAAAATGGCTTGGTTCCACACCCTTAAAATTGCCTACAGCAATGCATCAAAAAATAAAATAAAATAAGCCCCCAGAGTCTGGGTCAGCAGCATAGTGTTACAACTTAAGCATTGGGTCATCAGTGGCAATGGTAGGCTGATTAACGGTTGAGGTAATCTGTTTACTTTCTGTAGTAAGGAACTGTGTAACAGTACTGCTAACAGTACAAAGGGTTCTTGTGTGGATATCATATACAAAGAAATATTATAACCATCTGCTTATATTTTAATATGAAAATATGAAACATACTTGAACAATTGTTTAAGTAAATAAGTAAACATATATAAACAACATTATAAATACTAATAGTTCAACTTGTTAAAAAAATAAAACTGAACTTCATTCAGCAACCCATTAATTATATTTTCTAACAAAAGACACCAGTTTTATTACTCATTAAAATCAAATCATAATTGAAACAACCTTTCTCTAATATGAGGGATAAAAGCAAAAATACAATGCTAACACGGAAAAAGGAAGTTTTTCAAGTAAAGAAGCTACTTCTAAATACAAATTTAAAAACTTGTTAAACTTATGGCATTAATATGTTAAACATTGATTTGCCTTCATATTTAACAAGCAGCTCTAATTAGTAGAATAAATGTATGTGAATTATATTATGCATCTTACTGTTCAAAGCTCTTGGAAAACCTATTTTGCAATTAACCAAGAAAGGAGTATTACTATATTTGAGCTCCCAGTGCCTGGCATAAAGCTTGGCATCCACACATTTAAATACAAAAATTAATGCATATCCCAAAGTCAGTTTTTTTGTAAAGATAAAAAATTTCTTTAAATTAGAAATGTCACCAGTACCAACAGTCGTAAGTTCTGAAAATCACTATACCTATTCTGTAACATATATTTTGGGCAAGGCTGACATTAAGAATCATTACCCTAAGGATGATATCCAAAACACATAAAAAGTGTCCCTATCTTTGATTCAATATTTCTTGGGATATTTTGGTAGAAAATAATTTTTAAAAATACTAACATGTATATAGCTGCAAAATGCTTTATCTAATCAACAACTATCAATCACCTAATTCCAAATGTTGGGCTGGCCGAATGGCGCGGTGGTTAAGTTCTGGCTTGGGATGCCAGAGGCCCCTGTTCGGATCCCACATATGAGGGCCAGTGACACTGCCCTCAAAAAAAAAAAAAATGTTTATGAATAAAAATTAACTCAAAAAATTAAATTGTATTTAACAATACAATTTTAAAAACATTTTTGAGGCATATATATTTGGCAGCATACTCTGGAATATAAAAGACGTCCACCTAACTCAATCTGAAAGATATGAAGCTTCAGTTAAATCTTAAAGGGAAAGTAGTTAAGCAGCCAAGAGGAGGAAATGGTTATGAAGGTGGGAAAGGCGTTCCAGGCAGATTCAACAAGGAGGTATGAGAGAATATGTGTGTTTGGGCACCACAGCTCAAAATAGCTCAAGGAAGGAGCTTGAAGAAAGTTCCCAGAGATGAGTCTGAGAGAACATGAAATAACCTTGTACTGACATGCAAGGAAGTTCCAATTTTATCTTGAGGGCAAATGGGAAACTACTGAAGGACATAATCAGAATTCTATTTTTTAAAAGATTGCTGAG
Source organism: Aselliscus stoliczkanus (assembly GCA_033961575.1). Taxonomy (NCBI): domain Eukaryota; kingdom Metazoa; phylum Chordata; class Mammalia; order Chiroptera; family Hipposideridae; genus Aselliscus; species Aselliscus stoliczkanus. The sequence continues at coordinate 32,784,627 of CM066731.1, forward strand.
ACTGCATTGTAATAAAGAGAAAGAATTAGAAAAGAACAAGAAAGGGCAGGGACATCCCTTGGTAAGATACTACAACAATCCCAGCTGGAAATAAAGACATGATAACACAAAGCACAGGCCAGAGGTCAGGAAAATTTAAGAGGAAGAGCTGACAGAACATGACTCCTAGCTGTTTTGATAACACAATGGATGAATGGTGATAGATACAGTTAGCTATGATTTGAGAGTCAAGTTTCATTTTGAATATAGTGAGTTTTAGAAACTTTGGTACATCCAACTGAATTGATCAGTTTCAGAAAGAAGTTCTAGGCTAGAGAATTTAATGAAGTAGTTGTCAGGGTGTGCGTGGTAGCTGAAGCCACTCAACAGAAAGAGATTACCCCAAACACTCTCTCAAGGTAAACAATAAAAGACAAAGAAGAACCCACAAATCAAGAACAAAGTTCTATGAGTGTCAAATACATAGTCAGGGAGATAAAAACTACAAAATATACACTGAATTCAGCTTCAAAGCTAAGTGGAAAGGCAACATATATATCATTTTGTTATTTCTCTATGACGAAAAAGAGGAAGATAAAATGAGAGGTTGAGAGGGATGTAGAATCTAAGGAAACTTTCTTTGTATGCTTTTCACAATGGGAAGGACAAAATTATGCAACCACAAAAAAATAAATAAATAATGGACTATTATAAATGAAAAGCATAAAATGATATACACATAACAAATCAAATCATGTACAACTATGTATGTGTTAGAAGGGAACCTGGAAAACAAAACAGTCATGTTATATTTGTAGTATTTTTTCCAGTTATGATTTCCATTAATGTTGTCCTATGCTTTTTTAATCTGAAAATGAGTAAAAAGAGAATAACTGCTCTATACATCTCCTTGCCAAATCCCATCATAATGTTAACATTATTACAGATCGATAACATTATGATGATTAATTTAAGGAAAAATATATCTGTGATTCAATCCTAACTTTCTAATAATCATCTAATCGAATTCTAAAATGTGCATTTCTAAAGGTGATCTGGTTGTTTCAAAACATCCCAGTTCTATAAGACTTCCATGTTTCACTAAACTTGGAAAATATGAGGCAAATGACATATTAACTTGAACAATCATAAAAATGCTTAGAAAGTAAAAGGCTCATTTAATGAAAAAAACTTAGAAATGTTTCCATATGTTTCTATGAAGTATTCTTTCCCCACTAAATGAACACATTCAAGATTTTGTTTCTGGCTTTGTTTCAGAAAAAAAAAAAATCCATCTGCATAGTACGGCACTTACAAGTACATCTCAGTCATGCAATAGTTATGTCACAGCTCATATATCAAATAAAAATCACATTCAAGCCCACACAACCTCACAGACCCAAAGTCTTCCTTTCTATTAAGAGTATTCCTGAGAGAGCTTTCATTGCACCTCGCTGCTGATGTCACATAACTTTTGTTAGGAAGTTAAATCCTGAAACTAAAATATCAAACAGTTTGGAGTACAGTTGTGAATGACATAAAAAAACAACTTTCTCTAGTTATAAACTATGAACATTTCCTTTTCACAGAAACAGGTGCAGAAGTGGTAAAAAAAAAAAAATGTTACTATACCTCACCAAATGGTGATTTTTTTTTTCAAATAGAGCATTATTTCATGATATTAAAGACATAATATAACTGTAATACTTCATTTATACTTAGAATAACCTTGGTAGACATTTTTAATGCATTTTTATCTAATTCCATATATGACTATATAGAAATATATTCAGTACAGGTTAGAAATATTTTATTATTAAGAGCAGTTTCCACAAACATCATGTATTTGTGTACCAACATTATTATTATTGCTACCCTATCCTTGTATTATGTGTACCTCTATTTACTTAATAAGGCAGCAGTATCTCACAGTGGCTAAGAGCTAGGATACTGACAGAGCCCACAGACTGATATTCCAGCTCTGCCATTTACCAGATCTACAACCAAGGGCAAAACTGTTCATCTCTCTGTGCTTCAGTTTCTGACATATAAAATGGGGATAATAATATTGGGTTGTCGGAAAAGTCCTGACACATTTTGCAACGAAAAACATAAGAAAAATTCTGTCATGACTTTTCCGACAACCAAATAGTACCTTCCTCTCAACATTTTTGTGAGGGTTGCATGATTCAATAGGTATCAATCACTTATCAAAGTGCTGGCACACAGAGTACTAAAGAAGTAATTAGCTAATATTGTTAATATTTTTCTTTAAATTTACCTGCAATTTTTTACTTTATAATAAATATATTTCATGAGCAAATTTTTATTCCACTATTATTTTAATCAATAATATCTGAAATAATGGGTGTAACATGTGGGATATATTTTTTTCCTAATACACAGTAAAATAAATAACTTCTGTAATTAAAAACAAAGTTTCCAACATACTACTTAAAATCATCTCCAACTACAACAGTGATATTGCACCAATAATGAACACTACTTCAAAATGACATAAGGGCTATCTTTTATGATAGACATTAAAAATTATATGCCCCAGGAAAAATTTAAATCCATTCAAAGGAAATGGAGATATTTAAAATAAATAATGTAATGCCATTCAATGAATAACTGTCATCCTGTTCCATTCTAATTTCGGGGATTTAATAATCCCACCAATACTTCTTTCCATCAAACTAAACCCCTTCTAGTTTTAACTCATTGCTTTCTTTCCTTTACAGAATTACAAAACTCTATTACCTTTCATAAGATCATGAAATAATCCAAGACATGTTTTATTATTGCTGTCAATAAAACTACTAACAGCAGGCACCAATTATCAAGCCAGGCACTGTGATGAATACAATTTATCACAATAAAACCATGAAAAATGTATTATTCTCCATATTTTGCAATGTAGAAACTGAAACTTTAAGAATCTCAGCAACATACCTAAGATCCCACAACTAGTAAATGGCATTAGGAAGGGAGTAAAATTTAAACCCTAAGGTCCAGCCAAGAGCTGTCCTTCAGTGTAGTCATAAGCTAACTATACCAGTGTTTCACTGGCAAAACATTTTGGTACTACTCATTTACGCTGCGTGTACGTCATTCTTCTGAACAATCCTAATGATGACAAATCTTTATCACTTGTGGGGTAAGTCTGAATATTGAAAAGGACGGGAAGGGGGAAGGGAAGGGAAAGGGAAGGGAAGGGAAAACCATTCAGAGTGAAGAACAGTGGGTGAGTGCCATAGGATCTCAACAAATCTTTATATTCTAACAGAAGGCATGGTTCTGGGTACATGTTACAGGCCAAGCGAGATGACCCACCACCACCATCATCAGCACTGAAAAACTTCTAAGTTTTATTTCCTATAGAAATTTTAAGTCTCCTCCCTAATTTCTTAGTTCCTTAGTTCCTGGTTTTGATTACTATTCTAACCAGTTTCTGAACCTTGGACTAAAGATTGCTCCTAGCCTGAATCATAGAAGTCTCCTATTCCCCTGTTTCTAGATTGTTATGCAAATCAGTTTCTTAATCATAAACAATAGATTGTTTTTCATCTGAATTGCAGAAATGTCCTTGCTTCAGAACTACTTAAAAGCCTGTGACTTTCCAACATTCCCCAAGCTATTCCGGAACTAATTCTTGGATAATTCCATCCCAGAGACTAAATAGGTTTAACATTTCCCCAGGCCAGTAAGCCTCATGGGTTTCTCTCCAAACCCATTCTGGGCCCAGCTCCTGGACAACTGATACCACCTGAGTGACCGGATGAATGGCCACAAGCTCCATAGAGCAAACATTTTTATTAATTAAAATACATTTTTCCAGGGCTGACCGAGTGGCTCAGTTGGTTAAGAGCTCGCTCAAGAATGCCAGCCCGGTTCAATGCCAGCCCGGGCTGAGTTGCCGTTGAGCTGCCAACAGGTGGCAGGATGGCTCAGCTAAAAAAATAAAAAAATAAAAAAAATAATGGTGTCCAATGTGCTACTACTACTATTCAACCTCAGTTTCAGCAATGTGTAAACCAGCTCAGTGGGCAGAATTCAAAGCCATTCTCATAATTCTGCCTAATACTCCCCCACTGGCAAGTCTTGTTTTAATTTACTGACCCTTGAGTTTTTACCAATGGCCTAGCTGTTTGATCTGCCACGTGGAAAACTACAGAATGCCAAATTAAAGACTAAAGATTTGGGGTCACAAACTATGGAAAAAAGCTATAAAAAAAAAAAAACTATAGAAAAAAAAAATCACAACTGAACAAATCATCTGGATTACTCATGCTGATGTCCACAGCAGCGACCTTTTCTCTGGTAAGACCAACTGGAATCGTCCTGCACCACCCAGACTGCCACCACTGCTGTCTGCATCCATCATTGTATCAGACACAGCAAAACATTCACTGTCAGAGATAGTGCATAAAATGAAAGATTCTATCTTTCTGATAAACAGGTTACCATAGTATTGCAAACTCATAACTACCAAAAATCAAGCAGTTTAATATGTGGTCACAAAGGCCACCACGCACTAGCCATTACCAACCCATCCCTGTCCACTTAGTCATGGCAAATTCACCATATCAGACCTTTAACCACTAACTCCCATTCAGTCTGATCAGTTAACTCTGGACACACCAATGTGAACATCAAAATTAAGCTGTTATATATTTTGGCTTTCGAGGCCATTTACCAGTGTAACTTCTATTATAAAGGGCAAACAATTCAAAAGATAGAATAGTTGATGGACAGTCCATGCTCCCTACCTAGTCCACAGACATCTAATATGAGGTCAGACAATTAAGTTCACAAACTTGTTGTAAAAATGTTGCTAAACTTTTTTGATATCAGAGGAGAGGGATTATTCATTATGAATTTGTACCAACTGGACAAACAGTTAACCAAGTTTACTCTTCGCAAGTGCTGAAAAGGCTGCATGAAAAAGTTAGACAACCTGAACTTTTTGCCAACAATTCATGGCTCTTGTATCACAACAATGCAGCAGCTCACAGCATTGTCTGTGAGGGAGTTTTTAGTCAGTAAACGAATAACTGTATTGCAACACCGTCCCTGCTCATCTGATCTAGCCCCCAAAGACTTCTTTCTTTATCCGAAGATAAACAAAATACTGAAAGGAAGACATTTTGATGACATTCAGAACATCAAGGGTAATAAGACAACAGCTCTGATGGCCATTCCAGAAAATGAGTTCCAAAATTGCTTTGAAGGGTGGACTAGGCACTCGCATCGGTGCAAAGCTTCCCAAGGGGAGTACTTCGCAGGTGACTATAGTGATATTCAGCAATGAGGTATGTAGCACTATGTCTAGGATGAGTTCATGAACTTAATTGTCCTACCTCGTATGTCAAGCACTGGAATGACCTCCTGATAAATCAATTAAAGATTCAGACTCTACCTCCCTAACCTTCTTTTAGTCCACATAACTCAGTAAGGTAGTATGGTCACTAAATGCATCTGTCCTAACAAAGAGTTCACCTCTTCTTGGCCACCTCTAGGGTAATGATCAGGAAAAAAAGCAGTGGGAATTTTAAAAACATTTCCTGTAAAGGACCAGAGAATAAATATTTTATGTTTTATGGGCTGCATATGATCTCGGCCACATTCTTATTCATATTCTTATTCTTTTTAACCATTTAAAATTGTGCAAAAAATTAAATAAATTGTTAGCTTGCAGGCTACACAAGAACAGGCCACAAGCCAAATTTGGACTGGGAGCTTTAGTTTGCCCATAGTATACACATATTTTAAAACCTCAGGATTCCACCCTGACTATTCCTGGGCAAAATGCACCTTACTTTCCCCTAATAGTAGCCCCAAGGAAGCCTAAATGATATACCCTCCACATAGCAGCCCAGCCAAAGGAAACGTAGGCTTCCAACTTAATGGCGGTCCAGCCACCTGGATTCTCTTATTGGAGAATCCAATCTCTTATTGGTCCTGGATTGGACAAACATTTTATGAAAAAGACCAGATAGTGTTTAAGCTTTGTGAGTCATAGGTTCTCTGGTGCAACTACTCAAATCCAGCTTTGCACTACAACAGCAGCCATAGACAATAAGTAAACAAATGGGTACCACCAGATTTGGCCAAAGCAAGCCTAGCTGCTAGCAAGCCTAGCAACTTTCTTTTGTTTTGTTGCATACAAAAGGTATCAACTCATATTATCTTTTATAACAGTAAGGTTCATAACCTTCATATTGTTTTTTTTGTATCTGAAATTCAACTTTATTACTGAGAAAAAAGGACATAAAAACGTTCATATACTATAGCTGAAAAGTATAAACTAAAAACTTTCTCAAAGTGATTTAAATCAAAAATACTTATTGAATAACTAGTACATGACAAGTCACATGGCCAGAGATCTGAAAGTATATTACATCATTTAATGCTCCAAATCACCTTCTGAGGCACTATCATTACCAGACATGACTCAAACAAACTGTGTCCTTGAGCATGTTACTAATGCCTCTGTGCCTCATTTCCTCATCTGGAAAAAGGGAATATTAAGTATATACCTAACAAAGGGCTAGTCTAAGAATTAAAGGGGTTAATACATACAAAGCATTTTAAAAAGTGCCAGGCACATAATAATCACTTCTGTGTTAATTATAGTAGTTAGTAGTAGTAGTAGTAGTAGTAGTAGTACTATATATGGACTACTACATTTTAAAAAACCTGCCAATTTATCCCTTATAGTTGTTTTGACCATTTATTTAAATGACAAAAAAAAAGTAAATAGTAAATTTTGGATTAATTTGCCACCAAACTAATTCCAGTAATATAAAAGAGGTAAAAGCATTGAAACAGAAGACAATTTGGCATATTTGAAGAGCAGAATGAATATCAATATGACCTAAACACAGTGAACTAGTGTCATGCATGATTTGCCCCATCAGGCAGTCAAATTTTCCTAAAGGGAGACAGGAAAAACATCTTAAAATAAAGGGAATGGTTGCTATCTACCTAAAACTCACTCCCCATTCTTAGTTACTAACAGAACTCCTCCTTTGTTCCGGGTAGAAATGTATCTAGCTAAACACACTCACCCCCCTAACTTGAATAAAAAGCAGATATTGTTAGGTAATATAAATACTGTTTTAAGAACTGTGAAGGAAAGACTTAACAGCAAGCCTAAGGCTGCTTCCTTAGAAAGCTCTCTCAGAAAGTTGGCTTTTGCTTAGCAACGTCTGGAACTTGGCTTACCTCCCTTCTCTAACTGATAAGAGTGGTTTACTATGCTTAGAGTTTTGCACAAATATATATATATATATATATATATATATATATATATATATATATATATGGTTCATACTAAACACCTGATTTCCTTCTGGGTGTTCATAATTTGGGTATGTGCTAGGCAAAGGTTGCTTACATTAGCAGCCCCCAATATAAAACTGGGGCACTGAATCACTAATGGGCTTCCCTGGGCAGAAACAATACACATTATTATACTTTTCATTACTGGAGAAAAGGGCATGCTCAAACGTACCCCTCACAGGAGGTAGAGGACATAAGGAAGCTCATGTATGGATTTCTCCAAACTACCTGTGTCCTTTTCCCTTATCATCTCACATGTATCCTTAATACCTTGCTGTAATGAATCTTGGCAAGGGAGTAAAACTATATGCTGTGTCCACTGGGTTCTTCTAGAGAATGTAGGAGTTTGGGAGATCCCAAACACAAGAACTCATATGTTAATAGAAATTCTATTTTAATAATTTTTCACTGGAACTTAAATCACAGTATTTTCTTACTAACAATTATCTCCCATAATTTAATTATATCCTTGGTTGACTTAGCTCATTCACTAGCAAAGACACATCTCCTAGCTCCCATCCATTATACTACAGATGGTGTCAGAGGATTAAAAAAGGGGTATCTTAAGAATTGGTAGAATTTGTAAACTATTTACATTCTGCATGGTCACCAAAAAAAGCAGACATACAAACATTTGTCATCTTTAGACAGTCTCCAAAATAAAGCTAGCTGCTGGGGATACAGCAGGGGACTAAATGAGACATGATATCCGCCCTAATGAAACCTCTTTTTTTATTTAAAGAAGGGTCCTTTGAGGAACTGCCATTTCAACTCAGCTCTAAAAGATAAATTGATATAAATAAGTGAAATCGAGGGAGAAGAGCACCGTAGAAAGATGGAATAGCTTGAGAAAAGCCCTAAGACAAAAAGAAGCACAGCTCTTTTGAGAAGCTGAAAGGTTAATGGAGTTCAGGGCAGATTTGGGACTTTATCCTACAACTAATAGGAAGTCAACTAAGGGTTGTGATCACATGTGAATTTTTCAAAGCTCACTCTGATACCTGGTAGAAAACAGACTGGAAGGGAAAAAAAGAAATGGAGTTGCCCTGAGATGATAAAGAGTTAAAGATGGAGAGAAATGAGTGTACTGTTAAAGTACTTAGAAAATAAATATGACAATACTTGGTGATTGGCTTATTATGTGTACCTGATTAAACACTGGTAAAAGTATCAATTATCATAATCACTAAATCCTATCTATTTTGGATAAGACACTTTTCCTTAACAAAATGGTGATTAAAAATGAAAGCGTCAAAATGAAAATTTTATAAAGTCCAGAACATGCCTGCCTAATATCTGATTAAGTGAAAATGACATTAACAAATATGCTAATTGTTTCATAAAAATCTATAAAAAATAAAAAGTGAAATGTTTTAAATAGGCACCAAATGAAAAATGCAAAGCTACAAACTACAGTAGTCCCTTCTTCTCCACAGGCTATATGACCCAAGACCCCCAATGGATGCCTGAAATCAAGGAGAGTACCAAACCCTATGTGTGTTTTTTTCTATGTATACATGCATACCTAATGATAAAGTTTAACTTATAAGTTAGGTACAGTAAGACTAACAATAACTAATAATAAAATAAAACAATTACAACAATGTACTGTAATAAAAGTTGTGTGAATGTAGTCTCTTTCACTTGAAATATCTTATTGTTTTGTATTCACCTTTTCACTTAAAAGACATACTTTAAAGCTTCTCCTTGGCATGTCCGAATTGCCAACATCACTACTCTTGTGCTTTGGAGCCATTGTTAAGTAAAATAAGGGTTACTTGAAGACAAATACCACAACAGTTGATCTGATAAGCCAGTCAGCTACTACAGATAGAATATACAGCATGAATACGCTGGACAAAGGGATGATTCATGTCCCAGGCAGTACTGAGTGGAACAGTGCGAGATTTCATCACACAACTCAGAACAGTGCGCAATTTAAAACTTAAGAATTGTTTATTTCTGGAATTTTCCATTCAATATTTTTGGACAACTGACTGTGGGTAACTGAAACTGTGGAAAACAAAACCAAGAATAAGAAAGGACTACTGTATACCAGGAGTTGGCAAAATTTTTCTGGTAAAGGGCCAGACAGTATTCTTTTTTGGATTTGTGGGCCATATAGTCTGTTGCAACTGCTCAACCCTGTCATTCTGGGACAAAAGCAGCCACAGACAATATTTAATGGACAAAGGGTAGTTATGTTCTAATAAAATTTATTTACAAAAATAAGCACTGAGCCAGATTTGCTGATCTCCGATCTAGAGAATGGGAAAAAATGCAAAAGCTAAGAAAAGTGGTCAGATCAAGATGCCTGTCCAACAAAAATCAATGCAATAGGAATCCTAGCAGGCAGATGTAATGCAATCAATAATTACCTTTAAAAGAAAAAAGACAGTAAAATGGGAAGTCAGCAATTAGATGCCTTTAAATACATCTGGAAATATTTAGTGAAAAATACCACATCCACAGGACTGATATTAAGGAAAACCCTCAAGAATCTATGGCAATCTGAAAAGGGAAATTTATCACCTTGGTCTTTGATGAGAAGCAATGTGGCTGGCCCAATAAAACAGACAGGCATCAAGCAACTGAGACGGCAGTTTAACACAGCAGCTTAGTCAACGCAAAAAGTTCAATCAATAAAGCTAAGTACTAAATACTAACTAATGCTACATTTTAAATAGGAAAGAGGTAATCAATCAGCACTTGGGGGGGTACACGAGGGAGGAGGAGAGGGGGCAGGGAACAAAATGAAGAGCACAGTATGTGGGATTTGATTTAGCCACAGGTGAGAAATGAGGCTGTGGAGAGCCCAGGTCTTAAAGGGCCCTTCATGCCAGAAGACTTACGTTTATCCTGAGGGCAATGGGGAGCCCCTGACAATTCATGAGGAGAGGAGTGATGGGGTCACTCTTTCCATCTTGGTACAGTTTAGGAAGGGTGAGCCCAGAGGTGCTTGAGTAGCCAGATGAGGGGGAAGGGGAGGTTAAATCCAATTTGGGCAGGAGTATCATCCAAGAGATGAAGAGTTTCCAGGGAAAAGGAAGAAGGGAGCATGAGGCCACCTCCCCCCAAGTCTTCCAACCCAAAACCACTGACGGGTTCCAGCCCTGGTCCCACCATCAGATTCTAGATGGTCTTCTCAAGAGGTCCCACAGAGCACAACACTGGTTATGCAACTTGTTCAGTGCTTTATTGAACCAAGGCCCTAACAGATAATTCATCAGAGTGTACAAGCACAACCCTTCCCACATCCTGAGATTCAGAATCCAAAGGTGGCTATCCCTGTTTTCACTGCTGACATAGCATTTCCTCTTGAATATCTCCAAACCTTAAAATATAAAGATTTTGTCCACACAGACACACACATGCTTTTACTGAAGGCTGCCATGCTCACTAAAATGATTCCACACAGAAATCTGAGTGCACATGTATGTATGGCAATGTGCATCCACCACTATCCATTTATCCATCCATTTGTTTGTCCATCAATCCATCCACAAAAGACAGAAGCAACTTCTGACTTGTCAGGCCCCACAGTTCAAAGCAGGGTTCTCACATTCTTCTCAAAAAATGAAAGAGGAGGGAAGATTCCCAAATTTATTTAAGAAAGCCAATATTACCCTCATACTAAAGAGGTATAGGATAAGGAGACTAGAGAAAACTACAGACCAATATCCCAGATGAATATAGATGCAAATATTCTCAATAAAATTCTAGCAAATCAAATTCAGCAGCACATTAAAAGGATCATTCACCATGATCAGTTGGAATTTAACCCTGAAATAAAAGAATGATTCAAAATACACAAATCAATAAATGTAATATATCACATTAATAGAATGAAAAAAAATTATATGATCATTTCAATAACACAATAAAAAGCATCTGACAAAATTCAACATCCATTCATGATAAACATTTTCAACAAATTAGGTATAAAAAGAATATACCTCAACATAACAAAGCCCATATATGACAAGCCCCCCCGCTAATATCATACTCAATGGTGAAAAGCTGGAAGGTTTTCTTCTTAAATCAGGAACAAGAAAAAGGTTCCCCACCCTCACCACTCCTTTCCAGCAGAATACTGGTAGGCCTAGCCAAAACAATCAAGACAAGAAAAAGAAACAAAAGGCATCAGAATTGAAAAGAAAGATATCAAATTGTTTCTATTTGTAGATGACATTTTATATATAGAAAATTCTAAAGACTCTAACAATCTTTTACATCTAATCAATGAATTAAGTAAAGTTGTAAGAAACAAAATTAACATTAAAAATTCAGTAGCATTTCTATATTCTAATAACAAATTATCTGAGAGAATAGAAAATGATCCCATTTATAATAGCATCCAAACCAATATAATTTATAAACATTTAACCAAGGAGGTGAAAGATCTCTATAGTGAAAAATACAAGACATTGATGAAATAAGTCAAGGAAGACAAATAAATGGAAAGATACCCATGTTCATGGACTGGAAGAACTATTACTATTAAAATGTCCATATTATCCAAAGCTATCTATAGGTTCAGTACAATCCCTATTAAAATTCCAATGGCATTATTTTTACAGAAGTACAAAACAATAATCCTAAAATTCATATGTGACCACAAAAGACCCTGAATAGCCAAAGCAATACTGAAAAAAAGAACAAAGGGAGAGGCATCACACTTCCTGATTTCAAGCTCTATTATAAAGCTAAAGTAATCAAAACAATATGGTCCTGGCATAAAAACAGACACACAGACCAATGAAACAGAATTGAGAGCCCAGAAATAAACCCATGCATATACAGTCAACTAGTATTTGACAAGAGGGCCAAGAATACTCTCTTGAGAAAGATAGTCTTTTCAATAAACAATACTGGGAGAATCAGGTATTGACATACAAAAGAATGAAACTAGGGCCGGCCGAGTGGCGCATTGGTTAAGAGCTGGTTTTGGGACGCCAGCAGCCCCAGTTCAGATCCCACATATGAGGGCCAGTGACACTGCCCTCTACAGCTAACAACAGCTCCACCTGGAGCTGGGCTGTGCGAGCCCCGGCGACGGTGTAGGCTGCAGCCCCTGCTGCAGTGGGCTGCCATAGGCTACAGTGAGTGGCCAGCAGCCAGCGTGAACGGCTGGCAGCCAGCGTGAGCTGCCAATAGCCACGGTGAGCGACCATCCAGAGGCTGGTGACCGATCTGCCTCATCCAGGAAGAGCACACTGATGATACCAACAGTGAAGCAATGTCCTCCGCAACTAGACTGAAGAACAAAAGATAGCAACTTGTCTGTTCCCCTTCCCGGATTCCCCAACGCTGTTCCCCTCCCTCAATTCCCCAATAAAATCTTCAAAAAAAAAAAAAAAAAAAAAGAATGAAACTAGTCCCCTTACGCCATTCACAAAAATTAAATCAAAATGAATTAAAGACTTAAATATAAGACCTGAAACCATAAAACTCCTAGAAGAAAACATGCGGGGAAGCCTCTTGATATTGGGACTTGGCAATGGTATTTTTGGATATGACACTTAAAATACAAGCAACAAAATAAAAAATAAACGAGACTATATCAAACTAAAAAGCTACTATACAGCAAAAGACAATCAACAAAAAGAAAAGACAACCTACAAAATGAGACATGATATTTGTAAATCATGTATCTGATAAGGGGTGAATATCCAAAATATATAAATATATATATTATAATATATATAATATATAAATATATATATATAAATATATAAATATATATACAACGCAATAGCAGAAAATTAAATAATCCAATTAAAAATTGGCAAAAACCTGAACAGACATTTTTCCAAAGAAGATATACAAATGGCTAATAGGTACATGAAAAGATGCTCAACAGCACTAACCGTTAGGGAAATGCAAATCAAAACCACAAGGGCATATCACCTCATACCTATTAGAATGATTATTATCAAATAGACACGAGATAACAAATGCTGGCAAGGATATGAAGAAAAGGGAACCCTTGGAACAATGCTGGTAGAAATGCAAATTGATACAGCCACTAGGGAAAACAGTATGAAGGTTCCTCAAAACATTAAAAATTGAATTACCATATGATCCAGCAACATTGCTTCTGGTTCTACATCTGAAGAATACAAAATCACTATGTTAAAGAGCTATCTGAACTCCCAGGTTCACTGCAGCATTATATACAATAGCCCAAGATATGGGAACAACCTAAATGTCCATCAACAGATGGATAAAGAAAATGTGATATATATGTACACACACACAGTGTAACCAATATAGTGAATGTTTCAATTTTTAAAAATTTGTTACAGTAAAAGACACATTGTCATTAACCCCCTCAAAATACACCCATTGCTTCAAACACACTTATCCCATCGTTCTTACCACTTACTGAAGCAGTTCTGGAAGTCCTCTTTCATGAGTGTCTTTACTTCATCCTCCATCATGACAACGCTCTGTGTCACACATCACTTCTGGTATGACAATTTCTGTCAAATAAAAACATTACGACATGTCCTCATCCACCGGATCTGGCAACGTGCGACTTCTGGCTCTTCCCCAAAGTCAAAATGATTCAGGACATCGAGGTAGCCACGACAGTGCAACTAAAGACACTCACTAACGAGGACTTCCAGAACTGCTTCAGAAAGTGGCAAGAACAACAGGATAAGTGTGTTCGAAGCAAGAATGAGCATTTTGAGGGGGATTAATGGCAATGTGATTTTTATTGTAATAAATTTTTTAAATTTAAATATTCACCGTAGTTTTCTATCACACCTTACACATGTACATACATACATACACAATGGCACACTATTTACCCAGAATAAAAAATGCTGTCATTTGTGACAACATGAATGGACCTTGAGGATATTATCCTGAGTGAAATAAGCCAGACAGAGAAAGACAAATACTGTTTGATCTCACTTATATGTGGAGTCGGGGGAAGGGGGGGGGACTCAGAAAAAAAAGATCAGATTTGTGGTTACCAGAGGCAGATTATGGGGGTTAATGGGATTAGATGAAGGTGGTCAAAAGGTACAAAGTTCCAGTTACAAAATAAATAGTATTGGGGATATAATGTATAACATAGTTAACACTGCTATACTGTATATTTGAAAGTTTCTAATAGACTAAATCCTAAAAGTTCTCATCACAAGGAAAAAACCATATTCTTTTTTTGTATCAATAGGATACAATGGATTTTAACTAAACTTACTGTGGTAATCATTTTGCAATATATGTAAGTCATTATACTACACACCTTAAACTTATATAGTGAAGTATGTCAAGGATATCTCAATAAAACTAAAGTACATATGAAAATCACCATACAAGCCTGTTAAGAAAAGTCCTGTAGCTTTCAAGCAATCTGAACTTTTGCACGTTGTACAGGGATATATCTAAAATTACCTTTTATATGGCAAATTTATTCATTTTTGTATCTGCTGACTAAATGTGGTCATGTAATTCCCTCTGTAGCAATGGTTCCCCCACCTTACAATCAAGGCAACAGCAGACTTGCAGGAAGTGGAAAAGTCTGGCTGATAAGCTCATATAACCAAGCACCACTTCCTGTCCCTTAGTCACTGGTCACCCAAGATAGTTCTTACATATACCTTTAACTTCATAGCCCAAAAACATGCTATCCCTATAGGAAAGACACTTAAGCATTAAATTTTGTTTTTTTAGTCTTTATAACATGTAAATTTATTTTTCAACTACCAGACATTCAACTTCCAAACACACTTTCAGGAATGCTCTATATCTAACATGACAGCACTCAATGTGAATGTACGTTTATACACACAAACAGTACAAAAACAACTGAGACCTGATCCACTGAAATCCAAAGGTGGCCAAGATGGAAATACATTCAGAATAATGTGCAGTGCTACCGAAGTGTACCCCAAGAGAACATAGCTCAATGGGAGGGAAGTTGCAGAACACTGGGGACAATAAAATAATTCTGTGACAGGATTAGAGGCGAGGCAGAGAGAGTTTGTAGTGTAAAATGAGCTACTCTGTTTTGGAAAATTAGTCATAGGATCGGGAATGCTGACTCCCAAAACATATGTGTACAAGTGAGGCTAAATAAAAGAAACAGGATTCTGGTGGAATATTCATCTAGCCCCTTCTCTTTACTCACTTCAACACAGAACTAGCCCACGTTGACTATTACTAAGGATTGTGCTCACATTCAGAAAACGGTTAGCACATATTTAATTCTTTAAACTATACTTACAGAAAAATGAGTGATTATGTATGTGATTATTCATTTCTTAATAATTATCATATATAATGTACATGAGTTCTCAATAACTACATGAATTCAAGTGAAAAAGGAATCTTTAAACTCAATAAACATTCATATACAGCAAAATTTCTATAAAAGCACTTTAAAAGTCACAAGATTCACAAAAGTAATGGCTTTTTATTCCAATTTAAATACCAAGAATATAATTTACTGGTAGTTCCTGCTGATAGTTCTTAATGCAAATCAAACTCCACTGATTTTTATTTTTAGACAAGAATAAATTTATACTCAATGCCTCTATCGGGAAAGAAAATTTTATAACAGCTCAAAAATACATATTTTAGAACCTACTGGAGGTATTTTTCAGATGGGGTAAAAAATGTAGTTTGAAAACCGAGGAACAGAAAAAGTACATCACAATATATATGCCTCAGTCTTTTTCCTAAATGGTTAAAGAACTCGTCAACAACTCCAAAACCCTTTTTATATGCACACCTGGGAAGAATACTGAATCCGTAACTATGCTCAGAGTTACACTGATGTGGTTTTAAACCAGATGTTTAAATGTTACAGTATGTACATTTTCTTCCCCTCTTCTAAGGCAGAAGTAAAGTAAGAGGAATATTTGACTTCACTCCACAAGAGACCTATTTAATAGTTTGGCGGTTATGTAAGTAAAGGTAGCTTGGCTAAGTCAATGTTGACGACATACAGAACGACATGATCCTAATGAGTTGGAAAATATTGGCTCTCATGAGAATAGACCAGATGCTACTGAGCTGAGAAAGCTACTGTATTATTGAATTTCATTTTTATGAGGTAAAATTTATTATTCAACCATTAAGGTATCCCACATGAAATCTTGCATAAAATACTTTTACAGTTACATTCTGGAAAGTAGATTTTTATTTTAACATTAAGACATCATTTAAATGAGAGGATTCAAATGTCCATTTGATCACCTTCAGCACAGATTTTTAAAGTCTGTAAGTAATTTCCCTGCAAATACCAGATTAATGGAACTAGACTATCAACAAAACAATAAACTACGTGAATAAGGCAAAAGTGGTAGCAAGTCCTTGTTTTCCTGAGCAAACAAAAACCATGTGTGACTTTGTATTTTATCTTCTGGAAAAATAAATGAGGGTTAGAATCTCTATGATTTGAGCGCCATCAGATACAGGTACAGCAAAAATACGTAAATTCAATAATTCAAATAATACATATTTAAGGGCCGGCCGAGTGGCACGGTGGTTAAGCACTGGCTTGGGAAGCCAGCGGCCCAGTTTGGCCAGTGACACTGCCCTCAAAAATAAAAACAAAACAAAACAAATAATACATATTTAGTTCAAATTTTAAAATCTCTACTTTATTCTTTATAATTATTTAAGTTTCCTATATTTGTAATTCTTTCATTACATAATTTCTGATGAAGTAGGAAACTAACTTGCTCTGTTTCTGGTCTCATTTACCAGAGAGAGAGATACTTTAATGATAGTAACACAAAGGTCTAAAGGCCTGGTTTCAAAAACCCCCTTTAAGAGGCTTGATCACTGCACTGTACACCTGAAGCTGATGTTGTATAATATTGTATGTCAACTGTAATTGAATATATAGATAGTCACGGGATGTGGATTATACTGTGGAAGGGAGTCAGAGGAAGTGTAATAGATATGTATGATATGGGGGGAGGAGTGGGGTGGCGAATTGGGGGAGGGGAGTTGTCACTTTGAGGGGTAAAAAGTATAACTAGTGCACTTTGTTGTACACCTGAAACTAACTAAAAATTTTTAAAAAAACTACTTTATCAGTGAATCTGTGGGATGATGTTTAAGAAAAACACTACATTTTTCTCAGCATAAATTTTCACATGAGTAACACAGGATGTACAACCTGCCAACATCAATATTACCATTAAGAAGTCAGTGAAATTAATACATGAGAAACATCAACCTAAAATAGGTGAGTAAAATCAGACTATTCAAGTAAGTTTTATTGTATCCAGTCTCTACATTATACACTTCACTGGAGGAAAAATGCTTAGTAAACAGCAGTAACATGAAAAGAAGTTAAGAGGATAGGACTTCATATATCTATTACTCCACTGCATTACAACATCCATTTATATGTCTGTTAACCCACTCTCCTTTGGAATCCCTACCCGAACAAAGAATGTACCTGCATGGTTCATCACAGGTTTCTGGGAGCCTGGTGCGTCCTCTTATAAACAGCTATATTACAGGGCACAATGCACAGTTTATTCAATTAAGTCCAAATAACCAGACATAACCAATTTCTTGAATTGTTTTTCTCTCATCAAGATCATTACTCATTATTCTCTTTACTTTCCTGGTTTACCCTTTCAATATACCTTTGTCCTATACCTTTTCAGTTAAGACACTGGATTACCAAGACAGGTTATCTCAGTCTCCAAGAATCTCACGTATCAATAGGTAATGTCCCTTTATGTATGATTCCAGTAGGATTCTATACTCAGGATAAGAACAACAAATCAACTTCACCAACAATACTATATTTGGCACTCACAAGAATCCTATGAGTAGATATAAAGATATTATCACCATTTCACAAATGAGAAAGTTAGCTGAAACAAACTGAACCTCCTTAAGCTATACAACTAGTTACTGAGAGGATTTCCACACTACATTCAGTACGCTCTCCTTTAAATTTAAATAGCTGAAAAAGGAAAATATTCTTATTACTTGAGAGAGATAGTAAGGCATTCACTATACCAACATCTATATGCAACATACACATTAATAAAATTCAGTGCACAAAATTAAAACATCTAAGAAGCATTAGCAAAGAATTATTTAAGACCTTTTAATTTTATTCTGATTCTGGCAAGACGTTAGGAAAAAAATTCATCATTATAGCTTTAAAGAACAGGTAATTCAAGATTCATATAAATATTCTCTTAAAGCCTCTGACATAAACACATTCACAAAACAGAAACTAAAAAAATGATTCAACAAATATTATTTCTTGTTTTTGTACTATAACACAGTTTGCTAAAGAAAAAAAATCTTTTCTTCCAAAAGGAATTTTGTAGTTTTGATGCTTGAAATTAAATTTGATATTGCATAATGTAAGCACCATAATTAAGCCAACATTTAGGCTGAGAAGACTGAGGCACAAAGTACTTGTATATTCCGTTTTGAGACCAATGAAATCCAATAACCTAATGTTACTTGATATTGTATACACATCTGTTTAAGAGCTTGTTATTTTTAAAAAATGTTAAATAAATCGATATTTAACATAATAAAATTAATATTGGGTTGTTGGAAAAGTCATGACATATTTTTTCTATTTTTTCGTTACAAAAATGTGTTACTTTCCTGACAACCCAATAAAATAGTCAAATAATTCTGTGCTTGTAAACCACGAATAAAAAATTTTTCTGTGATTGCTGTTCTTTATATAAGAAAGTAGCATAAATAGGACACATATAAAAGTTAACTATTAAGTCAATTTATTTCCTTTGAGTGATAAAATTATTTACATTATTTCACAACCTGATATATTGGTCACTCTTCACTAAAAATGCTATATTATGGGCCGGACAAGTAGCGCACTGGTTAAGAGTTGGCTTGGGAGCTCCAGCTCTGAGCAGCACAACCCTGGCCCACAAGAGGGCCAGTGACACTGCACCCTCTATAGTTAAGATGGTGATCAACAGCTCGACCTGGAGCTGGGCTGCCCTGAGTCCTGGCAAAGGCGCAGGCAGTGGGGCTGGCCAGCAGCTGGAGTGCACTTTCGTGAGCTGCCGTGAGCCGCCATCCAATGACCAACGAGTGACTGCCTCACCTGGGAAGAGCGCAATGATGATTCCAACATGGGCCAGTGAAGCGATGTCCTCCACAACTAGACTGAAGAACAAAAGGACAGCAACTTGTCTGTTCCCCTTCCCCGATTCCCCAACACTGTTCCCCTCCCCCAATACCCCAATAAAATCTTTAAAAAAGAAAAAAAATGCTGTGTTACAATCATGGAATCAATAACCATGTTTTGTAAATATCAAGGATTCAGAATAAACATTTTTCACTTTTAAAATTTTCAAGAAATGTCTTATACTTTACATGTCCATGTATTTTGCCAGTGACCCTGTGCTAGCACCCTGCCATTTCTTCTAAAACAACATAAAAATCAATACATTCTGGGTTGGATTCCTGACCACCACAATAAACTGAGTCACACAAATTTTTTTGGTTTCCCAGTGCATATAAAAGTTATGTTCACACTATACTGTAGTCTTTTAAGTGTGCAATACCATTGTGTCTTAAAAAACAAAAAAACAATGTACATACATTAATTTAGAAATACTTTATTGCAAAACAACGCTAACCATGGGCAAGTCAAAATCTTTTTGCAGGTGGAGAGTCTTGCCTCAATGTTGATGGCTGATGACTGACCAGGACTAAAGGTTGAGGTGGCTTGGCAATTTCTTAAAATAAGAATGAAGTTTACAGGCCGGCTGAGTGGCGCAGTGGTTGGGAGCTGGCTTGGGGCGTCAGCAGCCCTGGTTCGGATCCCACATATGAGGGCCAGTGACACTGCCCTCAAAAAAAAAAAAAAAAAAAAAAATGATGTTTATTGCATCAACTGACTCTTCCTTCATGAACAATATCTCTGTAGCATGTGATGCTATTCGATAGCAGAACTTCTTTCAAAATTGAAGTGAATCCTCTCAGACCCTGCTGCTGCTTTATCAACTCAGTTTATGTAATATTCAAAATCCTTTGTTGTCCTTACAATGATCTTCACTGCAACTTCACCAGGAGTAGATTCCATCACAGGAAACCACTTTTTTTCAGTGGTTTTTCATACAGACATAAAGAGCAATTCCTCATCTGTTGAAGTTTGATTATGAGATTATAGCAATTCTAGGGCTGGCCGAGTGGAGCAGTGGTTAAGCGCTGGCTTGAGACGCCAGCTGCCCTGGTTCGGGTCCCACATACAAGGGCCAGTGACACTGCCCTCAAAAAAAAAAAAATTGGGAGATTATAGCAATTCAGTCCCATCTTCAGGCCCCACTTTTTAATAATTCTAGTTCTCTTGCTATTTCCAACACATATGCAGTTACTTTCTCCAATAAAGTACTGAGCCCCTCGAAGTCATCCATGAGGGTTGGAATCAACTTCCTCCAAACTCCTGTTAATGTTGATATTTTGATGTCTTCCCATGAACCACAAACGTTCTGAATGGCATCTAGAGCGATGAATCCTTTCAGAAGGTTTCAATTTACTCCGCTCAGAACCATCAGAGGAATCACACTCAAGGCAGCTATAACCTTACAAAGTGTATTTCTTAATAAGATTTGAAAGTCAAAATTACTCCTTTATGGATACAGAACAGATATTGTGTTAGCAAGCATGAAAACAACATTAATCTCATTGTGCATCTCTATCAGAGCTCTTAGGTCAACAGGTGCATTATCAATAAGCACAATATTTTGAAAGGAATCTTTTTTTCAAGCAAGTCTCAACAGTGGGCTTAAAATATTCAGTAAACAGTACTATACAGAGACGTGCTGTCATCCAGGCTTTGTTGTTCCATTTATAGAACACAGGCAGGCTAGATTTAGCAGAATTCTTAAGGGCCCTGGATTTTCAGAATGGTAAATGAGTACTGGCTACAACTTAAAGTCATCGGCTGCATTAGCCCCTAACAAGAGAGTCTACCTACCTGTTCTCTGAAGCCAGGCACTGACCTCTCTAGCTATCGAAGTCCTCGATGGCATCCTTTTCCAACAGAAGGGTGTTTCACCTACATTGAAAATCTGTTGGTTGG
The DNA here is from genome assembly GCA_033961575.1 of Aselliscus stoliczkanus. Classification (NCBI taxonomy): domain Eukaryota; kingdom Metazoa; phylum Chordata; class Mammalia; order Chiroptera; family Hipposideridae; genus Aselliscus; species Aselliscus stoliczkanus. The sequence continues at coordinate 32,806,021 of CM066731.1, forward strand.
TATAGCCACCTTCACTGATGATCTTAGCTAGATCTTCTAGATAACTTGCTGCAGCTCCTACATCAGCACTTGCTGTTTCACCTTGCACTTTTATGTTTTATGGAGACAGCTTCTTTCCTTAAACTTCATGAACCAATTTCTGCTAGCTTCAATTTTTTCTTCAGCATCTTCATCACCTCTCTCAGTCTTCATAGAATTGAAGGGAGGCAAGGCCTTGCTCTGGATTCTGCTTTAGCTTAAAGGAACACTGCAACTGGTTTGATCTATCTAGACCACTAAAACTTTCTCCATATCAGCAATAAGGCTTGTGTCTCTTACCATTCATGTGTTCACTGGAGTAGCATTTTCAATTTCTTTCAAGAATTTTTACTTGACTGTTTGGTGCAAGAGGCCTACCTTTTGGCCTATGTTGTCTTTCTACATGCTTTCCTCAATAAGCTTAACTATTTCTAGTTTTCTATTTAAAGTGAGAGACATGTAACTCTTCCTTTCACATGAATGAACACTTAGAGACCATTGTGAGGTTATTCATTTGCCTAATTTCAATATTCTTGTGTATCAGAAAATAGGGAGGCCCAAGGAGAAGGAGAGAGATGGGGGAACAGCTGGTCACAGAACAGTGAGAACACACATTAACATTTATCAATTAAATTCACCTTCTTTGTTTTTAAAGATTTAATTGGGGGAGGGGACAGCATTGGAGAATCCGGGAAGGGAAACAGACAAGTTGCTGTCCTTTTGTTCTTCAGTCTAGTTGTGGAGGACGTTGCTTCACTGGCCCATGTTTGTATCATTGAGCTCTTCCTGGGTGAGGCAGATCGGTTGCCGGCCTCTGGATGCCTGGCTTCTCATGTGGCCTAGCATAGCTCAAGCTAGCCAACAGATGCTTATGCGGAGGCGGGCCACTCAAGGTAGCTTACAGCAGCCCATTGCAGCCCCACTGCAGCCTACACTGTCGCCGGCGACTCACAGCAGCTCACCTCCAGTTTGAGCTGTTGGTCACCATCTTAGCTGTAAAGGGCAGTGTCGACTGGCCCATGTGGGATCCAAACCGGCTGACCTGCTGCTCAGAGCTCACGCTCCCAAGCCAACTCTTAACCAAAGAGCCGCTCAGCCGGCCCAAGTTCACCTTCTTATATTAGTACAACTCATGGTACTGCCAAAACAATTAAAATGGTAACATCAAAGGTAACTGATCACAGATCACCATAACAAATATAATAATAATGAAAAAGTTTGAAATGCTGCATTACCAAAATGTAACAGACAAGAAGTGAGCAAATGTTGCTGGAAAAACACCACCAACAAACTTACTCAACATAGGGTTACCACAAACTTTCAATATGTAAAAAACACAATTATCTGTGGAGCACAATAAAGTAAAGCACAATAAAATGAGATATGCCTATACTGCATTTTCTTGCCAAGGAATTTTAAAATTTGAAAAGCATATCATTAATTATGTATTATCAAATTATTTTACTGTTTCTTAGACTAGATTTTCTCCGTTTTGTTATTCAGGCCTTTCTTATTCATGTCCTCTCAGTTTCCAAAACTCAAATTTTAAGAGGCAATTATACAGAATTTTAATACCTATTTTCACTAAGAAAAAAATTACAGCAATAATTGTATTTACTAGTAATGTACATCTTTCATGTTTATAAATATAATAAACATAATGCTTTCTCTTACTACATTACATGCATTCAATGTGATTCTATTTTGCTCTTTTCAAATGCTTAGTAGTAACCAATGAAGTTGATTTCAAACCCCAGTAAGTCACAGTCTGCAATGAATGAAATGGAAGATAGAATTCAATTACATATAAATTTTTCTAAAAATGCCAAAAAACAATACAAGTTTTAGTGGTAGATGTAATACACATAAATATTTCGTATTGCAAGCAGAGCATGTTGCAGAACAGGCATGGAGAAAGCAAAGATGGAAAAAAAAAAGGGAAGAAATTAATCTAGAAGGATAGCATCCCTGAAACAGTTGGCCTTGGGAATCAATCTAATTAATAAGAGCAGGAAGAATTCTGTGGTATAAAAAAAGTTTGACCAAAAAATAGAATCAAGAACAAAAATGAAATAAACCATTTTTAAATGATTAAAAGGTCCAATGTAAAGATGTACTTGAGGCTACAATTGAGGAAAAAATTAGAAAGACCATCAGGAAAGTAAAAGACAATGCACAGAATTGCAGAAAATGTTTGCAAACCATATATCTTATATGGGACTTGCATCTAGAATACATAAAGAATCTTCACAAGTCAAAACAAAAGGATAAACATTGCAAATAGAAATAAACAACGGATATAAACAGACCTTTCTCCACGGAAGATACATAGTCAATAAGCACAGGAAAAGACACACAACATCATTAGCCATGGGAGAAATGGAAAAGACACACAACATCATTAGCCATGGGAAAATGCAAGTTGAGACCACAGTGAGACACTACTTCACACCCAGATGGCTAGAATCAAAAAGACAGCTAATAGAAGTATGGTGAGGATGTGGGAAAATTGGAACCCTCATACACTGCAGGTGGGAATATACAATGGTACAACTGCTTTGGAAAACAGTCTGGCAATTCCTCAAAAGGTTAAATGTATTAACTATATGACCCCACCATTCTACACCTAGAAATATATCCAAGAGAAATACTAGCATATGTTCACTCAAAAACTTGTACAGCATTATTTATAACTAACAAAAGTAGAAATGACCCAAATGTCCATCAAGTCAATTGATTAATGTGTGAACAAAATGTGCTATATACATAAAATGGAATATTACTCAACAATTAAAAGAAATGAAGTATTGACACATGCTACAAAATGGATGAACTTCAAAAACAGTATGCTAAGTGAAAAAAATTAGTCACAAAGACTGTATTTTAATGTTTAGAATAGGAAAATCAAGAAACGCAAAAAGCAGATGTTTGCCTAGGGCTGGGGGGATGGGAGACTTGGGGAGTGATGGCTAAAGAATGTGGGACTTCTTTTTGGGGTCATGAAAATATTCTAAAATTTTTTGTGGTGATAGACTCAAAACTCTGAATATACTACATGTTTAAAATTACGTACCTGAAAATGGTGAATGTGTGGTATGTGAATTACATCTCAAAAAAAAAAGCTGTTTCAAGAGAAAAACAAGATTGGACAGAAAAAATGTGGAGGAGAGAAACATTTCTGGCATGGGGGGATGGGGGAAACCTGGGCAAATGCACAAATGTGGAAAAGAACATAATTTTTTTGAATCCAAGGCGAGTGCAAGTGTGATTCTCCAAAGGAAAAGACTGGTTTTGACTTGTGTTAAAGAACTACTAAAGAAAAAAAGATAATGTAGGAGAATATCATGAAATCAGAATTTTATGTTCACTTGAGACAGAGTGAAAAGCCACTAATCTGAAGGACAGGAGAAAACTGGACACTGGGTTTGCAATGATCAATAAGACAGCAGTAAGAAGGGAGGCTGGAAGCACAAAATTACAATAGAAGGCGAGGCAGAAACATTGAAGAGAAGTGCTCAGCTATCAGTCAACTGTAGATCAGAAAAATAGTTCTTCTTCCATACGTTATCAGAATATAACTCTGAAAGATCCAAGAATGTACATAGCCTGAATAACCACTAGTTGTAATGCAAAGCAAAGGGTCATATGCTTAAACCAAATATATTAAAGTTTAACAGTGCTGAGTATTGTCTATTGATAGCCCACAGATGAAGATAATAAAATGTTAAAACTTTATGCCTTAAATATATAGTTCCTGGATTTTAAGATAGAAATTTTGTAGATAAAATACTGTAAGTACTCTATTAAGAACAAAATAAACAAAATAAGACTGTGGAGGAGCAAAAAAAGACATAATAAACCTGGGCACTTGGGAATCTGTCTTCCAAAAAATATTTTAGCTGATAACGTTTAATTCATTTATTATAAATTTTCTAGCTGCTTTATTTGATAAAAACAAAATTCTCTGTCAAAGAGGAAATGATCCTAACATCCCATTTTCCTCAATTCTCCTATTCTTAAGAAATTAGCTCCACTAATTCTAGGCTTCTCAGTGACAGAACATCAGGTCATGAATCAACATAATCTGTTTCCTTGTCTGATCCATTTCTTAAGACCAGTGACTGCATTTTGTTAGGACAGAGTATTTCTAAAATTAAATGGTTTCTCTTTTGTAGCACAGTCAATGCATTTGATAAATCCAGTAAAGGAAATAGGGAATTAGTTTGGTTAGAAAAAGGAAAATTATAAATGTAAATAATACTACCACCAGCTTATTAATAGGAATTTTGGGGCTATCTAAGCCAGGAGACAAAAACAGAAATTTTAAAATAAAGAAAGGCAGATTAATATTGTGAGACAAAAAAAAAGAAAAAACAACTCTGGAAAGAATATCACAGGAAACAAATTTGACAAATAAACAAAAAAATGAATCAGATAATTTCACAGTGATAAACACTACTCCCAACTAAGGCCTTTACTATAGGCCTCATGGGTGATGATCTAAAAGAAAAGATGTTATATAGTAAGTAACTCCACATAAAATAATGGCCACGTCAACAGCAATAGCCTAATGTCTTAGTCCATGTGGGCTGCTATAACAAAATACCACAAACTGGATAGTCTATAAACAATAGTAATTTATTTCTCACAATTCCAGAGGCATGGCCAGGTTCTGGTGAGAACCTCTTCCAGTTGCAAACTGCTGATTTCTCACTGTGGCTTCACATGGTGAAAGGGGCAAGGAAGCTCTTTTTGGCCTCTTTTTTATAAGGATATTAATCTCATTCATGAGGACTCCACCCTCATAATCTCAAAAGCCCCACTTCCTAATACCATTACATCAGGTATTAGAATTTCAACAGACACATTTTGGGGGGAGGCAAACATTTATACCATTGCACACAATCTCATCTACTTAAATATTCATAAATTTAAAACATTTTTTCCTTTTTTTTCCCCAGGACCCATCAGATCCAAATCAAGTGGTGGTTTCAGTCCAGTTGTGGAGGGCACAGCTCAGTGACCAATGACCAACGTGGGGATTGAACTGACCAACCTTAGTGTTATGAACAATGTACTCCAGCCAACTGAGCCAACAAGCTGCCTCTAAAACATTTTTTAAAGACATAAAATCCATGTAACATAAATGTCACCCTTTTAAAGTGTATAATTAACTGGAATTTAGCATGATCACAAGCGTGAAAACATCATTACTATCTAATTCCAAAATATTTTCATTACTCCCAAAGACAGTCATGCTCCAATAGCAGTCACACCCCATTCCTCCTTCTCCCCACACTCTTGCAGCCATTAATCTACCTTCCATCTCTTTGGATTTGCCTATTCTAGGCATTTCATACCATGGAATCATAATATGTGACTTTTTACATCTGGCTTCTTCCACTTAGCATACCGTTTTCAAGGTTCATCAATATTGTAGCATGTACATATCAGTACTTTATTCCTTTTAATGCCTGAATAATATTCCATTGTAAAGATATAGCACATTTTGTTTATCCATACACAGTTAATAGACATTAGTGTTGTTTCCACCTTTTAAGTATTAAGAATAATGCTGTGATCTCTTTTACATGTGGAATCTAAAAGAATCATAGAAGCAGAAAGTAGAACAGTGGTTACCGGGGGCAAGGTGATGGGGCGAAATGAGAGATGTTAATCAAAGGGTACAAAGTTGCAGTTATGTAGAATGAATAAGTTCTAGAAATTTAATGTACAGCATGATTACTACAGTTTATAATACTGTACTTTATACTGGAAATTTGCTAAGAGTATATTTCATTCATTCTGACCACAGGAAAAAGAAATTATAAATGTGTGAAGAGACATATATGTTAATTAGCTTGACTGCAGCAATCATTTCACTAAGCATATCAAAACACTATGTTGCACACCTTAAATATGTAAATTTTATTTTTAAATAAACATTTTACTACAAAAAGAAAAAAGAATAATGCTATGAACATTCATATACAAGATTTTGTGTGACTATGTTTTCAATTCTTGGGTATATACTTAGTAACATTCCTGGGTCATATAGTAACTCTCTACATTTAACTTTTTGAAGAATTACCAAATTGTTTTTGAAAGCAGCATCAGTTATCTTCTAAGTAAATAATTCAACAGAAATATACAAATTCCAAACAAGTAGAAAGAGAAAAATAAGAAACAGCAATTTTTTAAAGTAGTATAGCTAAAGCAGTACAAAAGGAAACAAAACAGTATGACAGAAATGAAGTCAAAAAAGAACAATTGCACTAATATAAATGGGTTAAGTTTACTACCAAAAAGACAAATTATAAAACTTGACCTAAAATATCCAGCTATATGCTATTTCCAAGATATGCACCTAAAGTTTAAAAACAGACAGGCTTTAAGTAAAAGATTGTAAAAGGAAATACAGGCAAATACCAACCAAGAGAAAGCTAACTGCAACTGTGAATATAGGAAAAAATAATTGTAAGTCAAAAGATTGTCTGAGGGTAGATTCCATACATTAATAAAAGAATTCATTAAAAAATAAAACATAAATATGTGGGGTATGTGTTTATATACAAACTAATATTTGCACACTATTTTAGGGGATTCAAAGAATTCAAAGACCTTTCATAAGCCCTAAGAACTTCTAGGCTAATCATTTCTCTTCCCATTCTTTATAAAACTCTAAAACCTGACACAAATCAACTACAAAATTTTACAGTAGTCATGCTATATCCAACAAAAAAGCTGAATTATACTGTATTTTTTATAATTTATACTATATTCTCCATAGTAAGGTCTGAAATTAAAACCCTGAGGAGCATCACATAAGAACCAAAAAAAAAAAAAAAAAGTTTTATTTGAATAGACAAATGCAGAAGATAAAAACGTCATTATATGAAACATGTTTACATCTTTTAAATAAAAACATATCCTCCATTGAAAACTACTTTTGTGTTACTGACAAAAGTAACATAATTATTTTGAACTGAAACAATGAAAAAAGCAAGACTTCTCGAAGTTTCTTTTGTCTACATGTAAAGTGAACAACAACATGAAGATAATATCTTTTATACTGGTATCAAAGCAGATTTTTTACTTTTAGTAGTTCATGGTAAGGCTGTTTTTCACACAAAAAGAATGATTTGCTTACCAACTCAAAGTATTATGATCAACAATTTTATTCCACTTTACCAGCATAATCCAACATATTGTATTTATATTTGATTTGGTTATCATTTCAAACATACATATTGTTCACCTCAGAAGTTATCAATGTAAGGCCAAAGGATCTACTGTACAAGGAGTTGGTTAAAAATAATCTCTTGCAAATATAAAATATATCCAGAAATTGGTGGCAGAGAATAAAACTGAATGGCTAACTCATATGCTATATTTTACACAAAAACTGTTGTATAAATACAAACTTTCACATAACTAGACAACACAATTTAAATTGAGCATGTTATAGATATGGATTTGAATGATAAAATATTAGTCACCACTAATAAGAATTTTTCATATACTTATCAAGAAGATTGTGCTCTTACCTATAGTTTGGAAAACTTCATTCATCAAAGCTTCATTCACTGCTGAAGAGGTGACATTTCCAATATGAGACCAACTTTGATATATTGTTTGCAGCAGAAGTGTCTGCGCTCTTGTAGCTTGAATTGTAAGATGAGGAAGTTCAAATATACCTTCAGTTAGAGCAATCTGAGATCTTTTGGCCCTGCAGAAGAAAACAGAAAGAATAACAATATAGTAAAATAGCATTTACAAGCAACAACATATAAAATGATTTAGGATGTTTTAAAATAGAATTATCAAACAGATATGTAAGTCTACTGACTTCAAATAAATTTTGCTATTTCAGAGCTTTTACACTAATAATAAATAAAAATACAAACCAGAATAATGTCCATACAAACACATATTCTGCTCAAGTAATGATCCTTTTCAATCAAGTCAATCATCAGAAATAATGAGAATAATACTAGTTAACACTTAAAGAGGGCTTACTATCAGATATTCATTGTTCTCAGTATCTTGTATCTATTAACTGATTAAATGCCTCTGGGAGGCATTATCATTACCTTCATTTATTTATTCAATTTATTGGGGTGACATTGGTTAGTAAAATTATATATTTCAAGTGTACGTTTATATCATACATCATCTATACATTGCATTTTTAAAATGGGGAAAATAAGCCAAAAAGAGATGAACTAAGGTATCAAATATCATGCAACTAACAAGTAAAAAATGGGAATTTGAGTCCAGGCAATATGATCCAGAGCCCCTATCCTATAATTCCTCTCATTAAGTACTTAGGAAGTATTTACATTACACTAATGTTACGACTTGACAGCAACACCAAAAAATTATTGTTACAATCTCAGCCCTGCAATATTTAATTCATCGTTACCTGATTCTGTCTTTGAATGATAGACCTACATAATTAAATATTCCAAACAGCAACATTTTATTTTTTTTATTTTTTTTTTATTTTTTTTTAAAGATTTTATTGGGGAATTGAGGAAGAGGAACAGCGTTGGGGAATCAGGGAAGGGGAACAGACAAGTTGCTGTCTTTTTGTTCTTCTGTCTAGTTGCAGAGGACATTGCTTCACTGTTGGTATCATCAGTGCGCTCTTCCCGGATGAGGCAGATGGGTCACTTGCCTCTGGATGGTCGCTCACCATGGCTATTGGCAGCTCACGCTGGCTGCCAGCCGCTCACGCTGGCTGCTGGCCACTCACTGTAGCCTATGGCAGCCCACTGCAGCAGGGGCTTCAGCCTACACCATCACCGGGGCTCACATAGCCCAGCTCCAGGTGGAGCTGTTGTTAGCTGTAGAGGGCAGTGTCACTGGCCCTCATATGGGGGATCCAAACCGGGGCTGCTGGTATCCCAAAACCAGCTCTTAACCAATGTGCCATTCGGCCGTCCCCCAAAAAACAACATTTTAAAGGAAACATTTAAATATGTCTGTTGAGCAATAAGTTGATAGTGAAGGTTAATGAAATATGTAACATAAAGTGGAAAAAAGAAAAATAAGAGACAGGAAAAAAAATACTAGTGTGCTACCATAGTTGACTCCATTGCCCCAATCTCTCTTCAACCTCACTCATTCCAGTTACTGTTTCAGAGACCAATTCAATGCAGATTTTCACTGGCATTGCCTAAGGCCACTGTACACATGAGACACCAACAGGAATTATTTTGCGTTCATGTATGCAGAGCCTGGAAATATGGGGAGAAATGTTTCCCCCCATTTTGTTTCCTTGGATGACAATTTTGAGATGCATTTCGTAAGTCTCTTAGGAAGGTTCCAGGAGATTGAGAATCAGAGAGGAAAAAAGACTGAAATAATTGGAAATGGTATTAATAAGCTTTGGAGCAATATCAAGCAATCTCAAGCAGAACTGAAATCCCAAAAGAAAGGAGAGAAGTAGAAGTGGAATGGAAAAATATTTAAAGACATTATGGCCAAAATTTTTATAAATTTAAAGAAAATATATACCCAAAGACCTAAGAATTTCAATAAACCCCAAGTAGAAGACACTTAAACCATACCAAAGGCACATTATAATCAAAGTGCTTTAGAAAAAAAGTATTAAAGAGAAAAATCTTAAAAGCAAGCAAAAGGTAGAAAAAAACACTTCATACAAGGAAACAAAGATAAAAGCATGATACCGTGCTAAGGTCCAGCTGCCTGCCACTTGAAAAAGTTAAAAATCGAGAAATATGGTTGATGGAAACAAAAGTAGGCTTATTCCAAATGCTGGCATTCTGAGAGGATGGCGGACTCCTGTCCAAAGGCCACTCCCCATTCCTAGATCAGGCAGAAGGTTTTATAGGTACCCAAGAAGAACAAGGGAAAGGGAGAGTCAGTCAGGCAGGTCCCAGGGCTGACATCCCTCCTGGGGCCTGGTCTGCTTTAAGCTACTGTTATCTCTGGACTCTGACTAGGACTCAGACACTGAGGCCTGGGACTTTATGTGTATTCAGGTGTCTAGGTGCCTGAGGATGAGAAATTGCCCTTTACAGGTTAGGATTTTCTTAATTAAAAGGATTAACAAGGTATGGGTAATACAGAGAAGGGGAACAAAACCGAGTTCTTTTGTTAATCACTGAGGGGAGAAAGAAAGAGAAAATAGCTGATTATCATGTCAGATCTAACTGCAAACTAGCTAGGTTTAATTACAGGTGGCTAGTTAGGGGGCTATTCAGTGAGTCAAACTGCAAATTAGCTTAAGTCTAATGACATTACTGATTTACTGAATTTTACCCTTACAAGCAAACTGCTCACCAGAAACTATGCACTAAAGAAAACAACAGAATAACATTATTGAAATGATGAAAGAAATAAAACTGTCAACCTAGAATCCAAAATTCAGAGAGATTTTCTTAAAATGCATGCAAAATAAAGGCTTTTCAGACTAAAAGATGGGGATTTCTCACTGGCATACCTGCACTACAAAAGCTGCTAAAGAAAATTCTTCAAGCAAAACAAACACTATACCAGATAGGAATCTTTGTGGATCTGCACAAAAAAAAATGAGAAAAGTGTCTGGGATGGTAAATGAATGGGAGAATTTTTTTAGAAAGAAAAATAAACACTCTTTCTCAATATCTTCTAAAGAGATTTAAAAAGTAACCATTTAAGGTAAAAATAGTATTTGGGGGGTTCAAAACATATGTAAAACATATGACAACAACAGAACAAAGGACAAGAGGGGAGAAATGAAAACATACTGCTATGAGATGTTTATACAGTGTGTGAAGTGATATATTAATTGAAGGTAGCTGTGATAAGTAAAAGACAGAAACTCTTTAACTTTCAAACTAAAGCCATAAAACAAAAAAGTAGGAGTGGTTGGGTGGTTCAGTTGGTTAGAGCACCTGCTCTGAGCAACAGGATTGTCGGTTCGATTCCCACATGGGCCAGTGAGCTGTGCCCTCCACAACTACATTGAAGATAACCAATGGAGCTGAGCTGCCACTGAGCTGCAGGTGGGCGGCCAGATGGCTCAGTTGGTTAGCACTCACGCTGTTAACAAAGTTTGCTGTTAACAAGATTGCTGGTTCAACTCCTGCATGAAATGGTGGGCTGTGCCCACCGCAAGTAGACTGAAAACAGCAACTAGACTTGGGAGCTGAGCTGCGCCCTCCACTACTAAGATTGAAGAACAACTTGACCTGAAGCTCATGGGTCCTGGAAAAAGACATTGTGCCCTAAAAAAAAAAAACAAAAACAAAAAAACCCTTAGGCCGGCCGAGTGGCGCAGTGGTTAAGCGCTGGCTTCAGAAGCCAGCAGCCCCGGTTCGGGTACCACATATGAGGGCCAGTGACACTGCCCTCAAAAAACAAACAAACAAAAAAAAAAACCCACTGTTCTGCAATACATTTTTTAAAAAAAAGGAGAGTGAATAAAGGTATAGTGGAGAAGAAATGGAATCTTAAGAAATATTCAAACCAAATGAAGTTAGGAAAAGGAAAACAAAAGAACAAGAAACAGATGGGATAATAAGAAAACAAACAGGAAGATGACAGTTAAGCTCTATAATTACATCAAAGGTCTAAGCATGTAAAGGCAGAGATTACCAGATTGCATTAAACAATCTAAGACCCAATTGTATCCTATCAATAAGAAACCCATTTTAAAAAATAAAATATGGGTTAAAAGCAAAGGGTGTAAAAAAACAAAACAAAATACACACACACACACACACACACACACACACACACAATGTAAATCTAATCAAGAAAGAGTTATATTAATATTGAACAAAGTAGATTTCAGAACAAAGGATATTACCAGGAATGAAGAGGGGCATTTCATAATGATAATTAGATTTATATGGACTACAGACCTTCAAAATATATAAATCAAAAAAGACGTAACTGAAAATGGAAACATACACATCCAAAAACTGGAGATTTCAACATTCATCTCTCAGCAATTGCCACAAGTAGAAAAAAGGACAGACAATACAATCAATCAACTTGGCCTAATTGACACTTTTAGGACACCCCTCCTAACAAAAGCAAAATACACATTCATCAAAGCAGGCTACATTCTGGGCCAGAAAAACAAGTCTTAATAAAATTAAAAGAACTCAAATCACACATATTATATTTGCAGATCACAATGAAATTAAACCATAAACTAATAAAAGTATCTCTAAAATCCTCAATTATTTGGAAATTAAAGAAAATATAACCCAAAATACAGTCCAGAACATAGTAGATAAAATTCAGAAAGTCACACAAAATCAAATTTTATAAACTTATTAAACAACTTTAGAAAAGAACACTGATTTAGATTACAGAAAAGAACAATATAAAATATAATCAGTGTTCTTAGAGAAAAGAACAAAACAAATGGAAAAGAAATACTATATAAAAATATCTAATAAAAGAAATATTGCTTAAAATAAAGACATAAATCTACACACAAAGTACACAATGAGACACACAAAATATTGATTGAATGATTATTACTGTAGTAAAGTATACTAAAAAGACAAAAAAATTCTATGGGCATTCACTCAGATAAAGTAACATGGAAGTACTAGGACCTCTCCAGAATTTCCCCTACTTTCTACTGTCCTCCTGACTTGTCCACTAGTAAAAATAATTAACGTGTATGCACAACTCATCATTAAAACATTAGGGAATTTCAAGCAATAGCCCTTATACAACTGAGAAACTAATAAGAGTTTCATGTCAATTGGTAGTTTCCAGGCATACTTTAATTTCAGTCATCTTTCAAGTCAATGGGCTACTTTTCTACCCATTGCTATTACAGCCAAGGACCACCTTGCTAATAAACCTAATATCCTTCAAAGTCAACACTGGGTTTTCACTTGGCAATTTCTAGGTCTATAAAAAAAAAATAAGCTGTAATGTTGCTGCTGTGACTTTAACCTTTTAGATCACAGATTAGGCTTGTTGTCTTCAATCTTCATGTTAAGCTATTCTCTAGAAAATCTATAAAATCAGCAAATATTTATTTATTTTCTACTCTATAGCTGTCATATACTAGCTACTTTGGAAATATCTTAGTCATTTTAAACACCATAAGATATCTATGATCCAAACAAAAATATTAAAATCCCAGTGTCCTCATAGAGCTTACATTCTAATGGACAGGTGAGGCAGATAAAAATCAATAAACATAATAAATACATAAATGATATGAGTACATTAGAAAACAAATGCAATTGGAAACAGAAAAAGTAAAACACAGAACGGGAGTGTTAAAGAGGGAGAAATTTCATATACAGTGGGTAGATTTAATTAAAAGCATAGCTCTTATTTCAAGCAGAACTTGAACGAACTTGTTGAAGGAGGTAAGAGACAGCTATATGAGTAGCTCTGGAAAGTGATTCGTGCAGACGGACAGTTTCAATAAAGGTTCTGAGGTAAAACTGGCCCTGGCAAGTACAAGCAATGGCAAGGAGGCCAGTGTGGCTATAGCAGTTGGATGACAGTGTACTTCACTAATTCAATTGGTTTTCTAAGGGTTCTATGCATAAGAAATATCTGGATAGGCTTTACCTCCCATCCTCCTCCTCCTCCTCCTCCTCCTCCTCCTCGCCTCTCCCTCCTCCTCCCCCTCCCCATCCCTCACTCCCCCACCCTTCTTCTTCTTTTTTTTTTTTTTTTTTTTAGTAAAAGTTTATTGGGATAACAATGGTTAGTAAAGTTACATAGGTTTCAGGTGTACAATTCTGTAACACATCATCTATATATCACATTGTGGGTTCACCACCCAGAGTCAGTTCTCCTTCCATCACCATATATTTGACGCCCTTTACCCTTATCTACCACGCCCCCTTACGCTCTTACCACTAAACTATTGTCTGTGTCTATGAATTTTTGTTTCTTCATTTGTTTGTCTTGTTCCTTTGTTGTTTTGTTTTATATCCCACGTATCAGTGAAATCATATGGTTCTCAACTTTTTCTGTCTGACTTATTTCACTTAGCATAATAATCTCAAGATCCATCCATGTTGTCACAAATGGCACTATTTTATCTTTTCTTATGACAAAATAGTATTCCATTGTGTATATATACCACATCTTCTTTATCCAATCATCTATCGAAGGGCACTTTGGTTATTTCCATGTGTTGGCCACCATAAATAAACCTGCAATGAACATCAGAGCACATATATCTTTATGGGTAAATGTTTTCAAACGTTTGGGTAGATACCCAGGAGAGGGATTGCTGGGTCATAAGGTCATTTTATTCTTAGTTTTTTGAGGAACCTCCACACTGCCTTCCATAGTGGCTACACCAATCTGCATTCCCACCAACAATGTATGAGGGTCTGTAAGGTTCCATTTCCTGAATTTATTTATACAACGGGTTACAAAAAAATGTATACACATTTTATGAAAGGAAAAAAACTGTATTAAAAATGTAATACAATGAATGATGCTAGCATTCATTTGATTAATGCCATCTTTTGAGCAAACATCATACTACACATTGCTACCAAAATTCAATTCAACTCTAAAAAGTAATACATAGACAACACCTCTTAAAATATGCACATGTATTTTGTCACCCCTAGTATTTTTTAATCTCTTATCTTTAACTTTACTTTCAATGTTTTTTATTAAAGGTACTAGATGTAAGACATGAAGTTTTAAAAACCTGAGTTCTATTTCTGGCTAAGTCATTTATTTGTTTTATATTTTTAAGGGAGAAAATTACATAACTGTGCTGAGCTTTAATTTTCTCTTTCAAAACCAAGTATAATAACTACTGCCAAATCTACCACAGGTGACTGTAGTGAAAATCAATTACATTTAATATTTAAATCTTAATAGATACAAGTTCTTTGATAGGATCTGAGGAGAAAGAAGGACACTGTTTTACACTCAAAGAATTCAGAGTCCAGTTGTGAGACAAACAAGTAAACAAGTAATTATAAGTTAGCACAGTAAGTGCTAAAACAATGTTATATAAAGGCTCCTGTGAGATATACTGAGAAAATTGAGGGGGAAAAAGTGCATGTGTTATATTTAAGTTTAATCCTAAAGAATAAATATGAATCACATCAGGAAATAATTTATAAATTCTTTAAAGAAAAAAGATATCTCAATACAAAATTGGTCCAAGGAGATAAACAACAACAAAAAGAAACACAGAGAATATGAAAACAGAAACGACCCATGAACATTAGGTAAGACTCTAAGTAATACCAGTAAAAAGGGAAATTCACATTTAACAAAGTATGATTCTTTTAACCTCAAAGATCAGAAAAACCTCTCAGGATCAAGTTTATTTTCTAGGACTCTATCTGAAAAGAATTCTCATAAAAGTGTACAAGAACACTTATACAATGACAGTATTTGCAGCATTATTTAAAATAGCCTAAACCTGAAACAAACTCATTGTTCAATAAATTCTGGTACATTAACTTCATGTAAAATTACTCAGATATTAAAATAATAAAGGTAGATTAACCTATTGACATGAAAGTATATCATGAAATATGGATAAGTAAAAAGCTACATAGTTACATTATATTGTGGTTCCATGTAATGGCAGGAAGCGGTGGATTACCCACACGTAAAACAATGTTTGCATATGCTTACATGTTGATATTAAAAGTTCTGCATAGAACTATTAATAGTAGCCATCTTACATGAGAACAGTAGATTACTTTTATGTGATCTTTTCCTTTTGCTCCCTATGTAAATGTACATATTGCTTTACTTGATCCCTTGAGAAATTTAGATTGTTTTTTGAGAAACCTATGCTACTCCTTTTATCAAAAATTTTTATGAAATTGCAATATTTCAAGAAGAACTAAGAAAATCACAAACTGGGCCAGCCAAGTGGCAGGTTGGTTAGGAACTGGCTTGGATGCCAGCTCGGAGAAGTGGGTCCCTGGTTCGGATCCCACATATGAGGGCCAGTGACACTGCCCTCTATAGCTAAGGTGGTGAACAACAGCTCCACTTGGTTGCTTCTATAGCTAAGATGGCCAGCAACGGTGTGGGCTGTAGCCCCTGCTGCAGTGGGCTGTCATAGGCTACAGTGAGTGGCCAGCAGCCAGTGTGAGCGGCTGGCAGTCAGTGTGAGCTGCCAAGAGCCACAGTGAGCGGCCATCCAGAGGCCGGCGACAGATCTGCCTCACCTGGGGAGAGCGCAGTGATGATACCGACATGGGCCAGTGAAGCAACGTTCTCCACAACTAGACTGAAGAACAAACAAAAGGACAGCAACTTGTCTGTTCCACTTCCCCGATATCCCAATGTTGCTTCCCTCCCTCAATTCCCCAATAACATCTTTGAAAAAAAAGAAAAAGAAAATCACAAACTATGCCAAAATGAATTGCAAAACATTTTAAAAGTGTGAAGATGTATAACCAACAAATATGGAGAATGTTTAAATTTTTAAAAAATTATTACAGTAAAAACCACATTGCCATTCAAACCCCTCAAAATACCCCCCTTGCTTCGAACACACTTATCCATTGTTCTTGCCACTTTCTGAAGCAGTTCTGGAAGTCCGCTTTCGTGAGTATCTTTAGTTGCGCTGTCGTGGCTGCCTCAATGTCCTCAATCGATTCAAAACATTTGCCTTTCATGGTCATTTTAACTTAGGGGAGTAGCCAGAAGTTGCACGTTGCAACTGTGGTAAATAAGGTAAATGAGGACACACGGTAATGTTTTTATTTGACAGAAATTTCCATAACAGAATTGATGTGTGACATGGAACGTTGTCATGAATGAGGATAAAGTAAAGACACTCACAAAAAACGACTTTCAGAACTGCTTCAGAAAGTAGCAAGAATGATGGGATGAGTTCGAAACGAGGGAGAGAATTTTGAGGGGGATTAGTGGCAATATGTCTTTACTGTAATATTTTTTTTTAATGTAAACATTCACCATATTGTTTGATCACATCTCGTATCAGCATTATGATGTATCCAATTACCTCTCCTCCGTGTCCTGACATTGGATTATCAAATAACTGCTTACCTTCTCATTGAAATAAACTTCACTTAAAACCTCCCAAAAAAGGAATGACATCAGTAAAAATGGCAGAGTAACGTACACCAAAAGTCTGTCCCTGCATATAAGCAACAAAAGAGCTGTCAAAAACTGTCAAGATTTAACTTTTCAGAATTCTGGAAACTAACCAAAAGCATGCAGCAAAATGGAGAACACATAAGCAAATATAAAAATTGTTCTTTTTTTTACGTAATAAAAACCTAACTCAATCTCAGTATAAAGAGTGAGCTTTGTGGTATTTGCTACTTATCTGTGTTGTAACCCCTGCCCCCAAGCTCAGAAGTGGCATTGAGTAGCCTACGTTCCCAGTATAGGTAGCAGTAACAGAGAAAGTAAACCAGACTTTATCCACAAGGAGTTGTAGTTGTTGCTTTCACTTTTCTGGTGGCTACCTAGAGAACCTACTCAAAGAACTTGCTTTATCTGTTTTAATTCAGAACTCTCCCAAACACCACCCACAGGTACTTATAGAAAACACTTACAGGCAAATGTATTCCATTAGTTCCTGCTGCCTGGAACAATGGGTAATAGAAGGGGCAATAAACCGACTACCCAAAATTTTGGGAGAAAAGTCTGGGAAGTGATGCTTCGAGGAATAAAAAGATTGAAAAGCTCCAACATTTTCCTGGTAATAAAGAAGGCCATACACATGCTGAGAACTGTGCAGTTGCAGAGGAAAGACCAGAGAAAGGTCTTAAGCTCTCCACCCTGGCTGACTTCCAGGGTCTACACAACAATAAAAGAAGGCAGAGTTGTAAATTGCCTGGTTGAGTAGTAAAGGCATTCCCCCAACAGAAGTCACAGAGGTCACATGACAGTGGGATGAACTACTCAAAGTATTGAAAAAAAGAAATATCAATTAATAATCATAATTCTGGCAAAACTATCCTTCAAAAATGAAGTAGAAATCTTCCAAGAAAGGTAAGTTCAAGACCTGAAGGCTTCACGGGTGAATTCTACCGAACTTTTTTTTTTTTTTAGCTGAGCCGTCCTGTCACCTGTTGGCAGCTCAGCTCAGGCTGGGCATCAAATTGCTGTTGCTCAGAGCTCAGCTCACACTCTTGAGCGAGCTCTTAACCAACTGAGCCACTCGGCCAGCCTACCAAACATTTAAAGAGAATAAATACCAACCCTTTTAAAATTTGTGCAAAAAATAGAAGAAAGCCTTCCTAATTCCTTGTATAAGGCCAGTATAATCCTAATAACAAATGGAGACAAAAACAATTTACAACCAATATCCCTTGTGAACATAGAGGCAAATACCCTTCGTGAAATACTAAGCAAATCAAATTCAGAAGAATATTAAAAGTATTATACACCTTAACAACTAGAATTTGTCGTGGAAATAAGAGTGGTTCAACTTAAGAAAATCAATGAAATACAATGTATTTACAGAATGAAGGAGTGGAACAGCATGTTCATCTCAACTGACACAGCAAAAGCATTTGGCAAAATCCAATCCTCTTTCATAGTAAAAACACTTAATACACGAAGTATAAAGGAAACTTCCTCAACATGGTATAGGATACCTATTAAAAAAAACACATAACTAACATCATACTGAGTGACTAAAGACTGAAAGCTTTCTCTCCATGATCAGGAGGAAGGATGTCTGCTCTTTCCAGTCTACTCAAAATTTCAGTAGAGTTTCCAGACAAGAAATCAGGAAAGAAAAATAAAAGGCATTCATACAGTAAAGGAAAAAAATAAAATCACTCACTACTCACAGATGACAATCTTATACTCTTAAAACTCTAAAGGAAACACACACACACACACACACACACACACAAAATGGAGCTAATAAACAAGTTCAACTAAGTTGCAAGATACAAGGTAATTACACAAAAATCAGTTTTATACCTATGTACATTCACAACACAATCTAAAAAGAGAAATTCAGAAAATTCCATTTACAGTAGCAACAAAAAGGATAAAACACTTAGAAATAATTTAACAAAGAAGTGCAAGACTTTTATAATGAAAACTACAAAGCATTGTTGAAAAACATTAAAGCGGTCTAAATAATGGTAAGACATCCCATGTTTATGGATTGAGAATTTTAATATTAAGATGGCAATACTTACTAAATTGATACATAGATTCAATACAATACGTATCAAAATCCCAGCTATTTTGAATAAATGAATAAACTAATCCTAAAATTCATATGGGCTTATAAGGAACCTCAATAGCCAAAACAACCTTGATAAAGAACACACATTCTAATTTCAAAACTTACTACAAAGGTACAGTAATCAAAACAGTGTCATACTGGCACAAAGACAGACATACAAATCAATGCACTAGAACTGGGCAATCTAGAAATAAACCCATATGTTTATGGCCAATTGATTTCTGAAAAAGGTGTCAAGAACAATAAATGGGAAATAGTCTTTAGAACAAATGGCTTTGGAACAAGTGGATCCAAATCCAAAAGAATGAAGTTGGATCCCTACCTCACACCATACACCAAAATTAACTCAAAACTGATCAAAAAGCTGAATGTATAAAACCTTAGAAAAAAACACAAGTGTAAATCTTCATGATCGTGGATTAAGGAAAGACTTCTTAAATGTGATTCCAAAAGCAAAACTAACAAAAGGAAAAACAGATAAATTAGACTTCATTCAAAATTTAAAACGTTTGTATATCAAAGGATGCTATCCGGAAGGTAAAAAGACAACATATAGAATGGGAGAAAGTATTTGCAAATCATGTATCTAATAAGGGTCTAGTGTCCAGAATTTGCAAAGAACTTCAACAACTCAACTTCAAAAAGATATACAGTCCAACTCACTGACCGCACACAATGAGGGACATCATTCCAGAAATCAATGATGATCCCGCACAGGGCCCTACTCCAACTCCTTATGCTCTTGCCCCAGGGCCTTTGCACTTGATTTTCTCTCCAGCTGAAATGTTCTTCCCTATACATCAACATGGCTCACCCCTTATCCTCCCTCTGGTCCCAGTGAGCCATTCCATGAGCACACCTTTAAAATGGCAACCCCCACTTTACCCCTAGTATTTGCTATCCCTTTTTACTGCCTGTTCTGCAGATTATACTCATCATATGACATTCCATATGTTGCACTTATTTAAACATTTTTCTTTCTGCCTGCCTCAGTAGAATGTAAGCTCCAAAAGGACCTATTTTGCTTATCTTGTTTTGTTCTGATTTGCTCACAGGCTCTTCCTCCTGCACTTATCACAGTGCCTGGAACATCAAATCCATTCAACCACGTTTACTGAATGAACCAATTAAGGAAATGATGATATATGAAGTTACTTTCTCCCAAACCCAGATGCTATCCTGGGAAGGACAAGGGGAGCAGAAGAAAGGAGAAATGCTGAAACACTGAACATTTATTCGAAAGAAATTGACTTAACTTGGAAACCGTTTTAAAGCAGAAAAGAGGAGTATGTGACTGCTGGGTTAAGGTACAGCCTTTATGTGCCCTCTACTGCCCCTCCTCCCAATTGTCCCAGTAGCGGGATGGCAGTTCAGATGACTTATAGATAATAAAGAAGCTACATATTTTTTTTTGCACACCAAAAAAAATATATATATATACAATACAGTCCAATTAAAAAGTGAACTAGGATGTAAATAAGACATTGTCCAAACAAAATACAGAAATGACAATAGGACATGAAGATGCTCAACATCATTAGGGAAATAAAATTCAAAACAACAATGAAATGCCATTTCACACCCACTAAGATGGCTATAAAAAAGAAACAGAAAGGGCCGGCTGAGTGGCGCAGTGGTTAAGCCCTGGCTTAGGAAGCCAGCGGCCCTGGTTCAGGTCCCACATATGAGGGCCAGTGACACTGCCCTCAAAAAAAAAAGAAACAGAAAATAAATGCACTTAAGCACTGAACAAAAGATTCTTTAAACCAAACAGGGAAAATAGTACAGATGGAAGGACAGCAGGAAAAACAAATAAGACCCAATTCATAAATTTATTTCATTATCATCACTGGTTCCTTTTACTTTTCCAACATTGCAGCCATTTTTTAAATCATTATTTTTTCTTTTATTAAGGGTTTAAAAATTTAGAGGTGGTTCTCTATTGTGCTCCACAATATCTGTTCAAAATTCCTGACCAAAGAAAAGAGTTTATTAGTAGTGATACTAAGTAATGAAAACAGATATTTGGAACACATACAATATAAAAATGTACAATTAATCTAGCTACTCTAGCTTCAGCCAGATTCTCTATGGTATTTAAGAAGTCCTATGCTGTAGTAAGAGCTATGTTCTTATAACTACAGCAATATTTATTTATAGGGCAAAATTATAGTCAGGATTCTTTTTACAAGTGTGTCTTTACTATTTCATAACAAATTCAGCTACTGTATATGGTACTCTAACTTTCAAGCCATCAAATGTCACATAAAGTAGTTCCCCAATGGATAACATAAACTTAAATAAAAACTTAAACATATGCAAATTTTAAAAGATTAATTTATTCTACATTTTAATAATACCCAAGGGTAGGGGGAAATTCCCTCCTTCTGATTCAATTTAATTTCACATCAAAAGAAATAATTCACTTTGTACAAAAGCCAGAATTCAATAATAAACAAGTAAGTTATATCATACACACAGGACATGTTTTTGTGGTTTGTTTTATTTTCCAGCTGTAACCAACTACAAATAAAGTACATTTTATTACACGTCTGTTAAGTACTCCAGTAGCATTTGAACTAAAGTAAACTATTTTAAAATGATTTGGCAATAGATGGTAGCTTATACAATGTACATGTAACTGTAACAATATCAATGAAGAGGGGTTTTTTTCCTCTTTTATTTTTGTCAAGTTTGAAATATAGTTCTAACAAGTTAACAAGTGCAGGAAATAAGTATCCATTTTGTCAACCCAATTCATTAAATCCTAACATTCACCATATTTGCTTCAGAAAATTTTAAACAAATCAATAGCTTTTACAACATTTTTAAAGCTATTTGGGTGACTCATTAAAATGTCAATGAAAATACACAATAAATGTATAATTTTCCTTGTGATTTATGCCACTACAAATTTATTTAAACTTTGTTTAAAATAAAACAGCTCAATAAAATTCATACTAAAAGTAACTTCTGGATTTACCTAATTTTTTTTTGGAAATATCACTAAACCTATATTTTAACAGTTAAGTTGGTGAAAATAATTTATTTAACAAATGGCTATTTCGCATATCCCTGAGTCCTAGTCTGAACATATGTTCATTTTACAGAATAGGTTTAAAAACCATCAATTCAAACATTACCCTCTAGGGGAAAATAAATCCTAATGTAACTAGTGGGATAAACAACTCATTAAAACTAAACTTGGACAAACTCCAGGATAAATTTAAGGAAATAGAAACAAGTAGGTCTTGATTGTGTAGTAGCAAAGACTGAAAATGAATATGCTCTAATTAACAAATACTTTAAAAGACTCCGCTTGTACCATCTGCTGATAAATTATAATACAGAGCTGGTGAAATTTCTGGATTGATACAGCATGTCTATAAATAAAACACTTCCTTTGAAATTTTAAATAAAAAATGTGGAAGTGGTTCTTACTACTCGATGCAAAGGAATTAATTTATACAATCCATTCATGTTCATAGGAATACCATAAAATTTTTGCCATACGTAACCTTGAAGAACAGCCATCCATTCTTTTAAAATCAACACACCTCACAGCAACTGAAAGAATATCCTCAGCAGCAGCTGGATCTAAAGATTTATATAGAATCCCCTAATGCAAAGTTTGAAACTACAAATTGGTTCCAAAAATGTATTTTTGTTATTACTCATATCCTGTACAGTAAAATAAGATTAGATCACTTTTTCCAAAATAAAAGGAGCACAGAACTTCACTAACTCAACTTGGAAATAAAAGCAGCTTGAAAAGCTAAAAAATTCGTATTTAGTTCTGTATACAATGATCCTTTAATTTACATATCAATACTCAAAAAGAAATTTTTTTTAATTAAGTGGAAGGTAAAATGAAAGGTTAAATTAGCTCCTCTTTCCTCTTTCTGATGGCAATCCATTCCCCATAGGGAGATACTTTTTATGAGTTTAGCATACACACTTCTGTGTACTGACCTCTATTGATTCTGTGTTGACCCCTATTGATTTTATGCATTCATAGATACATGTATAATTTTAATTGATACATATGTGTATATGTTAACGGCCTCCTTTTAACGACTAAACAACATTATTTAGAGGTCATCAAGATCTTTCAACATCAGGACATATACTTCTACATTGGTCTTTTTAATACATGTTTGATATTACACAGAAGCAAGTTTCACATTCATCAGCAATATATCCAAGTACCCCTTTATCACCATCACCACTAGTATTAACGACAATTTTTTATTTACAATGATTTTTAGCATTTACAAATGGCTGTAAAATACAAATTATATTGTTTAGATGTGAAAATAATGTACCATTTTTCAAAATTTCTGAAATAATATCATTACTTGAATTTAAATGTTAGTTAACAGATGGGCAAGGAAAATGGGAAGTAAAGCTTGTCTATCTGTAAAATAATATATAATGAATGCTTGACTATTATAATATATGAAGTCCAAAATCTTACAGTGACCTATGCGTGGTAGCAAACTACAAAATACAAAAGGAGCAAATGTCTAATCATTAATCTCATCATCTCCCAGATGAGTTATTCAATAAAGATAATTCATCCACTTAAGTAAAAATGCTTAACTACACAGGAGAAAAAGAGAGCAAGTGTGTTTATGTGACATATTTTATATATGTAATTAGTAACATTCAAATATAACCTTGAAAATTCTGATTAGGAAAAATCACTAAAAATTTAGCTCAATTTCAGTAATTAATTAAGGTCATTGGTTTTTTTGCTTTGGCCAAGGGTACATTTACATGTATTACATAAGTAAAGAGGAGACAGACTTGGTTATCAAATAAAGTACACAACCTAAATCAATCTGAAAACCAAAGAACACTGAAATCACACAAGAAACTATCAGCTGCATATCAAAAATTATTCACTTGTGCCTACCACAGATTCAAGGTTTTGAAATACCCTCCATACAAAAAAAGAAATGGTCCTTATAGAGATTCAAGTTTAAAAAAAGAGAAATGAGAAATTAAATAATCACACAAAGAAGTTTAAAATCACTTCTATGAAAAAAAGTACAGTGAGAAACAAGAATATCCCATGAATCACTAGGGGAATGTGACCTAGTAGGAGAAAGATCAATTAGGCCAATATCTGAAGGGCGAGTAAAAAGTATTTATGGACTAGTGAAACAACATGGTGGAAGACTTGGCCGAAAGAAGACAAACTGAAAGGTGGGAGAGGATAGGGAAGAAGACATTCAGGAGAATCTAGACAGCCAAGAAGAGGCCAGATCTGGAGGGCATTGCAGAATGTTTTAAAGATCTTAATCTTTAAAGTAAAGTTATGAGAATCAAAGTATTTTAGGCAGAAGAAGGACAATTAGAACGATCTTCCAAAAACCAAACAAACCTGGCTTGCAGGCATAGGAGTTAGCTGGTGATTAAGAACACCTCTAAGGGCCAGCTGAGTGGCACTGTGGTTAAGTGCTGGCTTCGGAAGCCAGCGGCCCCGGTTCGGGTCCCACATGAGGGCCAGTGACACTGCCCTCAAAAAAAAAGAAAGAACACCTCTAAATACTTAAAGGATCAAGAAAGAAAAAACAAATATGTCTTATTCATGAAGGCAGGGCTTACAAGGCCTGTAACACAACAGTTTCAACATGATAGGTGCCTTAAAAAAGTATTCTTACAACAAATAAATGACTCATTAATCTGTTGAAAATTGAAAAATGCTAAGTATTAACAGATTCATCTAGGTACTTGGCAATATTTTTTTAAACTTATAAATCAAAACCAATACTATCAAAGATATTATCAAGAAGTTGCTAATAAGTTACCAACATGCTATTAATGACTGCATTACCAACTAATTAAAAGATGTCTAGAACAAAGGACTTCATCTCTCCAGATTCCCCATATCGCCTTCCCTAATCCTCCAATTCTACATCTATAAAATAGAGATAACAATACCTGACTTGTTTATTCCAAAAGTCAGTTGTGAGGTTCAAATAATTCCCTATATGTACTGGAATTAGTTAATGCTATATAAGAGTTTTATGATGCTGTTCTTAGAGATTCTCCTCTGACCCTAAATATACACTGTATGATCCTTTGAATATGCATAACTCCAATGACCATGGGTTCTTAAATTTCAAGTTAATATATAAAAAAGAAATTAAATCATCAAATACAGTTTAGAAATAAATTTAGAGGCAATAATTAAAAACACAACAGGCTATGGCTGTCCGAGTGGCTCAGTTGTTTAAGAGCTCGCTCAAGAGTACGAGCTGAGCTCTGAGCAGCAGCGGTTCGATGCCAGCCTGAGCTAAGCTGCCGCTGAGCTGCCAACAGTGGCAGGATGGCTCAGCTAAAAAAAAAAAAAAAAAAAAAAAAAAGCAACAGGCTAAATTTGGTGATTTTTAACAAGACATTTCCCTTGGTTACACTAATAACTTTAGAATTCTTTTGAATATACTCTTAAGTTTCAGTTCCCAAAAAAATAATGAAACCCAGGCACATTTAAAAGATACTGTCACCAGAATAAAATGTTGTCACAGAATAATATGCTGCTTTTGTACATAAACAAAAATACTGAGAAAAAAACTAGTATTCTTCTTCACCAAGAAAAAGATACAATCGTCCAATAACCAAAAATCAAATTTAAAGGCAATAATCTAAGAATAAATTGTAAATTGTAAAATAACAAACTATTTTACTAAATTTAAAACTTTTAATAAGGGATATGGTTAAATCATACCAGCCTATACAACTTCACATCCAACTGATCATAAAATTACATGTGTAATATATAAAATTTTCCAAAAGCAAAATCAAACAAAACCTTCTTTTTTCATTTGACCAACAGTCTCTGGTTGTTAACATGTGTTGCATGCTCTTCGTGCCCTTACTAATATAATCACAGGAGAAATTTTGACATAAAAATAGATACTATCTTTACAATTCCAAACATATACAAATTCTTTAAAAAAAAACTATAAAAGTTGGGGGCCGGCTGAGTGGCGCTGTGGTTGGGAGCTGGCTTAGGAGGCCAGCGGCCCCGGTTCAGATCCTGCATGTGGGGGCCAGTGACACTGCCCTCTAAAAAAAAAAAAACACCTATAAAAGTTGGTATTTTTCAACTGGTCACTTATTTAAGCACCCTATAAAGTCAAAAGCAAAATACAACAAAAAACAAAATTTGGTATGACTATTAATATATATAAAAATCGGTCAGTCTTTCCAGGTAATATTGTGAAACAATAATACGTTAATATTCTAAATAAATAGTATAAGTAAAATATAAAAACATTAGTAATAAAATGGTTAACAATATTTATAATTTCATAATTGAATATTTTTACCTACAATGTGGCAAAGTCTTAAAACTAAATCCCAAACCAGCAAAAGGCAGAGGCTTTAAAAGTACTAAGAAACAGACAAATAGTTCAGAACCAATTATGTTAACTGTAAAATTTAAGATTCCTGACTATTATTCATATAAAGCTTGCAAGGAATTATTTAAAATTTTACACATAAATGTTATTAAAAAGCATTCAATCAAGACAAATTCACCAAAAAAAATCAAGGACATATTTGATAGGAAAACATCCTTAATTAAAATAAAATCTAGATTCATTTCTATTCTATATTTCCCAACTTCCAAAAAGAAATCTAAATAACTACATATCACTTATATAATAAATCTATTCTTTTCAATATGAACAAACAAACTGGTATTTCAGATCTCAAATGCAATTTAAGTAAAATTTTCATCTTGATATAAATACAAGGCTATAAATTTAATACACAAACAACAGTAAAATAAGTTTTTAAAAAATTGTTGTTAATCTTGTTTAAGCATTAGACTACTATTCTAATTGTCACAAAATATATTAGAGTCCTATTATATTTCACATGTTAAAATTACATTTCTATTTTCCTATTTTTATTACTGATTTTAAACTATCTTTTTAAAAACATTACCTAAGCAAAAGATGCTCAATGAAAACATGTGAGTGTATGTATATAAAATCTAGTTACAATATCCTTTATTATGTCACTGAAAATGCTATCTGCCTCAGTCTCTGGCAGTCCTGTAGGTTAGAGAACTCCAAGGAGCCCTGGTGAAGAGGCTCTATCATTGATGGGTTTGAGTGAAGGATGAAACAACAAAGCAAGGAACAGTAGGTTGCTAGCAAACAAAAACCAGTCATCCTCTCGTCAACCTACAACTGGGGGATCGACACAGGAATTGCCCTTTACCATGAGCCAGCTGCCCTCACCAAAAGCTGATGCACTCCAGGGGAAAACAAAGGGACTGACTGCAATGAAACAAGAGAAAAACAGGGGAAACAGAAATGTTCTATATCTTAATTTTGCTGGTGGCTACATGACTCTGTGTGTGTGTGTGTGTGTGTGTGTGTGTGTGTGTGTGTGTGTGTGTGTATTCATTCACACACACATACACACACATACGTGTGTCAAAAATTACTGAATTATCCACATAAAATTGTTAAATTTCGCTGTATTTAAACTATACTCTAATTTTAAAATGAAAACAATGTTACTGAAAACACTTGCATAAGTCAAATAATAAACCATTATAGAGAACTTTATAAACCACACTCTACACAACTCTAAAGTCCTATGAAAGTTTGCTACAGTTATATGTATTTTCAGGTTTAGCCATGTCTCTAAGTACTTTTGTAATTTTTTTAATTCCTCCCAGAAATTTTATAATGAAATAAGAATACTTTGAGAAATAAATTAAGTATGAAAAATTAAGTATTCACCTTCAAATATTATTCTTCCCCCCAAAAAGAAACAGTTAAAAGAAAGAACATCATGATACTAAAAAAACTAAAATCAAGACAGAAACTCTAAGAGGATTCATATATCTGAATATATTCATTTATTATAATGAATTAAAACTGAAGATATTCAAGAATGGTACATTTAATTTAGATTTCTCATCAGATGCTAGACTCTACAAGAATATTTGCTTTAGAATGTTAAAACTTCAGTTATTAAAAAAATAAAGATAAATAAAAAAGGTAACTACATTTGGTCACTTTAGCTAACTTTTCTTCCTTAAATATTAATGTGATCAAATATACATGTTTTTTTCCAATGCTTCAAAATTTAAGTTTACTGATCTAAAAATGTTTATAAAATTAAATTCTACTTCAGTTCATTTTAATTAACATGTATTGAAAATCAGTTATATACTAGGTCCTGGAGCATAAACACAAGTATGAAAAGTAAAACTAATCAAGATGCAAAAATAATCAAGTCCTATAATGAGAAAACTAGGCATTTTCAAAGTGAGTTAACTTACCAAAGATTTAAATTTAAAAGAACAAACACCCGGTACCAGATACTTATCTTCCTGAAGAAGGCAAACAAGTCTGATGCAGAATTAAATTCTGTATTTAAATGATTAAAGCCAAAATCATAAAGCAAGAAGGAGCCTAACCACAATTCCCACCTCTATAATATCTCAAAAATTATGACAAAAGCCTGTCTATTTGAGATAGAAGAAGGGGCTAATGACACAAAAGGACATTCTTAGAATATCCCAAATCAGTTACAGCAGCAACGGTAATAGGTTTGGAAATCGCTCGTGCAACTCTGGAACTCAAACATCTCTGAGTTAGAGTAAGGGTAGTTATTTGTAAGCCTGAATGTATTTCCCCCGGTTTAAGGAAAGCCATATAGAGATGTAGAATAAAAACAAGTTAGCTTGTGACACATGCTATATGTCAAGGATAAACCTCAAAAATATTATGTTAACTGATTCAATGCCAGATACAGGATAACACATATTATATGATCCCATTTATATGCCAGAAAAAGTAAATTTATGGAGAAAGAAAGTAGATTAGTGGTTAACTGAAGATGGGGATTAACTGTAAATGGACATGAGGGATCTTACTGAGGGGATGAAAATGTGCTAAAACAGATTTATGTTAAAGGTTGTACCACTCAGTAAAGTTACTAGAAATCACTGAACAGTATACCTGAAATGGGTGAAATTTATGCTACATAAAGTATGCTTCAATAAAGCTGTTTATTAAAAAAATACAAATTGGTAAAGCTATGGAAGGATGTCTAAGATACAAACTTAACCCCAACTTGCAATATACTCTCTCATTAGTGGTGGAGGGGATGGCTCATCTACGGTCTTGATTCAGATAGGCAGAACTAAAATTGAATTCCAACTTCACTATTTATTATACGTATAAGCATTATACAACGAAATGACAAAGATATGTATAAAGTGTTTATAATAGTGTCTCTCTCATAAGGTTGCTACGAAGATTAAATAAGATAATGCATAAGACTCTTAGAACTACTCCTGGCACACCTATGCCATTATTATTAATATTAATTCATATTATTAAAACTCTCCCCACAAATTTCTCACATGCCACTTATATAAGTTTAGCAATAACTCTGTTCATGAATTTTTTAAATATAAATTATATGCATCTCACATGCCACTTATATAAGTTTAGCAATAACTCTGTCCATGAATTTTTTAAATATAAATTATATTTCTCAATGAAAATCAAAAGTAATAATAAGCATGAGATATGATTACAAAGTTATATTCTGAAAGTCCTGACAAAAAATTAATCTCAATAATTTAGAATTAAAAGAGACTATAGCTTCATATGAATATATATGAGCACTAAAATTTTTATGATAAAAAAACTTTCAATTAGAGTTTACAGGTTTCTGAGGTGTATGCACATAAACATTATAACAGGAAAATGGATATTTAGAATATAAAGCAAGATTGCAAATATAAAATAATGTATATTCTATAATAGGTTTTAAATGCTCTAATAGAAGTTAACTACTATGACTACTGACACTACAATACATGATAAAATAACTGCTGAGAAATCAAATATTTTAAAAAGCTTACAGTAAGTCCACAATTGTCAAGTACATTCTACAAAATCAATCAACAAAAAACTAGAGATTGTTTTTAAAAAGCTGAAAAATAAAACAATGATATATTTTATTTATTCAATGAGTTTTCATTTGTCTGTAGGAACCTATTAATTGTTCGTATCACTGTCTGCTCCACTACTAATTAGATGGTTTTCAGTTCAAGTATTAATCATTAAAAAAACTAAATAGAAAAAGGTTAATTCAAAAATATTATGCAATGAAAAACTATGTACACATCTCCTTCAAGACCCAACACAACTAAAGGACAATTTTATAATTAGATTTTAAAAGACAATATTATACATTGCCTCTTAAAGCAATTTTTCTCTCCTTAAAATTCCCTTACCTAAAAGAATATAGATTTTCTACTGCAATGAGGGCAGGTATGTTGCCTATTTTGTTTATTGGTGCATCTCTAGCCAGAGCCCTGCAGAGTGTTTGGCACACAGTGGGCATTTATCACGTATCTGTGGAATAGAACGGAATGAATGAACAAAGAACAATCACAAGTGTGCAAAAGGCAGACAAACTCACTGAAAAAACGCACTGGAGTTTTAAAAAAATAAAACTGAGGAATGTTGTTGACAAATTAAAGAAAATATGCACCCTGCCTATTCTGGTCATCCTTTCCTGCTTTAATCATCCCCATAAGGATACAAAGAAGACTAAGCCTGTTAAAAAGTTAGTAAAGTTAATAGAAAAAGTTAGTAGAAGACAAAAACAGAAAACATGAGCAAAACGAAGAAAGATTCTAAAAAATGCTTGATTCAACAGTGGAAAGAAGGTTTTTCATTAACAAGACAGGGCAAGTGTACACCAAGTCACACACAACACAGAATTCCGTAAGATGGAAGATTAAGTAAGTGACATCATGCACAAAGGCAGCCATCATGTAGTCCAGTTTTATGCCTGACCTGAGATTATAGCCCAAATAAAAATATCACACCTTAGTAGATAGTACTAAGACCTAACCAACCATTTGTTTTAAGAAGTGTTTTTTAAACTGAGCTAATTTGCTACAAAGGGAGTTATTACAATACCAAAGCAAGAAAAAAATATTTCAATAAGTTATCTAAATCAAAAGAGAAAGCTGATATGAGAACAGTTTGCACTATGAATCAAATTTTACCATATGATGTAATAAAGAAATTGATCAAGATGGAATAGTTTCATTGTGATCATGCTTAACCACCTCTAATATGTAAGCAAATGAGATAAAATAAAGCATGCATATTTTCTTTTAAGGCAGTAAAATTTGGACTTATCACCCCACCCTTGAGGTCTCACAAGATAGCACATTCATATGTATCCAATCTAAAACATTACACAGGCAAAAGGAGCATTTTTCTAAGGAAGTTCAAGTTTAGATGCAAAATGGATACATGCATTGAGCCAAAAGCAAATGAAAACTTGCTGTATTTCTCACTTTCAACTGCCCTACTCTTCTTTAAAAGAACTATAAATTTTTAAGAACTGTAAAGCCCTTTGATTGAATTAAGAGCACAATTTCAGAAGTCATTCAGACATTTTTATGAGTTTGAATCTTACTTGGAAGAATCATACTTTGATTCATCTATCTTTGAGGTAGAAACCTGCACCAGCAATATATGTCAGTTTCAAGAGGATCTGACAGAGCTAAAAAACTTGCAATGCTGAATTTTCAGAAACTAACATGAATCCCAATCTATTCTGAAATGTCTGACTATGTGACCACACACAGAACAGTGTTCATATCTGCTTGGATTCATTAAAATACACTTTTTCATTCAGATTGTAAAAAATAATGTTAACATCTGTCATTACAGAAATAATCTTGTAATCACAATAAGTGCCTTGGCTAAAATGATTTATCATTTAATTCCTCAAAGAAGCTCCATTTCATTATTTTCTTAGATTTCAACTTGAATAGCAAGGAGCATTGATAGCTACAATAGTATTGTTTAATAAATACTGCTCACAAAAATAATCCGAATTCCAATAGTATTACCACTTTTTTAAAAACCTCTTTTCCAATAACTAATATGCACTACTGTTACTAACAAAAAGGTGATGAAGCCAATATGTATGTTGATTTCAAAACAGATGTTATATAACTGAACAAACAAAACAAAAAAATCCAATTAAAAATGGGCAGAGGACCTGAACAGATACTTCTCCCAAGAAGACATACAAACAGCCAACAGAAATACGAAAAAATGTTCAACTTCACTAGCTATTAGGGAAATGCAAATCAAAACCACAATAAGATAACACCTCATAACTGTCAGAATGATTATTATCAACAAGACAAGTAAGAACAAGTGTTGGAGGGGCTGTGGAGAAAAAGGAACCCTCATACACTACTAGTGGAAATGTAAATTGGTACAGAGACAATGAAAAACAGTATGGAGGTTCCTCAAAAAATTAAGAATAGAATTACTATACAACCCAGCAATCCCTCTTCTGGGTATCTACCCCAAAAATCTAGAAACATTTATCCATAAAGAATATATGTACCTCTATGTTCATTGCAGCATTACGCACAGTGGCCAAAACATGGAAATAACCCACAGATATACAATGGCATGTTACTCAGCCATCAGAAAAGATGAAATACTGTCATTTGCAACAACACAAATGGATCTTGAGATTATCATGCTAAGTGAAATAAGTCAGAAAAAGTCAAGAACCAAATGATTTCACTCATATGTGAATTATAAAACTGAAAGCAACAAATGAACAAAACAAATAAACAAAAACTCATAGACAACAGTTTAGTGGTTACCAGAGAGGCCAGCAGGGAGTGGCAGAAGAGGGTAAAGGGGGTCAAATATATAATGATGGAAAGAGAACTGACTCTGGGTGGTGACCACACAATACAAAAGACAGATGATGTATTATAGAATTGTACACTTGAAACCTATATAATTTTCCTAACCAATGTCACCCCCATAAATTTAATAAAAATTTAAAAAATAAAGTAACAGAAGGGTGAGGGTGAGAGAGAGAGAGAGAGAGAGAGAGAGAGAGAGAGAGAGAGAGAGAGAGAGAGAGAGAGATCCCAGATGTATGGGATCTGTGAGATGTTTATAAATCATGATAAAGTTAGGTACTAAGACCCCAATCTTCCTACTGCTTCTAAAAACCTCTATATCTTCCTGAAATCTATCCTGAATAAAAGTAAGTAACCAGATGAATGGTCATTTGACTTAACTGGGTGTTCATTTGATTCTGTTTTATTTGGTAGTATTGAACTTGTCTATAATCTTAAGACTGTCAAGAACTATAACTTTTAAAGAGCTTAACAGATATGTATCTTTAAAACATGTTTAAAATGAAAAGAAACAGGAGGAATAGATCCCCCTGTAATGCAGAAACTTATAAAATCTTTCTACAGAAAAATGATTTGTTGTAAGTTAGTCATCCTTGTAAAAGGGAAGAGTAGAAACTACTATGAGGAAAAACTTTAAACAACCCAAAGAATTCCAACAAACTCAACTCTCTCTCCCCACAAAATTAGGTAGAACTATTCCAAACATGCACCTGACCACTTTTTACTTGCTCAATCTAAACAAATTTTTAAGAAACACTGTGTCAAATTTAACGAATAACTATTTCAAACAAAAGATAAAAAAGAGGTAAACTCAGCTTCTGGCTTTGGAGTTAGATTAAGATAGAGAGATTTAACACTAAAAAGCAAGGTGGTCCCACAGAATTGAAGAAAAAAACTTGCAAAGCATACATAAAATATGGGATTAATATAAAGAATATATAAGAAACACCTACAATTCAACAAGACAAAAACAATCTGATTTAAAAATGGATAAAGGACTTGAATATATATTTCTCCAAAGGAGTTATACAAATGGCCAACAAGCACATGAAAAGATGCTCAACATCAATAATCATGAGAGAAATGCAAATCAAAACCATAGCAAGATAGCATATCATATTCATTAGGATAGTTATTATTAAAAAACAAAAAATAACAATTTTTAGCAAGGATGTAGAGAAATTGAAACTGTTGTGCATGGCTGGTGGGAATGTAAAATGGTGCAGCCTCTATGGAAAACAAAATGACAGTCTCAAAAACCTAAACAATTACCACGTGATTCAGCACTTGGACATCTAGGTATACACCCAAAAGAATTGAAAGCAGGGACTGGAACAGATATTTGTACACCCATGTTCACAGCGGGACTATTCACAATAGCTAAAAGGTGGAAACATCCCAAATGTCCACTGATGGATGAATGGACAAATAAAATGTGGCATGTATAATCCACATCCCGTGACTATCTATATATTCACTTACAGTTGGTATACAATATTATACAACATCAGCTTCAAGTGTACAGTGCAGTGATCAGGGAGTCAGAGGAAGTGTAATAGATAAATATGATATGGGGGGGAGAAGTGGGGTGGTGGATTGGGGGAGGAGGGTTGTCACTTTGAGAGGTAAAAAGTATAACTAGTGCACTGTGTTGTACACCTGAAACTAATTATAAATAAACAAACAAATAAAAAAAATGTGGCATGTATATTTAAAGAAATATTATTCAACCTTAAAAATGAAATAAGAAGGGGAGGGGAAGGGAGAAGCGTAAAGACTTCCTCCCTCTTTCCCTCCCTCCCTCATTAACACATATTAGGAGGAAGGGAGGTTCAGAGGAAGAAGGGATAGGAGGGAAGGAAGGAGGGATTCTGATACATGCTACCACATGTATGAATCTTGAAAACTTTATGTTAAGTGAAATAAACCAAACACAAAAAGACAAATATTGAGCGATTCCACTCATATGAGATACCTGCAGTAGTCAAATTCATAGAGACAGAAAGAAAAACAGTAGTTACCAGGAGCTGGAAGTAGGGAGTAATGAAGAGTTATTGTTTTAATGGATACAGAATATATAATTTATGAAGAGGAATAGTGGTGATAGCACAACAATGGGAATATACTTAATGTAACTGAATTCTATACTTAAAAATGGTTAAAATGGTAAATTTTATGTTAGGTATATTTTACCACAATAAAAATTGAAATAATAATTTTTAAAGCAGTTTGGTACAGGTGAAGGAGCCCTGAATCAAGAAAATGAGGGTCAAATTGAGGCATTGGTATTATAGTTAGTTAACTGTACATTCTTCGATTAAGTAATTGGACCTCTCTGGGACTCAGCTTTTTCATCTTTGAAATGAGAAGATTGTACTAGGTGGTGCAGTGTTTCTTTTCAGTTCAAAACAGTCCAGGAAAGCACAATCCAGATGCCAGAAGAACCAAAGCTGAAAATCAGGCTGCTGCCCCTCAGGTAGAGATAAGAGAATTAACATCCGATTTAAATCTTACCAGTTTTACAACGTTCTGTTAAGCAGAATGTTAACCACAAATAAAAGCAGACACGAAAACAAACATAGTTTTAGAAACAAAGAAATTAAAAAGATCTATCTCCAGGAGTATTAAAAACACTCAACTCTGCGTTCTTGAGGCCTCAAACTGCAGCATACTATCAAGGACAGGGCAATTGAGCAAACATCATTTTGAGACCTGTGGGGTAGGTTACTTATTCTCTAGGTATGCTAATAAATAAATATTATTGGCATTTTGTTAGACTAAAAGGGCCTATTCTCCATCAAAACTGAAAGCATTTACTCTAGTATTATTCTGAGTTAGGGCAGAAAAATGGCTGCTTCATTTTCCATTTCAGGATGGCAAGAGGATCACCATACTGCCAAAACCCAGCTATCTGGCATTGCGCCGAGTAGGGAATGGGTGCTTAGAGAATCCCTCAATCTTATAACAAAATATGTATTTTCCCACATTTTTATGAATATGGAAATGGGCTCAGATATAAGTAATAATTATGAAAGTGAACATGAAAGTAAATTTTGATTCTATAAAAGAAAGAACTTTAAAGCTGCTCAACAATGAATCTGGCTGCCTCACAAAGTAGCTAACTCCCTTTCAATAAAATGTTCAAGCCATGGATAGATGACTATAAATCAAAGCTGTCATAGACTCAGAAATTGACATAATGCCTATGAGTTCACCTAACCCTAAAGCTACAATTCTATGAGATCAGCATCACGATAATATATATACATGCTATTAACTGATACTAGGGGATTAGCTGCACTATCATAATTAGCCTCTCAAACCATGGAAATCCACTTTTACTATATAAGGAAGAAGTACATTGAACCTTGACAGATGATTCATAAAAGATAATGTATGTCTTAACTCCTTCAGGTAAAAAAAGAGATCAAGGACTTTGGATCAGATAATGCTCCATGACAATCCTTGTCCAGCACCTGTGTGACATTAGACAAGTTACATAATCTCGCTGAGTTTTAGTTTTATAAAAGTGGATATCATCTTATCTCACAGGGTTGTTATGAAAAGTTCATTGACTCTGGATAGTGAGAACACACTGTGATATATAGATGATGTATTATAGAATTGTACACTTGAAACCAATATAATTTCACTAACCATTGCAACTAAAATGAATTTTTTTTAAAGAAGTTAGTTAAACTAAGTACCTAACAATGTATAAAAAAAATACAGGATTATCTTTCAAATTCTCCCCAATCTTTAATAAACTGCTGAAAAGATACCTTCTTTATGTTCTCCATAATTTTCTAAGCCAAAGTAATTTGTCTCTGTACTTCCAAAGTGTGTTGCATATTATCTCTCTGTGAATAAGGTCACATCTTTTTAAAATTAAATTTATTAGTGTCATTGGTTAGTAAAATTATATAGATTTCAAGTATACATTTCTATAATACATCATCTATATATTGCATTGTATGCTCACCACCCAGAGTCAGGTCTCCTTCAATCGCCATATATTTGACCACCTTTTACCTCTTCTACCTCCCCACTTGCCCCCTTTCCCTCTGGTAACCACTAATCTATTGTCTGTGTCTATGAGTTTTTGATTGTTTGTTTGTTTGCTTATTTATCTTATTCATTTGTTGCTTTCAGTTTTATACCCCACATATAAGTGAATCATTTGGTTCTCAACTTTTTCTGTGTGATTTATTTTGTTAGGCATGATAATTTCAAGATCAATCAATGTATTTGCAAATGGCAATATTTCCTCTTTTCTAATGGCCAAGTAATATTCCAGAGATGACTGAATAAAGCAGATGTGGTGCACATACACAAGGTCACATTTCTGAACTCTAAATTATAAGAGAAAGTGAACTTGAGACTGTATCATGTTTGCAGTTAAACAAGCCTCATCAGGAAGAAATGTGGCTGATGAACATTTGATTAACTGGTTTAACTATTTTAAGTTCATATTAAAAAGCTTAGACATCCTTATTCATGTCCAAGACTGGGCCCAAAGCAACTTTCCAAATTCTGCCCCCACTATATCTATTCAGATACAGTGGACAACCCTGAATTTGTTGAGACAATATATCCCCTTGAAGCCTCTACATTCCAACCAACCTCTCAATACGTACATATCTATCCAATTCAACCATTAAAGCCCAACTTCTCTGAAGCCATCCCTGTTGTCCAGGGAAATTTTCTATTTTCTTTAAACAGGATATTTTGCTTAAGCCACAATTTTGTAATTTAAAGACTACTGTTTTCATATATGTCTAGTGCCCACCCGGACAAGACTGTAAGTTTTCATGATCAGGGAATATCCCTTACCCTCACTGCATTCTACTTTATTCTTTCCCCAATCCTAACACGTAGCATGATGGCTATCAAAACATAGAAAAATCAGAAAATATTTAATGAATGACATCTAATGTCCCCTAATACAACTGAAGCTTCTTGAGTAAAATGACAAAGAAATAAAAATAAATAAATTGACACAAACTTCAGGTACTTATTTTTAAATTAAAATTGTGGATGAAGAAGATATAAATCATCAATGTTGATATAACAGAATACTGTATAGTGACAAAAACAAACAAACCAAAAACTACATTTCATAGTATGGATAAATTTCACACATTATTTTGAGTGACAGAGCCAGTCAATAAATAATACATTTATTTACTTATACTAAATCCAAAAACATTCAAAACCAATCTATCCTATAAGAAATCACGATAACGGTTAACCTTGGGAGGGATGCTAATACATACTGTTTTTTGATTGTTCAGCTGGTTACCAAGGATCAATTCAGTTATGAAATACCACAATATACACACTGTCTATAAATTATTAATATTTCAATTAAAAATTCTAAAAGTAAGAGTTGAAATACTTATCATTATTTCTCGGTTCTGAGAAAAACGTTAAGTCCACGAGTGCATCTTAGAAGCATAAAGACATTATTCACTTTATAAATTTTAAATATACAATCAACAGAGACCAAGGCTTAATTCTAACAAGGTTATGATACTTTGTTGCCCTTACACCAATCCTTTACTGCCATTTTTAAAACATTCTCTTTAAAAAGAAAAAAGAAAAAAAAAAAGGTAAATTCAAATTTAAATTAATTGCTCAAGATTTCTGGCATTAAATGTCATTGGTCACTTTGTCTTCCCCACCAACCATATCCTACATATTTCAAACTTGTCCTAAGGAGCTAAAAGAAGTAAGTGTAACCTGATATAAAACAATAAGGAAAAACTTTTGTTGAAAAGTTTATATGTTTGGAAATTATGTCATATAGAATGAAAGATAAAATATAACCAAATAATTTGAAAAAATGAAACTAATAAATGGGAGTTTAGTAACAGCTTGCTCATTAAGGCTAAAATATATCAATAGGAACAGTTAAATGGGAGAAAAATAACCTATTTTCAACATTACTTAAACCACATATTTTTAAAAATTTATTAGCAAACCTGATTAAAGTAAATGATAACTAGTTTGTAACTTCGTACACAATTGAAGACTGAATTTAAAAATATTTTTAAACAAAAAAACAAACGGTTTTGATAATTTTCATAAAATCTAGATTTTCATTGCTAACTCAAACATACCAACTAAATTTTTTTTTAAGTATGCTATAAAATGTTCTTGTTTCAAAAGCTGTAGCCTGTTGTAAATATGCTCTTCTCATTATTGAATGAAATATATACACAGCATCATAAATGTGCTTTAAGAAACTCTGGAATGTGAATTTTAAAAATCCAAATGAAACAGCTTGTATAACTTGAGGAAGGGAAAGACCATGAATGCAAACAGAGTTGACATTTAATGACATAACCAGGGTGCCTTACTGAAAAAAATCCTCACTCACTGCATGAGTTAAATAAATCTCTCAGTTCTCATGTGATTTTGATTTAATTCAAGCACTGTATGATATATTTTATCTGGTATTTTATTCATTCCATATAACTACAATACATCTCAGTTTACTCAGCTTTGTATTTATTACTTTCAATATAGAGTTGCTAAGAATAGATTAATAATAGTTTACTTTCTATTTATTAAGTGAAACAATTGAAAGAAACTATTTCAAAGCAATATAATTCCGTAAAGTATATCAAAAATATCAGTGAAATAATGAGAAGTGGTCCGAACTACAACAAAGCAAGTCATATCCAAATAAATATTCACATTTTGTGATCTCATTCTTTAAGTATTTAATTGGAATACTTTCTTTTAGATATCAGCAGACATATTTTAAATCACATTTGACAATATTTTAATAAGCTTGATAAGTCCTTAAAATAAGCCTGGCATATTTAAATATTCAATATTTTTCATATGAAGGTTTTAATTCACTTTGGAAATTTGGGCTTTTTATTGTTTAAAGTTTTAAGCATTTTCTAGAGTAAATTGCGCTGTGTTTTCAATAAAATTTCAGTGTCCTGAATGATAAATAAGTACATAATTGAGATAACAGTATTCACAAATATCTATTAAAGTTGATATCGACATATCAACTGGATATAATCCCACCATATTTCTTATTAGATCAGAATATAAAACTGACTCAAATGCAACATGCTATTTATGCACAAATATGAAGTTTGAAAGTGAATCTTTAAACAACATAATAAATGACATATAAGGACCACGGAAAACTACGAACAAAATTAAACTTATCCAGAGAAAATAAGAATAATCATTTAATGGTTTCATTCTGTAGAAAAACTAGTTCCAAGATTTAATTAATTACAATTTCAGTATTATTTTTTAATTTTCTAAATAGTAGGAAATTTCTTTGAAAATGTGAGCATTTATTTTACAAATGTCATTCTAAAAATTATGTTATTAAAGAAACATTATTAGCCAATGAAATACTTTAAATAAGAAATTAATATTTATTTTCTGAAAGTTATGTTGCTTTTCATAAATAATTAATGGAAAATGTATCCTCTAAAAATAACCTTACTAATTAGGATGAGAAAGCAAAGATATATTCCAAATAATTGAAATAATCTACATTTTAAAATGTAGAAATATTTCACTAGATAATTTCATACATTTAAACAATTATTTCTTTAATATATTAACAGTTTGCTTTCAACTAAACAAAAGATATGATTAGTAACTACTAGCATTCTTTCTAGAAACCTCTTCAAATTTAGGGAAATATGACCTCCAAATAAAGTAACCCACTACTGAATGAAAATAAGGGCTAAAATCAATTTCTTCCAAAATTCAGTGATTACATATAAACATGTCAAATATTTTCAATGTATGTCACGGGTATACTTTTCTCACTGGCTATGAATACACATAAAATTTTTATTTAGGTGGTAAATACACTGGCCTTAATATTTATATGCAACTTTTCCTTTAATCTTTGTATCCTCTCAGAAAGGAAAAAAGAAAAGTATTTACCCTTGTAATTCCTATGTATGAAGCAGCAACATTATACTATAACTCTAACATGGATTCAGTTATTACCCCAACAATAGTCATCACTACCACAAAAGATATTATGCCCAATACACCTGAGACAGTTAAAAGAGATTTTTAGTGTCTCAGTAAAAGACAGTATAAACTCACATCATTTTCTAAGGTTTTGTATAAAACTAACACACTGGCATAAGTCAGATTCAATGGGTTTTTCCCCCTCCTAAAATAATAAAAATTACCATAAACCACATTTTAAACATACTACTTACCAGCATGTGGGTAGTTTCAGAAGTTTACCATAAACAGCAGTGCTGAAAGAGGGAATGAGCGGTACAGGTAAGCAGTAAGATCCCCTACCATCCAAAGAAGTCAGTCCTGCCTGGAAACCAAATATCTGAAACAAAAAGGAAAGATCCAAATGTTCACAGAGACAAAGTTTTAATAAGCACAGAATGAAATACGTCAGTTTCAATTTGCTCTACAACAGCTGCACTCTAAATATGTTCCAATGTCTTTTTCCACTTCCGAAACATCGACATTTTATTTTATTCAATTTGACATTAAATAAGTCAGAATTAAGAGATTTAAATACAAGGTATTTCTTTCACATCTCTACCTTTTTTGACTAACTTTTTAAGTTTCACATTTAATTTCTATACATAATTCTCATTTAATGTTTTATTGCCTGCTGAAATGCACATGTTTTCTACTAATATAAACAGCTGACTGCACTGTGCACATGGTAGATATTAACTTTAATAAATTACTATTAATATCATTTTATGCCTAAAAGAACGTTAACTACGAGAACAATCTTAAAAATGTATTTTGCCTTCAACTTATTATTACACACACAAAAAAAAAAAATATCCAAATATGTCCAAAAATGTTATATCTTTTCTCTTTTGTGGGTCAATACAATTGTAGGTCTGAGATTTTTTCACCCAGGAAATTTAGAACATGGCATAAATTGCTCTTCATATGTTTATATTTAAAACAAACAGATCACACTCAAAAATTTTATAAGAATTCCCTGAAATTTCTGAAAACTATTTGCCTTTATAGGAAGAATCAATATAAAATCATATTTTTCATGAAACATTGCAGAGAAATAAATATGATATTTCTGCTCCAATTATTTCCAATAAGGTAAAAGATAAGCATCTCAAACAGGAAATACTGGCACACAAGGATACAAAACAAAAAGTTATTTGTTTTCCAACAACATGGAAAAGCAGCTTAACTCCAACATTTATCTTTCATTATTATTTTGTATTCCTTCAGTTTATAAAGCACTAACCTTTCTATCTCTAGAATTAACAATAACTCCCAAGTTTTATAGAGAAAAATGTTTTAAAATTCTCAACAACTAATTTTCAAAACAAAATATTTTCATTTACTGAACATAAACCAATGATCATTTTCTTAGAAAGTACTAAGCTACCTCCAGTGGTTTCAAAAACCAATCATGCCCTTGTCATTCATCAAACTGGATGTCAAATCCTTTCCTCTAAAGTTAGTTTTCATGGAACACAATTTTTTTTAAAATAAGACATTAGTTAGAATTACATACTTTCAGAGAAAACTGTATTTCAAAGGTCCTACCTATCTATCTAATTAATATCAAGGAAAATGAAAGTGACACACACCTATTGATTTCTGTAAGTCCCGCTATTAGCCAAGTGGCAAAAAATACTTGTTTCTAATACTTAATAATCAACTTTAAAAATTAAGCTATTCAACATTCATTCCCTTCGAAGACTTATTGTGAGCAACACTTGTATACAAAGAATTTCTGGGCACTGTGCAATTTCAGCATTTCATATTTCCTCTGAAAGGCCCATTATTTCAAGGATACTGAAGTTTACGATTATTAATACCATTTAATATAAAACATGATTATTAAACAATTCCCAACCTCCATATATTTCTACAGTACAAAGACAATATTTTATCACATTAGATTATCTATGTCCAATAAAAAACTCTCTTGAACCACTTTCTCATAATCTATGATGTGCCCTAACAGTATAATCACAGACACTATCATTAACTGTACTCAGAAGAAAACTGGGTGTAAAGGAGATCCTCTGCTGTTAGTTTGCAGAACTGCAAAGGACTTTGGGGAAACTACATATCATTCTGTAATTTTTTTTAAAGCTTTTACTAAATTTACATGTTGCTTCCAAAGGAACATTTATGCAAGTATAAATTATAATGAAAAAGGGCCTATCTAACACATCAAAAACAGTTATATCAAGGTAACCAATTTTCAGCTCTTTTAGGTTATAGCAATAAGATACATATATTTACAATATCTACATAATCTAATAACTTAACTTTGACCAAGGTTACAAATACTTTAGAAAAAAGGAAAACCAGCACAGTATGAATTGAGGTCGCTTTCACCAAAGATAGTTCATATATTCAGAAATAGAATAAAAGTACTGTAAAGTATTGTAGTCTGAAGCAGTAAGAATGTATGCAGCAGTAAATGCAACCATTAATAGAAATTTTAGCTGAAGAAAATGTCAACTTGAATGAGCTGACTTACATATCACATTAAATGTAAAGTCAAACATATCGTGACCCCTTTAAAAAAAATCCAGATATAACTTAAAAATTAATCCACAATCTATATTTTAACACTTTAAAACATCCTTGAATTACCATCTCATATCAAAAAAGCTATAGCAGAATTTAAAAAACATAAAACAACTTATTTCTAATAAGTTTTTGAAAAAGATTGGTGTGTTAAATTAGGATTTGCAATGGTAAAAAGACAAAAACTATAAAAAGTACACACTAATTGTAAATGACAATGAAAACACATATGTATGATGTAAAACAAATCATTTTTATGCTGTTGTTATTATAACACAGTATATTAGTATAACCACAACATCCTAAAGATCTGTCCCTATCTTGAAGGGACCAAAACAAAAAATAAAAATAAAAAATTATCTCCATGTCAAAAGTTAATATGTATATAGTAATGCACTGGAACTTGTAAAAACTGAACAAATTTATTAAAACTGGAAAACTACAGCATAAGAATGAACACTTTAGAAAGAAAAAGCTTTCAGGGGAAAAGGAAGGAACCAGGTCTAGTTGATTAAATATTAGAACTTCAGAGCCAGAACTGCTTGTTGATTATTTGACTAAATCACCTCATTTCACATATGGGAAAAATGAAGTCCAAAAAGGATAAAGGACTTCTTCAAAATTACACATTGCTAGAACAGCAATATAATGCTTCATTTGATTTAGCTCATCATTAGCTCACAATTTCACTCTGCCTTGCTTCCTCCCTCCATTTCCTCCTATCCTTCTCCAAAAAAGTATGATTGATTCTCCACTTATTCTTAAAGAAAAAACAATCTGCCTGACCGCCACCTCTACTCCAACCATCAGTAAAATTCTTCTCTTACCTTTCATCAAAAATATCTTCAAACAGTAGCCTGGAGACTGTAAATTCTTTTTCACTGCCTACTCACTCCTTAAACCCACTAAATCTAGTTTCTGTTCATACATCCACTGCAACAAAAAAAACTGTGAACTAAAACTGATACTTACATTCTTTTCTTATGGAGAGAAATGAGGTATTATCTCTTGATTTTTCCCCCCAATAATTTAAATGAGGAAAGAATAAATAATAGTGACCTTTCCATTACCCAGAATTTTAAAAACATGAATAA
Organism: Aselliscus stoliczkanus; assembly: GCA_033961575.1. Classification (NCBI taxonomy): domain Eukaryota; kingdom Metazoa; phylum Chordata; class Mammalia; order Chiroptera; family Hipposideridae; genus Aselliscus; species Aselliscus stoliczkanus. Next base: position 32,850,623 of record CM066731.1, read on the forward strand.
TGTCATTTTGACACTTATACTATTAAAGAAATAAAACCCTTCACTATATAGTAATCATTACAACTCAACAGTAAAAAGAAAAATAACTCAATTTTTAAATGGGGGAAGACTTGAATAGATGTTTCTCCAAAAAGAGATATACAAATGGCCAATAAACACATACAAAAAATGTTCGACATCAGTCATGAAAACGTGAATCAAACACAATGAGATACCACTTCACAACCACTAAGATGACTAAAATAAAAAAGACAATAAAAAGTGTTAGTGTTAATGTGGAGAAATAGGAATCCTCATTCACTGTTAGTGGAACACTAAAACAATGTAACTGTTTGGAAAAAAAGTTTGGCAGTCCCTAGAAATGTTAAAATGACCAGGCAACTCCATACATAGCTATATACCCAAGAGAAATTAAAAACTTGTCTTCCTACAAAAACCTATATGCAGAGAGACAACCAAAATAGCATGGTAGGTAAATGCTGTGCTTAACTTCTCTCACCACCACATCAAAATTACAACAAAACTACAAAACAACCATTATTGAGAATTGCCTAAAATCCAGCTGAATTCAAGTCCTTCAACTAAGGACACGCAGAAGAAACCACCCCCAGACTGGTAGGAAGATCAGAGACACAAAAGGGGCTGGTCCCACACCTACATGTGACCATTAAAGACCCCCAGAGAAGCGAGAGGTTCCAGCCCACCCCAGCCCAGGGTTCCAGTGCACGAGAGAAGTCCCCATAATTTCTGGCTGTGAAAACCAGCAGAGATTGTGACTTGGTGAGACTAAGAGTGGCTGCACTCCCAGGCACTCCTCCTATAGGGACCGTGCACGAACTTACCCACCAACAGAATCATTGGCTTTGAACTCCAGAGCTGGGGCAGTGGCTAGAGAGGCGGCAGGGAAGTATGGTGGGGAACTGAGTTGTCTGGCTTGGGATGGGGGCTGAAAAGAGAGCTTTCTCCTGGATGGATGAGCTGGTGGAGACCACTGTTTCATGCTGATCCACCCCCTTCCCCACAAGTGGACACAGGCAGCCGCCATATTTGAGTCTCCGCCATTTATTCCCCACGACCTGGCAATTCAAGACCCTACCCCACCCAACTTTTGGGCACACCCAGGCCACTTCCAGTGGCTTTTCCCTGCAGACTGCCTGCCTTGGCTCAAGCTACAGACTTTCCTAGGGTAGCTGAAAAGTTAGTGAAACCCAGACAAGCACTATCTGGCTTAAGTATGTCCTGTACCTCTGGCTGAGCAGCCCTAAGGGCGGCACTAGCAGCAGAAGCAGCGGGCCTTGGGTCGGCCGAATGGCTCAGTTGGTTAAGAGCTCGCTCAAGAGTGCGAGCTGAGCTCTGAGCAACAGCGGTTCGAGGCCAGCCTGAGCTGAATTGCCGTTGAGCTGCCAACAGGTGGCAGGATGGCTCAGCTAAAAAAAAAAAGCAGCGGGCCTTAGTTTGCGGCTTGGCCTCTCAAGGCACTTCCAAGCACAGCACAGGGGGCAGCCATCTCCGGATCTCTTTGTGGGTCCTGCCGGATGGTCCCAGGATGGGCACGGGCTGTGGCTAAACTTAACCTACAGTGGATCCCCTCCAAGGTGATCCTGGGGCTGGCGCCCCCAGTGGCCAGCTTCAAAATAAGCTGGAACATTACCCAGCCTCCTCCAAGTAAGACACACTCGTGGGACAGATTGGGCAATCCCCAGAGTCCTGCTAAGGCAGATCCTGCTGTAGGATCAGCTCCTCCACAACAACTATTCCACTGTAGTCAAGGCCAAGTCCTCATAACCAGGGAGCTCAAGGGTCAGTCCCTCCCATTGATATGTAATTATCAATCAAGGCTCAACTACAAGAGGTGGGCACACACAACACACAAAAGAGACACAACTGGAGTAGGTGCCTCAACTGACCAGAAAGACTGCGCCACTGAACCCCACAGCACACCTACTACATAAAGCCACTCTACTAAGACCAGAAGCCATAGCAGCACTACTTAATACATAGAAACAAACACAGGAATGCAGCCAAAATAGGGAGACAAAGAAACATGTCCCAAATAAAATAACAGAACAAAGCACCATAAAAAGAACTAAGTGAAATGGAGATAAGCAATCTATCAGACACAGAGTTCCAAACACTGGTTATAAGAATGCTCAGTGATCTCAGGGAGAACTTCAACAGAGAGATAGGAAGCATAAAAATGGAGGTGGAAACCATGAAAAAGAGCCAGTCAGAAATAAAGGATACAATAACAGAAATGAAGAATAATTACACAGAATCAACAGATTAGATGAAGCAGAGGATCCAACCAGCAATGTAGATGATAAGGTAACAGAAAACACCCAATCAGAACACAGAAAGAAAAAAGAATCCAAAAAATTAAAGAGAGTTTAAGGGGCCTCCAGGACAATACCAAGTGTACCAACATTCGCATTATAGGGGTACCAGAAAGCAAAGAGAGACAGAGCAAAGAACTGAAAACCTATTTGAAGAAATAATGACAGAAAACTTCCCTAACCTGATGAAGGAAATAGGCATACAAGCAAAGTAAGCATAGAGTCCCTAAAAAGATAAACCCCAAAAGACCAAAACCAAGCATAATTAAAATGCCAAAGGTTAAAGACAAAGAGAGAATCTTAAAAACAGCAAGAGTGGGGCTGGCCGAGTGGCTCGTTGGTTAAGAGTTAGCTTGGGAGCAAGAGAGCTCTGAGCAGCAGTGCCGCCTGTGCGGTTCCCACATGGGCCAGTGATGCTGTGCCCTCTACAGCTAAAATGGTGAACAACAGCTCGACCTGGAGTGTAGGCTGCAGTGAGGCTGCAGTGAGCTACCCCGAGTGGCTGGCAGCCAACTGTCTCATCCGGGAAAAGTGCAATGATCATAATCCCAAGATGGGCCAGTGAAGTGGTGTCCTCCACAGCTAGACTAAAGAATAAAAGGACAGCAACTTCTCTGTTCCCCTTCCCCGATTCCCTAACGCTATTCCCCTCCCCCAATTCCCCAATAAAATCTTCAAATAAAAAAAAGGCAGCAAGAGAAAAGCAGTTAGTTACCTACAAGGGAGCCCCCATAAGACTGGCAGCTGATGTCTCAACAGAAACTTTGCAGGCCAGGCAGGATTGGCAGGAACTATTCCAAGTGATGAAAAGCAAGGACCTACAACCAAGATTACTCTACCCAGAAAAGCTACCATTTTGAGGACAGAAAAGGAGCTTCCCAGACAAGAAAAAGCTGAAGGAGTTCATCACCAACAAACCAGTATTCCAAGGACTCTTAGAGGGACTTCTTTAAGACGGGAGGGGTGTTAAGAATGGGTGAAAGGGAAGGATTAAGAAATACAAATTGGTTGTTACAAAGTAGTCATGGGAATATAAGATAAAGCATAAGGAATATAATCAATAATATTGTAATAACTAGTATGGTGCCAAACAGGTACTGGATGTATCAGGGTGATAGATGAGAATGGGTTTGGAGGCAGGAAGAAAAAGGTGAAGGTATTAAGAAATGTAAAATGGTAGTTAATACAGTATGTGGAATAAAATGAACAATGTTGTAATGATCATGTAAGGTGCCAGGTGGGCACTGGACTTAGGAGGCTCACTTCATAGGCTGTGTAGATGCCTAACTAATGTGCTATACACTTGAAGTTGAAGTAGAATAATATTGAATGTCAACTGTAACGAAATATATAGGTATATATAGTCACAGGATGTGGAGTACAACATAGGGAAGATAGTCGATGGTATTTTAACAGCTATATAAGATGTCAGAGAGGTAGTAGCTTGGGAGGTGGGTTATCACTTAATGTGGGGTTTAAATGTCAAACTATTATGTTGCTTTGTACACCTGAAACTAATAAAGAAATAAAATTAGATAAATATATAAATAAATAACCTATACACAAATGTTCATAGCTATATTATAATAGCCAAAAAGTGGAAACCACACAAATGTCTATCAACAGATAAACAAAATATGGTATATCCATACAATGGAATAGTATTATTCAGCCATAAAAAAGAAAATAATGTACCAATACATGCTACAATATGGAATAACCTTGGAAACATTATACTAAATGAGAAAAAAAAGAGTCAGAAAACACTGAATGTTGTATGATTCCACTTACCTGAAATACCCAGTATAGGACAATATGTAGAGACAGAAAGTAGATAAATCACTACAAGGAAGAGGAGTGGAAGAGTAAATGGGAAATGAATGCTAGTGAGTAGAGGGTTTCTTTTTCAGGTGATAAAAATGTTCTGGAATTAGGTAGTGGTGATGGTTGCATTAACGCTGAAAATACTAAAAAATCACTCATTTCTATTCTTTATAAAAAATGAATCTATAGTATGTAAATTATCTCAATCAAGTTTATATTTAAAAAATTAAGAATCTTACAACATAGTAAAAGTCTACTTTAACCATGACCCTTCCACTAGCTCCAATGCCCCTTCCCCAACCATGCCCAGACCACCTATATCCACTTTCTGGAGTTCAGAATGTATCCTGTCCATTTGTTATATCTTTACTGACCCTTTTTAAATTCATGAACAATCTTTAGTATTATTTTGTTTTCTTAATTTATATAAATGGCATCACGCTACATATACCATCATGTTTGCTGGTATTCCCACCAAAAATTGCATTGTAGAGAGCTATCCATGTGAGCATATATAGACCTCTAGTGATACATATCGCCATATGCAAAAATTTCACTGGGGTAGGGGTCAGCAAATTACAGCCCTCAGGTCAAATTCAAACTCACTGCCTGACTTTGTACTGCCTACAAGCTAAAAATAATTTTTACACATGAACATTTATAATCGATTTGATGACAGGAAATACTAAGTTGGTACCCCAACAAGGTGAAATGCTATCCCCAAAAAGAGAATTCCATTCTTCTCATTAGCAAAATTGTACTACAAAAAAACAGTATTGTAGTTTTAATTTGATTAACTCAAAATTTATGAAAATTTGTTCCCTCTTATTTTATTAAGTACCTACATTATATCCTAAATTTTTCCTCTTGTCCAATAAAGCCTAAAATACTTACTATCTCATCCTTTAGAGAAAAGTTTGTTGGTGCTGCTGTGAGATATATACTGAAAACTGGAATGGATGGGTGCAAGGCAGATGTGTTTTCCAGCTCATTAGATCCTGAAGAAGCACTCTCCAAAATGATACCAATTTATATACCCACCAGCCATGTATGAAAGCAACATTCCTCCAAATTCTCAGGAAAAACTTTTTACTTCATCAAGGACAAAAACTAGCAAATCTAAAAAAATCTAAAGGGTTTTGATTCTATTATAATCTTCATATCTGTGAAGCATCTACCATAGCTGATCCTACCAGTAATGCTGCTTTAAATTTATGTTATTATTCTATAGTTTATAGGGTACTTTCATTAACTTATTTTGTACATGTTTCAAACATCACATGGTTTGTAATGTCTTAGCTTGACACCATCCATATTCAAAGGATGGGGTAAGCAGTTAAATAAACAGGACTTGGTAAGACATGTGCAAGTCTTATCTGCATGTTATCGTGACAAATCCATGCCAACTCTCTCAATAAATTTCATTACATATAACTGGAACTACGTACTATTTCTTCATATAGTCACTACAGTCAAAATTAGGTATACAAAGGTAAATTTGAGCATTTGTTTGAGTATTTAATTGAAAATTACGTGGGGTCTAAAATGCTGTACACATGAAATAGACATTAAATTCCCCTGGTATTTTAACACTATAATACTGAAAATTAAACTTTGAAAACTTACTCATAGGTTATATATAGTAATCACCCCCAAGTAACATGAATTGCTAATAAACTTTAACGTAAAACACTGTGCTAGATCATTATAATAATCAAACTAACCAAATATAAAGACAACTTAGACAGCATGTGTAGCAAAAGACCTTTTCCCAAAACATAACTTTATCTGGATGACACTGTAACTAACTTTTATATTACCCTAAATATTTAATTGGTATTTTAACATATTAACAATAGTAGCCGTAAACTATTCCGATTAACTTTTATAGCAGTATGGATGACAATCATATTGGTGACCAATGGCTTTGATGACCAGTTTCCTTGAGGATGGGACATGCCTTATTTATCTTTAATGCTGAGTGTCTGCAATATGGAAAGAATTTAATATTTACCAAATTAACAAATCCTACATAAGTAGAATACCTTGGAAACATTAGTGAACTGCCTAAAATTATACCTGTTTCAAAAAAACAAGGCAAATATTCTTAACATTGTAATCTGATATTCAAGGTGCACCACTACAAAAAAAAAAAAACCATACACCTCAGTGTATTAATTGTGGGAATGAATAAAATAGCATAAGTATGAAATATCTATGTATCTCACTTTCAAAAATACTTTGTTTCTCTTCACATAACATACAACACTGTGCTAGATCATTATAATGAACACCATGAATCACATTTCTCTTGTGTCCACACCTCTTTGCAACATGATACTGTGGCTTTTCCATCAAAGCAGTGGAGTCTCTTCCATCCTCTTAAAAACGGGATTTGCATAGACAGCTAGAAAATCATGTTCTTCTACTCTATGCGGTTTGAACTCAAATTTTAACATCTCAAATATACTTGGAGATGATATAAACTGATATCTTCAAATTGGTTTCTTTTTACTTTATAAATATGAAAATATTTAAGAACTTTAAAACAATAAATGTGAACAAAGTCTATTTTTGGAGTCCTCTAATATAGTACTTTACATAAAATTTAGTGCATATTTACGACTTGGTCTTTTTCACTTTTTTAATTTTTTAATTTTAAAAAGTTATTTCCCAATTACAGCTAACATACAACATTATATTAGTTTCAGGTGTAAAACATAGTGATTACACATTTATATACAAAGTGATCACCAAGTCTAGTACCCATCAGACACCATACAGTTATTACAATATTACTGACTATATTCTCTATGTTGTACTGTACATCCCTATGACTACTTTTATGACTGGCAATTAGTACTTCTTAATCCCTTTCATAACCTTTTTCACCCATCCCACCAACTCCCCTCCAATCTAGCAAACATCAATTTGTTATCTGTATGTATGAATTGTTTCTGTTTTGTTTGTTTGAAAACATACATTCATCCCTACGTTCACTGCAACATTATTTACAATAACCAAGATACGGAAGCAAATGAATAAAGATGTGGTACATACATAAATAGGATGTAACTCAGCCATAAAAATCAATAAAATCTTGCCATTTGTGACAATACGGACGGACCTAAAGCATATTATGCTAAGTTTAGTTCTTATTCTCGAATTCAACTTCGTATAGTTTCCTTTGGTCCATGAAACAGAATTTGATTAGGTACATGCTATGTCTACATAGACTATACATCTGTGTTTGCTTAGCAAAAGCACTTATTGATCAACATTTCAGTCCATCTTTTGTCATATTTATACTGGGATGTATTATTTATTTACAAAAAAGATACAGAAGAGCTGAGCAAAACCTCCAATAATTAACTTTATATAACTTAATTTCAAGCAATTAAAAAGTTTTCCTTTCACATCAAGAAATTAATAAGAGGAAAGTAACTAAAAAACAAATGTGTTAAACCCTTCTTATAAAATTGTCTCACATAAATGTTCCCCTCAAAGAAATCATGAACCTTTTAAAGAATCTTTATAAACTAAGTCCACTTTCACACTGCTTATAAATATCATCATCAGATACAGAAAATCTTCAAAAATTATCATTATTATGTTATAAACATTAAGGTATTAGACCCAAATAATTGAAGAAATATCTTTAAAATAGGTACACTTTTACTTTTTATTCATTTTAATTATATTGATAATGAATGTATCTATCATATCTTATTTAAATTTCATCTTTATGGGATACTAATTCTATGAAATTACAACTTAAAATCTCCCAAAGCCAATCAGATACTAATAAACAAGAAAATTCACTTTCCATACCTTAAGATAGCAGTGTGAATAGCAATAATGAAGCAGATTATCAGAAGGCTGAGTAAGACTGCTGACCACATGCACCAAATGTTCAGCATACATCGGCACAGAATGTTCCAAATTAATTTTGTCCACCAATATCTGAATAGATGGCAAAGGCCGAAGAGATTGGAAGTTTGTAGTATTCATGAAGTTACTTGAGTTCTGGAAAATAAATAATGTTCACTTTATATTTCAGGAGATCAGTGACTGATAAGCAATGCCCACTGTACAAGCTTTAGACTGGCACATTATGCAATGATATCAAATCAATCTAGAAATGACACCATTCTATAGGATTTCCTTATCAAAACCAAATACAAACACCTTCTACATATTTTTCAGTATGTCCCAGATTTCAAAAAAATGCATATTTATTACAAAACTGTAACTGCCCTTTTAGCTAAAGCTTTTCATGTTTTCAGTCAACTGTAATAGTGCCACTAAGTGCCTCAGAACATGGAAGGTGTTTTCTTAAGTTTGATCATTCCAAAAAATTTCCTAGATATCCCAGAACCAGCCATTTTTTATCTTCTTTCCCTTTATTCACATTTAGATGAGTAAGGGACTAAGTAGACTACTCCACACAGTTTCAAAGTTTGCAAAACAGAAAAATTTATAATTTGTATCATATCTACTAATATACATGCTAAAAGTTCATAAAGTCCTAAGAATTTCAAGATGTGCTTTTTAGTATTTTCAGAGTTATAGACAGAACCTTTCTTTCCAAATAAATACAGGTAAATTTCAAGATATCCAGAATATCGAGCAACCCTTTTCTGTCCTAGAACTAACTTATTTCCATTAAAATGCCATATCTATAGTCAAAGAGGAGCCATGTGACCATCTATCCAGAGGTACATGAAAAGACGTGGGAAGAGCAGTTTCACTGCTTTGTTTTATCTGTCTTTCACTGACGTAATGATTGAAGAGCAGTTACTGGAATTTAGCAGCCATAGGCTAAAGGGGGAAAATGCTATATAATACTTCTATAATTCAGAAAACCAATAGTGCCATTATTGAGAAATACTGCCTAAAATTGACTAAAGTGAACATCCTGCTTTTCTGAATCATTAATCATAATTTTTAACCACCACTTATTAAGCAATCACTTTACAGAATTTATTTTGGATTACTGAGGTATAACATACAGTAAATGACAAAATCTTAAGTGTAGAGCTCAATGAACTTTTACATCTGTAACCATCATACATGTCAAGCACTTTAGAAGACTCTTTATGCCCCTTCTCAGGCCATACTGAATACCTAGTAGAGGTAACCAATATTTTCACTTCAATCAAAATCGATAGTTTTGACTGTTCTTGATTCATATAAATGGAATCATATAGTATATACTCATGTCTGCCGACTTTCATTCAACATAATATCTGTGAGAATTATCTATCTCGTTCATCTGAGTGGACACTTACATTATGAAATGGTTCTCTTTTATTTCTAATAACACTCTTGTCTTAAGCTCTACATTTGCTGATTTTAAAATAGCCACAGTATCTTTCCTTTGATTAGCACCTAAATGGTGTATCTTTTGCCATCCTTTTACTTCTAACTCATATCACAGTTTTCAGTTCCAGAAATTAATTTGATTTTTTTTTTAAAGATTTTATAGGGGAATTGGGAGAGGGGAACACCGTTGAGGAATTGGGGAGGGGGAACAGACAAGTTTCTGTCCTTTTGTTCTTCAGTCTAGTTGTGGAGGACATCACTTCACTGGCCCACGTTGGTATTACCATTGCTCTCTTCCTGGATGAGGCAGATCAGTTCACGCTGGCCCTGGGCAGCCGTTCACGCCGGCTGCTGGCCACTCACGGTAGTTGACGGCAGCCCACTGCAGCTCCACTGCAGCCTACGCCGTAGCCGACAACTAACAGCGGCCCAGCTCCAGGTCAAACTGTTGTTCTCCATCTTAGCTGTAGAGGGCACAGCGTCACTGGCCCTCACGGGGGATGGAACCAGGGCCCTGCTGCAGAGAGCTGGCATCCCAAACCAACTCCTAACCAATGCACCACTTGGCCGACCCAATTTGATTCTTTTTTTATGGACTGAGCTTTCTTTTGAAATCTTCTACCTTTTTGCCTCTTTCTTTAATTTATTAATCATAGCTACTTTAAAGTTCATATCTGATACTGACATATTTAAATCTTCTCCAACGAAACTTTCCATAGGTGATTTCTTTACCTAGCAACACGATACTTAACTATGAGTAGCCAATAGAGAGCAAATATACAAAATGAAACTAGTGTATCATAGTCAATTCCATGCCATACTTCCATAAGTTCTTATTTACAGTTAGAGTTAGGATAGTTTTACTTCTATACTTTGAAAGAAATATAACCAAAAAACAATAAATCAAAGATAACAGATAACTTATACGTATATAATTCAGAAAGCAATACACTATATATTGACCTTAAACAAATATTAAGCATCTACTAAGTCCTCATTAAATACAAATAACAGTAGTAATCACTGGGTCTCTAATATGTGCAAAATGGTTTACAAGCATTATCTCATTGACATTCAAAATAATTCTAGAAACTAAGTACTACAAGGGAACTGCTCTGTGATAGCACCCTGACAATCTTACACAAATCAATGTAGACCACTAAAACAAGCCTCAGCCACAGCAGCCCTAAACTTTATTATAACATTCTGTAATACTCTTAAATCAGGGAAAGAAAGGTGGTCTTGTGAAGAGCTGCTAGAGGACCATTCCTCACTCACCTCTCATCCCGAGGAAGGCTGCTATGAGATATTTTCTCATCAGCATCCTTCATTCAGTTTAGATAAGGTCCTAACAACCCCTCTTAAGAGTACAGCTAGGGCCGGCCGAGTGGTTCAGTTAGTTAAAGGCTCACTCAAGAGTGCGAGCTCTGAGCAACAGGTTCGCCGGTTCAATTCCAAGCCCAAGCTGAGCTGCCGCTGAGCTCAGCTAAAAAAAAAAGAGTACAGCTACAGGCTACATAGCCTGCTTAGCTGCAGTGTAGAATTGAATTCTTATCAACGCAAGGGTACCCTACCATGTGTGTTGCATGTCATTTGGGACACAGCAAGCTGACACCATTATTGATTCGCTTTTGCTGTCTATATAAGTAATAAACTATCTGAATATCTGGGCTTGTTGTTTCTTTACTGGCTGAATCTGTCAGCCCACTTGAAAAATATAATTTTCTTTTGTTTTCCAAAAAAGGAAAATTAAGCTAAGAAATATAAAGCAAGGTGTCATTGCTAGTATATGGTCTGACTTCTAGGCCCATGCTCTTCACAATTTCTTTATATAATTTCTTCATACCTTAGCTTGAGATTATTTTATTTAAAAAAAAAAAAAAATATATATATATATATAGTTTGTTACTTTCTAAGAAAAAACAGTTACATTGTTTTTAACTTCATTGTGGAAAACTATCTAAGTAGATATCCTTTTACTTAATCACCTTCCTCTTACAATATCATAGGATCAACAAATATGCATACATGGAAAAATAAGTAGTAAATCGCAAAATATACCTTTTCTCCCATAATGACAGGTAGCAAGTGATCCAGCAAGTTGAATTCAGCCATAAAAATTGTGCAGGTACATTTGAGGAGAGTAATACTTGTATGTCGAGTAGGAATATATTCCTCCAAAGATGCCACTTCCTCTGGACTCAATATTGTTTCATTTTCATCCTTAATATCTAAAATGATGAAAATTTAATGAAAAATTATTTTTTAAATAATTTCTTTAAACGATTGAAAAATTAATTGGTTACCCAAATTTTAAGATCAAATTCTATTTTTCTTTTCAATAATAAAGCAATTGTGAAATAATGTTACCTTTAACAAATATAAATTACACTACTCCTGAATATAAATATATGTCCTTGCTATACAAAATTCTACATTTTTAAGTTTTTAAAATTATTTTAAAGAAATTCTAATTCTCTTTTGTTAAAAGGATAACAGCTTCTATTCATAAAAACATCATTGAGATAATGTAAAAGCAAGCCACACACTGGGAGAAAATATATGCCATAGGTAGATACATAGATAGATATAAATATCTCCACAAAAAACTTGTAACCAAAGCATTATTAAAAATAAAAAACAATTTAAACCTCCTAAAAATCAATAGTAAACAAATAATCCAACAGAAAAACGGCCAAAAAAGCCTTGAATAAGCGAAACATAATATATTCACATGGCAAAAAACTTATATCAGAAGCTAGTTTATGGGCCGGCCGAGTGGCGCGGTGGTTAAGCACTGGCTTGGGAAGCCAGCGGCCCCGGTTCGTGTCCCACATATGAGGGCCAGTGACACTGCCCTCAATAAAAAAAGCTAGTTTACACAAGTAGGCATCAAATAACTAACTGCAAATAAAGTCACAAGGTAACAGAACTACAGACCAACTAAAACGGTTAAAATAAAAAAGACTAGGAATACTAAGTGCTAGCAAGCATGTAGACCAACATCAGCAAACTTTTTCCATCAAAAACCACACAGAAAATATATTAGGCTTTGTGGGCCATACAGTCTCTGCCAGTGTAATACAAAAGAAACCACACACAGTACATAACTGAATGAGGCTGCCATGAGTCCCGGCGACGGTGTGGGCTGCAGCCCCTGCTGCAGTGGGCTGCCATAGGCTACAATGAGTGGCCGGCAGCCAGCGTGAGCTGCCGTGAGCAGCCATCCAATGGCTGCCAAGGGACGGCCTCACCTGGGAAGAGCGCAATGACATGGGCCAGTGAAGCAACGTCCTCCACAACTAGACTGAAGAACAAAAGGACAGCAACTTCTTGGTTCCCCTTCCCCAATTCCCCAATGCTGTTCCCTCCCCCAATTCCCCAATAAAATCTTTAAAAAAAAACCCTCATGTTTTATATACGTAAGTCTACATCTATGTCTGTGTGTGTATGTGTGTGTGTGTGTTTGTGTGTGTGTGTGTGTTAATTCCACTGTCGCAGAGATTGCTAATCACAATCTCTCCTCTTCTTTCTTCTAGCAATAAAACCCTCTGAGTTTAAGTCATGCGTATGGACTTCTTGAAACTGTATTTTCCAGCCTCCACTGCTGCCAGGTTGCAGGAACAATTTACTAAGTTTCGGTCAATGGGACAACAGAGCCATGTCATTAGATGAAACTACAACCTACCATTTTCTGTTGCCCCGCCTTCCTGTTGATTAAATTTAGATATTGTAATAGTGAGCCAACACTTACCATGCAGATGATGTATATTTCAGAGGACAACAGAAGAAGAAGATAGAAGGAACTCAGGGTCTCATGAAACAGTTGCCCTAATCCCCTGTAGTATCTACCAGTGTGGACTTTTACATGAGAAAAACAAACAAATTATGTACGGCTTTTTTGTGTGTGTGAACATAAGTTTTCATTTCTCTAGGATAAATACCCAGGAGTGCAGTATTAGGCTAGGTGGTAGTGGAGTGCTTAGTTTTGAAAGAAAGAGTGGCTGTACCATTTTACATTCCCACCAACAATGAATGAATGATACAGTTTCTTCATTTCCTCACCAACATTTGGTGTTGTCACTGTTTTTTATTTTAGCCATTATGTACATACTACCCTAGCACTTGTAAGAGTGTCGGGGATGGAGTAAACACTCAAGCAAGATGCAATAAACAAATGCATGGACACGTCAAGCACTTACTAAGCACTGTGCACTGTGTTGTGTGCTTTTACATGCACTAATCTTTGGAAGCTAAGTCCTGTTAGTGTATCATTTAGAATAACACAAATATGCTGCAGTAAAAGTCAAATAGTAGAAGCTGCAACAAAAAAAGAAGCTCATTTCTCTTTCACATAACAATCTGAGTCTAAAGGATCCACAGTTGACATAGCACTACCACACTAAAAAGACCTAACTTCTATTTTATTGCTCTGTCATACTCAGCATGCAGTTTTCCTCTCTGGGTCTAAGATGGCAGCTCCAGTGCCTACCATTATAATTGCATTCCAGCCAGAAAGAAAGAGAAAAGAAAAAAAGGATGCCATGCTCTTTTTCTTTGGCCCAAGAATTCACATGAGGTTCTCACCCATCCCAGTAACCAGATCCTATTCATATAACTATACTTGGGATGTGTAATCTTTATTTCTATCATAAATATTTCTATCACAGAAATTTCTATACTAAAAAATAAAGAAAAAAATGGATACTGGGGAGACAATTTAACCATCTCTGTCACAGTAATTAAACATATTTAAACAAAGTGAAACAAAAAAAAAATCATTGGTGTTAATTAAATTTTCTACGATCAATAGTAAGTGGAAGTCAGAATTCAAACCACATTCTGACCCTATCGGCTGAGTTCTTTACTATCCTTTACTCAATAAACTACTCTAGAGTAATTTATTAACATAAAAATGAATTTTTATTTAATGAAATTGTGATAACCATATCTTCAAACCATGTAGAAAAAAACTCACTGTACAGCAAATTCATTTTTACCAGTAAGTCATAAGTTTTCTTGAATGTTAAATTTATATGTTTAAAGCCCATCTGCATGACTGTTCTTTAGAATCCACTAATGTGGGGAAAGGGTCACATTTTAAGAGTATTCACCGGAAAGAGTTTCAAAAAGATGTGACAATAAAATACTGACAAATAATGACAAATAAGTACTTATGCAAATAATTTCCAAATCTTGACCTCTCCCATAACTTCCACTTAAAAGTTTATTCTTCAAATTAACTAAATACATGAAAGTCAGATAAGCAAAAAAAAGGGAAAGTTAACAAAATATGGCAAATTGGATTATATGATCATTCAAATCAACTGGCAAGAGATTCAAAATCAGTCAAAAACAAACCTGGCTTTAGCCCGCTATATGGTTCATATTCGTGTTCCAAGGCACAAACAATCATTTTCAAAATTCTATGTACTGCACTGCTATCCAAGCGAAAGTCAAGAGGACCTATAACAAGGCTTTTGGTCGACTTCTCCTGAAATATTCCCAAATCTTCACTTTTTCCTGAAGAAAAGTCTTGCTGATTTGCAGAACCTTCAAGAAGCCAAATTTTATATTAATATTTTAAGCATCATTATACCAAGTATATATCTTAATAGTACTCTTCTCTCATCTTTTCACTGTACAGTTCAATGCTTTAAAACTAATTCTCTAGCAGTTGTATACACAGAACTTTGCCAATCTGTAATTTTCTCAATGCAGATGAGAAGATACTACCACCAAAAAACAACTGATTCAGGGCCAGCCACATGGCTTACTTGGTTAAGAATTAGCTTGGGAGCACGAGCTCTGAGCAGCAGTGCCGTCAGTTCGGATCCCACATGGGCCAGTGACGCTGTGCCCTCTACAGCTAAGACTGTGAACAACAGCTCGAGCTAGGCTGCCATGAAGTGGCTGTTGACAGCATAGGCTGCAGTGGGGCTGCAGTTGGCTGCTGTGAGCTACCATGAGTGGCCGGCTTCCAGCGTGAGTGGCCGACAGCTGGCATGAGCAGCTGTAAGCTGCAGTGGGCGGCAGTCCAATGGCCGGCGACCAATTGCCTCCCCCAGGAAGAATGCAATGATCATAATACCAACATGGGTCAGTGAAGCAGTGTTCTCCACAACTAGGCTGAAGAACAAAAGGAAAGCAACTTGTCTGTTCCCCTTCTCCGATTCCTCAATGCTGTTCCCCTACTCCAATTCCCCAATAAAATCTTAAAAAAAAAAATCAAGTGCTTCAAAAAATATTAGTCCTGGGCCGGCCGAGTGGTGCGGTGGTTAAGCGCTGGCTTGGGAAGCCAGCAGCCCCGGTTCGGGTCCCACATGAGGGCCAGTGACACTGCCCTCAAAAAAAAAAAAAAAAATATTAGTGCTGTTGTCTATTTAATGTTATAAGAAGTACTACAAGGGCTGGCCGAGTGGCTCAGTTGGTTAAGAGCTCACTCAAGAGTGCGAGCTGAGCTCTGAGCAACAGCAGTTCGATGCCCAGCCCGAGCTGAGCAGCCACTGAGCTGCCAACAGGTAGCAGGATGGCTCAGCTTAAAAAAAAAAAAAAGTACTACAAAATTGAAATGGTCATTCTTAGAAAATTATTCTCTAAAATTTAATTCCTTATATAAATAATTCTATACACAATACTATTATGTTGACGAGGAAGGGAGACTGTAGATGAAGCTGCATTTTACTATTTTATCTTAGAAGTTTCAGTAAAAATTATATTGTTTAAAATTACATATTCACAGGCTACCTTATGAGTTTTATGATGACCATGGAAGTCAACAACAGGTATTAACTGCTTTGAACTCTTTGCAGAGTAAAGTTATTATGGCCATGCTCCATGTTGCAGAATGCAAGTCTCTCAATCCTTTATCTGGCCACAGATTGAAGAGAAACCTAAGCTGTGTTCTCAAAAATATTTTGGCTCTACCTACAGGTTTCTCTCCTTACATTAAAGATTTGGTTTTAATATACAAATCCACTAATGTAAGTGACAATATATGGTAACTTTCCATTCTTTATCCATTTTGTCTATTCACATGAAAATACTAAAGTAAGGTTTTCCAGTACTTAATACCTTTAGACCCTAGGAAAGCCCAATGAAACACAGAAATTCTATATCAACACCTCCTAATAACTTTTTCAAAAAAAAATTTCCTTCATTTCAAACAAAGGAGTTCAATTCCATTTTTAGTCTCGTTACTATAGACAAAGTGATTAAATTATTTGTATATTCTTAGCAAGATGATCACACAGAGACGTAAATGTCACATCAAATAAGACATGCAGCATTACTTATTCCTATTTCATGATATGTATAAATAATGTCGAGACACATTAGAAATTAAGTATAAATAACATATTCACATTTTTCAAAAATTCTTTTCCATACTGAAACCAGGCATTTCTAGAATTACCTTTTAGGATAGGGTAACTTGAAGACAACCAGAACTCTGGTTGCAAATCTCAATACTCAAAAACAAGGAAAATGCCCTCTTTTGAGTCCTGGAGAGGCTATTGGGCTTCCTAAACAAATGTCACTTTGTAAGAAGACCCTTCTAGATATCAAATTCTCTCAAATAATAGAAACCCATAGGTTTCTAGTTTTTCCCAGATAATGCAACTTGATTATAATACAGTTTAAATTTAGATGCCAGTATCTTGTGTAAAATGGAAACTGACTGGCTTTTCACTATATCTTTCAGTCAGGTATTTAGTTGTGTCCACCCTCAATATGTTTGTTCACTCCAGCCCCTTGAATGTTTTTGATACATCAAGACAATATGCAGCTGGCCTAATAAAAACAAAGGACTTGTCATTCTCTCCAAGACAGCCAGAGGCAACAGAACCTGCACCGCCCCCATCTGCCTGTACTCTTATACATATTGATAAAAAAATTATTCTTCCTATCTGAGAAGGAATCTACAAGCTATCAAAACAATTCTATCAACCATTTGTGTTGCCTGTGTGGAAAAAAAAAATGCTACTTTCATTGGTGAGAAACAATATATCCCCAGTTGTTCTCTTACTACAAATTCACCTGCTCTCTTCCCCAGGGTCCTCACTAAAGTTTGCTTGTAGTTAACCTACACCTTATGAGTCTGAGTCTCTCTATAAAACCCATATTTCTAAAGAAAAAAGCCTGTTTTAGCTCTACCCCAGGAACTAGAAAACTAATCCTTAAATAGAATAATATAGGAATCAAGAATCCTTCTATTGCAGCAAACACCTAAATGAACAACAACACCTTCCCAAGACATCCAGATTCAAAAGGGCAATTAACTATGTCTCTCTCATCCTTTTCCTCAATACAGTAATGGAACTGTTTCAATTTTATCACTTTACATGTCTCTAAAATCTCCTTGTTGTAGATTACGTTTTCAGCTATTTACTTTAGGTACAGAAACACATTTGCAATAACTTCCTAAATAAAAAAGACAAATGGGTAATAGTTATAACAATAACAAATATTTAAGCAGTTATATTAATAACGAATATTTCAATTTAGTGTTTAAAATATTGTTTGCTTTCGAGTAGAGGATACTTATCAGTATCAAGCAGTAACAGAGGAAACATATCAATTGAATTTTAATTTATATGTCATTTTATAATATGGGTAAAGTAATACTACATCATTTATCACAAGAAAAATAATAATACAAGTTCTTTTTCTTACTGCATTTACTAGTTTCTTATAGTAATTAGAATACTACCATAAATTTACTTAAAATACATGAATCAAATGTTTTCAAAATTTACTACAAACTTTGTGAAATTATTAATTTCATATGCATTTAGATACTTAGATAAAATTTTGGCACTTTTTAATAATTTAGATTATAAAAACAAATAAATGTCAAGTAAACCAAGAATTTCAGGTAAAATATTTCTTTAAAGTATTTAAAATTAACCTCTCGTGAAAATTCAAAATACTTTTCTTAGGTTCCTAAATACTAAATATTCTACAAATTTCTTGTTTCAAGTAATACAAGAAAGAAGAAAAGTCTGCACAATACTTATGAACGTAGGCTTTAGATTACGTTAGCTGGGTTCAATCCTACATAACAGGTATGTGATCATAACCAAGTTACTTAACCTGTAAGGACTGGTGTTTTCTCACCTGTGAAATGGGAATAATAGCTATCTTACAGGGTTACTAAGAGGAATAAATAAGCTAATACATGTAAAACACTTAGAACAGAATCTTCCACCATTTAAAACTCTTAAATAAATATTCGCTATTATTAGCATATCATTACCATCATTATATTATAAATGAATGCAAATTCACAATGAGAAACATACATATGAGCGCAACAACCTAAAAGCAGGGATGGAATAAATGAACAGATTAAGTGAATGAATGAATATGTTTTTAAAGTGCACATAACATTCACAAATTAAATTAACAGTAGAGTTTTACTATTTTCCAAAAAAAAAAATTATTTGCTTGCACAATTGAGATGTGTAAGTGGTAAAAACAAAAGCAAGAAAGTGATTACTACAAATCTCAGAATACCAGTTTCCCCTAGTGAGGGAGGGAGGCAAGTGTGATAGAAAAGGAACACACAGACGGCTTGTCAGACACTGACATTGCCCTATTTCTTGGCTTGTGTGGAAAATACACAGTTGTTTATAATTCTTTGTTATTCTGCACATAAATGTATAGAAGTTTTCTGTTTGTGTGTTATAATGTAACTTTTTTTTAAAAAAAGTTAAGAACTAAGCTATTTATAACATTGTATACTATTCACAGAAATGGAAAGTACAAAAAATTCAAAAGTTAACAAACTACTACCTTCTTGGACAGAAAATACATAAGCACCCTAGCAAATATAAATCATGCTTCTATCTTTTTACAACTGTAGAAGCAACATATGTACAAATAATAAAATTTTCACCACCAGGTTTTCTTTACTTGAAAGGAGACCACCTCACACTCCACTTCCTCACAAGGTACTGAACCACAGCATACGTCTAAGACGTGTACTGAACAAGAGAAAACCTACCAGCTTACATTTGGCAACTATGACACTGTAACAATTTGCAAAGTTCTTAGAATACAGACTTCTAAGTTGCATTTTTCATATATCTAATTGACTAGTGAACATCTCTACCTCAATGTCCACCGTTACCTCAAACGTATCTTTTCCTCTAAAAATCGTTTCTTATCTCTGTCTTCCTTGGTGGTTATTACTATCCACCAAATAATTCAAGACCAAAATCTGAAAAACTATTTAAATTTGATTGTTAAATAAAGCAATGCAAAGGCACTGAGGATTTTAGGCACAGGAATTAAACCAATCAGATTACAGGAGGGCAAGAGTGGAAGCAGGAAGCCAGTACAAAGCTACTAGAATCTAGAGACGATAGTAGATTGGATAAGAGACTACAGTGGAGCTTGTGAGAAGTGAATGAATTCAAGATAGATTCTGGAGATAAAATTTGACAAAATATGCTTATGTGTTGGATGCTAAGGGAGAAAGGCTGTGTCAGAATTATTGGTTCCCAGGTTTCTGGCTTGAGCAACTAGAAGATGGTACAACTATTTTCCAAGATGAGGAGACAGAAAATAGGGAGAAGCAATAGGCAGTAGGGGTATTAATAATTCAACTTTGGATATATTCAGTTTTGAGATACTTATGAAACACAGAAGTGAAAATGTCAAGTATGCACTGGATATTTAATTCTAAACCTTAAACAAGATGATATTTGGATTACAAATACATATATGAGTATCAACAACATATAGAAGGCACTTAAGTTCATGCAAAAGAATGAGATTACTTCAGGAAAGAGTTTAAGGAAAGAAGTGAATCCAAGGCTTGATAAAGAAGAACACCAACATTTAGAAATCCATTACAAAAGGAAGAAGCAAAAAAATTACTGCTCTTTCCTTCTGTTTTCATCTAACAAAAGTTAATGATCCTTCAAGATCAACTCCTCAGTGAAGTCTTCAACCCCACAGACAAAGATAGTCATTTTTTTTGGTGGGCCTGTCTTAGCTCTCTGTTCAAACTACTGTTCATAACGTGATATATTCCAGTCATTTCTTTAGTGCATAGCTAAACATTATCTATTGATTTTTTGAGAAATGTTTTAGTCTTCTTTGCACTCACAGTATCTAACTTATCACCTAATAAGCATAAATCTTTTTTGAAATATATGAAAAATTCACCAAAGAAATGGTGAACCTATTTTCATTTAGTTTTCAACATGAAAAGAAACTACAATAAAGAAATACAATATTATATACTGATGTGCATATAAAATATCAAATGGTTAAATTTTCTAAAACATTATTTGACTATTAACATAATAAAATTAGAATATAAATAAAAGATTTAATAAAGTAATAAACTAAGTGTCCAAAGTGTCTAGAAGAATATATTTCTATTTTTCTGCTTAAAACAAACTCTTTTTTAAATAAAAAGATCCATATAACCCTCAAAATGCATTTAATACAGAAAAGGAAACGTTTATTCTTTTGACAATATAATACGAAATTTGATGTATCAAAATTTTAATATTTGGTACATATGAGAACTAATTCTAGTTTTTTATACAAAATGTCTTTTCAATCAGCTCCACAAATAAAGAATTAAAAATGTCACGAATCTAAGAAAATTAACTTGACACTAAAATTCAACCATTCCCCAAATTAACGAAGGTAAATCTAATGTAACAGAATACAACAAGTCAAGGATCAATTGATTTTGAAGAAGCCTTTGTTTCTGTGATTCAAGGAAAATCAACATAAAAGAAAGAAACCAGTACCTTTGCCACTAGTATTCTCCATTGTATACAGGTAATCCATGTAGAAAGCACCAAACCTTTGCATTCCAGCTATCTCAGTATATGTCTCCTGCCAACAAAACAAAGCAAACAGAACACACATTGTACAGAACAGACTTTTGAGTTTAAAACCTGACAGGTCAAGAATTAGACACACAGCCTTACATAGAATGTGTATCAACTTCAAAGAATTACCAAAACAGAAAAACAGAGATTATTCAAAGAATTCACTTCTGAGAAAGGTAATGTTACTACCTCTATTATAAACCACACAAAAAGGCATCCATAATTCTACTAGACATTTTGACCACTTTATCAATAATGTCTGATTAATGAAGCATGGCAGTACACTCTTGACATTTATCATCATCACAAAACTGTCTAATAATGTATACTCTCAAATAGAGTTAATCCTTACATATTTCTGTACACTTATACAGAACAGTTCAAACACTGAAGATATTTAAATGTATGTTAATTGTGAGGTCAAAATTAAATTCTTTATTTTCAACTATAAAAGTAAATCTGTAGTGAAAGAGTTAAAATGTAAATTATTTATTCTATTATACTAATCTTCACCTAACTTTTCTGAATTTTCAAACTGATTCCATAAAAAGTACATTAATACAATCTAACATGAAAAATTCAAATAATACTAAGATATACACATAGTAATATGTGAAATTCTTCTTCTCGTCCCATAAATCCCACAACATAAAACTAACTTAAATTAAAAGAAACACTTCTTTGTTTCCTCCATGACTATTTTAACAGCAGAGAATGGATAAATAAACTAACAGTAGCTGCAATACTCTATAAAAATAGAGATCTTTGTGAACTCCTCAAAACTCTCTATTGTAGGAGCTAGAAGGAAACATTTTAAATGTCTCAGTAAACAAATAACATTCAGAATATACTACTTGATTAGAAAGATGGCAATCACAAGTATTCATATAAAGTGTCCACCTAAACACAGTCTAGAAGTTGGCTCAAATATATATTCTCTGACCTTATGATGAGCTGCATCCAAGATAAATTCTGCACGAGTACCATTATTTTCTGGGCTTCGGTAATCAAACAGTGAGTTTGTAAGGTATGTCAAACCTTTCATACTCAAATTTTCACCACAAATAAAGAAACAGGCTTCCTGAAAATAAACACAAAACTTTTGAGCAGGAGGAAAAATCATTAGACCTTTAAAGAAAATAAAACCTTGGCTTTATAACACCCATTCAGTAGTCAATAGAAATCACTACTACTTGAAGTCCTGTAAAAAGACAAGGAATGCTGTCTCCATTTTCACTTCCGATTTTGGCAAAGAACGTTTTAGCAAACCAAAAAGGAACTCCAAGTAGCTGCCATAAACAAGAAAGAAGAAACATTTATGAATTGGAAAGTATCTGGAACTACTGTCCAGGTGTTAAGTGCTACCAACTTTCTAAATTCCCCTGAGCTCTATAAATTCTTACAGAGGAAAACAGTAAAGTTCCTCTCTCAAGCCAAAGTTGTATGTAGTCTAACAGATTTTTGGTACAGTTAAACACTTCAATAAGCACTTCATTATCCCTGCATTCTATCCAAAAAAAGCGGGGAAAGGGAAGATTTTGACTTACAGTTTCACTTCTATTCATATTCTCTTCAAAATCTTTAACACCCATAATTCCTTTAAGGCACATGGCTCTACAACCTACAAAACCAATCTGGCAATCAAAGAAAGACTCTCCCATCATAAGGGCCTATAAGAGGAAAAAAAACATTACAACTAAGAACTTCAATTTCATAAAAATGTTACAGGCTTTCCTTGTAGAATTTCTAAATTAGTTGAAACATCTTTAGGAGTATGGCCTTTCCAAATTTATTCTTCTCAGACCATAAACCCTATTAAGGTAAGAAACTTCTTCCTTGTCCCTGTATCCTCAAGCCCTTGTATCCTCAATGACTGGCACTTCATAAATATTAATCCATACATTCCTATGAGCACACACATTAAATGAAAAAAATAAATGTTTCATATTACAGTAAAATCTTTGTTAAAAGTATTAATTATTTTGACCAATACTACTGACCACTAAAATAGAAATATATTTTAAACATACCACTTATGATAAAAATCTGTATTTATTAAACATTAACTTTAACGACATTCAAAAGACATTCAAAATGTATGTTCAATGTTGAAAAATTACCTCAACTGTAGTTCCTTCTTGTTCCCAACACAACACTTCTTTAGATTTTACTTTCTGAGGGCTGTAATAACTACTCTCAGCTTGCATTTCAGTCAGCTAAGAAACAATATAAGAATATTAAGTCAAATTAGTATTAAATGGCAATAAACTGCCCTTAGTATGATGAATTGATGGAAACTAGGCCAATTTTAAGATTCGGGAAATTTAATTATTAAGCAGGAAAACAGGTGCAATGAAAACAGCTGTAACAGATTATCCATGGTATAAAGGTTGAATATGCGAGTCTAAGCTCATACAGAGAATTTAAATACCACCTTATCTTTATTTAACTCCTTTTTCTTAATATTGCTTAAAAAGATGAAAGCTGTGCAGCTATAACATTCCCACAATCATAAAATAGTTTCTATATTTTACCCAAATTTTACATATATTTTAACCTCAATTCATTTTATATTCACTAATATATTCAAGCAGGTTTGGTTCAATCATTTCCAAGATTTCTCCCTATTTGTAATAAAAAAGAAAGCTGTGAAGAAACACAAACAGATTCACCAAACTCTTTCTAGTTCTATGAAAGTAGGTTCACGAGTGTTTATTTTCATAGTATGTGTCTCATAGTATGTCTCACAGATTCACAATCATGCAACCAATACTTAGTTCCTACTAGATAACAAGTACTAATTGAGATGCTAACAAAAGAAAAAAATATTCTTGCTCCCCTGAAACTCACAATGTATTATCTGTATATATCCAAAAACTAAATAATTTAATTTATTTTTAAAAGGTATTTTTCTAAATGCAACGTGGTATCCTGGCTTGGATCATGTAACAGAAAAAGGACATTATGAAATTCAATTAAAGTCTGGAATTTAACAGTAACGCATTAATGTAGGCTTCTTAGTTTTGACAAATGTACTGTGAAAACCTAAGAGGTTAACAATAGGAGAACTGTGTAAGAAGTATATGTGAACTTTCTGTACCATTTTTACAACATTTTGTAAATCCATAACTATTGCAAAATAAAAATACTATTTTTTAAAAAGAGTATTCTGCTCATGTTTGCTAATGATTAAGCAACCCTTATTCTCGCAAAATGGATATATGAAGAATATGTATACATGAAGAACATATATATTCTGCAAACTTAAAATCAAAGATCACTTTTTCAAAATAAAACAATATTTAACTTAGGTCAAATAGAATTTACTGAACCAAAAAGTTATGATTTTAGGTATGATAACATCTTTATACAGAAAAATCAACTAATTTTTCTCATTTTTTTGTAACAAAGAGTTTTTTATACAAGCCCTTATTTCTTGGAAGCTTCCAGAACTGGTACACACATGTTGCTGTTTTCAACTACAATTCTATAATCTAAAATGCTTAAGTAAAATTGAATATTTTAAACTCGATCACCTTTCAGCTGTCTACAATTATTGTAGAGAAAAAGCAATTAATTGATTAAAAGGACTCAGACATTACAAGAACAATTTTCAACATTATTTTTTAAATGTTACATTTAATTTAGCATGATTTTTGTTGGATTAATATCAACTGTTCAGAATGCTAATGTAGAAACATGACCTTATTTTCTGACCAAAATATGAACCGCAAATTAATTCCATACACATTCTTCAAATCCAAGCTGAACAATGAATTCTAATGTTTTCCTCCTAAATATCAACATATTTCCCTTAGAGAAACCTTAGACATAAATGTTTCAACCTTTTAAAAAGATGTATTAACTAATGACAAACACTGCCCAAAATCTATAAAAAGTTTTGTATATAAATGCCTATTCTGACTCAGTTTAATATAATTCTTCTCATCAGTGAAGTTAATAGAAATATACCAGAATAATTCCAAATTTAAAATAGGCAAAAATCACTCGAAAAGATAATTCTTTACTAGCAATCCTTAACATCCCTCACCAACTTATTGGATGATGTAAAACTGGCAATATATCTATTGAAACAATATATTTAAAGATTTTTTCATCATTTTTAATATTGCAGATTGATTCATATTCCTTTAGTTTAGTGAAAGATCAATCAGTGAATTTCAATTAAAAATTTATAATAAAATAAAATAATTTGTTTTGGTAAAAGAATTTAAAAACAATAAACAAAGATGTTAAAATAGCACAGGTAATATACGTATTTTTATCATTTTTTTCCAAAACATTATTAGCAAAAAAAAAAGAAAAAAGAAAAAAATCTTTGAAATTAATCAAGCCTTGACTAAACTTTTGTTGAAAATTATTCTGTGCTTTCAGCTTCTGTCATACTAGAAAATAATAAATGATTTTAATTAGAAAACTCTTTAAAGTCCATTTACTTTAAAATATTTTAATCTAACCAAAAAAATATTTTTAATCTATCTTGTATAGTTATAAATTGCATAGTTTTACTACTGATCAAAAAATTTTATTTCAAGCAGTTAATAAACAATCCAAGCTAAGTTAAAATACCATGACAGCAGAAATCAGTTTTTGTCACTGCCATATTTCCGTATCTATCAAGTTGCCTAGAACAATACCTGTTATACTGCTTCACAGGTTAGACACTAGAGTTTATCAGAAAAATGTCTCCATGAAAAAATAAATCCAAAAGAGAAATAAAATTGGTGGGGAAAAAAAACAAAACAAAAAGAGGATTCCAAAAATTTTAGAAGATGGAAAGCAGATGAGGAGATGGGTAAATGGATGGATGATGAATGGATGAATAGATAGATGGCTGGATGTATTTATTCAACAGATATTTGCTGAATATGTACGGGCAATATCCAAGAACTAGAGGCACAACTAACATTCTTCAAACTTACCACTTATTGAGTTTGGTGTACTATCAAAAAAGAATATCCATGATTTTCAGAAAAAGTTATTATTCCTTCATCCATCATTGAAGGACATTTGCATTGTTTCAACTTTTTGGCAACTGTAAATAATGCTTTTATGAACATTTATGTACATCTGTTTGAGTACAATTTTCAGTTTTTTTGAGTATATACCTAAGAGTGGAATTGCTGGGTCATGATAATCCTATGTTTAACTTATTAAGAAACCATCAAACTAAACTGTTTCATCTCAACTGCACCATTTTACATTGACACCAGTCCTCCCATTTGTTTTTAACCAACTCTAAGATTTCACCAGTGTCAAATCAAAGCTCTGGTCAAGATCACCAACAATTTCTATATTGCCAAATCCAATGATCTATTCTCACAAATGACCTACTCCCTCCACTTTAAAACATTTATGGCACTTAACATCCAGGTAGACACTCCACTTGCTTTTTGACTGCATCACTGGTCGCTTACTTACAATTTTGCTCACTATTTCTTCCTCATCTTTCCAAATATTTAACGTCACAGTGTCCCAGACCTTGGTCCTAGAATCTCTCCTTTTTTCTATCTAGACTGATTCCAGATTAATAAAATCTTGACTCTCAGATTTATAGACCCAGACCAAACTTCTACTCCAAACTCCAGATTCATAAATCCAACCAGATAGCTATACTTGAATATACAATGGGCATCTTAAACTTGTCCAAAACCAAACTCCTGATATTTATCTCAAACCTAATCCTCTCACAATCCTCCTCTCTCAGGAAATTAGAACTCAAATCTTCTTGTTGCCCAGGAGCCACCCTTGGATCCTCTTTATTTTATATGTCTCACCACAAAATCTATCAGGAAGTCCTGTCCTTTTGACCTTGAAAACACATACAAAATCCAGTTACTTTTTTTGTTTGTTTTTTTTTGAGGGCAATGTCACTGGCCCTCATATGTGGGACCGAACCGGGGCCGCTGGCTTCCCAGTCCAGTGCTTAACCACCGCGCCACACGGCCGGCCCAAAATCCAGTTACTTTTCACTACCCCCACTTGCTACCACCCGAGTCCAAAACATCATCATCTCTTGCTTGAAAATTTCAATCCTCTCTGTCTGCTCTCCTTACTTCTGCTTTAGTTCCATTATAACCTGTTCTCAATACAGCAATGATGCAGAATGATGCAGTTTAAAACATAACTCAGATTATTCTATAACTACTATGCAAAAAATTGTCCAAAATCGTTCTACCACATTCAGAATTAATGACAATGCCCCTAAAATGACCTACACAGTATTATAATTTATGGACCTCTCCCAATCCCATTGCCTCTCTGACCTGATACTGTACTACACTTCCACATTAGCTCACTCTGCTCTGGCCCAACTGTCCTCTTTGCTGTTCCTTGAACTTTTGGGGCCTTTACATTTGCTATTCCTAGAAAGTTCATTTCCACATATCTACAGAATTCCCTCTTTCATAGGTCTTTGCTTACATATCCGCTTCCTATTAAGGCCTTCCCTGATCACTGTTTCAAAATGCATAATCTCATGTCTAGTGGAAGCACTCACTATTCCTCTTCCCTCTTTATTTTTCCTACACAATCCATATCATCAATGGGCATACTATATATCTTTATTTATTTATAACAATTCATGTTTTAACCAGGGATTTTTATCTGATCTGTTCACTGTGACAACTCTAGAGTCAAACCAGCATCTTGAATATAGATAGTGTTTATATATATTTACTAAATGAATTGGATACTGTTCAGGAATATTTCATGTGTAGTAAAACTATTATAAAAAGCCAAGGAATAAATAACCTAAAATTAAGGCTGAGTTATATGTGAGGAGCAAAGAAGACAAATATGATTAAAGAAGAGCATATAAGAGGTGCCAAAGTACTAATGATTTTATATTTCTTAAAATAAAAGGTTGTTCACTTTACTATTCTTTAACCTAAAAATACATATGGTATAATCTCGTTTGAATATATATTTTACATATATTTGTTAATGGAGGTAGTGGTAAAACTATGTTAAACACTGTAAAAAAGGTTAGATGAGGACCTAGATAAAAAATTGAATTATCTTAAAGAGTGAAAAAGAGGTAAGGAAAAAGAGAAACTATACAAACAAGTCTTTTAAAGAAATTTTGTAATGAAGGAAAGCACAGAGACGAAACAACAGTTGGAAGGGTACATGAATTCAAAGGAGATTTATTCATGTGCATTACTTTTTTAATGGAAATATCAAGGCATCTTGTGTGCCAATTGAAAGATTTAGTGGAGATAGAAAAATTTTACATGAAGCTGATAAAAAAAAGAAAATGGAGACGACCTTAAGAAGATGGGAAGAGATCAAAGTTCAGAGATTTCAGATGAGGGGACATATGCCTTTAGAAAGTAAGGACTGCTAGACTGTATCTTATGACTACAAAGTATAAAATAAAATTTAAGCGAGATTCTCACTAGAAATTATAGTTTAAGCATTAAGTTGAGAGAGAGAAGAATACCAAGAAAAAGGAAACCTACTTTGAAAGTCACAGTTGCTTTTGTACAGTAAAATCCTATAGAAACAACAGGATTCTTCAAAGTCTGTGCTTTTTGCTGATGCATGGTTGTTGTAGGATCACTCCCAAGGTAATCTTCCTCACCATCATCGTAACTCACAATTGCAGGCACAAATGACCAGGCCCAGGATACCCATCCCTGTGACTGCTCATCCTCTTGCTGTGAATACAACTCTTGGCCTTTATACTGAGCAGGAAACTGCATTTCTATTCTTGTTTCATCTTCAACATCTATCAATCAAAATAAAGTCATTTTACATAAATCAAAAGGATTTAACTAAGCAAAAACTAGAAAGGTAAGTTCTATAAAAATATGTCTCACATATCCTTTCTACATATAGAGTCGGACCATATCATACAGTGGCTATTATTATTTGAAACCAATACTTTAGTATTACCACTTATTTTTTGTTTTGAATTGTTTCTAAATTAATTTTATTTGAGGCTGTTTGTTTTACTACTGAGGTTTTTTTTTCTTTTTAAATTTTCTTTTTAATTTAGTTTTTACAACAGTGTAATAGTTATACTTTTTACCCCTCAAAGTGCCAACCCCCCTCCCCAAGTCACCCGCCCCACTCCCTCCCATATCATAATATCTACTACAACTCCCCTGACCCAACTCCCACAGTGTACTCCTCATCCCGTGACTATATATATATATATATATATATATATATATATATATTCAATCACAGTTAACATTCAATATTATACATCAGCGGTCTCCCCAACAAGACACGTGACCATCTGACACCCCACAAAGCATTCACAATATTATCAATTGCATTCCCACAACTGCCCCCCATATTCCTGTGGCAACATTGTAGTCACCGACCTGCGCTGTCCAAAACCTTCCCCGTCTCCCTCATCCACACCCCCTCCCAGCGAGGAACCATCAGTTTTTCCTTTATACCTGCTTGATATGATTTCAATCTTCTTAAATTTACTGAGACTTGTCTTGAGGCCTAACATGTGGTCTATTTTGGAAAATGTCCAATGTGCACTTGAGAAGAATGTATATTCTGTTGTTTCGAGGTGAAATGCTCAAAAATATCGATGAAATCCAGGTGGTCTAAAGCGTCCCTTAAGGCCACTCTTTCCGTATTGATTTTCTGTCTAGAGGATCTGTCCATTGGTGACAACGGGGTGTTGAAGTTTGCTACTATGATAGTATTACTGTTGATTTCTGTCTTTATGTCTGTCAAAACCTGTTTTATATAATTAGGAGTTTCTCTGTTGGGTGCATAGATGTTTATTAGGGTTATAGTGCCCTTCTTTGTCTTTTATTGTAGTCTTCTTTTAAAGTCTATTTTGTCCAAAATAAGTACTGCTACTCCAAGCTTTTTTCTCATTTCCATTTGCATGAAATATCTTATTCCATCTGTAAACAGCATATGGGTTCTATTTTCTTATCCACTCAGCCACTCTCTGTCTTTTGATTGGAGGATTTAGCCCATTCACATTTAAAATGATTATTAATAGGTGCATATGTATTGCCATTTTGTTATTTGTATTCCTGGTCTTCCTAGGTTAGCTTGTTTACCCCTTTTTTCTGCTTGAAAAAGCCCTTTTAACATTTCTTGCAATGTTGGCTTGGTAGTATGAACTCCTTAAGCTTATTCTTTTCTGAGAAGCTCTTTATCTCTCCTTCAATTTTAAGTGATAGCCGTGCTGGGTAGAGCAACCTTGGTTCTAGATCTTTATTTTGCATCACTTTGAATATCTTCTGCCACTCCCTTCTGGCCTGCAGAGTTTCCATAGAAAAGTCAGCTGTTAGTCTTATAGAAGTTCCTTAGTATATAACCTGCTGTCTTTCTCTTGCAGCCTCTAGGATTCTCTCTCTGCCTTTAAACTTTGCCATTTTAACTATGATGTGTCTTGGTGTGGACCTGTTTGGGTTCAGCTAGTTTGGAACTCTCTGCACTTCCTGGGCTTGTATGTCGACTTCTTTCACCAGGGTAGGGAAGTTTTCAGTCACTATTTTTTCAAATACATTCTCGACCCCTTGCTTCTTCTCTTCTCCTTCTGGTATTCCTATGATGCAACTATTGTTGTAAGTCATCTTGGCACAGAGGGCTCTTAAACTGTTTTCATTGTTTTTTATTCTTTGGTCTTTTTGTTGTTCCAACTTGGTGATTTCTATTATTTTGTTTTCCAAATTGCTGATCCAATTCTCTGCTTCATCTGCTCTACTGGTGATTCCTTCGAGTGTGTTCTTCATTGTATTCTTTAGTTCTGATTGTTTTTTATGATTTCTCTATCCTTCCTTATGTCCTAAGTTTGTTAAATATTCTTATCTTCAGTGTTCTAAACTCTGTCTCTGAAAGGTTGGATCCCTCTGTTTCATTTAGTTCAAATTTTAGAGGTTTCTTCTGATCTTTTACTTGTGACATGTTTCTCTGTTTCTTCATTGTGGCTGTCGCTCTGGGATTGCTTTGATATATTAGATAGATCACCAGGAAAGATCCGGCTGGATTATGCAGGTGCACAGCTGACGGGGAAACACTCCCAGGAAAACTCCCAGTCTCAGCCTGTCCCAATCAGCCACTCATAGTTCAGGCCGAGCAGCCCAACAACCAATCAGCACCCTGGTAACTCTGTACTCGCAGTGCGGAAAGCAGGGACCCAAGGCGGCTCACGCACTCCCGGGTCTCAGTGAGCAGCCTGTTGGAGCTGGAGGGCACCTGCCCAGCGTTTCCCTGGCAACGCAGCACAAGCAGGGCGGAGGGTGGGGATCAAGGCTACGCGCGCGCACACTACTGCGCCAAGTCCACCAGACCAATGTGGTCCCGGACCTGAACCTCTATGGGAGGGCCCAACCCTGACATAATGGCGCCCTCCTGAATACCACTCACGTGCAAGCTCTACACCAGGGCAACAATAGTCCCAAAACCTCCAGCTCCCGTGCAAAAGGTGCTCAGTTCAGTCCGTCCCCACAGGCTCCTGGGCCCCACTCACACAGCTACTCCCTCCACCAGGAGCCAGGTAAATGCTCACTAGCAAGTCCTTGCACCGGCTCCACTGGCTCTCTAGCCGCTCTAAGCCTCACCGAGCAGAGCAAAGAGAGTCCTCACTAATTTCTACTGCCAGCTATCATGGAACTCCTCTTCCCGGCAAAGGAACTCTGGGCTGGTGAGCTTGGTGTGGGGCAGGAGGGTCTCTCCCCCAACCGGAGAAGCCTCCCTACAGCTGAGGTGTCCCTCACGGGGTTCACCCTCTCTCGTCTGGCAGTATTACCACTTTTAAGTTTCTAAACGTTGTCTGTATCAATCTTCTTTTATAGGCCACAATTAATGTTATGTGCAAAGTAGTTTAAGATAATTTTAAATAGATTTCATAAACACACAGACTAAGTTCATTCTTTGGCATTTCACTCATTAAACAAAAAAAAAAAACCTACATCCCAAAAATAAGGCTCAAGTGATTAAAAATTGACTTTTCTCAGAAACATAATACCAGAAAGATCCAAGAAAATTTCTTGAATCCTTGATGCACCCAATGACAGAAAAGACTGGTAAGTGTTCCTAGGCAAAACGTTTACCCTAAAAAAAGAATTCTTTCAAGGGATGAAAAAAAATGTTACAATGAAATTACTCTTATATGTAGTTGAGAAAAAAAATAGTGTTAGTGACTATTATTAGTGAGTAACATAGTGTCTTTCCTATTTACAGATGAAAAATTATAGCAAAAAACTTTTATCTGGTTACAAATTAGCAGATTAACAATTTAAATTCCAACACTCTTACTTATTCAAGCTTTGTCAAGACAAATCCCACCAGCCTCTTAACATTATTCTAACAATACAAACAAAAGAGGCATATATTCATAAAATTTAGGAAAAAAATACTTTTCAAAAAAGTATAAGCAGTCTCCAGCAGATTGAGGTATATCTATTCTTTAATGATAAATCTATAAATACATGCATCCTGTTAAATATCATCCTCATTCAGATCCACTTCTACGTTTTCTGGCTAGAAAAACCACTTAATGTTTTTAGTCCTACAACAAGAGACTCTTGGAACATCGTATCCTGATCCATTTACCTTCTTTCATCTGAAAAGGAAAAGACTTAATAAGTAGTCATTAGAGTACCAAAAATATAGTACCAAGGAGACTTAGCCACTTTACTTCAAAATAAATTATAAAAGCTACAAATACAGAAACTGTTTGCATATATCTTGATGTTTAAGCATACACATTATATAAATATCTACTGGGGAATAATAAAACCTGTTATTAACTGTCCCTAATAAGATCTCAAATTGGACATCATCACTAAATATTGCAGTTATAAGAAATCAGATCGGGCTGGCCGAGTGGCACATTGATTAAGAGCTGGTTTGGAACGGCAGCAGCCCTGGTTCGGATCCCACATATGAGGGCCAGTGACACTGCCCTCTACAGCTAACACACAGTTCCACCTGGAGCTGGGCTGTGTGAGCCCCGGAGATTGTGTAGGCTGCAGCCCCTGCTGCAGTGGGCTGCCATAGGCTACAGTGAGGGGCTGGCAGCCAGCGTGAGCTGCCAATAGCCGCGGTAAGCGACTGTCCAGAGGCCGGAGACCGATATACCTCATCCAGAAGGGCACAATGACGATACCAACATGGGCGAGTGAAGCAACGTCCTCCGCAACTAGACTGAAGAACAAAAAGACAGCAACTTGTCTGTTCCCCTTCCCTGATTCCCCAATAAAATCTTTAAAAAAAAAAAAAAAAAAAACAGAAGAGCTATCCACAGCTTGAAACAAAAGAAGTGTCACTAACAAAGGTCTGAGAAACCAGTCACTATAATTTATACTTATTAGTAGTAAGAAAAATAAGAGGGATTTTGATGAAAGATGCTTTGGAAGTTCTGAGACTTTACTCACTGCCTTGTCAAAAGAATGAATTAAGTCCTGGGGGGAAAAAAACATCTCCTTGATCTCTGGTCAGAATTTCCTACAATACTCTTTTCCTTTGAAATACTGCATCTTAATCTGGGGATCCTTTGACAACATTCAAGAACTCCATGAATTTCAATGGAAAAATATATATTAATTAACTAAAATGTAGCATTCTTTTAATTGTGAATGTAGGTAACAAATCACAGCTGCATCAGTAGTACCCTCAACTCTAAAACCTATAGAAGTCACAACTATATCAAATAGCGATTGTGTAGCTATCCCAAAATATTTACATACATCACTACTTTGAAACTATGACAGCTATTAGACTTTCTGCTATATTTTATTGTTTAAAATGTCAACACAGAAGCACATACAATAATACAACAAAGACAAAATATATGAAATAATGGTTTTCAGATGCTTGACATCAGGCAGTGAAGACCAGTGAGTACTGAGAGATGGGAAACAAACGAAATGAGCTCTATGGTTGCCCCAGCTTAATGCCTGGAATGAGTTTCTGAAGTCATGGCCAAAAAAGCAGGGATCCAAGCAGACCTCAGAAGTCTCCTCAGATGATAAGACAAAGTAATTAGTCCAGGGAAACTAAAGTGGCTAGAGTTTGCAGGGCAGAGTATCAGATGAGAAAGACCTGTTGAGTAAAGAGCTCCTGAGATCTGCAGAGAGTCCCACTCCAGTCCTCAGCTGAGCAGTAGTCAGTTTCATGTAAGGAAACTACAGAGACCATGAAAAGAACCACCAGAAAAGAACAATGGAAACAATCACCAACGCTTATACAGAATTGGGAATACTCTGTGTTCTCACAAGCCATGGGGGGAAAAAAAAAACTTTTAATTCAGAGGGTATCAGGCAAACTATTCAAAAGGGTAATTGTCTCAACAGTGGGACAAACCTGGGCTTAAGCTAAATGGCTGCTCTGATAACATCTAAAAAACCCTTTAAAACAAGACTTCAATGAATTACGTTGTTTCTAAGTAACTAAACTTTCTGCTAGAATACAAAAGAATCTAGTACTCAACAGGAAAATTCCACAATAACTAGCATCCAATTAAAATTTATTTATCAAGCATGCAAAGAAGCAGGGAAATATAACCCAGAATGAGAAAAAGAAGAACCCAGAATGAGAAAAAGAAGTCAGTCAATATAAGAACACCGAGGAATGACACGTTCACAGCAATAGAAAACAAGGACATTAAAACAGCTGTATAAATAATATACAATACTCAAGAAAGCATAAACAAGGACAGATACTAAAGACGTATTTTTTTAAATCCAAACTGAACTTCTAAAGATAAAAACATACAGTATCTGAGATGAAATATAAACTAGATGGGTTTAAAAGCAGATTAGATACAGAAAATCAGTAAACTTGAACAGAAATAGAAGCTATCAAAAATGAAACAGAAGGGCCGGCAGAGTGGCACGGTGGTTAAGCGCTGGCTTGGGAAGCCAGCGGCCCCGGTTCGGTCCCACATATGAGGGCCAGTGACACTGTCCTAAAAAAAAAAAACAAAAAAACCATGAAACAGAAAACAAAGAAAAAAAACAAAACAAAAAAAAATGAACAAAGAATCACAAAGCTCTGTAGAACTGCAAGTTGCTTAATTCACATGTAATTGGAGACCCAAAGGAAAGAGAAGGAAACTAAAAAAGATACTTGAAGAAATAAAGCCTAAAATTTTTCTGTTTACATATATATGAACCCACAGATCTAAAAACTCTAATGTATTCCACAAGTAACATGAAGAAATGACACCAGGACATATCAAAAACAAAATGATTAAAACCTTCTGAGAAGAGAGGTTCATAGGCTTTACCAGAGTGTCAAAGCAATCCACAGCACATACAACAAAAGATTAAGGATCCCTGGTTTGGACAAATGAGAAAACTAGTTCAGACTCCTCTGGAAGGAAATAGTGGAGTTGATTTATTCCTTTGTTTTAACATACAAGAGAAACCTTGTCACCTTCTTAGATCACAGAAAGCAATAGTCATAAAGGAAAAGTTTGAAAATTATATTTCATCTATATTTAAAACTTCTGCTCCAGAGACACCTTTAAAAATGAATTAACAAGACACAGACTGGA
This sequence comes from Aselliscus stoliczkanus, assembly GCA_033961575.1. Lineage (NCBI taxonomy): Eukaryota > Metazoa > Chordata > Mammalia > Chiroptera > Hipposideridae > Aselliscus > Aselliscus stoliczkanus. The sequence goes on from CM066731.1 coordinate 32,886,475, forward strand.
AAAAAAACATTCCTAAACAATGTACAGTAAAACCTTGGATTGCAAGTAACTTGGTTTGCGAGTGTTCCGCAAGACGAGCAAACATTTCTAATACATTCTAACTTGATAAAAGAGCGATGTCTTACAATATGAGTAGTTCGCTTCCAGAATAAATTATGATTGCTATCCAAGGTATTACTGTATATGATAAAAAACTCGAATTCAGAATATATAAAGTACTCCGACAAATCAGTAATGAAACCCCAAAAGGTTTAAAATAGGCAACTACAGTATTTAATACACACTTCAGAAATAGATATTATATATATAAAATATAGATATAAATATAGTTGTAAATATAGATATTATATATATAAATATAGATATATATATAAATGCAAATTACAAGATACCACAACACATTCATCAAAATGGCAAAAAGTAAGTAAAGACGGACAACACCAAATGTTGGCAAGGATGTGGAGCAACTGGAAGTTTCATGCATTGTTGATGTGAATGTAAAATGGCACAACCACTTCGGAAAAAAGGTCTGGTAGTTTCTTTAAAAACAAAAAAGAACTTAACATGCAAGTGCATTCTTAGGTATTTACCCAAGAGAAAGAATAGCACATGTCTACAACAGACTTGTAGAAGACTGCCCAACACAGCTTTATTTATAATAGCCAAAACTGGAAAAAGTCCAAACATCCATCAACAGGGGAATGGCTACATAAACTATGGTATATTCATATGGTATATTCACACAATGTACTTAGCAATAAAAAGGGAATTACTACTGATAATGATGAATTCCAAAAATTTCATGTCTTTAGGGCAGTGATAATACTCTGTATTATACCACAATGATGGATACATATCATTATACATTTGTGCAAACCTACAGAATGTACAACACTAAGAGTGAATGGTAATGTAAACTATGGAATCCGGGTAATGATGATGTGTCAATGCAGGCTCATCAGCTGCAACAAATGTCCCACTCTGGACGGGATGCTGGTAATGGAGGAGGCCATGCATGTGTGGGGATAGGGAGTATATGAGAAATCTCTGTACCTATACTTCAATTTTGCTGTAAATCCAAAACTGCTCTAAAAAAATAGTCAATAAAAAATTCTTTAAGTAAACATTATCTTAATGAAAGAACATTTTCAAAAGACAGTACATACTACATGATTGCATTTATACGAAATTCTACTATCAGCAAAACTAATCTGTGGTTTCTTTAAAAATTCAGAAAAGCATTTACCTGAGCAGAGGGGACAGTAGAGAACAACTGAAAAGGCATGAGAGAACTTTTTGAGATATTAATGATCTATGTCTTGATAGGTGTTTTGCATCACTCAGGTGTATGCATTTCTCAAAACATGTTGAACAGTATACTTAAGATTTATGCATTACACTTTGTAAATTTAACCTTCAAAAAAATAGAAAGTCACTAATATGTTAAAAATGTGCTGCTGAAGTCTAGGGGTGAAGTGCAGCGAAGTCTGTAACTTACTTTGAAAGGCATCAAAAAGGCTGGTTGAAATGATGGAGAGAGATGTCAGATGAACAGATATGGCATAAAGCAAATACAACAAAATATTAATTGTAGAATCTAGATGATGAGTATGTGGGTATCTACTATATAATACTCTTTCAACTTTTCTATGTATTTGAAACTTGTCATAATAGCATAGTTGGAAAAAAATTAATTGAGCACCTTTTATGTGCTAGGTTTTCTTCTAGGTGTTAGACACTGTTCCTGTCTCAGGAGTTTGTTGTATGAGAGGAATTCACTATTTAGTATGAAATAAAAGTATGTTATATTTTATACCTATATATGATTATTAATGTTGTTCCCTAAGCTTTTAAGGTGATATGATTTTTTATAAGTTATAATTTAAATATTATATAGGCTGGCTGAGTGGCTCAGTTGGTTAAGAGCTCGCTCAAGAGTGCGAGCTGAGCTCTGAGCAACAGCAGTTCGATGCCCAGCCCGAGCTGAGCAGCCTCTGAGCTGCAAACAGATAGCAGGATGGCTCAGCTAAAAAAATAAAAAAAATAAAATAAAAAATAAATAAATATTATATAAATAGTCACCAAATCATACAACCATTACCACTACCTAATTTTAGAATTTTTTTTTAATTATTACTAGTTTCAGGTTTATGAAACAATGCAATAGTTATCCTTCTCAACCCTTACAAAGTGACAACCCCCTTCCTCCATCCACTGCCCCCCACCCCCGACATGATACATATCTATTACAATTCCATTAAGTCCATTCCCATACTATACTCCATATCCCATGACTATGTATGTATTCAATTATAGTTGACATATACTATTATTCAACAGTGGCAGTTTCAGTTGTACAATGGAGAGGTCAGGACTCTACACCATCCATGAAGTAGTCTCCCTAACAAGACATGAATCCATCTGGTCCCCAAAAAAATAGTTACATTATTGATTATATTTCCCAAACTGTCTTTTCTATCACTGCAGCAATATTGTAGTTACCAACTTATGTTGTCTCGTCCTTTCCCCTTCTCCTTCATGCCCAACACCATCCCATCCAGCAATCATCAGTTTTTCCTCTGTGTCTCTAAGACTATTTCTGTTTACATTGCTCATCTATTCAGTTCTTTAGATTCCACATATAAGTGAGATCATATGGTATTTGTCTTTCTCCAACTGACTTATTTCACTTAGCATAATGTTCTCTAGGTCCATCCATATCATTGCAAATGATATGATTTCATTCTTCTTTATAGTTGCGTAATACTCCATTGTGTAAATGTACCACAGTTTCTGAAACCAGTCGTCTAACGATGGGCATTTCAATTGTTTCCAAGTCTTGGCTATTGTAAATAGTGCTGCAATGTACATAGGGGTGCATATATTTTTTCAAATTAGCGTCTTGGGTTTTTCAGGATAAATACCTAGGAGTGGAATTGCCAGGTCCTAATGCAGTTCCATTTCCAGTTTTTTGAGATACCTCCATATTGATTTCCATAATGGCTGCACCAATCTGCAATCCCACTAACAGTGCAGCAGAGTTCCCCTTTCCCCACAGCCTAGCAGCACTTGTTTGTTGATTTATTAATCATAGCCATTCTGACCAAGGTAAGGTGGTATCTCATTGTCGTTTTTATTTGCATTTCCCTAATGATCAGTGAGATTGGACATTTTTTCATATGCATGCTGGCCATCTGCATGTCCTCTTTAGAGAAATGACTCTTCATATCCTCTGCCTATTTTTTAATTGGGTTGTGTGGTTTTTTGTGTTGAGTTGCATGAGTATTTTATAAATTTTGGATATTAACCCCTTATCAGATATATCGTTGACAAACATATTTTCCCATTCAGTAGGCTTCCTTTTTGTTTTATTGATGGTTTCCTTTGTTGCGAAAAAACTTTTAAGTTTGATGTAATCCCATATGTTCATTTTTCATTATACTTCTCTTACCCGCAGGGATGTATCAGTAAAAATATTGTTCAGGGTAATGTCTGCAAGTTTACTCTCTATATTTTCTTCTAGGAGTTTTATGGTTTCAGGTCTTAAATTTAAGTCTTTAATCCATTTTGAATTTGGTTTTGTATATGTCGTAAGGAGGTGGTCCAGTTTCATTTTTTGCCTGTGTTAGTCCAGTTTTCCTAGCACCATTTATTAAATAGACTACCTTTACCCCAATGTAAATTCTTCCTTCTGTTGTCATAGATTAACTGTCTGTATATGCCTGGCTTTATTTCTGGGCTCTCTGTTCTGTTCCATTGATGTATGGGCCTGTTTTTTTGCCCGTGCCTTACTGTTTTGATTACTGTAGAGTTGTAGTATGTTTTGATGTCAGGTAGCATGATACCCCCGACTTCGTTCTTATTTCTTAGGATTGCAGTGGCTATTCGGGGTCTTTTATGGTTCCATATAAATTTTAGGAGTATATTTTCTATTTCTGTGAAAAATGCCCTTGGTAGTTTGATAGGAATTGCTTTGAATCTATATATTGCTTTAGGCAGTATGGAGATTTTAACTATATTAATTCTTCCTATCCACGAGCAAGATAGGTGTTTCCACTTATTTGTGTCTTCTTTTATTTCTTTCTTCAGTGTCTTATAATTTTCTGAGTACAGGTCTTTTACTTCTTCAGTTAAATTTATTCCTAAGTATTTTATAGTTCTTGAAGCAATTGTTAATGGGACTGTTTTCTTAATTTCTCCTTCCGATAGTTTATTATTGGTATATGCAAATGTAACTTATTTCTGAATATTGATTTTGTATCCAACTACCTTACTGAATTCGTCTATCAGTTCCAATAGTGTTTTGATGGAGTCTTTGGGGTTCTCTATATATAGTACCATGTCATTTGCATCTAATGATAATTTTACTTCCTCCTTGCCAATTTGGATGCCTTTTCTTTCTTTTTCTTGTCTGATTGCTGTGGCTAGAACTTCCAGAACTATGTTGAAAAGTGGAGAAAGTGTACAGACTTGTCTTGTTTCTCATCTTAAAGGGAATGGTTTTAGCTTTTCCCCATTGAGTATGATGTTAGCTGTGGGTTTATCATGTATAGCCTTTATTATGTTGAGATATGATCCCTTTATTCCCGCTTTGCTAAGAGTTTTTATCATAAATGGCTGCTGGATTTTGTCAAATCCTTTTTCTGAATCTATTGATATGACCATATGATTTTTATTTTTCATTTTGTTGATATGGTGTATCACATTAATTGATTTGCAGATGTTGAATCAACCTTGGGTAGTAGGGATGAATCCCACTTGATTATGATGCATGATCTTCCTAAAACATTGCTGAATTTTGTTTGCTAATATTTTGTTAAGGATTTTTGCATCTATGTTCATCAGGGATATTGGCCTGTAGTTTTCCTTTCTTGTGCTGTCTTAATCTAGTTTTGGAATCAGGCTGATAGTGGCTTCATAGAAAGAGTTTGGGAGCCTTCCCTCCTGGATTTTTTGGAACAGTTTCAGAAGAATAGGTGATAATTCTTTTTTGAATGTTTCATAAAATTCACTTGTGAAGCCAACTGGTCTAGGGCTTTTTTTCTGTTGGCAGCTTGTTAATACTGATTCAATTTCCTTGGTAGTATTCAATCTATTCAGATTTTCCATTTCTTCTCGAGTTAGCTTTGGAAGGTTGAATGCTTCTAGAAAATTATACATTTCTTCCAGATTGCAAGTTTGTTGGCATATAGTTGCTCATAGTAATTTCTTAAAATTGTTTGTATTTCTGTGATGTCTGTTGTCACTTCACCTCTTTCATTCCTGATTTTATTGAGTCCTCTCTCTTTTTTTTTTTCTTTTTTTTTTTTTCTTTTTTTGAGGGCAGTGTCGCTAGCCCTCATATGTGGGACCCGAACCAGGACCGCTGGCATCCCAAGCCAGCTCTTAACCACCGTGCCACTTGGCCGGCCCCTCTTTTTTTTTTTTTCTCAGATGAGTCTGGCTAGAGGTTTGTCAATTTTGTCTATCTTTTCAAAAAACAGCTTTGGTTTCATTGATCTTTTGTATTGTTTTTCTGGTCTCTATTTCATTTATTTCTGTTCTGGTCTTTATTATCTCCTTCCTTGTACTCCCTTTGGGTTTATTTTGCTTTTCTTTTTCCAGTTCCCTGAGGTGTGAGGATAACCTGTTGATTTGAGACTTTTCTTCCTTCTTTGGTCTTTAGGTAGACCTGCACTGCTATGAACTTCCCTCTTTAGGACTGCATTTGTTGCATCCCATCGATTTTGGGTCGTGGTGTTTTCATTTTTGAGGTATCTTTTGATTTCCTCCTTGATCTCATTTGTGACCCACTTGCTATTTAGTAGCATGTTATTTAGTCTCCATGTATTTGTGAGCTTTCCAGATTTCTTCTTATAATTGATTACTAGTTTTATAGCATTGTGGTCAGAGAAGACGCCTGATATAATTTCAATCTTCTTAAATTTACTGAGACTTGTTTTATGGCTAAACATGTGGTCTATCTTGAAAAATGTTCCATGTGCACATGAGAAGAATGTATATTCTGTAGCTCTAGGGTGAAATGCTCTGAAAATATCAGTTAAATCCAGCTGGTCTAATGTGTCATTTAAGGTCGCTGTTTCCACATTGATTTTCTGTCTGGAGGATCTGTGCATTGGTTGACAGTGGGGTGTTGAAGTCCCCTACTATGACAGTGTTATTGTTGATTTCCATCTTTATATCTGTCAATATCTGTTTTATTTATTTAGGAGCTCCTATGTTAAGTGCATAGATGTTTACTAGTGTTATGTCCTCTGGTTGGATTGATCCCTTCATTATGATAAAGTATTCTTCTTTGTCCTTTATTATATTTAATTTTAGAACATTTTCATCACTGCATAAAGAAAACCTATACACATTAGCAGTCACTCCCCATTCCCTCCTCATCCCCCTATCCTGGTTACTAATCTACTTTCTGTTCTGTGGAATTGCCTATTATGTACTTTTCATATAAATGTAATAATAATTTCCTTTTGACTGGCTACTTTCACTTAAGATAACGTTTTCGAAGTTCATTATGTTGCAGCACATCAAGTTCATCATGTTGCAGCATACATCAGTATTTTGAAAATTCCTTTGTATAGCTGAATAATATTCCCATGTACAGATACACCATAATTGTTTATCCATTCATCAGCTGATAGACATTTGGGTTGTTTCCACTTTTGGGTTATTATTAATAATGCTGCCATGAATATTTACATGCAAGTTTTTATATGGATATATGTTATAATTCACCTAGGAGTACAGCTGCTGGATTATATAGTAACACTTTAGTCAACTTTTTGAGGAACCAGATTGTTCTAAAGCAGCTATACCATTTCACATTCCCAACAGCAACATATAAGGGTTCCAATTTCTCCATATCCTTGCCAACACTTGTTATTATAATAGTCTTTTTTGATTATAGCTATTCTAGTGTCTATGAAGAAGCATCTCATCCTGGTTTAGAATTGCATTGCCCCTCATGACTAATGATGCTGAGCATCTTTTCATGTGCATGTTGACCATTTGTTTGGATAAATGTCTATTCAGGTCTTTTTAATTTTTTAATTCAGTTATTTGTTTTTAAGTTTTAAATGTTCTTTGCTAAAGGCTCTATCTATAGAAATTAATCATCTTCTCCAAAGTTTTCTTGAGTCTCAGACCCAACGCCAAGTCAAAGTCAATCACTCGTTTCATCATCTTTCTTCTTCAGATATTCATAGCTCTATTTAATCAAACATACTATTATTCTACCATACATCATACTTAACTGTTCACATGTCTGTCCACTCCATTACATCTTAAAATTGTAATAAAAGAGGGCACATCTTTTCATCTCTATATTTTCCCTTATTACCAACCATAACGTCTTACATATACACTTTAGTAAAAGAATAATGACTAGAGTTAACTGAAGTTAATCCACTAGATATACTTCAAGGAAGCAATACTTCATTTTAATTAGTGGTCCAATTAATTAATTAGGTATCCTCTAATAAAGCATGTAGTTAATTCAGTATAATTAAGTACATATAATAATTAGTAGGTATATATAACTCAATTAGTTTTAATAACTTTTGTGGGCCTTTGCAGAAAAATTACCAATACTATAATTTATAGGAAATCTTGAGGTTGCATTACCTTAAAGTTTATATAATATACATTCTAACACTTATACCTATTAAGAATATCAAACTTTTTTATCTTGCAGAAAAAAGAAAACCAGAATAATATCCAGCATGTAGAAAATTAAAAAATCAAAGTGGTGTCATGTAACCAAAATAAAATCATCCCATCACATTAGAACACTGCAAAACTCAATTGAATGTATTTTTAAAGTTTCACAACGATAGAAACACTTTGTAAGAACAATAGCTCTAAAATAAAGTTGTACTATATTTACCTGTAATGTTTCCTAACATATCTTTATTGTGACAGGTAGAGTCTTCTGTTTCTCCCTCTTTAAAATTGCCTATTTCTCCATAGTAAAGAGCAATCCCAAGTTGCATTATACGGATAAACATAGGCAGTTGTTGATCTGTGATGGAGAGTTTCAAACTCTCTACTAAGGTATGAATCTATATTTTGAAAAAATAAAAACATCAACAAAATCATGTTCAAAGGGAGTATTCTTTAACATAAGAAAGGAAATGTCAACAGTCTTAAACAGAGTACCATTAAGAGAAACAGTAATGTCCCAAACATTTCTAATATTTAAGACAAAATAATAATTTATTCTAAAATCTTAAGAATTAAATTTTGCTATGATCAATAAAACTTAGAAATATATTAAGTCAAATGATGTAAATGCAAATAGAAAAAACTAATGAAAAGATATAGTCACACTAGATTTACAGATAACTCCAGAAAGAAAGTTACATAACCAAAATACAGTAGTTGCCCCTTATCTGTGGGGGATATGTTCCAAGATCTCCAGTAGATGCCTGAAATCCTGGAGAGTACCAAACCCCATATGTACTGGGTTTTTCCCTAAACATACATATCTTTTCACTTAAAGGAAGCACTTGAAGCCTTCTCTTTGGCATAACCAAAGTGCCAGCATCACTACTCTTGCGCTTTGGGGCCACTATTAAGTAAAATAAAGGATTACTTGAACACAAGCACTGCATCACCACAAATCAATCGGATAACCAAGACAGCTACTAAGTGACTATCGGGCAGGTAATATATACAGCGGGGAGAAGTGAGATTTTATCCTACTACTCAGGATGGTGTGCATTTAAAACTTATGAACTGTTAATTTCTGTAATTTTTCATTCAATACTTTCAAACCATGGTTGACCACAGGTAACTGAAACCATGGAAAGTGAAACAGCAGACAAGGGGGATCTAATGTACCCACTCTATTATGTTAAGAGTATGAAAGTACACCCCCCAAAACCAGAAAGATCTCTCTCACAATCAAGAATAAAAGCTTCATGAAGACATTTTAGTAAAACTTTAATCAGACTTTTGGGCTCTATTAACCAAAAAGAATAGATATATGTCCTAAAAACATATGCTAAGAGGGAAAATTACTAATATTATAACTATGGAAACATGGACGACATAAAACTTTTATTGTCAAATATGGAAAAAGCAACGGCAGTATTTGTTCAGGAAAGTTTTTCAAACAAATTTTAAATAAGATATTTAAACATGACAAAATTTATAACATCAATCAATTATAAGAAAGAAATAAGATTAATTACTAGCAAATAGGATATATAGCAGCCAATCAAAGTTCTCCTCACAGAAATAGACATCAATGAAATATAAACACAGCCTCAGTTTAATGGTTTCCTGCTGTTTTATAAACATGGAATAAAACCAATTAAGCCATAAAGTCAAGTCTTATGGAAGGTTTATTTTGACTAACTGGTATTTGAGTGTCTATGAAACATGAAAAAGAAGTAATGGTAATCATCATATTTTTAGGGCTAAAGGCAAAAAAAAATTGTACTTGTAGGGGAATAAAGCTGTATTGCAGAGAGGAGGGGTGTAAAATGCCATATTGAAATAAGAGTACAGATTTCTTAAAACTGACATAAAAATAGGTAAGAAAATCATGAGGAGCTGGAAGGGAGCCGAGAAATGTACAGTCTAGGCCTGCCAAGCTCCTCTTCATTTGAGATTTCTCTACCACATCCTTTTAAATATTGTGTAATGCCAGTGATAAACAGTTTTAGCAAAATCAATGACAAAGAATCAACCTTTTGTACACATACACACAAACACACACATACACACATGTGTGTATATAGACATAAAATGTACAAATATATACAGATCTTTAAAACATATATTTTAGATATGATACAAAGAGGGTGCCAAAAAATGTATACACATTTTAAGAAAGGAAAAAAACTGCATGAAAATTATGCTGATGGTAACCACTGTGAGCACCTCTTGTAACTGCAGAAGTCAAACATGACTTGTATTCATCTTTTGTTACCGGTATATATTAAGTATTACAATTTTAATACAGTTTTCTCCTTCTTAAAATATGTAAACATTTTTCGGCACCCTCTATATATGCTAAAATCCATAAGATTAATCTAATTAAAATATCAACCAAAAAACCTGAATGGATTTTTCAAAGAACAAATAATGAGTGAACATATTTCAAAAAAATCTAACTAATAATCAAATAAATGTTAATTAAAACATGTATTATTTTTTGCTCAACAAGTTGGCAATTCATAAAACATGATCATATTTAAAGAAATCAAGAGTGTAATAAAGGGACTCCCTCTAAATGTTCATAAGCATTTATACTGCTTAAACCTTTCCGGAAACAATTTGGCAATACAGATCACAGGCCTTAAAAAGTTTAAACCCCTTAATCAGGTATTTGCAAATACAGAAATAATTCCTAAGGAATTTATCATATATGTGAACAAAGCTTTATGTTCAGTTTCATTCCTCTGAAAAAACAAAAACTGTAAAAAAAAAAAAAAGATTTTCAAAAATAGGAAAAATATTAAATAAATGACATAACCATACAAAACAAATTTATTTCTCACAAAAGATAAAAAATAAAGAGCCAAACAAAAAACTCAAACCCACTTAAAAAAATATATGTGAGTGGTTTAAACGAATAATTAGGGAATCCAGAACATTTTGGAAATCACTTGTCTTTGAGTTGATCAATGAGCTTTAACCATGTTGATTTAATACATACTTCCTAGGACTAGGAATTGGAAGAATGAGTCTAACTCAAAATGGTAAATCATAATCACAGATTAGCAAATCAAGCCTTATAAAGTAGCAAATCAAGCCTTATAAAGATATCAAAGAAAGAGAAGAGACTAGGGCCCACCGAGTGGCGTGGTGGTTAAGCACTGGCTTCGGAAGCCAGCGGCCCCAGATCGGGTCCCACATATGAGGGCCAGTGACACTGCCCTCAAAAAAAAAAAAAAAAAAAAAAAGAAAGAGAAGAAGAGACTACAGTTATCAAATCATGCTAGACAAATTATAAGGATTGAAATATAGATCTAATATAGATTGATATGCAGTACACTGTGAGCATCAATACACTTTTTTACATTAGTCTTTTTCTCCTGAACAGCTGGACAGACTAAACAGGAAACTATAGTCACAGGGGAAAAAAAAATCCCAAAATACTGGGACACATAATACAAAAAGTTGAAAATATATAACATAGTAAACAACAAAACATAGAAGTTATAACTAAAACTTTTTTACAAAAACAAATGGCATATATATCTATGAGGTTAATTTCTTGTTTTTCTAATAGTAATTAGCATGCACAAGAGCGAATAAACAAAATGAGATACGCAACTCAACTACTAGAAAAAGAAACACCTACTTTAATAACAGATGGCATCTTGGAATTTAGGTTATCATATGTAAAATGAAGACGAGTTCTGAAGGAACATTTATACAATAAAGGATCCTGGTAAAATTCTATTTTACCACTAGCATTTCGTTTATCAAGACAAACTGTACAGTCGGAAAAATTGATAACCTTTCTCAGCACCAGATCAGTTGCTAAAAAGAAAAGAAAAACATTTTTAAGTAAAAAGGAACGTTAGAGGAAAAACGCAACTATTATTAGAACAAATAGTTATAAAAATAATGGTGAAACTAAGATTAATAGAGCATTTATTATATGATGACAGGATCAATGCAAAGAACTTCTCCTTTATTATATCATTTAAATCTTCCAACCACCTTATAAAATAGACACAATAATTCCCATTTTATGTATAAAAATCTAAATGAGGCTAAGGAAATGAAGTACATTGCTCTCAATTTACTTGACTACAAATTTAAGACAAAATTTATGAAAAATTCTGCTATCTACAATGAGATGTTAAGTAACAATAAAAAAAAATCTTGAGATACCATATTAAACATAATGTTTGGTGTACTAATCACTCATTTAATACTCATTTTACACTGAAAAACTTACAGCTGTGCTCTAAACCTGCACTCTCCAATATGGTAGCCATCAGCGATATGTGGCTATTTAAATTTATATATGAATAAATTAAAAGTATATAAAAATAAAATTTCAGTCCTTGGTTGCACTAGCCACATTTCAAGTGCTCAAAGCCACATGTGGCTAGTGACTACAGTACTGAATAGTAAAAATATAAAACATATCCATAATCACAAAAAATTCTAGTGGGCTAGCACTGCTCTAAATAATAACTAATGAAGAAATTATCAATAACAGTATAAAGTTTGCTTTCAAGGGAATAAAAGTGAAACAATTACTAGTAAAGTACCAAACTAGAAAATGAAACCTATAACTAATGAGCAGTTTTATTCCTAACAAACAATTCCTAGGTAAATATCAGGCGCAAGTCTACTTGGCCAGTGATTTTAAATTAGCAGCCCCATGTGCTATGGCCAAGAGACTATTCAAAACAAAATATGCATTAGTCTATTCTTTGATAACACTATTTCTATATATCCTGGCAACCTCTAATTAATTCAACCTTTAATTTTCTTTTGATTTAATTTTTTAAGAAGTAAAACCTAAAGAGTACCCATACAAGTGTGGAAAAAGTGAAGTTTTATCTGCAAATAAATTTCAAATTTGTCTATTAGCTGAAAAAATACAAACATCATATTATTTCATTTTACATAGTATATTATTAAATGATTTAGTTATTGATGTAATATACATGTACACAAATTAAAGAAATTATAATAGTAGGAATAGAAATGAAAGAAACCTTCTAGATGCTTCCTTCCCTTTCTTTGCGATAATAGTAATTTACTGAATATTTGCTGTTACATGCTACACTAAGTCTTTTAAGTTCATTATCTCGTAATATTTACATGGCTCTGTTTAAAAGATGTGAAAACTGAGACACAGAAAGGATAAACAATTTGTCTAATGTTAGACGGTTCATAAAACACAAAGTTGTAATTCAAATCTGGCAACTTTACTCCAGTCTTACCCATTATGCTATAAACACATAAAGTAGTCCTATTTTGAGGATATTCTACAAAATTATTATTCAGTGGGAGAAAATTAGTAACCTTTGAGAATGTCTTTCTTAAAAACTAAATATAACAGCAACTATCTTGTAAAAACTTACAAAGTGAATTCTAGTTCTGGTACTTACTTTAGATAACGTGCTGCAATTTAATCTGTAAAATGGGAATAATAATTATGTCTACCTAACAAGCACTCTGGATAACGACTTGGCGTTATTTGAAAATGTGAAGACTTGCATCTCCCCTCATGTAACAAACCCACTCCTAAATAAATATCCTAAAGAAATGCTTTCACATACAACTACATATTAAAAGATATGTACAAAAAGATTCATAACAACACTGTTTATAATAGCAAAAATCTTTAAACATCCCTAAAGCCCATCATCAGGAAACCAGATAATAAAGTTTTGGCATATTTAAATAACAGAATATTATTCATAAGTGAAAATCAGTTATCTGCAACTACATGCAACAATATGGAAAAATATTAAATGCATATTTTAATTGAAAACAGGAAACGTCAAAAGACAACATAAAAAATACTACTAATACAAAGCTCAAAAATACATGTAACTACATAATCATTTATGTGCACATTCACACATAAAACTCCTTTATTAAGGTAAAATTCAAATGACATAAAATTAATGTATTCAAAGTATACAACAGTGACATTTACTACACTGATATAGTTGTGAAGCCATCACCACAATCGATTTTAGAACTTTTTCATCATCTCCAAAAAAAAAAAGAAACTGTAATCTTTAGCTATCATCATCCCTCCAATGCGCTCATTGCCCTCTTCTCTCCCCAATCCCTAAACAATCATTAATCTACTTTTTGTTTATATAAATTTAACCTATTCTATCAGCTCATATAAATGGAATCATACAATTTGTGGCCTTTTGTGTCTGGCTTCTTTCACTTAGCATACTGTTTTCAAGGTTCATCCATGTTGTAGCATGTATCAGTACTTTTCGTTTTTATAGCACAACTTTTTAAAAGAAAGTGAATGATAAAATTTAATACAGCAGTTAACTCTAGGAGAAAGCAAGGGTATGGGATAAGGGGAAGGCGAGTAAACTGTTAATGTTCTAGATCAGGGGTCGGCAAACTGAGGTTCGCGAGCCACATGCGGTTCCTAGGGTATGTTCCATCTCAAAAGTTTGCCAACCCCTGAAATATTTTCACAACAATTTAAAAATTATTCAAAAACCATAAATATATTTTTATATAATAACCATTATGTGAATAATATCCTTTAAAATATTTATAAATGAAACTATGATAGTTTTATTTTCATTTTCAATTTTACTTCAGAGCCTGCGGCTGGCTCACGAACCACAGTTTGCTGACCCCTGTGGCTCTTCCATCTCAAAAATTTGCCAACCCCTGTTCTAGTTACTCGGAGGGTACATACTCATACATTGTTTTATAATAATTATATGTTACATAAATCCCTTTGTAAATATGAAGTATTCCATTAAAAATTAATAAAAGGGGAAAGAATAGTATCTACCTCAGAAGGTTAAAGGATTAAAACAAGATAATTAATGTAAAAACCAGCACCAGCCCAGCAGTTAACATGTACTCAATAAAGGGAAGATATCATTTTTGCTGTCTTTATCACCACCATCATCATGGGCTTACATGTAGTATCACACTTAATTCTCATAAATACACTTGGTACGTTGGCAGTAATGATAATTCACATTTTAGGAATGACTCCCCCAAAGTTCCACTAGGTTAGTGGTGGAGGGAAGATCTGCACCAAGATCCCCTAACTCCTGATTCAGGACTCTTTTACCAATTCACTATATAGAATTTCCCATAGTAATATCTGTATTGCCTCTATATTAAAACTATAAATGAAATTTCTTCCCCTAAAATGACAGCTCATTTATTCAATCCTGCATTATCCAGTTCTGTTTGTTTTCTTCCTATTTTCCATAGCTTTTTCTTCTGGCCTTTTTATTAAATATTTCTTTCCACAGAGGATGAGAGGCATTAACAATGTCCCAGAAATCAAAAACCTGGGCATTTGCATACACTTTGTTTTATGCTTCACAACAGAGCTGTGAAATCTGGATTATTCTTCATTTCTAAAATACAAAGACTGAAGCTTGGAGAACACATGAAATGAAACTGTATCCCAATTCTGCTACTTCCTAGTTGTATGCCTTAACTACGGAAGTTAAATAATCTTGAGACTCAATTTCACTTTGCTTTCCTTTAATTAGGACTTAAGATGAATATATAAATGAATATATGACTAAATGAATAAGACAGGATATCACCACTTTGTGGAGCTGTTATTACCATTAGAGAAAATGACTGTAAACAGTAACAATAAAAGAAGCTTCTCCCTGAGCAGTAACTACATATAGGACACCTGCATAAGTCCTTTCAGTGCATCAGTGTATTTAATAAAAGAATTCTATTAGAAATTCCTTTCTGGGCCGGGTGAGGCAGGTTGGTTAAGAATTGGCTTGAGAAGCCAGCTCTGAGCAGTAGGGCCCCGGTTCAGATCCCACATATGAGGGCCAGTGACACTGCACCCTCTACAGCTAAGATGGTAAACAGCAGCTCCACCTTGGAGCTGGGCTGCATGAGTCACAGGCGACAGCGTACGCTGCAGTGGGACTGGCCGGCAGCTGCTGTGAGTTTTTGCAAGCTGCTGTGAGCCACCGTGAGCAGCCGTCCAATGGCCGGTGAGTGACTGCCTCACCTGGGAAGAGCGCAATGATAATGCCAACATGGGCCAGTGAAACAATGTCTTCCACCATTAGACTGAAGAACAAAAGGACAGCAACTTGCATGTTCCCCTCCCCCAATTCCCTGATAAAATCTTTAGGAAAAAAAAAAAGAAATTCCTTTTTATCCCCATTTTACAAGTTAAGAAACTGAAAACCACAGAAGTAAAGTAACTCACCCCAGGTCATACATCTAAGACTATGTGGTAGGGCCAGGATTCAAACTCAGGCAGTCTGACTCTACTACCGGCACTTTTAACAAATATCAACCATAGCAAGTCACAGATAAAAGGTGCTCACAATGTCCTCCTTACTATATTTTCCAAAAATATCCATTTATTGTCCTATCAGAACATGTCAACAAATGTTATTACTTATTTAATCTCTCTCCTGACAAAACTAAAAAGAAGCAATGTTTATGTTCTTCACAGCTACAGTTTCAATGTTTAGCACAGTGCCTGCTGTGCAGAACTAAATAAAATAGTAATAAATAAATGGTAGTGATTAAAATTACATTATTATTTAGTTCTTTTAAGATAAGCAATGGGAGAATGTAGCAAATAATAGTTAAAGAAGGCTTCAGGATTATCCAAAAATCCCAAATGTGCTCTGGAATATACAAACCTAAAACATAAATCAATTAGATATATTGTTTTGCTATTACTGAGATATGTAAAAACAACATACTCCTTTTCCTCCTTCAAAAACTTTTAAAATTTTAACTTAATATTATTTATTTTTTATTGCTATATAGTGTTATAAAATATTACACATCACATTTGAAACAAGCATGTTATATGTAAAAACACATAAAAATTAGAAATATTAACAAACCAAGTCTGGGATTTCTTAATCTGAGGGCCTATTAACCTCCTATAATTGCATATTTATGTATTACATTTTTCCAGGCTGAATGCATAAAGTTACATTACATTTATCAAAGAGCCAGTTGGTCTAAGAAAGTTTCAGAATTCAACAAAACGTTTTCAGTGGGCCAGCCCAATGGCTGAATTGGTTAATAGTGCGAGTTCTGAGCAACAGGGTCGCTGGTTCGATTCCCACATGGGCCACTGAGCTGCACCCAAGCTAAGCTGCCAATGAGCTGCCAACAGGTGGCAGGATGACTCAGCAGGTGAGAGCATGTGCTCCTAAAAACAATGTTGTCAGTTCAACTCCTGCATGGGATGGTGGGCTGTGCCCACCACAACTAAGATTGAACACGGTACCTTGAGCTGAGCTGCCAACGGGTGGCCAGATGGCAACTGGACTTGGAGCTGAGCTAGCCACACCCTTCACAACTAAGATTGAAGGACAACAACTTGGCTGTTCCCCTCTCCCAAATTCCTCAACACTATTCCCCTTCCCTAATTCCCCAATAAAATCTTTAAGAAGAAAAGAAAAACAAAAACGTTTTCAAAAATGGAAAAATCTACATTATTCTTAACATTTACTCACCAGAAATATCCATGAATGCACGATCCCATAATTCATCTACCGTATAGCATTCTGCAGAAGTGATATTGACTGAAAGAACAATATCATCTTCAACATACTTTAGTATGAGATTATTTATAACAATGTTTACATTATTTACAACTCGTCTAATCAGACTCTGCACATAACCTATAAAATAGAAAAAGGATTCAATTAGCCACAAGTCAATAAATAATTTTTCTTAAAATATTTTATCATGAAATTATTTATAACAATGTTTCCATTATTTACAACTCATCTAATCAGACTCTGCACATAGCCTATAAAATAGAAAAAGGATTCAAATAGCTATAAGTCTGTCAATAAATAATTTTTTCTTAAAAGATTATTGAGCTTCATGTATGTGAAAAGTGAGTATTATTTAGCATATGTTGCAAAAAGGAGACTAACATTCAGATAGGTAAACAGGCTTGCCAAAGTAACACACCTACTAAGTTGCAGATTCAACCCAACAAAAACCATTACCAAAAAGTTCTATATAATAAAATATTCATGTACTAAGAAAAACCATCTTTAGCAGAAACCTTTTCAATAACATAATACTAGATCCCATTCAATGATTAATCTACACTGTAAGTATTTTGGTTTCTGCCTATTTTATTAAACATTTTCCCAAATGAAACTGTTACTATATGCTGATTATCACTGTATTGGAAGAATGGCTTCTTTAAGCTTCTTTATGAACCAGCTGTCATCTTGTCTTCCTACTTTAAATAACCATAAATATATTCAAAAAGTAGACTCACAGGAAGGAAGACAGGAGCAACATAACCATCATAATGGACTCAACTATTTCCACTCACTAATATATAATACTGAAACAGACTAGGGGAGATAATATGAAGAGGAAGAAAATATAGACAGTTAAAGAAGGAGGAGAAAAAAGAATACGACAAAGAAGACAGAAAAAAAGAAAAGTATAAAAGGAAAGAGAATGAATACAAGCATGAGAACACAGGGAAATAAGGAAGAGAATCAGAAATAATTTTATTTAAAAAACCTCAAAACAACAAAAGGAATTAGTGAACATTCTTATTCTCAGCTTGCCTAGAATGTCCAAAAGTTTTCTTTAAATTTCATGCTACTGTGGGATACTCCATAATCTTAGAAGTTTCTCTAAGAGGTTTATCACACAATAAATGTGTACACAGATAGATTATTGAGAAATTTAATTGAAAATATAAAACTAAACATAAACAGCATTAAAAAAGACATAAAAATTAAAAAACTTCACTTTACTCAAATGCATTTTCCACTATAAAACCTATTTAAAAGCTAACTGAAATATAGCTATTTCATGAAATAACTATGTTTGTATTCTTTAAACCAGAACTTTATTGGACAAAACAGAGTCAACTTATTTCAGCAACTGACATTGTTAACACCTACACAAAACCTGCTGGGAGTAAGTTTATTTTAAGTCTATTCAACCGTAACATGTTTGCAAAAACCAACTCCTTCATTCATTCCCAACTGACACAAACAGATCCAAAATGTAAAACAACTAAGGTCAAGTTTTTCTGGTATATGGAAACTATTAGCAGCTTTTAGAGTGCCAATTATCTATTATATGCTGTAACATTAACATATAAAATATCAATAAATTTAAGGTAATACTCTTTTATGAGAGTACATGCTAAAATAATATTTAATAAATTAAACTTCAGAAAGAAATTTTGAATACCAAAAATTTCAACCTTAGAATGCGTATTACCGCCTACTATTACTACTCAACACATGTTAAAAAATAAAAATCCTGTTACTAATAAGTCAAGCATGATGAATATTGGTTTTCCTATTCCTGAAAAACCTGTCATCAATAGGGAATTCATAAGTGTTTATTACCTTCAAAACAAAAAAACTCTCAAAGAACAGGAGAAAATGTATAATGCAAAGTAATAGAAACATAATACTATAAATGTACTTTAATTGTCAGAATACTAATAAACTTTTCATCTATTTTTTAATATTTTTTATCAGCTTCTCATTATAAAACTGACATACAGCATGAGATGAATAAACCAATTCACAAAAAAAAAAGAACCAAATATCTAAAAAGAATCAAATATCTAAAAAGAATTATTGGGTTGTCGGAAGTCATAACGCATTTTTGCAAAGAAAAACAGAAAAAATACATCATGATTTTTATGACAACCCAATACTTTTATTTCCTTATTAAAAAATAAAATGCCAAAGTAACAATGAGTAACCAATAGAATTAATGATACTCTATATCTTTAATCCCTCATAACAAGTAAGTTAGAAGTGACCTACAGAATGTCAAACAGCAGATCTAATAGCTCTCATTACTCCATATTTAGATACTCCTTGGGAGTATATCTGTTCAAATGACGTAACAGTAATCCAGGTCAATTCCACAAGCATCTGAAAATGCAAGGTCACTCTGGGGATAAGAACCATCATATTAGATGGCTCTTTGAAACTGTTACTAGTCAATCTTTCCAAAAATTCCTATCATTTCCCAAATCTCTCCCACCTAAAATCCACATTCCTCCAAACCCATACATGTATGCTCATAGGGCCAGACAAAATGCTATGTATCTTCACTGACTTGGCTCATGTTCTGCCTTCGGTTTAGAATACTGTTTGCCCATTCTCCCTTCTTGCTTAGGCCTAGTATGAATGTCCCCTCCCCAATATCCTCTTCTCCAAAGTCCCCCACTCTACACATAACATTAAGCAGGCCGTCTCTACCACTTTTCCTGGGCTTATGTTACTATGGCCATTTGTATACATTTATGTATACTTACCTCATGTGTTAAACAATAAAATCCTAGAGGACAATGATCATATCTATCTATTTCTTGATATTCTTAAATAAAGTGGCATGTTCAAATAATTTTGGTTATAGAGAGACAACATTTGTCATCAATTTAACCTAATGTGGTCACTGGGATGCCAAGTTGCTCAAGTCAGAAATGTGCCATGGTTGAAGACTTAGTTACAGTACCTAATCTTGGTCAACTTTTTGGTATAAAATTTACTTGGAGGTTATACAGAATCATAATCATATAGACAACTTATGTTCATATGGTTAAAGGTGAAGTAAGGTCCTAGTAATGTTCTTGCCTTTTTGGAAGGTTGAAATTATTTCAAAATAAAACTTTTTTAAAAGGCTAAGAAAATAATAGGATTCTTTATTGTCAATGCTGTGGAGAAGTTTAATAAAACATGAATTTAAAAAGCATCCATCAAGGTTCCAGTCAAGATGATGCAGTAGGTAAATGCTGTGCTTACCTTCTCTCGCAACCACATCAAAATTACAATGAAACTACAAAACAACCATCATTCAGAATGAAATCTTGCTGAACTGAAGCCCTACAACTAAGGACATACAGAAGAAGCCACCTTGAGACTGCTAAGAGGGGCATAGAGTGGAATGGGCAAGTCCCACACCCGTGTATGACCATTAAAAATCGGGAGGGAAATCTTGGCTGCAGAGGTACCCCCCAGAGAAGCAAGGGGTCCCAGCCCTTCCCCAACGCAGGGTTCCAGTGCCAGGAAAAGTCCCCATAATTTCTGATTGTGAAGACCAGTCGAAAGTTAAATTGTCACTTTTTGCAGACGATGTAATACTATATAAAGAAAATCCTAAGTACTCCACCAAAAAGCTATTAGAAACCATAAATGAACACAGTAAAGTTGCCAGCGACAAAAATCAATGTACAAAAATCCACTGAATTCCTATATACTAACAATGAAATCTCAGAAAAAGAAATTAAAAACAAAATTCCTTTTTCAATTGCACAAAAACAATAAATACCTAGGAATAAACTTAACCAAGAATGTGAAAGACCTGTACAGGGAAAACTATAAGATATTTTTAAAAGAAATTGAAGAACACACACAAAAAAAAATGGAAAGACATTCCGTGTTCATGGATTGGAAGAATCAACACAGTTCAAATGGCCATACTACCCCAAACAATATACAGATTTAATGCAACCCCTATCAAAATCCCTATGGCATTTTTTAAAGAAATACAACAAAAAAATCATCAGATTTGTTGTATTGAATGACAAAAGACCCCATATACCCAACGAATTCCCCTAAGAAAAAAGAATAATGCTGGAGGTATCACACTCCCTGACTTCAGCTTATACTACAGAGCAACAATAATCAAAACAGTATGGTACTGGCAGAAAAAAAAAGACATATGAACAAATGGAATAGAACTGAAAACCCAGAAATAAACCCACATAAATATGGACAGATAATTCTCGATAAAGGAGCCAAAAACATACAATGGAGAAAATACAGTCTCTTAAATAAATGGTGCTGGGAGAATGGAAAAGCCAAGTGCAAAAGAATGAAACTAGACTGCTATCTGTCACAGTGTACCAAAATTAACTCAAAATGGATCAAAGACTTAAACATCAGACCTCAAACAATAAACTGCATAGAAGAAAATATAGGTACTAAACTTATGGACCTAGGTCTTGGAGAGGATTTTATTAATTTAACCTCAAAGGCAAGGGAAGTAAAAGCAAAAATAAATGAATGGAACTATTTCAAACTACAAAGCTTCTGCACAGCAAAAGAAATCATCAACAAATCAAAGAGGCAACTAACTGAATGGGAGATGATATTTGCAAACACCTCCAATAAGGGGCTAATTTCCAAATTATATGAAGAACTCATACAACTCAACAACAAAATAACAAACAATCCAATTAAAAAATGGGAGAGAACCTGAATAGACATTTCTCCCAAAATGTCATAGAGATGGCCAAGAGAGGTATGAAAAGATGCCCAACATCACTAATCATAAGAATAATGCAAATAAAAATCACAATGAGACATGACCTCACACTGGTTAGAAAGGCTATCATCAGCAAGACAAATAATAACACTGATGGAGAGGCTCTGGGAAAAAGGAACCCTCATACAATGTTGGTGGGAATGCAGACTGGTGCAGCTGCTATGGAAGACAGTGTGGAGGTTCCTCAAAAAATTTAGAATAGAATTACCATATAACCAGGCTATCCCTCTCTTGAGTATCTACCCCCAAAAAAACTGAAAACATTTATCCATAAAGATATATGTGCTCCAATGTTCACTGCAGCTTTATTTACAGTGGCCAACACATGAAAATAACCAAAGTGTCCTTCAGTAGATGACTGGATAAAGAATGTGTGGTATATACACACAGTGGAATACTATTCTGCCATAAGAAAAGATGAAACTGTGCCATTTACAACAATATGGATGTTATCTTGAAATTATGCTGAGCAAAGTAAGTCAGCCAGAAAAATTTGAGAAGCATATGATTTCACTGATACATGGTACATAGAACTGAAAACAACGAAGGAACAAGACAAACAAATAAAGAAATAAAAACTCATCAACACAGACAATAGTTTAGTGGTTACCAGAGGATGGGGCTGGAGGGTGGTAGATGAGGGTAAATGGATCAAATCTATGGTGATGGAAGGAGGACTGACTCTGGGTGGTGAACACACAATGTGATATATGGATGATGTATTACAGAATTGTACACCTGAAATCTACGTACCTTTACTAACCATTATCACCCTGGTAAACTTTAATTTTAAAAAGGAAGAGAGGCAGGGAGGGAGGGTGGGAAGGAGGGAAGGAGGGAGGGAGAACCAGCAGAGATTGTGGCTGAGGGAGATGGAGGGCTGCAGCAGTCCCAGCTGCTCCTCTTACAGGGAGCACACCAGACTTACTCACCAACGGAATCAGTGGCTCTGAGCTCCAGCACTGGGACAGCAGCTGGAGTGGCAGCAGGGACATATGAGGAACTGAGGTGTTTGGATTCAGGACAGGGGCTGGAGGGGCAGCTTTCTCCCAGACACAGGAACTAGCGGAAGCCATTGTTTCTCTGTTGAACCACCCCCCTTCCCAGCCTCCAAACACAGGCAGAAGTCATACCTGAGTCTCCATCAAGCTAGTTGATACTATTTGTTCACCATGCCCTGGTGATTCCAGACCCTGTACACCCAACTTTCGAGAATACACAAGCCACTTCTAGTGGCTTTTTCATATAAACCACCTGCCTTGGTTCATGATGCAGACTTTCCTAGGGCCTTTCAAAGCTTCACAGAACCCAGACAAGCAGGATCTGGCTGAAGCGTGTCCAGTACCTCTGGCTGAACAGCCCTAAGCCTGGCACTAGCAGCAGCCAGCCTTGGTTCGCAACTTGGCCTCTCAAGGCATTTCCAAGCACGGTACGTGCAGCAGCCATCTGCGGACTGCTTTGTAGCTCCTGCTGAGTGGCCCTGTATAGGGAAAGGGCTGTGGCTGAACTTCACCTGCAGTGGGTCCCCTCCCAGGTGACCCTGAGGCTGGCACACCCATTGGCCTGCTTCAAAAAGAACTGCAGCATCACTCAGCTCCCTCCAAGGATGACACATCTGAGAGGAGGATTGGGCAGACACCTGCTGAGGCAGATCCCGCTCTGTAGTGTCAGCCATTCACCAAAACTCCTTCACTTTAGTCACCATCAGTCCTCATAACCAATGAGCCTGAGGGTCAATCCCTTCTACTGACATGCAAATAACAACCAAGGCTCAACTACACAAGGAAGGCACACACAACCTACACAAGGGTTACACCAGGAGTGTGGGACTCAGGTGATCAGGAAGACTGCTCCACAGAGCCCCACAGCACACCTACTAAATGAAGCCACTCTACTAAGACCAGAAGACATAGCAGCACTACCTAGTACATAGAAACAAACAAAGCGAGGCAGCCAAAATGGGGAGACAAAGAAACATGTCCCAAATAAAAGAACAGAACAAAGCTCCAGAAAAAGAACTAAACAAAATGGAGACAAGCAATCTGCCAGATGCAGAGTTCAAAACAGTGCTTATAAGAATGCTCAATGATCTGAGAGAACTTCAACAAAGGAATAGGAAACATAAAAATGGAGAAAGAACCAGTCAGAAATAAAGAAGAGCATAACGGAAATGATACATTACACGGCGGCTGTTTAGCTCAGGTAGTTAAGAGTGCAGGCTCATAACACCAAGGTTGCTAGTTCGATTCCCACATGGACCAGTGAGCTGTGCCCTCCAAAACTAGATTGAAAACAACTTGACTTGGAGCTGATGGGTCCTGGAATGACACACTATTCCCCAATAAAATTTTAAAAAATAAAACAAAACAAAAAGATTACAGGTAGTAAACACAATAGATGAAGCACAGGATCAAATTAGCGATGTTGAAGAAAAGGTAGCAGAAAACACCCAATCAGAACAGCAAAAAGAAAAAAGAATCCAAAAAATAAGGAGAGATTAAGGGGCCTCGAGAACAACATCAAGCATACCAAAATTTGCATTATAGGGATACCAGAAGGAGAAGAAAGAGAGCAAGAAATTGAAAACCTATTTGAAGGAATAATGATGGAAAACTTCCCTAACCTGGAGAAGAAAATAGATAAATGAGGTGTGATCAAATAATACAGGGAATGTTTAAATAAAACAAAATTTATTACTGTAAAAGACACACTGCCATTAATCCCCCTCAAAATATCCTCCCCACTTTGCTTTGAACATACAAACTATCCTTCTTGCCACGTTCTGAAACAGTTTTGGAAATCCTTTCATAAGTGTCTTTAGTTGTGCTGTCGTGGCTGCTTCAACATTCTGAATCGATTCAAAGTATTTACCTTTCGTGGTCACTTTCACTTTGGGGAAGAGACAGAAGTCACAAGGTGCCAGATTCAGTGAATACGGTGGATGAGGATAAACTGCTATGTTTTTATTTAACAGAAATTGCAGTATACCAGAAGTGATGTGTGACACAGAATGTTGTCATGATGGAGGATGTTTTACGACACACTTTATTTTTTTATTTTTTTTATTTTTTTTATTTTATTTTTTTTGAGGGCAGTGTCACTGGCCTTCATATGTGGGACCCGAATGGGGGCCGCTGGCTTCCCAAGCTAGCACTTAACCACTGCGCCACTTGGGCGGCCCAAACGGCACACTTTAAAACACACCTTCTCTCAACCATCTGTCAACCCGACTGACTGCACTGAACAAGATGAAACATGTCACACTCTGTTACCAAGGTTCAAATGCTGCTTCCCATACTGAAGATCCCTACCTTTCCGTTAAGATGGCACTAGGCACAGCATTCATCGTATTTTGTGATAACACCATGTACAAGCCCAGGAAGCACAGCGAGTCCCAAACAAGATGAACCCAAAGAGGTCGACACCAAGATACATCATTAAGTAAAATGCCAAGGGTTGAAGACAAAGAAAGAATCTTAAAAGCAGCAAGAGAAAAACAGCTAGTTACCTACAGGGGAGCTCCCATAAGACTGTCTGCTGATTTCTCAACAGAAACTTTGCAGGCCAGAAGGGATTGGCAAGAAATACTCAAAGTAATGAAAAGCAAGGACCTACACCCAAGATTACTCTACCCAGCAAACTATCATTTAAAATTGAAGGAGAAATAAAAAGCTTCCCAGACAAGTAAAAGCTAAAGGAGTTCATCATCACCAAACCAGTATTACAAGGAATCTTAGAGGGACTTCTTTAAGATGAAAAAAATAAAAATACAAAATATGAATAAAATGGCAATAACTACATACCTGTCAACAATTATTTTCACTGTAAATGGATTAAATGCTCCAATCAATTTGGTTAAATGGATAAGAAAACAAGACCCTTACATATACTGCCTATAGACGACTCACTTCACATCAAAAGACACACACAGACTGAAAGTAAAGGGATGGAAAAAGATATTTCATGAAAATGGAAACAAACAAACCTAAAAAAAGCTGGAGTAGCAATATTTATACCAGACAAAAATAGACTTTAGGGCCAGCCGAGTGGCGCGGCGGTTAAGCGCTGGCTTGGGAAGCCAGCGACCCCGGTTCGGGTCCAATATATGAGGGCCAGTGACACTGCCCTCAAAAAAAAAAAAAAAAGAAAAAAGACTTTAAAACAAAGACTAAAACAAGAGACAAAGAAGGACCTAGTAATCCACTTCTGGGTATTCATCCAAAGAAACCCAAAATGCTACTTTGAGGGGACATGCTCATCCATATGTTCATTGCATCATTATTTACAATAGCCAAGATGTAGAGGGAATCTGGGTGTCCCTGAATGGATGAATTGATAAAAAAGAGGTAGTACATATATTCAATGGAATATTACTCAGCCATAAAAAAGAATGAAATCTTGCCATCTGTGACAAGATGGATGGACCTAGAGAATGTTGTGCTGAGTATAGTAAGTCAGGCAGCAAAAGACAAATGTCATATGATTTCACTTACAAGTGGAATCTAAAGAACAAAGTAAACAATCAAAACAGAAACAAACTCATAGATACAGAGAACATTTTGATGTTGCTATATGGCAGAAGTTTGGGGGTGGGTGAATAAGGGAAGAGATTAAGAGTACAAATTGGTTGTTACAAAGTAGTCATGGGGATGTAGGGTATAGCATAAGGAATATAGTCAATAATATTGTAATAAGTATGTATGGTGGCAGATAGGTACTAGATTTGTTGGGATGATAGATGAGAGGGGGGTTGGGGGCAGGGTGAAAAAGGTGACAGGATTAAGAAATACAAATTGGTAGTCACCAAATAGTCATGGGGATGTAAAGTATAGGGAATATAATCAATAATATGGCAATAACTACAATGCACATATAGTGCCAGGTGGGTAGTAAACTAGTCTAGCCACCATGCTGCACACCTGAAATTAATATAAAATAATATTGAATGTCAAACTATAATTGAAAATTTTCAAAAGGGAGGAAAAGATAAAGGGGAGTAAGAGGTTCAAAGTTCCAGGTATAAAACAAATAAGTCTTGTGGATGTAATATATAGCACAGGAAATATAGTCAATAATAACGTGATAATGTGGTACAGTGTCAGATAGCTGCTGTATTTGTCATGGTGATCACCTCTTTAACATAGGAAATATAATCAGTAATACGGTAATATCTATGCATAGTGCCAGGTGGGACTGTTGAATAACTATGATGTACACCGGAAACTAATGTAATATTCTATGTTAGCTCTATTTTAATAAAAATCTTAATAAAAAAAAGATTATGGTCCAAAAAAAGGAAACGAGTTAGAATCGCTCCCTGTAATTATGATTACACAGCTTAAACTTCAATTATATGAATAAATGCTTCCCTGGAAAAAATTAATAAATAAATAAAAAGCATCCATCAGATTTGATAACTAGAAGATGGCTTAGGGCAGTTACTGTAGGAGCTAAGGAATTTTCTGTGAGTTGAGGATATTATCACTATTATTATATAAGATGGTCACAGAAGTTCTAAACAACTAAATTATGATAAAAAAGAGAATTAAGTGTAAGTATTGACAAGAAGGACACAAAATTATCATTATATGAAGTTGATTGTATTTTTTGTACAGACAATTCAGAAGATGTAACTGATATAGAGGAAAAATCAGGGTTGCTAATTGGGAGAGGAATGGGGATGAGGGAGAAGGGGAAGGGATTAGACAGCAAAAATAGGCAACTACAATATTGCTACTGGGATAGGAAAAACAGTTTGGGGAATATAATTAATAATGTTGTAAATATTCTGTGGAATGTCAGATGATCATGGGTCTTGTTGGAGAGACATTTCATGGATGGAGTAGAGGTTTGATCACTGCACTGTATTACTAAAGCGGAGGTGGTATACCTACTGTAATTGAATATATATAGATAGTCACGGGATGTGGATTATACTGTGGAAGAGAGTCAGAGGAAGAGTAATAGATATATATGATATGGGGGGGGGAGTGGGGTGGTGTATTGGGGGTGGGGGTTTGTCACTTTGAGGGGTAAAATGTATAACTATTGCACAGTGTTGTACACCTGAAACTAATTAAAAATAAAATAAAAATAAAAAATAAAAAAAATAACATAAAATAAAAAAAAGATGTAACTGAAAAATACTGAACACTGATGAGCTAACAAAATGCAAAACTTTGCTTTTCTACATAACGAAGAGATGAAGAGAATAAAATGGTGAAAAATGGTAACTGAAATTAGCAATAAAATATATAATAGCATTTTCCACCCAAAGAGTTTCTTATACATGAAAGTTTCTTGAAATGTTACTAATCTTTACTACATGCCATATGCTATCAGGTTATCTATTCTATGACACATATTTTTAAAATTCTTGCTATGACCCCCTAAATTAATTTCATAATGCAACAACTGGTCAGGATGCATAATCTGAAATAGACTGTTCTAGAGAACAAGAATAGAGACTTCAAAGAAAATATTAGATATTAACTCACATTCTTTTCCTATTAGGGAGTCACCCATCCTTCAAGGGTGTAGAACAAATGACTACTGGCAACACCAAAACATTTTTCAATAGGCATGTGGGGATCTTTATAAATGTTCAAACTCAAAAATTGTAACCACAGATCCTAAAAGAAATAACTTTGTCTTAGGAAATTTTGAGAGCAAGAATTCATCTCTACCATGAAAGAATATTAATATGGTTTCCGGGCAGGGTAAGGCTACCAGAAATGAGTCCTTAAATAACCACAGGAGTTAACCTTTAAATAAAATTATTTACCATTATCCAACTGGATTCTCAAATTATCCTTTTTTTTTCCTTTAGCAAGATTAAGTTTAGCTGCTCTGCCTCCCAGTAATTGCCTAAGTTCAGTTAGCAACTCCTTAAATGTGACTTATGTCAGCATAAAAGAGGACAGAAGTCCTCCTGTTAGGTAAGACAGAAAGGCACGTTAATCCAAAAGCTACCTCAAACAGTCAGGATGAACACGGCTCTGTCTTATGCCACTAAAAAAAAGGAATGTTTTATGTTACACTTATGTTTTATGCTCCTAAAGTAGACCTATTCTCCTAATTCTAAGTATCAGTGTGAAACATAAAAAGAATTATTAGAAGGCTCTAAAAAGAATCATTAAAAGTCTGGGACCTATTTTGAGTATATGCAAGTTAGCCCATAGAAGGTTTTTATCTGTGAAACTCACCATCGACAAAAGCTTTAACTTGTTCTTCAGCAAGTTCTTTCTTAGGAGGAAAAAAGGTAACAAGACTCAACACTTAACCTAAAACTGATTATACTCTGCCAGGGTATTGATGGAGAGGATACTATACAATGAGCTGGTATAAGAAGTTTTGAGGGGATATGTAATCAGAAATTTGGAGGAGTAAAGGGGTTACCTAATTAATAACAATAAGCCAGTTTAATTTACAGGTTAATTTAATACACCAGGAATTGTTCACAAGGACGTAATTAGTAAGAAAAAAATTAGAAAGTTCCACAATCATCATATTATTTTAAGTAGAATTAGAAATGTTCAGTAGTTGGGCCGGCCGACTGACACATTGGTTAAGAGCTGGTTTGGGGATGCCAGCAGCCCCAGTTCGGATCCCACATATGAGGGCCAGTGACACTGCCCTCTACAGCTAACAACAGCTCCACCTGGAACTGGGCTGTGCAAGCCCCGGCGATGGTGTAGGCTGCAGCCTCTACTGCAGTGGGGCTGCCATAGGCTACAGTGAGTGGCCGTCAGCCAGCATGAGCGACTGGCAGCCAGAGTGAGCTGCCAATAGCCGCGGTGAGCGACATCCACAGGCCGGCGACTGATCTGCCTCATCCGGGAAGAACGCAATGACGATACCAACATGGGCCAGTGAAGCAACATCCTCCGCAACTAGACTGAAGAACAAAAAGACAGCAACTTGTCTGTTCCCCTTCCCAAATTCCCCAACGCTGTTCCACTCCCCCAATTCCCCAATAAAATATTTTTTAAAAAAAAAAGAAATGTTCAGTAGTAAAATATCTTCTGGCACCTTCTCCAACTACAACAATTAATCTATTCTAAGGCCAGGGAGATTACCGAGGCCAGTTAGAGAGAGTTCTGAGCTATACAAAGCATCAGCAATAACATCACTATGACACATGTTCAGTTCAAATGTAAGAAAGGCTATGAAATGGTGTACCTTACTCTAGCCTCTTAAAGGTAAAGCAAATGGAGTCAAAAGACTGTCAAAAATCAACTAGATTAAAACCAGCAGAAAGTCTACAAATCTTTGGCACAAAAAAACAAGTGTATACCAGTGTCACCTTCACCTCAGAAAAAAGAAGTGACAAATAAATAAAAACAAAAGAGAAGTGATTGATAAACAACTATAAAAAGGCAGCAATGCACTTTGGCCGCAGAGTTAGCATGTAATGATCATTGTTTTTTCTTCATTAAATATTTATCAACAAACTTTTATGTATAAGTCACTACTGTTCCAGGTAATGATTCTGTTAGTGAATTTTATAGTTTCCAGAAACTCAAAACAATCTAATGTTTTTCCTCTGTTTATCAAGCAAGAGGAACAAAGGGACTATGTGGGAAATCAGAGGCAAGTTTTTGCTTGGAGAGGATGTAAAACAGAAACTTAAGGAACAACCTGCTGCAAAAGAGATCAAAATTTGAATGAAAGACATTTGTGAAGGCTCTGGATTCAATCTGTTCTGAATTCATGCGGTAAATGCACATGCACATACAGTCTGAATATTTTATGGCACTAAAGAATGCTGAAAGTGTATATTCTACAAAGGGCTACAACGGATTAATAGCAATAAGAACAAGCCACATTTTAATTTACAGGTTAATTTAATACAGGTTAATTGAAATGTACAGGTTAATTGAAATCTTGGTTTTGTCAATCCCATTAGAAATTACCTGGTGGTAAATCAGGATCTGTGGGAGCAGCCTGCTGAATTCTTCGAGGTTTTACTGATGATTTTGTGTTCTCAGTAGTACTACGGTTGGTAGAGTTAGACCCACAGCTCTCGTGGTCATCCTATATTTATTTTAAAGAAAGAGGCAAATAAGAACAGTAAGACCTCCTTTAGAAAACAAAAATTCTTATTCAACAGCATACAAAGAGAATGATACAATAATAAAGATGAATCTTTTACAAGATAGCATGGCTTCAGATGCTAATGATCTATTAGCAAAACAAAAAATGTGTTTGAAACTTCAATACAACCAAAAAGCAAAAGATCTGCTATCATAAACAAAAAAGTTTTTCATATGAACTTGTACTCATTTTAAGTTAATGCAAAACAAATTTCAGTGTTGCATTCCACAAAACAACTTCACTACTCAATCTTTATAATGACATCTTCTGTTATTTGGAGGGATGTTATAGTCTCTAAATACTAAAAGACTACTACTGTGAATAAACCTTACTATAATTACTTTTAGTTCAACTTACATCCTTAAAAATGTCTGCAGTCATACACTTCTGCACAATGTTAACATTAAAAGCAGACTATTAATTTTTGAAACATATGGTTGTCTCAAAAGCCCAGAAGTAAAACATGTTCATTAAAGAGATGTGAAAAAGTTCCAAGTGAACTGCCAAAACTAGCATAATTATGAAAATATTTAACACTAAAACCATCTGAAATCACATACTGTATATAGATTACAGTGATGTCATAATAAACATTGCAGCCAAAATGCACTAAAACTACTGCAGTCCAATAAATCTGGCATGCACAAGATGACAAACATTTCAAAGCAAAAAAAAGAACAAGTTATTTTTATTTTATTTTTTAAAAAATATTAGCAGCAAAAAAAAGGGAAAGTATATAGGCTAAATATGAGTTTTGAAATAGTTTTAAAAAGACACATAGTGAATAAAGCTTCCCTACAAACTACAAGTTTATATTATTCAAAAGAAAAACAAACTAAATAACTTTGTTTAAACAAAAGTATAATAAACTTGAAATCTTAGTGTGCTTTAAAAATGAGCATTAATAGTGGTACTCGTAAGAATATATACTATGAAAAAAACATTACCAAATGTGTAAACACTTCTTTCTCAACTGTGATTAGGAAATTTTGGTTGCATCTACAGTATAATTAGAAAATAATACTTTTGATAATTTAAACTTGTTTTCATTTCAATTACATTTTAATTATATCAATTACAAGTTAGCTTCCATTCAATCCTGACCCAACTAAATTAAATAAAAAATAAAGCAAAACAAGAATTACAACATTTACTCTTAAAACTGGAATTACTTCCATCATTAGTTTGAGTTCATCTGCCTTTAACCAATGTGCATCACTTTAGACTATTCCATATTTTACTTCATTGAAAGTCTCTAACTCTAATAAAAGAAACTCTGTTCTCAAATATACTAGCTCAAATGTTTTGAGATAATTTTTAACCCCAAACACATTACAGTTAATATCTTTCTTATTTAGGTTGCAATTTTTCCAAAATGTCTGGTAAGTATATTTCATGGCAAAAGAATGTTTTCTCTTGGGGACCACATAGCTATTTCTGAAAATACTGCCCTTTGCTCCTCATGAAACAAGCAAGAATGTCATTTCCTTACAAAAGTTCCTAAGAGAGGGAAAATGTGGCAAACACTGTATGTAAATAGATCCATTACTTTCCTACTGACAGATCATGGGATCATGTACCATACTTTTCACCTTAGCCTTCATGGGGCCAGTCAATTCAAACTCAAAAACCATCAACTCCCAGATTCACAGTGGTATGAATAAGATTGAGGACAAAACTTAAAACAGGTAAATGAATCATCCCAAATCCTTGTTTAAAAACAGAGGTTAAAATGCAAGAAAGAGTTGAAGGTGGAGCTAAGAAGCAATGTGCTTTATGCTCTTCAGCTTAAAACAGAAAAGGACTGAGACTCACCTGGCAGCTCTGGCCACCAAAAGCTCCTGAACAGAGTAGAGTGTGCAGGCCTAAGAAATGAACTGCTACAAAGCTCTTGGGGACATTCACCTCTATCCTTTCCAGTAGCAAGTGCAACAGCAATTGTCAGATGCAATAAAAAATGTGTAAGATTAACACTGTAGTTCAGGGAATCAGAGCCAAATAAAGTCACCAAAACAGAGGTACACACTTGGAGAACACAAGAGAGAGCAGGGAAAACACATTTTCTTGCTCTCATGATAAAAATGAGAATCCCTGGCTCACATCTACCCTGACAGCAGTATTAATAAACTTAATTTTAGTCATTAAGAAAATGCCAAGTACACTTAAGAAAAGGAGGAACGTGTATGAGCCCATCTCTTAACACATAAACTTGAGCCCACAGAGCCAGCTTCCATCTTCTCACCCATCGAGGGTGAGAATAAGAGTTCTGACAGCCTAGAGAAGGAGAGAAAAGAATGGACACTCCCTTGCAGTCTTTAACTTGATCCTCCCCAAAGGAGGATTAGCTAACTTGACAGGCTAACCTACATTTTAATAATGAAAAAGATCACTGTACTAACTGTAAACACCTGTGTAGTGGGGCCACTCTTCTATCTCTGCAATCCCTGCTACTTAGTAACAGGGCCAGAGCCATTTTCCCAGATGATGCAATCATTAGCCATCTCTCCTCTGGCTTCTTGTTACACACATAGCTATCTAACCCAGGATACTGCTCCAGGCAGAAAATAATCAAACTATGGCAGTGAACAGCAATACACTAGGGAAAATTTGTTCTTTATTACTGCCTATGATATCCCTTTCCTTTATATCAGTAGCTGTACATCATATTGTTAAGCTCTCCTCTTTCCCTCTTTTTAAACTATTGGAATGAAGTGGTCAGGTCCACTCTTAGATTTGGAAGGTGAAACAGGTCGAAATTAAAGAAGAACAAAAGTATACACTGAGGCATTCTGGCGAAAGCCACATTCTACCATCTAATTTTTAGCATGATTCATTAGGGGAAATTGGGTGCTTGAATAGACTAATAAAAACTGTACTTTGTCTTCTTATATATAACTTCCCTCAACAAGGAATACCTGATCAAAGGAAAGTATGTGTCAGGCACTTTAAAAGAAAATAAGTAGTGTAAATAGGTGGTGCCCTCATCCGGGTAATGCACATACCTACTTGAGGAATGATACTTATATGCATAAAAATATTAAGAGCAATTTAAATAGTCAACAATTACATGTCACAAAGAAACAACAGTGACCTTTATTGAGCACTTATCTGTGCCAGGCCTCAAGTAATTTATTTATTTATTTGTTTGTTTGTTTGTTTGTTTGTGGTTTTTTTTTTTACCGTTGGGGAATTGGGGAAGGGGAACAAACAAGTTGCTGTCTTTTTTGTTCTTCGGTCTAGTTGCGGAGGACGTTGCTTCACTGGCCCACGTATGAGGCAGATCGGTCGCCGGCCTCAGGATGGTCGCTCACCGCGGCTATTGGCAGCTCACGCTGGCTGCCGGCCCCTCACTGTAGCCTATGGCAGCCCACTGTAGCCTATGGCAGCCCACTGCAGCAGGGGCTGTAGCCTACACCGTCCCTGGGGCTCGCACAGCCCAGCTCCAGGTGGAGCTGTTGTTAGCTGTAGAGGGCAGTGTCACTGGCCCTCATATGTGGGATCTGAACTGGGGCCCTTGGCGTGCCAAGCCAGCTCTTAACCAATGCACCACTCGGCCAGCCCTGGGCCTCAAGTAATTTTAAGGATGGGGAAATTAGGGCTTAACAGTTTCCAAAGCCAAAATGACAGGAAATGAGAGACTTGGGATGAACACCCAGATTTGTCTGGCCAAAAAGTTCTTCTGTAACCACTAAACATGAAAGAAAGATGCAAAAGTAGGGAGAAAGGACAGAAGATGACAAGAAGGGAGAAAAAAAGAGACAAAAGGAACACAATTTTTTTATTTATGACACTTCCAACATGTCACCTACTGCTAATAATCACATTACATTCATACCTCTTAAACCTCTTAACAACCCTATGAATTAAACACTATTCCCCATTTAAAGATGAGGCAACTAAGGCATAAAGAGACTGTCAACAGTTAAAAATCACACTGTTATTAAAGAGCATAATTCTCACCACATTTCTCTATTGCCATCCCTATGAGGAACACCCAGCTAAACAGTACAGTAGTAAATGCCACGTATTCTGAGAAGGAAGCAATCAACCACAGGCAGCTTGAGCAATGGGGAAATGCTCTCAAAGAACATGAGGTTTGAAAAGACTGCCCTGCAGGAAAAAAAAAGGCGGGAGAGGGAGTCTGAACAAAGAAAGGTAGAAAGGAAGAAAGTATGCGTCTTATTGGAAAGAGAATATTCCAATTCAGGTACAATTAGAGAGCATTCCAAGATTTAACCTTTATTCTACATATTGGTGAGCAAAAGAAACTTATAAGTGGGAGACTAACAAGATGAAGTACTTCATTCAGGAAAAAGAATCTTCTGGTTGTGACAGAAAGCAAAAGCAGAGATACCAACTGGAAGATTATTATAAAAGTTTAGGAATTAAATGATGAGAGAAGTAGCTACGAGAAGTTTTTTAAATGCTAGGACCTCAAATTCAACATGTTTAAAACAAAACTCATAAACTCTGCAACTGACTCTGTTCCTTTTCCCGTACCCCAATTCCCCAAAAATAATCCTGTCATTCACATCCTGGTTCAGTCTATGACACAACCATCTTCTCAGTCTCCTAAGAAAATAAAAATGCTCTTTTATATCTGCTCTAACTTTGCAAAATAATGCTAATGAGCTTTGAAAAGTTCAGAGTAAAAAGAGAGATGCTTAAGCATGAATCATATAAGAAAGTAGCTAAGAAATAACCAACTGATTTTTTTCAATCTGATTTTTCAAGTAAAATAGTAGATTCAAATTTGGATATGTGGTATATCATACCATCATATATGGCCACAAAGCAACAGAACGTGTACTAGTAACAATCAAAACAGCAATCAGTTAAAGATATGGGACTCGTCCAAATAGAAGTGATAATTGAAGTTACTAGACTTCCAATAAAAAGAAACATAAGGATTTATGCTTCTGAAAATATGGCAGACTAGGTAACTGGAAACATCAGGTGAGGGTGATGCTAACAATAAAGTAAAAAATGAAAATTTGACTAGGCTGAAAGCAATGAGTCAGACTGAAGAAGACACACGTCTATGTTCCAGTTGCAAAAGCCGGCGGAGGCAGGTAAGAAATAAAGACTCAAAATACTCCATGTAAGGCAGAAGACCATTACAAAGGTTCAACACTTGAAATCAGTAATTTAGTAAAACTCCCAATTCTTGAAAGGAAGCCAAAAAGAGCTGCTGCCAATTGCTGCCTGGACTTATGAAGCTGCATGGCAAGAGTCGGAAGCAAATCTTGCAAATAAATATTGAGACAAGTAACTCTACATAAGCCCGTATCAACACTGCAGGAGGCCTGAACTGCTAAAACAAGACCTGGTTCTAGACAGAGACCAAGGAAGTACCTGTAAAACTACTAGACAAGAAGAGCTAAGCAAAAGAAGGGCCTGAGAGAGAAAAGATGGTGAAATAAACAGTGACTCTCCTATTCAAAATACCTGACAAACCACTATTCCAAATTTAATGCCAGGATAGCCAAAGAAATCAATGAAATTCAGTCACAATAAAACTCATCTTCTAGAACAGCCTTAAAAGATTTTACAATAAATGTTATCAGAAT
Organism: Aselliscus stoliczkanus; assembly: GCA_033961575.1. NCBI lineage: Eukaryota > Metazoa > Chordata > Mammalia > Chiroptera > Hipposideridae > Aselliscus > Aselliscus stoliczkanus. Next base: position 32,923,137 of record CM066731.1, read on the forward strand.
CCTCACAGAGAGATATGAATGAATAATATCTATATATACACACATAACATGTTAAAAAAGTAGGGATTGCGGGCCGGCCGAGTGGCACAGTGGTTAAGCGCTGGCTTGGGACGCCAGAGGCCCTGGTTCAGATCCCACATATGAGGGCCAGTGATAATGCCCTCAAAAAAAAAAAAAAAAAAAAAAGTAGGGATTGCCCCTCCTACAGCATTATGAATTATTATAGAACTATAGTAATTTAAACAAATAAACCAATGGAACAGAAGAGAGCCTAGAAACAGACACAGATATGTGTATGAATACCTGAAATATGACAGATGTGGAATTATGAATCACTGGGAAAGAGAGACCATTCAAAAGATACAGGGAGAACTTGTTAGCCATATTATCTGCCTCACACTATACATGAAAACACACACACACACACATACACACATTCTAATAATGTAATTTCTAATCATGCATTATTAACGTTTTCTTCATGTCTCTAAGTAAAGAAAATGACTCCATTTATTTAAAGGCTTGAATTATCTGGGTATTACTTAATCAAGGTGCTTTTCTAATAATTTAAAACTAAATAATACTTTACTTTTCTAAATTATCTATTTCTACATAAAGATTTTATACACACATACACATACATACAAACACACACACACACACAAACTATACTGTTTACACTGAAAATGTCTACTCAACATAAATGACTTAAAGGCTCTAAATGTTTAGTAATCAACAACATGCAAATTCCTATCATAATAATCAATCTAGAAAAAACAATATATTTTTTATTATTTTATGCTTTTAATATTAATGGAATTAAAGGTCCATTTTAAAATGGCCATTTTTAAATTGTATTACAACAGGGATAGGCAAAGTTTTTCTGTAAAAGGCCAGACAATAAATAGTTAAGGCTTATAAGCCATCTAGGCTCTGTCTCAGCTACTCAGCTCTGCCACTGCCCCTTAAAATGTTAGGTGGCAGTTAGAAAATGGAGGAGGAGGAGGGGTGGGAAGGGGTCCATAGTGACTACAGAAAAAGTTTATAACTAGCTTTGATTAACTGCCTCCAGCTACATATCTGATTTTACAACAGATGAGGAGAGGTGGTCTGGGGCAAGATAAGGATCTGAGTCAGCGGACCTCCACCCTATGTAGGAGGTCACGCCCTCCCATGGAAGAGCATGCACCATCTTTTCCAGTCAAATCAATATGTAACTCCCTCACCCCACCCAGCAAACTATTGTGTAAGTTCTGGGGACAAGAGCCCTCTGGCCCTTTTTTGTGTGTGTGTGCCAGCTCTCTAATCCACACTCTCTAGCTCTCTCATTCTCTCTCCCTCTCCCCTCACCCTCTCTTTCTCTCTCACTCTTCTGACTAGGCCTGTTCTCTTCTCTTATCACTAATAGTGGAGACCTAGGCTTCTCTCCCTCTCCCTCTCCCTGCCCCCACTTCCCCTTCGCTCTCTCCCCTCTCCCTTTCTCTCTCCCTCCCCTACTTCCCTTTTCCCCTCTCTCCTTTCCCTCTCCCCCCACCTCAGCTAGGCCCCTTCTCTTCCATGAGAATGTATCACTAATAAACCCTGCTTGCATATTAATCAGCTTGCTGATCTTTGAATCTTCACTGCCTGCAAGAACTGAGACTCCCATAACTGAAACATGAAAACAGCACAGACAATATGTAAACAAGTAAGAGTGGCTATTTCAAAACACCTTTATTTACAAAGACAAGCATTAGGCCCATCAGCCACCATTTAATGACTCCTGCTTTAAACCATATATTTACTTAAAATGTACAGGATAAACAATAATTCAACCTGAAATTGCTTTGTAACCCAGTGTTTCCATCATTTAACACAAGCAAAATCAGGCACAAATATCTCTGAATTATGCAGGAACCTATAAGACAATTGGGGGATGGGGGTGGAAAGCACAAATTTTTTGCTTGGCACAAGTCATCCCAAAAAGACAAAGTATTTCTAGTTATCCCTTTAACTAACTTCTAATAAAACAGTAAAGGTGTAAAAAGAGAAAGGAAAGTGTAAGAACACAGGCTGAAGAAAATTCTAGAGGCCCAAAGGAAAACAAAACTACAAACATTTCTGGAAAGAAAAAATATATGGAACTGCTGTATATTATCAAAACAGCATATTCTAAACATACAAAAGTTAAAATTTGGCCAACATGATAAAGAAAATAAGATTGAAAAGTAACTTGGAAAAGAAATATACAAATATGTTGGGGGAGGGACTGAGAACATCTTCTAATCATATATAAATCCAAAAAGAAGAGAAACTCAAAAATTTCTCAGTATACAAGAAAAGAATGCATTTCAGATAATTTGTCAGGAAAGCTCATTAGAATTTTCTCAATAGTACCATTTCTCAATAGTACTAATGAAGCCAATTGAAATTTTAAAGAATTTTAAAGACTTTAAGGAATCGAAATAAAGATTAAAAGAGTTAAATTATACACTATAATTAGAAAATATAACCTTTACAAGTTCTTAAGTATTCAGATTACAATGATTCATTTCACTTTAGCTATGCATGAAGGACACGTCAGCTTCTAAAGAAGAGCTATCATATGTGTGTACTGCTAAAAATAGAAATAAAAAAAGAAATAGCTTACTTTTTCCTGTTTAAATAAAAAACACTTGTTTATTTTACAGTTAAAATCTCCCAACATCTACTCCATACTTGAATGCCCACCTAATTCACAGATACTTTGAACAACGGTCAAGAAAATTTCTGACTACCTTTAACTGTTAAAAGAGAACACAGCCACATGCCTCTTAATGACAGGAATGCATTCTGAGAAATACATTGTTAGGCAATTTTGTCATGCAAACGTCATGGAGCACACTTACATAAACCTAAATTGTATAGCCAACTACACACCTAGGCTATACAGCATAACACAGAATACTTTTGTAGCAAACATTTTTTTATAAGTAGAAAGAATACATTCTAAAATAATAAAATGTATAGTACAATAAACAGATGAACCAGTAATACAGTTGTTTATTATCAAGTATTATATACTGCACATTATATGTGCTATACTTTTATATGACTGGTAGACAAGTTGTTTTACACCAACATCACCACAAACAGGTGAGTAATGTATTTTGCTATGACATAACCAGCCAATAGGAATTTTTCAGCTCCACTATAATCTTATGGGACCACCATACTATATGTGGTCGGTCACTGGCCAAAACATCGTTATGCAATACATGACTATAATTGGATTGTCAGAAAAGTCATAATGCATTTTTGCAATGAAAAACAGAAAAAATACATCATCATGACTTTTCCGACAACACAATACATTCTTATTTATTAAAAAATTAAAATATAGGGCAGGACGAGTGGCACAGTGATTAAGCGCTGGCTTGGGAAGCCAGTGGCCCCAGTTCGGATCCCACATATGAGGCCCAGTGACACTGCCCTCAAAAAAAAAAAAAAAAATTAGAACATATACATACTAAACTTATTTTTCAGAGCACATATTATTTAACAGTTTAATTCTGTCTTTTTTGAAAATAAGAAAAGTATAATAATTTATTTTGTGTGTTAAAGTAGTCTACTAAATCTCTTATTGGCTTTTCTTTATGATACGTATGAAAATCCCTTAAATAACATTTTCCCCCTTTTTCGGCATTGCCACTAACATTGTAAATATTAAATTATTTTACTTATACGTAATAATGTCACTTCCTATGTTCCCTATAAAACAAATGCAATTCAGAAGTAAATAATAGTTCTACTAAACTGAGAATGAGATCTAATCTGGGAGAACGTTTGCATTTACACTAGTTAAAGCAAACAATAACACATGCCAGCAAATGCTGAATTCTTTCTGAAGTCTAGGCTCACAACTAAAGAGTGCTGATCATCAGCCCCTGTGTATGCAGATGCACAGAATAACCATTAACACCAAATGAGATTCATTCCATAAAATTATTCCATTTTTAGACAATGTGGGCAAATTTAATTTTCACCAAAAAGATAATAAATCTGAATATTACAGTATTTATAATCATCTCAAACTAAAAACCAAAAATTAAGATATACTAGCAAAACTAACAAATCACTACAGAAGTTTGATAGAGTAGGTCTATTAGAGTGATGACAGTGAAGAAGCCAGGTGATAGCGGGCTAAAAAAATAAGTGGATGTTTAGTAAATTGAGAAAGAAAAAAGACTCTATTAAGTCTGGATATAAATAAGAGCCTGAAGCTAGTAAAGTAGAATGAAGGTGGTACATGGTAAAGAAAGGAACTACTACATTCAGATTCTGTGCATGGTGCAATGCAGGAGATAAAAGTTGGTAACAATGGATAATGGAAAATCCTTGACTTCAGAATATTATTTATAAAGGAATATTTTTAAGTGAATAAATATATCTTATTTTTCTATCTTATAAAATATTCTGAGTAATTATTACTGGTACAAACAATTCAAGCACCTTTATATTGTTCATAATCATCACAAACATCCTATAAGATACTGACTGTCATTCTCATTTAGCAAATGAGGAAAATAAAGCTCATAGGGATAAACAGCTTAACTAAAGTGAAAATTTTTAACAAATAATATTACAGAGTTTGTTAACGAAGTGTTGAAAGAGTTCAGAAAAGGAAGTGTAAAAATAAATAAAGGAAACCTCATTTAACAAGGAGTCAAGGGGCCGGCCAAGAGGTGCAGCTGGTTAAGAGTTGGCTTTGGAGTGCATACTCTGAGCAGCAGGGCCGCCAGTTCAGTTCCCACACGGGACAGTGACGCTGCGCCCTCTACAGCTAAGATGGTGAACAACAACTCGACCTGGAGCTGGGCTGCCATGAGCTACCGCGAGAGGCTGACAGCCAGCGTGAGCGGCCAGCAGCGGGCGTGAGCTGCCGTGAGTGGCCATCCAATGGCCGGCGGGTGACTGCCTCACCCAAGAAGAGCGCAATGATGATACCAACATGAGCCAGTGAAGCAACATCCTCCACAACTAGACTGAAGAACAGAAGGACAGCAACTTTTCTGTTCCCATTCCCTGATTCCCCAACGCTATTCCCCTCCCCCAATTCCCCAATAAAATCTTTTAAAAGAAGAGTCAAGAATCCCTGAAGCAAGAGCTTCCATGGATGTACCACTCCTTGCAACCTACACTGCCAACAGAGAGAAGGAAAATAAGAATTACTTTCACAAGGGAGGGCATTTTTCACATAGCAATTTCATCTTCTGCTTTTAAGAAAACAAAGATCCCTCCCTGCCCCATCAACAATGCACCAACCACCGCTGGCAGCCAATGAGAAACTGCCATGACCTGGAACTCTTGTTCTTCTCCAGTGAACTTCTGTCCAAAACAACGCTCTCCAATTTCCTTCTAAAATCTAATACAAGCTAACCTTCCCTTTGTCTCCTCGGACTTGCATATAGTTAGGCATAACTTGCTTGTTCCAAGTTGTAATTCTCTGCTATTCCCAAATAAACTCATTTTTATTTATAAATTAATTTGAGGTAGACAGAAGCAATTACTGTAAGTTATTTCTATTACTCTCACTAACATCCTTTCATCTTCTAACAGTTGGCCTTCTTTCTCTTACTCCAACTCCTGCTATTTCTTTTGAATACAAAGTAGATATAGCTGCTCTGAGAAAAGCCCTAGCAATAAGCAAACAAGTAGGAATTATCCCAAAGTTTAAATCCAGAAATCAGAATTTTTAAGCCAAAAAAGCAGCAAAGACTTTTTCAAACAAACCATAGCTGAAAAAAATTGTAGCAAGATGAAATGGACTACAAAAATTATTAAAGGAAGTTCTTCAAACTTAAGTAAAATGATGATAAATGAAAACTTTGATCTGCATAAAGGAATGAAGACTGCCAAAAATAACTATGTGGGTAAATACAAAAACACTTTCTGGTTTTTAATTTCTTAGAAAATGACTGTTCAAAGCAGTAATAAAAATAAAAACAACAACAACAATATACTATGGGTTTGTAACATGTGCAGAACTAAGAATTATAACAACACAAATGATGGCAAGGGACAACAAGAAACATACTGTTATAAGCATACTAAAGGACAATACATTATCCATGAAGTGGTATGTTAGTTGAAATTAGATGAAGTTAAGTTAAACATGCATACTGTCAACCTAAAACAACCACTAAAAAATCACATAAGGAGATATAGGGGATAAATCAATAATGAAGATAAAAGAACTGGTAAAATATACTCAACTAATCCAAAATAAGGCATAAAAAGAAGAAAAAGGGACAAAAATTAGACAGGCCTAATAGAAAACAAATAAAAAGACATGAGACTTAAACCTAACCATATTAAAAACTACATAAAATGTAACTAATCTAAAACACTCCAATTAAAAGGCAGAAATAGTCAGACTAGTAAAACCCAACTACAACCCGTCTATTGGGTTGTCGGAAAAGTCATGACGCATTTTTGCAAAGAAAAACATAGAAAAAATACATCATGACTTTTCCCACAGCCCAATATAAAAAACTTGGTTCAGATGTGGACTCAGTACAGTTTCTAAATACTAGACATCCAAGTTTCAAAATGGAAATCTTGGCAAAATGACCGTGTTCAAGAAAAAATAGAATTAGTAGTATCTAATCATTAAAACAAAAATCAGAGAACCATTACATTTTACGGATAGAAAGAAAACCTATAGAACTTGTGAACCAAACAGAAATAAACACCAGAAACTGCAGTCTGCATTCTTCCTTATCTTTAATTCCAGATAACACATCAGGATGGTTCAAGGCTAAAGAGGAAAAGAGAACTTGTAACTACCAGCAAGCTGAAAAGTCTCAAACCAGCATTTTTTGTTCTCTTTGCAGCATTTAGACATATAAATTGTGGTGTCCACAACGTTGAACACTATAATTAAGGTTGTGCTGGCTCTTCTACTACAGTCCCGTATTTTAATTCATTCATAAAATTCTTAGAAAGTCCTTCATGAAACAGACTTCCTTACTTGTCTCAATCTAAATGTGATTTTTCATCTTCCTAAAATAGAAGAGCTATGGGAGAATAAAGCCACCCAAGCTCAAAAAAGAAAAATCTTTCCAAGGATAAAACAACTACAATGGAACCCCTCAGAAACATCCTAAAAGAATGAAACTTTCTCAGTATGTAAAAAAAAATGTTTTATTTAACCAAATATCCACTTTATGACAAGTCTGATTTTCATATAGCATAAATTGAAGTTTATATATGACACAATGAAAGAGTCTATGATTTAAATCAATATATATATTTTTTAAAGAAACAGGTTTTTGTAACATTGTATCTTCTAAACAGCTAACTAAAAAGTCCTCTTTCTACTATTTCTGCTTTCTGGGAAGGTGCAGACACAGGTAGAAGTTCAAGAAATAATTTCTTGGGCCAGGCAAGTGGTGCGCTGGTTAAGAGTTGGCTTGGGAGCGCGAGCTCCGAGCAGCAGGGCCCTGGTTTGCATCCCACATGAGGACCAGTGACACTGTGCCCTCTACAGCTAAGATGGTGAACAGTTCCACCTGGAGCTGGGCTGCCATCGATTGGCCTGCGATAGCATAGGCTGCAGTGGGGCTGGTCAGCAGCTCTCATGAGCGGCCTGTCCAATGGCCAGCAGGCAACTGCCTCACCCGGAAAGAGTGCAATGATAATACCAACATGGGGCAGTGAAGCAACATCCTCCACAACTAGACTGAAGACCAAAAGGACAGCAACTTGTCTGTTCCCCTTCCCCGATTCCCCAATGCTGTTCCTCTCCCCCAATTCCCCCAATAAAATCTTTAAACAACAGAATTTCTTCTGTTCTCAAACCTTTAAAGCACATAATAGAGTTTGAAACAAATTTATGTGAATTTTCATCCATCTACAAATTATCTGTTTCTGGTTTGGGTTTTTTATATCCTTTTAAATAATGTGTTTAAATCGCTCAAGTTATTTCAGCTCAAAAACAAACCTAAATCTAAAACAAAATATTTTATTCCCTGATGGTTCTAACACTACAAATTTTCTATGCTAAAATTAAAATCATAAACCACTGAAGATATATCAAGTTTTCCTTAAAATATTCAAAAGAAAAGAAAGGTTCTATTTCTCTCATTAGCCATTATATATTGTCTGTATTTAGTACAGCACTCAATAAAGATTAGCTGAATAAACTTTTCCTTCAAATAATTTAAGTACTAAAATGGTAATTTTGCACATGGCTTACCCACAATGAATGATATCCACTTAATATACTAATCTTCAGTGACATCTAATTACTAATTATGTTAGTATATAACAAGTGTGACAGACGAGTCTTTAATCTCTAAAAAAGAATCTAAAATAACAGCACCATAATCCACCCCAATCATCCAAAACCAAAGTTTCAGAAGTCATCTTAGAACTTCTAATTTCTCTCTACACTGTCCTCCAAAATTCGTCCCCAGTTCTCTATGCCCATAGCCAATGACTTGGTTCCCTCTAGTCCCATCATTTTTCTCCTAGAATATGGCAAAGTGAACCTAATTATCTGAAATCACCTCCTTCATTCTATTCCTCCACTGTGAAAAACCAGTCAACTTCCTAAAATTCAATCAAACAAATTACTAGCTTAAAATAATTCAATACCTCCAGTGGTCCTCAAGTGTTTTGATCTCAGGATCTTTTACCCTCTTAAAAATTATTATGAGCCCCAAATACCTTTTCTATATGTGGATTATACTACCCATATTTACTATATGAGAAATGAAAAAGGGGAAAAAATTTATAATATACATTATAAATGTATATACTGGGATGCCAAAAAAAATGTATACACATTTTAAGGGATGCTATCTGTGAATTGAATTATGGTAGCAATGTATAATTGCATAAGTCAATTGTGACTTGTACTCATCTTTTGTTATTGGCATATATTTTTTTAATTTATTTTTATTAGTGTCAGATGTACAAAACAATGTAATATTTAGACATTTACACCCTTCACAAAGTGATAATCTCCCTCCCCCAATCTATTACCCCATGAAATTGTATATAGCTGTTACAGTTCCTTTGACTCTATTCCCTCTGCTGTACTCCACATCCTGTGAATATAAATATATATATATATATATATATTACATTATAGTTGACATTCAGTGTTATTCAGCTTCAGGTGTACACTGCAGTGGTCAAGAATCTATGCCATCCATAAAGTGATCTCCCTAATAAGACAAGTACCCATCTGATACCCTATAAAATCTTTACATTATTGATTATCTTCCTCAAACTGTTTTTTGTATCCCCATAGCAATCTTGTGGTTACCAATTTGTGCTTTCTAATCTCCTCCCCTTCTCCCTCATCCCCACTCCCCTCCCATCTAGCAACGCTCAGTGTTTTCTCTGTCTCTCTGTTTTCTCTGTCTCTCTGAGACTGTTTCTGATTCGTTTGCTCATTTATTCTAGTCTTTACATTGTATTCTATTCTATTCTTTAGATTCTTTAGATTCCACTGTTACCGTATATATTGAGTATTATAATTTTAATACAGTTTTACCTTTCTTAAAATGTGTATACATTTTTTGGCACCCTCTGTATATACGTAATGTTATAATTATTTTTAAATAAATCAATCACATTACTAATAATCATAAATTATAAAATTTTAAGTTTTGAAGTTTTATGAAAAGCAGTTATAGTTTCCCAAACAAAAAGAAAATTAGTAAAAAGAAAAATCTGGCCTAATAGAAGATAGCTGGATTTTCGTATCTGCTTCTGCCTTCAATCTGTTACAACATGATACATCGAGTAACCTCTGGAAAATTCTACTCTATCCTCATAAGAGAATGATGATGGAAAAAAGTAAATCATGTCTTAGTTTTATTATAAAAGTAATTTTAAACTTATGTATACCCTGAAAAAACTTGAGAATCCCTGGCGATCTTCAGATCACACTTTGAGAACCACTAGATCACATTAAATGTCAAACTCTTATGAGTTGAACAAAGGTTCACGGTCTGAGAGATTCATTGAACTAGATAAAAAACAGATTTAAGGAAATTACACATAAAGCAGCACAGAGAAATAAAGAGATAAAAAACATGAAAGATTAGGATGCAAAGGATAAAATGAGGTCTAATATGTGTAAATGGAGTTTCAGAAGGCAAAAACCGTGAGAATAAAGAGTTAATATTCCAAGAAATAAAGTGGTGATTATTCAGAAGTAATCAAAAATATAAATCCATAGATACAGGAAATACAATAAATTCCAAGGATAACAGAAAAGAAATTCATTCCAGAGGCACTGTTACGAAACTAAAGACCAAAAAAAATCTTAAATACAACTAGAAAAAAATATATATACATTTTACAAAAAACTATACTGGGAGAAAATAACTGCCAACCTGACGAAACCAAATACACTATCAATGAAGACTGAGATTGAAATAAGGACTTTTTAGGAAAATCAAAATCTAATGCACCAATTACTACTAAGGAGGCTAAATCGGTAATCAAAGACCTTCGAATAATCAAAAATCCAGGACCAGGCAGCTTCACTGGTGAATTCTACCAAACATTCAAAGAATTAATACCAATCCTTCTCAAATGCATTCAAAAAAAAATAGAAAAGGAGATACTTCCAAACTCATTTTATAAGACCAGCATTACCTGATACCAAAACCAGAAAAGGATGCCACAAGAAAATAATAGGCCAATATATCCCTGATGAACAGATGCAAAAATCCTCAACAAAATATTAGCAAACCAAATTCAACAATACATTTAATTAAAGGATCATACACCATAAACAAGTGGGATTTATTCCAGGGATGCAAGAATGATTCAACATATGCAAATCAATCAATGTGATACACATTAACAAAATGAAAAATAAAAATCACATGATAATCTCAATAAATGTAGAAAAAGCAGGTGATAAAATTCAACATACATTTATGATAAAAACTCTAAGTAAAGTTGGTACATAAAGAATGTACCTCAGGCAGGCTGAGTGCACCATTGGTTAAGAGCTGGTTTCAGAGGCCAGCAGCCCCAGTTCAGATCCCACATATGAGGGCCAATGACACTGCCCTCTACAGCTAACAACAGCTTCACCTGGAACTGGGCTGTGCGAGCTCCGACAATGGTGTGGGCTGCAGCCCCTGCTGCAGTGGGCTGCCATAGGCTACAGTGAGTGGCCAGCAGCCAGCGTGAGCTGCCAATAGCCGCGGTGACCAACCATCCAGAGGCGGGCGACTGATCTGCCTCATCCGGGAAGGGCGCAATGACGATACCAACATGGGCCAGTAAAGCAACGTCCTCCGCAACTAAACTGAAGAACAAAAGGACAGCAACTTGTCTGTTCCCCTTCCCCGATTCCCCAACGCTGTTCCCCTCCCACGCCCAATTCCCCAATAAAATCTTTTTAAAAAAAAAGAATGTACCTCTACATAATAAAGGCCATATATGGCAAGTTCACAACTAACATCATACACAATAGTAATAAGCTCAAAGCTTTTCCTCAAAGATCAGGAGTAAGACAAGGATGTCCACTCACATCACTTTTATTCATTGTAGTACTCCAAGTCTTAGCTAGAGTAATTAGGCAAGAAAAAGAAATAGAAGGCATCCCACTTGGAAAAAAGTAAAATTATCTTAGTTTGCTGATGACATTATCTTACATATAGATAACACTAAAAACTACCAGAAAAAAAAGTAAACTTAGAAAAAAAAAACTTAGAATAAACAAATTCAGGGACAGCAGAGTGGCTCAGTTGGTTAAGAGTTGGCTTCAGAGCGCGAGCTCTGAGCAACAGGGCCACCAGTTCAATTCCCACATAAGCCAGTGACGCTGCACCAGAGCTGAGCTGTCGCTGAGCTGCCAGCAGGTGGCAGGATGGCTCAGCTGGTGTAGTAACAAGATTGCCTGTTCGATGGTGGGCTACGCCCACTCGCAACTAAGACTGAACTTGGCACCTTGAGCTGAGCTGCTGACGGGATGGCTCAGTGGATAGAGCATGCACTCTTAATAACAAGGCTGCTGGTTTGACTCCCGCATGGGATGATGGCTATTACCACCCTCAACTAAGACTGAACTCAGCACCTTGAGCTTAGAGGCCATGAGCTGCTGACGGGAAGTCAGATGGTGACTGGCGCCCTCCACAATGAAGACTGACGAACAACAACTTGGCCGGTCCCCTTCCCCAATTCCCCAACACTGTTTCCCGCCCCAATTCCCCAATAAAATCTTTAAAGAAAAAAAAAAAATTCAGTGAAGTTATAGGATACAAAAAATACACAAAAATCAGTTGCATTTCTTTTTTATTTTGTAATTATAATTGACATCCAATATTATTTTATATTAGTTTCAGGTGTACAGCATACTGTTTAGACATTTATATAACTTATGAAGTGATCCCCCAATAAGTCTAGTACCCACCTGGCACTAAACATACTTATTATATTATTGACTATATTCCCTATACTGTACTTTATTTCCCCGTGACTGTTTTGTAACTACCAATTTGTACTTCTTAATCCCTTCACCCACCCTACAATCCCCCTCCCATCTAGTAACCATCAGTTTGTTCTCTGTATCTATGAGTCTGTTTTGTTTATTTTGTTCTTTACATTCCACATGTAAGTGAGATCATATGGTATTTGTCTATCTTTGACTTATTTCACTTAGAATATTACCCTCTAGGACCATCCATGTTGTCACCAATGGTAAGATTTCATTCTTTTTATGGCTGAGTAATAGTCCATTGTATACATGTATCACATCTTTATCCAATTATCTATTGATGGACACTTAGGTTGCTTTCATATCTTGGCTATTGTAAACAACCCTGAAGTGAACATAGGGGTGCATATATCTTTTTGAATCAGTGTTTTGGATTTCTTCAGATAAATTCGCAGAAGTGGAATTGCTGGGGCATAAGGGAGTTCTATTTATAATTTTTTGAGGACCCTCCAAACTGTTTTCCATAATGGCTGCACTAATTTGCAGTCCCACCAACATTTCACCAGGGTTCCTTTTTCTCCATATCTTTGCCAACACTTGTTTTTCGATTTATTAATGATACCCATTCTGACTGGTGTGAGGCGATATCTCATTGTGGTTTTCATTTGTATTTCTCCGATGATTAGTAAGCATTTTTTCATATCTATTGGACATCTGTATGTCCTGGTTAGAGAAATGTCTATTCATGTCCTCTGCCCATTTTTTAATTGGATTGTGTTTTTTTGGTGTTGAGTTGTATGAGTTCTTTACAAATTTTGGATATTAACCCTTTATCAGATGTATCATTGGTGAATATCTTCTCCCATTCAATAGGTTGCCTTTTCATTTTGTTGATGGTATCCCTTGCTGTGTAAAAACTTTTTAGTTTGATATAGTTCCAATTATGTTTAAAAAAATCAGTTGCATCTCTATACATTAACAACAAACTAGCAGAAAGAGAAATTAGGAAAGCAGTCTCATTTACAATAGCATCAAAAATGATACAATAAATTTAACCAAGAAGGTAAAATACCTCTCCACTAAATACTGTAAGATACTGGTGAAATGAGTTAAAGAACATACAAAGAAATGGAAAGGTATCTCATGTTCTTGCACTGAAAGAATATTAAGTTTTCCATACTAACCAATGTTATCTACAGATTCAATGCAATCCCTATTAAAACTTCAATGGCATTTCCACATAAATAGGAAAAACAATTCTAAAATTTCTACAGAACCACAAAATGTATCAAAGAGTGAAACAATCCTGAGAAAGAAGAGCAAAGCTGAAGGCATCACATCCTGACTTTAAACTATATTCCAAAGCTATAGTAATCAAAACAGTATTGTACTGGCATAAAAACAGACACAGAGGGCCAGCTGAGTGTCACGTTGGTTAAGACCTGGCTTGGGACGCCAGCGGCCCCCGTTCGGATCCCACATATGAGGCCCAATGACACTGCCCTCTACAGCCAACAACAGCTCCACCTGGAGCTGGGCTGCTGCAAGCCCCAGCGATGGTGTAGGCTGCAGCCCCTGCTGCAGTGGGGCTGCCATAGGCTACAGTGAGTGGCCAGCAGCCAGCGTGAGCTGCCAATAGCTGCCATAAGCGACCATCCAGAGGCTGGCAACCAATCTACCTCATCCGGGAAGAGCGCAATGATGATACCAACATGGGCCAGTGAAGAAGCATCCACCATGGCTAGACTGAGGAACATAAGGACAGCAACTTGTCTGTTCCTCTTCCCCAATTCCCCAACGCTGTTCCCCTCCCCCAATTCCCCAATAAAATCTTAAAAAAAAAAAAAAAAAAGATACACAGTAAAATTAGAAAAGGCTCTGAACCACCTTAATGTTCGCTGTGCTTGAGTATAAACTGAATACTTCACTTAGTAGAAGACCTTGGTACAAATCCCTTAAGTGCAATTAAATTATAAATCAAAACTTCAAAAAATTCAAAAATTCTTCACCAAGGCACACAACGTTACATCACATAGACATGGTAAATGGTTTACCCTTCTCTCAGCTGAGGATGTAAAGGGACATTTATACTTCTACTAGTCATCCTCTACTGTTATATGTTACTTGGGTTTGACATTGTACAACATTTCTACTCTTCCATCTGGTCCACTGCCAGGGCAGATTACTTACTATAAACACTCTCAGGGACTTCTAGCTCCTCCTCTGCTGAATCCTCCATTCACCTTCTTTGCATAAAAAATCAGATGCCCCATTTGCCAACCTTATTGCATCATTGTAGTTATAACACCAGAAATAAGAACTCAAACCCAAGGCCTAAAATTTATAGACAGCAAATCCAGCCAATGGCTGTAAATTATTTAGCCACACACTCCGTCTAAGACATTCTTCCACTACGTCAAAATAATATGAAATTATTACAATTAATGCTATTAACAATCATATAGCTTTTCTGAGCTGTTACCCAGTAAAAGTACCACAGTACTCATCCCCTTCACAACATAAAGTGGTTCCTTAGTGGGAGTAAAGACATTACTCATAATTTATAGGGAACTCTATTTCTATTTTTTTTTTTTAAGATTTGATTGGGGAATTGGGGAAGGGGAACAGTGTTGGGGAATTGGGGAAGGGGGAAAGCCAAGTTGTTATTCTTCAATATTAGTGTGGAGGGCGCAGCTAGCTCAGCTCCAAGTCCTGTCACCATCCAGCCTCCCATGGGCAGCTCACGGCCGCTCAGCTCAAGGTGTCATGTTCAATCTTAGTTGCGGGTGGGCACAACCCACCATCCCATGCGGGAGTCAAACCAGAAACCTTGTTGCTAAGGATGCACGCTCTAACCACTGAGCCATCCGGTCACCTGTCGGCAGCTCAGGGCAGTTCAGCTCAAGGTGCAATGTTCAATCTTAGTTGTGGGTGGGCGTAGCCCACCATCCCGTGTAGGAGTCAAACCAGCAACCTTGTTTTTAGGAGCATATGCTGTCACCAGCTGAGCCATCCTGCCACCTGCTGGCAACTCAGCAGCAGCTCAGGTCAGGCGCAGCTCACTGGCCCCTGTGGGAATCAAACTGATGACCCTGTTGCTCAAAGCTCGTGCTCTTAACCAACTGGGCCACTTGGCTGGCCCTATTTCTTACTTTTTTTTTTTTTTTTGTAAGGAGGCTACAGACAGAATCTAGACTATGTTACCTGCTAGTATCTCACCATCATCTTTAACCTGTAACAGTGGAAATGAGGGAATCAATAACAGTACAATAAATTCCACAGCCCAAGTAAGCATTTCTGAACCACATCTGAATTTCTGAAAAGGTAGTTGTCTTAGTCTGATTGGGCTGCTATAACAAATTACCATAAACAGAGTAGCCGATAAACAACACAAATCTATTTCTTACAGTTCTGGAGGCTAGAAGTCCAAGATCAAAGATTCCAACATGGTCTGGTGAGGGTCTTCTGCTTGGCTAATAGCTGGTGCCTTTTCACTGCTCTCACATGACAGAAGGAATAGGGATCTCTCTAGAGCCTCTTTTATAAGGCACTAAACCCATTTGGAGAGCTCTAGGCTCATGACTTAAGAGTCTCCCACCTCCTAATACCATCATCTTTGGTAGTTAGGATTTCAACATATGAATATAAGGGGACACATCAAAACCACAGCAGTAGTCAATCAGATTAATCCAGTGTTAAGAGTGAGGAGGGGGCATAAAATATTATTAAGAGACCTACCAACACTTCCTTCAATTCGAGCTTCAACAACAGGCTGCGACACTTCTCCATTCCCTTTAAGACTACATTACCTAACCCAATAACAGATTTCCATAGCACTAAAACATGCAAGGAAAGACATCAGGCAAGATTGGCCTGTAATGCCAAGCCACTAACCAGGGCTTAAAAGCACATACATTAACAAAAATCTTGGTTCTTTATCTCAAATTTTTAATGGTAATGGTATTTTAAAGTTTTGGTTTAGGTTCAAAAGATTTTTAAAAGTTTTTTTAATGAATAATAAGTATTACTTGTGTAAACAACCTTGCAAATAATTATAAATAATTATTAGTCGAAAGATTTTAAAAGTTTACTTTCTATGTGGCACGAAGACAAGAATAAATAAGTACTTTAAAAACACATTTGCTACTCTCTTGAGTTTAAGAAACTTTTCACAAGACTTGTTAAACAGTGAGCAGAGAAAGCATATACAATCATGGAATAAAAGATCTATTTTACAAGTGAAATCCCCAGAGGCTGAGCAAGCAAGAATATGCAAAAGGCGAAGAGCACATAGTTAAATGTAAGTTACTGGTGATGTTTTTGTTCTTGAGCTGTGTGTGCTGGGTCCACAAGCACTTATTCAATTAGGCTAGAGCAGACTAAACTAGCTAAATCAACAAACAAATCAGACCTGGACCATTGGTGATGATATATCATGAATCAAATCCTGTGTGTGAAATCCAAAGGAAAAAAAAAAAAAACAACAGTTCACAAGTAATAATACTACAGGATCTAAATCTGCACTACAAACTGACAACAGATATGTCAGTTATAAGCAAAAAGTTCGTATATATTTTCTGAGTGAAATATCATTATATTAAAAACAATTCAGAATGAACATCAAAGTGGCCTTTATTTAACCTAAAACACCAACCTGGTCACCTTGTCATCCAAAAAATCTCTATAATTAAAACTGATACAAAGATATGTGAAGGTAGTATATTACAGTATAACTATTTTCACTAGAATCACACACAAATCATTATAAATAATCTCCTAATTGTCTTTTGCAGAGAAAATTATATAAAAATCTTAGCAATGCTTCAGAAGTGCATTGAAGAGTAGGAAATCAACTAATGTTGGTAGAATTGAACTTTACAAATTAAATATGCCTTCTTATCAAAGCATTTAGCAATATTATATTTTTGCAATGATCTTTTCTGAATTAAACCTCAGATTTCTAACTTTTAAATTGTATTTTATTACATTCTCATATATTAGTAGTATGACTTTTAACAGATTACTATCTGTAACACTAAAAGACCCCTTCATTTAACCTACCATCCCAAATTAATTTTATTTAGAAAATAAATCTTTTCTTCATGATTCTACAATGTAATAATTTGAAATAATTTATTCAGTTTTAGTAGTACATGCATAATTTTTTAACTTAATTTCCTACCTTACTAATCAATGCTTAAAATAGAAAAATAAACTTTAAAAAATGTGTTTAATCTATAATGTTCTTACTGAAAAATTAATTCTAATTACTAGCATGAACACAAGTATTACTCTCTGGTGGTGTACACTGCTGAATAATTTGTCCAAATGTCAATTCTCAAATATCCTTCCTATCTCAAAATTTTAAACATTTGTAAAAAACAGTTGTTGTGAGAGTGGTTTACAATCATGACACTATGACGTTTTGCTGTACACGCCACAAAATTCAAGTCTCAAATACTATGCAAGCAGGAAATCTGAATCATTCCTGCCGTAGCCATCTGCATGGTCCAATATCAAATATTAGTTCTAGGTGGCACTACTAAATCATGTATTACAAATCTTTTTCTGCAGCCTTTATAATTAATTGTAATTTGCTTTTTCTAAAATGTGTTTCTTATGGGGACATCTGGCCTTGAAAATTCCACCTTCTCATTGAAAAACTACTTAGTGTCTGTATTTTTTTTTTTCTTGTAATATGGAGCACCGCATGGGTGGCATAACCAAGTCCAGACTTGTTTTTTAAGTTAAACTCTAAGAACAGATGATTATTAAGAACCATTTAAGTATTACCAAATATAAATGTAAAATAAAACTCTGTTGTAATTATAACTATCTATAGATTTCTAAATCAATCCCCCAAATATTTAAAGTTCCACACAATAAATTTTCATGGCAATATACAGCATTGGTCTATTTACTTCAAAGAACTACATTATTTAAGTTAAACTGGATAATACAGGTTTGAATCAAAGATTTCATAACAGGAAAAAAAGACTTGAGCCCAGTAGATTCATATGACACTCAAAGTATCTACTTAAAATAGCAAATGATTTTAACAATTCATAAATAACCTTAATTTCACACAACTGAAGTTATATTTGGGATACACTAATATTGCCTTT
The DNA here is from genome assembly GCA_033961575.1 of Aselliscus stoliczkanus. Taxonomy (NCBI): domain Eukaryota; kingdom Metazoa; phylum Chordata; class Mammalia; order Chiroptera; family Hipposideridae; genus Aselliscus; species Aselliscus stoliczkanus. Next base: position 32,941,695 of record CM066731.1, read on the forward strand.
ATGTACTTATGAAAATAATCAATTTACTAATTCTCCTCAATTCATTTGGTTCCAGACAGCCTCCCTTAAAACTGAAAGTTAAATGTGGGTTAAAGAAAAAGTAATAAAAATGAATGATATAGGGGCCAGCCAAGTGGCTCGTTGGTTAAAAGGTGGCTTGGGAGCACGAGCCCTGAGCATCAGGGCCGCTGGTTCGGATCTCACATGGGCCAGTGACGCTGGGTCCTCTACAGCTAAGATGGTGACCAACAGCTCGACCTGGAGCTGGGCTGCTGTGAGTGGCCAGCGACGGCATAGACTGCAGTGAGGCTGCAGTTGGCTGCCGAAAGCCCCCGTGAGCAGCCGTCTAAGAGCTGGTGACCGATCTGCCTCAGCTGAGAAAAGCGCAATGACCATACCAACATGGGCCAGTGAAGTGATGTCCTCCATAACTATACTGAAGAACGAAAGGACAGCAACTTGTCTGTTCCCCTTCCCCAATTCCCCAATGCTGTTCCCTCCCCCCAATTCCCCAATAAAATCTTTTTAAAAAAATGAATGACAGAGACACTACTTTCCTGCAAGATGAAAGTAAAAAAATTCATCATAGTTATGCTACTGTTCATACCTATATGCTTCCTAGATTTGGCAGAAACACCTTAAATTCAATATTACACCTTTATTTTTTAAATAAATAAAAGACTCTAAAAAGAAATGTAAAATGGGTCAGAGAAGAAATAAGTCAGAAAAAAATCAGTTTCTGATGCCAAAACGTCAAAGACAACAATGAAATTTGGCATATATAAAGGCAGATTCAATGTATTTTTACATTCCAAAAAAATAACGTGAGAAATTTTCACCTCATTTAGAAATGTCATGTAAATTAAACATCATGCAGTTACTTTGCAAAAATCCAAAAATCTTCACCTGAAAGTTGGACACAATCAGGCCCCACTTCTAGAGGATGTAGGTAATAAGCAATCTATGTGATCTCTATTAGGGCTATGATCAGATAAGTGAAATCAGTACAAAAATATCCCTGAGGATATTTTATCCAAATTTAAGAACACCCTTTTTCAATTATGTTACTTTAATAGGCATGTAAAACAATAATAAGTACATAAGCTAAGATTTATTTATGCAGAAGTTGACATATCCCAAAAGTTAAAGAAATATCAAACACTAATAACTATAAAATTGGTTAATATAAACAACTAGGTTCAATAATTTCATACCTGCATTCCATCTTTAAGTTTCAAAATGCATTCCATTGTGTTGATGGTAATTACCACTGATTCCGAACCCAGTTTTGTCCATGGTACATGGATCCTCAATTCGTGAATATGTCCACTTAGAAAGGTGAATGGTAATTTCAATTCCTTAAAACACAAAATAGTAAATAAAAATGAGTAAGTGCTTAATATTTTTTCATTCTAATATTCAAATTACTTTCTTAAAAGAAAAATGAAATTTCCAACACAGATATAGTTTGGGAATTATTGTTCATCAAAAAGTAGTCTGGGGCCAGCAGAGGGGTCAGCTGGTTAAGAGTGTAAGCTCTGAGCAACTGGGTCACCAGTTCGATTCCAACATGGACCAGTGAGCTGCTGCTGAGCTGCCCACAGGTGGGAGGATGGCTCAGCTGCTGGGAGCACGTGCTCCTAAAAACAAGGTTGCCTGTTCAACTGCCGCATGGGATGGTGGGCTATGCCCATCCTCAAGAGCTGCCGAAGGGCGACCAGATGGCGACTGGACTTGGTGCTGAGCTAGTTGTGTCCTCCACAACTAAGATTGAAGTACAACAACTTGACTGTTCCCCTTCTCCAATTCTCCAACACTGTTCCCCCTCCCCAATTCCCCAATAAAAAAATCTTTTAAAAAAAAAAAAGTAGTATCAAATTACTTGTTAAAACTACAAAAACTGGCTCTGTGGGAGGGCCCAGCCCTGGCAGGATGGCGCCCTCCTTACACCGCTCGCATGCGGGCTCCACACCAGGGGAACAGTAATCCAGAAGCCTCCAGCCTTTGCACCAAGGGTGCTCAGTTCGGTTCGTCCCCGCGGGCTCCTGGGCCCGGCTCGCACAGCTGCTCCCTCCACCAGGAACCAGGCCAGGAGGAACCAGAGTGACTCCATGCTGATCAGAAACAAGCAGCTGTACTCCACATGTCGAGAAATGAAAATGGCACAACCGAGAACTATGATGATCCCAGGTGATGGGAAACTATCCCAGGTGATGGGAAACTATCCTTCAAGAGTTTTTTGAGTCATAGAATGATGAATCTTCAGCCACCCAGAGCTCAGACTCTACCTGAGGACCCTCATGATGACATCCGGACAGAAAGCATTCGCTACCAACTGCCCATCCTGGGCCCCAGGACAGCTGCCTCCCACAGACTGCTGTCAGACACCTACAGAACTCTGCAGGGGACACAGCTCACTTCCTCACCCAGAAAGGAGCCAGCGGGCAAGACAGTGAGGCAGTGACTGATCAGAGCACAACGCTTTCCAGGCCCCCAGAGAGAAAACCACCTCACCAAGCCACCTCCTGACACTAACCAGTGTCTTCTCATGACTTCCTCCCATCACCGAAAAGATGACTCAATCCTGCCCTCCTAAGAGTGACTAGAATTCTAGCTCTTGCCGCCATTTCTCACTTCTAAAGACAAATGGTTTAATTTACACGATTATAAAGATGTACCAACAGAAAAAAAAAAAAGTACAAAAACTGATTGTGCAAATTATATTTAACAAGCTAGTTAACCCGTCTAGGCCTCAGCTTCTTTTTCTGCCGAATGGAGATAATGTACAATACCTAACACATTACAAAGGTTCGTATATGGTAGTGGTGGCAGTAGTCACAGTAGACAGAAGTCATACTTGAGATAATGCAATGGTATATTGTTTAAAATCTTCACCTAACAATATGTCCTCAAAATGTGTTTTAAACTACAGATAGAATAGGATTGTAAGGCAACTTGAAAGGGGTTAGAGAAAGGAGAATAACCTGACTAAATAAAAATTGACCAACCTTAAATAAAAGAAAATTAAGCTTTACCTAATTAAAGATTGCACCTGGATATAATTTGGTCATAAATTTGAAATGTTTTCTGACAGGTTTCCATTATTATTCTAAAGAAGAGTAAAAATGAAAACATAACTGTCACTACAATCACTTTATACTAATTTGTTTCACTTCCCAATAAAATTTTTGTTAAAAATCAACCAAGGAAGAAAAAAATAGTGTATTTAAATCATGTTTCAATAACATTTTTACAGTTATTGTAACTCTGTGAAAGTTAAGATAAATATTACACTTATTCATTCATCCAACAGTTGCCCACCTACTTGGTTTAGCAAAATAGTAGCAATATAGTTAACTATATTTAGACAATATGACAAAGTGGTTAAGACCAATAATAACTCTGGAGCCAACAAACATGGATTTAAATCCTATCTCTGCTACTTACAGCCCAATGACAGTGGGCAAGTTGTATAATGTATTTGTGCCTCAGTTTCTTTATCTGTAATATCTGTATAATAGTATGTTTCTGGATTAAACTAATTAATTTGTATAAAGTGCTTAGAACACTGTCTTCCTCAAACAGCAAACATTATTAAGATGCTAACTACTATTATTATTACAGACATGTGGGTTTTAAAGTATGTTTTCACAAGTTTTCTTAAAGGGCAGAATACTAAAAATCTATTTCTACTACTCTATTCTAATCAAATAACATAATTTTTTTTTATTATTGGGGGAGGGGAACAGCATTGGGGAATTGGGGAAGGGAAACAGACAAGCTGCTGTCCTTTTGGTCTTCAGTCTAGTTGTAGAGGACACTGTCGCCAGCGACTCAAGGCAGCCCAGCTCTAGGTCAAGCTATTGTTCACCATCTTAGCTACAGAGGCAATCAGGTGGAGCTGTTGTTCACCATCTTAGCTACAGAGGGCAGTGTCACTGGCCCTCATATGGGGGATCTGAACCAGGGCAATGTTGCTCAGAGCTGGTGTCCCAAGCCAGCTCTTAACCAACGTGCCACTCGGCCGGCCCGAATAACACAATTTTTAAATATGTCTCATTATTACTTAGTTAAAAGATGAAATAATTTTAAGTACTAAATCAACTGGCAGAGATTATAATTTGTTCAGTATCAATAACAAAGACAATGTTTACTGAGTATTTACTATGTACCAGGCACTATTCTAAGAACTTTACCTGCATGCTACTATTTAATCCTTACAAGAACCCCAAAAGATGAGCACAGATGAAAAATATAAGGCATGTGAAGGTCAAGTAACTTCCCAAAATGACTCATCAAGGAGAGCCAGGACCCAAACTGGAAAATATGATGCCAAGCCCTTTCTCTTAACCACAATTATACTGCATCTATACTTCCATTATGAGCCCTTGAATGCCTTTCTAAATGCATCTATCTGGACAATGAGCTAAATATCATTTCCATCTCTACCACTCCCTGATTTGTGTAACAATGATAATTTGTGAAATGGCTACCAAAGTTACAGTACATAGGTCAAACTGGATTTTCTCAGGGAAAAGTTAAGACACCAAAATCAAATTCAAGACTTTAGTATTTATCATCAGGGTGCTAGTAATCAACTGAACTACTAACCAAATACTGACATAAGAGGCAGGACTCTATATTACAACATGGAATTTTGAACCACATTGCCCATGTGGGAAATCCAACTGAAGCTCAACACTTATTAATCATCAAACTATAAGCAAGATCCTTTCCATTTTATCATAGACTTGTGATAACAAACGAGAACACATATATGCCTTACAAAAGGCAAAACACAAATGTTGATGGTTATAATAGACAGATCATCCCTAAAATGATGGATCATACTTAACCTGATAACTGCAAACGATTTTCTTCTCAAATATAATCTACAGCTTAAAAATATTTTATTCATTAGTAACTATTCAGAAATACACTGTGAAAATACATCCCTAAAACCAGAACATCTATGACTATAAAAAGGACATTAGTAACAAAGAACTTAAGAAGAAGGTGAAGAACAGCTCTCAAAAATCTAATTCTAGATAGGCTATTACAAAATATTCCAACATTAAATAAAGGGATACTTTAAAACTGAACACAGCAGGGAGTGTCGGTAAGATAGCGGAATAGACGGACGTTTTCCCAACTGCCTCCCAGTATCCCCATCAAAATTACAAACAATTTATACAACATTTAACTTCAGAAGTCCCCTGAACACTAGATGAACAGAACCTCTAAACGAAGGACCTAAAAAGGAGGCCACATCAAGTCAGGTAGCAGGGGCGCAGACGAGAGAGGGCGAGCCCTGTGAGGGAGGCCCCAGCTGTGGGGAGGCTCCTCCGGTTGGGGGAGAGACCCTCCGGCCCCACACCGAGCTCAGTAACCCAGAGTTCCTTTGCCAGGAAGAGGAGTTCTATGATAGCAGGCAGTAGAAATCAGTGAGGACTCTCTTTGCTCAGCTCAGTGAGGCTGGGGGCAGCTGAAGAACCAGTGGAGCTGGCGCACGGGTTCGCTCGCCAGTGAGAACTCACCCAGTTCCTGTTGGAGGGAGTGGCTGTGTGAGCTGCGCCCAGGAGCCTGCGGAGAAGGACTGAACTGAGTACCTTTGGTGCAGAAGCTGGAGATTTTGGGACCGTTGTTCCTCTGGTGTGGAGCTTACACACGAGTGGTGTAGGAAGGGCGCCATTTTGTCAGGGTTGGGCCCTCCCACAGAGGGTCAGGTCCGGGACCGCATTTGTCTGGTGGAATTGGCGCAGAAGTGTGTGCGTGTGCACGCACGCGGCCTTGGATTCCCACCTCCACCTAACTTATACTGCGTTGCCAGGGAAATGCTAGGCGGGTGCCCTCCGCCTGCTCACTGAGACTCAGGAGTGCAGGGAAGCCGCCTTGGGTCCCTGCTCTCTGCACGGTTTGTGCAGAGTTGCCAGGCTGGGGACTAGCTGTTGGGCTGCTTAGCCTGATCTGCAGGCAGCTGATTGGGACAGATTGAGACAGGGAGTTTTCCTGAGAGTGTTGGGCAGGGAGCTGTGCGCCTGCATGATCTGATCGAGGTTTTCCCGCGGAGTTTTTTTGGGCTAGTTGTGGGGGCCACGACCACATCAAGTGGTGCCTTGGGGGCCTGCCTCACCCACCTACAGCTGTGTTACCAGAGGCAGCCTGGTGCCTGGCCCACAACTCCACAGGCCACAGAGGGTATTTTTGCAGCAGCGGACAATCTGCAACAACCTGTGAAGATTTTTTTTTTTTGATAGTGAGCACGGTTCCAGAGCACACAGCAGCTAATTGCAGAAAGCTCACTGAAAGCCTGAGAGGGAGGCCAGCGCATAACACGTTAAGCTCTTCCCCGCAATAGCTGGTGCTGAGTCACCCAGAGACTCTCTATTGCTGAACAAGTGGTCTGCAGATTAAAGAGGACAGAGAGCCCCACGAACAATTTTTTTTCTTTTTTCTTTCCTTTCTTTTTTCTTTCTCTCTTCTTTCTAGGTGATCTCTCAGTACATTGAAGCATTAACAGAACGACAGCCAGAATGAAGAAACAAAGAAACATGTCCCAAGTAAAAAATCAGAAGAAAACTCTAGAAATGGAACTAAATGAAACAGAAGTATCCAAAATTTCAGAGACAGAGTTTAGAACACTGATGATACGAACGTTTAAGGAACTTGGGCCGGCCGAGTGATGCATTGGTTAAGAGCTGGTTTTGGGATGCCAGCAGCCCCAGTTCGGATCCCACATATGAGGGCCAGTGACACTGCCCTCTACAGCTAACAACAGCTCCACCTGGAGCTGAGCTGTGCAAGCCCCGGCAACGGTGTAGGCTGCAGCCCCTGCTGCAGTGGGCTGCCATAGGCTACAGTGAGTGACCGACAGCTAGCGTGAACGGCCGGCAGCCAGCGTGAGCTGCCAATAGCCGCGGTGAGCAGTGGTCCAGAGGCCGGGGACCTATCTGCCTCATCCGGGAAGAACACAATGACGATACCAACAAGAGCTAAGTAAAGCAACGTCCTCCACAACTAGACCAAAGAACAAAAAGACAGCAACTTGTCTGTTGCTCTTCCCCAATTACCCAATAAAATATTTTAAAAAGAAAAGAAAAAAAAGAATGTTTAAGGAACTTAGGAAAGATATAAAGAAGGATAGGGAAACCATAAAAAACAGTTAGAACTAAAGTATACAATAATTGAAATGAAGAACACACTCGAAAGAATCACCAGTAGAATAGATGAAGCAGAGGAGCAGATCAGTGAATTAGAAGACAAAATAGCAGAAATCACCAAGTTGGAAAAACAAAAAGAAAAAAAGAATAAAAAAGAATGAAAATAGTTTAAGAGACCTCTGGGACAACAGGAAATGCAACAACATCGAATAACAGGAATACCAGAAGGAGAAGAGAAGAAGCAAGGGATTAACAATGTATTTAAAGAAATAATGACTGAAAACTTCCCTACCCTGGTGAAGGAAATCAACATACATACACAGGAAGTGCAGAGGGTTCCAAACAGGGTGAATCCAAACAGGCCCTCACCAAAACACCTCATACTTAAAACAGCAAAGCTTAAAGACAAAGACAGAATCTTAGCAGCAAGAGAAAGACAGAAGGTTACACACAAAGGAACTCCTGTTAGACTAACAGCTGACTTTTCTACAGAAACTCTGCAGGCCAGAAGGGAGTGGCAGGAGATATTCAAAGTGACACAAAATAAAGGTCTACAATCAAGATTGCTCTACCCAGCACGGCTATCCCTTAAAATTGAAGGGGAGATAAAGAGCTTCAGAAAAGAATGAGCTCAAGAGTTCATTACTACCAAGCCAGCACTGCAGGAAATATTAAAAGGGCTTTTTTAAACAGAAGAAAGGGGAAAACAAGCTAACCCAGGAAGACAATAAATACCAATAACAAAATGGCAATACATATGCACCTATTAGTAATCACTTTCAATGTGAATGAGCTAAATGCTCCAAACAAAAGACACGGAGTGGCTGAGTGGATAAGAAAACAGGACCCATGCATATGCTGTCAAAAAGAGACTCATCTCAGATCAAAAGAAACACACAGACTGAAAGTAAACGGATGGAATAGATATTTCATGCAAATGGAAATGAGAAAAAAGCTGGAGCAGCAATCTTATTTCGGACAAAATAAGACTTTAAAATGAAGACTACAATAAATGACAAAGAAGGGCACTACATAATCATAAAGGGATCAATTCAACAAGAGGACATAACCCTAATAAAAATCTATGCACCCAATATAGGAGCTCCTAAATATATAAAACAGATTTTGACAGACATAAAGACAGTGATCAACAGTAACGCTATCATAGTACGGGACTTGAACACCCTGTTGTCACCAATGGACAGATCCTCCAGACAGAAAATCAACATGGAAATAGTGGCCTTAAATGACACTTTAGACCAGCTGGATTTAATTGATATTTTTTCAGCATTTTATCCCAAAACTACAGAACATACATTCTTCTCAAGTGCACATGGAACATTTTCCAAGATAGACCACATGTTAGGCCACACAACAAGTCTCAACAAATTTAAGAAGACTGAAATCATATCAAGTGTCTTCTCTGACCACAATGCTATGAAACTAGAAATCAATTATAAGAAGAAATCTCGAAAGCTTAGAAATACATGGAGGCTAAATAACATGCTACTAAATAGTGAGTGGGTCAAAAATGAGATCAAGGAGGAAATCAAAAGATACCTCAAGACAAACGAAAATGAAAACACCACGAGCCAAAAATCTATGGGATGCAGAGAAAGCAGCCCTAAGAGGGAAATTCATAGCAATGCAGGCCTACCTAAAGAAGAAAAATCTCAAATCAACAGACTATCTTTACACCTAAGGGAACTTGAAAAAAAAAAAACAGCAAAACAAGCCTAAAGGGAGTAAAAGGAAGGAAATAATAAAGACCAGAGCAGAAATAAATGAAATAGAGAACAAAAGAACAATACAGAAGATCAATGAAACCAAGAGTTGGTTTTTTGAAAAGATAAACAAAATTGACAAACCCTTAGCCAGACTCCAAAAAAAAAGAGAGGACCCAAATTAATAAAATCAGAAATGAAAGAGAAGTGACAACAGATACCACAGAAAAACAGAAATTTTAAAGAAAATACTACAAGCAACTATATGCTAACAAATTCGACAATCTGAAAGAAACGGATAAATTTCTAGAAGCATACAATCTACCAAGTCTGAACCAAAAAGAAACAAACTCTGAACAGACTGATTACTGCCAAAGAAATTGAATCAGTAATCAACAATCTTCCAACAAACAAAATCCCTGGACCAGATGGCTTCACGGGTGAATTTTACAAAACATTCAAAAAAGAATTAATACCTATTCTCCTCAAACTATTCCAAAAAATAGAGAAGGAGGGAAGGCTCCCAAAGTATTTCTATGAAGCCACTATCGCCCTGATTCCTAAGTCAGACAAAGATATTACAAAAAAGGAAAACTACAGGCCGATATCACTAATGAACTTAGATGCAAAAATTCTTAACAAAATACTAGCAAATCGAATTTAGCATCACATTAAAAAAATCATACACCACGACCAAGTGGGATTCATTCCTGGTATGCAAGGTTGGTTCAATATCCACAAATCAATTAATGTAATACATCACATTAACAAAAAGAGAAATAAAAATCATATGATCATATCAATAGATGCAGAAAAAGCATTTGACAAAATCCAGCAGCCATTTATGATAAAAACTCTTAGCAAAGTGGGAATAGAGGGATCGTATCTCAACATAAAAGGCCATATATGATAAGCCCACAGCAAAGATCGTACTCAATAGGGAAAGGCTAAAAGCTTTCCCCTTAAGATCAGGAACAAGACAAGGCTGCCCACTTTCACCACTTCTACTTAACATAGTTCTGGAAGTTCCAGTCACAGCAATCAGACAAGAAAATGAAATACAAGGCATCCAAATTAGAAAAGAGGAAGTAAAATTGTCATTATATGCAGATGACATGATACTATATATGGAGAATCCCAAAGACTCCACCAAAAAACTGCTGGAACTGATAAACAAATTTGGTAAGGTAGCAGGCTACAAAATTAATATTCAGAAGTCAGTTGTATACACCAATAATAAACTATCAGAAGAAGAAATCAGGAAATCAATCCCTTTTACAATTGCTTCAAAAACAATAAAATATCTAGGAATCAATTTAACGAAAGAAGACCTGTACTCAGAAAATTATGAGACAATGAAGAGAGAAATCAAAGAAGATACAAATAAATGGAAATACATAGCATGTTCATGGATAGGAAAAATTAATATAGTTAAAATGTCAATACTACCTAAGGCAATATATAGATTCAATGCAATTCCAATCAAACTACCAAGGACATTTTTCTCAGAAATAGAACATAGAATCCTAAAATTTATATGGAACCACAAAAGACCCTGAATAGCCACTGCAATCTTGAGAAATAAGAACGAAGTGGGAGGCATCATACCACCTGACATCAAAACATACTACAAGGCAAAAGTAATCAAAACAGTATGCTACTGGCATAAAAACAGACACATAGACCAATGGAACAGAATGGAGAGCCCAGGATTAAACCCATCCATATACAGTCATTTAATCTATGACAATGGAAGCAAGAATTTACAATGGAGTAAAGATAGTCTATTTAATAAATGGTGCTGGGAAAATTGGACTGACAAATGAAAATGGACCACCTACTTACACCACATACGCGAACAAACTCAAAATGGATTCAAGACTTAAATGTAAGACATGAAACCATAAAACTCCTAGAAGAAAATATAGGAAGTTTGCAGACATTACCCTAAGTAATATTTTTACTGATATATCCCCTCAGGCTAGGGAAATAAAAGAAAACATGAACATATAGGATTACATCAAACTTAAACATTTTTTCACAGCAAAGGAACTCATCAATAAAACAAAAAGGCAGCCTACTGAATGGGAGAAGATATTTGCCAACAATATATCTGATAAGAGGTTGATAACCAAAATTTATAAAACACTCATGAAACTCAACACCAAAAAAACAAACAACCCAATTAAAAAATGGGCAGAGGATATGAAGAGGCATTTCTCTAGGGAGGACATACAGATGGCTAACAGACATATGAAAAAGTGTTCAACCTCATTAATCATCAGAGAAATGCAAATAAAAACCACAATGAGATACCACCTCACTCCATTCAGAATGGCTATCCTCAATAAATCAACAAACAACAAGTGCTGGTGAGGTTGTGGAGAAAAGGGAACCCTGGTGCACTGTTGGTGGGACTGCAGATTGGTGCAGCCACTATGGAAATCAATATGGAGGTATCTCAAAAAACTGGAAATGGAACTACCGTATGACCCAGCAATTCCACTCTTGGATATCTACCCAGAGGAATCCAAGATGCTATCTGAAAAAATATATGCACCCCTATGTTTATTGCAGAGCCCAAGACTTGGAAACAACCGAAATGCCCATTGGTAGATTAATGGATTAAGAAACTGTGGTACATTTATACAATGGAGTATCACTCTGCTATAAAGAAGAATGAAATCGTACCATTTGCAACGATATGGATGGACCTAGAGACTACTATGTTAAGTGAAATAAGTCAGTCGGAGAAAGACAAATACATATGATCTCACTTATACGTGGAATCTGAAAACCGTATGAACGAGCAAAATAAACAGAAACAGTCTCATAGATATAGAGGAAAAACTGATGGTTGCTAGTTGGGAGAGGGTGGGGATGAGGGAGAAGGGGAAGGGATTAGACAGCATAAATAGGGAACTACAATACTGCCTCAGGGATATGAAAGACAGTTAGGGTAATATAATAATGTTGTAAATATTTTGTGGGGTGTCAGATGGTCACATGTCTTGTTAAGGAGACCACTTCATGGATGGAGTAGAGGCTTGATCATTGCACTGTACACCTGAAACTGATGTTGTACAATATTGTATGACAACTGTAATTGAATATATAGTCATGGGATGTGGATTATACTGTGGAAGGGAGTCAAAGGAATTGTAAAAGATATTTATGATATGGAGGGTAGGAGTGGGGTGGCGAATTGGGGGCAGGGGTTGTCACTTTGAGGGGTAAAAAGTATAACTATTGCACTGTGTTGTACACCTGAAACTAATTTTTAAAAAAAAAATGTTTATTTCAGAATAAAAGAATTTAAAAAAACGAACACAGCAAACAAAAGCAAAAACAGACAAATAGGACTACATAGAACCTAACGAATCCAACACAGAAAAAAAAAAATTCAACAGATTCAAAAAGCAACCTACGGAATGGGAGAAAATATTTGCAAACTATAAATCTAATAGGGTGTTAATATCTAGAATATATAAAGAACTACAACTCAACAACAACAAAAAATCCAATTTAAAAATGGATACAACTTGAATAGATATTTCTCAAAGGAACATATACAAATGGTCAACAAGTATATGAAAAGATGTTCAACATTACTAATCATCAGGGAAACGCAAATCCAAACCACAAGGACATATTATCTCTTACCTGTTAGAAGGGCCACTATCAAAAAAAAGGGAAAAAAAAAAAAGGAAAAGAAAAAGCAACAAGTGTTGGCAAAGATGTAAAGAAATTGAAACTCTTGTGCACTATTGGTGAAAATGTAAAATGGTGCAGCTGTTACAGAAGGCTGTATTCAGCAGTCCTCAAAAAATTAAAAATAGAATTACCATAAGATACAGCAACCTCAGTTCTGGGTATATATACCAGAAAGAACTGAAAGCAGGATTTTGAAAAGATATTTGCACAGCCATGTTCATTACAGCAATATTCACAATAATCAAGAGGTGGAAAAAACCTGAATGACCATCAAAAGGTAAATGGAAAACGAAAATGTGGTACATACATACATACAATTGAATAATATTCAGTCTTCAAAAAAAAGTAAATTCTGTCACATGCTACAACATGGATGAACATTGAGGATGTTTTGCTAAGTGAAATAGGCCAGCCACAAAACGACAAATATTGTATGAGTTCACTTGCATGAGGTATCTAAAGAAGCCAAATTCTCAGAAACAAAAAACAGATTGTTGTCAGAGACTGGAAGAAAATGGAAAAGGGAGTTGTCCAAAGGGCACAGAGTTTAGGTTTGGAAGATGAAAAAGTTCTAGAGATTTGCTGACCAACAATGTGCATGTAATTAACACTGCTCTACACTTAATAATGGTTAAAAAGGTATATTTTAAATTATGTGGTTTTTCCCACCAAAAAAAAAAAAGGATATAAAATAACTTAAAGGAGCCGGCCGAGTGGTGTGGTGGTTAAGCGCTGGGTTGGGAAGCCAGCGGCCCCGGTTCGGGTCCCACATATGAGGGACAGTGACACTGCCCTCAAAAAAAAAAAAAGGTAAAATAACTTCAAGAATTCTGAGTGAAGGGCTTGGTGAATCCTCTCCCCAAAAAGCAAGGACAAAACTGGACCAAGTTGTCAAAACAACCAAAATCTCAGGAAGGATAAGAAAAGGCTAGGATGAGGTCACATTATTAGTTGGTACGTGCAACAAAATAGCAGGCCAGCCAGAGAATTAACAAGAAAGATCCAGAGAACAAGACAGCTAAAGATGGCCTTGCTATTATATTATTTCACATATCCCTGCCTGGTAGTCTGGAAAGCTACATCCATGCACCAAGATGCGCTTACTTAGAAGACAACAGAGAGAGAGGGTCCTAACAAGCTACTCATTCATTTTTTTTTTTTTAAATTGGGGAATTAGGGGAGGGGAACAGTGTTGGGGAATTGGAGAAGGGGAACAGCCACGCTGTTGTTCTTCAATCTCAGTTGTAGAGGGCGCCAGTCGCCATCTGGCTGCCCATTGGCAGCTCGTGGCCTCTAAGCTCAAGGTGCTGTGTTACAATCTTACTTGAGGGTGGGCGTAAGCCACCATCCCATGCGGGAGTCAAACCAGCAGCCTTGTTGTTAAGAGTGAATGCTCTATCCACTGAGCAATCCGGCAGCAGCTCAGTTCCAGGTGCCCAGTTCAGTCTTAGTTGCGGGCGGGCGTAGCCCACCATCAAACAGGCAATTTTGTTATTAGGAGCATGTGCTCTCACCAGCTGAGCCATCCTGCTTCCTGTCGGCAGCTCAGAGGCAGGTCAGCTCAGGCAGAGCTCACTGGTCCATGCGGGAATGCAACCAGCAGCCCTGTTGCCCAGAGTTCGGGCTCTTAAGCTAACTCTTAACCAACTGATCCACTTGGCCAGGCCCCTATTCATTCATTCATTATTGACCAAGAGGCCTTGTAAACAAAGTAAGTAAAAAAGCTGATCAAACGTGTAAACTCCCTGAACTTTAAAAGCATTTCCAATATATACATATATCCCATGCCAAAGAGCAAAAGCCTTACTGATTAAACAACTTGTAACCAATCTGTGGATGACAACTAAGTTATAGTGACCGACGAGTAATCCATAGGAACTCAGTCCTAAATCTAGAAAGAATTGTGGGGAGGTTAGAGGGAGACTGAGCACAGACATTTAGAGGCCACACACTGCAGGACAAACAGACACCACATATTTAGTCCAGGCAGGTGACTAAACAAATAAACCCCAAGCAATAACAATCATCCCCTGGAGGTAGGAAATCAGAATTCAGAGTAGCTATAACATACCCAAAATGTCCAGTTTTCAACAAAAAACTAGGAAATATGAAAAGCATACAAAGTAGTCAACAGAAACTAATTCTGAGGGTGTTCAAATGTAGAACCTAGTACACAAAGACTTCAAAACACCTATATAATTATAAAGAAATAAAGGAAACCATATTTAAATAAAGGAAGTATAACTGCAGTGATTCATTCATTTAACAGAAAATATCAGTAATGAAATAGAAATCACAAAAAAAAAAGAATCAAAGGGAAATCTGAGGGTTGAAAAGTACCATAAATGAAATGAAAAATTCACTAAAAGAGTTCAACATCAGATTGAGCTGGCAGAAGAAAGAATCAGCAAATCCACAACCAGACACATCATAGTAAAAATGTTAAAAGCCAGGACCAAAAGAAAATTTTGAAAACAGAAAAAGAAAAGAAATTTGTTATATACAAAGAAACTAGGTTAACAGCCAACTTCTCATTACAAACAATAAAGACAAGAAGGCATTGAGATAACATAACAAAAGACAATAAAACTGTCAACCAAGAATTCTATATCCAGCATAACTATTGTTCAAAAATGAAGGCACAATAAAGGTATACCCAAATAAACAAAGGCTGAGATAATTCACTGCTAAAAAACTGGGGACCACAACACCAAAAACCGATAGGGAAGGGGGAGAGTATATGCAGTTAAATCCTTGTAAGATTGTTCAGAAAATATTGAAAGTGTTATTTTTTTTTTTTTTTTTTTTTTTGAGAACATAGTCACCGGCCCTCATATGTGGGACCCAAACCCGGGCTGCTGGCTTCTCAAGCCAGCGCTTAACCACTGCGCCACTCGACCGGCCCTGAAAGTGTTAACTTAAGGTAAACACTAACAAGTCAATTATGCATTTTGTAATCTTTAAGGTAAGAAAGTAAAACAATTTTTTGAAGAGTATAATTAAAAAGACTTCAAGGCGAGAATTGACTTTGGGTGGTGAACATACAATGCAATATAGAGATGGTGTATTATAGAACTGTATACTTGAAACCTATATATACAATTTTACTAACCAGTGTCACCCCAATAAATTTAATTTTTTTTTAAAAGACTTCAACGCAAGAAGAATTACTACAATGAAAGAAAGGCACATTTCAGAACTATTAAGTATATTCAAGAGTAAGATATCGTAATACTAAATTTGTATGCATTTGATAACGTAACTTCAAGATATATAAAGTGAGAATTGACAAAACTAAATAAAGAAGTAGACAAATCCACAATAATTATAGCTGCAGACATTAACATATTTCTTTTGGTAATTGATAGAACAAGCAGACAACACAAATCTATATGGATTTATACGATTTAAAGAAGTCCATTAACCAATTTAAAGAAACTGACTTGGAAAAATATGGCAACTGCAAAATACTTTTTTTTTATAAATTGCAATACATGCAACATTTACCAAAAAAAAAGACCATATACTGAGTCATACATTATAATGAATTGAAATCATACAAAGAATTGTGCTTAGCACAGTGGAATTAAATTAGAAATCAACAACAGAAAGATAATTAGCAATTCTCTCTCAAACATCTAGAAATTAAGCAACACACTTCTAAATGACCTATAGATAGAAGAAATCAAAATGAAAATGAAAATTTTTTCAAACTGAATAATGAAAAGACAACATATAAAATTCTATGTGATAGGGATAAATAGCTTATATTAGAGAGAAATTTATAGCACTAAACTCATATATTTGAGTAGAAAAAGGTTGAAAATATCAATGACCTAATCTTCCACCTCAGAAAGGTAGAAAAAAACAATAGAAAATAAAATCCAAAGAGCTGGAAGGAAAGAAATGACAAGAGCAAAAGTACGCGACAAGAAAAGCAAAAACACAATATACAGAAAAATCACCAAAGTTGATTCTGTGCAAATATTAATAAAATTAATAAAACCCTTGCAATATTGGTGAAGTAGATATAAATTACTAATATCAGGAATAAAAAGAGGATATCACAACAGATCGTGTACATGTATTTTTTTTAAGTCAACTTTGAATTGAACAACAACAAAAAAAAAAACAACAACTTTACAGCTTTAAATATGACAATTAGGAGACGAGGCAGGCAAACTTTTTCAGTGAGGGCCAGACAGTAAATATTTTAGGCTTTTGCAAGCCATGCAGTCTGTTCCCACTACTCAGCTCTGCAATTTTAGTTTGAAAAGCAGCCACAGGCAATATGTAAACAAATGGGGATAGATGTGCTCCAATACAATTTTACCAATACGCCCAGGCCATTGTTTCTAATCCCAGACTTTAAGGAAATTGAAAAATTCCTTGGAACACACAACTAACCACTAACAAAAGTAGAAATAAAAATCTAAATAGTCCTACATCTATTTAAGAATTTAAATCAGTAATTAGAAACTTTCCAACAAAAAATATATTAAACACTTTCCCACTGAAGCTGGGAACAAAAAAGAATTTTCTCAAGATCTCTACTGCACAGTGCAATAATGAAAGAAAAAGAACTTAAGGGTCCAAGCACTGGAAAGAGAGATGAAAAACTGTCATTATTTGCAGATAATATGATTGTGTACAAAGACAATCCAAAAGAACCTACCAAAACATACTAGAACAAGTTAGACCACTGGATAGAAGATCAATAAACTAAAATCAACTGTATTTCTAAGTACTCATAACAAATACTTAGAACACAAATGTTTTTTAAAAATGCTGCTTATAACATCAATAGAGATAAAACTTAATGAAATATGTGCAAAACCTCTCTGAAAACTTTCAAATAATTGCTGAAATTAAAGACCTTGAAATATAGAAAGTAATGGCTGTACATGAGTTAAAAACTCAATACTATGACAACACAATATATGTTAATGTTATTTCCTCCCAAATTGATCTATTGATTCAATGAAACTCAATTTAAAAAATCAATGGGTTTCCATGTTTGAAGGAAATTCTAAAATGTAAAAGCTAAAATTAAAGTGTATATGGAAATGCAAAGGACCTATAATAGTTATGACAATCTTGATGGAGAAAAGAACAAAGTTGTAGAAATTACACCATGAGCTATCAAGGCTTACAGTAAAAGATAATATGGTAGTCATATAAAAATACACAAAGAGATCGCTGAACAAATATAGAATTCAGAATTAAATCCACACATATGACACCCTGATTTACAACAAAGACTTACTACAATTCAGTAGGGAAAGAATGGTTCAACAAATAGTGTGGATTAATTATCAATGGAAAAAAAAACGAATCTTGATCTCTACTTCTCAATTGCAGATATTAATTTTAAATGAATCATATAATACAATAAAGCTAAAAGAAAACACAGGAGAGTATCTTCATGAGCTTGGAGAAAGCAAAGATTTCTTAAACAAGACCTGAAAGTACTAACTATAAAGGAAAAAAAACAAAAAAAAACAACTGATAAACTGGACTTCAGTAATATGAACTCTATTAATCAAAAAGCACTTTTAACAGAGCAAAAAGACAAGACTCAGACTGGAGAAGATACTGCAAAAACATGTATGTGGCAAAGAACTCATTTCCAAAATACTGGGTTGTTGGAAAAGTAATGACACATTTTTGCAACGAAAAACAGAAAAAATACATCATGAGTTTCCCGACAACCCAATATATAAAGAACTCCTACAAATCAATAAGAAAAAGACAGAAGACACAATTTTTTTACAAAGGCAAAAGAATTAGAAACTTTACAAAAGAGGATATCCAAATAGCGAATGAACAGCACATGAATGTGCTCAACATCGTTAATCATTAGGGAAATGCAATTTTAAATTATAAGATACCACTACACACCCACTAGAAAGGCTAAAATTAAAATAACAAACATACCAAATAATAACAAAAATGTGAAGTAACTGAAACCTTCATACATTGTTGATGAGAATGTAGATTGGTACAACCACTCCAGAAAACTATTTGGCAATATCCATTAAAGCTAAACATGACTACTTCCTAGGTATACACCTAATGTAAATTAATACCTATATCCACCAAAATTAGACAAGAATGTTCATAAGAGTTTTCTTCCTAATAGCGAAAAGTAGAAACAATCCAAATGAACATCAATAGGAAAATAAATTAGTAAATTGTGACTCTTTATACAATGGATACTATAAAGCAATAACAAAGAACAAACTACCACTCATGCAACAACATGTGTTAATCTTAGCTATAATGTTGAATAAAAGAAGTCAGACACAAGTAATTCCAATTAATTTAAGGTTCAAGAACAGGTAATGCTTACCTCTATTGATAAAATAGCAGTCACCTGTTTTAGGGGTGGGGTTACTGATTACAAAGGGGTGCAGAGGAGTCATTTTGGGTGTAGGAAACAGTCCATTTCTTGATCTAAATAGTGGTTACACAGGTGTATACATATGTTAAAAACTGAGCTGGGTGGGTGGGTAGGTAGGTAGGTAGGTAGATAGATAGGTAGATAGGTAGATAGATTAACCTTGGAGAGAGAAAGGGGAAAGAGCCAAGCGTATTATTTCTTAGTGTTAATTCTAGATTATTCAATAATAGAGGAAGCAGTGGAATATAACTATAAATTATTGATTACTATCACCCTCAGATTAAGTCTTTCCTTATCTCCTAAAAAGCTGTTGGTCTCTGACTTTTCTGAGTTTCTACAAATAATTTTTGTATCCTCAAGACTAACAGAGTTGCTTGGTATATGTTAGTAATAATGTATTAAATGAAATAATAAGTATATGAACTTTGAAGTTACAGTTCATTTGCATCAGAATGTTCTCAGGTAAAAAGAAAACTAAAAAGAAATGATTCAGAAAGACGTTTTCAATTTTGCTGGCATTCTCAATCAGTGTCTACTTGATATTCTGAGGACGCCATAGGTAATGTCATCTTTCCTATTAAGAGATAGAGCATTTCTAAAGATCTTGCTGTCTTTTGGACTTGTCCATTCCCCAAAACGGAGATGTATTATTTTCAGGAATACAGGAATGTGTTATTTTTCTATATCATACAGGATCTTAGCAATGTAAATTAGCATATTTGGTAAGGCTTGAGAATTGAGTAAATAGGCTGGGCAATTCTGACAACAAGAACAATGAGATTGTTTTCCTATCTGCTGAGGCAACTTTTGGTAATCGGATTGTAACAAACTATCACTAGTTAATAAACCATGAAAAAACATTCTGTAAAGGAAGGTCTCTAAGCTTCAGGGTAGCCCAAAATACATTAGCATACAAATTACGTTTTCAAAGCATAAATTCAAAGTGTGGGAAACAATGTATTCCTCATGAACAAGCTGAAAATACTCCCAGCCAATGACAGCTACGGTTTACCTGTTCCAGCACATCCAACTTTAACTCCAGCTTGCTGAGAACCACGTCTCCACCCCATAGTGAAAGCTGGAGGTCTGAAGGCTTTAAGTTCTTGATGTAGCGATTCACATAGCTCATTAAAATTGGAGTCACATACGACTCCAGCATCGTTTACGGTTCAAAGGAGTCGAAGTCAGAAGCTGAAGGGAGTCAAGACAGAAATATTAATAAGTCATTGAGTCCGTGGTACAACGAAGGCAAAAAGCAGTTCTCAGCAGGGGTTGCAGAGGCCGAACAGCAGCAGTCCCCAGCAAAGCGGCCTCTCGCCTCCTCCCAGGAGCAGAGAAAACTCGAGTGGACTCTCTGCTCCAGCTGCGACTTCCTCACTAATACAACTCCTCTCAACTCGGCTGGCGAGGAGCGGGGGCAGCGGCGATGACCTGAAGACAGCGAGTCCCCTCAAGTAGGCGAATGAAGTGCGGCCGGCCTCCTCGGCCGCCGCGCCCCTGCACCAGCCACGAGGCCCTCGCCTCCCAGACCCCGGCGGGATCTACCACCACAGAAGCACAGCCAGAAGCAAGCTAGCTCCCGCCCTGCAGCAAGCTCGCCTGACACTCACGCCACAGCGCACCGGGGCGTCCTCTCCACCTCCCGGGACCTGGCACCCGCCCCCGGCGGCGGCGCGGCTCCTGTGCGGCTCTACTTCCGGGTGTGCCCCACTCGGTGCTCAAAACAAACTGTCCCTCCACCGCCAAAATTCGGCTCCACCGCGTGACCCGACGTCTCAGGCTGAAGGAGCCACTCAGTACGTCGTTAAGGAGGAGATTTCTTGCGCTCGGCTAGCCTGCGTCTCCACTCCGACCCCGCCAGTGGTCTGGAAAAGGCTCTAAGAAGGGCTCTGGGGCAGTGGGCGGACCCCTAACGGGGAGACACCCGAGATCCGGAAGTGGGGCTGCGGCTTGAAGAGTGGCTGCGAGTGCTGGCGGCCGAGTCCCGGTGGGGCAGCAAGGCCTGGCGTAGGTCCGATGAGGAGGAAGGAAGCGGATCCTGGTGTTGTAAAGCCCTGAAAAAGAGGGCTGTACTTTCGGGGAATGGAAGGCCTGAGAAGAGGAACATGGGTTCCGTGGGCAGGGCAATAGCACTAAGGCGGAAGGGAGAAAAAGCGGGCGGTGCGGGGCAGATTTAAAAGTCGATCCGAGGTTCATTCGCTGGAGGAAGGGTGGCTATGGGAAGAAATGGTAGGGAGTAGGCTGTGCAACGTCAGGTAGTGCGTGTCGGCCACACGTGTAAACAGGCTCTTGCGGTTTTTTCCTTAGGCGAAGCAGTGGATAAAAATGGTCAGAGAAGGTTGTGAAGAACCATTGGATTGCAGACTGATGGGATTTCAGAAAAGGGGTGGGAATGTCGGAAGGAAAAAGGAAATGAGACTCCTAGACACAACGTGAAAAGAAATCGCAGATAAGGAATGAATTCAGAGTTTTAAGAGTCACTTGGTTTTATTAGGCTGAAATGAATGTATAAACTATTACCTTTTCTTCTAGAACCTTGCAAGGTAACAGAGTCAAGAAACTCAAACACCTAACTCTGAAAAATATACACTAAGCTTAAAGGAATAGCTTAAGAGGACATGCTGCCTAATGTTTGAGCAGTGTCTCTTATGTTTGGTAACCTCTGAACAAAACTCCTACCACTGCATTTTGATTAGACAACTTGTAAAGTTATTAAAATACCTACCCATGTTTTCATTGTATTTAATGGAAAATATTTAATAAGTAAATTCCTAAAGCTCTTTTCTGCAATTCAAGTTATGATGTCTTGAAAGACTTTTAGAAGCTGCAAAAGCAAACAGGCCTAAGTGAGGGTGCCAAAATGTCTGGATTTTGTTAATGAACTAAGTTTAAAAAAAATAAAGAGAAGCAGCTAATTGCTAATTTAGAGTAACTGTCCCTCATAAGCCTTGATGAATAACCCAATTTCTATCTTATTAAAACAGACTAAATTAATAATTATCTAAGTAATTTCTTAGTTCTCTGCTTCACCTGGAAAGCAAACAGGTTGAAGTCATGACTCAGAAGTTTGACTATAAAGAAAATGGTCCCACTAGTTGTATGAAAGCCCTAGCTGATCTAGAACAGGAGCAGCAAATATTTTTGTAAAGAAGAAAAGGGCTAGTCTTATTTGTGTGGCAATTTAATTTTAAAAGAACGGTGTTTTAAGATAAATTAGCCTGAACATTGAAGGCTAGAGGGAGCTGGAGTGTATTTTCTTTCCCTCTGGTAGGTTAGACCCTGGTAAAATAGTTTCTCCTGAGTGCTGGCCTTGTTTAGAAGACCAAAATACTCTGGTGTATTTCAAAATGGCTCCTTTTCCTCTCCCTCTGCCAGAAACACAAGGGAATTGTTCTCTGTTCACTGTGAGGACCTGATAGAGATCCTGGAGGTAAAACTCACAAAAATATGTGGACCTCCCTAGGAATGGGTCCCCCTGGAGTTTTTAACTGTCAGACTTGTCCACACTGAGCCTTCAGCTATTTGTCATTTACATTTGAGGTTTTCCTACCCTGACATTGGTTCCCTAGGCAATTTCTGCTCGTATGTTTCTGCTGTGTTGTGATTCTCTGTATTCACCTATCTCTCTCCAATTTTGGGAACAGTGGTTTCCCTGTGATCTCACTTCTCTGATGGATCTAAGAATTGGTCATATCTCATTTTCTTCAGCTTTTTACTTGTCAGATGAAGTGATGACTTCTAAACTACTTACTTACTGGGCCAGAAACCAAAAGTCTCAGGTGAAGTTCTTAAATATTTGAGTAATGTTTAAAAGGTTGTAAAAGGTGGAAAAAGGCACCTTTACTATTTATTTTTCTATTATGTATAGTGTAAGTACAGGAACTTGTGTCCCTTGTACCTTGCATATTATATGATTCTTAATAGGTTATATGGCAGTAATTCATTTAACAATTATTCAATAAATCTGTTTTCCTTTTCCTCCTATGCACATGGTTAGATTGTTATTAGGCCTGTCTTACAGTCAGGTTTTGTAAGGTATCTGGGTTCTGACCACCCAAATGTGGGTAGAAGCGATGTAAGTACAGGCCTGGCTTATAAAAGCCTTCCACTTAACAGTTTTACTCTTTCCCCCATCACCAAACTAGACAAATAGGATGCAACAAAGGACCACAAGGTCCAGCAAGAAGAAGCCAAAGACAAAAGAAATAGGAGACTCGCTCTGTAAATCATTGCCTAGGGGAACACAAGCTACTAATTAGTAATATCCATTAGAATTCTGCATGATTGAGAAATAAACTGCTGTTTACATCACTGACATTTGAGGGTTTTGCTATTATAGGGAATTTTATTTTAAGTGGCACATGGGTAAGTAGAGAATAGACATTAAACTTAATCTATTGAACTTTGTATCTTCAGGAACATTACAATTGTAACTTGATTTCCTCATGAAATTATTGTTTAATTAAATTTTAAAATATATTTACCTAGATAATCACTGTTACTCATTGAATAGTCTTTGCACGTTACACCTTGTTCCTTTTATAACAAAAGTATGGCATGATGAGGAAATTCAGACATGGAAAGGTGAACTACCTATGGTCACAGCCAGTCAACCCATCTCTTATGACTTCAAGACTCCATGAGAAAGAAAACAGGACACAGAAAGTAAAAAACCATTAATTCTTATAATAATAAAATAACAGAAAATTTTCTGGGTTTAGAGTAATACACACTAAGTAGCTGCACACAGCACTTCTGACTAGCTTCCTAAAGAGTTAACCGCATATAAAGATTTATAATGTAGCTTCGTAGTTAACTGTAAAAAAGTATCTGTCCAAGTCATAGGTGTTATCTCACTATGAAAGCTGGACACAGTATAGTTCATAAGAAGTCCAGTTGGTAGGAAATCAATAATAGTCATGGTTGCTTCAAGTTATGTAAACATATTAGTTTGGTATTCTGAATTCATATATTAACCCAAAGATATTGTTTGAATGTCCACTATGTGGGATATACCATACTAGGCACTGAGGCATGTCTACATAGAAGAAGCTCAGTTTCATTGGAATCAACAGATATAAATGACTAATTAAAATACAAATACAATGGAATATTTATTACTCAGCCATAAGAAAAAATGAACTGCCATTCATGACTACATGGATAGATCTTAAATTTATTTGTCATGCTAAGCAAAATAAGTCAGAAAAAGTTGAGAAACATATGACTTTGTTCATGTGGAATATAAAACTGAAAGCAATAAAATGAACAAGACAAAAACTCACAGACACAACAATTTAGTGGTTACCAAAGGGTAGGGGGAGAGGTGGTGGTAGAAGAGGGTAAAAGGAGTCGAATAATATAGTCATGGAAGGAGAACTGACTCTGAGTTGGTAATACACAATGCAATAATAGACGATGTACTATAGAAATATACACTTGAACTCTGTATAATTTTACTAACCAATGCACCCCAATAAATTTAATAAAAATTTAAAAATAAAAGTATTAGGGCCAGCTGAGTGGTGCAGTGGTTAAGAGCTGGCTTGGGATGCCAGCGGCCCTGGTTCGGATACCACATGAGGGCCAGTGACACTGCCCAATTAAATAAATAAATAAATAAATAATTTTAGAAAAAAAAATAAAAGTATTATATGATTAAATGAAATATCTACAAAGTGCTGTGGGATATGAAAAACTCATTTAGCACTGTGTGAGGACATGATTCAACTTCTACCCAAATGCAAAACAATGTACTTTTTCCACTGACCTAAGTCTTTCAAAGAAAATCAGGAAAGTCCCTGTAATTCTCACTAAAATAAATAGATGCTACCACAAGTGAAATGGCCTAGTTCAAGATCCTATCTAAGGACAGAAAGTCCTACAAACCTCTAGATCAAAATAAATAGGGATAGGCAAGTATAGCAATGGGGCTGAATAATGACCCCAGAAATAAATCTCATTTATGCAGTTTTGATATATGCCAGAAGTGACATTACAAATCAATGGGAAAAGGTTTGCATATATACGTATCAATAATTGGTACTGGGATAATTGCAACCCAGATGGATGAAAATTAAAATTAGATTCCCACTTCATACCTAGGAGTGAAGTCCAAGTATTATGTGGCCTGAAACTTAAAATTTGGGGATCCCTATTTAAGGAAAAAGATAAGAAAATATTATATTTTTGCAAATTTTATAAAAACATACAACCCATATTAAACACTTTACTTGGGCTTCTCCCAGCGCCTTAGAAAGGGCTTGTGCAAATGATAGTCCCTGAAGCTTAGCTTCGTTAGCTTCATGGTAAACTTACTTCTGATCACAACAGATGCAAAAATAAATTCCAGACAGATTATAAACTAAATGTGAAAGGAAAAAGATTTTATAGGAAAAAAATGTTAATTCTTCAGAGGGAACAAACTTTTAAAATAAAACAAAAAATACATGAGTAGGACAAACTATAAAGTAAAAGCTTAAAAAGTTTTATACATTAAAATTAAAGAAGTCTGTTTATCAAAGAACATGTTAAAGTAAAACACAAGCCACAAGCTGGGCGAAGATGTTTGCAAGGTATATTAGTTTACAAAGGCTTAGAACCCGGATTTTATAACAAACTACAAATTAATGAGTTAAAGACAATCCAATAGAAAAAAATACGCAGTTCATAAAAGAAAAAACTCGGATGTCTAATAATCACAAGAAATTGTGTGCAACATCACTGATATTTGGGGGAATGCAATTTAAAATAACAATGACCTATTTCATGCCCATCGTACTGACAACAGTTTCAATGTCTGATGTCAGTGATATGGAATGATTGGAACTATCACTAATACACTGCTAGTGAAGCTGTACAGTGCAGAAGAATTTAGCAATATCCAGCAGAGTTGAACATGCATGTACTCCAGCAATTCCACTTGTAAGTATAGAGAAACTCATATAAGTGCACAAGAAGACATTTTAAACAGTATTTTACAGCACTGTTTGCGGTAGTAAAACAGTGAAAACAGTTGAAAAATCAACAGGAAAAAATGGTTAAACTGTGGTATACAAGGTCAGACAATTAAGTTCACAAACTCATCCTTGAAAAAGTGCTACATACCTCACTGCTGAAGATCACTATGGTCACCTTTGAAATACTCCCTTTGGGAAGCTATACACCAACACCAGTGCCTAGTCCACCCTTCAAAGCAATTTTGGAACCCATTTTCTGGAATGGCCATCAGAGCTGTCATAGTATCCCTTGATGTCCTGAATGTCATCAAAATGTCTTCCTTTCAATATTTCCTTTATCTTTGGGTAAAGAAAGAAGTCACTGGGGGCCAGATCAGGTGAGTAGGGAAGGTGTTCCAATACAGTTATTTGTTTTCTGGCTAAAAACTCCCTCACCTACAGTGCCGTGTATTGTCATGTAAGAACCATGAATTGTTGGCAAAAGTTCAGATCGTGTAACTTTTTCACACAACCTTTTCAGCACTTCCAAATAGTAAACTTGGTTAACTGTTCAGTTGGTACAAATTCATAATGAATAATCCCTCTGATATCAAAAAAGATTAGCAACATCATTGCAACAAGTTCATGAGCTTAATTGTCAGACCTCGTATTCATAGTCATATAATGAAATATTATATATTACTTAAAATGAAAACTCTGACTTTCAAATATTTTACCTACAGTTAGAAATATAGTTTACACCATGGCTCACTGCATGTATAGTATATGTATTGAGAACTCAAAACTAATTGAGTACATGTGATGCATTCTATTTTCTGTTACTTATTTTTTTCTAAATAGTTCATGACCTACTAAATTGATACTGTGAACTACTTAATGGTTTGCAACTCACAGTCTGAAAAAAACACTGAACAAAATTATATATTCATCAACATTAATCTAAAAATACATAAAGTAACAGTAAGTATAGAATATTTTATATATATATATAATATTCTATAGTATGCATATAGTATAAAGTGTATGTGATATGCTATATATTGGGATTGTCGGAAAAGTCATGACATTTTTTCTGTGTTTTTTGTTGCAAAAATGCATCATGACTTTTCCAACAACCCAATAGTATATATATGAGGTGTGATCAAACAAACACAGTGAGTGTTTAAAGAAAAAATATGTTACAGTAAAAGACACATTACCATTAATCCCCTTCAAAATACTCCCCCTCTCTTAGAATACACTTATCCCATTGTTCTTCCCAGTTTCTGAAGTAGTTCTGGAGTCCTCTTTCGTGAATGTCTTTAGTTGGCTGTTATGGCTACCTCAATGTCCTCAATCTATTCAAAACATTTACCTTTCATGGTTGTTTTGACTTGGGGGAAAAGCCAGAAGTCGCATGGTGCCAGATCCAGTGAATAAGGTGAATGAGGATACACCATAATGTTTTTGACAGAAATTGCCATACCAGACGCAATGTGACACAGAGCCTTTCCATTATGATCAAAGCAAAATCCTGATGCCAAGTGCCATCCAACGGAAAGGCAGCACATCAAACCTTAATAACAATGTGTGACAAATTTCAACTTGTTTGGTGCAGTCAGTCGAGTGTGAAGTATGGCGGAGGTGTGTTTTCAAGTGTGCTGTAAATCATGGATCACGAACAATGCATTAACATGAAATGGAGAATGGTATCATCCTCCATCATGACAATGCTCTGTGTCACACATCACTTCTGGTATGGCAATTTCTGTCAAAAACATTACAGTGTGTCCTCATCCACCTGATTCAGGACATTGAGGCAGCCACAACAGCACAGCAAAAGATATGAAAGAAGACTTCCAGAACTGCTTCAGGAAGTGGCAAGAATGATGAGATAAGTGTGTTTGAAGAGAGGGGGAGTATTTTGAGGGTGATTAATGTCAATGCATCTTTTATTGTAATAAATTTTTTTATTTACACTTTCATTGTATTTTTCTATCACACTTCATTGTCATGCATATACACAAATTTCAAGAAATGCTATATATTGTGATAGCTACATGTATATTTAGAAATCATTAAAAGCTTTCATGACAAAGATAAATACCAAATTCAGGAAGTAATTAACTCTATAAAGTAAAAGAGAAAGAAGAATAAAAAGGGAAGGGAATATAGGGTACCTCAATTGTATCTTTAGTGTTTTATTTCTTTTAAAATAAGGCAAAATATTTTTTTAATAAAATAAGGCAAAATATTAATATTTGACAAGAGTTTGGTGGAGGTATAGCTGTTTTTGTGTTTTTATATATGTACAAAATTCTTCATAAAAACAGGAACTCTCACACTACTAGTAGGAATGAAAATGATACACAGTTAACCATTGTTTTTCACTGTTGAGTTTTCTAAAAAGTTACACATAAACTTAACCATACAACCCAGACATTCTACTCCTAAGTATTTACCAAAGAGAAATGAGAAAAGTCCACAAAAAGATTTGTACAAAAAGGTTCAAACAGGATTATTTGTAATACCTAAAATGGTAGAAAAAAATCCAAATATCCATCAACAGGTGGATGGATAAATGAGTTGTGATATAGATATGCAATGGAATACTACTGCAATAAAGTAAGCAAATACTGATACATGCAACTATATGGAAGAAAATCAAAATAATTATGCTGAATGAAAGAAACCAGACAAAAAGAGCAATACTGTATTATTGTACTGATAAAAATACTAGAAAATGCAAACTAATGTTTACTGACATGATCAGTGGGTGCAGGTAGACAGGGTTGTACAGTTGCAGGGGACTATAAAGGGGCATGTGGAAACTTTTGAGGGTGATGAAAATGTATATTTTCTTAATTGTGATAAATTCATAGAATTATACATATTTCAAAATTCAACAAATTATAAATTTTAAATACATATATGCAGTTCATTGTATAGAGTGTATCTAAGTAAGTCTTTTTAAAATAGAAATGAGATCTACATATACTAGCCTAGAAAGAGTCTATAATATCATAGGAGCATTATTCATACAAGCCAAAAAGTGGAAACAATCCAAATGTCCATAAACTGATAGATAAAAATAAAATAAGGTACAGTAATATCTTGGTTTGTGAGCATAATTCGTTCCAGGTACAAACTACTCGTATTGCAAGTCATCGTTCGTTTACCACGTTAAAATGTATTAGAAATTTTTGCTTGTCTTGTGGAACACTCACAAACCATGTTACTTGCAATCCAAGGTTTTACTGTATGTACATATGAGTACAATGGAACATTATTTAGAAATAAAATTAATGAAGTACTGATACATATAATGTGCATGCCCAGAGCTTGATGCATGCTCAGAAGGGATTTGAGTGGACCCTAAGCTTGCATCTCTGACTGATCTTTAGGGTCTGCAGAAGAAGGAAATGAAAGTTAAGGCAGAACTATAGATGGTCTGTCCAAGCATTGAAGGATTGTCACTGTTCAGAGCCAATCTGAAAAAAAAATGACACTTTTTATTTTTTAGCTCAAGGCATTTAATGAAATCTCTCAGGTCACTGGCTGACCACTGAGATAATGCAGCAGAGACTTAGATGACCACAATAAAATAAGAAATACAGTCTTTACAAAAATAGTATAGGAAAGTCGCTACACAAATGGATGACTACAACCCTCAACAAGGAACAACAGCAAACTATGGGGATGAGGGTGGTTCTGATTTCCAGAGTTATTTAAAATGTCCAGTTTTTTGTTTGTTTGTTTGTTTGTTTGTTTGTTTAAAAAATAATCACAAGGTATACAAAGAAGGAGGAATGGATAGCCCATTTATGGGAAAAAAGTGAAAGAAAGCACACCTAGACGTTGGACATACTAGGCAAAGGCTTTAAATCAACTGTCTTAAATACACTCAAAGAGCGTAAGGAAACCATGGGCAAAGAACTAAAGAAAAGCAAAAGAATAACATGAATAAGCAAAGAACATCAGTAAAGAGACAGACATTATGAAAAGAAACCAAATAGGAGTTCTGGAGCTAGAAAAATAAATAGCTAAAATTAAAAATTCACTAGAGAGTTTCAAGAGCAGACTTGAACAGATTGAAAAACGATCAGGAAACTTTAAACTAGGACAACTGTAACCCACTCTGAGGAACACAAAGGAAAAATAATGGGGGGAAAAAACAGAGAAACTTGTGGGACACAATTAGGTATCTCATCATTGTAGGAGTCTCAGAAAAAGAGAATGGGACAGAAAGAATATGACTGAAAACATTCCAAATTTAACATAAGACATGAATCTACAAATCCAAGAAGCTCAACAAATTACAAGTAGAATATATTCCAATAGATTCATACCAGGACACATTGTATTAAAACTGTTAAAACACAAGGAGAGACTGAACAAGCAGCAAGAGAAAAGTGGCTTGACATGCACAGGGGCTGCTCTATAAGATTAACAGCCTAGAGTCCCCGAGACAGCATAGCTGCAGCCCCTGCTGCAGTGGGCTGCCATAGGCTACAGTGAGTGGCCGGCAGCCAGCATGCATGGCTGGCAGCTGACTTGAGCTGCTAAGAGCCACTGTGAGCGGCCATCCAGAAGCCAGCTACTGATCTGCCTCACCCGAGAAAAGCTCAATGATGATACCTACATGGGCCAGTGAAGCAATGTCCTCCACAACTAGACTGAAGAACAAAAGAACAACAAATTGTCTGTTCCCCTTCTCCTGTTCCCCAATAAAACCTTTAAAAAAAAAAAGATTACAGCCTATTTCTCAACAGAAACCATGGAGGACTGAAGGCTTTGGGACAACATATTGGGTTGTAAGAAAACTCATGATGTATTTTGTCTATTTTTTCAAAGGTCATTTATTTATATAAAGAACAAAGATCAATCAATGATATACTGCCCATTTTGTTCAATAACCTTTTGCCATCTTTCAGTGAGCTTCATAATTCCTCGTTCATAGAAGGACCTGTCTTTATTTGCAAAAAACTGAACAAGGTGCTGATTTACAGCCTCATCTGAATTGAACGTTATACCAAGCAAGGAGTTTTGAAGAAAGCAAAAGAAGTGGAAGTCTGATGGCACAAGGTCAAGCGAGTATGGTGGGTGTGGCAACACATCCCATCCAAGCTCCAATAATTTTTGGGGTTTTTTTGTTTGTTTTGTGGGGTTTTTTTGTTTGTTTGTTTTTTAGCTGAGCCATCCTACCATCTGTTGGCAGCTCAGCGGCAGCTCAGCTTGGGCCTGGAATTGATCCAGTGACCCTGTTGCTCAGAGCTTGCACTTTTTTTAAAAAAAAAAAGATTTTATTGGGGAATTAGGGGAGGGGAACAGCGTTGGGGAATCAGGGAAGGGGAACAGACAAGTTGCTGTCCTTTTGTTCGTCACTCTAGTTGCTGAGGATGTTGCTTCACTGGCCCATGTTGGTACCGTCATTGTGCTCTTCCCAGATGAGGCAGATGGGTCGCCGGCCTCTGGATGTTGCTCACTGCTGCTATTGGCAGCTCATGCTGGTTGCCAGCTGCTCAGCTGGCTGCCACCCACTCACTGTAGCCTATTGCACCCCATTGCAGCAGGGGCTGCAGCCTACACCGTCGCCAGGGCTCGCACAGCCCAGCTCCAGGTGGAGCTGTTGTTAGCTGTAGAGGGCAGTGTCACTGGCCCTCATATGTGGGATCTGAACCGGGGCCGCTGGCATCCCAAAACCAGCTCTTAACCAATGCGCCACTCGGCCGGCCCCAGAGCTTGCACTTTTGAATGAGCTGTTAACCAACTGAGCCACTCAGCCAGCCCAGACGCTCCAATAATTTTTCACAGGCAATCAAACTCGTGTGTTGTCTCCCATTGTCACGATGAAACACAACTCCTTTACAATGAACAAGCTCTGGATGTTTCTGGATGCTGGATTCGTTCAAACTGCCCAACTGTCGACAGTACTCATTCAAATTGATTATGTGGTTCCTTGGTAGGAGCTCGAAAAACACAACACTTTTAAAATCCCACCACACTGAGAGCATAACCTTCCTCTGATGAATTTCTACTTTCGATATCATTTGAGGCGAATCATCAGGTCGGAATCAAGACTGTTTGCTCACCACATTGTTACAAACAATCCGCTTTTCATCACCAGTTATCAGTCGCTTCAAAAAAGGAACATTTTCGGGCCAGCCAAGTGGTGCGTTGGTTAAGAGCTGGCTTGGGCGCCAGCGGCCCTGGTTCGGATCCCACAGGGGGGCCAGTGACACTGCCCTCTACAGCTAAGATGGTGAACAACAGCTCCACCTGGAACTGGGCTACTGTGATTCCCCGGGACAGCACAGCTGCAGTCCCTGCTGCAGTGGGCTGCCATAGGCTACAGTGAGTGGCCGGCAGCCAGCGTGAGTGACTGGCATCCGATGTGAGCTGCCAAGAGCCACTGTGAGCGGCCATGCAGAGGTTGGCGACTGATCTGCCTCACCGGAGAAGAGCGCAATGGTGATACCAACATGGGCCAGTGAAGTAATGTCCTCCACAACTAGACTGAAGAACAAAAGGACAGCAACTTGTCTGTTCCCCTTCCCTGATTCTCCAATGCTGTTCTCCTCCCCCAATTCCCCAATAAAATCTTTAAAAAAAAAAAGGATCATTTTCCTCACATTTAATGAGTATATTGCAGATGTTTCTATGCACCATCAAATGAACTTCTTTGAGTTCATGCGGAACCCAAACATCAAGCTTGCTTACATATCCCAGGTTTTCAGGTGGTCGTGAACACTTGAATGATGGATGTTCAATGTTTTGCAATCTCTCGTATCATGTAACATGACTCAATCAATGCCTTTATTTTGTCATCATCAACCTCGGTGGGCCTCCCTGACCGAGGAGCGTTGTTGAGATCAAAATTACCAGCACGGAATTTCGTGAACCATCATTGTCACTGACGTTCTTGTAGAGCATTTGTCACTGTAACCTTTATGCAACTTTTCACAAGCTTGATGTGTGTTCTTCTCTTTATGGAAGTAAAACAGTAAAATATGGCAAAAGTGCACAGTTTGTTCTTCCATCTTCAACTTGTTGTAAAATCTCCAAAACTCAACCAAATCACTCAATTTTTTTTTTAGAATGAAGCTGGAACTGTCAGCTGTCAAATGACATAGCAATAACATAGATGTGAATGACTCTAGTACTTCCAAAGATGAACTAGTGTCATCTGTCACAAACATGCTTCATGACTTTCCAACAACCATACACACACACACACACCAGGGGTACCAAAAAATATATATACAAGTGGACACTTTGGTCAACATTGCTCAAGCAGTAGTTCACCATAATCAGAAGTGTCTGGGCACTGATGGTACTACTTTGAGCACCTCTTGTAACTGCAGAAGTCACACGTGACTTGTATTCATCTTTTTTTCGGTGTATATTATTACAATTTTAATACAGTTTTTCCCTTTCTTAAAATATGTATACATTTTTTGGCACCCTCTGTTTGTATATGTATACTAAATTATATATATAATATATATTTTTATATGTGAAAATATATAAAATTATGTGTATATATATAGTTATAGTCATTTAGGACAATATTTAAGGCAGGTGGGAAGCACATTGGACTTACAGATCTGAATCCCAAGCCTGACTCTACCCATGATTTTATGTCGCTTTGAATCTCTAGACATTAGTTAACTTACCTTATATTTCACAGCTTGAGAGACCTTAAGTCTTTTTAAAGTTTAAAGTTCTATGAAATCATTACTCTATTACTATACTAATCCAGTTATATCTGAAAAGAATACATGGGGAAATGAGGAAGCATTCAAATTATTTCTTAATGATTAATAAAACTTTACTGAAATGAAAATAACTTTTTAAAACCTACCATTTCATTATAACTAAAATGCTGTCTCACAGAACTTATGAGGCTGTGCAAACTCAGTAAATACAGTGAAAACTTCTTATAAATTACCTCACTGTGCCACAGAATTGATTTTATTTAAACATCCCATACTGATGCATCACTTTTGTATATAGAAGGTGCATAATTTTTTTCAGATTATTTTGAAAGCCTATAATGTAGTGTTATTTTAATCTCCTAATGTTAGAATTATTTGAGGACCCTTCATTTCTGTTAGTGTTCATTAAATGGTCCTGATTTTTCTTAAAACACACACACACACACACACACACTTTTTAAGCTTAGCATTTCACCAAAAATATTGAACACATTAACTTTGTAAATGTAAAGTTTATGTATGAGCAATAATCAAATTTAGGGTAATTCTGTGTAAGGGTATCTTCCATAGTCATTACATACTTCTAAACATACCATAAACATAAGAAAAATTAAAGGGGAAAATATTTTGTCTAATATACCTATCTATGCCAAATTAAATTTAAAAAATTTTTTTCAATAGCAAGTAAATAATTTATGAAAGTTCATTCTCAGGCCAGCTATGTATAAATCTGACCTTCTGAGTTGTCCATAGGGTGTACATTAGATTAAAACGTTTGCTTTCTTATTCACTCTGACAGTAGTAGAACCTAAAAGACTCTGAACTTCACTTGGGCCTGAAATGTCAAGGATATGATAATCCTGTAATTTGAAGAGTACAGTAATATTTACCAGCTTTTTTTGTTTTACTTTTTATGTGAAAGCACAAAATGCCTTTGTAATACTTAAAACTGTCAGATCTATAATAATAGAGGAAAATAATAAAATAATCAGGGCTAACTATAAGCTTTACATAAAGTTATAATAATTTCTTCTATCACTTAAAAATTTTAGCATAGAAAAAGCATCACAAATAATACTATAACAAGTACCCTTGGGGGAAAAGGAAACATCATCATATCCTATTATTTGGCATGTGACCAAAAAAATTACCTTTCTCCAGTTTCCAATAAAATGAGTACAAACCTCAAAATACCTCTCACCTATCTGAATAAAAGTTTTAAAGCTATTATATTTTCTTACATTAACAGCTTTTGGGAGGTAAGAACTGCATTATGTTTTTTTCTGTACGCTTCTACATTTAAAATACTATTATTGCTAGATTTTTACCTGACAAACTAATTTGGTTTAGTATCTTCCAAAGTGTAAACACTTCTATTTTAAAATTTTGTTAATACTCTCATCACATCAAAATTTAAGGAAATTCTTTTTATCATCCAAAAGGTATTGTGGTAATACTTGTTTTATAGGTTTACAAACTTTTCTTCATATTATTTGCTCTTACATCTCCTGCCTGCCATTTTCTTTAGTTTTAGTGTATTTTAAATTTCTTAAAAATGGTAGAATAAAACAAAGAAATGTGTGTCAACATTAAAATTTTAACTATCCATCTCCTTAATCTACTGAAGTAAACTTTTGTCAAGGCATTTTATGTCACTAGTATTTTATGTAGAAAAAAATAGTAGGGGAACAATAGTATCTGACACCTTTCAAGTGTACTTTGAACTATGTTGGTTTAGTGTCATTTATTGACTACTTGAATTAGAGAACCCCTGCCCATATCAGTAACAACCAGTCCAAACTATATGGTAACTTTAACATCTAAAGCACATCACAGGAATCACTATCATCAGTTGATAGGAAGGAAGACTGCACAGAAAAATGATTATCTTTAATAGATGGTTGTGTTTGATGAAAAGAAAATTAAAATTCTAAATGTAAGTCAATAGAATCCAAAAGCCATTGCTTTCAAGGGAAGTTTGACATTATGTTTTCCACTTTCAGAATTCTTTCACCATTATAAGCGTTATCCTTTTCTGATTCAATTCTTTCTTTCTTCCTTTTTAAAGTTATTCCTAAACACATTAGCCTAGATGAGCTAATTTCAGATTGCTTATTTACCTACTCATAGATTTATATGCCACCTGCTTTTGCTTTCTCTACAGATGCAAAGTCAACCTCTGGGGCAAAATTCCACCTTTCTCTTTCTGCCACACAAGTGGTAAATAACATTACCCAATAAATTTTAGCATTTCCCCAAATGTGTAGGATACAAAAAATGTATTCATTCGTGTGAGATATAAAAATGTACACTCACACTTCTGAAATCAACAGCCAACCATTTCACACTTGGGCCAAAGGCAAACAAACATAATTCTCACTGGCAGCTGGACAACATTCCAAGCTGCCACCACATTAATTAACTCACCTCAATCAGATTCCACTTCAACTTGCACAGCTTGCTGCCAAGACGCCTAGCAATAAATTGTTAGGTTAAATACTGAACAAGGTAGGGAAATACCATATGGTATGTTGTTATAAAGGGTGGGATATTCTTGTTTAACACTAGTAGCAGCGTTTGCCATTTACTTTCTATTGTTGTCTCTTGTGATTTGAGAAAAATGAGTATATGCTCTTGTTGATAAATGATCTTGCTTGTCTTATTGTGAAGGGGAACGGGATAGTAACAAGATAACAAAATACCTTTGTTCACAAGCTTCTTTAGTTGATACTCCCTATATTTCAAGGCAACAGCTTACGTAACAAGTACTGGGAACTCTTTAATGGTAAATTATTGTTTAAATTTGAGGAGAATGTCAAGGAACAAAGAACTCAAACTCCTTTTTCATTGAGATTTTTTGGGAATTTATGAATAAATATCACTTAATAGTTGAAAAAAGTCTAACCTGGGAGTGAAAATATTTGAGGCTGAGTCCAGTTCCTGCCTCTGACTGGCTGTCACTTTGGCCAAATCTCTTGGCTTCTCTGACATTATTTCCTCATCTGTCATCTGAAGCAGTTGGACTAGATGTGTGGTTCCCAAACCTTAATGTACATATCAATTTAAGAAGCTTGTTTAAAATTTAGGTTCTTGATGCTATGCGAAAGGATTAAAATTGATTAGGTTTGATGTGGAGCCTGAGTCTGCATTTGTAATGAGCAAGAAATTCTGCTGATAGAGGACTCACACTTTGAAAAACATTGCACTATGTGATATCTGAGATTCCCCTTACCTCTGACACTGTATTGTTTTACTTAGCAGTCCATGTCATTGCTTTATAACTTGTGGTATGATTTTGGAAAGAGGTATAATTGGGAGTGTTGATTCAGGACTTAATCACATTAGGTAGTTCAAATATCTAGTGGAAAAGACTGAAAACACCAGAATACAACTGACTACCCAGAGTCATGTAAGTGTTTGCCTGGGGTTATGGGATGGGTGACAGGGGTGATAGCTGACAGGCTGCTACCTCTAAAAATCCTGAGTGTGTGTGTGTGTGTGTGTGTGTGTGTTCTAAATCTAGACAAAGGAAAACATAGAAAGCCATCCTACTTATCAGCTTTATTCACATTCTTTATCACACATCCAACAGAAGTCTTTCTTTTAAGGGTATTATAATGTATGCTTGTTTCATTTATTTTGTTTCTTATGTATCTGGTGCATTTTGCTTATATTTTACATGCTAGAAATCAGAAAAATATTCTGTACTTGTTTGCAAGATTATAAAAGGCTAGGAACTTTTGGAAATCTCATTCTTCCTAGCTTCTAGGATGTGATTTGATAAGGAAAGAAAAAGGCTCTTACTAGAATACACTTCCAGTTTATATCAAATAGGTACTTATGGATTTATACTAAGCCATGTATCTACTTCCATCTGATCACTCTTATGACCAGCAGAGAGCTATTCCATAACACACTTGTCTGCAGATGGCCTTAAATTAGAAGAACAACCTTAACCGGCCCACATAAAATTATATGCAACACAGGCCTTTCTCATCATGTTTCAAGCTCAACAGATGTGAAGCCTCAAAAACAGAATTCAGGGGTGACCAGTTAGCTTACTTCGTTAGAGCATGGTACTGATAGCACCAAGGTTGCTGGTTTGATCCCTGCATGGGCCACTGTGAGCTGCGCCCTCCTTAAAAGAGTCATTGTAGAATGAAAGCAGTATGTAACCAATGGCCATGACTGTTCCCCAATAAAAATATTAAAATTAAACAAACAGACTTCATTACTTCACAATTTAAAATTGTGAACTCACCTTTGTTCTTAATTTTATCAATGGAGAATGTAAAAAGGCAATGCAGTAGTTGCTTTACTATTGAATCTTCACCATAGAAACCTGATTCTCTTAGATTTAATCAGCTCCTTGCAAGTTACCCTAATGACCACAAAATCCCCAAGTTCTAATCATGTTCTTTAAAGTATGCATCAATGGTCTCTTATTGATCTTTGTATTCTCCTCAGCTGCTAAAATCAAGCTCTTTACTCAATAAAGCAATGTTGGACTGAAGATATTCTGGCAGAGAAGGAAGAATTAAATCATGTTGCAGACTTCTTCATCCCCTGCAGGTGGTGCTGGGAGACAGGTTCTTTATTTATTTACTTATTTAATCATCATTATTTGGGCTAGTAAAGGTGTTCCTTGTATTTGGTTTAAAGCTGTTACCAAAATTTCTTCCTCCCCACCTCTATAGTTATTGAGTCACAAAGGAGAACAAAAACACTGAAAAGGATGATCCAAGTTATGAGAAGAGAGACACAGATAATTGATGGCATCTCCCAGGCCTGGCAGTGGAGAAATGCTGTAGGGATTCAGGGGAACAAAGTTGTATACTTGTACTTTCAAAAAGAGAACCTATATTAAGGAGATTATTCTTTGGTACTGTCTGCCTCCCCAGAACTATTGTATTAACTCTAGTACTATGTTTGTTATCCCTATACTTCTAGTATTTCTCACGACGGTTAGATATAACTTGTTGATATTTATACTTGTTGATAAAGGTCTTCAACCCGTAAGACTTCCTGTCCACCTTAGAACCTTTCCATCACACCTCCCAGTCAGAGTCAGCTACCTTCTCCTCTGTGTTCCTCCAGCTCAAAGAAGGTATTACTTATCGGGGTGATCACTTCATAAGTTATATAAATGTCTAATCACTATGTTGGACACCTGAAACTAACATAATATTGTATGTCATCTGTAATTGAAAAATAAAAAAATTTAAAAATAAAGTTATTACTTATCTTCTAATATCTGAGATTGTCATTGTTATCTTTGTATCGCTAGTTCTTAACTTGATGCTTGAAGTGTAGTAGGCACTAAATAAATTAAATGAATAAAAGCAATCAATAAACCTATACTAATAGATAATTTAGCACATAATTTAGAATTCCCTGGAACCAAATATGCATTTCTTTTCCATCACTCCTGCCCTGAAACTTTCTGAAGGCAAAATTAGAGGTCAATAACTATAGTCATAATTAAGAAAGCTGATATTTTTTTAATTAACATAGTACAATTCCACAGCCTACATTTCTAGACATATCTTTCCATCTCACCCTATCTGAATTTTTCAAAACTACCAGACTGGTCTGTTCACTCTAATGTGCCTTACACTTTCCCACATCTTAGGCTATATCATCCCTCTATTTTGCCCTCAGTTTATTTTAATCAGTAATTCTCAAAATGGTTCTCAGGAGGCCCATGACATTCTATGTTCATAATAATACTAAGATGCTAATTTGCCTTTTCACTCTCCTTCTCTCACAAATGTTGGAGTTTTCCGGAGGTTATATGACATGTGATATCACAACAGACGCAGATATGAGAATACAGCTGTCTTCTATTAAACCATATATAAAATGCAAAATGTAAAACAATACCATTTTCCTCATTGAATGATTTTGTTTAGAAAAATAGTTATTTTTTCATAAATTTTATGTTATTTAATTTATAATAAATACTTCTAAATTGTCTTGATTTTAATTTCTAGTATGGTAAATATGGAGAGATATAACCCAAAGAACAAACGCTCTTTGAGCTCTTCAGTAATTTTGAAGAGTATTATAAGGGGGTCCTAAGGCCAAAGGATTTGACAATCCTGATCTACATCTTCTGTAGCCCTTAAAGTCCAAATGAAAGTCTTCCTCCTTGATAAGCTCTTTGATCACTGCAACTAGGGAGGATCTCCTCTGTCTACTCTGAATACCTAGAGCACTTAATGGCTCTTTTGCACCATTCACCTAGTACAAACCTGTGCCAAAAAGGAATTCATATTATACTGATTAAGAATGGTATTTTAAAACTTCATGTTTGATGGTGAATCATAAACAATCCTTTTACTTTCCAGTCTCTGATTATAGTCTCCCAGCTTCAAAGGAAAAGAAAATTTTTTTTGACTTTCCAATCTACTATTTATATATATACATAAAACATTTGTTATGTATTTTCATTATAAACCTGATAAATGTTCATTGAAAAAGAATGAATCAAAAAATTAGAAAATTTTTTAATTTAATTAAATTC
Organism: Aselliscus stoliczkanus; assembly: GCA_033961575.1. Lineage (NCBI taxonomy): Eukaryota > Metazoa > Chordata > Mammalia > Chiroptera > Hipposideridae > Aselliscus > Aselliscus stoliczkanus. The sequence continues at coordinate 32,981,878 of CM066731.1, forward strand.
ACCCACGGGCCGGCTGAGTGGCACATTGGTTAAGAGTTGGCTTGGGACGCCAGCTCTGAGCACGAGGGCCCGGGTTCTGATCCCACATGAGAGCCAGTGACGCTGCACCCTCTACAGCTAATACGGTGAACAACAGCTCAACCTGGAGCAGGGCTGCAGTGAGTCACAGGCTACAGCATAGGCTGCAGCAGGGCTGCAGTGGGCTGCCAGTGAACTACCATGAGTGGCCGGCAGCCATGTGAGCCGCCGTGAGCAGCCATCCAATGCCCGGTGAGCAACTGCCTCACCCGGGAAGAGCGCAATAATCACAGTACCAACATGGGCCAGTGAAGCAGTGTCCTCCACAACTAGACTGAAGAACAAGAAGACTTGTCTGTTCCCCTTCCTCGATTACCCAACGCTGTTCCCCTCCCCCAATTCCCCTATAAAATCTTTAAAAAAAAAAAATTCACCCACACCATCAACCTGAGGTAACACCTAATATTTTAGTGTACATATCTCTAGTCTCCTACTATTCATATATTTTTCACTAAATTAAGTTATACTGATCATACTGTTATCATTTATATATATTGTTTTCTAAAATGCTTTTTTGTTTCTTGCATTTACTATCATGTGGTTTCATATAAGGGGATTTAAAGAAACTGGTAGGGTCAGCCAAGTGGCGCGGTGGTTAAGCGCTGGCTTGGGAAGCCAGCGGCCCTGGTTCGGTCCCACATGTGAGGGCCAGTAACACTGCCCTCAAAAAAAAAAAAAAGAAAGAAAGTAAAGAAACTGGTATACTCATTTTAATAAGTGGGTTGTAGATTCATAGGTATTAATTTTTTTGTTTAAATATATACATTTTAATTCTTTTTTTGAAGGATAATTTTATAATAAATTGAGTTTGCATAATAAATTGTTTTTTGAATAACATATGATCAACATTTTTCTATGTCATTAAGTATTTATTACTTCACCTTCAGAAGGTAATTGTATAATATATTGTCTAGGATTTACTTAATCTATGTTTAACCCTACTATTAGGCATTGAAATTATTCAAATTTTTCAAAACTACAAATAATGCTTGAATTTTCTTCCTTGTATATACATTTTGCATACATCTTCAGTGATTTCTTTAGAATAAATTTAGAATTAGTAGGCCAGGAGTTATAAACAATTTTTGAGACATTCAATCCAAAAATATAATCATCTTTGATGCCACTTTTCCTTCCTTACTAGAAGAAAATCAAAACTGTGACTTAGGTAAAAAAGGAAAAGAGTTTGAGGTAATGAGAAAAAGGTGGGAAAGCACATAGAAGGAAAACTCATAAAGAATAATTGCTGCCAAAGAAGAGAGAAGAGTGGGAAGCATGAATGGAATTGAAGAATGCCTGCACAGAGATAAAACAACACATGCTAAAGAGGGGTTTTAGAGTCAAACATACTCTAAACGTGCATTTAAAACAACTCACCCACTAATTATCTATGTTATGTTAAGCAAGTTATATAACTTCTCTAAGCCCCTATTTCCTTATCTGTAAATGTAAAAAGCAAATGACTTGGCAAATAGTAGGCACATAACAAATGTTTCCTTCCTTCTGAGGAAATGGAATAAAAGATATGGAGAGGTGGGGGGAGGAGGAACTGGAAATAAATAATAAATAATTAATTTTGGAAAAACAAAACTTAAAGAAAATCAAATTTTATTTCACAAATTACTACTTTTGTATAAAGTTCTTATGTAACATTAATGATGAAATAGAAAAATGACAGAAACCAAAGACATACATTAAATGAAAATTCTCTTATCAGAGAGAAAAGTGGATTAATACGTGGTAACAAAAAAGAATTCCAGATCTTAAAAATTAAATGTTGACTCAAAATATTTGCAGAAGATGTTTTTTTTGTCTTGGTATCGCTGCTTAATAAAATCCTTGCTGTGGTTTGAAGAAAAAATAAATTAAAAAGATGCTGATGAGTAAAAAGGAGATGATTTGGAGTACTTTATATTCACTAAACCAGTTTTTAAATTGGAAATTGGAAACAAATCTGCTTCAATACTCATTATTTTGACTGACCCTGAGCCCCTGAAGGCCTACACTTTATGCTTGTTCTGTAACCCTACTATTAGACATTGAAATTATTCTAATTTTTTCAAAACTACAAATAATGCTTGGATTTTCTCACACACATGCACATACCTTATCTTTCTCTTTTATCAAGCAAAGAAGCAGGTGGAAACACCCTTTAACCACTCTGCTTTCAATCACTTAACTTCTGGTCTTTGGTTTCTCTTCCACAAACAAAAGATAATACTAGGAGTAAGAATCTCCTTTCTTGAATTTCTGTAGCTGGACTAGAAATCTTGAGAAAACAGGTTGTCTTTTTCTCATGAAATGTTTTGGCACTTATGCTTATAACTGTGCCAAGAATATCTTGAGACATTTTAGTTGGCTTTTCCACTTAAAAAATCTAAATAAAACCTGCCTGCTCAGAGGTAAAAGCACATCACCAAAAATTTAATATGATTCAAAAAGAAAGTTAATCAAATCCTAAATGAGTTTTATTTTAATTAAGAGTAAAAACTTGAATCAGTGTTTTATTTTTATTTTTTTTAGAGGGCAGTGTCACTGGCCCTCATATGTGGGATCCGAACCCAGGCCGCTGGCATCCCAAGCCAGCTCTTAACCACTACGCCACTTGGCCGGCCCTTGAATCAGTTTTTATTTATTTTGCCATGCATTCCTACAGTTTTTAATGGCTAACTAAGTTTCAGACCGGTGGGACGCTCACCCTTACAGGTGGCAGAAAACTCACTCTACTCGTTTCTTTATTTGACTCCTCTTGGAGGCGAGTACTACAGATAAGCCTTTTCACATAGCAAAATTTCTTTAGGCACCTACCAAGATACATTAAAATATTATATAGCAAACATATCATATTTGTTGAAGATGGTAATCTTCTACAAAATGGAAGAATAAATAACCAGTTGAGAAAAGGAATGGATGATGATTAAAGATCATTTTAATTCCAATGTAACAGAAGCACAAGTGGGGTTAGAGCACACCTCTAAATATTCTGGACTGCTCAGGCTATCCATTAATCTCATCTTGTCCCACTCAGCAACAATATCTTCCAGGCAATTTTGTTTTTATCTTCTCACTTTCCTAGTATCCATCTTCCCAGAACTCTGAAGTAATTGGGAATCATAATACAGACTAGTTAAGATCATTTCTAGTTCCTAAGTCAAATTAGTTTATTTACCTCATTCCTTCCTTTGGTAATTCTCTCTACCGTTAACCCCAATATGCAGACTTCAATTTAACAAAATAGTTTGATTACACCCTCATGTCAATGGAATTCTTAGATGGTGATTAGTATGTAAATTTTCTGGCTCTCTGTTTTCCAAAAATGTTAACCAGGTCTTAGACAGTCTCAGCAAATATAATAAAATAATCTTACAAAAAGTGCTGCTTAGTCTGTACTAAAATTCTAAAATTCTTCATTCAGAGATAGTACTATTCATTGTCTTTTCTATACCTGAATTATAGATCCCTTGACAACAATGATAGTATCCTTTTAAGATGTCCAGTTCTCTTAAACATATCAAATGCATTGAGTTTTTCAGGCCATGAAGATATTTTTGATATAAAAATTTGCATCTCCCTAATAGGAAGACATAAAATCAACATTATATATTATGAACCAGCTGATTATGGGTAATACTTTCCTTACATCCAAGTAAAAAAAAATATTTACTAATAATACTGTATATCCCAGCTCTGCACTGTCCAATATCTTAGCCACTAGTCACACGTGACTATTTACGTTTAAATTAACAAAAAATTAAATGAAATTATAAATTGAGTTCCTCAGTCATATTAGCCACATTTCAAATGCTCAGTAGCCACATGTAGCTATAACACACCCTATTGGACAGCACAGATAGAACATTTACATCATTGCTGGCAGTTTTATTGGACAACACTGGTCTAGATAAATTAAATATAGCATCGGACAATAATCAGTATAATTATTAGCCAATCATAAATGAATTAGCTATGTCTAAAATAGTGAGGGCCGGCTGAGTGGTGCAGTGGTTAAGCGCTGTCTTGGAAAGCCAGCGACCCCGGTTCAGTCCCACATACGAGGGCCAGTGACACTGCCCTCAAAAAAATAAAAAAAATAAATGAAAATACATAAAATGGTGATTACTTCTATACCTTTTATAATAAAGTGATCAAATGACTTCATATACTCATAATTAAGTAGCTTAAAAATTAGTGTTAATTGAACAATTTAGCAAAAATGCAGTGGAGATCTGTTTTAACTGACATAAACTATAAAACATTTCTGACTTTCATCCTTCCTGTTATAAATTCATAAGTGCATGTGTACCCTTCAAAATGTATATGAGCCTCACTGCTTTTAAAATGCTTTCCTCCCATGTTCTAGGGAAATTCTTCTCCCAAAAAGATATGTGGAATGAGTCAAGTTCTATGAGAGTGGATGGAAGTGAGATTAACATTAATATGCCTTCTTGAATGTGTTTAAATTCTGTTGTCTTTTTAAATTCTTTGAGAGGTTAAACTTCATGAACTGTAGAAATGTAGAAAACTGGCCTGATGAAAGCAAATTTTTTTCCTATCGCCATCTTTCCAAGAACGTGGACAGTCAGAGCGTTCCAATATATCTCCTGCCAAAGGTTTTTGGAGAATGACTACAGACTGAGGTTGTTCTGGAGCTGGAATTAGTTAGCTGATTTTTCTTTCTGTTGTCAGTATCACTGGGAAATACACCTGCTACACAGAGCATATCATTTTTAAAATGATCTGAGAGTATTACTCATACCCCAAACTGTCCGAGTCAGACAGCTTCACAAAGCAAATAGACAATTACCTTGATTCGGAATTTTCAGGATGTTATGCTGTGGCTCACTCTGTCATCATGAATAGATTTAGAATAGGAAAGAGAAGTTTGGGCTTTTGGATCAGTTGCATTCTATCAATAAAGCTATCAGTAACTCATAATGTTCTTTTATGTTTGGCATAGCTTTTTCTTTTATCAGCACCTTTCACAGCACATAAAACGTTTTTTATATAGAGTTAAGAAAAGTTCAATTCAGCAGATATTTTTAAAACACTTTCAGTCACAAAGCCAACTACAATTTGTCCTCTGCCCTCAAGGAGCTCATTCTCTAATGAATGATGGCAATGAATAAACATTGTTATGATAGAGTTAAGCAAAAACTTCAAAGAAAAAAAAAATCAGAGACAGTCAAATGACCAGACTTTCGGGAAGTAATGATATTCAAGCAAAGTCTTGAAAGATGAAAACCTTTCTAGCAAGGAAAGGAAGAGGTGAGAAAGAGAAAAAGTTTTAGGCAAGGAAAAACAAGCCACAGCACAGAGGTGAGAAAACAGCACAGTAAATTCTGGGAATTACTTGTAGTCTCATACTGCCAAAATACAAGTAAAGAGGCAGGTAGTCAAAGGTTAGATCATTGTACTCAATGCTAATATTAATATTTCTCTGTAGGTGATGGGGAGTTATTAAATAGTTTTTAAGGAGGAATGATGTGTTCACGTTTATATTTTAAATGGATAACTTCGTTAGATACTGGAAACCATACTGATAGTAATATGGAAGCAGCAAATTTGAGAAATGCTAGGAACAAAGAGAGCATGGCCTAGTGGGATTAACACAGACTCCAAGTAATTTTCAAAAGTAGTAATAATTGAGGCATGAAATAAAAGGGAAACTAAATGTGGAGAGAATCAAGATTCTCAGGAGTCAGGAAGGGTTTTTCTTTGTTTTGTTTCAGTTGTTTGGTTGGTCAGTTTTTATTAGAGCCTCTACAAAAGATAAAGTAACTAGAAAACAGAAATGGGAAAATACAATACAAAAATTTTAGAAAAGAAATTATCACATGAAAAATAAAGAAATAAAGCAGTGATAGTATAGCCAGAAAAATCCTGATAATGAATCTGAGCAAACCAAAAGTCAAGTACTAACCTGTACTAAGGAAATCCAACACACAGTCAGAGATCTTCATTAATGATACAGAGCTGAGGTGCAGACAAGCAATTCTCTTGGTTAAGTAAATGATGTAATTATACTGAGGGAAACAGAAAAACAGATTAAAAATTAACACATTTTAGGGCCGGCGACTGGCTCAGTTGGTTAAGAGCGCGCTCAAGAGTGCAAGCTAAGCTCTGAGCAGCAGCAGTTTGATGCCCAGCCTGAGCTGAGCTGCTGCTGAGCTGCCAACAGGTAGCAGGATGGCTCAGTTTAAAAAAAAAAAAAAAAATTAACACATTTCTAAGAAATCACAAAATAAGCAGAGGAAAACATAAGTTAACTTCAAATTAAGCCCTAGATCTCTATGACTCCAAGAGCTGTGGTATTCAAACCCGAATCTACTAGAAAATTAGTAGATTTTTTTTCTGTAAATGGATACCATAAAAATTCTGTAAATGGATGCCATAAAAAATTCTGTTGCCAGTCAGGTACTTTAAAGAGGAGGCAAAAAATTTATTTGACTTAAAAATAAATAGAATTTCTTAAAATAGTACTGTACGGTTTCCTGCCTTCAAAACATTCATGACACCATCTGCATCTTGAGGGTTTGGACAAGTACTTTTATTGCTTTTGTAGATGCTCCAACAAAATATCACATACACACACACCAAAAAGAAAAAAAAAACACAAAAAAACTTTTCAAAACTGTTTTAATTACTTATTTCTCCAAAATGAGCAGATTAATGACCAAAAGAATGAAAGTAAATTGGTGCTGAATAGGAAATCCAACCAACAAAGAAAATAATAATAATGTGCAGAAATTGGAAGCAAAATCTTTTCTTGCTCTTGAGAAAATACGGCCAAAAAAACTTTAGCTGATGTTGGATTATTGTGCACAAACAGTTCCTGACTCGTTCACCAAGTGAAACAAAAGTTGCAAATGTTTTTCTATTCCTCTTCTAACATTTTGGGAAAGATTCCTGAAAGGAAAAAAAAAGAATCTTAATTTAATTAAATCACACACACACACACACACACACACACACACACACAAGAACTCACATGCTTTCACCCTCTTTAGGAAGAGTTAAACAATTTGAATACCTCCCATTTATATAATTTTGAATCGCAAAAGCGTGAATTTTCTTTAATGTCTAAAGAAAGAGGGCTCTAGTCATTATAATGGGGTCACATTTTTTGATATGGAAAACAATAAAACAAATAATTTGAGAGAAAACTATGAAGAAAGCTATAGCAATATTATAAATAAGTAAAATATAATTATCTGTATGGGATCTAAATTATTCACTTTGAATGCCTTTTGTACTATTTTATCTTCAACTGGATAAATTTCTCCTTTTGGGTAAAATATCTGAAAAATAAAGAAATATAAATATTATTTATCTGATATAGGACAAAATATAATCAAAACTGTATCATTCAAAGAAACTGCTATTACTCAAATAACCAAATGTCCTGTTATTACATAATTATATATTGAATAATTCTAACTGTCATAATTCAAAATATGGAATTTAAATATTCAATCCCATAGAATAACTGTCAAATTAAATAATTATTTTGAAATTTTTATTTTCAATTATCTAATTATAAATTTTAACTATTTTATAAGTAAAAACTTATAAAATGGCAAATAGGTATAAAAAGACCAGATTTGGGGGAGGGAGGTAGAGTCCAGTTACGAGAACCACAGAAAATGAGGAGCATGAAAAACAGATTGAAAAAAAATTATCATGATTAGACTCTATGAAATTTTAAAATGTGAAATATAAAATATTGAAATTTATAAGTACATATTCAAGTTAAATAATATTAATAGCAGCCACCATTATTAAGTGTTTATTCTGTGTTAAGCACTATGGTGGTCATTTGACATACGTAAATTCATTTAATCACAACCATGCATGAAGGGCCTCATTAACCATATATACATGTAGAGTGCCTTTAAATTTTTAAAGAATATTCTTATAACTATCTCCTATGATCTTCATATTATGCTATGAAAAGGAAAAAATGCAGGAATTATTAGCCCTATGTAAATTACAGATAAGAATATAAAAGGACATAGAGATTAAAGTCACTGAAAAAAGAAAAGAGAAGTAAGGACTTAGTTCTGACTTCTAACCCCAATTCATTATCCACTAGATAACATTAATGTCAGAAAGCCTTAGTGATCCTAAATGTTTTAGGAAATAACTTCGTTTAAAGTTAATCAGCAAGCATTCAATGAGGTTGTATACTGTATGAAGCACAGAAGTATTTGTGTGATACAAAGAGAAATAGAAAAAATGGAAACAAAAAGAAAGGGAGAAAGAGAAGTTTCCATTGAAGAGCTTAGTGTCTGGCTTAGAAGAGCACATTAATTCTTTAGAATAATTATGAAAAATCATTAAGTACAAAATAATAGTTGTGAAAATTACCTGATTTATTGATGTGATTTAACCCTGTTCAAATAAAAAAGATGTAATAAGTTATGTCTTTTATTTATTGGATTAATCAAATCCCAGAAAATTTTATTGAACTAACCTAATTCTTTTGCTAAACAGAAACCCTATTATACAAATTATTGCTACAGAGAAAAAGGTTAACAGCTGGAATAAACCAAGAAATCTTTCAGAAAATTCTGTTCTAATAAGTTTTGTTATAATAGAATTTTATTTGAGTTGAACCTATAAGGTACCAAAATATTTACCAAAATTCCCCTCGAAAAATTATTAATTAGAATAGAAAAGTTTAAATTATTAATGATCACACTTAAACATTAAGAGGCATTACTACAGGAAAAACTTTGTACTATTAGATGACAGAAAAAGTTATTTATGCACAAATAGTATTTGGCTCAGAGTATTGTTTGAAGAATGGTAATAAAGAATAAATTAAAATTTATAAGACATAGATCTTACTTTTTTTTAAAATGACACCTAATCAAAGTTAAGCTACACACACACACACACACACACACACACACACACACACGCAGTTAGGAGAAATTCGCTATATGGTTGTGAGATGATAAGTTTCAAGATGAAATTATTTTGACATGAATTATTATTTTGGAATAAATACTGAGTTTTAAATAGTGGCATCAGAAAGAAATAGAAGTCAGCACTTGATTCTGTAACATCTTAGAGAACCAACACATTGTTATCATGGATTTATTTAAGTGTATGGTGATTTTTGCCTCTTCTCATATATATTTTAACTTCATCTTCTAATTACTTATAATTTTCTTCTAATCTCTTTCAACAGCTTCATTCAGCTGCTATAGATAGCTTCACTGATGCAGTAACATCTCTGAAACTAGATCAGGAACAAAACATTCAACAAGAATTATTTGAGTTCCGTCTATGTGCTGAGCACAGACCCAGGCACTGGGTCTGAATAAAAGTTAAATAGAACATAATAACTGCCCTCAGGAAAAGTTTAGCTCAAGCTTTTCAAACTGCAGGCTATGACCTTTTAGAGAGTCATGAGTAAATTTAGTGGGTTTCTGACCAACTATTTCAAAAGAATAAAATAGATTAGAACAGAATTAAAAACTCACTGTGCATCACACATAGTAAGGTAGGTATGTTTCACGAAAGTTTTGTTTCGGTTACCTATATGTATATGTGTACTGGGTCACAATATAAAATTTATTTAAATCTGTGGATCCCTGTCAAAAGTTTGAAAAAAACTTTGTTTAGGAAAATACCTATAAGAAATTTTCACAAAATGGTTCATTCTATAAAGATGGTCACACACTGGTAACTTCAAATGTTCTAATCTAAATTAACTGGCAAGACTCAATAAATGTCTTACAGAACAACAGGTAGTCAAGCACCAGCAATGTCCTTCTTTTGAAAAATGTTATCTTTATTTAGATCTCCCTTAGTAAAATGTTCACCAGTCAATCACAATGCTATGCAGTTCCAACCAAATATTTTTACCATTAGCAATACAACATAAAGTGAAATGAATATGATACTTTCCTGACGTGCCTGGGACACAGAAGATGGAGTTTGGGAATATAGTTATATTATCCCTGATGATATTCTATTAGAAACATTATACTCGGAGTTGATTTGTAGGGGTTACAAGTTTTCTTCAAAGGTGATAAGCCACCTTCATATTAATCAAGGAGTGCACAGTATCAAAATATTTACATTATGAAATGCTAAGTAATTTAAACAGTCCCAACAAAAGGTTGAATAGCCAGTCGTACCACACTTTGAGAGGCTGATTCATTCCAGACAAACAGATCTGAGCTCCACAGAGTTTGTTGTGTTTACTTACTTATTTAACTATTTAAAGTAAACTTTACTAAATCCTAAACAACTTGAAGTCAGAGAACACGTCTTATTCAATGCTTTGTATACACACAGTGAATGTTAAGTGATTATTGTTGACTTATTGTTGATATTAATTTCTTTTGTATTTTCATTTTACCGAACTATCTGAATCAATAGTCCAGATATGTTCAGAGGTATCTCTCTTGAGAGAGAAAGAGTCCCTTGAAAATCTAAATCCATATGAACTATACTTTTGTAATAGTTAAACAAATAAATCCAGTAAGTGTCTGTGGCAAGTATTTTGTCCTAGCACATACAGACACAGACCTAAATTACAGAATAGATAAATTTAAAGGTCACTTAATCCTACCCCTTTTTTTTTTTTTTAAGGGCAGTGTCACTGGCCCTCACATGTGGGACCGAACCGGGGCCGCTGGCTTCCTAAGCCAGCGCTTAACCACCACGCCACTCAGCCAGCCCTAATCCTATCCTTTTTAAAGATGGAAACTGAGTCCGTAAATCATTAGATTTGCAGAGGGCTATCCAGATAATCTCTGCAGGGCTAGAAGAGAACTCAGGTCTTATGATTCCCAGTGGTATTCTTTCCATTATAACACACTTAGTTTTTGTCTGTCTCCACTGCAACCTTTTTTATTTTACATTTTACACTTTGTGTAAAATACTTCCTAGGTAATATAGAAATTTAAAAAATTAAGATAGTCCTTGGTATCAAGGTACTTTAAAGTGCAAAAACTATACACAAAATACATTCAGAGATTTATGGGGAATTAAGTTTCTGCAAACTACTATAATAATTCAGTTCAAATCTCATATCCTTTGGAAAGTCATTCATGACCACTCCAGACTGAAATACTATCTCCCTGTGGTGGTAGAAAGAGCACTAGATGGGCAACATGAAACCTGAATTTGTGTTGTGGCTCAACCACTAACTAGATGTTTGAAAATAATTATTGAACTTCAGATTACTCATTTGTAAAACAGGGGAAGGGTGCCGGGGTAAGAGATCTTTAAAGGCCCCTTTCAGATCCAAGCAACAGTTGTCTGTACCAGCCCATTCCAACTCAGCCTTTTACATCAAAGTCATCCACTTATACAGCATAGGTTTTCAGATTTATCATCCTTGGTTGTGACAACTGTCCAGGACTCTCACTTTACCCTTAATTCCTTCCTCTGTTCACAGGTCTGCCTGGTTCCTTTTTCAGGCTATCTCTTACCCTTTGATGATTGAACTTGGTTTTCCTGATTTTGATCCTCAGTGTTCTCTAAAGGACTTGGTTTATACAGACCCTCTGGCTCTTCTTATGCCTGAACATGTCAGGAAAATACTGTCAAGTCATCTACCTCTGGCCCCTGGGATCCAAGACTGACTACCTGCTCATTTGCAGGGACACCCACGAGAGAAACCACAACACTTTAGGCAATTTTCCAATTACTGATTTGAGATTCTACTATTATTATGTTAGTTGTTATTTAAATATTTTATCATTTAACTTTCCGTATATTGTACAGATTCAAATCCCCAAAGCTCTTGAGGTTAAATGTATTTTGGAAGTCAGAACTTTTCAGATTTTGAAAGGGAATACAGCACATATACCATGTAAAACATAACACCATCATATTTTAAAGCATTAATATTTCTGAAGTGAAACATGAATATTATTCTTAAACGGAATACATGAGGACTATAAATAGCTTCACATCAGTTCAAGTCAGGGTTTTCTGCCAATTGAGTTAATCCTTGGTTAGATTTTACTGCCAAATACATTACAAAAAAAAATAACAAAATAAGTTTTCTGGGATTCTTGGATTTCAGAAATACACATAGAAGATAGTGGATCTAATAAATTATGTGGACCTTATTATGACTGTATATATCACAGAAGCAGAGATAGTATTTTTAATTCTTCATATTTCTACAAAAGTACCTTACATGACACTCAATAAAAAGAACACTCAGGAGTTGTGAGGCATTAAAAAATCTTACAACACATAAAACCTGCCCTCATAGGCATCACATTCTCAAGAACAAAACATAAGACAAATGTTAAAATGCAAGTCAGTGATTAAGCACCAAAATTAATGATTCAGACAATAAGGATATCAGAATTGGGAGTAAAAAGTTTAAATGTGAAAATTGTAATTTAGTTTAACAGGAGCTGTTAATAGCTCATAACTGTCAAAGTTGGCATAATGATTTATAGTCTGGAGAGGAAGTAGTGTGTAATTTGGTAAAAGAATTCTACTAGTTACAAAGATTACATAGACAAACATTATAACTTTTGCTTTAGATATATAGATTTTCAGGCAGAGTTCATTCACACTGATTCCAGAAACGGACATTCATATGGATGACTCCATAGACTTAAAAATGAGGCGTGTAGGATGGTGGAGAATCATCACCATACTGCTACACAGAACTGCCTTAGATGAGACAACCCAGTTCTATGTATGCAAAGAGGAAATTTTTTTGACAAAATGAAGTTTTAATTCAACTTTTTTTTTCAGTTGGGCCTACTTTGAAAGCAGTGGTAGATTCTGGTAAAAGTTAGTATCTTCTTGAGGCCAGCTGAGTGGCTCAGTTGGTCAAAAGCCTGAACTCTGAGCAACAGAGTCTTCGGTTCAATTCACGCATGGGCCAGTGAGCTGTACCTGAGCTGCACCCGAGCTGCCAACAGGTGGCAGGATGCCTCAGCTGATGAGAGCATGTGCTCCTAATAACAAGGTTGCTGGTTCAACTCCCACATGGGATGGGATGGTGAGCCACACCCCCCACAACTAAGATTGAATTTGGCACCTTGAGCTGAGCGGCCACAAGCTGCCAACAGGAGGCTAGATGGTGACTGGACTTGGAGCTGAGCTAGCTGCACCCTCCACAACTAAGATTGAAGGAAAACAACTTGGCTGTTCCCCTTCCCCAATTCCCCAATACTGTTCCCCTTCCCCAACTCCTCAATAAAATCTTTTTAAAAAAGTTAGTATCTTCTTGTGCCAGAATAAATCAGACAGGAATGAGACATTCACTCAGATCACACATTATTTGTGTGATCACTAAGCAACTTTAAAGATATACATGATCTAATAATTGGTTGTAATATATTAAATTTATTTTATGATGGAATTTATCTGGCATCTCTTAAAAAACAAAATATTCCTCAGAAGAGATAAACATGATTATATCTGTTTTACAGATGAAAACCTTGAACCTGGTGATACTGAATGACTAAAGTTCAATTAGATAATCAGTACACTACAATAAGTTTTAAATACAAGAATCTTAACTCCAGCTTCACTAAATTAACCATTACCTACCAATAACCAAACCTAGACAAAGCAGTCTGAAAATTCATTGACCTGACTTTTTCCCTAATATATATAACTACCTTAAGTAGTCAAAATAATGAGATTGATTTGTTCATAAAAACACTTCCTAAAGCTTACTTGTCAATTCTTTCAACTTGGGAACATAAAGAAAAACTAGGAATAAGCAAGTTATCAAACAGGAGGTAAAGTCCATTCTGATGCTTCTTGTCATATCTCCTACATAGTCTTAAAACAGCAACATTCCAGTGTGAAATTTATGAACCACATAATGATCACTTTAGATGATCCTCTTAAGGAAGTTGAATTCATTATCTGAAATCAAGTGAATTGTGACGTATTTTGAGAAGATTTTTTTCTATCAATTGAGGAAAGAAAAGGAAACATCCTAGCTGTCTAAATGGGAAGTACAACCCAGCAAAGGCTATTATTGGTAAAAATGAAAGGAAGTCTATAAGTGATATCAGATGACATCTTCTATGGGGTTATTTTAGTGGTGATATCATCTGACATTCTCTATAGCGTTATTTGGGGTGAGTGTGACATTTTCTTAATGAGAAGATTAGGAAGTTGCCCTAAAAGAGCCTTATATATTGTATAAGGCCAAAGAACATATGGATAAAGTGTTGCTGGAAAAGTGTAAATATGACTCGAAGTAATAAATGAAGGTTAAACATTAACAGCTGGTCCAGGGGAAATAAAAAGGGGGTGGAAAGTAACTGTCTGTTTTAGACTGGAGTTGCACTAACCAGTAAGTCATCTTTATCTGTTTCCTATTTCAAGTCACTTGGCCAAAATATATTACATTTCAAAGTTTAAGGAAATAACTTTTAAAAGTAAGTTTCACTCAGTTAAATTAACCAAAACAGGCATTTTAGGATCATGACTTTAAATTTTGAGCTGCATACGTCTTTTTTTCTTCCTTTTTAAGAAAGGAGTACTATTTTAGCTGTAAAATTATTACACTACTGCTTTTAAGGACTCACAATTTTTACTTTTATATATTAAATCTTAGACTAGAAACGCCATCTACTTCCTACAAACACACACACACCTCACACTTCAAAATTATATCACAACTTTGCTTTTGCATTTTTTAGGTCAAAATGGATCTACTTGGTTCAGAAACACCAAGTCTTCCATGCAACTTGAAAATCAAGATATTACTGGTTGCTGTTTACTCCAATTGCATGGCAGAGTTAATTGAATTCATGTGGGAATCAAGTGTCCCAACAAACTTACTATAGAATACTATCAGGAAGAGCTGGCTTATAGCTCATTCTGCAAGGGTATGGAATACATTTCAGTTAATAAGTATATCTAGCCAACATATTTCTGGTAGTAGTGTATATGTAAATTACTGGTGTGAAAAACAAGAATTTTCCACTGAGACCAAATTATATCTTCCCATTGAAACCAAATCATTTCCAACATTGGAAGCAGAATAAATGAAGCTAGGAAGCTCTTTGTGCCTCAAATTGTGTTCTAGTGGTGAAAAGAAAAAAAAAATACTAGTTGCTTATGACTCAGGCTTTTAAAAAAGAAAAGAATCTTGTCATTAAACTGCTAACTTATTTCTAGAGTTAAAAAAATTACCATAAAAGCCCCAAATGTTAATCAGTCCTCCATCTCTGAAAAATATATGCAAAGTATTGTTATAGCATACATTTTTTTATTTATAATCTGGAGAAGTAGTATGCAATTTAGTAAATGAATTCTATTAGCCATAAAACACTATACTAAAAATCCCGATAACTTTTGCTCTAGATATATGGTTAATGTTAAAAGTTGCAGTAAATATCATGCTAAATGTTGGTTTTATATCTTGAAATAACAAATTGTAGACTACCCCTGACAAAAAATGATTATGACCAATATCCCATGCATTATTTTGCTAGGGCAAGCTTATATTTGCTTATAAATTTTACCGTAACACTGATAATCAAGTTATATAAATTCATATGAGATAGTACATGTAGACAGCTTTGGTTTTATTCACTTAGTTTACCTTAATGAATACACAGTACAAGGCATTATGCTAGCTAAGGTGTCTTTACCCACAAGAAGCCTACATTCTAGGAGGCAAGATAAAAACATTTACATAAATAGAAAGCAATTGTAATAGATGAATGCTATAAATGAGAGACACACAAAGTACCATGAGAATCTAAAGGCGGAAAAAGTCGGAGAAGAATTTCACAGAGGATGTAGCATCTGAGTCAGGTTTTGAAGGATGGGTGGAATTTCCAAAAAGATGAAATGAAGGAGGGTATGCACATTAAGCATTTATCATGTATTTATTATATCCACTAAATTCCAAGCACAGGCAAGATACTGAGGATACATGCATCTATTAACAAGATGGATAAACATATTCTCTGAACTCATGGAATATGTATTCCAAATAATAAACAAAAATAATATTCTATCATATAAAACCAACAAAACATGAAAATATCAGGAGGGGTATCGCAGAATTATGGCTACTTAATGTAGAAGGTATTTAAGTGTTGGTTAACCTAACTGTTAGACTCTGAATTTTTGCTACATTTCAATAACTCACACCTTCATGTTTTCTTTACTGAAGTAAAACAGATCATCTAGTAATCTAGATTGAGTAACTTGAAAGAAACTTTGATTAGAAAGTTTAAAAACACATGTTTAAAATGTACCATCTAAGGGCCGGCCGAGTGGCTCAGTTGTTTAAGAGCTCGCTCAAGAGTGCGAGCTGAGCTCTGAGCAACAGCTGTTCGAGGCCAGCCCGAGCTATGTACCATCTAAAAGGTAAATGTGAGGCTGCTGGTTAGCTCAGGTGGTTAGAGCACAGGCTCATAACACCAAGTTGCCAGTTTGATTCCCACATGGGCCAAGGAGCCCTCCACCACTAGATTGAAGACAACTACTTCACTTGGAACTGATGGGTCCTAGTAAAACACACTGTTCCCCAATAAAATTTCTTTAAAAAAAAAAAGTAAACATGTACCATTTGAATATACCATATAAACGGTAAATATGTAAATATTTATTTGTAAATAAATATGTAAATATATATATATTTACCCAAATCTGGGGTTTGAGGCCCAGCTCTACTGTGAACTAGCTACGTGAACTTGAGGCCACCGCTGTGAGACTGTTACCCCAGTTATAAAACCAACAAAACAGTATCTACTTCAGAAGGTTTATTGTGAGAATTAAATGAGATGTCACTTAAAACACTTTATTACAAAATGCTACACAAAGGTAAGTTAATGTGATTATTTTTTTATTTTTATTTTTTTAAATAGGCTGATGGTTTTGTTTGTTTAAAGATATTTGGGGGAATTGGGGGAGGGGAACAGCGCTGGGGAATCTGGGAAGGGGAACAGAAAAGTTGCTGTCTTTTTGTTCTTCAGTCTAGTTGCGGAGGATGTTGCTTCACTGGCCCATGTTGGTATTATCATTGCACTCTTCCCGGATGAGGCAGATCAGTCGCCGGCCTCTGGATGTCACTCACCACGGCTATTGGCAGCTCACGCTGACTGCCGGCCACTCACTGTAGCCTGTGGCAGCCCACTGCAGCAGGGGCTGCAGTCCACTCCATCACCGGGGCTCACATAGCCCAGATCCAGGTGGAGCTGTTGTAAGCTGTAGAGGGCAGTGTCACTGGCCCTCATATGTGGGATCAGAACCGGGGCCGCCGGCATCCCCAAACCAGCTCTTAACCAACGCACCACTCGGCCGGCCCACTAATGTGATTATTATACATCTAACTTCCTATGAAATTTTACTAGCTACCTATCTAACCTATTTTTTACCAAATAAAAATAATTATTGTACTTAACCGGGGTTTACTTTTTACCTACTTTGATATTAGCCTGTTCAAAGAAGTAGATTCACATTATCAAAAGTTTGCACATTGGGCTTGCCAAGTGGTGCGTTGGTTAAGAGCTAGCTTGGGATGCCAGCAGCCCCGGTTCGGATCCCACATATGAGGGCCAGTGATACTGACCTCTACAGCTAAGATGGTGAACAACAACTCCACCTGGAGCTAGGCTGCTGTGAGTCCCCAGGACCCCATAGCTGTAGGCCCTGCTGCAGTGGGCTGCCATAGGCTACAGTGAGTGGCCCGCAGCCAGCCTGAGTGGCTGGCAGCTGGCTTGAGCTGCCAAGAGCCACAGTGAGTGGCCGTCCAGAGGCCGGCAACTGAAACGCCTCACCAGAGAAGAACGCAATGATAATACCAACATGGGCAGTGAAGCGATGTCCTCCACAACTAGACTGAAGAATAAAAGGACAGCAACTTGTTTGTTCTCCTTCCCTGGTTCCCCAACGCTGTTCCCCTCCCCCAATTCTCTGATAAAATCTTTAAAAAGACAGTTTGCACATCAGCTTGAAGCACTGTATTTGAGCAAAGCTTTGAAGGACTATCTAGCCTGGTACAACGGGCATCTGTTAAACCACAAACTCCTTTTTTCCCAAAAATTCGTGCAGATTTTGAGTTTACTATCCTGAGTCCCTGAAATAGCTAGAACAGCATCACTTCCAAATCACACTACCATAAAACAAATGAGGTTTTTTTAAAAATAGATGATTTGTTTGAAAATTAGTTCTTCCATATATTAGACTAATCATTAACAGAATAAAATGTCTCTTTATATTCCATATATTTTAATCATGCCGCATTTAAAATTACTGCTGAATAATTTCCAGAATGGCATCAATCACTTTTGAAAACCAAAGTCCAAGACTGCCAGATTCCACCAGGAGGCAGATCTCTCTAAGGCTGAACACATAGATTGAGGCAGCACTGTTTAATCCCTTCATAGTCCCACCATTTAGACAGAACTCGAGTCTAAATTGGCCATACATACAAAAGGTTCAGGGATTTCCCTTTATTGCTAATAGTTGTCAGAAGATTTCAGAAGATATTTTCTGGAATAATTTGGTCCTACACCTAAGTACAGTGTTAAATTAAATATAATACATTTTATTTTTGCATAACTGCTTCAGTTCCGGTGGATTCACTAAATGACTCACAGACCACTATGTATTCGCAAAAAAATTGGATTTTTATAGTTTGATAAAGGCCATCACAAATACAGTATATTTTTATAATTATGTTGGAATTTCAGTTATATATATTGGAATTACTTCTCCTTGTTCCTATTACTATGTGATCTTTCATAAAGCAATGAACAGAAACAGTCTTGTATAAACCTTTAAGAATTTTAACCAAACCCTATGAATCCTTTAGGATCTATAGCAAATGGCAGTAATAGGGGAGCCGTTTGCAGAAAGTCAAGAATTTCTGCCTTACATCTTCCTTTTAAAACAGTGAAATCTGAAATTTTAACTTTCTACTTTCAATCCCTTTCGCTTGACATTTCATCCTTCTGACTCCCCCCTCCCCACACACACACACTTTTTAAGAGGAGAGGGAGGAGTTGATGAAGGAGACAGTTTTAATCGGGTCACTCAATAAAGGAGTCCTGTCCTAGGATGCGAAACCGTCAGCCCTAAAATCTTATTCGTTTTTTGTTGTTTTTTTTTGTTTTTTTAAATTTATTTATTTTTAATTAGTTTCAGGTGTACAACACAGTGCAATAGTTATACATTTTAACCCCTCAAAGTGACAACCCCCCACCCCCAATTCGCCACCCCACTCCCCTCCCATATCATATATATCTATTACTCTTCCTCTGACTCTCTTCCACAGTATAATCCACATCCTGTGACTATCTCTATATATTCAATTACAGTTGGTATACAACCTCGGCTTCAGGTATACAGTGCAGTGATCAAACCTCTACTCCATCCATGAAATGGTCTCCCTAACAAGACCTATGACCATCTGACACCCCACAAAATATTTACATTATTAATTATGTTCCCCAAACTGTCTTTCATATCCCAGTGGCAATATTGTAGTTGCCTATTTTTGCTGTCTAATCCCTTCCCCTTCTCCCTCATCCCCATCCCCCTCCCAACTAGCAACCCTGATTTTTCCTCTACATCTATGAGACAGTTTCTCTTTGCTCATTCATACAGTTTTTCAGATTCCACATATGAGTGAGATCATATGGTATTTGTCTTTCTCTGACTAATTTAAGAAACTGTGGTATATTTATACAATGGAGCATTACTCCGTATAAAGAAGAATGAAATCGTACCATTTGCAATGATATGGATGGACCTAGAGACTATTATGTTAAGTGAAATAAGTCTTATTCGTTTTTAATTCATCCGCACAGCGCCTCCTGCTGCTCGCAGCGGGTATGCGGAGCGCCGATGAGGGCGGCCTCCCGGGACTCCGCCACCCGCCCTGACGCTACGGGGCTCCGGTGGGTCCGCAGGGCGCGCTCAGGCACCGACTCCGCGCGGAAAGCGGGAAAGCACGAGCGGCCTGGGCGCCAGCCGCCCAGTGCCCCGAGCAAGGTCCAGACGAACGGAGAAGAAGCAGGGGCCGTAAGTGCGCCCCTGCGCCCCAGTTACCCCGACGGCCTCCGCTCCGTCTAGGGCGAGGATGCAGATGCAATGGCCTGGGCGTGGCCTCCGTTGCTCCACCGACGTCTGGCCAGTCGCCTGGGGGCCGTTCCCCACCACTCGCTTCCCCGAGGGCTTGCCGCCCGCCTCCGACCTGGCCTGGCCGAGCTGGGGGCGCTGCTCCGGCCCGCAGCCCCTCGCGCCACAGCCTGCTTGCAGCGCGGGCCGCCAGCAGTCCCTAGTCCTTATCCCCTCCACCTTTCCGCATTGAATCCCCCAATGTGCTTATCAACGAGTCACCACGAAGCAGTAGCTCAAATACGCGTGAGCTGGGGACGCGCCAGCCCGGGCCCTGTCTCCGGCGGGTTCGCCCGCAGGGGGCCCACCGTCTCTCCCAGGTCTGGGGCCTGCGCCTAGCGACGCCGCCGCTTCTGCCTCCACCCGGCCCGGCTGTTCCCGGCGCCCGAGACGCGCGCACCAGCACCCTCGCACCGCTGGCGCTGGCGGAGTCCGTCGGGCCCAGACTGGCGGGGCTGGCGAGCGAGAGGTGTGCGCGCTGCTGCGAGCGGGGTCGAGGCGCCAAGACCACGCTTGGCGAGGCTGCGGGCCTCTCGGGAGCGTATCTGGGGCCTTGGGAGGCTTTTCTGATGGAAGGAGAGGTCTCCTGGATCCAAACTAGGCCTCTTCCTGCCCTTGTTTTCCCCGTCTGCCTCCTCCTACCCCGCCGGTCTACATCTCCTCGGTGTCCTTTCCCCCACCCCGCCCTGTTCCCCGCTGCGCCTCCCTCCTCTTCCTCTGTCTGTTCGCCTAACCTCCCCTGTCTCCACCTCTCTCATCCCCCAACCCTCTCCTTTCCTCGCCTCTGTCTGGCCCCTTTTCCCCTCTTGCTCCCCACTCCTCTCGTGCCTGTCCCCCACCCCCGCGCACTCTCTACCATCTATGTGAGCCCTCGCCACCTTATAACCTGTTTCTTAGTGTATATGGAAATACACTGTTCCTGGATACGAAGCTAATTTCATCCTTTTACTTACAGTACATCATACAGCTTCTGGTATATAAGGGGTGCTGCATACATATCTAATAAACTTAAAAGGAAAGGAAATGAATCTCCACAAGTAAGTTTTCCTCCGTTGGTCAAGTCCAAGATCCTCGTTGGCCGTTCGCCATTCGTGATGCAGGAGCGTTCTGCCTTGGTTCTAAGGCGAGACCATACTTCCTTCTGCTTTCTGACTGAGGCACTGCCCAGGCTCTGGAGTTCAAAGAAAGGGTCGAGGCTGCCCGTTCGAAGAAGCGCATGGGGCGGTGAGAACCTGGGGACAAGGATCGAGGCTTGTAAAATGTCCCACTCACGAGCACGACGTGCAGGGGGACCAGCGCCCAGAGTCCCGCCCTAGCCCCGAACCTGTGCCCCGGAAGCTGAGAGCTGGCGTGGGACGGTGAGGCCAGCCCAGCATTTCGCAGACTCTTGCCTCGACCAGTTCCTGGAAGCTGTCTCGCACCAGGTCCCCGAGAAGGGTGCGTCTCCAGGTTACTCAGATGGTTCTGCTGCCCCCGCAGACGTGGACCTGGCTTTCCCTCTATGAGTCACTTTGTTCTTTGGAGCAAGCCTGGAAAGGAACAGTGGCTCTGTCCAGCCCGAGGATCGTAGTGAACGTGAGCCTGGAGTCCTTTGGGCCAAATATAGAGAGCCACATCTGAACCCTGCACGTGGACCGTGTGGCTTCTTTCTGCTGTTGGTGTTAACCATGTCTGTTTTTTATAAGTTATATAAATACATCTTATATATAATGTATCCTTACCGATTACCTGGGCTTGCATAAACAGAAATATATTAGCTGTGGGCACAAGTAGAGAGAGTATGCAAGAAAAAAAAACACATTTCCAAGACTGGAATTTGAGGGTCTTGGGACCGTACAACTCTTGCTCTCAGCTGGTTAAGTGGCTATAGGCAAGTCACTAACTCACTGTTGCCCTTCTTTTCTCATTCACTAAATAAAGTTGTTGGGTAACCTATATGAGTCCTATGGTCTTTTTCCAACTCAGTCTCTCTCTCTCTCTCTCTCTCTCTCTCTCTCTCTCTCTCTCTCTCTCTCTCTCTCTCTCCCCCTCTCTCTCCCCCTCCCTGCCCCCCAAGAGGCTTTTTAAAAAATTCAATTAGCTTTTCAATGAGTTACCTTTACTTTTCTTCATTTTTAACCCTTTTAATCTCTATTACATTCAGAGAAGGAGGTGGGAAACAGCTTAAAATTTAAAAGGAATCTGAAAATGGAGAAAGAGAAAGTGGAGAGATCAAAAGATGTAATTTTTTTTTTTTTAAGTATCCAATTTCCCCAATGAAAATAAAACCAAACAGCCCTTCAGAGCTCAGCCTCTGGTTGAGGTTTACAAAGGAGCAATGCAGCTCAAGTTTGTAGAGGTCAGGGTGTGTATTGGCTTGGTTGGTCCCAATCACTCTATCTCATCTCCCTAGGATGCCAAATGGAATACTCTGGCTCTTAATTGCTTGTTACATCAGGTGTGTGTCTAAAAGCTGTTCTGTCTTATTGTTCCTAGGGTGAATGGTGAAACCTGGCCATATGTATGTATGTAAAGTAGAGAAGAAAGGACTGGGTGGGGAAGAAAGAAATGTAGTTAAGGAAATCTCCTGCAACATGCCACCCTAACTCAAAGCCCTGCCTTTCCTTTAGTTTTTTAGGTTTACACACAACATAGCCAAGGGTTAAAAACTCCCTTCCTGAATTCACTTCTTCATTACCAACAGTCTGCACCTGTTATGAGCTAGGCAGTTAGGTGTTAAGGATGCCATATTGAACAAACTTTGGGGTCCAGTTTACAGCCTACTGAGAGAGATGGGTAGTATGAAAAAGTACTGTTACATAGCAATACATGGGTGTTATGGGAGCATTAAGGAGAAACACCAGAGTCAAGATCAAGGAAAAACTCTCCAGAGGAGTGCCCCTGAAGCTGAGCTTTAAGGAAAGATTTGAAAGGGGCAATTGGGGGGCAGGGGGAACATGGGTAGGTATCCAAAGGACATGCCCATAGGCCCAAGGCTATATAGAGATAGATTCCTTTAGAAAAGTGTAAGTAACAAATGGTAAAAATGAAAAGTAAAGAAATAGTGGGGAATACAGTTAAAGAAGAAGGAAGGAGACGCTATCTTGAAAGGCCTTGTGTGCTGAATTGAAACTTAATCCTGAAAGCTATGGGAAATTCTTGAAAGATTTTAAGTAGGAAATAAATGATACAATTTGCTTTTTGGAAAGATCACTTGACAGTAATATTGAGGATGCATAGGGTTGGGTAGATTGTTGGGAAACCAGTTGGGAGACTATTGCAATAATAAGTGAAAGAAGTGATGAGAGTCTGAAGTCAGGCAGTGATAGTGGCTATAGTAATGATACTGAGGGAGGATAGGGAGCAAGGGGGAGGGATTGATACAAGAGATAATAAAAAAGGAGACTTGAGAGAACTTGATGACTAACTGAATGAGAGGAATAAGTGAATATGAGGAGTAGAGAAAGATTCCCAGACTTCTAGCTTAGGTATCTGGATATTTATGATGCCACTTACAGAGAGAGAAGCCAGGATTTGAACAAAAAGATAATGTGTTCAGTTTGGGACATGTTGAGTTTAATGTGTCTGTGAGACAGCCAAGTGGAGATGTCAAGTGAATGGGTATTTGGGTCTGGAGTTCAGCAGTGATTTGAACTGAAGGTAAAGATTTAGAAGTCGCCAGCATAAAAATAGCCGAAGCTCCAGGGTTGGTGAATCACTCAAGGAGAGTATTTAAAGAACAAAATTAGGGAACACCAATTTAACTGGCCATCAGAGGAAGAGGGAAGGCTTGAAGCATATTAAGAAGGAATGGCCAGAGAGGTAGAAGGAAAACATAAGGCTAAACACCTATTTGGGGGATACCTGTTATCTTCAGTCAATGGCCTGGGATCTTTATATACATTATTTCATTGAATCCTTATAGCAATCATGGAAGACAGATGTTTTCAAACAGAAAAACTTAAGTTCTGAGAAGTTAAATAACTTGACTCTAGAGTATGTTCAGCCTCTAGAGTCAAGTGTAACCTAGATTGAGATCCCACCTCTGAGTCTTGATTTCCTCATCCACAAAAATAGGACAAAATAGAACCTACCTCTGAGGATTGATGTGAAGATCAGATGAGGTAGCATATATAAAGTAGCTGGTACACAGTGAGCACTCAACATCTGATAGTTATTATCCTTAACCATACGAGTAACCATATATCACTATGTTAACTTAAGTGGTTACCGTGTCTTCTTTAGCTCTTTGACCCAAATGTAAACTCCATATTCTCTCTCCTGAGGTCCTTAGTGCACAATTGAGAACCGTGCCAGGCTAAGAAGACTTGGACATAGCCAGACAGGAGTGAACCCAGAGAGCAAAGTAAAGCTCAGTAATGTATCACTTCATCTTATGATCCCCTACAGAGGTACCACCTTCCTGCCTAAAACCCAGAGAAGTTAACTTCCCGATAACCCCAGGACACTGCAAAATACAACAAAGGTATGATCCCACAGGGAGTCATGAGTTCTTGCTCAAATCTAGGATCCACTTTCCAAGATCCTGGTAAACTGTCTGAGGAACTGCCCCCTTCCAGATTACAGATACAGGGGATACCCACTTTCTTCAGAGATGGTCATGTTTACCTCTAGGAGTATGGCCTTACATTATGGCCTCAACAGTGGAGCTTATTAGAACACTACAAAACAAGCCCAACATTCATATAGGGGTTACACACTTTTCATTATTCCTAGAAAATGAGACTTCTTGTATGAACTCTTAATCTTTAAAGACCATTGAGTTTTCTTCTACTCAAAAGTCACGCTAAAAGTTAGTTTGGAAAGCCAGAAACCAACTATTGTCCAAGTACAACAAGACATAGAAAAAGGGACTTACCAGACTGAAAATAAGAGATTTTTTTCAGTATAATTGAGGAAGAACCACAAATTTATTAAAAGAGATAGTAGATATAAAAATGAATAAGTTGATTAGTGTTCAGTCATGTGTTTTTAATCCTGTAATATGATTAGGTATTTTAAAGTATAGGACTTTTGATCATGGCTTTAGTACAATTCATAATAGCGGTTCTTTATTTGTTTCTTCACACTTGTTTTAAGGAATGTGGAGACATATTCTGCTCCAAGTCTCCAGTCTGTTTACCTTGAAGGTGAGGGTCCTATGTAGGTTTTTTTGAGGGCTAGGCACAAGCTTCAGTAAGCAAGAGATGCCAAGTCACAGCTCAATTTGCCCAATCTAAAAACCACCCTCATCAACCATTTTTATGGAGATAGAAAAACTGAAATGTATTTCATCGACAAACCACATCTATTCTTCTTGGGAAATTACCCTCTTTAGGTAAAGAAGTTTCACAGAATCCGTCAGGAAGGCAATGGGTCTCCCTCCAACAAAAAAGAAGAGAGTTGTAGTCAGGGCTTTATGGGAAATGCTGGGTTATACTTTGTTAATCAGTTCTCTTTAAATGTAAGGTGCATTGTGAAGTTCCATATGTATTTAACTACAATACCCTTTTTGTCTGAGTCTAAAAAGACTTTTGTGTCATGGATTATGCTTTAAAGAAAACTGCTATTTGCCACTACTATCTGACCATTACTGGGATAGTGTACTGTTGGAAAAAGCCATGTCAATGCTCTCATCATTGAAATCACATTCACCTCCTCCAGTGAGTTTTCCTCACTGACAAGGGAACCTTCTACATGCTGCCATAGAAGACAACACATACCTGCATGATAACATATTTATTTCTTTATTGATGTTTTTCTTTTTATTTGTCTCTCATACTGTATTAATACAGTGCCTAACATATGCTGATACTCAAATGTTTCTTGAATGGCTGTCAAATGAATGAAAAGTATTGGGAATTTCTTGGTTGCAGATATGCTTCGGGGTTCCTCATAGGACCTCAGCTTGTAGAAAGATAAAAGTACACCCACCTCCCCATTGACACACCCACTAGGCAAACACCTATTTCATATTCTTTTGTTCAGGCAACCTTAATCATTACCAAGAGCTCCTATGAGTGGAACCATAGCTGTATAATTCCATTGGATTGTTTCCATAAGGTTTTAGCTCAAGAGAGAAAACATGACTAGGGAAAAGGAATCCTTAATTACATCTTAAAAAATATGATCAAAAGCAACATTTAAGAAAAGTGTTTCCAGGGAAGAGCTGAGGATGACACCCGGTTTATAATAATTCATTTTTCCAAACCTCAGAGCATGTGATCAAAGCTGATATACATTATCTCAGGCTTGGTACCAGGGTGACTCATTTTTTTTTCTTACTTTTTTTGAAGTTATTATTTCGATGAATAAATAGATGAGGAAAAGCCAAACCTGGGCCAGCCAGGTGTAGAACTCTGTTGCTTCCTGATCTGTAATAATACCACTCCCCGTTTTTTGTAAATGAAGAAGCTGTGGCCTTTGGCAGCTTGAGATACTATCATGCAATTCAGGCCCTTTTTAATCAAGATAGGAATATAGCAAGTTAGGACTTGCAAGAGGAGGACAATAGAACCTCCTCATTAAATGTGGAGGAGGTTGCAAACAGATTAGTTATTAGGCAAATCACTATGATACAAGTACTCTTGACAATCTGTGTGCTCAGCGCTGGGATCATTCAGTTAATCTGGCCCACGGATTTAAAAGATTCATACCCAGTAAGGCTTCAGCTCTAACCAGTTAATCCTAATTCCTACCATACCACCACAGGAGGAAATAAAACTATGAAGCTTCTAATTCCTCTTCCTCCTCCCATAAGGTGTGCTAACATTGATTCACTGGTAATTGTTGGCAGATCTCCCGGAAAGACTGAAAGTTTGCTAAATTCACTGGCATATTTGGACACAAGATGAAAACTTCCTAGTCTAGAATCTAAATAAAGAATAAGCAATGTATTTTTCTGGGGACCTGATTGTGTGGTGACACCATTTCCTAACAATTCTAAACATTTTACAGAGTTCAACTGAGATATCTCATCTGTTTATATAAGATAAATTCTCCTCCTCCCCAAAGTTTACAGTTTAGAGAAAGTGGAGGGCAGGACTGGGACCAATCACTAGAAGGTGCAATGAGGTGGATTTTTGATTGAACGTAGGACTTTTCTAACATTCAGGGTTCTCTCACAATAGAACTTACAGCTTCAGAAAATAGTGAGTGCTCTCCTGTTAGTAATACTACTCTATGAGGGTTGGACAAAGACAATTTCTAAAGTTCTTTCCAATCCAAAGACACTACTATTCTTGAAGCATAATGAAGATCATAACTTTGAAAATATGCTAGCTGTCCTGCCGAGCAACCAATGTTTCATCAACTCCGGGCCTCACCTTCTATGATAAGTAATGTTTTCTTCTTCATTGGTTCTGAGAACATGAGAAAGAGGTGGGGTAGATAGAGAAAAATAATAATAAAACACCTCCTGAGCAACTAAACCATCTTGAACTACTCATTCACTGTTGCATATTTTAACAAAAAATAAAAAAGTTGCTCTCTGTTTCCAAAAGGAAGAACCATGTTGGAATAAATACTCTCTAGTCACCAGAACTATGAGTTCCCTAATGAGAAGAAAGCTGAGTGGGAATCATCATATTACTTTATGACATCAATTTTCAACCACTATTTAATAACAGTTTTCTAAAAAAGGCCTAAAAATGAATTTTTAATCTGATGTTTCCAACCCAATATATGCTTGTGTAACAGCATATATTATTTCTAATATCTAGGAATAAATTTTTTTAAATAAATTTAAATTAGCTCTGATTATTTTAGGTAAAGGTTAGGTTCTTCTACTCTTTAATCCCTATACTCATGGATATGACTTGACTTTATAAATTGTACATTAACTTTTTTTTTTAACATTTATTGGGCACCTATTTATATGCCAGACATTGTGCGAGAAGCTTTTATATAATTTGTATTTGGATAAATCATTCTATGACAGTGAGTTAGCAGAGGAGTTTAAATTATTAGTTTATGGGAAGGTTTCACAGAATTTGTAAAGCTAAATAATACATGCAATAGTAATTAAAATAACGATAAATATCTAGGGTTCATGTTTCAGTTTATATCTTTAAAAACACTTTCACCTAAATCCCTTTACTTTATTCTTTTCTCCTTTGCTTCATTGTTTTGTTTATTTGTAATAATAGCTTTGTTGAGATATCATTCATATACTATAACCTTTACTGATTTTTAACCTTATTTAAATAGTAAGAGGGAAATGTGGTACTAAAGAACAGGAAAAAACCTTAACATTAAAACAAATAAGGAACTCTTTGGGAGTCCCTGTTTCACTAATATTTAAATTTAAGTATGTTATAAGACAGATCAAAAGGAAGAAAATGTTGTCAGGCAAAGTTAAAGAGAAAGACAAGAGGAGAGAATAAAGGCATCTGAAAAAGAAAGGTTAATGATACACAGTATACAGTATATGTCATTATACACATAAGAGGTGCAAAGGAACAAGAGAGTGGAAACTACGCCTGGAAACTAAGTTAGGTTTGGTGAACATCAAGAGGACTGATCAGGGCTTTTGAGAAAGGATGGGAAAGATTAAGAGGCTAGCCAAATTAATTTGGAAACAAGCCAGGTTCACATATAGTAAGCTAAAAGACTGTCTGAGAGGATAGGTAATTCAAGAAGGTGGCTAAAGAAGTCTTGCTGCATAAGGAGCAAAGATAAATCAAAATAGACTGATGTCTGAAGTTGAATTTAAGGGAAAAAATAACATATATATTTTTGTGATAGAAAACAAAGACAAGTGGCAGATAGCCTATTAATCAAAGATTTGTACTATGTTTCTGCGTTTTATGTTTTGATTCCAGTCTAAAGTGGATGATTCATGAGGAAAACCACATTGAAAAAATGTTTAGTTCAACGTATACTAAATAATCTATTTTAAAAGCCAAATGTAATTATAGGATCCAGTTAAAACAACACTTTTTAAAAATCACATGCAGAGAAGAAATAACGTATTGTATTTGAACTTAAAATATGACCTTTTAAATTTTAGCAGTTGTTCCAAATATAAATGTAGCGAGAATTAGTTTAATGATGTTCAGATTATTTGGTATTCATTTTAAATGTTACAAAACTTGAAAATACCCAGTAGATTTTTCACATCAGAATTTATTTCACTTAGTATTCTTTATTAAATGAAATTGCTATTTTTACTTAAAGTGGATTTAAGTCACAATATAAATTAATTCATTCCACTTTACTGTAATTAGAGCATAATTAATTAACAAGCATATTTTTGTTAATTAATTACTACTACTAAATGTAATTAAAAGTGTTTAAGCTGCTTAGTCTTTTTACCACTTTGTACTGCCAATACAATATATTTTCACTTTTCAACCAAATTACTCTTTTTATTTTATTTATTCCAAATGATCACTCAGGTTACTTTTATTAAACCTGGTTGAGTCAGAGAGTATGTCTAGGTGAATTTAGTCATAATTGAGATTTCACAAATTACCAAAATTCTGATCATTTGTTAATATTTAAAAATTAGTATACCTTAGCATTTTAAACATTATGTACATTTATGTGCTTTGTGTACTCTTAGTAAAAGGAAAAATTAAAAGCCGCTCATTCAGATACTTTGAAAATTTTAAGATCACTAAATATGTAAGAAAATAAACCAACGTTTCTTAACCTTTTTTTGAATTATAGATGTCTCTAAAAATTTGATGAAAGCTATAGCTTCCTCTTCCCAGAAAAAAAAAACGTATGTGTATATGCACATGAAATTTTGCTTACAATTTCACAGAGTTTATGGACTCTCTGAGGTCTGCCTATGGACCCACTAGGAGTCCATGAACTCTGGGTTAAGAACCTCTGCAATAAACCCACACTTTGCTTTGGCAAGATGGAAAACTTACCATCAGAAAGTATGAATGTTTAAGCTTTCATTCTTTAGGGGCATGTATCTGAAAGGAATGATTTTTTTTTTAATCTCCCTAAAAAACTTTGGCTCAGTTATTCCTCCTGTTTAGCCTTAAAATGAGGACCAATTTCCTTTGGGTCAAACCCTAAACTCTTAGTGTCTTGACTTTCTAAATGCTTGACAACTATAGACACTTTAATGAAATCCAAATGGGTGAAATTCAACACTTCATTCTGATGCTCTTTACAGATGTTCTTAATAAGGACACTGAAGAAGTCCTTAGAAGCCTAGCATCACATCAGCTGAGGGAAGAAAGAATTCATTGGAAAATTAAGATAATAAGTAGTAATTCTTAATTCTAAAACCAGTCAATATCGAATGCTTACAACATAAACCTACAATCAGCTTTGTAGGAAAGTGTATAATGCACAGGGGTAAAGTCTGCTGATAGACTCCTTGGTAGCAATAGTGCTAGACCACACTACCTTCTCATGGTGAATATTTAAATTCTGCTCAGAATAATTTTCCCCATAAAGGTTTCTTTTACACACGTGACAATTTTTCTTTAAAAGGAAAGAAGAAGCTAAAACAAGTAACTTTGGCAATCATAATATTAAAATAATTACTTTAATAGAAATGAAGATAATTACTTGAATAGAAACTTGATGAATGCTAGACTTTTATAAGTAGAATGGATGTCATACACCATCTAGGTGGATTAAGTCACTGTAATTATTCTCTTCTTCTGCTCCCTTTACTTGCTAGCAGTGAATAAAAGCTCACCTGAAATCTGTCTTCAAAGCTCTGAATAGAATAGTTGCAGTCTGGGAAATTATTTCCTTGAACATTCTTTGAGACCATCTGGAGAGAAGGGCTTGCTCCCTTAGGTGAACATAAAAGCTTATATTCAACATTTTTTTATTTTTTTAAATTTTTTTTAGAGGGCAGTGTCACTGGCCCTCGTATGTGGGATCCGAACAGGGGCCGCTGGTGTCCCAAGCCAGCTCTTAACCACCGCGCTACTCGGCCGGCCCATATTCAACATTTTTACCAATGAATTTGCAACTTTGAATGTGAAAGAATACTCAGTTTGTCTGACAAGATATTAATGTTATAAGCCATTTTCTTACAATTTTCAAAAAAGCAGTGTTCGCTTTACAGGAATTTGTGGTAGTAAGGCACATTAACCTGAAAGGAAAGATCAGAAAGAAAGGTACTCAAGATTTTGCACTAGATTAGTCAGAGTTCTGAATTCTGATCCAGAAGCTGTCACTCTGATTTCCTACAGAGCCTTAGGCAATTTACCTCACCCCACTACTACACCCCCATTCATCTCTTCCTTTACCCATGAAACGAAGATAATGCTGACCTACCTAGTAAGACAGTTGTATAAAGCTAGTGTCATGTTCAAAATATTCCAATAATTTTAAAGTTTATTTGGTTAGGTTTTAGTGTTTGATAAATGTGTACCTTTTGCTTTATATCTTCCATTAGAGACGACTACAAAACAACTGAGGCACTGTCATTGTGTTTGTGCCTAACACTGTCAACAATTAGAATAACATCAAGCTAGGGAGTGACCAGGGGAAAATAGACTTGTAGGAAGGCAGGGAGGGAAGGTAAGTTTCTAGAAGTGGCTTACACCCTGAGAAAATCACTTAGCTATTTTGTGCCTCAATTTCTTCATCCTCAAATGAAACGAAATCCTCTGTGTTGTCTTTATTAATGTCTGTTTTTGTATAAATACACATTTATTTTTTTTATTTGGCATCTTTCCAGTAGAATGTAAGCTCCAAGGTTGTAGAGACCTTGTCTCTTCAGTATACCAATGTGTCTCTAACATCACAAAGAAGCTGCTCATTAAATATGCAATATTAAATGGTCCCTAAAGTCACTTTCAGCTCTAAAACCTAATTCTTTTTTGAAAAAGTTTATTATGAAAAGTTTCAAGCATATAAGAAGTATGGAAACAATATGATCAATACCCCTACATGTATCATTCAGTTTTGTCAAGTCTTAATGATTTCTATATTTGTGTCAGATTTTTTTTTAAGAAATAAAATATTATAAATACAGTTGAACTCCCCACTCAGTGTGCACCAGTCCCTAATTTCTTTCCCCCTTCTCCCCCAAGGCAACTACCATACAGAATTTGGTATTTATTATTTTTAAGAACACTTTACACTTTTACTACATATTATATCTTCAAACTTTACATGAATGATATATACTTGTCATTCTGTAACTTGCCTTTTTTTTCAGGTATTATGTGCTTGAGATTAAGCCATGCTGTTACATGTACTGCTATTGTATTTTGACTACTATATGGTATTTCATTATATGACTCTTCATGATTTATTTATCCATTCTCCTGTTAGTGAATATTTATGTTCTTTTGTGTTTCTATCCACTGTAAACAATATTTCAGATGATATTATTGCCTGAGTGTCTTTCTGCAGACATGCTTGAATTTCTCTAGTGGGCTTGCTGGGTTGAAGGGGTATATATCTTCAACTTCACTTATCTATAAGACCACAATATCTGATCCCTTTGCCTGTATTTCTATGGAGATAGTTGGTCAAATTTTTTTTTCTTTTATGCTTTTGACCTGGTCAGGAAATGAAGTGTTAATTAAATTAACAAGAACTTCATCTTTCTATTTCTAAACTTTTCTATCTCTGAATCGATAGAAATTGGGCAGAACCCTGATAGAAATCAAGAAGGTTAGCATAAAATAAGGAGCTTTCAGATGGACCTAGATCAAAACCACATAAAAACATGGCCATGTCCTGTCATCACATTATGATACTTACAACACAGCACTGTCACTGTATGATGTTGCAAAACGCAGTACCACATGGCAAATATTGCAGAGGCCTGTAAATAAGTAAGTCCCTCTGAGAGCTTATGACTATGACCCAGTTCACAAGTAAAATAATTTTTAGGATAGAGAAGCACTGACTTTTTAGACCACAGCAAAATAATGAAAAATGTTAAATTCTGACCCATAACACCAACTAAACTTCTGTTTTAGTGCTGTCCTTAAATAGGCAAAATATCTGTTAGTTTAACTTGATGTTCTAAATGCTGGATCTTGTGCAATTCATTTAGCCTTGAATTTCAGATGATCTCTTTGGAAAGATAGGTTCTGGGAAAAGTTTCTCAGTCCCAGTCTCTGCAATTAAATAGCTACTATACTTCAATAGATATTTCCTTATTCAATAAATATTAAAATATAATAGGGATATTTGTATTATCTACTTAATGTAGTTCCTTTTTCCTAGATTAATTTTCTTGTTTAGACAAAAGATGTAGGGCATGAACCGTACATTTTCACTATGAAGTTTACCTTGGTAAAAAGACAGGAGCTATTACATTCTATCTTGTCAATGATCCATGGATAATGGGTCACCAGGGGATTTAAGAACTGTATCTTTCACTTCTTGCCAGGGTGGTATATCAGTGTGCATTGATGTGAACCATAATATGACACACCTTGAAGAATCTTCAAAACCCTCAGGCACTCTCTCAGCTGCCATCGTGAAGATAGGGAACTAAAGATTGTCAATTAAGTAGATGGCATTTTGTAAATAATTTCAGTGACAGAATGATTTTCCTATTTCTCCATGTCTAATTCTAATGAAAAGAGTGAATCCTCAAATTTAAAAGTCCTTAGAGGTTTTTTTTTTCCCATTACCTTATACTGCTATGGAAAAATAGACTCAATATATACTGTTTTATTGTTAAGTGGGGTGGGGGAAAAGCAAATTGCAAAATAGTATTATAGTATGATTCTACTTGTATGTGCATATTTTTTAGTGTCTACTTACATTTGTATACCCACCTCAAAATGTCTGAAAAGATATACCCAAAATGTTACTAGTGGCTGCCTCTGGATAATGGAATTAAGAGGGTCATAAAAGGGAGAAAGAAATAGAGACTTTTACTCTATACACTTTTATATTGTTCGGATTTTTTACAATAAGCATGATTATTTTTATCATCTGAAAAATAATAAAGAAATACAGTTAATCTCAATTTAAAAACATTACTTTCAATCAAGAGTTTTCCAAAAAGCCTCTAAAATTTCAACAGTTTTAGCAAAACAGATGATATGATAGTATACTAATAAAGATTAATTTGTAAACACACATTTATTTTTAATGAGTTAATAAAATATTTTATGGGAGTGAAGTGATATGATTTTTTGGTATTTTTTAGCCTTTGTGTAGTCAACAATACTTATCTAACAATGCATTTATGCTTACCTCAATGAGAACCATAAATCTTACAAACTAGAGAAGACATTATTATGTAGTACAAATTCTCATTTTACAGATGAAAAACTGAGTCCTACATTTAAAAAATCATGAAATCCTGGCCGGCAGAGTGGCGTGGTGGTTAAGCGCTGGCTTGGGAAGCCAGAGGCCCCGGTTCGGATCCCACATATGAGGGCCAGTGACACTGCCCTCAAAAAAAAAAAAAAAATGAAATCCATCTTCTGACTTCACATCCATGGTTCTTTCCAACACAAAATGGCCGTCTGTGAAATTTTAGTGAGATACTAATATAAATAATCTAAAACACAATTTCATTTAGCTCTGATTTTAAGACAAGCATACATCCACATCTCAATGCATAAAGCATTATTCATAGCAAATTAATGTTCTTCATACAGAAGTCAAAGTAACAAATCATTTGGTACTGATATTTCAATTTTTCTTTTATTTTGAAATTAATTTATAATCTCTTTGATTTTCCTCACCTTAATCAATTATTACATTCTCTCTCATTTTGTCTTCTGCCTCTTTAAATTAGTAAGTGGATTAAGGTAATAAAGAAAACCAAATAAATAAAATATTAAACCCAAAGATGTCTATTAATATGAAAAGAAAAGATGGAATTTAGGAACAACAACAACAATAGAAAAAAAAAGTAGATGCAGAGACAAGGGAAGAGCAGTAAGTACCAAGGCAGAGGGAAATTTCACAACTTCAAGGACAGTGGGTAAATAAGTAAAGTGGGTTGAGATTTGTTTTATGTTTATTATGGTAGGCACATAATAAACGGCTGATGGATAAGATAAAGGGAATGATGGTGTCAAAGGCTAATGCAAAAGTTCTTAGTCTCTAATAAATGTAAGAACTACCTGAAGTGTTTGTTTAAAATTCAGATCCTTGAGTCGCTATCACTAGAAATTTCAATTTACCTACTGGATTAGGGAAGATCCAGAAATAAGTAACCTGGATAATTCTAATTATCACACCCAGAGGAACACTAAGCTAGACTTACTGAAGCTCTTAAAAGGGAGAAAAAGAAGAATCAGGACATGGAAATGCAGAGAATAGAAAAGATAGGAAAAGGAGGTTTCAAAAGAAATCAAAGAAGCAAAAAAAGGAAACTAGAGAGTAAAGATGTAACTAAATTAAAAGGATAATTTAGAAGAAATATATGTTAGTGTCCATGAAAAGAGACAAGACTGGTCAGAGGCAATAAAGTAAGATGTAAAAAAACTATTGAGGAAAAGTAAGGCTCTATCTTGGAGTTTAAAAATAATGTTTATTAATTTTTCCTTTATAAAAATAACACATGCTTATTGTGGAAGAGTTGAAAAATAAGAAAAGGAAAAGAAAAATGTACCCATCATTTATTTCTCATGAATAGCTGTTATTAACATTTTGGTACATTTTCTGCTAGTCTTTGTTTCTGCTTAGTTTTTTGAAGGTTTTGTTTGTTTATATAATTTGGATAATATCATAAATGCCATTACATGTTCTGCTTCTATCTCCTAACATAAGGTTGTTAATGGAAACTTCATTTTTAACATCTGCTTAATATTCACAACAGACAGTTCCACTTTTTTCCTAGCTAACAGAACTCAGGTGTTTTCAGGCAGTCAAAGGCTCCAGGGAAGGCTGGCTTCATTTCCAGGCATAGAAGGTGAATTTTATTTAGTCTAAGTCAATCATGGTATAATTCTGCTCTCCTTGTCAGTGATTGGCTGAGGAAGGAGCAAGTGAACTAATTCTGGCCAGTAATATATGAGTGCAAGTCTACAGGTTGGATTTATGGAGGAGAATCTTTAATCCCTTTTTCTGCCTATGCAATGTGTAAGGAAACACTAGAGCTGATGAGGGTTGGAGCTTTTGCAGCCATCTTGTGGCCATAAGGGAGCAAATCTAGACACTGAAGATGGAAGAAGAGAAAAGTAAGAAGAACTGGGCTTTGGATGATCTTGTCACTCCAATTAATTACGCATCCCTGGACCTTACCTTGAAACTTTTTTTTATGTGAGAAAATAAATCCCCTATTGTTTAAGTCCCTTTTTGTCAGGTTTTCTGTTTCTCGCAGTAGAAAACACCCTAACAGAGATAGCATTATAATTTACCTAAAAATTTTCCTCTTGTGGTATATTTGTTACTTACAGTTTTTCACTATCAGTTTTTGCCTTGTATAGTTTCAATTTAAAAAGTTATATAGCTTAGATAATAATATAATTGGTGTTGAGGGGAGACTAATAAGCAGTAAAAAAAAGAAACAGGAATGAACATGAAATATTGCAGGTCATCAAAGCTGAATTATTCTGAATCTCCTCTCCCTTTATTGCTCATTGCTGTCAGCAGAGGTTGTTATCAGTGGCAAGTTACATTTCAGAAGGAAAAATTGGGAAATACAGTCTCAATATAACACACAAATAAAGGTGGTGAACACAATTCACCCATATACAAAGCCGTTCTGTTTGTAATGTGTTATATGTTTCATCCACTTTTTCTATTTCTTAATTATAATAATATATAAAATTACTGTGGTAATAAGAAAGGCAACCCATCATGTCATGGTAATGCCCTTCTCGTATTAAAATTTTCTGTAGAGTCTGCACTGTGTTTAATCCAAATGCATCTAAATCTGTCATTGACAATATTCAAGAACTAATGTTTCCCAAGTGCCTTCCAGGGGTAGTCTGCCCCTCCAGAATCAAAACTGGGGCTCTAAATGTCCATGCTAACATCTAACAAATGAACAGCAGAAAACCAGTCGCAGTAACTGCCTCTGATTTCATCACTAGTTGTCGTTAGGCCTATTTATAGTTTGAGATTTTAAATTTGTTTACTTTTTAAGTATTTCGTTGTCCTAGAGTCAAATTTTGGAAAGGCCTCCTTATGTAAAAGAGGATGTGCCTGAGCACAATAGCAATCTTAATTACTATAATTATAAAGCACTAGTACTACAATGACCTACAGGTCAATATTGCCATCAATAAGCGGACTTAACACATATTCATAATTTTATATTAACAATTGATTACAATGTAATTCATATTTAGCAATTATTTTTGAAACCCCACACATAGATTACAAAATGAGATTAAAGTCATAGCTCAATACTTAACGATTGCTCATGAAGTTTTTCAGCACTGTGGTTGTGCCACGTGATGCTTCCCACTCCTGGTCTCTGGCCAGGAGTATTGATTCATGAGTTGACTATGGTAGAGGTTGTAAGAAAAACACAGGCTAATCTAAAACTCAAATAATGACTCTTCTCTAAACCAAAACACAAAACAAAACAAAACAAAAAACCAGCAGATGGATTTCACAAGATAGAAGATATCATTTTCCCTATGATGCCTCATAAGTTTGTCTCATGTAAGATTCATTTCCTGCATATTTGGACATTCTAAAGAAGAAGAAAACAGAACTCAGAATTTGGAGAGGAACCCACTGTTCAAAAGTTCACCTGAGATAGTAAAGAGTGTGGAAAGAGTCTACTCAGAGGTTAGGCCCTTTCTGAGTTTAGCTGCATGCTGGATTTAAGAGTGTAGATGGAAGGTAGCTGTAAAATTAAGCCCTATTATAGAGTTTTAAATTACCTAAGTAGCAGTGGCAAAAAAGTGCCACTAGATATAGAAAGGCAGAAACTGCATGAAAATCATTGGAATCAGCACAGGGCTGGGCAAATGAAAAGCACATAATAAGCATTTGTTAAATTAATGACTACATAAATAAATTATAAATAACTTCACCTTAACTTTTGAAATAGTGTATACATGGGGAGAGGAACTGCTTGCTCCACTTCTCTGTTTTCCCTCATTTGTTTCTGATTCCAATTTTTTCAATCAAAATAAATGAAGAGGAACAGTATTCTGGTTACACCTATCTGTATATCCCTGTGACAGGGACTTCAAGGATATGACTGAGCTTGATAGTGACCAAGGGTCATTCTTTGATAATTTGACTGAACCCTGTGCAATGGAACCATTGAAGCTCTAGTCAGTTGGGGTGGGTCAGGCAGTGAGACTGACTACATGGAAAATGCCTGCAGGATTAGAGGAGCTCTAGGGACAGTCAATGTGTAACCCTGCTCTGAAGTGTTCAAATCTTCTGTGCCAAGGTGGGCAGGATCTTGAGGGAGTGGGGGTAAGGAGGTCACTGAGTTAATTCTGTACAAACAAAAGAAAACAAACAACAGTTTCACTCCCTTAAATCCCCCCCACACACACACACACAGGCATCCCAACTCCATCCCTCTGCCCTCTCCTCAGCGATGCCTTAGGCCCATCCCCTGTTGGGAAATGCATTTGTGTGAGCTTTAGACACACAGGCTGGTGAGTGGACACTTTGTTGAAAAGAACTGATGTCTCGTGAGAAACAGAAGTGCATTCTAGCCAGCTCCCCTGAGAACAGAGTAAGCAGTGAGTCTAGAACACTTTTTGAAACCTCTTAAGTCATATTGAACAAGGCACTGGTGAGAAATTTTCAGTCTAGTCCTCAAATCTCTACCTACTCTTCTGGAGGAGTCTAAGGTACAAACATAGGACGTGTTGCTTAGCATCACCCTGAAGACGAAACATGCCATCCCCACACAAATATACAAATGAAAAAAAATCCAAGAGTACTTAATTCACCCTGTTGTTCAGTGTAAAAGTTTGTGGAACCTGCTAGGCCACTGACCCACAGAACCTTCTGATGTTCTCACTTTATATTCAATTATTTTCTTTCCAGTTTCTGCATAGTATTACTGTTTATCTGCATCCACAGCCCTCCACCCAAATCCCACATAGTGTTGTCATTATATTAGTATCATATTCCCCAGGAACCTTTTGGAAAAGGTTGAAATGCCTCACAAGGTGATTACATATTTGTCATGGGCTCTATATACAGAGTAACCTGTACTTCTGGAATTTTCCCAGGGACAAAAGGCCAACCAGTGATGGACACCTTGCTAGTGACCCAACTCAGTTTGCTTTGCTGAGAAATCCAAACCTTCTAGAAGAAAGGATCTCCACCCTTGGAAAGAAATATTTTGTGCAAACATAGCTAAGTAGTTTCTCCTTTTTCCTCCTGTCCTCCATCCTGTACTTCCCTGCACTCTTCTGTAGGAGGATGTGACTTCTCCCCTGGAGGCAGGGTAAAGTCTCTGTCTATTGTGCTAAATCATAGTGTTCAAAGTCTACTGGTAAGAGAAGTTGCCCATCATAAACTTCGAGAATAGGTCAAGGACTTCTTTAAAAAGAAGTGGTGAGAAGCTCCTTTTTCTTCTTTTTTCTTATGCTTCTTCCCACCTTATGCTTTCAAAAAGGTCAGTCATTGGAATTGCAAATTATTAATACTGATTGTTATATTGCTTTTATCTGAAGGAATAATACACAAGGAATTAGAATAAACAAAGGGGGATAAAACCTCAGGGGTATCAGTTTTAATATCTTCAAAAAACAAAAAGACAGCGCAGTTGTCCAACTCCAAAATGCCACAGTACCAAAAGGGAAGAGCTGAAGTTTCAGTGAGAGAGTTGTGAGAGTCTTGTTCCAAAAACCTGGGTATAAAGAAAACCTTTTGATATTGACTATTTTAGAGGTAGCCCACTCTTCCAGAGCCAGAGGGAAAACAGAAGTTAAATGGCAAGACACTTTTGCAGGGGTGTTGACACAAACAAGAAAAGGTTTTATTTTGAAAATACAGTCTTTAAAGATAAATTTGGTTTCCATTTTCCATATCTAGGTGCATCCAACAAGATACAAAAACGAACAAAACAAAACAACAAAACAAAGACCCACGACATTATGTACAGAGCTCTAAAATGAGCTGTGAATATCTACAAGAAACTAGCATATGCTCTTTGTGAAGGGATGTACGTGTGTGGCTTTCTACAGTTCTCAGTCCTCGAGAAGTAGACTTAAGTCCCTGGAGCTGCAGGTGCGGCTGCAGCAAGGGAAGAGCTGGGGTCAGTGAAGGGTTGGGAGTGCCCCCCCCTTCCCCGGGGTGGGAGGCGAGGAGAGGTGTCTGGGGAGGGGAGCAGCGCGGCACGGGACAGATCCTGGGCTGCTCTAGAAGTCCTGCCGCGGGGTGTGAGTCAGGCTGTGCCGCCGCAGATCACAGTTTCGCCTGAACACTTTGCCGCACTGCTCGCAGCTGTAGGGCTTGATGTCTGTATGGGTGAGAAGGTGAGTTTTCAGATTACTTCTCTGATTAAAGGTTCTTCCACATGTGGGACATTTGTGTGGAGATTCCTGTTCAGATGTGAAGCAAGCAAAGGATTAATCCTTCACACCACCACCGCACCCTTCTCAATAGTTTGTCTTATCGGTATCACAAGCGTTAACATAACATGCGCACGACAACAAAAGAGGGGACTTGCAGGAACAAATCTGTGCTCCTAATCCTCCAATCACGAAAACACACGCTCAGGCACACACAGAGGCCTGATTACACTGATAACTGCCGGTGGCCACCGCGGTGGGCTTTGTGATTTCCAGCTCTTTACATTTCATCACCATGTCATAGGCAGGAAAAGGGGGAAGGAAAAACTCTAATCCTCTCTTAAGGAAAGACATTCTCCCGGGTAATAAGGCTCCTCTTTGCTGGAAAATTAAACTATTCCTCAATGTTCTGAAAACTACAAATTATGAGGCCCCTGGGAGAGAGCACGGATGGGATTTCACCATGCCTCCATTATCAAAATTACCTTTATTTCCTCCCAAATATGAAAGTTTTAAATGCAGGGCAGATCGGATCAAAAAAATAATAGTTCAAAAATTAGGATTTAAAATAGACTAACCTGTTCTTTGAAACTAATATAAAAGTGTTTTATGTTAAATGAGAAAAATTTTATGTATGAAAAAAAAATGAGTCTTGCGTTCCCCATCTAGAAAACGAATATAAACAGCCTTTTAAGAGAACGACCCTGCCATTGAGCACCTTTTGTAGAGCAAACATGATAAAGTGGAACCAGTCACTGTTTTTAAGCAAGAAAACAAACTTACCTGCATATGTAAAGTTTTGTGAACTGCTAGAGTTCTAGATTGACAAAATCCTTTCCCACACTCCTGACATTTGAAGGGTTTTTCTTTGGAATGAATATACCTGAAAATCAATATAAGGTTTCATTGAAATGGCTTTACCACCGCGGTGATGAGTTTCTTTTGACAGTTACAGAAATCGAAGTCGTGAAAAGACAAAAGAAACAGGATTCCCATTATGTTTTTAGATTTTTTTTTCCCCCTGTGTAATTCTGTTTATGGTTAACCTCAACTAACAGACTCAAAACATTCACTGGACGCCGGCTTTATCTACACTTGATCGCCCTCTATGGCGCATTCTGGAGCTCGAATCGTGCCGAATGAGTCCTGCTCGGCCTCTACGGTTTTCCCCGGGATTTAAACTGGCGAAATCAGGATAGAAGTCAAGGCTGAGTCTAGGGGACTGATTTAAGCGAATCCCTGAACAGTCGCAGAGGATCCTTCAGAAATCCCACCTCGGGGAACAGCTACTAGAGTCTGGAGAGGGCTACCCCTCCTCCACTCCTGGGACGTTTTTACCGGATGAAAACACTTATGTTATAGTATTTCTCCAATTGCCATTTATTAATGCAGAGTTTAAGGTCGGGGAGGGGGGAGATGGAAAGCTGTGTCTAAATTCGGTGATGAAGATTAAATAAAAGTTTAAAAGGAAGGTTACCATGTCAGGCTCTGGGGTGCACTCGGGGGTGGGAGTTAGGGAAGGGAGGCAACCCAGTGGAGGTGGCCCAAGTGGATTTCCAGAAATGGTCTGACGGCAGCCACTGTGGGAAGGTCTCCGGGGATCCTTCGGTTTTACCTGCCCCACCCCAAGGACTACCGGGAGGAAACTGGGAAACCGATCCCAGCACCAAGACCAACCCACCAGATTTAACTAAGGATAGGGAAAGTCCCTCCCGCATCTCAAATAGGAACGCGGCAAGAGCCTGGCGAGGAAAAATGGTAAATGTGTGGGGTTAGCTGTGGCTGGCGGGGGAGGGCTTTGGGGATATTTTCTCGTTCCGAGGGTAGTTTAGTGACACTTGGAATGTCTATGAGGCTTTGGTATTCTGGACAAATTCGCCTTCCCTTCCCGGGCCCAACCTCCTTCCCCACCTCACCTGTGATCCCGCAGATGATCTTGCCTCCGGAAGGCCTTGTGGCAGATGTCACACGTGTACGGTCTCTCATCTGTGTGGGTCCTCTCGTGGATGAGCAAGTTGTAGGATTTGGTAAAGTGTCTGCCGCAAAACTTGCAGATAAACTCTTTTTTTGTCTTGGAGGGCAACCTCCCTCGGGAGGGCTTTCTGTCCGGAGTCAATTTACTGAGGCCAGAGATGGGGCTACCCAGCCCAGGGCTCAGCTTGGTCAGCTCTCCCATCTTAGGGGGATCCTCTTGTGTGGCAGCCACAGCCAAGTTGGCAAAGTCAAAACGGGGCCGGTCCTTGTGCAGTGCTGGGAGGACGTGGGCAATGGCTCCCTGCTTGGGGTGGAAGAGGTGGGTAGTAAAGGGCAGAGCCGGAAAGGGGAAGCGCGCGTCTACGAGGCCTTGCGCCGCCGCCATCTCGGTGATGGTGGAGCGGGTGATCTCGTGCACGTTGGGGTACCCCAGCGTCCAGTGGTTCATGTGCATGGTCTGCAC
This sequence comes from Aselliscus stoliczkanus, assembly GCA_033961575.1. Taxonomy (NCBI): domain Eukaryota; kingdom Metazoa; phylum Chordata; class Mammalia; order Chiroptera; family Hipposideridae; genus Aselliscus; species Aselliscus stoliczkanus. Next base: position 33,024,829 of record CM066731.1, read on the forward strand.
GGCGCTGAGACCGTACAGGCCTTGCAGGTGGTCCACTGCAGCCGGGAAGGTGTTCACCGCCTGCAGGAAGGAGTAATTGGTGAGCTGCAGCGACGGGTGGAGCGGGATGGGCGCCGGTAGGGCCTTGCTCCCCATTTTCCCGGATGATGGGGGGCTGAGGGAGCCGCCCCTTTCTTCCAGGACTCGGAGGCGGGTGGGCGTGGGGCTCCGGCAAAAACTCAGAGAGACAACAGCACGAAGAGAAACCCTAAAAATGACAGGGGGAGAGAGGAAGAGTCGTTGACTATTATCCAACAAGCCAGCTCGGCCTGACCTTTGGTGCCGGCGCGGGTTACCACACCTTCCTTATAAGTCCCCCCCCATCCACGCACACACCCTACTAGAGGGCCCCCAAATGAGTGGTGAGGGAAACGTAGCGCCTCCTCACCCCCAGCAAGGCCGCCGAGCTCAGCCTCAGGGCCAGGGTATCAGGCGAGGCAGCAAAAGTCCCCCTGGCGAGCTGGATGCCCTGGCGGCCCTTCTGGGCACCCACAGAGGATGGGATTCCAGCATGCACGGAGCGGAAGACCTAGGCCGGAGGAGAAAGAAATGTGGGTAGGGGCACTCCAGCAGAGGCAGCACCCAGTCCAGCCCCCTCCCTCACCCTGTCGGACAAAACTCGGTCAACAGCGACGACCCGCAGCGCCAACGCCTCCAGGCCCGGGACCGAGCCTCTGTCGCCGCGGCGCCTGGGAGCTCCCCAGGGAATGACTTGTTGTGGGTCCCTCCCGGGGCTTGAGGGTCCGACTCGGCCGGGTGCAGCAGCTCTTCGCGCTGCGCCCCGCGTGGGCTGCTCTGCCCGCTCGGACGCCTTTTCCGCTCTTATCCGGGCCACGCCCGGGTGCAGAAGCACCCGGGGCGCACTTGGTGTTCCTGGGCCCTCGGAGGGGCCCCCCTCGCCCCGCGCTGACCTCGGAGGTTTTCTTTTTCCTTCCTCTGCCTCAGTCCCATTTATCAGCGGTGACGGCCCGCAGGAAAGAAAAGTGACACCTCGGGGGCCGGGTTCGACCTAGAATCGCCCCCTCCTCCTTCCCAGGGGCCGTCCCCTCCCACCCCCTACCAAGATCCCTTCCAGATGGTTCGGCTCCCGGGGAGTGATTGGGGGTGGGCGGAGAAAGTCCCTGAGGCCGAAACCCCTTATCCCAGCCTGAGCGCCAAGCTCTCGGGAGACCCAAGAGGTTTCTCGACCTGTCACCGTCAGTGGCTCCAGGAGGCCCCAGGAGAAGAGGGGAGAAAGGACTCCATGGAGAGGCAAAGGGAAGGAGCAGCAGCGGAGCCCCAGCGGCCGGGTCCAGTGAGGCCCTGCCAGCCTGGAGGAAGGTTGTTTATCCGCCTACAGATGTGTGCAGCGGCACTCCTGCCACCCAGAAGCCCAGCCAGGGGTCTGCGGGCTTGGGAATGCGACACGTGCTCCTATTTCCCTGCGCCCCCGATGGCAACGAAGAGATTTACTTTCAGATCCCAAGTTCCAGGGCTACCTCATCTGCATTCAGGGTGGGCCTACCTTCTCCCACTGCCAGCCCCTGTATAGCAGAGGGTTCTGCCAGCTTGGCGGGCCTGGGCCTTTGCCTCTGAGGGCAGCCGCCCCCCACCCCCCGTCCAGGTGCGGGACTTAACTAACGCCTGGCTTTTGAACCCTCTAGAACGGTGGCAGAGTTCGTTCAGTCTCCCCTCCCCAACCACCTCTTTCTGCGCCTGAATTTTCTTCTCTAGTATGTTGTGTTGCCAGTGGCTCTGAGGGCAGACTTTGGGCGCTGCGTGATCACACAGCGTTCTAGCAAGGCAGAATCCGGCTGCCTTCATGAGGCCCACACCTTCCCTCCCTCCTCTGTTTGGAAAGGATGGGAGACAGGGATTTATTAATGAACCACCTCTGCCTGGTGCTCTGAGGACTGGGAGTTTAGGCCCAGAGTTAATGAAAGGTGTGAAACAGTCAGAGGGTCTCAGTCATACCATTCAACCGAAACTGTAAACTTCCATTTGGAATACACTTTCCCATCACAAATCACGATTCATTTTTGTTCAGTGGCAATCCCTCAAAGCCTCTTCTAGAGAGGCTGGAAAAAAGAATTCTATTAACATCCCTGGCAATCTACCTGATTATTTTCTCCTCCATTAAAAATAATAAATTACACCTTTATTTCCTTCTTTATGCGTAATGAGAATTTTCCAGAGATTCCAAATATTATTTTCCCCCTAGTATTAAAAACTAGCCTCCCCATAGAGAGGAAACCAAAATTATTATTTGGGTGTATTCCCAGAGTAGATTTCTTAGAAATAAATCAGGAGGCACGTACAACTCCCACCATGTTCTCCGAGTGTATATTTGTGTATGTGTGGGGGGAGTTGGGGGTGGGTGGGAGTGTTGTCAATTGAAGGGCTACCACAAGTTGTGGTTTCAATTGCAAACGCAAGAAGTGAACTCTGCCATAAAGGTTAAACGTTAATTCTGCCAGCCGAAGGTTGAGTGCCATCTTCCTTCCCGTTTCTCCCAATGGTTTGTAACACAAAAATTAATGACTCTATTATAATTCAGCTTCATGGTGGCACAAAAGTGCTATTTCATAGTATATGTTCATTTTAATTTGCAGGACAAATGGTTTCTTCACAGAAAAACAGACCACTGGTGACTTCTGAAACCTTTTTACAAACAGAACAACCCTAACCATCCATCAAACACTTTTGCCATAAATAATTAGGGAGTTTAGATTTCCATTCTGCTCAGTTGCTGGAAATATTTGTCAAAAGATATTTTAAGTCAATGCAGAGATCTAAAGTACTTTCGTTTTATCTGGAGTTGAGCATATAGAAGTAGTTCCCACACTCAGTTTCAGGCAATAACAGCTCTCATCATTTGCTGTCATTTCTCCACCATGCCGTTTCGGACCATTGGTTACTTTTAATTTTGCAAGAAAAGAAACTTAGACCAATGAAAAGACATAAATGTTTCAGTGGAGCTGAGGCTAGTTTTCTTTCATCAGTCTTCTTCACAGGAATTTCCAGGAATGTACAGAAGTTTTGTAAAATTTAGTTCACTGGCTGTCAACAAGTGAGATGTGTACATACTAAGTTCAGTGAAGCTTTCAAAACATTGGAGGAAAAAAGGTACGTGGTAATTTGATAAGGAGTCTTGCTTTTTGGTAATGATGTTATTACACTGAATTATCTAAAAATAATATACAGTCAGGGGTCATCTGCTAAAACCTGTGCGTTGGTGACTGAGAGAAATGACTGATAGGCTCGCTGAATTTCAGCCTAAACTACAATGGAATTTTACATAAATCATAGAGCTATTGACCAACTGGATCTAAGGAGATCATTTTAAAAAATAAAATAAAAATGGCCAGACTGGATCAGGTGAACAGAGAAAAACGGCGGCGAAGTTCTTGCCCCTGTGCAGAGCCTCTGCCTTCCCAAGGAGTTAATTAAATTAAGATGCCTTCCGCATAATCTGGGTTGTTTCTCTCTGCTCCCTCGCTCCCCCTGCGTGAGTAATTTTCTTGTTCTGCTCAGGGCTGCAGTTTGTTTAGCAGAGAAAGTAGCTGTCTGCGGCGTTTACGCTCCGGGAAACACCAGCCCTCTTTTGTTCTCTGCAAACAGGTAGGGAGACAGTTGCAGCGCTCCCTCCACAAACCTTTTTTCTCCTTCTTTTCTACCACCACAACTCCTTCCTCTGTTGCTATTTCTCGGGAATCCAAGCATTTAAGCCCCGGGGAAATATGCTCTCTTCCAGGACTGGAGGATGGGAGGAAAATCAAAAGGCCAACACAAGGTTGGAGAATTACCTAGGGCTGAACTATTACTTCCCTCTTGAAACGCGCTGGCTAGACAGGCACTGTGTCCCGGCCTGTCCGCTCTGCGCCGCCGCGGCTGCCCCCGGACGGGTAGACCTGGAATACCAGGGCAGGGTCAGAAACACCCTGGGGTAATGGGCTTCTATCTCAGCGTACGTCGATCAGCTTTTATAAAAAGCCTTGCTGCATGCTTAGATTAAATGTCGCAAATCAAAACTAAACACAGTTACATACAAATGTGTGTCGTTGGGTGTTAGCTGGGAGTGGCGTGCCTGGGGTCCGATAAAGTGAGAAACACAATGCCCCGGGATTGCATCCATATGATCTCTTTTCACAATTTCTGAACTTGTGGCACGCCGGACAGAGAATCTGAGCGCCCCCTGCATCCCCTTCACCCTTGCTTAAGGAGGCAGCAGTCCCTTCCCAGAGCGGACACTCACCTCCCGCAGAAAGGTCCGCCAGGGCAGCGCTGCTCAGACCTGGTCCAGGCAGTGAGGCACACAGCTTGGAAAGGTCATTGGGTCCACGCCCGGCAAACTTCTTTTTCCGCGCGGAGTCCCGCGAGCCGCGGACATGATCTGGAGCACCACGAGCCACAAAAACGAGAGCGGATCCTCGCCTTGGTCCGAGTCTGTGGACGTGGAATGCGTAAAGACCTGGGGTACTTGGAGCCGACGCTCAGTGCTCTCCCGGAATCCCGCGCCTCCGCGAGCCTCTCGCCGACTCCGGGTAAGGTCGGACCGTGCAGTCTCGCAGGGCCATCACCCTCCAGCAGCGAGCGCCGCGAGCTCCGTACCCGCCCGCGTCCCTCGCCAGGCTGCTCGCAGCCTGCAGTCCAGGGCTTTAGTAGCGGCCCCGCCTCCCCTTCGGGCGGGCGTCCCGCCGCCGCCGCGCGGGGCCCACAGAGCCCTGGCTCCGCCTCCGCGCCGGGCGCCCGCTAATGGTCCACTCTGTTTACTTGTGTTTGGATAGCAACTGAATCTTAAAGGCACAGGTTTGCTCGAGGTTTCCCAGTTACAGAGAGAGAGCCGAAGGTGACACAGTTCAAAACTCACACACAGACAGAACGCTCACCACCTTCCTTCTCCGTGCCACTTTTTCTTATATTGTTAGAAACTGAACATCTGGTCTTCTGCCTCCGGAAGACCCCGCAGAGATACCCAAAGGGCATTTTGTAGTTTTACTTGGTGCGCTCCGCCGGGTTAATTTCCACATCTTAACACGTTTCACATAACCATCTTCTTCGTAGGATAAAATCAATCAGTTCTAGATTGTATTCTCTAGCATTTATCACCCTTCCCCCAATTTAAAATACAATTTTGTACATAGTTTTGTTCAATTATGACTACACGTGTAGTCTGCTTTCGTCTGTTTTTAAAACGAAGTTTGTTTATAGAGGTGACAATTGACTAATTTTGTAATTACTGCAAAAACAGACGTGGAATGTCCCAGGAGAAATTCCTTCCAGTATTTAAGTTTTAATTAGCCAATGTGCATTTCATAAGCAGTTAACCAACTTGGTTAAAGAGGTGGGCTTCTGTAACCCATTGGCAAATAATAAAGAATCCATCTAAAATGAGTAAAGAACAATCATTTTTAAAATGTAGGGAGATAATATTTTAGCTTCTCAAAACATACATCTTCATTTCCAGCCAAAAAAAAAAATAGAGTTCATTGTTTCGTCGCCAGGAAACTTAATCGAATTTGAAGTGTAGTGATACATTTTTCAGGTTCTTCTAAAGATTTGGTCCTGGGTGAGAGTTAAGTGCAGAACACACTTCAATAACTCTTGAAGTAGGGTGACCCAGTGACAGAAAGAGAATGACACACACTAATTTTAAACATCCTCTTTCCAGATTAGATCTGCCTAAGCGAAACTGAGCAAAATGCCCTTCGTCCTAGACGAGTCGCCAGAGGGGATCTACCTTAACCCCGCCTAAATCTGCGTTTGTGGGGGGTAGGGCACAGATCTCCCAGACATCAGCTGTAAAATTCAAACGTGTTCCACCAAAACATGGTTTTGGAGGTGCCGCCTCATAGGACAATTAAAACAATCTCAATCGTGCGGGAAGTGGACACATATAAGCAGAAAACGAAAAACTGCCCAAAGGTAAACCAGTGATTGCAGACCCAGGAAGAAGCCACGAGATATTATTTTATTAAGATAAAAGTCCTTCTATTTTATTTATGCCGAGGTGGACAGAATTTTTCGTTCCTATGGTAAAATATAATTCAGGCATAGCAGATCTCTTGCTTTCTTTATAACTTCAAATTCGCAAAGGTTAAAAAGTGAGCTTGGAACGCAGACCCGAGTGTTTAATATCCTTTAGTATTTAACTGCTTCAAAGTAGATTTGACAAACAGCGTGTAACTAGTAAAATGACTGAGTTCAGGTTTTCTTTTCTTTTTTTTTTTTAGTGCTTTCCCTGGTGGCTTCTATAGGGGTGCTTTCATTTTAGTACTCAGTCCTGAGCCCCAGCTACCAAGATGCCTGCGGTCCCCTCTCTCTAACCGCCTCATTCTTTCCGCAGCTTTTCTCAATTTGGAAGATTTGAAGAGAACTTTCTCTTCTTTCAGACCCCCAGGACATACACTCCAGGGGTGGTGACCTGAAGAGTGTTTCTATGCTTATTTCCTTTCCACCAAAGTGGAGGTAATACACCAGCGGCGGGCTTCACACCTTCCCACCGTGTGTGTGTGTGTGTGTGTGTGTGTGTGTGTGTGTGTGTGCTTGTGTTGTCTCTGTGTGTGTGTGTGTGCGCGCGCGCGCGCGCGCACGCGCGCGAACCCCTTGCTTTTCCCGCGAAGTAGTATTTCCAACCACCCACGAGCTGCGCCCTCTTTCTGCAAACCTCCCGAGGCCAGGTTTTTCCATAAACGTGTTTACCTCGCCCACCCCAGCCTCCGAAGTTCCACAATGGAGTATGGGCCATGCCGGCCCTGAGCGCTGCGCAAGCTTGAAAGGTAGTGAGGAGTCGGCGAGCTCTCAACTTTGGGGGAAGCCGCGTGGCCCAGCAGAGCCTGGGCAGCCTCCAGCCCCGGCCACAGCAATGGGCAGGTGCGCGCCCCAAGCTCAGGGCGAGCCAGAGGCTGAGCGCCGAGCCGTACTGTATGCAGGGCTCCCTTGGGCCACCTCCGCGACCACCCGCGGCGGGCTCTGGAGTTTCTCCACGCTCAATCCGGGTAAGCTCCTTGCTCACGCCGGCGTCTAGAGCGCACACATTGTGGGGCCCACCCAGGAGCGGCCTCCTCTGCCGGACTCCCCGGGCGACAACGCGCAGCACGGATAATAGGCCACAGGGTCCCGGCTTATTGTGGGGTCTGGGTGTGCCGGGAAGGAAGTACCGGAGTCTACAGCTGCCCAGCTGCGCACGGGGGGTTTGAGTTTCTGCGCAGCGGTTCCACTGCCCTTGCGCCCTCCAAGAACCAGCTGCGCGCGTCGGGTTCACTCTTGACATTGCCGCCGACTCGGTCATCTGCTGTCCTCGCGGCTCTGGGCTTTCGACACCAAGGACACTTCCAAGGAAATGGCTAACAGACTGACGAGGGGGCGCGCGAGCCGTTGCTGCCCAAACCCGACGAAAGTTTACTCCCCTTGAGGACGGAATGAAGGCCAGCGAGAGGAAGCGCGGAGGAGTTGGAGGAGGAGGGGGCCCGCAGCGCAGGCCTCTTCCCCCCTCAGCCCACCCAGGAGGATCAGCCAGTTAAGCAGCGAGCAGGTGTCAGACAGACATCCCTGGAGTCGACTCCGACCCTTCCCACTCTGACCACGCGCTGCGGAAATCCTAAAAACGTTTACCGTTTAAAACACAAATTATGGAAACCCCATCTTTTCCCAGGGATCCCGGTGCCATTACCTCTCAGGACTCGCTTCCCTTCTCCCCTGCCTTCCCTTGCCTCTGCAGGGCGGGGACCTTTCGCGTTTGAACTTCCCGCACTCTATGCTGCCTTCGCCGGAGCCCAGGGGCGCTGAGAGCCCCGCTTCTCCCTGGGCGCGCGCACTCAAGCCCCAGAACAGTGAGGAGGCCCGCGAACACCTAGAAGAGAATCGTGGGCTGTGGGCTCAGAACTCAGAGTGCGGAGGTAGGGGCCAGAAAAGCAAGAATTTTATCTTTTTTTTTTTTTTTTTTTTTTTTTTTTTTTAAAAACGTACGTTCTAGTTGGCGCTCTACGCGCGGATGGGATGGGAAAGCTCAGCCGGGGCGGGATCTCAGCGGCCCGCGAGAAGAGCCCCAGCGCCCCCTGGAGGCACAGGCCGAGCACTGCGTGGAGCGGGTGCGGCGGGCGGTCGCTCAGACGGCTGGCTCCCTAGTGTGAATGCTGGGCCGCCAGCGTCCCCTCTGGCCTCTGGAACCTTTCCCCCTCCACCTGGGCCCCTTTGCTGCGGAGGATGAGTCATGTGCATGACAGGGGTGCTGGGAGAGGGCCTGAGCCTGTTGTCAGGGCCAGTAAGCTGCTCTATCCCCTCCGCTGGGGCCTTAGTGAGCACCCCAAGCGGTGCCCCCTCCTTCCCCCCACCCCCCCGTGACTCCTCTCCTGGTAGGTTTTTCTAAGACGGATTATCCGACTGATGACACGGTTCAGAGCGGCTCTAACTCACGCAGGGCAGGGAAAGACACTAGTTCTGCCCCCAGCGCAGGGAGTTCGTAGCGCTCCGGATGCGATCTGCCCAGACACCAGCAGATTCCAAGGCCTCGGACATTGTCCTGCGGGAGAGGCGAGAGAGGTTTCTCGGGGGACCGCTTTCGGAAAGGCAGCCCCACTCCCCACGCCTTACCCCTCACCTCGCCTCAGCAACTGAAGGCCTGTCTGGATAGGACCCCTTGGCCGGCCGTGCCCTCTTTACACCTGAAAGCGCAAAGAGGCGCGCCGGGAGGCGCACGGAGCGCTCCGGAGCGTTCCCCCGCCTGGGGGTCCAGTTCCCGGCCAACCGCCTCCTGAGACTGGCCTGGCTGGACCGCCTCGAGCGCCGGAGGCCGGCCTCGCCTGGTGGTCTGTTCCCTGGGGAAAGGGAGCGTGCTGGGCCCAATGGCATGCTCCCTGTGCCTGTTCCCCTCGTTCAACTTCATTCCACCGGAGGCCGCAGCTTGCGGGCTCGGAGGCACCGGCAAGGGGAACTGGCTGTGGAGGCCGAAGACCTGGACTGAGGCTAACCTACGTGGCCATAGGCAGGATGGGCAAGCCTGGAGGCGACCCTCCGGTGAGCCCGGGTCCTGTCCGAGGTTGGCTGTCCCAGGGGAGGCCGTCAGCCGCCGCAGTAGCGAGGCCCAGAGCCAACTCGAGGCCGCCGTCGACCCGTCAGCCCCTAGCTGGTCTCGGGCAGTAGCCGCAGCTGTGGGCTGACTCTGGCACGTGCTGGGCGCCGCGGGACTCAGCGGCCCCGAGGCCCGCGCCGCCTGCGGAGGGTGTGGGCTCGGGTCCCAGGGTGCACCAAGACAGGGCGCGCTTTCACCTTCGGCGCCTTGAGCGAAGCAGGTATCCAATTTGCCTCACCAGAGAGAGAGCCAGGTCAACTCCTAGGCTCCCATGGCAAAGGACAGCTTCGAATTCCAGGTGGTTTTCTAACGGAGCCCGTTGGTGTCAGTGGCTGGGAAGACAGGGTTTAAGAAGACACTGGCAGCAGGGGACAAGACCCAGGTGCCTCCCGGAGGGAGAGCCCAGCTGCCTCTCTGGGGCAGCTCCACCTGCCCAGTGTGGAACGGTCCCAGCCCTCGCGCTCCAAAAAGCTCATCCTCAGAAAAGACGAGGGCAGGTAAAAAAATAACCTGTTTTTATTAGGCTTTCTACTTAAACAAAACAAAACAACAGAAACAAAATACTTGCCAACGCCTAAACGTTGGGAAAATTCAAACGAAAATCTTGATTTCCAATGGGCTCCCATTCCTAAACGGCTGTGAAGGAGCCGGAGCTGAGCAGCTCTGCTCTCGGTTCTCTGCGGTCTGTTTTTAAAATACCGGGCCTTGAGTTTCCAATTCTCGCTGCAGAGGTTGTTTCTCTGGGATGCTGCTATGGGTCCCGAGTTACCGACCAGAGCAGCAGTTCTTAAAGTGTGGTCCAATTACGTCAGCGACGTCTGGAACTTGTTAAAAATGCAGATTATTTGGCCCCACCTGCTGAGTCGGATACTCTGGGAGTGGGGCGCCGCGATTTGTGCTTGAACAAGCCTTGCAGGTGATTCTGATGTACGCTGAAGTTTGAGAGCCACTGACCTGGATCATATTGACATTTGGGGGCAACCGCGGACATGCGCGATTTATCTTTTCGCTCCCTCCCTCCCTCCCTCCTTCCCTTTCCCACCAGAGAATGCACGCGGAAAGGTCTGCTTAGGGCAGCTAATTCATTCATTTACTCACTCATTCATTCGCTCGCTTGCTCTCATACATCTGACTTTCCCGAGGCACCTCCCAAATCTTTGGAGACGTGCTGAGGATCCTCAGGTGAACAGGGAGCAACCACTCCTTTTAAGGAGTGGAGTTGCGATGTAAGGGGAAGAGAGAGAGAGAGAGAGACAGGAAGCAGTAAGGGTGTCTTCCCCTTTCACGGTCAGTTGTTTGCTTGCTTATTATTATAATCTAATACTACATTTGCTCTGATTTCAGAAAATGCCCCTGTTAGGGGATGAACAGAAGAAGTCTGTATAGTCCCTATAAAAACCTCATTTTATAGTTTCTGACCTCTCGGGACCTAGACTTTCTTCTCTCCCAGGCTGATGTTAATTCTCTTCCTCTTTTCATCACGCTCTCGGGATTCTGTGTGTCTGCTGCGTACACTTCCACCTGGATACACACTACTCACTCCTTGCCCTCTGGGTGCACTGGGTCAGAGTGCGTGGCGTGGAGTGGCGGGGGTGAGAGAGTGTCACAATCCACGGGAACGTGTTTGGACCCGGGTTTGAAGCCTGTGTGCCCTTGGATTTCTCTGAAGCTGCACAGGACACTTAGGACAATGGAAACTGACATACATGATCTGCTTACCTACTCTGAGCGCGGGGCTCGCACCAGCTCCCATCTTGCGTTCTGCTGCCCTGAACTGCCCAGCTTCCCGAGGTCAGGTGTACCCAGGCTTGGACGTTGTGATCCGCGACCTGTGGACCTGTCACCTTAAGATTGTGTCAAATTCCCTTACCTTTCGCTTGGGAATACAAGAAGAGTATGTTTTTTTCCCCCTCTTCTAGAGTATCTAAAAATCCAAATGAAACTCACACGTTCTGTTTTTTCTAATGCCAAATCAATCTCCCTTAAGTTTTGACTTTGCACTTTCTCTCCAGAATCTTGACTTGAACTTCTGTCCTCAGTCATGGAAAGAGCCACCTCCCCTGGATCATTTTCTTCACTCGGAGATTTTCTGGTTGTGGGTGGTAGAGGTACTTTGCCTGGCAGGCAGAGGCGAGTCCCTCAAAAATCAGGTCTAACTAGAAGCCTCTTGTCATCTAGTTTCGGATTCAGAGAAAAAGGTTTCATTTTAGAGAGCCAGAGCAGGGAAGCCACTGAAAACGCATACAAACAAAAATGAATTTTCATGTTGACCCTAGCTGTAAATTGTATAAAAGGACTCAGCTCCACTTTGACAAAGAATTGCTATTTTAATATGACTTTTTCTTATGGGGATTTTCAAAATATAAAATGTATAATGGTCAGGAACATGATAATCTCTTTACAACCTGTGATTATATTTCTTAACAGATTTTTGCTTTCCAGTGCAAATGATTTGACATAAAACATTCAAAGCAGCCAGCACTCAGGAAATGCCAAGGCCAATATTTGAATGCAGATACAAGTTTTAACAAAGGAAAATGCGTGTCCCTGTAGCTGTTTGCCCGGGAATATCCCCGGAGGATTAATACACTGTTCTTGAATCTAATCCAAGTCAGCAAACTGTCTAAAAAAATGTGTGAGGTACCAACTCATAAGGCACATAGAATTCCTTGTCACCAAATATATTTGAGTGTCTACTATGTACTAGGTATTAGGCAATGTGTTATTGTTTGAGACCCTGAATTTTCATCCTGACTTGGGGGTGGGGCAAGGGCAAAAAAGTTGGGATTTTAAGGTTGTTTTCCTCTGGTTTTGTCCAATGTTACAGTACTTGTACTTAATAGCAAATCTTAAAAACATTTATTGAACTCTCTGTTACATTTTTAGATCATTTTTACAAGTCAAGGAGAGAAAGTCAGTGTTTAAGCCAGCTCATTTATTGGAAAATGAATGCCAGCACTGGCTTAAGTTTTGGCTTTCCAACTGGAAGACCTTACTATCATGACAACATTTTACAATAATGTTATTTCCATCATGCCAGGTGATAATTTAGCTGTAGATTCCTTATGATTGGTGACCATAGCTCACTTAAGCCTTTTTTTCCACCCCTGACTCTGTAGGGAGCCACAGAAAGGAAGAAAAACAAAAAACAAAAAACAAAAAAAACCCCAAAACCTTCGTCTGGCACCCTTGCTGGAAGGAGGGGTAAATACATGGCAGACAGTTAGGCTGGTCTTATCCTCCTCATTGTTCCTTGGGAGAACTTGGAGTAGGACCAGCTCAGATCCAGTTTGCTCCAGAGAATCCATGTCTTACAAGGAATGATGAGCTCTATTATCTTTTCCTGTAAGCCCCAAACACAGACAACTCCAATGAATCTGCACACACTCAGATAATTAGATGCTGAGGGGCCCCTTTCTACTCCTACCCCATGTATTGGGTCATAATTCCTGGTTACACTGCATGACTTGGCCACATACTACTCCATTTTGCAGTGCCTAACCCCTCTTCCTATGTGCTTTCCCTCTACACCCTCCCCAGCCATGGCTGGCAAGTGGGCCTGCCTCCAGGAATCAGGCTGGGTGGATGCTATGATGTCAGGACACCAGGCAGCAGCATTTTTAACATGTGTTAGACCATGGTTGCCTTTTCCCTGGAAAAGTACACAAAGTGCGAGTTGTCTCCCAGGCCGTGAGGCACAGTTCCAAATGCCCTACGTGGTGGGCCCACCCAGGCCCAGGAGATGGTGGAGGAGAACACGAGTGTGTCATATGGGTGTGTTCACCACTCCTGCTCCCCTCTGTCTCATCTTTGACCACATTCTCTTGATAGGCCATATGGCCAGGGAGTGACCTGGAATATATTAACACATTTTTTGCGGGAAATGAGTAAACTCGTCATATAGCTCAAATGCCCGCTTACAAAGTGTTAAGAGCATTGGCTTGTAGAACCCTTGTGGAGCAAGGGAGCAATGGCAGAATGGGATTTTAGACCTGTTAATTCATTTAACATGTATTTATTGAGGATGTTTAGTGTGTTAGGCCCTGTGGTAGGTGCTGGGGTTATAATAATGGACAAGAAGCTGCAGCCTAGTGGGGAGACAGACAAGTAAATAGGCAATTATGAACCAGAAAACCTGGAGCCAAGGTCCCTAATTAATAGCTTATTACCTTGGGCAAGTCATGCCACTTTTTGGAGCCTCAGTTTCTTAATCTGCAATGTAAGGATATTCTGAGAGTTAAACGACATGGATGCTATCAGTAGTTATGTTTCTTTCTTACCAATTTATATGAACTGACCTCATCAGCATAAAATTATTCCTCCCACCCTTCCAAGGACTTGGAGAGGTGAACAAGGGGAAGAAATATGACCCAGTGTCTAATATCCAGTGGTCAAGAGTATAGAAATGAAGTTACTGCAACAAGTATTTCTAGAGAAGAAGTCTTCTGCCTTTTATCAAGAGAAAATGTCTGTATTTTCACTATTTACTGAAAAGTAGGAATTCCGTACTGTGCATTACATTTTGTTGTACTCTGCTATTTTGTTTTATTGCAATTAGAGAATACATGGACTGAGTCTATGATGAATAGGTTTTCTTTTAGGCTTCCAAGCTATTATTTTGGATGTTATTCTCCAATGCAACAATGAAGCAACTAATTTGGAGCTGTCACTGATGTACCAGGTGTTAAGCAGAAGGAAATGGTATCAGTTAGAATACAACTGAGCTCTGATATCAGAAAATACAAAATAGCATGGGTTTAAATAATAGAGAAGTTATTTATCTCTTACATAAACATAGGCTATCCAGAGTCAATATAGTGGCTAGGTCCCTGATTATCAGGAACTTTGGCTCCTTCTATTTTGTTGTTCTACCAACTTCAAAATATGCCTTTCACTTTATAGTCCAAGATGGCTGCTTTCCAGCTAGCAACAAGAAGGAAGGCATGAAGAAGGGCAAGCACCCTCTCTTTAGGGAGAAATGAAAACCCAGTCATATAGATGTACCCAGCTGCAAGGGAAGCTGGAACTGTAATCTTTACTCTGGTGGCCACATGCCCAGCTAACATTCAGGCTTCTGTTACTAAAAGAGAACAGGAGAATGCATACCAGGGAATGATCAGCCTCTGCCATTGGATGTCTAGGCCTGTTGCTTCATTCTTTGTATATGTTATTATATATGTGTTGGACCATAGTCACTGTCATTGGTTCTGGATAGTGTTCATTTTCCCCTTTGCTGCTTTATGGTTTTAAGCGCTATATGCAGTGGCAGGATTCTGTTTTGGAACCACTTAGCATAGTGCCACTATTTACTTCCTCTTAGTTGTGGCTGCTGGTATGTGACTTTCTGCTTGGAATAGAGAGGTATGAATAAAAAAGGTGGGCGAGGTAGGTGGACAAGAGGTGTCAGGAGGATGCCTGGGGAAGATCTTGCTGTTGATTGTAGAGAATACCATGGGTGCCACATGGCAGCATTCTCTTTGTGGGATGGGCCCTGGCATGTCGGGCAGGCCACTTTAGTGAGTCTTCTGCAGGAGGACTTCATTTTTCCCCTTGGAACATGGGATGAGAAATGAGACAGAACATACTAGAGCAAAAGCGGAAGCCCTGGAATCTTCCTAGCCTGCTTACCATGTAAAGCAGGCTGGGGAGGCAAGCAACTGCAAAAACCATAATCTGCTTTTTTATAGCTTCAGCAGTCAGAGGTTACAGCAAAAAAAAACAACCCGAAACAAAAAACATAAATCAAAACAACAAAAAAACCCATGCAGCTCAGGTTGCCCCTGAGGGGCAGAGTCAAAACTACAAGCAGATCCCCCACATAGCAGAGAAGACCCCGCTCAGCCAGAGCCCAAGGACAGTCTCCTAAGATAAGCGTACAGAGACTTAATTACCATTTAAAGTTGTTCTGGCCTGACCTCTCTGCCTGGTCAACTTTCCTTCTGAGCCTTATCCTGTGTTAATACTTACAGGCACCATGCTACCCTCCAAGCCTAGGAGGATACTTAGCAACACACATAACCTTCCAGGTGTAGAGGTCAGGGGTGGAAGGGCCTGTGGATCCCCAGTCTCACCTGGGAATCCCCTTCAGGATGCTGCTTGGCTTGGAGCAAGGCTGAGCAAAGAGATTACATGCACAGTGCTAATGCCAATGTGTGGGGAATAGGATTCCTTCCCTGCAGAAACATCTGGAGTGACACTGAGGCCATACTTATACACATTTACACGAGCCCTGGGGGAGTCCCATGCCTGAGAGAACTGGCGAGATAGTTCCTATTACACATTTATTTCCTTAAAGGAGGTATTTTATATTTTACCCTGTAATCCAATTCCTTTGGCTCCCCACCCTGCTAAAAAGGAAAAGAACATACAGTCCAAACAATTTTTAAAACCAAGTTTTTCCCTCCAAATAGTAAATGTGCACAGTTTGTACAGCTTTTACACACATCTGTAAGCTATGACTTGTTTATACCAGCCTTTACAATATTTTAAAAATAAAGTATAATGTTTTTCAGTCTGTATACAATAGCATTTCTTTTATCAACCCCACACATACAATGTATTTCCCCCCTTTAGGGTGTAATTACATGTCTAAATCGTAATGTATACAATTGATGTATAGGGAGGACATGTATGCTTTAAGGCAAACATACCAAAAGAATGTAAGACACTCATGTTGGTTTCTTTAAAATACAGTAACTAATAACCTGCAGAGTTAGAAAAGTCCACCTATGTTGGTCTGATCCAATTCTATGTGCTGGGGTTAGAGAATTTGGGATCATGGAATGAGAAAGTATTTTAGAAACAATGTAATCCGGTTGTGTCATTTTACCAAATGTAGCCACAGAAGCTCAGGAGGAAAGTAATTTTCTCAAGCTCGCTGACTTTTCCACAGCCCAGAGCTGGGACTCCTGCTTTCAAGAGAGGACTCTGTAATACCTTACAATCTCATCTAGACTGAAGCTGGAATTTCCCTCCAGGAAAACATGTTGACTTGAACTCAGCAGCCTGTTGTGTTCAGACCATGAGCCAGGAGTATCAGAGCTCCAGCATCAGCTGTCCTCAGGATTTAGCGGTTTTTTTTTCTTTTTTTTAGGGCAGTGTCAATGGCCCTCATATGTGGGACCCGAACCGGGGCCACTGGCTTCCCAAGCCAGCGCTTAACTACCTCGCCACTCGGCTGGCCCAGGATTTAGCTTTTTAAAATACAGTTGGAGGACTAGCAGCTTTGACCTCACCTGGGGGCTGGTTAGAAATGCAGCCAGACCTACTGAATGAGAATCTGCATTTTAACCAGATCCCTAGGCGATTTGCCTCTACTGCCAGATTGTTTCCTTAAAGACCTGTTTAATCATTTTCCTCTGATGCATTAAGAACCTGTAATGGCTTCCTATTGCTTGTCTGTTCCCATACAGATGTTTTAAAAGTTCAGTCTTAATCTACCTACTAAACCTGGAAGTACAGTTTCCCTGGTTGTATACTAGACTTTCTCTATAGGTGGATTTGGAAACCTAGATATTTAAAGATCTCCTCCAGGTGACTAGCCTGTAATAGTTCCTTAAATTAGCTGTTTGAAAATGATTAATCCAAAATGTTGCTTTGGAATAATTTAGACTAGGTAAACTGTGGAAGCCAGCAAGTGCTTCTCTTTGCTACCTTGTTTTTCTCAGGTACCAATGTATAAAGGCTGTTTTTCTACTTGCCTGTATTTTCCCTCCCTTTCCTTTTCATTGGCTTCCCAATTTGAGAAGATAAACTCTGCTTGATTCCCAAATGTCCTCTCCCACTTCCTCCTGTTAATCATTATAACTAACAGGAGACAACAAGCCCAAGGCCGATTTAGACCATTCTGAGACCCAGTCATTGGGTTGGGCAGGAGGCCATATCTGATTTTCCAATGATCACCAAGACTGAATTTGCTTAATCTGGTTGGCTAAGTGCAAGTCTCCACCTATCTCACCATTCCATTAAAGTCCCTCTTAAAATTGTGCCTTTTGGTCAAAGGGAACAACATTCCCAGAGTGGGTCTAGGCTAAATCAATTAATGAGCTCCATTTTTTAGAGTAACAGAAAGCACTTGACCATGGTTTCCAGTTCTGAACTTCCACTAATAGATTCTAGGAAAGGGGATTGTTGTGTACAGTAGAGTGTAATCTAGTTCAGTGGTGGTGTTTTTGTTTTGACCGGCTCCTTCCTTACAAGGCAATGATTTAGGGTGAGGACAGTGAACAAAGTTTTCTGTACTTATTAAAGGCTATTACCCAAACCCAGTACCAATCCAGGCTGTTCACTGTTACCTCAATATGATGGTGATGCTATCTGCTGAGTATCTGGACTTAACTGACCACAGCAGAGGCTGGGACATTATTTGCTCAAACAACTTTCTCTTCCCCCTCCTCCTTTTTCTCCTTTTTTTTTTTTTAAGTTAAATATGTGCAAAATGGATCAGGCTGGGGTAGGGTGCGTGAGGGTGGTTATTCCACTGAGTACAATGTATCTTTTTCTCAGCATTGTACTACTTCTATAAAGTAGGCTTTATGAGCTGTATGCTTGCATTTTTGTTTTCTGGCTTATTGTTCTCTACCCTATGATTGTTCTATTAATTTGATAATATATGGTTTCAGCCAGGCATTTGTTCTAAATTCTGCCAGAATAAGGGGAAGTTTCCAGACAAAACCCTGCCCAAGGACCTTCCTACACAAGCAGAACTTTAAGTCACCCCCTGGCCACTGCACTATCTTCTCAGGGGCCTTCAGGAGCTGAATGGGGTCAATAATTGGAGCCCAGCTCAGCTATTTCAAGATACCTAGTCTCTGTGACAAGACGTATCCGTAGGCAATTCTGTGACCAGCTCAGCAGCAAAAATCTGGGTCAGACTGAAGCAGTAGGTTAGGAACCAGATCTGAGTGATGAGGAGAAAAGTCCAAAAACGTGTAAGGGTCAGATCCTTCCTTCTTGGGCTGGATGGTTTCCTTCAGGCGCTGTGCAGGCCAGTTCACCCCAGAATGACATTCACATTCCATTCAAGCAGTCTGCTTTCGTAACTCCCTGGGGATTTTCATGAGCATAAAGGTCATTGTTTTTGACAATTAAGCTTTAAAGTTAATTCCCAAGATAAATAGAGCAAATTGACACCACTTTGGTTGTAATTTTTCTTGCTTCAAACTCTAAAAGACAACAGTGAACCAGCTGCCAGACTATGTTCCTGGAAATTCAAGAAACATAGGCATTTTATTTTCTACCTTTCTAAATGAGGCAATTTAGGGTGGTCAGAAACAACAAAGTCCATGTAAACGTCTTAATTTTACGATTTTGCTTGCATTTTTGAGAGGACAGAGAATCATTGTGTCCATTTTGTTTTTTTTTTTAAGCTGCATAAATAGTGGTTTCTTTTTAAACTGGAATAATAGAGGGTTGTAATCTTTTAAGTTCAGATCTTGCAGCAGAAAAGCTGGGTTTACTTGTGAGCTGTATTATTTGGTAACACACTCTGCATGGAATAGAAAAAGTAAATAACTGAACACGTACTTTATAATTATACACAAGGGGATTCAAAGCTGCAGTGCTGGGAGTGGAGTGTAGGCGCCTGGGGCGGCAGCTATAGGTTCTGGCCTCTCCCTCACACTCTGAGGCATGGCAGAGAACCGGGGACTGAAGGGCCCAGCAGGAACCCTGGTAGTGAGGGGAGGCGAGGTGCACTGAGCAGAAAAAGGAAGGATCTGTCACTCTGGGCCTTACTAGCAGGAATATAATTAAGATTTACAGAATAAAATGTGAGCCTATGTGGGGACTTTAGAGATTTACTCCACCAGTTCCTAGACATCTAAAGATTGTAATAATTTTGCTGAAGAAAATTCCATTGTCAGATAAATTTGAGACAGGTTGGGTACTAGATAGAGTATTGGAGAACCAAAATTCAGGTTAGCGCAATCAAAACTCTGAGAAGCTCTACAGAAAAGGCATCTGTTTAATCCAGTCTTCCCTGCCCCTATTCAATTTCTAAAGTTCCTTTCAGCTACAAAGGTCTACAGGTTCTTGCTGACAAAGCACTTTCTGCTTTTCAAGCTAGTTCATTGGATGACAGAGAAAATTGTGATAATTAATTCAGATTTTAAAAAATGGATTATAGAACACAATAAAAAATATAGGGATTTAATTATTCTCATTGTCAATGCAAACCAAGAGGCTAATACAATTTAATTGTACCAACCTGCTTTTAATGGCAACGTTGTTAACTCCTCAGCTGTGTGACCCTGGGGATTCACTCAGCCTCGGTTTTACCAGTTTTGACCTTTTAATTAAAAACCTTTCTGGGTCTAACATTTGTCCATGTGCAGGAATATTGATTAAAGAGTCTTGCAATTGTTCATCCAGTTTCTAAACCTTTCATCACTCATTCCACCACAAAAATCTGTTCATTAGAAAAGTGATACCAGTTATAGAAGAATCTTTGGAAAACCAAGAAGATAAGAAAAGAATGGTGTTTGGTTAATGAGCACTAACTATGTGCTAGTCACTGTTCTAAGAGTTTCACTCGTATTAATACCATGGCAGACCACACCAAAGCCCCCACTGGTCTGCAAGCCCCGAAACCCAGAAAGGACACTTTTAATTAGTCAAAGTTGGAACAAGTATTAATTCTACCCAGCTATTCCTGAGGGACCTACCAACCAACTAATCACCCAATCTCCCAACCTTTTTTTTTTTTTTGAGGGCAGTGTCACTGGCCCTCATATGTGGGACCCGAACCAGGGCTGCTGGCATCCTAAGCCAGCGTTTAACCAATGTGCCACTCAGCCGGCCCCCAATCTCCCAACCTTTTAAAGGGGGCATGTAGGTGTATTTCAAAGCACAAGCGTTGCAATTATCTTGCTTTTCAGTTTCACAGGTGTGGCCTTTTTGAGTTCAACCAGCTACAGGTTATTTTCAGCATGCTATAAACCCAGGCATTGAGAAGGCAGATCAAACATATTTTCTCTGTGAGGTAATAGCCCTGTATTGCTTTAACTTTAGACTTTTCTCCAGAGGCCAGTTGACTATACCTATAGAGGGACAGTCAGTGTGTTTACAGACTATCACTGAGGCAGGGCACAATGCTAATGTGAGGACAACTGAAACTATGGATTGCTATAACAATTGTATGCATGTCATGGGATGCCAACATGTTTTTAACATCCTGACTCATTTCTTCTGCTCTCACCTTCCCCCATTCTCCCAGTGCATACTGAAGTACGCTACAGAAAAACCTCTATTAGGTTATTTGCAAATGACAAAAACCAAGCTCGAACTAACTTAAGCAGTAAAGGACATTTACTGGTCCACATAACTGGAAAGTCCATGGGTTGAACAGTTTTTAGGCACAACTAGATCCAGCAATTCCAGCAACTCTTATTATGAAAGCTGCCATGTTATGAAAATTAATCTCTCTCTCTCTCTCTCTCTCTCTCTCCTTTTAATAATATATGGCCTCCTTCTCCACTACCACAGAATTCAACACCGACCCTGAGGCTTGAGAAGATGGTCATTTGTGTCTCCAGTTTATATAATCCTTATAGTGTGCAATCCCAGAGGAAGCAAGTGTATCTTTCTTTGCGCATCAATAACCCAAGCTTTGATACAAAACTGCCTCAATATTCTTTCTGTCTCTATTACCTAGCTGTGTGATCTCAGACAAATTACTCTATTTTCATCTCAGTTCCTTTAACTGTAAAAGGGAGATAATAATAGCATTACCTTATTGAACTAATATGAGAATTAAACTAGATAATGCATCTGAAGCATTTAGAACAGTTCCTGGCACATGGTAAGATGACAATAAATGCTAGTAGTAGGAGAAGACCTTCAACAGAAGAGTTAGCTCAGCTTGTGCTCTATGCCCACCTTGAATAAAGTGCTGTGAGGGGGAGAATGGAGTAATCTGATTGGCCAGACCTGAGTCACATTCCCACGTTTGTGCACTAGGAGGGCAATATCCAAATCACATTGAATCACAGAGAAGTCATTCCCAAAGGAAAGATTACTGGGCAGATGACATGTGTCCACCACAGGGCCAATCCTTACCAGGACAGGAAAGAAACAGGTAGCCTCAGCCCTGCTGTCCAGCGTATTTGGAATGAAGCTGGCTTGCCCGCGTGATCACACATTCAGAGGCTGAGTCCTGGGCCTTATGTAGTCCAAAGTGGAAGCATCATCAACCTTACTTATTACTGCCTCAGAGCTGGGCCTATACAGATGTCATGATTCCAGCTTGACAGCTACTTAGTAATCTGGCCTCAGACTTCTTGCCCTGTATATAACTGGAACACACCATGAACTTCATTTTGCTTGGCCATGGCCCTTACACACCTGGTCTGGGTCCTGGTCCTGTGACTCCTGTAGTTCTGACACCCACGCTACTACCTACTGCTGCTGCCTAGAACCTCTCAGCACCTTGTCTTACCCACTGGTTTGGACCAGCTGATGCTAACCACACCTAAGCTTTCTGTATCCTAAGACACTGTGCCTTACCTATCCTGGGGTCAGGTTCCTCATGGTTTTACCTCTGCCCTGCACTCCTTCCTGTGTTGTCCCAAATCCCAACATGTGTTGGCCCCATTTTAACAAGATCAGATTATGCCGTATTTCTCAATGGCTTTGCTCTTACAAGTGTATTTGCATGCTGTCTTTTTTCTTCTGGTCATTCTTTCAGAGCTCTGGCTCTTGTTCAAAAAACTCTTCCCATGTCCCATCCATATTACTGGATACATAATTTTAAAAACTTTCTCTTGAAGAGAGCACTATTTTTAATGTCTTAGCCCAGGCAGCATGAGGTGTGATAAACTTGAGTCCCCATAAATGGCATCTTGAGTAGAGTGGAAAGTTCCAAATTCAATATATTCCATTAACAGACAACCAGTTCTGTAGCTGACTAATAAATTACATTTTCATGTCAGCGAGTAGGTATTTATTTTACAATTAATGATTCCCCAAATACAAGAACTTCTAAGGAGCAGATAAAAGCAGCTGCAAATGTGATCTCAGAATAAATATCAAGAAAGGAAACACAAGCAGCCCGCAGAATTCCAGCTGCTCTTCTAATGCTTATCAGCCAGTGTTCTTATGGTCAGGCACATTTTGAAGTTGGAAGGCACATTTCCAACAGCTCTTGCCCTTATACATGGTTCTTGAAATATTGCAGACTTTCTGGTTCCTATCAAAATAGTAGTCACTGTCACCAAAATTATTCATTTCCTCCTCATCCTCTTTTTCCCTCTGGCCCCCATTTGGCAGCTGTGTCTTCCACCCTGATGCTCAAAATGACAAATCCTAATTGTGGGGAGGCTGTGACACTGCATACTTTAATACGAGCTAAGTGGAGCAAGGTTAGCCTGTGATTTATGTGGTCATTCTCCTCACTGGGGCAAGCAAGACTTTCTTAATCCCATACCTTTAATCCTTGCCTCCTCCAAACCAGTTACATTTCCATCTTATTGTTGCAGCAGCACTAAGTTCCTTGAAACTAAACTAGTTTTCCAGGGATGGTAATTCAATCTTCCTGAGTTGATTCAAAGATTAGACCAAGTGCTTTAGAGGTTGCATTCTCAGCAGCAGCAAAGGCAATCAAAAAATGGTGTTTGGTTAAGTGCTGGCCTGGGAAGCCAGCGGCCCCAGTTGGGTCCCACATATGAGGGCCAGTGATACTGCCCTCAAAAAAAAAAAAAATGGTGTTTGGGCCAACAATAATACAAATTTCAGATGGAAAGAGAGGCTAAAAAAGTCCTTAAAATTAGAGGCATTCGAATAAGTTTAGTTTTTTTGACATTGAAGGCTCTGGGGCTATCTTCCATACAGGAAAATGCTAAGGATTTTATATCACTATTTCCTCAAAACCTGGGCCCCTCGTATAAATGAGTGAGTGAAGCATACAGTACAGAAAACAGTTTTCTCTGTGGCTATGCTGACACTCTGCTCTATGAGAGAGCTAATGAATTTTATTTATTTATTTATTT
Organism: Aselliscus stoliczkanus; assembly: GCA_033961575.1. Taxonomy (NCBI): domain Eukaryota; kingdom Metazoa; phylum Chordata; class Mammalia; order Chiroptera; family Hipposideridae; genus Aselliscus; species Aselliscus stoliczkanus. The sequence goes on from CM066731.1 coordinate 33,047,902, forward strand.
TTTTTTTTGCAGAATATTCATGTAGCTCTCTGTAAATTTTCAATAAGTGTCTTTTCATATCATGTGATACTGCAAGTCTGGATGCCTTATTTTGTAGTTTTTAACTGTAAAGAACCACCATCACTAAGCCTGAAAAATCAGGATGATTGAGCCAAAAGATGGATCAGAATTTTGTCTCAGGGATTGTCAGGAGAACTGTGGTTGGCAGGCTGGTGCAAAGAGAGAGATGCAATCGGAATCTGATGGATGGCCTTGGAGAGTACCCACTCTGTCTAGCCAATCTGACCTTCTGGCAGCTACCCTGGAGAAGGTTTGGGCTTGAGCAACACCATTCTCTTGGCAGGACAACCTTCCAGAAGAAATCTAGCTTTGAATAATTGGTATGAGTAGTTTATCTCCTGGTCTCCTCCGTTGTCCCTCCCGCCTTATCAAAATCTGATGATTTTGTCCTCTTTCTTCTGACTAGCATCATAGTGTGTCACACACCAGTGACAATCTGAGGCATTTTATGGTGACAGGGCCCATCCACTGGGGGAGCCTGTCCCAGACTTCCCTCCTCTATGGGAAGAGTAAGCCAGGTTAATCCCTGTTCCTCTGAATTCTCACAGTCTCCCATTGCACCTACTGCTTTCCGCTTCTAATACCTAACTTCTAATACCAACTTTCCCTCTTTTTATTTGATCTTGAGCTAGTAAATTAAACTTTTTGTTTCTCAATTCTGGCTTTTACAGGGACTGTTGCATATGTGGTTTTATTTAAGTTTCTCATTCCCAAACACAAATCCTACCTCTATGGTCCCAATTCAGCCTATAGTGATTCATTCTTTTGTTTGTTTGTTTTAATTTAAAGAATTCTGGGGGGAAAATCCACTGTCCCTTACTAGGTTGATGCAAGATGAAAATAATGGTTTCATGAGCCATCTAGGCCTTTGAAAGAGGGAAAAGTAACATAACAGAGAAACAAGGATTCCCAAGAAATAAACTGTATTGACTTCACAGCTCTACCCAGGGCTGCCTGCTTACACAACCTTGTCATTTCTTTTTCCTGTGTACAGAAAGTCTTCATATAACTAGTTAGGGTAAGCAAAAATTCAACTCAGCAGGGAAACAGAAGCAGATAATGTTTGTTTATTGACAAGGGAAGCAATCAGCCTTTGTTCACAAACTTATTAAACAGACAAGGTTCTCCCTGCTGTCCAAACTGCAGTCTGAAGAAACAAGAGGTGGGAGGCTTGCCAAGGGAGGGGAACAGTCTCCTTGAAATTGTCAGGGCAACAACAGTATCTTTGTCTTCATGTTTCCCTGCTTTCTTGACATGAACACTCTAGAGCTTATTATTAACTTTAATTAAGAGACTCCATGAGCCCTTAAGAGGGCATGACAACTCTTTCAGGATACCATGGACAATGTCAGTGCTAAGATTTTCCTTTTCTCTTATATCATGAATCTAAACAACCTTTAAAGGAAAAAAAATAATAGAAAGAACTGGCAGATCAACCTAAGTGCACTGAAATGTCTCCAAATTCTCTCTCGTCACTGTCAACATATACACACGTGTGTTTTTGCAAAGCTGTGTTTTCTATGTACACACAGTTTCATGTTCTGCTTTTTTAACTTAACTTTATTCCATGTATTCATTTCCATGACTTGGCTGGTGCTTTGGACTTAACATTTTTAATGGCTATTGCGTATTCATCTTGTTCTTAGACCTCAGGCTGCATGACCATTCATCCTCTTACTATGTGACCCTAGGTAGCTTCAGCCCAGGGAGAATCTATCTTTTTTTTTTTTTTTGAAGAGTAATTAAAATGTCTGTTTATTCATTGACAAACCTATAGTAACTTGAAAAGAAGAGACTCTATCTTTGTTAGAGTATATGTCCCTAGGGTTTCTTGGGCCATTTTCACAAGTAGTACTAGGCTTTAGGCTCGCTGGTTTGCTTGTTTTTATTATTTCTTCTGTCATAGTTCTCATTTTGTGTTTGCATGAAGATGTTATTTCTGGATATGGTTGCTTTAAACAAATATCATATTCATCTTCACCATTTATTAGTGATTTGTTTTGACATGCAATCAAGGTCCACACTAAAAAGCTAAGAATGCAAGTGTTGCCACCTGTTGATGGAAAACTTATTACACTTGTTTCACTTGGGTTCTGCTAAAGAACAGCATGAAAGGAAAGAGAAATTTTATTATAATTCCCACAAACTTAATCCCCAGACTTATTAACATAATATTTGCATTTTTCTGCTCTTTTTTGTTATTTTAGACCTTCTTCCAACATGGGTCATTGATTCTAAGCTATATAAATTTTGCTTCATTACAATTTGCATTAGATAGATTTAAAAACTTTCCATTGATCAAGGCTCCACATTTTTTTTTAATTTAAAAATTCTAAACATCAAACATTTTGAAAACCCATGGATAGTACATATCCCAGTGCTCTAAATGAAATGATGTCAGCAAACAGCCAGTTTGTCGATCCTCAGTGGAACCAATTTTAGCTAATTTCAAAGAAGAAAAATAGTTTCCATATTCATAGACAGGGTTCCACTAATAAACAATAGAGGAAGAGTTACTTTTCTTCAAATTTCAAGAACCAATGAGTATGTGTGCTTTAAGAAAATAAGCAAACAACATGCACTTCGATAAACCATAATTTGTAGAAATCAAAGAGCAAGAACCAAGTATCACCAATACCTTATGAAGACTGTAGTTCTAAAATATTTAAGTAATCAATTCTAACTGCCCTCACTCAGCAACCAGAGGTGCCTTGTATATAGTAGAAGTTCGAGAAATGAATTCCTGAATCACCTTTTATTCATTTCCTGATTTGTTAGTTCACTCATTTATTCAATAATTACTCATCTCTCACCTATGTAGCAAGTTATGAGCTAAGTGCTTGGGAATATAAGTTGAAGAATATATAGTCTCTGTCCTATTTATCTAATGTGGAAGTTAGAAAAGTGCCAGTTTTGAAGTATTTGAATGTAGGTAATAAAGAATAGAATGAGACTAACTGTGGCTCAGACATGGCAAATGTTTACATTTTCTCACCTATAAGGAGGCTAGGTGTTGGTGGTTCCAGCAATATTTTGGTGACTCAGGAAAGCCCAAGGAACCAGGTTATTTTTATGTTTCTGCTCTGCAATCCTTGGATGTTGCGTTTTCCTCCCCATGCTTATCACTACTGGTTGCAGGATGACTGTCACGGTGTTTGGCTTAACAGTCTATATGCAGAGCAAAAAGAAGGGAGAAAGGGCGACACCAGCAAGTTCTCTTCTTTCATCCAACATTTTTTTTCTTTAAATCAGGAAGCAGGTACCCCAGAAGTACCCCCAGCAGATACCCTCTTACATCTCATTGGCCAGACCCCTAGCTGCAGGGGAGACTTTCTAACCTCTATAGTGGGAGAACGAGAGGGCTTGGAGATGACTCTGGACACGCAGTTAACAATGTCTACCGCAAGGAACCCAGTGTATTATGAGATACCTCCAGGCTTTCATAGGCTGTAGCAACTTGAAGATTTAAGATTCAACATATTTCTTTATTCTATAAAGATTTATTTGAGGGTTTTCTCAGCCAGACCCTGCAGATACAGCAGTAGTTAAGACAGACACAACTCCTGCCCTTGAAGAAGGAAAAATAGATGGTAAACAAATAACTACAATAAATATGAGTTTTTCATCATTGGATACTACTGACCCCATTAGGATTTAACCCCAAATCCAATCTCAACAGGCCCTACTGATCCAGGAAGGAGCTTATTAACTCGTATATGTGGGACTCTTTTAACTCAACTGACCAACCCATTTCAATGGTATATTTCAAACACAAATATTACAGTTAGGCTTTTTTGCAATTTTACAGGGATGCTCTTGGTGGGCATTTGTATTCAACTGGTACCTAACAGGTATTTACACTGTGTTAGGAACCCAGGCGCTGACAAGGCAGATCAATTTGTCTAGCGAGGTTGGAGCCCTTTTGCTGTTCTAACTTCAGCCTCTTTCCCTGTCTCTCCAGGGACGAGAGGAGGTGGCCAGGCAGTGAGCAGGGCTGCAGATCAGCACAGGAGCCTGGGGGGCTTGCTCAGTGTACACTGGTAACATGTGGACAAACTGGAGCTGCTGGAAAAATCAGAGAGCAAAGCCCCAGCCCTGGGAAAAGCTGTCAAAGGCCTTCGCCAGGCCCAAACAACGGCTGGGCCACTTGTGGCAACATAAAAGGCCGACGTCCCGGCCGTGAGTAATGTGCTCCTGGCAGCTGTTAAAAGGGGCCTAAAACCCCACTGGCTCCCAGACCCAGCCGGACAGGCCAGGTGCAGGCTGACAGGAGAGCTGTGTTGATTTTAAAGGCCAGAGATGTTATTTTGAGGTTTGACTGTTTATGTCTCATTACTGCTAATTTCCATGAGTTCGCAGGCCTCGTTCTGTCAACCCCATCTCTGGTGGAGAAATCTATCCACACTTGAAGACTATTCACTAACCTATCCCCACCCCCAATTTTTTGTTTGACGAGAATCATTTTTGGGAATACAGTAATCTTCATGTGGAAGTTTCTTAAGCAATTTGACTTTGGGTTTGTGGGTCCCTTGCCTCTGAATTCTCTCACTGGGTATGAACAAGCCTGGTCTAGGTCACGTTTAAACAATGTCGTTCTACTTCCCCTTCCCTTAGAGTACTAGGACTATTAAGACAGTGGCCTGTGCAAATACATAAAAGTGTTAGCTTTCTCTTATCTGGTTAAAAATTCAACGGAAAAGGATCAGATTAATAAAAAACAAAATACAGAACATGTAGGATTAAAGTTGAAGAGAAATGTATAGGCGACAAAGGGCTCCCCTCCCCTGGGCACTTCTAGTCCATTCCGCAGTCTGCCCTTTGACTGTATGGGCCCTCATCCTATGGAGCCTCTTCCTGGCCCCTGGTTGTACCTTCCTCTGCTTCTGACTAAGACATATTTAGTTTTTTTATTATGGTAATTCTAAACATATGCAAAGGAAATCAAATAGTATAATGAACCCTCATGTACCAGTCACGTGGTACCATTTCCATATCATTTATACCTCTGTTCTTCCTTCCCACTCCATTCTTTTTTTTTCACAGCTTTTTAAGGTAAGATTTATATACATTGAAATTCACAGCTATTAGCTGTACAATTTTGACAAATGGACACACCATCCATGTAACTTACACCCCATCACAATATAGAATTTCCATGTCTCCAGAAAGTTCCCTCATGTGCCTTCCCAGTTAATACCCTCCACCACTCCCCCCCCCCCCCCGCGCCAGGCAACCATTGTTCTGATTTTTTAAATCTCAGATATTGAGGGAGGAGACTGTTTTAGAACTGACAAAGATTTTTCTGATCTGTGTCCTATCTCTGAACTCTACCCTCAGTTCTCTAAGACAAGAGTAGCTTATCTGCTAAACAATACACCCTCATTTACTGTAGGTGCTAATAGAGGTGCTAATACCCTCTCAAGTCAAATCTGGTCATTTCATAGAGGTCTTTGGAGATGTAGATAGTAGACCCAAAGGGTCCCTCTTCCAAGGTGAGTTCTGTGGCCAGCTGGGGTTGGGGAGATCTAAGAGGGGCCCCTCTATTATCCCCTAGGGCCTGTTGTATATGATGCTAGCCAGGACAGAATATAGGATTTATACACCAATACACAGGCACATCTTGCTTGAGACGTCCTTCCATCATTACCAGGGTTTATTCTCCCTGTTTTGGGCCCATCTACGTGAGCCAGGCTCTCCTGATCCTTTCTTCTGTTTTGCTATAACTTCTACTGCCTCTTATTCTGAGGCTGGTCTTGACATGGATGACAGGCACCAGGTCCCCTCCTCACATTCCAATTATCAACCTCTCTGCTGAGACATGAGTTTGAACATTGGAGAATGCCACCCAAAATAAAGAATCAGATTTTTTTCTACAGCTGATAGATATTAAGTTGTCTTCTCTGAGGTAAGATAGCTACCTTTTAATGTAGTTCCTGGTCTGATAGTAAAACCGCAGAGAGGAAATAATATTTGTTGAGCATCTATCATGTGCCAGGCTGTCAGTCAGCTTCTGGGATAATTTTGCAGCAAGATGTGCCCCAAAACGCTGGTTTCTGTAAGTCACTCAGCAGGGCTTTGACCCTTCAGATAAACTAAGGTTTCGCTTCACTGGGAGGACTTGATAATATTGCTATCATTACAGCTATAATAGGTTGAGCTCCCACTAGGGGCTTTATATACCTTATCTCTATTAGTGCTTTTGAAGGCATCCATTTTAGTCTTTAGAGGGAAAGGGGAAGGGAGCAAACATTTATTATATATTAATTTTACACCTGACATACCAGCTAACGAAGTAAGTACTATTATCACCCCCTCTTTACAGATGGTGAAACTGAAGGTTACATGAGTTCATAATACAAGTAAAGTCCTAAGAATAGTTCCTGGCCCATAAAAAACACTACATAAAATAGTTACTTTTAATATTAGTAGGTAACTAACTGCTCCAGGTTGCATAGTTAGCAAGGGGCAAAGAAGAGGTCTTTCCCCTTCCACACTTCTCCAGGACTTGTTTCTGAGTCCTCAGACTCAGAGGACATGGCCTTAAACTTGGGCTCATTTCCTGGTATTTGGCCAGGGATTAGTTGGATCTGGAATCTACATACATCAGGATAGGAGAGATTTCTGCCAAAATGGATGAGAAGCCCACCTCTGGATTCTGCTCTCTGGAATACAGTCTACATTTTGCCTTCTCTAAAGAGACTTCGCTGGGGTACCTGCCAGTTGCTGAGAGTCCTCGTCATTCCGATGGCTGTTAATCACAGATTTGTCCACGGCATTCTGTTTAGGAAGTCAATTAATCTAAATGTTTATTTATAATAAATTTTTGCATAATAACCTGAATAGTAAGTGCCTATTGTGTACTGAAGCAATTTAACAGGTTGTCAGAAATGTGCACATTTTGGCAGGTCTCTGAAATAACCCTTACCATGACCTAAATGCTCTGGCTTCCGTCTATTTTCTGACTTCATCTCTGTCCTCCTCCTGTTTGCTCACCATGCTCCAACCACACTGGCTGTCTTCCTATTCCACTGACACATCAAGGTCATGTTCATCTCAAGACCTGTGCAAATGTCCTTCCCAGCCTGGAATGCTCCTCCCCCAGATCTGCTCATGCCTGGCTCCTTCCCACTGCTCAGGTCTCAGCTCCAAAATCCCCATCCTCAGGAGGCCTAGCTAACCTAGAACCACTCCCACCTCTCCTCTGCTTTTTAAAAAATTACATTGCTCTGTTTATTTCCCACCTAGTAGTAATCCAAAACTGAAATCATCATACACTGCACAAGCGGTAGATTTAATGCTGTATCCTCTAAGCCTAGAACAGTGATCTCAGTTAATATTTGTTGCATGCATGATGGTTAATGATAATGCATTCCATTTGGATAATGCTTTGCTACCACACATAGTCATGTGGTCCTCCCAATAATGAGGGGGGATGGGAGGACAATTATACTTATGTTACAGAGCGAGAAACTGAATCTCAGTTATGGAGACTGACTCTAGACATGGTACTTGTTCCCTGTTTGTCTTTTTCAATGTTTTGCATCTTTCCCTGCATGTCCAGCACTAATCTGGTGGGTGGGGGTTAACACTCCCTCCATCTTGAGGAAACTCCCCCTCTGGAGTTTGTGCAGACTATGCCACAGCAGGAAAAAAAAGTGCATTTGAAACAGTAAATAAAGACTCTTTGAGAGCTTCCATCAGGAGGTATGAATCTGCTGCTCCTTTGTAGATCTTTGAAACAGGACGGTTTTTCTTTTGCCTTTCATGGTTTCTGGAAAAGCTATTCTAAAGTAGAAAGAGGGGTAAAACGTTTCTTTAGTACTTAATTTCTGTCATTAGTAAAGGAAGTATCAGGTACCATGTTGGCATTGGATGTGGGGAGTGAGGGATGATAGGGGAAGGGAAAGGAATTGCTCCTTGGAGAAAAACTGGGTGTGTATGTGTCGGGGGTTCAGAGGATGTTTTCTCTCAGTGGTGGGTGTCCTGTGTGACAGAATAATGAATATGTCTTACCTGAGGATATTTTTTTATAAGACTCAGTTTTTAAAATCACACACACACAAACAAGTGTTGATTATTATTTGCATTTCAAAAAGATTCCACAAATGGTAAAATAATTATTTTAATATAAGAATAACTTTTGTACATACACATATTACATACCATGTCAGGCAGCTATACATACAGTCTCTAATTCAACCCTCACAACTACCCTTTGAGGTGGGTGTTTTATCTACACTATTCAGAGGAGAAACAAAAGCTCAGAAAAAAGGGTTTAAGGACCTTGCCTAAAGTCATACAGTAAGTGACAGAAATAAATTTGGACCTAAATCCAGTGTTTTTAAAATGCAGTTCTAAACAGGGAATTGTCCTACAGCACATAAAATATGATTTTACTTAATGAAAGATTTATTCAACTTCAATTTTTCAGGATGTTTTCCTTCCAGTCGACCAATAGTTATTGTCCTTGTGTCATATACTCATCTTTCAGGCACATATTCAGTATATCAGTACATTTAGCACTTATGTGCCCGGGAGCATATAGTACTAGTTCAACCATCCGTTTTGGGGACCCGCATTTAGAAACCTATTCCACTTAAAGAGAGATGAAGACAGTTGGAAAAAACTCAAAACAACCTGGCACAATTAGCATGTCAATAGCAGCTACCAAGGGCAAAGTTGAGTAATTTGGGTCTGTGTGAGCAAACAATTGAAATGATTCAAGCTCCTAATTTTGTGACTGGTGTGTGTGTGTGCTCACAAGCCTACCTTACAGATTTTTTTAAATTGGCCTTAGCTGAGTAACCAGTTGCTGAGATCATTTTCACCTTAATTTATTGGATTGCCATAAAAATATTTAGATGGAAAGAAACTGAAGAATAATAGAATTTCAATAAATCCAGCCTTGGTATTTTTGAGATAAGGAAACCGAGGTTGAAAGAGGCCCAAGGTCTCTCAGTAAAGAGGGGCCCCTGGTAACATCCTGTGACTGCCAGCGGCAATTGCCATGGAGGACCCTGTTTTCATTCCTGGACATCTGTTTGCTCCTTAGCAGAGATATTCATTTGAGCCTGATGCGGAAGATTCTTTTCTTCAGGTTCAGTCACATTTTGATGTGAAAAGGGATTTAGTTTAATGCCTGAGTGGACAAATGTGGTGCAAGAGGGTCGAACACTTAAATACCTATGTGACAATCTCTTTATCTGCCATCTCCTTGGCAGGACTCAGATGCATGTGGCCATCTTGTCCCAAGGAGTCTGGATGAAGGCCAGAAGTCTTGCACAGGAAGTGTGGGTGTGAGTCAACATACCTGCTTATGACTCTCCAGGGATGACTCTTTAAAGATTATGCAACTCTGGCTAAGAGGATGAGCTTTCCTTACCAGGTTTATACACTGTATTAACTTTTGAAAAACAAACAACCATTTCTCTACTCTATTTTCCAGAAGTTTTTGTTTCTGTGTTTCTGGCTAGGTAGTGTTTAGGGAAGGGAGAGAAATTTCTACTAGGCATGATAATGTTTTTCTAATTTTAGATTTAATTGGCAAGACACTTTCAATTTATGGATTAAGAAAGAAGCATAAATTAAATATACTGCTGCACATTTTATTTTTTATTTTTATTTTTTATGTTTTTTAAAGATTTTATTGGGTAATTAAGGGAGTGGAACAGTGTTGGGAAATCAGGGAAGGGGACCAGCCAAGTTGTTGTTCTTCAATCTTTGTTGAGGAGGGCTCCAGTCGCCATGTGGCTCCCCAGTGGCAGCTCATGGCCTCTAAGCTCAAGGTGCTGTGTTTAATCTTAGTTGTAGGTGGGCATAGCCACCATCCCATGCGGGAGTCGAACCTGGCAGCCTTGTTGTTAAGAGCACATGCCCTGTCCACTGAGCCATCCAGGCAGCAGCTCAGCTCAAGGTGCCGAGTTCAGTCCTAGTTGCAGGTGGGCGTAGCCCACCATGGAATAGGCAGTCTTGTTGTTACACCAGCTGAGCCATCCTGCCACCTGTTGGCAGCTCAGCCACAGCTCAGCTCGGATGCAGCATTCACTGGCCCATGTGGGAATCGAACCAGCAGCCCTGTTGCTTAGAGCTTGCGCTCGAAGCCAACTCTTAACCAACTGAGCCACTCGGCCGGCCCACTGCTGCACATTTTAAAAAGAGCATTATTTGTTTTCAAAATACAAATGATTCTTCTGATTTTTTTTTGCATTTACTTAACACCAAAATATTTATTAATTTAATTTTAAAAGTAGTCAAAAGTGTTTCTTAGGATCACGTAGCCTTATTTATCTGAATGAATTTTTTTATTTTGCAGATCAGTTGGGATTCTTCTTTTCCCTTGGTCTCATAATTTCCTACAGAAGATTTTCCCTAGAGTAACATTTCTGGTCTCTCTCTACGCCTCTACCACTGATTTGTATTTGGGACTAAGAGCTGGGCATGTGTGGCTCGGCTACCCACAGAGAGCATGCCCTCTGGACTGCTCTCCATGGAGTATTGTGAGCAGGACATGGTCCAGCCTTGTCAGTAAAGCTTTTGGTTTTCCAGCTCTTCCTGTGACAGATAAGTTTAATGTTGGGGCAAAGAGTGAGTAAGTCTGTTGTGGTCACAGATTTCAAGCCACAAGTAATCAAGATGAAAGCTTTGATCTTCAACTGCCTGACTCTTGTGTCTATCAGTTGGTTTTAAACTCAGGAGGGGAAAAAAGGATTTAGCTCTCTAAAACCTCAACAGATATGAGGTTATGTAAGCAGATTCTTGGTTAATATTTTTCTATAACTCATCTTTTTGGACTGGTAGTAAATTTTTGTCAATATTTCAAGGTTAGATAGCACTGTATATAAACTGTATCAAATATGAATCATTTAAGATTAAACCATAGTCTTTATTTTTTGTTTGTTTTATTAGTTTCCATTTAAAAAAATACATGTCCATTAAACATAATTTGGAAAATAGAAAAAACATAGTATAATTACTTTTACAAGGATCTCCACTCAAAATATACTGAAACCAACATGTAGAATATTTCCTTTCAGAATATTTTCTGTGAGTCACATGCCCTTGTAGCTGCCTTAGTCATTTTGTAAGGGGAGCTGTTGATGTATTATTGATCACCCTAAAGGAAGAATCTTGACTTAACACTTAGTTGTGGTCCACTTAATTTGTCTATACCAAGAGAGTTTCTTTAACTTACAACTCCAGGAAGACAACAGAGCAATTTGTTGAAAATGACCAATTCCACTCTTTGTAAAGAGAACTAGAGTTTGCTTACAAGATTCTGTACAACAAACTACAAAAAATAAATGGCATCTAACTCCAGTCCCTAGTTCTTCCTCACAAAGAATGAATGTAACCTTTCCCAGTGCGTGCCGCCTCCAGCAGTCAGCAAAATTGCTGGCTGGCTGGCTCCCTGCTGCCTTGCTGTGTGTGGGGACATCACCAGGAGCCCTGTGATGCTTCTGTTGTCTGTTTCCCTTGCTGAGTGCACTGGCTAAGCCCTTTCTGCTGGGCTATGCACTCATGCTTCCCTTGGTGCTGCAATCTCTCTGTCCAGTTGGTTTTGTCTTGAGCACTGTAACCATGGGAGGGTTTTTGGTGGAAAGACTCATTCCTCTGGGGCCTGAATTGAAGAAGGATATCCTCACAACTCACAGACAGAACACAGACGTCAAGAACACTTTCTGTGTAATATCATTTAACATTGCAAACTCCTACAACCCAGCAGCAACTGAGAGGGACCAATGATTAATCATCCAATAATGGGGATAAAGATTTATTTTAAAACACAGTTGTTAAGTATGGGCTATGTATACCCAATAAAAGATAAGATTTCCTAGGGACGGCTAAGTGGCTCAATTGGTTAAGAGCAACAGGGTTGCTGGTTCAATTACCACATGGGCCAGTGAACTGCGCCCGAGCTGAGCTGCCCCTGAGCTGCCAACAGGTGGCAGGATGGCTCAGCTGGTGAAAGCACGTGCTCCTAACAACAAGGTTGTAGGTTTGACTTCTGCATGGGATGGTGGGCTACGCCCATCCGCAACTAAGAATGAACACGGCACCTTGCGCTGAGCTGCCATGAGCTGCTGACTGATGGCAGGATGGTGACTGCACTTGGAGCTGAGCTAGCTGCGCCCTCCACAACTAAGATTGAAGGACAACAACTTGGTTGTTCTCCTTCCCCAACTCCCCAACACCGTTCGCTTTCCCCAACTCCCCAATAAAATCTTTAAAAAAACACCAAAAAAACAGATAAGCTTTCCTAAAAAATATTCCTCAGAAAAGAGAGTCACCGTATGTTCAAGTCTTTACAAAGTCTATTGTATCATAGGAGGCTCTTTTTCAATTATTTTGTTTTACATAACTGTATTATTTGAGGAAGATATGTTAGCTGAAAATTTTTTTTCAAGGCCAGCTGAGTGGTTCATTGGTTAAGTGGCTTGGGAGCGCAAGCTCTGAGCAGCAGGACTGCTGGTTCGGATCCCACATGGGTCAGTGATGCTGCACCCTCTACAGCTAAGATGGTGAACAACAGCCCCACCAGGGACTGGGCTGCCATGAGCTACTGCAAGTGGCCGGCAGCTGGTGTGAGCTGCTGTGAGCCACCATGTGCGGTCATCCAATGGCTGGCGAGCGACTGCCTCAGCCCGGAAAAGCGCAATGATCACAATACCAATATGGTCCAGTGAAGCGACATCCTCACAACTAGACTGAAGAACAAAAGGACAGCAACTTGTCTGTTCCTCTTCCCGATTCCCTAATGCTGTTTCCCTCCCCCAATTCCCCAATAAAATCTTTAAAAAAAATTTTTTTTTCAGTGCTACTTTTCCATGTTTATTGAGGCCACCTACTGACATCTTACATTAGTAAAAAACCTAATACCAATTTATTAACTCATTCCTGTGATGGTTAATTTTATGTTTCAACTTGACTGGCCCTGGGGTGCCCAGAGTAAGCATTGTTTCTGGGTGCATCTGTGAGGGTGTTTAACTGAAATTAGCATTTCAGTTGGTAGGCTCAGTAAAGAAAATTGCCATCTCCAAAACGAATGAACACCATCCAATCCTTTGAGGGTCTGAATGAAACAAAAAATGGAAGAAGGAAGAATTTGCCAGTTTTGTTACTACCTACCTCTTTGAGTTGGGGCTCTTCGTCTTATCTTCTGCTGCCCTCAGATTGGGATTTACATAACCAATGGGCTCCCCTGGTTCGCCACCTTTCATACTCTAACTTAATTATAACTGGCTTTTCTGGGTCTCCAACTTGCAGTTGATCATGGGATTTGTCAGCCTCCATATTCACATGAGCCAATTCCTTAAAATAAATATCCTCTTTTTTTCTATGGGTTTTGTTTCTCTGGAGAACCCTGATGAATACACTGAGGGCATGACTATACAATTGTATGTACTGGTTATATTTGTAAGTAAGCCTTTTATTATTTATTTATTTATCTTTCTTTTTTTTTTTTTTTTTGAGGGCGGTGTCACTGGCCCTCATATGTGGGGCCCGAACCGGGGCCGCTGGCTTCCCAAAACCAGCCCTTAACCACCGTGCCACTCGGCTGGCCCTGTAAGTAAGCCTTTTAAAGATTACTTAAAGAAAGCATAAGTAGTTACATTAATGGATATTGTAAATACATACATATATGACAAATTTAAAAATCAGCTATCGTACAACTCAATAAGAAAATGACAAATAACTCAATTAAAAATTGGCAAAAAATCTGAATAGACATTTCTCCAAGGAATATATACAAATGGTCAATAAGCATATGAAAAGAGACTTGGCATGACTTGTCATCAGGGAAATCCAAATCAAAGAAAATACATGTCATACTAGGATGGATAGAATCAAAAGTCAGATAACAAATGTTGGTGAGGATATGGAGAAATTGGAACCCTCATACATGGTTAATGGGAATGAAAAATAGTGCAGCTGCTTTGAAAAACAGTCTGGCAGTTCCTCAGATGATTAAATACAGAGTTTCTATATGACTTAGCAATTCTACTCCTACGTCTATACCCAAGAGAAATGAAAACATATGTCCACACAGGTACTTGTACATATTAATAGAAGCATATTTCTTTTTTTTTTTTTTTTTGAGGGCAGTGTCACTGGCTCTCATATGTGGGACCCGAACCGGGGCCACTGGCTTCCCAAGCCAGCACTTAACCACCACGCACTTGGCCAGCCCTAGAAGCATAATTCTTAGTAGTCAAAAGGTGGAAACAACCCAAATGTACATCAACTGATGAATGAATAAACAAGATGTTGTATATCCATACAGTGGAATATTATTTGACCACTGAAAGGAACAAAGTACAGATTTCTGCTGCAGCATGGATGAGCTTTGAAACTATTATGCTAAGTGAAAGAAGCGAGTTACAAAGAACCACATATTAAATGATTCCATTTGTGTGAAAGTCCAGAGCGGAAAAATCTGTAGAATGGAAAGTAAATTAGTGGTTGCCTAGGGGGAGGAGGTGGTGACATAAGGGGAGTGATAGCTAAATGTTATGGCTTTCTTTCTGAAATGATGAAAATGTTCTAAATTAGTGAATATGCCAAAAACCATTGGATGGCACACTTTTTATTGGTGAATTGCATGGTATGAGAATTCTAGCTCCAAAAAAGCAAGTGAACAAAAGGAGTTCAACATTGCCTGTTAATACAATATACTTATCTACTAAAAAAAAAATTCAATTGTTCTAATAATTTATTATTGGCTGTTTGTATCTTACAATAAAATTTTCAGAGCCAGGAGCCTATATAGAATAAAAAAGTAATATATCACAAATAACACAAAACAAAACTCAGTAACAGACATACAAACCTGTTAGGTTACTGTTAATGGACGCTATGGAACAAACACATTACTCTGAAAACAAATAAAGAAAAAGAATCAAGCAATTATCCTGTCTTTCCTGTAGATTGTGCCTTCCTTATAGAAGTATTCCAGCTAATAAATGAGGAAGGAATGTTAGAATTAAACATCACCATTTTGCGCCCTTAATGAAATACCACTATTTCATTCATGTAGGCAATGACGGTCAATGGCAATAGTATCACAAAAAGAAAGACAATAAAGTATAATATACTTCCTGGGGAAAGGACTCAGTGGCCTCTGTGAAATATTCTTGCCACTAAACAAATAGAATGTGAATATGATAAAGCCTTTAGAGCTAACTACTAGTTTCCAGAGATAAAAAGAACCAGAGGAACATATTATGTGATACCATGGGGATGGTATGAGCAAAATCCAGATGTGGGAAACTCTAGAGTAAAAATCAATAAATACATCACAACAAAAGGAAAAAAGAGTGAGAGGAAGGGGGATACCTGTAGATTAACAAAGAATTTTAAAGATCTATTAACGTAATGAAATGTCTGCACCTAGTCTGGATTCTGATTTAAACAACTTTATGAGACAAAGAAGTTTGAACACTTACTAAATATTTGATGATGTAAAGAAATTAGTAATTTTTTAGGTGCTACTATAGTGTTGAAGTTATATTTTCAAAATGACCTTTATCTTAGGGATACATATTGTAATATTTTTGGACAAAATGATGTGATGGTCTGGGATTTGTTTAAAAACAATCCAGGAAGGAGGGTGTGGGAAATATAAACAAAACACTGGCCATAAATTGATAATTGTTGAGATTTCTACAAGCTTCTATTTATGTTTGAAATTTTCTCTAATGAAAATTTTTTTACAAAAAGTAAAAAAGCACAATACTGCAAACAATTTAGAAATCAGTAAAGATGAGGTGGCCTGGAAAATTGGTAGATATCTCTTTAGAGATAATAAAGACACTGATGTCAAATATACCCCTGAAGAATTTGAATAAAATTTTTTCATGAAATGTGAAGGTGGAAAAAAATTTTTTTCATCAGTATATTTTCTATGCATGTGATTTTGCATATGTATTTTAAACTAAATTAATAAATTAAATCTTATAAAAAGATATTTAAATATTTCATCTTCCTTGCTCAAAGTTTTTATATTCCAGTTTTCTTTCCCCTGTCCCTAAAAACTCAATTGTTTTAAAATTTTCATTAGGATAATCTGGGATTGTGTAATATTCAAAGTTGCCTTATATTAGGTATATATAAAATAAGCAATCACACATTTTATCCAATGCAATCAATGTTTCAGCTTTGCCATTTCCCTATGCTTTTATAAAGCTGTTGATTAACATAATTCTAATGACTGCATAATACAGTGGATATACTAGAGTTTGTTGTTAGACATTTGATTGTATCTTATTTTTCACTATTATAAACAATTCTGAGATAAAGTGTTTTTATTTAAAGTAAATTTCTATCTTAATACAGGCATACCGAGGTGATATTGCTGCTTTGGTTCCAGATCACAGCAAGTAAGTGAATATTGCAATATAGTGAGTTGTGATCTTTTTGCTGGTGGAGGGTCTTGCCTTTAATTTGTAAAAAATGAAGTGCAAGAAAACAAGGTATTATCTTCTTGGAATACAGTACTGGAAGTAGGATTACAGGATAAAAGATATAAATATTTTATGATTCTTGAAACTTGTCAAATTGTTTTTTGGTAAGGTTTTTCTTTAAGCCAATTAACTCTTTTTTTTTAAAAAAAAAAAGACTTATTAAAATATAGCTAGCAGGGCCGGCTGAGTGGCGCAGTGGTTAAGCACTGGCTTGCAAGCCAGCGGCCCCGGTTCGGTCCCACATGTGAGGGCCAGTGACACTGCCCTCAAAAAAAAAAAATTTTTTTCCTTAAAATATAGCTAACATACAATATTGTATTAGTTTCAGGTGTACATCAGTTATTCAACAGTACCCACCTAGCACTATACAGAGTTATTACCACATTATTGATTATATTCTTTATGTTAAAGAAGTGATCACTATGGTAAGTCCAGCAATCGTCTAACCCTGTACCATCTATCACAATGTTATTGATCTTTTCGCCCCCTTTTAAATTTTTCAATCAGAGTTGACATTCAATATTATGTTTTATTAGTTTCAAGTGTATAGCACAGTGGTTAGACATTTACATAATTTAGAAAATGATCCCCCTGACTAGTACCTCTTGGTATACATAGTCATGTATAGTTATATAATAATAATATTATTGTTATTAATGTATTCCCTATGCGGTACTTTACATTCCCATGATTATTTTGTATCTACCAATTTGTATTTCTTAATCCCTTCACCTTTATTACCCTGCACCCAACCCAGCCATCTATCAACCTGATAGATCTAGTACCCATCTGACACCATATATAGTCATTACAATATTATTAAGTACATTCCTTATGCTATACCCTACATTCCCATGACTACTGTTTAACAACCAATTCGTACTTCTTAATGCTTTCCCCCTTTCATCTGGCAACCATCAAAATGTTCTCTGTATTTATGAGTTTGTTTCTGTTTTGTTTGTTTGTTTATTTTGTTCTTTAGATTCCACTTATAAGTGAAGTCATATGACATTTGTCTTTTGCTGTCTAACTTATTACACTCAGCACAGCACCCTCTAGGTCCATCCATGTTGTCACAGATTGCAAGATTTCCTTCTTTTTTATGGCTGAGTAATATTCCATTGTATATTATATATCACCTCTTCTTTATCCATTGATCCATTCAGGGACACCCAGGTTGCTTTCATATCTTGGCTTATGTATGTAAACAATGCTGTAATGATCATATGGATAAGCACGTCCCCTTAAATTAGAATTTTGGGTTTGTATGGATAAATATTCAGAAGTGGGATTACTAGATCCTTCTTTGTCTCCTGTTATAGTCTATTTTCTCTGATATAAGTATTGCTACTCCAGCTTTTTCTTTGTTTCTTTGTTTCCATTTTCATGAAATACCTTTTTCCATCCCTTTACTTTCAGTCTGTGTGTGTCTTTCTTTCTTTCTTTTATTTTTCTTTTTTAAAAAGATTTTATTGGGGAATTGGGGAGTGGGGAATAGTTTTGGGAAACTGAGGAATGAGAACAGCCAAGTTGTTGTCCTTCAATCTTAGTTGTGGAGGGTGCAGCAAGCTCAGCTCCAAATCCAAGTTCAGTCTTAGTTGCAGGCAGGCGTAGCCCACCATCTCAAACAGGCAACCTTGTTAGGAGCACATACTCTCACCAGCTGAGCCATCCTGCCATCTGTTGGTAGCTCAGCGGCAGCTCAGCTCAGGCACAGCTCACTGGCCCATGTGGGAATTGAACTGGCGACCCTGTTGCTCAGAGCTTGCACTCCTGAGCAAACTCAACCAACTGAGCCACTCGGCAGGCACTGTGTGTGTCTTTCAATCTGAAGTGCGTCTCTTGTAGACAGTATATGTAAGAGTCTTGTTTTCTTATCCATTCAGTCCCCCTATCTTCTGATTGGAGCATTTAATCCATTTCTACTGAAAGTAATTATATAGGTATATAGTTATTGCATTTTATTATTCATTTTTTTTTTTTTCATCTTAAAGAAGTCCCTCCAAGGTTCCTTATTATACTGGTTCGGTGGTAATGAACTCCTTTAGCTTTTTCTTGTTTGGGAAGCTCTTTATCTGTCTTTCAATTCTAAAAGCTGGCTTTGCTGGGTAAAGTAATCTTTGTTGTAGGTCCTTGCTTTGCATCATTTTGAGTATTTCCTGCCAATCCCTTCTGGCCTGCAAAGTTTCTGTTGAGAAATCAACTGACAGTCTTATGGGGGTTCCCTTGTAGGTAACTAACTGCTTTTTTTCTCTTGCTGCTTTTAAGATTCTCTCTTTGTCTTTAACATTTGGCATTTTAATTATGATGTGTTTTGGTGTGAGATTGTATGGTTTCATCTATTTTTGGGACCCTCGTCCCTCCTGGGCTTGTATGTCTATTTCCTTCAGCGGGTTAGGGAAGTTTCCATCATTATTTCTTCAAATAGGTTTTTAATTCCTTGCTCTCTCTCTCTTCTCCTTCTGGTACCCCTATAATGTGAATGTTGGCACACTTGAGGTTGTCTCAGAGGCCCCTTCAACTCTCCTCAATTTTTTGGATTCTTTTTTTCTTTTTGCTATTCTGATTAGGTGTTTTCTGATACATTGTCTTCTACATCGCTGGTTTGATCCTCTGCTTCATCTAATCGACTATTGATTCCCTGTAATGTATTCTTCATTTCCAATATTGTATTCTTTATTTATTATTTTATTTATTTATTTATTTATTTTTTTTTTTTAAAGACTTCATCGGGGAATTGGTGGAGGGGAACAGCGTTGGGGAATCGGGGAAGGGGAACAGACAAGTTGCCATCCTCTTGCTCTTCAGTTTAGTTGCGGAGGATGTTGCCCCACCGTTGGCATCGTCATTGCGCTCCTCCCGGATGAGGCAGATCGGTCGCTGGCCTCTGGATGTCGCTCATCGCGGCTATTGGCAGCTCACGCCTGGCTGCCAGCCGCTCACGCTGGCTGTGGGCCACTCACTGCAGCCCATGGCAGCCCACCGCAGCAGGGGCTGCAGCCCACACCATCACCGGGGCTTGCACAGCCCAGCTCCAGGTGGAGCTGTTGTTAGCTGTAGAGGGCAGTGTCACTGGCCCTCACGTGGGATCCGAACCGGGGCCGCCGGCATCCCAAAACCAGCGCTCAACCAATGCGCCACTCGGCCGGCCCTGTATTCTTTATTTTTAACTGGTTCTTTTTTATGTTTTCTATCTCCATTTTTATGTTCCCTACCTCTTTGCTGAAATTTTCCCTGAGATCATTGAGCATCCTTATAACCAGTGTTTGGAACTCTGTGTTTTGTTGCTTGCCTCCCTTGTTTAATTCTTTTTCTGGAGCTTTGTTCTGTTCTGTTTGACCCATTTTGGCTGCCTCTCTGTGCTTGTTTCTATGTATTAGGTAGGGCTGCTATATCTTCTGGTCTTAGTAGAGTGGCCTTATGTAGTAGGTGTGCTGTGGGGCTCAGTGGTGCAATCTTCCTTGTCACTTGAGCCATGCATTCCAATTGTATTCCTTGTGTTAGTTGTGTGTGCCCTCCTCTTGTAGTTGAGACTTGGTTGCTATTTGCACATGAATGGGAGGGATTGACCCTTGGGCTCATGGGTTGTGAGGACTAGAGGTGACTACAGTGGAGGAGTTGTGGTGCAGGGTTTGGCCCTATAGAACATGATCTGCCTCAGCAGGGCTCTGGTGCCTGCACAATCCACTCCTTGGGTGTGTCATTCTTGGAGGAAGCTGGGTGATGCTCCAGCTCATTTAGAAGCTGGCCACTGTGGTAGCCAACCTCAGGACCACCTTGGAGGAGATCCCCTGCAGGTCAAGTTGAGCTGCAGCCCATGCCTCACCCAGGGCCATCCAGCAGAAGCCACAAAGAAACCTGCAGATGGCTGTCACCCATGCTGTGCTTAAAGTGCCTCAAGAAGCCAAGCTGCAAACCAAGGTTGGCTGTCACTAATGCTGCACTTAGGGCTGCTCAGACAGAGTTACAGGACATGCTCAAGCCAGATACTGCTTGTCTGAGTTCCTCGGACCTTTGAGAGATGCTAGGAAAGCCTGCAGCATGAGCTAAAGCAGGTGGTTTGTATGAAAAAGCCATTGGAAGTGGCTTAGGTATGCCCAAAAGTTGGGCAGGGTAGGGTTTCAAATCACCAGGGTGCAGTAAACAAATGGTGTCAGCCAGCTTAATGGAGACTCAGATATGGTGTCCATACCTGCGTCTGCATGCTGGGAGGAGGGAAAGCTCAACAAAGAAACAATAGCCTCTGCCAGCTCCTCTGTCTAGGAGAGAGGTGCCCTTCCAGCCCCCGTCCCAAGCCAGACAACTCAGTTCCCTACCATATGTCCCTGCCTCCTTTCCAACTGCTGCCCCAGTGCTAAAGCTCAGAGTAAGTCCATGCATGATCCTTTTAAGAAGAGCCGCTGGGATTCCAGCTGCCCTCAGTCTCACTCAATCACAATCTCTGCTGGTTTTCACAACCAGAAATTATGGGACTTTTCCCCCAGGTACTGGAACCCTGGGCTGGGGCTGGGACCTCTCATTCCTCTGGGGGTGAGGGGGAACCTCCACAGCTGAGATATCCCTCCTGATTTTCAATGGTCACAGGAGGGTGTGGGGCCAGCTTGTTGTGTATCTCTGCACCTCCTACCAGCCTGTTCTGCATCTCTACCCTTCCTACCAGTCTTGAGGTAGCTTCTTCTGCATGTCCTTAGTTGTAGGGCTTTGGTTCAGCAAGATTTCAGGTGATTCTCAATGATGGTTTTTTTGTAGTTCAGTTGTAATTTTGATGTGGTCATAAGAGAAGGTAAGCACAGCGTTTACCTACTGCACCATCTTAACCGGAACCTTCCCATTAACACTTTCATGATCAAAACATTAAAGGGCTAATCTCAGCCTCACCATTAACAAGTTTTATTTATGTTTTTCATTTTGACTGTTGAAATAGATGAAAAAGTCAATCTCATTTCTGTTTTAATTTACCTGATTACTTATTAAGGTAGAACATCCACCTATTTGTTTTATTCCAATTTTGTTAATTGTCAATTGATATCTTTTACCCATTTATCTACTGCAGAATGTAGTATTTTACTTATTGATATACACAAATTATTTATCCCATATAGAAAATAAATTTATTTATTTAACTAATATTAATTAAGCAGCTACTACTCTGCTAAGTTCAGGGGATATAGTGATGAAAAAAGTGATTGTAGTCCCTACTCTTATGGAGCTTATGTTTATAGGTGATATAAACGATAAATAATTTTATATATACATACATATAATTAATTTTGGTAAGTGTTATGAAGGAAGAGTATTGGATGCAATAAGAAAGCATAACACAAGAAAATAATTTAGATAACAAATTAGGAAAAGCTGTCTTGGTAACAAAGTAACAGTGAAGCTGAGCTCTGAAAGATGAGGAGGAGGTAGGCCATACATAAGGAAAAATGTTATAGACAGGGGGAATCATATGTGCAAAGGCCCTGAGGCAGGAAAAAACTTAGGGCATTAGAGTCACTGAAAGTGGGATGGTATGGCTGGGACAACAAAGAACAATGGAGATGATGAAGGAGATGGTAATGGAGCAGTGGACAGAAACCTGGTCACACTGGGTCTTTTAGGCTGTGTTAGGAAGTTTGAATTAAGTGAAATGCAGGATAGCAATAATTTTAGAGCCTAGGTTTTGGGATCTGACTGACTGAGTTCAAATCCTAACTCCACCTTGTTCTAGCTCCATCATTTTGGGCAAATTACTTAATTTCTCCAAGCCTCAGTTTCCTTATCTGGAAAATAGAATGCAATTGAAGAATTGTGGGGATTAATTGAGATAATACATGTAGGATTCTTTGCACAGGGTTGGATATACTAACTATTATTAAGTGCAATGGGAAGCTGTTGAAATGTTTTGTGTAGGATAGTGACACAATCCTATTTTTTGTGTTTTTAAATGGTCCCTGGTTGCCATGCAGAGGGCTCAGGGAAATTAGCTAGCTAGTTATCAGAAGAGCAGGCTTGGACCAGGATGGTGACACTAGGAGGATACAAAAATATTGTAGAGGAGGAATTGAGATGGATTTGTGATAAATTGGATAGGGGTGGTGAGGGAAGTGGGGGGAATCAAGAATGACTTCTAGGTCTCAGATATGCATGAACTACTGAGTATTTAATGAGAGAGGAAGAGACGATTTGGGGGAGTTATATTTTAGACCAGTTAAAATATAGAAGGTTTTTGAGACATCAAAGTGGAGATCTGTGTGTCCAGGGTATTGGATATATAAGTGTAGAGCACAGAAGAGAGACCTGAGTTGGAGATAAAAATTTAGGCATCACCAGGATGTAGATGATATTTCAAATCATAAAAATGAATGAGGTCAATGAGGTCACCTGGAAGAAGGAAAGCTCAAAAAGAGGACAGAACAGAGCCATGCCCTAAGAAAATGTGATACTTAGGGGTCAAATAGAGGAGAAATGGATGACAGGAGGAGATGGAGAAGGAGGAGAAAGCCCAGGAGAGGATGATGTCATGGAAGCCAAGAGAATAGAGTTTCAAGAACCAGGGAGACTCCAATAGCTCAACTGGGTGGAATGCTACTGTATTCTTCCTGGCACAGCCCCTTGGAAGAGCAAAAATCATCTTATGAGTTGAAGGGTGAATGGAATAAGGAAATGGAGAACACATGTGAAGTCAATCCTTTTGAGAAGACCTTGGATTGACCCTTTGTCCTCTTTACTGCCTATTCTTTCCCAGCTTGCCTATTAGTGATTTATTTGACTCATAGCAGTGTCACATTTCTATGTAGGGATCAGCCCTACTTTGAAAAGCTGCGGATTTCAGACAACTGAGAAGCTCTCACAGAATACATAAAGCTGCCCTGCCCTTCCCAGCTGCTATTCCAGGCTGCAGGGGCTCTGGTCATCCCGAGAGAGCCAGTGTGGAATGAAGCTGCCATGAGGGAGCAGGTGGGCACAGCCCACACAGCCCAGCGGTGACCAGATCTGCCCTGTGAGCTACCTGGGAATGGAATTTCAGCTAGGGGACCCCTATTGCTCCTGCTGAGCAGGCTTGATGTGCAGTCAGAGGGCCTGGCATGGCTTCCCAGCAGCCATGCTCTCTCCTTTCTCTCTACCTTTTCTCCTCTTTCTCTCTCAAACCTATATAATCTCTAAGCATATTTCTGTAAAACCATTGACTAGCTGAGCATGTGAACTAATGCTGTTTTGGTAAGGAAGAAGAGGAAGCTTAGAGTTAGGAATAGCTGTAGTTAATAATAAAAGCTTATAGTCAATAGTAAAAGCATAGGAGCTTTATTTATGTATTATCTCACTTAATCTTTATAATAATCCTATGATGTGGAATCATTATCCCCATTTTACAAATAAATAAACAGAGACTTAGAGAGTTTAGAAAGTTTCTTAAAGTCATATGGTGATAAAATAGTGAAGCTGAGGATTTTATTCTAGGTTTTTCTCACACAGAGTCCAAACTTTTCATCACCATGTTATACCTCCTCATGACAATGAGGTTGAGAGAAAAATGTTCCACCTATTTGTACTTCACATACATTGCAGCCTGTGTTTGAATTAGCTATACATTGAAGGTTATAAAACACTTTCATACTCTGTGTCCTCTTTAAGATGTATGTATATTTTTGAATACTAAAGGAATATTGTATTATGATAAAGGTCCTTGGATCCCAGAAAGTCTTTTTTATTTATTTATTTATTTTTTTAAAGATTTTATTGGGGAATTGGGGGAGGGGAACAGACAAGTTGCTGTCATTTTGTTCTTCATTCTAGTTGCAGAGGATGTTGCTTCACTGGCCCATGTTGGTGTCATCATTGTGCTCTTCCCGGATGAGGCAGATCGGTTGCCAGCCTCTGGATATCGCTCACCGCGGCTATTGGCAGCTCACGCTGGCTGCTGGCCGCTCACGCTGGCTGCCGGCCACTCACTGTAGCCTATGGCAGCCCACTGCAGCAGGGGCTGCAGCCTACACCATCGCCGGGGCTTGCACAGCCCAGCTCCAGGTGGAGCTGTTGTTAGCTGTAGAGGGCAGTGACACTGGCCCTCATATGTGGGATCCGAACCGGGGCCGCTGGCATCCCAAAACCAGCTCTTAACCAATGCGCCACTCGGCCGGCCCCCAGAAAGTCTTTAAGAGAGTTGGTTTTACACATTTGTGTAGTTTCCTTCTTCTCTAGGCCTACTTCCTGTATACCTTTCTACAGTGCAGAAAGATTACATTATTGCTAAGTGAGTAATGTAATCTTTCATTCATCATGCATCTTTATATTTTTTAAAGATTTTATTGGGGAATTGGGGGAGGGGGACAGTGTCAGGGAATTGGGGAAGGGGAGCAGCCAAGTTGTTGTCTTTCAATCTTAGTTGTGGAGAGCGCGGCTAGCTCAACTCCAAGTCCAGTCGAGCTGTTCAGCTCAAGGTGCTGTGTTCAATTAGTTGTGGGTGGGCATAGCCCACTATCTTGATCAGGCAACCTTGTTGGTAGGAGCACGTGCTCCCACCAGCTGAGCCATCCTGCCACCTGTTGGCAGCTCAGGGGCAGCTCAGCTCAGTCACAGCTCACTGGCCCATGTGGAATCAAACTCACTACCCTGTTTCTCAGAGCTTGCACTCTTGAGCAAGCTCTTAACGAACTGAGCCACTTGGCTGGCCCCCATAATTCATATTTCTTAATGCTTTTTATGAGGATTGGCAGTATTTGGTTAAATAACATAAAACATTTTGGAAAAAGAGTTTATAGGGCACTAGATTTGTACCATACCTGTAGCCTCCTGTTCTGAAAACAGTGGCCAAAACCAGTTCTTTCCTACATAAAATTGCTGGCGTATTCCCTGAGTGAAGCCAACCGTGACACCTTGACCCCAGCTGATTAAACCAGCAACTGGCATCCAAGCCAAAGACAATGATGAGTACACTGGATAGGCAGGAGGTGAACTGCCTTTGGCAGCATTTGCTGTGCAACTTGGCAGAGTCTGTTGAATAAAGATGAACTGATGATGAGTTTCCACAAAGAAGGGTAGCCAGTGACACTCTATGTCAGCATCTGTTGTTCTAGTTCTCCACAAGGTCTGGCTTATTTATGGCCATGGCTTGGAAGTCCTGGGACCCAGAATACAGCCAAATATATGGACAATGTTCTACATCCTTCTGATGGACCCCACTGCTACAAGACAACCTGATAACGTGAGTTCTTCTTCTCCCAGCAAACTTGAAGACCATCCTTAACATCGTCACTCAGAAATAATTTAATCAAGTCCTTTTTTACAGAAGAGGAAAACTGAGGGATGGAGGACAAAATGGCCACATGTTTACTGCTTGTGGGACAGGAGCTCAGGTTTCTCAATTCCTTATTTTATTTTTCAAGTTATAGTGCTGCCTCATGTTTTGATACTCTGTGGTGATCATATAAGCATGCTTTACAACAGAAATTAACATTTACTTTAATATTCATTCATCCAGTGTATATTTATTGAGTAGCTACTAGGTGACTAGAACTGAGCTAGGAATTCAAGGGAAAACGACAAAATATAGACCTTACCTTCTAATTATTTATAATCTGAGGAGCCACACATCAAACTCTTATAATTAAGTGATATGAGTATAAAGAATAACAAAATAAGAGCTATATTTACTACTAGAGATGAAAAAAAAGACATTTCTTTTTCAAGAATAATGTTGAATTAAAAATTCTCTCATTGAAATTTTTTTGCTTTTTTGAGGACTGATAGTGGTTGATTGATCTGATACATGGAAAAGGATTTGTGAAGCTACCAGACTCAGAGGAAAGAATGCCTGATGGACTGGGATTGGTAATGCCTGCTCTGTGGGAATAGGGAGTGCATGCACTGTGTTGTCAGATGTCTTGTGAAGGTGGATCAGTTTTACTTAGAGGTGGACACACAGCATTCCTGATGTAAGAAATAGCCTGAGAAGAGACTTGAGAATGAGTATATATGTTGGAAGGGTTGTAGAAAGACTTGCCTAAGTGTATCAAGAATGGGGGCAGATAATTGAAGCAGATAATAGAATGACAAGGGGAAGTGTTTGATTTTACCCTATGACAAGACCAGCGGTTGTGAAACTGAAATGAAGGCACCAGCTGAGCTCCACAACTCCTCAGGGGTGTGGTGTGTTGGGAGGGTGAAGTTGGGAAGTGTGGAGGGTTGGGGTAGAGGTGGTAGGGCAGGTGAGACTTTGGCTGCCCCTCACCCCTCCCTACTTCCACAACACTCATTTATCCATTTTATACACTGGGACTTTGTGTAAGAAGATTTTTGCCTTTGAAGAAACTGTTTCTTGCTTTAATAAAACAAACTTGAAAATCACTGCTATAAGCAAGGAGGGTCCTTTGAGGATTTTGTTCCATGAATTTGATGCTTCAGGGAAACTGATGGGATACTAGTTTGTATATTGGATCTGAGAGGGGTATTAGGGTACTGTTGCAATTTTCAAGTGTGGGAAAACAAAGCTCCAATTCAGAATAGGGCAGTTGTACCAGGGCAACAGTTGACTAATAAGAACCACTTCAGAAGCAGAGCAAGGGAGGGAGAAGTAGTCTCCATCCAAGGAAATCAATAATACATAAAATGAAATTTTGTTAATCTCATGAACTTGGACTCTGTCAAATTATTTTATCTTCTAAATTTTAGGAGGGTAGGGATTATATCTGTCTTATTTCCTTAGGATGGTGCCTGAGGCATAGTAAGTGTTCAATAAATATTTATCCCCTGACAATAGTCATATATAACAATTAGGATGATTTTCTGCTGCAAATAAGAGAAGTCTTGACCTCAAATTGACTTATGCAATTAATACACTTATGAGAATAGATCAGAGGTAGAGTAAATTGTAGGCTCAGTGCAGTCAGCAGCTGAGTGATGTCATTAAGGACACAGGTTCTCTCCCTCTCTCCACCCAGTGTCCTTGGCATTGTCTTCACCTTTAGACTGTTGCACCTCATGTTGTAGGATGGCTGTCTGTAGTAGTCAAGCCATGTATTTCCTTGTTTGAAGGACAGCAGAAGGGAAAGAGAAACCTTTCCCCTAAACAAAGACTAAATCCTTAGTTCCCATCCCCATTCTCTCCCAGTAATCATCCAGAAGAATGCCTTATACTAATTGGCTTGGAGCTCAATCCCAGTCTAACCCTGGAGCTAGGGCTAGGATTACTTCCTTTGAGTATTGGAAGAAGGAGGATTAGATGCATGAACAAAATTGGAGTTTATGAAAAGAAAAAAAAAAGGGAGAACTGGTTTGAATTGAGTACACTTGTTACTCATTGTGAGGTTTGAGGATCAGCAGCCTCGGTATCATCTGGGACCTAGAAATGTAAAATCTTAGGGCTCACCTCAGGTTTCCTGAACCAGTCTGTGTTTTAACAGGTGATTCATATACAAGTAACACTTGAGAAGCCTTGCCCAGCACCGTACAGTTCAATCCCTTCTAGGGCTTTTGCCTGGAATATAGAATAGATGAAGTTCTTCAAGATCCAGCTGTGAATTATCTTCAGTGCTGTCACTTCTCAGCTCCCATGACATTTTATTCCTAACTTTATCATATATATTCATCCCAGCCTATTATAGTCAGTCGTTTAAATTATCTTTGAATCTGTAAGCACCAAGCATAGTACTTGGTACTACAATAAAAGGAACTCAGTGAATTCCTCCTATCCATTCACTCATTCAACAATTTTTTATTGAATATCTGTGATAACTGGCATTATTCTAGATTCTGGGGGACACAACAATGAACAAAATAAAGTCCTCTAGTTTATGGAGCTTAAGTTCTAGTTAGAGGAGAGAGATATTTTGAAATATATTCTTTGTTATGTATACTTGTACAGTGAATTAATTAACTCAACAAATATTTATTGAGCATTACTGTGTGTTCTCCGCACTGGATGACAACGGTGAATAAAAACAGACACAAATCCCTATTTTCAGTGGTGCTTACATTCTAGTGGGGTTTGGGGAGAAATTGATACATAATAAATAGATAGGCAAATTATGTAGTATGATAGAAAGTGATAAGTGCTATGAAACAAATGGAGCAGGCGGGGGGAATCAAGAATGCTGGTGCCGTAGAGTTGCAGTTTTAAATCAAGTAGTCTAGCTGGGCCTCACTGAGGAGATAGCAGTTTATGTTCTAGTGGGAGGAGTGAAGTATTCATGTAACTTTGAGAATGGTGGCATGAACACTGGCAAAATTAAGGACATTGCAGCTGTGGGACAATTTTTTTTTTTTTTTTTTTTTTTGAGGAGGGAAGATTATGACCTAGTTTGGACTTGTTGAATTGGAACTCTCGGTGAGATATTCAAAGGAAAATGTCCTATAGACAATGAAAAATGTGGGCCTGGAATCTGCTTGTATGATAGGGACGAATGTTTTAGATTTAGGAATCATTAGTATAGTGCCTAAATCTAAAAGTAAAAGTCACAATATAAAACTGGTTCACCAGGGAGAGAATCCAGAGGGAAAAACATTCAGGAACTCATGGCTCAGCCTTGGAGAAGGTCCCTAATCAGGAAATAGCAGGAAGGAGTTATTTTTTTCCTTTGCCCAGAAACATCGCTCAGTGATTGATTGAAGTCAGTAGTAAAATAAATAAGCTAATTTGACATATTATCTTTCTTCTACACTGATCATAGATAAAAGAGCTTAGCATAGCTGGAAAGGGAAATAGATGAAGTATGGGCTGGTGAAATTTTGATACTTCTCTGAAAGGCTGTGATAAGCAAAAAGTTAGTCATAGCCATCTGTATTTAGACAAATTCAGTCAAATTGGCCAGGAAGAAACAGTCTGTCTGTCCAGTCCTGTTTGTCTTGCCCTTGCAGCTTCTCCATGACATATGCCTGGGATTAGGGCACAGCCATCTGGCCAGCCTTGGATGAAGCCATGGGGCCAAGTACAGGTGCCTTGATGTTCAACCCATGCTGTGGAACTGAACTTTCATTAGTGGGGATCTCAAGATGAGATCAAGCACCAAAGTACAGTTTTGGTTGCTATTTTCTTTATACATATGGAGGGCCATTCTAACCTCTCCAATTCTTTCCTTCCTTCCCAGTGCCTTTCTCTCTTGGATAATGATTGTCCACTGGTCATTCAGAACTAATTCACACTGATGTGTAAATTCCCAGCATTAGTATATTAATAGAACATAAGACCTTTATTAGAATTCGTTTGCTTGTCTGTTTTGTTTTTTTTAAAGATTTTATTGGGGAATTGGGGGAGGGGAACAGCGTTGGGGAATCGGGGAAGGGAACAGACAAGTTGCTGTCTTTTTGTTCTTCAGTCTAGTTGTGGAGGACGTTGCTTCACTGGCCCATGTTGGTATCGTCATTGCGCTCTTCCCGGATGAGGCAGATCAGTCGCCAGCCTCTGGATGGTCGCTCACAGCGGCTATTGGCAGCTCACACTGGCTGTCGGCCACTCACTGTAGCCTATGGCAGCCCACTGCTGCAGGGCAGCAGCCTACATCGTCGCTGGGGCTTGCAGCCCAGCTCCCGGTGGAGCTGTTGTTAGCTGTGGAGGGCAGTGTTACTGGCACTCATACGTGGGATCCGAACCGGGGCCGCTGGCGTCCCAAAACCAACTCTTAACCAATGCGCCACTCGGCCGGCCCGCTTGTCTGTTTAGCAAATATTTATTTAGTGACTATTATGTGACAAGCACTGTACTAGTTCCTGGAAATACAGTAGTGAATAAGTGACAGTTCTGGTGTTCATGAAATGAGGAGTCTAATTGGGAAAAAAATTTGACTGTCAAATGAGTAAAGCTTACATAGTAAGAATGTGCTAAAATAAGGATAAATTTAGGGTTACTCTGAAGAGAAGAGTAGAAGGTAGGAGGGAGTGTTCTAAACAAAAGAAACAACATGCTCAAAGCCCCGGAAGCAAGAATGAGGGACCAAGAAGATGGAAGGCGGTAGCAAAAGATGAAGCCAGAGCAGTCAGCAGTGGCTGGACCATGAGGACCTTGTAAGCCCTGTTAAAGAATTTGGGCTTCATCCTGAGGGCTGTGAGGAGCCAAATAATGATTTTAAGCTGGGGATTGTCATAATCAGATTTGCATCTTAAAAGATCACATTAGTTGCAGTGTGGGGAACAGATTTAAGGCACAGAGACAAGTGAGGAGTCAATGCAGTCATCCTGGCAGGAGTTGACTGGTGCCCTGAACTAGCATGCTGTCAGAGGGAATGAAGATAAAGGGACAGAATAAGGAGGAATTTGTGATTCATTGAGTGGGGTCAGAGAAGGAGAGAGAGGAGTCAAGGTTGATTCCAAAGTTTTTGACTGGGATGGAAACACTCCTTAATGGCAGATTTGCAAGCATCCGTGACCTGGGTATGTAACATAGCTGTTTTTTGGGTGGGGTGCTTGTCACACTTAAAATCACATTACGCAAACAGCTGCCAACCCCAAATATTTACCTTTAAGGATAGCTCTGGCACTCATTTTTGCTTGCTGGTATAGGGAGGTCTTTTGTTGTGCTAGGACTAGAGTATGGCCTGAGTGTTTTCAAAGTGTAGTGAAAGACCACAGAAACTATTTCCTAGAATTATTCAGGTTATTGGCAATTTTCACCTGCATAATGATTTCAGTCCAAACCCCCTCCCCCCGCTGCCCCACCCTGCCAGTCTTTCCCATTATGAAGTTTCACCTGTATGCAATCTCTTTTCCCTCTGGTTCCCATTCTTCCCACCTCCTGTTTATGGTGGAAGCAGTTGACAGCTGGAAGTCTTTTAACAGCATGACATACTGAATTGAATCAGCTTTCTTTTACTGTTTATATCTGAGCAATGTCTCTCTCTCACTCTCATATACACATACACAAAGGGCTTTGTTTAAAAAAAACCAGTATGCATGGCTTACAAAACTTGTAATAAAATTCCAGGCAACCTAAATAGCAACCCATGCCATATATATATATATATATATATATAGAGAGAGAGAGAGAGAGAGAGAGAGAGAGAAAGAGAGAGAGCTGTAGCATAGATATTTAGATGTTATTCATCTAAAGGAATCCACCTAGAAATCATTAATTATCATTAAGCATGTTTTAAAGTGCTGTAATTTACAATGCAACAAAGGACGGTTAATGTTGCACATAAAGAGTATTAAAGCCATAAATGGGAATATCTGACAGAGCAATGAAATTTAAAAAGAAAATAAGTGCAGCTTGTCTGCTTTAAATGCTTTTTTAAAGACTCTTTCAGGAAAGTTCCTGTAAGTGAATTAAGCCTGTGCTTCTCTGGGGGCTGCCAGCACTTTCTTTGGGCAATACAACAGCTGCAGCAGGCGGTGCTAAACTGCAAAACGCCCAGCACAGAGCTGTGGTTGCAGCCCCAGCACTGGCAGGCTGGCCTACAGAGGCTCTTAGTTGGCACCTTTAAGAACTATCAGGAAGTCAGATTTTTTTCATTCGCGCAACAGTGTGTAAGCCCATGTGCTTTCAGCAGTCCCTATTAACCAAATAAAAGGCATTTGCAAGTTGGACAGCTTTCAGAGTAAGCCTCTTGATAACCATGCTCAAGGCTAAGACAATAAAATGTGACCCTTCTTCAATTCAAGGACAAATGCAGTGCCCAGCTGAGTGGTGTTTGGGAGATGTATTTTTACCAAAATACTGGTTTATCTGCATATCTATGTTTTTAGATAATGGATTGTTGTGAACTCCGACCTGAACTCCTAAAGGGTTTCATGTCTCTTGAATTAGAAAAAGACTAGTTTTATAGGTGTTTTCTTTTCTTCTTCAAGGGATCCTAGTTGCTGAATTATGTGCTCTAACCAAGGACTGTGGAGGAAGAGGGTAGCAAGGTCTACTGAAAACTTCTATTTATGTGACCTCTGGTGGTTGATGGGAGTGATTGGTGTGCTTAAACAATTGTCTTAAGGGCTACTTCCTTTATAATAACAGAATAGCAGATTGATTTAGGATCTACCTGGTGTTTCCAAAGATGCTGTCGTTGCTTGTTGTCACATAGATGAGGTAGATAGAAAAGTGAATAGATGTCTCTATATTCATTAGTTCATCCTCCCAACATTGTAAGCTGCTGTGCCCAATTTTGACTGCCTGTCTTAGGCTACAAAGAAGCTAAATTAAAAAAAGGAAGGGAAGGAAGGAATTTCTGGGCTGGGGATTTGAGCAGAGGAATTATACCTCTGCCAGTGCAGAGAAAAATGGCAAGGTAGGAGCCAACAGAGAAATCCATATGATTCAGGATCATATTGGCTTCCCTGTTCCTTGCCAGGTCCTTGTCCCATTTCACTCCTGTGCTGGCAAGGGCCATGACATCTGGGTTCTTTGTTTTAGCATAACCACAGACTCCCTGGGAGACTTTGCGCAAATTGATTTTCTCTAAGCCTAAATTTCCTCACTGGAAAAAATGAAAGTGTTGGACCAGATAGTGTCAGTTTCTGGATCATCCTGACCTAACATTGCCAGGGGAGGCTGGGGTCTTCATTTCCACAGATCCTGCTAATTTAAAGCTTGTAGAAATTAGCAACTGTGTGCCTGCTTTTCCCACAGATTCCAAACAGGCCATGTAAATCATTTAAATCAGTGGGTCTTAAAATGTGATATGGAAACATGTTACAAATGCTCATTCTTAGGATCCCCTCCAGACCTGCTGACTCAGAGATTGTGGGGGTGGGATCCAGCAATCCATGTTTTAACAAGCCTTTCAGGTGATTCTGATGCTTGCTAATGTTTGAATGAAGCATAATGTATACACTGAATGTAAAAACAGTGGAGTGTTATTCTGTTATGCTTTGCTTATTCTGGCATAGTCTAATAGTTTGGTATTTTTATCTTTAAAAACATGCCTAGGGGTACTGGTGATAAGATAAAATTTGAAATGAGCTGAGTCAACTCTGCATGTCAAAAGGTTGTCACATTTAAACATTTCTACTTTTTTTTTTTCCCCACAATTAGAGTGGTTTAATATATAGCCCTAGGCATGAGCAAAGAGAATTGTGGGAAATGTAGTTTGTTTATTTATTACAGGAGTGCTTTGTAAAAGGGGTGTGGGTGGGGGGTGGAAACTGTCTCCCTGGAGGAGTATGAAGTTTTCCAGGGGACCCTAGACTTGGTGAAAGAGAACCATTTCTGCTGTCACTGGCAGCAGCCCCTGGGTGAAAGCCCACTGCATTTTATCTGTGCATGTTTGTTCTGCTTGTTGAACACTGGCTTTCATACCATCTTGTTCTGTAATTCAAAACTGACTCTATAATTAAGCCTGAAAAGGAATGGTTCCCAGGCAGTTCCTTATGAAACTGGTAAAGACAGTTGTGTTCGCTTTGGCTTGTTTTGGTGTAATGTGCCTGCGAGGGCTGCAGGGTGTCTCTGTTTGAACTTCTAGTGGGTGGGCCTCTCCTCTGTGTATTTCCAGTGAGAGGGGATGAGGGCTGGCTTCTGCTCTTGGGAGCCTTATGTAGATGAGCAGAAGATGCTGGCAGACTTTTCCCTTTCATCTTTGGACAGTAAACTCTGAATTGGTTCATGATTTTAAGCCCACCTGGCTCAAGTTTAGCTGTTTGGCCCCAAGGAAAGGGTTTAACGAGCTAAATTACAGGGGCCATGGGGGACTTTCTAGAGAGCAGACTGACAATGATTATTGGTGTACTAATTCAAATTTCCCTTTTTGAATCCCATCCAACAGAGACCTGAGACATTCTAGTTAATTTGCATACTTAAAATTGGGGTTCAGATTTAACTTCTCAATAGAGAACATTATGACTGCGTTTGTGAATCATTTTTGCTTCAACATCTGGGTGTGGGCCATCAGGATGCCTGGGAAGGGGAAAGCAGGTTTGACCTGGCAGGACCTTAGGACCCCCTGCCAGCTTCTAGAAGGAACTCCAAGAGCAACTCGACTTTATTTGTTTTGGTTGTTTACACTTCCACTTAAGATTTTTTTTGGAGAAAATGTTTCACCGCTTTAAAAAGTTTGAAAACCACTGGTGTAGCCTAGAAGTGTCCAGCCCAACCCTTGCCCTGTAAATCAAGTGAGTCCACCTGCTAGCCCTCAATGCAAGCCTCAAATACTGGAGCCCTGGTGACGACCCTTCGTCAGCCACTGGACTCTCTTCTTGCTTTTGCCCACCAGCTCAGACTTCAAATCCACCTCTAGCTCCAGATTCAGCCATTGCTCTGATCATCCCCCAGCGTGTGGATACTCAATTCTTTTGCCCTGTTAAAGGCTTCCCCACCTCACTCTGGTCTACAGTCGTCTGTCATCTAGTCAGATTGCCCCGCTCAAAGACAGATAGGCCAGAGGAGGCCTCTTGAGCCATAAATTCTCCGTAACTGCTTTGCTTTGTGGTCATTTGTCTAAGCCTGTATAAGTTGGTGTTCTCTTTAGTGGCCTTGTCCAGGATGGAGTCACTCCTGCTGACTGTTCCTTGCCTGAATTCACCTCTTCTAGCACGTTTTCAGAGAAGCCAGTCTTCTACCAGAAGTGAGTCATTACGTCCTTAGAATGTTTTATTCCCATCAGTTTTATGGTTGTTCCATTTTAAATAAGAAAATGGCAGCCACTTAGGTATCCTGGCCCACCATGCCTGGCCCAGGGAAACAGCACAGCAGGAAGCATTGCTGTAATGTAGGAAGCCACATTTTATCACCTCAACCTGGATGGCGTTAAGGATGGTTCCTGTGTGCTACTGATGGATTGCCTAAGAAACTGGAATTGGAGGAGGGCTGGGTTTGCCATTCATTGCAAAAAGTTAGGCTTTGAAATTAGGAAGACTTGATTTTTTATCCTGATTCCATCACTTCCTAGCTGGGGACCTAGAACACTCCTGTAAGTCTCTGGTTGCTCATCTGTAACTTGCAGGTGATAAAACCCATCTCATAGGATCATTGTAAAAAATAAATATATGTGTGTGTGTATGTGTGTGTGCGTGCACACGTACGCATGTGTGTGTCCTAATATCACTTAGCACAAAAAGCATTAAAAAAATATTTTTCTTCTCTCTTCCCTGAAACCCTTCCATAGCACATAGTAGGTAATCGAAAGTGCTCAAAGCATTACAGAAACCTTCAATTAGATCTGGAGACTCCTATTCTGTGGTCCTCACTCTTTGTCTATCTGCCAATTTGATTTTTTTTTTTCACCATAGTGATCCAGGGGTTCACTGGAGTTTGCTTTGTCTTACCAGTCCTTAGTGTTCATAAAATTTTCCTGTTGATAATTTTTTTGTTGTTGTTCTTCAGTCTAGTTGTGGAGGATGTTGCTTCACTAGCCCATGTTGGTATCGTCATTGTGTTCTTCCCGGATGAGGCAGATCTGTCTCCGGCCTCTGGATGTCGCTCACCGCGGCTATCTGTGCAGAATAGCTGGCAATTATTTTTCTTTTAATTTCAAGTACAGTATTCAGTTACAATGACTCCTTGTTTAAAAAACTTTATTGGCATCTCATTGCTTTTCTATTAAAGTCCATAATTTAACATGGCCTGCTGTACCTGCATGGTCTGCTCCTACCTTCCTCTGAGCTTCATCTTGTTTTCTGCCTTCTGTCATGTTTCTCAACCATACATTGTCCCTTCTGGCCATAGGGCCTCTGTACATGTCATCCCCTGCCTAGAATGCTGTCCCCGGCCTGCTCCTGCCACCTCTTTCCCTCACTGACTTGGCCCCATTCATTTGCTCAGATATATTTCTGACTTCTTCTCTGCTCCATATAGTAGGGGGCTGAGCCATGCAAATTCCGTTTTCCAGGCTTACTTTCCAATTCGCTTCTACCTACATTTGGCTAGTGGAAAGCACTGGCAGGAAATTAAAGAGCAGGAGGAAGGTAGAAACCTGGGTAACCCTTCTCCCCCAACCTGTGAAGCTTCTCCTGGCAGTGCCTGTATCACCTCTATGGTTCCACCTCTGCAGACAGCCTCTTCATCTGTGTTCCCTGCTCTCACCACTAGCCCTGGTTCCTGGGTGCTACACTATGTCACCCCAAGCCCTGAGGTAACTGCAGCTTTCTGCTGAGTTACCTCACTAACTTGTTTGTTCTTCACACCCTAGCAATTCATAATTCATCTCCTAAATTAAATCCCTCCACTGAACTGCCTGGTATGGACATTGTTTTCTTATTTGAATCCTGCTGATAAAATACCCATTCATTGTTGAATCTCTGTTCAACTTTCACTTTCTCAGGAAGACTTTCCTGACCTCCCCTTCTTCTTTCACAACCAATAGCAGCTAAGTCAAATCTCTCATTATATTCATGACACTGTGTATACCTCTCCTGTGTAGAACTTATCCCAGTTCTAACTTCACATTCATCTGTGATTATTTAATTAATTGGTACCCGCCATTAGACTACAAGCTTAATGAGGGCAGTAACCATATTCTTTTTTTTTTGGGGGGGCAGTCCCCATTATTTTCCCAGTATCTAAAATAGTATCTAGCACTTATGTGCTCAGTGAATAAATGAGTCTCTTCAAAAAGTTTTCTAATGCTGGGAAACATTGTTAAAAGAATTGTGTTTTTTTTTTACCTAAGATCACAATGAATACTAAAACCACAATGAATACTGTAATACCATCTACCCTGTTCTCTGTGTGATTGAGCATAGCTTTGTAAAAGAGATTAAATAAACCTCAAACAATTGAACTACCCTATTAACAATGAGAAATTTGTTGGACAAATCAACTGTAATTCAGTTGTAACTGACCACATCATTATGGAGAATGGCTTTAGGGACTTCAACATCTCAAAAAAAAACACACCACGGCCTGATCTTGCCAATGGTGTAAAATCACTGGTTAATTAACTGAACCAAGACCAGGCCTACTTCCTTGCCCCAGCACAGATGTGCTCTGGTTTCAGGAGGACATGTTTATGTTTAATGGTGAGTAAAGGGGGCTTTAGACCAAGAACTTACCAGTGACTAGTAATGATGCAGCCAAACTTTCCCTTCTATTTTTAATAGTGAAGATGGTATCATCTTCAACATTCGTGGTGCTTCCTTGATTTTATGTTTTAGATTTTTTTATTTATTAGAAAAGCAATGTATTTATTTGTAACAACCAGAAATTGGAAACAATTAAAATTGTTTCAGTAGGGTAAATGGTCAGACAAACTGATGTCCATCCACATCATGGAATACAACTTAGCAATCAAAAGGAAAAACTATTGGTGTACACAACACGTTGGATGAATCTCAGGGGAATTATGAGTAAATAAGCCAATGTCAAAAGGTTATATATTGTATGATTCCATTTATATAACATTCTCTAAAGGATAAAATTATAGAGATGGGGACCATATTAGTGATCGCTAGGAATTGGGAATGAGGAGAGGGGGATGGGCATGATTATAAAGGGGTAGCATGAAGGATTTGGGGTGAGAGAACAGTTCTGTATATTGATTGTGATGGTAGTTGTATGCATCTACACATGTGATAAAATTACACAAAACAATACACACATGCATGCACATGACTGCATATAAAACTGGTGAAATTTGAATAACGTCTATGGATAGTATCAATGTCAATTTCCTGATTTTATATTGTACTCTAGTTAAGTAAGATTTTTATCATTGGGAGAAGCTGGGTAGAGTATACACCAAACCTCTCTATTATTGCAACTTCCTGTGAACCTATAATTACTTCAAAATAAAGCTGTTGTTTTTTAAGGGATTTCTAGAAAACAACAGATTCAACATACATGTTTGCCTGCATTTCTTTTTGAAATCCAACTAAATTGATAGTAAAGGAATAAAAAATGCATAAACCTGGAAGTACACACAACACACATACACACACTAAGAGACCATAGAGATAATGAAACAACTATAACAATTTAGAAACTGGAAAACAGATGGACAAAAGAGAACTATTCACAGAGAATGCTGAAATATAAGTAGTTGTAGGGAAGAAAGTCAATAAGGAGTAAGTAGATTCCTTCCCCTGAACCTCTGAAAATTTTAGGAATAGAAGATACAAGGCACTTCTGCAGGCAAGGGGCAGGGAGGGCCTGAAAAAACAGTGGGGAGTAGTTGAAAATTTGTAGAGGAGGAATTAAACCTCCAGATGGCCTCCCCAGCTCTAACAGCCAGCTGACAGCCTCTTCTTCCCACCTTCCAGCATCAGGTAGGAGATTCACCCCTTGGAGAAGTTGACCTATAGAGGCTTTAGTCCCAGGGAGGTCAGGTGTAGCTGAGGTGCCATGCTGAAAATAAGAGTCTGAAGTACAGGCAACATATTAGGCAGTAAGACAGCTCCTCAAATAATGGCAGCTGTACTTACATATCCCAGGTGGGAGACTGGAGAGCTCCTCTCTGGGGGGAATTCAGCAGCTCAATTAAAAAGTCCTAGAGCTACTGATGGTTGATTGTCCCTCAACAAAAAATGCTAGATCTCAGCCAACTCACTATACAGTGAACACACTAGTCATCAAGCCCTGCCAAAGTAATCAGCTTTTGAGACTGTCATTTTTAACTATGGAAGACAGATAGCCATGGCTCCCCAGACATTTGAGGGCAACTTTTAACAAGACAAACACTAAAACAAATAGAGAAAAAGAAACAGAGGAAGTGAAGATAATGCAGGAGGACAAAAATAAATAAACAACAGTGAAAAAATAGTATCTTTGGAGAGATCAGAGAAGATAGTGTGTCATGAAAAAAGTTTGCTGTGATAAATATTGAGAAAACACGAAATTTAAATTTCTTTACCAAAAAAATATTGAGTGGAAAGATTGGAAGGTAAATTGAGAAACTCTCCCAGCAAGTAGAATAAAAAAGACAAAGAGGTAGAAATTGGACAGAGTTAAGAAAACCAGAGGGTCACACATGACTCGGTTATTTAACAAATATATGATACAAACAGAAAGGGGGTGATGGTGGTGGAAGAAATGTTATAAATGAAGCAACCTAACAACCAAATGTAATGTGAGCCTTGATGGAATCCTATCTTGAACTTCAAGCCAATTGTGAAAGACGTTGTAAAAAAATAAATCAGAGAAATGTGAATGCAGTCTGGGAATTACATAGTAAGAAATTATTGGTAATATTGTTAATGTGATAATGGTGTGTGTAGTTATGTAAACCAAAGTCCTTATTAAGATGTATACTGAAGTATTCATGGGTGAGGTGATATAATATCTGGGATTATACTTTTAAGAAAAGGTAAGATGTTAATCACTGAAACTAGATGATGGGCATATTTTGCTTTACTGTTCTCTACTTTTGAGCAGTTTTATAATTTCTTTTATAAAAAGTTTATTTTTAACAGATTTTATTGGGTAATTGGGGAAGGGGAACAGCCACGTTGTTGTTCTTCAACCTTAGTTGTGAAGGGCACAACTAGCTGAGCTCCAAGTCCAATCACCATCCGGCTGCCCATCGGCAGCTGGCTGCCACTCAGCTAAAGATGCCATGTTCAATCTTAGTTGCTGTTGGGCATAGCCCACCATCTCATGCGGGAGTCGAACTGGCAACTTTGTTGTTAGGAACATGTGCTCTCATCAGCTGAGCCATTCTGCCACCTGTTGGCAGCTCAGCAGCAGCTCAGCTCAGGCACAGCTCACTGGCCCATGTGGGAATCAAACTGGCAACCCTGTTGCTCAGAGCTCACGCTGTTAACCAACTGAGCCACTTGACTGGCCCATAAAACGATTTTTTAAAGAGAAAAGAAAATTAGAGGATTAGATAAAAGTCAAACATATTACTAAAAGGAATTTAAGAAAGTGAGAGCAGAAAAAAAAAATAAAGGAAAAGAAATTATAAAATACATAATTCAAGAAAAGCTGCCAGAAATGAAGAACATAAATTTCCAAACTAGGGCCGGCCGAGTGGCACGTTGGTTAGAAATTGGCTTGGGACACCAGATCTGAGCAGCAGGGCCCCGATTCAGATCCCACATATGAGGGCCAGTGATGCTGCACCCTTTACAGCTAAGATAGTGAACAACAGCTCCACCAGGAGATGGGCTGCTGCGAGTTGCTGCTGGTGGCATAGGCTACAGTGGGGCTGGATGGCAGCAGGCATGAGCTTTTGTGAGCTGCTGTGACATGCCATGAGCAGCCGTCCAATGGCCAGCGAGCAACTGCCTCACCAGGGAAGAGCACAATATTAATACCAACATGGGCCAGTGAAGCAACGTCCTCCACAACTAGACAAGAACAAAAGGACAGCAACTTATCTGTTTCCCATCCCTGATTCTCCAACGCTGTTCCCTCCCCAAATTCCCCAATAAAAAAATCTAAAAAAAATAATAATAATCCAAACTAAAAGAGCTCCTTGATTCAGGACTGGGAAAAGGAAATTACAAAATGAGTCTGGAACATCTGTTGTGACAGAAAGCAAGGAAGCCCTTATAAATTATCAGGACATGTCAAAAGGAAATTGAAGGGACTCTCAAAGGCCAAATCCAGGACAATTTGAGCATCAAAATAAGTAATAATAGAAATGGATTATAACCCATAGAATAGAATAATAATTAAAGATTCTATACTGAAATAGGGATAAGGGAAATTTTTTAAAAACAGCAGAATTAGTTATAAATGTAGAGGGAAGGATGGAAATGGAAAATCATAAGATCACTTTGTTCCTGATGAATCATTTATTTGGAAAAGATTAAAACGTCTCCACATTGATTTCTTTTACACAGAAAGTAGAACATTTCAACTAATATTTCAAATATATTAGTTGTTTTTGTTGTTGTTGTTGTTGTTTTGCAACAGAAGTCATTTCAATATTGTCCAAGGAATTGTTTCTCATTTTAGGATTCATGTTTTAGTAACACCTTACAGTCAAAAGAATATACTTGAATTTTGGATAGTCATTCATTATTATGGTGACCATACCAACATATAATAAAAATCCTCTGGCTCTTCCCACCACATCCTTCTTTTCGAACTGCTTCTGGACTTCCTCGTACAAGCCCCTATCATCACCTTCTTTATCATCTTCTTCCGTCAAAAACTTTGGGTCAGCCAAGTGGCACAGTGGTTAAGCGCTGGCTTGGGAAGCCAGCGGCCCCGGTTCGGTCCCACGTGTGAGGGCCAGTGACACTGCCCTCTAAAAAAAATAAAAATAAAAAACTGATTCAAGTTTTTACTCTTAATTAAAATAAAACTCATTTAGGATTTGATTAACTTTCTTTTTGAATCATATTAAATTTTTGGTGATGTGCTTTTACCTCTGAGCAGACAGGTTTTATTTAGAAATTTGGTGTCTCCATTATCATTTTCATGACATTTGATTACTCTGTGAACAATTGGAATGTTTGTCCTTCAACTTTAGAAACAACTATTTCACGAGCTCTAGTAAGGTGCTCCCGGAAACTGATAGGAACCGATCTCCTCTATGAAAGGCTGGATCCATCCAAGTTTTGACCAATACTCATTTTGACTGTTCATAGTTGCTTTCATGAGTTTGATACAAATCAATGCCTTTTATGATGCTACTCATTTCACAAATAACTTAAAAATTTAGTAGCCCATTTTTACAAACTAATGAGAAGAGCAAATTGATTTATCTCAATTATGTTTTAATAATGTTATAAAATGGATACATTAAATGATAATTATATCAATTTAATCTTTTTAAAAAATTTTTGAAAAGATTTTATTGGGGAATTGGGGGAAGGGAACAGCGTTGGGGAATCGGGGAAGGGGAACAGACAAGTTGCTGTCCTTTTGTTCTTCAGTCTGGTTGTGGAGTATATTGCTTCACTGGTCCATGTTGGTGTTATCATTGCGCTCTTCCTGGGTGAGGCAGCCACCGTGGACAGCTGTTCACGGTGGCTCTTGGCAGCTCATGCAGGCTGCTAGCCGCTCACATTGGCTGCCGGCCACTCACTGTAGCCTATGGCAGCCCACTGCAGCCAGGGGCTGCGGGGCTGCAGCTATGCTGTTGCTGGTGACTCACAGCTCCAGGTGGAGCTGTTGTTAACCATCTTAGCTGTAGAGGGCAGTGTCACTGGTCCTCATGTGGGATCCAAACCAGGGCCCTTTTGCTTAGAGCCAGTGTCCCAAGCCAGCTCTTAACCAACATGCCACTCAGCCGACCCTCAATTTAATCTTTTTTAGTAATCATATATGGTACTTTCCCAAAGATATTTCTCAGTGTTTTTTTAATAATGTTTTTGAAAAATGAATTAACATGTTAAATTGAACTGAAAAATGAAATCAGGCTTTTTGTAAAAATAGAAAAGGCTAATTGGCTTGACAAACAAAACTGGCTCTTTATTTAGCAGATATTTTCCATAATTTGAACATGCTATATTTATAGCTTCAAGTTTTGACAAAAATATTTTTAAACATGTGTTGATTAAGAACATTTTACTGGTTCCAGTCAAGTTGGCAAAGTAGGTAAATGCTATGCTTGCCTCTTCCCACGATCACATCAAAATTACAAATGACGCACAGAAAAACCATCATTGAGAATTGCCTGAAGTGTAGCTAAACAGAAGTCCTATAACCAAGGATATACAGAAGAAGCCACGTCAAGACTGATACTGGGGGCAGAGATGAGGAATGGGCTGTCCTACACCCATGTGTGGCATTTAGAAATTGGGACTATGTCTCAGCTGCAGAAGTCTGTCCTGAAGAGTGAGGGGTCCCAGCTTCACATGAGGCTCCCCAGTCCAGGGTTCCATTGTCAGGGAGAGAAACCCCATAACTTTTGAATGTGAAAACCAGTGGAGGTTGTGATTGAGTGAGATGAAGGGCTGCTGGAGTCCCAGTTGTTTCTCTTAACGGGCCTGCACAGAGACTTACTCAATGACAGACACACTTACTCTGAGCTCTAGCACAGGGGCAGCAGCTCGAAAGTAACCAGGAAAATAAGGGGAGAAACTAAATTGTCTGGCTTAAGGATGAGGGCAGGAGGGGCAGCTTCCTCCCAGACAGAAGTGTTGGCAGAAGCCATAGTTCTTTGTTGAGCTCTTCCTGCCTGCACCCAGTGTGCAAATACAGGCTGGTGCCATATCTGAATCTCCATCAACCTAGCTAACATAACACCATTTGCCTTGCCCTGGTGTTTCCATGAGACATTCACAGCATACCAATATTCACATCATGGGGGTACCAGAAGGAGAAGAGAGAGAACAAGGAATTGAAAACCTATTTGAAGAAATAACGATGGGAAACTTCCCTAATCTGCTGAAGGAAATAGACATACAAGCCCAGGAGGGACAGAGGGTCCCCAAAATAGATGAACCCACACAGGCCCACACCAAAACACATCATAATTAAAATGCCAAGGCTTAAAGACAAAGAGAGAATCTTAAAAGCAGCAAGAGAAAAGTAGTTATTACCTACAATGGGGCTCCCATAAGACTGTCGGTTGATTTCTCAACAGGAACTTTGCAGGCCAGAAGCCATTGGCAGGAAATATTCAAAGTGATGAAAAGTAAGAACCTACAACCAAGAGTACTCTACCCAGAAAAGCTATCATTTAGAATTGAAGGAGATAAAGGGCTTTCCAGACAAGAAAAAACTAAAGGAATTTATCACACCAAACCAGTATTACAAGAAATGTTATAGGGACTTCTTTAAGAAAAAGATGAAAAATATCAATAATAAAATGTCAATAACTACATATCTATCAACAATTACTTTAGGTGTAAATGGATTAAATGCTTCAATCAAAAGACATAGGATGGTGGAATGGATAAGAAAACCAAGATCTTTACATATACTCCCTACAAGAGTCTCACTTGACATCCAAAAACACATACAGGCTGAAAATAAAGGGATGGAAAAAGATATTTCATGAACATGGAAATGAACACAAAAAGCTGGGGTAGCAATACTTACACCAGACAAAAGACTTTAAAACAAAGCTATAATAAGAAGAGACAAGAAAGGACCAGTAATCCCATTTCTGGGTATTTGTCTGAAGAAACTGAAAACACTACTTCAAAGGTACATGTGCATCCATATGTTCACTGCAGCATCATTTACCATAGCAAGATATGGAGGTAAACCTGGGTGTCCATCAATAGATGAATGGATAAAGAGGTGGCACATATAGAAGCTGTGTTCAAAAGACGTGATGAATGTTTAAATTAAAAAAATAAATGTATTACAGTAAAAGACACATTGTCATTAATCCCCCTCAAAATACTCTCCCTTGCTTTGAACACACTTATCCTATCATTCTTGCCACTTTCTGAAGCAGTTCTGGAAGTACTTTAGTTGCCCTGTCACGGCTGCCTCGATGTCCTGAATCGATTAAAACATTTTCCTTTCATGGTCATTTTGGCTTTGGGGAAGAGCCAGGAGTCACACAGTGCCAGGTCCAGTGAATAAGGTGGATGAGAACACACTAT
Organism: Aselliscus stoliczkanus; assembly: GCA_033961575.1. Taxonomy (NCBI): domain Eukaryota; kingdom Metazoa; phylum Chordata; class Mammalia; order Chiroptera; family Hipposideridae; genus Aselliscus; species Aselliscus stoliczkanus. Next base: position 33,092,709 of record CM066731.1, read on the forward strand.
AATGTTTCATTTGCAGAAATTGCTATACCAGAAGCGATGTGTAACGTGAAGCTTTATTATGATAGAGGATGATAACAAAGAGGACTTCTGGAACTGCATCAGAAAGTGGCAAGGTTCGAAGCGAGGGGGAGTATTTTGAGGGGAATTAATGGCAATGTGTCTTTTTTTTTTTTAAAGATTTTATTGGGGAATTGGAGGAGGGGAACAGACTAGTTGCTGTCCTTTTGTTCTTCAGTCTAGTTGTGGAGGACGTCACTTCACTGGCCCCTGTTGACACTATCATTGTGCTCTTCCCTGGGGAGGCAATCACTTGCCGGCCATTGGACAGCCTCTCATGGTGGCTCATGGCAGCTCATGAAGGCTCACACCAGCTGCCAGCCAGCCCCACTGTAGTCGTCTCCGGCAACTTGCGGCAGCCCAACTCCAGGTTGAGTTGTTGTTCACCTTCTTAGCTGTAGAGGGCACAGCGACACTGGCCTTCATCTATGGGATATGAACTGGGGCCCTGCTGCTCAGAGCTGGCTTCCCAAGCCAACTCCTAACCAACGCACCACTTGGCCGGCCCACAATATGTCTTTTTTAAAATTTAAACATTCACCATACCTTTTGATCACACCTCATATACAATGGAATATTATCCAGCCTTGAAAAAGAATAAAATCTTGCCATCTGCAACAGTATGAATGGACTTAGAGGTTATTGTGCTGAGTTAAGCAAGTCACACAGAGAAAGATAAATGTCACATGATTTCACTTAACATGTGGAATCTAGAGAACAGGAACAATGAACAATCAAAACAGCAACAAACTCATAGATACAGAGATCATTTTGAAGGTTGCCAGATTAGGGGTTGGGAGTTGGGGAGATGAGTGAAGGGAGGAGGGGATTAAGAGGTACAAAGTGGTAGTTACAAAATAGTCACAGGGATGGAGAATATAGCATGGAGAATATAGTGTTAATAGTATTGTAATAACTATTTATGATGTCAGATGCATACTGGATTTATCAGGGTGATCACCTCATAAGTTATATAAATGTACAATCACTGGTTGTACGCCTGAAACTAATATAATATTGTATGACAAATGTAATTGAAAATAAATAAAATATTTTAAAAAAGAGAGAGGAGGGCCAGCCGAGTGGCGTGGTGGTTAAGCACTGGCTTGGGAAGCCAGTGGCCCCGGTTCAGGTCCCACATATGAAGGCCAGTGACACTGCTCTCAAAAAAAACAAAAACAAAAAAATAAATAAAAAAAGAGAGAGGAATGGAGCGGGGAGGGAGATAGGGAAGGAGGGAAAAAATATGGTAACTATGTGAGTTTATGGCTATGTTAACAAGCTGGACTGTGGTCATTATTCATAATGTATACAATATATCAAAATACTAATTTATACACCTTAAATATAAATAATTCTTATTTGTCAATTATACCTCAATAAAGCTGAAAATTTTAAAACAATATTTTACTGAAAAATAATTGAATTGGCTAAAGTTTAATGAATTTAAGATTGATACTGTTTTCTTGACCCTAAGTCTAAAGAATTAAACATGATACTTCAAAGTGGAAGAGTAACAAGTATAATATAATGACTGTTTATTTAATGAGCCTTGGTAAAATTATTTTGGTAGATTTTCCAGAAATAGAGCAAGTCAATGGATCTAATGACTGAGTAATAAGCTCTTTTATAAATTAGGAGGTTTCCAATGCTTTGCTTTCACTAATCTGAAGGAGAATCTAATTTTAGTTACTAGATCATTAAACATCATTTTTTTTTTTTTTAAGATTTTATTGGGGAATTGGGGTAGGGAAACAGCGTTGGGGAATTGGGGAAGGGGAACAGCCAAGTTATTGTCCTTTTGTTCTTCTGTCTCATTGTGGAGGATGCCGCTTCACTGGCCCATGTTGGTATTATGATCATTGTGCTCTTCCCTGCTGAGGCAGTTGGTCACCGGCCATTGTATAGCCCAGCTCCAGGTCGAGTTGTTGTTCACTATCTTAGCTGTAGAGGTTGTAGCTCACTGGTCCATGTGGGCCTTGAACTGGCAGCCCTGTTGTTCAGAGCTGGCACTCCTACCAACTGAGACTTGGCCAGCTCCTAATGTATCATTTTATGATTTTCAAAATACAACCTAGAAGGAATTCAAAACTTAATTGACATTGTAATAACAAAATTCCTTTTGTTACTATCTGCTTTTAAAATGTGACAAGATTTCTTGGTGTTTACATTTATTTGAAAAAAGCAAGTAAAAGTGATATGAAACCCTGTTTTGTTCTACCAATAAGTCATATTAAACCATGGATCATGAACTAATTGAAAAAAGAAAATCCCATTAATCTTATTAAAAAAGACATTTCTATTGAAAAGTTACTTTTTATGTTCAGTGAATTTTTAAACTTAGGTATAATTGTCATATGTTTAGTGACTTTTAATAAAATATTGCTTTAAGTTATTGTATATTAATAAAAATTATCATGATAAATTAAAGCAGAACAATTTTAATGTCCAGAGAATTATAATCACCAAAAACAAGATAAAATTTACAAATTCAATTTATATTAATATTTTTGTTACAAAGAATTATGATAGGGTGATTAATAAAAGACTTTTAAACAGGATACTAAAGATTACAATAGGATAAAATTTTGTGGAAGAATTGGAGGGGAAGAAAGATGTAAACTTTTCAAATGTCAAAGAAGGGATTGTTCAGGTATTGTTGTTTTTTTAACTGCATGATGTATAACACCAACCAATTATTGTGATACTGATAATTTAGACAAATTTAAAGTGAGCATTTTATTTTAGAATGTCTATATTTACAATATGTCAGAAATAACATTTGTTTGAACTACATAAATTTACGATAAAAAATTATTTTAGGATGTTGTGAGCAAACAAACAAATGAAGAAACAAACAAAACAACTTTGAATACCACTGTTCTAGGTGATTTGGATATGGATGACCATACACTGGTTCTTAGGTCAGCTCCATCCATTTCTGGAATATTCCATGATGACCCATTCTCATTAGGTTTCCTTTATTGCACTTTATACACTCAGGAAGCAGGCCTCCATGTTTAACTATTGTAAGTTCAAAATGTATCTATTCTTAAATTATATTGTGTAGACCTTTCTGACAATGCATCCACAGTAAGAGGAGGGGTGTGCTTTCACAAATACACTAATTTATAATACCAATCTTCCTAAAATAATTCTCTATCAATAGGCTTTTTTTTTTTTTCCAGTAAGTTTAGCTATAATGTAATAACACCAGTTTAGGCAGGTCAGTTCACCCAGACCCCTGGGTCCAGTTTCTTTATCTGTAAAATTAGAGAATCCACTAGTTTTCTTAGGTCCCCTAAAGTTCTATAATTCTTTTGTTTTATTAATGTGTCTTAAAAGTGTCTGGAAAACACTTAAAAATAGTAGATAGCAATTATTTCAATATCTTTCAAGTTATTTTCTCCATAAAACACGGAATGACCGTGTTTATTAACATAGTATTATTGCTAGTTTAAAGAAGTGAGCCTAAGAATCAAAAGTCTAAAAAATCTAAAGAATCAAAAATCTAAAAGTCTAAAAAATTGAAGCCACTGTTCTAACATTTAAGCTCTGAAATTTGAAAAGTAGACTATACAGTCTCCTGAGCTAAAACAGACAGTATGGAGGATATCAGCCTGGCTCTTATTTTAAATTCCAGACTCATAGTTGATAGAATTGTAATTGCCCTGTAAGTGCTGACCTAATATGGCTTTATTATCAAAATGCATGGTCATTACATAGCCTATATAAACTTTAAAAGAACTGTTTAATTTGACCCTCTAGTTATATGGTAATTAATGTTGTTTCAAAAAACACCTTTAGGAATAAATGTCATAATCTTAAATCACAGTGATCTATCTAATCAGAATTATCCTAGCTGACAATGTTTATGAAATGTGTAACACATTCTTAGATAACATTGCAAGGCTATGTTAGAGTTTTTATGGAACAGCCAGATCTTTTTGTTCTGGGCAAAATAAAAGTTCCTTTATCTGCTTTGTGAGGAGTTGGCAGTTTAGTCAAGGACATTCCTAACTTTTCAAAAGGCAAATTTTCAAGCATATTGCCTACATTTAAAACACGCATTTTTCTCTTTTGATCTGTACAACAGTTCTCTACAAAAAAAATGGGGTGCTGATGTTAGTCATATTTTAGAGAAGAAGCTGAAACAGAGAGAGATGGAGGCTTTTTTTCATTTACACAGCTTCTTAGATGTAATTGAGCAATGAACTTGAGAGCAAGTCATTGTTCTAGGCCTGAAAGCTGGATACCCTGTCCCCAGGAGACGTTCCTCTAAACTCAGGAGACCAAAATTTTGAGTAGCCCAGTGAAAGTGTTTTCGGAGTCCTTCTCAGAGTAAATGCCTCCCTGTCTCTCTTGCCTGTGCCTTTGGTCTACTGTTGACCCTCCTGGACATGACTTGGCTTGTTAACTGTGTTAATGGAAGCTTTGTTAATGATTTCTGATTCCTGCACAGACTCCAAAGTCTGGTTATAAGGAGCATTTCTCCCTAATATGATAATGTGGTAGTTTGATCCATTGAGATTCATTTGTTATGATTCCTGCAGGAAGAAAAAAAGGTGGAATTTCTCCCTCTTTAGCCTTGACCCACTCCTCCTAGCTACCTGGGTGGCGGTTCTACTTTTGTTCCTTGGGGTAATTAAAAGCCCTTTCCTCACCCAACCCCGCAAACCCTAGCCTCCTAGAGGTGTTGGAGCTGGGTTATCTAAGAGGCAGAGTTGGCCCCAAGGTAGAAAGATCCAAGTAGAGCAGTTGTTTCCATGTCTTTTGATGGGGATGGGGAGGAAGCAGCAGTGCTGGGGACTAGACTGAACACTAAGGGCTGTTGTCTTTGGTACTGAAATGGAAGTTTCTTATGGCTCTGCTTGGCACTGAGGGTAATGAAGGGAATAAGGCCACTTGCCTTTGAATAGATCCTGTGGGCTTGGTCAATTAATATCTGCCACCACGATGGTCTGAGGAATAGAGGCTCTTCCACCATTTTCTGGGAACCCCTTATCCAACCCCATCCCAACTCTTGAACTATCTAGAGGAGGAGTAGAAAATTTATACCCATGATATCAAAGAGGGTAGCTACCATTCATCGAGCATTTACCATATGACTGCAACAGTAATTATCTATCAGATCAATTTATTAAAAAATTTCATGTGGCAGAATAACTTGATTACAAAATTAACTATATCTCATGTTCAAGGCTATAGTTTCATCAGCAAAGAATGAGAAGAATTTTTCCATATCTCTCCCAACAAAGGAACCCAGGCATTGTATTATGAAGCCTAGATATCTTTTATTCTGGGAAGAGTCAAATGGCTCTTATTTATAGATCACAAGTGGAAACCTTGTGGCTTAAATCACAAGTGGAAACCCAGAGGTCTGAGGTTCCATGTTTTATTTGGCCTGAAAATGTTTTAGGAGAATTTGAATGAGATGCACACATATAAGAAACAGAAGATTTTATGTAAAAAAAACTAAACGAAAAAAACAAAAAAAAACAAATTTCCAGTGTCTCTTAAAAATAAAAAGATTTGGGAAATTTCAACCTGACTTCTATACGACAACAAGCAGTTAGAGCTGAATTGTAGCTGCATCTTGAGACAAGGATGCTCTTCCTGATTTGCCATAGGACCCAATAGGTGTGAATATCTTCTATGGGTTCACCTCATTGAAAGGGGATGGGGAATATAGTCAACTATCGCAATAAGTTTGCACAGTGACAGATGATTACTGGAATTAATGGAGTGATCGTATTGTGAGTTATAAAAATGTTGAATCACTATATTGTACAGCTGAAGCTAATATAACCAATGTAAGATTGCATACCAACTATACTTAAATAAAAAATAATAATTAAAAAAGAATATACCTGTCTGGCTCCTATGGACATTTGAATTTTTGATCTCTGGTCTGTGTCTATTGAGGGGGAAAGAACTGGACATTTCTAGATCAGTAAGGGAGACTGGCCCAATCCCAGAAGTGACTTCCTCAAATCTGGACAATAGCACACGATCTGGGTCCCATCTATAAGTGCATGTTTGGGTATAAAGCCTTCTAAGTTTTTATTCTGAAAAATATGTAGAGCAAACACTCGTTGGGCAATGGACAGTTGCTCTGTATTGTTTTAAAATAAAAATCATATCATTTAAAACAGATGTTTTTAATTTATTGAATATATAAAAGACATAAATATCTTGATGGATAGTACAGATATACTTATGGGTTATACAGGAAACAGTTGGTATATTAGTTTCCTGTGGCTACTGTAACAAATGACAACCAATGAAGAACAGAATTTTATTCTTTTATAGTTCTGGAAACCAGAAGCGGAAATCAAAGCATTGGCAGGGCTGCCCTCTCTCTGAAGGTGCTAAGGGAGAATCCTCCTTGGCCCCTTCCAGCTTCTGGTGGCTGCAGGGATTCCTCAGCTGTGCATGCATAATAACCCCAATCTCTACCTGTCTTCACCAGCCCTCTCTGGGTGTCTCGAATCTCCCTCTTCCATTCTCTTATAGGACACCTGCCATTGGATTAAAGGCCTACCCAGATAATTCAGGATGATCTCATTTTGAGATCCTTAACTTAATTAAATTTGCAAAACCGTTTTTCCACATAAAGTCTTATTTATAGGTTCCAGGTAGACATATCATTTTAGGGACACCACTTAACCCACTATACTTGGATAAATAATTTTCTCCTTAAAATTATTTCTTAAAAAGAGTGGTTGACTTAACTTTCTGGGTGCTTTTTCCTTTGGCTACATGGTGAGAAGGACTGAGCTGAGCGCAGAATTCACTTGGAGTCATTGAGTGGCTCCGGAGAGGTATGCGGTAATAAAACATTGGCCACACACCTAAGAAACACGCGCTGAGGGTGTCGCTCCCTGAGCTTTGCTACCCAGAGGAAGCAGTGGGAAAATTGCAGCAAGGTTAATGGTCTGCCTCCCCAGGTGGTGGCATATGGATTACAAAACTCAGCTGAGGCTTCTTTGGGAACTGAACAGCCTCCACTCTTGCACTGTCCAAGATTTCTAAAAAGCTAACTCCATAAAAGGTATTTTGTTTGGCAGAAAAGAGAGAACTCTTTTAATAGTTCTCTTTTATTTTTTTTGGCTTCCAGGATTATGTATTGAAGGGTTAGGTGTGGTTGGCACTTGGTTCCTTTTCAGATTTCTGGAGTTACCCTGACCATCTAAAAATGGGATTCTTAAAATATCCAGGTCCATGGAGCAATCTAGAGCCTTTGCTGGTGATGAGGCTGTGTGTATGGTGCCCAGAGAGAGGCATTATTCTTTGGATATGGTAGGCAAGTCTCAGCAGAAATCTAAAGAGAACATTTCCTGCACTGTCAAAACAGTTACCATAAATGTTATAATAACAGTTAATGTTTAGCAGGTGCTTAGTATAGACACAGCAGAATGCTACTTAAACTTTATAATAACCCTTGAGGCCTGTATTATTATTATCTCCATTTTACAAATGAGGAAACTGAGGCACAGAGAAGTTAAATGGTAAGCAGCATAGCTGACATTCCAAGCCAGCTCCTCTAGAGGTATCCTCAGGATACCTCTAGACTCTGTGCTCTTAGCCACTTTATCTGCATATCTGAATCTGTTTTTGACAAAATTGTGATGTGGGTGAAGTTACCTCCATCATCTCTCTGCTTTTCCCTTTGCTTCCTTTCTGAGGCAAGGTGGTGTGGTAGAAAGCATATCAATTTTTCAGGCAGTCTGACCTGGGTTCAAATCCTGGCTATGTGAACTTAGGCTAGATGACCTCTTCGAGCCTTAGTTTCCTCATTTGGAAATGATGGTTGTATTAACTACATCATAGGATTGTCACATGGATTAAATAATGTAATGTAATGGATGCTGTGATGTGTTACCCAGATCACCCTTTCAGGACCAAGGCACTTGCCACCCATGCTGCCAGGATGTTGCCTATTGACCATTCACAGCTGAGCCTCTTCCAGGAACTGCCTTCAGTTAAAGGGAGTCAGTCACCCCAAATTATGTCCCTTCCCCGGGGTCAGCCAGCATGTGATGACATGAGTTGTGTGTGCGAAGGGCACAAAGGCCTGCACCTTTACTTCATTTTAGGCTAACTCTGAAGGACCATCAGCTCCAGGGGTTTCCCAAAGGAGGATTGGCTGAGCCCTCTGTTGAAGCTATATCATCACTCCACTTTTTCCTCTGCCCAGTCCTGCATCCTTCATCCTTCTCAGGTGTTGATGAGGAGATCATGTCCCATTGAACTTCCATCCCAGGGTCTGCTTCCTGGGGAACATGACCTGCAATAGTTAATGTTTGCACAATGACACATAGTGCACATTCAATAAATTCTTTCCTGGGTTCTAACTCACCTCATATACATCCTACAGCAATGCCTCACCACCTGATGTGGTGCCTCTGATGGCCTCTGTCTCATTGAAACTTAGCCATCTCATCTCATTGTCTTGGGGAGCACCTTATCAAAAGCTGTAATGGGGGGCCGGCCGAGTGGCGCATTGGTTAAGCGCTGGTTTTGGGATGCCAGCGGCCCCGGTTCGGATCCCACATGAGGGCCAGTGACACTGCCCTCTACAGCTAACATCAGCTCCACCTGGAGCTGGGCTGTGCGAGCCCCGGTGATGGTGTGGGCTGCAGCCCCTGCTGCAGTGGGCTGCCATAGGCTACAGTGAGTGGCCCGCAGCCAGCGTGAGCGGCTGGCAGCCAAGCGTGAGCTGCCAATAGCCGTGATGAGCGACATCCAGAGGCCAGCGACCGATCTGCCTCATCCGGGAAGAGCGCAATGACGATACCAACAGTGAAGCAACATCCTCCGCAACTAAACTGAAGAACAAAAAGACAGCCAACTTGTCTGTTCCCCTTCCCCGATTCCCCAACGCTGTTCCCCTCTGCCAATTCCCCAATAAAATCTTTAAAAAAAAAAAAAAAAAAAAAGCTGTAATGGGTCAGTGTCTCATTTCCTCCTAGACTACATTAAGTTGTCACAGGGTGACCCTGGTAGGTAGCTGCTCAGAGCCCCAAACATACAAGGCTTTCAGTGAATGTTTGTTGTTGATGCTGTAAGGCCACTACTGAGACTGAGAAATGGATACTCAATTTTCAGAATTCCATATGATAGAATTCAAGAGCTAGACACAGTCTTAACAGTAAGCATTTTGAGAACTTTACAACATTTGGAATTTTTGCACCATCAGCAATATGCCTGAGAAATCTGAGCACCAGAGCCTAAAAGCTACAGGGTATAGTTAAAACAAGGAGCAGCAGCAACATGCACCTGGTTAGTACACACTGGGAACATTGCTTGCATACCCTCTGGGGGTGCAGACACAGTCTGAGGCAGCCCTGTGCATCATCCTGTGGGCAGGCTCCGGGCCTTGCAGAAAAGCTAGTGGGTTCTTCTGTGTGATGGTCACTGCAGGGCAGTAACAGTACAACAGGGGCCTTGATGCTCCACTGTATTGCAAGGTAATATGAAGATGGGCGTTGGTTTCTAGAAAAGTGCTCTGTAGCCAACAGCACTGGCCTGCCATTATTTTAAAGACATTGTGGTATACCTTTATTGGGGAATATCCCTGAGCAATGACCTATTCTTTATGAGTAACTCATAAAAATAAGAACAATAAAAAAAAACCTGATATGGTTAGAAAGTCCACTTAATATTGTTTATGTTGGGGGGCTGAGAGGTATGGGGAAAAGAACACAAGCTCTGGTACAAGATTGACCTGATTTCAAATTGGGTCCACTTACCACCTGTATAACCTTATAAATTATTAATCTCATGGACCTGTTCCTTCATCTGTGAAATGAAAATAATTTTTCTTCCCAGTGTTTGTTGTAAGGCTTAAATGAGAATATTCATCTCAAAGCTCTTTGTTGTGAAACACCACCCAAATGAAAGGTATTCATATATTGCATGAAAATAGTGATATTTAAACATTTACTGGTCAACAATGTTTGAATTCCCAGGAAATCTTCCTTAGGTATTACAGTGGAAGTCTATGTTTGGCCAATCTTTGGGTAACAGTCTTTCTTCCCTGTGGGAAATTCATTTCTATGTGATTTGCATGGCAAATCTCTAGCCACAAAGCGTAAGAACATAGCTGTCCTTCTCCCTGGCCACGTCAGTTGGTCCAGGGCTAAACACATTACCTTACTGTGGTCAGTCAGAGCCTTCTCCAGACTTTTCTGCCACAGCTATTGGGAAAGACAATTAGTTTTTGCTAGATTGCTAGATTGGTAGGATGTAAAGCTGGGGGTGCTGGAAAATATCCTGCCACACAGAGCAGGCCTAGATATTTAAGAGGTGGTAGATCAAAACTTAAAAGAACTTGAGTCCCTGGATCCAGCTGTGTTAGAAGCTATCTATATCCCTACACTTCCCAGACATGGGAACCAAAATAATTCTCCCTTTCTCTTTAGTTTGAATTGGGTGATTCTCACTTGCAACAGAGTCCTGAATAATACATGACTTTGTAATAAGTCAGGGTACTGGCACCAATAATATCCATGATTTTCCAAGAAGTCCCTATTTCCTCACCCATAAAAAAAGAGAAATAATATCTACTTCTCAAAGCTCTTGTAAAGTCAACGAGACAACATATGTACAATTCCTTCTTCAGAGTTCACAAAATGTTAGCTTTGTTGCATTGGGCATGATGACTCTGGATTGGATTTATGTGGCTACTTGACTTCATATAGGTGCTTCTCACTTTAGGGAAAATAGCTACTACCATCTTGAATTCCTGGTTATCCTCTGGAGCAAATTTGCTGACCAAAGCTTTTCCTCAGGATTGCTGAATAACTAGTTTCAGCTCTTCTATGTACAGGACCTCTAAATGCTAATGTAGTTGATGGACCACCAATCTTTCTTCATTTAACGGCCGGTGTTTGGAATTTTACCATCAGAGCTTCACATATTAAAAAAAAAATATTTAAATAGAATATATATGCAGAAATGTATATATAAGTGTGTGATTCAATGAATTTCCACAAACTGAACACGGTTAGGTAGCCATTACTCAAATTAAGAAGCAGAAAATTGAGCACACCATAGAGTATTACAGATGTCATGTTATAAAGTTTTGTACACCTGAAATTTATATAATGTTATTAATTGTTACCCCAATATTTAAAAGAGAAACACAAAATTACCAGCATCCCAGAAGCCTCCCCCATATCTTCCACCCCCAGTAATTACCCCTTTAAAAATAAACACTATCCTGATTTCTAAAAGCATGAATTATTTTTCCTGTTTGTTGTTCTTTATATAAATAGAACTATATAAGGTATACTCAGTAGTGTCTGAATTCATTTGCTAAACATTATATTTGTGAAATTCATTCATGTTGTTGAGTTCGTTATGGTTCATACATTCTTATCACTGTATAGTATTTCATTTCACAATTTATTTATCCATTCTACTGTTAAAGGGCATTTTCATCTCATTGGCCATAAATTAGTCACATGATGAATCTTATTTGCAAAGACGGCTAGGAAATATAATTTTTTTTTAGAAAATTTAGTGGGAAACAATGTGTTTTTCCAGGAGCTCGCAGCTCCAAGTCAAGTAGTTGTTTTCAATCTAGTTGTGGAGGGTGCAGCAATTTGGCCCATGTGGGGATCAAACCGGCAACCTTGGTGTTATGAACCTGCGTTCTAACCACCCGAGCTAACTGGCCACCCCAGAAATATAATTTTTTACCTACAAAATAATCAGGGTGTAGTTAATAAGGAAAAAGGGAAGAATAAATACTGTATAGGCACACGGTTGTGTTGATCACTATTACCTCATATTTCCTTCCCAAAATGTTTAGATTGTTTGTGGATAGTGGGAATATGGATGCCAAGGAGTGGTTTTCATTAAAAAAATTTTTGTGTGTACTAATTGTTTTATAGTAAACATGTTCGTTTTTTAATCACCCACACAGAAATATAATAATGGCTAACTTTATTGATTATCTACCACATGCTAGGCCTGTTGTAAACAGTCTATATTTTATTTATTCTCCATTTATTCCTTTGAGATAGGTGCTACTGTTATTTCCATTTGATATATATATGGGGAAACTGAGGCACATGGAGATTAAATGACTTGCCCAATGTCACCCATTTAGCAAGTAGTGGAGCCACTGATGAAACCCAGGGAATCTCGCTAAGAGTCCCACCTGATGTTGTACTGCCTTTCCTAAAAGAAAATTAAACAAAGAGAATGAAAAGAGAAATCCAATGCTGCTAATAATGATAACACCATTCTCACTATTTCTACAAAGACAGGAGCTGCAAGTCAGCATCTTTCATATTATCTTGAAATGTTCTGTGTTGGGTGAAATTTTTGTCTGGGGGCCTCTTGCCACTGAACACTACTGAAAAGAAACGATGCCCTCTTGAAATCAACTGTGTCCCCACCCAGGGGGCAGCAGGCCCAGGCTCTGCTCACTTTTAAATGTATTTGACACCCTTGGCAGCTCGGCCATCATCAATACCACTTAACATATTTCCAAGGAGTCTGGTATGTTTGGGAGTGCCTCCTTGCCTCAAAATAAATTGGCCAATCTAGAGGGTGAGTGCCTGACTCTATGCTAGGCTGGTTTGAACCTGTTCCGTGTACATAAGAATGAAAAATATTAGACATCTGTCACTTCATCCAATTAAGTCCTACATTTAGTTTATTAATAGAACTAAAAGCCTAACATAGGTCACCTGACTCCTTCTTCAGTAGATGCCATTTCAATGGATTTTGCGGTCCCTCTGATACCAGGATCCTTATTTCTGCCTTCTTGTTTCTTTAAATAATTGCATTAAATAGAATCACATGAGCTAAAATTGCATTGATGGTAACTGGTGACATTTGAGTGTTCCAATGCCTCCAAAAAGCCCTGTTCAGTCTGGCATTGAGCCATCTCCAAATGGAAACCCATTTAAAAACCCATTTTCCTGGTAAGAAACAATTGATGTGAACCTAGACTAATGTGTTATTAAAGAGCCCTCAGAATTTACATAGCTAAAGTTTGTTTGCTGGAATCTCAGGTCAGGCAGTGTAAATGTTTGTGTAAATCTCTCATTGGATGTACTGTGGATTGATTTGAGCTTGCTTGGTTTAAATTCTGGTAAGTAGTGTTGGTGGTTCTTATCATTGAATTTTGTTATCATAATCCTGGCAACAAATTATTTTAGCTCTATTATATTCTAACACCCTTGAAATAAATGTCTGTGTTAGTTTCTGTATTAAGAAGGGGGGGAAATTCATTACTTCAGTGGTTCTGAATTTTCTACTCAGAATCCTTTTAGGCATAAAGCTAAATTTCATTTTTCAGATATCTTCTCCCTGTTACTTGTTAGTAACAAGTACAAGATTCTCCTCGTGACCCTGCCCTGTTCTTTCTCCTCAGGGTCTATGGATGCCCTTTGTCCTGCCCAGACTGTCCTCCCCCAATTCTCAGCCACGCCCTTGAATGCGGGCCACAGGTTTTAGTAGGGACAGAAAGACCATTAACATTGTATGAGTCCAGCAGGCACTTTTACTTTAATTATCCAATTAAATCTCCACAACAAATCTTTTAGGCTGGCATTTTTTTTTTTCAGATTAGGCAACTGGGACAACAAATAATTAAGTAATTTTCCCTAGATCTCACAGTGAAGCCAGTCCATAGACTTTAACCTGGGTTCATACAGTCCAGTCTGCTGTCTCCCTAAAACTATCAATTCGTTCAGATCCAAAAGACGCAAGTGCCTCATTATTATCTCCTGTCTCATTATAAAGATGGAAGGGCTATAATCATCCACACAAATTCATACCAAGGTGCTGCCACTTCCCGCTTAAGAGATCTCTTAAAGAGTAAATACCCTAAGAAATGGAGCACTAATAATATACTGCCAGGTAATTAAGTATAACATGTTTCTCCTCCCAGGGCTCTTTGCATGTTAATTGGACAAAAGCTTAAGTCAAGTGAATAAAACTCTGAGACCTCAGTGAGTCCTGAGAGGTTTCCTGTGAAAAACTGGATGGCCTTGATTGAGCATTCAAATCCTACTGTGTAAGAAGCTTAGCTTCCCAGCCCTGGACAGTAGCTCCACTGCTCACCCTTGCATTTCTTCTACCCTATGGTACAGCCTGATCTTGGCCTAAGGTCTGGACTTTGGTTTATTTGTAGTGTCCGTGCCTGTAGTCTCTCTTCCTTAGGTTTATGTCCCTAGCTCTTTCTAAAAATATAATTCAGAGCCTATCATTTTTAACTCCTGCTTCACATTTGAAATAACATCAATGTCTCTCATATATCTGAGCACTCCTCAAGCTATTGTAATTGCTAACATGCTCCCTTTCTTCCACTGGATTTTGAGAGATCCTTAAAAGGAAGAATCAGTTCTTTCTCTAGCTTTGTCTAACTTCTTCAGATTTGCTGAACTGATCTTTTTTCTGTTTCTGACATACCAAGCTCCTTCTTACCTCAGAACCTTTTCACTTTCTGTTCCCTCTGCTTCGAAAGCTCTTCCTCTACATTTTCACATGGCAGTCTGGTTCTCATCAACAGTTCTCAGGTCAGAGACCACCTCTGAGAGACATTTTTTGACATCCATATAAAGAAGCCACTAATCTCCAGCCACTCCATCATATTTGTTTTGTTTTTCTCATAGCACTTATCTACCTCATGTTATCATGTTTATTTTGATCCCTTAAAAACAAAAAATCTATCTTAATTGCATGAGAACAGGGACCTTGTGTTGTGTAGCGCTATATCTCTAGCACTTAGAATGGTGGCTAGGACATACTAAACAATTAATAAACATTGATGTAACACATAAATGAAGAGCAGTACTCAATAAATGTTTTTTTGTTGTTTTTTTGTTTTTTAGCTGAGCCATCCTGCCACCTGTTAGCAGCTCAACAGCAACTCAGCTCGGGCTGGCATCGAACCGCCATTGCTCAGAGCTCAGCCCGCACTCTTGAGTGAGCTCTTAACCAACTGAGCCACTGGGCTGGCCCGTACTCAATAAATGTTAGTTGAATGATTGAATGACTGTTTGGTTTCTCTCACATCCATATTTTTCATATAGCATGATTGCTATCTCCTTCATATTGCAGTTGTCTTATTTATCTGGGTAGACTTGATCTCAAATACACAGGGACCCTGTCAAATTTATCTATGTAACTTCCCTAGCACCCAAGAGAGTGTCTTTTACGTTGTATTTGTTCAGTGGTAAATGCCTGAGTCGTTCCATTTTCCAGTGTCTAACAGAGCCTAAGAAATGCCATTTGGGTTCTTACCAATGATGCAAACAACTTGGGATTCTGTCTTTATGGGCAAGCATGCTCATGCCATGTGATAGTCATTGCACAGTTGGAAAAGCATGCCTTGTATCACCAGCTCCTTCTAGTCACTTCTGGATCTCAAAACCAAGTGTCCCAAGAGCAGTATCGACAGCAGCTTGTTCATGGATAGAATAAACAACGTCAATTGTCTTGTTTCCAGTAATCTAGTATTATTGACTTTTTGAACCTCGTGTCTTTAAAAAACAGCCTCAGCAATGCCTAGATCCCTGTGCCCCACTGTGATCTAGTAATCAAATCCATCTATAACTAGAGCTTGGATTATTTTCCCGCTAATGTGTTTGTTAACTTATACTTAGGACAAAATTCATCTGCCACTTTTACTTTGCATAGTTTGTCCCTATCATTTTGGCATATCATTCCCTATAAAAATTTAACATCATTTTCAAATTTAGAGATTTGACTGTGTCCCCTCTTTTACAAAATATAATAAACTATTACATCGGATTGGCCTGGGATTAATTTCTTTGGAAATACCGCAATTTCCATTTCTACCTTTAATAATAATGTTTCTGTCCTGTTACCTTACTATATTATGACATTAATTCTTTATCCATAATTTAAAAAATGCCTAATCCAAGGGTAACTCAGTTAACAAACCAATTGTTGTAAAAAAACTTGAAAGATTTTCCAAGAGTAAAATACACTCGTGATTTCTCCTTTCTCCACAAATTCATTTTCTTTCTGAAAGAATTTCATAGATTGATTGAACATGCTTTCTTTTTAGAGAAACTGAGTTGGCTTTTCTCTAATTGACACATATTCAATAATCCTATTTTTCATTCATTTTTTCACTAAGGTGTAGATATCTCTCTTTTAGAGACTTCATCTCCTCCCACTATTCCTTCAGACTGGGCAAATAATGATTAAGACTAGAACCTCAATTTTCAGCCTTTCTTTGCTAACATAGGAAGCAGGTACATGAGAGCATTTAAAAAATATCACCAGGGCCGGCCAAGTGGCGCGTCTGTTAAGAGCTGGCTTGGGACACCAGTTTGGATCCCACATATGAGGGCCAGTGACACTGCCCTCTACAGCTAAGATGGTGAACAACAGCTCCACCTGGAGCTGGGCTGCTGTGAGTCCCCAGGGATGGCATAGCTGCAGCCCCTGCTGCAGTGGGCTGCCATAGGCTGCAGTGAGTGGCCGGCAGCCAGCATCAGTGGCTGGCAGCCGGTGTGAGCTGCCAAGAGCTGCTGTGAGCGGCTGTCCAGAGGCTGGAGACTGATCTGCCTCACCCGGGAAGGCGCAATGATGATACCAACATGGGCCAGTGAAGCAATGTCCACCACAACTAAACTGAAGAACAAAAAGGACAGCAACTTGTCTGTTCCCTTTCCCCAGTTCCCCAATGCTGTTCCCTTCCCCCAATTCCCCAATAAAATCTTAAAAAAAAAAATCATCAGGTCTACTTTATTATTTAAAAAACATTTTATTATATGATAAAAATTGTTGCCTGTGTGAACATTCAGCCACTGGTAAACATGTGAGAAAATTAGTAAAAAAATGATGTGATCAAAATAATCATGTTTTCCAGTACCCATTTAAATATTTCTAAGTGCCTTTTTCTTCTCCTTTTCTATTTTCTCAAGTTTTGCTTGCTAATTAATTCTGTTATCCTCTAGTCCAGATATTTTTACAGCTCCTTCTCAGGCTTTATATATTTTTTCCTTTTATCCCTAACTCAATAACTCTGTATTTAGTTTCATTGCTTATAGCCAGTAGTTGGTCTAGTAATAAATTTTAACTTGAAATACTCCTTCAGCCCGTACTTTATGGTCATTGATGTCACTCTTACAAGTTTTAAATGGACTTTAATGCATTATTCCTTTTTTAAGAACTTGAAATGCTAGTAACTCTTAAAGAAGTTTAAACCCATCTATTATCCTCTAGCATACTTCTCTAAATAATCTGAGTAAATAAAACATTTAATCTTTTTTTCTTTATTCTGCTCTCTTTAGTAGAAACTCAGTACCCTTGATTTGTTAATAAGGAAATAAATCCTTCTTTGAAAGACATGACGGGTGCTGTACTTGTGCTTACAGTCAGAGCTAGAAATTCTAAGATCCCAAGTAACAATTTTTGAGTATGCCCCTTTAACCTTCATTAATTGCAAAATAAACAGATCCATGAAGCTAAAACTTTAGGTCTCTGTACTAGATGATCAAAGCTTTTTAATGTTTTGAAAAGTCATCAAATACAACCCTTGAGTAGACTTGATTATTGTTCTTCTTAAACAGCTTTATTGAGATAGAATTTATATACCACACAATTTAGTCTTTAAAGTGTGCAATTCAGTGGTATTTAGTACACTCACAGGTAATGTGCAACCATCACCACTATCAATTTTAGAACATTTTCATCACCTCAAGAAGAAACCCCTATTCTTTAGCTATCACCCCCTTATTCTCCATCCCCACCCCACTCCTACCTCCCATCTTAAGCAACCACTAATCTACTTATTTATTTATTTTTTATTTTTTATTTTCAAGTGTATAAAACAATGTAATAGTTAGACATTTATACCCCTCACAAAATGATAACCCCCTCCTCCAATCTACTACCCCTCTGACACTGTATATAGCTGTTACAATTCCACTGACTCTACTCCTTATGCTGTACTCCATATCATGTGACTATATATATATATATATATATATATAAAATTATAGTTGACATTCATTATTACTCAGCTTCAACTTCAGGTGTGCACTGCAGTGGCCAGGTATCTACACAGTCCATAAAGTGGTCTCCCTAATAAAACAAGTGTCCATCGGATACCCTACAAAATCTTTATATTATTGATTATATCCCCAAAACTGTCGTTCGTATCCCTATGGCAATCTCTACTTTTGTTTCTATTCGTTTCTCTAATTTGAACTCTATCGTTGGCAAATGTATTCCATTAATGCCAATTCAGATTCTTTGCTCAATTTTGAAGGTTTTTTTTTTATTGAGTTGTATGAGTTCTTTATATATTCTAGATGTAAGTCCCTTAGAACTAAAGTTTGGATTTCTATGATGTGCAACTTATCTATTTTTTCTTTTGTTTTTCTTGCTTTTGGTGTCTTGTGTAAGAAACGATGGCCAAATCTAAGTTCATGAACATATATATGCCTGTATGTTTTCTTCTAAGAGTTTTTAGTTTTTTTGATCCATCTTGAGTTAATTTTTGTTTATGGTGTGAAGCGTCCAAATTTATTCTTTTGCAAATGGCTATCTAGTTGTCCCAGCATAATTTGTTGAAAACACTGTTCTTTTCCCATTGAAAGTCTTGGCACCCTTGTCAAAAGTCAGTTGACCATAAATGGGTGCCTTTATTTCTAGACCCTCAGTTCTAGTTCATTGGTGTATATGTCGATCCTTGTGCCCATACCACAATGTCTTGATTACTATTAGTTTATAGTAAATTTTTAAATTGAGAATGTGACTCCTCCGACTTTATTTTTTCTTTACAGAATGGTTTGGCTATGCTGGGCCCCTTTTAACTCCATATGAATTTTAGAATCAACTTGTTGATTTGCACAGAGAAGTCATCTGGAATTCTGATAGGAGTTGCATTGAATCTATAGATTAGTTTGGAGATTATTGACATCTTAACAATGCTAAGTTTTCTGATCCATACATATGGGGATGTTTTCCCATTTATTTAGACCTTCTTTAATTTCTTTCAGGAATAATTTTAGTTTGTAGAGTTTTAGTTTTATAATATTTATGTTAAATTTATTGCTAAGAATGTTATTCTTTTTTATGCTATCATAAATGGATTGTTTTCTTAATTTCACTTGTGTTTTGAGCATTACAAGGATAGAAATTCAATTGACTTTTATACATTGATCTTGTATCCTGCAACTTTGATGAAAGTATTTAATATTTCCAATAATTTTTTAGTGGATTTATATATACAAGGTTGTGTCATCTATGAATATAGTTTTATCTCTCCCTTTCCAGACTGGATGCCATTTGTATTTTTTTTTTCTTTTCTAGTTTCATCCACATTAATAAGAGATAGTGTTCTATGATTTTCTTGTGATACGTTTGTGGGCTTTGGGTATCAGGATAAAACAGGCCTCCTAGAATCATTTGGTAAGTGTTCCTTCTTCTTCTGTTTTTTGGATGAATTTGTTGGTATTCATTCTTCAGTGAATGTTTGGTAAAATTCAGTGGTGAAGGCATCTGGGTATGGGTTCTTCTTTGTGGGCACTTTTTCTTTTTTTTACTTATTCAATCTCCTCTTGATAGTTCTATTCCAATTTTCTATTTCTTCCTGAGGCAGTTTTGATAGTTTGTGTCTTTTTTTTTTTTGGTTTCCGATTCTCTGGCTGAACTTTCCCACTTGAATGCCTCTAAGTGTTGGCAGCGGATATGATGAATCTGTACCAGGATTGTGGACCACAAATGAGTATGGCTGGCTGCAAGACTTGGAAGGAATAAAAATCAGTCAAGGGTCAGCAATCTGCGAATCAGTAGAAGCCAGAATGTGCATTAGCAGGGAAGTCAGGACCAGCCATGAAACAGAGTCAATCGGGAGACCAAACCCCAGAGGGAAGGTAAGAACCAGGAGGTCTGCAAAACTGGAAGGGAAAACAGCAATAAAAGAAAAGGCAGACTAACGCTTAGGAAGAAATATCAGACACCCGCAGTGAGAACAGAGTTTAAGGCCTGGTACTGAACCAACCTCTACTTCAACCCAGGAGCTTTTCTGAACTTGTAGTGAAGGCAGTAACCACTCCCTTACCTTGGTGCCCTAGGATTCAAATATGCAGACACTTGGGACTATCTGACCACACTGGGAACAGAGAGAATGAGAGTTAAAATAGTGGGAGAATCCTAAAAGGAGCTATATAACCTGCTCAAGACATACCCTAAGGGCCGGCCGAGTGGCACATTAGTTAAGAGCTGGTTTTGGGATGCCAGAGGCCCCTGTTTGGATCCCACATATGAGGGCCAGTGACACTGCCCTCTACAGCTAACAACAGCTCCACCTGGAGCTGGGCTGTGCGAGCCCCGGCGATGGTGTGGGCTGCAGCCCCAACTGCAGTGGGCTGCCATAGGCTACAGTGAGTGGCTGGCAGCCAGCGTGAGCTGCCAATAGCCACGGTGAGCGACTATCCAGAGGCCGGCGACTTATCTGCCTCATCCAGGAAGAGCGCAATGACGATACCAACATGGGCCAGTGAAGCAACGTCCTCCGCAACTAGACTGAAGAACAAAAAGACAGCAACTTGTCTGTTCCCCTCCCCCAATTCCCCAATAAAATCTTAAAAAAAAAAGACATACCCTAAAACTCAATCTCTTAACCATGACAGACATTTCCTAAAGAGAACAATTAATTTAATTTAATATTAATATATAGAATTTAAAATCCATTCTTGAACTATACTTGACTGTACCACACAATGCACAATTAGATGGAAATTTTACATGTCCCAGAAACAAGAAATTATTTTCTCATATTTTGGAATATAAAAGCTAAGCCTTTATTCCAAATTAATTCTCATCCAAAAAGCATGGGTAACATGAGTCCATTAAATAAATAAAAGAAGTAAAATGGAAAATATTTTTGATCACATATTTGATTAAAATATTTAGTATTGTGTATCTGGAAAAAGATGATCCCTTGAGGAAAACAAATTCCAAGTAAGATGGGGTTTATTTTAAAGGGAGAAAGCCACAGCTATGCTAATAATCCCTTTTAAGATTCTGTGGATAACATGAGACCCACAGTAGTATCTAACATAAACATGTAAGGAGATTTGAAAGAAACACAACAAAAATAAACTGTGAGAATCACTCCTATGAAATTTTTTCCACCCTCTGGCTCTTTTAAAATCTGAAGGAAAGGATGAAAACTCCTAGAAGAGCAGGAAAAGATAAAGAAAAGAAGTGGACAAGTGAATTTGTAAACTATTTCCTCAACATATTAATAGATAAGTATAGAGATAAAGTGATAATAAGATTTGTTATTAACTGAAGCAAGTCTCTTTCAGTTGAAAATCCAAAAAACAACACAAATGAGCTTCACTCCAAAGGTAGCTTCTTGGTTTACACAACAGCAAAGCCTAAGGGATGAGATATAGTTGAATACCATTCATCTCTCTCTTGCTCTTTTCATCTCTTGGTTCTGCCTTTTCCTTCTTCCTCCCTTTCCTTCTCTTCCTCCCTTCCAGTCCTTATTCATTATCTCTTCCTCTTCTTTTTTCCCCCCAAGTTGCTTCATTCTTCCAATGGGTTCTTCTGTGAAGTTGGGGAAAGTAGCTTCTGAAAAAAAATAGGTTTTCATACTCTTTAGAGCTAATTGTTTGTTGATTAAGTTAAATAACTAATGAACAGAGACGTCACTCCAGAAGAGCTGTAGTAACATGGAAGGCAAGATGAGGGGCCCAGAGAAAGGCCATCCCTGAAGACCCCTCTGACTGTGACTTCTGTCCTCTCAGTCCTGACCTCAGCATATAAGAGCTGTTCTCCCCACTGGCCTGGGCCCGAGGGGCTTCTGCTCATTGCCTGAGTATAAGGATGACTTCAGTTCATTCATTCAAAACATGTTCTTAAGTTCCAACTACGTGTGGGCTCTGGGGAACAGAGGTCAATAAGACAGGTGAGGCCTTTGCCCTCATGTAAATTACATTTTAGTAGGTATGTGTGTTGGGGGTGTTTTGCTTCCTTAGATAATGTGGCCAGGAGAGGGCTGAGAAAATTTTTGTGGAGGTGCCAGATGAGCTTCTGCCTTAATCAAATAAAGGAAGAAGCTCTCACCTGGCGTGTGAAGGTCACACATCCCAAACTGGGGCTCTCACATCTCTCACTGTTGAGGCTGCAGTAACCTCTTCAATAATCTTCTTGTATTCTGAAGGGTCTATTCCACGTTACCACTAGGACTGCCTTTCTAAAATGCAACTCTGATCATGACACTCTCCTGTTTAAATCCTTTCATTGCTCTCAGGATAAAATCCACCCCCTAGGCACACAGCTGCAGTGTTATTTATGACCTGGCCTCTGTGTACCTCACCAGCTTCATTCTTGCCACTCACCTTGCACTGCATGTACCGGTCACACTGGATTAACTGGTGTTCCTCTCTCATGACATGCCCTTTTGTGTCTTCGTGCCTTTTCACATAATGTGCCTTGACCTGAAATCCCCTTCTTCCTTTGGTCCCCATTCCCTGTCCAATAAATACTTATTCTTTAAAGATTCTGCCTCCTTTAGGAAACCTCTGAAATTCTCCTGGGTTGGTTTGGATGTTTGTGCTATGCACTTCCAAGCCTCTGAGCTTACCCTAAATCATATCACCTTATTGTAAATTTCTATTTATTTACATTCTCTTCTAGGCAATAATCTCTCTGAAGACAGTGTCCTTCTCCTAGCAAAATATTCAGGGCAGAAGAGACCCATGACAAATATTTAAAATACATAAATGATATTTTTAAAACTACACAGAAACTAAATTATAGGAGACTAATTACAGACTTTTCAGAAAACTGAATAAATAATGTGTGGGACAAATTTGGAAAATATGTCATAGAACACAGAAAAGAATGAAAGAGTAACAAAAATTAAAATGATGAGACTGAATAAATAGATATAGAAAGTGTATTGGACAGTTGTTTTTTTCTGTCTTCCAGGTATATTTTTCCTTTTAGAAACCACTGGTACCACACCTAATGTGGCTATCAATCATTTGACCCCACCATCCCTGCCACAGGAATGAATATGTAACCCTGGCTGACCACCCTATTCCCTCGGATATGCAAATTGAATGAGAAATAGGAATGCTCCCAGCAGGACCAATTAGCATGTGTATGAAGGGAAGAATATGGATCCCTTTTGGAATCTGGAGTCAGGAGCTTCTAGGAGCACTTGTGCTGTCAAGTGGAACAAACCCACCTGAGAATTAAGCCAAAGTAAAAAAAGCCTTGCTGAAAGTAGGGAGATGGCATCTGATTTACAAATTTTGAACCCCATGCATCCAGCTGTATCTGATGTCAGATCTCAGAATCAAATTCTCCAATTATATGAGAACTAATTTTTTGTTCACTTGCAATCAGAAGATAAATTTGGTCAATAGAAGTAGAATATAACAAGTGTCAGTCTCTAAAATGTAGAATTGGCTGAGTTGGCGTGTGATAAGTAATAATGAGGATTTTTCTGTTACCACCTGAGAACTGGACATCTGGCTTATAGGGTAGGCACAAATTAGGCTGTCACCTGTTGTATTTTGGAAGCCTGATCTTGTCCCTCATGTGACTAGTGCTTTAGCAGCTTGTAGAAAATGTCAAGATACTAGAGTAAGTTAATGACTTTTTGATGCCTTTAAGAATATCAGAAAAATAACAGGTTTCATTAAACAGTTAAACAACTAGCATATGCTTCAGTAATTCCACTCCTAGATGCTCTAACAGAAATGAAAACATGTACCCACATGAAACGTAAATGTTTATAGCAACATTATTTTTAATGGCTAAGACTTGAAAACAACCCAAATGTCCATCAACTGATGGATGTATTAAAAAATGTGATACATCCATACAGTGAAGTATTATTCATCAATAAAATGAAATGAAGTACTAATACACGCAAAAACATGGGTGAATCTTTAAAACATTGTGCTAAGTGAAAGGAGCCAGACACAAAGTACCATGTAGTGTATGACTGCATTTATATGAAATGCCCCAAATAGGCAAATCTATTGAGACAGAAAGTAGATTAGTAATTGGCAGAGGTGGGGAGGAATGGGACAATTGGGAGGTGAGGTCTAAGGGCAGTGAAGTTTCTTTTTGGAGCAATGAAATATTCTAAAATTGATTATGGTGATGGATGCACAACTATGTGAATATACAAAACCACCATTTGTATACTTGAAATAGGTGAATTGTGTGGTATGGAAATTATATCTCAATAAAGCTGTTGTTTTTTTAAAAAATGCAGACTCTAGCTTAAACAACAAATAGAAAGGCAGTAGCATATGGTTCTGCTGAGAGGCTCTTTCTGCCTGTAACACGCAATCTAAGGTACTCAAGAGTCAACTAATCATGTGCATTTGGAGAAGTCTAAGAATGGTGTGGTCCACTTGAAACTGAAACTCAAGTTAGTGAGAGTAAAGATGGGGGATGGGAAGTGCAGAGGAAGATAAGAGGGCAAGTAGAAGCTTGACCCCTGAGCCTCATTTAGACACCTCCTGCTGTTACTTTTTTGCCAGACAAAGATAAGAGTAATTCCACTACTAAAAGACAATCTGTAGATTGTAGTGGTTTCTATTTCTTTGTAGTCCAGAAAAAGATTATGGGACTTTGGGTGCTAAGTCACATTTAGGGACAGAAGCCAGAAAGAATACAGTTAAACTAAGGACGAGGGGGATGGACAGAACATCAAAGTCTGTGGCAAAGGGAAAAAGCCACTGGACTGGGGATTTAGGTTCCAGAATCATGAGCCTGCCAGATCTCTGGCTTTGGTTATGAGCCATGGAGTTGACAATGTACAAGAATTCATGTTGCAGTCAGAGCAAGCTGTTTGCTCTTTCTTCCAGCAGGTTGGTGTATATAGATTGTTGGCCACTGAAAGCTGATTTCCCATTTTCAGATAAGACATTTTTTTGTAGCTTCCTGTTTTACCTCATGCATTGAAATATTGACTGTTAAGACAAGGGATTGTAATGGTGGCACTAAATCTATTCTGAGATTTGGATCTCTGGTATAATTTGATTTAACAAGTGTAATTTAGCTTGGGACCTTTTTTTTTGCTTGGGACTTTTTGAAAGTTTTCTTTTCTTTGCCTCTTAATGATTCTGCCTCCTATATATTTACTATGCAGTTTCAATGGTTCTGTTTACTTGGCTCAGTGCCAAAGTAAATAGAAACATTAAAACTGGTATGCATATAGTAAATGTATAGGAAGCAAAACCATTAACAGTTGGTGGAAAGGAAGCAGTGGAAAGGAAGCAAAGGAAAGAAAGACAAAAAGCTTTCAAAAATTCCCAAGCTAAATTACACTTGTTAAATCAAATTATACAGGAGATCCAAATCTAAAGATAGAAGACTTAGTGCCACCATTACAATCCCCTGTCTTAATATTGACTATGTTGGGGGTAGTTATATTTCTCATTTAGCAATAGGTTGCTAGATGATGAGTCATTCCTGGACCTGAAATCCTGGATTTTAGAGCACACAGTGGTAACTGGATGAGTTTTGGAATGTCTTCTTTTGGGGAGGAAGAGAGTGTGTATTCATTTGTGGAAGAGAAATTTGTATTGTCATAGGAAGGAACATTTTAAAATGTATGTACAGAAATTGTGTGTGTGTGTGTGTGTGTGTGTGTCTGTGTGTGTAGGATGCTGAGTAGTTTAGGAATGGAACATGCCTTTTCTGTTTGGGAACAACCTGACCAACACCTGGTGGGCATGTGACACATTTCCTTCCATACTCTGATTGGTCATTGGTGTATTATATTAAAGCCAATTATTAGACGCATTCTTTTGTAAAATTTACATGGGTTCTGGGGGAGAAAAATCCTTTCATCTTGTGATAGCTCAAGTAACCTATAAGTTTGGGGCTACTATGAGCTACTTTTGCTCATTTTCAGAGAACCTGCCAGAGAACAAAGCTAATATAGAAGTAAGTAAGGATTTATATGTGTTTTGTTCACAAAGGCATTCCCAGCACTAATAACAGTGCCTGGTATACAGTAGGTGCTCAGTACATGTTTATTGAATGAATAAAATCAGAACTAAAAAACAAGAAGAGAGAGAATGCTGGTAACATGGTTTGAACTTCTGGTTCTAGTCATGTCTAGAGCCAGCTCTATTCCTTGGACTTCCATGTACATTAGTCAGCAAGTTCCCTTTATTCTTTTAGTCAGTATAACTCGTATTGCAAATTGGCTCACTCAGCAAGACTCCAGACCCACACTAACATGACTCTGGGTTCACCAGAGGCTGGAAAACTAAAGTCTATGTCATCTAGATGCCTTTGCAATGAGGATTTCTGCATGTGGTGTGATGTTCACCAAACATACGCATCTGCAGGAGACTTGAAAGGGGTTGTGAGCGCTATGCAGTGGCTCTTCTGACAGCACAGTGGCAGAGGCATTTGGTGCTTCTGCAGAAGCTATGTCAGAAGCCTGGATATTTTGTCAATCTCTAGCTCTGTGTGACCAGCAATGATGGCAGTAATTTCCTGGTCTGGTAGCTTTTGTGAGCATGGCAGGGGGCAGCATGGTCTTTATTTGGTCAGCTATGGTGCAGCGGCGGCAGTAGCAGCTTTGCTTAGGCAGATTTTAGTTGTGGCTTCAGGAATTGTTCTGAAAGTCCAACCTGCTACCACTACAAGTCTTTCAATCATTCCGTAGTTAAGTTAATACTCTAGCATGCATGTCTCTGCTTAAAATGGCTAGAATGAATTCTGTTGTCTATGACTGAACTCTGACTGACTCTGCAATATAAATAATTTAAGTGGAGTTTCTGTCAATACAACTGCAAGAGTTTAAACTAACTTTGTAGAAATTCTGAAGGTAAAAACAACAAAGGAGCAGAAAAAATTAAACTATAAGAATACTTCCAAATATATACGGGTAAACACAGAAAAATGGTTTTTTCAGTGTAAAATATCAGACTGGCCTCAGACCTGTGTAAAACCAAATATCATAAAACAATAAAACAAGACCCAAAAAGACTTGAGGTTGAGAATGCCACCATTTATGTGTAATGTCAAAAGAATGCCATTCTCAGATATAAAATATGGTCTCAGAATCAGATCATCTATGTGTCCTGTCTGAAACTTTTTTTTTTTTTTTTTTTGAGGGCAGTGTCACTGGCCCTCATATGTGGGACCCGAACTGGGGCTGCTGGCTTCCCAACCCAGCGCTTAACCACCGCGCCACTCGGCCAGCCCTGAAACATTTCTTAATGATGGTCTCTATTGCATTGAGAAATTTGTCAAAACTAAAGAATTAAAAAATTGAAAATTTGTAGCAGAAAAAAACTGTGGACATACAACAAATTCAAATAACATATAAAAGTAAAATTTATAAATATGTCATAAAACTATGCAACACAAAAGCGATTGTCAAAAAGACATGTGGGTTTTTTATAGGAAGTATATATATCTATTAGGACTCTTTGTAAGCAATAGAAATGAACTGTAAGCAAAAAATTGAATTAATCCGACAGCTATGGGGTAGCCACAGAATCCAAACATAAACTAAAAAATCAAGTCTCAGGAAGGGGAGGACCCAGGGCAAGTCCAGAGATCCAGAAGTAACTATTGAACAATCTCAAGTCATTGTCCCTGGGATGCCCTGTTACAACCAAAATTGGTTTTTGTAAGGTGAAGCAAAGAGCTTCTGATTTCCTCTGCTTATTAGAAAGTAGAAGGAAGCATGTTCTAGCTCTGTAGATGTACTAATGCCCCAGGAATTGTATTTTTCCCCCTACATATGCTGAACAGAATTGCAACTAGAATCACCCTGTAATCATGCTCTCCACAATCCATTGTCACTCTTCAAAACTGTGTGTGATACTTTCAGCTCCCTAGCAGGCTTTCCCTCACATATCATTGGCCAGAATGGCATCACATTTCCATTTCTAAACCAATTAATTCAAGGAGAATGGAATTATTTAGATTTGGGCTTAGTCTATTTAAGATTCATCCTTGGGTACTGGGGAGGAGTTCAGTCTCCTAGAGACACATGGTTGTCTTACAACTTTAAAATAAAAAAGTGTTGTGTTGAGCAAGTAAAAACAGCTGTTGGGTAGACCACAAGCAGTGGCTTTAATATCTGAAATTCCCCTAGGGATAGAACAATGCTTTTGATTTACTCTTTTAATAGGGAAAGGAAACTCCAGTGTCTTCCATTTGGTTCTTCCTACCATAATAGGGAAAAAAGCGGAAATTCTCCAGTTGTTGAGAATATTCTATTCAACAGAGGAACTGGGAAAAAATCCACAGAATGAATGGATTTAGAGTTTTACAGGATCAAACTTTATGTTACTTGACTCAGGTATGTCCTTACTCTGATAGGTAGGTCTTAGTGGGTTTCTGTGTCCCAGAAATTATATTAGCTCAGAGTAAGTATCTAAAAGTTTCCAAAAAGCCTTAATTATTCCTCTCATCCTAGGATACTGTTATCCTGTTAAATATTTTTTAAAAAATATCTCAGAGTAATAGTAAAAAATGAAATTTTGCTGTTGTAATATGGTACCTAGTCTCCCCTTGAAGCAAGATGCTTTGGATCTGTGGATTCAGCTCTGAAAATTGGATGAGGAGTCATGACTCTCTATTTTCTTGACTCAGGTCAAATCTTTATGCATCACACTGAGGGTATTTTAGTTACACAAATCAAGACATTAGTGGGAACCCTATGTTCAAATAGGCATAGCCAGAGATCTCTTAGAGTGAGGTCATCTGATAACCAACCTGGTGTTCCTGCCTATTATAATCATACGCAATTTGCCTTTGATTGTTGAGGGAGGCCATTTCACCCCTATGATCCCAAGATTCTCCTTTCATAATTGAAACTAGGGAACACATTTCAATTGCAACATTTCCCACCAGCAATTTTTTTTTTTTTAAGATGCTGGAATTTCCTTCAGCAGTGTGGGTCTCAAGGCCTTGAGGAAGGGATAGTCATTCCAATCCTTCTTGGGGCAGCAGTTATGGGTATACAAGCAGGACACTCACAATGGATCTCTTCCAGCATTCCTATCTTAAGAAGTCTTTATTTCCTTCCTGTATATATGCCAAGGGATTTTTGGCATCTCTGCTTTCTTTAACGAGGGCCAATGTTGGAGCCTGATTTGCCTTATCCATCCAACCCCATTAGATACCCAACTGCTTAAGCCAGAACTTTGAATGCAGCACTTCTGGTAAGTGCATCAAATTTGACGACTTCAGCCCAATCTACAATTATGTCCACTCTTCTTGGTTGAGTGTTCTCAAAATATATTCCCACAAAAATTTCACCAATAGTTTCCTTATTTAAAATAACAATCCCTGACCCCTTACAATGTAAAAACCTTCTCTTGGCAAAAGGAGAGTCCTGGCCAAATATCTGAGGCCAATGTTATTGCGTGTTCATGTCTTTTATGTGCTAATTGCAATATGGAGAATTGGAGGACTCATTGTATTTAAAATCCCAGGAATGGTGGGAACCAAATATGATAATAGCATTTTCCAAAACTAATTTCTAGTGGTTCTAAAAAGGGTTGAGAGCAGGAAGTATTGAAATCATTTGGGGATACCTTGCAAAATGTACGTAGCTACCTCTACCCCCAGGGCCAAGTCAGAAGGTGGTAGAGGTTATGGCAGGGAGGTCATGCATTCCTCCCACACTCACAACTCATTACCCCCAGAAACACCACTGCTACACATACCTCTTAGTCATGAATATAGCAGAAGGGAAGGAATAAAGTTGTTGTTTACAATTAATTCTAAGGAGGATAACTCTTCTTATATTGTGATAAGTTATGTTAATATTTCCAGCTATTCTCTTCTCTATAAAAAAAGAGTTAGCAATGTGACTTGGATCATTGAGGGATGAGAGGAAGTCACAATGTATTCGTTCCAAGCAGAATTAAGAGATAGTGTATATTTCTGCCTACTTGTTTTCCTTTTCCTCTACCAAGAGAATGGCATATTTCTAAGGGCAGGTACTCCTTCAGTCTGGTTCCCAGAATGAAAGACCCAGAGAATAGAGTTGTAGCCACTGACAGATACCATGAGCAATAAATAAATGCTTTGTTTTGGAAGCTATAGAGATTTCAAGTTGTTAGTGCAGCAAATCTAACATATATGAAAGGATTTTTTCAGAGTGGTGAGCACCCTGGTGGTTTTAGTAAGATATTTAAAGTGACACCAAACCTTGCATTTGGAGGTATGAATTAGAAAGAGTTAAATTTCTTTGTATAAGAAAGTGGGAAAGATTTGTTTTATCTGGACAATGGGGGATTGGCCAGGGAAATAAAATGGAGAAAGCAGAGGTCTAAGCAATGGAGCAGGAGACTAGAGATCAAATATTGTCAAAGGACTTTTAGGCAAGGTGTATCTAACTTGGAATTTTATGTTTTTTCCATTTTAGTTAAGTATACTACATATACATGCCATGTGTGAGTGTTTTTGATGAAAATCTAAGAATACAATTATGTCCCACATTTGAGTTAAATGTCCAGAAAAGAAAGAAGGAGCAAGAAACCATGCCATGTTCATCCATCAGCTTATCCAATTGAGCAAAAGCAGGACCTTGAAGTCTGAGGAGACCATGGGAATGTAAGAAATTATAAGGAGGGTTTTACTCCCACAAACCAAGTAGTGGGCATTTGAAACAGTCTTTTCCAGATTTTAAAGCCTAGATTTGAAAGTCCTAAATAAATGTTAGTAGGTTAATTCTAGCTACACATTAAAATAATAACCACACTTATCCTAGGAATCTAAGAGTGATTCAATATTAAGAAAGTTATAAGGGTATCTTAAGGATAATAAAAAAAAAATCACTTAATGACCACTGAATGATTGCTGACCTCTGACAAATACTAATTTATTTTAGGAAAAAAGCATCTCTTTACTTATTTTTATTTTTTTAAAGATTTTTATTAAAATATATCTAACAGAGGCCAGCCGAGTGGCGCATTGGTTAAGCGCTGGTTTTGGGATGCCAGCAGCCCCGGTTCGGATCCCACATGAGGGCCAGTGACACTGCCCTCTACAGCTAACAACAGCTCCACCTGGAGCTGGGCTGTGCGAGCCCCGGTGATGGTGTGGGCTGCAGCCCCTGCTGCAGTGGCCTGCCATAGGCTACAGTGAGTGGCCCGCAGCCAGCGTGAGCGGCTGGCAGCCAAGCGTGAGCTGCCAGTAGCCGCGGTGAGCGACATCCAGAGGCCAGCGACCGATCTGCCTCATCCGGGAAGAGCGCAATGATGATACCAACAGTGAAGCAACATCCTCCGCAACTAAACTGAAGAACAAAAAGACAGCAACTTGTCTGTTCCCCTTCCCCGATTCCCCAACGCTGTTCCCCTCCGCCAATTCCCCAATAAAATCTTTAAAAAAAAAAATAAAAAGAAAGAAAGAAAGAAAGAAAGAAAGAAAGAAAGAAAGAAAGAAAGAAAGAAAGAAAGAAAGAAAGAAAGAAATGCAGCTTAAGTATGAGATTTAGGTTTAAAAAAAAAAAATATATCTAACAGGCCAGCCAAATGGCGCGGTGGTTAAGTGCTGGCTTGGGAAGCCAGCGGCCCCGGTTCGGATCCCACATATGAGGGCCAGTGACACTGCCCTCAAAAAAAAAAAAAATATATATATATATATATATATATAATATATATATATATATCAGACAATATTATATTAGTTTCAACAAGTATAGCTACTCAACATTTATATACCTAAAGAAGTGATCACCATGATAAGTCCAGCAACCATCAGACACCATACCACACTATCACAATATTATTGACTATATTCCCTATGCTGTGCATTACATCCTCATGACTAATTTGTTTTCTACCTGGAAATTTGAACCTCTTATTCCCCTTCATCTTTCCCCACCCTTTTAAATTTTCAATTACAGTTGATAGTCAATATTATTTTATATTAATTTCAGGTGTACAGCATACTGGTTAGACATTTATATAATTTATGAAGTGACCCTCCCCAATAAGTCTGACACTATAAATAGTTTTTACAGTATTGTTGACTATATTCTCCAGACTATACTTTATATCCCTGTGACTTTCCTGTAACTACCAATTTGTACTTCTTAGTCCCTTCATCTTTCTCACCCAGTCCCTTAACACCCCTCCTATCTAGCAACCATCAGTTTATTCTCTGTATCTATCTTTGTATCTGTTCCTGTTTTGTTCATTTATTTTGTTCTTTAGATTCCACATGGAAGTGAGATCATATGGTATTTGTCTTTCTCTGTCTGACTTATTTCACTTAGCATAATACCTCCAAGGTCTACCCAAGTTATTGCAAATGGTAAGATTTCATTCTTTTTTTTTTATGGCTGAGTGATATTTCATTCTATATATGTACTACTACTTTTCCAGTTGTCTATTAATGGGCACTTAGGTTGCTTCCATATCTTGGCTATTGTAAATAAATAGCAAGTAATAAGTCATTAGGAATAAAACATAAAGTGAGAAATGCACATTAAAATGATCTATAACATAACTACATTTATTTAAGAATGTATACCAATATCAAAGGCAAATTTCAACAATGCAAAAACTGCAGTTACATTTGCACCAACCTAATAATTAAAATGCCAAAGGTGAAATACAATAAGAATCTTAAAAGCAGTGAGAGAAAAGCAGTTAGTTATCTACAAGGGAGCCCCCATAAGACTGTCAGCTGATTTCTCAACAGAAACTTTGCAGGCAAGAAGGGAGTGGCTGAAAATATTCCAAGTGATGAAAAACAACAACATACAACCGAGATTGCTCTACCCAGCAAGGCTATCATTTATAATTAAAGAACAGATAAGGAGCTTCCCAGACAAGAAAAAGCTGAAGAATTTCATCACCACCACACCTGTATTATAAGGAGTCTTAGAGGGACTTCTTTAAGATGGGAGGGGGAATAAGGATGGGTGAAAGATGAAGGGATTAAAAAGTATAAAGTTGTTGTTATAATGGATAGCATAAGGAATACAGCCAATAATATTGTAGTAACTAGGTATGGTGCCAGATAGGTACTACTTCTATCAGAGTGATAGATTGAAACAGGGTTGGGGGCAGAGTGAAAAAGGTGAAGGCATTAAGAAATACAAATTGATAGTTAATACAGTATGGGGAATATAATCAACAATGTTGTAAAGATCATGTAAGGTGCCAGATGGGCAATGGACCTATCAAAAGGATCATGTCATAGGCTGTGTAGATGCCTGACCAATGCACTTATACACCTGAAGAGCAGAAATAGAATAATATTGAATGTCAACTATAGCTAAATATATAGGTATATATATTAACAGGATGTGGAGTACAACAAAGAAGTTAGTCAGTGATATTGTTACAGCTATAAAGATGTCAGAGGGGTAGTAACTTGGGGAGTGGGTTATCGCTTTATGAGGGGTTTAAATGTCTAACTAATACGTTGCTTTGTACACCTGAATCTAATTAAAAAATAAGTTAAAAGGCATAGAACAGAAATAATAATTGTACATGTTAGAAAGTGACAACATTTTTAATATTGTAGGTAAAATGATTGAATACCTAGGAAATCCAAAAGGTTTGTGAATAACAAGATAGGCCTACATAAATAAAATTGATAATGATGTTCAGACCATATTCCCTTTAGAGAAAATGAACCATTTTAAAGATTTCAGCACTTCCTAAACTAATTTATAGATTTATTTCCAGTTTGCTTTCTTATTTGTTGTTAATTTACCTTTCTTTTAAAAATTGAGATATAATTGATGTATAACTTTGTATTAATTTTAGGTGTACAACATAATGATTTTATATTTGTATATATTATGAAATGATCATCACAATAAGTCTATTTAACATCCATCACCATACATAGTTACAAACATTTTTTTCTTTCTTCTGATGAGAACTTTTAAGATCCATTCTCTTAGGAACTTTCAAATATTCAATACTGTATTATCAACTGTAGTCTCCATGCTGTATGTTACATCCCCATCATGTACACAGTATGCATCCCTGCCTCTTGACTTAGGACTTGGCCTTGTGAGTTGGTTTGCTCAGTGGCATGTAGGTGGAAGTAACAAGCCTAAGCCTTAAGAAGCCTCCACAGCGCTGCTTGACCTCTTGTACTCCTGCTGCCTCCAAGAAAACTTCCTCTATGACCTACTGCCCCTTCATCCTTGGCCCCAGGGTAAATGAATGTATAGAGCACAGCTGCCCCAGCTGCCCCAGAGATCCATGAGAATAAATAATTTCTATCTTAAGCTATTGAGAATTAGCCAGTAAAACTTTTCAGTTGTTTCTTAAGGAAGATTCTCAAGAAGTGCTACAAACACTTATATGCACCTTATTGGCCAGAATTTAGTCACATGGCCAATTCTAACTGCAAGGGAGGCTTGGAAATGTGCCCAGCTAAATTTGGTATAATATTACTATGGAAAAAAGGGAAAATGGATTTGTTGGGACAACTAGAAGTCTCAGCTACAGGTGTGTAATCCCTATTGATTTTTCTTACTTGGGGTAAAATACACATAACATAAAATATACCATCTTAACCATTTTTAAGTGTATGGTTCAGTGGTATTAACTACATTCGTAGTGTTGTACAATCATCAGTCATTGTTGATTTTTGAATTTATCTTCAAATATATATAATTATTTTTTTATAAATGAAATCATTCCTTATGATTGCTCATGTATTAGCTTTTATTCTTTATTTAACTTTCTAAGAGATCTTTTCATGTCAATAAATCAGCCAATTAATTCTTTTTAAAAAGATTACTTTCAGGTGTACAACACAATGCAATAGTTATACTTTTTACCCCTCAAAGTAACAACCCTCTTCCCCCAATCTGCTGCCCCATTCCTCCCCCCATATCATACATATGTATTACAATTCTATTGACTCAACTCCCACACTATCCTCCACATCCTGAGACTATATATATATTTAATTATAGTTGACATACAATGTCATACAACATTAGCTTCAGGTGTACAGTGCAGTGATCAACCTCTACCCCATCCATGTAGTGGTCTCCCCAACAAGACATGTGACCATCTGACACCCTACAAAATATTTACAACATTATTAATTATATTCCCCGAACTATTTTTCATATCCCTGTGACAATATTGTCGTTACCTATTTATGCTGTCTAATCCCTTCCCCTTTTCCCTCATCCCCCCACCAACCAGCAACCAAGTTTTTCCTCTATATCTCTGAGACTATTTCTCTTTACTTTGCTCATTCATACCGTTTTTTAGATGCCACATATAAGTGAGATCATATGGTACTTGTCTTTCTCCGACTGACTTATTTCATTTAACATAATGTTCTCTAGGTCCATCCATATCGTTGCAAATGGTATGATTTCTTTCTTCTTTATAGTGGAGTAATACTCCATTGTATAAATGTACCACAGTTTCTTCATCCAGTCATCTACCGATGGGCATTTCAGTTGTTTCCAAGTCTTGGCTATTGTAAATAGCACTGTGATAAACATAGGAGTACATGTATTTTTTCAAATTAGCGTCTTGTGTTCCTTAAACATTCTTATCATCAGTGTTCTAAGCTCTGTCTCTGAAAGGTTGGATACCTCTATTTCATTTAGTTCCATTTCTAGAGGTTTCTTCTAATTTTTTACTTAGGACATGTTTCTTTGTTTCTTCATTCTGGCTGTCACTCTGTGATTGCTTTGATGTATTAGATAGATCACCTATGTCTCTCAGTCATTGCTGGGTGCTCTTGTAGATGTGTCCTTTATATTTGGATTGCACAGTCCCTGTAGTCTCCTGTCCTGTGTGTTCCAGAGGTGTTGCTGTTGAAGTTGCTCTTTAATTGCTTTTGGCTTGTCAGAGTGTGGGATTGACCCTCAGGTTGATTAGCTGGGAGAATTAGCTCTGTTCACAGTATATGAGATGCTGTGTGGAGGTTAAACCCCTCCAAGGAGGATTGGCCACTGTGGGCTCTTGTGCCTGTGAAAAATGTCCTTTGAGACTGCCACTTGTAGGTTCAACCAGGTAGTACTCTGGTTTTGTGTAACACTGGCCTCTGGGTGTATTGGTTCTGGTGTCTCTTGGATGGGGCTCCCACGCAGAGCCATTACAGACCTGCCTGTTACCAGTCCATAGCTACCTGGTAGGTACTTCAAGGCTGTACGCAGTTGGCTGCTGCCCGTGCTGGACCTGGGATCATGTGGGGATGGTCTCTGTGTGAACTGAAGCGGCTGCCCCCTATATTGGTCCTGAGGCAGCTTAGGAAAAGGCCCAGAGCTCCCTAGACCTGTTGCCACCTGTCAGATGCCGATAAGGCCCACCTATTGAAAGAGGCAGTTTAGGGATGTGTCTCTGACTATTTGACCTGGTGTTGAGGGTACCTCTGAGATGTGGCACTAGCTTGGCAGGATAGAGTTCAAGTGAGTTATGCAGTGTGATTGGTAGTTTTTAAGATGTTAATGCAGATTCAGGTCTTACACCAACACCTGGCCTGTGACCCTCTTGTATAGCATCCCAAGGGCACTATAGCCAGCCTCCACATTGTGCTCACAGATTCACGAACGCTGCTCCCAAGTGGCAGTGGTGAAGGTTTGTGGTCACTGAACACCACCAAGATGACCCCAGGGCTCTGTGGACCACTTTCTGTTGTAAAAAACCTTTTCCACAGTTTGTGGGGGTGGGGCCAGTCACCTCAGCACCCCGATTGCCCCTGGCAATGCAGATGCAGGTGGGCGAGGTGGTGTTACAGGTGTGTAAAGGCTGTGGTCAGTGGTTTCTACAAATTCAATGTAGTCTCAGCGCCTGGACCAGTGCTAGGTCCACATCCACTTCATAAAACAAAAACAAAGCAACCCAACAACACCACAAAACAAATACACTCCTACCGAAATTCTATAAACAGTGATCAGACAGGGGAAACAGAAGTATATAAAAGAGACAGAAACACAAACACAACAGGAGAATAAGACAGAAAAACAGTGACCAAGCAATGTCCAGATAAACAAGTCTGAGAAACAACAACAAAAACAAAATAGATGAAAGAAAGAAAAGGAACAAAAGAAGAAAGAGAAAGAAAAGAAAAGAAAAATAATAATAAAGATAAAAAAGAAGAAGAAGGAAAAGGAAAAAAGATTAAAAAAAAAAAGGCTCTTTGCTCGCTTTAATCTGCAGACCACTTGCTCAGGAATAGAGAGTCTCTGGGCGATCAGTACCAGCTATACTGGGGAGAAGGGTTCAAAGCATCATGCACTGGTCTCCCTCTCAGGTTCTTAGTGAGCTTCCTGCAATTAGACGCTGTGTGCTCTGGAACTGTGCTCACCACCAAAAATCCTCACAGGTTGCTGTGGGCTGTCTGCTGCTGCAAAAAACCCTCTGTGGCCTGTGTAGGTGGGGGCCAGGCACCAGAGGTTCAGGGTGCCCCCAACAACACAGCTCTTGGTGGGCGGGGCAGGGCCTCAAAGCACCATGGGGTGTGGTCAGTGGCCCCCACCAAGTTAGAGCAGCATGCACTCCTACCTTGGCAACTAGCACACACAAATGCACCATGAATGCCCCGGCCAGATCATGCAGGCACACAGCTCCCAGCTGAACACTCCCAGGAAAACTCCCAGTCTCAGCCTGTCCTAGTCAGCCACTCGCAGATCAGGAAGAACAGCCCAACAGCCAGATGCCAGCCTGGCAACTCTGCACGCGCAGTGCAGAGAGCGAGGACCCATGGCGGGCTCTTGCACTCCCGCATCTCAATGAGCAGCCTGTTGGAACCTGAGTGCGCCCACCAGGCGCTTCCCTGGCTACGCAGCACAAGCAGGGCAGAGGGTGGGGACCCAAGGCAACATGCACACACATGCACACAGCCTGCGCCAATTCCACCAGACCAATGCGATCCTGGACCTGACCCTCTGTAGGAGGGCCCAACCTTGAAAGAATGGCGCCCTCCTCTGCACTACTGTACACTACTCGTGTGCAAGTTCCACATCAGGGGAACAATAGTCCCAAAACCTCCAGCTCCCATGCCAAAGGCCCTCAGTTCAGTCCATCCCCACAGGCTCCTGGGCCCTGCTCACACAGCTACTCCCTCCACCAGGGACCGGGTGAGTGCTCACCGGCGAGCGAGTCTGTGTGCCGCTTCCACTAGTGCTCTAGCTTCCCTCCACCCCACTGACTTGAGCAAATTTCTACTGCCAGCTATCTATCGTGGAACTCCTCTTTCCGGCAAAGTAACTCTGGGCTGGTGAGCTTGGTGTGGGGCCGGAGGGTCTCTCCACCGCTGAGGCTTCCCCCACAGGTTCTCCCTCTCTCCTCTCTGCCCCTCCTACAGACTGGATGTGGCCTCCTCTTTAAGTCCTTCATTTAGAGTTTCTGTTCATCTAGTGTCAGGGGACTTCTGAGGTTGAATGTTGTATAAATTATTTGTAATTTTGGTGTGATCCTGGGAGGCAGTTGGCACGGGGTTTGTCTATTCTGCTATCTCACCAGAAGTCCCCAATTAATTCTTCTTAACATCTTTATATTTCCCATAATATGGCCATAGCACAACTTATTTGACCATTTCCCCTTAGATTATTTTCATTTTTTTCCTAAATTAAACAATGCTAAAACATTCTTATATCCATATTTCAATATATGTGTAACTACAAGTATTTTTCTTGGAAATGTTTCTAGAAGTAGGATTGCTGTTTCAAAGTCTATATGCATTTTATTTCAAAAGATACTATAAAATTACCCTCCAAAAAGTCTACAATAATTTATATTTCCAAATGAGTATATGAAACTATCTTGTGGATAAGAATTTTTGACAAACATGTCAAAAGCCTTAAATGGCTTATGCTTCTTATTCCATTAATTTTGTTTATGAACATTATCCCAGAAAATAATTCTAAAATACAAAATAAATTCTAACAAACATAAGCATTATAACATATAAATAATAGTTAAAAATTGGATACAACCTAAATTTTAAAAATGGAACAAGTAGATTATTATACACCCCTTATTACAAAGATGATTACAAAGACTGTTTAGTAACATAAAAATGCTTATGAGGGCCGGCCGAGTGGCACGGTGGTTAAGCACTTGCCTGGGAAGCCAGCGGCCCTGGTTCAGGTCCCACATATAAGGGCCAGTGACACTGCCCTCCAAAAAAAAAAAAATGCTTATGATAAAACGTTACCTGAAAATTACAAGATTTAATTAAAAGTTTAATCAAAATGTTTAAAACAATTGTGTTTTAAATGTATACCTGCTGATGCTACTTTCTTATTAATTTTAAAAGTGTAAAATTAAAACATGAATAACTTCTTAGATGTCAGGAAGCTTCTGAAAGACAATTTGTAAACTGTTGCAAAGCTTCTCATTTTCTATATTTCCCAGGTTTTCTTTTTTTCTTTTTTTTTTTTTTAAGATTTTTATTGGGGAATTGGTGGAGGGGAACAGCGTTGGGGAATCGGAGAAGGGGAACAGACAAGTTGCTGTCTTTCCGTTCTTCAGTCTAGTTGCGGAGGATGTTGCTTCACTGTTGGTATCGTCATTGCGCTCTTCCCGGATGAGGCAGATCGGTCGCTGGCCTCTGGATGTCGCTCACCGCGGCTATTGGCAGCTCACTCTTGGCTGCCAGCCGCTCACGCTGGCTGCGGGCCACTCACTGTAGCCTATGGCAGCCCACTGCAGCAGGGGCTGCAGCCCACACCATCCCCCGGGGCTCGCACAGCCCAGCTCCAGGTGGAGCTGTTGTTAGCTGTAGAGGGCAGTGTCACTGGTCCTCATGTGGGATCTGAACCGGGGCCGCTGGCATCCCAAAACCAGCGCTTAACCAATGCGCCACTCGGCCGGCCCTCCCAGGTTTTCTTAACTGAAGATTATAGTTTTCTAAGAAAAAAAATTAGTAATTATAGCGCTTAGGGAAGTGTTCTGCACTTGACAATACCTGTCAAGTGCAGAACTCTGATGATAATCCTTGAGGCATTTTATGAAAAGGAGCCAATTAAAAATACAATATAATAGGCATCTTTGGTTCTTCCTAGCATTATGCATACATATAGTTCTCATCTTAAGCAAAATTGTGAAGGCAGAAAAATTAATTTTTGTTTTCCACCATTTAAGCTACCTTCCCTTCAACTCTCAGGGTTTATGTCTGTGTTCTGTTCTCTAGGGATCTTGCTTTATGTTCTCTGCTACTGTGTAAACTAGTAATAGTATCTCGAGTTATTTGCATATTTAAAACATCTGACATGTGGGCCAGCTGAGTGGTTCAGTTGGTTAAGAGCGTGAGGTCTGAGCAACAGGGTCGCTGGTTGGATTCCCACATGGGCCAGAGAGCTGCACCCTGAGCTGAGCTGTCACTGGGCTGCCAACAGGTAGCAGGATTTGACTTCCCCTTGGGATGGTGGGCTATGCCCATCTGCAACTAAGTTTAAACATGGAACCTTGAGCTGAACGGCCACAAGCTGCCGCTGGGTGGCTGGATGGTGACTGGACTTGGAGCTGAGCTAGCTGTGCCCTCCACAACTAAGATTGAAGGCCAACAACTTGACTGTTCCCCTTCCCCAATTCCCCAATAAAATCTTTAAAAAAAAAACCTGACATGTAAAAATAAGAAAATTAATGTAAAGCTCTTAGCACAGAATGAGTGTTCAGTAAGTGTTCATGATGATAATAGTGGTGAAAAGGATGATGGTACTGACTATGGAGAAGAACTTTTTAGAGCAAAATGGGGCTTTTAGGGGAAAAGTGATTGTTTTCTATTATGACACTTTCAACATATTTAGAGGATGCCTGGAATTCCCTTCTCCTTAAATAAAAGGAGCTTATGATGATGGACCCATGGTCTGTGATAATACTAGCGATAAATGATGACAATAATACTCAAACCCTTCTCAAATCTGTTTACACTCCAATCTATATGTGATTATATGGGTTAGTGAATTTCTGTTATGAGACATTAGCATTTTGCTTTAGTAATATTAATTTTGCTTCTTGAAGCTTGAAGGGGCATCCTCTTCTGCTAATATTCTTATATTTGTGGAATAAATTTAAATTAACCCTATCCATATTTGATGCATGCCAGGACTTTATAAGTTAAAACATATGAGGCTATTTATTTCCTCCTAGGCACCGTGCCTAGGATTTGGTGCCTCCAGGTTAGTGGTTGGCCATGGCTAAATGCTAAAAGCTAGGCTTCCTCCAGCTGTGGACAACTAAGACTTGCACATTTCCACAACTATATATTTTTTAAATTAAAATAGCCACACCCTAAACTTAAAATAAATATTAACTAGTTACTAATTATCATCACTTAATTTTTAAGGACAAATGAGAAATTTAACACAAGTTTAAAAATATACCTAACCTTAAGGCCACTTAGTGTCTTCCTGAATACTT
This sequence comes from Aselliscus stoliczkanus, assembly GCA_033961575.1. Taxonomy (NCBI): domain Eukaryota; kingdom Metazoa; phylum Chordata; class Mammalia; order Chiroptera; family Hipposideridae; genus Aselliscus; species Aselliscus stoliczkanus. The sequence goes on from CM066731.1 coordinate 33,134,111, forward strand.
TCAAGGGTATGGAAGTCAAATCTGTATAATTCTGTTTTAGCACTTCACTAAATCTCTTCCTAAAGTCCAAAGACATGTGGAATTTATATACATTTCCAACTCTGATTTCAGCTTTCTTTGTTTACATTTTCCCTCATTTTAGAACAAGACTTTGGGTGCCACCTTCCCCACCCAAAAAACGCTTACAAGATATTTTTCTAAACAAAGGTACAAATTTCATTCTACTTCACTAAGTTCTCTATTAAGCTTTGCAACACAGTTTACAGATTGTCTTTCGTAGGCTTTCTGAAGTCTAAGAAGCTATACGTGTTTTAATTTTACACTTTTAAAATTTATAAACATAAGTTGCTCTCAATGTCAGTTATATACTCTTGTCTACTACTGTCTTCCTATTCCCAAACTGACAACTTAAACACCTTGTTATTGCTTCATTTGCATTTTCCTGATTATTGGTGAAGTTGAGCATCTTTTCATGTTTACTAATCCTTTGAATTTCTTCTGGGACTTTGTCAGTTTAGTTGTTTTACCCATTTGTCTATTTAGACTGTCTTTTCCTAATTAGTTTCTTTATCTCTCTATGTATTATAGATATGAATCCTTTAATATATACATTACAGATATGTTTATTTTCATTGGGTATCAATTAACTTTGGTTATTGTCTTTTTCTTAAGAAAGTTTTTAATTCTTATGTAGTCAAATCGGTCAGCATTTCCTTTCTGCTTTCTGAGTTTTGTATTTTGCTTATCAGATCGTCTATCTCATGATTATAAAAAATACTATCTTATACTCTTCTAAAACATATCCTTAAAGTGCTAATGTGTTTAAATTTTTTAAAATAAGTTTTTAATTGAGAACAGTTTTAGGTTTACAAAAAAGTTGTGAAGTTAGTACGGAAAGTTTCTAAATACCTCCAAACTCAATTTCCCCTGTTATTAATATCTTATATTAGCCTGGTACATTTTCACAACTTATGAGCCATTATTGATATTGTTATTAGCTGAAGTCTATACTTTATTCATATTTCCATAAGCTTTTACCTAATGTTCTTTTTCTGTACCTGGACTCTCAATACATTTGGAATACCTCAGTGCATTTAGCTCTTATGTTTCTTTAGCCTCATTAGGTCTGTGACAGTTTCTTCGACTTTCCTTGTTTTTGATGATTACCTTGACAGTTTTGAGGAGTGCTGGTCAGGTGTTTTATATAATGTCCCTCGATTGGGATTTGCTTGATGTTTTTCTTATACTGAGACTGAAGGTTTGTGACTGGGGGAGGAAAACCACAGAGGTAAAGGATCCTTTCATCACATCATATCAACTAATATGACTTGATATACAGCCATATTATTGTATGTACATACAAGTAATATGACTTATCATTGTTGATGTTGACCTTGGTCACCTGGCTGAGGTAATGTTTCTCTACTGAAGAGTTTCTCTGTTTCCCCAGGTTTAATACTGTACTCTGGAAGAAAACCACTATGTGCAACCCACACTTAAGGCATGAGGAGCTCCTGCTCTACTTCCTTGAATGTAGAACATCCTGTTTGTTTTTGCCATTTGGATCTTTAATGCATTTGGAATTTATTCTAATATATTGTCATAGTGGACATTGAGGCTGTTTCTTCCTTTTTTCTTTTGTATAAAATAGGCATTTCTTTCATGGAAGTTGACAGCATCCCTAGCTCTGAGAGGGCCCTGCTGTTTTATACCAAACTGGGAATTCTCATTCATCGTCCCACACTGATTTATTCAAATAAACCAATCAACTGTTCAGGCATAAGCCAAATCATTGCATGCTGGAGAACAGTCAAGATGACCGCTTGAGCCAATGAGACAAGAAAGGAGGTTGTAGAGGCACTCTGGGAGAAGGTTTCTCCTTTCAAGAAAGCTACCAAAAGAGTGCTTTTACTCCCTTTGGTGTACCGATATGACGCTTAGAACTTTGGCAGCCATTCAGCCTTAGGATGAAACTGACATTGCAGATGTCAGGACTCAGAGACAAAAATGAAACAAAGAAAAAAAAAAACAAACAAGTAAATAACAGAACCCCCAGTGTCTTTCATGTCAGTATTGAGCCACTAAGTCAAAGCTACCCAGTAGTGTGCTTTATATCTGGCTCTTGCAGTTAAATGAATCTTTTGTTGTGTAAGGCAATTTGGGCTGGGTCTTCGATTGCCTGCAATATAATGAAACCAGATACAGGCATATATAAACAGAGATCTAATGTTATTTATTTATTATCCCAAATAGATAATCAGTGAGTCCCACCACAATTTATTGAGTGGCTTATTCTTTCTTCTGTGATGTAAAATGTCACTTTATTATAAACAACATTTGCACATAAAAATGGTTCTGTTAGGGTTTGATATTCATTATATATATTAATTTATCTATTTCTGAATTCACACCACACTTTTAAATATCACAATTTTATCATATGTTTTCACTTCTAGTAAGGCAAGTCTCTCTTCATTGTTCTTTTTTTAAAAAAACTTGAGCTATTTTCATGTACTTTATCTTCTTTTGACAGCTTGTTAAATTCCATAAAAAATTCTTTTGAGGTTATGCCAACTGCCTCCCAGGATCACACCAAAATTACAAATAATTTATACAACATTCAAGCTCGGAAGTCACCTGAACACTAGATGAACAGAACCTCTACACTAAGGATTTAAAGAAGAGGCCATGTCAAGTCTGGTAGGAGGGGTGGAGGTGTGAGACAGGCTGATTCTAGTCCCACGGAGAGAGGGTGAACCCTGTGAGGAACACTTCAGCGTTGGAGAGGCTTCTCCTGCTGGGGGATGGACCACCCAGCCCAACAGCGAGCTCCCCAGCCCAGTTACTTTGCCAGAAAGAGGAGTTCCATGATAGCTGGCAAAGAAATTAGTGAGGATTCCCTTTGCTCAACTCGGTGGGGTAGAGGGCGGCTAGAGAACCAGTTGTCCTCCTGTGGAGCAAGCACATGGACTCACTCCCTGGTGAGCACTTACCTCATCCCTGGTGGAGGAAGTGGCTCCATGAGCAGAGCCCAGAAGCCTGTGGGGAAGGACTGAACTGAGAGCCTTTAGCATGGCAGTTGGAGGTTTTGGGACCATTGTTCGTCACGTGTGGAGCTTGCACATGAGTAGTGTGTAGGAGGGTGCTAGTTTTTCAGAGTTAGGTCCTCCCACAGAGGGTAAGGTTCTGGACTGTATTACGCTGATGGAATTGGCTCAGGCGTGTGTGTGTGTGCGCACTCATGCTGCCTTGGGTCCCTTCTCTCCGCACTGCATATTTAGAGTTGACAGGGTGGCGCCTGGCTGTCGGGCTGCTCTGCCTGTTCTGTGGGCTGCTGATTGGGACAGGCTGAGACTGGGAGTTTTCCCAGGAGTGTTCAGCTGGGAGCTGTGTGCCTGCATGATCCGGCTAGGGTATTCGTGGCACGTTTGTGCAGGCTGGTTGCCAGTGCAGAAGCGCAGGCTGCTCTGATTTGGTGGGGGCCACTGACCACACCCTGTGGTGCTCTGGGGGTTTGTCCCACCCACCCAGAGCTGCATTGCCACTCAGGTGCCTCGCCCCCAACTCCACAAGACACAGAGGGTTTTTGCAGCAGTGGACAGCCCGCAGCAACCTGTGACAATTTTGGGTGGTGAGAACTACTCCAGAGAACATGGCAGCTGATTGTGGGAAGCTCACTGTGAGGCTGAGAGGGAGGCTGTGGCATGATGCATTGGGCCCTTCCCCCCAAAACACCTGGTGCTGATCACCCAGAGACTTTCAATTGCTGAGCAAGTGGTCGGCAGATTAAAGTGAGTGGAGAGCCTTTTTTTTCTCTTTTTCTTCTCTTTTTTCTTTGTTTTCCTTTTTTTAATTATTCTTTTTTTTCTTTCTCTTTCATTGTTTTGTTCCTTTTTCTTCTTTATGTTTTTTTTGTTTTGTTTTATTTCTCAGGTTGTTTATCTGGATACTGCTTTGGTTACCCTTTTTCTGTTTTGTTCTCCTGTTTTTGTGTTTGTTTGTGTCTTTTTTATATATTTTTGTTTCTCCTGTCTGATTGTTGTTTATCATGTTTTTGTGTGGGTGTATTTGTTTTTTGGTGGTGTTGGGTTGCCTTGCTTTGTTTTTGTTTTATGAATGGACGTGGACCTAGCACTGATCCAGAAGCTGAAACTACACTGAATTTGCAGAAACCACTGACCACAGCCTTTATGCACCTGTAACACCACCTTGCCCACCTACAGCTGCATTCCCAGGGGCAATTGGGGTGCCGGGATGACTGGCCCCACCTCCACAAACTGTAGAAAAGGTTTTTCACAACAGAAGATGGTCCATTGAACATTGTGGTGTTCAATGACCACAAACCTGCACCACATCCACTTGGGAGCAGCTTTTGTGAATCTGTGAGTGTGAAGTGGAGGCTGGCTATAGTGCCCTTGGGATGTTATACAAGGAGCCACAGGCCGGGTATTGGTGGAAGATTTCAATCTGCATTAATGTCTTAAAAACCACCAATGACACCTTGTAACTTACTGGAACTGCATCCCACCCAGCTAGTGCCACATCGTCAAAGGCACCCTCAACACTGGGTCAAATAGCCAGACACACACTCCTAAAGAGCCTCTTTCAATAGTTGGGCCTTACCGGCATCTGACAGGTGGCAACAGGCCTAGGGGCATCTGGGCCTTTCGCTAAAATGCCTCAGAATAAATATTGGTGGCATCCAGCCTCAGTTATAACAGAGACAATCCCCACATAACCCCAGGTCCAGCGTGGGCAGCAGCCAATCACATATAACTTTGAGGGACGATAACACACGGGTTGAAATGATTCCGAGTGGGATCCCCGCTCAAGAGACACCAGAACAATTACAACCAGTGGCCACTGTTAGACCAAACCAGAGTACTATCTGGATGAACCTACAAGTGGCACCCTCAAAGGAAATTATCTACAAGCACAAGAGCCTACAGTGGCCACGCCTCCGCTGAGGGGTCAACCTCCACACAACAGCTCACACACTGTGAATAGAGTTAATTTCCCAGTTAATCAGTCTGAGGGTCAATCCCACCCTCAGACAAGCCAAAAGCAATTAAAGATCAACTTCAACAGCAACACCTCTGGAACACACAAGACAGGAGAATAGGGAAACTGTGCAATCCAAATATAAAGGACACATACTAAATAAGACAGCCCAGCAACGATTGAGAGACATTGGTGATCTACCTAATATATTGAAGCAATCACAGAACAACAGCCAGAATGAGCAAACAAAGAAGCATGTCCCAAATAAAAGATCAGTTGAAACCTCTAGAAATGAAGCTAAGTGAAACAGAGGTATCTAACCTATCAGAGACAGAGTTTAGAGCACTGATGATAAGAATGTTTAAGGAACTTAGTGAGGCCACAAAGAAGGATAGAGAAATCATAAAAAAACAGCCAGTTAGAAATAAAGAACTCAATAACTGAAATGAAGAACACACTTGAAGAAATCACCAGTAGATTAAATGAAGCAGAGGACTGGATCACTGACTTAGAAGACAAAATAGCAGAAAACACCCAATTGGAACAACAAAAAGATAAAAGAATAAAAAACAATGAAAATAGTTTAAGAGACCTGTGGGACAACATCAAGCATCATAGGAATACCAGAAAGAGAAGAGACAGAGCAAGGGATTCAAAACATATTTGAAAAAATAATGACTGAAACCTTCCCTACCCTGGTAAAGGAAATCAACATAGAAGCCCAGGAAGTGCAGAGAGTTCCATACTAGCTGAATCCAAACAGGCCCACAAAAAGATACATCATAGTTGAAATGGCAAAGGTTAAAGTCAAAGAGAGAATCCTAAAAGCAGCAACAGAAAGACAGTGAGTTACATACAAAGGAACTCCTATATGACTAACAGGTGACTTTTCTGGAGAAACTCTGCAGTCTATAAGGCAGTGGCAGGAAATATTCAAAGTGATGAAAAATAAAGGTCTACAACCAAGAGTGCTTTACCCAGCAAGGCTATCACTTAAAATTGAAGGAGAGATAAAGAGCTTCTCAGGAAAGAATAAGCTTCAGGAATTCATTACCACCAAGCTATTATTGCAGGAAATGTTAGAAGGGCTTTTTTAAAAAAAGACTTTATTGGGGGATTGGAGGAGGAAAACAGCGTTGGGGAATCGGGAAAGGGGAGCAGACAAGTTGCTGTCTTTTTGTTCCTCAGTCTAGTTGCAGATGACATCGCCCCACTGGCCCATGTTGGTATCGTCATTGCACTCCTCCCGGATGAGGCAGATCGGTCACCAGCCTCTGGATGGTCGCTCACCGCGGCTATTGGCAGCTCATGCTGGCTGCCAGCCACTCACGCTGGCTCCCAGCCACTCACTGTAGCCTATGGCAGCCCACTGGAGCAGGGGCTGCAGCCTACCCTGTCACCGGGGCTCACACAGCCAGCTACAGATAGAGCTGTTGTTAGCTGAGAGGACAGTGTCACTGGCCCTCATATGTGGGATCCGAACCGGGGCCACTGGCATCCCAAAACCAGCTCTTAACCAATGCACCACTTGGCTGGCCCTAGAAGGGCTTTTTAAAGCAGAAGAATGGGGAAAATGAACTAACAAAGGAAGACCAGTAATATGCCAATAAATATGTACCTATCAATAATCACTTTAAATGTGAATGGGCTAAATGCTCCAATCAAAAGACATAGAGAGGCTGAGTGGATAAGAAAACAGGACCCATGCATTGCTGTTTACAAGAGACTCATCTCAGATCAAAAGACACACACAGACTGAAAGTAAAGGGATGGAATAAGATATACTTCACGCAAATGGAAACAAGAAAAAAACTGGAGTAGCAATACTTATTTCAGACAAAATAGACTTTTAAATGAAGACTACAAAAAAAGACAATGAAGGGCACTGCATAATAATAAAGGGATCGATCTAACAAGAGGACACAACCCTAGTAAACATCTATGCACCCAATATAGGAGCTCCTAAATATATAAAAACAGTTATGACCAACACAAAGTCAAAGATTAACAGTAGCACTATTGTAGTAGGGGAGTTCAACATGCCATTGTCACCAAGGGACAGGTACTTCAGACAGAAAATCAACACGGACACAGTGGCCTTAAATGACACTTTATGCCATCTGGATTTAATCAATATATTTAGAGCATTTCACCCCAAAACAACAGAATATACATTCTTCTCAAGTGCACATGGAATATTTTCCAAGATAGACCACATGTTAGGCCACAAAACAAGTCTCAACAAATTTAAGAAGATTGAAATTATATCACATGTCTTCTCTGACCACAATGCTATAAAACTAAAAATCAATTATAAGAAGACACCTGGAAAGCACACAAATACATGGAGGCTGAATAAGATGCTACTAAATAGAGAGTGGGTCAAAAATGGGATCAAGGAGGAAATCAAAAGATACCTCAAGACAAATGAAAATGAAAACACAACAACCCAAAAATCTATGGGATGCAGAGAAAGCAGTCCTAAAAGGGAAATTCATAGCAGTGCAGCCTACCTAAAGAACGATGAAAAATCTGAAGTCAACAGACTATCTTTACACCTAAGGGAACTGGAAAAAGAAGAGCAAAACAAGCCCAAAGGGAGTACAGGAAGGAAATAATAAAGACCAGAGCAGAAATAAATCAAAAAGAGACAAACAAACAAACAAACAAACAAAAAAAACAATACAAATGATCAATGAAACCAAGAGTTGGTTTTTTGAAAATATAAACAAATTCAACAAACCCTTAGCCACACTCACCAAGAAAAATAAGAGAGGACCCAAATTAATAAAATCAAAAATGAAAGAGGAAGGCCGGCCAAGTGGCACAGTGGTTAAGTGCTGGCTTGGGAAGCCAGCGGCCCCAGTTCGGGTCTCACATATGAGGGCCAGTGACACTGCCCTCAAAAAAAAAAAAAAATGAAAGAAGAGAAGTGACAACAGATACCACAGATATAGAGAAAATTTTAAGAATATACTATGAGCAACTATCTGCCAACAAATTCGATAATATGGAAGAAATGAATAAATTTCTAGAAACATACAATTTACGAAGTCTGAACCAAAAAGAAAAAGAAGCTCTGAACAGACTGATTACTCCCAAAGATATTGAACCAGTAATTAACAAGCTTCCAACAAACAAAAGTCCTGGACCACATTGCTTCACAGGTGAATTTTACAAAACATTCAGAAAAGAATTAGTACCTATTCTCCTGAAACTGTTCCAAAAAATATAGAAGGAGGAAAGGCCCCCAAGCACATTTTATGAGGCCACTATTACTCTGATCCCCAAATCAGACAAAGATATTACAAGAAAAGAAAACTACAGGCCAATATACCTAATGGACATAGATGCAAAAATCTTCAACAAAATACTAGCAAACCGAATTCGGCATCACATTAAAAGGATCATACATCATGATCAAGTGGGACTTATCCCTCGTATGCAAAGTTGGTTCAATATCCGCAAATCAATCAACGTAATGCTTCACGTTCACAAAATGAAAAAATGAAAAATAAAAGTCATATGATCATATCAATAGATGCAGAAAAAGCATTTGATAAAATCCAGCAGCCATTTATGATAAAAACTCTTCGCAAAGTGGGAATAGTGGGATCATATCTCAACATAATAAAGGCCATATTTGATAAGCCCACAGCAAACATCATACTCTATGGGGAAACACTAAAAGCTTTCCTCTGAAGATCAGGAACAAGACAAGGCTACCCACTTTCACCACTTCTATTTAACATAGTTCTGGAATGTCTAGCCACAGCAATCAGACAAGAAAATGAAATAAAAGGCACCCAAATCGGAAAGGGGGAAGTAAAATTGTCATTATATGCAGATGACATGATACTATACAGAGAGAATACCAAAGGCTCCACCAAAAACTGTTAGAACTGATAAATGAATTTGGTAAGGTAGTAGGATACACAATTAATATTCAGAAATCAGTTGCATTTGTATACACCAATAATAAACTATCAGAAGAAGAAATCAGGAAATCAATCCCTTTTACAATTGCTTCAAAAGCAATAAAATATCGAGGAATAAATTTAACTAAAGAAGTAAAAGAACTGTACTCAGAAAATTATGAGACACTGATGAGAGAAAACAAAGTGATACAAATAAATGGAAATACATACCATGTTCATGGATAGGAAGAATTAATATAGTTAAAATGTCAATACTACCTAAGGCAATATATAGATTCAATGCAATTCTAATCAAACTATCAAGGACATTTTTCTCAGAAATAGAATATAGAATCCTAAAATTTATATGAAACCATAAAAGACCACGAATACCCATGGCAATCTTGAGAAATAAGAACAAAGTGGGAGGTATCATGCTACCTGACATCAAATCATATACAATCAAAATAGTATGGTACTGGCATAAAAACAGACACATAGACCAATGAAACAGAATAGAGAATAAACCCATCCAAATATGGTCACTTAATCTATGACAATGGAAGCAAGAATTTACATTGGAGTAAAGATAGTCTATTTAATAAATGGTGCTGGGAAAATTGGACTGACACATGCAAAAAAATGAAAATGGACCACCTACTTACACCATATATGAGAACAAATTCAAAATGGATTAAAGACTTAAATGTAAAACATGAAACCATAAAACTCCCAGAAGAAAACATAGGGAGTAAATTTGCAGACATTACCCTCAGTAATATTTTTACTTATATACCCCCTGGGGCAAGGGAAGTAAAAAAATTAACATATGGGATTACATCAAACTGAAAAGTTTTTTCACAGCAAAGGAAATCATCAATAAAACAAAAAGGCAGCCTACTGAATGGGAGAAGATATTTGCCAACGATATATCTGATAAGGGGTTGATATCCAAAATTTATTAAACACTCATGCAACTCAACACCAAAAAAAAACAACCCAATTAAAATATGGGCAGAGGATATGAAGAGGCATTTCTCTAAAGAGGACATACAGATGGCCAACAGGCATATGAAAAAATGTTCAATCTCACTAATCATCAGAGAAATGCAAATAAAAACCACAATGAGATACCACCTCACTCCGGTCAGAATGGCTATCATCAATAAATCAACTAACAACTAGTGCTGGTGAGGTTGTGGAGAAAAGGGAACCCTGGTGCACTGTTGGTGGGACTGCAGATTGGTGCAGCCATTATGGAAATCAGTATGGAGGTATCTCAAAAAACTGGAAATGGAACTACTGTATGACCCAGAAATTCCACTCATGGGTATCCACCTAGAGGAATCCAAGACGCTAATTCAAAAAAATATATGCACCCCTATGTTTATTTACAATAGCCAAGACTTGGAAACAACCGAAATGCCCACTGGTAGACGACTGGATGAAGAAACGGTGGTACATTTATACAATGGAGTATTACTCCGCTATAAAGAAGAATGAAATCTTACCATTTGCAATGATATGGATGGACCTAGAGAACATCATATTAAGTGAAATAAGTCAGTCAGAGAAAGACAAATACCATATGATCTCACTTACATATGGAATCTAAAGAAATGAATGAGCAAAGTAAAGAGAAATAGTCTCAGAGATATAAAGGAAAACTGATGGTTGCTTTTGGGACGGGGTGAGGATGAGGGAGAAGAGGAAGGGATTAGAGAGCATAAATTGGTAACTACAATATTGCCACAGGGGTATGAAAGACAGCTTGGGGAATATAATCAATAATGTTCTAAATATTTTGTAGGGCATCAAATGGGCACATTTGTTGTTAGGGAGATCACTTAACTATATACCCGATGTGGAGTATAGTGTGGGGAGTGGAGTCAATGGAATTGTAATAGCCATGTATGATATGCGCGGGGGGTGCGGTGGAGTGGGAGAGGGTGGTTGTCACTTTGTGAAGGGTGAAAAGTATAACTATTGCATTGTTTTGTACACCTGAAACTAATAAAAAAAAATTGTTTTGAGAGTTTTCAAAAATTGGGATTACCCTAAATTTACCAATTAAATATGCAGGTAGCTGTGGCCTTGGTCAACACCTTGGCTAGGGACTTTTGAGAGACCTTGGGCTGGAAGGCCCTGATTCCTGACTTATAAAAACTGAGATAATATATGTGTTGTTTTAAGTTGATAAGTTGTGGTAATTTGTAATGCAGCAATAGATCACTAATACAGACAGAAACTAATAAATTATGTTTATGTATGTTTTCAACATTCTTACTCTTGATTCTGAAATTTAAAAAAATTTCATTTTATTAAGCATAAATCCATGGTGTTCAGAAGCTTCTCTATTACTACTTGGCCCCCTTCATTTGTAACTAAATATACAGGAAAATCCAACAGTCCTTTGTCAATGGTGATTTATTAGCAAGGTGCTCTTAAGACAATTTTTTCTAATACGTGTGACTATTTGCTTCAAATGAAATTGTATAAAGCATGGTCATCTTACCCTGTTTCTCAGTGAAGACTGAACTGAAATCATAGTTCAACTGCTTGAGGGAAATTAATCATGTAAAGTTATTCCATGGGCAATTTTTGTAAAATAAACAGTTCATTCTGCAAGAAAATTACGTTTTGTAAGGGAATCACTCCCTTTGGAAAGAAATCCAAAAGAAGGAGCATGGGGAAACTTTTAATGGGAAAACTCCATAGTTCAGGGTAGGGACCATACCTCATTGTCTGTGCCTGGCAACATAATAAAGGAATGTTGATGGAAAAAATATTTGATAAGGATGAAAATATTAAAGTTTGACTATTCAGTCTTTTCCTCTCCTGCTTCCCCCTCCCAATTAAGGAAGGATCCTTCATTTCCTGTCTCCCAGACAGGAAGATAAGTAGAGCTAGAAGAGCTACAGAATTGAAGAGAATGAGGTCATGTGCTTTCTCTGGGGAAAGGGCTTGAAGTAACTGCAAAGGGAGGTAAACTGCAGGAGGGAGAGAGAGGAAGGGTGAGTGAGTAGGACAAGAGAGAAGCAGGTTAAGAGTTTGGTGAACAAGGGAGAAGAAATATGGATGGCTCTCATGAAAACTTAAGGGAGAAAGGCAGGTAAAGGAGATTTTTAGGAAATTTTACTGTGTCCATATGCCATTTCCATGAGACTGTTAGTGAGACTTTACATCTTTCAAGCCTTTTGAAGTTGGATTTGAATTTGATTTGAATGTATCCCATGCTAAGACTGACTTAAGTGTGGCTTAATTTTATTCCAGTTTCAATCTGACTATTAATTATATACCTCCCCCACTTTTTCCCCCTATTGCCCTACTTCTCATAGTCCGGTTTACCAGCAGTTAACTGCTGTCAGCACTGTAGATCTGTCCAGAGGTATTCTTATTTCCCTAACTTTCCTGGCCTAGCAGTAAACAATTTTCTCTCTGCTTAGTTTAGTCAAGACAAATTAGAAATTATTCAAAGACCATAAGCCAGAATAAAAAGAAATTTAAAAAAAACTATGAAGAGAACAATTGTAAAAGCATAGCATAGATTAGTTTATAGAGCTTAAGTTGCTTTGATTAATATTAAAGATCTGCTATGGAAAGGCTTTAACTGGTGGAGTTGACCAGGATCTTAGTATTGATTTCTTTCTTTTCCTTAGCTCTGTCCCTGTGTTCAGTCTCTTAACCAATCATTGCTGTGTTTTGAGAGATCTTGTTTTGGAACTTATCTTTGTATTTAGAAGAAACTATTTTTCTCCTTATAACTGATGTATAAGGAGAGTGGATTTTGTAAAATAAAATTTTTGTTTTGTTGAGCTCCAGCCCATATTAACTTAAACTATAGCACTTTTCTGAATGACAGAATTTATTGATATTTTATTACATACAGGCTTGAGTCCTAATTTTACTTTTATATGAATATATATTCTATATTTTCCACTAAACTGTATTCTGAAAGAGCAAGGACCACATATTCTGTATCTTTCCTCCCATAGGTCTCCGTTATTCTGTTTGCATAAAGTTAGTGTAGATCAGTGGTTCTCAAAGTGTGATCTGGGCACCTCTGGGGGTACCCAAGATGTTTTCAGGGGGTCCACAAAGTCAAAATTTTTTAAAAAACAATACTAAAATATTATTTGCCTTTTTTCACTTTCATTCTCTCATGAGTGTGTGGTGGAATTTTCCAGATGCCATATGATGTCTGATGATGATGTCATTGCTCTGATGGCTAATGGAATATGTACACTTGTGTTTTAAAATTTTCTTGGTTTTATTTTCTTAATCTCTGTAGACATGATCCACATAAAAAAAGCTCTTTAAGGTTCTCCATAATTTTTGAGAATGCAAGGTTAGCCTGAGACCAAAGTTTGAGAACTGCTGGTATAGATAATTTTTTTATTGAACTGAAAATGGAGTCAGTCTGATCTTATCAATCCTTTTCCTGAATTTACAGTGGGACCTGAGATTCTTTGCTAATATTCTCTGTATCAGTCAAAGTCCAACTGATACAGAAACCACAAGAGACAGAGACCACAGTTATTTGAATAAAGAAAGTTTAATATAAAGAATTATTAATTCTAAGAGGGGATTGGAGTAACAAGGGATTGGTTAGTAAGAAGCCAAGAGAACTCTAAAGATGATAGGAATAGCAGAAATCAGTAGAACTTGCCCTGGGGCCGAGATGAAAAACCCAAAGAAACAGCTCCCCAGGGATGAGATGCAGCCCTGTGGCATCTATGTTGGAGAGGCCATAGCTATGCCTCATTGAGAGGCAGAGAAGTTGCTGTGGTGCCATGCTGGTGGAACTTGCTGGAAATCTGCCCTCTGGAACCTTCTGAAAACCTTTCTATTATGTTCCCTGGGAAAGCTGGTCGTGGTGAGGTGTCTTACTGGAGGCACTCTGCAGCAGAACTGCCAAGGGAGGGACAAGGTATGGCGAAGAGGAAAGCTGTTGGCCACTGAGTTACCACTTTGCACTGCAGGACTCAAGTAATGGAGACACTGCACATGTTGCAGGAGTCAAAGAAGCAGCCCCTGGTGCTGGAACCTGTCAAGGGAACCCACAGAAACCAGCAAGGAATACTCTTTTTTTTTTGCAATGTCTTTGCATGGCCCCCTATTGACATAGCTTAGCATCCTACTACCTGATTTAAAAAATAAAGAACCCAGCTCCATTTTATTTTATTTATATATTTATTTAATAATTTTTTTTCAGTTATGGTTGCCATACAATATTATATTAGTTTTGGGTGTACAACACAGTGATTAGACATTTATGTAACTTACAAGGTGATCATCCCAATAAATCTAGAACCCATTTGACATCATACATAGTTATTACAATATTATTGACTGTATTCCTTATGCTATACACTATATATCCCATGACTACTTTGTAACCAACAATTCATACTTCTTAATCCCTTCCCCCTTTGCACACATTCCCCCAAATGCTCAAAATTTTCTTTGTATCTAATGCTCAAAATTTTCTTTGTATCTAAAGTTGGTTTCTGTTCATTCATTTATCTTATTCTTTAGATTTCTCATATAAGTGAAATCATATGGTATTTGTCTTTCTCTCATCATAATACCCTCTAGTTCTATCCATGTTGCTGCAGATGATAAAATTTCATTCTTTTTTATGGCTGAGTAAATTTCCATTGTATATATGTGCCACCTCTTCTTTTTCCATTCATCCACTAATGACACCCAGGTTGCCTCCATATCTTGGCTATTGTAAATAATGCTGCAATGAACATATGGATGTACATGTCTCTTCAAAGTAGTGTTTTGGGTTTCTTTGGGTAAATACCCCAAAGCAGGATTCCCCTGTCCTTCTTTGACTCTTCTTATAGCTTTTGTTTTTGAATCTATTTTGTCTGGTATAAGTATTTCTACCCCAGATTTTTGTTTTCATTTCCATTTTCACGAAATATCTTTTTCCATCCCTTTAATTTTCAGTCCGTGTGTGTCTTTGGATCTGAAGTGAGTCTCTTGTAAGGAGTATATGTAAGGGTCTTGTTTTATTATCCATTCAGCCATCCTATCTTTTGACTGGAGCATTTAAAGCAATTGTTGATAGATATATAGTTATTGCCATTTTATTATTCTTATTTTTCATATTTTTTCTTTTTGTTGTTCTTGAAGAAGTGTCTTTAACATTTCTTGTAATACTGGTTTGGTGGTTATGAATTCCTTTAGTTTTTTTTTTTTTTTTTTTTTTTTTTTTTTTGGTTTGGAAAGCTCTTTATCTGCCCTTTGATTCTACATGATAACTTTGCTGAGCAGAGTAATCTTGGTTGTAGGTCCTCACTTTTCATTACTTTGAATATTTCATGCCAATCCCTTCTGGCCTGTAAAGTTTGTGATTAGAAATAAGCTGACAGTCTTATGGGTGCCTCCTTGTAGGTAGCTAACTGCTTTTCTCTTGCTGCTTTTTAAGATTCTTTCTTTGTCTTTAAGCTTTGGCAATTTAATTATGATGTGTCTTGGTGTGGACTTGTTTGGGTTGATCTTGTGTGGGACTCTGCTTCCTTCCTTATATGGCTATATCCTTTTCCAGGTTAAGGAAGTTTTCCATCATTATTTCTTCAAATAGATTTTCAATTCCTTGCCCTCTTTCTTCTCCATTTGGTACCCCTATAATGCAAATATTGGTATGCTTGATGTTGTCTCAGAGACCCCTTACACTATCCTCATTTTCTTGGACTCTTTTTATTTAGTTGTTCTGATTGGGTTCTGTTGTTCTTATCTTCCAAATCACTGATTCAATCCTCTGCTTCATCTTATCACTGTTGATTCCCTCTAGTGTATGCTTTATTTCATTTATTGTATTTTTCATTTATGACTGGTTCTTTTTCATGTTTTCTTTCTCCATTTTTTTTTCATTGGGGAATTGGGGGAGAGGAACGGCATTGGGGAATTGGGGAAGGGAAACAGACAAATGGCTGTCCCCCTGCTCCTCAGTCTAGCTGCAGAGGACGTTGCCCCACTGGCCCATGTTGGCATTGTCACCGCACCCCTCCTGGATGAGGCAGATCGGTCGCTGGCCTCTGGATGGTCACTCACCACGGCTATTGGCAGCTCACGCTGGCTGCCGGCCACTCACTGCATCCCATGGCAGCCCACTGAAGCAGGGGTTGCAGCCTACACCATAGCCAGGGCTCATACAGCCCAGCTTCAGGTGGAACTGTTGTTAGCTGTAGAAGGCAGTGTCACTGGCCCTCACATGTGGGATCCGAACCAGGTCCACTGGCATCCTAAAACCAGCTCTTCACCAGTGCACCACTTGGCCGGCCCTCTTTCTCCATTTTTATGTTTCGTATCTCTTTGCTAAAGTTCTCCCTGAGATCATTGAGTATTGGAACTCTGGTAGGTTGCTTGTCTCCATTTTGTTCCTTTTCTGGACTTTTGATCTGTTCTTTCATGTGGGACATGTTTCTTTATCTCCCCATTTTGGGTGCCTCCCTGTGTTTGTTTTTATATATTACATAGAGATGCTATGTCTCCTGGTCTTAGTAGAGTGACCCTATGTAGTAGGTGTGCTGCTGGGCTCAGTGACCCAGTCTCCCTGGTCACCTTAGCTGGGTGCTCCAGGTGTGCCACTTGTGGGAATTGTGTGTGCCCCCTGTTGTAATTGAGCCTTGGTTGCTGTTTGCACATCAATAGGAGGAATTGACCCTCAAGCAGATTGGTTGTGAGGACTGGTCATGACTACAGTGGAGGAGCTGCTGTGCAGGGGCTGGCCCTATGAAGCAGAATTCACTTTAACATGGATCTGGTGCCTTCACAGTCTGTCCTTTGGTTGTGTTGTCCTCGGAGGCAGCCAGGTGATGCTCCAGCGCAGTCTATAACCAGCCACTGAGTGTGCCAGAAACAGGGCCTCCTGGGAGTGGCCCCATCACAGGCCAAGTTCAGCTGCAGCCTGTGCCCTGCTTGAGGACACTCAGAATGGGCCACAAGGCAATCTCTAGATGACCACCACCTAAGCTGGGCTTGGAGGTGCCTGGGAGAGGCTAAGCTGCAAACCGAGTCCAACTGCCACGAGTTCCAGGCTTGGGGCTGCTTAGTAAGTAGTACAGGGCATGCCTAGGCCAGATGCTCCTTGTTTGAGGTTTGTGAACCTTTGAGAGACTTTAGGAAAGTTTGAAGCATGAGCCAAGACAGGTCATTTTTATGGAAAACTCTGGAAGCTGCTTAGGTGGGCCTGCAAGTTGGGTGGGGTAGAGTCTCAGGTAATCACCAGCACAGGATGAAGAGTATTAGCCAGGTTGATGGAGACTCAGATATGGCACTAGGCTAAGTCTGCATGCTGAGAGTGGAGGAGGCTTAGCAAAAGAACAATGCCTTCTGGCAACACTTCTGTCTGGAAAAAAGCTGCTTCTCCAGCTCTCACCATGAAACCAGACAATTCATTTACTCTCTATGTCCCTGGCACTTTTCAAGCTGCTGCTCTAGTGCTGGATCTCTGAGTCAGTGAGTCAGTCAGCGAGTAAGTCCATGTGTGGGCCCTTTTAGAGGAATACCTGGGTCTCCAGCTACCCTCTATCTCACTTAGCCACCATCTCTGTTGGTTTTCACAGATAGAAGTTGTGAGGACTTCTCTTCCTGGCACTGGAACCTTGGGCTGGGGAGCCTGTTGTGTGGCTGGGGGTCCTCTTTCCTCAGGAATGACCTCTGTAGCTGAGATATCCCTCCCAATATTAAACCATGGCATGTGGGTGTGGGACCAGCCTGTTCAGCATCTCTGACTCTTTTACCACTCTCAAAGTGGCTTCTCCTGTATGTCCCGTTATAGGATTTCTGTTCAGCTAGCAGGACCTAGCTCCATTTAAACAGGGCAGGCAATGAAGAATGCATTTGGAACTGAGAGGAAATAAATGGCAAATGACAAATGGTATGCTCACTTTCACTTAACACATAGTTTATGAATTATATATATTTCTAAATGTCTTGATGTTTTCTTTGTATGAAAATCCATTCACTCATTCAACAAACATTTATTCAGTGACTGTAATATTCTAGGTACATATGCTTAGCAGACATTATAGCTGTTCCCTAATAACAATTTTTTCGTTCTTTCTATTTTTTTTTAAAGATTTTATTGGGGAATTGGGGGAGGGGAACAGCATTGGGGAATTGGGGAAGGCGAACAGACAAGTTGCTGTCTTTTTGTTCTTCAATCTAGTTGTGGAGAATGTTGCTTCACTGGCCCATGTTGGTATCGTCATTGCACTCTTCCTGGATGAGGCAGATGAGTCGCCGACCTCTGGATGTCACTCACCGCGGCTATTGGCAGCTCACACTGGCTGCCGGCCACTCACTGTAGCCTATGGCAGCCCACTGCAGCAGGGGCTGCAGCCTACACCATCACCGGGGCTCGCACAGCCCAGCTCCAGGTGGAGCCGTTGTTAGCTGTAGAGGGCAGTGTCACTAGCCCTCATATATGGGATCCGAACAGGGGCCGCTGGCATCCCCAAACCAGCTCTTAACCAATGTGCCACTCGGCCGGCCCTTTTCCATTCTTTCTTAATAGTAGATTTTAATTTTGTCTTTCTCTCATGCTTCTCCTGACCATAAACTTCAGGGAAGGCTGGTCACAGCCTCACCTTCAAGCCCAACTCCATGGTGGTAAATCACAATTGGTCTAAATAGGTTTTTGTGACACCATTTCCTTTCTCAGAGATAAGTCTGTCACATACTTCTGGACAATAGGACATGAAGTGTCACCTGAAGAAGGGCATTTAGAATCGATTTTCCCTACCATTTTAAATAATGGTATTCAGAAAGAAATAACCCTCTTCTATTGCTGGACATTCTCATGTCTCCATGTGATGCCTGGAACTTTGGTGGTCATTGTTTGAGGACAGGGAGATAGCATGAAAAAAGCCTGCTATGGGGGCCGGCCAAGTGGCTTGTTGGTTAAGAGTTGGCTTGGGAGCATGACCTTTGAGCATCAGGGCCACTGGTTCAGATCCCACATGGGCCAATGCCACTGCCCTCTACAGCTAAGATGGTGAACAACAGCTCCTCCTGGAGCTGGGCTGCCGTGAGTTGCTGGCGACGGCATAGACTGCAGTTGGACTACAGTGGGCTGCTGTAAGCTACTGTGTGTGGCAGGCAGTCAGTGTGAGTGGCAGGCAGCCGGCGTGAGCTGCCATGGGCAGCTGTCCAATGGCCCAAGACCTATCTTCCTCAGCCGGGAAGAGCACAGTGATAATACCAACGTGGGCCAGTGAAGCGACCTCTTGCATAACTAGACTGAAGAACAAAAGGACAGCAACTTGTCTGTTCCCCTTCCCCAATTCACCAAAGCTGTTCCCTCCCCCAATTACCCAATAAAATCTTTAAAAAAACAAAAACAAAAAAGAACGTGCTGTGCACAGTAGAGTAGGAAATGAAAGCTAATCAAAGAATTAAACCTACAAAAACCACCTCTAGGCTTCTTTTTAAAAAAACCATTTTGAGTTGTTTTTATTCTTGTAGTTAACTGATATGCAAGACTTTTTTGATAACAAATACGACTAAGATACTACCCTTATTGCTAAGAAGTGTATGGTTTTATTAGAGAAACAAGTAAGTAAAATAAAAAATTTAAATTGCTATGATAAAAAAGGATAGTGGTTGAATTCAAAAGCAACATGCCAGTTTCAGGCTAACTATAAAACTAAGTTGGAAAAGAGAAACAAATCAAGAGAAAATGCTTTGTAAAGTCACTTGTTGAAAGGATATACTTCCAAATTTCCCTGAAAATAAAGTCACATAGTGCAATATATTAGACCAGAGCTTTTTCTTTGTCCCAAACTCTTCCTGGTAATAGTAGGAAAAAATTAATAGTTGTTAATTAGTAATCTTTTTCAAATATAAAAATGAAAGAAAGGTAATAAAATCATGTAGTTTTAAGAAACAGCAGCAACTGGTATAATAAGGAAATCCTTTTTTTATCTTAATATTTTTCTCCTCATGAAACATGGTGGTGTATGTATTCAGTGACAACAAATGCATTTTTGTTATTCAAATAGAACTGGTCCCAAATTACAGATTTTTCTCAGATTTCTCTTAGAGCACTCAGTTGAGAATTCTGGTGAGCTGTTTTCTAGTATAATTAAAATGCGTTCTTAATCTTGATTCCAATTGGAACGGTTGGAAGCAGAAACAGATTACCCTACTTTCACAGTTAAGTGAAGCTGAGTGACCCTTATCTGAATCTCAATTTTTCCTTTAGCTTTCATGTGTTCATGAATGCTGCTGCCTCTTATTCGTAAGCTGAATGATGATTTCTATGCTTTGTTTCTTGGAATCATCAGGCTGCTTTGTACAGGCAAATTAAAACAGAGACTTGAGGGCCGGCCAAGGGGCGCATTGATTAAGACCTGGCTTAGGATGCCAGCGGCCCCAGTTTGGATCCCACATAAGAGGGCCAGTGACACTGCCCTCTACAACTAAGATGGTCAACAACAGCTCCATTAAAAAAAAAAATTAAAAAAAACCAAAACACAGACTTGAGCCTTTTTTTTTTTCTCTGAGAAACTCAGGAGAAAAACAATTCCTTTTATTCAATAATAAATGACATGCCAGGCATACTGGCCTTGGGCCTTAGTACTTTCCTTGGCTTCATAGTCTCTTCTTATAGCAATCTGTATGGCTCTTCCCTCAACTTCTTTAGTTGCCCTCTCATTAAGGCCTTTCCTAGCCACCCTATCTAAATTTCATCCCTTCCTCTCCACTTTATATTTCCTTTCCATATTTT
The DNA here is from genome assembly GCA_033961575.1 of Aselliscus stoliczkanus. Taxonomy (NCBI): domain Eukaryota; kingdom Metazoa; phylum Chordata; class Mammalia; order Chiroptera; family Hipposideridae; genus Aselliscus; species Aselliscus stoliczkanus. The sequence continues at coordinate 33,154,778 of CM066731.1, forward strand.
ATTTTTCTTCCTCACCAGTTTTTAGTATGTAACATTATTGATTAGTTACTTATTTATCTTATTGTTTCCCCACCCAGAATATAAACCTCATGAGGGCATGAATTTTTATCCGTTTTCTTTACTGATGAATCCCCAGTACTGTGTAGAGCATAAAAAATACAGTAAATCCTTGGATTGCGAGTAACATGGTTTGCAAGTGTTCTACTAGACAGGCAAACATTTCTAATACATTTTAACATGGTAAATGAGCGATGTTTTGCAATATGAGTAGTTTGTTTCCGGAATGAATTATGGTTGCAAACCAAGGTATTACTGTATTTTATATATGTTGGATTGAGGTTTGCAAAATAAGTTGTTTACTAGTAGGGGCACAAGCTAGGGCACACATGTGTGAGACTGATAAGAGTAAAGTGAAAAGCATGTTTTTGTGTGAAACTTTGAGCGTAACAAAATTGAGTAATAAACACGTTCACCAAAATAACTTCTGGGTATCACCTAAGAGGTAAACAACTCCTGGCAAACAACTTTTGGTTATCACGTAAGAAGTAAACAAGTCCAAGGAAAAGAGGATAAAGGCAAAACTCTAGAGCAATGCCATGAGTAGTCTGACTGGGCACTCCGACAAATACCATCTGTGAGGTGCAAGCCGAGATACTCTGGGACTCTCAGAAGTTCTTTGCAAGACCAGCTTGCCTCGGACCCCTCTTGCGCCCAGTCGTCTCTCCTGGACCAGGGACCTTTTCCATCTCGATTGACTCTGGGATTTGATACATTATTAAATTCCATTTTGTCTTGTATAACCCTCTGTGCTTACCAAGCATTGGCCTCTGGAGGGACATTGGTTCCCACATAAAGCTGTGTCACTCACTCTATCTGAACCTGTGTGTCAGGACTTTGTTTCCCACTCGTTTCATGAGTACCACACAGGGACATAAGGCCCTGCTGAGGAGTTAATATCCCCTTGACTTTCAGGAAGAGACTGAAATGTGGTTACTGCCCTTTCAGGCACTTGCAACAAGTACCTAGAACAGTGCTTGGCATACATAAGTACTCAGTAAATATTTATTGACTGATTTACAGTGGGATGAAGCTTGGTTTTGCAGTTGTAAAGGCCTGGGTTACAATGCATATTTTTCTGTTTGGGCTAGAATAACTCCCTTCACCCCTTTGAACCTCAATTTTTTCACCTGTAAAATATAAATGATGACCTAATAAGGCAGTTTTAAGGGTGTAGTGAGATAGTATAGCCCAAGTGTCTGGTCTTATTGGAGTCATACAATAATTGTTAGTTTTCTCCCTTTCAAATTGAGGGGAGACCTTAGATATTTTTCTGATATTATTCGTCCTCCTTCCACAAACCTTCTTAATGGCTGTTTCAGTCAGTGTTCCAATAGGAAACCCTTTTGAAGGTCATCTGAGGAGGGTTGAGGTCTAGGGGAACATAAGGAATAAAAGAGGATTCCAGGGAATAGCAGGATGGTCACCATCCATAGACCCAAAGAGACAAGAGGAAGAAAGCAGAGTGTTACCCTAGGTTTCCTCACAGAAAGGGAACCAGGGGAATAAATAACCTGATCTTATAGTCCTGTGCCCCTCAGATGATCCCCTGTTGGGTCTCCCTATCACTGTGGTCAGTGATCAAGTAGGGTCCTCCCATAGTCAGAACCTGCAGCTGGAGAAAACAACCTTAAGCAGCATTCCAGGCCAATAAGTGACAATGAGCAGACAGAACCATAATCCGAGGAGAGAGAAGTGGGTCAAGGGAAAGTGTCTCAAGTTGTGCATGTGCATTAGTTAAAAGAGCTCTCCTATAGTTAACTTTTCTTCATTATCATAGTAAAAACACTCTCCTAGGTGGAGATCTAAAATGCTAATGAGACATGGGACGCATGAAGTTGCCTGTGCAGTGTACGACCCGCCTCAACATATTTTGGGGAGGAAAAAGAGAAAGAGGAAGGGGTGGCCTTGAACCTAAGAGCCTATAAAACTGCGATGCCTGTAAGCCTTGGGGGGCCACCTCCATTCTCTTTTGGAGTATGCTCCCCTGGTGCATCAAGTTTTTGCTTTAATAAACTTGTCTCTCTGCAAATCTGTTTTGCTCACTGTCTTGGTTTCTATCCTTAGAGGGGCAAGATGCCCTGTGCCAGTAACATCATCAGACACAACCATAAATCAAGAGGCTGGAGCTCAATGATGTCTGCTATACAGGTTAGCCTCTAGGACAGAAAAACGATGTAAAATGATGGAGAGTAAATATAGGGGAGCAAAAAGAAGCTATCAACCCAGGGCCCTAACTATATGTAAGGCACTTGCTATGCAAGGGATAGAAAGAATAAAGATATAGTCGAGTTCCCAACAGACTCACAGTTGGGTTGGGATGTCAGTCAAATAAACAGAGCTTGAATACGGTGTGATAAGCACCATACAAAAAGCCAGCACAGTGTTATAGGCACATGTAAGAAGCATCTCTTTCACCAAAATGTTGTGGATTTGACTGGGAAAGGCTTCCTAGAGATTAAGGTTGGTAACATAATTAAGAGTCCATTTTAAAGTATGAAAATTTGAGCCCACTTTAAAATGTGACAGTTTTTTTTTTTAAAAGGATGAAATGATCTTCTGTGAAAGAGATTTTTTTCTAATAAAATATAAGATGGGGATAGAACATAGAAGTGAGGATGAGAAGGAAAGGTAGAATGAAAAAAATTTCAAACGTTCTTTCTAGCTTTAACATTTTAATACTTTAGTTTTTTTTTGTCCTGTTATTTTTGAAGTGTGGATCTTTAATAAATACAAAAGAATATAAAATTCTGCAATAATCTCTCTTGTTTACAGAATTTGGTTGTAGGTTTCAATAATAAATGGTCTTTATAAATTTAAGATAACTAAATTTAGGGGGGAATATAATGGTTTGAAAATAAATCATTTAAGTTAATCACATTGTGAAACAAAATAATGCAAAAAGGAAATAACTATTAAAAGACTAGTTTGTGTTGATGTTCATACAGTTCCTTTATTTAACATTCTCTTTGTATTCCTTGTTCTATTTTCCAAAAGCTCTCTATGACACTACATCTTGACAATTTCTGTCAAACGCAAAGCCATTACATAGTAGCTGTATATGGTCATAAGAAAGATACCTATGGATGGAATTTAAGGTTAGGGTATACACACAGTAGGGAAGCCCAATGGCATATGGTCTTTGGGAACAGATTGGGAGGAAAGGGTTGCAAGAGGGAAGGAAACAAACTTTCCTTGAGTATTTTTCCAGGCACCACAATTTGTCTAGTTTGCCAGGTTACCCAGTGGAATAGCCGGCAAGACCACAGTGCATTGAATCTGGCGCCCTGAGAAATCTCACTGCCGTAATTATTTTCTTTGTAATTAGACATAATTATTGTGAAATGTAATGAGATTGTCCACAGTCAAAATCAAAAAGAATTTCCAGAAGTACCCTTAGTACTGCAGCTAGCAATGTCCAATGGCTGGAGGAAAATATAACTAACAATTATAAACAGAACTAGAGAGGGAAGCTTGCATGGGCAGTTAGTAGTACTTCAAAGGGCTGCGCCAAATGTATCCGTGAGAACTCCAGAAAAACGAATCAAATCGAATTGGGGCAAAAACAATGAGGGCCCCTGAGTAGTGCCAACTCCAAGGAATGTACCCCCCGCCCCGTTTAGAGTGGCTCTGGGTCCTGACTAGGCCTTGCTCTCTCTAGCTCTCTCAAAGCATCCTCCTTTTCCCCCGTCCCTGCACTAAGGCGCGCTCCTCCCCCCGCCCCCGAACCCGCCCACCCTGCCCGGAGCCCGGCCCCGCCCACTGTGCCAGGACGGCTGCCGGCCCCGCCCACCCTCCCTGGACCGCGGCCGGCGGCGGAGGGGCGGGGCGGTCCGGGAGGAGCGGCGGTCCGGGAGGAGCCACGCTCCGGAGCGGGAGGAGGATCCGCTGCGGAGTTACGGGAAAGTTGTTCCGAGTTCCTGGAGTTTCCCTCTGTGGTTCCTGGGCCCCGCCGGCCAGCTCCCCGGCTTCTGCCCTCCCCCAGGCCTTCGCCGCCCACCAGGACCTTCCTGCCCCCCGGCCGCCATGGAGCAGCCGCCGGCGCCCAAGAGGTACCGAACGCGGGGAGCGGGGAGCGGGAGGGAGGCGGCGGCCGCGGGGCGGGGGCGGCTAGGCCGGGCCGGACCGTGACCGCCTCCCCGTGCGGGGCGCCGAGCCCGGCCTGCCGGGGGGTCTGGGCCCGGGGCGAGAGGGCTGGAGGGGGGCGTCCCGTCGCCTGCCCCGCGGCCGGCCTGGCGCGCGTGGAAAGTCTCTGCCGGGCTCCCCGTGGCCAGGCGCCCGGGGCGGGCAGAGTTTCCCCTCGTGGCGAGTCCACGAAGCCAGGCAGACGTCAAACGAGGACATTAATGGGCTTCTTACAGCCATGGAGGCTCCCTTGTCAAATGTTCTGTATAATATTCCCTTTTTGATTTTTTTTTTTGAGAAGGCGGGTTGTTTATTTACAGTGTAAGGAATTAAGTAGTAACAGCTCCACGGCCTGTAGAACTTGTGGCTGTGCTGCACTGACAGGTGTTCCTCCCCCCTCAAGTTCAGTCGTATTTATGGACGTAAGGCAGGATACTGACGTTAGCACCCCTCCCCCACATAGTTTTGTTTTGGGTTTTTCGTTTAGCATATAAAAATAGTGATGCTTTGGTGTGTACTGTTAGTTTATATTTAATCTTTGATATATTGGAGGTGTAAGAGTACAAAGTAGAGAGTTTGAGCTAATGTTTGAAATGATCTTGAGAAGCTAAATCAAGGCTATCCATTTACTTAAGATCATAATGTGCATTCCCCTCCCCCCCCAATGAATCAGTCAACTAACTGATGTTGGATAAAACATTTAACTTCAGTTTTTCGTTTTTAGTTTATAAGAGTACTAATCTCTGTCCCAGATAGTCCTGTTGTGAAGATGAACGAGTTTGTGTTTTTTGATACCTAGAGATCTTTAGATGAAAGGTGGTGTATTCAAGAACAAGAAATAATTGAAAAGGTAGGAACTCTGTGAGCCATTGTGAATTGGGTGACTAGACATGTGAGCCTTGAGGCCTGGAAACCATCTGTTCAGGTGAAAAGGGGGGCAGTGTGTGTGAGAGAGAGAGAGAGAGAGAGAGAGAGAGAGGTTTCCCAAACAGTATCATACAGAGCCCTTGATAGATTCGTGTATGGCATTTTGTAAAGTGTCTGAGTTCTAGTATTGATTGGGCACCCAGTTTTAATACTAGTGAAGAAAACGGAAAACTTTTTTTTCCCTTTTTTGTTTTGGAAGTGATGTAAGGGTCACCTCTGAGCGAGCACCATAAGGCCAACTTGAACAACTCTTAACTTGAATAGAAGACCTCTATTTTGATTAGCTCCACTCTTAAGTTATCAGAGTTCCTCTATAGAGGTAAGAGAACCTCTGCCTTTACAGGTACATTAGAGAACCTGAAAGGGTCAGGGTGAAGTGTGGGTGACTTATATTTTTTAAAGCAGTGGTTGCACATTTAACAGACTTAGTTTTAGCTCTCTTCAGAGAGACATGTTAATCCAGGGAAGCATCTCTGCAGGACAAAAGATAAGTAACAATCCCATATAGCTTAAATTTTTTTCATAGCATTTTCATAATAATCATTTAATCCTTATAGGAACCTCATTGAGTAGGTTGGATATCAGGCGTTAATCCTATTTTGTAGATGAGGACACTAAGAGAATTTGCCCCATGGAAGGCTATGAGAGAGATGACATAGTGAGTTTTTGTATTGTTCCTATTAATTGTTACCTTCTAATGAAATAGAACTACCATTTTTGAGGTCATACTGTTTGCCAGGAACTTTATAGATGCATTCCTTTATTTTATTGTCTTAAGAAATAGGAATCCTGGTCCAGCAGCGTATTATTATGCTAGTTCTAAATTTAATTTCTTCATCTGTAAAATGTGTTGTGAGGAGTAAATGAGGTCATATGAGAAGCACTTAGCATAGTGCTCTAGAATGTTGTTAGTTTATGTTTTCCTTACTAAATGAAGCTCAGAGAAGTTAAATAACTTGGTCAGGTGGAGGAGGTGCCAGAATCCCCAGATTGGCTGCAGAGGCTGTGCAGCCTCTCACTGTGTGCGGCAATGCCTCCTTTTGAAACCCTTGCTTTTCTAAGTATTCCGTGATGTGGTGGTCATCTCTTTCTACATTTTTCTGGTCCCTTTTGCTTGTTCTCTTCTTAATCACTGTAAGAATGGCCCTTTGCTTTTCTGCCTTGAGTAGCACTTTCTTAAGGCTCAGACATTTTTACTTGGTCATATTTGTGTTGCTGATGTTCAAGTCTGTATGAGCAGCAGCTGCTGCTCAGTTAGTATTTTTGATTTTTTCATGTAGATCCACTCTTTCATTATCCCATCTGGGTTGTCACTAGATCCTATTAAATTTTTCATCAAAAAATGTATGGATTAATTTTTTCCCCCTTTTGATTTTCAATACTTCTACCCTCCCTATTCCAGGGTTTTATGACCTTCACACATGATTTACAGCAGTGCCTTCCATCTGAGCAACTGTAGTCCAGTGATTTTCAAAAATTTTAGTAGCAGAAGGGCTCTGGGGTAGGGCAGGGCACCGGAACCTGGTCCCCAGTGCCTTGCCTCCTTCTCTTCCCCTTTTGCTGTCCTCCAGAACCTCCTAATGACCCATGTTTGCTTTAATTCATCCTGCTCATGGCTTCTGATTTATTTTTCTAAAACAGCACCTCATTCATACTACTCCTTTTTTGGGAGGATCAGGTAGGGTTGGGGCACACTAGTCAGTGTCGTACCCAAAGCTCCCATCACTTAATTTCAGCCTTAACCTTCAGCCTTCTGTTACTATTCTCCAAGATCAGTCTATCCCAAAGTTTCTCTTTTGTTCTTTATTTAGGTTGTAGGCTGTGGGTACTTCCACCTTTGCCTTTGTTCATGCTTTTCCTTTGGAAAAGCTATAAAATTATGTTATTTTTTGCTAGTAACCTATGTTTTAGTCTTCCTTCCAGGCCTACTTCATAAAGTTATCTTATTTGAGTACTTTCTAGCCTAAGATACTTCTCAGTATTCCTTATGTGATACCCACTTGAGTATGTGCCATGGTCATATTGGACTTTATTAATTATAAAAAGTTTAGACATCCGAAAGATAATGGGGACTAATTTAATCATACTTGTGCATCATTACCCTGCTTTAGAAATAAAATATTACCAATTCAGTTAAAGCCCCCTAAGTATATCTGTTCTCAATTGCATTCTTCCCTGTTCCCCAGAGGGCTCTTACTGTCCTGAATTGGGTATTTGTCAATCCCATATGTGTCTTATTGTTGTTCAGCATGTTGTTCGTATATATCTGATGTAGTGTTAGGCCTGGGTGTTAGTCCCAGCTTTGTGCAGACTTTGAAATTTGCTTCTTTTGGTATCATTGTTCTCCTCTGGGTACTGTCGATTCCAATATGCAGCCAGATCTGAGAATCATGACTAGATGATCTTTAAGGCTCCTCTTCCCTTCACATTATTGATTTGGTCTTCCCAACAAGTCATGTGTTAAACATAAGCAGTTGATGTGGTCACTCATGTCACTGACATGAGGTACCAGAATGGCTTTTAGATTTCCCAATTTCCTTAACAGAGGTCTGTCACAGAGGTCTTCAGAAATCTTTATTAAAGTGAAGTCTCTCTGGGAAGGGAAATCCATGAAATGGTTATTAATTATTAGCATTTTGTAGGTTGAATTTATCAGATTCCTTTGTAGGGGAACTTCTAGCTGAGATAAAAATGACCACAGAATAGGTAAGTTTGATAGGTAGAAAGGAAATGGCCAAAACATGGACTCTTCACCAAGTGGAACATTCATAGGAAAGGAGATGGTCTCTATGGTAGACAGCTGGGCAGCAATGAGAACTCTGATTGCTGGAGGGTAGGTAGTTATATACAATATGGTCAAAGAGAGGATAGAATGTCATTGCTGGAGAGGTAGAGGTATACTTTCCTCAGTTAGAATAAGGGATTAATAGTTATTAAAAATTAAAAATTCTTTGCTTAAGGTATATTTGAAGGAAAAGTTGTGAAGCAGTGAAAAACACTGAAAGGATAATAAGAGTAAGTTACAGAAGCTTACTCTCAAGACGGATGAGGGAAGTTCTTTGATTTCAGCTATAGTTAGATTCTGTGGCAAATTTTATTTTTTTATAGTACGAAAAGGTAGTTTGGGGGAAGTTAAGTTGAAGATTGAAGTCAAAACATTAGGGTTACAAAGTGCATTCACATAAATGAAGAATGAAGGCAAGAAAACAATCATTTCATATGGAAAAATGTTGCTATGAATGAATGGATTAGCAGCCAGAAGATAGATGGTTTGGAATGCAAAAGCAAAGGTGAAGGGATGAAGATGTAGAATGGTAAAGTAGCAAGTATTCATATTTTCCTCAGCACATAGAGCCCGCATCAGCCTGTAGTATGAATAGCCCTGACCTTAGGTCAGAAATGAGGAATGGAGATATATAGACAGCAGGAAACTCTCAACTCTCAGTAATTGAGTTGAGCAGGACAAAGCAACAAACCAGATAAGTCGATGGTAAGGTATCAGCAAAACTGTGAAGACATTGCAATGAGAGAGGGGTGGACTTCATTTTCTGTCTATAGTCCTAATTCATGTATCCTTGGAATGTTAGAAAGTGAAATTCTTGTGTGCTTATTATCAGAGAGATTCACAAAGTGGGACATGGTTGTTGAGAAGTTGAACTCTAAGAACTCTCAAAAAAGTAAAGGTAGTAGCCTCAGAAGGAGACCCTGGGGAAGCTCCTAACTTTAGAGGCAAGCAACTGGAGGAGGTATTCTTAGTCCAAGAGGAAAAGAATTGAGCAAACAGGAACATCTGTTTATATCAGTGACTTGGTCCCTAAAGCATATGCTCCCTTTGGCTTTTCTTGGTTTATATGGGGTTGTACCAGCTCCCTTAGAGTTGATTTGAGCCCTGGAAATGGGATTAGTCAATTGACTCTTCCTTCTTAGAGAGAGGAAGTGTCACAATAAAATCTGGAGCAGTTCCTGGTGAGCAAACTAGTTACACATTAAGACAGTAAATAAACTCAGTCTTCAGTCAGCTCTAGGCAATGATTAATTTATTCACTGCTCTGTAAGGGGTTGAAATATGGCATGATTAGTACTGAAGGATTTGTTAGAAATACAAAGAAAAAGGTAAACATTTATGAAACACATCTAGGGTGAAATTTGTTTTTTGACATAATTTAAATGCTCATTCCAGAAGTATGTATCAGTGAAGCTTTAATAATAAAAGGTTTAAATTGAGTACTTCTTGTTTGGATTTTAAGGGGGAAAACGTGCTTAGAATTTAATTTTTCTGATTTCAAAGAAGTCTGTTGAACTAGAGGTACTGTCACTTCAGGCCAGTGGCTTTCAAAAAGTAATTTTAAAAAAACTATTGATGATAAGACCCAATGCAGACCCACATATATAAAAAACTAAAATAGAAATTTCATGAAATGTACTATGAGCATTGTTTTCTGGTAGTTTTCTATTTTCTGTTCTGTTCTATTTCATTGAAAAACTGCTGGTCATTATCCACCAAATTATTTCCGTGGCCTATTAATGGGTTGTGATTGCAGTTGGAGAAAATGTTGTTGTATGTAGTAGGGACAGTCAGGAAACTGATTTTATTTCTGATTCCATCCTAATACTTAGAAGCTTGATGATGGCATTGTCAAAGGAATCCAGAGTGGTATAACAACCTGTATATGCACTAGAGATAGTCTTTAAGATTCTAAAAGGCAGAAAGGTGAAAGAGAGAGAGGAAACTGTCATTTGAAAGGTACTGTATTTTTTTTTTTTTAAAAAGATTTTATTGGGGAATTGGGGAAGGGGAACAGACAAGTTGCTGTCCTTTTGTTCTTCAGTCTAGTTGTGGAGGACGTTTCTTCAACTGGCCCATGTTGGTATCATCATTGCGCTCTTCCTGGGTGAAGCAGATCAGTCGCCGGCCTCTGGATGGCAGCTCACCATGGCTATTCGCAGCTCACACCAGCTGCCAGCCGCTCATGCTGGCTGCCAGCCACTCACTGTAGCCTATGGCAGCCCACTGCAGTAGGGGCTGCAGCTGTGCGGTCCCCAGGGACTCACAGCAGCCTAGCTCCAGGTGGAGCTGTTGTTCACCATCTTAGCTGTAGAGGGTAGTGTCACTGGCCCTCATATGTGGGATCTGAACTGGGACCTCTGGCGTCCCAAGCCAGCTCTTAACCAACACGCCACTCGGCTGGCCCAAAGCCACTATATTTTGAACACTTTATATATATCCCAATTAAAGTATGGAAGAATGCAAAATGATTATGATGTCTGACAGAGTTCACAAAGAAAAATGGAATACATAAAGGTTGTTAGGAGGGAAAAGCTCATTTGCCTTCTGGTGTAGAATGACCCCATGCATTGGAAACATCCAACTGTAATTATGGTGACCTCAATTTCTGACTCCCTACCAGATCCACTCTCTATAACTACCAAAGGTCTTTCGCTATTCCTCCTAAAGAGAACATTTATATGACCTGACAGAAACTTTCTTTTTTATTTGTCCCAAGCTTATTTTTTGTTGTGATTTTGTTTGAATTGCCTGATATGTTAGGATTATTCTCATTTCAAGATGCTTTTATCTCTTAGAACAAAGATTCTATATTTGAAATGTCTTATTACAACTTTTTTTCTATAGAGTCTCAAATTGAATAAATGAAAGTAATAAATACATAAACAGACATGTATGAATATAAAAATAAGATCATTGTTTGCATGCCATGAATATTAAACTGTATATTACCTTGAACTTCTTAAAAGTACATCCGAGAATATATCTTTAGAAATGACTTTGTAGCTTGCGACAACGTGGATGGATCTTGAGATTATTACGCTAAGTGAAATAAGTCAGAAAAAGTTGAGAACCATGTGATTTCATTAATATGTGGGATATAAAACTGAAATCAACAAAGGAACAAGACAAACAAAGACACAAGAACTCATAGACACAGACAACAGTTTAATGGTTACCAGAGGGTGAGGGGAGGAGGAGGGTGGTAGAAGAAGGTAAAGGGGGTCAAATACATGGTGATGGAAGGAGAACTGACTCTGGGTGGTGAACACACAATGTGGTATATAGATGATGTATTACAGAATTGTATACTTGAAATCTATGTAACTTTACTAACCATTGTCAACCCAATAAACTTTAATTTAAAAAAAAGGAAAAAAAAGAAATGACTTTGTAGTAAAATGAAAATTACAGAGAGCTGTTAATCTGATACCAGACATTTTAGTAAAGAGGTGAAATTGAATAAATTTTTTCAGATATTTCAGATATCTTGATGTAAATATTGATATCTTGATATACACATACACAAACACACCCACTTATAAAATTGGGGAAATTGTTGAACATACGTGATTCCAAGGATGAGGTAGTTTCTGTATTCAAAATATAGAGGACGTATTATTATTCTCTGTCTGGATCATCTTTTCATTTTTAGGATTCTTGATTTCCTGAAATCATGGGACCTAGAGTCCTATAATTGGAAAGGAATGCTCATTAAAATTATTTCTATAGTTTTGGTGAGCTTTCTATATATTTGAGGAAAACATAAATGAAAGGTAGCTAATTTCCTTGACTCTTTGTTTCCTGTCTCTGTTGGGTTGCCCCATTCTCCTGTTTCTTTCTGAAAACTGTTTACTCACTGATCATTGCTCATAGCAGAGATTGACTGTCAGCCTTGAGTTCATTCATTTTGCTCATTTAGCCATGTATTCAGAAATTAATAATTAACTGCCTTTCAAATGCCAGTGTTGGGAAAACTGTTCTATGAAACGGATGGGATCTTTGCACTAATAGAATATATACTCTAGTTGGAGCTTGAGCTATGAAGGGTAGAAGTAGCAGGTATTGACAAAGAAAAATGGTAGAACCTGCTTAATAGGGCAGTGGGAGGAAGCTTCTCTGAAAAGGGTAATACTTAAGCTGCTACAGGAGGTTGAGAAGTTATCCATGTTAGTAGCCAGAAAGAGTTCCAGGTAGAGGTAAAAGCTATAAGAAGACCCTGAAGGTAGGAAAATATTTATTGTGTGGGAGCGATTGGAATGAGGCCACTGTGACTTGGTTGTGGAATGAGAGAAAATGGTTTATGAGGTCGGAGAGAGGCCGTGGATTCATTGATGCAGGCCATGGAAAGGAATTTGGGTTTAAGTTGGAGTACAGGGTGGTGTCATTAAGCAGAATTTTAAACAGTTTATGTGTTTAAAAGATCATTCTGGTTGCTTTGTGTCAAATAGGTTGTAGAAGGCTAAGAATAAAAGCAGGGAAACAAGTTAGGAGGCTATTGTAATAGTTTATGGTTAGAGACTGTGGAATCAATGGAGATGGAGAGAAGCGGTCAGATTTAAGTTGTATTTTGGGGTTAGCAATGAAGGATTTACTGAGAGACTAGATGTGGGGAGTGAGGAACAAAAAATCAATTGTGGCTCCTTGGTTTTGGATTTGAGCAACATGGGGGTTGGGGGGATACTGTGAGAGGAACAGGTTTGGGTATCTATAGTCTCTTTCTTAGAATTCCAAACTCACAAAGTTAATTCCATTTGGCCCAAAATGTGGTATTAGATGTTTCTCTTAGAAAAAGAAGTAGGTAGGGAGGAAATTATGGGCACTGACTTCTTTTTTATAAACTCTTGTTTTCACTGCACTAGACTAGAGTATTGGAAATATACCAAGCCTTTGTTAGGTGTTGAAATGTTCAGGTGTCCTGGTAACTTGCAGTTAAAAGAATCTTTTTATTATAAAATAAAACATAAGTGAAAAACAAGTGTTTGGCTTGATGAAATACTGTAGGGCAGACACCTTTGTAATCACCAATTAGGTTAAGAAATAGAACTTTGCTACCCTCCCTAAAAGTCCCTTTTGAGCGCTCCATCCCAATCATAGCTGCCTTTCCCCATAAGAAACCATTATTCCGACTTTTATAGGAATAACTGAAGTGTGCATTACAAGACTCTAGATTAGTCTTGCTGATTAAAAAATAGTTTTTATATGAGTTGTCACATTTAATCTTTGGGTTAGTCTTCCACCCACTTTGTTGTTGAATCCAGGCTGTTTGAATTGCTTCCCACAGTTCTGCACAACCTGGATTTTGCTGACTGCTTACTCAAGGCGCAGTTAAACATGATACTTTTTCCTCCAAATGGGCTGTGGATCCAGAGAATGGATCAGGCTCAGGTTTGATTCCTTCGCCATTGTTATGGGTGTTGCTTCGCTAGACTATACTGGTCACTTAGTGGCAAGTAGTCTGTCTTTTTTGTGATGTGAGCAGCTCTTGATGGTTAGTGCTTATTTCTGTTTATTCATTGGGTGTTCCAAAATAGTGAATTCTAAATACATCATTTTATTTTCATTTATTAGTTGGAATTTTTTGTAGAGTCCTTTCCCTCATCTGCTGTTTGGTTACCCAGTGGTATAGATTATAAAGGAAAGAAAGGATAAATGCTTGATTGTTTCTCTTTATTTACCCACTTTCAAGATAATGAATCAGTGCCCTATTTTCCTCCAAAGGGACCAATTCTTTTTTTTTTTTTTTCATTATGAGCTGATGGATTTAAACATATTTGATGGATTTTAATTCATTGGAGATACTCTCTTTGAATCTCAAAATGTGCCATCTTTTTGGAGGTGATAGTCTCTTCAGGAGACAATAAACATGACTTTAGTTGTCTTTGATCGCTTCCTCGTCTTGTCCATTTCCTGTCCTAGATCTGGAGTCAAATGTTTCTCTAAGAAGTCTAGCTTTCTTTTAGTGAGAAATGGTATTTCAAGACTCTAGGCATTAATATGGTGTTATTTTTAAATAGCATTTTATTCATAGGTAGGAGAACTGACTCATTTTTTCTAATTATGGGCTATTCTATCAAAAAATGTGATGGCACTTGCAGTTTTGAGTTTTTTTCCTTGGATAATATCTCCCTATAAATTTATGTTTCTAAGTTTGGGCCAGAAATTGGACCATCTATGGACAAATTCTGTGGTAGAGACTATTTCCAGTGGACTTTTATCTTCATGTTCTCCCTATCTTACTTACTGTGGTTACCCTTACTGTATCCTAATATCCAGCCTTACTTCTTTCTCTAAATGTTTCAGGTGACCTAGTTTCTTCTTTTCTTAAATGAGAAAGATATGGAAAATAAAAGAATCCAAGACAAACGACACCATTAGTTATAAGATCAGATTTCAGGCCTTAGTTTTTAAGGTAGAACTTTAGCCTGCCTTGTCTTGCATACATAAAAATGTATCTGCATACAAACAAGATTCAAGGGCATCTTGAGGATGCTTTACAAATGTAACCCTAACTGACTACAGTATGATGAATTGCAAAATGAAGCACATCCAGATGTTAAATGCCATATGTTACACCTTTTTGTTTTGATATTAGCCCCTCTTGTTAAGTATCTTTGTGCTTTTGAATAAATAAAATGAGGTGTTTGTCTCAGTGACATAGTTGACAATTTACATTTGTCAGTGTGTCACATAACTTTAGAAAGAATTAGTTTTGGTATAATTACTTAATGTATTAAAGACATTAGGTTTTACATATAAGTTGATATGTGAATTAGTCTGTTATTTTGCAATCAGATAGCAGCCAGTAACCATTTTCAGTGATCATCTTTTCAAACATTTTTAATAATCATTGAAATTTGGATCATAGAAAGAGGTTGGAGACAAATGATTGCTCTAAATAAAATTTGTGGTTCATATAATTCCTAAGAATTATTAAGAGACAAGTGTCAAATTAAGCAATGGAATACCAGAAAATTCCGGTGGAAATTAAAAATATATATACTGATTAACTCTTAGAAGAAAGCATTTTGATGATTTTTCTTTTCCTTGTAGAGTGACATTTCCTTCTATATGTTTATTCTCATTGCATATGTTCAAGTTTTTTCCTCTTTTTTCTAATAGAAGAGAGTTCAAGTACCAGGTCAATAAGAAAATGGGATTCCCGCCTCCCCAACCTTATATACGGACTTTAGTACTTGACTAGTTAGCTTTAATTAATATTAATAAAAAACTCATGTGATGTAAAAGAGCCTGCCAAATTAGTGATATGATGAAAACTTGAAAGATAATTTAGCATCATTGCGAAGTATGGTATAGCATGTAATGGATTTTCTAAATAAATTATGTAAACCACTTTCAGCATTAGACTTCAAAATGTTTAAAAAACACTTTCAAAACAACTAGTTTTGATGGAAATCATTCCCAAACGAAGACATTTGACCCAGTTGTCTGAGACTGATCATTTACTTTCTTGATCACTTACTATTATTTTTTATGAACTTTAGTTCATATAAACAGACACAGAAACAGTTCATAGTTTTTGTTCATAGAAACAGTCAAGTGTGCTCTTTTGATGTGTTTGAAGCTTTGTTGCTGCATGTAGCTGTTTTTTTTTCCCTAAACCTAATCTTGTCTTTTACTGTTATCTGTCATTTCTCATTGCTTTATCCTTGTCTAAACTGCTACTTATCTTAGAAATAATCATCTGACCTGACAGTACCTTTTCCTTTCCCAGAGTACATGTTCTTTGTGTCAGTTTTTGCTTACCAGAGGCCTTTTTCTCTTCTGGGCTCATAGTACATCTTGAAATAATTTTTTAACTAAGATGAACATTATTGTGCAGTGAAGGAGAGAAAAAAAATTACTCCAATCTTTCCCAAGTTTCTAAAATTTATTTGAAAATGACCAAATTTTTTGCATCAGAAAAGAATAGGGTTGGGCTGGCCGAGTGGAACGGTGGTTAAGCGCTGGCTTGGGAAGCCAGCGGCCCCGGTTCGGGTCCCACATATGAGGGCCAGTGATACTGTCCTCAAAAAAAGAAAAAAAAAAAGAATAGCGTTTTACTTTAAAAAGCCCATAAAATTCCTAAGTTAAAAAACTTTCTGTTATATTGAAATATTACTTAGATTTTGAGGAATCATGGTATTACCAAAGTGAATTAGAGTTTTGGAGGGTATATATACTTGTGTGTATATATATCTATATATCTATATATATATCTATATCTATATATATATATATATATATATACCTGTACAAATACAGTAACATTACATTTATAGTAGTTTATTTTTATAGTAATTTATTTTTAATTTCTATGGGTAAAGTATTGAGGCTATTTATCTTTTTTATAATGATCAATCCTTATATAGTTATAGTAGTTTATTTTTAGTTTCTTAAAATGATTGATTTTTTTTTTTTCCCTATTAGATACTGCAGGGATTTTAACATTTTATTTTCATTTCTGAGAAACCAAAACCAAGCAGGTAAAAGTAATCCCAATTTAAAAAAGTAACAATTGTTATCACAGAGCACCAAAATCATGAACTATTTCTTAGTGTCTTCCTCTTAATTTGTTTACAAAGAACCACAGAGAAATACTGAGAAATGACTTCATATGTGCTGTTGCTGAGAAATCAAGTGCTCGAGAAGTCAAGCAAAATAGCGTCCATCTGTGCAAACAGCTGCAAACAGGCAGTCTCCACAGCACCCCTAACTCTATTCATAAATGCCTTGCAGAAGTCAAGAATACTGAATGCTACAAATGTTAATATTGTCAGAGTTTAAATTTTCCTTCAAGTTACAATTTTATTAATGTAGTTACACTTTTAGTTAATGTATTAATGTTTGGGATTATTGCAGTGCTAGTATTCTTCTAGGGATAGGAATGAGGAGTTGTGAGTAGCTAGAGACGAAAACCTCATAATTTATCTTCAAAATTCGAGGTGTAGGGAATTAAATGAAGAAGAAAATATGTGAGTAAATCCAGTTTTTAAGCATAGGTAGTATTTTTGGCACAAATCATAGTGAATTTTTCCGTATGACAGGTACATGGGTAGACTATGGCAAGTTTCGTATAGAAATATCCTCTTTTATTTTTAATCAGTTAAAGGTTCTGTTCCCTTTTTTAGTTCTCAAATCTAGGTATGGTTGTTGAATCTGTATGAAAAGATTAAAAGTTATAAGACTTACAGGCCTGTATATTTCTTATAAAATTATTTAAAATTTCTATTTTAGTAGGACATGAATGTATTGCAGCATTTTCAGAGAACATTTTTTTTTTTTTTTTGAGGGCAGTGTCACTGGCCCTCATATGTGGGACCTGAACTGGGGCCGCTGGCCTCCCAAGCCAGCGCTTAACCACTGCTCTACTCGGCGGGCCCGATTGCAGCATTTTCAGATGCTCTATGTGTCTACATTTTCTGGATTGGTGTTTTTTGAAAAATGAGTTATTAAGAGAGTGAATGCAATAACATGTCTAAGGCTAGGGAGTATGTTGTTGCAGTGTTTAACTTTGTATAGTTTTTTTTTTATAAGAAATTAAAAGGACTATCACTTTCCAATTGAGAGTAAGTGAAAAAATTTGTAGAAAATAAAAATGAAAGACAGCAAGGATGAAGGAAGGAAAAAAAATCTCAGCTTCTTTTGCTTTAAAGTTCTTTGCCAGGAAATTATAATTTTAGAGTACTTTTGGGCAGTGAGCCCAACCTGAAAGGAAATGGTATGATAGAGTTGAAAAACAAGATTTTAATTTAATTTTAAATTCTTCTAACTAACCATTGTATAGTATTTTCTTAGGCGATTTCAGCTCATTCTAATACCAATAATTAACTCCCCATAAATTTTAATAACAGTTTTATAAAAGTAAGTAAACTATGAGATCATCAAATTACATCTGTTTTATTATTAAAACAGTGATACTAGTGAAACAATTAAGAGCCAGGGTTTTTGAGTCAGCTAGACCTTGGTTTTAACCTTAGGTCTCTCCTTTACTGCAATGCAATGGTGGGCAAGTTACTTAACTTTCCTAGATCTCAGTATGTTCACTTGTAAAATGGAGGTTTTAATAAATAGTACCCTCTCTTTTGATTTTGTGAAGATTAAATGAAATAGTGGTTGTAAAGCATTTGTTTCTGAAGACAGTTTCCAAAGTGTTTCAAAAATGTGTTTGGCATTGTCAACACCTTTTGAAGAAACATGTAACTTTCCAAGGGAATAAAAGGACAATTTACACTTGGATACCTATGTTCTAGTTGAATTAAAAAAAAGAAAAAACAACAACAATGTTATTACTTTAGAGCGAAACATCTACTAAATATTTACAAAATGCTTGTCCTTTGAAAAGCTAAAGGGAACAGAGAAAAAGATCCTTGAATTTTATTAGCTTGAGATAAAATATACTTCTTGTTGTTGAGATAGAAAAGATGTTTGATTTTGTGGATTCAGGATGAGACTCATTATTGTGTTATTTAGATAATGTTCATCATTGAAGGCTAACTTTGAGATTTTTTGACATTGTTTAGTAGTGGAATGATTAAGAACTAAAGGATGAAAACTTCATGTTTTAAAGATATTTGACCTTTCTAACAGTATTCAAGATGAAACTGCTGGGGTCGAAAACTAGAACTTAATTTTAAATGAGATATCACTATAAGGTGAAGCATAGTGCTTAAATAGCACATAGCAATAATAACAGCATGACTTGTAATAACAGTATGACTTATTAAATAGCTAATGCCGTATTAATAGTAATAAAACTACCAATAGTGTGATCATTAAAATATAAGGAAATTTACCAGAAGAGAAAAAGAAACTGAAAATTACAGAGCTAAAATGAGGCAGAAGTTCCTTTATGAAGAAGGAATCTCTGTTTTTGCAGACAGAATTTATTCTTGTCTAATGGATTTGCACTGGCTAGGTCCTCTTCTCCATTAGTTTCATAAGAGATCTACTCAGAGGGCATAAGCTAATTATTTTTCACTGGAGGAGCTAGATCTAGCAGTGTAGAAAGCCTTATTTTGTGTCTCTCTTTAAAAGTCTTTGGCCAAAACAAACAACACAAATAAAAAATGGACAAAAGGCTTGAATAAACATTTTCTACAAAGAAGATACACAGATGGACAATAAGCACATGAAAAGATGTTCAACATCACTAATCATTAGGGAAATACAAATCAAAACCACACATAATCTTTAGGATGGCTATTATCAAAACAAAACAAACAAAAACCAAAATAACAAGGTTGTCTAGGATGTGTAACAATTGAAACCCATGTACATCGCTGGTGGGAATGTAAAATAGTGCAGTCATTATGGAAAACAGTGCGGTGGTTCCTTAAAAAATTAAACATACAATTAACAATGATACAGCAATTCCATTTCTGGGTATAGACAGAAAAACATTGAAAGCAGAGATTGAAAAGAGATTTGTACACCAGAGTTTATTATCAGCATTATTCACAATAGCTAAAAGGTGGAAGCAACCCAAATGTTCATTGATGGATGAATGGATAAGCAAAATATGGTATATAATACATACTGGTATATTATTCCACCTGGAAAAGGAATAAAATTGTGATACATGCCATAACATCGATGAATCTTAAGAACATGCTAAGTGAAAGAAGCCAGACACAAAAGGATCCATATTGTATAATTTCACTTATATGAGGTACGTACAGTGGTCAAATTCATAGAGACAGAAAATAGAATGGTGGTCACCAGGGACTGGGCAAGGGGGAAGTGACAAGTTGTTTAATGGCTAAAGAGTTTATTTCTTCGGATGATGCAAAGTTCTGGAAGTGCATAGTGGTGATGGTTGCACAACAGTGTGAATACACTTAATGCTACTTAATTGTTCACTTGAAAATAATTAAAACAGTAAATTTTATGTTATGTATATTTTACCACCAAAAAAACCAACAACAACAAAAAAACCTTGAAAGCATCTTGCTGTGCTTTCTTTCTCTTGACTTTTACCTCAGTCTTTCCCAAGTTAAAGTGACATCCTTAGCAGAAGTTACAACCTGTCCACAAACTTGCAAACTGCTGTTCCAAAGCTGGAATCAAAGACAAAAGAAAGGAAGAGGACTAAATATAACTCCTTCAATTTTCTACCTTACGTCTTTTATGACTGGGCTGTTTCTTGTCTGGGGCTAGTTTGCATTTTGTTGTTAGTAGTCTTTTCAGAAAAAGCTTTAACTTCTGACTAGCTTCAGAGATCTGGTCCTCTAAATTTGCAGTTTCTTTTCCTGTTCTACCCTTAGATTTTTATATAATTTTACACAAATGATTTCATCTACTTTGTAGAAAAGGTTGAAATTCTGTGACTGGTTGGAAGAAGAATAACCTTATGTACTTTCATCTTAATTTCATTTGATTATTGTTTGTTCCTACATAATTTTTGCTTCAATCACAGGAGAGTTTCCTCTCTTTCTCCCAACTTTTTTCTGACCTTTAAAGATGTCCCTTCTCATACCTTTTGTGACTTTACTCCAATAATCACATTTTTGTTCCTCAATTCTAGAATCTTTAAAAATCTCTATTTTTTTTAAAAATGGGACCACCCTGAACATATTGTTTTTTAACCCACTCTTTTTTTTTTTAAACTCTCCCTCGGGTGCAACTGATCTCACAGATTCATTGCACACAAATTTTCAAATATCTAACAGTTAACTTAAGTATCATGACTCATCGCTTCTGTATCTTTCCGTATCTTCCCCATCTACCGTAACCTATTGCCAGTTGTGTTTGTGACTTAGTACAGTAAGGATGTATTTCGTAGCGGCATCTTTGTGTGCAATGAATCTGTGAGATCAGTTGTGCCTGACGAAGGGTTAAAGATTTTACTGGGGAATTGGGGAAGAGAACAGTGTTGGGGAATTGGGGAGGGGAACAGTGTTGGAGAATTGGGGAGGGAAACAGTGTTGGGGAATTGGGGAAGGGAACATTGTGTTTTTCTAGGACCGATCAGCTCCAAGTCAAGTTATCATCCTTCAGTCTTAGTTGTGGAGGGCACAAGTTCAGCTCCAAGTCAAGTTGCTTTCAATCTAGTTGCGGGGTGGTGGGGAGGGGAGGGGCGCTGCCCACCATCCCATGCGGGATTCGAACCGGCAACCTTGTTGTTCAAGGGCATGCGCTCTCCCAGCTGAGCCACCTGGCCACCTGTTGGCAGTTCAGCTGCAGCTCAGCTCGGGGCGCAGCTCACTGGCCCATGTGGGAATTTAGCCGGTGACCCTGTTGCTCAGAGCTTGCGCTCTAACCAACTTCACCACCCGACCAACCCCCCCCACCCCCCACCCCCCCAGAAAATCTCTGTTTTTAAGGCTTTATTATGTCTCAGCCTTCCAACTCATACTTTATCTCTATAGTGAAACTGCTTTTAGGTGGCAGGTTGTCAGTCATTGCTTGGAAAGATCAGAAACCTTTTTTCTGTTCTTATTTCCCTCATATATCTGTTTCTTGAAGCTTTCTTTTTCTCCGGCTTTCTGATTTTTCTGTTGCTTCTGTTTCTCTACTTTATATGCTATTATTCTCAATTCATAATTGGCAGTGACCTTGCATTTTCTTTCTCCTGTTTTTTTAATGTAGTTATTTCCTTGGTGAGTTTATCTACCGTCATAGCTTCAACTTTGATTGAAATGACCCAAAAATACACACTTTTGAGACTTGACATCCTTGTACTCAGTCTGATTCAGTATTGCTGTCTCCTCAAAGGCAGTATGTTCAAAATGAAGTGCTTTCCATCTAACCTCTAGTAATTAATGATGTCACTGTTTTTTCTGCTTGCAGTTGTTGTGTGTCTTCCCTCTGCTTGTCTTCCTATATTAGTTACCATTACTTATGTCCTTTTAAGACCACAAGGAAGAGAAGTACACAGGTTATCTTCAGTAATGGAATTTTATTGTGAGGATACTCAGGAAGGTGCCTCAGCTTCTCAGTCCCCTTTGAGCTTTGGTGTCTCTAATAGTGGTTGTGGTATAGGCTCCATTAATAAGGGAAATAGCAGCTTAGAGTCACTTGGAATAATAATAGCTTGAGCTTCAGAGACCTTTGTCAGCTTGTTAGCCTTTATACTTTTTTGAAATTTAAGGTTAATTGGGTCATTTTGCAGTCATGAAATCTGGAACCTCTCATTGCCATTTCAGCCCTTGTGTGGATGTCCTTGTCCCTGGATCAGCTTTCAGCCATGTGTACTTTCTATGGCTGGGATGGTAAAGCTGATTTAATTGGAAGCAGCATGTAATGAGCCATAACTACTTATACAGGAAGATAGGTTTTTCCAAATGGCAGGCATTTTGAAGTTCCACTAGCTCTCCATTAGTTAGCAATTTTGTTTTGTCCATTTGTTTATTCATTTATTGAATAACAGTTTATTAGTTAGTAGTGTGTTAGGTAGGTATCTACTGGAGATACGAGGCTGGGTAAGACATAATTCATATTTTCATGGAATTACCATTTTAGCTCTGGTGATAATCTCACACAATAAATAAATAATGAAAGAAATAATGACTCGGGCCGGCTGAGTGGCATGTTGGTTAAGAGTTGGCTTGGAACGCCAGCTCTGAGCAGTAGGGCCCTGGTTCAGATCCCACATATGAAGGCCAGTGACGCTGTGCCCTCTACAGCTAAGGTGGTGAACAACAGCTCAACCTGGAGCTGAGCTCCTGTGAGTCGACGGCGACTGTGGAGGCTGCAGTGGGCTGCCTTGGGCTGCCATGAGCTACTGTGAGCGGCCGTCCAATAGCTGGTGACTGATCTGCCTCAGCCGGAAAGAGCGCAATGATGATACCATCATGGTCCAGTGAAGCGACATCCTCCACAACTAGACTGAAGAACAAAAAGATAGCAATATGTCTGTTCCCCTTCCTTGATTCTCCAATGCTGTTCCCTCCCCCAATTCTCCCAATAAAATCTTAAAAAAAAAAAAAAAGAAAGAAATGATGACTCATAGTGCTAAGTGCTAAGGATCATAGCTGGTAGTGGGATTGGTGTTCTGTGTTTGGGTGAGTGGTTAGGTAGGGATGGTGGTAGAAGGGAGGAGGTTATTATTGCAAACTTCCCAGAGAAGATCAGTATGTATTTCTTTTCTTCCTTCCCTTCCCTTCCTTCCCTGTTTCAGGTGTGCAAAGCAACATAATAATTAAGACATTTATGTCCCTCATAAAGTGATAACTGCCCCCTCAAGCTACTCCTCCTCTGACATATAACTGTTATAATACCATTGACTACCTTATGCTGTACTCCACATACAGTATTATTCTACTTCAGCTTCAGGTGGACAGCGCAGTGGTCAGGCATCTACACAGTCTATGAAGTGATCCCTGATAAGTTCAGTGCCCATCTGGCACTTATATAATCTGTACAACATCACTGATTATATTCCCCATACTGTATTTCATATCCCCATGACTATATTATGTCTACTAATTTGCACTTTCTAATCCCTTCACCTTTTCTCCCATCCTCTCCCCCTCCCCCTCCCTTCTAGCAACCAGCAGTTTTTTGTGTATTGTTTTTTTCTATTTCTTTGAGTCTATTTCCTCAGAGAAATTTTTTTTTTAAAGATTTTATTGGGCAATTGGGGAAGGGGAACAGACAAGTTGCTGTTCCTTTTGTTCTTCAGTCTAGTTGTGGAGGACGTCGCTTTACTGACCTATGTTGGTATTTTCATTGTGCTTTTCCTGAGTGAGACAGTCACTAGCTGGCCATTGGATGGCTGCTCACAGCAGCTCACCGCAGCTCACTAAAGCTCATGCCAGCTGCTGGCCAGCCCCACTGCAGTCCACACTATCACCGGTGACTCACAGGAGCCCAGCTCCAGGTGGAGCTGTCGTTCACCATCTTAGCTGTAGAGGGCGCAGCATCACTGGCCCTCATGTGGGATCCAAACGGGGCCCTGCTGCTCAGAGCTGGCCTCCCAAGCCAACTCTTAGTGCGCCACTTGGCCTGCCTCGGCCAGCCCAAGGGAAGATTTTTGATTGTATCTTTAAGCAAGTGGTTAACTGACAGGTGAAAAAAGGGGAAGATCATGTAAGAGACGATGGACATATAGAAATATGATATCTTACATCATGTACAAGTAACTACAATATCTGCTTCTTTAGAATACAATGATCATGTGGTTTTTGCTAATGTGTTATGTGAAGATTCAGGAATAATCTTGAATTTAAGGAATAGTCGGTCTGCTGTAGCTAGAGTGTAGGCAGGGGGAATGAGGTGACTGAAAGGAACTGAAGTTCCACAGTTAGGATTGTCATCTTGTACGTAGTGAGAAATGATTTTTCTTTAAACATCTCTCTTGAATTTGTTCTTTTCTATCATTTCCACTGTTAACTTTTTAAGCCTAGATCTTTATCACCACAATTCTGGGTTGCAAGAAACAAAACTACTTTCTAGTTTTGCATTTTTTTCCCCTCTCTTCTCTATTATGGAATTAAAGAACATTTAGAGAATTGGGAAGAAGTCTCTGGAGGAAGAGTGTGTTGGTTTATTTTACACAGTTAGCAGTCAGTGTTCCACTATTACCATAACCACTGTAATGTACTTCAGAATTTCATCCCTTTGACTCTCCCCATACCACATTTTCCTAAAACATAATGTAAATTGCTATTTACTTGGGCCACCTATCATATCCTGTAAAATGGTACAGTGATTTGGAATTTAAGAAACACAGAACAAGCTAAAAGTTCATCTGTTTAATCTCTTGAATGCATAGTATAGCACTGGGAGAAATAAAGAAACTGCTAAATCCTATTCTAGGAGCTCATAGTTCGTGGCTGTAATAGTATGTTTCAGAGTGGAGATAACTAATTGATGCGAAAATGAGAAACTCCTGGGAACACTTACAAGAGAATACCTGCCTTAAAAGAAGTGACTGATGTGTGATACTCGATGTAGTATTGGACATTATTGAGTATGCTCTGATATTTGCTAACTTTGCAGGAGTGACAGGCTTCATACCAGATCTTGAACAGACCTTGGTTTGATTCTGTTTTTCCATTTTTTGCCCAGGTGGCTAGGAAGTCACGAAAGCCTTAGTTTTCTTTCTAAAAACTGAGAGTATTTTAGTAACTACCAAAAAGGTTGTTACAGAGATTTAATGAGAAAATGTTTAAGTGCTCAGCACAAGCCATTAAAAGCCGTAATGAATGTTAATTACCTTTATTATTTTGTTTCGTTTAGCTCTTATGTATCTATCTTTCCTATTAGATTAGGAAGTCTTGGTTGTCTAGGGCCATATCTTAATTTTCTTTGGCTTACCCTGCAAGTAGCTCGTGTACAATTTCAGTAAATATGTATATATTGAAAGAATTTTAAAATCTAGTTTTATCATTTTTTTGTACCCATGTCGAAGATATACTTTAGAAATATTAGCTTTCCTACAGTTAGTGTTTCCTAAACAGGTGCAGAATTCACTCACAAGAATAAGACTGATTAACAGATACCATTTTTACTATTTCTGATTTCCTTGGTCAATTTATTAATTTAACTTATAGAAGAGGCTTTTCTTTTCAGTGTATAAAATGATTTTATGAAATGCATTTCATGAAATAATTATTGAGTAATGCAGAAAAATTTTAATATTGTTATATGAAATACAATCTTAAAAGTTTTCCTTGGGCTGACCGAGTGGCGCAATGGTTAAGAACTGGCTTGGGATGCCAGTGGCCCCGGTTCGAATTCCACATATGAGGCCCATTGACACTGCCCTCTAATAAAAAAAAACAACAAAAAAAGTTTTCCTCGATTACAGAAAAAAAGTGAATCTTTATTTTAGAAACCTTATGAAATAAAAGCATAGAGGAGAGTCACCCCAAAACCAAACTTCACGCACATATGCATGTATATCCATGCTTAAAAAATGAAAATGGCTTAATTCTGGGCACATTATTTTGTAACCTGCCCTTTTTTTTTTTTTTTTTTTTTTTTTTTAGCAGTATATTAACTTGTTTTATATCAGTGAGTTTTCTACAACATGATCTTGAGTGGCTACTTGATCTCATTGAATGGATATTCCATAATTAATAACCTGTTTAGACATTTAATTTACATTATATTTTGTTATAAATAAGTTACAACGAATATATGCTTTTTTGTATCTAGTTATTCCTAAGTACAATTGAAGTTGATTTAATTCTACCATTTAGTCTTTTAAAAAACCTTTTCATTGTGGTAAACTTCAAACCTAATTTTGTAAGAAAGAGAGAATAAACCTCTATCACTCGGTTTCAACAATTATTAACTTTTGGCTAATCTTGCATAATTTATATTCCCATACACACACCCCACCCTTTATTATTTTGAAGGAATCTCAGATATATTATGGCATTCTTAACTATTTCAGTATGCAGCTCTAAAAGATAAGAATATTAAACAGCGTATCACTATAATACCTTTACCTGAGTTATAAATTTAAACGTAACTTACTCTTGAAATGATAAAATATTAAGGGGAATTTGGAGAAAACTGAGACTTGCTTATATAGAAGGGGTCCCCCCCCACACACACTCCCTATTAAAGACTTAGAAAACTTTGTATTGAGATCTTGAAAAACATATTAACAGAAATTCTTACATTGAACTGGAACCACAAAAGTGAGATAAACAAGCTTGTGGATGGGGGTAAGGTTGAAGTGGGCGTTTAAATGTTGAAGTATTTGAGAATTTGGATATAGCTAAAAAAGAAATTCTAATGTTTAAAACAATGTGGGAGAAGAATGCTTTTTTTCACTATGGTATTAATAATGGCAGTATGATAGATTATATTCCCTACTTTACGAGCTAGAAAGCCAAATGACGGGGAAACCAGATGATATTATTTACTTATTTTAAAAAGACAGTTCTAGGGTATGTCTGCTTACGTAGGTAAGAAACCCTATCTGTCAAGTTCCATGAGAGAGATATCTTGTGGGTGACTTGTTCTCCACAAAATTCCCTAGTGCCTGAGAGAATGCACGTTCTAGAGGCACTCAGTCAATAAAAAATTTTTTTGGGGGGACCTTTCATTAAAAACATATAGTTACTATGAAATTCTGAGGTGTTAAAAACCACAATATGTTAAGTACAGATGGAATTATGCTCATTATCCTGTATTTGCCAAGGCAGAAAAATAGTAAAATGTGTGCGTGTGTATATTTTAAATTGGCTTTTAATTATGAGGTGTTTTTTTTAAGCTGTAAGGGTTTTAAAAGCAAACAATATAAAAATTATTTAAAATTAAATCATAACTGAAATGATCAGTTTTCATTTAAAGCACCAGAAAGGGAAAGAGGAATTAAAGACAAAATGACATAAAACACGAATCATTTACCAAAATAAATCATGTGTTTTCACTTGACAAACTCCCGAGAGACCATCTTTTTGCCTAAGTTAAATTAGTTACATTTCAGTTGTTCCACATGTTGAGAAAATGAGACGTGTGGACTAATAGAAAATTCTTATTAAGTGTTTACTGGATTCCTTTGGGAGACCTATGACTTGTTTGCTTAAAGTGAGCCACATTATGAGCCTGCTCTGAAGAAAACTTCTACTGAGTATAACTCATGAAGAATTAAGTAGTGGTTTGATTAACTTTTTTCATAGTATTAGAGATCTGTTAATAGAATGCTGTCTCTGTCACTGTTTTGTGTGCATAGCCATCTTGAGCTACTTGTTCTTGCTTAGCCACAAAAATTATGAAGCACCTTTGCTTTCTGAGGCATCACACTATGAATAGTTTTGAAAATTTAAAAGACTGGCTTCTCTTTCTGGTAGGGATATACTATTTTTAGTTCATAGTACCTTTCTACTTAGCTCTTTCCCCCTGCTCATTAACCCCTTCCTGTTTTCCTTTCTTTTCTTACCTGGTCCATGTCTTCAGGCATTCTTTGCCAGTATCTTTAACCACCATGTCTCATTGTTCCTCTGTGGCATCTACCTACAAAATGCCAAATTTCACTGCTTACCTTTTCCTTATCTGTGTTAAAACTTAGAGCAGTGCTGAAGAAAACAGGAAATTTCTAAGATTGCCATTTTAAATTTATGGTCTCTAACCTCAGTGATGCTTGCAGTGCTATCTAGTAATCCTGTTAAATTTCATGAGGTTTTTTGTTTTGTTTTTTGTTCTCCACTCTGGATATTTCAAATATAGTCACATATCTTCAAATCTCAGATTTTAACTTCCTGACTCAGAGAGATGGTTATCTCTCCTACTTTATAAAGCAAATAGAAAGAAGCTAATATGAGTACTCCCTCAACTTTCTGCCATCAGTCTACTGTCTTACCTGGAACTCTGACCATCCTTTCCTCCTTTTATAATGGGAGATGTGTCCCCAACCCTCTGAGGGTAAGGCATTTCCATCCACATTCCTCCCAACTTTTTCAGGGACATGCCTTATTAGTTATTCTGGTGAAATATCATACAGGGACTTGGAAGTTACAATCATTACTATATATATATGTAATATATATGTATGTTATATATATGTATATATATAATTATCCCCCCATTCTTTTATTTTTAACTTCTTTGTGTCTTTATATTTAAAATTAGTTTTTTATAAACAGCATGTAGTTAGTTCTTGCTTTTTTATCTAGTCTCTTTCAATTGGAATGATTTGACTGTATATATTTAATGAAATTAGTCAATATAGTATTGTTAACTATGTTTCCCCCAGTTTTTTCTTAGTAGTTGCTGTAGGGATTACAATATGCATCTTCATTACAATCAACTTCAGATTGACTTAATTCCAGTAAAATTAACAAATTTGCTTCAGAATAACTCCATTTCCTTTCTCTTCCTTTGTTCTACTATTTCTGTATATGTTATACCTAAATATGTTATAATTTCAATATTGGAATTGTTGATGTAAACAATCCCATTTTTAAAAGATGTATATAGGGGCCGGCCGAGTGGCGCGGTGGTTAAGTGCTGGCTTGGAGAGCCAGTGGCCCCGGTTCGGGTCCTGCACGTGAGGGCCAGTGACACTGCCGTCAAAAAAAAAAAAAAAAAAAGATGTATACATATCCCTTATGTTTATGTAAATACTTACCATTTCTTTCATGCAGAAGTGCTTCCTTTATTATTTCTTGTAGAGGAGTTTTGCTAGCAACAGATTCTCAGTTTTTGTTTATCTGGGAATGCCTTGATTTCCTCTTTATTTCTGAAGATAATTTTGCTAGAGTTAGAGTTCTTGGATGATACTACCCTTTCAGCACGTTGAGTATTTCCTCAAAAAGATGTGGATCTTTTTGGGTTTATCCTTCTTGGGATTTGTTTAGTTTATTGGAATGTACTAGGTATTATAAAAAAATATGGTGAATATTTAAATTAAAAAAAATTATTACATTAAAAGACACAATGCCCTTAATCCCCCTCAAAATACTCCTCACTTCCACCACACTTAGCCCATGTTCCTGCCACTTTGTGAAGGAGTTCTGGAGGTCCTCTTTTGTGATTCTCTTTAGTTGCACTGTTGTGGTTGCCTTGATGTCCTGAATCGATTCAAAAGGTACCCCTTTGACGGTCATTTTGACTTTGGGGAAGAGCCAGAAGTCGCACAGTGCCAAAACCAGTGAATAAGCTGGATGAGAACACACCACAATATTTTTATTTGACAGAAATTGCTGTACCAGCAGCAATGTGTGACACGGAGACTTTCCTTTGTGATCAGCAAATATGGTGAATACTGCTCCGAGTGCCATCCAACAGAAAGGCAGGGATCTTCAATATGGGAGGCGGTGCTTTAAACCTTAGTAACAGTGTGTGACTAGTTTCAGCTTACTTGGTGCAGTCAGTCGGTTGTGAGCTATGGTTTAGAGAAGGTGTGTTTTAAAGTGTGCTGTAAATCATCCCCATCATGACAATGCTCTGTGTCACACATTGCTTCTGGTATGGTGATTTCTGTCACATAAAAACATTAAGGTGTGTCCTCATCCACCTTATTCACCGGATCTGGCACCATGAGACTTCTGGCTCTTCCCAAAGTCAAAATGATCCAGGACATTGAGGCAGCCACGACAGTGCAACTAAAGACACTCACGAAAGAGGACTTCTAGAACTGCTTCGGAAAGTGGCAAGAATGATGGGATAAGTGTGTTTAAAGCAAGGGGGAGTATTTTGAGGGAGATTAATGGCCATGTGTCTTTTACTATAATACATTTTAAAAAAATTTAAACATTCACTGTATCTTTTGATCACATCTTGTATCTCCCAGAAGTGTTTGGCAGCTGATGCCTCTGCTTAGTTTTGTTTTTATTTTCTAGCAAGGATTCCTTGGGATTGCCTCTGTAATTGTATAGCTTAGTGGTCAGCCAGTGATTTAGGCTGAGGTTTTCCTCAAACACCTTGAGCCCATATGACTTTCTCTGCTGATGTATCTATGGGTGGGTTGGGGAGCATATTAAAAACTGTAGTTAGTTCTTAAGTCTCCTTTGGCTTTTATTTTTCATTGGATTTTGTTAGGTCTTCTCTGTCCATGTGCATAGTTTCCCAGTGAGCCACTCATGCGAAGAGCTCATCTCACTTTTCCTGTGGCTCTCTAGTTTTCAGAATCTCCGTGGTAAATTTCTGGTTGGTTTGTCGTTTACCCAAGCTTTGCTGTCAGAGCTGTGGATTTGACAATTGTTTTATTATTGGGTAATAATCAGTTTTAGCTGACTAAACTGTCAGTTTTTTTCATGTCCCAAATTGAGCCCATCTTTTCTGGCAGCAAAGCTGCTATTTTTTGTAGTCAGACCTGTCCTACTAAAAAACTACAGCTTCCCCACTGATGGAGTTGGGGGATGGGGGGTGGTAGCAGCCCTAGGCTGGAATTCCCTAGAGGCCTGGCATGATTATCTAAAGCCAGAGAAGGATTTCAAGAATAAATGCTCCTTAGTATGTTGGCTGCTTTGTGTTAATTTCTTGAGGCACAAAATGGTTGATTTTGATAATATTGCCCAGTGTTTTTGTGTGAGGATGATTTGCCAGCTTCTTCACACCACCACAGCCAGAAGTAGGGGGTCTTCTAATATGGTTTAGTTTAAATCTACAATTTTGCTATTTTTTGTATTTGTCACAATCTGTTCTTTGCCCCGTCCCCTTTTTGGATCAGTTGAGTAATTTTTGTTCCATTTTATCTTCATTCTTGATGTATTAGTTATACTTCACTGTTTTCTATTTAGTTACTCTTCTAAGGTTTACAGTATAAACCTTTCACTTGTTAAAATCTCTCTTCAAATAATTTTATACTGCTTCACATGTTGTGTAAGATCCTTACAAGAATACACTTCCATTTTTTGTTTTTTTAGAGGGCAGTGTCACTGGCCCTCATATGTGGGATCCGAACCCAGGCCGCTGGCATCCCAAGCCAGCTCTTAACTACCGTGCCACTCGGCCGGCCCTACACTTCCATTTTTTGCCCCCTTCCTTTGTGCTGTTCTGTCCAGTTTTACTTGTACATATGTTATTAACCCCACATTGTGTCATCATTTTTTGTATAAATCGTCAGTTATGCTTTTAATAAATGAAAAATGGGAAAGCTTTGTTTTGTCTGTTTGAAGGTTTTTTAAAAATTGTGGTAAAAACACATTTATCATCTTAGCAATTCTTAAGTTCTGTAGCGTTAAGAATATTCACATTATTGTGCAACAGATATCTAGACTTTTTCACCTTGCAACATTGCAACTCCATACTCACTAAACACGAGTTCCACCTTCTCCCTCCTCCATCCCTTGGCAACCACCTTTCCACTTTCTGTATTTATGATTTTGACTATTTAGATACTTCATATGAGTGAAATCATGTAGTATTTATCCTTTTGTGATTGACACAATGTCCTCAAGGCTCATCCATGTGTAGCACGGGACACGATTTCCTTATTTTTTAAAGCTGCATAATATTCCATTGTATGTATATGTCATATTTTGGTTATCTGTTCATCTATTGATGAACATTGGTATTGCTTCCACCTCTTAGCTATTTTGAATAACACTTTGAGGAACATAGGTGTGCAGATATCTCTTAGAGAGGCTGCTTTGAATTCTTTCGTATCTATACTCAGAAGTGAAATTGCTGGATCATATGATAATTCTATTTTTAATTTTCGAGGGAACTCCGTATTGTTTTCCATAATGGCAGTGCCATTTTACATTGCCACCAACAATGCACAAGAGTTCCAATTTCTCCACATCCTCATCACCACTTGTTATTTTCTGTTATTTATTTATTTTTTTAGAGTGCAGTGTCACTGGCCCTCATATGTGGGATCCGAACTGGGGTTGCTGGCGTCCCAAGTCAGGTCTTAACCACCGCGCCACTCTGCCGGCCCTTCTATTCTTTTTAATAGTGTCCATCCTGATGGGTTTGAGATGATATCTCATTGTGGTTTTGATTTGCATTTCTTTAATAACTAGTGATGTTGAGCATCTTTTCATATACTTGTGGACCATCTGTATTTCCCTTTTTGAGAATAGTCTATTCAAGTCCTTTGCTCATTTTTAATTGGGTTTGCTGTTGAGTTGTAAAAGTTCCTTATTGTGGTCATTATCCTCTTCTTAAAAAATGACTTGCAAATATTTTCTTCC
Source organism: Aselliscus stoliczkanus (assembly GCA_033961575.1). Lineage (NCBI taxonomy): Eukaryota > Metazoa > Chordata > Mammalia > Chiroptera > Hipposideridae > Aselliscus > Aselliscus stoliczkanus. The sequence continues at coordinate 33,187,217 of CM066731.1, forward strand.
ATTATGTAGATTGTCTTTTCACTCTGTTGATTGTTTCCTTTAATGCTCAGAAGTTTTTAAGTCTGATGTTTTCCCATTTGTCTATTTTTTGCTTTTGTTGCCTGTGCTTTTGGTATAATTTCCAAGAAATCATTTTTAAATTCAATGTCCTAAAACTTTTCTTTTTATAAATTTAATGTCTCTAGGTCTTGTGTTGATGTCTTTAATCCATTTTGAGTTAATTTTTATGTTTGGTGTAAGGTAAGTGTCCAGCTTCATTTTTCTGCATGTAAATATCCAATTTTGTCAGCACCATTTGTTGAAGACATTGTCCTTATCTTATTTGGTTTCTTTTTAAGTAGTGTTTTGTAGTTTTAGTGTATAAGTCTTTCAGCTTCTTGGTTAAGTTCCTAAGTACTTGATCCCTTTTTATATTATACTACACGGGATTGTTTTCTTTTCTTTTTTTTTTTTTTTTTTTTTTTAAAGATTTTTATTGGGGAATTGGCGGAGGGGAACAGCGTTGGGGAATTGGGGAAGGGGAACAGACAAGTTGCTGTCTTTTTGTTCTTCAGTTTAGTTGCGGAGGATGTTGCTTCACTGTTGGTATCGTCATTGCGCTCTTCCCGGATGAGGCAGATCGGTCGCCGGCCTCTGGATGGTTGCTCATCACCGCTATTGGCAGCTCACGCTTGGCTGCCAGCCACTCACGCTGGCTGTGGGCCACTCACTGTAGCCTATGGCAGCCCACTGCAGCAGGGGCTGCAGCCCACACCATCACCGGGGCTCGCACAGCCCAGCTCCAGGTGGAGCTGTTGTTAGCTGTAGAGGGCAGTGTCACTGGCCCTTATGTGGGATCCGAACCGGGGCCGCTGGCATCCCAAAACCAGCTCTTAACCAATGCGCCACTCGGCCGGCCCGGGATTGTTTTCTTAATTTCATTTTAGTATCAGTCATTGTTGATGTGTAGAGGTGCAACTGATTTTTGTGTGTGAATTTTGCATCCTGAAATTTATAGTTATAACAGTTTTGGGTTTTTTTGGTGGAATCTTTAGAGTTTTCTACATATGAGATCATGTTGTCTGTGAACAGAGATGATTTTACTTCTTTTCCAATTCTTTGCTGCCTTTTATTTCTGTTTCTTGTCTAATTGCTCTGTTGTGTACTTCCAGTACTGTGTGGAATAGAATTGGCGAGAGTTGGCATCCTTGCCTTGTTCCTGATCTTTAAGGAAAAGCTTTCAGTCTTATTGAGTATGCTCGGCCATTATCCTCCTGTTTGGCTGTCTGCCTGCCTGCCTATCTATCTATCTATCTATCTATCTATCTATCTATCTATCTATCATCTATCTATCGATCTATGTATCAACTCTCGATCTATCGATCTGTAGATAGATCTCTGTGTCTGTCTGTATATCCATCCTTCATTTCCATGTGGTACTTAGACATTTTTTTTCTTTTCTTTAACATTTTTTTCAAGTTTTTTTTTTTTTTTAATCTTTTGTTGCTGCACTGTCTAATCTGCTCAGATCCTATCCAATGAAAATTTTATTTTGGATATTTTATTTTTTATCTCTAAAATTTCCATTTAGCTTTTTTTCTTAATTTCCATGTATTTTACAGCTGTGAGTACAGGGAACATGTTCATAATTGCTTTTTTAGTTGACCCTTGAACAACATGGGTTTGAACTGCATGGATCTACTTATACGTGGAATGAAAAAAATCTGCATATAAGAGGATCTGCATAGTTCATACTGGTGTTGTTCAAGGAGCAACTAACTATATTTTCCATAAGTAATTGGGAATCTGCATATGTGGAGGACTGACTTAAGTTACATGCAGGTTTTGACAGAACAGCAGTTGGTGCCCCTAATCCCCATGTTCAAGAGTCAACTGTACTTTCTGTTAATTCTGTCATTTCTCATTTCTTTGTCCGTTTTCATTGACTGTTTTTTCTTCTCTTTGCTAGTCATAGTGTCTGATTTCTTATGTTTAGTAATTTTTTATTGCATTCTTAAAGTTGTAAATTTTACATTGTTGAGCACTGGATTCTGCTTTAATTGTTTAAGGAGTTATAGACTTCTGGTAAGCAGTTAAATTACCTTGTGGATTAGCTCAGTGTTTTTGAGTCATTTTTAAGTTTCTTTTGGGAGAATCTTAAGTATTTTTTATGTTTTCGTAATGTAGTGTCCTTTCTAAAACAAGTTTGTTCTCAGATCTCTACTGAATGACCTTTATATTGTAAGGGTTCTCTCAGCTTTTGTTGGTGGGAAAGAACCTCAGCTTTGTGGGACCTCAGGGAGGGTACTTTCACAGCTCCCTGGTCATGTTTTCCCTTAGGAAATTGACTTTGTTGGGGGTTTTGTAGAGTGTCTTTTTGTAAGTATGCACAGATTGGCATTTAGCTAAATAGTTGAGGGAACTAACTCCTGTGTAGATTGTTGGACTGCTTTCTCTGTATAGCTCTCTTCATTCTGTAATTCAATTTTTACTTGCCTTGCCTCTCTACACTCCCATCTCTGTTTCCTCAGCTCAGCAAAATTGCTGGGCTCTGTTTGGGTTGTTTCTCCTCTGGGCTACAGTCTGGAGAAACCTCTAGATTTAAAGCCTAGGTGATAGTAGGACTTATTCTTTTCCCTTTTCTCAGGGATCTCAGTTCTGACATCTAATGTCTGAAAATAGTTGTTTCCTATATTTTGTTGTGTTTTCTAGTTGTTTACAGAAGACAGATAATTCTGGATCCTGTTACTTCCTTGTGGTCAGAAGTGGAAATTCTGTAATGGACACTTTTAAATCTTTAAGTTGTTTGAACTTTCAATATCTTTTGACATGGCTAAGTACTACCTTCTTGTCCTTTATGACCTCATTTCTTTCTTTTTTTTTTTTTTTTTTTTAGCTGAGCCATCCTGCCACCTGTTGGCAGCCCAGCAGCAGTTCAGCTCGGGCTGGGCATTGAACTGCTGTTGCTCAGAGCTCAGCTCGCACTCTTGAGCGAGCTCTTAACCAACTGAGCCACTCAGCTAGCCTTCATGACCTCATTTCTTAAATATTGATGTTTTCCTGAGACTTGTTTTCTCCCTGACTGTTATTTCTTCTTAGACCGTTTCTTGATGATTTTATACCTTCTCATATCTTCAGGCTTTATCCATGTGCTGATGACATCAAAAATGATATTTGCAACTCAGATCTCTTTTGGGATTCATGTATACAATTGCTTACTGGAAATCTACATTTGGATGAGTTAGACTTAAACTCATCATATTCCTCTCCAAATTATTATTTTTTTGCTGTTCTTTAGCTTAGTAAATTACTATTCAATTATTTGCTTAAGCCAAAGGCTTAAGAGACATGATCAATTCTTCCTTTTCCCTCATCACCCCATATTTAATCAAAACCAGTTCATGTTGATTATGCTTCTGTAGTATGTTGAGTAGCTTATCTTCTCTCCATTCTTACTATCACTACTATATTCTATGTACCCATATATTCAGTCAGCTCATAACTAGATTCCCTTCTCTACAGTTACTCATTTCATGTCCTTCCTCTGCATTTCAGGGGAAGTGATCTTTTTAAAATAGAGCTCCTTAGCATGGTTTAAAAGGCTTTTTTTTTCTTTTAAGATTTTATTGGGGAATTGGGGAAGGGAAACAGACAAGTTGCTGTCCTTTTTGTTCTTCAGCCTAATTGTGGAAGACTTTGCTTCACTGGCCCATGTTGGTATTGTGATCATTGCGCTCTTCCTGGCTGAGACAGATTGGTTGCTGGATGGCCTCTCACTGCAGCTCTTGGCAGCTCACACTGGCTTCTGGCTGCTCACTCTGGCTGCCAGCCACTCACGGTAGCTCACGGCAGCTTCACTGCAGCCTATACCATCTCCAGCGACTCAACGGCAGCCCAACTCCAGGTTGAGCTGTTAATCACTATCTTAGCTGTAGAGGATGCAGTGTCACTGGCCCTCATATGGGATCCAAACTGGGGCCCTGCTGCTCAGAGCTGGCGTCCCAAGCCAACTCTTAACGCGCCACTTGACCAGCCCTACAAGGCTCTTTTTAATCTGACCCTATTTACCTCTATACCCTGGTCACTTTTATTCATACTGAATTATTTTCCATCTGTCAAAACATGCATAATTTCTCTCATCTCTTTCTTCCATATACCTGCACATGCCATATACGTGGATGAATTTTTTAAAAAGCAAAAAGAAAAGAAAATTAAACAAAAGACATTTCTATATGTCAAATAGACCATGAAACTAAAAAGTCATAAGTGAAATCAAAATACAAGTGAAAATATTTGCAACCTAAACAAAAATTAATTTCACTCATATACAGATTTAAAAAAAAGACCAAAAACCCAATAGAAAAATGAGCAAAGAATATGAATCGATGGTTTAGTTTCACAACTATATTAAAAGATGCTCAACTTTACTCATAATAAGAGAAATGCAAACTAAATCTCTTGAGTTACAAATTTTCACCTAACATATTGGCTAAAATCCAATTGGCTAAAGGAAGACATTAAATAATCTGTTGGTGGAACTGTGGGAAAAGAGATTCTTTCATGTATTACTGGTAGGAGAAGAAATTGGTACAAGACCCCTGGAAGGCAACTTGCTAATATCTGTCAATATACATATATATTGTATAACATACAATTATAGTAAAGTATACCATAGTGTAATCAATAATTTTAATAACTATATTATATGTTGTATATAGTATATAATAGTTGTAATGGTGATTTTATTAGTTATATTACATCACTAAGTTTATTATGACATGATTATACTTAGAGTATGTATACTTATTCGTATATGTACTTTTGTATTTGTATATGTGTGTATTTGCTTGACCTCATAGTTTTACTTCTGGGAGTTTATCCTACAGATATACCAGCACATTGCAGAAATGATTTCTGTATAAGCGTATTCATTGCAGTGTTGTTTATGATAGCAAAGGGAACCTAGGTAGCCATAGATAAGAAATTGGTGAGTAAGAGATGCTACGTCTTTGCAATAACATGGGATGTAAATGTAAAAAAGAAGAATGAGGATGCTTTCTACATGTACTTACGTTGTAGAGATCTCCAACATAGGTAACGTAATTAAGTGAAAACAACATATACAGTGTGGATAAAAAATGAGTGTATATAAAATGCTGTCTTGTGTGTTAAAATTGGGGAGAAATAAAAATATATATTCATATTTATATAAAGGTCTTACAAGACACTGATAAAAGTGGTTATTCTTTGAAGTGTTTCTGGATGATTTTATTACTTCTCATGTCTTCAGGCTCCATCTATGTGCTTACAACACTAAAAATGATAATTCCATCTGAGATTTCTTTTGGCATTCATAGAGATTAACAATAGGGGTTGGACAGAGATTATTTACTGTATACTTTTTAATGCTTGTTCTTTGAAATAAAATTAAAAATTATATTAAAGGTCTTAAGGAAAATATTTTTTCTTTTTTTTCCCTCTCATCAGTAAGCTAAAAAAGCTGAGTGAAGACAGTTTGACTAAGCAGCCTGAAGAAGTTTTTGATGTATTAGAGAAACTTGGAGAAGGGTAAGTACAAAAAATATGAAAGTAGCATTTAGATAATGACAAAACAGTGATAAAGATGCTATATAATATTAATCTTTCATTAGAGCATATTTGCTTGAATAGTAATTAAATAGTAGGAAAGTACCTCAATATGATAAGGGCCATATATGACAAGCCCACAGTTAATATCATATCAGCGCTGAAAAGTTCAAAGCTTTCCTCTAAGATCAGGAACGAGACATGGATGCCTACTTTCACTACTTTATTCAACATGGTACTGGAAGTCCTACCCAGAGCAATTAGGCAGGAAAAAGAAATAAAAAGTATTCAGTTTAGAAAGGAAGAAGCAAAACTGTCTCTGTTTGCAGAAGGCATGAGATATAGAGAAAACCTGAAAGAATCCATTGAACACTCTTAGAATTAAATGAATTCAGTAAAGTTGCAGGATATAAATTAATGTACAAAATTAGTTACGTTTCTATACACTAATAAATTAAAGAAAAATTAAGAAAACAATCCCATTTACAGCTGCACCAAAAAGAATAAAATACCTAGGAATAAATTTACCAAGATGGTAAAAGATCTATAGACTGATAACTGTAAGACATTGATGAAAAAAATTGAAGAAGACACAAATAAATGGAAAGATATTTTGTTATTCATGGGTTGGGAGAATTAATATGCTAAAATGTCCATATACCCAAAGCAATCTACAGATTCAGTGCAATCTGATCAATATTGCAATGCCAATTTCACAGAAATAGAACAGACAATCCTAAAATTGTTATGGAACCACAGAAGATCGGAGCTATCTTGAGAAAAAAGAACAGAGTTGGAGGCATCATGTTATAAAGCTATAGTAATCAAAACAGTATAATATTGGCATAGAAACAGACATACAGAACAATGAAACAGAGTAGAGAACCCAGAAATAAGCCCATGCACATGTGGTCAATTAATTTATGACAGGGAAGCCAAGAATGGGGAAATTATAATCTTTTCAAAAAATGGTGTTTGGAAAACTGGTAGCCACATGGAAAAGGGTAAAACTGGACCCCTATCTTATACCATACTCAAAAATACACTCAAAATGGATTAAAACCTTGAGTGTATGAGGTCTGACAATTAAGTTCGTGAACTTGCAACTGTGCACTTATGTTGACAGCTCAGTATGGTTGCATAATCTTGGTATATGAGTGTCTCACAGCTTTGTTCATGTGACTTGTTGAATGGCATTCATTATTGCTGTTGTGTGTTTTGTGTGCCATCATGAGAATGACTGAGCTTGAATTAGAACAGTGAACAAACATTAAATTTCTTGTAACACTTGGCAAGAATGGAAGTGAAATCAAAGGACATGTTAGTACAAGTTTATGGGGATAATGCCATGAAGAAAATGGCAGTGTACAAATGGATTAAATGTTTTTCTGAGGGGAGAGAACACATCACTGATGAGAGGTCAGGGCGACCAGTAGCGAGCAGAACTGATGAAAACATTGCAGAAATTCTTCCAATTGTATGTCAAAATCATCACCTGACTGTGAGAAGCATACCAGACCAAGTAAACATCGAAAGAGAAACAGTTAGGAAAATCTTAACTGAAAATCTTGGCATGAGAAAGGTGTGTGCAAAAATGGTCCCGAACGAGCTCACTGATGAAGAAAAGCAAAGGGAGTTCAGACTTTGCCAAGAGCTTTTGGAGAGGCAAGACGATGTTTTGTGCCATGTTATCACTGGTGATGAAACACGGGTGCACCAATATGACCCTGAAACAAAGTGTCAAAGTGCACAATGGAAGTCAGCCAATTCTCCACGACCAGAAAGGTTCCATCAGTTAACCAAGTTTACTATTTGGAAGTGCTGAAAAGCCTGCATGAAAAAGATGAAAACGACCTGAACTTTTCACCAATAATTCATTGACTCTTGAATCATGACAATGCACCAGCTCATACAGCACTGTCTGTGAGGGAGTTTTTAGCCAGTAAACAAATAACTGTATTGGAACACCCTCCCTACTCATCTAATCTGGCCTCCAATGACTTCTTTACCCACAGATAAAGGAAATATTGAAAGGAAGACATTTTGATGACATTCAGGACATCAAGGGTAACACAATGACAGTTCTGATCTCCATTCCATAAAAAGAGTTCCAAAATTGCTTTAAAGGGTAGACTAGACGCTGTATCAGTGCTTAGCTTCCCAAAAGGAGTACTTCGAAGGTGACCTCTCAGTGCTTCGTACTGATATTCAGCAGTGAGGTATATAGCACTTTTTCTAGGATGAGTTCTTCAACTTAATTGTCAGACCTCTGACCTGAAACCATAAAATTCCTGGAAAAAAACAGAGTGGGTAAAGTCCTTGATGTCAGTCTTGGCAATGATTTTTTTTGGATTTGACACCAAAAACAGACAACAAGAACAAAAATAAACACGTAGGACTACATCAAATTAAAAAGCTTCTACACATGAATAAAATGAAAGGGCAACCTGTGGAATGGGAGAAAATATTTGCAAATCATATATTTGAGAAGGGTTAATATCCAAAATATATAAAGGAACTCCTATAACTAAATATGTACAAACCAAACATTCCAATTAAGAAAATAGGTAGATGAACTGAACAGACATTTTTTTCAAAGAAGACATAAACCTGGTCAACAGATACATGAAAAAGTGCTTTATATCACTAATCATCAGGGAAATACAAATCAAAACCACAATGAGATATATTTGTTAGCATAGCTGTCATCAAAAAGACGAGATAACAAATGTTGGCGAGAATGTGGAGATTAGGGAGCTGCCGTATACTGTTGGTGGGAATATAAATTGATGTAGCCACAATAGAAAACACTGTGAGGTTCCTCAAATAAGTAAATGTAGGACTGACATATGATCCCGTAATCCCATTTCTGAGAGAGAGAGAGAGAGAGAGAGAGAGAGAGAGAGAGAGAGAATACATATGTGTGTATGTGTGTGTAAATATATATACACACATATATATAGAGAGGGTGCCAAAAAATGTATACACATTTTAAGAAAGGAAAACTATTAAAATTCTAATACTCAATATATACCAATAACAAAGGACGAACATAAGTTAAGTTTGACTTCTGCAAATACAAGAGGTGCAAATACAAGAGGTGCTCAAAGTGGTTACTGTCAGCTTCCAGACACTTCTGATTATGGTGAACTACTGCTTGAGCAACGTTGACCAAAGTGTCCACTTGTATACAGTTTTTTGGCACCCCCCAGTACATGCACGTGTGTGTGTGTGTGTACATATATACACATATACATATACATATATACATATACATATATATATATATATGAAGTAAATGATACCTGGAGCTCCACATTCATTGCATCATTGTTTTGCAATAGCCAAGGCATAGAAACAACTTAAATGTCCATGATAGTTGAATGAATAAAGAAAATGTGGTATATATACACAATGAAATATTATTCAGCTATAAGAATGAAGGAAATCATGCCATTTGCAACAACTTGGATGAACCTTGAAAGCATTAAGCTAAGTGAATAAGTCAGACAGAGAAAGATAAATCATATATAATCTCACTTATACATGGAATCTGAAAACTGAACTGACAGAAACAGAACAAACTTATGGTTGTCAGAGGTGGGGGGTGGGGGATGGGGAAAATAGGTGAAAGTGGTGAAAAGGTACAAACTACTACAAACTACCAGTTATAACATAAATAAGTTCTGGGGATATAGTGTACCTCATGGTGATTACAGGTGACAGTACTGTATTGTGTATTTTAAAGTGGCTAAGGGAGTAGATCTTCAAGTTCTCATCACAAGAAAAGAAGTATTTTTTAACTGTGAGGTGATAGATGTTAACTAAACTTATTGTAATCATTTCACCATATGTACATATATATGAAATCATTGTGTTGTACACCTTAAGCTGATGCAATATTATATGTCAGTTGTATATCAATAAAACTGCAAAGGGACAAAAAGAATAGTAATAATAATTGAAATTAATATACTCTTTAGTAATCAGTAGGCTTTGTAAAAACTAGATTGTGCTAGATTTGGTAATAGTGTTTTTCAGAATAATAGTATATATAAGAGGAAAGCAAGAAATGTGTTATAAAATGATTCCCCAGAGTTCATTGCATATGACATTCTCATTATCAATAAGCTTGAAAGAGTTAGACTTTGTTAGGTAAGTGAACATAAGGCCATCTTTCAGGATATTGGGACTCATTTTACTTAGGGAAAAATCAGTAATAGATGTAAGTAGAGTGTCTTAGGAAAACGGTATATTGGCAGAGGAACAATTGATAGGATTTTAAAATAATGGTAGAGAAATGTGTTTCATTTTGAGCACATTGGGACATTTAAGGAAATAGCAAAGTTTAGGACAACTTCCAAAATAATAAAAGGCATAAAACAGAATTAAAACAGCTGAAATCAGCAAGAACAAGGAAAAGCAAATATAGAAAACCAAAATATAAAATAAGATAAATGTAAGCTGGAAAGAATAAAATGAAATATGTTTTTCTCTAAATGTCAATTCTCCCATTAAAAGACAAACTATTATGGTTAGTTAAAATGCACAATGTACCTCTATGCTGTTTATAAGAGGCTCATGCAATACAAAAAGTACAAATATAGGGATATTTCCTATTAGACATATCAGATAAGAAAGAGACAGTCAGGGGCGGCCGATTAGCTCAGTTGGTTAGAGTGCAGGCTCAACTTAGTGGCCCATGTGGGGATCAAAGGGTGCTGGTTCGATCCCCACATGGGCCACTAAGTTGCACTCTCCAGAACTAGATTGAAACAACTACTTAACTTGGAGCTGATTTGTCCTGGAAAAAAGCCCTCCACAACTAGATTGAAAACAACCACTTGACTTGGAGCTGATGAGTCCTGGAAAAACACACTGTTTCCCAATAAAATTTAAAAAAAAAAAGAAAGAAAAGAAAAGATAATCATAAAACTAAAAAAGCAGGAGTGGTAATATTTATATCTCGTAAAGTAGTTAAAGTTAAAAGATCTCAAGTAAATAACAAGGAGCTAATATCTAAATAAAGAACAAAGAGGGACATTCGGTAATGACATAAAAGACAACTTATATTGAAACATATATGTGTCAGTCACCACGACAGTTAAATTTGTTAATGAAGGTATTAAAAACATCGGGGGACCCACCTTACCTGCACCTGCCGGAACCAGCAGTTCACTCTACCTGCATCCAGTGAGACTCACCTTGTACCGATGGAGCAGACATGGGCAGAGTGATGATAGTCAGTCTTGGACTGGGGCTGCTCCTCCCTACGCAGATTTATTCAAATCAAACAGCTGTTGTATCACCACCTCCAAGTAACCCCACGCGCAATACCTTCACTACTGCAAGTCCTGTGAATACCACCACCAAAGCAAGTGGCGCTGCTCTGCAGTCAACAGCCAGTCTCTTCGCGATCTTGCTGTCTTTTCTACATCTCTACTGTTAAGAGACTCAGACCAAGAAATATCTGTACTTCCCCATCTTCTAAACCTACCCCAAATGGCATCTAGACACATAGTGTGATAAGGAAAACCAGGTTCTTCATTGAATCTGCTAATTCCACACCTTGTTTTATTGACATAGAAAATGTTGAGGATCTCAGGTTTCATTGGTTTGAAGAGCATAGGCAGGGCTTGACTAGATGATGGCCAATATTAAATCTGCCGGAGTTTCATGTATGATATGAAGAGAGACACAGCCAAAATTAGTTCAGAGATAATTTCCTTAAATGTGGCTTAAGAAGTATAGGCACATAAAAAGTACCCTGAAAATGAATAGATTTTAATCTTCTCTAAGGATAAAGGATGGGATTTGGAACAGATACAGCTTTTATTTGGTTCATTAAAGACATAAGACCATAAAACAGGGAATGCAAAAAGCTTCCATGATTCTATTTGTATGTTACATTACAAGGAACTTCCAGCTTTTTTGGTAAATCCTCAGGGAATTGTGTCACACTACTAATTTAATGCCATTGTAACTCTGGATCGAGTTTTACATTGTTAGGCTATCACTGTTCTCTTGGGAACTGAACTCTTTCCTTTGAGGCTTTGGATTGGACATTGCATTTGACTTTTTATGTAGTAATTGAAATATACCAGAGCAGTGATGGATTGGAATCTACCCCATCCAAATCCAAGCAAAATGAGTAAATTTGCTTATATAATTATCACTTATTCCTATTTAAGAGCTCCACATTCATTTAGCCAAACTAATTCCAAAGAGTAGAAATACACTGACCTTAATTAATTTCCAAATGCTTTTTACTTCTGTATATGTTGAATACTTTTTACAATTTAAAAAAATAGTATGTCCTGAAGGTAAAATTCACAAATCTTGAAAAGGCAAATATGTAAAGGAGCCAAAACTGCCAATCATATATTTGGGATTGAAGACTGGAAGCTTACTTACATTCAGAGAAACTTTTATACTCTTCCTGTATATACTTTTTAAAAAAAACTATGAATCAGAAAAGCAATATTCTGTTATTGTTCAATATTTTTAGATAGAACCTGATCCTAAGCCTAACGTGGACTTGATTCTGGAAAGTAAACCTTTTCACAACTGCCGTGATGCACAGAAACCTTTTTAAAATAGACACTCCCTCAGGTCTTTTGTTCACATGGTCGCACACTGATGCTTAGATGTTCCAGTATCTGAGACAGCTGCAGTAGTCTTGATAACCAAAGTCATTTTTTTTTCCCATCTTTAGAAACCACAGGAACATCATATCCAACAGATCTCAAGCTACTGTGTGTGTGAATGAACATTCCCTTTTGTTTCATACCTGAATGCTGTACATCTATTTTGGATTGTATATTGTGTTTGTGTATTTATGCTTTGATTCATGGTAACTTCTCATGCTATGGGATTGACTTGCATTGAACACAAACTGTAAATAAAAAGTGTCAGGAAGAGGAAAACAAAAAACAAAACAAAACAAAACACATCAGGGGAGGGTGGGCCGAATGGCTCAGTTGGTTAAGAGCTTGCTCAAGAGTGCGAGGTCTGAGCAACAGAGTCACCGGTTCGATTCCAACATAGGCCAGTAAGCTGTTCCCGAGCTGAGCTGCTGCTGAGCTGCCAACAGGTGGCAGGATGGCTCAGCTGGTGAGAGCACATGCTCCTAACAACAAGGTTGCCAGTTTGACTTGCCCACCAGCAAGTATGATTGAACACTGCACCTTGAGCTGAGCGGCGCGAGCTGCTGATGGGTGGCCGGATGGAGACTGGACTTGGAGCGGAGCTAGCTGCACCCTCCACAACTAAGATCGAAGGACAACAATTTAGCTGTTCCCCTCCCCCAATTCCCTAATAAAATATTTTTTAAAAACCCCAAAAAACATCAGGGGAATCTAATAAAAGTGTATTCTTATGGGAGATTTCAATATGTCTCATTCAGAATTAGACAAAAGAATAGAAAAAAGAGAAAGGACATGGAGTAAATACTGTAAACAATAAACTTGATTATATACATGACTATAAAGTATATATCTATACTTATATGTATATACATACATATACACACACACTTGCATTCTTCCCTTATTTTGGTTTGTTCATGGACCATTGATTTAAAAAATTTGATAAATTCTAAAAAAAGGGAGTTTGCAGGTCACATTTCTATTTACAGCCTGAAATTCAAAATAAATAGTTATAATATGAGAAACCTTATACTTATGAAATTAGGGAACATATCTGAGGTTACCTATGTATTGAAGAGGAAATCACAAAATATCTAGGAAACAATGAAGAAGAGAGGAAATTATACCAATATCTGTGGAATCCACCAAAGCTATAATTAGGGGAAAATACTTAGTTCTAAATTCCTTCATTACTTTAAAGAAGAAAGACCAAAAAAAATGAAAGAACTTAGAAAAGTAATCAAATATACCAAAAGGAATTAGGAAGAGAAAATTCATAAAGGATAAAGCTGAAATTAATGAAATAGAAAATAAAAATATTAGAAATGATAAGTATATGTGAAATCTGTTTTTTTTAAAAATTAGATTCAGGTTTGCAAAACAATGTAATAGTTAGACATTTACACCCCTCACACAGTGATAACGCCTTTCCCCAAATCTACTGTCCCTCTGACATTGCACATATCTGTTATAGTTCCACTGACTATTCTTTATGCTGTACTCCACATTGAAAATCTAGAAGTAGATGATTTTATAACAAAATGTAAATTGTGTGAATTGACCCCAAAAGAAGTTAAAACTGAAATAGTTCAGTTACCAGAGAAAAGATGGAAAAGCAGTTAAATATCTATTTATTAATTACAAAAGGTAACAGCTCATAACAGTAGTATTTATAATAGCTAAATGTGGAAATGTCCATCAAATGATGAACGGATAAACAAAATTTGATATATCTGTACCATGGAATATTATTTTGCCATTGAAAAGACTGAAGTAGTGACTGATTCAGTATGGATGAACCTTGAAAACATTATATTCAGTGAAAGAGGCCAGATATAAAGGGTCACATATTGTATGAGTCCATTTATATAAAGTATCCAGAACTGATAAACCCATAGAGACAGACAGCAGATTCTAGTTGATTTAAAACTAGAGAGAGGTATTAGCTACACTGCATTCTGAATGCACTAAATGCCACTGAATTGAAATACTTTAAAGTGTTTAAAATGGTGAATTTTATTTCATGTGTGTTTTACTTAAAGAAAGGTACCAGCTATATTTTACCTAGTCTTTAAATGACGAACAATTGCAGTTATTTTAATGAAGCCAACATAGCTTTAATATTTTTGTACAAAACATAGAAAAAAATACATCATGACTTTTCTGACAACTCAATAAAAAAAGAAAAGAAAACTGTAATTTAGCCTTACTTTGAGACCCATTATAGTTACCATGCCCACCTTGTCTCAGGTAGAAAGATGTGCCACTTCTGTTCTTAATATATCCCATCATCTTGTAAATTTAAGGAGCCTATTTCAACATTGGCATCCCTGTTATCTGTCACCTGTGCTATAGAACTTTCAAAGATGCTAGTAAAGGATTTTCCTCTGGACCCTTTTGAACATAGTTACAGAAGGGGAGGCGAGCAAGTCCCATATAATATACCCATTTCAGTATTCCATCTGCTTGAACCTTTGATCTTCTTCCTCTAGTGTATACTGAGGATCGCTGGCATCTCACTTAATGTAGGCCACTGTTGAGTCCAGGTTTCACTTCACTGGCTGAGCGTTGGAACTGTTAGGGACACTCCCAACTGAGATAACACACTGAGTCTGGAATTTCTGGTCTTGCATCCATATCAGTAAATTCCTTTCTCCCTGGAAAACTTGGAATTCATTTCCACACATATTCTTTAGGATTCTGCTAATAAAAACAAACAAAAATCTTACTGTTTTTTTTTTTTGGTGTGAATAGTAGATGCTCTTGGGTGAGATTTTTATTCATCTCCCTGATGTCTGGGGGATTTGAGTGTAATTATAGGTTTGGAAGCAATGAGAGGTGGTGGTGAGGTGGTGTAGAGGAGGATGTGTTTATACGTTTCCCTGAAAAGTGAATGCCTCAGCTGGCGGTGTTACAGAGTCTTTTAGGCATTGTGAGCTCAGCTCATCTCCTCAGACTGGGAGGTAGGGTTGATTTGCTGGCAAGCGGGGCTTGGTGGGCGTTGGGGGATCGAAGTACTCAGATTAATAATAATTTACCTAAATGTCACAAAATAATTCTCTGGATACCTCTCTTTATATTTAAAAATCTAACTAGCATAGTAGACCTGGTGATGTTTTGAATTCAGTTTGCAATATAACTCAACTACCAGCAAGATTAGACTTTGAGTTTGGTTCTTAGAAGTCTCGGCCCTGTGCCTATAAGAATTAAGACATTCTTTTGGGGCATTCAGAAGTTTTCTGGTTCTCTTAGTCTTGAGCTGGGATTTTAAGCCCTGAGCTTGTTATATTTGTTATGTAACTCTTCCAGTGTAGACGGGGCAGCCAACCCATTCTACGGTTGTACTCTTATTTTACCATAACATTCTATCGATATAGGGAGTTGGTCTTCTAAAGCTTTGCCTAGACTTCAGGCAACTAAGGGTAATAATTTAAATAATTGTTTTGCCACTGAACACACTGACAAATGTTCTATTGGTCACTTGCATTATTGAAGTAATTACTATCTTCAAATCTAAGAAAGAACTAATACAATATTCCCAGCTTTAAGATTCTTTGCCCTGGAACTACTTCCTGTACCAAACACTACTGGTAGCTTGGTCAGAGAAAGAAAAGCTGCTCTATGTATTCTGGGTATAAAGAGTTTATTATAAAAGTAGGAGCTCAGATGACTTGTGGAAGGGTCAGAGGTGCAAAGGTCATGGAATCTGCTGCTGAACGTCAGATAAGCTAATGCTGAAGACCTCATCTTGAAGCAGTGAAGTGTTTGTTTTTCAAAAGCTCGCTTGGGATCTGCTGGAATTCTTAAGAATCTTTGAGAAGCTCCCACCAGCTATTTTAGACTGCAGTATCAGTATGGTAGTTAACAAAAGCTCAGCAGGAAGCAGCTGTGTATCTGGTATCTGCCAGTGCATCTGCTACAGCTACATCTGGAGAGTGATGCATTTTCTCCTCAACTTTTTGCCATTCTGATTTCATGCATGCTCTTCTCATTGTCAAACTCTGAACTGGGATCCATTTAGGGAAGAGAATTCTGGGGAATGTAATTTCCAGCCTTTCTTTTTCAGTGATGAGAAGGCCTTAGAAGAAAGTGATAGTTTGCTTAATTGGCAGTAGATCATCTAGCACTGAATTCTATATTGAGGGAATATATGTACACACACATATATACATATACAGGTATATGTATGGCTTTTAAGGAGAAATATAAGTGTGCGTGTATATATTAGGAGTGTACACCACACGTACACGCACGTACCCACTCCCAAAGGTGACTTTGGGGCAAGCTAAATTAAATTACTTAAGAAAGCCCAAAGAAATAGAGGATAGGATAAAATCCATTTTATTAAAGTAGCTGCTTTATTATTTTTTACTTTTTGTCTTATTTTAAATGATTGTAAATTTGAAAGTGATTCTGCATAGTTTCCCAGTGTTGGGAAACATCCCATGTCTTCCAACAGCTTGCTCTTTGTCTTCTGTAGAGAAAATGTAGTGAGAAGAACATGGTCTTTGGAGACAAAATGTGTTTGACTTCTGGCCTTGGGTCTCACGTGTCTGAGGCTCTGTTTCCTCTTTTAAAATGACTATATTAGTATTTTACCTCCAGTTGAGAGCGTTGAATTTGATAATACATGTGAAACACCCAGCAAGTACCTGGATTCTAATAAGATCTTAGTAAGTGATAGCAGTTTTTACCTTGTCTTTTCATTTATATCAAAGTATAAATGGCTACCATCTCTCATTGTTTTTGCTTTTTAAAAACACATAAATATTTAATTGACAATGTTTCAAGAGTTGTAGCGGATTGTTTTTGGACAAATGGCCATTACTCATTTTATTTACCTGTGCATATATGGTCTTGCTCTTGAGGAGAAGAAGATAGTGAAAGGAACTTCTGAGGATACCTTGCATCAGTGACTTGAGGGGGTGGGGGACCAGATTCCCTGCTCTCCAACTTTGGTATCCCAAATGTGGTCCCAAGCTGAGGGTTTCACTTGCTCTTAAGCAGTCTGAACAGGTATGGGATGATTTTGCTTAAGGTGACATCAGTTTTTTCCCCTAATTTGAGACTTGGGCAGTTTTCATTCGATATTTCATTCTTTTAATTTCCATTTATATCTTCTTAATGCTGAATTTGTTCAAGTTGACAAACAGTAAGTCTGTTTCTTTCATTCATAAAAAAAGCAACAAATCTTTATATATTAACTTGATGATTTTAGGTCAATAATTGAAGCATTAAAACTAAGGTATAGTTCACTTTTTAAATTATTTGTTTAATTTGTCACCATTAAATCATATTTTAACTTAGAAAACACTACAGGCCAAAACTCATAGACTCTTTTTCTCTAATAGTTATGATGTGTTAAGGAAAAAAAATAAAGGAATATCTTCGTTTCTTTTAGGTCTTATGGAAGTGTATTTAAAGCAATACATAAGGAATCTGGTCAAGTTGTGGCAATTAAGCAGGTACCTGTTGAGTCCGATCTTCAGGAAATTATCAAAGAAATTTCCATAATGCAGCAGTGTGACAGGTATGAAGAGATTTTATTTTTTTATTTACCTTCACTTTAATGAGTTTTGCTAATAATGTATAATAAAATGTGTTATTTGGTCATCTGTTTAGTTTTCATTTCTGACTTGCCATTGGAAGTGAGACTAATCCTTCAAAGAAGAGATGGGGGTAGCTTTGTAGGGTTGTTTTAGGACTTGCAGCTCTTAAGCATAAATGATGTTATAAAGCAACATGTGGTAATAAAAGATATTCAGTTTTCCCATTTTCAGGGCAAATTTATGAATGAAAATTATTTTTTGATGTTGATGGAGTGTCATTTAGCGGTCTTTTTGTATAACTGTTTTCATTAATTAAAAACTGTCATGTTTTGTGTAACTCTAATTTATTCCACAAACATTTATTGAGCATACCCAGTGGGCCAGGTACTGTGCCAGGATCTAGGAATACCAAGAAAACTAAGACATTGGTTTTATTCTTGGGGAGCTAGCTGGTAATCTGAATGGGAAGACAGATACTTAAACAAATAGCTGCAATACAGCTCAGTCAGTGTAGGGACAGTGGTGCATGGGATGATGTGAGAATAAGGAAGCAGGGCACCTTCCAGGAGTCCGAAAGTCTGAGATGCTGAGAAAGAGTTACATTAAGTTGATGAAGAAATGGAGGAATGAGAGACAGTAAAGAGAATTACAAGTGGAGAGGTGGAAATAGCTCACTGGTATGTACTGTTCTGACAAGGTTTAGAATTATTGCAGTGGAAAGTATGAGACAGAGATTTGTGTGAAATAAGTTTGTGTAGTCCAGGTGCTGGCAAACTTTTGAGATGGAAGAGCCACCAGGGGTCAGCAAACTGAGGCTCGCGAACTAAATGCGGTTCTTTGGGTATGTACAGGTGGCTCTCAAGTAAAATTGAAAATGAAAATAAAACGATCATAGTTTCATTTATAACATTTTTAAAGGCTATTATTCACATAATGGTGATTATGTAAAAATATATTTATGGTTCTTGAATAATTTTTAAATTGTTGTGAGGGACGGGATTGGCTCTTCTAGGGGTTGGCAGACTTTTGAGACAGAACGTACCCAAAGAGCCGCATGTGGCTCGCGAGCCTCAGTTTGCCCACCCCTGGTATAGTCAATGTTGCTGATCATGAAGGGTCTTAATATGCCCTATTAAGTAGCCCAGTCTTTATAAGGAATGTAGAGGATATAAATTAGGACTGTGTTTAGCCTATAGTTTTCTTTTTTTTTTTTTTTTTAAATTGGGGAATTCGGGGAGGGGAACAGCGTTGGGGAATCAGGGATGGGGAACAGACAGGTTGCTGTCCTTTTGGTCTTCAGTCTAGTTGTGGAGGACGTCGCTTCACTGGCCCATGTTGGTATTGTGACCATTGCACTCTTCCCAGGTGAGGCAGTTGCTCGCCGGCCATTGGACTGCCGCTCATGGCGGCTCATGGCAGCTCACGGCAGCTCACACCAGCTGCCAGCCAGCCCCATGGCAGCATACACCGTCGCCAGCGACTCATGGCAGCCCAGCTCCAGGTGGAGCTGTTGTTCACCATCTTTGCTGAAGAGGGCGCAGTGTCACTGGCCCTCATGTGGGATCCAAGCCAGGGCCCTGCTGCTCAGAGCTGGCATCCCAAGCCAACTCTTAACCAATGTGCCACTCAGCTGGCCCTAGCCTATAATTCGTTTTTTTTTGTTTTTTTTTTTGGAGGGCAGTGTCACTGGCCCTCATATGTGAGACCCAAACTGGGGCCGCTGTCTTGCCAAGCCAGCGCTTAACCGTGGCGCCACTCGGCCGGCCTTAGCCTATAGTTTCTTAATAAAAGAAGGATTTATTATTTTCCCTTTACCAAAGGGAGATAGGACTGGTATAGCAGCAACAAAGTAACAACTGTCTCAGAGGCGTCTTTTCTCATACTGTGCCATGTTTAGCATGTGGCCTTTGTCTCACGCTTATTATCTCTTATCTATTATAAGAGGGCTGCTCCAGCTCCAGGCTTATGTCTACAATTCCAGGCAGAAGGAAGAGAACGGAAGAAGCGGGAAAGGGCTTTCCCAGAAACCCTCAGCTTATGTTTTATTTATCAGAATTGACACATGGTGACTTAAGCCCATATCTTACGGGATTCCGGACATGTTGTCAGCCCCGATCAGGGCCCTATTAGTAAGAGATCTATGGAAAACTTTCTGTTCCAACAGTTTATTAGATCCATATAAGCTTTTTGGCTAATGAAATAACTGAATAATTGTAGAGGAACTTTGTTGGTTGGGTATGTTTAATTTTCTTTATTGTGTGCTGTATATTAAGATTGTTACATATTTTCCATAAAGGCTATATAACTGGAAATTCAAGTAGTTACAGAAAAAATAATACATTCCTCAGTCCCCAGATCAAAATACATAATTGTAAATTTCTCCCAGACCTTGCTATTAATTTGGTAACTTGTAAGAATGTGGTTCCCACAATAAGTAAGAATGTGGTTCCCACAATAATGCAGAAGAGGAAAGATTGAGGATAGAATAATGTTGGGCCCATCAGGTGCTTAATATTTGCATGTTGCTATTACTGTTTTATTATTATGGTTAAGAATAGTTCAGGGACTAGTGTGTGCTTTGGATATTTTAATTGAGTGTGGTCTAGGAAAGGCAGGGTCTCAAATATTACCTATTATACATCTGTTCTTCTAACCTTTGTGCCTCTTGGAACATATCAGCTCTTACTCAGATTTTGCAATACCATCCTATTTGTCCACCTTGTCTTTCATTTTTGATTCCTTTAACCCTTTTCCCTGAAGCTAGAGTGATCTTTCTAAAATGCAAACCTAATAAAGCCATTCTCTGTTTAAAACTTAAGTGGCTCTCTCCTCATTGCCTAGCTCGATCCAATCTCATAAGGATGGCATCTTTATGACCTGACCAGTGCTGATGCTTCCAATATTCTCTCTTACCTGAGTTTCAGTTTTAAGCACTTGTTCCCTTGCATTCTCTGTCACCTGACTCTTAAATTCTTTGAATTTGGGATTATGTCTTGGATTCTGCCACATAGTGGTTACTCAATACTGATAATTATTTCTGATTCCTGTCTGGGCAACTCAACTGGAATACCAGGAGGAACTTCATATTTAACATTGTAAAACCAGAATTTTAATCGTTGTAGACAAGCTTTTCAAATTCCTGTTCTGTTACTGTTCTGTTAATTGCATCATCTACTTAGTCTTTCAGTAACAAAACTGAGTATCACCTTTGTTTCTTTTTCTGATACTGCTGATGACACTGTCTTATAGATTTTCCTTCTGAAATGTCTTCACTACCTTTATGCTTCTTTTCATTCCTTGAGAGAAGGAATCATATTTCTTAGCACCCATTACAATGTCTAGCACTGTACTTTTTGTTGAATGAATATGAATGGATGTGATATGTATGAGTAGTATGGAGGAGAGCATTACAATTTGAGGCATTATTTATGTAGATGTGTTTTTGAGAAATTGATATGAAAATCATTTGGAAGAAAACAGTACAAATCAAAAAATTCCCACATAAAACAGTGGAATTTTGGTCAGAGAAAATGAGATTTGCCTTTCTAAAATTGAAATGTTTTCATAAGTCTATTCAGCTGTTTGGACATTTGATAAATTTTCTTGCCCTTCTGCACTCTAAAAAGAGGCCAGAGAGTGTTTTAATTTGTTTTGGTTCATTTTAGTGAATATTTAATGTGTGTTTAATGTTGTATATTGGCATAAATATTTGAGAGAGCCCATCTGCACTGTTTATTGCTGCATCTTCAAATCCAGTGCTTGGCCAAAGTAGATATTTAATAAATATTCGTTGAATGTATAAATTGTGGAATGTTAATACTAGTGTGTACCTCTATATGTCTGTTGGTTTAGAATTTTTCAAGAGTATTCTGCTTTAAGAAGTTCTTCTAGGAGTATCTCCCTTAAATAGTGAAGAATTGAGCAGAATGAGAAACTTAGTCATTAGTCTTTTTTTTTCTTCTGTATTTGAGCTCTTTCTAAAACTTTATTTGAGGAAAGGCTTCTGGTGCTAAAACATGTTAAAAAACCATTTTACAAGTACAGAAAATGAGACCTAGAGATTTTACATAAATTGTCCAAGATCACATAACTTGTTAATGACTGGGATGCTATAAGAACCTACATCTTCTGACTTCAGGGCCAGTGCTGAAGGAAGCAGTATCTATAAAAAGATTCCAACAATTCAAAGAGAAGCACTCTCAAGGCATTGCTAAGGGTGGAGGCAAAAGCTGGCCAGCAATGCTTGTGAATACTACAAGATGTGACAATTAAGTTCATGAACTCATCCTAGAAAACGTGCTATATACCTCATTGTTGAATATCACTACGGTCACCTTTGAAGTACTCCCCTTGGGAAGCTATACACTGATGCCAGCACCTAGTCCACCCTTCAAATCAATTTTGAAACTCTTTCTCTGGAATGACCATCAGAGCTTTCGTCGTATTACCCTTGATGTCCTGAATGCTATCAAAATGTCTTCCTTTCAATCTTTCCTTTATCTTCAGGTAAAGAAAGAAGTCATTGGGGGCAGATCAGGTGAGTAGGGAGGGTGTTCCAATACAGTTATTTGTTTACTGGCTAAAAACTCCCTCACAGACAGTGCCGTGTGAGCTGGTGCATTGTTGTGATACAAGAGCCATGAATTGTTGGTGAAAAGTTCAGGTTGTCCAACTTTTTCATGCAACCTTTTCAGCACTTCTAAATAGTAAAGTTGGTTAACTGTTTGTCCAGTTGGTACAAATTCATAAAGAATAATTCCTCTGATATCAGAAAAGGTTAGCAACATTGTTGCAACAAGTTCACAAACTTATTTGTTAAACCTTGTATGTAAAGAGCTTTTCAGTGTTTCCCGTTAAGTGAAAGTTCTGGGTCTGTATATTAGTTTCATTTGTTCGTCAAACAGCCCTTTTTTTAAATGGTTCAGAACACTTATGAACTCCTAATGCATACTTTCTATTCCCAAGAGCTAGCAAAGTTGAATATGTCTGTAAATTTAAGGTGTGAGATGGGAAGTAATGAGAGATGGGTAGAGAGGTAGACTTTGGAAGGTCTTATATATGATATGAAGCAGCTAAGACTTTTTCCTTTCGGTAATGTATAGCCATTGGAGTAGTGTTTTTTTGTTTTGTTTTGTTTTGTTTTTAATGGAGAGAGCAATATGATCAGCTTATTTTATTATATTTTAGTTTTAGGGCCGGCCGAGTGGCGCGGTGGTTAAACTCTGGTTTGGGAAGCCAGCGGCCCCGGTTCTGTCCCACATATGAGGGCCAGTGACACTGCCCTCAAAAAAAAAAAAAAAAGCCAACAATAGTTTTAAAGGAAGGTAACCTTGTCAACTGTATGGAGCATAGATTAGAAGGGGGCAGAAAACTGACAGAGAGACCAGTTGGGAAGGAAGTCTCTGCAAGAGGTAATGGGAAGCAGGAGGGATAAA
Source organism: Aselliscus stoliczkanus (assembly GCA_033961575.1). Classification (NCBI taxonomy): domain Eukaryota; kingdom Metazoa; phylum Chordata; class Mammalia; order Chiroptera; family Hipposideridae; genus Aselliscus; species Aselliscus stoliczkanus. Next base: position 33,210,413 of record CM066731.1, read on the forward strand.
GTAGGATTAAATTCTAGCCCTGTAGCTACTGGTTTTACTTCACGCCCTGGAAGCTCTAACCAATCTGCTGTACCCTTGACTTCAAGACAGCTGAAATTGTAAAGGCTCTGCTGAGAAGTCTTCCCCGACAGCCTTCTCTTAACCTCTTCTTTTGGTGGTCTCCGTATGTTGTCTTTTATATTACTTTCCATTTTTATTATTATTTTTTGCTTATTTGATTATTGATCCTACACTGACGCCACTTTTAATGATAACTACTACTAGATAAAAATATCTGTTGGATAAGTCCCCTAACCATACCATTCTGAGTTTTTTCCTTTCTGTAGTTATCCTTTTGCTCATAGCCTTTTTCTTTTCTAGAGTGTTCTTTTCTCTACCCACATTTTGAAGTTTAACCTTTTTTCATAATTTGAGTTTCCCCCTCTATTACGTTCCTACAAAGTTCTCTTATGGTTCCACTGTCGTCACTTCTTCCTTTGAGCTCTTGTAGCATTAACTGTGTACTAATTAGTTTGTGGTATCTTTTATTTTCCATATTTTTATGTATTTACTGAATAGTCTTCTTCTTTGAGTTTGGCAAGATGTTTTTATACATCAATGTATATGGCATACCCTTAGTAAATATTGATGATGGTCATTTTTCCCTATGTAAGTCTTCCTGACTGTAAACACAGGTTTTTCTGCTCTGAAAGACATAAAACCTTATTAATACTTTAAATTGTTAATAATTTTAACTATCTGAATTTAAAGCAAAAAAGTTATTTTTGTCCAGAATTCTCAAAGGCTAAAATGAGAGTGTTAAAAAACTTTTTTTTAACTTCACTGAAATTGAGAGTTTTTTTAAAGTTGAGTGTTAATATTTGACTCAATGCAAAATCTTTTAGGTTTATATTTAAAATGCTTTCATTAGAGGAAAATATTTTCATTTGTTCCTTATGTTAAATAGTAAATCCTTTACCAAAACAAAGACTTTTTTTCTTGGGAATCACTGAAAACATTTGGGCCTCCTCTTGTTTGTAATCCTGTTAAATTTCATCCATGAATTAAAGCCTAATTATACACAGTTGGTGAACCTCACAAACAGACAATTCAACGTACAATAGAAGTTGAGTCATTAAGTTTACTTATTGGAACATTATGAAATGTTGAAAATACTTTATATTGGGATTAAGAAATAATTTTCTTTGGGAATTAACTAAATTTGATTGTCTGTATGTTTTGTTTTAGCCCATATGTTGTAAAGTACTATGGCAGTTACTTTAAGAACACAGACCTCTGGATTGTTATGGAGTACTGTGGAGCTGGCTCTGTCTCGGACATAATTAGATTACGAAACAAGACAGTAAGTATTTTTAAATTGTTTTGCTAATCTCATTTCTAAAGATTCATATTTAGAATCTGACTAGGTAGTATTTTGTTACAAAGAAATGATTAGTGTGAAAAAGGAAAAGGTTTTAGAGTATAGAGAGATCTAGTATGAGATATGCCCACATATCTTGGGCAAATTTAGAAGTTACAAGATTGCTTATTTATTAGGGTAAGTTTTGGTAAGTCACCGAGAAACTGTCTTGATACTCCTCTTCTTCATTTGTAATCATTGTGTGTATTCTTTATTAATGTGATTTCAATAAATAATAGCTAGGATTTTATTTAAAATTCATAGTATTCATGGCATTTCTTTCTCTGAAGTTTGTATTATAATCTGTGGGTAATAAACAGTTGAAGTTTTGTGTTTCCGAATTTTAAAAAATAGTTAAAAAACAATTTTTGTTTTTATTTTTCCAAATATTGTCAGGATGTTTGAAAGTGATAGAGCTAGAATATAATTAAAAATTTTGTTTTATGAATTCAACTTACCAGAAGGTGTTATTAATAATAGCTTTTTTGTGCTTACATTTTATCCCTAAGTAAAACAGATGTTTACAAAATCATTTACTTTCAGCTAGCAATACATTCAGTTTACTAGGGTAATTTATAAGGACAAAGTGACCTTTTTATCTTTGAATGACTAAAAATAATAATCAGTGAAATAATTTGTAATTCTGTAGAACAGTAACTCAATTAGTATAAGACATTATTATATGTTATCAGACATTTCAGTAAAATATATTCAGAAAAATACTTAACTACTTGAGTCAATTTGTGGTTAACCAGAATCATTTTAAAGTTTGATTGGGGAAGTAAATTGTAAGTTTATCCTATTAATTTTTTTTTTATCTGTTAGAGAAAATAAAGTAAATAGGATTTCTTTTAAAGAAAGTGAGACAGAAGTTTAAATCATCCCTGTTTTGAAAGATGCATTAAGTGATTTTGGACATTCTAATTATATATTTTAGAATTTCTATGGCTCTTAACTAGCATTTATGTAAATCAGATGATTCTTGAATGGCCGAATAGTGCTTTAACTGAAAATAATTATACTCCAGTTAGAGATATGTTTTCAAACCATTTTAGGGTTAAAGTCAGTGCATTTGGTATTTAAAATTACTAGGTAGTAAAATGTATGAAATAGAAAATCTATTTTCTTGATTTTAAATGTTAATGTTAACATTTTGAGGAGTTAGAAAGTATTTGATCGAAATACTTTATTCCTTGTTGCCAATAATTACAAACTGTGAAGGTATACTGTAGTTCTATAAGATGAAAATGCCTGGGACCCTTATCCTGAGGAATAAATATCCTTTACCAGTTATGAAGGGGAAGATTTTATTCCATCTGCATTGTTTTTTAGCAGCCAGAATCTATTGAACATGTTTGGGTGTCAAACATTTGGAATAGTCTAATTGTTATTCCCACAGAACAGTGATCGTTGGGATTGGGGTGGCATATTAGAATCGGATTCCCAGATACGAAAAAGAACCCAGAGCTGCATGAGACATAGATCAGGAGCTGTAGGTATATTGTCTCTGGGTGTTGCTTTGATAACAGCTCCTGTTATATCTTACGAATATTTGTATCCTGCTTTTCCTTCATTTATGTATTATCCAAAAGGAGTACCATGGTTATGAAGATTAGCAACACAAGGATGTGTATCATCCTATTTTAAAAAAATGCCTTCACATTGTAAATATTTGATCATTTTATAGGAATGTTCACTGGAGTGATGATCTTGTCTGAATTTCAGAGGTGCAACAGTTGTCCTTGATCTATTAAAATTCACTCTAGGGCCGGCCTCAGTTGGTTAAGAGCTCGCTCAAGCGTGTGAGCTGAGCTCTGAGCAACAGCAGTTCGATGCCCAGCCCGAGCTGAGCAGCTGCTGAGCTACCAACAGGTGGCGGGATGACTCAGCTAAAAATAATAATAATAATAATAATAAAATTCACTCTAGTAGCTATTGTTTTCATAGTCACAGAACAATCAATCTTTTCCTAAAAGTGTGGGAACCTTTATTTTTTTTTTTTAAGCGTTCATATGCTGTTTTGTTTTTTGTTATATGCTTCGTTGTTTCTTTTAATTTGATATACATTTTAAATAGCACAAGGCATTCTTACTATTTTATACTGAGTTTTTATATTTACTTATATATAGTATTTATGCTTTTTATTGCCTTTATTCTTTTCTGCATAAATTTCTGTTTCCTGAAGAACAATGTCCTTTAGTGTTTCCTTATGTGTGAGTGGGTATGATGGTGATAAGATTTCAGGGTTTTTTATATTAAAATGTTGTTTCACTTCATTTCTGAGCTACGTATTTGCTGTGTGAAGAATTCTAGATTGGCTGTTTCTTTTAGATTTTGATTTGTTTTAAGAGGAATGACTTGGAAAACCACCTAAATAACTTACTTTTTGTAGAATTATACTTCTTATTGAAAGAAATCTGGATGAAGTATTCTTGATTTTTATTTATCAGTTGCAGTCTGTTTTTGATCAACTGTTTCCTTGTAAATTAAAGGCACAGGAAAAAACAAGTCTGATGTATATTTTTTTAAAAAACATTGAAGTTCAATTATTTTAGTCTGGTATATATCTATTTATATCTTACCTCTCTCCAATCATTACAGTGTCATAACTTGTCACTTTTATTCTGCACTTGAGACTCCAATTTCACAATAAGAACTGGCTCCTAGAATTAAAAACTGGATTCATCTTTTAGTGTTTTTGTATATGATATTGCCTTATTCTCTTAGGCCCCACCTTTGAGTGTTGCCCCCACCTGAGTCTTTGCTTAGTGAATTTGCATCCATGCTCAAAAAGCTAACCTCTTCTTTGAAACTTTTCCTATTTTCCCAGATAGTTTCATATCTATTTGGTAATTGGTTGATTAATTAGGTAAGTCTTTAGTACATATTCACTCTTATGTAAAGAAAGAGCACAATAAATGTTAGCTGCTATTATTATTATAATTTTCACTATTTTACATATTTTGAGTACTGGTAGATTGGAATCTTTTCATATGTGTATTGGTTATTTTATTTCCATTTTGTGCATATCTTTTGTCTTTTGTTGTTGTTGGCCTTTTTATTATCAGTTTGCAGGACTGCCTGACAGTTTGCTAATAGTTATATGAGCCCTTCACTTTTTAAAAGTCGTAAAACCAATTATCTGATTGTCAGCAGAGATACTAAAGAAGAAGCTTCCAAATATCTCTTTCAGAAGTTTTATGCCCTGACCTGTACTTTTTCTTTGGGAAACATCTAGGAAAAGACAAAGGCATAGAATTAAGTTTGGCGTTACTTAGGCATATTCCAGTGATTGGAACTGCAGCTGTGCAGCAAAGGGTGGGGTATTGTGTCTATTTAAGTGCTGCTGCTTAACATGGGCCAGATCACAGAGTTGGCATTGGAGCTGATAATGAATGGTAATTGTGATAATTAATGGTAGTGGTTCTAGAGGTAGGATGAAGGTGAAACTCTCCTATGTTCCACTGGGTGGTAAAAGAGTCTCTGAGTCTTCTGGTTGCATTATGAGTAATAATCACTCTTTAGTTAGCATTCATTAACTCTTTCAGTTTATAAGCATTGGGGCATCTGTAAATAAATACATGTTAGTTAAATTCCTGATTCCTGGACAGTAGAAGAGGGTAAAGGGGGTCAAGTATATGGTGATGGAAGAAGAACTCACTCTGGGTCATGAGCACACGATGTGATACAGGAGTATAGATGATGTATTATAGAAATTTATGTAATTTTAAACTTATGTAATTTTACTAACCGTTGTCACCCCAATAAATTTAATAAAAAAAAATTCCTGATTTCTGTGATCAGACTTGCAAACACAGCTCAAGTCTTGGTATCATATATATATTTAATAACTGACTTTTACACTAGTATTTTAAACCATCTTTTAAGTTCGGTGAAATCTCTGCGTAGATAATCCTGCTGTGGCATCCTGTACTTGGAAATCACATTTAGTTAGTCAGCTTTGAGTGTTTAGAAGAGTAGCTGCAGTTGCCTTCCCCTCCTTTAAGCCACTCAAGGGCAGACATTTTTATATATTCGTCTTGGAAATATTCCAAGTGTTTGAAACAGCTACTGGAGTCTAGCAAACCCTTGAAAAATGTTTGTTGAACTGAAACAGGTACAATTCCTTATCTGCTTGTCCTATGAATATAAAACAACCCTACCTATCTGGTCAGTGTTATATTTTGTAGGTAAGTTGTAATTTGCATGGCCACTATTTAGTATTAATAATGTTGGTTATTGAACAAATATAGTTATATATCAAAGAGATGCCATAAAAAGTGTGTTTACTAGCAACCTTGCATTAGTTTCTCTCTCTCTCTCTCTCTCTCTCTCTCTCTCTATATATATATATATATATATATATATATATATAAATTTAATTTTTTGCATATTTTTGTAAATATATATCTTGGTAGCTTTAATCATAGGGCTCCTTTGGCTGATAAAAGAGAACCCAGTGTTTTAGTTGTTGTTAATGGAAGTTATGTAAGCATTATTATTTTTTGAGTGTTTTTGAGTTTTCAAAGAACAAAAAATTAGATTTGTGGAATTGAATAAATAAAATATTTACGAGAATAATTGTGAAGGTTTTCCTTGTGAGGAAATAGTTAAAAAAAACCAAGATATTTTAAAATAAATTCCATTAAGATCGCTACAGATTTGTGCATTTCAAGTATTATGTATTGTAAAGTAGAAATACACAACTCTGTGAGATGGAAGCTTTTTAAAGATTGATTATATTTTTGATTAGAGGCTTTCAGAATGATCTTTACATAATTGTAAAGTTATGCCTTGACATATGGAAGGAATAGAGTCTATGTCTTAGACATTTATTATATACTTGGAAATGTTCTAAGAAAATGCCTAAGGTTATTCTCTCCCATTTTGGCCCATTTATTGATTTGACCACTTATTTTAATTCAATCTAGCACTGTGGATTTTCCTTTTGGCTCTTCCACAAACTTGTTTTGTGATCTGGACAAGGACTTCAGCTTCCTCATCTGTTAAATAATAAGTAACATTTGTACAGTGCTTTACATTTTACTTGGCAGTTTTATTTACGTTTTGGTTGAATGGAAAGGTTCAAAACACAATTATTGATCCAGTGGTCTGCAGAAAGGTACAAGTAACTCTAACTAATGTTGCTATTGTTGCGTTGTTTACACACTAGCTGAGGTACCATAATATGTATGTAAAAAGCTAAATTCCATTCTGTGAAGTTTTTTAGGGGCAGAATAGGCAAAGCACTTAGCATGCAAGTTCAGAGAGAGCTTCATAGGAGAGAAAACCCTTCAGCAGATTCTTGGAAGAGGAGGTGTCATCTGTCATTAGAATGCAGGTTCCACAATGGGAGGGTTTTGTCTTCTTTGTTCACTGTTTTATCTCTGCTCCTAGGATGATACCTGGCATATGGGATGCTTACTCAATGCTTGTTACATGAATGAATGAATGAATGAATGAATGAATGAATGAATGAGTCAGAGAAGAGAGGGCAAAGGACATCTTGAAAGAGGAAACAATGATATGCTACAATTATATTCCCATCTGTAAAAGTCCGCTGTCATATTCCTAGGTCCCCTGAAGGAGAATGGTCCTAGCATGTGGTTTAAATGGATTTATTTTTCTCACGATTAATCAATTGCTTAAAATCATTGCACATTTTAGTTTGTTGGATCTATGTTGGGTTCATGATGTTGTTCTATAATTTTTTGTTTGTCCTGGAGCTTATTTTCTCATGTTGAGAGAAGCAGCATATGCCATCTTCATCATTTTGCTAATGTCTTCTAGCTTCTTACTCATTTTATCTGTTTCCTGGAATTTGTATGATTCTTCTTTGAGAAGACATTCTTTGGAGCTCCTGATTCCTTGTTCTAATGTGGACTCATTGCTTTTTAGGTCTGTTGTACAGCTGCATCCTTGGAATTTCTTTTCACTGGACTCCTGGGTTAGTGCCACCATTTTCTTGCATATTTCCTATTTCCTTGGTTTTCACCCTTGTTTTGTATTCTTCCTAAACTATCTTCTTCATGATATGAGAATAAAAGGTCAACTATTTTGAGTCCTTGCATATCTGAAAATGTCTTTATTTTGCTTTCACACTTGGTTGATAGTTAGCCTGTGTAGAGTTTTACATAGAAAATAAGTTTCAGAGTTTTGAGTTTTCCACCATTATCCTCTAGCATCCAGTGTTGCTCATGTTATAGCTAATGCTTATTGGAGTTCTATTTGTTTGTAGGTTTCCTTTCCCCCTTCTGGAACTTTTTAGACTTTTCTTTTTATCCTGATTTTTCTGATGTTGCAAAAGGAAAACATATTTCACAAGGATGTGCCTAGTATGTGTCCTTTTTATTAGTTATGCTCGGCATTCAGTAGTTCCTTTCAAATAAACACTCGTGTTTCTCTTCAGCTTTGGAAGCAGTTCTTTGATAATTTCCCCCTCTTTTATTCTTGATTGGATGGTGAATCTCCTAGGTTTTATCCTTTTTAATTTTTCCCAGATTCATGTTCTCTCTGTGTGTGTGTTTTTTTGCGCTTTTTGAGGGTAGGGTGGGCATGGTTTTTCCTATTATTTTTTCTGATTTTTCTAACTGAACTATTAGTTTCAGCAGTTGTATTTTAATATATAAGAAGTCTTTCACTTTTGATTATTCCTTCTTGATAATATTTTGATGCTGAAACATGGATGCAGAAGCTCTTCTAATTGCTCTAAGAATAATAAATTTTTGACAAATTTATTTTCTGTTTTCCCGAATCATCTCTATTTCCTGTGGGGTTATCGTTTCACTTACTCTGTGTATTTTGATGTTGCCCGTAGCAGAGCTGACCAGTGGGAGGGCTGACTTGCTCGCTTTGGAAACATTGGGACAATGCCTTTTGACTGGCAGGTATAATGTTATGATGAATGGCCTGGGAACTTGATTTTAGAGAGAAGGGCTCACAGAGGCAGTTGGTTTAGTTTCTTGAGAGAGGAGCCACTTGTCCTGCCTTTTCTTGTTTGTCCTGGGGATAAATGCTAGAATGCATGTAAACTGCATGTACAGGGCTGGGGGTAGAGGCAGAGTAGGGATGGGGAGCCAGCTCTCTTTCCGTTTTCTTCTTTTCAGCTTTCTTCAAAAAAGCTAACCACCTTTTCCATTCCTCTTCGCACTCCTGCTCTCCCTCCCTTGTGGCTCTAACTGGAGCCCCCCTGGAGTTCACTTGGTAATCACTCCTTTTGTTGCAGACCCCTTCTTTGACTGCTCTTGGCCATGACTCTCTGTAAAAATGCTGCCAAGTGTGTTATACTTCCTTGTGTTCATCCTTTTGTTACTGATTTATTTTGTTTAAAAAAATTCTGTCAGTGTAATGGGGTTTCAGGAGGAAGAGAGACAAATAACTAAACAAATTAACTATAAATTCAAGTTGGTTTTTGAAACTGAATCGATGATATTTACTCACTGCTCCTCTTACCTTATTTGTATTATATATATATGTTCATATTCTTAAGAGTATAAATTAATACAACTTCTTTCAGGAGTAATTTGATACTCTCTTTAAAGTTCAATATGTATGCACCCTAGGATTCATCCAATGGTTCTCCTCTATCTGTAACTTAGAGAAGCCCTAGCACAATTGTACAGTGAGACATATACAAGAATGTCACAACAGAAAATTAGAAGCAAATTTTTTTTTGTTTTAAAGATTTTATTGGGGAATTGGTGGAGGGGAACAACGTTGGGGAATCGGGGAAGGGAAACAGACAAATTGCTGTCCTTTTGTTCTTTAGTCTAGTTGCGGAGGATGTTGCTTCACTGGCCCATGTTGGTGTCATCATTCACTGGCCCATGCTGGTGTCATCATTGTGCTCTTCCTGGATGAGGCAGATAGGTCGCCGGCCTCTGGATGTCGCTCACCGCAGCTATTGGCAGCTCATGCTGGCTGCCAGCCGCTCACGCTGGCTGCTGGCCACTCACTGTAGCCCATGGCAGCCCATTGCAGCAGGGGCTGCAGCCTACACCATCGCCGGGGCTCGCGCAGCCCAGCTCCACGTGGAGCTGTTGTTAGCTGTAGAGGGCAGTGTCACTGGCCCTCTTATGTGGGATCCGAACCGGGGCCACTGGCATCCCCAAACCAGCTCTTAACCAATGCACCACTCGGCCGGCCCTAGAAGCAAATTTAAATGTTGATCAGCACTAGATCCTGGACTAGAAGATTGCTATTATTGTTTCAGCCTCCATAATTTTTTAGCCCTTTGATGAATACAGACTCTGAGAGTAGTATTCTGGTTGAAACCTTTTAACTCTAAAACTCAGCTGTACAGATGAGACTGACATTAAACAACCAAGTAAATTTTGTGTCTTAAAACTTACATAAACATTCAGTTTGGTACTTAGGAAAAATTTTTAGTATCTACCTTTATCAGGATGAGATATATTTCTATGATACTGGCCGGGATGGGGTGATGGGATGCAAAATTTTCCACATAAGAAACTGAATCACAGAGTGGTAAAGTAGATTACAGGGAAAGAAAGGGTTAAAATTATAGCTAACTGCTGGAATTGAACTCTGGTATTTAAGAGCACAGACTCTGGAGCCAGACTGTCTGGATTTGAATCCTGGCTCTCCTACATACTATGTGAACTTGGGCAAGTTTCTTCTTAACTTTTCTGTGACTCATTTTCTACAGTGGGATAAGCCGGCTATCCTACTTCATTAAGTTGTTCTGAAGATTACATATATGTGAAGTGCTAGGAAGAGCACCTAGCACAGAAAAAGCCCCTTGTGTATTTGCTGTTGATAGTGTCATCATCATTCTATCGTCTCACTTATATAGATGGGAATGTCTTTGCCTTGTGAGCATTATCTATCAGGTGTGTTTGAGTGGAGGAATGCAAAGGACTATGGAACCAAGGACAGAAACCTAGCATGTCCCATTGGTACTTGGATTTATCTTTGTTAATGAAAGAGGTATAAACTCAATCAGATAGAGCTTACATTTTTAGGTACGGTGAGACTTTCTTTAACAGACTCAGGCTATTCAAAATATACTCTTACTAGGATATTTTATCTTACTGCCCTTAGAATTAATGCCTTGTACACCATTGCCTTTTTAGTAAATGCTTGATTTGTTGTATTTTAAAAATATGTTTTCTGCCTTGATGTTAATTAGGTACTACTTCAAATAGATTTTTTTTTCCTTGGTGAAGGCATACCAATTTTTTATTGATTTAAGATTTATTTAGAACTTCAAAGTTTGATATTATTTCATTGTTACTAATAGACATCTTTTTGATATGTGTGGATTTCTATTCCTTAAAGAGCTTTTTCGGGTTCACATTTGCCTCTGTGTTATTGGACTAATTCATGTTTGACTTTCCTAATCACTTTGTTGCATGTTCCCCCTTTGTGTAATAGATACTAGTTCATACAGGATTTACAGCTTCATATATATTGAGTGCTTTTTTTGTTGTCTTCTGATCTCTTTTTCAGGAATCTTTTCATGTGGGAAAGGATTTTAAAATGTCTGCCCACTGACCATTTTCACAGTAGAGTATCAGTTCTCTTTGTCTTCAGATCAAGGGATTATAAGCAGCGTGTATATATGTATATTTACATATGGTGTAAGTAGTGAAAGCTTTCATTTTGAATCACTAGTTGTGGGACTTTGTGATAGATTATTAATCTTTTTTTTTTTTTTTTTTTTTGCGCCAGACATCTGCAATCCAGATTTCATGAAAGACAACCTCTCTCTGCCCTTTTGTATATAATAATGGCTAAACTATTCTAGTTATGTTTCCTAATGTATGTACTTTGTGTTGAGCAGATTTGTGTTTTTCTGGAAGAATCCCATAAATTTTTTATTGTTTGAAACCTTGCCTATTTTATACTCTCAAGCCTTCTTTTTGAGTGGGATGAGATGAGTGGTGAGGGGTGGAAAGGAGTTATGGAGTTGCCCTGCTGTTTTTCCCAGTGTTTTTCTCATGTTGAATGCCTAAGAGCCCCATTAAATGTATGTATTCTTTTTCCCAAGAGAGGAGGAGTAAGAGTGGGAGAAATTTTGGTCATAAAAAAGTTGGAATCTGAGGCTTGATGAATGTTCAGATAAAGTCTTATATATAAGCTTAAGTATTACCTTTGAGATTTAGGTATTTCAGAGATTGCTACTTAACTCCTTAAGTTTCTCTAAATCATTGATTTTTAGCAAGGGGTTTTGGTCACCCTTGTTTGTGGGTTAGTATGATGTATTTCATAATAACTAACAGAAACTGAAACATTTCAGGAGTTCTGTAAAATAAATCAAAATGCAATATTAATAATTTGGACTAAATATTATCTGGGGTGAGGGGAGTCATAGGAAAATGAAGGCAAAAGGAGACTTTTAAAAAAAAAAGTCTACATGCTTCTTTTTTTTTTTTTCTTTCTTTTTTAGCTGAGCCATCCTGCCACCTGTTGGCAGCTCAACAGCAACTCAGCTCGGGCTGGGCATCGAACTGCTGTTGCTCAGAGCTCAGCTCGTACTCTTGAGCGAGCTCTTAACCAACTGAGCTACTCAGCCGGCCCTCTACATGCTTCTTTTAAAAGACTTCCCCTGCCTCCAATTATTGTACTCTTTTTGTTTGGGGGCAGACAACAGCAATCAGCTTCAGAGAGCTCACAGTGTTAAATATCTGGAATAACTTCTAGCATTTCTAGAGTTGGTCAGTGGTTTGTGCTTTATACAAACCTCTTTTTCAGGAACTTTCTTACATTTTGGTACAGTAAGTCCCCAGTTTATGAACTTCGAGTTGCGATCTTTCACAGATACAAACAGACCTCGCATTACCAACATTCGTAGATGTGAACACATCGCGGAAGTTGCGCCCGTGTCTGCCAGACATTGTCACAGTTGTGTTGCTGTGTGCTTACTGTACAGTGCGATCGTATACAGTATACAGTGCTCAATCAGAGCCCAGGATGTCTAGAAGCAAGAGGAAGAGCAGTGGGGATGTGGAAGGCACTGCTAGGAAGTGTCAAAGATGTATAAGACTCACTTTGTTGGACTTACGAATGAATCCGACTTAACGAATGTTTTCCTGGAACGGAACTCGTTTGTAAGTCGGGGACTTACTGTATCAACTTCAAGTTTATTGCAGCACTCTCAACTCTTGGTTTTAAGCTACAGATAACCCAGCCTAAACTGGCTTAACCAAAAAAGGGGATTTATTTGCTCTCATACCAAAAATCTTTGCAGAGCTAGTTTCATGCATGGCTTGATTCAGAGTGAAATGCTTTGCTTGAATTCATCTTCGTTGTTCTGATACCTCTGTATTGATTCCACTCATACAGACTCTTGCTTCATAGTTACAAGATGGCTGCCAGCAGCTACCTGGGTTATACCTTTCTAGTTGAAATCCAGCAGTCTTGTACCTTACTGCTTCTGAATGGGTCATATGCCTTTCCCTGAGCAAATTGGTGTGGCCATTGCAATGTGATATGGTAATTGCCTTAAATCTCGATCATGTATCTAACTTGGAGCTATGGTGGAACTGATACTAGAAATACATGGTATGAGGATTGGGGGTGGGTGGGTGGGGTGAGGTGGGGTGGGCGGGAGTATTGATTTTTCTAAAGGGAATTTAGAATATGTTAGCAGGAGACGGGTGAATGGATGTTAGCATGGCAAGAAACATAACAGATATTTCTATATATTTACTAAACTTTAGATCAAAAGAAAACAAAATCTATTAGGAATAGATCACATTAAACAAATCTCTAAAGTAACTCCCAAAATGAATGTTAGACATTAGAAGAAGTATCTGGTGACATTGGGAGTCAAACTGTTGAGTCCTCAATCCTTTCTTCTATTACAGTAAGGGAAAATAAGGTTGATGTTTCTCAAGGAACCTATTTCTGTTATGAAAGCAGTAAATATTTTCTGTAAGAATTCTCCTGGAAAGCCTGCTCATGTGGATCAGAGACCCGTTGTTCCTTTAGACCAGGGAGGCCTGACCCTGTGTCCATGGCCCCTTCTCTTACAAGCATCTGCTCACCCTGAGCCGGTACTACTACTGTTCAGTGCTGTCTTGGAATCTTAGGAGAAGGATCCCTTTTGTGTGGAAAGTAATTCTTGCTCCTTATTTGGTATCTCCTGTAGAGTGAGATTGAATTCTAAGTATATTCACACATGCTGCTTAAAGTTCCAAGCCACAGCTTAACAGGACCATGCACCATAGGACCAATCTCTTAGAATTTTTCATAGCAATTTTGTGCCACGTCTTAACCTCTGATTAAATACATCATCCACATCACACTCCATTACATCTTTTCTAAACCTTTTGATTGGATTATAAAGACTTTTCTTTATGATGTTTCCACATTACAACATAGTCTCTCCAACAGACTTTCTCTTCTGCCTTAACTAAGTAAATTAAGCTTACAGAGGCAGTTCCTTGGCTTCCCGTGTTGGTTAGTTGCCCAGTCTGTACCTTAGTTGCCATTCTTCTTGGCATTTCTCCCAGTTCTATTTTCCCTTTGGTCAGTCAGGCCCGCCTTCATACACTTTACTTTTGTATTGTACATTCTTCTCCTGGCACACTGCCCGCCACTGCCAGATCTATGGTGAGCCCTACCTCCCTGTCAGGAGCCTGACCCTTAGCCTTAGCACACCATGGCACTGGTTATTTGGAGTGATTTGGTTTAGTGGAAAGACTTGTAGATGTGGGACCAGACGACCAAGCACCAGTTCCTGGGTTGTTACGTATTAGCATTGTGACCCTGGATATGTTGTGTAACTCCTTTGAACTTCAGATGCCTAATCCTGAAATGGACCTAATATATATTATTAGTTGCCTTACCCACCTCAGTGTTTTCGTGTGAGGAACAAAGATGATAAGTATCAGAACATTATGTAACCTGTACAGTTCAATATAAATGTAAATTGCTATTTTATTACTGTTAAAGCAAACACTTTAAAAAATGGTATTTAGTTTTTAATTACTAGTGATTTAAGAATTTTATATTTGTTGAAACAGTGGATATTCTCTAGTATTAGACAAACATATTAAAATTTTATTTTGTCTTATCCAGTAAAGTCCTGTTTAATCTTAGGAATTCAAGAAATATGTGTAATTTAATTTTCGAGAAAATGGAAATTTAGCTCCTTAGGTGTGGCAAATCTCTAATTTTAATAATTTTAGATGGAAACCTTATAAAATTGTTTCACACAATTCTCTATACATTTGACCAGAATGTATAAACCCTTTCCCCTTTTAATTATATAAATTTAATTATATAAATTAAGGTGAAAAAAAGCAATATAAGCACATTGTAAAAATTCCAAATTGTGGAGAAGTGGAACTTTGTGTCTCCCCACTCATTCCTAAGTTTTACTTCCTTGGGGCAATGTCAGTTAACAGTTTCTTGTGGGTTCTTTCAGCATAGATGAGGTATGATCAAACAATATGGTTAATGTTTAAATAAAAAAAGATTTATTACAGTAAAAGACACATTGCCATTAATCCCCCTCAAAATTCCCCCCCTCGTTTTGAATAGTCTTATCCCATCATTCTTGCCACTTTCTGAAGCAGTTCTGGAACTCCTCTTTCATGAGTGTCATTAGTTGTGCTGTCGTGGCTGCCTCTATGTCCTGAATCGTTTTGATTTTGGGGAAAGAGCCAAAAGTCACACGGTGCCAGATCTGGTGAATAAGGTGGATGAGGACACACCGTAATGTTTTTATTTGACAGGAATTGCCATATACCAGAAACGATGTGTGACACGGAGTGGTGTCATGATGGAAGTTGATTTCTGACACACTTTAAAACACACTTTCTCTCAACCATAGCTCACACCCAACTGACTGCATCGAACAAGTTGAAACTTGTCACACACAGTTATTAAGGTTCGATGTGTCACTTCCTGAATTGAAGATCCCTGCTTTTCTGTTGGATGGTACTCGGCAGCAACATTCACCGTATTTGTTAATCACAACGGAAAACCTCTGTGTCACACATTGCTGCTGGTACAGCAATTTCTGTCGAATAAAAACATTATGATGTATCCCTACCCACTTTATTCACTGGATCTGGCACCATGTGACTTCTGGCTCTTCCTCAAAGTCAGAATGACCATGAAAGGTAAACATTTTGAATGGATTCAGGACATTGAGGTAGCCACCACAGCACAACTAATGACATGAAAGAGAGCTTCTAGAACTGCTTCAGAGAGTTGCAAGAACAATGGGATAAGTGTATTTGAAGTGAGGGGAGTCTCTTGGGGGGATTAATGGCAATGTGTCTTTTACTGTAACACATTTTTATTTTTTAATTTTTAATTTTCTTTTATTGGTGAATTGGGGGAGTTGAACAGCGATGAGGAATTGGGGAAGAGGGACAAACAAGTTGCTGTCCTTTTGATCTTTAGTCTAGTTGTGGAGGACGTCGCTTCACTGGTCCATGTTGGTATTGTGATCATTGCACTCTTCCTGGCTGAGGCAGATTGGTTGCCAGCCATTGGACGGCCACTCGCCGTGGGTCACGGCAGCTCACGATGGCTGCTGGCCACTCATGGTAGCTTACGGCAGCCCACTGCAGCAGGGGCTGCAGACTACGCCATCGCCGGCAACTCACAGCAGCCCAGCTCCAGGTTGAGCTGTTGTTCACCATCTTAGCTGTAGAGGGTAGTGTCACTGGCCCTCATATGTGGAATCCGAACCGGGGCCCTGCTGCTCAGAGCTCGCCCTCCCAAGCCACCTCTTAACTAACGAGCCACTTGGCTGGCCCATACTGTAATACGTTTTTAAAAATGTAAACATTCACCATAATTTTGATCATACCTTGTATATATGCATGTCTTATTTTACACGGGGATTCAGTTCGTACTGTGTGTAGTGGTGTATACCTTGCCTTTTTGTTTTTTTAAACTTCTGACATATCTTCGATATCTTCCCATACCAGTACATACAGGCCTGTGTATATGTAGCAGAATGGATTTTTTTCAGGACTTTGGATAAAATGAGTTCTAACTTTTGAGATTTTTTTTTTTTAAATTAAAGCTGCATAAAACTTTTGTACATATGTATTGACATACGTGTTATGGCCATTGGGTACATTCTGGGTTAGAAAGCATGTTTCTTTCTTTTTTTTTCAGTTGACAGGGTGGCTTCGTAAGCCATATGTGATTTTTTTTTAAAAAAATATGCTGGGGTAATTTGCGTTAGAATTATGAAAGAAATACAGATTTTGCTTTTGGTGCCTTCCTACTTTATTGGATACTCTGCCTTTCCTTCATTTTGCCTAATTTTGTCTAATTTTGCTTAAGATGTTCATTATTAATTCCACCACAGAACTCTCCATTGGGATTTTAGGAATAGTTACATACCTTTAGCTATTACTACAGCCTGCTGCTGCTGCTATAAGTGATTTTATTATTATATTGTCCACGCATGCCTCTGGCTGAGAGTCTACTGTCAGAATTTTCTTTCTAAAAGTTCAGATATGATTGTATTATCTTTCCACTTAAAATTCTGTTGAGTATATAATGTAGAGTTTGGCCCTAATCTGCCTTCACATTTTACACTATTTTCCCGTACACATTACATTCAAACACAAATAATCATTAACTAGTACTGGACTTCATATATTGTTATTCCTATTGCCTTTACATATTCCTAGTATGTTCTTCTATCTTTGGTCACCTGACAAGCTTTGTTTGTTCTTCAAAAGTCATCTGAAAAGTCACCTCCTCTGTGAAGGCTTCCTAGAGTGGGGAGAATTGTGTGGTGAGAGCATCAAGACTGGCATGAACTCTGTATCATTCAAGGCCTTGAGCATTAAATTAGATGGTTTGGATTTTATTTTAAGAGTACTAGTTCTGATGCATAATCAACTTTAGGGAATGCTGTCCTGGAGTGTTCCTGCAGCAAATGCTGTTGTTGCAGGCATCATTTAGTATTGTAATTTGTTGTTCCCGTACCCTTCCCTTCCTACTAAATTCTGAGCACCATGAAGGCAAGAGCAGTGTAACAGGCTCTCAGTAGATTCCTGTTAGTGCTGACCTTCTATGGGTGTGTTTGGATGTTATATGATACGTGTAATGTGACTGGTATAGTAAAAACTCAAAAAATGTAAACTGTTGTTGATGTTATTATTATCATCTGATAGGTAAATCCTGACTTGGGGAAAAAGGTGATTTCTTGAAAGAGGCGAGATTTAATCCAGGCCTTGAAAGACTGTGTAAGGATTACATCAGTGCATTTTGATCAAATGATTTTCAAGACTTAATGAAAAGTCGCTGTGAAAGTTGAAACTTAAAATTTTATAATAAAATATCTATAGTTATCTGCTTTGTGTCACAGTTTTTTTCCTTAATATAGAATAGGTACTAAATATAGAATTAATGCATTACTTTATATGCAAAAATAGTTATGTCAATGGTAAGTTTAGCCAAGATTGTTAAAGATTCATTTTTAGAAAGTAAAAATTTTAAATTTTGCATAAATTTACAAAACCTCACTTAATTTGTTTTTACTGACATAAAAACATTAGGGTAGTGTTTGTCTTTTAAAACAGCTTGCGCATGTGCCCTTGAGACAAGTTGGTGGGTGCGTTTTTATCAAAACCATATACACAGTGACATATTAACTGTATCATATTATTATACTAATCATATGAATCTAGAAACAAAAGTAACCAGAAGACTAAAGCCCATCAAAACCATCTTTTTTGTTTTTGTACAATGAGATTCTTTTTAAATTTGCTAGTGAATTCATACCAGTATTGAAACCAGATGTAGACTTCCGTCTTTTAATGTATTAGATCAGCTATAAAAGCCTCGTTTTTTCCCTGATTACTGAGTGTTTCATTCTTGGTTTATTATCTCTCTCCCACCTTCCTTTTTTTTTTTAACAGACTATAAAATGTGATTCAAATGATTTTAAAATGACATTGCTGTATTTGTATAGTGACATAAATAAAATGAAACCTGTGATGTATTAAAGATAACCTAATTAAATCCACAAATGAAGTACTCGGTAACATTTTTCATTTGAAAGGATTCTTGACACAATTAAAAGAAATGTTAGCTGTGGTTTGAGAATGGGTGTAAGGGTTTTCCATCTTAGAACTGAGATCTTACATTACCTCTTTCTGTGCAAAGCCAACCCTTCTGTGTTTTGTTTTTAATCTAAATGTTTTCAATATAAACTTGACCATTTTCAAATGGTTGGATATGCGTCTGTGTGAAGTGATGAAAAATATGAACTATAGAAATGAAAAAGATATTACTTTAAATTTTATAGTATAATATTGGGTATAAATAGTTCTCTCTGTTGCCAAATAGAAATGACCATTTTTGGTAACTGGTCGTGTTTATATGTAAATGAATTAAAAAAACATTTAAAGATTGTTTGAAAACAAAACTCTAGGAAAATTACAGTCAAATAACTAAAGAAACCTCCCTCCTTTCTTTCCTTCCTTTAAAACAAAAAAGTTGCTCTATTAAAGTCGAGGAAATAAACATGTAGATCAAGGCCTGCTGTACAGTGTTCAACCCAAGTTCCTGTGTCCTTCGTTTCTTATTCTTCTCCATTAGTGACACAGAATACTTGTAGAGCAGCTTAAATGTTGACACAGATATTGCTCTTGTCCAGAGGTCATTTGATACCATTGATATCTCAAAGAGGCCAGGTAAACATTTACTCCTCCAGATTTGCTAAATTTACCTGCATTTTGGCACTCACAAAGCTGAAATTTGGCCCATCACTTTTTACCATTTTTCTTATTTTAAGAAAAATAGGCCTTACTTGATGTTTGAGTGCCATTTCATAACTATTCTATTTTATTCTTCAGTTAATTATTTGAATTACTTTATTGATAGTCTTTCCTTTTTCTGGACAGTGAACTACTTTTCTTATTCAAAGCCTAATTTTAATGCCACTTCCTCTTTCCTTCCCTAATTAATTGCTCTCAGCGGCAGTTTCATTTCACCTTGAAAGTGCTTTTTTATAATACTCTACTAGAGACTTTTTAAAAAATGTATTGTAGAACAGGTGCTCAGTGAATGTTTTTTTCAGTGAATGAACGCTATCTAGGACTTTCTGGAAAATAATTCTGCATTCATAGATCACTTTTACACATGGTTTATACTCTTACTGTCTGCCACACATGTGCTGTTACAGTCAGTAACATCGTGACCCATATAGGATAATTTTATAATTGATACCTCATTGTTTTAATTGCTTTTCTTTGATAATTAATGCAGTTTAATATTTTCCATATATGTTACCCAGCTCTATTTTTAGTTTTGTGAGTTGTGTGTACATTTCTTTGCCTATTTATTTATTGGAGTTTTATTATTTTTCTGAGAGTTTATGTGAGCTCTTTATGTTCTAAATAATTCTGTACACTATCTTACCATATTTGCTGTGAATATTTTTCTGAGTTTTCTAAGCTTATAGTTTTTATGTAGAAAAAGCTAAGAAATTCTCATAAGTCTTTGTTTTTTTTTTATTAGAAACTATTCCCCCTGCCTCCTGATTTGATACTTGGATTTCTTCTATTTTTATTTAAGTATTTTAAAATGTTTAAATCGTTGATCTATAAGTTTGTGTTAGTGGGGTTAAGCATCTGTGTTCAATAACATACTCATAAAGCCAACTATAATGCCCTCTGTTGTGGTAACTTTTCAGGCCAGGTGAGTCTGCTTGCTTGCAGAGTTCATTAACAGGTATACTTGTTTTGTTTGGCTGGCACACAAATAATGTAAATTTGAATGCTGAGATGTGTAGGTACTGCCTGATACTCAGTTTTAGTGCTTGTTTATGGCTGGTATCCAATTCTTACTGTTGTTAACCAGTGGTAGCTATTCTGATTGATTGGTATTATGGCTGGTGACTGCTTTGATTAGACATTGCCTTTACTGATTGTCAAGTATTTTGAATATCACCCTCAGAACAAGCCTTGCAACTCCCTGTTTTTTTATTTTGAGACCAGTTCATACGTTTATGTTTGTGACATCGGGCAGATAGAAGTATAGACTGTAAAGCCAGAAGACATGTGGGCTTTGCCACTTAATAGTATGTGACATTTGACAAACCACTGAATTTCTCTGAATTTGTTTCCTCATCTATGAAAAGGGATGATAATGTGTTTCTGTTTATTCAATTGAGTTGTTGTGAGAGTCACATAAATACTCTTTATAATCGTAAAGTAATATAAAAATTTAAGACATTATACCTCTATGTTATAGAAAATATTTTTTATTGTTTAAATGATTTTATTGAGGGATAGAAACCTTTCATTTCATCATTGAAGTTAAAAGGCTTAAAGTGCAGATACCACATTTGAGGGTTGATAGTCAAATGGATTGTTAAAATAATACTATAGCATAAATAATTTTAAAGTAGGATATATCCATGTATTAGTACAAATGATTGGATATTACTTCATTTTTTTGATTAGGGCAGGATATGAAGTGACCCCCTGAAGTAAGGGGAGGGGTTTATTACAAAGAGAGAAGAGCATAAAGAGGGACTTTATAAACTTTACACATTTGCTTCAGATATGCCCTCTCCACCTTTAATAATCCAGGGTCAAATACAAGCTCTGCCCTCAAGTACTGTAAGCTTGATAAGGACTGGGACTGTTAGTTTCCTTACCACTGTACCCAGCACCTTCAGCGGAACCTGTATGAGAGATCCAGAGAAGCAGGTATTTTTTGAAAGAATTAAAAAATGGATGTCCACATTATTGTGAATTTATTTAGTTATTTAGAAAGACTGTGACGATTTTTTGTTAATGCATTATAGAATCATAGAGTTGGAATGAACCTTTGAAATCATGTAGCAAAGCCAGAGTTCATGAATCAGTACATCTTTGTCAAATCTTCCTTCAGTCTTGCTGTGGATTTGTCCAGTGGCACATGCTTTACAGCATTGAAATCAAACAGATCCTGATACCCTGAAATATAGTGTGTTCGTTTAATTCTGGACTTGCTCTAATATAGCTCTGAAATATACAGCACAGGAGTAGAGATAACAGATCAGAAGAGTTAATGAAGGATTAGCAACTTACAGGTTGGAAATAATGTAATGTTAAACTTGAAGTCTAGGTAACTGAAAATGTCAGCATTGAAGTAATTAAACATGACACAATTTTATGGACTGGTGCTGCTGTTGTAACACCCCCAAATGCTTTAAGCTTTACACTCGGCTTGGGGAATGGGAAGAGGCGAGAAAACCAAGGCCTATATGACAGTATCACCACCTTGCACACCTACGGCGGTGCAGTGTGGTGGGCCTAACAACACTCCTACCTCCTCTTCCCCCTCCTTGGCGACAAACCATTGATTTAGAAAGATTGGGAACACCAGATGAGGTATCTTCTTTCTTTTCATAACTACAAGTCTGTATTCATTCATTCCTTATTTATCCAGTGCTAACTATATGCCAGGCATGGTTCAAAGCATTGCAGATATATCAGTGAACAAAACAAAGATCCCTGCATTTGTGGACCCCCTTTTTAGTGCAGTGCTATCTAATAGAAACAAAGAATGAGCCACATATATAATTTTAAATTTCCTAGTAACCACATTTAAAACAAATAAAAATCTTTTACATATATATCTAATAATAGTATTTTATTACTATTAATATTACTTGTGTTAAACATTAACAAATTTTAAATTAAAAATGTATATATCATTTAAAAGTGTTATCAGTATAAAAATTATTAATGAGATATCTTACATTCTTTTTTTTTTGTACTAAGCCTTGACCTTTGGTGTATGTTTTACATTTATAGTGTATCTCAATTTGGGCAGCTATGTTTCAGATGCTTGGGAGCTACTGTATTGGGCAGTACAGCTTTAGAGCATAGTGCTTACTTTCTGTGTACCATCAAGCCACACCATCTGGTACCAGGTAGAGAAGAAATTCTGAAAGTATTAGAATTTCTAAATAGACTTCTTACCGGTGGCCTTTTGTAAAGCATTATATAATCTGGCCTTAGCCAATCTCTCAGATCTTATCTAGAACTAGTTTCCTCCTGACTCAGTAAACTTCAGTCTTCTTTCTTGACCTCAGATGTGGGAGGCTTCTTGAATCAGTGATTTTATCTTTTGTTTCCTTTGGGTGGAATGCTGTGATTCCAGATAGCTAGTCACATGGTTAGCTCCCTTATGTTGGTTAGACCTCAGCAGAAGTGTCTCTCAGGCTTTTTTTGATGTCTGTTCTAAAGAGCCTTTCTCAGTAATTCTCTATCAATAGCTCCTTATTTTATTGTCCTCATAGCAATTGCCACTGACATTTTCTTGTAGTACTCTGTTTTCTATCAAATTATCAAATTACCCCTTCCCCTATAGAATATAACCTCCATGAGAGCAAGAACACTTCTTATTTTATTCACCACTGTATCCCCAGCAACTATTGTAATTCCTGGCATGTAGTTAGTACTTGATAAATATTTATTGAATGGGTAAGTGGCATTCTGGATCAGGTATCTTGCACTAGAGTGGATTTATCAAGTAAGAAAGGCTCTTAGATTTTCACTGAGGAATGTACAACTGAGAGATGGCTTAGAATAGTCTTAGGGTCTTTTAATTGGGAAACGATTAGGGAAAGTTAGTACTTCAGAGATGAGGGGAAGGAGGTCCAAGTTGTTTGTTTTTGATGAAGAAAGCAAATTTATCCAAAGTCAACACATTATTCAAGATTACTACATACAAACAGACATGTACAATACATTTATGACATTATACATCAATTTCATACATAAATGTAAAACATCTTTAAATTTGCTAAGGAATGTTAACATGGTCAGGGCTTTTTAAAAATTGAGGTGAAATTCATGTAACATAACATTACCATTTAAAAGTGAACACTTCGGTGGTATTAATGTTGTACGTATCACAATGTTGTATAATCATTACCTCTATCTAGGTCCAGAATATTTTCATCACGCCATACCATTTAAGCAGTGCTCCTTATTTCCCTAGCCCCTGGCAATCATCACTCTGCTTTCTTTCTCTCTGGATTTACCTGTTCTGAATATTTCATATAAATTGAATCATACAATGCATGCCCTTTTATGGTTGGCTTCTTTCACTTAGCATGTTTTTGAGGTACATCCCCATTGTAACACATGTCAGCACTTTATTCCTTTTTTATGGCTGAGTAGTATTCTACTGTATGTGTATATTATTTGTTTATCCATTCATCCTTTGATAGACACTTTGGTTGTTTCAACCTTTTGGCCATTGGGAATAGTACTGCTATGAACATTCATGTACATAGATTTGTTTGAGTACCAATTTTCAGTTCTTTTGGGTATATGCGTAGGAATAGAATTGTTGGGTCAAATGGTAATTCTATGTTTAACTTTTTAAAAAATGTTTTGAGGAACTAAATGTTTTTTTTCCACAGTGTTTGTACCATTTTGCATCCCACCAGCAATGTATGAGAGTTCTCATTTCTTCACATCCTTGCTAGCTTGTTGTTTTCTATTTTTTGAATATAGCTATCCTAGTGGGTGTGAAATGGTACTTCGTAGTTTTGATTTGCCTTTCCTAATGGCAGTCATGGTGATGGTGAACATCTATCTTTTCATATGTGGCCATTTGTATATCTTTAGAGAAATGCCTGTTCAAGTCTTTTGCTCATGTTTAAATTTGATTGTTTGTCTTTTTGTTGTAGAGTTGGAAGAGTTCTTTATATATTCTATACAGTAGACCCTAATCAGATATTCTATACACTAGACCCTAATCAGATTTTCTCACATTCTGTAGGTTATTTCACTTTTTTTTTATTAGTTTCAGGTGTACAACACAATGCAATAGTTATACTCTTTACCCCCGAAAGTGAAAATCCCCCTCCCCCAGTTCGCCACCCCACTCACCCCCATATCAAACATATCCATCACAACTCCCCTGACTCCCCTCCACAGTATACTCCACGTCCCGTGACCATCCACATATTCAGTTGCAGTTGGCATACAGTACTATGCAACATCAGCTTCAGGTGTACAGTGCAGTGATCAAGCCTCTACTCCATCCATGAAGTGGTCTCCCTAACAAGACATGTGACTATCTGACATGCCACAAAATTTTTACAATATTATTATATTCCCCGAACTGTGTTTCATATCCCTGTGGCAATACTGTAGTTGTCTATTTATGCTGTCTAATCCCTTCCCCTTCCCCCACATCCGCACCCCCCTCCCAACTAGCAACCCTCAGTTTCTCCTCTACATCTACGAGTCTGTTTACTTTGATCCTTTACTCAGCTCTTCAGACTCCACACACAAGTGAGATCACATTATACCTGTCCTCCTACTGACTTATTTCTTGCAACGTAATAGTCTCTTCACAACATTATCAATTACATTCCCAGAACTGCCCCCATATCCCTGCGGCAACACTGTAGTCCCACATACACTGTCCAAAACCTTCCCCCTCTCCCTCTTCCCCACTCCCTCCCAGCCAGCAACCATCAGTTTTTCCTTTATATCTGCTTGATATGACTTCAATCTTCTTAAATTGTCTCTCTGGGTTAGCTTGTTTACCCCTTTCTTTTGTTTAAAAAAGCCCTTTTAACATTTCTTGCCATGCTGGCTTGGTGGTAATGAATTCCTTAAGCTTATTCTTTTCTGAGAAGCTCTTTATTTCTCCTTCAATTTTAAGTGATAGCCATGCTGGATAGAGCAATCTTGGTTGTAGGCCTTTATTTTGTGTCACTTTGAGTATCTCCTGCCACTCCCTTCTGGCCTGCAGAGTTTCTGTAGACAAGTCAGCTGTTAGTCTAACAGGAGTTCCTTTGTATGTAACCTGCTGTCTTTCTCTTGCAGCCTCTAGGATTCTGTCTCTTTCTTTAACCTTTGCCATTTTAACTATGATGTGTCTTGGTGTGGATCTGTTTGGGTTCAGCTTGTTTGGAACCCTCTGCACTTCCTGGGCATGTATGTTGATTTCCTTCACCAGTGTAGGGAAGTTTTCAGTCATTATTTTTTCAAATACATTTTCGACCCCTTGCTGCTTCTCTTCTCCTTCTGGTATCCCTATGATTCGAAGGTGGTTGCGCTTCACCTTGTCCCATAGGGCTCTTAAACTATTTTCATTGTTTTTTTTTCTTTGGTCTTTTTGCTGTGCCAACTGGGTGAGTTCTGCTATTTTATCTTCCAAATCGCTGATCCGCTCCTTTGCTTCATCTACTCTACTGGTGATTCCTTCGAGTGTGTTCTTCATTTCAGTTATTGTATTCTTTAGTTCTAACAGGTTGTTTTTTATGATTTCCCTATCCTTCTTTATGTCCTTGCTAAGTTCCTTAAACATTCTTATCATCAGTGTTCTAAACTCTGTCTCTGAAAGGTTGGATCCCTCTGTTTCATTTGGTTCCATTTCTAGAGGTTTCTTCTGATCTTTTACTTGGGACATGTTTCTTTGTTTCCCCATTCTGGTTTTTGCTCTGGGATTGCTTTGATGTATTAAATAGATCACCAGGAGAACCCTGGCTGGATCACACAGGCACACAGCTCATGGCCCAACACTCCCAGGAAAACTCCCAGTCTCAGCCTGTCCTAATCAGCCGCTCGCAGATCAGGCCGAGCAGCCCGACAACCAGTCACCAGCCTGGCAACTCTGCAAGCGCAGTGCAGAAAGCGGGGACCCGAGGCGGTTTGTGCACTCCCGGGTCTCAGTGAGCAGCCTGTTGGAGCCGGAGGGCACCCGCCCTGCATTTCCCTGGCAATGCAGTATAAGCTGGGCAGAGGGTGGGGATCCAAGGCCGCAGGTGCGCGCGCGCGCACACACGTACTTCTGCGCCAGTTCCATCAGACCAATTAGGTCTCGGACCTGATCCTTCATGGGAGTGCCCAAGCCCGACAAAATGGCGCCCTCCCTACACCACTCGCATGCAGGCTGCGCATCACGGGAACAACAGTCCAAAAACCTCCAGCCTTTGCACCAAAGGTGCTCAGTTCAGTCCATCCCCGCAGGCTCCCAGCTCACACAGCCACTCCCTCCACCAGGAACCACGTAAGTGCTCACCAGCGAGCAAGCCCGGGCGCCGGCCCCACTGATTCTCCAGCCGCTCTTAGACTCACCGAGCTGAGCAAAGAGAGTCCTCACTAATTTACTGCCAGCTATCTTAGAACTCCTCTTCCCGGCAAAGGAGCTCTGGGCTGGTGAGCTTGGGGTGCGGCCGGAGGGTCTCTCCCCCAACCGGAGAAGCCTCTCCACGGCTGGGGCTTCCCTCATGGGGCTCGCCCTCTCTCGTCTCCGCCCGTCTTACCAGACCCCACGCGGCTTCCTCTTTAAGTTCTTCGTTTAGTGGTTCTGTTCCTCCAGTGTTCCGGGGACCTCCAGGGTTGCATGCTGTATAATTTGTTTGAAATTTTGGTGTGATCCTGGGAGGCAGTTAGCACAGCGTCTGTCTATTCTGCCATTTTACCGGAAGTCCGCGGTTATTTCACTTTCTTAATAGTGTTTTTTAACGCACAAAATTTTTAAATTTTGATGAAGTCCAATTTATCAATTTCACAGTTGTTGCTTGTGCTTTTGATGTCATGTCTAATGCTCCATTGCCAAACCCAAGGTCATGAAGTTTACCCTGATATTCTCGTCTAAGAATTATGATTTTAACTCATATTTAAATTGTTGACCCATTTTGAGTAAACTTTTGGTATGTATGAGGTAGGGGTCCAACTTCATTTTTTTTTTGCATATGAGTATCCAACTTGTCCCCCAAGTTGTTTCTTTATTTCTTTCTTTATTTTTTTTTTTTTTTTTTTTTTTTGAGGGCAGTGTCACTGGCCCTCATATGTGGGACCAAACCGGGGCCGCTGGCTTCCCAAGCCAGCGCTTAACCACCACGCCACTTGGCCGGCCCCCAAGTTGTTTCTTAATGAAACATGAACCACTGTGGGACTGCTGGCAGTAGAAGCTTCTTCCAGTAGTTATTGTCACATTCTACATAATTTTATATTTTTATGTTTTTAATCTTTGTATTTATTATCCCACTGTTGAGCATTTGAACTTTTTTCCCCTCATCTAGAACAGTGTCCTTTATCTTTGTATAATCTAAATTGAGATTTTCCTTCTAACCTCAACTTATTTATTTGGGTTATATTTGATGGTTGTGCTTATAATGAGAAGTAGGTTTTATTATTCTGAGCTTTTGTTATCACTTGGATGCATTTAAAAACTAAGAGGATGTTTTCAACAAAAATGTTGGTTTTAGTAAGTTTAACAAGGTTTGTCAAGAAAGGCAGGATAGCATAGTGGTTATGATCAGCAGGAGTCACATCTTGATTCCATCTCACTTGTAAGTGGAAAGAAGGAAGTTACTGAACCTCTGTACAATAACTTCCTTTGTTTGCGTTTCTGTTTTCCTTGTCTTTCTCTGACATTTTCATGTATCAGGTTAGTTCTTATTATTAGGCTCAGAAATCCACAGCTTGTGTGGGTGAGGAATGACCTAGCTAGATAACCCTCAGGAGGAGGGTTATTGGTGCTGCATGCAGGAGACTCTTGGCAAACCACCCTTTCTCCTTTCCTCTTTTTTTTTTTTTTAGATTTTTTATTGGGGAATCTGGGGACGAGAACAGACAAGTTGTTGTTCTTTGGTTCTTCAGTCTAGTTGTGGAGGACGTCGCTTCACTGGCCCATGTTTACATTATGATCATTGCGCTCTTCCTGGCTGAGGTAGTTGGTCGCCGGCCATTGGATGGCTGCTGGCCATTCAGGGTAGCTCACGGAAGCCCACTGCAGCCCCGCTGCAGCCAATGCCTTTGCCGGCGGGCGACTCAAGGCAGCCCAGCTCCAGGTCAAGTTGTTGTTCACCATCTTAGCTGTAGAGGGTGCAGCGTCACTGGCCCTCATATGTGGGAACCAAACCAGCGGCCGTGCTGCTCAGAGCTCACATTTCCAAGCCAACTCTCTTAACCATCTGAGCCATTCGGCTGGCCCCGTCCTTCTCCCTTTTTAATGTAAAACTGTTGGTTTTTATTTTCATGAAGAATGGGAGGCATCACAGGGAAGAGTGTCTGAATTTACTTTTTTGGGACAGATAACTGCAATTTTGCTACCTCAGTATTAGCAGATGTGGAGAACAGTGATTCCTTAGGGTCATGTTGATACTTGGGATATGTTATGTGCTTTATGAATGACATTTATAATTTTAAAGAAAGGAGAAATTCAATGAAATTTTCTTTCATCAGTAAAGTTTGTAATAAGAGTGACAAAGAATATTTATGGGGGAAAAAGAAGGTCTCAGTTCTTCACTTTTTAGCCTTTCCTAGAGGTTTGATGGTCATTAGAAAGAAGTATTTGTTATACTAGTACTCTGTTATAAGAGTTTATGTAACATGGTATTTGAATATAGTTTTTAAAATATTTCTTTCCAGTTAACAGAAGATGAAATTGCAACTATTCTTAAATCTACTTTGAAAGGACTAGAATATTTACACTTCATGAGAAAAATACACAGAGATATAAAAGCTGGAAATATTCTCCTCAATACAGAAGGACATGCAAAATTGGCAGATTTTGGTGTGGCTGGTCAGCTAACGGTAAGTGTAATAATTTTGGAAATACTTTTGGCTTATATGTTCAGGTTTCATTGTGACTAAAATTAATAACTTTTTTGGGTGGTATGGAAAGAAATGCATAACTTTATTGCTTTGGGGGAGAAAGAGCCATAACTTGAGTATTATTTTTTACTTTTATTTACAATTTAAGAAACATTGAATAAATATGAAAATATATATTGTCATTGAAATGCTTAAATGTTAAAAAAAGGAAAGCTGCTTTGGTTCATTTTTGCAGCTTTCATTGTTATCGTACAGTTTTTAATGACTGTCTTAATGACAGTGGTGGAGATAAGTTACTTCTTATGGACTCAGAATTCAAAATTCCTAAATGTGTCATGTCATAAGTACTTGAAACTTTAGAAAAATAGTCAATTTCATATGTAATCTGTAGTATTTGACAGTTTCACATACATCATTTAAAGAATATGCTGACAAACAGGTTAGTGTTTTTATAGTAGTATTTATGTCAGTGTAATGTTTTTGCAGGATACAATGGCAAAACGCAATACTGTGATAGGAACTCCATTTTGGATGGCTCCTGAGGTAATTCAAGAAATAGGCTATAATTGTGTGGCTGACATCTGGTCCCTTGGCATTACTTCTATAGAGATGGCTGAAGGAAAACCTCCGTATGCTGATATACATCCAATGAGGGTAAGAAAATGACGGTTTGCTAAGAATATCGATGTTATAAGTGTTGCCATTTTGTCATGTCAGTGTAAGTAAATATAAAGCAAATTAAATAAGTTCATTTGAATTTGGGTTCTGTGCAAAACTTAGTAAAATTATCTGTCAAAGGTTAGTGACTGTTAACTTTTCTCCGACTCCCATCCTTACTTGTGAGAAAAGAAGTGAAGGCCATATTTCTCTTTGCAATCACTGTTTTCCTCCCCTCAAAATATACCTGTAAAAATTTCCCTTGCTTTTCAATAGAAGAAAGGGTTGGTAAGCCCACTGTATTCTTCATTTCATTGTTTTCTCAGTGTGACAGTGGAGGTGTTGAAAGAAACAATTCTTTCTTTTTTGCCCACCCTGCAAATTCTACCTTTTTGTGCTTTTGTTTCTTCCCTTTTTCTTGTCTGAGGCTAATTAAGAAATCTTGATTTCTAATATTCTATGTACTTGTAAGCAAATTAATCTTATTTCTTTGGTTAGTGCTTAGTGAGAAAACGGAATTCCTTTTTTTTTTTTTTTTTTTTTTTTTGAGGGCAGTGTCACTGGCCCTCATATGTGGGACCGAACCGGGGCCGCTGGCTTCCCAGGCCAGTGGAATTCCTTTTTTGAACATTATTATATTCTTCTATGAATTCCTTTTCAAGGATAAGTTTTGAATTTGAAGTATATACCTTTCATATTGAAGCCTAATTGCCTATGCTTTAGGGTTTGTGAGGATATAGTTTTTAGGTTTTATAGTATGAGAATCTCAATTCATTATAGATAAGTATATTTATCTTTGTAAACTTATTGCCCTCTAGTGGCTATAAGTCACCTCAAGAAGAAAGGGTATAGGAATGAAGGGAGAAGAGAGAGGGAGGAAAAGGGAAGGGGAAAGGAGGGGGGAAATAGAAAGGCGAAGGGGTTCGAGTGACTGGAGAAATGTGTTAAGTAAATAGATGGGAGGAAAAATAATGCCGTACTTTAGAATATCTGAAGAATAAATTGGAATTATCTTTGATATTACAATGATATTGTAGATTGAATTTCAATAATATAGGTAACTGTACCATACTGAAAATATTAAATCTGCTTGCCACTTTAAAGGTAATTCTTTGAGTAATACAATTGTATAAAATATCTATCATGTTCCTTGTGCATAAAAATAACATGAATTGTTTGTTTGAAAAATAATGTGAAAAATAACAAGGTCAGCATAAAATCAGCAACACAGGTTTTCGTTTCTTCTCTGGTTCTCAGTTATCTTTGGTACTTTAGTTAGAATGTTGTTAGGGTGATCCTCACACTAGGTGTATTAGAGTTGACTTAGTGAGGAACATTAAATTATCCAGGCAACCTAGCTAAGGGCCAGAGCTGAGGTTTAACCCAGGACTTAGATTACTATGGTCTGCTTCCTCCTTGTGTAAATCCTAACTTTTCCATCAAATAGTCTCTCTATCAGATAGCAAAGAATTGTAATATGTGACCCCCTACCTCCCAGGATCTTAAAAATATCACTTGACAGTTTGACCTAACATATGTGAAGTAGTAAAAATATACTTAAATGTAGTATTTCTCTTTAAAATTCTCTCTCTCTCTCATTTGACTTTCTAGGATGCCTTGTTCACTTTTTCTACCAATCCATAGAGTGCCTTGCTATTTTCTACCCATCTAATTCTACCCATTTTTTAAGTCCCAACTCAGTTTTTATTTCTAGATAGAGCCTTCCTTAATAGCCATGACCTAAGTAGATTTCTCGTTTCCCTCATACTTTATGTATACACAATTCTTGATTCTGTAGTTCTTTGGGTGTTTATCAAGTGTTGCTTTATACATTCACAAACACAATATGGTTTTAAGTTGCTATTTAAATTCTTAGCATTATTTAATTTTTCTCATGTTTGTGAACTACCTTACAAATTAGATTATGAACCGAAGTATTGGGAAACTATCAAGATCATGTGGCAGATACAAGTTTTCCCAAATTTGAATCTTCACTTGAAAGCTCAAATTTTGTTATATATACTATATACTGTATTCTTACACTTAAGTAAGCTAGATAGAAGAAAATGTTAAAAAAATCATAAAGAAGAGAAAATATATTTTATTTATTGAAAAAAATCTGTATGTAAATGAACCCACACAGTTCAAACCTGTGTTGTTCAAGGGTCAACTGTGTATTTCAACTGTATGCAAATGAAGCAGTGGCTAGCAAAAATAAGAAATCTACAAACTGTATAATGTCATCATTATAATTATTAATTTAAAATATGAACTTTCTAAGTTTGTTCCAGAGTAGTTGGAAATAGAGACAGATTTAATTTTTTGTGTTTTGTCGCCTACCTATTTTTTTTTTTTTTGGTAACAATATAGAGTTAGGAGATAACGAATTGTCTACAAAGTTGTCACAATGGAATGAAGATGTGATTGATGGAAAGACTGCTACAACAGATGGAGGCAAAGAGAGCTAGTTTTTTTAACATAAGTAATGGCTATTATACAATTTACTGCAAATAGATGGCTATCTAGAACAGGATACTAAGCATGTGGGGGACCAGCTTCCCTAGCCTCCATATCCTGGGGGGGCAGTGTACACCTATTGTTGATATTGCCTGATTGGATAAGGCTTCTACCCTGTCTGCCTGAAATGCCCTTTGGCCATTGTCACAGAGTATACCTCTTTCCACTGTGCCTGCCCTCTAGATGCACACAAACAGGACAACTCCAGAACAGTGGATGCTGAATCCTAGACAGAGTGAACTGGGAGTTGGTTTCCCAGTCATTTTCTCAGACGTATCACATTTTTAGTATGCGCGGACTCTAGGCCTGCTTGAGACACATGCTTGCTTAGTTAGGTCAGCAAGAATTAGGGGCAAGAAGAGATGCGTCAAGCTTGGATAATAATTTAGAATGGAATTACTCCTCCCTAAATAGTCACAAATTAATATTGTGGTTTTTCCAGATTAAGCTTTTTGAAAGACCTATATTTTGAGTGTCATAGCCTGAGGGATGTGAAGAACTTAAAGGTGGTACTAAATTAGAAAATGATAGTAATTATATTAAATTGGAACTTGGCAGTTAACTGAGAATGGGTTTTTTGAAGGTGTTAAGGCTGAGGTCATTTGTTTTACATGCTTTAGTTTGTCATTTTATCAAAAATTGGTTCTTTCTTTAGTCATTCCTGAGAGAGAATAAGAGATATTTAGAGTATAGATATTCAAGGAGGAATTTCCGAGTGAAAAGAGCTATTAAGAACACAGGATTTGTTCGATGATAAGGGGTGAATTAATTTGTTAGTTTTGATACAATTCTCTCTTACTTTTTTTTTTTAATTTTTATTTTATTTTTAGTTTCAGGTGTACAACACAGTGCAATAGTTATACATTTTACCCCTCAAAGTGACAACCCCCCACCCCCAATTCGCCACCCCACTCCCCTCCCATATCATATATATCTATTACTCTTCCTCTGAGTCTCTTCCACCATATAATCCACATCCCGTGACTATCTATATATATTCAATTACAGTAGGTATACCACCTCCACTTTAGTAATACAGTGCAGTGATCAAACCTCTACTCCATCCATGAAATGGTCTCCCTAACAAGACCTATGATCATCTGACATTCCACAGAATATTTACAACATTATTAATTATATTCCCCAAACTGTTTTTCCTATCCCAGTGGCAATATTGTAGTTGCCTATTTTTGCTGTATAATCCTTTCCCCTTCTTCCTCATCCCCATTCCCCTCCCAATTAGCAACCCTGATTTTTCCTCTATATCTATGAGACAGTTTCTGTTTACTTTGCTCATTCATACAGTTTTTCCGATTCCACTTATGAGTGAGATCATATGGTATTTGTCCTTCTCTGACTGACTTATTTCACTCAACATGATAGTCTCTAGGTCCATCCATATCATTGCAAATGGCACGATTTCATTTTTCCTTATAGCGGAGTAATACTCCATTGTATAAATATACCACAGTTTCTTAATCCAGTCATCTACTAATGGGCATTTTGGTTGTTTCCAAGTCTTAGCTGTTGTAAATTGTGCTGCTATGAACATAGGGGTGCATAACTTTTTTTGCATAAGTGTCTTGGTTTTTTCAGGATAAATACCTAGGAGTGGAATTGCTGGGTCAAACGGTAGCTCTATTTCCAGTTCTTTGAGATACCTCCATACTGACTTCCATAGTGGCTGCACCAATCTGCAGTCCCACCAACAGTGCAGAAGGGTCCCCTTTTCCCCACAGCCCCACCAACACTTGTTTGTTGATTTGTTGATGATAGCCATTCTGACTGGAGTGAGGTGGTATCTCATGGTGGTTTTTATTTGCATTTCCCTAATGACCAGTGAGGTTGAACTTTTTTTCATATGCCTGTTGGCCATCTGTATGTCCTCTTTAGAGAAATGTCTCTTCATATCTTCTGCCCATTTTTTAATTGGGTTGTTTGTTTTTTTGGTGTTGAGTTTCATGAGTGTTTTATAAATTTTGGATATTAACCCCTTATCAGATATATCGTTGGCAAATATATTCTCCCATTCAGTAGGCTTCCTTTTTGTTTTATTAATGGTTTCCTTTGTTGTGAAAAAACTTGTAAATCTGATATAATCCTATATGTTCATTTTTTTCTTTTACTTCCCTTGCCTGTAGGGATGTATCAGTAAAAATAATGCTCCGGGTAATGTCTGCAAATGTACTCCCTATATTTTCTTTTAGGATTTTTATGGTTTCAGGTCTTACATTTAAGTCTTTAATCCATTTTGAATTTGTTCTTGTATAAGGCGTAAGGAGATGATCCAGTTTCATTTTTTTGCATGTGTCAGTCCAATTTTCCCAGCAACATTTATTGAATAGACTATCTTTACTCCAGTGTAAATTCTTGCTTCCCTTGTCATAGATTAACTGTCCATAAATGCTTGGATTTATTTCTGGGCTCTCTGTTCTGTTCCACTGATCGATGTGCCTGTTTTTATGCCAATACTAAACTGTCTTGATTACTGTGGCCTTGTAGTAGGTTTTGATGTCTGGTAGCGTGATCCTCCCGACTTTGTTTTTCTTTCTCAGAATTGCCGAGGCTATTCTGGGTCTTTTATGATTCCATATAAATTTTAGGATTATATTTTGTATTTCTGTGAAAAATGCCCTTGGTAGTTTGATAGGAATTGCATTGAATCTATATATTGCTTTAGGCAGTATGGACATTTTAACTATATTAATTCTTCCTATCCATGAGCATGGTAGGTGTTTCCATTTATTTGTATCTTCTATGATTTCTTTCTTCAGTGTCTTATAATTTTCTGAGTACAGATCTTTCACTTCTTTGGTTAAATTTATTCCTAGGTATTTTATAGTTCTTGACGCAATTGAAAATGGGACAGTTTTCTTAATTTCTCTTTCCGTTAGCTTATTATTGGTATATGCAAATGCCACTGATTTCTGAACATTGATTTTATATCCTGCTACTTTACTGAATTCGTCTATCAGTTCCAATAGTTTTTTGATGGAGTCTTTCGGGTTCTCTATATACAGTATCATGTCATCTGCATATAATGACAATTTTACTTCTTCCTTGCCAATTTGGATGCCTTTTATTTCTTTTTGTTGTCTGATTGCTGTGGCTAGAACTTCCAGCACTATGTTGAATAAAAGAGGAGAAAGTGGACATCCTTGTCTTGTTCCTGATCTTAAGGGGAATGGTTTTAGCTTTTCCCCATTGAGTACGATGTTAGCTGTAGGTTTATCATATATGGCTTTTATTATGTTGAGATACGATCCCTGTATTCCCACTTTGCTAAGGGTTTTTAACATAAATGGCTGTTGGATTTTGTCAAATGCTTTTTCTGCATCTATTGAAATGACCATGTGATCTTTATCCTTCATTTTGTTGATGTGGTGTATCACATTAATTGATTTACGGATGTTGAACCAGCCTTGCGCACTAGGGATGAATCCCACTTGATCATGATGTATGATCTTCTTAATATATTGCTGAATTCTGTTTGCTAAGATTTTATTGAGAATTTTTGCATCCATATTCATCAGGGAGATTGGCCTGTAGTTTTCCTTTTTTGTGATGTCTTTATCTGGTTTTGGAATCAGGGTGATAGTGGCTTCATAAAAAGAGTTTGGGAGCCTTCCCTCCTTCTGGATTTTTTGGAATAGTTTGAGAAGAACAGGTGATAGTTGCTTTTTGAATGTTTGATAAAATTCACTTGTGAAGCCGTCTGGTCCAGGGCTTTTGTTTTTTGTGAGCTTGTCAAGTACTGATTCAATTTCCTTGGTAGTAATCAGGGTATTTAGATTTTCTGTTTCTTCCTGCGTTAGCTTTGAAAGGTTGTATGCTTCTAGAAAATTATCCATTTCTTCCAGATTGACAAATTTGTTGGCATATAGTTGCTCATAGTAATTTCTTAGAATTTTTTGTATTACTGTGATGTCTGAAGTCATTTCCCCTCTTTCATTCCTGATTTTGCTAATTTGAGTCCTCTCTCTTTTTTTTTTGATGAGCCTGGCTAGAGGTTTGTCAATTTTGTTTATCTTCTCAAGAAACCAGCTCTTGGTTTCATTGATCTTTGGAATTGTTTTTCTGTTCTCTATATTGTTATTTCCGCTCTGGTCTTTATTATCTCCTTTCTTGTACTCCCCTTGGGCCTCTTTTGCTGTTCTTTTTCCAGGTCCCTTAGGTGTAAGGATAACCTGTTGATTTGAGATTTTTCTTCGTTCTTTAGGTAGGCTTGCACTGCTATAAACTTCCCTCTTAGGACTGCTTTCGCAGCATCCCAGAGATTTTGGGTCATGGTGTTTTCATTTTCGTTTGTCTCGAGGTATCTTTTGATTTCCTCCTTGATCTCATTTGTGACCCACTCACTATTTAATAGCATATTGTTTAGCCTCCATTTATTTGTCAGCTTCCCGGATTACTTCTTATAATTGATTTCTAGTTTCATAGCATTGTGGTCAGAGAATACAGCTGAAATGATTTCAATCTTCTTAAATTTATTGAGACTTGTTTTGTGGCCTAACATGTGGTCTATCTTAGAAAATGTTCCATGTGCACTTGAAAAGAACGTATATTCTGTAGCTTTGGGATGAAATGCTCTGAAAATGTCTGTTAAATCCAGCTGGTCTAATGTGTCATTTAAGGTCGCTGTTTCCACATTGATTTTCTGTCTGGAGGATCTGTCCATTAGTGACAGCGGGGTGTTGAAGTCCCCTACTATGATAGTGTTACTGTTGATCTCTGTCTTTATGTCTGACAATATCTGTTTTATATATTTAGGGGCTCCTATGTTAGGTGCATAGATGTTTACTAGAGTTATGTCCTCTTGTTGGATCGATCCCTTCATTACTATAAAGTGTCCTTCTTTGTCCTTTGTTATATTCTTCAATTTAAAGTCCATTTTATCTGATGTAAGTATCGCTACTTATACCAGTTTTTTTCTCAGTACCATTTGCATGAAATATTTTACTCCATCCCTTTACTTTCAGCCTGTATGAGTCTTTGGATCTGAGGTGAGTCTCTTGTATACAGCATATGCTTGGGGTCTTGCTTTCTTATTCATTCAGCCACCCTATGTCTTTTTATTGGAGCATTTAATCCATTTACATTTAATGTGATTATTGATAGGTGTATATTTATTGCCATTTTCTTATTTGTGTTCGTAGTCTTTCATAGGTTGTTTTTCTCTTGTACTTAAAGAAGCCCTTTTTGCATTTCCTGCAAAGCTGGCTTGGTGGTAATGAATTCCATTAACTTATTTTTTTCTGCAAAGCTCCTTATCTCGCCTTCGATTTTAAATGATAACCTTGCTGGATACAGCAATCTTGGTTGTAGGCCTTTATTTTTCATCACTTTGAAAACCTCCTGCCACTCCCTTCTGGCCTGCAAAGTTTCTGTAGAAAAGTCAGCTGATAATCTTATGGGGGTACCCTTGTAAGTAACTTGCTGCCTTTCCCATGCTGCTTTAAGGATTCTGTCTTTGTCCTTAACCCTTGCCATTTTCACTAAAATGTGTCTTGGAGTGGGCCTGTTTGGAATCATCCTGGTTGGAACTCTCTGCACTTCCTGAGCTTGTATTTCAATGTCCTTTGCCAGGTTAGGGAAGTTTTCAGATATTATTACTTCAAATATATTCTCAATCCCTTGCTCCCTCTCTTCTCCTTCTGGTACTCCAATGACCCGTGGGTTATTGCGTTTGATGTTGTCCCCCAGCTCTCTTAAACTATTTTCCATGTTTTTGGTTCTCTTTTCTTTTTGTTGTTCCACATGGGTGATCTCTGCTATTTTGTCTTCTAAGTCACTGATTTGGTTTTCTGCTTCATCCAATCTGCTAGTGATTCCATCAAGTTTGTTATTTAATTCAGTAATTGTGTTCTTAAGTTCTAGCTGGTTGCTTTTCATGATTTCTCTGTCCTTGTTTATATTTTCATTAATTTCCTTGAACATTCTAATAATCAGTGTTCTGAACTCTGTCTCCGATAGGTTGGTTACCTCTATTTCCTCTATTTCCACTGATTCAGGAAGTTTCTTCTGTTCTTTTATTTGTGTTATGTTTCTTTGTCTCCCCATTCTGGCTTACTCTTTGTGTTTGCTTCAATATAACAGATAGATCCCCCAGATTTCTCAGACTTTTCTGGGTAAACTTATATGGTGTGTGTCCTTTATATTTGAATTACTCAGTCTCCCTATTCTCCTGTGCTTGTCAATCTGAGGTGTTCCTTGTGTCGTGAGTCCTCACTTGTTGAAGTTTTAGTTTTGATTACTTTTGGCTTGTCAGTAGGTGAGATTGACTCCCAGATTGATTAGCTGTGAGGATCAGCAGCGTCTGCAGTTTATGAGGTGCTGTGAGAGGATTGACCCCTCTGATGAAACTTGGACCCTATGGGCCCTAGTACCTATAGCAAATTCCTTTTGGGTGTGACTCTTGTATGTCAAACCCAGAAATGCTCTGGTTTTATCTAAAGTTGGCCTCCGGGTATGATGATTCTTGTGTCTGTTTGTTTGGACCTGCTGCTGCAGAGTGATTTTAGAGCATAACAGAGCAATAAGAAAAACCTCTGCAGCCACCAAAGGAAACCAAATGCTCGCACAGGTTAAAAAAAACAACCATCAAACTACAGTCAACTTGTACAGAAATATCAATCATACTAATGAAGAAAACAAACAGAAACAAAACAAAAACCACACACACAATAATAACAGAAGAGGAAACAAAGTAAAATACAATATCCTAAAATAAAAAATAGAATAAACATGAGAAACCGATTAGCTATACCTAAAAAATAAAATATAAAAATAAACTAAAATAATAATAAAAGTAAGAATAAAAATTAAAAAAATAAAATTTGTAGAAAAAAGGAAAAGAGGAAAAGTATAGCAGTGAGAAGAATGAATAAAATAAGAGAGAAAGTGAGGGTGGGGAAAAAAGAAAAAGAAAAGAAAGAAAAAAAGAAAAAATATATATATATATTTGTCTACACACCCATATATATGGACATATATTTACCTATATACACGTATATATATGCCTATATTAAAAACTACAAAATGATAAGAATGAAATAGAAATAAAAACCAAAAACAACCTAGATAAGCAGCCAATAAAGGGAAAACAAAACAGAATAAAACCAAACAAACCAAAAATACCCGTGCCGGTCTAGGCTAAAGTCCACCAAGCTCTCTTCAGTTTGTCTGCTGTACAAAAATTCCTGTGCGTCTTGTGGGAACAGTAGGCCACCTGATGCCTAGCGTGATCCTGGCACTGCAGGTTTGCTGTACTTGAGTGTGGTTGTGACGTGTGATTGGTGGTTTTTACAAAGTCACTGCCGTTTTGCTTTTGCCTGTCCCAAGGCAGGCTGCACCCCCAAAGGCTCAATGAGTGTTTCTGGGCACCCTTTCGGTTGACAGCAGTGGAGAATTAAAGAATTCCTCACTACCAAAAGCCTGCTGCTAGGAATCTGTTAATTAGTGCCTCAGCAGGTGAACCTGCCCTGCCTCCCAAGCCTTGCATAAAGGTGGGGGCGGGGTAGGTAGTCTCACTCTGCAGCCTTTACTGGGTGGAAATTCTCAACCCCCTGCAGGTAAGGATATCTTCCTAGTCTGCCCCTATTGCTCCATTCAGGAGTCAGTTTAAGACTGTCTTGGCGGGGGCCAAAGTTTGTGGGAGTGGGTGAGTTATTGGTTTTTTTTTTGCTTTCTGTTCAAGAGTAGAAAAAGGAAAAAAAAACCATAAAAATAAACAAAGCCACAGTTCCAACACTATTTTAAGCTAAGGCCTTTGCCTCTTATGCGCCAGCGGAGTTCCTCCTGCTCTCCCAAAGGGTCTGCCGGGATTTAGGGAATTGTGCGCACCCTACCGTGTGGCTAAGATCCCCGCTCCGCGTCTCTCGGGGACCTGTGTCTCTGCCCGGCGCGCTGCGTGTCCGAGTGAGTCTTCTTTTCCCCTGCTCCCGGGTTTCAGGCTTCTGCCTCGGAGCCTGCGAGCGCCCGCGGGATCTCCTGCTGCTCTCCCAAACGGTCTGCTGGGATTTAGGGGACTGCGCGCACCCTGCCCCGCGGCTCCGATACCCGCTCCGTCTCTCCGGGACTTGTGACTCCAGCCGGCGCGCTGCGTCTCCGCGGGCGAGTCCTCTGTTTCCCCCTGCTCCCGGGTTTCAGGCTTCTGCCTTGGAGCCGGCGCGCGCCCGCGCCTATCTCCAGCTGCGCTTCTGGAGGGACTGCCGCCGGGGTTTAGGGGACTGCGCGCACCTTTCCACGCGGCTCCGATCCCCGCTCCGTCTCTCGGGGACCTGCGTCTCCGCCCAGCGCACGCTGCTTCTCCGCGGGCGAGTCCTCTGTTTTCCCCTGCCCCCGGGATTCAGGCTTCTGCGCTCCACGCACCCGGTGGGCACAGAGACTGATCCCTGAACCGGGAGGGTGCAGGGACTGATCTTGCCCTGTCGCTGCTGGGCTCTGCACTCTGCTTCCTGGGGACCCGGCGAGCCGCGGGTGCAGCTCGTACCTCTGCACAGTTGTCTCCTCTCTCTCCTCCCGCACTTGCCCGGCCTGAGGCTTCTGCCCCAGACTGCAAACCCACGCGCTCTTGCTGAACTCTAGGTGGGCCGCGTGCCGCAGGGAGCGAGCCGGGCAACACTCACCGTGACTCAGCAGCCGCGGGTGCGGGCTGCACCTCACGCGTCTCGCCGCCTTCTTCCCCTACTCGCCCGGCCTGCCCACCTTCCAGCAATCCTTGTGTGGAACTCTTAGTTGCTCTGTGTGATGAGTAGATGTCTCTTTGAATCGTATTAGAAGTTCAAATTGTGGATATTTCCAGGGGAGATTTCATGGAGCCCTCCTTACAGCCGCCATCTTGCCCCTCCCTCCTCAATGGTGTTTCTCTTACTTTTTAAGAGAAACTTGGAGTATATGCAAATCAATTCTTTATTGTGGTACATGGTAGTAATGATCTGTGTAGTAAAGGATGGTGATGAAGTATGCATTAAAACATTTGTAAACAAAGGGATGAAAAATGTGCTAATAAATTTATATCCAGCTATTAAATTAAAATGAATGAATAATGGCAAATGGAAATAAATGTCAAAAAGTTAATAAAGCTCAAAAAGTAAGGTGAAACAAATTTTATTAAAACCCAGTTTATTTTAAAAAGTTAAATGTGAAGCAAATGAATTAATTTTGGTCAGTTAAATAAATAAAAGATTTTTAAAAATTGATTTTGAATTCAGTTAACCACATATTTCTGTGAAGATCAGTCTTCTTGGCCCTTTAGAAAATACAGTACAAAAAAACAAAGCAGGAAATGAGTGAATAGTATCATTTTCCTAAATATCTATCACTCTATCCCTCCACTAAACCCAAGGACTTTATCCTTAGTTATCACTAAGACCCTATGGATTCTTTTTTTTAAAAATTTATTTATTTTTATTAGTTTTAGATGTACAAAGCAACAGAAAAACATTTAAACCCCTCATAAAGTGATAACCCACCCCCCCAGGCTACCCCTCTGACATTATATATAGCTGTTACAATACCATTGACTATCTTTTCTATGTTGTACTCCACATCCTGTGGGGGAAAAATATATATATATATATATTTGGTCATAGTTGACGTTCAGTATTATTCTACTTCTCTTCGGGTGTATAGCACATTGGTTAGGCATCTACACAGCCTATGATGTGATCCCCTTGATAGGTCCAGTGCCCATCTGGCACCTTACAAGATCTTTACAACATTGTTGATTATATTCCCCATACTGTATTAACTATCAATTTATATTTCTTAGTGCCTT
The DNA here is from genome assembly GCA_033961575.1 of Aselliscus stoliczkanus. NCBI lineage: Eukaryota > Metazoa > Chordata > Mammalia > Chiroptera > Hipposideridae > Aselliscus > Aselliscus stoliczkanus. Next base: position 33,252,303 of record CM066731.1, read on the forward strand.
CACCTTTTTCATCCTGTCCCTAACCCCGTTCCCATCTATCATCCTGATTGATCTAGTACCTATCTGGTACCATACCTAGTTATTGCAATATTATTGACTATTTTCCTTATGCTATACCCTATATCCCCATGACTACTGTATAACAGTCAATTTGTACTTCTTAATCCCTTCCCCTTTTCACCCATCCTTAACCCTCTTTCCACCTTAAAGAAGTCCCTCTAAGATTCCTTGTAATTCTGGTTTGGTGGTGATGAACTCCTTCACCTTTTTCTTGTCTGCGAAGTTCCTTGTCTGTCCTTCAATTCTAAATGATAAGTTTGCTGGGTAGAGCAATCTTGTTGTATGTTGTTGCTTTTCATCACGTGAAATATTTCCTGTCAGTCCACTCCCTTCTTGCCTGCAGGTTTCTGTTGAGACATCAACTGACAGTCTTATGGGGGCTCCCTTGTAGGTAACTAACTGCCTTTCTCTTGCTGCTTTTAAGATTCTCTCTTTGTATTTAACTTTTGGCATTTTAATTACGCTGTGTTGTGGTGTTGGTCTCTGTGGGTTTATCTTGTTTGGGACCCTCTGTACTTTTTGGGCTTGTATGTCCATTTCCTTCATCAGGTTAGGGAAGTTTTCAGTCATGATTTCTTCAAATAGGTTTTCAATTCCTTGCTCTCTCTCTTCTTCTGGTACCCCTATGATGTGAATGTTGGTACACTTGATATTGTCCCAGATGCCCATTAAACTCCCCTCAATTTTTTGGATTTGTTTTTTCTTTTTGCTGTTCTGGTTGGGTGTTTTCTGCTACCTTATCTACTGCATTGCTGGTTGGATCCTCTGCTTCATCTAATCTACTGTCAATTCCCTGTAATATATTCTTCGTTTCCATTATTGTATTCTTTATCACTGGTTCTTTTTCATGGTTTCCATCTCCATTTTTATGTTCCCTGTCTCTCTGTTGAGTTCTCCATGACAGCATTGAGCATTCTTATAACCAGTGTTTGGAATTCTACGTCTGACAGATTGCTTATCTCCATTTTGCTTAGTTCTTTTCCTGGCGTTTGTTTTGTTCTTTCATTTGGGGCATGTTTCTTTGTCTACCCATTTTGGTGCTTCCCTGTGTTTGTTTCTATTATTATGTAGGGCTTCTATGTCTTCTGGTCTTAGTAGAGTGGCCTTATGTAGTAGGTGTGCTGTGGGGTTCAGTGGTGCAGTCGTTCTGGTCACCTGAGTCGTGTGCTCCAGGTGTGTCCCTTGTGTGGGTTGTCTGTGTCCACCTTGTAATTGAGCCTTGGCTGATAATTGCACATCAATGTGAGGGACTGACCTTGGGCTCCTTGGTTGTGAGGACTGGCCTTGGAAGAGTTGTTGTGCAGTGGCTGATTCTACAGAGCAGGATCTGTCTCAGTAGGACTCTGATGCTTGTCCAATTCGCCTCTTGGGTGTGTCATACTTGAAGGCAGCTGATTGCTGCTCCAGCTTGTTTTGAAACTGGCCACTGGGGGCACTAGCCCCAGGACCACCTTGGAGGGGATCCACTGTAGGTCTACTTCACCCACAGCCTGTGCCCCACCTGAGGCCACCCAGCAGGAGCTGGGTGAAAGAAATCTGCAGATGGCTGCCATCGGTACTGTGCTTGGAAGTGCCTTGAGAGGCCAACCAGCGAACCAAGGCCAGCTGCCGCTTGTCCGGCCTCGGGCTGTTAAAGCCAGATTCTGTTTGCCTGGGTTCTGCGAACCTTTGCGAGACCCTAGGAGAGTGCAGCATGAGCCAAGGCAAGTGGCATGCATAAAAAAGCCCCTGAAAGCAGCCTTGGTGTGCCCGAAAGTTGGGTGGGGTCAGGTCTCAATCGCCAGGGCAGTGCAAACCAATGGTGGAGACTCAGAAATGATGGTTGCCTATGTTCGTATGTGGGGAATGGGGAGGGCTTAGCATGTAAACAGTGGCCCCCCCAGCTCCTCCGTCCAGGAGAGCGCCGCCTCTCCAACCTCCATCCCAAGGCAGACAACTTAGTTCTCTACCTTGTGTCCCTGCCACCTTTCCAGTTGCTGCCCCAGTGCTGGAGCTCAGAGCGCGTGATTCCGTTGGTGGGTAAATTCATGCGTGGTCCTTTAGGAGGGCTTGTGAGTGCAGCTGCATTTAGCCTCACTCAGTCACAATTTCTGCTAGTTTTCACAACCAGAAATTATGGGGACCACTCTCCCCAGCACCGGAACCCTGGGCTGGGGTGGAGCTGGGATCCCTTGCTTGTTTAAGGGGCTGGGGGGACCCCCATGGCCGAAATAGCCCTCCCAGTCTTTAACGGTCACACGCAGGTGTGGGACCAGCCTGTTCCGTGTCTGTGACCTTCCTACCAGTCTGTAGGTGGCTTCTTCTGTGTGTCCTTAGTTGAATGGCTTCAGTTCAGCTTGATTTTAGGCGATTCTCAGTAAGTTGATTTGTAGATTAGCTGTAATTTTTATGTTGTTGTGAGAGAAGATAAGCATAGCATTTACCTACTGTGCTATCTTGGTTGTACGGTCCCTATTGATTCAGTTTTGCTTTTGTTTTGTTTTGTTTTACAAGCTTATGTGTTTGGTTTCTGGTTGCTCAGCTTAGTGAGGGGAAGGAAAGAACTGTTTGAGTCAGACTAAGGACAGCAGGCAAAAGGACTGCTGAGATCTTGACATAGACTGAATGAAAGAAAATAAAAATCAAACTAAGAACTTCTGCACCAATGTAACATTGAATGTTTATTACCTTTTCAAAATAAGATGTGCAAGTATAAGGTATAGTTTAGAAAGATTTATGTCAAATGTGACTTACAGAGACAGTTGGAGGCATTTAAATGGCAGTTTTCTGGAGATTTAACTTATACACAGTGTGACTATTTCTGTTTAAATTTGGAGTTATTTTAGACTAAAATAGGTGTGTGTGTGTGTGTGTGTGTGTGTGTGTGTGTGTGTGTGTGTATCCTGACACCACTTATAAAGAAAGAAACCCTGTATATATTTTCAATGTGGAAAAGTTATTTTTGATGAGCAATATTTTTGTTGTTGTTGTTGTTGTTGGTTTTTTTAAAATTTTTTTTAGCCGAGCCATCCTGCCACCTGTTTGCAGCGCAGCTTTGCCAAGGAATCGAACCGGCGACCCTGATGCCCAAGAGCTTCCACTCTTGAATGAGCTCTTAACCAACTGAGCCACTTGGCCCTTTATTTTTTTGAGAAACGTAACATTTTAATTAGTGAAATAAATGCTCCATTACATGCAAGGTAAAACAGACATAGAAAAAAAAATTACTCTTTATGCCGCATATTGAAAAATAAACCATAGTAGCTTTCTTCCATTGCCAATCACATGGTATAACTCCCAATATACTAAAAATACTCCAAATTCAACATGATTAAAAAAAAAAAAAAAAAGTAATTCCATCCATGTCTGAGGAGTAAAAACTGAATTAACCATTTTTTAATTAAAAAAAAATCCATGATCTTCTTCTTGCCCATTTAATAATAGAATTTGGTTGAGAGATTTTGGGAGATTGGGCTTGGGTAGGTTGGGAGTGAGTACCACCACACACAGCTCGCTGAGACATCTTCCGTCTCCCATTCCCTACTGTAAATGGCTCAGTACGTACCTGGGCTACCTTCGTGTGTGAGTATGGCACTGCTTCTGAAAGAACCCTCACACGCATTCAACATGGGCGTGGGGACAGAGGACAGGTATCTTCATTTCATTGGGAATGGATAAAGTAATATAAGGTTGTTAATTTGCAGAATTTAAATCTACTGGTGGGAATGTCCTAGATGAAGACCTTTCAAAGCCTCAGATTGCAGAGACACAGCCTACTTCTGTGTTGTGACATCTTAGCACCGCTGTGGGAATGCTGTGCCAGATTTCCAAGACACTGGACCAGGAACATACAGGCCAACTGCCTAGGATGGGGGTGCTTCAGCACTTTGCCCGGCACTCACACTTACGGACCTGGAATGGCCAGGGATTACGGTTTAGTGGCAAATCCCAGGCCTCCCCTTTTTCTCTTGCTTAGCAGTTAAATTTTAGCTTGAATGACATGTTCCATGATTATGAGGTTCACGTTTTTACTTTTTAATTTGTTTTACCCTTCACTATAGTTTCCTAGGGCTGTTGTAATAATTACCACAAATTTGGTGGCTTAACACAACAGAAATTAATTCTCTCACAATTCTGAGGGCCAAAAATCCAAAATCAATGTGTTGACAGTGCTGTACTGTCTGCAGAGGCTTTTAAGGAGAATTTGTTTTTTGCCTCTTTCAGCTTTTGGTGTCTGCTGGCATTCTTGGATTGTAGCTGCATCACTCCCGTCTCTGCCTAAAACTTCAAATTAGGGCTCACTTAGATAATCCAGGACTATCTCTTCCTTTCAAGATCCTTATCTTAATTACTTCTGCAAAGATCCTTTTTTTCCAAATGAGGTCACATTCATATGTTCTCGGGTTTAGGATGTGGACATATCTTTTTTGGGGCCACCATTCAACTCACTACACCTCCTATAATGTATTCTTTCAAATTATATATACTTTAAGATTAATAACAACTCATTTCAGGACATATTTCCTTGTCCTTCTGTTGTTACTTTTTGTTGTGGTAAAATATAACATAAAATTTACCATTTTAACATTTTTAAATATACAAATCAAAGATGTTAATTACTTCATATTGTTACACAACCATCGCACCAAGCATTTCCAGAAATTTTTATCATCCCAAACTGAAACTCTGCACCCATTAAACAATAACTCTCCATTTATCCCCTCCCCATAGCACCTCATAGCCATATTTTACTTTCTGTCTTCATGAATTTGACTGTTTAAAGCACCTCATGTAAGTGGAACCATACAATATTTGTCCTTTTGTGCCTGGCTTCTTTCACTTAGCATGTTTTTGAGGTTCATCCATGTTGTAGCATATATCAAAATTTTGTTTATTTTTGAGGCTGAATAATATTCCATTGCACATATACACCACATTTTTGTCCATTCATCCATCCATGGACACTTGGGTCTTTTCCACCTTTTGGTTGTTGTGAATAATGCTACTATGAACGTGGGTGTACAATGGTCTCTTTGAGACTCTGCTTTCAATTCATCTGGATATATACCCAGAACTTGGATTGCTGGTTCATATGGTAATTTTACATTTCATTTTTTAGGAACCTCCAGACTGTTTTTCACAGTGGTTATACCATTTTACATTCATACGAGCCATGCACAAAGGTCCTGGTTTCTTCATGTTCTTGCCAACACTTATTTTCTGTCTTTTTAATACTAGCCATCATAATAGGCATGAAGTGGTATCTCATTGTTGTTTTGATTTGCATTTTCCTAATAACTAGTGATGTTGAACATCTTTTAATGTGGCTTATTGTCCATTTGTGTATCTTCTTTGGAGAAATGTCCATTCAAGTCCTTTGCCCATTTTTAAATTGGGTTGTTTGTTTTTTGTTGTCGAGTTTCTGGTCTCATTTTCTTGACTTCCCTTCTAATATTGATCTGCCTTTTTCTCTTTGCTCGTTGTAGTCTCCTAGTCCTTCGACATTTTACTGCTCTGTTTATTGTCCTTCCAGCTGTCCCCCCTCACTTTTTGTACACTAGTCTAATAGTCTGAATCCCCTTGTAATTCTTCCTTTGCAATCAATCCTTTGGGAGGTCTTTGAGTCAAATGGTTTTTACTCCCTATTTATATGCAAATAACTTGCAAGTCTACAAGTAGAGGATTACTTGTTTGTAGTTAATTATATATATTACTTTGTTTTATGCAATAGATTGTTCTGATGTTGTATAAATACTTCGAAGTTGTAAATCAGCATTTTAAATTCTTTGGATATTATTTTTAAAAAATAATTTTAATGACTCATTCAGTAATGAGAATAACACTCTTGAAACTTGTGTGCCATGTAATTGTGGATATTTTTATGTGGGACATACCCATGTTATCATTAATCCAAAATTTAATCATTAATGTTAAAATATTTTTGATTTAGTATTAATGCAAAAATGGAAGAAATGCATAGTCTAATACTGAAGCAGGGAAGTCAACCTTTGGATCAGTTGGAGAGCATATATCTGCTGTTCTACATTGGTTATTTTTGCATCAGAGAACCTAAGTGTCATCTAACTGTGGATATTTGATTTTTGAAAACAAGTACCCTGGAATTTTCTTCCTGTACTCTTTTCCTTATGTTCCCCTTTCTTTTATTTCTTCCTACAAATATTGAGCGCACATTTTTTATGTACCATTTGGATTTTGAGGATTTAGTGGTAAGCAGAACAGACAAGTTTCCTGTTCTCTTGGAACTTCTAGTCCAGTGATAACTAGTATTTTAATGTTAGAATTTACCTTTCCTTTTGTGTGTGTGTGTGTGTGTGTGTGTGTGTGTGCGCGCGCGCATACGTATGTACGTACGTGCATGTGTGTGCATGTAGGGTAGATATATATTCAGTTGTTAGGAATATAAGACCATACGCTGTAATGACTTTTATTCAATTAAATGTATGCATATTACAAATTATATAGGATCATATGGCTATAGATGAGAATTTTATTACTTTGTCATTACATGTATCACTTGTTTTTCTCCTTTGAATTTATTCTCATCTTCCTTTTTTCTCTTCTCATTCCCACCTTTACTTCCTTTGTTCCCTATCCTTTGACAGCACGTGTACATGAATGCTTACATCCCTTCCCTCCTTTGCTTTTCTTTCTCTGTGCTTTTCTTTGTTTTCATATTGCCTTTTTTCTTTCCTATCTGTTCCCTACATTTTTCTGCCTGATTATTTTATGTGATACCTTGATTCTATTAACCATACTTTCATATTGGAAATAGTCAAGTATTCAGAGGAATGGGCAAATTGGATCATTGAAGAATTTCAGTACTACTTCCAGTACATATGGTTTTTCACTCTATTTGCAAGTTTGAGTTTTTCTGCCCTGTGGTCCTGATACATGTGGGAGTACCAGGCATTCCAGCCCCTAGCTTGCGGATTAAACTTCATTACAGTGACAGTTTCAACATATTTCTGTCCAGTTGGAGTTATTATTTTGAAGAGATGAACAAGCAAGGAGAACAGAATAAACAGATTGCAATTTCTCTTGGTTGAGCCTGCTGGAGTCACCCCAGAGGGTTTCACAGGGAAGACAAATTCCCACTGTTAATTTATATTCAAACCTTGCTATTGGTGTTGCCAAGTGCTGTGTAAATGTGATTAACTTGGTAACTATTGAAGAAGCAATCATCTTTTCCCTACTGACATACATATTACCTGCATATGAATTGTAGTTTTGGAGACATAGTTCTATTAAGTATTACTTAGAGTGAGAATTATTGAGAAAGAATTACACTAGAATTTATCTTTTTAAGATTATAATGTGGGATACTGACAAAGGCAATATTTCTTTCTATTTGTGTGGGAGCATTTTATGAAGACAATTTAAATTTATTTATTTTATTGGGGAATTGGGGTAGGGAATAGTGTTGGGGAATCGAGGAAGGGAACAGACAAGTTGCTGTCCTTTGGTTCTTCAGTGTAGTTGTGGAGGACGTTGCTTCACTGGCCCATGTTGGTATAGTGATCATTGCTCTCTTCCTGGCTGAGGCAGTCTGTCGCCGGCCATTGGACTGCTGCTCACGGCAGCTCTCGCTGGCTGCTGGCCACTCATGGTAGCTCACGGCAGCTTACTGCAGCCCCACTGCAGCCAGTGCCTTTGCCGGCGACTCACAGCAGCCCAGCTCCAGGTCGAGCTGTTGTTCACCATAATTAGCCGTAGAGGACACAGTGTCACTGGTCCATGTGGGAAACGAACTGGTGGCCCTGCTGCTCAGAGCTGGCGTCCCAAGGCAGCTCTTAACCAATGAGCCACTAGGCCTGCCCTAAATTGATTTATTAATGATTTAAAGATCACATTTCATTTCAGACTTTTTTGACTGTGATTCATAGTATGAAATGTATTTCACATTGTGACCTATTATGTGCGTCTACACACACAACTGAAATAAAAATATACATAAAACAGTACTTTACTCTTTGTTATCTTTCTGATTTCTGTGTATCACAGTCATGTCTGTCTTCTTTCCTTCTATTCTGTTTCATCCTTGCGTCGCAAAAAGGAGGTTCAAATCTGTTAAATTGATTACATGACCAGTATTAGTTTGTAACTTGCATTTGTGGAGAAAAAAAATCACTGAATCACTGAACCAGGCTTTGGAAATCTGAATTCTTCCACCGCCATAATCATTCTATTTTTGTTGCATAGTAGTGGTGTGACCTGGTGTCTGAGCCATTTGAATCCTGAAATGATTGTGTTACCTATGAATTAGTTGTAAAGCACTCTCATATGTCGACTTCACTGAGTTGTTGTGTAGCTCTGATAAGATAATGTAAATGAAGGCCAGCCTTGGGCACGTTGGTTAAGAGTTGGCTTGGGAGCATGAGCTCTGAGCAGCAGGGCACTGGTTCAGATCCCACATGGGTCAGTGACACTGTCCCCTCTATAGCTAAGATGGTGAACAACAGCTCAACCTGGAGCTGGGTTGCCACGAGTTGCAGGCAATGGTGTAGGCTGCAGCGGGGCTGTAGTGGACTGCCCTGAGTTATCGTGAGTGGCTGGCAGCCAGAGTGAGCTGATAGCAGCTGGCATGAGCTGCTGTGAGCCGCCGTGAGCGGCCATTCAGAGGCTGGTGAGTGACTGCCTCACCTAGGAAGAGTGCAATGATAATACCAACATGGGCCAGTGAAGTGATGTCCTGCACAACTAGACTGAAGAACCAAAGGACAGCAACTAATCTGTTCCCCTTCCCCAATTCCCCAACACTGTCCCCCTCTCCCAATTCCCCAAGAAAATCTTTAAAAATAAAAAATAACTGTAAGTAAACAACACATGTAAAATGCTAAATACTATAGAAATATTAGGTAGCATTAAGTTACTTTTCAAGTTTCGTATTGAGACAATAAATTAGTTTGAGTTCTCACAGAGGGTGCCTATTTAATCATATTTACCATCATTACTTAGGAAGATTTTGGCTATGGAAAGAATCAGACAGTTGCTTTAATACCACCTGATGTTGTTTTAGGGAATCCAGTAGAGTTGGAGATATTGGGACTTTGCATAGTACCCAAAGGAGTTTATTGTGAGGGGAGGTTGCTGAAAGCTTTTAAGCCCTAACTTATGGCTGCTGATAGGACTTCTGCAGCCTCTGTTGGAAACAATATATAATAGAAATCATGCGCCCATGAGGACAGAGATACTTGGGGACTGTCTCTTTTCTAACCTGATGTCAAACTGTCATATATAGATCTTTTTCACTTCATTTTCACTATGTAGTAGCCCAATGATGAAAACCTTGATTCACAAGAGAATAGAATGAGCTTTATCTGAGGCAGAGAATTCAATCAGTGGACCCCGGAAATTTGCCATTTTTCTGGTGACAGAGTTCATAATTTTCATCAAATGAAAATAAGGACTCCTTGAAACAAGGGATTCTTGACTCACAAAGATTGAGAACTATGCAAATGGCATCCAGAGAAAAGCTGGTGTATTTGTATTTATATCTGACAAAATTGATTTCAAGGTAAAAAAAGATAACAAGAGACAAAGATGGACATTTTATAATGATAAAGGGGATAGTACATTAAAAAGACATAAAATTTATCAGTATACTGGGGGTGCCAAAAACATGTATACAAGCAGACACTTCGGTCTATGTTGCTCAAAGCAGTACCGTTCGCCGTAATCAGAAGTGTCTGGGTGACACTTTTTTCTCTTTCTCTTTAACTCCCCCGGTGTCTCCACTGTCTCCCTTCTTTTCCTCCCTGGCGGACGCCGCCTCCACCTGAGGGAAACCTTGGTCAGCCGAGTCTGGTCCCCCACACTCAATAGAAAAATAAGCAGTTAGAGGGGCAAGATGGCGGCTGTGAGGAGGGCTCCATGAAATCTCCCCTGGAAATATCCACAATTTGAACTTCTAATACGATTCAAAGAGACATCTACTCATCACACAGAGCAACTAAGAGTTCCACACAAGGATTGCTGGAAGGTGGGCAGGCCGGGCGAGTAGGGGAAGAAGGCGGCGAGACGCGTGAGGTGCAGCCCGCACTCGCGGCTGCTGAGTCACGGTGAGTGTTGCCCGGCTCGCTCCCTGCGGCACGCGGCCCACCTAGAGTTCAGCAAGAGCGCGTGGGTTTGCAGTCTGGGGCAGAAGCCTCAGGCCGGGCAAGTGCGGGAGGAGAGAGAGGAGACGACTGTGCAGAAGTACGAGCTGCACCCGCGGCTCGCCGGGTCCCCAGGAAGCAGAGTGCAGAGCCCGGCAGCGACAGGGCAAGATCAGTCCCTGCACCCTCCCGGTTCAGGGATCAGTCTCTGTGCCCACCGGGTGCGTGGAGCGCAGAAGCCTGAATCCCGGGGGCAGGGGAAAACAGAGGACTCGCCCGCGGAGAAGCAGCGTGCGCTGGGCGGAGACGCAGGTCCCCGAGAGACGGAGCGGGGATCGGAGCCGCGTGGAAAGGTGCGCGCAGTCCCCTAAACCCCGGCGGCAGTCCCTCCAGAAGCGCAGCTGGAGATAGGCGCGGGCGCGCGCCGGCTCCAAGGCAGAAGCCTGAAACCCGGGAGCAGGGGGAAACAGAGGACTCGCCCGCGGAGACGCAGCGCGCCAGCCGTAGTCACAGGTCCCGGAGAGACGGAGCGGGTATCGGAGCCGCGGGGCAGGGTGCGCGCAGTCCCCTAAATCCCTGCAGACCGTTTGGGAGAGCAGCAGGAGATCCGCGCGGGTGCGCCGGCTCCAAGGCAGAAGCCTGAAACCCGGGAGCAGGGGAAAAAGAAGACTCACTCGGACACGCAGCGCGCCGGGCGGAGATGCAGGTCCCCGAAAGACTGAGCGGGGATCTTGGCCACACGGTAGGGTGCGCGCAATTCCCTAAATCCCGGCAGACCCTTTGGGAGAGCAGCAGGAACTCCGCTGGCGCATAAGAGGCAAAGGCTTAGCTTAAAACAGTGTTAGAACTGTGGCTTTGTTTATTTTTATGTTTTTTGTTTTTTTTTTCCTTTTTCTACTCTTGAACAGAAAGCAAAATAAAACCAATAACTCACCCACTCCCACAATCTTTGGCCCCCGCCAAGATAGTCTTAAACTTGACTCCTGAATGGAGCAATAGGGGCAGACTAGGAAGATATCCTTACCTGCAGGGGGTTGAGAATTTCCACCCAGTAAAGGCTGCAGAGTGAGACTACCTACCCCGCCCCCACCTTTATGCAAGGCTTGGGAGGCAGGGCAGGTTCACCTGCTGAGGCACTAATTAACAGATTCCTAGCAGCAGGCTTTTGGTAGTGAGGAATTCTTTAATTCTCCACTGCTGTCAACCGAAAGGGTGCCCAGAAACACTCATTGAGCCTTTGGGGGTGCAGCCTGCCTTGGGACAGGCAAAAGCAAAACGGCAGTGACTTTGTAAAAACCACCAATCACACGTCACAACCACACTCAAGTACAGCAAACCTGCAGTGCCAGGATCACGCTAGGCATCAGGTGGCCTACTGTTCCCACAAGACGCACAGGAATTTTTGTACAGCAGACAAACTGAAGAGAGCTTGGTGGACTTTAGCCTAGACCGGCACGGGTATTTTTGGTTTGTTTGGTTTTATTCTGTTTTGTTTTCCCTTTATTGGCTGCTTATCTAGGTTGTTTTTGGTTTTTATTTCTATTTCATTCTAATATTGTAGTTTTTAATATAGGCATATATATAGGTGTATATAGGTGAATATATGTCCATATATATGGGTGTGTAGACAAATATATATATACATATATTTTTTTTTCCTTTTTTCTTTTTCTGTTTCTTTCTTTTCCTTTTCTTTTTTCCCCACCCTCACTTTCTCTCTTATTTTATTCATTCTTCTCACTGCTATACTTTTCCTCTTTTCCTTTTTTCTACAAATTTTATTTTTTTAATTTTTCTTACTTTTTTTATTATTATTTTAGTTTATTTTTATTTTTTAGGTATAGCTAATCGGATTCTCATGTGTATTCTATTTTTTATTTTAGGATATTGTATTTTATTTTGTTTCCTCTTCTGTTATTATTGAGTGTGTGGTTTTTGTTTTGTTTCTGTTTGTTTTCTTCATTAGTATGATTGATATTTCTGTACAAGTTGACTGTAATTTGATGGTTGTTGTTTTTTACTTGTGCGAGCGTTTGGTTTCCTTTGGTGGCTGCAGAGGTTGTTCTTGTTGATCTGTTATGCTCTAAAATCACTCTGCAGCAGTGGGTCCAAACAAACAGACACAAGAATCATCATACCCGGAGGCCAACTTTAGATAAAACCAGAGCATTTCTGGGTTTGACATACAAGAGTCACACCCAAAAGGAAGTTGCTACAGGTACTAGGACCCATAGGGTCCAAGTTTCATCAGAGGGGTCAATCCTCTCACAGCACCTCATAAACTGCAGACGCTGCTGATCCTCACAGCTAATCAATCTGGGAATCAATCCCACCTACTGACAATCCAAAAGTAATCAAAACTAAAACTTCAACAAGTGAGGCCTCACGACACAAGGAACACCTCAGATACAAGCACAGGAGAATAGGGAGACTGAGTAATTCAAATATAAAGGACACACACCATATAAGTTTACCCAGAAAAGACTGAGAAATCTGGGGGAATCTATCTGTTATATTGAAGCAAACACAAAAAGTAAGCCAGAATGGGGAGACAAAGAAACATAACACAAATAAAAGAACAGAAGAAACTTCCTGAATCAGTGGAAATAGAGGAAATAGAGGTAACCAACCTATCGGAGACCGAGTTCAGAACACTGATTATTAGAATGTTCAAGGAAATTAATGAAAATATAAAGAAGGATAGAGAAATCATGAAAAGCAACCAGCTAGAACTTAAGAACACAATTACTGAATTAAATAACAAACTTGATGGAATCACTAGCAGATTGGATGAAGCAGAAAACCAAATCAGTGACTTAGAAGACAAAATAGCAGAGATCACCCATGTGGAACAACAAAAAGAAAAAAGAATGAAAAACATGGAAAATAGTTTAAGAGAGCTGGGGGACAACATCAAACACAATAACCCACGGGTCATTGGAGTACCAGAAGGAGAAGAGAGGGAGCAAGGGATTGAGAATATATTTGAAGTAATAATGTCTGAAAACTTCCCTAACCTGGCAAAGGACATTGAAATACAAGCCCAGGAAGTGCAGAGAGTTCCAACCAGAATGATTCCAAACAGGCCCACTCGAAGACACATTTTAGTGAAAATGGCAAGGGTTAAGGACAAAGACAGAATCCTTAGAGCAGCAAGGGAAAGGCAGCAAGTTACTTACAAGGGTACCCCCATAAGATTATCAGCTGACTTTTCTACAGAAACTTTGCAGGCCAGAAGGGAGTGGCAGGAGGTTTTCAAAGTGATGAAAAATAAAGGCCTACAACCAAGATTGCTGTATCCAGCAAGATTATCATTTAAAATCGAAGGCGAGATAAGGAGCTTTGCAGAAAAAAATAAATTAATGGAATTCATTACCACCAAGCCAGCTTTGCAGGAAATGCAAAAAGGGCTTCTTTATGTAGAAGAGAAAAACAACCTATGAAAGTCTACGAACACAAATAAGAAAATGGCAATAAATACACACCTATCAATAATCACATTAAATGTAAATGGATTAAATGCTCCATTAAAAAGACACAGGGTGGCTGAATGGATAAGAAAGCAAGACCACAGCTTATGCTGTATACAAGAGACTCACCTCAGATCCAAAGATTCATACAGGCTGAAAGTAAAGGGATGGAGTAAAATATTTCATGCAAATGGTACTGAGAAAAAAACTGGTATAAGTAGCGATACTTATATCAGATAAAATGGACTTTAAATTGAAGAATATAACAAAGGACAAAGAAGGACACTTCATAGTAATGAAGGGATCGATCCAACAAGAGGACATAACTCTAGTAAACATCTGTGCACCTAACATAGGAGCCCCTAAATATATAAAACAGATATTGTCAGACATAAAGACAGAGATCAACAGTAACACTATCATAGTAGGGGACTTCAACACCCCGCTGTCACTAATGGACAGATCCTCCAGACAGAAAATCAATGTGGAAACAGTGACCTTAAATGACACATTAGACCAGCTGGATTTAACAGACATTTTCAGAGCATTTCATCCCAAAGCTACAGAATATACGTTCTTTTCAAGTGCACATGGAACATTTTCTAAGATAGACCACATGTTAGGCCACAAAACAAGTCTCAATAAATTTAAGAAGATTGAAATCATTTCAGCTGTATTCTCTGACCACAATGCTATGAAACTAGAAATCAATTATAAGAAGAAATCCGGGAAGCTGACAAATAAATGGAGGCTAAACAATATGCTATTAAATAGTGAGTGGGTCACAAATGAGATCAAGGAGGAAATCAAAAGATACCTCGAGACAAACGAAAATGAAAACACCATGACCCAAAATCTCTGGAATGCTGCGAAAGCAGTCCTAAGAGGGAAGTTTATAGCAGTGTAAGCCTACCTAAAGAACGAAGAAAAATCTCAAATCAACAGGTTATCCTTACACCTAAGGGACCTGGAAAAAGAACAGCAAAAGAGGCCCAAGGGGAGTACAAGAAAGGAGATAATAAAGACCAGAGCGGAAATAAACAATATAGAGAACAGAAAAACAATTCCAAAGATCAATGAAACCAAGAGCTGGTTTCTTGAGAAGATAAACAAAATTGACAAACCTCTAGCCAGGCTCATCAAAAAAAAAAGAGAGAGGACTCAAATTAGCAAAATCAGGAATGAAAGAGGGGAAATGACTACAGACATCACAGTAATACAAAAAATTCTAAGAAATTACTATGAGCAACTATATGCCAACAAATTTGTCAATCTGGAAGAAATGGATAATTTTCTAGAAGCATACAACCTTTCAAAGCTAACGCAGGAAGAAACAGAAAATCTAAATACCCTGATTACTACCAAGGAAATTGAATCAGTACTTGACAAGCTCACAAAAAACAAAAGCCCTGGACCAGACGGCTTCACAAGTGAATTTTATCAAACATTCAAAAAAGAACTATCACCTGTTCTTCTCAAACTATTCCAAAAAATCCAGAAGGAGGGAAGGCTCCCAAACTCTTTTTATGAAGCCACTATCACCCTGATTCCAAAACCAGATAAAGACATCACAAAAAAGGAAAACTACAGGCCAATCTCCCTGATGAATATAGATGCAAAAATTCTCAATAAAATCTTAGCAAACAGAATTCAGCAATATATTAAGAAGATCATACATCATGATCAAGTGGGATTCATCCCTAGTGCTCAAGGCTGGTTCAACATCCGTAAATCAATTAATGTGATACACCACATCAACAAAATGAAGGATAAAGATCACATGGTCATTTCAATAGATGCAGAAAAAGCATTTGACAAAATCCAACAGCCATTTATGTTAAAAACCCTTAGCAAAGTGGGAATACAGGGATCGTATCTCAACATAATAAAAGCCATATATGATAAACCTACAGCTAACATCGTACTCAATGGGGAAAAGCTAAAACCATTCCCCTTAAGATCAGGAACAAGACAAGGATGTCCACTTTCTCCTCTTTTATTCAACATAGTGCTGTAAGTTCTAGCCACAGCAATCAGACAACAAAAAGAAATAAAAGGCATCCAAATTGGCAAGGAAGAAGTAAAATTGTCATTATATGCAGATGACATGATACTGTATATAGAGAACCCGAAAGACTCCATCAAAAAACTATTGGAACTGATAGACGAATTCAGTAAAGTAGCAGGATATAAAATCAATGTTCAGAAATCAGTGGCATTTGCATATACCAATAATAAGCTAACGGAAAGAGAAATTAAGAAAACTGTCCCATTTTCAATTGCGTCAAGAACTATAAAATACCTAGGAATAAATTTAACCAAAGAAGTGAAAGATCTGTACTCAGAAAATTATAAGACACTGAAGAAAGAAATCATAGAAGATACAAATAAATGGAAACACCTACCATGCTCATGGATAGGAAGAATTAATATAGTTAAAATGTCCATACTGCCTAAAGCAATATATAGATTCAATGCAATTCCTATCAAACTACCAAGGGCATTTTTCACAGAAATAGAAAATATAATCCTAAAATTTATATGGAATCATAAAAGACCCAGAATAGCCTCGGCAATTCTGAGAAAGAAAAACAAAGTCGGGAGGATCACGCTACCAGACATCAAAACCTACTACAAGGCCACAGTAATCAAGACAGTTTAGTATTGGCATAAAAACAGGCACATCGATCAGTGGAACAGAACAGAGAGCCCAGAAATAAATCCAAGCACTTATGGACAGTTAATCTATGACAAGGGAAGCAAGAATTTACACTGGAGTAAAGATAGTCTATTCAATAAATGTTGCTGGGAAAATTGGACTGACACATGCAAAAAAATGAAACTGGATCATCTCCTTATGCCTTATACAAGAACAAATTCAAAATGGATTAAAGACTTAAATGTAAGACCTGAAACCATAAAAATCCTAAAAGAAAATACAGGGAGTACATTTGCAAACATTACCCGGAGCAATATTTTTACTGATACATCCCTACGGGCAAGGGAAGTAAAAGAAAAAATGAACATATGGGATTATATCAGACTTAAAAGTTTTTTCACAACAAAGGAAACCATTAATAAAACAAAAAGGAAGCCTACTGAATGGGAGAATATATTTGCCAATGATATATCTGATAAGGGGTTAATATCCAAAATTTATAAAACACTCATGAAACTCAACACCAAAAAAACAAACAACCCAATTAAAAAATAGGCAGAAGATATGAAGAGACATTTCTCTAAAGAGGACATACAGATGGCCAACAGGCATATGAAAAAAAGTTCAACCTCACTGGTCATTAGGGAAATGCAAATAAAAACCACCATGAGATACCACCTCACTCCAGTCAGAATGGCTATCATCAACAAATCAACGAACAACAAGTGCTGGTGGGGCTGTGGGGAAAAGGGGACCCTGCTGCACTGTTGGTGGGACTGCAGATTGGTGCAGCCACTATGGAAGTCAGTATGGAGGTATCTCAAAGAACTGGAAATAGAGCTACCGTTTGACCCAGCAATTCCACTCCTAGGTATTTATCCTGAAAAAACCAAGACACTTATGCAAAAAAAGTTATGCACCCCTATGTTCATAGCAGCACAATTTACAATAGCTAAGACTTGGAAACAACCAAAATTCCCATCAGTAGATGACTGGATTAAGAAACTGTGGTATATTTATACAATGGAGTATTACTCCGCTATAAGGAAGAATGAAATCGTGCCATTTGCAATGATATGGATGGACCTAGAGACTATCATGTTGAGTGAAATAAGTCAGTCAGAGAAGGACAAATACCATATGATCTCACTCATATGTGGAATCTGAAAAACTATGAATGAGCAAAGTAAACAGAAACTGTCTCATAGATATAGACGAAAAATCAGGGTTGCTAATTGGGAGGGGGATGGGGATGAGGGAGAAAGGGAAGGGATTAGACAGCAAAAATAGGCAACTACAATATTGCCACTGGGATAGGAAAAACAGTTTGGGGAATATAATTAATAATGTTGTAAATATTCTGTGGAATGTCAGATGTTCATAGGTCTTGTTAGGGAGACCATTTCATGGATGGAGTAGAGGTTTGATCACTGCACTGTATTACTAAAGTGGAGGTGGTATACCTACTGTAATTGAATATATATAGATAGTCATGGGATGTGGATTGTACTGTAGAAGAGAGTTAGAGGAAGAGTAATAGATATATATGATATGGGGGGGAGTGGGGTGGTGAATTGGGGGTGGGTGGTTGTCACTTTGAGGGGTAAAATATATAACTATTGCACTGTGTTGTACACCTGAAACTAATTAAAAAAAAAAAGCAGTGTCTGGACGCTGAGGGTAACCACTTTGAGCACCTCTTGTAATTGCAGAAGTCAAATATGACTTGTATTCATCTTTTGTTATTGGTATGTATTATTACAATTTTAATACAGATTTCCTTTCTTAAAATGTGTATATATTTCTTTAACACCATTGGTATATGTACCCAATCAGGAAGCACCAGAATATAGAAAGCAACTACTAACCAAACTAAAGGGAGAAATTGACAAAAGCACAATTATAGTAGGGGACCTAAATACCCCATTGAGAGCTATGGATAGATCATGCAAACAGAAAATCAGTAAGTATGTATCAGCCTTAAACGACACATTAGACCAAATGAACATGATTGACATTTCCAGTGCTTCCATCCCTGAACACCAGATTATGCATTCTTCCCTAGTGCAATAGGGCACTCTCACGGATAGACACCAAACTAGCCTCAACAAATATAGGAAGATTGAAAGCATACCAAGCATTTTCTCTGACCACAGTATTTTGAAATTGGAGATGAACTACAAAAAGAAAGTGGGAAAACCTACAAATTTGTGGAGATTAAATACAACATGCTACCAAAGAATGATGGGGTCAAAGAAGAAATAAAAGGAGAGAACAAAAGATACATAGAGACAAATGAGAATGATAACATGGCGTATCAAAACTTATGGGATGCAACAAAATTGGTAATAAAAGGGAAGGTTATATCATTACAGGCCTGTCTCACAAAATAAGAAAAATCCCAAATAGACAACCTAACATTACATCTTTAAAGAACTAGAAAAAGAACAAATGAAGCCCAAAGTCAGCAGAAGGAAGGAAATAATAAAAATTAGAGCAGAATTAAATGAACTAGAGAACAAAGAGATAGTAGAAAAAATTAATGCAACAAAGAGCTGGTTCTTTGAAAAGATTAATAAAATTGACAACTTATAGCTAGATTCACTAAGGAAAAAAGAGAAAGGACACAAAATCACAAATGAAAGAGGAGAAGTTACAAAGGGTCATACAAGAATATTGTGAAAGACTGTATGCCACCAAATTCAATAACCTAGAAGAAATGGACAAGTTCTTAGAAATAAATAACCTTCCTAGACTAAATCGCAAAGAACTGGAAAATCTAAATAGACCAATCAACAGTAAGGAAATTGAAACAATCATCTAAAACTCCCCAAAAGGAAAAGTCCAGGACAAGATGATGTCACTAGTGAATTCTACCATTCCAATATCATTTAATACCTATTCTTCTTAAACTCTTCCAAAAAATTGAAGAAGAGAGGCAATACTTCCAAAATCATTTTATGAGGGCAAGATTACCCTGATACCAAAATGATTACCCTGGCAATGATAACACACAAAAAAACTACAGACCAATATCTCTGATGAATATAGATACAAAAATCCTAAACATAATAGTAGCAAATTGCATACAAGAATACATTAAAAAGATTTTACATCACAGTCAAGTGGGGTTCATTCCAAAGGTTCAGGTATTGTTCAATATATGCAAATCGATCAGTGTGATACACCATATAAATGAAATAAAGGATACAAATCATATGATCATATCAGTAGATGCAGAAAAAGCATTTGATAAGATACAACCTCCATTTATGATTAAAACACTTAATAAAATGTGTAGAAGGAAAGTACCTCAACATAATAAAGGCCATATATCACAGACCCTCAGCTATTAATAATACCATACTCAATGATAAAAAACTGAAAGCCTTTCCTTTAAGATCAGGACAAGACATGGATGCCCACTCACACCACTGTTATTCAACATAGAATTAGAAGTCCTATCTAGAGCAGTCAGCAAGAGAAAGAAATAAAAGGCATCTAAATTGGGAATGAAGAAGTAAAATTGTCATTTGTTGCAGATGACATTATTATATGGGAAACCCTAAAGATTTCACCAAAAACATATATAATTTGGTCATTAGAAACAATAACCCAATACAGTAAAGTTGCAGGATACAAAAATCAACATATAAAAATCCATTGCTTTCCTATACACTAACAATGAAATTTCAGAAATAGAATTGAAAAAAAATCAATCCTTTTGTAATTGCAACAACAACAACAACAAAAATACCTAAGAATAAACTTAATAAAGGATGTGAGGGACCTGTACACTGAAAACTACAAAACATTATTAAAAGAAGTAAAGAAAACAAAGAAATTGAAAGATATTCTGTATTCATGGACTGGAAGAATCAACATAGTTAAAATGGTCATATTACCCAAAGCAATATACAGATTTAATGTAATCGCCATCAAAATACCAATGGCATTTAAAAAAAAATAGAATAAAAAGCATCAGATTTGTATGGAATTACAAAAGACGCTGGATATCCAAAACAATCCTGAGAAAAAAGAGCAAGACTGACGGTATCAACCTCCGTGACTTTAAATTATACTATAAAGCAACAGTAATCAAAAACAGCATGGCATTGGCAGAGAAACAGACACACAGACCAATGGGAGAGAACTGAGAACCCAGAAATAAACCCACTTATATATGGGGAAATAATTTTTGACAAAGAAGCCAAAAACCTACAATGAAGAAAAGAAAGTCTCCTTAATAAAAGATGCTGGGAAAATTGGAAAGCCACATGCAAAAGAATGAAACTAGATTGGTGTCTGTCACCATATACCAAAATTAACTCAAAATGGATCAAAGACCTAAATGTAAGACCTGAAACAATAAATTATATGGAAGAAAACATAGACACTAAACTTACAGACCTAGGTCTTAGAGAGGATTTTATGAATTTAACCTCACAGGCAAGAAAAGTAAAAGCAAACATAAATGAATGGGATTATTTCAAACTAAAAAGCTTCTGCACAGCAGAAGTAGCCATCAACAAAACAAAGAGATAACTGACCGAATGGGAGAAGATTTTTGCAAAGAACACCTCCAATAATGGGCTAATTTTCCAAACTATATAAAGAACACATATAACTCAACAACAGCAGCCACAACAAAAACAAACAGTCCAATTAAAAAATGGACAGAGGACCTGAACACAAACTTCTCCCAAGAAAACAAACCTATGGCCAACAGATATATGAAAAGATGCTTAACTTCAGTAGTTCTTAGGGAAATGCAAATCAAAACCACAATAATATACCACCTCTCACCTGATAACAATGGTTGTTATCAACAAGACAAGTAATAACAGGTGTTGGAGAGGCTATAGGGAAGAAGGAAAGCTCATGTGTACTACTGGTGGGAATGTAAATTGGTACAGTCACTATGGAAAATAGTATAGAGGTTCTTCAAAAAATTAAGAGTAGAATTACCATACAACCCAGCAATCCCTCTTGTGGTTATCTACCTGAAAAATTTGAAAACATTTATTTGTAAAGATATATGTACCCCTATGTTCATTGCAGCATTATTCATGGTGGCCAAGGCATGGAAACAACCAAAGTGTGCTTCCATATGTGACTGGATAAAGAAGATGTAGTACAGATGTACAATGGAATATTATTCGGACCTAAGAAAAGATGAAACGCTGTCATCTTTTTTTTTGCAACAACATGGATGGATCTTGAGAATATCATGCTAAGTGAAATAAATCAGATGGAAATAATCGAGGTCCATATGGTTTCAGTCATGTAGGATATAAAACTGAAAGCAACAAATGAACAAGACAAACAAGCAAAAGCTCATAGACACAGACAACAGTATGGTGATTACCAGAGGGAAAGAGGGAGAGGGTAGAAAATGGTATAGGGGGTCAAATATATGGTGATGGAAGGAGATTTGATTGAGTAGTGACCACACAATGCAATATATAGATGATGTATTTTAGAAATGTACATTTGAAACCTATATAATTTTATTAACTAATGTCACCCCAATAAATTCAATAAAAAAAGACGCACGCGCACACACACACACACATACACAGATTGAGAACTGTGGCTCAATAATCAATGACCCTCAAGAGAGTTCCTTGTTAATATTGTATTTTTAGGATATGGTTTTATTTACTACTTACTTTTTCATAGCATATCATTGTTCTGTGTTTTAATCTGGAAGCAGTAAATATATATGTATATGGTATCTATTATTCCACGTTCCCATATCCCCTAATACTTTTTTACTTCTGGAAAGGGTAGTTTTAGGTAGGTCTAATTACTGTCCAGATTTCCTCATTCCACTAATTTAAAAAAATCTTTACTTGCCCTAAATTCTCATGCTACCTTTTCTATGACTTTCTAATGGCACTTTTTAACTTACTGTGTTTTATCATAGTTATTATGTAGTTGTCGTAATTCTCCTACTATTGTAGATCTGAGTTTTAAATACAAGTGTATTTCATCGAGCAGAGTGACTTACACATAATAATATCCAATAAATGTATATATTTTTTAAGATTTTAATGGGGAATTGGGGGAGGGGAACAGAAAAGTTGCTCTCATTTTGTTCTTCAGTCTGGTTGCGGAGGATGTCGCTTCACTGGTCCATGTTGGTATCATCATTGCGCTCTTCCCGGATGAGGCAGATCAGTAGCTGGCCTCTGGATGTCGCTCACCGCGGCTATTGGCAGCTCACACTAGCTGCTGGCCGCTCACGCTGGCTGCCAGCCACTCTCTTTAGCCTATGCACGCTGGCTGCCGGCCACTCTCTTTAGTCTATGGCAGCCCACTGCAGCAGGGGCTGCAGCCCACACCGTCATCGGGGCTCCCACAGCCCAGCTCCAGGTGGAGCTGTTGTTAGCTGTAGAGGGCAGTGTCACTGGTCCTCATATGTGGGATCTGAACCCCGGGCTCCTGGCATCCCCAAATCAGCTCTTAACCAATGTGCCACTCGGCCGGCCCTCCAATAAATATTTTTGTTCAGTATGTGCTCAATTCCCTTTCTTATCTCAAAGATATTTCCTTGGTGTTAATATTGAAATCTGGCAAGCTCACATTCTTCTTTCTTACACAAATAAATTTTGTACTTATAACTTAGAATAAGGGTCAGTGAAATAAACTAAAAAATGAAAGTAAGTAATGCTAATCAAATACATCTTGAAAGGCCTATCATCACTTATACCTTGACTTTCAAACTTTTACTAAGTGCAGTTTATTTATTTTAAATTTAAGTTTTATATTTATATAATCCATATATATGTGTGTGTATATATATATGTATATGTGTGTGTGTGTGTGTGTGTGTGTATATTACTTTAGATCCTGCTCCCTTGTTGAAGGAGATCAGAAAGACCAGTGTGAGCACCATCAGTGTTGGCCTGTGGACAGTAGGTTTGGTTTGCTAATGGGGATATAATTGTTAAGTCTTGTTAAAGACTTAAGTTTTAAAAGCAATTGTATAGACTTATTATATTGATCTTAGTAAGTTTTGTTTGTTTTTAAACCAGTCATAGAAACTGTTTAGACTAAAGACGTGAGCTAGCAGCCTTTACTTTAGAAGACAAATGTCTAGGTGTCTGTCCATGTTTTGGGAGGTTGTGAAGTATCTGAGGACAGGGGTTGACTCTGTAATTTCAAATGTATAACATTAAAAAATTCTTAATGTTTTTGGAGGAGTGTTATATACAGCAAATTTGACTTTTGAAATTATGGCTGGACAAACATTTAAAAAAATGAAGATAGATAAGATATATCTGACATAAAAAAATTGTGTTTTAGTTAAATTCCTGCAATAGAACTCTTCAGCTGTCTTAGGAGTATATTAATTATAGGTTAATGATTTGATTATGTTAACTTAGTTTTCAATAAACTTTTACATAAATAGAATCATCTTTATTACATCTGGGATCATTTAAATAGCATAATTACATGTAGTTGTGCTATATAATGAGAAGTAAGGGATAAATGATCAGAGGTGACTTTATAAGCATTGCAGTAAGTGACTTATAAACTGAAGGTCACCATTTTAATTGGAAGGTTTGTGAATCTCTTAAATTCTGTAATCAAATGAATGATATCAAAGGAAGAAGTAATTTAACATAACAATTGTGGCTTACACTGAACATATGTTCTTGTTAATAAGTTGCATTATGGTCTTTAAGGAGTTGAACATAGTTACTACATTTTGGTTCATTTGATACCCACAGTTTTTCTTAATTTTTATTAGTGAGTTGTTACAGTGGTTAACAAGAAATACACAGATTTAAGTTGCAATAGTTTTCCCAGGGTTATATGATCTAACTTCACAAGCTTCTTGGACATATGTAGATGCTTTTCTATTTTGCTTTAGTTATGACATACAATTGATATAGGCAAGCATGAAAGCTTGGGCAAATTTTCATTGCTTTTTCTGGATCTTGCTCAGGTTCTGTGGTATTTATGTAAAGCACAATTTTGTTACTTGGGAATGCATGTTGAAATTATCATGTGCACTATTTTGCTGTAGGCCTGCTGGCACTGCCACAAAGGTAATACACTGCCAGTAGGCCATTTCCTTGTCGGCTGCATTTACAATTTAATAGAAATATTACATGACTTTTTAAACAAGTGTTTTGGCAGGGAGGAAATGGCAGATTCCATACAAACAAGCATAGCTTCCTTTCCTTAACCACACTCCAGCTACTCAAGAAATTGTACTTGGTTTCAAGTTTGGGTGTTTGGGGGTAGAATGGGAAGTCAGGTTGAAACAGGAATGACATTGATATTTACTATAAAATAGTTATGTATTTTTAACTGCTGGGTTTTATTACTATATAGTTTCAGTGAGTGACAACTAGTATATTTCTGAATTAGAGCTGAGGTTATTTTTATGCAGTTCACCTGGCTGGGAATATCTGGTTTTGATTGGTTGAAAAGGTCAGGACCACCACAAAGGCTCTAAGATGATAGTATTGGTGCTTTTTTTTGTTTGTTTGTTTGTTATTATAGTTTTGGCTTTTCTGTGTAAATTTGTCCTTCATGACATTTGCCTAAGCACTACTTCTTTTATGTCAACTATGATTGCATTCTGAAGATGACTCACTTTGGGAGTTAGAGAATATGGAAAGAAATTTTGGTAGACTTGTTAGCACTGACTTAAATGTAATATATTCCCAGTCTTCCCAAAAGATGGTCAGTTTGTTTTAGTTCTTCTGTTATATATTTCAAACTTGAAATGTCACGTTTGCAATTTTTAAAATTTGGATGTTATTCCATTCTATTGGAATTTAGTTCTTTGGATCTTAAATCATTCGTAGTTTTAGATAGCATCCTGACTTCTTTAATTCTAAAGTACTTTATACTGTTGGAATCTATCAAAAAAAAAAAAAAAGCACTGTACTTTTCAGCCTTTATTGTGGCCACATTCTACTTTCTAGTGCGGATCCCAGCGTTTTTCCTATAGGGAAAGAGAACAGTTTATAGTTAGGCCTTGCCCCTTTTCTTTTCTTATTGTTTCTGACTTCTTAGCCAACTTACCTGGCAGCTGTAGTAAGTTATGCTGCTGTGGTGTGGTAGAGACTGGCATTGGGTGTGTTCTTATAGCCATCACAGCATTGGCTTTTGTTATTTTCCATGTTTTAGTTTGTTGGTAATGGACATATGGACATCATATGTTCCACAAAGTACTGTATGAAGCCAATTTGAACTGTTTCCATTTGCCTCAAGTCCAATC
This sequence comes from Aselliscus stoliczkanus, assembly GCA_033961575.1. Classification (NCBI taxonomy): domain Eukaryota; kingdom Metazoa; phylum Chordata; class Mammalia; order Chiroptera; family Hipposideridae; genus Aselliscus; species Aselliscus stoliczkanus. The sequence continues at coordinate 33,277,830 of CM066731.1, forward strand.
ATGATATTTATTTTTCCATGGCACTTACCCAGATTATCCATACCTCCTGCTTAGCTTGTGTCACTGCCACCATGGACTGTATTTCTTCTGATTGCCTTCATTTTTTCACAGTATCTAATTGCGTAGTCCCCCTTAGCTTTCTCTGTACAGCATTGATTGATGTTTATAAAATATCCCAAGATCTTGTAGATAGCAGATACTCAGGTGCATAGTAGTAACAATATTCAGCTTGTTTTTTGTTTATACATAAGGAAAGTTTTATATCCAGCCTCATCAACTGGAATTGAATATTCTAGTGGAAAACTTAGAAGAGTAAAAGTATGGTTTTAGACAATATTGCTTACTTTTTAGTATCAACAATAACAGCAATGTGATCGATCCCCTAGAGTCCTTTTGACATACCAAATAATAATTTTATTCCTAAATTTTAATGGGAAGATCTTAGATGCTCCCTTTTTGGCTTGAAAAAAAAAAAAGCCTGCATTATTGTTTACCACAGCTGTTTTAGCCCTCTATAAAGTAATTATAGGTATTGGTTTTCAGAATATGAGTAAATGAGTTGCTGTCATCTCATGACATTCAGTGAGCCAACTTTTACTGTGACCCGAAAGCTTTGGCCTTGCACAAGAATGCATTTATTCATTCATTCAGCAGATATTTACTGAGCATATTGTATGTTAGGGACTGAGGGTGCAGTAGTTTTAAAAAAAGGAACATTTATTTTTATTGATCTTATCTAATAAGGGAAACAGGGAATTATGAAGATAATAAATTAAAATCGAGTATGTTAGATAGTAATATGTCCTACAGTGAAAAATAAAGAGAGAAGTGAGATGAGAAATCTCAAAGGTGGGGTGGAGTGGTTGATATATTGTGTTGGATTGCCAGTGAAGGCCTCACCGAGAAGATGACATGTGAATAAAAACTTGAGGGAAATGAGGCCGTCTCGGAGCAGAATATACTAGGTAGGGGCAACTGACTGCAAATTCAGTGGCCCTGAAGTTGGAATGTTCCTGGCAACACCTGGTACAGATCATGGAGAACTGAAGGTTAGAGTAAATGCCTAAGCTTTGATTTCGAAGGAGGTAAGACGTCACTGAGGACATCTGAGTAGAAGAGTGACATAAGAATAGCCTGAAGAGTTATAAGGTTAAAATCAAATTAACTAGTGTGGGAGACTTGTCATAAACCAAAAGAAATGATGGTGACTTGGGTGAGGATGGTTAGAAGCAGTGAAGATAAGGAGAAGTAGTTGGTTTCTGGTATATTTTGAAATTGGATTAACAGGATTTGTTGATGGATCACGTACATGAGAACATTGACAATGATAAAAATCTATTCTGTATAGTTGTGGAAGGTGGTCTTTTCCTCCTCTGTCAAAATGAGGCAGAAAATTGAATGGAATACAGAGTTTATTTTTACAGGAAGCTCAACTACAAATGTATTGTTTGCTGTAGAAAGGAAGGAAGGTGTAAAGTAATAAAGCAAAATATAAAGAAGAAAATAAAAATCACTTGCATTTGTTACCTAGAGATTTACTGTTAACATCATATATATGGTATTCCTGATTGCTTTGCATATACTGGGGGTGCCAAAAAAATATGGACATTTTAATAGATGTTATCTATGTATTACCCCCCAAAGTTTAATTGAATTATTGTAGTAATGTGTAGTATGACGTTTGCTCAAAAGATGGTGTTAATCAAATGAATGTTAGCGTCACCATGCGACAGGCAGGACAGTCAAAGAAAATGGCAGAAGCACAGTTGTCCTTCGAGGAGCACGAGACCATTTTGAAGTGGTATTTGAAATTCGAGAACGTTGTGGAAGTACAACGACAATGGAGGCGTGAGTACGCAGCAGAACCTCCAACACACCTAACAACTGCACGCTCGTGATAAGTTTTGAGATGCTGGTACTGTGTGTGATGTGCACTGGGGAAGATCCGGGGGGCTCACAAAGCAACAAGTCCTGCTGCTTCTGCTGTGGTGTTGGAACAGCTTACATGCCCAGCACAGAAGTCTACTAAACAGTGTTCATCATGATCAGAAGTGTCTGGATGCTGATGGGAACCACTTTGAGCACCTCTTGTAATTGTAGAAGTCAAACGTGACTTGTTTTCATCTTTTGTTATCGGTATATACTAAGTATTACAATTTTAATACAGTGTTTTCCTTTCTTAAAATGTGTATACATTTTTTTAGCACCTTCTGAATATCATAACCATGAAAACATACTGTTTTTTTAAAAAACTGGAATCATGGGATATTATTTTGTAATTTTCATTTATCATTTGGCACTGATAACTTCCCCATATCCTTAAGTGTTTTGAGCCTTAAACTATTTTAAAAATTTTTTAAGTGAAGTAATTTCATATATACTACTTTTATGATAAAGCTTTAAAATGAGTAGTTTCTTTTTTTAAGGCAAAAGTGAACAACTTAGGTAAAGAAGCCATTGCTAGTCAACAATCCTAAAGTATGTAAAAATGCCATTGGTCTTAATTTTTCATATCAAAAGAAATATTTTTTGTTAATTATACTTTTAAAGAATGTAAGCAGGGCCGGCCGAGTGGCGTGGTGGTTAAGCCCTGGTCTTGGGAAGCCAGTGGCCCCGGTTCGGGTCCCACATATGAGGGCAAGTGACACTGCCCTCAAAAAAAAAAAAAAAAAATTCTTAAATTAAGGTGTAATATATCAATTCTCTGGATTTCATTTTTCCGTTTCTTTTCTACAAATGTTATTTCTATATAAAACATTTTTAACTTCTAGAGGAAATTATTTGAACTTTAAAAAACTGACATTTATGTTGCAATTTATACATCCTATCTGTTATTTTGTATCATTAGAAGCAGTCTTAACCAGCTGACTGATTACATCAAACCTAAATAACTAACCATATCAGAAAACATGCAATTAATAATGAGCAGATTGTTAGATACTTCCTTCTCACAGTACAATCATTAAAAAAAAAAACACATTCTAAACGTTTCTTTCACTTAAAATGTATTCCACCTGCCAAAAAATACAAATGTGGTTTTCTTAACCTTGAACAGTGATATATGCATGTGTAGTGGGGAAGCATTCCTCTTATTGCCATCTAATTAGTTATTGCGGTAAGTGGAATTGTTCTCCAACAACCTGACTTTCTAGCATTTCTTGTGCTGATGGTATTCTGCATTTATAAAATATTTTGCAACGTTTCAAGAAGAAAGTTCCTAGGAGAGAGGAAAAAAGAGGAAGGACAGAATAACAAGTATCCGTATTTGGGGATTTGGGGAAGGGAGGAAAAAGAAAGATAGTAAGAGAAGAATTAGGAGAATATGGTGTTTCAGTTAAGAAAGAAAAGTTTTAAGAAGGAGCTTAATGACCTCTTACAAATGTTTGTTTTCTTTTTTGCCTTTAGATTGGGTAGTATGAAGAGGTTATCAGATTGGAGGTCATGGTTAACTTTTAGGAGTGTAATTCAGTTGAATGGTGGGGCATAAGGAATCAAGGAATGAAGGGGATGAGGTATTTAACAGCCAAGAAGAGGAAAAAATTTGAAGGTATCAGGATTGAGGAAAGGTTTTAATACGAAGAGGGGGCTTAATCTGATTTTAGGAAGAGATGAAGGATCCAAGGAATGGGGCCAAGAATGATAAGCAATGAAACAAGGCCCTAGTCAAGGTAGAATGGAATGTGATTGAGGGTGTAAGTACAGTCATTAGTCATGGGGAAAATGGATTTAAATATTGTGTTTATAACATGCTCAAACCTTGAACATCAAGTGCTCTTTTTTTAAGAGTCTATAACTTACTGCTGCAGAATCAGTATAAAGCATTTTATATGGTTGCCAGATTACAGCAGTGACACTAAAGTGAAGGGCAGTAATACTTTTGCTAAGCAATGCTTGGTTTAATAGTGCTGCTTAACTGCAGTAGTGGTTCAGTTACTTAAAAGTGTTCAGAACCTCTTAGCAACTGTATTCAGAGTGAAAGTAATTACTGAAAGACTTCACACAACTTTGCAAAAACAATTGTTAGAAAATGTATGTAACAAAATTTACCATTTTAAAGTGTACAGTAAGATGACATTCATTCACATTATTGTATATCCATCACCACCATCTATTTCCATAACTTTAAAGATTTTTTTTTCCTTCTTTATATTGTGGTAAAATATACATAACATAAAATTTACCACTTTAACTTTTTAAGTGGCATTAAATATATTTACATTATTCTGCAGCCATCACCACTATTCACCTTTAGAACTTTTTCATCATTTAAAACTGAAAATCTATACCTGTTAAACAATATTTCCCCATTATCTCCTCTTCCCGGCTCCAATCACCATTCTACTTTTGGTTTCCATGAATTTGACTATTCTAAGCACCTTATATAAGTGGAATCATACAACATTGTGTTTTTGTGTCTGGCTTCTTTCACTTAGCGTAAGGTCTTCAAGGTTCATCCATGTTGTATAGCATGTGTCAGAATTTCATTCCTTTTTAAGGCTGAATAATATTTCATTGTATGTGTATGTCTTATTTTGTTTGTATGTTCATTTGTTGGTGGCTCCTTGTTTCTACCTTTTGGCTGTTGTAAAACTATCTGTTTGATTTGCTGCTTTTAATTCTTTTGGCTGTATACCTAGAAGTACAATTGCTAGATCATATGGTAATTAATTCTATGTTTAATTTTTTGAGGAACCACCATATTGTTTTCCATAATTCACCCTACTCTTTTGATGGTGGACATACAGATTAGCGTGCATACAGAATGCATAATATTTATATTTAAATATTTGTAGAACTCATGAGACACAAGAAAATTATATTTCTGTGTTTAGGGTGAATCACATTTAAATGGTTCTAGAAGTTAGCTGACTTATTCTCTTAAAGATCTTCAGAGAAAAAGATATTTAAAAAATAATAATCATTAATGAATTTCTGCAACTCAACAACAAAAAACCAAACAATCCAAATAAAAAAATGGGCAGAGGACCTAAACAGGCTTCTCCCAAGAAGACATACAAATGACCAACAGATATATGAAAAGGTTTTCAGCTTCATTACCTATAACAGAGATGCAAATCAAAACCACAATGAGCTACCACCTCACACCTGTTAGAATGCTGTTATCAACAAGACAAGGAGTAACAAGTGTTGGAGAGGGTAAGGAGAAAAAGGACCCCTTATAACACTGCCTGAGGGAGTGTAAATTGGTGCTGCCACTATGGAAAACAGTATGGAGGTTCCTCAAAAAATTAAGAATAAAACTACCATGTAACCCAGCAATCCCTCTTCTGAATGTCTTCTTTTTTTTTTTTTTTTTTTAAGCTGAGCCATCCTGCCACCTGTTGGCAGCTCAATGGCAGTTCAGCTCGGGCTGGGCATCAAACTGCTGTTGCTCAGAGCTCAGCTTGCACTCTTGAGCGTGAATGTTTTCTTTTTGAAAACATTGATAAAGGTATATGTATCCCCATTATTCACGGTGGCCAAGGCATGGAAACAACTGTAGTATCCTTCAATCGATGATTGGATAAAGAAGATGTGATACATATATACAATGGAATAGTACTCAGCCATAAGAAAAGATGTAATAATGCCATTTGCTACAACATGGATGTTTCTAGAGAATATCATGCTAAGAGAAAAAAGTCAGATAGAAAAAATAAGGACCATATGATTTCAGTCTTATGTGGTTTTTAAAGCAGAAAGCAACAAAGAAACAAAACAAACAAAAAATCTCATAGACACAACAGTATGGTGGTTACCACAGATGAAGGGGGTTGGAGGGAAGTAGAAGAGGTAAAGGGGATCAAATACATGGTGATGGTGACAGAACAAGACTTAACTTTGGGTGGGCAACACACAATGCAATATACAGATAATGTGTTATAGAGTTGTACACTTGAAATGTATATAATTTTATCAACCATTGTCACCCCAATAAATTTAATAAAATTAAACAAATAATCTTTATAGTTGTAAAGTTGTTTGTCATAGTCCATGAAGCGTAATGCTATTAATAATGTTGGTGTGTGACGTAGACTATATTGGGTTGTTGGAAAAATCATGATGCATTTTTGCATAGAAAACATAGAAAAAATACGTCATGACTTTTCCGATGACCCAATAGAATGTTCTATTTCCCCAAAACCGTGTTCATTTAAACAGTTTATATATAAAGCACTTAACATGTATTTTTCTGTAATTTTTAAACATTATGTTGTTTTTAAAAGCTTGACCTAAACTCTGTGCGTGTGAACCAGTAAAGGTTACATGCATCATATCCCAATTCCTTGACCATGTCAGTGTGTAATATTTGAAAGTTTATTTCAGTAATTTAGTTTCGTATTAAAATTATTAATGACAGTTTTGTTTTTTGTTGTATATAAATGTGTACTTGAAATATAATTTTCATTCCCAAAAGGAACCTTTTGTAACACATTTAATGTAAATTTATAATATAAATGTTAAGTATGAGAAAGAAAACAAAATAACTTTCTAATAGAAAAATATGTGAAGCAAAGAAATGGAAAATATGAACTATTCTCATGCTTTTGGAATATTTTATGGTTTTCCTTTCGAGATATTAGTAAAAAGTGCCACATAGCTTCTTCTAATAGCCTTTTATTTGAGGTGAAGGGTTTTCAGACTTGATCTCTTGGCTGCTATAATTGATAATTTGGAAGCTGACTGTGACCTCTTCATTTATTGGTATTTCCCCTGAACTACAGGATAAGTGTTTCAATTTGGAATATGGAATTCTTTTTTTCTACTTATGTCTTTTTTTTTTTTTACCTTAAAACAGCAGAACAAACTAGTGATTGCTGATGTCCATAAATATAGCCTAATGATTTTATATCTTTTTTTTATTTGCCTTCCCTGGGCTGATCTAGTTCTTGATTCCTATTTTGTCTTCCATTATGAAGAGTTTTCTGAATTCATCACAAATTGAACCTTTCTTCAAGTTTATAAAGATATGTGTGAGTCTTTTAGTAGTATTTTTCATATTACATTATTTTAACATCTATAGTTTGTGGGGTTAAATTTACAAAATAGTTCTTTAGTTGTCATTTTATATATATTTTCTTAATAATATAGCTTTTTAAAAAGTCTAGATAGTTAAACACACAAGAACTGTATGTCAATATTATATTTATAACTTGGATAACATGGAACAGTAAATATATAGAGTAACTTTTTAATTGCCATTTTGCAGTTATTTTCTTTATGAGTATACCTTTTGTTGTTGTTGTTGTTGTTGTTGTTGTTGTTGTTTAAGGGCAGTGTCCTGGCCCTCAGATGTGGGATCCGAACTGGGGCCGCTGGCTTCCTAAGCCAGCACTTAACCGTTGAGCCACTCGGCCGGCTCCTGGTATGAGTATACTTTTTGGAGGAAATGAATTCCTCGTAGTGAATTACATACTTTTATGTTGAATGTAAAAGAAATAGTTAAAATGAATATGTAAAAGTAAACATAAAAGTGTAAACCTATGTACATTATTTGAATTTTTGTACTAATACATAGTATCCTATGTATTTACTAGTTTTTCTTGCATGGATAATTATTGTAATTGACATTTATTGAGCTTTTATATATATGCCTACCACTGTTCTGAATACTTTTTGAAGGTTTCAAAAAATTTCATTCTTTTTAATTTAAAATTATTGAGATGAAATTTATGTAACATAAAATTATCCATTCTAAAGTGAGCAGTTCAGTGACATTTAGTACATTCACAATATTGTATATTACCTCTATCTAGTTCTAAAATATTTCCATCACTCCAAAATAAAACTCAATATTCATTAAGCATTTATCCTTCTTCCTTCCTTCCTTCAGACTTTGGCAATCACCAGTCTGAATTCAATCTCTATGGACTTACCTATTCTGGACATTTCATATCAACGGAGTCATGCAATACATGGTCTTTTGTGACTGGCTTCTTTCACTTGGCATCATTTTTTCAAGGTTCATCCATGTTGTAGCATGTATCTACTTTTTTCCTTTGTATGGTTGTGTTCTACATATTTTGTGTGTACTAATTTATTTTAATCCTAACAACAACCTTGTGAAGTAGGTGCTATTACTATTATTTGCAGTTTATAGATGATAAAACTAATGTAGAGAGAGATTAAATAACGTCATTGGAAGAACCAGGATAGAATCCAGGCAGTGGACTCCCAAGTCTTGCCCTCTTCACCTAGATGTAAGATAGTATAATGCGTATATTCATCCTTTTCTAAAGTAGATCCTGAAGTGTATACTGAACTGAATTGGAAAGGGAATTCTGTGACATAGAGGCAACTGGGAAAAATTAAGTGGTATACCTGGATGTCTGAGCAATGGGAAGGTTTAGAGGCAAAACATAAAATGTGTAAGACCAACATTTATTATAGGCATTATTATATTATAGCAAATATTTTTGGAGCTAAATGCCACCCAAAGTCAATAACATGTTGTTTTATTTAAAAAACACAGCAAAGTGTGGTAGCCGCTTCTTGGAGCACTGAAACATTTCACAACAATTATGTGACTTCTCTTTATGTAAAATTTAAGCCTCCATCAAAAGTTCTTGAAGATTGCCCCCCTCCCTGCAATACTAATAGCTTGATGATCAGAATGTGCCAGAATTTGGCAGTTTCTCAGAATTCTGATCACTAACTTTCTTACCACCTAACTTCCCACTTCTTTCTTTCAGAAAAGATATATCATCTTAAATAACCTTTGCTCTTAAATTATATGGTTTGGGTAATAGAGAAAACATCTTTTTTTTTTTTTTTTTTTTTTTTTTTGAGGGCAGTGTCACAGGCTCTCATATGTGGGACCCATACGGGGGCCGCTGGCTTCCCAAGCCAGCGCTTAACCACCGCGCCACTTCGCCGGCCCAGAAAGCATCTTTTTGATATACTGAAACAATTGCTTTGAAATCTTTGGGGAAATAACGATTTCTTTCATAGGCTTTTACTCTTAGCTGAATCTTGAGTATAGGAAAACAAAACAAAACACAAACTTCTTTCTTTTTTGTTTTCTAGAGCCAGGAGAATAGTGATGTTGTCCAACTAATTAGCTTCATGACATGTAGATGAGAGATTTTATATAAAACAGATTTTTGAGCCATAATTTTATTATGTCGTCAGATATGTGATATTATAGAAAAATGTTTTCCCCACAGCAGAAAAAATTTATATGCAAATTTATCAGCGCTTATCTCACAGAAATTTATCAATGAGTACTTAACCATTTTGTTTTACATAACCTCAAAGAAGATTGTATTTACTGGTATCTTTGTATATACACAGATAACCACATTGGTAATTTCTTTTTCATATGGACTATTTATTGAGTTTATGGCATTTTAGTTTGTATGTAGTTACAGTTAACTGTCTCTTTGCTTTGCTCCTACTAGAGGGAAGTGGGTTTTTTTTCCCTCAGATGGATTTAGACAATAGTTCTAGGTGCAAAGTCTCATGGCAGGAGTTCACTTTTCTGTTCATACAGGCTGTCGTCTAATTTCATAGCTAATGTTTCTGAAAGTCAGACAGTTGATAGAAATATTTGTTATAGGAGAAAGTTCTTATCCCAGAGAGCTTTATTATATATTCTCTAATTTCATTTGGCTTATCAGTAATACATTTCTATCATTTTGTACATGTTCTTTATTGACTCTTCCACATTTAAACACACTGTTGACTAACTTGGAAATAATGATCTTCTAATTCAACCTAAGGATTTGATTTTAAATCTAATGACTTCTATTTGCTTCTAGATTGTTACTTATCATGAGTGAGTATTTCCTTTTTCTTTTTCCATTCATTTTTTATACATGAGGTAAGTACTAATTTTCAAATATTTGTCAACATGAAACCCTTGAAAAGGGTTGAAAAGTTATCTATAAATACAGTTATAGACAGAAGAGCTTATGGTTGAAGGATCCTTGGAGCTAGAACCTTCTCTGAACATCTCTCTATTTCATCTTCTAGCTCTTTCTTCTTTACGTGAAAGGCATCCTGAGGTTTCCTTGCCTTCAGAAGCCTTTGAAGGGCTAGGCCACAAGTAGAACAGTGTAGGAGAAAAGAAGTAGATGAAGGCAAGGGAGGAGCAGATTTGTTTGACTCGTGTTGTAGGGCATGGTAATGTGTTACCTTTAGTTGTTCAACATGTTGCTTGGTTCTGTTGTAGGCTCAACATTCCCTTATACACTGATTTTTAGGATAATTTTTTTTTTAATTTTTATTTTATTGGGGAATTAGGGGAGGGGACCAGCCAAGGTGTTGTTCTTCAGTCTTAGTTGTGGAGGGTGCCAGTCACCATCTGGCTTTCTGTCGGCAACTTGTGGCCTCGGCTCAAAGTGCGTGTTCAGTCTTAGTTGCGGGTGGGCGTAGCCACCATCCAAAGGGAGTTGAACCTGGCAGCCTTGTTGTTAAGAGCGCACGCTCTATCCACTGAACCATCCAGGCAGCAGCTCAGCTCAAGGTGCCGAGTTCAGTCTTAGTTGCGGGTGGGTGTAGCCCACCATTGAACAGGCAATCTTGTTGTTACACCAGCCTGAGCCATCCTGCCACCTGTTGGCAGCTCAGTGACAGCTCAGCTAGGGCACAGCGTTCACTGTCCCGTGTGGGAATCGAACTGATGGCCCTGTTGCTCAGACCATGTGCTCTAAGCCAACTCTTAACCAAGTGAGCAACTCTGCCGGTCCTAGGGTAGTTTTTGACTAGCTGTGTGAAGCACCCTAAGAAGACATGATAGACAATGTCTTTAGTTTTAAAATTCCCACTTGCAATTTTTAGAAGATTGCTGCTTATTAGTGAAACAGAAATATTGTAGATGAATCTATTTCCCTTACCTTCTTATTCTTTGAAAGGATGTACAAAGAATGTTAGGTGTACAAAGGACAAGTCTTCTACATTTGAAGGAACCAAATACACACATCTGAAACTTAGCTGAGAGTATTTTTGTGGGTTTGACATATGGTCATTTGGTGTTAGAGCAGGAGTCTTTCCTGGGTCACAGGACTCTAAGGTACTTTATGATTAGGTTGCTGTAACATAGCCTGGTTCTAGCAGGAAAAGATGTACTTTTAACTCTTCTGGGAAAGCAATTCCAAATTAGTAATTTACGCCAATAGACTTGTGCTTTTATGAGATAGTGGAAAATGTAAGAAAAAAATTAAAAAATTAAGATTTCTAGAATTTGAAGAATAAAATTAATGTGTTTATTCTTAGATAATGCATTGCATAAGAGATAAATAAGCCATTAATGAATTTACACTCTTGTTTATGGTTAATTTTTTTGTTAATAAGATCTTTTTTGATTTAAATTAAGATGTAAAATACTGAATACCTACTAGATAATCAAATATGCAAGTCTTGATTTTAAGTCTGTTTACATGAATCATAAGAAAAGAGTAATTTGGCACGTGTAATCAAGTAGCAGAAGCAGTTGGAAAGCTGGACACAATTGAAATATAATTGGAATTAAATAGAAAACATTTATTTCATATTTCCAAATGAGGTTTTAATTAAAGTAAAATTGGCTCATCTTTTTTTGACATTTCTTTGAGAAGGAAATTTGAAACACACTTCAGTTGATGGTTGGCTTTCTCTGACTTTGATTAATCACTTTCAAAGTAAGCAGTAGACCAATACAGTAATTTTATAATTATACACAAGTGAGATTATTTGAAACTTTAATGTAACTGTAAAGGAAGCTTTACATTGGTTAATTTTATATATTTTTCTTCTGTGATTCAAATACAAATGCTAATCTGAAAAAAAAAGATTCTATTTCTGTTATTTTTGCAAATATAATTTAATTGGGGGAAATTTTTAAACTAGAAATATTAGTTTCAAAGACATTTATCTATTAATACTGAGAACTTTAAGTTTTTCGGGAAACTAGCTGATGAAATCCTCAGTGTGGTTAGGAATTGGAAAGTATCCAACTAATGGAGCTGACTGTAAGTTATGATTCCACACTAATGAACCAACTTGTGTTTCCCCAGAGCACTGCTAAAAATAAAACTTTGAACTGTCTGAAAGATTTGAAATGACAACGGAATTTGATTTTTTATGATCAGAATAAAAGAACTCTCATCCATGCAAGATGAAATGCCCCTACAAGTTAAAAAATTTGTCAAGTTTCAAAACTGATAAAAAAGAGAAATTATTTTCTAATTAAATTAATACTGCAGAATGTACATCTCATCTTGTATATCTAAAATCTTAATTGGGAACAAACTACTTAACGCTTTCTGAAAGACTCTTACAGAATCTTACTAAGAATATCAACCTACCTGCAAAATCATCTATCTAAAAATTTCTTATAAGCTCATTTCATAGAAAACAACACTTTGAACAAAATACTGTTTTGTCACTGCAATGGTATAAAAGAAATAAGAAAATGTTTAATACTGTAATGTATTTGTTAAAACACCAACTAACTTTTACTTTAAGAAGCACTTGCTTCATCTCTTTTAGAAGTAAAAAAAAAAAAAGTGCTATTTAACGGTAGAAGCCAAGTACTTATATTGTTTCCATACTAAATACTAATACTAATAAAATGAAAGTTATTGGATATTTTATAGTGGAAACTTCAATTTCTAACAATAACGTTTATACCACAATTAGGTTTATGAAGAATGGTTAAGCTTTTCATAATGTTATTAATTATATAACTTTTTCTTTATATGTTGTGAATTTAAATGTTTTGTGCTTGATTTTTAATTTTAAAAATGCATAGATTCAAAACAAAGTAAAATCTTTCAGAAAAGACTGTCAAAGTTTATACTTGTTCTCTTTCCTTATTTTGACCTGCCTTTTATTATATATTCATTCCATTTTTTTAAATGATGCTGCATATTTAATGAAAGAAAGTTTTTTAAAAGGAAGTGTTGCCAATCAGTCTAAATTTGTTACAGTTAAAATTTGATGGTCTACAGACAATTTATAATCCTTTTCTTGTTATAAAATATTGTCAAATTTATAGTAGTATCAGTTAGAAAGTTTATGGAAACATTGTTTTAGGTGGTTTAAAATAGAACTAAATCTTTAATTTGAATTTGATGGCACCTGTTTTCATTTTGTTCCCCCGGCAACACCACTGGTACCAAAATTGCCCATAGACCACCCTGGTTTTTGAGAAGAATGAAATCATTCTGAGATTTTTTTTTTTATTTCATCCTTTTACTGACTAAATATTTAAACAGAGTTATAAAACATCTGTCAGAGTTTGTGAACTCACTTTGGAGTAAAAGAGTTTAGGACACAGAATTGGAAGTTTTGTATAAAAATCCCTGAGTAATTTTAGTTTGTCTTTCTTAGTTATGCTAAAATTTTTATTAGAATTAGAAATTAGAAAAGTAACTACAGCAATAAAAAAGTATTTGGACTGAGAACATCATCTTGAAAAGCTGCGTTTTCTTTCATTCATTTACTGACAGTTGGGATTAAAAAAAAAAAGAAGGCAGCATGATCCTTTTTTCTGGAAGGTTCTGAAGAGTCAAATTATTTGAATTAAGGTTTACACTCTTGAGACTCCTGTGGAAGAGAAATAAAGCCGACACAAATGTTATTTTTTAAAATAGGGTCTGCATTTTTTTTTCTCCCTCTTCTATCATTGAATCATGTGTTTGAGACATCATGAAATGTCATTATTCTGTCTGTTTTAGTTGTGGATAACTCAGACTTACATGCAGTAAAACAAGTGGCTGAAAATGATTAATTTCCCATGTCCAGAGACTAGAACTGAGTGTCTTGTAAAAGGCAAACTAAACCAGCCATGTTAGATTAACGTATTCTTTTGGCAATTTCCTTGATCAAGTGGGATTTATTCCTTTGTTTTTCAAAGGAAAATTCATATGGGAAAATTTTGGTTTACTTTGAAAGAATTGGGTGTATAAACCAGTGACTCTTTGTTTTATTTATATTTGATGGTGCTTTTTCATATAAGTTCTGTCTCCTGCCATGGAGATTTATAGGAGGCTGAATCCCTAAACCTAATTTGACTAGGTAGGGCCTTATACAGAACCAACAAAGACGCTAAATATTTGATGTCTATTAAAAGTGATTTTGTACTGTTCTTTTTTACTATAATATTACTTTTCTTTATAGTATGTAAATAATTTTTCTTAACGAGGAGCATGTGGCTGATTAATCACTCCCTCCCCCAAGTTTACTTACATGACTTTTTTCTCTCTGTATTACTAGGCTAATATAGAAAATGTCCTTGGATGGGTCAGAATTTCTTAGTATGATTTCTGATATTTGCCAAAACCGTTGTGTCACGGTTAGGATATCATTGTGGAGTAATAGAATGTTATTTGGATAAGTAATATATTTTCATCATGCTTAAACCAGTTGTTAGGAGAAACTTCTTGATTGTGTTCATTCATCTAGAAGGGACTGGAAAAATTTGTGTTGACATTCCCCATACATCTTGATGGCTTATACAACCATCAGCTTCAGTGAGATATAAATCCTGGTAGAGTTTTAAAATTTTGGCTGCTTCATTTGGTGATAGTGTGATAAAATGGGAAGAACTGCCTTTGAAGTTAGACATTTAGGTTTAGCTTTCTACTCTCTCTAAACCATGTACTATCGCTGGGACATAAGCAAATAACCTCTTTTAGCCTCAGTTTTATCATCTGTAAAAAAGAAAATGATACCTCTAAAGGTTGTTGTGAGAATTAAATGAAGCTAGATAAAAGTGTCTTGCATAGTGTCAGACACATAGTAGGAAATTAATGTTAGTTACTGCACACTCATCCTTACACTCTTCATTCTTTCTGTGAATTTGCCTTCTGAGTGCTGAATGCTCTAGCAAGAAAGTAGAGTACATATAAGTGCAAGAATATTGTGTCCTGGTAGGGTTTTGGGTAGGACTTGAGATCTATGTTCTAAGGATTATTTTTCATTAAACTTTTTACTTTACTTAAATATTTCTAATAAAAATCCCCAAACCCGGAGATTATTCTCTCTCACCTGTTAATCCTTTATACTTTTGTTTAAGTTGTTAGTCCTTTTTACCTCTTTCTCAATCAATATGGAAAGCATTTCTTATGCATAGTAATACGAGGTCCGACAATTAAGTTTGTGAACTTGTTGCACCAATGTTGCTAACCTTTTTTGGTATCAGAGGGATTATTCATTATGATTTGGTACCAACTAGACAAATAGTTAACCAAGTTTACTATTTGGAAGTGCTGAAAAGGCTGCTTGAAAAAGTTGGACCTGAACTTTTCATCAACAATTCATGGCTCTTGCATCATGACAATGTACCAGCTCACATGGCATTGTCTGTGAGGGAGTTTTTTGCCAGTAAACAAATAACTATATTGGAACACCCTCCCTGCCATCTGTTCTGGCCCCCAGTGACTTCTTTCTTTACCTGAAGATAAAGGAAATACTGAAAGGAAGACATTTTGATGACATTCAGGACATCAAGGGTAATTAATACAACAACAGCTCTGATGACCATTCCACAAAAAGATTTCAAAATTGCTTTGAAGAGTGGACTCGGCACTGGCATTGTTGCATAGCTTCCCAAGGGGGGTGCTTTGAAGGTGACTGTAGTGACATTTAGCAATGAGGTGTGTAGCACTTTTTCTAGGATGAGTTCGTGAACTTAATTGTCCGACCTTGTATATTTATCCCTGAGGGGAATACCTTATGCGGTGTTCATGTATGTACCCAAACCAAATACATTTGGGTGTAAAGCAGTCAAGACCTTGTTCTGAAAAAAGCAACGTTTGTGCTTAAAATGTGAAATATATATTTTCTGACCTTTTTATAGCAATAGTATTAATATATATTTATGAAATATTTACATAAATATTAAAATTTATGTATCTTTAGCAGACAGTTCTATGTAAATTATTTTCTTTAATCCTTGCAATTAACCCTATAAGATCGGGTAGGTACTCTGATCGCCATTGAACAGATGAAGAAATGGAGACCTGGACTGTGGTAACATTGTACCAGCCATTGGAGGCCAGGATTGTGGTTAAGTGCTGACTTGTTTTGTGTGTGTGTGTGTGTGTGTGTGTGTGTGTGTGTGTGTTGTAGTTTCATAATACTTTATTTGTGAAGCGATTTAACAGTAAATCTATAGATTCTTCTTCATGTCCCAGTTTGGCTCAGTGTGGTTTTAAAACATTATTATTTTTTTAATTGGGGAACTGGGTAAGGGGAACAGCCAAGTTGTTGTCTTTTAGTGTTAGTTGTGGAGGGCGCAGCTATCTCAGCTCCAAGTCCAGTTGCCATACAGTCGCTTGTCGGAAGTTTGCGGTTGTTCGGCTCAAGGTGCCATGTTTAATCTTAGTTGCGGGTCGCCGTAGCCCACCATCCCATGCCAGAGTCGAATCGGAAACCTTGTTGCTAAGAGCACAGGCTCTAAGCACTGAGCCATCTGGCCACTTGTTAGCAGCCCGTCAGCAGCTGAGGGCAGCTCAACTCAAGCTGCTGTGTTCAGTCTTAATTGCGGGTGGACACAGTCCACCATCCCCTGTGGAAGTTGAACTGGCAACCTTATTGTTAGAAGCACGTGTTCTCACCAAGTGAGCCATCCTGCCGCTTGTTGGCAGCTTAGCGGCAGCCCAGCTAGGGCGCAGCTCACTGGCCCGTGTGGGAATCGAACCAGCAACCCTGTTGCTCAGAGCTTGTGCTCTTAACCAACTGAGCCACTGGGCTGGCCCATAAAAACACTAAAATCTTATCTTGTTCATTTTACCTGCTTTATATCCCTTGAATCTGTCTCTTTCACTCTGTCACCACAGCTAATACCATAATCAAGGTTATCATCTCTTCTCTGAATTATTGGGAGCTTCCTAATAGGTCTTCTTAATTTTGGTTCCTGCCCCACCCTAATCCATTTTGTACATTGCTACTGTTAGTGGTGTAACCAAACACAAACAAACAAATCAGATCACAGCACTCTGCTTTAATTTTTCCAGGGGCTCCCCATAATCTTAGGGGAAAAGAAATTTAAATACCCAGGATAAAGTGCAAGGTTTTTCTCTCCAGCATTAGCGCCACCACATATATTCATGATTTATATCCATAATCTGTGCTACAGCTCTTGGGAGCTATTCAAGATTTCAGAATGTTCTGTATCCCTTTACACATGCTACATTCTCTGATTAGAAAACAACCTTATCTCTACTCCAGCAGACTTCCTTTTCTGCAGTTCTTAATACCTATTAAGTACACCCAGCCACACTCCCAATTATGCTGAGTTTATCATTATATAGATATAATTACCACAGTACTTACCAAAATATGATATAAATGCTTGCCATTTAAGCATTGAACATCAGATATTAAACGCTTTTAGTTTTCTTAAAGTTGTAACCACAAATGTGTTTTATCTGCAAGATTTCTTTGCTTGTAAGACAGATTTTCTACAAATCTTCTATTTTTCACTCTCCATTAAAAATTTTTTTTTTAAAGATTTTATTGGGGAATCGGGCAGGGGAACAGTGTTGGGAAATCGGGGAAGGGGAACAGACAAGTTGCTGTCCCTTTGGTCTTCAGTCTAGTTGTGGAGGACGTCGCTTCACTGGCCCATGTTGGTTTTGTGATCATTGCTCTCTTCTTGGCTGAGGCAAATTGGTCGCCGGCCATTGGGCGGCCACTCGTGTCAGCCACAGCAGCACATGCTGGCTGCCAGGTGCTCATGCTGGCCGCCTGCCACTCACGGTAGTTCATGGCAGCCCACTGCAGCTCCACTGCAGCCTACACCGTTGCCCCATGGCAGCCCAGCCCCAGGTCGAACTGTTGTTCACCATCTTAGCTGTGCAGGGCGCAGCGTCACCCATGTGGGAACCGAACTGGCGGCCCTGCTGCTCAGAGCTGGTGCTCCCAAGCCAACTTTTAACCAACTGAGCCACTCGGCAAGCCCCTAAAAAATTTGTAATTGTTGTAAAAAATACATAAGATTACATTTACTGCCTTAACCATTTTTATGTGTACAGTTCAGTAGTGTTAAGTGTATTCACTGTTGTGCAATGGATATCGATATTTCTTTTTTAATCTTGCAAAACTGAAACTTTATACCAATTAAACAACTCCCCATTTTCCCTGCACATCTCTGTCCTGAGAGTCCTCACTAATTTACTGCCGGCTATATTAGATCTCCTCTTCCCGGCAAAGGAACTCTGGGCTGGTGAGCTTGGAGTGCAGCTGGAGGGTCTCTCCCCCAACCGGAGAAGCCTCCCCACAGCTGCGGCTTCCCTCACGGGGTTCACTCACTCTCGTCTCCGCCCGTCCTACCAGACCCGATGTGGCCTCCTCTTTAAGTTCTTCGTTTCGTGGTTCTGTTCATCTAGTGTTCCGGGGCCCTCCAGGGTTGAATGCTGTATAATTTGTTAGTAATTTTGGTGTGATCCTGGGAGACAGTTAGCACAGCGTCTGTCTATTCCGCCATTTTACCAGAAGTCCAGGATTTCCTTCCTTTTTAAGGCTGAATAATACTACATTGTATGTTAATACCACATTTTGTTTCATTCATCCTCTTCATTTATTTTTTTAAGTATAGATTGTGTTTCTTTTTCATCCGCTAAGTTTCTTTATCTCTAGGCTTTAGCTTATTTAGGGACATAGACCATTTGCCTAACTTTTCCTTTGGAAGTCATATTAATGGTTATAATTTCCACCTGTTTTGCTGCTATATTGCTAATTTATATATTGCTATATTCATTACACATTTAAAGATCTTTGAGTTATTTTATTTAGTTTCCTTAGACATTTTACTGATTAGAAGCTTTAAAAGAATCTGGGACTTTTCCAGTTAAATAATTATCAATAATGAGGCTAATAAATTCTTTTCCAATAGCATACAAACTCTGTGTTGCACCGGTTTAAGTTATAGCACCTAACACTGCCTCAAGGCTTATGACATAACTTTTCAACTGAGCAATGCATAATTTGTTATGAAAGTGAAAGAAAATTTAACTAATTCCATCAAATGTATGGTGCTGACATCTGTTTCTGATAAAATTTTAGTAATATGATAAGAATTAAAAGCATTGTGTGATTGCTGGTTTCTGATTTCCACGATAGTAAACTGCCAGTGATTTGTCTTTCCTTTGTGAATCATTTATTACATGTGAGGTGTTATTAAGTCCAAATGGAAAAGAAATGTAGTGCTGAGGGATACTAAACCAAACTGAGTATATTTTTTGCACTAATCTTCTTAGATTACCTGTTAAATTTGTTAAGTGTGTTATATTTTACTCCTTGAATTTTGCAAAATAATAAAAAATTGTATGAAAGAAATTTTAATATGTTACGTTTAGGGCATAATTTTTTTCTTAAGCCATATAATATTTTAACATACACAGATCAGTTTTCTCAGTCTATTTTTCACTCTATACCATGGGCTGAGTTGTCTAAATTTTCCTTAAATTACTTGAATTGAAGAGATATAGCCTTTGAGATCAAGTTATATTTGGAAGTAATGAAGGTAAAGATGAATACTTTCACAATCAAACTGGTGGGAGAGATGACAGCAGTTCAAAAAGGGGTGCTTGATTAAGGTAATGGAAACAAGAGAGGCAGTAGGAAAGAATTCAGAAAGAGTCAAATAGGAAAGAAAGAAGAGTGAGGTAGTTAACAAGGTAAAGGTCATTTTTATTGAGAAAAGGAGTTTAGAGGGAGTTAGGGTTCTTTTTTTAATTAATTAATTAATTTATTTTTAATTAGTTTCAGGTGTACAACACAGTGCAATAGTTATACATCTTACCCCTCAAAGTGACAACCCCCTCCCCCAATTCGCCACCCCACTCCTCCCCTCCATATCATATATATCTATTACTCTTCCTCTGACTTTCTTCCACAGTATAATCCACTACAATATTGCCACTGGGATATGAAAGATAGTTTGGGGAAAATAATTAATAATGTTGTAAATATTTTGTGGGGTGTCAGATGGTCATATGTCTTGTTAGGGAGACCATTTCATGGATGGAGTAGAGGTTTGATCACTGCACTGTATACCTGAAGCGGAGGTTGTATACCAACTGTAATTGAATATATATAGATAGTCACGGGATGTGGATTATACTAGGGTTCTTCTTACATGGCCGAGGTTGTTGCCCTGATCTCTCCGAACCAGGAACCAGTGCTGTTTGAGCAGCTAGTGTAGGATTGCATTAGATTGCTGTTGTTGCTGAGCAGCTTTGTCACTGGGGCGTCCCCTGTGATTATTGCAAAAGGAACCTTGCAAATGTTAATCTCAGCAACACACACTTCTCATTTAACTCCTAGGCTAGTCTGCTTGACTCGACTCAAACATATTTGGTTCCAAAACCCGTTTATCTTTCCATGCACAAACCAGCTTCAATAGGGAAGCACTTTTCTGGATTTACTCTATATTCTACAGCTTTGCTGAACTCATTTATTACCTGTAGTAAGTTGATGTTCTTGAGTATAGTAATCTGTGATTATGCCATCTGTACAAATTTCTGTTTTTATTTCTTCTCCTATTTTTCCTGTAATGTATTTTTAGGTGTAACATATTCTCTTAAACTTCACTTTCCTTGTATATATGAGTGAAATGGGCATAATAGGCTTATTGGAATCACAGGTTTATTGGAAAAATTAGATGAGAAATTATGTGTAAAGGAGTCAATCAGATGTTGGTATAGAGGGGTGGTATACAGACATCCCAGTCTTACTTAGATTTTTATCGAGAATTTGCCTGTTTCTTCATTTTGTATAATTCTAGTGTTTAGTTTTAGAAATAAATCTTCTTAATCACATTAACATACTCTCAGTGCCTATTTTTGTAGCATTTTAATTCAGAATACTTTGACCAATTATTGACCGATAGGATGATATAATAACATTTAAATTAAAACATTTTCTATAGATGTGAGGAATTGTTTCAGCCATATATTCTAAGGTGAACTCTAACTCCCTCATAGGGTTGTTTAGGATTAGATGAGTTAATGTATTTAGCACAGGACCTGACACTTAGCAAGCACTATATGCAGGTTCACTGCTTTGCCACCATCGTTATCATCATCCTGATCATCATTGCCATCACCACCAGAGAGGTCCTTCCTGACTAATATATAAATATCTATATCTCTATATAAAATACATATAGCTCTTCTACTTTACCATCATTTTCCTTTCCTGCCTTACTACTTTTCTTAGTTTTTAGTAACTATATTTTATTTATTCATTTATGTGCTTATTGTCTGTTTCCCTCAACTGTAGTGTACACTTTTTAAAGGCAAGGACTTCGTTGTCTTCATGATTGTTGTAACTCCAGTGCCTAGAACAGGGCATATTACATAGTGTAAATTTTTGATAAATTGAATAAATAAGTGACTCAACCAATATTCCATTCACCTCTCAGAGGGAAAGATATTTTTTATGTATTCAAAGATTTACAGACTGTATCTCTCGTTTACTCCATTTGAGAAGAATACTTGAACAGGTTCTACCCAAACAGCAAATGAATTAGAACCAAGGCCTCCAGAGAAGAAACAATAAGCAATCAACCTTTCAATATATGTTGCCATATTCCAATGATTACTGATAGAATGAGTAAAAGTATACTAAATAAGAATTCTTGAAATAGAAAGGACATACGAATAGCCTTTAACCAAAAATAATTTACTCTGAATGAAATAAAACAACAATGCATATAGAATTCATCAAATTGAAGGAAGAAAATTAGGTGGTTACATCAATAGATACTGAAAAAACATTTGATAGCTTTGCACAGTGGCAGTATCGTAGCCAATGAGGTTTATCCGAGGCGCGATTATTGCTAATTGAAAGAAAAAAAAACAAAAACATTTGATAAAATTCAACAGATTTTCCTAAGTACATAAATATAGTAAATATTTATATAGAAAACAAAAACAAACATTATTTTAACAGTGAAATGTTAAAATTATATCTAATAATGGGTATGCCCTCTATTATTATTATTCAGTGTTTTGTATGTTCTAGCATGTTAAGTAAGATAATATAATGGAATAATCAATATAATATTATAAAAGAACAAAATATATTTGTTTTATAGATATGACTGTATGCCCACAGGAATCAGTAGCCTCTCTCAATGCTGATAGTAGTCTTATTAAAGAAAAATTGGGGGAAAAAAATTCAAAGTAGTATTTTTAAATTATTATTAAATTTATTGGGGTGACATTGGTTAGTAAAATTATATAGGTCTCAAGTGTACAATTCTGCAACACATCATCTATATATTGCATTGTGTGTTTACCACCCAAGACATAGAAAAAACCAAAGTGTCCTTCAGTAGATGATTGGATAAAGAAGATATGGTACAAAATGGACTATTACTCAGCCATAAGAAAAAATGAAATACTGTCACTTTCAACAACATGGATGGATCAAAGTAGTTTTAAGAACTAGGACATATTTAGGAAAGAATTTAATAAGAGAAATACAGTTCCATATGAAGAAGTTATAAAGTCTCATTGCAGAATATTATATTGGAACTGAATTAAAGGAAAAACATGCTGGCTTTATAAAATACATTCCCAATTCTTATATAGTATGTTGCCATTTTACATTGAAGAGTTTAATAATAGCACTTTGAGAGTACATTTATGTTCAGCAGACTGACTTTTTATTTGTCATTTACTGTGCCTTTAATCTTCCTTGTAGCATTGATTCTTAGGAGTTGAAGGTAGATTCAAACTTTATTGGAAAGGTACAATTTTCTTTTTCTTTAAGTTGACATTGAAAACTAGTGAGACTAATTTTTTTCCCAGAAATTTATTACATAATTATCTTTATGTTGTACTCATTCATGTACTCAGTCAGTCAGCATTTCCTGACTATCAGTCTTTTATTCAAGCACTGGTAATTCAAAGATGAATGAGTCAGACACATTCTCTGTCTTCAAGTAACTCACAGTTTATGACATTATGTGGGTACATGCAAATATTCATTTGAATTTTTCTAATAGATTCATTTATCTTTACTATAGTTGACTATTTAATTTAGTGTTTAGCAAGAAAATGCTTCTAGTGCACTGTATATGTATCATTTAACCTATAGCAGCTTTATACACTTACAAATGTACTTATTTACTTCATAGTGTCTGAAACGTGATTATTTCTCAGACATTACATGTGGCTTTAAGCTGAAAGTTCAGGTTTGACATATTTTTGTTAAGCAAAGCATTTTTTGTTTATTGACATATTTTTGTTTATTCTAAAAATATTTTGAACTTAATACCACCATGCTTAATACCACCAGAGCCACTGTACCTTTAAAGGACTCTAATGAGAAGAGAATGGCCATCCTGCTAAGACATTAGTGGTGATTTTTGATTAGAAGTTGATATTTAAATCTCTGCATCTGGTTCTGTTGTTTAAATGAGACTGTCTGGTTCAGCAGAGCAAACAAAAATTGAAATGTTTTAAATAATCTCAGTACCTGTAATTGTTCATAAACAATCAATTCTAAATTTATGAACTCCCAAATTTTTGGTACACCAAGGGTTGTACTAGTGACTATTGTAATTGGTCTTTGTGGCTATGTGTTTAAATGTTAGAAATGGGACTTTAATATGAACATGCAGTAAATCTTAACCACAGAGGCACACACAGGTTCCAATATAGTATAGAGCAGGAAAGAGACACATGTAAACAGACATATTCCTCATTTTAGTATGTGGAGCCATACTTCCATAGAATTGCATTCAGTGTTTATATAGAAAGAGCTGGCAATGAAAAACTGCTGTTCCTATGGTTTTACTGTGTATTTGATCTCTAGGTTATTTACTTTTTCAAAATATGTAAGGATGGTATTAAAAGATGCTGGTATCAGTTAATTATTTAATTGATATAATAAAAAGTTATATAAGGGCTGGTGGTTGTCACATGCCTTCATTTACCTTAGGAGAGAGAGGTTACTGTTGAGAAAAAGAGATTTTTAAATAATAAATAGTTTTGGATAAGAGATTCTTTGTTAAACATAAATGACATAGATAGTTAAAAGCTTAAGTATGATGTGGCATTGTCATTCCTATTGCCTTTGAGATGCCTTATTCATGTGATTGTCTTAGAATAAAATAGTTACAGAAGTCACACAGAAACATTTAGTCTCTTTATAGCAGAAGGAGCTCAATTTTCTCAGAAGCTTTTCCAATGATTTCGAAATATTAAACAAATGCTTTCAAATATAATGAGTGTTGATTTCCATTTAATTAATGTAAGGGACACTATCAAATAAAATATTAAGTTTAGCTCTTACTCTATGAATGTCTCTTTCAAAAGAGTATGTTTATTAATAACAGTTCTTGGAAATGAGAGGTAATGTGGTTGTCTATACTTGTAAAAATTTAGTTTCATTCAAACATTGACTTTCGTAATCAACACTTTTGATTTCTCTTTGTGTTAAACTTCTAAAAAGCAGTGAAAAAACAATTGTTGCCCAGAATAAGGAGGTAAATATTTTACAAGATGGGGAGCTTCAATATGTACCAAATAACATAGAACTATAGTTTTGAAGAAGCCATGATTAAATTCCACAGCAGTGCTAAAAATCTATCTCAATTCTTCTTTAGGTTCTAAATAATAAAGTTAATTTATTCAATCAATCAATAAATATTTATTAAGTGCTAGGCATTGTTCTATGGGCATGAGATATAGCACTGAATAAACAAAAATTCCTTCCTTTATGGTATTTACATTCCAGTTGGATTAGACATATAGTAAATGAAACAAGTACAATATATGGTATTAGACAGTGATTAGCACTTTGGAAAATGCCAGTGGGGAATGTAAAGGTCTGGTTGCACTTTTAAATACGATCCTCACAGTCTTTCTAAACAACTAAATAAATTAATATCCCGCAATATTAGACTCTCTATGGGAGTGAGAGGCTATGAAATATAGTAAGAAGATCCTTGATATCCTGTTCAGACCTCTGATTTTGTGTTCAGATGGATTTGGTTTCTATTCTAACCCAACTCTACCACCTTGGACAAATTATATAGTCTTTCTGACCCTCAGTTTTCTTAAGGGGAAAATTGCGGAATAACAATAATCTACCTTCCGGAGATGTAAGCCTTAGGAATAGAGTATGTAAGGGGTCGACACAGTTTGTCTCCTGCTGGAGGCACTTAATAAATGGTAGCTAATGTCTTTATATGAATGATACAGATTATTAAGGGCCACAGTTAATATAAAAACTTTACAGAGGTTAATTGTTTCAGTTGTCATCCTGAGAGAACCTTTTTCTTAGCTACTAACTATTGCCAAAATGGGGATACATGAATGTTTTTATTTTTTTAATGTTTTTAGTATTGAAAATGCTAATGGGACATAGGTTATAAAGGTCAGGTAAGGTAATACCATAATTAACCTCTGGAGTGAGATACCATAGCATTAAATGTAAAACTTTGTTCTAATCATGGGATTCCTGTTCTCAAGAAAAATGCCTGGATTTGGTTGATGTAGACAGAATTGTAGTCTTCGTTGTAGTGTGTTCAGTAACTCCTCTCCACAGAGGAGTCTTCTTCTCCACTCTCATGGCACTTTTTGTATATGCTTTTTGCTACCATTTACATATTTGTATTTTATCATTATATGATAAATTTATATTGAGAGTTTGATGTTGCTGCCATAATTAGATTTACTATTCTTTAAGGAAGGGACAATGTCTCCATCTTTGTATTCTTTGTGTGAAGTCCAGAATGGTAAATTGGTACCACTAGTGTGAGTTCCATGAGAGCAGGAATTTTTTATTTCTTTAACTTATTAATGTATGTTAAGAACTGGAACATAGTAGTTATATAGTGCTTAGCACATAGTAGTTATTTAAGAAATATTTGTTGAATGAATGAATCTTGTATGCCAATATAGAACCTTTAATATTTAATAATATTCTTCTGGTATTAGATTGGGTCAGATTTGATGAAGTAGTCTAAAACTGATGCTTAAATTAGTACCTGTGCTCCAGCAGAACTTGCAGTCAGCTGACACCTTGGCTTTACAGTAACTGCTCCTGGTTTGAAGGACAGGAACTTAGTCAGTGTGGGTCTTTAGGTTAATAAACAGTGAAATGGTCAAAAGTCAATTATGAAGAGAGAAAAATGGAAATAAAAGACCTAAATATATAACAAATTTGATAACCAATCTATGATTAAGTAATATGTGAACATTTTGTGTTAGTATTCACTAATAAGAGAAATTCTCCTGTGGGAAAATATAGCCGTGGGAAGTTTGTGAATTGTAAACTATAAAGTTAATACTAATTGAACGGAATTAAGAATGTATTTGGAAAGTCATGAAACTAATTTTATGGTATTGTTCTTAAATGTTTAAGACTGATAGTTTAATCATCTTTTTGGTGTCATGTTTTTTCTTTGAGCTAGAAAATAGATTTTATAGTTAAACTTTATTTGAGCACATGTTTTCTTTCTGAAAATAAAAGTATTTAAAAGCTTGAAAATTTTAATACTATGATTATATAGGAATTTGTTAGTTATAGCATATTTATAGAGAGGGAAAAATGAGCGACTGACCAGGAATAATTAACTGAAGTAACTTATATTGTAATATTCCTTTCAAGGAGGTGCTTTGGGATTTCACATTTGTTACTTTAATAATAAATGCAGGTTGTAAATTATAACATTATTGGCAACAATGAAAATGTTGAAGATTATATTTTTATAGGAAAAAATGGTAGTATAAAATAGATTGATAATCTAAATTTGTAGAAATGAATATAAGGAATGCTTCATTTGTGCATCATTAAATATTACATTTTTCCCATTAGATTTTAGAACTACTAAGAAACACCTTCCTTGAAACCTTGCCACAATTTTGAATAAGAGGAATATGAAATAACCTAGGAAAATTTAAAAGAGGACAGACTGTCAAGAATTTTTGAAGTTTTAAAAGCCTTCAGCTGGGAGCATCCTTCTCTAAAATGAGGAACCAACATTTGGAAACTGAGGAAAGCTATAGCTTGCTTTATTCCTTGCTGTGTAAAGTTAATATATCTTTAGTTAACATGAAAAACACTTAAAAAGATATCGGTCACCTCAGGTCAAACCTAGTTATAGAACCATAAAGAACCATTATATACTTATGGTTTTGAAAAACAAATGAAGAAACAAAAAAGCAAATTTCCTCCCCAAACATTTGTAATCATGCAGCTGATTGAAATTAGTAAATATGAAAATTCATGTGAAAATCTAAAAATCCTATGCTAAAATAAAGCATTCACCCTGTTGTCACTGTCAGCAGAGGAAAGAGGAAGAGCTAAGTCTAACTTTGAAATGGAGGCAATTATCGTATTGCATTTTAAAACTCCATTTATTTTAGTAAGAGTAAATCTGTATTGTGATTTTTAGACTATTGTATCTACAGACAAGCATAAGTGTTGCATTTTTACAGCTATATGCATAGATATTATAACAGTAACCCTTTCCCATAATATATAGTATTATATTTTGGACCATAGCCCATGTAACCTGTTGTTAATTTTTTATTTGATTTTGAAAACATTTGCTCTTTTCTAAAAATATAATTATAGTAGTTTCCCCCCTTATCTGCAGTTTCGCTTTTTCAGTTTCAATTACCCGTGGTCAATCATGCTCCGAAAATATTAAATGGAAAAGTCCCAGAAATAAGCAATTCATATGTTTTAAATTTCACACTGTCCTGGGTATCTCTGTCCTGTATAACCCCACTGGGGATGTGAATCATTCCCTTGTCTAGTGTATGGTTGGGGGATGAAGTGGGGATTGGTTGAGGGAGGGGCGATGACACAGACAGACACAGAGAAAGACACACCACATTGCCATAACTTTTATTACATTATATTCTATTACTAGTTATTTTTGCTAACCTCTTACTGTGCCTAATGTATAAATTAAACTCTATCATAGGTATGTATATGTGTATTGTATGTATGGGAAAAAACAGTATATACAGCTCACCCTTGAACAATACGAGTTGGTGCTTCAACACCCTGCACAATTGAAAATCCACATATAACATTTGATTCCCCGAAAACTTAACTACAGTTATTCCTCGTTATTTGTGGGGTATTGGTTCTAGGACCCCTGTGGATACCAAAATCCACAGATGCTCAAGTCCCTTATATAAAATGTTGTAGATCGGGCCGGCCGAGTGTTGCATTGGTTAAGAGCTGGTTTTGGGATGCCAGTGGCCCCGGTTCGGATCCCACATGAGGGCCAGTGACACTGCCCTCTACAGCTAACAACAGCTCCACCTGGAGCTGGGCTGTGCGAGCCCCTGTGATGGTGTGGGCTGCAGCCCCTGCTGCAGTGGGCTGCCATAGGCTACAGTGAGTGGTCGGCAGCCAGCGTGAGCAGCTGGCAGCCAGCGTGAGCTGCCAAGAGCCGCAGTGAGCGACCATCCAGAGGCCGGCGACCGATCTTCCTCATCCGGGAAGAGCGTAATGATGACACCAACATGCGCCAGTGAAGCAAAATCTTCCGCAACTAGACTGAAGAACAAAAAGACAGCAACTTGTCTGTTTCCCTTCCCCGATTCCCCAACGCTGTTCCCCTCCCCCCAATTTCCCAATAAAATCTTTAAAATAAAATAAAATGTTGTAGATCAATGCATTCAGTCGGCCCTCTGCATCCTTGGACTCCCCACCTCAAATTGAAAAAAGTACAGGTATTTACTGAAAAAAATCCATGTACAGGGGGACCCACGCAATTCCAACTTGTGTTGTTCAAGGGTCCCCTATATAGGGTTTGGTACTAGCTGTGGTTGCAGGCGTCCAGTGGGGGTCTTGGAACATACCTTCCGTGGATAAGGGGGAACTACTGTACTACAATACTTTAAATAAGATTTTTACACAACCAATATTGCATTGTATATTATTTCCAAGGTTTTCACAATAATGTTTATTGATTTAATTATGAGCGAGGACTCTCCTATGAATATTTGAGTGAAACTGACATTTTTTTTCTACCCCTTCGGTGCTCTATGTTCAGTTCTTTTGGCTATTTGATAAAGTTTAAAATGTTTAGTTTGGTAGTATAGGTATGTCTTGCCTAATTTATCCATACTGGTTTTCTATTCAGAAATGATCAGGCTGTTCTCACACTCTAAACTCACTGCTGCCTCTCAATCTTTGCTAGTGTTATTCTCCCCCACTCCCTTGCATCATGATGGTCTTAATTCCTTCTTAAAGATGCCTGCTCCTGTTACTTTGTTTGAACCACTTACTCTCTTGCCCCAGCGCCAGTATGTAAGCGATTTCCCAAGTTTAGTTCATAATCTGCATTATGAAATCATCCCTCACCTGTGGTAAGTAGATACCTGAAATATGCTGTTGAATATCTAATAATTGTTTCTCTCAGAGGTTGAACATTTTATAATAAATGATTTGAGTTAAGATAAATTATGTTTTTCAAACTTGCAGATAAAAAGAAGAAAGGAGGGGTAGAAAATATTAGTAAATGGCAGAATCAGGATATAGAAATTCTTGCAGAATGAATCAATAGGTTGTATCCAACAAAATAAAATTAAACATATATTAGGTTTGGATATTCTCTCAGACTCATTCTCAATGAAGGAGGATAGGTAGGGTGGTGAATCCTGGAAAGAAACATGGATTAACATCAGCGATATAAAAACAATTTAGGACTTTCGGTTGACAGTGAATTCTATATGCAAAAACGTTAATGTAATCTAGGGTTGCCCATAGACGTATTGTTATTTTTTTTGTGTGAATAATATACAGAGATAACTAAGAGCAAGTGAATGAGTAAACATTGTAGGCCTATTTTGTATTAATGTTCTTACTCCATGGCACTTAAAATTGTGTTTCTTTAAAATAGGAAGCACTTATGTTGAGGAAATTTCTGATAGCATACTCTATTGTCAAGAGTTTTAAAAAGTGAGGTGTTTTAAAGGTATGTTCTAGGATATGAATTCCCTTTCACGCAGTTTATTCCTCATGCTTTTCTAGTTAGATGGGACGGACTTCCTGATCCTCTTCAGTTGTACTGGATGCTACCACTCCATTAACCAGTACTTGGGGCCATGTGTGCCTCCTCCACCAACGGAGCGTCGCCTGGCTGAGCTCTTCCTGTGGGATGGGCATGGCCCCTTGCCTGCCTTTCAGAGTTCTGTGCTATGGATAGTGCTGCTTTTCCCTCCTCCTTAACCATCGGCTCAACTCTGCAGAGAATATCAACTTTGTTAAAGAAATTTTATTAGGGCGTTTGTTATTACTGAATTATTATATATATCTATATGTCTATATACATATATCGGGGGTGCCAAAAAAATGTATACACATTTTAAGAGATGTTATCTACTCTTGTGCTCAGGCAGGAGTTCACCATAATCAGAAGTGTCTGGACTCTGATGGCAACCACTTTGAGCACCTCTTAAAATTGCGGAAGTCAAATATGACTTGTCTTCATCTTTTTTTATCGGTATATATTGAGTATTACAAGTAATGTAGTTTTTTTTCCTTTCTTAAAATTTGTATACATTTTTTTGGCACCCTCTGTATATAGGCGTATTTCTGTATTCTGTCTATATGTTGAATATAATGTAGTGTCCAAAGTTGGACCCACATTACTGAATATCATAGAGAGTAGAAAATACTTTTTAACCTATAGCTGTTGGCTCCTTTTTAATATGAGATGGTGATAGTCTATTTTTTCATTTTGTCTAAAGAAATCACCTTTACTCACTAAGTGCCTTCTATTCCCATTCTGTTTCAGTAATGACTTGATTGATTGTGTCACCTGTGCAGTAGTTGAAAATGGATATGAGTACACAATTTCAGGACCTCCCTGCTTCCTTGTAGATCATTTGGCCGTATGTAAGTGATTTAACAGTCATGCAGTCAGGATTTTCAGAGTAAATAATTTCCATCTCCATTACTGTATCTTTGTATTCATGAACACTTGCAGGAGGATAATATTCTTCAGTTAAATTTATACAAGTTAAAAAAATCAGGCTAAAAATAAATAAAAATTTAAAAATCAGGCTAATTTAAACATTTGGAGACTTGTATTTTTGTACTAATGGTGAGTGAATAGTTTTTTAATTTAAAATACCAGCTATTGATATAGTATAAATGTAGTGAGGAATTAATGTAGTTTTTTTCTAGGAGTGCAACATGATTTCAAATTATGATTTTATGCAAATTTTATCTTATGACTTTTTAAAGACACACACACACATTTTAAGAAAGTGAAAAACTGCATTAAAATTGTAATACTCAATATATAATGATAACAAGATGAATGCAAGTCATGTGTATACCTTTTTTTTGGCACCCCTGGTATATATAAGTGAGCAGAGTTAAAAGAAAAGGTAAATTAAATTTCTTTACATATAGACTATAAGAAAATGTTGCATGCCAACTCCTGATAAGGCATTAAAAAATTATTGCTTCGTTAGTTATGAATATTTCTTCATATTGCCCAGTTTCTCATGTGCCTAATTAGCGTAGTGGTTTAGGTTGAATTAAAATTACAAATATTGATGTTTAAAGTTCATAACCTTACAGCATCTTTTTTTGCTTTTATGTGTCAGCTAAATCATGTTTTATTTACTCATTTATAACTATGATAAGTAAAAAACAATCGATTTTAAAAGAATCATTCATTTTTAGACAATATGCAGATTCTATGTTAGATTTGAGTTGGTGGGGTAAACCAATATTGTGCAGGTGTGTTGTCCTCACTTTCACCAGAAAATATATTTAAATTAGAATTTCCAAATATGAGAAACCTGAAAGGAATGAAAAATCTTAGTCCTTAATGTTAGGACATGGTTGGTTTTAGCCAAAAGGAAATTCAGGCTGTGATGCTCTGTAGCCATTGTGTGACGTACCCAAAGGGGCAATCAGAACCCACTTTTTTTTTTTTTCTCTTCCTCTTCTCTTCTCTTCTCTTCTCTTCTCTTCTCTTCTCTTCTCTTCTCTTCTCTTCTCTTCTCTTCTCTTCTCTTCTCTTCTCTTCTCTTCTCTCTCTTCCTTTCCTTCCTCCTACCCCCTACCACCACTTTTAACTAATTGGCCCATGTTTAGTTTACTGAATGTCATCTGGACTCAGTAAAAAGCAAGTGACCTGCATTGAATTAGTGTAATTGTAATACAAACAGAATATCGCATAGTTTTGGTCTTATACAGGAAAAGAGAAAGTTGGAAAGATTTTTCTGTTTGATAAATAGAAACTGAAGATACGGGGATCCAGACCTGGTTCATACTTCATTCTACCTTTCATGTTTTATGTAAGATCAGTATTTGGACTTTTCGGCATTTTTCCCTATAAAAAATATTGGTTTCCATTTGAAACTTACTATGAAAGAAGTTTTTTTTAATGTTACAAATAAAGTATATTAAGTCATGGATCTAATTCGTCTTTAATCTTAAAAAGTTAGCATTGTCCAAAATAAAGGACTTTCCTGCACTACTAGGATTGTCAGGAATTTGGCATATTTTTTTTTACCTTTATCATGACTAATACTGTATACTCCTTCAAATGCCATCTTATTAATTTTTTATAGTTTATATTTATTCTTTCTGTTTCAGAAAGGGAATAGCTACATTTGCCAAGGGAACAAAGAGCTGAAGAATTTTAATGTAATTTTTAATAATATGTTTAAAATTTTAACCATGTGACTTTGATCTTATAATCACTTAATTTGATTTTGAAAGTGTCATTTTAAAATGCAGTTATTTCACATTCTGAAAGTCATATTCTATATAATTTACACCCTTGTATTAGGAGACTGAAGATAAAGAACAGGTTCAGTCTTTCTATTATGATTTCAGAGAACCTTGTACTTTTTATCTTTTAACATTTATTTATTGGGATATCTGTGATTTTTGTTTGTTTTGTTTTGCTTTGTTTAACATCTGTCCTCTCTACTAGATTGCAAGTCTCATGGGAGAAAGCACTGGGGTCTTCCTCTTTTTTATCTGGTATTCCTCAATGCCTAACAGAATGCCTGGCATATAATAGACAATAAATCTTAAATAATGTAAAAATGAATTAAATTATTTAGCTTAATATTTAATTCAAAAATTTATTAACTAGATAACACTCAAGTACTAAGTGATAGTATAGAGTAATTGCAAAGGTAGAATTCTGGCTCTTGTGTTTGCTGGTTTTATCACCTAGGGCAAATTTGATCTCCCCATATCTAATTTTTTTTATATGTAAAATGAAAATAATTATAGTCTTTACCCTGAGTTGTTATGAGGATTTAATGAAATAATGTTGAATCCTTGGGAAATGCCCCATAAATGTTGATTGATACTATCATTATTATTCTCTCTCTTTCTCTTTTAGAATCATGGAAGGAATGTGTGGCTTTATTAGAGAGAGGTATATTAAGGAAATCTTCAAAGAATAATGTTCTAAAAACATATTAAAAGATGAGTAATTAGACAGTGGCTCATGGGCAAAAGGATCTATCTGTAAGCCATGCCAAGAAGTTTATACTTTATTTTGTAAGGGATGGGGAAAGATTGGTTTGAAGTAGGGGCCAGTGAGCAGATCTACATTTTAGAAAGGCTGCTTTGCAAGCAGTATGAAGGAAAGACACCAGAGGCAGATAGAGCTGGCAGGCAGATTATTGTGATCTTATAATGATATGTCAATATTTTATTGTCTTTGAGTAAAAGTTGATATAAAAATCTAAGTAATTATGTAGTGATAATTCTCATTATCATATTTATTATTAATAATAATTGCAGTATCACTTATAGTTTACCATATTCCATTGTGTTTATATTCACCTCACTTAATCCTTAGATTCACCGTATTTTGCCATGTATAATGTGCACTTTTTTGCCCCAATTTGTGAGGGAAAAATAAAGATGTGCATTATACATAGGGAGTACTAATTCCATATCTATATAAATGTTTTTAATTCTTTCATTTATGCTTGTGAGTTAAAACTAACTCTAGAAATCAGTAACGATATCTGTATGCAAAAGAATACCCTGAAATACAATAATCCATTTAGTTGCACTTAATACATGCAACGAGGAAGAGTTCTTGGCCTTCTATGATGCATAAATATTGTAAATTTGTTACTGGTACATAAAATTTCTTGTACTTTGTATTTGTTCTTGTGTTTTGTAATTATTTAACATAAAATTTCTTGTACCATAATATCTTAAAAAATAAATGGCAAAATTCCTTTATAATACAAAAAACAAGTACCTAACTGTAAACAAATAAAAATTTGAATTAAAAAATTAAAATAAAAGATTTTTTTCCCCAGAATATTTGGGCCAAAAATGTGGATGGGCATTATACATGGGAGCACATTATATACAGCAAAATACGGTACTGTACTTGTATCGTAGCTCTCAGGTGTGATCCCTATACCAGCAGCATCAGGATGTCTGTTTGCTTGTTAGAAATGCAAATTCTTGGGCCGCATTTCAGGTCTATTGCATCCGAAACTCTGGGTGTGGTTCAGCAATCTGCATTTTTAACAAGCCTTCCAAGGAATTCTGACACATGGTAAAATTTAAGAATCATTGTTATATCTATGTGTTTATACAGGTGAGAAAACTGTGTAGTAATGTTAAGTAAGGGGTAAGATGTTTTAATAATATACTATTATCTAGATTTTTGTTTGTTTGTTTTTTGTTATTTTTTTTAATGGGGAATTGGGGAAGGGGAACAGCCACGTTGTTGTCCTTCGATCTTAGCTGTGGAGGGCACAGCCAGCTCAGCTCCAAGTCCGGTCGCCATCCGGCTGCCCATCAGCAGCTTGCAGCCACTCAGCTCAAGGTGCTGTGTTCAATCTTAGTTGCAGGTGGGCACAGCCCACCATCCCTATGCAGGAGTCAAACCGGACACCTTGTTGTTAGGAGCATGTGCTCTCACCAGCTGAGCTATCCTGCCACCCCTTGGCAGCCCAGTGGCAGCTCAGCTCGGGTGCAGGTCACTGGCCCATGTGAGAATTGAACCGGCGACCCTGTTGCTCAGAGCTCGTGCTCTTAACCAACTGAGCCACTCAGCCAGCCCCTGTCTAGGTTTTCTTATTATATCAAAAGTTGTTTAGCAAGTTTCTGATCAGAAAGTCCAGTTTTCTCCTACTTCTATTTTTAAACTAGAAATGTTTCTTGACAGAAGATATGTTGTCTTCAGATTAATTTAGTGAACCAAAGTATTCTGTACCTCTCTCTAGAGAGGCAATATATAGTTTGATGGTTAAAAATATTGGCTTCGGAACTACACTGTCTGGGTTTGTTTTCCAACTCTGTCCTTGATTTGCTGAGTATTTAAGGGGCAAGTTATTTAACCTCTCTATGCCTCTGTTTTCTGATAAATATGGAATAATAATTCCTCATTTTATTTGTGTGGATTAAAAGAAATAATTTTTTTAAAGCAGTTACTTAGTACTTACCTTACATGTGGTCTACACAGTCGCTATAATACCAACAACAATAATAATTACTACATATAATACATAAGTACATCAAAAATTATGTTAATAAATTTTGAAACAGGGCTAAGGTAGCCTAAGCTCAGGATATTTATCATTAAAAAGATATTGTTTAGTATACAATGCAATATATAGATGATGTATTATAGAATTGTACACATGAAACCTATATTATTTTATTAACCAATGGTCACCCCAATAAGTTTAATAAAAATTAAAAAAGAAAAAGAAATATTGGTTAAATGGCTATTATGTGCCTGAACTTGAAGGACTCATTTTTCTCTTTTCTGGTTTTTGTAGAAGAGCATGCTTTGTCCCTTCTTGTTTTCCATCCTCTACCCCTTATCTCCTCTCTGTTATGGAACTTTACAGGCTCAGGTTCTTCTCATTTTAAGAAACAAACAGATTTCCTTTAGGCTCATACCACTCTTGACTTGCTGCCCTACCTCACACCTTCCTTTCAGAGCCATGTATGAAAAGACTAATGAAAACTTGCTGCCTCAATTTCCCAACTCCCCTCCTGTTTAGCCCCGAACAGACTTTTTCTTCCCCACCACTCTACTGAAATTGTTCAGTTTTACCTCTGTTTGGCATTGGTAATCATTTTCTTCTTAAATCTCTTTCTCCATTTGATTTCTGGGATATCTCTATCTTCTGCCTTTCCTTTTACCTGTGTCTTGAGCTATAGACTCATTTCTAGTTATCTACTTAGATAATTATCTTTTCTTACTGTCATGAGATACTTCAAATCCAATGTCTTCAAATCTGTTTCCACTGTTTTGTCATCAGATGCCATGTTGAAAATCTAGAGCGCATGCTCCCTTTGTCCAGTCTTTCGCCATTAATCAATCATCAAGTCCTGTTGATGCTGCCTCCTAAATTTCTTGCAATTACTTTCCTTCCTGTCCAGCTCCTCTGCCACTTAGCTAATGCAGGTTCTCATTGAACAGCTCCCATCCATGTTATATCTCTCAAATATATCCCCTTCTTTCCATATACATCTTTATCTCCTTATTTCAGACCTTATAATTTTTCTTGTGGATTTCTATAGTCTTGTAACTGTTCTAATAGTATTCAGTTTCACCCCCTCCCTTTTCAAAGTGTCCTTCGTGATACTGCTAGACTGATCATTGTAAAATGAAATGAAGATCATATTACTCCCTTACTTAAAAATCGTCCCATTAAAAAGCAATTTCTTTCATTTGTCTCTAGGTTAAAAGCCAAACTCTAAGGGTGTTATACAAAGCCTTGGCCTCTGCCTACCTCTTTAATCATGTGATAGCTCCTTTCTTTTAAACGTACTATCACTTGTTGATACTGTACGTTCTTACTGCTGCCCACTGCTCAGTGTTACTTCTCTCTGCCTGCATTTCTCTCCCATCTCTCTTCTACACAGTCTAACCTGGGAACTTTTCCTCTGGGCTCCCTTAACACCCTGTGCACCCCAAGATTATAGAATTGATCATACTCTACTGTAGTTTTTCTGAAATTTCACTAGATTATGAGTTTATTGAGACCAGCATGTGTAATTTCTATCGTTTGTCTTCAATGTATTTGTGACATAGTAGGTATAAAATAAATGGTTAATGCATATATGTAAAAATTTTGAGTACTTTATTTTTTTTTTTGCATTTTTTTAATAACTAGGAGGATTGAGGTGGAAATGACTATATTATACATCACCGAATTTGGAAAAACCTTGAAAGGAAAGAAGAGCATTATCTCTCTTTCATCAGTTAACAGCTTGAGTGCTACCATGTGTTTCGCCTTGGGTGAGACACTGCATGAATTAAATCAAAAGAAGTAAGAGGGAGGGACTGAGGGACTGATGTTATATTCTTTTTATTTGACAGAATGTTCCTTTAAATAATCTATTTTATGCTCATAATTCATCATATTTTATTTTTAGTCCACTTTAATTTTAGGGAAACAAAATAGAAATCCATTAGGTTTGCATCTAAAATGCTAATTTTGAACTTTACTGTGTATAGTATGGCACTAGTCCAACACAATCTGTTAAAAATTTTCCTTTGGGTCAGATCTAAGTTGAGAAGAATGAGGTAACTTTAATGTGAACCCAGATTGTACTTCAGTCTTTCTCTCCGGTGAGTTGCCAAATTCACAATTCCATTTGTATCTGGAATTGGGGAAGCTGAGTTTAATATGGATTTTTGCCAATGATAGCAAATCTTGGCAAGATAGTCTTGTTCTCTGTGCTTAATTATATAGTTTTATAATAAAGTTTTTCACATGTTTATTTGAAGGTACCTCTCATATATACTTTTTTCTTTTGGTAGTTAATCTTTTACTGTCAAGTCTTCCTGCTTTTCTGAGAAGGCCAAGCTTGCATTTTTATACATTATAATTAGCTATTCAGTCTGCCTCTTTGCTAGATTTATTCATTTTAAAGCTGTACAGGTATATTAGGGTAATTTCATATAAATCCCTCTTTTTGAAAATTGAAAATCTTAGTGAGGCTGAGAGAGAGAGAGACTGAGTTTGCTATATATTAACTAATCTCATATTTATTGAATGCCTGCATATAGGTCCTCATATTGTAGTGGGGGAGAGAATAAATTACACACACAAAGATGTAACATATCAGGTGCTGATAGCTGCTATGTAAGAAAAATAAAGCAGGATAAGAGGCATACAAAATGATAGGGTTGTTTGTGGTTATATGTAGGATGGTCAAGAAAGCCCTGTCTAATAAGGTGACATTTATTTGTTTGTTTATTTTTAAGGCTTTTATTAAAATATAGATAACATACAGTATTTTAGTTTCAGGTGTATACCGTAGTTGTTCAACATTTATATATCTAAAGAAGTGATAAGTCCAGCAACCATCTGACGCTATCACAATATTATTGACTATATTCCCTGTGCTGTAAATTATATTCCCATGATTTATTTGTTTTATATCTGGATATTTGAACCTCTTATTCCCCTTCACCTTTTTTCTCCTGATAAGGTGATTTCCAGTAGAGATCTATAAGAGGTAAGTAAATGACCCAGGCAGATTTCTGGCACAAGGTATTCTAGTCAGAGAAAAGTGATGTGGGAGTGTGCTTGGTATTTTAAGTATCAATCAGGAGGTTTATATGGCTGGAGCTAGGTAAGAAGAGGAGAAAAGTAGGAGATGAAATCAGGTAGCAGAGGACCACATCACTGAGAGCCTTTCTAAACCACGGTGAGCTCTTTAGCTTTTACTCTGAGTGAGACAGGAAGCCATTGGAGGGTTTTGAGCATAGGATTGATATGGGTTTGACATATGATTTAAAAGGCTTATTCTTGTTTGTTGAGAAG
Organism: Aselliscus stoliczkanus; assembly: GCA_033961575.1. NCBI lineage: Eukaryota > Metazoa > Chordata > Mammalia > Chiroptera > Hipposideridae > Aselliscus > Aselliscus stoliczkanus. The sequence goes on from CM066731.1 coordinate 33,316,547, forward strand.
GGATTGTAGCAGAACAAGGATGGAAGCAAGGTGAACAGTGAGGGGATTACTTCTTTAGTAGTCTTGAGTGAGATGATGGTGGCTTAGACCAAGGTGGTAAAGGTAGAGGCATTGAGAGGTAGTCAGATTTTGGATATATTTTGTATTTTATGTGAATTATGTCTCAATTAAGCTGTTGTATTAAAAACTAATAAAGTTGGATGGGTTTTAAAAAATAACAAAATAACATTCTTGTCATCTCCATTTTTTGATGAAGACTCTTACTTGAGACTTTTATGTGAATTTTATGTGAGTTCAAGTCCAAGAGCTATTAGGGGTAAAGCTGGGACAGAATCTTGTTCTGTTTTCTTCTCCACCTTTTCTCTTTACGTTCTGTACTCTTGCATTCTTTTATTCAACAAACATTTATTGAGAACCTACTGTATACTAAACATTGTGCCTGAAACTGAGGGTACAAAAGGTATTTGGAGCTAGAATCATGTGGATTTTGTGACCAAAATTACTGAAGTTTCTAGTTTGGGAGGTGGTGATGAAAGAGAGAGGGACTCCAAGAGAAGCAGGATTGGTGAGAGCAAGAAAATCTCTCTATTTTCCCCACAGACTCCCATGTGGTCTTTGTCTTTTCCTAGTTAGTAAACTGCTTAAAAGAATAGCTTACACTCATTGCCTCTACTTTATTAATATGCATGTACTTTCTTATAAATGTATTTAAATTTGTGTCTTTGTATTTCTCAGGGATCACTTAATGCCAAATTCAGTGGCCTCATCTTCACCCTTATCTTACCCACATCCCCCGAAAGGCAGGGCCCTCTTTCTGTAAAGGGCCAGATAGTAAATACAGAGGGTGCCAAAAAAATTTTAAATACATTTTAAGAAAGGAAAAAAGTGTATTAACATTGTAATACTCATTATCTACCAAAAACAAAAGATGAATACAAACCACATTTGACTTCTGCAATCACAAGAGGTGCTCTAAGTGGTTACCATCAGCAGCATCCAGACACTTCTGATTACGGCAGTCTACTGCTTGAGTAATGTTGACCAAAGTGTCCTCTTGTATTGCTGCGCATGCAAATTCAATTTCTTCCTGAAGTACTGCCAATGTAGCCTGTTTTCTACAGTACACCACATCCTTTAAGGTCCCCCATAGGTAGAAGTCAAGCGGTATTAAGTCAGGAGAACTTGCTCGAATTTCAAATACCACTCCAAATACCACCTCAAAATGGTGCGTTCCTTACACAACAATCGTGCTTCTGCCATTTTCATTGACTGTCTTGCCTGCCTCATGGTGATGCAGTCATTTGATTAACACCATCTTTTTTTTTTTTTTTAAAGATTTTATTGGGGATTTGGAGGAGGGAGCAGCGTTGGGAAATCGAGGAAAGGGAACAGACAAGTTGCTGTCCTTTTGTTCCCGTCCAGTTGTGGAGGACGTGGCCTCACTGGCCCATGTTGGTATTGTGATCATTACACACACACACACACACACACACACACACACACACACTCTCTCTCTCTCTCTCTCTCTCTCTCTCTCTCTCTCTCTCTATGCTGGGAAAGGGCTAGGGGAAGGGGGATGGGGACAGAGAAAAAACAGGTAGTTTGCCAGTAACCCTTAAATTAGCATTAAGGCCCAGATAGTTTAAGTGACTTGTCTAATGATACGCTGTTAACTAGGGGCAAAGCCAGGACTACTTAGTCTGGATTTCTTTTATTTAGTGTTTCCCTGTTGTGTTAAATATGAGAAATAACTGCTGATTACAGTCTTAACAATTTTCTGAGGAGGTTTTGATTCTGATTTTTATCTTTCCATCTTCTCACTTCCTTCGATTAAAATTCAACTGATTTTCAACTTCAGGCCATTTACTTTATTTTTCTTCTCATTTTCTACCTTGTTGGTTTCCTCATGGATTCACTTTCCTCTCCTATCTAGCCAAGACTGCCCCATCACTTGACCCGCTTTCTTGTCTTTTGGCTAGAGACAGCAGGCTTTTGTTGAGGCTCCTTTTATTTGTATCCATTGACACTTCTGATTGTTGCTTCTGCAACCCCATGTCTGAGATATATGAAGCAAAAAAGAAAACTTGGGAACTCACCGTTGATATTTGTAACTGGTCTGCTTTCTTTCTACATTTGAGAGTCTTACGTTTGTTTCATACATAATGTCCATGGTTTTTAGTTGTACTTAGTGGATGGAATCCACCTGCTTCCTGGAAGCAGAGTTGCACAGTTTTTAAATGGCAATGACATTCTAGTTGATGGAATTTTAGGTAAAATACAAAACAGTGATCTATCTATCTATATGTAAATTCTCTCCCTCCCTCCCTCTTTCCCTCTCTCTCTCTCCAGTTTGGTTGTTGTTGTCTTGAGCTGGCTCATGAATTAGTAACTTCTCAGTTTACCCCCTTCCTTTGTTTATGAACTTTCAGCCTCTAAAAGTGTTATGTTTTTCACACTAGCCCCAAAGTTGTGCTCAGTATGGTGGGGATTTGGAAGTAGATACTGTGGGTCCATACCACTTGCTTCATACAGTGATTTTTGACTCTGGCTACATCTTAGACTCATCTAAGAGAGTTAAAAAACTATATACCTAGGCCACCTCCAGATCCGATTTTTTTGGGCTGGGTCCAGGGAATGATTCTAATGTATAACCAGTGTGGAGAGCCATTGCCTGAGTGTTTGGAATTGGTGGTTGCTTGTGAATTTTAAAGTTTTCTTAAAGAATATGGAGCTAGAAACTTAATAAGGTGAATGCTTTCATTAATTTTTGGTAGACTCTGATGAGTTATTTATTTATTTGGCTCTCATGGTTGACCTAGGCTGTAGATTAAAGCATTCTTTTTTCTAGGCAAGGATGAGGGACTATGTTGACAGATTTTTTTTTTCCCCTGTAAAACTTACTGTTTAATTTCTAAATTGTCAAACTAAATTCTTGAGATCTATAGTCTGTTTCTGAATTTCAATTGTGTTTTTTTTTTTTGTTTTTCATGTATCTTTTGTTAATTAATTTTAGTTTTTCTTAATTGTTATTTATATTGATTTCATTCTGTAATGTCTTTCTTTTGTTAAATTGATTTTAACTGGACATTATACTGTTCTTGGGCCAGAGCCTCATTTATTGTGTGACACTCTTGTTACCTTAGGGCTAGCTTATCATTTTATCTTAATTCAGTCACAGGAACTCTATGTCGACCTTTGCTTGTTTAGCTTTAACCAAGTTCTTAGTGTCAGTTTGGGTTCATAGAATTTTGTGTAAGCATCTGCCTGAGTTTTGCAATCTCCACTAGATATGACTGGGGATTGAGTGACATTTGGTTTTATCAGTATTACCTTTTTATATTTTACTATGTTTTGATTACTTGATTAACTATTCATAGATTCTGTGCCCAGTCTTTGCACTTTGGTGGTAAATTGTGACATTATTTTTTCACTCTAGTCAGGATGATTTTATGCCAAACGGTAATTCTGAGGTTGACATGCCAGTCATAGGGACTAGACCTGGGTCACTGGAGTCTTTGCCCAGAGCTTGTTCATTAAAAGGTTCCCACTCTGGCCTTGCCTTGGCCCTGTGCCAGAGCCTGTGCCTTCCCATCCTAGATCATGCTGTGGGTGCCCACAATCCCAGAATTCCCTGTTCAAATGGCCCTGAGCCTATGTAGCCATCTTTCCTAGTATCCTCCTCATGATGAGGGCAGACTGCCAGGCTAGGGGTAGACAAGAGACAGTTAGTTATTGCAGGGCTGGCTAGTGGTGGTGGTGGGGCATTGGAATAGAGCCAAGATGTATGTGCTGGGGTGTTCAGGAGTCAGAGGTGGGAATAAAAGGTAGTTAAGCCATAGACTATGAGACTCTGTTTGTTTTCTTGGCCCAGACCCCACAAATGATAGCAGTGGATTTGTTATGATAGCGATAGATGCTGTCAATTTACTTTGGATTAATTTGAATTATTGTTGCATTTTGATAAAGGTATAACTGCTGTCCATATGGTATTTGATCTTTTAATAGCATTTCATATTCTTGTAAATAGCTTGTCTTAGAAGCCCTTTTACCAGGTAAGCGAAAGCTACTAATGACTAGAATTAATTTATTTCCCTACTCTTAGGTCAAGTTATAGGAAGTGACATTTCATGAATCTTTTGTACAGAATTTATTTTTTTCCTACTTTGTAATCGTATTGTTTCTTTCTGTACTGAAACATTTTAGTACATCCCAGATAGTTATTTTGGGTGGGAGTATTGCTCCCTCCCTCTGCCTTTTAAAGCTCTGATGTAATTTCTCTTTTATTCCTACAATTATTTTGGAAGTTTGCTTCTAGCTTCTAGATTTCATTATTTTTCACTTAAAAAAACTTTTTGTTAAATTTATTGGGGTGACATTGAGTAGTAAATTATATAGATTTCAAGTGTACAATTCTATAATATATCATCTATATATTGCATTGTGTGTTGACCACTCCAAGTCAGTTGTCCTTATATCACCATATATTTGACCTCCTTTTTCCTCCCTTATCTTCTCCACTCCCCCCTTTCCCTTTGGAAACCACTAAACTTGTCTGTGTCTGTGAGTTTTTGTTTGTTTGTTTGTCTTTTTCATTTGTTTCTTTCAGTTTTATATCCCACATATGAGTGGAGTCTTATGGTTTTGACTTTTTCTGTCTGACTTATTTTGCTTAGCATGATAATCTCAAGATCCATCCATGTTGTTTCAAATGTCAGTATTTCATCTTTTCTTATGACTGAATATTCCATTGTATATCTGTATCACATCTTTATTCAATCATCTATCAAAGGACTATTTGGTTGTTTCCATGTCTTGGCAACTGAATAATGCTGCAATGAACATAGGTGTACATATGTCTTTACAGAGAAATGATTTCAGATTTTTTGGGTAGATACCTAGAAGAGGGATTACTGAGTCATATGGTAATTCTCTTCTTAATTTTTTGAGGAATCTTCATTTTCCATAGTGGTGTACTAATTTACATTCCCACCAGCAGTGTATGAGGGTTCCTTTTTCTTCACAAACTCTCCAACACTTGTTACTTGTCTTGTTGACAGTAGCCATTCTAACAGATGTGAGGTTGTATTTCATTGTGGTTTTGATTTGCATTTCCCTAATAGCATTGAAATCGAGCATCTTTTTTAACGTGTTTGTTGCCATTTGTATATCTTCTTGGGAGAAGTGTCTGTTCAGGTTCCCTTCTCATTTTTTTTTTTTTTTAATTGGGGAATTGCGGGAAGGGAACAGCGTTGGGGAATCAGGGAAGGGGAACAGACAAGTTGCTGTCTTTTTGTTTTTCAGTATAGTTGCAGAGGATGTTGCTTCACTGGCCCATGTTGGTATCCTCATTGCGCTCTTCCCGGATGAGGCAGATTGGTCGCCGGCCTCTGGGAGGTTACTCACCACTGCTGCTGACAGCTCATACCGGCTGCCAGCCGCTCACGCTGGCTGCCGGCCACTCACTGTAGCCTATGGCAGCCCACTGCAGCAGGGGCTGCAGCCTACACCATCTCCCGGGCTCGCACAGCCCAGCTCCAGGTGGAGCTGTTGTTAGCTGTAGAGGGCAATGTCACTGGCCCTCATATGTGGGATCTGAACCGGGGCCACTGGCGTCCCAAGCCAGCTCTTAACCAATGTGCCACTCTGCCGGCCCCCCTTCTCAGTTTTTAATTGGATTGTTTGTTTTTTTGTTATTGGTGTTATGAGTTCTTCATGTATTTTGGATATTAGCCCCTTATCAGAGGTATTTTTGCAAATATCATCTCCCATTTGGTTGGTTGCCTCTTCGTTTGTTTTTGTTTTTGTTTTTGTTTTTGAGGGCAGTGTCACTGGCCCTCATATGTGGGACCGAACTGGGGCCGCTGCGTCTTTGTTTTTTTGTTGATGGCTTCTTTTGCCGTGTAGAAGCTTTTCAGTTTAACATAGTCCCATTTACATGTGTGTTTAGTTTTGCTGTTATTTCCCTTGCTTTGAGGTCAAATTCATAAAATCCTCTCTAAACCCAGTGTTCATAAGTTTAGTACCTATTTATTCTTTCTATGCAATTTATTGCTTCGGTTCTTATATTTGGTCTTTGATCCATTTTGAGTTAATTTTGGTATATGGTGACAGGCAGCAGTCTAGATTCATTCTTTTGCATGTCGCTTTCAGATTTCTAGCACCATTTATTAAAGAGGCTTTCTTTTCTCTATTGAATGTTTTTGGCTCCTTTGTCAAAAATTATCTCCTTAGATATGTGGGTTTATTTCTGGGTTCTCAGTTCTCTTCCATTGGTCTGTGTGTCTGTTTTTCTGCCAATACCATATTGTTTTGATTATTGTCACTTTGTATTACAAATTGAAGTCAGGGAGTATGATACCTCCGGCCTTGTTCTTTTTTTCTCAGGATTGCTTTGGCTATTCAGGGTCTTTTTTTTTTTCTCCTTGAAGTTCAACTTTTATTCATAAAATTCCAAGAAAATAAAATCTAGATTTTTCTTTAGACTCATAGAAAGTAAAATATTTGAAATTGTGGATGTCACTAATTTGTCTTCAGAATCACTTTTTTTAGTTTTTTTTTAAAAAGATTTTTATTAAAATGTAGCTAACATATTTGGGGTCTTTTGTGATTCCATACAAATCTGATGATTTTTTTGTTCTTTTTCTTTAAAAAATGCCATTGAAATTTTGATGAGAATTGCATTAAATCTGTATATTGCTTTTGGTAATATGGCCATTTTAACTATGCTGTTTCTTCCAAACCATGAATATGGAATGTCTTTCCATTTCTTTGTGTCTTCTTCAATTTCTTTTGGTAATGTCTTATAGTTTTCAGTGTATAGGTTCTTCACATCCTTTGTTGAGTTTATTCATAGGTATTTTATTCTTTTTGTTGCAGTTGCAAAAGGAATTGTTTTTCTTTCTTTTTTTTCATTTCTTCTTCTGAAATTTCATTATTAGTATAGGGAATGCCATGGATTTTTGTACATTGATTTTGTATCCTGCAACTTTGTAGTATTTGTTTTTTCTTTCTAATAGTTTGTTGGTGAAGTCTTTAGCATTTTCTACATAAAGAATTGTGTCATCTACAAACAGTGACAGTTTTACTTATTCATTCCCATTTTGGATGTCTTTTATTTCTTTCTCTTGCCTGATTGCTCTGGCTCAGACTTCAAATACTGTGTTGAGTGACAGTGGTGAAAGGGGGCATCGTTGTCCTGTTCCTGATCTTAGAGCAAAAGCTTTCAGTTTTTCACCATTGAGTCTGATATTAGATGAGGGTTTATGGCATGTGGCCTTTATCACGTTACGTACTTTCCTTCTACGTCCATTTTAATAAGTGTTTTCATCATAAATGGATGTTGTATCTTGTGAAATGCTTTTTCTGCATCTCTTGATATGATCATATAATTTTTATCCTTTATTTTGTTTATGTAATGTATCACATTGATCGATTTGTATATGTTGAACCATTCTTGTCTCTCTGAAATGAACCCTTGATCATGATGTATAATCTTTTTAAAGTACTGTTGTATTTGATTTGCCAATATTTTGTTTAGGATTTTTGCGTCTGTATTCATCAGAGATATATTGGTCTGTTGTTTTCTTTTTTTGTGTTTTACCAGTTTTTGGTATCAGTGCAATGTTTGCCTCATAAAATGAGTTAGGAATTATTGCCTCCTCTTCAGTTTTTTTGGAATGGTTTGAGAAGGACAGGTATTAAATCATATTTTAATGTTTGATAGAATTCAGTATTGAAGCCATCTAGTTCTGGACTTTTCTTTTGGGGAGGTTTTGGATGACTGTTTCAATTTCCTTACTGTTGATCAGTCCATTTAGATTTTCCAGTTCTTTGTGATTCAGCCTAGAAAGATTATATATTCCTGAGAAGTTGTCCATTTCTTCTAGACTATTGACTTTTGTGACATATGGGCTTTCACAGTATTCTTGTATTATCTTTTGTATTTCTGTAGTATCCGTTGTAACTTCTCCTCTATTATTTCTGATTTTATTGGTGTCTTTTCTCTTTTTTCCTTAGTGAATCTAGCCAGGCGTTTGTCAATTTATTAATCTTTTTAAAGTTCCAGCTCTTTGTTGCTTTAATTTTTTTCTACTGTCTTTTTGTTCTATTTAATTCTGCTCTAAGTTTTATTATTTCCTTCCTTCTGCTGACTTTGAGTTTCATTTGTTCTTCTTTTCTAGCTCTTTAAAGAATGTAGTGTTAGGTTATTTATTTGGGATTTTTCTTGTTTCATGAAATAGGCCTGTAATGATATAAAATTTCCTCTTAATACTGCTTTCACAGTATCCCAATAATTTTGATACAATATATTTTTATTCTCATTTATTTCTGTGTATCTTTTGATCTGTCCTTTTATTGCTTTTTTGACCTCATCTTTCTATAGTACCATATTTTTTTTATCTCCACTTATTTGTGGCTTTTCCATGCTTTCTTTTGCAGCTTATCTCCAATTTCAAAATATTGTGGTCAGAGATTATACTTGGTATGATTTTGAGCTTCTTATATTTGTTGAGGCTAGTTTTATGTCCCAACATATGGTCTACCCTTGAGAATGTTCCATGTGCGCTAGAAAAGAATGCATAATCTGGTGTTCTGGGATAAAACGTTCTGTGAATGTCAGTTATGTCCATGTGGTCTAATGTGATATTTCCTTATTGATTACCTGTTTGGGTGATCTTTTCATAGCTGTCAATGGGGTATTTAGGTCTCTTACTATAATTGTGTTTTGTCAGTTTGAAATTGTTTTAATAATGCATAGTGTTAATTTGACAACATGTATCAACCATTTCTAACATTTTATCTTCCCTTAAGTTTTTTGAATGTACAAACCAGTTTTTCAGTCTTGTTGTTCAGTTGGTTTACTGTTGTGTGTATATTAAATCTTCTGGTTTTCTCTAAATTTTTATTGTTGGTCCAATATTAATTTACATAAGTCTTATGTTTTATTTTTTTATAATGTGTAAATATTTATTATGTAGTACTTACTGTTATAGCTAATACAGAGTAAAGTATATACTGTACCATATTCCAGGTGTGATATTTTATTTAAATAGCTCTGATGAAAAACTTATGGTTTAAGTAGCAGTCAAATAATGCTCCTTTTTTTAAGGAGGGACCATATTGTTTAAAAATGCCCAGTACATTTAAAATTAAGCATTAAAAGTTCTTATCGCTGAACTTATTTAACATTTATAAATACTAGTGATTTTTATTCACAACTCTTAGTAAAGCTTCTTTCTCGTTACAGTATTCTGAGGATATACGATCTACTCTGCTTTGTTATTAGCAGGGAACTTTTCTTTTGCCAACGTAGAAATTTAGATTATCAGTGATGTAGTATAAACATAATGCTGCAGGAAGATGTATGTTCTCTGAGGAATGTCAGCTTGCTACCCAGAGATCATAGGGAGTAGCATTTATCATTCAAACTTGATCTAGCAGCACAATAAACATGAAACTGTCTCACAGCATGGACTAAAATTAACCAAGTATACACAACTGAATTCCAATTTATTACTTTAAATAGATATTTAACTCTCACTCAAACACCAATCATGTGATTGTTGGTTATCACATTCTCTTTTGAGTTCAGTTTTACCTGGGAACCCAAATATCATTCAGAAGGCTTCTAGGTGAACCAGCATAAGGCAATTAGTTGGGTGATCTTACTGGCTACTATCATAGAGTTGTAATCATCCACGTCTACCTTGTGAATTTACCTATTTACGAGAGCCAGATACATTCTTCAGTGGAACAGTGCATCTTTTCTTGGAAAATATTCAAGACACACTACCAATTTTGTTTCTCTGGATTCTTGTTTGATGTTTTATACACCATTTTCTTTCAGTTTTTTAAAACCATAATAACATATAGCTACTTAGAAAAAAACAAAGCATATATCAAATTTTTTCTGTCACATTACAAATATGTAAAAAAAATCTAAGCATAATAATGATTAAAAGGACACATTGGAAAGTAAAACATGTTTAACTTTGTTGTAGCACCATTTTTAAAAAAGTTAAAGTTCTTGGGGGTAACAGTGGTTAGTAAAGTTACATAGGTTTCAGGTGTACAATTCTGTAATACATCATCTATATATCACATTGTGGGTTCACCACCCAAAGTCAGTTCTCCTTCTATCACCATATATTGGATCCTGTTTACCCTCAACTAATACCCCCGCCCCCCTTTACTCTCTGGTAACCACTCAACTATTGTCTGCGTCTATGAGTTTTTATTTCTTTCTTTGTCGTGTTTCTTTGTTGTTTTCAGTTGTGTATCCCACATATCAATGAAATCTTAGGTTTTTTGAATTTTACTGTCTGACTTATTTCACTTAGCATAATAATCTCAACATCCATCCATGTTGCTGAAAACGGCAGTATTTCATTGTAGTACTATTTTTGATGAACATAAGTAAAATAGGAGAAAGTACTCTTAGTTTCTGTAAAACTTCACTATAGAGCTGTGGTTTTTAAACTTTTTAGTTTGAGCACCCCTTTCTACTAAAAACTGAGACCCAAACAACTTTTTTTGATGTGGGTTCTATGTATTAATAATATATACCATCTTAAAAATTAAAAGTGAAGACATTTGCAATATGTATTTATTAATTCCTTTAACCATAATAATTGAATTACATGTTAATGTAAGTCATATATTTTAATGAAAATAACTATTTCCCCTCAAAAATGTAATGAATTCCTTGCCTAATAGAAGATAATTTAGTGTCCATATTTGTTTCTGCTTTTATTCTGTTGCAACACATTATCTTGATTGGAGTATATGTAGTTGGATAAGGGAGTATTTTAATCATTTTTCCTGATAATTGTGGATATTATTCTTTGATACTACATTAACACTCAACAGTGTTAGACTACATTTCTCATCAACCTTTTTATACCCAAGTTCTGGCTGTTAGATACAAAGAAAAATGTGTTGGACTTTTAGGGAGGCTGGGTAGAGAGCTGAAGGAGACCCTATTTGCAGTTCCCCCAACCTTATGCTTGCTGCCTGGAGTGAGTATGTGGTTGCTAGTGTTTCAACAGCCATCTTAGGTAACCTGGAAAATGAGGCAACATCCTCATGGCACTGTAGCACCTACCATACCAGCCTTGTACTGCCAGTCTCTAGATGTCAACTTTTTCCTCTCTTTTTCTCTCTTTTCATGCCTCCCTCTCTGCCTTTCTTTCTCCCCCACCCTCCCTCATCCTCTCCCTTTTCTCCTCCCTCTCCCTCACCCTTTCCTTCCTCCTTTTCCCACTCCAACTATCAGTCTGTATTGGTTGCCCATTTCTGTTCTAACAAATCACTGCAAACTTAGTGGCTTACACAACACAAGTCTATTTATCATCTTACAGCTCGGTAGATCAGAAGTCCAACATAGATCCCACTGGGCCAACAATGAGGTCTTGGCAGGCCTCTGCCTTTCTTTCTGGAGGCTCTGGAGGAAAATTTGTTTCCTTGTCCTTTCCAGCTAAAGGATGCTCATTCTTTGGATTGTGGCCCCTTCCTCCATCTTCAAAGCATCAGCATTACCTTTCTTTGACCGTCTTTCATAGTCACATCTCCCTCTGATTCTCTTCTTCTGCATCCCTCTTTCACTTTTAAGGATGCTTATGATTACATTGGGCCTGCCCCGATAATTCAAGATAATCTTCCAGCCTTAAGATCCTTAACTTAATGCTATCTGCTAAGACCTTTTTGCCATATAAGGTGAGATATTCACAAGTTCCAGGGATTAGGATGTGGACTGTGGATCTTTGGGAGATTGTTATTCTACCTACCATCTATGTAGCTGTCCATCTTTAACCCCTTCCCCCCAACTCTCCTGTCTAGCTAGCTCTCATCTATCTTTTTTTTTTTTTTTTAACTATTTGATACTTCTTTCCTGAACATTTACTTCTGCATGCATCCTTGAAGAATAAAGACAAACTCCGGTAAAACCACAGTACCATGGTCACATCTGAGAAAGTTAACAGTGATTTTTCTAATATTATCCACTATTTAGTTCATATTCACATTTCCTCAGTTGACATATATTGTATTTGATCTTTTAAAAATCTAGCTCAGGCCCCATGCTCCTTGCCCCACAACATGCACATATTTTTTTCCCTTGTGACATTGACTTTTTGAAGGGATGGAGCAAGGTTTTTGTTTGTTTTGTTTTTTGGTAGAATTTCCTATAATGTGGATTTGCCCCAATGTTCCCTCATTGGTGTCTTTTGGCTTTTTTCTCTATTCCTTATACTGCCTATAACCTGGAAGTTAGCTCTACAGCAGAGTGATCGAATAGAACTTTATGTAATGATGGAAATTTTTTGTATCTGTACTGTTCAGTATGATAGCCACTAGTCACGTGTAGCAATTTAAATTTAAATAAATTAAATAAAAATGAAATTCCATTTCTTAGTCACACTAGCTACATTTCCAGTACTCAATAGTTTTGCCACAGGTTATATATTTTGAGGAAGAATTTCAAGGGTGGTGGAGTGTATTTCTTCTTGCATTGCAATAGAAATTACATAGTGTTAGGTTGTCTCACTCTTAGTGAGATTAAATTAAGTTTCATCATTTAGTTAAGGTAAAGAACAGATCTCTCTATTGTAGAGGTACACTTTCTCTTTTGTAATTATTAAGTAATCTGTGGGGTAGTACTTCTGTATTCTATAAACACCCTTCCTTGAATCACCTTTCACCTGGTAGTAGTATCTGTTGGTGATCCTTGCCTGAATTGATCATCGTCACATGATACCGAGGGTGACAAATGTTGATATTCTACTTAATTCAGTCATTGTGTATTGGGTTGTCAAAAAAGTCATGATGTATTTTTTCTGTTTTTCATTGCAAAAACGCATCATGGCTTTTCCTACAACCCAATACTTCCTAGTTAGTATGTTTCTATAAAGAACAACTTTTCTTAAACTCTCTCCATTTAAAAAAATATCACTGCAGACTAATTGCTTTTAATTTTATTCAGTATGTTACAATCAACTATAATCATTGTTAATATTTTGATGCAGAATTATTCTAAGTTTGGCTAGTGTTGTGTCCTTTTGATAATTCTGTTAGCCTTTGAGTGCTTCTGTACTTCATAGTCCACCAGGATGCTGCAGGCTCACCTTGTAATTTCCCCATCCCAGCCCTGAATTAAGCTATTTCTTCAAGGAGCACATGTTTCTTTTAGTGGGTAGTGGCATTTTACAAAGTAAGATCTGGGTGCCAGATGTCCTGTATCTTTAGATGTATCTGGCTTCCAGTTTCTTAGCCCTGTTGTTGTTGTTACTCTGTGCAGGGAACTGATTGCTTCTCATAGATTTCTCAGATCTTTTGAGCCAGTTATAACTCATCCATTTATTTTTCTGGTTCCAAAATTTTATTGCTATCCTACATATACCACTGTTCTTCTCTCTTTGGAGTTTAAGCTTTTTTTTTTTAATAAAAAAAGAAATTAAATTGTTACTGCCCTTTGGTAAGATTTTTGGAATGGAATTGAGGTTAATCAGTATGTTCAAGTCACCATATTAACTGGAAGTCTTTATGTCAACACTATCAATATAAATTTGGATTTTACTATTACATAAGTAACTATGCTTAATGCTGTGGGGGATACAAACTTCATAGACACTGTCTGTGTCTTCTAGCTGTTTCATGTTATGCAGGGCATTTAGAATGAGTTTATAACTAATCAGAGTACAAGTTGAAATATGGAAGGTGCTGAAGATGAGATTTATGGAGTAATAATACTTGCCTTATACCGAGGGTGCCAAAAATATTTATACACGTGGACACTTTTGGTCAATGTTGCTCAAGCAGTAGTTCTCCCTAATAAGAAATGTCTGGACGCCGATGGTAACCACTTTGAGCATCCCTTGTAATTGCAGAAGTCACACATGACTTGTATTCATCTTTTGCTATCAGTACATATTGAGTAGTACAATTTTAATACAGTTTTTCCTTTCTTAAAATGTGTATGGTTTGTTGTTGTTGTTTTTTTTGGTACCCTCTTTTTTTATGTTCTAAAACAGTGGTTCTCAATATTGGCTACACACTAGAATTACTTGGGAGGCATAAAAATTGCTGTGCTGGGTCCTTACCTCAGATCAATTAAATCAGAATCTTTTGTGGATGGAGCTAAGTTCTCCCGGTTCTGAACTTCTTTTGACATGACTCAATTAGTCTTTGATTAGTCCCTTTCTTTAAGGGCCAGTGAGATGTTCCAGACTTACCTTGTAATTTCCCTGCCCCACACCTGAAATAAGCCAGTTTCCCTCATAGACCCCCTCAGTTTTTCATACCTCACAACTTTGAACATGCTGTTCTTTTATCTGGCTTCATTAACTCACTCATTATTTAGGACTCAGCTCAAGTCTCATTTTGCTTTAGACATCAATTTGAACTAAGCCATAATGCCTATTGTCCACTTCTGTTTTAGCACTTAGACTATTTTATTGAAATGATCTGGTATGCATTGTCCTAGCCCATTAGATTCTAAGCTTCTTGAATCTAACCTTATTGCAGGTATGGATATATGTTATGTGCTCAAAATAAGTTAGTTGAACTGATCACACACCGGAATTCTAATTGGGAAAATCAGAGAGAGAGAGAGTGGAATGATAAAGTTCTGTAAGTGTTGGCTCTTGTTCACTTTTGATTTCTTCTGTAGCCATATTTTATAAATATTTTTTAATTGTCTTAAAGGTACATTATATTTCAGTTTTGAAAGATGGGTAAGAATTTAACTAGATGCAATCAGAAGTATTGGGATTTAAATTGTGCTTGTGTGAGAGGTGGCTGTAGGGGCAGACTGCAAGAGGCAGTAACTAAAGCAATGCTTTTATTTATTTTTTTATTAAATTTATTGAGGTGACATTGGCTGATAAAATTATATGGGTTTCCAAGTGTACTTTTCTATAATACATCATCTGTATATTACATTGTGTGTTTACCACCCAAGGCAAATCTTCCGTCACCATATATTTGACCCCCTTTACCCTTTTCTATCTCTTCCACCTGCCCCTTTCCCTCTGGTAACCACCAGACTGTTGTCTTTGTCTATGAGTTTTGGTTATTTGTCTTGTTTGTTTGTTGGTTTCTGTTTTATATCTCACATACGAGTGAAGTCCTTTTGTTCTCGACTTTTTCTGTCTGACTTTTTTCACTTAGCATGATGTTCTCAAGATCCATCCATGGTGTCTTTTGATAGATGACGGCATAAAGATCTGGTACAGACACAATGGAATATGAGTCAGCCATAAGAAAAGATGAAATACTGCCATTTGCGACAAGCAGTGCTTTTAAATGAAGCCTTTGTTCAATTACAAGCATATTTTTTTTTTTAAGATTTTGTTGGGGAATTGGTGGAGGGGAACAGCGTTGGGGAATCGGGGAAGGGGAACAGACAAGTTGCTGTCTTCTTGTTCTTCAGTTTTAGTTGCGGAGGATGTTGCTTCACTGTTTGTATCGTCATTGCGCTCTTCCCGGATGAGGCAGATCGGTCGCTGGCCTCTGGATGTCGCTCATCGCGGCTATTGGCAGCTCACACTTGGCTGCCAGCTGCTCACGCTGGCTGCGGGCCACTCACTGCAGCCTATGGCAGCCCACTGCAGTAGGGGCTGCAGCCCACACCATCACCGGGGCTCGCACAGCCCAGCTCCAGGTGGAGCTGTTGTTAGCTGTAGAGGGCAGTGTCACTGGCCCTCATGTGGGATCCGAACCGGGGCCGCTGGCATCCCAAAACCAGCGCTTAACCAATGCGCCACTCGGCCGGCCCACAAGCATAATTTTTAAAAGTTGACTATACAGTGGCGTTTATAATAAAATATTTCAAATGAATCTTTTGTAATCTTGTAGCTAGTTGCTGTTGTAAACTGATATTCTGAATTTTTGAGATTCTGTACCATCTTTCAATCTTTATTGCTGCATACTTGTCATTTTTATGAGACATAACTTCTGTACTGTTACTTTATTTTCTCATTTTCACTACATATTTTACATGCATTAACCCATTTAAACTGCAGAACAGCCCTGTGAGGAGGATACTCTTACTATTCCCATTTTTTTCAATGTGAAAAGAGGTCATAGAGAAGTAAAGTAGATCAGATAGCGACTGATAATGGTAGCATTATTGTACCCAGTGCCACCTAGAGCTGGCTCAGACCTCCAGAGCTGGCTGTCTTATTCACTTTGTATAGCCAGGGCATCATTTCACCCCTCCCCTTAATATGGCTCCTAGGTCGGCACATTAGCCTTTATTGGCCAGATTAATGATTACTGAAGCTCTTGCTGAAGCTGGAGTGAATTGTGAGGTCATGCTTGTGATACTTTAACCCTGTGCTTACTGTAGAAACTGCACTCTAAGAGCAGGTTTAGTATTTTAGCATTCTCTTCAAATCTCTGTCTATGTCAGATTTGCTTTTGAGGGAGTGGTGATAAAAATTTAGATTTATATTTTTATATTAACACTTGATCTTAGTCAAAAGAACAAGAAGCAACTGGTAGACTTTTGATATACTACCCCCTCCGCTCTCACCTCCATCTCCTTTTCATCAAACTATTTAATACTTGTCTAGCTAGGATTTAATTCCTGGAATTAGAGTGCGATTAGAGTGCTAGTCTTTTAGACCTCAAAAGGAAACTGAAAAATATCTAGTCCAACCTCCTGATTTACATGAAAAAACTGAGGCTGCATAGTTTGTGCGTGATTTCGAACTTTAGCCTATTGTTCTGACCTGGGTCCAGTGTTGGCTTCATCCCATTGTACTGTTTGCTGTCTTATTGGTAATAGTCTTTTAAAAACTACTACTGTGTATCCTTTTCAGAAAGTATATATTTTTATTTGACTTAATAGCTTGCTACCTATTATGTTTGCTATCAGGAAATAGCTATATTTATTTACTTCTCAGCAGTTTTTTTAAAAAGTGCTTTCTCATCCTTTATCTCATTTATTTGTTATGAAGATAACCTTTTGCTCATATACCTGAGGTTCTTGAGCGCTGGCACAGTTTCTTTGTTATTCCCGCATGTTCATTCCTTCTGCACATTCACAAATCCTTAGCTTCAGATACATGTGTTGACTCACTCCACTGAGATTAAGTTCAGGCATTGTAGTTTCACAGCTCCAGCTCTTTCCACGTCTTCTGGGGGTTCCTGGAGTCTAAGGCATGAAATTCCAGACATGAAGATAATTAGTTGTTCTGAGGTACTTACCTTTCTTGGCTTTTTAAGACTGCTTGTGATCAGGGAAGTTCTTTCTAAAACTTAATGAGAGGTTCAATGTATAGTTAAGCAACACATTGTGTAGAAACAAACTCAAGGGTAATTATATCATTTATTGTACCAACATTCTTCAATCAAAATGGTGTTAGAGATAAGATAAATTATATGGCTGTAATGTGTGTCCATGTGATTTGGTTGGTGGCAAGGAAGGGAGTGAATTGTTAGTTTAAGGCTAGCCACTGATTGCCAAAACTTTCTACAGCAGAGGCCTGTTATCTAATCGGCTCATAGAAAACCTGGAGATTCTTAAGATGATGCTCTGGTTCATGATTACTTTAAATTAACTGAACAAAGTCAAGTCTGTGAGAAGCTCTGTCAGTTTGTTATTATCTCACCAAAAAAACATGAAAATAAAAGGTATAGTGGTTTTCCTGGAGACTTTAGGGTCTCTGCATTTTTGTAGATCA
This sequence comes from Aselliscus stoliczkanus, assembly GCA_033961575.1. Lineage (NCBI taxonomy): Eukaryota > Metazoa > Chordata > Mammalia > Chiroptera > Hipposideridae > Aselliscus > Aselliscus stoliczkanus. Next base: position 33,334,231 of record CM066731.1, read on the forward strand.
TATGTTAAGACTCATTTGTTTGAACTGTGTGCAGTTCAGTGCTTGTTTGAGAATAGTATGTGAACATTTTAGGATCACTTTATGATAGTCTTGGGTAAATAAGAGTTAAAGTTAAGCTTTTTATCCTTGGGTTTCTAATAGCTACTGCTGAGGTGAGCCTTATATGTTAAGATTATCAGAAGATAAGACTGCCACTCATTGTCTCAAAGTTCAAAGGAGAGCATTAGCTTCAAGGACATAAATCACTGAGTTGTTATCCATCAATTTGTAACAGAAGTGCAGATGAACAGCATTTATCTAGACAATCTCGTATAGTTTACCTGCAGTTTGAGGTCAGTCTACATAGGGGCTTATGTGGGTGCTTTGAACTGTTTTGCAGAGATGAGAGTTCAAATTTGTATTTATTCTTTTACTTGAAATAGCAGGTGTTTTTGTGCCTTACCCAGCCAATATTAACCCTATTTTTCCCAGATTATTTAGGTTTTGCTTCAACTATGGAGCTGTCTGAGATTAACTAGGTTATTTACAAAAGAATTTTATTTTCTAGCACTCCAGTGTTTGCTATTTGTTTCATATGTGTTCGTTCCCCCCCACACACACACACACCAGTTGACTGGGAGCTCTGTGGTTCTGAGATATGTATCATATTTTAAAATCTGTAATAGTAGGACTTAGCTGCTTAAAGGGGCCATTGGTAAAATAGATAAATGAGCCAGGTAAGATGAGGCCCATATAAAAGGGAGAACATACAACCTGGGTAAAATCAGTCTCATTCCAGCAGATTCTTACCTTGTGGGAATGTGAGTTCAGTGTTGCCCAAACAAAATATATATATCCACTGACGCTATTTGGCCTGTGGCCTATCAGTTTGCTGCTTTATTACGTAGTTTTGAACACACAGAAAGTATTTGATAATAACTTGTCATTTGATAGATGCTTATCGTGTCATAAAACTGGCTACACTGCTTTTGAAGGACTAAGATGTAATACCTGTAAGATGTGTAAGAATATTCTCTTCTGTTAAAGGATTTTCCCTTTTTGAAAGGAGATGCATGAAGTTTTAAAGAGATTAACTCTTACACTAGAATCAGTAGACTTGGATATTGCATCTTCATTGCTTTATCCACGGTAAATCCTTTGGATCATTTTCCAAGTTAGAAACCAGTGATAGCACATTGTAGTGAATTGCTGCGTATTCTGAGAACTTTCAAAAGAATGGTATAGTGAATTGTTAGAATACCTGAGTGCCTTTTTCAATTAAGGTGTCTTTTTTATTTCTTGAATTATGAAGTAATAATTTGTTCTTACTTTTTTCCACCCCTCCGAAACAATGTTGTGAGGCTGTACTCTTGGTTCTTCCTTTGTAGTATCTCATACTTCATTTCCTCCATTTCATTACTGTGGGTACCATCTTAGTTGAACTCTTCATTATTCATCTTGGGACATTTACACTAGCCCCTAGCTACCTTTTTTATTCCATATTTAGAGTGTCTCCAGGTTTCTGCTTTTCTAAAAAGTCTACTTCTTGGATTATAAACTCTGATTAAAAGCAAAAACAAAAACATACATACACATCAGAAAAAAACAAAAACTTCTTTTAGTTGTGCTCTTTCTTGCTGACCAAACTCCACATCCTCCATTCCCCTTCTAATCTTATCATTTCCTTGTCCCTTACACAGTAATCAGCTTGTTCTCTGCCCCTCCTAATAGCCTTATTCCCTGCTCTCGCTTTTCCTTATGCTGTTTCTTCTAAGGGGAATGACCGACCTTCTTTATGCCTTATATCATTTCTTCTGTTATTGTACCATTCTTTAATTCTTTTACTGCTTGTTCTTTCATTACAGGCTACGTTACAAGTTTCCTCAGGGTAGTGACTGTATTTCCTGCTGCATCTTTGAACTCCATTTAGTGTGTGACACCACACCTTGTGTATAGTAGGTACTCACCAAACATTTCTGAATTTGATTATTACTTCATACTTTCCGTCATTTATTTTTTATTGTGCTAAAATATATGCAACAAAATTAACCATTTTAACCATTTTTAAGTGTACTTCTGTAAAATCAAGTACATTCACAATGCTGTACAGTCACCACTATTGTCTCCAATTGAATGTTTTCATCTTCTCCAACTGAAACTGCACAGTAAACACTTAACTCCCCAGTACCCCCTTCCCACAGCCCCTGACCACCACCATTGTACTCTCTGACTCCATGGATTTGACTACTCTAGGAACCTCACTCAGCACAATGTCTTCAAGATTTATCTTTGTCGTAGTATGTATCAGAATTTTCTTTTTAAGCATGAATAATATTCCATTGTGGGTGTGTATATGTATGCACACACACCATATTTTGTTTGTCCATTCATCTGTCAACAGACACTTGGATTGCCTCCACCTTTTGGCTATTGTGAATAATGCTGCTGTGAACATAAGGTACAAATAAGTGTTCTAGTCCCCGCTTTCGGTTCTTTTGGGTATACTTGTATACCCAGAAGTGGAATTGAGGGATCATATGGTAATACTATGATTAATTTTTTATGTCATCGACACACTGTTTTCTACAGCTGCTGCACCATTTTACATCTCCACCAGCACCTTGTGAGGGTTCCAGTTGCTCCACATCCTTGCCACCACTTGTTATTTTTATTTTCAGTTTTGTTTTTTTAATAATAGCATGCTAATGAATGTGAGTGGTATCTTATTGTGACTTTGATTTGCATTTCCCTAATGATTAATGATGTTGAGTGTCTTTTCATGTGCGTATTGGCCATTTGTATATCATCTTTTTTTTTTTTTTTTTTTTTAAAGATTTTTTTATTGGGGAATTGGTGGAGGGGAACAGCGTTGGGGAATCGGGGAAGGGGAACAGACAAGTTGCTGTCTTTTTGTTCTTCAGTTTAGTTGCGGAGGATGTTGCTTCACTGTTGGTATCGTCATTGCGCTCTTCCCGGATGAGGCAGATCGGTCGCTGGCCTCTGGATGTCGCTCACCACGGCTATTGGCAGCTCACGCTGGCTGCCAGCCGCTCACGCTGGTTGTGGGCCACTCACTGCAGCCTATGGCAGCCCACTGCAGCAGGGGCTGCAGCCCACACCATCACCGGGGCTCACACAGCCCAGCTCCAGGTGGAGCTGTTGTTAGTTGTAGAGGGCAGTGTCACTGGCCCTCATGTGGGATCCGAACCGGGGCCGCTGGCATCCCAAAACCAGCGCTTAACCTATGCGCCACTCGGCCGGCCCGTATATCATCTTTGGAGAAATATCTATTTGAATTCTTTGCCCATTTTTTTAATTGGGTTGTTTTGTTGTTGTTGTTGTTGTTGTTGAACTGTAGTTCTTTATATATGCTGAATATTGACTCTCCCCCGCATCAGATGTATCATTTGCAAATATTTTCTCCCATTGTGGATTCCCTTTTCATTCTGTTGATAGTGTGCTTTGATATTCAAAAGTTTTAAGTTTTGATGGAGTCCAATTTGTCTATATTTTCTTTTGTTGCCTAGATTTTTGTTGTCATATCCAAATTATCATTGCCTTCCCCCTACATTTTCTTCTATGAGTTTTATAATTTTAGCTCTTATGGTTAGGTCATTGATACATCCTGAGTTAATTTTTGTATGTGGTGTAACATAAGCATCCAAATTCATTTTTATTGCATGTGGCTATCCAGTCTTTCCAGCAACATTTGTTGAAAAGACTGTATTTTCTCTACTGAAGAGTCTTTTTCTCATTCATATTTGATTGAATGACCAACATTATCAACTGTCACAGTTGTAATTGTAGTAGGTTTTAAAATGTTTCCTCTTACTGCCTTGTCTTAAAAGCTTAAAACTTGCTTATGCTTTCTTCCTCACTTGAAAATAAGAGGAGGACCTGGGAAGACATATAACTTGAAAATAGAATCATTATTTATCATCTCTTTATTTCTTAGTAGCTGTTTAGATTTAATAACGCTCTTTGCTTTGTACTTTACCTTCTTGCTTTTTGAAACACAGTAGAAACATTAGAATGGTATACTAATTTTTAAATGAAGGCCCTTGTGTATGTCTGAAATATTGTTTTTAATTCACTTAGCCCTTCTGGGCTTTTGATGTCTTTAAATGAGAAGCCTAAGCTAAATGATCTGTCATATATTTTTTACACTGGAAATTCTGTGATTCTAGGAACTTGTGAATGGCTTTTGAACAGTTAGTAACAGTCCAGTGGGGAGTAGAACATTTTTATCATATCAAAGAAATACATTAAAATGGATATCCCCCAAAATATTTTGTTTGTCCACACTTTTGGTGTTTTCTCCATATATGAACAGAAGTTTTAAGCATAGTTAGGTTACTTGTTTTCAGTGGTAAAAAACTTAGTTTCTAAGTATTGTGGTTAGTAGTATTACCATTTTAATTTTCGTTATGCTTTAGGGAGAAGGGACATAAGTTCATGTATATGAAATTTGCACATGAAGAGAGATGGCTGCTAAAAGCCAGGTGAAAAGACAAGGATGGAACAGAGGCAGACACCTCTCTTCTGTAAAGTCAGAAAATTCTACAGTCTAAAAAGAGAGTTTTTGAATACTTTACCCGACTACATCTTTGCAAGACCCATGTTTGTATGCTGCACATGCATATATCAGATTGCCAAAAAGCCATTTTTCCTCATCTTATTTGTGTGTTGATGTATAATTGTATAAACTTACCTGTTAGCCTGCAGTTCATTGTAATATGGTTGAATTCATTTTACTTTGTAAAATTTTTGTCATTGCTCTGATTATCTCCTATCTTTTTTAGACCCTTATGTGGAAATGCAAATGATAATAGCTAGTGTTTATTGAATGCTTGATACATTTGGTTTAAATTTATTATTGTTTTCATATCTTTTCAAAGAAAATGATGTTTTAGTGATGGTATTTTATCAGGAACTATTATAGATGCCCTTGAAAGGGGTTAATTCATTACATACAGTGATTTCCTAAGAACATTAAGGATTCATTCTCTTGGTTGAAAAGGGTGACTGGATAACTAGGAGGACAGGGAAGATAGGGAGACTTTTTAGAGCTTTTGAATTGTGGATTTTCTGGATCTATTATCATTGGTACTAAATTATTAATAATAAATCATTTTTAATTAAATGAATGAAAGTGCTATATTAACTTTAAAACCTTTCATTTGGAATTCCGACTCATATATTTTGAAGAAGAAATAAAAGTCTTGGCTCTATGAAGTATTAAATCAAATAACAACAGTGGTTTTATTTATGTGTATATATTCTGGATTGCAGAAACAAATTGGACTGCTGCTAGCCATTTTGAGCAGCGGTACTTACATAAAACTGAAATGGGAAATAAATCTGTCACACAATAGCAAAATTTGGGGGTACATCTGTTTAAGTAGAGAATGTCCTTAGTTTGGTAAAAGGGACAGAAATGCAGTCTTCTTTGGAGACTGATGAAAAATAATAGATATAATAAAGAATGATGTGCTCAATGAGTGACAATTCAAATAGAGGAAGTTTAATGGGAAGTGATTACATTAGTAGCAGATGGAATTGCTTCCTTACTGGAAATCCTAGAACAGCTGAAGTTTATTTATCAGATTTAGAGTCTGATAAAAAAAAATGAAGAGATTTGTTTATTTTGTGTGCTGTTGTGATTCTTACCATGTCTTTTGGCTATTTCATTTTTGCTAGGCTATTTTTATGATTCCCACAAACCCACCACCAACATTCAGGAAGCCAGAACTTTGGTCTGATGATTTCACCGATTTTGTCAAAAAGTGCCTAGTGAAGAATCCTGAGCAGAGAGCTACTGCAACACAACTTTTACAGGTCAGTGCTTATGCCGCTAAGGGAAGGATATTTTCTTTATACCTTTTAGTTTCCTGACATTGACCAGGATTGTTGTGAGTTTCATTAACTGATTTATAAAGATGTAAACCTCCCAGGAAATCATGGATTGATAAAGACACACACACTTACTGCCCCCATTCTTCTGTATGTTCTCTGTGTGTCATATTTTTTATTTTCCCAAGTTCAGCATTTTCTCATTTCCCTTTTCTCTAGGTTTCTTTTGTTTTTGTTTTTTTTTTGTTGCTGTTATTATAAACTCTTTACCTCTAAAGTTGTTTTAAAACAAAGCTTCCCGGGGTTCTCATTTCAGAACTGAATTCTTATCTCCATTGTTACTATTCATGTTTTTTCCTGATGTGTTATTATTCCATGACCCAACATTTCTTCCTTGACTTTTTGCTCTATTATAAGATATGTAAATACAAGATCCCTGAACTCTTTGAAAAGATCACATGTAAGTACTTGTTACAAGATTACCTAAATGAAGAGTTTCATTATCCCTGCTACAAGTCGACTTTTTTTTTATCTGCCTTGAAATTTAGTGCAAGTAGAAATAATATAATACTTTTAATAAGTATTTGTGAGTCTTTATTTTCCCAACAGAATTGGCTCAGATCTCTAAGTGAATAGTAAATATGCCTCACATTAATAAAACTAGATATTTGGAAAATAATTCTTATTATTAAATGACAAAAGATTCAAAACGTGGTTCTTACAAAGAGTGATTTTTTCCAAAGCACTATTTTTAAAAAGGGATTTGTTGAGGGGTATAGGAAACAGGCTGTTAAGTATAATGTTTATTGTTACGAAAATGTAACTTAGTAATCAATCTCCATGGAAAGCAATTTAGCAGTGTCTATCTAAAGTAAAATATCACATATCCTTTGACCCAGCAATTACACTTGTAGAAATTTACCCTACAGAAAAATCTAGCCATGTGTGAAATAACATGTGTAAAAATATTCATAGAACATTGTAATGGCAAAAGATTGGAAACAATATAAATAGCTGTCAACAAATTGGAAACAATCTAAGGTCCATCAAGAGGAGTGATTGGTAAAATACACCTATACACACAAAAATATGTATATGCATATGTCAGTGCTTGTAGTGGAGTAGCTCTGAAAAAATAAGCGAAAACTGGCCTCCAGAGAAGGCAACTGTATGGCTGAGAAGCAGGAGTAGAATGGAAACTTGCTTTTTGCTGAATGCTCTTTTTGAGCCTTTTGATTTTTTTATGGGCAACTACTACCTTTCAAAATTAATTAATTGAAACATTTATGTTATGTTGAAATATAGTCAGCATTTCAAATGAATTTTGAGCACATAAATCAAGGGCCTATTGGTATTGTTATTGTATTGAGTATCTAAATTATTGAACCCCAAAGAAGGCAAGAAAGGAGAGAGGGAAAACCCAGAAAAAGTGAGACAAATAGCATAAAATATGGTGGCGAAAATAAATACAAATACATCTGACAACTGCTTTCTTGGATTCTTAAGAAATTCTGGTGTTTTTACTTAGAGATTTTAGGATGGAAAAACATTTAAGAAATATCCTAGTATAATTCCCTAATTTTGTGGATGAGTGTACTGTGGCCCAGAAAGGTTAAATGACAGAAGATCACACCACAATGATTAAGTGATTTGGGTTTATTCCATTTGCCCCCTAATCCCATTCTTTACCCTTTCCTCACTTGGCTATCTGCCCAGGAAGATGGCATGGACTATATTAACAAGTTCTGTTACTCTCTACCTTCTAGTTGAGTTTAGCCCAAGCATCCTTGTTTATAATAAGGGCAAACAATGCTCCTGGTTTTGTATAGTATTATATGTAGAGCATATGAGCCAATATTTGCTTTCTTGTTGACCATTCAAGTCCCTGTGTTATAATTTTGTGTCCTTGTCTGGCCCCATAACTGACCCCTTGTTACCTCTTTTTGTTCCCCATATAAATACTGAAATAATAGACTTGTATTTTCTCATACAGACCATGCTTTTCCAATCTTCTGTACCTTTTCTCATGCTGTTCCCCCCAACCCTCTCATTTTAAGGAATCCGTCTTCCCCTCAACCAGCAGGCTCCTTCTTACTCATTGTCTTATTGTTTTTAATTTAACTTAGATGCTCCCCAAGAAAACCTTCCCTTCAGCCTTGTTTAAGCCAGTTGTTCCTCTGTATTCCCATAAGCATCCTGTGTATATCATTTATCATATTAGAATGAAATAACGTATCTGTGTCATTGTCTTGGATTGTACCTAATCCAAGTTCAGAGGCTGTGCCTTCTGGGAGGGGACTGCTTTTACACCCCTGGTATCCATTGCTTCATACATTGTGTATTGCATTGAAGATGTGTTTATTTAACATAACAAACTTATGACTTACAAAGTTTTTAAAATAAGATAATTATCTTTAGTTTCATTAGAGTCTCATTAGATTCCTTCAGAGCCTTATTCTACTGGACTCCTAGAAAGCCATTCTGTCTCTTTAAGAGTTTTGCATGTCTTATATGTTATGAATTAAATTATATTTTAACTCACAGAGAACAATCTTACTGCTAAGTTTTAGTGGACACGTGTCTATAGCCTATGTGTACAGATTATACCATATTGTTGTAGACTCAGACAAATAAACAATTAAAAAAAATTCATGCTGAATTTTTTAATAGTGGTTTATGTTCTATGACACACAATAGATAATTGTGTAAGTTTAAAAGAATCATAGACTGTGAAGGTCCTTTGAGATGGTGGGGTTGAACTCTTAGTAGTTTTAAAAAGATGAGGAAATTGAAACCCCAGAGATATTAAAGGACAAGGTGGCACTAGAGTTCCTGATCTGAAGATGATCCTTGTACCTGCTGGTTGGCAGATTAAAACTTGAAAGTCAACTCCTGTCCTAGGCTGGCCTCCTATGAGAATGTTAGATTGACTGAGATCCACCATTATTTGAATTAGCCCTGGGCTTGGCTGTAACAGATGGTATCATGGGGTTACTCTGTGAACTCCCATGGTGTGTGACTTATTCTTTATTTTACCAGTTCAAGTGAGGAGTAGTTTTTCTTTTCTTTTCTTTTTTTTTTTTTTGAACAGATATTCAATACCTTTAAGGTATGGAGGAAAAGATTATCACAATATATCATTCCCAAAAGCCCAACTCTGCAAATGCCAGTTTTGTTCTTATAGGACTCAAAAGTTCAATGTCATTCCCATTATAGTCAGAAAGTAGAACAAACCCTCAAAAAAGAAGCAAAAAAAATGCCAAAATCTTCCCCAACAAGTTATTTTTAATCTGTGAAACAGAATTTCCTTACAAATTAAGCAGTTTTTTTAGTAGTGACATTTATCATTGATATGATCTGTTTGTTTAATATGATTATAGTCAGAAGTTAAGTTGGGCCTGTTAGTTTTCCAGAAATTGAAAAAAGCACCATTGTTAAGAAAGAGAAAGATTTGAATCCATCTTTTTGGGACATGTAAGGTAAGAGAGCAGTCTCACAGTATAGAATCTATGGATATTGCTATGGATAGTTACCAGTTCATCTACCTTGCTGCCCCTCGCATTTATAATTGTCTTAAGTACTTCCTTTTCATCCATATCCAACAGTGTTGTAATATTTGCTTTAACCTTTAAACAACTGAGAAAACTCAAAAGAGTAAGCAGAGTCTCCCTATTTTTGTTCTTTTCATTGTTTTTTTCTCCTGATGTTCCAAGGTTCCTTCTTTTATTATTTCTTTTCTGTTTAGAGGACTTCCTTCTAGCCATTCTTTTACGATAGGTCTCTTGGTTTTCCTTCATCCAAGGATGGCTTGTTTCCTCTTCATTCTTTGTTTTGTTTTAAATTTTACTGGGGAACAGCCGTTGCCATTGGAGTTGACTCTTTTTTAAAGAGGGCGCAGCTCACAGTGGCCCATGCGGGGATCGAACCGGCAACCTTGGTGTTATTAGCACCACACTGTAACCAACTGGGCTAACTTGTCACCCCATTTCCTCATCATTCTTGAAGGATATTTTTACTGACTGTATAATTCTTGGTTGACAGTTCTTTTCTTTCAGCACTTAAAAAATGTTGTGCCACTTCCTCCTGACATCCATGGTTTCTTAAGAGAAATCTACTGTTACCCGAATTGTTTATCCCTTGCTCTTTTCAAGATATTTTTGGTCTTAATTTTCAGAAGCTTAATTATGTGTCTTGGTATGGATTTCTTTAGATTTGTTCTGTTTAGGGTTTGTTCAGCTTCTTGAATATGTAGGTTTATAGCTCTTGACAATTTGGGGAAGTTTTCATCAATTATTTCTTCAAACACTTTTTCAGCCCTACCATTTTGCTCTTCTCTTTCTAGGACTCCACTAACACAAATGTTAGATCTTTTGTTTTAGTTGCACAGGTCCCTGAGGTTCTGTTCATTTTTATTCCAATCTAGGTTTTCTCTGTTGTTCATATTATATAATTTCTATTCTATATTCTAAATCACTGGTTCTTTCCTCTGTCCTCATTCTGCTGTTAAGCTCATCCATCAAATTTTAAATTTTGGTTATTTTTCAGTTCTAAATTTTTTTTTTTTAATATCTCTTTTCTTTGCTGATACTTTCTAATTTTTCATTTGTTTACAAGGATGGTTGTAATTGTTCATATCAGCATTTTTTTGTGATGACTGCTTTAAAATCATTGTCAGATAATTTTGACATCTGTGTCCTCTTGTGTATTTATTGTCTTTTCCCATTTAATTTGAGAGTCTCCTCCTTGCTATTTTCATTTGGTATTTCCTCATTTTCTATTTTGTGCTTTCAATTCTGCTTTTTTGATTATATTATTCTTGATCTTTTTATGTTGACTAATATTTGATTGCCTGTCTTTGACTTTTATCCCAGTTTCTTTTCAGTATGCCTCTTAGGGAGACATGAGTTGGATTTAAATATATCTCATATATAAAGCATGTAGTTGAATTTATCTTATGAACTGATTGTCTTATAGTACTTCATAACTAAAATACTATTCAATAACTGGAAATTCAACCCATTTATTTACATTGGTATATGCTAATATTTTAATCACAGTTGTCATGTTTTATTTTTGATAACTTGTTTTCTCTGGGTTTTTTGTTGTTGTTGTTCTAGGTTTTTTTTAATGTTGCTTTGCATTTTTAAATTTTATCACCCATTACTTTAAAAAAGACTTTAAAACTGTTCTTTAAGAGTCTGCTAGTGTGTCTGATCAAACTTCTATCAAGAGTGCTCAAATAATATAGCCTGTTCTTGAAGTACCCTTTTAAATTCATTAGCCAGTTCCTCTTTGTTGGTCAGAATTACATCTGTATTGAAAAAATGAGTTCAAATGAAATCAGACATACTGAGATTTTGAAATTAAAAATGTTAAGCTCTATAGAATAATAGTAGTGTAACACTGTGTAGTCAGTTCACAATTAACTGCACAAAGTTAAGTTTGCAGTAGACTGGATGAACCATATACAGGGCATTGCTTAAAGATAAAACTGTGGCTTGGAGGATTGGCTTATGATTGTTCCCTGAGAAGATAAAGTATAATACAATTTGAGATTTCTGTGCTTTTTTAAGAGAGATACAATTCTCCTGATCCCCAGTTTTTGCAGTGTTGGTCTTCTTCTATTTCTGATAATATATAGTCACTAAATCCTTACAAGTACTTTCATCAGATTCACTTTTTCTTCTCAATTGAGGCAGCTATTTCTTTTGAACCCAGGTTCTTAATAATTAACAACTGTATTTATTATAGTTTCTTCCCACTGTTTTGTTTCTAAATTCTGCTGCAGAATTATGCTATCAAAGACATTGTTTTGTTTATGTAATTAAAGTGGCTCTCAGACAAAATTTACGCCTCTCATGCTAAGCATTTATTCTTACCCCACTGTGGCCTGTATCTAAACTCACAGAATACCATTTCTCTAAATAGGGTTCCTGTCTTGGCTGGCAGATCTTCCCACTGTGTTCTGACATAACACCTATCTTGGTGTGTTTGTTCATATTGTTCATACTTTTCCTCCTCCCTAAAATGGTCTATTCTTCTGCATGAGGCACTTGAGATTATTCTCACTGATTCTTCTACTTTTATTTATATCTCTTAGTCATATAGGTTGTGCTGCACTATCATAAATATAACTTGTATGTCACCTTGTAATTTTTTTGTATGTGTTTGTATTGTATTCCTTTTTCTAGATAATAAGTCCCTTAATGGCAACGAGTATATATCTTCAATCATTATTTTTTATGACCTTTCCTCCAGTGTTTCTCAAAAATTTTCAGAGTCTTCCTTCTCATTGCTCTCCATTCTCTAGGGCACTCTCTTTGTTTTCCAGCTTAGCAGAAAGAGAATAAATGAATGAAGAGTGCACACTCCGTATCTTAAGGCCCAGATCAGGAAGTGGAACACAACGGTGAAAACCACATTCCAAATTCCATTGACAGAATTCAATCACACAGTCACAACCAGCTGAAAAGGAGGCTGACAAGTGTAGGATTTAGCTGGGCAACCATACATCTAGCCACAATTCTATTTTGTTGGATCTAGGAGACTACGCCACAGCCGTCTTATTAGAACTTAATTTATCTGGGATTACACTATAACTATTATAATAGAATTTATTGGTTCTTAGCAATCAATCCTAGTAGTTCCGTAATCTGGTAAAATTCTTATTCTTACTTTTCTCAAATGTCACAATTTTAAATAGTCACAATTTTAAATTCTCTTCCAAATGTTTGTAATTTCTTCTTTAGCACTAATTTTTTTTTGTCTGTAAGAATATTTTCGTGTTCTATTGATCTTTATTGAAATAGCTCAGATGGCTTTTACCTAACTCTACTGACATATAATTATGAAAATTACATTTTGAAACTGTATTGCTGCCTCAAAATAAGGTTATCTATCCCAAATTATACTTATAATCTTTCCCTCTCTTTCTTTCACACCCTTCCCTCTCAGTAAAAGTCTTCAAAAGCCCAGGTCTGTCTAGGCTGGTGTTTTCCATTGTGTTTATCAGATTTGTAACAAACTAAGATATTTTAGCTAGATCAGGTGGTATAAAAAGAAGTGAAAAGTTGTTTTATATATATTACAGAAATTAATATTTATTTTCCAAAAATAAATATTTTATTGCTGTTTTTTATTTCTCTATTGGAAATGATTACATTATTCAAGACATTAAAAAATAGAAAATAAGTAAAAGAAGTAACAAAACAGTTGCCCTTCTTTTGAACACTGAATCTGGCTGTCAGCTTAAGATGAATTAAAATCTGTACCTAAAACCAAATTTTATTTTTATATGTAATATACCCACCAATCTGGTTTTTTTTAAGTTTTTATCTTTTTTACTGCATAATCTACTACACTTCCTTTAGACAATTATATCTTTAAGGTAGTTTTATTAATGTAGTTTTATTAACAGGATTGCATTTTTATGTGTGTACTTTACTGTTTTTTTAAAAACAAGTAAATCTAAAAGCAAAACTTTTATTTCTAAAGCAGCTGAAATCTTCTCTATTTTTAACCTGTACATTTAATTCTGGAGGAAAGGACAATCATGGAAGCTTATGATCCTGGTTTGCATTTACAGGTTTTTTAACATTGTTTTAAGATATAATTCAGAGAAATCTTTTATATTTATACCATTATATTTTACTTTTCTAGCATCCTTTTATCAAGAATGCAAAACCTGTATCGATTTTAAGAGATCTGATCACAGAAGCTATGGAGATCAAAGCAAAAAGACATGAAGAACAGCAGCGAGAATTGGAAGAGGAGGAAGATAATTCGGTTCGTAATTACCCTCAAAAACTTGATTTGTTTCTTCTGAGTCATTTTTCTAATATTTTGGGTTTTTCCTTTAAATATATCAATAGCACTTACTGTTTTATTATACAAATGAGTTATGTTTGTTCTTTAAATCTCAAAATAAATTTTCTTTGCATAAATATTTGCTACCCTTTTCTGTTTCTTAAGAATTCGCGATTAGTGGAATGTGAGGCTGATGACACAGTAGGCTTTTACAGTATCTAGTATCGAGTTGACACTAAACTTTGTGTTTGTTGAATAAATGTTATCTTGAATTTGATCAGTTTTGTGTCATATCTTCTGGAACGTTCTTTTAACTTGTCATCAACTATATTGTAGATGGAGAGTATCACAGTAAAAGATGGGTTACTAGAGAAATCAGGAGGGACATATAAGGACCTAGCAGATTAAACCAGTTTATTCCATTTACTTCATATTGGTGCATCAGTGCATTTTAATAGCACTAAAATAATTATATTTACATATCACATTTTATAATGTCTAATCTGTTCTTCACTATAATTTTTTTCTATTTTCAAATTATACATTTTTTTCTGGTTAAAGATATAGAAATTAATACCTCTTGGTATTCAGATAGTCATAAAATCTGAAAACACAGATATTAATTTCATTTTTTTACTGATAGAAAATACCTTTGATAATAATATCTATGTTTTCCTATAGAAGTTTTCTTTTTAAATAGTTTTTGTATACAAATAGTATTATTTTGCTAATAAAAATTTAGCTTTAGTTTCAGAGAGTAGTTATGCAATTTTGATTTCTTTTGAAATTATTTTAATCTTTTCATTAATTATTAAACCTTGTTTTATATGGTAGCCCAGGACAAGGACAAGTGTACATCTTTGCAGAACTGATTTATAATCATTTTCTTTAGGTATTGGACTGCAGCAGTTATTCATTTGGCAGTGACTTTGGACTGCCAGGTACACAGATGCTTTAAGGTTATATTCTAGATATTAAGCTAATTCACCATTAAATTTTTTTTTTTTTTTTGAGGGCAGTGTCACTGGCCCTCATATGGGGGACCGAACCAGAGCTGCTGGCTTCCCAAGCCAGCGCTTAACCACCGCGCCACTTGGCCAGTCCTCACCATTCAAAATTTTAAATAGTCATAAAGATTTTTTTTTCATAAGTTTGTGATTGTGTATTAATTCTATAAAGAAAAATAAGTGATATGAGATGATGTAAAGACCTTGGTTCTTGCTCTCAAAGGGTTTTATAGTTTCCACCCTGGGTTATTGTGTGATGATAGAAGTTATTTTTTTATTTCTTTCCAATTACATTTGTAAATGTTAATTTTTTTGTAGTTTCAAAAGTACTTTTATCACATGCTATTTCATTTGCTCTTTAAAAAAGTAAGATTGGTCATGTGTATATTATTTCCCATGTTTCAGTTGAGTGAAATTATGTTAGGAGAGAAGTGATTTACTAAAGTTTACAAAGCTGGTGAGGAACCAAGGATAAAACTAACATTTTTACTATTGAGTTTTCATTCTCCTTTATTAATACTTTTTGCTCACTTTTTAATCAAATATTTGTTAGTACTTCTAAAAATAAACAATATTGGCTTATCAGAGTTAGACAATTTCTGATAAAGTTATGTTCTCAATAAAGTCTAGTCTTTGTCCCTTTGTGGTGGTCCCATTTGCCTTTTCCTCACCTCATGCAAGCTTCTTATGAGCACTAGACTAGTGAAATACCTTTAATTAGTGGTCAGTGGACTGGAGATTATTTTTGTTTTGCTCTTATCTTTCTATATTTAATTATAGGCTGGTTTGTATTTTTGATGGATAATGAAGCATTGACTAACCCACAATTTACCAGTTTTTACTAATTTTTCAGAACTTGCAATATAGTCACTTTGGTTACTTTCTGCTACTTTGATGATCTGTTTCTTCACTCACTGTTTTCCTCTCCTTCACTGAGCTCCTTCCTGCCCCACTGATCTTATTTCAGATTTTTTTTTTTTTTTTAAGATTTTCTTGGGGAATAGGAGGAGGGGAACAGCGTTGGGGAATCGGGGAAAGGAAACAGACAAGTTGCTGTCCTTTTGTTCTTCAGTCTAGTTGTGGAGGACGTCACTTCTCTGGCCCATGTTGGTATTATGATCATTGCACTCTTCCTGGCTGAGGCAGTCAGTTGCTGGCCGTTGGACGGCCACTCACGGAGACTCACGGCAGATCTTGCCGGCTGCCGGCTGCTCACGGCAGCCCAGTTCCAGGTCGAGCTGTTGTTCACCATCTTAGCTGTAGAGGGCACAGTGTCACTGGCCCATGTGGGAACCAAACCGGCGGCCCTGTTGCTCAGAGCTCATACTCCCAAGCCAACTCTTAACCAACTGAGCCACTCGGGCGGTCCCAGATTTTTATTTTTTTAATATGACAAAGACCTTTCCTTACTCAGGGCCTTTGCATATGCCATTCTCTCTGCTTGAAGCAGTCTCCTTCCCAAGAACTCATTGAATGACCAAGTTCTTCTCCTATTTTGGGCCCCAACTTTAAATATCATATCCCCAAAACTTAGCAGTTTAAAACAACACACATTTATTATTTTGTGGTATCTGTAGATGATTATTTCAGGAGTTGGATGATTCTGGCTCAGGGCCTCTCATAAAGTTGTAGCCTAAATGTTGGTCAGAGCTGCAGCAAACTGAAGGCTTGACAGGGACTGGAGTTTCAAGATAGCTCTCTCAAGGCTGATGGCAGGCTGCCTCAGTTCCCTACCAGGTGAGACTCTACATAGGGCCACGTAAAAGTGTTCACAGCATGGCAACTGGCTTCTCTAAGAGGGAGGGATCCAAGAGCGAGAACAAGGAGGAAGCCCCAAAGCCTTTTATTACGTAGTCTGGGTAGTTGCAGTTACTTCCACCGTGTTCTATTTGTTAAACGAAGTTACTGGTTATAGAAAATTGTGGAGTTGGGAGCTCTAAGAATCATTGCCTTCATAGAAGCAACCATTACGCAGAAACTGACAAATCAACTTTTTCAAAATACTGGGCTCTTAATAAAAACTTACAGCAATCAGGGAAGTGCTTACTGAAGAAAGGGGCTGCTAAATTTGGTAAGAAAGTATTGTGGCATTTTTGGTTACATGCCTGCCATCCCCAATTTTCTAGTTCAGCGACAGTCATGGAACAGTGGCAGAGGTTGATGGCAGGGGAAAGGAGTAAAAACCTTGCTCTTACAAACGTGCTTTTTGTATTTTTAACTGTCTGGCACTTCCCTGAGAGACAAGCACAGAGGCTTGCCTTTGTTTTGGTCCCCTTGAGCCAGAGCAGCCTCTTGAATGCTGTCTCTCAGAAACGTCTAAATCTTCTAGAGCTAATAAACAAGTTTGGCAAAGTTGCAGGGTGTATAAGATCAACACAAAAATCAGTTACATTTTTCTACACCAGTGATGAACAATACAAAAAGGAAATTAAGAAAACAGTTTCATTTACAATAGCATCCAAAGGAATGAAATACCTACGAATAAGTTGAGCTAAGGAGGTGAAAGACTGGTGCAGTGAAAAGTATAAAACATTGCTGAAAGAAATTAAAGAATAGCTAAATTAATGGAAGGATATCCCATGTTCGTGGATTGGAAGACTTAATATTGTTAAGATGGCAGTACTCCCAGAGCAACTTACAGATTCATCTAATCCCTATCAAAATTCCAGTGTGTGTGTGAGAGAGAGAAATGGAAAGCTGATCCTCAAATTCATGTGGAAACATGGGGCCCCAAATAGTTAAAACAATATTGGAAAAGAAAAAGAAAGTTGTAGGACTCTCTTTCTTGGATTTGATGTTTGCTTGGAAGCTTTTTCATAATAGTAGCATTGTTTGCTGTCTACATAGGCTGGGGATTTACAAATCAGCAAATCTTAATTCATTTTCTGTTTAATTGTCCTTTCTTCGGTTTTCCCCTCTCCTTTTGCTTTTTATTATAAGCAGCAAGAAGAAACCAGGCAGCACCTTAAAGTCTGCCTGGAAATCTCCTTAGCTAGACTAATCAGTTCATTTAGGCACATTTTTTTACTTTTTCTATTACCTTTCTGGTTACTGTAGACAACAGTGTTCTAAATTTTCTGCCACTACATAGGAAGAATATCCTTTCTCCCAGCTTTCCAACATTTTCCTCACCATCCTGCAACCTCCTTAATGGCCAGCAGGCTTCCAAAGCTGTCCTATTGTGTTAGGTGTATGCCACTTAGATCTGTGCGTATTAAAGGTGAGGGGATTTAGGTTCCACCTGGTGAGGAGAGGACTGCATATCAGGTTTTTATTTCTTTTTGTTTTTTTCAAATAAACATTTATTCTCTGGAACCAAACTAGTATTTCGGGGTAAAACTATTATGTTCTTTTTTGTTGTTTTTAATTGAAATTATAAGAAAATAATTAAAAGTCTTGGTAGAGTCACACTTTGAGCAATATTCACATGCTTTACTTTAGATTATGTTCTCAGGCAGTAGCTTCCATCTTGACATCATTTTGTCAGTTGTTGCCCTGAATTTAAAATAAACACACACACACACACACACACATACACACACACACACACACACACACACACACACACACACACGATGATCACACCTGAACCAATTTATATTCAAAATTTCTATTTAAGTATTTTAAAACAAATTTTAAATGGCCAAATGTGTTTGGAAGAATTGGTAGAGATTTTTATAAACCTACTTACTAAAAATATATTTGAAGAAAATAAAGAAAAATTTGTTTTCTCATTTCTTCTTGAAAAGTAGATTAATAAGGGACATTTATATGTAACATAAAATTATTGATCACAAATTGAAATTCCTTAAAAAAAGAATTGATTACTTCTTCTCTTTCATTTTCCTCAATCTTAAAAAATCCTTATTCAGTGTTTACATAGTATAGTCGTAACTGTTATAAACACATATTGTGATGACATAATTTTTCTTTTTCTGATTTCTGAAACTAATAATTTTCTTAGCTTGTGTTACCGTTCTTGGTTGTTGTTAATTTTTCTATGTACCGATCACTAATTTGCTCTCAAATGCTACATTCCCACACTCTTTGCAAGAGATATAAACTCCTCTGTGTACATTCAAACACAGACAATTTATTAGTGTCATATTTTTTTTGGACTCATTCTTTCTTTATCCCTCTATCCTCCTCTAATCTGAAAACTGATTGCTTTTTAGAGTCTTGAGCGGCTTTCATCCTAAGACTTCCCTTCAACATCATCAGGGAAGTTCTTTTCCTTCTATTCTGTAATAGACTGCCTGTTGTCTAGATCTTGTCTTTCTTGTTTTACTTCCTTATTTTCATGTACTATATCTTCTAGGAGTTTGCAAACATTAGCAGTTTTTTTCAGACCTTTTATATCTGACTGTGTTTTTATTCTACTTTTACTGTTGATTGATTGAGTATAAAATTCTGAGTATGAAGTTCTGCATTGGAAGTAATGTTCCCTTAACATTTTGAAGGCCTTGCACTATTTCCTAACTTAGCAATAATGGTGATGACAAGACAGATGACATTCTGATACTTAATCCTTTGAATGTTTTACGGAAGTTTTTTAGATCTTCACTTTCTCCCTGTTATTTAAAACTTTCATAACGTGCCTTGGTGTAAATCTATTCCAGTCATTGTGAGGAGAGTCTTTTGGCCATTTCAATTTGGAAATATCCTTCTATTCTGTACAATTTTATTTTTGCTATTTCTGAATACTTTTCTCTCTGAAACTCCTTTTATTTGATTGTTGGGCCTCTTTGATTTATCTTTCAATGATCTTTTTTCTGTTTTTTGTTTGTTTGTTTTCTTGTTCTGTCTTGGAAGCTTCCACAAGTTTATCTTTTAACCCTTCTGTTTTTTTCATATCAAATGTTTAATTCCCAAGATCTCCTGCACTTCCTTATTGTTATCATTATCACTTTGAGTTTCCTTTTGTTCCCCTCTGTCAGTTTCCTTTGTGTTTGTTTGTTTAATCCCTGACATTTCACTTTATGGGTTTTCTTCGAACTCATCCTAGAAAAAGTGCTACATGCCTCATTGCTGGATATCACTATGGTCACCTTTGAAGTACTCCCCTTGGGACGCTGTGCACTCACACCAGCACCTAGTCCACCCTTCAAAACAATTTTGGAACTCTTTCTCTGGAATGGCCATCAGAAGTGTCGTTGTATTACCCTTGATGTCCTGAATGTCATCAAAATGTCGTCCTTTCAATATTTGCTTTATTTTTGGGTAAAGAAAGAAGTCATTGGGGGCCAGATCAGGTGAATAGGGAGAGTGTTCCAATACAGTTATTTGTTTACTGGCTAAAAATTCCCTCACAGAGAGTGCCTTGTCCGATGGTGCACTGTCATGATGCAAGAGCCATGAATTGTTGGGAAAAAGTTCAGGTCATGACTTTTCCACGCAGCCTTTTCAGCACTTCCAAATAGTAAATTTGGTTAACTGTTTGTCCAGTTGGTACAAATTCATAATGAATAATCCCTCTGGTATCAAAAGAGGTTAGCAACATCATTGCAACAAGTTTGTGAACTTAATTGTTTGAACTTCGTATCTGAGAGAAGCACTAAGGTTGCCTACTGTAAACTCTCTGTGTAAGAGTAGAACTACTTGACTTGTGAACCTTGCTGGAAAAGATGTTAGCATTCACTGCTCTGGAGCCTGAATTTGCTTGCTTCTTGTGACTTCTCTGCTTGCAAGCTTAAGTTTTGGGTTTCTTTGGTCTTCTGAGTTAGCTACTACTTATATTTATTTGCTTTCTGGCTTCCAAAATTTTTGACATTCCTGTTTGTTGTTGTCTCCTCCCCCATGCTCTTTGTCTTTATGAGCTTATCTTTTTTCTGTGTCTTTATTGTGATTTTGATAGGGCTTTAGGAGGGAAAAGCATAAACCCATGTGTTCAGCCCATCATTTTCATTGAAACTCCTGTCATTTATCATTTCTTGGATGTTCTGAATTATAATTTTACATATTGAGTTTTTAATTTGATGGTATTTAATATATCTTTATGAATAAATCTATAAAACTCTTCATATATTATAATGATTTTGAAATCCTCCAGTACTCATAAATTAGCACAATTTATAAAAAAATCTATTGTCTGTTCAATTCTGGTTTATCTGGATAATTTGTAAAACAACGTGATCTAAGAAGGGAAGAGAAAACTTATAAAAGATAACATTATAAGAAATCAGGACAATTTAAGGCAAGTCATATGAAGTCAATATTTGATAAGAATAGAAGCAAATGGATATTTCTCTTTTTCTGAACCACTGTGTCTTTTAGAAAATAATTTTCTTTATGTGGTGGAACAAAAGTATAATCTTGGGCCCTCCAGCCCCCACCCACCATAAGAGAACAACTGTAGAATTATCAGCTATTCCCTGATTCTGTGCTTGCCTTAACATCCATATCTGTGAAGCCAAGGTTCTTACTTTGCAATCTCTCCTTATTTTCATTCATAATTCATCTTGGTTACATTTAGCCAATGAAACTTGGTTGTTTTTGGGGGGCGGATTTGGGCAATGCATTTGGCCATAACCTGCTAGGCATGGTACTGGGGTACTGGCTACCTTTTAGGATGTGGCAGAAAATTTGGATGGATATTTTGATATCCTAGTTATTTTCATTGAGATTTTCCATTTTCCCCCCTCCTTTTTGATTATTTCAAAGATGAATGGTCTTTTCAGCATCGTGGGAGATCTGTATTGCCAAGTTTTCTTCTGCATTTATTTTTACCTCAGGGGACCAATATTCTTTGACAGCCTTTATAGTAGTAGCTATCTTTAGTCTTGACTGTGGATTAGTCCTTGTCCAGTGACTAAGCTAATATGATACAGAGCCAGTTTGTCACTGGACCATTGAAAAATTTCATACAGCTATAATTTGAAATAATGTAGATCAGATTTTTTTCCTGATTTCAAAATTCTAAAGTTGTGAAATTCACCATATTCAATTGCTGCATTATAAGAGATTTATATTGGATATTCAGTATTAATATTTGAGCCTATTGTAGATTCTGGTTTTCCATTTTGAGTGAGTGTCATTTTCAGAGAATTTATGGATTATACCAATATCAACTTATAATTTTTCCAGCCTTAATTCTACATAGTTCAGCTTATTAAAGTTAAAGTAAAATTTGTGGTCTAAAATTAAATTGACATTTCCGTCAACTCTCAATGTGACTTTTGAAAAGGAAACACTATATGATAACCATTTCAAGATATATATATATATATATATATATATATATATATATATATATATATATATATATATATATATATCTGTGTCCTGGGTAGCAATTATAAACAAATCTCTTTAAGTATTTTTTTGTTCAAGAAAGGTACAGGACATGATTGGAAATAATCCCTTATGAATTTGATTTTTATACCTATTATAGAAAAAGCTTTTCTGATGAGAATACGTCTTGACAAACTGACATGTTTTGATAGGTGCTGAGGTAATTGTACAGATTTTTAAAATTAAACAAATTGCAAACAGAGATTTCTGCAGCAGGTTAATCCCAATATCAAGGTTTTTGTGTTAGTTTAAGCATTGCTAAACATGACAAAGATCATCTTTTTTTGGCATTTCTGAGCATGTGATATAAATTTGGTGCTGAGATAGGTCAACTGTATTACATAGTAAGAAAGAATTTGTTTTCTGGATATTAGTGGGAGATATTCCCAAATCTATAGTGTGAGTTGATTAAGTAATATAACTATATTTGTTCATATTTAATGTAAATACCTGTATTAGCTGTAGAAAGTTCACTTTTTAAAAGATTATCTATTAACATAGTTGCTGTTTGTATTCAGTACAAGTTTAAAGTACATTTTGTTGTTACCAAGGAGCATTCATAGTAGGGTATAAAGCAAATCTGTGTTGTTTCTGTCATATAAGAGTTTAAAAAATCTTATCCAATAAAGGATACCTTTTAAAAAATAGGATATGCTTCAGGGCATTCTTTTTTTTTTTTTTTCATTTTGCATGTAAGTATTGAAATTTACTAATTTTCTAAATACCTTATTCTGAAAACAGATTCCAATAATTTTCTGGTTAAATAATGGAATGCAGAGTTCTTTTCTTTTCAGTACCAAAAAAAAATGTATATGTGAATCACTTAAAGCCTATATATTTTAGTTACCGCTAATGGAAAAATAATTCCTGTGGATTTATGATATTTAATATAATGAATGTGTAGAATATTCAGCAAATGGCTAGATCATTTGATCTCTCTTTGTACATTTAAACTACCTAGGTATTCGTTTTGGAGAAAAAAACAAACAGCATTTGGTTTTTACCCTGAGAACTTTCTGATTTAATTGATATAAGTTTAAGCCAAGGCATCAGAATTTTTTAAAAGCTCCCTAGCTGATTCTAATGTGGATAAAAACCAGTGATGGTCTAGGTTCTAGCATTGGGTGTGGTGACATAAATATTTATTCAAATTAAAAAGTGAAGAATTTCCTTCATTTTCTTTTTCTAAATTAAGTTTTAAGTTTTGAATAGTTTTAGGTTTATAAAATTACAAAAATAATACAGAGTTTTTATCTACCCCACATTCAGTTTCCCCTCTTAATAAATAACATATTAGTGTGGTTACATTTGTCACAATTGGTGAACCAATAACGATAAATAGTTTAAAGTAAAGTTCATACTCTATCCAGATTTAGTTTTTACCTAATGTCCTTTTTCTGTGTAAGGATCCATTCAGGATACATTACATCTCCTTAGGCTCCTCTTGATGTTACAGTTTCTCAGATTGTCCTTGTTTTTGAAGACCTTGAGATCTTGGAATAATGCTGGTTAGGTATTTTGTAGAATGTCCCTCAGTTGGGATTTGTTTGATTTTTTTTGTGTGTGATGGCACTGGGGTTATTGGTCTTGGGGTGGAAGACCACATAGGTGAAGGCTCTTTTCATCACATTATGTATCATGAATACTAAAGGAAAAACATGTGTCTTCTACACTCATAACACTGCTGACACCAGTTGTGTGAGTTTTCCACACTAAACAGTTATCCAGTTCCCTGTGGACACCAACTGGTTATCTTACAATTTAATTGGTTCTGACACTAACTACCCAGAGTTAGCACAGACCCCACAGGTTAAGGACTCAGTCCCAAAAATTGCCCCACACCTCAGATGTCCATCACAAGTCTGTACTCAAGACCAACTGGCTAGAAATCATAGGTTCCCACAGCCCCCTCCTCTGGTTGAGTAATTTTCTGGAATAGTTGACAGAATTTATGGAAATGTTTTAGTTACTGTTATTGGTTTATTACAAAGGCTATATAACTCAGGAACAGCCAAATGGAAGACACGCACAGAGCAAAGTATGGAGTTTCCATGTCTCTGTGCATGCCACCCTCCTAGCACCTCGATGAATTCACCAACCTGGGAGCTCTTATAAACCCGTTTAGGGTTTTTATACAGGTTCTTTTTTTTTTTTAATTAAAGTTTATTGGGGTGACAATGGTTAGTAAAGTTACATAGGTTTCAGGTGTACAATTCTGTAATACGTCGTTTATATATCACATTGTGTGTTCATCACCCATAGTCAGTTCTCCTTCCATCACCATATGGAGGTTCAATTACATAGGCATGGTTGATTAAATCTTGGCCATTGGTGATACACTCCATCCCTAGCCCCTCTTCCTTTCCTGGAGATCAGTGGTGTGGGCCTGAAAGTTCCAACCCTCTAATCACATAGTTGGTTCCTCTGGC
The DNA here is from genome assembly GCA_033961575.1 of Aselliscus stoliczkanus. Lineage (NCBI taxonomy): Eukaryota > Metazoa > Chordata > Mammalia > Chiroptera > Hipposideridae > Aselliscus > Aselliscus stoliczkanus. The sequence continues at coordinate 33,358,595 of CM066731.1, forward strand.
AACCAGCCCTCTTCTTCCAAGGGTCACTTCATTAGCATAAACTCAGGTATGGTTGAAAGGGGCTTATGAATCACAAAAGATGCTCCTCCCATCCCTATCACGAAGTTATAACGGTTTTGGAAGTTCTGTGCCAGAAACTGGGACAAAGACCAAATATATATTTCTTACCATATTGAAATATCAGACTTATTCTGTCAACATGACTTATCACTGTTGATGTTACCCATGATCACCTGGCTGAGGCAGTGTTTGCCAGGTTTTTTCACTATTTCCCCCTTTCCATACTGTACTTTTTGGAAGGAAGTCACAAAATATAGCACTCACTAACAGACTGGGGAGTTATGCTCCCCCTCCTGGAGGGCAGAGTATCTACATATGAGTAAAATTTTGGATGTCTTCTGCATGGATTTATCTATTCTCCCATTTATTCATTTATTCAGTCAATATATCTGTATGGACTCATGGTTATTTAGTTTACACTTTGAGTTATAACCCAATACTGTATTTTGTTGCTCAAATTGTTCCAGCTTTGGCCATTGAGAGCCTGTTTTAGTTGGCATCTTTGCTCCTTTGACATATCCCTATCATTGATAGTTTGGTTTTTGTTCTTTGTTTTTGTTTTTTGTATTTTCTTACTCTCTGACATTGTAAGATACTCCTGGCTCATTCTGTATATTTTCTGCCACAGTCCTGAATTCCTAGGAGCCTAGTTCCTTTTGTTAGACGATGGTGTGAGAAACCAAGATCTGGACTATAGGTTTGATAGTTGCTGTTGTAGGATATTGTTACTTACAGACCCCTCTCGTCTGACAAAGAAAGGAGATGCGTGTGTGTACCAGCTTGTGTATAACACATGTTTATAACTATGTATAAGCTAAACCTGAGTTCATACTGGTATCTCTAATTCATTACCACATGGACCATTCTGCCTCCCCTTGCTTGTTTATAACCCCCCCCCCCACTGCAATGGTGAGAAACCGAGCTCCCACCGTTCACCACCCGTTTACTAAATGTTTCAGTTCCTGTATACATGTACAGTGGTTTCAGAATTGTTAACCCATATTCCTCTGGGAAACAGCTTTATCAACTAGAGCACAGTGCTTATGTACAGTTCTTTTTGGTTTTAGTCTTACAGACTTTATTCACCCCAAAATTACCTACATCAGTCAGCACCTTTTTACCCCAGTGAAGTTCTTTCATACATTTGTAATACTGTTAGATTTTTTTCTTGTAATATGTGTTACGTTCTGCATTCCATCCTTGGATCTCCTGCTAAATGATTTTTTAAAATTTGCTTACATTAAGGTTCACCCTTTATAGTAAAGAGTTCTATGGGTTTTGACAGATGCATGGTGTCACGTATCTATCATTGCAGTATCACACAGAATAGCTTCACCACCCTAAAAAATTCCCATGCTTTATTTATTCAACTCATCCTCTACCCATGAACACCTTTCAGTCACTCATCTGCTTACCATCTATAGTTTTGCCTTTTCCATAGTGTCATATAATTGGAATTCTACATATGTAGCATTTTCAGACTGACTTCTTTCACTTATACATTTAAGGTTCATCCATGTCTTTTTTGTGACTTAATAGCTCGTTTTTAAAAACCGAATAGTATTCCACAGCATGGATGTACCACTTTATTTCTTCACCTACTGAAGAACATCTTGGCTACTTCTAGTTTTTGGCAGTTATGAATAAAGCTGCTATAAATATTTGCATACCAGCTTTTGTGTGGGTGTAAGTTTTCAAATCATTTGTGTAAATATCTATGAACATAATTGGTAGATCTTGTGTGTTTAGCTTTGTAAGAAATTGCCAAACTCTCTTTCAGAGTCATACTGTTTTGTATTCCCACCAATGAATACAAGTTTCTGTTGCTGAGCATCTTCACCAGCAATTCATATGGGCAGTTTTTTTTTGCATTTTAGCCATTCTAATAAGTGTTTAGTGGTATCTTATTATTGGTGTCATTTCAATTCCTAATGACAGAGATGATGGACATCTTTTTAGGTGCTTATTTGCCATTTATGTATCTTCTTTGATTAGGTATCTGTTCAGTACTTTATCCCATTTCTAACTGTTTTATGTTGTTTATTTTCTTGTTGATTTTTAAGAGTTTTGTGTTTATTTTGGACACAAGTCCTTCATATGATATGTGTTTAAATGTTTTCCTCCAGTCTGTAGTTTGTCTTTTCATTCTCTTAACAGTCTTTCACAGAGCAGAAGGTTTTGGTTTTAATACCCCCTGTCCATTTTTTTTTTCATGGATCTTGCTTTTGGTGTTTTATCTATAAACTCTCCACCAAACTCAAGGTCACATAGATTTTTATCCTATGCTTTCTTCCAGAAGTTTTCTGGTTTTGCTTTTATATTAAGGTCTATGATATATTTTGAGTTAATTCTTGTGAAAGCTGTGAGATCTGTGTCTAGTCTACATCTTTATTTTTGCATATGGGTGTCCAGTTGTTTAAGAGACGAACGATCCTTTCTCCATTGAGTTGCCATTGTGCCCTTTTCAAAGTACAGTTGACTGTATTTGTGTGGGTTTGTTTCTTGGCTCTCTATTCTGTTCCATTGATGTATCACTGATACATGTGTCCGTTCTTTCATCATTACTACACTTTGTCTTGATTACTGTAGTTTCATAGAAGTCTTAAAATTGGATACTGTGAGTCTTGAAACTATTTTTCTTATTCAGTGTTGTATTAACTGTCCTAGGCATTTTGCCTTTCTATATAATCTTTATCATTATTTTGTCAGCATTCACAGTTAGCTTGTTGGGATTTTTATTGGGATTAAATTGAATCTATTTAATTTAAGAAATTATATTGAGTCTTCGAATCCATGAACATGGAATGTCTCTGGGTTTTTTTAGATATTTGATTTCTTTCATCAGTGCACAGAGATTCTGTATATATTTTATTAGGCCTAAGTGTTTCTTTTGCTTTTGGTGCTATTAAAAATATTTTTTTGTTTGTTTGTTTTTAATTCCAAATTTTAATTGTTTATTGCTGGTATACAGAAAGCAAATGCTTTTTTGTATTGCCCTTGTATCCTGTGACCTTGCTATACTTGCCTAGTTCCAGGAATTTTTTTGTAGATTTTTTGAAATTTTCTACAGACAATCATGTCATATGTGAATAAAGATAGTTTTATTTGTTCCTTTCCAGTTTTTATAACTTTACTTTTTTCCTGTTTTACTGAACTAACTAAATCTCAATTGTCTTTTAATTTCAATATGTTTCTATATCCTCATTAGGTTTTTCATTTTCCCTGTTTCAGAGGGTGTATCTTCATTCATAAAAATTAGTAAATGTAATGTAAAATGTAAAGTAAATGTAATAACCTATTTTATGAACCTGTTTTATCTGTGTAAACCTCCAATTAATGGAATTGTTGTAGTCTTTTGTCTTTGGTGCCCTCTTGTGGAATTTTTATAAACTGCTTGTAACAACAGTTTTTAAAGGTGCTACTTTTATTTTAAAATATTAGATTTTATAATTTTATATATATTGTGTTAATCTTTTGACATGCTTTTGGCTGTGAGAGATAAAAGAAAAGTCATAGCTAAGGTTGCTTTTACTTTTAATTTATTATATATCAGTATTGTGCACAGGGGATGTACGATAATCTTTTGTTTGGAAACTTTTAATATAAGCCAAGAGCTTGTGCAGTCTTGCTTCGTGGAACCTCTGAAGTCCTGCCCACCCGCCTTCTCACCATTTAGGCTTGTTGTACTGATGAACAAGTCCTTTATGATTTTTGGAGATCCTGAAAGCTTTGATGTCACTTTAAAACATGTCTGTGAACATGCAGAAAGTTAGGATCTGCGAAGGCAGAGTTCCTGTTTGTTAAAGACAGGTATGTCCAAGACAGCAGCTGTAAAAGTTCTGCTGCTTTTGCAGTGAAATAGAAGGACCACCTGCTCATAACAATGGAAAGAAAGTTCATTCTTTGTACATAGAATTTCCGATACTGCAAATCTTAGTGGTTTTTAATTGGTGGATACCAATTTATTACTTTTTTCAGCCTGTCAGACACTGAAGCGGTGGTTAAAGGCAGCTATTTGAAGGAGATTATTTTTGATGTTTTCTTAGTAGTTCTGAGCTCAGTTGGGTTGAATATGGCATTCAGACTAGAGTTAACCCGTTGATCCTACTGTGGGCCATTTCACTTGTAACACAGAAAGAGTAGATACTATAGGGTATATTGATAACAGGGACAGTGGGTTAAATGCCATCCTTTACCATATGTGGAAGTGGTATTTGAAGGTAATGCTCTGTTGGGCCATATCAATACTTTCACCTTACTATACAAAAGAGTATTTTTTAGTTTAATGGTACATAGGGCTCTTCCATGATGTGAGACATCAAGCAAATGTACCATATTAGTACCCGTTGAGTTTTGCCTTTTTTACCTCAAGTAATGATGAAAATTTATTTATTGACACAGGTTAGCATGTTAGCATAATCAACAACTCCTGATTTAATTATGCACAGGGAGAGAAGTAAAAGATTCCTGCCACAGTTTTACCCCAATTTTATGCTCATTTCCTTGAAGTTTCATTGCACGTGCCTTCTTGACTTCTTTAAGACTTTTTTTTTTTTTTTGAGGGCAGTGTCACTGGCCCTCATATGTAGGACCCGAACCGGGGCTGCCGGCTTCCCAAGCCAGCGCTTAACCACCGCGCCACTCGGCCGGCCCTGTTGACTTCTTATTTGACTCTTTCATCACAAATTAATAATTAGATTTTAGTGTCTTCATTATATGCTGAAGTATCAAATTTCATTAAGTCATTTGGGGGGGGGTGTTACAAATAATTGGCATTGTGTATTTTATTTTCTGTCTTCATCTATTCAAATTAAAATCTTTTACAGGGGCCGGCCGAGTGTTGTGGTGGTTAAGCGCTGGCTTGGGATGCCAGCGGCCCCGGTTCAGATCCCACATGTGAGGGCCAGTGATACTGCCCTCAAAAAAAAAAAAAATCTTTTACAGTTTTCTCTTTAGAGTCAGTTTTGTCTCTTTAGGTTGATAATATGGGAGTTATTTTAGATCCATTATATTTGATTGTCCAGAAAGTTTCTAGAATATTTTGATTCTTCTTTCATGATTTCTTTCAGATTCAATTTGTCATTTCTGTTTCTATAGCACCCGTTTTAGCACAAGCTCTAATTACCTCAAATATGGATTTCAGTAATAACTTTCTGATTTCAGCCTTCCTGTTTCTAGTCTTCTCCTCCAATTCTACTTTAGTTTCTGAGGTAACTATCACTCTTCGGCCAAGCAACTGCCTCCCACTGTTTAAAGCACTCCATAAGCTGTAGGCTATTCCCTCAATGCAATCAAACTCACTGCTTTCTATTCTAGCCAGAATATTTCTTCCTTTGTGCTTATTTGTTGTTTGTCTTTTTTTCAATCTAGAATGCCACTGTCTACTCTCCTAATTTTTTTCCTAGAAATTTTTACCTTAGAAGGATCCAGCTTTTTAAGGAGACTAACTTAATTCTAAGGAGCAAGGGACTATTAATTCTGTTGTTTGTTGTTTCTACCCATTCTCAGTAGCTTGTTTATTAGTTGTTTATCTTTGGATTGTGAGCTCAAGTTTAGCTAGATTTTATCTCAGAATGATGTGAGTTCTGCATTGAAGGTTGAGGATGAGTCCCTTCAGGGTGGACTTTCATTTGTTTCCATCAGGTATTGGGGTGTTCCTATACTGGCACTGACTTAGGTTAATTTCTCAGCATGGGATTCCCCAGAGCATGTGGATAATGTTAGAAAGTCCAAACCTGTGTCTGTACATTCTACAGGAAGCACCCCTGCCTAGCACTCCCCATCTTTCCCTGTAGCCCAACTGAGATGGACAAGTTTGCGTGTCATCTCCTTGGCCTGTGAGTACATTTTTTTCTTGTCTACCTTTTCACTGAGGATGGAGATCTTCAAGATTCCCAACATCTACAGGGGTGTCAGTGCTATGGAGCTAACCCTAAAACTTATCTCTCATCTCCTTTTATCCACTAAAATGGATACTCCTCCTCCACCCCACCCTCATCATCACACGCTCCTAAGGCATCCCTACAGTCAGATTTAGTTTATTCTCACTTTGGTTTCCAGCTCTGTTTGGGGCCATTGAGGATTTCCCAGACGACTGATAATTGAAAGCTCAGTTATGCATTTTGTAGTATGTTTGCTGCGTTTATTGTTTGCTGTCAGTGCCATCCCTAATTAGCACCTCTAAGAGGTTTCAAAGAATCTAGGCCCCTATACTATTGCAACTTTTTACATAATTGGTTCACTTAGTATCTTACACATTCGTTTTCTTCCTGAAAAATAATTTTTCCATGCTGTAGCAGAATGCATACTCAATAGAATTGCCTAGTTGAATGAAAGCCCTTAAGATCACTGCTCTATACTGACAATGTGCTGTTACGTAATTATATTAGCAATAAAGATGTATTTAATTTTAAGAAGAGAAATAAAATAATTAGAATATTTCCAGTTAGGTTTCTGCTTAAGGAGTGATTGAATTTTCTCATTAATGTTGCAAGTGACAAATGCTTTCTAAAATGTTTGTGTAAATATCCTTAAAATCAGTGCAATAGTAGCTGGATAATTAGAACATCTTTTAAGGTACTAAAAGGTATTGCAAATGTAAATATACCTAATACAGAGTTTCTGATTATTCCTCAGACTGTGATAAGCATAAATCTGTCCTAGCAATGGAGTAGGATTTCCTAATAATGTTTTCAAATATTTGTATTCCATGTGGATTTTATGATTCATAACCTGGATTATCATCAGTACTCTGTTTTGCATTCCTGGCACATGATGACCACTGATTGAAAATGCTATTGTATTCCTTACTGGAGTTGGCTGCTTTCTGCAGTGGGAAGCATCTGTTCTGCAGATCTTTTTCTATAAAGTATCAACATGTTTTTCTCCTGCTTTTCTTTTGTGAGAAATAACAGAGACCATATAAATGAAGTATAGCTTTGGAAAAACATTATAAGTTTCTGTTTTATTGTACAAATGTAAAAAGTATCAAATTAAATTTTAACATAATCTAAAATATCTAGAATTTCAGAGTTAATGATTTTTAACAAGTAAAAAGTGTCACTGAAAAGTTTTTAACACCATCACCAAGTGAGTTTTCTAATTTCATATAAACTAGTTCTCATTCCATCTCTGCTTTATTAATTACTGTTTGGGTGCCATCCTCTCAGTAGTGAATTGAGTGCTCACTACTTGTTTCATTGCTGTTTTTTTTTTTACTGTCAGTTTATAAATTAGATTAGCATCCTTTAGCAAAATGACTATGTAAGTAAAATGAATAAGCAGTAAAAGCAACCCCTTCCAAACTTGATTAAATGTTTTTATAATTTTATAGATTATCTAAGCTAATTCTGTGAATTCAGAGGTACAGCCTTCTAGATTCAAAAGGATACATGCTGAGGACATGACATTGTCCTCAGTTCTATGCTTTGGTACTACCTTATAATGAGGGCTTTAACATTTATGTACTAGATCATGGAATGAAAACAAAACTGCACTGGCTACCAGGAATATAACTGTTAACAGTGTCTGGTTGCTGCCCTTATAGATTTTAGAGACTAATGGGGGATTTGGACAAGTCAAGTGTATAGACAATTACACTGTTGTGTCATAAGTTTATGATCAGCACAAGCTCAAGGTGCTATGGCAATACAAAAGTATGGCGCCTAAATCAGTCTCGCATGTCTGAGCTGAGAACGGATGTATAAGTATAGTTCTGATGTACAAAAAAGGTATACTATAAAGTACCCACCCATTCAAGACCCAATTGAAGAGAAACCTCCTCTGGGGGGCTTTCTTCACTTGTTGAAGGCAAAGTCAGAAGCACTACTCTTGGTACTCCTGTTGTACTTGCCAACACCTTTCTTACAGCAGTTAACATATTGCCTTGTAATTTATTGTTCACATGTCAGTTTCTCTTAAACCTCCAACTCCTTAAAAAAACAAAATGAAAAAATGAAAAAACTGTTCCTAATTCATCTTTGTATCCCCAATGCTTGGTCCATTCCTTGACATGTAAATTTATAATAAATGCTCATTGAATGAATTAATAAGTGAATAGATAAATTGATTCACTCATTAAATAAATTTTTGTCAAGTACCTACTTTGTGGCAGGTGTTCTAAGCATTGGGAATTCATCAGTGAAAAAGAAGTCTTCTTTCTTTATTAAACTTACTTTCTAGTGGTAGAGAAGGCCAGGCACAGGCTATGAAGAATACAGAAGGATAAAAGAATGATGGAGACTTTGATTTTAGAATGGTGATCAGAAAAAGCCTCACTAAGGAGGTGACATCTGAGGAGAGACTTGATTTTAAGGAAAGGATCAAGCTGTCATGTGGAAGAGTATTCCAGGCTGAGAGATTAGCCCATTTAAAGCTTGAGGAGGAACGTGCTCAGAATGTTCAAGAAACAGCAAAGGAGCCCAGCATGACTGGAACTTGATGAGTGAGGAGGAATGTGATAGGAGATGGGATTGGCAAATATTACTGGGTCAGGTCACATTTGGCCATCATAAAGATTTCAGATTTTATTTTACGTGTGATGGGAGGCCAAAAGTAGGGTTTTGAGCAGGAGAGGAACACGATGTGATTGGTCTTTTCAAAGGATCAATCTGCCTTTTATGTGGGAGACCAAAGAGGGCAAGAGTGAAGGCAGTGAAAACTTAGGAGGTTGTTTTAATAGTCCAAGAGAGAGAAGATAGTGTCTTTGACTAGGATGGGCCAAATAATATGTATGGACCTCTAGGAGTAGGAACTGGTAGCATAAGCTTTAAAACTGTAACCCTGTACCTTTAACTTAAGCATTCAAGTAGATGAAAATTTAAATATAAGGTACATGTACTTAGTAGAATAAAGGACTAAGAAATAAAGGAACTAGTTTCTTAGTTCCAGCTTTATGTGTGTTTTGTTTTGTTTTCCCAGTCTACTTTTAAGTAGGTGTGTGACCTTGAGGAAGTCTCTTTCAGTTCTATGGGCCTCAGTGTTTTTTTTTGAGATATAAAATGAGGGTTTAAATTATTAAAGGTCCATGATTTCATAATTCTGTGAAAAAGTAAATATATAGTGGATGCTTACTGTATATGGGATACTGAATGAAACACGTTAATAGATTCAGAAGTACTGTAAGGTATTCTTACCCATAAGGTACTTACATTTATAAAAGATTTTACAAAACAGTTATGAGATCATAAATATTAATGCAAAATTGTGATGCAGATTATAAATTCCACAGAAGTCTGGAAAAGAGGATAATCAATAAATACTGAATTAGCCATGAAGGTAATATATACTTGATCTAGGATTAGGTAGGATTTGTTAAACTGGATAGAGAGGAAAGAGCATTCTGGGTAGAGAAAAAGTTGAGTAGAGAGAAAGATTTAATGGGCACAGCATTTTATGGGTTTTTGGCAGCTGGAGACTCAGTTAAGGTCAGCCTGACTGCACTGGAGGATATGTGAACAGCAGGAAAATAGGATTTGCCAGACAAAGTAAGATAACATGGAGGTCATTAAAATCTAGGCAGAAATGTTTAAGTTCTAACTCAGGCATGAACTGGAAGTATCATAGATTCTTCAGTAGAAAGATATTGTGATACACATAGTTTTCAAGAAAGATTGGTATGGTATGTGTGCTTTGAAGTGGACATGAAACTGCCTTGTCCCTAGTAGTATGCAGGCATTTGGGATACTTTTCTCATAGAATCATTATAATGCCAATGAAAGAAACTAAAATTCAGAGAGTTTAAATAAATTACCTAAAAGTTTTATGCCTAATAAGTGATTGGAGCCAGGATTTGAACTAACATCTGTCTGTTTCTAGAAGGTCAGGGTGGTAGACACGCTTCAGTTAGGAGGCTTTCCTGGCAGTAACCCAGGTATGAGGTAATGAGGAATTTACTCAGTATCAGTGGGAATGCAAAAGAAGAGGTGCAACAGAGAGAGAATTTTTTGAAGAATTCGTTGACTGTATAGGGAATCAAAGAATAAACCTAAGAAGACATTGAACTTTTACTCTCAGACAGCTAATGAAGAGTACTGTGATTGTTGGGGATAGAGGCAGATAGAAGGGACCAAGGAGTTGGATGAGATGATACCTGATTTGGGAATGTCGAGTTTTAAACATCATTAAGTATTTAAGTAGTAAAGTCAGAAAAATTTCAGGATTTGGAGTTCTCAACCTATTTGATAGTTAAAGTCAGAAGAATGACGAAGTCTTCTAAAAGAGAGGCTTGTGAAAGAGGAGCAAAAGGCTTTGAGATACAATGCTGAATTTGTCATGTGTGTTTAAGAAGAGGAGAGCTATCAAACAGCTGAGGAAACATGGGTGTTCCTATTCTCCATATTTGTATTTCGATCTCTGTCAGACTAGGTTGTGTTCCTTAAATATAATAAGGAGAGTAAGTCTAAATGAATTTCAGTGCGTGATCAAACTTTTAAAAATAGCAGATTGTTTGGTCTGTCAAACAGAATTTGTTAGTTTATTTTTATGGCCCTATTCCAGTTTATTTCTTGGTGAACGTTCTAAAGAACATCTTTTGTTATTACTTATATTACTGACTTGATTCTTTTGTGAATTTATATTTAAAAGCTAAGGGCTAGGAAACAAGAAAAGTGCAGGCAACAAAAGAAAAAGTAGATAAATTGGATTTCATCAAAATTATGAACTTTTGTATATAAAGGAACTATCAAGAGAATGAAAAGACAACCTTTAAAATGGGAAATATTTGCAAATCATATATTTGATAAGGGATTAATATTCAGACTACATGTATATATACATGTTGTTGGCAACTCAACAACGCCAAAAAAAACAACTTATATCAAAAATAGTCAAAGGACTTGCATGGACATTTCTCTATATAAGAAGACACACAAATGGCCAATAAGCACATGAAAAAAGATGCTCAACATCACTAGTCATTAGGGAACAGAAGATCAAACCACGTATCCTTTAGGATGGCTATTATTTTTTTTTTTAAATAGAAAATAACAAGTTATTCGTAAGGATGTGGAGAAATGGGAACACTGTGCACTGGTAGTGGGACTGTAAATTAGTGCATCTACTGTAGAAAGCAATCTGTCAGTTCCTCAAAAAATTGAAAATAGAACTACCATATGGTACAGAAAATATATATGTATTACATATAGTCAGACAATTAAGTTCACGAACTCATCCTAGAAAAAGTTCTACATACCTCATTGCTGAATATCACTATGGTCACCTTTGAAGTATGCCCCTTGGGAAGCTATACACTGACTCCAGTGCCTAGTCCACCCTTCAAAGCAATTTTGGAACTCTTTTTCTGGAATGGCCATCAGAGCTGTTGTCATATTATCTTGATGTCCTGAATGTCATCAAAATGTCTTCCTTCAGGCCAGCCGAGTGGCACGGTGGTTAACGTTCGGTCCCATATATGAGGGCCAGTGACACTGCCCTCAAAAAAAAAAAAAAATGTCTTCCTTCCAATGTTTCCTTTAAGAAAGAAGTCATTGGGGGCCAGATCAGGTGAGTAGGGAGGGTGTTCCAACACAGTTATTTGTTTACTGGCTAAAAACTCCTTCACAGACAGTGCCGTGTGAGCTGGTGCATTGTCATGATGCAAGAGCCATGAATTGTTGGTGCAAAGTTCAGGTTGTCTAACTTTTTCACGCAGCCTTTTTAGCACTTCCAAATAGTAAACTTGGTTAACTGTTTATCCAGTTGGTACCAGTTTATAATGAATAATCTCTCTGATAGCAGAAAAGGTTAGCAACATCAGTATAACAAGTTCGTGAACTTAATTGTCAGACTTCGTGCACGCGTGCACACACATTGTACACAATGGAATATTATTGTCTTAAAGGAAGGAAATGCTGATCCATGCTACAACATGTATGAACCTTGAAAACATTATGCTGAGTGAAATAAGCCAAACACAAAAGGTCTTACATTTCATGATTCTACTTACAGGAGGTACCTAGAATAGGCAAATTCTAAGTGGCAGAAAGTAGAAAAGAAGTTGTTGAGTACTGGGGGAAGGGAAACTGAGGAGTTATTTTTTAAAGGGCACAGAGTTTCTGTTTGGGAAGATGAAAAAGTTCTGGAAATGAATGTAGGTGATGATTGCACAACACTGTGAATGTACTTAATGCCACTGAAAAATGATTACAATGGCAAATTCTGTGTATATCACAATTTAAAAAAGCAAATAGCTTTTGTATATAATGTTATAAACGTTGTGGCTGTTATAATAGTGTTAACATGTTCTGTTATTAATGTGCTCCTTTGTTTATTTTGTCATTATATTCTTTGTTATGCATTTGTTGATAGTTTACCTATCTTAACTCTTATTTTAAAATCAGCTAGCAGCCTTCTGTTTCATCATTTTCCATTTCTTGAGCTTTAATTACGTAAAGCTTTAGGTTATTTTGGATGACTTTGGCTCTTAGGATAACATTTGTATGTGTATGCTTAAAATTAGTAGTAATAGAAGTATTTTTCCTTATTAAAAATACAACATGCTCGTACTATTGTTAAGGATTAAGAAATCCAGCTCTTGTAGGAAAGCCTCCCTTCATTGCAGTATTTTACCTGCAGGATGAAGATGAGCTGGACTCCCACACCATGGTGAAGACTAGTTCGGAAAGTGTGGGCACAATGCGAGCCACAAGCACGATGAGTGAAGGGGCGCAGACCATGATTGAGCATAACAGCACCATGTTAGAATCTGACTTGGGGACCATGGTTATAAACAGTGAGGATGAAGAAGAAGAGGATGGAACTATGAAAAGTATGTGGCTTTTCCCCACTGACTATTTTCTATTTTGAAAGTATATTTCTATAGAAACTAGGCTAGTTCTGTGTTACTTTTTATGGCCAGTTGTGGAAAATTTTGTTTCTTTGCTTTATTTAACAGTAAAAAGAGTATGGCAGAAATGAACTTAAAAAAATTGTTTTAAGTATAACAAAAAGTAGTACATTTTTAACTTAGGGTTATGAAACTTTTTTCTCTTGAAGGATGCTAACCCGTAACTTAATTTAATTTGTAAAGTGTTTTAGAGATAAAATATAGTGTTTCTAACATTTACTTTTCCAATTAAAAAAGTGAACCTAAAATTCTCTTCCAATAAATACAACATAATATTATTTCATGTTGTCTAAATTATCAGTTAGGCTTCAGTAACAGAGGTGTGCAAGCTAAGAAATAAGGGCTGACGTGAGAAAAAAAAAAGAAACACTACAAAGAAGGATCAAGAGACAGGGATACTCATGCATAAAATTCAGTTTCATGCATATTTACTACTGCTTTTCATGCGTGAGGCAAGGTGCCGGGGTGCTGTAGGCACTAAAGTGATGATTGAGACATTCTCTCTGATGTCCATTGTTTACAGTGATGAAGATAGAGATACTCTCACAGGCTAGCACTTCTTTATATATATGGCATTCTAAGATTGCAGTTAATGTAGGACATTGTGATTTCAGTTAGAGGCAAAAATGGATTAGTTACCTCTTGATGCCTACTGACCTTTCTCTCCCCCCACCACTCTAGTCTTGTGTGGTTAATGTCAAAGTCTGAGCCCTAGTCGGTTTTCCACTACACAGGACAGCAGAGCATAGAAACAGTAATACATGACATCTTGCATTGTAGAATCTAGAAAATTGTAGATATTTAAGTGCTTTGCTGCTATTGTAAAATGTGTATAGGTAGGAATTTACTCTCTGACATTTCTGGGTTGTTTGTTGCCTATCCCTTTCTTTTTGCTACTCCTGTGAGGTTGCTTGGTAAGTCTTAGGTCATGGCTGTAAGTCATTTAGCTCCCTGCCATTGCTTTCCTCACATTTCCTGGTATCTAGCCCATTATGATTGTATACATTTGAAAGGGAGGGTCATGAAGCACCAGATGAAAACAGATTGCCATATAGTTAATCCCGGGTGTATGCGGGTGGTAATGAATTTTTCTATCTCCCACAACTGGCGGGTCTCCTAAAGCTTTGCCCTGCATTTCTGGAGATTTCTAGGTAAGCTTCTGACTAGCATAGGCTTTCTGTATTCCTAATATGCTGACCTAATATGCATTGGATGGTTTTGTGGCCTCCAAAGACAGCTAGTGTTAATGGTACGTGTCTTATGCCCTGTGGATCAAAAATACCCTATGATACGACAGTTTGCATCACTTTTGCACAAGCTGATATAATTCTTTTAGTCAAATTTGGTGATTCTTAGCAGACCTTTCAGAAAGTCATTGAGTGCTCTGCTATAGCTCTAGTGAGCTACTGAGCTCCCTATGAAACTATCTAAACAACTTTTCCATGCAGTCATATAGTTGAACATCAGCATATAAACACTGGATTAAAAAAATGAGTCTTTATGGAATTTAATTCATATTAGATTGTTTCGTTTCAAGGAAGAGATATATGATGATGGTTTATCATTATTATACTTTAAAATTACATCAGAGATTTCTATTTTGCATAGAGACTTTTAGCTTCGACAGCCACAGAAATCATTCACTATATGTTATAATTTTATGTCCTAAGTTTAATTTTTTTGGAAAATCATATCATTGAAATCTTATTTCAATACGATCATATCTTTGTATGATCAGAATATTGAGATCTTATTGAAAGCTCATGTTTAAGTTGATCAGATAGTGGTTTATATAGTTGTACTTGTTTTATGTACTTCAACAAGTTTTAAATCCCACGAGCCGACTTTCCATGTATTTTAAGTTTCTGCAATTTAGACATCATTCTGTAATACAGGACTTCATGCTCCCCCAAATCTAATCAAATGGTGCTGGTGTAACCCCCAAGGATTGTTATACTGTAGTATAGCAATAGTGAAGTTACGGGGGAGAACTTAGGTTTCCTGAAACCACATAATTACTTTCAGTTTTGGTTTTCCTCATGATCTAAATCTTTAAAACTTAGACTAGTTGGTATGAACTCTCAGGTTATGTCACACCAGTCAAAGCCTTATTTGGTATTGTGTCTTTATCATTTTTGTTCCCTAAAAAGATTATAACAATATATTTTTTTAAAAAATTTTTAAATCTCTAAAATGTTATATTGTGTGCTGAGGATTCTGATTTCCATTGGAGTTTCAAATGAGTTGCCTGATTTAATATTCTAGTCAATTTAAATTGTTTGTATATTCTTTGACTGTATCCATAAGGACAGAAATTACAAACCTGTTTTCCTCACTTCTGAAAAGGTGGGTATTTGACTCTAGGAAGCAAAATTATTAAAAGATCTTTTGAAGGAAAGTAGAGAAAAGTGACTAAGAATATTTGAAATTTGATCTGTTTTTTTTTTTTTAATGGGCGTGGACCCCGAGGGCATGTCCCAAGAACTCTCCAAGCCTGCTTTCAGTGGTGATAACATTACATTTATCCTCCCTCTCCCACTCTTCCCGTTCTCATCTCTCTGAGCTCCTCATTACCTATGCATGGCCCGGCTTCAGCTGGGTAACCAAGATTTTGTACAATCCGGCACCAGCCAATATTCACACCTGGATCTCTACTTCCTTATATATTATACTTTATCCAGGTTGGTCCATTCCAGTTGGAATACAAATGATTGACAGTATAAGCAGGTTGTGTGTCATTAAGGAAATCAACATTTTAAGACTTTTTATCCTGAAGGAGTAGATTAGGACCAGGTCAAGAATCCATGTCATCAAATTGATGAGGTAGTAGAGATTACTTATTTGTGGGTGATGCCAGGAGGGCAGTTGTTTTAGCAAAGAGAAGACTGGGGCCTGGTACCTTATTCGGCCCAGATCTACTCAGCTCTTGTCCATGGTCGAGTTTTCTGGTCTTACAGAGCTGGGGCTGAATTGTTAGCTCTAGTTACCTTGAAGGGAAACTATCTTTTATTGGTTTCCAAAGAAGAGCTGTACTCTCCAGTCAGGTTAGAGGCTATGTTTCTTGGCTTTAGCTACTCTCTTACTTATATCCTTAACTCTGCTACCCTGTTGGTTTTTTCACCCTCTCCTGGCAAACTGTGGCTGCTGAGTGCTGATGGAGACAGGCTCACATATGTATAGGTGAAGACCACCAGTTCATGGCTTTCAGCCCCATTGGGGTCCTTGGAGCTTTCCTATAGGCCTGTGTTTCTCTGCTCAGCTCTTTCTCATTCTACAAAGTGGCTATTTTTGACCTTCTCTAAATCTCTTCCTGCCACCCCTCCTCTCTGTTTCAGTAGATGACCTTGCTTCCTGTTTCCAGAAAAAAATCAACATTATCATGTGACAATGTGGAGAAATTGTATAGGTATTTTAAATGTGCACTTTGGAATAAGATAGGAAAATTAGAGTCGTCCTTAACTTCTCTTTCTACCTTCACCCTCTCATTGAATTAACATCAGGTCTCATCACTTCTGCCTCCTAAAGATCTCTGCCCTCTTCTCACCATCTCTGCTTGTATTTCTCTAGTATAGATCTTCATCATGTTGCACTTACAAGGCTTCCTAATTGAACCCCTGCTCCAATCTTGGTCTCCTACTCTCCATACAGATCTCATCGTCTCTCTCTTTTGCTTTTGGCCTTCCAATGACTCCCCATTGCTATTGGTATAGAGCCCAACCTGGGTTAAAAGGCAGTATAAGTATGTGCCCCGGTCTCTGCTTACCCTGGTCTCTGCTGACCTTTTTATTCTCATGTCTCACTATTCCTTCTTCCAGTTCCTCAGCTCATAAAATGCTAATCCTTACCTTTGGGCTTTTACTATGCCCAAATCCCTCTGTTTTGCACTACCCAGTACCTTCCTCTGTTCGGATTCCTGCTTCCTTGGCTAATTCATATTCATCCTCTCAGTCTCAGTCAATAGGTTGCTTCCTCTACTGAACCAGACCAGGGATGGGTGCCTTTCCCGTAGGCTACCATCTCGCTTCACACTTTTATACTGAATAGCAGTTGTCATACTGTATTACAATTACCTATTTATCTGTTTATTCCCCACTTAATACAATACCTAATACAATAGTATGAGTTTCCTAAATATTTTCTGAGCAAATGATGCAGTGTAGTGAAAAGAACATGGGATTTGAAGTCAGACCACTTTTAATTGTGTGTTACTTAATCTTTTCTGAGCTTCAGTGATGTATATTTGTCCATGTGTGAGTGTGCATGTGTGTGTATAAGTGTGGATTGATTTAGGTAAATAGTATATAAAGCACTAGCAGAGTTTTTTTTTGAGAGCAGTGTTACTGGCCCTCATATGTGGGACCCGAACTGGGGCTGCTGGCTTCCGAAGCCAGCGCTTAACCACCGCGCCACTCAGCCGGCCCAAAAGATTTGTTTTTATTTTTTATTTTCTTTTGAGGGCAGTGTCACTGGCCCTCATATGTGGGACCGAACCAGGGCCGCTGGCTTCCCAAGCCTGCGCTTAACCACCACGCCACTTGGCCGGCCCGCAGAGTTCTTTACATACAGTAAGTCATCAATAAAGAATAATCTTCACCTGACACCTCTGTCAATTTGTCCTTCCAACAACTTGGGAAGCTGGAACATCAGGAGGCCCGGACCTACTTCCTGCACAGCGAGGGAGGCCCGATCTTCCTGGCACTGGAGATGCTGAGCCATTGAACAGCTCTGTTCTTTTCCTTCCCAAGGCAAACTCTTGCTCCAGTCTTCCCTTGCCTCCTCCAAAACCTTGTTCCGTCTCTCTTTATTCAGTAAGATAGCCAGAGGGGGTTCTGTAGAGAATAATGATCTCCAAAATTAACGGAATAGCACAAACATAAATACAAGCAATTTGAATGGTAAGAGGAAACAGTAAGGGCGCATTCAGCTGATCTGATATCTCCCTACTGGGAGTTTGATCAGTAATGTGTATCTTGATAAGTTGCAGTCAAAGGTACTGTTCCACTGTTGGTGAAATTTGATGTCTCTTTGAGAAATGGGAAAAGTGCCACAGAAGCATGAAAGAATATATTTAAATTTTATTGTACTTTTTTTTTTTTCCAGAAAATAGAAAAAAGGTAAATTTCTCAGGTTATAGCTGTCAGTAATTGAGGGTCTAATATGGGCCAAACATTGTGCTCAGGACTTTGCATACATTATTTTATTGGCTCTTCACAAGGACCTTGTAAAGTAGGATGCCACTACCATTTATCACTAAGGAAATTGAGATTTGGGAATCATAAATGACTTGTTCAAGATTTCATAGCAAGTAAGTGGTGGAACAGGTTTGACCCCCAAATCACATCCCTACTCTGGGGCTCGTGAGCTTGACATCCCTTTTGGACAGGATTCTAGAACATCTGTGAGTTCTTTAGGAAATGAAACCTGGATCATTATAAGTCAGCTCAGGTTAAGTGGGAACAAATCATATCAGAATAATATGATTTCCTTTTTTTGACAGCATCGTTAAAATTCTAGGTCAGAGAAAAGGCAGGGTTTGCATTTGTGTTTAGGATTTTGGAAGAGAATTTGACATCTTTGATGATATCTTGTAAACAGTATGTGGTTGATAGTTCTGTTGTAAGGTTTGAACAGTTATACCCAAATGGCCTTGTATCAGTCAGGGTTTATTGGAGGAAACAGAAACTACTCTAGGTATTGTAAACATATAGAGATTTAAGTCAGAGATCTGGATATTAATAAAATCAACGGAAGGATTGGAGAAGAGGGTTGTGTAAGCTAGGCCTCCAGGAATGACTCCCCAACACCACAAAAATGACCCTATATACAACTATTATGGCTGCTGCAATCAGAAAGACAGTGAATGCAGAGGCATCCAGAGGCTGCCATTGGCACTGTTGAGTTCAATAATCCGAATTGATCTCAATCCCTGTTGCTCTTCAAGGGTTAGAAAGCTACCACTGCTATGGCAACCACCCCTTAGCATCTGTGAGGCTAGTGATTGATGCTGCTGTAAAACAAAACCAAAAACCAAAAAAATCATGTCTCCATAACTGTGCTTACCAGAAGGAAATAACTAAGGTAGCAGCCTCATGGCCTCTGCTTTCATTGCTCGCTTTCCTGGTTATGAAAAAGTACACTTATCCCAGATAAGGTGCAAGGAGTTCTAGAAATGTAGTGTTGAACTTGCCGGCCTGTACTAAAAGAAGGCTCACCAGACGCAGTGGCACAGTGCTAAATAATAAATTATTGTCAACCAAAGAGTCCTCATTGTGTGCTATAAGGCTTAGGCCTCAGCCCTGGCTGCTTCAACATTTTTTTGTATAAACTTGGATTCAGCTATAGAATAAAAGTCCATTAGAACTGCAAATGACATAAAATGGAGCAAAATAGAAATACATTCTGAGACAGAATCAGGATCTTAAGAGATGTCCATAGGGCGGATCAGTGACAGTAGACTTGATTTACAAGATAAACCAGAGTTTGGGGTCCTTGTAACTAACCTTGCAAGTGTATGTACATCATGGCAGTGGCCTCTCAGAGTTGCTGGTTCTGTAGACCAAAGCAGGGCCTGGGCATCGTTATTTTTAAACTAGATTAAAAAATTAAAGCAAAGAAATTCTATAAATGCTTCTGAGGTGTAGCTAGGACTGATAAGCACTTTTTAGAACAAGAAAATAAGCAGCTTCACCCAACTCTCAGTGCCTAGAACTTCTCTGGAGTATTTAGGAAGGATGGAGATGCAGCGAGGCAGACAGCGGACAGTGGGCTGGCTGGTGAAGTAGGTGGAGACCATGCTGCATTGTGCATTGACAATGGGTGGAGGAATAACTGGTCACGTTTGGATTGTATATTGTTTATTTACATTAACCTTGGATAACTCACTTTATCAATGATTAGATATTGGGTTAAATAATTTTAATTGAATACAGTGGGGTAGCGAATTGGGGGAGGGGGTCATCACTTTGAGGGGTAAAAAGTATAACTATTGCACTATGTTGTGTACCTGAAATTAATTAAAAATAAATAAAATAAAGTTTCTCCTTTGCATGTGCCTATAACACATAGTGATTTTTAAAATATATCACAGCTTATTGTTTCATTTTGACAGTACATACATGTAGTTTCACTAAATACCAAGAGAAAGCTAATTAGGGTCTGCTTTAGATTTTTAGGAGTTTGTCCTGGAAATAAAATCCAGATTGGTTTAAAAAGGGTTTAGAAGAGATACAAAGAAGGGAAGACTGCCCATTAGATGTCCCTGCTCCCTACTTCATCTAATGTCCCTGGGCAGAAGTAAGTGTGAGACCATTTACTCTGAGCCACAACTTTCATGTCCCATTCTGTGCTTAGTAACATCTCTCCCAGCTCTGGTTCAGATCCTGTCCCTCCTTCTTTCTTCCAAAGTCTATTTCAGAAAGGATCAAATATACAGATATAAAATGCTTAATAATGTTTAATGTTCATGAAATATTTACATTGTTTTCCAAAAATTATAAAGCTTTGAGCCAAAGGATCAGTAGGATAGAACTTCAGGTGCCAAGAAGTGAGATGCCAGGATAGTAGAGTGTGAAGGGGAATCACTTTCCCATTTCTCCAGAGATCTTGCCATTCTTTCCTGAAAAACTGTTGCATGCATCTTTTTTTTTTTTTTTTTTTTTTTTTTTTTTTTAGGGCAGTGTCATTGGCCCTCATATGTGGGATCCGAACCGGGGCCGCTGGCTTCCAAGGCCAGCGCTTAACCACCACGCCATTTGGCCAGCCCACGCCACTCAGTCGGCCCTGCATGCATCTTTAATTGGTACTGTTAACCTTGCCCACAACATAGCCATAAAGGTGAGAACAGTAAACTACAGGTCTCGCAGCTGGATGCGAGTACCTGGAGTATTAGTGGGCAATGAGAAGCCCTTCATTTCCCCTGCGAGGTACCACGGTGTGGCTGCAGTGGCTTGGAGTCACTCATGGTACTGAGTATGGTCTGCTTTTCTGTGTTCTCTTGGTCTGTGGACTGCTTAATGATGTGTGACCAAGCTTGGGCTGTCAATGTAGGTATTTTGGTCTTAGGGTACCTGTGTTACTAGCACAAAGCACAGACGAGCATGCAAATATTAGTCTTCCTCATACCAATGAAAATTTGTCTTTCTTGTAAAGGCCTTCAGAAAAAGGGTTTCCATAGACACACAGTGGCCATTACAGTGCTCATTACTCACACAGGAAATCATTCCTTTATTTAACTAAAATCCTTGGGCTTCAGTTTGTCTGTTTCCTTTTATTCTACCCTCATTGGAGATGGAAAACAGCTGGTCACTATTTTCTGCACAAGAACCCTTCAAATACTTGGATACTTATTAAATTGTATCCTTAGACTTTTCTTTTCCTGACTGAACAATTTCAGTGCCTTTAACCTTTGTGCAGGTATTATTTTTTAAGCTTTTAATCTTTTTTTATGAATAGCCTCTGGATCTTCTCCATGTTGTCTCTATCGTCCTTTGTTTTAAAATTCAGTCTAAACTTAAGAAAAAGCTGATGTCAGTAGCTTCTGTATTAACATCCTGATACACACACACACACACACACACACACACAGAGTCATTCATTACACTCTTGGCAACAAATTAAAGAACAAATTTTCAAGATCATTAATCAGGTGGATCACCACATCTTAAAATATTTTTTAAGAACAAATTAGGTAATATTCGTAATCCCTTTGATGAAGTGTATTATGCTAGAGTTGTGATTAATTATTTCATTTCCTACACTTGACTATCTTTGTCATAATCATGCTAAGAAATTAAAAATTAAATAAATTATATTTTGTTAAAGTATTTTAAAAATTCCTTTATGTATTTGAATTTCCATGAAGACTTTTCACCTGTTTAGAAGATGTGCAAATTAGAAAAGTTTATGAAAAATTGTGAGTGGACTGGCACATTTTCTAAAGATATTATATTCACACAATTTAGTTTCCCCATTATATATTTTGGGGAATGTGGGGAGAAAAGGGAAAACATTTTTTAAAAGAAAGTTTCACATTGCATGGTGATTATTCTTTATTGTTAATGGGTTTTTAGTTCCACAGCAAGTAGTTGAAAGAATTGGGGGCACAATTAAGGAATGAGGGGATTCTGCTCATTAAATTTATTATTAAAATAAAAATATATTTGTATAAGCTAGGGTCAGAATTCATCTACAGCTGGAGAAATTGATGTCAATTTTATGTGATTATTCTTTCTCTGTTTAAAAAAAAATATTTGCCACAATCACATATGACAGTGGTTACTGTCTTGAGATTTCCTACTTCACTCTCCTGTTGAGGGGCCTTACTATTTTTTTTACTTCAAAAAATAAGTAAATTATAAGTTAGGAACACCATCTTCTCTGTCCCACTCCTGTAAACATACATCTATCTCCCAAGAGACTTGACTGCCCAATGTGGGCATATGTTTCATATTGCATAGTTAAATACTACTGGGAAATTACAGCTGCCCCCTCCCATTAACTTTTAAAACTAATATAACCTATTTTCCTCCATAGAAAATTTTTTAACCTTATTATATTTATTGGGGTGACACTAGTTAGTAAAATTATATATGTTTCAAGTGTCTAATTCTATAACACATCACCTATATGTCACATTTGCCCGCTTTTACCCTCTTCTACTATTCTTCCTTCCACTTCTAGCTGGTAACCAGTAAACTGTTGTCTGTGTCTTTGAGTTTTTGTTTCTTTGTTTGTCTTGTTTGTTTGTTGCTTTCAGATTTATATCCCACATGTGAATGAAGTCATTTTGTTCTCAACTTTTTCTGTCTGACTTATTTCACTTAGCAAGATAATCTCAAGATCCACCCATGTTGTCACAAATGGCACTATTTCATCTTTTCTTATGGCCAAGTAATATTCCATTGTGTATATATACCACATCTTCTTTATCCAATCATCTATCAAAGGATACTTTGGTTGTTTCCATGTCTTGGCCACTCTGAATAATGCTGCGTTTTTTAAAAACTTTTTTAAATTTTTTATGTATAACCAAGATAAATACTCTAAATGTTTATGTTTTAAATTAAACAATGGAAAATTGTTTACGGAAAATTTAGAGTATATACATTTGAATAAAAAATTGTCTCAGCATATCTTGTTCTCAAGGCATCTGAAAAAAAATGGAATAGACTGCCTTCTTTTTTATTTAAGTTGATTTTTAGACTTTTATTTTTAAACAGCAAAATGTTTGTTTATAACCTAGAAACGGGTTATTTTTCAAAAATTTGAGTGAGGAACCAAACAGGCATTTTACCATAGGTTTTTAGGTCAGCTTGTAAAAGATGCTTGAAACTATAATGTATCTGAAATGAAGTAATAATTAAACCACGATATAACGGTGGAATTCAAGTTCCAAATTGGGGTGTTCCTGTAGTAAAATTGAAGATTGCTGAGCCTACCTCTTCCTACATCCTCCACTTGGAAATAGAAATGTATGAGTTAGGGACTGAATTTGGCTGTATATACCAGAAAACCCCAATAACAGTGGTTTAAACAAAATAGGACTAATTTTTTTTTCTTATTTAACAATAAATCTAGCAGCAGAGTGTCCTTGCTTTGGTAGAGTGATTTCACAATGTCATTAGACAGAGATCCTTTCTGTGTCATCATCATTAGGGTATTTATTATTCTTGTCTCTCTGCTTGTACAATAACTGCTCGATTTTCAGTCATCAAATCTGCATTCCAGGCAGGTGGAAAGAGCAAGAAGAAACAAGAGTGGTACCTATGTCAAGAAAATAGAGCTTTCCTAGAAAAACCTTCATCTTACGTGTCACTGGCCAGAATTGTGTTATATGGTCACTCCTCCCTACAATGGAGAGAGGGCCTGTAGATTCGGCAGGCAGCCTTTTCACTTTGAGACACTAGGACACTAGTGGTGTCTCATATGGCCTGGGAAGCTCTTGACTGAGGTAGGGTTAGGAGCAGCACAGGACTGTTGGGGATGGAAGAGTAAATTCCTAGATGAAATTCCTTAGTAATATCCTTTTTTTTTCCTTTAGTCAGTCCAGGGATTGGCCTGCCTCTTCTCTTTCTATTATTACTACTTTCAGGTCGGACTTTTATTTCTCTGACTCATTACGGAAAAGAATACTACCTGTTTTTCATCGTTTTCCTTACTCTTCCTGTCTCTGAAGGAAATGCCTACCCAGCCCATCTTACTTGTTGTTGACGGTTTTTGTAAAAGATGAAAGTTTCCCCCATTTTATTTTCTGTGCGGAAAAGCAGCTTTTGAGATTTATTTTTTTCCCCTTCTTTTCTATGAATTTGTTGCTCTTGAAATGTAGGCCATGTTAAGAGTAGCTGCTCCACAAATGTAAGCTTCTAATAGGAACATGTTAGTCTTCCATTTACTTAGATACACAGATCTGAGTTAAGAGTCACTGATACATCAGAAGACCACTGACTATTTCATTACAGCACCAGCTTTTATAAAGATTCTGGGGCAAAAAGTTCATACCTCCTAGTTGAGGAGCAAACAAAGGAGACTAACTAGAGTCTGCAGTGAAGCCAGTGCTGACTGGAGGGACAAGTAATAAGACCAGTTCAGGCCTGGCCTGTGGGTGGTGAGGGAGATTTCGGGCGGGGCAGTGGTCAGGGAGTGCCGCTTTCTCCAGTGGATTAGTAGTGCCATGTTGTGTTTTTGTCTGGTTTTTTTTTTTTTTTTACCAAATCACCTACATAAACTAAATTTATTTTTTAAAGAATGCCATCTAGAAATATGTTTCAATGAAACATTTTTTACACGTTTGTCAATGCAGTTGATCATGGTGAAATTCATGGGTTTCTTACTTGCACAGGAGTTATTTCCCAAAGAAACCATTTTTACTCTCCTTTCTGATTCTTATTCTACTATAGAAGCATGGATAACCCTTGCACCAGTGTTAAAGTTTTTAGATATCTTTATGCATGTGACCCATCTTAAGCGTAGCTGATTCAAACGAGAACTTACAACACAAATAAATATTCAATTCTATTAACAAAATTTCTCTCAAAAAAAAGAATATTGAAAAAAGGCTGCATGTAAGGGATTATCTCCCTAACACCCATGATTTGATTTATTCAGTTATTTTACAGAAAATCTGTTGAGCTATATTTGTGATATTTTATTTATTCTCATAAAAAGGTCAAAGGTGGAGAATAATTGAGGATAAATTCCTGGATTCTGTTTTGGAATAAAAGGTTACCATAGGAACCAAATTTTAATTCTGAAGATAAAGAATGATATCTTGTAATGACAAAGCCCAAGGCAAATCAAAGGTTCTTAAAATCTGTTGAAAATGTTAATGGAATGTATGTGTCCAGTCCAAATGTCAGTAATGTAACCTTGTCAAATTAATCAATTCCTTTTTTTTTTAATATGAGCCTCTGTCTTTCTTTTTTGTAAAGTTAAAGTTTGTTGGGGTGACACTGTTTAGTAAAATTACATAGGTTTCAAGTGTACAATTCTGTAATACATCTTGTATATATCACATTGTGTGTTCACCACCCAGAGTCAGTTCTCCTTCCATCACCCTATGTTTGACCCTGTTTACCCTCAGCTACCACCCCTCTCCCCCCTTACCCTCTGGTAACCACTAAACTATTGTCTGTGTCTATGAGTTTTTGTTTCTTTGTCTTGTTCCTTTGTTCCTTTTTTAACAATAGAAGATTTTAGGGAAGAAAGTTGAAGATAAAATATCATAAACACAAAATCTTTATATAACATTTATTGATCTTTACAATAGTATACCTTTCTCCTATATATTTTGTTCATTTATAACATACTAGTAAAGTCTGGCCTGACAGGAATCTAAAGGCAGCTTTGGCTGGTACCTTGATAGACTCCCTAAGGAGTTCCTTTTTAGTGAATTTTGTATGTGTGATATGATAGTGTTCTAAGTTCTGAAGGTTTACTATGATATCCTAATTTCGATGGAATGTTTCAGGATCTTTTCAGTGGCTACCATTTGGGTCCCAGATGTCTTGTCAAAGTTATTTTCAAATCTTCTAAAGCCTAAGCAGCTCTAATTAGAGAATGAGTCTTCAGATAAACAGGGGTTTTTATTTTTGCCACTAATAAATGCATATTCTAAATATCAGATTCCTTCTGACTCTACTGGGACAGATTATTCTAAAATTGTAGTAGTCACGTAATATTTCAAATTTATATGCCAATACACAGTTGCTAGTAATGAAATACTAGTAGCCTCTACTAATTCAAAAGTCATGATGTTGAAAAACCACATACCATCTCATTAGCTCTTCCTCATGGTCATCAATGTTAAACAGCTGAGTGTAGTCAAAACCACTCATTGATGGTCACAGTTATTTGTGGATTATTTGGGTAAAGCGTTTGTGTCCCTGCATTAGGGAACCTACAGTTTAACAAAAAGGTAAAAGATGGAAGCATATTTAAAAGACATAATCACTTGCAAATAAGGATCTGTGCATGTATAGAGGAAAACTTGGTTTCAAAAAGATATTTGTACACCCATGTTCATGGCAACATCATTTTCAATAGTCAAAAGATGGAAGCCACCCAAGTGTCTATTGACAAATGAATAGATAAGTAATACGTTGTATTACATACAGTGGAATATTATTTAGCTTAGAAAGGAAGGGAATTGCAACACTTGCTACAACATGGGCGAACATGGGGACATTAAGCTAAGTGAAATAAGCCAGTCCTAAGAGGAAAAATACTTCAATGATTCCACTTAAATGAGATTTCTAGAGTGGGCAAATTCATAGATATAAAAAAATGGAATGGAAGTTTCTGGGGCTGGCCTGGTGGGGAAAATGAGGATTTGTTGTTTAATGGATATAGAGTTTTAGTTTTGCACAATAAAAAGAGTTCTGAAGATGGATGGTGGTGATGGTTGTACAGTTATGTGAATGTTCTTAACATTACTGAACTGTAACTTTAAAAGTGGTTATGACAATCAACTTTGTGTTACATTTATTTTACCAGAGAGTTTTTTTAAAAACATAATGAGAAATCAATAAAAACTTTGTTTTGATAGGGAAAAATCATATCATTTTAAAGCACTGACATGACAATTTTTAAATGAATAAATTCTGCCATCACCATCCTCTCTTATATCCTTACCTGAGCAAATTCACCTAAACTCCAAATCCACCAAATAATGCTTACAGATATCTAAAAGCTGGGAATAGGAAAGGGAAAATAGGATGCTTACCTAACAACTTCCTTACTCCATCCTTTTATTTTAATTTTAAAAATTCTAGACTCACCGAGTTACTATGTAGAGTAGGCATCAATTCAGTTTCATCCCATATTCCTAAAGAGTAAAAAATAAAGGGTTTATTTTTTAGCATTGTATTCTTTTGACCAGCATTATCTTATAGCTTATCCTGAGCCAACAATATTACTTAGTTGTCATAATGGTAATAGTTTGAAATTGCATTAGTACTATTACAAATGCATTCTAGATTGGCCAGATAACTATTAGCAATATTACCTCTGATTTTAGAGGATCATGGAGAGACTGGAATGTCTCCATAGGCAAGTAAACAAGATGATGATGAGTCTTAAAAATATGTAATGTGAAAGGAACTGGAGATGTTGCAGCTGAAAAACAGACAACCAAGATAGGAGACATAATCTCTGTCTTCAGATATTTGTTGGACTGGTATATGAAAGAGGAATTTCCTTGAAACATTGAGTGTAAATTACAGAAAGACAGATTTCAAGTTCACATTAAAAAAATACTTTTTGTAACTTAAGCCTAATAGGCTTCCTGTGGGGAGATGTACTTTTCATCACAGGAAGTGTTTAAGGAGACGGTAGGTCCACTAGCTATCTGGAGGGACCGTGTAGAAAATGTCTTTGTGATGGTCTCTAGGACATTTTTTTTTTTAACTCCAGGGCTTTAAGGAATCCAGTTTGAAAGCCAGTGATCAAGACCATACCAGCCAGATTTTAAAATCGAGTTATTCCAAATGTATATTTTCCACTTTAATCATTTAGTGTAGAAAATGAGTCATTGAAAGATTCTAAGCAGAAGAATGACACTGTTTGATTTGCATTTAGAAAGGTCACTATGTTATCACTGTGGAACTGAAATCAAAACTGAATGAAGCAGGGAGACCACTTTGAAGGTTGCTGCAATGGCCTTGGCAAGAAATGATTAGAAGCTAAACTGAAAGCATAGTAATGGTGGATTCAGAGGAAAAGGGGTTGGATTTAAACAACTGTATTGAAAATAGAATTAAAACAACCTAATGATCAGTGTGGTATGATGGGAAGAGAAGAATCTGGGTTAATTCTCAATTTACCACTTTGGGGACTGAGTAAATAACGTTGGCTTTAATAGATGAACAGTGGCCTTGAAGGGAAAGACCTTGAATCTAGCTTTAGAGATGGTAATTTTGAGGTAACTCTAACCCGCATCAGATCCAGTAGTCTAATATCAAGCAGTGGAAAAGTCAGATATAAAACTTACAGATAGAGCAAGTTCTAGGCTGGAGAAGTAGAGTTGGGAGTCACAGATACAAATATGACAGGTGAAACCATGTGAGTCCAGGAGGAGGTAAATTCCCTAGAAAGACTATGAGGAAACAAAGAGATTAAAGAGGAATCTGGTTAAGTCCTTAGAATTTACAGCTGGTGGAGCATAATGACAGTAACAACGCAGGCTTAAGTGTTAAAATAAAACAGGTTTTAAAAATTTACCTTCTTTGCTAGATTTCAGATACATCTGAAATGACTTTAAAATTATGATAAAAATTCTGTTATGATTGTGAAATGTTTCTATAATATAAGAATATTGTGGATATCTGCCTAATCATTAGTTGAATTTTTATTTGGCCTGGATATATTTGTTTGTTCATTCTTGTCTTATTTTACTTTGTCCTTCATTAAATTGACTGTGTTGACCTTGAATATGACCAGTGCAAATTTATTATATTACTCAATAAAAAATTATATTTGAATAAAAATCATACTTCTTTAAGTGTAAGAACTTACACCCTCCTTATGTTCTTTGTTTACCTAAGGAAATGCAACTTCACCCCAAGTACAAAGACCATCTTTTATGGACTACTTTGATAAACAGGATTTCAAGAATAAGAGTCATGAAAACTGTAATCAGAACATGCATGAACCCTACCCTATGTCCAAAAATGTTTTCCCTGATAACTGGAAAGTTCCTCAAGATGGAGACTTTGACTTTGTAAGTACATTTTAATTTCCTCATTTATGTTTTCTCTCTAATTTTATTGTCACATTGAGAAGCATAGTCACGTGTGTATAAAATTATAGGCTGTATATTAATATTTAATATATAGCCATATATGTGAGTAGGGGAATGGTGAAATTGTAGTTTGCTTGCAGAAATGTACTTGCAGAGAAATAATTGATTATATTTAAATAAATCATAGCCCACATTTAGAGAAATATTTAGGACCCTTTAAAATTAAAATGACAATTTTTTTCAAAAGATGTTTTTAATAATGCAAATATGAGATACTTGGGACAGTCAGTAAATTCAGTTTCCAAAACAAATGATACAAAGACATTTATGACATAGACTTAGAGAAATTTGCCTCAACTTTGAAAGTTAATTGAATTAGTTTTTACTTCAATAAGTGTTAATTCCAGTTGGTTTGACATAAATAATAGTCCTAGTCTGTATCTAGTTAGCATATAAACTTCAATATAAACCTGTGCTTTCATACCTCTTTTATTACATTTTTCTCTATTTCTTCTGCCCTGCTCCTTTTTATTTCTTTCAAAGAATGCATATACTACAGATAAACAATTCTAAAACAACTCTTTCCACTTGAGAGCAGGAATTCTCAAAATGAGTTCTTTAATGGTATAGAATTTATTTATTTATTTATTTATTTATTTATTTATTTATTTATTTATTTTATTAGTTTCAGGTGTACAACACAGTGCACTAGTTACACTTTTCACCCCTCAAAGTGACAACCCCCCCCCGTATAGAAATTCTTATGGAGTAAATTTTTGCTTTAGCATGTTTTAGTTTGTTACTTTTATATATTATTCTGTAAGATTTTCCTCATGAAGTAACTACAGTCCTCTAAAGCTATATTTATTAATAAATACATTTATTTATAAGTAAATAAAATTATATATATTTATATCTCTTTAAAATTCTTAAGTAATATTAAGCCATTTTCTTAGTCAACATGTCTTTAAATGCTTTGGGATTATAAATATTCTTAAGTACTTTTCTCCTAAATATTGTGATTGAGTTTTTCATAATCAGATAATACAGTTTTAAAACTTTCCTCAATAAATTTAGTATTAATTGCTAGCAAATGTTAGCAATAGCACAAGTTAGCCTAAAAACACTAATTGTAGTATCTACTTATTGTTTTTCAATTTTGAAGTTACAAATTAGAAAAATCAAATCTGTATTTCTATAGTACTTGTAATATTTCATTTTAAGCTATCTACTTTTTATAAATTATAAATTATTTAGAATGCTGACATTCAAGTTTTAAATCATTTATGAACATGATGAATTATGTAGAGTATTTAGCATCAAAGAACTTTATCTTGTCTCAGTTGGAATAAATCTTAATAGCCTCTGGGAAACAGTTTGTATTGAGCTACAAAGTAATTAAAAAGTTATTGTTAAGAAATAGCAAATAAAATTATTTAATTCTGTTTCAATTAGTTTTTGCTACCATGTTTCCCTGAAAATAGGACCAGGTCTTATATTAATTTTTGCTCCAAAAGATGCATTTTATTCATTTATTCATGTACAAAAATCTACATTTATTCTAATACGGTCATGTCTGGCTGACAATCTTATTTGGGGGTAGGGCTTATATTAACAGCACCCTGAAAATCATGCTAGGACTTATTTTCCAGTTAGGTCTTATTTTCGGGGAAACACAGTACCACCCCCAAAGCTTAATGGCTTGAAATAGTTGTATTTGCTCACACTTCTGTGGGTAAGCAGTTTGACTAGGTTCAGCTGAGTGGTTCTCCTGATGGCCTTACCTGGGGTATTGCAAATGGCTGCAGTTGTCTGGCAGCTTGAGTGGAGTTAAATGATCTAAAATGATCTAACTCATGTGTCTGGCAGTTGTGCTGACAGTTGGCTAGGCCATATGACCCTATCAAGCGAGCCTGGGGTTTTTATGTGGCGGTAGCAACCTGCTAAGAGAGTAATAGCAGAAGTTGTAAGGCCTCTTGAGACCATGCTTAGAATCAGCACAGTGTCTATTTACAATAGCATCAAAAAGAATGAATACTTGGAAAAATATTAACCAAGGAGGTAAAAGACTTGTATACTGAAAACTGCAAAACGTTGCTGAAAATAATTAAAGAAGACACCAAAACATGGAAAGACATCTTATGCTCTTGGACTGGAAGACTTAATATTGTTAAAATGTCAATATTTTCCAAAGCAATCTATACATTTAATGTAATATCTGTCAAAACCCCAATGACTTTTTTTTTTGCAGAAATAGAAAAATCCATTCTGAAATTCATAAGGAATTTCAAGGGACTTGAATAGTCAAAACAATTTTGACAAAAGAGAAACAAAGTTGGAGGTCTTATACTTCCTGATTTCAAAACTTGTTATAAAGCTACAGTAATCAAAACAAAAGCTACAGTAATCAAAACACACAGACATATAGACCAATGAAGTAGAATAGAGAGCCCAGAAATAAACATATGTAGTCAAATGACTTTTGACAAGAGTACCAAGACCATTCAATGAGTAAAGGATAGTATTGTCAACAAATGATGTTGGGAAAACTGGATATCCACATGCAAAAGAATGAAGTTGGACTCTACCGTATACCCTATACAAAAATTAACTCAAAGTGAATCAAAGATCTAAACACAAGAACTAAAATTATAAAACTCCTAGAAAAAACATAGGAAAAAAGCTTCATGACATTGGATTTGACAATGATTTCTTGGATATGATACCAAAAGCACAGGCAACAAAAGAAAAAAACAGATAAATTGGATTACACCAAAATTAAAACTTTTGTTCATCAAGGAACACTATCAACAGAGTGAAAAGGCAACCCATGGAATGGGAGGCATTTGCAAATTGTATATCTGATAAGGGAATAACATCCAGGATATGTATATAAAGCACTCCTACAACTCAACAACAACAACAAATAAACAGATGAAAAGATGCTTACTCTCTGTAATCAGTGGGGAAATACAAAGCCAAACCATGAGATACCACTTCACACACATTAAGATGGCTATTATTAAGATGGCTATGATATAAACAGAGAGAGAGAGAGAGAGAGAGAGAGAGAGAGAGAGAGAGAGAGAGAGAGAGAAATAAGAAGTGTTGGTGAGGATGTGGAGAAATTAGAACCCTTCCTTGTGCACTATAGGTGGGAATGTAAAATGCTGTTGTGGAAAACAGTATGTCATTCCTCCAAAAAAATTGAACAAAGCTACCATGTGATCCAGCAATTCTACTTCTGGTATATACCCAAAAGAAGTGAAAGCAAGGACTCAAACAGATATTTGTACATCCATGTTCATAGCAACATTGTTCACAATAGTCAAAAGGTGGAAGCAACCAAATGGCCATCGGTGGATGAATAGATAAATAAAATGTGGTCTAGACATACAATGGAATGTTATTCACCCTAAAAAGGAAGGAAATTCTGACACATGCTTTAACATGAATGAACCTTGAAGATATTACGCTAAGGGAAATAGCCAGCCACAAAAGGACAAATAATGTGTGATTCCCCTTACATGAGGTACCTAGAGTACTCATATTCATAGAGACAGAAAATAGAATGGTTGTTGCCAGGGCCTGGGATAAAGAGGAGATGGGGAGTTACTGTTTAACAGGTACAGTTTCAGTTTTGCAAGATGAAAAAAGTTCTGGGGATGGATGGTCCTAATTGTTGCAAACAATGTTAATGTACTTAATGCCACTGAACTGTACACTGAAAACGGTTAAAATGGTGGATTTTATCTTATGTGTATTTTACCACAATAAAAAAATAAATAAAAAGGGGGAAAATAATTTACATAGTGTTACTTCCTCCACCATACTTTGTTAGTCAAAATATGTCACAGGCCAGTCCAGAATCAAGATTTTGAAGTCCTTCTATCTGAAAATTCCAAAATTTGTTAGAAAACAAACTAATGTAATAAATGTTCTACTTTCTGCTTTTTTTTTTTTTTTTTTTTTTAGCTGAGCCATCTTGCCACCTGTTGGAAGCTCAACGGCAGCTCAGCTCGGGCCGGGCATCGAACTGCTGTTGCTCAGAGCTCAGCTCGCTCTTGAGCGAGCTCTTAACCAACTGAGCCACTTGGCCGGCCCTATTTTCTGCTTTAGATTAGGCTAGGCACTACACACACACACACACACACACACACACGCGCGCGCGCGCACAATTAAGTTACGAACTCATCCTAGACAAAGTGCTGCATACCTCATTGCTGAATATCACTATGGTCATCTTCGAAGCACTTCCCTTGGGAAGCTATGCACAACGCCATTGCCTAGTCCACCCTTCAAGGCAATTTGGGAACTCTTTTTCTGGAATGGCCATCAGAGCTGTCTTCATATTACCCTTGATGTCCTGAATGTCATCAAAATTTCCTTTATCTTTGGTTAAAGAAAGAAGTCGTTGGGGGCCAGATCAGGTGAGTAGAGAGGGTGGTGTTCCCATACAGTTGTTTATTGGCTAAAAACTCCCTCACACAGTGCCATGTGAGCTGGTTCATTGTCGTGATGCAAGAGCCATGGATTGTTGGCGAAAAGTTTAGGTCATCTAACATTTTCAAGCAGCCTTTTCAGCACTTCCAAACAGTAAACTTGGCTAACTGTTTGTCCAGTTGGTACAAATTCATAATGAATAATCCCTCTGCTATCAAAAAAGGTTAGCAACATCATTGTAACAAGTTCATGGAATTAATTGTCAGACTTCATATAATATATAAAATTATATATATATATATATATATATATATATATATATATATATATATATATATATGTAAGTGTTTCAAATTATGAAGACAAGGGATAAATTGTTAAGCTTAACCCCCAGCAATACTTCAGATGTCATGTGGTTTTGCATAGGAGGTGTAGTCTGTAAAGGCTAGAGTAGTTTATGAAATGATACTATTGTGGAGGAGGACTTGTCCAAGCATTGAAAGATGGATAGCAGAAGGAGGGAATGTAGGCACTACAAAGAATGATGAATATAATAAAAAGCTTAGAGATAGGAGACCACAAGTTGTATTGGGTGACAGTGAAGTAGAGACCTTCAAATTCATTTGGAACAATATGGGAGATAAAGTGGAAAGGGTCAGATTCTGGGTGCCTTGAGTGCAAGATTGCAAAGTCTCAAGTTTTATTTCCTAGATAATAGAAAGCCACGGAAGGTTTTTAAGATGGAAAATGACATGATGAATTGTTTTCAGAATATTAATCTTAATGACAGCATGCAGAATTTGACTGATAGGAAAGACTAGAGGTAGGGAAAACCAGTTATGTTTAACACGCTTGAAATAATATACAGCTAGTCTCTGACTTACAATAGTTTGAGTTATGATTTTTCAACTCTAGATGGTGTGAAAACGATATGCATTCAATAGAAACTATACTTAGAATTTTGAATTTTGATCTTTTCCTGGACTAGCGATATGCGGCATGATCTTCTCACCATGCTGCGGGGAGCAGCAGCAAGCCACAGCTTCCGGGTCAGGCACACAGTCACAAGGGTACAACAATCAATACTCTGCAGAGTGTACTGTGTTGCCGGCAGTTTTTGGATATTGTGTTCTGAGCACGTTTAAGGTAGGCTAGGCCAAACTATGATGTTTGTTAGATGAGGTATATTAAGTGCATTTTTGGCTTACGATATTTTCCAATAACCTCACCATAAACCAAGGTGCATCTTTAGTAATAAAATGGAGAAAAAAGAAACAAAAACATAGATAGATGTAGGATACGTTAGGAAAGGTTAATCAACAGAAATAGCCGAGTTACTAGATTAAAGGGGACTGTTTTGGTTAAGATGAGGAACTAAATGATAGAAGGTGAAAAGAAAAGAAAGGAAAAGGTCCTCACAGTAGGAAAGGGGCTTGGAGAGAGCCTAGAGCTGGATCCAGTTTTTGCAGGATTATTTCTTTTCTGATTTATACAGGGCATGTAGCCCTAAAAAGGGAGTTGAGGTGGGGGAGGGACAGAGGGACCAGAGCAGTTCTTCTTTTCCCAACATTTACTATACCTGTCAACTGGAACTGCTCAATCCTCTCATCACATTGAGCAAAGTGGAAAATGTTTGTAATAACTACTGAGGATGGTGTAAATGGGAATAAGTAATGAATACAGGAAGGATTGCCAGATGAATAGAGAATTGCTAGGAGCAGTAGTGAGTGTAGTAAAAGACAAAGAAAAGTGTATAAGAGGGGCTAACAGAGAGTAGGAAAAGAGGAAGCAGAGGTGGGGCAAAGTGTAAAGGGTTTGATGGAATATTTCGTTTATAAAGTTAAGGAAATGCACTAAAAGCAAAGACAGATTTCCACTTAAGATACCAGCTGGTAATAATAAAGGAAGTCTGGTTTTATTCATTCCATCATACATTATTAGATATAGAATGTTAAAAAATGTGACTCATCAAAGTAAACAGTGTGCTAAGGTTTATGTGTTTATCTTCCCTCTTTATGATATATCTCAAGGCTACCTTCCAAAAGAACTGGAAGGTAGACATTCCTGTGTCTATTAAATAGAAGATGCTTAAGTTGTTTTTACCGTATTTCCAGGACACAGAAGGCTTATCTTTCTGCATTGAAGAAAACATTTCAAGAAAGAAAAATGAAAGCGCACACTTCATTGTCTTTTGTAGTATTCAGAGCAGATTCCTAAAGGACAGAACTTACTCATTGAGGCACCTGCTAGACAGATGTGCAGAGTAGGAAGCAATCTTTAAGGCTGTCTGCAACATAATTTGTGTATTTTCTTTTAGCATTTGTCCTTTGGATTTTCTGTGAACTGTTGTTTTATTTATGTTCCTGGATGTAATGAGATGATAGGAGAATTAACTTATGATTTCACCAATTTGGGGGAGTATAAAGATAGAATAAAATGTATTTGGACTAATTGAACCAGTTACTTTAACTCTACTAACAAAGTACTGTTTAGGGTGTGCTTATGAAGATTTATAAACTAAATGTAAAAGGAAAATCTGTTTATTATAGCACTAGTCTAATGTTTCAGTTTTCGTTAGAGTTATTTCCAAACAGCCTTAGCATCCAGATTGTTTAGTGTTAAACAGAGAGCGTGTCGATCATACTTAAATAGATATATTACAGTATCATATTTAACTAGATATATAAGTAAAGATTTTGGAATAAGAACAAAAACTTTCAAAGCCATCTGTTAACATACTATATTGGTTCCGACTTTTTTAAAAAAGAAAGCAATTAGATTGACAGTAATTACTGGTATAAGAGAAGTTAGATAAATTAACCATTTTTTTATTTTTGACTCAAACTGAATTGTAAATTAACATTTCTTGATTAGTATGATTCTTAAATATTTATTCAGTTTGTGTTGTTCTTTTGAGCTGAGGGACACAAGATTTCTCCAGGGCAACACGGGGAAAAAAGTCTCAGTCATTGCAGCAGAGGGAAAGAAGTCCCTTCCTCCAAGTGTAAATTTGCCTTAGACTTTTCTAAGTTTTTTACAGTCCTCCCTCTAATTTCTGGATTGGCAAGTCCATATGGTTATAGAGAAACAAAAGACCAACCAAAACAACAACAGAAGTCCTCGCTGCTGAAAACACATAAAGCAGCAAACCTAGAGAAGCACCAGCCCTGGTGGGCACTTTAGGAGAAGTGTTCCTTTCTCAGATCAAATTTTCACCTCCTAGAGCAGCCAACAGTTGTGAAGGGTATAAAGTGGAGGCGGTGGAGAAGTACAAGAGCCCACAGAAACACTCACAGCAATACCAGCCTTTTGGAAAGCCCTCAGCAAGCCAGGCCCTGTGGCAAACCCGGAGAGGAAAACTTAAGCCAGCAGCAGCTACCAGTTCTTACCAGTGTAGCAGCACGCTACCATCTGCTTTATTTGTTTAAGTACAGATCATGTTTTTGCTTTGCAAAGAGATGTTTCCCTGGTAGTGTACTCCTCAGTCAAAGAACTCCCTGTTCTCTTCAGTCCCTTGTTGTGTGGAGTGAGGAAACCACTTCAGTTGAGTGACGTATTTAAGCATATTGTCATCGATTAGCTTTGCATTAATTAAATGATTATTGTCAAGTGTTTCCAGATGTTTGCAAGAGCGTTAGCAAAGTATGAAAAGATAACTGCAGATACTTCAGATTTATTTCTTCTAGGGTAAGAAGAAATAAACACAAAATCTCAAAAGTTGTAGTGGGTAGCTATGGATAAGAGTTTATGATTACAGGTGTACATGTGTCATGGACTTGAGTGTATGTGGCACATTGTGCTTTCACTACTCAATCTTTCCTTTTAGAGCCAACAGGAAATTAAAATTAATGAGAAGCCTGCACTTTGAAATACTTGCAGAATTCTTGACTATTTCAGTCCTTTGCCAGCTCACGAAATCTGTACTGGCACTCGTAGCCAACAGATGGTGTGGCGTGCACAGTTGTATCATGTGATTGTCTAGGTCCATGCAGAAATTTTATAAGATTTTGACCATCAATCTACTGAGGCATTTAAGACGGTCATAACCTTTGTTTTGAAAGGAGGGTGGCCTTCTTCAAACATAAGTGTTTATATACAAGTAGGG
The DNA here is from genome assembly GCA_033961575.1 of Aselliscus stoliczkanus. Classification (NCBI taxonomy): domain Eukaryota; kingdom Metazoa; phylum Chordata; class Mammalia; order Chiroptera; family Hipposideridae; genus Aselliscus; species Aselliscus stoliczkanus. The sequence continues at coordinate 33,396,281 of CM066731.1, forward strand.
GAAAAAATGTTGAGTTAATTAGTCACTGGGCAACTAAACTGAATTTAATTAATTCTATACTAGTTAAAGACAACAAAAACTTTAGTGTCTCTGAACTGCTAGCCTGGGTTTTTTTCCTCAGTATAATTTAGTCTGTTTGGTCACCTGAGGTAGAATGAGCATTTTGCTTTCTTATTCCTAACTATGCTGTTTAAAGCTTCCATAATTTCAGAAATTTTTACTTGGTGGTTATATTGAGGCACCATCTACTGAAACATTAGGCTAATTCTGCTTACTTAGGTAATTAATACCTTCAGTTCAAATGCACTATATCATCATTTCCTTAACAAATTAAAGTGGGCATGCCTGTACTTATTGGATTAATTAAGGTAGAAAGCACAGGTGCAGTGTGCTTTTTCTTGTCACCGTGTTGGAATTTATTAAGATATTTAAAGCACATGACAAAAAGAAAAATAGCTCACCAAAAAGAGTTCTAAAAGGCGTAAGCTTTTCTCATAATAATTTGTTCTTTTTAAAATGCCATTTATTTAGAAGATTGTGTTGAAAAATTGGCTACGTTAAAACAAAGTTATTGTACTCCAAGCATGTGTTATGGCTCATGTTGATGTCTGAGGAAGTTGTTTTGACTGTGTGCGCTTTGTGCTCAGAACCTCATTTTGAATGTTTAGTCAATAACCTATGGGGACTGTCGGGCGATTACATCAAAAGAGATGTTAAGAACCAATAGTGGAATTTAGGATCAAGGACTGGACAATATCATTTATTACCTTTTAATTTAAGACTGATGCCCCAAGGTGTTTACTCCTTAAATAAACCATTAGATTTCAAGTTGTTAGGATTGATTGAGGTTACTAGTAATGCATATATCAGGTTGTGTTGATAATAGTCCTTTATTACTTTGTCATAAATGAAATTTCTTTAAATCTGAAAATATTTTTGTACTTTCATACTTACTTCAAGTTTTCAGAATATACATAGTAGTTTAGCGTCAGAACCCTTTCCATAACTAACTTCCATCATACTTCCTGCCATATATCTTTCACAGAAGTACATAGTTTTTGGGGGGGCCTATTGTATTTGTTGGACTGGTTAAACTAATGCTGACACCTTTCTCTCCTGCCCTGACATTAGGTTGTTAATCTTTTTCCATAGTATCTCTCACTCATTAAAATAGAAAACTTACATTAGGCTGGATTCTTCATATTGGAAAACTTTCCAGTAAATAACAGTTTGTTTTTTTTAATTCAAAATCTAGTTGTCTTAATTCAAAACCAAATTAGTTTTGTTTTGTAACTTTTTCCATCAATAGCAGAAATATCTTCTTCCCAGAAGTATAGCTAGATCTTAAAGGAGATAGTGAAAGAGGGTATCAAACTAATGTATATTAGCAGATAAAAGAACTTTGGAAAACATATCTTAATTTCATTAATTTGTTTTGAAGATATATTTTCATGGTTCTTACAAAGGAACTTATTTTTCTTTATGAATTAAGTAATGGTGCATGTTTAATTTCATATGTAGTATCCTGTTGTAATTAAAGCTGTTGTTAGTTATTAAAGTGTTTTACTAAAGGCTCAGTAACCTGGGTTAGTGTATCAAGTTGTAATCTGCAGTCCTTCAATTTAGTTTTTAACTGTGTATCTTAATGTGAGAATGCAAATGAAGCTACATAATAGCTGAGGGTGCAAATATATAAATACAGAGGGTGCCAGAAAAATGTATACACATTTTAAGAAAGGAAAAAAACTATTAAAATTGTAATACTCAATTATACTGCTAGCAAAAGTTGAAAACAAGTCGTGTTTATACATTTTTTTGGCACCCCCATATGTAAAAAGCTAATAACCAGCCATATTCTTTCACTAAGCAGTCAAATGAAATGAGTAGTCAGTTGTGAATCGTCATTGCTAATGAAGATCTAAAACAGGTCATTGCAGTGATTATATTCTTTGATGAAAAGAAATTTTCTGTCTTTAACTCATTAGAACTTCAATGATGGTATAAAACTCCTGAATTTGGCTTACTTTTGATTTTAAACATTTTGTCATTCTTGTCTTGACTCAGAATATTGACTTGCCCTTAGCATAGCTATATAAGGCACAATAGAAACAAGATGCAGATAAGTTCCCCGTTGATTTGCAGAAATCAGTGAATTACAGTTAATGTCTGCAAATTGTTTTTCCATTTTCCTTTATTACAAAATTATAGGTATAATCTTCTACAAAATATTCTTTAAATAACTGAGTTAAGGAAATTATTGTTATTATGGAACCCTTAACATTCTAGCAGTCATAATTTAACAGCAGCTCTTTAGATATGCTATAAATCCACTTTTTTTGTTGTTTTTTGTTTTTTGGTTTTTTGGTTTTTTTTTAGGGCAGTGTCGCTGGCTCTCATATGTGGGACCCGATCCGGGGCCACTGACTTCCCAAGCCAGCGCTTAACCATTGTGCCACTCAGCCGGCCCTTTGTTGTCATTTTTTAAAGCATTTTCTAGAACTTAGTCAACCTGTGAACTCCTTTTTGTATTTTATATCAGTTGCACTCACCTGTAAGAATTTCTTCTTTGTCTATAGTCATTTATACTTTCTCCCTCTTGATTCCACATTGAAACTATCAAGCTTCGTTCATTTAAGTACTATGTCACATTTTGCTGTGACCGTGATAAGAAGCTGCATGAAGTTTATTTAAAATTTCAGCATCTGAAATTGTTTTGCCGACTAACCAGTTCTTTAAGTTCAAAGTGGTATGTGCAGTTCTGTATAATTTTGTATAAACAGGTATGATTTTACTGTTTGGAATTTTTCTATTTTTTTCCTTCTGGCTAATAAACTAAGCACTAGTAAACTTAATAGCTAATATATTATATATTGAGAGCTTACTGTGTGCTGAGTACATTTCAGAGCACTCTCCTGACAATGATCCTTGATGATCATATTGTTATTACCCCCTCCTTTTTTTTTTTTTTTTTTACAAGTGAAGAAACTAAGGCACTGAAATTAAGTTCAGTGGTCGAAGTCACATAGCTTCTAGGTGGCAGTGCCAAAATTTGAACCTAGGAAATATGAGTTTAGAGTTTGCCCTGTAACTTAACAATTAGTGAAGAGGTTAGTCTGAGTCATGAGACGAAGCTATTCATCAAGAAAAAGAGGAAAAAGGTAAATGGTGACACAGAACGCAAACTGGGTAGAAACAAAACTGAAGACCATTAGAATAAAGCAGGAGTTCAAACATGGGGCGGGCAGAGGTGCAGGATCCAAAATGAGTCGGCTTAAACAGCGACGCCGAAGGCTTTTCTGCACACTTAAACTGGGCAAGAGAACAGGTCCTAAAGGAGATAATGCCTACTGAACAGAGTAATGTTGGCTGTGATGCAGGAATGATCTACATTGTAAAGGCCTTAATTGCCAAGCTGAGCCTTCTCGGGAGTATTTAGCCTTAATTCTTGGGCAATGGATAGCTAATACAGAATTCTTAACAGGAAAGTAACTCTTTTCAGATTTGTTTTTAGTGTCAAGGTGAAACATAAACAGGAATTGAAGAGACTGGAGTCCTAAGGGGACTTCATTAAAAACTATAAGGCAAAGATAGTGGAATTGGAAAAGAGAGTCTACATTTAAGAAGTCATCTAGATTAGATTTGATTGTTAAGAATCATCTGGATATGATAATCAGTTGTGTGTAGGGGACTAAGGTAAAGAAGTTTTCTGATTTGTTGAAGTACACTGATAGTGTCGCCATTGAATGAGTTCTGTTGTGGATGTATTAAGTTTGTAATGTCTGTAGGACATATAAACCTACTAGGTCAAGCTATGCATTTGGTAGCAGTTGGCTTAAAAAGGGTACATGAAATCACCCAAGAGAGAGCCTTGAAGGAAAGCGAGATGGTTGTCAAAAATGGATCTCCAGGGAATCCCAAATTTAAAGTGGGCCGAGAAAGAACAGTAAACAGAGGAGACAGGCTTTATCTAGCTATGGCTATAAATTGAACCAAGCTTAAGTTAACAGCTGTCATTTGAGAATTGACTGTGGGTAACATTTTAGGTTTTTGATTTGTTTTTTGTTTTTTTTTTAAATTGGGGAGTATATCAACCTATGCTTGAACTTAAAAGAATAGTTTCAGCTACTAGTCTTTTGTTATCAGCGCTTTGCGGATTCATCTTGGTATCAGGAGGGGTTTGGGGAGTATCAATAAGTATGTAAGCATTTTTTAAATAGTTACAGCTCCTTAGGGATAAACCTGAAATCCCTTTTTCTTTAAACCTACTTTGATCCATGCATCCTCTAACTTCCCTTTCTGTCCCTTAACTATGCCTTTGAATAAATGCTACAACATGGTAAAAGTCTAACTAGTTTAAAATTTTAATCTCAAATTTGATTTAAATCTCACCTGATTATTCCCTATCTTACATTTCAAGGTAAGCCACCTAAGTGGTTTAAGACAGTGGGCGTTCTTTCTCCTCTCCCCTGTCTAACTCTTGGAGAGATTGTGGGTGGGTGGGTGGTGGTGGTGGTGTGGGGGGTAGGTTAGAGGAGGGACAGAAGAGACAGAGGTCATCATCTGAACCCTGTCATGTGAAGATGGTGTGTCCCACTCTGGCATAATCGGGGTCTAATGCTGCGGAATGTCTCAGCTGAAGTTGTGATTTTCATGTGGACAGTGTGGGTGGTTTTCTTGGAGTGTTAGTCTTATCCTGGCTCCCTTTCTCACTTCAGAAATGGGCAGCTTATCTCCTTTCTGTTCCACCAGCTTAACCCTCAGTGTAGGTGGGGCATGGGTGCACTTGGCCAGCAGCCCATGCTTCTCTCTGATCTCTGTGTTCTCTCACATGGAGCCATGGGAATCAGTGATGTTCTGTTTCTAGGGTCCATGGAATGAGTGGGTAGGCGTGAGGGAGGTACTCCCCATTCCCTCCTTCCCAGGTGTATTATTACTGTGGCCCTTTTAGGTTTGCTGGTGCAGACTGCTCCTTCAAGCCTCCCGTCTTCAGAAATACATTTTCCCCACCTCCTGCCCACTTCTAGGGATGTATGTCAAGTCGTAAAAGAACATCTTCCCCAGGCTAAGTTCTACTCCAGGAGCAGCACCAGGGCAAGTGTGCAGATTCCCTGTTTAGTATCGGTCAGCCAAGAGTGAAATGCCAGCCCGCACTTCCCTCAGGGCCCACAGTGTCTGCTATAATATCTTGGCGCTTCCCGACTTGCCATGAGTGAGGAAGCTCTCCTAACAAACGGCACCTCAACACTCCTGACCAACCCTTCTCCCGACTCATTTCCTTACCAGGCTATCTATGATTTGGGAGTCGTGGGGCGCCTTCTGCAACATCTCAGTAAACTGAGGAGCAGCAGTTTGGTCCATTTGGCTGGTGGCTGTCTTCAAGATGGGAGTGCTTGTACATCACTTTTGTCCTTGCTGTGAGCCTGACTCTTCAATTCAGGGGCAGCCCAAAACTCCCACTCAGCACTGTTTGATAAGAATAAACATTCCTAACTCGGTAATACGTTTTAAAGCATTTCATGTTTCTATCTGCAGAAATATTTTAGTTTGTTCCTTCATCATTTATCCAATGAACATTTGTATGTCCTTGCTACATACATGCCACGTGCTCGTAATTATATACATGCTACATGCGTAAGTTGAACAAGTTGTTACCCTGAGAAGCTTCCAGACCACTGATAGGTATAGACATTTGAACACTTAATTATTTCACCCATAGATAAATTGACCCGACCTACTGATCTGAAAAATCTGATTGTAGTAGAATCAAAACGCTCAAAAATAATAACATGAAAGTAAAAATATAAAATTTTAATTGAAATTATTTTTGACCAAACAACATTTGACCAACATTCAGAATTCATACTACCTCAGATTACAGAATTTCTGGCTTCAGGCACATATAGCCAAATCACATGGACCAGACTGATAATTCTTATAGATCATTTACTTGAAATTTAGTTTTAAGTTTCTTCTAGAGGAATTTAAATAAGATAGTAAGGTCAAGTCTACTTTTACCAACTTTTTGCTATGAAACTTCTAGCTTCTTGATAATAAAATATTATGTGGGTTAATAAAATAAAATATTAATTGCCCACATGTGGCAGATATTTATGTATTTACTTAGCTCTGCTTTGTGCCATTTAGAATTCTACGAGACTTCAAAACATTATACTCATCTTGTACCTCCAAGGTAATATTTTGTAATTTGTTTGTTGGTTTACCCTATAAAAGTTGAGTCTGAAGATTTAACTGTGGAATACACAGATTCTTGTGAAGGAGCTTAGAAAACTTCAGGCCAAATACTGTCATCTCCATTTATGGTCATTATTCTGAAAGGTTAAAAAAAAATCACATCCATTTTAAAAGCTAAAGGCTATTTTAAAACATGATACATATGGGATTTTTTCATTCCAGTTTCTGTTTCATAACTAAAACATTTAAAAATAGTACCATGTATATTCGTTTAGCTGTAGCAGTTTAATATATATTCTCTAAATTAAATGAATATTCCTCTAAAGTCCTTTATTTTATAAATTCCTTTATTTTATAATTTGGAGAAAACCTGTTTTATATTAATATTTAAAGTAAGTATCAAATAATAAAACCAGATTCTAGTGGCAGGGGAAGTGCTTTTAAAACACTTCAACTTTTCTATTCAGGTTCTGTGTTCAGTGTTCAGATTAATAATATATTCCAAAGAAAAGTGGATTGTATAGTTCCCTGAATTCATTTTCAGGAAGCTGTTATTTTCATTCATGATACAGTTTAAAAAGAAATGTCAAGGATATAAGAGAAGGCATTCAAGAAACGTACCAGTTCATACTTTTACTCAATTTCTTATTAATGTACTTAATATATTTGGCATTTTGTATTTAGGGTAGCACCAATTAGCTTTCCTTTAAGGAATATGTTCTATGTATTTATATTCTCCTTTTGATTTTTAGAATAGAAAGAAATTTCATTTAATTTTTTTGCATCTCTAATAAACAAAAATAATCACAGGTATATACAAAATATGTTAGAGTTACTTTGTATTTTTAAATTTACATATCTTACATTATTATACTTTAAAAGTTGGGAAACTAAATATTAAATTACTAGATATTGCATTTGAAGTGATTCAGACAACACATATGAATAAGCAGTAGTCTTACTAGATTTCATTCATTTATTTAATATTTAACTATTTAATTAGTATTTACAGAACATGGGAAAACATTAATAAGGGTAACATTGAGGTTGGAACATGTTTTCTTCATATTTTTGAGACTTCCTTGAGATTACTTGGTTTAAATATAAATTAAAATTTAATGTCCTACTTTGATTTTTTTCTAGATTAACACCAACAATTAAACCTCCTTTTTAGTTTTTCATATTTCATTTATTCAGCAAAAGTATTTTAAGTATCCTCTGTGTGCCTTTTTACCTCCCTTTAGAAACTGACTCATTCAAGGGAACCACTGGTAAAACATCTTCTCTTCCCACTTTATTCAGAATAAAGGGCATCCTGTTTTATCTATTAGAGTGTCGGAAAAGTCATGACGTATTTTTTCTGTTTTTTGTTTGAAAAATGCGTCATGCATTTTTGGCCCTATTATGCAATAGGGTCTAACACGATCAGCTGGTTTGCCACCCTGTCAAATCAGATACATACAAAATCGAAGCAAACAACACCTCCCTACCCACAACTGCTGACGACTTCATAAACTTAAAGAGTTAATTACTTGTAAGAATTGTGAATTTGATATATTTACCTTCAACCTGTTTGGTGGTGTTCATTCAAATGGTGAATTCTGGCTGTAAAAACTGGATTTAAATATCTTTTATAAATTGTTAATAGTTCAAAAGGATATTAGTTTATAATATCAAGAGCATCTATGAATAGTCTTTTAATTAGTAAGGATTTATTTACAGTTGAAAAAAAGTACTCCGATGTTGTGGGGGCTGAAAAAAGAAGGAAAGACTATCGGTGGGAGTAGGGAGCCTGGGCTATTTGGCCTAGTAAAAATGTTCTATTTATTTGCAAAACTGATTAAGAAATTAGAAGGAAAACAAAGAACATATGTAACTGTCTCTGACAGACAAAAATAGGACTTATGTATTTGTGGTGTGCCTCCGAATTAGGCATTAAATCAAGTTTGACTGTTAAGTAATACTGATAGCAGTGTAAAAATTGGATTCTAGTGTACCTAGTAATCCTTTCTCTATTATAGAGATTCATATGTATTAGAATGATGAGTTATCGAAATCATTCTTTCATTTTGTTAGTTTCTGCTCTGATTATTTTTTTTAATATTTGTTTGTATCCTGGATACCAATATTAACAGGATTCATTTTAAAGCCTAGTGCTTTGCTTTTTTTAAACCTTTCTTTTGAATTTATTCTAGGTTACCATTTAATAAGATACCTTGTTATTGAATTTATAAAATTTCAAAGTGAAGCACTTGTTTTTATTAAATAAGAAGTGATTTGAATAAATGTCAGTGAACAATAGATATATTTCAAATAAAATCTTAACAAGTATTAGAAAAATACTAATTTCCAAATACATTTTTATTATTGAGTAACTTCTATAAGTAACTTCCATGAGTAGAAAAATACCATCTTTGATAAGATATGGAATACTGACTAATTTTATATGTAGTTGAATTATTTAATATTGATAAACTTTTGGTTTACTTACACTTTGTTAAAAGACTATCTGCTAGTTGCGGTACTTCTCATTCTGTTTGTTTTATTCCCCAGCATGCTTTAATTTATAGTCAGTTTAAAATTTGAAAGTCTTAATCTGTGATAAACTCTAGGCTTAGGTTGATGAGATCATTTATTTATGCCCTTGGTGCTAAAAGAGCTGTTTAATTATTAGGTAAGACTCTTCCAAATTAAAATTTAAAGTATGTCAAAGTAATTTTTTTAAATAAAATAATTCCATTAAGATGTTTTCATTAAGTTTACTAACCTATTAGTAATCTGTATGGTAGTCATCTAAGTGAACACAAGGTTCACAAGGTAGCTTAGAAAAAAGAGCCTAGATATTTCAAATGCGATGAATCTAGATTTTTCAATGAGTATACATTACACACACACACACACACACACACACACACACACACACACACCTACCTGTATTTGAAATTATGAGCATAAATTACGTGTTACATATTAAAGGTTTAAAAGTAAAATACCAGAAGGGAAGGGGAAAGGGGGTGGTAGAGGAGGGTAAAGGGGGTATATGATGATGGAAGGAGAACTGACTCTGGGTGGTGAACACACAATGCAATATATAGATGATGTATTATAGAACTGTACACTTGAAACCTATGTAATTTTACTAACCAATGTCACCCCAATAAATTTAATAAAATTTTTAAAAAGTAAAATAAAGTTTATATTGATAATGCCAACCTTAAAAGTGCTTAGGAAAACCTTAGAGAACCATCCAAAATATTGCTATTGAATCCTATCTAAACATATTTTTTCCATGTGAAGAGAAGGAAAGGTATTTTGTTCCTGTAATTATTTTACTTTCTTCAAGTTCCCTTTCATCATATGCTGAATCTTTAACAGGTTAGATCATTAAACAGATTTCTTCGATTAAAAAAGTCTAAGGTGGATGATTAGGAAAATACTTGATTCGGCAAATTTGGGATGGATTTTGGAACGCTTTTTATTGTTTTTAGATTAATTTCCCTGAGCTTTTGTTTACTCATTTTATAAAGCATGTAAGAATACATCATTAATTTTTAACTTGAACTTTCCTAACTTTTTTGCATTTTAAAAGAGATCAAGACCATATGGTTAAAATGTTTATTGGAAAGCTTTTTAGAATATGTATACCAATAATTTTACTTACTTCAATTTCTGTCAAATTGTGATAGTAATTCTTAGTTTTATGTTGTTAAGAACTTCATTTTAAATTCACTTTCGCATCATATTTTTTCCTAAATTATGTCTTGTTTTTAATTAATCTAAAACATAATTGGCCACAACTATTTTTAAATTTTATAACCACTTTATTGAGCTATAATTCACATACTACACAATTTACCCATTTAACATGTACAATTCATTGGGGGTTTTTAGTGTATACAATTTATTTTAGAATGTTTTCATCACCCCCAAAAGAAACCTGTACCCATTAGCAGCCACTCCTTCTTTTCTCCCAGTTTTCCCATCTTCCCATTCCTAGACTATCTACTTTCTGTGTCTATGGACATGTCATGTAAATGGGATCACACAATACAAGCTACAACTATTTTTTCACCATTCTACTAGATAGGCAATTACAATAAAAGTATGACTAGAATATCTTTTTGACTTAGGAATTTGTGAACTGTAAGTATAATAGCAGATAACATATAGTATTTCTTGAGTATTCTTAATTATTTAAATTTCTAAATTCTTAAATTTCTTAAGTATCCATTCTTAAAGTATTTCATAAGATAGCATAGGTGTAACTTGAAATCTGAAATAAAATACTTTTTTTATTTTTAGAGGGCAGTGTCATCTGTGGTATCCAAACCGGGGCCACTGGCGTCCCAAGCCAGCTCTTAACCACCGCGCCACTTGGCCGGCCCTGAAATAAAATACTTTTAAATGGACTTTTCAGGACCTTAAATACTGAGGTAGTGAAATCTATTTTCTGTATATTGGAAATCAGTTGTAATACATATATAGTTATATCCCGAGAGCCTAGTTCATCTTGTATGGAGTCTCAATTTTTCACACTATTATTTTTCCTGGGTCTGTCTTGTTCAGGATGATAGCTTCCTTACTTGTAAATAGTCATTTTTAAATCTGTCTTGTAACAGAACTTTCCTGGTCTCTTTGTAGCCTGTTTTGAGTGACCACATAGCTTAGGGTTTCCCGGACAGTTCTAATTTCACGTATACCATTTCAGTATCAAACCACGTGTTATAATTTTTTTATTTAAAAAAATTTGATAACTATATATGTTGTTGGGAAATTTGGCTCCACCCACCTTAGCCTAGTTCAACTTAATTCAGAAGTAATGAACTCGGTGAGTTTTTTCAAGCAAATAAATATTCCATCTGAATATTCAGTGAATTTATTATGGGTAACCTTTCAACTAGGTTTACTATTGTATTTGTTTTCCAAGCTTTCTGTTCTTCAAAAAACACATAGTCCCTGAATATTAGATGATTTTATAGACTTATCATCCATTTGGGGGGGGGCACAATAATAGTATGTAGGAAGACCTCCTTGGTTTCAGAAGATGCATGCTGAAATGTTTAAGTGTGATATCAAGCAGTGATAGTCTGCATATACTTTCCAGTGATTCAAAATAAATGTGTGTGTGTGTGTAAAACAAGCAAGCAAATACAGTAAAATGTTAATAGTTGTTGAACCAAAACAGAGTGTATGTATATGGGTGTGTTCATTATACTGTTATTTTTTACTTTTCTGTGTTTTTTTGAAATTATTTATCATAAAGAGTTACAGGGAAAAAAAGAGGGAAAATATATACACACCTATTCTGTAAATTATGCTACTTTTTGTCAAGGTATGAAGCATTTAAAAATATTTGACCCAAAATAACAAACATAAATTATACATATACAGTTGCTTTTATTTATATTTGTTTCTATGTTTACCTTTTATAATTCTTATATTTGTATTTATATTCTTAAATTTTGTGTACAAAACATTATGTGTATAGTTTAAAGAAAGAATAATTAATTATATACGTGCCCAAATACTAGCCTCTTAGGTTAAGCAATATAAATATTTTTACAGTTCCTTAGAATACCTCTGTGTATTCCCTCTCCTCTGTATGGAAATATCCACTGTTACTGCTTTGGTGGTAATTATTCCCATTCTTTTCTTTGTAGCTTTACCAACCAGGTGTATGTTCTTAAACAATATATTGTTTGGTCTTTCTGGTTTTGAGCTTTATGTGGGTAGAATTATGTTTCATGTATGTTTCTATGATTTAAAGCATATTTAGCATATTTGGGGGGAGATCATCCATGTTGATGCATAAAACTGCATTCTCACTGTTATATAATATTTCACTAAATGATTATTATACATTTTTATACATCTATTCTCTATTGAATATTTGAGTCATTTTTTCATTTTTAGCTGTTACAAATAATGCTGTTATGAACATTTTTGTACATTTCCCAGGGTACAAGTGCAAGAATTTCCTCAGAGTATTTTCCTAGAAGTGTTTAGAAATTGGTGCATGGTAGGATATTTGCATCTTATTTTTATTAGATTATACACAGTTGTTTTCCAAGGTGGGGGCGTGGGGCGTGGTAGTGACTGGTTTACACCAAGATTTCCCATTGCTCAGGACTCTCACTGATTCTTGCTGTTGACAGATTTTTGAATTTTCACCAATCTGATGGCTGTCAAATGGTATTTCATTGTAGTTTTAGTTCTTATTTCCCTGATAACTAGTGGAATTGAATATAGTTTGATGTGTTTCTCATGTTATTTGTCCATACTAATTTCCTCTTCTGTGAAGTGGCTGTTCAAGTTTTTTAGTTTTCTACTAGGGCTGTTTGACTTTTCTTATTGATTTATAAGAACTATATATATTATGGATAGTGGTTTTATTTTCAGTTATATGTGCTACTGATATTCCATTTTATGGCTTTTCACTCTCTATAGTGTTTTCTAATGACAAAAGTTCTTAATTTTAATATATTTGAACTCATTCTCTGTTAAGATATACACTTTTTGGATCATATTCAAGAGGACATAAATATATTTGTTGAATTCTAAAATTTTATAGTTTTACTTTCCACATTGTTTTGTTTTAATTAATAGACTTTATTTTTTAGAGCTGTTATAGGTTTACAGAAAATTGAGCAGTATTCCTCTCCCTCCCCCCTCAACTCCTCACCCCTGCCGCCCACCCACTTCTAGTACATGTTACAATTGATAAACCAATAATGATACATTGTTATTATCTAAAGTCCGTAGTTTACATTAGGGTTTACTCTTTGTGTTGTATAATTCTATGGATTTTGATAAATGCATAATATATCCAGTATTATAATTTCATACAGAAGAGTTTCAATGCCCCATACTCCACTTATTTATCCCACCCTCTCTTTCCTTGAACCCCTGACAGTCATTGATCTTTTTACAGTCTCTGTAGTTTTCCTTTTCCAAACCATCATATAATTGGAATCATATGCAATATGTAGCCTTTCTCAGATTGGCTTCTTTCAGATAGTAATATGCATTTAAGTTTTTTCCATGTCTTTTCATGGTTTGATAGTTCTTTTTTATTGCTGGATAATATTCCGCTGTATGGATGCACCACAGTTTGTTTATCCATTCACCTATTGAAGGACACCTTGATTGCTTTGAGTTTGGGTGGTTATGATTAAAGCTGCTGTAAACATTCATGTGCACATTTTTGAGTGACATAAGTTTCAATCACTATGGGTGTTGAATCAGATAAGGGTACAGTTTCACAACTAGTTGTCCCAACACCATGTATGAAAAATCCATTTTTTTCCTCCACATCATGAAATTCCATCTCTATCATAGATCAAGTGCTTGTGCAGTAGTTCCTACATACCCATGGCTTCGCTTTCCGTGGTTTTAGTTACCTGCAATCAACCTCAGTCTGAAAATTTAAATGGAAAATCCCAGAAATAATTCATATTTTAAAATTGCTTCCTGTTTTGAGTAGCGTGATGAAATCTCAAGCCATCCTGCTCCATTCTGCCTGGGACGTGAGTCATCCATTTTTTTAGCATATCCACGCTGCATACGATACCTGCCTGTTAGTCAGACTGTCGGTAGTAACCTAAAACTATGTCGCCACACCTTTGTCAGTCACCTCACCTCATTTCATCACACCAGCATTGTATCATCTCATGTCATCACAAGAAGGATGTGTATAGTACAGTAAAATACTTTAATCTTTTAAGTTATTCACATAACTTTTATTAGAGTATATTGTTTCAGTTGTTCTATTTTATTATTGTTGTTGCTATTCTGTCATTGTGCCTGATTTATAAATTAAGCTTTTCAAAGTTACAGTATTTATAGGATTTGGTACTATCAGCGGTTTCAGGCATCCCATACACTAGGGATGTTGGAACATCTCCCCAGTGGGTAAATGGGGACTACTGTATATGAAAGAATCTATTGGAAGGTTATTCTATTCCATTAATCTGTTAAATTCAGTAAGAAATCCCATGCTGTGGTAAATAGAATAGCTTGATTAGAAGTCCAGTTGTCTGGTAGGGCACGTTCCCTCACTGTGATCAGCTCCTTCCATAGTTGTTGGCTATTCTTGACCCTTTGCACATCCATGTAAGTTTTATAATCAGCACATCAAGTTGCATAAAAAGTCTTGTGGAGATTTTTATTGGAATCCATTGAATTTGTAGATCAATTTGGGAAGAATTGACTTATTTACGGATTTTGAATCTTTTACTTCATGCACATGGTATATCTCTTCATTTACTTACAGGTGTTTTGTTTTTCTTTGCTTATTTTTAAAATAAGTTAACTTATTTCTATTGGGTGAGTTTTTAAATGTTATTGTTAAGAAAACATAGATAAACACAACATATGAAAGTGTGACTTTGTATTGTTTCTGTTTATCTCTAAGGCCTTCATCCTGATAATACAGTTGACCCTTTGAACGGCCTGGGGATGAGGGACACCAACCTCCCATGCAGTCAAAAATCAACGTATAACTACAGTCTGCCCTCTGTATTTCCAACTGCATAGTTGACCCTTGAACTATGAGGGTTTGAACTGTGTGGATCAATTAAACTTCAATCAGTTGAAAAAATTTTACATGTAAGTGGATCCTAAAAGTTCAATCCTGTGTTGTTTAAGAGTCATCTGTAGCTCCAAATACAGGGATATTGAATTAGTATATATATATATTTCTAAGCCATGAAAAACTTCCAGAATAGATATGGAACTACTTGGTCATGTTTTGTTTTAGGATGGTTTTTTTTTCTTTTTTTCCATGGGTTTGGATTTTGGCAGGGGATGGTGATAATGAACTTTCATCATTATTCATTCATTCAAAAATGTCATAATAACTTTGTAGAACTTGTTAATTCTAAATTTTAAAATGAACTTCAAAGGATCAAGAATAGCCAAAAATGACGAATATGTGTCAGGCACCATTTGGATACTATTGATATAGCAATACCTACCTACATCACACAAAAATCTCTACCTTCAGAGAGTTTACCTCCTCATGGAGAAAACAGTCAATAACCATAATAAGATAGTAAATTATATAATATGATAGAAGGTGATAAATGTTATAGAGAGAGACGAATGAGCCAGATAAGGAGATGAGGACAATGTTGTGTGTGTGTGTTGTGCGCGCGTGCTCGCACAATTTTGAATAGAATGGTTGGGAAAGGCTTTATTGAGAAAATGACATTTGAGTAAAGACTTGAAGGAGATAAAGGACCAAGCAGAAGTGACACATATGGATATTTGGAAAAAGAACATTATAAGTATTGGGGCGAGCCATTCCAAAGACTCTGCAATGAAAGCTTCCTTTGCTGTTTCCCTGTGTTAGGGGAATAGCAAAATGACACATTGACTTAGGGAAGCTGAATGAGTGAGGGCTAGACCATAAGAAGATGAAATCATAGAGCAGGGTTAGGAAAGTAGGAGTGGTGGGCCAATGGAAAGTTCTTAAAGGCATTATGAGGATTTGGGCATTTCTTTTAAGAGAAATAGGAAGTCATCAGAGAAATAATTGGATTCATAACTGACTGATTTAAAAAAGTTTACTCTGGCTACATTTGAGAATCAGTCTAGCGGGGCAAGAGTAAAAGCAGGGAGACCAGGTTGAGGCTGTTATAATCATTCATGCAAATAGTACTGGCGGTAGTAAGAATTAGTCAGATTCCTGATAATTTTGAAGATACAGGCCACAAAATTTATGACAGAGTGAATATGGTAGTGAAAGCAGTAGAATTCAGAATGATTCCATAGTTTTTTGAACAAAAATAGGATGGAGTTTTTTCTAACTGAGTTGAAGACTGTTGGTGGAGCTTCTAACTGGGTTGAAGTCTGTTGGTGGAGCTAGTTGGGTGGGAAAGGCACAGGAGTTTGGATCTTCTTTACATCCAAGGGAGTATATTGAGTGTATAGTTGTTTATATAAGTTGGGAATGTGAGAGAGGTCTAGTCTAGAATTTGAGAGTATTAGCATATAGATAGTATTCAAAGCCATGAGACTGAATGGGGTCTTCAAGGGACTTTCCAAAGGAATGAGTATATATAGAGAAGGAGTCTGTATTAGTTTTCCATGGTTATTGTAACAAATTACCACAAACTTAGTGGCTTAGAACAGTAGAAATTCATTCTTTTATAGTTCTGATTATTAGAAATCTGAACTAAGTCTTATAGGGCTAAGTCATGCTGTCAGCAGGTATTTGCCATGTAAGGTAATAGTCACAGGTTCCAGGGATTAGGAACTAGACATCTTGGGAGGCCATCATACAGCTTGCCACAGTCTTCCTTCTCGTCCCCAAGGATTCATGTCCATCCACACTCAAAATACAGTTACCCTACCCCAACATTCCTGAAAGTCTCAACCCAATATGCATCAACTCAAAGTTTGAAATTTCATCTAAATATTATCAGCTCATAAATCCCAAATCTCATCATCTAAATCAACTATGGGTTATACTTTAGTTATGACCCATTGTGGGGCAAAATTCCTCTCCATCGTGGAACTATTAAACAAGAGAACAAGTCATCTGCCCCAAAATACAATGGTGGGACAGGTATAGAATAACAGAGATATTTCAAAAGGGAGAAAATGGAAGAAAGAAAGGAGTTAATAGTTCCAAGCAATTGAAAAATCCAGTAGTGAAAATTCCTTAGGTTTTGAGGCATAGGAGTCATCCTCTGTGGCTTGAGGCTCTGCCATGTGGGTCAAATGCTCCACCCTCTGAGTCACCCTTCTTTTTCTTGAAGGGTAGCACATATTTGTAGTTAAGTAGTTTTGTGCTGGTAGAATTTTGGAAGTCTGACAGCCTTCCTTCATTTCATCCCATCTTTGTCCCTTTCAATCCAAGCAGGTAGTGTTCTGCTATCACTTTCTCAAAAACTTTGTGGGTCTCCTGTGTATGTCACAGGAATTTACACCACTAGACAAGAAGATTCTCCACAGGTCTTTCCTGGTAAATCTGTTTCTTTTCCTGGTCTGTGTTGAGATGGCTGAGGAGATCCGTGAGTCACACACCTAATCTCTGCAGCAATAGCAAAGGTTGTCCAGGCACACCCTGGACCTTTTTGCTTTCCTAACAGTGTACCTCCTAATTTAAACATCTTTTGAAATCTGGATAGGCTGAGAATTTCCCAAATCATCTACTTCTGGTTTCTTTTTGCTTTGATTTTTGTTCAATTCTTTCCTTAATTTATCTCTTTCCTCTTGTATTTTATTATAAGCTGCAAAAAGAATCCAGATTGCACCTTCAGTACTTTGCTTGACAATCTCCTCAGGTAAATATCCAAGTTCATCACTTACAAGTTCTGTTTTCCACATAACTGCAGGACACAATTCAGCTAAGCTTTCCACCACTATATAACAAGAATCACCTTTCCTCCAGTTTCCAATAAAATGTCCCTCATCTTTTTCTGAATACTCACCAGCAACATCTTTCTGAACACTCACCAGCAACATCTTTCTGAGCCTTCACCAACCAAATTAGTTTAGTACTATTACAAATTACCACAAAATCGGTGGTTTAAAACAATAGAATGTTATTTTATGTTTCTGGAAGTCAGAAATCCAAACTATAACAAATTGCCACAAACTTGGTGATTTAAAACAATAGAAAGTTCTTTTATGTTTCTGGAAGTCAGAAATCCAAACTAAGTCTTACATGGCTAATGGAAGATTTCAGCAGGGTCTCATGTTCGCCAGAGAGTCTAAGGGGAAATCTATTCCCTTGCCTTTTTCCGCATCTAGATAGAGCTGTCTTCCTTGCTTCAAAGCCTCCTTCGTCTAATCAAAGCCAGCAGTATACTCCTCTGACTCTGCTTCCAAGGCCACGTTTTTCTGTGTGAGATCTCCCTTTCTCTCCCACTTGTAGGAACACTTGCTCTTGTATTCAGGGTTCATACAGATAATTCAGAATGATATCCCCATGTTCAGGATCCTAAGTTAAGATCCTTAACCTAATCACATCTTTGAAGTCTTTGCCATATAAGGTAACATACACAAATTCCAGGGATTAAGACATGGTATCTTGAGGGACTGTTATTCAGCCTACCACAAGATCTAAGGACTGATCTCCAGGGTGCACCAACAGTAAAAGACTGGGGTGAAGAAGAGAAACCAGCAAAACAGACAGAGAAGGAACAATCAAGGAGGTAGAAAGGTAGCCAGGCAAGTGTAGTATCCTGGAAACCAAATGATGGAAATGTTCTAAAAGGAGGAAGTGATCTACTGATTCATAAGTCTACTAAATCTAGGAAAGATGGTGAGTGATAATTTACAATTGTTTAGCCACAAGATGATCATTGCTGATCTTGAAAGTGGTTTAGATTCATAAACTCTTCAAATGCAAAAGAGCCTTCCTAGTGGTCCAAATAATGAGAATGAAAAATTATTAGCGTAACATGAAATAATGATTCATTTTATGAACAAAATCTCTTGAAGAGCAGGGCCATGTCAGGCTTTGTGGAGCACCTACCACACGGGGGTTTTCACCTCTTCTGTTACCACTCCCAAAGGAGATACCTGTGACGCCACGATGGAACATAGGCAGTAGTGTCTGGGCTTGCTTCTTCTCATTAGCAGCTGACTCAGTGTCCTTCTCCTCCTGCCTCAGCCACACTGGGAGAATTTGATAAAGGGCATTTTCTCTACCTCCGCCTCAGGCTAGGTCCTGAGATGGGGATTTTAAAACAAAAAGACTTGGTAGATGTTTTTATATATATTTCTCAAATTTCTCAGACATAGCTCTCCTTAACTGCTATGGCTTTTTGAGCCTTAGCTCCAGTGACTGTTCCTTTTCATCATTTGTGTACTCTGTTATGAATTCTAATTCTCTTTTAGTTCTCCAGCTCTCACTTTACTGGACCCACATCTATTTTTTATTTTACCAGACTGAAACCACTCTTATGATACTCATGTAGCCTCTCCTATTCAACAAACATTTTCCTTTTGGCTGTTGCTACCATTTTCTATATGGGCATTTCTAATATTCTATTGTAGTGATTTTTTTCCTCTTTTAATTTTGCCTACATTCTTTTCCCAAAAAAAATTTACTCTGAAATTTTAGCTACTGCTTCCTTAACTAGGTTATTGATTATCACTATACTAGCCATACATTCTTATCTGAGAAAGACAGCATTTAGTTGTCTATGTTGTAATGTATCTAAAGTGTAATTGCTTGTATGAAGTCTGACGATTGAGTTTGTAGACTTGTAGCAATGATGTTGCTATACTTTTTTGATATCAGTACCAACTGAACAAAGAGTTAACCAAGTTTACTATTTGGAAGTGCTGAAAAGGCTGCGTGAAAAAGTTAGATAGAAGACCTGAACTTTTCGCCGACAATTCATGGCTCTTGCATCACAACAATGCACCAGCTCACATGGCACTGTGAGGGAGTTTGTAGCCAGTAAACAAATAACTCTATTGGAACACCCTCCCTAATCACCTGATCTGGCCCCCAATGACTTCTTTCTTTACCCAAAGATAAAGGAAATATTGAAAAGAAGATATTTTGATGACATTCAGGACATCAAGGGTAATATGATGACAGCTCTGATGGCCATTTCAGAAAAAGAGTTCCCAAATTGCTTTGAAGGGTGGACTAGGTGCTGTGTTGGTGCATAGCTTCCCAAGGGGAGGAGGGTATTTTGAAGGTCAACTTGCAATACAGTTCAGTAGTGTTAAGCATATTCAATTGTTGTGCAACCAATCTCCAGAACTCTTTTTGTCTTGCAAAACTGAAACTCTGCACCCGCTAAACAACTTCCCATTTCTCTCTCCTACCAGCCCCTGGTTCCTAGTATTCTATTTTCTGTTTCTATGAATTGGACTACTTTAGATACCTTATATAAGTGCAGCTACTTTGGAAAACAGTGTCACAGTTCCTTGATCACACAGTATTTGTCGTTTTGTGACAGCTTAATTCACTTATCATAATGTCCTGAAGGTTCATTCATGTTGTAGCATGTGACAGGATTTCCTTCCTTTCTAAAGCTGAATAATATTCCATTGTATGTTTTGGCTATTTTGAATTCCCATATGAATTTTAGGATTACTTGTCAAGTTCTGCAAAGAAGTCAGATGAGATTTGGTAAGGATTACATTGAATCTCTAGATTCTGTAGCTCAATTTGGGGAGTATGTCCATCTTAACAGTATTAAGTTTTCCAACCCATGAACTTGGGATGTCTTTACATTTATTTAAGTCTTCTGTTACTTCTTTGAGCAATGTTTTACAGTTTTCATAGTATAAGTTTTGCACTACTTTTGTTAAATTTATTCCTAAATATTTTATTCTTTTTGATGCTATTGTAAATGGAATTGTTTTTCTTAGTTCCATTTTTGGTTTGCTCATTGCAACAATATAGAAACACAATTGATTTTTGTATATTGATCTTGTATCCTGCAACCTTGTCAAACTCATTTATTAGTTCTAGTAGTTTTTTGGTGGGTTCGTTAGGATTATCTATGTACAAGTCATGTCATCCACAAATTGAGATAGTTTTATAATACTGTGTTTAAATACATTAACTCAACAAACACATGTTGAGGATTTGCTCTGTGTCAGGCACTGTGCTCCATGTTGGGAGTATAACGATAAAAGGCATAAACTGTGCTTTCATGAAGTTTGCAATATAGTTAGGGACAGATCTTTAAACCGATAAGCACAGTTCAGCGTCATAAATACCGTGGTTGAGAGATATATAAGGTACTACGGTAGCACAAGGAAGGGCTACTACACTGGAGGGAGTTAGGAAAAAGTCCATACATGAATTTATACAGAATTCTGGACTATATTGTAAATAAGTAGCCACGATTATCATAACTTGTCATTTCAAGGCCAAAATGATCTTGGATATTTAAAAATTATTGTGTAGTACTTCAGCTTTTTAGGTCTATCAAAATTTAAGCTGATTTGCATTAATAGTGAGACAGCACATTGAGTTTTCAAAGTATATACAGATGTTTGATTTTGTAGTAAATCTGTTGCTATAAAAGTATATGATCACATTTGGAAAATTGCTATTGCATGTCCTGGCAGTTTGCTAAGAACTGAAAACTTTTAAAACTAACTGGTGTTTTGATAGATTAAGTTCAAGGCCACCTTTTGTTTAAATGATGTTTTGTTTTTTGTAATTAGACCATGCTAGGTGAATTAAGTATGTAATTAAAAACAGAAGGTTTGGCTAATTCAGAGTAAATGAATACAAAATACAAGGTCATTATCCATCTCCAGTGAGACTCCAGATGAACAGTGCACATGGAACTATTTATAAAACATTTTGCATGGTCAGAGCTCCTCTAGGTTGCTGTCCATGGCTTTTAAATTAAAGTGTTCACAGACTTTCAAAAAAATGTACTTATGCTCATCTGAATGAAAAACCAAAAAAATGTTAGACTCTAATCTTCTATTCTGAATAAAGAGGTAAAATATACTCCTGCTTCAGAAGAACATTTAGTATGTTGTTTGGCACAATGACTTCATGGTTAGAACTCGGGTAACTTCTGAGAATTTGGAGTCTCAGTCCTTTTCACTGTCACGCAGCCTAGAGATGTGCAAGTAAAGCATGTCTAGTTTAATATGTTTTCCTCAATAGTCAGCCAGAGTGGGTGCCATGGGATGGGATGTCTGGGAAGAGTTTTCTTTAGAATACTTTTTCTTTTTATGGTTCAGAAGTGTGGTACTTTTATAAAACAGGTGTTTCATTTAGTGGTTTGATTTATAGAGAAAATTAGAATTGGTCACTGGAAGCACTAAGCTTAAATTTCTCTTAGAAATCCCTTTACAGTTTGGCTCCTGGTGCCTCTCCAGAATTCTTCTCGAAGTTCTCCCTTCTGCAGTATCTGTGCTTCAGTTTTACTGGAGTTGTCAAGCACGGCCACCCATGTCATGACGGTTGTGTTCAGCACTGGTCCTAGCACCAAGGGTGGTTTGGGCTAAAAATAGATGCTCAAATTTTGTTCAGTGAAATATTTGCTGGATAAATGCTACAAATCTATCATTTAAATTAGATTTAAATAAAAAGCAATACATGCATTAAAAATCCACTCTCTGCTAGACACTATACTAGGCAACAGTAAAACAAAAATAATGTCTCTTATTCTTTAATCTCAAATAGTTTAAAATTAACTAAAAGACTGTTCTTTCTGGGTGTATGTTGTTATAAAACTTCTTAAGCTAACTATCTATCTGGGATATAAGATCTATTTTAATTTCCTAATCTAAGCCAGTTAAGTAGTTAAGATGCCCATGCAAACAATTATAATGCAATAAGGTCATTGTGTAATGGAAGAATCTTCAAAACTGCTATTAAGCATGTACAAAGAACACCAAAGTCTACCTGATAAAGGGGATGCTGTTTTATGCACAGATACCTAAAAATGAGTGAGAATGTACCAAGGAGAACAAGTGAGAAAATAGTGTTATAGTGTGTACAGAAGAACTGGGCTCAGGAAAACATGTTCAGTGTTGCTAGAGCATAAAGATGAGTTGGGAAGTGTGGTGGGAAGGAGGAAGGAGAGTGGGCAGGAACGTTTATGCCATACAAAGCCGTTGAGAGTTCAGCTTGACAACTGAGAGCCCCTGAAAAATTACAATGAACTTATCTCCTCTAGAAACTAGATTGCATGGGATTGATATTAGAGGAAGAGAAATAATTAAGGAGACTGTTGCAGTATGACATGATCCACATAAGAGAGAAATGAATTAAGGCACTGGAATGGGTGGAAAGGGACAGTTTTGAGAGAATCTCTAGTCCTTAGTGATTAAATCTGGAAAGTAAGGGAGAGGAAGAATCTCAGATGACTCCCAGATGTTTTCCTCGAACAACTATCTGGGTGAGTGATGGGTCCATCCACTAAGTTAAGGAATAGTGACTTTTTAAGGGGGAGCATGATGCATTAGCATTGGACGTATAAACATTCAGAAAGAGCTGTTTCTCAGACATATCCAGAATGCAGTGCCACAGACATATCTGTCTGGGCTAGAGATTCAAAATTATGGGTCACCTTTGGACTGGTGTAACTGAAGTCCTGAATACAGAGGGAGAGTACTAATAGACAGACTGCGATTGGTTCCCGTGGAACATCAACAGACAAAAGAATGTCATATCCTAGATACTGAGAGTGGAGAGCTTTTCAAGAAAGAGGAGGTGAATGTGTAATAAGCTTCAGCAAGATTAAATTATGAGAACTAAAAACTGGAGATTGGATTTGACATTTAGAAGGTCAGTGTAGCTTTTAAGTGAAGCACACTCAGTGACATGGTGAGGCCTAAAGCCAGATTGCTTCAGGGTGAGGAGTGAATCCAGGGGAGAAGCAGACTTCTTTCTAGGAGTGGCTTGGGAAAAGAAAAGATACAAGATGATAGTTAAAAGGGAATATAAAGTTAGGGAAACTTTTAACTATATTTTGCTTTAGTTTTAGATAGGAAAAGCTTGAGGATTTTTATATGCTGAAAAGGAAGAGCTAATGGCAGAAGTTTGGAGATTGAGTAAAGATAAGCATTGGAATGAAATCCCTAAGGAAAGAGGGTAGATGGGACCCAGAACATTGATATAGAAACCAAGTCTAGATGGGAAGAGGGAGAAGTATTAATTTGGGTCAGAGAAACTAGGGAATAATAAGGGTGGGTGCTAGCTTGGGGATGGGGAAAGTTGTGGCAATTAGAGATGCCATCTAATAATTACTCCCCCTTCCTTTATCAATCTTCTGTCAAATATCTAGCAATTTCAAATGTGAGAACCTACCATTGTAGGTTTCACTGATTTTCCTTCCCTCACTATCCATTCCACTTCCATAAACAAACAATAACAAAACACTATTTTGGGATTCATTTCCTTTAACCATCACATTTGTTCCCTTTCTCAAAATCATTTTCTCTTTAAGTTGTTATTGATATTTTCAACCTGTTTGCACTTGGTTTTTAGGCCTTTCTCCAGTTTCACACCTCTTTAGGTTAACTTAGTTCATTGTGTTCCCTCTCCGATTCCAACTTAATAGAATCAGATATAGTTCTGACAAACTTATCACAGCCAGGAAGACATAATTTTCTTAAAACTCTCTTTAGATCCTGCGTTTATAAAAAGATCCTTGTGAAATGAGTCAGAAATTGCAATTTAATTCATATTTGATAAATGAAGACATCTTATTTTGTTTGTTGCTTTTATTTTTACTTTTCTTTCTCATTCTTCTCAGCCACTCCCCACACCGTCTTCTAATTTTCAGTATTGAAGAATTTAGAATTATTCATTTGCACTATTTAACAATCATTAGTGTGTTTCATTGAGCTTTTTGGAGAAGAAACTTTATGAAAATTTACTAATAACAAATGAATAATGTAATAATTTTACCAAAGTCACGACTTAGTCTTATAAAATATAGTCTTTTTGCCTTAGCCAGTAATTTATTTTTTTCCCTTTTATTAGCAGTTCTATTTTAGAAAATTTTATTTCAGGCATGCATTTGAGTGCTACCTTTTATGTTTTATTAAGGTTAGTTAAGTAGAGGTCAATTGAGCCTTAATTTTTCTTGTGTATTAAAAATAATCTTTATCTAAAAGATGCGTAATTGCTAGGTATAAGTAACATCTGTAATAGGATTTCTTTTTGTAGTTTCTAATTATTATCAGTATGAAAAAGGAAGCTTTCTGTGCCATTTTTAGCCTTCCTATATTAATACTATCCTCATGATTTTTAAGGAGCTATTTTGATCTATGAACCCTTATATCCTTTGGTATATAATAGTAACTTATAGTTTTTGAACTTCCTAAATGAATTTCCCAAAATTGTTCCTATACTTGCTAAAGAATTAAAAATGAAATGAAAAATGTTTTTATAGTCATTGCTATTTTTAAGTCATTAACAGATGAGAGCAGATACTGGGTTTCCTTTTTTAATACATACGTTAAATGGTCCTGAGAGCATTTTTTTTTGTCATAACATTTTAAATATACTACCAAATTACAAAATAATGGGTTTACTATTGTTTTGTTTTGATAGAAACAAGCAAAAAGAAAACTACATACACACACACACACGCACACGCTCCCTTGTGTTTATTTTGTATAAGCAATGAAAAGGGTGTGGAAGGATACCACTCGGCAATTGTCAGTGGTTACTTCAAGGAGACAGAGATGGGAGATGAGCTTTTGCTTTATATGTCTTGGTATTTTGTTCATTTTTGTGTATGAAAGAATATATACAAAAAACATGAAGGAAAAAGAAAAACTCTGAATTACTGTATAGATCAGTAATTTACAAACCAGCCTCTGTTTGCATCACCTAGGAAGATTTGTTCAAAATCAGATCCCTGACTCTGAAACAGAATTTCAGGAGAGACAAAAATACTAGATTTGCAGCTCTCAAAACCTGGTGGGCCATCAAAATCACCTAAGAAGCTTTTAAAACATGGAATGGGGCCGGACGAGTGGCGTGATGGTTAAGCCAAGCCAGGGCCCCGGTTCAGGTCCCACATAGGGGGGCCAGTGACACTGCCCTCAAAAGCAAAACAAAACATGGAATGTCCCTCCCCCATAAACAGAGAAAATATATGTAGTTTGTAAATGGTTATAGAACTTGCAGTCAGTTTTTTAAAAGTTCCCATGTAATTCTAATGATCCGCCAGGTTTGAGAACCACCAGTTTAATGATTTATTTTCTCTGTGCAAGAAACTACGTGAGGGGCTACAGTTATTTAAAGATTCCGAAAGCACAATTTTTGCCCGCAAGGAATTTCCAATCTATTTGGGGGTTAGGGCAGTGTCAAAAGGGGTGGAAAAAAACTGATACATAGCAGCAGTTAGGGCAAAAGGAAAAATGCCCTAAGACTTGTGACGTTAGGAAATAAAAGATAAGAGTGTCAGCTGTTACTTCTGTTAACTAGGATTTAATATTGTTTTGAAATTGTATCTAATTCAGTAAGACAAGACAATGAAGTATGTATATTGCAAAGGAAGTGATAAATACTGTCATTATTTGCAGTTGAAAATATTGCTTAACTAGAAAACTCAAGATAATCAACTAACATTTATGAACATTATTAAAAGCATATCAGTAAGATGGTCAGTTACAAAATAAATTTAAAAAATTAATGTTTCCTCTATACCAGCACAGAGAAATGTTTTTAAAGCTTCAACTTAAAATAATACAAATATAGAAAAAAGATCTACAACCATACTTAAGAAATTTGCCTAAATTATAGAGCTTAAGTGAACTATGGAATTAACTATACAAAGTAAACTATAGAACCTAAGGGACATAAAAAATAATTTAATAAATGGAGAAACATTTCATATCTGTAGATGGTAAAAGTTAATGTTTTAAAGTTATGCATGCCTCCCCATTGCTCCCTATCATTTAATACAATTCTAACTAAAATTGTGCTTGTTTGTTTTTTTTCTTTTTGCCAAACCTGACAGCGTATTTCTGAAGTTCACTTGGGTGAATAAACCAAAAAACAAAAACAAACAAAAAATGATGTAATGTGAATTACTTGCATGAGCAGGTATTTAAACATTTCCAAAACCATAGTAATCATAACAGTAGTACTAATTTAAAAAAATCAGAATATATAAAAGTGGAATTTTTAATTACTAGGAAAAGAGATATTCAATAATATGTATTATTGAATGTATTGAATCTGGTGTTGGTACAATTAGCAAAATGTGGGGGGGGAAATTCCATATGGATTAAAGATTAACTGGAAGTAGAATAGTAATAGGAAAAAATTAGGTGAATATGTACATAATCTTGATGTGGGGAAGACTTTTCTAATATATGACAGTAAAGGCAGAAACCACTCTTTAAAAGGATTTGATTTGACTA
The DNA here is from genome assembly GCA_033961575.1 of Aselliscus stoliczkanus. Classification (NCBI taxonomy): domain Eukaryota; kingdom Metazoa; phylum Chordata; class Mammalia; order Chiroptera; family Hipposideridae; genus Aselliscus; species Aselliscus stoliczkanus. The sequence goes on from CM066731.1 coordinate 33,423,308, forward strand.
TATAAAAACTTTAGGTTTCTGCACAACAACAAAATCAACTAAATGGAAAGGCAAATAAATTGGGAAGAGGTATTTATAGTAGGGTTCCACACCCTTAATATAAAAAGAGCTCTTCCAATTAATGATAAAAAGATTAACTCCCAATATTGGGCCAAGAAGGAGGGAGCACATATAAACTTAAACTTTCAGAAGAGAAATTTGTCGATATGTATCAAAAACTTCAGAATGTTTTTGTATCCCTTTACCCATTTCTAGCAATGTAATTTAAGGAAGTAGATATGTGCAAAAGATAGTTTTAAGGGTATTTTTGACAGCATTGTTCAAGTTAAATTGAAAACAATTTATATGTCTAGAGACCCACTCGTTGAAACTCACCACTCAGCATTCCTAGGGTGCTGCTCTCTCATTTTCATGGTCGAAGGTGGAGGCATCTCCATTCCAGGCAGCAGGATGGAGTAAAGGATGAAAAAGGGTGTGCCCCAGCCATCTTTTAAGGAAGGTGCCCAGAAACTGCCATGTGATACTGGCCACTACTTAGTGTCATGACTACACCTAGCTGCAAGAGAGACTGATGTCTTTATTCTGAATGGCCATGTGCCCAGCTACAAATGTTATTTCTATGGAAGAAAGATAGACCAGAGATTGGCAGACAGCTACCAGTCTGCCACACTACCTCTCCTGTGCATTTGCATCTTCCATTTCTTAGTTTAGCCCTTATTTTGAGGGCACTGACTCATTCTGTCTCTACTTCCGCAAACTGTGTGTCCAATCTGTAGGCCATCTAGGTGAATCTTTGACTACTTTCTCATGCCCGGGAGCTGCATCTCTACCTTCAGTGTCAGTCACTAAATTTCCTGTCAGTATGTCATTCTTTGAGACATGATGCATTTTTCCTACCCAAATATGGGAAATTAGTTGCAGTGCCTAGCAGATGAGGTTATTGCTACTAAACATTACCAGCTGGTTTGTAACATTTGGAAGTAGGAAAAGAATCAACTCTAATTCTTCTGTTCTTCCTTTCCACTCCCTCCCATCCTACCCAAGTAACTAAGAAACACTGTCAGCTTTGTGCTGCATTGTTTAGGAGAACTTAAGAACACGGAGCAAGCTGTTGTACCATTTTCTGCCTTTTAATGCATTTGAGACACTGTACAAGTTATAATACTGTATCTGAATCCCACCATCGAGAATCTTTCTAGTTTAAAACAAAAGAAGTTTATTTGTGCCTTATATGATAGGGAAATACTTTTTCAATATTTTATCTAAATAGAACTGCTACACTTTTGCTAGCCTCTCTGTCTACATAGGTCATCTGATAAAACCATGACAGTTATCTAGCTTATCTTCAGTATTTCACAGTTGTCACTCATTGACTGCTCTGTGCCAGAGAAGAAGAGAAATGAGAGAGGGGAGTGTGAGGAGGAAACACTATCATCATTTTCAGTTTTGTACTCCCCTAAAAAAAAAAATTATTCAGTGCTATCTTAATGTATATAGAGAAACTCTAGTATTCTAACAGTTATACCAAAAGTTGTACCAAGTCTCCATCAAAGTTATTACCTATTACCTTCATGGGAGGCATGAAAGATATAAATATCCCATTTTCTGAATGAAAAGATTATATAAATTAAGTAACTTTGCTCATGATCACAAACCTAGTGAATGTTGAAGCTGGAATTCAAATCCAGGTCTACCTAATTCCCTGGGAAGACATTGGTCCTGTCCAAAACGTCCAAGGAGCCATTTGGTCCTTGCTAACAGGTCCTTGATATTTAAGTCCCACTCTTCTGCAGTATTCAAACCCTCACCTAACCCCCTTACCAAGGCAAGAAGGGTTATTATTGGCAATACAGACACAATGCAATTATTGGACCAATGAAACATGATAGTATTTTTTATGTATTAATCCTGTAAAACAAAAGTTATGTTGTGGGATATTTGAGCCCAGAGATGTTTTCTTTTCTTTCTTTATATTTTTTTTTAAAGATTTTATTGGTGAATTGGGGGAGAGGAACAGACAAGTTGCTTTCCTGTTGTTCTTCAGTCTAGTTGTGGAGGACATTGCTTCACTGGCTCATGTTGGTATCGTTGCGCTCTCCCTGGCTGAGGCAGTCGGTCGCCGGCCAATGGACAGCCACTTACGGCAGCTCTTGGCAGCTCACGCTGGCTGCCAGCCATTCACTGTAGCCTGTGGCAGCCCACTACAGCAGGGGCTGCAGCCTATGCTGTCATCAGCAATTCATGGCAGCCCAGCTCCAGGTGGAGCTGTTGTTCCCCATCTTAGCTGTAGAGGGCAGTGTCACTAGCCCATGTGGCATCCAAACCGGGGCCCTGCTGCTCAGAGCTGGCGCCACTCAGCCAGCCCCCAGGAACGTTTTCGAAGCATAGACATTTGGACGGGACCAAATGTCTGCTGATCACCTAATTCTAATGCCTGTTCCTCAATCATGGTGATATACTGAATCCCAAATACAAGACTGGAGACATGAGACTGTCTTCAGATATGTGAATGATGGGCATACAGCCATGAGGTTATATATATTCTAGGTAACTCCAGAGGGTGCCACTGCTTAGAAATGAAGGCAAATTTTAACTAAATGTTAAAGCAGGAATTTTACAGAAAATTAAACTTAATTCAGAAATGGAGTGGGATGTGTTTTAAAATAATGATTGTCCATCACAAAATATTCATGCCAAGGGTTTTGAAGGAGATAAAGTAGAAAGTACTGGACTTGCAGCCGGGAGATATCAACTCTCGTTTTTACCTCTGCTTATGATGTGCTCGAATTAGCTATTTAAGTCTGGATTTTTATCTCCTTGTGAATTAAATGAAGGAGTTGGGCTAAATCACCTCAAAGTCTCATTGCCTTTTATGTAAGTGGCTTTTATGTTTTATGTACTCATTAAGTGTTTGTCAAATGAATATCACTGCATAGGCCCTTCTGTCCTAACACCAGTGCCACATCTCATCTTCCCAGCTCAAAGGAATCTCCCCCTCTTTCATGCTGTGTGGGATTTTATCTGTACCTCTCATTGAATTTGTCATTCTCTGCTTTACAGGGAACTTATTTGAGACTCTTGGTGACAAGATCTGTATCATATTCACTCTTGTATCCCCCACTGCGCCTTACACAGAGTATTCAGTAAACATTTGTTGAGTAAGTTAGATAAAATGACCTGATGCATGAAAACCTTGAGGACAACATCTTTGCAACCATGTTTTTTTTCTTTCTCAGGAAGGGTTATTTTGGGTCTTATCAGCAGTAGACAAATGCATGCAAACAGTCTAAACAAAAGTCTGTATATTTGTTGCATGAAGTTAAATTAAAACTTGTTCAGACAGGGCATTGACACTGACAGTAGCCACCTCCACTCAGCTTCACCTACTGAAAAAAAAAAAATTTAAGCTGCCACCTGGAACTTGTTAGATTCTTTCATTTGAGTTTTGCTGCCTTGACATTGTATCACACTGGGAATCTAAACAGTATCTGGCTTTCTTTCAAATATTGTTTCCTGTAAAAGTATTTGCCTAAAATTCATTCATATTCCTCTAATCTCCTCCTTCCTTCCTTTGCCTCACCTTTTTTCTACCACTTTCTCATGACTTTCTTTCACCCTCTAAAATTCAGATGGCACACTGTGTCCTACGGGCTGTGTAATAAAACATGTGGTAAAGTGGAGAACCTGGTAATTGAAGGTGAAAATAAAACACCTCCAAGTTGTGAGTAGCCCAGTTCAAACATTGCCTCCATGAAAACTTCCTTGAATCTCTTCACCATTTTACACACTTCTTAATGCCTTTATACAATCTCCTTCGTCTGTATTCCTGTGTTTGGTCTTATTTCTAGTATAGCACATATTATTACTGTAACTTTAGTTGTTTATAAATCTGTTTCCCCAGCCACATAGAGACTACATTTTATTCTTCTTTGTATTATTATACATTATTGAATAAATACTTGGATATAATTTATCTATTCAACTTCTGGTGCTTCTCTTACATTTTTTTTCACACAGGCAGGTGCCTTATTCCTATTTCTTAGTTGAAGAACCTATAGCTGAAAGGAATGAAACTTGCCCAATGCCAGAAAACAAATAGGTGGAGAAGAGAAAATTCACATCCAGGGCTTTCTGGATCCCAAGTTCTTCACCTTTTCATTTTGCCTCCAAAATGCATCTCCCAGTTTCCACTGCCACAATCACTTCTTCCTTCCCTCTTCCTTAGACTGTTGTTATAGTCCTCCATTCTGTCTACCTGTTTGTGTCTTCTTTTTCATTCCTACTCATGAGTCATTATCTGGTCATATCATTTCCTTTGACAAATCTTTGATGGCTCCTCACTTCTCTGTAGGATGAAGGCTGAACTTCTTGGTATGTAATGCCTCTGCTTCATAATCTGCCCCTGTTACCTCTTTAGCCTTATTTTCCACTCCATCTTTCACTGTGCGCTCTAAAGTCTAGCCTCAGCTGGCCACGTCACTATCCTCTATGTGTACATGACAGCATCCCACTTCTTTGTGCTTTTCTGGCTTATTTTGGAACACACTTAATCCCTGTTTTGCTAGTTGAAATTCTAGCCAGCCTAAACCTTCCGTTAAACATTGTCTAATTTCCCCTTGGAATTAATCTTATTTTGTGTGCTGCTTTTGTATTATATTTGTTTGTGACTATATGTGCCCCTGATGATACATTGGAATCCTTTGAGAGTAAGCACTGTGTCTTCAGCTAATATTTTCTTGAGATTCATATGATAATTTGTCCATAAAGCATACTCCATAAGACTTTGGATGACTACAATAAATCTGCTTCTAGGGCAACAACAGTGGTTCTACATAAAATTCAAATGGATGAGTTCAATGTAGGTTGTCTTCTGGACTGTCATTAAATTTATAAATAAAATTATTCTACATAAATTAAATGACTAGGTTTGCTTTTGCCAAGAATACCAAAAAAGATCATATTTATTTTATTCTTCAGTATTTTGTATGCTATAATATATAGTTTGTATATATAAATGTGTGTTTATATATACATGTACATATAAATATATGTATTATACATATGCATATATGAAAAAGTGGGTCTTAAATTTTTAAATCTTTTCCATTATGTGATTAAGGATTAAATTAATCCTTATTAATTGCACTAGTGGAAATCTAGTTCCAATGTTGTCTTCTTTATACTTACTTGGAAAAAACACCAAACAATATAATATGATGAAATAGTTGATTTACATGGAAGTACATATATTGGTATAAAAAGTTCAAAATTTTCAATTTTTATATTCTAATTTAATGTGGAATGTTCACTCTTTACCTAGGTAACTGTTATCTACTCCTTAAGATTAATCTTAAGTATACCTCCTCTAGGAAAGCCCTCCCCCCATATATATTAACATCACCTGCAGTTGCTTTATTTTTTCCCTCTGGCAATTATCTTGCCCAACCTAGCACCATACCTGAAACACGGTAGACATTCAGTAAAGGTTTGTAGAATAAAAAAATAAATGAAAAAAATTAACCATTAAATGAGCGTGCGTGTGTGTGTGTGTGTGTGTGTGTGTGTGTGTGTGTATCCACTTCCATTAAAAGCAAAGTGGCGGACTTGTATGTATAGATACACAAGGCTGTGTATGATACACTCTCTAGTGAAATAAAAATAAGTCGTAGGACAGAAAAAATGCTTCTATTTTTGTAAAGTGTGTGTGTGTTGGGAGAACGGCATGCAACCCATCAGTTATCCTTGGTGAGTTGGATGGTCAGGAATGGAGAGTCAGAAGTGAACTTTCACTAGTACTTTTTTGTAGAAAAGAAATTATTTTCGTTGTTTAAATGTTTCCTGGTCCTCTTAAAAAATTGTAGGCCTTACAATAAATGCCTTAACATATTAAGACAGTATGTTAAGGACTACCTTAAGCTATGGTGGCACATGTGTAGGGAAGCTATTGGGTTGTCCGAAAAGTCATGGCTTATTTTTCTATGTTTCGTTGCAAAAATGCATCATGACTTTTCTGACAACCCAGTACACCTTCTCGTTCAGTCTGTTAATGTTCAGGGCCAGATCAGTGGAGGCAGCTTTTAAAAAGGTAGTAGTAACAAACCAACTAATTTTCACCGAACAGAATCTTAGCTTTTTTTGGAGCTGTCTTACCCCATTTTCAAACACACCCTTTGGTTCTCTTGGATAACTTAATTCCATGCCACTGAGCAGCTGGTAAATAAACTATTTCTGCTGAGCTCAGGCCCAGATGAAAGTACCAGTTAAAGATACCCAAGATAATTAACCATACCCTTAATTAAATTGGTTATCCCACCCATTACTTCCTTATCCTTTTTATGAACTAGGAAAAGTGGTCTTACTAAAACAAGGTTTGTTGAGGCTTGAGTGTCTTGGTTATTTTAAGGTCGCTCCTAAGATTTTTTTCACATGGTCTAGTTGCCAGACAGATTGTACATCAATTTCCTGCAACATTTGGCAGGTCTATGTATTCACTGCCTTAAAAACAATTTGAATTTATTGATTTTGAAATGTGTGATTGCTTTCTAAAGTTTTCTTTCCCAATCTAAATTTACTTTGGAAAAAAATCTCCACAACAGAACACATTGGCCTATTTTTCTGCCAAGACTTTCAGGGAAATATTTTATATGATTAATATTGTGTGGCTAATCGGGTGTAAAAAATCAATTTTATCCATTTTAACTTATGAGAGCATGACCATCCTGTATGAACTATTTAAAGAGCCTTTGACTTCACTAATCCAAATTTAAGTGTTTGTTACTACCTTTATTTATATGTGTTATGTTAATCATGTCAATTAATATTGGGCCACACTTCTTTTTAAGAATTGAAGTATATTTCATAAACAGATTCACATCTTTTCACACCAGTGCAGTACCCTAACCTTGCCTTGGGCAAGCTGAAATTAGTGGATGCCCATTTTAATAGGTCTGGGTTCAGTTAGAACGCTTCCTCCTTATCTGTCTATTCCTTTAAACCTAATAATTGTCCTAAAAGATTAGTGTTCTCTCTCTTATTAACAGTCATAAGAAAAATAACATTATAAAATCTGTATGATAGGGCCAGCCGAGTGGCGCGATGGTTAGCCGCTGGCTTGGGAAGCCAGCGGCCCTGGTTGGGTCCCACATAAGAGGGCCAGTGACACTGCCCTCAAAAAATAAATAAATAAATAAATGAAATAAAATCTGTATGATGATTTCATTGCATCAAAAAACTCAAACTTTTTAATAAACCATTGGGCCATTTGTTACATGGTGAGTATGTTATTCCAAAAGCTTTAATGTAAACACTTTGGGGGAATCAAGAAATAGCTATTTGTAGCGCTTGTACAATACTCTATTATCCTCAGACTTACAGCACCTCACAAATAACATAACTTACACCCAGGGAATAATTGACTCACCATGGAGGTCTGGCTCCCTTGTCTCATTAAATCTTCTAGATTTGCTGAGAGGTGGCTAGCAATTATTATTCTCTCTGTTTGACATATGTGGAGAGTTAGGCACCCAGCAGTTAGAGGTCATGTACAGAGTCTCTAACGGGGCACTGTTTAAATGTTGGTCACTGAGTCACTGCTGAACAAATGTTGAGACTTAACTCCTACGGGCCATCTCAGAAAGGGATGCAGTGACCTTGCTGTCAAAAGGGAGTCCTCACCCATTTTTGGCAGTGCCAATCCCTGCCCTCATTTAAAAATTGTTTTATTTCATATGTATATATCAGTTTTATCTTTATTTAATTTCTTTGCAGGATTCATAAAAACACCTGTCTCTTATTTGTCATTCTTATTTTAAATCTAATGAAGAACATTTTAAAAGGGCTGTTTAAAATTGTTTTGAGAATATTTAGTTTTGACTTTAATTGCTCTTAGGATTCAAACTCTGATTTATTTTTATTGTGGGAGCAATGATGTTCTTAAAGCATATAACTGATCTGTAAGAATCCTATATTATTTTATCTGCAAGATAACGCATGTCAAAAATCCACTTGCAGCGTTTTTCTTTTAGGGCTCCTTGGAAAGGTGAATGTTTTAGATGAAGTGACATTAGTATATGTTTACATTCATTTTAAAGAGTTGAGATGGGGCAGGCAGGAAAAACCTTGAATTTGAATTCCTTCATGACCTTTTAAGGTCATCTTTGATGCTAGTTTAAGGGAAGTATGAGGAATGTGTGGAACTAGCTTCAACTGAATAAATATTATACTTCAATGACTAATTTTTTTTTAGTATGGAAGGACTAAGTGACAAGTACAGGAGGAAAAACATGGTTAGCAAAACCTCATTCCATTATTTAAAAAATACCAAATGCATCCAGACCAACAGTTCTTCCAGATGACATTCCCTTCCTTACTCAAGCCCTCAGAGACTGGTAACTGAAACTCTCAGTAATTGACAATTGTACAACATTTACTCCCTACCCTTATGTATTTTCCTGCCTTTGAAGGAGGAGGTAGTTAAAAGAAGTTCTTGATGTATTTTCCACTCATGGTGGGTTATGTTTGGTAACAACCAGTTGATCTCCCGATTGTTCTCTCTGCTTCCATTCTTACCTCCCTATATTCCATCCTCCTTTCTGGAGCCAGACTGATCACTTTAAATGTAGATCAAATTCTGTCACTCCCCTGCTTAAAACACACCAGGACCTTTCCATCACAGAATAAAGTCTGAGGTCTTTCCTATGGCCTATTGGTACCATTCATGTTTTGGCACCCAGCCATCTCTATGACCTCATTTCCTACCACTCTCTGCTCGCTTTGCTTCAGCTAGGCTGTCCTTTTTGTTGATCTTCAAGTAAAGTCAAGTTTGGCTGACATTGCCAGGAATGCTGTTTCACAGATACTCCCTCACTTCATTCAGGCCACTTTTCAGTCACTCTACTTCGTTTTAATTAGCACTTACCACTACTCACAACATACTCTATATTTTTTGTTTATTGTCTCTCTTTGCTAGAATAGAGGCTAGGACTTCTAGTTTCCACTATTATATCCATTACATAGAAGGTTTTCAAGGAGTATTTGTTCAAAGTGGCTATCCTGGATGTTTAAGAACTTGATAAGACTCCCAGACTTTATAATCACAAGACAGAAAAATTTTTAATGTAAATTCTGACATTGCTTAATCCATTTGGATTTTCTAGCAGTGGTTGATATATATCAAAATCATGTGAGGTTCTTTTACAAAATATATAGCTGGTACCCTGACATCTCCCTCCTCCAATAAGAATGTATCAAAATATGGAGGAAAGAGATGGGAGCGGATTTTGAATAAAGCTCTTCTAGTTAATTTTCCTCCAACTTTGTTTTCATTGTGGAAATTTTTTAAAGCTGCAAACTAGTACAGTAAACACATTTATCACCTAGATTCAACAAATGCTAACATTTTGCCATATTTGCTTAATTTGTGTGTGTGTGTGTGTGTGTATTTTTACCCCCGCCAATTGTGATACACGAGTATAACCTGAATCTTTCTCCCAAATAGAGACTCTGACTTAGGAGGTTATTCTTATTTCTGTTGGGTTTCATTGTGTCAGTGGGAAGACAGTAGTGGAGGGCATACCAAGGTTGGATTTTTTTCTGGTGGTCTCTGCAGTAACCGTGACACATGCCAGTCAAGATTGTTATAGAGAGACATTGTCATCTAGACTATGCGATACAGTTTGAACTCAGTGTCATGGTGCATTTGCAGAGGTTTTTTTGTTTGTTCTTGGTGAGTGTTCTTTTTTCCCCCCTGAAATCATGTTGTGTTATCTAGGCAGGTGATATGCTCCCCCACCCCATATTAATATAGCCTTCTTGTGTTTACTGTTTATGTGCTATATCTTTTACATCCATTTACTTTAACCTGTCTGTGCCTTTATATTTAAAATGAAGTATGCTTCCTCCCACCAAAAACAAAAAAAAAAACAAAAAAAAAACATTTAGAATGTTGCCCCACTTGTTTTCTGGTCCCCATATTTTCTAAAAGGGAAGTCTATGGTGATTCAAATTGTTATATGCAGGGGATATATTATGTCATTTTTCTCTGTCTACCTTCAAGATTTTTTTCTTTATTTTTGGTTTTCAGCCAACCTAGGCATAGATTTTTGTGATTGATGTTGTTTTTAATCCTTACAGTTTGTGAGCTTTTTGAACCTATAAATTTACATTTTCTTACCAAATTTGATAATGTATTCGGTTATTCGGTTATTGTTTATTCAGATTTATTTGACCCTGTTTCTTCATTCTCCACCTTCTGAGGCTCTAAATATAATATTCCTGTTAAACATTTTAGTATTGTCCCCAAAATCCCTGAAGCACTATTCGCTTTTTTTTTCAATCTTTCTCTCTTTTCACATTGGATAATTTCTACTGATCTTTTCCAATAAAGCTTTAGTCATCTCCATTCCTCTATTAAGCATAGCCAGTAAACTTATTTCAGATATTGAATATTTTAGTTTTAAAATTTCCATTTTTTTTTTTTGTTATATTTCGTATTTCTCTGCTGAGATTTCCCATTTTTTCAATTATTGTGAGTATATGTTTCCTCACCTTACTGAGTATAATTAGAGCTGCTTTAAAGTCCTGTCAGTTTCTATATGTGGGTCATATTAAAGTTGGTCTCTGTTGATTGTGTTTTCCTTTGAAAGTGGATCACATTTTCCCGATTCTTGATATGTCAAGTCATTTTGGATTACATCCCAGGTATTGTAAATGTTTATGGTGGAGGGGGAAAATGTATTGTTTATTCTCTAGAGCCCTCAGTAGCTGGTTTTTGGTCCACAGTTTCAGGTTGTTATCTGTGAAGGAGTTAGTGTATTAGCAGCTTGCTGTGACATATCGAAAGCTGAACTGATATGCTTTTTAATCCTTTAACTGCCTTTCAAGTCTGCTGCTAAACTATGGCCTAGACTGTCACACAGGAAGAAATTCCTTCATGCCTTCACCCAAGTGGAGTCATTCAGAGGCGCCAAGGATAAGGTAGTGATAAAGATGAAATTTGTCATCCTCACAACTAGTGTCTTTTTTTCTGTATCCTCCCCATTTCTACCTTGACATGAACTCTTTTGCCACCAGAGATGCATGGATTTAGATGCATTTAGCAGCAAGTACCACTGCCACCTCGTCAGGAGCATAGGAAGTAGGAAAATCCCAGAACAAGATGATGACAGAAGCTAGGCAATATAATGTATAAGAGCAGATGGAGAAGCGCTCTGTCGGTGGAGGCGGGCACAGATGTGGGCCTGTGTCTGAGCTGAAAGGGAAAGAGAGTTTCAAAAGCAGGGGATGCAGGAAGGCAGTTAAGTAGCCAGCTGTGCCAGCTTTGTGCTTGGCCTTTAACATCTGTGGTGTCATGTAATCTTCAAAACAACCTTGTGAAATGAGTTATAGCATTTGCATTTTATTTGAGAGGCTCAGACACTGAAAGAACTTAGATGATTTTCTCCAAGTCACACAACTGTATGAATGACTAGGCAGAAAATAGGATGTCCTTTTGCTTTCCTAAGGTTGATTTTATTCATCTGAAGCCCCTCTGGAAACACTGGGGAATAGGAAGGGTCTTTCTACGTTCTGTCTGCTTCCTCAGTGAGAACCCCAGGCATCTGGCCTGGAAAGTGGGCTAAGAAGCTGCACTACAACCCGTTTCTATATTTCAGTTCTTTACCCTCTGCTCAGAAAGCAGACTTGATCTGTCTTAAGCTTAGTTTAGCTGTGGTAAGCCCTTCTCCACCTCAACTCCCCTTCCTGTCCCCCCGCCTACTCAGATCTCAATCTGTCTTCTTCCTGATGGGCTTTAGAAGCCAGAGTCCTAAGTAAGAGTTCGAGTGCCCTTTAGGAGTCACATGGGGTCACCCTGTCAGTGACCCACAAAGCCTGGAATTCTTCCTCACAAATTTCTCCCACTTCTTCTGACCTCTAGTACTCTTGTCCTTGTGCTCACTCTTAACTTTCTGTTACACTGAGTGATGCGCAGAGAGAGCGGAGCATGTTACCAACAGCTCCTCTCTTTCACATGTAGCTTATGGGTCTGAATTCAGGTCCTTTCCTCTGTAACTTTCTTCCTACATTTCCCTATGACCAAGACTCTCAGAGTAGACCATTGGTTCTCAGTCAAGGATGATTTTGCCCTCCAGGGACCATTGGGTAATGTCTGGAGACATTTTTGGTTCTCCCAGCTCGGGGACAGCTACTGGCATCTAGTGACTAGAAGCCAGGGTTGCTGCTAAACCTTCTACAGTGCACAGGACATCCTTCCATCACAAACAACTTCCAACCCCAAATGTCATTATTGGCAAGGTTGAGAAGCCCTGGAACAGACTCCAAGAGCCTTTTTTCTGTGTCCTTTCTCTTCCCTAGCTCTTCCTTTCCTTCATAGGGCCACTCCCCGCATCTGGTATAATGAGTTTAGTAGGGTGGCCATTGCACCTCTATACCCCAGAATTTCAGCTTTCCCAAGCCTGCCCAGCAGTCAGAGCTGCAGGGGCAATTCTTTTTGGTGAAGAGCATGGATGAAGTAGCTGAATAAACTGCTAATGGCCTCTTGGGGAGGAATCCATGAGAGGGATTTGTAGAGAGGCGTACAGGAACCCTCAGCCCTCAGTCATGGGCATTGAGGGTGCACTGGGGCTGCTAGGGAGCTGTAGTTAAGACATGACATGTCTTGTAAAGGATACAGATGTGGTGGTAGGGAAAACCACCAGCAGTGATAAAATTTAAAGATGTTAGGGAGCCTGAAAAATGTTTAGGTTGATTATGTAAAAATAATCTTGGCTGTGGTTATTTTTAAAATGAAATCAATTATGAATAATTATCACTTTTCTCATGTTAACTCATATCATTAAAAAAGCCATGTTGATTTTTTTGGGGGGTGGTTAAGTTTTGTTTTATCGCAACACTAAAATCTATTCATACATTTACCATTTTCATTGCTGGTAAAGTGCTTGTCAGTTCGCAACTTTAAAAAGTGGGGGTGGGGGCAACATCGTTCCCTCCTGGAACCAATTTTTTCCTCTTTTCTATTGGAATGAAAATCCTGATTACAAGGGGGCCACACAACCAGAACATTTACCCATAACCATTTAAGACTGTCAATAAATATAAAGTATAACTCTATTACAGAGACCTCCTGTCAATGCCCTTTGCAATTCTGATTAGTCCCAATAATTACCTTGGACCTTTCATCACCTGACCAGTATAATCCCAAAGCTGCCCAGTATTAGAGTTTGTGGGGCAATAAACCTCTCTGCACTGGACTAAGGTGCTCCCAAGTGTTCATGTCTGCTAGAAAATCACTGCAGGATTCTTACCTACCCCCCAAATGATCTAGAAAAATCAGAGGGCATTATTATGTTGAATACACATGAAACATAAAACTTTTCTCCCCCAGTGGTTTCAATAAAAACTTATAACTTACATTAAGTAAATATTGGATTAATTGTCAAATCTTGATGTTTTCTCTGCCTAATATATCTGCCTCTGCCATAAGATATACCTAAGGTGTAGAAAGTCCTTATAGCCCTACATGGCTCCCTTTAAAGTGAACTAAAATCTTGCTACTCTGTTTACCATATTCAATCATGACCAACTGTCATGATTAAGTAACATTTCAATCAGAGCCACTTGTATGGTGCCACTTAGGGGTAACACGGATAGCAAATTCTAGGGGAGCAACTAACATTGTTTCAAACTTGGAAAAAAAAGGGGGAGTGTTATTAAAACACCATTTACAAGTATCTTAAAGTTTTAGCCCACAGAGGCATGGTGGCAATGTTGTGTTTCACTTTTTTAAACTTGATGCTAAGTTTTATTGTACTGTTGATGTCAGAGGGTGTTTTAAAAGACCTCCTAAGAGATTTGTCTGTTTTTATTTTTAAATATTTCAAATGCATGGTGTTTCTGCTCAGACTTCATTTTTGTTATATTACATGGAGTCTGTTCTTTAACAAATGGAATTTAATCTTATTGTGTGTTAATGTTTCTGGCAGTTTGACTTTTTTTTTTTTTTTTTTTTTTAGCTGAGCCATCCTGCCACCTGTTGGCAGCTCAACGGCAACTCAGCTCGGGCTGGCATTGAACCGCGGTTGCTCAGAGCTCAGCTTGCACTCTTGAGCGAGCTCTTAACCAACTGAGCCACTCGGCCGGCCCAAGCAATTTGATTTTTTACTTTCCAAAAAATGGCAACCTTCAGGACAATCTAGTAAAAAATCTATTCCAGTTAGCTCTAAAACTGTTTTCATGTTGCATGAGAAAGGAAAGGCTTTTCGGGAAAGCTAAGATAGGCCATCTCTGCTATCAGTCTCTTCTCCCATTATTTTTCTATACAAATGGGTGTTGTACCTTCTGCCTCCTCTTCTGCCCTGCTCTTCATGGTGCTTTTGCCTAAGGTTAGACTTACACCTAAGCACAGGCCTTTCGGGCACATGGACTGGAGAATCTGCCGCCCTTCTGGCCTCTACCCGACATTAGGGTGTCAACCATTTGAATTGAGATTACTAATAAGGCTTGAGAATTGTGCTAACTAATACATTTATTGAGACAGTTTAGCTCATTAAATGTAGATATACAGATGAACTCTGATTTCAGGAAACTTCATCACAGTAACATCTTTAATGAGTAATATTAAATTATGTTTCTTTATGCCATAGTGATGATAAACACTAATAAATTGATAAATAGAATCTTCTGTGGTAGTTTTTGAAGTGTAAGATGGCACTTATTATTAATGTATTATTGATGATTCACAGACTGGATGATGTTAATATCTAGTTAGGAGATACTACTAACATAGTAATATCTACTATTTTGTCCTTGATAACCAGTTCTTAAAAAAAATGAAAAGAAAAGAAAAAAAGCTACACACTAATTCTTAAGAATTCAAGCTTTTCAGTGTCCGGCCAAGAGAAAATTCCACTTCAAAATTAAATAGAATCAAGATAAACTGTAGACCCCAAAAAGCCTTTTTAGAGATTTACAAGGCTAGAAATAGCTTTTAAATTATGGAGATATGCTTAAGCTTATTTTTGTCTTTAACAAGCATTTGTTAGGTACCTGCTAAATGCTGTGATCTAAGCAATAAGACCATAGGAGTAGATAAAGTATAAAGTGAGGCTTGAGGGGTCAAATAAGATATGAACTGAAAAGAATTCATTTGACTCTGGTGACTCAGCAAGGGCAGCTGTATGACAGAAATGATAGTGGGCAGCAGTATGGAGTAAGTCAAAGTGTGATTACCAGTTTAGAAAGGGGAGACTCTTTTCTTCACACTTTTGAGGAGTTTGACTTTCAAGAGAAGAGAATGCAGTTGTGACAATTGGAGGGGTAGGTGGAAGTGAAAGGAGGTTTTTTTGGTTTGTTTTTGGTGTTTTTGGTTTGTTTTGGGTTTGTTTGTTTGTTTAAGATAGGAGATACTGAGAAAGTATTTCAGTGTTGATGCTAAAGACTAAGAGAGTTTGAAGGTGTGTAATAGAAGGAAATTAACCCATGTAGTTAGGTTTCAGAGACCACTCTAGGGCAATCTGACCTTGGATCTGAGGGAGGCAGGAGTCAGCTATTAACAGTGGGTGTGGAAGATGGATGCAGCAGGAATGTTTCTGAACTGCATTGCTTTATATTCAGAAAAGAACTCTGGGCTTTGTCTTGTAATTAAAATCACAAGCTATTTTCTTTTAAACAAAAGTAATGGCTTACTTTCAAGATACATTTGAAATGTTCTTGATCTGCCATATAAAGGCGATTATGCGTCTCAGTTATCTCTTAAGGGTTATAAAAAGTAACAAATTTTTGAAGGCACTTTACAAAATTAAAGAATTTTAAAATGCTGAGTACTTTGTGTAATCGTTCATCTTAACCTCATAATTGTCAGACCATTTTGCTCCCAAGTAACTCAGTGTGGATTTTATGATCCATACCTATTCCGATTTCTATGGCCTTTTGCCTTTTCATTTTTATTTCCTTCTTATGTGGATTTTTGCCCGTTCAACAATAGTAATTACTATTGAATTATTGAAGATAATGCAGAAATAAAGTAAAACCAAATTCTGTAGCATAAGTAAAAGTTTCTTTTGGTTTATAATGAAAATTCTCATTTTTATTTCTGTATAGCAGGATAAAGATTATAGACAGACTAACTGTACATTCAGTCATTTGGGACATCTTAGATTTTTAGGATATTTTGTTACTGAAGAAAGTTACTTAATCATTCTAAACCTCGGTAATCTTATGTGTAAATTAAGAATAATTGCCTATTTACAGAATTATCTGTCCCATTTCACAGAATTATTATGAAGTCCATCTGATATAATGTATATAAACATGCTTTGTTAATTGTAAAGTATTTTAAAATATATTATGATGTTGAAAAAATATTAGATCTCAGGCTGTCATGGCCACTTATAAACTCCCCTTCTACCTGTCAATCAGCTAGTGTGGGGGTTTAGTTTTTTTTGTTGTTGTTTTTTTAGTTTTTAAGCATCATTAACCTGCAATACTATGCTAATCTAAGTCTAATTCAAAATCTTTAATAAACTCTCCCTTTTGTGGGGGAGATGCGGGAGGGGGGGTTTATTATGGCTGATAAACTATGTATCTCTATTTATAAGGTTTAAAAGTGCCAGCTCTGAAATTAGGTTGTCTTGGATTCAAATTCTGGCCACACCTTTTAGTAGCTAAATGTCTTGTATAAGTTTCAAATCTTGGTGCCTCTGAAAATTTAAGCTCTGAACAATGGTGGTAGTAACAATACTATTTCATTGTACTGTTACCTATTACATGAGGCAACGCTGTAGTGTCTGCCAGTGCAAAGCACTCAGTACCTGTGAGCTGTTATGTACATGGAATTTACAGCAATCTGAGTCCATATATAAAAGAATATTTCATGTAAAGCAAGGGCTGCAAAGAATTCAAGTTAAAATAGCTAAGGACCGACCCAAACATTTCATTTAAGTAGTTTCACCCATGTGATTTTAAATACACTCTGAAAAACATTTTCTCTTTGAATCCTCATAATAGGTTACTTTTGGCGGTGCCAAATTTATATCTAATAATTAATTTCGCACCTACCTATAGTCCAGTTGTGCTAGTGGTGGTGATTCCTTCCTAGACTGAAAAAAGGTTTTGAAATAAATTGTGCTTAAAAGGCAGAAAATCTGTGTTGCCCAATCTGGCCACCAGAGGGTACTGGATAGCCAGCGACCCAGCCCTCCCTTAGAGGCAGAGATCGTGCCCTTGTGAGAGGAGTTCAGGAGCTGCCACTCATCCTATCCTTGGAGCTAAGTGGCCTCGTGTTTTATTAGTTCCAAATACCATTGATCTGATAATGGCCCATCTCCTACTTCTCAGAGACCAGTGATCAGGCTGGAAGCCTGTCCCAGCCTTTGTAAACCTGTAGACTCCTGAAGCCAATTTAGCTTTTCTCTTCACCCCTTGCCCTTTTCAGAAGAGGACTACCCATTCAGAAGTCACTGTGGTTACAGTTCAGTTAATTTAGGAGGATTAACTTTATTCCATCCTTTTGCTTCTACTTTTGCTGCTTCCCTCAGTTATTCGATAAGTTAATTTCTTAATGGGATTTAAGAGATTTTACAAAATAGTTACCAATTATTCAATATTTTGTCACTCAGCAAGGTTTAAATCCCACTCCTTTTCTTTTTATTAGCTTCAGATGTACAGAACAACATAGTGATCAGACATTTATATGACTCACAAAGTGAGTCTACTCCAACAAGTCTACTACTCACCCAACACTGTACATAGTTATTAGAACATAATTAACTATATTCCCCATGCTGCACCACATATCCCTGTGACTATTATTTAAATTATAGTTGACATTCAATATTATTTTGTTTCAGGTGTACAGCATACTGGTTAGACATTCATATAATTTATGAAGTGATACCCCCAGTAAGTCTACTACCCATCTCACACAATAAATAGTTTTTAAAATGTTATTGACTATACTGTACTTTTATATCCTTGTGACTTTCCTGTAACTACCAACTTGTACTTCTTAGTCCCTTCATCTTTCTCACCCAGCCCTCAGCCCCCCTCCCATCTCGTGTAACTATCAGTTTGTTCTCTGTATCTATGGGCCTGTTTCTGTTTTGCTTGTTTGTTTGTTTTGTTCTTTAGATTCCACATATAAGTGAGATCATATGGTATTTGTCTTTCTCAGTGTGACTTATTTCACTAAGCATAATACCCTCTAGGTCTATATGTTGTCGTAAATGGTAATATTTAATTCATTTTTATGGCAGGGTAATACTCCATTGCATAAATATGCCACAATGTCTTTATCCAATCATCTACTGATGTGCATTTCAGTTATTTCCATATCTTGGCTATTGTAAATAGAGCTGCAGTGAACATAGGGGGCGCATATGATATCTTTTTGAATTAGTGTTTTGGATTTCTTTGAATAAATACCCAGGAGTTGGGCCGGCCGAGTGGTACGGTGGTTAAGCGCTGGTTTGGGAAGCCAGCGGCACTGGTTCGGGTCCCACATCTGAGGGCCAGTGATACTGCCCACAAAAAAAAAAAAAAAAAAAAAAACAGGAGTGGAATTGCTGGGATCATAAGGTAACTATTTTTAATTTTTTGAGGAACCTCCATGCTGTTTTCTATAGTGTCTGCACCAATTTGCAATCCTACCAACAGTGCACGAGGTTTCCCTTTACTCCACATCCTCACCAATATGTGTTTTTGTTGATTTATTGAGGATAGCCACCCTGACATTTGTCAGGCCATATCTCATTGTGGTTTTAATTTGCATTTCTCTGATGATTAGTGACACTGAGGATTTTTTTCATATGTCTGTTCATTATCTGTATGTTCTCTTTGGACATACATTTGGAGAAATGTCTATTCAAGTCCTCTGCCCACTTTTTTTTTTTTTTTTTTAAGCTGAGCCATCCTGCTAGCTGTTGGCAGCTCAGTGGCAGCTCAGCTCGGGCTGGGCATGGAACTGCTGTTGCTCAGAGCTCAGCTCGCACTCTTGAGCGAGCTCTTAACCAACTAAACCACTCAGCCGGCCCCTCTGCCCGTTTTTTAATTGCATTGTTTGTTTTTTTTTGTTGTTGAACTATGTGAGCTTGTTATAGATTTTAGGTATTAAACCCTTATTATTGGCGAATATCTACTTTTATTCAGTAGGTTACCTTTTTATTTTGTTTATGGTTTCCTTTGCTGTGCAAAAAGTTTGTATATGCCGTAAATGTGGGCCAGTTTCAATTTTTTGCATGTATCTGTCCGGTTTTCCCAGCACCATTTTTTGAATAGACTGTCTTTACCCCAATGTACAAGCATTTTCTTATTTCCTTTGTTATAGATTAAGTGACCACATAGGCATGGATTTATTTCTGGGATCTCTGGTCTGTTCCATTGATCTATGTATTGGTTTTCATGTCAGTACATGCTGGTTTGATTACTGTGGCCTTGTAGTATAGTTTGATATCAGGAAACGTAATACCTACCGTTTTGTTCTTCTTCCTCTAGATTGCCATAGCTATTCAGGGTCTTATATGGTTCCACATAAATTTTAGGACTATTTATTCTTGTTCTGTGAAGAATGTCATCGGTATTTTCATTGGAATTGCATTGAATCTGTAGATTGCTTTGGGTAGCATGGACATTTTAATTATATTAATTCTTCCTACCCATGAGCACGGTATATGTTTACATTTATTTGTATCTTCTTTAATTCCTCTTTTCAATTTCATTTTTCTGAGTATAGGTCTTTTACTTCCTTGGTTAAATTTATTCCTAGGTTTGTTTTTTTAATACAATTATAAATGGGATTGTTTTCTTAATTTCTCTTTCTGATAGATTGTTATTGGTGTATAAAAATGCAACCAATTTCTGAATATTAATTTTGTATCTTGCTACTTTACTAAATTTATACATCAGTTCAAATAGCTTTTTGGTGAAATCTTTGGGGTTCTCTCTATATAGTATCATGTCTTCTGCAAACAATGACCATTTTACTTCTTCCTTTCCAATTTTGGATGCCTTTTATTTCTTTTCCTTGTCTAATAGCTGTAGCTAGGACTTCCAGAACTATGTTGAACAAAAGTGGTGAAAGTGGATGTCCTTGTCTTGTTCTTAATCTTAAGGAGAATGCTTTTAGCTTTTCCCCATTGAGTGTGATGGTAACTGTGGGTTTGTCATATATGGCCTTTATTACGTTGATATATATTCCTTTTCTCACTTTGCTGAGAGTTTTTATCATAAAAATGGATGCTAGATTTTGTCAAATGCTTTTTCTGCATCTATTGATACGATCATATGATTTTTATTTTTCATTTTGTTGATGTGGTGTATCACGTTAATTGATTTGTAGATATTGAACCAACCTTGCATACCAGGAGTGAATCCCACTTGATTGTGGTGTATGATCTTTTTAATGTATTGCTGAATTCGGTTTGCTAATATTTTGTTGAGGATTATTGCATCTATGTTCATCAGGGATTTCAGCCTATAATTTTCTTTTTTTGTAATGTCTTTGTCTGGTTTTGGAATCAAGGTAATGGTGGCCTTATAGAATGAACTTGGGAGCTTTCCCTTCTTTTGAATTTTTTGTAACAGTTTGAGAAGAATAGGTATTAATTCTTCATTGAATGTTTGGTAAAATTCACCTGTGAAAGCTTCTGGTCCAGGATTTGTATTTGTTGGGAGCTTGTAGATTACATTTGGATTTCATTAGTAGTAATTGGTCATTTCAGATTTTCTGTGTATTCTTGATTCAGCTTTGGAAGATTGTATGCTTCCAGTACTTCTAGGAATTTA
This sequence comes from Aselliscus stoliczkanus, assembly GCA_033961575.1. Taxonomy (NCBI): domain Eukaryota; kingdom Metazoa; phylum Chordata; class Mammalia; order Chiroptera; family Hipposideridae; genus Aselliscus; species Aselliscus stoliczkanus. The sequence goes on from CM066731.1 coordinate 33,444,083, forward strand.
TCATTTCTTCCAAATTGTCCAATTTGTTGGCATATAGTTACAGTATTTTCTTAAAATTCTTTGTGTTTCTGTGGTGTGTGTTGTCACTTCTCCTTTTTCATTTCTGATTTTATTTATTTAGGTCCTCTTTTTTTCTTGATCAGTCTGGTTAAAGGTTTATCAATTTTGTTTATCTTTTCAAAGAACCAGCTCTTGTTTTCATTGATCTTTTGTATTGTTTTTTTTTAGCCTCTATTTCATTTATTTCTGCTCTGATCTTTATTATTTCCTCCCACTCATTTTGGGTTTTGTTTGCTGTTCTTTTTCCAGTGTACAGTTACACTGCTTATTTGAGATTTTTCTTGTTTCCTGAGATAGGTCTGCATTGCTATGTATTTCCTTCTTTGAATTGCTTTCGCTGTATCCCATAGATTTTGGATCATTGTTTTTTCTCAAGGTATCTTTCCATTTCTTCCTTAGTCTCATCGTTAACCCACTCATTGTTTAGTAGCATGCTATTTAGCCTCCTTTGTTTGTGTGTTTTTCTTTTTTTTTCCTTCTTATTTCTAGTTTTCTACCATTGTGGTCAGAGAAGACACTTGACATAATTTTAGACTGCTTAAAATTTTTGAGACTTTTTTGTGGTCTAACCTATGGTCTGTCTTGGAAAATGTTCCATGTGTGCTTGACAGGAATGTATATTCTACTACTTTGGGGTGAAATGCTTTGAAAATTAAATTAAATCCGTCTGGTCTAGTGTCATTTAACGCCGCTGTTTCCGTGTTGATTTTTCATTTGGGAGATCTATTGGTGTCAATGGGGTGTTAAAGTTCTCTACTATGATTGTGTTACTGTCAATGTCTCCAGTTATTTCAGTCAATATTTGTTTGATGTATTTGGGTGCTGCTATGTTGGGTGCATAGATGTTTACTAGAGTTATGACCTCTTGTTGGATTGATACCTTTATCATTAAGTAATGTCTTTCTTTGTCTCTTATTATAGTCTTCATTTAAAAGTCTATTTTGTCTGATGTAAGTATTGCTACACCAACTTCTTTTTCATTTCCATTTATGTGAAATACCTTTTTCCACCCTTTTACTTTCAGTCTGTGTGTGTCTTTCAATCTGAGGTGGGTCTTTTGTAGACAGCATAGGTATGGGTCTTGTTTTCTTATCCATTCGGCTACCCTATATCTTTTGATTGGAGCATTTATCCATTTATTATCCATTTGAACTGATTATTGATATGTACATAATTATTGCCATTTTATTTTTCATAGTATTGCTCTTCTTGAGTTGTTTGTTTCCCCCTTCTTCTTAAAGTAGTCCCTTTAACATTTCTTTTATTACTGGCTTGGTGGTAATGAATTCCTTTAGCTTTTTCTTGTCTGAGAAGCTATCTCTCCATCAATTTTATATGATAGCTTTGCTTGGTAGAGTAGTCTTGGTTGTTGGCCCTTTTTTCAGCACTTGGAATATTTCCTGCCATTCTCTTCTGACCTGCAAAGTTTCAGTTGATAAATTAGCTGATGGTCTTATGGAACTCCCCTGTAAGCAACTAGTTGTCTTTCTCTTGCTGCTTTTAAGATTCTTTGTTTTTAACCTTTGACATTTTAATTATAATGTGTCTTGGTGTGGGCCTCTTTGACTTTATTTTGTTTGGGACTCTCTGCACTTCCTGGGCTTGTATGTCTATTTCCTTCATCATGTTAGGGAAGTTTTTAGAGATTATATTTCAAATAGGTCCTAGATACCTTTCTCCCTCTCTTCTCCTTTTGGTACTCCTGTGATATGACGTTGTTATGCTTAATGTTGTCCCACAGGTCCTTTAAACTATCTTTGTTTTATTATTATTACTATTATTATTATTATTATTTGTTGTTGTTGTTGTTCCGATTGGGTGTATTTTACTACCTTGTCTTCTAAATTGCTGATTCGATTTTCTGCTTCATCTTATCTGCTGTTGACTCCTTCTAGTGTAGTCTTCATTTCAGCTATTGTATTGATTATTTCTGACTGGTTATTTTATTTTATTTTATTTTATGTTTTTGGTTTCTATGTCTTTCTTTATGCTTCCTGCCTCTTTGTTAAAATTCTCACTAAGTTCTTTAAGCATTCTTGTAACCATTGTTTTAAACTCTGCCTTTGGTAGGTTAGTTGCCTCCATTTCATTTAGTTCTTTTCCTGGAGTTTTTTTCTTGTTCTTTTACTTGGGATGTGTTTCTTTGTTTCCTTATTCTGGCTGACTCTCTGTGTTTGCTTCTATGTATTAGGTAGGTCTCCTGTGTCTCTCAGTCTTTGTCAGGTGGCCTTATGTATCCTGTGTGTATCCTGTGTGTTGTGGGTATTCTGTTGTACTTGAGCCTTAATTGCTTTTTGCTCATCAGTGGGTGGGATTGACTCTCAGGCTGAGTGGTTGTGAATATTTGGCTATGCCCACAGCATATGAGCTGCTATGTGTGGGCTGACCCCTCAGAGGGGGATTTGCCTGAGTGGGCTCTTGTGCCTGTTGATGCCACCCTTTGGGTGTGACACTTGTGGGGTTAATTAGGTAGAGCTCTGGTGTGGTTTGAGGCCAGCTTTTGAGTGTCTTGTCTCTTTGCCTGTTGAAAGGGGTTCAATACAGGCCAATTTCAGCCTTGCCTGTGACCGGCCAGGCCTACCTGGTAGGTGCTATAAAGCTACATGCCATTAATTGCTGCCTGTGTTGGACCTGGATGTATGTGGGGCTGGTTTTACTGTGAACCACGGTCAGCTGCCACCAGTATCAGGCCTGGGGCAGCTTAACAAAAAGCCCAGATCCCCCTTAGGTCTGTTACCACTTTTCTGGCTGCCCTTAGGGCTCAGTAGCTAAAAGAGCCTCCTGAGGTGCCTGGCCTGAGCTGGTTGACCTGGTCTTGACAGTGCCCCCAGCAATGCCACCTAAGTTGGGTGGGCTGGGGCTCAGGGATTCGCAGGGTGTAGCTGGTGATTTTCAAAAAGTTAATGCAAATTCAGTTCTTGCACCAGTAGTGAGCTTGTGGCCACCCCACAAAAAGGTCCCGATAACGCTGTGGCCAGCTGTTATCCACCTCAAGACCTCAGAAGCCCGGGAGCCGACCCAGAAAGGCTGCAAAACAGCTTTGGGCTAAGCACTCTGCACCAACAGCTTCCCAGGCCACCATGTGCCACCCACTGCTTTTTAAGCCTCTAACAGCTTGTGGGGCAGGGCTGGCCACCCAGGAGCCTTGCATGCCTCCATCAGTGCTCCCCTAGCTGGGCTGGGTGGAGTCCCAGCAAAACACGGGGTTTGGCCAGCGTTTTTTACAAAGTTAGTGCAGATTCAGCTCCTGCACCATTGCCGAGGTTATTGCCACTACACAAAATGCCCAAGAACACCACGGCCAGTCACCACTCACCTCAGGCCAGCAGATCCCCGAGAGCTGCCCAAGAAGGGCAACAGCACAAGTTGGGCTGAACTCCCACCACCAAAAGTTTCCCAGGCTGCCATGGGCTAGCCACTGCTGTACAAGCCTCCTGCAGCTTGCAGGGTGGGGTGGCCACCCAGGAGCTGATGGTAACCCTGGCAATGTCACAGTGGCTGGGCACGGCAGGGTCCAAGGGAGTCACCAAAGTGGTGCATGCATGCACAGGTTTTACCAGACTAGTGCAATCTCTGATTTGGCTCTATGAGGATGGGTTCAGCATGGAAAGATGACAGCCTCCTGCACGTTACACACGAGGCAGGTTACACACGAGGCAGGCTCCACACGGGAATAATGACAGCTGTTTCTCTAGCTCTCAGCCTCAGGCTACACAACTCAGTCTTTCCCTGTATGTTTCTGGTGCCTCTCATTTAACCATCCCTCCCCTGGAGGGAATGAGTCTTATGTGTGGGTCCTTTAAGAGGTCGTCTGGGTTTCTAGCTGTCTCCCGTTGCATTGGGATGGACAGACAGAATCCTTGCAGATTTTCACTGCCAGATGCCATGGGAACTCCTCTTCCCAGCACAGAGCTCCTGGGCTGGGGAGCGTGGTATGGGGTTAGGATCCCTCACACTGTAGGGGCCACCTCTGCCACTGAGGTGTCACCTTCAGTGTTCAACCACTACCTGTGTGTTTGGGGTCAGCCCATGTCACATCTCCACCCCTCCTACCAGTCTCGATGTGTGACCTCTTTATATCCTTAGTGATAGGGTTCTGTTCAGCTGGTCTTCAGATGATTTTCAAGGTTGATTGTTCTATAATTCAGTTGTAATTTTATGTGATCCTGGGAAACAGCAGGCATAGTGTTTACTTATTCCACCATCTTGCTATAAGCCTCCCCACCACTTCATAAGAATCAATTGGCAGTTGTTTATTTGTTGTTCTCCTCCTCCTCCTCCTCCTCCTCCTCTTCCTCCTCCTCCTCTTCCTCTTTCTCCCCCCTTCTCCTCCCTTCTCCTCTTTCTTCTCCCTTCTCCCTTCTGCCTTCTCTCTTCTTTCCTCTTCTCAGAGCAGAGATTTTGCAGAGGATGAGGAAACTTCTACTGCTGCCAGCATAGCAACACCATCTAGGAAATCTTCCCTGTTTATTATTAGTTGGTATACTTCAGTGTGACACTCATTAAAGGCCAATAAAAAACAAAATTTCTGGTGATTGAAAGAAGATAGTTAACAAAATATGCGACTGCCCCAGTATTTGAGTCCTCTCCCTTCCTTTAACGTGGCCCATCACAGCTAGCTAGTCAGACTAGTAAGTGGGCAGTGAGCGTGATCTACTTTGAAGTCCTCATGGTGCAGATGGGTGAGACGAAGCAGTGAGCACACCACTGAGAGGATAAGAAGATTCAGCCCATGCCTGTTTCTCCCAGGTGGAGGCATTGGAAGAGTGGTGCACGTTGTTGGCAGTAGGACTGTGCATGGACCTGCTAGTTACAAGAGCATGCATTTTGGTTAAACGAACTACAGCAGGAAGAGGTTCATTCAGAGAGATGCTACTAACTGAAAATAAGCTGCATGTCATGGGAACCCAGAAATGGGTGGTGGTGTATGGACCAGCTTGCAGTACTTAAGTCAGTTTGAAGGTAATTCTTTTGCATGCAGTATTTTTCACAATTCCATTATCCTTTGCAGTATTGCACTGCTACTCTGAATCTAACAAGGCAAAGGAAATTTCACTCCCAATATTCTTATTTAAGAATGTTGTGGAGCATCTGTTGGTGCCAGGCACTCGTGACTAGGTCTGTTAGGTCATTTATTCAAGATTGGGTATTGTATGTTAATACAAAATAATTTTAGAATAATTATCCAGTAGCTAGCTACTTTTGGAATAGCAGCATACGTCAGTTACTTGCTAACACCACCTTATGAAAAGTGCCTCAAGAGCACATTGAATTCAGCAGTCACATAGCTTTTTTGTTACTTTTCCAGAGAGGTAAACCAACAGTATGTCTTTCATTTAGCCAATAAATAAAGATGCATTTTTCCTTTTAATCTTATTAAAATTGAACTTTTTAAGGCTCAGCTGAAATTTCATCCTGAAAACTAAAATGTAAAGATTTACTAGCAAAACTACTTCATATTAATGTATATCATTCAAACCAGAGCTCAAATTCTGATCCCCAAGTTTCCACTAGTGACCACAGTCTCCTGGCTTCCCAGTAGATACAAAGTGAGATTAGCCACTTTTTGCCTCCCTAGTCTCAGTTCTCTGCCTCTGTTTCCATGTCCACATTGGCAGTGAGGTCCCTCAGAAAGTAGGTGATTGGCTCAAGGGAACATCAAGCCAAAAGCCTTATTGCCCCAGAGAGAGTTGGCAGCTTGGTCTAGCTCAGCGCTGAAAAGTTCTGGGAACATATGGGAATGCACTCACTTTACATGGTAGTATTATAGATAAAATTTTGATGCCTTGTTTTCTATTAGTTGAAACCAAAAACAATTTTTAAAAATCTAATTTGGTGCCATTTTCAAATTTTTAAAAAAAAGTCATTATGGAACATTCATTCGCTGTAGTCATCTAAGTGTGAAAATTTTAGTTTGTAATAAATTCTTACTCTAGGCTCATGTTTGCAAATTACACTGGCATATTACTTTTTCATCATTATTTTCAGTGATTTATACATATTGGTTGTTCAGTGTAAGATGATGATATAACCCACGAACATATTGTCCTCTTCCCAAACCAGAAAGTTTAAACCATTTACGTTTGAAAGTTGATGCCTCCCCCATAAAACACATTTAAGTTAATTATTAACCAATTTTATGTTCACTAGTTTTATTTTCTATTTTCTTTTACCTTAGATTAATAGCATTTATGGACATATTTTAAAACAATTATTAATTAAAGAACAAAGGCAAAAACTGTCAGCTTATTTTACTTAGTTCGTAGTTTTGCTTTGAAGTTTGAATATTATTAAAGTAGGGATTTTATTTTTTGAACATTTTCTTAGGAGCCCTCCTATCCTTTTTTGTTATTGTTGTTCCTCCTATCCTTTTAAATTCCTAAATCTCTTCAGGGGGTTTTAATTGAATTTATACATTTGTTAACATCTGGGAAATTAAAAATGTCAGACACAAATCATGCCATTCTAAAAATTAATGAGAAAGGTAAAATGTTTGCTTTTTGGTAAATTTTATTTTCTAAGGCTCATGTGACAACTAAGGATAAGTAAATTTGATCAAAATTTTGTATTGCTTTTGCAAGAGGATTCAAGATGGCGGTTTAGGTAAATGCTATGCCTACTGCCTCCTAGGATCACACCACAATTACAAATAAATTATAGGTCAACCTGAAGATTCATCTGAACACGAGCTCAACAGAACTACTATAACTAAAGATAAAAAGAAGACGCCATGTCGAGATTGATACAAGGGGCAGAAATGCGAAACAGGCTGATTCCGAACTCACAGAGGTTGAACGCTGGGAGGGACACCTCGGTGGCAGAGAACCCCCTGAAGAGGGGACCCACAGCGTCACGCAGGACTCCCGAGCCCAGGGGTCCTGTGGTGGGAAGAGGCGTTACCATGGCATCTGGCAGTGAAAACCAGCAAAGCTCCCATCTGCCCTTGAGGTGGGGCAGAAAGTGGCTGGAAATCCACACGCCCCTTTGTAGAGTCAGCACATGGACTCTGTCACTCACGGGCACTCACCTGGTCTCTGGTGGAAGGAGTGGCAGCTTGGGAGGCCCAGGAACATGTGTGAAAGGACTGAATTAAGTGCCTTTGATGCAGAAGCTGGAGGGACGGGAGTCATGGTGGTCCCTGTGTGGAGGCTGCACATGTGTGGCTTACAGGGAGACACCATCTTTTCAGGCTTAAGCCATACCCCAAAGGGCCAAGTCTGGGACCTCACTGGTCTCATGGAATCCTCCCATGGGGCATTTCCTTGGTGATACCCTGGGTCCCCGCCCTCTGGGGAAACTTGATTGCTGGGCTGTTGGCCCCCTGCCACAGGCTGTGAATTAAAGCAGGGCTTGGGACATTTGTTGGAGGGCATTAGCCCAAGATCTACCCAGCAAGGCTATCATTTAAAACTGAAGGAGAGATAAAGAGCTTCCCAGATAAGAAAAAGCTAAAGGAATTCATTACCACCAAGCCAGTATTACAGGAAATGTTACAAGGACTTCTTTAAGCAGAAGAATGGAGAAAAATTAACTAAAGACCAAAAATAAAATAGCAATAACTATGTGCCTATCAAAAATCACTTTAAATATAAATGGATTAAGTGCTCCAATCAAAAGATATGGGGTAGCTGAGTGGATAAGCAAACAAGACCCATGCATATGCTGTCCACAAGAGAGTCACCTCAGGTCAAAAAACACATACAGACTTAAAGTAAAGGGATGGAAAAAGATATTTCATTCAAATGGAAATGAGAAAAAAGCTGGGATGGCAATACTTATATCAGACAAAATAGGCTTTAAAACAAAGACTATAATAAAAGACAAAGAAGGACATTACATAATAATAAAAGGATCAATGCAATAAGAGGACATAACATAAACCTAGTAAAAATTTCTGTGCCCAACACAGTTGCACTTAAATATATAAGACAAGTATTGACTGACATAATGGCAGAGATCAATAGTGACACAATCATAGTAGGAGACTTCAACATCCCAGTGACAACAATGGACAGATCTTCCAGACAGAAAATCAACATGGTTTCTGTTTCAACAGCTAAATGACACATTAGACCTGATGGATTTAATTGATATTTTTAGACCATTTCACCCCAAAGCAGCAGAATATACATCCTTTCAAATGCACATGGGACATTTTCCAAGATAGACCACATGCTAAACCACAAAACAAGTCTCAATAAATTTAAGAAGATTGAAATCATATCAAGTGTGTTCTCTGACCACACTGCTATGAAACAAGAAACAAATTACAAGGGGAAAAAAAAAAAACCTTGAAAACAAACAAACACATGGAGACTGAATAACATGCTACTAAATAATGAATGGGTCAACAATGAGATCAAGGAAGAAATCAAAAGATACCTTGAGACAAAGGAAAATGAAAACACAATGACCCAAAATCTATGGGACACAACAAAAGCAGGCCTAAGAGGGAAATTCATAGCAATGCAGGCTTACCTCAAGACACAAGAAACATCTTAAATCAGCAGTCTACCTTCATGCCTAAGGGAACTGGAAAATTAACAGCAAAATGAGCCCAAAGTGAGTACAAAGAAGGAAATAGTGAAGGTCAAAGCAGAAATAAACAAAATAAAGACCAAAAAAACAAAAAACAAAAGATCAGTGAAACCAAGAGCTAGTTTTTTTGAAAAGATGAACAAAATTGCTAAACCTTTAACCAGATCCATCAAGAAAATAAGAGGACCCAAATAAATAAAATCAGAAATGAAAGAGGAGAAGTGACAACAAACACCACAGAAATACAGAACATTTTTAAAAATACTATGAGCAACTATACACCAACAAATTAAACAATCTGAAAGAAATGATAAATTCCTAGAAGCATACAATCTTCCAAGGCTGAATCAAGAAGAAACAGAAACTCTCAATAAACTGATTACTACCAATGAAATTGAATCAGTAATCAACAAGCTCCAAACAAACAAAAGTCCAGGACCAGATGGCTTCACAGGTGAATTTTACCAAACGTTCATAAAAGAATTAATGCCTATTCTCCTCAAACTATTCCACAAAAACCACAAGGAGGGAAGGCTCCCCAGCTTTTTTTACAAGGCCATTACCCTGATTCCAAAGCCAGACAAAGACATTGCAAAAAAAAAAAAGAAAGAAAGAAAGCTATAGGCCAATATTCCTAATGAACATAAATACAAAAATCTTCAACAAAATATTAGCAAACTGAATTCAGCAATACATTAAAAAGATCATACACCACAATCAAGTGGGATTCATTCCTGGTATGCAAGCTTGGTTCAATATCTGCAAATCAATAAACGTGATACACCACATCAACAAAATGAAAAATAAAAATCATATGATCATATCAATAGATGAAGAAAAAGCATTTGACAAAATCTAGCATCCATTTATGATAAAAACTCTCAGCAAAGTAGGAATAAAGGGAACATATGTCAACATAATGAAGGCCATATATGACAAACCCACAACTAACATCATAGTCAATGGGGAAAAGCTAAAAGAAAGCATTCCCCTTAAGATCAGAAATAAGCCAAGGGTGCTCACTTTCACCACTTTTATTCAACATCATACTGGAAGTTCGAGCCACAGCAGTCAGACAAAGAAAAGAAAAGGCATCCAAATTGAAAAGAAAGAAGTAAAATTATCACTATTTTCAGATGACATGATACTATAGAGAGAGAACCCCAAGGATTCCACCAAAAAAACTAGAACTGATAAGTGAATTTAGTAAAGTAGGAGGATACATTATTATTCAGAAATCAGCTGCATTTTAATACACCAAAAACAAACTATCAAAAAGAGAAATGAAGAAAACAGTCCCATTTACAGTTGCATCCAAAAAAAAATACTTAGGAATAAATTTAACAAAGGAAGTAAAAGACCTGTACTCAGAAAATTGTAAGACACTGAAAAGAGAAACTAAAAAAGATACAAATAAATGGAAACATTTACCATGTTCATGGATAGGAAGAATTAATATAGTTAAAATATCCATACTACCCAAAGCAATCTATAGATTCAGCACAGTCCCTATCAAAACATCAGTGACATTTTTCACAGAACTAGAACAAATAATCCTAAAATTTATATGGAATCATAAGACTTAGAATAGCCACGGCAATCCAGAGAAATAAGAACAAAGTGGGAGGTATCACACTACCTAATATCAAACTATAGTACAAGGCTATAGTAATCAAAACAGCATGGTATAGGCATAACAACAGACACATAGATCAATGGAACAGAATAGAGAGCCCAGAAATAAATCCATGCCTACATGGTCATTTAATCTATGATAAAGGAAGCAAGAATTTACATTTGGGTAAAGACAGCCTATTTTATAAATGGTGCTGGGAAAACTGGACAGATGCATGCAAAAAAAAAATGAAACTGGATCATCTGCTTATGGCATATACAAGAATAAACTCAAAATGGATTAGACTTAAATGTAAGACCCAAAACCATAAAACTCCTAGAAGAAAATACAGGAAGTAAACTCACAGACATTACCCTTAGTAATATTTTTTTTCTTTAAGATTTTATTGGGGAATTAGGGGAGGGGAACAGCATTGGGGAATCGGGGAAGGGGAACAGACAAGTAGCTGTCCTTTTGTTCTTCAGTCTAGTTGAGGAGGACATCGCTTTACTGGCTCATGCTAGTATCATCATTGCGCTCTTTCCGGGTGAGGCAGTCGCTCGCTGGCCATTGGACGGCCGCTCACGGTGAGTCACGGCAGCTCTCGCCGGCTGCCTGCCACTCACAGTAGCTCACAGCAGCCCACTGCAGCAGGGGCTGCAGCCTATGCTGTCGCTGGTGACTCACAGCAGCCCAGCTCCAGGTCGAGCTGTTGTTCACCATCTTAGCTGTAGAGAGCACAGCGTCACTTTCCCTCTTGTAGGATCCCAACCAGAGGCCCTGCTGTTCAGAGCTGGCGTCCCAAGCCAACTCTTAACCAACGTGCCACTCAGCCAGCCCCTTAATAATATTTTTGTTGATATAGTCCCTCAGGCAAGGGAAGCAAAAGAAAAAATAAACAGTGGGACTACATCAACCCAATAAAAAGTTTTTTTACAACAAGGGAAGCCATCAACAAAACAAAAAGACATCCTATTGAATGGGAGAAGATCTTTTCCAATGATACATCCAATAAGAAATTAATATCCAAACTATATAAAGAACTCATACAACACCAGAAAAACAATCCAATTTAAAAATGGGCAGTGGATCTAAACAGACATTTCTCCAAAGAGGACATACAGATGGTTAATAGACACATGAAAAAAAGCTCATCATCAGAGAAATGTAAATTAAAACCACAATGAGATATCACCTCACACTTGTCAGAATGGCTATCATCAATAAATCAAAAAACAACAAGTGTTGGTGAGTTTGTGGGGAAAAGGGAACTGTTGTGCACTGTTGGTGGGATTGCAAATTGGTGCAGCCGCTATGGACAACAGTATGAAGGTACCTCAAAAAAATTAAAAATAGAACTACCTTATGACCCAGCAGTTCCATTCCTGGGTATTTACCAAAGAAATCCAAAACACCCAATTCAAAACGATATATACATCCTTACGTCGCTGAAGCACTATTTACATCCAAGATATGGAAACATCTGAAATGCCCATCAATAGACAATTGGATAAAGAAATTGTGGTACCTTTATACAATGGAGTATTACTCTGGCATAAAAAATAATGAAATCTTACCATTTGCAACAACATGGATGGACCTAGAGGATATTATACTCAGTGAAATAAATCAGACTGAGAAAGACAAATACCATATCATATGATCTCACTTATATGTGGAATCGAAAGAACAGAATAAACAAGCAAACAAAATAGAAATACACTCAGAGATACTGAGAAAAAACTGATGATTGTCACATGAGAGAAGTGTTGAGGAATAGGGAGAAGGTGAAGGGATTAGACCTCGTGTTTGTGTGTGTGTGTGTGTGTGTGTGTGTGTGTGTGTGTACATGTGTACACAAGTATATACGAAGTCGGATAATTAAGTTTGCAAACTTATCCTAGAAAAAATGCTACGTACCTCACTGCTGAATATCACTACAGCCAACCTTCCAAGTATTCCCTTTGGGAAGCTATACATTGACGCCAGCCTAGTCCACCCTTCAAATCAATGTTGGAACTCTTTCTGGAATGGCCATCCAGAACTGTTGTATTACCCTCGATGTCCAGAATGTCATCAAAATGTCTTCTTTTCAATATTTTCTTTATCTTTGGGTAAAGAAAGAAGTCATTGGAGGCCAGAACAAGTGTTTGGTGTTCCAATACAGTCATTTGTTTACTGGCTAAAAACTCCCTCACAGACAGTGCCGTGTGAGCTGGCGCATTGTCGTGATGCAAGGGCCATGCATTGGCGAAAAGTTCAGCTCATCTCACTTTTCCATGCAGCCTTTTCAGCACTTCCAAATAGTAAGCTTGGTTAACTGTTTGTCCAGCTGGTATAAATTCATCAAGAATAACCCCTCTGATAACAAAAAAGGTTAGCAACATCATTGCAACAAGTTCACAAACTTCATTGTCATACCTCATATATACAGTCATAGGATGTAAATTACGTACAGCATAGAGAATATAGTCAATGGTAACAGCTATATACGAAGTCATATGGATAGTAGACTTGGGGGAGGTTATCGCTTTGTGGGGGGTGTAAATGTCTAATCATTATGTTGTTTTGTACACCTGAAACTAATATAAAAATAAATAAAAGTGTTCCTTTGTATTCTTAAATTTGGAATGGTTCTTCTTTGAAATGCATTTTTTAAAAGGCAAAAAGTAATTTTTTTATTGCTCTTTAAGTTTTTAAAGAACATGTGTGCCATATTTTGAGTTCATATTATTTTATAAATAGCTGTCAGATCGTGATCCTTACTCTGTGGCATTTGAAAAGAACGACAGATACAGATGCCTCAAAATTAAAGTCGTAGGAATCCTGTCTATTTGTAGGTGTTGCTTCACTATAAAAAAATTATGTATTACAATCTCAGTTTCATTATTTATGGTTTTCAGCGACCTCTAATTATTTTAAGATGCTTTATAGATTTGGCAAAGTAAATTTTACATTTTTATGATACGTAAATAGTCATAATTTAAATTGTCAGAATAGGTATTGTGATATCACTACAGTAGAAAATTGTATAAATGGCTGTACTCACTGATATTAGTAAGAAGTAGGCCCTCCCAGAGCACTTCATTATCAGCATGTTTGCCAGAGGGGTAAACTCTGGTATTTATTATGATTTTTTTTTTTAAAGATTTTATTGGGGAATCAGGGAAGGGGAACAGACAAGTTGCTGTCTTTTTGTTCTTTGGTCTAGTTGCAAACGACCTTGCTTCACTGGCCCATGTTGGTATCGTCATTGCGCTCTTCCCGGATGAGGCAGATCAGTCGCTGGCCTCTGGATGGTCGCTCACCGCGGCTCTTGGCAGCTCACGCTGGCTGCCGGCCACTCACTGTAGCCTATGGCAGCCCACTGCAGCAGGGGCTGCAGCCTACACCATCGCCGGGTCTTGCAGCCCAGCTTCAGGTGGAGCTGTTGTTAGCTGTAGAGAGCAGTGTCACTGGCCCTTATATGTGGGATCCGAACCGGGGCCACTGGCGTCCCAAAATCAGCCCTTAAACAATGTGCCACTCGGCCGGCCCTTATTATGATTTTAAAGAATTCTTTGACAGAAGCCTTTTTTTTGTAAAGAAAAGAATGAATCAAGATAAAAATAAATGTATTAGCATACATGCAGGATAAACATGTAATGGGGCATGGGGCTGTCCTGTAGTGAAATAAATGAAGTAAACTGTATAATTCCCAGTTTTTCCAGATACCCTTTTTGCTTTACTTCAATTGCAAATGCATCTACTTGGTAACACACACACACACACACACACACACACACACACACACACACACACACACTTTGTTCATAGAGTTAGCAGGTATGTACCACAGTGTTGAAAGGGACTTTTCCTATTGCTGCACTTGGCCACTAGAGGCCAAGGCTGAAAACAGGTGCCAAGAACCCCCGTACTCTGAAGACAGCCACCAACAATTGAGGCCAGACACTTCCCTCCAGAGCCCCACCATTTAGCTTTCATTCATTAAGTATTTATTGGTTACCTGCTATGTTCCTGGCAGTGTTCAGAGACTGGGGATAGAACTATTTACAAATGTTCCTGTCCTAATGGAACTCACAATCTAGTGCTCTAGTGGAAGGTGAATGAAATAGCTCTCTCCTAGTTTAGGTTAAAGTCAGGGATGGGTGCTTCCAGAGAGCCCTCCACAGAGACTGGTGGTGCCCGCAGCAAAGGGAGACTGGAATCTAGTGTCCCCGCCAGCTGCTTGTTGAGCTAGTTGACCCTGCAAAACCCATTGATGTGTCACTAGAACAGAGCTCTGTCAGTAAGTTGCTGGGAGTCTGGAGATTTATATTTAGTATGAGATTGAAGTTTATAATTGGTCTGGACTTTTAATAACTAAAAGTGATGAGAAATCAGTGAGATCTGCCCAAGATTCCTTAAGAGATGTGTCAGGGAAGTTTGGCATACCGCAGCCGAAAAAATGTGATTGGAGAAAAAGGAAACCTTTTATCCCCAATATTTTGTATCTTTAATAATATATACAATGGTTACCAGCCATGTATAACAAAAGTTATTCATAAAATGTATTTAAACATTTATTTTTCCTTTTCAGTGTGAAAAGCTTGAGAAAAAGAAACTATTTTAAGTTTATATAATAGTTACACAGAGATTTGACTGCCCAATAAGCTAGTTACAAATATATTTTAAGGGCTTTTGTTTTTTTTAATGTTTATGATCGTCCATAACTAATCATATACAGTAAGTTCTCACTTAACTTTGTTGATAGATTCTTTGAAACTGTGACTAAAAGCAAAACTACATGTGACAAAACCAATTTTACCATAGGCTGAATGATATAAACAAGAGTTATTATAAGTTCCTGCGGCATAATTCTAGTCACAAAAACATCACCAGACTTCTAAATAAAGACCCCAAACACTTCTGATATTAGACATTGAAATAAATGTGAGCTATATACATACATTTAAGGAAGATTAATAAAGTAAGAAAATTCTTTTCCGATTTACTTATCTTCCAGGTCAGGGTCACAGATAGCTGGAGCAGATCCCTGCAGCTCAGAGCACCAGGGAACCCACCCTAGACAAGAAGCCCTCCCATCGCAGGGCCGCTCACACCCACAGCCACACCCATACTGGGACAATGTCAACACACTAATTCACCTAAAGTGCACAGTGGGAGGAAATAGGGGTCCCTCTAGAAAACCCATGCAGGCAGACATGGGGAGACCGTTACAACTCCACACGGCGGCCCCAGCCAGGAATTGATTTTTTTCCTCATCAATGTTATATTGAAAAAACATCAAACGAAATGTTATTCACAGACCTGCTGTAGTTAATTTTTAAAGAAGCAAAGTATATGAAGAAACTTAACCACCTAATTTGTGAGCCCCTCATTTGTGGCCTTATCAATATTTTAAATTATTCAAGCAAAGTGTTCATCAAAATCACTGAGATAAGACATCGGTCAAAACTAATAGAACTTCTTCATCTGCCCCTTAATAGATCAGGAAAGATTTAATTGCCAGTTGGTTTCAAATTACACAGATTTTGTTGTCCTCGACCTAGAATTTTAGAACTGTTTACAATACGGCAGAGCTATGCATGAATTAACTTTTTCCTGATATTTTTAACAGGCAAAAGTGCTTACTAGAAACTGAAAGGCATAAAAAGAAGGGATGTTGAACTGCCATTGAGGAATGCAATTGAAATTTCATCATTCCTTTTTTGATATGGATGTCTCAGATTTCTCCAGGACAAAATAATTATAATAATGTTCATCAGCTTGTAGCTTATCTGCTAGATCTAAGCACAACAGCATGAATGGACACAGAGTCTTGCTTATATGTCAAGGAGACATGTCTTGCTGGTTTTGTCATGACATATCTCTCTTTATTGATAAAATTATGGCATGTATTTCAAAGCACTATGTAGAAATGTGGTTACTTTGCTAGAAAGCTGATTAAATAGAAAAATACTTAAATATATATATGCACTTATTTCATAAAGCCAATTATAGCTAAAATACATTAATATAAGTAAAAAACTTCACCAGATATAATCTGGGAGGAAAGGAAGGATTTTTTTAAAGCAATATTTCTATTTTTAATTTATATAGAATCTGTTTAAAACTGTTTTATGTGATAATTGGATTGTGAAGTACTTTTGTAATTCTTGGGAGAGCTAAGAACAGCTCTCAGCAGGCTCCAATACAAACCTGTGTTAGTGGATTCGATGTTGTCTTTGAGTGCCTACATAAGCACCTCTAGCTGTGTGACCTAGGGCGGGCCAGTTGGCCTCTCTGAGTGTCATCACCTATAAAATTGGGTTGGCAATATCTGCCTCATCAGGTTTGAATGACTGAGGATTAAATGACTTGATGCGCAGGATGCAGGGCAGTGTCTAACACATTGTAAATCAATAGTTGGCACTTTCCCCATCTCTTCCATTGATATCTACAAGAAATGGTTTATTCCTTTTCCTTGGAAATGAAAATAAAATCTAAATGTCTTAAATTTACTCTAAATGTTCTGAGGTTAAACAACCAAAACAGATGCTTCAGGGCAGTTTCCAGTTAAAATCCTAGAATATTTATATTAATGCAGTCAGAAGATAGAAGCCACTCAGCTCAGAGCAGAGATATGTGTAATCTTCTATCCAGATAGGTAAATAGTGTGTACTTTGGGAAGAAGGCTCTGCCAGTGGATTTAATGTTAATGCAGCTTTTAAGAGCACATTTTATAAGGAATTTACATTGAGAAATGCAGCTTTTTCTTCTATGGTATAAGTATGAGAAATTACTACTATCTTAATTAGTTTTGTAAATGCATGCTGTAAATGTAGTTTTGTTTAATCAGACTTCCTAGTCGTTTGGATTAATTTGAGAGCTCTTTTATTGTAGTAGTCTCAGTGCCAGAAATTAAATCAGGAAATGCCTTAATATATTAACGTTTCGTTGTTGTTTTTTAACTTCAAGTACTAGCTGTTATTCCTGTTCCCCAGTCTTACTGGCAAAAGGCCTTTTCCCTGTTTTTATGTATCTAAACTGACTGGATTTTGGGTGTTTTGTTGGGTTTCCTACTCTTATTGTTAATAAAAAGAGTGTGGCATCCTTCATGAATAGTGTTTTATAAAAACCAAACCAGACTGTTCACAGTACAAATTTGAGCTAAAGTTGAATATCGGAGAAAAGGAGTATGTTACTCAAGGCCACAAACAACTCAAAGTCTGAGTGAGGCATGCACTGGTAAATCTTACAGAATGCTATAGGCAATTCAGCATCAAAATTGCCATAGAAAATTATTGTTGTTAGCCATTCTGTTGATATTTCATATTGTTAGAATTGCTAGCAGATGGGAAAATAGATGAGTCAGGATACAGTATTAGCAATCCACATTTTTTAAATCACAGGCCACTAATAAGGTCTGTAGCATCTGTGAGATTTATTTAAACAGTTGCTAGGAAGAGTTCGTTTTCCCAGTATACACCGCAAACCTTGTACAGGATTTTCTTGATTGACTATTTGACTAAATGTGTTAACATTACAATGTATGACCATTTGCTTCATTGTGATGGTGTCTCATTTGACAGACTGATTATACTAGCAACTAGGGGACCCATTAAGTCTTGAAATACCATATTTATGCATTTAAAAACTTTGTAACCCTGTTTCTGCTATTTTTTGAGAGTAAGATCCTTTTTTAAAATTTCTCATGTAATTAGTACTATTTTTAACAAAACAAAATAATATAAAAATCTAAGTGCTTCCCCTTAGAGTTCTTAAGATAAAAAAAAATTAGAAAGTAATTCCTTCTTATCATCTGAATGTGATATTTTAGGTTTTTATAGTAGACAGGATTTCTAAACTTAAAGTTGTAATTTTACTGACAACTCTTCCTGATTAGTAATAAGCAGCCTTTCAATACTTCTCATAGAGTTCAGAAATAATTCCAATTATTAAAAGTTTGAACTGTCAAAATCATCAGTGCGTTGATTTAATCTTATTTTCCATCTTAACTTCTTATGTCAACTGAATTGGTTGTGCTGCTTTTATAAAATAAAAAAAAAGAGCTAGTAAGTAAGTTATTAGTTTGCATATCTTTTACTTGGATTTTTTTTAAGGGATACTAAGAAATATAATATTTTTGGATAATGATTTGTAATCTTACTTCCTGGATGAAATGTGATAATCCAGGGTTATCATTAACAAAATGAGGTGTTTATTCAAACTGTTACTCATAATCCAAACTATATCAATTTTCAAACAAAATGTTGACTCCTATGGAAAAATTCTGATTCCTTTGTTTAACTTAAGATCATCTCATTATTATACCATTTAGTTATTAAGAAGTTTAGGGGTTTTCTTTAAAGTCTTTCACTTATTTTAAACAAACTTTTTATAAAACTGGGAGATCGTAATCTACCAACTGGCCCAATGCTTAAAGAATGTGTCAGTTCTACCTTTTGCCGAGTTTCTGCAGTTTATTCCTTTTTTAAAGACTGCTCTAGAAAAATGTCATATACCAGATTTTCTGTTCACTGTGGCCTTCAGAGTTGAGTATTTAAAAACCATTTTCCCCTTCAGCTCAGGTTAAAGACCCTGGGACTTTCTCAGCAGCACACCTGCCATTCGTGGTGACTTAACATTTTGAACTCTGACTGTGCTAGATTAAGAATATCAACCTTGGGGGGCCGGCCAAGTGGCGCACTGGTTAAGAGCTGGTTTGCGGATGCCAGCGGCCCCAGTTGGGATCCCACATATGAGGGCCAGTGACACTGCCCTCTACAGCTAACAACAGCTCCACGTGGAGCTGGGCTGCGAGAGCCCCAGCAATGGTGTAGGCAGCAGCCCCTGCTGCAGTGGGCTGCCATAGGCTACAGTGAGTGGCCGGCAGCCAGCGTGAGCGGCCAATAGCCATGGTGAGCGACCATCCAGAGGCTGGCGACCGATCTGCCTCATCCGGGAGGAGCGCAATGACGATACCAACATGGGCCAGTGAAGCAACGTCCTCCACAACTAGACTGAAGAACAAAAAGACAGCAACTTGTCTGTTCCCCTTCCCCGATTCCCCAAAGCTGTTCCCCTCCCCCAATTCCCCAATAATAAAATCTTTAAAAAACAAAAGAATATCAACCTTGGTATAATGAAAAAAAGCATTGACCTTGAAGTCAGGTCATGTCTTTGCCATCAACCAGATGTGTAATTTCAAGCTGGCTCTCATTTTCTCACCTAAAATTAGATCATCTATAAGGTTCTCTTTTGCAGTGAGATTCTGTAAGGTTTAACTTATAACCCAAATGCTTCTGTTAAATTACTTACTGGCCCCAGATAATTTTAATAATCCCAGATCTCAAAATGTGTTTCTCAGGCCCATATGCTTCAGTTTACCTGATATCAGCTTAAACCCTATTATGGAAATTGATTTTATTCTCTGATTTTATTAATATGCCTTGCTCCCTGATATTTGTCATTTCAAATATCTAAGAAAGGCAAAAATTCTTGTGAATAGAAAAAAAATATGCCTCAGGTAATAAGATAATATTATTCTGAAACTCATCTCTTTTCCCTTGACTGTGTTTTTGAAGAAGTGTGGGTCCTTCTTCTGTCTTTGCATTCCAGTTCTTCCTCTTACTGCATGTCAGCTCATTTGTTCACTTAATCAAGTGTCAGGTCCTTAGTGTTTGTAAAGATTGTCAAACTACTTTCACAAGGTTAAGGCCGAAGATTTAAGAACAATTATTAGTTGTGCAAGTTCTATTTTATCATTAAATTCAGTACTAAATTGTATTTAAATAGACGTAGCCTAAAACATACAAAAATCTATTTTCAGACGAGTTACTCATTTTTGTACATTTGCTCATATACAGTAAAAGCCACAACATATGCATATTCTAAAATTTTTCTCTTCACTGATGTGACTTACCGAATTTTAAACTGACAAACGTAGACCCACGACTTGATACTCCAACTCTAGCTTACTGTGCATTTATTTTGTAATTAGTCAAGTGACATGTAGCTGGTGTAATATAGCTTCTTAGTGTCCTATGTATTGTAGAAAAATGGCTCATTAGAATCCTTTCTTTTCCATATTAAAAAGTATAAATTCAGATTGATTTACCACAAGTTCTGTTGATCCATGCACATAACAACATAACCATTCTGAAGTGATTTCCCTTCCTTTTTATAAAGATGTTCAGGAAACCCTATTTTAGTGAAGGAAACTTTTGTCAGAAAAATATTGATATTAATTCAGGAAGCTCAACTTTTCCAATGTTATCCTTTTTAGCCCTCAAAATTATTATAATTTGGATTAGCATTTTAAAAGAGTGATAGTGGGTTGTATGATATTATAGGGCAAATATATCATTATGAGTCTCCATAAAATTTTATATAGTTTGTAAATCTGTTTACTACTAAGGCATATTGAGCAGTACTGTTTTCCAAGAGATCGAAAAATCTGCATCTGCCACATTACCCTCCGCAAACAATTTCCGTGCCCTTGGGAGGCTAGCTAGCTATAGAAACAGAGTACTAAATATATGTTATTAAGGCATAATCAGAAGTCAAAACCCAGTTAGAAATTCATGTCTATAAATCATACCCACTGTATAAAAAGTGAAAAGTTCTGCCAATAACCTCACCTCTCTCTCTTGCTCTCTCTCTCGCTCTCTCTCTCTCTCTCAACAACACTATAATCTACAGTTATTTAGAAATCTACCACTATTTCTGTTCTATTAACAAAATGAGAAGAGCCTCTGACCACATATGCTAAGATCTGGGGATTATTTTCTGTTGGACACCATAGATCATAAGATCAGGGATAAAACCTATTCCTGGATAATCTTATCCTCATCCAGTGCTTCAATTTTATCCTAAATGTTGATGATTCCCTTAGTCTGTGTCTTCAGCTTGCATCTTTCACCTGAGCTCCAAAACCCCAAATTACAATCCATTTCTGATGTCTCCAGCTTGAAGCCTTGCTTATATCTCAAACTCAACAGGCCTAAAATTAATTTTCTTAACTGCCTTACCTTATTAATGGTACCAGTCTCTACCCCATCACTCAGACTTGAAGCCAGAATCATCCTTAACCCCTCCTTCTTCCTGGCCTTTCCTAATCAGTCAGTCACCAATGAAAGCCCTGTCAATTCTACTTTCAGGCCCCTCAGGTCCCTCGCTTCTTAGTCTTCCACTTCTGCTCTACTGATTCAAGCCTTACTTTTCACTAGGCTGTTGAAGCAACCTGCTGATCTGTCTTCTTTCCTCCATTTTTCCCATGACAAACTATTTTCTATACCTACTATTGGAGGTATTTTCCTAAAGCTCATTCATATACAAGGACAGACAACTAAGTTCACGAACTCATCCTAGAAAAAGTGCTACATACCTCATTGCTGAATATCACTACTGCCAACCTTCCAAGTACTCCCCTTGGGAAGCTATGCACTGACATCAGTGCCTAGTCCACCCTTCAAAGCAATTTTAGAACTCTTTTTCTGGAACGGCCGTCATACCTGTTGTCTATTATCCTTGATGTCCTGAATGTCATCAAAATGCCTCCTTTTCAGTATTTCCTTTATCCTTGGGTAAAGAAAGAAGTCATTAGGGGCCAGATCAAGTGAGTAGGGAGGGTATTCCAATACAGTTATTTGTTTACTGGCCAGAATCTCCCTCACAGATAGTGCCATGTGAACTGGTGCATTGTCGTGATGCAAGAGCCATGAATTGTTGATGAAATGTTCAGGCCATCTAACTTTTTCATGCAGTCTTTTTAGCACTTCCAAATATAATAATAGTAAACTTGGTTAATTGTTTGTCCAGTTGGTACAAATTCATAATGAATAATCCCTCTGATATCGAAAAAGGTTAGCAACATCATTGCAACAACTTCACAAACTTATTATCAGACCTGATCAAAATTATCTGGCATTTCCTTCTTGTCAACAGAAAGTTTGTGGGAACATGCTTAAAGCCCTTAGCAATCTGCCCCCCCCTTCCTGCTTCATCCTCTGCCCATGGATCCTGCACACACCCAGCAGTTACCCAGCATCTCCAAAGACGCAAGCATTTGTGTGCCTTATACTTTTCTGCTCATGCTCTTTGCCTTCTCCCCTGTTCTATTTCCCATCTTCTAGCTTCCTCATCCTTCAGTGAATTAGCTGTGCATGGACCTGTCTGGCCAGCTAGATTGCAAGCTCTCTGTGGAAGACAGAGTGTTTTGTTTATCTCTATATCTACAGTGTTTGGCCCATAGAAAATATCAATAAATATTTTCGTAAATCAGTCCCCTGAAGTTCTCTGACAGCCCAGCTGAAAACATAGCTATACAATAAAACCTGGGATTGCGAGTAACTTTGTTTGCAAGTGTTCCGCAAGACGAGCAGACATTTCTAATACATTTTAACTTGGTAAACGAGCAGTGTCTTGCAATACGAGTAGTTTGTTTTTGGAATGAATTATGCTGTATATGTACCTTATGTGGAAGTCATATTTCCTTGTTAACTCAACCTTATACCACCATAAATCTGAAATCTAATTTTTTTTAAAAAGGAAAAAAACAGAAACAGGTGTAACAAGCTTTAGTACTAAAGCCATGCTCTGTCGTTCCTAAAACAGCCTCAGGCTTTCACTCAGAATCTATTCATTCTTGTTTAGTGTAATGCCTTCTAAGATTGTTTAATTGCATTTCTGATTCCCAATAGATGAACAGACTTGAAGTGAAGAAAGGATGTGTGTTCAGTGTGTCCATGGCCGTGGCCATGAAAAGGAGCTAATAGCTTTCCCTCAAATGAAGATAAAAAGCCAAAACTGAAAGACAAAATTATTACATGGCACAGACTAGAAATAGGTATTATTAAATGATTCATCATCATCAATGAAAGGTTGTTTTAGGTACTGTGCCCTCTGCTTAGAAGGCAGCGTATTCTGAAAAATACTTTATAAAGATTTTCTGTTCAAAATGGTCAAAATAAAGTTTTATCACTTAAAGACCTAAGATTTAGATGCTTCGTGAATTTACTTAGGTAGAACACCTAATTCCCTAATGAGCCAGATAATAGTTCTCCAATATCACAGCCCTGTTTTTCACAAATTTTACATACTGAAAATATAAAAGTCTAATTAGAAGAGGAAAATTTTTCTAAGTTGTTTCTTTCCCTGAATTCAGTTGATCACTGTAATATAATATTTATAAATTATTGACAATTAGCCTCCCAGTAAAGGTAGTATAAGGTATTTACAAGAATACCTTAAAGCAGAAAATTTTAAAGTAATGATAATTGTTTGCTTTATATGATGTTACTTCTTCTAATCTTAGAGTAACCTATTCATTTGAGTCATTATTCTGTATTCCTACTTATCTACACACTTTCATGTCATGATATTTAGCAGTATAGTTGAATAGTTTCTAGGTGTATATGTACAATCTCTAAGGTTGAAATATTTTTTGGAATACCTGGAGTAGAGACATGAAACTCATGCATAAAAATCAATTTAAAAATAATGCATGACTAGAATCAAATACTAAATTACGTTGTATAATGTAGTTGTGTTGTATAATTATGACTGTTATATAGAAATTCAAAGATGGGCTGAAATAGAGACGAAGTGGAATTGAATCTTACATAGACAGCACCCAGACATATCTTTCTCAGGGAAGCGTGGCTGTGTGTGGTCTATAGTGGCCCTTCATCTCCCCATCACTTGTTTATACAATTCAGAAGATTTCGATGTTCCCTGTTGGCTAATTTTTTTTATCCCCACAATGATTTGAACAGTACTGACCAGATACATGATTAAAAATTAATGAAGTATATAATATTATGCATTATATATAAATGTATGTATTATAATAGTAAATGGAATAAGCTTGAGATTGTTTTGGTGATATATGACTAAAAAATAACAGCATATTTTACACATACCAGAACTTCTCGTACACCAAAGTGAGTTGTATTCACCGGCAGAGTCATTATCCTGGGAGCTGCTTTCCCTCAATACTGCCATTCCTTTATTTTTGGAACTCCTCTTTTGAATTTCCTTCAGAGTCTGTAACTCATTCTTTTCAGTATCTTCAGTGGTAACAAATCTTTTTCAGTTGAGAATGGATTTTATTTTTGGAACCAAGAGTCACTTAGGGCTAGGTATAGTAAAGTGGAGGATCAAGCTGAAAATTTCTATTTTTGGTTAAAATTGACATGTGACCGTAAAGTAATGAGAGTGTTTTCTGCTTTGGCTCATAAATAACCAAAGAAAGTTATCTTCTTAAAACAAAAAATAAGCTGCAAGTTTTATCATTTTAAAACCAAGTCAGGTTTCCTCTCCTATAATTTCCCGGCTCCAGAGTTGATCGTAGCCCCCGAGGTACACACCTGCTCTGCTGGCTTTCGGGGCCCAGCAGCCCCTCGCTCTCTGCTGTCCTTAGTCCGCCCCCCTCAACACGGCAGGGCCTCCTCAGGGCCCTGCTTCCTAAAGGGAATCTTCTCTCCATTGAATATATAGCATAGCTCATCTCTTTTTGTTGGGAGTCCGTTTTAAAAATAAAAAACAGTGGTCCCTCTCCTCAGGAAAATGTGCACATGAACATGCAGAATTTTTCACATGAGAAGCTTACTCTTGGACTTGAGTTAAGAACCTTTCACTCTAATCTGCAGCACACACAATAGGGTCTTGCATGAATCTCTCAATGTTTACAGTTGCTAATCTTACCCTTCCCTTCCGACTAATTTGTAAGTTTCCTAAGGCAAGGAAATAGTTCAGTACTTATTTGCTTTTCTTACGAGTACCTACTAAGATGCTCAGTAAGTAATAGCATTCTGTAAATCATTGTGGTTTAACAGATTTTTTTTAACTACCTGCCTGCCACCATTGTTTTAAGAGGCAGTTTCTGAAAGGTACAGAGTTTTAGATTTTTTTATGTTAATAAGATAAAATCACAAATGTTTGGTTATGTATTTCAGAGCATCCCATAAGCCCTGAGGCCACATCCCTAAAATATGTTTCTCATGAGATAATCCCATATCTTGCTGTTTTGACATATAAATAAATACAGTAAAGCTCAGGATATCATAGACCCTGTTAATACAGAGTGAATTTTATCCCCCATACACACAACATGAGGCCTCGCTGCTGTTACAGAGAAAGCCAGTAAAAGGTGTGCTAGTATTGTCACCAGAAGCCATCGTAATCAAACTAAATCATTATAGTCAAACTATACCATTTAGTCAAATCATGTCATTATTGTCAAACTATAATGAACATGGTGAAAATCTTATAGGCACTTCATTTTCAAATTGGCCAAGGCCATGTCAGAACTTACACAATACTGTGTCAGGCTTGGGATATTTTGAATCATAAATTAAAAACCATATTTTATCAAAATATTTGGGGTAAAAGTATTCTACATAATTTAATTTTCTGTTTAACTTTTGGAGTGCTTAAAATTTAAGCATTTGGTAAAATGCAAAATTGAATAGTTAATTTAATCTGTATTCACTTTCATTACATTCTTGGGAGATCCCTGCAGGTTCACGATTACCGCAGCACTCCTTAGCTGGGAGGTAAGAGATTAGAGTACGTATACGGACCAGCCCCTGAAAGCCTGTTTGTTGGCAATGGTAGATTTGTCTTTCCGTTTTTATTAAAAACAGATAATATTTTGTCAGCTTACTTTTCTCATTTGCTCTTTTCTAGAAGCAGAGTTGTTTATGATGATGATGATGATGATGATATTATTATTATTATTATTTTGTTGCAAATTACTTGAGGTTCCTGGAAGATGTGGCTTCTTGGTTTTTTCAGAGAAGGAATTCCTGTTTAATTGTTGAACCATATATCAAAGATAATGTAAAGAGTTTGTTGAAATATTTGTGCTAAAATTCATTAGACTGTAACCTATTGTAGATAATTTTACTATATTAATATCTTCAATCTTTTTTCTATATCCAGTTAAAAAATCTAAGTTTAGAAGAACTACAGATGCGGTTAAAAGCACTGGACCCCATGATGGAACGAGAAATAGAAGAGCTCCGACAAAGATACGCTGCAAAAAGGCAGCCCATTCTAGATGCAATGGATGCGAAGAAAAGAAGGCAGCAAAACTTTTGAGTCTAATTTCTTCTCTGTTTGTTTCTATAACTATTCTGGAGACCAAGAAACCACTAAGAATTGAAGGAATATTATGATTTCTTTTTAATCCCTAGGATTTGTATCTACACCTAGGCAACGGTCAAAAACTAATGATGGTACATACCCAGGTAAATTCCCAAAAGGCACAATTTACAACTGTATCCATGATGTTTTCATTTTTAATTGATGAAAACAACAGAAATGTATTTTTCTCTATGTCCATCAGCTGCATACCAGCACTAAAATTGTGTTATAAAATGAAGGCTGTGTTTAGCGACCTTGAAAATCCAAAGCAATTGTTTAATTGTACAGCACTGAAGGGCTTTATGTCACAATATTCTTTATTATTATCTAGTAGCCTATTTATTATATCCCTTTAGGTAAACTTATTTATTTTTGCTATTTCACTTTGCTTTTTTTTTTTTTTTTTTTAAGGACAAGATCAGGATAGCTTTGGTGAAGGTAGGGATGTATTAATAGATCATAATGTTCAACCAAATTATACCTTAAGCAGGGAGCTATGGGGTACAATCCTTGATTTCCAGGATAGTTTTCCAATAGAAGCAAAGCAATAATAGCAATAGTACCCAAATGAGCCAGGCATTTTTTATATCGAAGCAATAATTCCATTTTTACCTCCTGAAATTTTAACTTTTTAATTCTTGATGTGTGGTACAAAAGGAACTATATATATTTAGGTCAGACAGAGCTATAATGTTTAAAACCAAAGAAATCAATGGAATCCTTGCACAAAAAAGTGTGGTAAATTTTTTTTTTTTAATTCTTAAGACAAATGTAATTTCTTAATACTGTTTCATGTTTCATGCGTAGGTCTGATAGCTAAACTGTGTCAAACTGTAATAAGCTCATCAAATTTATTTCTGTGAAAATGTATTCAATTGTCACAGGACTTTTTTGTTGATTTCATTTATTTCCTGGGAATTGGTAAACATCATGTGCCTGACAATAACAGAATAGCAAAAACATGTGTACTGAACTGTGCAAGCCTTGGGGACTGAAAAAGGATTAAAATTATTAAAAAGATTAAAATTATTAAAAAGAAACTGATTTCTAAGCTAAATGAACATTTGCGTAATTGACCTGGGACCAGTCATTTCCTAAGCTACATATGGCCGTCTTGACAGTGTTTGTTCTTTTGTGTGTTTAATTACTATGTGTAAATCATAAAGACAAATAAATTTTACTGTGCCACCCAGTGCCTTTCATCTTTATATCTTTTTTTAAAACTCATCGCCTGGATTCTGTCTATGCTAAGGAAGGAAGGGATATTAGTCAGGACAGGCACGATTACGCAGTGATAGCAACCCAGAAACTCCAGCGGCTTCACGTGAAGGTTATTTCTCACTTGTGCTCCATGCCCATCCCAGGTTGGCAAGGTGCCCTGCTCCTGCCACTCACACCCAGGGACCCCCCTGATGGAGCCTCCACCATCTGCAACATTGGTGGTAACCACAGCAAGGGAAGGAGCACTGACAAGTCTCACATTAGCTCCAGCCATACCCAGTGACACATGTCAGGTCAGCCACAGCCAGTATTCACAACTAGTCACACAGCCACTCCTCATTCCCAGCCAGCAGGGAAATGCACCCTTTCCATGTGCTTGGAAGGGAGAGAAAGGAAATGCTGGCAAGCTCACTAATGACACCCACAGAAAGTATATCACCTCTGGAAAGCTCCTCCTACTTTTAAAAATGGCATTTGTGCCCCAGGTAATGCCTTGGAGTAACATTTCTCTCTGCTCTGGTGAGTCCTTACAATTAGTAAATTGTGTAATTAGGTATAAATTATAAGATTTTAAAAATAGGGATAAATATTGAAAATTTTTACTAAGGTTTTTAAAAATGAACTGAATTTACAATATATGCTTGCGCTTCATCTTTATCAGAATCTGTTTGGGACAGTCAGATGAGTCAACCAACTTAAACAACTGTACTTTTTTTTTTTCTTGATTGTTTTTCTTTTTGGTAACCTGTCTAATACCTTGCCTAATTTGATGAAATCGAATGATTTGCTATCATCCAAGTAAAACCACCTACAAGGGGCCAGCTGAGTGGCGCATTGGTTAAAAGCTGGCTTGGGACACCAGCAGCCCCGGTTCAGATCCCACATATGAGGGCCAGTGACACTGCCCTCTACAGCTAACAACAGCTCCACCTGGAGCTGGGCTGTGCGAGCCCAGGCGACGGTGTAGGCTGCAGCCCCTGCTGCAGTAGGCTGCCATAGGCTACAGTGAGTGGCCGGCAGCCAGCGTGAGCTGCCAATAGCTGCGGTGAGCGACCATCCAGAGGCCAGCGACCAATCTGCCTCATCCGGGAAGAGCACAATGACGATACCAACATGGGCCAGTGAAGCAACATCCTCCACAACTAGACTGAAGAACGAAAGGACAGCAACTTGTCTGTTCCCCTCCCCCAATTCCCCAACGCTGTTCCCCTCCCCCAATTCCCCAATAAAATCTTTAAAAAAAAAAAAAACCTACAAGAAATGACAAAAAGAATCTATGAAGATAATTTCTCTCCAGTTTGCTACATTAAAAAATTTATGCAAACTAATTCAGTGAGTCCTGTTAACCACTCTTACTAATTCAGTTCTTAATAAGAGTCCTCCTATTAATAGTAAATATTGAATGTCCCAATCACACTATAATGTTTATGTAAATAGACTTTATGACCTATTGTTACATTTATGTTGTTTTAGACACACGCACATGCACACATTTAAGAGAATTAAGAACAATGGGCATTGTTAATTTTTAGGGACTGAGGAAACTCCAGAACATTTTAGGATCTCCTGTTTTAGAATTTTTCTCTCTTCTCACTATTCCCCCGCCAATCAGCAAAAGGAACTTATGATACATTTTGAAGAACCAAAAGCCATGAAAGAAATTTGTAGTCTAAGTAAGCCTTGACTTACCATGATGCTTAGGAAAGAGAATTTCCTAGTTATTTTAATGAGTGGAAGAAGTCTCTTATCATTTTAACCTACGTTGCTGAGAATGTCCCAAAAATAGGTAAATACTTTCTGCACACCCCCATTCATCAATAAATATAGTATTGTAACTGTAATTGAAGCTAATGGGTTAGAGTTTCATCTTATGAAAATGTCAGCATCATTTAATATATTGTTCTGTAGATGAAAAAGTTTTTTCTTTGATTTAATTAAATGACTCATTTCTACAGACTTAAAATGCACTTAGCTTATTTTAGCATAAGTAATTTTATGTTGAAAATAAGAGCTAATTTTGCCAATATAAACTGGAGAAAAAACTGGATTTCAAAATAATGACACCTATTCAGATACTATGTGTCAGACGCTATGTTAACCCTGCATACTCGTATGTTACTGACATGCTTTTGTATTTCTTTCCTCTGCTTATTTACTGAATCACATCCCCAACGTTTAAAATAAGCCTCTACTCACTAAGGATATGTACCTTCTCTAGGGGAAGTTACATAACACATTAATAAATAATAGATGTTCTCTTTTTGGCCCCAAAGCCCAGGAATCTAGGGTCTAATGAGCAGTCTGATCAGTTCTGGAGCTAAGGGTGTACACCCGAGTTGGCTGTCTCTGCCACTGAGGGGTGGCTTATCCTCCAGGGAGTCAATCAGCTTCTCCCTCTTCCACATCCACACAAAGCACTTTCAGCCAACCACTTTCCACAGTCACAAAAAGCTCCCAAGACAGAAAACAAATGACCATCTCAATTCTTCCACCAATCTTGGAAAAACAGCTCCAAATCCATTCTGTTCTCACATTCATTATATCATTCGCCAGGCTCCCTGCCACCATTTTTTTCACTTGATTCAGATCCTTAAAATTCTGATTTGGGGTGGCGGGGGGTCACTCTTCTATTCATAGAACGTTACCTACCAAGTTAAGAATGAACTTGGCTGTGGAAAAACTTTTAAGCTTGATGTAACTCCATGTGTTTATTATTTTTACTTCCCTTGCCCAAGGGGGATATATCAGTAAAAATATTACTCAGGGTAATGTCTGCAGATTTACTCCCTATATTTTCTTCTAGGAGTTTTATGGTTTCAGGTCTTACATTTAAATCATTAATCCATTTTGAATTTATTCTCATATATGGCATAAGGAGGTGGTCCAATGTCATTTTTTTGCATGTGTCAGTCCAGTTTTCCCAGCACCATTTATTAGAATATCTTTACCCCAATTTAATTCTTGCTTCCATTGTCATAGATTAAATGACCATATATGAATGGATTTATTTCTGGGCTCTTTATTCTGTTCCGCTGATCTATGTTTTTATGCCAGTACCATGCTGTTTTGAGACCATCAGTAAAAGAAAGACAGCCTACGACCTGCCAAGTGGCGCGTTAGTTAAGAGCTGGCTTGGGATGCCAGCTCTGAGCAGCAGGGCCCCAGTTCGGATCCCACATATGAGGGCCGTAACAATGCTCTCTATAGCTAAGGTGGTGAACAACAGCTCCACCTGGTAGCCTCTATAGCTAAGAGGGTGAACAATAGCTCCAACTGGAGCTGGGCTGCTGTGAGTCACCGGTGACGGTGTAGGCTGCAGCCTCTGCTGCAGTAGGCCGCCATAAGCTACAGTGAGTGGCTGGCAGCCAGTGTGAGCTGCCAAGAGCCACCGTCAGCGGCCGTCCAGAGGCCAGCGACCGATCTGCCTCACTGGGAAGAGTGCGATGATAATACCAACATGGGCCAGTGAAGCGACATCCTCCACAACTAGACTGAAGAACAAAAGGACAGCAACTTGTCTGTTCCCCTTCCCTGACTCCCCAGTGCTGTTCCCCTCCCCCAATTCCCCAATAAAATCTTTTTTAAAAAAAGCTGGGGCCGGCCAAGTGGCAGTTGATTCAGAGCTCGCTCAAGAGTGGGCACAACAGCAGTGCGATGCCCAGCCTGAGCTGAGCTGCCGTTGAGCTGCCAACAGGTGACAGGATGGCTTGGCTAAAAAAAAAAAAAGACAGCCTATTGAATGGGAGAAGGTAATTAGTCAATGATAATATCTGATAAAGGGTTAATATCCAAAATTTATAAAACACTCAACAAATGGGCAGAGGACATGAAGAGACATTTCTCTAAAGAGGACATACAGATGGCCAACAGGCATATGAAAAAATGTTCAACCTCACTCATCATTAGAGAAATGCAAATAATAACCACAATGAGATACTACCTCATTCTGGCCAGAATGGCTATCATCAACAAATCAACAAACAAGTGCTGGCGAGGATGTGGAGAAAGGGGAACCCTGCTGCACTGTTGGTGGGACTGTAGATTAGTGCAGCCATTATGGAAATCAGTATGGAGGTATTTCAAAAAACTGGAAATGGAACTGCCGTATGACCCAGCAATTCCACTCTTAGGTATCTATCCAGGGAAATCCAAGACGCTAATTCAAAAAAATATATGCACCCCTATGTTTATCGCAGCGCGATTTACAATAGCCAAGACTTGGAAACAACCGAAATGCCCATTGGTAGATGACTGGATTAAGAAACTGTGGTACATTTATACAATGGAGTATTACTCAGCTATAAAGAAAAATGAAATTGTACCATTTGCAATGACATGGATGGACCTAGAGAACATTATGGAAAGTAAAATAAGTCAAATGGAGAAAGACAAATACCATATGATCTCACTTATATGGGGAATCTAAAGAACTGAATGAGCAAAATAAACAGAAATAGTCACAGATATAGAGGACAAACTGATGGTTGCTAGATGGGAGGGGGTGGGGATGAGGGAGAAGGGGAAGGGATTAGACAGCATAAATTGGTAACGACAATATTGCCATGGGGATTTGAAAGACAGTTTGGGGAATATAATCAATAATGTTGTAAATATTTTTTAGGGTATCAGATGGGCACATGTTTTGTTATGGAGACCACTTCATGGAGGGTGTAGATGCTTGACCACTGCACTGTACACCTGAAGCTGAGGCTGAATAATATTGTATGTCAGCTATAATTTAATATATATATAGTCATGAGATATGGAATATAGTATAGGGAATAGAATCAATGGAATTGTAATAGATATATATGATGTCACAGGGGCAATGGATGGGGGAAAGGGATATCACTTTGTGAGGGGTGAAATGTCTAACTATTACATTGTTTTGTACACCTGAAACTAATTAAAGTAAATAAAATAAATAAATAAATAAATAAATAAACTTTGCTTCCTGGCATTCCAAACCTGCAACTTGCCCCAACCGATATGACTTCATCTCACATTATTGCCTTATTTGAGTCCTTTCTTCCACCAAACTGAAACTGCTTCCAAACTCTATTACAATTATTTATCTTATTACTGGATTATAAGATTCCTGAAAGAAGAGACTTAGTGTTTATCCATCTTGTTTCCCCACAGTGCTTACCAGGATAGTAAGTGTAATTGGTAGTAAATAAAGTTTCATTGAATGAAATTAGCTCAAACAACAAAGTTGTCATCATTAATCATACAAGCTGATATCTCTTTCTTACATCCAGGTAATCATGGTAACAAAAACAATAATAATATCAACCGGTTTTGAGCATCTACTAAGCCATGCATTTTTGATATATTATCCCAAACCTTTGCAACAAAATGCAGTCTTTTTCTTAGAAAAGAAAGGATTGGAGAAATTAAATGAGGTCACAAAGCCAGTCAATGTCAGCAGGAGCTTTAAACTCCAGTTTGTCTCCAAAATCTTTGCTTTTTCCACTAGACCACATTGCCTAATAAACCCAGGAGATCTGTTTTTAGATTGCTGGACAGGGTTGCTAAGGCCGCCTGCTGATCTATCTTAGAAGGAGAAGCTTTTCAATTAAAATTTAGAAGAATATTATGCTTTGTGAAATAAGTCCGATGGAGAAAGAAAAATACCATATGATCTCACTTATATGATGAATCTAAAGAACAAAATAAATGAGCAAACTAAACAAATAGATTCAGGGATATAAAGAAAAAAACTGATGGTTGCTAGAAGGGAGGGGGTGGGGATGGGGGAGAAGGTAAAGGGATTAGAAAGTACAAAATATTTCCACATGGACATGAAAGACAGTTTGGGAAATATCAATAATGTAAAGATTTTGTAGGGTGTCAGATGGGCACTTGTCTTATTAGGGAGACAACTGCATGGACTGAAGTTGAATAATATTGAATGTCAACTATAATCAAATATATATATATATATATATATATATATATTCACAGGAAGTGGAGTATAGCATAGGAAATAGAGTCAGTGGAATTGTAACAGAGGGGTGGTAAGTTGGGGGAGGGGGGTTATCACTTTGTGAGGGCTGTAAATGTCTAACTACTACATTGTTCTGTACACCTGAAAATAATAATAAAGTAAAAAAAAAAAAACTTAGGATAGGACCTTGTTACCTGATTTGTACCTTTTCTCCATTTTCTGAAATGGTATCATTTCTGTATGTAGCGGGGGAAAAACCAGGGTACAATTTACCTAAGCTTACAAGATGAGTTGTACAAACAGATTTTTTTCCTTCAATATTAGGATAGATTTGGCGTTCTTGTGTCTTGAAAGCTATAATATTCATAAACTAAAACGTTCTATTCTCTTCCCTACCAAAGTTTGTCTTTGGTAATGAGTAGTCAGAGAAAATTGAAATCAGCATAGTGGAAGTTGCAATGGCCTCAGAAGGTAAATTATCTGGGTTCCAATCCCAGCTCTTTCTGCTTTTGTTGCCCTGGGCAAGAATAACCATTCAACTTTCTCTGGCCCTTGCTCTCTCCCCCTTTTTCTCCCCCCATCCATTCTCCCTTCACACTCCCCCCACCTCAGCTAGGCCTGTTCTCAGAGAACAAATCCCTAATACCATAGATTTAGGTCTCCATCCTTGGCTAGGTCCATTGTCTTCCCTGAGAATGTAACACTAATAAATGCTGCTTTCATTGAAAAACAAAAAGCATTTATAAAAGGGTTTTTATAAGCCTAGGGTAGGAATTAAGTTTAGAGCTTGAGTGATTAGGGAACAGAATTTAATGATTCGGGATTAGGTGGGGCAGGCAGGTTGCAGCAGTCACTTAATTGTTACGGGGCACAACATGGGTTTTCAAGCAATTGGTTTATGGAAACTTTTAGAGTTTTAGCTCGTTTCTCCCAGAGCAGTTTGTGGCAACAGGGGCTAGGTCTTGCCTTTTTTATTTAGTCTTGGTAAATTTCCATTTTTAGTTTTCTAAATTCAGTCTCATTTCTGTCTTTATTTCTCATAAGAAACTATAACCATGGACTATTCTAAACTTTTGTATCTTAAAAAAAAAATTGCATATCACCCATAGAGTGGTAAATGTATGTTAAATCTCTTTTGTTCTGTGTTTTGACAAATTTTAATCTGGGATTATTTCGCTTCATACACCTCCATTTGATACAAATGTTACTGAATTCTGGAATTTCTCCAGCAATTCCTGGGTCACCTTATGAGAGAGAGACAGAGAGACAGAGACAGAGACAGAGAGACAGAGAGACAGAGAGAAGATAGATAGATGATAGATAGATAGATAGATAGATAGATAGATAGATAGATGATAGATAGATGATAGATAGATAGATAGATGATAGATAGATGATAGATAGATAGATGATAGATAGATGATAGATAGATGATAGAGATAGATAGATATAGATAGATAGATAGATAGATAGATAGATAGATAGATAGATAGATAGATAGATAGATAGATGATAGATATACAAACATAATGTGGGAAAGATAAGGGTCTATTGAGGCAAATGGGTAGGGGATAAAGGAAGCACCCATAAACAGCAGTGGGCATCCTGACTGTTCCAGACTAGAGAAAACTTGTCCAGAGCTTGAGGTGGGGTAGCAGTTGATATGCAGCTCTCTTCTGTTCTCCAAAATAGAATGTCTCAAGTACAGTGTAGTTCTGAACTGGGCTCATTGGCTTCTTAAACAAACACACACACACACACACACACACACACACACAGAGGCAATATACATATGACACACACCTGCACTCCTGAGGTGTGGTCCTCTGGCTTGCTGTAGGGAGAGAGCAGATAAAATGTGAAAGGCTAAGTCCCTTTCCAGTAGAACAAAGGCCATTCATGATTGAAAACTTGGGTCTCTTTGTCTACCCATTCTGTGGGTGGAGACATCAGAATCAGGAAGTGCTATGTGAAATGGGAAGTGGTTCTTCCAGGGGACCCACGGAGACTCGAAAATGACAATCTCGGAAGGAGGTGTCATGTCCATAGCATTTGAGTCCTCAACAGGGATTGCAGAGGTGCTGTTTGCTGGAGCACAGGTGACTGTAGAATTCACAAGGGGCGAGTTGGTGCTAACAGGAGCACCAACGAGAGAGGTTTTCCTTTTCTGATCACCACAGGTCCCTAATGGGGGCTAAAGGGTGGTTTGGGGACCAACTGCATACTAGCGTGCACTGAACTAACTGTCCAGCCAGGCGCTTGTGACATCACAGAGAAGGCTCACTCACAAGTCCAACATATGAAGAGATGACATAAAAGTCCGAAGGGCAAGGTCTCAATGGCCATCTAACCCTGTCTAGACTTCCCAGAGCCTGGGACTTCCTGCAGCGGTTACAGGTGTTTGGCACCAGCTGGGCTACCATGCGGGGGACCATTCAGAGGCCCCATCTGCCAGAGTTCACCAGGCCTGGGCAATGTCTCTGCAGGCTTTCCCCAGGTTCCGGAGGCCACAGCCTGATCAAAGCCAAGGGCTAGAGTGAGGCAGATCCAACCCAAGTGTGGCCCCCCTCCTGCGGGACCTCCTCAGCTTCTATGTGACACCTGGAGCCAGGCGCAGTTTCTCCATGGCCGCCTGGCCTGCCCGCTCCACCAGCTAGGTGCAAAGGTTTCTGAGGCGTGTACAGGAAGCTCTGACCTGACTGGTAGGCAGGTTCTTTATTCACTTCTTTTTAGAAACTGGGTAAAACAACATTTCAACAGACCGTTCTTCAAGTCGTACAGTTGGTAGTGGCTTACCCAGGATTGAAACCCAGCTTGTGTGATCATAGTGTTTCCTTATCGCATATTCATCATGTGTTATCATTTTTCTTTCTTTCATCCTCCCTCCCTCCCTCCCTCCCTCCCTCTCTCTCTCCCTCCTTCTCTCCCTCCTTTCTTCCTTCCTTTCTCTCTCTCTCTCTCTCCCTCTCTCCCTCTCCTTCCTTTCTACCCCCTCACTTGGCCTGGATATCTCAGGGAAAGTGCATATTTTTCTGGATTCTAGTTCCCCATAATGTGCCAAGTTATACACCTACATAGGGATGTTCTCGCAGCCTAGAAAGCTTTCCTCCCTCTTTGAATCAATTTGATCTTCACTTTCTAAGGCAATTCTTCAGTATGTTAGAACCCACCCCATTATGGGCTCTCATCCTTACTGGGTACCTCTGATACCCTGTGCAATGATCAGATGCTATATTACCAGACAAAATTAACCTAAAGGAAATATGATTGTTGATCTTTCAATTCTTGGGAGGAAACTACTATATTTATATGCCTTGATATTATTAGCAAAAAATGCACTATGAAAAACAAAAAGAATAACCAGCCAATCTGTGTTTCAATTTCTTTTTAATGCAGTAATTGAAAGGATCAAATGTTCTAATACATGTAAAATATTTAACAAAGTTCCTGGCATATGGCACATAGATACATATTAGCTTAAAAAGTAAACTTTTAATCCTTTTCTGTTTAATGGGTAGTTATTGCCAGAATGAAGAAAAAGGTTCTGTTCTTCATTGATAAGAAGTTTATTATAACTCCTAAAGTACATTACAGGGCTGGCCAAGTGGCGCATTGGTTAAGTGCTGGCTTAGGACGCCAGCGACCCTGGTTTGGATCCCACAGGAGGGCCAGTGACACTGCCCTCTACAGCTAAGGTGGTGAACAACAGCTCCACCTGGAGCTGGGCTGTTGTGAGCTTCCGGGGCAGCATAGCTGCAGCCCCTGCTGCAGTGGGCTGCCATAGGCTACAGTGAGTGGCCGGCAGCCAGCATGAGCGGCTGGCAGCTGGTGTGAGCTGCCAAGAGCTGCTGTGAGCGGCCGTCCAGAGGCTGGCGACTGATCTGCCTCTCCCGAGGAGTGCAATGATAATACCTACATGGGCCAGTGAAGCAACGTCCTCCACAACTAGACTGAAGAACAAAAGGACAGCAACTTGTCTGTTCCCCTTCCCCGATTCCCCAACGCTGTTCCTCTCCCCTAGTTCCCCAATAAAATCTTAAATAAATAAATAAATAAAGTACATTACTGTCTCCTAGAACCCAGATGTGTCTTCTGTTAAGTGCCTGGCCTACTCTTTTATTGAGGAAAATCATACTCAATTTCTTAAAGTATTTTCTTTCTACCCAAAGTAAGTAATTAGGTTAAGCTTAACTCCTTCTCCCCTCCCCCTTAAGACTACTCTTTCTATTTTAGGGATATTGTTAAGGCCAAATCTATGGTCCTATTTGTGAAGATCCATCAGAAAATTTGAAATTTATGCCCCTAAAGTTTTGTTTCATTAAAATTTTAGCTTTCTTGGTCCTTAATATTATGAATTATGTAACTAACTGGGTTTCCTAATTTGCTTTGGTCCCAGAAAGCTCAGAATCAAATTTATAGTTAATAGCTTTATAAGATTCTATGATCTGCATAATTATATGTCCCTGATCCTACATTTACAAAAACTGAAAAGATTTTTACAAGAAAAGTAAAGTAAATATCCAGAGATCTTCTATTATACTTAGAAGGATCTGGTTCCTTATAATGTATAATTTTTATATCTTCTCATAGTGTTCTTTTGTGTGACAAAGTGATGTGTGTCAGTGTCAGACAAATAAGGATCTGTGGTTCAGGTCCTAGACCTAAAACCCTGCTGAAATCTTCCACATGTGAGTGTTACCACCTGGTAGGAAAGGAGTCCTTGGAGACTGGATAACCCCTGTCCTCTTCGAGGATAGAGAAACCCAGAATACCCTTGGCCTTTGTACCTTCTGCCCTCAGCAACCTGGCCAAATCACCTCTACACAAAAACTGATATAGGCTGACCAGGCAAGCAGCATACCTTCCAGCTCCAGCTCAGCCAACAGATCAGGATTCCTAAAAGAGCTTGTCTACCTCTTGGAATTTTCCCATTATTATTCTATTCATAAGCCACTTCACATTCTTAATGAAAAGAGA
The DNA here is from genome assembly GCA_033961575.1 of Aselliscus stoliczkanus. NCBI lineage: Eukaryota > Metazoa > Chordata > Mammalia > Chiroptera > Hipposideridae > Aselliscus > Aselliscus stoliczkanus. The sequence continues at coordinate 33,482,578 of CM066731.1, forward strand.
AGGATATGAAGAAAATAAATAGAGGACAAAGGACAACAAAGGGAAATAGGTTTTTGTAGCATGATAGAAATGACAATTGTAACCAAAAATTACAAAATAGTGTCATACCTGACATTTCCTCAATAGAAAAACAAGTCTATTCCATTTTATGAGAAAGCACTGAAAGCTAATGAATTTTTAAATTTTTCTAGTAGAAAATCCAGTGCCTGCCCACGTTTAAACCAAGCAGCTAGTTGTCTTAAATTTTTGTAGAATTTTCCAAGGTGAACTGTAATTAGTTGAGTGAAAGCTAAACAAAACCTGATACAAAAGCTCTCAGCTTTTAAATATTCTCTTTCTAATGCCCCAGTGTATACAGAGCATGCCGAATGGGGACACTTTTGCAGCTGTGCATTTTTTTTCAGTCTTTTCATTTATTATTCCATGACAGCTTTCTTTCCTATTTAAAAAGGAAATATTCTTGGCAAAAATATTCAAATGAGAAGACATAATAGCACTTGCCACCAAAGTGCATTTGACATTAAAAAACAATATGCACTGAGGAATATGCAATGTAGAACTGTTTCATTATTAATGAATCAATTTGCAATCTCATGAGTTCATTTTCTGTTGGCCTTTCATGAAGTATATAGAAGTTTATTTTAAAAGCACACCAACTAAAGACTATAAATTAGTTTACATGCTTAGAATATGGTCTTTGCAAATTATTCTTGATACTAGAGTCTGATATTAATGGACTAATGAACCTGGGCCTTAACAAGCTTCAGTAAGTATTTTTGATTTTGAGGATAAATTAATTGCTTTAACAAGTAAGTTGTGATTTGGGGTATGATTCAGAATTTGAATCTGGCAGGCAATCACAGAAGTCCAAACCAAATGTTTTAAAAGTTCTTAATGCAAAATTATTTGAATTTCACACAAATCTAATGGGTTGCTGGTTTTTTATTCTTGTTCAACGAATCCCAATGTCATGCCCAGTCCCTTGACATTTATCCAAAGCAATGACAGAAAATATATGCAATATATACGAATATATACAGTATTTGTCTATGGGAACCATTTCTAACTTGGCTACAAGGAAGCAACAGTTTCTTCTAGCAGAAAAGGCCTCTCCTGACCCTGTGCAATTTGAAGCAAATTCATTTCTTTAGTTATTGAGGTGGTTATAAAAGGACAGAAAGCTGATATCTTTTACAGATTGGAGCTCCTCAAAGGTAGGTATCTTTGAAGCTGTGTCGCTAACTTGCTGCATGACCTTGGATAACTTATTTAACCTCCCCATTAATCTCACCTTCTTTATCAAACAGAGAAGACAGCCTCAGAGGGTTGTGAAAAGTGAATGAGACATATGCGTAAAGCCTTTAGCACACTGCCTGGCCACCAGTGAGTGCCAGTGACTTACACTGTCTTTATTCGTCAACAAACATCTATTGAGCACCAACTACATGCTAAGAGTGGAAATACAGAAAATGAAGGCGACGTGGTTCCTGACCGAGAGCTGGTGTTTATTGCCAGGCATATGGCAAAGATACTTGATTTGTGGGAAGTGTAGTGTCAGCAAAGCCCTATGGTAGCGGGACTTGAGGGAGGCTTCTCTGAAGGGCTATTGGAACTGGGCCTTGAGGCTTGGGAAGGCAGGCGAGGGAGAAGGGCACTGTTGGGGAGGGCAGAACATACAGAAAGACAGAGAGATGAGGAAGAATATTTGGCACACTTAAAGTATCTAAGGAAGTTCATTACACAGTGAAAGCATTTTATGAAAATGCATTGAGGATCCTTTGTCTTGTGGTTTGTTTTGGTTTGGGTTTTGTTCTCCTTTTCCCAAATCACTGAATGTTTTCTAGATAAATTAACTCCAAGTAACATCTGGCCAATTTCCGGGTGCCTATGTCTACCGGTCACACTCAGCCATGCTCATTTCTGTTATGTGATAGTATCTAAGAAGTGTGATATTCTGCAGAGGCTTGCTGACGTTGGATATTGGGGCAAAGTCGCAGAGAAATGTGGGTTGAAGGTGAGCGGCATCTTCTAAAAAAATAGGCTTAAATTAAACTCAGTTCCTGAAATCAGTTCACTAGCTATCTACCTTGAGTGAAACGTTAATGTTTTTGTCAGCAGTTCTCTTCTCAAAGACCTTTAATTGAGGCAATTTACAAAGGTTGAGGCATAATATAACAAAGTAACATAAGTTAAGAATAAATGAGAAAAGCTAAAGCAAAGGGAAAACAAAAAGAACCAATCTGGAGCTGTGAATCGTATTAATGGAAAAATTGCTTATTGTGAATTTGGTCCAAAGCTTCCTAGAAGCCAAAGTGAAGAAGGAAGCCAGAAACATTTTCCATTGTCTATGCTGTCCAATATGGTAGCCACTAGCACTTGAAACGTGTCTAGTCCAAACTGAGATGAGCTGTGAGTATAAAATACATACTGTAGTTCAAAGACTTAGCACAAAATAAAATCCAGACTCTCTCAATTATTTTAATATTTATTGCATATTAAAAGGATAATATTTTGGATTTTGGGTGAAAATACCTTATTAAAATTAATTTCACCTGTTTCTCTTTACTTTTAAAAATATGTAGCTACCAGAAAATTTTAAATTATATATGTGGCTCACATTTGTGGTTTGTGTTATAAATTCACTGGACAGTGCTGGTTTATACGATAAAAGCTTTCATCGACTGATGAATGGATAAACTGTGGTATGGCCACACCAGGGAATATGGTTCAGCAATAAAAAGCAAGGAAATAATGCGTTTGGGGTTTCTTTTGGGAATGATAAAAATGTTCTAAAATTGACTGTGGCATTGGTTACCTAACTTAGGGAATACATTAAAAACCATTGAATTGTAAACTTAAAAATGAATACATTATATTTAGCTATGTTATAATCATAAAATAGGGGGAAAATGAACTTTAGGGAAAATATTAAAAGCATAGTCTGTTGCTCAGAAGAAACCCAACTATTCTCAGTACCTAGGTAAGAACTGTCTCCCTAAGGGCACTCAGTAGAAAGCACACCATCAATGTTCAATTCAATGAATCAATATTCATTATCAATAGTCTCAGAGCAGGATGATTTTTGCAGGTCTTTTTATGGGGTTTTCAATATTTGTCAATGGCATCACACCAATTCAGTACACACCTGTGTGTTCATGGCTCCCAAATTCCTGCCTTCAGTCCAGACTTCTTAAAAGTTCATACCCAAACTTTCTCAATGTCACACACGAACCTCAAGTTCAACATGACCAAACATTATTCCCCCTGTATTTTCTGTCCAGTTGCTGCTATCATCTACCATCTAGTCATCAATATTGGAAACCTGGGAGTCCTTGAATCTTCATTGTCTTTTATGTCACTCCATCCCTCAGCCAATTCAGGCTTGCAAATAGTTCTAGAATCTGTGTCCTCTTCTCTATTCTTTCTCCACTGCCCTCAGGCTTTCATCATCACCTGCCTAGACAATTGCAGCAGTACCTTACCTGTTCTCTGCTCCAGGCTTGTTCCCCTCAAATCACTCCCCAACTGCATCAGCTGGCACAATCAATCCAGAATACCATGGACTTTTGTCGCCTGCAAGACAAAGTTCACGAAAGCAAACATGGCCTCCAAACCCAGGGCCTCACTTCCCTCTCTCAGCTTTCAACACTCCTCCCAGTGACCTCTTTCTGTTACTGCCCACCACCCTTCCTGAAACTAAGTGGCCAATTCCTATTCATCCGGTCAGATCTGCTCAGGGATACCTCCTCTCTATGTCCACACATAGCACACGATCACTAGACTTTCCATATTGTATTATAGTATCTACCTTTTCTTCTGTCTCTCCCACTGACTGTGAGCTGCCTGAGGGCCCATGCTGTGCCCATGTTTTCCTTATCTCCGTAGCACCAGCACAGGCCCCACCATAGGAATGCTTGATAAATACATGTTGAATAATGCATGAAGCACAGGTAACAGAAGTGTGATTTTATTTTTGCATGTAGGCAAATGGCTTAGAAGCCCAATTTTAAGTGCTAAATGCCCTTGCTGGTCTCCATGAGGACATGGATCATGCCTATTTTGCTCATCGCCATGTTTCCAGCGTTCTTCAGTATTTGCGGGATGGGTGGATGGGAACATAAATGAGTAAATGAACAAAGATGCTGGCAGAGACATGAATTCAAAACAAACCGCTTTCATGAGTATAGGTCTGATAGTCACAGAAGTTGTGAATTTGTGTCATCTCTCAAACCTGAGTTAGATGACTCAGGATCCAGTACTTTGGAACATAGAGAAGCATTTATTTTGCCCTTGAACAAATACTTATCCAATTGAATGTGAAAACCCAGGTGATAAATTCTGCTGTATTCCCTACATCCAACTGTATTATAAGGCCTGAATGAATGTACCCCAGTTTCTAAAGAAGTAGACATCAGCTTCATTATTGTCATTATGCAGTGAAAAATGGTCATATCTCCAGAGTCCTAGATCCTTTGATTCCTACAAAACAGACTGATACATCATATCTGCTTCACAAAAATAAGAAAAATGAAAGTCTTTTTTTTTTTTTTTGCTTTAGCTATGAGACAGTTTAATTCTTGTTCCTACAATTCTGTTGCCAATGGTACAGAAATCTGTGTGAAAAATAAGGGATGTCTATGGTTTTCAGAATAGTCTCAGGGCTTCCTGCATCATAAGGAGCAAACCATAGTACTAAAAAGTGCTTCATAAAATATTCAGTTGATGTGCTGAGAAAATAAAAATGTACTTGCATGCAGTAAAGTTACAGCAATACTATATATTTTGCTACCAATTCTACTTTTTCTTTTATAAACTTGCTATATGTGTGATTAATATGCAAAACCCAAGGACTGATGTCAGACCTGCATTCATCACCACACAAAGGTAGTGAAAAAGATAGTATTTGTAGTGCTTTTAAAGTGCAAAATTGAAGTTTAAAGGTAAGAAATTCTCCGTCAGCTTAATGACATGTTCAGGCGTCAGAACCCCAAATCCTGCTTTGTCCTTATTCTTACTCTTCCCCAAAACTGTGATGTAGAAGTGGAGGGATTTAAGTAAAGCACCCTGGGTGGTTTAATCTAGCATTTCTGGAAACATCGCTGGTGCTAACGTTCACTCAGCAAACATTCAGGGAATCTGGGTTCCAGACACTTATGTGCTAGAAACATTCAGATGATTGGAACGTGTCCATGCCTCAACCAGAAATAGACCTGTAATCTCAGAGCTGAGAAGAAGGCTAATGCAGGAATGGATCAGGTGCTTTGGGAGCTTGGAGAACTGGGGAGGGAGAGGTTTTTGTGCTAATCCAGGGAAAAGGGCTGAGGGCTTGAATTACGACAGGGGACTGGCAATGGAGAGGAGAGGCAAATTCAAGAACTGTTCAGGAGATTGAATCATGGGGCTGGTTTACTAAATGGATTAGGGAGGTAAAGAATGAAGCATCAAAGATAGCACTGAGAACCCCAGCTTGGGCCAGCCCAACACAATGATACAGTTTACCATTGAGTTGTCAGAAAAGTCATGACGTAATTTTTTTTAATGTTTTTCATTGCAAAAATGAATCATGACTTTTCCGACAACCCAATAGAATAGGGGTAGATTTGAGGGGTAGCATTTGAGTTCAGTTTTAGACATGTTGAATTTTAGATACCTATGAGAACTCAGGAATAGGCAGTTGGAAACTTGAGTCTGAGCTGGATGAGAGAGGAAGACTTAGCTAGAAATGAAGGCTTTTGTTGTCAGGTAGAGGAGTAGACAAAGAGAACCATGGAGACTGTGCCAAGTGAAGCGGGGAAACGAGAGGGCTAATGATAAAACCCTGGGGAATATGTGAAACCAGGGGAATGTCCAACAGATTTTATAATAGGCAAGAAGCTATGAGGGGGAGTTGGAAGTCAAGAGAGGAGAAATGTCAAGGAAGAGATTCCACAACACCTGTGACACATAGTAGATGCTTAAGAAATGTGGGTTGAACAAATAAATGCAGTCAGTAATTAGTGAGTGACTTTAAAGCAAACCTCTATGTTTGTGTTAATTTATACTATAATGGTTATAACTGTTGGTTTTGGTGCCAGATAGCAGTGGGCTGGAGCCCAGCTCTGCCACTTTCCAGTTGGGTGGCTTTAGACAATCTATCCAGCCCCCAAATGAAGATAACATTATTCACCTCACTAACTGATCATCAGAGGTGGGTGCTAGAAAAACTCTGCTACAACTGGAATACTAAGAGCAGCTAAAAAGAATAAGGTTAATTTTTATGAACTGACGTGGAAAAAATTCTGAGTGGCATTGAGGCATTTCCAGAATGGAGCAATCTACACAACTACTCTTCAATTCTTCAGGTATAAAGATCTGTACATAAGTGAATAGGAAATTCTGGAAGGATATACACCAATGCAGCTACTCTGGAAGGCGACTGGGGTTAGAAGGTCATGTGGGTTTTCAGTTCTCCCTATGAAGCTTGATTTTTTTTTATGATGAATGTATTCAACTATTGCTTGCATAATTATAAATTAATTCACTTAAAAATACGTGTTAAGGGGGTGACTGGTTAGCTCAGTTGGTTGGAGTGTGGTGTTGATAACACCAAGCTTGCAGATTCAATCCCTGCATGGGCCACTGTGAGCTGTGCCCTCCCTTAAAAAAGAGAGTCAATTATGCCATTGTAGCATGAAAACAATGTGTAACCAGTTCCCCACTTTTAAAAAATTGTTTAAATTTTTTATCTCCTAGTATTGTAGTGAAAACTAAAATGAGACAATGACTATAAAACACATTGCCTGGCACAAAGGGAGCTCGTTATATAGACTGTATACATACCTGGTAAGGATTCCCGAGGAAGGCAACAGCCACCCACATTTCTGTGCACCAGCTCTGTGCCTGGCACTTTCTTTACACGACCCTCTCTGTTTTGTGTGGCCTCAGGTTGCTTGGTTATTTAATGTCTCTCTGCTTTAGCGTTCTCATCTACAAAATGAGAACAATAATAGAACCTATTTTATAGAGTCGTTGGGAAAATTAAGTGCATGAATTCACATCAAGCTCTTAGCACAGTGTTTAGTGTTAGCTATTAGCATCATCATCCTTACCGTCATCATTTTTATCACTGAGAAGACAAATATTCAAAAGGATGATGTTACTTAACTGAGTTCTCACAACTAAGAAATATCTAACCTAGAATTTTAATGCAGATCTATGTAAGTTTTTTCCGTTGTACCCAGGGAAAGTGCCACCCTCAACATACACGTGCATGTGTGATAAAGTCAAATACAAAACTGAATGAGGACCAGGGGCTGGGGGGAGACGGGGAATGGAATTATTGTTTAATGGGTACAGAGTTTTCATTTTGCAAGATGAGAAAAGTTCTAGAGATGGACGGGGTGATGATTGCAGAACAATGTGAATGTACTTAAATGCCATTGAACTGTACACTTAAAATGATAAACTTTATCATAATTAATTTATTAATTTAAAAACTGAATATTGAATAAATTTTCCTTTAGACTGCCGGTCTAGGAGCTGGGGAGGTAGCCCAAAGTCCCACTGGGCTCTCAGAACCTCTGGCCATGGCCTCCCACACACAGGCCAGATCTGGATTCCCACCCAACGTCACACCATGCAACCATCCATCTCTGTGCCACCCCAGAGCAGTCTCTCATCCACTCTCCTCAGCCCCCCGCCTCCATTCTGTCCCGACCCAGTGGAATGAATGTGATGCTGGCTGCCATTGTACCTCCCGCGTCCTGCCCGCAGAAACCTGGGCACACCTACTCACACTGAAGGTAACTCAGATGTCACCTCTTCTCTGAAGGCCATTTCATGTCAACATCTCAGAGCTAGTGAACGGCAGATGACAAGTTCACCTGGAAATTCCTCTTCCTACACAAGCATGTGCTCCCCTGGCATCATCTGCAGTCCAGCCGGTGTACTGCAGGGTCCAATCGGTAAGTAGACTGTGTGCTGTTTAGGTGGCCACAAAGAAGATACACTTAAACCAAGGTCTCAGATTTGATGTTTGGTTTTGTTTTTTTGCTGGAGGAACAGCAATGAAACGTTAATGTCAAGACGGCCCGCTAGCCAGTACAAAATGATACTTCCACCTCAACAGCAGCACATCTAGTGCCCTCTGCTCTGAAGCCTAACTGTGAGTGGCCTCTATTGGGCCCTGCCCCAGAAGAATGGGGTGCTGATGTGTCGATCCATTTTGACATTATTCACCTGCCAACTGGTTCATGCATTAGTCACTACCTGATGCCTTGGCAGCCCTTCCTCAGGTCTGGAGCTCACTCAGAAATGTGTGCATCACAGGGAGGTTGTCCCTTCCAATCTTGTTTTTGGTGGCACTGCCTGACTAGCATGGCACAGGGCTTCAGCCGGGAGGCCTACTAAGGATGTCCACACAGTGAATCCCCATTATGGAGCAACCAATCCTTGTTTCAGTTTTGCGACAGGTCAAATCAATTCCCAAAGACCTGCGACTTCTCTAGCATCCCTCGCAATGAGAGGGCCCTAGCCCCATGCTTTACCCGACCCCTCTGCACTTGGTTCATTTATTGTTTGTCAGTATTTACTCTGTGCCAGACACTGAGTTAGGCACTTATGATAAATATCTCTGCAGGGGCCGGTGGAGTAGTGTGTTGGTTAGGAGCTGGCTTGGGATGCCAGCTCTGGACAGTGGAGCCCCGGTTTGGATCCTATATATGAGGGCCAGTGACACTGCCCTCTGACACTGTCCTCTATAGCTAAGGTGGTGAACAACAGCTCCATCTGGTTGCCTCTATAGCTAAGATGGCCAGCGACGGTATGGGCTGCAACCCTTGCTACAATGGGCTGCCATAGGCTACAGTGAGTGGCCGGCAGCCAGTGTGAGCTGCCAATAGCCGCGGTGAGTGACCGAGCTGCCAATAGCCGCGGTGAGCGACCATCCAGAGACCGGCAACCCATCTGCCTCATCCGGGAAGAGCGCAATGACGATACCAACATGGGCCAGTGAAGCAACATCCTCCACAACTAAACTGAGGAACAAAAGGACAGCAACTTGTCTGTTCCCCTTCCCTGATTCCCCAACGCTGTTCCCCTCCCCCAATTCCCTAAGAAAATCTTTTAAAAAAAATATCTCTGCACTCATAGAGCTTCCAGTTGGCGGGGGTGACAAACATCATTCAATAAACAAAAATGACAAATTACAACAAGAGCTAAAAAGGAGAAGTATTTGGCTGCTATGAGGCATAACAGAAAGACACTGGGTGGGAGAAAAATGTAATTTAACTTTGGGGGAGTACAGAGAAAGCCTCTCTATGGAAGCAATGTATAGTGGGAGCCCTGGAAAGCAGCTGGTTCCACCCCAAGCTAAGTCTGCCTCCTTTCAATACCCTCCCCCACATTCACAGACACACAGGCAAAAACACATCCCCTACAAACACACAGGCACTTAGCTATACATATAGACACACAAAGACTCATACAGAGATACAAAAACCTAGCCAAACAGATACACACAGATTCACATAGATATGCACACACACACATGCACGCGCGCGTGCATACAGAGACACACATGTATGCTCCCCTCTGTGCCATTTCAAACCTGTGCCTTAGGAGCCATTGGAGATGGCTTTTCATGCCTAAAAGTATTTGGGGCTGAGGGCATGCAGAGAAGTCACTCTTATTGCACTCAGCACAGGGCTTGGCAAATGACTCTGCACCTGCTGAATAATGGCTCTTGGGTAAATTAATTCTGCCTCGTGGTTCCTCCCCTGGCATTATTTGCTGAGGCCGGCTCTCTAGTCTCTCTGAATATGTGACATCTGCACATCCCAGTTTTCAGGCATCAGGCTTATCTCTGAAGTACCAGCATAAATGAGGCCCTTAGCGTCAGGGCTCAGAGTATTTTGCTGATTTAAAGCTTTGATACACATTTACATACTCCCATGGGTTAGGAGAATGGGAAGGGAGCTCAGGTAAATATGAAAGTCAGGAGGATATTTTTGTTTGACTAGAATTTTTATTTTTAACATGAGAGAGCTTTTTAAAATGGGGAAGCTACTGGATAATCAGTGATCTCATGTTTTAAAATTGGCAAATTACACAGTAATATATTTTAAACACCTTAAATCATTGGCTCCCAGCTTCCAATCAGAATGAAGGGCACAGTGGACATGACCTCACCTTCCATGAGAAAGACCCCAGAATTACTCCTGAGGTTCCCACCAGCATCCCATTCCAAAAGCAGTCACCAAATCTCGAATCCAGGAGCAGCATAAAGAAAGTTGTCTGGCTTATCTTTAGCAAGTGGCAAGAAAGCCCAGGACCACCCTTGGTTCTGTGCATTGTGATTTCTCTCCTCTCCTCCCTCATGTTCCACAAAAAGAAATGCAGGCTACAACCCCGTGATGATGGTCTTTGTAATAATTGACCCTGAACTCGGTGGGTTACAATTCAGCTGCTCCCAGTAAGTCAGCCCTGGCAGACCCACAAAGTTTTCCAGAAAAATCGATATGAAGCTGACAGATCAAAAGTGAGTCATGCCAGCTCTCCTCTTAGGAAATAGTTCGATGGGTGTCTGACTGCTAATACCTCTGTTCTTTTCATAGTAGGTCTGAAAATAGCTCAGATTCTTTAAATGTCTGGAGATGTAGGCGACGAAAAGAGTTTTGAGTGGAAAAAACCTCCCTAAGACCCCCAATTCTGTGTCGGCCATATTCCCCCAGTCTGCCCGCCTCATACCACATCCCTGGATGTACAGGGACAACTCAGTGCAGGACAGACTCCAAGTCTCCTTGGAAGACCATTCATCTAGGACTCAGGGTTGGCCATCCCTGGACAGGTGGTGAGCCTGTTCACCCAACATTCAGGCCCTTTCTGCTGTCTTCATGTATCACTTGTTATAAATTGTTTATGCCCCTCTCACCTGCACCTGGTTGCTCCCATTGAAAGACAACTCCTTCCTAAATGAGCCCTTTTCTCTGTCTTTAGCTCATGCAGATTTTTCACTTCCTCAGCTGTGAATCTTCATGTCTGCAGTTGTATTCAAAATAAGCACCAGCAGTAGCCAAAGTAGTCACTAGTAGGTCTAAGGTACAGGAAAGGGAAAGATGAACTTGATAGGGGGCAGAAAAGATTGGATTGGACAGGGAGAGTCTGGAAATTAACACAACGTGAACTAACAAAGGCTGAAGTAGGGTGGGAGCCTTTGGAATGGATACAAAGGGACCTATGTGTGAGATCCTGTGAAGAAAGCATTGATAAAACCTGCTGTCCTACCGGGTGTGGGAATGACAAAAGGACTGTGAGGATATTTCTGAGACAGTGTTTCTCTAGGAGCACACTGAAAACTGCTTGCAAAATCACCTGGGAGCTTTTTAGGAGTGCAAATTCCTGGGGTCCATCCCCAAGAGTATGATTTTGTACATGGAGTGATGCCCAGAAATCTACATTTTAAAATTTCCCCAGATGATTTCAATATACAATAAAATAGCTGTAAAGTCTATACTGCTTAAGAGCTGTGAGCAATACTTTTTAAATTTATTTCCCTTATGTCTAATATGGTGCTTGGCAATTAGTCAGCTGTCAAGAAATGAATGCTATGGTGAGTCAATGGACAGTTAAATGGAGAAGATTTTGAGGTGACTGAAATTTCAACCTGAGTGGCTGAGAACTCTGTGATCCACTAACAGAAATGAGGGAGAAGATGAGGAAAAGCAAGTTTAGAGTGAAGGTGATAAGTCTGTTTTTACACATGGTGACTTCCAGACGCACGTGGGTAATGTGTGTGGGCTCAGGAGTGACATGGGTCACACAGGAGACACTTGAGACATTTGCACATTAGTTGAGGCTATGGCTTGGGGAAAGGCTGCTAAGGACAGAAGTTCAGGAAAAATGCGTGATGAAGGGGTCACAAGGAGGACGAAGACCAAGTGGGGATATGAGAGGGAAAGTCAGAGCCCTTGGGAGAGCCAGCCATGTGCAGTGTCCAAAAATCCAGACAGGAAGGAGTACAAAAAACTTAGAGGTTGGTCTGTGGGTCAAAGGATTTGGAGGAGCTTGAGAAGCGAGAATGGGCCACTGAATTTAGCTTGTAGTGATTGGGAAAGCACTGGTGATCTTCAAGAAAAGAGTGGTAGAAACAAAAGCTGACCACAAAAATAAAACGGATGAAAAGGAAAGATGAAGTCACTGGCAGAGATCACCCACCAGAGATTTCTCAGGAAGAAATTGAGAAATAATAGAATGCTAGCTATAATGGGCCAGCAGAGAAAAGCCAGGCCTTGAACCTCACTCCTCCCTGTAGCTGCCCCTCAGATCCTGGTCTTCCTCAGAGCTCCATTTTTCCTTTCTTCTATTCCTCTCTATGCCCTCCCTGGGCCACCTCACTCATGGTCTCAACTGCCGTTGCTCATCTGACGATCTGGTCCCAGGTTTCCCTCTGCCCTCCACACACCTCCATCTGTGTGCCCACTGAGCCAACATTCAGCCAACAACATTCATCCTCAAGGAGGGAGCCAACTACTCCCCATCTCTCTTAGTGGCACCACCATCCACCCATCCACCTAGTTACCAATCAGGCCAGAAGCCAGAAGCCATCCCAGGGTTCCCTCTCCCTCATCCCCACATCCTGTCATTCCGGAGTCCTGTAGGGTTGATCTCCTTGGCAACCTGCTCTGCACCTTCCTCTCCAGCCCACTTCGTACCTGGCCTGCACGATGGCAGTGACCTCATGTAGGTCGCTGGCCCTTCCCACGCCTCCAAGCTGCTGCCAGTGTCATGCTCCAACAGCGTTAATGCGCTCAGAATGTTCCACCACAGTGACAAAAAAAGAACGAAGCTCGAGCCTTTTCCATGGCTTTCCCCTGTTTGTGCCCTGCTTCTTTTCAGCCACGCTGACTCACATGTGCTTCCCACATGCTGGGCTGCTTGGATCTCCTTGTCTTTGCTTGTGTAGGTCCCTGTTCATGGAGACATTTTCCCTTTCCCTTCTCTCTCTCTGTTCCTGACTCCCACCACCACCACTGTCTGGCCAACACCTGGTTCTCTTTTTGTTTGTAACTCAGAGTTCCCATCTTCAAGAGGAAACATTTACCCTTCTTTTCCTTGTGTCTTCACTGCCCTCTTCATCCAAAAGGCATTTAGTGGCTTCCATATGTCTATTCTATCAGACTGTGAACCCTTTGTTGGGGGAGGGGAGTGAAGGTTTCAGGTAGAGAAAGATAGGAGTCGACTCCTGCAATAGTTACCTCCCAGGAGGCCGCTGGCAGGCTATGGTGACCGGAAATAAAAAGAATTCAATAGAAGGCCTAAAATAACTTCATGTAACATACCCTCTCTTATTCTCCCTAATTTATTGTTTTCTCTCCCTTCATTTCTCTCTGCCTTTTCTTTTCTCATGCTCCCCTTCTGTACTCTCTCTTCTTTTTCCTCTCTTTTCTTCTTTTTCCTGGCTTCTTCCTATCCCCTTTAACTTCTGCAGGAACTTGCACCAGCTCCTAGGCACACCTGCCCTCTTTTCCTCCTTGGTTGTTTCTTGTGCCCCTTGGCCGTGTCTTTGAGGCCTTGTTTATGTCTAAGTTCTGAGAGCATCAGCTTGTCACCTGCAGACACAGTCATTTGCTTTAGAGAATTTAGCCAGGTGGGTGGTGATATTGACAAAAGCAGTCACAGAAGGAGGAAAAGTTGCAGATTTTCAGATCTACAGTGTCAATTAGATGTAACACCCAGATAAGGTCCTTGGATAGAAATGTTAGTTAAAATTCCTCCTTAAAATAAAAGGACATAATAACCATGTGAGTAACAGTACTTAAGTTCTTTACTCAAGAGGAGGTGTTTGTTTTTACTTTTAAGATGCAAGGCATCCTGGCCCCAAAATATCCTTGAGCATCCATGTATTCACTGCTGGAGGGAGGAGATTGCCCTCTGCCCAACTTGGGGGCAATGCAAAGACTGTGGTAACCTCGTGTGTCTTTTCAGGCTGCACATGGGCCCATGGTACCCTTTCTCAACCACTGTAAGACCAGGGACAAGATTGCTATGCCCTTCTGCAGGCTACGCAGAAAGGGACACCTGCAGATGCCACTGCTCCCCAGTGCACTGAGGGGCCTAATAAACTTATGGGAACAGGATTGCGGATCTGCTAAGGGGTGGGACCTTCACTAGGGGAATACACATAAATGGGCAAAGAGTGAGACTGGAAGCCAAATGGGATCAATGTGATTTTCCTCTCTGTTTAATGATTTTTAATAGCAGGAACTTGGATTAGGTGTAAATAGCTTAAAGCCCAATGGAGTCACTCGTTGATTGCGTTGTTTTAAAATTCTATTCACTTGGCACAGACACCAGCCCAAGCATTTCTCTGGTTTGGTTGTCCCTGAAACTGTCTATCGCGGTTGGCTGTGGAACAGAGAAATGAAAGCAAATAGAAGGTTGGTCCCTCTGATCTGCTTAAAGATAAATTAAGGATACTGGGATCTGCTTACTGTTGTGTGAAGACATAGAGGACATGCATAAATTCTGTTTTTACTTTAAGGTGAAGAACTTGGCTTTAAGGATGAACTAATCCAACCTTCTCATTTTTGCAGCTGTGGGATGTGAGGTTCAGAGAGGCCAAGTGATACACCTAAGATCACAGAGTTGAAGTAAAACCAAGAGCAGAGCCCATCGACCTTCCTGCAGCTTCACTGTGACCTTTGAAATGGCTCAGAGTCTAACTCACTACCCGGGATGGAGGACTGGTTCTCTGCGTCCCCAGCAATATCCACACCAAACCAGCCACACACTCCAGTTACCCAGTAGCCACGTTACTGTCAGAAACGTATTACAGCAGAGGGGAGGATGGCATTGGGTGGGGTACAGTGGCGTCAGCAGTGGCAGATCTGTTAGTGGTGCTGAGCAAGACTGTGTGGAAGGGGAAATCCTGCAGGGAGTGTCTGTTTCACGAGGGCTCCAAGAATAAATGACCACTCCTTCTACAAAGCAGGTTGGTGGCTCTTGGTCCTGGCAAAGAATGGGCCCCGGCTCTATATGCCTGCAAAGAATAAATAACAACCCTTAAGCCTGACCTTTCTCAGGAAATCTGGTCCCCAGTATTGAACGCCCTTGCTGTGTCTGCCACTCGTATGTAATTGAAGTGCCTTAAGGAAGCGTAAATAATTTTTTTTTTTTGTATTTAATCAGCATGCTCTTTGAGGCTGAGTCCTGAGTGTCAGTGTTATTCCTCATTCCCAAGTCGAGGCACGGGCTGAAGTGCAGTCATCAGACATAAGGCTGCAGCGGGCCATGTCAGTGCTTGCACAGTAGCGTGTTCATGAGTGTTAAAACTGACATCGCAAATACAGCGTTCTCAATTTTTAAAATTACAACTCTGTCACAAGTCATGCTGTTATAACATACAAGAAATACCAGTTAAGCCTTCAAGTAGGTAACACACAGCCTGTACAGATTACTGCTATCCCAAAGTGCATAACAAATCATTTTCTTTGAAATGAGGCAAGAATTAGCAGGTAGTTCAATTATTTGACTACTAAGTAGAAATAACAAATCCAAATATTAAATACCAATTACTACCTCAGAAGCTACAAATCAGCTCGGCATTACAACATGCCCCTCGTTGGCAGCAAACCCAGGAAATATGGGGGTTTGGCAGAAAACACAAACTTATAACCAATATGCCTCTAGGCAATAAAGTCATAGTGTCACTTCCCAACCAACACTTTCAAAATGCTCGTTGTGAGGAAGGCCTGGCCATATATTCGTCCCAATAGCATTGAAGGTTACAACCTTCAAATGTCAGGAGTGAAGCTGCTCTCAAGCCAACAGTTGGAAATAAATGATCCGAAGCTTCCACTACCCTCCTAAAGGACATTTATGGGTCAGTCTAACAGCCTGGTGGCCAAAGATGTCACCTCATACTTACATTCTTAACTCCAGAAACAGAGCAGACAATTAACCTGATCCTCCCTGATTAGCTCCAGGGACCAGAAGAAACTGCTACATAAGATGTTATCTAGCCAGGTCCATCAGAGCCCAGTTGAAAGCACTTGTGAACTTCTTCCCTTGGTGGTACTTTGGAGGAGAGGAAGGTTATTTCTCCCTGGATCACAGTTCAGTCTCTGTTCTCTGTGGGCATTAATTCCAATGTTCAAGCCAGCTGGGTTGTTCTCTTTCCCTCTTATCTGAAATCACCACTTGGAGAACTCGAATGCTATTAGGGCATTCTCATGCTCAGAAGTGACTGAAGTTTCAAGATGGGCAAAGTAAAATTTTGTACAAATATATATATATATATAACAGATGTTTAAAAGACAATCTCTAAAGCACTTTGGGATTCCCCTAATGAAAGGCACCAGATAAATGCAAATCATTACCAAAATGAAAAGTCAAGTTTTCCAGCTTTCACATCTGCAAAGAGTAACCACTAGGAGTGTCTCTCTCTCTATCTCTTTTTTTTTTTTTTTTTTTTTTTTTTTTTTAGTAACACCTGCCTGTTT
The DNA here is from genome assembly GCA_033961575.1 of Aselliscus stoliczkanus. Taxonomy (NCBI): domain Eukaryota; kingdom Metazoa; phylum Chordata; class Mammalia; order Chiroptera; family Hipposideridae; genus Aselliscus; species Aselliscus stoliczkanus. Next base: position 33,499,056 of record CM066731.1, read on the forward strand.
AGAAGAATATTCATGAGAATGACTGGGTTATTCTGCCTCCTTCTTTGTCACCACTTTTCACAAGCTTTCTGGTCGTTGACTCTGGATACCATGCTCAGTCACCTGCTACCATCAGCTCTGGCAAACTGAACAGTCCTCACAAGTTTGTACCATCACCTGGTTTCAGTGCAGCTGGGGCTGATTTTGTAAATTCTCTGCCTTCCAGAGAATTTGGCTAGAAACATGAGCCAAAGCCAAGAGTTTCGAGTGCAATATCTGAAAAATAACCCTGCTCTTCTAGCTTGGTAGCTGATTGCCCCAAAGTCATCTCACTTTTTCTGATTTTTCTGAGAAAGAGATGTAGATGGGAGACTATCAGGCATCAGGAAGTGGTCGCCTCTCCACCCTCCATGAGGCTTCAGTCTGATGGAAGGATTTGAACTTGCAGACTCAAGGTCATAAGTGACTAGTGCATTCATCCGACACATCGCCCACTCTGTAGTAGCCATGGCAACTACAAGTACACAAAGCCCTCTGACAGGATCCTCACCACACCCCCATGAGGTATGTACTACCTTCAACTAAGACACAAAATGGACTGGACCTCTTTAGCGAAGGCCCAAGCCTTGGATAAAAAGCCTGCCTAACTCCATGCTGAGAGCCCTGGATTCTGTAGCCTTTCCAAAGACTGAACAATAATGGAAGCCAACTGACTACACAGAAGATAATGGAGAACTATCTTACAAAGGGGCCCCACTTCCCCTTCCCAATGGTATGTGCTTGTTAACTGAAGAAGAGGAAGGGTATTTTGGAGAAAGCAACAGTTCTCAACCTTCAGCACAAGTTTAGAAGTTTAAAGGCCTTTTAAATGGCATTAAGCTCTTCAAGAAGTTTATAATTATTTATGACAGTAGCAATGTTTTGTTTCACAACTCTTTCCTCTTTTCTTGTACTCTGCCCACCCTCCCTGAACAAAAGGCAGTTGAAATGGAAATAAGAATTACAGCATTTCCATTCTGGCTAAGCAACGCAGCCTCCATGCACTTGTATATTCCACACCACCAGGTTTCCATGTCATACCAGGAACTCCAGGGAAATTAGAGCATCGTATACAACATACTGTATCCTAGAAGCAAAACTAAGTGAATTCTGCTTGGAAATAAAGGGGCTCTCATTTTATAAGCTTGCAGAGCCGGCAACAAAAGTTTCTAAGTTACTACCCTTGCTAGCAACCCTACGATGTTCACCTCAGGGAGACAATACAACAATAAACTTCTTTTTAGTTGAGAAAGACAACATGACCTTATTTCTAAACATTTTGAAAAATAAATATTTTTAAAACATGCTCATATCTAAGACACAGCAAAATTTGATCAAATGGCCTAGGCCAGGATCCTTAGCCAGAAATAAATGTCTCCACAGTCACCCTAGGAAAAACAGAGGCCTGAATTTGAAAGCCTTTAAGCATCCTGCAATATGGACTATGTTTAGCTGAAGCCTTTGTCCCTAACGCATCTATTCTAGGAAAAACATTTCTGTCTTCACTACATGTTTAACTGAGTAACATTCTCTAAAGAGCAACATTTAAAAACACGAACATCAGCATACATTGTTCTAAAGGTGATCAGTGTACCCATGCATGTCACAGAGCTACAGATAATTTATAAAAACAACTCATGGACTTGCATTGGTCATGTGCTTAACCTCACGTTCTCCTTTTTTTGGCATTAAACCTAAACGAAAGCAATGAATAAAGAACTGAGATTTTGTTTACGCATGATATGAGCAAAATCCCATCATATCCTTGCTGACCCCATAAATGTGTTTCCACTGGACAGACTTGTGGGGGCATTTTGTGTAGAACTCACATGACAACCTCAGAAACAGGAGCACAAACAACTCACAGACAGTACTGGGCCACAAGCACTAGAAAAGAGTATACAGTGAACATAAAAATTAGCATTCTGGGTGGTACTCATCCTGCAAAAAGGTGAACATTTTATGCCCACGATGCAAAGACCAGTGAGTGTCATTTCATTGAAAGATTCAAAGTCATGGTGTCAGACACACCATCCTCTAGAAATGATTCTAATACTGTAAAAGCAACCTGGGGCACATATCCCATGCATCTCTCCCCTCCTTTGGGGCTGGGCATACTCCTTATGCCATAACCCTAAGGTGCCTGGACTGTGCCAGAGGCACTAGAGGCAGCTCACAATGTGGGTCTGAGGACAAGAAGTCCTCCGGCTACTGTAGGGAATCATTTAAACTTAGTTCACTTGGTGAGCTCCTGCTCATGTTCGTCAGGCTTGCCATGAGGGATTTAACTTTGTGAGCATAGTAGTCCCTTAAATTGATGGAGGGGACCTCCTTCATGCCATCTCCAAAGTCACAGCTCCGCATAGCACTTTCAAGTTGCTTTTGGCGCCGATAAAAGTGGGAGAACTTATTGAAGATCAAGGTGATGGGCAGTACCACAACTAGGATACCTGCCAGGATGCAGGCAGAGGCAGTCAGCTTCCCGGCAGTGGTTCCTGGGACCACATCCCCATACCCCACAGTGGTCATACTGACAGTGGCCCACCACCAGCAGGCAGGGATGGTGGCCAGGCCCTCGTTCTCTTCCTTTTCGATGGTGTAGGCCACTACGGAGAAGATGGAAATCCCCACAGAGAGGTAGAGCAAAAGCAGCCCTACTTCTTTGTAGCTGTATTTCAGGGTTGCCCCCAGGGAGCGGAGGCCAGTGGAGTGTCTGGCCAGCTTTAAGATGCGGAAAATACGCATCAGTCTCAGGACCTGGGCCACCCTGCCCAAATTCGCCAAGGTAGGTGTGCTCTCCACCACCAGGTTCACCACCAGAGTGATGTAAAAGGGAACGATGGACATGAGGTCGATCAGGTTTAGGGCATTCTTGAAAAACTTGAGGAAATCAGGGGCCACCGCAAACCTGGCTACCAGCTCAAATGTGAACCAGGCGATGCCAAAGTGCTCTACGATTTCAAACCTAGGGTCCTCGCCAGGGTTGCCCTGGCTGTCAGGGATTTGGAAGTCCGGCAGGCTGTTGAGGCACATGGTGATGATGGACCCCAACACCACCAGGATGGACAGGACGCTGAAGACCCGGCTCAGGACTGAGTAGCCGGGGTTGTCCAGCGCCAACCACAGCTGCCTGCGGAAGTTGCCCAGGGGCTGCCCATCGAACTTGGAGGCGTCATTGTAGAAGGCCAAGATCTCGTCAAAGGAGGACGTCGTGCTCTCCTGGTCGCTCTGCTCATCCCACTTCTCCTGCTCGGGCTCCACTTTGCGGCCGTGGTAGCTGTAGCTGCAGCAGGAGTCGATAAAGAACTCGTTGATTCCCCAGTACTCAATCTCCTGGCTGAAGGAGAAGACGCACAGCTCGGCCATCACGTGCAGCTTGCCGGTGTGGTAGAAGTGCAGCACGTAGGGGAAGAGCTCCGGGTTGCGGTCGAAGTAGAACTCACGCTGGACATCGTCGTAGTCGTCGCAGAGCTCCAGGATGGCCTCGCGCGAGTGGCAGAGCAGCAGGCGGCCCAGGCGCGTCTCGGGGAAGCGCAGCAGAGTGTGAGAGCGCAGCCTCCTCTTGAAGCCGCCTACGTTGATGCGGATCTCTCCATCCTCGACGTTGGCTCCTGACACGTCCCACAGGCTCCGGCGGGTCATACCGGAGACCGCCCGCGCCGCGCGGGGGCGCTACACCTGGAAGCAGAGGGAACGCGTCCGGTGAGGGCGACGGACTCAGGACCCCCCGCGCCCCTCTTTTTTTTTTTTTTTTTAACCCATCCATCTCTGGCGGACCCAGTCCTCTCGGGGCGGGTCTCTGGGTGCTGAAGGGCACGGGGATAGGGGGAGTGGTTCTCTGGGGTTTGTCCCCATCTCAAGGAAAGGCTTGGGGGTGGAGGGGGTATGTCTCCACTAGCATGCCTAGCCGCGCCTCCACCCCCATCCCGGGGGGTCATGCCTGTCGCTTTAAGCTTGCGGGGATCGCGCCACCCGCGGCTCTGGGAGCCCAGGGGCCGCGAGCTGACCTTGCCCGTGGGCGAGCCGAGGAGACGCCCCCGCCCGCTCGCCGCAGACAGGCGGGACCTGAGCTGGGATGCGCACGGGCAGGGCTGGGCCGAGATGGGGGTGCGCAGCTCCAGGAGGGGAGTGGGGAAATGCACCGCTCGCGTCTGTACACCCGGGCTAGGAGAAGGGGACCGGCCTGGCGTCCCCTGCGTCCAGCTCCTACGGCTGGAGCACCCTCGGCCCCCAGCCCCCTGGCCTCCCTGCCCGCCAGGCGCCGTGCTCCCGAGCCGCGTGTGCCGCGCCTCACCCCGCGGAGCTGCCAGGGCTCGCCCTGAGCGTTCTGGAAGCGCTTACCTGCGAGTCCTGGGGCCCGCGGTCAAGGCCGGCGGGAAACTTCCCTGACCTGCTGGCGAGCATCACTGCGGCCGCCGCTGCGGGCTGGCTATGCGTGTGCGCGCGGGTGCGAGTGTGTGTGCGCCTGTGGATGCGCCCGGCGGGTCGGCGGGCGGGGTCCGCCGAGCGTCTCCTCCTGTCTCGGGCCGAAGATGCCGCCGCCGCCCGCACTTGCAGAAGGCTCACAGGTGGCTGCTGGCCCCGACGCTCACAGAGCCACCTCTATCGATCTGCACGCCCCCTTTGACCCCAAGAGAGACAACAGAACGCATCGCAGCACCCGCGGGAGTAGGAGCGGGAGCCAGGCTGGTGCCCCTCTCAGTGGTGCTGAAAGGACAGCTCCCCATCCCCTGGCGCGGCCGCCGCCGCCGCCGCAGCTTCTCTGCTCTCCTCCTCCGCGTCACGGCGACCCCTTTGCGCCCCTAGCTCCACGTAGGGCCAACCAACACCTTTTTCAAGCCCTCACCCGTGCGCTGGTGACAGCTTTTATTGCTGCCCTCCCTCTCCCCAGGGCGCAGGCAGAGGACTGCCTACGGTGACTTTTCCCCACTGGGTCTCTAGGGATCCCAGCTGGAAAAATGAGGGGCGGCTTGCGCAAACCGGGGAAAAGCAGGACGGGAGGAACTCCAGGTTTCCCCTTTTAGGGACCTGATGAAAAGTTTCCTGAAGCTGAGGGGCGGGGGGGGCGGGGAGGGGGTGTTGGGGAAAGGCAGCGGAAGGAAGAAGGGGGAAGGGAACCTTGAGGTCGAGCTCAGCTTAGCTTGCTGGAGCGCAGGCCCCACTGGCGTGGGAGGGAGTCACGGAATTCGGTTTGGGATCTTTGTGTGGGTGCTGTGTGTGCACAGGCCGGCGTGGGGTGTGGGCTTTGGAAGAGTGCAGGGAAGTGGTGTGTGTGTGTGTGTGTGTGTGTGTGTGTGTGTGTGTGTGTGGCCTGAGAACAGTAGGACTTTTCAGTGTCTGTATGCAGCGCTGATAAAAAAATGGGACTTCGAAGGGGTGGGAAGATGTGTGCAGTGTGTCAGAACAGGGGAACCTAGGGCATGTCAGTGGTGTGTGTACACAGCAGGGGCCTTTGAGCTGTGTGTACAGTGTACTGTATGTAGTGCAGTATTGAGTGGGACAGTGACAGGGTCCAATAAGATGAGAACTGTGTGTATGCTGACACAGTGGGTACTGTCAGGTGTGGGTCCAATGTAGATGTGCTTAATGCCTGTGTCCTCATTCCCCAGGAGACTTGTGGCCCAGATCTGAGCTCTTGGTCTCCTAGAACTACTCCTTAAGGCACTGCCTGCAGGGCCTAAGCTGAGAAATGGACCCACAGTTTCTGGGGAGTCCCTTCTTGGTTTTCAGCCCTTCTGTATGGTCCTCATTTGCAACAACTGATGCACCATGTGAGCTTATCAGGGAGCTGGTGGACCACAGGTCTTGGTCAGAAGTCCTGGAAAAGCCCGTGTGGTGTGGCTCTGGACTCGCAGGGCATACATCACAGCCACAGTGGGAAACACACCCTTTCTTTATATGGCCCTAGCCAAATGCCATCCCAACTAGTCAGATACTTTGTGGAGCTCAAGTGCTTTGGGGTTTCTTTGATCCAAGCCTGGCTTCACTTAGAGGAGACCTATCCCTGTGCCAGCCACCTGCCTCTGGACATGTTTGTGAGAGTATGTACAGGTCTGTTGCCTACTGAGAGGGTTCCAAACCTATGTCCCTGCAAGCCTCTGCAAGTGCAGGGCATTCCAGGGCGGTGGGCACATATAGGAAGGGAGAATAGGTTGGTAAGGGCCACACAAGTTTCCTTTCTCTTGTTTGAGGCATTTAGAGAAGGCTTTGTGCATGCATGTGTGTGTATGCATGCATAATAGTTGCTGCCTCTTTCACTCTTTTTCAAACCCCTTCCACACCTCTGGGTAGTTCTGGCGGTGAGATCTCCATGCTGCAGGTGCCCTTAGCAGCAGCACCTCTGGGGCAGCCTTTGTGGGTCTTGTATCTCCCTCTAGCCCTTCACCCCTGTCCTCTCATTGACTGGCTTCTGGCCACTGCAAAGCTTATAGGCCCCCTTCTGCTTCACCATCATATGTCTGTGTGGCTTCTGCTGAATGGCCACCATTCCCAGCCACTCCCATTCTCTTGGCCTTGCTCCGGATTCTTCTCCTGGTTTAGCTCAATGCATAAATCACCTTTTACTGCTGCATTTAGAGGGTCCTTCCCCAACCCCAAAATGCTTGGGTTTGATTACTCTGGGGTTATCCTCCCTCCCCTGCTTTATTTATCTGCCTTCTTCCTTCTGTTCCTGTCTGGTTTTTGTTCTTGCTCATTCCATCTTCCTTTGTGGTCGTGGGAGATTTCTCCCATAGACAGAGAGAGAGCCTCCTCTGCCTTCTGCTTCTCTTTGTTTCTCCCACACTCAGAGCCACCCCACTCACAGTCCACCAGGGCTCTGCCCAGGCCCCTGGGGCTTTCATCCTTCTAGTAAGGATCAGTCTGTGCCTCTCTCAGCTCTTCCCCTGCTCTTGCCACCCTCCTTCCACCTCCCTCCTTCCCATTTACCCACCCTTCCCTTCTCTCTCCCTCTCCCTTGTTAGCTGTGCTAACACGCCCCCAGCCACTCAGGGGCCTGGTGTCCGTGCCTGCCCTTTATTTCCTTCTCCCGGGGTTGAGGACAAGCTCCCATGCCTGCCTTTCCTTGAACAGAATGGTGAAGCTGGAAGCCACAAGGAGAAGCCCAAGTTTGGGGCACATCAGTTCTTTCTTGAAAAGGCTGGGGCAGAAGCTCTGTGGGTCTGACACATGCCTTTGCAGAGGGTTAAGTGTATGTGACAGGCAGAGCCACTTGTTTATTTCCCAGTCACTGTGCTGAAGAGAAATGGAGCTGTCTCCCTCCTTCTGTATCAGGGAAGCTGGCTGTGTTTATGGTTTATTTAGAGGTCTAAGCCCTCATCTTAAAATACAGCTGCTTGCTCCGGGCCAGCCCCTGGGCTGGCCTGCCAGGGAGATCCTGAAGGGGCGGAGGGGTGAGGAGTGCCACTCTGGGAAGGAATACACAGGGACCCCAGGCAGTGGCCCACATCCCAGCATCTGGAAGACTATTATCTCTGTCCTCCTTGCCAACACTGATCTCTCAGTTGAGCCCACACATCTCAGAGTCGGCTTTTTCCTCTGACAGGCGAGGGGGCTGCACTGGCGGCTTGGCTGAGGGAGCCGGGCTGCCTGACCTACATTCTCCAATGCAGAGGAGCCAAGCACACATCCTCGTTCTGGGGTGTGAGCACAGGGGTGCCCACCACCCCGCTGGGGTGGACTGTTTACCTCTGTCCATCCCACACCCCACCAGCTACCATCCCCAAAAGACAACCAGAGTTAAAAACACAAAGCAGGTCATGTTGTTCTATCCTGAAAACCTTCTGTGGCTTCCTATCAAATTGAGAACAAAAGCCACTTCCTTACCACAGTTACAAGACCCTCCATATGCACCTCTGCCCAGCTCGCAAACTTCATCCCATTGGTGTGTTCTCCATCATTTCTTCTCCAGCCTTGTACCTTTTTGCTCCCTTCCAGGGCCTTGGCACATGCTGTTCTCTGCTTGTCATGGCAGCTTCATACAGCAGGCTTCTCATTGTTGCTCTGGTCTCAATTTATTTGTCACCTCCTCAGAGAGGCCTGACTGCCCAATAACTAGATCCCCCAGTCAGTTCCATCATTTCGTTGACAACACTTATATCAAACAGTTATTGAATAAGTTATTGACTAATGAATGAGTGAGGCCCCAACTCCTATCTTACATTAATCTGTGCCAGCCAGTCTTGGCCCTGCCTTTTCTCCCTCCTAGTGTTCAAGAAGGAAGCTAGAGGGGGCGGGGTTGCTGTGGCTTGGAGCCCCCAAGGTCTGCGGTGCTCACAAGAACAATTGATTAGCCTAATGGATTTCATCCCTGGCACATTCGAATCCCTTGGGGAGCTTTTACAATCGTAAATACCCCTGGATGCCTTGAGCCTCTTTCCAGACCAATTAAATCAGAATGTCTGGTGTGAGGCCAGAGGAATCAGTGTTTTCTGAAAGCCCCCTCTGTGTGGAGTCCAGGTTGAGAGCCTGAGCAGCCTTGTCTTTCGGGACACTGACAGAGCTGTGTACTCAAGTGCAGCTTAGTGGTCAGCGCCAAGGGCCGGGACTGTGTCTTAGCTCAGTAAACATCCACCCTACCCCAACTCTAGGTCAGTGCCTGCCCAGAGTTGGGCACCATAAAAATGTTGGGTGCCTTTGTCACCACCTCCCCTCAACCCCCAAGCCTGCAGCTTTCAAAATCATTTATTTTGGAGACAATTTATGATTAGAAAGAGTCACAGTTTCTTCCCTTCCTTGGAAGGGGATCTGCTCCTGGACCTACATTAGGCTGCCAGTGGTAATGGGTATGGAACAAGGCAGCTGGCAGGCCTGTCTGGCAGGGTTTACAGTGAAAAGGCATGGAGACACTGCTGGGGGTGGAGGCAGACCGGAAAAGAGGAGAGAAGCAGGTAGGGGACATCGTGAGCTGGGGAAGCTGGGTTTGAGCCTTCGGAAGGAGATATGGCAGAGGGAACAATGGACCGGTGAGGGAGATTGAGAGAAAAGTTGAAGACCAAAGGATTTTAAGAAGTTTTGCTGCACTATGAATGCAATTCCTCATTAGGTGTTTCTCAAGAGGCAACAGTAGGGCCGGCCAGGTGGCGCGTTGGTTAAGAGTTGGCTTGGGGTGCCAGCTCTGAGTAGCAGGGCCCTGGTTTGGATCCCACAAGGGCCAGTGACGCTGTGCCCTCTACAGCTAAGATGGTGAATAACAGCTCGACCTGGAGCTGGGCTGCCGTGAGTTGCCGGTGACTGCTGGACTGTAGCACCTGCTGCAGCGGGCTGCCATAAGCTACAGTGAGTGGCTGGCAGCCCGTGTGAGAGCTGCCACGAGCCACCTTGAACAGCCATCCAGTGGCCGGCGACTGATCCGCCTCATCCAGGAAGAGCACAATGATGATACCAACATAGGTCAGTGAAGCGACGTCCTCCACAACTAGACTGAAGAACAAAAGGACAGCTACTTGTCTGTTTCCCTTCCCCGATTCCCCAATGCTGTTCCCCTCCCCAGTTCCCCAATTCCCCAATAAAACCTGAAAAAATAAAAAAGAGGCAACAGTATTATATCGCTTGTGCATTGTTTCCGGATGCTGGCTGAATTTATTATATGTGAGTACTTGCCTGGGGCATTTGGCTTTATCCCTGGAGGCCACCCTCCTCTCCTCCTACAGCCAGCCCCCCTCGCCTAGGTGCCCTGGAGGTTGAAAAGGAAGAGAAGGTTGTTTCTGAAGGGCTCCTTTCTGAGTCCTTTAATAAAAAGGGGACCAAGTGCCCATGGCTGGCATGCACAGGGCCTACTCCTGAGGGCCTAGGGCCTTGAGAGCTTGCGTCTTGGCCCTCCTGCTCCAACTATCTTTTCCTTGGGAGGCTTTCCCTGTGAGCCACCTGGGTACCGCTTCATTGAATTCCTCAAAATATCCTGGGATAAGGCAGGAATAATTAAAATAAACTTGATGAAACTTAGACTTAAGGTCACCTCATGGGAAATTAACAAGAGGCCAACACAGCTCTTTGGTAGGGGCCCCTCCTGGGTTCGCTCTTACCTACCTACCTTTAGGGGCTGGCCATCTTTCCCGCTCACCCCAGGCCTTCCTGAAAGCCCAGTGTGGAATTTGAACCCCAGAGACCAAGGACTCCCTTTCTATCTGCCTCAGGAGTGTCCTCTCACTTCTGCTGCTCCCCGGTTCCTGACCCTTCTCTGGGTGACTCACAGCTGGACTGAAGCTCCCAACCCCCAGCCCAGGCCCTATTCTCTGGACCCAGTGAGATACCAGATCAGGACAATTTACTTCGAGGCCCTCACCTGTGTTCAGGGAGCCAGAGACGTCTCAGCAACCATCCACCACCTAGGAGTCTGATGAAGGCGGAAGATAGTGGAGAAAATGAAGATGAGAGTGATGACAATGAGTACAGCAACAGAGGGAACTGCTGGCTGAGGTACGAGCCACGGAGCTAGATGGCCTGGCCCCAGGCCAGCTCCACTAGCCATGCATCCTTGGATGAAACATTTAGCCTCTTCATGCATCATGCTTCTTATCTTTAAAACATATAACGGTCCCTAACTTGTGAGGTGATTGTGAGAATTAAAAGAAACATTTAAGAGCTATAGCAGAGCCTGGAACATAGCAAGTGCTTCAGTGTTGACCATGAGTGGTGCTAATTGCTGAGTGCTTATGATGTGATCGGCCTGTGCTAAACTCTGCTTGCCTCCTGCCCTCTCTTGGGTACTATTATTAACCTCATTTTACTGATGCCCATTAAGTGGGGTGTTTAGACTCAAACATAACTCTCTGGTTCCAAAATCTGTCCTCTTAACGATCTTGAGTAGGTGCAGGATTAATTAGTTTAGGCTAATTGCTGTCAAATCCCACAATCCCAGTGGCTTAACATAATAAAAGGATCGTTTCTCACTCATGTTACAGTCTAATTGGATGTTTGGGAGAAGCCTTTCATATGGTGATTCCAGAACCCAGGTTCCTTCCATCTAGAGCTCTGCCAGCTTCTAGGGCCTTGGAGTCCTCCCCTGGGATCCTCTGTATAAAGATAGGAGACCAGGGAAGACAGCACAGAGCATGGCATGAGAGGATTTCAAGGCCAGGTCTGGGAGTGGTGGGCTTCACTTCTCCCCACATGCCTTTGGCCAGAACTCAATCATATAGTCCCATCTGACTGGCAGAGGTAGAGGAGCATCCAGGAAGAAGAGAAATTGGGGCATCAAAATTCTCTGTTGCCAAAGGGTGAGTAGAAGCCAGTAGACATCCTGCATCATTTTTCCCAAGGTGGGAAGAAGGAACACAGAAAAGTCACCACTCACTGCTTACCACGAGGTGGCTAAAGATATCCCTCGCTGGACAGACTTTGTTTGAGGACACAGGCTCAGAGTGCCTTGTATCTCTAGGCATCCTGAGCTGGCACTGAGGAATGGTCTCTCAGCCTCAGACAGGACTTTGTTTCCCTTTTCTCAGAATGACATTTTCAGCCTTGAACTTATCCAGACCACATGGCTGAAGAGGGGTGTCTGTCCTGGTTCTTGGTCACAGGCTTGTAAAAAGATTACTAGGTAGGAATAACCTTTTTTCTCCAGCTCTCCAGCCAGGAACCGAGCTTGGAAACTGAAGTAGCTGAAAACCTCCTCCTCCCCCCCACCCCGCCCCCCGCCCTCCATAGATCTTCACTTCTTTCCTAAGCTGGGAACTTGGCAGAAATCTCTCAGGGAAGGATTTCTATTCAGACCTAGCCTGCTTGTTCTTTATCATGATCAAGTGTCTACCCTCAGGCACGTTCCCAGCTCCTCAAACCTTCCCCAGCTCAGCAATGTTCACAGGTGCTGTCCCCAGGCTCTCACTCCTCTGTGAAAGTGACACCCACCCACCCAATTACCCATCCATCTCCCATTGATCTATCCATCCATCCACCCACTTCCTCATCCCACACCTTGGATGCCTCTGTGGGCTCCTGTTTCCATGGTTACTCCAGGGCCTGAGTCTGCTGAGGGTTTGCTGAGAGATTCTCCACTGTAGGCTGTTCCCACAACAGCCTTACTGCTGGACTCAAATCCTGGATTGCTTGTGGGGTCCCACCCTTCTTACAGCTCTCCCTCCCCACAGGTCACACATTGTGTGCACATTGGCCCATGAAGGTGATCAGCTTCCTGGATTTGAAATAAAATCAAAAGCTCTCCAGTATTTGAACAGAGAAGCACTTCTGGAAGTAGAATGTCTGGGGGCTCGGGGGACTGCCACACAAAACAAGTGGACATTCCCAGAGGTAGCTGATGCCGCTTGGTAATAATAACAAGTGCTAGCATTTTGGGGGCACTTACTATAAGTCAGGCACTATTCCAAGGATTTCACGTCTACATATGAACCAGTTTAATCCTCACAACAACCCCATGGGGTATGTATTATGATTATCTGAGAGGAAATAGTCACAGAAAGGTTGAGTAACATGTTCAAAGTTAGAGCTAACCAGCGACAGAGCTGAGATTCAAAACAAGACAGGCAGACTCAGGAGGAGCTCCCTGACTCTCGCACCCTGAGCTGGTCTCTCGGTGGGCTCTAGAGGTTTCCTCAGGTCACAGCCAAGCTGTAACTTGTCCTCAGAGGCCTTCAGCAGGGTGGGAAGAAGCACTCCCATCAGAGAAATCCAGCTGAGGGAAGACACAAGATGTTCCCAACAAGTGACAGAAAACCAATTCACACTCTTCCCGCAGCCAAAAAATTAAGCTAATTTTTCATTCTCTGCTTACGTGTGACTCAACTAAACATAGGCATCTAGGAATGCAAACAATGACTAGATTTTCTTAATTTAGGGCAGTTTTAATTTAATCTTGCTAAAATGATGGAGGCTCTGGATATTTTTATCATGGTAGGAAGTTATGTGATTTGGGAATAGGAGAGGTGGGGCACACGATCCTCCTCCCCGGGCCGTCTCCCACCCCATACTGGCCCCCCCATCCTGCCCCATTGAGCATGTCTCCTGAAAAAAGGTATAACCCTCTTGGGATTCTTGTTTCCTTTGTTCTTGTTTTTATTAAAGGAAGCTAGTTTCCGTACACTGCCCTCATTCTAACTAACTGGAGTTGGAAAATCCAAATGACTTAGCAAAAAAATATTTAAATTACAGGGTTATTTTTGAGAAACATTTGAACTTACCAGAAGTCCTTAGTATAAATATTAAGTCATCAAAATCAAAAGTTTTGAAGGCAGCGTCTTCTAGTCCATGCTGCTCTCCCATGTCCCGTTCTCTCCCTCTGGACACATGGAAGGACAATGTTTCCCCTCCCTCTCCAAGTTTGGAGGAACCATGTGACTTGTTGTGGCCAATGAACTATGTCTGGAGGTACTGTGTCCCGTGTAGGCCAGAGCGTTTAACTAACAGAATGAGAAGCTGCAGCATTCTCTGCTCCTGCTGTGGAAATACATATTGAAATGACGGTGCCACCACATCAAAAGAAAGCAGCCTGGATCCCTGAGCACCCCATGGAACACAGCCACCTGGAGACTTCTGGATGTGAAGCAGACTCCGTGATTGAGAGATACATTTTAGTTGGGTTTTATCACTGAGTTTGAGGGGAATTTGTTGTTTCCTACAGCAAAGTCTCTCCTATCTTGATTAATATAACAGATAATGCTTTTCTAATTATCATTGTACAATAAGGCCACATTGTTTTAATTATTCTATATTGGATTATTTTGGAATTTCAAAAATCATCTGTCCTGTTTGATCTGGAATGAGATGAAGTTTACTTTTGCCAGCACAAAATAAGACTGTTGGAGAACATATGTAACTTACTTAGGTAAAACTTGTGTGTCAGCAAGGAGGCTTTTAAATTGGCCAGAATTCCAGGATAAGGTTAAAAGCATACCCTCCAAATAAAAGTGGTTAGAATGGAAGATAGAGTCATGTCTCAGAAAATTGTGGGGGTACACAGGTCATGAGTGGAAAATATTGATTCTTAGAAGGGGACAGTGATTGAGTGGTTGGGAAGAAGGAGGTAAGAAGATGTCTGAAGAAGAATTTTAAAAAGTTTGTGTGTGTGATTTCTACCCCACCAAGAAAACGTTTGTTGAGAGATATTAGTTAAGGTAATGCCAACCTGCATAATAAATTAATGTATATGACTTAAACATGATAGAAGTTTACTTATTCACATGAAATCCAAAATATTTGTTCTAAACTGGTGGCATTTCTCCTACAAACGGTGATTCAAGGAATTGGGCTCCTTTCCATCACCAACACATCTTTCCAGCATTGCAGAGCTCATCTAAATTCAGTCAGGAGAACAGAAGAGGGTGGAGATGGATGTGGGTTGTTTTTATAGTCTAGGCTTAGATGTGGTACACATCATATCCACCTGTCTTTCATTGGTCAGAACCCAGTCACATGACCACTCCTAATTGAAAAGGAGGCTGGAAAATGTTATCTAGCTGTGAGGCCAGGGGGAAGAGGAATCAGGTTTGGTGAAGACCTAGCCAGCTACAAAAGATCTCCATTCTTTCAGACTTGGATTTGAACATGCTTTTAAACTGTAACCCCATGTAGACAGAGGAATACGTGAACCCAGTTTTAGTGCAGGTTATATTTTGGAGGGAGGCCTGAGTGGGATTGTGTGTGTGTGTGTGTGTGTGTGTGTGTTTATTTTTTAGCTGAGCCATCCTGCTGCCTGTTGGCAGCTCAACGGCAGTTCAGCTCGGGCTGGGCATCGAACTGCTGTTGCTCAGAGCTCAGCTCGCACTCTTGAGCGAGCTCTTAACCAACTGAGCCACTAGGCCAGCCCTCTGAGTGGGATTTTTGCTTAAAACACAGTTTTCTGCTTCTTGGATTAAAATAATAATCATAGATCTGGACCATAGATACACCTCTGAAATTGCCAACTTGTTGGAATTATAAACAAGTGTAGGTGAATCATGTACAAGCACTATAGTATGGGAAAGCCTGAGAGAAATGGTGGAACCTACTCTGACATTAAAATTACAGTTTTAGAGAGGAACAGATTGTACCACACAGGGAATTAAACAAATGCAGGGCCCTGTGACTTGGTTAAATGGAGGATGCCTGCAAGAGATCTCTCTGAGATTGCAAATTGAACATTAGCATTTAATCCAAACCTAACTCTGTCTTAAGACACAAGAGACTTTTATGCAAGGATTGTGGACGTCAATGATAAGCACACTTGGACTGGTTCAAAGTTGTTGCCCTGTTCTAGCTGGGACCAGCTCTCCTGGAGCACAACTGCTACTGTGAAGCTTGCAATCAAGTCAGCATTGAATTGTTTATACAAGTTGATTGCTACTAGAAACATAAGAAATTCCCAGGAAGTCCCCTGCAAGGAACCAGAGAAAAGGACTTTGAGTTAGTGGTTAGTGGTTCTTGGAAGGTTTTGGGGACAGCAAGCACTGAAGGCAGAAAAGGCATTTTCAGAAATATTGAACAACAGAGAATATATGCAGCTCTCAAGCCACCAGGTGTCTGCTTTAGTGGCAGACCACCTCACTGCCCTAACAGGAGCAGACGGGAAAGTGGAGGGAAGCTAGGATTTATAGGTTGAGTTCATGTTAGGAAACTACCACCAGCACAAATGTTTTCCTGTGCTGCAGCAGGAGGAGCTGCTATAGCAAGGCATCCCCAAGGGAGCCATAGACTCTGGGTTGAATAATGAGAAGCACTTGGATCAAACCTTGCGGGGGTGGGGGGGAAGATCAGCAACTTTTAGCAAAGAGTGGCTGAGCAATTTGAGATCTGATCTTAAACTTGGAGGGACTTCCTGAATTCCCTCTGTTGGTATGGATAATCAAGCTTGAGGAAAATGAGGAGGTAAGACGGCACCTACTGGGAACAAGATGAAATAATGAAATTCAAATGAGGGCAGCCAGGTTGGTTTGGGGTGTCAGTGTGGCTCAATCTGAGGAGCAAGATGGATGGGAGGGCAGCTTTCTTATTCCCATTCAGGAGACACTCAGATCCAGCCCAGGACTTAGGTTCATGACAGTACTGTTGAATTTGCTCCCAGAAGGGTAATGTTGGTTGCATAAAACACATTTCTCAGGCCCCAGTGTGAGCGAGGTGGTGTCACCCTCAGGCTGCCCTGAACGTTGGAGTAAGTGACATATGTGTTTTATTTGTGGCAAGAAACAACAGTTGAGCTTGTAACTGTGAGGAAATGTGGTCTGTGGAGACCACCAAGGGGCAGAGACTCTGGTGGAGCAGCTGGGTGGGTGGGCTCAGATGTTAATTATGCAATAAATAGGGGTGGGGGCAGGCTGAAGAGGAGGCATGCCCACCACCTTAAATCCCCTCATCTCTAAACTGCACAGGAGAAGGAGAAGAAAGGGGAGTCTGGGTTGAATGAGGGGATGCTTTGAGTGTGGGAAGGGAACTCACTGGCCACAAGTCAATATTATATTCTGACTGCGACTGTGTACTTTTGAAAGGGAGTTATGCAATTGATTTATTGGCTCTGGTAAAGTTGTAATACGATGAAGGATCTTATTGCATTGCATTCAAAGGTTATGGAGCAGATAGCTTTGTGGCTTCTCATGGGAAGATCAGTTAGAACAATACAAAATCCTTGTGCCACCTCGTCCAGAAAATCCATCCCCAAACCTCCTTTATTCTTCAAGGATTTAAGAGTTGAATGCTTTTTCTTTTGCTTATTTTCTTGAGCTGAAAGTGCCATGAAGACACTCAGATTTATGTGGGTTACACTTAAAAGGCACATAAAAATGGATATGGCTGTTTGAAAATAAGTTTCATCTAAGTATTAAAAACAATTAGCCAAACTTTGGGGGGGGGGTGAATACTTTGTTAGTATGTAATTCATTGTAATAATAAAATGTCATTGGAAAGACTGTGCAGCTGGAAATTATGTTCCCAGTCTTAGGACCTTGAGATGTACCAAAGCTACTATTGACCTAAAGGTAAATTATTAAGTGAAAAGAAGCAATTAGAATTTGATCCCCACCTTTCTTCTTCCTCCTAGAATCTGTAACATTGTGAATGATTTTGTTTCAGTAGATGTGAGTATGTGTGTATATGTGAAGGAGGCACTTATTGGAAGTAATGTAAGATGCAAGAATACAATGGGGTCATAGATAGACATGTTGAATAATATAAATTAAATTATACGTCATCAGGAAAGAGAGAGAGAACTGGTGTGGGTGTTTCCCTCAACCATATCGCTCAATGGGTGACAATGATTGTTCATTTATTAAATTATTTATCCATATATTTACCCATTCATACATGCATATCTAACCCTCCAAAAACAGCATTTGAGGCAGCCAAAACATGTTCTATCCCAGTTCTCTTTCCTTCCTTTAGTCATTTATTCAACAAATATTTATTAAGGCTCGTGTGCTCATGAAAATATATCTTTGAGGAAGATAGACAAGCAAAGGCCCATTGGGCCACACTGCAGATGAGATTCACATGTTAGAGATGCCTGAGGATCCCCATTCCAAAGGGCAATTCTCATCTCTCCATCCCCTTATTTCTAGAAGGAGATGGAGGTGAGAGGACAGTGCTCACATGTCTCCAAATGTGTTTTCACAATGGTGGGAGACAGATCCTTCTACATTTCAGCTGCTCCTTGGCCTGTGGACTCTCTCAGCCTTGACTTATACAGGGTTTGAGTCTAAGATTGTCTTCTAAGATCTTCCAAACCCATTTTAGCTGGCTGGTTTTTAATACAATAACCACCAAGATATTCCATTATCTCTAGATCAGTGGTTTTTAATTTTTCCCCTTTTTTAACGGCCCAAATTAGAAATAATGTGGAAAAACTTAGGAAACACAAGTACAGAGAAAATAAATAAGACTGATTCAATGGCTTTATATCCTAAACAAAATCTGATTGCTGAGCCTCTGCCTTGGGTCAATTCTGTCCTCCTGGATGTGTGGCATTCTCAGGGCAAGGAGGTGTTTGAGTGACACAGGCTTTTTCGACATCCCCCAGCCAAGTTTAAAAGGCACTTGGCAGAGAAGGTATAGGAGATTGCCCTGAGCTTGAAGACAGCTGTGAATGAGTCAGAAGGGACTTAAGGCCAGACAAGACTCAGAGCCATGTTGATCATAGTTTTCAAGCATTAAAATTGAAAACCATGGTTTGACACGTGGATTACCATAGGACAAAAAATCTGGAATTAGAAAATTCACGTTGCAGGGTGTTGTTGCTGAGTCCAAAGTGGAGTTTTGGGGATTGCTATTAGTCTGCCAAACTCCATGCACCTGTTTACATGGAGTGATATGCACGTGACTTTTGTTGGAGGGGCGGGCGGGGGGAATGGGGGAATCGGCAGCAGAGTTGCTTTGGGGAGGAAGAGAGGGGAGACTGAAGTATGGAGGGGATGGCAGAGAGTCAGTTCCTCATGATCTCCCCATTTAGACAGAGGGCTTAGAAGAAAAGCTGATGGGGCTATTTTCATGAGGAAGTTGAAGACTCTGCTTTGGGGCTCACGCATAACACATGAGAGATGCTGCTCTCCTCACTCTGTATGGAACCCAGGACAGCTCTTGCATCTCATGGGCTAGTAACTTTAGATGCCCCAAAATATGGCTCCTCCCTCTTACCCAAAATATTCAGTATTCTCCAACGGACACCATCAGCAGTGGGTTCCCAGACATCTTCAGCTGAGTGAATGGGAGCATCGGGCTTAGTAGACAATTTAGGGATAAGAGGTCCTGAGAGAGAAAATAGCGTCAGGGAGAGGAACTCTAGGTCATTGTTGTTTATGAGGCTTAAGGAAGGCAAGCTGCATTATGGAAACAAGAGAAGACCACAGAACAAGAAGGGACATTTTCTTCCAAACTAAAAATTGGGTCATATGGTGGGAGACACAGTTGGATAATAGGATAGATGATCTGAATTCAGGACTTATCCAGAAAAATTGCCAGAGCAGTATCAGATTAACTTGATTGAAGTTTTCATTTGATTAGATCCCTAAACTCAGGTTAAGTGTGCTTATTAATCCAGCTTATTGTCTCAACAGAATGGGAACCCACGGTCAACTTTATAAAAGCAGCAGAAGCATTGCCAGCTAGCCTCTGGTTTTGGATTTTTTGGTGATCTAAGATTTAAAGAAGGTTGTGACAGTGAAACCTATTTAGAATACAAATGATCACTTTAAGTCTCTTAAAGGCTTTAAGAATATATTTTAATCATTGAATCTTTCCCTAAGCCCAGCAGAGTTATTCATGAATAAATTGTTATGCCTTTGAGTCAACAAGAATTGGACAGAGTTACTGAATTAATGAACCTTTCTCTTCTGGTCCTTTTCATGGCTGTGGCAACGTGCATTGTCACTAGCTTTGTGAAATGCAGATGGAGTAAAATTTTCCCCAAATTGATTTGTTCTACATCATTGAATTTCAGCTATTTGCATTTTTATGCCAGAATCAGATTTAACTTATTATTATTGTTGTGGAAAATAATTATAATCCTTTAATTTTCATGGCACTTGACAACTTTTTAAAAATCACAAATGTTATTTAATTCCATCCTCACTCTAACACAGAGGACTGAGCAGACTAGGAATGATCAACTGTGCCTTCAACTGCAAACTGCCCTTCTTCCCCAGATGGTAGGATGAGGTTCTGAAAAGAGAAGCAACTTGCCCACAGCCATGCAGCTATAAGCTGTGGAAGCAGGAATAGTGCCCAGGGTGAGTGACTCTGCCAGTCCTGAGTTCCAGTCTCATTAAGCATTGTCTTCAAAATCTGTCAAGTGAGTTTAATCATCTTTACCTGAAATAGGTGCATGTTCTGTTGTTCCCTTTTCCTCCCATCTCCAAGCGATGCAGGTGTCATTGGGAGGTCCTGAAGCCTGCTAGGGCTAGGATGTGAAAGCATAAAGCCTGGAGGCTAAAGGGCCAACAGTCATACCACACACACGTGCAAACATACACATACACATGTGCACACACATGCCAACACTCATACATACACATACACACACATGTGCACTAGCAGAAGAACTACTCTCTGAATTTCAAATCTTCAGCATGTTAAGAGGAAGATATCT
Organism: Aselliscus stoliczkanus; assembly: GCA_033961575.1. Taxonomy (NCBI): domain Eukaryota; kingdom Metazoa; phylum Chordata; class Mammalia; order Chiroptera; family Hipposideridae; genus Aselliscus; species Aselliscus stoliczkanus. Next base: position 33,519,073 of record CM066731.1, read on the forward strand.
CTTCCCTATCAGCTACTGTTCTGGTCTCTAAAATTGGCTCCATAAATACACACACACACACACACACACACACACACCACACCACACACACATTCATGGAAACCCACTCTTCAGATCTAAACTATACAACCCTCCAAGTCATTGGCTTTAATTGCCAATCAGTTCTTACACTTGCCTTCTAACATATGCACAGTTTTTGGCCTCCTCAAGTCCCAAAATCTCTGCTTATCCCCTTCCTGTCCAGTGGTCCTTTTGCCCAGAACTTTGGTGAAAGATGTAACAATAGCCTAGGATAGTCTCTGTTTGGGCCTTACACCCCCTTAACAAGCTCAGCTGGAGTGCAGAGACACCTGGGGTTCACAAGATGTTACCACTGTGACCTCCTCTTCTACACTGGACTCTAGGGTTGGAACCAATCTTTGCTGTCATCTGATCCAACCCCCTTCTTTTACAGAAAGGGGGTTCCAGGATTAATTCTGGACTTAAGCTACCCAAGAGAGGTGTTTTTCATTCATTTGTAGATAAGCCGTGTCTTATTTACCCAACAGCAGGCTTCAGGAAAGCATCGAATGCCCCCCACCTCATTTCAGTAAGGAATGGCATTGTCACATTCTCCTGCAAGCAACAAAATATTCAAAAGGAGCCATTTTACCAAATAGCATTGAGGCAGCTGTTTGGAGGTCCCAGCTCATGGTTCAAAGACATCAGGGCTGGTTTCTGTGGGATTGTCTCAGTCTTTTCCTCATGCTAGAGACCTCACAGTCTCTAGAGGCAGTTATGCCTCCTGGTGTGTGTCTGTACATCAGCCAGGAAGAAGAAGGCAAGAGGAAGGGACATTGCTAGCAAACTTCTCCTTACATCTCCTTGGCTGATGCTGTGACTGCCGAAGGGCTTCTCTGCCTGTGCATGGCACTTCCAGGACACGTGATCACCCCTGACCCCTCCCCTGGGGAGCCCTCACCAATCAATTACTGACAAGATGTAGTGGACCAATACCCCAACTTCCTTGTCCCTGGAGTGGGGAAGGAAGGTGGGTAATTCCAGGACACTTGCTGTACACTGTCTCTCAGAGTCCCCAGTGGGATTAAGCTTCAATTTTATCCACTTGCTTGGTAATGCTTCTTTGCAGGTTTACTAGCCTTCCTTGCCCACTTGCCTACTGGCGCCTCTTGGGGTTGCCTCCCAATTAAACTACTTGCAGCATAATCACTTTCTCAGGGTCTGCTTCTGCAGGGGAAACCAAACTCAGGTGATGGAGAACTTCAGGATCAGAGAACTTAAGCAAATTGCCTAGCGTTGCAAGTTAACAAGTGGTCAGCCAGTATTAAAATTGGGTCTTACAGATTCCAAGCCTGACTTCTTCACTCATCCTCTGATATGAGTGTCTGACAGCCCTGGCATCCTCCAAGGCAGGGCCTACCCTCCAGTAGAGGGCTGTGAGTGTGGGAATGGGGCTGGGAGAGGACTCAGCTGCCCTTGGCCTTCCTCAAGTGTAAGTAGCTGCAGGAATAGCTGGAAGACAGACTGATAACTCAGTTTTGAATTCTCCTTCACAGTTAGCTCATGAAAGCTGTCAAAGGAAAGGTCAGCCCCTCTGTGGAAGCTGTCCCTCCTCTTCTGGGCTTAAGGTAACTCAGTAACTTGGAATGGGGTCTCCTACCTTGGCCCTTACCCTGGGTCCCTCTGGAAGGCTGTTTCCAACAAATCAGATGCTGGTCTCCCTCACCTTCCTTGGAAAATGTGCTCATCAAAGAGGGTTGACAGAGAACATGCTGCATCTAGGGCTGAGAGAGCAAGAATAAACTGCCCTCAAGGCATGTCCTCCTCACCCAGCTGGCCCTGCACAGATGCAGGCCCTCATGACTCAGCACAAACATTCTCCAGGTGGGAGGAGTCAGATGACACATGCAACTCAGTGGAGGCACTCCCAGACTTTCAGAACAGCAGGACCCTCTTGATCCAACAGACATGGAGGCAGAGGGGGCTCCTATTAGGCTCTTCCCTGCCCCTCCAGTGGGGCCTAGACCTTCCCTCCTCTCAGAGACTCAGCCCACCAGGCAAATAAGGCAACCACAGACCCCAGGGAACACTGAACCCTTTGGCTCTCCGAAAGAGGAGACGAGTCTGTCAGGACACTAGATCTGGCTCTAGATATACAGGGCCAGATAGTCTCTCCACAATGGTCTGTAGGTTTGGAGAAAGGATTCAGATAGGAGCCTAAGGTTCAGTGGAAAGAGCACAGGACCTAGAATTAGGTGCACCTCGGTTTTGATCCCTGCTCTGTCTCTCACCAAGGTCCTTAGGAAAAAGATGATGGCAATGAGCCTACACCTCAGGGTTGTGGTAAGTGTTAGATGATGTTACATTTATGCAATTGCTAAGTACATACTAGATACTAAATAAATGGTAAGGCTATTATTAATACTAATGATGCCTGGAGGAAATGTAGAATGGCAATGATAGTGTGAACCCATTTGTATAAAATTGTGGTATACTGATAGGATGTTTATCAAAAACATTAGTAATAGTTATCTCTGGGTAATAGGATTTGGAACAGTTTTTAAATTCCTTTATTTATTTGTGTGTTCTTTGAATTTTTTTTTGCGTGTGCAAATAATGAAAATTGTCCATCTATAACCTCAATGAGTTCCAATAAAAACTGGATTCTTGATGCTCTTGAATGTGGAAGTTTTGGATTGAGAGCTTGGGGCTTACTGAGTTACTTTTTATAGCAGAAGAAGAATTTGGGTTCCCAGGGCAACTGAAGAGGAGGGTGAGAATGGGAAGGGGTAAAGGAAAGAGGCAGCAAGTTGACAGAAGCCCATGTGACCAGCAACATGACCTTAAATTTCTCATGAAGCCTACTACTCACTCAAATGCTTTGTGTGAGTGATTTTTGTCATGGGAACTGATATTGGGGCTGGACTTCACATAAGAGTTAATGCATGTGAGGATACAACCCACAGTGAACAATCCAGTCTATTCCTCCAGGCATCAGCAGAAATCTTGGAAAGCCTCTTGAACTCCATGGAGCATAGACTTCCTCAAGCTTGAGCAAACTTGTCTCAGTTATTGATTGCTGCATCAAACCATCCCAAATTTAGTGGCATAAAGCAAAAATAATCATTTATTATTATGTCTCACAGTTCTGGGGGTTGACTGGACTCATCTAGATGGTTCTCACTTGGGTTCCCTCCTGCGGTTGCACTCAGAGATCGTTGCAGCTAATGTCACGATGAAGGCTTCGCCACTCACATGTCTGGCACCTTGGGCTGGAGAGGCTCAGACAGTGGGCGCTGGAACAGCTGGGCCTTCCTGAGAATTTTTCTCTGTCTCTATGTGGTCCCTTCACCTGGTGACTCTAGCCCAGTTTCTGCAGAGAGGCTGGAATTCACTCCAAAGGTAGTGTCCTGAGAGATGAGAGAGCCAGGAAGCTGTACTGCCTTTCTGACCCAGGCTTGGAAGTCACACAGAGTTAACTCCACTGCATTCTGTGAGTCAAAGCAGTCGAAAGGCCCCTCTAGGTTACAAGGAGAGACAACACAGTCTCCATCTCTTGATGGAGAAGTCACAAAGTTCTGGAATGAACAAGCAGGATTGAAAATATTGTGGCCATTTTGGAAAATACAACCTGCCACAAGACATTTCACAGATGTTGAGGGGCATGGTGGTCCCTAGCTGATATGTGAGTTACAATCAGGAAAAAACAAAATTATTTTCCTTCTTTTTTTAAGAGGCAAAATATTAACAGAAGTCACATCAAATCTAAGACTATTTAGAAGAACATGGATGATGAATTGGGACTTTTAGTGTAGCAGATTTACTGGAATTGGCTGTGAAGATCATAATGAAAATGAAGAAGCCAGGAAAAAAAATGTTACTCTAGTTCAAAACTCTTTCTGGATGGAGCCAGCAGTGCTGGAAATTGAACAGGAAAAGCCTGGAAGAGGGCCTGAGGGTCAGAAGGGTCAGGCCTTAGCTGTTGGCAGGGAGTACACGGATGAGCATGAGAGAGATTGCTGAAATGAGCCATGCAGGACAGAGCCTGGGATGGATGCAGGAAGGGAGGAGATGAGGGAGACCTCAGCACAGCGGGTACCTGCTTCTTCTACGTGTGGGTTGCCCTAGTGGGGACATCTGGGTATTGCCTTGGGGGCCCAGAATCTTCTGGCCCGCTATGGGGCTCCAGCAAATGAGTAGAGTGCTTATGGGGCTTGGCCCCTTTTCATCACTGGAGTCCCTGGACTTTGATCTTAGAGACCATCATTTGCAAGTGAGGGCCCTTCATCACAGGGAACTCACTCCCTCTCATGCTGTTTCTCACTGACTCTACATTCTGCATCTCTGTAGTCAGACCTGGAGTCTCTGATCCTGGACCTGGAAGAGCCTCGGGGCCATTTGGATTGGAAAGCAGCTCTCTCGCTTACAGAGCTGATGGGTGGGCATTGGCTTTCATGTTGAGGAGAACCTTGAGGTTGCACTGGGACTCAGAGGGAAAGAGGGCCTCGATCAATTGGCAGCGGAAGGTGGAGTGGTGATACAATTTGGAAATCGCTTCCAGACTGTTTGAGGTTTGGGCAGCAGATGCCTCTCAAAGCAATTGGCCATTTACCTTTTCCACCCAGATTTTCAGGGCTCCAGCACCCAGCCCTGCCTTCAGAAAACCATACCCATGTCTTCTGCACCCCTATTCTCTACTGATCTTAGTCGATGACATTTTTGTTCTGATTTCTCTTTAAATTAGCTGTCCCCTCGATATTCTTTCATAGATTAGATGAATGTAAGTCTTGAAAAGACCTTAGGGATCACCTAATTCTACCACTTTCTTTTACAGGTGAGGAAACTGAGGCTTCGACAGGAAAAGGAACATTTACCTACCAGTCTCCCCACACCATCTCAAGCAGAGTTTGCAAAGGGGCCTGCCTGGAGCATAGTACAAGCCTTTTTCCTCATTGCTGGTATCCCCCTCCAGTCCCTTTCCTGCAGCAGCCAGGCCATGCCGAGGGCCATGCCAAAGAGTGTCAACCAGGAAGGCGTCTTCTTTCTTGAAATACATTGTACATCAGCAGACAGGCCCCTCAAGACCCCAGCAATGCAGCGTGCTCAGAGCCCAGCACACAGTAACCCAGAAACACATGTGGTGAGCAATAACAATCATAAATTTTATGAGATTATGTGTTCCTAATGTGAGATTTCAGGCTGATCTGTTTGTTGAGCTATGCCAAGCTTCAGCATGATTCAGTCAAGTTGTGCTTAATCTTCCCTTATTTACTCTGGGTAAGGGTGAGTCACGGAGCATGTCTCTAGTCCAGTCTGCTGAACTAATTTACCCCAAAGAGTTTGATGGACTGATGATCTGTTTTCTCTGAATGTCCAGAGTTTATTTACTTATATCATTAGATGGAGTCTGGATCATATACAATAAATATCTGTAGCCATGCTAAGGACCAAGTCTCTCTCTGGAGAATCACTGGGGACAGAGAGGACCTTGGAGGCAGTCATAGCTTCTTGTTGGTCCTGACCAAATCATGCCAAATGTTTTGTCACCTGTCCATTAACTCTGTGTTATTTTTATCACAGAGAAGAGCATTTTGGCCTACTACCCGAGTCTCTGGCCCTGGGCCGTGTGGATCAGGAATGAAGGGGGAATATTGCCATCTCATGCAAAGATGTAAAAGCCTGGACAATTTGCCTGTGGCTGGGAGTGACTCCAGCCGCCAAGTATCTCCGTCTCCCAGGGTCCAATTTTTTGTAGCCTCTGGGGAGATGGGAACATGCGGGTGGAATTTGGGGGCTGTGTCCTCAATGCCTTTTTCTTAGCACTTAGAGAGGATGTCAGGTCTCTTGTATGGAAAGCAGTGAGAACTGGTCTGTAGCCTGATGTTGTAGGTTTAGGGACCTCCTAGCTTCCCTGGATTGGGAGAAATGTGGAGTATGGGCCTTCCAGCATGTCAATGTCTAGGTGTGCTGGGGACTAGAGGGGTCCCCAGAATGAGAGACTTTCAGAGCCCAAACCGGGAGAGTTCTGGGCAAGCTTGGTCAAGTTGGCCACCCTAGTTTTGGTGTTCCTTGACTTTGGCAAGTCAGGCCTTAAGATGTAGCCAGAGCTTTGGTTGGAATGAGAGGGTAACACTTCCCTTCCAAGCAGCTGCTGCCCCGGGTTCTGGGAAGACAGACTCCCCATCCGCCCCCACCATTGTGGGAATGAGAATATGCTCACAAGTTCTGCCGTGTCCCAGGTTTTCACCGCAAGGCTTACCCCAGGTACACAGTGCCTACACAGCGCCTTTTTCCCTCTGCTCAGGGGTGGCAGCAGGTTTCCCTGTCAGCTGGGGGCACTGCCAGGCTCTTGGCCCACCCTAGGAGGTAGAGAAATCAATAATCTGCATACGGAGATGGATGAGCCGAAGCAGCTGTCATTGGGAAGATGGTGTGACCCTGCTGAGGCTGGATGTCAGCTCCCCTGAAACCCTGATGGTCTGAAGCAATTTCAAGCTGGCAGCAGTTTTTGAATTTATCTCCTGGGGGGAATTGTGAGGTGTTTGTTTGTTTGTTTTCCTTTTAAGGGTAAAAATCAGAAAAATATGGTGAGCTCTTTGGTTATAAAGGTAACATAACAACCAGAATCTATCAGACCCTGATGAAGAGTGTGGACTCTAGAGCCAGACTGCTGGGGATAAGGTTCTGACTACTTTTTGTTTTATTTTATATTTTATTTTGTTTGTTTGTTTGTTTGTTTGTTTTAGCTGAACCATCCTGCCACCTGTTGGCAGCTCAACAGCTGCTCAACTTGGGCCAGGAATCCAACCGGCAACCCTGTTGCTCAGAACTCACACTCTTGGGCAAGCTCTTAACCAACTGAGCCACTCGGCCGGCCCTAGGTTCTGACTACTTTTTCATTTGACCTTGGGTAAGTAATATAACCTCTCTGGGCCTCAGTTTCCTAATATGTAAATAGGCACACTGATAGGGTGGCTATGAGAATTAAATTCGTTAATACACCAGAAAATTTAAAATAGAGCCTGGCACATAGTATTTACTCAAAAAAATATCCATTAAACTAGATAGAAACAGCTGAGTCAAGCATGTCCGGCCACTTTGTCCAGTGATATACAAAGTTGTCTTGTCATCAGGATTACATACCAGTGAGAGGCTCTACTCTAGGAACTGTGGTGGCCTGTCACCTCTGCCAGCTGTTCTCACTGCATCTCAGCTGCATCCCTCATTCTCTCTTGCTGCCTGGTCACTGCCTTCCAGGCTGGTGTGGGCATGCTGCACTTCCTCTTTTGAGTGTGGACTGAAGTTGAGGCTGTAGAGTTTGACCAAGTCCTACCAAAGGCCTGGGTTGACAGAAGGTCCATGCAGAAACGATCACTAACCATTGGTGGGCAGACATGAAAATTCAGGGACCTCGATGGCAAAGGCCCTTCCACAAGGTCCCCTCCTGGTTGGTCTTCTGCCCACCATGCTGGAAGGCAGGCTCACCTCCTCCCAGAGGATGGTTTGGACCACCCCCTCTCACCCAATGCTGGACTCCAACAGCCTTCTCTAGGCTCCAGCAGGAGGAAATTCATGCACTTTCTTTTACTCCATCTCGCAGTCACCACCACAAGATCTGCAGGTCCACAGCCTCTTTGGGTGCTTCTTAGGGCAATATGTTGAATTTCAGCTCTTATATTATTTTAGATATAGCACTAATTTTACTTAAAACATCTTTCTAAATTAATCCTGAGCAAATAAATTTAATAGGAGATGTTTCTGAAATCTTATCTTTGGCCTGAATTCTCAATCTATGTCTTTATTAATAGACCAATATTTTCTTTAAAAAGAATTGTTTAGAGTCTCTAATTGAGTATACAGTGCCATAATGGCACAAACTCAACTTTCCCATCATGCACTTGACAATGTTTCAAATTTATGTTTGGTAAATGTGTTTTTAATACACAATGTTTCACTGAAGCTGAAGAGCGGTTCTATAGATCCTGGATGGTATAAAACATTTAGTGGTGTCAGAGAAATTTTTACTGCACCATTCACAGTCAAGGAACAGAAAATGCCCTAGAATTATTTCTTAGAAACATCTGTTTCAATCTGTCATGTTTTCCACGCATATTTGCAGTATTGTGATATCCGTGGCCCCTTAAATTATTTTATTCTTGATTGTTTTTGTAAGTGGTCTACTAACACTGTTTATAATCCTTCTCCAGTTGCGTTATCTACCGGAAAAAAAAATCGCCAAATATGTTTACATATAGAAATATTTGCATTTTGGTAATCTACAAGTCTAACAAAAATTGTGATCTATGTAATTATATTCATCAGGGGTTGTGTCTGAAATACGACAACATTGAGTTTAATAGCCAAAATAATGAGTAATATTTAGTGCTTACTTTATTCACACTGATTTCATTCATTGCATCTGCTATAATTTTAATTATTTAGTTTTGTATTTCACCCCCTAAATAGGTGCAATACTATCTCATGTCAATATTTACATTATGCATAAAAGTTCTGCCATAATATTATCAAATTTTGCTCTGACTTCTGCCAAATGGATAAATTTCCCATTATCATGTTCATGCTCATAAAGTTTCTTGGATGCTCCTCTGAACACTAGGCCTTGCTTGCCAAAAATTAAACCATGTATAATCTGCATTCAACAACAGCACAGCAATTTTTTTTTCTCATTTTTGTAATTTACTTGCAGTAGCTATAATTTTTTTTTCTTTTAATAAGGTTTTTAAGTATTCAGCTTTTCAATACTATTAGTCAGACTAGGTCAAGGAATGCTTTGGGAACAGTCAATGGCAAGACTTTGGTGGTCTGACACAACCAAAGTTGATATCACTTTCATGTAATACCCACTGCATGTCTGGGTGGTTTCTAAGGGCAGCTGTCTTTCATGTTGTGACTTACTGATTCAAGCGGACAGAGACATAGCCATTCTTCAACCCTGCCACCTGGGACAAATGGCCTCCTCAGTCGGTGTAGCAGGCAAGAATGCAGGAGAATCTTGGACCAGCAATCAAATGCTTCAGCTCAGAAACAAAGTGATCAATGCTGTTCACCAAACATTGGCCAGACCTAGTCACCTGGCCTCTCCTGATTGCAACGAGAGCAGAGATGTGTAATTTTCATGCTTGTTGTGCATTTTATTTTATTCGTGTTTGCAAAGAATGTGTGATAAATGCTGCCAGTCTTTGCACCCATTTCTCATTTCTCATTCTTAACTATCTCCAAAGAATTAGCAATATAGACAAAAATACAGAATCCTTTCAGGAAGTATAAAGTAACCATGATCTAGTGATTTTTTTCATTGTTTAGAAGAATTCATGTGTAATAAGTTTATGAAAGCTTACTGTGTCTAATGTATTTTGGGAAGTTAAAATGTCTTATTTGAGGTAAAATATATATATATATATATATATATATATATATATATATATATATATATATATATATATATATATATCTCAAGTGTATCCTCATATGTAATATTCAAATTATGTGGTCTTGCCTGGGCTTCCTTTTGTGCCTATGGCCAGCTGTGGGTCGCCTTCGCTGATCTTGACTGGGCTCTTCCACATGTTTGGGGTCTCGACTGGGATGACTAACTCTGGTCCACATGGTCTCATATCCTCCAGCAGGCTAGTTCAAGTTTGCTCGCATGGATGAGGCCGAAGTCTCAAAAGAAAGGGCAAAAGCGTATAAAGTCTTTTAAGGTCTGGGCTCAGAACTGGATAGCATCTCTTATACTAGATTCTATTTGCCAAAGAAAGTTACAGGATGAGCCCAGCATCAAGGAGATAGGAAACAGGCTCTACCTCTTGACTGGAAAAGCTACAAAGTCATATTGCAAAAGATATGGATACAGGGAGGAGTAAAGGATTGCTGCCATCTTTGTAACACCTCACAGCTTCCCCTTAGAATTGAGGTGGAAGTCCATGGGGATTTTTGGGCTAGAGGACATCTGAATTACAGACCTGGGCTTGCTCAGAATCACCCTTGCCCCTAGGACTGGTCCTTTGACCTTGACCATGTTCAGTCATGCCAGTACCATGGCAGTGGGTACAGCCAAAGTTCAAGCTGGACACAAAGAGTGTGAGAAGGGCCTACATATGGCTGCTAAAGCTCATGAGGAACTGGGGGAAGGTACTGTTCGGAAGTCTCCTGACTAACTTTCTCCTTCCTAGCCTCCTGTTTATTGGTATCACTTCCCTAGGACCGCCAAATGCAATTAAGTCACTCTTGAGTGGACTCCCCATCAGGGGAAAATGGCTACAATATTTGCTCCCTGAGAGTGACTAAGGGAGGGCGGAAGGGAAGAAGAGAGGATCATTGAGTTCATCCTGGCCTTGCTGTGACCAAAGCTCATTCTGCCCATCTTTTTTAACTAAGAAGGGGAGCCCCAACATATAGATGAATAACAAGAAAGAGTTGTGCAAATCATCCTTCATGTATGCCAATTGAAGCCAGTTTCTGTGCCTCACCTCTCAGTGCCATCTCAGGAGGAGATACTTGGCTTCACGGACAGAAGTAGGAGTAGAGAGCCCACTGAGTAGATAGAGCTACCCTGTTCAAGAGATGAGTCCCTATCCTAAGTCATATTGAAAGGGGGAGAAACTTTATTATGCTCCCTCAAGTGACATCAAGCCTCCAGCATCTCTAGGGGTCCCTGGATCCCACGGGGATGGATAAACCAATTTTGGGGCACTCTGAGAAAAGAGGGCTTTGTGCAGAAGTCCTGGGCTTAGAGTTCCTGGGCATGGGGTCCTAGAAGACACCTAGAGTTGTATAGTATTGCTTCCAAACTGCTTTTAGCCTTAGTAAAACATTCAATGGAAAACAAAAATGTACAACATTTCATCTTTACTTGAGCAGGAGGCGTTTGGAAATGATCCTCAAGCCAGCCTGTCTTGGCTATATTCCAGGTTTCTCTTCTGTAAAGAAGGCTCTTGCTACCTTTCCTTTTTCACTCACATGGGGGTGTTTTTTAGGATGAAATATGGAAATAGGTGTGAAAGAAACTTTGGAAATATGAAGCATTCCACAAATACAATGTATTTTCATTTGTTTGTTCATTCATGCCTTGATTACTTCCAAACAGAATTTGAGACAGCTCACAAGATTAATATGATGAAAACAAGTCTCCAAGCTACTATCACAGAACTGTAAGAAAAAGCCAAGTAATAAAAGGCATGGGGATGAGGAAAATTATATCCAAAAACCAGGCTGAAAAAGGTTTCTTCTACTAAGCATAAAATTTAGCTACTGGAAGATAATAGGATAGACATGTATGTATAGCGATCACTAATGTTTGCTGAGCACCATGTGTGTGCAAGACACTGCAGTTCAATTATGTGAGCCAAATCATTGTTTCTGAGCTTTTCAATAACCAGAATTAGCAGTCCAATAAAATAAATCTGCTTACATTCATCACTTTTTCTGATCTTGAGGTCTGAGATGAATCTTTATATAAGGAACATCTAGGAATATATTCAAGAATATCCTCTAAAGTAGTTTATTCTGTCCATGTTCTAGGTAAGATGGAGTGAGACCCTGTGTCTCCCAGTGAAATGCAGCTATAAAAACGAGAAAGAATTTGTGGGATGCTATTGGAGGACTCTGGAAAGAAAATAGTAGTAGGCTAGAAGACTAGAATTTAATGTACCATCAGACTGGCAGTGAGCTTACCACTCTTCACAGCTTGCGCTTATAGGTGAGTGCAGTTCTGGGAGGCTCACAGCAGAAATCTGGGGGAAAGCAAACTCCAAATTTCTAACCGGGGAACTGAAAAGGGGAAACCCCAGGGAGTTGAAAAGTATCAGAGAGATCATGGAGAAGGTGACCATTTGGGAAAGTGACCACATATGAACTGGAAGGCTCACATGAGCTGCAGGTGTGTGAATCTGATCCTAAACAGCAGACCAAACACTAACAGGTAGAACATTGCCCAGGTCCCAGACTAACCAACAGAGGGTGCATATAGATCTAAATATATTGCAAAGGCATTGAAAACTGAACTGATATTGGAACCACAGCCCACAGAAGACAGGTTGGAATTTGAGGCCTGAACTTAATCAGGTTCATCATCTGCTTTATGACAAAAATAACAACATTCTTCATAGGATTTAAACAAGATCCAAAGTCTTGTAACATAATAATCAAAATGTCCAAGACACAATTCAAAATTACTTGGCCCATAAATAACCAGACAAACGTCAACTTGCCTGGGAAAAGACAAATAATAGATGCCAATGCTTAGATGACACAGATGTTGGAATTATCTGACGAAGACTTTAAAGCAGCTATTATAAAAGTGCTCCAAAAGTGAGGATAAATTCATATTCTCTCTCTGTCTTGCTACAGTGATTTTATTTTATTAATTTTACTATTTAGCAATGCTTTTTAATTAAAAAATTATTGGCATCAACCCAAAATAATGTAGGTGCATATTTAGTAAAAAATTAAGTACTAAATTTCCATTTCTCAAGAAAGTTGATGATGAACATGTAATGTACACAAAATTGTTGTCGACATGTGGGTTGTGGTAATACCACTGACTGCATGAAACCAGAAGACACATCTGCAAAAGATGTATCAGCCTTTGCTAGTTATCAATTTATTGCCTCTCAGCTTTGTATTCACCCTTTTTGTTTGCTCTGTGATACTAGATATGGTCCTTGTAAATATTTTTATTTTGTCATTGGCATGATGTTTAGCTTTTTAATTAGAGTGGTAAGTTCTCTTGACTTGAATGGAATGATAGAAAGTCTCAGAAAAGAAAAAGAAGATGTGAAGAACCAAATGGAAATTTTAGAACTGAAAAATATAAATATAATAATAACTGAAATAAAAATTCACTGGATGGGCTCAAAAGCAGAATGAAAGTGACAAAGGAAAGAGTCAATGAACTTATAGATCACTAGAAATAATAGATAATATGAACAACAAAAAAAGGGTTGGTAAAGTGAAAAGACTTAGGGACCTGTCAGGTAATATCAAAAAGTCTAATATTTATGTCATCAGATCCCAGGAGAGGGGAAAGAGTGCGGTGCTGAAAAAAGTACTCAAATAAATAATGTCTGAAAACTTCCAAAATTTGGTGGAAGACATAAACTACAGATTCAAGAAGCTGAGTGACCCCTAAACAGATCACCCCAAAGAAATTCATGTTCAGCCATTTCATAATCAAACTACTAAAAACTAAAGACAAAGAGAAAACTTGAAAACATCCAGAAATGTTACTTGCAGTGGAACAAAAAGTTCAAATGACTGAGGATTTCTTATCAGAATACTGGTAGGCCAGAAAGAAATGGCACTACGTTTGTGAAGTGCTAAAAGAAAAGAAGTATCATCCAAGAATTCTATATCCAGTGAAAATATACTAAAAATAAAATAAAGGACATTCTCTGAATAAGCAAAACTAAGAGAGTTTGTTGCCAGTAGATTTACTCAAAAAGAACAGCTAAGGAAATTCTCCAGACAGATGAAAAAAATTATACCAGATGGAAACTCAGAACAGCAATAGTGCAAATGGTAAGATTTAATTTTTTTTTATGGCAGAGTAATACTCCATTATATAAATGTACCACACTTTCTTTATCCAATCTTCTACTGATGGGCATTTTAGTTGTTTCCATATCTTGGCTATTGTGAATAGTGATGCAATAAACATAGGGGTGCATATATTTTTTTGAATTAGTGTTTTGGATTTCTTTGGATAAATACCCAGGAATAGAATTGCTGGGTCATATGGTATTTTTATTTTTAACTTTTTGAGGAACCTCCATACTGTTTTCCATAATAGCTGCACCAATTTGCAATCCCACCAACAGTGCATGAGGGTTCCCTTTTCTCCACGTCCTTGCCAACACTTGTTGTTTGTTGATTTATTGATGATAGCCATTCTGACAGGAATGAGGTGATAGCAGGATTGGGGAATGGGAAAGAAGATGAAAGGATTAGAAAGTACAAAGTGGTAGTGACAAAATAGTCAGAGGGATGTGAAATACAGTATGGGGACCATAATCAACAATGTAAAGATTATGTACGGTGCCAGATGGGTACTGGACTTATCAGGGAGACTCTTCATAGATTGTGTAGATGTTTGACCACTGTGCTGTACACCTGAAGCTGAAGTAGAATAACATTGAATGTCAACTATAATTAAATACATATATATATTCTCACACACAGGATGTGAAGTACAGCATAAGGGATATAGTCAATGGTATTGTAACAGCTATATACAATGTCAGAGGGGTAGTAAACTTGGGGTGGGTATCACTTTGTGATGGATATAAATATCTAATCATTATGTTGTTTTGCATGCCTGAAACTAATAGTAAAAAGACTGAAAAAAAGAGAACATCAAATAGTGAAGGGAGAACAACAGAAATGTTAAGTGACTAGAAACAGTTTTATTGAAAATGCAAAGGTATTCCAATTTTGGCTTTTTCTTACATCAGCCCTGAGGGTACTCCAAGGGCATTTGTTAAAATCCATTTTGAAAAATCAATGCTGATGAGAGGTGGGGGTCACGTAGAATGTAAGACCATGTCAGACGGTGTCACTCCTCTGTTCATTGGTGTTGCATCTCACTCAGACTCTAACACACTGGTTCTATGTGATCTGATCTGTCATTACATCTTTAACATCTTCTCTTACCATTCTCCCCTTTCTTGCTCCTCTGCAGATAAACTGACTCTCTCCTTTCCATCTCAGGGCCTTTGCATTTGTTGCTTCCTCTGCCTGGGTCTCTTTTTCCCTGGATGTCTGCAAGCCTGGCTTTCCCATCTCCATAGGTCTTTGCTCAAATGTCAACTTTTTTTGGAGAATTTCCTTGACTAGTCTATTTTAAACTGAAAACTCTTTTTACCCTAGCACTCTCTATCCTCATTTCCTACCTTATCTTTCTCATGGACTTACCAACATTACCATAGTATGTATTTACTTATTTATTTATTGTTGCCATATTCCACTTCCTGAAGACAGGGATTTTCTCTTTGAGTTTACTGCTTTATGCTTAGCACCGTACCTGGCCCTTGGCAGGTAGATTTGATGTCAGTGCTTTTTAACTTAATAAAAGTTTATAATTCATAGAAGTAAGCTACTAAGTTAAATATCTCTTAGTAAATTAGAATAACCATTGTCCAAAGTGGCTCACATAGTGGACATATTACTAATTTAGAGTGTGGACACTGGGGTTTATATGTCCAGTTTCTCCCCTTCCTTCTGGTGGCAGTTGGCTCATTTGGGCAGGCAACTGTTCCTCTCCCCATCTCTAACATATGGTCCCAGTAGGAGTTCCATCTCACTCCCTGACTAATAGCTGGTCTAGGGCTGGGCACTAGACCAACCCAGTCCAGTCATAGTCTCTTCTCAGGACTCTTAAATGGGAACTAAGCAGGAAGATGTGAAGCAGGAAGCTGTCCCTGTCACATGGAAAGGACTTTCTGCAGGAATAGAGAATGAAATGATAGCTAGTCTTGCCTCATTCAGTCCCTGGAAGTAGTCATCCTCCAGGACTAACACCATCCATGCCCTATCTGTCATTTGACTGTGTGAGCCAGTTAATTTATTTTTGCTCAAGCTACATTGAGTTGTGTTTCTGTCACTGCAAAAAGCGTTCTGAATAATACAGTTTACTTGAAACTTTAACTATCATCATCAGTAGCAAATACATTCTTGTATATGAACAGTGTGCTAGGATCTGTGGTGGAAAAGAGAATGGATAAATGAGATAAAAGTTCCTATTATCAAGAGTCTTTCAGTCTAGTTGAAAAGACATTTATACCCAGAAATGTCATTTCAAAACTCCAAATGAGCATTACAAATAATATGGGCTTTGAGAAGAAATGGAAAAAAATCACTGTGGGCTTAGGTAATTAAAAAAGATTTCATGGAGAAGGTGACAATTAACTATGGCAGAATAAAGGTTGAAATAGTCATAAGCAGACAAGAGAGAGGAAAATACTCTGGGTAGAGGTAAATTATATAAACAAAGGCAAAAATTCAGGTATGCTTGAAGAGATCATGTAGGTTAGTCTTGGAGATAGGTTATATGGTTTACAAAGTGCTCTCACATCATCTCATATTTTCACAATAATTCAGTGAGGTTGTATATTATGAGTTATCCATTTCAAAGATTGTTCTGAGACATTCAACGGCTTCCTCAGGCATACACAACCTAGTAAATTGCACATGTAGAATGTAAACCAAATGTTTTGGTTGAAGTGGGAGACATTAAATGCCAGGTCAGAGTGAATTTTTACCATCATAGCAAAAGACATCAGCTAATACTCAACAAGAATTTCCTAATATCATCAAATTGTCAGTGAAATGTTCTCAGTTGTCTTTTAAAAATTTTTTGATGTGTTTAAATCAAGATTCAATGAAGATTCAAGTACGTTTTACAAATCAAATTTAGTCAACAGGTCTTATAGGTCTCTTTTAAAATTTATAGGTTTCCTTCTGTCTTTTTTTCCTTGCATTTCCTTTGCAATGTCCTGGAGTTTTAATCCCAATGGTGTTGATTAAGATGTTATTTTGTTCCCTTTATATCTTGGAAACTGTGGTTAGATCTTGAGGCTTGATTAGATTCTGGTTCATTTTTTGAAAATTACTTCATAAATGGTGGTGTGTGCTTCTAAATGCATCACATCAGGAGGCATGCAATGTTTGGTCATCTTTCTGTCATTTTAAGATTTATCATTGGATTCAGGTATTATCAACTTGATTCATTCATTATGAAGTTTTTCCACCGTTTTTCACCAAATAGTTTTAGCAGCTATTGACACTGAGATAGTATATTGGGAGAGCAGCCACTAATATCATCTAGTCCAATTATTACATTGGGAGCTGCAAATGGTGATATTCTGCTACTCTAATATCTTCTTAATTTATAAACTTGAATCCTTCTGTAAAGACTTTTCCCACATCAATTATTTGGCTATCTGAGAAAGTAAAATAAATGTTTAAGTCTTCATAAGTTTTCAGAATAATAAATTAGATCCCTAGCATACTCCAAAGGTGACCAATTAGTTTATTTTTATTATGAAATCATGAATTTTACTATTTTTGATATGTTTGAATCCATTGAGATTACTATTAATTTTGACTGTCCCAACTTTGGTCAGTGGGAACCCCTTCAAGTTGGCTCTGGGTCCTTTTTCCATGATCTCAACAATCTTTAGTATCTTCCTTGCTTTCCAGGCTTATCATGTACATTTCCTGCTCCAGACCTGAAGTCAACTATTTCATGAAGAGCTCTGATTCCTTTTAGTGGAAAATAATATTTAGAGACAACAATCTGGGCCCTAGGGGTGCTCATTATTTCTAGGTAGTTCATTGTCTCTAGGTATTTTCAGCAGACAGAGATGGAAAATAGGTAATCTTTTTTTTTTAAAGAGAAAATATATCCTGAACTCATGCTAAGAATTCAAATTTAAAACTGCATGATTTTCACTTAATTTAATTTTATATTTGTATCTTATTTTGAAAATCTTGAATCTTGAATTGAATGTTATTTGCTTTATTTTATATTTCAGAATAACAGTAGAAATGTTATTCATGAAAAACAGTTTAATATTTCTCTTCAGGTTTCTTTTTAATCCTTAGGCTATATCTCACTAGAGCTGTATAATCAGATTAGTGTGCTTTGAAGTCATTTGAAATAATTTTTCCCTATGTGATTAAGCCACCAAATTGTTACATGAGCTTAATTGTTTTATTTACTTTCAATTTTTAAGGGTTACATTTTTCTATTTGATTAATTTTGTTCTATAATTATGTAAAGCACTTCCATTGCTCCATAAAACAAGGTACTTTCAGAGAAGTCTTGTTTTTTCTCTGTCTTCTCCATTTTATTTCCTCTCTCAACTATTAGTAGGCATTATTAATTTTAGTTATCTTGCATTTAAAAAATATATAAACAATATGTTAATATACAAATAATCTCTTTGTCAGATAAAATGTAATGCAGAATAGAGAAATACTTCATAAGTGGTGTTGTGTGCTTCTAAATGCATCACATCAGGAGGCATGCAATGTTTGGCCATCTTTCTTTTTTGTCATCTTAAGATTGATCATTTAATTCAGGTATTATCAGCCTGATTCATTCATTAAGAAGTTTCCCATCACTTTTTCACCTAATGGGTTTAACAGCCATTGACAGTGTGATAGTATATTGGAACAGTACATAGTATTCTGTACCGTTTTTTTCCCATGTGTTAATATGTCCTAGAGATCATTCCACAGTAGGTGGTAGAAATATTTCTCATTTTTTTTAGAAGTCCAATGCACCATCCATTGCTCTACAGATTTCT
Organism: Aselliscus stoliczkanus; assembly: GCA_033961575.1. Lineage (NCBI taxonomy): Eukaryota > Metazoa > Chordata > Mammalia > Chiroptera > Hipposideridae > Aselliscus > Aselliscus stoliczkanus. The sequence goes on from CM066731.1 coordinate 33,537,402, forward strand.
CATTCTTTTTTAAATCTGCATGGTAATCTATTGCATATTTTAATAATAATAAACTCCATAATTACTTAACCAGTTCCCTATTGATAGGAATTTGGGTTGCTTCCAATTCTTTGCTAATATAAACAGTGCTGCAATTAATAACAGTCTTGTGCACACATCCCTTCATACATTTGTTAATGTTTGTTTGGTATACATTCTTACAAGTGGGATGGATTATTCAAAAGGCAAACGCATATGTAATTTTGCTAAGTATTGCCGAATTCCCTTCAATAGGGGCAGTACCATTTTGCATTTCCAATTGCAATGGATTGAGTGCTTGCTTCTTCACAGCCTCCTTATCAGAGTATATTGTCAAACTTTTGGATTTTGCTTGAAAAAAATGGCATCTCAATGTTATGTTATTTTACATCTTTTTAAATTAAATTCCATTTTAGGTTTTTAATCCCCTAAAACAGCTCCTGGCTCATTGTAGCCATTCAATAATTACTCTTTGAATTCATAAAAGTATGAAGTTGTATTTTAGGAAGACTAATCTAGCTGCAGAATATAGAATAGTTTGGAATATGGAGAAAACAGAGACAAGGAGCACTTATGAATTTCAGGACACAAGCTCAAATCATAAGAAATGTAACCATTTTTCTACAATTCTTATTTTATATTTTCTCTTCTCCGCTTGGGGGAGGTATGGATTTAGTAATCTGTGTCAATTCAGATTTTTCCCATCTCCCCACCCCTCAGATTGTGTCAGAATTCCAGAATCTTGGGGCATGGCTACAACGGAGGGGGTAGGACACCCCCTCCAGGTCCTTTGTCATCATTTGCCTACCTCAGCATCTCCTGAGACACCCCTCCTGAAAGACCCTCAGTCATAGAGTCAAGGAATTTACAGCTGTGTATGGCCTCCTTCACCTTCATTCAAGGAGCCTTTTTCAGTTGGCCTTTCTAGGGAAACTAAGGAAATCTGGCTGCTCTCCCACACCCACTGAGGGCCACAGAAAACTAGAAAAACATTTGAGGTCTAATCTTCTAGACACACTATTTAGCCATTTTTACTCTTCAGTACCTGGGCTGTGCTGGGCTCCTTCCTGAGGTATGTTTCCTCTGCTCTGAAATACCTCTCAAATCTATCTAGGGCTCAGCCTGTGTGGGAGAAAGGAACAGGGTTTCTTCTCAGGAACCCACTGGTTTCGCCACACCTTCCCCAATGTCTGGAAGAGGGACTATTCATCTCATGGGGAAGAAGGGTGTGAGAGGGAACTGTCTCTGCCTGAGCCCCTGTCTTCAAGCCTGATCTGGCTTTTGAACTTTATACTGAACTTGATGGTTTTGTTAAACTCTAACAACTGCTCTTCAAGCAATGAATGGATGCCTCACAATCTAGTTTGAATGTGGGAGAGCCACAGGAAAAAAGAAAAAAAAAACAGGAATGGAAGGGGGAACCTCAGTTAATATCTGCAAATATTATACTGGTTACATCAGTTAAGAGCATATAGCAATGGCCAGGTATGACGTGATGAGAGGTGGAATGAGACATTGGCTGAGGGCTTAGGGATGATTGATGGAGGAAAGGAGTAAAGATTCAGGAATAAGGCTGGGATTTGGAGCTGCCCAAGCAGAAGAATGATAGTGCAAGTGACTGAATGAGGCCAGCTGGAGGGTGGGCATGCTGATTCTGGGAGAAAGATAGCAAACTTGGCTTTAGGTTTGGGTGAAGTATAGAGGTAACAGTCAAATCCATGAGGGGGATGACTGAGATCTCTTCTTTCTGGAAGATGGGAGAGAGTTGCTGTCTTATGGCTGTCTTGGAACACTTGTATAATTAAGAGAAAGGGAGACAAAGGGAAGAGTTCAGACAACCCAAGTTTTTTTTTTCTGTTTTTAAAAGATTATATTGGGGGTGGGGGCAGCCGAGTGGCTCAGTTGGTTAAGAGCTCGCTCAAGAGTGCGAGCTGAGCTCTGAGCAACGGCAGTTAGATGCCCAGTCCGAGCTGAGTTGCCGTTGAGCTGCCAACAGGTGGCAGGATGGCTCAGCTGAAAAAAAAAAAAAAAAAAAAGATTTTATTGGGGAATCAGGGAAGGGGAACAAACAAATTGCTGTCCTTTTGTTCTTCAGTCTAGTTGTGGAGGACGTTGCTTCACTTGCCCATGTTAGTATTATCATTGTGCTCTTCCCAGCTGAGGCACGTTGGTTGCCGGCCATTGGATGGCCAGCCACTCACTGTAGCTCGTGGCAGCCCACTGCAGCTATGCCATCATCAGCAATTCACAGCAGCCCAGCTCCAGGTCGAGCTGTTGTTCACCATCTTAGCTGTAGAGGGCGGAGTGTCACTGAATATGGGATCTGAACCAGAGCCCTGCTGCTCAGAGCTGGCATCCCAAGCCAACTCTTAACCAACGTGCCACTTGGCCAAGACAGGCCAAGTCTTTACAGGGTCAAGCACTGTGTAAATATGTCCTTCCTCCCAGGGTGTGCTCCCACCCTGTATACTTGGGAGGAGGATTCACTTCAGAGTGTTTGATAAATATACCAGCTTGGTCTATACATGCATCTGATTGTCCATCTGCTGCCCCAGCTGTGCCAATTAAAGTTATGCCTCCTTAGGGATAATTAAGATTGTACTTTTTTTCTCCCTACAAATACAGCTGTTCCTAAAATAGGTCTTGTTTATTCTCCATTTAATGTAACAAACATTCATTGTGCACCTAATATATGTGATGTGATTGGGTGGAACAGAAGTTGCAAACTGCTAGCTCATAGGCTATATCTGACCCCAGGACTTCTTTGTTTAACCTGCATAGTGTTTATTTGTTTTGCTTTTATTTTTAACAAATTGCCAAAATTAAAAAATCGGGACATTTCACCTAAAAATGTGTGTTTCAAGCTCTTCTTGAAAAATCCATTTGGCTACAGTAGGCTTGCATTTCCACATGGTAAAATCCACTAGAAGTGCCTCAGGAAGACAGGCACTTCCTGTCTTATGATAGACCTGCTCCTTGTGTCTCATCTACACTTCTGGTCTGAGTCCTGTGATCCTTGGTGCCTGAAACCCCTGGCTTGTTGGGTCAATGCGCTGTACTAGCTTTGGTAACAAACAGACACAGGCTTAACTCTTTTCTGGGTCACCTACCAGCGACCTTGGGCAAGTACTTTACCCCTCAAAGCCTCAGTCTCCCCATCTGTAGAATGGTGATGATAATAGTGCCTCATGCTTACCTCCCAGGGTGAGGGACAAATAAGATAATGCATATGTAGCAATTACTTAGCAAGATAAATTCCCTGCTAACCATATTCTGCCTTTCCAAGGCAAGTAAGAGCACAAGCAATTGTGATCCAAGGCAGAACCCAAGGGAGGGAGGGTCTGTGCAAGGGAGGTTAGGAGCAGGCAGAGTCCCTCAGGCTGTGGGATAGAGAAGGCTCATGATGAGGAGGGAGCCTTGGGGCCTGGATTTCTTTCCTCTTCTGTGGGAGGCAGGCAGCTCAACTAGGCCTGCATGGACTTTGAAACCCTGCCATGCAAGACTGAGCCCAAGCCCTGGGACGGCTGGCCCCCACCCTCTGTGCTGTGATTCCAGGAACTGGGCCCTATCAGTTGGGCCCAGGTTCAGGAGTCAAGTTTCTTGCCATTTCTCCTCAGTCATGTGGCCGCTGGAGTGGACAAAGTAGGAGGGAATGTGATTAGCTGTCAGGCCACCTTCCAGGCAGGGGGAGTGGGAAAGTGTCTCAGAGGGGAGAATGGTTAGAATGTGGATGGAGATGATGGGAGCCCTGGGCCAACTGGGCAGACCCCACCTCAGCGAGCAGCCCTGGCAAGTCTCAGGTCAGAGAGCTAAACAGGCCTCCTCTCAACCAGATCCCCACCCCCACCCCCACTCCCCACCTCCTCACACCTTAGAAACACAGACCATTCTCAGGAAGGTTTGTTCTGGGCTGGGAAGGCAGCCTAAACTTGGAGGCCTTTTTCTCCCACCACTCTGGGCCCGGGACCTGCTAGTCTGACTTCTGGGACCCTGGGCTGAGAAGGAAGTGTGCCTTTTAAACAAAATGATATGCATGCTGAAATAACATAGAATGCTGCTCGTCATCAAATGTCCAAATAATGTGCATTTATGCACAACATCTTTCTTCTAAGGAACCCCAAAAACGAGCCTATTGAGTACCACATTCATTCTCCCCGCTTTTGAGGCAAGGAGAAGCAGATCTGCCACTGACAGGCCTAGAGGCACAGAAAGGCCAAGAATGCTGCTCAGAGCCATACAGAATCACCATGAGAACCAGAGTTGAACACATTCTCCTGATCCCAGTCTGCACTCAATTCACCAACCTCACGCCTCCCCAGGTCCCACCTTTATTTCTTTGAAAAGCATGGAGATCCTTCCCCTTTAGGGTGAGGTGAGGTTCCCACTTAGGCACAAAATTTAGAGGGGGAGCAAAACATTCTACACTGAAGAGAAGTAAGATTTTAGTGCAATATATTTTAAAAGTAAACATTATGCAAAAAAAAACCCCACAAAACTCCATTATGTTCAAAACATCAAACTTTTAAGTGAAGGCAAGATCCAACCCTGCACTTGTATGACTCACCTCATTTGCCTTCCCAGCCCTGCTGAAGTACACTGTCCCCAGAGACCATATGGACTGAAGGAGTGTGACTTCAGTGCCAAACAGACAAGGAGTCCATTCTACTGCTTACCAACTGGATGATTTTAGGTTAAGTGACTGAAACTCTTTGAGCACCCTTATCCTCATTTGCAAAATGGGGTCAATTAGTCAGGGTTCTCAAGAGAAATAGAACCAATAGGAGATATATATATATATATATATATATCAGATATATTTCACATACAAGATCTGACTATTAAGTTCGTGAAGTTGTTGCAATGATATTGCTAACCTTTTTTGATATCAGAGGGAATCTTCATTATGAATTTGTACCAACTGGACAGTTAACCAAGTTTACTATTTGGAAATGCTAAAAAGGCTGCATGAAAAAGTTAGACAATCTGAACTTTTTGCCAACAATTCATGGCTCTTGCATCATGACAATGCACCAGCTCACACGGCACTGTCTGTGAGGGAGTTTTTAGCCAGTAAACAAATAACTGTATTGGAATACCCTTCCTATTCATCTGATTTGACCCTCAGTGACTACTTTCTTTACCCTAAGATAAGGCAATATTGAAAGGAAGACATTTTGATGACATTCAGGACATCAAGGGTAATAGGATGACAGCTCTGATGGCTCCAGAAAAAAGTTCCAAAATTGCTTTGAAGGGTGGACTAGGTGCTGGCATCAGTGCATAACTTCCCAAAGGGAGTACAGTAAAACTTTGGATTGCAAGTAATATGGTTTGCGATTGTTCCACAAGATGAGGAAACATTTCTAATACATTTTAATGTGGTAAACAAGCAGTGCCATGCAATATAAGTAGTTTGTTTCTGGAAAAAATTATGCTCACAAACCAAGGTATTACTGTACTTCGAAGGTGACTGTTGTGATATTCAGCAACGAGGTGTGTAGCACTTTTTCTAGGATGAGTTCTCGAACTTAATTGTCTGACTTCATATATACATATACATATATATGTGTGTATAGACATTTATTTATTTGTTTGTTTGTTTATTTATTGTAAAGAATTGGCTGATGTGATTATGGAAGCTGAGAAGTCCAGATCCAAGAGAGCCAATGGTGTAGCTCCCATCAAAACCCAAAGAATTAAGAATCAGGAAAGTTAATGGTGTAAGTTCAAATTTAAGTCCAAGTATGAAGGGAGAAGACCAACATCCCAGCTCAAAGATAGGCAGAGAGAGAATTCTTTTTTATTCAGCCTTTTATTCTATTAACATGTTAGATGAGTACCAACCACACTATATAGGGCAATTTGCTGCACTTAGTCTACCAATTCAAACGCTAATCTCATCCGGAAACACTCTCACAAACACACCCAGAATAATGTTTGACCAAATATCTGGGCACCCTGTGACCCAGTCAAGTTGATATATAAAATTCACCACTACAAATAAATACCTACCTCAAAAGTTGTTGTAAGGATTACATGGGGCAGGGGGACAGTATACAAAATGCCCAGCACAGAGCCTGGCACACAGGAAGTATTCACTAAATACTGGTTCTCACCCTCATAGTTCCCACCAGACTTTTTTTTCTCCTTGTCTCTGGAGACATTGTGAACTGGAAATAATCCACTTTACCACCTAGCCTAAATGCCTGTGCATGGCAAATGAGTCATATATGTTTGTTGAATACCTAGATGGAATATGGAAAGAAAATTGATCCAGAGCTATTAATGAAGTGACTTACAGATGGAACTGGAAGAAGTAGTAGGAGCCCATTTAGAGGCCGAAAATGCAGCACTGGAGTAGGAATGTGGACCAAAAAAGATGGTAAAATTAAAATTAAAATACAAGCAATCTGGGGGGAAGTATCCTGTCTATTGTAACTTATACAATAAGAGAAAATTGATTTCCTTGTTATATGTTCTACAAGAAAAAGATGAAGAAAACCCAATGAACAACATAGACAGGTAATTCATGATGAAATATAAATGACCAAGAAGCCTAGGAAAGCATGCTCAACTTTACCAATAATCAAAGGAATATAAATTTTTCCTGTGTCAAACTATGACTTTAAAAAAAATTACAATTTCTGGGGCTAGCAAGGACCTGAGGAAACCGGCACTCTTATACATTGCTGAAAGAAGAGAAACTAGATTATGATTTTTCTGGAAGTCGACTTGAATAAAAAGCTTTAAAGATGCACAAACTCTGACTCAGTAATGACATTCCTTGAAATGACATTTATCCTAAGGTAATCATAGAAGACATGAGCAAAAATTTAGCAGGAATTCTTTATCAGGACACAGAGCAAGAAATTGTTTTGCAGGATGTTCAAAATAACCTGTGTCCAACAATAGGGGATTATTAGTCTTTTAAGTATATGTAAAGATAAGTAGATGATGTCAAAGTATTAATGGTTCTTATCTCTGGGTGATATAGATTGTGAGTTGTATTTCCTGCCTTTGGCTTTTCGTGTGCTTCAAATTTTCTACAATGAGCATGTATTACCTTTTATAATAATTTTGTTTTAAGAATGAAAGAACTTGAGTATCTGATTATCCTAGGGAGAAGGGGAGTATGGTGTGGGTGACCCTGCACCTGTGATTTTTGGAGCTGTGTTGTCCAATTCTCCAGTCCCAGGGCACTTGAAGAAGGACCAAGGGTGGAGGCAGATTTCCAGCTGCACCACAGGTCATTGCTAACCAATGTGGTCAGAGCAGTGTGGGAGGAATTCACAGAGCCTGGTGCAGGTTTCTGCAGAATTTGGCTGAGTCGAAGTAATAATAATAAAGAACAAAGTTTTTTCATAGAATGACTGCATTATCTAATACTACAGGGCCTAAGAAGAAACTTGCTAATAATGGTGTTAAGGTAATTATTCCCTTAAGATCAAATAGTGCTTATGTATCCTAGTGGATACATTTAGGGAAGTTATACAAACAGATTAGTCCATTGCTGAGGGAATACCAAACTAACTTGAATTTAACATATTTTTATGAAGGTTACTTTTCCTTGTAGGAACTTTTCAGCAATGGAGAATCCAGACCCTCTAAGGATTGTGGGGGCCCCTCTGGTATTAACCCCTGAGCTGCTTGGCTTACCCAAACTATGCCTCCCCCATACCCCTACCTGAGCAAAGCGAGGAGCAGACCAGCTGAGACAAACACCAATGATCCCAGAGACCTGGGCCCAGTGAGGCCTCCTGTAGCCAGGTCTTGGATGCTCCTGGGATCCAGCTTCTTCCTTCCATTTAACCCACCCCAAAACACCATGGGGTTCTCAGTGGGATTGTCACACCAATCTCTGAGCTTTGAAAGAATTGCAAAAGGCTAGTGGGGTCAAGGAATCCAAAGCCTACCTGGTAGAGAAATGTCCATCCTGAGGAGAGGGAAGCTGTCGTTTGTAGGGAGGTCAGATATTTATATTTACAAGTGATTTTCCAAACTGGGCCCTCCCAAAACTAAATAGGCCAGAAAAGGAAGTGGAGCCTTCCTAATCATGATCATACTCATAATCAACCATAATCATGATGATGAGGAGGAAGGCTAGGAGGAGGATGTTGATAAGGATAGCTAACATTCATTGAGCACATACTCACAGTATATGTCAGGCAGTAGGTTAAGCGCATTACACATACGACCTCACTTTAGTCTCACAGGCTGAGCCCTATTCTTCTATCCACCCTGGGGAGAAGAAAACCAATGCTTAGGAAATGTAAGTAACTTGCCTGACACAGCTAGTAAGTGGCAGTTAAAATACAAATCCAGGTCTGTCTGACTCTGGGACCCAAGCTCTTAAACACCTAATGATATTGATAATGAAACCTATAGGAGAAGGTCAGTAAGGAGGAGGAGACAAGCAGTGCTCTGACACATTAAAAAAAAAAGACCAAGTAGCTCTTTGGGAAGCCAAGTGCTGAAGGTCTTGGTTCAGCTCCTGGCTGCAGAGAAAGGTAAATCCCTTTGCAAGACAACAGACTTCCTGTTTCCTTTCCTGGACTAGGTCTGCTCAGCGAAGCGCAGCTCATTTTCAATCTGTGGTTTCTCTGGAGCAGTTGCTTCTTCTGCTGGCCTCTCCGGATATGAAGAATCTCTGTGACTTTAGGCAACCCTGCTAGGGACGATTCCCATTAGAAAGTAACCTGTCAGGTGTGGCTTGACCTTTATGTCCCTGAAATTATTTTTAGAAGATTTCACACAAAAGGCAGGAGAGAGTCAGGGAAACTTCATCCTGCCCAGCTGCTAAAGAAACACCCCCACCACCCCCAGGTCTGCAGTGTCCACATTCTGCAAGCTTCAACTGACACTGTGGCTGAGGCTGGGGGTACCCTAAGGCCCCAACCTGGTGAACATCTCTACTGGTCAAAAGTCTGGAACTGCTTTCAACAGGTGAAGGGAAGAAGCTGCCTCAGGACCACAATAGGGTTAGGTGTGGCCTTTAAACCTCTTGACCCACAAAGGGAAGGTGCTACAATTCCCCTTCATTTAATGCTAACAATGCCTGTTGGTGTAACAGTATACATAAGGTGTGCATAAAGTATATTTTCTTTTAAAAATAATTTGACTATTTTGTAGATCTAAATTTTGAATAGGTAATGCATTCATAGGGTATATAAATATAAATATGTTGGGCTCCAGTTCCATGTGAGATGGACTAAATATGCTTTACCCTATCTCTCCCACGACTGCAACTATAAAGCATGAACAGAATATGTGAAAGACAATTCAAAGATTGTGAAAAGTAAATTGTAGGCAGATTGAGGACGAACACCAGAATTCAAATTACCACCGAATCTTACCGGTAGTTTTACCATATTTTTTCCCTTCAGTATCACATGCCCTGAACTCAAAGCATCCAGAAACCCAAAAGTAAGCACTGTTTGGAGCAGAGAGAGCTCCAACTCTAGTTCTGGCTTAAAAAAGATTATGACTGAAACTTCAAGCAAACATGAGTCTATGGGAAGAGCTAGGGCTTATGGAAGTTCTCACACTCTATGTCATCACAAGAATCCTACAAGAGCTCTATTCTTACAAAAAAAGCTGTATGGTTATAATTGTCCCTCCCCTTAACTTCCTTTTTTCATCTATACATACTTCTACATCTTGGCACGCTTGCAGTGTGTAAATGTGGTTTACCATGTCTGTATGCACTAGTTTGCAACCTTCATCTCCCCCCCCCCCGCAAAAAATAAATCCTTTTTGGCAATGAACCACCTAGTTGAAATTCCTTTCAGTCAACAAACTCAAGGACCAAGCAAAAGAACTTCTAACGTCCTAGAGAGTGAGAAAATATCTTATTTTATTTTCTCTTATTTTCTTTCTCTTGTGCCCCAGCCCCCAGGCAATCTGGTAGTTGAAATGGCAATGACAACCCACATGAACCCATGAGGTCCAACACTCTAAGGGAGGGAAAACTTCCTCTCTGTTAGAGCTAAAGTTCCAAGGTGATGGGATGTTGCTTTTTATCCCTCTCTCTGATCTCCCAAGATAGGGGCCAATCAAGAAAGTATGTGACAGGGCCAGCCGAGTGGCACATTGGTTAAGAGCTGGTTTGGGGATGCCAGCAGCCCCGGTTCGGATCTCACATATGAGGGCCAGTAGACACTGCCCTCTACAGCTAACAACAGCTCCACCTAGAGCTGGGTTGTGAGCCCCGGCGATGGTGTAGGCTGCAGCCACTGCTGCAGTGGGCTGCCATAGGCTACAGTGTGTAGTCAGCAGCCAGCGTGAGAGGCTGGCAGGAAGCGTAAGCTGCCAATAGCCATGGTGAGCGACCATCCAGAGGCCAGTGACCGATCTGCCTCATCCGGGAAGAGCGCAATGATGATACCAACATGGGCCAGTGAAGCAATGTCCTCCGCAACTAGACTGAAGAACAGAAAGACAGCAACTTGTCTGTTCTCCTTCCCCGATTCCCCAAAGCTGTTCCCCTCCCCCAATTCCCCAATAAAATCTTAAAAAAAAAAAAAGAAAGAAAGTATGTGACAAAGTGCAACAGATCAGAGTAACTAGAGTTCCAAGATCTGGTAAGAGAACAAAAACCAAGAGCCCAGGGAAATGGAAAGTATCTGGGAGATTATGGAGGAGGAGCTTGGGAAAATGGCTAATAAAGGTGTTTATGAACTCTAGAGTTTACCCTTGAGCTGCACAATATTAATCTAATTCTTGTTAGCATCCCTAAAACTGGGAGAACCGAACTGATAAATCACTGCCTAGGCCCCAGGGTGACCACTGGGTGGTACATACCTTGGACAGATCCATAGAGCAATACAGATAATTTTGAAAACTAAACTTATATTGGAACTGTAGCCTATACAAAATGGATTGTAAATTGCAAACTGAAATTAACTAGATTAATTGTGTGCTAAAACAAAAAACATCAACATTCTCCATGGAATTTAAATAAGACCCAGAACTTCAAAACATAGTATAAACAATGTCCAGAATACAATCTAAAATTACTCAGCATATGAGTAACCAAAAAAATCTCAACTTGGATGGGGAAAGACAATTAACAGACACCAATGTTGAGGTTACATAGTTATTGGAATTATCTGACAAAGCAGCTGTGATGAAAATGTTCTAATAAGCAGTCACCAGTCCTCTTGCAGCAAATATTAAAACAGAAAGCAAAGAAATAAAAGATATAAAGAAGAATCACATGGAAATAAAAATATAATGGCATATAAAAATCTCTGTTATGTGAATAGCAGAATATAAGTAACATGAATCAGTCAATGAACTTGAAGATAGACCAATGGAAATTATCAAACCTGAATAATATATAGAAAAAATTAAGAAATAAACAGAGCCACCAAGATCTGTGGGACATTAACAAAAGGTCTAACATTCATGTCATGAGAGTCCCAGAAGGAAAAGAGAAAAAGTACTGTGTTGAAAAATATGTGAAAAAATAATTGCTAAAAACTTCCTAAATTAACTAAACATATAAACATACAGATTCAAGAAATCAAGCAAATCCTAAACAGAATAAACCTAAATAAATCCATATCTAAACACTTTGTATTTAAACTGCTAAACACTAAAGACAAAAAAAAAAAAATCTTGAAAATAGCCAGAGAAAAATGATATATTACTCACACAGAAAAAATTTGAATGACAGCAGATATCTCATAAGAAGCCATAGAGGGGAATGGCTGGTTAGATCAGCTGGTTAGAGCACAGTGCTCATAACATCAAGGTTGCTGATTCAATCCCTACATGGGCCACTTGTGGAGCTGCACCCTCCACAACTAGACTGAAACAACTACTTGACTTGGACCTGATGGGTCCTGGAAAAACACACTGTTACCCAATAAAATTTAAAAACAAACAAACAAACAAAACGCGTGGAGGCCAAAAGGAATTCTCACACTATTTTTATTTTTTTTTTTTGAGAGCAGTGTCACTGGCCCTCACATGTGCGACCTGAACTGGGGCCACTGGCTTCCCAAGCCAGTGCCCAACCACCACGCCACTAGGTTGGCCCATCTCACACTGTTTTTTAAATGCTAAAAAAAAAAGTGTCAACCCAGAATTCTGTATTCAGCAAAAATATTCTTCAGAAATGTGGACAAGGTAAAGGCATTCACAGATGAAGGAAAACATATTGCTAGCAAATATGCTTTAAAATAATTATTAATAAAAATCTCTTTGGACAGAAGAGAAATGATACCAGAAGGAAAATTGAAATATCAGGAAAGAAGGAAAAATAGAAATGGTAAACATCTAGATAAACATGAAATACTAGTCTTCTTCTCTTGTGTTCTTTAAAATGTATTTGACAACTGAAAGGATACAATCAGAATATCATCTGATGGAGTTTTCAATATATGTAGATGTAATACATAAGGCTACTCTAGCATAATGGGGAAAGGTTAAAAGGATTTATGTGGTATTAAGGTTTCTACATTCCAAATAAAGTAGTAAAATATCAGTTCTAAGCAGAGTGTAAAAAGTTAAGTATGTTATTTACAATCCCTATAGTAACTACCAAAACAATCATATAAACAGATATAACCAAAATCAAACAGATAAATTAATATGGAATGCTAAAAAAGGTCTAATAACCCATAAGAAGGCATAAAGGAGAAACAGACAAAGAACAGAAGGACTAGGAAACTGAATTTAGCAGTATGTTAGAAGCATTATCTACCATGAGCAAGTACTCTGGTTTCTCTTCAGATCGCATAAATCTTTCGCCTTTTACCATGAGCAAGTAGGATTTATTCCTGGCATGCAAAGATGGTTCGATATATGAAAACTGATTAATGGTCATACACCACATTAATAAAATGAAGGAAGAAAAGCATGATCATCTCAATTGATGCAGAAAAAGCACTTGACAAAATCCAACACCCTTTCATGATAAAAAAAAAAAAAAGGCAGGGGGTTGGGGGCTGGCCAAGTGGCTCAGTTGGATAGAGCACGAGCTCTGAGAAATAGGGTTGCTGGTTTGATTCCCACATGGGCCAGTGAGCTGCACCTGAGATGAGCTGCTGCTGAGCTGGTGAGAGTGCATGCTCTTCGCAACAAAGTTGTCAGTTCGACTCCCACATGGGATGGTGGATTACACGCCCCCGCTCCCCTCCCAGCTAGACTGAAAGCAGCAACTGGACTTAGAGCTGAGCTTGTGCCCTCCACAACTAAAATTGAAGGACAACAACTTGACTTGGAGTTGATGGGTCCTGGAAAAACACAAATGTTCCCCTTCCCCAATTCCCCAACACTGTTCCCCTCCCCAATTCCCCAATAAAATCTTATAAAACAAAACAAAACAAAACAAAACAAAAACCACTTAACAAAGTCGGAGTAAAGGAAACTACCTCAACATACAAAAGCCATTATGAAAAACCCAGATTGAATGACAAAGGACTGAAAGCTTTTCTTCTAAGGAACAAGGCAGAGATGCCTGCTTTCACCACTTCTAGTCAAATAACACTAGAAGCTATAGCCAGAGAAATTAGGCAAGAAAAAGAAATAAAAGTCATCCAAATTGGAAAGAAAGAAGTATAATAATCTCTATTTGCATATGACATGATTTTATATGTAGAAAACCCTAAAGATTTTACACACAAAAAATAGTTAGAACTAATAAATGAACCCAGCAAAGTAGCAGGATATAAAGTCAACACATAAAAATCAGCTGCATTTTTATACATTAACATGAACAATATAAAAGGAAATTAAGAAATCATTTCCATTTATAATACCATCAAAAAGAATAAAATACAGCTGGCCGAGTGGCGCGGTGGTTAAGCACTGGCTGAGGAAGCCAGCGGCCCCGGTTGGGTCCCACATATGACGGCCAGTGACACCGTCCTCAAAAAAAAAAAAAAGAATAAAATATTTAGGAATTAACTAAGCCAAGGAAGTGAAAGACTTGTACAATGAAAACTACAAATCATTGATGAAAAAAATTAAAGAAGACATAAATAAGTGGAAACACATCCCATGTTCATGAATTAGAAACAGTATTGTTAAGATATTAATACTACCCAGAGTGATCTATAGATTAAACGTAATGCCTATTAAAATCCCAATGCCTTTTTTTGCAGAAGTTGAAAAACCCATCCTAATATTTGTATCAAATCTAAAAGAGCTAAAACAATTTTTAAAACGAACAAAGCTGGCAGACTCACACTCCCTGATTTCAAAACTTACTGCAAAGCTACAGGCACTGGCACTAAGACAGACATATAAACCAATGAAATAGAATAGAGAGCCCAGAAATAAACCCTCACATATATGGTCAAATGATTTTTGACAGGAGTGCCAAGAACTGTTAATGGGGAAAAGGACTCTTTTCAGCAAATGGTGGTGGGAAAACTGGATATCCACATGCAAAAGAATGAAGTTGGACCTTTATCTAACAAACACTATGTACAAAAATTAACTCAAAATAAATCAAAGACCTAAATATAAGAACTAACACTATAAAACTCTTAGAAAAAAACATAGGGCAAAGGGATCATGACACTGGATTTGGCAATGATTTCTTGGATATGAGTCCAAAGGCACCGGCAACAAAAGAAAAAATAGACAAATTGGGCTTCATAAAAATTTTTTTTTAATTGTGTATCAAAGACACTATCAACAGAAAAAAATGCAACCCATAGAATGGAAGAAAATATTTGCAAATCATATATCTAATAATGGATTAATATCCCAACTATGTAGAGAACTCCTAAAATTCAGCAAAAACAACAAACAAGCTGATTTTAAAATGGGCAAAGGATTTGAAGAGACATTTCTCTAAAGAAGATATACAAATGGCCAATAAGCACATAACAAGATGTTCAACATCACTAATCATTAAAGAAATGCAAATCAAAACTAAAATAAAATGACAGCTCACACCCATTAGGACAGCTACTGTAAAAAAATAAAACAAGAAATAACAAGTGTTGGTGAGGATATGGAGAAATTGGAACACTTATGCATTGTTGGTGGGAATGTAAAATTGTATAGCTGCTATGGAAAACAGTATGGTGAGTACTCAAAATTTAAAAATAGAATTACCATATGACCCAGGAATTCCACTTCTCAGTATATACCTCAAAGGAATGGAAATAGGGCTTTGGAGAAATATTTGTACACCCATGTTCATAGCAGCACTATTTTGAATAAATGGATTAAAAACTGTAGTGTATGTATACAATGGAATATTATTCAGTCTTAAAAAAGGAACTGACACATGCTACCATGTGGTTGAATCTTAAAAACATTATGCTAAGTGAATATCTAGTCACAAAAAGACAAAAATTATGTGATTCCACTTATATGAGGTACCTAGACTGGTCCAATTCATAGAGACAGAAAGTAGAAATGTGGGACTGGCCGAGTGGCTCATTTAGTTAAGAGTTGGCTTAGGAGCATGAACTCTGAGCAGCAGGGCCACCGATTCAGATCCCACATGGGCCAGTGATGCTGCACCCTCTACAGCTAAGATGGTGAACAACAACTCAACCTGGAGCTGGGCTGCTGTGAGTTGCCGGTGAGGGCATAGGCTGTAGTGAGGCTGTAGTGGGCTGTCGTGAGCTACTGTGAGCCACCGTGAGCCACCATGAGCTGCCATCCAAGGGCTGGTGAGTGACTGCCTCAGCCACAAAGAGCACAATGATCGTAATACCAACACGGGCCAGTGAAGCAACATCCTCCACAACTAGACTGAAGAACAAAATGACAGCAACTTGTCTGTTTCCCTTCCCAGATCCCCCAACATTGTTCCCTCCCCCAATTCCCCAATTAAAAAATCTTTAAAAAAGAAAGTAGAAATGTGCTTTCCAGTGTTTAAGGGAAAGGGAGGAATGAGAGTTATTATTTAATGGATACAGAGTTTCAGTTTTAGAAGATGAAAAGAGTGCTGGAGATGACTGGTGGTGATGGTAGCACAATGTTATGAATATATTTAATACCACTAAACAGTGCACTTAAAATATGGTAAATTTTATATTATATGTATTTTATCACAATCTAAAAAATGAAAAAACAGGCAACACAGGGAATAAACATAAAACAAATAAAAGAATGGTAGGCCTAAATCTAAACATATCAATAATTACATTAAACGCAAATTATTTAAACATTCAAATTAAAAGACAAAGATTGTCAGAATGGAAAACAAAATGACCTAACCATATGCTGTCTTCAAGAAACTCACTTAACTATAATGATGTAAGTTGGTTAAAAGAAGTAGGTGGAAAAAGGCTTATCATATAAACACTAACCAAAAAGAAAGCTGTACAAATTTTTTTAAGAGGAACGTATTAGTGGCTATATTAATATCAGACAAAGTAAACTTCAGAGCAAAGAAAATTACCAGGGATAAAGAGGGATATTAAATAATGATAAAAGGGTCAGTTCATTAAGAAAACATAACAATCATAAGTGTGTATGTACCAAACTACAAAACTGCAAAATAAATGCAGCAACACTGATAGAAATGAAAAGAAGAAATAATCTTTGATTACACTTGGAGATTTCAACATTCTTCTCTCATTAATCAGTAGAAGAAGTAGACAGAAGATCACCAAGGATACAAAACTGAACAACAACATCAACCAAATGAATATGACAGACGTTATAGAACATGCCACCCAACAACAGTAAAATATACGTTTTCCATGTGCATATAGAACATTCACCAAGAAAGACCAGATCCTGAGTCATAAAACAAACTTTAACAAATTAAAAATAGTTGAAACTCTAACAACACTTACAAATAAAAAGGGAAAATATACAAATTACAAATATCAGAAATAAAAGCAAGGATATCACTACATACCATTTGGATAGTAAAAGGATAATAATGAAATACTGCATACAATGTACACACACAAATTCCACAACTTAGATGAAATGGAATAATTCCTCAAAAGCCACAAAGCACTAAAATTACCAAAGGAGAAATTGATAACATGAGGAGTTCTATAACTATTTTTAAAAATTGAATTTATTGTTAAAAACTTTCCAAAAAATAAATCTGTAGCCACAGAGCATTTCACTATGAAATTCTACCAAATATTTTAAGAAGAAATAATACCAATTCTACACAATCTCTTACAGAAAATAAGAAGAGGAAGGAACATTCCTATCCCATTTTATGAGACATTTTATTACACTGCTACTAAAACCAGATAAGAAAACTACACCCAATATCTTTCATGAACATAGATGCAAATATCCTCAGCAAAATGTTAGCAAACCATATCCAGGAATATATAAAAAGAACAATGCACCATGGTTTAGAGGTTTTTTGTCCTTGTAATGCAAGGCATTTTCTCTATATCATCCACCATATTAACAGTCTAAAAAAGAAAAATCACATGATCCTATCAATAAATGTGAAATAAGCATTTTGACAAAATACAATATCCATTCATCCAAATACACAAACTAGGAACAGAAGGGAATTTCCTAAACTTGATAAAGGACTCTACAAAAAAAGCCTCTACTTAACATTATGCTTTATGGTACAAGATTGAATTCTTTCCCCCTAATCGTGGAAACAAAGAAAGGATTTATACTCTTACACCTCCATTTTGACATCATACTGGAAATCATAGCCAGCCCAATAAGATAAGAAAAAGAGAAAAGGCACACCGTTTGGAAAGGAAGAAATAAAACACTCACCCTTCAAAGATGACATAATTATCTACCAAAAAAATCCCAAGGAATCTACAGACACAAAGACTCCCAGAATAAATATATGGGTTTATCAAGGTTGCAGAATACAAAGTCGATAAACAAAAAATTATTCTTTTGCAAAAAAATGAAACTAGACTTCTATCGGTCACCATATACCACAATTAACTCAAAATGGATCAAAGACCTAACCATAATTCCTGAAACAATAAACTGCATAGAAGAAAGCATAGGTACTAAATTTATGGACCTTGAATTCAAAGAGGTTCTTATGAACTTTACGCAAAAGCAAGGGAAGTAAACGCTAAAATAAATGAATTAGACTATATCAAACTAAAAGCTCTACACAACAAAATAAACCATCAACAAAACAGAGTCAACCAACCGAATGGGAGAAGGTATTTACAAACAATGCCTCTGATAAGGGGCAAATAACCAAAATATATAAGGAACTCATACAACTCAACAACAAAAAGACAAATAATCCAATTAAAAATTGTACTGAGGACATGAACAGAAACTTCTCCCAAGAAGACATACAAACGGCCAACAGATACATGAAAAAATGCTCCCCTTCACTATTGGGGAAATGCAAATCAAAACCACAATGAGATATCACCTCACACCTGTTAGAATGGTTATTATCAACAAGACAAAAAATAACAAGTGTTGGAAAGGCTGTGGAGAAAAAGGAACCCAACCCTCATACACTTTTGGTGGGAATGTAGATTGGTGTAGCTGCTATGGAAGGCAGCGTGGAGGTTCCTCAAAAAATTAAGAATCGGGGTGGCCAAGTGGTGCATTGGTTAAGAGCTGGCTTGGGATGCCAGTGGCCCTGGTTCAGAACCCACATATGAGGGCCAGTGACACTGCCCCTAAAGCTAAGATGGTGAACAACAGCTCCACCTGGAGCTGGGCTGTGTGTGTCCCAGCGACAGTGTAGGCTGCAGCGCCTGCTGCAGTGGGCTGCCATAAGCTACAGTGAGTGGCCGGCAGCCAGAGTGAGCGGCTGGCAGCAGGTGTGAGCTGCCAAGAGCTGCTGTGAGCGGCTGTCCAGAGGCCGGCGACCTATCTGCCTCACCTGGGAAGAGCGCAATGATGATACTAACATGGGCCAGTGAAGCAATGTCCTCTACAACTAGACTGATGAACAAATGGACAACGACTTGTCTGTCCCCCTTCCCCAGTTCTCCAATGCTGTTCCCCTTCCCCAATTCCCCAATAAAAAAATCTTTAAAAAAAAAATTAAAAACAGACTTACCATATGATCCAGCAATCCCTCTCCTGGGTATCTACCAAAAAAAATCTGAAAAGATTTATTCATAAAGATATATGTACTCTGATGTTCATGGCAGCATTATTTATGGTGGCCAAGACATGGAAACAACCAAAGTGTCCTTCAATAGATGATTGGATAAAAAAACTGTGGTATATATACACAGTGCAATACTACTCTGCCCTAAGAAAAGATGAAATACTGCTATTTGCCACAACATGGATGGACCTTGAGATTATTATGCTAAGCAAAATAAGTCAGACAAAAAAAGTTAAGAACCATATAATTTTAGTCATATGTGGGATATGAAACTGAAAGCAATAAAGGAAAAAGAAAAACAAATAAAGGAACAAAAAAATCAGAGACACAGACAGCAATTTAATGGTTACCAGAGGGTAAGGGGGATGTGGGGGTAGTAAAACAGGGCAAAGGGAGTCAAATATACGGTGATGGAAGGCTAACTGACTCTGGGTGACGAGCATACAATGTGATATACAGATGATGTATTATGGAATTGTATAGTTGAAATCTATGTAATTTTACTAACTACTGTCACCCCAATACATTTAGTTTAAAAAGAAAAAAAAAGGGCCGGCCGAGTGGTGCGGTGGTTAAGCGCTGGCCTTGGAAGCCAGCGGCCCCGGTTCGGTCCCACATATGAGGGCCAGTGACACTGCCCTCAAAAAAAAAAAAAAAAAAAAAAAAAAAGAAAAAAAAAGAAAACAATTATACACTGATACACTAGCAACGTGTAACGGGAAAACGATAACATTTAAAATAGCACCAATAAATGAAATACTTATGTGTATATCTAATAAAACAAATACAGGATCTGAATGCTGGAAGCTACAAAATGCTGATAATAGAAATCAAAGAAAACCTAAATAAGTGGAAAGATAGTTCATGTTCATGTATTGGCATAGTTAAATAGCAAAAATGTCAATTCTCCCCAAATTGATCTATATGTTTAATACAATTTACCAAAAATCCCAGCAGAATTTTTGTAGATATATTCAAGCTGATTCTAAAGTTTATATGGAAGGAAAAAAATCTGGAACACATAAACAATTTTGAAAAGGAAACATAAAATTGTAGAAATTGTTCTACCTGATTTTAAAACTTACTATATAGTAATCAAGACAGTGTGGTATTGGCAAAGGGATCCTCATCTCTGTATAGATTAACGTAACAGAACATCTAAAAATAGAGCCACACAGATAAGGACAAATGAATTTTGATAAAGGTGTAAAAATAATTCAATGGTGAAAAAATAGTCTTTTCAAAAATAGTTAGGACAATTGGATATCCATATGCAAAAACCCCCTAAACCTCTGAATGTAAATAAAAATTAACTCAAAATGGATCACAAATCTAAATGTAATATATAAATCTATAAAACTTCTAGAAGACAAAACATAGGATGAAATCTATATGACCTTGGGTTTACTGATGAGTCCATTCATATGGGAACAAAAATAATCCTTAAAAAAAAAAAAAGATGAACTGGACTTCATCAAAATTAAAAACAGTGTCTGAGAAAGACACTGGTGAGAGTATGAAAAGACAAACCACATGCTGGGAAAGAATATTTGCAAATCATATATCAGACAAAGGTCCTGTATCCAGAATATATCAGGAATTCTCAAACTCAACACCAAGAAAACAAACAATCCAGATTTAAGATGGGTAAAACACATGTACAGACATTTCACCAAAGTGGATATAAAGATGGAAAATAAGCAAATGGAAAGATGTTGAACGTTGTTGTTCATTATGGAAATGCAAACTTAAAAACCACTATCCACCTGTTAAAATGTATATATATACTGACAGCACCAATTGCTGATAAGGATAAGGCACAACTCAAACTCATTGCTGGAAAGAATGCAAAATGGTACAGCCCCAATGAAAAATGTTTCACCATTTTTCATTTAGTGAAACATATACTTATGACCTAATAATCCCACACCTGCATATCTACCCTAGAGAAATGAAAATGTATGTCCACACAAAAACCTGTACATGAATATTTATAGCAGGTCTATTTATAATTGTCCCAAGCTGGAAACAGACCAACTGTCCTTCAACAGTGAATGGGCAGGGAGCTGGGGGTGGATATGTGTTGCATCTATACATGGACTAGTACTCAGCAATAACAAGGAATGGACTTTTGTTTCATACAACAATTTGGATGAATCCCAAAGATATTATGTTCAGTGGTAGGAGGTGGGGGGGTGGGGTGGGGGCAGTCTCTAAAGTTTACATACCACATGATTCCACTGACATGATATTCATGAAAAGGCAAAATTATTAGGATAGAGAATAGATGAGTTGTTGCCAGATGTTAAAGGTAGTGGGAAGTAATGACATTAAAGGACAGCAGAGAGTTTTTTTGGATAATGGAACTGTTTGGTACCCTGATTACAGTGGTATTACATAAATTGATACATATATTAAAATTGATCAGTTTTGCTGTATAAAAAGGTTCAGTTTTACTGTATAAAAAAAATAAAAACTTATATGTAATGAAATATGCCTCCCACTCCCACCTCTATTCACCCATTCTTACCCATGCCTTCTTCCAGATATATCCACTGTTACTAGTTGCTCATACATCCTTCCAGAGTTTATGTATATACAAACAAATATGAATATTATTTTCATTTTCTTCTGCTTTCTTACAAGAATAACACAGTTTATACCATATTTATTTTATATAATATATCCTGGGGCTTTCCCCACATCAATAGTAGAAAGGCTATTCTTTGGCTCCTAAATTCGGAGGTTTAGTTGCAGCCTTGGGTTTGGTTTAGCTGATGGTTTTCGCATATTGCATACAAAATCCTTGGGAAAGAAGGATTTGTTTTCCAGGACTGACAGCACCCAAGGGGCAGGGAGGGTCTATTTACTGAAGTGTTCAACCCAGTACATGGTACACACAGGCCTGCTGCAATGTGACAAAGCTAAGTTACTGCCAGAAAGAAATGCTCGAATTGCTATTGTCTCAGACTGCCTGGTTTACCTGTTAAATATCTGTAGAAGAAATGGCTTGACTTTACTGTAGATTGGAAGGGAACTCGGGTACCCACATCCAATTCCTGGGCCATGGCTGTCCATTCCTTAAAGCCACCAGTTACCAGTGGCTGATGCCTGGACCATTGGCTTAGACAAATGGACCCTTCCCATGCCCAGCACACCTTGACTCCCTAACACCCACCCCATATTGGTCAGACCAGACGATTCACATCTCCCCACCATGCTTCCCCCAGGATGCTTTCCAACTCCAGTGTTTGATCTTCACTGATCCGCAACTTTCTGCTTTTACCAAGACTTGTAAAATGTTCCTTTCATTACATTCCCAGAACATTCCCTGTGTATTCAAAAAATAGTACAAATTTTTGGCTAACATGAACTTTTGATCAAACCTAGACACAATTGCTACTGTTCTCGGCACGTTTCTCCAGTGTGGGTGGAGGATCTAACTTCTTGATTCTTGATTCTTTTATTTTAGATCCAGAGAAACAGAACCACCACCACCACCTCCCATAATATAGTACTATGTGGAGAGCAAGGAGACAGTGCGGAATAGTGAGAAGATGGAAAGAGTACAGGTTTAGGGCTCAGATATTCAAGATCTGGGGTCAAATTCTAGTTCTACTTACTAGCTGTGTGACTTTAGTAAGCCACTTAGGTTTCCTGAGTTTCAGCCTCCTCATCCATAAAAGCTATAAGGCAGTTGTAGGGATGAGGGACAAGGTATATAAAGCACATAATGTGGTGTCTGACACATTGTCTGTGTTAAAAAGAAAAAGTAAGAAGCAGATTTTTTTAGGGGGGGGAAGGTTGTCTGTGGATGGAGAAATTTATGCCAACCTATTCAGGTGATGCGGTGGCATGGTGAAAAAAGCATGCCAGGCTGCCTGGGTTCAGTTGTGTGTCCATAATGGTGTAACTTGGGGAGAGTTACTTAATCTCTCTTGGCCTCATTTTTCTTATGGGCAAAAATTGACACAGAAATAGTACCCATCTTACAGAGTTGGGGCAATTCAATAAGATAATGAAGTGTTCAATAGGTATTACCAGGAATGCTAAAGAATAAAGCAGACCCACTGTTGATGTTATGTCTGCTGACATCCCATGGACCAAAACAAGTCATGCAGAAAGCCTTCTCTGCCCACAGTGGGAGGAAGTGCCCCTTGCATAGAAAAGGGTGTAGGGCTGGCAGAGTGGAGCAGTGGTTAAGAGCTGGGTTGGGAAGCTGGCAGCCCCAGTTTGGGTCCCACATATGAGGGCCAGTGACACTGCCCTCAAAAAAAAGAAAAGAAAAGAAAAGAAAAGGGTGTAGACAGATAATCTACACAGGGGAGTGAAGATTGAGAGCAATAATCCAGTTTACCAAGAGGTATCTGTAACTTTGACCTTGGTTGGGGCAGAGGAGCTGTTAATGACACTGATCTGGTTCAGATATGTCACTTCATAAACAGCAATTTTTAAAAAGTAATAATAACATCTGCCATTTATACAGCACCTCCTATCATGGGAGGGGCTGTTCTCAGAAAATAGAAGTCTGAATGGGGCAGACAACTCAGTGAATTTCTATCCCCTCATTTCTGACTCTCTCTAGGTTTCTCCCCTTACATAATACTGTAATTCATGGTGTGAACTGTCTCATTTCAGAGAAGTTCATAATAAAGATGAAATAATAACAACAATGATGACAAAGGTAATAGTAATAATATTTATTGGTTACTTTCTATGTGTCAGACACTTCATGTGCATTATCTCACTAATCCTCATAACTACCCCATGGTAGATGAGGACACCAAGGCTTTGAGATCAAGTGGCTTTCTAAAGTCACACAGCTGGTAGGGAGCAGAGCTTGAATTTGAACTGTTTGAGACTGAAATCTGTGTTCTCATTTCCTACTCTTCCCTGTGCACCACACACACAAAGTCTCAAGTGACACTGTTCTGCAGACCTAGAGTGGAGCTGATGTTCTAGACCCTCCACCTACACTGGAGAAGTGTATAGTAGCCAGGATATTGGTGCTTAGGTTAACAGAAAAATCATATTTCTCAATATGATTTTGAATATGAAGCATGTTTAGAGCTAAGAACTTAATGAAAAGCCCACTGGGGAGATGTGTGTCCAGGAACAGGGATGGGTGGAGCGGGCCGGGAAACAGTGGTGTCCTGACTGATGGAATGTGTGGCCTACCTAGCTGATAGCTACCCGCCAGGCTCTGGAACTTGGAGGCTGGCCAGAAGAGTCCTCTCTATTAGTTTCCTAGGGCTGCCTTAACAAAGCAATACAAGCTGGGTTTAAAACATCAGAAATTTATTTTCTCACAGTTCTGGAGCCAAGAAATCTGAAAGCAAGGTATCAGTCAGGCCAGGCTCTCTCTGAAACTGGGTACAATCTGTCCTTGCTACTTCCTAGCCTCCAGTGGTGGCCTTAAATCCTTGATATTTAATGGCTTGCAGCTGCATCTCCAGTCTCTGCTCTGTCTTCACACAGCCTTCTCATCCATGTTGGTGTCTGGGCCCAAATTTCCCTCCTCTTAGAAGGACACCAGTCACGTTGAATTAAGGTCTTACCTTTACTCAGTATAATGGCATCTTAACTTGATTACATCAGCAAAGACCCTCTTTCCAAATAAGCTCACATTCAAAGGTACTGGGGGTTAGGACTTCAACATGTTTTTTGAGGGGACAAAATTCAACTCATAACACACACCATGACCTAGGACTTGGGTGGGATAAACATATTGCCTTACAATAAGTATTGCCTGGGAGCCTTCAGTGCAGCTAAAACAACGGTTCTGCCAGGTGGCCTTTGGACAAATTTAAAAGCATCCAGAGAGGTCACGCTATATAGTTCCATTCTTATGCAGGTGTGGGACTATCCCTCACTTTTCGACTGAAGACTTGCCAGGTCCTGGAAACATCTGGAAAGTGTTTTTGTTGAGGAGAGTTGAACATTTGAGAAAATATCAGCACAACATTCCTTCCTGGTAGCTCCCTTCTGATGCACTGCCTCCTTCCACACTCGTGGTCTGCTGGCCTAAAAAACACATGGACTTTGGAGGGAAAGCCCACCCCCATCACCCACTAGCTATTTAACCTTAGGAGCATTATTTCACTTCTTGGAGCCTCGCTTTTCCTCATCCTAGAAAATGAGAACATCAATACTTACTTGGAATTTTGAGAATGAAATGACATAATATATAAAGGAGTGTACATAGTAAGTGTTCAATGATGTATTCATTTCCTTCCCTTCTCTGTCCTTAATAGATGGGATCAGGAGGATAGATAAACCAGTTATCATTTCACCAGTTCAATCCCACAAATGTTTATTGAGCACCTACTATTTACCTGGCTTTGTGATGGACCCGGGCGTAGAACAAATAGTATCAATTCATGTCCTGTAGGAAAACAGACTTATTGGGGAATCACTTTATAAATTATGTGTAAATGTATGGCCACTATACTGTACACCTGAAACTAATAAAAATTAATATTGAATGTCAACTGTAATTGAAAATTTTTAAAAATAAAAATAATAAAATAAAAATGTTTAAAAAGAGAGAGGAGAGGCAGTGTCAACATTTCTAGATGTTGTGTGGCCCCTTCTAGGATGGCATACATTTGAGTTCACATTCTGATGTGTTTTCTTGTCTTTATTCTTTATCTTATTCTGGATGATATGTGTTTGATGAGAAGCTGTGAGATGATTAACTTTACCTTTGGAGCTGCCATCCTGTTCTCTGTAGCACACTTCAATTCCTCAGACACAAAATAAGCCATTTCTTACTAAGGGATCCAGTCATTCCATTATATAAGACTGAAGCTTGGGGGTCAGTGTTAAAGTTGATGTTCTTTAAAGATACACACACACACACACACACACACACACACACAAAGCCAGGAGGTCTGTGGACTCAGAAAATATTTTAACAGGTTTCCCTAGTTCTTAAAAGAATGCCAGTTCTTGGTCCACTAATCTTAGCATGCTGAAGTCACTTCAGCCCCAGACCAATGCTGAACACCTAGGAGGGCAAGGGTTCCGGGGAGCTAGTGGTATTAGGGAGTGTCTTGATAGGCCATGGAAACAAACAGGATATATTGCTCTTACCTGACCTGTAAAAAAAATAAAATTCCATTTTTGATTTTTTTTTTAAAGATTTGATTGGGGAATTGGGGAAGGGGAACAGCGTTGGGGAATTGAGGAAGGGGAACTAGCCAAGTTGTTGTCCTTCAGTCTTAGTTATGGAGGGCTCAGCTAGCTCAGCTCCAAGTCCAGTCATCAACCGGCTGCCGGTGCGCAGCTCACGGCCATTGAGCTCAAGGTGCCCTCTTCAATCTTAGGTGCAGGTGGGCATAACCCACCATCCCATGCGCGAGTCTAACTAGCAACCTTGTTGTTGTGAGCATGTGCTCTCACCAGCTAAGCCATCCTGCTATCTATTGGCAGCTCAGTGGCAGTTCAGCTTGGGTGCAGCTCACTGGCCCATGTGGGAATCGAAACTGTGACCCCATTGCTCAGAGCTCACACTATTAACCAACGGAGTCACTCGGCAGGCCCTCATTTTTTATTTTTTTTATTTTTATTGGGGAATCGGGGAAGTGGAACAGACAAGTTGCTGTCTTTTTGTTCTTCAGTCTAGTTGTGGAGGATGTTGCTTCACTGGCCCATGTTGGTATCGTCATTGCGTTCTTCCCGGATGAGGCAGATCAGATGGTCGCTCACCATGGCTATCGGCAGCTCACGTTGGCTGCCAGCCGCTCACGCTGCCTGCCGGCCACTCACTGTAGCCTATGGCAGCCCACTGCAGCAGGGGCTGCAGCCTACACCGTCGCCGGGACTCACACAGCCCAGCTCCAGGTGGAACTGTTGTTAGCTGTGGAGGGCAGTGTCACTGGCCCTCATATGTGGGATCCGAACCAGGGCCGCTGGCATCCCCAAACCAGCTCTTAACCAATGCACCACTCGGCCAGCCCTCATTTTTGATTTTTTTGACTGCTGGCAACTTTCAGTTCCCATCACTCTCTTTCCCCTTCTGCCCAACATCTGCGCAAGCTGGTAAGAATGCTCAGGTTCACCTTCCTCTAGCACCAGCTGGAAGTTCTAGTCACACAAGCCCTTGCCAGGTGCCCTGACTCTGGCCCCACCCCCTAACCACCATAAAGTCCCATACCATTTTCAGATCTTCCTAGGAGCCTGCCCTGATCCCCTTAGAAAGCCTCATTATGTGAGTAAAACCTTTTAAAATACCCTCTTACTGCATGTGTGGTGACATCAGTCTCGACATCTGAACCAAATTTTGGGTGGAAGTACTCCCATTTTATTTTTTTTTTTGGAGGGCAGTGTCACTGGCCCTCATATGTGGGACCCAAACCGGAGCTGCTGGCTTCCCAAACCAGCTCTTAACCACCGCGCCACTCGGCCAGCCCGGAAGTACTCCCATTTTTATGGAGTGACTCAACACAGCCTCTCTTGTTTTATCTCTAAAGGCCCATGCTGTTCTAACATGTCTAGAATTACTTCTTCTGATTCTTTCACTGGGTCCCCTTTCTCCCTACTGAGAATTCCCATTATAAGGCAGGCCCTTACCAAACTTGTGTAATACTTGAAGTTTATTTTCTGGGGTCCCAAGTGTGCCCTTTGTTTTTTCCTTTAGGACATTTCCTCTCACATACCTTAACTGTTAAGTCCCCTAGCCTTCTGCCCTACTTCCATACTCTTCCCTCTCTCTTCCCCATCCTCATTGGAAAGGCATTGAAAACAGGATCTGAATAACCCCATCCAACCAGGCCTAAATGACTTCCGAATTCTAATACATTACTTTTGTGTGGAGGAGACCCTCAATAATTTTAGCAAAGAACTCACTTGCTAATGGTGGAAATTTAGGCATCAGTGATAAGACAAGCCTCTGTGTTCTTAGGGTACTCACTCCCAAACATCTTCTCCTTCAACAGTCCAGTTAAACTTCCACAATTAGGGCTCCATTCCTTAGGTTCAAAGCTTCTTTCTTTTATTCAAAGGCAACTCTTCCTCTCCCTTTGTAATTGATACACATAATTATCATGTCCTTTCCTGAAGACAGAACTTTATGGGGAAGGGATGGAAGCCAGGAAGATGTCTGGTATTCAAGGGGGCAGGAATTAAACAGAAACTTCCATGGGCGAAAGTTACAGGGTTCTGCAAGAATTGTCAGAGGCCTGGAAATCCTGGCATGTACTGATTTCCAGGGACCTCAGACATGCCTTGTGACACAAAGCACAAAAGGAGTTGGACCTAGAGAATGTTAGTGCTGCCAATGACCTCAGAGGCCACCAGCCCAACCTCACACTTTCACTGATGAGGAAACCAACATTCAGAAAAGTACCCTACCAAGGTCACTGAGCTAGCTAGCATCAGCACTAGGACTGGAAATCAGGCCTCCTGTCTCCAGATGACACCATCATTATTGAGATGCATCAGAATGAATCTGTTAGAATCAAGAATGATCTTAGTGAGTGAATTCCCTTCCTTACACATTATTAGAACTCACTTGTGTTCTGATATGCTTTCATGAATGTAGAAGAAATAGGTATGCCATTCCCTGGAAGTGGCATAACCCTGGACATGTCTGTAGAAGTGTGACGTACATATGAACAGTGCCATGTGTTTGAGAGTATGTGTGGGTGTGTGTGACAGCAGATACAGGTGGGAACCTGTGTGCTACTATGTTAGCATACCAAGATGGGTGGTCCCTTGTCCCCCTATAAAAGGTCTGAAAGTTTCTCTTTCAAACCTCTGCAATTGTAAACATAGGTTGAAATGTTCCTCTTTCCTCTCAACCATAAAGAAAGGTCCCCGATCCCCGGTTTGTTTTGGAAAACAGTAGGGACTCTTTAAGAGAAAAGCCCCACCCTTTCCGAATCGGTCCTGTTCAGAGGAATCCCATGCAATGAATAGCTGCTCAACACCCCAAGCCAGACCACCAAAGGAAAATGGACTGTGGCCCTTTGGGATTTCTCTCTGAGTCACTTGAAGCAGTTTTCACCTCTTTTAGGATCCAACATATTGTTTCTTGTAAGATTCAGAGAGGATTTCCAAGTTAAACAAGGGAAGGAGGGCACTGTCCCCTCCACTGTTGTTTTCCTGTTATTCTGACCTTGCAGAGTATCCTGGGGCCATGGCCGGAGCTGTCAATGACACATTGCAGATGTGAGTGTTAAAGTCAAAGAAAGCAGTTAACCAAAGTCTACAGCCCACTGCTTCTGATATAGAATCAGCGTGAAAATAGATACATACATGTGTACACATATATGTGTTTTCCCTTCCTATGAAAATTTCAATTAGCAAGAAAATTACAAATAACCATAATCCTCCAGCATTAAAGGGAGCCTGCCTGCATGCTAGCACTGGATTTTTCAAGTCCATCAGCTTCCTTCGTCAATGTGGTTCCCATTAGCCAGAGAGCTGCCCTGAAAGGCTGTCTTGTTTCACCTGCTTCCTCTGAGGGAGTCCTATACAGTTGCTTTGTTGCCATGGGAATCACTAAAGAATGGCTGGCTATAGTCCAAGCCCAGACAGCCCAGAGAGGGAGGAAGACCTCCCCGCTATGGCTCTGGGTGTCTGAAGATATGAAACCTGGCTCATGATGGTCATTCAATGGCCAAGCTTGCTGTGCAAGTCCAGAGCTATAGAACAGCTACTGACCCTTAGCCCTGAGATTCAGTAAAAATAAATAAGATTTCTGAGGGTTTATAATTCTTGTCAGCTTCTCCTTGTTAGTCATCCTGTTGCTCCTGGAAGCCCTAACCAGAGGAAGTAGAGTGAAAGGAGGAGCTCTCCAAAAATGACTTCTACCCTTACTCACTTCCATGCACTCTTGTCCAACTCCCACTGGGATTCTAAAACAGGGATAAGAGGGCTGTATCCCTTTTAATTAGAGTTAAGAGGGCTGTACCCCTCTTAATTAAATAAATTAAAGTTTATTTTATTTTATTTAATTAATTTACTTTTTTAATTGGCAATTTCTGTCTACTTCTTATTCAAATTTAGTTGATGTTTATTGAGCACTTATTATGTGCTAGGCGCTGTGCTAAGTGCTTTCACTTTTATAATCGCACACAATCCCACGACAACCCTGCAAAGGAGAATTCATATCCCCATTTTACAAATGGAAACATTCTGAGATCAGATGGAGACCAGATAGTGGACGTACTGAAGGCTAGAAAATGGAAATAGAATACCTTATCAACACTCTGGAGCAAAGAGACCTGGATTCCAGCTCCAGCTTTGTCTTTTACTGACTGTGTGACATGGGCAAGTTATTCAACTTCTGAGCCTCAATGTCTCAATTAGCAAATCAAGGATCGCCTTGTAGGGCTGTGATGAATAAATGAGTAATGAGTAGTTAGTATACAGCCTAGCACACAATAGGTACTCAATAAATTAGGTGATGATGATTCTTTTAAAGACAGGTTTAGCAGGTGAGCGCAGGGCAAAATTGAGGTGGAGGGGCGGGGTTGATGTTGGAGATGGGGAGTAAAAATGGGAAGTTATGGGTTTATGTAACATTTTCAACAGGAGTGAGTGGCGGGGGTGGGAGTGGGGGTGGGGAGGGGAACAGAGTAGGGATAGACAAAACTATCAATAAAACAGGATAGAAGGCCCAGAAATAGATACAATATAACTCGGGCTTTAGTTTTTGATAGAGAAAGCAATAAAACTTAGTGGAGAAAATATGAGCCATTCAATAAATATGGTTTCCTATATGGAAAAAAAATTTATTAGATTCCTACCTCATACCACACCCCCAAATAAACTGATGGCATAAAGACCTAAATACTTGAGAGAATGTTTTTATGACATAGAGACAGGGAAAGATTTATTTTATAAGACATGAAAGTCAGAAATCAAAAAGGGAAATGTCAAAAATTTAAACTTCTAAAAAAATAAAGTAAAAGGCAAGTCACAAAGAAGGAATACAATTTGAAATAAAACAATTCTTTAAGTCAATTTTTTAAAAGGACAAAAAGCCCAGTGAAAAATTGAGTAAGGACTATAAACCAACAATTTATAGGAGAAATCTGAATATCCAACATATATATGAAAAGATGCCTGGGCCTCACCAGTAAAAAACGAGTATTCAGTTTAAACAAGGAAATTCAATTTCATGTTTTTAGCTTGGTAAAAATGGAAAATTATGACAATATAAAGTAATAGTGAAAATTCAAGGCAACAGGAATTCAGCAGGTAGGTAAAATTATTTTGAAAAACAATTTTGACAAACTTTAACATGATTGCAAATACACATGCCCAAAGAACTGAGTATTCCACTTCTAGGAGATAGCCTACAGGCATTTTTGTACATGTTTCATGAACATTTTCTGTAGAAAACAAAAAATGTGAAAAACACAAATGCCCACCAGTGAGAGTAAGTATGAAATGAATAAACTGTGGAGCATCTATACCCATATAATGGAATACTATACATCAACTAGAATGCATGGATCCAATCTATAAGTAACAATAGAGCTGGATTTAGACAACATAATGTTGAGTGACAAAAGTGAGTTGAAAATGTTATAGGATGATACCATTCTTCATACAAATTTCAAAACATGGAACAATGTTATATATTGTTTATCAATACATGAATATATAGTGAAAATGGAAAGACGAGGACTGTGGACACATGGACTCCGTCACAGTGGTCACTTTAGGAAGAGAGGAAGGGGAACAAGTCTGGTGGGAAGACGTGGAGTATTTTAACTCTGTTTTATTTCTTTTTAAAAGATCTGAAAAGAACTGAGTCAAGTTGGCAGAGTAGATAAACGCTGTGTTTGCCTCATCTCGTGACCACATTAAAATTACAGTTAAATTATAGAACACTCAACCTGGAGAACCATTTGAAATCTAACAGAACAAAAATTTTATTTATTTATTTATTTATTTATTTATTTATTTATTTATTTATTTATTTATTTATTTTCTTTTTTTAAGACCTCACTGGAGATCTGAGGGAGGGGAACAGCGCTGGGGAATAGGGGAAGGGGAACAGACAAGCTGCTGTCCTTCCATTCCCCAGTATAGCTACAGAGGACGTCGCCTCACTGGCCCATGCTGGCATCGTCACCTTGCTCTTCCCGGATGAGGCAGATCGGTCGCCGGCCTCTGGACAGTCGCTCATCGTGGCTATTGGCAGCTCACACTGGCTGCCGGCCACTCACTGCAGCCTATTGCACATCCCAGCTCCAGGTGGAGTTGTTGTTAGCTGTAGAGGGCAGTGTCACTGGCCCTCACATGTGGGATCCGAGCCGGGGCCGCTGGCATCCCAAAACCAGCTCCCAACCAACGTGCCACTAGGCCGGCTCAGAAATTTTAAAACTAAGGATAAAGAAGAAGTCATGGGCCAGCCGAGTGGCATGGTGGTTAAGAGCTGGCTTGGGATGCCAGCAGCCCCGGTTCAGATCCCACATATGAAGACCAGTGACCCTGCCCTCTAAAAAAAAAGAGCAAGTCGCTTTAGTCAAAAAGAAGAAGAAGAAGAAGAAGAAGAAGAAGAAGAAGAAGAAGAAGAAGAAGAAGAAGAAGAAGAAGAAGAAGAAGAAGAAGAAGAAGAAGAAGAAGAAGAAGAAGAAGAAGAAGCAGAAAAAGAAGAAGAAGTCATGTGGAGGCTGGTAGGAGGGACGGATATGAGGATCTGGCCAGCCTGCATCTGTGTGTCACAGTTGAGAATCGGGAGTGATATCTCAGCCACCAGGTCCCCCATGAGGAGTGAGGGGTCCCAGCCCCAAACCAGACCCCCCAGCCCAGAGTATAGATGCAGGAAAGAAGAGTTCCACAACATCTGGCTGGGAAAACTAGTGGTTTCTGACTGGATGGGATGGAAGGCTGCAGGAAACCCAGATGACCTCTTAAAAGAGCCTATGTGCAGACTCACTGGCTCACAGGAACTCACCCTGGACTCTGGCGAAGGGATAGTGACTCAGGAGGTGTCAGAAACATACAGAAAGAGACAGTTCTGTCTTCAGGGCAAGGACTGGAGGGACAGTCATTTTTCCTGGGTAGAATCCTTCCCCCATGCAGCAGGCATGCGGAAGCCATCTTTTCTGTGTTGAACCCTTCCCCTCATGTCCAAATCTCAGTCTGCATTGGACTGGTGAACTCTGATTGCTCCACACTGGTGACTGTCTGGGACAGTGCCCCTCCCAACTCATGCAATGCTGGAGGCATTTTCTCAGTGAGCAGCCAGTCTCGCCCACATTGCACTCTTGGACAACTCTAGAGAGTTTGCAGGCCCCAGGTGGGCAGCAGCTGTCCTCGATGTGCTCTGAAACTTCTGCTGAGTAGCTCCAGGTTCAGCATGGGCACCAAACCAGAATCTGTGTTAACCTGGTGATCACCACTCATCCAACCCGGGTGACTCCCTGAGACTGCCTCACCCAACTTCATACTGCATGGGGCTCAATCAGCAGCTCAGCCTAACGGGAGCTGGGAGGTGGCAGCAGGCCTTGGGGTGCCCTTGGCATGTTATGGAGCTACACAAGTCCCAGTACTGATGGCAGTCATCCTAGGTTCACAGCATGGCCTCCACCACGCATCTCTAGGTCCAGCACAGCCAGCTACTACCAGAGTAATATTCCATTGCATGTATGTACCACTTCTTCTTTATCCAATCGTCTATTAATGGGCATTTTTGTTGTTTCTATATCTTGGATATTGTAAATGGTTCTGCAGTGAACATAGGGGTGAATATACTTTTTCAAATTAGTATTTTGAATTTCTTTGGGTAAATACCCAGGAATGGAATTGCTGGGTGATAAGGCTGTTCTATTTTTAATTTGTTTGAGGAAACTCCATGCTGTTTTTCCCATAGTGACTGCACCAATATGCAATCCCACCAACAGTGTATGGGGATTCCTTTTTCTTTCCATCCTTGTCAACATTTGTAGTTTGTTGATTTATTGATGATAGCCATCCAGACAGGTGTAAGGAGGTGATATCTCATTGTGGTTTTAATTTGCATTTCTTTGATGATTAATTATGTTGAGCATCTTTTCATATTCCTTTTGGCCATCTGTATGTCCTCTTTGGAGAAATGTTTATTCATGTCCTCTACCCATTTGTTAATTGGATTGTTGGGGAGGGGAGGTGTTGTTGAGTTATATGAGTTTTTTGGTTTGTTTTGGGGGTTTTTTGAGGTTGTTTTTTTTTTTTACAGATTTTGGATATCAATCCCTTATCAGATGTATCATTGACAAATATCATTTTCCATTCAGTAGGCTGACTTTTCGCTTTGTTAATGGTTCCCTTTGCTGTGCAAAATGATTTTAGTTTGATGTAGTCCCATTTATTTTTTTTATTTTTTCCTCCTTGTCTATGGAGAAATATCAGTAAAAATATTACTAAGAGTAATGTCTGAGAGTTTACTGCTTATGATTTCTTCCAGGGATTTTATGGGTTTGGGTCTTACCTTTAAACTTTTAATCCATTTTGAGGTTATTTTTGTACATGCAGTAAGAAGACGGTCCAGTTTCATTTTTTGACATCTATCTGTACAGTTTTTTCAGCATCATTTATTGAATAGACTGTCATTTCCCCAATATAAATTTTTGCTTCCTTTGTCATAGATTAAGTGACCACTAAGCATGGATTTATTTTAGTACCATTGATCTATGTGTCTGTTTTTATGCCAATACCATGCTGTTTTAATTACTATGGGCTTATAGTACAGTTTGATATCAGGTAGCATGATACTTCCAATTTTGTTCTTCTTTCTCAAGCTTGCTGTGGCTATTCGGGGTCTTTTATGGTTCTGTACAAATTTTAGAATTATTTGTTTCAGTTCTGTGAAAACTGCCATTGGTATGTTGATAGGATTTGCATTGAATCTATAGATTGCTTTGGGCAGTATGAACATTTTAACTACATTAATTCTTCATATCCAGGAGCATGGACTATGCTTCCATTTATTTGTATCTTCTTTAATTTTCCTTTTCAATGTCTTATAGTTTTCCAAATACAGGTCTTTTACTGTTGCAATTAAATTTACTCCTGGGTATTTTTTTTTGATGCTATTGTAAATCAGATTGTTTTGTTAATTTCTCTTTCTAATAGATCATTATTAGTGTATAAAATGCAACTGATTTCTGAATATTAATTTTGTATCTTGCTACTTTGCTAAATTCAATTATCAGGTCTAATAGTTTTTGGTGGAATCTTTGGGGTTCTCTGCATATAGTATCATGCCATATGAATATAATGATAGTTTTATTTCTTCCTTTCCAACTTGGATGCCTTTTATTCCTCTTTCTTGTCTGATAGCTGTGGCTAGGACCTCTAATGCTATGTTGAACCAAAGTGGTGAAAGTGGACATTCTTGTCTTGTTGCTGATCTTAAGGAGAATGCTTTTAGCCTTTCCTGACTAAGTATGAATGTTAAATGTGGGTTTGTCATATATGGCCTTTATTATATTGAGATATGTTCCCTTTATTCCCACTTTGCTGAGAGTTGTTATCATAAACTGATGCTGGATGTTGTACTGGATGTTGTCCAATGCTTTTTCTGCATCTATTGATATGATCATATAATTTTTATTTTTCATTTTGTTTATGTGGTGTATCACATTAATTGATTTGCAGATATTGAACCAATTCTACATCCCAGGAATAAATCCCATTTAATTGTCGTGTATGGTCTTTTTAATGTATGCTGAATTCAATTTGCTAATATGTTGTTGAGGATTTTTGCATTTATATTCATCAGGGACATCAGCTTATATTTTTCTTTTTTTGTATGTCTTTGTCTGGTTTTGTAATCAGGGTAATGGTGGCCTTGTAGAGTGATCTTGGAAGCCTCTCCTCCTCTTGAATTTTTTGGAATAATTTGAGAATAGGTGTTAATTCTTTTTTCACGGTTTGTTAGAATTCACCTGTGAAGCCATCTGTTCCAGGACTTTTGTTTCTTCAGATTATTTTTGGTTACTGATTCAATTTTATTAATAGTAATCAGTCTGTTCAGATTTTCTATTTCTTCTGGATTCAGCCTTGGGAAATTGAATACCTCTAGGGATTTATCTATTTCTTCAAGATTGTCCAATTTGTTGGCATATAATGGCTCAGTGTATTTTCTTAAAATTTTTTGTTTTTCTGGGCCGGCCGAGTGGCACGGTGGTTGAGAGCTGGCTTGGGAAGCCAGCGGCCCTGGTTCGGGTCCCACTTGTAAGGGCCCATGACACTGCCCTCAAAAAAAATAATTTGTTTGTATTTCTGTGGTGTCCATTGTCACTTCTCCCCTCCCCCTTTATTTATTTGGGTCCTCTCTCTTTTTTCTTGGTGAGCGTGGTTGAAGTTTTATCAATTTCATTTATCTTTTCAAAGAAGCATCTCTTGTTTTCATTGATCTTTTGTATTTTTTTTAGTTTCTATTTCATTTATTTTCACGCTGATCTTTATTATTTCCTTCCTTCTTCTCACTTTGGGCTTTATTTGCTGCTTTTTTCAAGTTCTCTTGGTGTAAAATTAGACTGTTTATTTGAGATTTTTCTTGTTTCTTAAGATAGGCCTGCATTGTTATGAATTTCCCTCTTAGGACTGCTTTCACTGTATCCCATAGATTTTGGGTCATTGTGCTCTCATTTTCATTTGTCTGAAGGTATCTTTTGATTTCTTTCTTGA
Source organism: Aselliscus stoliczkanus (assembly GCA_033961575.1). Taxonomy (NCBI): domain Eukaryota; kingdom Metazoa; phylum Chordata; class Mammalia; order Chiroptera; family Hipposideridae; genus Aselliscus; species Aselliscus stoliczkanus. The sequence continues at coordinate 33,574,072 of CM066731.1, forward strand.
TCTTATTGTAGACCCGTTTATTATTTAGTAGCATGTTGTTTAGCCTCCATGTGTTTGTGGTTTTTTGTTTGTTTGTTTGTTGTAATTGATTTCTAGTTTCATACCATTGTGGTCAGAGAAGATGTTTGATATTGCTTCAGTCTTCTTAAATTTATTGAGACTTGTATTGTGGCCTAACATGTGATCTCTCTTGTATATGTTCCATATACACTTGAAAGCATATTCTGCTGCTTGGGGTTAAATGCTCTAAAAATGTCAATGAAATCCATCAAGTCTAATGTTTCATTTAAGGCTGCTCTTTTTTTGTTGATTTTGTTTGGAAGATCTATCCATTGTTGTCAATGGGGTGTTAAAATCCCCTACTATGATTGTATTACTACTGTTGATGTCTCCCTTTATGTCAGTCAATATTTGCTTTATATATTTAGGTGCATAGATGTTTATATATGTTGGGTGCATAGATGTTTACTAGTGTCATGTCCTCTTGTTGGATTGATCCCATTATCATTATGTAATGTCCTTCTTTGTCTCTTAGTTTTTTTAAAGTCTTTGTTTCAAAGTCTATTTTGTCTTATACAAATATTGCTATCCCAGTTTTTTATCCATTTCCATTTGCACGAAATATTTTTTTCCATCTTTACTTTCAGTCTGAGGTGGGTCTCTTATAGGCAGCATATGTATGGATCTTGTTTTCTTATCCATTCAGCTACCCTATGTCTTTTGATTGAAACATTTAATGCATTTACTTTTAAACTGATTATTGATAGATACATAGTTATTACCATTTAATTTTTCATATTATTGATCTTCTTTTGTTTGTTTCCCCCCCCCTTCTTCTTCTTAAAGTAATCCCTTTAATATTTCTTGTAATATTGGCTTGGTGGTAATGAATTTCTTTAGCTTTTTCTTGTCTGGGAAACTCTATCTTGCCTTCAATTTGAAATGATAGCCTTGCTGTGTAGAGTAGTCTTGGTTGTTGGCCTTTGCTTTTCAGCACTTTGAACATTCCTTGCCACTCCCGTCTGGCCTGCAAAATTTCTGTTGATCAACCAGCTGATAGTCTTATGGAGCTCCCTTGTAAGTTACTAATTGTCTTTCTCTTGCTGCTTTGGGGATTCCCTCTTTGTCTTTAGACTTTGCCACTTTAATTATAATGTATCTTGATGTGGGCCTGTTTGGGTTTCTCTTGTTTGGGACTCTCTGCACTTCCTGAGCTTGTGTGTCTATTTCCTTTGCCAGGTTAGGAAAGTTTTCAGTCATTATTTCTTCAAATAGGTTCTCAATCCCTTCCTCCCTCTCTTCTCCTGGTAATCCTATGATATGAACATTGTTATGCTTGATGTTGTCCTAGAGGTTCCTTAAACTATCTTCATTGTTTTAATTATTTTTTTCTTTTTGTCATTTGATTGGGTGTTTTCTGCTACCCTGTCTTCTAACTCACTGATTTGATCCTCTGTTTCCTCTAATCTGCTGTTGATTCCTTCTAGTGTATTTTTCATTTCAGTTATTGTATTCTTTATTTATGACTGGTTCTTTTTTATGGTTTCCATGTTCTTTATGCTTCTTATGTCTTTGTTGAGGTTCTCACTAAGTTCCTTAAGCATTCTTATAACCAGTGTTTTAAACCCTGTCTCTGGTAGGTTTGTTGTCTCCATTTCATTTAGTTCTTTTTAAGGAGTTTTTTTCTTGTTTATTTAGTTGGGATATGTTTCCTTGTTTTCTCTTTCTGGCTGCTGCTCTGCATTTGCTTCTATGTATTTGATAGATCTCTTGTGTCCCTCAGTCCTTGCCAGGTCACCCAATGTAGTAGGTGTCCTGTGTGGGCCAGTGGCGCAGTCTCTCTGATCACCTATGCATGTGTTCCAGTAGAGTCCCTTGTGGGTGTTGTGGGTATTCTCCTGTTGTAGTTGAGACTTAGTTGTTTTGGATATGTCAGTCGATGGGATTATCTCTCAGACTGATTGGTTGTGAGGATTGGCTATGCCCACAGCATATGGGAGATGACCCCTTGGAGGGGGATTCATCCAAGTGGTCTCTTATATCTGTTGATACCACCCTTTTGGTGTGACACTTGTGGGGCTAATTGGGTAGTTCTCTGGTGTGATCTGAGGCTGGCCTGTGGGTGTGTTGTTTCTTGTGCCTGTTGGGAGGGGCTCCCATGCAGGTCAATTTCAGCCTTCCCTGTAACCAACCTGGGGCTACCTGGTAGGTGCTATAAATCTATATGCAATTAGTTGCTGCCTGTGTAGGACCTGGAGGAATGTGTGGGTGGCCTTGCTGTGAGCCAAGGTCAGCTGTCACCAGTATTGGGCCTGGGGCAACTTAGCAAAAGTCCAAAGGCCCCCCCTAGGCCTGTTGCCACTTGCTGGCTACCCATATGGCTCAGTGGCTGAAAGAGCCTCCTTATGTGCACAACCCTGGCTGGTTTTCCTGGTGTTGAGAGTTCCTCTGGTCATGCCACCCAAGTTGGATAGCTTCCCTGGTTGTCACTGGCTGCCCACTGCTATACAAGCCTTCAGCAGGTTTGAGATGGGGACAGCTGACCAGGAACTGAGAGTGGCCTGGTCAACACCATGCTAGCTGAGCAGGGAAAGGTCCCAGTGAGTCAAGTGGTGTGGCTGGTGGTGTTTACACAATTAATGCAGATTCAGCTCTTGTGCCAGAGCAGAGCCTGTGACCATTCTGCAAAGTGCTTGCCTTTGGCTTACTGATCTCCAAAAGCTACCCAAGAGCGGCTGCAGCACAAACTGGGTCTAATGTGCCCACTACAAAAGGTCGCCACAGGCCGTCTGCTACTGTACAAACCTCCAGCAGCTTGTGGGCTGTAGCTGGCTGCCGAGGAGCCCAGGGTGCCCCTGTCAATGTGGCACTAGATGGGTATGGGGTGGGTCTCAGGAAGTCACAGAGTGTGGTTTTTACAAAGTAATGAAGATTCAGCTCTTGTTCCAGTGCAGAGCCTGTAACCACCCCCATAGTTCCCGGAGAACACTGCATCCATCCACCACTTGCCTGATTCCCACAGATCCCTGAGAGCTGCCCAAGAAGGGCTGCAGGGAAAGCAAGAGCTAACCTTCCACCACCAAAAGTTTCCCAGGCTGCCATGGGCCTTCCACTTCTCTACAAGCCTCCCCAAGTTTGCAGGTTATGACTCACCAGACAGTAGCTGAGGGTGCTCTGGGTGATGCTGCACTAGCTGGGTGGGTGAGGTTTAAGGGGGTCACTAAGGTGGTGCATGCACACGCAGATTTTACCAGACTAATGTGATCTCAATAAGGGTGGGTTTAGCATAGGAAAGATGGTCCCTTCTTATAGGTTACACATGAGGTGGGCTCCACACAGGGATAATGGCAGCTTTCCCTCTAGCCCTCTCATTGAAGCCACAGAATTCAGTATTTCCCTGTGTGTCTCTGGTGTCTGGATATTTTTTTTTTTAGATTTTATTGGGGAATTGGGGGAGGGGAACAGACAAGTTGCTATCTTTTTGTTCTTGAGTCTAGTTGTGGAGGATGTCACTTCACATCCTCCCATACCAACAATACCCATGTTGGTGTTATCGTTGTGCTCTTCCCGACTGAGGCAGTCACTCGCCAGCCGTTTGACAGCCGCTCATGGCGGCTCATGGCAGCTCATGAAAGTGCACACCCACTGCCGGCCAGCCCCATTGCAGCCTATACCATCGCTGGTGACTCATGGCAGCCCAGCTCCAGGCTGAGCTGTTATTCATCATCTTAGCTGTACAAGTCTCAGCATCACAGGCCCTAATGTGGGATCTTAACCAGGGTCCTGCTGCTCAGAGCTGGCGTCCCAAGCCAACTCTTAACTAATGCACCACACAGCCAGCCCTCTGGTGCCTCTTGAGTCTCCACTCCTCCACCAGAGCCCAGGGTGAGTGCTGGTGAGTGAGTGAGTCTATGCTTGGGCCATGTAAGAGGACATTTGGGTTTCCATCCACCTTTCATCTCACTGGGAGAAACAGACAGAATCCTCACAAATTGTTGTTGCCAGACATTGAGGGGCCTCCTTTTCCTGGCACAGGACCCCTGGAATAGGGAGCCTGGTATGGAGTTAGGACCCCTCACTTTTCAAGGGGCACCTCTTCTGCCAAAGTGTCCCTCCCAGTAATCAACCGCTACCTGTGGATTTGGGGTCAGCCTTTTTTACATCTCCGCTCCTCTTATCAGTCTCAATATGGCTTCTTCTTTATATCTTTATCGATAAGGGTTCTTTTCACCTAGTCCTCAGATGATTCTCAGGGTTGATTATCCTATAATTTAGTTGTAATTTTATTGTGATCCTGGGAGGCAGCAGGCATAGCATTTACCTATTCTGCCATCTTAGACATTTCTCCCTAAAGTAAATCTTTTAAAGTAAGCATTTGTTCATTTCAGGTGGCAGGCATATGGATTGTTTTAATCTCCCCCACCCCCCACCCCCGTAAAAATAAGCAGATATGGGCTCATTCTATCTCACTCTTTTTTTCCAGGGCCTGGTTTTCCCACATTTCTTTTCATCAAGGAGTAAGAACCAGCAGTTCTATCAATCATGGGAGAAACTTTTTGCTGTTTTTGGGTGACCCTTTCATCTTGTTTCAGAGACAGTGCCTTTCTTCCCATGGTTCATGTCTTTAGCAAGGAATTTAACCTGTCTAGAGTTCTAAAATTTCTAGTGAGGTAATATTAAAACCAAAACATCCATTTTGGTGATATGGGTGGGAAAATTATATAATTTTAAAAGTTCAATGAGTCAAACTCTGAAATAAAAACTAGAGGACTGTTGCATCAGTATGGTCACAACAGAAAACAGAATTCAATGCAGAAAGCTGAGAGACATTATAGACGTGTGAGTAGGGCTATGGGAACACACAGGGTGAAGAGGCACAAGAGTGGGAAGTCATTACCACCCTAAGGTTAAGGGAGGAGGAGAAAAAACAGTGTAACTGTGGCCCAGTGAAAACTGAAACTATGGAGGAGGAGCCCCCTGGGGGAAGCTAGCATCATGGAGGGCCTTACCTAAAGCCCGAGACAGCACCAAAACAAAGAGAAGGTAGGGAACAGCTGAGAAGAAATGCCCTGACCTCTTTCTTCCCAGCCTCTGAACTCTTCTGGGTGCCTCTCATTGGCTAAATGCTACCGAAAGCCAGTTACAAAGGATGCTGGGAGATGAAGTCCACAGGGGTCAGAGTAGGGAAGAGCTGGTGTCGGGGTTCGAGCAAATTGTGACTGAGGCGGCTAAGAGCTAAAAGGATCCCAATGATGGAGTTAATAAGTGATAGGCACAGAGTTTAGCTTGGAAGAACCAAAAAGAGACCAGGGCCACGCTGCCTTTAGAGAGAGGCCACTGTTAAGTAGGGCTTGGGATCTGGGCTCTTGCTGAGCCTCTGGAAGAAGAGGCCAGCAGGCCTCACTAGTCCCAGTGTGAGGGGCAGAAGGCAAGAGCAGGAGCTTCAAGGTGAGAACAGAAGGAGTTGGCAGCCAGTGGCTATAAAACCCCATCTGTTTCTTCAAAGTGGGAATTTGTAGGTAGCCATAGTTACTGAGTGCACAGATGTAGAAGGAAGCAGGCAGCTGATGGAAAGCAGGTGAGTGGGAGGGAGAAGGGCCTCATGTGAGACCCAGCATTTGTAGGTAAGAACTGCCAAGACCACTGTCCAGCCTGAGGCTGTCTGGGGCCCCATAGGAAACAGTACTTGTCCCCCTAACCAGGCTCCAGGTGGGCTGGAGATACCTTTTGGAATCCTGGCTGACTGGCTGCCTCTCCCAGTGGCCCTTCAGCAAAGTGACACCCATCATTTCAAGATTTTTCTCAGTTTCAGGCCTCTCAAGAGATTCTAAGTTTTGCTTGGCTTGATTGAGACAAAGAGAAGAGTCCTGGGGGATAGGTAAGGCCAGGGCCTTTTATATTCCTCTCCTGTTCCCATCAGCACTTTTCTAGTGCCTAGTGTGGGGTATGTGAATTTAGAGGTTCCATAGTTTAGTGATGGCAAGTAGTGGAAGGACAGAGGGAGACCACAGGCTCTCTTCTGGCTGTGAAATTTCTGTAGTGACATCACTTCCACTCACCCCAACCTCAGGCTGCCTTTGTCTGGAAGGCACAGAACCTCGGATTCCTAAATCTGGATGGGTAGCTCTCAGCCTCCATGGGTGTCCCAAATCCTAACCATGCAGCATCACAGTTATCCATTCACAGGACTGCATGCTTCTTGAGGACCCAAGCTGAATTTTGGCTTTTGAAAACTTGCATTCCCACAGCACATGCCTGGCACTTGGTGATTGTTGGATTTATTCTGGTCCATATTCCCTAGGGGAACACAGTTAGGACAGTGCCTGTACTGGAATCCAGACCCCATTCCTTGCCTACTGCTCTTTCTGCTCTGGCAGTGAGACTCTCCTTGTTCTGCTGTAACTTCCTCTGCGTGAAGGAAATAGCATTTGGCCTCATAGATTTCCTGACTGCTGGGTTCCCCACCAAACACAGATGGGCTCTTCCTGACATAGAGCTGGGTGCCATGTAAAGCTAACCTCAATTTTTTTTATAGGAAAATGTGTGCTGCCAAGTCAGGCTCCATGGGGGACATTTTAGCTGCATGACTCATGGGGTATTCAGAGATCTTGCTCTATTTAACGGTAATTTATTTACAAGTATGTGTAGGTTTTAGAATTTTACAGTGTTTTTTTTTTGGGGGGGAGGGGGATATACATTCAGAATGTATGGACCTTTCCTGGACTGTAAATAAAATGTGTGTGTGTGTGTGTGTGTGTGTGTGTGTGTGTGTGTGTGTGTCAGAAAAAGAGAAAGAAAGAGACTGATAATGGTTGTGTAGGAGCTTTTTAGAAATAGGTAGCTAAGTCTTTTCAGATTTGAAAGGATTTTCTGCAAATGAAGGAGACCTGCAGAGTCTCCTTCTTGGCTGCTGAGGTGCCTGGCAGGGAAGAGATGCAGCTAAAAAAGTGAAGGAAGCAGCCTCTCCTGTGCAACCCTACATTTAGCCATGATTCTGTGATAATAATTCAGAGGGAAGCATCACAATCATTTGCTTCTTTACCCCAGTTGCAAAAACCGCACTGTAGAGCACGCTGTGGGAGGCAGAAGGAACTGATGTTCACCTCCTGTAAGCAGCTTTTGCCCTAGATCTGGGAAAGGATGGACATCTTCCCAACAACCCACCTGACAATCAGCTGGATGCCCAGATATTTTGCTACATGGATGCAGACTTGACCCCAGGGAAAAGTGCCCCATTGTTGCTGTGGATTCTCTAAAGGACAGTATGTCTGTTTTAACCTGTGGGGAGGAGAGCTTTGCTGAGTAGGATGATGGAGGAGGGACCAGTAGGGTTGTCACAGTCACCCTAGCTCAGCCTGTAAAGGGGATATGCAGACGGCAAGCAGCACCACTGGCCACCCAGTTGCTCCAACAAAAGCCTTGGAGCTATTCTCTCTCTCCTCCATGCGTCCAATCTGTCAACAACAGTGGAGATCCCAAATCTGTGTATTTCCTCCCATCTTCCCCTGGAGCTAACCATCTAAGCTCACTTCAGTGTTCCCCCAAAAGGGACCAATTGACTGTTAAAGACTTCCCGTCAAACCACCCTCCTTTACCCTCTTCTAAATACATCTCTTACTAGGTCAACTTACCTTTAAACACTCTGTGAGAAGGAACGCTTTTGCCCAAGACTCCCCAGAGGAACATTCCCCATCCGGAATCCAACCTAACTATTGGGTTGTTGGAAAAGTCATGACATATTTTGTCTATGTTTTTCAAAGGTCATTTATTTATTTAAAGAACAAAGATTAATCAATGATATATTGCCCATTTTGTTTGATAACCTTTTGCCATCGTTCAGTCAGCTTCATAATTCCTCTTTCATAGAAGGACCTGTCTTTATTTGCGAAAAACTGAACAAGGTGCTGATTTACAGCCTCATCTGAATCGAATGTTATACCACACAAGGAATTTTGAAGAGAGCAAAACAAGTGGAAGTCTGATGGCACAAGGTCAGGAGAGTATGGTGCGTGTGGCAACATATCCCACCCAAGCTCCAATAATGTTTGACGGGTGATCAAACTTGTGTGTGGTCTCATGTTTTCACGATGGAACACAACTCCTTTACAAGGAACAAGCTCTGGATGTTTCTGGATGATGGATTCGTTCAAATTGTCCAAATGCCAACAGTAAACATTCAAATTTATTATTTGGTTCCTTAGTAGGAGCTTGAAAAACATGACACCTTTAAACTCCCACCACACTGAGAGCATAACTTTCCTCTGATGAATGTCTGCTTTCGATGTTGTTTGAGGTGAATCATCACATTGGGACCAAGACCATTTGCACACCACATTGTTGTGAACAATCCATTTCTCATCACCAGTTATCAGTTATTTCAAAAAAGGATCGTTTTCCTCACATTTAATGAGCATATTGCAGATGTTTATGTGTGCCATCAAATGAACTTCTTTGAGTTCATGAGGAACCCAAATATCGAGCTTGTTTACGTATCCCAGCCTCTTCAGGTGGTCATGAACACATGAATGATGGATGCTCAATGTTTCTGCAATCTCTCATGTCATGTACCATGGGTTTGACTTGACCAATGCCTTTATTTTGTCGTCATCAACCTTGGTGGGCCTCCCTGACCGAGGAGCGTACTTGAGATCAAAATCACCAGCACAGAATTTCGTGAACCATTGTTGGCACTGATGTTCTTGTTGAGCGTTGTCACCGTAAACTTTATGTAACTTTTCACAAGCTCGACGCATATTCTTCCCTTCATGGAAGTAAAATAGTAAAATATGGCAAAAATGTACAGTTTGGTCTTCCATCTTCAACTTGTTGTAAAATCTCCAATAGTCAACCAAATCGCTCAATTTTTTTTTTTTTAGAATGAAGCTGGAACTGTCAGCTGTCAAATGACATAGCAACAACATAGATGCAAATGACTCTAGTACTTCCAAAAATGAACTAGTGCCATCTGTTGCAAACATGTGTCATGACTTTTCGGACAACCCAATAGTTCTGCTAAGGAGCTTGTGCAGCATCTGCAAAGCCAGCTCCAGTTTACAGAGGACTAGGGCTAACAGCAAGGACTCTGCTGAAATCACCAAGCCTTTGAGATAGCTTGAGTCAAAATGTTCTATTGTCTGAGCTGAGAAGCAATGGGGCTTGCCTGTGGCTCCCTTTTCCTGAAATTCCAGGGCCACATTCTGAAAGCCTGTTCCCACAGCTTACTCTAGCCTGATCAGACCAACAAAACCATTTCATTTCTAGGTCTCTTCTAAAAGCCAGGGGTCAAAATATCCAATGTCCCAATGACATAGACACCATTCACAAAATATGCTACTTTGCTATTCATCGTTGTCAACACAGCAGGGCAGGTGGAGACTGGCATTTTGAACTCTTATGATTTAAAGGCAACCCAAACAGATATTAAAGTCTGTCCACACTTCTTTTATTTTTCTTTTTTCTTCCTTCCCCTCACCCCGCCCCAAGCCATTGTTCTCAATTTAGTTGTGAAGGACAATGCTCACTTGCCCATGTTGGTATTATGATCACGTACTCTACCCAGCTGAGGCAGTCGGTTGCTCTTATTGGCTGCTGGCCTCTCACACCCGCTGCTGGTCACTCATGCTTGGTACCAGTCATGGTTCACAGTAGCCCATAGTAGCACATGGTAGACCACGGCAGCTTCATGGCAGCTTCATGGCAGCTTCACACCATCCACCAGCCACTCACAGCAGCCCAGCTCCAGGTCGAGCCATTGTTCACAATCTTAGCTGTAGAGGGTACAGCTTACTGGCACAGCTCACTGGCCCATGTGGGAATCGCACCGGCAACCCTATTGTTCAGAGCTTGCGCTCTTACCAACTGAGCTGTCTGGCCGCCGTGTCCACACTTCTTATTAAGATCATAATTATAGCTCACATTTATTAGAATGCTTATATTTGTGAAGCTCTGTTCTACCTACCTCATTAGCTAATCTAATCCTCTCAACAACCCTGAGAGATAGCTATTGTTACTATCCCCATTCTACAGATGAGGAAACAGGCACAGAGAAGTTAAGTAACTCTTCCAAGGTCCACAAAGTCAGTAAGTGGCAGGCAGCCTTGCACCATAGTCTATACTTTTAATAGCATTTAATATATACCATGCCTAACTTAAAAAAGAAATGCTGCATCTCCGAAGCCACTACCTCTAGCAGTATGGGAGGAGGCAGGGCCTGGGCTGCAGGATGCATGCACCTTGAACTCCCAGTAAGCAGCTCTTCAGCCTCCAAAGGCGTTGGCCATCTCTGAGCACTCATTAGAGTCAAAGACATAATCTCTCCATTGTCCACTCCAGTTCAGGGTAGGGTGTTCACTGTAATCTAATACTCTGATTATATACATCCTGCACGTTTCTGAGTCTACAGGAATCTGACATTAGCAGGTTATCAGGCTGATGAGATCAAATGTTGACCTTGTGTTCAATAATATGCAGAGCTTGGGTCCTATAGATGTGAAGAGTGTATAAGAGAGTGAGCCAAACATTTATTTTTGTGACCCTCTGACACCCTTGGAAAATGTTTTAGCAATCTCTGCTCTCTACTTTTTTTACACATCATTTTGCATAAAAGTAGAGTTGAGAACATGTAATCACATAGCCTCAGCCCAACTGGCCTGTTAAAAAAGCTTCCTAATTGCTGGAATGTTAAGTGAACCACTAGCCTTGAATACTCTAATTCGATATTCAGTTAAACAGAAATGATTGCTTATACCCTGAAAAATGGCTGCATGATAAAAGATTAAAGTAGTGGAAGTACCTTTGAGAGGGAGTTCTTGAGGAAGGAGAGTTATTCCTTCCAGTAGAGAGAACTTAGACCTATCTGTCAATGGATATACCATTCACAGGCCAAACTGTAGCATCATTAACAATAGATCCCATTTGATCATAAAAAAATTGTCCCAATAAGCCAAGGTAGTCTTTGATAACTTGGGAGAAAGAAACATTTTCTTCAGTATGGCAGCCACTGGTCTAGGCAACGGGACACAGCAGGGGAAAAAATCCCACCACCTCTGTGGAGTTCGCAGTCTGGAGGGGTTAATAGACAGGTCAGCAAGTAGTGATGCATGGTGTGTGACAGGTGCAACAGGGATAAGCTTGGAGAGACATGGGAGGAAGACATTCAGAAGCGCCCCTCCCAGTCTTGGGGATCAGGAAAGTGGGTCCCTAATGAAGTAATGTTTAATTCAACTTTTGAAGAATAAAACAGAAATGGGGGTGAAAAGAGCCCTGGGTATGTGCAACAATCCAGAGGGAGAGTGAAAATTACATAGGGGCAGAGCAAGGGGGGACAAACGAAAGCACGTGTCCCAGACTCTGAGGGTCCATCAACAGTGGGAGTGTGGGCAATTTCTAGCCAATATAAGGAGAAAGGACCCGAGGTACATCACAATGACCCAGAACCACTTATCTTTCCTGTGCCCCTGAAAACATGGCACATCCAGGGAGCCACAGGTTTTCTCAATGGCTAGAGCAGAAAGGGCAAGAGATGAGATTCAGAGATATCCTCAAAGAGGAAAGTACGAAGGATCTCCTAACTTGTATTAAAGAGTTGGGGCTTTATCCTGAGAGCAATGGGGAACCACTAAAGGAATCTAAGCAGGTCGAATTTAGAAAGATCCTCTGGCAGCACTATGGAGGGTAAATGTGGGGAGAGGATCTAGATCAGAGGTGGAAAACCCATTGCAGTCACTCTGGAGGGAGATAACAGTGGCCTGGTTCTGGTGTCAAGTATTCAAGAGAACACTTGTTTCTCATTTTCATCACTTCCTCTTGGGTTCCTCTGAGTTTTGGAGTTCTTTGAAGTGAAAACATTTGCTTTTACTATCAATATTCAAGGGAATACACAGACAGGGCCCAATCTCTGTTCTTGGGCACTGACATCTTCTTCCCAAGAACCCATGCACAGGAAGAAAATAACATTTCCCCAGCTCTTTTTTTTTCCCCCAACAAAGTCATTCTTCATTTACTTCTGTGAGCTATTTGTCTCTGGCCAGGGTTTGGATTCCATGAGCATGTGCGTGTGCGCACCACAGTCCAGTTAATGGGTGGCTCTGCTTTTCTTGGTTTCCTGGATGCAGGCGAACTTCAAACAGTGCAGCTTCCGCCCGATGCTTATCTCCACAACCCATTTCTCAGAATGTCTTGCCCATTAACTTTCAAACAGCACCATTTTTTTTTTTTTTGTGCCAAGCTGCTTGCTTCAAAATTTGGAACTCCACTGGAGCATAAAACAATAGCATGTCTGACTCCACCTTCCTCCCATCACCCTAAACTTTGTCTATCTTTCCCCTAGCCCCCAACAAAGCAATGCCGTACATTTCCTGAGAAACATGCGTAAACTTGAACCTACCCTGGGCCCCTGATAAGTATTTAGTTTATGAGTCACCACTGTAATGCATTTTAAGAGGATTTGAAAATGGAAGGAACACCATTCCTAAAAATGGGCTCCCCAAAGACATCAAAGACATTGGGCAAAAAAGACAGGATGACTCAGAACAACTCCATTACCTCTGAGAATCCTTCAGTGGCTCCCCACTGCCCTCGGGGTAAACCACAAACCCACTGGTTGTCTGTGTTCTTTTGGACATTGGTGTTCAGCCCTGAGTCTTTACTCTTTAACCCTCGCATGTTTTTTATTAGGTAAATGGTGGGTAATTTGGAGACCTGTGCTGGCTGCGAGAACCAGGGGAAGAGCTCCCCCTGCTGGCGGGCAGCTCTACTGCGCCTTAGCCCCGATTGCCTGTGTTCTTCCTCTGTGCATTGGGTGTGTTCCTGGAGATTTGTGCGTTAAATCAAATCACATGGTGAGCGTTCTTGGGGTGTGCACTTTTAAAAGGAAATCCATGGCAAATCCTGTTTGCGAGGCGAGAAATCCTTTTGTGATGGGGAATAATCACTGCCCTTCCCCAACCCTTCACAATTAATGCTGTGAATTTAGGGGTCTATTGAAGGGGTTCTCTCAATGCTGGTGTTCCTGCTGAAGACCCTGAACATGGTTCCTGGAGAAAGTCCACAATAACTGAAGCTGAGCCCAAAATGCTTGCACAGCTGACATTTCCACAGTTGCTCTTTGTAACCCCAAACTTGTCTCTGTGAAGTGGTTGATGCTTCCCAAAGGGGCGTGGGGGAGGGAGGTGCGGGGGGACGTGTCAGCAGCCTCAAGGGCCCTCCACTGGCTGATTCAGATGGACCAATGCACACATTTGGAAATGGGTCAACTCCTCCTGTGGACTTTGGCTGTAGAGTGATCAGGAGGGAGCAGGAAGGAGAGGGCAAAGAGAAACACCCCCTCCATCGGAAGGGTATCAACACTTACCCAAAGGGATTGTGCCTGTCACAGTTAGGGCTGTTTTTCCTCCCTCCAGATGTTGTGTGTTACAGAATCCTTTGTTGGTAAGCACTCATATGGCAGCCTTAGCAGCAGCCAGTGCCAGCCTGAAGGCTTCAACAATGGGGGCTGCAATTGAGCCTGAAGTATGATGTGCCAGGCACTGAGGTATGAATGCTGTTTCTGGAAACACCATGCAGTGGTGTTCTCAAAAGCACAGACCCAGTTTTGCTTTGTGAACACTTTGTCACGGGATATAATGAGGCCCCCGTTTGAGCCTGAAGACATGGCCTGAGGGAATGATTAATGGGATTAAGCTTCAAGGCGAGATCTTTTTTGTGATTTGAATCCTTGCCATGAGAACCCACCTTCAAGGCCAGCATTGTGGTTTCACCTGGAGTCTCAGGCAGATGGGCCCTGGGTAGTTCCAAGACTAGACTCCACGGAAGTCAAAGTCTAGAGAGGGCAAGCTGCTTCTATATAATTGTGTGTGCTGGAAATCACCAAGGAAACCATCTTGTGGGATCCCTGCTAACCCAGCCATCAAAGGAGGCCAGAAACCACTGGACTTGAAAATTACATTCACCGCACCTTGAGCTCAGAGCATGAAGGGAAACCCAGAATAAAAAGCACAAAGACTCTTTCCTTCTTCAATCGAGAGGGCAGACAGGCTACATGCATTTGAAAGCAGTTATAAACACCAGACCCACCAACTACAATTTAGGAGGTCTTATATGTAATCTGCCCAGTCCCAGATATTTTAATTCTATGTTGCAGGGAAGTAAGTGCCAGCTGGCCGCTGAACGACCAAGCTCAGGGTTCAGTTCTAAACAGCACTGTTTGGGAAAAGCTCAATCTAAAACAGACAGCTCTGCATGTGTTTAGGTTTTGCTTTCTTTCCACTTTTAAATATTAAAAATTGACTCCAGCTGTGGGGTAGAAAGTAACGCCTAACCTATAAAAACATTGACAAATAAATCACAATGCAATTTGCTGCGCATTTTTGTGAGGTCTAAACACCAGTTCTTGAAAGGAATTTTCCATTATTGCATCTTGGGAAGATATCTTCTTCATAAAAAATTCATTTGACTTTTATATTTCATAAAATCATCACATAGCATTCCCACATTTGGGATCTGCATGTGCGCTGGAGCACCCATGGCTTTCAGCTTGGCTTTCCAGACTCCTAAGCCTCTCTTCCATGACTTTTGCAGGAAGGACAGTATCAGGAGCTTCCCTGGTAGCGTGAGGTTATGCCTACATGCCCTGCCTGGGGCCCTGTCCTTCTAAAAACCAGGCTAAGTTGAGTCTCATAAAAACGGGCAACTCTTTTTGAGTCTGACGTCATTGCCAAAGTCTCCTAACCCAGCCCAGTCCACATGGTATCAACCATGATAGGGTAGGCATTCACTAACAAATAGCCCCAAAGCTCAGTGACTTATTTCTGCTTTATTACATGCCCATCACCTGTCTATTGCATTGTAATATTTATACCAGGATTCAACTGATGGAACAACTACTATCTGAAACATTGTCAATCTCATGGTAGAGGAAAAGGGCCATCTTAGAAGGCTTTTCTCAAGTAACTGAATGCTTAGAGCTTATTGGCCAGAAATGGTCACATGATGCCATCCAACCTCAGGGAGTACCAGGAAATAAAACCCTACCTGCCCAGAAGACAGAAAGCTGAAAAGACGGGTGAGTAGCTTTGATAGATATTACATCCAACATGTTTACCTAACTGTGCATGTCCTTCTGCAATATCTATACGAGCCAGCAACTCATCTGGGCCCCTAGCCTCCATACGATCATAGCCCTGGAGTATAACTTTGGGAAGCCAGAATGGATTAACTGCAGTCAGGCCTGTAGTGGATAACCTCTTGCAGTGTCTAACAAGTCTCTGCACCTCTTCTGTGAGTTCTACACCTAAACTACCTATTCACAGGGGTCGCTCCAGCAGTTGCTGTCTTGTTGGTACTGCATGTTGGTACTAGCCCTCCCTAGATCCAATTGACTAGATCAGAGGAATGCACCTAACCACAGCTGAGTCAATAGGTCTCTGTCTCAGAAATTAGAATTGTAGTTCAAAAACAGCTGGTCTTAGTATGGTGCATGTAACTTTTGGAGCTCTAGCAAAGGCATTTTTTGCCATACGCATGGAAAAACTAATAAGTTGAACCACGGGACAAGAACAAATCAGACATGCAGACAGCAATAAACACAAGAAACTACATGGCGGGGAGAGAAAGAGAGAGAGAGAATGGGAATGAATGAATGAATGAATGAATGAATGAATCTCAGTCTATGTGCCTAGCACACAGACACTTGTTTCTAATGTAAGATCAGCACTTGGTTGGCAAGGGAGAATGAATGTACTGAAAAACTTAAGTGTCCACCATAGAAGGTAATAAACCTTCAGTTTATTATTATTGAATGGATAAACAAAATCTTGGTTTATACCTACAATTTAGGGAAACTGAGTGCCTGAAACATTCCTGTTAAAATATTGACACTCTTGAAAGAGGTAACACCCGACACCATTACCGGTCATAACCACTTTATGATGGCTATGTTTAGCAAGTTAGGCAGCCATTTGGTGAGGACCTTAGCATTATAGGGGTTTTATTAACCTCTTATATCTGTATCTCCTTTCTTCCATGCCAAGAATCCTGGTTTTCAAGGACACAGGGGATGCTAGGGTTAGAATATCCCACAATTACTCATTTGTTTTATCCCATATTGCATACACAGCAGTCTCAGAATAACAACACCAATCCTATCATCACTATGATGACAAAAAACATTTTAAAAAATTTGCATATGATCTCTTCATTACCTGCCCATTAAAGAGATAGTTATATCTACACTGTCAGAGCATAAAGCTATTAGATACTTTATTCTTCCTCTTAGACTTTATTAGTCTTAGGGTGACAAGAAATTATATATTTAAATACTCCCCTCAGTGTCTCTCTAGTCAGTTTGATTGTTCTTAGTTTATTCTGTAGTAGACTTCTTAGGGGAGGCTTCTGGGACCAGTTTCCCTAAATTGTCATATGTTGATAACCCTTTACACTTGAAAGTCAGTTTTGCTGAATATTTTTTTTTCTTTTTCTTTAAAGTTTTTAAAAATATATTGTGGAGTTAGCCATTTAGGTTTATATTCTCAAGCCAATGGTGTGCTTTTGCCTCCTGATAAATTGACCACTTTATTTATTATAGAAGAGCTTTTTTATCCCTGGTAATATTATTTGTCTGAAATGTACTTTATGTGACATTAATATACCAACTCTAGCTTTCTTTTTTATTTTTAGTTGTGGTAAAATATACCTAATATGAAATTTACCATCTTAATTATGTTTAAGTATACAGTTCAGTAGTGTTAAGTACATGCACTTTCCTGAGCAACCAGTCTCCAACACTCCTTTCATCTTGCAAAACTGAAACTTTATGCCTAGTAAACAAACTCCCCACTCTTCCCTTCCCCTAACACCCGACAGCTACTATTCTACTTTCTCTACTGATTTACTGCTCTATGAGGTCTGACAATTAAGTTCGTGATCTCATCCTAGAAAGTATGACATACCTCACTACTGAATATCACTACGAAGTACTGATAGGTCACCTTTGAAGTACGCCCCTTGGGAAGCTATGCACCGACGCCAGCACGTAGTCAACCCTTCAAAGCAATTTTAGAACTCTTTTTCTAGAATGGCCATCAGAGCTGTCATTATAGTACCCTTGATGTCCTGAACGTCATCAAAATGTCTTCTTTCACTATTTATCTTCAGGTAAAGAAAGAAGTCATTGGGGGCCAGATCAGTTGAGTAAGGAGGATATTCCAGTACAATTATTTGTTTACTGGCTAAAAATTCCCTCACAGACAGTGCCATGGGAGCTGGTGCATTGTTGTGATGCAAGAGCCATGAATTGTTGGCGAAAAGTTCATGTCTTCTAACTTTTTCATGCAGCCTTTTCAGCACTTCCAAATAGTAAACTTGGTTAACTGTTTGTCCAGTTGGTAAAAATTCATAATGAATGATCCCTCTGATATCAAAAAAAAGTTAGCAACATCATTGCAACAAGTCCGCAAACTTAATTGTCTGACCTCATAGGTACTTTATATAAGTGGAATCATATAGTATTTGTGTTTTTGTGACTGGCTTATTTCGCTAATCATAATGTCCTCAAGTTTCATCCATGTTGCAGCATGTGTCACGGTTTCCTTTCTATTTAAAACTGAATAATATTCCATTATATGTATATACCAAGATTTTGTTTATCCATTCATCTGTCAATGGACACTTGGGTTCCTTCCATTTTGGGCTATTGTAAATCTATTATGAACATGAATGTACAGATATCTCTTTGAGATCTTTTGGATACATACCTTAAAGTGGAATTGCTGGACCATATGGTAATTCTATGCTTCATTTTTTGAGGAACTTCCATACTGTTTTTCCATAGTGGTTGCACCATTTTACATTCCCACCAGCAGTGCACAAGGAAGGGTTCCAATTTCTCCATATCCTCACCACCACTTGTTATTTTTCCTAAATATATATAATATATAATATATTATATTATATATTACATCCTAATGGGTGTAAGGTGCTATCTCACGATTTTGATTTGCATTTTCTAATGATTACTAATGTTGAGTATCTTTTCATATGCCTGTTTCCATTTGTGTATGTTCTTTGGAGAAATGTCTATTCAAGTCCTTTGCTCACTTTTTAATCAAATAGTTTGTTTTTTGGTTTGAGTTGTAAGAGTTTGAGTTATAGGAGTTTTTTATGTATTCTGTATATTAACCCCTTATTAGATATATGATTTACAAATATTTTCTCCTATTCTGTAGGTTGCCTTTTTACTGTTTGGTTGTGTCCTTTGATGCATAAAAGTACAGCTTTCTTATGATTACTGTTAGTACAATGAATGTTTTTCCATCCTTTTTCTTTTAACCTATTTACATTTTTTACCCATTCCAACAACCTCTACCTTTTAATTGAATGTGTTTAGATCATTACATTTATTGTGGCTATGGGTATGAGTAGGTTTAAATCATTTTGTTGTTTGCTTTCTGTTTGCCCCATAAAAAAAATTATTTTATTTAATTTTTTTCTATTTCTGCCTTCTTTTAGATTAATTGAATATTTTTTATGATTCCATCTTACTTCCCTTGTTGGCTTATTAACTATAACTCTTTAATATTTAGTTGTTGCTTTAGGGTTTATATACGTCTTTAACTTATCATACACTATCTTCAAGTGACATTATAGCATTTCATACATATTATAAGACCCTTACTTCTAATCTCCCTTTCTGGCTTTTGTGCTACTGTTGACATACATTTCACTCTTACATATGATTAAATCATAACATATATTGCTATCATTTTTGTTTAAAGAGACAATTATATTTTAAAGATGATTGTATTTAAATAATAAAAAATGTTATACATATACAAGTGTATTTACCATTATCAGTGTTCTTCATTCCTTTGTGTAGAGCCATATTTCTATCTGGTATCATTTATTTTTCTGTCTGAGATTTCCTATAACATTTTTTATAATGTGGGTCTGCTTATGATAAATTCTTTCAACTTTTTATGTCTGAAAAAGTCTTTATTTGGCACTCTTTTTTTGAAAGATCTCTTTGATGGATATAGAAGTCTAGATTGATGTAGCCTTTTCACTTGCATTGCTCCCCAAAAGAAATCTGCTGTCATCATTATCTTGTTCCTCTGCATATTAAGTGTCTTTTATTTCTGGCTGATTTTATAATTTTCTCTTCATCAGTGGTTTTGAGCAATTTGATTTTGTTGTGCCTTCATGTAGTTTTCTTCATGTGTCTTGTATTTAGGGTTCATTGAGCTTTTTAGATCTGTGAGTTTATAGTTTTTATCAAATTTGGAGAAAAAAATGGGATGTTATTTCTTCAAATATATTTCAGGCCTCTTCCCCTTTCTGTCTCTCTCAGGGACTCCAGTTCCATGTTTATTAGTTTATTGTAGTTGTCCCAAATCTTGCTGATGCTCTGTTGACTTTTTTAAATTGTTTTTTCCTCTCTGTTTCATTTTAGGTAGTTTCTATAGTTATATCTTCAAGATCAACTAATCTTTCTCTTCTGCAATACCAGCCATCTCATCTAATATATTTTTAATCTCAGATATTGATTGTATTTTCATCTCTAGAAGTTCAATTGGAATCTCTTATATTTTCCATATTTCTATTGAACTTTTTGAATGTATAGAACACAGTTATAGAAATTCTTCTAGCGTCCTTGTCTGTTAATTCTAACATCTGTGTCAGTTCTGGGTTGGTTTATACTGATTGATTATTCTTTTCCTTGTGGGTTGTGTTTTCCTACCTCTTTGTTTGCCTGTTCAGAACAGGCCTGTGTGAGCATAGGTACTGTTCCCTCTAATCCTTCCAGGTGATTCTTTCCCCAGCCTTCAGTAGTATAGATCAGCACACTGCTGAATAACCTAAAGGGGCCCTTTTTAGATCTCTGGAGTTCTTACTCTGTGCAGCTCTCCTCTCAGTATTCTGTCCTGCTAACTCTAGCTTCTTTTGGCCTCTAGACTCATAGCTTTGTCTCCTCAACTTGAAAAATATGCCAGGTACCTCTTGGGTTTCTCTTTCCTGTACTACAACCTAGAAACTTTCACAAGGCAGCAAATTGGGGCAATCCTAAGTATCACTTTTGTTGTTTCCCATATCTCAAGGATCACTATCCTCCTCTGTCTTGAAACCATTGTTTCTTATATTTTGTACAGTTTGGAGGGCTCTTTCATATTGGAGAGTAAATCCAGTCCCTGTTACTGCATCTTGGCCTGAAATAGAGGAATGATGTGTCTTTTTCAATGTCATTTCAATTTTTTTTCAGGAATATTTTCTTGAATTATACATGTCAGTATTTTTTTTTCTGTCCTCTTGCTTTAATTTTCATCTTCAGGAATTTCTTTTATCTGTATGTCATATTTTTTTTTGCCTATCTTCAATATGTATTCCTTTTTCTCAAAACTTTTTCATCTCATTCTTCACTTATTTTTTTATTTTAAAATTTTTCCTCTTTTTATTTCTATTTTTAGACATATCTATTGTATTTCTGTTCTCATTGTTCCTTATAGTTTAGTCTTTAATTCCAAAATATTTTTTCTTTTATTTTTACATGTTTTCTGAATTCTGTACACTCATTTCTGAGTTTTTCTATTTCTGACTTTTGTTGTTTTTCAAGTCTTAAATTATTTCCTTAATGTCTTTTGGTTCATTTTAAAGTAATAAGTTACAATTTTGTTCTGTTTTTATGGACACATCTTTCTAGTGTTCTTATTATTTGTAGGGATGTTATTCTCATTGTGTCCTATTTTTAAACAATAACTTTGTATGGCTTTGGCTGCTGCTTATTTTTATGTGATGTTAGTTTTTCTAAGCATGTGGAATGAGGCAGGAAATAAGGTTCAGGAAAGCTTTTCTAACTGCTCAGAGCTCCGTCTTCTGCTGTTGTTTAGTGTTAATAAATAGATGAGCTTGTTTTCTGACATTTCCAGAACCTGTTCTTTCCTTCCACATTGGACTGGACTTTTTGTTTCATCCTTTTCTTATTTTCTATGTCTTGATCAATTTTGACTCCATTCCCGTTTCCCCTAAACTGTGTGGCGCTGTCCTAGAAGGGAGCTCTGTGTTAGTTTTGAGGGTTCAAAGGGCTAGGTGGATCTAGCTTCTTTAGTCATTCTTTACATGAGTCCTTTTTATTCACCTGGTGTTAGAAAAATCAACACCTTCCAAGTTTTCAGCTACCTTCTCAAATTGGCCCACTATGCTTTCCAATGTGTACCTGTTGACTATTTGTTCTCAGATCCATCAAACCCTGCCCAGTTGCTTCTTTCTTCTTCATCCTGTATAGATCTTGCTACCTTACAGGTTTTGTGGTTATTGGTGTTTTGTCTCTCTCTGCTTATATTTTGAGGTTGGTGGAGCTACCTTGCTACCTAATTTTATTTAAATGTTGTCCCTGGGTTTTCAGTTTTGCAATCTAGTTGTACTGTCTATTTTTATGAGGGGATGCAGACAGATTGAAAGCTATGTTGTCATTACCACCATTTTCTGAAAATTCTGTATCTGGTGTCCAATATTTTGAAAAAGCTAGTGCCAGATGGGTAATAGACTAATCAGGGGACTCACTCTGTAAATTATATAAATGTCTAACCACTATGCTGTACACCTGAAACCAATATAAAATAATATTGTATGTCAACTGTAATTGAAAAAATAAAAAAAGAAAAGGTTTCTTTCTTATTAGCAAAGCCCTAGACAGACCAAAACCAGGAAAGATGAGTGAAAGTAAGACTTCAACTAATATGAAATGGAGAAAAGCATTTGATGATTATCCAATGCCTTCAGCATTGGTGTTAAGTGTAAAGAAATGGTGCTGGTATCTGCAGAGCAGCTTTATTTACTGCTACTCAATAAATATGAATTTATTTTTCTGTTGTAAGAGTCAAAAGGACCTGCAATAGTTTGGACATATATTGCTAGATTCAGTATACATAGGTCTTAAATCACTTCAGTCCCTGTAACTTATGATGTTTTGTTTTGTTTTTCATGAAAATGTTCTATTTCCACATTCTCATTGATACCTAGGACTTTCAGCGCTAACATTTTGTACTTCTAAGGATCTCAAAATATTTGACATATCTTTTATTATATAACTCCCTTTCTGACCTTGGAGATGAAATTCAGGATTTCTACTACCCTATATTTTAGTACCCCTTATTTCAATAATATAGGTTATGGGATTAGCATCACAGGGTGAGGAATTGGTAAGAGTCCCAGACTTCCTACTCATGCTCTCCTGCTCCAGCCATATTGCTTTCCCAATTAGATATGTCTATCTCACTCTTGAAAACAAACCCAGACCATTTGCCAATAGGACAAAAATGCACTGGGCAATGAGTATGCCTAATGTATGCTAAATATATTGCCCTGTCTTTCTCCTTCTGGGCTGTTGGGCTTTCCTGGCAGCCTGCATTTGTGGAGATTGTGAGAGTATTTGCTATAGGTAAATGTGTTTCATTTGAACATAGCTACAGGGAGCCAAGGAAGGAAGTGGGATGGATTCCCAGATGAGGGGGAACTATGACATTGAAAAAGATGGTGGAATTAAGGTAAACTTCATTTCCAGATGGAAACAGTGCCTTTCTAAGGACTTGTCAAGTGATTTGTGAAACAATTGTGTTTTCTTCCGTGGCCTGGAACAATGTCCAAATGGGTTTTTTATGGCTTAGGGTCCCACATGGCCCAATCTCTTTTCAAAATCACATTCAAAGAAAATGCACTTCAGAAACTAAAAGCAATTTTTAAAAGCATACTAGTCTTTACCTGTATCTCCATAAGATGGGGATCCAATTTCTAATCCTAGGCAGCACAATGTACAACCAAATTTTCACTCATCTCCAATTCTCTCACTCCACAGCTACTTCATAGCATCTAACTCTCTCAGTCTTATATTAAACTTTCCCTGACATCCATCCTGTGGGTCTTCATACATGATTCTCTCCATGATCATTATTCTCTGCCCTGATGCCTCACCAGAAGTTGCCACAGGGATGACTGCACCTATTGGCTGCTGTAGGAAAACTGAAGGACCTTGGCGTTCCATACTCCCAGGTCTTCCATTGCTGCTTATAGAGGGAAATTGGAAGGACCCCCGGAAATTATATTATTTGCTTGCTCTGAATGCTTTTCTTGCAGGTATCTCTAGGGGAGAATAACTAACAAATAAACTCTTCTCTATTATATTTTGGGTTGTCAGAAGTCATGACAAATTTTGTCTATGTTTTTCAAAGGTCATTTATTTATATGAAGAACAAAGATCAATCAATGATATATTGCCCATTTTGTTCGATAACCTTTTGCCATCTTTCAGTGAGCTTCATAATTCCTCATTCATAGAAGGACCTGTTTTTATTTGTGAAAAACTGAACAAGGTACTGATTTACAGCCTCATCTGAATCAAACGTTATATCACGCAAGGAGTTTTGAAGAGAGTGAGACAAGTGGAAGTCTGATGGTACAAGGTCAGGCAAGTATGGTGGGTGTGGCAACACATCCCATCCAAGCTCCAATAATTTTTGACGGGTTTTCAAACTTGTGTGTGGTCTCATGTTGTCGCTATGGAACACAACTCCTTTACAATGAACAAGCTCTGGATGTTTCTGGATGATGGATTCATTCAAACTGTCCAATTGCTGACAGTACACATTTGAATTGATTGTTTGATTCCTTGGTAGGAGCTTGAAAAACACGACACCTTTAAAATCCCACCACACTGAGAGCATAACCCTCCTCTGATGAATGTCTGCTTTCGATGTTGTTTGAGGTGAATCATCACATCGGGACCAAGACCGTTTGCGCACCACATTGTTGTAAACAATCTACTTCTCATCACCAGTTATCAGTCACTTCAAAAAAGGATCGTTTTCCTCATGCTTAATGAGCATATTGCAGTTGTTTATATGTGCCATCAAATGAACTTCTTTGAGTTCATGAGGAATCCAAATATCGAGCTTGCTTACTTATCCCAGCTTCTTCAGGTGGTTGTGAACGCTTGAATGATGGATGTTCAATGTTTCTGCAATCTTATCTCGTGTTACCTGGATCTGACTTGATCAATGCGTTTATTTTGTTGTCATCAACCTCTGTGGGCCTCCCTGATCGAGGTGCGTTGTTGAGATCAAAATCACCAGCACGGAATTTCGTGAACCATCGTTGTCACTGATGTTCTTGTAGAGCATTGTCACCGTAACCTTTATGCAACTTTTCACAAGCTTGATGTGTGTTCTTCCCTTTATGGAAGTAAAACAGTAAACTATGGCAAAAATGCACAGTTTGTTCTTCCATCTTCAACTTGTTGTAAAATCTCCAAAACTCAACCAAATCACTCAGTTTTTTTTTAGAATGAAGCTGGAACTGTCAGCTGTCAAATGACATGGCAATAACATAGATATAAATGACTCTAGTACTTCTAAAAATGAACTAGTGCTTTCTGTCGCAAACATGTGTCATGACTTTTCTGACAACCCAATATTTAATCAATAATGTAAACATAGTTTTGAGAAAACTTCCAACAAACCCCTGAGGTCAGAGATAATGGTGAGAAGGGGCCTAAGAGGCTGAGCAAAATCATTCATTCCCAACCCAGTGGGTAGGCAGAGTTTCCCAAAGGCAGACTCTATCAGAAGACTGGGGAATGAACCTGGTTATTGCAATAGCAGAGTGTGTGGTCCAGGCTTTGGTGTCACCTGGGGTGATTTAAACCTAGGGGAAAAATGAGAAAAGTTGATGAGGTATTGCACAATGACCAGGGATGACCAGAGGCTTATAAGTGTGTTTAGAATATCAAAGAGTATGGATGTCAGAGAGAGGCAGTGCATCTCAGGCAAGCAGGCGGTCAGCCACAAGATAGCCCATCAGGGGCAACAAGAAAGTGGTAATTATATATTAATCTAGAAGGTATGGGGGAGTTATCTGGTATCTGGAACTCATAGGCATTACTGGAGAGATCAAGGCAAATAGTATTTCCTAGAGAAATGGAGGTCCTAAGTATGACAGGCACTTGATGCAGGGCATTGGATAAGGGCACAGTGACCAGAAATGGAGCTAACAACAAGGAAACTGGTCACAGGGAACAAGTCAGAGCCTAGTTTTTAGAATGGACAGACAAAATCAGAATTGGACCTCAGAAAAACTGAGTGAGGCTGAACCCCCTAATGTACAAAGTATAAGTGCCAGGTGCCTTGTAGGAGATGCTGCCCAACGCTAGTTAAGAGCACTGACTGGGTTACAATCTTGACTCTGCAATCTCTCACTGTTGTGACCTTGGGAAAGTTACATAATCCCAGCCCAGCTTCCTGTCTCTAAAAAGAAAGTTAGTAAAAACTCACATAGTCATGGACATTACATGGCATGGTTGTTTTCAAGCACTGGTACTACTGAGTAGGATTGTAAAACATGTTAGCTCTTCTTCTCTCACCACCACCATGATCATCACCATCATCATAAATATCACCCACCCATTCAGAACAGTACTGGCCCCAGGGTCTAGGCTGCTGATTCTACAGATGAGTGTTGGGGAATGCAGACACAAAATATACACACCTACAAACTAGATGGCCCCAACTTACGTTTGTAAGGCAGTTGTTTGCCATTTTACAACCTCTATCCATAAAAACTATACTATAAACAATCTTGGGTTTGCCAGGGTGGTCCACCCATGCCTTTTTGTTCAGGGTAAAGAGGCAAAACCCAGAGATCCACATCTCTCTTTGAGTCATGCTATGACCCAACTCCTGGCAAGTTGTACGAAACCTCCCCAAGTGGAAACCCACAGTTGAGAGCTGGGGAACAGGGGGATGACAGGACCTTATTTTCTATTATCCATTATCCTCATTCTTCTTTCCTGCTCCTCCTGAAGCAGCTCCAGTGAGTGGGCATGTCTGTTCCTGCCATTTGCCAGCTGTTCTAAGAGAATTAAAAGTCCCATTTCAAGTTATGATGAACAATTTAATGATTTGGCTGTAAATTAGGGCATAACAGCAGAACTGTCACTTCATTTTCAGGCTTAGATTAGTTGAGCTGGCTTTATGCTGCCTGACCATGAAATGAGCCCTGCAGTGCAACGCAGTGCAGGGGCAGGTGGAATTCTCCAGGAGGGAGAGGAGAAGGAAGAATAGCAAGGAAACATGATCAGGCCATTCTGAGCCAGAGGGGAGGCAACAGAAAGTCTCAGATTAAATGGGGATGGCAGTGATAATCAGTTTATCCTGAATTGTTGGAGAAGGAGGAGCTCTGAATTAATGCTTGCTTTTTTTTTTCTTCTTTTTTTTTTTAGACAACTGAAAGCAAATGCTTTTCCCAAAAATGGAAACTTCTAAAAGCACATTCATCATTGTTCCATGCTGTAATGAGTTGTGTCCCAAAGAGCTTTGAAGGCATGTAGGGCTATTTGTCCTGGCACTAAATGACCCCCAGCTAATGTATTTTTCTATTTGGGGACTCTTTTGTCTTTTTTTTTTCTGCCAGCTACCACTTCTCAGTGTGTCATCTCCCAACATTTCCCACTCAGCTTGCTTGTCTTTGAGCTCTGCAGGAACAAAAGGTTACAGAAAGAAGAAGAAAAAATCAATCTGCTAGAGCAGTATCCATATATTTCATTTGATTCTAAGGCAACAGAGTTGGACTAAGGATGGTTCTTCCTCTTTACCCTCTATTTGTCATTCTTCCTCTTTACCCTCTATTTGTCATTGCTACCACCCACTTCCCCCAAACACACACACACACACACACACACACACACACACACACACACACACACACACACTCGTTGAAGACTAGGGCCCCAACTCACAGCCTTTCTCTCTATCCCAATCCCTACCATTATTGCTTTTAGACCTAACCCAACAGGGTTCCTACCCTGGGCCTCATCTGACCCTCCTATAGCCATGTCCCTTCCCATGGGGCAAAGAGTCCAATGGACCAAGGGAAGGGTCCCGTAAGGAGCTCATACCCCTTCTTTCAAGATCATATCCTAAGTATTTAGGACCCTGGGAGTCCCTGCCCAAATGACCCTGAGACTGCCTCTTCCATGCATCTTTCTCCTAGAAGGTGGACAGTCAAACTGGTGTGTACTCTTAGGAATAGCCAAGTACCTTCCAGTTGGAGGGTTCTGGGTGGGGCTTAGATGTGCAGGCTGAGGTCACACAGACATGAGAGCAAGCCCCTGCCTCACCATCTCAGAATGTAACAGGGCTGCAGTTGGGAAGAGCAGGGACACCTCCATTAGTATTCTTGCCAAACCTGCACAAATCTTAGGCATGGACCAAATCCCTGCTTTATTCTAGGATATTTCAATGGCTTTGTGAATGACCCATCCAATATACTCCTGGCCTTTTGCATTCTTGGACTTCTCAATTTCAAGTACCTTCACCTGTACTCCAGATCTTAGCACTGTCCTGAACTTCACAGGTACTCTTGAATTTGCTGGTATTAAGCACATCAAGTATAATTTGCTGACTCAGGCCATTCCCCTCCCAGCCTCTGCCACTTAGAAGCACTGAGTCTAGAAAACTCATTCCTTTCAAAAGCTGGACCCCTTTTCCTTCTTATGCCTGCAGCAACACTCTTTGGGGAAATCAGCTGCTCCCTCTTTTCTATCCAACTTTATTTCTTTGATGAGCCTGGAGAACTTTAAAAACATAAAAGCCTCTAAAAGGATTATCAGCAAAACAGCTTATCTTCTCTACCTAAAAAAACACACAAAAATCTAACAGAAAGTGGAACAGGGGTGATGGAAAAATACTTTTCACATCTTAACAGATCAGACACATCTATCAAAGGGCACCCAACCACCTATGGACTCTCCCTTGCTCAGGGTGGGTTCCACTTGTAGTTCAGTCTATTCTGGGACATCCTGTTCCGTTTCTTGACTCTGTACCTCCTGCCTTCCATTACCTAGAGCACTTCTTCCCTGGAGTGCCTTGTTAGCCTCTCCTCTGTCTTCTGTTCTTTAAAACCCATGCTTCATGCTCCAGCAAGACACAAATCGGGTTGCCTTACCCTCAGGGCCCTCCCCATGCAGAATCCCAACTCACAGGTAAGGGTGCCAGGCTCTCCATGACCTGGCCACTACATCTCTCCATACTCACCTCCCATCATTCCCAGTGCCAGCAACATCAGATCGTATGTAATTGCCCCTCTCACATCTCATCAATACTTGCTTCTGTAGATTTGTTTATGGTGTGCCTCTGCCTGGATGACCCTTGCCACCACCCCACCCTTTCACTGCCCATCCCCTTCACATGACCAGCTTCTAGTTAGCCCTTGACATTGAACTCAGGTATCACACCTTCCAGTCTTGCTCCTATCTCCTAGCAATGGCCAGGATAGTGCCCCTCTATTGGACTCTTACAGTACTGATTAAGCTCCTGTATCTTAGAATGCACCACATTGCATTGAAATTATCCACTGATGTGCCTTTAAGTGTTTCAAAAGTAGGGACTGCATTTTTTCACCTCTGTGTACCAGCCTCACTGCGCCAAGTACTCAATAAATGTTTACTGAGCAGATCCAAACTGAGAGGAGTATCTGGAGTTTTGTGACACTTATTTCTTCACTAGTGACTCTTTCAAACAAAAATACCTACCTAGATGTCTGTTTGCTTGTTTCTGGGTTCCCTGTGATTGAGGCTGCTAGAAGTTTAACTACTAGTTGATTGATCTTAATCAAATCATTAATTATACATTTATTAAGCATCTACCGTATGCCAAGCATTGTGGACAATTATATAATTATACTCAGAGGAACAAAACATAATCCTTGCCTTCAAGGAGATTACAACCTTGGTGATTCTTCTGAAAATAAAAATAATATCATTTGCAACAGAGTATTTTGAATAGAAAGGACATCAAAAAAAAATGTAGTGTCTGCAAAATGTTTGATTCTTAGCTCACCTAAAGTTTCCAAGCCACGGGGTTCTGGGTTTTGTTTGGCAGCCATGGTCTGCCTGAGAGGACTGACACAATCAAACAGAAACAAAGTATTATAGGGATGTGTGTATTTTCAGGCAATAAAAAGACTCTCAAGGTTAGAAAAGCAACTACAGACTGAATGGGGGAAAGGTGAAGATGTGTCTTTTTTTTCCTTTTGGGAAAAAAATCAGAACAACCTATTTAGAGAGATTTTGTGAAATAAGTTTGTTCCATAGCAGAGATTGTGTGGCCCTATGTCAGTGGGGGCACAAACAGGGCCAATTTTTCCCCCAAGGGACATTTGGCAATGTCTGGAGACATTTTTGGTTGTCACTTCATGGGAGAGGGTAGGCTATTGATATCTATCTATCAGATGGAGACCAAGGATACTACTAAATATCTTACAATACAAGGACAAAGCCCCACAACAAAGAATTACCCGCCAACAATGTCAATAGTACTGAGATTGTATAACCCTGCCCTATATATTATAGGGTGGGGTTTACACTAATGGGATTCCAAAATTCCACAAAAAACAACCAAAAGCAGTAACGATTCTTGGTAGTCACAAGCTTGACTCCTAGGTGGCTCTGACTCATACATAAGGGCAAGGCTGGGACTTGGACAAGGGCCGGAACAGAACTCTTGGATGATTTTTATGCTATAATTCGTTTTTAAATACTCTCACCCTTCTTTCCCTTCCCCACCTCCAACTGCTTTTTTTTTTAAAAGAAAGTTAAATAAACAACAACAAGCCCCCCAAATACCCTTTGTTTATGTCCTTCGCTTTTTTTCTTTTTGCTGATGAAGTAAAACCCAATATATTGGAGAAACAATATCAGCAAAAGCTGCTGCTAGGGCTTAGTGGTAGCTCAAGGAACACAGCAAAAGCCTTGTTATGGGAACTACTCAGAGAGTCAAACACTTCAAATGGAGATAAAATGTATAGGTAGAATATGATCATCATGATTTGTTAATTGTGCTTTCCCAGTGGTGAATACTTCTGGGATATTTATTTATTTATTTATTTATTTATTTATTTATTTATTTTTTTATTTTTTTATTTAAACACAGTGGTATATGTTTGAAGTATGAATATTCCAATCCATAGTGTTCTGTTTTCCCCTGCCAGGATCATATTTCTTCTGTCAATAACACAGGCTCAATTCTCCTTGAGCCCCAAATTACACTTCCTCATAAGACATGAAATGCCATGTTTTTCTTGAGATCTTTATTCCGCTTGACTTTACTAATGACTAGAGTAAAACTGAGAAGTTCAGGAAAAGGAAATCTCTCCCTCCATCAAAGTGAGTAAACAAACCGAAGGAAAACAAGGCGCCAGAAGCTAAAATGTGCAGAGGATTTTAAATATGTTCCATAAATCTGGAGGCTCTTTTAGAGCTATGGTTGGTGTGCTAAAGCAGATGACACCCCGGCTGAGAACTGAAAGCTGAGTAGGCATTGGCCAAGTGAGGATTGAAGCAGACTATTCTGGGAAGGGGGCTAGGGGTGAAAGGGCCTATTTAGGAAGAAAGTGAGAGATGACGACTGGTGAGGTAAGCTGGAACAAGGTCATGAAGGGCCCCTTGAAGGAATTTGGACTTTATTCCTCCAGCAACAGGAAATTATTGAGAGGCTTTAAGCATGGGTTGAGCATGTCATGTTCAGCTTTGTGTTTTAGAAAGCTTATTCGGGCTACCAAGTAAAAAGTGAACTGGAGGGAAGAAAGGGGTAGAGCCAGGAAGACCAGTTGGAGGGTAACTGCAGTGATTCAAATGAGAAATAGGAGTTTAGGAGTGAGTGGTGATGGAAGGTAGGAATGGGGAGAAGTGACCCAAGTAGCACATGCACACACCCATAGGCACCAAAGAAAGTAGTGGAGCTGAGAGATGCCACATTAAGTGGTTACAACCCACAGTGAATGGTAAAATTGATGAGAATCGAGGCCATCCAAATGTTGATGGACCTCCAATGCCATGCTAGGAAATTTGGCATTCACTCTGGAAGCAATGGCAAACCACTGGTGGGTTGAAGGAAAAGAAGCTTGTAGCTCTGATATCTCTGAAGGATGGATTGGCAAGAGAGAAAACTGTCACCATTTTTATTTGAATGCAATAGTCCAGATATAAAACTTAGGAGTTTGAGGAGTTTAAAACTTCCATGTAATAAAAAGAATCTAGGCTAGAAAGAAATGACTGACTTTAACATACTCAATTTTCCTCTCTTTTTTTGTTCTATTCGGGCCCTCAATGAATTGGATGATGCCCATCCACATTGGGGAGGATTATCTTCTTCTCTCTAACCACCAATCAAATGCTAATCTGTCCCGAAACACTCTCAGTGAAACACTCAGAAATAATGTTTAACCAGATATCTGGGCTTCCCCTGGTCCAATCACATTGACACAAAAAATTAACTATCACACAGAGTAAGCACTCTATGTTAACCTTATCTGCTTACTTACTATTGTGAGGATTAAATTAAATAATGTATAGAAAATTGTCAGCAAAGTGAGGGTTCATACAAATTGATAAATAAATAATAGCTATTACTATTAGTTCTATTATTAATTTTGAAATTATGCACTAAATCTATGACAGTGGAGAGCCAAAGGAAGGCTCAATGTCAGCAATGTCATGCTAAATATAAACTTGGATTAAAACACTTTCCAAAAATAAAAATAAGAAAGATTTCTGTTTTTATTGTATCAGAACAATTGGAGGTAAGAAAGCCGGTCAAGGGGCCGGCTGGTTGGCTCAGTTGGTTAGAAGTTGGCTTGGAGCGTGTGCTCTGAGCATCAGGGCTGCCGGTTCGATTCCCACATGGGTCAATGACGCTGCACCTGAGCTGAGCTGTCGCTGAGCTGCCAGCAGGTGGTGGATGGCTCTGCTGGTGTGACAACACGATTGCCTGTTTGATAGTGGGCTACACCCACCCGCAACTAAGGCTGAGCTCAGCACCTTGGGTTGAGCTGCCGCCCGGATGGCTTGGTGGATGGGACGTGCGCTCTTAACAACAATGCTGCTGGGTTTGACTCCCTCATGGGATGGTGGCTATGCCCACCCACAGCTGGAACTGAGCACAGCACCTTAAGCTTGGAGACCATGAGCTGCCGACGGGAGGCCAGATGGTGACTGGTGCCCTCCACGGTGGGGATTGAGGAACGACAACTTGGCTGGTCCCCTTCCCCAATTCCCCAACACGGTTCCCCTCCCCCAATTTCCCAATAAAATCTTTTAAAAACAAGAGAGCCGGTCAATTTACATTGAAATATTATGATATGACTAAGAAAAACAGACATATGGTGAGAATGATTTAATAGGTTTCAAACTCCTATACTGAGTGTCCTAAATTCCTTTTTCAATGCGTAGACTATACTGTCAGTGCAAATTGTTGCAAAAGTCAGTCACTTCTTTTTAGCCTAGATTTTTTTTGTTACATGGAGATTTCAGAGTGTGCCCTCTTTGGGCCAATGAAACACCAGTTGGTTATTTTTTCTTTACCTGCACATAGAAGTGTGTTTACCCTAAAAACAACAAAGCAGAAGATGTATGTATAGTATTTGAAATCTCTAGCTGCACTCAGGGTGTCCTCTGAGAGTAGTCTTGCAGCTAACCTTGGAAATAGCCACCTTGCAGTGGAAGTCTAGGCCCTCCAGAGTGAACCCAAAGTGACCTGGGCTTTGGGTCATGTATACCCAAGGGCTTGCAGAAGGATGAGCCAGAGTCAAGCCTCATCTCCTGCAGAGAATATGCAGACACACAAGAATAAGAGCTTCTCTTCCATTGTGTCAGAACAGCTGGAATTTTTGAGACAACTTTCAAGGTTATAGCTGGATGACCAGTTGAACATCCCTCAAAGGACCAATTGGTGAGTGAACACTAACCAAGATGGTATCTTAAACTCCATGAACTTCCCCAGTGGGAAGGAATAAATAATACTTGTGCAATCCTGTGAAATGATTTTCCTTTCCACTCCCCCTGATTACACAAGTTCTCCATGCACTCAAGAACAAAATGGTCGCCCTTAGGCTATGAGTGTTTGCTCAGCAAATGCTGGTGTCCTTAGGAATCTCTCTGACTGAATATTCTGTGACTTTTTAAGGGCTGGCTCCAAACTGGCCCCATGAAGGATCTTACTACTTTTCCAGAACACTGAGGATCATCATTTGGATACCAGAGTAGAAACTATCTCAATCATCCAGATAAAAACAAATAGGGCTCTCTGGTTCAGAAAGACGTTTATTTCCTATTGCTCCCTTTGTATTGAGGTCTGTGTAAGAGCTTAATACCACCTAAGTCTATAGAGATTCATGTTGAATAAATAAGACTGAATTTTTAAATACATAAAATTTTTGACCCTAGACTTATTGATGCAATATCAACTTCACATAACTGGATTATAAAATCATCAGCGATATGCACTCTTGTTTTTCTTTCTCTTTTGCTTCTGTTTAGGAAATAATGTTTTAAATTAGAGACAAGAAATGGGGGAAAGATGAGCTGCAGAGTACAAACTGGACATTTGGAGCACTGGGCCAACATGAGGCTTCTGAGTCCATGTTCTCTTTTCATGCCCCATTTGAACATTATTAGCACACAGAAGCCTGCTGACCATACCCATATCTGTGTTTAAAAGCACACTTGAATGTGTATTCCTTGCTGGGATTTTTGTTTTTTTACATTTTATTTGTGCACTGTTTTTCTCAGGGGTTTTACAAGTTTCAAGAGAAAGCAAACCTGTAATTTAATCAAGATATTGAGTATATGGAATAAATCAGGATTAGCAATAAGGGAGAAAAAAATTAGGATGTTGTTGGTTTGTGCTAGAAGCTGTACTGTTGGACTTGAGGATCCTGTTCAAACATAATCCACTACATTGGCATGGAGTTTTGTATCCAGTACTATATTATCCCTCATCATGTAATTTTGGATAAGTAACTTAAACAGAAACATCTTAGACTGAACAGAGTATGGTTTCTGGAATCAGATAGACCTGGGTTTCAATCGCAGCTCTGCTGTTTAAATAGATAGTGACGTTGGTCATGTGAATTAACTTCTCTGAGCCAGTTTCCTCATCAGTCAAAAGGAGAGGATAATCTTCACCTCATACAGTTTTATGAAGAACAAATGAGGTGGTGTGTATAAATTGCTTTCCAGGTTCTCTTCTTTTCTTTTCCCAGCTTTAACAGATGAATTATACCTGCTATCTTGTCTTACGACACGTTGGGAAAATTAGTTAAGATTAGCTAATGACTGAAACCAATGTTAGTAAGTAAAATTAACTTGAAATAAAACTATTATTATTAAGAGTTAAGTAGTGTAAATGCTCCGGGGCCTGAGAGTGGGTGGGATTCACATGGCTCTTCTGACAAATGAGACCCTAAGCAAGTTATTCCCGTGAGCATCAGTGTTCCCCAAAGCTAAGTGGGGCTGGGTGGAGCAGTGGGTTTCACTATTACTGTATGCGTACTAAAGTCCACCCCAGCTGGCACTATCTTCGATTCAATCAATGACTAACTCTGTTGTTTGTGAAATGTATTTTTACAGGGAAATATTCCAGGACAAGTAAGATTTGTCAAAGAGTGACTTTTTTGCATTTTCTTTCAGTTATTAGATAAAATTTTTTGATTTCTAAAGAGTTATGATGGTACATGAGTGCAGATATTTAAATATAATGACTCTGGTGGTCTATTTCATGAAACATATATGTTCCCAAGTTAAAGTTCCCTATTCGACATTGTGCAATGGAGAGTCCTTTATTATTTGGTTCAGCCATCTCTCTGCACCAAAGAAATAACATGTGTGAATGTGCATTTGGAGAGGGGCAGTTCTGTTTGTAGTGAATTTCACAAACATTTTAAAGTCAGGTAAGTTTTGAAAAATTCAGTTGTCTTTTC
Organism: Aselliscus stoliczkanus; assembly: GCA_033961575.1. Classification (NCBI taxonomy): domain Eukaryota; kingdom Metazoa; phylum Chordata; class Mammalia; order Chiroptera; family Hipposideridae; genus Aselliscus; species Aselliscus stoliczkanus. The sequence goes on from CM066731.1 coordinate 33,608,863, forward strand.
ACAAGCACAACTGCAGCCGTATCAATGTTTTGTAAGTAAAGTCCAATAAATTTTGTCAGTCTTTTTTTCCTGCAGTCCTAAAGGACCAGGACTATGACAATTTTTCTTACACTGAAGATGAATATTTCAAAGGATTTTTCTTCAAGGGCAAAGACTACAATAATATCAACTTCTAGGATAAAGGAGGACTCTTTTCTTCCTAAGATAAAATGTGCATTCTTTATTATACAGCTGGAAGTCTGGAGCTGCCAGGCAATGCTGTCCCTAGGGACCATGTCCAGGACTATATCACAATGATACTTTATAATGTGAAATTCCAACATTAACCTTATTTATACAAAATCCTTTTTTTTTTCCTGAAAATATAGTGAAGTGCCAGGGACTTTGAACATTTCCAAAGCTTACAATTATCACAATGCAAATATAGCTCACAATTAAAGGCATATTGTTAAATAACATTTATTTAAATTTTTATCCTTATAACCTCTTAAAAAGTCTCTCAGATTTATCATGTTAAAGAATGGACCAGTTATTTCTTTTATTTTTTTTAAATTCTTTTATTCTGAAATAAACTTTTTTTTAATTAGTTTCAGGTGTACAACACAGTGCAATAGTTATACTTTTTACCCCTAAAAGTGACAAATCCCCTCCCCCAATTCGCCACCCCACTCCTCCCCCCATATCATACATATCTATTACAATTCCTTGACTCCCTTCCACAGTATAATCCACATCCCGTAACTATCTATATATTCTATTACAGTTGGCATACAGTATTATACAACATCAGTTTCAGGTATACAGTGCAATGATCAAGTCTCTACTCCATCCATGAAGTGGTCTCCCTAACAAGACATGTGACCATCTGACACCCCACAAAATATTTACAACATTATTATATTCCCCGAACTGTCTTTCATATCCCTGTGGCAATATTATAGTTACCTATTTATGCTGTCTAATCCCTTCCCCTTCTCCCTCATCCCCATCCCCCTCCCAACTAGCAACCATCAGTTTTTCCTCTATATCTATGAGACTGTTTCTGTTTACTTTGTTTGTTCATTCAGTTTTTCAGATTCCACATATAAGTGAGATCATATGGTATTTGTCTTTCTCTGACTGACTTATTTCACTTAACATAATAGTCTCTAGGTCCATCCATATCGTTGCAAATGGTACGATTTCATTCTTCTTTATAGCGGAATAATACTCCATTGTATAAATATACCACAGTTTCTTAATCCAGTCATCTACCAAAGGGCATTTCGGTTGTTTCCAAGTCTTGGCTATTGTAAACAGTGCTGCAATAAACATAGGGGTGCATATATTTTTTCGAATTAGCATCTTGGATTCTTCTGGGTAGATACCCAAGAGTGGAATTGCTGGGTCATATGGTACTTCCATTTCCAGTTTTTTGAGATACCTCCATACTGATTTCCATAATGGCTGCACTAATCTACAGTCCCACCAACAGTGCACCAGGGTTCCCTTTTCTCCACACCCTCGCCAGCACTTGTTGTTTGTTGATTTATTGATGATAGCCATTCTGGACCAGTTATTTCTTAATAATAACCTCAAAATGATAAATTTTGCCAATTTGAATAAGACTGACCCATAATTTTTCTGGCCATGACATCACTTTTGTTAACTGCAATGAAAATTTTTCTGAAAGGCTTGAGAGCTCAGTTTAAGTCTTTAATATTGTCAAAAGAGACACAAGTTAAGTTTACAGGGCATATAAAGTTTCTTTTTCAATTTCTTATTGTTTCAATATGGTAACACAGGTAAAAGCCCTAGCACATATTAGGCATTCAGTAAAAATTATCTTCCTTTTATTCCTTTCCTTTTTTTTTTAAAGATATTAATTGAGGGCCGGCCACGTGGCACGGTGATTAAGCGCTGGTTTGGGAAGCCAGTGGCCCCAGTTCGGGTCCCACATATGAGGGCCAGTGACACTGCCCTACAAAAAAAAAAAACACGAAAGATTTTAATTGAAATATAGCTAACATAAAATAATACATTAGTTTCAGGTGTACACCATTGTTATTCAACATTTATATAACTAAAGAAGTGATCACCACGATAACTCCAGCAACCATCTGACACCGTACCATGCTATCACAATGTTACTGACTATGTTCCCAATGCTGTACATTACATTCCCATGACTTACTTGTTTTATACCTGGAAATTTGGACCTCTTATTCCCCTTCATCTCTTTCCCCTCCTTTTAAAAATTTTCAATTAGAGTTCACAGACAATATTATTTTATATTAATTTCAGGTGTCCAGCATAGTGGTTAGACATTTACCTAATTTAAGAAGTGATCCCCCTGACTAGTCTGGTACCTACCTGGAACTATACATAGTTATTGCCATATCATTGACTATATTCTCTATGCTTTACTTTCATCCCCATGACTATTTTGTAACTACCAATTGGACTTCTTAATTCCTTCACCTTTTTCACCCTGCCCCCTAAACCTCCTCCCATCAATCAACCTGATAAATATAGTACCCATTTGACACCATACATAATTATTACAATCTTATTAACTATATTCCATATGCTATAACCTGCATCTCCATGACTACTATGTAACAATCAATTTGTATTTCATAAACCCTTTCCCTTTTTTACCCACTCTCCCAACACGCCTCCCAACTGGCAACAAACAAAATGTTCTCTGTATCTATGACTTTAATTCTGTTTTGTTTGTTTATTTTGTTCTTTAGATTCCACATATAGTAGAAAACACATTGCATTTGTCATTCTCTGTCTGGCATACTCCCATCCACACAATACCCTCCAGGTCCATTAATGCCATTACAGATGGCAACAACCCATTCCCTTCCATGGCTGAGCAATATTCCACTATATGTATGTACCACCTCTTCATTATCCATTCATCCATCAATGGACACCCAGGCCACCTCCACACCTTGGCCATTATAAACAATGCTGCAATGAACATATGAATGCACATGTACCCTCGAAATTGTGTTTTGGGTTTCTTTGGATAAATACCCAGAAGTGGGATTACTAGGTCCTTCTTTGTCTCTTGTTTGCCTTTGTTTTAAAATCTATTTTGCTTTGAATAAGTATTACTACTCCCACCTTCTTTTGTTTGTTTGTTTTCATTGCCATGAAATACCTTTTCCATCCCTTTAATCTCCATCTGTGTGTCTTTTGATCTGAAATGAGTCTCTTGTAGGCAACGTATATATGAGTCTTGTTTTCTTATCCACTCAGCCACCCTATCTTTCGATTGGAGCATTTAATCCATTTACATTTAAAGTACTTGTTGATAGATATGTAATTATTGCCATTTATTTTTTTATATTTTTCATTTTAAAGAAATCCCTCTAAGATTCCTTGTAATACTGGTTGGGTGGTGATTAACTCCTTTAGCTTTTCCTTGTCTGGGAAGTTCTTTATCTGTCCTTCGATTCTAAATGATAGGTTTGCTAGTAGAGTAATCTTGGTTGTAGGTCCTTGCATTTCATCTTTGAATATTTCATGCCAATCCCTTCTGGCCTGTGAAGTTTCTGTTGAGAAGTCAGCTGACGGTCTTATAGGGGCTCCCTTGTAAGTAATTAACTGCTTTTCTCTTGCTGCTTTTAAGATTCTTTGTCTTTAAGCTTTGGAATTTTAATTATGATGTGTCTTTGTGTGGGCCTCTTTGGGTTCATCTTGTTTGGGACTTCCTGTTCTTCCTAAGCTTGTATGTCTATTTCCTTCCCCAGGTTAGGGAAGTTTTATGTTATTAGTTCTTCATATAGCTTTTCTATTCCTTGCTCTATATCTCTCTCTCTCCTCCTCCTGGTGATGTTAATGTTGTTATGCTTGATGTTTTCCCAGAGGCCCCTTAACTATCTTTATTTTTTTGGATTCTTTTTTCTTTTTGCTTTTCTGATTGTGTGTTTTCTGCTACCTAACTTCCAAATCACTGATTCAATCTCTGATTCTCTAATCTACTATTGATTCCCTCTAATGTAATCTTCATTTTAATTATTGTATTCTTTATTTCTGACTAGTTCTTTTTTGTATTTTCTATTTCCATTTTTATGATTCCTATCTCTTTGTTGAAGTTCTTTCCTGAGATCACTGAGCATCCTAATAACTAGTGTTTTGAACTCTGCATCTGGTAGATCGCTTGTGTCCATTTTGTTTATTACTTCTCTGGAGCTTTGTTCTGTTCTTTTATTTGGGACATGTTTTTTTGTCTCCGCATTTTGGCTGCTTCCCTGTGTTTGTTTCTATGTATTATGCAGAGCTGCTATGTCTCCCAGTCTTTGTAGAGTGGATTTATAGAGTGTGTGTCTTTTGGGGCCTAGTGGCCCATCTCTTGGTTACTTGAGCTGGGTGCTCCAGGCATGTCCCTTGCATAGGTTGTGTGTGTCCTCCTGTTATAATTGAGACTTGGTTGCTGTTGGCACATCATGGAAGGAATGACCCTCAGGCTGATTGGTTGTGAGAACTGGCCTTGATTATAGTGGAGGAAATGTTGTGCTGGAGCTAATCCTATGGAGCAGGATTCACTTTAGTCTGGTGACTGTCCTTTCTGTCCTTTGAATGTATTATCCTTGGAGGTGGCTGGGTGATGCTTTGGATCTGTGTGGAGGGGTCACCAGGTGTGCCAGCCCTGGAGCCTCCTGTGAGGGGCCCTGGCATAGGCCAAGTGCAGCTACAACCCGTGCTTTGCCCAGGACCACCTGGCATGAGCCACAAAGCAATCCACAGATGGCTGCCACCTGCACTGGGCTTGGAGGTGCCTGGAGAATCCAAGCTGTGAACAAAAGATGGCTGCCTTTAGTACCAGTCTTAGGGCTGCTCAGCAAGAGGTATGGGATGTGATGAAGCCAGATGCTGCTTCTTTCTGTTTTGAGAACTTTTGAGAAATTTTAGGAAAGTCTGCAGCATAAACCAAAATAGAGCATTTGTGTGGAAAAGCCACTGGAAATGGCTTGAGTGGGACTGAAAGTTAGGTGGGGTGGGGTCTCATGGAATGACCACATTGGGGTGAAAAAATGGTATTAGCCAGGCTGATAGAGACTCAGCTATGTGACCTACCCCCATACTTCCCTCTTCACAAGAGGGAAGGCTCAACAAAGAAACAATGAATTCTGCCAGCTTTTCTTTCTGGGAAAAAGCTACCCCTCCAGCCCTCTCCCTGAAGCAGACAATTCAGTTCCCCGCTGTATGTCCTTTGAGCCTTTCAAGCAGCTGCCCCAGCACTGCAGCTCAGAGTGAGTAAGTCCATCAGTGAGTAAGTCTTTGGTGGGCCCTTTAAGAGGAATACCAGGGTCTCTAGACACCCTCTGTCTCACTTAGACACAATCTTCACTGGTTTGTACAGCCAGGAGTTGTGGGGAATTCTCTTGCCGGCAGTGGAACCCTCAACTAGGGTGCTTAGTGTGGGACTGGGATCCCTCACTCCTCCGGGGGGGACTCTGCAGTTGAGATATCCCTCCTAATTTTTAACTGTTATGTGTGGGCGTGGTACTAGCCCTTTCCATATCTCTGCCCCTCCTATCAGTCTCAGGTGACTTCCTCTGTATGTCGATGGTTGTAGGACTTCAGTTCAGCTGGAGATTTCATGCAGTTCTCATTGGTGATTTTCTGTAGTTTGGTAGTAATTTTGATGTCATGAGAGGAGGCAAGCACAGCATTAAGATACTCTGCCATTTTGATTAGAAATCCCAGTTATCTTCTTCATTAATAAAACTTACTTTTATCTCACTGATAACTCCTTTGGTTTAAAAAACAAACGCCAATAAGACATTTCCCTAATACAAAATTCAGGTCAATAGGCTAGAAAAACACAGAAGTAGACCTCTATCTGAGCTGGGCCAGCTGAAGCTGTGCTAAAGTTTATATTCTTTTATGTGCTACTTGAGCTCCAAGACCATGCATCACCTTCAGAGTATGGAATTCCTACTTTTAAGAACCTCAGCACCAAGATTTATTGGGAAGTTGGGAATTTGCATCTAAACCAAGAGGCCCCTACCACAACATAACCAATGTTGAGGAATAGGATTTATAATCCTCTGGAGAGACTTAATTATTTGGCCACGACATCATTTCATTAACTGGAATGAAAAATCTGGGTGGTTTTGAGAACTCAGTGGTAATCCTACAGGATATGCTGACATCTGGTGGCATTGATTTAGCAAGTACTTACAAATTAATAAGCAGCATTGTAATTAAAATTATCGACTGAATTGTTTTAAATAGTCAGAATTATTTCGGAACGTTTCTAAACTCTATTTTAAAAAGCTTTTCTTTTCTTTCTATATTTATCATCTGGCCTAGTCCATTCACTAAAGTCTTTGGTAAAATGTTATACTTTCACTCAATGTTAATTAATCCTAGATGAATGATGATACGTGTGAACTGTTGACTAATTTAGAACTCTAATTTTAATAATAACGTTTAAATGGTAATCAATTTTATGGGGGGGATGGTTGTTTGTTTTAAGGAATACTTTAATGTGGAATAAATGTGATTCTTCTAGTTTCCTACTGAGAAGCCAACAGTGGAGAGCTGCCCACAGTTAAAATGGGGTGTGGTGTGTACAATTTCATGCTACTAAATCATTTGACCTTTCATAAATACATCTAATCAAATATATGAGAGAATTACCACTGTCTCCTTATTAGCATGACTCTCTGCAGAATTGTCCATCAAGAGAAGTAAAACAATAGTTTCCACCCTGTTTTTCAGTGAAAAATGAAAACAGATTTTGACTGGTCCAAAGTCAGTGTCAAGTTCATGAACAGAATCCGGGAGTTGCTAAGTCTTGGTTCTTGCCACCTTTTGATGTGTGTTTCCATTTAAGATGAGTGACATGTAGTCAGTTGTCATGGTTTCTAAAAGACGTCTGTAAGGTCTGACTTTTGCATCAGATTCTGGACTAAAATCATGTTTAAATTTTGTTTCCTCTCATCTTTTCCTGGTTTTGATTATTTTTTAAGAGTAGTTGATGGTCTTATGACACGAGCCTTCTATTTTGTATTTTGTGTCTCGTGTTTTGAATTTTATGTGAAATTGTGAGTTTGATCTTTGACCTCTGTTTACTATAATACTGATTTGCCACTAATTTGATAGCAAGCCATAGGGATCTACTGTAAACATGCTGCTCACTTTACACAGCTCTGTTTTACTCTTAAGTGAAGAAATATGTGCATGGACTATAATTGAGAGGCTCTTGCAGAAGTAATAAAAACCACACAAGTTTTCAACTTCCCAGGTAGCAGTCAGATTAATCACTTTCTGTGACAGAAGGACTAGTAAATTGAAAGGAAATCAACAATGTAAATAGGTATAACCTTGCATTTAGTTTTAACTTAGTCAATGTACTTACCCAGAAATGGGAAGCATAGTATAGACCACACAGTCCTGCTTAGCTGGTTTGGGCTCTGAATCCAGAGAATACTGATCACAGGTGTGGTCGGTGTAGAAAGTGAGATTAACCCTGAATTATTTCATGCACTAATCCTGAGGGGAGTAGGGTGTTGGTGCAACTGGAAAGGAGGTGCACAACACAGAGACCTGGCGAAGAAGCACATTGCCTATGAGTGAGAGTGGCATCGGGAAGTCTTAGTCAAATCTGCACTGCAGGAAGCACTGAACTTGTGAGGTGATAATTCCATGAATTTTATTTCCCATTTGTCAGACTTTCCAAAGGCGACTATGTTTAGTTTTAATCCCACAACCAAAGAGAGATGAGGAGACCTTGGCAAAGCTCCAAGGAAGGGTTTGCCTCATCACAGCTGCACTCCTGATCCCAGGCCAAAAAAGCATAACACAGCACTGGCTTCAGGAAGGTAGGGACATGGCAAGGCCAACATTTTGGGAGGCAAACACTGCCTTTCTCTTTCTCCCTGTTATGCCAACTGCCTGTGAGTTGCTGGCTTAACGTCTTATTGTTATATTTTCCAAGTCTTAATTTCTTATGGGCTGGTTTATGTTATGCCCAGTTTGAGATCACTCAGCCCTTATGACTCTGGGCTTCGGTTAAACATGGAGCATCAGTTGCTGTCCTTGGAATACTTTGATTCAATAGAAAAGAATTTGCTATTAAAAACACATTTAGGACATTCAACCTGGTCTCCCTTTTTCAGTTTCATCTCATTTCTCTTAATCATATTCAGAGATAGCATGAGAATGAAATCATTTGTCCAACAAATATTTATTGGGCCCCCACATTCTTTATGTACTTCATGAGGCTTCATGGAGGAGAAATGAAAAATCTTCTAGGTAGACATTCCCTCAAAGAGCATGCTGTTTCGCTGGAGACATGGGGTATATACATGCACAAAGTTAAAGAGTAATTCAAGAATTGTACTGCACAATACAAACACCCAACAAGGTGAGAGATGCCACAAAGCATGGTAGGATTCTAAGGAAAAGGAATAGTGTCAACAAAAAGTGTGTGAGTTCAGAGGAGGAGAAAGACAGTACTAAATACTGGAATTCAAGAAAGGTTTGCTAGCAAAGACAGGAGGTGAACTAGAACTCAAAAGGTGGCATTCCACATGGAGAAGGGAGAGACATTCCATGGGGCAAGAGAAAACTGAGGAAGGCAAGCATAGGGTGTGTTTTGGGAACTAGTCTAATTTAGAGAAAAAGATTCATGAACACGTCACGTAGTGTAGGAGACATGAGTTCCAGCCCTGACTCAGACCCTTACTGCTGCTATGTGACCTTTAGCCTATTAAGCCAGCTATCCCTGAACTTATTTATCTGTATAACGAAAATACTACCTCCTCCTCTTACTTGTATAAGGGTACTGTAAAGATCAAATGAGGTCATAGGCATGAAAATGCTTTGTGATACCAGCACAAGGGGCACATCAGAGAGCTCCTGAAATGCCAGCCGGGGTTTGACTTTAATCCTTTAAGTAATAAGAAGTCAGTGAAGATCTTTGAAGAAGCAAGTTAATGACATGATGAACAAGGTGTAAGGAACCTAATTCCCTGCTCCAACTCCCTCCTGCAGCCTGGCAATCAGTCTCTCTTCTCTGCTGACAATTTTCTATGATGTCAATTCAATATCTCCTGCAGGCGCTGGGAGGAAAATCCATCCCAGCTCTTGGGAAGGGCTGTGCACGCCTTGAAACAATCATACCATGTAAATCAAAGGCCTTGCTGCAGCTCAGGCCTCCCATTCACTTGAGTATATGTATTGTGTTTGGAACTTAATCCAATTTATTCACATTTCAAGATGCTTCATACTGTGTACAGAGCATTCTTGTACTGTATCACCAGAAAGCATCCTTATTTTATGATGTGCTGTCTTTGGCCAGGCAGCTCTGAAGATCATTAGCTCTTTTCCCCACTTTACTGCCTTGCTGAATCCAAACACTCTTCTAAGCCCCTGTAATCTTTTAAGTATTTACCCACCTTTTAAGATGAATAGGTTTACTTTTTCTTATATTTGAATGTCACTTTAATTACTGCTAAAATTCATGACATTACAGAGTTTAACTTAAGCGATGAGTCATTTTGTAACAACAAGCTGGAAAATCTTTAAATATCCAAAATCTTAATCAAACACAGTTAATTTTTTAAAAACATATCCAACTTAGTTTTTCCTTTCTTTGTTTGAAACAATTGAAAGGTTTGAAGAAAATTAAAAGGCAATGTCAAAAGTCCTTTTTGAACTCTATGAGTGTTTCTATGATTTTTTGTTCCTGTTTATCTAGGTAAATGAATGAATGAATGAGTGAACTGAAATAACTAGATCTGGAAAAATGTATTTAATTTTATATCATTCATTTTGTTTAATAGTTGGCAATTTTTTTCTGTAAAGGGCCAGGTAGTAAATTTTCAAGTTTGCAGTCATATGGTTTTTGTAACAATTACTCAGTTCTGCCATTGTAGTGTGAACGCAGCCATAGACAATACAAAAATCATGGGTATGGCTGCATTCCAATAAAATGTAATTTAGAAAAATAGGCAGTGGGCAGATTTCGCCTTTGGGCTGGCCTAATTCACTTGTTCTCAAACTTTGGGGTGTATCAGAATGACCTCAGCAATTTGTGACAAATAAAGATGCCCAAACCCCAGATTCTGATTCCATGGATTTTGGCTGGGGCTGGGCTTCCACAGTTATGCTGATGTACCGAAGTTTGAGAACTTCTGCTCTTTTTCCTTCAGAAATTCAGCTCTAAAGTCTTATATTAACTACCAAAAGTTTGCTAAGAATCTCATAAAAGGAAGGTTTAAACAAGAGAATCAAAGTTGGAGCCATGAAGATTAGCATATTTTAAATTGGGAAAAAAATGATTTCTGCATTTCTAGAAGTTTTTAAGGACCAATAATTCTGATCCATAATCCTAGCTAGCATCAGCTTCTATAAATCAACTAAATGGTGACATTCAAATAAATTATAGAACTAAAGCTATAGCCAAACAATATTTTGGATTTATCCCTTAGGTGTAAATTGAATTTAGGCAATCTCAACTGATTTTAAGAGTTTCATCTTTCAGCCTCTAAAATAGTTTACTGTTACGGTTATTAAAATTATCACAACCAAAAAAATTACTTAATCATAAGAGCTTTACAGCCCATAAAATACCCCATTGTTTTAGCATAGCATCAGTTGATACTTTATAAATCTGGATCCAGACTTTTTCCAAAAGCTTGTTGAAAGCTACTCAGCAAAACAATGAAAAGATAGAAAATATTTTTTTCCATATAGAAATTGAGGGGAGCATGGGTCCCACCCTGTACAAAAGCATTTCTCATACAAAGAAAAGACATTCAAATTATAAACAGATGGCCAATCACATGGCAATCAATTAGAATATATCAGGTGAGGTCCGGTTCCAAATTTGAATTCCATTTTTGTTGGCTAACCCCAAGAGTTTCCTTCACAGTGGGATGAGCTGCTATGTGGAACTGTAGGTTCAGGCTACTCCCTGTCCTCCCTCCCTGCATGGCAAGGACTAAGACTACTGCATAAGCAGGGAACTTGCCATCTCAGGAGGCTTGCATTTCTCCTGAGCTCATCTGCCAGCTGGTGGTGATAGATGGGAGAGTGAACTGTAGCCCTTCTTGGCTAGTAGATGAGTTCCCATTTGGTGCTCCTTTGTTATTCAACTCAAAGCTAATTTTTAAATTTTATTATTTTCCTTCTTTTCTCTTAACAGTGTGCTGTCTGCCTGACATACTGTACAAATACAGACCATGTCTTAAAAAGTCAAAGTTCAATTCTTGAATTTTAACCCTGGATTGATAAATATATATGCACAAATTGCCTCATTTCCCTGTACTTCAATTTTTGATAAATGAGAGAATAACACTTTTTAATGTATTTAATTATGAGACAATAAACAGGTTAATCTTGGCTGTAAGGCAATTGAACATTAGAACAGAAAAATCAACAATATTTTAAATTGTTTTTGTAAGTGATACAAAGTTGTTTTAAATATGTGGCTAATGATGCAAGACTTTAATGTCTGTATAATTAAGACATGATTTTTATATTTGTATTTGGCAAATATAAACTAACTTATAAATGCTTAATAACATAGTAATGATCCCTGTATGTGTCCCAATGATGACACATTTAGCACTCTCTGGTTTTTATTTTGAAAAGCTGCTAATCCTCAGCTTGTCCTCACTGAAGTGAGTACTAGTGATATCACTGGTTTCGTTCAAAGCGAGGTGAACCACGCTGATACCCTTTCAGGATCCTCTGGTGATGCCTAACAAACAATTCTCAGCAATGACCAACTGTCCGCCACACACCATACATAACTGCTGACCCCTTTCCAGTGCGTGGTCCATAAAGCCCATAGTATTCTGGAACGGATTCTTCAAGGTCAAATCTGTAACTGTATTTTCCCCAAAGATAGTGGAATAAAATGCCTTTATATTTGCTTGATTTAATTTTTCCCCCAAAGAACCAGCATCATGGCCCAAGAATGTTGGTCTACTACCAAACTGATATTTTATCTTAAAAGTCACAATACTCTTAAACAGTTGATTCCCCTGAATTGTATTCCCTCTGTGTCTCTTTTCAGTTTGAAATCAACCTCTGTAGTTCTCTCATATTGTGATCCAAGATGCACATCCATATCACATCTAATATATGTCTCCCAGACCTCCACTGTAGGAGCTTCCCTTTTGATCACTAAGTTAAACAATGTGTTGCTTATTTGTACCTCCTTCTTGTAAAGTGGTTGTTTTAAGTGATTGCTTAACTTTCTGTGTAGTGTCTCTAACCTACTTAAGAATAACATAAGGAGCATCTGGTTGAAAACTTTTGGGGTGCATTTATAAAATGAAAGCAAATAAAGTAGAATACAGAACAACACATTTGTCCTAAAGGAAGACTTTTCGTACAAATGCATATTTTTTTCTTCTTCTATCAAGCCTTAAACTGTAGTATATAAATGTTTCAAATAAATGAGACTCCTCAGTTCCAAAGTAAGTAAAAAGCAAACACAAAGATTCTCTTCTGGAGGAATTTATGTCTTCAATTCCAGATTGTGAACTATCACCTTTTCAGTCATGTCTTCTTCCTCCGCTATTGTATCTGCCAAAATCCTATTCATCCTCTGACACTCCACTCAAGTTTGACATACTCAGTAGTGTTCTCTAACTTCCTCAAACCAGACAGCTACACTCTTTTTGACTTGGTATCTTTCTGACAATGTATTGAACCCCGAATAGCCTTCAGTTGTTCTCTACTGGTTTCATATCTGTGTTACGCAACTTGCCCAAAACCACGTAACTATTACTAGATCCCCCACATTACAACACTTATGAAGAAATGAAAATCCATGGCTGCTGGCTACAAATTCCAGAATCTTTCTCTCGGCATCATGCATCCCCTTGAACATTGCTCTCTGTAACACTTTGCTCAGAAGAAGGGAGAGGTTGTCATTTCCCAAAGGACTGTAACAGTATTTCACGTGCTGTCCAACTACTTTGTCTCCGTAAGTTGTAGTCTTCTAACTGGTTCTCTGTCTCTCTCAGGGGCACCTCACCCTCTTTTTGATCATTCCAATTTCAAAGTTTCCTAAAGTTTATCTTCTGTCACATTCTTTTTTGGTGTTATCTACATTGATGACTTCATTTATATCTATGAGTTCAAAAACTGCTCAAGTTTAGATTACTTAACTCAAATCTCTAGCCCTGTACTTTCTCAAGTACATCTACCATATTTTTTGCTACCTGTGTAACATCTCCGATATGTTTTTAAACATGATTTCATCATTTTTCCTGTATCAGCTCCTCCTTCTACCTTATCAAATTCTCCAAAATGAGAACCTCAAAATCATCTTTTCTTTCTACGTATCCCCACTCTGATTGTGAGACAAATCTTATGGGTCTGTCCCTTTTTTGCTATTCCCAGTGGCATCTCCCTAATTCAAGGCCTCTTCTTCATCTCTCCTCAGAACAACTGCAATAGATATCTAACTTTTTCTCTCACTTTCTGTCTCCCTGACCCTTCCTACACATTGCTTGATGCTGGGGAATAAATAATAGCAAGACTATGCAGGTAACTTGATCTTAAGCAGAGGGAAAACCAAAATTTAAGGATCAAGGCAAAATAGACCAGTACTTTTAAAATATTGAAAAATATAGGTAAAAAGTGGTGAGAGAAAGAGAGAGAGAGAAAGAGGGAGAGAGAGAGAGAGAGAGAAATCCTGAAGGGATATCCAGAAAGCCAAGGAGGAGAAACACGAAGGGGCATTCTGATATATTCCACTTTGTAACTGTCTACTTATTATATATATATATATATATATATATATTTATCATATATGTCATACACACACACACATACACACATACACACACTTAGCATTACTTAGCAGTAAAGCAAAACACCTCAAGTTAATGGCCACTTCATTTTACAACTTTACAATTATTTATTTACACCTGTCAGAGCAATGGTTCTCAAAAGACTGGCAGAATAGGAAGTCAGAGCAGTATAAAATAGAACACACATGCAGACCCTGGGAATGTACTAAAAAGTTATTTCTTTGAAAGCAATAATTACTACCATAGCTGTCTCAACAAAATCTCCTTTTTTTTTTTTTTAGCTGAGCCATCCTACAACCTGTTGGCAGCTCAATGGCAGCTCAGCTCGGGCTGGGCATTGAACTGCTGTTGCTCAGAGCTCAGCTCACACTCTTGAGGGAGCTCTTAACCAACTGAACCACTCAGCCGGCCCTCAACAAAATCTCCTTTATAAGGTTGAATTGTGTATATTTAGCCACTAAGGTTGAAGAAAAAGTGTTAGGATTTTTTAACCCCAGGTAAACATTTTAATTTATCAGAGAAAATAAAATAAAAATGTGTTTTATATAATAATATACACATTGCATCCTTAAAACAAAGTGTTTCTCATTTGACCACACTTTAAAAATCATTTGCAACTGAATCAAGAAATGGCAGAATAAACAACTATTTAAAACTCCTGGGCACACATTTAGTCTCCAGAGAAAGGTAGTCAGCCTTTAAGAGGCTTCATGCATTACAAAATGAAAGCACCTTTATTTAGAGCATATTTTTGCTAACTGTGGTTCCCCACCCATTAGTGAATTGTAACATCAATTTAGTGGATCATGACCAACCATTTTTAAAATAAAGGAAATAGAATAAAATAAAAATATTAGCGTGCATCACAGATTATAAAGGTATTATTTTATTCAACTTTTATGTATTTCAGTAAATATATCTATATGTATGTGTACACTATGTTACAATGTAAAAGATACACCTTGTGTGTTACGGTCAAAAAAGTTTGAAAAGCTGATTTACAGCAATATAATTTGCTTCCTGCTTCTTTAAAAAAAAAAAATAAAAGACCAGTAACAGCAGCTAGTTCTATCAAATTATACTGCTTACAACATCCTACCCATTGCTGAAGCAGCTGCTTTTAAAAGATACCCCACCTGTCTCCTCTGCCCCCACCTAAAGTGCATTTCTTACACTAGTGATTCTCAAAGTGTTGTCTATGGACCCCTGAAGGTCCCTGAGACCCTTTCAGAGAGTCTACAAGTTCAAAACTTTTTCATGGTAGGACTTGGACATTATTTGGCTTTTCACCGTGCTGACATTTGCATTGGTGGAGCAAAAGCCAAATAGATAAAACGGCTGGGGCCCCAGTACCAATTCAGGTACCAAATGGTAGCAGTCAGCGTATATGGCCCTGCCATAAACTTGCAGATTTCTCATCGAGTGCCCATTTCACTTAATAGCGACCTTGATAAAGCAGTAAAAAGTATTTGTTTCATTAAATGTTGACCCTTGAGCACATATCATTTTAATATTCTGTGTGAGGAAATGAGAAGTTCTCAAAAGACTTTGATGCATACCAATTGCAATAGTTGTCTTAAGGAAAATCACGTGTGTTATGAGCTGAGCTAGCTGTTTTTTAGTGGGATACCATTTTTACTTGAAAATGAACTATGATTATTCAGATGTGGGTATTTGGCAGACATTGTCTCTAAAATGAACAAAGTAAGACCATCACTTCAGGGAAAACGACTGAAAGTATTTATTGCCAATAATAAAATTCCAGTTTTATAGAGAAAATTTAAAAAAATTTTAAACTTGAGAGTATACCAATACTTAAAGAATTTTATGATGAAATCAGTGGTGATATTAATGAAAGTGATTATTTAATATTGTATAATGAAATGTGGCAACATTAGGAAGATCTGCATAGCTCAGTGAATCAGTATTTTCCAAGAGACCAATGCATAATACAAGGACAAGATACGCCATTGGGTTTTAAAGCAATGGAGTACAAAAAATCATTGATGTGTTTCAGAATCCACCAACTTTTAAGAAAGCAACCTTCAAAAAACTATTCATTGAATTTGGGTGTCAAATCAAAAAGGGACATCCACAATTATCTGAAAAGACTGTTAAAATACTCCTACCTTTTCCAGTTACGTATTTGCATGAGGCCAGATTTTCTTCATCTATTTCAACCAAAATGATGTGTCACATCAGATTGGATGCAGAAGCAGATATGGAACTACAGTTGTTTTCTATTAAGCTAGACATTAAAGAAATTTATAGAAATGTAAGACAATGCCACTTTTCTCATCTTTTCTCATTAAAAGCCTTTTATTTATGTTGGTATATAATGGGGTTATTATTTTTAATGAATAAATAAATTAAAATTGTTTCTCAGCTTTAATTTCTAATATAATAAACATTGACGGGTATAACACACATAAACAAAAGCTCTTTGAGGTCGTCGATGATTTTTAAGATTTTTTTAAAGAGACCCTGAGACAAAATGTTTGAAAACCACTGTCCTAGACCTTATTTGATTCCTCTCTTAAAAATCACCAACTCCAATCAACAGGTTATCCTTACACCTAAGGGAACTGGAAAAAGAACAGCAAAAGAGGCCCAAGGGGAGTACAAGAAAGGAGATAATAAAGACCAGAGCAGAAATAAACAATATAGAGAACAGAAAAACAATTCAAAAGATCAATGAAACCAAGAGCTGGTTTCTTGAGAAGATAAACAAAATTGACAAACCTCTAGCCAGGCTCATCAAAAAAAAAGAGAGAGGACTCAAATTAGCAAAATCAGGAATGAAAGAGGGGAAATGACTACAGACATCACAGAAATACAAAAAATTCTAAGAAATTACTATGAGCAACTATATGCCAACAAATTTGACAATCTGGAAGAAATGGATAATTTTCTAGAAGCATACAACCTTCCAAAGCTAATGCAAGAAGAAACAGAAAATCTAAATACCCTGATTACTACCAAGGAAATTGAATCAGTAATTGACAAGCTCCCAAAAAACAAAAGCCCTGGACCAGACGGCTTCACAAGTGAATTTTATCAAACATTGAAAAAAGAACTATCACCTATTCTTCTCAAACTATTCCAAAAAATCCAGAAGGAGGGAAGGCTCCCAAACTCTTTTTATAAAGCCTCTGTCACCCTGATTCCAAAACCAGATAAAGACATCACAAAAAAGGAAAACTACAGGCCAATCTCCCTGATGAATATAGATGCAAAAATTCTCAATAAAATATTAGCAAACAGAATTCAGCAATATATTAAGAAGATCATACATCATGATCAAGTGGGATTCATCCCTAGTGCGCAAGGCTGGTTCAACATCCGTAAATCAATTAATGTGATACACCACATCAACAAAATGAAGGATAAAGATCACATGGTCATTTCAATAGATGCAGAAAAAGCATTTGACAAAATCCAACAGCCATTTATGTTAAAAACCCTTAGCAAAGTGGGAATACAGGGATCATATCTCAACATAATAAAACCCATATATGATAAACCTACAGCTAACTTCATACTCAATGGGGAAAAGCTAAAACCATTCCCCTTAAGATCAGGAACAAGACAAGGCTGTCCACTTTCTCCTCTTTTATTCAACATAGTGCTGGAAGTTCTAGCCACAGCAATCAGACAACAAAAAGAAATAAAAGGCATCCAAATTGGCAATGAAGAAGTAAAATTGTCATTATATGCAGATGACATGATACTGTATATAGAGAACCCCAAAGACTCCATCAAAAAACTATTGGAACTGATAGACGAATTCAGTAAAGTAGCAGGATATAAAATCAATGTTCAGAAATCAGTGGCATTTGCATATACCAATAATAAACTAACGGAAAGAGAAATTAAGAAAACTGTCCCATTTACAATTGCTTCAAGAACTATAAAATACCTAGGAATAAATTTAACCAAAGAAGTGAAAGATCTGTACTCAGAAAATTATAAGACACTGAAGAAAGAAATCATAGAAGATACAAATAAATGGAAACACCTACCATGCTCATGGATAGGAAGAATTAATATAGTTAAAGTGTCCATACTGCCTAAAGCAATATATAGATTCAATGCAATTCCTATCAAACTACCAAGGGCATTTTTCACAGAAATAGAAAATATAATCCTAAAGTTTATATGGAATCATAAAAGACCCAGAATAGCCTCGGCAATTCTGAGGAATAAAAACAAAGTCGGGGGGATCACGCTACCAGACATCAAAACCTACTACAAGGCCACAGTAATCAAGACAGTTTGGTATTGGCATAAAAACAGGCACATCGATCAGTGGAACAGAACAGACAGCCCAGAAATTAATCCAAGCATTTACGGACAGTTAATCTATGACAAGGGAAGCAAGAATTTACACTGGAGTAAAGATAGTCTATTCAATAAATGGTGCTGGGAAAATTGGACTGACATATGCAAAAAAATGAAACTGGATCATCTCCTTACGCCATATACAAGAACAAATTCAAAATGGATTAAAGACTTAAATGTAAGACCTGAAACCATAAAAATCCTAAATGAAAATATAGGGAGTACATTTGCAGACATTACCCGGAGCAATATTTTTACTGATACATCCCTACAGGCAAGGGAAGTAAAAGAAAAAATGAACATATGGGATTATATCAGACTTAAAAGTTTTTTCACAACAAAGAAAACCATTAATAAAACAAAAAGGAAGCCTACTGAATGGGAGAATGTATTTGCCAATGATATATCTGATAAGGGGTTAATATCCAAAATTTATAAAACACTCATGAAACTCAACACCAAAAAAACAAACAACCCAATTAAAAAATGGGCAGAAGATATGAAGAGACATTTCTCTAAAGAGGACATACAGATGGCCAACAGGCATATGAAAAAAAGTTCAACCTCACTGGTCATTAGGGAAATGCAAATAAAAACCACCATGAGATACCACCTCACTCCAGTCAGAATGGCTATCATCAACAAATCAACAAACAACAAGTGCTGGCGGGGCTGTGGGGAAAAGGGGACCCTGCTGCACTGTTGGTGGGACTGCAGATTGGTGCAGCCACTATGGAAGTCAGTATGGAGGTATCTCAAAGAACTGGAAATAGAGCTACCGTTTGACCCAGCAATTCCACTCCTAGGTATTTATCCTGAAAAAACCAAGACACTAATTCAAAAAAAGTTATGCACCCCGATGTTCATAGCAGCACAATTTACAATAGCTAAGACTTGGAGACAACCAAAATGCCCGTCAGTAGATGACTGGATTAAGAAACTGTGGTATATTTATACAATGGAGTATTACTCCGCTATAAAGAAGAATGAAATCGTGCCATTTGCAATGATATGGATGGACCTAGAGACTATAATGTTGAGTGAAATAAGTCAGTCAGAGAAGGACAAATACCATATGATCTCACTTATATGTGGAATATGAAAAACTGTATGAATGAGCAAAGTAAACAGAAACTGTCTCATAGATATAGAGGAAAAATCAGGGTTGCTAATTTGGAGAGGAATGGGGATGAGGGAGAAGGGGAAGGGATTAGACAGCAAAAATAGGCAACTACAATATTGCTACTGGGATAGGAAAAACAGTTTGGGGAATATAATTAATAATGTTGTAAATATTCTGTGGAATCTCAGATGATCATAGGTCTTGTTAGGGAGATCATTTCATGGATGGAGTAGAGGTTTGATCACTGCACTGTATTACTAAAGTGGAGGTGGTATACCTACTGTAATTGAATATATATAGGTAGTCACGGGATGTGGATTATACTGTGGAAGAGAGTCAGAGGAAGAGTAATAGATATATGATATGGGGGGGGAGTGGGGTGGTGTATTGGGGGTGGGGGGTTGTCACTTTGAGGGGTAAAATGTATAGCTATTGCACTGTGTTGTACACCTGAAACTAATTAAAAATAAAATAAAATAAAATAAAATAAAAAAATAATAATAAAAATAAAAAATAAAAATCACCAACTCCAAAAATATTAACACATAGTTAAGCTTCTGAGTCAATAACCACATATACTGTTTAAGAAATGTATGGATTAGGGATATTTGAAGCTGCTCCTGAATTTAAAAAATAAATTTCCAAACTGAAGAATATTTAATGTACATGTCATATAATAGGCAAGGATGACTTAGGACACCAAATAAGACCCTTAATGATTTCCCTCATGCTATTCTTGATTTTAAAGTGTTTGCTTTTGATTACTATACTGTCAAGCTAGGTATCATGTAGAAACATAACTTTTACTCATCAGTAGAAGCCACAATTCTAATCTATACTTTAAATGCCCCATCTCACCTGAAATGTGCATCACACACAATGCAAAGTGCCTGACGCGGTGTTTCCAACATCAAGAACTCTTTTGATGAAATGCCAGTACAAGAACTCCCAGAACACTCCAGAATAGACGTAAGCTTGCAGTGAAAGTTCGTATGAAATCAACATGACTTAATTACATTCATCACACTGAAAATCAAATTCTGTGCCAATGATACATGGCATTTGGAGCTTATATTACAAACATTAACTAATTAATCTGAAAAACATCCCTGAGAGGCAAGACATAATGATATATGAGTTGACAACATAATTATGTCTAATTATTCATAAGATTTCCCCCTTCCAAGTGGTTTCTATTGCCAGCTCAGAGAAGTGGGCCTGCTACATGCTTAAGTCAGTTGTGGAATCAACTATCACTTATTCTACCCAGAATTCTCCAGCTACAAAGTGCCCACACCACCTTTCAGAACAGATCAACCTATACCATTTTCTACTGCAGCAGCTCATACAAACTCCATAACCCCCAAAGTTTAATCCAGCACTGAACTCATAGTTCTAGATCTTAAACAACATTTGCTCCTTTTTCACCGCCAAGCAATTTTTATTATTATCTCAACTGCTTTGACTAATTTTGCCCTAATGGCCTCTTTTCTTCTCACAGGATCTTTTTCCACTGTAGAAATACAGACACAGGACCCACCATCTGTGCAGTTTCTTTCATCCAAATTTTGTAATCAGAAGACCCAAACTGCCTTCTCTATGCTTTCATGCCTGGTGCCTCCCTGACTTGAACACTTCCGGGGTTTCTTCAAGCTCTCCACATTCTGTCATTTCTCATTCCACTTCAAATTAGGCAACTTTGTTCCATCAGATAATTCCACTTTGACTTCTGTTCCACAGCATGATGGGCCTTGAAAGTGAATACCACATGTTTAAAAGCATTGCTAGAAGACATATTGTAAAGTAGGTTATTACCATTTGTGGGGGAAAAAAAGGTATTATATAATTATGCTTAAAAATGTATAGATTACTTCAAGAATGGGAAATAAATGACAATACTTATGAAAGCTGTATTAGGATTCTCCAGAAAAACAGAACCAACAGGAGATGATAGAGATAAAGATATAGATAGAGACAGAGATAGAGATAGAGACAAAGGTAGAGGTAGAGGTAGAGGTAGAGGTAGAGGTAGAGGTAGAGGTAGAGGCAGACGTAGACGTAGAGGTAGACATAGACATAGAGGTAGAGATGATAGAGATTTAGTCTAAAGAATTGGAACTAGCACAGTTGTGGGGAGTGATAAATACAAAATCTGCAGAGTAAGCTGGTAGGCTGGAAATTCCAGCAGGAGTCATTGTTGCAGTCTTGAGTCCAAATGCAGGGGGGAACCTCACTCTTTGCTCTTAAGGCCTTCAACCAACTGGATTATTATTAAAGGTCTCATACTTAACTCAAAGTCTACTGATTTAATTGTTAATAATACTAAAAAAGTACTTTCACAGCAACATCTAGACTGATGTTTGACCAAACAACTGGACATCGTAGCCTAGCCAACCTAACACTTAAAATTAGCCTCACGAGTGCCTATCTTGTTTGACAAAGCATTTAAGATGACTATCTGTATTTTTCATCTTTGGAATCTTACTGACTAACAAAGTACCTCCTATACTAGGTGTTCACTATTTGTTTAGTGATCAAGTAAATGAATATGTGTTGGGCTTGTGTTTCCAATAAAACTATAAACTTGAGGGGCAATATTTATCTTGCATTTTCTGTAATTACTGCAATATATAACTCAAGTTTTCCAGGGTAGTACTGATTTCAAATGCTCTGTCCCATTGTCACACCATACGGCCTGATTTTTAATTGTAGAAAACGTGGTTACCAGACCTCTAACAAGTAGTTTCATGCTGAACACAGTCCTTAAGTCTCACTAAATACTTACTGATTGAAATGGAATTTCTAGCCAGTGGACATTTTGTTTAAAATATGACAAAATACAACTGGGGG
Organism: Aselliscus stoliczkanus; assembly: GCA_033961575.1. NCBI lineage: Eukaryota > Metazoa > Chordata > Mammalia > Chiroptera > Hipposideridae > Aselliscus > Aselliscus stoliczkanus. Next base: position 33,630,961 of record CM066731.1, read on the forward strand.
AAATTATCATTTTTCTTCTCATTTATTCCTCAAACACAAAATGCAGTCTGGTTCTTGTGTTTTAAATTTTCCATGTCCAGTTTTCAGGGTGTGGTTATAATGAATTGCGGAGCCAGTATGAAGTAAAGTACTTGGTAATCAAGGGCAAGTTTAAACAGCGTTGAACATTTTTTTAGGATGAGTGAACATGCAGGTAATGTATCCAGCCAGGGAAGGGCTGGTATATAAACGGAGGGACACAATTAGACAAATAAAAATCCCTGTTTGTGGATTCACTCTACAGGTAATAGAACCTGATGATTCCAGGAGGAAGTTTGATGAATTGTTTTAAGGTATAAAAAGACAGAATCAAAAAATAAACAAAACATGAAGAATTGTCTTTTTTCCAATAAAAATTACATGGGGTTTTTTGGACTGCTGAAATTATTTTCCTACTTTAGAATCTGATGTGATTTTAAAAACTGCTGGTTTGTTCCAAAATGATATCCCAGAGGAGTACAAGTTATACCACTTGAAGTTTAGATAACATTGGTGGAAATTTAGAACTATTATAGAAAAATGAGTGATGAATTATCTTCAAGGAAGCCAGAAAGTGGTTGAACCGAAAGCCTTCAGATATTCAGTCAAAAAATTAGTGAGATTTAGTAGCAGCTCGGGTACAGAGGGTGAAGATATGGAAGGGATGAGAGATGTCTTTGCTGTGGTAAAGGACTAGAATTATGCGGATCTCATTAAGAGACAGAGAAATTAGGTCAGAGAACCAGCTTGGAATAGTTATAGAGGAGCAAAGTTGATGAGTGATTTTGAGCATGTTGAATTTAAGTGAAATGTACAGATACCCTGAAAACAGCTAGAAATACAGAATAAGAAGGCAGGTGAGAAATCAGAACCAGAGCTGTTGTTGCCAGGATCTTTATCATAGAATTTAAATAAAGTCCAAACTATTGATCATGGTTAACCCTCATCTCTCCTACATTGGCCTAAGTCACAAATGTACTTTATAGGACTCCAGCTGGGTGCTTGGTCTCTGCACTTTCTGGGATATGTGATTGCTCCTTCCTTGCCTGGAATGCTCTCCTTTCCCCAGCTCCACTTCCCAACAACCCCACACCCCAGCTTCAACTCCATCTTCAGATTTTACATTAGATGTTGCTTCCTTGATTGCTCCCTGCCACACACACACACACACACACACACACTCCTGTGTTAGACTAGTTGCTCTCTATGAGCTTCCAGAGTAATTAGTACTTAGTTCTCCCATCACACCATGTAATAAACTATGCTTAGTAGTCTGCCCACCCAAATCAAGTTTAAGGTTCATCCTTCCTGCTCATTTTTATATTCCTAATTACACATAGTAGGCACTCAATAAATTGAATGAACAAATAAATTATCATGCAGTGTTGAATATAGGCAAGATTACAGTAGATAAAGCTCTTTAAAGGTATGTCTGAAAAAGAGGATGATAGTTGATACTGTCAAATAGTTGATAGTTGATAATAGTTGATACTTCAAATAACAAGCTGGGAAGTGCCTTGAAAAATTAATTCTCTGTTATGTATGTGTACCTCATGAAATGGATGTAGAGGTTATGGTGATGTATTCTGATGTGGGTTTTCTGATGAGACCTGGAGGCATAAGCACACCCATGTGGATGGTAGACATGTACTGTTAGAAACCAGGAGCCATATTCCAGGGCAGCCACCTGAGAAAGAAGTGGGTCCTCGGACAGGATGTAGAACTGAGGGGTGGACTTAAGGGTGGATGGAAGGAGAGACATGATCTGGTTTTCTTGATCTGGAGCTGTGCTTTCCAATATAACAGCCATGAGACATATGTAGCTGTTGAGCACTAAAAATGTGCTGGTCTGAATTGACACGTGCTACAGTGTAAAATACATACTGGATTTCAAACTTAGTACAAAAAATATATAATATTTAATTAATATTTTTGTGTTGATTGCATGTTGAAATTATTAATATTTTGGATTAGTGGGTTAACAGAAATACATTATTAAAATTAATTTCACCTCTTTCTTTTTAATATGGCTACTAAAACTTTTAAACTTCCACATGTGGCTCATATTATATTTTTATTGGATAATGCTGATCTAGACTTAAGAGGAGGTCTAGACATCTCTGAATGTCCTCCTGGGTGGAGCTGTTTGTAAAGCCACAGGTGGAACTGGCCTGCTACATGCTGGGCACTGTGCTAGGTAATGGGGATAAACCAGGTGGAGACGGGGGCCGGCTGAGTGGCGCGGTGGTTAAGCACTGGCTTTGGAAGCCAGTGGCCCCGGTTCAGGTCCCACATATGAGGACCAGTGACACTGCCCTCAAAAAAAAAAAAAAAAAAAACTAGGTGGAGATGGCCCGGTTCTCATCAAGCGTGCCACCTAGCTGCATGATTTACCCCCTCTCCCCAGGCAGGAGATTTTCCTTCCACTGCTGCCATCCTTGGGGAAAAGAGGATGGTGGAAAGAAGCTCAACCATTGTTGAGCAACACAAATAATGGCTATTATTTTTATTTGTTATCATAATTAAATTTGTTGATAGTTTTATTCTGTATCAGACATGAGTTAAGTATTTTTAATGCCTGTCTCCCCGAATTTTCATTAATAATCCTATAAAGCAGGAACTATTATTATTCCCATAAAGAAGGAAACTGAGTCTTGGGGAAATAAAATAACCCTCCCAGGGCCATACAGCTGGTTAGGGACAAAGCCCAGATTGAAACAGAGATCTGCCTGAATCCGGTGTCCCACTGCTAATCACTATACACTGCTTTTCATTTCCTTATAAATGCACAGGAACAGTCATACTAATGGCTCCAGCTTGTGGAAATTTATTATGTGTAGGCACTGTCCTAAGGACTTTATACTTACATATTTAATCCTCACGGTAACCCTAATGAGTGTTGTTCTTGTTGTTGTTTTATTATTCCTATTATAGGATACCTCAGAGATATTGTGGGTCCATTTCCAGACCAAAGCAATAAAGCGAGCCCCGTGAATTTTTTGGTTTCCTAGTGCATATAAGAGTTATGTGTACACTATACTATAGTCTATTTATTAAGTGTGCAATAACATTATGTCTAAAAAAATGTACAAACTTCAATTTAAAACAGTTTATTGTTTAAAAAGCTAATGCTAAAATGTTAATGCTAGAAAAAAAAACAAAAAACAGGGTTGCCACAAAACTTCAGTTTGTAAAAAATGCAATATCTGCAAAGTGCAGTAAAACAATGTCTATATACAAATGAAACTGAATCCCAGAAAAGCGAAGTCACCTGCACCAGATCATTCAGCTACTAAACTGATGCATTACTTGAATCTTAGCTCTCCTACATTTCAAGTTCTCTAACTATGCCATCTCTTTAAAGTACCCATAAAAGATATATTTTTAAATGTGTTTGGCAGGGAAAAGCCAACCCTCTTTGATTAGAAATTACCCAATGCCCCCAGACATTTTAGGGAGAGGGATTAGTACCTCCTAGAGTCCCTCTCTCTCTCCCTTTCAGTAACCAGGAGAGAAGGTAAACTACTGACTGTCAGGTGACAAAGCATACAATGTGTCATTGTATATGCACTTTCCATGTGTCCCCAAAGCACTCAGGAAGAGCTCACATTGTGCCCAGCACTGACCAGGGCCCTGTGACAGAAGTACCAGACATGCCCCTGCTCTGTTTATAATCTAGCGCACGCCAGTGCTGTGCACCCAGATAAACAGGACAACAGGGTAAAAACAGCATTAACTCTGCAAATGAAAACAGGTAGGCTCTTTTCTTCTTTTATCCATGTGCAAATCCAGAAGGGGTTTTCAGAGGACGCCTGTATAACTTGGCAGAACAGCAGTGATATTTGACCGGCTAGGCAGGTTTAGTAAGTTCTGTTTGGGGAAAGAAATGCCTTCAGGAGATATAAATGACACTCCCTGCTGATCCTGGGGATTTTCACACACAGTGAAATAATTTAATTAGCAGTCTGGCCCTAAATCTGTTCCTAGATGCTGCTCTCCAGACATCAAACTGTTCAGTGATACAAGTGCCCACCAACCCATGGCTGACTGCCTGTCCCTGAACACACTTTTGCACCTGTCACTTTTGTTCGGGGTATTCTCTATTTCTAACATAGCCTTTCTACTGCCCAGCACTTGTTTTGGTCACACTCTTCTCTCAGGCTCTGCCCAAGGATCATAACTGTCTTGAAGCATTTTCATACCATGTTCAGCCTGCTAATCAGTTCTTTTTCTGGAATCTAAGATTTAGATCCTTTTGCAGTTAGCACTTAGTTATCTAGTTCATACTTGGTTGATACTTCTTTATCTTTCTATATACATGTTCTGTCTCCTCAACTGAGTTAAGCCACTCCAAGCAAGGGACAAATATAGTTTCCCTGTGAATTACAAATTTCTTCCTGGTACAGAGCTATGCATGCCCCAGGCATTCAATAACCCTTAGATGTTGGTGATGGTAATGACAGCGATAATGATAATGATGCCAGAAAAGAAGGAGCAGGAGAGGAGGAGAAAGGTAGAAAATAAATTATATTCAAGAAGAATGGTCACAGAAACCTACAGAAAAAATTTGATTATTATAGAGATCAAACTCCAGGCCAAATAAAAATTGTAGAAATGATCACATTTACGTCTCTGAAATTTCTGCCTGCCACATTTGTCACATCTGGTTTTGCAAGCCATTTCATTGGTGTGAAATGCAAAATAAGACTGACTCTTTATTTCATTCCTTGAGGAGCTCAATTAACCACTGTGGTGGTTAATTTTATGTGTCAACTTGACTGGGCTATAGGTGCCCAGGTATTTGGTCAAACATTATTCTGGGTGTGTCTGTGAGAGTGTTTCTGGATGAGATTAGTATTTGACTTAGTAAACTGAATGAAGCAGATTGATCTCCCTGATTTGGGTGGGCTTCATCCAATCAGTTGAAGGTTTGAGTAAAACAAAACACTGAGTAAGAGGGAACTTGTGCTGCCTGACTGTTGAGCTAGACATTGGTGTTTTCCCTCAAATTTGAACTGAAATATCAACCAGCAGTGAACATTAGATAAGTAATTTAGCTTCTGTAAGTTGAAATTTTTGCTTTAGCTTTTTAGAAATGCAAATTTTAAAAATGCTTTTAAGAAACACAAAGTTACTTCACAGAGCTTTTGTGAAGATCAAATGAAATAACAGATATGAGAGTGTTTGTAACTATAAACTGAAGGGAAAGGTGATACCAGGGTGTAGATAACTACTTCTTGACTACAGATTTGTGGCCATTTGTCTAACCCTATATATCTCACTTCAGGGTAGTTTTGTTTAGCAATTACATCTAAAATCTGTTGTGTTGACACCTAAAATTAAGTATTTTATTTCTAAAGTTAAGATTCTTATCCTTTCCAATCTGCCATCTGCCATGGAATCACCTCCAAGATGCAGATTTTCATGAAAACCCTTGCTCTGAAGACCATCACTCTCAAGGTTGAACCCTCAGGTACAACAGAAAATGTAAAGGCCAAGATCCAGGATAAGGAAGGAATTCATTCTGATCAGAAAAGACTGGTCTTTGCTGGCAAGTAACTGGAAGAGAGACGTACTTTGACTACAACATTCAAAAGGTGTCCACTCTTCACCTTGTGTTGAGGCTTCATGGTGGTGCTAAGAAAAGGAAGGGAAATCTTACTCCCAAGAAGAACAAGCATAAGAGAAAGAAGGTTAAGCTGGCTGTCCTGAATGAGAATGGCAAAATCAGTCTCCTTCATCCGGAGTGTTCTTCAGATGAATGTGGTGCTGGAGTTTGTATGGCTAGCCACTTACACAGATATTATTGTGGCAAATGTTGTTCTGACCTTTAACAAATCAGAAGACAAGTAATTGTATATGGGTTAATAAAAGACATGAATTAACATTAAAAAAATTATTCTTGGGCCAGCCGAGTGGCGCGGTGGTTAAGCGCTGGCTTGGGAAGCCAGCGGCCCTGGTTCGGGTCCCACATATGAGGGCCAGTGACACTGCCCTCAAAAACAAACAAACAAACAAACAAACAAACTAAAAAAATTATTCTTATCTAACTTCCCTCAATACCTTCTCCAGTTCATGATTGGCTCATCAGTGCAAACCTTTATGTGGTACAATTTGAGGGGCAATTTTGTATGCCTTAACCTCATCTGCCCAAATTCTTACTCCTTTGACAAAAATACTTTTTGGATTATAATGTCATATTCCCAGGAAAGTCCATTTGGAAAACAACACAGAAGAAGAAGCTCTATTATGTTAATATCTTGGCATGAATTCATTCCCAGATGCCTTTTTGAAAGTAGAGAGCAAAGGAATGAAATGTGAGACAGTACAATTAAAAATAAGACTGAGGGAGAGATATACTTTCTTATTTATTTATTTATTTTAATTAGTTTCAGATGTACAACACAGTGCAATAGTTATACATTTTACCCCTCAAAGTGACAACCTCCCTCCCCTAATTCGCCACCCCACTCCTCCCCCCATATCATATATATCTATTGCTCTTCCTCTGACTCCTTTCCACCATATAATCCACATCCTGTGACTGTCTATATATATTCAATTACAGTTGGTATACAATCTCCACTTCAGTGCAGTGATCAAACCTCTATTCCATCCATGAAATGGTCTCCCCAACAAGACATGTGACCATCTGACGCCCCACAAAATATTTACACCGAGATGTACTTTTTATGTAGGACCTGGCTAGGTGAAACACAGCCTTTGAAAGTTCTGCACAGTTAGATGTAAAGAAAGACAGGGTACAGACAGAGGACAGGGGATAGGGAAGGGTAAGGAAAGAGGTCTTGAAAGGAGTCAAGAAAAGGTCAGAGTCCTAAAAGGGAGTGGGCGCTAAAGCAACATGTGTCAATTGAATACTTGTGTCTAGAGCTGGCTCTGTTTCTATTTCTCCAGGCCTGAGACCAGATACTCTTATCTGCTCTCTCCTCCCTTGGCCTCTCTTACCTCCCTCGTGATCTCTTATCAAACCCTGCTGTTTTAAATTCCACCGTTGCTTGGATCCTGCCTTCATGTCCATATTGTTCCCAAAGATGAAATTCACTGCAGGCCCTGAGAGTCACACCAGGACTGTGCTCCACCTTTCAGCCTGGTTCCACCCTGGAGGGATCTCTCACTTTGAGGATCATCTCCCTCTAGTGAGGATAAACCCAACACTCCTCTCCCCAAAGCCTCCTGTAGCTTCAAAGTGATGCTCAAATAAATAAAACTCCTGGCTCTTCCCTTAAAAGATTCCTATCCTGTTTCTTATCTAAGGTTCTTTTTAGTAATAACTAACATTTCTATAGAGAATTAGAGTTTATTGAAATATTATCATTAACTATAATCTGGCTGTCACTCCAACACTCAATTGAAACTGTTCAAAGATTACCAATGACCTTTATTGGTCACTATTGCCAAAGCGAAAAACACATTTTATTTCTTGTCTTGGTGTGCTCTTTGCTGCCAATGACATTATTCAACACACCCTTCTTTTTGTTCCTCTCTCCTGCCTGAGTTTTCATGGCACTATTCTATGCTGGTTCTCCACAATATTGACTATTGCTTTTGTCTGCTCAGCATCCCTTTTCCTCACCTTGGTAACTGCCCCACTTTCCCAAATAAAGTATGCATATGACCCAGGTGAGCCAATCATAATACCAAATCTCTCCATCCTCAGTGATTGGTCCAGAGATAGGTCTCATGTCCCAAATCAGGCCAATCACCAGGATTTTTTCACCAGGATTTTTTAATGAAGCTGGTTGGGAATACCTTTAATCAATCAATTTTGCTGTGTAAACAAATACTCTCAAAATCTCAGTGGCTTATAACAACCAATATTTAGTTTCTAGTCCGTGGGTCTAGAAGTCAGATGTAGCAAGGATTGGCTTCAGGTATGCTTCACAGGTTTCTTCATTCTCTCTGGACCAGTGACTTCTGGGGGCATATTCTTCACAGGATAGAGCACAGGAACACAGAGCAAGCAGAAACATGTGAAACCTCTTGAGATCTTAGCCTAGAACTGTCACATTGTTGCCCTGTCCACATTTCCAGAGCAAATCATGTAGCCAAACACAACATCACTGGGAAGATGCCTCTAGTGGGAGGAATTATAGTCACTGAGCAATGAGAGGGGATGTAAAATGCAGATATCCCTGTTTTAGGGGACATCAAGAACTGGAGACAATAACTATTGTAATCTATCACACTCCCTTTACCTTTCTAAACCTAGGTTCTAAGTGTAGACAAAGAGGGAGTCCTGTAATAAATTCAACTGAAAGTATCCTCACAGGGTGACCTAATCATAAATTCCTAACTTGGCAAGTCTTGGTGTGTAGTCATACCCCAGGCATATAACTTCTTTAGTAAAGGTTTATCTTTGGCTTAAGTAAGCCCTGTCCATTGTTTCTGTGCATCTAGGTTAACACACCTTTGAAATGCTTCTTTTTCAGACCACTTGGAAAGGTAACCACCCTCAAGAGAGCACATAATCTTATTAATGATCCTATAATCAAATCACCACCTTGCTTTCTCCCACCTTCAAGTAATCTTCCTCATCTTCCCTCCTTAATTCCAAATGCATAAAGAAACTGCAAACTGTCATTCTCCAAAGCATTTTTCCTCAGTCCCTTAAGAGCTTACTTCCAGAAGTGTCCTCTGGCTTGAATAAAATTTCATAAACTCTTATATAAAATTTTTTTACAGGTTTGGAAGTTCTTATATTGACATAGAATGGACACTAGGAACAGCTATGGCCATGCCTTCACCATGTGAATCTGACCTGAGGATGAAGCCCACACCCCAAATTCAGGTTCCTGGACCCAGTGGTCCAGCTCCATCCCCCCATTCCCAGGTGTTAGTTATGAATTACTGAATTTCCCTTTCAATTGTGGTCCTGTAACTCACATGCCAAGAGGCATAGCAAGTACAGTGGTGCTTGTTGGTCTTGTGTTCTACACTCAGCTCTTCTCTCTAGAACAGGGGTCAGTGAACTATGGCTTGTGGGCCAATCTAGCCAGCCAGCTATATTTGTAAACAGTTTTATTGGAATACAGCCATATTCATTTATGTGCATATTATGTGTGCCTGCTTTCACACTGGAATGACAGAGTCAAGTTATTGTGATAAATATCATATGGTCCACAAAGCCTAAAATCGTTACTATCTGGCCCTTTACAGAAAATGTTTGCTGAGTCCTACTCCAAAAGATGCGGGAAGTGTTCTCTCCCTGACCGGTCGCATCCACCTGCACTCTGATGATTCCCAAATCTATTTCTCTGGCCCTGATTTCACCCCTATATCTTAGCATAATTCTGCACTTCCTTTTCTGCTTGGATGCCCTACAAGCTCCTCAAATTCAATGAGTCTCTGACTCAAACTGAATTCATCCTTTCTCCCTAAATAGAATCCTCTTTCTTATTCCCACTTCAGTAATGGTGCTGCCTTTGAACCCAGAAGGCCAAGCTAGCACATGTCTTAGGCTATTCCTTCTCTATCCCCACCCCCTCACCACCACCCCATCAGCAAATTGTGCTTGTTTTACTTCTAAGCCTTTCTTAAATCTCTCCCCTCCTGTCCAGCTTTTCTCATATATCCTCACTTGAGTCACTGCAGTCTGTTAACTTGTCTGATGTTTCTCCACTTAAACCACTCCTGCCCTTCTAGTAGGATATCTTTTACAGCACCAATCTTGTCCTGATGATCCCTTACTTAAAGTTCCTCAATGGCTCCCATTAAGAGTCAAGTCAAGGGCTGGCCGAGTGGCTCAGTTGGTTAAGAGTGCGAGCTCTGAGCAACAGGGTCACCGGTTGGATTCCCAAATGGCTAGTGCGCTGCGCCTGAGCTGAGCTGCCAACAAGTGGCAGGATGGCTCAGTTGGTGAGAGCACATGCTTTTAGAGGTAAGGTTGCTGGTTCAACACCTATATGAGATGGTGGGCTGCACATCCCCACAACTAAGATTGAACATGGCACCTTGAGCTGAGCAGGCGCAAGCTGCCGACCGGCGGCTGGATGGCTCAGTTGCAATGGCTCAGTGTACAACAAGGTTGCCGGTTTGACTCTGGCATGGAATGGTGGACTAGCCTCCCCACAACTAGATTGAAAGTGGCGACTGGACTTAGAGCTGAGCTTGCACACTCCACAACTAAGATTGAAGGACAACAACTTGACTTGGAGCTGATGGGTCCTAGAAAAACACAATATTCCCTTTCACCAATTTCCCAACACTGTTCCCCTCCCCAATTCCCCAATTAAAAAAAAAAAAAAAAAACAGAGTCAAGTCAAACTTCGATAACCCAATACACAAAACCCACAATTTCCTGGCCCTGCCAATCCTTCTACCCTTATTTCAGGGTATGTCTCATCTCATCCAAGACTAATATAGAAACATATATACGATGCTATTTCTTGCTCTGGCCTTTGTTTACGCTGTTCCATCTGCCAGTCCTGTTCACTCCCTATCCCCTTTCTTCATTTGGCTAACTCATCCTTCAGGATTCAGAACAGTCATCGCCTCCTTCTTTGTAGCCTTCTCAGGCTGCACTTGCCTTTCCAAGCTGAGATGAGTGCATCTTCTTTGTTCTTCCCCAGCTTCCATGCTGCAGTTAACTGAGTCTACTCTACCTGTTTACCTGCATGTCCACTCTACTCACTACAATGTAAGCTCCTGGGTGCAGAACCCATGCTTTGTTCACCCTTGTGTCTGGCTCCTGGCACAAAGTGTTTGGTGGTCTGAATTGAACCATAAGGTGTTTTTCACTTGCATTACCTATCACTGAATGTTTACAACAGTCTTTGAGATATGTAAATATTATTATTCCCATTTCATAAACTGGATCTCCAAGAATTTGCCTAAACCCATGCAGCTGATAAGGAGCGAAGACTAAACTTAAATCCAGATCTACCAACCTTGAACTTTGACCACAAAACTCTACATTTTTTTCTGTCATATAAGACATACAATACAAAATGATTCCCCATGTAGTCCATCACCCAAGTTAGGAAATAGAACACTGCCAATAACTCTGAACCACTATCCAAATTTGGTATTTATGATCTGCCTTTTCTTTAGATTTTCCCATTTATGGATGTACTCTTAAATAACATATTGTCTAATTGTGCATGCTTTTCAATCGTACTGCATATAATCTTCTGTGGATTTGCTTTTTTAACTCAATATTATGTTTGTGAGATTCATGTATGTCAACGTGGGTACTGGGTCACTCTGGTGCAAGCAATTTTATTGTTCTATAGTATTCCGTTGTATAAATGTATCAAAGGTCATTTGCCCACTACATTGTTGATGGACACTTGAGCTGTTTCCAATTTTTTGCTATTACAAAAAATGCTATTATCTTTGTATACCTCTTCTGCTATCCATTACAGAAGTTTCTCTGGGGCATATATCTAACTGTAAAATTTATAAGCACATCTTCATCTTTACTAAATAATGCCAAATCATTTCCAATGTCAATAGCATCAGCAGTAAATAAGAGTTTCTGTTGCTCCACATCCTTGCCAACATATGGTATGTCCTATGGTACGTTTGTGTCCTCCCAAAATTCATATGCTGAAATCCTAACCCCATGTGTGATGATGTTAATAGATTGGGCTATTGGGTGGTAGAACCCTCTTGCATGGGATTATAAAAGAGGCTCCAGAGAAAGCCCTCGCCTCTTTCATTATGTGAGGACACAGCAAGAATGTACTATGAACAGAAAGAGGCCCTTTCTAAATAAGACCATGCTGGAACTTTGATCTTGGAGTCCCAGACTCCAGAACTGTGAGCAATAAATTTATGTTGTTTATATGCCACCCAGTCAGTGATATTTTGTTATAGCACCCTAAATGTACTAATATAACATGAAAATTAAAAATTTTTTTGCCAACCAGGCAGTTGTAAAATGGTTCTCATTGGGGTTTTAATTTGCATTTTTCTGATTATTGCTGAGATGGAAGCATTTCATATGTTTATCAGTCATTTATATTCTCTCATTAAAAGAATATCTGTTTAGGGTCAGCTGAGTGGCACATTAGTTAGGAGCTGGCTTGGGACGCCAGCTCTGAGCAGAGGGGCCCCGGTTCGGATCCCACATATGAGGTCCAGTGACACTGCCCTCTACAGCTAAGATGGTGAACAACAGCTCCACCTGGTTGCCTCTATAGCTAAGATGGGATGAAACCCCTGCTGCAGTGGGCTCCCATAAGCTACAATGAGGGGCTGGCAGCCAGCGTGAGCTGCCAAGAGCCGCAGTGAGCGGCCATCCAGAGGCCGGCAACCGATCTGCCTCACCTGAGAAGAGCACAATGATGATACCAACATGGGCCAGTGAAGCGACGTCCTTCACAACTAGACTGAAGAACAAAAAGGGACAGCAACTTGTCTGTTATCCTTCCCTGATTCCCCAACACTGTTCCTCTCCCCCAATTCCCCAATAAAAAAAAATCTTAAAAAAATAAATAAATATCTGTTTATGTTTTTGCCCATTTTTCCACTGGGTTGTCTGACTTTTTTCTTATTGACCTGTAGGAGTTATTAATATAATCTGGATGTGAAGCCTTGGTCAGTCATATGTATGACAAATAAATGTTCTCGCTTTTGATTTATCTTTTCATACTTTATGGTCTATTGATGTATAAAATTTAATTTCATTGTAATGGCATGTATCAATCTTTTCCTCTATATCATTTTTTTGAGTGTGTTTGTTTAATGAATCGTTTATCCTAAGGTCATAAATAGTAAAAGCCAGCGCTTATTGAGTACTTCCTATGTTTCAGTACTCATTATCTCCCTTTTACAGATGATGAATGCAAGGCACAGAGAAATCAAGCAACTTGATCAAGGTCACAAAGCAAATAAACAGTGGAGTCAGGATTTGAACCCAGACTATCTACCTTTGGCAGCTGCATTTTTACAACTGTTCAAACTGCCTGTTGTAGAGATTGTGTCATGTTATTTTAAAAGATTTAAAGTTTTGCCTTTCTCCTTAAAGCATATAATCTGAAGTTGGCTTTTGTATGTGAAGTGAGATACCTGAATTAATTTTTACTAACCTTTCCCATTAGACACTCATCATTAGTCAAACTAGTATTGACTGATTCATGCTAAAGATGATTTTAAACAAACAAACTATTGTATGGGTGCTGCAAGAGGTGACCCCAGGCAAGGTGGCAAAATGTGACTCCTGTTCTCTAAGTTCACGGTGAAATCCAGCTTCCAATGATGTGGCACCAAAATAGAATTCCTTGAATTAACTAAGGAAGACAGATCTCCACCTCTTCAGCGCTGAGAACAGGATGTTGATCAACAGTTTTTGACGTCTTGTAAAATGATCAGGATATCCCACACACACACACACACACACACACACACACACACACACACACACACAGTTAGAGGCCATCACAAAGTCCTGAACAGCCTTCAGCTCTGCCTACACTTCTGGGACCAAAATAGCTCATAAGGCATTGCTGCCGCCTCCTTGTGAACTGTGTGGGAAAGAACACTGGTCACGAATTCTTTGTTCCAATCACCCCCACTTGCTAGGACAGCCACAGCTACTGCAGTGGCATCTCAGAATCTGGAGAAGAACACATCACAGGCTACACATCATGCCTATTCTGCACCTAAAGTGCTGTCTTCCTTCAAGATTAGAGGTTTTTAAACAAATGCCAAGAAACAGAAAATGATTTTTTTTAATTAAAAAATAAAATGGGAATGAGCTGAGTGTAGCAGAGTATGGAGGCCAGGTCATAAAGAGTCTTATATGCCAGACTTAAAAAGTGTGAGCTTTATTGTGTCAATAGGGAGGTTTGGAAGCATTTCAAACAGGACAGTAACATGATCCATTTATTATTTTGCTTGTTAGAGATTATATAACTAGTTACACTCTGGCTGATAGAATATACCAAAGAGTGGTTGTGCCAGGCTCTGCTGGAGGTGCCTTCCCATCCCATCCTGGTTCTTTCCTGCCAGCAGAGCTCACTTCCCCCTCTGAAGGATGGAAATGCCCAAGTTACTTTCCCAGTCTCCCTTGCAGGTAGAACACGTACATGTGACCCAGTCCTGATTAATGGGACCTGAGAGGGAAGGCTGCTGGAAAGATTCTGAAGAAGTTTTTCCCTCTCTAATAAAAAGATGCATAAGAAGAAACGCCCTGCTTCTTTTCTAAATGTGGTCACGTTTGCATGTAATGCCTGGAGTTGCCACCAAAAAAAGGGATAAGGCCAATATCTCTGAGATGGCAGAGCAGAAAGATGGAAATGATGACATCATAAAACCACAAAAAGCCATATTCCCTCTGGTGATAACAGATGCTTATTGTTTAAGCCACTTTTATTTGGATATTCTGTTTCTTGTACCCTAAAGCAGCTCAACCTAAAGAAGCATTAATAAAATCAGCAATGCAAATTCATGTGATATTATAGAAAATATTAAAAATAGATACATTTCCTTTAGATATTTATTTGAAATAAATGAACCTATTAAGATTGGAAATATCTACCATATTAACTGCTTACTGAACATTTTGGGTTGCTCAAGCAAGAAACTATACAACTCCCCAGTGGCATGTCTTGTTTTTGCTCTATCTATTGTAAAATGACTTTTTCTCATTTTCTCCTCTCATTTGCACATTTACCCTAAAAAACACTGGGAAATTTCTCTGTGTTCCCCACTAGTCAGCAATTCTCTTTTCTTGAAGGTCCCTTTTTCATGAAGTCATGGCAGTCAGAGCACATTATATAAGAAGAATCTCATCTTTGTGTTAACAAAAAAAAAATTGCAAGTTCTAGAGATTCAGGCAAAAATATAGAATCATAGTGAGAGATACCATGCAGATTATTTGTAGCAATACAGAACTAGAATACAGGTAAACCCAGAACATCTAGTGAGAGTTCTTTAAGACTATTAACAATTAGCTCCCATTTTAAATTCTCTCTTTTATTTCACTAAATTTATTGGGGTGACATCAGTTAATAAAATTATACAGGTTTCCAGTGTACATTTCTATAATACATCATCTGTATACTTCATTGTGTGTTCACAACCCAAAGTCCAATCTCCTTATTTGACCTCCTTTATCTTTTTGTACCTCCCCCGACATCCTTTTCCTTCTGGTAACCACTAAACTGCTGTCTGTGTCTTTGTTTGTCTTGCTCGTTTGTTGCTCTCAGTTTTATAGCCCACATGCTTGAAATCATATGGTTCTCGACTTTTTCCATCTGACTTATTTCACTTAACATGATATTCTCAAGATCCATCCATGTTGTTGCAAAAGGCAGTACTGCATCTTTTCTTATGGCTGAGTAGTATTCCATTTATATGTGTACCTCATCTTCTTTATCCAATCATCTATTGAAGGACACTCGGGTGTTCCCATGTCTTGGCCACCATGAATAATGCTGCAATGAACATAGGGGTACACATAGCTTTACAAATTAATGTTTTCAAAAATTGGGGGTAGATACCTAGAAGGATTGTCGGGTCATGTGGTAATTCTATTCTTCATTTTTCGAGGAATGTTTTCCATAGTGGCTGTACCAACTTACATTCCCACCTACAGTGATGAGGGTTCCTTTTTCTCCACAACCTCTCCAACACTTGTTATTACTTATCTTGTTGATAATAGCCATTCTAATAAGTGTGAGGTGGTATCTCATTATGGTTTTGATTTGTATTTCCCTAATAGCAATGAAAAAATTCCTTTTCCAACTTGCAAATAAAATACCTAGGAATGAACTCAACAAAGGATGTGAAAGACCTGTACTGAAAACTACAAGACATTATTAAAATAAACTGAAGACACAAAGAAATGGAAACATATTCCATGTCCATGGATTGGAAGAATCAATACAGTCAAAATGGTCATATTACTCAAAGCAATATACAGATTTAATGCAATCCCCATTAAAATACCAATGGCATTTTTAAAAGAAATAGAACAAAAAAAATCATCATATTTAGAATCAAAAAGAACCTGAATAGCCAAAGCAATCCAGAGAAAAAAGGACAAAGCCGGAGGTATTACACTCCCTGACTTCAAATTGTACTACAAAGCAACAATAATCAAAACAGTATGGTATTGGAACAAAAACAGACACATAGACCAAATAACAGAACTGACGGTCCAGAAATAAACCCATAAATATATGGACAATAATTTTCAAAAAGGAGCCAAAAATCATACACTGAAGAAAAGAAAGCCTCTTCAGTAAATGGTGCAGGAAAGTCACACACAAAAGAATGAAAGTATCTTAAATTCTTATACTCGGTAGCTGGCAACTTTTCAGCAAGTCCTTCTGGTTTCATCTGAAGACATTCCCATCCAGTCCCAAACACACGTCTGGGTCCTGTAGTTACCACTTGGAGATGCTTTCCTTCATTTCACGAAGGATTTATCAAGTGCTAGCACTGAGATTTAAACTATACAATCTTTTTTTTTTAAACTATACAATCTTTATTCTTGAGTTGCTCACAATATTTTCAGAACCCGTGACTTTCCCACATGCAAACCATTTAAACACTACAAGTGAGAAAGAAACACTACATGTGCTAGAAAGCTGAAATTGCCAGGTACAGACCGGCGACGGTAGCTGCTTTGGGATAGCCTATGTCTCCTTTCACTCCCATTCACTTCAACAAATATTGACAGAGCATCTGCTAGAAGGACTGGAAGGGCATTTGGCGATGACCTTCTTGCCTCCCTGACAGGTGCAGGTGATCTGCACCCCTCCCCACCGCCCACCTCCGCCCCGCAGTCTGGCCAGCGAGGACACTGTGCACCGAGGCCTGGCGGCCGGGAGGATGCAGAACCAGGGAGCCAGACGGTGCCGAGCAGACTGCGGCGATACGCACCCCCCCCCCCGCGCTCCCCTGCGCCCATAGCCCCAGCACCTGGCGCCGGAGGAGGGAGGCGGCGCACCTGGGCCGCTGGGAGCCGGAGCCAGGTGGCCAAGGCGCGCCCTCCTCGCCGGGACACCCAGCAGGAAGTGGCTGCGGCCCGCCCTGGCTCGGCCTCTGCAGGGCGCGCCTCCTCCACGGCGCCTCGCCGAGCAGCCAGGCCTGGAGGCACTCGACCCCGAGCGCCTGGAACGAGACCCAATGGCGGATCTGGCGCTCGGGGACCCGGGGGACGCCGCCTCGGCCGCCCTGGATGAGCTGTCCCGCAACTTCACGTACGGGGCCCAGGACGCCGGCAACGGCTCCCTGTCGGGCGCGTGGTACCGCAGGAACCAGGTAAGGGCCGGCCGCCCCGCCGCCCGGTGGGGACAAGCGCGGGGCCGCGGGGCCTCCTGCTCCTCGGCCGCCCTCCTGCCAAGTGTCAGACAGACACCGGGCGGTCCAAGTGGAACGCGCTCATTTGATGTTTGCACACATGGACTTTACCCCTCATTTGGGAGAGCGCGGGGGTACCCCCGAGCTTCCTCTCCTGGGCATCAGTCACCGGGAGTGCGTCGCACAGGTCTGCGGTTCTGACCTCTGCGGGGTCATTCCTGGGCCTCTTGGTCCCGAACAATCCTGCCTTTCCAGCCTGAATCCTCCCTTTTCTCCTGGAAGGATTCTAGGAGTGTGGGTGAATCTCCTCCACCCATGTTCCCCTCAGGATCATTTTACAGTTAAAAAAAGAAAGATGCCACCCTGTTCTCAGAAAAAGGGAACTCATTAAGGGCAAACAAATGTCACCCCGGCGCAGATGCTGTGTGTGTGTGTGTGTGTGTGTGTGTGTGTGTGTGTGTCCCCATAGTCTCAGTACGGCTCTTCCATTTCCGTGCACTTGCACGATTCCTTTCTCACCCGCCCTTTGGGAAAACATTGTCAGCCTAACGTCAGTTTACTTTGGAAATATATATATTTAACAGCATCAAAGGAGAATGGAGCTGCCCATTTATTTTTGGCTTGGTTTGAGATCAGAGAAAGAGCTCTGGGGAGCGTTTCCTCTAGCCGCATTTATATTCTTCCAAGTGAGGGCCACTGATCTTGATATGGTGGATTCCAGGCTTCCTCCCGTGTTCATAAAGTGCGTTACTTTGTGCTCATTCTTTAACAAATCCTTGGGTCTTTTTATTTTACAAAAGTATAATCATAAAATATTTGTTGCTGTTGGTTTAAAGTGGACTTGTAAATCTAAGGTCTACAATCCATTTATGCTTGAAAAGTATTTTCAATGTCAGTTTCTGAAATGTTAAAATTTTGTTTTCAAAAATTTAACACAGAAGGTTATTTATATAAAGACAAAGTAAGCGTGTTCACCTTAGTTTTCAACACAGGAGAGCATTGCTTTAAGTCTTACTACAAAATATACTGAAATAGGAAAAATGGGGGGACACACCCTCTTGGTCATTGTATATAACATATTCCATTTCCCCTTCCTTCCACCCAGAGCAGTTACAAAGGAAAGAATTGCTTTTTATGGGAAGTTCTTTGAGTATGTTAGATTATGCTTATACTAGTATATGTTATGAGCATGTTATAATGTGCTTATGTTAGAAGCACTCCTAATAAAAGTTTAAGAAGAAGTTTTTCTCTTTTGGTAAAAAAATTAGGGTGTTAAGTAGCTGTGACCTACCATGGCATCATCCAAAACAGTAGAAAACATTGTTTTCACAGTGGAAATCTGTCGTCATTAGTTTTCTTTAATGTTTCCTGGAATTCAAGATTGTCTTGGCTCTCTGACACCTAAATACAGATTATCACATGACATAAATGTGAGGACTTATGTTTGCAAGGCTTCACTTGCATTTGACAATATATATTTACAGTTTAGAATGGGTGTATCCAGAATATGCTAATTGAAATTACTCAGCAGACCTCAAAACTAGAGCTAGTTTGAGGTAAGACCTTATCAACTTTTCCCATTATTGTGCAAATTTAGGCTGTCTTCTAAGACCTTCATATTTTCCCCTTTCAGTAATTGCATTTGTTTTTAAGCAAAAGTAAAATTTGATTTTTTTATTCACACAGCAAACAGCTTATTGAATGCCTCTAGTGCTGACCAGGTCAGTAAAAATAAAATGGAGTTTAATTGTTTTTGACATGAACTGAAAATAGAAGGCTTAAAATGGGGGTGGCTCCAGAAAAACAAAATGTGAGATAAAAATTTAGGACTCCCACACTCAAAATTAGCCTTGATTGCCGGAAAGCCAGAGTTTAATCAGTTTTATCACAACTGAAATATTTGGACAGTGTCTGTTCACTGATAGCCAGCTCTTTGTCTTTCCAAGTGATAACCATCAAATCTGATAAATAAACCGTATTCAGAAAAAGACCAACTTCCCTGAAACACTTTTATGTAATAGATGAATATTTAACAGTGGCCTCTTAGAATCAATGTTGTCTAAGGCAAAGATGTGAGTGCTTCTAGAGGAGGAAATCTCAGAACAAGTAGAAGGTAGTAAGTAGGGGGAAAAGTAGTCATGGGAAAAATGCTTTTGGGAGCCAGGCAAGTGAGGCCTTTGCCCATTTTGCATCACTCAGGAGTCTGCCTATAAAAGTATAGATGTGATAGAGTTCTACAAAGATATTTTCTTTATGTTTGATCCACAAGTTTTCAATATAAAAGGATAATGTTTCTAATATGATTATTGAGCTCCCTGCTTTCTGTAAAGCACTGTAAGGATATTCGACTTACAGGAGTTCCCCTTTATCCTTGGGGGATGTATTCCAAAACCCCCAGTGAATACCTCCAATGACAGATAGTACTGTACCCTCTTATATATTGTTTTTTCCTATATCTATATGCCTATGATAAAGTTTAATTTATAAATTGGGCACAGTAAGAGATGAACAATAGCAACATAATAAAACTTTCTGTCCAAAATATCTTATTGTAACCATCGCTTACTTTAAGGAAGTAGCTTGGTGTCACTTGTTTCAGGGATCTCTTGCCTAAGTCTTCATACAGGCTCACTGTCTTCTGGTGCAACGTGTTGCTGACAATCAGAACACGTTTTCTGTTTATGTTTTCCACTCACAAATTTAATGCCTTTTCCATTTTAACTAAGCTCTTACCATGTGCTGTGTCTATAACTTTTGCACTTTGAGGGGCGACAGCAAAATAACATGAAGTTCTTTTTCCTTCTTCACATTTTCACAGATAGAAGATTCATTTTTACTGTAGATCTTAGCAACCTCAGCATACAATTTTTTTTCCCTTTCCTTAAGTTGAGAACTTTCATCATTTTCTTTAAAGGAAACACTTTCTGGCTTCTCTTTGGCATATCCCAATTTCCTGCATCACTACTCTTGTACTTTGGGGCCATTATTAAATAAAATAGGGGTTACTTGAATATAGACACTGTGATACCATGACAGTTGATCTGATAACTGAAAGGGATACTAGGTAACTAATGGGTGGGTACCATTTACATAGATACTCTGGAGAAAGGGATGATTCATGTCCCAGGTGGGATGGAGCCAGACACACAAGATTTTATCATGCTACTCTGAACAGCATGCAATTTAAAACTTATGAATTGTTTATTTCTGGAATTTTTAAATTTATTTATTTATTTTGACATTCAATATTATTTTAAATTAATTTCAGATGTACAGCATAGTGGTTACACATTTATATAATTTAAGAAGTGATCCCGGGCCGGCCGAGTGGCGCATTGGTTAAGCGCTGGTTTTGGGATGCCAGCGGCCCTGGTTCGGATCCCACATGAGGGCCAGTGACACTGCCCTCTACAGCTAACAACAGCTCCACCTGGAGCTGGGCTGTGCGAGCCCCGGTGATGGTGTGAGCTGCAGCCCCTGCTGCAGTGGGCTGCCATAGGCTACAGTGAGTGGCCCGCAGCCAGCGTGAGCGGCTGGCAGCCAGCGCGAGCTGCCAATAGCCACGGTGAGCGACATCCAGAGGCCAACGACCAATCTGCCTCATCCCGGAAGAGCGCAATGACGATACCAACAGTGAAGCAACATCCTCCGCAACTAAACTGAAGAACAAAAAGACAGCAACTTGTCTGTTCCCCTTACCCGATTCCCCAACGCTGTTCCCCTCCGCCAATTCCCCAATAAAATCTTAAAAAAAAAAAAAAAAAAAAAAGTGATCCCTCTGACTAGTCTAGTACCCACCTGGCACTATGCATTGTTATTACCATATTATTAACTATGTTCTCTATATTATACTTTACATCCCATGTCTATTTTGTAACTACCAATTTGTACTTCCAAATCCCTTCACCTTTTTTGCCTTGCCCTCAACCATCTATCACCTTGATAAATTTAGTACCCATTTGACACCATACATAGTTATTGCAATATTATTGACTATATTCCATATGCTACATAGGGTATCTACATCCCCATGACTACCATATAACAACCAATTTGCACTTCCTAATCCTTTCCCCTTTTCTTACCCCCAACCCCTCTCCCATCTGGCAAAAAAAACAAAGTGTTCTCTGTATCTGTCATTTTGATTCTGATTTGTTTCTTTCTTTTATTGTTTAGATTTCACTAATAAGCACAATCACATTGTGTCTGTCTTTCCCTGTCTGACATACTCCACACAATACCCTCCAGGTCCATCCATGCCCCTGAAGATGGCAAGAACCTATTCCCCTCCATGGCCAAGCAATATTCCATTATATATATGTAACACCTCCTCTTTATCCATTCATCTATCAATGGACACCCAGGCTGCCTCCACATCTTGGCCACTATAAACAATGCTACAATGAACATATGGGTGCATATGTCCCCTTGAAGTAGCATTTGGGTTTCTTTGGATAAATACCCAGAAATGGGATTAATGGGTCCTTCTTTATATGTTGTGACAGCCTTTGTTTTAAAGCCTATTTTGTCTGGTATAAGTATTGCTACCTCAGCTTTTGTTGTTCTTGTTTTTTGTTTCCATTCATGAAATATCTTTTTCCCATCCCTTTACTTTCTGTCTGTATGTTCCGTTCAGTCTGAAGTGAGTTTCTTGTAGGCAGCATATGTAAGAGTCTTGTTTTCTTACCCATTCAGCAACCCTATCTTTTGATTGAAGCATTTAATCCATTTACACTTAAAGTAATTGTTGATAGATATGTACTTATTGCCATTTTATTATTCATATTTTTGATCTTCTTTGTTTTCTTCTTCTTAAGGAAGTCCTTCTAACATTTCTTGTAATACTGGTTGGGTGGTGATTAACTCCTTTAGCTTTTCCTTGTCTGGGAAGTTCTTTATCTGTCCTTCAATTCTAAATGATAGGTTTGCTGGCTAGAATAATCTTGGTTGTAGGTCCTTGGTTTTCATCACGTTGAATATTTCGTGCCAATCGCCTCTGACCTGCAAAGTTTCTGTTGAGAAGTCAGCTGGCAATCTTATGGGAGCTCCCTGGTAGGAACTAACTGCCTTTCTCTTGCTGCTTTTAAGATTCTCTCTTTGTCTTTAACCTTTGGCATTTTAATTTTGATGTGTCTTGGTCTCTTTGGGTTCATCTTGTTTGGGACTCTCTGCACTCCCTAGGCTTGTATGTCTATTTCCTTCCCCAGATTAGGGAAGAAGTTTTCTGTCATTATGTCTTCAAACAGGTTTTCAATTCCTTGCTCTCTCTCTTTCTTCTCCTTCTGCTACCCCCATGATGCAAATATTGTTACATTTAATTTTGTCCCAGAGGCCCCTTAAACTATCTTCATATTTTTGGATTCTTTTTTCTTTTTGCTGTTTTGTTATTATTATTATTATTATTATTATTATTATTATTATTATTTTGAGGGCAGTATCACTGGCCCTCATATGTGGGACCCAAACCGGGGCCACTGGCTTCCCAAGCCAGCACTTAACCACCACACCACTCGGCTGGCCCTCTTTTTTCTGTTTTGATTGGATGTTTTCTGCTACCTTATCTTCTAAATTGCTGATTTGATCCTCTGCTTTATCTGTTTCTACTGTTGATCCCCTCTAATGTATTCTTTATTTCAGTTACTGTATTATTTATTTCTGACTTTTTAAAAATGTTTTTGATCACCATTTTTATGTTTTCTGTCTCTCTGAAGTTCTCCCTGAGATCACTGAGCATTCCAATAACCAGTGTTTTGAACTCTGCATCTGTTAGATTGCTTGCAACCCTTTTGTATAGTTGTGTTTCTGGAGCTTTGTTCTATCTTTTGGGGGGACATATTTCTTTGTCTACCCGTTTGGCTGCCTCCCTGTGTTTGTTTCTATGTAGTAGGCAGATCTGCTATGCCTCCCAGTATAGTAGAATAGCCTTATGTAGTAGGTGTCCAGTGGGATGCAGTGGTGCAGTCTCCGTGGTCACCAGAGCTAGGTGCTCCAGCTGTGTTCCTTGTGTGGGTTTTGTGTGTTCTCCTGTTGTAGTTTTGTTTTTTTTTTTTGTTGTTTTTTTTAAAGATTTTATTGGGGAATTGGCGGAGGGGAACAGCGTTGGGGAATCGGGTAAGGGGAACAGACAAGTTGCTGTCTTTTTGTTCTTCAGTTTAGTTGCGGAGGATGTTGCTTCACTGTTGGTATCGTCATTGCACTCTTCCCGGATGAGGCAGATCGGTCGCTGGCCTCTGGATATCGCTCACCACGGCTATTGGCAGCTCACGCTTGGCTGCCAGCTACTCATGCTGGCTGCGGGCCACTCACTGTAGCCTATGGCAGCCCACTGCAGCAGGGGCTGCAGCTCACACCATCACCGGGGCTCGCACAGCCCAGCTCCAGGTGGAGCTGTTGTTAGCTGTAGAGGGCAGTGTCACTGGCCCTCATGTGGGATCCGAACCAGGGCTGCTGGCATCCCAAAACCAGCGCTTAACCGATGCGCCACTCGGCCGGCCCTCCTGTTGTAGTTTTAAGTCTTGGTTGCTGTTTGCACATCAGTGGAAAGGACTAACCCTCAGGCTGATAGGTTGTGAGGACTGGCTGTGACTACAGTAGAGGAGCTATGGTGCAAGGGCTGATCCTTCAGAGCAGGATTCACTATAGCCGACTCTGGTGCCTGCCTGGTCCACCCTTTGGGTGTGTTGTCCTTCGAGGCTACCAGGTGATGCTCCAGCTTGGTCCGAAGCTGGCCACCATGTATGCCAGCCCTGGAACCTTCTGGGAGGGAACCTGCTGCAGGCCAAGTTTAGCCATAGCCTGTGCTCTGCCCCAGGCCACCTAGTATGAGCTACAAAGCAATCCATGGATGACAGAAGCCCACACTGGGCTTAGAGCTGCCTCAAGAGGCCAATTTTCCAACCTGCCAATGAGGCTGGCTGTCTCTAGTGCTGCTCAGCAAGAGTATGAGACGCACCTAAGCCAAATGCTGCTCATTTGAGTTTTGTGAACCTTTGAGAGACTTTATGAAAGTCTGCAGCATGACTAAGACAGGTTGTGTGTATGGAAAAGCCACTGGAAGTGGTTTGGGTGTGCAAATGTTGGGTGGGATGGGATCTCCGGAAATCACTAGGATGGGGCCAATGAAAGGTGATAGACACTTTGATGGACACTCAGATATGGTGTCTGTCTGCCTCTGCACACAGGGAAGGGGAGGGCTTAGCAAAGAAACAATGCTCCTTGGTCGGGGAGAAAGCTGCCCCTCCAGCTCTCTCTCACTGAAGCCAGACAATTCAGTTCCTCCTCGTATATTCCTGGTACCTTTCGAGCCACTGCCCCAGTGCTGGAGCTCAGGGTAAGTGAGTCTATCAGTAAGTAAGTCCATGCACAGTCCCTTGAAGAGGAACACCTGAGACTGCAACCACCTTCCATCTCACTCAGCCACAATCTCTGCTGGTTTTCACAACCAGAAGTTATGGAGACTTCTTTCCCCAGCATTGGAATCCTGGGCTGGGGAGGGACTGGGACCCCTCATTCCTCCTGGGAGCAACCTCCACAGCAGAGATATTTCTCCTGATTTTTAATGGTGACATGCAGCTGTGGGACCAGCCTATTCTGTGTGTCTGCTTCTACCAGTCACTTTATGTCCATAGGTAGGGCTTTGGTTCAGCTAGACTTCAGATGATTCTCAATGATGGTTGTTCTGTAGTTTAGTTGTAATTGATGTGGTCCTGAGAGGGGGTGAGCACAGTGTTTACCTACTGTGCCATCTTGACCGGAAATCCTCTGGAATTTTCCATTTAATATTTTTGGACTGTGGTTGATAATGAGTAACTGAAACCTTGGAAAGTGAACCCATGGATAAAGAGGACTACTGTAGTGTTCAGACCTAAACCTTTCCAGAAAAGTTATTAGGTGCTTGGGGAAATAAACTTGCAGGTAACTCCCAAACAAGGCAGTGTGTGATAGGTATCATGTGAGTAATATAAAATTCAATGGAAGTTCAAAGCAAGGTGGCTTTTAACAGGGGCCACCAAGGATGTTTTGTGGAGAGACGGTATTTGAGCCAGACACTTAAGATGGACAGAGTTTCACTGATGGGAGTATAAGGGTGGAGGGCATTCCAAAAAATGGAAAAGTCTGGGGACCGAGGAGCAGCCCCTGCGGCCTGGGCATTTTTGTACCTAGAGTAGAATTCGTGGCCATTCTGGTTGCAGTAGAAGATGGAGACTGATTGCAAGGTGGAAATATATTTTGGAGTCTTAAACATAGTCATGGATTGCCTTGAAGGACTAGTTAAGAAGTTTGGGTTTTATCTTGTAGACAGTGGGAAACCATTGAGGGGTTTTTGAGCAGGGAGTGGGAGAATCAAAGCAAATTAAATAAAAGAAATTTAAATTAGGGTTAGCAGGATACAAAGTCCTCAAACTGGCCAGCTATGGACTAAATCCATCCCAGAGATGTGTCTTGTTAGACCTGCAGAAAGGTTTAAAAAAATGTTTAATTCATTGCCAACCTTTAAAAATGAGTAGATTATATATGAAGTTTCAAGTTTCCATGATCTCTTTAAATATTAGAAGTTTTAGCAACACTTGGCCCTCTTTCACACATGATAACTGTGAGCTGGAGTTCACAGTGTAGGACAGCTGTATTCCACACTTAAGCTGCTCTCTTTACTCTTATCTCCTCCCCCGCCCCCAGGCACTTAATTTGCAACCAGTGTTAGAGGCTGTTGTCTATTCTCTGCTGTTAAGTAGCTAAGTGTACTTGGGCAAGTCACTCTGGGCTCCAGTTTCTTTACCAATAAAATTAGAGTTGGAATAGACCTCCAGGCTCTGTCTTGCTCTCTGGTTGAATAAATAAATGCCAAACCAGCAAGGTTTTACAGGAAATGGACAGGAAAGGGTGAATGTGGGAAATACTGTGAAGGAGGGGTGTTTTGTCACTGGCTCTTTAGTTTATGACATTGTCAAAAGGTTTATTCTGCATAGGGTGAAATGAAAATTCAGAATTTCTTATGTCCTTTATTTGAACTTTTGATTTTCAATGGCTTGAATTTTTAAAGTTAACATATTTAAAGGAAAATTGATATAACTTGGCAGCAAAGAGGTGAAGCAAAGAAACTGACATTTGTTATGCATTTACTATATGACACTTTATAGCTATTATCTCATTGGAGTCCCGCAACAGTCTCGTAAGGTACATATTATCCTCACTGTTCATGTAAGGAAACTGTGTTAAATAACTTGCCCCCAAGTTCTTACAGCAAGTAGATTTAACTGCAAAGCAATTTTTTATTCCATGCCTAAAGGCCATTGCTTAGAAACTAAGGCTTGAAAAGAATGTGGTGGTAAGAGTAAATGTGAGGGGGGAAATGAATATGGCTTGTCTCACTGTTCTAAAGAAAAATTGCATTGAGTTTTACATTGCCCTTTTATTGATTTTGCTTTGCTTCCATCTATCTCTTTTCTACTGGTAGCTGCATCTGACTATCTCTTAAAGAAAAGTGCAGAAACTTACAAATGGCCAAAGGGCCGGGTAAAGGTTGCTGAACCTTTCCATTTCCTTCCCAAGAAAAATCCTGTTTTTGTTTTGTTTATACATGCTGATTTCTTTTTTTTTTTTTTTTGCCTTCCTTATGTATATACAACATGGCATCTTCCCTTTACCAGATTTTCTATGAGATTGCAAGAAGGAAGAAACAGATTACTTCAAAGCAAGTGAATCAAAACTTTTGTAAAAATGATGATAATAATCCCATGGTCCTTGTTAGAGGAACAGTCTTAATATGCTCTTGTGAATTTGGCAGATTAGGTTTTCGCATTTACATCTACCTGGTACCCTCTTTATGACTTGATTGATACTAACTAGTTATAATATTTGCATTGATGCAATAAGCAAAATTCAGGCTGTGGGCAACTTTGCCAGTTTATAGGTTTACATGGCTCAGTGTCTTCAAAAATGATTTTTACTAGAAAAAAAGGGAGAGAACCTGTAGATTAAAATAGACCTAAAGTCTTATCAGAAAAAAAAAAGACAACATTCAATTGCAGTATTTAGGGATGCACAGTTGAGTAATAAAACTATTAATATAAGGAAAAGCAAGTAAGTGATTGCCATAAAATCAGGCCAGTGTTTCCTTGGGGGAAGGGATGGGATGGGGCAAAGGGAGGGCTTTGGGTAGACACCCAATTTCTGTTTCTTGATCTGGATTGTGTTATATGGGTGTTTGCCTTATAATAATTCATTTTAATAATTTATTCTTCAACATCATTCTCCTTGCAATTGTCTGTATATATTATATTCTACAATTTAAAAATGTTTAAAAATAACATTAGCATTGAACTTGCTGTTCAACTTGCATATTTTACCCAGGTAATGTGGAAAATGGTATGCCCTATTCATTTTATTTGCTTATGAGAATTAGTTAAACAATCTTTAAAAAAGGTTGGTGATTATTCAAATTGGCTTTTGAGAGCTTACCATGGTAGGGATGACATTCCCCTAAGCAATCTTTTTTGTTCTTGTATAGTGCAATTTTAAAAACTCAGCCTCTTTACTAGATGTGTTGGCAAGGTTTTAATTTCTCTAAATCTTGGCTTTCTGTGTTGAATGGTAATAATAATAGCAACACTAGAGACCCTATAAAATACCCTATAACACAGCATTGTAGGGTTGATGTAGGAACGACAGAGGTATATCAGGTAGTTGGCAAAGTGCCAGACATATAGAGCATTCAATAAATATTAGCTATTATTAGTAGTATTACAGTAAACCTATACTATAGGAAATGTCATAAAACATATAGCATTTCTAGGGCCGGCCGAGTGGCGTGGTGGTTAAGCGCTGGCTTAGGAAGCCAGCGGCCCCGGTTCGGTCCCACATGTGAGGGCCAGTGACACTGCCCTCAGAAAAAAAAAGAAGTCCATATAGCATTTCTAAATATTAGTAATTATTGGACAACTCATTATAAATGGAAATAAGAGAAATTATGTCAGCCATTTGTTGTAAAACCACTGATTTCTCTATATCAAGTACTTTCCTCACCCCCTTTGATGCTTGCCTCTCCTTCACTCTCCAAATGTATTCCAGAATACTTCCTAATTGCAGGAATTTTCTAATTGGAACACTTGTCATCTTGCAGTACCAAGGTAAGGATTCTTCCCATGTCATCAGCCGCTCCAGACTTCTGGATTGGGGAGATGGATGTGTAGCACTGGGAACAGCTGACAGAGGTGCTGGGTGGCAGTAGGGTGATCACATCTTCAGACACTGACTGTAGTTTAGTTTAACCCACCAGCAGAACCAGCAGTCGGAATGTTCCTGCACTGTTAACATTAAGACTTTAGTGCCATTTATTTTAGCTTAGGTTGTTTTTCCCTGAAAATCCAATATTATTCTGTTGAGTTTACACCTTTTGTAACCTGCTTCCCTGTGTTCTGTTTGATAGACTTACGTTTTACATAGTGTTAAAGCTCTTCTCCTGGTCTGTCCTGTCCACCAGAGTGTCCCAGTTGCCTGGTGGCTGGCAGGTAACACTTTACTACCCTTCTACGTAGCTCTTAGCATGTGCACACCTATAGATTTGTCTTACCATGTCACTTGCCTGGAACCTTG
Organism: Aselliscus stoliczkanus; assembly: GCA_033961575.1. NCBI lineage: Eukaryota > Metazoa > Chordata > Mammalia > Chiroptera > Hipposideridae > Aselliscus > Aselliscus stoliczkanus. Next base: position 33,659,845 of record CM066731.1, read on the forward strand.
CTCACTTCCAGCATGGTCTCCTGTCAGCTTTGGCACATATCAGGAGGTATGGCTCCTGATACGTCTAGTCATGAGCTCCACACTTCACCAAAGATTGTGTTTGTCCTGGCATAACTCCTCAGAGACTCACCTGGCCTTGGCAGGTCATACTGATGTCTACCTAACATGAGTGTCCTGCTGCCTACCTACAACCTCAGCACTGGTTTCCTCATTTACATTCTTGCACCTCTCAAATTGTTTTCATCTTTTAGTAACGTGGACCACTGGCATGACTTCTTTAGTTTGTAATAGGAGTCCATCTTTCTTCTGGCATTTGAACTTGCCTTCCCTACCAAGAATGCTTTGTAAGTTAAGAGGCTTAACTTGAAGTCACAAAAAGCCTAACATTAACTGACTTAAATAATAAAAGAAGTTAATCTGTTTGGACTCTAGGTTCATCTAAACCTTGGTCCAGAGGATTAAACAATATGGTAAACACTGTTTTTCACTGCCCTCTTCGGTTTTTGTTCCTCAGGGTTGTTGATTTCACTTTTAGCAGGCTCACCGTCTCTAGTCTACATTCCCCCTTTCACTTCCAGAAGGGAAATCTTGAAGCTTGACTTGATCTCAACCAACGAAAATACATGCACTTTAGTCTGACTGGACCAGTTTAGGTCCACGTCCTTTCCTGTACCAGTCACCAAGGCTAGAGTTACTGGGCTTTGTGTCACAGAAGAAATTGGGAAGGGCTGGATGAAAGAGTGGTCCTGCAACCAAGAGAGAGGGATTCTGTGTGGCTCTAAAGCAATGCCCAGCAGGGGAGTCCTCCTCCTGTGGCCACTCTCAGTCGAACACTCCTCCCATCTCATCTAGGCCCTTCCTTTTCTGTATCCTGTATCACATGAGCAGCCCCTGAAAAGTAGTCCCCTATTTAGCCTGCCTAACCTTTGTGGGTGGGATCTGAGCCATAATCTCCTTAAAAGCTTAGATTATAGGCTCAAATTCTGAAATATTTTTACTAATATCATCTCTAAACAATGACTTATTTTTAAATTTTAGACTTGTCTTTCCTCCACTGCCCCAAAAGGATTCTGGAAAGACCTCTGGTCTTTCCTACTGATGGAGAAGTCAAAGGGAATTAGCTGGCCAAGGCAGTGTCCCTTGCTTAGCCCCTATCTTGCCTCTACCTGCTTAGCAATTTTTTTTAACATCAATAAGCACCTCTTTAGTAGGTAGGAATCTCCTAAAAGTTTAGTGCATTTAGGTGAAATAAGTATGGTATGTGAGTGTAATGCTGTTTAGAGTCCTAGAAGCCACATTGCCAATATCTCATTCAAGTTTGAGATGAGTCCTATGAATTCTGGGGCGGGGGGGGGGGTCTTTAGTTCTTTTTTGGGCTCTTGACTTGCAGAGCTGTGATTGTTCCAGGGCTGTTTGGGAGATAGCTGCACTGTGGTCCCTCTTGTCACAGCCCATATTAAGTTTGATTAGCTAATCGACAATGAGAGCCTGAAATGCAACCAACGTTCCACTCAATAAAAATCATAAGCAGAGATTCCTTCTCAAAAGAATAATATTGGGCAGTGATATCAAAGAAATCAGAAAACATGGACTGAATCTTCAAAATGTAGCTTTATATAAATGTGATATACACAATGTGTGTGAGAGAGAGAAAAAGAAATAGAGACAAGCAAACAGAAAGAAGTCTTTAGAAATACAACATTTGACGGACTGGTGTAAAGCTACCCTATCTTATATTTTCAATGTACTATTTACATTAAGCTTCAGGACTAACATTGTATAGTTATGTAATTGAAAATAAAAGAGCCAAAGTAGAAGAGGAAATATTGTAATATATGTACCTTTGAATGTGGCTGCCTAAGTCAGAGCAGTGGAGAAATGGGTGGTTCTTTGTGAGCAAGGTACAAACAGACCTCGTGTTGCAAGCAGCTGCCACAGCCATGAAATAGAGAATAGTTGTGTTACATGTAGAGCATTTTATTAGTCTTATGAACTATACTTGCAGACCAAAAGCACAATCACCATTGATGAGTCCTATGGGTGTCATATGAGGGTTGACTAAGAGGTGTGTTGGGACATGTCTTCTGGACCAGTGTGATGTGAGAATTTTGCCAGGAGTGGGGACTTAGGGATAGGACAGACTATCTTGGCTTTGAGGACTGGCCTTTTAGAGGCAATGAAGTGTCCAAGTCAAATGTCCAAGAGGTACAGAAAACTTGAACCTGATTCCTGCCTTGATGTCAGGTCTGGTCTGATCTGTTCTGGTCTGTAGGGTGGCAAGGGCCACAGGAGTCTCTGGCAGAAGTCTGTCAGTGAGTGACAATATCATGATTCCCCCCACCCCCACATTGAGGCAGAAACTCACCCAGTGGCAGGGGCTTGGTGTGGACAATACAGTTCAGTCTCCAGGGGGATGGAGCTGGCAAAATATAGCCATAGCTCAAGGCAAGCGTTGCTCTCAAAAGGGAACCCAGGTAGGTGTGGGGAAAAGACTTGTAACTAAGCAAGTACCCAAGTTTCCAGCTTTAGGGTAGGAAGTTTCTTCCAAATCCTGGGCTGGTTCTGCAAACAGCAGCCTGCAATCTGCTTCTTTGGAAACAAAGGATTACAGATTTTTTAAATTATTGTGATGAATATGTTCTTGCAAAATTTGAGAGTTATGGAAACTTATATTGATCTGGATGAAAACAATAGCATTGTTTGTGTTCAGCATGTCTGTCCTTGTTTCAAAGATTCCCTTTCCAATATTATATGGCGTTGATCTGTTTTGTGATAGAACCAAGTTTAAAACTTCGTTAACTGATATCTCACCTTTCGTGACATTGTCTCTCTTTTTAACAAAGTGTTAAAAGCCCCCAAGGGATGTGTTATTAAATGTATTAGTTTTTTAATAAATTTGTTCTGCTGAAACATATTTCTCATGAGCAAAAATCATGGTGGCTTCTTAGTAAGCGTGGTAAGGCTAATCTTCAACGGAGTTTAGTTTCTTAAAATAATGAATGTACAATTATGTAAGGAAATGTGTTCTCAAGTAAAAGACAAAATGTAATAGTTCTTAGTTGTATGGGAAGGCAATATGTTGGACTTTTCTGCCTAGGTTTTAAAGTTGATTAAAAGTTGGCATGGAACAGCTTGTAGAATAACAATGATATACTGTGTTATGTAACCCTGACCTTTTCTGCTGGCTTTAAATCACCAGATTTGGATCCAGTGTCATGAGACTTTCTCATAAGAAAGACAATAACCTTACAGCATACAATAACCAAGATAACAAATTAAAAATCTGTTCCTGATTGATTTTTTTTTCTTTTGCCTTTTCACATATGGGGTTATAGTTTTACCTCAGTTTGGGTTAGTGTTGCAGACAACTCAATTATATACCAAGGCAAAGGAGATTACTGGTAAGAATAGTCCAACCCAATTCAGTAGTCTAAAAAGCATTACATATTTCAGGTTGTCTCCAACCTTTGCTGTAATGAATATGAATATTGTTTCTTTAAGCCCTATTGTAATGAACTCTCCTTACTTCTTCTCTGAAGTCCCAAAGTAGTCTCCTAATGGTCTTCCTGTTACCTGGTGTTGTTCCCTGCTAGTTCATCCTCCGCACTGTAGCCGGTATGAGTTTTCTGAAAGTCAAATCTGGACCTATCCTTTTCTAGTTTAGAGCCCTTCATGTCATAGCACCCCCTACAGATCATGGCACACTGCTAGCCTCTCCAGTCCAGCTACTCTGGCATTTTCTGCTTCAAGACCTTTCAGGGCATGTTTTTTACTGATGATGTGATTAAGTTAAAGATCTTGAGATAGGGAAATTAGTCTGGATTATCTAGATGGATCCTAAATGCCATCACATGTGTCTTTATATAAGAGGGAGGCACAAGGAGATTTCACACACAGAAGAGGAGAACACAGTGTGGCCACCATGGAGACAGTGATTGGAGTAATATAACCATAAACCAAGGATGGGCCAGCAGCCACCAAAAATTGGGAGCAGCAAAGAATGGATCCTCCACTAGAGTCTCCAGATGTAGTACCACCTTACCATTTTGATTTTAGCCCAATGAAATTGATTTTGTGCTTCTGGCCTGCAGAACTGTGAGAAAATGAATTTCTGTTGTTTTAAGCCACCAAGTCTATGGTAACTTGTTAATAGCAGCCACAGGAAACTAATAATGCTCTCCAAAGTAGGCAGATTTACACTTTCTGTCCCTTCTGTAGAGCATATCTCTGTTATATATTTAACAGGTCTGTTATTTGTTGCTTTTTCTACTTCTTCTGAGCTTCTAGAGGGTAATTTGCATCCTCAATTCCTGATATCAGACCTAATATATAACAGTTCATGAATAAACACGAAATGGATTCATGACTGAATGCGTAGTATGTGGTATGAGCTTCCTCACGTTGTCTGTCTCCCATATCTACCATCTTCTCTATGATCATTTTAATTTCAGGTCATTTCCTCCATGTTCTGAGTTTTTCCCAAGCAGTGTCTACATGTGGTTTTAACATGTGCAATGGTTTTATTTTTCTCCTTAATCTTTTCTTGGTTCAACTAGCTTCTTTTTATTTCTTGCTTTTATTTATTTTCATGTTATCATTTCCTCTTTTAACTCTTTTTAAATGAATCCATATTCTCTTTAACTTCATTGATCTGTAAAGCACTTTTTTTTTTTACTTCTTTGAAAATTTTCTAACCTATAGAAAATTAAGTGGTACTATAAACATCATATGTCCTTCACCTGGAGAGTCACGAGTTGTTAACATTGTGAAACATTGTGTCTATCTATTTACTAGGTGCAAATGTAAAACAACCCCAGCTCATTCCTAGGAGTTTCCTGTGAGATGGGATGAAATGAATACCCATTTCTCAGGCCTATCATCCCCTTTTAGGTTTCCTCTCTTAAGGCTATTCCTGCAGTGATTAGTTGACCTAAATCACTCAACCTGTGGTATTTCTGGTACTAGAAACTAGATCTCTCATTTCCATGTTCAGACATATTTTACTGACTGGACAGGAGATAGCATTATTCCAGTTGTGAGTTGAATATGGCTATTACAGTGTTCAAAACTAGTTCTGAATCTATGGTTCTTTTGAACCATGTACTAGCTCTGTTGGGGTCTGACTTTGAATTTATGTTTTGGAGGCAGAGCCAAGAATATGGTTGAGTTCAAAGCCAGAACTGAGACAGACTTTTAGCAATTCCATACACCCTTGTTATCGTATCCCATCTCCATCTAGCCAAACTGTCCCACCCATGGATTATAGGTCAGTAACTTTATGCAAAATATGTAAAGAACATTCTTACACAAAAAAGTAGGATAGAAGATTGTTATTCCAAATAAAACAAAAACATCCTTAATAAGTATCAGTGCTGATACTTAGAACCTCATTCTAGATAAGTTGTTTGCTGTGTGTCCCTCCATCTGTTTGCCAAGATATCCTGGAAAAGCCAGAAATTAAACTACAGTGGTGACAAGAGTAAGCACTGCAAAAATTAAGGGCATCTGTGTTTCTGGCCTGTACTTCTTACTGCTTGATTAAGCTGTGGAGCAACCTTTCCTTCTATTATCTTTGCATTATTTTGTTTGCACTGGGGAAAAGAAATAGATTCTGCTAATTTTAAAACCACGATAAATTGACATTGACTAGCCAGAAGGTTACCTATTGCAATCTATGAAAAACAGTGATCCAGACATGAGCTGGGTGCCGTGGGGCCAAAATTTGCCTGCTTTCTAACTGTGTGACTTCACACAAATCACTTTCCTTCTCTGGTTCTCTTTCCTAACCAGTCTGTCCATCAATAAGGAGGGGAGAAAAGGGTTTAAAGGGAAGAGAGGAGCCCTCAGCTTCCACTAATTCTAAAATTCTAGAAAATAGATAACACTCTGAATAAAGTGATGATGTAAACTAGACATCTTTAATCTAATTTAAATGGCAAGTTTATAAGGGCATGCTCTCTGTATGCAAATGACACTTCTGATTGTAGATGAGGATTTTGTAGTCATTAAAGCACACTTACCAGAGCCTCTAATTGGAAACAGCACTTGGTAGTGGTTTCCTCAAGTTACTATATGTCCTTGAAGATAATTAAACGACCTTCTTTTAGAAACACTGGAAATTTGAAGCTTCACTCCCCAACAGTTAGGGGCATTAGTGAGGATTTACATAGTAGAGCTTTATCGCTACTATTTATAAGTATGTGTTAAAAGAATTTAATGAGCATGCTTAACCTTGAATAATTAGGTAAATTTTCAGAAAAACAAAGAATAAAATATACCAGTTTATACTGAATATTATCAGAAAAATATTTCTTGTACCTGTTTTATATCTATATATTTCTTGTTCTTTTAAAATAATTCTGAATTAACTAGATTTTAAAAGTCTTCAGGCAATGTTTAATTTCACTCTAGTGGGCACTCTTAATTGTTAAAATCTGAATTCTGGGACAAGCTTGTGCTCTCACAAAAATGAGGGTTTGGTGAACAAGACAAACAAAAACTCATAGACACAGACAACAGTTTCATGGTTACCAGAGGGTACAAGGGGAGGAGAGGTGGTAGAAGAGGGTAAAGGGGGTCAAATATTTGGTGATGGAAGGAGAACTCTGGATGGTGAATACACAATTTAATATATAGATGATGTATTAGAGAAATGTACACTTAAAACCTATATAATTTTACTAACCCCAGTAAATTTAATAAAGGTAAAAAATGAGTGTTTGATATATTCAAACTCCAGTTTATTATAACATACTCCCTTTGAGATCTTCCTGTGGCAAAAGGTCAAAATTTACTCTTTCTAGACAGTTTATCCTCAATCTGGTAGTAGTAGTTCAATTCAAATAGCATTTAATAAACAATTTCTTTGTGCGAGATCCTATACTAGTCATTAGGGTTACAAAGATGAGTTGATGAGTAAGTCACAGCTCTGCCCTCAAGGAATGTATAGTCTAGAGGGGAAATGAACTTATAAAAAAAATTACAGTACAGTATAATATATGTACTGATAGAAGTGTATAAAGACTCAATTCAGAGGATGGAGGTCAGAAAAACCAAACTAAAAGATAGATATGAAGAAATTATCCATAATTCAGTACAAAGAGATAAAGAGTTGGAAAATATGAGAGATAATTTAGGGCAAAAGGAGGATAGAATTAAAAAGCCTAACATATTTGTAAGAGGAGTTCCATATGGAGACAATAGAGAGAATAAAAGAGAGATGATATTTAAAGAGATAGTAGTTGAGAACTTAAAATTGGTGAAAGACATGAATCCTCAAATTGAAGAAGCATTTATCCTAAGGAAAAAGTAATCCACATATAGAAAAACTGTGATGAAACTGTCAAAAACCAATGACAAAGAAAATCTTAAAAGCATCCTGAGGACAATTACAGATTACCTACAAAGGAGAAAAAATTAGACTGGCGGCCTATTTCTTAACAACAATAAGGGCCAATAAACAATAGAATAATACCATCAAATTTCTGAATGAAATAACTCTCAACCTGTATTTCTATACTCAAGATGGCATGAAGATATTTGCAGAATAACAGAGAATTTCAACTCAAAAGATTTCATTAAAAGAGCTACTAAAGTTCTCTTCAGGAAGGACACTGAATCCAGAATTAAAATTAAGATACAAGAACTTAATATTCCAAAAGTAGAACAACCTTAAACAGATTAATACATAAATAAAATGTTGTGTATCAGTAAATGTTATATAGTCATAAAAAGGAATGATACTTGGGCCTGCCGAGTGGCTCAGTTGGTTAAGAGTTGGTTTGAAATGCATGCTCTAAGCAACAAGGCTGCTGGTTCAATTCCCACATGGGCCAGTGAACACTGCACCCTAGCTGAGCTGTCGCTGAGCTGCCAGCGGGTGGCAGGATAGCTCGGCTGGTGTAGCAACGGGATTGCCTGTTCGGTGGTGGGCTGTGCCCACCTGCAACTAAAGATTGATCTTGGCACCTTGGACTGAGCTGCCGCCTCGATGGTTCAGTGGATGGGGCATGCACTCTTAACAGCAGGGCTGCTGGTTCGACTCCCACATGGGATGGTGGCTACGCCCACCGGCAACTGAGATTGAGCATAGCACCTTAGGCTTGGAGGCCACGAGCTGCCGACGGGAAACTGGATGGCAACTGGCGCCCTCCACAACGAAGACTGAAGAACAACAACTTGGCTGGTCCCCTTCCCCAACTCCTCAACACTGTTCTCCTCCCCCAATTCCCCAATTTAAAAAAAAATCTTAAAAAAAAAGAATGCTACATACTACATACATGATATATGTTACAACAAAATGAACATCTAAAACATCATGCTAAGTGAAGGAAACCAGACACAAAAGGTTGCATTATTGTATGAATCCATTTATATAAAATATCCAGGATAGACAGAAAGTAGATTGCTGATTGCCAGGGACTGAGGAGAGAAGGGAATGGAAAGTGACTGCTAATGGTATGGAGTTTCGTTTTGGGGTGATGAAAATATTCTGAAATCAGATAATGGTCATGGTTGGGCAACTCTGAACATACTACAAACTATTGAATTGCATACTTTAAAAAGACAAACATTATGGTATGTGAATTATATCTCAATAAAACTTCTTTTTAAAGAACAGTTTGTCGCTCTTGACAGGTGGCCCCCAGGAAAGGGCACAGTCTGCTCCTGAACTTGGCCTGCGACAAGGCTCTTCCAGAAGGCCCTGGGGCTGGCAACCTGGTGGCCAGATTCAGACTACTTGGCCAGGAGCTTCCAAGGATGACACATCCAAAAGGAAGACTGGGCAGGCACCAGAGCCCTGATAAAGTGAATCCTGCTCTGTAGGGTCAGCCCCAGCAATACTGCTCCTCCACTGTAGCCATAGCCAGTCCTCACAATTATCAGCCTGAGAGTCAATCCCTCCCATTGATGTGCAAACCACAACCAAGGCTCAACTACAAGAGGAGGGTACACAACCCACACAAGGAACACACCTGGAGCACCCAACTCAGATGACCAGGGACACTGTGCCACTGGGCCCCATGGCACACCTACTACATAAAGCCACTCCACTAAGACCAAGAGACATAGCAGCTCTCCCTAATACATAGAAACAAACACAAGGAGGCAGCTAAATTAGGGAGACAAAAAAACGTGTCCCAGGGATGGCCGAGTAGCTCAGTTGGTAAGAGTGTGAGCTCTGAACAGCAGGGCTGCTGGTTTGATTCCCACATGTGTCAGTAAGCTGTGCCCTCTACAGCTAAGATTGTGAACAACAGCTCGGCCTGGAGCTGGGCTGCCATGAGTAGCTGGCTATGGCATAGGCTGCAGTGGGCTGCAATGGGCTTCTGTGAGCTACCGTTAGCGGCTGTCTAATGGCCGGCGACTGAATGCCTCAGCTGGGAAGAGTGCAATGATCATAATACCAACATGGGCCAGTGAAGCAGTGTTCTTCACAACTGGACTGAAGGACAAAAGGACAGCAACTTGTCTGTCCCCCTTCACAATTTCCCAATAAAATCTAAAAAAAAAAAGAAAGAAAGAAAAAGAAACATGTCCCAAATAAAAGAACAGAACAAAGATTCAGAAAAAGAACTAAAAAAAATGGACACAAGCAATTTGCCAGATGCAGAATTCCCAACTCGTTATAAGGATGTTCAGTGATCTCAGGGAGAACTTCAATTAAGAGATAGGGAATGTAAAAATAGAGATTGAAAAACAAAACAGTCAGAAATGAATATTGAAGAATACATTAGAGGGAATCAACAGTAACTTGGTGAAGCAGAGGATCAAATAAGCTATTTAGAAGATAAAGTAGCAGAAAACACCCAATCAGAACAACAAAAAGAAAAAAGAATCCAAAAAAATGAGGATAGTTTAAGGGGCCTCTGGGACAACATCAAGTTAACAATATTCACATCATGGGGGTATCAGGAAAAGAAGAGAGAGCAAGGAATGGAAAACCTATTTGAAGAAATAATGACAGAAAACTTCCCTAACCATGGGGAAGGAAATAGACATACAAGCCCAGGAAGTGCAGAGTCCAAAACAAGATGAACCCAAAGAGGCCCATACCAAGACACATCATAATTAAAATGCCAAACCTTAAAGGCGAGAGAATCTTAAAAGCATCAAAAAAAAAAAAAAGCAGTTAGTTACCTACAAGGGAGCTTCCATAAGGCTGTCAGCTAATTTTTCAACTGAAACTTTGCGGGCCAGAGGGGTTGGTATGAAATATTCAGTGTGATGAAAAGCAAGGACGTACCAATATTACTCTATCCAACAAAGCTATCATTCAGAATGAAAGGACAGATAGGGTCCCAAACAAAAGGGGTTCATCACCAGCAAACCACGATTACAAGGAAATTAGAGGGAGTTTTTTAAGATGAAAACATAAAAAAGAAAGAAAAAATATGAATAGTAGAATGGCAATGACTACATATCTGTCAGCAATTACTGTAAATGTAAATGAGTTGAATGCTCCAGTGAAAAGATAGGGTGGCCGAATGGATAAAAAAACAGACTCTTACATATGTTGCCTACAAGAGACTCACTTCAAATCAAAAGACACACAGACTGAAAGTAAAGAGATGGAAAGAGAAGGACCCAGTAATCTCACTTCTGTATATTTATTCAAAGAAACCCAAAATGCTACGTTGAAGGGACTTGTGCATACATATGTTCACTGCAGCATTGTTTACAATGGCCAAGACGTGTAGGCAGCCTGGGTGTCAATGGATAAATAGATAAACAGGAGGTGGTACATATATACAATGGAATATTGCTTGGCCATGTAAGGGAATGGGTTCTCACCATCTGTCATGGCATGAATGGACCTGGACAGGATTGTGCTGAGTGAAATGTGTCAGACAGAATAACAAATGCAATTTGATATTGCTTATATGTGGAATCTAATGAACAAAATAAACAAACAAAACAGAGACAAACTCATAGATAACAGAAAAATTTTTGATGGTTGCCAGATGGCAAGGGGGTTGGGGTTGGATGAAAAAGGGGAAGGAATTAAGAAGTACAAATTGGTAGTTACAAAATAGTCATGGGGATGTAAAGTAAAGCATAGGGAATATAGTCAATAATATGGTAATTACCATGCATAGTGCCAGATGGGTAATAGTCTATTCAGGGTAATCACTTCTTAAATTATATAAATGTTGAACCATTATGCTGTGCACCTGAAATTAATATAAAATAATATTCAACTGTAATTGAAAAATTTTAAAAGGTTGGGGGAAAGGGGGAATAAGAGCTTCAAATTTCCAGGTATAAAACAAGTCATGGGGATGTAATATACAGCATAGGGAATATAGTCAATAATATTGTGATAATGTAGTAGAGTGTCAGATCATTGGTAGACTTATCATGGTGATCACTTCTTTAGGTATATAAATGTTGAATAGCTATGATATGCACCTGAAACTATGTTTTAATAAAAACCTTAAAAAAAGAGCAATGATGAACAAAAAACTAGATAAACATGGATAAACATAGATAAACATATTATACAATCAATAACACAACAATAACAATGACTAAAACATCAACAACATATAAGATAGGAGAGAAGAGACTTAGTTAAATCAAATGGCAGTTTTTATATTTAGGAGGATGGGAATATTGAATGTTGGAATTTATGTCTGGAATGCACGATAAATTTAATAATGGAGATTTTATCACTCATACATTGCTGTTGGGAATATAAGATGGTACAGCTTCTCTGGAAAATAGTTTCGCACCTCCTTTCAGAATTAAAAATGGGCTTACAATGTGACCCAACAATTACATTTTTGAGCATTTATGCCAAAAAAAAGAAGACTTATTTTCATGCAGAATTTGTACACAAATGTTCATAGCAGCTTTTTCATACAGTCAAAAACTGTCAGTCATTGTTTGACATTCACTGGCACCCACTGAATGTCAAATGTCACTCAGTGGATGAATGGTTAAACAAACTGTGGTGCATCCATGCCATGGAATACTACTCAGCAATTAATAGGAACAGGCTATTGGGCCAACAACTTCAATTAACCTCAAGACTGATTGATGCCAACTTTAAAAGGATACATACTTCATGGTTCCATTTATGTAGCATTTGTGAAATAATGTGGCTATAGAGATGGAGAACAGATTAGTGGTTGCTAGAGATTAGGGATGTGGAGGGGAAGAAAATGGGTAATCTCTAAAGGAGTAACACAATGGTGGTGGTATGTTATAGTGATGGTACAAGTGAGTATCTTACACACACACACACACTCACTCATTCAGTGCAAGTATAAATCGTGAACTCAGAAAAAATAAGATCTTTACCAATGTCAATTTCTTGATTTTGATATTTTATTGTAGTTGTGAAAGATGTTAACATTGAGGGGAGGACTAGGGGAGGAGTGTACGGGACCTACCTGTACATTTCTTTACAACCTACTGTAAGTCTATAATTATTTCAAAGTAAAAACTTTTTTTTTGTTGTTTTTTTTTTCAGGGCAGTGTCACTGGCCCTCATATGTGGGACCGAACCAGAGCCGCTGGCTTCCCAGGCCAGCGCTTAACCTCTGCGCCACTCGGCCGCCCCTTTTTTTTGTTTTTTGAAGGGCAGTGTTACTGGCCCTCATATGTAGGACCCGAACCGGGGCCGCTGGCTTCCCAAGCCAGCGCTTAACCACTGCGCCACTCTGCCGACCCTCAAAGTAAAAACTTTTTTAAATTAACAGTAATTACTAAAAGAATCTAAAGATGTTTAACTTCCTAGCAAGAAGTTACTTTCCTAGCAAGAAGTAGAGGAAAGAAAAGAAAACTCAATAAATCCAACAGAATTCAGGAAAGGAGAAATTAGAAAGCAAAGAAAAAGCAAGAAAACTACAAACACACACACACAAAGATAGTAGAAATAAATGAAAATATATTTGTAATCATAATAAACAAAATGGACTAACCTTCCCATTTGACAAATGTCTCAGGATTTTTTTCCAGTTATTTTCTGTATATGAAAAGCCTGACTAAAATGTAATGACACAAATGTTGAAAGTAAAATGATGTGGAAAGTTGCAAATATCAAAAGAAAGCAGCCACTATATTATACGGATATCAAAAAAATAGACTTTAAAACAAAGCCATTACTGAGATTTAAGAAGTCGATACATGGGCTGGCTGACTGGCTGAGTTGGTTAAGAGCTTGCTCAAGAGTGTGATCTGAGCTCTGAGCAACAGCCGTTCGTCACCCAGCCTGAACTGAGTTGTCTCTAAGCTGCCAACAGGTGGCAGGATGGCTCAGCTAAAAACAAAACAAAACAAAACAAAAAGTCAATACATAATGATAAAAGGAGCAATTAACTGGGAAGATAAAACAATCATGAACTTGTATACACCTAACACTATAGCTTTAAAATATGTAAAGCAGGGCCGGCTGAGTTGTGCGGTGGTTAAGCGCTGGCTTGGGAAGACAGCGGCCCTGATTCGGGTCCCACATATAAGGACCAGTGAAACTGCCCTCAAAAAAAAAAAAAAAAAAGTAAAGCAAAACTCCGTAGATTTAAAAGGAAAAATGAATAAATCCATGTTCATAGTAGATTTTTTTTAAAAGGCTGATTTGAATAATGTTAAATTTCCCAGAATTTCTTTTTTTGTTTGTTTGTTTGTTTTGTGTTTTAGAAGGCAGTGTCACTGGCCCTCATATATAGGATCCAAACCGGGGCCGCTGGTGTCCCAAGCGAGCTGCCTACCACCACGCCACTTGGCCGGCCCCATAGTAGATTTTTAATATACTTCTCTAGGCGATTGATAAACAAAGTCCAAAATTTAGTAAGAGTATCAAAGATTTGAGCAATGAATTAATGGAGATAGATAGAAAGAAAGAGTATATAAAATATATAATTCAACAATTAAATGCTTTCTTTTCAAGCATACATGGAACACATAAAATTTGACCGTACAGTACAAGTTCACAAAACAAATGTCAATTTACACCATATATTAGGTCAAAAAGCATAATTTACATGCAGCATATTTTCTGTCCACAACTCAATAAAATTGGAAAATTAGTAACAAAGTGATATCCAACACCCCATTTGTTAAAAATATTAAAATGCATGCCTCTAAATATAAGGCTCAGATAAATTAAAAAATATTTAGAACTAAATGCCAACAATAACTGTACATGCAAAACCTATATAAGCAGCTAAAACAGAAATGCATAGCTATACTTGCATATATTATTAGATAGAAAGAGGAAAAGCTAATGAGTTAAGAGTCCAAACGAAGAAGATTAAAAAAGAAAATAAAAATATAGAGTAAACAAAATAAAGATAATAAAAATAAATCTGGGAAGGAAAAAAACGTATCAACTTCAGAAAAAAGCTACTTATCAGTGGGAGGGAAAAGAAACTAAAATAGAGCTAACTACATTTGTAGCATTTTATTTCTCTGGGCAAAAAACAAAAGATGTAAATACTCTGTTTTTTAATTTTTTTTTGTAGCAACTTTATTAAAATATAATTCACATACCATACAATTCATTTAAAGTGTACAATTCACTGGTGTTTAGTATATTCACAGAGTTGTGCAACAATCACCACAATTTTAGAACTTTTTTATCACCTCAAAAAGAAACCCCATCCTTTAACTGTCATCCCCAAACCCGTCATCCTTCCCAACCGTAATCAACCACTAATCTGCTTTCTGTATAGATTTGCCTGTTCTGGACCTTTCACATAAATAGAATCATATGACATGATCTTTTGTGACTAGATTATTTTGCTTGGCATTAAATTTTCAAGGCTCATCCAAGTTGTAGCATATATTAGTGCTTCATTCCTCATTACTTGTTATGATTGAATAATATTCCATTGTATGAATGCCCTACATTATATTTATTTATTAGTTGATGGACATTTGAATCATTTCTACTTTGGACTGTTATGAATAATACTGCTATGGACATTTTGTGTACAAGGTTTTGTATGGAAGTATGTTTTCATTTCTCATGGATATATACCTAGGAATGGAGTTGCTGAGTCAAATGGAAAGTCGACTTTTGGAGAAACTGCCAGACTGTTTTCCAAGGTGGTTGCACCATTTTATATTTCCATCAGCAGTGTAAGAGGGTTCTGATTTATCTACATCCTTGCTAATATTTGTTATTATCTGAATTTTTTGTTACAGCCATCTTATTTGGTACAAAGTGGTATATCACTTCTGTGGTTTGGATTTGCATTCCCTGATGGGTAATGATCTTTAACATGGTTTCACATGCTCATTAGCAATTTTTCTTCTTTGGAGAAATGTCTGTTCAGATCCTTTGCCCATTTTTAATTGAGTTGTCTTATTATTATTGAGTTATAAGAGTTTTTTATATATTCCAAACACAAGTCCCTTATTAGCTGGATGGTATCCAACTATTTTCTGACATTTTATGGGTGGTCTTTTCCCTTTTTGATAGTGTCCTTTAACATAAAGTTTTTAATATTGATGAGGTCTAATTATTTTTTTCTTTTGTTTCCTATGGTTTTGGGTTTTTTAAAGATTTTTATTGGAGCATTGGGGAAGGGGAACATTGTATTTTTCCAGGACCCATCAGCTCCAAATCAAGTTGTTGTCCTTCAATCTTAGTTGTGGAGTGCGCAAGCTCAGCTCCAAGTCCAGTTGCCACTTTTCAATCTAGTTGCGAGATGGGGGTGGGGGACATCCATGAGTGAGTCAAACCGGCAAACTTGTTGCACACTGAGGCATCTGGCTGCCCTTTGGCAGCTCCAGCTCACAGCTGATCAGCTCAAGGTGCCATGTTCAATCTTAGTTATGGGTGGAGGGGCGCACAGCCCACCATCCCATGTGGCAGTCGAACCGGCAACCTTGCTGCTAAGAGCATGTGCTCTCAACCAACTCAGCGGCAGCTCAGCTAGGGCGCAGCTAACTGGCCCATGTGGGAATCAAACTGGTGACCCTGTTGCTTACAGCTCGTGCTCTTAACCAATGAGCCACTGGCTGGCCCCTGTTGCTTATGTTTTTGATGTCTTATCTATAAGATTCCGTGGCCAAATTCAAAGTCATGAAGATTTACTCCTATGTTTTCTTCTGAGAATTTTATAGTTTTGGATCTTACATTTAGGTCTTTGATTGATTTGAGATAATTTTTGTACATGGTCTGAGGACAGCAGCTGTACCAGATTACATTCCCACCAGCAAAGCACAGGGTTTCAATTTCTCCACATCCTTACCAATATTGATTATTTTCTGTTTGTTTGTTGTTGTTGTTTTAAATTGTAGCCATCCTCGTGGGTATGAAATGATAGCTCATTGTGGTTCTGATTTGGATTTCCCTAATGATGTGATGTTGAGCATCTTTTCATGTGCCTAATGATCATTTGTATATCTTCTGAGGAGAAATGTCTATTCAAGCATTTAAGTCCTTTGCCCATTTTTTAATTGGGTTGTTTTCTTGTTGAATTGTAGGAGTTCTTTGTATATTCTGGATATCAATCTTTATCAGATATATTATTTGTAAATATTTTCACCCATTGTGTGGGTTGCCTTTTCACTCTCTTAATAGTGTCTTGGTGTAGAAAAGATTTTAATCTTGATGAAGTCCAGCTTACCTATTTTTTTCCTTTGTTGCCTCCACTTTTGGTGTTATATCCAAAAAATCATTCCCAAATCCTGCTACAAATTTCTAAACACTTGGCCTGGTGATATTTAAACTACCCATTGAATGATTTAAAGAATTTTGAAGTCACTTATTTTTATTTAACGATTTACTTTAGTAATTATGGAATATTTTCATAATTATGCATTTAATCCCAGCTTCTTCTGAATCTTTATTTTTCTGATTACTGCCAAATGCATTTAATTGTAAATCAAAAGTATGGAAATAGCACATTGTATTATGATACAATTGTTCTCCATGAGGAATAGAAATCAAAATTATTGCCAAGTGCCTTTATTAGGAAAGGAAAATTCTTAACTGATTAAAGACTATGGATATTATATATCAACTATTAAATGGGTTTTCAACTTCTCTGCTTCATTTGTGAAAAATACTGAATTTCACTTCAACACGTATAGTAAAGTTCTAAAACTTCAAAGACATCTTGCATTCTGAAAAGGGTTCCTTGTGGTTGCAATGTTCATTTGAAATTCAAATAACTCTTTGGAATTTGAAGCTAGCTAGAAATTATGTACTATAGAAGAAGAGGGAAGAAGATCCCTTATATTATTGCTAACTTATAATGCTAGAAGATATTATTCCTTTGTATTTAGATAGGAGCTGCTAATGTAACTTTTTAAGTCATCAAATAATAGATGCAGGATATATAGTATACATCTTGGGCAATATGTAGGAACTTATTTTTTAACTTGTATAATTTTCATTTTAAACCATTATATTTTTTCAAGCAAGTATTTTTTAAGCCCCTAATTTTGTGTAGTAGATGACGTTGAAGACCCAACAGAAGCCTAAGACATGGTTCTCTTCCCTCAGAGAATTTGCTGTCTATTTATAGAGCCTAATGATACATGTGACAATATACAAGAAAAAATAAGGGATGTACATTATTTAAAAGTCTGAGAAAATGAAGATGAGCTCTGGTGATCTGATACAGTCTCAAGGAGATAGACCTCAGCAGGCCTGGAGGGCTGGAATGGGCTGTAGGAAGATGCTGCTCTGTCTAGGTGAAAGGAGAGACATGAACAAAAAAATGACATCTGACTAGAGAATGTTGTGTGCCGGCTACCAGAGGTAGAAAGAGCACATTAAGTCCGTCATGGACAATTGGATGGTCACGTTGAGAACAGACTATGGGGAGCTGGTATGGTCATTTTATGTTTGATGTAGTTGACTGTAGAGAGACATTGTGAGTTCTTGACCAGGGGAGCAGTGGGAAAATGTAATCCGTCTCCAATGGAGAACTTCAGAGGTAAAGGGATTTCTGGAAACATCTTATCCAACATCTCTTGTTTACTGAGTCCAGGGAGCTAAAATCACTTCCTCAAGGTCACCTATTAGAAAATAGCAGATCTGATCTCAGATTCATCCTTTAACTCCAAGGTCATACCACAGCCCTCCAGAATATTTTATGAGAAAGGAAAGAGGGAGACCAGACAGGAAAAAATTATATAGTCTGTACTTGAGGCAGTGAACAGGCCAATCATAGGGGTTGCTGAAGAAAATGAACAGAGAAGATAAATAAGAACTATCTTGGTAGGGAAAAGTCAGAACCTGATGATTATTTTCTTTGTTTTAGTGAATGACATAAATATCTAGAGATTTAGTAAGGGACTGAGCTAGTTCTTAAAAACAATATTTGACTAAAGTTAAAAACTAATCCCAATAAAATCATTATTCATATTCTAAACAACCCTTGTATGTAGGTGCTAAGTAAATATTTGCTGAATGAATGAACAAATGAATGAATGTATCAACTTAAATTTTTTGTTGTTCTGGGGTTATTGGTTTTTTTTTCAGTAAATATCTTACAAGTACTATTTAAAGTATCATTTAAAGAAAACGCTTTCTTTTTTCAGATACACCTTTTTGGAGTTTTGCTGGCCATTTTAGGAAACTTGGTAATCAGCATTTCCCTAAATATTCAGGTAAGAAGAAGCTTATTTTTCTAATACATTATAACTTTAATGGGCCTCAGGCACTTTTGGTTTTTTGGGCTCCTTACTCCATCAAAAATATAAAAAATTATGTTTTATGACCTTATTGATATGAAGACAAATATGATCCAGCTGGATTACATTCATTTTTTTTCTTCCTCTTCTAATTTTAAAAGAAATGTTTTTGTGGGCCTCTTTATAGTACTGTGTGCCCTAGGCAAGGTGCCTACCTGACTTACGAACTTGTACCACACTTAAAAAGATGATCATAATCTTGGCATAAGCCAAGATGTTTTTTTGTTTGTTTGTTTTTTTAAAGATTTTATTGGGGAATTGGGGGAGGGCAACAGCGTTGGGGAACCGGGGAAGGGGAACAGACAAGTTGCTGTCCTTCTGTTCCTCAGTCTAGTTGCGGAGGATGCCGCTTCACTGGCCAATGTTGGCATCATCACCGCGCTCTTCCCGGATGAGGCAGATCAGTCCCCGGCCTCTGGATGGTCACTCACTGCGGCTATTGGCAGCTCACACTGGCTGCCAGCCACTCACACCGGCTGCCGGCCACTCACTGTAGCCTATGGCAGCCACTGCAGCAGGGGCTCGCACAACCCAGCTCCAGGTGGAGCTGTTGTTAGCTGTAGAGGGCAGTGTCACTGGCCCTCATATGTGGGATCCAAACCAAGGCCGCTGGCATCCCAAAACCAGCTCTTAACCAATACGCCACTCGGCCGGCCCCAAGATGTTTTTTTAAATGTTTGATGTTTTCTTCTATAACTTACATTATATTCTTTAAAAGAAATTTTTTTTAAGTAACTTAGAATTGTATATACTTCTTATACGGAAGTAAGTTCAGTTTTCATAAAATCAATAGGGAAATATGACTTTATTTAATGACCAGTTTTCTTAGGAATCTATATGTTTAAAACACAAAGAGATACTCAAACCAGATATAAATAAGATTCTACCCCCCAACCCAACTCTCTCCTACCAAAGCATTCTGCCCTGCTGTGGTTATTGTGGCAGCTACATTGACTCTTAAATTTGAATCCCTTGTCAAAAGGTTTTTCTTTAGTAATTTATTACCTTTATTTCATTAACATTTATTTTGGCATCTGGACTTTTTGATATTCTAAAATAAGTATTTGGTGTAGTGAACTAAAAAGCCACTTCATTCCTTCACATACACCGCATCTTCAGGGAGTACTAATGATACTTATTTTACAGAGTTGTTATGAGAATTAAGTAACATTCATATGTGAGGAGGACCTTTAAACTATAAAATGCTATATCAGTGTGAGTCACTTCTGCTCTTAATATGTTTGGAACAAACACAAAACCATAATAATTGCTCTATCATAATCTACAAATAAATTTAAAAGCCATGTTGCAAATTTATAGGACCAAAAAATTTAAGGCAGATTTTAATTGGGTAGAAATATTATCTTATTTAAACTCTGATTTACTTCTAGAAATATTCTCATCTTCAGTTGGCGCACCAAGAATACCCAAAGCCATTCTTCAAGAGTGTGTTGTGGTGGGGTGGGATTGTACTGATGGCCATGGGAGAGACAGGAAATTTTGCAGCCTATGGATTTGCCCCCATTACTCTCATCGCTCCATTGGGCTGTATGTCTGTTACAGGTGAGCCATTTTTCTATGTTTTGACAAATGGAAATTTTAAGAGATCAAAATAGTTGGTGAAAACATCCAACTTAAATGACACATTCACAAAAGAAGAAAGTCTAGCTTCTGTTTTCTTAGCATTTTAATTTGCAACAATTAAGCTGCTAATTTCAGTTATTCACTGTCATGCCATCACATTAACCATGAAGAAACTTGCATTTTGTAGCTATAATTTATAAGCCAAAAATCTCAATATAGTTTAAATAAATACACAGTAACCGTAAAATGGTGTTTTGAATTATTAATGAATTATCTAAAAACATTTGTAATACAATGTATTTTATTCATATGTTAAACTGACATTACATGACTTAAATTCTTTGATGCATGATGTTAACTCTATAGTTTAGCATACCTTTTACATTAAGAATTGAACATTGACTCTTCTACGTTACTATAAGAATGTATAACTTTACAGTAATGTCACAATTATCCTACTTTCAAAATTTATATGATTTACTAAATACATTTAGAAAAAAGAATATGAGATGTTGCAAAAGACTAAAAAAAGAGCAAGATCTTTTTAGTTTTACTCTTTTTGCTGCTATGGAAACATGATTCTAAATTTCTGTGAACTTGGAAACTTCATTGAAATAGAAACAAGTTGATGGTTATTGTCTGGTAATAACTAGATCAAGCATAACATGTGCTTACATACCCCAATTTTAACATTTCTCCTAAAAATTGTATGGTATTTTTAAAGAATGCATAGTTTAAACTGAAATAATGTATATTCAAAGAAAATTTCATTTTGTTTTTGCAAAGTTTCCCTCTTTTTTTTAAAGATTTTATTGGGGAATTGGGGTAGGGGAACAGCATTGGGGAATCAGGGAAAGGGAACAGATAAAACAGCATTGGGGCATTGGGGGAGGGGAACAGACAAGTTGCTGTCCTTTTGTTCTTCAGTCTAGTTGTGGAGGACATTGCTTCACTGGCCCATGTTGGTATTATCATTGCATTCTTCCCGGGTGACGCAGTCACTTGCCGGCCATTGGATGGCCGCTCACAGCGGCTCATAGAAGCTCACGAAAGCACATGTCAGCTGCCGGCCAGCCCCACTGCAGCCTACACCCTCGCTGGTGACTCGCAGCAACCCAGCTCCAGGTTGAACTGTTGTTTACCATCTTAGCTGTAGAGGGCACAGCGTCACCTGCCCTAATGTGGGATCGGAACTGGGGCCCTGCTGCTCAGAGCTGGCATCCCAAGCCAACTCCTAACCAACGTGCCACTCGGCCCGCCCTACTTTCCCCTTCTTAATCATTTAAAATATTTAAAATATGTTCATGAAATATGATAGTAGACTATTTAGCAAAGAACACTTTTTTAGTTTTCTAGAAATTGTTCAGTTAAAATTGCCATACTGTTACTACTCTGAATAGGTATACAATTTATGTATGTAATCATTTACCATTTTTAACATTCCAATTAAGTAAGCAATTTGGGTGTATCTTTTCTTCTATTTACTACACATACTATGTATGTATACATTCTAGATTTTATTTTATTTTCAAAATCTAAGCAATAACAAACACAAGATCTAGGTATATTGTGAACTTGGGAACTTTACAGGCTCCAGTTGTTCTGAATATGCTATATTACGCTTCATAATGACTGTGTATTTAGAGCTGGTCTTTAGTTTTGTTTCTTATTCTGCATGATGCTCGGTTTCCATGAAATAGCTAAAGAAAGTAAGTGTCCAGGCACCTCACACAGGGGAAGAGATGAATGCACCACATTGTATTGAAATTCTCCATTTATCTCGAGACTTCCAGTTCTGGGAAATCATTCGTCTGGGAACAAGAAAAAGAGAGCTACTCTAACCAGCTTAAAGAAAGGGGAATATGCCTGGATTTTTTTTGTAAAGATCAGAGATTTTACAGAAATGCAATACATATAGCCGGGCCTCTTGGGACCTGAAGTGAGAATTCACAAGTTGTCAGAAATTTAGAACCAGCCTTGCCACTGTTCTTAGACCTTAAGCGAAGATGCCTGTGAAACTGCTCATCTTGGTATCATTTGCTTGAAGCTCTCGTTGATATCAGAAAGCTTAAATTTTCCCACCTTCTCCCTTAGACAGTGAGCTGTCCTCCCCAAGTCCTCTGTGGGGCTGCTCTGCCCACCTCAGATTTTGAGCCTACTGCCTTGACAGATGGGCTTTCTTTAATGCTGCACATCCTTTTTCTTTGTGTGATCTTAGCCTGAATTAATTTGAGAACATATTTAGCAACTTCCCTCTGTGCCCATTTAAAATAATTCAAAGACCTAAATTATAGCCTCAAACACAAATCATTTCCTCCTTTACAATCTTTGCAAACAATAACGCATGCTCGTAAATAATATTCCCACAGTACTTCGGAGCTGAATTTAGGTTATTGTGAAGTGTCGTGGGTGGGTTAGGGACTACTGGTAATTGAGAATTTTTCCCAGAAATCCCCTACCATCCTGAGACTCTTTAGAGAGATTTTAGAAACTCAAAAGAACTTGAAGCGAAGGGGAAAGTATTTCTTAAAACATGTGTATCTTATGGTTGTATCTATAGATCAGGCAGAAGAGTGTCCACACATTCCTACACTAGAACTATTTCCCTCTCTATTATTTTTTGGGAGCTTCAAGAAAGAAATCAAACCTCCCTTTTAATATATATATATATATATATATGGCAACATTGCATGGAGATTGCGTATTCTTTTCTGGCCTTTCTTCTGTCTTTTGTTGCTTTTCAAATTAAAAAAAAAAGAAAATTAAAATCTAGAACACTTTAGAAAGTTCGGCTCTTAAGTCCAAGTGAAGGTTACTTTTTTCCATCTTCCTCCTTCACTTTAAGTGGCCTGGTTCATACCAACACACAGTGCTCTTTTTTTTCTTTTCCAGAAATAAGGGGATACTGTGTGGATAAGCATGGATACTAGTCTTCTACACACAAAACTGCTCATGTCAGATGTGTAGTTTGTCTCACATAATCAAAATTCCCGCTCCCTTTGTACATAGCAATTGAGCAGGTATTTTTAAGGACTAGTATGTAAGAAGTACTATGGTAAACATTATGGATATTTCAATTTGGACTGTATACCTATGTTCCTGCTTCAAACCATCTTTTTTATCCTTTTCTCCCCTCTCTCTGTGTCCTAATGTTGCTTGTTCACGTGCTACTTTGAGGCAGCATTTCTCAAGCACTAGTTTTACTGGTGCTTTCATAGGTGTTCTGAAAAATAAGGGATTCCATAAACAAGTTTCTGAAATATTAGATTTTAAAAGTTACGCAGGTGTCATTAGGGCTTCTTGAGGCTCTGGGATAGGTCCACTCATACTGTTAGCAGTGGGCCAAGTTTCCCAAAGATGCTTTATTATGAAGCATCTCGAGAAACAACAGTTCTGCAGAAAATCCTTTAGGGTATTCTTAAGGCAGTGCTTACACACAGCCAGGATAGAGAACTCGTGTGTACCTGGCAGTGGGGAGTGGGTAATGGGGAATAATCCTGGTGCATAGGTGAATCTGAGTGGGCAGGCCTGGGTCTAGCTCTTTGAGAGATAGTGTCAGGGCCCTTGTATTCTTGTGTCACCTTGTGCTTTTACCCTACTTTTCTCACTGAAGGTCTCTGTCAGTGAAGAGTAGTTCCAAACGCTTATTCTGCCTAAAATGCTGGTTTTACTGGCAGTGTGGTTAATTCTAGATGTTGACTTGTGTTGTATTTCCATTAGTTAAGAAAGCTTAATGAATGGATTTTCAGTGTCATCTAGAATCTAGGCTGGATACTTGACCCAATAAGCCAGGGTAATGGAAAAGTTAAGAGCACAAGCTTTAGGGCCACTCTGCTAGAGTGCAGATCGCAGTTCTGTTGCTGGAAAGCTCTGTGGCTTCAGACAAGCTGTTTAAACCAATTTATGCCTCAGTTTTCTCATTTGTAAAATGGGAATAAAAATAGTTCTTACCTCAGAAGTTGTCATAGGGAAGAACTGAGTAAACACAAACACTTAAGAACAGTGTTGGATATGTAGTACAGTGCTTGACACAGTGACAACACTAACTGTTGTCACTGTGATTTATATTATTATTATTATTACTAATACATAAAAACAAAGTACAGACTTCCTTATGATAAAGTTTATTTCCATGCCCCCAAAGATGACTGATGGTTAAATTTTCTAAATTGGATGAACCAATTTGCGAAATGCTTTTTATTGTTCTTATCTATGCGATGGTTAATTTTCGGGGAGCTGTAAAGTAGGATCCTCACAGCTCATTTGTTCAGACATTAAGCGGTAATGACCCTTTGACTCCTCCACATAGTCCCTACCAAAATATGTTGGAAAATACCTACCAACAAAACATACATTTGAAAAACCGACAAAAGTTTGTCAAAGGAAAAGCATAACAATTTAAGATGTCTCTGCAACTTCTTATCTTCTTGTCCGGGCTTTATAGCACTTTTGTTCACTTGCTAATTAACTTTAGAGAGGCTGAATGGCAGACTTCTTTCAGGT
Organism: Aselliscus stoliczkanus; assembly: GCA_033961575.1. NCBI lineage: Eukaryota > Metazoa > Chordata > Mammalia > Chiroptera > Hipposideridae > Aselliscus > Aselliscus stoliczkanus. The sequence goes on from CM066731.1 coordinate 33,684,592, forward strand.
CTAACTGCAATTTAAGAATGTGTTTTCTGAGGAACTCTTTATTACACCAGAAATCTAGTCAAAATAAAAATGGATATCCCGTAGAACTTGTACTAAAATTCTGAACTTCTGATAATCTTGTCCGAGCTAAACTCTCTTTCTCAGGAGAATTTTCTTGGCTTCTAGACTAGATCAGTCTTGTTCTCTGCTCCCTTAGCACCCTAGGGTGGACCTCCTCTTATCCATGTGGTGCCTTTTTGTGAATTTTGAAAAATGGCAGCCTTGGGCAGCTGGATGGCTCAGGTGGTTAGAGTGCTTGCTCTTAACAAGGGTGCCGTTCAACTCCCACATGGGATGGTGGGCTGCATCCCTTGTAACTAGATTGAAGATGGCGACTGGACTTGGAGCTGAGCTTGCGCTCTCAAGTAAGATTGAAGGACAACAAATTGACTTGGAGCTGATGGGTCCTGAGAAAAACACACTATTCCCCAATAAAGTTTAAAAAAAAAAAAAGGCAGTCTTTCTCCTGATACTTCATTTTTGTTTTTGTTTTTAAGATTTTATTGGGGAATTGGGGGAGGGGAACAGTGTTGGGAAATTGGGGGAGGGGACCAGCCAAGTTAATGTCTTCAGTCTTTGTTGTGGAGGGTGCCAGTCGCCATCAGGCTTCCCATGAGCAGCTCGTGGCCTCTAAGCTCAAGATGCTGTGTTCAGTCTTAGTTGTAGGTGGGCATAGCCACCATCCCATGTGGGAGTCGAACCAGTAGCATTGTTAAGAGCGCAAGCCCTATCCACTGAGCCATCCGGGCGGTAGCTCAGCTCAAGGTGCCGAGTTCAGTCTTAGTTGCGGGTGGGAGTAGCCCACCATCAAACAGGCAATCTTGTTGTTACACCAGCTGAGCCATCCTGCCACCTGTTGGCTGCTCAGCAACAGCTCAGCTCGGGTGCAGCATTCACTGGCCCATGTGGGAATCAAACCGGCAGCCCTGTTGCTCAGAGCTCACTCTCTAAGTCAACTCTTAACCAACTGAGCCACTCGGCTATCCCCCTGACACTTTGGGTTTTGTCCGCAAATTATTGTTATATATTGATTATATTAGGCCAGGGTACTCTGGAGCCATCCGTCAGAAAATTGTCCATACAAGTCAAAATCTGAGGTGTGGGGGGTGCCTCCTCAGATCTTTGGGAACTGCACAACCTGTTCACTGCCCACAGCAGTTCCGACCTTACTCTCCCCTTTGGCATTTATCACTGTGCTCACAGTGGCTATCTTGGCCATCCAACCAAGACCCAGGAAATGGATGACTGAGCATGTGTGGCTGCCTGCCATCTACTCTTCCCAGGAGAGTGTGGCACAGGGAAATCACACAGTACGGCCTCATAGAATTGGTTTGAAATTTAATTTTGATAAAATCAGGATAAGATGTTCTGTTCTAGGGTGTTAGAAGAGAAAAACACTTGTTTAAAAGATTTCAATTCTTGATGAAGCACAATGGTTAAACATTTCATCGCAAGGGACTCATGAATATTCACTCTTATAAATACTCACAGGTTTATAAGCCTGTACTTCGGGAATTGAGTTAGATTATCTGTGCCTCTACAAAGTGTGGCCTTACCTTTAATGTTTTCCTTTTTCTGTTCATCCCCTTGACTGTGATCTCTGCTATGCCTAAGCATTGAGAGATTATTTAAAATAACGAAGTTATCAACAATCCAATGAGTTGAAGCCACGTAGAATTAAGAAGATTTATGGTAGACCTTACTCAGTATAAAATTAACTTGTCTAGGGATGACAAAAGAGTGGGACATGAAGGGAGATTGTTGCAGGGGCAGGAAGGGTGGAAGAAATATATGTGACATTTTTCAGTTCTTCGCTTCTGAGTATATTTATTGAAAGTAATTAGAAGAGTTCAGAGAATATGTCAACTTTTTCCAGTTAAAATGCAGGCAATACTTTAGAAATAGCTAATGGTAAGATTCTAATACTGAATGTGTATCCTCTATGCCAGGTACCGCCTGAGATACATAAACTTATTTTACTTAATTATTGCCCAGATGAAAAGAAGTGAATAATAACTGGATTAAATTTGAGATGAGTTAGATGAGATGAAACACTTGGAATATTAAATGGAACGATAAAATTAATAGCAGCAAGTCTCCTTGGCCCTGGAATAATTTTCTAAGAGAAGTAGTCACCCTCTTCATGGGCTAATTTGGATTAAGATTGGAGAGCTAACTGCACTGAGACAATGAGAGAATGAGACATATGGCTGATAAGTCTTTTCCATCTCTGATTTTCCCTGTCACGCTGGCTTTTGCTCAAAATGAAATTCATGATGTGGAATATATGTTGTTTCGTGTATTTCTGTTGTGGTGTTAGGAAGTGCTAAACTGAAATGTGTCTGTAATCCATTAGATGATGGTTATAGCATAGCCAGAAAGCCTTGGTGAGGCCTTTTAGAATTCCAAAGAAGTCATCTCAAGCAGAAATTTTGGTCTCCAAGATTTTTATTAGAAACAAATGAAAGGAAACATAAACAGACCTGTGAACGAGTGACCAGTCGCATTCCACAAACCTAGATGCTGCAAACTCTCAGTCCTTCAGAGCCCCTGAGCTTTGTGCCAGCCTTGATGAGACCACTGGCTCTAAACCTGTGCTGCCTGTGATAGGTGACACTTGACATGGACATTTATTTTCATGTTAGAAATATGCAACAACAAAAAAATACTCCCTTTCTCAGTGGTTTGCTGGGTTGTCTGCCTTAGCACATTGTCTCCAAAACAGTCTAAATAAAATATGTGTAATAAAACTCTTGAAGTTGTCATTTTGTCTGTTCATGCAGCCTCAGCTGAAAGCATTCCAAAATGTAAAAACTTTATTTGAAATGTCTTTTCCACCTATTTGAGAATGCCACAAAGTATTTCTAGAGTAATAGCTATTGATGAAGTAAAGCACATTTAAATTTCTAATACAGAATTAATCTTTTCAATGATAGCATTTTTACATTTTTGGAGTCTTTTCAAGTTTAATCACTACTGTGTGTCAAGAAAAACGTAGAAAAGAAAGGGTTATTATTCTTAATCCAGGTAAATTTCTTCATTTGAAATTATGCAAATTGCCTATGAACGATTTCTTCATTTCCTTCAATAAATGACAATAGCAATTTTTTTATTAAGATGAATTACTTGACACTTTTATTCCTGCCAGTATGGATGGTAGGCCAACTTTTCTCTCTGTAAAGAAATCTTTTTCAAACTGTCACAGATCTTCAAATCCGAACTCCACAGAGTACATTGTAATTGACATATTTCCTTCCCTATAGTTCTACAACTAACAGGGAATGATAATTACAGAGCAGCCAGTACCTCAGTATAGTGAGCATTGACTGAGCCTGTGAGCACGCTCAACGTGTCCACGTGTTTGAAGCTTGATTGTGACTGACGTGAAAGCGCTTTTGTGGTTTGCTTTTCAGCAGTACAATAAAGTTGCCATTATATGTGGTCAGAAACCACAAGCGAGATATTTACATGTGAGGATCTGTTTGTAGCATTATTATATAAATATGTTCTTTTCATGTCATGGGTTATTTTTTTATAAGGGAGAGTTTTCTTTACTGCTTTGTGTTCTACTTTCCTATATTATAAACATATACCCTCGGTTCTCTTCAGATCATAGATGTCAACAATAAATTGAATATCCAGGAAAGGAAAATGAATGAAATTTTCACTGTGGACTAGATCAGTGTTCATAAACCAGTGGCCTGTGGACCAGATCTGGCCACTACTATATTTTGTTTGGCTCTAACAATGCTTTTAAAGGATACAAATTATTTCCCCATATTTAAAAATTGGACCATGACACACAAAACTGGATTTTTGTCCAGAAGGATAAGATTTGGTAGCATTGGACTTGCAGCTGTCTAGGGCTGAATTATGACTGCCACTTCACTGATCTTGTGTTCTCCGGGTCACTGCAACCCCACTGCCCCTCATTGCGACGGCCCACCAGCCTCATTATTTTCTCCTCTTTACAGGGTTACCTAATGATCCCTGTAGGCACTGGAGTTTGTGAGCTGTGAACTAAGAATTTTTTTCTTTCCAGTTGAATCAGATAAGAATATCATATCTAAGGGCCGGCCGAGTGGCGCGGTGGTTAAGTGCTGGCCTGGGAAGCCAGCGGCCCCAGTTCGGTCTCACATATGAGGGCCAGTGACACTGCCCTCAAAAAAAAATAAAAAAGAATATCATATCTATAATCACATTTATATAAAGTATAATTGATGTTTTTAAACTTTGGGTTAAACTTGTCTTTTAAGAAGTGGTATAAAAGGGTAAAAAATAGGGAGAAGTAAATAAATGTGAACAAAATCTTTTAAATATAGCCATACCATAACACAGAGAGTTATTGAACTTTAATTTAAAAAATTATTATTTGGGGGAAAGAAAATATAAGTAAAAAGTGGCCATTTGCCTACCATTCTATAGACACAAAAAATGAAAGTCACATGTAAAGTTTCCCCTTTTGTTCAGTTGCTAATATATATTATAGAAAGTTGATGCTTAACTTCTCATTTGCTAATTCTCATTAGTAGCCATTACAGAGAAAATTCAAATTAAGTTTGTATAATCTGAAGTCTGATGCACCAGATTAATTTATAGTTGTTGTTCTTTTTTCTCACTTGTGGCCTGCCACGGATCTTAGAGCACCAACTCTTCAATACATTAAGCTAACTCTTTCATATTAACAACCAGGTGGTAGACCAAGTCTGAGTAATGTCAGAGAGGAGGTGAATAAAGAACAAGCTTGGGGGCTGGCCGAGTGGCTTGTTGGTTAAGAGTTGGCTTGGGAGCACAAGCTCTGAGCAGCAGGGCTGCTGATTTGGATCCCACATGGGCCAGTGATGCTGCGCCCTCTACAGCTAAGATGGTGAACAGGAGCTACCTGGAGTTGGGCTGCTATGAGTCCGGGTGTTGGCGTAGGCTGCAGTGGGCTGCAGTGGGCTGCCATGAGCTGCTGTGAGCCGGCCTGAGCAGCCTTCCAGTGGCCTGCGACCGATCTGCCTCAGCTGGGAAGAGCGCAATGATCACAATACCAACATGGGCCAGTGAAGTGACGTCCTCCGCAACTAGACTGAAGAACAAAAGGACAGCAACTTGTCTGTTCCCCTTCCCGGATTCCCCAACATTGTTCTCTCCCCCAATTGCCTCCCCCTGCAAAAAAAAGAACAAGCTCAGGGTTTATTCCTAAGTAAATCAGGGAGCATTAGGAAGCTCCGTCCCAGGACATATACCTACACCTGGGACTGCCACACTTCCCCACATCTAGACTTAGTTCAGCTGAAACCACCAGAATCTTGGCCTTTATCTGTTTCATCTGGAAATGTAAATCAGAATCCCCACGTGTAAGTTTCCTTATGTCAATCCTGATTAGAAAGTATCTCCATTCTGATTGCTGACCTTAGTGATACTTACTGGCGTAGATGATCCTCCGGTAGGGAGTCAGTCCATTGTAACTGTTGTTGAGACTCTCTCTGATCATAAAGCATTATTCTCAAGACCAAGGGAATACATTAATAAACTGCCCCCATAGGAGCACTGTTTGCACCAAAGAAAACACTAGATGAAGCTTTTTTGTCCTTTCCTCTTATGGATAGTATTCCTGCTATTTGTTTCCCCCTGTGATTCCTATATAACCATGGTTTGAATTTTGGTATAGTATTTTTCATATGATGCCTTTCACCTTTTTTTTTTTTAATGTGTTATGGCCATTTTGTTTTGTTTGGGGTTTTTTTGCCTCTGGAGTCACTGTGTGACACTGTGTAATGAATTTAACTCCAGTGTCCACGAGCACTCCCTGTAGAACTGTGTCTGTTAGCACTCTGTGTAGACCAGTGTCCAGAAGCACTCTTCTGTATAGACTCATGTACATTCAGGAAACTGCCCCAAAATGCCTCAATTCCAAAATATACACACAACACTGAGGTATATGCTCAGGCGTAACTATAGTTTAATCATACCTAGCACAAATCTGTTTAATTTACAAGTGTGTTTTGTTTTTAATGCTTTTAAAGTTATTGATCTTGAAATGTTCCTTCTGGTTTTCAGTATTAAATTTTACTAGGTTATAAAAATGTAATAGTTTTTCCCCCTTTCTAAGTGTTCATTAAACAATGGTTGTGGTTATAGCAACAACTAGACAGGGTTGAGTTTGACAGATCTCTGATTGCAGGTATATATGGGAGCAGTTCAGTTTATTTTTTCTCATTTTAAAAATTTACTACTGTATTTAGAAGTCATGTTATTAGCTGTTGCTCAGATACTGTGTTTTTGCTCAGCACAGCTCTCATTTTAATCATGTTTTGCAAGATAAATGAGTCACAAGTAAATGTATCTTAATAGAATGTTCTTTTTTTATTACTTTCTTTGCTAGATAAATAAAACTTAAACCCTTATTCTCTTATCTAAAAATTTTGTAGAAAATCTCATGTTCTCTTAAAACAGGAAAATGAGTATAGAAGTACATCAGACATATACACTCTTTCAGAAAGTAAAAGTAGCATATTTATGTTTCATAAAACTCTGATAACTACTTTATAGCAATTCATATAATTTGATGCACATAGTATAGTTCAAATATATTGTTACCAATTATGTCCTTCTTGCTTTTAACAATGAAATTATCTGCTGCATAACATTTTTCCCTCTTCCTTCTGAAAATGAAATTGTTTATGAAACTGGCTTAGCAACAGAAAAAAAAGGAAAATGATACCCTCCTTACTTCAAGAGAGACAATGGAATGTTGTGTACTAGGAAGAGCTCTGGATTGAGATAAGGAAATAGGGTATGGATTCCAATTCTGCTATAATATAAATGTTTGTTAGATGAGCAGATCAATGAATAAGTAAACAACCTATTTGGAACTCAGTTTCCCAATTGTAATATTTAGAACCTGGAGTAGATTATCTCTGTCTCTACTAGCCCTAAAATTTCATTCTTCCATGGAAATAATGTCTCCCTTCTTAACTGGAATCCTTTGCTGTGAAACAGTCATTTTAAGAATTGTTAAAATTGAATGCATTTGGTGTTAAAATTGAATGCATTTGGTGTGTGTTAGTGTACTGATACTTTGCTTTTTGTTTTTTACCTACCAAGGACAGTTTATTGTTTGTCACGAGATAGAGAGCAAGCAGACAGGCAGAATAAAAAGATCAGTTAAAAGTGAGTGTGGAGACGTGCAGTCTGCAGCCACCATACTTGATGAGCTGTGGGATGTGAGGGGAAGGGAAGCCCTAGGCAGATGCTGCTCAGGGGCCCAGCCTTGCCTCTCTAGTCAGGCTCCCCTCTGCCCCGGTTTGGCCATTTTTTATTGTTTTGTTTTGTTTTTTAAAAGATTTTATTGGGGGAATTGAGGGAGGGGAACAGCGTTGGGGAATCGGGGAAGGGGAACAGACAAGTTGCTGTCTTTTTGTTCTTCAGTATAGTTGCGAAGGACGTTGCTTCACGGGCCCACACAGGAAGTCAGATAGGGATCTTGGTCTCCATACCTTTTCTAATGTCCTAACATGTTAAATTAGTTTCCCTGAATTATTTTGGTGCAAACCTGAAACAAAATTTTCATATGTTTTTATATCTGTCCCAAGCTCAATTCTTAGTGTAAAGCGCTATGTATTTATATATTAATTTATCTACAGAAAATATTGCTTTAATGTTTTGAAGCCATGCCACAATAATTGAATTCATGCTTGGTGGACATTTCCCAGTCTCTGTTTATTTTGTGTGAAATCTTCATTCCTATAAGTAACCTGCCCAAAAAAAAGTTTGCAGGGACATAGCTCAGCTTTCATGAGAGAGAGCTAAGCTGTAAAAAAGATGGGAAGAATATATGAGGATCCCAGCTTATCTTGAATGAGGGTTTCCAATGTGGATTTGTTATTTTGTTTTAAATCAATTGCCAGAACACCAGATATATTGGATTGTCGGAAAAGTCATGATGCATTTTTGCTATGAAAAACGTAGAAAAATATGTCATGACTTTTCCAACAACCCAATAGTTATATTCAACTTAAAACTTGAAAGGATTATTATACAGACTCATTATCTATAAAGAATTTTTTTTTAAAGATTTTATTGGGGAATTGGGGGAGGGGAACAGCATTGGGAAACCAGGGAAGGGGAACAGACAAGTTGCTGTCCTTTTGTTCTTCAGTCTAGTTGTGGAGGACATTGCTTCACTGGCCCATGTTGGTATCGTCATTGTGCTCTTCTCGGGTGAGGCAGATGAGTCGCCAGCCTCTGGACGGCCCCTCACAGTGGCTCTTGGCAGTTCACACCAGCTGCCGGCTGCTCACGCTGGCTGCCGGCCACTCACTGTAGCCTAAGGCAGCCCACTGCAGCAGGGGCTGCAGCTATGCTATCCCAGAGACTCACAGCAGCCCAGCTCCAGGTGGAGCTGTTGTTCACCATCTTAGCTGTAGAGGGCAGTGTCACTGGCCCTCATATGTGGGATCCGAACCAGTGCCGTTGGCGTCCCAAGCCAGCTCTTAACCAACGCGCCACTCGGCCAGCCCTCTATAAAGAATTTTGAATGACATGGCAAATTGCTTGTAGTATAGTAACTGAGAAAACTGAAAAATTTTGCATTATAGTTTGATCTCAACTAAAGGGAAATAAACATACTAACATATTAACTATGGCTTTCTCTAGATGGTGATATTATTTTATAATGATTTTCCCTATATTTTTACTTTACAAAACAAACAAATAAAATTTTCAGCTAATAGCTTATGTTAAAAATTTAAAATACAAATTGTGTTGCATTTTTGCTTTTTGTATTATTGGAAGTTTGCGTTTTGTTATGCCTCTACTCATAAGGAATGGCTCCATAAGAGGAACAATTTAGAAAGATTCAACGTACCCACATACCTGAGGCCATAGCAACAGGCCATGACCCAGTAATGAGGCTGAGAGCTCAGTGCATCAGTAATGGAGAAAAGGGTCTGAAACATCACAAAGGTCAGCAAATGCAGGGCAGAGCTCCCACAAACACTCTTTGATTTGTGTGCTAGGTACTAACTACACACTGGAGATCTTAGAAGAATAAGATATATCTGAGTAAAAGGGTCTGGTAGTCTTTGGGGGGAGATAGGCAAATACATGTCAGGTGTGATGAAAAAGCTGATTTACCTAATCACACATAAGTGTGGTCAGCCTGGTTGGGGTGTAGGGAAATCCAGAGGTGATGCTTGAGTCTGCAGTTGCTTGAGAGGATGAAGGCAGAGTGGCATAAGGAATGGCACGAATAAAACTCTTTTAGCATGAAACTAAATGGTGGCTCTGGGAACTATGACTGTTTTTGTAAGGGTGAGCATAGAATATAAGAGAGATCAAGGACAAATGTGGTGAGAAAACTGGCATGAGCAAAGTCATGATTGGCTCTCTTTGAATGTCATACTCAGTCCTTTGGCCTGTACATGACAAGAAGTCATTAAGAGCTTTTAAAGCTGTGGATTGACATTAGATTTGCATTTTAGAAAGATTACCCTGGTGGTGCTCTGGGGAAGCGGTAGTGAAATGGGAGGCCCCTTAGGAGTCTAAGGCTTAGGTGAAGCTAGCCTGAGTTGGGACAGTGACAATGAAATGAAGGGGAGGAGATGGACTTGAGAGACGGTGAAACTCAGACTAACTGGCCCCAGTAGCCTGATGGATGTGTAGTGTGAAGGAGGGGGAGAGTAGGAAGAGTGCTGGGATGCTGGTGCTTAATAGAGATATCATAGAAATAGGGATTAAGGGAGGAGGAAGTGATGAGAAAAACTGAGTTTCAGTTTGGGATATATGTATTTTTTTAACTGTATTTTTCACTTTTAGTTGACATACAATATTATTTTAGTTTCAGGTGTAACAATATAGTGATTAGACATTTGTATAACTTAGGAAGTGTCAACCCAGTAAGTCTAGTACCCATCTGACACCATAAATAGTTATTACAATATTATTAACTATATTCCCTATGCTGTACTTTACATCCCTGTGACTTTTTATAACTGATGATATGTACATCTTAATCCCTTCCCCTTTTTCACCCATCCTCCCAAGTCTCCTCCCATCTGGCAACCATTAAAATGATCTTTGTATCTTTGAGTCTTTTGCTGTTTTGTTCATTTATTTTGTTTTTACTCATAGATTCCACATATAAGTGAAATCATACAGTATTTGTCTTTCTCAGTCTGACTTATTCCACTTAGCATAATGTTCTCTAGGTCCATCCATATCATTGCAAATGGTAAGATTTCATTCTTCTTTATAGCCGAGAAATATTCCATTGTATAAATGTACCACAGTTTCTTAATCTAGTCATCTACCAATGGGCAGTTTGGTTGTGTCCATGTCTTGGCCATTGTGAGTAGCGCTGCACTAAATGTAGGGCTGGATATATTTTTTTGAATTAGCGGTTTGGATTTCTCTGGATAGATACCTACGTGGAATTCCTGGGACATAAGGTAGTTCCATTTCCAGTTTTTTGAGATACCTCCATACTGATTTCTATAGTGGCTGTACCAATCTGCAATCCCACCAACAGTGCACGAGGATTCCCTTTTCTCCACAACCTCGCCAGCACTTTTTTGTTTATTTATTGATGATAGCCATTCTGACCAGAGTGAGGCAGTGTCTCATTGTGGTTTTTATTTGCATTTCTCTAATGATTAGTGAGGTTGAACATTTTTTCATATGTATTTTGGCCACCTGTATGTCCTCTTTTTTTTTTTAAAGATTTTATTGGGGAATCGGGGAAGGGGAACAGACAAGTTGCTGTCTTTTTGTTCTTCAGTCTAGTTGCGGAGGACATTACTTCACTGGCCCATGTTGGTATCATCATTGCGCTCTTCCCGGATGAGGCAGATCGGTCACCGGCCTCTGGATGTCGCTCACCGTGGCTATTGGCAGCTCACGCTGGCTGCCAGCCGCTCACACTGGCTGCCCGCCACTCACTGTAGCCTATGGCAGCCCACTGCAGCAGGGGCTGCAGCCCACACCATCACCGGGGCTCACACAGCCCAGCTCCAGGTGGAGCTGTTGTTAGCTGTAGAAGGCAGTGTCACTAACCCTCATATATGGGACCCGAACCGGGGCCGCTGGCATCCCAAAACCAGCTCTTAACCTATGTGCCACTCGGCCGGCCCTGTATGTCCTCTTTAGAAAAATGTCTCTTCATGCCCTCTGCCCATTTTTTAATTGGATTGTTTGTTTTTTTTGGTATTGAGTTGAATGAGTTTTTTAAATAAATTTTAGATATTAACCCCTTATCAAATGTATCATTGACAAATATCTTCTCCCATTCAGTAGGATGCCTTTTTGTTTTATTGAATGTCCATACTGTCTAAGGCAATATATAGGTTCAACGCAATTCCTATCAAACTACCAATGACATTTTTCACAGAAATAGAACATATAATCCTAAAATTTATATGGAACTATTAAAGATCCCAAATAATCATGGCAATCTTGAGAACTAAGAACACAGCGGGAAGTATCACACTACCTGACATCAAATCACTACAAGGCTATAGTAATCAAAACAGCATGGTATTGGCATAAAAACAGACACATAGATCAGTGGAACAGAATACAGAGCCCAGAAATAAATCCATACCTATATGGTCATTTAATCTACAACAATGGAAGCTAGAATTTACATTGGGGTAAAGACATCTATTCAATAAATGGTGCTGAGAAATCTGGACAGACACATACAAAAAAATTAAGTTGGACTACCTCCTTATGCCATATACAAGAATAAATTCAAAATGGATTAAAGACTTGAATGTAAGATCTGAAACCATAAAATTCCTAGAAGAAAATATAGAAAATAAATTTGTAGACATTACTCTTAGTAATATTTTTACTTGGGTAAGGGAAGTAAGAGAAAAAAAACATATGGGATTACATCAAACTAAAAAGTTTTTTCACAGCAAAGAAGTCATTTTTACTGCCACAGCTGCTGGGTTTCTCTGACCAGGACACAGCTGGTTGGCCTAAGACACAAACTGCTGAACTCCTTTCAAATGGCATTGCATAATATATGTTTTTATATTGGAAACTCCACTAATGGCCATTTTTTTTCTAGGTAGTGCCATTATTTCTATTATGTTTCTGAAAGAAAATTTGAGAACCTCAGACTTACTAGGTAAGTAATTCTTTAATTCATGTAATTATGGCACAGCTTGATCGGGAAATAATAATACTATCCATAAAAAATATGTGCTTTAAAAACTGGGAACAAATTACTGAAGTAGATATAATCTTATTTAGAGGTGAATGTTATTATGTCATGGAGTTGCCATCTGCTCTTCTATTGGAAATACTTCAGTTTTCATTGTGACTGCTGCCCATACTATTGACCACAGCAAATTATTATTTTACATTGTTATGAAGTTTCTGAAATTTTTATGAACATAATAAAATCCAAAAAAAAAATCTGTTACCTAATAGAGTATTTCACTTCAAAGGATGTATTTTTTAAATTGTTGCATGAAAATACTACACAAAAATTAGATGTATCAGTTAACTACCAAATTTGTATTTAGCTCTCTCCCAAAGTAGCATAGAACTGTGCTCTTCAGAATTTTATTTAAACATATAGCTATTAATGGAAATTTAACAGTAGCCTTCCTGGCTGTAGGAAAGGTTAGTTATATAGCAAAACCTTCAATATCATTGGTGAGAAGAATTATAAAGATTCATATTTTCTTCCTTGACAAAACCCTGTCTGAATTGCTGCTGACATACAATAATGGATATGATACTTTAGGCACTTTAAATAAAACAATGTCTACTCACTTCCAAGAAGATCACATTTCTTTTTTAAATTTGAGCTTTAAATGTGATACCAGTATTGCTATGTTGAGAATTTGTTTTCTTTGATCATATTTCCCTTGAGCCTAGTGTCTTGAAAGTGTTTTCACTTTTTCTTTTTCTTTCTTAGTTAGGTTCTGCTAGTGGAGTGTTTAGTCAACATTGTCAAATTTTTCATGGTTAAAATGTTTTTGGAAATGCATTCATATGTGAACTGTATCTTTTCAAATGTATTATTTTTCTATACTCTGTTTTTTATATATTATGGTTGTGGAATCATTTGGGGAAGTTGTATGGAATCAGAAATAAGAATGAGCAATGCCTGAGCTTTATAAATTAAAAAAAATATATCCTACATTATTTTTCTCGTTTATCAAGTGTCTTCAGTAAACTTTAAATTGTTTTATCTAAAATATGTCATCAGGGCCGGCCGAGTGGAGCAGTGGTTAAGAGCTGGCTTGGGATACCAGTGGCCCCGGTTCGGATCCCACCTATGAGGGCCAGTGACACTGCCCTCTTAAAAAAATAAATAAATAAGTAAATAAATAAATAAATAAAATATGTCATCATTTGTAGTTAATGGTTGATTAATGTTTAAATTCATCTAAGGTATTTAATGAAGTAATACAGATGGATACAAAGTGAAACTTGCTAATTATCATCAACATTAGTGATAAAAAGATGATTAAAACAGAATTCCTGTCCTCAAATAATACAGTTGATGGTAAAATATACACATAAAAAAGTATTTTTAAAAGTAGAAAATAATATGCATCATAGTGCCTTCAGGCTTTAGTTTAGAACAGTGTTTCTCAAATTCAACATTACTGACATGTTAGGCTGGATAGTTCTCCATTGTAGGAGGCTGCCCTGTGCCTTGTAGGGTTTTTAGCAACATACCTTCTGTCCTTTACAGATTAGATGCCAGTAGCACCCTCTGCCCCAGTTATGACACCCAAAAATGACTTCATCATTGTTCCCAAATGTTCCCAGGGGGAGGGGAGGAGGGGTAAAATCTCCCCCAGTTGAGAACCACTGGTTTAGAATAGAGATTACTCTAGCTGGGACTCTCAGAGAGAAATTTTTACAGCACAGGTAACATTTGAATCAGTTTGATGTCTGGATAGGACAGACATGGGCCACATCCAAGCATTTCGAGGAAGGCATACAGAGGGAAGAACATGAGAAGTGTTAACAAAGGTGCAAAAAGGTACATACGATAAGTGTCTATTTAATACTGTATTACCACTGCTGCCAGTAAGGTTTAGGGAAAAACTAGATGGAAGTCATAACTGTGGAAAAGGAAGAAATAGAAATATCAGTATGTGCAGATGATTTGATTATATACTTAGATCAACTAAATATTACTGAAAGCAAGTAACTGGCTCAACATCAAAGGATGTAAATTAAACTCACTTTCATGGGCTCAAACGTGGATTCAACTTCTGTCAATTGTATGGCCAAAATAATATTATTTAGCTTCTCTAAGCCTCAGTTTGCTGACAAATATAGGACACTGTCTTAAGGATCAAATTGGGTAATTCACAGAAGTACTGTGACAAAGTAAAGCCCTGTTAATATAATTGTCATCATTTCTATGACCAACTTCATTACCAAGAAGTAATACTAAAAATGTAATATAAGGAGTAGGAAACACACACACATACACATGCACACACACACGCAGAAAACAAATGAAATAAAACCTCTATTAATTCTTTGATTCTTTGCTAATTTCTCTTATATTAATAACAGCTAACCTTTATTAAATATTTACTTTTTCCAAGTACTATGTTTTACATGAACTATCTCATTTAAATAGAAACAACCCATTTACAGAACTGATACATAGAGAAGTTAAATAACTTGCCCAACATCCTATGACTAATAAGTGGTGGACCAGTTGTCCAGTAGTGGCAGCCTAACAAAACAGTGATGTAACAGTTGAGGGTAAGTCTCTGGTGTCAGAGAGCTGTTGACCTTTGCAAAGTTACTTAATCTCTTTAAGACTCAATTTCCTCATCTTTAAAATGATATTACCTACCTCCTAAGATTAAATGAGTTCATGTATGTAAAACTCTTAGAAAAGTGCTGATTTAAAAATCAGCTCAGTGCTCAGTAATGTTATATGTTATTATCATTACTACTACCACCACCATCACCCACCACTACACTCCGTTGGTTCATCAGAGGAAACCTGGATTAGGATTTTTTTTTTTTTTGAGGGCAGTGTCACTGGCCCTCATATGTGGGACCCGAACCGGGGCTACTGGCTTCCCACGCCAGCACTTAACCACCGTGCCACTCGGCAGGCCCTGGATTAGGATATGTTTGATAACTTCAGTAATCCAGGCAACATTTCTGACAGCTCTAGTTTGGGTTTTTTGTCCTTCCTAACTTGAAGCTTTTTGAGTAGGGCTACATAAGTGATGTCTCATTTGTTTTTTTCTGCAGTTAAAAGTGATCAATTCTTGACTTAGTTAATCTAGTGTCATTAAGAAAAAGGATTTAGTTACCTATTCCATACCCATGCTTCCAACAGCACTATCAACTATCATAAGATTATCATGATCAGGGCATAATAACCCACTTCATACTTATGGAAAGATTTTTTTCCCCCAACCTCACTCAGTAATGTGTTAAGTCACATGTATTTTCTTTTCTTCTGTATTGCTGTTGCTTTGAGAAATTTTGACTCTTTCTTTTAAACACTAAAAAATCCATTTTATTTTTTTTACGGACTAAAACCAAGCAGGGAAAAGAACAGTTAGTGGAGTTTTTCTTTAAAAAGATTAACATATAAGCATGCTAAAAATTAAATTGTCAAAATGTGCAAAAGAAAATCATTTATTTTTCCCTGCTTCAAGCAAATGAAAGTTTGTTTTTCAGGATGGAACAAATGAAGATTTTTGGACCATGTGGGAACACGCTGAACTAATTTATTGCCAAATGTTGCTCTGTGGCTATGAAGCTTTTCACCACTAGCCTCAAAAAATGACCTCACAAAAACTATGTCTGAAAGGAATCGCCAACTATTATTAATGCAATGACAGGATTTGGACTGTGCTCTGATTCTTAGTGGATTAATAACTTTAAATTATTTTAATGATTTTTGTCCTTTAAAAAAAAGCACCAGATTTCTTTCCCCTTTAATCAGCCAAAAGCGACAGTATTTTCTCTTCTTTTCTCCCTTAATCATCAAAAATACTGAATCTAATAGTCTGTGAGATACTACTTGACTTAAGTCCAGATAGTATTATCATAAAAATAAAAATTGCAGTCAATTCATCAGACCTCCCCAGAGATTAGTAACTTAATTACTTCAAGTCACCTATAAATGGCTCCCTCAGATAGAACGTCAAGAGACTAATAGTGAGATGAAGACCATCTCCTTCTTTCCTTCTCCCACACCAGAGGTCAGCTTGGTTGGGGGCCAGTATCTAGAACACTAATCTAACCAAACATCATCATTTCTGATTGAGAGGACAGATTGGCTATTTTGGTTTCAAAACTACCTCAAGAATGTCAGACTTTTTGATGGTAGGATCAGGGCTATTTGTAGTCAGTATATTATTGAGACTCCCTAATCCAGGGTTCCTTCAGAATTTAGCTGCCATAAGCCTAAGGAATCTGGAGAGGTTGTACTAAGGGGACAACACCCGAAATGGTTTGGTGTTAAAGAGTCCAGTTTATTCTGTGACTCTTGATATCCCACAAAAGTAATAGCTGGACCCCCATTGATCAGGAGACATATTACAAGGACAAAGAGAATCAGAAATCAGTCTTGGTTGGAGTCAGGTTAGCTGAATATTAAAAAACTCTTAAGGCTACCAGAAGTCAGGTCAAGCCAGATTCCAGAAGCTAGACAATAGACACCAGACATTAACTGGCATCCAATTGGGCATTGGGGACAAAATTAAAGGAGATCTCAGGTTTTACTTAAGGGGACAGGTGGGCTGGGAAACCAGACGTCAGTTGAGAAAGAATTGTGCGAGTAGATCTTAGAATAAGGCTTGTATAGGTGAGACACTCAGCAGGTTAATGGTGCCAGTGAACAGAAGCATCAAAAGGAGCCTGATTCTAGGCTCTTTTCTCTTCAATCATTTTTATACTTCATTCTCAGTCACAAGTATCTACAGGAGATTTTTACAACAGAACCGCCATAACCTCCTGAAACAGAGGCTGCAGTCTCACAGCTGGATCCAGTTAAATATCAGACATTTCCCAAAGTATAAAAGATTCCTCAAAACACTACTTCAGGATGATATAAATGGTCAAATATGTTTAGAAATATTACAACCACATCCTCCTCAAGGAGATCCACAATGAACACTAACACATTGAGGATTTGAGGGGTCTTCCAGTAAAAGAACTATTTAAGTTTGTTTAGCTCCCAAATAGATTTGACTTGAGACCTTTTTTGGTGGACTACCCATCTTATGAAACTGGTTCCAAGGAACACCAGTTTGGAGACACTCTTCTAAAGGAACCTCAGGGACAGTCAAGGATCCACTGCCAGGAGGAGTCAATTCCTTCTGTGCCCTGTGGGGGTGCTGTATCTGCCCTCAGGTTATGCTCTGGACAGCTCATGGGGCACCACTTGATAAGACTGCAATGTGAATGACAGCCCTGAGTTTTCCATTCATCAGCCCTGCTTCTTTATGTATACAAGAGGTGGGAGAGTGTAATCATTAAGAAAATAGGCCACCTAGGTGCCAAGCCACGCTCTCCACTTAGGTAGAAAATCCCAGATAAAATAGTTATTCCCTCTGGGACTCAATATGTCCAAGTGGATAGTAATAATTTAGTAGTATAAAGGTGTGATAAATAATATGATGAATTTTTTAAATTTTTTTTTTAAAGATTTTATTGGGGAATTGGGGGAGGGGAACAGCGTTGGGGAATCGGGGAAGGGGAACAGACAAGTTGCTGTCTTTTTGTTCTTCAGTTTAGTTGTGGAGGATGTTGCTGCACTGTTGGTATCGTCATTGCGCTCTTCCCGGATGAGGCAGATCGGTCGCTGGCCTCTGGATGTCGCTCACTGTGGCTATTGGCAACTCACACCAGCTGCCAGCCGCTCACGCTGGCTGCCGGCCACTCACTGTAGCCTATGGCAGCCCACTGCAGCAGGGGCTGCAGCTACACCATCGCCGGGGCTCGCACAGCCCAGCTCCAGGTGGAGCCGTTGTTAGCTGTAGAGGGCAGTGTCACTGGCCCTCATGTGGGATCAGAACGGGGGCCGCTGGCATCCCAAAACCAGCGCTTAACCAATGCGCCACTCAGCCGACCCGAATGTTTAAATTTTAAAAAAAAATTATTACAGTAAGAGACACATTGCCATTAATTCCCCTCAAAATACTCCCCTTCACTTCAAACACACTTATCCCATCATTCTTGCCACTTTCTGAAGCAGTTCTGGAAATCGTCTTTCATGAGTGTCTTTAGTTACCCTGTTGGGGTTACCTCAATGTCCTAAATTGATTCAAAACATTTACCTTTCATGGTTATTTTGACTTTGAGGAAGAGCCAGAAGTCGCCTGGTACCAGATCCGGTGAATAAGGTGGATGAGGACACACCGTAATGTTTTTATTTGACAGAAATCGCCATACCAGAAGCAATGTATGACATGGAGCCTTTCCATGTTATCAAAGCATACAGTGAATGTTGCTGCTAAGTGCCATCCAACAGAAAGGCAGGGATCTGCAATACAGGAAGTGACACATCGAACCTTAGTAATAGCATGTGACAAGTTTCAACTTGTTGGGTGCAGTCAGTCGGGTGTAAGCTACAGTTGAGAGAAGGTGTGTTTTAAAGTGTGCCATAGGGCCGGCCGAGTGGCGCATTGGTTAAGCGCTGGTTTTGGGATGCCAGCGTCCCCGGTTCGGATCCCACATGAGGGCCAGTGACACTGCCCTCTGCAGCTAACAACAGCTCCACCTGGAGCTGGGCTGTGCGAGCCCCGGTGATGGTGTGGGCTGCAGCCCCTGCTGCAGTGGGTTGCCATAGGCTACATTGAGTGGCCCGCAGCCAGCGTGAGCGGCTGGCAGCCAAGTGTGAGCTGCCAATAGCCACGGTGAGCGACATCCAGAGGCCAGCGACCGAACTGCCTCATCCGGGAAGAGCGCAATGATGATACCAACAGTGAAGCAACATCCTCCGCAACTAAACTGAAGAACAAAAAGACAGCAACTTGTCTGTTCCCCTTCCCCGATTCCCCAACGCTGTTCCCTTCCGCCAATTCCCCAATAAAATCTTTAAAAAAATAAATAAATAAATAAATAAAAATAAAGTGTGCCATAAATCATCCTCCATCATGACAGTGCTCCATGTCACACATTGCTTCTGGTATATGGAAATTTCTGTCAAATAAAAACATTATGGTGTGTCCTCATCTACCTTATTCACTGGAACTTGCGACTTCTGGCTCTTTCCCAACATCAAAATGATTCAGGATATCGAGGCAGCCACAACAGCGCAACTAATGACACTCACAAAAGAGGATTTCCAGAACTGCTTCAGAAAGTGGCAGGAACTATGGGATAAGTGTGTTTAAAGTGAAGGGGAGTATTTTGAGGGGAATTAATGGCAATGTGTCTTTTATTGTAATACATTTTTTAAGTTTAAATATTCACCATACTTTTGATCACACCTACAATATTATACATTATATGCCATATGATATACATATAGTATATGTAAAAATAGTATAATAACTTAATAATATAGTTAGTTTTCATAGATTTGTTGTAAGGATTAAGTTAGTTATATAAAGCATTGAGAATTGTGCTTATAAGCATTACCTATTACTATCATAGTAATGATCATTACATTTTAGTATGATGGTGATCACAATGTAATGCTCATGTCTGCCATATTTATCTATGAAATCAATAGTTTTAAGAACATCAATTTAAAAAATATGATTGCCCTCCCTTGGTATATGCCCTCCCACAGTATCCCTACTATAAAAATCAAGGATGAGCTGGTTTACTTGTTTCACACGTGCAGCAAGTTTACAAGAAGAGATTTTGTTAATATTCGTATATTGTATCAAGCTAAACCTGAAACTCTCATCAGATTATTGTAGACTCTTAAGTGACTTGAGTTGTATTTGATGAGTTGTATTTGCTGCAGTCTGGGCATGAGGGTAGCGAGTGGGGCCACATCCTTGTATCATGATCGTGTCCAGCGTTCCTGCGTTGCCTCCCACCTGCAGCTTTCCCACAGCTGCTCCGTCTTTGGTCCCTGCCAATATCCACATCTTGGTGCTTTGTGCACCAGTTCCCTGAGGTTAGCAGTAGGTAGCAAACATAGTGCTGCTAGTGTTTCTTCTCTGTGATCTGTTATGTCATTTCCTTTCTTCTGTTTTCTTTTGAGACCAGTGGGGGGAAGTCTTCGCTAGGGGTCAGCCTATTCCTCCCTGTCCAGCCCTTCCATTCTCAGATTGGATTGTTACCCCTTAGAGACTGCCCCAGTGACAGTCAGTCCCCAGTGGTTCCTGGACTATAACACTAGAAATACAATTTTGAGTTAATTTTTAAGCTTAACTCAGGTGGCCTTTGACTTTTGGCAGTCAGCATCCTGAGGTCACTCTGTCCCAGGACCCTCTGTCATATCAGGCCTTCAGGTGAGCTTTTCAAACATATTCAACTCCCCAGACTGGCCTCTTGCAGAGCCAAATTCCTGGAATACAGCAGGTATGACAAGTTAATTTGTACCTAGAGATAAGAAGACTGAGTCACAGAAGGATAAATAGCTTCCAGCTATCAAGTAGCAGTGAAATTTGAATTCCATGAGAGCAGTTTCAGCTTAGATCGACTTCACAATCTAATTCTTGACCTGAAATTTAATCATTTCCATAGGCAAAGAGCATGTCAAGTACTGCTTCCCTTTCTTCAGTATCTTACACTTCCAGATTACTCCTTTGGGCGAATGGACTAGCAGATGGTGAGCTAGCAAGTTTTCCAAGTCAGAAATCTGTGTCTTTCAAAAGAAGGAATCTTCATGGCTTTACTGAAATAAAAATAGCAAGAACTGACATCTTATACCACTTTTAGAAAAAAGTAGCATATAAATAAATTTTAAGGAAATGTATTAAAGGAACTGGTAATGACTATCTTCAACGCTTATAAACACAGAAAACATGCACATGATTCACGAAGAAGGTACTCATATAGAAAAAGATAAGTGACACCAAATAAACAAGCATATACCAGGCATCAGCTATCCAGACTGCCTTTGTAATTGTAAGAGGTAGGTGAAATTAAACTTATTAAGAAGAATGGATGACCTACTGAGCTGCCATAGAGTTACTTACTACACTCACAGCTATGTGACGCTCAGATCAAATTATACACGTGAAAAAGAACTTTGAAAGTATGTTTGCAAAATTATCAGTCATTTTATTTGTTTTTAAAGGAGCTTTGAAATACAGTGAAGATCTATATTGGTAGAAATGGGCACACGTATGCAAATGTGGAAGCAGATGTGAAACTGGAGGGATGTGTCAGGATGTGAAACAGGGACCATACTGGAAAGTTAAATAAATAACATTACTTCTGTATAATGGAATCCTTTGCAGACTAAAAAAGAATGAGTCCTCCTTACATAGACTGATGAAAAACGTTCTCCAAGATGTTCTGTTAAGTAGAAATAAAGCAAGATACAAAAAAGTGTGTAAATATCGTTTGTGTAAAAAGCCGAATGCATACACACACACACTCACACACACACACACATGCATAAAATATCTCTGGAAGAAAATCTCAAGAATTATTGGCAGTAGTTAACTTTGAGGAGAGAAACTAGTAGGCAGTAAGGGTATGAGAGAGATTTAACTTTTCACTGATGACCCTTGTGTGTCTTTTAAATGTTTTACCATATACATGTGCTACCCATTCAAAACTAAATTTTAAAAAAGAAATATAATTGACACTAGATACAGGTAGATAAGATAAATCACTTGCAGAGGAACTCAATATAAATAAGAAAGTTGAAAGTCTCTGAGACTTCTAAATTGTTTTCAATGCATTTTTTCTGCTATATTATACCAAGTTTTAAAAACTTTTAAAAATCTCTTTTTCCTAGAAACCTAATATTGAACAATTATAAGATCGTTTTTTCCAAAAGAAAGGACAAGGTTGACCAATAATTTTGCCCAAGTTCTTATATATGATTACTATTATTTTCCTTTTATTACAATGCTTAATAATATATATTGTTTTTCATTTAAAAAATTCTCATTAGAAATATCTTTTTAAATTGTGCATGTAATTTGTCTTCACAAAGCATTACAGAATAAATTGTTGCATTAGAGGAAGCTTATTTTATAGCTTTTACAATACCTTGAATAGCTATTGTCTAGCTTGTATGAAAAATCAAATGGTCTTTGTTCTCAGAAACCAGAGTTCAAACTCCTAAATCATTTGGTTAAGAGGAATAGGAAACTGGTGTCTTCAAATTGTGAGATTTTATAGAGAAACCAAATTGTTTCAGGTTGAATTCAATGCTGGTTGTAAATTATATATATAACACTCCTGACCTCAGTGTGAGACAAGCTGAATTGTGTTTTCAAGAGTATTATGTGAAAAACACTACATATGTCACTTTTTCTCAGTTTGCTAATTATTAAGAAATATGCATGAAACTAATTAAAAATAAAAAATAAAAATAAAAAATAAAAAAAAAGAAATATGCAGTTTTCAGTGTTATTTGGAAGGGTAAGTCTTTCCTTTACCCCTCGTTCCGTGGCCACTCCTGCCACACACATTCCCTTCCACCATTATTTTAAATGATGACAATAACACATTTCTTATAGGTTTATTATGTGGGATTTTACTAAGCCATATCTAGAATTCTAGAGTCTAAACTGGATTAAATAAATCTCACAGAAAAGTCAGTGTTCACCTTCTTTATTTCTGCTAACGGAACTCCAATAAATGGCAATGATTTAAGTGCTCATTTACCAGAGTTTCAGAGGGTAACATCACCCATGTGTGTGTATAAAGGCTCCAGGGATGAGTAAATGCAGGGTGGATTGTCAGGCAATGGACTTCCCCACTCTGGGCTCTGCCATCTAGATCTAGATCCAGTGCACCTACCCGCCCACATGCAAACAAACAGCCAGCTGGTTGTGTTTTCATGTTTCCTTATGCACATGCTCTGATCTTCCCCATCTTTGGGGAAAGCTCCGGAGAAGCCAGGATTCCGCTGGAACAACAGAGAAAAGTTGGAAGTTATGTCCTGCCCCATCCATTCCCTAGCCCATAAGCCCCTTTAAACATAATGCTTTCAGGTAAATTTGTGATAATATCTATGGATGGTTTGATGAATAGGATTTTATTAGGGAGGGATGTCAGGCACTTTTACAAGTAATGCTGTCTGTAGATGATGTTTACATACACAAAAAGACTTAAATGTCGCTTTTCAAATTGGTTTGTCTTTTCAATTTTTTTTTAAAGGTATGACATTGGCATTTGCAGGAACATATTTGATGGTGAACTTTGCTCCAAATATAACTCAGGCTATCTCCGCAAGAACAATACAGTATTACTTTGTTGGTTGGCAGTTCCTGATCTATGTGGTAAGAATTCTAAAAATTTTACTATAGCAGAAACTATGTTATCTAGACCACTGGTACATGCACAATGTTAGAGAACTAATATCTTTTCTTCTCAGCATTATTGTCTCATTAAAATATAAACATATTTGACCAGTGCCAAAGTATTTGTAACTAAGTCAGCAATAGAAGCACCCCAGTTTCCCAGGTAGCCTAGCCTTGGGGGTGATCCATCACTAGAACAATTTCCACAACGTTCAATCTAGCAAATTTTAGAGCAACATGTTTTAAGACAACTCAAAAAAACAAACAAAAAAAAACCTTCTTCCCAGGGCAAAAGGAAATACCTAAAGACATATTTTACTTCATTGAATTTTATTCAAGATAGATATTCTCTTCAAAAAAGCACTTATTGAGACCAGTGCAACAGATCAGCTCTGGAGAAGCAGACAGCAGTAGGACATACTGAGAGATGTGTGAAAGAAAGAATGGAATAGGCTGATACAGAAATTTGAATCACTGATTGGGATATTTTATTTGAAGCATTGGCTGTGTCCAGTGGATCTAAAAAGAAAACATGATTGAAATGGTTGGTATGTATCTTGTTACAGAAGTCAGTTTAGATGGAGAATAAGAATATTCTAGGAGGGGGCCGGCCGAGTGGCGTGGTGGTTAAGAGCTGGCTTGGGAAGCCAGTGGCCCCGGTTTGGGTCTCACATATGGGGTCCAGTGACACTGCTCTCAAAAAAAAAAAAAAAAAAAAAAAGAATTTTCTAGGAGGACAGGAAGTAAGAAGAAAACTGGGATAGTCTAGATGAGCATTTAACCAAGAACTGGATTGGCAAAATAGTTGTGAATTCAGTAAAAAGATTCAACGCACACAGAGTCATATATTTTTAGGATTAGACGTGGCCTCAAAAAACTATCTGCTCTAGTCCTTTGCCATTAAAATAGGTAAAATAGTATTATCCTACTTTATACACCTATTATTTAGAAGTGTAACACGGGCATGTGCAGGAACATAGTTACTGGTGAACATTGCTCCAAGTGTAACTCAGGATTATTACAGCAGAAACTGCATGGTGTTATATTAAATTGTCTAGCAGTTCCTAGTCTATGTGACAAGAATTCTATGTATCCTATCATCTCTGATATATAATTCTGACCACTGGAACACAAATGTTTACAGATCTTTTCTGTTTACATCTCCTCCTGTACTCCTTTCTCTTACTCAACAAAGATACTTAGATTTCTCTGTTAGAGAAATCTTTAATAAACTATCCTATTTACTTTCCACTCACCACCAAAAATTTTATTCCCCTGCATGTTCTCAGTTCCAATTCATTCCTTATTCATTATAATCTAGTAGATCCCAAGCTGGCTGAGTGGTGCAGTAGTTAAGAGCTGGCTTGGGACACCAACGGCCCTGGTTCGGATCCCACATATGAGAGCCAGTGACACCGACCTCTAAAAAAATAAATAAAAAAATGATAGTAATCTAGTAGATCTCTCCCTACAAATTGCCAATGGAATTGCCTTTTTTGGGGGGAGGTGGGGGGTCCTTATTCTTCTTGAACCTTGTATAGCATTTACTTGTGGCCCATCATCATCTCCTTGAACTCTCCCTTCTCTGGCCTCAGTTTGTTTTCCTTGTTTCTCCTCTTCCTTGCTGACTATTCTATCCCAGATTCTTGGTGGTCACCTCCTTCTCTTCTGCCAACCACTCTTACCTATTCACGCTAAATAGTCATCCAGGTTTTCTAGGGTGACCTCAGTGCCCACCCCACCATCATCCTTTAAAAAGACTTCCAAATCCAGAACTGCATTTCCTTCCCAGTCCTCTTCTGAGCTGCAGATCTATGTTTTCATCTGTCCACTGATTACTCATCTCTGCCTGGGTGTCTCATAGGTTCCTTAAATGTAACATCACAAAACACTGAACTCAATATGTTCTCCCCTAAACTCCATCCTCTCTTATATTGGAAGGCTCCCCCTACTCCTGCCCTCCATCAACTTTTAGGACTGGACTTCCCAATTCTGGTTAGCCTTCCTCAGGTCTGTCATATTTTGTGTCTCCTGCCTGCCCCATGTGTCTTCCTACTTGTCCAACATACCCAGTCCTTTAACTATCACAGCTTTCATCAATCAAATCTAGGAACTAGAAGGACTTGTTGAGTATTTCATGATAGTCTAAACTTGAAGTCCTACCAACACATTGTTATTCTTTGCCTACAGGCAAAACAAATTCTTCATCCAGTGAAAAAAGCATCACATAGTTTATGACCAGAAAATTAATAGCCTAAGTTGAAACCTTTGGAAATTAAAGATACATGAGGACTTATTTTTTTGGAATAAACAGCATTGTTTGATGATGATGTATCTTATATTATTTTAGCACTAGAGAAAACATTTGAAAAGAATAAAACTATTTTTTACTAAACCTTATATTTCCACCAAAAAAACTCTCAAATTCATTGCATTTTGCCATTTTCAAAAGCCAGCTCTTAAATTCATTCATTCGTTTATTCACTAATTCATTCAATGTATTAGTCATCTTGGGTAGTAAGTGTAATTCCTGTAGCAGGAATTTTACAGTCCTGGGAGACACCCATACTGCTATAAAATAATGAAAGTGTATTTGAAAGTAAATGTCACCAAAAAATGTAAATAATTCCAGATATTTATAAGATAGCATAAAATGAGCTTTTAATAAAGTCACAATTGAATAACATTATTGGCATTAGACTCTAAAAGGAATAGATCTATATTATCTTAGTTTGGAATTTAATGTGTTATATGTTGCATCTCTAACAACTCTAGAAGTTATCAATTATATACTAAGATCTTCAGCTGAAGTTTGGTTTAAATCTGTTAAACATCTATGTAATTAATATTTAATCCTTCAACATGGCAGATTCTGTGCTTTTTCTGCAAACCATGGCTACAAAGATCATAATTACAGTAATTAAGTCTATTCTTTGAAGTATCATTCATCTAACTGTTTCTGTATTTCTCTGTGTATAAAAGCAGTACCTAAATGGCCTTTCAGGACTGATTGGCTAATAAGATGAACAAAAATATTTTAAAGTCTGAAAAAGTTTTACATTTCTCAAAAGGGGATTGTAAAATTGTATTACAACCTGGCTAATAGCATCTCCTTGTCTCATGTGTTTACCTGTACCAGATGTATATCCGTTTTACCTCTAAAGCTTATATGAAGTGGAAGCCTCAGACACAGGCCCAGGAGCCTGTCCTCTGAGCTGGTTGTCTTGGGCAGGAAGAGGATTTGAGACGCCCGGTATCTACTTTCCAGTAAAGAATGAAGTTTCCTTTGCTTACACACTGAAACAGCCTTTCTTAACCTGTACTCAGAGGGGTAGTCCCACCTAGTGCTTGCCCAAAAGCAAGCAAACAAAGCGAGTAGGTTTTCCAGGTCAAACCAGCTTGGAGAAATGCTGTGTAACATGGCCCCCACTGACAAATTCATCATCTAGAAGTGCTTTAGGAAAGAGACAGGCTTAATTTTGTTAAATCTGCATGCCCCAGGCTTATGCGACCATGGGGCCCTTTTCTGGAAGGCCCTTTTGTTGATTAACACCTATTAACTGCAGAACCGCATGAGGAAATGCAGCCCTAAGCCTCAATTACTTTATGTTCTTTGGCAGGCTTGAATGTAGCCATTTTGCCCACCCAGATTTTCCAACCAACTATTCAAATTGAAACCTCTGTTGTGAGCACAGAATCCTTCACAAAATAATCTGCATGGTGCTCATTTTCCCTCTGCCAGACAAAAAATTAAATCAGCAGAAGTAGGGACTAAGCCTGTCGTTTGGTGTAATTCTATACCCCAAAGCCGATTATTAAGTCAGCCTTTCTGGCAAAGCTGCTTCAAAACCCACCACCAGGTGTGAAAAACCTAAAGGGAGAAAACTGTGTTTTCATAAGACCGCAATATCTATCGCATGAGGTTCATTTGCTTTGTTGTCTGAATGCAAATAGCCCTGGCAGGCCTGCCCTGGGCCACGCTTCTGCAGCCCCAGCCGCCAGCACTCCCTGAGCAGGCTGAGCCCTGTGTCTAGTTGACTCCTTTCTCTCCTTTACCTGCACAACAGCCCCATACATTGGCAGATAGGGAGACTGAGGTCACTAAAATACTAAGTGGCAGAGCCAGAATTCAACACCAGGCAGTGCATGTCTGGTGTAAGCAGTCCAGTTCATTTCACGACACACCTCTCTATGCAGTATTAATGAAAGCTGACCACCAAGGATCAGATCTTTGTCCAGACTTCACCTTAGAGAGAACCTTTGCAGAGATCATTTCTTATGGACAAGGAAGGCATATCAAAGGCTATACTTTCAAGAAAGAACTTGAAGAGACAAGATGAGGTGAACGTGGGCTCAGATTTTTATACTGGAAGTGGGGCATCCATGGTGAAATTGTGTGTGTCTCTTTTGCCACATCATTCCATGGACTGCCAGTGCTCCTTTTACCACTGAAAACAGGGTGAGAGTGCCTTTAAATCTAATTATATTAGAGAACCAATCCAGAAAACCTATATAGAATGAATTCAGAAAACTCATCCCAAAGATTCTGGTCCTCTAGAAAGGCTTCAGGTACCAAAACCTAAATTACTATTTTATTTATTCCATAACAAATTGTCACAAACTTAATGGCTTAAAACAACTGAAGCTTATTAACTTACGGTTTTGAAGGTCAGAAATCTGATACCTAAAATAAAGCTATTGGCAGGGCTGTGTTCCTTGTTCCTGCCTGTAGGGGAGAATCTGTCCCCTTGCCTTCTCCAGCTTCTAGAGGCCATCAGCCTCCCTGACTAAGGTCTATCTCACATTACATTTCTCTGTGGCCACAGCTGGAAAGGTTCTCGGATTTGAAAGACTCGTGTGATTATATTGGGCCCATTTGGATAATCCAGGATAATCTCCCCATATCAAGATCCATAGCCTTAAACACATCTGCAAAGCCCTTTGCCATGTAAAATAACATAAAAGTTCCAGAGATTAAGACATGGACATCTTTGGGGAGCCATGATTCTGCCTACTAGAACTGCATCACTTCACCCCTCTGAGCCTTGGTTTCCCCATCTGTGAAATGGGGATCATATTAACACCTACCTCTTAAAGTTGTTCTGAGGACTCAGTAAACTGGTACAAGTAAAGCACGTGGTAAGCACGCACTAAGTGCTGTTATTTCTGGCCTCTGAGAGAACAATCAGCAAAGCAGCCTCTGCCTGGGTTGCAGCAACCTGCAGAAATCACAGTTCTTTAATACTGATATTTTCACAGAGGGGAAAAATGTTGCTAGAAAAAAATTAGCGTTACTTCATGCTGCTTGAATATTTTATTCCTGGGAGTTTTATGACCTCTTGCCACAAGACAGAACCCAGAGCATCCAGTCATTCTGTGAATAATTGGAGCTCATGTTTTGTTTATCTGAAGCTACAGAGATGGAATTTACAAAAAGGTCATACAGGATTTTTAGAACTGATAACTACTCTCATCCCCCCCAAAAAATATTAATAATTAGTACATTAGTAGATTTAGCTAACATGCTCTCTGTGTTAGCGCAGGAAGAACTTTTTTCTCCCCAACAGTGCATACTTGGTCCCCAGTGCTGCTGTGAGTGGTGACTGTATCACATGAGAAATGGAAGCCGGTGGCTGAGCAGAGACCCCGCCAAGAGGGATATTTCTGTTCACGATGAATTGTACAGAGGCTGGGACACCCAGTGTTGTTGTTTTTTATTTTTATTTTTTTTGAGGGTAGTGTTACTGGCCTTCATATGTGGGACCGAACCGGGGCTGCTGGCTTCCCAAGCCAGTGCTTAACCACCACGCCACTCGGCAGGCCCGACACCCAGTGTTTTGATGGCAGCTTTTAGGAAGGCAAAGAGATAGGAATTTAATAGCTTTTGTAACACCTTGATTAAATTGAAGACCTGGCAAGTAAGTTTCATAAGGAAAGTTAAAATAATTGGTTTAATTTACCAGGAAAAGAAAAGACAAAGGGATGAGTTCATCTTTCATATTCAATAGAAAGGTTTTTAAATAAGGAAGATAAAGTCCTGCTGCTTTCTGCCCCCACAGAGGATTTAAGGAAAAAACAAACCAGCAAACAAAACCTTGGAAAGAGCAGAGATTTGTGTTGACTTACAAAGGGCTCCACAAGTAAAATGCATCCTGAAAGTAGTAAAGTCCCTAACTCTAATTTTTAAGAAAAAAACTAGTGATGGTATTTTTACTTGTCTGATGCCAGAAAAGTAAGCATTCATATTTATGATTTCAGTCCATGGATACGTCTCTTTTCAAAAAAATAGCATTGCTTCAGGTTATCTTAAGAACCTCAAAAAAGAAAAAAGTTAAAACAAAAAGTAAAATCAAGAACTCAAAATTACACTAGCATTTTCTCAAGGGTAGGAACATTTTAGCCATTCAGTCAATATTTATTGAATATTCAGTTTATAAGACATTAGGCCTGTTTTTTGGGAAGTTATTCATAATAAATTTCAGGTATAATGTACTCATTAATTCCATAAATACCTACTGAGTGACCAACTGTGTGCCAGGCATTGGAGACGGAGTGGCAAACATGAAAGATAAGGCCCGTGTTCTCATAGAGCTGATGTGCTGGTGGGGGAGACAGACAAGAAACACATAAATACATGAACAAGAAATATGACAGATGATGATAAAATGCTCTACAGTAGCCAGCTGACATCACAGACATGAGAGGATGACTGGGTGTCTCTGTTAGAACAGAGTGATTCTGGAAGACTGCTGGGAGGAGGTAACATTTAAGCTGAGAGTTGAGTGACTAGAAGAAGCCATTATGCAAAAATTAGGGAAGGGGCATTCCAGGGAGCACAAACAGTCAGTGCAAAGGCCCAAAGGCAGGAGCAAGCTGGGGACTGCAAAGAACTGGGGTGGGGGGTGAGAGGTGGGGAGGACATTGTGGCTGGTGCAGGTTAGACCATCCAGGAGCGAGCTGCACAAGATGAGGTCAGAGAAGTCGGCAGGGGCTTCATGATCCAGGACAGAGTTTGGATTTTATTCTTAATGTGATAGGAAATCATAGGAGGTTTAAGAACAACTGGATCTAATTTATATTTTTACTACATGTATTATCCTGGATGAATCTCATAAACATAATGCACAGTGAAAAAAAGCAAGTGAAAACAATATGATTCCATTTGTATAAAGTCCAAAAATATGCACAAATAGAGTGTTTGGAGGATATACAGAAATGTAATAAACTATAAAGAAATTGAATGATAAACACAAAATGCAGTACCATGGTTCCTGGGGAAGTCAAAAGAGATGGGGGTGCAATTGGAGAGGAGCACACAACAGACTTCAAATTTATTGGTCGATTCTCTTTCTCAGGTTGAGTGCTTGTCAGATCACTGTAAATACCTTATATGTATATCTTATATATTCTCTGTGAATGAAATGTTTCATTATCCAAATTGTGTTTTTCAATGATTCCTCTGTCTGCTCAATGGCTGGATTGTAGAGAGGCAAGAGTAAAATCAGGGACAAATGAGGAGCTATTGCAGTAGTCAGACAGAGTGGCAGGGAGTGAGGGAAGGGAGAAGTGTGGTGATGTCACTTGCTGAGAAGGTAAAGGCCCTGGAAGAACAGTTAGGGAAGGCAGGCAATCGAGAGGAAAGTGTTCCCCATACTTGTGTGATATGGCTATTAAACATGCATGTGGAGATGTCAAGTAGATAGTGGGATAAAAGAGACTTGAGTTGCAAGGTCAGAGCTGGAGATCCAGATTGGCATAGAGGCGATGTTAGAGCTCTGAGTCTGGATGGCTAAGTCTTGTTATATTCCCAAATATTTATAATTGTCTTTAGAATTCCAGTCATGTTACCCTCAACTGTCATATGAGAAGAGCTTCAAAGTTAAAAAGAGAAGCGTGGCATTCTTAATACCATACATCGAATAATTTATACTTTATTCTTTTTCATCTCTTTTTTTATTTCTAGATTTTAGAAATACTAATTTTCTGCATTCTCCTGTATTTCCATAAAAGAAAAGGAATGAAGCACATTGTGATTCTGCTAACCCTGGTGGCACTTCTAGGTAAGGATATATTTTGTTTTCTAATTTTCTAATCTAGCCATACTGTCATAAAAGAGATCTGAAGGAAAATACTCAAGCATTCTATTCCTTTCTCATTGTTTCTACTTTCCAACTCTGATCTATAGAAAGAAACTGAGTCTCAATTATGCAAATTTATTTTGCATGTCCATTGCTACAAGTGGTATATGTTTAATTCTTTTGAAATATATTTAAGGATTTTTACTTCTTGGTAATTTTATTTGCTCTCTGACAATTTGAGGATTTTTTTTTCTTAGTAATTAATTGAAAAATATAAAAGCAAACAAATGAACCCAATAGACACTTTTGTATCAGGAATCACTTATCAAGACCTATCCTGTTTACATTTTTAGAAAAACCTTTAAAATATGGCTAATGAGAAAGATAACTATAAGCAGTATGATTTTCTTAAATACATTTCTTTGATTCATTATTTACCTACCCATTTCTTTTATTTTTCCAGAGGCACCTTATAAGACTTGAAAACTGATGCTTAGATAAGCCCACTATATATTTTAAATCTATCCTCTCTCCCTCCCTCTCTCCTTCTCTCTCTCCCTCCTACACCTCCTCCTCCTCCTCCTCCTCCTCCTCCTCCACTTCCTCCTCCTTCTCCTCCTCCTCCTCTCTCTCTCTGTCTCTCTCACACACACACACACACACACACACACACACATACACATATATGTTCTCATATATATCAACACTAGAAAAACTCACTAGCCACTTGGGAAATCCCCTTTGTAATTCTTCCTTTGTCTCTCCTTTGTCAATACGATTACCTATACATTGTGTGTTGTTTGCTATGACTTTGTACGTTTACTTATACCACTGCGACAGGTTGCAGCCCCACATTAATGAAGTGCTGGAGCTTTCATTTTTTCATTTCATCAACTCATTCTTGCCTTTGAATTGAAAGATTTGTATTTGTGATAGTGACTTACAGAAACAAATTTACTCTATAACATATTCAGGTATGCTGTTGATCAAAAGAACAGAAAAAGTATTTTATATTTCTTTTCTTCCAAATTACCAGATACGGAGAACAAAAACAAACAACTAAGGGAGAAAATGTGCATTACATAGGAAAATATTGAAAATAAAGAAAATTTTAAATAGGAAAGTAAGATAATAGAATTAAGATCATATATATCAGTGATTATAAATGTAAATAGGGTAAGATTACCCAGTAAAAAAGGAAGATTCCCAAATGGACTCCATAAAAATTCCCAGCTCAGTTCTGAGAAAGATTCTGAAATTGGATTCAGCCAGTTTGCTCTGGTTCAGCTCTGTAACAGCAAAATAGCACCCTTTTTGACTGGCCTTTGCTGATGGTAAAATATTTTGACTTCATTAATAAATTTCATATAAAACAAGGTAACTCAGATTGAAACTAAAAGGAAGCAGAAGTTCATGACATTACTATTTAAGTTAAAAACAAAGCAGAAGCATTAAATGCAACAAAGGATCCTGGAGCCCCCTCCCCCTCTCCCATAAGAGGAAAAAGGCATTCAGGAGACTCAGGCAGCAGCTATTTCAAAAAACATGTTAACAGAAATATAAGAGTAGGAGACTTCTCTTAACTCATAGAAGGTAAATAGACAGAAAAATATGTAAGTATAGAGAAACTGAATACATAAGTTTGATCTGGCAGCTGCACTGTAGAACTCTAAATCCTGAAAACAGGGAATACACCTTTTAAGTACCTATGTGATGTTTACAAAAGTTGATCGTATAACTGACCACAAAAACATCCTGGGTAAGCTCCATGAAGTTGAATTAGTGCAGACCACATTCATAGAGCACAATGAAATAAAAACAGAAAATAATAACAAAAATAGAAACCAGTAAAACCATACCACCTAGAAATGTTAATACTACTCTTAACTGCAGCTGGGCCAAAGTAGAAACCAAGATTTCATTGCAGCATATAGTTTTTTAATTACTCTGAAAACATTTAATATTAAACCTATAGTTCATAGCTAATGTTGTATTCAGAAGGAAATTCATTGCTTTAAATGTAAGCACTCAACTCAAGAGTTAGGGGAAAAAACACTGAAATATTGGCCTTAAACAAAAATCCAACCAGATATTTCTCCAGCAAAATAGGTTTATTTGGGAACAACAAAGAATTGCAATCTGGAACATCCAACCATGGAGGGCAATGTGCCAGTTCACTAAAACAAAGGAGAGAAAACTGTTTTATAGAGAGAGGTAGCTGGGAGGGCTATTACAATGATCTCTCTTTTGTACTTTGTAATCCAGGTAGGGTGTAATCCAGGTAGGGTCTGGCCTCCCTACTTCATTTTAAATCAGGTTTCTGTTTATGAATTCTTTTTATTTTTTTTATTATTATTTTTTTTTTTAGCTGAGCCATCCTGCCACCTGTTGGCAGCTCAGTAGCTGCTCAGCTCGGGCTGGGCATTGAACTGATGTTGCTCAGAGCTCAGCTCGCTCTCTTGAGCGAGCTCTTAACCAAATGAGCCACTCGGCCTCCCCATGTTTATGAATTTTTTTTTATAGAAATAAAGCTGAGGCAAGCAGAAAGGAGCAATTAATGAAGATAAAGGCAAAAATATATGAAATAGAAAACAGAAAAGCAATGCATTGATAAACCCAAGAATCAGTTCTTAAAAGACAATAAAATAAATCCTTTATAAGAAAAAAGGGGAGAAAATACCCCAAATTAGAAATAATACATATATATATAATGAAAATAAATATGAAAACTTTAATAAGTCACTTATTTTTTAAACAAAAATAACTATGGAGGAAATGGAGGAGTTGTTCAAAAGTTACATCCTTAAAAGAGCCAATCCTATACTTCCTTTTATGTTCAACCTAGAACCAGGCCTAGACTTTCTTTCACTTTCAACAGTGTCTTTAAATCTTTAAGGAACAGATTATTCTTATGTTCAAACTATTTGGGGACATAAGAAGAAAGTTTTCATTTTTAAAAATCAGTATAAATACGAATCCCAAGTAGCGCATGAAATACTGCAAACAACAAAACAGAGAGCATTTTGATGGTTGCCAGATGGGAGGGGAGTTGGGGGTGTGTGAAAAAGGGGAAGGGATTAAGAAGTACAAATTTGTTGTTACAAAGTAGTCATGGGAATGTAGGGTATAGCATAAGGAATATAGTCAATAAAATTGTAATAACTGTATGGTATTTGATGGGTACTAGATTTATTGGGATGATAGATGGGAGGAGGTTTGGGGGCAGGGTAAAAAAGGTGAAGGTATTAAGAAATACAAATTCGTAGTTACAAAATAGTCATGAGGATGTAAAGTATAGGGAATATAATCAACAATATGGTAATAACTGTACCAGGTGGGCACTAGTCAGAGCACTACAGCACAAAAAAGATGGGAGTATGACTAGTACTCTTTAGTTGGCAGTCTGCCAGCGTATTTCAGAACAGTGGTTATCAACACAGGAATTCCCTCAGGCAATTTTCCTAAAAAAATAGGCAGAGTGATATACAAAGATTTATGTTCAAAGATATCCATCATAGCCTCAAAAAAATAGGTACAATCCAAATATCCAAGAATGGGGAATTACCAAAATAAAGTATATATTCATACAAAGTAATACAGCTGCTAAAAATCATGGTTTATAATACTTAATGGCATAGAAAATAACTTAATGGCAATAGAAAATAGGTTTCTATGTAGTATGTACTGTATGATTCACATATTATGATATATTCATACTTGAATATAGAAAAATAACTACAAAAATAATTCCCAAATACTAAGAGTGATTTGGGGATGAGTGTTGTGATTACATGTGATTTTCATTGTTCTTTCCAGGCTTTTCTGCATTTTCCAAATTTTCTTAAATGAACACATATACTTTTATAGTTTAAAAAGTAAGCTTAAAGATTATTCATAGTGCCGGCGGAGTGGCGCATTGGTTAGGAGTTGGCTTGAGACGCCAGCTCTGAGCAGCAGGGCCCCGGTTCAGATCCCACATATGAGGGCCAGTTACGCTGCGCCTTCTATAGCTAAGATGGTGAACAACAGCTTGACCTGAAGCTGGGCTGCTGTGAGTCACCGGCAACGGCGTAGGCTGCAGTGGGGCTGGCCGGCAGCTGATGTGAGCTTTGGCGAGTTGCCATGAGCCGCTGTGAGTGGCTGTCCAATAGCCGGCAAGTGCCTGCCTCACCGGGGAAGAGAGCAATGATAATACCAACATGGGCCAGTAAAGTGACGTCCTCCACAACTAGACTGAAGAACAAAAGGACAGCAACTTGTCTCTTCCCCTTCCCTGATTCCCCAATGCTGTTCCCCTCCCCCAATTCCCCAATAAAATCTTTAAAAAAAATAAATTATTCATAATCCCAGTATCTAGAGGTAACCACTGATAGTATCTTCACATAGTTTCTTCTACCTTTTTTCTGTGTATACATAGAACTTTCTATTTTTATATATACAACATTAGAATGAGACTGCATTCAAACATTCAAATTTTGTATTTCCTCTTGTCCTCGTCAACCTCCTCAAAAAAAAACTTTGAAAAACTCAACACTAGTCTAGAAATAACTTGCCAGGTTACAATAAATACTGATTAATTCAGTTGGTGATTGTGCATGCTTTGAAAATATAATGATTAACTGCAGCAACTGATAGTTGGTTTAGCTGTTTAATAAACAATTCTAGTTTTGTTTTTGTTTTGTGTTTAAGTGTAATTTAACATCATCAGTTGATGGTTGAATTAGATGTATTTTTTTTAATTAGATGACCTTTAAGGGCCTTTGCAATCCTGAGGGTCTGAGGCTAATGGAACTGTGTTCAACTGCTTCCCCATTAATGATCCTTTGGGAAATGAGGCTATCCAGGCCAAGACCGTAACCTCATTGTGCTCTAATCACAAGAAAGTGTTTGGGAGGAAATGGAGGTCCCTCAAGAGCTAACCTTACAAACTTAAACTAACAAGTGACACTCCTCTCTCTAGATATTTAAAATCCCTGGATTCGCTAAGATATGACTATTATAATCTGTAGAAAATAGGTAAACAGATCAAGTCAAAAAATATTTTAACATGAAGAGGGGCCTGGCTCTAAGGGCCTCTTTGTCCTGATTGAGGACTTGTTTTCAGAATTTATCACCTGGTCTCCTCTGTTAATTATGACTTTTAACGGCAAATGCCTATTTTGGAAGTGTGCCCTAATACACCTCAAGTTAAAGTATATTTTCCGTTTTTGGACAAGGATGGTATGGAATGCTTTTCCTCATTGGCCATTACTTGCTAAAATATATAAATACACACACACACACACACACACACACACACACATATACCCTTTTCAATAAAGTTCAGATATATTATGACCAGGTATCAATAGCAATAAAAATAGCATTTCTCATTCACATTTCCTTTCAGTTATAATTATTTTTGATTTCATGTAAAATTATTATTATTATTATTTTTAAAGATTTTATTGGGGAATTGGGGGAGAGGAACAACGTTGGGGAATCAGGGAAGGGGAACAGACAAGTTGCTGTCTTTTTGTTCTTCAGTCTAGTTGCAGAGAACGTTGCTTCACTCGCCCATGTTGGCATCGTCATTGCGCTCTTCCTGGATGAGGCAGATCGGTCGCCGGCCTCTGGATTGTCTCTCACCATCACTATTGGCAGCTCACGCTGGCTGCCGGCCGCTCACGCTAGCTGCCGGCCTCTCACTGTAGCTTATGGCAGCCCACTGCAGCAGGGGCTGCAGCCTACACCATCTCCTGGGCTCGCACAGCCCAGCTCCAGGTGGAGCTGTTGTTAGCTGTAGAGGGCAGTGTCACCGGCCCTCATATGTGAGATCCGAACCCCACGCTGGCTGCTGGCATCCCATAACCAGCTCCTAACCAATACGCCACTCGGCCGGCCCTCATGTAAAATTATTTTTAAATTTTCTGTACGTTTCAAGTAAGTTTTGGAATTATTGTTAACAGTAATTTTAAGGGACCTAGGACAAAGAGAAAACACTTTTTCCTACAGAAACATTGTTTCCAGAAAATGCTCATTGCTTTCAAATTGATATATATAACCTTATCAAGTCATTTTTTCTTCATTGCTATTTGGAGCCAAAGAAAAATTTGTTCTCATAAGGGATAGGTTCCTCTTTAAGCATAGAAAATAAGTAAACATGCTTATGTAAATCTTAGATTTATAGTTCACAACTCTGAGAAATAAATACTCAGCTCTGATCCAGCTACCTATTAGCATCTTCATCAAAAAAATTTTTTTAATGAAACTTCTAGGCTTTTACTAACAAAGGGTTCATACATAGACTAACTACAACTCTGAGTAAACTCACAGAGTGAGTTGCTTTTCACTTTCCAGTCTTCTCATCTCTTTGGCTTTAAATTTTTTCAGTATAGCTTAATAGTTATTTTCCCATCATGTCACATGGACAATCTGATTTTTCTTATCTCCTCCCTTCATTGCTTCTCCTTTCTCATCTACTAGTAATTATAACCTCTGTAGCACCCTTTCATCAATTAGGGCTGGAAAATAAGCATCTTGCACCAAAGATAAAACACACGCAGTCACACAGCAGATCACTAGCACAGAAGATCACTAGAAGCAAATCTAAAGTCCATCAGTCTCAGCAACAGGGCTACTGCTTGGCTAGTGTTACGTCCTACCCTTCACATCTCACAACAGATTTCATTCTTAAAGCATAATTGGGGTACTGACTACTCGACCATGTAAATTTAAGATATTTGTAATCCTGTCTCAAATATGAATTTTATTTATGTTCTTTGTTTTCTTTTTCAGCCTCATTGACTGTTATTTCAGTAAAAGCTGTTTCAAGCATCATCACTTTTTCTGTGACGGATAAAATGCAACTAACTTATCCTATCTTCTATATCATGTTTATCATCATGATAGCATCTTGTGTTTTCCAAGTCAAGTAAGTTAGCTCCTATATCCTCACTATCTTTCAACATTTCTGTGCTTTTCTCAGTATTTATCTTTATTGGCTTTAGATAATAATTAAAATTAGATGCAACTGATTTCGAAGAGTGAAGGGTCTGCAGCTTATCCTCAGCCAACATGCCTTGCTTTATCCTTCGCATCCAATGAGAACTTTTTACTAAGCATTGCCTTCACATCTTGTGAGTTCTAAAGTGCAGCCATAATCCAGCTAAGTACACTTTGATACTTTCCTGATGCTCTCCTGCTTGTAATTAATACCCGTTGTACACAGGTTGTCATTAGCAATAAATCAAAGGGGCAGGTCCACATCCAGGATTTCATTCTAAGTATAGGAAATACATGAACCCTTCACCTTCACTTCTTAGCTCATGCTCATTAATTGCCCAGGGATGGACAAAACCAGACGTTTGGCCGGGAGGGAAATCCTTTCCTCAGAACTTTGCATCTTTGGCCAGCATTTGCTTTGTACCCATGGGATTGCGGAATGATTGTTTTATGTTTCTCTTGGGGCCTAATAGTGGTGACATGGAACATTTTAAATTTCTGCTCTTCTCTCCCCCTACCTCCATCTGCTCCAATTGCTTCCCCTCCATGCTACATTATGATTATGCCTTTGCCTGCTAGGTTCCCTTGAGTCAACCAGAAAGTTTTCTGTTTACCCCAAAATGCTATGCAAAAGCACCATCCCAGCTTTAGCTAGGAAGTCAGAGCCCAAACTAGGGAAGAGAATAGTTCCTTCCTTAGGTGCTAGAAGTAAAGTCCAAAGGTTATGGGTTGGATATAAGCCCTGTTACAAGGAGTATGGAGAATTACTGAAGAAACCCAATATTTTGTCACTGTTTCATTTGTCATTTCCTTATGAAACTGAAAGTGTTTCTAACATGTGAATCTTGCTATTTTGTTTCATCTCTCTTTCTTCTTCTTAATTAATCAGTACTATTATACTATCTTTTGGAATTTGGTGATTAGCATCATTATCTTTAAACTATGCTTTATAAATTTAGAAGGCAGATACAATTGAAGGTAATCTGCATTCTTACCACCTTTGTTTCAGTCCCTGCATCTTTCACACTAAAACTATATGAACCCACTAGAGCTGTGGAAGTGTAGCTTTCAGCCCTGGCTGCCCACTAAAATTACCCAAGAAGGTTCGTTTACATGTATATATGTACATGCATGTAGACATGCACATATCTACATGCCTGCATGTATACAAGCTCATGTGTACATACACACCTGCACATGTGTAGATGCATGTACAGGTGCATCTTGGGCTACCCGCAAAAGAAATTGTTTTCAATTGCTCAAAAATAGGGCCTGAGTAAGCTTTAGTGCTTTTTAAAAGTGCCCAGGCGATGTCAGTGCAATACACTGCTTTAGACAAAGTTCTAGTCCATGACCGGGCAACATGGCGTAGTTGTGAGAATCTGAATTATGTTGGTGGCCAAAGTGAGAAGCTGAGTTCCCACATGTGCTCTGCAGCTGGAGTCATCAGCATTGTTTTTGAAACATTAAACATTCCTTTACTTCTCCATCTTCTTTCTTGGCACGTGCCATGTCAATGCATACCTATACTATTCCCCAGATAGGATATTTAACAGATTCTAGGGTCTATCGTAATGAATCAACCCCAGTGTGATACCAGTCCAGCAGCTTGAATCGCTTCCAACTCAAACTTCTGTGGCCTCGGAATATGATTAATTGCTTTTCATTGTTACTGTTGTTGGTTTAAACAGACCATAAAACCTGACATCTGATCTCATACATCAGATGCATATAAGCTGTGATTGCTGATTGGAAATGCCCTTTTACTGCACTTCCTTTCTCTTTGTAGTTGTAGCTAAAGAACAAGCATTTCTTGATATTATTGTTAACTTTTTGCTGAGCATCTCTTAAAGCCAGAGCTTCAGTAAATCCCTTCTGCTCTAGGTTTCTGAATCAAGCCACGAAACTCTACAATGTAACGATGGTGGTGCCAGTTAACCATATTTTCTTTACAACCAGTGCCATTATTGCAGGTGAGTTTGGGCTTTCTATACTTTGGTGTTCTACCCCCATAACAAGCATAATTAGAAA
This sequence comes from Aselliscus stoliczkanus, assembly GCA_033961575.1. NCBI lineage: Eukaryota > Metazoa > Chordata > Mammalia > Chiroptera > Hipposideridae > Aselliscus > Aselliscus stoliczkanus. The sequence goes on from CM066731.1 coordinate 33,725,117, forward strand.
ATCACAGAATCCTTAGGGTAGAAGGACCTGTGTAGCCCACATCCTCCCAGCTCCCACCCAGTGTCTGAATCTCCTCCATGACATACTCTAGGACAGGTTATTCTACTTTGTGTGAATGCCCCCCAGTGCTCTGTGGCCCGAGACACTCAGTCCCATTTTGGATTGCTCTATTTGGAGAGCTCTAATTATTAGAAAATGTTTCCTTATATCCGAGCTGCAATAAGCCCTCCCTGTGAATTCAAGGCACACTTCTTAATTCTGCTTTCTGGAGTCTTTTTGGCAGCCCTTATAATCAAAGAAGCTGAAGGGTCCTCTTGTGTCTTGTCTGTGGGCCAAACATTCCCAGCTCCCTTAACTCTTTCCTCCTTGGCCCTCACAACCTTCATCAGAGAGTGGGATCCAAAACTGAATCCAGTGTTTCAGGGAAAGCCAGACAGACAAAAATAGAAACTACTACTTTTGCTGTTCTGGTCTGTATTTTTCTACTATTTCAGGTCTTTTTTTTTTTAATGGAAATTTTTTTTAATATGTCAGACATAGTAGTCTTTTAAAAAGTATCAATTTGAAACTTGGTTAAACCAAAATGCAGTAGATTCAGGTATATCACTCCTAGATTCAGTACTGGTATGCCCCAGTTCTTTGGCTTATTGGATGTCTTCATTAGCTTCTCATATTGTGAGTTCATTTCCCAATGCAAAGTTTATGTATTTTTTAGGTAATTATCTGTTTCCTAATTGGCATGCCTCTTTTATTTCATGGCAAACAATGTGACTGCCAGTGGGCAATTTTTAAAAGTAATTAATACGGGTCGGCCGAGTGGCGCAGTGGTTAATCACTGGCTTCCGGTTCGGTCCCACATATGAGGGCCAGTGACACTGCCCTCAAAAAAAAATAAATAAATAAATAAATAAATAAAATAAAAGTAATTAATACGTTTTCTGTTTCTCAAAATTGAACCAAACTTTTAAAGAGAAAGATTATATCCCAGGATATCTAATTTTCTTTAGCATTTTATGCTTGTTGACAAAAGAGAGCAAGAAAAGATTGCACGTGTGTTTGCTCTGGAATTATTAGAAAAGGAACAAGGTCAAAAAGAGTTACAGGCATGACATATAGCCTAACAGTTAATATTAATGTGCTAAAAGGTATGTTAAAAATGTAGTTCCCGGGCCGGCCGAGTGGCACGGTGGTTAAGCGCTGGCTTGGGATGCCAGTGGCCCTGGTTCGGGTCCCACATATGAGGGCCAGTGACACTGCCCTCAAAAAAAAAAAAAAAAAAAAAAAAAAAAGTAGTTCCCGCCCCCCCAAAAAAAAATTTAGTTGCCCTCAAAAAAGGTTTTGTAGTAGGACCAACAGGGCTGGATCTCAATACTCAACACATTGAGTAAACTGATAAGTCAGGGATGCTGGAACTTTCTAGGAACGTTCTAGAATGATAACAGTTCATCTGATACTACTGAAATATGGAATGGAGGTGAAGCTTCTTGATTAACTTCTCTTTGCCTCCATCAAAGTATAACTTAAGGGCCGGCCAAGTGGCGCATTGGTTAAGAGCTGGTTTTGGGATGCCAGTGGCCCGCGTTCGGATCCCACGTATGAGGGCCAGTGACACTGCCCACCACAGCTAACAACAGCTCCCCCTGGAGCTGGGCTGTGCAAGCCCCAGCAACAATGTAGGCTGCAGCCCCTGCTGCAGTGGGCTGCCATAGGCTACAGTGAGAGGCCGGCTGCTAGCGTGGGCGGCCGGCAGCCGAAGTGAGCGACCATCCAAAGGCCGGCAACCCATCTGCCTCATCCGGGAAGAGCACAATGACAATACCAACATGGGCCAGTGAAGCAACATCCTCCACAACTAGACTGAAAAACAAAAAGACAGCAACTTGTCTGTTCCTCTTTCCTGATTCCCCAATGCTGTTCCCCTCTCCCAATTCTCCAATAAAAATCTTAAAAAAAAAAAAAAGTATAACTTCAAATTAAAGTGAGAGTCCCTGTTTTGCCTACTAAATTAGTTAAGTGTTTTGTCTTGTTCTTTTTATTACAATAACCAGTGCTGACAAGGCTGCAGTATCACAGGCATTCTCGTGGAGTTTTGGGTAGCACGGTACCTCTCTCCTAGAACTGAGGTTCATAGTTTTTATCAAGAGTCTTAAAAATGTTTCTATTCTTGGGCCGGTCCAGTGGCACAGGGGTTAAGAGCTGGCTTGGGATACCAGCAGCCTGGGTTCGGATCCCACATATGAGGGCCAGTGACACTGCCCTCTTAACAAAAAAAAAAAAAAAAAAAAAAGAGTTTCTACTCTGATCCTTCAACTCAACAACAACAAAAATCCAAATACCCAATTAAAAAATGAGCAACGGACTTAAATAAACATTTCTCCAAAAAAGATGTACAGATGGCCAATAAGCACATGAAAGGATGCTCAACACCACCAACCATCAGGAAAATGCAAATCAAAACCACAGGGAGATACGACCTTATACCCATTAGGATGACTATTAGGGGAAAAAAAGAAAATAATAAGTGTTGGTGAGGATGTGGGGAAATTGTAACCCTTGTGCACTGTTGTTGGAAATATGGAGTAACCATCCAGCAATTCCACTTCTGGGTATATGTTCAAAAGAATTGAAAGCAGGGACTCAAAAAGATATTTGTATGTCTAGGTTCATAATAGCATTATTCACAATAGCTATACGGTGGAAGTAACCCTGTCCGTTGACAGATGAAGGGATAAATAAAATATAGTGTATACATACATACAATGAAATATTATTCAACCTCAAAAAGGAAGGAAATTCTAACAATGCTACAACATGATAAACCTTGAGGACATTATGCTAAGTGAAATGAGCCAGTTAAAAAAACAGAAATACTGTATGATTCCACTTATATGAGGTGTCTAGAGTCCTCAAACTTATAGAAATAGAAAGTAAAATGGTGATTGCCTGGGGCTGGGGGAGAAGGAAACAGAGAGCTACTGTTTAACAGGTATAGATAGAGTTTCCATTTCCCAAGATGAAGAAGTCCTGGAGATTAGTTGCACAACAATGTGAATATACTTGATACAACTTTTTAACTGTAAAGTTAAAAATGGTTAGGATGGTAAATTTTATGTGTATTTTACTACAATTCTGGAAAAAAAATGTACTCTTTAAAACAAATTTCACTTCAAGTAGCAACAACAAAAATTCTAAAATACTGGGGAAAAAATATGTGCAAAAATGTTTACTGATGCTTTACTATAGCAAAAAAGTAAAAACTTGAAACAACTTAAAATGCCCTTAGAGAAATGATTGTGGTGCATCAGCTTATTAAATAACATGACATCATTGAAATGATTATAAGGAAGTGTGTAATAACATGGAAAAATGCTTCAGAAATGTTCATTCATTTGACAGATATTCATTAGAACTGGGTGTGGCTTCTTCCTATAAGAAGTTTATTCTCTAGGTGAGGCGATAGGCTTCAGAATTAGAAGGTCACTTGAGCATAAGACTACGTGTTGTTCATTGTGGTATCTGCAGCACTGAGAACAGTGGCTGGCACATAGGACTGACTCTCAATAAATATTTGTTGACCAGCTAGCAAGGCTAACACACAACACCAGGTAATAATTGTAATTAAAGATACCTATTTAATAAAAACTCTATGAAGGCTTTGGGACCTTAGACCAAGAAGAAATTATTGAGACCAACAAGGAAAGAAGAAAAGCTCATCAGAGTAAGTGACAGACACATCCATGTTTTCCTTCACCCAAAAGGGAAGACCAGAAGGAGATGGGAGAAGGGGTTAGCAGAGTAATGGAGCTGGGGTAGCAAGTCAGTTGCTCCAATGTTCTCCAGTGGCTGAGTCAGCATGTGACCAGACCAACAGATCACAGGGCATTGCCAAGAGTGACAGACGGCATGGCAGCATCTGGCCTCAAGTGTGAGTGCTATGTCAAAGGCCCCAGAATCCATCCAAACTCTCAGGTGAGGATTGCTGACTCCTGGCCTTAAACTGTAGGTGGGAATTGTCACTCGAGTTTCGTTTTCTTGCACGTTATAGTCAGACGTTATTCTGGACTGGGTAAGAAATTTCTGTTTGCAAAAGTTATGTCAATTGTGTTGATTTTATAACAATGACACATTATATAAAATCTACAAATCTATGTTCTTTTTGGAATCATTGAAAATATAAGTATGGCATGCAAATATTTTTAAACTAAACTACTGAATGTGAATTTTAAGGGTAACTATACTTAGAAAAAATAATATACAATAGTCCCCCCTTATCCATGGAATATACATTCCCAGTGGATGCCTGAAACTATGCATAGTACCAAACCCTATAGGTACTATGATTTTTCCTATACATACATACTTTTTCACTTAGAAGGAAGCACCTTATGGTTTCCCTTTGGGGGTCATTATTAAATAAAATAAGGGTTACTTGAACACAGGCATTGTGCTACCCTAACAGTCATCTGATAACCAAGTGGCTACTAAGTGACTAATGGGCAGAGGACAGATAGCGTGGATATGCTGGACAGAGGGATAATTCATACCCTGGAGGCATGGGAGTTCATCCCACTACTCAGAAGAGCGCACAGTTTAAAACTTATGAATTATTTATTTCTGGAATTTTCCATTTAAAACTTTTGGACCTCAGTTGACCACAGGTAACTGAAACCACAGAAAGTGAAACTGAGGATAAAGGGGGTCTACTGTATTAACATAATTTGAAAAACAATGTGTGTAGCTATTGTAAATATTCTTACCCTAAAATTAATTTTGTCTTCTTGTTATAGGTGTCATATTTTATAAGGAATTCCTTGGTGCAGCTTTTCTCACTATATTTATCTATCTTTTTGGGTGAGTAAATGTCTCAGAGGTGAGGTATATGAAATATTACTTTTCTGTAGGATATCTGCAGCATAGAAAATTGGAAAATAATATACGAAATAACAGTTTCTTCAGCTCCTAAAAGAAACATGTATTTCAATTTACCACTGTACACAGGGCTCAGTTTCTTTGACTTTGTGATTTTGGGGTCTCTGAGAGTTTTGAAACACTGGGGATTTTCAGTTCCAGCCAAAGTCAGGATAAATCTACTGGCTCCTGGAGGTACTCCATGACCTTTTCGTACTATATCAGACCTACCTTGCCCCTGGGAACATCTATGTTAGTTAGATCTTAGTCAGGAAACCATGGATACCTCTAGGATCACCTAGAATAAAAGGCCAAGACAGGCAAATCCCTAGCTTCTAACCTAAAAGTATCAGATTGGTAACATCCCTTCTCTGTGTCTAGGTGCTGGCTTTAACCCTTCCTGGAGATTTGCTGAGTGTGATTGCTGGCATTCTTGCAGAGAGAGAACTTTGACAGAGTACTGCCAGTGTATGGGATCTTCCATTGGTTCCAGTGACACTCCATTAATGCCTAGCTGCTCCTTGATCTTGTATTCTGCATGACCATTGTTATGCAAGCTTGAGCGAGACTACTTTCAGTGTAGAAAGCCATCTATCTTGAAAATTCAATTTCATAAGATATTTGGGCAAAGCTAAACTTCTGGGATCTGGATACTATAACTATTCTTATGGCCAAGGACAACCAAATTTCTTAGAAAATTAAAGAATAAATTATTTTTTTGCTCGTGTTGCATGCCAGTAATGGGTCTTGGCTTGCATGGATAGAAAATGAGACCTAATGTCTACCCAAAGGGTTTAGAGCCTGAATTAGCCTCCAGATGGTGAAAATCTGGGGCAGAGATTTTTTGGAAGCTGCCCAGGTCTTGGTTCTGGGGACAAATATTATTGGCTGCAGCAATTAAGACAAGTTTTAGGCAACTTACCATGAGAAACAGGAAGAACAAAACCAATGGAATTTATATCATCATGTAGAATATGGAGCTCAGTTATTTAATACTATGAGTTGTTTCAGTATTCTTATGTTCTTTATTAATATTATTCTTACAGGTGTTTTCTGTCATTCCTTGGTGTGTTTTTTATCACAAGCAATCGAGAAAAGGAACATCTGCCACAGTCTTACATTGATTTTGGAAATATTCCTGGTAAAACTCTATATGCTTTAATTTATAATAGATAATTTTTATCCTCATAAATTAATAATTACTGGTATTAAGTATTAAAATAATATGAACGTAATTCTTTAAAAAATGTACATTTGGGCCGGCCGAGTGGCGCGGTGGTTAAGCTCTGGCTTAGGAAATCAGTGGCCCCAGTTCGGTCCCACATATGAGGGCCGGTGACACTGTCCTCAAAAAAATAAAATAAAATAAAATAAAATAAATGTACATTTAATGATGATACCAGAGGTGATATTTTAACTGTAAATGTTAATAATCATTTATTTGAATGTTGTGTTTGCACAGAACACTGGGGATATAAAAGAACTGCCCTGTTTTTTGATTTGGGTGATGTTGCAAATTTCTAGTTGGAGTTTCCTTAAATTGGAAAAGAGTAGAAAGGAGTAGGGAATGGCTACCAGCAGCCAACCTCTGCCGCTTGGAGAGCCATTGAGGGAGTATCTAAAGACAGAGGTTAGGCTGCTAAGGATCATCATTCCTGGGGCAGACTGAGGGGGCTTGTGCACTGTGGGGCCGAGAGTGACATTCGTCCCAGGCACCCGAACATGAGCAGCTTCTCCTCCCACTTACCTCATTCATCCTGACCGGTTTAACATGCATACCTTTCCAGTTCTCCACTCTCACTGAGAATAACTCGCTTTCGTCATGCCAACAACAGAAGCAATGTCTAGAACAAAGCAAACAGTCTGCTGTGCCCTCACCTCCTGCCCTGCCCACGACCCGCAACAAGCTCCAGCTTTGCAAAGGCCTTGGGGTGACCTATAAGTTTCTAGACAGGAGTAGTGATGTTTTCACAAGTTAATCTGCCATTTTGTTGGAGCGTTGGAAGCAAAGACCATCAAAGCCTCATCCCTACAATTGAGAAAATATGGCCTTATGAGTTTTGCATTCTCTTGCACATTTGAGCCATCTTATCAACTAAGAGCATTCAGTGCAAGAATTGGCATCTGTGGCAAGAGTTTGTATTATGGATGACTTGTATGGATAGAGGTTCTTTGGTAGGAAATAAAGTTTATTGTTTTTTAACATTATTTTTCATTTCACAAGACCCCATATGTAGGATGAGTAACAGCTTTAGAAGCCACTGTGAAAGACTATTATTCTATGTTGTTATATGTGTTAGACTAAACATGGAAAAGGAGACAGAACACTGGGGAACAAGCTTGGGAGATGAGTGAATGCTTCATGTTAATCTCCCAACTGATCCAACCTGATTTCTGTGCCCCGCATGTTAGACAGTGTGGGGTGGGGAGAGCATTCTCTCACACGGACAGTGCATGATCACAGATCGGGGGACATGGAGTTCCAAGGGCCTTTTCTTCCTTGACATTCTCTGTTCTGTTTAGAGGGTGACCACATAAGTATTAAAAAAAGGGAATAAAATGTGGTCTAGATAGAGAAGTTATTACAATTTATTCTTCTGTAAGAGCTCAAAAGAGTTTTTGTGATTATTATCTCCACAGGGAAACAAATGTTGGATAAAATACAACCAGATTCAAACGGCTTATCCTATGGAACTTTGCCTGATGGAAGTGACTCAACAAAGAGCCAAAGTGGAGAGAAGAAAGAGGTCTAAAATGCCGAGAGGGATGGCTGTTGGCCTGTTATTCGATACCACCTTTTTAAAAAATTGCACATGTTCAATTTGTGTCAGCAGCTATTTATCGCTGACATGTGCTAGCATTAGTTCCAGCTCTTTACCCCACCTCCATTTCTATGGACACTCAGGGCCTTCCTAAACCTTGAAAGTCTAATGTTTTCATGGAATGTAATTTGAAGTGTTCCCCACACCATGGACCTCTCCCTAGTGATCATGTAACCGGCTAGATCTTAATTAGAGCCTGGCTACCCAAGCAGGAATGTCACACAAAAATGTGCACCCATGATTTGGCTGTAGAACACATAGGCTGCTTTTCCCACACGGCTTGTAGTGTCAGTTGCTTTGCTTTGAAGAGACATTTTACCCCACAACCTGAACCAAAGGTTTAAGAGCATTCATTTTTTTTTTTTAAAGACATCTTTTTTGAACCTCCCAGTAAAGGTCTCACCTTTCTTTTCTGAAATAAGAATGGTGAGTCATCTTTTCTGAATACTAGCCCTATTAGAACCATCCTTTAAAAATTAAGGGTGTCTTTAAAATTAGAATTCACAGGTGGCACTCTGTGATGGGACATACCAAAACTAAAAGACCTTGACTAGTAGACTATTTAAGCAAAGAGAAATTTAAGAATTAGGATGAATTTTTAAAATAAAAGTGATGTGTTGGTTTTTTTTTTTTAGCTGTGTGACCCTATTATACTCAAATTGAAACTGAAAGGAAAAAAAAACTTCATATTCTATGCCTTTATTTGTTTACTTCTTATAATTTATCAAATGGCTTTATATGTTTTAACTCTTAACATAAGTCTCAAAAATCATATTTAAATTCTTAGTGATATTTTCATTAACACACCATTTCTTCCCTAAGTCGTATGTCAAGCTTCATAAATTCATCTAGGTAAATGGACAGTTATGATTAGAGAACTAAATACCAGCTATTTAAATCTTAGACATAACACACAGCCAGGGGATCCAACCTGAATTTAGGGAAGAAGCCCTATGTTCCTGGGTCCTGGATGGCTTTTCTGCTGCAGTTAGTCACATATCTACTAAAACAACATTTGCAGGTAGAGTCCGTAATTGTGTCTGTTACTTATGATCTACCTGATATTTAAATGAGAAGAAAAGAGTTAGCCTTCATTACAACCAACAGTAAATAATAAGCTCTACCCTTAAGGACATTTCAAAATCTTCAGATCACTTCTGACATGTCAGTACAATATTATTCCAGCCAATAGTCTTGCATTTATGTAGGTTGTTTAATTCAGACCTATTTTGAGATTGTAATCTTAACTGTTTCTGATCTTTTAACCTACACTCCTGACCAGACCAACCAAACCTGGCCACAAAGGTAACCTTCGAATCTATCTCCAATGTATAATAATAACCTCGAGCCCATGTCTGGCTTTTGAACTCCTGGTAACAATTCCCGCCATTGTGGAAAGTGTTCCATTAATTCAAATAAAACAGTCATATAATTTATGGCATGTTTTACTGAATTGGTCCAACATGTTGGTACTGGAAGTCTCAGCCAAGAAATGTTTGTCTGGTGTCTTAAACTACAGAATTCTGATGACTCCTAAAACTGGTTTCAAAGATTGGGAAAATTAGATTGAAGAGTTTTACTTGAAGTAGGACTATATTTATAGCTACAGCACATGGTTTTGAGCAATGTAGAATTTTGCACTGATACTTTACTTTAGTGATCACCAACATTTTCATCTTCTTAAAAGTTTGGAGAAATGACATTGACTTCTGTACATTTAAACAATCGAGCAATACTTTAGAAGTCCAGGTAACATATAAACTATATTCATACCTAATTTTACTTTCCATATTGCTGCTCCAAAATCAGGTGAATTGGAATTTTAGTTGTGCTGGCTTGCAAAGATTTTTAAAAATTGCACAGTGCATGACAACAATCAAAGCCAACCCAGTCCTTCTCTTGGCATTGTGAGTTGAGGACCTTTAGCCAACACTTGACTCATCTGACTATTTGTCTAGACCAGGAGTCTGCAAACTTTTCCTTTAAAGACCCAGAGAGAAAATGTTTGGGGGTTTGTTGGCCATACAGTGTCTGTCTCAACTATTCTACTCTGCCATTGTAGCCTGAAAGCAGCCACAGACAATATATAAACGAATGAGTGTGGCTGTGTGACAGTAAAACTTTATTTACAAAAACAGGCCAGCCCTGGGGCTGGAATTTGCCAACCAATGGTCTAGACTCCTCTGCCCTTGCTATGTAGCTTCTTTCTTGTTCTTCAGGTGCTCAAGAGCTTTAAAAGGGACAGTTCATGTCTCATGACAAACTAAATACTACAGGAGTGTAGAACCATGTCTTGATATTTACATTAGGATCTTTTTGCTTATGTAAGATACAAAAGGCAGCAATGAGTTCATTATTAGTGCCTGCGTTTCTCCATTTTGAGGGTAGTGGTTCTTTTGTGAATATTACTACCTATATTTGAAAAGCCTCTCGAATCCCACACTCCAAGTTCATCATAGCTTCAGAAATGACCTCTCATGTAGATTAAAGCAGAGTTCTTTACCATCTGATTGTTTTCAGTGTAAATGTGTGCTTGTCCTATAACTATAATACTTTTGTTACTAGAATCACTTGGGAAAAAAAAAAACCACAATAAAAAAACTTCCCAAGCAGTGACTCAGAAGGTATTTTTCAACCCCCCCATTCTGCCCCCACAAGCTCCTGGTGATTCTATTTCATGGCAGAGAAATAAAGGGAAAACGCACATTTCATAGATTAGTGCAATTTAGTGCTATTGAAGAGTAATGGTGATAATGTGCAAGTTTGGCTCCAAAAGAAGCAGGTGCAACTAGTGGACATGACTCAATGGATTGAAACATTGAGCCAAATTCCTGAAGCCAAGAACCCTCTTTCTGCTTCTTGTTTCCAAGCATACAGCTCATCCAGGAATGGTGACTGTACGCACTCGGCCACACTGAAGGCTGCTTCATGCTTGCCAGTTTAATAGCAATATTATGGACATAAATATAGCAGTTACTAAAATGAACCTTCCCAACACCCTTCCAGACTGCTTTGCTTAACTTCTGTGGCTGGTTATAGAGGCAGTCCTTGAACTAGGGAACTAACTGCAAACTTAATGCATGTGTCTGGCACCAGCGAATATGAGTGCTTTAGTGAGCTTGCTAGATAAGCACACATTTTAAAATTTTAGGAGAAAGATCTCAGAATTGAACCCAACATAATTGTATGGGGAATTTAGAAGTTGCTTCTAATCGTTAGACTCATCAATAGTCTGGCTCTCATTATAGTCATGTTGAAGTAAAAAAATAGAATTCCACACATACATGGTTTCCATGCAAATATAGACCAGTTTTGGGCTATATTAAATGTAGCATTTTAACAATTGTGATAAATGCAGGGAAGAGCCCTCCCACCCAGGAATTCTTGAGTCTGTCCCCTTTCTCACCAGCCTCAGGGTACCACACAACATGCTGTTCTATGCCAGGAGAGCAAATCAGTTACAGGATCTGTGGCCCATCCGATGAAATTTTTTTTTTTTTTTTTGCAAGAAAGGAAGGAAACTCCTCCTTCAATGTTGGTCCTTATTGAGAGTTAATGAGTCCCGACCACAATGTAAAAGAGGAATATCAACCCCATATCAAATAAGTGTGGTGTTTCAGGGTGTACCCAGCTGGGCCAGATGCTGCCAAGAGTTTCACACAGTTCCAGGCAAGATGCAAGATAGTCTCCGAGTTCTAGGAAAGAATCTCCTTCCCAGGGAGCTGGCAAGTGCGTAATCGAGAAGGAGCCCAGCCGTTCCTGATGGGACCAGCACGCATGGACCAAAGCCACTTTGCACATTTGAGCTGCTGCTATCCAGATGCGAGCTAATCCTCCCGGCGTGCACGCATCCCACTTTTGAAGCCTTTTCCTTCATGGTTCTAATTTGAAAACCAAGTTAGCAATTTACTGAGGCTTGGGCTCTACTCCTTCCATCCAAAGCACCTCACCTAAACCCTCTAAACACTAAACATGAACAAGGAAATGAATCAACTCAAGAACTCTTGATCCAGGGACTTGAAGCTTGAGTGGTTTGCCTGATTATAGACCACTAACCCAATTACCACATGCCTCAAACTTAGCACATGTTCATTAATTCACTCAAACATAATTGATCACATACTATTTTCAATGTAATGTGTTCAAAGTTAATAGGAATATTAAAATGAACTAGATGTGAAGACCAGCTCTTCAGGAACTTACTGTCTGGTCGGAGAAACGACAGCTTTCATTTACTGAGCCCCTACTATGTGCTCAGCATCGTGCTAAGTCTTTTACTTGTGCTACTAATTTAATCCAGACAATTTCTCTGTCAGGGAGGCCATTATCCCTACTTTACATATTGAAAAATCAGAGCAAAAGACAGAGTGGGAACTAGGATAAACCAAGAGGGACACCTAGAGTGCAAAATTTAAGGAAGCTTGAGGAAATCTCACTTTCAGTGGTGAGACAGCCGATCCTGCACTTTAGAAAGAGTGAACGCCTTCTTAAATTTTGTGGCACCTCACTGCATTCTGGCCCTGGCAAGAGGAGTTAAGTGACTTAACCAGTGCATGCAGTTGACAAGTGGCAGAGATGGGATTTGAACCCAGGACTTCTAACTCTGCAACCCACATTCTTACTACTGGTACCAAAATATGACACTGCACAATAAGACATCAAAGGTGCCTTAAGTGGCTTGCATAAAGGGCATGGGAGCCCAGAGGAGACAGGTGACTTTTGGCTGGGAATAGTCTTCAAAGGAATTAGGGATTGTAGTGAATTAAATCATGGTCCCTCAAAAGATGTCCACTCCTAAACCCCAGAACCTATAAATGTGAATTTATTTGGAAAAGAGGTCTTTGCTGGTGTAATTAAGTTAAGGATATTGAGATGATAGCATCCTGGACTGCCTGGAAAGCTGCTAAATTCAATAATAAGTGTCCTTAGAAGAGGAAAAGACACAAACATACAGAGGATAAGGCCACGTGAAGATGGAAACAGAGATTGAAGTCGTGAAACCACAAGCCAAAGAACACCTGGGGTCACCAGAACTGGAAAAGGCAATGCATAGAGCCTCCCCTAGAGTCTTGGGGCGCCGGGGCGGGGAGGCAACCCTGCCAATACCTAATTTTAGACTTCTGGCATCTAGAACTGAGAGAATGAATTGCTGTTGCTTTAAGCCACCACATTTGTAGTACTTTGTTGTGGCAGCCCTACACATGAATCTAGGCAGGTATTGAGCTGGTCTTTGGAGCACATGTAGAATTTGGACATGGGAGGAAGCCCAGGAGTAAAAGAAAAGCTGAACAGCTCAGAGTAAGCTTTGGAAACATCTGTACCATGCATGGGTCATATGAAAAGGGAGACAACTTCTAGGATGAGAAAAGCAGGTTAGAAGACTTTGAGTAGACAGCTCTGATCTAGACTCAAGAATCTGGGCTTGTATCGGGAGGTAAATTAACTTCATTTCGGCGGGGGGGTGGGGGGTGGGCTGGCGTGTATGGACATAATCAGTGTCTTTTCAAAAACTCACCTATCAAAATCTAAAGACATTTGCCTTATATCTTTCTTAGTCATTCACTGTTGATATTCGATGGCATAAACATTCAAGAAATAATGGCTGAATCTGAGTTTTGCTTTTGTGGCACATCACATCCTACCAGAAGTCCAATTGTAACAGGGCCATAAGCTGGACAGTGACCTTTGAGCTGGTCTTGGGCAAAAAGCTTTGCCCAGAGAAGGATGCCCTGGGGTAACCAGAGCCACACTCTCCACAACCTAAATTGGGAGACCTGGAGAGTCAAGGAGTTAGGAGTGGGAGATGAAGCTGAACAGCTCCCTAGAGAGGTGTGAAGGTAGAAGGGGACAGTTAAGAGCCACGAGTAAGCCACAGTTAGTAAACTGAAGTAATGGGGAAGAGGGAATCATGAGAGGAAAAGCTAAGAGCCAAATCTGTTGGCAGAGGAAGAGGAAATGAGCAGATAGTACAAGAAACTCAGAGAGGGGCTGACCAGGAGAGCTGCTGAGACTGAGAGCCCAGGTGAGTGACACTCACCTCCCTTTGCTCATGGCCACACTTATAGTAACAGCCAAACCCTTCTCCAACTTGCTGGGGACACTGCTCCTGGACACCAAAAGGGCCTGACTTTCACAGGGCTCATTGGCGTTCCTAAAGACATTAGTTAGACAGGGCTGCTAGCACATAAAGGGAAAGGACAAGCCCATTTGAGAAATGCTTCATGAAAACTGGAAGTACATACCCTCAAGTATTCAAATTATAATGCAGAACTTTCAGTGAGAGTCCATAACCAGCAGGACCAGTCTTTATATAGGAGATGGAAGAAGGTGGACCCAAGAACATGACCAGAAGTCCTGGGTAGATCCTAGGCATAATCTTAATGAACATCCCAACTTTGCTTCTTTTTAAAAGTACAGTAATCCTGGGCTGGCTGAGTGGCTCAGTTGGTTAAGAGATAGCTTAAGAGCTCAAGCTCTGAGCAACAGGGCCACCAGTTCAATTCCTACATGGGCCAGTGAGCTGTGCCCAAGCTGAGCTGCTGCTGAGTTGTTGGCAGGATGGCTCAGCTGGTGAGAGCACATGCTCCTAACAACAAGGTTGCCTATTCGATGGTGGGCTATGCCCACCTGAACTCAGCACCTTGAGCTGAGCTGCCACCCGGATGGCACAGTGGATAAAACATGCGCTCTTAACAATGAGGCTGCTAGTTCAACTCCCGCATAGGATGGTGGCTATGCCCACCCACAACTAAGATTTTAACACAGCACCTTGACCAGTAGAGGCCACAAGCTGCCAATCAGCAGCCAGATGGCGACTGGCACCCTCCATAACAAAGAGTGAAGAACAACAACTTGGCTGGACCCCCTTCCCCAATTCCTCAACACTGTTCCCCTCCCTCAACTCCCCAATTTTAAAAAAAAAAAAAAGTACAGTAATCCTGATATGTGGTAATTTAAGGATGGCCATGGCATCTGCTGAGTGAGAGAGGGGATGAAGAAAGGGGAGCTGAGGGGGCAGGAGGCATAATGTGAAATCTTTTCAATATGGAGACCAAGACCAGTCACCCCAGCCACACAGGAGAAAACCAGAGAGCTCAACAACAACAACACCACGGAGCCCTTTAAACACCTCAGCACTCCATGATCCATCCACTAGGGAGTGCAGACCTGAGCAGGTGGTTTTATGGCAACACCAGAGAAATGACCTGGTGGAGGTGGAGGTGGGCATTTCCTGGTAATGCAAGCCCACCCACCCCAGGTTCTCTCCACACCCCTAGATCAAGCTAGGAATCCTAGGGCAAGTTTGCTCTGCCCTCAGGAAGGTTCAGGCATCCTTAAGGACCATGTAAGCCACGGCCACCCTCTCTTTTTGGAAGGGAGGTCTCAGGACATGAGCAGCAACAACCCCCCACACACACACCATCTCCAGTTCTCAGCTGCTGCCGGGAAGGCAGGCTTCTGCAAAGGACAGAAATCTGTCGCGGGGACATGGCGCTCCCCTCACTAGCCGTTCCGCCGGCCCTTCTCTAAAGCAAACCACCTGCTTCCTGCCAGGCAAGGCCCCATGCTTCCAAGGTCTCTGCAAAGGAGAACCGGGTCCAAACCACCACAGAGGAATGACAGCTTTGGCACTGCCTCCGCTCGTATTTGTTGTTCACTAAGGAGCTTTGTGGAATCCACATTCATTTTCCACTGAAACTAAGTAAAGTAAAGACAGCACCAAATAAAAATAGATTCCTGGCGTTTCCTGTTTCCTCAGCACCGCTGCTCTCAGCACAGGCCAGGGGCTTCCCTGGACATCTGGACAGAAGGTCCCCTCCAAAGAACACTGAAAAACGATGATTTTTTTTTTCTTTCAGGTTTCCATTTCCTTTCCTTTTGTTGAGTGCAGGTTTATTTAGGGGGTCTGCTGGGTTAATTCCCAAACCTTCCTTTTCTAGCCATATTTAGAGGGAGACATATTGCTGGGTGCTTGTTTTCCAGTTTATAAAGTAGAGCTCATTATTCCTGGCCTGCTGGCCCTCAGAGGGAAGACGTAAGAGAAAGAGTAGGTGATACAAACATAAAAGGGCTGTGGAAAGCGGGGCTTGAGACCTCCTCTTATCCTTCATGTTCTCCTTCAGGACAGTGTGCACGAGACAGCAGGGTCTACAGCAACGGCACAAGGTGACAAGACAGAAAAAGCTCTTCCAAAGGGACTGAGCATAAGTGCCCCAAACATCAGGCCTAACAACATATGTTAAATGCTGTTCGAAAACCTTGGAGATGTCAAATATGTTTGGAGAAAAGGTCTGACTGGTGAACCAGCCATTCCTGGGTGGCCCAGGGGTGACAAGTCTTTGCTGCAAATTGGTATTTGGCCCCTTCATACAACCCACTTGCTGAACATGTTTTCTCTAACCAAGAGCAACGAGAACAGCCTCACTTTCCTGACTAATTTTTGCACCACAATAATAAAGTTAATAATGACAAAAACATTCATCCCATGGCCAGCGACACTGAGCAAGAGCATTGGATCTACAATCTATGAACAGAAATTGCTGAGAGCAAACTGAAGCTTGTTAACGGATTTATATGAATGATTGAAAAAGCAAAGTGGATTTATTTAATTTTAATAAATTAAAAATTGATTTTTATAAATATCTTTTTTTGGTGAAAACCATCCTGTTCTTAAAAGGAAGCAAAGTTTTTTTGTTTTTTGTTTTTTGTTTTATTTTTGTTTTATTTTTTTAATTAGTTTCAGGTGTACAACACAGTGCAATAGTTATACTTTTTACCCCTCAACGTGACAACCCCCCTCCCCCATTTGGCTACCCCACTCCTCCCTCCCCCATATCATTTATATCTATTACACTTCAAAAGGAAGCAAAGTTTTAAAAATGAAGCCAAACCACCATGCTACTGCAGGGGACTGTTATGGGATGACTTGTGTCCCCCAAAAGGATATGTTGAAGCCCTAACCCTGACTGTCTCAGAATTCGATCTTGTTTGGAAATAGGGTTTTTACAGAGATAAGTTAAAAATGAGGTCATTGGACTGGCAGAGTGGCTCAGTTGGTTAACAGCATGAGCTCTAAGCAATAGGGTCTCCAGTTCAATTGCCACATGGGCCAGTGAGCTGTGCCCAAACTGAGCTGCTGCTGAGCTGTCAACAGGTGGCAGGATGGCTCAGCTGGTGAGAGCACATGCTCCTAACAACAACGTTGCTGGTTTGACTCCCGTATGGGATGGTAGGCTATGCCCACCCGCAGCTAAGATTGAACACAGCACCTTGAGCTGAGCGGCCACAAACTGCCGAAGGGCGCCCGGATGGCAACTGGACTTGGAGTTGAGCTAGCTGCACCCTCCACAAATAAGATTGAAGGACAACAACTTGGCTGTTCCCCTTCCCTGATTCCACAACACTGTTCCCCTTCCCCAATTCCCCAATAAAATCTTTTTTTAAAAAATGAGATCAGAGCTGGCCAAGTGGCACGGTGGTTACGAGCTGGCTTGGGACGCCAGCAGCCCTGATTCAGATCCCACATATGAGGGCCAGTGACACTGCCCTCTAAAAAAAAAAAAAAATGAGATCATTAGGGTGGGCCCTGATCCAATATGATGGGTATCCTAATAAAACAAGAGATTTGGATGCAAAGAGATACCACACCGAGGGAAGACAATGTGAAGACACAAGGAGAAGATGACCATCTACAAGCCAAGGAATGCTTGAGGCTCCAGGGCCAGCAGAGAGGTAGGGAGCTGATTCTCCCTTCCAGCCTTCAGCAGCGGCCAACTCTGCTCACGCCTTGACCTCAGACTTCTAGATGCCAAAACTGTGAGAGAATCCATTTCTGTTTTATGTCCCCCAGTTTGTGGTTCTTTGTTTACAGCAGTCCTAGCAAATTAACACAGGAACTTTTGTCTCTTTAGGCTCCAGCAGGTGGACCCCTGCTATGTTTGGGGAACCTCCATGATTACGACCTTGGTAGAAAGCAGAAACTGCCCTCCTTCTGCCCCGCCTATCCACCCATCACACTTTTGCTGTGAAAGCTGAAAAGGTAAGATTCCCCGTCCTCAACCCCTGAAAGTGGAGCTGTCTTCTAAAACACTAAGTCTGGAGCACAGGACAGTTTAAAGTTTTGCCACCAGCACTGGTGGCATCCAATATCTAGTTGTAACAGCTCCAGTAACGCCACCCAGAGATTGCCAGAAGCCTGACGTTGACCATTGGGCCAGCCATTTGGCTTCACTTGGTTCCTGCCCCTTTTCCAAGCCTAATCCTACAGTCTTTCCATTGGTTCTGTGAGTCCCCAACAAACAAATGGGTGCAAATCAACACAGTGCTGAGCATGGCCACTACGCCTTGACCAGCATCTTCACTCGCTTCACATGCTTGACCACTCTCCCTTGGGCATACTACTCTCAGTGGGTACAATGGCATTGCCTTTCTTCTCTCCTCTCTTCTCCACCCCTGCCACCAAACTACTTCTCTTAGTGCTCCCTGCACCCAGGCTGGGCCTCAGAGCCATCATCAACTCCTCCCTTGGCTGACTGCCAGTCACATATGACCCCTCTCCCCAGCATCCCACCTGTACTTCCCATTCTTCCCAGACCCAGAAATGCTGCACTAGTTTAGGCCCTTATTTCCCACTGGCTTCCCCACTACCTTGCCTCATTGTTTCTGCTCCCTCAGGTTCCCATGTGCACCATGGGCTGAAGCTGGAGAGTCAGGATGGAGAAAGAAGGGCCTGATTCTTTCCCTACCTTTCCTACCTTTATGCTTTGGCCAGGCTGCAACTCCTGTGCTAACTGCCCTCCCAACCTCCCTGTTGGACTCCATCCATTCTTCAAAACCCATCTCTAACATTCGAAGAGTTTTATGATTTTATCAGCCAGATGTGCTCCTTCTTTCTTAGAATCCCTTCTACTTTTTTTTTTTCAGTGCAACTTGTAGGTTATTGCACTTTGAGTTACAATCATCTGCATATTAATTTGATTCCTGATATTCACTTGCAACTCTTTGTTGAGCAGAATTTGCCCTAGATTCCTCTTCACCCCCACGCCACCAGCATCATCTCTCACTGGATTATTGTGATAACCTTCTAACTGGTCATTCAGTAGAAAAGCCCAAGTCAAATGATCTGATGTTATCTGATCATCACAACCTCTCTGCCCTGAAGACCCCCTCCTAGTGCTTCCTGTCACTCCCCTTCAGACTCACTACCTCCTCCCTCTTTCTTGAACACACCAGGTACACTCCTGCCTCAGGGCCTTTACACATGCTGTTCTCTCTGCCAGACTAATTCCTGAAACTTGTTCAAATATCACCTTCTCAAGAAGGCCTACTCTGACTAACCCACCTCCAACCAGCACTCTTTTTTTTTTTAAAGATTTTATTGGGGAATTAGGGGAGGGGAACAGACAAGTTGCTGTCCTTTTGTTCTTCAGTCTAGTTGTGTAAGACGTCGCTTCACTGCCCCATGTTGGTATTGTGATCATTGCACTCTTCCTGGCTCAAGCAGTCGATTGCTGGCCATTGGATGGCCACTCATGGCAGCTCACACCAGCTGCCAGCCACTCACACTGGCTGCCGGCCCCTCACGGTAGCTCACGGCAGCCCCCTGCAGCCCCACTGCATCCTATGCCATCACCAGTGACCCATGGAAGCCCAGCTCCAAGTTGAGCTATTGTTCACCATCTTAGCTGTAGAGGGCGCAGCATCACTGGCCCATGTGGGATCCAAGCCGGTAGCCCTGCTGCTCAGAGCTCAGGCTCCCAAGCCAATTCTTAACCAACGAGGCACTCAGCTGGCCCCAACCAGCATTCTTAATCCCCATTACCTGTTTCTCTCCTTCCTCTTTCTCTCCATACAACAGCCCACCTCCTAAAATACTGTACAATTTATATATTTATTATGTTTATTGTTCATTGTCTGCCTCTCCAACCCCACCTGCCACAACATAAACTTCTCAAGAACAGGGATCTGTCTATTATGCTCACTGATTTATCCCACATGCCTGGTACATGATTGATGCTCAGTAAATATTTTTTACATCAGTGAATGTTTGTATTCTGCATATACAGAGCTATGACAATCAATAGGTTCCCAAATCATGCTACTTTTTTTTAAAGCTTAACTGCCTGGTTGCTTAGCTGCTCTTCCCTGTGCTACCATGGAAACCAACAGCCCAGGGACAGGTTGCTTCTCATCAAGTCAGGCAATGGGTATCACCCACACACACCGAACACATGAATGTGTACCCATGCTTGCCACAACCTGGGGACTGGATGCACTGGCCAGTCAGCGAGAAATATCCAGGATACAAATGTCCTGAGACCAGCACCCTTCCCTGCTCGAGCAGCTTTGGGGTTTCCCCAGGAGTCTCATGCAGTGAGTGGGGAGGCTCCCAGGAGGATTCGCCCCTGACTGATGTGTTCCCACGTGGACCACACATTCTGTTCTCAGGAGATTCTCAAATCCAAATGTTCTCATTGCCTCCCGCAGGCATCATTTTTTTCTCTGTCCCCAGTAATAGCAGGCATTCAAGGAGCACTTAACTATGGACGAGGCACTTTACACATATTATCTCCAAGCCTCACAACATGCAAAAATAACCATGATTATTCCCCCTGTCACAGTTGAGGGAACTGAGGCTCAGGGAGACCGATCAACCTGACCTTGTTCACAGAGCAGGACAGAGGTACGTGGACTTGAATCCAGGCACCAGTGTGTGCAGCCTTCTCACACACCACACTGCTCCCACCTTCTCTTCACTCCTCCACTGCTGTTGTCTCAGCTCCTGAGCTTGCAGAAGGCTGACAGAGGGCGAGTGGTGGTGGGTGGGAGGAGAGGGCAGAAATCACTGCAGGAACCCTGGAGCGTGCACATCACACATACACAACTCAACATTGCCTAGAGAACATTGCATCACCAGAGTAGATTTCTGGGGGAGGCTGAGCTCTCTCTGGAGGTCTTTAAAAAATAACAACAAATAAAAGCTAATTCCTTCTCTCTGGAATGACGTAGGTGTGGCCGTGCCTAAAAGCAGAGATTAGCTGACCCCTGATGGTCCCGGTTAGCTTTATGACTATGATGAACCATTACTGGACAGGCAGGCTCACTGTTTGGAGCATTACTAAATCTGTTTTCAATAAAGTCGCCAACCCAGGACTAAACCCTGACCCATCACTGCAGTAAAGGTTCATCATCACTGGAGAGAGCGCTGGGTCGTGGAAGGCGGAGGTGGGAGAGTGGGGACAGCCTGTTCAGTCTCGAGCATGGGGCTTCGTGAGTCATAGACCAGCTCAGGGAGGGGTGCAGGCCTTGAAGATTTATGTCTGATGAGGTCTGAGGAATAAAGAAGAAAACAATGGCAAGGAGACCATGTCACAGCTGCAAGGGTAACAGTCAACTTGAAAACTGCGTAGGAAAGAGACACAGAGACTGTTGTCATCAGCATATGTACAACCTGCATATGTGCAAATCATAAGCACACAAAGAGAACATCTCAGATTATCAGACAAAATTTGTCTCAGGCTATCCCCAGAAATGAGCAAACACCTATTACATGACTCAGACATTAAATATTTAATTGAAGGTCCACCATGGGCAAAAATTCTGGTAGGAGCTGAAGAAACAAGCAAAACCTACAGAGAAGGCTAGGATCCAGTAGCCACCTTCCAGGAGCTGCAAACCAGTCACAAGGAAATGAAATATGACAACAGAAGTAAGTGGACAGGCTCCTAGGGGCCAGTAATGCGAGGGGCCTAGTGTGAGCATCCCAGAGCATTGATCTGGCTGGCCCAGGCCCTCAGACACAGCTGGTATTAACAGCCCTCCATTATTTCCCACCCCACCAGAACCCAGGGCTTTTTGTGTCAGAAAAGAAGAGTAGGGCTCACGTTGGGCGAAAGTAGGACTCAAGTGATCAGGGGAGGGCCTGGCTCCTGAGTGTGAGCACTCTGACAGGTGAGAGCCAAGCCCCAGAGACGCTGCTTGGTGGAGGGGCTAGGTTACCTGGGTCCCACAGCAGTGTGGCTTGTGCAGAGTTGCCAAAGGTGTCACAGGCAGGGGGAGATGGCCTCTTTCCTGTGCCCGCCTAGCACCTGCACTTTCCTAGCTCCCAGGAACGTGGATTTACAAGCACCCACCCTGGTACTCCCATGTGAGGCTCCAGCAGCAAAGCAACAGTGATGCTCCTCCAAGGAGCTCCTCAGAGGTGCATGTCCAGGACTGAAGCAGGGGAGTACCTGTGTATTTGCCTTTGCCCAAGGCCTAACGTATAAATACATCACCTGAGGCCCCCTTGGGAGGGAAGGGCTAAACGCCCTACATGAGCAGATTAGATTCCTAATGTCTACCAGGGGACATTAGAGAAAAGAAGACATATGCATGGTTCACGCTGCAATAAAAGGCTCTGTGCTCAAGATCCGACCATGGATCCCCAGCTCACTTAGAGTAAGAACCAAAGTACTTCCTCTCCCTGCCCCCGACCTGTGACTCAGTCCCCACTACCCTTGTGCTGGTCATGCTGCTCCAGACACACAGACTTTGGCTGTCTCTTGAAAATTCCTGCATTCTCTCGCCTCAGGGCCTCTGTACTGACTGCTCCTCTGCCTAGAACTTTCTTCTCCGAGGGGTCACAGGACTCAGTCCTCCCACCTTCAGGCCTTCACCCAGATGTGACCTGAGCAGGGAGGCCTTCCTGACTCACTAACTAAAACTGTAGCCACATCTGGACACTTGCTCTCTTCCTCTCCTCTTTTGTTTTCCTCACAATACCTCTTGCTTTCAAATATTCAACTGAGTATCTTTTATTTATTTTGGTTATTGTCTACCTCCCGCCCCCAACCAGAATATAAGCTCTCTAAGGGGAGAGATTATATCTGTTTTGTTCCTGCTATGTCTCCATAGGAAGGAAGGAAGGAAGGAAGGAAGGAAGGAAGGAAGGAAGGAAGGAAGGAAGGAAGGAAGGAAGGAAGGAAGGAAGGAAGGAAGGGAGGGAGGGAGGGAGGGAGGGAGGGAGGGAAGGAGGGAGGGAGGGAGGGAGGGAGGGAGGGAGGGAGGAAAGTCACACAGTTTCTGCCTTCAAGGTCTTTGCTATCTGATTGAGTAGGTTTCATTCTTCAGGAAACTTAGGAACAACACAAGCATATTTCTCTTGTAAGATATTTTAAAATGTTTCAGCATTTGCAGCCCTGCCCTCTGATCCCAAGCAGAAAGTCTCATCTATACACTTAAGTTCATGAACTCATCCCAGAAAAAGTGCTATATACCTCATTGCTAAATATCACTGCAATCACCTTCAAAGTACTCTACTCCCCTTGGGAAATTATGCACCAATGCCAGCACCTAGTCCACCTTTTAAAGCAATTTTGGAACTTTTTTTTCTGGAATGGCTATCAGAGCTGTCGTCATATTACCCTTGATGTCCTGAATGTCATCAAAATGTCTTCCTTTCAATATTTCCTTTATCTTTGGGTAAAGAAAGAAGTCATTGGGGGACCAGATCAGGTGAGTAGGGAAGGTGTTCCAATACAGTTATTTGTTTACTTTCTAAAAACTCCCTCACAGACAATGCCGTGTGAGCTGGTGCATTGTCGTGATGCAAGAGCCATGAATTGTTGGCGAAAAGTTTAGGTCGTCTAACTTTTTCACACAGCCTTTTCAGCACTTCCAAATAGTAAACCTGGTTAACTGTTTGTCCAGTTATTACAAATTCATAATAAATAATCCCTCTGATATCAAAAAAGTTTAGCAACATTGTTGCAACAAGCATGCAAACTTAATTGTCAGACCTCATATCTCAGTCATGGCCTATGGCTGAGACTTTAAAGGAACTCAAGAGGAAAATCATCTGTTGCTTTGTGGTTCTTACCCAACCAGCCGGCCTGGGAGCTAAGACAGGATGCTGACAGCTGCCAATGCTGAGTGATGGGCAGGAACTGAGGAATGTTGGTGACAGCAGACACCATGGGGAGTGTGGAGCAACACCAAGCTGATGAAGGACAGGGGCTGGCAGTAGGGCAACAACATGGAGCAGGATGATTTTAAAATGCTCCCAGGCCACACAACACCAGCCTTCCACCAGGAATGAGTAGCTCAATTCTAGGAAGGGTCTTGATACCTGAAACTCTACCATTTGGGCCCTGTCTGTAATAGATAGCTAATGCTGCATAACAAATCACTGCAACTTAGAAACTTAAGCGCCAACATTGATTATCTTTCATCACTTCTGAGGGTCTCCTGAATTCAAGATCAGCTTGGCTGGGCAGTTCTGGCACAGAGTCCCACATGAAGTTACAGTTGGGTACCAGCTAAGGCTGCAAGCATCCGAAGGCTTGGCTGGGACTGGAGGATCCACTTCCAAAGTAGCTCCCACACTTGACTGGTGAATTGATGCTGGCTGTTGGCCCGAGGCCCCTGTTCCTGCCCATGTGGGCCTCTCCACAGCACCACTTGAGTCATGGCAGGTGGTTTTCTCCAGAGCAAGTGATCCAAGGACCAAAGCAGAGTCCGCAATGGCTTTTTGACCTAGCTTTAGAAGTCACCCACCATCACTTCTCCATAGTCTATTCATCCAGGCCAGGCCTGATTCAGTGTGGAGAGGGGCTACACATGGTGCAAATACCAGAGGTAAAGTTCACTGGGAGATCTCTTGGAAGTCAATTACCACTGGTTTTTGTGACATCAAGTCATTGCCCACAGCTGGGGTGCTGCAAGGATTTCTGATTCCAAACCTGGGTTAGAAAGGGCACTTGTGGGCCGACCGAGTGGCTCAGTTGGTTAAGAGCTCGCTCAAGAGTGCGAGCTGAGCTCTGAGCAACAGCAGTTCGATACCAGCCTGAGCTGAGCTGCCATTGAGCTGCCAACAGGTGGCAGGATGGCTCAGCTAAAAAGAAAAAAAGAAAGAGGGCTTGTGTTGCTGTGTCACCCAGATTTAATTACTTAAATTCCCTTTGCCTTCACTTTTCATCAGACAATGGGTCTAATGATACTTACTTGGGGATTCAAAGGTTAAATTATTTAGCAGTCTTAGTCTGCATGGCCTGCCATCACAAAATACCATAAACTGGGTGGCTTACACAACAGAAACTAATTTCTCACTGTTCTGGAGGCTAGGAAGTCCAAAATCAAGGTGCCAGTAATGTAGGTTTCATTCTGAGGCCTTTTCTCTTGACCTGTAGGCAGCCACTGTCTTGCTGTGTGCTCACATGACCTCCTCTTCATGAGAGTATGGAAAAAGAGTGCCAACAAGCTCTCTGATGTCTCTTCATAGAAGGGCACTAATAACATCATAAGGGCCCCACCCTCAGGACTTCATCTACCCCTAATTAACAACCAAGGACCCCATCTCCAAATAGCATCACATTGGGGGTTAGGGCTTCAACATAGAAACTTAGGGGTGGGGCAGGGGACACAAACATTCAGTCCATAGAAGTAAATTACACTGAGGAGTCCCTCCCTGTGTGCCAAGTGCTCATTTCTTTACTCTCGTTACCTCCCTCCGGCTTCATCACACCCCAGCAGGGTGGCACAGGCAGAATCACTTTGTGGCTAACAGCAAGGCTCAGTAACCAACTGCCTGACATATGATAAGCGTTCAGTCGATACTTGCCATTACCTGCTCCGTTTTACAGATAAGGAAACTGAGACTAAAGAAGTCAAGACACTTGCCCAAGGAATGAGCGGGGCTGTCAATCAGGTTCCCTGACACCAGGCTCCATGTGGAAAGTACTTGGTATGATTCCTGGCACATGGTAGATACTCAGGGAACGTAATGGTGGCCGCTGATGATGTTGATGGTTTCCTTCTAATTCAGGCAGCTGCCCTGAGACACTGTTGCCTGGGCCTGAGGGTAGAAACTCCACAAGGACAAGCCACCCATCCTTGAGGCCACGCCCACCTCTCTCAACTATTGTCTCGTCTCCTATCCTTCCCCACTCCCATCATCCATGGCCCATCTGCAACATGCCGCTTCCTGATCTGGTGTTGACATGGGGCTTCTGATGGCCAAGGGTAAGTCAAATATCTCAGCATGCAGAGTGGCCATGGTGGCTCCAGCCTCCTTCCCAGCCTTTCCCTGGACTTCCTTTCCTGAGTCAGCTTTACTGTGGCCAAGTTCCTGTGTGTGTCAGTTTGTGCTCTTCCCAGGTCAGGGGGCTCAGTCTGGCCCGTGTGCCAAGGTCTAGTCTGAAGATTCCAAATCATTTCCCAGATAACACACACACACACGTGTGCACATGTGTGAGCACAGACACAATACATCCCTCTGCAGGATCTCCCGCCATCCTCTTTGTCCTATAGTCATTAAAGCCTGTGTGTTCTCTCTCTTGCCAAACTGCAAGCTCCCTGCAGGCAGAAACCAAGAGAACGTGTTCTGAGCACCTGGAGAGGTGCCAGTCCCTCAGGGTCACTCCAGGATTGTTTATCAAACTGGATTAAATTGTTGGAGTGAAATCCAAAGCTCCCGGGGAATCTCATTCTTGTCTGAGCAGGGCCAGAAATGCTCCAGTAAAAAAATGTCTTTGTGTCCTACACACTCATTCCAGGCCTCCCCCAAGAGGGGGAAGGAGAGATCAATCAACACTGAGGGCTTAAAACCTTTCTTTTCCTTTTTTTTCTTTTTCCTTTTAAGGCATGTTTATTGTTATAATTGGCCCAAATATTTTAATTCCCACAAAGACATGTCACCTCCAGTCTCTGCAATGTCAAAACGTCATCCGGTAACCTCACTGAATTTGCTTTTAACCTCCGTGTCAGCCATCAACACCCACAGGCGGAGCAGCACAAAGCCAGTGAGGTGGTAGGTGTAGTCACCCCCCTCTCTGCCTCCCCGGGTCTATATATGTGCAAAATAGTTATCAGAAATACGACAATTGTCTCTGTGCTCAAATTAAATCTTACAAAGATGATGTCTTCCTGCTCACCGCCTAAGAACGGCTTGTCTCCAGAATGCTATTATCCTCAGAAACAGAGAACTTTATCATCTCTCTGTGTCATCCTTGCTTTTGCCTGCTGCTCTTCAAATTTTCTCCCAAAGTATTTTTTTTTTCAGTCCTAAGCATAATATTTTAAAATAATGGCAGGGGAAAAAAGTCTTCTTTAAAAAATGTAGCCTTTTAAATTTCCCAACATGCAGATTACTTTACACAGGTCCCTTCTTTTTGGATACCTAATGTCCTGCAGGCCTTCTGTGCGTATGTAGGTCATTTCATATTTAATACTTGTAATGGAGCATGAGTCATAGGTGTGTACACTCATATATGTGGATATGTGTACATGTGAGTAGATGTGTATGTAAACACACATACCTGTGGCTCTGTAGCAGATTTGCATGTGGTCCTCATGCTTCTTAGCTCTTTTCCCTTTATGCTGGGGCAACATGGTTAGTTGTGGCCAATGCATCATGAACAGACATGACTTCTGGGCCAGGGCAGCCCATGCACCCATGTAGTGGCAGCTGTTAATGGACTAAATGTGTTTCCTCCAAATTCATATGTTGAAGCCCTACCCCCCAATGTGATGGTATTTGGAGTTGGGGCCTTTGGGAGGTGATGAGGTTTAGATGAGGTCATCGTGAGAGTGGAGCCCCCATGATGAAATTAGTGGTCGTATGGGAAGAGGAAGAGAGGCCAGAGTGTGATTCTCTTCTCTCCACTGCCTCACCCTGCAATATGAGAACCATCTGCAAGCCAGGAAGTGGGTCCTCACCAGGAGCCAAATCTGCTGACACTTTGACCTTGGATGCCCATCCTCCAGAACTGTAAGAAATAACTGTCTATTGTTTAAGCCGCCCAGTTTATGGTACTTTGTTATAGCAGCCCAAGCAGACTAAAACAGCAGTCTTGCAGAGAGAGGCATTCTAGAGGAAGAAGCTTCAAGGTGGAAGAAAGCTGTCCAACTCACGTCAGACTGTGATGTAAAGCATAACTTCTGGTGTGTTAAGACATTGAGATTTCAGGGTTTGTCTCTTATGGCAATTAGCATCACCTGTTCTATAAAATAAGGCAGATTAATACCAAGTGCACAGGATGTTGAATTAGGTAGTAAATTAAAAATCCCCTGGGCTGGCCGAGTGGCTCAGTTGGTTAAGAGTGGTGAGCTCTGAGCAACAGGGTCACTGGTTTGATTCCCACATGGGCCAGTGAGCTGAGCCCAAGATGAGCTGCCAACAAGTGGCAGGATGGCTCAGCTGGTAACAGCACGAGCGCCTAACAACAAGGTTGTAGGTTTGACTCCCTCATGAGATTGTGGGCTGTGCCTATCTGCAACTAAGATTGAACACGGCACCTTGAGCTGAGCAGCCACAAGCTGCCAACAGGCGGGCCGATGATAACTGGACTTGGAGCTGAGCTAGCTGCGCCCTCCACAACTAAGACTGAAGGACAAAAACTTGGCTGTTCCCCTTCCCCAATTCCCCAACACTGTTCCCCAATTCCCCAACACTGTTCCCCAATTCCCCAATAAAACCTTAAAAAAATCAAGAGAGAATGTGTGCATTCTCTCTTGAGTAACTCATTTAAATTGAACAAGTCCCTAAAAAGCACGTTCTACCTGCCTGGCACTGTGCTGGGTGCTAAGGATGCAAGCCCAAGGGCACTGCTCTCAGGGACCTTTTAGTCTAGCAGGGCAGATCTGTAAACAGATAACTACATGACATGGTAAACATCCAATTATTGGAGAGTATACAATAAGGAGAAGGGAGTCATAATTCTGTAAGATTCAGGAAAAGTGATACAAAAAGTATAACATGGGCAGCATTTTGAGGCAGAACCAGAGCTTGCTTGGATGAGACAAAGGCCTTCCCAAGAGAGATGGGGGATTGGTTATGAACAGTGGCCTGTGCTTAGAGACAGGGCCCTTTCTTGGTATTTAGAACATTCATCGAAGCCCTAGGATTCTCAGGCTCCACCTTCTGTTGGGGATGGGTCGCCCCAGTGAGCAACCAGGGAGGAGGAAGAGTCTGAGAAAGCATGAAGTTCTCATTTGCTCTTGGTAAAGAATATACTAGCTTTAATTTCTTTTAAGGTCATTAAAAGCTGACCTGCTTTCTTCATATTCATTTTGAAAGGAGAGACAGTGTCCATGTCTGCCCCCCACCCCACACCTTACCCGGCCGCAGGTGGACTGGGGCGCTCCTAAGGGACAGGACAAGGCCTGGTCATGTATGTCCCTTGCTTCCCCAAGCCTAGGGCTGGTCTGTGGCTAGAGCTCCACAAATGCCTGTGACATTTAAAGGAACATAAATCTCATCCGGTTCCGGGGCTGTACGACCCTGAACGACAGAACCGAAAGCCCCTTCTGCGGTTGCTTTCCTTGGGGAAATCCCTCCGTCTGCAGCAGTCCAGGACCAAACTGAGGCTCCTCTCCTTGGGGCCTCGGGGAGCGCCTGTGTCGGTCCATGGCGCCACCGCGCGGCCATTTCTTGGAACTGCACCATCGCGCTCTGAGCGGAGGAGCCCCCTTTCTCCTGCCATTATTCCGATCTCCCTCTCATTCCCACAGTTTTAAGGAAAACAGGGATCCGGAGCTGGTCATCCTCAGCTTCTCCTTCTTCCCTCTAAGTCTCTGAGAGTGGACAGGCCATTCTTTGGCCTTGGGTACCGTAAGCACCCAGAAAGTTGGTTGAGGGCGCTGACAGATATGGGTTTAACTTGAACCAAACTAGCTGTGTGACCCTGGGCACTTCCCTCACCTCACTGAGCCTCAGTTTCAGTCTCTATAAAACAGATTATAAAGCTCATAGAATTTCTGTGAGGATTAAAATACATAATCCGTATAAAATAAGCTAAAGCTTGTGAGTGGCGTATAGCAAGGGCTCAACAAAGATAAATACACCGCACCTATACTTCTATTACTGCTCTTCAATCTTGCTTCAAAATACTGAGGTGGACATTAATATTATTTCCATTTTATGGACAAGACTACTGAGGGTTGATGCTTTAGTGACTTGTGTAGGGTCTTTCAAGAAAGGAATGACGGGACTTGGAGCCAAGCCTTCTTGTTCTTGTCAGCACCCCAGGCAGCTCCCTGAAAGAAGAAAGAAATGGGGAGGACAGCATTGCCGAAGAAAAGTTGGGAAGATCAAAAAAGAGGAAGAAAGAGGAGATGCAGAACTCAAAAGCAGCCTAGCAACCTGCTCTCTTCCTGGGTGGATTTAAGACTTTTCTGGAAAATGCTTACTCGAAAAGTTGGTTCTGAGAAGCACCTGGCCCTGACAGGAGACCTGGGCTCTGTTACGAAGCGGCTGTGTGACAGGGTGACTTTTGACTCATGACTTCCTCTCTCTGGGGCTCAGTGTCCTCCATGGCAAAAGCAGGGAGGGGGTCAAACAAGATGCTTGCTCAGGGCTTTTCAGCTCCCAACCTGTCACACGACAGGCAGTGCCCTTCAGATGCCCAGCAGTCACCCAGCACATTTCCATGGAAGAGGGTTGTCACCATTTACCTTCAGAGACCTCCAGTAGTAGGAAGAAAGAACACAGAACTCTGGCCTGAGGGGTGACAGATGGAAAGAATAACTCTTGATTGAACCACATGAACAGGAGATTAGTACTAATCTTTGTTGGGACTGAATAACCGTGCCCGAAGAGGCCATGAGCAGCCAGGGAGCAGCAGGCTTGGAGTGATGCAGGCTGGAGAGCCAGGCCCACTGATTTATGGGCAAGATTAAAAGCAATAAGTGGAGGATTCGTAGACCAACACTGGGCAGAGTGGGAGGAGAGGACAAGTGCTTTGTGATGACCAGCCTGGGTTCAGAAAGAGAAGGCCATGCAGTGGTACCCACTCATTTCTGTGTGGAGGGGTGGCTGTGTGTTTTATTGTTTTGCTTTTGGCTGATGTTTTGAACATGAGCGGGCCAATTGGGAGATGTAATCATGGCCTTTCATAAACGTCTAATGATGGCAAGATGAATGAGTTTGGGTGGTGCTTGAATGGTAAATAACAGCGGCATATCAGGGCAAAATTGAAGAGAGAAAAGCAAATGAAATCGATCTATTGGGACTCCAAGGCCATCTTTCCCAGGAAAACAGTAGGATAAGACTAGAGACCTATGCCAGATCACACGCCAAAATCCTCAACACTCTTCACGTGGCACCAAAGCAGCAAGTGGTTGACCTTGAACTGCTTAAAGAGAAGTCCGCGCTTGATTCGTCTTTGTATCTGATCCCTCTGGTGCCTGCCACAGGACAAGGGACACGCCTCTGATGCCTGAATGGATGAAGGATGGGGAGAAGCACAGAAAGGTTGCAGTTATGAGCTTAGTCTCAAAGTCAGCTGTCTTAGGCCAAAACCCCAAAGCTGTGTCTTTCCAGCAAAATATCCACCCTCTCTAAACTTCAGTTTCCTCTTCTGTAAAGTGGAGATGATAAGAGTGTGGTTGTACATATGACATGAAATATTGCACATAAAGCCTCATGTACAGTGATTGCTGTGTTCCCTTTTTATTGTTACTAATAACTGAATGAAGTAGTTGGAAGCTGAAAATCCATTCCGCAGGCCAAACTGGCAGAACTAACTTTTTTCCCACCTCAGGGAAATACATGCTGAGGAACCACTAGTGACTATGATGAGCAGGCATTGTCCTGGGGTTTGGGGTCCCTAGCTGTCCCTGCTCCTGGCTTGACTTCATGGTCACAATGCTCCCCTCTTCCCACTCTCCACTCCCCATCAGACTTGGGGAAGTGTCCACCGATTCAGCCTGGGAATATGGCGGACGCCCAGTCGCAGCCACCCTCACCTTGGCTTCTGTGTAGTGTTGGGAGGAGTACAGCCCTCTGTGTGATGCTGGCCCAGAAAAAAACACAACCCGAACCCTCACAAGCCTCCTGCTGAAGGCCAGCTTCCCCTTGGCTGCCACTTGCTTCCCCATGGGCGTAGTTCACCGCCAGTGTGTTCATCTGAATGAGTGAGAAGCTTTTGGGGGAGCCAAGCTCCGCCCTTTGTAAGAAACAATTCCTACCTTGTCTCCTTTCTGTTCCAAAGGGATAGCTCCACAGGCTACTGACAGGCAGAAGACAACAACTCACTCATAAAGGCATTGTCTAGTATGAGATATTTAGGCTTTGCATGAGAGCTCAAGTTCCAGGAGGACCTTCTAAGGAAATCATTTTTGGTTTGGAGCCTCTGCCACTTTATAACCTCTCAGCATGGTGGGGCTGCCTTGAGGTCTTTAGCCACCTCCCTCCTCTCACTTCCCAGCACTCAGTTTTTGTCCCCTCGTGAGGGTGGGTGCTGCCACAGATGCCCCAGACAAGGTTCCCAGGACAAAGGATTGCAGTTGCTTTCTCGAAGACCACTCACGCTTACACGGGCATGTTGTGGGTACACAGGACTGCTCTGGGGCCATCCGAGATGCTTAGTGAGACTAAATGCAAACAGACACTCTGACTTCTCTCTGTAGATGCTTTGGGCTCCATCTCTCAACAGCAATATCAGGGAGCCAGGACCTGGCACCTCAGACACATCTGCCCAGCGCCTAATGGCTGAGGGGCTGAGACACAATGCCATCCCAGGCAGCACTGGAATGTCCCCAAAGGCTGAGCTTTGCAGGACCATAAGTTAAAGGAACACCTATTAGATGTTGGGAGAAAGACAAGTTCCTGACCAGAATATTCAGCAACGAGAAACTATCTGTTTAAAAAAAAGAAAAAAACTTGGGCCCCACTAATTCGTAATACCCAAAAGGAGGGACATTAAAATTGTGAAAAGTCAATGACAAAACTATCAGAATTTTAGAAGTAGAAACCCCCCCCCCGCGAGATACCTATGCTAGTGATTGCCAGACACTATCCCATGAATGGCCTGTGTTTGAACAAGAAGTCTGCTTAATAAACATTTCAGATTTCAGGGTCACACCACAGATGCTCAGAAATTTGTGTATTCTGAAAGCTCCCCCGGTGCTTCTGATGATAACTATGCTCAGAAACGACTGCCCCGGGTCAACTGCCCTTGCAGGTCCCTTGTGGATACACATCTCCCAGTGGCCTTGTTGAAATGCAAACTCTTCAAGTTTGGGTGCGACCTGAGATCCTGCTTTTCTGATGCTGATGATGCTGGTGCCAGGACCACACTTTTAAGTAGCAAAACTGCCCTCCAATCTGCCCCCATTTTACTGAGGAAACAGCTAAAATGAGGCAAGCTGAGAGGGGAGCTGCTGATCTGGGAGAGGAAAAAATGAAGTGGGGAGGGGGTGAGCAGAAAGGAAGCTGGAAGCTAGTTGCACAGGAATGATGGGAAAGTAGCCCCAGAACAAGAACGCTTCCATGGGGTTCCTTACCAGACAACAGTCTTGGGACTTGTTTCCTAATGACCGTTGCAAGCATACAATGGGCAATATTCCGAACTGTGCCAGGCAGTGCCCACAAAAGGGAGATTCCCTGTTCTGAGAGCTTGCTGGGTGACTGGGCCACCGCTGCTCCCGACTTTGGTAAGATCGACGTTAGAGTCTGTACACCAACTGCTGGCACTTATTTCAGAGTCCTCATCAAGCACCCCTGACACCTCCTACCCACCTCCTGACTGACACACACACAGAAATTGCAACAGGAAATAGGCGCCCTGTCCCTTGAGAACTCTGTGCTAGACATCTTTTCTCCTGTCTCACATTCCTTTGGCATGATTCTGTTCCGCCCTTACAGCAGCAACCTGCTGGGAACAGGTGTAGTCCCAGAGCCTTGCCTTAGCTGCACCTCGTTTCTGCCCTTAGGCCTTCTCGGCTGGCCTTCAGTGGGATCCCCACAGAGCAGGCTCAGCTATTTCTAGCACAGTGTGTGCAAATCTGGAGGTGCAAGCAAGGCAATGAACTCTCCAGGGGGCAACCCTTGACCGGTAGGAATGAGCTGATCGATACAGATTTTCCCTCTTTGGGCCTCATGTGACAATGCCGAGATGCACTCACGTGCCCCCGTGGATGACCCGTTGAATAACACATGATCAAATCGGCTTTCACTGCCCTAGTTCTCTGCTCAGTCCTGTTCCGTTAGGTCACTTCCTAAAATAAGCTACCTGCATGTAAGCAGTCCCAGGCTCTGCTTTTGAGAAAAACCAAATTCATGAATGCCTCAAGCCGTAGAAGCTATATCCTGCAGAGCAAGGAAGGAGGAGGAGGAGGCTGGAGACTTTCGAAAGGGCCCACAGTTACCCAGAACGTTCCAGGCTTTCCCTAAAGCCTGCAGCCCCTGCCTGAGGCTCCAGCAGCTGTGCAAGGTTGTTTGAGAACAAATCATGTCCTGTCCAAAAAATAATTTAAAGTCCTCTGTGAGATGTTGGAAACAAGAGAAGGAAAGCGAAAGAAATGAGGCTTGTTTAGCCTGGAGAAGAGAAAAGAAAAAGGTTAATAACTGACTTCCTAAAAATAAAAGGTTGGTGTTTATATATATCTCACCGTTACCTGATGTAAGGATGGGGCTAGAGGCAGTTTGCCCATCAGTTGCAGCCAAGGGGGAAATGGCATCTCCAGGTGAAGTAATGAGCTCCCTGTCATTGGAGGCATTCAGCTAGTGATGGGAGGGTAAGCTTATTGAAGATAATGTGGATGGGATTCAGTCATTAGATAGGAGCTTTCAAAGTTGTTTCTTCTCTAGTTCCCTCTTTAAAAATCACAGTCTTTCCAAACTAGGATTTTAGTAAGATGGGTCTGTCCCAAAAGAGAATATTAATTGATCTGTAACTTCATAAACTCCCCCGTCCCAACGACATACAAGTACACAACTGAATTGTATTTTAATTTTGATGTTTTTCCACCGCAGGATGTTTTCTTATGAGATCTTGGCACCACCTAGTGTCTAATTTGTGCATTACAACATATGCCTGTGCTAAAATAGTATTGTACAGTTGAATACAAACACCTTTGATTAATGCATCAACAGAAATATATTAAACACAAGTTATGGATTAGGCACTGTGCTAGAATCTGAGGTACAACAGTAATCAAGTAAGATACAGTCTCATTAATTCAAAAAGATATGTGCACCCCTATGTTCATTGCAGCATTGTTTACAGTAGCCAAGTACACACACACACACACACACACACACACACACACACACACACACACTGGAATATTATGCAGCAATAAAAATAAAATCTTGCCATTTGTGGTAACAGAGATAGATCTAGAGGGTATTAGTGCTAAGTGAAATAAGTCAGGCAAACAAAGACAAATACTGTATGGTTTCACTTATATGTGGAATATAAAAACAAAGCAAACAAAACAAAACAAAAACAGATAGAAAGGATGGGGTGGAGGGATGAGTGAAAAGGGGAAGGGAAATAGGATCATTAATATTGTGATGTTTGCACGGTGACAGATGATTACTAGAACTAGTGGGGTGATCACATTGTAAGGTATAAACATGTCGAGTAACTATATTGTACACCTGAAACTAATATAACCAATATAAGATTGTATACCAACTACATCTATACACTTAAAGTAAAAAATAATAACAGTAAAATAAAAGTTAAAGAGATACAGTCTCCCCTCCAGGAGGCTCACAGTCTAGTGGAACAGACAATAAACAAGTAAACAAAAGAATTATTATATATTGTGGTGTCACCAGAAAATAACCCCTTGCGTGATAGAATATAATGCAGGCAGGAGGAGGTCTCTCCGAGAAATATAAAGACAAGCTGAGAAGGACAGGATGAGAGAGAACAGGTATGCAGGAGCGTGGGGGCAGGGGGAGATGAGAGAACATTCCATGAAGGCAGAGCACAGATCATGCTAAGTCATGGAGGCACCAAGAGCTTGGCTATTTGTTCCAGGAACTGAAAGACCAGCATGTTCAGAGAGCAGTGGAGGCCGAGAAGGGTGTTATTGAGATGGGAGAGAGTTCCATGTTTGCAAACATTTCCTTAAGTGAAAGCACACAGGTGGTTAGGGTGGGATCTTCCAGAAAAGTACCTGGTTAAATTTTGATTTTTTAAAAGGGGGCGAAGGGAAATGTCATTATGTGAACTTGGCTGTTTGCTCAGGTCCAGCAGGACCCTATCCAGGGACATACTTCCATGACAGCTACGTGCCCTACTCAAGACAGCCTGTACCTAGGTGCTCCTGCCCTGCATGGTTCCCCTCTACTGATAAGTTTCTGTGTCCTTGGCTAATGACATTGGAACCTCATATTAAATGTCTAGAACAGTGGTTCTCTACCCTGGCTGCAAGTCACCTGGGAGCTCTTAAGAATCCCAATACCCAGACCACCCCCCTGACCAGTTAAATCAGCATCCCTGGGAGGGGGCCTGGGTGCCAGGGAGGTGAAAGCTCTCCAGGTGATTCCCATGTGCAGCCAAAGGTTAACAATAGCTGATCTGAAAGGATAGTCCCCAAGAGAAAGCAAACAAAAAAGACCTCATTTTATACTTTCAAGAAGTGAAGGTTATACAAGTAAAGAGCCGACTGTTTTCCAGACCAGGCCTCCCCAGGTGGAAGGTCCTGCTGTGGGCCACGCAGCCCTCACCACCGTGCTCTCAGTAAGTTCCCACCTGGCTGTTTCACAACAGGCAACAGACCCAGTAAGTGGGGCCTGCTAACAGCACACTTGTAAGGTTCCCACGGCCTGGTTACTCATTCATGCTTTCCTCTCAAGGTACAGGGAGGGGGTCCAAAGGGCCAGACCGCCTAAAGACACCGTCCTCAGCCTAAATCACACATCAGAAGGGCCTGGGTGCTTCTAAGAACTACTGATGCTTGGGCCCAACCCCAGATTGCTTTCTGGGAGGAGGCTTGGACTATCAGGTGATTCTAATGTGCAGCCAGGGATAAAAGCCACTGTTGTCCAAGAAACGACAGCGCCTGTAGTCCTCCATGTTCCGGTGACCACAATCGGTGTAACTGGGGTTGCTGCTCTGAGGGACCCACAGTTGCTAATCTATTGTCTGTAAGGTAGCCCAGTCCCGGACCACGCATCTGCGCTCCCCAGGCCTCGGATTAGCTGGCCACAGACAGACCTGTTAAGGCTAGTATGGAGTCCATGGAGCCATTAACAGCCCACCTCACTTCCCACTGGGGAGAAAGCACTCACCCTAGGCATGTTGCAGGCAAGACAATGACACATTGACATGATGCACCTACGAACTTCCTATTTCCAAGAAGAGGAGTGTAACATTCGGGTTCCGGCAAATAAAGCTCCATAAGGAATTCGTGACATGCACTTAAACTGCACCTGTACTGTGTAGGTTTTTATAATACATAACCAATTACTGAGGCTATTTTTCTTTTTTGTTGTTGTTGGGTTTTTCTGTTTTTATTTTATTATTTTTTTATATATATTTTTAATTAGCTTCAGGTGTACAACAAAGTGCAATAGTTATACTTTTTACCCCTCAAAGTGACAACCCCCCTCCTCCAATTCTCTCCCCCCACTGCTCCTACCCATATCACACTATTTATTACAGTTCCACTGACTCCCTTCCACCATATAATCCACATCCCGTGACTGTCTATATATTCAATTACAGTTGGCATACAATATTATACAACATCAATTTCAGGTATACAGTGCAGTGATCAAGTGAGGCTATTTTTCTTAAAAGGAAACTACCAACACACATCTAGACACAAAGGCTCGCTGGTTATACATCAGAAAGTTACAGTGGTTATACCCGCATGGTGAAAATCCAGGTGATTTGTTTTGTTATTGCTGTTGCTTATCTGCATTTTCTAATTTTCGATGATGAATATGGATTAATTTAAAAATATTATGTAATGTAAAAAAAATAAGCATAATCACACAGAAAGAATCAATTCTGTTTCATACACAATTCAGGTATATAGTTTGGTCTCTGAGTATCAGCTCACAATTTTGCTTTTTAGGACACTTCCTGACTTTACAAACTCAAATCTTAGTCCCCTCAACAAGAGGGCAGGGGCCATAATATGTACTTATTTGGTAGCTCAGCAGGCATCTAGTAGGATCAAAATAAACACATTCCAGTACATTCCATGAAACTACTGTTCCCTGGACAAGCTATACAAAAAAAAAAAAAAAAGAGGTAAGATGGGGGTCTGTGAAAATTTCCATCCTGCAGGCATATACAGAGCTTTGGCTATACTGAAATTCATTATGAATCTGCAGTAAGAGGATAAGTACATAGCTCTCCCCAAATTTAGTTAGCCATGGAACACTTTTTTCCAGGAGACATCTCAGGGATCAGTGCTCCAGAAATATATTGTATTTAGAAATATATTGTAAATTTATTGCTTGTCTATCCTTTCAGCATGTACTTCTTTGACCACCACAAAGCAGCCTAATTGTGCCCTGTCCCTTGTAATAAGGGCAGGCAACCAGCCCTAGGCAGGGTCTTATATTGAACAAGGCTCAGTGACTCACAGCACTTCTGTCATCAAGCGAGCTAGGCCACAGATGAAGTGGCTTAGAGCCTAGAAAACAAATGAGGAATGGTCCAATAAATATTCACAACCAAACATCACGTGATATTTTAATTTATTTTGTTTACAGACACCACTAAGTCATACTATTTATTTTTCAGTTTCATTTGGGTTGGATACAAATACATTTAGAGGCATGGTGACAGGGAAAACATCATACATTTTATTAGCTACTATAATACTTGCTGTCTCTCTCCCCAACTCATCACCCCCAAAACTATTTATTGCCAGATGCTATTGCAAAAACCCAATGCATTTATAGAAATGATGCCTAACTGTATAATTAATTTTTTTTTAATTCCACTCAAGCTCTGCTGGAAATTTGTGACAGGAAAATAAGGACTGGGGGTATGAGTGAGACATACATAGCAACTAAAAATTAATGAGTACCTAGGTTCTCTGCAAGTGGAAAAAGGCAATGATGATCCCACTCTTCCTAGGGGATTATATGAGACCTCTCTTTTATACCCTGCTCAAAATGTCAGGTGGGCAATTCATGTTTAAAAGCTGCTTGTTGGCCAGCCGAGTGGCGCAGTGGTTAAGCGCTGGCTTGGGAAGCCAGCGGCCCCGGTTCGGGTCCCACATATAAGGGCCAGTGACACTGCCCTCAAAAAAAAAACGCTGCTTGTCATTTTCATGGTCACCTTGCAGAGGTAAGTATTGCACTATATAGCCACATTTCCCAAAGTATGTTCCTTCCTAAGAACACTGGTCCTACAAAGGGCTCCTTGCAAAAGGAGTTTGGGGATCAAAAAGATTGAGAAAATACTGAGACTATTATCCACATCCGGGACGGAGATTCACAATGTACAAAATCACATGGAAAGTTCTAGAAGTCCTTTAAAAAGAAAGCTTAACTGTGTTAAACGCTGAGTTTCCAAAGTCAAACTGACCTTGGAATCTGTTTTATGTTTTTTTAGGTTAATACATTTCATGGGACATATTTTGAGAAATGCTCCTCTATGGCTTTGAAAAATTCTTTGCAGAAACAAAAAGCTCAGAAAAATTAAGTAACTCCTAAGATCATGTGTTGGTCAACAATAAAGAAGACAGGGGAGGGCCAGCCGAGTGGCGCGGTGGTTAAGCGCTGGCTTGGGAAGCCAGCGGCCCCGGTTCGGGTCCCACATATGAGGGCCAGTGACACTGCCCTCAAAAAAAAAAAAAAGAAGACAGGAAATAAAATCATAGACACCCATTCTAATTCCATCCCAACGCTCTTGCTATAAACCAAGCCTGCCTGAAAAGAGGCAGCAATACATTTTTCCATGATCTCCTTTACGGCATAAAGTGTTAGGCATGCTGATTACATACAGAATTGATCACGGCCCAGACAAGGGCCCACATTTCACGTACAAAGGCCAGATGTTTATACTCTTTCCTCTTCTATAACAATCAAATCATTAATCCAATGTTGCTTATTACATGACTACAAGGTTTTTCAAATAGACTCGACTGCCCTTTGTTCTTAATAGAAAAGCTTTTGGCTATATATGCCAAATAATTTTAAAGTATTCAGCAAGGACAGAGAAAGATGGAAAACAATGAGATTACTGGAATGATGTAAACATTTCATCCATTTGCCTAATATTAATACTTAATTTTTTATTCTCATTTCCAAGGAATTTCACGATATTTTGAAGCAGAAGATGACAAAAACAAAGCTCTCCCATTTGGGGACTTGGCAAATGCAGTTACCATCTATACCCTGCAAGGACGGAAACCAGCATTCACACCTCAATAGCAATTCTCGCAAATCGATATTGCAGAGAGGCAGGAGGCCTCAGTAACACCAGGCCCCTTTCCCCTGCTGGCTGGCCAGACAGCATATCCAGCAAGCCTGTCAAACTAACAAACCCCAGGGCTTCTCCACAGCCGACAGCCATAGAAAAATCTCCCTGTGTGACAAAGCCAAGGAGAACTCTGGAGCAGTGAGAAGTCACATCGGGGAGAGGGCCTGACCACAAGCCCAGGGTGGGAGCTTGGTGCCCAGTTATCGGGTGTCCCCCTGCCAGGCCCTCAGACACAGTACGCCCTTGGTTCTGCCTCTTCTCAATTTTCTTCTTCTCTTTCTGTTTCCGGATCTCACTCTTGAATGGGTCGCTGTGCTTGGCTTCCTGGGGCCCGCAGTAGAGCCGATCCTGACGGAGCTGGAGTAAGTCCTCCTTGGCTGGGACACAGATCATGGTGTGCGGCTCAGGGCTGCCCTTCCTGAGCAGGGACAGGCTGACCCACACCAGGGCCCTGGGGAAGCGGTGCAAGATGGACAGGCAGGCATCTCTGGTCAGTTCTCGTTGCCCTCTACTGGGAACTCGCCGGGCTGCCCGACTGTCCCCAGAACTGGGCCCACACCAGGCTGACAGCAGCTTCAGTGATGTTCTACTCCTACATGAAGTTGAAGAAACATGTTTGAAGATATTTTGTTCAAGGAGAATATATGCAGTTACAAGACTGGGCATTGCTAGAGGCAATCTGATTTTTTATACTCTGTGTGGGAAAGGATCAAAACTCCAATTTAAAAAAACAATTAAAATACACATTAATGTATTTTTGTAATCATAGATTTCTTTTTATGTGTTTATTGTTCTGAGACAGAAGGACTAAAGATTTATGAAGTTGAAGGCAGAGAAAAATAAGCCAGTGGGATAGAATCTAAGGCTCTAATCACAGTGAAAGATTAAAGAGGAGCTGATGCTTTGATCAGAAAAGAAACTCTCAGGGGGTTATATGAAAAGTGAAAAAGAAGGATATGAAATTACGAGGTTACTATACAGAAAAAAAATAAGTATAAGGAAAGAGAGATGAGCACTTATTAAAAATCAGAGCACTGAATAAAGGGTAACTGATGAGCAAAAAATAATAGTCTGCCACAGTATTGGGAGTAGAACACATTTTATATGGGAGCCTCTGTGACAGGACAGTATTACAATGAATCGGCACCTAATCAGCCACAAGTTCAGATCATTCAAAAGGAACAGGAAGAAATCTAAATCAGTGATTTAAAGCAAAGAATGCTGTCCAGAGTCTAAGAGGTTTGTGACCTAAGAATATACTTGTGAGCTGCTTTGTGAGCAGATGAAATAGGTCATGAAAAAAACAATGCCTTGGTTTAGGTCCTTATTGATGACAATATTTCAAATCATTTCATCAGTATCAAAGGAAATGTGGTTTAGCTGTTTTCCTATGCCGCTAGAAAAGTCCATAAATTCACTTTTTATCAAGTAACAGTGATAACTTTTACATCCTATAGTCTGGTCAGGATTAGAACAGACCATCCAAAACCTATCAGGATGTCGTGAGCACTTACCTAAGAACGCAGGGGAGCCTGCGGGCAGCATCCTGGCCCATTGCCCACTCAGTACCCGTCTGGGCTGGATACTCTGTGTCCATTTCTCCTTTGGGCTCACTGGAATCATGCCGCGATGTGCCCACTTCATCAGACACTTGATGAGTTTTTTCAGGCGTGGGAGCACAAGGCACCTCGTCTCCTTTCCAGTCGCTCTCCTCACCACTTGGAGAGGAAGCTACAGATGATTCCTCCTGGGCCTGGACTCTTGATTCCCAGTCTCTAGTTAACTGCTCCCAGGGGCAGCAGAAAGGTGCCAGAGTGCCAAGTTTAACATAGTTGGGCCGTTTTGCAGGAGGGCGTCTAATGAACACCGAAGAGGAGAGTCAATTTTGAACAATTTAGCATTGGACAATTAAAATAATCATGGCCACTGTACTACATCTCTATTTTAAAAACAAACATACAAAAGAAGTTTTCTAAGAAATATGATAAAGAATAATAACCAATGGGGCCCCGGCCGGTTAGCTCAGGTGGTTAGAGCACAGGCTCATAACACCAGGGTTGCCGGTTCGATTCCCACATGGGCCAAGGAGCTGCACCCTCCACAAGTAGATTGAAACAACTACTTGACTTGGAACTGATGGGTCCTGGAAAAACACACTGTTCCCTAATATAAAAATAAATAAATAAATAATTAAAAAAAAAATAATGATAAGCAACTGTACAGGCCAAGGTTTTTGTTTTCTTCAGTTTTTATTTTTTAAGAGATAACGTACCTACAATGTAGCCTCATGTGGCCACTGCACAATTCCAGGGAATGCTACCCCTGAAAGATTACAAGTGGTGTCCCTGCAGTTGTGAAATTATGTCCCTGCACATTCACAGGATTCTCAGTTCCAAAGGTATGAAAGGTGTGAGGGTGAAGTTTTTCTCTCATTCTTGACCTCTATAGTGACCCAGCTGCCCTCCAGAGAGAGAATATCAGTATCAGTTTCTCATCTATCCTTCCAGAGACATTTTATGTGCATATAAGAAGATATGTACATATTTCTTTCATTTTTTTACCCATTTTTACACAATGGTGGCATACCAGATACTTTATTTTTTGCCAGACTTTACTTTTTTTCACTTAACAAAGCATCTTGGAGATCACTTAATAAATCAAGAGACTTCCATTCTTTTGTAAAAGGCTGCATATCTTATCTCACCGAATGATTATACCCTAGTTTACTTAGTCATCTATTGCAGGACACTCGTTACTTTCAGGCTTTTGCCTCTACAAACAATGCTGTAATGTATAACCTTGAACCTGCAGCACAAGTACATCCACAGGATAAATTCCTGGGAGTGGAACTGCTAAGGCAAAGTATTATTAGCATTTGCAATTTTGACAGGTATTTCCAAATTGCCCCTCACCAGGGTGACACCAATTGGTTTTTCCAGCAGTATATGACTGAGGGAGAATCTCTGAGAAATACCATAAGCTAGTGAGAACCGGGGTCTGCTCTGGTACTTACTGACCCCAACAGGTAGGAAGCAGCTTGGCTGCTGGCCACTCTGGGCTGGAGGACTTTTAGGGAGTCCCAGGCTGTGTCCTCAGACTAAGGGTCTCCTCTGGCACAGGCGCAGACATTCCTCCCATTTACTTCTCACTCTGTGCTGTGCCCTAGGACACCCAATGTCTTCTGATATCCTAAGAAGGCAGCTGGTGAAAAACTCCAGGGGCACTTGCCTCACCCTGAGACCTTGAACACACTTAAAAATATCCAACTTTACTAGTAAGCAAATAAATAGAAACCTACAACAATAACATGTCATTTTTTCACCAACCAATTCTGTCAATATTAGAAGACTGGTAACATTCTATGTTAGTCATAGTGAGCGAAAGTAAGCACCCCCATAACTACAAGTGAAATCCCAAATTAGTACAAACAGCCATCTGTCAGTAGACTATCAAACCTTAAGGTGCATTCTAAACCAGAAATCTTATTTATGGGATTTAGCCTAAGGTCTATGCTTTCTTTCCCCAACAGCTCTGCTCATGGGCCTAGGCATGGGCAGACGTCCTCCTGATGCCCCCAGACCATTTTTCTTCTTCCTCTTCCAAGACCCCAGCTCCCCAAAGGAAGCACATGCCATCAGATAAGCCACCAGCTCTCCCTCCTCAGCCAGGTCCTCTATCAACTTCCCAGGCACCCCCACCCCTCCCTGCCTCTCACCTGCCACACTATCTTCCCCTCTATCACGACTCCTGTCATTCTCA
This sequence comes from Aselliscus stoliczkanus, assembly GCA_033961575.1. Taxonomy (NCBI): domain Eukaryota; kingdom Metazoa; phylum Chordata; class Mammalia; order Chiroptera; family Hipposideridae; genus Aselliscus; species Aselliscus stoliczkanus. The sequence goes on from CM066731.1 coordinate 33,768,771, forward strand.
GTGGCTTCAGCATCTACATATATCATCCCTCTAATACTCTGGCCTACTAGAAACTTTGCATCCTCATTTCACACCTTTTACTTCATTCCACCTCAACCACACACTCTCCTAGTCACACCTTCATTTTGGTCACTGATAAAATCTGCTCCACCTTAAAAATCTCAATTTCAAGTATCCTTCACTCAGAGTGATGCCTCCTGTTTTCCCAGCAACAACTCCTCAACCATTGAACCTCTTATTCATTTGCTCTACTATTTCCTCACTGCTCACCAGCAGTCCTCACATTTCTCTCCTTATCAGTGTAGATTCCATGGCTCAAGAAAGTCCCTCCCTCACATAGACCCTCAACTCCCTCCACCTGGCAAGCCCATCCTCATTACTTTCAACCCTCCACCTACCCCATGCCAGCGTCTGATTGGTAGAACACAGCTGGGAAGAACACACAATAGTCCTAAGTGGTCTTACTTATAAACACATTACTCAAGTGGACTTGCTTACATTTCTTACAACTCCCTTACATTTCTCCAGTCAATTCTATCTTCTATTCTCCTAGTCATCTGTTTACATTGATTCCCCTCTCCTCAATTTCCGACAGCCTCTCTCCCTTTCTTATTCCTAGCTTACAACCTTGCTTTTTTCAGTGAGAGACGGTCACAATCAGGAGAGTACTACTGAACCTCTCTATCAGTCAAGCCTACTCAATCTGTGTTCACATTTCAGAGTCAGCCTTCCAGTTACTAAAATGAGAGAACTGAGCCTGATTCTATGGAATGCCGTATTTTGAAATGCATCAAATATACCATGGGTTGTCGGACTGATTGAGGGATGAACAGCAAAAACGGTGCCCTGGATGCCACCCCCTCTGCCCCACTCTAGGACTCTGCTCTTACACTTTTAGCCCCTCCTTCCCCTTTTCTGGTTCCCTTCCTGCCTGGAAACATGCTTCCATCAAGAATATAAGCTCATCAGGAGCTGGCTGAGTGGTGCAGTGGTTAAGTGCTGGCTTGGGATGCCAGCGGCCCTGGTTCAGGTTCCACATATGAGGGCCAGTGACACTGCCCTCAAAAAAAAAAAAAAAAAGAATATAAGCTCATCAGCTGGCAGCCGGTGTGAGCTGCCAAGAGCCACTGTGAGTGGCCATCCAGAGGCCGGCAACCGATCTACCTCACCTGAGAAGAGCGCATTGATGGTACCAACATGGGTCAGTGAAGCAACATCCTCCACAACTAGACTGAAGAACAAAAGGACAGCAACTTGTCTGTTCCCCTTCCCGTTTCCCAACACAGTTCCCCAACGCGTTCCCCTCTGCCAATTCCCCAATAAAATATTTAAAAGAAAAGAATATAAGCTGATTTCACAGTGAAGAAAACCATCAACAAAACAAAAGGCAACCCACTGAATAGGAAAAAATCTTGGCAAATGATATATTTTATAAGGGTCAAATATCCAAAATATATAAAAAATTCATATAACTCAACATCAAAAAAAACACACCACAATCCAATTAAAATATGGGCAGAAGACCTGAATAGATATTTCTCCAAAGAGAATATACAGATGGCCAACAGACACATGAAAAGATGCTCAACATCACAAACCATCAGGGAAATGCAAATCAAAACCACAATGAGATATCACCTCACTCCTGTCAGAATGGCTGTTATCAAAAGGACAACAAGTGAGTATTGGAGAGGACATGCACTGTTGGTGGTATTGCAAATCAGTGTAGCCACTAGGGGAAAACAGTATGGAGGTTCTTAAAAAAACTGAAAATAGAACTACCTTGGGCTGGCCGAGTGGCTTAGTTGGTTAAGAGCGCAAGCTCTGACCAACAGGGTTGCGGGTTCGATTCCCACATGGGCCAGTGAGCTGTGCCCAAGCTGAGCTGCCGCTGAGCTGTTGGCAGGATGGCTCAGCTGGTGAGAGCATGTGCTCCTAACAAGGCTGCTGGTTCGACTCCCTCATGGGATGGTGGGCTACACCCACCCGCAGCTAAAATTGGACATGGCACCTTGAGCTGAGCGAATGTGAGCTGCCGTTAGGCGGCTGGATGGTGACTGGACTTGGAGCTGAGCTAGCTGTGCCCTCCACAACTAAGACTGAAGGACCACTTGGCTGTTCCCCTTCCCCAATTCCCCAATAAAAATCCTTAAATTAAAAGAAAAATAGAATTACCTTATGACCTAGCAATTTATCCAAAGAAATACAAAACGCTAATTCAAAAAGATAAATGCCACCTAATGTTCACTACAGCATTATTTACAATAGCCAAGGTATAGAAGCAGCCCAGGTGTCCATCGATAAACAAATGAGTAAAGAAGATGGGATGGAAAGATAGATAGATAGATAGATAGATAGATAGATAGATAGATAGATAGATAGATAGATAGATAGAATATAGATATAGATATACTTACTATTCAGCAATAAAAAAGGAATGAAAGTTTGCCATTTATGACAACATGGATGGACCTGGAGAGTATTATGTTAAGTGAAAAAAGGCAGACAGAGGAAGACAAATAGCATATGATTTCATTTATATGTGAAATCTAAAAAACAAAACAAATAAAACAAAACAGAAACAGACTCATAGACATAGAGAACAAACTGCTGGCTGCCAGAGGGGAAGCGGTAGGAGGAAGGGCAAAAAAAGGTGAAGAGGAATAAGAGGTACAAAACTTCCAGTTATAAAATAAATAAGGATGCAGTGTATAACATGGGGAATATAATTAGTATCATAATTTTGTACGGTGACTGATGGTTACTAACTTATCGTGGAGATCACTTTGTTAGGAATATAAATGTTGAATAACTATGTTGTATACCTAACACTAATATAATATTGTATATTAACTATATTTTAATAAAAAGCTAGCTCAATGAGGGCAGAAACAGACTTTGCTTGCCTTCCCCTAATATAGTCCTGAGAAAGGTGTTTGAGGGCAGCCAGGTGGCTCAGCTGGTTAGAGCATGAGCTCTGAGCGAAAGGTTCAATTCCCACCTGGGCCAGTGAGCTGCACCCTCCGCAACTATAGTAGATTGAAGACAATGACTTGAGCTGAGCTGCCGGTGGGCAGCCAGATGGCTCAGTTGGTTAGAGTGCGTGCTCTTAACAAGAAGGTTGCTGGTTCGACTCCCAATAAAGTTAAAAAAAAAACACAAAAAGGTGTTTGACACATAATAGGCTCTAAAGAGTTGTGCTAAATGAATGAATAAATCAAATTGTGTAAGATGCATATAGAAAACTGTTCACAGAAACACAAAGCAAAAAATCAGAAATTACCTACAGAGCAATTGATAAATTATGTGCATCTATACTGGAGTCCTATGCAGCCATTCAGTTATATTGCGAGCAAGAGCTGGCTAACTGTGACTCACAGGCCAAAACTGGCCCACGGTCTGCTTCTGTGGGACCCGTGAGCTGAGGAATCGGTTTTACATTTTTAAATGGTTGAAAACAAACAAAAGAATCATCTTTTATGGCACATGAAAATTTTGCGAAATTCAAGTTTGAGTGTCCATAAATAGTGAGACTGGAACACAGCCATGCTTATCCATTTATGTATGCTCTGTGGCTGCTTTTGCACCATCATGAACGAGTGGAGCAGTTGTCATGGAAACAGACCAAAGGGCCCACAAAGCCAAAACATTTATCATCTGGCCCTTTATAGAAAAAGTTTACAAACACTTAGTTTAGAGTTATAGTTATCGATATGGGAAAATTATCCATAATATATTATTAAATGAAAAAAGCAGGTTTCAAAACAGTATATATTTTAAATTTGTATCTATAAGAAATCTGTATGTATAAAAAAGTCCAAAGAGTAAAAAGTAAGTATTATTGTCAATTATTATTTAAGAAACACATAGAAGACCCTCAGCTACATATTATAGGAGGCACAAGGCATAAAACACATGATCGCTGCCCTCGCAGAGCTCGAAAGCTAGCAATACAGGAATGTACCTTATTCATTCACTCACTGATTCATTCATTCATCCATCATTCAACAGTTTGAAAGCCAGGCACTTGTAGCAGTGAACAGCCAGGTGGTTGTAGCAGTGAACAGGAAAGCACAATAGTGGAGCTCACAATTGAATGTGGAACCCCAGCATTCTAATTATTCACTCATTCATCAGTCAACAAATAACAGTGCTTAGGCCCACTGTGCACCAGGCACTGGCTAGACACTGCAGATGCCACAACAAGCAAGGGAGTTTCTGTGCTTCCGGGAGCCTACAGTTTAGTAGGAAATACAGGTTTCCTAATGTTAGCACGTACTTCACAGTATAAGAAAAAACAAAGCTGCTCATTGGCCACTCCCCCAAAGGAAAATTTAAAAAGAAAGAAACAAAGCCTAGATAGATAGATACCAAAATATAAAGACAATGCTTATTTTTTATGTCTCTGGTTGGAAGGAACACACCAGTTTTTAAATACATTTTTAGTTACTTTTATATAGTTCCATAGTTTCATTAAAATTTATAAATATGTATTATCTCTATAACCAGTTATAAAAAACACTATTTTGAGGGGGCAGGTTTGGCAGTGAGAATCTACTAACAAGCATCTGAAACTCGTGTCCATAGGTTAGGTATACACCATTATCAATGTAAGCAAATGACCTAGGGAAGGGTTTGTAATCCGGATGGGCCTATATAAAAGCCAGATATAAGGCAATCTGCTGACTTATGTCTCAGCAATGCTGAACTCAAGGAAAAGCCTATGAAAATATTAAGTAATAAGAGTTACCAAAGCCATTCCAAACATTATTGACCAATGTAAATAGGCATTACTCTTCCTCTTAAGACATTATCAAACTATGGAAGCCAGTTTCTTACCTTTTGTACTTTTCCAGAAGATTCTTGGCTTGCTCTTCAGCACACAAAATCCCAGCAGGGCAGTCTGGGAAATCACCTGGGATGTAAGGAGACCTTTTATACTGAGAATGCACTATTGCCTCTTTTAACCCTCCGACTCTTGCACCTCGATAGATCTAAAGGAAATATCAAAAAAGGTCCTGTCAATAACCAACTTAAAGTGAAATTGCTTAATCGTTTATATGGGGAAAATGGAAAACAATCCAAATGCCCACTGAAAAGAAAATGGAATAAAGACATTGTGGAGAAATCCTACAATGGGTTACCGACAATAGTGAAAATGAGTGAAATACAGCTTCACCAATCAACATGGAAAAATCTTAATGTTGAGTGAATATAGCAAGTTGCAAAAGCATATATACAGTGAAGTATGTAAAATTTAAAAACATGTCAAATACAGTAAAACCTTGGATTGCAAGTAACGTGGTTTGCAAGTGATCTGCAAGAAGAGCAAACATTTCTAATACATTTTAACGTGGTAAATGAGCGATGTCTTACAATACGAGTAGTTTGTTTCCAGAATGAATTATGCTCGCAAACCAAGGTATTACTGTATAGTTATTTTATTTGGGGATATAAGACTACTTTATAAAGCTATAAAAACATGCATGGTCGTGACAAATACCAAAAAAAGGAACAGTGATTCTTTCAGAACGGGGGAGGAAAATGGAATTGGAGAGGGAATACAGAGTGGTTCCAATGAATCTGTAATGTTTTATTTCTTAAACTGGATTGTGGGTGAAGAACAGTACATAGACATTCATTACATCAACATCTATACTTTTTGTATGCTTGAAACATTGTGCAATTTTAAAATAAGAATTATTTAAAAATATTCCCACTCCTGGGCCGGCCGAGTGGCTCAGTTGGTTAAGAGCTCGCTCAAGAGTACGAGCTGAGCTCTGAGCAACAGCTGTTCGAGGCCAGCCCGAGCTGAGTTGCCGTTGAGCCACCAACAGGTGGCAGGATGGCTCAGCTAAAAAAAAAAAAAAAAAAAAAAAAAAAATATTCCCACTCCTAAATGATCAGCTGAATGTCCCTTGCACTAGGCATAATTGCTAAAATTAATTACCTGCAAGAATCCAACAGTCTTACACGTCTTTTATATTCTCTAGCTCAAAGTAATATTTAAACTTACCAAAAAAAACCCAAAACCATACATATTAGATTTTAATAAAATACTTAGCTGCAGTTAATAAATAAGAATATGTCAACACATAGAACAAAAAATGTATTCTATACATCTATAAAAATTAGAAAATTATAAAGATTGCTTTTCAACTGTAACAAATTTCTTCAAGAAAAAAAATAATAAAACCTCCACATTTTGTTGCCACTACTATTCAAAAATCAGGCCACTTTTAAAACCTCAAAAATTCACAATATGTCAGCACAACTCTTATTACTAAAAGCCTGGTTCCAGGGTTTATGAAGTATCCTGTATCAGGACTATAGCTCTAAGGGCACAAAAACAGCGCTCAATTTCTAAATTGTGCCTGAAGCTGGAACATTTTCAGCACTTGGTGTTTATTAGTAATGTATTTAAATGCTGCAGCTCTTAGTCAGAATCAAAAAGTAACCTACCAAGGGAATCCAGAAAGCCATGCCCCAGCCCTTGGGCAGCAGGACATCCCAGCCACTTCCCCAGCCTCGTCGGTCATCACCAGTCACTTTCCCTGGCTGTTGAATCAAAAGTAGAGGGATCTTGGATTCATGGGGACCTAAAACAAGTTGTGACCCAGGCACCAGCAATTCACTTCTCTTCCGGTTTAAATCCTAAAGTGGAAGAAAATAATTCAAGACAAACAACCCTAGTCTTATGGGAGATTTTCCTGGGTCTCCCTATAAGCAGCTTTAGAAAAAGTTACATGCTCTTTTAAAAAGCAAGGAAAAAAATGTTCTTAATAAACATGAGTCATTTTAAGTACAAGGTATTTCCTCCTACGACAATTTTCTTCTATACAAGTGCTTTGGTAGAAAATTCCAAATTATCTTAAATTTGGGCTAGAATATCCTAAATGATTCAAAGTTATAAAATAATATATATTCATTCTGCTAATCTCTTATATCAGGATTAATCTTATATTTTGATACTCTGTCCCTAGCTTTATTTTGGTTAAGATTTGTTGTCAAAAAGGTACAAACAATTAACAACTTCTCAAGGAGGGGCAAATGGAAAAATACTCGGACTCCTGATCTTAGGGGTTTAAAATAGGAGATACTATAAATTATTTGTTAAGTGGATTGTAGAGACTGGAGATAACGACATCCTTTCATACTTTTCTTGCCAACTGCACAGATGAACAGGTAGAAGAGAGGTTTACCACTCGGGTCGTTGAGAAAACCACCCCAGGAACCGCCTCCATTCTACAGAGTTTCCCTATCTCACGGATATTCATTGGGCCATGACCAAGTCCTGACTCTCCTTGTTCACTTGTGGTTAGTTTCCACTACCACTTACGTGTTTGGTAATTTCAAAATATCTATCTTTTACCCCGACGTTTCCTCCTGGGATTGAACCTCTCTCTTTGAGATCTGCTCCTGGGAAATCCCAAGGCCCCTCAAATTCAATTTATCTGAGATGAAACTTCATCTTTCCCACTGCATTCGCCCTCCTCCTGTATTCCCCCATCTGGCTAAATGATGCCACAATTCTCACAGTTCATTCCCTCATTCATTCATCCATTCAAGTATTTACTGTTCACTCATTTACTCACACATTCAAATATTTACTGAGCATCTGTTATATGCCAAACACTTTTCTAGACCTTGGGAATATAGCAGTGACAAGTCAGACCTGGCCCTAGCTCTCTTTAAGCTGAGCTCCTAAACCCAAGGTAGACCTTTAGAAACTATCTTCCAATCAGCCACTGAGTCCCGTCAATTTTATCCTCCAGGAATGTGTATTAATCCTAGCCCCTGCACTCCAGCCACACAACCATAATTCAGTCCCTCACTATGTCCTATGTCATAGATATTCTCACTATGTCCTATGTCATAGATATTCCCAAGGACTCTTTAAGGCTATCCAACCATGAGTCCTCTCTCCAGTTCCTCCTCCCACATCCGCACCCCTGGGTCTCATCCATCCTCCAGTGTTGCTGGAACAAAATCTGATCGTGTCATGGCCCAGCTTAAAACCTTCAGTGGTGCCCTACATCTTCAGCACAAATCCTTAAAATGCTCCAAGGTCTTTTTGGCCCCTATTTCTCCTCAGTTTCATCTCCTGCCCCACCCTTGACTCCAAGCTACTGCTCTAGTTGGGAGATTCCTAAACACATCATCCTGTTTTGGGCCTGGGCACTTGCATAAGCTGTTCTCACTTCCTGCAATCCTTTCTCTACTGCAGCATTGGCCCCAGGAGTCTGGTTAATTCTAACCACCCACCTAAGAGTCAGCTCAAAAACCAGCTCCTCCATCCAGGAGTTTTCCCTAATTTCCATAGTCCGTACTTAGTACCCCTTCTTTGGGCTTCCTTTGTACCCTGTACTTCTTTGACCATATCCTAATGTACCCCATACAATACCTGGTCCTGGTAGGAGCGCAACCATTGTGAAATTAAACACAGGAGAATAGTAAATAAAAACAGAACGCTCTAGGGAAAAAAAACAATGAAAGAAAAACATGTATTTAAACCATGAGATTTACCATTTCAAGAAAAAGTCTTTTATTAACTTTTTCTTCTCTAAGGATAGTAAAAAAGCATAGTGCATATCATAAGTAAGGGACCAATAAATTGTTTGAAAATAAAAGGAAGTCCATGGGAAGTCATTGGAGTAACTTTTATGGTCTCTCGAGGGATGAATTTCAACCTGTCTTCATCACTTTACCAATAATCCTTATACCATTAGTTACCTGATCCGAGATTTTATTCTCTGTGACACTCTTACAGATAGCTTGGTTCCAAATAAAGCTATGCGTACACTCCACAGGCACACCCTCCAGAAGCAGCTGTCTAACTTTCTCATTATCTAAGAAACAAAAGAAATAGCCTTCAAACCACAACCTTTACATCAATTAAATCAAACTCTAAATGTTGTCAGTTGACCTTTTGCTACAAGAAAACATTTTATAGGCACTTACCTAACTTCTCTAGAAGAATTTACTGGACTAGATATTAAGTTATTCTTACAGTTAGTTGGCTTCATAATCAGTGAAATAACTTATTTTTTGACATTTATTTTTAGTGTAAAAATGCAATTATCACATAAAATTATCTTTAACACATTGTGGACCAGTGACGCAGATTTGCATTTATCTTGATCTAAATTACCATGTCTACCAAAACAACTATTACAATCATGTGACAATTGCTGAAACTCTCCTTTTAAGACAAGTTAGAGTATGTGGAACAGTCAGAGTGAACAGGGGTCTTCCTCCAGAAACGAAAAACGAATCACAGTCTCTGAAACATGGCAAAACCACATTCAGGAGAAAGGGTGAAATTTCTCTTCAATCCTGGAGGGATACTCGTGTTGTCAACATGATCTCCACAATTCATGATTCAACAATGGTTGATGTTCCACAGAGAAATGAAGAAATAAAAATTTAAAAAAATACAAATAGGGAAACCTATTTGTATTTTTCAGTATAATATGTTCATGAAGGGTGTTGATAGGGCAGATCAGCACTTGTTTTATTCTTCTCTCCTGAGAAAAACAGTGAAGTGGCCAAAGAAAATTCCATTTTGGCTTATAAACTATGCACTTTTCAATTCTTTTCAAATCTATCAAAAACTAAACCCTACATCAAAAATGAGATATGAAGAATTTCTGCTACAAGTGGCAAAAGACTGGGCTACAGATAAGGGGAGAAAGACTCAGACAGACACAGACGCAGCACGCCCAGGAACATCAAGCCAAATCCCTCCTGTGCCTCATCATGAGGATCCCCGCCCCTGGGAGGCTTTCGGGTGATATGCACAAACATGTGCTAGAGAAAATTGTTGGAAGTGAACAGGGTAAAAGAAAATATCTTGGGCCGGCCGAGTGGCGCCTTGGTTAAGGGTTGGCTTCGGACGCCAGCTCTGAGCTGCAGAGCCCCAGTTTGGATCCCACATGAGGACCAGTGATGCTGAGCCGTCTACAGCTAAGATGGCGAACAACAGCTCGACCTGGAGCTGGGCTGCCGTCAGTCACCAGCGACAGCGTAGGCTGCAGTGGGGCTGGCCTGCAGCTGGCGTGAGCTTTTGTGAGCTGCTGTGAGCCACTGTGAGCGGTCGTCCAATGGCTGTGGAGCGACTGCCTCACCCGGGAAGAGAGCAATGATAATACCAACAGGGCCAGTGAAGCAATGTCCTCCGCAACTAAAGAACAAAAGGACAGCAACTTGTCTGTTTCCCTTCCCCGATTCCCCAACGCTGTTCCCCTCCCCCAGTTCCCCAATAAAATCTTTTAAAAAAAAAGAAAATATCCTGCTAGTAGGTACCATGTTTGTGCTGCCCACAAAAAAGAAGTGAAACTTGGTCCATCTGCGAGTTCTGCTTAGTGCCCCTCCCCAAGGGGGAATGTTTCCAGAGGTATCACACCCTCAAGCACTACTAGGGGCTTTGGTGAGTATTTCCTGAAAATTTCAGAAATAGTTAGCGAATCTGTTACAAATTTTTAAAGAACTACAGTATAAAAGTTGATTTAAATGGTTTAAACCCCGGGAACATGCATTTAAACAATTTAAATGCCCTGTCCTCAATATGTTAAGTAACTGCCTAATTCCACATTTAAGATAATCAAATTCTAGGAACCACTGCAAAGAGAAAAGTTTCTCGATAATATGTAATAACAGCACAGGCCATATACTAACTACAGGCTTCAGGGTCTTTATATCATTCCTGGCCCGGTGGTGGTGAGATAACAGATACTATCTATCCTTTTCTTCAGCCCTCTTAGTTAAAGTCTCTGATAACCGTCTTTTACTGAACTGAGTATTTACTCCTTTCTATAAAACACATTTTTTTCATTCCTTTAAAATGAGCATATTTTCTGTGAAATATCTCATTCCTTTAAATAAGCCACACCATGCCAAAAACTACTCTAATGGGAAAGGAGGAGGAATTTTTTCAGTTATAAACATACACATTGATAAGAGACTTCCCGCATCTAGTCATTTCATCACTAGGGGGAAACATCTGCCAAATCTTATTTTGTTGGACTAAAGAACTTAAGAAGAAAAAAGAAAAAAAAGTTAGACAACTCATGAGTTTTGATTATGGTCCTACAATGCCAACACAGAAAGGTCACTCAAAGACACATACCTGCCTGGGTCTGATGGCTGGAAAAAAATAAGTTGGAAGTGACTGGGCTATAATATGACAGATTTCAGGGGAGAACAAAGTAAAAAAAATTAAACTGATGAAAAGATTTGAGATGAAAGCTCCTTAAAGCACCAACTGTTTCTAGTACACTGCTCGTCCTCATGGAGATACCAACCAACAGTGCTATAAGCTGCGAGTTCACATAGCCTGGCCAGGAGCAAACAGGCTCCATCTCAGCCTGTCTCCCCAAAACACTTCCCTGTGGAGCGCTGCCACAGATTTGAGGGACAGAACTGAGATTTTATTTGGACTTCACTGCAAACAAAAGAGATGGCTGATACTTAGGGTGTGAAGGCACAGGAAAAAGCACAACCTCATCTTCAAATATTCTAAAAAATAATAATAGATAAAACAAAGTAGATAGATGGTACTTCCAGACAATGGAATATTATTCAGAAAAGGAAATGAGCTATCAAACCATGAAAAGACATGGAAGAAATTTAAATGCATATTACCAAGTGAAAGAAGCCAATGTGAAAAGCTATATACTGTATGATCCTGACTATATGACATTCTGGGAAAAAGCAAAACTATGGCAGCAGTAAAAGGACCAGGAGTTAGGGGGAGGGAGGGATAAACAGGTGGAGCACAGCAGACTCAGGACAGTGAAACTATTCTGTATGATGCTATACATGGTAGCATGTCATGGAGAACGTCACTGTATAATGACAGGTACATGTCAATATACATTTGTTCAAACCTATAGAATATATAACACCAAGAGTGAACCCTAATTTGAACTATCATTATTGAGGTGATAATGATGTATCAATGTAGCTTCATAGATTGTAACAAATGTACCACTCTGGAGCAAGATATTGATAGTAGCGGGGGCTGTGTGCGGGCAGGGGAATATGGGAACTCTCTGTACTTTCCACTCAAGTTTGCTGTGAACCTAAAAACTGTTTAAAATATAAAGCCTATTTAAAACAAAGTAAAGTATGTCTGAAGGCAAAGGGGAAGGCCCTTTTTCGATCAATAGTCTTCACTGAGTGAGACAAAAGAACATTACCCACTGAGTCAGCATGCACCTCAGTGTACCCAGAATGACTACAAATCCTGAATGCAATACTAATTCCTTCCCCCAAGACTAATACAGAGTATATTCGTTCATACCCAGACAAAAGCCTTTCTGATTTATATAACTCCAGAATGGTGACTTTTAAAAATCGAAGGAAATAGCTTGTTTTCTCCTTTGTTAAATATATTTGAAGACCACCAAATTTTAAACTAAAACTGTCTTAAGTTTCATTTAGAAAAGCAAAGGAAACTAATAAAAAGCTTTATGATTTGGGAATCAAATAAACCAAAGTTACAGCCTTCAAATTTACTCTATTCTAAGTTAAATATGCAGGATAGTTAAAGGGACCCAGCTGAAGCCATCGGTTTTTTTCCTCCCTAGAGCAGAAACAGAGCAGTCATGGCAAAATAATTGATAACTGGGCACTCCTGAAAGTCAACTGCAGATCAGCGCTCTGAAAGGGCTTGCAATCATTCTAAAAGCAACTCAGCTCTCTCAATGTTTTGGGTACACACAAGCCCATGAATACAATGTAAGTTCAATATTTTCTAAAGCAGATTCATCTTTGGATGACAAAGACTAGTTAAAATAATGTATCAAAGCAAATTAGCAGATGGTAAGGACAGCAAACACTAAAATAGCAGGGAGTACAGCAGAATTCGTATTTTAAAACGTCGCCCAGAAAACCAGTTATTTATATAGTGAAATGTTGTGGTAATGAAGTTGAAAAGATTTGCAAAAACATATTTAATCCAAATTCAAGAACCAAATGATCATGTAAACTTTTTCAAAGCACCTGAGAATATGCATCGTCATTTCAGGTGCTTCACTGAAACAAAAAACTGCTTCCTTCTCTGTACTGTTACTACTGAAGCAGAGGAGTTAAGACCCCTCAGAAAACATCTTTAATTAAAAAATTTTTTTTTTAATTTTAAAAAATATTTGTATGCTAGTTTGGACTAACAGCCACAAGAAGGAAGTCACGTGGCACCGTTACCCATTATAGAAACTGCTTAGCCCAGAGCCTGTCTGTCTGCTAGGGGGTCAAGGGGTGGGGATGGTCAGTGGGACAAATAACCAAGACAGCAGAAATAATAACAGCATGCACCGAGTAAGATTCACAAGATGTATAGCTTCTATCACTGCACATGAAGATAACCTAGTAACATGCATTGCTACTATGTTTTCCAGCCCACAAAGCAAAAGGCCAACAGAAACCGAGGGTCCTGATTAATATATGACTTTGATTTAATATGTAGCCCCAACACTCTATTCAGTTTCTTCACAGCATGCCCTGTAAGCCTTAACTCTTTCCCTACTAGTCATTAACCCTGAGGCAGCCAGAAACAATGATCACACCTTGACTTAAGGCTCACAAGGTATGGGTTTGTGTTAAGTTAAAGATAAACTCATAGCCTAAAGGAGAATGACCCCCTGGCCACATCCTCCTGAAACCAGACTGAGGGACTCCATGCTGACCTCAAGACCTGAAATAATGATTTACTGCCCCTATATCTCACTCTTGACCAATCAGCAAAACCTACCATCCCAAACACCTTACTCAGGATGACTCATGATTTTTGCTCTATTAAAACCCCTTGTCTGTAAACCAGGTTTTTCTGGCTTGTGCCTGTTCTCCATTGTGTAGTGCTACACAGTAAATGCCACTTTCTTTCACTGCACCCCAGTGAGCGTAACTGGCTATCTGCAGCATAGACTGGATTCTTTGCTTGATTACACTCTACTCTCAGTACTTCTGACACTCAAGTGTGTGGGTATTTCTCCCACAGCAGGCAATTCTCCAAACACCAGTTGGGTGTCCTACAATTTAACTCAATGCTGACACTACCTACCTGGAGATATCATCAGATCCCACCGGCTAAGGGCTGAGTCCAGCAAGACTACTCCCACTTCAGAGCCCATCTGAACTTCCAGCCTCCCACACTTCTGACCAACTGGCTATAAATTGGTCTGATCCAAGACCCCTTCCCTGTGTTCAGTAATGTGTAGAACAGTTCCCAGAACTCAGGAAAACAGTTTACTTAGTACGTTACTGTTTTATTTCATTTTTAAAAATAAAAGAATACTATTCAGAATGGCCAGATGAAAGAGATGCACAAGGCGCAGTATGGGGAAAGGAATGTGGGGTTTCCATCCCCTCTTAGGGCGTGCCACCCTCCTAGCACCTTCACCTGTTCAGCAAACCAAAAGCTCTCTGGATCCCATTGGTTAGGATTTTTAGGGAGGCTTCATCACCAAGGCACGAGTGATTAAAGCACTGGACTCTGGTGATTAAACTCAATCTCTAGCCCCTCTTCCTTCTCTTGAATGGGTGGGGACTGGTAGTTCCAACCCTCTAATCACATGGTTGGTTCCCCTGGCAACCTGCCCACCATTTTTAGGGTCTTTTCAAAAGTCACCTCATTTACATAAACTTAGGTGGTTCAAAGGGGCTTATTCTGAATAACAAAGGATGTTCCTTTAGCCTTTAAGGCTCTTACCAAGGGTTTTAGGAGCTATGTGCCAGGTAAGGCACACTTGGACAAAGACCAAAATATGTATTTCTTATTATATAACAATATCATAATCATATATCCTCTTTTTCAGAGCTAATTCCCAGTACACATAAAAAAATAGTTTGTTACTCAAACCATGCAAACCCTTTTTTATGGTGTAAGTAGCATCAGAATTGGTCTGTTTTGTCTAAGTCAAAACAGAGAGTGACTTCAGATACAGAAAGATAGACTGGAAGTATGTCACAGAATTAGGTTTTAGATCATTGTGACAGTGGGATTCTTCCAAGGATTATTAATCTTTTATTAATGGACCAACTCATGTAAGTATTTATACTTGAGTATTTATATACATGAGTATTTATACTCATGAAGTATTTATACTTCATGTAAAAATAAAGTATATTTCTAACATTAGTTTTGAAATAATATTGGTATAATACTACCTCCTCAAAAAGACTTCTTTGAGAGATAAAGAGCTTCCCAGACAATAAAAAGCTAAAGGAGTTCATTACCACCAAACCATTATTACAGGAAATGTTGAAGAGACTTAAGAACATGGAGGTGGGGGATGGGGAGGAACCATAAAGATGAATGATAAAATGGCAATAACTATGCATCTATCAATAATTACTTTAAATGTAAATGGATTAAATGCTCCAATCAAAAGACACAGGGTAGCTGCTGGATAAGAAACCAAGACCCATACATATGCCATCCACAAGAGACCCACTTCAAATCAAAAGACACACAAAGACTGAAAGTAAAGGGATGGAAAAAGATATTTCATGCAAATAGAAATGAGACAAAAGCTAGAATAAAAATACTGCATCAGGCAAAATAGACTTTAAAACAAAGGCTATAATAAGAGACAAGGAGGAACATTACATAATGATAAAGGGATCAATCCAACAAGAGGATATAACCCTTCTAAATATTTATGCATCCAACATAGGAACACCTAACTATATAAAACAAATATTGATGGACATAAAGGGAAACATTGACAGTACTAATACAATCACAGCAGGAGAGCTTAACACCCCATTATTAAGCAGGAGAGCTTATCCACCCCAATGGATAGATCTTCCAGACAGAAAATCAACAAGGAAACAGCGGCCTGAAATGACACATTAGACTTGACGGATTTCATTGATATTTTTAGAGCATTTAACTCCAAGCAGCAGAATATGCATTTAAGTACACATGGAACATCTTCCATGTTAGGCCACAACACAAGTCTCAATAAATTTAAGAAGACAGAAATCATATCAAGCATCTTCTCTGACCACAATTATTAAACTAGAAACCAATTATCAGAAGAAATCCAGAAAACACACACAAGTACATGGAGGCTGAATAACATATTACTAAATAGCGAGTGGGTCAAAATGAGATCAAGGAAGAAATTAAAAGCTATCTTAAGACAAACGAAAATGAAAACACAATGACCCAAAATCTATGGGACACAGTGAAAGCAGCCCTAAGAGAGAAATTTGTAGCAATACAGATCTCCCTCAGGAAACAAGAAAAATCTAACCCTACACCTAAAGGAACTAGAAAAAGATTAGCAAACAAAGCCCAAAGGGAGTAGAAAGAAGGATATTATAAAGATCAGAGTGGAAATAAACAAAAGAGTCTAAAAAAACAATATGAAAGATCAATGAAACCAAGAGCTGGTTCCTTGAAAAGAGAAACAAAATTGAAAAATCTTCAACCAGACTCATCAATAAAAACAGAGTACCCAGGGCCAGCCGAGTGGCGCATTGGTTAAGAGCTGGTTTTGGGATGCCAGCGGCCCCGGTTCGGATCCCACATGAGGGCCAGTGACACTGCCCTCTACAGCTAACAACAGCTCCACCTGGAGCTGGGCTGTGCGAGCTCCGGTGATGGTGTGGGCTGCAGCCCCTGCTGCAGTGGGCTGCCATAGGCTACAGTGAGTGGCCCGCAGCCAGCGCGAGCGGCTGGCAGCCAAGCATGAGCTGCCAATAGCCGCAGTGAGCGACATCCAGAGGCCAGCGACCGATCTGCCTCATCCGGGAAGAGCGCAATGACGATACCAACAGTGTAGCAACATCCTCCGCAACTAAACTGAAGAACAGAAGGACAGCAACTTGTCTGTTCCCCTTCCCCGATTCCCCAACGCTGTTCCTCTCCGCCAATTCCCCAATAAAATCTTTAAAAAAAAAAAAAAAAAAAAAGAGAGTACCCAAATAAAATCAGACATGAAAGAGGAGAAGTGACTATAGACACCACAGAAATACAAAGGACTGAGAAAATATTACACACAACTATATGCCAACAAATTAGACAATCTGGAAGAAATGGATAAATTCGTAGGAATATGCAATCTGCCAAGACTAAACCAAGAAGAAACAAAATCTGAACCAATAGATTACTTCTAAATCAAATCAATAATCAAAAAACTCCCTACAAAGTCCCAGACCAGATGGCTTCACAGGTGAATCTTACCAAACATTCAAAGAATTAACAATGATTCCTCTCAAGCTATTCCAAAATATCAAGAGAAAAGATACCTCCCTAGCTCATTTTATGAGGCCACCATTACCCTGATTCCAAAAACAAAGTCATTACACAAAAAAATTATAGGTCGATATCCCTGATGAACATAGATGCAAAAATCCTCAACAAAATATTAGCAACCCAAATTCAGCACTACATTAAAAAGATCATAAACCATGATCAAGTGGGATTTATTCCTATGAGGCAAGGTTGGTTCAATATCTGCAAATCAATTATCGTGATATACCACATAAACAAGATGAAAAATAAAATCATATGATCGTATCAATAGATACAGAAAAAGTGTTTGACAAAATCCAGCACCGATTTATGATAAAAACTCTCAGCAAAGTGGGGACAGAGGGAAGATAACTCAACAGGGAAAAGCTAACAGCATTGTCCTTAAGATCAGGAATAAGACAAGGATGCCCACTTTCATCACTTTTGTTCAACCTAGTATTGAAAGTCCTAGCCACAGCAATCAGACAAGAAAAAGAAATAAAAGACATCCAAATTGGAAAGGAAAAAGTAAAACTGTCATTGTTTGCAGATGCCAGGATACTATTTAGAGAGAACCTGAAAGAGTCCACCAAAAAAATTATTAAAACTGATAAATAAATTCGTAAAGTAGCAGGATACAAAATTAATATTTAGAAATCGTTTGCATTTTTATACATCAATAATAAGCTGTCAGAAACAGAAAATAAGAGAACAATCCCATTTAAAATTGCATCAAAAAAATAAAATACCTAAGAATAAATTTAACCAAAGAGATAAAGCACCTATACTCAGAAAACTATAAGACACTGAAGAAAGAAATTAAAGAAGATGCAATTCAATGAAAGCATATACCATATTCACAGATAGGAAGAATTAACATCATTAAAATGCCCATACTACCTAAAGCAATCTATAGATTCAATGCAATCCCTATCAAAATACCAATGGCATTTTTCACAGCATTAGAATATTCTTAAAATTTACATAGAACCACAAAAGACTCCAAATACCCATAGCCATCTTAAGAAAGAAAGACAAAATTGTAGGTATCATGCTACCTAATATGAAACTATACTACAAGGCCATAGTAACCAAAATATCAGGCTGTCGGAAAAGTCATGATGCATTTTGCAATGAAAAATATAGAAAAATATGTCATGACTTTTCCAACAACTCAACAGCATGGCATTGGCATAGAAACAGACACATGGGTCAATGAAAAAGGATAGAGAGCCCAGAAATAAGTCCACACCAATATGGTCATTTAGTCTATGCAAAGGATGCAAGAATATACAATGGGGTAAAGACAGTCTATTCAATAATTTGTATTGGGAAAATTGGACAGATACAGGCAAAAAAATGAAACTGGACCACCTTTGTATTCCATATACAAGAATAAAATCAAAATGGATTAAAGACTTAAATGTAAGACCCAAATCCATAACACTCCTACAAGAAAACATAGGCAGTAAACTCTCTGACATTGCTCTCAGTGATATTTTTTCTGATCTATCTCGTTGGGCAAGGGAAACAAAAGAAAAATTAAAAATTTTTCTCAACAAAGGATCAACAAAACAAAAAGACATCCTACTGAATGGGAGAAGATATTTGCCAATGGTACATCTGATAAAGGGTTAACATCCAAAATTTAAGAACTGATGGGCCGGCTGAGTGGCTCAGTTGGTTAAGAGCTTGCTCAAGAGTGCGAGCTGAGCTCTGAGCAACAGCAGTTTGATGCCCAGCCCAAACTGAGCAGCTGCTGAGCTGCCAACAGGTAGCAGGATGGCTCAGCTAAAACAAAAAAAAAAAAAAAAAAAAAAAAAGAAAAGAACTGATACAGCTCAATACCAAAAAAGCAATCAAATTTTTAGAAAAAATGAGCAGGGGACCTGAACAGACAGTTCTCTAAAGAGAACATACACATGGCCAACAAACATATTTTCAGATGCTCAACATCAGTAATCATCAGAGAAATGCAAATTAAAACCACAATGAGATATCACCTCACACCTGTTAAGATGGCTGTCATCAGCAAATCAAAAACAAGTGTTGGAGATAATGTGGACAAGAGAAAGCCCCATACACTGTTGGCAGAATTGCAAGTTGGTGCAGCCACTATAGAAAACAGTTTGGAGGTTCCTAAAAAAAATTAAAAATAGAACTACTTTATGACAAAACAATTCTACTTCTCGGTATTTACCTGAAGAAATCCAAAACACTCATTTGAAAAGATATATGTACACCTATGTTCATTGCAGCACTATTACAATAGCCAAGATATGGAAGCAACACAAGTGCCTAATAACAAGTAACTGGATAAAGAAATTGTAGTATATATGATGTGTGATCAAAAACTACAGTAAAGGGCCGACCAGGTGGTGCAGTTGGTTAGAGAGTGAGTTCTGAGCACCATTTCAATTCCCACGTGGGCCAGTGAGCTGCGCCTGATGGCTCAGCTAGTGAAAGTGCGTGCTCTTAACAACAAGCTTGTTTGTTCCGCTCCCACATGAAATGGTGAGCTGCGCACCCCCCCGACCCCTCCTCCCTGCAAATAGATTGAAAGGGGTGACTGGGCTTGGAGCTGAGCTTGCGCCCTCCACAGCTAAGATTGAAGGACAATAACTTGATTTGGAGCTGATGGGCCCTGGAAAAACACAATGTTCCCCTTCCCCAATTCCCTAACACTGTTCCCTTCCCCAGTTCCCCAATAAAATCTTTAAAAAATATATATATATACATATATATATATATAGTGAATGTTTAAATTTTTAAAAATTACAGTAAAAGACACATTGTCATTAATCCCCCTCAAAATACTCCTCCTCGTTTCAAACACATTTATCTGATCATTCTTGCCACTTTCTGAAGCAGTTCTAGAAGTACTCTTTTCTGGGTGTCTTCAGATGCGCTATCAAAGCTGCCTTGATGTCCTGAATCGATTCAAAAGGTACCCCTTTGACGGTCGTTTTGACTTGGTGGAAGAGCCAGAAGTCACGTGGTACCAGATCCAGTGAATACAGTGGATGAGGACACACCGTAATGTTTTATTTTGTTTTTTTTAGAGGGCAGAGTTACCAGCCCTCACCTGTGGGATCCGAACCGGGGTCGCTGGTGTCCCAAGCCAGCTCCCAACCACCATGCCACTCAGCCGGCCCTGTAATGTTTTTAGTTGACAGAAATTGCCGTACCAGAAGTGATGTGTGACACGGAATCTTTCTGTTGTGATCAACAAATACGATGAATGCTGTTGCCAAGTGCCATCCAACAGAAAAGCAGGGATCTTCAATACGGGAAGCGGTACATTGAAGTTTACTAACTGTATGTCTCAAGTTTCAACTTGTTTGGTGTGGTCAATCAAGTGTGAGCTACGGTTGAGAGAAGGTGTGTTTTTTTTGTTTTTGTTTTTTTGAGGGCAGTGTCACTGGCCCTCATATGTGAGACCTGAACCGGGACCGCTGGCATCCCAAGACAGCTCTTAACCACTGTGCCACTCGGCCAGCCCAAGGAAAGGTGTGTTTTAAAGTGTACCATAAATCATCTTCTATCATGACAATACTTCGTGTCACACATTGTTTCTGGTACAGCAATTTCTGTCAAATAACATTACGGTGTATCCTCACCCACCTTATTCACCAGATCTGGCACCGTACGACCTCTGGCTCTTCCCCAAAGTCAAAATGATTCAGGACATCGAGGCAGCCATGACAGCACAACTAAAGACACAAAAGAAAACTTCCAGAACTGCTTCAGAAAGTGGCCAGGACGAGGGGATAAGTGTGTTTGAAGCTAAGGGGGAGTATTTTGAGGGGGATTAATGGCAATGTGTCTTTTACTGTAGTACATTTTTTTCAATTTAAACATTCACTGTATTGTTTAATCATACCTCATATATATAATGGAATATTACTCGGCCATAAAAAAGAATGAAATCTTACCATTTGTGACAACATGGATGGACTAGAGGTTATGCTAAGTAAAATAAGTCAGACTGAGAAAGACAAATACCACATGATCTCATTTATATGTGGAATCTAAAGAACAAAATAAACAAACGAAAGAAAAACAGACTCATAGATCAAACTGATGCTTGCCAGAGAAAAGGGGGTGTTGGGGAACTGGGTGAAAAGGTGAAGGGAGTAAGAAATACAAAGTGGTAGTTACAAATTAGTCATGATGAAGTAAAGTACAGCATAGGGAATATAAATAATATTGTTACAACTATGTACAGTGCTCAGTGGGTACTAGACTAATCAGGGGGTCACTTCTTAAATTATATAAATGTCTAACTACTATGCTGTACACCTGAAATATAAAATAATACTGAATGTCAACTATAACTGAAAAAAATAAATAATTAAAAAGAAAAGTTTACTTCTTTATGTAGCTCACATGCCAATACTTATTCAAAGAAATTACTTAAAACAGGTTTTAATGAAATTCCACAATGACTAACAAGATGGTAAGCTTTTATAATAAACTTAAATGATGTTTTCTGAGAAAGACTTCACTTTTCTTTGAATTGATTCATAGTAAGATAAATACCTTAGAAAGGATTTAATACAAAACTGCCTCATTCCAAAAATAATTTGAGGCAGCAAGAGAAACTAAGTAGAGCTTAATTATGGCTTTAAGGTGATTATGATAGTCAACACTTAATGGTACAGTCAACGCTGCAAATTTTATGGCTGCACCAGTCCATACTGCTATTAAAAAAGAAAAGAAAAAGGCAGCAAGTCATTAAAGAAAGTCTTAGATTCCATAATTACTAACTTATCTATATATCTTCAAACTCCTTTCATCCAATCCACCTTTCATTTGAAGTCTGACAGAGTAATTTACTGCCCCTTTAATAAGCTATCTACACACGGAGGTAAAAACAAATTCTAAAGTTGTTACTATACACACCTGTTTTTTTCTTCAAAAAATTCACACGCTAATTTTAATGATTCTTCCAAATAACCATATTTAAATGACAGTAAATACAATAAAACATAATTACAACTGCTGCAATTCCCAGATCACACTAAAGTTTTAGCCAGCCCTACCCACCCTCCTATGCCACCCAGCCAAAAACTCCCTCAGGTCACTCTACTGAGTCTAAACCAAGATATCTTACCCTTCAGCACCTGGGATGGCCTTGCCAGGATTCGAACCTGGGTCATCTGTATGGTCAGACAGAGGCTTCCAATGAGCACAAGACCAGCTGCAGGTGCACATCCCTACCTCACAATTAAACTCTGAAATGATAGGCATTTTCAGAGAACCCAGGTGGCAGCGAGACAGGTTTTACTAATTACTAAAAATAAAAAACTTAGGGAAAAATAATGAACACGAGAACCAGGCTACATTGTTTCACAACTAACAGATACTCCCACACGCACCATCTCCTTTGATCATAACCACCTTAAAAGCAGCCAGGTAAAGATCACCCTAATTTCTACAGATGAAGTCACTGCAAAGGTGTCACAATCAGAACTCTTCTAGTGAGACTAAACTGCTGCTCAAAATAGTAAGGAAGACCAGGGTGTTTCAGGAACTTTACCTTGGCATTTTTCTGGATTGGGCAAAACTTTAGACCTCTTCTGAGGCAAATTTATTCGAGGATCCCCAACTGTCAGTCCTAGAATAGTACCTGCTGGAATTTCTGCTGGTGATGTTACTCCTTTAACAACAAACAAAAATACCTAAGTTCAAAGAAAGTCATTCACAATGTATACATATTTGCATGTATTTTCAAACTTTTCTAATGAAACATTCTCCTTGGGCTATTTATTTAAAAACATGCACTCTCCTTTTTTTCCCATTGACACTTTTAGAGAATAAATTTAGAAAAGAGTGACGTTTCTTACAAAAAATATTTAATTAACATAACAGATTTTACAACATGAATTTATATGTTTCTATCAAGGTAACTACAGTAGCTTTATACACAAAAGTAATCATGTGCAGGTAAGTACAGATTTCAGTTTAGTACCTGATATATGCATTTATCTATATTATCAGAATGCCAGTTATTAATATTTAGAATACTAACATCTCATTTGTTTGCTATTTCATAAACAAACTCAAATAGTGTTTAGACTATTCACTGAGTTCAGGCACCTCTCTTACTAGCTTTCTGGATGTATTAAAAGAATGAGTTACAAGTTAAAAAACACCTCTACAAAAAACGCTATTTTAACCCACTTCCCACTGTTCCCTCCTTCCCCAATACAACCAGCATCCCCTCCGTATACCTCCCAACAATGCAAAAATCGCCTCTTGTCTGTGATGAAGGGAAACGCTATCGGGATTTTTACAGGTTTCAGTCCACCAACGGTGAGGTGTGTTCTCTGTGTCTTCTTCCTCCTGAAAAATAACAACTCCTATTCAACAGACAAATAATGAACCAGACTTAATTTTGTTATGGTTGTGATACTGCTCCCCACACCCACTTTTCTTCTGTATGTGGAAATGATGTTTTATGGGGGGGAACAGGGGAATTTGCCACTATAATTGTCACAGTAATTAACACCAGAATAACAACTCTGCTTATTAGAGGCAAGGAAACAGAATTACACTTCTCACGATTTCGCATATGAAGAAAAATGCCCATCGTTTTCAGAGACCACCTACCTAAGTTACTTCACACCTGTGGTTGCTCCTCTCCCACTACTGCCAACTTCATCACCACCAATTTAAGCAATAAAACCTTTCTTACCAAAGAAAACCAAACCAATACTTTTTGAAGAAATCTTCAGCAAAAGGACATATTACAATTAGAGTATTCTTAAAAATTTCAAATAAGATACATAAGACCTTCCCTAGTGGTCTAGTGGTTAGGATTCAGCACTCTCAAATAAGTTACACAAATATTTTACTTCTATTTTTTCAAGACAGAACCAGGAACTGAGCAAGGTTTCAAAAAGTCCCGTGTGCGGAGCTGGCCGAGTGTCACGGTGGTTAAGCACTGGCTTGGAAAGCCAGCGGCCCCGGTTCGGTTCCCACATATGAGGGCCAGTGACACTGCCCTGGAAAAAACAAAAAAAACAAAAAAGTCCCATGTGCATTCCAAGCAGAGAGCCTATAGCCATGATTCCTACGGAAGTTCACTGAAGTAGGATGTGCTCCTAGATTCTAAAGCAACCCATAACACACATGCCAATTTATCTCACAAATACTCAGGTAGCATAGCTTAGTGATCTAAAGGACAGGCTCTGGAACCAAACTGCCCCGCTCTGCAACTTATTTAGCCAGATCAGCACCCCTAGTCTTGCCAGGTACTGTGCTAAGCACTGGGGACAGAGGACATGGCAGGACACACCCTGTCCTTGCCATCACAAAGCTCAGTCTAACATGGGACACAAACACTGCATAAATATACAAACAGATCTAATATAAATTAGGAAATATGCAAGATGCAATGCAAACAGTAGGAGGGATATAATTTAACTTCAGGGAGCAGGAAAGGATCTTATAGGGAAATGATACACAGATGTTGAAACCCGAAGAATAAGGAAGATTTTGGCCAAGCAAAGAGTGGTGGAGGCAGAATGTTCAAGCAGGTGGGAAAAAAACAGGGACGAAGGCTCTAAGGGAGAGAAGCGCTGACACATTCTAGAACGAAGGGAGGCCAACGTGGCTGAAGTGCAGAAGGTGAGGAGAGATAAGGCAGAAATACACAAGATTACAGTCACATTAAGGGCTTTGAATTTTACCTGTATCTCAAATATAATGAGAGGATATTCAAAAGCTTTTAATCACAAAGTAACACAATGTGAATAAATTATTAAAAGATCACTTCACCTCCTGCACAGAGAATGGAGTGAAGGGGGCGGGGGGGAACAAAGGAGGAAAGACACTGCTTCGGTATTCAGACAAGAGATGACAGTGGTTGAGACTAGTGTGGAAGCAATGAAGACAAAGAGAAGCAACCTTTGTTTTTTAAAGTATTTTTCTTCTAAAAGCTCAAAAGCTGTTCAGGTGTATCATCACATTTGACCATGTCAAATCTGTGAGAGACGTAGGCACTGTAAGGTCCAGGCGTTAAGTACTAAAGTAGCCAAACAAACTGGGTCTCAGTGTCTGGATCCTAATCTAATCTCTACTCTCTAGACCTGCGCTGGTAACATGGCAGCCACTAGACACAGCGAGCTATGCAAATTTAATTTTTAGTTAAATAAAAGTACAAATTCAGTTTCTCAGTCCCACTAGCCACGTTTCAAGGGCTCAATAGCTACATGTGGCTAACGGCTACCATACTAGATGGCACAAAGGAACATAATCCTCACAGGAAGTTCTACTGGACAGTGCTGCACTAGACTTACTGCTCTTAACCTTTTAGGGATCACAGACCCTTAAAACTAGTCCCAGAAAATAGGCATCACGGAAGTACAAACAGACAAAAAACTGGCATACACTTTTAGAGATTTTAGGGGCTCTCTGTTAACCTACTTATGAAACAGAAGTCACGACCCTTCTACAAACCCACAAGCTGCAAGAATAGTCTGTGCTTAAATAAGAACAAGTCAGTTTACTTATTACCTTCATTTAGATTTACTCGTCTAAGAGAAGTGAGAGACGACCAAGTCCTTAATAATTAAGCATAACCAGAGAAATAAGCAGTTATAGGCCATAGCCCCAAAAGTTACCAAATTATGTTAGGTTTCACAAGTTTGCAAAGAAGGACATGACGAGAACAAAACATTACAGTCACATTTAATCTTACGGTGTGGACAGAAGCAGCTTTGACTGCCTCAGTTAGGATGGAGTGGGAAAGTGGACCAATCAGCCGGAATCTGTTCATCTCCATCGTCAAGTCACTGAAAGAAAGAAAATGTCTTAAAATGGAAATTTGCATCATGAACACTGTCTGTGCCACTGGCAGAAACATACCAAGCCTTCACTGGAAATGTTCAGTGCAAATTCAGCCTGTACCTGATTAGAATGCCCGTGGTTGGAGAGATCCAAGAATACAGTTGATGTGGATCTCTAGTTGCATCACCGATCAATTTTTTAATTGGTTTAGCATTTTCTCCATCATCTCTCCGTTTTCTTTTCTTGCCAACTTTCTCATCAGGAAGTTTAGTTTGGCTTTTTTCTTGGGTTGGTGTCAGAAGGAGGTTGGAGATACAGGCAGTTGATTTGGTGGACTCCATACACTGGCAAACCACTTTTATCTCCTCTAAAATATCCTAAGGATATATTTAACCATTTTACTTTAAAATTTGGAAATTTAAATACACTATACGTTTAAGGTAGTTTAGTGTAAATGTTATTTTTTTTCTCCCTTTAGAAATTACATTTTCATCTCTTTACAAATTAAACTAAATTCATCAAGAAACTATTTTGGTTCTTCTGAGTAGTATATGGCACTTGGAACAAAAAAAGAACGTCAAATGTCAAAAATTGATTAAAACAACATGACTACTCTGACCAAATTAAAACACACACACAGGTTTAAAGAGAAAATTGGAGGGCCGGCTAAGTGGCGCGTTGGTTAAGAGCTGGCTTGGGACGCCAGCGGCCCCGGTTAGGATCCCACAAATGAGGGCCAATGACACTGCCGTCTACAGCTAAGATGGTGAACAACAGCTCCACGTGGAGCTGGGCTGCTGTGAATCCCGGGACGGAATAGCTGCAGCAGCTGCAATGGCTTGCCATAGGCTACAGTGAGTGGCCGGCAGCCAGCATGAGTGGCCGGCAGCTGGGTTGAGCTGCCAAGAGCCGCTGTGAGCGGCCGTCCAGAGGCCAGTGACCGATCTGCCTCACCCGAGAAGAGAGCAATGATGATACCAACATGAGCCAGTGAAGCAACATCCTCCGCAACTAGATTGAAGAACAAAAAGACAGCAACTTGTCTGTTCCCCTCCCCTAATTCCCCAATTTAAAAAAATCTAAAAAAAAAAAAAAAAATCATCAGAATTACTCATAACAGCTTTGCATCATCAAATAGGCTCTAACAAGCATCTGGATACCAGTGAACCAATTCAGACATGGTGGAAGCATTCGTCCAAATGGGACATTTCAAGCCATTTGCATAATATGATTGGTTTTCATCTCTATTCATGGCTTACTTAAAAGAAGTCAAGATTTGCTTCATTTAACATTCACACAACTTTCCTGCCTATGTTCGAATACTAAGCCATCAGCCAAACTTTTATACCATTTGAATTTCTACAGTATTGATTTCCAACAGTCATCCAGAATGCAATAATGAGCGAAGGGGAAAGAATCTTGGTGATTATACCTGTTTAAGAGTTGGGTGAAGCCAGATCCACAACTGCCTGCTCTCAGAAGGGTCGCCAGGGGTCCTCTCCGACTTCCAAATAAATGTAACAGGCCCCAGCATTTCTCTTGGATATTTATTTGCCCGGTAAAGAATGAGACTACCTTGACGCTTTCCAGACAAGCAGTGAACTGCTGCAAAAGTCAATCCTGATACAAACAAAAACAAAATTCCATGATTTCAAGTGTTGAGACTGCAGTATTATTTCCTGACAGCCATACTGCTATTCACTGTCTGTCTCCATGAGGGATGAAGTCTTGGTTTTGATCACTACTTAGGCCAAAGCCTGGCACACTAGTTCTCAATAAATATTTATTGAATGAATGATTTAATGAGCTTTGCGTTTCTTCTTGCCTAACTAAATTCACTCCACCAGAATAGTAGTTCTCTCACTTCTTACTTGACAGAGTTAGAAATTATTTAAAAGCCACCCCAAGCTTTCCTTATATTAACATACTCAGTAGGAACAAGGTCTGTTTCACACATATTTGTATGTGTTTAAACTCCAAAATGCTTACAGCAGACACTTGCTCATGAAATGAATAAATAAAGACTAAAATAAGGCTCAGCTTTGAAAAAGTTTACCTGTGTCTTTGCTACACATTGGAGAAAGAGCCTTTAGTATTTCTTCCTCTCTGCCCTTCAACTCCAAACAACAGTAGTAGGATAAATCCTGCACAAAGAGGGAGACATAATTAAATATTTAGGAATTTACATGAGGGAAAATTGCAAGAAGCCAAAGCCACACCTGAAGAATTCCCAGAAGTCCAAGACATAGAACAAATTGCTAAAGCTATCATTCATAAGTCAAAATCTGAAACGTCTATTCCTATTATATGAGCAAATATTCTTAAGCCAATTTAAATCAAAATCAAAATGAATTTCTATTTAAAATATAAATTACAGTGCCCTACTTTCTAGAAAGAAAATCTGTGTTTTATTCCATATTCACATTCTGAGTATAAAAACTGCTACCTCTAAGTAAAGGATTATTCCTCAAAATCTACCCAAGGTAAGAAGTCAGAGTAGAATAAGCAAGACAGTAATAAACTCCACAAAATTATGTTAATCTGTTCGCTTTGGTTAGCTACTTCAAGACCTCAAGATTATCTGACACTAAGCTTACTTAAGAGACATAATGTTGAAATTAATTTATCCTGTATTCCTCCCATGCTCAATCTTGACTATGATATTCAACTTTGACTAAGCAATGTACAAGGAAAATGAGAGTAATGACAGTAAACTATACCAATTTAAAGAAGATGAAGAGAGATCAAAGTGAGCCAGTAAAATCAATCTGTTAAAGAACTACAATAATAGTTAATAGTCACTGAAGGGTTACTAAGTACCAGGGGCTGGACTAACTCCTTACAGGGACAGTCATTTAATCCTCCCAACAGCTGATGAACCAGGTACTGTTTGTTATCTTATTTGACAGATGAGGACACTGATACAGAGACTGTTACCTGAACAAAGCCATATAATCAGTAAGTAAAGTCAGCATTCAAATCAGGCTCACCGACCCCCAAACCAACCCCTCTACCATAGCACCTTTAAGCAATATCAGTACACTCAGCGAATGGAACTAAATGGCAAATTACAGCTAAGATTCCGACAAATGCACACTAACTAATGCTATCACTCACACACAGAAATCTTCCCAACAACAGTGATCTACTCTCAGCTGTCAGAGGCCAGATAAACCTCACCCAAATTTTTATAACTGGTGAATTATGTTTACTAGCCTGAAACTCTGGAGTCAGACTACCTGGGCTCAAATCTCAACCTCACCACTCATTGGCTATACAGCCACAGGTAAATTACATAACTTCTCCATACCTCAGTTTCCTCATCTATAAAATGGGAATAATGGCAACTATTTACCTTGTAATGTTATAACAAGGATTGAATGAGTAAACATAGTAAAGCACTAAAATAGGGCCTAGAATAAAGTAGTCAAAAATATTTGTTATTATTAGCTATTATTTTTATTACCTAGGGCTGATCAAATATAAAGAAAATATCTGATAACCTCAGCAAAAACCTTGCCCAAAATGAAAAGTGATTCATATGTCTGTCTTAAACTTTGAGAGATGGCAGAGTACAGTGGAGAAGCTCAGGCTAGGGGAATTAGATGCCCAAGTGCTACCTAGGCCACCACAAGATGTGTGTGACCCTGGGCAAGTCACTTCATCTCTCTGGGGCCCAGTTTCCGCAATGTAAAAACAAGAATTTCACTATAATCTATGATTTGTGCTGCTAAGTTTTCAAAAATCAAAAGCTCTTAAAAGGTTCTTGTATTCACGTCCTACCCATTACAATGGCTATCAACACACTGTAACAAGTGTTGGTAAGGATGGACAAAACTGGAATCCTTGTGCATTTCTGGTGAGAATGTTAAAATAGTGTAGCCTCTATGGAAAAGCATATGACAGTTCCACAAAAAAATTACACACAGTATTACCATGTGATCCAGCAATTCCACTTCTAAATATAAACCCAAAAGAATTGAAAGCAGACTTGAAGAGATATTTGTACACTCATGTCCATGGCGGCGTTATTCACAAGAGGCAAACGGTGGAAGCAACCCACGTCCATCCACACAGGAATGGATAAACAAAATATGGTGTATGTCTATCACGGAATACTATTCAGCCTTAAAAATCAGGAAAATTCTGACACATGGTTGATACAACATGGATGAATCTTGAAGACATTATGGTAAGAGAAACAAGCCAGACAAAAAAGATAGCTATTGTGTGATTCCACTTCTAAGAGGTATTGAGAGTAGTCAAATTCAGAGACAGACAGTAGAATGGTGGTTGCTGGGGGGAGGGGAGGAGAGCAATGGGAGTAACTATTAAATGAGTGCAGCGTTTCAGTTAGGGAAGATGAAAAAATTCTAGAGATGGATGGTGATAACAGTTGCAGAGAAATGTAAAGACAAATATACTTAATGCCACAGAACTGTCTACTTAAAAATGGTTAAAATGGTAAAATTTGATGTTATGTAAATTTACCACAAATTTTTAAAGGCTCTTGTTTTGATTATTCTGCTATATTACTCTCAAGAAGTATCAGAGGATACTAATATCAATGGCTTTCAAAACTTGGCCAACGGCCGGCAGAGTGGCGCATTGGTTAGGAGCTGGCTTGGGACACCAGCTCTAGGCAGCGGGGCCCCGGTTCGGATCCCACATATGAGGGCCGGTGACACTGCCCTCTACAGCTAAGATGGTGAATAACAGAGGCAACACTTGGTTGCCTCTATAGCTAAGATGGCCGGTATTGGTGTGGGTTGCAGCCTCCGCTGCAGTGGGCTGCCATAGGCTACAGTGAGAGGCCGGCAGCCAGCATGAGCTGCCAAGAGCCACTGTGAGCAGCCGTCCAGAGGCCAGCAAGCGACTGCCTCACCCAGGAAGAGCACAATGATGATACCAACATAGGCCAGTGAAGCAACGTCCTCCACAACTAGACAGAAGAACAAAAAAGGACCGCAACTTGTCTGTTCCCTTTTCCCCATTCCCCAATGCTGTTCCCCTCCCCCAATTCTCCAATAAAATCTTTAAAAAAAAAAAAAAACTTGGCCAGGACTATCCTTCTTTGAAAGATAGGCTTCTGCGAAGAGCAAATTTCTAAATATGTGCTGGAAGAAAGAAAGCAATTGAATTAGGAAAGGGGTGGGGATGCGGAGGACAACCAGATAAAAACTATTATTAGTCTCTAAAACAAACTGCCCTCTTAAAGAGTTTAAAACAAACTTCCCAGGGCCGGCCAAGTAGCCTGGTGGTTAACAGCTGGCTTGGGAGGCCAGTAGCCCCGGTTTGGATCCCACATATGAGGGCCAGTGACACTGCCCTCAAAAACAAAAACAGAAACAAACTTCCCAGTGTCCCACTAAACCATGAATATCTAAAACAGCATTTTGAACACTGCTCTGGGCCCATAGATGGTTTTCAAATACCTGTTGTTGATGAATGACTATTAAATGAATCAATGCTAAATAAATCTTGAACATGACCAATAATATCCTGTGTGATCTGGTTATGACTTAGCTGTCCAGAACTAACCTCATCCTAATGTTAGCCTTGCTGTCGCGCTCTTCAACTTTGCATATGGAATTTATTTCAGTTCACCCTCCTATCTGGCTTCCTTCTGCCTCCAGCATTCTTCTATTTTCTTATCCCTTACAGCTCTGCTCTAACATCGCTTCAATGGGAAACATACCTGTTCTGTTACGAATGCTCATTATAGTGTATACTTTTCCTTTACAACTGTGCATGTGGCTAACTATTTGATTAATGTCAGTCTCCCCTAATACCTTTAGGCTGCTTCAAATCCAGCATCTAGCGAGATACCTCATGATCACTAATCATTTTTAAAATAAATAATCATAGATAGGGCTTCAGCATACCATGAGTCTGCATCAGAAGGGTCTAACAAAAAGAAAAGCAAACCAATTGGAAAGGCATACCTGAAGGAGGCAACGGTTTGTCATAGCTCGATAGCAGGCTCGGTGGCTCTTAACTGTTGGCCTCTCCCCAAGGCAGTAGCCCCACTTCTTGACCATGTGAAACCGTTTGGCATGCCAGATGTGAGTTTCTAACCATATGTTCTTCCTTTGTCTACGGTTAAATTCTAGCATCCGATTTATGTGACATCTTCGAGCTTTATGGCATTTATTTTTTGAATGTTCTTTTTTCTGATGTACTGCTTTCTCTGCCTATAGTTTCAAGAAGGGAAGCAGATACCAGTTTGCCATCTCAAAACAAAGTTAAATGTTAGAAATTCAAACCACTAACTTTAGATTACGTGAGCACCTTACAAACCCCCATTAGTTTGCTTAATTTTTTTTTTTTTTTTTTAAGATTTTATTGGGGAATTGGGGGAGGGGAACAGCGTTGGGGAATCGGGGAAGGGGAACAGACAAGTTGCTGTCTTTTTGTTCTTCAGTCTAGCTGTGGAGGATGTTGCTTCACTGGCCCATGTTGGTATCGTCATTTCGCTCTTCCCAGATGAGGCAGATCAGTCACCGGCTTCTGGATGGTCGCTCACCGCGGCTATTGGCAGCTCACGCTGGCTGCCAGCCGCTCACACTGGCTGCTGGCCACTCGCTGTAGCCTATGACATCCCACTGCAGCAGGGGCTGCAGCCTACACCATCGCCGGGGCTCGCACAGCCCAGCTCCAGGTGGAGCTGTTGTTAGCTGTAGAGGGCAGTGTCACTGGCCCTCATATGTGGGAGCCGAACCGGGGCAGCTGGCATCCCAAAACTAGATCTTAACGAATGCACCACTCGGCCAGCCCTTAATTTTTTTTTTTAACTTAGTGATTTCTCCAATGGAAGTAGAGAAAGCAGGTAATAGAAAGAGTGAAGATTTTAGAGAAAGGCAAACCTAAGAAGGAAACATGGTTCAAGCACTTACTAACTAGGCAAGCTTCATGGATTGTGAAGATTAAAATACTTAAAAATGTTCAATACAGTAACTTAAGCTTACTGTGGCTATTAATATTAGAGCACAAGAGGGAATAAAAAATATACTAGCTTTTCGTTGTTTTTTTTTTTTAACTGTTTTTTTTAACCTCTAAGATTAAAACTAAGCCCAAAACTTAGGACCAAAAATATAAAAGTGGGGAAAACCTACACATTTCATGTCAGTTAGGTACTGACAAATACTAAATGCTATCACTAGAAAACAAACTTCACGTTAAATCTAGAAAGTATACAAAATTCGTGTGTAGTTTCCACTCTTAATCTCTTCCATGGCTAAAAACTCATCTCCATTAGTTTGTGGGTCCCTTACAGATAAAGACTTTACCTTGCTGAACTCTAATCCCACCATCAGCATAGTACCAGTAAATAGAAGGCACTCAATAAACAAATTTTGAATCAATTAGTTAAGATATGGGTAGCTTAGACAATCTTAGAAAGTCTAAGTGAAAAATTCTGGTGAAGCCAAAAACAATTAAATTCAAGTTCAAGTTTCCAACACTGAAAAAGTCAAAAGGCAAGTTCTAGGCACTCATGCCACACTTTTTTTTTAAACTTCCAACTCCGAGCTGGCCATATACCCAAAATGCAAAGCTAAACTTGCTTATCTGGGTAAGGTCAAATTTTTATTTTAAATCTAGCAAGGAAATGTCAACTATTTAACACTATTAAAAGAAATGGGGGCCGGCCGAGTGGCATGTTGGTTAAGAGCTGGATTGGGATGCCAGCGGCCCCAATTCGGATCCCACATAGGAGGGCCAGTGACACTGCCCTCTACAGCTAAGATGGTGAAAAACAGCTCCACCTGGAGCTGGGCTGCTGTGAGTCCCCGGGAACGGCATAGCTGCAACCCCTGCTGCAGTGGGCTGCCAGAGGCTACAGTGAGTGACCAGCAGCTGGTGTGAGCTGCCAAGAGCCACTGTGAGCAGCCGTCCAGAGGCAGGCGACCGATCTGCCTCAACTGAGAAGAGCGCAATGACGATACCAACATGGGCCAGTGAAGCAATGTCCTCCACAACTAGACTGAGGAACAAAAGGACAACTTGTCTGTTCCCCTTCCCCAGTTGCCCAACGCTGTTCCCCACCCCCAATTTCCCAATAAAATCTTTAAAAAAATAAATTAATTAAATAAAATAAAAGAAAGGGGTGGGCCAGCCAGGTGGCGCATTGGTTAGGAGCTGGCGTGGGATGCCAGCTCTGAGCAGTGGGTCCAGTTTGGATCCCACATATGAGGGCCAGTGACACTGCCCTCTACAGCTAAGGTGGTGAACAACAGCTCCATCTGGTTGTTCTGCCTGGTTGCTGGGATGGCCGGGGACGGTGTGGGCTGCAGCCCCTGCTGCAGTGGGCTGCCACAGGCTACAGTGAGTGGTCGGCAGCCAGCGTGAGTGGCTGGCAGCCATTGTGAGCTGCCAAGAGCCGCCATAAGCAGCCATCCTGAGGCCAGCGACCAATCTGCCTCAGCCAGGAAGAGCGCAATGATAATGCCAACATGGGCCAGTGAAGCAACGTCCTTCACAACTAGACTGAAGAACAAAAAGACACAAACTTATCTGTTCCCCTTCCCCGATTTCCCAATGCTGTTCCCGTCCCCTAATTCCCCAATAAAATCTTAAAAATAAAGTTTCAAATGCTATATTTAAAAGCTGCTGTAATATGCTACTACCTGCTAATTTGGTGGATGATAGGACAGGTGAGGGGGGGATAAATGATTAAACCAAAAATATGCAAAATGAGCATGTTGCTCATTTTAATAAATAGTTTTCATTTTAATAAATTCTATTAGGTTAATACTTCCAAATTTATTTTAGGAACTACTAATCTAAACATTTACACTATATGAAACATATACCTCTTTCTGGGCCATCTCCTGTAACCGCCTAGGAAGGCGTTTCACGTTGTGGCTCATGGCTCTTCGTCTCATGTGCCGTGGCAGAGTCTGGAAAACCAGTGAATTAGAAGACTTCTGGGTCACTGCTTTCAACATAGCGCTGATTTCAGCAGCTCGAGCCTGAGCAAAAGTAGAAGCTGTCAAAGGAAGAAGCACTGTCATTAAAAACAAGTCTCAAATCAATACTTTTCTAGTACATCTCAGAAGGAAGAAAGATTTGAAGTACATGAGCTTACAGTTCACCAACCACTTTAACCCCCTATAAGATTAATGCCGATAGTGGTTATTTCTGTAGTAGAAGATAGTGAAACTATTCTTCAGCTTTTATCTTTTCAAATTTTCTACCAGCATTCAGTGTTACTTTTCTAATCAGAAAAAGTTTAAAAACAGATCACAGAGGGCCGGCCGAGTGGCTCAGTTGGTTAAGAGCTCGCTCAAGAGTGCGAGCTGAGCTCTGAGCAACAGCTGTTCGAGGCCAGCCCGAACTGAGTTGCCGTTGAGCCACCAACAGGTGGCAGGATGGCTCAGCTTAAAAAAAAAAAAAAAAATAGGCTTGCCGAGTGGCGCATTGGTTAAGCACTGGTTTTGGGATGCCAGCGGCCCCGGTTCAGATCCCACATGAGGGCCAGTGACACTGCCCTCTACAGCTAACAACAGCTCCACCAGGAGCTGGGCTGTGCGAGCCCCGGTGATGGTGTGGGCTGCAGCCCCTGCTGCAGTGGGCTGCCATAGGCTGCAGTGAGTGGCCCGCAGCCAGCGTGAGCGGCTGGCAGCCAAGCGTGAGCTGCCAATAGCCGCGGTAAGCGACATC
The DNA here is from genome assembly GCA_033961575.1 of Aselliscus stoliczkanus. Taxonomy (NCBI): domain Eukaryota; kingdom Metazoa; phylum Chordata; class Mammalia; order Chiroptera; family Hipposideridae; genus Aselliscus; species Aselliscus stoliczkanus. The sequence continues at coordinate 33,804,475 of CM066731.1, forward strand.
CAGAGGCCAGCGACTGATCTGCCTCATCCGGGAAGAGCGCAATGACGATACCAACAGTGAAGCAACATCCTCCGCAACTAAACTGAAGAACAAGAAGATGGCAACTTGTCTGTTCCCCTTCCCCGATTCCCCAACGCTGTTCCCCTCCACCAATTCCCCAATAAAATCTTTAAAAAAAAACAAAAAAAAAAACAGATCACAAAGTTGTCTTTTTTTAAACAGAGAGCTACATGCAATATAATCACAACCATTTTTAAGTGCAACCATCACACAAGAAAACAAACAAAAATTAAAATGTTAACAATGGTTTTGACCCAAGGGTTTTTCCTTAATAATTTCTGCTTTCTCCAAATATGTGATTATAACTATTATTAGTTTTCTTTAGTGAAAAATACATTTTTTTTGAAGAGTAAATAGAGTGCTGGAGAAATTTAAGTGAATTCCTCCAAGAAGGTATAAAGAGAGACCAGAAGGCACCCCTAAGGTGTGTACAAGGAATGTGGGGTTATGTGGTAGCGGGGATGAGGGTGATGGGGTCGCAGAGACATGAAGCTGGAAAAGGGCCTGGAGACAGGTATTTAAAGGGCAACTCTTGGTTGCCCTTAGAGAGCATTACATTTAGTTTCATCTTTGGAGAATGCCACACTGAATGTAAATGGCATTTTATATTTTTTAAAGGGGTCGGGAGAAGATTTTAACACAAAGTAAAACAGTTCATAAACAAGGACTTGTAAAAGACAGGTAAGGGAAAAAGAGAGAAATTGGAGAGCAATCAAGCCCAAGGAGGCTATGGAAAAAGTCCAGGCTGGAGGTGAGAAGGGCCTGAAGTGGAAGGAGGGAGAGAGATGGGAGGCAGAGCTAAGACACAACAGAGCGCATTAGAAATCTAGCTGCATTAATACAAAGAGTTCATAGGACAATCAAACTTCACTTCCTTACACATACCTACCTGTTATATATTTAGGAATCTCCTGAGAAGTGCCCTCAGGACCTGCTTTCCATCCTCCCTTTTTTTTAAACATGACTTTGGAGGAAGACTGCTCATTCACATCAGGCTCAGGTGGCGAATAGTGGGTCATTTTGGTTTGCCGCTGTCGTGAAGTTCCTGAAAAAGACTCTAGTACATTTCCAAAAAGAAAACAAAAAGAAATATATCACTTCTGTCAGGGATAAGGATTACAGTGGAGAACAACATTTGTTGGGTGGTAACACTGATCAACAATGATAATACCAACATGGGCCAGTGAAGTGATGTCCTCCACAACTAGACTGAAGAACAAAAGGCCAGCAACTTGTCTTTTGCCCTTCCCCAATTCCCCAACGCTGTTCCCCTCCCCCAATTCCCCCATAAAAAATCTTTTATTTATAAATAAATAAACAAATAAATAAAATGATAAATTAAAACAGAAATAAAGCAAAAATCTCTATACAAATGTCTGGGCATTCAAACCATTCTGATTTTAAGACAACATGAAATCCTTGCCTGTGAATGAAAGGAGAGATCAGTAGAGAGACTTTTATGGTGTTCCTGCTTATTTCCATTATAGTGTTAATTATTAAACCCCTATAATCATGAATGAAGCACATTATAAGACTTGTCATTGTGAAGTTTAAATAAGGTAATATGTGTTAAGGTTTACCACATGGCATGGTAGGCATCAATTGTTGGGTCTGAATCTAGATCTTGCAAATATGAATCTAAAACTTACTTCATCAGACCCAGTACACATTACTCTTTAAGAGTTCTTGGTCATCTGCTTGCTGTCTTCCCAAACTGGCATTTTCTATTGTTGCCTAATGAACAACTATCACCTTCATACCACCTTATGAGGTTCTAAAATTAGCATGCAAGTTAAATGCACATGTGATGACCGCACTAGGAACACAGAAATTTTTCTTTTAGGAAATATATAAGTATAATTTAATAATTGATTTTAAGAGGGACATAAAATTTATCAGCTTTAAAATACATACAACCAATTCTCTTTATTCCCAATAGTCATGTTCTATAAAGTCACAGCAAACACTGAATTAGTGAATACTGAATCACTGTTCCTAGGGAAAATACGTATATATATCACGTAGATTATCTGAAATCGTAAAAACAACTCATGCTGGTAGATTCTATTTCCTTTATTTTAAAAAAGAGAAAATCAGATTCAGAAGTGTTAAGTGACCTGCGTGGGGTCACCCCACAGTTGGAATTCAAACCCCAGTAAGAGCTGGAGTTTCTTGCATTATACTGCACTGCCCACCCTCTGTCTCTACCCTCTGGTCACCTCCGGATGAAAGCTGAAACAAGGAGGCAGCTGGGGATATCCACATGGGTGACTTGAATTTTATCTCCCTCTGCAAGTGACCGCCAAAGTGCCATGAGCATTAATTTTGGGGTTACAAATAAACTTTCAACTAGGTGAATCTGCGAATGCAAAATTTGCAAATAATGAAGGTCAACCGGATCTATTTTTAATTCGGCTCATTACTATTTAGAAAACAACTATCAAAAGGTGCTGAGGGAAGAAATTTGCTCCAAATGGGAGTGGAGACAGCATTACATGTATCTTACCTTGTTTCTGAGCTCGGAAAGGTTTTCCACCTCCATTATGGTGCTTTCCACCTCTATCAGCCACAAAGCCAGAAGATAAAGTCACATTAGTGGGTTGGTTTCTCATTTTCTTAGCATGTTTCCTTTCTTTTGCATTAGACATTTCTGGGAAGAAAGTAACAAATTTAGTACAAGGAAAGGGAGCTTCCATTCAAAAATAAATTTAATAAATACTCATGTGATTCAACATTTAATTCTTCAATATAATAAATCTTTATTATAGGTGGATTGATGACATCAAAATTTTATCATGATACTAATCTATAGCTGGGATTCATAACCAGTGGGATCTTTAGAGGAACCAAGAATGGTATCAACATAAAAACCTGATTCAGGGCCAGCCGAGTGGCGCATTGGTTAAGAGCTGGTTTTGGGATGCCAGCGGCTCTGGTTCAGATCCCACATATGAGGGCCAGTGACACTGCCCTCTACAGCTAACAACAGCTCCACCTGGAGCTGGGCTGTGGGAGCCCTGGCAATGGTGTAGGCTGCAGCGTGAGCGGCTGGCAGCCAGCACGAGCTGCCAATAGTCGCAGGAAGCGACCATCCGGAGGCTGGCAACAGATCTGCCTCATCCGGGAAAAGCGCAATGACGATACCAACATGGGCCAGTGAAGCAATGTCCTCCGCAACTAGACTGAAGAACAAAAGGACAGCAACTTGTCTGTTCCCCTTTCCCGGTTCCCCAGCGCTGTTCCCCTCTCCCAATTCCCCCCCCAAAAAAATCTTTTAAAAACCCCAAAAACCTGATTCAATAGAAAAAATAATTCTACTGATGCAAGAGACTATATTATAGTATATTTCAGTTACACTGCCAAATAATTAAATCATTTACCAAGGTGGGCACTGGATAAAGTCTGTCGAATGGAAAATGAAGTGAGATAAGATACCAATGCCATGATAAAAAATTAAATTAACTAAAACATTTAATCAAAATTCTTAGGTAAAATATGAGCCACTTGAATCAATAAAATATAGAACACATTTGGGCCAGCCAAGTGGCACATTGGTTAAGAGTTGGCTTAGGATGCCAGCTCTGAGCAGCAAGACCGGGGTTCGGATCCCACTGAGGACCAGTGACACTGCGACCTCTACAGCTGAGATGGTGAATAACAGCTTGACCTGGAGCTGGGTTGCCGTGAGTCGCCAGTGATGGTGTAGGCTGCAGAGGGGCTGCAGTGTGCTGCCGTAAACTACCATGAGTGGCGGGCAGCAAGTGTGAGTGGCCTGCAGCCAGCGTGAGCTGCCAAGAGCAGCCATGAGTGGCCATCCAGTGGCCGGCGACCATTCTGCCTCACCTGGGAAGAGCGCAATGATCACAATACCACCGTGGGCCAGTGAAGCGATGTCCTCCACAACTAGACTGAAGAACAAAAGAACAGCCACTTGTCTGTTCCCCTTCCCCAATTCCCCAACGCTGTTCCCTCCCCCAATTCCCCAATTAAATCTTTAAAAGAAAAAACTAGAGAGAACACATTATTCTGATATTACCTGTACAAAAATTTAACATAAATTATTGATGGTTTCATTTCTACTACTGAGATGAGACCAGCTGCACCTTTAATTTGTAACAGCAAAAAAGATTTCAATTTGAAGGAAGAAGGATAAAGGACAAAAATCTGATACAGCCTGATGGATTTATACAGTAATTCTCAATTCTCAACATCCCCCTTATTTTCTGAATAGTTTCAAAGATCCGTTTTCTATTTTTAAATAAAATTCACTAATAACATAACCTACCAGGCATGTATAAACTTTACCAATGCATACTCTACAATATGTGCCTTAATTGTGAAGAACTACAAAGTAATTTTCCTAAATGTATACATTCCCTGTAGGTGAAGACTTCACCAAACCTGTACTAGATGACACTATGAAATAATGGAAAAGCTCTCAACTCCTGAGCGGAAGTTGGAAAGGCAAAACCTTGGCAGTGTCGGGGGCAAAATAAGGATAATAAACAAGATTTTCTTAACTACGTTTTAGAAGCAGGGTAGGGCAGGGATCCTACCTAACTTTTTTTTTTCCTTTTTTTTTTTTTTAAGTGTTGTTATGTAGTTTATAGAGTGTGGTTGGTTTTTTTTGTTTTTTTTTAGGGCAGTGTCACTGACCCTCACATGAGGGACCCGAACCCGGGACGCCGGCCTCCCAAGCCAGCACCCAACCACCGCGCCACTCGGCCGGCCCACTACCTAACTTTTTTTACTACTGTTTCTCCAACACCTAGCAAAGCTCAATGTATATTTGTTGAGTGTACACATGCGCACATAAATGAGGGAGTGAAGCATGCCTGTAATGCACTAACAACAACAAAAAACCCAAGTATCACTCTTCTGACACAGCATGACGACTGAATAGCTGCGAAGTGGCCAGCCCTGGGGCCATTTGCTGGATCCAGATCACCATGTTCCTTGTTGAAATCAGATGCCACTCAGCAGGGCTCTGCTCAGATCCAAGGGGAACGCAGGGAGACCGCGTAAAGCTGGAGGACGACTCAGGAAAAGGAAACACGGGAGGGGCGGGAAGCTGCAAAACCACTCATTCTCAGCGTGCTCCCCGGAATGGACCCAGCTTATTCCCACAGGGCATAAGGGGACGGGGTACAAGCCCATTCCCAGAACTGCCTCCGCCCTGGGGGGGGGGGGGCATGCAGCAAAATGACACACTTAGGGGGCTCCGGCGCAACGAAAGAGGTGTGGGATCGGCAAAAGGGGCCCCGGGGCAGACAGCAAGGAGAGAAGAGGTCAGTAGGGTCTGAGGAACACAAGATACAGATGGTGGGGAGTAGGGGGCAGTACGCGGGCGCCGGGCAGGGGACCAACACACTCACGCCCCCAAAGTCGCGGACACCAGCCCCTCATGACTTACCTGCCTGAGGAACAGACCGAGGAAGCCAGAGCTTCCCGGGTCAGAATGACAAGGCTCCGGCCACAGTCTCCTCCAAAACGACGTGAACCGCGAGAGCGCGGGAGTGCGCATGCGCCAGTGAGGCCGCTGCCTCCACGTGGCCGGGAGCGGGGCGGAAACTACAACTCCCAGAATGCCCGGCGAGCCCGCCCCGGCGTCGGGCATCTGTAGGTACTGCTTTGGGGGCTGCTTAGTCAGTCAGCAGTCGCGAGCAGGAGTGTTGTACCGGGTTGTCCTCTCCCAGAGGCCTCAAAGGAAAAAGAGTAGCTATGGCTTCTTTGATCAGAAAGGTGATCAACACTCCAAAATCCCCAGCGCCCATTGGTCCCTACAGGTAACTTGGGATGTGGGAGCGCCGACGGACCCCAGGCGTGTGCGGTGGGGTCGGGCTGGGTGGGGTGTTCGGGAGGGACCACCCGGATCAGAGCTGCAGTGAGCCTGGGCCAGAGGTCCCTAATGACACTGGAGGAAACCTAACCCGGGAAAGGGGGCAATGCACCCAGAGACCCACAGTTAGGTAAGAAGCCCCCTAAGGCAAAGAGCCTGCGCTCTCGGAGACTTTGATCCGACCTGGGTGGACTGCCTTGCCGGGAAGCCCAGTCAGCCAGAAAGTGTCTGGGGTTAGAAACTTTTGTTTTGCTGTTTTTATGTCTGTTTTTGTTTTGTTTTGTTGTTTTTTGTGGTTTTGTTTCGTTTTTTTAGTAACAGCTTTGAGATATAATTCACATACCTATAAAATTCAGCCCTTTAAAGTGTACAATTCAGTGATTTTTTTTTTTTTACTATACTCGCAGAATAGTGCAGCCATCGCCACTATGTAATCTCAGAACTTTTTATCACCCCAAAAAGAAACCCTGCACCCACTAGCAGTCACTCTCTTCCCCCAGCCCCTAGCAACCACTCATCTCCTGCTGGTCTCTATGGATTTGCCCGTTCTGAAATGTGTGGTAAATGGAATCCTACAATATGTGGTCCTTTGTGACTGACGTCTTTCATTTGGCATAATGTTTAGTCTAATTCTGTCTGAATTCAAAGGAGTAAATCCCACCAACAGAGGTGGGTGTCCTGGGGAGAAGTGGGTCCTTTTCACAGAAATGCTTAGCAAATAAATCCCTGCACATCTACCCAAGACCCTGATTTTTACAGCACGTATATACATGCATTGTGATGTTTATAAATTTGTTTGCCCATGTTTATTTCCCACTACTAAAATCAAATACAAATCATAAGGAAGATCATTTTCTAAGATTGCCCAACATGCTCTAATTAAAATAGGTATGAGTCTATCTTGTGTACATTTTTTTCCACTTGTCAGAAGCATTGTTAAATTGAAAGGTTCTTTTTTTTTTTTTTTCTTTAGTCTTTGTTGTCTTAAAAATGTCTCAGCTTTGAAACTATTGAATCTTATATGCATTCTTGGAGACGTTTTTTTCCTAATATGATTTTTGTTTTTTTAAATTCTTTACTAAAATATATCCTGTAACCTTTTTTCCATTTTTCTTTCTAAATTAGTGTGTAGTGTCTGTTCACTGTTAACTACAGCTAGAAAATTTCTACAACTGGAACACTTGAACTATGACAGACATGTATTGAGTACATACTATATGCCAAGCACTGCAGGAGATACAAAATTGTGTAAGAATCAATCCGGTGTGAAAGACAGTCACACATATCGGGAAACAAAAAATAAACATTTTAATTTAGCGCATGTTGTATGGCAAGCACCATGACAGACCAACTTCTCTAAGTCCCATCCCCATTTTACAAAAAGAAAACTGAAGCTCAAAGTGAACTTGTCCAAGGTCAGACAGTCTGCAAGTGACAGCTTAATTTGAACAAGCCCTACATTTATGTGTGGCAGATTAGTAATTATTATAGTAGGGTTAGAAATAAAATGCAATGGAACTGATGGGGCATGGAGGTTAGGTGAGGGGTAACAAAAGAGTAAAAGAAAGAATTTGAGGGCCGGCCGAGTGGCGCATTGGTTAAGAGCTGGTTTTGGGATACCAGCGGCCCCAGTTCAGATCCCACATATTAGGGCCAGTGACACTGCCTTCTACAGCTACAGCTCCACCTGGAGCTGGGCTGTGAGCCCCCAGCTATGGTGTAGACTGCAGCCCCTGCTGCAGTGGGCTGCCATGGGCTGCAGTGAGTGGCCGGCAGCGAGCGTGAGTGGCTGGCAGCCAGTGTGAGCTGCCAATAGTCGCGGTGAGCGACCATCCAGAGGCCGACGACCGATCTGCCTCACCCGGGCCTTCCCCGATTCCCCAACACTGTTCCCCTCCTCCAATTCCCCAATAAAATCTTTAAAAAAAAAGAAAGAATTTGATGCTAACTTTGGGCAGAGGGACAAAACGATTTAGGAAGGCTCCTTGTGAGAGGTAGTCCTTGAGGTGGCTTTTGATGGTTGATTTGCATTTACAGTACTATTGTAAAGTTTGATTTTTAAATTACAGTTGACCCTTGAACAACATGGGTTGAACTACACAGTTCCACTTATATGTGGCTTTTTCAAAAAAAATACTGTAAATGTATTTTCCTTATGATATTTTTCTTTTTTTTTTTTTTAAAGATTTTATTAGGGAGCCTGCCGAGTGGCGCAGTGGTTAAGCGCTGGCTTGGGACACCAGCGGCCCTGGTTCGGATCCCACATATGAAGGCCAGTGATACTGCCCTCAAAAAAAAAAAAAAAGATTTTATTAGGGAATTGTGGGAGGGAATGGCTTTGGGGAATTGGGGAAGAGGAACAGACAAGTTGCTGTCCTTTTGTTCTTCAGTCTCGTTGTACAGCACTTCGCTTCACTGGCCCACGTTGCTATTGGGATCTTTGCGCTCTTCCCGGCTGAGGCAGATCAGTCGCCAGCTGTTGGATGGCTGCTCACAGTAACTTGTGGCAGCCCATTGCAGCCTATGCCATCGCCAGCCACTCACGGCAGCCCAGCTCCAGGTTGAGCTGTTGTTCACCATCTTAGCTGTAGAGGGCACAGCATCACTGGCTCATGTGCGATCCGAACCCGGGCCCTGCTGCTCAGAGCCAACTCTTAACTAACGAGCCACTGTGCCAGCCCTATGATTTTCTTGATAACATTTTTACGCCAGCTTACTTTATTGTAAGAATGCAGTATATCATACATACTACTTACAAAATGTGTTAACCAACCGTTTATGTTATCGGTAAGTCTTCCAGTCAACCGTAGGCTATTTGTAGTTATGTTTTGATGGAGTCAAAAGATATACTCAGATTTTCAGCAGTCGGGAGGGGGCTGGCTTCCCCAACCCCCACATTGTTCATGGGTGAACTGTACTTTGTTCAGGACTTCAACAGGAAGTCGTGGAGTGAAGGGCATTCCAGTTAGAGGGAATGACGAGGCATAAAGATTTCTGGAGTAACTTTAGTAATCCAAGTACCACTTTTACTCTTCTTTTGCCAAATCTATGTACCACCTATATTATAAATTACTTAACACTTTTTTTTGAGATGGCTCACTTTTACAAATTAAAAAGGAAACTTTAGAACAGTACTCTAAATAGAAAACAGCCCAATAGAAGGTAACAGAAAAAAATAAACTCAATGAAATAAAAAATGTTATTAAATTCTAGTGAGATACTGCAGTTGGCACAGAACCCAAGGCCTTTCTCTCTTTGTTAAAAACAATAGGTTTCTTTAACTTGTTTTCTAAAAATGATATTTTTTCTCCATTTAATCGGAGGATTCAGTTCTTTGGGCATTGTTCTCAATGCTTTATGTGCACAGTTCTTATTACAGTCCCCATTTTTCAGATGAAGACAGAGAAGGGAAAAGGAAATAATTTCCTTACTGTCATTCATTGTGTGTGTATGACCTATACTTTGGGAAACACTGGTTAAGACTTAGACTTTGAATTTGAATTTTTGTTTTGTCCCTTTCTGTTACAAGGTCTGAATTGTGATAGTTTCCAATGCGAAACTAGAGTATGAATTTTATTATGTATGCACTGAGGAGCCATCAAATGTTTCTGAAGAGAGGGGACTTCTGGTAAAATGGCGCAATAGACCGACGGTGTGCTAACTACCTCTCAGGATCACACCAAAATTACAAACAAATTATATAGCATTCATTCCTGGAGGTCCCCGGAACACTAGATGAACAGAACCACTAAACGAAGAACTTAAAGAGGAGGCCACTTCGGGTCTGGTAGGACGGGCGGAGACGAGAGAGGGCAAGCCCCGTGAGGGAAGCCCCAGCCGTGGGAAGCTTGTCTGGTTGGGGGAGAGACCCTCCGGCCGCACACCAAGCTCACCAGCCCAGAGTTCCTTTGCCAGGAAGAGGAGTTATAATATAGCCAGCAGTAAATTAGTGAGGACTCTCTTTGCTCAGCTTGGTGAGGCTAAGAGCGGCTGGAGAATCAGTTGGGCTGGCGCCCGGGCTTGCTCGCCGGTGAGCTCTTACCTGGTTACTGGTGGAGGGAGTGGCTGTGTGAGCCAGACCCGGGAGCCTGTGGGGACGGACTGAACTGAGCACCTTTGGTGCTAAGGCTGGAGGTTTTTGGACTGTTGTTCCCGTGGTGTGGTGTGGAACCTGCATGCGAGTGGTGTAGGGAGGGCGACAATTTGTCGGGCTTGGGCCCTCCCACAGAGGATCAGGTCCGAGACCTCATTGGTAGGTGGAATTGGCGCAGAAGTGCATGTGTGCATGCGCGCGCGCATGCGGCCTTGGATCCCCACCCTCCATCCGGCTTATACTGCGTTGCCAGGGAAACGTTGGGCGGGTGCCCTCTCCAACAGGCTGCTCACTGAGACCCAGGAGTGGGCGAGCTGCCTCGGATCCCCACCCTCCACACAGCTTGTGCTGCGTTGCCAGGGAAACGCCTGGTGGGCGTGCTCCGGCCCCAACAGGCTGCTCACTGAGACACCTGAGTGCGCAAGCCACCTCGGGTCCCACTCTCCGCAATGCGCTTGCAGAGTTGCCAGGCTGGTGATTGGTTGTTGGGCTGCTTGGCCTATTCTGCGAGCAGCTGATTGGGACAGGCTGAGACTGGGAGTTTTCCTGGGAATGTTGGGCAGTGAGCTGTGTGCCTGCGTGATCCAGCCAGGGCTCTCCTGGTGATCTATCTAATACATCAAAGCAATCCCAGAGCGACAGCCAGAATGGGGAAACAAAGAAACATGTCACAAGTAAAAGATCAGAAGAATCCTCTAGAAATGGAACTAAATGAAACAGAGGGAGCCAACCTTTCAGAGACAGAGTTAAGAACACTGATGATAAGAATGTTTAAGGAACTTAGCGAGGACATAAAGAAGGATAGGGAAACCATAAAAAACAACCTGTTAGAACTAAAGAATACAATAACTGAAATGAAGAACACACTCGAGGGAATCACCAGTAGAGTAGATGAAGCAGAGGAGCGGATCAGCAATTTGGAAGATAAAATAGCAGAACTCACCCAGTTGGCACAACAAAAAGACCAAAGAATAAAAAACAATGAAAATAGTTTAAGAACCCTATGGGACAAGGTGAAACGCAACCACCTTCGACTCATAGGAATACCAGAAGGAGAAGAGAAGAAGCAAGGGGTCGAGAATGTATTTGAAAAAATAATGACTGAAAACTTCCCTACCCTGGTGAAGGAAATCAACATACATGCCCAGGAAGTGCAGAGGGTTCCAACCCAGCTGAACCCAAACAGGTCCACACCAAGACACATCTTAGTTAAAATGGCAAAGGTTAAAGACAGAGACAATCCTAGAGGCTGCAAGAGAAAGACAGCAGGTTACATACAAAGGAACTCCTGTTAGACTAACAGCTGACTTGTCTACAGAAACTCTGCAGGCCAGAAGGGAGTGGCAGGAGATACTCAAAGTGACACAAAATCAAGGCCTACAACCAAGATTGCTCTACCCAGCACGGCTATCACTTAAAATTGAAGGAGAAATAAAGAGCTTCTCAGAAAAGAATAAGCTTAAGGAATTCATTACCACCAAGCCAGCATTGCAAGAAATGTTAAAAGGGCTTTTTTAAACAAAAGAAAGGGGTAAACAAGCTAACCCAGGGAGACCAGGAATACAAATAACAAAATGGCAATACATATGCCCCTATCAATAATCATTTTAAATGTGAATGGGCTAAATGCTGCAATCAAAAGACAGAGAGTGGCTGAGTGGATAAGAAAATAGGACACATGTATATGCTGTTTACAGATGGAATAACAGTAACAGTAACACTATCATAGTAGGGGACTTCAACACCATTGTCACCAATGGATAGACCCTTTAGACAGAAAATCAACACAGAAAGAGGGGCCTTAAATGATACTTTAGACCAGCTGGACTTTGTTGACATTTTTAGAGCATTTCACCCTGAAAAAACAGAATATACATTCTTCTCAAGTACACATGGGACATTTTCCAAGATAGACCATGTTAGGCCACAAAAGAAGTCTCAGTAAATGTAAGAAGATTGAAGTCATATCAAGCAGATATAAAGGAAAAATTGATGGTTGCTGGCTGGGAGGGAGTGGGGAAGAGGGAAAGGAGGAAGGTTTTGGACAGTGTATGTGGGACTACAATGTTGCCGCAGGGATATGGGGGCAGTTCTGGGAATGTAATTGATAATGTTGTGAAGAGACTATAATGTTGTGTGAAATAAGTCAGTCGGAGAAGGACAGGTATCATGTGATCTCACTTGTGTGTGGAGTCTGAAGAGCTGATTGAATGATCAAAGTAAACAGACTCGTAGATGTAGAGGAAAAACTGAGGGTTGAGAGTTGGGAGGGGGTCGGGATTGGGGGGAAGGGGAAGGGATTAGACAACATAAAGAGACAACTACAATATTGCCACAGGGATATGAAACACAGTTCGGGGAATATAATAATGTAAAAATTTTGTGGCATGTCAGATAGTCACATGTCTTGTTAGGGAGACCACTTCATGGATGGAGTAGAGGCTTGATCACTGCTCTGTACACCTGAAGCCTATATTGTATAGTATTGTATGCCAACTGTAACTGAATATGTGGATGGATACGGGATGTGGAGTATACTGTGGAGGGGAGTCAGGGGAGTTGTGATAGATATGTATGATATCAGGGGGGGAGTGGGGTGGCGAACTGGGGGAGGGGGTTTGTCACTTTGGGGGGTAAAGAGTATAACTATTGCATTGTGTTGTACACCTGAAACTAATAAAATAAATAAACAAATTTAAAAAAAAAAAAGGAAAATGGAAAGCTTCATAAGTAATTTAAAACACCAAGTAAAAAAAAAAAAATGTTTCTGAAGAGAAAGTGACATGATCAGATCTCCTTTAAGAAGAGAATTCAGGGCTGGCCGAGTGGCGCGGTGGTTAAGCGCTGGCTTGGGAAGCCAGCGGCCCCGGTTCGGGTCCCACATATGAGGGCCAGGGACACTGCCCTCAAAAACAAACAAACAACACACACACACACACAAAAAGAGAATTCTGATAGTAATTTGAGGAGAAGACATGAAGAATAGTTAAGGGGGGGCCGGCTGAGTGGCGCAGTGATTAAGCGCTGGCTTGGGAGGTCGGCGGCTCTGGTTTGGGTCCCACATGTGAGGGCCAGTGACACTGCCTTCAAAAAAAAAAAAAAAAAAGAATAGTTAAGGGGATATTAGAGTAAAAGTAAAAATCAGTAATCTTCCTCCTTATGCCCTGATCCGTATCCCTCAATCACCCATAGGTTTTACTTCAGAACAAAAGTGACCCTTAACAAAAACAGAGGGATTACAGAGCCTGGAGCATATACCTTCCTCAAGTACACACTTTGTTCAAGAAAGAGGGCAGGGTAGTAGTACACCTGGTTGACTGACCTGGGTCAACTATGAAGCTGCAAGCAAAAAAGAAGGGAATCATTCCGTGAATATGCCAGTATGACAAAAGGAAGCCATCAGCCAGCTTCATTGTGTGGAGACTTCCCAGGACATTGTGCCTCGTGCTTTTTTGTATCCAAAGATGATACATAAGAAATGGTGCTAATTTTCAATATTTTATGAAGAAAAAAACACTCCAACTAACTAGTTATGTCCTGATAGTTAATTGGATGTGTTTTAAAAATAACCATTTGGAAACAAGAGTTTTTGTGCATGGGGTTTGTAGTGAGTGCACTTTTTGAAAATTCTGGGTCTTTTCCAGGAAGAATTTGAATGTGTTGCACTTTCAGTCCCTGGCATTGGGATGGATGGGGTGTTGTCACTAATTAGCTAATCAGCTCTGCACATTTCAGGAATACTCCAGGACAGAACCTTGAGAGATTTCGACATACCGTTGCTATTGCATTACTTTCCATTTGGCTAGCACACCATCCAAGTAGTCATAAAATTTTGAAATGATAGTCCGTGTGGCATAGATTTTGATGTGAGAATTATTACTAGGATGCTTCTGAAAAGTGCTATTACCCTTTGACTTGGGAGTAGAACTTAAGTTTTCTGGAGCCTAATGACTAGATATCTATGGATAGTAGGATTCTTATGCTTAGGAAGGGTCAACTATTATCATTTTTGGGAACAATCTCTGCTAATCTATAAGAAATAACTCACACAAAAAAATAACTCACATAGCTCAGCTAGTTTCAGAGATCCAGGGCTTACTTTTTTTTTTTTAATGTTTTATTTGAGGGCTTTTAATTTTCGGAGAATAAATGAATTCCTCATCATCATAAAGTTTTTGATGAATGATAATGCATACAGGCTTAAACTATGTTTCAGATATGGGGAGAGTTAAAAATATTTAGCAAAGGCAGGGCCGGCCGAGTGGCTCAGTTGGTTAAGAGCTCGCTCAAGAGTGCGAGCTGAGCTCTGAGCAACAGCTGTTCGAGGCCAGCCCGAGCTGAGTTGCTGTTGAGCTGCCAACAGGTGGCAGGATGGCTCAGCTAAAAAAAAAAAAAAAAAAAATATTTAGCAAAGGGCCGAGGATAACCTAATTCTACACAGGACAGACAGTTAATAGAAACAGTGTTAGCTGGTACTGTTCAACCTGAGGAAAGCTTACACATTAACAAACTCAATTGTTATTGATTTGTAGGCCAGGGTGAAAGCCAAATAGTGGAGAATTCCTAGACTTTCTAAATCCTAATACCAAGTTTAAATCTACCCTCTTCAGCTCTGCAAAACCCACACTATAAACCAGTAGGTCCTCCTAAAAAGATACTTTACTGACAACCAAACATGTTTAAGCTACTAAATGGTTAGAGAGCAAACCATCAACAAGAAGTTATTGTGTGCCCACTATGTGCAAAGAATCACCTAGGCCATACACAGTTAGAGACATAGTAAGACACTGCGCCGCCTTCAAGGAGTTTATAGTCTGGCATACCCCAGGAGATAGGTAAGAACAGAACTAGCCATTATATGAGGCAGGGTATAAGTAAGAAAGGCTCCACCAGATGACCTCTGGGATTCAGAAGAAAGAAAAGCTTAGTGACTTAATTAGGGAAAATGGGGTGTGTGTGTGTGTGTGTGTGTGTGTGTGTGTGTGATGGTTTTCAGTGTAGTTTTGTCTACAGTAGCAAAATACTAGAATCACTGGTAACTAGTTTAATAAAGTATATCCACACAATGAAATACTATACAACTATTACAAGAATGAGGAAGCAGTCTACATATAGTTATAGAAAGATCATGATACACTGTTGAGTGAAAAAAGCGAAGTGCAGAAGAGTGTAAATGGGGAGAGAAAATTTATATTCATTTTTCTTCATATTTACATGAAGAATGGGAGAATATATAAAGAAGAGCAATGGTTATGTATAGGGGCTGAGAACTGAACAGATGGGTAGAAAGATAGAAGAGAGAGACTGTTCATTCACTGTGATTATTTATTTTTTTTCTGTATATTTTCTGGATTTTTAAACCATGTAAATGTTCTCATTCAAAAACTGAAGAAAAAAATTATAAATTTTATATTTAAAATTATAAAGAAAAAAGATATGGTTGGGGAAAAAGAGGAAACATGAAATAAAAGATAGGAAAGTTTGGAGCATTTTGGAAAACACAATATAGGGAACTAGAAGATCCTGTTTCTAAATAATCATGGAAATGGTAAAACAAATATTGCTTCTAGATTTAAAATGATAGGTCTGGCTGAGTGGCTCAGTTGGTTAAGAGCTTGCTCAAGAGTGTGAGCGGAGTTCTGAGCAACAGCAGTTCGATGCCCAGCCCGAGCAGAGCTGCCAACAGGTGGCAGGATGACTCAGCTAAAAAAAATTAAAAATAAAATGATATAAAAGTTTCTTGATCAACATTTTTGAAATGGGGGTATTTAATGCCACTGAATTATATTCCTAAAATTATTAAAATGGTAATTTGTGTGTGTGTGTGTGTGTGTGTGTGTGTGTGTAATTACCAGGAGTGCCAAAACAATGTATACCCATTTTAATAGGTATCTATGAATTACTTTTCAAAGTTGAATTGAATTATGGTAGCAATGTGTAGTATGACTTTTGCTCAAAAGATAGTGTTAATCAAATGAATGCTAGCATCATCATGCGACAAGCAGGACAGTCAAAGAAAATGGCGAAAGCACGGTTGTCATTCGAGGACCGTGAGACCATTTTGAAGTGGTATTTGAAATTTGAGAATGTTGTGGAAGTACGACGACAATGGAGGCGTGAGTATGCAACAGGACCTCCAACACACCTAACGATTGCACGCATTCATGATAAGTTTGAGACACATGGTACTTGGGAAGAAATTGAAATGGCATGTATAGCAACACAAGTAGACACTTTGGTCAACGTTGCTCAAGCATTAGTTCACCATAATTAGAAGTGTCTGGACGCTGATGGTAACCACTTTGAGCACCTCTTGTAATTGCAGAAGTCAAACGTGACTTGTAGTCATTTTTTGTTTTCGGTATCCAGTATTTTCCTTTCTTAAAATGTGTATACATTTTTTTTGCACCCTCTGTACATCTCCACAATTTAAAAAAGAAATAACAGAGGAGCTTTCTTTATCCAAAAACTAACAAATTTCCTTTAAAGTTGATTTATTGGGGTTTTTTCAGGTCTCAGTAGCTTATTATTTTTCTTTGATTTTTATCCTAATTCTGAAATTTAGTATCCTCATTACAAAAAAAGTCAGTTTCAAAAGTAAGCACTGCCGAAATGAGGTGCACCCTCACAGGTGAATCCTTTTATTTATTTATGTACTTACTTATTTATATTAGTTTCAGGTGTAAGGTGGATCCTAAATTGACCCTTCAACAAGCAGTGATTAATCTTGTTTGAGAATAATTACTTATTTCCTTACAGTACTCCCGGTATTGCTTTTTTGGGGTTTGTTTTACAGCTTTATTGAGGTATAAGTTACATATAAAATTCACCCATTTTAAGTGTAGAGTTCCATGAGTTTGGGTAAATGTGTAGAGTCATGCATCTACTACCACATCAAGTTTTGGAACATTTCCATCACCGCCCCCCAGAAATTCCCTTGTACCCATTTGTGGTCAATCCCCAGCCCTACCCCTGACCCCAGGCAGCCACTTAACTTTGCTGCTATTCGTTTGTCTTTTCCACAATTTCATGTAAGTGGAATCAAATAATATGTAGGCTTTAGCTGAATCTATTAGTGGGTGCCTTTTTTTATTTTGTTTTTCTTTTTGCTATCATGAATAATGCTGTTCTTAATGTTCACGTAAAGTCTTGAGACATATTTTCTTCATTTCTTCTGAGTAGTTGCCTAGGAAAGAAATTGCTGGGTTGTATGTTAAGTGTATGTTTAAGTTTATAAGAAACTGCCAAACTGTCACTTTCCAAAGTGTCAGTACCCAAGTGACGGTGTCATTCCCACTGACAGTATATGAGGGTTCCAGCTGCCCCACATCCTGACCAACACTTGTTATTTATTATCAATGATGTCCAATTGTGTGGAGTGGTATCTTACTGTGCTTTTGCTTTCCATTTCTTTAATGACTAATAATGTTGAGCATCTCCTTAGCTCTTCATATGTCTTCTTTTGTGAAGTATCTGTTCAAATCATTTGCCCGTTTTGGAGGCGTTGTCTTTGTATTATTGAATTTTAAGGGTTCTTTATATATTCTAGATACAAGTCTTATTTAGATACATGTTTTGCACATATTGTCTCCCAATCTGTGATTTGTGTTTTCCTTTTTCTAAAGATGTTTTTCAACAAGCAAAAAAGCTTTTGATTTTCATGAAGTCCAATTATCAATTTTTTTTAATTTCACATTTTGTGCTTTTTGTGTCCTAGCAAAGAAATCTTTTAGCATTGAATTTTATATTTTATATTTTACATACACTGATTTCCATTCATTGCAGTCAAGCTGTGTTAGTCGACAGGACCATTTACATTTCAGGCCAGGTAGGCATCGACCCTTCAAGTGGACAGCTTGTGCCAGGAGGGGTGGCAGAGCAAGCTAAACAAGTAAGTCATTTTCCACATTTGAAGTTCCCTTCTCTACTACTTTTTAATATTGAGAAGTATTAAGAAGCCACTTGGCTGATTTGTTTTAGATAGATTACTGGTATGTGCTTTTTAAGTTAATTACTGATTAATTTAAGACAATTTTATGTCAGCAGATAGTTGAAAATTTGATGAATCATTTAACAACCGCCCCCCCCCCAAAAAAATTGTTTCTTCCAAGGTGACTTACTTTAAACCTGAATTGTTGAATATTAACTAAATTTATTATGGTAATATTTCCACAGTATACAAATATATCAAATTATCATGTTATATTCTAATTGACAATGTTACATGTCAATTATATCTCAGTAAAACGGGGGTGGCGAAACCCTGAATTATTGAAATCAGATGACACCTTGCCACTTCCATGTGGATTGGGAAATTTTCTAATCAGGGCCACTGACCTGCACAAACAACCCCACCACCACAGAAGTAAAAGTCAACATTTGTTAGTAGGAGAGAAATGTCAAAGATTACATGTAGTATGTTTTTCTAAATGAGAATGAGGAATACAATTTTAATCCAATAAGTAGAATAAATTTATAACTTAATACATTCACTGAGTCATTTGTAATATCCAAAGACAAAAAACAACCTAAATGTCCATGCATAAGGAGCTAGTTAAAATAAATACACATAATTTTTGTAAGTGAATTCCTTCTTGGTTTTCCTCCAATGGATTGAATCTGTCTGCAATATGGTAAGACACTGTCTCCATTTGTGAGTAAAAAGAATGGGTTGAAGTTTCCTCCTCAGTGTTAGAATGTGTGAAGTTCTCAGCTAACATCTAAGCTAAAACAAATAATTTCTAGGGTTCCTAACTCTGTATCACTTTGAGGATAAGTATGAGCTAGCAAGAATTAAAACATGTTTTCCTTAAAGCAATAGTTGACTTTAAAGAATTATTTTGTCCTTTTTCAAAAACAGTATGTATTAGTAAATTATATATATGTTTGACACTCTGGCCTTAGGAAAAATGTCAGCTTTTCACCTTGTTCTTCACTTATTTTTTCAATTCACTCTTCCTTTCCACTTTACTGGTCATATATCATTTGATGATATTTTTGTTTTTTAAAAAATAACCTAAATAGGTAATATGTGGGTATGGCAAAAAAATTCAAAAGCTATAAAAAAGCATAGACAGTGAAAAGATGTCTCCCACCTTTATTCCCCCTCACTCCAGTTTCCTTCATTAAAAGTAACCATTTCTAGTTTCTTGTATATCCTTCCAGAGACAGTCAATGCCTATACCAGCATAAATGTACAGAGAGAGAGAGAGAGAGAGAGAGAGAGAGAGAGAGAGAGAGAGAGAGAGGGAGAGGGAGAGAGAAGAGCTTACTGTGCATGCTATTCTGCATCCTGGGTTTTATTTTATCATGTAACAATTTAATATTAATTTATTTGTATGATTCTAGCCTGATTTATTTTAGATTTATTTAGAGGTGGCCGAAAAAGAGTAGAATTTCCTAGAAATTGAGAACTTTTCTTCCTAAATTAAACTATTTAAAGAGGTATTAGTAAAAAGTGATTAATTGAGGGCCGGCCGAGAGCCGCAGTGGTTAAACGCTGGCTTGGGAAGCCAGCGACCCCGGTTCGGATCCCACATATGAGGGCCAGTGACACTGCCCTCAAATAAATAAATAAATAAATAAATAAATAAATAAAAAGTTGTGAATTGAATTGAATTAAAGCTTTAATATAACATCAGTGCCTCAGGCCTTTCTTGCCTTGCTTCACAGGCTCTTACAAACATCGGTGAAATTCTGAAAACTGCAGGCTGTGACTTCACTAATGGTGAGCAACTTAGCATTACATCACATTTCTATTTGATATGTTCTTTGGTCTTTTTAAAGAACACGTGACATCAGTAATATATCATGCCATGTCTTTGTTGCCTTTTAAAGTTGTTTTAATTTTAGTCTCATTTTAATCAAGAGAGCCACAGTGCCATATACAGTTTTCTCTAAATAATGTTTTGGATCAGACCAAATAGCTAAACCTAATGACAATGTATATATCTTCCAGTGGTAAAAACAACTATTTTGCTGGCTGACTTAAATGACTTCAATACTGTCAATGAAATCTACAAACAGTGTAAGTAATTTGGCTTGATTATTATTTTCCATTAAAGACAAATGAATCTATTAACCTTAAAGTGTGTCCGTTATGGATTAAGAGTGATAGAACATGCTAAAGAAATGGTTGGTCATAGATCCTGTCCTAAAAATAGGATAGTCTGATTGGAGATGCACATGTGCCCCCATGAAAAAATTCTACTGCAATCCTTAGAATAATATACTACAACCTTACTAATCCATTTTCCTAAAGCTTAATTATGTTATACCCTTCTCAGGCTTTTTAAGCCCTCCTAATAATTTTTTCTTAAACACACATTATATTTATTATTGCTATGATATGGTTTAGCAACCATCTCTATACTGTCTCTCGGAACCATTAGCTACTTAACATGTTAGTTACGTAACATTTTTATACCTTGGTTTCCTCATATGCAAAATGGGGATAAAACCTTATAGGGTTGTTGGAATGCTTAAATGAGTTAATGCAACATGTAAACACATTAGAACAGATGTTGGTGTGTTGTAAGTACTCAGTAAATGTTATCTATACTTATTAACATTATTGTCTTAGTGGAGAAAATGGGTGTCCCTACCAACTGGTAAGATGAGACAGAGGTATAACATGGAAAAAGCATCATTACTTATTCTGTTCTGAAGAAACAACTAGAGTAAACCAAAGTTAGCAGTGTAAGTACCTGCCAAAATTTCTGGAGATGGGCAATTGTTCCCTATTTAGATAAATTTTGTAAGTATCACTTTAAAAACAAAACCCCATTCATATCAAACAAGATCAAAGTATTAGAGTATGTGAGTGTTTTCATTTTTTCCCAGAAAGCTAAGATACTTTAAAAAGTATTAAATATCATAGAAGTCATTTGGCAAAATATTTTATCAAACAAATATGAATGTGAGCTTCTTTTTCTCAATGTTGTGTCTGTCTAGGAACTGAGAAATCTATGAAGCACTTTCCAGAGTCTTGATTATGCTGTAGTGAGTAACATACACTATCTGAAAACTAAAATGAAATTCTTTTAATTTTAGATTTCAAGAATAATTTTCCTGCGAGAGCTACATACCAAGTTTCTGCTTTGCCCAGAGTAAGTACACTTTAAAATAGGTAATGAACACAATTTTAAATTTCTATATTGTTTTCTGACTCTAACAAAACTAAGCACTCTGGCAGGAAATTTTTAAAAAGAAAGAAATAGTCCTTGCTTTCCAGGAACTTAAAGTCTAAAAGGAAACACCGAATATTCCATGAATGGGGTAAAACTAAGAGACTTAAGAAATTTTAAAAATTTGTCTTAAAAATTCAGAAAATTAAAAATTAAGGGGCCGGCCGAGTGGCGCGGTGGTTAAGCACTGGCTTGCGAAGCCAGCGACCCTGGTTCGGTCCCACATATGAGGGCCAGTGACACTGCCCTCAAAAAAAAAAAAAAAAATTAAGGCCACACATGAACACAACAGAATACTTAAACTGTGAGAAAAAGTAAAATAGCAGCTGTATTGTTTTAATGTTACTTAGAGACTATTTAAAGTAAACCAGGTTTGTGAGTGGTATTTTTATTGCTTTAAGTGGCTGTTACATGGAATGATCAGTGTCATCAAACTTGTTAAGGTGCCCGGTATAGGATCTCTGAGCTCGGGATCACAGGACATGGGTTTGAACCTCTGCCATTTAGCTTTGTGTCCTAGGACAAGTTAAAGGGCCTTTCTGAGTTTCCACGTATCAATCTCTGAATTGAGGAGAAAACGCCTGTCTAATATTGCTGCTGTGAGAATCACATGAGCTAATGTATATGAACATGATCAGCATGGTAACCTAGCTTATCGTAGATTCTTAGTTTCGGGGCCCCCCTCTTTCCTTCTTTGCAAAGTTTAATGTTAAAAAATGCTGTATTCTATTAGTTATATGCTTTTAGTAGGTATTATGGAGCTCTCTTAATTTGTAAAAAATTATCTAAATGCTGTTTCATTCTTTTCCTGACAGGGAAGCCATATTGAGATTGAAGCAATAGCTGTCCAAGGCCCTCTCACAACAGCATCACGCTAAGGGGGATGCCAGTGTTATTTAGTCTGGAATATTAATAATGCTTTTGAATGAACATCTTAATTTTTATAATCAGTGTTGGAGAGTGTAAGACTGACTAAAATATCTGAAGTTTTATGGAAATATATAATAAGGGGAATTGAATATGAATTAAAGATTAGATAATGAATCTAGTTAGTAATATAAAGTACATTTATGTACGCTCACATTACTGGATGTGAGAAAGAGACACACTTTGCATTGCATAGTTACTCAAATAAGTAAAAGTAAAAGGAAATAATATGCAGGAAAGATGAGTTACTATTCCTGAGAAATAATAAAGAATACACCTAATTCAGTAAAATCCTATTAATTTAATGGTGTGAAATATTTAGTTCTCATATCAGATACATGATTCTGCTTGTACTTGAGTAAAATTAAAGATTTAAGTTTGAATGGTAGAGGTAAAGGAGAAAAAAATGGACCAAAATTTTATTTAGCTAATATTTTTCTAATGGAAATAAAATAGACATGCATATTTTCCTTGGTGTGATTGTGTTCACTTATTTATACATTAGAGCACATTACCTAATTAAAGATGGGGGGCATGCAGTTAAAAAGCCAACTGTTTTATTTTTCAAAGCTTACTTCTGACTTTGTACATTTTTGCACTGTTGTAGTCAGACTATGTGTAACCATTAATCTTTTAACATTCTTGGACAAAGGCACATAAATACCTCCATGTTATAGAATAAATTCCAACACAAAATTATATAGATTAAAAAGTAAGTCTCCGGGCCGGCCGAGTGGTGCGGTGGTTAAGCGCTGGCTTGGGAAGCCAGTGACCCCGGTTCGGGTCCCACATATGCGGGCCAGTGACACTGCCCTTAAAAAAAAAAAAGTAAGTCTCCTTCATTCACTGTGCATTCCATTTACCTCTCCAAAGAGAACCACTGCTAATAGTTTTGAATTAACCAACAGATAGTTTTCTACTTATTACATATTTGATCATCTAGTTTGGTTTTGGCTTATTTGTATAAACGAAACTTTACGATACATATTATTCTACAGATGCTTTCTTCTGTCTTGAAGCTCTTCCATAAAAATACATATAGATCTACCCAATTTTGAAAATGTAGCAGAGTGTTCTTTTGTGTGATGATACCTTAGGTGATGTAACCATTTCTCCAATTTGTTGTTTTCAAAATTACAATCGTGCTAACAGAGATAACGTTCTGAGAAAATCATTGTTAGGCGATTTTGTCATTGAGCATCATAGAGTGCACTTGCACAAACCTACATGGTCTAGCCCAGGGGTCAGCCGACTGCGGCTCGCGAGCCACATGATACACTTTGGGTGAGTTCCATAACAAAATTTTTCTGATCCCTGGAAGAGCCAATCCTGTCCCTCAAAGTTTTACAAGACTTATAAAACAAATGAAATAACCATTGTGAATAATACCCTTTAACAATTTTATAAGTGAAACTATGATAGTTTTATTTTCATTTTCAATTTTATTTCAGAGCCACTTGTACGTACTCAAAGAGCCACATGTGGTTCGCGAGCACAATTTGCCGGCCCATGGTGGTGGCTCCTCTGATACAGCATACCACACACCTAGGCTAGAAGATATAGCCTGTTGCCCCTAGGCTACAGCGTGTACAACATGAAATTAAATCAAACACAAGAGAAAAGGATGCACTCAAGAGACACGGTAAACACGATATCAGAGGCTGCTGCCAGTGTGACACAGCACACTGTTTTACAGCAAACTTTTTTTATAGGTAGAAAGAGCACGCTCTAAAATAATGATGAGAAAGTATAGTATAGTAAATACATAAAATGGTAACATTTATTATGTCAAGTATTATGTACTATACATAACTGCTATATTTCTATATAACTGGCAGTGCAGTAGATGTGTTTTACACCAGCATCCCCACAGCATGTGAGTAATGCATTGCTCTATGATCTTACAACAGCTGTGGTGATAAGAATTTTTCAGCTCCATTAAAATCTCATGGAACCACAACTGACCAAAATGTCATTATAGGACATATGTCCATCATATTACAGTAATACTGCCATCATTTCTAAGCATACATATACAGATAACAGCCTTACATATACATATTTTTTCAGGTTATTTTAGAAATGTCATGTAATTTGAAAAGCTCAGTCAACTAAAAGATATTAGAAACAATTAAGAACTGCAGTTTCAAGAGCCTACTTTGGAGTAATACCACTGGCGTTCTATGCCCAGAACTTAGTTCTGTAACCTTCAGCTAGTTATTCAACCTCTAAGCCTCAGTTTCCTGAGAGATAATTGCTCCTTAAAGGGCTGTCATAAGACTTAAGATGATTTTGAATCAACTATCCCTTATGTTGACCTGACCTGATTCTGTAGGATTTCAAGATTCCTTAATGGTGCTCAGCTAACTGTCATAAATTCTATTTCACCTGACAACTGTTTAAAATTCCTGTAAAAGAATAAAATATGAGGCATGATGTAAGTGCATAAAGAAATTTTAAAAACTTATTCAGGCACTAGAAAATAGTTCAGTAACATTATGGAAAAGTTATCTCTTTGATAGGCAATCAGACCAAAAGAAGCGAAAAGAATATTCACTGGGATATTGTCTTCCACTGATGCTGACAACGTTAAACAGATGGATGGCAAAATAAGGATAGTTGCTCTTAAGCCAAAAACAAGAACAAGAAAGTAAGTGGTACCAACAATTTGTTGTTGTTTTATTTTTTTATTTACCAGAATAGAACCAACATAGTCTTTTATCATTGGCAGAGCACGTGATGTATCTTCAGAAAAAACTATGCAATTAGTTAAAAAATGCTAAGTCTTAGCTAAGTCAAGATACTTAAAAATGTCCTCCTCATTCTTCAGCATGAGGTCACTTTTGATAAACCCTTTAACAGCTTTTAATCAATATTCTGATGTATGCAACAGATGTTATTTACTCTATAATTAACAACATAGTAATGTGGCAGGTGTTTTAGTAGAGTATAAAACTGAAAAAGTACCAGAAATTATTTCCTTAACTTAAAGAATGCACATGCTGCTTATGTCTCTGTAACTATCCCAAACTAGATGAAAAGTTCAATGAATTTCATATAGACTTGATTATTGAGTTGCAATATGATTAATCAATGTATGCACAACTCCAAAAAAAAATAAAGACACATGCTTAGCGATGTCTAGTATACAGCAAAGACTCAAAAAGCTGTCACTATTCGGCAGTATTTATTAATTATTAATCACTATATGGAATAATGGGCTAGGTGGAAAAGTTTCTGCTATTTAGATAATGAAATGTATAAACAAAAGATTAAGTATGTGTTCTCTGCAAGTAGGCAGAGTTGGGGAGTATGGCACCGTGAATTGGTAAAATAAGATCAGGTGCTAAAAGACACCTTATGTGAAACAGTATAGTATAGTGGTAGTGGTTAAGGGCATGGACTCGAGAGCCAAAGTACTTGAATTCAAATCCTATTCCACCACTTTGGGCAACTTATTTAAGCTCTCTGTTGTGTTTCTTCTATAAAATGTCTCCTCTGTTTTATCTGTAAAATGGAGATATTCTTAGTACCTACCTTATGAAGTTGTTGTAAGGATTAAATAAATTAATATGTTTGAGGCCCTTAGAATAATGCCTCGCACATAGCAAGGAAGATGATAGAAGGCTTTCTGTTATTTGGCAATAAAACGAATGAGCCTCAAACCATGAAAAGACGTGGAGGAACCTTAAATGCATGTTGCTAAGTGGAAAAAGAGTCTGAAAAGGCATGATCCCAACTATATGACATTCTGGAAAAGGCAAAACTATGGAGACAGAATAAAGATTAGTGGTTGCCAAGCATTTGGGTGTGGTAGGGGAGGGATGAAGAGGTGGAGCACAGGAGATTTTTAGGGTAGCGAAACTATTCTGTATGATACTGTAATGGTGGATATGTGTTATGCATTTGTCAAAACCATAACACAAAGAGTGAAACCTGGGCCAGCCGAGTGGCTCAGTTGGTTAAGAGTTGGCTTAGAGCGTGAGTTCTGAGCAGCAGGGCCACCAATTTGATTCCCACATAGGCCAGTGATGCTGTGCCCGAGCTGAGCTGTTGCAGCTGCCAACAGGTGGCAGGATGGCTCAGCTGGTGTAACAACAAGATTGCCTGTTCAATGGTGGGCTACGCCCACCCACAACTAAGATGGAACTCGGCACCTTGAGCTGAGCTGCCGCCCGGATGGCTCAGTGGATAGAGCGTGCACTCTTTAACAACAAGGCTGCTGGTTCGACTCCTGCATGGGATAGTGGCAACTAAGACTGAACACAGCACCTTGAGCTTAGAGGCCACGAGCTGCCGTTGGGGAGCCACATGGCGACTGGAGCCCTCCACCAGGAAGACTGAAGAACAGCAATTTGGCTGCTCCCCTTCCCCAATTCCCCAACACTGTTCCCCTCCCTCAATTCCCCCCCCCCAAAAAAAAGAGTAAAACCTAAGTGTGAACTAGAAACTTTAATTAAATAATAATGTGTTAATACTTGGGGAAACTGCAGTGGGGAGAGGGAGTATATGGGTACTCTGTACATAAAAATACCCAAATTTTTTTTTAATTACAAAGAATTTTAAGGACTGTAATAATGAGGTCTGTGGTAGAGTGTTAACTGAAAGATTTCCTCTTTCAGTTGAAAAAATGTGCTCATAGTTATCTGGTATTTCCTAAAAATATAAAGACTTAGGAAAATCAGCAAGTGGCAAACACTTCCCCCAAGAAACAATGCTAAGAAAGATGCTGGCAGGTGATAAAATTTATCTAGGTTAACATCTGACTTTGTTAACCATGAAAACCAGTTTATTATTAACTAGTTCATACTTATCAAAGAAGTTATATATAACGTATATGCATGGTTTAGAGAATAATAAAATTGACACCTCCAAATCTGCTTAAAAAAGAAACCTCACCAATACTCAAAGCCCAACAATCCATTCTCAGTCCCATTTGCCTCACTTTACCCAAAGGTAACTGCAATCCTAAACTTTGTGTTGATCATTCTTGCTTTTCTTTATAGTTTTGCCACATAGAAGTTATGCATACAACTAATCATTTAGTTTTGCCTGATTTTGAATTTTATATATTTTTAAAAACCATACTAAATATATTTGTCTGACTTGCTTTTTTTCACTCAGTGTTATGGTTTAAATTATTTTAAACATTTTTTCAATACTGAGTAGATACAAAGGAATGTTAACCACCCACATTTCCACCACACGGTTTGAGAAAAAACGTTACTGCTGTAGAAGACCAGATGTGATGCTCCAACCTGTCCCCTTCCCTCCATCTCAGAGGAAACCAATATCCTTAATTTTGTGTTGATCATTTCTTCTTTTATCATATATGTTTGAATCATTAAACAAAATATTGTTTGCCTTTACAAGTTTCTGAACTAAAACAAAAATGAAACGCATTGTGATTTTAGACATTGAGGAACATCTTTAACATTTTGCCATTGAGTGCAATGCTTGCAATAGATTTTTATGTATTCCTTTTATTAGATCAAGAAAGTTTCTTCTAGCCTTACTTTGCTAAAAGTCCTTCATTCCTTCTTTTTTCCTTCCTTCATTCCTTCTTTTTTCTTTCCTTCCTTCCTTCCTTCCTTCCTTCCTTCCTTCCTTCCTTCCTTCTTTCCTTCCTTCCTTCCTTCCCTTTCCTCCCCTTCCTTCTTTCCTTTCTCCTTCCACAAATATTTAATAAACCAGATATTGTCATGAGTGTTGTGAATTCTGCAATAAAAAGCCAAAAATTCTTGCCCTCAGGGAACTTAACTTTTAGTGAACTGACAATAAACAAAGCATGTAAATTATATATTACATGCAAACTCATAGTGACAGAAACTAGATAAGCAGTAACTAGGGCGATGGGAGCTACTGCTTAACTGGTACAGTTTCTTGAGAGTGTTGAGTTTTGGAAATAATGCTGATGGTTGCACAGCATCTATGTATTTAATGCCACTGAGTTGTACACTGAAAATAGTTAAAATGGTAAATTTTGTGTGTATATTTTACCAGAATTTTTTAAAAGTTTTTAAAAAGACATGAAAAATTACGTTAGGTTTTTAACACAACATACCTATGGGAAAAAGCAAAGCAAGGGGAGTTGGAGAGTACTAGGGATTACAAATTTCATAAAGTCAGTGAGAAGGGAAGGTCTCACTGAGGGGACATTGGAATTTGAAATGGTTGTTGAAATTAATTGAATTTTTTCTGCATTTATGCGATCATCATGATTTTTCTCATTCAATTGATTAATATGGTAAAATATAGCTCATTACTTTCTTATAATATACAATGAACCTCTCATTCCTAAAATAAATTCAATTTGGTCAATACATGTGTTTACATATACACATATATTTATAATACGTATAATGTTTTATACACTCAAATTCAGAGTGATATATTTTGTTTAGGATCTTTACATTTATGTTCATCTGTGAGACTGACTTTTCTATAAAAGAGTTTATTGTTGTAAATATCTATCCTTGAATGTTTGATAGAATTTATAAAGCTGAGCTTGGTATTTTCTTTGGGAAGAAATTTTAAACTACTGATTCAATTTCTTTTGTGATAACAGGAACATTCAGATTTCCTAGTTTTTTGTTCAGTCTGTTTTGGTCATTTGCATTGGTGTAGCATTTGTGCACTTCATCTAAATTTTCACATTTGTAGGCATATTTTAAGTCTCTTTTATCTATATTCAAGTGCACCCTTTTCATCTAATGGTTTATTTGGGCTTCTATTTTTTTTTAATGAGCCTTGCCCAGAAGTTTATCAGTTTTATTAATCTTTTTAAAGAACTGCCTGTTGGCTTTGTTGATCTTTTCTATTACATCTTTGTTTTCTTTAATCATTAAATTCTGCGGAAACTACAACTCCCAGAAGGCTGGGCGAGCCCGCCCCTTCGTCGGGCTTCGGTAGGTACTGCTTGGGGGCTGGTTAGTTAGTCAGCAGTCGTGACCAGGGCTGCTGCACTGGATTGTCCTCTCCCAGAGGCCTCAAAGGAAAAAGAGTAGCTATGGCTTCTTTGATCAGAAAGGTGATCAACACCCCAAAATCCCCAGCGCCCATTGGTCCCTACAGGTAACTTGGGATGTGGGAGCGCCGACGGACCCCAGGCGTGTGCGGTGGGGTCGGGCTGGGTGGGGTGTTCGGGAGGGACCACCCGGATCAGAGCTGCAGTGAGCCTGGGCCAGAGGCCCCTAATGACACTGGAGGAAACCTAACCCGGGAAAGGGGGCAATGCACCCAGAGACCCACAGTTAGGTAAGAAGCCCCCTAAGGCAAAGAGCCTGCGCTCTCGGAGACTTTGATCCGACCTGGGTGGACTGCCTTGCCGGGAAGCCCAGTCAGCCAGAAAGTGTCTGGGGTTAGAAACTTTTGTTTTGCTGTTTTTATGTCTGTTTTTGTTTTGTTTTGTTGTTTTTTGTGGTTTTGTTTTGTTTTTTTAGTAACAGCTTTGAGATATAATTCACATACCTATAAAATTCAGCCCTTTAAAGTGTACAATTCAGTGATTTTTTTTTTTTACTATACTCGCAGAATAGTGCAGCCATCGCCACTATGTAATCTCAGAACTTTTTATCACCCCAAAAAGAAATCCTGCACCCACTAGCAGTCACTCTCTTTCCCCAGCCCCTAGCAACCACTCATCTCCTGCTGGTCTCTATGGATTTGCCCGTTCTGAAATGTGTGGTAAATGGAATCCTACAATATGTGGTCCTTTGTGACTGACGTCTTTCACTTGGCATAATGTTTAGTCTAATTCTGTCTGAATTCAAAGGAGTAAATCCCACCAACAGAGGTGGGTGTCCTGGGGAGAAGTGGGTCCTTTTCACAGAAATGCTTAGCAAATAAATCCCTGCACATCTACCCAAGACCCTGATTTTTACAGCACATATATACATGCATTGTGATGTTTATAAATTCGTTTGCCCATGTTTATTTCCCACTACTAAAATCAAATACAAATCATAAGGAAGATCATTTTCTAAGATTGCCCAACATGCTCTAATTAAAATAGGTATGAGTCTATCTTGTGTACATTTTTTTCCACTTGTCAGAAGCATTGTTAAATTGAAAGCTTCTTTTTTTTTTTTTTCTTTAGACTTTGTTGTCTTAAAAATGTCTCAGCTTTGAAACTATTGAATCTTATATGCATTCTTGGAGACGTTTTTTTCCTAATATGATTTTTGTTTTTTTAAATTCTTTACTAAAATATATCCTGTAACCTTTTTTCCATTTTTCTTTCTAAATTAGTGTGTAGTGTCTGTTCACTGTTAACTACAGCTAGAAAATTTCTACAACTGGAACACTTGAACTATGACAGACATGTATTGAGTACCTACTATATGCCAAGCACTGCAGGAGATACAAAAATGTGTAAGAATCAATCCAGTGTGAAAGACAGTCACACATATCGGGAAACAAAAAATAAACATTTTAATTTAGCGCATGTTGTATGGCAAGCACCATGACAGACCAACTTCTCTAAGTCCCATCCCCATTTTACAAAAAGAAAACTGAAGCTCAAAGTGAACTTGTCCAAGGTCAGACAGTCTGCAAGTGACAGAGCTTAATTTGAACAAGCCCTACATTTATGTGTGGCAGATTAGTAATTATTATAGTAGGGTTAGAAATAAAATACAATGGAACTGAGGGGGCATGGAGGTTAGGTGAGGGGTAACAAACGAGTAAAAGAAAGAATTTGAGGGCCGGCCGAGTGGCGCATTGGTTAAGAGCTGGTTTTGGGATACCAGCGGCCCCAGTTCAGATCCCACATATTAGGGCCAGTGACACTGCCTTCTACAGCTACAGCTCCACCTGGAGCTGGGCTGTGAGCCCCCAGCTATGGTGTAGACTGCAGCCCCTGCTGCAGTGGGCTGCCATGGGCTGCAGTGAGTGGCCGGCAGCCAGCATGAGTGGCTGGCAGCCAGTGTGAGCTGCCAATAGTCGCGGTGAGCGACCATCCAGAGGCCGACGACCGATCTGCCTCACCCGGGCCTTCCTCGATTCCCCAACACTGTTCCCCTCCTCCAATTCCCCAATAAAATCTTTAAAAAAAAAGAAAGAATTTGATGCTAACTTTGGGCAGAGGGACAAAATGATTTAGGAAGGCTCCTTGTGAGAGGTAGTTCTTGAGGTGGCTTTTGATGGTTGATTTGCATTTACAGTACTATTGTAAAGTTTGATTTTTAAATTACAGTTGACCCTTGAACAACATGGGTTGAACTACACAGTTCCACTTATATGTGGCTTTTTCAAAATAAATACTGTAAATGTATTTTCCTTATGATATTTTTCTTTTTTTTTTTTTAAAGATTTTATTAGGGAGCCTGCCGAGTGGCGCAGTGGTTAAGCGCTGGCTTGGGACACCAGCGGCCCTGGTTCGGATCCCACATATGAAGGCCAGTGATACTGCCCTCAAAAAAAAAAAAAGATTTTATTAGGGAATTGTGGGAGGGAATGGCTTTGGGGAATTGGGGAAGAGGAACAGACAAGTTGCTGTCCTTTTGTTCTTCAGTCTCGTTGTACAGCACTTCGCTTCACTGGCCCACGTTGCTATTGGGATCTTTGCGCTCTTCCCGGCTGAGGCAGATCAGTCGCCAGCTGTTGGATGGCTGCTCACAGTAACTTGTGGCAGCCCATTGCAGCCTATGCCATCGCCAGCCACTCACGGCAGCCCAGCTCCAGGTTGAGCTGTTGTTCACCATCTTAGCTGTAGAGGGCACAGCATCACTGGCTCATGTGCGATCCGAACCCAGGCCCTGCTGCTCAGAGCCAACTCTTAACTAACGAGCCACTGTGCCAGCCCTATGATTTTCTTGATAACATTTTTACGCCAGCTTACTTTATTGTAAGAATGCAGTATATCATACATACTACTTACAAAATGTGTTAACCAACCGTTTATGTTATCGGTAAGTTTTCCAGTCAACCGTAGGCTATTTGTAGTTATGTTTTGATGGAGTCAAAAGATATACTCAGATTTTCAGCAGTCGGGAGGGGGCTGGCTTCCCCAACCCCCACATTGTTCATGGGTGAACTGTACTTTGTTCAGGACTTCAACAGGAAGTCGTGGAGTGAAGGGCATTCCAGTTAGAGGGAATGACGAGGCATAAAGATTTCTGGAGTAACTTTAGTAATCCAAGTACCACTTTTACTCTTCTTTTGCCAAATCTATGTACCACCTATATTATAAATTACTTAACACTTTTTTTTGAGATGGCTCACTTTTACAAATTAAAAAGGAAACTTTAGAACAGTACTCTAAATAGAAAACAGCCCAATAGAAGGTAACAGAAAAAAATAAACTCAATGAAATAAAAAATGTTATTAAATTCTAGTGAGATACTGCAGTTGGCACAGAACCCAAGGCCTTTCTCTCTTTGTTAAAAACAATAGGTTTCTTTAACTTGTTTTCTAAAAATGATATTTTTTCTCCATGTAATCGGAGGATTCAGTTCTTGGGCATTGTTCTCAATGCTTTATGTGCACAGTTCTTATTACAGTCCCCATTTTTCAGATGAAGACAGAGAAGGGAAAAGGAAATAATTTCCTTACTGTCATTCATTGTGTGTGTATGACCTATACTTTGGGAAACACTGGTTAAGACTTAGACTTTGAATTTGAATTTTTGTTTTGTCCCTTTCTGTTACAAGGTCTGAATTGTGATAGTTTCCAATGCGAAACTAGAGTATGAATTTTATTATGTATGCACTGAGGAGCCATCAAATGTTTCTGAAGAGAGGGGACTTCTGGTAAAATGGCGCAATAGACCGACGGTGTGCTAACTACCTCTCAGGATCACACCAAAATTACAAACAAATTATATAGCATTCATTCCTGGAGGTCCCCGGAACACTAGATGAACAGAACCACTAAACGAAGAACTTAAAGAGGAGGCCACTTCGGGTCTGGTAGGACGGGCGGAGACGAGAGAGGGCGAGCCCCGTGAGGGAAGCCCCAGCTGTGGGAAGCTTGTCTGGTTGGGGAGAGACCCTCCGGCCGCACACCAAGCTCACCAGCCCAGAGTTCCTTTGCCAGGAAGAGGAGTTATAATATAGCCGGCAGTAAATTAGTGAGGACTCTCTTTGCTCAGCTTGGTGAGGCTAAGAGCGGCTGGAGAATCAGTGGGGCTGGCGCCCGGGCTTGCTCGCCGGTGAGCTCTTACCTGGTTCCTGGTGGAGGGAGTGGCTATGTGAGCCAGACCCGGGAGCCTGTGGGGACGGACTGAACTGAGCACCTTTGGTGCTAAGGCTGGAGGTTTTTGGACTGTTGTTCCCGTGGTGTGGTGTGGAACCTGCATGCGAGTGGTGTAGGGAGGGCGCCAATTTGTCGGGCTTGGGCCCTCCCACAGAGGATCAGGTCCGAGACCTCATTGGTAGGTGAAATTGGCGCAGAAGTGCATGTGTGCATGCGTGCGCGCATGCGGCCTTGGATCCCCACCCTCCATCCGGCTTATACTGCATTGCCAGGGAAACGTTGGGCGGGTGCCCTCTCCAACAGGCTGCTCACTGAGACCCAGGAGTGGGCGAGCTGCCTCGGATCCCCACCCTCCACACAGCTTGTGCTGCATTGCCAGGGAAACGCCTGGTGGGCGTGCTCCGGCCCCAACAGGCTGCTCACTGAGACACGGGAGGTGGGGGTCCCGCTCTCCGCAATGCGCTTGCAGAGTTGCCAGGCTGGTGATTGGTTGTTGGGCTGCTTGGCCTATTCTGCGAGCAGCTGATTGGGACAGGCTGAGACTGGGAGTTTTCCTGGGAATGTTGGGCAGTGAGCTGTGTGCCTGCGTGATCCAGCCAGGGCTCTCCTGGTGATCTATCTAATACATCAAAGCAATCCCAGAGCGACAGCCAGAATGGGGAAACAAAGAAACATGTCACAAGTAAAAGATCAGAAGAATCCTCTAGAAATGGAACTAAATGAAACAGAGGGAGCCAACCTTTCAGAGACAGAGTTAAGAACACTGATGATAAGAATGTTTAAGGAACTTAGCGAGGACATAAAGAAGGATAGGGAAACCATAAAAAACAACCTGTTAGAACTAAAGAATACAATAACTGAAATGAAGAACACACTCGAGGGAATCACCAGTAGAGTAGATGAAGCAGAGGAGCGGATCAGCAATTTGGAAGATAAAATAGCAGAACTCACCCAGTTAGCACAACAAAAAGACCAAAGAATAAAAAACAATGAAAATAGTTTAAGAACCCTATGGCACAAGGTGAAACGCAACCACCTTCAACTCATAGGAATACCAGAAGGAGAAGAGAAGAAGCAAGGGGTCGAGAATGTATTTGAAAAAATAATGACTGAAAACTTCCCTACCCTGGTGAAGGAAATCAACATACATGCCCAGGAAGTGCAGAGGGTTCCAACCCAGCTGAACCCAAACAGGTCCACACCAAGACACATCTTAGTTAAAATGGCAAAGGTTAAAGACAGAGACAATCCTAGAGGCTGCAAGAGAAAGACAGCAGGTTACATACAAAGGAACTCCTGTTAGACTAACAGCTGACTTGTCTACAGAAACTCTGCAGGCCAGAAGGGAGTGGCAGGAGATACTCAAAGTGACACAAAATCAAGGCCTACAACCAAGATTGCTCTACCCAGCACGGCTATCACTTAAAATTGAAGGAGAAATAAAGAGCTTCTCAGAAAAGAATAAGCTTAAGGAATTCATTACCACCAAGCCAGCATTGCAAGAAATGTTAAAAGGGCTTTTTTAAACAAAAGAAAGGGGTAAACAAGCTAACCCAGGGAGACCAGGAATACAAATAACAAAATGGCAATACATATGCCCCTATCAATAATCATTTTAAATGTGAATGGGCTAAATGCTGCAATCAAAAGACAGAGAGTGGCTGAGTGGATAAGAAAATAGGACACATGTATATGCTGTTTACAGATGGAATAACAGTAACAGTAACACTATCATAGTAGGGGACTTCAACACCATTGTCACCAATGGATAGACCCTTTAGACAGAAAATCAACACAGAAAGAGGGGCCTTAAATGATACTTTAGACCAGCTGGACTTTGTTGACATTTTTAGAGCATTTCACCCTGAAAAAACAGAATATACATTCTTCTCAAGTACACATGGGACATTTTCCAAGATAGACCATGTTAGGCCACAAAAGAAGTCTCAGTAAATGTAAGAAGATTGAAGTCATATCAAGCAGATATAAAGGAAAAATTGATGGTTGCTGGCTGGGAGGGAGTGGGGAAGAGGGAAAGGAGGAAGGTTTTGGACAGTGTATGTGGGACTACAATGTTGCCGCAGGGATATGGGGGCAGTTCTGGGAATGTAATTGATAATGTTGTGAAGAGACTATAATGTTGTGTGAAATAAGTCAGTCGGAGAAGGACAGGTATCATGTGATCTCACTTGTGTGTGGAGTCTGAAGAGCTGATTGAATGATCAAAGTAAACAGACTCGTAGATGTAGAGGAAAAACTGAGGGTTCAGAGTTGGGAGGGGGTCGGGATTGGGGGGAAGGGGAAGGGATTAGACAGCATAAATAGACAACTACAATATTGCCACAGGGATATGAAACACAGTTCGGGGAATATAATAATGTAAAAATTTTGTGGCATGTCAGATAGTCACATGTCTTGTTAGGGAGACCACTTCATGGATGGAGTAGAGGCTTGATCACTGCTCTGTACACCTGAAGCTGATATTGTATAGTATTGTATGCCAACTGTAACTGAATATGTGGATGGATACGGGATGTGGAGTATACTGTGGAGGGGAGTCAGGGGAGTTGTGATAGATATGTATGATATCAGGGGGGGAGTGGGGTGGCGAACTGGGGGAGGGGGTTTGTCACTTTGGGGGGTAAAGAGTATAACTATTGCATTGTGTTGTACACCTGAAACTAATAAAATAAATAAACAAATTTAAAAAAAAAGGAAAATGGAAAGCTTCATAAGTAATTTAAAACACCAAGTAAAAAAAAAAAAATGTTTCTGAAGAGAAAGTGACATGATCAGATCTCCTTTAAGAGGAGAATTCAGGGCTGGCCGAGTGGCGCGGTGGTTAAGCGCTGGCTTGGGAAGCCAGCGGCCCCGGTTCGGGTCCCACATATGAGGGCCAGGGACACTGCTCTCAAAAACAAACAAACAACACACACACACAAAAAAAGAGAATTCTGATAGTAATTTGAGGAGAAGACATGAAGAATAGTTAAGGGGGGGCCGGCTGAGTGGCGCAGTGATTAAGCGCTGGCTTGGGAGGTCGGCGGCTCTGGTTTGGGTCCCACATGTGAGGGCCAGTGACACTGCCTTCAAAAAAAAAAAAAAAAAAAGAATAGTTAAGGGGATATTAGAGTAAAAGTAAAAATCAGTAATCTTCCTCCTTATGCCCTGATCCGTATCCCTCAATCACCCATAGGTTTTACTTCAGAACAAAAGTGACCCTTAACAAAAACAGAGGGATTACAGAGCCTGGAGCATATACCTTCCTCAAGTACACACTTTGTTCAAGAAAGAGGGCAGGGTAGTAGTGACTGACCTGGGTCAACTATGAAGCTGCAAGCAAAAAAGAAGGGAATCATTCCGTGAATATGCCAGTATGACAAAAGGAAGCCATCAGCCAGCTTCATTGTGTGGAGACTTCCCAGGACATTGTGCCTCGTGCTTTTTTGTATCCAAAGATGATACATAAGAAATGGTGCTAATTTTCAATATTTTATGAAGAAAAAAACACTCCAACTAACTAGTTATGTCCTGATAGTTAATTGGATGTGTTTTAAAAATAACCATTTGGAAACAAGAGTTTTTGTGCATGGGGTTTGTAGTGAGTGCACTTTTTGAAAATTCTGGGTCTTTTCCAGGAAGAATTTGAATGTGTTGCACTTTCAGTCCCTGGCATTGGGATGGATGGGGTGTTGTCACTAATTAGCTAATCAGCTCTGCACATTTCAGGAATACTCCAGGACAGAACCTTGAGAGATTTCGACATACCGTTGCTATTGCATTACTTTCCATTTGGCTAGCACACCATCCAAGTAGTCATAAAATTTTGAA
The DNA here is from genome assembly GCA_033961575.1 of Aselliscus stoliczkanus. Classification (NCBI taxonomy): domain Eukaryota; kingdom Metazoa; phylum Chordata; class Mammalia; order Chiroptera; family Hipposideridae; genus Aselliscus; species Aselliscus stoliczkanus. The sequence continues at coordinate 33,841,607 of CM066731.1, forward strand.
ATGATAGTCCGTGTGGCATAGATTTTGATGTGAGAATTATTACTAGGATGCTTCTGAAAAGTGCTATTACCCTTTGACTTGGGAGTAGAACTTAAGTTTTCTGGAGCCTAATGACTAGATATCTATGGATAGTAGGATTCTTATGCTTAGGAAGGGTCAACTATTATCATTTTTGGGAACAATCTCTGCTAATCTATAAGAAATAACTCACACAAAAAAAATAACTCACATAGCTCAGCTAGTCTCAGAGATCCAGGGCTTACTTTTTTTTTTTAATGTTTTATTTGAGGGCTTTTAATTTTCGGAGAATAAATGAATTCCTCATCATCATAAAGTTTTTGATGAATGATAATGCATACAGGCTTAAACTATGTTTCAGATATGGGGAGAGTTAAAAATATTTAGCAAAGGCAGGGCCGGCCGAGTGGCTCAGTTGGTTAAGAGCTCGCTCAAGAGTGCGAGCTGAGCTCTGAGCAACAACTGTTCGAGGCCAGCCCGAGCTGAGTTGCTGTTGAGCTGCCAACAGGTGGCAGGATGGGTCAGCTAAAAAAAAAAAAAAAAATATTTAGCAAAGGGCCGAGGATAACCTAATTCTACACAGGACAGACAGTTAATAGAAACAGTGTTAGCTGGTACTGTTCAACCTGAGGAAAGCTTACACATTAACAAACTCAATTGTTATTGATTTGTAGGCCAGGGTGAAAGCCAAATAGTGGAGAATTCCTAGACTTTCTAAATGCTAATACCAAGTTTAAATCTACCCTCTTCAGCTCTGCAAAACCCACACTATAAACCAGTAGGTCCTCCTAAAAAGATACTTTACTGACAACCAAACATGTTTAAGCTACTAAATGGTTAGAGAGCAAACCATCAACAAGAAGTTATTGTGTGCCCACTATGTGCAAAGAATCACCTAGGCCATACACAGTTAGAGACATAGTAAGACACTGCCCCGCCTTCAAGGAGTTTATAGTCTGGCATACCCCAGGAGATAGGTAAGAACAGAACTAGCCATTATATGAGGCAGGGTATAAATAAGAAAGGCTCCACCAGATGACCTCTGGGATTCAGAAGAAAGAAAAGCTTAGTGACTTAATTAGGGAAAATGGGGTGTGTGTGTGTGTGTGTGTGTGTGTGTGTGTGTGTGTGTGTGAGATGGTTTTCAGTGTAGTTTTGTCTACAGTAGCAAAATACTAGAATCACTGGTAACTAGTTTAATAAAGTATATCCACACAATGAAATACTATACAACTATTACAAGAATGAGGAAGCAGTCTACATATAGTTATAGAAAGATCATGATACACTGTTGAGTGAAAAAAGCGAAGTGCAGAAGAGTGTAAATGGGGAGAGAAAATTTATATTCATTTTTCTTCATATTTACATGAAGAATGGGAGAATATATAAAGAAGAGCAATGGTTATGTATAGGGGCTGAGAACTGAACAGATGGGTAGAAAGATAGAAGAGAGAGACTGTTCATTCACTGTGATTATTTATTTTTTTTCTGTATATTTTCTGGATTTTTAAACCATGTAAATGTTCTCATTCAAAAACTGAAGAAAAAATTATAAATTTTATATTTAAAATTATAAAGAAAAAGATATGGTTGGGGAAAAAGAGGAAACATGAAATAAAAGATAGGAAAGTTTGGAGCATTTTGGAAAACACAATATAGGGAACTAGAAGATCCTGTTTCTAAATAATCATGGAAATGGTAAAACAAATATTGCTTCTAGATTTAAAATGATAGGTCTGGCTGAGTGGCTCAGTTGGTTAAGAGCTTGCTCAAGAGTGTGAGCGGAGTTCTGAGCAACAGCAGTTCGATGCCCAGCCCAAGCAGAGCTGACAACAGGTGGCAGGATGACTCAGCTAAAAAAATTAAAAATAAACTGATATAAAAGTTTATTGATAAACATTTTTGAAATGGGTGTATTTAATGCCAGTTAATTATATTGATAAATTTATTAAAATGGTAATTTGTGTGTATGTGTGTGTGTGTGTGTGTGTGTGTGTGTGTAATTACCAGGAGTGCCAAAACAATGTATACCCATTTTAATAGGTATCTATGAATTACTTTTCAAAGTTGAATTGAATTACGGTAGCAATGTGTAGTATGACTTTTGCTCAAAAGATAGTGTTAATCAAATGAATACTAGCATCATCATGCGACAAGCAGGACAGTCAAAGAAAATGGCGAAAGCACGGTTGTCATTCGAGGACCGTGAGACCATTTTGAAGTGGTATTTGAAATTTGAGAATGTTGTGGAAGTACGACGACAATGGAGGCGTGAGTATGCAACAGGACCTCCAACACACCTAACGATTGCACGCATTCATGATAAGTTTGAGACACATGGTACTTGGGAAGAAATTGAAATGGCATGTATAGCAACACAAGTAGACACTTTGGTCAACGTTGCTCAAGCATTAGTTCACCATAATTAGAAGTGTCTGGACGCTGATGGTAACCACTTTGAGCACCTCTTGTAATTGCAGAAGTCAAACGTGACTTGTAGTCATTTTTGTTTTCGGTATCCAGTATTTTCCTTTCTTAAAATGTGTATACATTTTTTTGCACCCTCTGTACATCTCCACAATTTAAAAAAGAAATAACAGAGGAGCTTTCTTTATCCAAAAACTAACAAATTTCCTTTAAAGTTGATTTATTGGGGTTTTTTCAGGTCTCAGTAGCTTATTATTTTTCTTTGATTTTTATCCTAATTCTGAAATTTAGTATCCTCATTACAAAAAAAGTCAGTTTCAAAAGTAAGCACTGCCGAAATGAGGTGCACCCTCACAGGTGAATCCTTTTATTTATTTATGTACTTACTTATTTATATTAGTTTCAGGTGTAAGGTGGATCCTAAATTGACCCTTCAACAAGCAGTGATTAATCTTGTTTGAGAATAATTACTTATTTCCTTACAGTACTCCCGGTATTGCTTTTTTGGGGTTTGTTTTACAGCTTTATTGAGGTATAAGTTACATATAAAATTCACCCATTTTAAGTGTAGAGTTCCATGAGTTTGGGTAAATGTGTAGAGTCATGCATCTACTACCACATCAAGTTTTGGAACATTTCCATCACCGCCCCCCAGAAATTCCCTTGTACCCATTTGTGGTCAATCCCCAGCCCTACCCCTGACCCCAGGCAGCCACTTAACTTTGCTGCTATTCGTTTGTCTTTTCCACAATTTCATGTAAGTGGAATCAAATAATATGTAGGCTTTAGCTGAATCTATTAGTGGGTGCCTTTTTTATTTTGTTTTTCTTTTTGCTATCATGAATAATGCTGTTCTTAATGTTCACGTAAAGTCTTGAGACATATTTTCTTCATTTCTTCTGAGTAGTTGCCTAGGAAAGAAATTGCTGGGTTGTATGTTAAGTGTATGTTTAAGTTTATAAGAAACTGCCAAACTGTCACTTTCCAAAGTGTCAGTACCCAAGTGACGGTGTCATTCCCACTGACAGTATATGAGGGTTCCAGCTGCCCCACATCCTGACCAACACTTGTTATTTATTATCAATGATGTCCAATTGTGTGGAGTGGTATCTTACTGTGCTTTTGCTTTCCATTTCTTTAATGACTAATAATGTTGAGCATCTCCTTAGCTCTTCATATGTCTTCTTTTGTGAAGTATCTGTTCAAATCATTTGCCCGTTTTGGAGGCGTTGTCTTTGTATTATTGAATTTTAAGGGTTCTTTATATATTCTAGATACAAGTCTTATTTAGATACATGTTTTGCACATATTGTCTCCCAATCTGTGATTTGTGTTTTCCTTTTTCTAAAGATGTTTTTCAACAAGCAAAAAAGCTTTTGATTTTCATGAAGTCCAATTATCAATTTTTTTAATTTCACATTTTGTGCTTTTTGTGTCCTAGCAAAGAAATCTTTTAGCATTGAATTTTATATTTTATATTTTACATACACTGATTTCCATTCATTGCAGTCAAGCTGTGTTAGTCGACAGGACCATTTACATTTCAGGCCAGGTAGGCATCGACCCTTCAAGTGGACAGCTTGTGCCAGGAGGGGTGGCAGAGCAAGCTAAACAAGTAAGTCATTTTCCACATTTGAAGTTCCCTTCTCTACTACTTTTTAATATTGAGAAGTATTAAGAAGCCACTTGGCTGATTTGTTTTAGATAGATTACTGGTATGTGCTTTTTAAGTTAATTACTGATTAATTTAAGACAATTTTATGTCAGCAGATAGTTGAAAATTTGATGAATCATTTAACAACCGCCCCCCCCCAAAAAAATTGTTTCTTCCAAGGTGACTTACTTTAAACCTGAATTGTTGAATATTAACTAAATTTATTATGGTAATATTTCCACAGTATACAAATATATCAAATTATCATGTTATATTCTAATTGACAATGTTACATGTCAATTATATCTCAGTAAAACGGGGGTGGCGAAACCCTGAATTATTGAAATCAGATGACACCTTGCCACTTCCATGTGGATTGGGAAATTTTCTAATCAGGGCCACTGACCTGCACAAACAACCCCACCACCACAGAAGTAAAAGTCAACATTTGTTAGTAGGAGAGAAATGTCAAAGATTACATGTAGTATGTTTTTCTAAATGAGAATGAGGAATACAATTTTAATCCAATAAGTAGAATAAATTTATAACTTAATACATTCACTGAGTCATTTGTAATATCCAAAGACAAAAAACAACCTAAATGTCCATGCATAAGGAGCTAGTTAAAATAAATACACATAATTTTTGTAAGTGAATTCCTTCTTGGTTTTCCTCCAATGGATTGAATCTGTCTGCAATATGGTAAGACACTGTCTCCATTTGTGAGTAAAAAGAATGGGTTGAAGTTTCCTCCTCAGTGTTAGAATGTGTGAAGTTCTCAGCTAACATCTAAGCTAAAACAAATAATTTCTAGGGTTCCTAACTCTGTATCACTTTGAGGATAAGTATGAGCTAGCAAGAATTAAAACATGTTTTCCTTAAAGCAATAGTTGACTTTAAAGAATTATTTTGTCCTTTTTCAAAAACAGTATGTATTAGTAAATTATATATATGTTTGACACTCTGGCCTTAGGAAAAATGTCAGCTTTTCACCTTGTTCTTCACTTATTTTTTCAATTCACTCTTCCTTTCCACTTTACTGGTCATATATCATTTGATGATATTTTTGTTTTTTAAAAAATAACCTAAATAGGTAATATGTGGGTATGGCAAAAAAATTCAAAAGCTATAAAAAAGCATAGACAGTGAAAAGATGTCTCCCACCTTTATTCCCCCTCACTCCAGTTTCCTTCATTAAAAGTAACCATTTCTAGTTTCTTGTATATCCTTCCAGAGACAGTCAATGCCTATACCAGCATAAATGTACAGAGAGAGAGAGAGAGAGAGAGAGAGAGAGAGAGAGAGAGAGGGAGAGGGAGAGAGAAGAGCTTACTGTGCATGCTATTCTGCATCCTGGGTTTTATTTTATCATGTAACAATTTAATATTAATTTATTTGTATGATTCTAGCCTGATTTATTTTAGATTTATTTAGAGGTGGCCGAAAAAGAGTAGAATTTCCTAGAAATTGAGAACTTTTCTTCCTAAATTAAACTATTTAAAGAGGTATTAGTAAAAAGTGATTAATTGAGGGCCGGCCGAGAGCCGCAGTGGTTAAACGCTGGCTTGGGAAGCCAGCGACCCCGGTTCGGATCCCACATATGAGGGCCAGTGACACTGCCCTCAAATAAATAAATAAATAAATAAATAAAAAGTTGTGAATTGAATTGAATTAAAGCTTTAATATAACATCAGTGCCTCAGGCCTTTCTTGCCTTGCTTCACAGGCTCTTACAAACATCGGTGAAATTCTGAAAACTGCAGGCTGTGACTTCACTAATGGTGAGCAACTTAGCATTACATCACATTTCTATTTGATATGTTCTTTGGTCTTTTTAAAGAACACGTGACATCAGTAATATATCATGCCATGTCTTTGTTGCCTTTTAAAGTTGTTTTAATTTTAGTCTCATTTTAATCAAGAGAGCCACAGTGCCATATACAGTTTTCTCTAAATAATGTTTTGGATCAGACCAAATAGCTAAACCTAATGACAATGTATATATCTTCCAGTGGTAAAAACAACTATTTTGCTGGCTGACTTAAATGACTTCAATACTGTCAATGAAATCTACAAACAGTGTAAGTAATTTGGCTTGATTATTATTTTCCATTAAAGACAAATGAATCTATTAACCTTAAAGTGTGTCCGTTATGGATTAAGAGTGATAGAACATGCTAAAGAAATGGTTGGTCATAGATCCTGTCCTAAAAATAGGATAGTCTGATTGGAGATGCACATGTGCCCCCATGAAAAAATTCTACTGCAATCCTTAGAATAATATACTACAACCTTACTAATCCATTTTCCTAAAGCTTAATTATGTTATACCCTTCTCAGGCTTTTTAAGCCCTCCTAATAATTTTTTCTTAAACACACATTATATTTATTATTGCTATGATATGGTTTAGCAACCATCTCTATACTGTCTCTCGGAACCATTAGCTACTTAACATGTTAGTTACGTAACATTTTTATACCTTGGTTTCCTCATATGCAAAATGGGGATAAAACCTTATAGGGTTGTTGGAATGCTTAAATGAGTTAATGCAACATGTAAACACATTAGAACAGATGTTGGTGTGTTGTAAGTACTCAGTAAATGTTATCTATACTTATTAACATTATTGTCTTAGTGGAGAAAATGGGTGTCCCTACCAACTGGTAAGATGAGACAGAGGTATAACATGGAAAAAGCATCATTACTTATTCTGTTCTGAAGAAACAACTAGAGTAAACCAAAGTTAGCAGTGTAAGTACCTGCCAAAATTTCTGGAGATGGGCAATTGTTCCCTATTTAGATAAATTTTGTAAGTATCACTTTAAAAACAAAACCCCATTCATATCAAACAAGATCAAAGTATTAGAGTATGTGAGTGTTTTCATTTTTTCCCAGAAAGCTAAGATACTTTAAAAAGTATTAAATATCATAGAAGTCATTTGGCAAAATATTTTATCAAACAAATATGAATGTGAGCTTCTTTTTCTCAATGTTGTGTCTATCTAGGAACTGAGAAATCTATGAAGCACTTTCCAGAGTCTTGATTATGCTGTAGTGAGTAACATACACTATCTGAAAACTAAAATGAAATTCTTTTAATTTTAGATTTCAAGAATAATTTTCCTCAAGTAGAGCTACATACCAAGTTTCTGCTTTGCCCAGAGTAAGTACACTTTAAAATAGGTAATGAACACAATTTTAAATTTCTATATTGTTTTCTGACTCTAACAAAACTAAGCACTCTGGCAGGAAATTTTTAAAAAGAAAGAAATAGTCCTTGCTTTCCAGGAACTTAAAGTCTAAAAGGAAACACCGAATATTCCATGAATGGGGTAAAACTAAGAGACTTAAGAAATTTTAAAAATTTGTCTTAAAAATTCAGAAAATTAAAAATTAAGGGGCCGGCCGAGTGGCGCGGTGGTTAAGCACTGGCTTGCGAAGCCAGCGACCCTGGTTCGGTCCCACATATGAGGGCCAGTGACACTGCCCTCAAAAAAAAAAAAAAAATTAAGGCCACACATGAACACAACAGAATACTTAAACTGTGAGAAAAAGTAAAATAGCAGCTGTATTGTTTTAATGTTACTTAGAGACTATTTAAAGTAAACCAGGTTTGTGAGTGGTATTTTTATTGCTTTAAGTGGCTGTTACATGGAATGATCAGTGTCATCAAACTTGTTAAGGTGCCCGGTATAGGATCTCTGAGCTCGGGATCACAGGACATGGGTTTGAACCTCTGCCATTTAGCTTTGTGTCCTAGGACAAGTTAAAGGGCCTTTCTGAGTTTCCACGTATCAATCTCTGAATTGAGGAGAAAACGCCTGTCTAATATTGCTGCTGTGAGAATCACATGAGCTAATGTATATGAACATGATCAGCATGGTAACCTAGCTTATCGTAGATTCTTAGTTTCGGGGCCCCCCTCTTTCCTTCTTTGCAAAGTTTAATGTTAAAAAATGCTGTATTCTATTAGTTATATGCTTTTAGTAGGTATTATGGAGCTCTCTTAATTTGTAAAAAATTATCTAAATGCTGTTTCATTCTTTTCCTGACAGGGAAGCCATATTGAGATTGAAGCAATAGCTGTCCAAGGCCCTCTCACAACAGCATCACGCTAAGGGGGATGCCAGTGTTATTTAGTCTGGAATATTAATAATGCTTTTGAATGAACATCTTAATTTTTATAATCAGTGTTGGAGAGTGTAAGACTGACTAAAATATCTGAAGTTTTATGGAAATATATAATAAGGGGAATTGAATATGAATTAAAGATTAGATAATGAATCTAGTTAGTAATATAAAGTACATTTATGTACGCTCACATTACTGGATGTGAGAAAGAGACACACTTTGCATTGCATAGTTACTCAAATAAGTAAAAGTAAAAGGAAATAATATGCAGGAAAGATGAGTTACTATTCCTGAGAAATAATAAAGAATACACCTAATTCAGTAAAATCCTATTAATTTAATGGTGTGAAATATTTAGTTCTCATATCAGATACATGATTCTGCTTGTACTTGAGTAAAATTAAAGATTTAAGTTTGAATGGTAGAGGTAAAGGAGAAAAAAAATGGACCAAAATTTTATTTAGCTAATATTTTTCTAATGGAAATAAAATAGACATGCATATTTTCCTTGGTGTGATTGTGTTCACTTATTTATACATTAGAGCACATTACCTAATTAAAGATGGGGGGCATGCAGTTAAAAAGCCAACTGTTTTATTTTCAAAGCTTACTTCTGACTTTGTACATTTTTGCACTGTTGTAGTCAGACTATGTGTAACCATTAATCTTTTAACATTCTTGGACAAAGGCACATAAATACCTCCATGTTATAGAATAAATTCCAACACAAAATTATATAGATTAAAAAGTAAGTCTCCGGGCCGGCCGAGTGGTGCGGTGGTTAAGCGCTGGCTTGGGAAGCCAGTGGCCCCGGTTCGGGTCCCACATATGCGGGCCAGTGACACTGCCCTTAAAAAAAAAAAAGTAAGTCTCCTTCATTCACTGTGCATTCCATTTACCTCTCCAAAGAGAACCACTGCTAATAGTTTTGAATTAACCAACAGATAGTTTTCTACTTATTACATATTTGATCATCTAGTTTGGTTTTGGCTTATTTGTATAAACGAAACTTTACGATACATATTATTCTACAGATGCTTTCTTCTGTCTTGAAGCTCTTCCATAAAAATACATATAGATCTACCCAATTTTGAAAATGTAGCAGAGTGTTCTTTTGTGTGATGATACCTTAGGTGATGTAACCATTTCTCCAATTTGTTGTTTTCAAAATTACAATCGTGCTAACAGAGATAACGTTCTGAGAAAATCATTGTTAGGCGATTTTGTCATTGAGCATCATAGAGTGCACTTGCACAAACCTACATGGTCTAGCCCAGGGGTCAGCCGACTGCGGCTCGCGAGCCACATGAGACTCTTTCGGTACGTTCCATCTCAAAAGTTTGCTGAGCCCTGGAAGAGCCAATCCTGTCCCTCAAAGTTTTACAAGACTTATAAAACAAATGAAATAACCATTGTGAATAATACCCTTTAACAATTTTATAAGTGAAACTATGATAGTTTTATTTTCATTTTCAATTTTATTTCAGAGCCACTTGTACGTACTCAAAGAGCCACATGTGGCTCGCGAGCCGCAATTTGCCGGCCCATGGTGGTGGCTCCTCTGATACAGCATACCACACACCTAGGCTAGAAGATATAGCCTGTTGCCCCTAGGCTACAGCGTGTACAACATGAAATTAAATCAAACACAAGAGAAAAGGATGCACTCAAGAGACACGGTAAACACGATATCAGAGGCTGCTGCCAGTGTGACACAGCACACTGTTTTACAGCAAACTTTTTTTATAGGTAGAAAGAGCACGCTCTAAAATAATGATGAGAAAGTATAGTATAGTAAATACATAAAATGGTAACATTTATTATGTCAAGTATTATGTACTATACATAACTGCTATATTTCTATATAACTGGCAGTGCAGTAGATGTGTTTTACACCAGCATCCCCACAGCATGTGAGTAATGCATTGCTCTATGATCTTACAACAGCTGTGGTGATAAGAATTTTTCAGCTCCATTAAAATCTCATGGAACCACAACTGACCAAAATGTCATTATAGGACATATGTCCATCATATTACAGTAATACTGCCATCATTTCTAAGCATACATATACAGATAACAGCCTTACATATACATATTTTTTCAGGTTATTTTAGAAATGTCATGTAATTTGAAAAGCTCAGTCAACTAAAAGATATTAGAAACAATTAAGAACTGCAGTTTCAAGAGCCTACTTTGGAGTAATACCACTGGCGTTCTATGCCCAGAACTTAGTTCTGTAACCTTCAGCTAGTTATTCAACCTCTAAGCCTCAGTTTCCTGAGAGATAATTGCTCTTTAAAGGGCTGTCATAAGACTTAAGATGATTTTGAATCAACTATCCCTTATGTTGACCTGACCTGATTCTGTAGGATTTCAAGATTCCTTAATGGTGCTCAGCTAACTGTCATAAATTCTATTTCACCTGACAACTGTTTAAAATTCCTGTAAAAGAATAAAATATGAGGCATGATGTAAGTGCATAAAGAAATTTTAAAAACTTATTCAGGCACTAGAAAATAGTTCAGTAACATTATGGAAAAGTTATCTCTTTGATAGGCAATCAGACCAAAAGAAGCGAAAAGAATATTCACTGGGATATTGTCTTCCACTGATGCTGACAACGTTAAACAGATGGATGGCAAAATAAGGATAGTTGCTCTTAAGCCAAAAACAAGAACAAGAAAGTAAGTGGTACCAACAATTTGTTGTTGTTTTATTTTTTTATATTTACCAGAATAGAACCAACATAGTCTTTTATCATTGGCAGAGCACGTGATGTATCTTCAGAAAAAAACTATGCAATTAGTTAAAAAAATGCTAAGTCTTAGCTAAGTCAAGATACTTAAAAATGTCCTCCTCATTCTTCAGCATGAGGTCACTTTTGATAAACCCTTTAACAGCTTTTAATCAATATTCTGATGTATGCAACAGATGTTATTTACTCTATAATTAACAACATAGTAATGTGGCAGGTGTTTTAGTAGAGTATAAAACTGAAAAAGTACCAGAAATTATTTCCTTAACTTAAAGAATGCACATGCTGCTTATGTCTCTGTAACTATCCCAAACTAGATGAAAAGTTCAATGAATTTCATATAGACTTGATTATTGAGTTGCAATATGATTAATCAATGTATGCACAACTCCAAAAAAAAATAAAGACACATGCTTAGCGATGTCTAGTATACAGCAAAGACTCAAAAAGCTGTCACTATTCGGCAGTATTTATTAATTATTAATCACTATATGGAATAATGGGCTAGGTGGAAAAGTTTCTGCTATTTAGATAATGAAATGTATAAACAAAAGATTAAGTATGTGTTCTCTGCAAGTAGGCAGAGTTGGGGAGTATGGCACCGTGAATTGGTAAAATAAGATCAGGTGCTAAAAGACACCTTATGTGAAACAGTATAGTATAGTGGTTAAGGGCATGGACTCGAGAGCCAAAGTACTTGAATTCAAATCCTATTCCACCACTTTGGGCAACTTATTTAAGCTCTCTGTTGTGTTTCTTCTATAAAATGTCTCCTCTGTTTTATCTGTAAAATGGAGATATTCTTAGTACCTACCTTATGAAGTTGTTGTAAGGATTAAATAAATTAATATGTTTGAGGCCCTTAGAATAATGCCTCGCACATAGCAAGGAAGATGATAGAAGGCTTTCTGTTATTTGGCAATAAAACGAATGAGCCTCAAACCATGAAAAGACGTGGAGGAACCTTAAATGCATGTTGCTAAGTGGAAAAAGAGTCTGAAAAGGCATGATCCCAACTATATGACATTCTGGAAAAGGCAAAACTATGGAGACAGAATAAAGATTAGTGGTTGCCAAGCATTTGGGTATGGTAGGGGAGGGATGAAGAGGTGGAGCACAGGAGATTTTTAGGGTAGCGAAACTATTCTGTATGATACTGTAATGGTGGATATGTGTTATGCATTTGTCAAAACCATAACACAAAGAGTGAAACCTGGGCCAGCCGAGTGGCTCAGTTGGTTAAGAGTTGGCTTAGAGCGTGAGTTCTGAGCAGCAGGGCCACCAATTTGATTCCCACATAGGCCAGTGATGCTGTGCCCGAGCTGAGCTGTTGCAGCTGCCAACAGGTGGCAGGATGGCTCAGCTGGTGTAACAACAAGATTGCCTGTTCAATGGTGGGCTACGCCCACCCACAACTAAGATGGAACTCGGCACCTTGAGCTGAGCTGCCGCCCGGATGGCTCAGTGGATAGAGCGTGCACTCTTTAACAACAAGGCTGCTGGTTCGACTCCTGCATGGGATAGTGGCAACTAAGACTGAACACAGCACCTTGAGCTTAGAGGCCACGAGCTGCCGTTGGGGAGCCACATGGCGACTGGAGCCCTCCACCAGGAAGACTGAAGAACAGCAATTTGGCTGCTCCCCTTCCCCAATTCCCCAACACTGTTCCCCTCCCTCAATTCCCCCACCCAAAAAAATAAAGAGTAAAACCTAAGTGTGAACTAGAAACTTTAATTAAATAATAATGTGTTAATACTTGGGGAAACTGCAGTGGGGAGAGGGAGTATATGGGTACTCTGTACATAAAAATACCCAAATTTTTTTTTAATTACAAAGAATTTTAAGGACTGTAATAATGAGGTCTGTGGTAGAGTGTTAACTGAAAGATTTCCTCTTTCAGTTGAAAAAATGTGCTCATAGTTATCTGGTATTTCCTAAAAATATAAAGACTTAGGAAAATCAGCAAGTGGCAAACACTTCCCCCAAGAAACAATGCTAAGAAAGATGCTGGCAGGTGATAAAATTTATCTAGGTTAACATCTGACTTTGTTAACCATGAAAACCAGTTTATTATTAACTAGTTCATACTTATCAAAGAAGTTATATATAACGTATATGCATGGTTTAGAGAATAATAAAATTGACACCTCCAAATCTGCTTAAAAAAGAAACCTCACCAATACTCAAAGCCCAACAATCCATTCTCAGTCCCATTTGCCTCACTTTACCCAAAGGTAACTGCAATCCTAAACTTTGTGTTGATCATTCTTGCTTTTCTTTATAGTTTTGCCACATAGAAGTTATGCATACAACTAATCATTTAGTTTTGCCTGATTTTGAATTTTATATATTTTTAAAAACCATACTAAATATATTTGTCTGACTTGCTTTTTTTCACTCAGTGTTATGGTTTAAATTATTTTAAACATTTTTTCAATACTGAGTAGATACAAAGGAATGTTAACCACCCACATTTCCACCACACGGTTTGAGAAAAAACGTTACTGCTGTAGAAGACCAGATGTGATGCTCCAACCTGTCCCCTTCCCTCCATCTCAGAGGAAACCAATATCCTTAATTTTGTGTTGATCATTTCTTCTTTTATCATATATGTTTGAATCATTAAACAAAATATTGTTTGCCTTTACAAGTTTCTGAACTAAAACAAAAATGAAACGCATTGTGATTTTAGACATTGAGGAACATCTTTAACATTTTGCCATTGAGTGCAATGCTTGCAATAGATTTTTATGTATTCCTTTTATTAGATCAAGAAAGTTTCTTCTAGCCTTACTTTGCTAAAAGTCCTTCATTCCTTCTTTTTTCCTTCCTTCATTCCTTCTTTTTTCTTTCCTTCCTTCCTTCCTTCCTTCCTTCCTTCCTTCCTTCCTTCCTTCCTTCCTTCTTTCCTTCCTTCCTTCCTTCCCTTTCCTCCCCTTCCTTCTTTCCTTTCTCCTTCCACAAATATTTAATAAACCAGATATTGTCATGAGTGTTGTGAATTCTGCAATAAAAAGCCAAAAATTCTTGCCCTCAGGGAACTTAACTTTTAGTGAACTGACAATAAACAAAGCATGTAAATTATATATTACATGCAAACTCATAGTGACAGAAACTAGATAAGCAGTAACTAGGGCGATGGGAGCTACTGCTTAACTGGTACAGTTTCTTGAGAGTGTTGAGTTTTGGAAATAATGCTGATGGTTGCACAGCATCTATGTATTTAATGCCACTGAGTTGTACACTGAAAATAGTTAAAATGGTAAATTTTGTGTGTATATTTTACCAGAATTTTTTAAAAGTTTTTAAAAAGACATGAAAAATTACGTTAGGTTTTTAACACAACATACCTATGGGAAAAAGCAAAGCAAGGGGAGTTGGAGAGTACTAGGGATTACAAATTTCATAAAGTCAGTGAGAAGGGAAGGTCTCACTGAGGGGACATTGGAATTTGAAATGGTTGTTGAAATTAATTGAATTTTTTCTGCATTTATGCGATCATCATGACTTTTCTCATTCAATTGATTAATATGGTAAAATATAGCTCATTACTTTCTTATAATATAGAATGAACCTCTCATTCCTAAAATAAATTCAATTTGGTCAATATATGTGTTTATATACACACATATATTTATAATATGTATAATGTTTTATACACTCAAATTCAGAGTGATATATTTTGTTTAGGATCTTTACATTTATGTTCATCTGTGAGACTGACTTTTCTATAAAAGAGTTTATTGTTGTAAATATCTATCCTTGAATGTTTGATAGAATTTATAAAGCTGAGCTTGGTATTTTCTTTGGGAAGAAATTTTAAACTACTGATTCAATTTCTTTTGTGATAACAGGAACATTCAGATTTCCTAGTTTTTTGTTCAGTCTGTTTTGGTCATTTGCATTGGTGTAGCATTTGTGCACTTCATCTAAATTTTCACATTTGTAGGCATATTTTAAGTCTCTTTTATCTATATTCAAGTGCACCCTTTTCATCTAATGGTTTATTTGGGCTTCTATTTTTTTTTAATGAGCCTTGCCCAGAAGTTTATCAGTTTTATTAATCTTTTTAAAGAACTGCCTGTTGGCTTTGTTGATCTTTTCTATTACATCTTTGTTTTCTTTAATCATTAAATTCTGCGGAAACTACAACTCCCAGAAGGCTGGGCGAGCCCGCCCCTTCGTCGGGCTTCGGTAGGTACTGCTTGGGGGCTGGTTAGTTAGTCAGCAGTCGTGACCAGGGCTGCTGCACTGGATTGTCCTCTCCCAGAGGCCTCAAAGGAAAAAGAGTAGCTATGGCTTCTTTGATCAGAAAGGTGATCAACACCCCAAAATCCCCAGCGCCCATTGGTCCCTACAGGTAACTTGGGATGTGGGAGCGCCGACGGACCCCAGGCGTGTGCGGTGGGGTCGGGCTGGGTGGGGTGTTCGGGAGGGACCACCCGGATCAGAGCTGCAGTGAGCCTGGGCCAGAGGCCCCTAATGACACTGGAGGAAACCTAACCCGGGAAAGGGGGCAATGCACCCAGAGACCCACAGTTAGGTAAGAAGCCCCCTAAGGCAAAGAGCCTGCGCTCTCGGAGACTTTGATCCGACCTGGGTGGACTGCCTTGCCGGGAAGCCCAGTCAGCCAGAAAGTGTCTGGGGTTAGAAACTTTTGTTTTGCTGTTTTTATGTCTGTTTTTGTTTTGTTTTGTTGTTTTTTGTGGTTTTGTTTTGTTTTTTTAGTAACAGCTTTGAGATATAATTCACATACCTATAAAATTCAGCCCTTTAAAGTGTACAATTCAGTGATTTTTTTTTTTTTTTACTATACTCGCAGAATAGTGCAGCCATCGCCACTATGTAATCTCAGAACTTTTTATCACCCCAAAAAGAAATCCT
Source organism: Aselliscus stoliczkanus (assembly GCA_033961575.1). Lineage (NCBI taxonomy): Eukaryota > Metazoa > Chordata > Mammalia > Chiroptera > Hipposideridae > Aselliscus > Aselliscus stoliczkanus. The sequence goes on from CM066731.1 coordinate 33,857,480, forward strand.
GCACCCACTAGCAGTCACTCTCTTTCCCCAGCCCCTAGCAACCACTCATCTCCTGCTGGTCTCTATGGATTTGCCCGTTCTGAAATGTGTGGTAAATGGAATCCTACAATATGTGGTCCTTTGTGACTGACGTCTTTCACTTGGCATAATGTTTAGTCTAATTCTGTCTGAATTCAAAGGAGTAAATCCCACCAACAGAGGTGGGTGTCCTGGGGAGAAGTGGGTCCTTTTCACAGAAATGCTTAGCAAATAAATCCCTGCACATCTACCCAAGACCCTGATTTTTACAGCACGTATATACATGCATTGTGATGTTTATAAATTCGTTTGCCCATGTTTATTTCCCACTACTAAAATCAAATACAAATCATAAGGAAGATCATTTTCTAAGATTGCCCAACATGCTCTAATTAAAATAGGTATGAGTCTATCTTGTGTACATTTTTTTCCACTTGTCAGAAGCATTGTTAAATTGAAAGGTTCTTTTTTTTTTTTTTTCTTTAGTCTTTGTTGTCTTAAAAATGTCTCAGCTTTGAAACTATTGAATCTTATATGCATTCTTGGAGACGTTTTTTTCCTAATATGATTTTTGTTTTTTTAAATTCTTTACTAAAATATATCCTGTAACCTTTTTTCCATTTTTCTTTCTAAATTAGTGTGTAGTGTCTGTTCACTGTTAACTACAGCTAGAAAATTTCTACAACTGGAACACTTGAACTATGACAGACATGTATTGAGTACCTACTATATGCCAAGCACTGCAGGAGATACAAAAATGTGTAAGAATCAATCCAGTGTGAAAGACAGTCACACATATCGGGAAACAAAAAATAAACATTTTAATTTAGCGCATGTTGTATGGCAAGCACCATGACAGACCAACTTCTCTAAGTCCCATCCCCATTTTACAAAAAGAAAACTGAAGCTCAAAGTGAACTTGTCCAAGGTCAGACAGTCTGCAAGTGACAGAGCTTAATTTGAACAAGCCCTACATTTATGTGTGGCAGATTAGTAATTATTATAGTAGGGTTAGAAATAAAATACAATGGAACTGAGGGGGCATGGAGGTTAGGTGAGGGGTAACAAACGAGTAAAAGAAAGAATTTGAGGGCCGGCCGAGTGGCGCATTGGTTAAGAGCTGGTTTTGGGATACCAGCGGCCCCAGTTCAGATCCCACATATTAGGGCCAGTGACACTGCCTTCTACAGCTACAGCTCCACCTGGAGCTGGGCTGTGAGCCCCCAGCTATGGTGTAGACTGCAGCCCCTGCTGCAGTGGGCTGCCATGGGCTGCAGTGAGTGGCCGGCAGCCAGCATGAGTGGCTGGCAGCCAGTGTGAGCTGCCAATAGTCGCGGTGAGCGACCATCCAGAGGCCGACGACCGATCTGCCTCACCCGGGCCTTCCTCGATTCCCCAACACTGTTCCCCTCCTCCAATTCCCCAATAAAATCTTTAAAAAAAAAGAAAGAATTTGATGCTAACTTTGGGCAGAGGGACAAAATGATTTAGGAAGGCTCCTTGTGAGAGGTAGTTCTTGAGGTGGCTTTTGATGGTTGATTTGCATTTACAGTACTATTGTAAAGTTTGATTTTTAAATTACAGTTGACCCTTGAACAACATGGGTTGAACTACACAGTTCCACTTATATGTGGCTTTTTCAAAATAAATACTGTAAATGTATTTTCCTTATGATATTTTTCTTTTTTTTTTTTAAAGATTTTATTAGGGAGCCTGCCGAGTGGCGCAGTGGTTAAGCGCTGGCTTGGGACACCAGCGGCCCTGGTTCGGATCCCACATATGAAGGCCAGTGATACTGCCCTAAAAAAAAAAAAAAGATTTTATTAGGGAATTGTGGGAGGGAATGGCTTTGGGGAATTGGGGAAGAGGAACAGACAAGTTGCTGTCCTTTTGTTCTTCAGTCTCGTTGTACAGCACTTCGCTTCACTGGCCCACGTTGCTATTGGGATCTTTGCGCTCTTCCCGGCTGAGGCAGATCAGTCGCCAGCTGTTGGATGGCTGCTCACAGTAACTTGTGGCAGCCCATTGCAGCCTATGCCATCGCCAGCCACTCACGGCAGCCCAGCTCCAGGTTGAGCTGTTGTTCACCATCTTAGCTGTAGAGGGCACAGCATCACTGGCTCATGTGCGATCCGAACCCGGGCCCTGCTGCTCAGAGCCAACTCTTAACTAACGAGCCACTGTGCCAGCCCTATGATTTTCTTGATAACATTTTTACGCCAGCTTACTTTATTGTAAGAATGCAGTATATCATACATACTACTTACAAAATGTGTTAACCAACCGTTTATGTTATCGGTAAGTTTTCCAGTCAACCGTAGGCTATTTGTAGTTATGTTTTGATGGAGTCAAAAGATATACTCAGATTTTCAGCAGTCGGGAGGGGGCTGGCTTCCCCAACCCCCACATTGTTCATGGGTGAACTGTACTTTGTTCAGGACTTCAACAGGAAGTCGTGGAGTGAAGGGCATTCCAGTTAGAGGGAATGACGAGGCATAAAGATTTCTGGAGTAACTTTAGTAATCCAAGTACCACTTTTACTCTTCTTTTGCCAAATCTATGTACCACCTATATTATAAATTACTTAACACTTTTTTTTGAGATGGCTCACTTTTACAAATTTAAAAAGGAAACTTTAGAACAGTACTCTAAATAGAAAACAGCCCAATAGAAGGTAACAGAAAAAAATAAACTCAATGAAATAAAAAATGTTATTAAATTCTAGTGAGATACTGCAGTTGGCACAGAACCCAAGGCCTTTCTCTCTTTGTTAAAAACAATAGGTTTCTTTAACTTGTTTTCTAAAAATGATATTTTTTCTCCATGTAATCGGAGGATTCAGTTCTTGGGCATTGTTCTCAATGCTTTATGTGCACAGTTCTTATTACAGTCCCCATTTTTCAGATGAAGACAGAGAAGGGAAAAGGAAATAATTTCCTTACTGTCATTCATTGTGTGTGTATGACCTATACTTTGGGAAACACTGGTTAAGACTTAGACTTTGAATTTGAATTTTTGTTTTGTCCCTTTCTGTTACAAGGTCTGAATTGTGATAGTTTCCAATGCGAAACTAGAGTATGAATTTTATTATGTATGCACTGAGGAGCCATCAAATGTTTCTGAAGAGAGGGGACTTCTGGTAAAATGGCGCAATAGACCGACGGTGTGCTAACTACCTCTCAGGATCACACCAAAATTACAAACAAATTATATAGCATTCATTCCTGGAGGTCCCCGGAACACTAGATGAACAGAACCACTAAACGAAGAACTTAAAGAGGAGGCCACTTCGGGTCTGGTAGGACGGGCGGAGACGAGAGAGGGCGAGCCCCGTGAGGGAAGCCCCAGCTGTGGGAAGCTTGTCTGGTTGGGGGAGAGACCCTCCGGCCGCACACCAAGCTCACCAGCCCAGAGTTCCTTTGCCAGGAAGAGGAGTTATAATATAGCCGGCAGTAAATTAGTGAGGACTCTCTTTGCTCAGCTTGGTGAGGCTAAGAGCGGCTGGAGAATCAGTGGGGCTGGCGCCCGGGCTTGCTCGCCGGTGAGCTCTTACCTGGTTCCTGGTGGAGGGAGTGGCTATGTGAGCCAGACCCGGGAGCCTGTGGGGACGGACTGAACTGAGCACCTTTGGTGCTAAGGCTGGAGGTTTTTGGACTGTTGTTCCCGTGGTGTGGTGTGGAACCTGCATGCGAGTGGTGTAGGGAGGGCGCCAATTTGTCGGGCTTGGGCCCTCCCACAGAGGATCAGGTCCGAGACCTCATTGGTAGGTGAAATTGGCGCAGAAGTGCATGTGTGCATGCGTGCGCGCATGCGGCCTTGGATCCCCACCCTCCATCCGGCTTATACTGCATTGCCAGGGAAACGTTGGGCGGGTGCCCTCTCCAACAGGCTGCTCACTGAGACCCAGGAGTGGGCGAGCTGCCTCGGATCCCCACCCTCCACACAGCTTGTGCTGCGTTGCCAGGGAAACGCCTGGTGGGCGTGCTCCGGCCCCAACAGGCTGCTCACTGAGACACGGGAGGTGGGGGTCCCGCTCTCCGCAATGCGCTTGCAGAGTTGCCAGGCTGGTGATTGGTTGTTGGGCTGCTTGGCCTATTCTGCGAGCAGCTGATTGGGACAGGCTGAGACTGGGAGTTTTCCTGGGAATGTTGGGCAGTGAGCTGTGTGCCTGCGTGATCCAGCCAGGGCTCTCCTGGTGATCTATCTAATACATCAAAGCAATCCCAGAGCGACAGCCAGAATGGGGAAACAAAGAAACATGTCACAAGTAAAAGATCAGAAGAATCCTCTAGAAATGGAACTAAATGAAACAGAGGGAGCCAACCTTTCAGAGACAGAGTTAAGAACACTGATGATAAGAATGTTTAAGGAACTTAGCGAGGACATAAAGAAGGATAGGAAACCATAAAAAACAACCTGTTAGAACTAAAGAATACAATAACTGAAATGAAGAACACACTCGAGGGAATCACCAGTAGAGTAGATGAAGCAGAGGAGCGGATCAGCAATTTGGAAGATAAAATAGCAGAACTCACCCAGTTAGCACAACAACATAAAGACCAAAGAATAAAAAACAATGAAAATAGTTTAAGAACCCTATGGCACAAGGTGAAACGCAACCACCTTCAACTCATAGGAATACCAGAAGGAGAAGAGAAGAAGCAAGGGGTCGAGAATGTATTTGAAAAAATAATGACTGAAAACTTCCCTACCCTGGTGAAGGAAATCAACATACATGCCCAGGAAGTGCAGAGGGTTCCAACCCAGCTGAACCCAAACAGGTCCACACCAAGACACATCTTAGTTAAAATGGCAAAGGTTAAAGACAGAGACAATCCTAGAGGCTGCAAGAGAAAGACAGCAGGTTACATACAAAGGAACTCCTGTTAGACTAACAGCTGACTTGTCTACAGAAACTCTGCAGGCCAGAAGGGAGTGGCAGGAGATACTCAAAGTGACACAAAATCAAGGCCTACAACCAAGATTGCTCTACCCAGCACGGCTATCACTTAAAATTGAAGGAGAAATAAAGAGCTTCTCAGAAAAGAATAAGCTTAAGGAATTCATTACCACCAAGCCAGCATTGCAAGAAATGTTAAAAGGGCTTTTTTAAACAAAAGAAAGGGGTAAACAAGCTAACACTGGAGACCAGGAATACAAATAACAAAATGGCAATACATATGCCCCTATCAATAATCATTTTAAATGTGAATGGGCTAAATGCTGCAATCAAAAGACAGAGAGTGGCTGAGTGGATAAGAAAATAGGACACATGTATATGCTGTTTACAGATGGAATAACAGTAACAGTAACACTATCATAGTAGGGGACTTCAACACCATTGTCACCAATGGATAGACCCTTTAGACAGAAAATCAACACAGAAAGAGGGGCCTTAAATGATACTTTAGACCAGCTGGACTTTGTTGACATTTTTAGAGCATTTCACCCTGAAAAAACAGAATATACATTCTTCTCAAGTACACATGGGACATTTTCCAAGATAGACCATGTTAGGCCACAAAAGAAGTCTCAGTAAATGTAAGAAGATTGAAGTCATATCAAGCAGATATAAAGGAAAAATTGATGGTTGCTGGCTGGGAGGGAGTGGGGAAGAGGGAAAGGAGGAAGGTTTTGGACAGTGTATGTGGGACTACAATGTTGCCGCAGGGATATGGGGGCAGTTCTGGGAATGTAATTGATAATGTTGTGAAGAGACTATAATGTTGTGTGAAATAAGTCAGTCGGAGAAGGACAGGTATCATGTGATCTCACTTGTGTGTGGAGTCTGAAGAGCTGATTGAATGATCAAAGTAAACAGACTCGTAGATGTAGAGGAAAAACTGAGGGTTGAGAGTTGGGAGGGGGTCGGGATTGGGGGGAAGGGGAAGGGATTAGACAGCATAAATAGACAACTACAATATTGCCACAGGGATATGAAACACAGTTCGGGGAATATAATAATGTAAAAATTTTGTGGCATGTCAGATAGTCACATGTCTTGTTAGGGAGACCACTTCATGGATGGAGTAGAGGCTTGATCACTGCTCTGTACACCTGAAGCTGATATTGTATAGTATTGTATGCCAACTGTAACTGAATATGTGGATGGATACGGGATGTGGAGTATACTGTGGAGGGGAGTCAGGGGAGTTGTGATAGATATGTATGATATCAGGGGGGGAGTGGGGTGGCGAACTGGGGGAGGGGGTTTGTCACTTTGGGGGGTAAAGAGTATAACTATTGCATTGTGTTGTACACCTGAAACTAATAAAATAAATAAACAAATTAAAAAAAAAAGGAAAATGGAAAGCTTCATAAGTAATTTAAAACACCAAGTAAAAAAAAAAAAATGTTTCTGAAGAGAAAGTGACATGATCAGATCTCCTTTAAGAGGAGAATTCAGGGCTGGCCGAGTGGCGCGGTGGTTAAGCGCTGGCTTGGGAAGCCAGCGGCCCCGGTTCGGGTCCCACATATGAGGGCCAGGGACACTGCCCTCAAAAACAAACAAACAACACACACACAAAAAAAAAGAGAATTCTGATAGTAATTTGAGGAGAAGACATGAAGAATAGTTAAGGGGGGGCCGGCTGAGTGGCGCAGTGATTAAGCACTGGCTTGGGAGGTCGGCGGCTCTGGTTTGGGTCCCACATGTGAGGGCCAGTGACACTGCCTTCAAAAAAAAAAAAAAAAAAAAAAGAATAGTTAAGGGGATATTAGAGTAAAAGTAAAAATCAGTAATCTTCCTCCTTATGCCCTGATCCGTATCCCTCAATCACCCATAGGTTTTACTTCAGAACAAAAGTGACCCTTAACAAAAACAGAGGGATTACAGAGCCTGGAGCATATACCTTCCTCAAGTACACACTTTGTTCAAGAAAGAGGGCAGGGTAGTAGTACACCTGGTTGACTGACCTGGGTCAACTATGAAGCTGCAAGCAAAAAAGAAGGGAATCATTCCGTGAATATGCCAGTATGACAAAAGGAAGCCATCAGCCAGCTTCATTGTGTGGAGACTTCCCAGGACATTGTGCCTCGTGCTTTTTGTATCCAAAGATGATACATAAGAAATGGTGCTAATTTTCAATATTTTATGAAGAAAAAAACACTCCAACTAACTAGTTATGTCCTGATAGTTAATTGGATGTGTTTTAAAAATAACCATTTGGAAACAAGAGTTTTTGTGCATGGGGTTTGTAGTGAGTGCACTTTTTGAAAATTCTGGGTCTTTTCCAGGAAGAATTTGAATGTGTTGCACTTTCAGTCCCTGGCATTGGGATGGATGGGGTGTTGTCACTAATTAGCTAATCAGCTCTGCACATTTCAGGAATACTCCAGGACAGAACCTTGAGAGATTTCGACATACCGTTGCTATTGCATTACTTTCCATTTGGCTAGCACACCATCCAAGTAGTCATAAAATTTTGAAATGATAGTCCGTGTGGCATAGATTTTGATGTGAGAATTATTACTAGGATGCTTCTGAAAAGTGCTATTACCCTTTGACTTGGGAGTAGAACTTAAGTTTTCTGGAGCCTAATGACTAGATATCTATGGATAGTAGGATTCTTATGCTTAGGAAGGGTCAACTATTATCATTTTTGGGAACAATCTCTGCTAATCTATAAGAAATAACTCACACAAAAAAATAACTCACATAGCTCAGCTAGTTTCAGAGATCCAGGGCTTACTTTTTTTTTTTAATGTTTTATTTGAGGGCTTTTAATTTTCGGAGAATAAATGAATTCCTCATCATCATAAAGTTTTTGATGAATGATAATGCATACAGGCTTAAACTATGTTTCAGATATGGGGAGAGTTAAAAATATTTAGCAAAGGCAGGGCCGGCCGAGTGGCTCAGTTGGTTAAGAGCTCGCTCAAGAGTGCGAGCTGAGCTCTGAGCAACAGCTGTTCGAGGCCAGCCCGAGCTGAGTTGCTGTTGAGCTGCCAACAGGTGGCAGGATGGCTCAGCTAAAAAAAAAAAAAAAAAAAAATTTAGCAAAGGGCCGAGGATAACCTAATTCTACACAGGACAGACAGTTAATAGAAACAGTGTTAGCTGGTACTGTTCAACCTGAGGAAAGCTTACACATTAACAAACTCAATTGTTATTGATTTGTAGGCCAGGGTGAAAGCCAAATAGTGGAGAATTCCTAGACTTTCTAAATGCTAATACCAAGTTTAAATCTACCCTCTTCAGCTCTGCAAAACCCACACTATAAACCAGTAGGTCCTCCTAAAAAGATACTTTACTGACAACCAAACATGTTTAAGCTACTAAATGGTTAGAGAGCAAACCATCAACAAGAAGTTATTGTGTGCCCACTATGTGCAAAGAATCACCTAGGCCATACACAGTTAGAGACATAGTAAGACACTGCCCCGCCTTCAAGGAGTTTATAGTCTGGCATACCCCAGGAGATAGGTAAGAACAGAACTAGCCATTATATGAGGCAGGGTATAAATAAGAAAGGCTCCACCAGATGACCTCTGGGATTCAGAAGAAAGAAAAGCTTAGTGACTTAATTAGGGAAAATGGGGTGTGTGTGTGTGTGTGTGTGTGTGTGTGTGTGTGTGTGTGTGAGATGGTTTTCAGTGTAGTTTTGTCTACAGTAGCAAAATACTAGAATCACTGGTAACTAGTTTAATAAAGTATATCCACACAATGAAATACTATACAACTATTACAAGAATGAGGAAGCAGTCTACATATAGTTATAGAAAGATCATGATACACTGTTGAGTGAAAAAAGCGAAGTGCAGAAGAGTGTAAATGGGGAGAGAAAATTTATATTCATTTTTCTTCATATTTACATGAAGAATGGGAGAATATATAAAGAAGAGCAATGGTTATGTATAGGGGCTGAGAACTGAACAGATGGGTAGAAAGATAGAAGAGAGAGACTGTTCATTCACTGTGATTATTTATTTTTTTTCTGTATATTTTCTGGATTTTTAAACCATGTAAATGTTCTCATTCAAAAACTGAAGAAAAAAATTATAAATTTTATATTTAAAATTATAAAGAAAAAAGATATGGTTGGGGAAAAAGAGGAAACATGAAATAAAAGATAGGAAAGTTTGGAGCATTTTGGAAAACACAATATAGGGAACTAGAAGATCCTGTTTCTAAATAATCATGGAAATGGTAAAACAAATATTGCTTCTAGATTTAAAATGATAGGTCTGGCTGAGTGGCTCAGTTGGTTAAGAGCTTGCTCAAGAGTGTGAGCGGAGTTCTGAGCAACAGCAGTTCGATGCCCAGCCCAAGCAGAGCTGCCAACAGGTGGCAGGATGACTCAGCTAAAAAAAATTAAAAATAAAATGATATAAAAGTTTCTTGATCAACATTTTTGAAATGGGGGTATTTAATGCCACTGAATTATATTCCTAAAATTATTAAAATGGTAATTTGTGTGTGTGTGTGTGTGTGTGTGTGTGTGTGTGTGTAATTACCAGGAGTGCCAAAACAATGTATACCCATTTTAATAGGTATCTATGAATTACTTTTCAAAGTTGAATTGAATTACGGTAGCAATGTGTAGTATGACTTTTGCTCAAAAGATAGTGTTAATCAAATGAATACTAGCATCATCATGCGACAAGCAGGACAGTCAAAGAAAATGGCGAAAGCACGGTTGTCATTCGAGGACCGTGAGACCATTTTGAAGTGGTATTTGAAATTTGAGAATGTTGTGGAAGTACGACGACAATGGAGGCGTGAGTATGCAACAGGACCTCCAACACACCTAACGATTGCACGCATTCATGATAAGTTTGAGACACATGGTACTTGGGAAGAAATTGAAATGGCATGTATAGCAACACAAGTAGACACTTTGGTCAACGTTGCTCAAGCATTAGTTCACCATAATTAGAAGTGTCTGGACGCTGATGGTAACCACTTTGAGCACCTCTTGTAATTGCAGAAGTCAAACGTGACTTGTAGTCATTTTTTGTTTTCGGTATCCAGTATTTTCCTTTCTTAAAATGTGTATACATTTTTTTTTGCACCCTCTGTACATCTCCACAATTTAAAAAAGAAATAACAGAGGAGCTTTCTTTATCCAAAAACTAACAAATTTCCTTTAAAGTTGATTTATTGGGGTTTTTTCAGGTCTCAGTAGCTTATTATTTTTCTTTGATTTTTATCCTAATTCTGAAATTTAGTATCCTCATTACAAAAAAAGTCAGTTTCAAAAGTAAGCACTGCCGAAATGAGGTGCACCCTCACAGGTGAATCCTTTTATTTATTTATTTACTTACTTATTTATATTAGTTTCAGGTGTAAGGTGGATCCTAAATTGACCCTTCAACAAGCAGTGATTAATCTTGTTTGAGAATAATTACTTATTTCCTTACAGTACTCCCGGTATTGCTTTTTTGGGGTTTGTTTTACAGCTTTATTGAGGTATAAGTTACATATAAAATTCACCCATTTTAAGTGTAGAGTTCCATGAGTTTGGGTAAATGTGTAGAGTCATGCATCTACTACCACATCAAGTTTTGGAACATTTCCATCACCGCCCCCCAGAAATTCCCTTGTACCCATTTGTGGTCAATCCCCAGCCCTACCCCTGACCCCAGGCAGCCACTTAACTTTGCTGCTATTCGTTTGTCTTTTCCACAATTTCATGTAAGTGGAATCAAATAATATGTAGGCTTTAGCTGAATCTATTAGTGGGTGCCTTTTTTTATTTTGTTTTTCTTTTTGCTATCATGAATAATGCTGTTCTTAATGTTCACGTAAAGTCTTGAGACATATTTTCTTCATTTCTTCTGAGTAGTTACCTAGGAAAGAAATTGCTGGGTTGTATGTTAAGTGTATGTTTAAGTTTATAAGAAACTGCCAAACTGTCACTTTCCAAAGTGTCAGTACCCAAGTGACGGTGTCATTCCCACTGACAGTATATGAGGGTTCCAGCTGCCCCACATCCTGACCAACACTTGTTATTTATTATCAATGATGTCCAATTGTGTGGAGTGGTATCTTACTGTGCTTTTGCTTTCCATTTCTTTAATGACTAATAATGTTGAGCATCTCATGTGTAGCACTCCTTAGCTCTTCATATGTCTTCTTTTGTGAAGTATCTGTTCAAATCATTTGCCCGTTTTGGAGGCGTTGTCTTTGTATTATTGAATTTTAAGGGTTCTTTATATATTCTAGATACAAGTCTTATTTAGATACATGTTTTGCACATATTGTCTCCCAATCTGTGATTTGTGTTTTCCTTTTTCTAAAGATGTTTTTCAACAAGCAAAAAAGCTTTTGATTTTCATGAAGTCCAATTATCAATTTTTTTTAATTTCACATTTTGTGCTTTTTGTGTCCTAGCAAAGAAATCTTTTAGCATTGAATTTTATATTTTATATTTTACATACACTGATTTCCATTCATTGCAGTCAAGCTGTGTTAGTCGACAGGACCATTTACATTTCAGGCCAGGTAGGCATCGACCCTTCAAGTGGACAGCTTGTGCCAGGAGGGGTGGCAGAGCAAGCTAAACAAGTAAGTCATTTTCCACATTTGAAGTTCCCTTCTCTACTACTTTTTAATATTGAGAAGTATTAAGAAGCCACTTGGCTGATTTGTTTTAGATAGATTACTGGTATGTGCTTTTTAAGTTAATTACTGATTAATTTAAGACAATTTTATGTCAGCAGATAGTTGAAAATTTGATGAATCATTTAACAACCGCCCCCCCCCCAAAAAAATTGTTTCTTCCAAGGTGACTTACTTTAAACCTGAATTGTTGAATATTAACTAAATTTATTATGGTAATATTTCCACAGTGTACAAATATATCAAATTATCATGTTATATTCCAATTGACAATGTTACATGTCAATTATATCTCAGTAAAACGGGGGTGGCGAAACCCTGAATTATTGAAATCAGATGACACCTTGCCACTTCCATGTGGATTGGGAAATTTTCTAATCAGGGCCACTGACCTGCACAAACAACCCCACCACCACAGAAGTAAAAGTCAACATTTGTTAGTAGGAGAGAAATGTCAAAGATTACATGTAGTATGTTTTTCTAAATGAGAATGAGGAATACAATTTTAATCCAATAAGTAGAATAAATTTATAACTTAATACATTCACTGAGTCATTTGTAATATCCAAAGACAAAAAACAACCTAAATGTCCATGCATAAGGAGCTAGTTAAAATAAATACACATAATTTTTGTAAGTGAATTCCTTCTTGGTTTTCCTCCAATGGATTGAATCTGTCTGCAATATGGTAAGACACTGTCTCCATTTGTGAGTAAAAAGAATGGGTTGAAGTTTCCTCCTCAGTGTTAGAATGTGTGAAGTTCTCAGCTAACATCTAAGCTAAAACAAATAATTTCTAGGGTTCCTAACTCTGTATCACTTTGAGGATAAGTATGAGCTAGCAAGAATTAAAACATGTTTTCCTTAAAGCAATAGTTGACTTTAAAGAATTATTTTGTCCTTTTTCAAAAACAGTATGGGGCCGGCCGAGTGGCTCAGTTGGTTAAGAGCTCGCTCAAGAGTGTGAGCTGAGCTCTGAGCAACAGCTGTTCGAGGCCAGCCCAAGCTGAGTTGCCGTTGAGCTGCCAACAGGTGGCAGGATGGCTCAGCTAAAAAAACAAAAACAAAACAATCAAAAACAGTATGTATTAGTAAATTATATATATGTTTGACACTCTGGCCTTAGGAAAAATATCAGCTTTTCACCTTGTTCTTCACTTATTTTTTCAATTCACTCTTCCTTTCCACTTTACTGGTCATATATCATTTGATGATATTTTTGTTTTTTAAAAAATAACCTAAATAGGTAATATGTGGGTATGGCAAAAAAATTCAAAAGCTATAAAAAAGCATAGACAGTGAAAAGATGTCTCCCACCTTTATTCCCGCTCACTCCAGTTTCCTTCATTAAAAGTAACCATTTCTAGTTTCTTGTATATCCTTCCAGAGACAGTCAATGCCTATACCAGCATAAATGTACAAAGAGAGAGAGAGAGAGAGAGAGAGAGAGAGAGAGAGAGAGAGAGAGGGAGAGGGAGAGAGAAGAGCTTACTGTGCATGCTATTCTGCATCCTGGGTTTTATTTTATCATGTAACAATTTAATATTAATTTATTTGTATGATTCTAGCCTGATTTATTTTAGATTTATTTAGAGGTGGCCGAAAAAGAGTAGAATTTCCTAGAAATTGAGAATTTTTCTTCCTAAATTAAACTATTTAAAGAGGTATTAGTAAAAAGTGATTAATTGAGGGCCGGCCGAGAGCCGCAGTGGTTAAACGCTGGCTTGGGAAGCCAGCGACCCCGGTTCGGATCCCACATATGAGGGCCAGTGACACTGCCCTCAAATAAATAAATAAATAAATAAATAAATAAATAAATAAATAAATAGTTGTGAATTGAATTGAATTAAAGCTTTAATATAACATCAGTGCCTCAGGCCTTTCTTGCCTTGCTTCACAGGCTCTTACAAACATCGGTGAAATTCTGAAAACTGCAGGCTGTGACTTCACTAATGGTGAGCAACTTAGCATTACATCACATTTCTATTTGATATGTTCTTTGGTCTTTTCAAAGAACACATGACATCAGTAATATATCATGCCATGTCTTTGTTGCCTTTTAAAGTTGTTTTAATTTTAGTCTCATTTTAATCAAGAGAGCCACAGTGCCATATACAGTTTTCTCTAAATAATGTTTTGGATCAGACCAAATAGCTAAACCTAATGACAATGTATATATCTTCCAGTGGTAAAAACAACTATTTTGCTGGCTGACTTAAATGACTTCAATACTGTCAATGAAATCTACAAACAGTGTAAGTAATTTGGCTTGATTATTATTTTCCATTAAAGACAAATGAATCTATTAACCTTAAAGTGTGTCAGTTATGGATTAAGAGTGATAGAACATGCTAAAGAAATGGTTGGTCATAGATCCTGTCCTAAAAATAGGATAGTCTGATTGGAGATGCACATGTGCCCCCATGAAAAAATTCTACTGCAATCCTTAGAATAATATACTACAACCTTACTAATCCATTTTCCTAAAGCTTAATTATGTTATACCCTTCTCAGGTTTTTTAAGCCCTCCTAATAATTTTTTCTTAAACACACATTATATTTATTATTGCTATGATATGGTTTAGCAACCATCTCTATACTGTCTCTCGGAACCATTAGCTACTTAACATGTTAGTTACGTAACATTTTTATACCTTGGTTTCCTCATATGCAAAATGGGGATAAAACCTTATAGGGTTGTTGGAATGCTTAAATGAGTTAATGCAATATGTAAACACATTAGAACAGATGTTGGTGTGTTGTAAGTACTCAGTAAATGTTATCTATACTTATTAACATTATTGTCTTAGTGGGGAAAATGGGTGTCCCTACCAACTGGTAAGATGAGACAGAGGTATAACATGGAAAAAGCATCATTACTTATTCTGTTCTGAAGAAACAACTAGAGTAAACCAAAGTTAGCAGTGTAAGTACCTGCCAAAATTTCTGGAGATGGGCAATTGTTCCCTATTTAGATAAATTTTGTAAGTATCACTTTAAAAACAAAACCCCATTCATATCAAACAAGATCAAAGTATTAGAGTATGTGAGTGTTTTCATTTTTTCCCAGAAAGCTAAGATACTTTAAAAAGTATTAAATATCATAGAAGTCATTTGGCAAAATATTTTATCAAACAAATATGAATGTGAGCTTCTTTTTCTCAATGTTGTGTCTGTCTAGGAACTGAGAAATCTATGAAGCACTTTCCAGAGTCTTGATTATGCTGTAGTGAGTAACATACACTATCTGAAAACTAAAATGAAATTCTTTTAATTTTAGATTTCAAGAATAATTTTCCTGCGAGAGCTGCATACCAAGTTTCTGCTTTGCCCAGAGTAAGTACACTTTAAAATAGGTAATGAACACAATTTTAAATTTCTATATTGTTTTCTGACTCTAACAAAACTAAGCACTCTGGCAGGAAATTTTTAAAAAGAAAGAAATAGTCCTTGCTTTCCAGGAACTTAAAGTCTAAAAGGAAACACCGAATATTCCATGAATGGGGTAAAACTAAGAGACTTAAGAAATTTTAAAAATTTGTCTTAAAAATTCAGAAAATTAAAAATTAAGGGGCCGGCCGAGTGGCGCGGTGGTTAAGCACTGGCTTGCGAAGCCAGCGACCCTGGTTCGGTCCCACATATGAGGGCCAGTGACACTGCCCTCAAAAAAAAAAAAAAAAAATTAAGGCCACACATGAACACAACAGAATACTTAAACTGTGAGAAAAAGTAAAATAGCAGCTGTATTGTTTTAATGTTACTTAGAGACTATTTAAAGTAAACCAGGTTTGTGAGTGGTATTTTTATTGCTTTAAGTGGCTGTTACATGGAATGATCAGTGTCATCAAACTTGTTAAGGTGCCCGGTATAGGATCTCTGAGCTCGGGATCACAGGACATGGGTTTGAACCTCTGCCATTTAGCTTTGTGTCCTAGGACAAGTTAAAGGGCCTTTCTGAGTTTCCACGTATCAATCTCTGAATTGAGGAGAAAACGCCTGTCTAATATTGCTGCTGTGAGAATCACATGAGCTAATGTATATGAACATGATCAGCATGGTAACCTAGCTTATCGTAGATTCTTAGTTTCGGGGCCCCCCTCTTTCCTTCTTTGCAAAGTTTAATGTTAAAAAATGCTGTATTCTATTAGTTATATGCTTTTAGTAGGTATTATGGAGCTCTCTTAATTTGTAAAAAATTATCTAAATGCTGTTTAATTCTTTTTCCTGACAGGGAAGCCATATTGAGATTGAAGCAATAGCTGTCCAAGGCCCTCTCACAACAGCATCACGCTAAGGGGGATGCCAGTGTTATTTAGTCTGGAATATTAATAATGCTTTTGAATGAACATCTTAATTTTTATAATCAGTGTTGGAGAGTGTAAGACTGACTAAAATATCTGAAGTTTTATGGAAATATATAATAAGGGGAATTGAATATGAATTAAAGATTAGATAATGAATCTAGTTAGTAATATAAAGTACATTTATGTACGCTCACATTACTGGATGTGAGAAAGAGACACACTTTGCATTGCATAGTTACTCAAATAAGTAAAAGTAAAAGGAAATAATATGCAGGAAAGATGAGTTACTATTCCTGAGAAATAATAAAGAATACACCTAATTCAGTAAAATCCTATTAATTTAATGGTGTGAAATATTTAGTTCTCATATCAGATACATGATTCTGCTTGTACTTGAGTAAAATTAAAGATTTAAGTTTGAATGGTAGAGGTAAAGGAGAAAAAAAATGGACCAAAATTTTATTTAGCTAATATTTTTCTAATGGAAATAAAATAGACATGCATATTTTCCTTGGTGTGATTGTGTTCACTTATTTATACATTAGAGCACATTACCTAATTAAAGATGGGGGGCATGCAGTTAAAAAGCCAACTGTTTTATTTTCAAAGCTTACTTCTGACTTTGTACATTTTTGCACTGTTATAGTCAGACTATGTGTAACCATTAATCTTTTAACATTCTTGGACAAAGGCACATAAATACCTCCATGTTATAGAATAAATTCCAACACAAAATTATATAGATTAAAAAGTAAGTCTCCGGGCCGGCCGAGTGGTGCGGTGGTTAAGCGCTGGCTTGGGAAGCCAGTGGCCCCGGTTCGGGTCCCACATATGCGGGCCAGTGACACTGCCCTTAAAAAAAAAAAAAGTAAGTCTCCTTCATTCACTGTGCATTCCATTTACCTCTCCAAAGAGAACCACTGCTAATAGTTTTGAATTAACCAACAGATAGTTTTCTACTTATTACATATTTGATCATCTAGTTTGGTTTTGGCTTATTTGTATAAACGAAACTTTACGATACATATTATTCTACAGATGCTTTCTTCCGTCTTGAAGCTCTTCCATAAAAATACATATAGATCTACCCAATTTTGAAAATGTAGCAGAGTGTTCTTTTGTGTGATGATACCTTAGGTGATGTAACCATTTCTCCAATTTGTTGTTTTCAAAATTACAATCGTGCTAACAGAGATAACGTTCTGAGAAAATCATTGTTAGGCGATTTTGTCATTGAGCATCATAGAGTGCACTTGCACAAACCTACATGGTCTAGCCCAGGGGTCAGCCGACTGCGGCTCGCGAGCCACATGAGACTCTTTCAGTACGTTCCATCTCAAAAGTTTGCTGAGCCCTGGAAGAGCCAATCCTGTCCCTCAAAGTTTTACAAGACTTATAAAACAAATGAAATAACCATTGTGAATAATACCCTTTAACAATTTTATAAGTGAAACTATGATAGTTTTATTTTCATTTTCAATTTTATTTCAGAGCCACTTGTACGTACTCAAAGAGCCACATGTGGCTCGCGAGCCGCAATTTGCCGGCCCTTGGTGGTGGCTCCTCTGATACAGCATACCACACACCTAGGCTAGAAGATATAGCCTGTTGCCCCTAGGCTACAGCGTGTACAACATGAAATTAAATCAAACACAAGAGAAAAGGATGCAATCAAGAGACACGGTAAACACGATGTCAGAGGCTGCTGCCAGTGTGACACAGCACACTGTTTTACAGCAAACTTTTTTTATAGGTAGAAAGAGCACGCTCTAAAATAATGATGAGAAAGTATAGTATAGTAAATACATAAAATGGTAACATTTATTATGTCAAGTATTATGTACTATACATAACTGCTATATTTCTATATAACTGGCAGTGCAGTAGATGCGTTTTACACCAACATCCCCACAGCATGTGAGTAATGCATTGCTCTATGATCATACAATAGCTGTGGTGATAAGAATTTTTCAGCTCCATTAAAATCTCATGGAACCACAACTGACCAAAATGTCATTATAAGACATATGTCCATCATATTACAGTAATACTGCCATCATTTCTAAGCATACATATACAGATAACAGCCTTACATATACATATTTTTTCAGGTTATTTTAGAAATGTCATGTAATTTGAAAAGCTCAGTCAACTAAAAGATATTAGAAACAATTAAGAACTGCAGTTTCAAGAGCCTACTTTGGAGTAATACCACTGGCGTTCTATGCCCAGAACTTAGTTCTGTAACCTTCAGCTAGTTATTCAACCTCTAAGCCTCAGTTTCCTGAGAGATAATTGCTCCTTAAAGGGCTGTCATAAGACTTAAGATGATTTTGAATCAACTATCCCTTATGTTGACCTGACCTGATTCTGTAGGATTTCAAGATTCCTTAATGGTGCTCAGCTAACTGTCATAAATTCTATTTCACCTGACAACTGTTTAAAATTCCTGTAAAAGAATAAAATATGAGGCATGATGTAAGTGCATAAAGAAATTTTAAAAACTTATTCAGGCACTAGAAAATAGTTCAGTAACATTATGAAAAAGTTATCTCTTTGATAGGCAATCAGACCAAAAGAAGCGAAAAGAATATTCACTGGGATATTGTCTTCCACTGATGCTGACAACGTTAAACAGATGGATGGCAAAATAAGGATAGTTGCTCTTAAGCCAAAAACAAGAACAAGAAAGTAAGTGGTACCAACAATTTGTTGTTGTTTTATTTTTTTATATTTACCAGAATAGAACCAACATAGTCTTTTATCATTGGCAGAGCACGTGATGTATCTTCAGAAAAAAACTATGCAATTAGTTAAAAAATGCTAAGTCTTAGCTAAGTCAAGATACTTAAAAATGTCCTCCTCATTCTTCAGCATGAGGTCACTTTTGATAAACCCTTTAACAGCTTTTAATCAATATTCTGATGTATGCAACAGATGTTATTTACTCTATAATTAACAACATAGTAATATGGCAGGTGTTTTAGTAGAGTATAAAACTGAAAAAGTACCAGAAATTATTTCCTTAACTTAAAGAATGCACATGCTGCTTATGTCTCTGTAACTATCCCAAACTAGATGAAAAGTTCAATGAATTTCATATAGACTTGATTATTGAGTTGCAATATGATTAATCAATGTATGCACAACTCCAAAAAAAAATAAAGACACATGCTTAGCGATGTCTAGTATACAGCAAAGACTCAAAAAGCTGTCACTATTTGGCAGTATTTATTAATTATTAATCACTATATGGAATAATGGGCTAGGTGGAAAAGTTTCTGCTATTTAGATAATGAAATGTATAAACAAAAGATTAAGTATGTGTTCTCTGCAAGTAGGCAGAGTTGGGGAGTATGGCACCGTGAATTGGTAAAATAAGATCAGGTGCTAAAAGACACCTTATGTGAAACAGTATAGTATAGTGGTTAAGGGCATGGACTCGAGAGCCAAAGTACTTGAATTCAAATCCTATTCCACCACTTTGGGCAACTTATTTAAGCTCTCTGTTGTGTTTCTTCTATAAAATGTCTCCTCTGTTTTATCTGTAAAATGGAGATATTCTTAGTACCTACCTTATGAAGTTGTTGTAAGGATTAAATAAATTAATATGTTTGAGGCCCTTAGAATAATGCCTCGCACATAGCAAGGAAGATGATAGAAGGCTTTCTGTTATTTGGCAATAAAACGAATGAGCCTCAAACCATGAAAAGACGTGGAGGAACCTTAAATGCATGTTGCTAAGTGGAAAAAGAGTCTGAAAAGGCATGATCCCAACTATATGACATTCTGGAAAAGGCAAAACTATGGAGACAGAATAAAGATTAGTGGTTGCCAAGCATTTGGGTGTGGTAGGGGAGGGATGAAGAGGTGGAGCACAGGAGATTTTTAGGGTAGCGAAACTATTCTGTATGATACTGTAATGGTGGATATGTGTTATGCATTTGTCAAAACCATAACACAAAGAGTGAAACCTGGGCCGGCCAAGTGGCTCAGTTGGTTAAGAGTTGGCTTAGAGCGTGAGTTCAGAGCAGCAGGGCCACCAATTTGATTCCCACATGGGCCAGTGATGCTGTGCCCGAGCTGAGCTGTTGCAGCTGCCAACAGGTGGCAGGATGGCTCAGCTGGTGTAACAACAAGGTTGCCTGTTCAATGGTGGGCTACGCCCACCCACAACTAAGATGGAACTCGGCACCTTGAGCTGAGCTGCCACCCGGATGGCTCAGAGGATGGAGCGTGCACTCTTTAACAACAAGGCTGCTGGTTCGACTCCTGCATGGTGGTGGCAACTAAGACTGAACATAGCACCTTGAGCTTAGAGGCCACGAGCTGCCGTTGGGGAGCCACATGGCGACTGGAGCCCTCCACCAGGAAGACTGAAGAACAGCAATTTGGCTGCTCCCCTTCCCCAATTCCCCAACACTGTTCCCCTCCCTCAATTCTGCCCCCCCCCCAAAAAAAAGAGTAAAACCTAAGTGTGAACTAGATACTTTAATTAAATAATAATGTGTTTATACTTGGGGAAACTGCAGTGGGGAGAGGGAATATATGGGTACTCTGTACATAAAAATACCCAAATTTTTTTTTAATTAAAAAGAATTTTAAGGACTGTAATAATGAGGTCTGTGGTAGAGTGTTAACTGAAAGATTTCCTTTTTCAGTTGAAAAATGTGGTCACAGTTATCTGGTATTTCCTAAAAATATAAAGACTTAGGAAAATCAGCAAGTGGCAAACACATCCCCCAAGAAACAATGCTAAGAAAAATGCTGGCAGGTGATAAAATTTATCTAGGTTAATATCTGACTTTGTTAACCATTAAAACCAGTTTATTATTAACTAGTTCATACTTATCAAAGAAATTATATATAAAGTATACGCATGGTTTAGAGAATAATAAAATTGACACCTCCAAATCTGCTTTAAAAAGAAACCTCACCAATACTCAAAGCCCAACAATCCATTCTCAGTCCCATTTGCCTCACTTTCCCCAAAGGTAACTGCAATCCTAAATTTTGTGTTGATCATTCTTGCTTTTCTTTATAGTTTTGCCACATAGAAGTTATGCATACAACTAATCATTTAGTTTTGCCTGATTTTGTATTTTATATATTTTTAAAAACCATAGTCTGACTTGCTTTTTTTCACTCAGTGTTATGGTTTAAATTTTTTTAAACATTTTTTCAATACTGAGTAGATACAAAGGAATGTTAACCACCCACATTTCCACCACACGGTTTGAGAAAAAACGTTACTGCTGTAGAAGACCAGATGTGATGCTCCAACCTGTCCCCTTCCCTCCATCTCAGAGGAAACCAATATCCTTAATTTTGTGTTGATCATTTCTTCTTTTATCATATATATTTGAATCATTAAACAAAATATTGTTTACCTTTACAAGTTTCTGAACTAAAACAAAAATGAAACGCATTGTGATTTTAGACATTGAGGAACATCTTTAACATTTTGCCATTGAGTGCAATGCTTGCAATAGATTTTTATGTATTCCTTTTATTAGATCAAGAAAGTTTCTTCTAGCCTTACTTTGCTAAAAGTCCTTCATTCCTTCTTTTTTCCTTCCTTCATTCCTTCTTTTTTCTTTCCTTCCTTCCTTCCTTCCTTCCCTTTCCTCCCCTTCCTTTTTTCCTTCCTCCTTCCACAAATATTTAATAAACCAGATATTGTCATGAGTGTTGTGAATTCTGCAGTAAACAGCCAAAAATTCTTGCCCTCAGGGAACTTAACTTTTAGTGAACTGACAATAAACAAAGCATGTAAATTATATATTACATGCAAACTCATAGTGACAGAAACTAGATAAGCAGTAACTAGGGTGATGGGAGCTACTGCTTAACTGGTACAGTTTCTTGAGAGTGTTGAAAGAGTTTTGGAAATAATGCTGATGGTTGCACAGCATCTATGTATTTAATGCCACTGAGTTGTACACTGAAAATAGTTAAAATGGTAAATTTTGTGTGTATATTTTACCAGAATTTTTAAAAAGTTTTTAAAAAGACATGAAAAATTACGTTAGGTTTTTAACACAACATACCTATGGGAAAAAGCAAAGCAAGGGGAGTTGGAGAGTACTAGGGATTACAAATTTCATAAAGTCAGTGAGAAGGGAAGGTCTCACTGAGGGGTCATTGGAATTTGAAATGGTTGTTGAAATTAATTGAATTTTTTCTGCATTTATGCGATCATCATATGATTTTTCTCATTCAATTGATTAATATGATAAAATATAGTTCATTACTTTCTTATAATGTAGAACGAACCTCTCATTCCTAAAATAAATTCAATTTGGTCAATACATGTGTTTACATATACACATATTTATAATACGTATAATGTTTTATACACTCAAATTCAGAGTGATATATTTTGTTTAGGATCTTTACATTTATGTTCATCTGTGAGACTGACTTTTCTATAAAAGAGTTTATTGTTGTAAATATCTATCCTTGAATGTTTGATAGAATTTATAAAACTGAGCTTGGTATTTTCTTTGGGAAGAAATTTTAAACTACTGATTCAATTTCTTTTGTGATAACAGGAACATTCAGATTTCCTAGTTTTTTGTTCAGTCTGTTTTGGTCATTTGCATTGGTGTAGCATTTGTGCACTTCATCTAAATTTTCACATTTGTTGGCATATTTTAAGTCTCTTGTATCTATATTCAAGTGCACCCTTTTCATCTAATGGTTTATTTGGACTTCTAATTTTTTTTTTAATGAGCCTTGCCCAGAAGTTTTTCAGTTTTGTTAATCTTTTTAAAGAACTGCCTGTTGGCTTTGTTGATCTTTTCTATTACATCTTTGTTTTCTTTATCAGTAAATTCTGCTTTTATATTTATTATTTTCTCCAGCTCATTTATGACATCTCTTTCTATTTTTATTATTAAGCCTCCTTTATTTGTGAATGACAGAAACCCAACCCAAACTAGCATAAGCTGGGGGGAGGGGGAGAACAGGGACTTCCTAGGTTTATGTAACAGAAGCCCAGGGTACAGCTGGCTTTAGGCTTGCATGCTCCAGAAACCTCATGGCACCATCTGTGTCTTAGGGGAAGATGCTGCAGACCCAGACGCACAGACTGCCAGGGTACTAACCCCAGCAGAAAGACATCAATCAATTCCTGGTCTCTCTGGCAGGCGAGTCTCAGAGAAGCCTCTGATTAGTCCAGCTCAAGTTAGGGGTCCATTCCTAAACCAATCACTGTGGGAAATCTGGTCAGGTGGGTCTAAGGGGCATAGGTCATGGGTCATGACTTCAAATTCAAACCCCAGAATTAAAGAGCTGGAAATAAAATGCTTGTACACAAGTGAGTTGACTTGTTAATGACTGGGTTGGGATTTTGTCTTGTTTCCACACTGAAGGAGAATTAGTAGATTTTGTTAAATGTAAAAAGGAACACATTTCATGTTTGCCTTTCAAACATGCAGAAATAGCAATCTGTTTGAAGTACATTATTAAATAAATGATCATGAGATATCTAAAAAGAGTCACCTATATTTCCCTGCTGTTGTCATATTCCTTACCTTTGACAGTGTGTAATTTAAAGAATACTTTTTTCCTGAAAGACACGAGTCAAAAGTAGTTTTATATGTTTCTATAATGAAATTCAGATAAAAATATACCAAGACAACCTTTCAAACACTTATTTCAAACACTTATTATTTCTAATAATGTATTTATTTAATAGAAATTGTAAATATTGAACCAGCAGTACAAAATAATTTTATAAAAATGTTGGCCATATTTCCCCTACAGCCAATTAAATTCAGTTCTGAGGAAATAGTCATGATTATATAAGAATAAAGAGCATTTGTTATCAACAAATACTTACAGAGGGCCAAATTTGTAAGAGGCCCTATAAGGCACTTTTCCTGCATTTTGAAGAGCTTACAATCTTTTCTCTAACATTTGGTCAGCAATTAGAAGTATTAAAAATAATTCTCAATAAAATCTTTAGTTTTTGTGTTTTTTCCTAAGACAATAAAAAATTATGTATCATAGATTGTGATCAGTTAAGTGCTAATATAGTTGGGCATAGTTGCTCTCTCCATAGCATTAATCAATATTTACTAATATAGCAAGTATAATTGGAACATTCTATTTAACCTATTAAATCCAATAGACTTCAATGAGGAAAGCCCAGAAGTGCTGTTCTCAGCAGTTCAATAGACAAAGTTCTATTAACAGTTGTGCTTTGGCTAAAATGTTATTGCAACACTAATAATAATAATAATCCCACATATATATCAAAATGTTTTTGACTGATTGAATTATGTGTCATATTTAGATTTCATCTTTTTTTGGGGGGAGGGAGGCGGGGAAATAGTGTGTTTTTTCAGGACCCATCAGCTCCAAGTCAAGTAGTTGTTTTCAATCTAGTTGTGGAGGGCACATCTCAGTGGCCCATATGGGGATCGAACTGGCAACCTTGGTGTTATGAGCACTGCGATATAACCAACTGAGCTAACCAGCTGCCCTAGATTTCATATTTTAAAGCTTATATTTTCTGAATTTTCTACCATGAATATGTATTCGTTTTATACTAAGAAAAAACTATTTTCTAGTAAAGAAATCCTTCTTTGCAATTGTTACCTAAATAATCACTGTGTCACATTCAAGTACTTAGACAAAAGTAATGTTATTTTTACCAAAAAGCTTTTTTGTTTGTTTGGGTTTTTTTAAAGGTTTTATTGGGGAATTGGGGGAGAGGAACAGCATTGGGGAATCGGGGAAGGGGAACAGACCAGTTGCTGTCCTTTGGTTCTTCAGTCTAGTTGTGGAGGATGTTGCTTCACTGGCCCATGTTGGTATTGTGATCATTTCACTCTTCCCAGATGAGGCAGTCGGTCGCCGGCAGTTGGATAGCCGCTCAGGGAGGCTCACAGCGGCTCAAGGCAGCTCTCGCGGCTGCCAGCTGCTCACACTGGCTGCCTGCCACTAATGATAACTCATGGCAACTCACTGCAGCCCCACTGCAGCCGACGCTGTCACAGGCGACTCACAGCAGCCCAGCTCCAGGTCAAGCTGTTGTTCACCATCTTAGCTGTAGAGGGCGCATCACTGGCCCATGTGCGATCCCAACCGGCTGCCCTGCTGCTCAGAGCTTGCACGCCCAAGCCAACTCTCAATCAACGAGCCACTAGGCCGGCCCCCAAAACGCTTTTTAACAAAAGTAATATCCAGAAAACTTGAAGCAACTCCATACTGAGCCACTAAATAACTACTAGTTTAAATAAACTATTAGTTTTTCTTCGCACTGAATTGCTATGAGTGTGATGATGATTGGAAAAGTCACCTTTGGGTCTTGTGACTCCTTGTCAGGTTCTGGGGCTGAAACGTCTCCAAACCCAAGGCACAGCTGCCATGGAAAGCCTCTTCTCTTGTCATTGATTAAGTTTTTATTTTTATTTTATTTGATTTATTTTATTTTTTTAAAGATTTTATTGGGGAATTGGGGGAGGGGAACAGCGTTGGGGAATGGGGAAGGGAACAGACAAGTTGCTGTCCTTTTGTTCTTCAGTCTAGTTGCGGAGGACGTTGCTTCACTGGCCCATGTTGGTATCATCATTGCGCTCTTCCCAGGTGAGGCACTTCGGTCGTCGGCCTCTGGACGGCCGCTCACCGCGGCTATTGGCAGCTCACGCTGGCTACCGGCCACTCACTGTAGCCTATGGCAGCCCACTGCAGCAGGGGCTGCAGCCTACACCGTCGCCTGGGCTCGCACAGCCCAGCTCCAGGTGGAGCTGTTGTTAGCTGTGGAGGGCCAGTGTCACTGGCCCTCATATGTGGGATCCGAACCGGGGCCGCTGGCGTCCCAAGCCAGCTCTTAACCAATGCGCCACTCGGCTGGCCCAGAGTAAGTTTTTAAAACGTATTTGGAATCAGGGTCACACAAATCAATTCAACATAATGTACATTATGTTTTCCATAAATTTATATGATAGTATGAATGATGTTTTGCTACAGTTTTATTAAGGAAAATTTGAGAACTATCTACATTATACAACAAACAAACAAAAAGGCAGATTTCAAACTCCAATTAGTATCCCTAGCTGGTTTCTCAGAGCTCTTTTTCTGGAAACGGGTGAGGCTTGCAGATCTCTGTCCCCAGTTATTCATAGGAGTAGCATGTTTACTCATGTTAGAACACATTATTAAACTGAAAGGGTAATTTAGATTAATAGAATATGGACTGGCACTTCTTCCACTTTCAATAGTTATTAAATCCTGGTTTTGGTGTCTGGAGACTTCTTTCATTAGCACAGAAATGATATTGTTGTTAGCTTGCAATATCTCAAATATTGCCCAATAAGTTTGCTGTGTGTATTTCTGAAGTAAAGTTAAAGGCCTCTTAGTTGACTCTATATGAATTAGAGTCACAGAGTTCCCTAACTTTTGTTGATAGTAATAAGAACTGAAAAAGGAATTCCACACCTGTCAGCTGTTCTGAAATTACACTGATTCTGTTTCTGCAATTAAAACCTTGAGATTATAACCACACATTTGTTAACTTTATAAATTCTAGAAAGGAGAGGAGCTGACAAAGTTTTAGATTAAATGATATCTTGTAAGTATATGCATCAACTTGCCTGACACAGCCATGCCATGCTAATTGATGTGGGGAAAGAAAGAAGAGGATCATTTTCCTTCCATCTTACAAATGTCGACAGACTACATGAATGGCTTTATGATGTTCTCATTCTCATTGCTGGCACTTGTGAAACAATTCAGAATTAAGTCACCAAATTACCTTTATAACAATGAGATGCTTGTAATGTCAGATGTTCTAACAAGCTATTGCATTTTCCAAAAGAGCACAGATATAAATCCTACTAGGGTGATTTGACCATGACCATTCAACACTCTTTGATTAGTTAAAGTAGAAAACACATTTTCCTTTCAAAGCCTTTTTTTTTAAAAGATTTTATTGGGGAATTGGGGGAGGGGAACAGTATTGGGAAAGAATTGGGAGGGGAACGGTCAAGTTGTCCTTCAGTCTTAGTTGTGGAGGGTGTCGCAAGCTCAGCTCTATGTCCAGTCGAGCCACTCAGCTCAAGGTGCTGTGTTCAATTAGTTGCAGGTGGGCATAGCCACCATCCCATGCGGGAGTCGAACCAGCAGCATCATTGTTAAAGGGCTCACACTCTATCCCCTGAGCCACCCAGACGGCAGCTCAGCTCAAGGTGCAGAGTTCAGTGTTTAGTTGCAGGTGGACGTATCTCACCATCTCGAATAGGCAAACCTTGTTAGGAGCATGTGCTCTCACCAGCTGAGCCATCCTGCCACCTGTTGGCAGCTCAGTGGCAGCTCAGCTCAGGCACAGCTCGGGTGCAGCTCACTGGATGTGGGAATCAAACCAGCAACACTGTTGTTCAGAGCTCGAACTTCTTAAGCAGGCTCTTAACCAACTGAGCCACTCAGCCATTCTTAATTAAAGGCCAAGTGTAGAATAAAGCATTTGTTAAGAGTGGTGTGGGTGTTTTGACTACTCAAAGGCTATTAGCTATGTTAGGAGCTCTTACTACAAAGTCTAAATGGAAAAAGCAACAAGGTCACAGGCTGACCACACACTCCTATCCTGTTGGGTCCCCCAGGAGGCTGGATATAGAGCACTTCTGGCCAAGAGGTTTGGAGTCTGGACTGGGGATTTCCTAGTTTTGCAAGTAGCACCCTCTGCTGGTAAACATTATCTCCTTACTGGTGATGCTAGCTGGCAAATCCTTTATTTGTCCACCATTTCCCCCCAGGCAGGTATAGAAAATACTGAAATTACCTTAGTAGAACACAAACTGGGCTACAAAGTGGGTATACAGCACCTCAGGATTAGAAAATCCAACCCTGATGGTAGTTTTTCTATTGATTCATTATGAGGAGCTCAAGCCTTTTCTTCAACCTGTGCATTTTCAATCTGGGGCAAAACTGATGAGTTCCTCTGAGTCAGGGGACTTAGGATGAGAATGCACCTTGCTATGCCATCAGTCTTAGATGAAAGAAAAACAATTTATTAATAAATAGGAAACCGTAGATTAGTGATTTGAGTTTTACTACAGACATTTATTATTTTAATTTTGCTTTAAAAAATTAACAGATTATTTAAATGGAACATTTCCATTTTGGAATATTCAAATATGATAGAACATTTTAATGTTCTTTCTAAGTTTTGAAAAAAACTTAGTATTATTTAAAAGAATAAAAACAATTTCTAAAAAGGTCTTAGTAATCATATTAAAGGCCAAAGACAAAAGTATAGAAAGTACCAGAAATTGATACAAATTTCCAAAATTTTCTGAGATTGATTTTAGTCATTAATGGAAAATAATGGGAATAATAAAAATTTAAAAACTTTTACATTACAACTTTATAGTGTTTTTGAGAAAGAGTTCTTTCAAGAATGAGTTCTGAATAGATCTGTTTAATATATGTTAGATATCGAAAAAAAATTCCACACAACAGAGGATGAACTTTTATGCCTATTAAGTAAGTTAATCCTACTATTGCAGTGCTTGATAAAAATATAATCCCACTTTTTAAGGTGATTATTCATATTTTACTCTAAGCTCTGACATTTGCTACTTACTAGATATCTATATAAAAACACCTTTGGTCAGGAAAAACACCTTTGAATTTAAAAATGTACCTTGATTTATATAACTTTCTGACTTGCTGTTTTTGAAACTACACCAAATATATAGCTTGCTATTGAGCTTGAGAAGCCTTCACAGGAAAATGTTGGTGTTACACAAATTCATATTTTAAATATATTATTTATTAATGAGACATAAATGGGAACCCATGGTATTTATTATTCATTTAATGATTCAACAAATATTTATCAAGTACCTATCATGGTCTATTAAAGGAGGTAAATGCCTAAATTCAAAAATACATGACACAGTCCTTAGTCTCAATAAAATCACAATCCAGGTTCTTTACTTAGCAAAAAGAATGATATCATCTACTCAAGTAACTCCTCTTGTTGTCTACCTCAACTCTTTAAAGTCAAAAATATAAACTCAGGCCGGCCGAGTGGCTCAGTTGGTTAAGAGCTCGCTCAAGAGCGTGAGCTCTGGGCGCTCTTGAGCAAGCTCTGGGCTGGCCGAGTGGCGCGGTGGTTAAGCGCTGGCTTGGGAGGCCAGTGGCCCCAGTTCGGTCCCACATATGAGGGCCAATGACACTGCCCTCAAAAAAAAAAAAAAATGAGTGTGAGCTCTGAGCAACAGCATTGCCAGTTGGATTCCCAGCCCACGCTGAGCAGCTGCTCAGCTGCCAACAGGTGGCAGGATGGCTCAGCCAAAAACAAACAAACAAACAAACAAACAAACAAACAAAAAAACCATAAACTAATATTAAAATCAGAATAAAGATGATAGTCCTTCCCTATATACTGTATTAAAATTAATTACATCTTTGTAGTCATTTTAATACAGAAGCTAAAGTAAAAGAGTCTAGTTAATTCATCTGAGCAATAATCTTAAAAACAACATCTATTTACAAATAGGATAATCCGAATGTTTCCAGAATATAATTCTATCCCAATATTCATAAACACAAGGCACTCAATGGTGGGCAACATCATTATTATTATTTATTCACATGTAATCATTTACCAAAATCCCTTGGCAACTTTGGAAGAATTCTTGAAAAGTGAGTCTATTATGGCGCATCATTTAACATTAATGAGATATTATAAATGGTTTTTAAATCTTGATTTCTTAACTCCTTTCCACCTCTAAAGCCTAATATTAAATCACAGTAATCTAAAAAAAGAATTGGGCCCAAGGAAGAACTCCATAGAGACAACAAACCTAGGTTTTAATTCTTGCTGTTTATTGCCTCTGAAATACACTTAAAGATCAATTAATTTAAAATACCTTTAATGTCAGTCAAAAGGATAACACCAACTGAAACATCTCACATAAGTGTAAAATCAACAGCTGATTCAAAATGGCACATGGACAATGTGTAGCCTATCATTGTGAAAACGCCTAATCTTGCAATAGCACCGGAGTCTGGATTCCTTTGACAAGGATTTTATTAACATATTTAACATTCCATGATAAATAAGGCTCTATGGTAGTAGATAGACTTAAGGTGAAAAGGTAATTAGATGACATACTTTCTAAGGTTTCTATCAGCTTTAAATTCTGTGGTAGGAAAGACATACTGGGTATAGTTTGCCCCATTTTGTTGTTCTTTCTTATTCCATCGTAATTATAACTGTGTCACTTTATTATCCTGAGCTCCTTAAAATTTGCTAACTCCCTTCTCCAGCCATTATACCTAAAGGTTTATACTTTAATTTTAGGGTCTCATTTTACTATGCTAAATGGACCCATTGCCACAATAAGAAAACACCCTCACACTCTTAAATGATCATATACTCTAGTTGTTACTGGCTCTGTCTATTGTAGTTTTAAATGTATAACTATTCTAAGTAGCTAAAAAAAACTGTTTACAGCTTAGCAGTTTTATGGAACAATGTAGTCAAAACCATGATAACCACACTCCTTGTATGAAACACATGGATGTTGAAAGATAAGATGTAACCACAAGCTTCACTACATTTTTCTGTCTTCTCTATTATAACACGCCGTGTCTGTTCATCCTTCTATCACCATACCTACGAGTATCTATGTGGCTGCTGAAAGATCCACAGCTTCTCCTGTTTCTTCTTCTTTTGTTTCAGCCCCTTCGTTAATTTTCTCATTCTGCATCTCTGTTTCAACCATTTCTCCTGTCTCACCTGGAAAAGTAACCAAAGGAGACATTAAAGAGACGCTTTTTTGGCATTCACAATAAAGTATCCCACAGCTGGTTTCCAATGGGCACAGCTCTTAATCTTTAGGCCTAAACACTAAGTTTCTCTGGTGGTGTCCAGAAAGGTGATCACCCTGGTTCTCTCAGTTCCTCTGAATGCCGGTGGCACTGAACATCTCCCAGTCTTGGCATTCTCTTGTATAAAATCAAGACACAGAATTACCCAAGAAATAACAGGAGAACATATTACAAAGAG
Organism: Aselliscus stoliczkanus; assembly: GCA_033961575.1. Lineage (NCBI taxonomy): Eukaryota > Metazoa > Chordata > Mammalia > Chiroptera > Hipposideridae > Aselliscus > Aselliscus stoliczkanus. Next base: position 33,888,393 of record CM066731.1, read on the forward strand.
GAAGTTCCATTTATATCTAAATCAGAAGGTGGCCTAGGGGTGCCCAGAAATCTGTCTCGTTTGGCCATTGTGGTATTTAAAGAAAATAACCATTAAACATTTGAAGACTGCAAATATTTAAAAGTCTGGACATTGCACTTACAAGTCTGTTTCCCTAAGAAGTGGGTGGCAGCAGCATTGGTCCCCATGCTTGTGGGTGGAGCCAAGAAGCAGCTGCTTCTTTTCACAGGACTATGTTCTTATTCACCAAGTTTCCCTAGGGCCCCCCAAGACATTCCATGTGTCTGTCACTTCATTCCCTGTCATTATCCTAGGCCCAGAAGACTTGAGTTGGCCAACCCTGGTCTAACAAATACATACTTTTCCTTCTCCCTGTTTTTCCCAGAGCACTTTTACACACCTTCACTAAAGCACTTTTGCCTCATTAGACTGTGGTAATTATTTAAAGTCTGCCTTCTTCCCAATGTGACCCCCTTGAGAATAGGAACTCTCTCTTACTCCTTCTGTACCCCAACACCTAGCATATGATTAGGCACTCAAAAACTGCTACATTAATAAGTGCAAGAATTAAGAAACAGATGAAAGGCCAGCCGAATTGCTCAGTGGTTAGAGCGTGCACTCAGCAACAAGGTTTCTGGGATTCCCACATGGGATGGTGAGCTACATCCACCCGCGACTAAGTGGCCAGATGTCGACTGGACTTAGAGCTGAGCTGGCTGCGCCTAAGCTCAGCTAAGATTAAAGGACAAAAACTTGGCTCTTCCCCTTCCCCAATTCCCCAACACTGTTTCCCTTCCCCAATTCCCTAATAAAATCTTTAAAAAAAAAAAAAAAAAAAAAAGAAAGAAAGAAAGAAAGAAAGAAAGAAAGAAAGAAAGAAAGAAAGAAAAGAAAAGAAAAAAGAAATAGATGGATAAATGCTTCATTGAATTATACTGTAATGTGAAGCTAAAATTTACCAAAATGAACTTCAACCACCTGAAATGCAGACTTTAGTTGCTGTGTGTCAGCCACCCCCATCCCAAGAGATTCTCTCTTATGGAGCACATCTAAGCATCCTGAATTGTTAACAACATAACTTTACCTTCAATGTTTTGGTCCTCTTTGTTATTGTGAGTTTTCCTGACCATTTCCACATTTGTCTCTGTTTCTAGAATTCCTGCTGGATGCTCTGTGCTACCAACTGTTCCTTCAGATTGAATCTGCTCCACATTTCCTAGACCTTCAGGAATTGTTTCCACATGCTGACTTCCTTCCAATGTTTCTGGATACCCATTTTGTTTGGGAATTGCTTCTAGAAGTTGGGACTGCTCATCTGTTCCCAGTGTTTCTTGAAGTTGCTGCTCTTTTGCTGTTTCCACAAGCTGACTTTCTTCCAATATTTCTGGAGATTCAGTCTCCGTGGAAACAGTTTCTGGAAGTTGGGGTTGTTCATCCTTTCCCATTGCTGCTTCCAGTGGCGGAATATTTTCAGTTCTTCCGAGAGGTTTCATCTCTTGGGCAGTGTGTGGATTCTCAGTACCTCCCACTACTCCAGGAGATCCCCTCTCTCCTGCTCTTCTCAAAGGCTGATGGTTGGCTCCTGTTCCTAAACGTTCAGTCTCGGTATTTCCTTCTAAAGGCTGAGCTTCTGTCACTGCTTCCACATCTTTCTTCTTGCCTTCTGCTCCTAAAGTATCATCTTTGCCACCTGGCTGAGGTTGTCCAGACTTCTTAAGTCCTTCTAGAGGCTGAGTCTTCTCCATGGATCCTGGAGGGTCTGCAGCATCCTTTGCCAGGGGCTGTTCATGGAAGGATTTAACACCATTGGCTGTAGACACTGCTGAAATCTTGAGTTTCTCTAATGAAGGAAGGCTTTCCTTTGGTATCTTCCCATAAATAGTAGATTCTCTTCCCAGTGTACATGGTTTGGGTTGGGCAAAGCAGGACTCACTTTCTTCTGTGGTTGAAAATATATATTTGAAATTACTTTTTGATAATTCATTTGAAAAATAAATAAGAGAAAATATACATTATTGTTTAGTTTCTATCTTGAGAAATTATGTTGCTATCAAGAAGTAAATGTCACAGTTCAAGACAGTCCTGGCCATACAGAAAGGCCATACCATGACCCTAACATTCCCTAATTCAAATCTCTTTACTGTCTTCAACTCCAACACCCCATCTTAAACATTATGGTCCTCCAAAATCACACTTATGTTTTCCTGTTTGCTCCTTATGCATCTTCTCCTGGCTCTTGTCCCATACTCTAATTTAGTACATTTTGTTTTCTCATGTTCTTTTCCCTATGCCACCCTCCCTTCTTAGATTTAGTAGAAGACATCACCATGCATGGTCCTGCTTGAATGGTCCTACTTTCCTCCTAAAGCAGAATGGCCCTCAGTGAAAGGAAGAGGCCCCACTAGGTAAAGACTAAAGTGACAGGGACAGTTCAACCTGAGTTTCATTTCATTTAGGGAGCCCAGTGGGAAGAGGAATCAAGAGAGTTGGAAAACATTAATTTAAATTTTGGCTCTTCCTCCAACTCTGTGACCTTGGGAAGTTAGTTCCCAATGATCTCATCTGGAAAATGGCAGTGAATCTGTCTCTCCTACCTATCTCAGAGTTGCATGAGGCATCACCTCACATTAAACAATGGCTGCAAAAGTGATGTGGTAACATGTTTATAGTCTTTGACTCAGTGATCCTACTTCTGGAAATTTATCCTGAAAGCATAAATGTCAGGAAAATGCTTTGGGGAAAAGTATATAAGCCCAGTATTCTTTAGAATAGCAAAAGCTGGAAAACAACTTGAAAGTCTAAAAATTGGGGGGGAAAGATAAATATTCCACCAGATGGAATATTATCATACCATGAAAAAAGATGATTACCAAGAACATGTGTTAAAATAAGAAAATAATTATGATACATAAGTTAAAAAATCAACACTCACAGTTGGGTTAATCAAATTAAATAATGCATATAAAGTGTTTATTAGCATAAGTTCTGCTGTGCAATTAAGTGCTCAATAAGCTAACTATCAATTTTATATAACAATATAATAAATTTACATCATATAAATGTATATATGTCAATACACATATATCAATGTTGAAAAAAAAGAAAGAAAGGGAGGGAGGAAGGAAGAGAGGAAAATCAAATCACAATTATAGGGGAAAATACTAGAAGAAAATAAACCAACATGTTAAAATGGGCCTCTCCATGATATATTTCTTCTTCTGTGGATTTTTTCCCAAAGACAGTTTTTCTTTTTCTCTAGTTTTTTTCCTAAGTTACCACCTATCCCGGTTATATACACATTATTTTATTTTATTTTATTTTATTTTATTTTATTTTATTATTTTATTTTATTTTATTTTATTATTTTATTTTATTTTATTTTATTTTATTTTATTATTTTATTTTATTTTATTTTATTTTGATGGCAGTGTCACTGGTCCTCATATGTGGGACCCGAACCGGGGCTGCTGGCTTCCCAAGCCAGCTCTTAACCACCGCGCCACTCGGCCGGCCCTATACACATATATTTTAAAGAATTGTCTGCTTATCTATAATTTAGATATACAACTAATACACAGACCTCATCTCCAGTTGCCCCTTCTTTAGGGGCAAATACTTTCATTCTTTTAGCTGTTTGGGAGGGATAGTTTTTTCTATATCTCTAAGTGAATTGCTATTTCATGATTTTTCAGTTTGGGCATTTCAATTCACTCCCACTATGGAAAATAAAGACTTAGCTGTTTTTATTCCCACCTCTATCACCCCATGCACATTCACATTTCTTTTTTTTTTTTTTTTTGAGGGCAGTGTCACTGGCCCTCATATGTGGGACCTGAACCAGGGCCGCTGGCTTCCCAAACCAGCTCTTAACCACCTGCGCCACTCGACCGGCCCACATTCACATTTCTTTTCAATTCAGTGATTGTATATTAGTAATTATTTAAAAGAGTAATTCTGTTGTGATCTGAGTTATATCTATATTGTTATATGTACATATAACCAGTATGTCTGCTTGGAAGAACTGAGCCATATAGAAAGCTATTACTTTACGTAAACAGTTTTTGTTTTTCCCAGAGTGAATAATTGTAATGGTTCTTCACTTTCTTGGTTTATGTGTTATCATTAATTCAACTCACTGCCAATTGTTTCTTTTCTTACTACATTTATTCACATCAAATCATTTCCCACCCTGTCTCCAGGACTGGAGAGAAATTAGAGCCTCAGCGTGGGAAAGCAGAATCTAGGAAGGATTTTGTGATTTGCAGCAGGCTATCGGCCCCAGGGTTCCTTATGATAGAATTGGGAAGAGGGCTGTCCTTCACCTCACCCCCTGGCCTCATCATGAATGAAGTCTTCAGATTAACAGCACATAAGGCAACTTAACAAAAGCAATTTCTCAGATCTATAAAGAAATTCATTATGACGAGACAATTCATTTAGATATCATACAACGGATATTCTGGTGATGACTGCCTTAGGGAATTAACAAGGAAATGTGTTAATATACTAATCACAGACATCTGTTAAATTCTATTTTCTGGTAAAATAGTTATTACAGTGATTAGTATTGTCAGTTAAATGAGACAAACTCATTTCAACCAGCTGTGCCAGCTGTGGGTGCATTCTAAAAGCATCAGTCTTCTAGAGTAGAAAATGGTGGGGTGAAATGTGTTGGCACACCCAAATCATAGCCATGCAATTTTATGTTTTGAAAAAATTACACTTTGCTATCAGACTAAGTTCTTCCCTAAAACCAATAGCTTAGTGAAAATTTATTATCCACAAATGGTGTCTTAAGTGTCCAAGGGCTCTATCAATTTTTACCATAACTAGAACATTTACGCTCATGATCAATTTTCATTCTTATATACTTTTCCTAATTTTACTGGTATACTTGGCATAGGCAAATGTCCTCAACATATAATATTTTTATAACACAACCTGAAAATAGTCAACCAAGCTGGGTTGACTTTTCTTACAAAAGAATATCACTGTCTCTAATATTTTTTCTGGGGTAGCGCATAGGAGCTAAAACATCTTTAAAATGATCACACATAAAAATAGAGAAAATGCTGAAAGTGTAGTGACACAATTTTTATTAACTAGACTCTGACTGAATTTTTAAAGAACTGTGTTTTGTGTTTTGGGGCCGGCTGAGTGGCATGTTGGTTAAGAGTTGGCTTGGGACACCAGCTCTGAGCAGCAGGGGCCCCGGTTTGGATCCCACATTAGAGTCAGTGACGCTGCGTCCTCTATAGCTAAGATGGTGAACAACAGCTCGACCTGGAGCTGGGCTGTCGTGAGTCGCCCGCGACAGCGTAGGCTGCAGTGGGGAATGGCCAGCAGCTGGCATGAGCTTTCATGAGCTGCCGTGAGCCACCGTGACCGGCCATCCAATGGCCAGTGAACAATTGCCTCAGCTGGAAAGAGAGCAATGATAATACCAACATAGATCAGTGAAGCAACGTCCTCCACGAATAGACTGAACAACAAAAGGACAGCACCTTGTCTGTTCCCCTTCCCTGATTCCCCTACGCTCTTCCCCCACCCCCAATTCCCCAGTAAAAATCTTTAAGAAAAAAAAAAAAGAACTGTGTTTGGGAGGTAACAGCTCCTAACTAATCACTTAAAGATTGTTTTTCCTATGTGATAGAAGAGTGCAATCTACTATAAAAGGGAGGACAGAAATCTTATGACCCTGAAAGTGACATCTATAAAGAAGTGGGGTTGAATCCTGGTTCCTCCAATGTACTAGCCTTATTAAGCCTTGTTGTGCCTCAGTTTCACCACCTGTAGAATGGGAGGAGTATTAGCAGAGCTATTGTAATGATTACACGAGTTAATACCTGGAAAGCACTAACTAGCACAGTGAATGGCACACACTGAATGACAATCAATGGTAGCCATCACTAGTATTATACATCATCTGATAGCCCTAGCAAGGAACAGATTGCGGTGGACAGACAGAAAAGTAAGGTAATTCCATTCATTCGAATTCTGATTCCTTTCTCTGAGCCTATTTAAGAAAGAAGAAAGATCATAGTAAATAAATTAAAAGGTTGGAAAACAAATGACATTTCAAATCATCTCTCAAAAAAAGCAACAATAAAGTCTACAATTACCACTAACATTTCCTTTCAGGCACCAGATTTCATATCCTTAACAATGTTTCTATCCCCAGCTAGGGAAATATAATTTTTGGATTCGTTTGGCTTCCCTCCTCTTCAGTGGGAGCAGACCATTCCAGACTGTTCTGATGTTGGCTGTGAATCCTGATTCCATTATTTGCTTAACTGTGCAATCTAGACAAATGCCTAACCTCTCTGGAACTCAGTTTTCTCATCTGTAAAATAAGGATATTATGTTTGCCTCCAAGCTTGTTAAGAGAATTGACCAAGGTGATAATGTGTGTAATTACCCAACATGGTATGTGACATGAGAAGGTACTCAATAATCAGTGACGTAGCATACAGCCATGTAAGTGTCTCACTGCCCAGGGGTGTGCTGCTGAAGGGGCAAGGGAGAGCTGAACTCCAGCCTGTGTGCACCTGCAAGTCTGCACATGTCAGAGGTGGGGAGGGCTTCTTTTTCTACTTTCACAAAGGTCCTTTGTAGCCTACCAGTGGCTCTGTCAATAAAGTATAGCTAACTTGGCAACAGAAAGAATGAACTACAACATTAAAGGAATTGTATAAAGAGTCACTCAGGGCCGGCAAAGTAGCTCGTTGGTCAAGAGTTGGCTTGGGAGGGCAAGCTCTGAGCAGCAGGCCCGCCAGTTCTGATCCCACATGGGCCAGTGATACTGCGCCCTCTACAGCTAAGATGGTGAACAACAGCTCGACCTGGAGCTGGGCTGCCTTGAGTTGCCAGCAACGGCATAGGCTGTAGTGGGGCTGCGGTGGACTGCCATAAGCTACCATGAGTGGCTGGCAGCCAGCGTGAGCAGCCTGCAGCCGCCGTGAGCTGCCGTGAGCCACTGTGAGCAGCCATCAAATGGTCGGTGACTGATCTGCGTCAGCCGGCAAGAGTTCAATGATCACAATAGCAACATGAGCCAGTGAAGAGACGTCCTCCACAACTAGACTGAAGAACCAAAGAACAGCAACTTGTCTGTTCCCCTTTCCTGATTCCCCAATAAAATCTTTTAAAAAAAAGAATCTCTCAAATACTATGAAATTGTCAATGTTGACCTATAAAATTCTGTTGTTACCAGAAATTTTAAAACATGATTGTTGACAGGTAATGGAATAGTATTCATAATGTCAGCCATGATTTGACTGGACTTGACTGGCATTAATAAAATCCACTGAGGGCCGGCCGAATGGCGCATTGGTTAAGAGCTGGTTTGGGACGCCAGCAGCCCCAATTCGGATCCCACATATGAGGGCCAGTGACACTGCCCTCCACAGCTAACAATAGCTCCATCTGGAGCTGTGCGAGCCCCGGTGATGGTGTGGGCTGCCATAGGCTACAGTGAGTGGCCCGCAGCCAGCATGAGCGGCTGGCAGCCAAGCATGAGCTGCCAATAGCCGCCGTGAGCGACATCCAGAGGCCAGCGACCGATCTGCCTCATCCGGGAAGAGCGCAATGAGGATACCAACAGTGAAGCAACATCCTCCGCAACTAAACTGAAGAACAAAAAGACAGCAACTTGTCTGTTCCCCTTCCCCGATTCCCCAACGCTGTTCCCCTCCACCAATTCCCCAATAAAATCTTTAAAAACAAAAAATTGATAATTATAAAAAAAAAAAAAAAAAGAAGGAAGGAAGATCCAGTCCCTGCAATTGTAGGGTTTACTGTCTGCAGGGAAATCCAAATAATGGATACTTCCCTCATTAAATCCAGTTTGGTACCTCTATACATTACCTCTTACCTAAGATCTCCACATGCTCTATGTCCATGGTTTTGTGAATCCCCAACATACCATCTTGACACAGAAGAAGGTACCATATCATTTCTTCTAGCACTCTAACTAGAAAAGTAGTGAGCTCTTTTATCCACAAAAGGAGAGATTCTATGCCTAATCTGTACTATTATGTAATAAATAATGTGGACAGATGCATTGCTTCCACATCCAAAGTTGTTTAAAGATATGTTTGTTTTCCGAACCCTACATTTTATCAAATCATACACTACTCTGGGCCTATTCCTTTGGTGTTCATTATCTCTCTTGATGCTGTTGTAAGTTAATCCATGCACAAATTTGTTTTGACAGCTGAACTAACATAACCCTTGTTGCAAACACCATTGTGATAGGCACACAAAGAATTTAAACACTAGACAACATTACAGAAAGGATTAGAACTAGACCTAACATACCTGAAATTCACATTATGGTGGAAGCTTTTCAACTCAGTTCATTATCCTAATCAGAAATGAAAAGTTTCTAGCCAGCAAAGAGAAAAATTTGAGGTCAGTATTTCCTATCCATTGTCTATGACATATCAGACATCCCAAAGACCTCATTGGGCTGTCTGCTGGGTATTCTAGAAAATCAGTGAGAAAGGAGAACCCTGGTATTTTCCCTTGTTGCTACCGTTTCCAAGTTCTTGTAGCTTTTGAGCTCTGGGAATCAGAGATGCAGCGTGAGTTGGCTCCAAAAAATAGCCCATTCATTTTCCTTCTCATCTTCTTACTTTGCTTTCTCCTCAGACCCACTCTATTCTCTATCCATCCACCCAACCAATATTTGTGGATCTAACTGTAGTGCTACTCTAGATATGTTTGTCCTTTTCCCTAATCAAAGTATGTAAAAATACTGTCCTTGTATGCCATGGCACAAATGCTAATTCTTAAAGATTCATTCTATTAGTTGATAGATGGTAACGAGGCACTTATTTTAAGAGAGGTGAACTTAAGCAATATCCATGTAAATGGAAGTATGAAACCATCAGCCAAAGAATAATCCAGTAGAAGGCAAATAAAAATCAGACAAACTGTTTTTCTTTTTCAGTAGAAATATCTTAATTTACATATCTAAAATTAGTTTTGCCCATCACAAAGTAAATGCAATAAAGTTTGAAGGTAAACCTAATTTTGAAATTTAAGTACAGAGAAACAAGAATGTATAGTTGCAAAGATACTTCAGGACACTTGATAAGCACACCTGGAGATGTGGGGCTCCTGCCGATGGGGAGGCTGACATTTAACAGCTACAGAACCAGTCATTAAGCCATGACAGTCACCTCCTTCAGTTATGATTTTTCCAATTTCATTTTCTTTGATTTATTTTAGACTCCCATAAGACTCACTCTTATTTAAAAAAAAAAGTTATTGGATAAAACATCACTTTTGAGATTATCAACAGTGCGTGTCACTAAAAGAGACAAATTTCATTGATTGATGGTCATTATTGGAACATGGCAATCCAATATTTGGGCAGAAAGTTTTAATGTACAAAATCAAAGGCATCTCAATGAACAAGGAAGAAGACAGAAAAAGGGAAGACTATGTCTCGGGTATGTACAAATGGTGACACTGCACCAACCTAACCAGGCCTTGTCCACCGTGTTTCTCTAGGAAAACCAATAATGACTAACATTTACTAAGGCACTGAGCCTAGAGCCTTACATGGATTATCTCATTCAATCTTCCCGCCAACTGCAAAAGGGAGGTCATTACAGGCATTACAGATATTGCATTTTTAAACATTGAAGGTTTCTAGCAACCCGGCATCAAGCAAGTCTATTGACGCCATTTTTCCAACAGCATTTGTTCACTTCATGTTTCTGTCACATTTTAATAATTCTCGCAATAGTGAGAATTCTCTTTCAAACTTTGCCATTATAATTATATTTGTTGTGATCTGTGATCAATGGTTTTTATATTACTAGGGCAAGACCTTCCACTAGCAAAAAGATTACAACTTGCTGAAGGCTCAGATGATGATTAGCATTTTTTTAGCAATAAAGTGTTTTAAAATTAAGGTACGTACAATTTTTTTTTATACCTAATGCTGTTACACACTTCATCGGCTACCATATAGTGTAAACGTAATTTTTATATGCACTGAGAAACCTAAAAATTCATGTGACTCACACTGCTGAGATATTTGTTTTATTACAGTGGTCTAAAACCAAACCTACACTATCTCCTAGGTATGCCTGTATTATCCCCATTATACAGTTGAGGAAATACGGCACAGAAAGATTTAGAACCTTTATCTAGGAGGCTCTAGGAGTGGCAGAGCTATTTGAGCCGAAGGAAGTGTGTGATTCTACCTTGAAGGTTTAGGTGCTTTAAGGCAAATTTTGGTCCCAGAACCTGTACCATAAGCATTACCTGGGAGTTTTTTGTTGTTGCTGCTGTTGTTATTTTAATGCTAACTCGCAGGCCCCACCCCAGATGCACTGAACCAGAATTGGTGTTTTTACAAGATCCCTGGACGGTTAAGTTATCTATGGCAACACTCTGGGGCCATCAGGGAAAGGCATAAAGGAAGCTAGTCAGGAGAGACTGAAGTGGATGATGAACACACAGACCTGCTCGCTGTGGGTGTCCCTCATACTCCACAGGCATTGTTGCCCATTGTCAAAACCCTGGTGTGGTCTCTGCTCTCAAGGCCGCATGCCACGGTCAGCAACATGATGAGTATATTGATTTAGCAATGAATTGAGGGCCTGAGCGGGTCTAAGTAAGCTCTACATTAGGGAGTGAGATTTTTGTCCAGCTTCCATCATTTCACAGAACTGGCTGGGTTTGCTAAACCTCCACCTCAGCTAGGTCAGGAAACAGAGGGCTTCTAATTTCTCATCTGAAATTAAGGTTACTACTTTCTGTACCTTACACTCTAAGAGCTGTGAGTAAGTGGCTGCACCAATGTGAGGGAGCTGTTCTCCCAACTTAGCCACTGTTGCCTGATTCAGTAAGGGTGCCGTGTGCAAAGGCTTGTGGCCAAGAACAGGCGTCTGTGCTTGAGAGGGAAGTGTTCCCATCAGCAGTTAGTAAATTTGTGCCTGGGATGGAATAAATTGTGCAACAGAGCAGTCATAGTCACATCAGAGATTTGGGCTTCAAGTCCAATGGTTAGTGTACGCTGAGAGACCCCAGCACCAGAAAGAGCAGTGGGCAGACCAAGCAGGATTGCGACCAGGTCCTTTTGCTGACCGCTGCTACTACTCTCTGAGATTAGGTATCTACATGCCATGCTGATGACTTTGCTTCCATAGTTAGTATAGATCACAATAAGGGAAGTGGGGGTTTTTCCCAGACTGAAAAGTCACTTGGAACAAAGCAGAAGTCTTCCTCTCATAGGCCATATGCACCTGTGAGGCCAGCATTGGGCTTCTGGCACAAACAATTAAAACCGGAATTGAATGTACTTTGTTTCTTCATAAAGCAGAGCATAAGAAGAAGCAGGTTTGACCAGGAATCATGGAAATGATTAAACTGAAAGGTATCAATAAGATTAGAGTATAAAACAAACATCTGTCAACCTTCTTCAAGCTTCCGAGTCTCCAAAAGGAGTATTAGAGAAGTTTAAGAGGTGGTGATAAGTCATGTTAGGAACATGTGCCCTTGAAACAATGCATGGAGAAGGGCTTTTATCTCTGTGGTCTTCCTCCCCGAAACCTATAATCCACCTCACATCATAAGGAAAACATCAGACTAATCCTAATTGAGACAAATCCTAATCCCAGAAGTTTACCAGTTTATATTTGACCAGTGCTCCTCGAAACTGTCAAGGTCATCAAAAACAAGTCTGAGAAATTATCATAGTAAACAGGAGTCTAGGGAGATATGCTGACTAAAGGTGGTATTCTGGATGGGATTCTGGAACAGAAACAGTATAGTAGAGAAAAAGTAAGGAAATCTGAATAAAGTATGGACTTTGGTTAATAATAATGTATAGTCTTGGTTCATTATTGTTACAAACACTCTACTAATGTAAGATATTAAGAGAAAGTGGTTGTGGGGTATATGGGAACTGTGCTGTATTCATAATTTTTCTGTAAGTCTAAAACTATTCTAAAATAAAATTCACTTTAAAAAATTATAGCAGCAAAAGTACAAGAGCAAGTAACCTTGCAAAATAAGATCGGGTAACGTTAGAAAAACTGCTTCATGAACTTTGGGCATTCACACACTGCTTTCATGATGTTTGAATATTTGTGTACCACTGGTGCTATTACTGACTTAATATTTTTCATTGTACTTTCCCTTTAACAAATTTACTAAAAAGGAAAGAAAGTCAGGAAATCAAACAATTCAGAGATCTAGAACTTGATCTTGAGGAAAAAAACAAAGCTTGATATTGGAAAAGCAATAAAGAAAAATTGAGATTTATTAAAACTTATATTAATGACTTAATTTTATTGAGGACTTACTAGACAATATTCTAGGCCAGGGGTCAGCAAATTTTTCCTGTAAAAAGACAGATGGCAAATATTTTCAGCTTTGCTGAACATCGTGTCACTATTGCAACTGCTCAACTCTGTCATCATGGTGCGAAAGCAGCCATAGACAATAAGTGAATGGGCATGTGTGCGTTTCCCATAAACTTTATTTACTAAATAAGTGATGGGCTAGATATGGCCAGTAGGCTAGTTCCAATTTGTTCAGGAGGCCAGTTTGCCAATCCTTGTTCTAGGCAATATTTAGGCTACACTCTGGGTGCATTATATGTGTGAACTCATTTATTCCTCAGAACATCTCTATGGAACAGGAACTATTATTAATCCTATTTAACAAATGAAGTCACTGAGCCATAAAAAGTTTCAGTGGCTCAAAATCACAACTACTAAATTGATCCTGAACCAGGATTTGAACCTAGCCATCTAACTCCAGATCCGCATTCTTAATGAGCATTCTATACATCTCTGAGTATGTTGAAATTCTCTCTAAATGTCACACATGTGTTCTCTCTCTCTCTGTCACACACACACACACACACACACACACACACACACACAATTTGATGTGTACAGGTAATCACAGCCTCTCACAACCATATACTGTATTTTGCTGTGTATAATGCACACTGTTCTGCCCAAATTTGTGAGGGAAAAATAAGGATGCACATTATACATGATAGTATTAATTCCATACCTATATAAATGTTTTTAATTATTTTATTTATGCTTATGAGTTAAAAATGTAACTCTAGAAATCAATAACAATATCTGTATGCAAAATAATACCCTGGAATATGATCATCGGTTTTGCTGAACTTATGACACACTTGCAACGATGAAGAGTTCTTGGCCTTCTATGATGCATAAATATCATAAATTTATTACTGGTACATCAAATGTCTTGTACCTTGTGTTTTGTTTCTTGTGTTTCTCTTGTTTGTGTTTTGTAATTATTTGTTACATAAAATTTCTTGTACCATAATGTTAAAAAAATAAATGCTAAAATTCCTTTACAATACAAAAAAACAAATACCTAAATGTAAACAAATAAAAATTCGAATTAAAAGATTAAAAGGAGGGGCGGCTCGGTGGCTCAGGTGGTTAGAGTGCGTGCTCTTAACAACAAGGATGCCGGTTTGACTCCTACATGGGCTGGTGGGCTGTGCCCCCCAACAACTAAATTGAAAATAGCGATTGGACTTGGAGCTGAGCTGCGCCTTCCACAACTAAAATTGAAGGGCAACATCTTGACTTGGAGCTGATCTGTCCTGGGAAAAACACACTGTTCCCCAACAAAAAGTTAAAAAAAAAGAGGGCTGGCCAAGTGGCTCAGTTGGTAAGTGCACAAGCTCTGAACAGCAGGGCTGCTGGTTCGATTCTCACATGCACCAGTAAGCTGCACCCTCTACAGCTAAGATGGTGAACAGCAGCTTGACCTGGAGCAGGGCTGCTGTGAATGGCCAGTGACGGTGTAGGCTACAGTGGGGCTGCCGTGAGCCACCGTGAGCAGCTGTCCAATGGCCAGCAACCGACTGCCTCACCCCAGAAGAGCGCAATGATCATAATACAAACATGGGCCAGTGAAGCGGTGTCTTTCACAAGACTGAAGAACAAAAGGACAGCAACTTGGCTGTTTCCCTTCCCAATTCCCCAACACTGTTGCCCTCCCCAAATTTCCCAATTAAAAAAAAAAGTCTTTAAAGAAAAAAAGAGGCCGGCTGAGTGGCCCAGTGGTTAAGCGCTGGCTTAGGAAGCCAGCGGCCCCGGTTCGGGTCCCACATATGAGGGCCAGTGGCACTGCCCTAAAACAAACAAACAAACAAACAAACAAAAGAACTACTTTGGGCCAGCCGAGTGGCTCAGTTGGTTAAGAGCTCAGCTCGCTCAAGAGTGCGAGCTGAGCTCTGAGCAACGGCGGTTCGATGCCAGCCCGAGCTGAGTTGCCGTTGAGTTGCCAACAGGTGGCAGGATGGCTCAGCTAAAAAAAAAAAAAAGATTCAAGTCTCCTTAAAAAAAAAAAATTAACAGATTTTTTTCCCTGAATGTTTGGGCCAAAAGCGTGGATGCACAATATACATGGGAGCACGTTATACACAGCAAAATAGGGTAGCCTGTAGAGTCTACTCCAGGACAAACACAGGAAAGGAAATTAGCCAAAAGAAACTATGTAGTTCCTATCACACTTAGGAAAATGGAAAAGAGTAAGAACAGGCAAAAAAAAAAAAAAAAAGAAGTCAAGGAGTTCCTTATCATTATCAATGATAGTGAGGGAAAGAAAAGAAAGAGGATGGTTTAGGGAGGACATTTCAACAGACTGAGTGAGGTCCTTGCTGAAGGCAGATAAATGTTATCTCCAGTAAGAGAAACCACTAGTGAAAATGATAGAGCAGTTGGAATGAATATCCCGGTGGGTCGTGGGACACAGAGGATATGGTATTTGTGCAGCACACTGAGGTGAAGAAGCTGCACCTGGAGGACCCTGCTGGCCTGTCCTAGAGACCGAGAGAAATGCTAGCACATTATAACCCATTCTCACAGGTTGGGAAGCTCTCTGATACATATGACAAAGGGGAAAATATATTTCGGTCACCATAAATAGACTAGAGTAGCATTAGCTGTGTAAGGTTGAGAGGATGATAGCATGAATCAGGGCAGTCTGCAAAGTGTGGAATGGTCTCATCCTGCAAGGACCCTTTAGGACTCAATTTTAAAGGCAAACTGCTGAATAGAGAGGTCCTTTTCACTGAACATAAAGTCAAATATATTACAGGCTTGAGAAAGTACTGTCCCCAAATGATTGTCCTGGTGAACGGAGCAGACAATTGATGGACAAAAAAAAAAAAAAAGTTGGTTTGATGGTACATCCATATGACTATAGGGAAGGAAGTACTCTAGATAGCAAGGACCTTTCTTTTAGTGGAGAAGAGGCAGGTCAATCACTGAGAGGGAGGGCCCTGGCAAGTATGGTGGTGGGGAGGAAACTGAGGGAAGGCATCTGGAACAGCTGCAAAGAAACCAGGAAAGGCTGGGGGCTCAGGTCCTACAACAGGCTTGTTGAGCAGCCTCTTGGCATGACTCATTTCAACCTTTGGCCTATGAGGTCAAGTTCTTTATATATTTACTTATCTTAGATGAAATTAATTGATGCTATTTTGATGTCCACTTTTGATTATACTGTCATGGCCACAGAGTCTACTGTATGTAAATGAAATGTGACTGTTGGTGACCTGGAAGGTGGATAGATATGGCAGGGATGTCATTTTGCTGTTTACTGATGTTTCCTGATCTTTTTGCATCTTGACTTTTCTACTTAACATACTTTTGGACAGTTCATTTATCTAAACTGGTTTAATGTGACATGCTCATCTCAATGCAAGTTAAGCCATACAGATTTGAATGTCAAGAGTTGTCAGTATGAATTAAGAACATGTTATCAGGCCTTGAGGTCTTTTGTGTTACTAAAGAAGCCATGCTAGAAAAAATGCCAAAGGGACTGTTGAGAAAAGAGGGTCATCCATCCCTCCTAGGTATGGGGCTATAGCTACCCAGTCACCACAGCCCAGCTCAGTTATCCTGGGGACCCCACAGCCCCTTGGGCTCATCCATGGGGAATCAAGAGGTGTCAGTTGAACTTGTCCTAATGACATCAGTTTCCCTTTCTTTTTTCTGTCTATTTCCAATGACCACCCCTTACTTCTAAGCACACTAGCATTGCCTGGTTTATTTCACCCACCTTCATAAAGCATAATCTCCATGGAGTTTAGCTGTTAAAAACAATGCTTTTTTTGTTTTGTTTTGTCTTGTTTTTTTTTTTTTTTGGTTTTGCAATCTTCATCCATAAAGGACAAAGCTCTGACACCCTTGAAAATATACAAAAGAATGAACTCTCGAACCTGACTGCAATTTCCAAGGAAGGGTTCAAAGAATGTAAATAATGACAAGAGCCTTAGGACCGTAAAGATGCTTCTGAGGTCATTATGGTATTTTCCAGACATTAACACTCACTTGGAGAGCTATATTCTGGTCTTTTGTTTTTTGAAAACCAATCATTACCTAGTACTACCTACACTTATACACACCAGGTTCCAAAGCCTGGCCAAGTTGGATGCTTTTTGTCAGTTTTGGTGAGCCTGTCAGTAACCCCCACAAGTATCAGGTTTTTATTTTAAACTTGATATAGTAAAACATTAACACAGAAGTGAAACTGTACACATGAGCTGGGACATGTGGCAACTTTACAGAAGCATGATTTAACAGAACATAATGAAGCTTTGTTTTGCTGTATTGACCTTTTCCTGCATGACTAGGCAGCCCTCTTCACAACCCAAAATGCTCTTCCCAAGTCCATTTTTGGCCAATGTTGCCCTATTCTGTGGGTCCTGATTTCCTACTCTCCCTCTGCTTTCTCAGTAGTACTCACTCTCCTGAACCGCCACCTCTGTCATCCATTCATTCACCCATCCGCCTACCCGACAGACACAGATTGCATTTCTCCTGTGCACATTTCGGGGCATTCAGTAAAAATTTTTGTGTCACTACCAACTACCAGGCACTGTTCTATACTTTGAGTAGCATCAGTAATTATTTATAATCAAAGGCCGGTCTCCACCACTTTCTTTGGAGGTGATGGAAAGAAACTCATGAGATTCAGTGTCTGATGATGGGCCAGACAAATGTCTCCATGTGATCACTAGAATGTATTTTTCTATCCAGCCTAGTGGATAGGATAGTGGCTGCTATTTGATTTAAATTGGAGCCCAGAAAATAAGTACCTTCATATTTTAGTGTTACAAAATTTTAGAACTGTAAGAGATCTTAGCAGTACCCTAGTTCAACCCATTATTTATGACACTTGCTGGTAGGCTGATACTGCATCATGAACAAACAGTTCTTAAGCTAGTTACAGAAAACTGTCTAAACAAATCCAGTCTACAGGCTACTTGATGTATTTGAACTTTAACTCATGGGGTTCTAAGGTTGATATTGTGAACTTAAAAGAATCTCTTATGATAGGAAGATTATCTGTATCTTTAAGGGAGGGTACTGGAAGTTTCTCTACATCTATGTATTCGGTTTAAAATACTTCTAAGGTTAAATATCCTGCAAATATTTAAATTTGGAAACTTCATATTTTACTGACTCTTAGAGATAAATTTCTTATTTATTATATTTATAGTATTTATTACATATGCATATATTACATATATTTATATATTTATTATAATATATATCTATTTATCACAAGCTGGTTTTAGGAGGAAAAGGTGAAGGTCTGGAATCAGAGTACCTGAATTCAAAGCCCAGCTCCAACTCTTTAGGATTCCTGTGACCGTGGGCAAATTATTTACTTTTATATGTAAAATTGGGAAATCATAATATTTTGTCATAGCATTGTTATAAGATTAAATGGAGTGATTCATTCAATAATTATGTACCAGGCATTGTTAGGCACTGGGGGGTACAGTGAATAAATGAATGTTCAGGACATTTAATAAATGTAGACTATTTTTATCTAAAAGCACATACACACAGGCTTGGGATTACATATAAAGAAGTTTTGAGCTACAGAAATAGGAATGAATTATTTATCAGGTCTCCAAGATCATGGAGATGAAATGGTGATGAACATACAATAGTATCCAATTACAAGAGAGTACTGTCTGATTGAGGCTCAGAAGCAAAATACACCTGTTGATTGATTCAATGTGTGCGTTGAGCAATTTATGCAGCATATTAATTTTCTATGCACTAAAATTGGTTGTCAGGTGTTTTAACATCTCTTTCAGAACAACATTCATGTAAACTTAGAACAGCAATGAAAGCATGAATAAAAACTGAAAGGTGTGGCTCTTGTAGATGGCTATTAATACTGGTGATAAAATATCTTTTTAAAACAAGGCCATTCATTCTTTTCTGAGAGGATAAAAAAAACCCATTCCATCTATTAGATACTTTTGCTCCTCCCCAAGAGTAACATTCCTGCAATACTTGTTTTCATAGATCTAAAAATCTATGAAAATGCTCTGCTTTTTAAACCAGGATGCTATTCTTAGGATACGTAGGGCATGGTGGGAGATAGGAGAAACCAAAATAATATGGTATATCTTCCTGAAGCATGAGTTTTCCTGTTTTTCATATTTAAATCAACAAGGATTTAACATAGAACAGAATGCAAAAATCCACCTGATTTCACAAAATAAAACATGAAACATCAAAGAAATTGCTCCTTGCATAGGCCTCTTGAGAGCATATTTGGGGTACAGAGGCTTTTGTTTCTTTAGAAGAAAGGTTAGCAAATGCTGTACATTAGGAATGGATTTTTCCATCTTTTCACATTGCTGTCAATGAAAAGAGGTTTGAAATCACTTTTACATATGGCTTTAGTTTGTTGCCTATTTCCAAATTTGTTTTTATTGCTTTCTACTATCTACTGAAGTTAAAAATAAATTATCACAGACCATGAAAATGACTGCAATAAAACATTTCTGACTAGGACTCTGAGTTTTGAAACTACATTCATGAAAACCCTGACAGCTCTATCTAGTACAAAAACAGAGAGGAAGATATTTCTGTTATTGGAATAACGCAAGGTGCTAAAAGAAGACCTGTGAAAAAGAATTAACCGAAGTATAAAATTTCCCCTAACTTTAGCCTTGAAGATGACTGTAACCTAGTTTGAAGGAATTTGCTTAACCTTCAGAGTTTGTCCAAAATATTAGCCATTCGAAATGTAAGAAGTGAGTCAGTTGTAAAATCTAGTCATTCTCTATTTCATTAATCTGCTTGTATTCTTTTTCACAGCACTCATCTCTGTCAGAAACTATCTTAATCATTTGTTTAACTTGTTGATTGTCTCTTCCACCTCCAAACCCCAAAAGAAGAGTCACTTGTATTTCCAGCATCTAGCCAAGCACCTACCTGGCTCTTTATATAGTTGACACTCAAAATATACTTGTTGAATTTCTTTATAAGATTCAGCGATGACCACTTTTTATCACGTGCATATTTGTCAAGAAATACTTAAGCCAAAGACATGGGGAAGTGTATCTGACTTCTTCAAAAGTTCAGGAACCAATCTGAAGGAGTGACTGACCCCTCTGTACTTTCAGCAGCGTTTGCCATCTCGAATGCTGAACCGCTGAAGGGAGGGCAAGGCGGAAAGGTCTGGATAGAAAAATGGGTATACAGCTCTCCTTACGACCAAAAACGAATGGTTCCCAGTTAACTTGCATCTTTATATCATCTGAAGTTTCGTACTTTTAGGAGATGAATTAGCACCTATTGTTAAGGGCAGGAAATTACTCATCTGTTTAAGAGAATGCGGCGTCGTCAGGGATTTAACGCCAATTCCCTGCGATCACACCAGCTGACAAGGTAACCCTTCTCCCGGCCCTGGGCCTCTGGCGTCTGGGCGCGCGCGTACAGCCGCACCTTGAGTCACAGTAGCGCCGCTCCAGATTTTGGGAGTAACGCTGTGCTCAGGGTTCCACTTCCATCCAAAGGGAGGAACCCGCCCCCTGCCGGGCGCAGTGGGCACGAGTCGCACCTTTCGGACCCGCAGGGAGCCAGCCCACCCGAATCCCGAAGCCCAGGCCGGGGGTGGCGTCGGGTCCCCTGCTCACCGCTGCGGAGCCTGCGGCTGTCGCCGGCCTTGTGGAGGGCGCTGCTGGAGCAGCCCATCGCGGCCGCGCCGTCGCGGGCAGGAGTCAGGCCCCGCGTCCCAGCCCCGCGCGGTTGCGGCCCTCGGAGCCCCCCGCAGCGCTGAAGTTCCCAGTATTTGCCAGTCCTGCGGCAGCGGCTTCAGAGGGCAAGAGCAAAGCAGGGCGCCGGGCTGGTGGCGCGCGCACCTAGGCGGGAACGGGAGTCCCACCAAGTGCAAGGAGCCAGGGAGCTGACAGCGAACAAGCAGAAGAGGATAGCGACACGAAGCCAGGAGGGATGAAGGTGGTCGATGTGCTAATAGCAAAGAGGGAAAAGGCCTCTGAAGCAGAGATAGGGATGATGTCGGGGGAGAGAGTGAAAGACTCGCAGGAATTGTCTGAACCATCACTAAATAGCTGGGAGGGGAGGAGTCGATTATGGCCAGTGGCTATTGATTGGTAGGCTAGATTTTCCTCCAACAGCCTTAATCTTACGTAACTTCAGTAGAATTTCCACAAGGAAGTTTAACGTTGATACGATACTATTTAATTCATCCTCATATTCAACTTTAGTCAGTTGTCCAATTCAGGACCACATATTACCTTTAGCTGTACTTCAGTTTGCTTTAATCTGATGTAGTTCCCCCAGTCTTTGTCTTTCATGACCTTGACATTTTTTTTAAGAGAACAGGCCATTTATTTTGTAGAACATTACTCAGTTTGGTTTTGTGTAATGTTTCCTCATGATTGTTTTCAGGCGATGCAGTTTGGGCTGGAATACACAGACCCTATGTTATCTGTGTATTCATATCAAGTGACGCATGAGGTCAATTAATCCTATTATTGGTGATGTAGTTAAGGCAATGTCTGCCACGTTTCTTCACTGTAAAGTTACTATTTTATTCTTTGTAATTTATGAGAAGACTTACTAAGTATCCTATTTCACATCAAACTTTTATCTGCCACTTTCAGCATATATTAATATTCTTGCTTGGATCAATTACTTTTATGATAGCTATGAAATGAGTTTTTCTAATTACATTCTTCCTTCTACATTTATTAGTTGGCATTCTACTTTTATGGAGCACTTTCCCTTTTCCTCCATTTATTCATTTATATCAGTAAGTACTGATGAATTTTTACATTATTGAATGGGTTGTTACAATCTGTGTTAGTTTGTTAGGGCTGTCATAACAAAATACCACAACCTGGGTGACTTAAACAAAAGAAATTTATTTCCTCAGAAGTTTGAGGCTAGAAGTCTGAGATCAAGGTGTGGACAAGGTTAGTCTCCTTCTGAGGCCTCTTCCCTTGGCTGGTACATGGCAGTCTTCTCCTGTGTCTGCACATGATCTCCCTGCCATGGATGTCTGTGTCCTAATCTCTTCTTATAAGGACACTAGTCATATTGAATTGGGGCTCATCCATATGACTTAATTTTACCTTAATTACCTCTAAAGACCCTATCTAAAGGTGCAGGGGGCTAGGACTTCAACATATGAGTTTTGGGGTGACAAAATTCAGCCCATATACCATTATTTTGATACTCAAATTGTCTAAAATTTGGCATATCTCCTTTAAGGGTCATGTGATACAAAGCTTTGGTCCTTACCATATGTTGAGAGGTCTCTCCTCTTCCTCCTTCCCTCCCTCCCTTCCTTCCTTCCCTCTCTCCTCCTGATTCCCTCTCCTTTCTCTCTTTCTCCCTCTTCCTCTTCCTCTCTCTCCTGTACTGCAGGCCTGACAAAGCCTTGGCCACCCAGCAATCAGTTCACAAATCCCTCAAATGAAGAGGAGACGGGAGACTTCTGTGGAAGGACCCTTCATAATGCTTACCCATTAGAATTTTTTTAGAAGTTGCCTGGGGTATCTTACTTTTCCTCAGATACAATTTGTCACTTCCATTTTCTTCAGGGGAAGCATTTTATAATCAGGTTAACAGGTGTCCTGTGAATGTTAGGAAGTCTTTCTCATGAACCACTCTAGTTTTTGGTCAACGGGCTCAGGAATAAAATGCCTCTAGAGACAAGGATAGCAGCCAAGTGTGCGCTGAACACCATGTTCCTCCACTTACCACGCTTTACCTGGCTGAGTGCCCAGTTTGCCAGTAGCAGCAAGAGTGACCAACTGTAAGCCTCTGAAGTGGTACCCATTCTCTGGTGGGATCTATCAGCCACCTCATGGAAGATTGATAGGACCTCCTTGGGGACAGTAGATAACCTTTACTGTAACAGACACTGGATTAGATTTGCTTTTCTTGCCCATTATCGATTAGATTTATTTTTCCAGCACCATCTATTAGTGTGGATGGTATCATCAACACAACACACATCTATCAAGACATTACATTCAGAGCCAGCTGAGTGGCTCATTGGTTAACAGTTGGCTTGGGAGCACGAGCTCTGAGCAGCAGGGCCACCAGTTTGGATCCCACATGGGCCAGTGATGCTGTGCCCTCTACAGCTAAGATGGTGAACAACAGCTCGACCTGCAGTGAGCCGCCGTAAGCTACCATGAGTGGCAGGCAGCCGGCATGAGAGGCCAGCAGCTGGTGTGAGCTGCCATGAGCCACCGTGAGCAGCCATCCAAAGGCCAGCGACTGATCTGCCTCAGCCGGGAAGAGCACTAGGATCACAATACTAACATGGGCCAGTGAAGTGACATCTTCCACACCTAGACTGAAGAACAAAAGGACAGCAACTTGTTTGTTCCCTTTCCCCAATTCCCCAATGCTGTTCCTTTCCCTAATTCCCCAAGAAAATCTTAAAAAAAAAAAAAGCCGACATTACATTCAGCTTTGTACCTTATCAAAGAACTCACTTTACTGTGAGACAAGTAAGGGAATAGGTTCATTTCTGTGGTTTACTGGTCTTTTCATATATCTTGTCATCCAGAAGATAAACCTACAGAGTGATGCAATGACACATTAAACAGTTATGACACCAGCCAAGATTAAAAGCCTTTGAAGTTTGGGGTGCTGCCCTATGATTTGTAGTGTGCTCTATACCAAAGGTTAATAAATCATTCTGCTGTCCCCATGACCAGTATAGGCAGATCTGCATCTTGCTCTCCAGGCTTCTTGTTCATTTGGTGAACTACAAAATAAATTCCTTTTCTGCTTAACTATGCTAATTTGTTTCTGTTGCTTACAAAAGTATCTAGACTAACACATATAGGCTTACCTTACCTCTCCCTCACCACTCTTCTTAGCAGTTACGTGTCCTTTCTTATTCCTCTAGTCTTATCTTGATAATACCTGATTATAACTGATACTGTGATTTTAAAGGCTTATAGACCTTGATGTGTTATATTTTAAAGATAGTTCATAAATCTTTTCACCTCCAAGGACTCCTTTTATCATTTTTCTTAGACATACCCATGTTTTGTTTTGTTTTTAAAGATTTTATTGGGGAATTGGGGGAGCGAACAGCATTGGGGGAATCAGGGAAGGGGAACAGACAAGTTGCTGTCCTTTTGTTCTTCAGTTTTGTTGTGGAGGACGTTGCTTCACTGGCCCATGTTGGTATTATATTGCACTCTTCCTGGGTGAGGCAGTCCCTCACTGGCCATTGGATAGCCGCTCACAGGGGCTCACAACAGCTCACGAAAGTGCATGCCAGCTGCCAGCTAGCCCCACTACAGCCTACGCCATTGCTGGCGACTCACGGCAGCCCATTTCCAGGTTGAGCTGTTATTCACCATCTTAGCTGTAGAGGGTGCAGTGTCACCGGCCCTCTCACGTGGAATCCAAACCAGGGTCCTGCTACTCAGAGCTGGTGTCCCAAGCCAACTCCTAACCAACAAACCACTAGGCCGGCCCAGACATACCCATGTTTTGATGTTATCACAAATTTGCATTTATTATCTATTTCTCCATTAAGTAATCAGTGACATTTTCTGATCAACATGGCATGCAGTATTACAGTTTTGATTAATTCTGGTTAAAAGCAAAACACATTGGTGTCTTAGCCTGTGCATTAGAGCTTTATGAAGGATAAAAGTAAATAGCGGGCTTTTCAAAGTATTGAAAATAATACGTAAAATGTCATACTTTTGTGGATGCTTAGAAACACAGGATGTCCATTTATACTAAAATTTCAAACATTGACTAAGAAATAAAAAATAACCAAAAGACTGAACTTTATAGACACTCTACTTTCCAAAAGTGGTAAGTACTCTTCCACAGTAAAACAATGACTAAAGTACTCTGAGTTCTTTGTATCCAAGTGTATAAAAAAGTTTCCTTGAATGGAAAAAAATGGCTTAAAAAACAGAAAACAGGGGCTGGCTGAGTGGCTCAGTTGGTTAAGAGTGTGAGCTCTGAGACTACCCCGCAATCATGGTGGAGGTGTTAGAGTTGCCAAAGTCCCGCATCAACGCCAGCATGCTATCTCAGTTCATCGACCGGCCCGTCTGCTTCGTAGGGAGGCTGGAAAAGATTCATCCCAGTGAAAAAATGTTTATTCTTTCAGATGGAGAAGGAAAAAGTGGAACCATTGAGTTGATGGAACCTCTTGATGAAGAAATCTCTGGAATCGTGGAAGTAGTTGGAAGAGTAACAGCCAAGGCAACCATTATGTGTGCATCTTATGTCCAGTTTAAAGAAGATGTCCGTCCTTTTGATCTTGGACTTTACAATGATGCTGTGAAAATTATCCATGAGTTCCCTCAGTTTTTTCCTTGGGGAATTGTGCAATATGATTGATCTTCACTACAAATGAGCTACATTGAAGACTATGAAGGCTATTATTTTTAATATTTAATTCTCTTTTTAATTTCATTTGCCTAGCTTTGAGATATTCCAATATGCCATTTTTGATGGAACTGGTATATTGACAGTTCTCATCTGTATGTCCATATAGAAACACTTCTCTGGCATATGGTCAGATCAGATGAAAGAACAAAGCTGTTGTCTTAGTTTTCTGTTTTACTAATAAAAGTTTAAAGGCTAAAAAAAAAAAAAAAAAAAGAGTGTGAGCTCTGAGCAACAGGGTCGCCAGTTCAATTCCCACACGGGTCAGTGAGCTGCACCCGAGCTGAGCTGCCACTGAGATGGTGAGAGCGCGTACTCTTAGCAGCAATGTTGCTGGTTCCATTCCTGCATGAGATGGTGGGCTGTACCCACCTGCAACTAAGGTTGAACACAGCACCTTGAGCTGAGCAGCCGGGGGCAGTCGGATGGCTCAGTGTGCAAGGTTACCAGTTCCACTCCCGCATGGGATGGTGGACTACACCCATCCACAACTAAGATTGAAAGCGGAGACTGGACTTGGAGCTGAGCTTGCGCCCTCCACAACTAAGATTGAAGGACAACTTGACTAGGAGCTAATGGGTTCTGGAAAAACACAGTGTTCCCTTTCCCCAATTCCCCAACACTGTTTCACTCCCAAATCCCCTCCCCCCAAAAAAAAATCTTAAAAAAAAAATAGGAGAAACTATGTATCTGGCCTATTTTTAATCCAGTGCAGTCTGGAGCATTTCCAGCCTGAACAAAAAAGGGTATAGGAGAAATATTTCAGATTCTTTATTATTGTGGAGGCAGAAAGAATGGAGATGAATAAGATTCATTCATTCTCTCTTGTCATCTAAGTGTTTAGAATTCTTGTACAGGTGTATGTGTGTGTGTAGTTAGATGAAAGGACACTAACATCCACTGAGCTGACAGGGTCTTCACTGGGGTTCACTGTCCCTCACTCATCCCACCATATTTGTGAGAATGTTTAAGGTCCAAGATGACTTAAGAATGTGAAGGCTGAGTTACACAAATAGAGTTCCAAATTACGAATGGGGCACTTCCTAATCTGAACACTGAATAAGTAACAGCTGATGAAAAATGAATCTGATAGTTGTAAATGCTTAACAATGAGGGGATGGGTTAGAGTACGGAACCAATGAATATCAGATGAATTTGTTAGTATTTGCTCTGGAACGGAATGCATCCTGTCACTTTTAATGTTCATAGCAAGTAAAAACCAGAAGCATAATAAATGAAGGTGCCTGTAGAGTTCTCAGAAACATGGAGCAGAGATTTTGATGAAGGAAAACCAAAGGAAAGCCTTACGTTAAGTCTGTGCTATCCCAATTAATTGTTTGTATTCCTTCAAGCTCACTCTGAAATGCTACAAGACAAGCATCTAGAAAAAATAATGTCTAGATGGCAAAGTCCTTTCTCAAAGCATATACACATTTCTCAACTTTGGTATTAAGATTTTCAAACTTACGAAAAGCTGAATAGTACAACAAACACCTGTATACGCTCCACTTAAATTAACAGTTGTTAACACTTTCTTGCATTTTTTCTACCTACCTACCTGTTTATATACACTTATTTTAGCAATTTGAAAATAAGTTGCAGATATCATACTTCATCTGTAAATACTTCAACATACATCTCTTTAGACTAAGGACATTCCTTGTGACTAAAAGTGGTTATTTTTAATAGTAACAGTAAACTTTTAACACAGGAGTCAGCAAACTACGGCCTGCAGACCAAATCCAGCCAGCTGCCTAATTTTGTAAATAGTTTTACTGAAACACAGCCATACCCATTTATTTATATACTGTGTGTGGCTGCTTTTGTGCTACAGCTGACGAGTTGAGTAGTTGTTGCCACAGAGACCACACTACAAGCAAGTGGTATGATTACCTAACTCTACTTGTTTGGTTAATTTCATGTCAAAGTGGGGCATACATTTGAGTAAACTTTGTGAGGTGACCTATGGTATAAACCTAGGTACTGGTACCAGCCCTAGCTCTGACAATGCACTAGATATAGAAACTTGAGAATAAAAACGCTACTTATCTCATGAGAGTTTTTGTGACTGTTAAAATAAGTGAAAGGTTGTTGATGTAAGAATGTCCAAAACCATTGAGAGGTTTTGAGTTTGAGCCAAACTGACAACATATGCCTGGGAGCAAGCCCTCAAATGCTCCCAAGAAGAGCAATTTTGCAGCTTCTATGCACTTGAAATTAAGGATGAGATGTAAGGAAGATTGGCAAAAGCAAGGCAGTAGTGGGATACAAGATACTTAACAAGATTATGTGCTCTCTTAAGGGTTAATACCCTCTTCGAGGGCATATTACTTGTAGTATTTCAAAGGTGTGTTAACCTAGATGCACAAGAACGATGGACAGGGCTGGCTTAAAACCGTTCACTAAAGAAGCTATAAGCCCAGTTAGGAATTTATGATCAGATCACCTTGTGAGGTTACTTTGCATAGAATCCCCTTTTTCATCCACACTCTGTAGCATAGCTCTTGGCACCTAATATTTTGAATGATCTATCACTGGACATTTATATCAAGGTCCAACGTTCCCAACAGAAATATTTTTTAATTAGACCTGTTTATCGCTCTCTGTAAATTCCGCTTACAGGTCAGCACAAAGAGGGTCAAAAAAGAGGAGAGTTTGGGGAGCCGGCGCACTTCTCAGTGGGACCGGCAACCTGGGCGAGCAGGGGAGTGCACGCAGCTCCTTGAGCCCAGGCAGAGGCTGGACCTGGCAGCTCAGGCACATCGGAGTTCTCACCGTCTCTCCCAAAGACCGGGCTTGGGGCAGAGATGCGCTCAGCCGCTCTAAGACCTTGGTCCAGCCGCCCCCGCCTCTTCTCACCGCCCCTCCCACCTCACCCCCAGTCAGCTTCTCCAATTTCCGCCCAGCTGGACAGTCCTCGGTTTTTCAATTCGCAGCTGGAAGCAACGTAACAGAGCCGAATGGTTTAAGGCCGCAGCCACGGTACGAACACAGGGCCCCCGCCATTCAAACTCGCGGTATCTATAGCAACCGGAGGCCGCCCTCCTCTTCTTGCCACGCCTTTTCTGCTTGCGATTTGCTTCCGCTTCCGGTCTCGGAAGCCCGTCAGGGACGTGAAGAGCTTTGCATTGTGGGAACTTCTTCCTTTCTCGCTCCCCGGCCATCTTGGCGGCTGCTTGCTGTGAGTAGGCTCCAAGGGTTCGAGCTCTGGGCAACGCGGGGAGCCAGGCGGGGTGCCGTTTGGACCTTCGGGTCGTCAACTTCCTTTCCTGCCCTCTGTCTGTTCTAGGTTGGGGGCCGTCCCACCTCTAAGGCAGGAAGATGGTGGCCGCTAAGAAGACGGTGAGTGAAGCCGGCCAGGGCAGGAAGTGGATTCACGTGGAGCGAGGAGTCGGGACGGGGCCGCCCCGGGCAGCTCTGAGCGCACTGGGGAGATAGTGGTCGTTAGAGGGGCCTAAAAGGAACGCGAGTGGCCCTGTCAGTGGCTTGGGACCCTCGACTTCAGAGCTTTTATCAAGGGGTTAGGCTTCCAGAAAGCTGGATCCAGTTTTCAGGGGGTTACAAGGAAGGCCTTCAGGTCCGTGTTACATGTTTGTGTTGTAGAAAAAGTCGCTGGAGTCCATCAACTCGAGGCTCCAACTTGTTATGAAAAGTGGGAAATACGTGCTGGGGTACAAGCAGACGCTGAAGATGATCAGACAAGGCAAAGCGAAGCTGGTCATCCTTGCCAACAACTGCCCAGCCTTGAGGTAATGGAAAGAAAGAACCTGACGTGTGTATCATCCGCTGCAGATTCATCGTGAGTGAATATGCAGTGTGTAAACTTACAATATGTAGCATGAACTCGACATGAAATTTGTTTCACCAGCGAACGCTTGCAGAATGACTTACGGTTGCTGTTGTGGGTGGCTCTTGATCCCCTCCCCCATTTCTTCTTGTGTTAAGTTTATCTTATGGGATAAATGGCAGAAGGGGTAAAAACCACAGAAGGTCAAAAGTTTCAGGGAAGCATAGACATGTAATTTTTTTTTCCATGTATTTTGTGTCCAGCCTTTCCTTGGTCATTCTTTCAGCTTGGAGATGCTTTTAAAAGGGTTTTAGTGTAGGAACTTGTGTTAGCGTAGCAAAGCAGACTAAGAAAAAAGTTTAGGCTGGCTGGTCGAGTTGCAGGCTCTCATAGAATCACCGAATTCATCCTACTATGTGAATTCTTTTAGCCAAAGTGTTTGCTGGACTGATTTAAAATTGAACTTGGTATTTGTAAATGAGTTAAAGAAACTTGGACATTACAGAATATAAGCTGTGTAATCAGTCCCCTACCCACACTGATTTTCTGTAATGCATAACTGGTTCACAGCATTCTATAGGGTGTCTGTATTTCTGGATGGCTCTCTTCTCCATCCCATCCCATCCCATCGTTGGGTCTTATTTCAAACCTTTCTTCATGCCTACCTTCCATAGCAGTGCTTCTCTGATGTGAATGTGCACACAGTAACATGAGTGAGCTTGTTAAAATGCAGATTCTGATTTTGGTTGTGGGACGGGGCCTGAAATGATGCGTTTCAAACAGGCACTTTGTGATACTACTGGCTGGTATGTGGATCCATACTTTGAATAGTGGCAAAGTTGTTAGAACGCCCTTCAAATTCATAAAATCATTAATATCTACCTACTCAGTTAAGTCTGGGTAAGTAATACCATTCCCCATCTAGGATTCAGAGCATCAAAGGGTAATAGAAATGGACTGTTTTTTTTTTTCGTTTTGTTTTTGTTTTTTTAAGATTTTATTGGGGAATTGGGGTTGGGGAACGGCCAAGTTGCTGTCTTTTTTGTTCAGTCTAGTTGCGGAGGGTGTTGCTTCACTGGCCCATGTTGGTATCGTCATTACACTCCTCCTGGATGAGGCAGATCAGTCACCAGCCTCTGGATGTAGCTCACGGCGGCTATTGGCAGCTCATGCTGGCTGCTGGCCACTCACTGTAGCCTATGGCAGCCCACTGCAGCAGGGGCTGCAGCCTACACCGTCGCCAGGGCTCATGCAGCCCAGCTCCAGGAGGGGCTGTTGTTAGCTGTAGAGGGCAGTGTAACTGGCCCTCATATGTGGGATCGGAACCGGGGCCGCTGGCATCCCAAAACCAGCTCTTAACCAATGCGCCACTCGGCCGGCCCCTGGACTGTTTTTTAAAGATAACACTGGTTCAGATTCTGGACCCTCCATTTTCTATTCTGCGCCTCAGTTTTTTCATTGGTTTTTTTTTTTTTTTTTAATAAAAGAATATATAATACATTAGAGGTTGTTACGGGAATTATGTAAAGTGTCCAACATGTAGTAAATGCTAAGCAAATAATGCTTTTGTTTTGCACCCTATTCCCCGTGAGCGTAGATACTGTCTTAAACATAGGTGTTCAGCAGATATTTGCTGGTTGTCTCATCTCTTGTAAGGGATCCAAGGAAAGGATGGTTTGTATAGGCTAATGCATATGATAATATGTTTTTAAGAGTAATAACTGGCTCAGTTACAGTTGAAAGGCCTCAACAACATTAAAACTAATGAGAGAAGTAGTAACATTTAGTCTTACTTGGTATGGCATTCATTTATTTGCCCTTTGTTTGATTCTCAAAGGAAATCTGAAATAGAGTACTACGCTATGTTGGCCAAGACTGGTGTCCATCACTACAGTGGCAATAATATCGAATTGGGCACAGCGTGTGGAAAATACTACAGAGTGTGCACACTGGCTATCATTGATCCAGGTATGCTTTTAAATCAAAAATTTTTTTCCCTTTATAGTGTAATACATATTTGCTATACAAATGTCTTGGGTCCTGAGTTCAGCTGGTGAGAATAGAGATATAGCGAGGGATATCCTATAGATTTATTTCACAGAGAATTGATAATGAATGTTAGTACAGTTAATGTTAGTACACTGGCTTTGTTATAAAAGTGATTTTTTTTTTTAGTTTGAGATCGTGAATTTCGTTTGATGAAGCCCCTAAGAAATAATGACTTAGGACCTTGGTAGAAGTTGAAATGATAAAAGGGGAGAATAATCAGGTGACATAGAGGGAAGTAATCCTTACTGGCTCCTTGAAAACAGGTAAAATTGGTTGGAAAACAAGGTGCCTGCACATATAGTTGACACTTTAACAACACAGGTTTGAACTGCATGTGTCCACTTATATAAGGATTTTTTTCAATGGGTTTCGCATCCTTGAATTCACCAACTAGAGACCAAAGACAGTATTTTTGGCTGTGGTTGGGAATCCATGTATGCAGAAGGCTGACTAAAATTACACACCAGGTCAGCACCCCTAATCCCTGAGTTGTTTAAGTGTCAAGTGTACACATCATGTTGTTTTGACTTAGAGGAGTTTTTAATTCATAAAATACTGCGAATATTCTCGCTGTTCTGATTTTGTAATAATCAGTGCAGGCTAAACATTCGCTATATTAAGACCAAGCATGTGTCCCCAGACCTAGTTCTTTCCCTAGAGCTGGTTTTATAAATGCTGGTGATAAACCAAGTCTGATTTATGTGATGCATCTTAAGTGGGAAGTGTCTTACTCTGATCAACCTCAACAAATGACAGCATAGCTAGTACAATAATTTGAAGATAACCACTGCTAATTTTATGATTACCAGTTACCAGTAAATGAATTGTAAAATTATTGTTTTATTTTCTAGGTGATTCTGATATCATTAGAAGCATGCCAGAGCAGACTGGTGAAAAGTAAATCATGCAAAATTTTTCTTTAATAAAACTGGCCAGACTCGGTTTAAAAACTGCGTTCATTTCAGTTATTTATATATCTTTTTGTTTCAGTACATTTTCCTGAAGATAGGATGAGGCAACTAGATGTGGTGGTGAGACTTGGGTTAAGAGCTGTATACATCCTAGTTTTCATTTTCCCATTTGTGTAAAGGGAGTGCAGTGAGTCCCTTTCCTGTATTGGATTTTCTTAATTCCTATCTCAGGACATTGTTGGCATTTTGTATTTGAGTATGTTCGAGAGGCAGCCAAGTTCAAAACCCAGAATTTAACCAGAATTGCAGTTTATATTCCAGCTTAAATCTACCAAATCTGAGTAACAAAGATGATTAAATGAAGTATGTTCCTCCACCCCAAATTTTATCACAGCATATTACATCTCCCAAGTATGCCCCATGGAACCCTTTTCCCATACCTGTTAATATCCTTTGGAACACTCAGAGGAATTAATTTGGGATAAAATATTGGTTTACATCTTGATTTACAGAGTGGAATGGTGCTGGTAGAGTATACCCTACACGGTCTGCTTGGGCACTGAGAGAGGTTGCAGAAGTGGCAGAAATGACAGTGTCCTGTGGACTTTAGAATCAGTCAACTTGGTCAGGAGGTTTTTGTTGGTAGATGAATGAGACAGGAGATGAGGATGCTATCAATACATTATTCAGAAACTTGAAGTCAGAAGACTTCCTCGTAGCTGTGTAACAACTATAGGTGAGTCAAATTCCCAGTTTCACAAGTGAGGGAATTGGTCTCTTTTCAGGCTAACATTGCACGATTTTAGTTTGTGTCTGAAGTTAATCTGAACTTAAGGATATAATTTGGAGAGTAGCTGTTATGAACTAGAGTTTTGTTATTGGTTGTTCAGTTACTCAGTATTTCTCAGTTTGGGAGTACTGACGTTTTTCAATGGGACATATCTTTCATGTTGAGGGCTGTGGGTACTACAAGATATCTCTATTCCTGGTTTTCCTTCCATGTCATTGTAACAACACCTCCAAATGTCACCCCATATTTTCAAAGTAGCAGCCTCTGGTTAAGAGTCACAGACTTACATGAAAATCTGTAAATGTCCTAAGGTGTTCATATCCAGACATTGGTGTGCCCAAGGTCATTTAAAATGTCTGAAATCTTTATCTTGACATGAATTGCTTAGTCAGACTGCTGGTCTCTAATGCTGTTAGTCTGTTTCTATGGTTCAGATGTTTCAGTCTTTTGGTTAAGGAAGTTTATGAACTTATTTTCCATCTATTCAGTCAGTTTCTCCTTTCAGATTGACGGTTCACACTATTTGGGTTATTTGTCCCTCCAGACTGACGAGTTACAATTTAATTTCTAAAGGGATAGCGACCTAAAGAATACAACAGTGTAAGTTCCAGCATACTATTTCTTTGCAGTGGTCCTGTTGCATGACTTGGGCTGCAAGCATTTTTGGAATAATGGATTTTAGAAAATGATTTATGATTTCTAGGTCCTTCTAGGTAGTGATAATACGCTGTAAGATCATTTGGCTTTTTTACCTTTTTATATATGCTTTTTTGTGTACTCACCATTGTTTCAGTGAGTAAATTCAGAGAAAAGGAGTTTTAATACCTAGCATATAGGAAACGCCTCACTCATTGTGGGCTGAGGCAGATGTAGTGAAGTGCCATTAAAGTGCTGTTAGAATTAGAAAATGCCATTAGCCAAGAAGATCTGGGAAGGTCTCAGGTGGTATTTTTAAATGTTTTTTGATTATAATGAAAGTAATATGCTTGGCTATAATATATGGGGGACTGCAGGAAGTTCCAGCCAATTGAATTTAATGCATACCTATACTGAGAGAGGCAAGTCCAAAGAAGAGACTGGATATTGTGAAGTTGTAATTGCAATCTGTATAATGTGGCAGGAACAAAAGGTATATAGAGAAGAAAACAAATTTTAGGTGGGTTGTGGATGCAGTTAGTTGGACCTTCTGGAAGATGGTTCATGGAAAATGGTTCTGTTTGGTGTTCTCTCTTGCACCTTTTATTTCCAGCTACCCCTTAGACTTGCTGTTCCCCTGCTTGCGGGGATATCTGATTTCCTTCCCCCTTCCCCTCCTTTTTCAGGTCACCCCCACATCCTCCTGTCTAGATTGGGTGCCTCAGTTACCATAGAATCTTTTTTCTTTTTTTAGTTGAGCCATCCTGTCACCTGTTGGCAGTTGAGCGGCTACTGAGCTCAGGCTGGGAATTGAGCTGCTGTTGCTCAGAGCTCGCACTTGAGCGAGCTCTTAACCAACTGAGCCACTCGGCCGGCCCTCCATAGAACCTTTTTAATGGCATTAATCACATCTGTCTCATTCAACTAAGGTCCCAGAGGACACATTTTCAACTTCATCATTTATTATGTGACTGGAACATAATAATTCAAAAACCAGAATGAATAATGACTTTGAGGGCTTAAACCTTTACTTAATTTTCATTGATATGCTTGTGGCTTTCTAGTACAGAATTTTACCTTCATCTTGTTGATAGTAGGTTTTGAATATCTTGTACATTTACCATTATTTAATGTACTACCTCCTACCTGTTTGCTTCAGAAGATAATTTAGGAGTAGTAATCTGCCCAAGTACTTTGCCTCACGTAAGGGAAACAAAGAATTCACTCAACATACACTGAAGTGGCACCATCCTTATGTCAGGTGCTCTTGGCTGCTGAAGAATAAAAACAATAGGTAATCTTGAGCATTTAAAATACGTTAGACTTTACTTAGTGTACATGTTAACCCATTTAATCCTCTTGACAATTCAATGAGATAGTACTGTTAGTCCCATTTGACACCATCAAGGCTTATAAAGGTCACGCAAACTGGAATGCAAAACCTTTACACCTGAGACATACGTATATAGCAAAACAAGGAAAATGGAGAAGTATTTCAAATTTTAAACAGTCTTCAAGTTCAGTATCTTAGAATAATTGTAAATTTGATGGATTGATTGGAGGACTTTGTTTTCCTTGAAGGCATTTTTCTCACCAAGTTGGAGAAAGTTATAAACCCTAAAATGAAATGTGTTTAACTGCTTATAAGAAAATGGGAGCAGGGGCAGTCTAGAGCCACTAGAGGGAGCCAGGACTTAACAAAAAGCAAAGTAAAAATGAGTTAATTGGAAGCAATGCCTGAACTGATCATATCTAACCCAAATTAATACTTTACCCTAATGAAAATCTGTTTTTGGAATCAAATGGATGACTCAGATATAAATATAAAGGTTTAATACTTTGAATCACAACTTTTATACTTGGAAAGAATTAGATACGATCTTCCCACTGTACTGCACTGCCTTTTGGGCGGACATTCTGATGGAAACACTGGTCTGAAATATTTAAACAAGCTTATTCAAGGTATTTTGTCTGTAAGGCATCATTTGGCTTCCAGAATCCATGGGAAGGCTTTTAAGGCAGGACTAGGCAAAAGCAAATCACATCCACAGTATGTAACAGCATCTTGCATAGCTTATTTCTCATGTGGTAAACTCATTTTGGGATTTTGAAGGATTTTTTTCTCCTTAAATTTATACGAGTTAGTGTCTACTTTTTGCCTTTATAGCAAACTGGCGTTCTCAGTATTAATTATGTTTTACTTTACAACTTGACAGAATTAATGATAGCCTGAGCTTTGGGGCTCTGAACTACTTTCATTGTAATGTTTGATACAATGACATACAAACACAGAGTATTTCAAATCTTCATCTGTATTTCAGGCGATTTTCCAGGGCTTCCATTCTCTGTGTCATTTCTTCTAGTAAAGCTCAAATTAAGGAAGAGGAATCCAAATTGCCTATTTTTATTTACATTCAAATATAATTTATTTACATAAAAATCTGTCCTAAAAATATAAGGTTTTGTTTATTTCTATTTATGTTAAGTATTTAAAACCCTTGACCTGTATGTTTATAGTAACTAAAACATGCTACTAAGAATATAAATCTTTTTTCTGGTTAAATACTTCAACATCAAAGCAGGTTAGCTCAGTTCAACTTTTTTTCATTTTCATTTTAATTCTAAGCACACCTCTGTTGTTTGTAAATTAGTCTGTCATAGCACACCTCCAAGAGCTAGAATTGATAATGTTGGGAATGTGGTGAACAGAAGAAAAGGATTAGGCCTTGGGAAATAAGTTATGACAGAAGAAAGATGCAGAGTTTTCACTCATAATGCCAGATATGGCCAAATGCAGTATGTGGTAGCAAACTTGAGGACTTCCGTCCTATGCTCTTCTATATAGAACTTACGTAGTCTCTTGTGAAGTAGACCCTCAGAGTTGGGGGAAAAGGAAGAGGAGAGGAGCATTTGTCTTCCTCCGTAAGCTCCTTCATACCCTCCACGAGCCAGCCCCCTTGGTGGCAGAGTGGCAGCCCAGATTCATCATCTGTTAATCACTGTCAGGTTGTTTTGCTTAGGGGAGCATATTTGCAGTTTTCAAAAAGGAAATTGCTATATACTGTTCCTTATTATATAATTCCACTGGCACAGAGATAGTTGAGGATTGAACCACTTTCCTATCAACTAGTTGATGCATGTTGAGATAGATATCAGCCAGCTTTAGTAAGCTAATTTTAAGTTCAGAGCAGCTGGCAGGATGTTCAGTGTGTAAAAGAACTAAATCTTCATTTCCCTATCATCCCAAAGCATTCCTTTTATTTGTAATATTGTTTTAGTGAATCTTTGGATCCTGCTGTTCCCTTGGTTGAATGCTTCATCTTACAGTGCTGATATAAAATCTTTGCTGCCAAACCAAAAACAAAACAAAAAAATAGAAAAAAACCCAACCACATTCCTTTAGAAGCTACTGACCAAATGTGGCTACAATGTGGCTTGGGGCCAAAGGAAGGGTTTGGAGCTTAGAGTTTGAAACTTCATTTTACATCATTCCTTGCCCGTACATACTGTACCTCAGACCAGGACCTAGCCTCCATTTCCTCCCAGCAAAGAGCAAGTTAATTATGTCTGTTTCTTCTTTACTTTGCATACTGATTGGCAGACTGACCTTAATTGCTTAAATCCTCTAGAACAGCAAGTACGTGCTTGGCTTGCTTTAGCTCTCAAACACCTATCAGGCTGCTTAAGAAAAAAGCCTTTCCAGGAGTTCTATTCTTGACTGGAGATAACTTCATTTGACATACATCCACATGCACTATTCGTGATGTTTTGATAATACTCTGCATTCCAAACAAGCATAATACTAGAAAAGGATATAGCGTTGTGTTAATTTTCTTACTTCTTCATTTGCAAGGTTCTGGAATGTGATAAGGTTTTCACATTTGCATTGATCAGGTTTTTCTTCCAAAGGACTTCCTGAGAAAGCAGATGGAAAGTGTTCACCTCTGTAACCCACCACACTTCCTGATGCATAATAATGGGACTGAATCAGCATATGAAGGAAACCATAGTGAAAGAACTGTTCAACTTTTTCCATGCAGCCAGATCCAGTAAATCCTAGGAAAGGGCTTCCCACACTGGGCATGGCTTTTACTGTGGATTTGGGGAAGACCACTCCAGTTTCTTTGAGATTTTTAGTTCTCTTTTTACTTAAGTTCTCTTTTCCCCATCCTATTCCCTACTTCTTCCTTCCCTTTCCTCCTTTAAACTGAGTTTGTTGGCAAGCTGAGAGGGTGGTACCGGGAATTACCTGAAGATTTTGTCGAATGGAGAAGTTTTTGTGTAGATCGTGAAAGACTGTCTTCTTCAAACAGATATCTGTGTTGCACTGCAAAATTAGAACAGGAAAGTAGGTCTCGGATATTTATGGTGACTGGCTCAGACTCTGTAAAGAGAAGGAAAACTGAAGTCAAACCTGTTTAACACAGTCGTGTAAAACAGCCATCAGTTGTCAGGGTAAGGTACCTGGTATTCCTAGTATGTGGTACACAGCTTTACTTTGGGACACACTGTGGCAATAAGACTGTCAGCAGAGAGGCTATTACCAAATATGGCTTAAGGTGTAGAGTAAATGTTTCCTATCTGATCCAGGGAAAAAAGCCATAGTTAACATAATTCAGATCTTTCACTTTACAACATTTGTCTGGAGGGAAACCATGGCGGAAGCATCCACCAGAGGTTCAAAAAACATTGCTTTTTAAATTTTACCTGTTGGCTGGTGGACCCTCTTTGGCAGTTCCCCTGCTGGGGAGTCCTGACTTCCATCAGAGTTTTCCAGAGCTGAGAAGAAAGGTGACCAAAAGGCGTGATAGTTGCATGCACACATTTGTTCTTGAGCAAACGACCCAGACCAACCCTTACCTACCTGCCATAACCCAAGGTATTTTGGTTTTATTTGGTAACACAGATTCAAAAAGCAATTGGTTACCAGATAATCCAAGACCACTCTAGGGCAGTTGTCTCTAGTAAGAGAACCCTGGACCCCTCAAGTGCATCTTACGAATGCGCCTTAAAATATGTCTAGAAGGTAGGGTGGGGAAAAAAATTAAAGTTCTCTGAGGATTAAGTTGCAGTGGCAGCAGCTCTACTTGAGGCATTTCAACTTGAATAAAACAGCCTAGAGGCAAAACATTACCTACTCGCAGTAGAAATCTGAAATGCCTTCTCTCCCCATCTCCCTTAATCTCATTGTTTTCTTCCTTTTTAGGAGTAAGACATCATTTGGACTGGGATTTTATTGGTGACTTAACCTGGGACATGAGTAAAAGGGAAAATGGACAGAACTGCTCTATGTCAGCATTCCTTACGTAGGGCACAAATAGTGAACTGGAGGAAAGCAGAGAGACCTCTTGTACATAACCAAATCTAAATTCTAAAGGGCAGTCTAATGTTCTGTAAGCAGATGTAGTCCATGCAGGGAGGTATTCTTTAAATTTTAAGCAGTGGGCAGAATTACCATCCCTTTCCACTCCAATTACAGGCATATCCAGAAATTACGTGTGTCAGCTCTCCTGATTTATATAATGGTGGTTTCTTAGTTAAAGGATCATCTCTAGAGGGTTGTTGTGAGGATTAAGTCTGCCGGTGTGTCAAAACACCCATCACACTGCTCATCACAGAGCAAGCTCTCGAGCAATGCTGGCTCACTTTTGGCTCGCCCCTCTTCTGTGCTTAGTGCTTCCAGGTGTCACTGGCCCTGCACAGCAGGGAGGCACTTTCTTGAGCACTTGGAAGGAATGGGTTGAGAATTTCTCATTCAAAAGTTCATGCTGCCCTTTTTGCTAAGATCTCTCCTAGACATAAGCTGTAGTACCTTCACATATGCCTTTCTTTAGTTTTTCACTTATCTCGCTCATTGTGCTGAAGTCTTCAGCATAGAAGAGATGCTTGTTTGTGGGCTCAGAGGCGATCTCGTGCAGTTCTTCCTCGATGGCTTTTCCTACCCCGACAGCATACATAGTTATACCTAAGGTACAGAGCAAATAACAAGGTCACTGGAGTTGTGTTCCCATGGAAGTTGCACCCAAAGCCAGCTAGACACATGGTTTCAAGGATCTATGTTAACCTCCTCTTATTTTTTTCACCATTCTTATTTTGGCCCTATGAGCAAAAGAGAAGGATCCAAGAGAGGAAGGTGAGGCATCTAGGAGAGGTTGGGGAGCTAGACCACCAACCTATTGCTCAGTTCTAGGCCAGGTCATTTAACAAATCATAACTTTTCCCTAAAATAGCCTTGTGGATCAAGTAGAAAAGAACACTATCTATGGCTTACTAAATGGGAATCTCTTCTGAGAGAAGTCTTAAGGAAACAGGTCAATTTATGACCTTATAACATAGTTTCTACTTCACAAAGGTACAGGATAGGAACCTTAAGCGGTCTGGGGTGAGGCGAAGCTGCATTCTGCCCACCCCTCGGGAGGACGATATCTTGTGAGGAGGTGCTAGGCCCCACAAGGAGAACCTGCAGATGACTGGAAACCCCCAAAGTCGGAAAAAAGAACGACCCCAAGAATCAACCTTAGATATCAATGGAATATGAGATTGCTCCAAATGCTTTTCTCAACAAAATTCATCAGTAGACAACCTTACCCAAATCTTCATTTGAAAGTAAAATAGAACTTAAGTCCTACTTGATTTTCAACATTTTTCACCACTGATATCTTATTCCGGCTAATTCATTGACTAGATTTTTAAAAAATACACATAAACGTGGCTTTTTAAGCCAAGAGGCAAGAGTTCTGTCTTGTTCCAAGTCTGTGTAAGGTCGATAGCCAAGTTCAGCATATTTGTCTGGGACAGTGACCATGCACAACTTCCTTAAAAGGATAACTGCTATCGTAAGATTGTGTTAGCTATGCATAGGGGTCATTAAATTCATTAGATGTCACTTCAGATAAATTTGTGATTCAAGAATCAAATAAAAGTCTGTTTCTCTTAACACCTGTCTTTGGGTGATTCATGGAAATGTGAGTGGCGGAAAGAGTAAGGTAAATTAGTCTCAGTGTGACAAAAGGGCTAACCACTGTCTTGGGAGAGAAAATGCTTTCCCCAGTATTCAAAGAATGCAGGCTATAGTGGCCCCTGGGTTTGACATGAACTTTTGCAAGCTAGTCTAGAAGTAGAGGAAGTGGGTGTGAGCAGCCAGTTTTACCATTCACCCAGATTATTCTGTCAGGATGCTTTGTGGCTACTACTCTGTTGGGCTGGGGAAAAGTTGTGAATATTGAGGCAAGCAATATCAATAAAATGGCCTCCTTCACAAAGTGAAATTGAATGCTGATGTGAAACAGCCTTTCTGTGAAGGGCAGTGGAGTTCACGAATGGGATTGCTAGCACTTTGACTCCTTTGTTCGTTCACTCAGCAAATATTAGTCACGCATGTACTATGTGCCAGGCCTAAGGGTTCATAAAGTCTTGATGAAGCCATGGTGTGTGCAGACCCGTCCCCCCTTACAGAACCTGCTAAAGCATTGTGCACTCAAGAAGTTCTTAGTGGCTTCTCAGCAAATTTCTTCACAACCTCAAGTTTTCTCATCTTCCTAAGGAATCCAACACTCCTCCTCAAGCTGTCTCTGCCAACCATACCGGTCTTTGGGTTTCCTTTCCCAAGGGCCATACTTCTCTGTCACATTTCACATCTATCCATAGCTAAAGTAATCTCCAGTCCTCGTGCATCCAGAAACACCTCAAAGAGGCTGAGCTCGGCTGAGCAAAGAGAACTAGTCACAATCGCCAACATTTTAATTTTCTCAAAAGCTAACTTTTGCCTCCTGCAAACACAAGAGTGTTTGGTATCCAAAGGCTATTGTGCTTTCAGTGTTCACTTGCAATATTGTTTTTTTGTTTTTTGTTTTAAATTATCAGTATGAGTTCCTCCCACTGAGAATCTGTTGTTAGATGTTTGGGGACTGTCATGTATTTGTGGTTTAACCAGAGACAGCGCTTGCAGGGTTGATTCTCTCCACCTGAGGTCACACACTGGCTACTGAAGCACAATAGATGATTACTCAGGTGTGGTCTGTGTCCAAGGCTAATTGCACAGTCTGTAAGACATTCGCATCCTTCCCAAGGCCTTTAACTCTTGCGGGGGGCTGGGGGGGAGTGAGGGGGAGCCCTGTAAAGGCCTCTAGGTGGCAGTTCAGTAAAAGTGTGTAACAGCGATTGACAGCCTTTCTGTATACTCCAAGAATCTCATTCCTATGACTAGCTGTGACCACTGAGTTTAAGAAACCTGAAGCCTGAGTGGCGTAAACCACACCTCCATCCCATATTACCGTTGGCCTTTGCTTTACTGGCCCACTCGGAGACGTCATCCTGAGCCCGTCCATCTGTGAACACGATAGCCACTCGGGGTACCCGTGCGGAGAGGGGTCTGGCCCCTTCTGCTTGGGTAAAACTTCTCTCAAACATGTGTTTCAGGGCCAGCCCAGTCATAGAGCCCTTGCCCATGTATTTCATGTGGGCCACGGCTTTTTTCATGTCCTTGGCTGAGCTGAAGTTTCTCAGGGTAAACTCTGTGCGGACCTGCGTGGAATATTGGAGCAGCCCTACTCGAGCGGCTTTGGGGGAAATCGCCAAGGAATCTATAATTCCAGTGACAAACTGCTTCACAATCTCAAAATTCTCTTCTCCAAGACTCTTAGATCCATCGATCACAAAGATCAGGTCAATTGGGCCTTCAGAACATCCTACAAGAATGAAAGGAAAGTTGAGATAGGTAAATGATAAAAAACAATCATTTATGCACAAGAGTAGAAGAAAATTATACTTCAGTTGGAGGCATAATCACTTTGGAGAACTACTTTTGTTCTCTAGATAATATACAGGACCGACAGAAGGTGTTGGGAGAGACACACAGCAGAGGTACAAATCGTCTAGGAAACCAGGTCCACACTGTACCCTGGGTCACTGAAGCCAGGTCTGGAGGGACTGTGCAAAGTACACGGAAGGGTCTGACAGCACCCAAAAGATTCTTATAACTGCACCTCAGGAGGGTGCCATCACCCCAGTACTGGCATTCTGGCAGACAACGGAGAGGGAAATGCTTAAAATTCAGCTCAGCCATCACCTCGTCAACGGAGCTTTGCTAGTAACTTAGCATGCATTAGTTACTCTTTGTGTACCTCTAACACTACTAATTTATTCAACAGAAATTTTCTCATTGAACATGTGCTTCATGCAAGGCAATAGGAAGAGCAGGATTGCAGTAGTGACCAGGATAAAATCTCTGACACTAAGTGGCTTCTAGTCCAGTGTACCCTGTGCCCTGTGCAGGAGCTGATTATGTGTGGGCCTAGTCCTCTCATCTGCCACTTCTTCCTCATCAGGGGCCATGCCCCATTCATTTCTGTACCCCCAATGCCTGGCACACAAGTATTCAATAAGTAAAGGAGGTGGTGTCCAGTATCCTACTGACCTATTAAAACTTAAAAATACGGGGCCGGCCGAGTGGCGCATTGGTTAAGCGCTGTTTGTTTGGGTTTTTTTTGTTTTTTTTTAATAGCTGAGCCATCCTGCCACCTGTTGGCAGCTCAACGGCAACTCAGCTCGGGCTGGCCTTGAACAGCTGTTGCTCAGAGCTCAGCTTGCACTCTTGAGCGAGCTCTTAACCAACTGAGCCACTCGGCCGGCCCTCTAAGCGCTGGTTTTGGGATGCCAGCGGCCCCTGTTCGGATCCCACATGAGGGCCAGTGACACTGCTCTCTACAGCTAACAACAGCTCAACCTGGAGCTGGGCTGTGCGAGCCCCAGTGATGGTGTGGGCTGCAGCCCCTGCTGCAGTGGGCTGCCATAGGCTACAGTGAGTGGCCCGCAGCCAGCGTGAGCGGCTGGCAGCCAAGCGTGAGCTGCCAATAGCCGCGGTGAGCGACATCCAGAGGCCAGCAACCGATCTGCCTCATCCGGGAAGAGCACAATGACGATACCAACAGTGAAGCAACATCCTCCGCAACTAAACTGAAGAACAAAAAGACAGCAACTTGTCTGTTCCCCTTCCCCGATTCCCCAACGCTGTTCCTCTCCGCCAATTCCCCAATAAAAAATCTTTAAAAAAAAAAAAAAAAACGTAAAAATACGGTTAATTCAGCTGGTTAGAGCAGTGTGCTGATAACAGCAAGGTTGCTGGTTCGATCCCCACATGGGCCACTGTGAGCTCCACCCTCCCTAAAAGAGTCAACTGTACTATTGCAGCATGAAAGCAATATGTAACCAATGACCATGGTTGTTCCCCAATAAAAAAAAATTTTAAATAAATAATCACTGTGAATTCTTTCTCTACATGGAAGCTTTCCAGGCAACGTAGATGGTTGACAGTAAAAGCTTTATGTAAATGCAAATATTTAAGCAACCTGGGTGTGGAGAATTTTTTTTTTTTTACTTGAGGCGGGCAGGGATAAGAAAAATTTATAGATCCCAAGAGGATGATCTCATTTCCAACAGTCTGCAGTATGCAATACAACATTCTCTTATGTACCAAGCAGCTGGCCAATTTTTTAATGTGAAGCACAATATAAGCAAGTAAAGACACACACAGGCAAAAATACTTCTATGCCTGGTCTGAATAACAAGCTGAGTGTGTGTGTGTGTGTGTGTGTGTTGGGGGCTTGGGTTCCTCTCTCCATTAAGTGCTTGTCTTCATTACTCAACCTATTGATTCTTTATTAGTAAAAGAGGAAAAGGCAATTCAAAGCTTCATTTACATTCATAGCCTGTTCCTGAATCAACAAGAGAAAGACTGTGTCAGGTGGAATGCATGTGGATTTCAGAAATACTGGAATAATTTTCTGGCAGCAAGTCTATTTTCTCCTCTTCCCCATACACCTTTTTCTTACAGAACAAAACCAGCACTTGCAGGCTCCACGTACAGAGGGGCACAGAGGCTTCTCTAGGAAACAAGAATGCTAGGTGGAGTCGAAGGGCTCAGGATGAGAGATGCCAGACTTTTGCTTTCAGGCCCAGGAAGAATGACAGCTGCACTAGCCAGCTACTTCTTTGTGGGAGGTTCACT
Organism: Aselliscus stoliczkanus; assembly: GCA_033961575.1. NCBI lineage: Eukaryota > Metazoa > Chordata > Mammalia > Chiroptera > Hipposideridae > Aselliscus > Aselliscus stoliczkanus. Next base: position 33,932,317 of record CM066731.1, read on the forward strand.
CCAACTTTCCTTGGGCATTTTCTTTTTGGTAGTTAAGTCAATTGATTTGCTTTTAGAGTTTAATTTTCACAGAGTTGCAGAATTCCTGGGTTGAATAAGACCTCTAAAGGTCATCTAGTGCAGCCCTCCTTTTGCCCACATTTTTACAACATCCCTACCCAGTAGCCATTCAGCCTGGGCTTGAACACCTCTCCTGATGAGGAACTCATCACCTCACCACTGAAGCCCTATCTTTGGACAGCTCTGCTGTTGATGATGACAATAGCTATCATTTGTCAAGCACTTACAATATGTCAGCACTGCGCTAAGTACCTTTAAAAATATTATCTTATAGATTCCTCATGATGATTCTGTGAAGTACTATCCTCATATCATAGATGACGAAACTGAGACTCAGAGAAGTTAATTTTTCCAAGGTCACACAAGTGTATGAATGGGGGTTCAAATCCAGATCTGTCTGACCCAAAGCTCATGATCTCGACTAATTAATGACACAGTTTCCCTGAGAGAAAGTTTCTTAGTCCTCTCTTGCTGAGCTGTAGCCTCTACCTATTGTCTGTTCTTTCTGAGGGGGTGGAGGGTTGGGAGGGAGGGTCACAGAAGTCATGAATGAGATGACAGTCACTTTGGTATTTGAATGGTACAGGTACCTCAAGACTTTTTTTTCTTCCTTTATTTTTCACTTGACATTGTACTGAATTTCACCATGATGCTTTCTATTTGTTTTTATCTATTTATTTATTTATTTATTTATTTTTTGAGGGCAGTGTCACTGGCCCTCATATGTGGGACTGCACCGGGGCCGCTGGCTTTCCAAGCCAGCGCTTAACCACTGCACCACTCGGCCGGCCCAACCATGATGCTTTCTAAATCATGTTTGTCTCTATCCTTTTTCTTAAAATTTTTTTCTATAAGATAATATATGCACATGGAACAAAATTCAAACATTACAAAAGAATATATATGTGTGTGTATCTATCTATCTATCTATCTATCTATCTATCTATCTATCTATCTATCTATCTATCTCTGGAGAGAATGGATGTTAGAGGGAGCCTCTTACAAAATACATCAAAGGTAATATACTATAAAAACCATTCAGCACCATGTTTATTTCACCTAAAATATCTTGGGATTACAGCCTGAGTTACTTCATTCTTTTTAACAGTTGTATAGTATCCTATGGTATAGCTACACCATAATTTATCTACTCAGTCTCTTATGGATGGACATTTACCTGGTTCCCAATTTTTTTTTTTTTTAAGATTTTATTGGGGAATTGGGGGAGGGGAACAGCGTTGGGGTTGTTCCCAATTTTTTGATGGTACAAATAATGCTGCACAAAATACCACTGTATAAACGGCTTTGCACATATTGGTAGGATAAACTCCTACAAGTAGAATTTGCCTTTAAAATACTGCCAAATTTCCCTCGTACAGGTTGAACCAATTCAGACACTTAGAGGCAAATTTACTATAACCTATTACAGTATACCTTTGCCAACATAAGGAATCATCAAACTTTTTGATTTCTGATAATGGGAAAAAAAAAAAGGTATCATAACTTTAATCCCTTCTATACATTTTGCCTTTTTTTCTTTTATGTTTCATGCCATTTTAGAAAGGTCTTTTCTACTCTGAGATTATACAATAATTCTCTCAAGATTTTTTTCTGCAACTTGAGCAGTTTTCTTTTTTATGTTTAAACCTTTGATCCATCCCTCTCTTCCTAAAGTGCAATGTTCAGAACTAAATGTAATTCTCCAGCACAGCACAACACAAATCTTAAAAGCTTTTTCACAAGTGCTAGAGCTAAGATCTCTTCCCCATTCTGTATTTATGCATGCCTATTTATATTTATGGGAGAAGCAGAAGTGAGGGATTTGTTCCCTGAAAACACTCCAAAAAGTAGTTACTCCCAAACCAAATTAAAGCAGAAAGCCAAGTTCCGATCACTTACTCTTGCATCGTCTTCCATCCTCAGCTAGAACAAATCCCTCTGAGCATTTGCAGATGTATGAATTACCATGATTAACACAAATGTGTTCGCAGTCATGGAGGGTTGATTTGCAGACATCCTTTCCTGAGGAAAACAGAGAGAGTTGAGCAACTCCATCAGTGTAGAAATGAGCTCAAGTCAATAGTCACATCAGGCAAGTTCACAGAAGTAATGCATTTTGTAAAAATCTATCTCTGTTTAAACCTCCTTTAAAAAACACCTGGGCCAGTGGAGTGGCTCAGTTGGTTAAGTGCTTGCTCAAGAGTGTGAGCTGAGCTCTGAGCAACAGCAGTTCGATGCCCAGCCCGAGCTAAGCAGCCGCTGAGCTGCCAACAGGTGGCAAGATGGCTCAGCTAAAAAAAAAAAAAAATCTTTTTCTGTCTAATACTGAGGACAGGGCATGGTGAGGGAAACACTTCTCTCAGAAAGCTCTGCTACTGGGTTTTGATTTTTCCTAAGCTAGTGCTTTTTTTCCCTGTAGACTTCCCAAACACTCCAGTTTTAATAGCTCAATGAACACTTCTCATGGGTGAGGTACTTTAAATTCTTTAAAGTAGTTACAGCACTTTAGTCTTCATAACATACTGTGAGAAGAGGAAGGCAGGAATAATTACACCCAACTTATAAATGAAAAAACTCAAAAAGTTTCAGAGTTGCCCAAGGTCATGCAGTAAATTGATGACACAGCTGAGGCGTGACATCTCCTGAGTACTTCTTCTCCACTGTGTGAAAGCCTACTGTTCCTTTCTGTCATTTGCTCCCTAAAAGGGGAAACTTCTGACAAAATTGGAATCGATGTACTACATATACTTCTAGGAAGTGAGAATGGAGAGATTTGATTTAGCAGTCAAATTCCAGAGGTAGAAGTTGTACCTATTGAGCAACAAATGTGCTGAGTGAATAAACGGTGCATGTACGTATGCTTGCATTTATAGAAATAAAAGCATGAACAAATGGCTTGGGCAAACAAATGAGCAAACCTATAGACATGGTCTCTACAGAAGGGACACCGCAGTGTGAAGGCAAAACATAGGATCGTGCAGGAAGCCCTGCAGAGTTAGGCCAGGGTCCCACGGGCTTCCTAAGAGTCAGTTGTTCCAACAGAACTTCTCGCTAAAGTTAAGTGCCCTTCTTCCTGGTGGAAAAATGAGAGCAGTGCATTCCAAATCCAACCCAGCTTTGTTGTCATGTGAAGTGACCCCAGTTATCTCAAAGGAGTCTGAGGAAATTCCCAAAAATCAATCTCAAAGGCAAGTGAATTTATTTTATCTTGACCAAAAACGGGCCATTTTACCCACTGGAACAGTGTTACAAAAGCAAGTACACAGTGTCAAACCCCCCAAAGTAGGGATTAACAGCTCAGAATCTCACAGTGGAGAAAAAAATCCTGCCGTGTGCTCTTCTAATGCCTCACTGAACTAGTGTCTCCTTGTCTTTCTCTTCTTGTGAGTGCTGTGATGGTTAATTTTATGTGGTAAAGTGCTTAGCTGTTAGGTCAAACTGCAGTCTAGATGTTGCAACTGAAGGTGTTTTGTTAGATGAGATCAACATTTAAATCAGTAGGCTGAGTAAATCAGATTATCTTCCATGGTGGTTGGGCCTCATCCAATCAGTAGAAGGCATTAAGGGGAAAAAAAGAGATTGAATTCTCCCAAGGAAGATTTCTTCAAGCAGATTGTTTTTGGATTAGAGCTGCAACATCAGCTCTTCCCTGGGTCTCCAGACTGCCTGCCTACCCTGCAGATATATAGACTTGACAACCCCCATTATCATTCTCTCTCTCTCTCTCTCTCTCTCTCTCTCTCTCTCTCTCTCACACACACACACACACACACACACACACACACACACAAATACACACATGTATACATCTTGTTGGTTCTGTTTTTCTGGAGGACCCTAATACACCTTCTAAGTAAACTCTCAGAGTCTGTTCTGAGTGATGTGTAGAAGCAAATGATGGAACTGACAAATAAAACCCACAGAAGATCCCTTCATCCCCTCTACCCTTACTTATAAGGTTTTCCAAGAAGAGAAAGCACTGTAATGATCCTTTGATCCTCCAGTGATTGTTGGCAGAGAGTCTACTTTAGTCCCATGACTAGCCAGGCACTGTGCTAGGCTCTGAGCACCCATACAAATCTTGTGGAGAGGGCCAACAGCTGGGAAAAAATGAAAAGAAGCAAAGAGCCTGACAACTCAGTAACTTGACTGAGAAATTCCTAAGAACTAGGGGCCTACTGTATTGATCACTATCAAAACATTTCAAAGCACCTAAGGCTGGAACTTGTAATTATGACATTAACTGTAAAGGAAGATGTTAAGGATTGAATGAAGCTATAAAACCACCCAAGTCCCACAGATGGACAAGTTCATTTCTACCTAAGAAGCCACTTATTTCTGCAGCGTTTCCCATCCTCAGCAAGCTGGAAACCATCCAAGCACTTGCATATGTACGACTTGCCACTGTTCACACAAATGTGTTCACAGCCATGGTCTACTGCTTGGCAGACATCTTTCCCTGAGGACAGCAGAGTAAGTTAGAACAATTTCACCAACATAAAATTTCCCCAGGCTTCACCTCAGAGGATCCATCCAACTCAGCCCCCAGACTCCAGGGGCCCTTGAACTCAGTGATATATGGGGAAGAAGGTGAAATTGAGGGTGACGTTCAGTGGTTCTAATTTGAGCTAACTCTTCAAACTTCCTCACTATAATCACCATCCTCATTCACCAGCACCTACTTCAGTGTCTCATATAAATGCAATCCATCACCAGCTTTCTGCAGACAGTTTCTGTTATCAGAAAGGAAACACTTTTGGTATGATTACTTAGGAGATTAAACCTCAATTTATATTAGCAGCACTGAAATCTAATTTTGGCTTTATCCCTGACATATTTTGTGACTTGGAAGAATCACTTAACCCCTTGGAGCCTTACCTTTCCTGTCTGATACATGAGAATAATAATTCCAGCTACCCATCTTTTCTTCAAATATGTCAACATGAGTTGCCCTTTGTAAAGTGCTTTGAGAAGCTTGAGAAAAAGATGATTCATAGGATGTAATCATTTACTCTGGGTTACACACTCCCCTTTGGTTATACGAAGTGTGCTCAAACAATACAGTGAATGTTTAAATAAAAAACTTTAGGGCTGACCAAGTGGAGCAGTGGTTAAGAGCTGGCCTGGGATGCCAGTGGCCCCAGTTTGGATCCCACATATGAGGGCCAGTGACACTGCCCTCTAAAAAAAAAAAAAATTCACATAAATAAAAACTTTATTACAGTAAAAGACACATTGCCATTAATTCCCCTCAAAATACTCCCCTCACTTCGAGTACACTTATCCCATCCTTCTTGCCACTTTCTGAAGCAGTTCTGGAAATCTTCTTTCGTGAGTGTCTGTAGTGGTGCTGTCGTGGCTGCCTGGATATCCTGAATCATTTTGACTTTGGGGAAGAGCCAGAAGTCACATGGTGCCAGATCTGGTGAATAAGGTGGATGAGGACTCACCATAATATTTTTATTTAACAGAAATTGCCATATACCAGAAGCGATGTGTGACACGAAATGTTATCATGATGAAGGATGATTTATGGCACACTTTAAAATACACCTTCTCTCAACCATAGTTCACATCCAACTGACTGCACCGAACAAGTTGAAACTTGTCACACACTGTTATTAAGGTTCAGCACACTGCTTCCCATATCAAAGATCCCTGTCTTTCTGTTGGATGTCACTTGGAAGCAGCATTTTCTGTATTTGTTGATCAGGACGGAAAGGATCTGTGTCACTCATTGCTTCTGGTACGGTAATTTCTGTCAAATAAAATACTACAGTGTGTCCTCATCCACCTTATTCACTGGATCTGGCACTGTGCAACTTCTGGCTCTTCCCTAAAGTCAAAATGACCATGAAAGGTAAACATTTTGAATCAATTCAGGACATTGAGGCAACCATGATAGTGCAACTAAAGAAGCTCATGAAAAAGAACTTCCAGAACTTCAAAAAGTGGCAAGAACAGGGCTGACCAGGTGGCACAGTTGGTTAAGAGTGTGAGCTCTGAGCAACACTGTTGCCGGTTCGATTGCCACATGGGCCAGTGAGCTGCGCCTGAGCTGAGCTGCCGACAGGCAGCCAGATGGCTCAGCTGGTGAGAGCGAGTGCTATTAACAACTTTGCAGGTTAGACTCCTGCATGGGATGGTGCTGCGCCCCCATCACCCGCAACTAAGATTGAACATGGCACCTTGAACTGAGCAGCAGCTCAGCTGGTGAGAGTGCATGCTCTTAACAATAAGGTTGCTGGTTCGACTCCCACATGGGATGGTGGGCTGCGCGACCCTGCAACTAGATTGAAAGAGGCGAATAGACTTGGAGCTGAGCTTGGGCCCTCCACAACTAAGATTGAAGGACAACAACTTGACTTGGAGCTGATCGGTCCTGGAAAAACACAATGTTCCCGTTCCCCAATTCCCCAACACTGTTCCCTTCCCCAATTCCCCAAAAAATCTTAAAAAAAAAAAAAAAAAAGTGGCAAGAACAATGGGATAAGTGTGTTCAAAGCGAGAGAGAGTATTTTGAGGGATATTAATGGAATGTATCTTTTACTGTAATAAAATGTTTTTAAATTTAAACATTCACCATATTTTTTTTATCACATGTGTCTTGGCCCCATCTAAGAGGCTTTATTTTCTGAGACATAAGAATGGCCTCATCATAAGGTGGTCTCTATGAGGAATTTGTGCTACCAGAAACAACAAGAATATTAGAAATAAAGAAACAGAGGCTCAGAGAACTTAACCAACTTGCCCAACTAATAAATGACAGAGACAGAAGTTGATAGAATCTTGGATTACAGACAGTACATCTTTCCACCAGAGCACACTGCTAAATAGCTGCTGCTTGCCACAGGACATAAAAGAGCAGTTTCAGTTATAGCTCTAGCAGTGACTTTTTTCATTTGTGCATTTGTTGTTTTCTTTTTTATTGTTTAGGACAGTTTTAAACTAATAGAAAATTGAATATAGTACAGAATGTTCCCATAAACCCCCATACCCATTCTTTCATTAGTGTAATACATGATATAATTAATGGACCAATATTGATACATCAACTAATATCAACTAGAGTCCATATTTTATTTACATTTCACTTAACATCATTTTTGTGACCCAAGATCCCATCCAGGATCCCACATGACATTTGGTGGTCATGTGGCAATGGCTTTTGAGAGATCAGTATGATGGATATATCATGCAGAGGCCAGGCATAGTAATGTAAGCCAACTCCAATAAAAACTTACTTCTGCAGGTTTTCCCATCTTCTTGGAGTATATATCCTTCAAAGCACTGGCACACAAAAGAGTCTTCCCTGTTTACACATGAATGTTCACAGCCATGGTCCCCCAAAGCACAAGAGTCCAATTCTGAGAACCCAAGTGGAATTTGAGAAACAGATGAAGGAAACAATTCAGACATTGGTGACTTATTCAATCTTAAAAGACATTTTAGACACCTTAAATTAAAACAGTATCTAATTCCATAGTGCACATTTCAACATCAAAAGAATGTCTATGAGCAAAAATTCTTAATATATAAAATGCACATAAATAAAACAATATCATCATCTCATAGGAAAAATGAACAAAAGACATGAAAAGACAATTTACAAAAGGAGAGATACAAATGGCCTAGAAACATTAGAAAGTAAGTTCAACTTCATTGGTTATCATATAATGTAATATCAACTTATCTACATATCTACTTAGGTTTTGCATGTATGTGTCACACTTAGATCATCCATTCATTCATCTGTTCGTTCAGTCAACAATATTTCATGAGTCCCTACTCTATGAGTCAGGCACTCTTTTCAGCTCTGGTGATACAACAATGAATAAAACAGGGTTTTTGCTTTGGTGAAGCTTACTTTGGTGGCAGGGGTGGGAGGGAAGAGGCGGGGAAGACAATCAGTAGACAGACAAATATATATGTCAGATGGGGAAAAGTGCTTTGGAGAAAAAGCAGGCTAAGGGGGATAAAGCATGCCGGCCGGGTTGGGGTATGGGGCTTGCTTGTCATTTTTCATGTTGCAGTCAGATATGTTAACACTGAACAGAGCCCTGAAGAAAGAGAAGAGTGAATGTATGGTATTTGGGAAAGAATAGCACCCCGAAGAAAGAATTTGCAAACTGCAGAGGTAGGAGTATGCTTGGCATGTTTCAGGAAAGGCAAGGAGACCAGTGTGACCAAAGCAACTGGAGCCTGGCAGAGAATGATCAAGAACAGACCACACGGGATTCAGAACGAGTTTACTGGATCTGAGTGAGAAAGAGTCACTGAAGGGTTTTGAGCAGTGGAGTGGCATGATCTGATCTGGTAAGGATGTAGCACAGAGAGCTAGAAGAAGCCTACTGCAGTAATCCTGGTGGCCCAGACCAGGGTGGGAGAGGTGGTCAGACTGTGGCCATATTTTGAAGGTAGACCTGCTGATGGGCTGATATGAAGAGTCCATCTTCACATGGATATGACACATTTCTGAGAGTCAACTCAATCATTTCAGATGGAGTAGTTCTACAATGGATATGCATTGACTTTATTAAGCGAAGGTGCTGGTGTGCATAATCACATTTATAATCAGACAGAGACCATGCACTTTTTTCTAAGGCATTTTTGCAGTTTTGGAAGGAAGATATGAGAACCAACCTGTGGGTTAGTTAAGACACCCATTGTTGTTCTCATTTACCAGTCAGGGGAAAAAAGGTTTGGGAAGGTGAATGGCTTGCCAAGACCAATTGCTAGTAAGTGATAGCATCAGACTAAAAATGTAATCTTCTGACAATGAATCCCATGTTGTGCTCAACTGCACTGCATTGCTATATTCTAAGGTAAGCTTTCAAACATGAAGGGAATTTTGCCTGTCTTCCTTTGAGCAGACACACTTCCAAAATTCTTGAACAATGGGAAAGTGTTGTTAATAGAAATTGTAACTGCAAAAGAGAGTCAGAGTTGGATGCTCCTGTGGCTCTAAATAGGACTTACTTCTCTGGGCACAGTCTAGAGTCATTATTATCCCAGAACATTTCCTCACGTAGTTTTGAATGGAAATACAATTGAGTGATCCACAATACAGACAGTTGGCTGGCTGTGGAGGTGAGCATTTTTTTCCCCCACCATGAATTTATACTAAGAATACTCTATTTTCCAAGATAATAAAATAGCTATAACTCTTTTAGGCCAGGCTTGTCAAGCCATAATCCAGACAGAACTCCCTGAGCACACTCCTTCTTTCTAGAGCTTCCCCATGCTCCATCCTGTCCTCTCAACTTCAGCTCAGGCTTTCATCTTGAAGAACGTGGGTGAGTCACACAGACCCTGAAGGGCCACTGACACCCAAGCTTTCCTGAGCCATGGTGGTCTGAGCCTGAGCTGGCTGAAAGGTGCTGCTTTCTGTATCAGGAGCCTGCTGAGAGCCCAAAGCCACTGTCTGCAGGGGGCCTGTCTTCACCCTTGGCTGCAGATTATCCTGGAGTTCCCAGCCCACTTTCTGAGTCCTCCTGGGCTTTCACATAGTAGCTGTTTGGCATTTTTGTTGTGTGTGTGCTTTATTTATTTATTTATTTTAAAGATTTTATTGGCGAATTGGGGGAGGAGAACAGCGTTGGGGAATCGGGGAAGGGGAACAGACAAGTTGCTGTCCTTTTGTTCTTCAGTCTAGTTGAGGAGGACATTGCTTCACTGGCCCATGTTGGTATTGTCATTGCGCTCTTCCTGAATGAGACAGTTCAGTTGCCGGCCTCTGGATGGTCGCTCACCGCGGCTATTGGCAGCTCACGCTGGCTGCCGGCCACTCACTGTAGCCTATGGCAGCCCACTGCAGCAGGGGCTGCAGCCTACACGGTTGCCAGGGCTCGCACAGCTGCTGTAGAAGGCAGTGTCACTGGCCCTCATATGTGGGATCCGAACCAGAGCCACTGGCATCCTAAAACCAGCTCTTAACCACGGCGCCACTTGGCCAGCCCATCGTGTGTGTGCTTTAAAAGCATGTGGAGAGTCTGGGTTTTTAAACTTTCCCCTCCTCACTCCCTTGGACCATCTGTTCAAGAGAGAGGAGGGCAGTGGTGATTCTTCAACCTTGGATGAGCACCAGAATCACCTGCAGAGACTTTTTTTAAAAGGTAAAACAGGCACCAGATTCAAATTCAAACATATTAAAGGACATACTTCCCCTATAGAGGGGTATCTGGCAAGATCTACCAAAATTACAAACTGTACCTTTAACCCAGCAACTTCCCTTCTGGAATTCTCTCCTACAGATACCTTTGCACCAGATGAAGGGCTATGCTTTCAAGTTATTCATTCATTACAACATCGTTTGTAATGACAAGGGGGAAACAACCCAAGTGTCCAGCAACAGGGGACTAGCTATATAAATGTTCCACACACTGAGACATTAGGCAGCTGTAAAAAGAATCAGGAAGTGCTCTGTGTAATGAGAGGAAGAAATCTCCAGTAAATATCATTGAATCAAATTAAGAAGTCATAGAATGGAGTATATGGTACACCATTTTTTTTTTTTGCATGTTTAAGGAAAGGGAGGAAATAAAAACATTTGCATTTGCTTTTATTCACATAAAAAAACATGAAGGACAAATAATAGATTAATAAAAATGGTATGTTAGCTATCTGCTGCTATGTAACAAGTTACCCCAAATTTAGCAGCTTAAAACAACATATTATCTCACATAGTTTCTGAGGGTCTGGAGTCCAGGAGTGGCTTAACTGGGTGGTTGTGACTCAGAGTCCCTCATGAGGCTACTACAGTCAAGATGTCATCTGGAGTTACAGTGATCTCAAGGCTCAGTTGGAGCTAGAGGATCTGCTTCCCAGCTCACTCGCATATTCACTGGCAGGCCTTTCAGTTCCTCAATGGCTGTTGGCCAGAGGCTTCAGTTCCTCACCATGTGGGCCTTTCTAACATGGCTTCCCCCAGAGTGAGTGATCCAAGATGTGAGAGAGCACCCAAGACAGCAGCCACAATGTCTTCTATAACTTAATTTGAGAAGTGACATTCATCAATGCTTCCAGATCCTATTGGTCATACTGGCCAACAGTGAAGGAAGCGACTATACAAGTAAGTGTATGAATACCAGGAGATGGGGATCACTGGGGACCATCTTGGAGGGTGACTACCACCAGTTATTGAAAGGAGGTGGAGGTAGGGGATGGCATGGCTGGGCAAGAGTGGGAGCAAAACTTAACGTATTTTTTTTTGGTATTGTTTTGATTTTTGAACCATGTGGACCTCTTACTATTCTAAAAATAAAATGAAATTTAAACAAAAATCCTTAATGCAAAACAAAAGGTTCACAGTTACAAGTATACCTTTCTCTCACCTTTGACATCTTACATCATTATTTTTAAAGACTGCACTATTAACCATTTAACCAGTCTCTTACTGGATGGGCATTTAGGTGGTTCCTAGTCTTTTGGTACCACAAGCATTACTGCAATAGATATTCTTGTGCACATAGTTTGGCATAGAATGTGAGGGCATATATGAAAGATAAACATCCTGAATTGGAAATGCCTAGTTAAAGGATATAAACATTTAAAGCTAATACACAGATCCAAATTGTCCTCCAAAGATGTTACATTAATTAATATAAAATAGTCTCTGTTTCAGGGGATCTAGGGATTTTGGATGTTTTAAAAGCCCCACAGGGCCGGCCAAGTGGCACAATAGTTAAGAGCTGGCTTGGGGCGCCAGTAGCCCTGGATCGGATCCCAATGAGGGCCAGTGACACTGCCCTCTAAAAAAAACAAAAAAAACAAAAACAAAAACAAAAAAACCCCACAGATGATTCCAATAAACCAGGGTGAGATGCTGGTGGTGGTTCCAGCCTTATGTTCAGAGACCTTCCCAAGTGTCCAGATTATTCTGCACCTCCACCATCATGAACCAAATGCTACCATCTTTCTCTGGGGCTGTTGCATCTCCTGCTAACTGGTTTCCATATACCCATTTTCACCCCCTCCAGTCCACCGCCTACCTCAGCCTGAGTCCCCTTTCCAAAATGTAAATATGCTCACACCACTCCTTCCCTCTGCCTGAGATCCTTTAATGTTTTCTGAGAGTCTTGGGATGAGACACAGTATCCTTAGCAAGGTTTGCAGGACCTGCCCTGACGCCTCATCTGGCCAGCTTTCCCCTAGCTCTGAGCACTTTCTTTCAGTACCTCAGTATTTGAGTACTTAGCCAGGAGCCTCCCATCACAGAGCTCTGGACAGCCATTCCTCTACCTGGAAAACTCCTTTCTCTTTTACCACCACCAGATGTCTTCCCTGACCTCCTGGCACAGGGCCTCAAAGTATCAGACACCAGCCCCTTCGGTAGTATCACAGTTGTCACTGAACCCTTAGTATGTGGTTGGTTTGGGTCTGTGCCCACCTCCTCACTGGAGTGTGCTCCCATGGACTCTGATCTCCAAGAGACCATGGAATATATCTGGCCTTCTGTCCTTACCCACCAGCACCTAATTTAATGCCTGGCACACAAGAGGCCCCAGTAAATACCCATTGAAGAAAAGGAAACATTTCCTCAGTTTTCCACTCTGAAAACTGAGAGAAACTACAACCACTTCCCAGGGTTTTGGTGCAGATGTTTTAAATGAGAACCAGTGGGGTGTGGATGCTAGTGGTCAGCAGGGCTTCTACTCTCTCCCACACACCTAGCTTGCAGAGTGCACAATTCATACCTGTTCAGCAAAAATGTTCAGTTTTTGCATGTCAGGGACCTTCTGGGTCACTCATAAATTAATGAACCACACATAGTAAATTAGAGAATGCCAGGCCAGCTGAGCATCTCAGTTGGTTAAGAGCGTAAACTGTGAGTCACAGTCACAGGTTCGATTCCCACATGGGCCATTGAGCTGCACCCAAGCTGAGCTGCCCCTGAGCCAACAGGTGGCAGGATGGCTCAGCTGGTGAGAGCATGTGCTCCTAACAACAAGGTTTCCAGTTCGACTCCTTTATGGGATGGTGGGCTGCGCCCACCTGCAACTAAGATTGAATATGGCACCTTGAACTGAACAGCCGCGAGCTGCCAAACGGTGGTCGGATGGCGACTGGACTTGGGAGCTGAGCTAGCTGCGCCTTCCACAACTAAAATTGAAGGACAACTTGGCTGTTCCCCTTCCCTAGTTCCCCAACACTGTTCCCCTTCCCCAATACCCCAATAAAATCTTTTTTTTAAAAATTTAGAGAATGCCAAAGTTGTACCCTAGTTAACTTCCTGACCATAGGCTCTGGCTGCTTTATACTCACCAAGTCTGGAAACCAACTTGGAGTCAGCTTTTCTCCAGAGCCAAAGGTACTCTCCTCTAGGAAAGTACTTCAGTGGGTCCCTAACAGGCAAAGAGAGTCACCATCCCTGGCTCACTATGATGGGATGCCTTAGCCTGCGGAGAATGGTGGGCATCCCAGCAGGAGTTCATTCATTCAGCAAGTGTTTATGTAGCACTTACACTGTGCCAGGCACTGTCCTTACTTTTGGGCTGAAACAGACCTTGGAAATGAATTAACTGGTCCAACCTTTTCATTTTTTAGAGTTGAGGAAACTGGTGGCCAGAGAGGGAAAGTAACTTTCCTAAGGTTCCTTAGTCTGCAGAGGTGAACTGTGTCAGCTCTGCTGGGGCAGAGGTGTGATTAGATTACAAATCTATCACTTCTGAGTTCCCTGGTCCAGTTGTACATCCAGTCAGTGGTCATTCTAGCCTAGCAGGGTCTGCTCACACAGGCTGATACATTCTCAGAAGACAAATCAAAATGGTTTTCTCAATGGAGACCAGGCCTCCAAATAGTTTAATGCAACTCTAAAGGCTGTAGATGATCTGTCCCATCTCTCACAAGTCTCTCTCTTGCACTCAAAACTCAATATTCAGCACAACCTTTGGACCTGGGTTTCCACGTGCTATTTCCTGTGCCTCAAAAGAGCTCTACCCTCAGTCCATCAGGTGGTGTCGCAAAATACCACACACTGGGTGGCTGAGGACAGCGGAAATGTATTGCTCACAATACTGGAGACTGTAAGTCCGAGATCAGGGTGCCAGCATGGCTGGGTGAGAGCACTCCTGAAGGTCAGACTTCTTGTTGTATCCTCACATGGGGGAAAGGACCAGGAAGCTCTGTGGGACCTCTTTTATAAAGGCACTAACCCCATGCATGAGGGCTCCACACTCAGGCCCTAATCACCTCCCAAAGGCCCCACCTCCTAAAACCATCACTTTTGGAGGGTTAGGGTTTCAACATATGAATTTTGGGAGGACACAAACCTTCAGTCCATTATACCCTCCATCTCTGGCTAGTTCACTCCATCAATCTCTAGGTGTCAGATCAAACATCTGTTTCTTAGGAGACTTTCTCTAGGCTAGGTGACAGTCTCCCTGTCACATGCTCCTGTGGCATCTCTTCTACACACAACTCTCATCACACGGAATGGATGATAGGCCTTTAATATCTTTCTTCTCTGAGTATGTTAAACTCTGTCAGGACAGAAACTGAACCTGCATCAACTCCAGGGAGGCACACAGCCAGCAAGACATGCCCCGCACACTTCAGATACAGAGTAAATGCTTGTGGAAAATGAGAATAAATGGACCAAGAGCTTAAGGAAGCACCTAGACTTAAATCCACAGATGACAGTGAGGACAGATTCAACTGGGCACCATCACTGAAATGAAATGGATGACAGGACTTATGAGAAATCTCAGGATGCAGGAAGAAAGCATTTTCCCTTTAAAAGAAGGATCCTCTTCCGTTCACACTTGAGGCAGGTCCACACACTTAATTAAACCTCATCATGAATGGGGACTGCGATTTGTGACCAGGATGATCAAAAGTTTCAGGAGATAGTGCAGGGTTTTAGGGCCCCTCTGACAGCCTTGGATGCTGATACAGACTGTGCTGCCCACATCTGGATTCCACATCTGGTAAGTCACATATGTCTGCGGTACGACAACCATGGGGTAATGTGTTCCGTGGACTTGCACCTCTGTGGTGTTGACAAACAGCAATTCTGTGTCTGAGGCTCCACACAGGAGGTTATTAAAACCAACCCCAACCCCAGAAAGAGAAAGCCACAGTAGCTGCCTGCCTAGAGTGTAACCAAGGCCAGAAGATAGAATGACACTGTTTTCCGGCTTTTTTTTATAATAAAACTTGAAGCAGCCAATCATTTGCTAACTCTGTGGAGACTTTCTCAGACAAACCAAGAAGCAGCTGAAATGAGGCATACTTTTAGAGAGCATCTCACTCACTCTGGGCAAGAAATCCTGAATCAGGGGACGTGGGTTCTTGTCCTGACTCTGCCAGTAACCCCCAGGGCCAACTTGGAGGTGCCTATTTCCTCCCTGTGCCTGTTTTCCACAAAAGAAAGGGAAGACTTAGGCCGGCCGAGTGGCGCGGTGGTTAAGCGCTGGCTTGGGAAGCCAGCGGCCCCAGTTTGGTCCCACATGTGAGGGCCAGTGACACTGCCCTCAAAAAAAAAAAAAGAAAGGGAAGACTTCTAAGCTTCCTACTGTTCCATCAAATCTATAATGTGAATACACGAGGGGGAAAGTGAACTTCTTCCCTGCTACAGACACTGAACTGTGTCACCCCAAAGCTGTAGGTGGAAGCCCTACATCCCCATGTGATGGTATTTGTTGGTGGAGCATTTGGGAAGGAATTAGGCTTAGATGAGGATTGGGGACCCCAAGAGGGGATCAGTGCCCTTATAAGAAGAGACAGCAGAGAGCTTGCCCTCTCCGCCATGTGAGGACACAGAGAGCAGGCAGCTATCTGCAAGCCACAAAGAAGGTTCTCACTGAACCTGACCCCACTGGCTCCTCGATCTTGGACTTGCAGCCTCCGGAACTGCGAGAAAATAAATTTCTGTTGTTTAAGCCACCCAGTCTATGGCATTTTGTTACAGCAGCCCAAGCATATTCCAACACTCCATTTGCCCTGCTCACAGCTTCTTCTGTCCTTTGAAGTCAAGCTGGGGGGCGGCATCAGGCCTCGACAGGCCATCACAGACTGCCTGTGGTGGGGGAGCCTGACTGGAATTCGCAGTAGTCTATGTTTGTGGCTCAGATCACCGCCTATGCCCTTCACCTGTCAGAGGAAGGGGGTCTCTGGAGGGTATCCTTGGGCTCCTGAGTCTGACCCTCCCAGGGTGACCCATCTCTGGGGCCCCTCCAGAGTATCTTAGGGCTTTCTGGCAATTTACAGGTTCCCAACGCACTTCGATGAATGTCTCTCTCTGTTCCACGTGGTGACTCTGACAGAGAGGCAGAAAGGATCACTCCCAGTTTACAGTTGAGCAATCAGATCCACAGAGGGTCAATTCCCTGGGTCAGGGTGGAAGCAACAAGATTTGAAGCCAGTCTTGGGGCTCCTAGTTCAGTATTCTTTCTACTCTACCACATTATTTCTTAGATTATGTACAGAGAGCCAAGGGTGAGGTCTGGACAGGAGAGCCTATGGCAGAGAGGTCCAGACCCAGCCTGCAGAGGGTGGGGGAAAGGAGTTTTACAGAGGGTGTTCCCCATGGGGGCGGGGGGGTGATGTCAGACATAGGCTGGGTTTCCACTAGCAGGGGTGGGATAGAGGAGTTGTCCTAACTGGAGGCAGAGTGGTCTGGGGGTGCAGCATCTGCTCAAAGAACAGGGGCCCTTACCTCCTGAAGAACCAGAGGGATCAGGGAAAACTTGGGGTAGAACTCAGAGGTGGAAAAAGGGGTTCCATGACATTGCCAAACCAAGGAGTGAGACTGGAAATTTATTTTGGACGACAGTGCAAGGTCACTGACAGTTACTGAGCAGGGAGTGGACCCTGTGCCAAAAACCACAGAATAAAAAGGTGGTCTCTGACCATTCTCTCACTCATTTAACTTTATTGTGCACCTCCCATGGGCCAGTCTGGGCTGTGTATTCTGTACACATCTAGCCAATAGAGTCTTTCCTGATACAGCGATGCCCTTGTGAAAGGTCTATCTCTGGGAAATTTGCAGGGGCGGAAGAGGCAGCTGCAGGTCATAGAAGAGACTACCCCGTTCCCCTCCCTACCTCATCCCCAATCTGCATCAATGCCCCCAAGACAAAGATGGCTCCTAGGGAGAATCAGAGCAATCAAAGGTTGGGGTCAAAGGGCAGGAGGAAGGGAAGACAGGCCTCACTCCAGAGGGCAGAGAGTCCAAGGTGCCTGCAGGGTTATAAGGGTAACAGTGCTCACTTAGTTCCAGGGCCCTGGCAACTTGGGCCTGCTCTGCATGCTTCAGAGACCCTTCTGGAAGTTGAGTGAAGGATTCTTCAGGCCATCTGCTAGCAAGGCTCTGAGTGGAGGCTGATTTCTTTTTTTTTTGAGGGCAGTGTCACTAGTCCTCATATGTGGGACCCGAACCAGGGCCGCTGGCTTCCGAAGCCAGTGCTTAACCACCGTGCCACTCAGCTGGCCCGAGGCTGCTTTTATGAAGGGCCAAAGACACCCTTCCTTCCTTATCCACAGCCCTTTTCCAAAAAGGTGCAGTCATATCATCAGGTTCTTTGTCATCTGGAATAGAGCTGGAAAACATATATCCCAACCCCCAATTAACTATGGACATACTGAAAACAGCCTATTATTATAGGACAGGGCGGCCAGACTGAATCATCCTGGAGCAGACAGAAAGCCTTCAATTAGGGGATAGCTCAACACATACGTATCAGCTGGTGGGGAAAATGCATCTCTTAGGTCCCACTGTTCCCTGAGGATAATTCTAACCAATCTGATCATCTCACAACTTTTCATATTGTCACAACCACATATAAACATACACATATGAAAATTTACTTCCAATTGCATTGTTGAACATTTACTCATATGAATGAAGTCACTGTACCACTAGTTACAAACATACTTTAAATGAGAAAATGGGCAACATTTAAAAGTGTCAGTGGCATAACCCAGATGTGGACCTGGGTGATGGGTGGGGACAAGCAACTGTGAGAAAAAGGGGCAGAATTTGTTGAGAAGGGCTGTGAGAATTTCTTAGAAGGCCTACAACCATCTTACAGTCAGCTCTTGGTGATCACAGGGGGAGGACATATAAAGGGCATGAATAATCGAAGACGATGGAGAATTAAAACAAACCAATAAAAAACTGTGTATGTAGCTTTGGCATGCTGCCAGATGTTGATGCAATCTGAGACACCCACCCTCTTTCTACACCCCCCAGTGCCCACACCCTCCCCATGCTGCCTGGGGCAGCAGTCCAGGATGCAGCTGGGCAGGCAGCCACAAGCCAACTAGAAAACGGATAACCCATTTGCCAAGACTCTAGAATCTGTCTCAAACGAGGGAACCATTTCTCGCAGGCTGTACAATTAGAGAGGCACACCCAGCTATGCAGTCAGCTCACCTGCCCATGTGAATAGATCATAGAAAAAGGTGGATAAATTAGGTTGTGGCCACAACTGTATCAGTGGTCAGGGAATTTGACCCTCTAATGAGAAAGACCAGGACCGGCCAAGTGGCGTGGTGGTGAAGCACTGGCTTGGGAAGCCAGCGGCCCTGGTTCGGTCCCACATATGAGGGCCAGGGACACTGCCCTCAAAAAAAAAAAAAAAAAAAGAAGCAGAAAGACCAGCAGGATGAGGAAGGTAAATTAGTCTTTTTCCTCCCTTTTCTGATCCCTTTTCTCAAAATGACTATTTTTTCAAGTCTTTATCTTTGTCCACTTGGAAATAAGATCGCACAGCAGAAAACCGCATTCTTGAATGAAGGAGAGAGAAAAGTCTGGGAGTTTTTTCCTGCTTTTTTTTTTTTCCTCTTTCTTTTTTTTGATTTAATGGAGACTGAAGTTGGGACCAGCTGCAAAGAAGAATGTACCCAGGAGACATCACTGCCAACCTCACCATCTGCTGCCAGATTATCAGGATAGGGGGAGGGAAGGTTTCTAAAGAGCCTCTCCTTCTCCCAGAACTGACTCTAGAGTCACACAGACCAGAGTTTGAAGCCACCATGTAATAGCTGGTAACCTTAGGCTCTTTACTTAATCTGAGCTACAGTTTCTTCACTGCAGGATGGGGATTCCACTGGGTTGCAAGAACCGAGAATGCCTGTGCTTAGCGCAGTGCCTGCACGGAGTCAGCAGTCAGTAAGAGATCCGAGGTATTATTTTTGTGGACCCCGCCTGGCTGCCACTTCTAGCCAGATTGAAGGGGTAGAGGAATGAGAGCTAAGAAATAGGGCTCTGTCCAGTTTCAAAATGACCACGAGGCAGACTGGAAATAGGAACAGCCATCTCAGGGAACTGGAAAAGAAAGGCAGGGGGCGGGCGAGCAGTACGAGGGCTCATGTCACTGAGAGAGGCCTTTCCGCACATTTACTCCGGCCAGCAAAATTCCGGGAACAGACGCACAGACACTACCTGTCTGGCATTGCACCCCACCGCGGATTGCCCATGCGAAATCCCGTTTGTCGCCAGACCTCAGAACACTCACTGGCACAGGTCTTCCCATCACTGCGGAGCGCGTGTCCCTCGGGACACTGACAGGCGAAGGATCTGTCCGTGTTGACGCAGGAGTATTCGCAACCATGGTCGCTCAGCAAGCAATAATCAGCCCCTGAAAAACGCAACCGCCAGGCGAGATTGTCAGCAAAGACTCAGGGCTACCGACGATCGGAATCGAGCTACCCATCATGCTTTCCTACCCCACCTCACCCCCAGGCATGCAGTCCCCAGAAGACATCCCCAATGTCTCCACAGAGCAAAGAAAGAGGCAAAGAGAAGTGGGGACCGTGACCTGCTGTCCTCTGCAGCGCTCACATTTTGCACTCCTGTTGCAAATCTCTTCCCTATCAGAAAAGTGCGGAGGGGGGACTCACGGGAGCAGGTCTTGAGGTCCTCGTTGATGACGAAACCTTCCGAGCACTGGCAGACGAAGGACTCCTCGGTGTTCAGACACAGTTGCTCACAGCCATGGTCCTGCTCTGCGCAGTGATCCACCCCTGCGGGTGTCACACACAAAAACATAAAGTAACAGGAAGGGGCAGCACCCACCAACATCGGGGCATTAAAACACCAGATCTCCTAGGAAGGAGTCCCTGAAGAGCCATATCACTTTATTTCTACCCTGTGCAATTGGCCTCTGGGAAATCAGCCTTGTTTGGTTGTCATTCCATTTTTTTGCAAAGTAAAGCACCTACAACTCCTGTGTTGGTGTTAATGACAGCAGTCCTGTGTGCTGGGGCCTCCGCACCAGAATCTGCAATCCTTAGGGCAATGCTGAGTGAGAGCAGGTGCGGGCTCCATCTCACAGAGGGGAAAGCCAGGCTCAGGAAGGTCAAGCTGTTTGTCCAAAGTCACACAGCTGACAGAGTAGTGATTAAGAACGAGAGTTCCAGCATCAAAATACTTGGGCTCAAATCCCATCTGTACCACATCTTAGCCATAGGGTACACTGGGCAGTTACTTGGCCTCTCTGCTATCATTTCCAGACTTGAGAAATGGGGATGATGATGTTGTTTTCTTAGAGGAATTTGGGGAGAAGTAGAGGAGTTGATACCTGTAAAGCCCTCAGAACAGGAGCTGACACAGTTACCCCCTAATGAATGCTGATTATTGTTAAGTAGTGTTGAGTAAGAATTAATTGTATAGTTTCGTTTCTATTTGAAAATGAAGAAGATTTTTTCCTCATAACCAGGACACCCAGATTCAGAAAACCAAATCCTAGGCCTGCATGTGTGGCACCCTAGTGTTGCACAGCTGGCCCCGCTGGGCAGAGAGCACAGTGAACACACAGCTGTGGTGAGTGGCTCCCACAGACAGCCCTGCAGGCTGCCTCCTAGATTTCCTTGATGGAGAAAACACAAACCCAGAGACTGGAGAGACACTGGAAGGCTTTTGCAGGGCCATCAGGTGGGCTTCTTTGACTCCCACAGGTCCTGGGACTGATGCCTTCTGGAACATTCCACTGGTGGATGCGCCTCTTGCAAACACTTGCAGGATCTCAGGAACCAGAGGGTCTGTATTCACATTCTGGCTCCACCATTTACCAGTCATGTGACCCGAGCAGTTACTTAATCTTTTTGTGCCACTGCTTCCTCATCTTTAAATAGGGATAGGAATGTAGATGCCTCATAAGGCTATGTGTGAGGAGAATGTGAGTGAGTGCCCAGAAAATGCTCACAGCAGTGCCTGCACAGAGTGAACAGCCCATAAGGGCTTGCTGTCATTATGGCCTGGGGCTCTCAAGGGGGATAGGATACCATGGCTTCTCTGGGGACTCCTAGGAGGAAATGGCCTGGTTTATAGTTTATTGAAGCTGACTAGGTTGTCCTTCTTATTAGATTCCAGAGAGAAAATATGGCCCAATCTCTTCTGGACCCTCCTCTGAGCTCTTCTAGGTTCCCCCAAGGCATACTGGGAGGGAGACAAGCCATGGCCCCTGGGGGTTTAGATGGGCTTTGCCAGGTCATGCCCAGCCTGTCCCAGGATACCTGCCAGGGCTGTCAGCTAGCAGACCCCACACTCCTGGAAGAAGATGGAATGGACACAGATCTATCTTCATCAGGGTATCTACTTGTCAAGTGGAAGACCTACTTACTGCTCTCCACTTACTTCTCATAAGGACTCAGAGATAGCCAGAGGCAAATGCATAGCAGTTCCAACTTTCTGGTTCACAAGTTCTTTGACTTTTAAGATCATTCCTTAGAAAGCCTAATCAAAGCACTTTGTTCCCTCTGAAGACTAAAGGGGCACAAGTTTCCCTGAGAACTGCTCTATACCTAATACTTCATCTCTGAAACTTCCCCTCCTGGCAGTTTAAGGTCCAAATGCTGAACAGCTGCTCTGTTTTCGTTCACAGAATATCTCTGTCCTCAAAGCTGGAGCAGATGTGCAGCTTGCTGGGTGAAAAGCCATACACAGGGCTTTTTCTATGCCAGCCATGTCATCAAGCCCCTCTCCCAGCATACCAGGGTCACAGGCATTCACCACAGTGCTCAGGCGCCCCACCCCCACCCCTGCTGGCCTGGACCATGCAGACTGGGCCTCATAAAAAAAGACGAAACTGTCCAGCTGGCAAAGCCTGCAAGTTTCCATGTGTTTACATCACTGAACAGAACTTTGTTGTGCCTCTTACACAAGAAAATTAAGAAAAGGCTTCACAAAAAGACCCATGTTTCTCAGCTCTGTTCTCAGATCAGCTCTGTGGTAGCCCAAGTGCTTTCCAAGCTCTGTCTCTTTCAGTCTCTTGTCCCAACCTGGGGCCAGCACTGATCACTCTCCCAGGCGCCTTGATAATAACAAACTGTTATCTGCAATTGTATGCTTTTCTTGTGTTGGGCACAGCCACGGCTAAGAGGTTGAAATGGTCTTGATTATTCCTCTTAACAACTCTAGGAGATCAGTCCTATTATTATCTTTACTTTGTTAAACAGATAGGGAAATTAAAGCTTGGTGAAATTAAATAACTGTCCTGGGTCACATGTCTAGTGTGCGGTAGAGTTTGGACTTGGATTCAGGCCAGTCTGACTTAATCAGTACTCTCAACAGCAAATAAGAACATTAGCTAATATTTATCGAGCGCTTATTACATGTTTAGTAGCACTTTTCTAAGTGTTTTATACATAATGATTCTTTTTGTTGTTGTTGTTGTTGTTGTTTATTGTTTTTTGAGGGCAGTGTCCCTGGCCCTCATATGTGGGACCCAACCGGGGCCGCTGGCTTCCCAAGCCAACACTTAACCACCGTGCCACTCGGCCAGCCCCATAATGATTCTTTTAATCATCACAACCCAATCTATGAGGAAGGTAGCGTTAATAGTTCCATTTTGTGGATGATGAAACAGAGGCAAGGAAGGTTAAGCTGTCGGACCATCAGGCCCACAGGAAACCCAGGAGCTTCAGAAATGGCTGGCTGCTAGTGAGCCTCGGGACGTGGGTGGCCCCTTCCCTCCAATCAGCACCCCAGTCCCTGGGCACACTCACGGCTGCAGGTCTTGCCGTTGGGGTCCAGGGTGTAGCCCCGGCGGCAGCGGCAGTAGTAGCCCTCCTCTGTGTTGGCACATTCATGCTCACAGCCCGGCTTGTTCAGCGCACAGTAGTTGATTCCTGAGGGGAGAAAAGGGAGGCCCTGCTTCAGGCTCTGGGCTTATCCCAGGGCTGTGAGGTCAGCCCTTCATATAATATTCAGTAAATATTCAGTAAATAAGGTCATCTGTAGGACACAGAAAAAACAGCTCCTTTTCTCTGGGACCTCATTGAAAGAGAACCTGGTACCTGGTGTGTGCCTCTGGATTCTTCAGAATGGGTCTTTTTCCCTTTTGATGGCCAAAGAGCTGAAAAATGGGTTGAGGGCCATAGTCCCCAGCCTAGCCCCTTCCATTAAAGATGGAAAAGCTGAGAAAAATCCCATCATTTTTTCTTTCAGTTAACCTGATCACTAGGGCCCAAAGCATGTAGGGAGCTGCCATCAGCAGTGGCATCTGATAGTGACATCGAACAGCACAAGGCAGAATAAACAAAAGCTGATCTTACAAGATATCCAGCTACTTAGGAGCGGTAGGAAATGGCAGTTACATTAAGCAGCATTCAAATGCTTAACCTCACTCTGAGTGAGACCATGAGAGCATCCATGTCAAAAACCTGGAGAAAACACATCTCTGATCCTGCCCCAGGCTGTTGCAGTTTTGTCCGATGGTAATATTCACCCCTATCCAAGCTGTTTAGCAGTTTAGTTGTTTAGCAGCCAACTAGCAGTTGTATTTCCTGGTAGGAAATGCTAAGACCACAGGACCCCACCCAGAGCAGGCCACGGAAGAGATGGAGAACTCTAAAAAAAAAAATCAGATGAGCTTGTGAAGAGCTTTTATGAAACTGATGTTGGGAGGAAGATCATACCAACCTCAGTGGCTAGGCTGGATTGCTTTAAGTGCATTATTCCTTTTTCAGGAAATGTGGCAGATACTGTTGGTTGCCTTGCCAACAACCATTACCCTGTCTTCTTGGAACTAGAACCCTGACTGACTGTTAAGGCATGAATCATGGCTGGTCTAAGCCAGCCTGGCAACCATGGGGCCCCTAGGGAAGGTTTTCCTTCTTTAAAATACAGAGGTATATGAAGAGAAATGCATTTTTCTACTCTCTTTCATTTCTGTCTTTGGGTCTAGTAGTATGAGGTTATGATACCTGGAGCTGTAGCAGCTGTCTTATAGCCACAAGGTGACAAGTGTGAGGAAGAAAAGTCAGCATGCTTTAGCAGAGTAAAGAGGCAGAAAGGGTCTGGGTTCTTAACAACATCACTGAGTCACTGAGCTGACCCTGGGATCAAATACCTCTAGATCTGTTAGGTAAGAAGTAAATGTCTTTATTTTTCTAAGAGGACATACAGATGGCCAACAGGCATATGAAAAAGTGTTCAACCTCACTGATCATTAGGAAAATGCAAATAAAAACCACAATGAGATACCACCTCCGGTCAGAATGGCTATCATCAATAAATCAACAAACAACAAGTGCTGGAGAGGTTGTGAAGAAAAGGGTGGGATTGCAGATTTGGAAATCAGTATGGAGGTATCTCAAAAAACTGGAAATGAAACTACCTTTTGACCAGCAATTCCACTCCTAGGTATTTATCTTGAAAAATCCAAGACACGAATTCAAAAAAATATAAGCACCCCTATGTTCACTGCAGCACTATTTACAATAGCCAAGATTTGGAAACAATCAAAATGCCCAGCAATAGACCACTGGATTAAGAAACTGTGGCACATTTTCACAATGGAGTATTACTCCGCTATAAAGAAGAATGAAATCGTACCATTTGCAATGATATAGATGGACCTAGAGAACATTATGTTAAGTGAAATAAGTTAGTTAGAGAAAGACAAATACCATATGATCTCACTTATATGTGAAATCTAAAGAACTGAATAAATGAGCAATGTAAACAGAAATAGCCTTAGAGGCACAAAGGAAAAACTGATGAGGGCTAGATGGGATGGGGGTGGACATGAGGGAGAAAGGGAAGGGACGAGACAACATAAACTGGTAACTACAATATTGCCAAAGGGATAGAAGAGACAGTTTAGGGAATATAATCAATAATGTTAAAAATATATTTTAGGGGACCAGATGGGCTCATGTCTTCCTAGGGAGACCACTTCATGGACGGTGTAGAGGCCTGACCATTACATGGTACATCTGAAGCTGCCACTGAATAATATTAGATGTTAACTATAATTTAACACACATATAATCATGGATGTGGAGTACAGTGTGGGGATGGAGTCGAATTGTAATAGATACGTATGATATCGGCGGGGAGGGTAGGGGAGGGAAGAGTCACTTTGTAAGGGGTGAAAAGGAGAACTATTGCATTGTTTTGTACATCTGTAACTAATAATAATAATAATTTAAAAAATATGATAACATATTTATAAAAAGACATTTTTATTTGGAAAAAAAAAGTAAATGTCTTTAAATGGCTCAAGACACTATTAGTTGGATTTTCTGTTTTGCGTGACCAAAATCACGCTAACTGATACAGGGGAAATGGCCTGAAGCCATAAAGTAATAAACTGAGAAAATACACAATTTATTTTTATTATATTTCTACCCAAAAAGTATTTGAGGAGGCTCACATTCACAAATCACTTGAAGACAGAACACATATCACCCTCTTGCTTCAATGACTCCTCACTGCCCTCGTTAACCTCTATCTTCCTTCATCGTCAGCAAAAAATCATTTCTTCAGTGACACCCTTGGTGAGACTGACCTGATGAAGTCAGTTCTTTCTATGGGGCCTCTCTCTTTCATAGCATTTATCAAAATGGTCACATAGCTTGAGTGAGTGTGTGTGTGTGTGTGTGTGTGTGTGGTGCCTAAATATTTGCTTCTTTCACAGACTGTGAGCTCCACAAGCAGGCACCATGTCATTTTTGTCTTTTTTTTTTTTTTAAGATTTTATTGGGGAATTGGAGGAGGGGAACAGCGTTGGGGAATCGGGGAAGGGAAATAGACAAGTTGCTGTCCTTTTGTTCTTCAGTCTAGTTGTGGAGGACATTGCTTCATTGGCCCATGTTGGTATTATCATTGTGCTCTTCTCGGGTGAGGCAGATCAGTCACTGGCCTCTGGCCACTCACGGCGGCTCTTGGCAGCGCACGCTGGCTGTCGGCCGCTCACTCTGGCTGCCGGCCACTCACTGTAGTCTATGGCAGCCCACTGCAGCAGATGTTGCAGCCCACACTGTAGCCGGCCATCTTAGCTATAGAGGCAGCCAGGTGGAGCTGTTGTTCACCATCTTAGCTATAGAGGGCAGTTTCACTGGACCTCATATGTGGGATCCAAACCGGGGCCCCGCTGCTCAGAGCTGGCGTCTCAAGCCAGCTCCTAATCAACACACCACTTGGCCGGCCACATTTTTGTCTTTCTAATGACTGTACCATTAGAAGCAGTCCAATAAAAAAGTTACTGATGATAATTATAGTTGCTACCATTTCATAAGCACATTCTACATGCTTAAGAATTTCATAGGACTCTAAAAGTATGTGCTATTATTGCCCATATTTTATTTATTTATTTTTTTAGAGGTCAGTGTCATTGGCCCTCATATGTGGGATCCAAACCAGGGCCGCTGGCATCCCAAGCCAGCTCTTAACCACCGCGCCACTCGGCTGGCCCATTATTGCCCATATTTTAAAGATCAGGAAATGGGTTTAGAAAGGTTAACAACTTATTTAAGATCCCATAGCTAGTTACAATAAAGCTGTGAATGGAACTCACACCTGAGGGACCCCAGACCCACCCTTTAAAGGGTCCATGATCTGCCCTCCCAGGTGACTGGTGGATGGGACTTTCCACATCACAGAGTATGAAAAGTGGCTGCAGACTGAGCACATAGAGAGAACTCCCATGACATGCAGGGGCTGCCCTAAGAGAAAAAAGGCCACTACGAGTGTCACTGACCCCTTGGCACTCTCTCCATTACTCATCCCTCCTGCATGAGGAGAAGCAAAAATTATTGGCTGTGCGCAGAAACATTCCTTAGCTGGAACTCAACAACAACCTTACCTGTGCAGAACAGATTGAAGCAAGCAAAGAGCTTCACTGAAGAAAAATAGGCCTGGCTAGAAAACATGGGCCACATATAAACAGACGAAAAACCAACCAAGCACACAGACACAGAACACAAAGGGCCCCACAGTCTGGGGCCACATAGTGTAGGAACTGCAAGAATCACCTCATTACACCATCAGAGAAAAGTGAAATTATCTTTAGCAAATGCTGTTTTATAAAGCCAGCATTTAGCCACTGTAGAAAACAACAGTATGGAGGCTCCTCAAAAAATTAAACCTATAATTACAATTTGATCCACCAATTCCACTTCTGGGTATATACTCAAAAGAAATGAAAGCAGAGACTCAAACAGATAGATATTAGTACATCCATGTTCATAGTAGCATCATTCTCAAACAGCCAAAAGATGGAAGCAACCCAAGTGTCTATTGTCTGTTGATAGATGAATAGACAATATGGGGTATATACATACAAATGGAATATTACTCAGCTTAAAAAGGAAGGGTATCGGGCCGGCCGAGTGGCACGGTGGTTAAGCGCTGGCTTCGGAAGCCAGCGGCCCTGGTTCGGGGCCCACATATGAGGGCCAGTGACACTGCCCTCAAAAAAAAAAAAGGAAGGGAATCTTGACACATGTTACAACATGGATGAAGCTTGAAAACATTACGCTAAGTGAAATAAGCCAGTCACAAAATAACAAATATTGTATGATTCCGCTTATATGAGGTAGCTGGAGTAGTCACATTCATAGAGACAGACAATAGATTGATGGTTGCCAAGGGTTGAGGGGAGAAAGGAATGGGGTGTTACTATTTAATGGGTACAGAGTTCAGTCTGGGGAGATGAAAAAGTTCTGGAGCTGAGTGACGATGGTTGCATAATGATGTGAATGTACTTAATGCCACTGAACTCCGTAAGTCCACTTAAAAATGTTTACAATGGTAAATTTTATGTTATGCATATTTTAACCGAATTTTTAGCTGAGGAGATTTTCAAACAAAGGTTTTGTTTTGTTTTGTTTTTTTAAGACCATCCCCATTTTATTTATTTATTTATTTTATTTTTTTTATTTTTATTTATTTATTTTTTTTTTTAGCTGAGCCATCCTACTACCTCTTGGCAGCTCAGCGGCAGCTCAGCTCGGGCTGGGCATCGAACTGCTGTTGCTCAGAGCTCAGCTCGCATTCTTGAGTGAGCTCTTAACTAACCCAATTTTTAAAAAGCCAGCACTGTCTTTAAGAAAGGCATACACACAAAATAATTAAACTGAAAAACACAGATTCTTAAAGAAGTTATTGCTCAGCTATCTGACAAACAGAAATTAAAAAATGACTCTTCTCCAAATGTTTCCTTAAAGCACAGGATTCAACTGTAGACCTTTGCTTTCTTAACACGCTTGAGTCATATTCCTTCACATGTGTGTTACTTAGGTATTCACTCACTTATTTATTCATTCAGTCAGTATGTACTGAGTAGCCACTATGTACCCCAAATCGGGTTCAGTCTCCTCACTAACTGTGAAGTGCTACAGGTGGACCAGGCTTGGGTAGCTTTATCTGGTAAAGCCCAGAGTGTTCAGTAAAGCTCTGAGAGGTCAGATGGCAGAGCAGTCAGATAATAAATTAAACAATGCTTATGAGTTGAAGACCTAGCTCACAAGTACGACAGAAAAAACATGAGAGATGAGTGATCCCAGAGAACAAATTACAATGCCAACTGAGTGACACAGGTAATTTCAGAAAAACTGGACAGGTTACGCAATGTTAAAGCAGGAAGTCGTGTTCTCTTTGGTTTTGAAAATTTGGGTGCTGAAAAGTAAAGCAACCAGTCCAAGGTCACATGGTATGAGTGACACTGCCAAGACCAGCCCTCACGTCTCCGGGCTCTGCCCCACCTGTGGACCCCACCCCAGATCTTTAGAGTGTGATAACTTTAGCTACAAGGAGCACCAGCCATGGTGCCAGCACAAGCAGCCCTGGAGCCCAGCACACAGGTCACACTCACATCTGATTCCACCCCAGGACCCAGGGCCCCACCTAGACAGCCAGGCCAGTCCCGGTGTCTACGCTTTACACCACACCACTTTAATAATGTATGCCTTAAATTGATAACAGCACTTTTCAGAAAAAGAAATTGTGCCCGGATGAGGAAGAAGAACAAATCCCGGCCCAGAATCTTTTCTGCAGTAGGATTCTGTTTGAACTTTTTTGCCCAGTTTAATTGGGTGACATCAAATTCCTTTGAAAAATAGATTTCTTATTAGATTTGAAAATAGCCCACATCCATTAACTGCCTATTAAATGTAAATAGCTATATCCTGAGCTTGAGATTCGTTATGCTCTTGAAATCCTCAGACACCTAATAACAAAGTCCAGATTTTAAACCCAATTTCTTTGCTTCCCTCTTCCATGTACATATGCTCCAGAGGGACAGGGAACACTCCCTTTTGTTAACAGCTGTCTGCCAGTTATCAACCAACTGCAAACATTAAGTCAGTTCTAAGAGGCTGACCTCAGGAGAAGGGCTGGGTCTGCAACAAAAATAACCAAAAATGTAACAATGAGGCAGGATGTTGGGAGAAGGGCTGATGAGGACATTGGGTTTTAGGAACAAATTCCATTTTTTTCTTGGATGAAAAAGTAGGGCACCTGGTTAAAGAGGAAACAGAGCTACAATTGCAGAATATATATGAATGAGGGTTAGGAATTCTGGACTGGGCCTGCAAACCAGCCCACATGTGGGCCGACTTGTGGTGGTCAAACTACTACCAAATGGTCACTTCCTTTCTACTCTCCCTTCTGTTCTTGGCCTCCTTTGATAGTGATGTGTTCACTGCCTTGGACCCTTCTCCTATTCCTGGTTCCACTCCAGGCAGGATGTGGAGGGAGTGACGGAGGTGGAGGGAATCTTAGATGATTGGTACAAGATGCAGAGCTTCAAGCAGATTCCCTCTGCTATGGCCACATGCCCAACTTGTTTCCTCTTCCTTCCATTAGGAACACACAGTGAAGCTTGCGATCACAATGACTATCTGATTTGAACCAGATCTAATTATCTCCCACATAATAGCTTTTGGTCCACAAATATGAGTCCACCTGTGAGTGATTTTCTCTGGGTATAGTTAGCCATGGACACCCTCACCTCTAGAAAAAGGTGTGAATAGCACAGAGATGAGTTGCCAGGCCAGAAGAGTTGGCTTTCCAACATATCATATGCATGTGTGGTCTAATGGAAAATATTTCATCTAATTGTTTTCACATTCTGAATGCTCTCAGTTAAAATTCCCACTTAATGCTTGAATGTTTGTATCCAGGCAAGGCAGTGGGAATTATCTTCTATAAGAGAGATTCAGTTTCAAAGTATATGCTCTGCAACCATCTGCTAGCGTACAAGTTCTAATACTCATTAGAGCAAGCATGTAAATCAATATGTGCTGTAAGCAGGAAGTGGCCTTTCTGCATTCAGCTATACAGCACACAGTCCTTTTCAAACGAGATATACTGTCAAAGCTTTGAAAACTCAGTCTTGTGATGCAGGACTGCTGTCCATATCACCAGGAAGAGGTGGGTGATGGAGAACATGAGATTATACCTGCCTAAATGGGAGCTCCTGAGATCTCTGTGTACAACCACAGTGTCAGGAGAACACAAACAACTCAGTGTGCCTAAGCATGGACTATGGGAGTCCTGTATGAAAAAACTCACAACTCGCATGCTTTAAAAAGGCCATCTTTCCAACAAGATTGAGTAATTCAAATAATAGTTGCAATTTATCCAGAATGACAAATTTCAGAGAGATCCATTTACTCATTCATTCATTTAATACTCTATCCACCTACATGTGCCAAAACTTTAAGGTGTTGAGGATTCGGGAATGAGAAAAAAATAAGAATCTGCCCTTGTATACTTTTCCACTCTTAGGAACAGTCTGGTTTAAAGAGATCCCATTTAGAGTCCATGCTCTCTATCCCCAGGTCCCTTGGGGACAGATCCCTTGATGTGCCAGATGACAGGCATTTGAGTCACATCCTTAATATCATCCTGTTGACACCATGTACCCCTTGAATGATGTGAGGATGCCCCAGAGTCTTATTCTTTTTTCTTCCTCCATTTCAAAGAAGATATAGCTACCTGCTAGCAGCTATCAAGTGTTTTATCTTGCAGGACTGGAAGAAACCAGTCCTTTTACCTCCCATCTCTGGGCCCAGGCTTTCCTTTCTTAAATCCCAAATACACCTTGTGGAGGTAAGGAAGAGGGAGCATGCACCCCCATTTCACATAGGTGGGGCCTTTAGTTTGGGCCTTGACATTGCTAAATTAATCCAATGGGCAGACCTAGTCCATTCACTCTCTAAAAATCATCCCCATCACAGGATCAGGTGAGACAAAGGCAAAGGGCAGAATAATACTAGTAAACATAAATGCTGTGTGCAAGTATACCTTGCTTGAGATTTGTGAGGAAAAGGAAAGCCGGCTGGGCATTTGGTGGAGCAAGCCCTTCTCCAACACCCAGGGTCACTTACTTCTGCAGGTTTTCTTATCTGGATTCAGGGTAAAGCCTTTTAGGCAGCGGCAGGAATAGGAATCATCTGTGTTAACACACTCATGCTGACATCCATGATTAGGTGAGGCACAGTAGTCTATCTCTGGAAAGAAAGAAGTATCATATAAATGATGAACAAAACGATAAATTAACATATGGAAATCAAGGGATTTTGAGTCTTAACTTTCCTAAACAGATAAATTCTCATAACCTCAAACACTCACGCCATGAAAAGAACACTCCATGAAGCTATTTCCATGTTTAGGGATATGGCCCCCCAGGAAGAGTATGTTTATACAGTAATGTTCTTCATAGCATTTTTTTTTCTTTTTTAGGACAGTGTCACTGGCCCTCATATGTGGGACCGAACCGGGGCCGCTGGCTTCCCAAGCCAGCGCTTAACCACCGCGCCACTCGGCCAGCCCTCTTCATAGCATTTTTCATCCTCCAGTACAACATCCAGTATAGGGTCAGAGGTCATATTTACTTTTTATATATACTTAGCCTCCTTTAATCTAGAACTGTGCTGTCTGTGACCATTTAAATTAAAATGGATTAAGATTAAATAAAATTAAAAATTCAATTCCTCAGTCATGCTGGTCATATCTCAATTGCTCAGTAGTCATAGTTTCTCCTGACTATTCTATTATATGGTACAAATACAGAACATTTCATCATCACAGAGAGTTCTACTCAAAAGCAATAATTTAGAACATTTCCACAGCTTCTCTTTGTGTATTATGACATTAACATTTTTAAATAATATAGCCTCCCCTACTTGTTTTTTAGTTTTATTGAGGTACAATTGACAAAAAATGCACATATTTAAGATGAACAATTTGATGGGTTTTGATATACGTATGTGCCCGTGAAACCCACCACAATCAAGGTAACGAATTTAGGCATCACTCTCAAAAGCTTCCTTGTGCCCTTTTCTAATTCATTCTTCCTCACTCCTTCTGGCCTCAATAATCATTAATCTCTGTCAAGATAAATTAGTTTGTGTATTCTGGAATTTTATAAAAATGGAACTGCACAGAATGTATTTTTTTGGTCTGACTCTTTCATTTATCATAATTATTTTGAGATTCACTCATGTCTATGTGTATGTCAATAGTTTGTTCCTTTTTATTGTGGGGTAGTATTTCATTATATGGAGATACCACGATTTGTTTATCCATTCATCTGCTGGTGGGATTTCAGTTGTTTTAATTTTGGGGCTATTACAAAGGAGGCATCTAGGAACATTCATGTACAAGTCTTTGTGTGGACATATGCTTTCATTTTTCTTGAGTAAACATCTAGGAGTAGAATAGCTAGTCATAAGGTAGATGCATGCTTAAATTATTCAACATTCCCACAGCCAGTTTATTACAGTTCAGTTGCTCCACATTGTCCCCAACACTTGCTAATTTTAACCATTCTGGTGGCATGTAGGGTTATCTCATTGTGGGTTTATTTTGCATTTTTCTAATGACTAATACTGTTGAATATATTTTCATATGTTTATTTGCCCTCTCTATATATTCTTTAGTGAAGTGTCTGTTCAAATCTTTGGCCATTTTTATTGTGTTGTTTTTCTCTCTATTATGTTTTAAGAATTCTTTATATATTATAAATATAAATCTTTTGTTGGATATATATTTGCAAATGTTTTTCCCAGTCTGTGGATTGCCTTTTTGTTTTAGTTTAGTGTCTTTTGAAGAAGAAAAGTTTTAATTTTGATGAAGTTTAATTCATTCTTTTTTGTATTTTTATAGTTAGTATTTTTGGGGTCTTAATTAAGACATCATTGCCAAACCCAAGGTCACTAAGATCTCCTATGTTTTCTTCTAGAATTTTTTTTTTTTTTTAAAGATAATTATTGTGGAATTGGGAGAGGGGAACAGTGTTGGGGAGTTGGGGGAGGGGACCAGCCAAGTCGTTCTTCAGTCTTTCTTGTGGAGGGCGCCAGTCACCATCTGGCTTCCTGTCAGCAGCTCGTGGCCTCTAAGCTCAAGGTGCTGTGTTCAATCTTAGTTGTGGGTGGGCATAGCCACCATCTCATGCAGGAGTCGAACCAGCAGCCTTGTTGTTAAGGGGGCACACCCTATCCTCTGAGCCATCTGGGCGGCAGCTTAGCTCCAGGTGCTGAGTTCAATCTTAGTTACAGGTGGGCATAGCCCACCACTGAACAGGCAATCTTGTTGTTACACCAGCTGAGCCATCCTACCACCTGTTGGCAGCTCAGCGACAGCTCAGGTAGGGCTCAGCGTTCACTGGCCCATGTGGGAATCAAACTGGCAGCCCTGTTGCTTAGAGCACGCGCTCTAAGCCAACTCTTAACCAACTGAGCCACTCAGCTGGCCCTCTTCTAAAATTTTTATAGTTTTCACTCTTACATTTAAGTTTTAAATCCATTTCAAGTTAATTTTTGTATGTGGTGTGAGATAAGGGTCAAGTTCCATGTATGTATGCATGCATGTATGTATATGACAGTCCAACTATTGCAACATCATTTTTTGAAGGCATTATCCTTTCCCCCTTGAACTGCCTTAGCACCATTGTTGAAAATCATTTAGTTTGTTCTATTGATCCATGTGTTTATCTTTACACCAATACCACACTGTCTTGATTTCCATTGCTTTATCATTAGTCTTAAAAATCAGGTAGCTTAGGGCCGGCTTAGTGGTGCAGTGGTTAAACGCTGGCTTAGGAAGCCAGCGGCCCCAGTTCGGGTCCCACATATGAGGGCCAGTGACACTGCCCTCAAAAAAAAACAAAAAACCAGGTAGTTTAAGTCTTTGAACTTTGTTTTTAAAATTTGATTTTAATCCTTCACACTTCTACATATGTTTTAGAATCAGCTTGTCAATTTTTATAGAAAAGCATGTTAGGATTATCCAGATTTGCTTTGATCTATAGATTAATTTCACTGTGCAAGGTCTTTCATATCTTTTGTCAATTTTATCACTAGGTATTACATATTTTGATGCTATTGTAAATAGTATGTTTTAGTTTTGATTTTCCATTGAAAGTTTATAAAAATAGTGGATTTTTGTATATTGACCTTGTATCCTGCAACATTGCTAAACTCATTTAATAGTTCTAAGAGCTTTTTTGTAGATTCCACAACTGCCTTTACTCATCATTACAAGTGTAAGATGATTAAACATTAGACATGAGACCCACAGTCTCCTTGATACCAATGACACGAATCCCTGTCTAGCGGACCAAAGTTCTCCATCTTTCCGGTGAAAAGACCCTAAACATCCATCTAAGAATGTTCTCATGCCTGGCTCAGCAGGAATGGTTTCAAATTAGACCTCAAAAAGTCTTGCCATCATATGACCCAGTAATTCCACTTCTAAGTAAATACCCAAAAGAACTGAAAGCAGGGACTCAAACAGATAGTTGTATACTCATGTTCACAGCAGCATTATTCACAATAGCCAAAAGGTGGAAGTAACCCAAATAACCATGGAAAAATGAATGGATAAACAAAATGTCATATATACATACAATGGGATATTATTCAGCCTTAAAAAGAAAGGAAATTATGCTAAGTGGAATAAGACAGTCACAAAAAGACACGTATTATATGATTCCACTTACATGAGTTACCAAAATTAGTTCAATTTGCTCGTATACAAACAATTATTATTTAATATTTATTATTACAGAGTCTCAGTTTAGGGAGGTGAAAAAATTCTGGAGCTGGATGGTGGTGATCATTGTACAACATGAATGTATTTAATGCCAGTGAATTGTACACTTAAAGAGGTTACAGTGGAAAATTTTATATTATGTCTATTTTCCCATAATTAAAAAAAAGTCTTGCCAATATTTTGCAAACTGTTGGTATCTGCATGGTTCTACCTTTCTCCCCTCTAGAAAATATTCAAATAGATTTGGGTGGGTAAAGAACTGATATAAAACGTAGTGCTTTTTTTTTTAAACATTACTTAATTATTTTAAATTACATTATTTGTTCAGGAGCATAAAGTCCTATTACATGCATGCTGGCTTAATCATAAATTAATCATGCTTAGTATATTACATTGACTAGTCTACCTTTTTTAGACAAAAATTACACACTTAGTAATTGGATTAGTATTCAAATATACTTTTGGTTAAAACAGAAACTGAAATTTAAGAAACAGTATATTTTATTTTATTTCACTTTTTACAAGTTTATGAGAAGTGGAAAAGAAATTATTTTATTTTATTATTATTATTATTATTATTATTATTATTATTATTATTATTATTTCTATCTCTCACCATCACAGCTGCAGCCAGGCTTACTGGGCTGGAAGCTGACGTGATACCTCGTTGATTACTAATGGGATGCCTGCCTTGTTTCTGAGCTTCTGCCTCTGTCCTGTGTGTCTGTCCTTTTGACTAGTCCCTATTTCCCAGTTCTTGTTCTTGTCCCTGCCACAGGTCTGGAGCACTCCCAAGTGTCTCCGTTCTTACAATTGGACTTCACCTTATTTCCTACTCTCGTAGTTTTCCAAGTACTCCAGTGTCTCCTTTCTCTTGCCAGTCCTCTCAGGGGTCTGGCTTCCTGCTGTGTCCCCACACATGGCGGGAAGGGGGCCCTCCTTCTAGGGGACACATCTCCCTGATGCTGCCTGCCCAGATCCTCCTGAGCGTCCAGCACTCTTCTCTGCCCATGCGTTGAGGCAGCTCACTTCTGAGTCTTGACTCTGACAGGGCTGCTGAGCTCCATGCCTAGCTGGTGACCAGCCCCTCTCCTGACTCCCACCCAGACCTCCTCTCCCAGTCCCCTGCACTGCACAATCTACTGCCAGGATACCTTGCCTGCACCATCCTGGGGCTTGTAATTCTCCATGTCCTAAGAGATTCTGGGATAAAAGACATCCTGAGCCACAGTATGGGGGTAATGGTGAGGTCCTGGGACCTGGGGCTGAAAGAAGAAATCAGGTGACACCAGCCAGGGATGGAATTCTGTAGAGGCAGGAGGCAGACTGCTAGGGTATATGTTTTCCTCCAGGGCTCATCCCAGGGAAGCCATAGTGTCCCCATCTGCTCTAGTCCAGCTGGTCTCCTCCTCCCCTTAATTGCTGTCTTGGGTCTTGTCTATCACACTGTGAGCCTTCGGTCACAACACTTTGCATGGTGACTGAGTGCTCTGTGTAGCTTATGTCACCAACCAACTTCCAGTAAAGCCTGGGACAAAGTCTTGAGTTTGTTTCTGTGTGTGTGTGTGTGTGTGTGTGTGTGTGTGTGTGTGTGCTATTAAACTTAGCTCAGGCATGTGGTATATGCTCAATAAATACCAACTTAAAGCCTTTGAAGCCAGTGTCATCCCTTAAAAGAATGTGCTGGGGGCCGGCCGAGTGGCGCAATGGTTAAGAGCTGGTTTTGGGATGCCAGCGGCCCCGGTTCGGATCCCACATAGGAGGGCCAGTGACACTGCCCTCTACAGCTAACAACAGCTCCACCTGGAGCTGGGCTGTGTGAGCCCTGGTGATGGTGTAGGCTGCAGCCCCTGCTGCAGTGGGCTGCCATAGGCTACAGTGAGTGGCCGGCAGCCAGCGTGAGTGGCTGGCAGCCAGTGTGAGCTGTCAATAGCCGCGGTGAGTGACCATCCAGAGGCCGGTGACCGATCTGCCTCATCCGGGAAGAGCGCAATGACGATACCAACATGGGCCAGTGAAGCAACATCCTCTGCAACTACACTGAAGAACAAAAAGACAGCAACTTGTCTGTTCCCCTTCCCTGATTCCCCAACGCTGTTCCTCTCCCCCAATTCCCCAATTAAAAAAAAACGTTAAAAAAAAAAAAAAGAATGTGCTGGGCACCAGGCAATTTGCTAAATGGTTATATGAATTATCTCATTTAGTCTTCAAGACAATGCCATGAAGTAGGCACTATTACTATCCCCTATTACAGTAAAAGAAATGGAGGTATACATAATTTGCCCAAGATCACCCAGCAAAAAAGCAGAAGAGCTGGGATTTGAACTGAAGCCAAGACTGCCCCTTGGCAGTGCATGGCCTCTCTTTTGATGAAGGGAACTGACTCATCAGCCCAGCAACCACAATTCCCCAGCTACTACCACAGCACAGGCTGCTGGTTTATAGTTCAGAATAGTCAGAAAAGAAGGGAGATCAGGAATACAGCAGTCTATTCATTCATTCATTTAGTCTCTCAATAAACAACTGTATGCCAGACATATGCCACGAGTGGAATGAGCCCATCTGGCTCATATCTTTGCATATCTTTCCTCCTCCTGGCTACCTCCAGCTCACCCTTCTTTGCCTGTGACTGACAGCTCTGCCTTCAAGACACAGCCAAGATCTCCTCCTCCAGGAAGGACCTTGCCTTACTCATTACTATTGGCATATGGTTTAGGGCTCCAGAAATGTATATTTGACTTAATGTGTCCCTTGCAGTTCCATACCCCTCCACTGCCTCCAGCTCTGGTGTTTGTAAGCTGTTGATATTCAGGAATTGACAAGAAAGTTTATGTTTCAGGAGTACTGAGGGATGCTTTTTAAAAGAACTGTGCAGGTATATCCTGCTTTACATAATATGTATTTTAGAAAGATTGTGGGCACATGAACTTTTTATTAATTGAAATCCTTTTTTCTCATTGATGCATGTTTTAGAGATGACTTATTTTAAATAGCTATTAAACTTCGCTTTTAAAAAATGCTGAGCCATAATACTTTAAGAATAAGCATGTCTTGGGCCAGGTGAGTGGCACGTTGGTTGGGAGTTGGCTTGGGACACTGGCTCTGAGCAGCAGGACACCAGTTTAGGTCCCACATGAGAGCCAGAGACACTGGACACTTTAAAGCTGAGATGGTGAACAGTAGCTTGACCTGGAGCTGGGCTCCCGTGGGTCACTGGTGATGGCATAGGCTGTAGCCCCTGCTGCAGTGGGCTGCTGTGAGCTGCCTTGAGCTGCCTCCAATGACCGACGACAGGTTGCCTCAGCTGGGAAGAATGCAATGATCACAGTGCCAACATGGGCCAGTGAGGCAACGTCCTCCACAACTGGACTGAGGAACAAAAGGGACAGCAACTTATCTGTTCCCCTTCCTTGATTCCCCAACGCTGTTCCCCCTCCCTCAATTCCCTAATACAATCTTAAAAAAAAAAAAAAAAGGAACAAGCTTCTCTCAAGTGAACCTCTCTATAGGAGTTTAATAATCCATACACAATCCCTTGAGTGCTGTGACATACCTTTACATTTAGAAGAACTCTTTTGCAATTTTTTTTGCAAAACTAGTGATCACTTTTAGTTTATAGGTTTTTATGGTCAGATCTTGGAAGCTCAAATTAATTCTGGTTTGTGTGTGTATAGTTCAAATCAAATAGAACTCCATAGCTAAACCAAAAAAATGAGCAGTTCTCTGCAAGCTGCCCTCCCCCACCCCAGAGCAATCACATTCAACTTGTTTTGGCTCAGCGATTTTTCTGTGCTTGTGTGGAGTCAGAGCTTAAGCCCACAAGCCACAAAACTTCAGTGAAAGTATTGGGTTGTCAGAAAAGTCATGATGCATTTTTGCAATGAAAAACATAAAAAAATACATCATGACTTTTCCAACAACCCAGTATTTCTTAAGCCCTGTTAATACTGACAGGCACAGCCAGGCTGTAAAGTAACATGGTCTGACTGTCAGCACGCTCAGCAGATGCTGGAAGAACACACCCACATGTGGTCTCCAATAAAAGACACCTTCGTAAAATGCCCTGAAGGGTGACATCGAGATAGAGTGTGGTATGGTCTTAGTACAAGTTAATAAAGGCCTGACAGAGGAATAAAGGCAAGAGGTATTAGGCCCCCAGCATATAATCCTGTGCTTCTCTATGCTTGGGAGATTCCCACAGCCACAGTACCCATAGCAGTACCATCCGAAAAGAAATTTCTTTATTGTTTGTAACTTACTTGTGCATGTTTTTTTGTCTGGGTTAAGAGCAAATCCTTTAGCACACCGGCAAAAGTAGAAGCCATCAGCATTCACACACTCATGTTCACATCCGTGGTTTTCTGAGGCACAGTAGTCCACAGCTGTAAAGATTAAAACACAGAGTTTAAGGGCCAGCCGAGTGCCTCAGTTGGAGCCACAGGGTCACCGGTTCGATTCCCACATGGGCCAGTGAGCTATGCCTGAGCTAAGCTGCTGCTGAGATGGTGAGAGTGCATGCTCTTAGCAGCAAGGTTGCCAGTTCGACTCCTGCATGGGATGGTGGACTGTACCCACCTGCAACTAAGATTGAACACGGCACCTTGAGTTGAGCAGCAACATGTGGCCAGATGGCTCAGTGTGCAACAAGGTTACTGGTTTGACTACCACATGGAATAATGGACTACGCCCACTCGCAACTAAGATGGAAAGCAGTGACTGGACTTGGCGCTGAGCTTGCGCCCTCCACAACTAAGATTGAAGGACAACAACTTAACCAGGAGCTGATGGGTCCTGGAAAAACACAATGCTCCCCTTCCCCAATTCCCCAACACTGTTCCCCTCACCTCACTGTTCCCCCCGCCCAAAAAAAAACACAGTTTAAGTAGAAACATAAACAGAGGAAAAGGGAATGTTATAATGGAAGCATACTTATAACAAATGTAATTAAGGTTCAAGGCCAGCTGAGAGGCGCGGTGGTTAAGCGCTGGCTTGGGAAGCCAGTGGCCCCGGTCCCACATATGAGGGCCAGTGACACTGCCCTCAAAAAAAAAAAAAGGATCAATATTGTTGCTCAAAAGAGACTATGAATAAATAAATATGAACCCAAGGCCTCCCTCCTGCAAAAATAAAAACCAGGAGCCAATGGCTGGCTGAGTGGCTTGTTGGTTAAGAGTTGGCTTGGGATGGTGAGCTCTGAGCAGCAGGGCCACAGGTTTGGATCCCACATGAGGGCCAGTGACGCTGCGCCCTCAACAACTCAGATAGTGAACAACAGCTCGACCTGGAGCTGGGCTGCCATGAGTCCCCAGCAATATCCTAGGCTGCAGTGGGCTGCCATAAGCTACTGTGAGTTGCCATGAGTGGCTGTCTAATGGCCAGCAACCGATCTGCCTCAGCTGGGAAGAGTGCAATGATCACAATACCAACATGGGCAGTGAAGCGGCGTCTTCCAAAACTAGACTGAAGAACAAAAGAACAGCAACCCTTCCCCCCATTCCCTAACATTGTTCCCTCCCCCAATTCCCCAATAAAATCTTTAAAAACAAACAAACAAACAAAAATAAAAACAAAAAACCAAAAGCCCAAATCAGGCAACTTATATCAGGAGATAAACTAAAGAACATAGAAACAATTATTTTTAAAAGTTAAAGAACTGAAATAAGTATTTTTTAAAGTTAAAGAAATCACAAGGTGGGGCCGGCCCAGTGGCTCAGTTGGTTAAGAGCTCGCTCAAGAGTGCGAGCTGAGCTCTGAGCAACAGCTGTTCGAGGCCAGCCCGAGCTGAGTTGCCGTTGAGCTGCCAACAGGTGGCAGGATGGCTCAGCTAAAAAACAAACAAACAAACAAACAAACAAACAAAAAAAAAGAACCTAGCTTTGAAGAAATCACAAGGTACACTTGAACCTATTAAACTGCAAAAATAAAGACAAGATAAAATCAGTGGTGATAAGACAGCATGGAAACAGAGTCCAAGTTATTAACGGTAAGTAGCATAAATTGATAAAAATCTGGAAATATTCTACAAATATTTACTGAGCACCGACTAGACTGGACCTGTTTTAGGTGCTAAGGATACAGCAAATAACAAATCAGAGAAAAATTCCAGTCTTTGAGGAGTTCACATTTGGATGGTGGTGGTGGCAGTGGTGGACAAAATACAAAATAAGTAAGTTAATAGCATAACCTCTTAGAAGGTGGAGAATATTCTGGAGAAAAATTAAAAAGTGAAAAGAAATAGAGACTGCAGATGTGGGAAAGAGGGTGTGATGTAATAGAAGTGTTCAGGAAAGGCCTCTCCAAGCAGGTGGAAGTTGAGCAGTCTTGAATGAGGTACAAGCCAGGAGGATACCGGGGAGAGGGCATCCTGGTCAAAAGGAAGAGCAAATGCAGGAGGTGGGAACATGCGAGGTGTGCTGGAGGATCAGCAAGGAGGCTAGAGTGCCTGGAACAGAGAGAGGTGGGAGATGAGAATGAGTGCAGATCAGGAGGGACCATGATCTGCAGGACTTTGGCTTTGTTTACTCTGAGATTAGGGAGTCACTGGAAGGTTCTGAACAAAGGAATCAAGAATAGACCATAGAGGACAAATGTGACAGTAGAAAACCAGTTAGAAGGCTACTCAATAATCCCAGTGAGGAATGGTGGGAGCTTAAACCAGGATGATGCGTGAAGGAGTTGGGGTGCAGAGAGGGGAGTGGTGTTCTGGGTGTTATGAGTTGAACTATGTCCCCAAAAAAGATATGTTGAAGTACTAACCCACCCTCCACCCCATACCTGTGAATATGATCTTATTTGGAAATAGGGTCTTTGTAGATATAATCAAATTAAGATGAAGTCATTAGGCTGGGCTCTGATTCAATATGCCTGGTGGCCTTATAAGAAGAGGAGAATGCCACGTGAACACCGACACAAAGGAGGACACCATGTGAAGGCCGAGACTGGGGAGGTGCTGTTACAAGCTGAGGAATGCCAAGGATCAACAGCCAGCACCAGAGGCAGGGAAGGATCCTCTCCTACAAGTTTCAGGGGAGCATGGCCTTGCTGACCCCTTGATTTCAGACTGCAAGCCCCCAGAACTGTGAGACAATCATTTTTGTTGTTTGGAGTTACCCAGTTTGTGGTACTTTGTTATGGCAGCCACGGGAAACTAATACATCCAGTAGATGTTGTGGGCCAACAGGAGTCCTACTGGATTAGAGGTGGGGCGAGTGAGAAAGAGAGAAATTAAGGCCGACTTTGCTATGAGCATCTGATGGGATGGAGTTGTATTATATTATCTGAGATGGGGAAGGAGCCACAGAGCAGATTTTGTGGGGGGAGGATCAGGCGTGTCCTTTTGGGCATTAGGCAGCTATTAATATTATAATTCTAATGTAATTGTAAATAGGAAGACAAATAAAACTTTGTGAAAACAGTAGATCTCAAATCACTATTTACAGTGATTTTTATCCAGGTAAAATGTGGCTCCACAACCAAGTCTGGAAATCAGAAATAAAAATGTTTGTTGTGTTAGTTGGTAGGATAATGGATGGCTTTTTTTCCTTTAAAATAAGAGCTTGGGATATTTTTTTTTTTTTTTGAGGGCAGTGTCACTGGCCCTCATATGTGGGATCCAAACTGGGGCCACTGGCATCCCAAGCCAGCACTTAACCAATGCGCCACTCGGCCGGCCCTTGCTTAGGATATTTTAATATCAAAAACTTGTAAATAATAAGGAAATGGAATCTGCAAAATTAATACATGTGTACAATTAAAAAAAAGAAAACCCATTCAAGGAGAAGATAGGACATACTTAACATAGTAATCAAAAGATTCATAATCAAAAGAGAAAAGCCAAAGATTTTTTTTTTTTTTTTTTTTTTTAGAGGGCAGTGTCACTGGCCCTCATATGTGGGATCCAAACCGGGGCCGCTGGCATCGCAAGCCAGCTCTTAAACCACCGTGCCACTTGGCCGGCCCTAGCTAAAGATTTTTAAAGGGTAATAACCTGCATTGCATTTATTCTTTTACTCCAGGCTTCATTAAGTTTCAGCTTCAAGTATCATTTCTGTAACTTCTCCTCCCTAGAGAGTTCTAATAGCATCTAATATTTGTGTGCTTAATGCACAAGTCATTATGGTGGGAACAGAACATTCACGTAGTTTCAGGATCTGAATGTCATGGAACATTAGCCAGTGCTGAAGTTGAGTCGTAACATAAATATTGAGCTAGTACCAACGCCTTCTAAAAGTTAATGTCTCATCTTTCAAGAACCAATGGGTCATTAAACAAATAATTGGGGACACTGAAATCAAGGATACCAAGCTCTGGCAAGTGCCCCAGTTGGCATGTCACAGGAGTGGGCCATGTTGTGGCCTGTGTTAGCAGTACGCACTCCCACCTCCAACCTCCTCATGCTGGGCATAATCTGCTACCTTGAAAATCTCCCATCCCCTGATGTGGGTGTCTGCTGTCAGTTAGCCAGTCCTAACTCTGGCCACCCACTTCTTAGTACCACTCCAAAGAGAAGAGCTGTTAATCTGACTTCCAACTTCCAGGACACTGACGGTACCACAGTGATGAATGCGCAGGCCACTGTCTCTATAAAGCAGGTATTCAGATTCTACCTTACTTGAACTTCTTCTTATACCTTGGGGATAATCTTTGAGCCCAGTCATCTCTGTCCCTCAGAATGGGAAGAGGTTGGAGGCTTTGGTTAGGCCTAAAGTCTAAGCCACATACTCCAAACTCACCTTTTTCCAGAATGCTCTAGATTATCCAATGTCAGATCAGGCACCAATAAAGTTATATAGAAGAAGCTCTTTTAATTGACCTCCACTTAACCAACTCCTGATCAATCAATGCTTTTCATTCCCTCTGAAAACATGGGACCTGATGCCCAGAGCGTTCTAAAGGCTCAAGGCTGTCAGAACACATGTGCGCTTGTCTATCGGCTGGGTTGTATGCTTATAAAGCAGCCTCGGAACATCTGTGCCTGGAACAGCTGTGTACTTCTCCCATTGACTGACTGTGTGCTTAAGCATTAGGTCTAG
The DNA here is from genome assembly GCA_033961575.1 of Aselliscus stoliczkanus. Lineage (NCBI taxonomy): Eukaryota > Metazoa > Chordata > Mammalia > Chiroptera > Hipposideridae > Aselliscus > Aselliscus stoliczkanus. The sequence goes on from CM066731.1 coordinate 33,976,639, forward strand.
AAACCAGCTGCATCAACCATCATTTGGGAAATTATTAGTAATACAAATTTTCAGGCCCCACCTAAGACCTAATAAATCAGAAACTCTGGGTATAGGGCCCAGGAATATGTGTTTTCACAAGCCCTCCAGATGATTCTGATGTATGCTAAAATTTGAGAACAATCATTACAAAGAGTCAAAGTTGTTTTTGTTTCCAAATCTATATATGTCATTTGTACATGTTATTTTAATTCATTTAAAGATTACGAAAACCAATAAAATATAAGCACTAAAAGAAATTGAGGTTTTTTTAAAATAAAAACTAAATTGAAAGCTTTGTACAGATTTAATTAAGGCAATTTGCTAACTAAAATTGCCATAGAAACAGGCATGGATGAGACAAGTATAAAAGATTGGGGGAAATTTCATAAAAACTGCAAAGTACTCTGCCTTTACATTGCATTACAGAAGTCTTCAAATTCTTGCTGCAATTACAAAAAAACCAAACTGAAAATCATAGACAACACATTATGGGTATGGTTTATGCAATAAAGACTTTTTTAATCATATTTTTTCAAATGAACTTAAAATTAGTAATTTTTGAAAGCGTAATTAGAAGTAATTTTTGTTAAAACTACATTATGTTTTAAATAAAAGTAGAATGGTTAAGGTAGGTTTATATATGTAGTTTTTTTATGAATTTGCTCTTTGAATGACATTTTCTATCAATCAGCCAACCACAGGCCCGATCCCATGGGATAAGAGGGCTTCTCCTGGACTTGGATTCTCGCTCGGGTTTTGTTTTTTGTTGTGCACAGCTCTCTGGGAAACTGAATGGGAGAGGAGAAATTGACAAGGCAGGATTCAGGAATTCCTGGGTCCTGAGACCCTGGCTTGGAAAGCCCAAGGTGTCAAATCCCACCTTTATTTGAGGGCCACCCACTGGCTCACTGTGGACAGCAGATGAGATGGACCATTGCTACAGCATTAGACATGGAGACACCCACTTCTGGTCATGTGAAACTAAAGATTTTTTTTTTTTTTTTTTTAGATGAGCCATCCTGCTACCTGTTGGCAGCTCAGCGGCAGCTCAGCTCGGGCTGGGCATGGAACTGCTGTTGCTCAGAGCTCAGCTCACACTCTTGAGCGAGCTCTTAACCAGCTGAACCACTCGGCCAGCCCTACTAAAAACTTTTGAAAGCCAAGAGAGTACTAGTCCATTCAATTCTGACATTCTCTGCTGCATATTTTGTGTTCTTTGTATAAGTTCCTTGGTTGCAAAATTGTACTTGTAAAAAAAAAGGGCCAGGTATACCTGAAACTGATGTTGTATAATATTGTATGCCAACTGTAATTGAATATATAGATAGTCACGGGATGTGGATTATACCGTGGAAGGGAGTCAAAGGAATTGTAATAGATATGTATGATATGGGGGAAGGAAAGGTGTGGCGAATTGGGGGCGCAGGGTTGTCACTTTGAGGGGTAAAAAGTGTAACTATTGCACTGTGTTGTACACTTGAAGCTAATTTAAAAAAAATATTTATTTCACAATAAAAGGATAAAAAAAATAAAAATAAAAGAGGGCCAATTTAGGGGGCAGATGTGTAAAGGTGACGTATGTGTATAACTCAGAGATGCCGCTGCTGTTCCAAATCCTCATCTACTTCAAAAAAATCCTTTCTTAGCCATTTTGTCTGAAATTTCTACACTTTCCATTATAAAGAGAAACAGTACAGTAGTCCCCCCTTATTCTTGGGGAACACATTCCAAGACCCCCAGTGGATGCTTGAAACTGCAGATAGTACCGAACACTACATATACTATGTTTTCTCCTATACATACATATACCTATGATAAAGTTTAATTTCTAAATTAGGCACAGTAAGAAATTAACAAAAATAACTAATAATAAAATAAAACAATTACAACAATATATTGTAATAAAAGCTATGTGAATGTGGTCTCTCTCGCTCTCTCTCAAAATATCTTTCTTTTTTTTTTTTAAGATTTTATTGGGGAATTGGCGGAGGGGAACAGCGTTGGGGAATCCGGGAAGGGGAACAGACAAGTTGCTGTCTTTTTGTTCTTCAGTTTAGTTGCGGAGGATGTTGCTTCACTGTTGGTATAGTCATTGCGCTCTTCCCGGATGAGGCAGATGGGTCGCTGGCCTCTGGATGTCGCTCACTGTGGCTATTGGCAGCTCACGCTGGCTGCCGGCCACTCACTGTAGCCTATGGCAGCCCACTGCAGCAGGGGCTGCAGCCCACACTATCACCGGGGCTCGCACAGCCCAGCTCCAGGTGGAGCTGTTGTTAGCTGTAGAGGGCAGTGTCACTGGCCCTCATGTGGGATCCGAACATGGGTCGTTGGCATCCCAAAACCAGCGCTTAACCAATGCGCCACTCGGCCGGCCCTCAAAATATCTTATTGTACTCTACTCACCGTTCTTGTGATGATGTGAGACGATACAATGCCTACATATGAGATGAAGTGAGGTGAATAACATAGGCATTGTGACATAGCACTAGGCTACTATTGGCCTTCTGGCCATTCAACTATTAAGTGACTAATGTGCGGGGATCATATCCAGCATGGACATGCTAGACAAAGGGATGATTCATAAAGCGAGCAGGACAGAGCTAGATCATGCTACTCAGAATGGTGTGCAATTTAAAACTTATGAATTGTTTCTTTCTGGAATTTTCCATTTAACATTTCGGACCTTGGTTGACCGCAGGTGACTGAAACTGTGAAAAGCAAAACTATAGATACAGGGGAATCACTGTAATTTCCTGGCTGTAGCTTTTCAGCCCTCTAAATCACAAAGTGCTAAGATCTCAGGGTGGGGAGCCAGTCTCAACATGTTCAGTCTCTGCCTAATATGTAAGAAATCACTCAGCTGTCTCCAAGGATAAATAATACTTTGGTGTGAGGTATTAAAGCCTAAACTTGACAGTCTCAGATTTATTGGGTTGTCAGAAAAGTCATGATGTATTTTTTCTATGTTTTTCATTGCAAAAATGCGTCATGACTTTTCTGACAACCCAATACAACCTGGTCCCATTCCAAGATTTTCTCAGCAGGGATCAGTCTGCGAGGTGATGGTATTAGTAGAAATGGGGTATTTTATTTTTTTTCCTTCCTCCCCCGAAATGGGGTATTTTAAAGAGATGCATTTGGGTTTCAAAGTTCTTTGACAGAGTTAGAAAATCCAAATTCATCATTTAGAGAAACGGTAGAGGCAATTTATTTGCTGAGTATATATTAGACATACAGAGTCAGATTTGCAAAACCTCTCCTCCCTAAGGCACAACTGGATTTCTATATGCAGGATTTTAAAATTCAGTGGTTTCTTATTGATTCTGATAATAATCAGGAAGTGTTCTAGGCTGAATTGTCTCTCCTCCACCCCAGAGTTATATGTTGAAGTCCTAACCCCCAGTTGGTCAGAATGTGACTGTATTTGGAGACAGGATGAGGCTATTAGGGTGGGTCCTAATCCAATCTGACTGGTGTCCTTATAAAAGATGAAATTTGGACACAAAAGGAGACACCAGGAATATGTGCACACAGAGGAAAGATCAGCTGAAGAGGCAGCACGAGGGTGTCCACCTGCAAGTCCAGGAGAGAGACCTCAGAAGAAACCAAACCTGCCGGCTCCTTGACCTTGGACTTCTGCTTCCAGAACTGTGAGAAAATAAATTCCTGTTTTTTAAGCCTCTCAGTCTGCGGTATTTTATGATAGCAGCCCTAACAAATTAATACAGGGAGACATCTAATATTTAACAGCTTGGGGGTGAGGGAGATCATGCTCCACACATGAAGAGTTAGCTGATGAATTAAAAATCTGCCCTAAAAATCCATCTTCTTATCCCTTGTTCCCAACCTAATATCAACCATCCCCTTCTCACTGAGGGTAAATGATGTAGGTGAATATAGGAAAAAAGCTTTGAAGGCAGCAGTAATGCCATGTTAAATTTCCATCTATTTATCATTCTGAGTACAGACTTCAATATTTTTAAAAATGTACAAGACATTTGACATATTATTATATGCAAGCATTTAATTCATAAAGAATATACAAAAAATCATAAAGGATATAGAAATTCAGATTCAAATAATGTTTATCAGTTGGCTGTGTATCAGACATTGTGATGATATTAATATTAACACACACATAGAGAACTGTATATTAGCTCATTTAATTCTCACAACACTGAGGTAGGTATTACTGTTATCCTCAATTTACAGATAAAGTCACTGAAACAGAGAGGTTAAGAGACTTATAAAATGTGAATAACAATAGTACTAACCTCATAGGGTTGCAATTATATGTAAAATACTGGGTTGTCGGAAAAGTCATGACATATTTTTGCAACGCAAAACATAGAAAAAATACATCATGACTTTTCCGACAACCCAATAGTTCAAAGAGGTCCTAGGACTCACTAATATTCAATAAATGTAGTTTATATGTATATTTTTTAATTACACTGCCTCCCTAATCAAATAAGGTTGAATGTGGGGGTAAAGGGATACCTTTATGTCATTCATTTATTCCACAGCAATTTATTGAGCAATTACTAAATGTCAGGCATGTAACAACTAAATGTCTGGATGGTAACAACAAGCAAATACTATCCATAAGACATCTTAGAATAAAGGCAGGAAGGAGAAGCCAAGATCTTAGCAGTGATTACCTCCAGGAATTAAAATTGGGAAACAACTTTCAGGTTTGACTTTATACACATCTGTACTCTGATTTTTCTGTATTAATAAGAAAAAAAAATGATTTTGTAATTTAAAACCTCACCAAGCGGAAAAGATTAAAAAAAAAAAATTCTTGAGATTGCAATCAGTCATTCAACCTCAGTCAATGATTCAAGAAACCTCAGTCAATGACTGCAAGTCCACTTTGTGAAAGATGAAAAGTACAAGTGGCCTCCATCTTCAAGGGTTTACAGTGTGCTTCGGCAGATAAGATGCAAACAGGACCAAAGTTACCCCAAAAGACAAGGCTGTTGGTAAACACCAGGTGAGCATGCACAGCAGAAAATTCACCCTCAAAGATATAGCTAAATGATCTTTCAAAAGTGTACAGTTTCACAGTGACATGATTATTAGACTTATTATGTGATCACTTGTAAGGTATGTAAGTGCTGAATCACTATGTTGTACACCTGAAACTAATATAATATTGTATGTCGATTATAATTAAAAATAAATTTTAAACATTTTTAAATGTACACTTCAGGATGGAAATTAACACAGTTTTAGTGGCAGCTGATGGATTACAAATACAGGGACCTGACTAAAGCAAAAGGAGGACCTTAGTCAATAACCACCCTTGATCACCTGAATGTGGAAGGAAACTCAGTCCTGTCCAGAGCGAAATGAGCAGTTAGGGAGATGAGTCACTGGCCCTTAAATTTAATGTTCCATTAACTCAAAAGTGTGGAAAATGTTGTCTAAACATCTGGAGTCTGGCTAAGAATTGAATTTTCATGCAGGTCACAATCATAATTATGGGGTGAATCAGAGTACTAGAATTACTCTTATGGAACCCATTGCATCCATTCACCAGTAGCTGAAAATGGTGAATTTCTACCAAACTTCTTTAAATGAATAGGTTAGATTTACTGTCCCCACTTTCTCATCACCCACTCCCTACCCCTTGAAATCTGCCCTTCGTCCCACCTGTTGATCATTATCAGGGGTTTCCTAGTCATCTTTGTGTCCCTGATGCCTAGCAGAGTACCTGGCAGATGGTTCTAAAATGTTTACTGATGGGCCGGCCGAGTGGCTCAGTTGGTTAAGAGGTGGCTTAGAGTGTGTGCTCTGAGCAACAGGGCCGCCAATTTGATTCCCACATGGGCTAGTGAACGCTGAGCCCTAGCTGAGCTGTCGCTGAGCTGCCAACAGGTTGGCAGGATGGCTCGGCTGATGTAACAACAAGATTGCCTGTTCAATGGTGGGCTATACCCACGCGCAACTAAGACTGAACTCAGCACCAGGAGCTGGACGGCTCAGGGGATTGGGCGTGAGCTCTTAACAACAAAGCTGCTGGTTCGAATCCTGCATGGGATGGTGGCTACGCCTACCTGCAACTAAAATTGAACACAGCACCTTGAGCTTAGAGGCCAGGAGCTGCCGACGGAAAGCCAGATGGGGACCTGGCACCCTCCACAATGAAGATGGAAGAACAACAACTTGGCTGGTCCCCTCCCCCAATTCCCCAATAAAATCTTTAAAAAAATAAATAAATAAATAAATACATAAAATGTTTATTAAGATGAATCAATAAGGGCCGGCCAAGTGGCGCAGTGGTTAAGCACTGGCTTGGGAAGTCAGCGGCCCCGGTTCGGGTCCCATATGTGAGGGCCAGCGACATTGCCCTCAAGAAAAAAAAAAAAAAAGATGAATCAATGACTCAACTCAATGGCTTTTTTTCTTTTAAGTTTTGTTTCCTTTCGCCTGCTGGAGCATAACATTGATATTGACCTGGCCGAGAATTCTCTTTCCCACCATCCTCCATGACTCTTCTGATTTTGTCTTTCCCACCCCTTCTACCCCACTCCCTGCCTTAGGCTGTTCCTTCATGAATATTTTTCCTGCTTCCCCTTCATTCTCCTGCTCCCTATGTGGGCTAACAATCCAAGGCTCAGGTCTTCACTCTCTCCTCACTTTACACTTCAGGGTATCCAGAAATGATGATAATAATTTCTGTTAGAGTAATAATAATAATAAATTGCCTTGTGTGTATTAGGAATTTTACTCATTATTTTATTCCCACAAAATCCTCTTACTCAACATTATGGATGAGAAAACTGCAGAAATTAAATGACTTATGCAAAGATACATGACTAGCAAGTAGCAGAACTGGGATTTGAGCCCAGGTCTTCCTGTATTGAAGGTCCAGATGCCTTCAAAACAAACAAAAAACATACAAATAAACATTTTAAATGAAAAACACATGGAAATTAAAATTTAGAAAGAAGTAGACTATGCTGCTTCCTGACTGCATCATGGGTTCTAATCTCTCCCTGTGGTGTTAGTGCAATTTTCTGTCCCTCTTGACATTTTCTTGTTGGTGTCCCACTTCAACTTCAGGCTCACTTAGTCTACAGCTACTCATTATCTTTTCTAAAAATCTATTCCATCACCATCAGAGTCATGAAGCTCAAACTCAGGAGTCACTTTTGACTTCTCCTCTTATTTATAGCAACTTCTTTCATCCCTTACCCCTTCCCTCTCCATTCCTACAGTTGCTACCCAAACCTTGGCTATTGTCACCTCTCTTATGATAATTACCATAGTATCCCAACTGGTCTTTCCAGCCCTCACCATCTTCCTCCTGGAATTCACCCTGTAGTTTACCACAAGATTAAGTTTCCTAAAATGAGGCTTTACATTTGTCACTCCCAAGTATGAGCCCACCAGTAGTTCCTTTTCAGAGATAAAAGTCCAGAATCTTGGGCCGGCCGAGTGGCGCGGTGGTTAAGCGCTGGCTTGGGAAGCCAGTGGCCTCGGTTCGGGTCCCACATATGAGGGCCAGTGACGCTGCCCTCAAAAAAAAAAAAAAAAAAGTCCAAAATCTTTAGCCTGAGTTTCAAAGGCCTTAACAGTCTGGTTCTTTCTGGTATCTTAAACTTTATCTCCTACTTCACACCTGCAGAAATTCTCTGCTTTGACAGAGCTAGTCTCCTCAACGGTTTAAGCCAAGCTGGCTGGCCTTATCAAGAGTGATCATATAATTTACCATCAAACTGGAACCCCTTTGAATATGAAAGGGAGTGCTGTCGAAAATTGGGCCAACAGGCACAAATTGGGAGCAGCCTGGATTAACTGGGATTTATGGTCACCATATTTTTACTGTTCCCTGCCCACCTACATAGAAGCCATCTCACAGCAGCTGCTAATGGAATTCTTCCAGGGTTGCTACCAGCTTTTGCTCTCCTCTCAATTTCCTGCTGTAAGTGTGATACCTGCCATCTCTGACAAGCAGTTTCAGATTTATATCTAAGGGTTAGGCTGCATGTTTAGCTTTCAATTTGGAGTTCTCACTGTGACAGTCTCTTCCTGATCTATCAACCTCCAGTAGCAAGGCCTGCCCCTCCCAGCCCAGGCTCATCCCTTAAGCTTGGAGAGCACTGCCACCTCCACATCATCATTGCCCTTTAAGTCTCCCCTTGCCTTGGACATTTGTCCAATACCTACCCTTCCTTCCTTACCCAGATTCTGCTCCCCCACCCCCGCCCCAGCCATTCTGCTGTCCCTTTGCTCTGACCTTCTTCTGTAGTCTCCATTACCCCTACCATTTGCTTTGCACTCAGCACAGTCCCATAGAGCAGCAAATGACCTGTTATTTGTTCTGTCTGTAACCAAGGTAACCAGCAACAATGATGATCACTTAATTATCTCATTCCCAGCCTCAAGTTCTTGGTTGAGGATGCTAATGATAAGAACACCTGATGATAATACCTGGTTCCACATAGTCTCTCCTATTTTCCCACTCTTTTACTTGGACCCCTTCCCTTTGAGGAAGGGCAGACATATATATATATATATATTTTAATTGGGGGATAACCATGGTCATTGATTACACATTCCTTTCATGCTACAATGGCATAGTTGACTCTTTTAAGGAGGGTGCTGCTCACAGTGGCCCATGCAGGGATCGAACTGGCAATCTTGGTGTGATCAGGACCAAACTCTAACCAACCGAGCTAACTGGTTACCCCAAAAGGCAGACATTTTTACATGCTGATAGCAACAGCAAGAGAAACACCCATCTCTAGTAAACATAGCCCACAACAGTTCCCTGGCAACCACAGCATCTACTCTCATCCTTGTCACTCTTCAATAAATGTCAAATTCCAGAAGTTACAGTGAAACCCTTAGAGATACAAAGGTTCTATAATACATAGGGACACTCAGAGAACTGCCTTCCAGTTTCCAGAGGGCCAAGGCAGGACCCCTACCCCAGCCATGGCCTGCATTGCCCCTGTCCCGTTTACCATCTGCCACCCTCACAAGCTCTGGGCAATCCCTGTCCCTTCCCTCACCCTAATCTACTATATACCTTTACCCTGTATCCTTAAGCTTACCCATTAGCCTTACTCTCAATGGCCTGATTTCCTTCTGACCCTATAACACCCAAAGCTTCTACCCACATAACAAATGGTAAGGGAAAAAATATATGTAAAACAAAATAGATAGTATGAACTCATTCTGTGAACATTAACAAAATGTTTTGAGGTAGCTATCTATATGGGGAAAAATCTAGCAGAAAATACAACAAACTATTGTACTAATAGTAATTTTCTCATTGTTTAAGTTCCTTGATGAACATATATTATTAATATAATAAAATTAATTAAGCAAAAATCATAAGACTTGGTATTTACTATTTACTATGTTTTTTCCAGTGTTAGTGGATATGGTACTGTGCCACCTATCATGGCTAACACCAGGAGATTAAGGGGATAAAAAATCAACTCTAACACTCAGGAGTCCAATTTCATTTGTGGACCTCCAAAGAGGGAGGTTTTCATCCCCATCAGTGTAAAAACAAACCAGTGATACCCTCATCTCTCACCTACAAAGAGCAGGCCACGACCCACCCTTCATGTTTTGTTGCTTTTCCCTTTGACATCCTTAGCTAACTTCAAGGTTAGCTGGAAAACGTAAATTCTATGTGCAACAAATAAAAATCATTCATTGTTTAGGGAAAGCAAGACATAACAGGGCTCCTGAAAACAATGGGCTGTGGAACAAAAATGCAGGATTTAGAGTCAGAAAATGTAGGTTCTAGTGCTGCTATCAGCCAAGCCTTTTCCTTCCTTTCCTTCCAGATTTATGCCTCATAACTTTCCAGTTCAGTTTATTGAATATCCACTATTTTCCAGGCATTGTTTTTCAGTGAAAGGATGAGACCATGCAAGTTTAAAGGGCTTTGCAGACAAACTGGGAGGTGCTATTAAAGATTTGCTGGCCTGCTCTGCAGGTGCTGAAGAGTACCATTATCTATCACTGAAGAAATCAGATGTCACCCCACCTCTCCCACCTCTCACTGGCTTGTGCAATGTGGAGTCACCCAAGTAAGATACTGCTCAACTGATTGCAAGTCAGTGCCTGAAGTTCTAAGTTCTGCCCTTGACACTCCTTAATGGGGGCTTGTGTTTGAGGCTACCATTTGTTTTCTCTGACCATGGTGTCTTATTAAGTACAGTTGTATGTAGTTGGGCTCTTACAACTGGCAGTCATTTGGCAGATCCAATCCTTAGGAGGAAGGCTGCCCACATCTTTGAGATGACACTCAGCACCCTCGCCCACCACCGAGTGAACATCATGTATATAACACATGAACTATATTTAAGTCAAACCATCCCAAACATACCCTCCAAATCTGATGAAAATCTACCCAGTTCTTTTTAAAGACTGCAGCAACAGACAACAATATTTACACAGAGTATCATAAATATGCCTTTGCAGCAGACCCAGAATGAAAAAATGCTAATCTCAGCCATAAATGAAGTCTTTAAACTTCCAATTCTAACAACTAGACCAGAGGACTAAGCACTTTATTGAAACTCAAAGGAGAGCAATTGGATATACAGGAGCTGCAGAGGGAGGGGGTGAGAGGGGAGCAGCTCCTCCTTTCTCCTTACTATGCTTAACTTGTCCTTCCTCCTTAAGCTAGGCTGGTGGGAATACTCACCCACACACCTTCTCCCATCCTCTGCCAGGGTGTAGCCGCTGTAGCACTGGCAGACGAAGGAGCCCAGCACGTTCACACAGAGCTGCTCACAGCCATGGTCCTCCACCGCACAGAGATCCTGGACTGGGGCAAAGTCACACCATTAGAACCTAGCTCTGAAGAGGTGACCCTCAGCACTTTACAGCACTTGCTGAAATAACTTTTGAAAACATTGTAAGCATTGATATATGATCATAGTGGAAAATTTGGAAAACATAGAAAAATCTATAAAAGAAAAACCACCTGTAATCTTACCACTCAGAGGCAACATCTGTTAACATATTGGTGAGTTTCCACGTATACATAAAAACATTTTTCAAAATTGAAATTATTCACTTCTATTAAATGCATCAAATAATTTTAAATTCATATGTTTGTATTTTCCCATGTTACTGAAAGTGCTTTGGAAACATTTTGAGCAAACGTAATTATCAAGAGCAGGCATTTGTACTTATCTGCATCAACTACCATTCCTACTCTTTGACAACCAAAAAGCTTTGCAGTCAGTCTCAGCAATTTATACTGAGGTAATCTGGCACTGTCTTCGACATTTTGCAGATGGGGGAACCTGAGAGAGAGCACAGCAGAAAGACCTGCTACTCTACCAAAAACATGGTAGGTCTAAGAATAGCCCCTAATTCCCAAGACTGCATCAGCGTCTTTCAACATGCTTTTCCTCATTCCATGTGTCTCCCAGGGGGACCTTTGAAAATCCACTTTAGGGGCTGGCTGAGTGGCTCGTTGGTTAAGAGTTGGCTTGGGAGCATGAGCTCTGAGCAGCAGGGCCACTGATTTGAATCCCACCTGCACCAGTGACACTGCACCCTCTACAGCTAAGATGGTGAACAACATCTCAACCTGGAGCTGGGCTGTCATGAGTCGCCGGTGATGGCGTAGGCTGCAGTGGGGCTGCAGTGGGCTGCCATGAGCTACCCTGAGTGGCCAGCAGCAGGTATGAGCTGCCATGAGCAGCCGTCCAATGGCCGGCGACAGATCTGCCTCAGCCGGGAAGAACACAATGATCACAATACCAACGTGGGCCAGTGAAGTGATGTCCTCCACAACTAGACTGAAGAACAAAAGGACAGCAACTTGTCTGTTCCCCTTCCCCGGTTCCCCAACGCTGTTCACTGTTCCCTCCCCCAATTCCCCAATAAAATCTTTAAAAAGACAGACAGACAGACAGACAGACAGACAGACAGACAGACAGAAAGAAAGGAAGGAAGGAAGGAAGGAAGGAAGGAAGGAAGGAAGGAAGAAAGAAAGAAAGAAAGAAAGAAAGAAAGAAAGAAAGAAAGAAAGAAAGAAAGAAAGAAAATCCTCTTTGCACTCAATTTATTCATCCCAGTAACAAATGAGGAAAATCTGAAGCCAGAGAAGGTTAGGTAGAGGTAACAAAGATTACTAGGGAGAAATGGATGTATGGCTATTAGCAGTTCATCCAATTTTGGTCAAACATTTATTATATGTCCACAAAGCACTGAGCCCTAGCTATTTATTCAAATGCAATGTAAGAATGCACTCACAGGAATGCATTTACTACAATGGAACTAAGAATATATCAGAGGATGAAAAGGTTAAAGGCATTTCAATCAATCACCAATTTGGTCTCTTCTTTGCAGAAACTGGCTGACATGATGACATTCCTTCTCAGCAAGGAGAATGGCTTGGTTTCATAACTAGCTATTCCAGTAACTGTACCATTAAAGTTGGAGAAAAATCAGAAAGCATGAAAAGGATTACATATTTGGAATATATTAAAAAGAATTTTTATCAGGTTAATGTGACAGCTATAGTAAAAACTCAATTAACTAGAAAGCTTGATTAATCCCTGAATCCAATAGCTACATTTTAATGTAGTCTTCTAGGTCTTTGAATTTTATAGTTTATTATGCTTTTAGATAAATATAAAAATATCAAATTGATAAAAATATAAAAGCTGATTTATTCATCACCTCTATTAAATGCATTAAATACTTTAAAAAAATAATATCTATATCATAACATTAAAAAAGTCTAAGATCCCACAAATAAGGATTCTGGTTTTAAAATGCTATAAGAAGTATTTGCATTTCCAAATCAATAAACTAGATGAAAAAAATTACAGGTGCAAATTCCTTAATCTATTACCAGAATATTTGTATCTTAGATTTCCAATTGGGAAATCCTACTGGGATTTCCAATGGATTTAGATATAAGGAAAACACTAATAACCAGAAAAAACTTCAGCTCATGCAAAAATTATAGCGAATAATTAAAGAATGGCAAAACCTACAGTTAGTTACAAGCCTAGGCCAGAGATCTAGGAAAAGTCAGAATCTAAGAATACTCTTCATTTATTCAATTAATGAAGAGCTTACTTTGTCTCAGGCACTAGGGAGATAGTGGTGAACCAAACAAAAGTGTTCCTGGGGTCACACAGCTTGTCTTCTAAGGGTTAGTAACTTGAAGTTCTAGGAGTGTTCCTGACTGAAAGAACAGCAAATGCAAATTGAGATAGAACAAACTAGACCCATCTGAGGAGTGGAAAGGCCAGGATGGCTATCAGATCCACCTTAAATAACTAAAATATGTGATAGAATATGCTAGAACTCCATAAGAGAGATGCTGACAAGTTCAGAAAAGGGATGGATTAATTGCCAGTCAAGAGTGGATGGAAGGGCCGGCCAAGTAGTTCAGTTGGTTAAGAGCTCGCTCAAGAGTGCGAGCTGATCTCTGAGCAACAGCAGTTCAATGCCCAGCCCAAGCTGAGCAGACGCTGAGCTGCCAAAAGGTGGTGGCAGGATGGCTCAGCTAAAAACAAACAAACAAACAAACAAAGAGTGGATGGAAAACAGCTAGCAGGGAAGTGTGAGAGAATGGAGGAAGGGAAATGGCACTCTGGGCTGAGGGACCTGTGTGAGTAAATGTGCAGAAATGGAGAAAAGTAAGGCAGGCCTGGTCGTTGAATTCACTCCAGGAATTCCAAGGGAAGTAACAAGAGGGAGAATTGGAAGGACATTTGACACCAGGTGGCAGAGGGCCTGACAGCAGGCTGAGTACTCTCAAGTCCATTCAGCAGGCAGTGGGGACCACTCAAGGTAAAATCCTTTAAAAGGCGGACAGGTGACTTCACATGAGTTTGCCTTAGAAGGGTAAATCTTGAAGTATCACAGTTTGTCTCAGAGCTGGTGGAAACTTAAAAGGGCTTCAAGCACAGTCACATGGCTGCTTTGTTTGGAAATAGCTGTAGCTTTCTGAATTCCAGGCTGAAGTAGCTTTGGTTTGCTTGCACATTGATAGGGAAATTAACCTCTTGAAATGAAGACCGTCAAGTGTTCTTCAGAGTTCTTGGACTCACCCATCAGTGCAGCCCTGCACTTTTCCCTCTTGGCATGTATCACAATATTGATCACATAGGCCTTTATATTGGTATTGTGTCTCCCTTGCTAGGCTCTAAGCTCTCTGATTGGGAGGAGAGTGTCCCTGCACAACGGCTTGATGGCTAGAAAATTGTACCCCAGCACACTGAAAAAACCTACCCCTCAAACCCCAAGCCCAACTTTGGAGGTGGGGGACAGAAGCCTCTGCCCCTGGGTCATCCCCACTGTGCTCCAACTGCTGCTTTGCCCTTTCTCTGTGTCCACTAGGAACCCTGCCTAACGGTGGTTAGAAAGCACTGGTGAAAGTATAGGTAACTTTTATTCTCTTATTTATAACTCTCTGTTTTCAAATTTTCTAAGAGTTTATAACAGGAACTTGTATAACAATGAAAAAAATCAACACCTTACAAAAGAACTCCTTTAAAATTAGCATTTCTAAAGCAATGAACCAGGACCTTGAAGCAATGATCTTTTCTTCCAAAAGACTTCCTCCCACAGGGTAGGTAGAGAGAGACAATGAATGCTTATTCCTTTCAGCACAGGGCTGGACACCCATAGGGCAGTCTGGGAATAACTGCAAGGTCCCAGCTACAAAGCAGCAGTGTCCAATTTCATTTGCCCATTAGAACCATCTAGGGACCTTTTGAAAGTCCTGATGCCCAGTCTTCACCTTTCTCCCTAAATCAGAATGACTGGGGATGGGATACTGACAGCTCCCAGATAACCAGTGTGCAGCCAGGTTGAGAGTTGTTGAACCTACTGGATTAAAAAGTCCTCAAAATCCTCTGAGGAAAAGGTGGTGCCCAGACCTAGGAGTCAGCTCCCCCTTTTATTAACTGAGACCGCCAGACTCAGTTTCCTCCTTTAAACAAATCTCAGAATTTTTGCTGTCCTTTGTCCTTTCTCAGAGACTACGTGAGGGTGCAAAGCATGGTAGGAACAGAAGGATTATGGCTCACATTCCAGAAGAATGGTCCCACAAACAGCAAGCTTGCCAGTTGGCTTCATTCATGTTGTTCCTTCATACTGTTTTTAGAATGTTGGGGATTTATGGCCACTAATGATCTCTACTATCCCAAAGGAAACCATTGGGGGATAAATTTAATTAAACAAAGACAAAGGAATAAATACAGACTAGGTTTTGACAAAACAACTGTTGTTTTTTGGCAGTGGTCACTTCCATTTGAAACAAATACAGATGTTTTTGGATGATTCCTTATGCTTTTGAAAAACAGCACTTCTTTTTCTCATAGCCTGAAGGGTGATAAAACCACGGGGGATGGGAGAAGCACTGGATTCAGAGTTCCCATTACCTTTCCAAGCCTTCTTTTCCTGGTGAATGCCACTCATGGCTCATGACTTCAGTCAAATGTCACCCCCAGGAAGTCTTCTCCAGGTTGGCTGAGCTTACAGGATCCTCCCTCTGACTTCCGAGCACCAAACACATGGCTCCACTGTAGCAGTTATGCATTTATCCCCTGGTATTGGGGAGACCTGATCACATGTCCATCTGCTCCACTGGCACATGAGCTGGTCTGCCTCAGTCTAGATCCCCCAGAGCGTAGCACCATGTCTGAGCGCATTTAGTTGGTGCTCCATAAGTGTTCACTTTCTAAATGAACAGTGGCAAAGGCTATATCCCCTTCCTCCCAACAGGGATGTTTCTAGAGTCCTAAAAATACTCTTCTATCAGAAATCGGGTCATGGGAAAATGAGTGAGATGAGAACAAAACTCCTCCTTATTCTCATCCCCAGCAAGTAGTATTCCCATACCAGAAGAGGGCTCAGAGCACAGTGACATCTGGGAGACAACCCCCAGATAAAGACACTAGAAGAATGATCATGACAGCTAAGGAACTGCTTGCCTTGTTGTCTGCTGCATCCCTGGTACCCAGCACAGTTCCTGGCACATTGCAGGTGCTTAATAGGTACTTGTGAATGGACAAATGAACCCACATCTATGTTACACAAACAGAGTTGTCAGGTGTTCCTGTCTCACTAGTTTTACCTAAGCTGTAAGTTCTGAGAAGAACCAAATAAGTCTTGACGCTCCTCAAGGTGCCTCTATAATACCATGTATTTCATACGGCAGGTGTTTAATGGACATTTGTTGATTTGACTTGAAAGCCACAAGCCTGGAGTACTCAGGGGGGTTTTATCTGACCACTCCCCATAGTTTCCCTTTCCACAATTATAATTTAATACTTAATTTGCAATGGATTATATAATATCTTTTTCCCCGTATGAGGGCAGTGCTTGTTTTGTTCAGCCTTTTAGCTTAAGTAACTAACACGGTGTCTGGCATGTGGTCAATTTTAAAAAATATATTTGAATGACTGACTGAATTAAGTTGTCAAATTGTTCATAGTGCTGGAAAAACAACAGTAAACAAAATAGATTTAAAAAAATAAATCAGAGGGCAGGCCAAGTGGCTCAGTTGGTTAAGAGCTCACTCAAGACTATGAGCTGAGCTCTGAGCAACAGCAGTTCGATGCCCAGCCTGAGCTAAGTTGCCGCTAAGCTGCCAACAGGTGGCAGGAAGTCTCAGCCAAAAAAAATAAATAAATAAATAAATAAAATCAATTGGGGGCTGGTCGATTAGCTCAGTTGGTTAAGAGATGGCTTGGGAGCGTGAGCTCTGAGCAGCAGGGTCACCGGTTGGATTCCCACATGGACCAGTGACGCTGTGTCATCTATAGCTAAGATGGTGAACAACAGCTTGACCTGGAACTGGGCTGCTGTGAATGGCCGGCCATGGCGTAGGCTGCAGCCCTGCTACAGTGGGCCACTATGAGCTACTGTGAGTGGCAAGGAGCCAGAGTGAGTGGCTGGCAACCAGCAAGAACTGCCGTGAGCTGTAGTGAACGGCCGTCCAATGGCCAACTACAGATCCGCCTCAGCCAGAAGAGCACAATGATCATAATCCCAACATAAGCCAATGAAACAGTGTCCTCCACAACTAAACTGAAGAACAAAAGGACAGCAACTTGTCTGTTCCCCTTCCCTGATCCCCCAGTGCTGTTCCCTTCCCCCAATTCCCCAATAAAATCTTAAAAAAAAAAAAATCAATCGATTGATCGATCCCTATCCCCATGGAGCTGATCTGAGTGGGGAGCCAGTAGTGTGTGGGAACCACCTCCTACTGACTCACGACAGTCTGTGCACACCTCTTCCCAACTCCGCTGCTTTCAGTAAGGCCAAGTGGGTAGCTTGAAATCGGCCATGGTGGAAGTATTTACACCATAGGAATTGGTGAACATTGCAAATCAGTTTTTTCCCCTGGAGATCTGGTTGTCAAACATTTACCAGCACACCACTGACAGGGGCCAGACATAAACAAAATAAACAGGTAAAACCACATGTTATGTTAGATGCTATGAGTGCTATGAAACAAAATTAAGCAGGACAAGGGGGTTGAGAGTATGGATGGAAGGGAACCGCTATTTTAAATACTGTGGTCAAAATGCAGTCTTACTTAAAAGATTTTTTTTTTTTTTGAGGGCAGTGTCACTGGCCCTCATATGTGGGACCGAACCGGGGCCACTGGCTTCCCAAGCCAGCAATTAACCACCATGCCACTCAGCCGGCCCTAAAAGATTTTTTTATACAAGGACCTGAGGGAGGTGATATGACAAAGTAGGGATCAATGGACTTGAAACTTGGAGGAGATCAAGGACCCTAATGTTTCTTTAGACAGGGTGGGAGTGAGGTAATCAGATAGAGTAAAAGAATATTGCCTCTGGAGCCAGACTTGCCTGCAGCTGGGTGACTCATGTGACTTCACAGAAGTGATTTCTATGATATTCAGTTTTCACAGAGATTAAATAATTAAGTGGTGAGAAAACCTTATTGCAGGGATAAATGAGATAATATAGATGAGAAAGGCACCTGACAGATTGATAGGTACTCAACGAACATTAGCCTCCTTTTTACTTAGACTAGGGTTAAAAAAAGGTCTTGGTGGTGTGGGCCTAGTTAAGCTTGGAAGAGAGGTAGACTTCAACCAAATTTTGCCTACATCACATCTCTAGTTAGTGGCACTTTATTGAGTGCCTATGAAACCCCCACAAATGCACATTAGATTCAGATTTCTTTAAATAATGTCACATATCTTTGACTAAGTTTCGGTTTGTGAGTTCTATGCTGAATTGATGATATAACAAAGTAGGCAATTTTGAATTTTATAGCAAAAGATCTCACCAAACTCAAGCAAATGCCTTGCCAGAGGCATTAGCACATAGTTGATACTCAGCAAAATTGCTTGTTTCCCTTAGTTCCTGGAGAATTTTAGGAGGGATGTTAACTGTGGCTACTCAGTCTTCCCAAGTGAAATAAATCAGCGAGGATTTGATACCTATGGCCCCAAAGTTGTACTCAAACTAGTCCTTTGTGTTTCCCCAGGGCTCTCCAACATACCCTAGATTTAAATGCCTTCCTTCATTTGTGATCTCGAAACCCTGGCGTAGTGCCTCGGCCCAGAAAACTTGGAAAACTTTCATCTGGTTACATTGGACAAGGAGCACGGGACAAAGACTGTGACTGCTGTGGCTGACATCATTCTGGGTGAAATCAAAGGGTTTTTACTGACTTCAGAATTTTAGGCAAGCCACATTGCATGCTGCTGACATCAATGACAGTTAATCTCTCCTTTGAAGTTAGAGCAAAATAAACACCTTTAAAGACATGCTTCACAATTTTATTGCTCGTGCTGTTATTCAGCCTGAAATGTAAAAATCTGAAATTATCTATCACAGCAAGAGAGAATAGAAATTTATTATTAGGGCTGTTATTTCACTCAAGCGGGAAACAATGGGATTTCCGCCTGCTCCAACTGGAAAGCTCCGTCAGAGTTAGGGCTCCACAAACGCAAGCAAAACCCAAGCCCACGTTTGGGGACCGTTTTTCTTTCATTATGTCTGAAAGCATTAGTCTTATTTTGACAGCTGCAGTTGGATTTAAAGACTTTCAACAGTAAATGTGAGTCATCGGCCTTGTGCTTCTATGCTGGAAGAAACAAACAAACCCACTGTCACCAAGAAAAATAAACCTGTCCTTTCAGGCAAACTCCAGCTGTGCCTACATCCTTCTTTCCCCCAATGTTTTCATTCTTTTTCAATCAATTCTCCTGTTCACTAACAAGATTTTAATTTTGAGAAAGGAAAATAAAGGAGAGGACCCCAAAATAAAGCCTTAAAACATAAGTAAATCTGACCAAGTTAGGTTGATCAAAATTATAAACGTGAACAAACAATGCTCTACTCTTATAGAACGCTTCGCAATTTCCAAAGGGCCCGCACATCAACACATCCTTAATATAAACTCCCTTCCAAGTGGGATCTCCCAGGAGAAATCTGGTTTACAAGATCTAGGTCAGTGGTTTTCAAACTTGAGCTTACAGCAGAATCCCTTGGAGGGTTTGTTAAAACACACATTCCTAAGCCCTGCCCCAAGTCCCTGATTCCACAAGTCTAGGGTAGGGCCTGGGAATTTGTATTTCTAACAAGGGTTCCCTTCCCCCTCCAAAGCTGAAACTGCTCTCTGGTGGCCCCATTCTGAGGTGCTTATGAAAATAGGAAAGGAGAGAAGAAGCTGTAAAAGGTTCAAACTCATCTTCCCCGGCTGTGTAATAATTCTTTCACAACTGGCAATTCTCCACTCACATTTAGTCAGCTCAACTCTCCCATGAGACTCTATTCATCCAGATTCTTTTTTTTTTTTTTTTTTTTTTAACCCTGAGCCCTGGCAAGGCCAGAAGGTGAGCACACTATACATAATGATTTCCAAGATTCCGCACCCAGGAGCCAGGGTTATGAGAAAGCCCCATCACGGAATCCTATTCCACTCAGCAGGTCTCTGCTTCTGCTCAGGGCAGTCTTAGCCTTTGCTCTGAAGCTATGTGCACAGCCTGCTTGCTCCACGCTCTGACTGTAGGCTCCCCCAAAGCTCAGACACTGACCTTCTCTTTCCACACTTCCTTTCTCCCGCCAAGATTTCATCCATTTGCCGGGTCAATAACGACCACCAAGTACATCCCACCAGGCATTTTCCTTGAACTCTAACCCTCCATCTCCAGCTGCAGCCAACCACTTGTGTGGGCTCTTTCCCGCACTCACTAGTTTTCCCACAAAACCAGGTTTCCTCTCTGAAGCTATCTGTCAGTCTAAATTCTATCACTATCCTCCACCCCCAAACCCCATTTTATGTCATAAACTCCTCCCTGGGGCAGGGATTACTGCTGTAGTCTCCTAATTAATTCTGCGGGTATAAGAAACACATGCACTGAATTGACTGAATTGATTAGAATCATAAACTGATTGCATCTTTCCTTTTCTGCTCCTCATATGTGGAGCACAAGGGAAGCAAAGATCTGAGTGTTCCGCAGGTCTCAAACATGTAAGAGAAATACTCACTATATTCAGATAGAAGGGAATCAATAAGTATTGAATAAATAGATGAATGATTGGATGGATGATATTTCTGCCCCACTCTCTACCTAATTCTAATCCTCCATATATATATTGCTGCAGGACTCAGTTTACTAAAATGTGGTTTTACCCTTGACACCCTGTGTTCATCCCCGCTACTCACCAAAGACCACTATTGGAACTCAGTTTGAGAATCAGATCACTCCATAATTTGTTTCAGCTTACATTCCTTCCCTCTTCCCCACTAATGCCCCAAACAAACTATTCCAGACAGGCAGTCTGCTGTAGTTAGCATCACCCAAAAAACAAAAGCGCTGCATTTCTCTTTTTCTCTTCTTTGACTTGCTAAAAAAACTCCTTCTATAACGTCTTCCTGATTTTTCCATCACTCTTTCTCTGACCCCTCATAGGCTTTTGTCTCATCACCACTTATCTTCCCAAAACACCTTGTTCTGAATATATATTATATATAATCTATTAACTTTATTGAATCATAAATGACACACAATAAACTGCACATATTTAAAGTATACAATTATAGGGCCGGCCAAGTGGCGCATTGATTAAGAGCTGGCTTGGGATGCCAGCGGCCCTGGTTCGGATCCCACATATGAGGGCCAGTGACACTGCCCTCTACAGCTAAGATGGAACAACAGCTCCACTTGGAGCTGGGCTGCTGTGAGTCCCTGGGGACAGCATAGCTGCAGCCCCTGCTGCAGTGGGCTGCCATAGGCTACAGTGAGTGGCCGACAGCAAGTGTGAGCAGCTGGCAGCCAGTGTGAGCTGCCAAGAGCCTCTGTGAGCAGCCATCCAGAGGCTGGCGACCCATCTGCCTCACCTGAGAAGAGTGCAATGATGATACCAACATGGGCCAGTGAAGCAACGTCCTCCACAACTAGACTGAAGAACAAAAGGACAGCAACTTGTCTGTTCCCTTTCCCCAGTTCCTCAATGCTGTTCCCCTCCCTCAATTCCCCAATTAAATCTTTAAAAAAATAAATTAATTAATAAACTATAGAACTATAAATCTGATATATCAATACATCACCATAGTCAAGATAATGAACATATCCATCACCTCCAAACCCCCAAAGTTTCCTCATGCCTCTTTGTAATCTCTCCTTCTGCCTGTCCTCTTACCCTGACCCCAGGCAACTACTAATCTGCTCTCTGTCACATAGACTAGTTTCTATTTTCTAAAATTTTATATAAATGAAATGTTTTTATTTCATAGTCTCCAGTACAATGTTGAGTAGAAGTTTTGTGTTGTTCCTTATGTTGGAAAGAAAACATTTAGTCCTTCCCTTGTGCTCCCCACATGAGGAGCAGAATAGGAAAGATGCAATCAGTTTATAACCTACTGTTAACTGTAGGTTTTTTCATAGATGCCTTTTATTCAGTTGAGCAATTTCTCTTTCATTTGTAGTTTGTTGAGAGTTTTTAACATGAATGAATATTGGGTATTGTCCAATGCTTTTACTACATATATTGAAATAATCATATGTTTTTCATTTTTAGTCTGTTAATATGGTGAATTATGTTGATTGATTTTTTTTTTAACATTAAACCAACCTTGCATGCTTGGGACAAACCCCATTTGGTCTTGATTATATTATACATATGGGTACTATTTGCTAAATTTTAAAGAATTTTTGCATCTAAATTCATGAGGAATGTTGGATATAGTTTTCTCTCTTTAATAATGTGACTGTTTTTCTGGATGATGTCCCTTAATTAAACTCTACTATAAAAGCTATTAAATCACTATGTAGCTTGAAAAAAATAATGTCAGGAACATATCTGAAGAAAGCAGTACAATGTATTTGGTATGGTTCTTGAGAGGAAAAAAATGAGAACGTTGGACAAAAAAAAGTTTACATTTTTTTGCCGAGTGAGGTTTTCTAAACGTTGCATTTTCATTTTTCTTCCAGATATATTAAATATTCCAGAGGGTGTGTATAAATAAAAAATAGTGGATATAGAATATGTGTGTGTATGTGTGTATGTGTGTGTGCGTGTGTTTGAACACAGTCGCCTAGGAGGCCCTCTCACAATCATTCTGTACAATGACAAATCACAACAGTCGACAGAAAACTCAGTGAGGGGGCAAGTCACAATCATTTGAATGTCAGTCTTAGTGAATTATTGGGTTGTCGGAAAAGTCATGACATATTTTTTTCTATGTTTTTCGTTGCAAAAATATGTCATGACTTTTCCAACAGTCCAATAGTTCTGAGTCTCCCTGGGATCAGTGAGCATTCGAACCTGCCTATCCTCCTGGACTTGCAAGGAGTTTCTCTGGTTGCAGAGTTACCCTGCTGCCATCTGGGGGCCCTCAAGGATCATGGGACAGCATCATATGGTGGTTAAGGGCTAGGAATATGGAGTCACGTATAACATGATTTGGGTTCTGGTTTGGTTACATTACTAGCCATATGACCTTGAGTAAATTGTCTAACCCTTTTTCTTGTACCTTACTTTCTTTATCTGTAAAATGACCATGATAAAACCTACTTTAAGAGCTGTTTTTGAGAATTAGATGAGATAACAGACACAAAGCACTCAGGAGAGCTGCTGGCACATGGTGAACACTTCATAAATACCTATAGTTAGGCCTGACTTTGTGTGCAGCACACTCAGCTGGGCTGCGATCACTGTTGGTGGCAATTGTCTTGATCGTTTATTTAATTTATTCCCATGCAAGAATGTGAGCTCCAATAGAGCAGGATCATTGCTGTTTTATTCACCATTTTATTTCTAGTAATTTGCAGGCTGCCTGGCATATCTTTTATGCTAAAAATATGGAAATAGTTGTGTCTCATTCCCCTCTGGGCCCACTGAATCTCTCTGGTGTTGGCTGGGGCAGGTCCCTGCAAGCAACTCATAGACAGAGGTCAGGGTATAGTCCAGCCTTTCCCTGGCACAACTTTTAACTGTCCACCAGACCAAAACCATGGTCTAACCTGGACGTATCAATGAGATACATCTTAATTTGTCACCACCCTTGCCATTCTAAGGGTGATAAAGTTGAGTCAAAGAGTTTAAAAAACAGCTCAGGGTGAGATAGTCACAGCCTACGAGTGATAATGTCAGGATTCAAACCCAGGTCTGTGGTCTATAAAAGGCTCTGTTCTTTCTACCAATTTCAGGCAGGCAAGCAAAAGAGTTATTACTGTTTTCTGAGAGAGAACTGTGACTGTTCTTTATGAACAGTTCTTTATGAAGTTTATGTACATACTAAACTAAGCCTGGTGATGACAAGGAAGGTAGTTAAATTGCCTCAGAGTGTCTGGGGGGCTGGGCCAGATGGGAAGGCAGAGCCCTGTCTCCAGCTCTGTCCCATCTCCCTTAACTAGAAGCTTTTTCCTCCCTCCAGTCCCCTCGCTGCCTGATGCCCGTGAATCTCAAAGCGTGACAGCACTCTACATCAGCCATTGAAAATGCAGACTCCTAGGCCCCACTCCAGTCCTGTTGACTCTGAATGTCTGGAGTAAGACCCAAACGCAGCTTCCAAGTGATTCTGAGTTACTGAAGGCTGAGAACCACCACCCAGGGTTCACGTCCCTCCTTGGCCTGGGCGTCCTTGTCCCTCTCTCTGATCAGCCTGTCTGAAGCCCTGGCAGCTTCTGCTTTACACTCTTTGCAGCCACAGCCCTAGATGGGAGGGAGCCCATGCCAGACCAGCACTTTGGGAGAGCCTGGGGGTCTCAGGATTTGAGACTGGAAAACCCTGGTGTGTGGGGAAGGACTTGCTCATGACATCAGGGGAGAACTTTTTACTTTTATTTGCTGGTCTCAAAATTCCTCTAGCTTGATTAAACCAGACCACAGAAAATGGACATCAGTGGATGCCCAGATCTCAGTGGATCACTGGGGCATGAGAAAAGGAGAAGAATTCCTTGTGCTCCTAAGAAGGGAAGGGCAGGAAGGGAGTTAGTGAGGTGCTGGGAGGCTAAACACTCTGTAAAGAAGCCTCAGGGGGAGGGAGAGCTCCTGAAGCGGCTGGAGTGAGGGTCAGGGATAGCACCTGAAGAGCACAGAAGGATGTCTAAAAAGATGTGTCGGTTGTTTACTGCGCAGTGTGAGGTATTTTCTAGATTCCTCCAGGTCTCCAGTAAATTTTATTAAACCCATGAGTATTTGGTGTGAGTTTTGTTGTGGAAACTGAAGAAGGATCAGAGGTTCAAGCAGAGCAGGATGATTCCGGTTGCACTCAGCAACCTGGGATCCTAGGGTCTGAGAGGAGCCGAGAACACAGAGCCCCTGGGACTCAGAGTGTGAGGGCTGTGGGCTTCTACAGGTCACAGAACTGGAGGAGTCAAGCAGATGTTCCCTAATCCTAGGGAGTAGGGAGAGCAGGGAGGGCTCTAATCAACCACTCTCAACCCTGAAACTGAAAAGTGAGAAGACAAAAGGAAAATGTGGTTTGGCTCTATAAATGAGATACTAATTACAGCCATTTGTGCAAACCTCTTCCATTAATACTTAATTGCTTGCCATACGGCATATCAGTTACGCATTGCACGAACTATGTGTCTAATTAGCTGAATTTTATCTGTCTCCATGTGGGCTGGTCTTCCTCACGTCTTTTTTGCTTTGGTAGCTTGGTTGTCTATGGGCTAATACAGTGGCTTTATTTACAACTTGAAAAAAAAGTATGGGCACACACTTAGCCTTTGGGTAATTCTCTACCCTAAGAGGTGAATTACCTCATGCTGGCTCAAATATCAGTATGTTGTCTAGTTTTCAGGCATGACCAAAAATTAATGCAAGTTCTATTAACACTTTATATCAGTTTGCCATTTTTCTTTAGGAGATCTATAAAGTGTCTCTCACCAAAGAAATCAAATCCTGTACACCTCTAAAACAGAACTTGAGTAATCATGCCAGCAGACATCACTAACTCATCCTAAGTCCATGCTTCAGAGAAGATACTACACGAAAACAGCTCCTCAGAGTACAGCTAAAAGAGACGGGATGAAAAGGTTCCTCAGCAGTTCTCCCTAAAGAGCAGCTTGGATGTAAAGGCCACCAGCTCATGAATTCAGGGAGGCTACTTCTAAGCAGGTGCTTCCAACCATCTTTCAAACTTTTCCTGATGGCCTACTAAGTGCCCCACTCTGGCCTAGGTGCTGTGATGGCAGAGTTGGCAGCGAGGTCAACACAAAATGCACAAATTACAAAACCTCATTTCTATCCTTAGGGAGGTGATGACTTAGTTGCGTAAGGGACCACAAATGAATTAAGAGGGCCCAGATAAAAGAAGAGAGAGAGGGAGAGAAGAGGAAGACAGTACAGATACATCAGCAAAGCAATCTTACTTCTGCAAGTCTTCTGATCCGAGTTGAGGATGTACCCTTGTTTGCACTTGCATACGTATGAGCCAGGGGTATTGATGCAGAAGTGGGCACAGTTATGCTCAAGGAGGCTGCACATGTGGACCGCTGAAAGGGAAGATACAGCAAGTTAAAACAACGATGATGCCTCCTCTAACCTCATCCACCCTGCAAACATTTATTCAGAACCTACTCTATGAGGGAGTAGCAGGGACCAAAGAGAAACAAGCTGTAGTCCTTACCCTCAAGGTGGTTTATAGCCTCTGGTGGTACAAGACAGTTCTAGATAAATGACATTGGCAATATCAAGATAAAGGGCCACAGAGGGTTAAAGGGAAATGATGTTAGGCTGAGCCATATGAAATTGCCAATATCCAATTAAAAATAGGTCAAAATGACCTACAAACAGAGAAATTGCGTGGTTCAATTAGTAATACCCAACTGGTGGGTAGGGGGATCAGAAAGTTTGCAGATACCAGAGGGGACTTTGGCTAAAGTACGGATTTTCAGTAGGCAGCAATGGAATTGGAGGAAAAGCTATTATACTTAAATGAAAAGCTATTATGTGGCTAAGAATCAACAGTTTCTCAGAATCATAAATCCCAAGAGCAGTGTAATTTTTTTCACATGCAAAAGTGTTACACAAAAAAATTTTGAAGTAAAAAAAAATGCATTTATATATTCCATGTTTCCATAAGCTTTATGTCTCTTTAAAAATATTTCTGCATTTAGTTCTGAAGTACCTCGGCTTTCAGATACATCAATTTTTTCATAAGTCTGTGTGGAGCTCATAAAAATTCTTTTTGTTTTTTAACATTTTAATTTATGACTTTAGTCAAAACGATGCAAGTTGAACATATTTAAAATTTACAAACATCACTATAAACAACCACAAGTTATGCAAGTGTTTTCAAAACAAAAAGGATAACCATATGTAGAAATATATTTATGGAGGCCAAAATAAAAGAGGCTTTCAAAAGCTAAGAACAATCCCATTAATCCAGTGCTTAGGAAAACTCAGCTACTAATGAAATCAATGTTATTCTTTTTTAAAAGATTTTATTGGGGGAAATGGGGGAGGGGAACAGTGTTGAGGAACCAGGGAAGGGGAACAGACAAGTAGCTGTCCTTTTGTTCTTCAGTCTAGTTGTGGAGGACGTTGCTTCACTGGCCAATGTTGGTATCATCATTGCGCTCTTCTCGGGTGAGGCAAATCGGTGGCCAACTCACAGCGGCTTTTGGCAGCTCACATCGGCTGCCGGCCACTCACGCTGGCTGCCGGCCACTCACTGTAGCCTATGGAAGCCCATTGCAGCAGGGGCTGCAGCTATGCCATCCAGGGGACTCACAGCAGCCCAGCTCCACATGGAGCTGTTGTTTACTATGTTAGCTGTAGAGGGCAGTGTCACTGGCCCTCATATGTGGGATCTGAACCAGGGCCGCTGGCATCCCAAGCCAGCTCTTAACCAACGCGCCACTCAGCCGGCCCAATGTTATTCTTAAATATATGTCTCCTTACTAAGTAAAAAATATGGTGATGAATAAATAAACTAGGGGAGTAAAACTTTTATTTTGTAACAATAAAATTTAGAATGATTGTTCTGAGTTTATGATTGTGTTTTGACCCCTAAAATACAAATAACATAGGAAAGTTCACAGATTAAATCAAATCCATCATTTTTACTTTGGTGTGAAATAAATGTTTTTATTAACCTCTTTGTATAAAATGGGGATAAAAATAGCACCTACCTCCTAAGAGCCTCCTAAGGGTTAAACTAATCAAAATGACAAAGTGCTTAGAACAGTTGGTGCCTAATACCTGGGGGAATTAATGCTCATGCGTGTTAACTGCTATGTAGCAGAAGACAAGCATGGTGGCTTTTATTTTGTTTTACACACATGGGTTCTTCCTATATATATTCATCTTTACCTTAGTTTTTCACTCCACATTAATCACAGATTCTATCTATATTGATATATACCATCTTTCATAGACTCTAAGACCAATTCCAGAGGTGTTAAAATGTGAAGACACAGCACTGGCCGAGTGGCTCAGTTGGTTAAGAGCTCGCTCAAGAGTGTGAGCTGAGCTCTGAGCAATAGCAGTTTGATGCCCAGCCTGAGCTGAGTTGCTGCTGAGCTGCCAAAAGGTAGCAGGATGGCTCGGCTAAAAAAACAACAACAACAACCAAAAGATGTGAAGATACATACATTTGATCCTCATTACTTTCAGATTCTATATTTGCGAATTAGCCTTTTTTGCTAAAATTTATTTGTAACCCTACAATCAATACTCACAGTGCTTTCATTGTCATTCATGGATATGCTCAGAGCAATGAAACATTGGAGTTGCCTGATGTGTATGTTGCCAGCTAAGGTGAACAAAGCAATGCCCTGCCTTCTTATTTTGGCTCTCAGACTGTAAACAAGTGTCCTTTTCAAAGTCTATTTAGTGCCACGTTTTTGCATTTCTGTGATTTTTTTGCTGGTGATTCTACTGTTGAAAGTGGCTCAAGCATTGGGGCAGCTAGTTAGCTCAGGTGGTTAGAGCACAGGCTCATAACACCAAGGTTGCCAGTTCGATTCCCACACGGGCCAAGGAACTGCGCCCTCCACAACTAGATTGAAATAACTACTTGACTTGGAGTTGATGGGTCCTGGAAAAACACACTGTTCCCCAATAAAAATTTCTTTAAACAAACAAAAAAAAATGGCCCAAGCATAGTGCTGCAGTGCTGTAGTGCTGGCGTTTGCTGAAGGGGCGTGCCAGTGAAGTGTTCCTAGTGCAAGAAGACAATGATGTGCATTTGGGAGCAAATGTGCACTAGATGAATGTTCTTCTGGCAAGAGTAATAGTGCTGTTGGCTCTGAATTCAATGTTAATGAACCAACAATATGTATTACATAAGGTGTCTTTAAACAGAAGCACACATAAAACAAAATTATGTACTGATCAGTTGACAAAAATGCTGTGACCAGAGGAAAACTCTGTTTTCCTCCCATGAGCAATGGTTCAGTATTCACTAATTCAGTGTTCACTGTAACTTTATGGAACATAATTAGTGAGAATAATGAAAATCAACTGTGTATCTTTGATGTGATCAAATACATTAGATCTAATTTATGCCTTTCAGTTGCTTTATCCATTGGTCATATGACTAGTCCTCATTTTATTTGGCCTCTTCTCCATCACTCAACATTTGAGTAGTGCCCAAAGTTTTGCTTTCACAATGTGTGATGAACATTCTCAAACACACCTCCTTGAAGACATGAGCAACTGTTTCTCCAGGACTAGGTCCTAGCTTAAAGAGATGTAGCCTAATTGCCTTGCAAGGTGGCCCACACCAGTAATACACCAGAGTAACGATTCCCACCCCTTCAAAACTTCAGCATTCGGGACTATCACATGTTATGTTCTTTACAGTCTTATGAGGGAAAACTCATTATCCTGTTTTTAATTTGCATTTGC
Organism: Aselliscus stoliczkanus; assembly: GCA_033961575.1. Taxonomy (NCBI): domain Eukaryota; kingdom Metazoa; phylum Chordata; class Mammalia; order Chiroptera; family Hipposideridae; genus Aselliscus; species Aselliscus stoliczkanus. The sequence goes on from CM066731.1 coordinate 34,005,972, forward strand.
TTTGCACCCTGAAAGGCTTTCTTCTTTGCCTGGCATAAGGGCATTCCTGAGGATCCCTCAGCATGTCATTGTTTTCTTCCATAATGAAGGAAGTCAAAAGTCTAGGCAAACCAATTACACAGCAGTTATAAAGTGGTGCAATACTCAAGTGATGAGCCCAGTGCTCATCTTCTCACTGGGACCCTAGCAGATAAAATAAGAAGACAGGAGACGTGAGGCAGAAAAAACATCTGTGAGGGAGCAGACAACACAGTGGTGAAGACGACACCTTCTGGAAACATGAGGTCTGACAATTAAGTTTGAAAACTTGCCACCGTGTGCTAATTGGCAGCATTGTACAAGCAGAACCATAAGGTTTCATAACCTTGGTATCAGTGTCTCACCGCTGTGTTCATGTCGACGTATGGCAGTATCTTGTTGAGTGGCATTCATTATTGTTGTTGCGTGTTTTTGTGTGCCATCATGAGGATGTCTGAGCTTGAATTAGAGCAATGAACAAACATTAAACTTCTTTTTGAACTTGTCAAGAGTGGAAGTGAAATCAGGGACATATTAGTCCAAGTTTATGGGGATAATGCCATGAAGAAAATGGCAGCTTACAAATAGATTAAACGTTTTTCTGAGAGGAGAGAACACATCACTGATGAAGAGAGGTCAGGGCTGCCAGTAACAAGTAGTAACTGATGAAAACATTGCAAAAATTTGTCCAATTGTGCGTCAAAATCATTGGCTGACTGTGTGGGAAGCATAGTAGACCAGGTAACATCGATAGAGAAACAGGAAAAAATTAACTGAAAACCTTGGCATGAGAAAGGTGGGTGCAAAAATGGCCCTGAAGGAGCGCTTGCATCACCAAAATGCATCAGCTCACACGACACTGTCTGTGAAGAAGTTTTTAGCCAGTAAACAAATAACTGTATTGGAGCACCCTCCCTACTCACCTGATCTAGCCCCCAATGACTTCGTTCTTTACCCAAAGATAAAGGAAATATTGAAAGGAAGACATTTTGATGACATTCAGGATATCAAGGATAATATGATGACAGCTCTGATGGGCATTCCAGAAAAAGAGTTCCAAAATTGCTTTGAAGAGTGGACTAGGCGCCGGCATCGGTGCATAGCATCCCAAGGGGATTACTTTGAAGGTGACCATAGTGATATTCAGCAATGAAGTATGGAGCACTTTTTCTAGGATAAGCTTGCAAACTTGTCATACCTGATAGACTAAAGCTCAGCTTTACCATTTACTATGTATGATGTTGTATGAATTAATTTCTCTAAACTCCACTTTGTCACCTGTCAAATGGGAAGAATAAAAGAACTGTTGCTTAGGGTTTTGGAGTGACAGCTTTTTACTAAGGCTTGTTTTGGCCATGTACCATAAAAGAAACTAAAACCAGGAGACTGTAACTTAGTGTAATGGAAAAAAAGCTGGATTAGTAGCCAGGAGACTTGTGTTCCACTTCCCCTCTACCTCAAACAAGTGAGGAAAGCTCAGGTAAGTTGGATAGCTCTTTTTGCCTTATTTCTTTTCTTTTCTTTTTTTTTTTTTTTTTAGGGCAGTGTCACTGGCCCTCTTATGTGGGACCGAACCAGGGCCACTGGCTTCCCAAGCCAGCGCTTAACCACCATGCCACTCGGCCTGCCTTGGCTTATTTCTTTACTTGTAGAATAAGGGCATGAACAATGTTTAGGGATCCTCAATACAGAACTTACTGTTTTGTCTGTGTAGCACGCCCTTTTTCTAGAAATTATCCTTCCTTCTTGCTTCAAATGCACAGTAACTGTGGGAGCTACTGTGTTGGTATGAGGCAACCCCACTCCTGACCACTGTTGGGTGGTACAGGGTTTTACAATCAGAGTCCTTTCTTAGCATTTAGGAACTAGAACTGAGAAAAAGGGGGCTTAAACCAAGTGCAAGTACATCTGCGGGGCTGATATGTTCTCTGCCCATGAACCAGAGGAGTCCATGCAGAAGCAGACAGGAAATGGAGAGAAAGTAGGACTGTCATTCATTACTCTTCTTATTTCCACAAGTAATGTAATACAATCTCCCCTTTCTAAAGCTAGTTCAAGTTGAATTTCTATTACTTTCAACCAAAAGAATCCTACATTTTTGTACTAAGATAGAGTAAAAATTTTCCATCTGTAAAATTCTATAGATGAGCATTTGGTTATCAAAGGGCAACTGGGTCCTAATGCCTTGCTCTCCCGTGGGGCAGGCCTTTGTGATGTGACTGACTGCGACATGATAGCTCTGCCTCATCCTCTGGTCTCCAAGTGGTCACACTTCTCAGAAGGCCTCTGGGTTGAAACTGGGTCAAAGCTTTGTGTTCAGGAGGAATCGTTAATCAGCAGTCGGCCAGTGGCAGAAATGGATTTTTTTTTTTAATTGGGGAATTGGGGGAGGGAACAGTATTGGGGAATTGCGGAAGGGGAACAGACAAATTGCTATCTTTTTTGTTCTTCAATCTAGCTGTGGAGGATGTCGCTTCACTGCCCCATGTTGGTATTGTGATCATTGCGCTCTTCCCAGCTGAGGCAGATCAGTCACTGGCCATTGGACAGCCATTCACGGCAGCTCATGGCAGCTCATGCCAGGCTGGGGCCGCTCAAGCTGGCTGCGGGCCATTCATGGTAGCTTATGGCAGCCCACTGCAGCCTATACCATCGCCGGCGACTCACTGCAGCCCAGCTCCAGGTTGAGCTGTTGTCCATATTAGCTGTAGAGGGCACAGCATCACTTGACCCATGTGGGATCCGAACCGGCAGCCTTGCTGCTCAGAGCTTGCTCTCCCAAGTCAACTCTTAACCAATGAGCCACTCGGCTGGCCGGGACTGGATTTTTTAACTAAGATATATGAATGTTCATAAATGTTCATTAATGAATAATGCAGATGACTAAAGGAATGATCAAAGGAGTGGTGGGGCTGACTGCGGGCCTTGAAAGGAACAATTACTGGGAATGTAAAGTCAACATCTGTTGAAGTCAACCTACCTCCCACTTAACAACAGGGCCTTAAAGGGGTGCAATAAGTGTAGACTTTGCCCAGGTAGGGCTTTACATTGTGCTTGGCCTGGGTGGGGTGGGGCTCTTAGGGTAGGGACAGCCAGCCCCTGGGCTCTAAATACCAGGCTAAACTGATAAAGCACGTACCAAGAGGCTAATTAAAAGCAGCCCTGCCCAGATTCCAATGACTTCAAAAGACTCAGGATAGACATACATTTTTCAACCCCTAAATTCTCTGTTTTCTCTCACTGGGTGGCAAAAATGCTGGACTCCAGGATGTGAGGGTTTTGGTCATCTTATGGACAGAGCCTCAATTCACAGGATAACTGGCCTCCAAGATTCTCTGGTAGTCTTAGGGGTGGCCAGAAAATGCAACCTCAGGAGTCCCACCCCCTGCCCCTGCTGTGTGAGAATTCACTACCCATGGGTATAAAGCCACCACCGTGTCCAAGTTCACGTCCACACAGCCAGTGAGAGGCAGAGCCAGGACTCCCACTCAAGAGCAGTCTGGCTCCAGAGCCTAATCTCTTCCTAACTGTGTGATGAAGGGTCCTGCCTTGATTACACTGGGAGACTACAGATCCAGAGGCACTTTTCAGCTCCTCCTGAAATGAAGCACATGAGCTTCGGTCCTTCTTCCCTCTGAAATCCTGTCCCTAGGACACCGTGGCCTCCACTTCCCTGCCTAACCCTTCGTCAGCAGTTTTCAAACTATGGGTCATGTCTCCTTAGCAGGTCACAAATTTAACACAGAATCTGGACTAGTTTCTTTTCCTTTATCTTTTTAAATTTTAATGAAGTAGAAATAACAATTGAAAATATCATTCCTTTCCTGGCTTACTGCATTCACCCTCCCTACGTAGCCAGTAAACTCCTACTCGTGTTTCAAGTCTGTGTAATTGCACAGTGGTTAAGATGCAGGTTCTGAGCCAGAATGCCTAGGTTCACATCTCAACTCTACCACTTAGTGTTGTGTGACCTTGGTCACAAGTTATTGAACCTCTCTGGTCTCAATTTCCTTTTCTATAATATGGGAATTATAAGAGCATGTACTTCACAGGTTTGTTGTATAAATAAAATGAGTTAATACATGCTAAGAGCACAAAACAGCACATGCACATATTAAAATCAATAAATGTTAGTGATTATTATTATATTCTCTTTAAAGCTCTCTTGGAGCCCCTAGGCAGAGCCAGGCATTTTTTTGAACAGTGGTTCCCCCAGTGTTAGGTAATTTTCCAAGGGTACTGAAGTGCACACTTTGTGTAGCCAACATTCCATTTTTCTGTGATGACAGCATCTTCCACCAGCCTGGAACCCTTGTGCCTGGCACATGGAGGGTAAGAGCTCTGGAGTCAGAGACACTAAATGTGTCTCCAACCCTGCTGCTTAAAGTTGCTTATCCTTTCTAAGCTTCGGTGTCTGCTCCTGTGAAACAGGAATAATAATAGCGCCTGCCTCAAAGGCTGTTATAAGTACTAAATGAAATCATAGATGGAAAGTACCTAGCCCAAGACAAAATCAGCTGTTTATATCAGCGTATAGCTTAATAAATGTTTAAGGGACAAATGAGACTTCTCAAACCAAAGAGATGCTGTCTGAACTCGGAAGATGCTTAACGCTGTTGCCCCCTACCTGGAGTAAAGCTCAAAGCTGAGGCCAGCTGCCCAGCCTGCTGGTCTTCCTTGTATCTGATCAGAACATGGTGCACACTGACTTGGGCTCTACAGCTTATAACGCCTGCTCACACATCTATGTTGGCAGGTAAAATCCCCGTTTTATAGTTTTGCCCAGCATAGTACAGCTGGCAGGTAGGGTCACTCCTCCCTACCCTACAAAGGCTTCCCATCAAACCCAGGAAAGCCAACCTCAAACAGGAAAGTCAACCTCAAAGCTGGTTTACCCAGCATGGCTGGAGAGTGAAGGCTGTCATCAGAAAATGGTTTACTGGGAGAAATATATAACTCCGGGCACTCGGAGAAGTGAAAGGTGCAAGAGCTTTGAAAGCAGAATCCACCATTTGATGGCTGTTTGTTCTTGGGGCATTTACTTAACAAGTTACTAACCTGTAGAGTGGAAAGGACATTATTGTGCTACCTCCCCAGGTTTTGGTGAGAATCGAATGCAGAAACAGAAGGGAAAGTACTTTATAAATGTCAGTTACTGTGATCTTTACTGCAGAGTTGACAGGCCCAGGGCCTACTCAACCTTTGAAGACAGTTGACAAGTCTGTCTAGCAGAGTCCTGCAGTGTGGTAAGAGAGAAGCAGGTCTCCTGAGGAATGGGATGGCGATGGGGAGTCAGTTATCAGGCCACAGGAACTAATGAACAAATGGCATAGTACCATTGTCTTAGAGCTTTCAAATTCAACAAAGTCGGGGGACAAGGGGCCGGGAGGTGTGTGTGGAGAGGGGGTTCAAACTGCCTTTTAATTTTGTTGGAATAAAGGATGCAGAGGAGGTTCTTCCACAGACAAGTTCACATCCTGAGCCTCATCATATAATCTTTCCATTTGCTGATAACTCTAGAGCACTTATAAAAGAACCCCTCTGTTAATATTTTCCAAGACAAATGAAAAAACTCATCAAAACTGCTATGGAACCAATTTCTTTAATATTTCCAGGAAAAGGGAAACACAAATTCTGCAGAAGTCATTTAAAGTCATAAACCTTAAAAATGTTTGCAGTGCGTTCTACTGGCTGAAGTTTTCCAGGTGACTTAGCCCATGGCACACCATAGTAACACAGCCCTTCTGGGGTGCCAAGGAAAATGGCACTTCTGAACATTTTCCAAGTGACGTGGCAGAGAAAAATTTCTTTTGCCTCCATGGCATTGATTTTTTAAGTAAATATTTTGATTCTGGAGTCAAGAAAAAATGGTTCTCTGATTTTTTGAGGTTAGTTCTCAGCAGGGGATTTTTTTTTTTTTTTTTTAGAGACACATCATAAGCACACCTATTCTTCCCTGAGGCTTCAGTGGTGGGGTGGGAGGGAATCTAGGCTTTGTCACATTTTGAGAACTGGTCCACAGAGCCCCCAAAGGGGCATGTTCCTGCTCCTGGGAAATTGGAGGGAAATTGGTTCTTAAGCTCATATGGCAGGGAAATACTAGTCATTTCAAAATAGATATTTCCTTTTGTTTCCCCATCAAAGAAGCATGGAAGTTAGAGGAGACAGGAACAAATGTAGGTGGGAAAGACAGGATTGGATACTGTTTACCAGGCCAGGAGGCATATTTCCAATTTCTAGGGACTAGAGTGAAGCCTGGGTTGGTACCCTGGGCCCCTGCCTTTCTGGAAGAGGACGGGATGAGAAGACAGCTGCGGAAGCAGGAAACTGGGGAGAGAGCAAGTTGACCCACTGAGAAAACCTGAGGCAGGAGCTCAGGCTGAAGGTAACTGAGAGGAATCTGACAACAAAAGGGGAAAGAAGCCTGGTTGAGAGTAGGCTTAGAAAGCAAGAGACAGAGAAAGATGCGTAAGGTACAAGAAAGCAGTTGAAGGACTTGGGGAGGCCCTTGCAGAAATGAGTGAGGTGGCGGGTAGAGGGGCACCTGCCATCTTAACAGGTGGGAAAGCACCAAGACCACATCTTGGTCCTCCCCATACTGTGGGCCTCTTTGTCAGTTGAGAAAACATCCAGTGCTACCACCATCATGGGGCAAAAATGTTTGGTACTCTACACCATCCAAGGAGAAATTATGCTATTATTTTTGTGCTCCCTATCCTTACTCTATCCTTACTCTAACTCATGAATTCCAAGTTAGATGATGCCAGGACAGTTCAATGTGCTGGCAAAAAACTCCACCTATCTACTCTTACTCATTTTGTAGTTTGGGTTTCAATGTCCCTTCCCCAGGGATGTCTCCCTGAGCACCCTGGACTAGGTCAGGCCCTGCCCTGAATTCTTCCTCCATTACACTGTTACAACGGCAGTTACTTACTTATTTGTGTAATTACACGCTAAATATCTGTCCCCTTCGCCAGAGTGTAAGCCCTAAGAGAATGCTGTATCTATCATGGTTTTTGCTAAACACCCCTTCCAACACAGTAGCTGGGACAAGGCAACACAAAATGAACCCTGGAAGAATAAATGAATCCTAATGATACCCCAGGAAGTGTCACGGGGGGGTGGGGGCAGGACTTACTGCACAACTTGTTCTGGAACACCGAGGTCAGAGACTCCATCTGGCTAAAGTTGGCCACCAGGAAGACGTGGTCCTCATGGGGCTCGCTCCCGATGGCCTTCAGTGTGTTGAGGTCCACCTGGCCCACACCAATGGCAAAGATCAGGATGCCTGTGTCCCGTGCCTTTGCAGCCACCTCGGCCACCGAGTCCTGTGGCCTCCCATCTGTCACGATCATTATGACCCGCAGCACATTCTCCCTCAGGGGCCGGGCCCCCTCTGCTTCTGAGAAAGCAATGTTGAGGGCATACTGGATGGCCAGCCCTGTCATGGTGCCCGTGGAGAGGTGCCTCATCCTCTTGACGGCACGCTCCACTTCGGACTTCCTCTTGAAGGTCTTGAGGGAGAATTCATTCTTGACAGTGCTGCCATACTGGAGCAGGCCTACTCGGGTGATGTCAGGGCCAATGTCCAAGAACTGCAAGATGTCCACAATGAATTCCTTGACCTTGGCATAGTCATGGGTGTTGACGCTGCGGGAGCTGTCAATGATGAAGACCAGGTCTGCCCGTTTATTCTCACAGGAGCTCTCTAGGGAAAGAGGAGAGGTCAAACGCATTAGAAGTGTGTTAAGGGCTCAGTGCAGGTTGGCTGTTGTTGGAAATCCTAGGGCTGGGAAATCACCTTGCAAACCTCCAATCTTCACTGGTTTTTCTTCACCACTTGAGAAACTTGTAAGGGAATATATGTGCATGACTGAGTAATCACGAGTATGGGCTATAAACAAATGCTCTTTCTTTCTTTTTTTTCAGCTGAGCCATCCTGCTACCTGTTGGAAGCTCAGCGGCAGCTCAGCTCGGGCTGGGCATCGAACTGCTGTTGCTCAGAGCTCAGCTCACACTCTTGAGTGAGCTCTTAACCACCTGAGCCACTCAGCCGGCCCTCAAATGCTCTTTCTTTTAGCAAGATAAATGAACACTTTAGTTTCTAGAAAGTCATCAATACAGTTTTTAGGTGGGCAAACACCTGATCAGGGTCAAAATGACTTCATTATTTAGTGTATGCCAATAAGTCTGCCTGGAAACTGCAGGGAATATGGAAGAAGCTTAGGATAGGGATCAATGTCAAAGAGCTTACCATCCACCTGGGGAGACTAAACTAATGGAACAAATGCAAGAAGAGCTAGTATGGAACTGTGTGGTGTTGACACCAGATGTGCAGAGAACAAGGATATTAGTGGGCTAAGGTTAAGAAGACAGGACATGAGCTAGCCTTATGAATTGCACAGTTTTTGAATTGAAAGAAGGCACAGGTGGAGAGGAACATGTGAACAAAAGCCCAGGATGGCATGAATATGGTGGATAATAGGATAAGTGATGAAGGAACTGCTAGGTGTCGCAGGTAGGAATTAAGATGGAGGAGTAGAGGGCCAGCCGAATGGTGCATTGGTAAGGAGTTGGCTTGGGACACCAGCACTGAGCAGCAGGACCCCGGTTCGGATTCCACATAGAGGCCCAGTGACGCTGCACCCTCTACAGCTAAGATGGTGAACAACAGCCATAAGTCGCCGGCAACGGCGCAGGTTGTAGTTGAGTTGGTGAGCAATGGGCATTAGCCTTTGTGAGCTGTCGTAAGCGGCCGTCCAATGGCCGGTGAGCGACTGCCTCACCCAGGAAGATCGCAATGATAATACCAATATGGGCCAGTGAAGCGACATCCTCCACAACCAGACTGAGGAACAAAAGGACAGCAACTTGTCTGTTCCCCTCCCCCAATTCCCCAATTTAAAAAAAAAAAAGATGGAGGGGTAGCCTGGGGCCAGTCATAAAAGGCCTTTAAATTCAGACTGAAAGGGCCAGCTGAGTGGCGCGGTGGTTAAGCGCTGGCTTGGGAAGCCAGCGGCCCCGGTTCGGGTCCCACATATGAGGGCCAGTGACACTGCCCTCAAAAAAACAAACAAACAAAAAATTCAGACTGAGAAAATTGTATATGATGCCACAAGTGATGGGCACAATATGATTAGCATCACATTATACATATTATATAACTTATATCTCCAGTAGGGAAGTTATGTAATAAAAAGTTAATTGAGTGTGGTAGTGGTTTGCAAGGGGGGATGATCAATACCACTGTTGCATTAATCTGGTTGAAAGAGGGACTCAGTCTCAATCAGGGCAGTGGTGGAAATGAAGTAGAAGGAACCTGGCGAAGAAATATTTCAACAGGGCCTGCCGAGTGGCTCAGTTGGTTAGGAATTAGCTTAAGAACATGAGCTCTGAGCAACAGGGCCACTGGTTCGATTCCCACATGGGCCAGTGATGCTGCGCCCAAGCTGAGCTGACACTGAGCTGCCAACAGGTGGCAGGGTGGCTCAGCTGGTGAGAGCATGTGCTCCTAACAAGACTGCCTGTTCGATGGTGGGCTATGCCCACCCACAACTAAGACTGAAATCTGCACCTTGAGCTGAGCTGCCGCCTGGATGGCTCAGTGGATAGAGTGTGCACTCTTAACAACAAGGCTGCTGAGTTCAACTCCTGCATGGGATGGTGGCTATGTCCACCTGCAATTAAGATTGTAACACAGCACCTTAAGCTTAGAGGCCACGAGCTGCCGATGGGCAGCCAGATGGCAACTGGCACCTCCACAACTAAGACTGAAAAACAACAACTGAGCTAGTCCTCCTCCCCAATTCCCCAACACTGTTCTCCTCCCCCAATTCCTCAATCAAAAAAAAAAAAGAAATACTTCAACAAAGAACACAGTTAGATTGGAAAAAGGCAAATGTTAAGTCTCTCCCTTACTACCATAACTGCCATATTTATTCCTTAAGCACCCAAACAAGAAGGCTATAAGAAGTTTGCATCGATGGATGAAAACGCATTACATTCTGGGAAAAGGATAATATTGGATGAGAGGCCTCCTGCCTCAGGGGGTGGAAGTTGGGCAATCCTGCTGGAATTTCTCAGATATTCTGAGCTACAGCATCCAACTAGGGAGTCCCTCCTCCCCTTTCCAGACTTTGCAGTTAAATCCTCTTTTGATACGGATTAGAAAAGGGATCCTAAATGCTTGCCCTAAATCCCAATCACCACAGCTGCAAGAAAGAGAGAGAAAGCCAAAAATGAAACAGTGAACACAGTTATTAAAATGAGAAAGGCCCATGAGGTCATCCTGTCCAGACCAGCTTGCCAGGCCATGACTCGCCACTGAGTGCCTACACACACACCTCATCCATTGCAGCCTCACAAGTCTAATAATTTTAAGGGAGGTCGCCCCCCAAACACCACTATCCTGACAGGAAACCAACCTTCTGCCACACTCACATCTAACACTGGGAGCTGTGTGGATTTAAGGTGAGTTTCTCAAACTACAGGCCCCAGAAACTGCCTTTGAGGACTCTGGGATAAGATCAATATAAAACTTGACATTTGTAGGACGTTTTGAAATCTTTTTTTCCAGAGGATTTTTATCACTATGATCTCATTTGATTTTCAGAGAAAGCGCTTGAAAAAAGAGCTAGATGTATAACACCCGTTAGCTAGATGACAAAATGGAGGTGCTAAGAGTTTAAAAATCTCTTATATTTTACAAAAAGAACAATGATGTAGAGACAAGAGTAACACCCACCTCACTGGGTAGTTAGAAGAATTTAAGGAAACGATCCAGGCCAGCCCTGAGCCCCAGGGGCTGTGTCCACCCTGACAGGCACCTGGAGGGAGCGCCTTTTTCTAATTTTCAGGAAGGTGCCTATGGTCTAGCACATGGCCCTGGGTTGGAGCTGTGGATGGAGACAAGGGCCGGGAGTGAAGATGCCCCTCTCCAAGAGCCACCACTGCCCCACCCTTAATGTCTGAACTTACTGCAGGGAGAATGTGGCCCCATGATCTCTACCTGCTGAGGAGAACTGGAGGCAGACTCAGACCCTACCACGGAGGAGGATATTCATGGAAGGCTCCCTGGAAAGGAGGAGAGAGAGAGAGACAGCGGACTGGCTTCCTGAGAACTCTCTTCCTCTGGAGGTTTTAGGAAGCAAGGGGTCCTCCCGGAACTGGGATTTTCACTGTGGGTCTTAGTCATGGCTTTAACATCCCATTAAGCGCCACAATCAATTTACAGGGAAACCTGGACTTTCCATGGGGAATTATGTGCTAGACTGGATTAGTTCCTGTCAAAACAAGTGGGGAGTTTTCACAAGGCCTGGACATTTACAAAAATACCACAAAGATTCAAAAAGTTGTTGGAGGTTCCAAGGAAGCTGTGATTTTGAGTTGAAAACAGATCCTCAGCCCAAGTGACTAAGTTTTCTTCAAGATGTCACCTCAGGTCCCTTGAGGGCTCACATCACAGTCTCACAGCTTGTCTTTGATAGGGCCAATTTAGTGGTTCTCAAACTTGAGGTGCCCCCCAATTAATTCCCTGAAGTACTTGTTAAAAACTAAGATCAGTGGGCCATATTCCCAGTTTCTGATTCTGTAGGTCTAGGGTGACACTTGAAAATTTGCATTTCTAGCAAGTTCTTGGGTGAAGCTGATGCTGCTGGTCCAGGGACCACACTCTGAGAACTACCAGTTTAGGTACTACCAAAGATCTCTAGAGAAAAGAAGCCCTGGCAAGTCAGGATCTCACTATCTCACTGTGAATTCCCCAAAGTGAGAAACTAGTCTCATTCATTTGTGTAACCATGCAATTGGGAATACAGTGAGTCTTCAGTCAATGTTTGTGGAATTAAATGGAATTCTGGGTGGTGGAGCAGGTTTCAGGTGGAAGGGATTGAGTCACAGCAGTCAGTTCAAGAAAGTGGATGGAAACCACAAAATCTAAAGTTCCAGAGCAGGTCTGCATCCTGCTAGAAGAGTCACAGATTCTAGGATCCAAATCTTCACCATTTTATGAGGGAGCATAGCTGCCTCTGAACTTTTAGTTCATGAACTCATATTCTAATAAAATCTTTAGAGCTAGAGGGGTCAAATAGAGTCCAAATAATTCACTTTACAGAGGGGGAAACTGAGATTCAGAGAGGTGACTTTATGTCTGTGAGGCCTCATGGCTCATTGGGGTCAGACCTAGGACTATACCGGTGCTTTTTCCATCATTTTATGGCAGTCACCTTGAAAAATTCTCAATACAGCTGGCATTACAATATGAGCTTTGTAAATGCTTGGGGCATTCTGAAATATTTGCTATGAAGAGTCTCACAGCTTCTCTACATGGGGACTGCTGAGAGATGTTTCCAGAAAATGGACTTTCTCTGTGTATGTTCCTGTCACACAATGCCTCTAATAAATAGCATCCCTTTCTCCTTAGCCTGGGAGAAGAACACACAACAATCTTCTTTCTGGACCCTCATGACAGGCTTTCAACATCAATTGAAAGAGGGTTTGTGGACATGTCGTAAAATGTCATCCCTTGAACCATTAAGTGACGATCTGGACCTTATCAACAGCACTCTAGTACTGTCGGCTTGACTCCAAAGCCCACACATTGGGTTAAAGAGTGTCTCTCTGGGCCGGCAGAGTGGCGCATTGGTTAAGAGCTGGCTTGGGACGCCAGCGGCCCCGGTTCGGATCCCACATATGAGGGCCAGTGACACTGCCCTCTACAGCTAACAACAGCTCCACCTGGAGCTGGGCTGCGAGCCCCAACGACGGTGTAGGCTGCAGCCCCTGCTGCAATGGGCTGCCACAGGCTACAGTGAGTGGCCAGCAGCCAGCGCGAGCAGCCGGCAGCCAGCGTGAGCTGCCAATAGCCGCAGTGAGTGACCCTCCAGAGGCCGGCAACCAATCTGCCTCATCCGGGAAGAGCGCAATGACGATACCAACATGGGCCAGTGAAGCAACGTCCTCCTCAACTAGACTGAAGAACAAAAAGACAGCAACTTGTCTGTTCCCCTTCCCTGATTCCCCAACGCTGTTCCCCTCCCCCAATTCCACAATAAAAAAAATCTTTAAAAAAAAAAAAAAAAAAGAGTGTCTCTTACCCTTACAGAGAAGGTAAACATGAGCCAGGGCAATTTTAAGCAACATTCCCACCCCCACAGGATTACACTGTGCAATCTTGGAACTATTTCCTTTTCTCAGGTTTGCAGATTTGCCACTAATCAGGATCCCTTGCTCTGGCTAAATTCAATCATGGCCATGTAATTGTACAGCGAATATTTGGTGCCATCTGCCTAGGAAGGTTTGCGCATGTTTGGAGAAGGAAGTGATGTGAATCTCTATGACAAGGGTACAATAATTTCATCTGGAGACTAAAAGGGAGCTCTGAAATGTTCAGGGAAACTGCAGTAGAGTCCTGTGATCTTAGTGCAAGTCTAGCCTCTGCCACTTTCTGTCCATGTGGTCCTGAGGCTCTCCTTAACCTCTCTGACCCTCAGTCTCATCTGTGAAATGGGAATAATGATACTTCACAGGGCTATTGTAAGGCTAAAAAGAAAATACAGTAATAATTTATAGCTACTGCTTATTGAGCACTTAATAAGTACCAGGCTTTGTTTTCTGAGTACTTTCCATGTGTTGACTTATTTATTCTTCAAACCCCCCTAGTAAGAGTAGGTACTGCTACTATTCCCATTTTACAGATGAAGACAGTTAAATAACTAATAGCTCAGGATCTCATACTGAGGGAGTAGAGGAGCCAGGATCCAACACATCTTGTCTGGCTCTGTAGCTATGCTCTTCACCACCAAGCAACATTCAGAAAGGATTTAGTCCTTTTAGACCTGCCATCCTAGCACAGTCAAGATGCACCTAAACTACCGGGCTCTCTGGGGTCAGTTCTTTCCTTCCCCAGAATCACAGGGCCTGGCAGCTATGGCCCAGACTAGCTTGCCTCCTGCCAAGTGCTTCTCCTCTGCCTATTTGTACTTTTTTTTTATTTAATAAAATGATGAAAACAGATGCTTGCCTTCCTGAATAGCAGCTGCCCAATAAATCAGGCTGCTAGCCATTCTCATTCTCATCCATTTGACAAGTGCTTATTGAGGGCTCAGTAGGAGCAAGGCCTGTGAGAGACTGAGGGATAGATCAGGTGGGATGGAGAGCTGAGATCACCAATATTTGGGGGACTGTGGGAAACAAGAGGGATGTGGTCTAGACAACAGGCAAATGCCCAGGGTGGGGTGGGGAAGAGAAATCGATTTCAGAAAATGTGATAGTTCATACTAATTCACAGCCACGTTCCCATAAGTAGATGGCTTGTGGGCACTTAGCAGAATAGAACTGTAGAAAATGTAATGATACAGTGAAAAAAATGTAACAATTTCCAGGATGATGTAAGAGTATATGGACTAGGGAACTACAGTATGATTTCCAGGCAGCATTAAAGGTTAACCTGAGAGTGGTGATTATGAAATTGAAGCAAGACCAATAACATTATTGCATGTTTTGCTCCAGCTACTCTTGGCTGCACAGGTAAAGGGGGAAAGCAGGCGAAATTTGATTTAACCAAGATTGACATTTAGCTAAGCGAGAGTGATGAGTCAGGAGAGCAGCAAAGGTAGTCGACAGGGTGACTATAATTTCCTATGGAATTAAACTGGGGAGCAGAGAGTACAGGAAATGAGGGGGTGAAAGACAGCAAAGAAGTAAAAGGATCCATAGATTGAAAGCCCAGATTATGTCATAGCATTGTTAAAGTCGGAATACTAGAAGGTACTAGAAGGGGTGAAATGGGAAGGTAAAAGGTTTAAATTGAGATTGTGAAGGGACTGCAGTTATTATAATCATAGGGTCAAAAGTGTGACAAGAGGGGCAAATAGCTGAGATATGGTGGAAGACAAGAATATTAGAGGAAAGGAAGTTAAAGCTGTTGAGGGATCAGGGCCAGCTGAGTGGCTCAGTTGGTTAAGGGCGCGAGCTCTGAACAACAGGTTCGCCGGTTCGAATCCCACATGGGCCAGTGAGCTGTGCCCGAGCTGAGCTGCCGCTGAGCTGGTGAGAGCTTGTGCTCTTGACAACAAGGTTGCCAGTTCAACTCTGGCATGGGATGGTGGGCTGCGCAACCCCTCCCCTCCCAACTAAGATTGAACACAGCACCTTGAGCTTCATGGCTGCAAGCTGCCGACGGGTGACCGCTAGCTGCACTCTCCACAACTAAGATTGAAGGACAAGAACCTGGCTCTTCCCCTTCCCCAATTCCCCAACACTGTTCCCCTCCCCCAATTCCCAAAAAAAATCTTTAATAAAATCGACTGTTTATGTTATTAGTAAGGCTTCCAGTCATTAGTAGACTATTAGTTAAGTTTTGGGGAAATCAAAAGTTATACACGGATTTTCTACTGCTGCCAACCCCTGCATTATTCAAGGGTCAGCTGTACTTATAAGACACTGTCCAGTTACTAGTGCTAACATTATGTTTCAATGAAAAATAAGAAGGGCAGGCAAACAAGACTGGCACCATCAGCAGTCTGCACATAAACTTTCAGATAAAGCCACACTTATGACAGCGGATTGTTAGGTGAGCAGGGGACCAGAGTAAAGGAAATGGAAAGATGGTAAGAATGAGTCTTCTTAAATTGTGAAAGTGGTATATGCCTGCCATTATAAGGCTATAAAATAGCTCAGGGACATTGCATCCGTAAGCATTTGATTTATGTGAATTGAACTATATAGGCTAGTCAAAGAAAGACAGACAGACAGATGGAGAGAAAAGACTATCATATAAGGCAGCACTGCAATTCTAGCTACTGTTGTGCTCAATGAACACATGCCCACAGATACCTGAGATGTGGCTCCACATCCAGTGGTTCTGTCCCAGGTGCCTCCAGTCTGTGACTAGCTCTAAGGGATTACAGGTGATTTCATGGATATTCCAGAGGCAGTTTGGACTATCTTTGATTTTTGTCCCCAGTGCGACTTAACCTGCAACTCCCATGCATTTAGGACACTTGACTGAAGCACCACGGTCCTCAGCCAGGGCTAGAAAGACGCAGTCGATTCTTCCCTCTCCAACTTCCTCATTAGTCAGTCACCAGCTGCTGCATTAACTTGTGCCAGACATTTTATTGTACAATGCCCTTGATGAGCTGTGGCTTTCTTTGACTCAGTCATGCTCTACTCACACCCTCCTAAATAACCACTGGAGAATACCCTGAAAACTCAATCGTATTATATTAGGGAGACACCCTGGCCTTCTTAATGGGATCTCAGGCATATCTTCTTGGACTCATTAGCAAATAATTCCTCACTTAGTAACATTTTCCAAACAGTTTTCCAAATTCTGGGGGTATCTGTGGTTCTCTCTACCCCACCACATACAGTACTCAGAGGAATTGCTAATAAGTCGATTAACAAGAACAGAAAGGATTTTTTTTTTTTTCTTTTAGGGCAGTGTCACTGGCCCTCACATGTAGGACCGAACCGGGGCCGCTGGCTTCCCAAACCAGCGCTTAACCACCGCGCCACTCGGCAGGCCCCAGAAAGGATTTTTGAGGGCTGGAATAATAAATCAAAACTAATAAGATAAAATCTAATTGGTATGAATATCAAGCTCTGCATGTAAGACTCAAAAAAAAAAAAAAAAACATCAACTGTGTAAACCACAAGAGACATCTGGATTGACAGCCAATTACATGATAAAATCTCAAATCAGGATGGCAAATTCCAAGCCTTGCACATTGCCCTCCAAACCCCCAGTCCTGGTACCTATGAGACCACCCCCCTAACCAATCGCAGGCTCAGAATCAAAGTTTAGCCACAGGATTCCCACTACTCAGTGCTTGGAGGGGGCTTGGGGAATGAAGTCTATTTGCCAACTGTAAGGCTGAAATTTGGTGACCAATAATGTAACTAAACTTAACTAGTTTGCAGTCTGAGACATCCTGACATTCAGCTGTTTCTTCTTTGTTTCTCCTCCCACTAATTGACTGAAGAACTCTGTTTATTCCCTTTTGTAAGGCCACCCATACCTCGTTAACTAATAAACATCCCAACCTGAAAAGAGCAGCTTCTTTAATCCTCAGGCACCCTGATTCAGGACCCAGGATCATAACTTCCTAACCGTTTTTCACAGATAGCTACGGACAATAATATTTAAGACAACACTGATACAGACCAATTGGGTTGAAACACTCCTCCAGGCCAGTCCAGACCTAACCCCCGGGTGAACAAATGTCACCTGATGTTAAGATAAATGGGCTTTGAGTCCCATCCCTGGAGCCAGTGCTTTTAATTTAGTAACTAATGTCTGTTTCGCCTCATTTAAGGGCTGTCGGGATACAAGTTATGTTCCAGGGAGGCTCCCAGTGCATCCCAACCAAGGAAGACAAGACCCCCTTTTTATTTAAGAAAGATAGCGCCAGAGTTTCATGAATCCCCATTAGATAGGGACAGCTCTACCCGCCTTCTCAGCTTGAAACAGATACGGAAGAAGAGACCTCCCATCCTTCAGCTCCCCACAGAGATTCATGGGGATCACGTCTCTCAGAGAAAACAATGCAGGCAGTTAGAGACAGGTAATTGGGTCTTTTGCATTCCTTCACATCAGACACAACCTAGGGAGCACTGCCTTGAGACCTCCCAAATTCTTTCCTTATGTACCCTAGGCATTAGCCACTGGTAAAGGCCACCATGACCTCCATCTCACCCTAGCTTCATTATACCATCATTGTAATATCATACATATGTCCAGTTGTTCATTAATATAACAGACTAAACTCTGGAAAGGGACATACGCAGTCTAAGAGGATGAGGTAATAGTCCCTTATCAATCACGGGTGTCAATCAAGTGGTCCCACACCTGGAGAGGAACAGCCCATCCCAGAGGGCAAAAGATAAAACCCCCAAGCTCCTCTAGGGGGGTTCCCCTAGAGCCCCTTAACCATTTTTCAAGCCTTGCCTTTGCTCGGGGCCCACTCCAAACTCTTTTGAGTGTACTTTTTCTCCTAATGCCACCTTTGGCCCTGGCCCTGGCCTTTGGCCCTTTGGGCCTTTGAGTTTCCATTTCCTTGAAGTGTACTTTTTCTTCTAATAAACTGCTCTTCTACCTCAGTATCTTGTTCAAATCTTTGCTCGGGCCGGCCAAGTGGCGTGGTGGTTAAGCGCTGGCTTGGGAAGCCGGCGGCCCTGGTTCGGGTCCCGCATGTGAGGGCCAGTGACACTGCCCTCAAAAAAAAAAAAAAAAAAAAAGAAAATCTTTGCTCAAGACTCCAAGAACCTGGACACCGCGCTGAGGAGGGCCTGCTCTCCAGTAACACAACCAGACACTTTCCAATCTCTCCCATTAGATCCCTCCCAACCTCAATGCCCCAATCATCTCATGGATTGCTTTCCTGGCCTGGAGAGTAGAGAGACTCTCCTAACAAATGGACCTTACCCTTCCTCCTTTTATAGCAGAACTTTCCTATAAATGAATATTTCAGTGAGTTTCACTGATCAGGGTCACAGTAGCTGGATTTTGCACCTGTAAGTTCTCAGTGTAAATGAGCCTCAGGATCATCAGAGCAATTTCTTCAAGAGCCATCATCCTAAGAGTCACTGACAACTATGTCATTGACATTCATGGGAGAATGAACTAATAAACTCTTTGGCCTCCTGGACTTCTCCCTGTCCTATACCTTATACCACAGTGATCTGTATTACAAACAGTTTGTAGTTCACTGCACACCATCCTGAGCCTTTGGCTGTCTCCTGAGCCTAACACTCAGCCCTGTGGTCACCTGTTTTTGAAAACCTTTCCTTGTTGGGCCGCTTCCACTGGCCTAAATGGCCTTCCCCTGAGCACCTTGGTACCTCCTGTTTACCTCTGTCTCAGCATGTTCCCACCAGCATTTCATGCATGGAGCTACCCAGCCTCATGTAGTGTCTTTCATGATGCCTAGTACGCAGCATAGTGTCAGACATGTAGATGCTCCTTTGGGGTCTTTCTTCTTCTTTTTGATGTGCATATTCAGGTAGGCGGGTGGAAAAGAGAGAAATGGCAGATAGCTCTCATAAGCTGGAGTGGGCTGGGAGAGCTGGTTAGTGGAGTACATAAAGAACAACAGCAACAACAACAACAACAACAAACAAACAGCTCAAGCAGGGATCCTCAATGTCTTGATGACATCAGAAGTGCCTGTGAGGTACTTATTGAAAAAGCTGAATACAGGCCGGCTGAGTGGCGCAGTGGTTGGGAACTGGCTTGGGACACCGGCGGCCCCGGTTTGGGTCCCATATGTGAGGGCCAGTGACACTGCCCTGAAATAATAAATAAATAAATAGCTGAATACTACACAGCATCCTAGACCCATGAATCAGAATCTCTGGGATTGGGGCCAAGGAATCTGCACTTGTAATTGTTCCAGGTGATTCCTGGGTACAACACTTCTGAGAACTCTATCCTAAGGGGCCTGTGTGCCTGAGAGATCATCTGCCACAGAGTAAACAGTCCAGAGGAGAAGATGGTGTCAGGGGACCCTTTCCCATGACCCAGCACCCCCCCCCCCAATACCAGGAAACACCTTCTAAATATGGCAACCATACATCCTGGATTATCTCACGTGTTCTGATCTCCATTCTATTTCAATGTGCACGTCAGGCTTCACTTTCAATTAAGTACAGAAAATAAACAGGGTAGGTACCATTATTATTCCCCAACTTATAGATGAAGACACTGAGGCTTAAAGAGGTTAAATAACAAGTCCACTGGCGCGAGGCTAATGAGTGGTGGTGGAACAAGGTTTTCAAACCAAGTCAGTTTGATTCAAATACCTGCATTGATAGCTCTGTTTCCCAGTAGGTGACTTTGGGTGAAGAGTCTCTTCTGAACAGGAAAATGTCCCAGAGAGCCTTACCCTCCCAGTTACCAGTAAACACATTAATCTCCAGATAAAATGTGGGGAGGATCAACAATAGAGACTGGGATGAGACCTAGGAATTAAAGCTCAACTCAAGACACACTCCCCTATGACTGAAGGGCCTCTTCACCCTATGCCCTGGGCCAGTGGCCCGGAAGACATCACTCACTGTGCCTTAGGTCCGAGATTCACCTGCTGCACCTACCTGAGTCCAAAAGTGCCTTCTGCTTCACCAGGTAGTAATGACAGTAAGCACAATTAGTAACTTAATATGCAGTGATGTCATCCCCAAAATACTATGTTTACTGGCTTGCAAGCCCCAGCAAATCATAATGCAAACCTCTGAGGTGCAGACGACCTTATTCACCTTTATTCCACCAATGCCTGGCTCAGGGCTGGCACATAGAATGCAGTGAACTCAAGTAACTGTGGGCAGAATACAATATGGGAGCTGTGGGGATGCTGACATGCAGAAGACACAGTCCCTGGACTCAGGGGCTTTACGGTCCAAGGAGTCATCGAGGCAAGCATATAGATGACTGCAGAATAAGGCAGGGTAAGATGAATTATTTGATAATCCTAATCATAACATATGCTTAGCCGGAACAGCCTAACCCTCAATCACAAAGAACAGTCACTAGAGATTGTACTTCTTTTTTTTTTTTTTTTTTTTTTTTTTAAAGATTTTTATTGGGGAATTAGTGGAGGGGAACAGCATTGGGGAATCGGGGAAGGGGAACAGACACGTTGCTGTCTTTTTGTTCTTCAGTTTAGTTGCAGAGGATGTTGCTTCACTGTTGGTATCGTCATTGCCCTCTTCCCGGATGAGGCAGATCGGTCTCTGGCCTCTGGATGTCGCTCACCGCGGCTATTGGCAGCTCACGCCTGGCTGCCAGCCGCTCACGCTGGCTGCGGGCCACTCACTGTAGCCTATGGCAGCCCACTGCAGCAGGAGCTGCAGCCCACACCATCACCGGGGCTCACACAGCCCAGCTCCAGGTGGAGCTGTTGTTAGCTGTAGAGGGCAGTGTGACTGGCCCTCATATGTGGGATCCGAACCGGGGCCGCTGGCATCCCAAAACCAGCGCTTAACCAATGCGCCACTCGGCCGGCCCGAGATTGTACTTCTGAATAAGAAGGCATGAACCCAGCAAAGATATAGAGCAAATACAGCAGTCCCTCTTATTATTATTATTTTTTTTTGAATAGCAAATACTTTATTAGAAAGTACACGGTCTCAGTGGCAATAACAAATTCACTTGAACAGGAGACAATAATCAAATCAAAAGAATAAATGTTTGCTAATCATCAGAAAATCTGTGGCCATTAGGGCTATCACATAGAATCCAAAATCACTCAGAGGCCAAATCTTAAAGAAGGTACATCCTCTTATTAGTCCATATGGAATAGGTCCATGGTACCTGGAATCTGCAGAATTCTGTAGATGATCATCTTCTAACAAAACATGACCCATTGGCACCATAGGTCTGTTCTACAATACATTCACTTTTTAGGGTAGTTGCAGGGCTTCCAGAAAAAAAACATCTAAAGCATGTCTCATAGCATATATGGATAATCCATGGTTTCAGGAGTCCTCCAGCCCCAAAGAACCCGGGAAGACTCCCATCCAGGCTTCAGATGGGCCTTTCTCCAGCAGTCCCTCTTTATCCACAGTTTCACTTTCTACAGTTTCAGTCACCTGCAGTCAACTGTAGTTAGCTTAAGAGTGCGAGCTCTGAGCAACAGGGCCGCCGGCTCGATTCCCACATGGGCCAATGATGCTGCGCCCAAGCTGAGCTGACACTGAGCTGTCAACAGGAGCCAAGATGGCTCAGCTGGTGAGAGCACGTGCTCCTAACAAGACTGCCTATTTGATGGTGGGCTATGTCTGCCCACAACTGAGACTGAAATCGGCACCTTGAGCTGAGCTGCCACCTGGATGGCTCAATGGATAGAGCGTGCGCTCTTAACAATAAGGCTGCTGGTTTGACTCCTGCATGGGATGGTGGCTACGCCCACCTGCAACTAAGACTAAACTCGGCACCTTGAGCTTAGAGGCCACGAGCTGCAGATGGGCAGCCAGATGGCGACTGGCGCCCTCCACAACTACGATTGAAAAACAACTTGGCTGGTTCCCTTCCCCAATTCCCCAACACTATTCCTCTCCCCCAATTCCCCAATTAAAATAAAATAAAATAAAAATTATATATATATATATATAAAATGAAAAATTCCAGAAATACACAATTCATAGGTTTTAAACTGTATGCCATTCTTGTTTTTGTTTTTTTGTTTTTGAGGGCAGTATCACTGGCCCTCATATGTGGGACCGAACCGGGGCCGCTGGCTTCCTAGGCCAGCGCTTAACCACCGCGCCACTCAGCCGGCCCTAAATTGTATGCCATTCTGAATAGCATGATGAAACGTCACCCAGTGTGATGAAGCCCCATCCAGGAGTGAATCTTCCTTTTGTCCAGCATATCCATATTGTACATGCCCCTCAACCATTACTCACCTAGTAGCTATCTCAGTTATCAGAAAAAGAAACTACAGTCACATAACTTTTATTACAGTATATTGTTATAATTATTCTATTTTATTATGAATTATTGTTGTCAATCTTTTGCTGTGCCAAATTTATAAATTAAACTTTATCATAGGTATGTATGTATCAGAAAAAACATAGTATTCGGTTGTCAGAAAAGTCACGATGTATTTTTTCTATGTTTTCCATTGCAAAAATGTGTCATGACTTTTCCGACAACCCAATATATAAAGGGTTTCCACAGTTTCAGGTATTCCTTGGGGATCTTGGAATGTATCCCCCACAGATAAGGGGTGCCCACTGTAATCTCTTCTTGGCCAACTACTGAGAATAAAAGTAAAAATGTACATCCAGATGGAGGTGATTTCCATGGTCTTCCCCCACATACACCCTGCTGTGAATGTCTGGGTAAAGAAGAGAGAAAGTGGGAGATGGCTGGGGAAAAGGGATGTTGTGGCTAGTTAGGTTTCCTGCTTTGCCAGAGCCACTCCACTTTTCTTCTTTTGGTTCTGTGTGTTTTTTTGTGATGGATCCACTTGTCCCAATGAGTTGTATGAAAAGCAACTGATACCATTCAAGTCCCATGTACCATGTGCTTCTTTCAAGAACACATGTGATACGGTCTGCATGTCAAGTTTAATATATTAAGTTCTTTCCAACACCTACAAGCAGAACCAAAGTTCACAAGCACACGCTGATATTTCTGTATTGTCAGTTTAGCCCTGTGTACACTTTACCCAACTATTACCCAGAAGAGCATTTGCAGAAGAGAGAGGTAGGTATGTTGGGAGAGATGGATTCTATCTGGCTATGGACATACACACTGCGAAGTTTGTATGCAAAATGTACTTGCCAATGTCATGGTGCTTTTTTGTCTGTTTCTTTATTTTTGTTTTTAAAGGAAGTTCTGGTGAATGAGCCTAAATCTTTGAGTGGCAATGATGCTCCATAAACTGGAGACATGGGTCAGTGAAGTCCTGAGGGATTCTGGGTTGACACTAGCTCAAATTTCAGTTGTCCCTGCTGACTGTCATAAATTCCTTTAGGAACACAGCTCTCTATGGCTCTCAGGGAGTGTGCACCAATGAGCCAGCAAAATGGAAAAGAAAAAAAAAAACAAAACGAAAAAACATGCCACATCACAGCAGTCTCCTCTAGTAACTGTTACATGAGCTGAAAGAAGAGACATCGTATGAGGTTCAACAAGTATGGTTTCCAGAACCCTGGACAATTTTCTTTGTGAGGAAGCCAAAGAGAAAGCTGCCCCAGGTGGTTAACCCTGAAGAAAAGTTTCCAGCGAAGTGAATTTCCCTGCAAGGTAAAGCAGTTTGCTCAAGTTTTGCTAAAAAAGTCTTTCCTCAGAGTTTGTCTTATAAACAGGCTTTCACTTAATTGATAAAGAGAAGTATAGAGAAGCTTTGAAGGAGCTGATGGTTTTAAACCTCATTGGCTTACAGAATAAGTTTGCTATTCTCTATCAAAATCCTTTTCACCATCTTTCTTCCTTTCTCAAATTGAGAAATGACTCATATCTTAAAGTTATAGTCTACACACACACACACACACACACACACACACACACACACACACCCCTGCCTGTTCCTCAGTACAAGATAGTACAGAAAGTACTGGGAAAATATTAGGTGATTTCTTCTCTCTACAAAGTGGAAAACAGGATAGGTGGCTTTTAAAAAGTAAACTGGCATTTGACTCTTAGGATCATTTTTACTTAATAAATTGAGCAATTGCCTTATCTGTTTTCTGAGAGTTCAGCAAATGGAAGTCAGCAGCAGAGCTGAGAACCTATGAATAAATAACAATGCAGCATCGGACAGGGAGAGATAAGAGCCAGAAGAGAGAGGCCCTGACACATCACACCTCGCTCCATGCAGTCTTGCAGTCCTTTCCTTGCAAGGGGAGGGATGTAGGCACACACACAGAGGCAAGGGGCAGAAGGTTCCACAGTCCTCTACCAGCAAAGGCAGTTTGTCTTTGAAACACTTCTCTCATTATTTGCCTTGGTTGAGTTATGCAACATTATAACTCCTTCTTTGTGCTACGTGCTGGGGATATTCTATAAGAACCAATCTCAGCCTGGAAAGAGCTTACAACCTTGTAGAGAAGACAGATTCATAAAAAAACATGAGCAGCGAGAGCCTGGCAGAAAGCACTGATCCCAAGATGGTAGGTGGGGTGATATCCAGAGAACATGATGGGTGCAATATTATTTTATAGTATTATTCTATTATTATCAGATGAGCAGGTATTGGCCAGGCAAAGTTAGGGTGGGCATTTTAGACAAAGGAGTCAGCATGAGCAAAGGCCTGGAGGCCAGAACCGTGGGGGTGGAAATGTGCTTGGGTAACCGCAAGTGGCTTGGTATGGTTGGATCTTAAACTATAGGATGGGCATGACAGGGCCATATAGGGAGGGCTGCATGTGCCTCCTATTAAGAAATTTGTACTCCATGAAGAAAACAATGGGGTGGCATTGAAGGGTTTTAAATGTGCCCATCCTCATTTAGGGAATATTTTAAGGGCTTCTGACCCAACCCAGACTTTCCTATCTCCATTTTTGGCCCAACCCAAAGCTAGTCTCTCCAGGCCTGCCCTCCTTGCTTTCCCTCCCATCGAGTCCCAGCCTGACCTCAGGCATAGATTAAGATCCCCTGTGTATACACTAATAGAGAAGGCACCAGAGAGTTTTAAGCCAACTCCCTGTCCTTAGGAGTCCCGTGTCTGCCCCATTGTTACCTGAACCTGGAATGAGTCTACCTGAATGACTTTCAGTTGGGTCAGCAATCTGGCCCTTCCAACTCACCCGTCATAGGCGTCCAACTACTCTACCTCTATGCTCTCCTGAGGTAATTCACATTTCAAATGAAATAACTATTGATTGAATGTCAACTGGCACTCAGCATAAACTCCCACCTTTTCCTATGAGTCTTCCAGTACTGCAGATGCTAAAAGGACGGGAACTACATTTTCCAGACCCCCCTGGCAGCTAGGGTTCTGGGTAAGAATTAGGTAACACCAATTATACTAATAAAATAGGAAGCGAGATGGAGGCTGTTTCTGCAGGCCAGCAAGGTTGCAGAAAGACAGACTTGGTGTTCTAGTGTCTGCTCACCAGCTTCATAGATGCAGTTATGACAGTGGCAGCATCCTAATCCCAGCAATGGGTTCTTGTATGAGGGCCCCAGACTCCCTCCCATACCTCCGACCCTTCCAACAATTATTTAAGTACCTACTTCCCTATATGAAATCCCTTTCTGCTTAAAATAACTAGAGGGCTTTGTTTCCTGCACTGATCCTCATGATCACCTCAACTCCTCTATGTATCTACCTTCTTGATGCCCCACTCACCAACAGTGGGTTCCTGATGAGAACTCCAAATACTTTAGGAAAAAAAATACAACTGAACATGTTCAGTCCTCTGCACAAAAGGCCTCTTCCCTCCAAGCTTTGAGAAAGTGAGGCCAACTCTCTTCCCCTCCCTTGAAATCCGCATGCCTACCCCATCCTTTTCTCTACAGTGAGTCCCCCAGGCATCTAGATTGTTCTCACTCTCCGCTTCATCTGGAAAATTGTCCTTCCTCCCCACCTTTGATACAATGCTTCATTTCCTCCATTCTTACTTAACTTGGCTTACGTTTCCACTCCCTAAAATACATGAGACAGTATATTACACAAAAGGAAAATTATTGAGCCAGCAATTTATTTCCTCACCACTCACAGTGCTTGAGCAAATGCTCAGCTCCAACTGCTGTAGTTGACTCCATTAAGCTTAAGGCCAAATGTTAGGGTTGCTATGGAAGCCAGAAATAACATTTCAGGAATCCATCACACCCTTAGTGACTTTGGTTTCTAGGCTGTTTTACAAATAGTCTTTCTTGCAGCTGATCATTAAGATGAAGATCAGTTAATAATACAGCAAGTTTAATGAACTGAAATGGTATTACTTACAGAACTGATAATTGCAAATCACAAAGGACATGCAAATTTGAAAGTTGAAAAGGAACTGTAAAGACTGAATTCGGTTTCCCTATTCATGGAGAAGGAAGGTCATGTGCTGCAGTGGTGGGGCAGCCTTCTAACTCCCAGGACATCCATGTTCCCCCTCACCACACATATTTTCCACCCTGGGGAAGTCACTTGCTCTCTCTAACCTTCAGTTTCCTCTTCTGCAACATGGAGACAATAATTGTACCTGCCTCACAGAGTTGCCACAAGGATTGAATGAGTGAATATGTGTAAAGGGCTTAGAATGATGCCTGGCACAAAGTAAGAGTCAAATAATCATTTATATTGTTGTTGTTGTTATTATTATTATTCCCAGCCGGTATTGTGTTGAGGACTATACGGAAACAAAATGGTATAGCTGAGAAAGCACTGGACTGGGAATTCAGAGACCCATATCCTGGTCCCCACTCTGCCACCAGCTGGGTGATCCTGGCCACATAATCTTTTTTTTTGAGGGCAGTGTCACTGGCCCTCATATGTGGGACCCGAACCGGGGCCACTGGCTTCCCAAGCCAGCGCTTAACCACCACGCCACTCGACCGGCCCAAACCTTCTTTTTCTTTTATGACTATGGCACTTTGATCTCTAAGGTTGGACTAAATGATCTCTCAGATCCTTTACAGCTCTAGTATGGTTCCACATCAAAAAGTCAGATAGAAATGTTCCTTGATCTTTACAAATGGTTATATTCATATCTGTAATGACAGTTGATATTTATTGAGCAATGGGTATATATCAATATAATGCTAAATGTTGTATATGCACTAACTCATTACTTCTCACAACAACCTATTGTCTTCATTTAACAGGTGGCAAAACCGAGGCACAGAGAGTTTAATTTGCCCCAGGTCACACAGTTAAGTGGTAGAACAAGGATCTAAATCCAAGAATCTGAGTCTAGAACTCAGTCTTCACAATTAATTTACAGGAAACAACAAACAGACTTACATACAACTATACCTGCATGACTTTATTTTTTTTTTTTTAGAGGGCAGTGTCACTGGCCCTCATATGTGGGATCTGAGCCGGGGCCACTGGCGCCCGAAGCTAGCTCTTAACCACCACACCACTTGGCCGGCCCCCACCTGCATGATTTTAGATTGCATTAGTGTTCCCTAGTTGTAACTGTAGGGTACCTTATGGGCTGTATCCATAAATTCCCAGCAACTGGTACTGTTCAGGAAGCCTTCTGGAAACTTGCCACAAAATAAAATAATCCTTAGTTCTTCATTACACTCCAGACGTGATCACCTCCACCAACATCCCGCACCTGGACTACTAGCCATCTCACCGGTGTTTGCCTTTGCCCCTGCACATATGTTCTCAATCCAGCAGCCAGAGTGATTCTTTAAACACAGGTGAAGCCATGTCATTCCTCTGCTTAAACCCCCCCAGTGGCTCTTATCTCTGTCAGAGAAAAACTAAAGTCCTAACGGTGGCTCCATAGGCCCCTATGTTACTTCTCTAAGCCACATGATATTGGCATGCTGCTATCAACAGTTCAGGCATGCTTCCACCTGCCAGTTCCTTTGCCTAGAATAGTCTTCCCCTGAATTCAGGGACTTGTCCCCTCACCACCTTCAGGTATGTGTAGAAAGCTCACTTTCTCTGGGAGAATTTCCCTCTCACTCAATTTACAATTCCCCACCCCAACTCCCAGCATTCCTAGCCCCCTTTCCTGATTTATTTTTCTCCATAGCATGTATTAACTTCACTCCTATTATATAATTTACTTATTTTTTATTAATTTGTTGTTCCTATTATAATATGTGATTCATGAGATAGAAATACTGCCTATTTAGTTCTCTGCAGTGTGCCAAACATTTCACAAACAAGTGCCTCAATAAATATTTGGTAGATGAATGGATGAAAGGATGAATGAGCAGGCACATATTTGGGGTCCTGCAACACAAGAGGACAGCACCAGACTGTGACTTGAAGATTTCTTACAACTCTCTTTTTCACCTCTGAAATGTTAGTTCTAGAAAAAAGACTTAAAGTGAAATGTTTATATACTTTTTTTTTTTTTTTTGAGGGCAGTGTCACTGGCCTTCATATGTGGGACCCGAACCGGGGCCGCTGGCTTCCCAAGCCAGCACTTAACCACCGCGCCACTCGGCCGGCCCTATATACTTTTTGACTGTACGGAAATAGGATTAGTCTACTCTTGCATGACAGAACCTCTAAGACTTCAATAGATTTTAAAAAGCAGCAAAAATGAGCATATATTGGGCCAGCCAAGTGGCGCATTGGTTAAGAGCTGGCTTGGGACGCCAGCGGACCCCCACCCCGGTTCGGATCCCACATGAGGGCCAGTGACACTGCCCTCTACAGCTAAGATGGTGAACAACAGCTCCACCTGCAGCTGGGCTGCTGTGAGTCCCTGGAACAGCATAGCTGCAGCCCCTGCTGCAGTGGGCTGCCATAGGCTACAGTGAGTTGCCGGCAGCCAGCGTGAGTGGCTGGCAGCCAGTGTGAGCTGCCAAGAGCCGCTGTGAGCAGCTGTCCAGAGGCCAGCGACCAATCTGCCTCACCCGAGAAGAGGGCAATGATGATACCAACATGGGCCAGTGAAGCAATGCCCTCCACAGCTAGACTGAAGAACAAAAGGACAGCAACTTTTCTGTTCCCCTTCTCCAATTCCCCAATGCTGTTCCCCTCTCCCAATTCCCCAATAAAATCTTTAAAAAACAAAACAAAACAAAATGAGCATATATTGCTTTCATAAACAGAAAATGTTTTAAATTTTTCAGAAGGGGAGGTGAAAGATAGATGTTTACTTCCCCTAGCAATACCAATCCCAAAGGATGGAAGTTGTAGGATAGATCTCAGCATGCTATAGAGTAAGGACAGTGTGTATGGATTTCAGCAAGACGCCTGCTGTTCTTCATGGCTCCTAGGACAATTCATAGAAAGTTTACCATACATTTTAAATTGCATAAAAGACATTTAAATTGTGTTTAATTCATTTCCATTTACCATACATGTTTTAAATCACTAAAAAAATATATAATAAAGTTCGAGCCATTGACATTTTTTTCTTGGTTTTACTAACCTGCATCAACCATTTGGGTAATATTTTTTCTTGTCTTCCCATCTTTCACCTTAATTATTACTGACTTCTTTCCATTTTGTATACTTTCAAGTATACAAAAAAGTTTAACACAGTAAAGTGGATGACACTGATGGTTGCCTATTTAAAATTCCTTTCTCTCTCCAGCTCTTTCCTGCTCCCTTGCTAAGATTCCAAGCAGCAAGGGGGTGGCCATGAGTTCTGCTGAGGCAGGTCCCACTCCCTACCAGAAACAACTACTTACTGGATGAAGTGAGTCACAGCTACTGCACTCTCCAGACTAGGCAGTTGGGGTAGGCATGCAATCCAGTTTTGGCCAGTGAGGAATAAGGGCAAGTCTGAAGTTTCAAAAAAGATTTTGGTCTCTAATAAAAGGAGTGAGCCAAGGGATGCAAGCCACCCCTACCATCTTCTTATCTTGACCATGACCATGGAAGGCGGTGATGTTTGGAGTTGTAAGCATAAGGCAGAAGTCGAAGGTGGGAAAACCTATCTCCTGAGACGACACAGTAAAAGCTGGAAAGAGCCCTGGTTTTGATTAAAAAGCTTAGCCCCTGTCACAGACAGGCTATTAATGACCTCCAGACTTCTTGTGAAATATTTAAATCTCTCTTAATAAAATCACTGTTAGCTTAAGCCAATTACACTCTAACCTAATAACAGGAGATTTCACTACTGGTACCAAGCCTACTGCAGAGTAGCTGCTCAACAGAAATGTGTTGCATGTATGAATGAATCTGATGGTACAACTTTTGACATTTTAAAAATAAAATTTATTAAACTGTTTTGCTAATTACACATATTTTCTAAAATGCTTATGTAATCAATTCTATAGAGGTTCTTCTCTAAGACCAATATCTGATTTAAAGTTGGAAAAGAAAAAAAACTACTATTTTATGAGGTCTGACAATTAAGTTTGAGAATTCATCTAGAAAATGTGCTATGTACCTCATTGCTGAATATCACTGTGGTCACTTTCGAGGTACTCCCTTTGGGAAGCTATGCACCAACGCCAGTGTGTAGTCCACCCTTCAAGGCAATTTTGGAACTCTTTCTGGAATGGCCATCAGAGTTGTCATCGTATAACCCTTGATGTTCTCAAAGTCATCAAAATGTCTTCCTTTTAATATTGGGTTGTCGGAAAAGTCATGATGTATATTTTTGTATGTTTTTCATTGCAAAAATGTGTCATGATATTTCGGACAACCCAATATTTCCTTTATCTTCGGGTAAAGAAAGAAGTCATTTGAGGGCCAGATCAGGTGAGTAGGGAGGGTGTTCCAATACAGTTATTTGTTTAATGGCTAAAAACTCCCTCACAGACAGTGCCGTGTGAGCTGGTGCATTGTCGTGATGCAAGAGCCATGGATTGTTGGTAAAATGTTCAGATAGCTTTTGTCTGATTTTTTCATGCAGCCGTTTTGGTACTTCCGAATAGTAAACTTGGTTAACTGTTTGTGCAGTTGGTACAAATTCATAATGAATAATCCCTCTGATATCAAAAAATGTTAGCAACTTTAATTTGACTCTTTTTTTTTTTTTAAAGATTTTATTGGGGAATTGGTGGAGGGGAACAGCGTTGGGGAATCGGGGAAGGGGAACAGACAAGTTGCTGTCTTTTTGTTCTTCAGTTTAGTTGCGGAGGATGTTGCTTCACTGTTGGTATCGTCATTGCGCTCTTCCCGGATGAGGCAGATCGGTGGCTGGCCTCTGGATGTCGCTCACCGCGGCTTTTGGCAGCTCACGCTGGCTGCGGGCCACTCACTGTAGCCTATGGCAGCCCACTGCAGCAGGGGCTACAGCCCACACCATCACCGGGGCTCGCACAGCCCAGCTCCAGGTGGAGCTGTTGTTAGCTGTAGAGGGCAGTGTCACTGGCCCTCATGTGGGATCCGAACCGGGGCCGCTGGCATCCCAAAACCAGCGTTTAACCAATGCGTCACTCGGCCGGCCCTAATTTGACTCTTGATTTGGACTGATGGAACTGTTTTTGTCGTGGAGAATTGGCTGACTTCCATTGTGCACTTTGACACTTTGTTTCAGAGTCATATTGGTACACCCGTGTTTCATCATCAGTGATAACATGGCCCAAACATCGTCTTGCCTCTCTAAAAGGTCTTGGCAAACTTCAACTCTCCTTTGCTTTTGTTCATAGGTGAGCTCCTTCAGGACCATTTTTGCACACACCTTTCTCATGCCAAGATTTTCAGTTAAGCTTTTCCTGTTTATCAATATTTGCTAGGTCTGCTATGCTTCTCACAGTCAGCTGATGATTTTGATGCACAATTTGACAAATATTTGCAATGTTTTCATCAATTCTGCTTGTTACTGGCCACCCTGACCTCTCCTCATCAGTGAAATGTTCTGTCTCCTCAGAAAAATGTTTTATCCATTTGTACACTGCCATTTTCTTCATGGCATTATCCCCATAAACTTGGACTAATATATGCTTGATTTCACTTCCACACTTGCCAAGTTTAATAAGAAATTTAAGGTTTGTTTGTTGCTCTAATTCAAGCTCAGACATTCTCACAACGGCACACAAAAACATGCAACAACAATAATGTACACCACTCAGCAAGACACTGCCACACGTCAACATGAACACAACTGTGAGACACTGAGATACCAAGGTTATGAAACCTTACTAAGCTGTTTGTACAGTGCTGCCAATGTAAGTACATGGTGGCAAGCTCGCGAACTTAATTGTCATACTTCATATATTTAAATCAGTAGCTGCTCAAATAGATAAATAAAGATTAATACTAATAATATTAATAAATGCCATTCCCTCATTCATTCATTCATTAATTCAGTACACATACTAAGAGGCTACTATGCCAGATGCTTTAGACAAGAGATGAAAAGACCTAATTCCTAGTTTTAAAGGTCTCACAATGGAGTAGGATCGATTAACAGCACTTTGTAATGTATGAAGTGTTTTTTAATAATAAAATTTTAAATCAAGGGCTGGCCAAGTGGCACATTGGTTAAGAGTTGGCTTGGGACACCAGCTCTGAGCAGCAGGGCCCCAGTTCGGATCCCACATGAGGGCCAGTGATGCTGCACCTTCTACAGCTAAGATGGTTAACAACAGCTCGACATGGAGCTGGGCTGCTGTGAGTCACTGGCAATGGCATAGGCTGCAGTGGGGCTGGCCGGCAGCTGGTGTGCACATTCATGAGCCTCCATGAGCCACTGTGAGCAGCCATCCAATGGCTGGCAAGCCACTGCCTCACCTGGGAAGAGCGCAATGATGATACCAACATGGGCCTGTGAAGCAATGTCTTCTGCAACTAGACTAAAGAACAAAAGGACAGCAACTTGTCTGTCCCCCTTTCCCGATTCCCCAATGCTGTTCCCCTGCCCCAGTTCCCCAATAAAATCTAATAAAGAAAAAAAAATTAAATAATTTTAAATCAACAATAACAGCAACAAGTATTTGTTGAATGCATACTCTGTGCCAGGCTCTGTGCCAAGCCCTTTTTCTGCATGATCTCATTCTACGTTCATTCCCACTCTGCGAGAGAGGTACCATTATTATCCCCATTTTACAAGTGGGGTTTAGGGTGGTTACATTACTTATTCATGGTTATACATACAGTGGAAAGCCAGAGTTCATATTAGTTAAAAGTTGGTTATTATTAGTTTTAAATCCAGGCTGACTAGCGTGGAAAGGCTCAGAAACCACAGTTGATTGGAAGCTTAGTAAAAAAAATGGAAGACTGAAACTGTCAGGATTAAAAAACAACAACACTTTTTGTTGTACCTCTGCAGAACCAGAGGCTCCTGATGAAGAAATGAGTCTAGAACACCATTCTGTATTTAAAGGAAACATGCAGGGTTTATTGCTCCCTCCTGAACTTGAACCTGTAAACCAAACTGCCAGTTGAGCATCTTGAGAGGATGTCCCTTGGATGCCTCCCAGACACTCCAAGTGAACACGGAGTTTGATTTCACACATGGCACTCAATGTATGTTTGCTGAGCAAATAAAAATTTAGGTGCTGTGGTTGTGTGGTAGGTTAATGTTGTAGAGGTTTGCAGACAGGGATTAATGTCTGTCTCATCCTCAGCTTCAGTGGCTGATTGGTTGATGGCTTTGTTCCAGCCCTGACTCAGTCTGACCACTGGCTGGAGTGAGCATCCACATGAGAACAGACTATGTGGTAAGAGGGGAAAAGGGCTCTCTTGAGCCCCAGGAGACTTGGTTCTGAGTTCTGGGCTGCTACTGATCCATCATGTTACCTTAGACAAGTAACAATACCTTTGGGGCTCTGGTTCCCTCATCCCAGCTTCTTAAACTTTATTTGTACCAGGGACTTCCATGGCAGTCTGAAGAACTTCATGACCCTGTCCCAGAATAAAAATTTTAAATGCCTAAAATTAAATACAACACCCACTAGGATGACTTATTTTTTAAAAACTGGAGAATAAGAAGTGCTGGTAAAAATATGGAGAAACTGGAATCCTCATGCATTGCTGGTGGGAACGTAAAATGGTGCAGCTGCTCTGTAACGTTTTGGCAGTTCGTCAAAAAGTTAAATATAGAATTACCATAGACTCTCCCAGCAATTCATCCTTGTTATTTATCCAATAGAATTGAAAGTAGAGACTCAAACAGATACTTGTATGCCAATTTTCATAGCAGCATATTGACAAAAGCCAAAAGGTGAAAATAATAGAAGTATCCAGCGACAGATGAATGGATAAACAAAATGTAACTATATATACAGAGGATGCCAAAAAACTGTATACACATTTTAAGAAAGGAAAAAACTGAATTAAAATTTCACTAATGGTAACCACTTTGAGCACCTCTTGTAATTGTAGAAGTCAAATGTGATGTGTATTCATCTTTTGTTATCAGTATATATTGAGTATTACAATTTCAATAGTTTTTTCCTTTCTTAAAATGTGTATAGGGGCTGGCCGAGTGGCTCAGTTGGTTAAGAGTTGGCTTAGAGCATATGCTCTGAGCAACAGGGCCACCAATTTGATTCCCTCATGGGCCAGCGAAGCTGCACCCTAGCTGAGTTGTCGCTGAGCTGCCAACAAGTGGCAGGATGGCTCAGCTGGTGTAACAATAAGATTGCTTGTTCAATGGTGGGCTACACCCACCCGCAACTAAAGATTGAACTTGGCACCTTGAGTTGAGCTGCTGCCTGGATGGCTCAGTGGATAGGGCATGCGCTCTTAACAACGAGGCTGCTGGTTCGACTCCTGCATGGGATGGTGGCTATGCCCACCCGCAGCTAAAACTGAACTCAGCACCTTGAGCTTAGAGACCATGAGCTGCCGACAGAAAGCCAGATGACGACTGGTGCCCTCCACAACGAAGACTGAAGAACAAGGGCCGGCCGAGTGGCGCATTGGTTAAGCGCTGGTTTTGGGATGCCAGCGGCCCCGGTTCGGATCCCACATGAGGGTCAGTGACACTGCCCTCTACAGCTAACAACAGCTCCACCTGGAGCTGGGCTGTGCGAGCCCCGGAGATGGTGTGGGCTGCAGCCCCTGCTGCAGTGGGCTGCCATAGGCTACAGTGAGTGGCCCGCAGCCAGCGTGAGCGGCTGGCAGCCAAGCGTGAGCTGCCAATAGCCGCGGTGAGCGACCATCCAGAGGCCGGCGACTGATCTGCCTCATCCAGGAAGAGCGCAATGACGATACCAACAGTGAAGCAACGTCCTCCGCAACTAGACTGAAGAACAAAAAGACAGCAACTTGTCTGTTCCCCTTCCCCGATTCCCCAAAGCTGTTCCCCTCTGCCAATTCCCCAATAAAATCTTTAAAAAAAAAAAAAAAAAAAAAAAAGACTGAAGAACAACAACTTGACTGGTCCCCTCCCACAATTCCCCAACACTGTTCCCCTCCCCCAAACTCTCAATAAAATCTTTTTTTAAAATGTGTATACATATTTTGGCACTGTGTGTGTGTGTGTGTGTGTGTGTGTGTGTGTGTGTCTATGTATACGTGCTTCAACATGGATGAACCTTGAAAATATTAAGTGAAAAAAAGTTAGACACAAATGAACAAATATTGTATCATTCCACTGATATGAGGTATGGAGGTATCTAGAAAAGGTGAATTCATACAGACAGAAGGTAGAAAAAAGGTTACTGAGGGGTGGAGGAAAGGGAAGGGGGTATTATTTATTAATGTAAAGAGAGTTTCTATTTGGGATGATGAAAAAGTCCTAGAATTAGTGATGATGGTTGCACAACAATGTGAATGTACTTAATGCCACTGAACTGTGCACTTTAAAATGGATAATTTTACATTGTGTATATAGTACCACAATAAACAAATAGATAAATGCAAGGGATTAGAAAGGAAGCCAATTATTTGAGCTACAGTTATCAGGATATTAAAAAGAAAAAAAACTGGGGATATAGTAACATATGTACTTTTTAAAAATAGCATTAAATAGGGCCAGCTGAGTGGCTCAGTTGGTTAAGAGCTCGCTCAAGAGTGCAAGCTGAGCTCTGAGCAACAGCAGTTCGATGCCCAACCTGAGCTGAGCTGCCATTGAGCTGCCAACAGGTGGCAGGATGGCTCAGCTAAAAGAAAAAAAAATAGCATTAAATAACAAGATTGAGAAGTATGTCTAATAACTAGTATAATTTTTGAAGTACTGGTGAGTGTAAACACTATTTTGATTTATCTCTGACAACTATAACATGCCATGAAAATTTCTGTGATCTCTATGGGTACTGCTACTACTCCTGTGGTTTGTGGTTTATAATAGAAGGAAACACTAAATTGCAGTTAGAAGTTAGTGGAAAAGGATATAATTTTTTTTCCCATCCAAATTATGGACACATGAAGTCTACCCAAGGGCTCTTTCAGGGTCTGTGGACCACAGGTCAAAAACCTCTCAACTAGACATCTCTAAACTCTTCTAATTAAAACAATGTGATCTAGAGTGACTCAGGTCAGATTTTTCTGACCTGCAATTGGGGATTACAATACAACCTATCTCTCAAGGGCTTTGTGAGGGAAAGGGAGATAAGACCAGCAATACAAGTTTTCTAAAACTACACTATTTTATAAGCACCAGGTATTAACAGGGAAACCTAAGAGTCAATAGAAACATCATCTCCCCATCCACCTAGTACCTACCCCCAGGTCTCAATGTTCCTTCAGAATTTTTGCTTTGTGAACTATAGAAACAATACACTGGGTACTTCTTATTAGAGAATATGATGCCTCCAGTGGGTGGGCAAAATAGGTGAAGGTGGTCAAAGGTACAAACTGCAATTATCAGATAAATAAGTCTGGGATTGTAATGTACAGCATGGCAACTAAAGTTAATTATATGGCATTGTGTATTTGAAAGTTGTTAAGAGAGTAGATCTTAAGAGTTTTCGTCAAAAGAAAAAAATGGTAGTTATGTGTAGTGATGGATGTTAACTAAATTTATTGTGGCAATCATTTTGCAACAGAAACCAAATCATTATGTTTTGGGGTTTTTTTGTGTTGTTTTTTTTTGAGGGCAGTGTCACTGGCCCTCATATGTGGGACCAAACCAGGGCCGCTGGCTTCCCAAACCAGCGCTTAACCACTGCGCCACTCGGCCGGCCCTAAATCATTATGTTGTACACCTAAAACTAATACAATGTTATATGTCATTTATATCAATTTTTAAGAAGAATACCGTGCCCCCTGTTAAAACGTAGTGTTATGAACTATAATGTATACCAACAGACTTGGAAATACAGACAAAATAGGCAGTTTATAAGGAAAAATACCAATTTTAAAAATAGTTTCAAGAAGAAATAGAAAAACCCAAATGGACTAATGACTCATACAGAAATTGAATTGGTTGTCAAATATATCCTCTACAGAAGGCTTCAAGCCCAGGTGGGTTTATGAGTGTGTTCTACTAACTCTTGAGGACTTCTCTCACTGATTCTATATAGATTTCCCTGCAAAAGACTCATGGTACTTGAAGCTGTGGAATTTGTACCAAACCCTAAATCATGATCAATAATAACCCTGAACCAAATGTGACCCTGACATGACCCTGCAATACCATTGGCACCCAGAGTGATGCCTTGCACACTACAGTCAGTATTTGTTGAATGAATGAATGATAAAACTGAGGCAAATTATTAAACAAAAAAATAGTGTATTAGAACCATTAAAGTGCAGAAAAACAGCTAGGTAAAACTGATGGTTTTCCTATTCCTCTTCATTTTGGAGAAAATTCCATTTTGATTGGAAGATTGGAATAAAGCAAACTGCTTCCTTCAGTGGATGGAACAATCACACAGGACAGCCATAAGGACACTGGCATCTGGGTGCATAAGGATGAATGGGACCTCAAAGAGGAGGGTATGCATCCCTGGATACCATACCAACAAGTCCGAAACATTTAAGGATTCACTGTATTTCACTGGCCTAACACGGCACTTGGATGCATGGATTCTCAGCACACATTTATTCAATGAGTGGATCAGTACTGGAACACGCCCGGTGTCAGGGCTGGGAATTAAGAGCTGGCAATGGAAAGTAGCCTCTCACAGGCTTTGCCAGGTCTGAGCCCTTTGGACAGGATTCCTCTGCAGTTGACTTTATGGTCCAACCTGATTTTAAAGGCCTCTGGGGCTCATTCTCCCACGGCTTCTCCGGCAAAGTGCCCCATACTGCACGTACTACGTTATGCTTTCTTTTCGAAGGCCCCTCCTGGCTCTGACGCCAAGGCGTCACATGCTTATGTTCATTTTGTTTCTGCCTGAGCCCCTTCCCCTGCTTCAGCTCTTTGTACATCTGGCCATCCACCTTCCTCTTTGATGTACCTATTCATTGGCTGACTTCAGGCTTATGATAACTTCTCCCTCCTCCTACTTTCCTGGCCCCACTGTCCCGTGAGCTGCCAAAATACACACATTGTCCTCCTTTCATCTTTCCTTAGAAATAAGCCTCCTCTGGATATATTGAAGGAAGGCTTTTCTGAGCTAGTGGGTCTAATTCTTGGCTTTCGAAAAATCTTACTCAGACTTGGTTTCACATCCTGAATAGATGGCTCTCATTTCCACTCTGCAGCCGTTGGATGTTGGCTATCCGACCCATTGCGTTTGTCCAACCTGCTTTAAGGACTCAGACATATGTGATGATAAGTTAATAAGTACCACACTGTTGAAGTCTTTGAATATGCTTTCCCAGCATTTGTCAGTAACCGTTATATCACCCTGAAATGGGAATATAAAGTGAATCAGAAAGCAAAAAGAACTGTTTAGGAACATGTCAGAGAAGACATTGTCCTTCACAAACTGGGAAAGTGAAAAGCAAAGCAACTTGTTATGGACTGAATTGTGTCTCCCCTCCCTACCCACCCCTCCAAATGCATAAATTGAAATCTTAATCCCTACTACCTCAGAATGTGACTGTATTAGGATATGGGGTCTTTAGTAAAGGAATTAAAGTCAAACAAAGTCATTGAGGTGGGCTCTAAGCCAATCTGAATGTTGTCCTTATAAGAAGAGGAAATTTAGAGCCAGCCGAGTGGCACGGTGGTTAAGCGCTGGCCTGGGAAGCCAGCAGCCCCGGTTTAGGTCCCACATATGAGGGCCAGTGACACTGCCCTCAAAAAACAAAAACAAAAACACAAAAAAAAGAAGAAGAGGAAGTTTAGATGTAGACAGGTATGGTAGGTACAGAGAAAAAACCATGTGAGGACATAGGGCGATGGCAACCATTTACAAGCCAAGAAGAGAAGAAATCAACTATGCCAACACGTTGATCTTAGACTTCTAGCCTCCACAATGGTGAGAAAATAAATATCTGTTGTTTAAGCCACACAGCCTATGGTTTTGTTATGGCAGCCCCAGTAAACTAATATACAACTCAAGTCTCTATAACATTTCCTCTCAAGAATACATGGAATGTTTATAGGTTGATTATTCAGATTATATTTTAAACTAGCTCTCCTTATATTTTCAACATCTAATGGTCTTAAGTATTTAGACATGAAATTTTTAAAGATGATTATTCTTTATAATCATTTCAAAAGAATATAAATATTCTTTTAATATTCTCAGTGGAGATTTGGAGGAAGATATAGAAAGTATTTTATCAAATTTGCAAATAATTCTAACTTGCTAAGTTAAGGAAAAAAGATATTAATCAAAAGTGATTAACCTAGGGCCGGCAGAGTGGCACATTGGTTAGGAGCTGGTTTGGGACGCCAGCGGCCCCGGTTCGGATCCCACACTGCTCTCTACAGCTAACAACAGCTCCACCTGGAGCTGGACTGTGTGAGCCCTGGCGATGGTGAAGGCTGCAGCCCCTGCTGCAGTGGGCTGCCATAGGCAGCCAGCGTGAGTTGCCAATAGCCGTGGTGGGCGACCATCCAGAGTACGGCAACCAATCTGCATCATCTGGGAAGAGTGCAATGACGATTACCAACATGGGCCAGTGAAGCAACGTCCTCCACAACTAGACTGAAGAACAAAAAGACAGCAACTTGTCTGTTCCCCTTCCCTGATTCCCCAACGCTGTTCCCCTCCCCAAATTCCCCAATTAAAAAAAAAAAATGATTAACCTAGGTCCAGCCACGTGGCACAGTTGGTTAGAGCGTAACCTCTGAGCAACAGGGTCTCCAGTTTGATTCCCACATGGGCCAGTGAGCTGAGCCCAAGCTGAGCAGCCAACAGGCAGCTGGATGGTTCAGCTGGTGAGAGTGTGCACTCTTTTTTTTGTTTTTTACAGCAGGTTTATTCATAATTCCCCAAACTTGGATGTTCTTCAACAGATGAATAAATAAACAAAACATTATATAGCCATAGGATTGAATATTATTCAGCCATAAAAAGAAATGAGTTCTCAAGCCACAGAAAGACATGGAAGAACCTTAAATACATATTGCTAAATCAAAGAAGCCAGCCTGAAAAAAACTATAAGTGGTATGATTCCATATACAGGTTTGTGACATCATGGAAAAGACAAAACTATAGAGACAATAAAAAGATCAGAGGTTGCCAGAGGTTATGGGGGAGGGAGGAAGGAATAGATGAACACAGGACTTTTTTAGGGCAGTGCGAGTGTGTGCTCTTAACAACAAGGTTGCCAGTTTGACTCCCGCATGGGACAGTGGGCTGACGTCCCCGCAACTGAAATTGAACATGGCACCTTGAGCTGAACAGCTGCAAGCTGCCAACGGGCAGCTGGATGGCTCAGTTGGTTAGAGCGCATGCTCTTTGCAACAGGGTTGCTGGTTCGGTTCCTGCATGGGATGGTGAGCTGCGCCCCCTGCAACTGGATTGAAAATGGCGAATTGACTTGAAGCTGGGCTGTGCCCTAAACAACTAAGACTGAAGGACAACTTGACTTGGAGCTGATGGGTCCTGGAAAAACACAATGTTCCCTTTCCCATTCCCCAATAAAATCTTAAAAAATGATTAACCTAAATGAAGATGAAATAATTTAATATGAAAGATTTTAAAGTATTCCACTTGAGTTTTTTAAAAATCTACTATATGATAGCTATTAAGCCATGTATAAAAAAAGATATAGTAATTTTTCTTGACTGCAAGCTCTACATGAATTAACCAAAAAAGCTAATGCAATTTACCTATAATCATTCTTTCATTCATTCAATTAACATTGCCAGAAGTGAAACCCAGGAATTCAACAAATTATGTGTTGTCAGTCACTAAAAATTTCTCAGTTTCTCCTTTGTTTAAAAAATGTTATTTCAAAGGTTCCTAAGGCAGATTTTCCTTGCAAGGCAAATATTTAGCTTTTTTTTTTAAATAGGGGAGAAAGTCCTTATCTTCTGGTTCCTTTCCTAATTCTGCAGGCATCTCCATAGAATCCTGGAATGTGATGGTTTGCAATTTAGAGGTTTATTCAACCCTCCACACCTCAGTCCTTCAATATCCCTGATGTTTGAGGAGAAAATACTATTTTTTTCCTGGGCTAATGCAGTAGTTACAAAGTTTCATATAGAAGAAAAATCTGTTTCCTTGAAAGCACAGCTGCTTGGTTCTGCATCACCTCTTTAAGGTCTTAATAACAAATCTAAACTCCTCCATAACACAGCCTTCAGAGAGCCCCGCATCTTCTATTCTTTTCAAGCTAAATATCCTTAGGCCTTCACCTGCCCTGGCTTTGGAAACCTTCACCAGACCAGTGGCTCCTCACTAGAGACTTTCCTCATTGCTCATTTGTTATTTTCTTTACTCCTTCTCTAGGTATTTATTGAATGCTTGTTGTGTACCTGGCACATCACAAAGCACTGCCCATACAACATAGACAATTAAATAGGCAATTGTTATGCAGGGTGATAAGTGCTGGGACATACCGCCTGCTGTGGGAATGCATT
Organism: Aselliscus stoliczkanus; assembly: GCA_033961575.1. Taxonomy (NCBI): domain Eukaryota; kingdom Metazoa; phylum Chordata; class Mammalia; order Chiroptera; family Hipposideridae; genus Aselliscus; species Aselliscus stoliczkanus. The sequence continues at coordinate 34,047,843 of CM066731.1, forward strand.
ACTGTGGTGTTAAATCCCAATCTAGAAGATCAGGAATACTTCCATCAAGACCTGAAGATGAGTCCAATTCAGTTGGATGAAACAGAGGAGGTAGGATTGTAGTAAGGGTCTGAGCAGAAGTAATGGCAACTTGGCTTCTGGAATCTCACCTGTGCTTCTCAGTTGATATATGACCTTGAGCAAGACATTTAACTTCTCTAAGCCTCAGTTTCTTCATGTGTGAAATAGGTGTAATAAGTAGAGTGAAGTATGAACTGCCACAGCAGAGCTTCAAAAACAAAATTTAAAAAGGCAGCCATCGGGATGGCCGAGTGGCTCAGTTGGTTAAGAGCTCGCTCAAGAGTGCAAGCTGAGCTCTGAGTAACAGCAGTTCGATGCCCAGCCCGAGCTGAGCTGCTGCTGAGCTGCCAACAGGTGGCAGGATGGCTCAGCTAAAAAAAGAAAACAACAAAAAAAACTTTGTGACTTATTGGAAGTCAGATACTGTGCTTTTTTGGGTTCTTCCAGTATTAATCAGTAGATAGGAATGAGGAATTCACTTTATACAGTTTATAAAAAATGAATGATAACAGAGACAGCTTATGCATAAAACAGCATAGGCATGAAGAGATGCATTTTATGGGCAACAGCATGCCTTGGCTAAGCAGTCGTCAGTTCTGAGGTAAAGACACATACCACACTCACTTCTTTAGATGTGGGTTGTTAAGCCCTGTGCTGTTAGAAGCTGGCTCCCTGTACAGGCTTGAGGCTCACCTCTGCCAAATCCTCCTGGGTAGAAAAAAGCTAGCAACTTTTTTTCAAAACTTTAACGGGTGTGGAGGGTGAAGGGGGAGACCCAGGCTACAGTTATACTCTCCAGCTGCTATTTTCTCTCCAGATGTTACTCATCCTGCATTGTCTTTCTGGCTTGCACAGCACAGCATCTCTTCCTAAAATCTTTTTATCCTGCCCATCCACATCCCACCTCCTAATTTCTCTTCTGCAATGGTTTTCAAACTGAGGTCTCCAGAAATGCAACTTCTCATGCCCCAAACTAAACTGAATCAGACATTCTGGCACAGGACCAGTAGGGACCAGTAGTTTGTGTTCTAACAAGCCTTCCAGGAGCTTGTTGATGCACAGTGAAGTTTGAGAATCAGTGTTCATCTGCCTGACCTACAGCCCCACCCCACCCCCTGCCTGATCCTACTGCCCCACCTCACTTGGCCTCATCCTACTTGCCTCCTCTCTCCTGCCTCATCCTACTGTCCACCCTATTCCCCTGCCTTACCCTCCTGCCCCCCTGCTTCCCTGCCTGATCCTACTGCCCCAATTTTCTTGCCTGATCCTACTGCCCCACTTCCATTTCCCTGGCTGATCCTACTGTCCCACCCCCACTTCCCTTCCAAATCCTACTGCCCCACCCCCATTCCTTTGGCAGATCCTACGGCCCCACCCCATTCCCCTGTCTGATGCTATAGCCACATCCCACTCCCCTGCCTGATCTGCTGCCTCACCTCCTCTCCATGCCTGATCCTACTGCCCCATCCCTTCTGTCTCAAAACTTCCTCCTCGGCCTTCAGAATACATATGGTTTCACCGTGGCTCTCCCACCTTGTAACTGTACAGGAACTTCATTTCTTTAGCATGCATTTTGCTTTCATCCAAGCTTGCTTTCTTTGCTTGACAGAACTATGACTCACCTGCATTCTTTCCCCAGATCCTCCTACCTGTGCATATACTATACATCCACTCCTTTTAATCATTAATCCCTTAGGACATGAGGTTCTGGTCAGTGTCAAACTAACTTAAGAATAAAGCTTCAGGTCTATCAACCATGACCAAGATACAATAACCAAGCCTCAAACTAGATAAGGTAAAGATTTTTTTTTTATTGGGGAATTGGGGAAGGGGAACAGTGTTGGAGAATTGGGGAAGGAGAACAGCCAAGCTGTTGTCCTTCAATTTTAGTTGTGGAGGTCACAGCTAGCTCAGCTCCAAGTACAGTTGCCTTCCAGTCACTGCTGGGCAGCTCACAGCCACTCAGCTCAAGGTGCCGTGTTCAATCTTAGTTGCAGGTGGGCACAACCCACCATCCCATGTGGGAGTCCAACTGGAAACCTTATTGCTAAGAGTGCACTCTCTAACCACTTAGCCATCCAGCCACCTGTCAGCAGCTTAGCTAAAGGTGCCATGTTCAATTGTTTTTGTTCTTTTTTTAAATATTTTATTGGGGATTTGGGGGAGAGGAACAGTGTGGGGGAATCAGGAACAGGGAACAGACAAGTTGCTGTCCTTTGGTTGTGGAGGACACCGCTTCACTGGCCGATGTTGGTATTGTGATCATTTCGCTTTTCTGGCTGAGGTAGTTGGTCACCGGCTGTTGGACGGGCACTTATGGTGGCTCACAGCAACTCACGCCAGTTGCCCGCCGCTCACGGTAGCTCACGGCAGCCCATTGCAGCCCCACTGCAGCCTACGCCGATGCTGGCAACTCATGGCAGCCCAGCTCCAGGTCGAGCTGTTGTTCACCATCTTAGCTGTAGAGGGCACAGCGTCACTGGCCCTCATGTGGGATCCGACCCCAGGGCCCTGCTGCTCAGAGCTGGTGTCCCAAGCCAACTCTTAACCAACGTGCGACTGGGCCAGCCCAGGGGAGCCAGGTTTTTAAGAGCACTACCTCACCTGTGTCTCTGGGCCTGAAACCAATTCCTTAAATAAACTTTACTTTCTTTGCTGCAATCTCCTCTTCATTTCTTGTTTGGCTTGGATGCACACAGGCAAATGGACCCTTTGATCTGTGGTAACATCTGGAGAGAATGAAAGAAAGCCAGCCCACCACAGGAACCAGAGAAGGGGCATCTGGAAGGCAGAGGAATCGGTGACATCATCACATCCTACAATAGATAAGACCTGAGGGATCACTGATGCCGTCTTCCTTAATAGATGAATAAACTGAGGCCTAGCGGGAAAGGTGACTTGCACAATGTCACTTGCTAATCAGAAGACATATCAGGACTGGGCCCATCCAAATGAATTGTTCTCTCAGTTCAACACACGCTGAGTTTTTGCTGTGGGCAGGATCAAAGCCAGGGCTTAAGGTCTGGGGACCCTGGGTGTAACCAGCAGCAGGAGCGGCACCTCCAAATACAGATGGGCATTTCATGGTCTACTCACAACTCCTGGTCCAGGAGCAAGCAGTGGGTAAAATCAGTAGGCTTGAGTGTGAGGTACCTTTTTCTTTGTTCAAAGGCACATGTGCCCCTAACGCATGCATTCTTTCCCCTTCCCCTAACTGGGTGGGGGGTGCGGGGGAGTAACGGGTGGGGGTTGCAGGGGTGTAACGGGTGGGGGGGTGGGTCCTTTTTTTTTTTTAGGTTTGCAGAAGCCTTAACAACTTTGCCAAAATGCTTAACCTCTCCGAGCCTTGGTTTCCTAGTCTGAAAATGAGATAAACCAATAACTACATTGCAGTGTTTGACTTCTTTTTCATGGATTAAGTGAGCTAGGCTCTTCACAGCAGGGGCTCAGTAAAACGAGAGTACCCTCCACAAGTGCTATGAGAAATGTAAAACACTCAGGTCCCTATCTTCAAAGGTTTATAGACTAGTGGTAAAACCAAGGCGAATACAAAAGTAACTAGAAGAGGAATCTCTGTTGGGTACGTGCTGCTATTATTCCTTAGAATATTAGGCAAACAGGTTGACACTTTAACGGAGGACCATCCTGGAAGGGTCCTGCCGGGCTAGGAGTGAAAATGTCATCAAAAGACCTTAATGGTTCTCAATACCTAAACTATGCCACAAACTATGCCTGCTTTTAGGAACTGAAAAGGATTCCTGACCCCAAAATGTAGAGGGCTGAGCTCAACGACCAAGGTGCCGAGTGCAAAAAAACCAAGATGGCGAATGGGCTTCCTGTTCAAAAGGGACCATGTGCAAAAGGGCCAAATGCCACAAAAGAATAACTATGTAAGCCTAAAAGAATTTAATCACTCTCCACCACAGCCTAGAAATACAGAAGGCTCCTTCCCAGTCCCAGTCGGGGACAAGGTACCGTTATAGCATGAGCTCACACTTCTCCATTTCTTGGTCAAAGAATAGTTTCTGCTCTGATTTACCGAACTCAGTCTTGTTCCATGGCGTGAACGACGCTGGGGAGAAGAACCCTGGTTTGGGTCCTTGACCAAAAAGTTCATTACAGAAGGAGGTGTCACTTGACCTGGCCCAGGATGATAATAGGCCTTGGCCAAAAATGGATATGCCAGGTGAAACAAAGAAAGCACTGGGAAAGCTCAAGCAAGGAGGCCAAAGTTCTAACCAGACAAAGTGGCTTCAGGGCATGTAAGACTAGTGGCCTCAATGGGTCATCTCTTTAGGAGCCAAAAGCTCTGAATGCGTCTAGCATCTGCTTTTCCTCCCTCACTGAGGATGCCAACAAATGTCAATTAGGGGGTTGTTTTAGGAAGTGAAAATTCATTTTCTAGCAGCTAATGCTTGAAACTGTTAATAATTATCCACCTAGGTGAAAACTTCCATTGGCAACACAGAGCAGGACATTCTTACACTTAATTCTCTAGGCCAGCCAACTCCTTCAGTCCCACTGCTAATTTAAGAGGTTTTGCCTCCTTATATGAAACACTTCGCATTTTTACTTATATTTTGATGTCAGGTTTCATGAATGATGTGTGCAAAAATGGAAATAAGTGACTCATCATGTACTGTGATTTCTTAGGAACAGAACTTTGGGGCTATAGACAGTGAGTTCTTAGCTTTATTTTTTTAGTAAATTAATTGTTAATAAGAAATTTCACTAAATTCTGTGGCCTCCACCCTGAACATCTCTGAATTTTTCCTAGTAGTGTGTGTGGGTGTTGGGGGTAGGGGTGAAGGGGGTTCAGCTTCCACCATCCCCTGACCACACTATGGGACCAGCCTCCTTTTACATCTCCACTTCCCACTTCTAGAACCTACTGCCATATTGCCACAAAGTGCTCTCTTAGAACACAAACATAAGGCCCGCCGAGTGGCTCAGTTGGTTAAGAGCTCGCTCAAGAGTGCAAGCTGAGCTCTGAGCAACAGCTGTTCGAGGCCAGCCCGAGCTGAGTTGCTGTTGAGCTGCCAACAGGTGGCAGGATGGCTCAGCTAAAAAATAAAAAAAAAACTCAACTGGCAAAATTTATAGGGCCGGTGGAGTGGCACGGTGGTTGAGCGCTGGCTTGGGAAGCCAGCGGCCCCGGTTCGGGTCCCACTTATGAGGGCCAGTAACACTGCCCTCAAAAAAAAAAGAAAAAAGAACACAAACATGAATTCTGTGTGGGTGCTTTTGATCTGAAGGAGAATCTATTTTAGGGAAAGAAAAAAGTTTCAAGGTTAGTTAGTAGAAATCAAATAAGCTAGGTTGGTAAATTTAGAAAAGAACACATGTCAATAAATCCTCCTAAAAGACAGACAAAACAGGAAGAAGCAGCAGGTAGAAGTGTAGACAGTTTTGTGTACCTTCCAGGACTGAGGGGAGTCAAGAATACAGTGGCAGTTCGGGCAAGGAGGGGTAAGGTTTCAATGCCTTCACTGGTTGCCTTGGCGACTAGTCCACCCCCCCCCCCCTTTATGGCAGTGATATAATTAAGAGGAAAATGTGCACAGGCAAAGCAGGCAGTAATTCGGGTGGGGGACAGCATGACCTTCAGTTAGTGCCACCTGGAGCAGGCTGAGGGAGGAATTTGGGAGGGGCCACATGCCACTGATAAAGGATGGGGGATGGGTGCAGAGGGGAAGAATCTGAAGGCTTCCACTAGTTCATGCTGTAGGTACAGAACACCCTGCTGCTCCTGCCTGCGAGCATGGTTGCCTAAAAGGGACTTTGGGCTGGAGAATGTACTGACTCCTGGTGGCCTGGGAGTGTACGCTCTCCCAGGCCTTTGCCACAGCCCAGGAAGGCTGAGGCTAACCAGAAGACACAGTGGGTGGAGTGGGAGTCAGCAATGATCAACACTGTAGCCTGCTCCAAGTCCACCAGGGGCTCCCACCCCCGCAGTATGAAGCCCAAACTCTTCTTCAAAACCTCAAAGTGCTGGCACTTTAGGCCCTGAAGCCCTACGCATTGGGCTGGTTTTAGCAGGATGAGCTCAATCAGCACCGGGAATGACCTGTCAGCCTCTACATTCTCTCCTGATGGAAGAGTTTTTCAAGTTGAATATGCTATGAAGGCTGTGGAAAATTGTAGTACAGCTATTGGAATCGATGTAAAGATGGCGTTGTCTTTGGGGTAGAAAAGTCAGTCCTTTCTAAACTTTATGAAGAAGGTTCCAACAAACGACTTTTTAATGTTGATCGACATGTTGGAATGGCAGTAGCAGGTTTGTTGGCAGATGCTCGTTCTTTAGCAGACATTGCAAGAGAAGAAGCTTCCAACTTTAGATCTCACTTTGGCTATAACATTCCACTAAAACATCTGGCAGACAGAGTGGCCATGTATGTATGTACATGCAGATACACTCTACAGTGCTGTTAGACCTTTTGGCTGCAGTTTCATGTTAGGGTCTTACAATGCGAACGACAGTGCACAACTCTACATGATTGACCCATCAAGTGTTTCATATGGTTATTGGGGCTGTGCTATTGGCAAAGCCAGGCAAGCTGCAAAAACAGAAATAGAAAAGCTTCAGATGAAAGAAATGACTTGCCGTGATATTGTTAAAGAAGTTGCAAAAATAATTTACATAGTACAAGATGAAGTTAAGGATAAAGCTTTTGAACTAGAGCTCAGCTGGGTTGGTGAAATAACTAAAGGAAGACACGAAATTGTTCCCAAAGATATAAGGGAAGAAGCAGAGAAATATGCTAAGGAATCTTAGAAGGAAGAAAATGAATCAGATGATGATAATATATAACAGTTAATTGAGCAGCTATTTTAAATTTCTACTACAGTCCGCATTTAACTATTTAGCCCTGTGGATTATTACATACTCACTGACCAATTTTCATTAAATATTTGTCTTGTAACAAAAAAAAAAACAAAAACCTCAAGGTGCTAAGTGATATTGCAGCAGGGCTCAGTTAGGAACCCTGTAGAAATGGCCTCCCATCTCAGCCTCACCTTTCCTTGACGAACGAATAGCTTAACAATAGATCATCCCCCTGTGGCTTGAGCTCAGAATGTCCTGTCCCAGTTCCCTATATTAGAAAATTACCCTAAAACTTATGATTAATACCCTTAGGCTTATTGATCACAACCTCTACAGTCTAGCATTCTTTCCAGGCTACTCCCATCATGGTTCCTGGGTTGCTGACATCACCAGAGAACCACATTGCCAGAGTGAAGTCCCCATATAGACCCCTGAGGGAAGGCTCCAAAAGGACCCCCTGATCCTTCATGTAACCTCTGGAGGAATGCCCAGATTTTCCCTTAAGGTATCCTAAACTGGTCTGGGAATGTTAAGGCTGTTTTTGAAGTTGTTAACCTGCTGCCTTCTCGGATCACTGGTGCTCTGACAATAAATGCTTATCCTATAGCTCAACTCCTGTGTTGGTCTATTAGCTGAGCAGCGCAGGCAGCCCTTTGGTTTCAATATGGTCCCTGCCTCCTCCAGGCTTGTCTCCAGTTCAGACCACCCACCTTGCAGACATGGTGGTCCTGATGGCATGACCAGGTCCTATCTCCATGCTCCATCCTCACTCCTCTCCTGCTCCTTGGCCTCTCAGGGCCCCACATGGTCACAACCTTCATCAGGAAGCTCCCCTAAACCGGCTGTTTCAAAGTGTGCTTTAGAGACCCCTTAGGGGTCCCTGAGACCCCTTCAGAGTGTCCATGTGGTTGAACTATTTTTTTTTATTTATTGGGGAATTGGTGGAGGGGAACAGCGTTGGGGAATTGGGGAAGGGGAACAGACAAGTTGCTGTCTTTTTGTTCTTCAGTCTAGTTGTGGAGGACGTTGCTTCACTGTTGGTATCGTCATTGCGCTCTTCCCGGATGAGGCAGATCGGTCGCTGGCCTCTGGATGTCGCTCACCGCGGCTATTGGCAGCTCACGCTTGGCTGCCAGCCGCTCACGCTGGCTGCGGGCCACTCACTGTAGCCTATGGCAGCCCACTGCAGCAGGGGCTGGAGCCCACACCATCACCGGGGCTCACAGCCCAGCTCCAGGTGGAGCTGTTGTTAGCTGTAGAGGGCAGTGTCACTGGCCCTCATGTGGGATCCGAACCGGGGCCGCTGGCATCCCAAAACCAGCGCTTAACCAATGCGCCACTGGGCCGGCCCTGAACTATTTTTATAATGTCAATAATGTTTGCTTTTTATACTGTCATTCTCTCATGGGTTTATAAGGTACGAAAAGTTTAATATGGCTTTCGATTCCACAGTGCAATTAACCTTTAAGAAACTACAATTCGTCAAGCTTGGGTGTTGTGCGGAGGAAAAAGGGGTCACATACTAAACCTGACAAGCTCAGGGGAGGCCTGCATGTCAGGTCCTACAAACTCGGAGACCAAAATTAACCACATAGGATGGTCTGAACATAAAAATTTCTAACAAAAAGCAGGTCCTGGCGGGTGGTCACATCCTTGGTCAGTAGCTTCCTTGACAAAGGTCAATTTTTACCTTAAGTGAGCCTGTCTATAGTCTTTTTGCATCTAAAATACTATACCCTTGGAATGTCAGAGTAATCCCTTTTTTTGGACCCCTGGGGGCACAACCCTCCCACCAGAGCAGGAGACCAAAGAACCCCTCCTTGTTATTCTTGTCCCCGCATTACCATCTCTATATGCTGTAACTATTAACTATCCTGTACCCCCCAAAGTAAAAGAAGTATCTGTCTCTCCAATTTATTTTTTATATAACCCCAGAGATTTCCCTGCTTTGCTTTCTCACATCCCCTTAATCTACCATCAGTGAATTCATGTAACCCTCCTCCTGTGATTCTACTGTATAAAATAAATTGCAAACCACCATTTTCCAGGGCATTTTCTCAATCCATTGGGATTTTGCTTCCCAGCAATTGTTGTCAGTTTGACTCAAATAAACTCATTAAACTTCTCTACAGGTTTGGATGTTTCTTATGTCAACAGCTGTATCAAACAAGAATATCCACAATCATATGAATAACATTAAAATGTTCCTTTTTCTGACTACGTATCATGTAATCCAACCAAAACAATACTTCATGACAGATAAATGGATGAAAAACGAAAATCCAGCTGTCTTCGATTAAACCAGACATTAAACAGATATACAAATTTGTAAAACATACCATTCTTCTCACTAATTTTTTCAATTTAGAAAATACTGATATTTATACAAATATTTTATTTACATTATAGGTTATGGGTTTATTCTTGTTATTTTAACATTAATAAATATTTTTTTAAAGTTCTCTGTTTCTATTGTATTTCTCATCCAGTAAATCTTGATTGATCTAACTCTAACCCACATAAACGAAAGCGCTTCGGAATCCTCAATAATTTTTTAGTGGAAAAGAGTCCTGAGACCAAAAATTCTGAGAACTACTTACTGCCTTATACCACACCTACAGCAGGCAGAGAAAACTGTAACTTAGCTATGCCTCTGCTATTGTGTACAAATTCCATCAAATTAATGATTTTTTTTTTTTTACATGTGTGTCTCCCTCCACTATATGTGTGCTTCCTTATGGTGGCTGTTCTTAACACCACCCCTGCCATCCCTCCACCCACCACCCACCCCCACACCCTAGTGTCTAGAACTGAGCAGAAACTCTAGATAAAAGAATGAAGTAAGAGATAAGCCCCCACAGACCCACACATCACAGGCTGCTGCCTGAGCAGTCTGCAATCACTCATAGGAGGGGCGGATAAATAACATGCATTATTTTTTTAATTGGCTCAAGTTGTTACTGGGACTCTGACCTGAAAATAGACATAAAATATAAACATTTTTTTAAATCAGAAAATTGAAACAAAAAAATAAACTGAGAAACAATTCTGTTTCTACTCTGTTAAACTTTCAGAGACACCCTTGCAGAGAAGTAACTAGTGAAATACATCATGCAAAGAAGTTCAACGTGGCCTAGGCAATGTTCTGAACATAGAAAATAAAAGGCCAATAAAAGCAAACACCCATAAAACACAAGACACCATATTCTAAGGATGAAGAGAAAGTTGTATAAATTCAGGGCAAGGACTAGAATCAAAGTGGCTTCTCCATCTTTGTTACTGTCAAAGTAAGACCAAAAGCAGATTGCTCTTGAGAATCCAGGCCAAGGTTGTGGTGTGTGCCTTCCAATTTCATGATTCTCACTCACTCAACCATGTTCATAAGTCAAACAGCCCTCCAGCACCTCTGGGAGCAGCGACCTGCCACTCCCTGGGGTAGGGACATGTGCCATGTTGTATCCTACTCTTTGTCCCTGAAACATTCTCTGGCAAAATAAGAAACAGAAGGCAGTACTGAATGTGAGCAGGAAGCCTTTGGCAAAATAGGCTTCTTTCTATCTCTTGCCTCAGAGCCTTCCACTTCAGAGTCTACGCTTAGGGCCAAGGAGGACAGGGGGAGGCCCCGGGATGTATGTTCGTGTATGTGAGAGAGAGAGAGAGAGGGAGAGAGATTGATTTTTAGTCAAGAGAAGAAATAAGCTTTTCTGATTAAGTATGTGGTGGTTTGTTCTGAAAGTAGTCCCTTCAAAAACTCAACTGTGCAATCATTGCTGCTGATCTAGGAATCAGGTATTTCCAGTTCTCTCTCTTTCTCTCTCTCTCTCTCTCTCTCTCTCTCTCTCTCTCTCTCTCTCTCTCTCCACACACACACACACATACACACACACACACATTTATCATCTTGAAATTTGTTTTAAAAAAAACCTTCAATCAGCATGCTAAACATTCCCCAGTCCTTTTCACAGTTGCAGAAGTCTTATGTTTACTGTGGAAACAGGGATTATCAAGAGACTAAAGACATGAATGGCCCAGTATCATGGGGTCATTGTTTAGGTTAACATCAGCAAAGACTATGACCTCTTAAAACAGGGCTCTTTGGGTCACTTTGGTCTCTAATTGTAATTTGCTGAGGCCACCAGGCCACTGGGCATTTCTCTCAGTGGCCTTCATAGATGGTCAGATTGAATGATAGCTATATCATTTATTACACACCTACAATTTTCATATATTACTTCACTTTCTCCTCACATAATACTACAAGCATTAACACTCCCATTTTATGGATAAGGAAATTGAACTTCAGAGAGATCACGCTGCCTAAGTGTACACATGTGGTAAGTACCAGGCCAGGACTTGAACCCATGTCTATACCAAAATCCATTCTCTTGCATGGGCCAAACTTCCTATTATCCGTATATCCTAAACCTAGGTATACCAGAGCCCATATTTGCAACTAGGATGACGTATCTATATTCTGTATTTTTTCATGACCTTTCCTTCCCCTCCAAGACCCCCAAAAAAAAAATTCACCTGAAGAAAATATGTTCACTGTGTCAGAATAACAGCTCCCTGACATTTTCCGTTCCTAATGTCCTAATACAGCTCATGATATCCCCACTTCTCTTCTGTGCAGTCTGCTTTCCACAAGGACCCGTTTATTTTCCATGCTGCCATGCAGGGGAGCATTATTAACACAGATTAGGTGAACAAATTCCATAAAAAAATTCTCATAATACCCTTGTCTAGAGAAGTCCAACTAGGACCTTTTCAGACAGAAAATCCTGTCCTTGCATACTGGAAAAAAGCCATGAGCCTCCAATTAAACAGAAGGCTTTTAAATGGTAGAGATTTCATTTTATTTTGAAAATCATGTCCAACCACATCTTCTACTCAGGATGTGCTCATTGCCAGTGAGATCCCCTCTCCCTCAGCACACCCAACAGGGGACCCAGGGAAGTTTCCCTGACTGTTGTCCATCCCCTGGCTTGGAGGTCCACCCATAACCACCCATCCTAGCATGCTTCTGTAGGGGGCACCGCCATCACTCACCCAGGAGGGCCGTCTGAGGGTGGGTCCTCGGGTGTCTCCCTCTGGAGATAGACCTCAAGGGTGGCCGCTTCCGGGCCTCAGCAGGGAGTAGGAGGCTCTGTCCAAGGATCAGCAGAAAGCAGCCCACCAGCATCTTTTCCATCTTCGAGAGGAAGAGGGGCAAGGCTGTGACAAACACAACAGGGGACGGCAGCAAGGTGAGCTTTCTGGGTCTCCCTGAACTCTAGGTGCTGCAGACCGCCACCCCACCTTCTCAAGTTTCACACAAGCCGCTTGTACTTAAAATGCCATGTATGCATGTGGTCCTTAAGAACTCAGGTAACTCCCATTGGTAGGTTCTTGGATACTCTGAGCAGGGCATGCATAGTTGGAATTTTTCATCACTTTGGTCACTATAAGACTGAAAGGAAAGCTTTAGTGATTAAAAAAAAAAAATCTATCCAGCCAGTGGCCCCGGTTCGGTCCCACATATGAGGGCCAGTGACACTGCCCTGGGGGGGGGGGGGATCTATCCAGAAGTTTCTTCTCAATTAAGTTTATTATCAATTATTCATAGTCATAGTCTATATCTTGGGTTTGAAAAAGGAAAAACTACATCTGAGGATTCCAAGTAACAATATTCCTTCAGTCTAATAATAATGAATGGAGCAAATTAATACATATATAAATTTCCCAAGGAATTCATGTATCGCTGACATCAGGTAGCATCACATAGCCAGCATCCCACACACATCTATTAAGAGGGAGGTACAGTAGTTAAGGGCTTAAATCTGGTACCAGACTATGTGGCTTTGAATCCTGGCTCTGACACTTGCTAACTGTGTGTGACCTTGGGCAAGTCACTTAACCTCCTTAAGTCTTATGAAAATATGGAATAATATTAGTCAATTAAGTGAGTTAATACATGTAACTAAAGCATTCAGAATAGTGCCTGGCACACATGGGGAGGAAGGAACAAACAAACAAGCAAAGGAGTTAGGGGACCAGAGAAGAATAGGATCAAACCAGATGTTGCATAAGAAGTTCTCAGATACAGGGGTCGGCCGAGTGGCTCAGTTGGTTAAGAGCTCGCTCAAGAGTGCAAGCTGAGCTCTGAGCAACAGCAGTTTGATGCCCAGCCTGAGGTGAGCTGCCGCTCAGCTGCCAACAGGTGGCAGGATGGCTCAGCTAAAAAAAAAAAAAAAAAAAAAAAAGGAAAAGAAGTTCTCAGATACATACAAAATTCTAAGCCCAAATTGAGATCCAGGTCCATGGGGTGAGGGGAGCGTCAACCACAGTAGCCCTGTCTTTACCAAACGAGAGTTGCCTAACCCTTTTTCTATATTGGTCCTGAAGAGGAAGGATTCCAAGCAGGAAAGTGACATGGCCAGATCCAGGATTTCCCAGGATGGCCAATCTGCATGCTTCACATGGAATGAGAAAGGTACTTGGCCACACAGTGAATGATGTCCAAACTTTTCTACCTGGCAAAACCTCCTGGGGAAGCCAATATCCTGAGATATTAGTTAAGAGTTGGCTTGGGAGTGCGAGCTCTGAGCAGCAGGGCTGCCAGTTTGGATCCCACATGGGCCAATGACGCTGTGCCTTCTAAAGCTAAGACGGTGAACAACAGCTCAACCTGGAGTTGGGCTGCCGTGAGTCGCCAGGGGTGGGCACTGGCTGCAGTGGGGCCGCAGTGGGCTGCCGTGAGCTACCTTGAGTGGCTGGCAGCCAGCGTGAGTGGCCGGCAGCTGCCGTGAGCTGCCTGCCGTGAGCAGCTGTCCAATGGTTGGCAAGCAACTGCCTTACCCAAGAAGAGCGCAATGATCAGCATACCAACATGGGCCAGTGAAGCAACGTCCTCCACAACTAGACTGAAGAACAAAAGGACAGCAACTTGTCTGTTCCCCTTCCCCGATTCCCCAACGCTGTTCCCCTCCCCCAATTCCCCAATAAAATCTTTAAAAAAAAAAAAAATACAACAGCTTTGACTTTTGTTTTAGCAATTTTTCTCCCCTCCTTGGGACAATGAGTCTTTTCATTCAGCTTTACCAAGGAGATGGGGGAAGAGAGAGAGGAGATTGTTCTGGCCTTTTTAGCTATGGGTTCTTCTAAGCATCACTGTTCCAAGAAAACTGACAGGCAAGTAGACTCCCACTAGAACCAACACTATGTGCTGTGGACCTCAAGAGGAGTGGCCTGGCTCTGTTATGACACACTGTGTGACCTCAGTTAGATGACTTAACTCTCTGGGTTTTAATTAGTCAGCCATAAAAGGTAAGGCCTGGCCTGGAAGCAGCGTTCCCCATCCTAAACCTGACCACAGGTCAGTACAAACCTGCTCTTCTGAAGAAGGTAGGCACGACAAGATGGACATGACATGCCTCTGGGCAAGAAGAGAAAGGAGAGAGGGCATGAATATCTTTTGAGTGTCCATTATGGGCCAGGCAGTGAACTAGGCATTTTGCACACTTTCATCTCATTTGATCGCTACAATCACTCTGTGAGGTAGACGAGTTCCCAAATTTATGGATGGAACACTAAGATTCACAGATGCGAAGATGCTCTCCAAGGCCTCAGAGATAGTTAAGCAACAAGGACAAGATTCTACCACTGACATCTTTCAGGCAGTCAACCCACTTGTTAAAAAAGAGATTTTGAATAACCTCCCCAATTTTGAAAGTTCTCAGACATCAGATTCTATAGTTTTGTCCCTCGAAGGCCACTCCGTCAGCATCCAGAGCAGGCATACCAACTACCCTACATGTTCAGAGTCACCGTGCTGGAGCTACAGCGACCTCAGAGGCTGAACCTGCCTGTCTCCACCCTAATGCCAGCATCCCCAATACCTGCATGGCCGGCAGATGGGAACCCAACTTCTGCTAGGACTCAAGGCCATGGTTTTCAGGTGGCTCTAAATGTTAGGCTGCATTATCTTGATGTTGAACTGACATTGTCTGTCTGTGATTTTCACCTGGTAGTAAAGGCCTGAGTGTTAGCTCAGCCTTTCCAGATACCAAGTCATCTCCTTCTACTCAAATCCTTTCACTGTTAAGATAACCCCACCTGGGCCAGCGTTGGTGAAGAGATAGCTTGGGAACACCAGCTCGGAGCAGCAAGGCCCCGGTTCAGATCCCACGTGAGGGCCAGTGATGCTGTGCCCTCTACAGCTAAGATGGTGAACAACAGCTAGACCTGGAGCTGGGCTGCCATGAGTTGTCGGTGATGGCGTAGGCTACAGTGGGACTGCAGTGGGCTGCCGTAAACGACCGTGAGCGGTTGGCAGTCAGCCTGAGCTCCCATGAGCCACTGTGAGCAGCCGTCCAATGGCCAGCAAGCAACTGCCTCACCTGGGAAGAGTGCAATGATCACAATACCGACATGGGCCAGTGAAGCGACGGCCTCCACAACTAGACTGAAGAACAAAAGGACAGCAACTTGTCTGTTCCTCTTCCCCAATTCCCCAATAAAACCTTTAAAAAAAAAAAAAAGATAACTCCACCTGCTCAGCCACTCCAGGGTGGAAACCTGGAGTCAGCTTCCATATTTTCTTCACATCACCATCTCATTCATGAGTGAGTAAACCCTGGTTTTCCCACCTCTGCACAGCTGCCCTGTCCCACCCTTCCACCACCGCACAATGCTCCATTGTCTCCATTTCTCTCCCAGACTCCTCCAGGAGCTTCAGAACTGATCTTCTTGCCTTGGGTCCTTCATCTACTGGTCCCATCCTTTCTCTGTTTGGAACCCACCTATGGCCTTACTGTATAATGTTAATGTTCAAGGTCCTCCATGACTAACCACTGCCTACCCCTCGAACCATGGCGGACCCACATCTACCTCTGACCCCTGACCAGTGCCTGAAGAACTCAGATTCTTGTCATACTTGGGTGCCTTCATACATGTTGGTCCCTTGGCTTGGAAGATCTACATTCTACATTAATCAAAATTGTCTTAATTCCTCAAGGCTCAGTTTATATCTGCCATTCTCTAAAATTTTTCCTATGAGGATTGACTTTTCTACGCACACCTGACAATGGATTTCTTATCTGCTCTAGCACTTGGCTTCTTTTTCTTGCTACCATATCTGTCTCCCTGCCTAGACGGTGAACTTTTCTTTGGAACTACACCTTGTCATATCTATAGCCCCCACATCCTGGGTGCTGACTTTTGTAAATAAATTTTTAGGAAATAGATAAATGTTGAATGACCACATTTATTGATCAACAAAAGATCAATAAATGTTGAATCAAACTGGCCCTGATTCTGTAGCAGACTGGCAAGGTCAAGCCAAGCCCAGGTCTTCCTCTATATACTATATTTGTCTGAATATAGGCAACCCCAGTAGCTATCTCCTAGGAGGGAGACCCTTGCTTTTTCCTTCCTGCTGGCTGGAATGAGGACATCCTGGCTAGAGACCAGCAGGCACACTGAACCATAAGGCACCATGGAAGTGGACGCCGTGCCATACGGTAAAAGCAGTGAGGCACAGAAGTGTGGCTCCCTGAGTCTGCTCCCACTTTGGACTCACTGCCTTCAGACTTCTAGAATATACAAAATAGAAATAAACTTCCTTCTTGAAGCCACTGTCACTTCAGTTTTTTTCTGTAACTTGGAATTGGACACAATATTAATTAATAGGCTGTTTCTAAGTTTGTCCTAGTGAATCCATCTGGCACTATCACTGAATTCAGTCTTCCCAGTACAATATCATGCTTTTCATGCTCCTGCTCAACAACTGTCAGCGACTTCCACATGTCATTTGGATAAAATCTAAATTCCTCAGCTTAGCAGTCAAAGCCCCATAATCTGGCCATGTTACATGCTAGCCTTAACAACTCCCTTCACCTACCCCACCAAAACAACACACATACTCATTAAGTCTCCATTCTAGCCATGTAAGCCCCATATAATCTCTCTTACGCTCTGCTGATGGATTGAGTTATGACAACTGAGATATGGGTAGGTGAATATGTTACCTTATGTAGCAAAAGGTACTTTGCAGATATGATTAAGTTAAGGATCTTGAGATGGAGAGATTAGCCTGGATTATCCAAGTGGACCCAATATAATCACAAGGGTCTTTATAAGAGAGAGAAGAAAAAGCAGGGAAAAGAAAGAGGAGGGAGAAGAGAGGAAGATGGGAAAGGGGAGAGGTGGAAGAGGCCACTGGAAGATGGAAGAAGATACTAGGAGCCTGTTACAGAAGAAACATAGGAAAAGCCAGAGAAGACAGGGGAACAAGTTTTTCCCCAGAGCCTCCAGAAGTAACAGAAGCCCAGCCAACACCTTGATTTTAGCCCAGTGAGACCTATTTCAGATTTCTGACATCTAGAACTGTAAGGTAATAAATTTACATTGTTTTTAAGCACTGAGTTTGTGATAATTTGTTACAGTAGCCATAGGAAACTAATACAAGAACCTAAAATAGCAATGGAGGATTCCAGTGGGGAGTGAGCCACACTCTCCAACAGTAGATAAATGTTCCTCTGGCAATACTCTTATCAGGACTTTCCAAAAGTGGTAACTGGTCCATCTGCTTAGCCACTGACTTTACATGCAAATAGTATGGTAAAAGCTCAGTTCCAAAGAACTCACTCTAAACATTACTATATCCTACACATTGGTGGATTAATTCATATTAATTATCTCATATAACTCTTTTTTTTAACTGGGGAACACTGTGTTTTTCCAAGACCCATCAGCTCCAAGTCTAGTAATTGTTTCAGTCTAGTTGTGGAGGGCGCAGCTCAGCGGCCCATGTGGGGATCAAACTAGCAACCTTGGTGTTATGAGCCTGCTCTTTAACCACCTGAGCTAACCTTATTTAACTTTTACAACAGCCCTATATCATAGATATAGTATCATGTCCATTTGATGGATGATAATCTGAGGCTCAGATAACATTGAGCACTTACTCTGAGCTAGGCACTATACTAAGCACTTCATGTATGTTAACTAATTTGATTCTTCCCAAAATCCCATTCCCCATTTACAGATGAGGGAACTGAGGCACAGAGAATTTGAGTAACTTCTCAGAATCCTTACAGATGATGAGTGGCAGGGCTGAGACTGGAACAACCCACATCCTTCAGGTGCTAAGATCAGTGTGCTCTGGATTGTACCCCCATTACCTCTCATCACTGTCATCCTTATGACCACCTATTACAGCCCCGTCTTTCTCTCTGAGTCCCCATCAGGGTCCTGATGGGTAAATCAGTGGTAGCTGTCTGCTGAGCCACATGGTAGGGTTCAAAGATGATCTCACAGGCTGGGGTTCTAAGTGGCAACTGGTCCCTTGGAAGAGCCCCCCTGGCATTGTTTACTAGTAACAATGATGACATGCTACACCCTCAACTTGGCACTTCAGCCCTCCTCTTACTCTGACGCTCCTGAGTTACTCCTACATGCACGTTAAACAGGGGAGCCCTCCTGAGCTTCCCTAAGGATGGGGAGTCCCAAGAAAGTGCTCTCTTGACTAGGCATGTGCCACAGACAAGAGGCAGCAAGTCTAGAGGAAAGCACCAGAGACTCTCATGCCTACTTGACCGGTGTTAAACTCAACTGCTCACCCCTGAGTCTTCCTATATGTCCTCTCTCACTGCCCGCCCAACGTCACACCCAACACCTTGTACAGGCTGGCATTTACACCCACCATACCTCTTCAGCCTGCTTGTCCTGAGACTTAAGCCTATTTCTATGCCTTTCTCCATCTGCACTTCCCTCTCACCCCGTGTGTTCTCTTAGGCACCAGTCAGAGCTGTTTCTTGGCAAACCGTGGGTTATTTTCTAGAACCTCCAATGACTGTCTTATTCCTTCTCTGTCTTCAAGGGGCAATCATCTTTTTTTTTTTTTTTTTGAGGGCAGTGTCACTGGCCCTCACATGTGGGACCGAACTGGGGCTGCTGGCTTCCCAAGCCAGCGCTTAACCACTGCGCCACTCGACCGGCCCATCTTTTTTTTTTCTTTAAATCTTGGGCCTTGTTTCAACAACCTCTTGCTGACAGAGATATATGGTGTTTGCTGATAGGCGCTTCAGGCATGACAACCATCTGAGGGAATCTCTACTATAGTACCTCTAGCAAGTGAGCTCAGGCCTCAGTGGCTCCAGCTTGCTTGCACCTGGGCTCTAGAAGCAAGGAAACTTGCAGCCCTGATTTGTAGAAAAGAGAGGCCTGGCAACTGGGGGACATGAGACTGAATTCTACAGGCAGGAATAAAAGTATGAACAGATAGGGAAATAGAAGGTGAAGAGCCACATCCCTGCTTTCTCAATGGGAGATTCTAAGGGACCAAGCTTCAGGGGCTGAGAGGAAAGTTTCCAGACCATCAACCCATCTCGGTATCTTGCCATGGTTTTATGAGGCTGTCCCTTTGAAAGCAGGCAGGGAGGACTGTGCAGGAGTGGGCTCCTACATGGAAAACTCCAGTTAAATACATGTGGGTTATCTCCCACCTTCATGTATCCACAGAGAGGATATCTTCCTAAGTTGGAAAGGAGGTGGACTGCTCACAGCAACTCCTTGCTCTTTCTGGAAAGACAGGTGATGGAACTCAACACCTAACTTGAGGATGCTCCTGGAACTGTTCTAAGGACTTTAATAATCCTCACAGCCCTGTAAATTTATCATCCGCATTAAACAGAGGAGAAAAGTGAGGCGTAGAGTAGTTGGGTAACTCCAAGGTTACTAACCGAGACAACCTAGGAAGGCCAATCCAGAAGCACCTACTCTGGACCACAGCCCGTGCAGCCTTTTGATTGTCTCCTGACTGCCCCACTCCTGGAAGGTCAATTAAATGCACTTAGTGCAGAAGCATCTTATTCCCTGATTTGTGACAACTGGGAACTTGGTCAGCTGGGTTTGTTCGGGGTAAGAGTACGCGTTCCTGAGGAGCTCCCTCCCTATGCTCCCAGCTCTGGAGACCATAACGAGAGAGGGTCTCCATGTTTCAGTCCTCTCCCCAAACTGTCCTCGGGCTTTCAAGTAGCTGGAGCTTGAAAGACGGTTCTGCCGTACAGAACCAAGAACAAAATCCAAAGGACACAGGCATTCAAATACCAGACCAAGGAGGGGTGGTGGCATCCATCTGGCTTGCCAGCTAAATAGGGATCCCATTAGACACCCCCTCAACAAGTCTCCCTTTCCCAGGTCGATGGAGACCAGATCTGGATGCCTCCGGGGCGGGGCACAGCGCCCCCACGGGGCACTCCGAGGTGGCTGCTCTGCCGTGCGCCCCGCGCTGGGAACGGGTCCGGCTCTCCTGGCTAGGGGTGGCCTGACTTCTCCCGCAAGGGGTCGGGCAGCGTGGCCCTTCCAGTCTCGCACTGTCCGGAGGGGTCGGAGCGATGGGCCCCAGGTCGGCAGGGTCTCCCAGCGCTCGGGGCCGCGCGGAGCCGCAGGGACTGGAGCGCACACTGGGGCGCAGAACGGGGGCCAGCGCCCCCGGGCGTTGGTCAACCCAAGCTCTGCCTATCTATCTGTCGATCGGTATGTCTGTCTGCGCCCCAGGGCAGCGGAGCCGTGCAGAGCCCCAGGGAAAGCGAGCCTCGCTCACCTGCAGCCGCCTCCAGCGCCTGGAAAGCAAGACAGGGGCGCAGCCACCCAGGTCTTCCTCGTGGGCCTCCTCCCTGCGCCGAGAGCCACAGCTGTTCTCAGGGGCCGCTCGTGGGAGCCGAACAAGGAGCCCGAGCCACTGCAGCTGTCTCCTCCTTAGCCTCCTCCTCCAAATCCCATCCCCGAACGCTCCCCTCGCTCGCTGGCTGCCTGGGAGGCTCCGGGCCAGAGCTGGCAGGCGGGCGGCCCGGGAGGCGGTGCCGCGGCGGGCGGAAGGAGGGGTGTTCTCTTTGGGGATGGGAAAGGCGCGGGGAGGGAGCGGCCTCGGGTGGGGCCCCACCCTGCAGTTAGCCCCGGGAGCTGGGCACCCTGCTGTGCGCTTTGCCTGCTGCCACCTGGCTCCTCTCTGTCCTTCTGCAAGCCCAGGTGGGGATCGGACTTCAGGGTCTGGAGCCCTAGGCTCAGAACTACAGGGAACAGTTTTGAGGACTGGTGGAGGGGTACAGAAGGGAGGAAAGCATCTCCAGGGGAAAGGGAGGCACGGCAGGGGTCCTATACACTGAATGTGGGGCCATGATTGGCAGGAGGCATCCATCCATGACGATGACGAAGAAAAAGTGGTGAGAACTGGGATAACGGATGACAAGCGCCAGGAGCTGTCTTGGCAGTGCCCAGAACACTCCACCAGTGAGAATTCATATTAACAGAGCGTCCACTGGCCCCGGGATCGGGAGGGGTGTATGCTGCCAGGACAGAAAGGAAACAGGGTCCTACCCTAAAGGAGCCGAGAAAGTCTAATTAGACAAGACTTTTGAAAGATGGACAAAGACTTTGCAGTTTTGCCAAGTGGGAGAACATGACCTTAGAGGTCCCCAGGGAATTGTGGAGGGTTACAGAAGATAGGATTGGTCAAACGCAGGGAAAGGGCCTGGCGCTGTCACTCTACCAGCTTTCCTTGCTCCTCTGCAAACTGAGGTGACTGGGTTCTGCCCAACAGGTCAGAACATCTAATAATGGCTCCAAAATTCTATTCCCAAACCACTAGCCCCACACACCCAGTTTAGGTTTTAACAGGCTATGGGGGAGAGGCAGCTGAACTGAGTTAATGAGTTTCAAAACCTCTGAATGTGCCAGAGTCTGATCATTTAAATGCTCTTAACTGTCTTTATTCCTAACCATCACTCCTATTTGACGATAGTTGGTTTCTGGAATATGAAAAAACACCATGTACAGAATCAATTCTTCAGAAAAGTTCCAGGAGTGGATAATTAGAATTCCAGCCATAAAGCAAGGCATTAACATACTCAAGCCATCAGGCAACTCAGTGGTACCATAATGCCAAGAAAGAATGTTGGAGTCATATTCCCTTCCTCTGCACCTTAGGCTCACTGGGCACTCTTGGCTTTCTGCACTGATTAGAAATACTTTCTTTGTATGTCCTTGGGAGGAGGTAGGTGGACGTTGGAGAGCAGAGGAAAGTTTTCAGGACCTGTTTGGTCTCTAAAGTCCTGGATCCCACAGATGAAAATTTATCATGAGTCGGGACCAGTAAAAATTCCCAAGGAGCTGGGGAAGATGAGGTACATTTCTATGGAAACTTATATTTAAAATGTGCTGCCTTATTCCAAGACACCAATATGATCCAGTAATTTACTAGGAAAACAATAGCAAGTCCGAAATACTTCCAAATTTTAAGGAATTGTAATTTAGTAACTGATTTCAGTGACTCTGGTGTATGCCAACTAAAATGGGTGTTTTTTTCCCCAGGGAGTTCGATTGGAATTCTTCAGAATAGGAAATCTTTGTATGAAGCATGCCTGGGGCCAAATCAAATAGGTCAAAGAGTTATTCTACCTTGTAAAATGATCTTCAGGTCTGCCAGAATGAAAATGAAGCAAAAGTGAATTCAATGTCCTGAAATATCAAGTCAGAAAAAACCATGCCTTAATTTCCCAATTACCTTCAGGTGAATGCAAGTTAATACTAATAAAGGCTGCTAGGGAAAGCCCAAATTTCCTTTTTCTGCCAGAGACCCTGCTACCAGCTTAGTGTACACAGACTCTTATTTAGAAGTGTGGGGTTAAGATTTTTAGTTCTCAGATTTTTAGGCACTCAAGCTAACAGATGAGAATTAGAGTGTGTAGTATCTGAGAGTTCAAGAGTTAGATAGAACTGTTAACTGTTTAAGTACACCTTGGTAGCATACTGGGTTCAATTCTCAGTTCTCTCTCTACATGAGGTCTACTATGAAGCAAGGATTTGGTGGGAAAATGTTTGTTCGACTCAGGCCGGCCCTTCATTCATGAATAGCTTCAAATATAGACTTTTGACATATAAGGTCTGACAATTAAGTTTGTGAACTTATTGTAATGATGTTGCTAACCTCTTTTTGATATCAGAGGGATTATTCATTAGGAATTTGTAACAACTGGACAAACAGTTAACCAAGTTTACTATTTGGAAGTACTGAAAAAGCTGCAGGAAAAAGTTAGACAACCTGAACTTTTCACCAACAATTCATGGCTCTTGCATCACGACAATGCACCAGCTCACACGGCACTGACTGTGAGGGAGTTTTTAGCCATTAAACAAATAACTGTATTGGAACACCCTCCCTACTCACCTGATCTGGCCCCCAATGACTTCTTTCTTTACCTGAAGATAAAAGAAATATTGAAAGGAAGACATTTTGATGACATTCAGGACATCAAGGGTAATGTGACAACAGCTCTGATGGCCATTCCAGAAAGAGTTCCAAAATTGCTTTGAAGGATGGACTAGGCACTGGCATCGGTGCATAGCTTCCCAAGGGGAGTACTTTGAAGGTGACCATAGTGATATTCAGCAATGAGTTATGTAGTATTTTTTCTAGGATGAGTTCGCGAACATAATTGACCTCCTAAGCATTTATTTGTTCCTTGTAAACAGTAGAATTTTTGTTTTGTTTTATTTTGCTTCCTAGAGGGCAGATTGAAATGAAACTATCAAACAGAAAGGGGAACAGGGTATAAGGATACTAAAGAGCAGACAAGCCGGCTCACAGATCCATGGCCTAAAATCAATCCTGTACTAAATGAGGAGAAATGTAAAATTGCAATGCTACCTGACTTGCACTGTTTCTCAAGGTGACTGATAATGTTTGAGTCCCATGCAAGCTGTTTGATCTCCTTTCCTTCACTCAAGTAGAAGGGCAGGATATCTCTCTGGGGAGAGGAGACGTCTCCCTTTTGGGCCAGCTGCCAACTGGAGAGACATGGGATTGAGAGAGGTGCATTGCCAGGCAATGACTGCATTTCCACTCCAGCCCAGGGTGGGAACCCTCCTAGCTGGAGCAGTGTTCCCTTCTGGGTGCCCCATCAACATGGACAGCTGGTTCCATGTCCAGAGGGTTCCCCTGAGGATAGTCTGGCTAATGGCACCATTGTCCCAGGTGAAATAATTTCTAAATGAATATATCATCCCACCTTGGAAAGAAAGGATGAAAGTGATCAAGGAAAAACTGTAGCAAGTCAAAAATTTGTTTGGGAAAACAATACACATTTCAAAGGAGACTCCAACGTTTATATGTGATCTTGAACTTGGACTATTTGCTCCTGAGGGCAGGGATCAAGCTTTCTGCTTATTTGCAAATATTGCTCTATGTCAAGCTGTGAAGGGGACTGGGCTGTTGTGGATTTAACCTAGAGTTTAGAGCCTTGTAGTGTTTGTGGAATTCAGGTTGATGGAGCCATCTCAAGAATGAGATAGGGCTGGCCGAGTGGTGCAGTGGTTAAGTGCTGGCTTGGGAAGCCAGCGGCCCCAGTTCAAGTCCCACATATGAGGGCCGGTGACACTGCCTTCGAAAAAAAAAGAATGAGATAATAGGATGGAATGGGGAACCTTAAGACATAGGCAAAAGTGAGTGGAAACATAACTAGTTTTCTTGGAAACACCATTTGTCTCCCTGGAGACTAGTTTCCACTTTTGAAGTGGAGGATAGACCTGCTATATATGGGAGTATCTCTCAATAACACAGATTGCTGCTTGTTTTATCCCTAAACCTAGGAATTTGTACAAAGTGGTCTATTGTTAGAAGCTAATAGCCTCATGCCTGTGACATTCAACTATCTTCTCACAATGCCATTAATGAGTCTATGTATGCATTGGTAGCCTGACATTAAATCAGATTGCAAGATACTTGGGCAATGAGCATGTGTTTCTGTCCTATAAAATCCTCAAGCATGGGGCCAGCTGAGTGGCGTGTTGTTTAAGAGTTCACTTGGGATGCCAGCTCTGAGCATCAGGGCCCTGGTTCGGATCCCACATGAGGGCCAGTGATGCTGCACCCTCTACAGCCAAGATGGTGAACAACAGCTCGTCCTGGAGCTGGGTTGTGGTTAGTTGCCAGAGACAGCGTAGGCTGCACTGAAACTGCAGTGGGCTGCCATGAGCTACTGTGAATGGTTGGCAGCCAGCGTGAGTGGCCGGCAGCCAATGTGAGCTGCCAAGAGCTGCAGTGAGCTGCTGTCCAGTGGCTGGTGACCAATCTGCCTCAGCCAGGAAGAGCGCAATGATCACAATACTAACATGGGCCAGTGAAGTGATGTCCTTCACAACTAGACTGAAGAACTAAAAGGGCAGCAACTTGTCTGTTTCCCTTTTCCAATACCTCAATAAAGAAAAATCTTAAAAAAAAAATAAAAAATCATCCAGCATGCTGGCAGAGCTCAACAAGTGGTAAATCAAGAAAAACAAAAATATCAGAAGTCAGGACTTTTTCACATTCTCTCTTGCTAAAGAAAATAAGTGGGACATGGTTATTACCAGGGTCCAACAGAAGGGGAAACTTACATTTAAATTTGTCCAGTGAGGGCCGGCCAAGTGGCTCAGTTGGTTAAGAGCTCGCTCAAAAGTGCGAGCTGAGCTCTGAGCAACATCAGTTCAATGCCCAGCCCGAGCTGAGCTGCCAAAAGGTGGCAGGATGGCTCAGCTAAAAAAAAAAAAAAAAAGAAAGAAAGAAAAAAGGGTCACATATATTATGGGCCAGCAGAGTGGCACGGTGGTTAAGCGCTGGCTTGGGAAGCCAGCGGCCCCCGTTCGGGTCCCACATATGAGACCAGTGACACTGCCCTCAAAATAAATAAATAATAAAAATAAAACTATAAAAAAAAAATTTGTCCAGTGAACAAATAATAAGGTGGATGGTCTAGTAGAAATAATAAAGCAATGAACTGCTGAGAGCCACAATAAATCATAATATGGAGAAAAATAAGATGTAGTGCAATAAAGTGAACAATTTCACTAGTAGAGCAGTCACTGAAAAGAATTAATGGAAATGTCTTGACTCATTTAAAACAAGAATTGACAAAGCAATTACCAAGTACGGAAAATGCCAGAACATTACTGGCTGTATGTTCACTATCTGTGAACAAAAAGATGTTGAGAAGAGGATGCAATAACTAAAGTTTTAAAGAGTTGAAAATTTCTTTTAGTTAGAGCAAAATTTCTAAGACAGCTCAGCATCCCTGGCCAGGCTTAATGAGATGGCACTGACTAGCACTGCTTCACCTTTAGCTCTAGCCTATACATGAGGCAGAATAAGATGTTAGAACAATTTTTGAAAATCAATTACACTTGACTTTTGAACAACATGGATTTGAACTGCGTGGGTTCACCTATACATGGATATTTTTAATATCCACTGCAGATTCAATCAAATACAGATCAAAAACAGTATTTTTGATCCATGGCTGGGAATCCATGGATACGAAGGGCCAACTGTATACATTGTTCTACAACATTTTATATGAGGGACTTGAGCATCTGTGGATTTTCATGTATGTGCGGGGTCCTGGAACCAATCCCCTGCAGGTATCAAGGGAGAACTCTAGGTAAGTTTTGGGAGAGTCAAAAGTTATATGCAGTCAGTCGGAGGCTGTGGCTGCAGAGGAACCACCCGAGGAGAAGCTGCAAAGATGCTGTCCGTACGTGTTGCCACAGCAGTGGCCTGCACCCTCCCTCAGCAGGTTGGGCTGGTCTCCAAAAATGCTTTGGGATCATCTTTCATTGCTGCAAGAAACCTCCATGCCACCAACACTCATCTTCAGAAGACTGGCACTGCTGCGATGTCCTCTATCCTTGAGGAGCTGATACCTCTGTTGACCTTGAAGAGACTGGGTGCATCTTAAATATTGGTGACGGTATTGCCCACGTACATTGGCTGAGGAATGTTCAAGCAGAAGAAATGGTAGAGTTTTCTTCAGGCTTGAAGGGTATGTCTGTGAACTTGGAACCTGACAATGCTGGTGTTGTCGTGTTTGGAAATGATAAACTAATTAAGGAAGGAGATATTGTGAAGCGAACAGGAGCCATTGTGGACATTCCAGTTGGCGAGGAGCTGTTGGGTCGTGTAGTAGATGCCCTTGGAAATGCCATTGATGGAAAGGGTCCAGTTGGTCCCAAGACCCGTAGGCGAGTTGGCCTGAAAGCCCCTGGGATCATTCCTCGAATCTCTGTACGAGAACCGATGCAGACTGGCATCAAGGCTGTGGATAGCTTGGTGCCGATTGGCCGTGGTCAGCGTGAGCTAATTATTGGTGACCGACAGACTGGCAAAACATCAATTGCTATTGATACAATCATTAACCAGAAACGTTTCAATGATGGAACTGATGAAAAGAAGAAGCTGTATTGTATCTATGTCACTATTGGGGCCTGCCGAGTGGCGCGGTGGTTAAGCGCTAGCTTGGGAAGCCAGCGGCCCCGGTTCGGGTCCCACATATGAGGGCCTGTGACACTGCCCTCAAAAAAAACCAATAAAAATCTACGTCGCTATGGGTCAGAAGCGATCCACTGTTGCTCAGTTGGTGAAGAGACTTACAGATGCAGATGCCATGAAGTACACCATTGTGGTTTCAGCTACAGCCTCTGATGCTGTCCCTCTTCAGTACCTGGCTCCTTACTCTGGCTGCTCTATAGGAGAATATTTTAGGGAGAATGGCAAACATGCTTTGATCATCTATGACGACTTATCCAAATAGGTTGTTGCTTACCGTCAGATGTCCCTGCTGCTCCGCCGCCCCCCTGGTCGGGAGGCCTATCTGGTGATGTGTTCTACCTACACTCCTGTCTGCTGGAGAGAGCGGCCAAAATGAACGATTCTTTTGGTGGTGGCTTTTTGACTGCTTTACCAGTCATAGAAACTCAAGCTGGTGATGTGTCCGCTTACATTCCAACCAATGTCATTTCTATCACTGACGGACAGATCTTCTTGGAAACAGAATTGTTCTACAAAGGTATCTGCCCTGCCATTATGTCTGTTTGTCTGTGTCCCTTGTCGGATCTGCTGCCCAAACCAGGGCCATGAAGCAGGTGGCAGGTACCATGAAACTGGAATTGGCTCAGTATCGTGAGGTTGCTGTTTTTGCTCAGTTTGGTTCTGATCTTGATGCTGCCACTCAACAACTCTTGAGTCGTGGTGTGCGTCTGATGGAGTTGCTGAAGCAAGGACAGTATTCTCCCATGGCTATTGAAGAACAAGTGGCTGTTATTTATGCCAGTGTAAGGGGCTATCTTGATAAACTGGAGCCCAGCAAAATCACAAAGTTTGAGAATGCTTTCTTGTCTCATGTTATCAGCCAACACCAAGCCCTGTTGGGCAATATCAGGGCTGACAGAAAGATCTCAGAGCAGTCAGATGCAAAGCTGAAAGAGATTGTAACAAACTTCTTGGCTGGATTTGAAGCTTAACTCCTGTGGATTCACATCAAATACCAGTTTGGTTTTGTCGTTGTTTCTTTTAGTAATCAGTTCCATTTGTAAAAGGATTACTCTCATATTCCAGATGTACAGAAATCACATTAAAAATAAAGGTTCCATAAAAAAAAAAGTTATATGCAGATTTTTGACTGAGGAGGGGTCAGTGTGTCCATATTGTTCAAGAGTCAATTGTAATACACCGTATCAACAGAATAAAGAACAAAAACCACATGACCTTTTCAATAGATGCAGAAAAAGCATTTGAGAAAATTCAACACTTCTTCATGATAGAAACACTCAACGCACTAAAAGTATAAAGAACTTGCTCAACCTAATAAAGGGCATCTGCAAAAATCCCACAACTAACATCATATTAATAGAGGAAGACTGGAAGCTTTCCTTCTAGGATCAGAAAAAGACAAGATGTCCTCTTTCACCACTTGTACTGTACTAGAAGTTCCAGCCAATACAAGAAAATGAAATAAAAGGCTTCAGATTGGAAAGAAGGCAGTAAAACTATCTCTATTTGCAGAAGACATGATCTAGTAGTGAGTGTTGGGGCTCAAGATGGGCCACCCCAAAATATACCACAGTGGCATACTGGTTATGCTGAATTAAAGTTACTTAAGAAACAGCTGGTTTCTTAAGATACTGTAACTCCTGCTCTTTGTCCCTGCAAGCAGGAAATAAATCTCCCATGTGAAAGGGTCCTCCCTGTGCTAGGAGGATAAAAGGCATCCTTATCACCAGAGTTAGGGAATTCAAGGCTGAGAAAGCTATACAAACAAATTGTGTTACTTCTTCATTAGTTAACTACCCCAAACACAAACCCTTTTGTTTTGTCCAATCTTCACAAATAATTGTTTCTTTGTCTAAAAATGGCATCTAAGCAGCCTGCTTTGGTCACATCAGGAGTCTCATTTCTGAGACCGCCATACATATGAATTAATTTTTTTTTTCTCCTGTTCATTTGTTTGGTGTCAATTTACTTGTTAGATCTATCAGTAAGAACCAAGAAGTGTAGGAGGAAATGTTTTCCCCTCCCCAACAATAGAGATTCTAAAGAATCCACTAAAAATACCTAATAGAACTAATAAGTTCAGCAAGATTGCAGTTTATAAGATCAAAAGATTAAAAAAATTGTATTTTTATATAATCTGAAAATAAAATTAAGAAAACAATTCCATTAATAATAGCATTAAAAAGAATAAATTATTTAGAAATAAATGGAACAAAAGAAGTACAAGATGTTGTTGAAATGAATTAAAGGAGATCTAAATAAGTGAAAAGACATTCCATATTCATAGATTGGAAGACTTAATATTGTTTTTTTGTTTGTTTGTTTTTAAGATTCTATTGGGGAATTGGGGGAAGGGAACAGTGTTGGAGAATGGGGTAGGGGACCAGCCAAGTTGTTGTTCAGTCTTCGTTGTGGAAGGCGCCGGTCGCCATTTGGCTTCCCATCTGCAGCTCGTGGTCTTTAGGAAGACTTAATATTGTTAAGATGGCAATACTCCCTTGGTTGATCTAAGAATGAACACAATCCCTATCAAAATCCCAGCTGGCTTCTTTGTAGAAATTAAGCTGCTGATAAAGTTCATATGGAAATTCAAGGAACCCAGAGTAGCCAAAACAATCTTGAAAAAGAACAAAGTTGGAGGGCCGGCCGAGTGGCGCATTGGTTAAGCGCTGGTTTTGGGATGCCAGCGGCCCCGGTTCGGATCCCACATGAGGGCCAGTGACACTGCCCTCCACAGCTAACAACAGCTCTACCTGGAGCTGGACTGTGTGAGCCCCGGTGATGGTGTGGGCTGCAGCCCCTGCTGCAGTGGGCTGCCATAGGCTACAGTGAGTGGCCGGAAGCCAGCGTGAGCGGCTGGCAGCCAAGTGTGAGCTGCCAATAGCCGCGGTGAGCGACCATCCAGAGGCCGGCGACCGATCTGCCTCATCCGGGAAGAGCGCAATGACGATACCAACATGGGCCAGTGAAGCAACGTCCTCTGCAACTAGACTGAAGAACAAAAAGACAGCAACTTGTCTGTTCCCCTTCCCCAATTCCCCAACGCTGTTCCCCTCTGCCAATTCCCCAATAAAATCTTAAAAAAAAAAAAAAAAAAAAGGAACAAAGTTGGAGAACTCTTCTTAATTTCAAAACTTACCACAAAGTTACAAGAAATCAAGACAGTGTGTTACCTATATAAAAATAGGCATAGAA
The DNA here is from genome assembly GCA_033961575.1 of Aselliscus stoliczkanus. Classification (NCBI taxonomy): domain Eukaryota; kingdom Metazoa; phylum Chordata; class Mammalia; order Chiroptera; family Hipposideridae; genus Aselliscus; species Aselliscus stoliczkanus. The sequence continues at coordinate 34,078,265 of CM066731.1, forward strand.
TTCAATGGATTAGAATTGAGAGTACAAAAAGAAACTCTCACATTTATAGTTAATTGATTTTTAACGAAGATGTTAAGACAATTCAATGGGGAAAGAATTCCAATAGGTGGTTTCAGACAACTATTGGGTTGTTGGAAAAATCATGACGTATTTTTTCTGTTTTTTGTTGCAAAAATGTATGACTTTTATGACAACCCAATAGATAGTCACATGGAAAAGAGTTCAATTGGATACATATCACTTACCACATACAAAAATTAATTCAAGATAGATCAAAGACCTAAATGTAACAGCTGAATCTATTAAACACTTAGAAAAAAATGTAGAAGTAAATCTTCATGACCTTGGATTAGGCAATGGTTTCTTGGCTATGACTCCAAAATCACAAATGACAAAAGAAAAACTAAATTGGAGTTCATCAAAATTAAAAGTTTTGTGCTTCAATAGGCACCATCAAGAAAAGACAACCCAGGGCTGGCTGAGTGGCGCGGTGGTTAAGCACTGGCTTGGGAAGCCAGCAGCCAGGGTTCGGTCCCACATGTGAGGGCCAGTGACACTGCCCTCAAAAAAAAAGAAAAAAAAAGAAAAGACAACCCAGAGCCAGCTGTGTGGCTCATTGGTTAAGAGTTGGCTTGGGGGTCGGCCGAGTGGCATGGTGGTTAAGCACTGGCTTCAGAAACCAGCGGCCCTGGTTCGGGTCCCACATATGAGGGCCAGTGACACTGCCCTCAAAAAAAAAAAAAAAAAAGAGTTAGCTTGGGAGCACTAGCTCTGAGCAGCAGGGCCACCAACACAATACAAAGGACTCTTACAATTCAATAATAAAAAGATAACTCAATAAATGGGTGAAGTTTCTGAATAGACATTTGTCTAAAGAAGATATATTGGATTGTCAGAAAGGTCATGACATATTTTTTTCTCCTTTTCATTGCAAAAATGCGTTATGACTTTTCTGACATCTCAATACAACTAACTGGTCAATAAGCAAGTAAAAAGATGCTCAACATCATTCATCATTAGAGAAATGCAAATCAAAACCACATCATACTCACTAGGATGGCTATAATACAAAAAGATGGGCAATAACAAGTGTAATAAGGATGTGGAGAAATTGGAACCCTTTTACATTGCTGATGGAATTGTAAAATGATGCAACCAGTATGGAAAACAACTTGGCAGCTTCTCAAAAAAATTAAACATATAGTTATTACATGACTCAGAAATTCCATTCCTAGGTATATACCAAATAGAAATGAAAACATATGCCTACACAAAAACTTGTACACAAATGTTCATAGTAACATTATTTATAATAGTCAAAAGGTGGAAACAACCCATATGCCCACCAACTAATGAATGGATAAGTAAAATGGAATAGTATTCAGCAATAAAAAGGAATGAAATACTGATCTATGCTACATAATGGATAAACCCTGAAAACATGCTAAATGAAAGAGCTGATCCCCAAAGACCACATGTTATATGATTCCATGTCTAGAATAGGCAAATCCATAGAGACAGAAAGTAAATGAGTGGTTGCCTCCAGCTGGGAATGTTGGGGGAAATGGGGACTATTGATGAGTGTGGGGTTGGGGTTTCTTTGGGGAGTAACAAAAATGTTCTAAAATTGATTGTGGTGATGGTTGCACAAATCTGTGAATATTAAGAACCATTAAATCATGTATTTTAAATTGGTGAACTATATAAGCAAATTATATCTTAATAAATTTTTGGTTAATGGGAAGAGGGCAAGTTTTAATTAAATCCTCAGACAAACATATTAGTCTCTTTGAACCAGACTCTTCCTGGTTGGCCCACCCTCCTTTGAAAGCTGTCCTTTCTGGAACCAGGTCTGTCACATGTAGGCTTCTTGCTTGACTCCTCAGCTTCTGTTCCTGTGCTTTCACATACCTTTTCTGGTGTTTGCATTCCTCCTCTGATTACTGCTTTACACTGCAGGAGTTGCCTGCTGGTGGAGACTTCTGTTGCTAGTGTCTGTCTGTGGTCCCTGGCACAGGAAAATTCACATGGCTTTATTATTAGAATCTTGGGATAGTCTTGTAAAGGAGGAAAGACAAACAGCTTTATCACACATATCCTTTCAGGGGTTTATTTACAGTTGAAGCACACTTAGTGATTTAATTCTTCATTTAGAGCCCTACTGAATTAAGCTCACATAAAAGGAATTATTGTTATATTTTTTATTTCTTTTATTTTTATTTTTTACAGAAAAAGTGACTGCTTTAATGCATTAGGCCAAGTTTTACATAAAATCAGAAATCTATGGTCCATCCCTGCTCCAATTGGTAAAAAAGGCAAGATTCATCAACAGTTATTGCAATCAGACCGAATTTCACCGCCCGCACAGATCTGTCTGTACCCAGCCTCAGGCACCAAGCTAGTTTCCATTCTCTGCACTGAGCTTTTATTCTGCCAGCTCGCACAACAGCTTCAGGGGTCGGCAGCAAACTTCTGTATCCCATCCGAGAGCTTCTCCATGGCCATCTGGTCCTTGCTGTACACCCAGCGGAAGGCCTTTTCCTCCAGGTGGGTCTTCTCCAGGTCGCTGGCCTGGGCGACCTTGGCCGAGAGCACGAGTGCCAGCTTGCTGCTGTCCCTGACCAGCTCCCCCAGCAGCTTGGGTGAGATGGTGAGGAAGTCGCAGCCCACCAGCGCCTTGATCTCGCCGGTGCTGCTGAATAAGTTGCCCATGACGATGGTCTTGTAGCTGAAATTCTTGTAGTAGTTGTAGGCCTCTTGTTTTTTTTTTTTTAAGATTTTACTGGGGAATTGGAGGAGGGGAACAGCATTGGGGAATCGGGGAAGGGGAACAGACAAGTTGCTGTCTTTTTGTTCTTCAGTCTAGTTGCAGAGGATGTTGCTTCACTGGCCCATATTGGTGTCGTCATTGCGCTCTTCCCGGATGAGGCAGATCGGTCGTTTGCCTCTGGATGGTCGCTCACCGGGGCAGCTCATGCTGGCTGCCGGGCACTCACTGTAGCCTATGGCAGCCCACTGCAGCCGGGGCTCACAGCCCAGCTCCAGGTGAAGCTGTTGTTAGCTGTAAAGGGCAGTGTCACTGGCCCTCATATGTGGGATCCGAACCCGGGCTGCTGGCATCCCCAAACCAGCTCTTAACCAATGCGCCACTTGGCCGGCCCTGTAGATCTTGATGACGGCTCTTCACGCCCGAGTCCTCCAGGGGTCCTACGACTTCTGGCCCATGTCTGTCACATGCCAGTCCAGCATGTGTGGCACAAAGGGAGGGGTGAGCATCATGCCCGCCTCCCCGCAGGCTACGGCCTGGGCAAAGGAAAAGAGCAGCGACATGTTGCAGTGGACACTGTGCTTCTCCTTGAGCTCCTTTCCAGCCCCAGTTCCCTCCGAGGTGGACGACAGCTTTCTCAGGATCCGGTCCTTGCTGACCTCAGCGTCATGGTGGAGCTCAATGGGGCGCCCGGCTCAAGCCACCATGGCGTCCTTGTCAAAGGAGAGCCTCCTGTCAAGTTCCTTGGATAAGTGACCTGGGATCTTCAATATTTCTGCTCCAAACAACACAAAAAGCTTATCAGTGGCATTTTGAATCTGCTCCTCTTGTGACCCACCGTAAGCGATGACTTCCTTCACCAACTCCTGGTAGGCAGGCATCTGCGCAGCAGCCAGGATCAGGGACAGGTTGGTGGTGGCATCCTGTGGCTTGTACTCGTTAATGGCAAGGAAGACGCCCGCGTCGGCCACCACGGTGGTGCACTGCTTGAGCTGGTCCAGCGCGTTCTCCATCCTTTGCCACTTTACCGGAGAACCCGACATGGTGAGGCTATTATTATTCTTGATCACAAGAATAAAGAGCTAAGAATGCCGTTTGCTTTTTTTTTTTTTTTTTTTTGAGGGCAGTGTCACTGGCCTTCATATGTGGGACCCGAAGCGGGGTCACTGGCCTCCCAAGCCAGCACGTAACCGCCGCGCCACTCGGCTGGCCCGAATGCCGTTTCCTTTTGATTTCAAATTGAAGCACAGCATTAGCTAGCCTCTCATGTGAGCCATCCTTTAATCTTTCTTCAGTGATCAATCCTTTTAGTACTAGGTTGCTGGGTTTTGCCTATCACCTTTACAACTTTCTTCTAGAAGTCAGGATCCCGTCCCTCCTCCCAAGCAGACACACACAGAATCTACTTTGGCTGTGGTGTTAGTAGGATTTGCTGGAGGAGTGACCCTCCCTTTGTTTCCTTACTGGATCTATAGAAATAAGCCTTTTCCCCAGTGGGCTCTTCTGTGAGAAGCGGTCTCTGGGGAGCTTGAGTCCCACTGAGTTATTCTTAAAGAACTTAACCACAGGTGCTGTGAGTGCATTACAGGTGATTTTAATTTATCTGGTATGCTTATTTATTCTTACAAACATTTTTGAGTTCTTTCTAATTGCCAGATAAGTGCCAGGTGATAACACACTACTAAGGAACACAAGACACAGATTGAGTTTCTAATTTCCTGGGACATTACAGACTAGAAAAGCAACAGGAACCATGGAGTGTAAGATGTGCCTTGATTGGGATACTAGATGTAGTATGGTAGAACAGAAAACAAATACTCCCAGACTAGTGGGTCACAGAAAGCTTCCAGAAGGAAGTGACTTTCAGATTGAGACCCAAAGGATGAGTTATTGGCTTTTATTTTTTGGGGGCAACACGTTACTTATGTAATTTTTTTTTTTAAAGATTTTTATTGGGGAATTGGTGAAGGGGAACATTGTATTTTTCCAGGACCCATTAGCTCCAAGTCAAGTCAACTGCTTTCAGTCTTAGTTGGGGGTGGGCATAATTCATCATCCCATGCGGAAGTTGAACCAGAAACCTTGCTGCTAAGAGCATGCGTTCTCACCATTTCAGCTCTCAGCATTTCAGCAGCAGCTCAGCTCCAGCGCAGATCATTGGCTCATGTGGGAATCGAACCTGCGACCTTGTTGCTCAGAGCTCTTGCTCTTAACCGACTGGGCCACTCGGCAGACCCTGTAAATTTTTTAAAGCCCACAAGTTTACAGTGTTTCCTGACTCATAAGTTGGATTCTTTTTTTTTTTTTTTTTTTTTTTGAGGGCAGTGTGACTGGCCCTCATATGTGGGACCCGAATCGGGGCTGCTGGCTTCCCAAGCCAGCGCTTAACCACCGCGCCACTCAGCCGGCCCTTTCTTTGTACTTTTTTTTTGTGGATTCTCTATTAAGATGTTTAAGAAGTTAGCTCATTGACATAAATGATACAGTGCATTACGTCACGGGGCAGAAGAAAGCCTACAGCCTCAAGGGAAAGGACTGCTATATTTTTGTCTCTATTTGATAGGTGTGAAAATAGACACCATACCATGATACAGGCTTTCTGGGGCTAGGACAATAGCAGGAAAGGAAGCTGAGTCTCCAGGCCTCCGACTATTCCTCTAAGACAATGCAAACAAATCACATCACTATTCTATTTAGTAGCCTGAGTTATGTTTGATATTTTAATATGTATATTCTTCTCAAAAAAGATAAATCAGTGCAGTTTGAAATGGTACATAATTTCCTTAAAAGGAAGTTGCTTGCTTAGAACAATTAACCACTGTAAAAGGCCCATCTCAGTTGATCTTTCTTCCTGCCTGAACAAATTCTTTATAAGAATTAAAAGCTGATATTTGCAGAGCACATTCCAGTCTAATTAAATAAGAAATTGATAGATTTACCTGCATAATGCAAACCTCAACTTAAAGATCTATCCCAAGTTCACATGACTTTGAATGACTTCCTTTCTTTCTTGGTATGTATTAATTCCAATGAGTAGAAATCAACCATTGTTTGTTAGAAGTGAGAGGTGAGATACAGAATTCTGAAATTCTAGATGTCTCAAAGATATACAACACCCACTTAGATGGACTCAATTAACCTGGCACCAACCAGTTATTTTCCTTTAAAAGTCTCCATTTCCTCATCTGTTAAAAATAAAGAGTTAATATGTGTCAAGTGCTAAGAAGCATGGCTGGCACATAGGAAGGGATCAGGAAACAGTAAATGTCATTCTACCCAATAAAGAGGTGGAAAGCACAGGGCTGGGGACTCATTAGATATGGGGAAAGAGAAAACAGAGGGACAGGCAAAGAGGGTTTACGATCTCAAGTTGGAATGGCTGGAATGATGAGGCCACCAATAAATGAGTCAACAGAAGTAGATTCAGGGGAAATTGAGGCCAATTTTCCATTTTGGGCACAATGAATATGAAATGTCAATAGGTCATCAAGACACAGAAGACTGGGAGCTGCCATTATTATTTATTGAAAGGAAACTATTTGTAGGAAAGATAAATGTAATAAAAAAAAAACAAAAGGCCTAGGGCTGGCTGAGTAGTTCAGATAGTTAAGAATTAGCTTCAGAGCATGAGCTCTCAGCAATAGGGCCGCCGATTCAATTCCCACATGGGCCAGTGATGCTGCGCCTGAGCTGAGCTGCCAATAGCTTCGCTGATGAGAGCATGTGCTCCTAACAAAATTGCCTGTTCCATGGCGGACTACGCCCGCCCACCACTAAGACTGAATTCAGCACCTTGAGCTGATCTGTGCCTGGATGGCTCAGTGGCTAGAGCATGCACTCTTAACAACAAGGCTGCTGGTTCGACTCCCCCTTGAGATGGTGGCTACGCCCACCCACAACTAAGACTGTAACACAGCACCTTGAGCTTAGAGGTTATGAGCTGCAGATGGGCAGCCAGGAGGTGACTGGCGCCCTCCACAACTAAGATTAGCTGGTCCCACTCCCCAATTCCTCAACACTGTTCCCCTCCCCCAATTAAAAAAAAAACAAAGGCCTAAAGAGAACTAAAGAAAAATCCTGTGAAAGTAAAACAGTGACAAAGAGTAATTCCTTTAGGAAATATGAATGCTGGGTGAAAAATGACATCACACAAAGGCCACTGGGTCAAAGGGGTGTTCCCACCATGCATGACATAGGGTCCTTTGTACTGCTGCTGGTTGCACAGAGAGCAGACCCATTGTTTTCTGTCTTCCCAGAGCAAAAATGGGGATTTCCTCAGGCTACAGACCATAGATGGAAGCACTATTGGCTCTTCAGACTGAATGGCCCAAATCTAGGATCCCAAGAATCTGGGACCTGTTACTACATATGACATTTCAAGTTGTAAGCATAGAGGGAGCTGAGATATCACAGCACCAAATGTGACTTGCAAGTAGCAGACAAGATGACATTTAAGCCTAGCCTTTCTTGAGAGAAATTTGGCTCCAACCCTCAATGCTGGCTAATTATGCCCAGTCTACTTGGGGTCACACAGTTCCCTTCCAAACTCTTTGCTCTATTGCAGGGGTCAGCAAACTGCGGCTCAAAAGCCACATGCAGCTCTTTGGGTACGTCCCGTCTCAAGTTTGCCAACCCCTGGAAGAGCCAATCCAGTCCCTCACAACAATTTAAAAATTATTTGAAAGCCATAAATATATTTTTACATAATCACCATTATGTGAATAATATCCTTTAAAAATTTTTATAAAGGAAACTATGATAGTTTTATTTTCATTTTCAATTTTACTTCAGAGCCTGTGGCTTGAGAGCTGCAATTTGCTGAGCCCTGGAGGCTCTTCCATCTCAAGTTTGCCGACCCCTACCTATTGCATCATTATATCCTGGATATCTTGACATACACCAAGGAAAGAAATATAATATAATTAATATAATATATAATAAATATAATATAAAATAATTTTATTTGCTGAGTTACAGGGGTTCCCATCTTAAGTTTACTTAAGTAAAAACTGTTTGTACTGTTAATGACTTTTAAAAAAGCATGTGAGGGCCAGCCAAGTGGCGCGGTGGTTGAGCGCTGGCTTGGGAAGCCAACAACCCCGGTTCGAGTCCCGCATATGAGGGTCAGTGACACTGCCCTCAAAAAAACCCCCCCAAAACATGTGAGTTTTAGATGGGATAAAACAAACAAAATTTGAGTCCATCATTCTGTTTTAAGGCAAACTACATTCTGAAGCAGCAGTTGTTATTGCTAATTGGATCATATTGATGGATGTATAGTGAGTGCTAAGACGTTTGCTTTGATGTAACTTTTTCTGGGTTGGCCAAGCAACAAATTTCTCTCTTTTGCTATGTTCGTACTCTAGTCAGCAGAAGGCATGTGTGGGCTTCTGAGCAAGTCACAGATCTGGTTGGCTTCCATACACCAGGCATTTGACAGAAAACTTGGCCAGTGTGCAGAAACACATCAAGTAAATTCCACGGGTGTGAAGGCATCCTTGCAATGCCTCTTTTTCTTCCCTTCTAGAACATATATCTAAGGCACCCCAAACCCTTTTTATACAGCCACAGGTGCTATTTTTGGTGCTTGTTAGGTCTGAAGGTGGGGAGTCCCGAAATGGCTCAGACTGCACTTAAGCTAGCAGTCCTTTAGTATGAGTTACTCGGTACCTTGCAAAGACACCTGTGTTCTTCTCTCCAGAACATAAGAGACTGCCTACATGACCTGCAGCAATATTATTTAATGACATTTAAGTCAGTTTCCAGACTGGTGCCAAAAAGTAACACATCTTTCTTAAAAAGTGGAAATAATGTTTTTATAGTCTCATTAGCTTTCTTCTATCACAAAAGCTCAGTTTGCACAGCAGGATTTTTTTCCTTGAAGGATGAATATTCCAAATACAGTACATCCCTCTGTGGAGAAAACAACTTTAATGGTTTCAAGTCTATAAGGATGGTCTATTAAGATTATTACTGAGAAGTACTGTTGATTAACTGAGGGTGGGAAGACAAATGAAATGAAGTGTGGCTTGCCTAAGCAGTCAAACTAAACAAAGGTTTAGGGCCAGAGAGGATGGGAGGGGGAAAAGTTTCTTGCATTCTCAGGGACAACAGATAGGGTGGGGGCAGGGACAAGGACATCAGAATTGGGGGAGATGCAGCACATAATGTTTATGTAGGAGGAAGGGGAGGACAGCTAGTCTACTGAACTTCGAACTCTACCATGACTTGGCATCCTGGAAATCTGACTAGCTTGTTCAACAGGTGCTCCGTTTCTAGTGTAGACAGACCACAGCCCAAGCCAAAATGTGTACATTTCCCTTTTCCCTCTGCCCCAGAAAACAGACTTAAAACTCTTTCTGACATGGGCTGCTTATTGGTGGGTCCATTTGCACACCTTGTGGTGCTGGGCTCAGTGTCCATGACCTTAAAATAAAGGCTATAGGTGGGGGTGGTGGTGGGAGGGAAGGGGTTGTGAAGATGAAAAATGCTGTGGAGCTCTCATCATAGTGGCCAAGAGGTATACAGGCATGAGAACAATCGAGGTAATCATTGTTCTTATTTTTCTGTAGACAAAATAGAAGAAAGGAGCTAGATTTAAATGAGAGGTATTTAGGGCCAGTCAAGTGGCACGGTGGTTAAGCACTGATTTGGGAAGCCAGCGGCCCTGGTTCGGATCCCACATATGAGGGCCAGTGACACTGCCCTCAAAAAAAACAAAAAAAACAAAACAAAAAACAAAAAAATAAAAATAAAAGAGAGGTATTTATCTGGATTAGCAATGAGACAAAGAGACCCAGTGAATTGCTGAGGCATGGAATGTGCTATGCAGGGCTATTTTAATCCAAACATCACCACCTTACTTTGTACAGGTAGATAAGGAGGCAGCTTTGGAGTTTAGCCTGGGTTATGCTGTAAGTCAAAAGAAAACCCCACCAGCACCAGCACATGGGATATCTGAGCATGAAGTGATATCCTGATGTCTAGAGTGCTATTTGGGTGTCACATGATCAAGATCCTCTCTGACAACTCTACAGACTCTTCAAAATCAGCAATGTTCTCCATCTGGCCATGTGCCATTTTTCATACTGCAAAAATTACTAGGGAAAGAGCTAGAAAATTATGTGTAGCAACATGCAAATAACAGGGATGTCCTATGTGCTTTCCACAGGCATCAGTGAAACTATCTGATAGGCTTTTTTCCGAATCCCCAATAGCCCTTATGATTAACTTTGTATAAATCTTAGAGGGGGTTGGGCTGGCCCAGTGGCGCATTGGTCAAGAGCTCGCTTGGGATGCCAGTGGCCCCAGTTCGGATCCCACATATGAGGGCCAGTGACACTGCCCTCTACAGCTAAGATGGTGAACAACAGCTCCAGCTGGAGCTAGGCTGCTGTGAGTCCCTGGGATGGGATATCTGCAGCCCCTGCTGCAGTGGGCTGCTGTAGGCTACAGTGAGTGGCCAGTAGCCAGAGTGAGCAGCTGGCAGCTGGTGTGAGCTCCCAAGAGCCGCTGTGAGTGGCTGTCCAGAGGCTGGCGACCGATCTGCCTCACCAGAGAAGAGCACAATGATACCAACATCGGCCAGTGAAGCAATGTCCTCCACAACTAGACTGAAAGGACAGCAACTTGTCTATTCTCCTTCCCTGGTTCCCCAAAGCTGTTCCCCTCCTCCAATTCCCCAATAAAACCTTTAAAAAAATAAAAAATAAAAAAAATCTTATGGGCATAAATATTCAAGGAATAGAATTTCTTAGGTTGAATTTATAAAGAATAGTAATGAGATATACCCTAATAATTGAGGCTGCTTTACATGTATAAAAATATCCCCTCTCACCTCTCTGAATTTAATCTCCCTTCAAATGTAGTAAAACCTGAACAGCTTGTTAAAAGTGCACTATGGACACAGAGCAATGATATACAAAACAGCTGAGCACAGAGCTTGGTAGAAGCGGGGATTAGGAATGCTGAAAGCTCAGGTCTGTTCATCTCCATTTCTTTTGGCCTAAGACGGTCTGATTTCATCAGCACTGAAATATTAAAAAAACATATGTGTGAAACAAGCTATAAAGCCTCCTCCTTCGGCGGAACTGTCTGCATGGCCATGTGTGGGCGGAAGGGTCCCTAGGCAAAATCAATCACCACAGAGTCAAAAGATTATTTTCTTGGGTGTGGGCAAACCTCACTTTAATTGTAAAAGCCTTCATTTACAGCACATTCAGCAATGAACAAACAGCAGAGCTGTGACTCTTTAACATATGAATATAAAAGTACCTTGAAATTTAGGTAGTCAAAATAAGGGCAAAATAAGCCCTCTGCAGTTTTCTGAAGACTTGTTTTACACTCATTTTAAAAGATGACTAGCATACTTGGAAGTTCAAAGCAGTAGGATGTGCCTTGCAGGGACAGAAAAAGAAAACCTTTTTTATATTATTAGGTTAAACACATATCAGCAATGTCACCTGACAAAGAGAGATGGATGTCCTCCTTGAACCAGGCGAGGGCACAATGCTTAGTGAAAGGGGCCCCTGGGTGGGGATGGGAAACCAGGAGAAAGGGAGAGCCACATACCACGCAGTGCCAGACAAGTCAGTTCCACCCCTCTAACATGGAGGAGACACACCAGTCCGTGACCTCTCACACGGGTGTACAAGAACAGCGTGCATAGTGACTGCTCTCTCACTGCCGGGGATTGTTGAAGGCTCTCAATTTAGCTTTGACCAGTAAGTTCAAACTGTCACTGAATTTAAGTCATAAAGGATCTTACGGAAATTCCTGTTTTATTTATACATATATCTGTTCTCCTATTTATCTCATTAGAGCAGTGACTCCACAATTAAATCCCTGTTCTCATAAAGGTTTCTTACACACTGGGATGGCTTAAAAGTATTGTCTAATTTTTTTTTTTTACACTTAAAGATACAGAGGGAACAGAGAGGAAAAAAAGATGTGACTAATTCTGCAAGTTTGGGGCCTAGTAGGTAAAAAAAAAAACAAAAAAAAACACTCTGATTCAAGGTTCATTAGGTTTGGGGGGAAGTTTCGGTGCTCAGGGAAGTCTAGGGAGGACTAGGGAAGCCCGTTGCACCCACCCCTACAGAAAGAACTCTACAATTAATCTATCAGTGCTCTAGCTAAAGTATATGTTTAACACTACAGAGGATTTCAATTTAACATCTATATTTTTAAACTGTAGCATTTCAGCAACAAATAAACGCAGAGATCTCATCTCGGAGGTGAAATTAAAGAACTATTGCTCTGATGTCTGGAAAGTCAAACTCATGCTCTCAGCTCTGCCCCACTTTCTGGCTTAGGCAGACACATAAGGTGGTGGCGGCTCCTTGGCAGCCCCATTCACAGTGGCATCATCATATGGAGGTAACAGCACCTGACAATAAAAAGAGAAGACAAGGGTTAGTGTTGAAAGTGCACGTGTTCCACTGAGCTTTAACTTTACTTGAACTTTTAAGCAATTCAACATTCCTCATAAGCTGTACCAATTTCAATTTTCCAGCAAGTGGCCAGAATTTGATGAGCAACTTTTTGATTCCATAAGGAAGCGAAGAGGAAGAGACTTCTGACCCTTACTGAGTTTCCTGAGCCCTGTTCACATGGGCCTGGATGTCAAGGTGCCTGGAGGGCCAGAGGACTGTGTATCTAGGCTAGGGAGGAGGCAGTTGTGGCTCTGAAGAGGGAAAAAAGGCTCCTGGGTGTTATGTTATGTGTGAGCACACAAGACAGGCACCTAAGTGACTGCAGGAACCACTCATTTGAAATCCAGGTGCTAGAATGGTACATGCAAGCGCTTTGGACTCAAAGCCAAGACCATACTTCATCAGCAGGGTCTTGGGTAAGTTACTTAATCTCAATTTCCACGTCTGTAAAATAGGGACACTTGAGAATTTGAGGTCTGTAAAATACCTAACCTGTTGCTTGATGGACACCTGAAATGGCAGATAACTGTAGATGGCTGGAAAGGAGCAAATGAGAACAAGCACTAAACTAATTGATAACCTCTGTTCACATTTCAGTACAAAAGCAATTACTTGTTATGAGCTGTCAACATAAGAAAACATTGGCTGATTTTAGCTTTCTTGGGGTAGCAAACAAAACAGAATATCAACTCAATATAATTAGCCTTTAATCAGTTAACCAGCATTTATTATGCACCTACTATGTGACAGGCATTGTGGGTACAAGATAATTAAGATAAAAGACAGTTCCTCCCCTTAGGAATTCAGAGATGAGATGAATTATAACCTTATCTACTTCAAGTACTTTGTGGAAAGAGAAAGAATGTTTGCAAACAAAATCATACTGTTATACTGTCTATTATGGACATCACTTAAAGTGGTAAATATTTACCAAATTCACGAATTTTCATTTATCTATCCTTGGACTCCTAGAGGGACAACATTAAAATTGTTTTTTGAGTTTCTGTTTTAAGTTTTTGGTCATAACCTACTGCTCCAACCCTCCACCCCTCCCCTCACCCCACACACCTCTCTAACCCAACACACTTCACTACTTAGCTTTCTCTTCTTCCAGTCTTGGAGCTCCTCTGAGGCTGAATTCCTGTCTTACTTAACACCAGCGTTGGGTCCTGCCTGTTCTAGAGCAGGAACTCAGGAAATGTTGGAATAAATGACTGAAGTATCATTTAGGCTGGCCCTTGGAGAACCTGTGGTTCACTGGTGGAGAAAAGGAACCTAGCACTCTAGGCAGAGGGCATCTATACTGGTAAGGGTCCAATCTGGAGACAGAAACCATCCAGTAATATGAACAGAGAAAATTTAATAAAGAATTATTAGGGCCAGCCGAGTGGCGCATTCGTTAAGAGCTGGTTTTGGGATGCCAGCGGCCCCGGTTCGGATCTCACATATGAGGGCCAGTGACACTGCCCTCTACAGCTAACAACAGCTCCATCTGGAGCTGGGCTGTGTGAGCCCCGGCAACGGTGTAGGCTGCAGCCCCTGCTGCAGTGGGCTGCCATAGGCTACAGTGAGCAGCCGGCAGCCAGCGTGAGCTGCCAATAGCCACAATGAGTGACCATCCAGAGGCCAGCGACCGATTTGTCTCGTCTGGGAAGAATGCAATGACAATACCAACATGGGACAGTGAAGCAACGTCCTCCACAACTAGACTGAAGAACAAAAGAACGGCAACTTGTCTGTTCCCCTCCCCCAATGCTGTTCCCCTCCCCCAATTCCCCAATAAAATCTTTAAAAAACAAAAAGAATTATTATTTATTAACGGGATTGGAAGGGAATTAGCTAAGAGGGGAAAAAATCAGAACTGTAAGCACATTAGTGATCGTGAGGGTAGTGAAAGAAGGCACCAACACAGAAAGGGGCCTCTCTCCAAGGCTGGGAACCAAACACTGTTGGAGGGGCTGTGGTCGGTAGAAAAGTTTTCTGAGTTGAACCAGGCCAGAGCTGGTCCACAATCAGCAGGTTGAGGATGGTATGTAAAGAACCACCTGCTGGAAGCTGTTCAAGGGGAGATGCCTTGGTAACTGCAGAAGAGGGGTGTGTGTGTGCTAGGAAGGCTGTCAAGAAGGGGTGGGGGGGGCACTGCCACCAGGATCCAAATACTCTGCAGGTGCACACAGGAACCAGGGAAAGAAAACCACTTCCCTCCTGTAGTGCCCTCCACTGACAAGGGTTAACAGTGGGTTGGCTAGTAAAGGAGAAACACAAGGCCCAGCTCCAATCAGGCTAAAAGGGGAATTTTACAGCTATAAAGCTAAGTGAATAGCTGTCACAACACCACACAAGCAATGTCAATAGGCCTGAGAACCATTCCTGTCTGCTTCACAGCTTCTGTTCCCAAAAGTAAGGGCGACGCTGTACCTGTAGCCTATACACTTCACACTTCAGGCATCACCTATGCTGCAGAGAGGAAGTTGTAAGAGGTGAGGGTCAGCTTTATCCAGTATCTAGTAGCAGCATCTCCACTAGGAATCCTAAAGTCTCAGCCTGAGTGGAGGAAGACTGCGTATTCTCTACAACAAAACCACAGCTCTCCTCTCTGCGGCAGCATGTTTGACTTTAAAATGAAAAAAATTCATGATGGTCAAGACATGGGAACAATTGAAGTATCCTTCAACAGATGATTAGATAAAGAAGATGTGGTATTATACATATATACAATGGAATATTACTCAGCGATAAGATGAAATATTGCCATTTGCAACAGCATGGATAGATCTTGAGATTATCATGCTAAGCGAAATAAGTCAGACAGAAAAAAATCAAGGACCATATGACTTCACTGATATATAGGATATAAAACTGAAAGCGGCAACAAAGGAATAAGACAAACAAACAAAAATTCATAAACACAGACAACAGTGTAGTGGTTACCAGAGGGCAAGGGGCAAGGAGGGTAATAGAAGAGGGTAAAGGGGATCAAATATACGGTTGTGGAAGGTGACCTGACTTTGGATGGTGAATACACAGTGCAATATATAGATGATGTCTTACAGAATTGTATACTTGAAACCTATATAATTTTACTAATCAATGTCAAGAAATTTAAATAAATACTGAATCAAGTTTAAAAAAAAAAATCGAGCCTCCAGCACATGGGTGTGTGCACACATTAGATATTATTAACTTAGAACCAGGGAAAACAGCTCTCATCGGCATGAGAATATTCAATTCTGCAAGAATAAGCTTCCGCATTATGTTTCACAACCTCATTAAACAATCAACTGACTCATATGTATCATTACACTGGGAGAAATTATCCTAAAGCACAATGGAGCTAGTTAAAAAAGGAGTCAAGGGCCGGCTGGGTGGTGCAGTGGTTAAGCGCTGACTTAGGACGCCAGCGGCCCTGGTTCGGATACCACATATGAGGGCCAGTGATACTGCCCTCAAAAAAAATAAAAATAAAAATAAAAATAAAAAATAAAAAAAATAAATAAAAAAGGAGTCAAATCGGCCATCATATCTAACTTATTTTTTTTTCCTGAGCAAAACATAACAGTCAAATTCTCACAGGAGATTAAACAAAAGTTTCTTGAAAAAGTGCTGGAAATTTGCTTTTTGTTTGTCAAAAACTTATTTTCACATTAAGTTTGGTAGTTTGTCACTATTTCTTGCTATTTATTTTCAAACTTCTTTTAAAGTTTCATTTCACATCAGTATTTTAACATCATAATGGCTTTCCAACTCAAATATTCTACTGCCTTGGACCTATACCCAAGTCAAGATGCCTGATGAAGAGTTTTTCCTTTCATAAGGTTTCTGACACTCTAACTTGTCCTCACTTTCCCATTACCACATACTACATGCTGACTGTAAAATATCCTTCACACAGCTCATTCCTCATGTTCCTGGACTACTTTCAACGAAAAGCTCTCCAAATGAAACTGGTTTTAAATTCTGAAGGGACAGCATGATCTTTTTTTTTCTTTTTTATCTAAATGATGTCAATATTATTGATGATTTCAAGGAAGGGCTGGATGAAGTAAGGATTGCCACACTGTTTTTATTACAGTCTAACTGAATAATACTGACTAAAAACACTTGCTATTTTCCTTTCCTACTACAATCAGCGAAATACTGGGAATCTGAGAAAACAACTGTAGGTAGGGTCAATTAAGTTAGAATATGCTAATTCAGATCACATACAACAAAAGTGGTGAAAACTCAATTATTTTGACACTTTTCAGATGTTGGCATTTAGTTAAACCCAGTCTTGAATATCCAAAAAATAATCTCTGAGGACCAAGAATATAGGTCATGTTCTACTTGAATCTAAAGTTGCTGCCTGGTAAACAGCAGCTACTCAATGAATAAATAAACAGACATCACAAATTTCAACCACAGACCATACATACATACTTCAACAATATTCAATACAACCAAATTCTAATCTAAGTACAATCCCTGGAAGTTTGTCTTCATAGGCGTTCAATTACAGAGTCACCGTATGATAGTGTAACTCTCTTACACACAGATGGAAAACTCCCTCTTGCCAACAACCTCAGAAAATATCTATCTGTTCATTAGGAAAATTAGCATTGATCTATAGTGTCTCTTCAGTTGGGAGTTGTCACGTAGGTGACAGTGTGCTAGTGGGAAAGCAGCTCATTCATTTCAATTCAGCTCAACAAATATTCAGAGCGTAACCAGGAGAAATTTCATTCTTCTTAGCTATATCAATATATAGAACAGTTGGAGAAGGAAATAAATTAACATTGAAGGTAGCACAATGTAACATCCTATAATAGAAGTGATTCCAACTGGCCATAAATCCATGACTCTTTAAAATTTGGGAAACTAATTCATTTCATCAAATATTAAGAATGATAGGGCCGGCCGAGTGGCGCGGTGGTTAAGTGCTGGCTTGGGAAGCCAGCGGCCAGGGTTCGGTCCCACATATGAGGGCCAATGACACAGCCCTCAAAAAAAAAAAAAAAAAAGATACATAATTGTCTTCAGACATCCACAAAATTACATGCCAAATTTTATGTTTGTGCATTAATTTTCCTGGGGAGAGTATTCAGAGCTTTCAAAAGATTCTCAAAGAACCACCGCTGGAGATTCTGGGGTCCAGGATAGGGTGGAGTGGGAATACAAGGCACAAGGTAAATTGCATCAGAAATCTTGTTTGCTAGTATCCACATCCTAATAAGGGTAAGGTGAGTTTAAATGAAATCAAGGCCCAGGATGACAGGTGTGTAGTACCTCATCTACCCTGGAGCAAGAAGAGAAGCCCCAGGAAAGAAAGAAAACTAACATATTATCTTATAGACTCAAACCTTTAGAAAATAATATTAATAGCTGATTGACGGATCTGATAGCCACACAGAAAAGCTCGGGGTTAGGTAAAAGGTAAAAAAAAAAATATGTGGCAACTGAAAAAAAGCAAATGTTTGCTGGGGAAAAACAAAAATTATACAAGAAAGAGAATGTACACCACAGAGCTCTGCACTGAACATTTGCTTAGTCAGAGTAAATACTAATGGATAATGGGACCAAAAACTTTGATGGCTATATTAGGAGGATGAAAGTAGAAAGAACACAGGGAGGAGATTAAGAGTTAAATCCTAGGGCCGGCCGAGTGGCGCAGTGGTTAAGCGCTGGCTTAGGAAGCCAGCGGCCCCGGTTCGGTCCCACATATGAGGGCCAGTGACACTGCCCTCAAAAAAAAATAAAAAAAGTCTGGGCCGGCTGAGTGGCGCGGTGGTTAAGCGCTGGCTTGGGAAGCCAGCAGCCCCAGTTCGGGTCCCACATATGAGGGCCAGTGACACTGCCCTAAAAAAAAAAAAAAAAAAAAAAAAAAAGAGTTAAATCCTATTCAACAACAAATCAAAAGACCTCAAATTGATAATAAAAACATTAGCAATGTAGACATGTTATTTTAAAGTATGGAGGTAAATACTAGAAGAGACAAGTAAAAGAACTGGCGGTGCTTACTACTGGGGTGAAAAGTGGAAGATGGGCAAAATATGGCAGAGGACAATTAAGAAATAAATCTTTCAATATCGTGAATTTTAGCTATCTTCATATAATACTGTGTTAAAAATAAAAAAATCATCATGGTGGTCTTGGAGGAAAAGAGGAAGTCAGTCAACACAGAGTAACTTTCAACCTGAGGATGGATGGTGGGCCACCTCATTCCTTTTGCCTTCTCACCTGGCAGGAGAGTTGTGGATTTGCTACGAGCGTCTGCAGGGGCCTGGAAAACGAGCCCAACTTGTCAAAGATGCAGTTTTCAAAGCAAGGAAGGGTGGCCGCCACTGGACATGTGCAGTACAGACACTAAACAAAGCAACCAGGGAGCACTATGCTGTTTGAAACCATTACCTCGGAGGTGAAAAACGTTTTCATGGAGAAGTTGGTCAGGACCAGCCAGCCCCTCTCACCTGTTTGAGACCCTCCTCCATCCTGGGAAGACTCAACTTCCACATGAAAACATAATCTGGAGTACCCCAAACACCAATGGAAACTAGAGAAATAAGATGCCATGAGATGCCTCCAAGGAAACAAAATGGGAGCGATAGGAAAACAAACAATTCCCTTACTTAACACCACAGTCTTCATGCCCTCATGCCATGTCAACAGCAGCCCAATATCTGGCTTTATCCTAATTTATTTCTAGGCTCCATAGAACGGCATGCTCACTGCCAAGCTGACTCCTTTTTCTTGTGCGTTTTCTCTCCTGGAATATTTTTCTTTCATATGTCACTGCATACAAAGCCCAAATAACCCAAGGCTCAAGTTAAATTCACTTCTGACAGGGAAATCTGAAATATTCCAGCCTCATTTACTTTCTTCTCCTCTAATTATACTATGCAATTGCATTACAATAAGTTCTTGAAATACAAACATACAATGACAAATTTTCATATTCTTTATATGTAATATAGTCATAAGAATAACACTGGACATGTCAGTAATTAAAGTACACCCCACTGGACTCAGACACAGAATCACTTCCTGAAGCACTTATGTAATTTATCAATTATGTTATTTTATTACCTTCTTTTTAAAAAAGATTTTATTGGGGAAGTGGGGGAGGGGAACAGCATTGGAGAATGCAGAAGGGGAACAGACAAGTTGTTGTCCTTTTGTTCTTCAGTCTAGTTGTGGAAGGTGTTGTTTCACTGGCTCACATTGGTATTATCATTTGTACTCTTCCTGGCTGAGGCATTCATTTGACAGCCATTGGACGGCCGCTCACGGCATCTCATGGCAGCTCACGAAAGCACACGCCAGTTGCCGGGCAGACCCACTGCAGCCTACACTGTTTGCTGGAGACTCACGGCAGCCCAGCTCCAGGTTGAGCTGTTGTTCACCATTTTAGCTGTAGAGGGCGTGGTGTCACTGGTCCTCATGTGGGATTCAAACCAGGGCTCTAGTGCTCAGAGCTGGTGGCCCAAGCCAACTCTTAACCAATGCGCCACTCGGCCAGCCCTAAATGAACACCATTTTTACTGCAGACTGCATGTCTGTGAAAGGTGTGGGTATGTAGTTATAACTGTAAAATTCAAAATAAGGTCTGTTCATTCACTCCTTACCTAAGTATTATATATGTGAGTACCGATCAAAGGCCAGCTATGGTACCAAATGCTGGATGATGGCAGAGATGAAGATAACTGGCTGAAATCTGGAGCAAGATGCCCTATGTTAACCGAGCAGTACCCAACACAGGAGCGGGGAAAGGCATGTGCAAACTGTGTGTCATGAAAGATCAAAGCATTCATGTACAGATGTAGGCCGTCTGCTGTAGTTGGGCAGCTGGGTGTGTGAGGCAGGATTACAAGGGATGAGCTTGGAGTAACAGGCAAGATCCCAACTGGCCTTGTAAGTAATGACAGGAAAGAAGCACTTTCTTCTACTGAAACCAGTAGTCCTCACCATTTGAGGGGGAATGGGGAGTCTTGCTAATGTTCACATGTAAGAGATTCCCTTGGGCATGCACAAATTTGTTTTACAAAATCAACTGCACACCCACAACCGCAAAAATGTGGGGAAATACAACAAAATACCATTATACATGGAGATTTCCTTTTCTTTTTTTTTCTGACTCCTTTGGCAGACAGTGGGGGGTGGGGAGAGGAAGCAAAGGCATGGCAGTATTCACGAAAGCACTATAGCTCCTAAGAGCAGCAGCTGTTGAAAATAACACATCAGTAACAGTCCCTCAAAGTCGCTTTACAAATAAGATGGACTAGTAGGCAGGATGAAGTTATAACTCCACTCCCTCCTCTCACTTTAAGAAAATATTAGAATGCAAGCAGCTGACACACATATTACTGAAGGGATAATCCTGATTCTGTTCCTATTGATTAGAAGGGGGCGGAAAAATCAAACTATTGGCAAACTTAGATTTTAAACATTACCCCACAAGTCACAAATGGCTGTCACACAGCAAAGTAGAGTGACTTCACAGTGGCAAAATGGATGCAGTAATAAACAGGAGAACCCCTGAAGACTTTTATTTTTAGCTGAACTATCTATCCTGCCACCTGTTGGCAGCTCAGCAGCAGCTCATCTTGGGCTGGGCATCGAACTGCTGTTGCTCAGAACTCAGC
Organism: Aselliscus stoliczkanus; assembly: GCA_033961575.1. NCBI lineage: Eukaryota > Metazoa > Chordata > Mammalia > Chiroptera > Hipposideridae > Aselliscus > Aselliscus stoliczkanus. The sequence continues at coordinate 34,099,084 of CM066731.1, forward strand.
TCGCACTCTTGAGCAAGCTCTTAACCAACTGAGCCACTCGGCAGGCCCAAGACTTTTAAATACAGAAATGACAAAATCAGACTTACGTTTTAGATCTGGCTGCAACAGAGCAAAAACTGAAGAGAAAGCCGAGTTTAAGACTAGAGGCTAAAAGACTAATCATAAGAAGTTTATAGATGACTCCTAAGTTACTGGTTAAGGTGATAAAGTAGACACTGCTACAATTCACTAGAATCTGAGGAAAGCAGCAGATACAGAGACATGGTGAGCTCTGAGCTCTGCAGTGTCATCTATGTCTGGAGATATAGATGGACAGTTGCCGGTATGGACGAGGACTTGATCTAGTTCACATACACTAAGCTACTTCTTCAACTGAGATTAAAAAAGGAGAGTAAGACAAATGACCTATTAAATGCCATTCACCACCAAATGTTGGCTGTACTGTGTGCCAGGCATGGAGGGTACCACACTTAACTGAACCGTGTAAGGTCTGAGCCAGCACACAGTTTATATACTAATGCAGGGGTCTGATAAAGAGAATTTACTGTCTGCCTAAAGTGCAGAGCTTTTCGACCAATGTCTATTCACAACAGTGTACCAAACAAATATTGTAATTTTCTATATTGGCCACCATGTCGAGAAGACTGGGGTACATGGGATAGTGGCTGAGAGCAGGGGCTGTGGAATCAACTGTCCGGGCCCACCACTTGCCAACTCTGGGCCTTGGGCCACTCACCTCTTTAAGTCTCACTTTTCTCCATCTATAAATGGGAGAGAGATAATAATAGTCTCTACCTCACAAGGTTGGTTAAGGAAATAAGCCCAAGTAATTGCTTATTAGCACAGTACATGGAATGTACTAACGCTCAACAAATTTTAATTTTATTCCTTACATTTATGAAAGGATGAGATGGCTTGCAGTCTTGGATATAATATAACATGAGACAACTGAGTGTTAAAATGACCCAGAAATGAGGCAAAAATGGAAATTAAGTGGGTTATGAAGTTTTTATGAATAGACAGATATAGAAAAAAAGAGGAGGGTGAAACAGGAAGGTGTGTATTTCTTTTTTATGATAGTAAACTAAAATAGCACTTTAAAGAACGAATATTTGTATAAAAGATAGTGGGTAACACTGCATATAATAGCTTTAGCTACTGTTTTTCAAGGATTTAGCAACTATTTTGCAAGCAAATTATTCTTTTATTTCTACTATAGTTTGTTTAATATAAGCTTGATTAAGATCTGTAGGCAAAAGAACAAATATGGGAGAATTCAAACTTTCTCAGGAGAAAGGTAGTCTTAAAAAGAGCCAAAAGATTGGGTGCTGCTGTCTGCCAACTCACTTGCAGGAGGAAAGACTCCACTCTGAGGTCCATCTAGGCTAAAAGCTGGGGCTATCAAGTTCCCTGGGATGGTTCAAATAGTTGTCCTACGAATACCTAGAAAACTGGGCTTAAATTTCCACTCAGGAAGGGATTTGTGAACTCTGTAAGCCAAATCTGGCCTGCCACCTGTTTTTTTGTGTGGCCTGCGAGCTAAGAATGGTTTTTACATTTTTAATGGTTTAAAATAAAAATGTTTCATGATATGTGAAAATTATGTAAAATTTATATTTCAGCATCTATAAATAAAGTTTTACTGGAATACAGCCACATTTACTTCTTTATGTATTACCTACATCTGGTTTCACACCACAAAAGCAGAAGTGAATAGCTGCAACAGAGACCATATGGACCGCAAACCTAAAACATTTAGTATCTATGTAACTCTTTATAGAACTTTGCTTTCGCCTGTGTTAAGGAAAAGCATTACTCTGAATTCTACCTCAGACGATAGGATAATGTCAGATCTGAAAATAACAGCCCCATGACAATCTCATCATTCAGAGGCACTTAAGTTTAAAACAGGCAGCATTTACATTAAATGCTTGTCTTAAGTTGGTCATACCACATTTGCCTATTTAGATGTGAGCTTCCTTTACTCAGGCCAAACAGGAAAGGGGAGATAGCTGATTCATGAATCACCATGATTAACTGAAATAACCATTTGGGCAGTTAGGATAGCATCATCACAAATAAAAAATCTGGGCTTATCTTTATGGCATCTAGAATAACTGTTTCCAAACTTTTTGTATATTCTCACTTATATATAGTAAACACATACATTCATATAGCCGTATATTCTTAATTCTAAGATACACATTTCTGTATATTTCTGAATGTAGGTTGTCCCTTCTAAGTAAGAGCTCCTTACAATAAAAGGTACCTAAAATAATGACACAATTACAACTGATGGCAACTTTTATCCAAAGAATCAAACAAAATAGGAGATAGGGAGAACATAAACAAATTTGGGGGGTTTCTAGTGAGAACCCTTCACCTATAATAAAGAATCATTCCTAAAGGCAAATAAGAGAGATGAGTTTCTCCTCAATTCACTGCAAAACTACTATAAGTTGTTCTCACTTGATGTTAGAGAAGTCATTATTTCTCCCAGTCCTCAGCAGAGAAACTACTTGAATTCTTTTATAGAGTATACCTATAGAGTTCATACTTCAAATCTTTCAAATTGGGTCAAAAAATTCTCACTAGTGAGATATTTGGGCAAGAAATACTAAAATAATATAGCAGACGAGAGCCCCCGGCGATGGTGTAGGCTGCAGCCCTGCTGCAGTGGGCTGCCATAGGCTACAGTGAGTGGCCGGCAGCCAGCGTGAGCTGCCAATAGCCAAGATGAGTGACCATCCAGAGGCCGGCGACAGATCTGCCTCATCTGGGAAGAGCGCAATGATGATACCAACATGGGCCAGTGAAACAACATCGTCTGCAACTAAACTGAAGAACAAAAGGACAGCAACTTGTCTGTTCCCCTTCCCTGATTCCCCAATGCTGTTTCCCCTCCCCCAATTCCCCAATAAAATCTTAAATAAAATAAAATAAAAAATACAGCAGCCTAAATTTAAAGTTAAAATGGTTCTCAGCACTTAAATATCTACCATTGAAAAAAAAGTGTACCTAAAATAACTATATCTAAATATATATCAAGATGAACATGTTTAAAAACCTATTATTTTTTTATCTAAAAACAAAAATATCTAACTACTGAGGAAGCAGGAGGAATGAACTGTGAGCTATCACCATGGTAACCCTACTAAAGGCATCCTAGCTGCTTCCCCTCCATGTCCCCCAAGACTGAATGTGCTACGCCACCTACTGTGCATGTCTCCTTAAGATTCTACAATAGTCAATCCAGAAGCAGCACCTGGGTTGGAAGGACACTCAGAACCTCAGATATCAGATTCCCACTCCTCATACACTTTCCTCCTTCCATTACATTAATGGAAAGGGACACATGATCTCCTGCTTTGATTTCTAGCAGCCAACAAATCAATTGCTTAATATTCTATTACAATCTAATCTGTGTCTACCAGCTTCGTTTTTTTCATAGTTGTAACCAAAATACAAACTTCCATATTCTGCTTTTTAAAACGTAAGCCTTTCTTCTGCTGCTACAGTGATCATAGTAATTTTTATAGCAACAAGACATTTTATCAAGTGGATATACCCTTATTTAACCAAACCAGTTCCCAGTTATTGTTAAGACAAGGTTGGGGCTGGCCGAGTGGCGTGCTCATTAAGAGCTGGCTTGGGATGCCAGTGGCCCGGTTCGGATCCCACATATGAGGGCTAATGATGCTGTGCCCTCTACAACTAAGATGGTGAACAACAGCTCCACCTGGAGCTGGGCTGCTGTGAGTCCCCAGGACAGCACAGCTACAGTCCCTGCTGCAGTGGGCTGCCACAGGCTACAGTGAGTGGCCGGCAGCCAGCGTGAGCGGCCGTCCAGAGGCCGGCCACCGATCTGCCTCACCCAAGAAGAGTGCAATGATGATACCAACATGGGCCAGTGAAGCAACGTCCTCCACAACTAGACTGAAGAACAAAACGACAGCAACTTGTCTGTTCTCCTTCCCCAGTTCACCAATGCTGTTCCCCTCCCTCAATTCCCCAATAAAATCTTTAAAAAGAAAAGAAAAGGGCCGGCAGAGTGGCTCAGTTGGTTAAGAGCTCACTCAAGAGTGCGAGCTGAGCTCTGAGCAACGGCAGTTCGATGCCAGCCTGAGCTGAGTTGCCGTTGAGCTGCCAACAGGTGGAAGGATGGCTCAGCTAAAAAAAAAAAGAAAAAGACAGGATTGTAATGGTGACACTAAGTCTTTATTTTGAGATATGGATCTCTGGTATAATTTGATTTAACAAGTATAATTTAGCTTGGGATTTTCTTAAAGCTTTTTTTCATTTGCTTTTTTTTTTTTGAGGGCAATGTCACTGGCCCTCATATGTGGGATCCGAACCAGGGCCGCTGGCATCCCAAGCCAGCTCTTAACCACTGCGCCACTCGGCTGGCCCTTCATTCGCCTCTTAATGAGTCTGCTTCCTATACATTTACTATTGTGGAAGGACAAGGGGCCACATGTTAAACCTGACAAGCTCAGGAGACTGAAAAATAACCACATAAGATGGTCTGAACATAAAAATTCCTAACTAAAAGTGAGTCATGGGCTGGCTGAGTGGTGCGGTGGTTAAGAGCTGGCTTGGGACACCAGTGACCCCGGCTTGGATCCCACATATGAGGGCCAGTGACACTGCCCTCTTAAAAAAAATAAGCTGGGAAGAGGGCAATGATCACAATACCAACATGGGCCAGTGAAATGATGTCCTCCACAACTAGACTGAAGAACAAAAGGGACAGCAACTTGCCCCCCACCCCAGGCACACCCACCACACCAGAGCAGGAATCTACAAAATCCCTCATTGTTATCTTGTTCCCCAAATACTCTATGTGCTGTAAAATACTATTAACTATCCTGTATCCATCAATGCAAAAGAAATCTAAGTGTGTGTCTCTCCTTTTACTTTTTATCCAATCCCAGACATTTCCTTGATTTGCTTTCTCCCACCCCCTTAATCTACTAACAATGGATTTCATGAAACCTTCCTCCTTTGATTTTAATGTAGAAAGTAAGTTGCAACTTGCAAAATGGCGATTTTCCGGAGCATTTTCTCAATCCGTTGAGACTTTGCTTCCTGGCAATTGTCATCAGCTTGGCTCAAATAAATTCTTATAAGCTTCCTCTTAGGCTGGATGTTTTTTTGGACACTGATGTTTGTATTTACTTAGGCCCACTGCCAGCCCTGTGACTTGGGAGAGGTTTTGTATCTGTATGGGACTAGCTCTCCTGGCTCCAACTTAAAATCTATAACATATGCAAAGGTTGTGATAACCCAGCAGACCCTTCTCTTACTTTAAACAATCTTCCATATTACTATATTTCTACCTGACTTCGTGAATTCTTTCACGGCCCATGAGCCAGCAGACACAACAGTTATTAGACAATGAGATTGGATACTTTTGCTATTAAAAACAATGCTGCAGGAATACCTTACATTTTTTACTACTTCCTTAAGATATATTCCCAGAAACCTTTCTTAGAGTGTAAAAAAAAATAAAATAAAATTCAATGTCTCATTGTCCCTAGAGTGAAAATCAATATGTACTCTATTTTGGACATGTGCGATAAATAAGTGTGAATGGAAAAGGGGCCACATGTTAAACCTGACAAACTCAGGAGACTGACAATAACTAGAGGATGGTATGAAAATAAAAATTCCTAACTAAGATGGGCCATGGCGGGAAATCACATCTCATTAAATTAATCTGTGTCTTTTCAGTGGGCCTGTACTTTGTCTTTTTGTACCTAAAACAACATCTTTAATCCTTTTTCCAGACCAGAGCTGGAAACTGCAAAATTCCTCATTATAATGCTAGTCTCCTGATTACCATCTCTATGTGCAGTAAAAAGCAAGCAGTTGGCTAGCCTGCACCCACCTGTATGGGAGGAGTACCTGTCTCTCCAATTTATTTTTATCCAATCCCAGAGATTTTCCATCTTTGCTTTCTCCCACCCCCTTAATCTATCACCAATGGATTTCATGTAATCTTCCTCCTTTGATTTTATGTGTAAAATAAGCTGTAAAACTGCAATTCTTCAGAGCATTTTCTCAATCCGTTGAGATTTTGCTTCCCAGCAATTGTCGACAGTTTGGCTCAAATAAACTCTTACAAGCTTTGTTTTAGGCTGGATGTTTTTCATCAACAGAAGTCAAGATCTGTGTGTGTTTTAAAGTAAAACACAATGAAGAGTGTGACTTTATTTTCAATTCACTGCAAAATTACTAAAGATTGTTCTCACTTGCTATTATAGAGGGATTACAATTAAGTAATTGATCAATAACTCTTACCCAGGTTCACAAGGAAAACTGGGTTTTCTGAAATGTTCTAGAACTTTCAGGTGTCAAATATATAGGTGTTGATTTGACTGCTCCAGATAATTTCCAGCATACTAGGATATTTTAAAAAATGCTATATTTTATTGGTGGAAGGAAGAAAAGTTGGGTTATTGTCACATACCGTCAGTTTGAACTGTGGAACCTACATTGAAGCAGGGGAAAGCTTTCAGGATGAAATTTCAGGGGACAGACCAATCTCACTCACAATGTAAGGGTGAAATTCAGGGAATCAATAACGCAGTTAGACTTAGCTGGGATGCAGTTTAACCAGCATCGAAGCTAACTATCTAGCCATCTGTAATTAGACTTAGTTTGTTTGCAGTTAGATCCATCCTGATATTCATCTGTTTTCTCTTTGTTTCTCCCCTCACTGATTAACTGAAGAACTCTGTTCCCCTTCTCAAGTAAACCCATACCTCCTTAATTAACAACATCCTGACCTGGGAAAGAACAATTTCTTAATCCTCAGGCTCCTGGGACACTAGAATCCAATTTACAACTCCCTTGCAGTTTTTACTGGTAAGGCATTCAAGTCCCAGGCGGTGTTGGCTAAGTCCGGAGATAACACCGGCTTCAAACACCAGACCCCAGGAAGGATGTCAGCCTTCAAACTTGCCTGACTGACTCCCCCTTTCCTACATAAGAAAAAGCTACACTTAAGTTGAGATAGGAAAATTATAGGCAGTCAGGGAAATTGCCATAGTAGAGGGAATCAGAGCAGAAACCAAAATATAGCCAGGGAAATAATTTTATTAGCGGACAGACAGGTTTAAGTCACAGGACCTGCCAGTTAACAAACTCAGGTGGGAGAGGAAGAAAAGCTTTCTTCAAGCCTATAACAAAAAGTCAGGAATCCTCAGGTAAAATGCATATTTTCAAAATCTGTTTCCGCCTCGGAAGTCCCAGGCGAGCTCTTACCCAACTGAGCCACTCGGCCGGCCTTGGAAGTCCCAGACTTAAGCTAACATACTCCTTCCTCTCAGATCAGAGAAAAGGATTAAGCCACCTAAGCCCTAAGGAAATTAGGCAGTTTCCAGAAAACGCATCCTCCAGGCTAAACAACAATGTAAATCTGATAATAGTACCAAACGAATCCAGCCAGGTCTTCTCCCCAGATATAAAAACAAATCCTTTGCAGTAACTAGGGGGCCCAGTTTTGAGAGCTGTTACTTTCTGCTCTAATAAACTATACTCATTACAAACGTTACCTCTCTGGTCATGTCTCCATTCTTTGGTGCAGCAACACCATAATCTGTGCGAGTGGGCGCGCATGCCCCCCTCCCCCCAAAAAATCCTGCTTCAAACTTAGGTGCAGGTGACCACTCAGACTCTGGACTCTGCCCCAGCGACTGCCCCTGGCCCCAGCGCTGGTGTTTCTCTCCTTACTACCTGTAGCAGCCATCATCTCTGGACACTGCCAGGGGTATTATCTCTCTGCCCTAACTTTAATAAAACCGTTCTGCACTATCCCTTCTTATAGAGTCTTGTGTGAATGACCCGGGGTTAACTCCACCCCACGCCACACAATACTTTTCTAGAACCAACAGAGGAGTATACCTGAAGTATACCATAAGTGTGCACATATGAAGATATTAGAGTTTTGTTTGTGAGGTATGTTTAGTGTGCATGAATCTGAAACATTCAGGATGGAAAGATGTCTTAAGAAAAGAGCCAGTTTACAAACTAGCCTTTCAGCAAAGCCCTCCTCACACCATGTCAGAAAGTCAGAACTTTTCCGAAGAATCTGCAAGATTTTGATTATATGAGTACATTCATGCTGGCAACTATCTAGTTTCTCAGGTATGAAGGAACAACTTAAATCTTAACTAAAAATCTCTCTTGAACTATCAGTTTATTTAATTCCCTCCCTGTTGGTCTCTCTACAGTGGGTGGGGGGGAAAAATGAATAAAACTCATGTTACAGTCAAAAATTTGTTTCTAACCATGTGCAGTTTATACCTAGGAAGTGATGGATAACCTGATTTTTTTTTTGAGGGCAGCGTCACTGGCCCTCATATGTGGGACCGAACAGGGGCCACGGGCTTCCCAAGCCAGTGCTTAACCACCGCACCACTCGGCCGGCCCACCTGATTCTTTTAAAGCAACAGAAGGGGAAAAACAGTGGAATTTTTATGCACAATGTACTTGTGCATAAAGTCATCGAGAGTACTACTAAATCCCACCCCATCCCCAAGCCCTCTCTCTTTGTTTTGTGGTTTTTGACAGCCCAAGCACAGCCTTAATTAGTCTCAGGTCCCACAGAGAGAATCTACTGGGAAATGGCTGCTGGGGAGATAATCTGGCTTTCAGGTCACCAACTCTTTAACTGGTTTTCAAGCGGTCAGACTCAAAAGAAGGCTCCACATAGCAAAATACTTTTTGAAGTCAAAACAAGCCTGTATAGAATATAATGTTTACCAGGATTAGCTCATACAATATGACATGCATAACAGATTCCATGAAGTTTAAAATTTTCCTATTACTCCTAAATAGTTAGGAATTTTCCTACATTAACCAAGACTATGATTCTTTTATCTGGAACCATAATTTCAGACACCATTTCCACTAAATATTAACCACACTACTTTCAAAGTGCCCCAAATCCAAGGGAATCAGGTTCCCTGTTGGATTTAACAAAATACTAGGTACTACTATGGCTCAAATCTTCATTGGTATTAGCAAAACAAGACACTGCATAGATTAAAATAGCTTTTTGGTCTCAATTTGCATAAATTTTAATGTGAAAGAAATCTGCTTCTATAGTGTATATGGTTAGTATTTTAATACTATTTTCCTCTTAAGAGTAACGGTGACCCTATATCTTCTATTTTTGAAATTTAAACCTGTGATGTTTAAATCATGTTAATATGATTTGACAGTGGTTTGGCTTGGGACTTACTGGAAATTTTTTTTCTTTCCTTTCTTTGCTTCCTTCTCCTCCCCCTAAACATTGATGACTATCTGTTTACAGTGCTTTTACTATGCAAACCAGTTTCAGTGATTCCCTTTACTTCAGACCATCAAGCACCTGGCTGGGTAACAAGGGAGGAGTGTTTTGCATCTGTGCGAGGTTCATTCCTGACCCTGGGGGAGAATAGCCACTAGGAAGAGCCTTTTCCAGAAGTTGTCTAGCCAACTTCTCCTTCTTTGTTTTGCCCCTCCTGGCGTGTCTATAAAATCTTAGCAATACTGAGAGAGCAAGGCAGTCTTTGTGATGAGGAGTCCACTGTCTTCCCTTAATACTGGCATTTTGGAATATAACCTACATACTTTTCTTTCCACCAACCTCACCTCTTTGAGTTGTGGCTTTTGCGCAGTGAGCAGCTGGACCTTTTGCATGGTAACAAGACCAATGTTTTAATGGACATAGAGGAGAGAATATGGTATGAGTAACATGTATCCAGAATGTGAATTCTACAACAATGCTCTAAAGGAAGATTGCATCTTCCTAGAGTAGAAAACCATGTGCTGTGGTCACTCAAAGAAGCACCTTGGGATAGTTTAAACTTTCATGGAAAACACAGCAACATCTGTCAGTTACTATACTAGCTACTATTCTTATCTAGACCTGACTACTTACTGAAATGAACAATTAGGTATTTCTTATGGCCTAAGGGTGCCATGAAAACAATACCAAGACCTTAAGGTATTAAGAACAGTTTATGACTCATCTGCCTTAGGTATTTCTTCCAAAGGTTTCTGCTTTGATTTGGTTGGGGAACAGAAGGAGAGATTAACCACCAGAAAGATCTCCAATTTCCAGTAACTCTTATCTGTCCTCCCTGAATAGTATTTGGGAAAGTATATATCTGGCTAATATGTGTACTGTTTTACAGGGAAAAAAAACACAAAAAGAAATCCACATTTATTTTCTATCAACAAGAGCCCCAGTATCTTTCCACAGAGGTCACCCTGAGACTATTCAGCCTGGGAGAAGAGCCATCTGGCCTAATATTTGATAGGAAGTGAAAGACAGGACATGTTACTATGTCCATGTAGATCCAAAACAAGACATGGACAAAAAATAAACATACATTGTTGCACATTATGAGGATCTCAACATAGCTATAGACACCAGGGAAAATGACAGAATTAGATCATTCCAACCCCCATTTAGAGCCTTGGAATGAGGCTCCAGTATATTTGGATTTTTAAGTTAGAATGCTAACATTAATTGCTGTAGTTCTAGTTAAAATAATCTTTACACATGGACAGCCTTGCTAAGAAAAAAAACAACGTTGTTCTTTAACTCTAGAAATTCAGATTATGATCTCCACTAAAAGGAAGCTGGGCTCCTTGGAGAAATGGCTGATTCCAGGTAAGTACAAGATGAGCCTAGAACACCTTGTCATACCAGACAGCAAAGCAGCTATCAAAGATCCAGGCACAAACTTGAAAAGGCTCCAACTGGCCAAAGTTGGTGCAATTTGAGCATTAATAAGGACATTAACTATAATATACTAGCTTTTTAGAGAAAGCTTTTATTTTTCTCTGAAAGTTTCAAAATAGATATTGGAATAATAGGTAAGTTTTATTTAGGCTTACTGATAAAATTTATCAAAATAGTTTTTATTTTCAGCTGGACCGCCCCAGCTCTTCGAATAGGCCTCTTTTCATGAGTTCATTTATTACTATAAACAAAACAAAACAAAACAAAAAAAACTCCTCACTGTTAAACACTAGAGAACCATGAGACTTGTCATTTTGAAAACTGATAAATAAAGAGAACAAAACCAAGTATATTTATCCATGTCATGAGTACTGCTGGGTAACCAAACAGTACAGGAGGGAAAGCTTTTCCTTATAGAAATATTACAGATAATAAATAAAAAAGAATGATAGAAAGTCACTATATTGTAATTCCTATAGAATCAATGAAGTAATAGGACCCTCATCTACTAGGCCCCACCCCCAGCTTCTCTATAGTAAAGAATTGTTGTTGGGCCAGCCAAGTGGCGCACCGGTTAAGAGCTGGTTTGCGATGCCAGCAGCCCCGGTTCGGATCTCACATATGATTCGGATCTCACATATGAGGGCCAGTGACACTGCCCTCTACAGCTAACAACAGCTCCACCTGGAGCTGGGCTGCGAGCCCCGATGACCGTGTAGGCTGCAGCTCCTGCTGCAGTGGGCTGCCACAGGCTACAGTGAGTGGCCAGCAGCCAGCATGAGCTGCCAAGAGCCGCAGTGAGCGACCATCCAGAGGCTGGCGACTGATCTGCCTCATCCAGGAAGAACGCAATGACGATACCAACATGGGCCAGTGAAGCAACGTCCTCCACAACTAGACTGAAGAACAAAGTACAGCAACTTGTCTGTTCCTCTTCCCCAATTCCCAAAAGCTGTTCCCCTCCCCAATAAAATCTTTAAAAAAAAAGAATTGTTAAAGCTTTCCCTTAGACTGACAAAGAATAGATCCCCCCTTAACTGCTTGCTACATTCCACAAATTTTAACTACCTCTTATCTAAACGTGATATAGGCCAGCTGTGCTTATCCAGGTACGACCATAAGGCCTGTCTGTTTCTTATCCAAACATTTATGGCCCCTGTAATTTCCTTGCTTGCTACATTTTAGTGCTATCACACTTGCTTGCTACATTTAGTACTGTAAATACAATTAACTAGTGTCTATTTTATGGCTTCTATAATTGCTTGCTATGTTTGGTGCTGTCAAAACTGTCTAAGATTTATGGAAACCACCTGTAACCTGTAATTTGCTTGTTTGGAGTTTCTGTCTATATAATCTCCTTTCTCCTTTTGCTGGGGGCTGTGGGTTTATTCAGGGCATGAGCTCACTCACAGCCATTGGCTAATAAACTCCAAACTTATTAAAGACTCTGTCTCAGTTTGTACTTGATTGCTGGGTACAACAGCGTTAGGTAGCATTGGTTGCTGACATCCCTGAAAGATAAAAATCAACCAGGTATTAGCTACCTCCTCGTGGAAAACAAATGATCAATTAAGATGTAATCTGGAAAAAAAATAGGAATATGGGAATATGAATATTAGAAGCCTTTAGATCTAATTTACTGGGAATACATAAGACTACAGTATATGTATACATTCAGAAAAATCTAGTCTGTGGGACAAACTGATATGGGAAATCTCCCTCACTATAGAAGTCTTAAACTCCCTCACTATAGGAATTTTAAGTCCCCTTGATATAGAAATTTTAAGTCTCCTTTTCCCTAGTTTCTTAGATCCTTGTCCCTGGTCTTAATCAGTTTTCTCATCAGTTTCTAAATCCTAAACTACAGATTGCTTGTAGCCTAAATCACAATGTGTTTTTCACCCCTGCTTAATAGCTACTTAAAATCCTGTGAGCTATAATCACTGTAGTCCAACATTCCCCAAGCCATTCCAGCCCTAATTCTTGGATAAATAAACGCCACCCCAGATACCAAATGGGTTTTAACAGTCCTCCAGGTCAGTCCAGACCTAACCCCTGGATGAACAAATGTCACCTGAAGTTAAGATAAATGGCTTTGAGTCCCATCCCTGGAGCCAGTGCTTTTAATTTATTAACTAATGTCTGTTTCTCCTCATTTAGGGGCTGTCAGGGTACACGTTATGTCCCAGCAAGACTTCCAATGCACCCCAATCAAGGAAGAAGAGATCCCCTTTTTATTATTTAAGATCAGATAGGGTGAGTTTCGCGAATCCCCAATAGGTAGGGACAGCTCTAGCCCCTGCTCAGCTTGAAGCAGATACAGAAAAAGAGACCTCCGATCCTCAACTTCCCAGAGATTTATGGGGATCCCATCTCTCAGGAAAAATAAGGCAGAGAGTTAGAGACAGGTAATTGGGTCTCGGCATTCCTTCACATCAGACACAATCTATGGGGAGCACTGCCTTGAGACCTCCCAAATTCTTCCCTTATGTACCCTAAGCATTAGCTACTGGTAAAGGCCACCACGACTTCCATCTCACCCAAGCCTCATTATACTATCATTATAATATAATACATAAACCCGGTAGTTTATTAATATCATTATAGACTCAACTTGGGGCAGTGACATGCACAGTCTCAGAGGATGAGGTAATGGCTGCTTATCAATCACAGGTGTCAATCAAGTGGTCCCATGCCTGGGGAGGAACAACCCATTCTAAAGAAAAAAAGATAAACTGCCCTTTGAGCCCTTGGCTGCCTTGCTTTTGCTGGGGGGGGGGGGGGGGGGGGAGAGGAGGTCAGTGGCACTCCAAACCCTTTGGAATGTGCTTTTTCTCCCAATAATGCCACCTTAAGTCTTGAGCCCTTTGAGGCCTTGCCTTTGCTCAGTCTGCTCCAAACTCTTTGGAGTGTAATATTTCTTCTAACGAAGGGACTTGAGCCGCTTTCTTTGTGCTCTGCCCGCTCCTAATTCTTTGGAGCATACTGTCTCTTCCAATAAACTTTTTTCACCACTTTACCTCTGTGTCTCGTTCAATTCTTTGCTTGAGACACCAAGAACCTGGACACACAGCCAAGGAGGGCCCAACCCCCCGGCGACATAGCAGCTAAATTTCCCAGCTTTCTCCCCCAGGCCCAGGTTCAACCCACGGTGTGGAAGCCAAGCCCAGGCATCTTGACAGAAGGGCCACTTCTCCGGTAACAAAACCAGTTTCTTTAACAAAAAATTTTAGAGACTTAAAATACACATTGACATACAGATCCTGTTTCAAATAAACTACTAGAAAAATGATGATACAAATTTATCAGACAATTGTTAATCTGAGCACTTACTGGCTATTTTATGATATTCAAGATTTTAAATATAATGAGGATACTTAAAAAAAAACAATAAACACAATACCATTATATTCTTTAAAAGTTTCCAAATACTATCAGAAAGTTGAGACTTCAGGTGGTAATCTATCTCTGTATTTTGAAGTGAACTATAAATGCAACTAAGTTATGAGAAATGATAAATCTCCCTTTCCCAGGAATACCATTCTTAAAAAAATAGACTCACTGGGGAACTTTAAAGAACATAGTAACATTATCAGCAGCAACTCAGTTTCCTTATCTTAAAAATGGTAAATTGATACAGAATGACTGAGGAGAGAATGACCAACAACCATCATCAAGCAATTTTCCCACATCTTATGTCAACACAGCAGGAAACAACCCCAGTTGGCACTAGTCCAGGGTCCCAAATCCTAGTTACTACAAACTACTGCCAAGCTGGAAGCCTTTCTGAAGAAAAGAGGTCCACTTATTCGAAGAGCTGGGGATGTCCCATTAAAAAGTATAATTATTTTGAGTTTGTTAGCCTAACTAAAACTTACCTATTACTCCATATCTAATTTTGAATCTTTAAAAAGGGAGAAAAAAAAAGCTTCCTCTAAAACTCTAGTTGGATACATTTTAGGGACTTACTCATGGTTCTTAAATTCTCTGAGCACCTCAATTTCTAGAAATTTCCAAATATTCTTTGAATTGAGATATATCATACAACAGGTATCTTTTTAGCCCTTCCACTTTGCTTCTATTAAAAATACATATGGCGGGCCAAGTGGCTCAGTTGGTTAAGAGCGTGATCTCTGAGCAACAGGGTTGCGGGTTCTATTCCCACATGGCCAGTGAGCTGTGCCCGAGCTATGCTGCCAACAGGTGACAGGATGGCTCAGCTGGTGGGAGCACATGCTCCTAACAACAAGGTTGCTGGTTTGATTCCCGCATGGGATGGTGGGCTATGCCCACCTACAACTGAGATTGAACACGGTACCTTAAGCTGAGCTGCCGATGAAAGGCCGGACGGGTCAGTGATTAGAGTGCGAGCTCTTAGCAACAAGGTTTCTGGTTTGACTCCCGCATGGGATGGTAGGTTATGCCCACCCACAACTAAGGTTGAACACGGCACCTTGAGCTGAGCAACTGCAAGCTGCTGACGGGGGACCAGATGGCGACTGGACTTGGAGCTGAGTTAGCTGCACCCTCCACAACTAAGATTGAAGGACAACAACTTAGCTATGCCCCAATACTGTTCCTCTTCCCCAATAAAATCTTATAAAAATAAATAAAATAAAAATACACACAACCTTTAACAAAGTACTGAAAAAACCCCCACCACCAAAAGTGTATCAAAACAAACACACACAGGGCCGGCCGAGTGGCGCATTGGTTAAGAGCTGGTTTTGGGATGCCAAAGGCCCCGGTTCTGATCCCACATATGAGGGCCAGTGACACTACCCTCTACAGCTAACAACAGCTCCACCTGGAGCTGGGCTGCGTGAGTCCTGGTGACAGTGTAGGCTGCAGCCGCTGCTGCAGTGGGCTGCCACAGGCTATAGTGAGTGGCTGGCAGCCAGCGTGAGCGGCCAATAGCCGCAGTAAGCGACCGTCCAGAGGCTGGCGACCGATCTGCCTCATCCGGGAAGAGCGCAATGACGATACCAACATGGGCCAGTGAAGCAACGTTCTCCGCAACTAGACTGACTGAAGAACAAAAGTACAGCAACTTGTCTGTTCCCCTCCCCCAATTCCCCAATAAAATCTTAAAAAAACAACAAAATCCAAACAAACACACACAATATGGACATTATCTTTTCTGTGACACTCAAAAAATTGCAGCTTTGTAAGTCCTACACCCCGTGGTATTTGGGATGAGGTTCTGATGTATCTTGCATGTTTAGCAACTTCATTGGTTCCTCAAACTAAAAAATCTCAAACTTTGTTTAGACTTCATTAGTGTCGCAGGACAATACATGTACTGAGAAAAAAAGAAACTTAGAGAAACTTCAAATACCCAGTAATTCAGAAGGAAAATATTCTTTAAGCCAATAATTTTATCAAAATTACAATCATTTTTAACAGCTATTTCTTTAAGGAGACATCCTGACCCAAGAGAAATTCTTAGAAGAGTGGAGTAGAATGTGTGTTTGCTGTAAGCTGTGCACAGGACTCTGCAGACCCCGAGGTGGCCCCTCACCACCTGGGTTGCTGGCTTTTGGGCCGAGCTTCTTGTTAAACCACAGCTCACGCATATCTGGTTCAACTCCACAAGTGTTTGGTGAGTACGTAGGACAACTATTCATGTATAACATGCTTTCTCTTAGAAATCCCACAGAGTTCTCAGTAATACCAGCTTGTACCTATATATTTAACACAAAGTATGAAATTGTTTTATTCCCATTTTATACACAGGGAAGTAAAAGCAAGGACAGGTTAAATTATTTCTGTAAGTGAGCAAGTCATCAGAACTTAAAAAACTAATAAGCAAAATATAAAACTCTGTTCTAGTTTAGGCTTCACATAGTGCGTATGTTTACCCTGCATTTGTCCCATCCATTCTATCCCCTTCAGTTCTATTCATTTGCCCATCCTACAGGTTCCTGTTGTCCATCACCATCCTTTCCATTAGTCACTCCTTGAGCATTTACCTGTACAGAGCCCTGTGCCTGTCAGGCACAGTGCTGTATACAAAGGTGATGGACACACAGAGGACTTACACTTTTATCTTACCATGAGCCAGGCGGTTTAAAATGATTTACATAAAGTACAAATGATTTCCAGGCCCCTTCCAATCAAGACATACCTTCCAAAATTGTATTTGATAGGTTTAAAATATTAAGTAAGAACAACTAGTAGCAGAACGGAGATCATCTAAACTCTTCACTCAGGTTTTCATGCGCAGACCAAGTTTTAAAGACATAGTAACCTCTGCCATTTTTATTTCTTTAGCTATAATATCACATTTCTAAGATTAATTTCACATGTTGAGATAGCATAGTCATACTACATGTAATTGATATCTAGAATTATATACAATGGTTTAATAATTTGGGTTTAAGATACATAAATATGGAGATGGTACATGTATTATCTATTTGTAATAGTTCTCTGCCGACTAAGCTGCTAGTGACTATGTTTCAACAGTTACAACGTAGCAAACACTACAAACATTTACAAGCCATCACATAGCAGATGCAGAGAGACCTCTATGATAAGTAACATCACACCTACCGTAGTGTCATTGCTGGTAACATAAACCAGGACATCGGAGGAGTTCCTGCCATTGATGTATCGGTAGCAGTTCCAAACACAGCTAATCAAGTAACCCTGAAAGTGAGTAGTGATTAGAGCTTTAATTTTCAAACTTTGGACAATTTTAAATATCACCATAGATAAACCATATTACAAAACTTTTATTTACATAAATTATAAACACACATATTGACTCTACTAAACCAAAAGGCCTTTAAAATTACAAATATTGGATACAGTAACTTTCTGGCACAGGGAGCTACTTATTCTGTCATACCACCTTCTGGGGAGCGGAGAGGCTGAGAACAAAACCAGAAATTTCTAAGAAAAGCAAATTGGAAGGAGTAATTGCCAAAAACATTTATTGACCCCAAAAATCACAGAACAATTAACCCATTTCTCACCACATTTTAACTGTGTCTTTGGGATTTTTATTCTACATGGTTACCTGTGATTTCATTATCAAATCAATTTTTTAAAAAAGGTCTACAACATTTAAAAAAAATTTGCTAAACAATCAATAAAATTCACTGAAACATTCCCATTTTCAAAATGAAATATCCAAAGATACTTAAAATTAATGCCCAGAATAAAGACATGCTAAAAATAAAACCTGAGTTCATGAGAAATGTTTGAACTATGAATTCTTTGCACTTTCATTTCAATCATCTGCAATTAAATTAGAATTAAATAATTTCAAAATCCCTGAAGCTTTAAAATTTTTTGATTAAAAATATTTCAAGATGTGGAGAAATTGGAACCCTCATACATTGCTGGTGGGACTATAAAATGGTATGGGGACTATAAAATGGTATGGCTGCTTTGGGAAACAGTGTGGCAGTTCCTCAGAAGGTTAAATAGTTACCATATGATGCTGCAATTCCACTCCTAGGTATATGCCCAAGAAAAAATGTAAACATATGTTCCCACCAAAGCTTGTACATGAATGCTCACAGCAGCATTAGCCACAATAGCCAAAAAGTGGAAGCAATCCATATGGCCATCAACTGATGAACGGATAGACAAAATGTGGTATATTCATACAATATTCAGAAATAAAAAGGAAATTCTGATATATGCTACATATAATATGGATGAACCCTGAAAATATTCTAAGAAGCCAGTCACAAAGGACCACATATAGTATGCTTCTATTTATGTAAAATATGCAGAACAGGCAAATCTACAGAGACAAAAAGTAGATTAGTGGTTGCCAGGGGTACGGGGTGGGATAAGGGTGAATGGCATGTGACAAAAATATTCTAAACTTATACTGCATAACAACAAAGCTGTAATTACACAACTCTGTGAATATTCTACAAACCACTGAATTGTATAGTTTCAATGGGTGAATTTTATGATACTGAATTATATCTCAATCAAGTTGGTCTATAGAAAGAAGACAGTAAGGACAAAGGGGTGCTTGTAAACATCTTACAGGAGAGTGAGGTAAAATATTCTGTCATATTGTACTCAGACTGCTGTCTTAAGCTGCATTCATAGTTGGTGATTACTTCTTACATTTAAATTTTCTGTGATGATATTAAGATGAAAATGTATAATGCCATTGTTCAAAATGTTTCCTGTACCACAATAATCTGAAACCATTAACAATGAGAAAGAGAGGGATGGAAAGGGCGTATTTCTTGAACAATGTACACAATAGATTCAATTTACTCAAATCTTCAGTTTACCCAACAATGCTAATGATTATTGGGGGAGGGAGGGAAGACCCAGACTTTTTGAGAATTTTAATACAAAAAGGAATGCATGAACATATTACTTATGTGTTATAAAAGATCAGCCATTCTGTTCTGGCTAATCTACTGTTCACTGGTCAGCAGTGAACAGTGGATTATTTAAAACAAGAACTCTTTCTGATGTGAGGTCCCTAAAATGACAACTCTATAACTGAAAGGCTAAACAGCAGAAGGAAACGCCTGGTGTCTGGAACCGCAGAAGCCCACAGTTGGCATTCACTTACTAAACACTCCAATAGGAGAAAAACCTCTGGCCTGCTGCCTCTAAAAACCCAATAACTTATTTCAGTGACTTTATTTCTTACATGACATTTCTGTAATCTGGAATAGAGAATTAAACATTTAGTATAGTTTCCAAATAAAACTTTCATGGACAAATTACGTCCATCATCTATTTGCAGAACTAGGTGGTAAGCATTGCTCCTTGTACTGTCTTAGGACAGAGTGAAACTGACATGTGTCATGGTCTGGGATCCCAGGAGACCGATGTGGTGATAAACCTTATAGACAAGGAGCAGCTAATTTAGGTTGTGAGAGCCACTAATTGGGTAAACTGACATGTGAAACCAAAACACATATACCCATATTTATTTAAACTAATAATTACTGAGTCTCTATGTGTGGGGCATCAGTTCAGTGCTAAGAGGGATACAAAAATGAAGGCACGGTCTACGTTCTCAAGGAAATGCAATCTTAGGAGAGAAGATAGATATGTAAATAAATATATATTAAAATGAGTACACATTTCTCACAGGTGGGAGATAGAGCTATGAACAATTTGTATGTCGTTTCATTATGATAATTAACAACAGTGTTTTGAAATTTATAAAAGCACCATAGGGCAAGGATTTTTCTGATTTACTACAAAGCCTAGTACCTAGAACACAGCCTGGCACATAGGAGACCCTTAACACATTGTTTGTGGGAAACGAGTAAACTCGTCATATCGCTCAAATGCCCACATACAATGTGTTAATACATATTTACTGAATAAATGAATGAATGATGCATTTCCCATATATTACATCACTTAAACCTCACAGTCACCCTATAAGAATGTTTTCTTAACTATTATTGCTACTTCACAGTGTGGGGGGAGGGAAGCAGTAACAAAAGCTCACTAGGTCCTCTTGACTCAAAATCTCAAGAAAGCATTTCCAATACAAACGAAAATGCTTATAAAATTAAAATGCACTGGGAGGTTCCAGCTTCTGTGCTTGTGGAATGGCAGTGGCTAGCTTTGTCAAATGAACCTTTCTGCAGGTACAAATGATAAAATCTGGAACACACCCACACAATTTGAAGGCAAGGCAGAAGCTAATGGGAGTCTCCCCTTGAAAGACAAAGTGCAGTAAGTGGGATTTGAGAGTCTGTGGCCTTTTGCCAGGAGCCTGCATGGTTTGGAGTGGCAAGGATAACAGCTGGGGTTGCCCAAGCAGCCAGAAAGTTTGGGTGAACAGGGAGTGGGAGCTGCAGAGGCAGTAAGCCTCGCCATCCGTGTATAAAATTCGCCTGAATCCCTTGACAACTAAGCTACACACGGAATATCAAAATACTCAGTGTGTTTTATGGGGGAAAATGTAGACCCAAATTATTTTTAATAATTCATTTTATTTCTACCCATCTTCTTCATATTACCTATTTAAAATGATTTTCTCCTTAAATGTAGCTTCTGAGGTTTGTTTTTTGAAGAAATAGTTAATTTTATGCCAAAATAAAGGCAATGGAAGATATTAAAAATTAAAAGTTCAATGTCCAATGATTTGAGAATTTTCTACTTACTAGTAGCACACAGGCATGAATTATAATTTTTTTACTATTGGGTTTACAAAGATGAAAAGGAATAGATAGCACTCAGTTGATGAAGGTGAGAGGAAACAGTGCTGATGAGAGTGTTAAGTCATTCAGCTTTTATGGGCCCATCAAAAGCCTTCAAATTATGCGCTAATTTTAAATGTATCTTGAGGAAATAAATGTATAAGCATATGAAAGATGTATTTAAATACGTTCATTGCAGGCATATTAATAACTGAAGAAGTAGAAACTGTCTCAATACCCAAAAATAAGTAATTTACTAAATGATAAATTCATAGATTGTTATAGAATGATGTTCAGAATATATTGCATTTTAAAAACAAATTACAAGCACTGTAATGAATGTTGCAGCATATAATATATACTACGTAATATGTAACATTATATTAAGTTATTTCATCCTAACAGATTTTGCAATAACCATTGATTGGCCTATGGAAGTTGGTTAGAGTTTATCTCTCACATAGATAAGAGGAGGAACAGAATTGTCAGGAAATCAAAAAGCAGTTCAGATATCTAAAAAGCAGGATAATGAGATGATTGAAGTTTGTTTACTTCTTTGGCATACATGAATATGTTTAATAATATTTAGGCAATGAGTAAAATCTTCATTCTTACCTTAAAAGTCAAGATAATGCTGATACACAGAAGAATAATAAGGACCAAACAGGTAGGATTCACCGACATGATATCCTCTTTGTAGGGAAAATTAGGAGGCTGCAAAAGACAAGTGCCTCATTAGCAAATCATTCAGGATTATATTCCTTAGGCATTAATCAGATGTATTTATCAAAAAAACTATTAGTTAAAGCAGAGAGTTATTAAAGACGACTACAAAATTTCTGGCCTACCTCTACTAATGAAAAGCTATAAACAGTGTGATGAGGAGAGGCTAGTCTGTTCATATTTCAGGCAATAACTCTTGAAAAGAAAAATCAGAGGAAGATTCATGAGTGAGACCTGAACACATAACTCTGCCTTCCTACTTTACAAAAAGTTAAGTCAGTAGTTTTGTTTTTGTTTTTTTGAGGGCAGTGTCACTGGCCCTCATATGTGGGACCCGAACTGGGGCCGCTAGCTTCCCAAGCCAGCGCTTAACCACCGCGCCACTCAGCCGGCCCTTTTTTGTTTTGTTTATTGAGGGCAGTGTCACTGGATCTCACATGCGGGACCCGAACCGGGGCCGCTGGCTTCCCAAGCCTGCTCTTAACCACTGCGCCACTCGGCCGGCCCCAAGTCAGTAGTTTTTATACTCTGTTAAGTTCTGGACCAAAAGGGCTTGTGCAGGGCAGGGGGAAGAAACCTATTAAATGTCTTCTATATATGGAGCATTTTTGTTGATACTACTTCTCCTCAAAGAGCAGAATCTTTTATACTAGTAGGTATTCACAGCATTAAAAAAACAAAACAAAAAACAATCAAGTCCTACCATCTGACCATCCTGATTAATTACCAGGTCAAAGGAAGTCTCTGGGCATCGAACTGCTGTTGCTCAGAGCTCAGCTCGCACTCTTGAGCGAGCTCTTAACCAACTGAGCCACTCAGCCGCCCTAAAGGAAGCCTGTTTTAAAAGATCAAGATCTGCTGCTATGGGTAGTGGGAGACACAGTGCCTCACCATGAAACGCACACGCACTGACGGAACCCTACATTTAACTGGCGTGGGTAAGTGTGCAGGGAGGCAGCCTAGTGTGCGCTGCCACCTTTTATCTCTTCTTCATCAGCCAATACTAACTATGGGTTTGGATTCCACATTAGCAGTATTCTGAGACAAAACAAAGAAGTTCCAAATGTTAAGGAAGAATATGAAGAAACCCCATGACTCATGTGCTTGGCTCCTCTTGCCCAGGGTGAACAGCACCCAGTGATTTTCTGCATCTCCTTTCATTTTGGGCAAAATACCTAAGAAACAAAATCTAGGGCCGGCTGAATGGCGCGGTGGTTAAGCGCTGGCCTGGGAAGCCAGTGGCCCGGGTTTGGTCCCACATATGAGGGCCAGTGACACTGCTCTCAAAAACAAAACAAAACAAAACAAAACGAAAACCTAAGTCACCCTTTGTGATCGGCTCAGGAAACAGGTCCCTTGGAGCCTGGAAGGGTTTCTGAGTACTGACCTTAAGGGGTTAGAATAAAACCAGTGGACGTTCACAAGACCAACATTAAATCACAATATTTCTGTGTCTAATTTAAAAAAAAAAAAAAAAAAAAAGGATTAAAGTAGAAAAGATCTTTATATATGCTTTCCCCCAGAAAAGTGAAGATGGTTTCTCTGTTAAGACTTATAAAAACACATGCACAAATTATTTAACTGCATTTTACAAGACTCCACATAAACAGAAAAGGCATTCGAATTAAGTGGGTGCTCTTCCAGCCTTCTCAGATAATAGTCCCCTCAGACTCATTATATCGCCACTTGGCAGCAAGGGCCTCAAAAATCAGTGG
This sequence comes from Aselliscus stoliczkanus, assembly GCA_033961575.1. NCBI lineage: Eukaryota > Metazoa > Chordata > Mammalia > Chiroptera > Hipposideridae > Aselliscus > Aselliscus stoliczkanus. The sequence goes on from CM066731.1 coordinate 34,122,417, forward strand.
AACTTTAACATTTCTTTCATTACTGTGTCTTGGGCATTGTGAGAATCTGTAAGCCTCACTTTTTCAGCCCAGACTAATCTTTAAATAGAACACAGGGAAGATACCCACTTGTATTTTTGGTTTGTAATTTTTAAAAAACTGATGTTATGATGACTGTCAGTATCACCAATGCTATCATTTTACTATGAGCAGCTCTAAAGCAAATGAGTACAGAGTGACTGAACATGGTGGGATATAACAGAAAGTCTAGGCAGTATCCTCTGTTCCAAAAGCTTGCCTGCCTGGTGGGCTCTAAGCGCCCCTCAATCTCTGCATCTATGGGCTGCAGCACAGTATGCTATTCACATAGTCACAGGCTGCCATGTGGGCTTGTCCTCGTATCTCCTTACTCAACACCACCCCTGCCCGGCCCAATCCCATGACAGGCTATGTTGAGATTATGTTTCCTCCACACTTCCAGGGTTGATTTTAGGACCCTAGCCCAGGTCATCACTACAGAGTCAAAACACAAGTTCTTAAAGACAATGGGTTTTATACAATTGATTCATCAAATATAAGTCCCCTCATGTACAAACATTTGGCTGTACCACCGGGGTAACATATAAAATCAGCCCACAGGAAATAAATACACAAAAAGTTTCTTGAAATAATGTTCTACCAAAACATGGACCTGTTTTCTAAAACAAAGAGAAGCTATTACCAAAGAGAATGACGCCCACAATAACAACCTAGATACTTCTAAGGAGGCTAATCACTACAGGCCTTTCGTCCTAGGTCTGCAGAGTGCCAGTTCCATGCTCTGGGCCTGATGCCACAAGAACACAAACCTCGTTCCCACATTTCCTCCTCTCCCTCCACCCTCTCTTTGTCACTGAATGTCTTGGCCTCCAATGTCACATTGAATCTTCTCCCCTATCCCAGAAAAACCCTCTTCCTTCCCCCACATTCAGAAACTACTATTAAACTCTCCAAAGAGTGAACATTCTCTCCATGTAAAACATTCTAAGATTTTGGGCTGGCGGAGTGGCATGGTGGTTAAACGTTGGCTTCAGAAGCCAGGGGCCTCCGTTCGGTCCCACAAATGAGGGCCAGTGACACTGCCCTCAAAAAAACAAACAAACAAAAAAACACATTCTAAGATTTTGAAGAAACTGAATTTTAAGGCACATTCACAGTTTAAAAATCCACTTTTCCATACAATACAGGGGCAAAAAGCTATCCTTTCCTGATAATTGAGCAAACTGCGTTTTACAAAAATAAGACAATTCGTAACTCGCTTATGTTAGGTAGGTATATCAATACCATCATCACAGCCACCTTATCTCAGGAGGTTATGTTATTCCAAAAGCACTTTCCAACAAACCAAAAACCTTATCTTCAAGATAACACTCAATAATCTCTAATCACGATTTCAGATGCAAGTCAACAATCCACAAATTATCTGAATACCTCCATACTCCTTACATAACCAAGTTTCCCTCAGTAATGGGTGGCCACATACCAGCTGTCGTATGTATTCCTGAATGGAGTTCGGATAAACGAGCACAGTGACTGCAACCAAGGTGTTCAGGGCAAAATCAAAGATCTGGTAACAGAAGAATGGGATGATCCAGGCCGCACGTTGCTAAACGTAAGAGAAAACATGTTGTTAATGTGTTCAGTACTATGAAACCTAATTTGTAATTTAGAGAAATCTTTTCTTAATCTGAATTTAAATGGAGAAATAGAAATTCATTAAACCAGGTCATGATGGCAACTGGTAAGCCAAATAGAAGGAGTCAACAAACAAGCCTCGGGCTATCATGTTGGTTTCCCTGGCGCCCCATAATACTAACAAGAGATTGAAACTTCCAAAGATTCTTACAGAAAACTCAGAATGATTACATCTTACTCCTTACAGATAGTTGCACAGATTACCCGTGTAAGGGACTGAAAAAAGGCCCAGCTTATTTCAAAGCTGCTTACCTTGTATGCTCCATAAGTAGCCATTGCACAGATCAGGATCATGAGAAGAGAAATTGCAATAGCAATGCACATGTCTGCCAAAGGTTAAAAAAAAAAACAATCAGTAATAGATCCACTGTTGAAACAATTTTTTTTTTTTGTCTCTCCTTAAAGGCACTTTGTTGATAGCCAGGCGAGTGGCGCATTGGTTAAGAGCTGATTTGGGGATGCCAGAGACATCGGTTCGGATCCCACATATGAGGGCCAGTGACACTGCCCTCTACAGCTTACTTACAGCAGCTCCACCTGGAGCTGGGCTGTTTGAGCTCCGGTGACAGTGTGGGCTGCAGCCCCTGCTGCAGTGGGCTGCCATAGGCTACAGTGAGTGGCCGGCAGCCAGTGTGAGTGGCTGGCAGCCAGTGTGAGCTGCCAATAGCCACAGTGAGCGTCCATCCAGAGGCGGGTGACCGATCTGCCTCACCCGGGAGGAACGCAATGATGATACCAACATGGGCCAGTGAAACAACGTTCTCCGCAACTAGACTGAAGAACAAAAAGACAGCAACTTGTCTGTTCCGCCGCCCCCAATTCCCCAATAAAATCTTTAAAAAAAAGAAAAGTCTGGTCTCCTGGCCCACTGAATTATATGTATAATAGGTTATTTTTTTAACATACAAGGTGTCTAACTTATATTTTATAAACTCTTATATGTGTCTCACTGCCCCTACTAAAGCCCTCCACTGGCTTCCCATCTCATTTAATATAAAATCTCAGGTATTTTCCCCCTTAGTTTCTTATGATGGCCTTTACGTCTGTTTATCCTAGAGCACATCTACTTCTCTAATTTCATCTCTTATCATCCCACATTTTCTTGCTCACACTAATCTAGCCATACCACTTGGGTCATTAAACAGTAAGATCACCTTAGGGCAGTTCCCACTGACTAGAAGAAATGTCACTCATATTTTCACATGATAAGCTCTGCCTTTTTAACCACTCAGGTCTCAGCTCAATGTCAACACCTCCAAGTTATCGTCCCTCCCTGACACTCCCACATCACTACTGTATGTTCTTTCTGGCACATATCACTATTATCTTATTCATATTTGTTTGTGTATTACCTGTCTCCCTTTCCTAGAGGCAACTTCCTGGGAGAGAGGACTTTTCTATGTCTTGTTCATTGCTACAAACCCAACATCGAGAAGGGGACAGATGCCCAATACAGTAGCTACCAATCAAACACATGTGGACATTGAGCATTTGAAATGAGGTCAATATGAATTGAGATGTGCTGCAAGATTAAAATATACTCCAGATTTCAAGGACCTAGTACAAAAAAAAGAATGTACAACATCTCATTAAAAATTTTTATATTGGGCCGGCCGAGTGGCGCATTGGTTAAGCGCTGGTTTTGGGATGCCAGCGGCCCCGGTTCGGATCCCACATGAGGGCCAGTAACACTGCCCTCTACAGCCAACAACAGCTCCACCTGGAGCTGGGCTGTGCGAGCCCCGGTGATGGTGTGGGTTGCAGCCCCTGCTGCAGTGGCCTGCCATAGGCTGCAGTGAGTGGCCCGCAGCCAGCGTGAGCAGCTGGCAGCCAAGCGTGAGCTGCCAATAGCCGCGATGAGCGACATCCAGAGGCCAGCGACCGATCTGCCTCATCCGGGAAGAGCGCAATGACGATACCAACAGTGAAGCAACATCCTCCGCAACTAAACTGAAGAACAAGAAGACAGCAACTTGTCTGTTCCCCTTCCCCGATTCCCCAACGCTGTTCCCCTCCACCAATTCCCCAATAAAATCTTTAAAAAAAAAAAAAAAAAAAATTTTTATATTGATTACATGCAGAAATTATATTTTGGATGTCCTGAGTAATAAAATATTAAAATTAATCTTGCCTGTTTCTTTTAACCTCTTTTAATGTGGCTGCTAGAAATTTTTAAATTATATATTGTGCTTGTATTATTTTTCTATTGAACAGTGCTGATCTAGAATAATACCTATATCAAAGTAGGTACAAACTGAATATTTATTCAAGAGGCCATGTTTCCATATCTTTAGGAGGTTCTGATTAGAAGTATAGTATGACTGGGTTTCTAAAGGTAACGTGGGGTTATCACTAGCTAATAAAGCACAAAAACCTATGAGGTAAAGCATCTGTACAGTGCTGACAATTTCCAAAACATTCCGCACATATCTAATTCAGTCTTCCTCCTAAGTCTGAGGAAGATGTTATTGTTCTCACAGAACAGATTACAAAACTAGGGTTCATAGATTATGTAACTTGTTGAGAGCCTTTGCATCAAAGGCTAAACTCCGACTAATCCTGCTTTTATGATTTCACAATCTCTGGCTCCTTCTACTATCTATGCTGCTTTGACTTACGAATACTGAACCATGAACCAACCTAGCAGCCACTTTCTACAGGTTATTTATTCTAGTTTTAGAATCATTCTCTCTTCTTATCCTTATCTTCAGAGATAAGAGACCATTTTAAGAAGGAGGTTTACAAACAGAAGCACTGGGTTAAAACTACATTCTAGGACAGAAATGCAAATATGTCAACAAAGACCATTTGCCATCTTAAAAAAAAAAAATGAATGTTTCTCAAATTGGTCTACAGATTTAATGCAATAAATTTATTGCGACATTGATGATGTTTATTAAAGGAGTAAAAATTTGATTCTCTGAAATTAAAAAGAATTAAGGTTGTAACAGCCTCTGAGGATGATTAGTACTAGTCGGTAAGGAAAAGATCATGATTTCTTTCAGGATACATACATATTTTATAATTTCAATGCTAAATGAACTTACCTTTTCCCTCTGTAAGGGAAGAAGTACCTACAAGGAAATTTCATGTATATACCTCATGCTATTCTTATACGGCTAACAGAAGGATTATTCCTTAAACTTAAATGCATTTTAAATGCCTTAAATGCAAAGGGAAAGCCTCTGTTTATACAAACATAGAAACACACACATGCATTCTAGTGCTGTCATCTGCATATGAAGCAATGAGGGTATTAGGCTCATTTTTTCCCCCCTGCAGAAAGCTATGACTACAGTGGAATATAGGTTGTCAACTTTCTCTTTTCCCCATTTATAAATATGCTTTTTTCCCTCAGTGAACTAGGCACTGTTGTGTCATTTAATCCTTATAACAACCTTAAGAGGTAGGTACTATTATTATATTCCCATTTTAGAGAAGAGATGACTAAGAAAAGGCAAGTAACTTTCCCAAGGTTGCCCAGCTCCTGTGTTTCCCTAAAAATAAGACCTAGCCGGCAAAGAAGCCCTAGCATGATTCCTCCAGGATATGAGGAGCATGCACCCCTCACATGAGGGTTTTATGACCAGTTTCAGGGAGAAGGGTGCCTTTTCCACAAACTCCTTCAGCTTAAAATATTCAGTATGCCAAGGTGCCATATTTTGGCATCTAAAATCATGCAAGGGCTTATTTTCCGGCTAGGTCTTATTTTTAGGGAAACAGGGTAGTGAGTGGTGGATAAAATATTCTTCCCAAGAAGTCTAACCCCAGAGTCAGTATGGTACCTAGTTGTGAAAGAAGTGAATTAAATATAATATTGGGGGTCAAAGTGCTGGGAAAATCCTATGGTCTCCCTAAAAGAAGTTGGACATCAATAAGCACTTATTATGTGCAAAGCCTATTAGAATTTGTAGCAATCTCTGCAACTTACACTTAGGCAGAAGTTTATGATTTTCTTCTTTGTCTACTTTGATGGTTTCCAAATTCTGTATAAGCATACTTCATAACAAAAAAAAAATTAATTTTATGGAAGACAGCCTTTTATCGGAGGTTCTTTAAACACCTCATATATCTTAAAAGACAGATACACAAGCAAGCAAACTCAAAGCTTTATTCCAAAAATATGAATATAACAAAATAATCTTAATGAGTATTACATATCCTGTTCTGAAAACAAACACCACTCTAGAACTAAATCTCAAATAATCATGAAAAGGTTTTAAATTTCCATGTTTTTCAAAAACTATAAAACTCAGAGAAGTTAAAAAGGTACAAATAAAATGAAAGTCATAAAATGAAGTATCCGGGCTGGCCAAGTGGCTCAGTTGGCTAAGAGTGTGAGTTCTAGCAACAGGGTCACCGGTTCGATTCCCACATGTGCCCGAGCTGAGCTGCCAACAGGTGACAGGATGGCTCAGCTGGTGAGAGCATGTGCTCCTAACAACAAAGTTGCCGATTCAACTCCACCCGCAACTAAGACTGAACATGGCACCTTGAGTTGAGTGGTCGCAAGCTGCCGTAGGGGGGCCGGATGGTGACTGAACTTGGAAGCTGAGCTAGCTGCGCCCCCCACAACTAAGATTGAAGGACAGCAACTTGGCTGTTCCCCTTCCCCAATTCCCCAATAAAATCTTTAAAAAATAAAAAATAAAGTATCCTATCACCATTCAGTGAGATACTATTTACCATAAAAAACATTAATTTGAGATGATGAAATATTCTGATAAATCATTATATAACCACACTGAAGAGACAGAATATATGACAAGCCTATTAAATAACTTAGGTAGAACCAAAGTGTAAATCAAATAAAAACACAGAGTAGGTAACATAAAATGGGCTAATACAGTACATTCTATCTCCTGGCACATGTTTATTTCTCTAAAATAATGTGTAGCATGTCATGGTCAACATGAGAGTTACTTTGAGAAATTAAAATTCATTCCTTTTAATTATGTCACAGGCAAATGAGGAAATGGGGTTTTTACAATCAGTAATAGTACTGATTAGTGACAGGAATATCCTTTACTTATTCTTTGCACAGTAGCTCCAAAAACCCAAAGTCAGAGAGCACACTGGCTTCACATGTTTTCCTAAATTAAATTCCTACCTTAATAATGCAATTCTAATTTGAAAAGAGTCCTATTAAAAAGCTATACCACAGGGGCCAGCAGAGTGGCGCATTGGTTAAGAGCCGGTTTGGGGACGCCAGCGGCCCCGGTTCAGGTCCCACATATGAGGGCCAGTGACACTGCCCTCCACAGCCAACAACAGCTCCACCTGGAGCTGGGCTGCGCGAGCCCCGGCAATGGTGTGGGCTGCAGCCCCTGGTGCAGTGGGCTGCCATAGGCCACAGCTCATGCTGGCTGCCAAGAGCCGCGGTGAGCGACATCCAGAGGCCGGCGACCGATCCGCCTCATCTGGGAAGAGCGCAATGACGATACCAACATGGGCCAGTGAAGCAACATCCTCCACAACTAGACTGAAGAACAAAAATACAAAAACTTGTCTGGTCCCCTTCCCCGATTCCCCAATGCTGTTCCCCTCCCCCAATTCCCCAATAAAATCTTAAAAAAAAAAAAGCTATACCACAGGCCACAAAAGACATAATTAGAAAATGTTTCCTGGGCCGGCCAAGTGACAGAGTGGTTAAGAGCTGACTTGGGACGCCAGTGGCCCCAGTTCGGATCCCATATGAGGGCTAGTGACACTGCCCTCTTTAAAAAAAAAGAGAGAGAAAATGTTTCCTGATACTCAGTCATTATCACTGAAACAGAACAGGCATATAAAGGAGTTCCCTAAAATGCCTTTGTTTAAATATACTATTTCTAATTCTACTTTCTCTTCTATTTCTTGGGTTTGTTTCCTTCCCATAAAACTTGTAGCAAGCTAGCTACCTGCTTTATGTCCCCACATCCTCCCTGCCTAGTCATAAGTCATTCTTATATTTCAATTTTCTGTCATTTCTGTAAATTCAGCTGTGGTTCATGAAAACAAACAGTATTTGGGGTATATTCTCCCCATTAAGTCTAGAGAAGTATGATTTTCAGCTGAATTCACAGCAATGATATGAACTACTCAAAGCAGACTACAGAGCCCACAAACCCCACGGGGGCAAACAGAAAACTCATGTTCAAGTACCTACTCGAGGGGTCTCACGTTCTAAGACTGAAAGCTTAGGGAACAATAAGAAATAAGGCATAATTTTACTCCCCTAAAACAGAAGGAAGGCTCTAATATACTTTTTGAATGTGTGTGATGATTGTTCATATTTTTTTTCCTTTTTTTTAAAAAAAGATTTTATTGGGGAATTGGGGGAGGGGAACAGCATTGGGGAATGGGGGAAAAGCAACAGACAAGTTGCTGTCCTTTTTGTTCTTCAGTCTAGTTGTAGAGAACGTCACTTCACTGGCCCATGTTGGTATTGTGATCATTGGGCTCTTCCCGGATGAGGCAGTTGCTCGCCGGCCATTGGACAGCTGCTCACGGCAGCTCACATCAGCCCAGCTCCAGGTGGAGCTGTTATTCACCATCTTAGCTGTAGAAGGCGCAGCGTCACTGGCCCTAATGTGGGATCCCAACTGGGGCCCTGCTGCTCAGAGCTGGCATCCCAAGCCAACTCCTAACCAACACGCCACTCGGCCGGCCTTTATAACTTTATTCTTAAACCCAAAATTCATTTCATGAATACTCAATAAATTCATGTATAGTGGGGTAAACATTGTGGCACTGCAAAGAGTAACAGGACATAATCTTTGTTCTCAGATGCTTAGCATCTACAATACTAGGAAGAGAGGAAAAAATTCAATAGGAGATGACAAATGAAGAACTAGGGGACTTCAGAGCAGGCAATATTATTTTCAGCCAAGAGGGACAATAAAGCATTTATCAAAGGGCATGGTTATTTGGGCTGGATCTTATTTTCCCTCATAAAATGTTTTTATTGAGATATAATTCACATGCCATAAAATCCACTTTTTTAAAAAGTGTAAAATTCATTGATTTCTTTTAGTATATTTATAAAGTTGCACAGCAATCTCCATTAATTCCAGAATATTTTTGTTCTCTCAACAATAACTCCTTTGGGCCAGCTGAGTGGTGCAGTGGTTAAGTGCTGGCTTGAGACTCCAGGGGCCCCAGTTCGGGTCCCACATATGAGGGCCAGTGACACTGCCCTCAAAAAAAAAAAAAAAATACCTCCAGTACCCTTAGCAGGCACTCCCTATTCTCCCCTCCTTTCAGCCCCTGGCAACCACTAACCTACTTTTAGTCTCTATGGATTTGCCTATTCTGTACATTTCACATAAATGGAATCATACAATATGTGGCCTTTTGTGGATTCTTTCACTTAGCACGTTTCCATAGTTCATCCATGTTGTAGGGCCTCAAGATTTAAAATAAGCTATAAAACGTTAGGAAGGATTAGTTAACTAGGTAATAAATGTCAACTTTAGAAAATCTCTCTTAACTCCCCACTCTTAAATGAAGGAAATTAGCTTCTGCCGGCCACACTTTTATATTGACATAATTAAGTCTCATAAAGGTTGCTTATAAAACAATAGAAAACCAACCAATAAACAGCATTTAGATTTTTGTGATTATGTTCACTGGAGAACCAATGTATGACTAGACCTGAAGAGAAGGAAATATAAGGCTAGGATTAGCTTTACCACATACTTAAACATATTTGCTGAGGATATATATGGTGAACTGGCACTGAATATTCATTCCCACTTCCTAACGTGTCTTCCTATTTGGCACAGGCTAGAAAAAGCTAAAATCTAAATTTTCCAGATTCTCTTGCAGTTGGATGCCAGAAGCAGATTCGGTGTTCTCAATTAGATGTAGACAAAAAAGACTCTCTCCCCTGCCCAAATACCTTGTGCTCTGTCCTTGGCCCATTTAGTCCAGCTTTAGCACAAATCTAACTGAGTCAACTTATTGAAAATCCCTCACCCTTGGTATATGATCACCGTGCTATCTGATCAAATTCTTACTGCCAACACTCTAGAACTTATCACCCTGGCCTACCTTCAGCAAGAACCCCATTTGAATTTGTCTAGCAAGAATCTCCCTAGCCTTGATGTTTCCTCTTAACTTTCTATCTACTGACCCCTACACCATGCTTCTTGGTTGTAAATCTTGCACTTGTTGCAGTGGCAGTTGAGCTCGATCTCACTCCCCTATTGCAGAAGTCTCTCTTGAATAAAGTCTTCTTTATCATCTTTAATAAGTGTCTGAATAATTTTTTCATTAACGCACAGTAAAACTGAAAAAGCCAGTCTCAGAAGAAAGCATACTTTGTGAATCCACTATATAAAGTTCAAATACATGAAAATTAAACCGATCAATTAGTGATATAAATGTACATGGTAAGTGTATAAAGAAAAGCAAAGGAATGATAAACAGTTCAAAAGAGTGGGATTTTTGAAGTCAGGAAAAGATGTGCAATCAGGAAGGGACATATAAGACTCTTTGGAAAGTAAAGTGAAAATCAATTTCTTAAATCAAGTAGTGGGTGCACAAGTACTTGTAGCACCATTATTTGATGTGTTTTATAATTTTTTTATACCTAGTCAATATTCAGTAAGAGATAATTCTACAAAGAATGAGGTACTCCATTTTGAAAAAGCAGATTGTTGTTCATCATATATGAACTTTTTCTGAAAGTTTTTTTTTTCCCCCAAAATAAAAATTTGGAGAAAAAAATGATCCTTATGTTAAATCTATGCTAAATTATAAATCACATTCTGATTTCAAAAACATTAAAATGCAAATACAAACAACAAAATGAATCACCAGAGAAGTAGCAGATGAGGAAAGAAAAAGGAGGAGCAGCACTGGACACCCAAGCTAATTTAGTTCCTACTCAACCACTGGCAAACTTAGGGACTCAAAACAAATCAAAGGACTCTCTGTAGGCTTAATGTAGCTAATTTTTAGAAACATTGAACAAACTTTTTTACGGTACTCTTGTAGGCAAAGCAGGGACATGTACACCAATCAAAATAGTTTGGTTAAGTAGAACCTTCAGATAAGTAGGTGAATGATTCTAAGAGGTCTTCCATTGTCCTTCCAAATCCATTCTTCACCATCCAGTTCTCTGCCCGAGGAGACTGACTTGTATAGGATATCAACAGCACTCCCCTTCTCTCTGGCTGTAGTTGAGTCCAGCCAGTGAGGAGCTGAGACAGATTAGAGAGAGGGAAGAGAACAGAGAGCCAGGCTACCTCTGGCTGTCAGGTTGCCCTGGGTTTGCTATGGCCTTAGACCAAAGGTCACCACTTCTTATGAAGAGGTTAATTGTATGACTCACTCATTCCCAGCTCCTGTAACCCCAGCCTCCCTCCCATTCCTCCTTCAGGTCTAGAGACAGGAACAGCTGGTCTTGATTATCCAACTTACTTCACTATCCCTAGTGGTCTTCTTACATCTTTGTAAAAAGATCTCCTTGAAAATAAATATTCATTGAATTATCCTTCAAAAAAATAAGCAAGATGTAGAATATGCAACCTTTTGAGCCCTGTGATTTACAAGATAAATAAATGAAAGTATGAAAGCGTGCATGGATGAACATAAAGGGTCAGTTGGTTCCTATGGCTAAGCTTCCCTTGCTGTTGTCTATGTATGTCTATTTCCTCAAGACTGTTGGGATCTTTACGAGTATGCACAAGTGGACAGGTTGTGCAGACTGCCACATTTGTTTGTGCATGTGTGAACAGAGAGCAGGTAGGCAGCCTGGGGCCCATTCTGTATGACAGAGCAAGGAGTACTTTTCTCTGTGGTGCCAATAGCCATACGGAAAGCCCCAGCTGATCATCCTTTTGTTTTGTTTCGTTTTTTTTCTATTTCTTGTGTTTATTATCAAAACTTTGAAACATACACAGAAATATATAAGTATACACAGAGAAGTATAATGAACCCCCATCATCTATTTTGCCTATATTGTTTGATCTATGATCACTCCATTTCTGTTCTTTCTACCACTGGTGGAAATCAGGACTGTTTCTAACTTCTGGCTATTATAAATAAAGCTACTATGACCATTTTTATTCATGGCTTATTGATATAGGATAGGTAGAAAGGTAGAAATGAGCACGTGAAGGTGGGAACCAGGCCCAGTTAGGAGGCTCCTTGCAGCTGCTCCTACTTAGGTCACAGACATCCTGCTCTGCAGGATATCATAAACAAAGGCAGGCACAAATCAACTAGCTCAGCAGGCGGGCTCACACCTGCCCCTAAAGCAGGAAGGAAAAACTCTGGAGAGGGACAGGAAAACATCCCGCTTATCAGAAGGTACAACCAGCTTCTCAGGGACATTTTAATGAGCTCAGACAACTTTGGGGGCAAGAAGGCAGTACGAGGCATGCTAGTTGGGAGAATGAAAGATACTGGAGAGGGAGAAAAGGAGACCATTCTACCCATGAAAATAAAAACACACAATGTAAGGAGAGGCTGCTTCCCTGTCCCAGGTCAGCCCGCTCCAGGTTTCGGAGTGCACTTTCTTACTAATAAACCTTGCAACTCGCTTAATTCTTTCTCTTGACTGAATTCTTTTCTTCAAGATAAAAATGGAGGAAAAACATCACTCCCAATAACACTATGATGGGCACAAGCATTCATTTCTGTAGGGTACATATTTAGGAGTGAAATTTGTGGGTCATAGGGTAGATGTTTAATTAGCCTTAGTTTTCCCAAAGTGGTCATATGATATACACTCCCAACAGCAGTTTGAGAATTCCAGTTGTACCACATCCAGGGATTGTCAATTCTGTTAATGTTGGCCATTTTGGAGGGGGGCAATGATTCACTACTATGCTTATAATTTGCATTTCCCTTTTAACTACTAATGCAGAGAAAATTTTCATCTGCTTACTGGTCATACGGATATCTCCTTTGAAGTATCTGTTTTTTCTCTTATTGATTTCACTCAGAACCATTTATTGAAAAGACCATCTTGGGCCAGTGGAGTGGCACGGTGGTTAAGCACTGGCTTGGGAAGCCAGCAGCCCCGGTTTGGGTCCCACAGGTTTGGGTCCCACATACGAGGGCCAGTGACACTGCCCTCAAAAAAAAAAAAAAAAAAAAGACCATCTTTTCTTCAATAAATGCAGTGGTATCTTTTCCTAAATCAGGAGACCATATATAGATACCCATTAATTCTTAATGATTTTTATCACCATTTCCTTCCTCAGACCAGGTGTGTCTACCCAGTGAATAAAATAAAAATAAGTTTGACTAGAAAGACAAATATACAAAATTAATCACAAATTAATTTGGATAATCTGCTGTTTGGTATTACGCATAGTACTGACACTTCCTGTTACAGTTCACTGCCAATCCATTAAAATTTTACAAATAAAAATTATTACTTCTACTCAAAGTTAGCCATGAGTTATATGTTATACATACACACTTTTCAGACATATCCTTTGATCTTCTTTTTTTATTTTATTTTTTTATTTATTAGTTTCAGGTATACAACACAATGCAATAGTTATACTCTTTACCCCCCAAAGTGAAAACCCCCTCCCCTAGTTCGCCACCCCACTCCCCCCCATATCACACACATCCATCACAACTCCCCTGACTCCCCTCCACAGTATACTCCACATCCCGTGACCATCCACATATTCAGTTGCAGTTGGCATACAATACTATACAACATCACCTTCAGATGTAGAGTGCAGTGATCAAGCCTCTACTCCATCCATGAAGTGGTCTCCCTAACAAGACATGTGACTATCTGACATGCCACAACATTTTTACATTATTATATTCCCCGAACTGTGTTTCATATCCCTGTGGCAATATTGTAGTTGTCTATTTATGCTGACTAATCCCTTTCCCTTCTCCACTAACCCCACCCCCCTCCCAACTAGCAACCCTCAGTTTTTCCTCTACATCTACGAGTCTGTTTACTTTGATCATTCACTCAGCTCTCCAGACTCCACACACAAGTGAGATCACATGGTAGCTGTCCTTCTCCGACTGACTTATTTCTCTCAACGTAATAGTCTCTTCACAACATTATCAATTACATTCCCAGAACTGCCCCCATATCCCTGCGGCAACATTGTAGTCCCACATACACTGTCCAAAACCTTCCCCGTCTCCCTCTTCCCCACTCCCTCCCAGCCAGCAACCATCAGTTTTTCCTTTATATCTGCTTGAAACAACTTCAATCTTCTTAAATTGTCTCTCTGGGTTAGCTTGTTTACCCCTTTCTTTTGTTTACAAAAGCCCTTTTAACATTTCTTGCAATGCTGCTTGGTGGTAATGAATTCCTTAAGCTTATTCTTTTCTGAGAAGCTCTTTATTTCTCCTTCAATTTTAAGTGATAGCCATGCTGGGTAGAGCAATCTTGGTTGTAGGCCTTTATTTTGGGTCACTTTGAGTATCTCCTGCCACTCCGTTCTGGCCTGCAGAGTTTCTGTAGACAAGTCAGCTGTTAGTGTAACAGGAGTTCCTTTGTATGTAACCTGCTGTCTTTCTCTTGCAGCCTCTAGGATTCTGTCTCTGTCTTTAACCTTTGCCATTTTAATTATGATGTGTCTTGGTGTGGACCTGTTTGGGTTCAGCTTGTTTGGAACCCTCTGCACTTCCTGGGCATGTATGTTGATTTCCTTCACCAGGGTAGGGAAGTTTTCAGTCATTATTTTTCAAATACATTTTCGACCCCTTGCTTCTTCTCTTCTCCTTCTGGTATCCCTATGATTAGAAGGTGGTTGCGTTTCACCTTGTCCCATAGGGCTCTTAAACTATTTTCATTGTTTTTTATTCTTTGGTCTTTTTGCTGTGCCAACTGGGTGAGTTCTGCTATCTTATCTTCCAAAGCGCTGATCCGCTCCTCTGCTTCATCTACTCTACTGGTGATTCCTTTGAGTGTGTTCTTCATTTCAGTTATTGTATTCTTTAGTTCTAACAGATTGTTTTTTATGGTTTCCCTATCCTTCTTTATGTCCTCGCTAAGTTCCTTAAACATTTTTATCATCAGTGTTCTAAACTCTTGTCTCTGAAAGGTTGGATCCCTCTGTTTCATTTGGTTCCATTTCTGGAGGTTTATTCTGATCTTTTACTTGTGACATGTTTCTTTGTTTCCCCATTCTGGCTGTCGCTCTGGAATTGCTTTGATGTATTAGATAGATCACCAGGAGAGCCCTGGCTGGATCACACAGGCAGACAGCTCACTGCCCAACACTCCCAGGAAAACTCCCAGTCTCAGCCTGTCCCAGTCAGCCGCTCGCAGATCAGGCCGAGCAGCCCGACAACCAATCACCAGCCTGGCAACTCTGCAAGCGAGTGTGGAAAGCGGGGACCCGAGGCAGCTTGCGCACTTCCGGGTCTCAGTGAGCAGCCTGTTGGAGCCGGAGGCCACCCGCCCTGTGTTTCCCTGGCAACGCAGTCTAAGCCGGGCAGAGGGTGGGGATCCAAGGCCGCAGGCGCGCGCACGCACTTCTGCGCCAATTCCACCAGACCAATTAGGTCTGGGACCTGATCCTTCATGGGAGGGCCCGAGCCTGACAAAATGGCGCCCTCCCTACACCACTCGGGTGCAGGCTCCGCACCACGGGAACAACAGTTCAAAAACTTCCAGCCTTTGCACCAAAGGTGTTCAGTTCAGTCCGTCTCGCAGGCTCCCAGGTCCGGCTCACACAGCCACTCCCTCCACCAGGAACCAGGTAAGTGCTCACCAGTGAACAAGCCCGGGCGCCGGCCCCACTGATTCTACAGCCGCTCTTAGCCTCACCGAGCTGAGCAAATTGAGTCCTCACTAATTTACTGCCGGCTATCTTAGAACTCCTCTTCCCGGCAAAGGAACTCTGGGCTGGTGAGCTTGGGGTGCAGCCGGAGTGTCTCTCCCCTAGCCAGAGAAGCTTCCCACGGCTGGGACCTCCCTCACAGGGTTTGCCCTCTTTCGTCTCTGCCCATCCTACCAGACCCGATGCGGCTTCCTCTTTAAGTGCATCATTTAGTGGTTCTGTTCATCTAGTGTTCTGGGGACCTCCAGGGTTGAATGCTGTATAATTTGCTTGTAATTTTGTTGTGATCCTGGGAGGCAGTTAGCACAGCGTCTGTCTATTGCGCCATTTTACCGGAAGTCTCCTTTGATCTTCTAAATCAATAAACAACTGTTTTTTCTTTAATTTTTTATTTTGAAATCATTTTGGCGTACAGGAAAGTTGCAAAAAACAGCAGAGTTCAAAAATACCCTTCATCCTGCTTCCCTTAATAGTAACAATTTGGGCCGGCCGAGTGGCGCATTGGTTAAGCGCTGGTTTTGGGATGCCAGCGGCCCCGGTTCGGATCCCACATGAGGGCCAGTGACACTGCCCTCTACAGCTAACAACAGCTCCACCTAGAGCTGGGCTGTGCGAGCCCCGGTGATGGTGTGGGCTGCAGCCCCTGCTGCAGTGGGCTGCCATAGGCTGTAGTGAGTGGCCCGCAGCCAGCGTGAGCGGCTGGCAGCCAAGCGTGAGCTGCCAATAGCCGCAATGAGCGACATCCAGAGGCCAGCGACCGATCTGCCTCATCCGGGAAGAGCGCAATGATGATACCAACAGTGAAGCAACATCCTCCGCAACTAAACTGAAGAACAAGAAGACGGCAACTTGTCTGTTCCCCTTCCCCGATTCCCCAACGCTGTTCCCCTCCACCAATTCCCCAATAAAATCTTTAAAAAAAAAAAAAAAAAAAAAAAGTAACAATTTATCTAACCATAGTGTAATTATCAAAACCAAAAAATTAACATTTATATAATACTATTCATTAAACTACAGGTCTTTGAATTTCACCTGTTTCTGTTCCAGAACCTATTGCAGGATCTCATACTGCATGTGGCTGTCTCCTGAGTTTCCTCTTACCTATGACAGTTCCTTGTTGTTTCCTAGTACTGTCACACTCCACAAAGGTTCAGTCAATGAGGGACCACACTTATGATGGTGGTCCCATCCTATAGGATTTTAATGGAGCTGAAAAATTCCCATTACTTATTGATGCTGTAGCCATCATAATGTGACAGTGCAACACATTATTCACGTTTGTGGTAATGCTGGTGTTAACAAACCTATTGCACTGCCAGTCATATAAAAGTATACACATATAATTACGTACAATTCATAATACATCATAATGATAATAAATGACTATGTTACTGGTTTACGTATTTACTATACTATACTTTTTATCATACTCTTTCTACTTACAACAGAGTTTGCTGTAAAACAGTATGCCGTGGCAGCAACAGCCTCACCTTATTTACTGCATCTCTTGATTATATGATTATGTCTTGTGCTTGACTTAATCTCATGTTGCCTTATAAATTTAGTGTAGCATAAGAATACAGTGTTATTAAGTCTACAGTAGTGGATAGTAAAGTCTTAGGCCTTTATATTCACTCACCTCTCACTCACTGATTCACCCAGAGCAATTTCCAGGACTACAAATTCCCTTCATGGTAACTGCCCTATATATGTGTATCATTTTTTATCTTTTATACTGTATTTTTACTGTACCTTTTCTATGTTTATATACACAAATACTTACATTGTGCCACAGCTGCCTACAGTATTCAGTACAACAACATGCTGTACAGGTTTGTAGCCTAGGAGCAATAGGCTATACCATACAGCCTAGGTGTTTGGCAGGTTATATACACCATGTAGGTTTGTGTAGGTGCACACTACGTTTGCACGATGACAGAATCACCTAATAACACATTTCTCAGAACATATCCCCATCACTGAGTGACAGATGACTGTACAATTTTTTATAACATAGAAATATATATTTGTTTATAAATATGTATTATTACTAATTATTTTTATTATATAAAAATACAAATGGTAAAGGGCTGGAAATCCTTATATTTTCTTTCTTTATCTCAGTAGATTCTTCTATATGCCCCATTTTGATGTAGATAATAGGAATTTGGCTTTCTCTACCAGATCATTTTAGGAAAAGAATACATGGAAAAGTGAGACACGTTCCTACTCTGTTTCTGAATAAAATCCTCACATGGGTACCACCATTCCAAAAAGATATCAACTTAAAATTGCTATATTCCATAATTTTCAAGCACAATTTAAAGCTATTGTACCCATTTCAAAGACTATTTAATTCTATCCACATGTGAGTTAAATACTAGAAAGGCTTGTCAGATGTAATGTTTGACCTACAAACCAATTTAAAAAAAGATCAAAACATGTGAAAAGGAAATGTGAGAGAAAGGAAGTTAAAAAAAAAGATTTACTCAAGTGAATGAATATCCACTCTTCTGTACCTTTTTAACACATTGTTTGTGGGAAACGAGTAAACTCGTCATATTGCTCAAATACCCGCTTACAATGTGAATGTGGGAAACGAGTAAACTCATCATATCGCTCAAATGCCTGCATACAATGTGTTAACATGTGATTTAAATGATCAACACAGTCCTAAAAATAATTACTAACTATCCATTCATTCCTTTCAAATATATGAAATATGAGAGAAACTTCAAATGCACTACAATTAATAATATTGACTATTTTAAAGTCTTAAACACCAGCAAGCCTTTGAGGCTAAATTAAGCCTATCAAATCATATAGTCATTACCCAGCTTAATCTCTGGCAACTAGAACAAGACATGCAGTATTACTATTTGATTCAGACAGAATCACTGCTGCATCACTTAAAACTTCTTTTTCTAACTTCAGTTACCTTACAAAAGGAATCCTGCTGCTGGAAACAGTGAAAGATAATTTATTTTTAACTGTCAATCAATCATTGTATTTATAGCTTAGATTGTCTTCTAACTCTGGGGAAGAAGGCAAAGAAATATTAATTTAATATTAATGGAACTCATTATCCTTTCTAGAAAAATTCATAAGAGTAACAGGGTTATTTAGAATACAGAGAATGAGCAATGTAATTGCAGAAGTCAGGTCTTGGTCTCACAGGTCTGACAAGTTCCCCAATCCCAAGACAACATAAAACCCTAACTTCTCGGAACATATTAGGAAGCAATGGTGGATATAAAGTGTCTCCTGGTTTTCCCTTTACTTCACTACCAGTTGTTCTCAGGTTCCTCCACCTGAACTCTATCTAATGTTGGGGCTCCTTTGAGGCTCAATCCTGGGCCCCGTTTTCTTTTCTCTTTAACTATTTCCCTAGCATAAATACCAATTTTAGCTTGATGCCCTCAAATTTACCTCAATCTAGCCTTCTGGGTTACAAATTCGCATATCCTATTGTACCCAGCCATCAGGAACAAACTGGGACAGAGTCTTTAATAAGTTTGGAGTTTATTAGCTGGCGGCTGCGAGCAGGCTCATGCCCTAAACAAACTCACAGCCCCGAGCAAAAGCCGAAAGATTTTATAGGCAAATTACAGTTTACAGGTGGTTTCCATAAATCTTAGACAGTTTTGATAGTGTCAAATATAGCAAGCAAGTTACAGAAGCCATAAAATGAGCTGTGGTTAATTATATTGACAGCACTAAATGTAGCAAGCAAGTGTGATAGCACTAAAATGTAGCAAGCAAGGAAATTACAGGGGCCATAAATGAGCAACAGTTAACTGGTGGAATGCCTGGATAAGAAGCAGTCAAACCTTGTGGTCTTATCTGGATAAGAGGCACAACTGGCCTATGTCGTGTAGGCAGTTTGGCCTTGTGGTTTTGCGAAGGAAGCAGTTAAGGGGGAATCTATCCCTGGTCAGTCTAAGGGGAAGCTTTAACAACTCTTTAATATAGAGAGGCTGGGGGTGGAGGCTAGCGGATGAGGGTCCTGTTACTTCAATCAAACTACGTTTTTAAACTCTCCACATCTCAACTATAACATACCTAAATAAGAACAGCTAGTAAGACAGCAAAATATATTAAGCACTTATTATGGGCCAGACCCCATTCTAAGCATTTTTCATGTACTAACTTATTTAATCATCACAACAATCCCATGAGGCAGATACTATGATCATCCCTATCTTTCAGAGGGGGAAACTAAGGCACACAAAGTAACTAGTCCAATGTTAACACATTTAATACATAGCAGGGTCAGATCAAACTAAGGTCTTCTAGCTTCAGAGCCTGCATTCCTAATAACTATACTAAGCTAAGTCACTTAAATCAACATCAAGTTTTCTCTCTCAGGTCTTTCTCCCCAATAAAGAGGCAGGTATTTTACTCAAGCTGGAAAGTAGGAATCATCTTTGATTCCTCCTTTTCCTTCACTGCCCATACCAGCAAGTTGTCAATTCTACCTCCAAAACCCAGCCTCATCCGCATCCCCAATGTAGCCTGTATTGCAGAGAACATCCCCAAAACCAGTCTATCCACCTGTGCTCGCACATACAGTCCCCTAAATCCGCTCAGCAACAAAAGAGATGTCCTTAAAACAAATCAGTTCATAACCACTGAATTATTTTTTGTGATTCATAACCACTGAATAGCTTTTTCTCACTCTGAGGATAAAAATCCACAAGTCTTCTGGAAGCATGAAAATTAATAAACAGAAACCTCATTTAAAATGGAGTCGGAAGGCTAGAAGGGGGAACTCTCCCAGCTCCTGTCACTCAGCACACACTACTAACCCCAATATGAAGAGACATACCTTGAATTTTCAACAGGAAGTGATACTACTTTACTACCTCAGCAGGAGCAAGAAAAGATTGCTCCTTGCCCAGGGCCAGCTCAGCCAATGGGAGATGACCATAACTGAGCCAATGAAATCCACTTTACTTTGAACCTCTAGTTTCTTCCAGGGGACTCTTCCTTTGCAATAGCCCTGTCCAACGGGCATTCCTCTTTTAAAAGTTTCTCTGGGGGCCGGCCGAGTGGCACATTGGTTAAGCGCTGGTTTTGGGATGCCAGCGGCCCCGGTTCGGATCCCACATGAGGGCCAGTGACACTGCCCTCTACAGCTAACAGCAGCTCCACCTGGAGCTGGGCTGCGCGAGCCCCGGTGATGGTGTGGGCTGCAGCCCCTGCTGCAGTGGGCTGCCATAGGCTACAGTGAGTGGCCGGCAGCCAGCGTGAGCGGCTGGCAGCCAAGCGTGAGCTCCCAATAGCCGCGGTGAGCGACATCCAGAGGCCGGCGACCGATCTGCCTCATCCGGGAAGAGCGCAATGACGATACCAACAGTGAAGCAACATCCTCCGCAACTAAACTGAAGAACAAAAAGACAGCAACTTGTCTGTTCCCCTTCCCCGATTCCCCAACGCTGTTGTTCCCCTCCGCCAATTCCCCAATAAAAATCTTTAAAAAAAAAAAAAAAAAAAAGTTTCTCTGGATTTGCAGATGGTTCTACATTAGATACCATGTCCCGAATTGCCATTCTTTGTTGTCCATTTTGCTGGAGATATATCTGCCTGTCCATTTGTTTAAGGTCAACAAAACTTCCATTTTATCTCTAAACCTGCATCTTGAGCCACTCTTCCCCATTACTCACTTTGCCCCAGCCACATGTTTGTTTGTTTGTTTTTCAAATGTATTTAAAGTTCTCCAAAGACAATGACAAATAAATCTGCATGACCTTTTGTTTGGAATATACACAGCACTGCCCCTTTCAGTTAGCATGGACATAGCATGACTATAATTATAAAATGTTCAGGTTCCTGTCATCTTAGAGCTCAGTGCCTAGCCTTCTCCCTCTTTACCCCACATTCACATCCCTGTTTATGTTTCTACTTATCAGAAAAAGGCCCCAAATCCACCAAATAACCAGCAACATAGTTTCCAGAATGTAGAATGATCACCTCCTGAAAGAAAGGTAAATAATGAAACACAACAGAAGAGACTATAAGATATACATTATCCTTTTAACCCTCCTTCCATTGACTCTTTCCCCTCCCCAAAAGACCAAAAGGCCGGGGTAAAAAGACTATGACAAAGCAATAATTTGAGCAAGTTAACATAAGATCCTAAAAAGAAAATTAAGGGCCAGCCCAGTGGCTCAGTGGCTCAGTTGGTTAAGAGCTCGCTCAAGAGTACGAGCTGAGCTCTGAGTAACAGCAGTTTGATGCCCAGCCCGAGCTGAGCTGAGCTGCTGCTAAGCTGCCAACAGGTGGCAGGATGGCTCAGCTTAAAAGAAAAAATTAAGGGGTCAGCCAAGTGGCTCAATTGGTTAAGAGTGCAAGCTCTGAGCAACAGGGTTGCCAGTTCGATTCCCATTGGGCCAGTGACCTGTACCCAAGCTGAGCTGCCACTGAGCCGCCAACAGGTGGTAGGATGGCTCAGCTGGTGAGAGCATGTGCTCCTAACAACAAGGTTGTGGGTTAGACTCCTGCATGGGACTAAGATTGAACATGGCGCCTTGAGCTTAGTGGCCGCGAGCTGCTGACTGACAGCCAGATGGCGACTGGACATCTAGCTGAGCCCTTAACAACTACGATTGAAGGACAACTTGGCTATTTCCCTTCCCCAATTCCCCAACACTGTTCCCCTTCCCCAATAAAAAATCTTTAAATAAATAAATAAATAAATAAATAAAAAGATACCTTCTTTAGGATCTTAGAATACGGGCAGCACATAAATATTTGTTGATTTGATTTGCAACAATGGAAAGAAAGTTAAATATCAGTTGGAATCGGCCTATCAATCAATATTTGTAATTTAATAGGAAGGACTGGCAGCCGGGTTCCCCACTCTCAAAAATACCAAAATATCTACAATTGCTATCTGATGTACTTACTGGCATCATCCATGAACTCAAAGTCACTTCCTAGTTCAGAACTTGAAAAGTGATACTGATCCGGGTCAGCCAGGGCACTCAACAGGATCAACAGTACCACAGCATTGATGATCTGCAATAAGAAAGAAAAAAAAATTAAGCAATATACCTAACATAAAATCCTTATAAAAGGAAATTATACTGACCACATGGAATTTAACTTCCACAGAGACTTCACTTTTAGCACTACGCTCCACCAATGGTGGGCAGGCAAACATTCCCAAGGTTGAAACACTGCCAGCTCGCTTGGATGCAGCCAAGGAAGGGCACGTGTGTGGATCAGTGGCCAGATGATGGCTGGATTTCGCCTGCCCCCTCAAGCCAGCACCGTAGAGCAGTGAACAACAGGCACAAACATGCAACAGCCCTGACATCAGTACCCACAAAAACTCTTGTTAGCCACATATGCTCTAATGAGCAACCACAAGTTTTTGTAGGTGAGAAAACATTTTTCATAGGTTCAATTAGAGCTTTGAGACCATCTAGGAAAGTGTCAGAAAATGAATGCAAACCTACTTAGTGGCAAAGCCAGCATCCTTACTCCTGCAGTAGCTCACATGAGCCCCTTTCTGTCCTAGGCCTACATTTCTGTTTCTAGAAATTGATGAATACATTTCCTTTGGGTACTTCAAACTCAGTCTAAGCAGAAATCATCTTCCTTAACATTTCCCACCTCTGCTCCTCTTTTTCTGTTCCCTATCTAACAAAATAGCATCACCATTAATAATTAAAAGTGGAGGGCCGGCCGAGTGGCACATTGGTTAAGAGCTGGTTTGGGACGCCAGCAGCCGTGGTTCGGATCCCATATGTGAGGGACAGTGACACTGCTCTCTACAGCTAACAACAGCTCCACCTGGAGCTGGGCTGTGCAAGCCCTGGCAACGGTGTAGGCTGCAGCCCCTGCTGCAGTGGGCTGCCATAGGCTACAGTGAGTGGCCGGCAGCCAGCATGAGTGGCTGGCAACCAGCGTGAGCGGCTGGCAACCAGCATGAGCTGCCAATAGCCGTGGTGAGCGACATCCAGAGGCCGGCAACCGATCTGATCTGCCTCATCCGGGAAGAGTGCAGTGTCGATACCAACATGGGCCAGTGAAGCAACGTCCTCTGCAACTAGACTGGAGAACAAAAAGACAGCAACTTGTCTGGTCCCCTCCCCCAATTCCCCAATAAAATATTTAAAAATAATAATAATAATAATTAAAAGTGGAAAACACTCAGGCACTATGCTAAGTGCTTTATGTAGACGCCCTCTCTTAAGCCCTTCAATAGTCTAATGAAGTAGGCGCTAACTTGTCCCATTTTATAGATGAGAAAAATGAGGCTCAAGGGTTAACATTGCCCAAGATCAGGCAGCTAATAAATCGTGGAAATGAGATTTGAATCTAGAAATTTCAATTTCAAAACCTAATCTCTTCAAATCTCCTATAATACTTGAAAGCTGACTATCTTTGGACTTTCTACCTTTCTTATCCCCTCCATCCAACCAACTGCAAAATTCTGACCATTTTACTTCTGTATTTCTACTTCCTTTATTCTTCCTAACTGCTCTTGCTGCATACTATGCACATGTACCAACAGTGATGGGCTGAGACTGGATTGTTATTCCTCCTTTTTTCTGGGTTTAGAAACTTGATAGAGCTCTGTTTTACTCTTGTCAACGTGGAAAGAAAAGATTAATAATCTTTAAAAACATAAAATTCTATAAAAATCATATTTGGAAATACCTATTTACAGGAAAGGTTCAAATAGCCAGGTTATTTGTTTGACAAAATAATCCACCTGGGAATCCATTTATAAATGGCAATGCCAAGTGGTTAGGATTATTTTAAGATTTGTAATAACTTTTTCCTTCCTCTATCTTCCAAATTTCCCACTATGGTCTGACTGCTTTTGGGGGGAGATATAGATATAGCAATTTCGCAGAGCATGCATCTATAACTAATTTAAATAAATACTGTAAACATGAACATATGGTTAAAAAATTTTTTTGAGGGGGCAAGTAGAGTTAAGGGTTGGCATGGGATGTCAGCTCTGAGCAGCAAGGCCCCAGTTCAGATCCCACATGAGGGCCAGTGACACTGAGCCCTCTACAGCTAATACGGTAAACAACAGCTTGACCTGGAGCTAGGCTGCCATGAATCGCTGGTTAAGGCGTAGTCTGCAGCCCCTGCTGCAGTGAGCTACCATGAGTGGCCCGCAACCAGAGTGAGCAGCA
This sequence comes from Aselliscus stoliczkanus, assembly GCA_033961575.1. Lineage (NCBI taxonomy): Eukaryota > Metazoa > Chordata > Mammalia > Chiroptera > Hipposideridae > Aselliscus > Aselliscus stoliczkanus. Next base: position 34,147,054 of record CM066731.1, read on the forward strand.
GCCGTGGGCGGCCATCCAATGACCAGTGACCGACTGCCTCAGCTGGGAAGAGCGCAATGATCACAATACAAACGTGGGCCAGTGAAGCGAAGTCCTCCACAGCCATACTGAAGAACAAAAAGGAGAGCAACTTGTCTGTTCCCCTTCCCTGATTCCCCAATGCTGTTCCTCCTCTCCCCCAATTCTCCAATAAAATCTTAAAAAAAAAAAAAAAAAAGAGGGCCGGCCGAGTGGTGCAGTGGTTAAGTGCTGGCTTGGGAAGCCAGAGGCCCCAGTTCATGTTCCACATGTGAGGGCCAGTGACACTGCCCTCAAAAAAAAAAAAAGAACTACCCATTTCTTGTTTCTCTCCAAAGATCAAAAAAACTTCATGGTACATTTTAAAGAATGCGTGATTACCAAAATTCAAGTGAAAGAAAACTTTTTTGGAACATACCTAAGGCTTAACAAAAGGTACAAGCTAGTCCCACAACTGGCACATGACGTTTAGCAAAGATATTCTTTGATAACCTGTCAAGTTTTCTTGGTATTTCGTTCCCTCCATTCTCTTATCTTTGGAAAAGGCAGTCCAAAGATTGTAGACTAAAATAAAATCAGATGAAATAGCCTCAGAAGATGTTTTGAAAAAAAGTGAAGCAGCATAGAAAGGCAATGTACTTGTTACCATAATGGGGTCGGTTTTAAGGATGAAAAGGAAAAACATACATTTGGGATTCATGGGCTGTGCTTTCATGAAGGGTTGAGGAGTAGGAAGGATAAGAGAAGAAAAGGGGAGGTGGTACAGTGTATCTGGTTACAGAAATATGGCCCAGATTTAGATTGTATTCTAAGTGTAATCAGACACCAGTGGAGAATATTAAGGAAAGGAAGAATGTGATCTGATTAAGGTAAGTGGCATATAATAGCCATTCAAATTAGTTACCTTATCTCTTCACACCTGAACAAGAGCTATATAAAAGCTCTTGGCTGGCATCAGAAAATTACCTGGTTTCCAGATCTTCTGAGCCAGTGTGTTTGTTATGCAGCTGCTTTTCTGTCCTTTCAGTTTCAACAGACCTACCACCTCTTAATCAGCTTGTTATATTATCCCCTTGCCTGGCTTACTTATCATAATACATTTACTAATTGCCTACAGTAGATCAGGTATTTGATAAGTGCTTAGGAAGAACTCCCCAGCACTCAGAATATAAGGTTAAGTAAGTCATGGACCCAATAACACAAAGCATAAAGCAGTACATACAAGAAGAGTTCAGAGAAAGAACAAGGAAAGTTCAGAAAAAGACACGACTGAAGCCTGAGGCTGAGATGGGGCCACTGGGAGGTGCAATGAAGATGGTAATGTTTGGACAGGAGCTGGAAAGATGAGGTTTTAGAACCTCAGAGGCATAAAAAAGAACAAGTTCAAGTATGACTAAGGCCACTGGGACAGGGGCCTGTACTGAAAATAGCAAGTAGTTCAATTTGGTTGGAACATAATATACGGACGGAAGTGTTCGGAAATGAAAGTAGAAACTAGAAACCAGATAGTGGAAGGTCCTCAAAGCCAGGATAGTAATTTGGGACTTTATTCAAATAGTTAATGAAGATGCCTAAAAGGTTTTTGAGGTGGGATATGACATGATATGATTAGAGCTATGTCATTAGGAAGTTCAAGCTTGGAAGAGGCCAGGAGGTTAAAATGGAGGCAGGAAACCAGTCTGGTGACTATTGCAACAGTCTGGCTGAGAGCTAATTAGGGTTTTATTCACTCATCTCCAATTTTCATGCCAACCCTGTAAGACTGTGATCTTCCGTGTTAGTTTGAGAGGTTAAATGACTTTACCTTAGGTCCTGTGTGTTGAAGAGCCATGGTTTGAACCCCAACGCCTTTCCACATGGAGGCGGAATTATTAGACTTAGAAAGTAGCTAGATGCAAAGATAAAGGAAAGCACACAAGACTCTGAGATTTCAAGTCTTATCATCATCAGAAAGAAGGAAGACCATTTGAAGGATTAGGAAAAATACGTGTAGAATGTCCAAATAATCATGTTTTTTTATCTTGTGCATCTGGCCTCTAATTCTTTCTTTGATACTCAAGCCTGCCCTCTGTTTTTCTGTTTGGCTACTCAAGTCCTGACAGCCTGATGTCTAGTCTTATGTGCATTCCTGCTCTCTCCTGCTCAGTCTCTGACCATGTCACATCATTCCTGACAACAGAGTTCTGACTACTGGTTTGGTGTGTTCGTCTCACTCCAGAGTGAGTCCTGGTTCCTATACTTACATGCTCTAGTAACTATAGTCTGCTCCTATACCTCTAGTCCTATGTCCCTACTATCTGTGCTCATAAGCCAGAGACCACAGTCCTGGGGCAGAGTCCCCTTCCGGGTGCCCTTGTTCTTTGTGAGACAGTCCAGAAAAAGGAGGCATAGATAGAACTAAGATGGTATGGTAGGGTCATTATACATCACAAATGACTCATCATTTTGCTCTTTTAATCACAGAGTGAATGTTTCATAATAGGAGGTATGTGTCGACAATTTACTGTATTATTATGTAAAACCTGAATTGTTGGATGGGAATTTGGCACACCACAGATGATGTAAATTCAGTGGGGTGACAGGGTGATCCGGGAGGACCTAGGTCTGTGCAAAGGGGTGGGGGGTGAGGGTGGAACTAGCCATGGAAACAACTAAACACTGTCAGATGGAAAAGGTCAAATACAAGTCAAAGACCCAAGAACATTGGATAAGAAGCATTTCCCGAAAGAGAGAAAATGGAAATCACCCAATCATCCATTCTGACCAAGAATTAAATGTTACCACAAATGAGTACCAAGATGATAAGACTTGCCAGGAGAAGATTATGTAATGGCCACGGCTAATCTAAATGAAAAGAAAGAGAGGGCATGTTTATTTTGTCATTCAGTTAATGCTCACTTGCATTTGGACTTTTCTTTGTCTGTTTTGGTAGGTTGTGTACAAACTGTTCCTATTTTATTTACAAAATGTTCCTTTGGTGTCACATGTTTTTTCCTTGTTTTTGAGGATTACTTCCATATGTAAATAAATTCAACTTCTATCCAATTACTTAAGTGGTGTTTAGGCCCTTATATTTTCTTCTGAGATTCAAAGTGCTCTTCACCCATATGTCAGATATCAGATCTTAAATGAACAGTGAGATATGCAGCTAAGTCTAAACCATAAAAATGTACAATTAAATTACCAGCTCATGGGCTGGCTGAGTGGCCCAGTGGTTAAGCGCTGGCTTTGGAAGCCAGCGGCCCCCGTTCGGGTCCCACATATCAGGGCTAGTGACCCTGCCCTCAAAATACATAAATATATAAATGGGGAAAAAAAAAAAAAAAAAAAAAAGACCAGCACACTTTTTAAAAACCTCAATAAAAGAAACTTAAGAACGCTCAAACCAAGAGATAGTAATGACTCAATAAACAGAAATTGGCACAGAAAGATGTGTCCAAAAATGATCGCTGCAGACTTACCTATAATGAAAACTTGAAATAAAGTAGAATGCCTAAATAATACTATAACCAAATAACAGAATCCTAAGTAAACATTAAAAATCACATTCAAAAAAAAAATTTTTTTTTTTTTAAAGATTTTATTGGGGAATTGGGGGAGGGGAACAGACAAGTTGCTGTCTTTTGGTTCTTCAGTCTAGTTGCAGAGGACGTTGCTTCACTGGCCCCTGTTGGTATTGTCATTGCATTCTTCCCAGATGAGGCAGATCGGTCACCAGCCTCTGGATGGTCGCTTACTGCAGCTGTTGGCAGCTCATGCTGGCTGCCAGCTGCTCACGCTGGCTGCCGGCTACTCACTGTAGCCTATGGCAGCCTACTGAAGCAAGGGCTGCAGCCTACACCGTCACCTGGGCTCGCACAGCCCAGCTCCAGGTGGAGCTGTTGTTAGCTGTAGAGAGCAGGGTCACTGGCCCTCATATGTGGGATACGAACTGGGGCCATTGGGATCCCAAAACCAGCTCTTAACCAATAAGCCACTCGGCCGGCCCTCAAAAAATATTAATGACAAGAAAACATTCAAGGTATAATGTTAAATGAAAACTGCAGTCTAAAAATGTTACATGATTCTAATTTTATTATGTATATTTGTAATATGCTCACATGTATAAATAACAGACTAAAAACACTAAAACGTACAATGATATAAACCAGGCGGTAGGTGTGCAGATGACTTGTACCTTTAATTATCTTTATATCTTTTTGTATTTTCCAGAGTGTCTATCTTGAGTATAATTGCATTTAAAGTCCAGAAAAATTATTTAAAGCTTCAAAAATATTTTTAATATAAAATATGTTAAAGAATTATTATCAGACCTGATTTAAAAGAAACAATTAGTAGTAAGAAGATGACCAATAACAAACAAATATGACTGGGCATTCAAGTCAAAACTTGGAAATAGGTTTATTGGGAGAAATGTCAGAGTAAAATGGAGTAATAATAATTAACGGATCTGCCACTTCCAATAATGGTGAACTAGGTAATACAAACCAATCTCTTCGCTGAGGACTGCTAGAAAATCTGGACAAAATGTAAACAAATGTCTGTGAGAAGGCGTTAGATAGCTAACAAGGAAGTGAAGAAATACTGGGGCCAAGATCCAGTACAAGGCAGAAATACTTCTGAGGACATTTGTTGATTTCAGGAAAAATGGAGGAAAGTTAAGAGCCCGAGCAGCACACTGATAGTCTTGCTGAGACAGGGTGTGAAAGGCTGGAGTTCAGGGTTTGCTGGGCAGTAATGGAGGGCAGAATTCCTCAGGACTTTGCCATTAACAACCTAAAGGGTTAAGTAAGGTGAACCATAGGAGTAAGGTGAACCAGAAGTAGACAAGCCTGTATAGGGACACAGCCCAGCTTTGTATCATCTGAATCCTGAGATTGGACTAAGGGTACTCCCAGATGCTAGACCCTGTAAGAAGCTATTATAATCCTTGATGGAGAAAGACACCATCCTATATCTCAAATTATTTCTTCAATTTTTCAAATACAATTTCCATAACACAAGAAACCAAAGACACTAAGAACAAGAACCAGCAGAAACAACAGACAATAGAAAGAGGCCATAGGTGCTCTAGCTATTGAAGTTAATAGGCAAACCCCTTAAAGTGACTGTGTTTCCGATCCTGCAGGAGATAAGGAAAAAAACACAGAATAAGAACTAGGGAACTAGGATCACTCACACACACACGCAAATGGACATGGCAGATGTGAAAAGAATAAAGAGAAACTCGAATGAAAAAATACAGGGCCGGCCGAGTGGTGAGTTGGTTAAGAGTTGGCTTGAGTCGAAGGATCAAGGGCAGTTCTATAAAATATTGGCTGGTAAAGATCCAGTGACATTTAATATCTTTTTTTAGCTTTTGTTGCACATTATGATAGATGTTCATCACAACATTTTTAAAGATTGGCGGGCCAAGAAATGATTGATTGATTGATTGATTGATTAGAGGGCAGTGTCCTCATATGTGGGACCTGAACCGGGGAAGCCAGCGCTTAACCACCGTGCCACTTGGCCGGCCCAAGATATGATTTAAAGATTGCCATTAAAGCTGTCTTGTTAATATCAATCTTTCTGGGACCCACTTTTTTTTTTTTTTTTTTTTTAAAGATTTTATTGGGGAATTGGCAGAGGGGAACAGCGTTGGGGAATCGGGGAAGGGGAACAGACAAGTTGCTGTCTTTTTGTTCTTCAGTTTAGTTGCGGAGGATGTTGCTTCACTGTTGGTATCGTCATTGCGCTCTTCCCGGATGAGGCAGATCGGTCGCTGGCCTCTGGATGTCGCTCATCGCGGCTATTGGCAGCTCACGCTTGGCTGCCAGCCGCTCATGCTGGCTGCGGGCCACTCACTGCAGCCTATGGCAGCCCACTGCAGCAGGGGCTGCAGCCCACACCATCACCGGGGCTCGCACAGCCCAGCTCCAGATGGAGCTGTTGTTAGCTGTAGAGGGCAGTGTAACTGGCCCTCATGTGGGATCCGAACCGGGGCCGCCGGCATCCCAAAACCAGCGCTTAACCAATGCGCCACTCGGCCGGCCCACCCACTTTTAATATACTGCGTAGCTAACTTAACTAACAAAGCATCAAGTATTAAAGTTGTTAACATGAGTTTTTAAGTTGTGGAAGCTATTCATCAAAGGGCAGTCTCTACTGTGAGAGAAAAAGTTTAAGCAGTAAAATGGAAGTTGTACCTTTATTAGACCCTCATTTCAATAGGCAAATTTGAACAATGTACAGCAGAGGGCAGGCCGATTGGCGCATTGGCTAAGAGATGGCTTGAGACGCCAGCGACCCCGGTTCGGATCCCACATATGAGGGCCAATGACACTGCCCTCTACAGCTAACAACAACAGCTCCACCTGGAGCTGGGCTGTAGGCTGCAGCCCGTGCTGTAGTGGGCTGCCATAGGCTACAGTGAGTGGCCGGCAGCCAGTGTGAGCTGCCAATAGCCACGGTGAGCGACCATCCAGAGGCCAGCGACCAATCTGCCTCATCCAGGAAGAGCGCAATGATGATACCAACATGGGCCAGTGAAGCAACGTCCTCCGCAACTAGACTGGAAGAAAAGACAGCAACTTGTCTGTTCCCCTTCCCCGATTCTCCAACGCTGTTCCCCTCCCCCAACTCCCCAATAAAATCTTTAAAAAAAGAAAAATGTACAGCAGAGTTTTTTTATTTTTTATCCCAAATTCAATGAGGTCTTTCTGACTAAACCTGCAGCCCACAGTGCCATTCTTTTAGCATGTCTTCCTCATAGGTGATGAAGTAAATCAAGAAACTACTACACATACCATTTGATATTATTGAAACAGTTTTGCCTCCCATATTACACCATTTTACAGATGACTCTGACTTCAGAGAAACCCTGATCAAGTGCGTATGGTTTTCAGCTGAGATACAAACATTGGTCCTTTGATTCTACATACCATACATGCTCCTTCCAGTAACCCAGACCCCTCCCTGGAAGTCACATTCCATTCACAAGCCCTGGCCAACTCTGCCAACCAGTCCTCTGGCAGCCGTCTCAGGATTCTTTTCAAGGGAGTGTTCCAGACAGCCACTTTCAATGCGACAGGAAGATCGGCAAGCAAAATGCAACAGATTTGCCACCTCAGCAGCAGCACTCGAAGTATCTCTGAATGGTATTGGTTGGGTTCTGATCTTCATTCTCAGGCTGAGACGTCGTTATATACTCTAAGAATACAGGGACCTGATGATTAATGGTAAAGATATCTGGACAGTGGACAGGAGGCAAAGGATGGCCCCTAACAGAGGCCAGAAAGAGGAATGTTGTCCAAATGGCCTCTGAGAAACTCGGGAGTGGGGGTGGGCATGAATGAGAAGAATAAGTATGTCTTAAAAAAACATTCTGGATCTGTGAATGTGAAGAGATAGGCCCAGCCCAGAGCATAGATTAGGATGGACTATCGAGACCTAAACTCTGTTCATAAAAAAAGTATCAAGGGCCGGCCGAGTGGCGCCGTGGTTAAGCGCTGGCTTAGGACACCAGCAGCCCCAGTTCGGTCCCACATATGAGGGCCAGTGACACTGCCCTCAAAGAAAAAGGAAAAAAAAAAAGTATCAAGTATTAGAGGATTAGAAGCCTGGCATCTGGAACAGAGAAAATATAAAGTGCAAAATGGCTAAATTAATTTTGTAGTGCAACAAATCTGGTGCTCTTTGTGCTCTAATATGTTCTATTCATTAGGTTTATTACTCCCTATTTGTAACCATCCTATTCCAACAACTTGGGACTATCATAAACATACTTTCAAAGACTGAAGCGATTGTATCACTACTTCCTGTTTAGTTGTAATATATAGAATACTTCATTCCTGTAGCTGTTCACCAGACGTGAAACTCATAAAACAGAATGTCTTTACTAATGAAAGTGAAGACATAGTACAGATACGCATATAACCATTAGAATATAAATTTTGCATTCCATTCAAGTTTTGTTATATTGTACTTTTAGAGTTAAAATTTTCTAACAGAAGAGCAATATTCAATACATCCCAAAACAAAATCAAATTTGGAAATTAAAGATAAAATATTTACATGTCTAAAATTGAAAGTTTGCAATTCTAAAATAAAATCTATTAAAGTTAACTTCTTAAAAAGACAACTATCAAATTAAAATCAAATCCAATGATAATCCAACCATCTCCCAGACACAGAAATGTTTTGTAATCATAATGCTAAATTGTTGAATAAAGCTTTCTCTTTTCCATTTATAAAATATATGCCGTAAGTAGTCATTACTATGAATCTAGGTAGGTAATGGAACATTCTTGAAGGTGGTATCAACATCTAATATTGTTACTATAATATCATTTAAAAGAAAAAAGTATCAGGTTACTTCAAAAGTAAATGGCCTTGGTGGTTGAGCACTGGCTTGGGACACCAGTGGCCCCGGTTCAGATTCTACATGTGAGGGCCAGTGACACTGCCCTCAAAAAATTACAAAAAAAAAGTAGATGGCCTCTGCAAATCATTTTTAGCAGCTATTGTCTAAGTAAATTAAGAAGATTACCTAGTAAATTATTGTTACTAATTAGATACATAAATATCTTTAATATTCTATTCCTGTTTATATTCATACTTTAGAATAAATATTAAGATTAGTATTTGAAGAACTCCCATTTAATTTCTAAACTGCTGATGGGGGGAAAAAACAGGCAAAGAAATATTCTCAGGTAAAAATATCAAAAGAATCCGAGTCTCCTATTGTAATTTACTAACTTAATTTTTAAAACATTTTCACAAAAGCTCTATGGCATTTCTCTGTTATTAATTTAAAGTTTGTTCCTTATAACTAACTAGACTTTGGTTCTTATCACCAAGCCATCAGTTACTTACTTATTCCACTCAGTATCTTTTTTTGTTTGTTTGTTTGTTTGTTTTTGAAGGCAGCATCACTGGCCCTAGTATGTGGGACTGAACCGGGGCCACTGGCTTTCCAAACCAGCGCTTAACCACCGCGCCACTCGGCCGGCCCTCCACTCAGTATCTTTTGAAGAAATAAAAACTAATAGTCAAAGTTTTAACAATACAGGCAAGATTCTAAGAAAAGTAGTTCAGGGCCGGCCAAGTGGCTCCTTGGTTAAGAGTTGGCTTGGGAGCACGAGCTCTGAGCAGCAGGGCCCTGGTTCAGATCCCACATATGAGGGCCAGTGACACTGCATCCTCTACAGCTAAGATGGTAAACAACAGCTCGACCTGGAGCTGGACTGTCGACCTGGAGCTGGGCTGCTGAGTCGCCAGCGACAGTGTAGGCTGCAGCCCCTGCTGCAGTGGGCTGCCATGAGCTACCGTGAGTGGCCGGCAGCCAGCGTGAGCAGCCGTCCAATGGCTGGCAAGCGACTGCCTCACCTGGGAAGATCGCAATGATAATACCAACATGGGTCAGTGAAGCAACATCCTCTACAATTAGACTGAAGAACAAAAGGACAGCAACTTGTCTGTTCCCCTCTCCCAATTCCCAATAAAATCTTTTTTTTTTTTTGAGGGCAATGTCACTGGCCCTCATATGTGGGACCCAAACCAGGACTGCTGGCTTCCCAAGCCAGGGCTTAACTACCACGCCACTCAACCGACCCCACCGTATAAAATCTTTAAAACAAAAATAAAAAACTTTGGGGCACTGACAAGATCTTATCTCTAGTCCAGGAAGATTGAGTGCTCACTAAAAAAAGGCCTAATTCTGATGCATCCCATCTGGTCTTCCATAGGTGACCCCATAAGTGCTCCTTGTTTTCCAACCTATAATGCCTCCACTTTTGCAACACTTAAGCCTTCTATTGTTAGTCAACACAAATGTCTGTACCTACCATGTGCCGCATATTATTGCTTCACCATCTCCGCACAAGCCATGTAATTTTAACAGCTCAAGGTTAATAAAAGAAAGAAGTAAGCTCCATCTTATTTTTACTAATAACTTTTTTTTTAAAGATTTTATTGGGGAATTGGGGGAGGGAAACAGACAAGTTGCTGTCCTTTCGTTCTTCAGTCTATTTGTGGAGGATGTCGCTTCACTGGCCCATGTTGGTATTGTGATCATTGCTGTCTTCCCGGGTAAGGCAGATCGGTTGTCAGCCACTGGACAGCCACTCATGGCGGCTCTTGGCAGCTCACGCCAGCTGCTGGCTGCCTGCCACTCAGAGTTATCTCACGGCAGCCCACTGCAGCCCTGCTGCAGCCTACACCATCAGGCGACTCACGGAAGCCCAGCTCCAGGTCGAGCTGTTGTTCACCATCTTAGCTGTAGAAGGCACAGCGTCACTGGCCCATGTGGGATCCAAACTGGGGCCGTGCTGCTCAGAGCTGGCATCCCAAGCCAACTCTTAACCAACGCGCCATTTGGCCAGCCCTTACTAATCATTTGATATTGTATTTCCTCAAACATTTTTTTTTTTTCTTTTTGAGGGCAGTGTCACTGGCCCTCATATGTGGGACCGAACCAGGGCCACTGGCTTTCCAAGCCAGCGCTTAACCACTGCGCCACTCGGCCGGCCCTTCCTCAAACATTTTTTTGGCCCCTACAGATTTCTCTGAGAAATAATTCTTCCTTGGAAGTTGCAACTGCCAAGAGGCCCTTCTAAACCTTTAAAGGTTTGTCAAGAGCAACTGAAGTGTTATCTTTCCTTAATTTTTATTTTGCTTTAAGCAAAATGGGTTAACCAGTTTATAGCTCTTTAAGAATTCTTATCAAGGCTCCAGAAGTCCTACTAAAAGCCAAAGGGGCTGAGAAGAGGACAACGCAGTGAATTACACTCCTGGGGTTCATACTTTATTTCTACCAGTATCCCTTTATGAACACTAATACATATATCTGCCCCAAGGGTGTAGGGTGGGAAGGGAAATCTGTGGCCTCTTCTTTCTTGGCAAGATTCAAAGTAATCTGAGAAAACAAATACATTACCCATGTAGTTAAACATAACACACATCATAGTACAAAACTCATGTTAACAACTTTAATACTTGATGCTTTGTTAGTTAAGTTAGCTACGTAGTATATTTAAAGTGGGTCCCAGAAAGATTGATATTAACAAGACAGCTTTAATGGCAATCTTTTAAATCATTTCTTGGGCCGGCCAAGTGGCACGGTGGTTAAGTGCTGGCTTGGGAAGCCAGCGACCCCGGTTCAGGTCCCACATATGAGGGCCAGTGACACTGCCCTCTAAATAAATAAAAAATAAATAAATAAATAAATAATCTCTTGGCCAGCCAGTCTTTAAAATGTTCTGATGAACATCTATCATAATGTGCAACAAAAGCTAAAAAAGACATTAAACGTCACTGAATCTTTACCAGCCCATATTTTATAGAACTGCCCTTGATCCTTCGTATAAGCAAGGTGTGGAGGGAGGAGGTACCTGTACTTTTTAAAAACAGCTCATTAGAGGTCTGGCCAAGTGGCACACTGGTTGAGAGGTGGCTTGGGAAGTCAGCTCTGAGCAGCAGGGCCACCGGTTCGGATCCCATATTAGGGCCAGTGACGCTGTGCCTTCTACAGTTAAGATGGTGAACAACAGCTCAACCTGGAGCGGGGCTGCCATGAGTTGCCGGTGATGGTGTAGGCTGCAGTGGGACTGCAATGGGCTGCCATAAGCTACCGTGAGTGGCTGGCAGCCAGCATGTGCAGCTGGCAGCCAGCCTGAGCTGCCATGAGCCACCGTAAGCGGTCGTCCAATGGCCAGCGAACGACTGCCTCACCCAGTAAGAGAGCAATGATCACAATACCAACATGGGCCAGTGAAGCGACATTCTTCACATCTAGACTGAAGAACAAAAGGACAGCAACTTGTCTGTTCCCATTCCCCAACGCTCTTCCCCTTCCCCAATAAAAATCTTTAAAACTAAAAAAAAAATAAAAACAGCTCATTGGAGATCTCTCAAAAATCCAGTACCCTTCACTCTCCAAATATATTTGATTCCTGAATTCAGATGGAGAAAGTCTGGGCGCAGTGGTTAAGCTCTGGCTTGGGATGCCAGCGACCCCGGTTCGGATCCCACATATGAGGGCCAGTGACACTGCCCTCTACAGCTAACAACAGCTCCACCTGGAGCTGGGCTGTGCAAGCCCCGGCGATGGTGTAGGCTGCAGCCCCTGCTGCAGTGGGCTGCCATAGGCTACAGTGAATGGCCAGCAGCCAGCATGAGCGGCTGGCAGCCAGCGAGAGCTGCCAATATTCGCGGTGAGCGACATCCAGAGGCCGGTGACCGATTTGCCTCACCGGGAATAGCGCAATGATGATACCAACATAGGCCAGTGAAGCAACATCCTCTGCAACTAGACTGAAGAACAAAAGGACAGCAACTTGTCTGTTCCCCTCCCCCAATAAAATCTTTAAAAAAAAAAGTAAAATAAAATAAAATAAAGGGCTAAGCAGATGGAGAAAGTCTGAATAGCAAGAGAGACTTGTATCATTTACTAACCAATAGAAACTCCCTCCATGTTATTCACACCATTCACACATAAGAGATTTGTGCTGGAAAGAATGGTATCAGTTTTATCTCATATCTGGAGGACTGCAACATTCCCTTTCTAGTTTTCCAGCTATCTAAAACAGCCTGACATTTTAATCTTACTCAAAAACTGCTTTCAGCCTATCAACTCATTCATAACTCTTCAGTGCCTCCCACTACCTACAGAATAATATCCAAACTCTTTAGACTAGTATTTCCGTCTTTTACAATCTAATATAGTAGGGAAAACACTAGGCAATAAGGATTACATAAGTACTATGAATTAGTCCATATTTTGCCCTGGACATATGGATTAAGTTATATAATCTGACAGCTAGAAAGAAACTATTAATCTTAAATGTGCCTGACCCCTAGGGTTGCTTTGAGGTCTAAATAAGAACAAATATGAAAGCCCCCTAAAAATTATCAATCATTCTACAAATACAAGATGTCCGTTTTACTATCTATTTAGTTGTCAGAAAAGTCATGATGCATTTTTGCAACAAAAAACATAGAAAAAATACGTCATGACTTTTCCACCAACCCAACAGTATTACTCCCAGTCAAAAATCAATAGTTATTGCACAAGAACTTCCCAGGATACAATGATTCCCTGTCAGGCTGGAGTACACAAGCAAACTGTGACTTTCAAAGTGAACTGTTATTTGGAAGGCCAGGTCATAAAGCCAATGAGACCACGTACTCTGAGCTCTTTCATGCTTTATAATCTAATATATGGCCAACTATCCTATGAATAGTATCTGGCACACAGAGGCAGTCAGTATATATTTGCTGAATGACTAAGTTCTTAAAATACACTTGGATGATGATTAAAAGGATAATATGCACAAAAGATCACCCATCTCTGGTGTCAATGGCAGATGCTTTCAACTACCAGTACCATTTTTTAAAACACACTAACACCCTCCCCTCCCCCCATAAAACAATGAAAGAAATTACAAGGGAAAAGGTATGCTTTAGTGTGCCAAGAAAAACTCAGGTCCTGAAGGTAAAATATACTTCATAAGAAATGAGGGCTTTAGCCTAGGCATTTTTCATTGTCCTCCAAACATTCTTTCCTCCTCCTCCCAATAAAACTGTCAATTCTCTGGGGAAATTACTCAGCCTTCTGCTCTCAAGCTGGTGCTTTAAGTCAAGTTAATCCTACTACAGCTCATATCCCTCCTAATCTATTGTTCAAGGGCAGGAAAATGTCCGAGACCTAAATTCATCAGTATATTCCAGTCACATAACCCTAGCCTCTGGTGAAGGTATACTGAGGCAACTTAAGCTTGTCAAATCAGAATGAATCTGCAGACTTAGGGCTTAAGTACTGACTGGCAAACATGGCAGCCGTTTGTATCCAAGAAGAGGACAACCTGAAAGGGTAGAGATGGGGAGAGAGGAAATACATGTGGCCCAGCCCACTGTGTTAACTGTTTCAGCCAATTTAAGTTGGCGTGAAACATACAGGTCATGAAATACACAGACCTTCCTGGGATTGAGAGCCAAAGTTTTTAGGAGTAGGATAAAAAGTTCATATTTATGTTTCAAAAAAATACCTCTGAGAACTGGATCAATAATAGACTGTGGAAAGTGGATTATTGATGGCAAGGGTAGAAGCAAAAAGACCAGTTATGAGATTATAATAGCCAAGTAAGGACTAATGAGAGCCTAAATGAGGGAAATGGTAGCAAGAATAAGAATGGAACAGAATAAGGACAGTAATCAGGAGGGAGAGGAAAACTCAATAGGACATGGAGATGGAATGAAGGAAGAGATTAAGGTGACAAGAGGAACAAAGACATCTACAAGTAGCTGGAGAATCTAGATAGATGATGAAAGAGAGACTAAAGCATGGGCAAATTTGGGAAGGGAGTTAATGGATTCAGGTTTAGAATACTAAGTTTTATTGAAGAAAGAGAGGAAACCCCAGACACTATATAGCAATCAGTCTGCTTCCAGTATTTCTATCGTATCATGATCTCTCTAGAAACCAGGACAAGTCAGTCTTCATTCTCTGTTAAGATGAATAAGCATCCTTTCTTGCCTTTCTAAAAATGTTTATAGATATCAAAGGTTATGTATTCGTTCAACTTTTTTTAGGGTAAGTGATTACACTGCCTTTTAAAACAAACATCCAAACCTCTACCTCACATATAATAAAAATATTAATTTGAAATGGATCACAGATATAAAAGCTAAAGCCATAAAGCTTCTGAAGAAAATGTAAGAGAATGTCTTGACAACTTTGCAGTAGGCAGATGTCTTAAAACACAGAAAGTACGAACCATAAGAGAAAAAAAAAATGACAAATTAAACTTCATCAAAATTAAAACTCCTGTTCATGAAAATATACCCATGGGGTAAAGACTGTTCCAGGGCAAGACTGCTAATGAAGCCTCAAGCTAGGTCCAGCTAGATCGGGGCCAGAGATTGCTTCCCACAAATCCCCTCAGAGACTGAATGACAGACCCCTCCCCTATGCCCCAGGCATGCTGGTTCCTAGAACAAGCCCTTGCTCTGCCCCAGGGAAGTATGTAAGGCATTTTCCCCATATCTGGGATGAGTCACGCCCCAGTACCCCTATTCATCCTGCCCTGTTCTATATAATTCTTTAGCAACTGCCAGGTGGTATGGAGGATATCCACAGTCTTGAAGCCGCCCAAGGTGCCTGGTATGTAAGTTCCCTTAAATAGACTCATGATGTAATGCTGGAGTTCAGCTTCTTTCTTTGGTCTCTTGGCCCCAGGATATCTTACTAGCAATACCATTAAGAAAATGACTAAGGGGGGCCAGCCAAGTGGTTTGGTTGGTTAAGAGCGTGAACTCTGAGCAACAGAGTCGCCGGTTCAAATCCCACATGGGCCAGTGAGCTGTGCCCGAGCTAAGATGCCGCTGAGCTGCCAACATGTGGCAGGATGGCTCAGCTGGTGAGAGCACATGCTCCTAACAACAGGTTGTGGGTTTGACTCCTGCATGGGATGGTGGGCTATGCCCACCCGCAACTAGGATTGAACACGGCACTTTGGGCTGAGCGGCTGATGGGCGGCTGGATGGCAACTGGACTTGGAGCTGAACTACCTGTGCCTTCCACAACTAAGAATGAAATACAACAATTTCTTTGGCTGTTCCCCTTCCCCAATTAAAAAAAAAAAAATCTTTAAAAAAAAAAAGAGTAGGCAAGCCACACACTGGGAGAAAATATTCACAAGTATATAATTAACAAAGGACTGATATCCAAAATACATAGAGTTCTTACAAACCAATAAGAAAAAAAGATGAAACCCAATTCTAAAAAATGGGCAATAAATAGCACTTCACAAAGGAAGATATATGATTGGCCAATAGGCAAAGATAAACTGTTCCACATCATTAGTCATAAGGAAATGCAAACTAAAGCCACTTTGAGCTACCACTACAAACCCACCAGAATGGCTCAAATTAAAGACTGACAACACCATGTATTAACAAGGATGTGAAGCAACTGGAACTTCATTCATTGCTGGTTGAAGTGTAAAATGGCAGAACTGCTTTGGAAAACTGGTTGGCAGTTTCTTATAAAGTTAAACATACATCTACTCAATGACAAGCAATTCTACTGCTAGGTATTTACTCAAGAGAAATAAAAACATATGTGCCCACAAAAAGTCTTGTGCAAGAATGTTCAGAGTAGCAACTGAAAACAATCCTAATGCCTATCATCTGGCAAATGGGTAAACAAATTGTGGTATATTCATACAATAAAATAATACTCAGCAATAAAAAGGAACAAGCTACTAATACACTCTAACAACATAAAGGATTATGCTAAGTGAAAGAAACCTGATATAAAAGAATACATGCAGTATAATTCCACTTATACAAATAGGTAAAACTTACCTGTGGAGTGAGGATGTGTGTGGTGAGGACTAACTGGGAAGAGGCACAGGGAAACTTTCTGGGTTTCTGGAATGTTCTCTAGGGGTGTGGGTTACACAAGTGTGTGCTTTCTCAACTCAACGAACTGTACACTTAATATCTGTGAACTTTACCATATGCAAATTATGCCTCAATAACAGGAAATAAAACAAACAAAAAAGGACCTCTAATATAGAAATATGTGAAATCAATATGTTTTGTTACTGGACTGAAGAAAACCTTTATTATTACACAGCAAAAACAAAACAAACACACAACTAACTTTAAAAAAGGAAAAACAGTGGAAACAGGACTAAAACATCACTCAGACTACAAACCAACCACGGGACCTTATATAAATCACCTAAGCTCTCTGAGCCTTGTTATTATCTATAAAATGGGAATAAGAAAAGGACCTCACCAGGAATATGTAAAAGTCAAGCTTATCCAAAGCATCTATAATAGCATAGTACCTGACACACTGGAACTCAGTAAACAGTGGTGGTAGAAAACAATTAGAAAATGCATTAAGAATATCCATTTTATCTATCTGGTATAACGGGCAATTATTTATTAGTTTAAGGAAGAGCCCTTCTAGTTGACTCTTATTTGAATATCTGCCCATAACCCTACCCCTTCCCCCTGAAAACTCTGCCCATTTCTGATAACTGACCCCATTCCATGCTACTGGCTGATGAGGTGAGAGTGGTGGGGGAAGGAGGAAGAGGCACTTCAAAGACTCTGCTCCCTCAGCTTAAAACTGTTCATGAAAATCAAAGTTTCGGATAACAAAATTATATTTAAAGGAATGAGGGAAACTGATTTAAAAAAAAAAAGTCTAAACTGTTTTATGAAATGAAAATGAATTCTTAATAAAGATTATCAGTACTAAAGCCAGGTTTCCCATTAATTAGGTTTACCTAAAGTGGCATTTTTATATCTGCTAGAAATTTTTCCAGTTATCTTTCAAAAGCCCATGTATTTCCAAATGCTAAAATAGGCACCCCGTAACTATTTTCCATGAAGAGCGGGCTCCAAAAGTAGACAAAGCATGCAGAGCACTCTCCTTTTATCACACCAATACTGTCTGACTGGCTTACAGCCAACAATAGGGCTCAAGGAGATTTATTTTTCCTGTAGATCACGCAGTACATTTGCCTAATGCAGTACCCTAGATTTTACAAATTACATTCATGATGTACTTGCAAGTCTGCAGATTTGAACATTTTCAAGACAAAAGATATTTGTATAAAATAGTCTTGATCATGAATAAAAGCACTAATATTTTGAAGCCATCTCCTATCCTTTCACTATACAGTAATCTTAAATTTTAAATTTCTATCAAGAGATTTCCTGGCTTTTAGCAAAGTTAGGGTTGAGCCAAGAACCTGATGCTCCGTCTGCACAAGAACCCACACATACCAAAGATCTGATTGAAAGCTTTCAAGGCCAAAAATGTCTATTGTGTGTCTTGTGATAGGCCCTGGCTAAAGAACTTGAAACTATAAATAGCACAGCAAACACCAAATGCCTGGGGGGGAAATGTTTTGCTTAAAATGGCACAAGACACAATTAGACCAAATGTCCATATTGTATTAAAAATACGAATATGAACCAACAAAAAAACACCTCTGATGATTAAGAATGTATTCTCACTAAAAAGTTCTATAGGCCATCTTACTACTGTCTTTAAGGTTTTTCCTCGTGATACAATAGTATTCACTGAGAAGTGAGTGGTTTGAGTGTAACCCTCCCATCATGATGTCACAAAACCTGAAACGTAAGGGAATCCGACGCAAGGTTGGTGCAGTCTCGGGGTACCCACAATCAACCTGGAACAGGCACAGGACAAGACTCCATCAGGTGTCTTCCCTGCCCCTGATAATCATTGCTCCCCATACCCATACGATCTTAAACGTTCCAACCCAAAAGAAAAATAAGATCTGCTGCGGTGTCTGCTTGAAAGGTACAGGGACCACCTGTGAGTGGGCAGGAAAGTAAGTGGGTGTAAAATGGCTTCCCCAGACCGACTACAAGGCAGTAGTCAATCACAAGCAAATCCCTTCGTGGAATCATGGCTTTACAACAGACGCGTGGGGTTTAACCATTCACAGAACGTTACAAGAACCCCCAACCACTTCAACTCGGGATCTGAACGTGCGCAAGAGGCCGCACAGCAAACGCGAGGCTGGATGCGCGCAGGGAGAACGGGCATGCCCGGTCTGCAATCCTGGCCGCCGGGGTAACACAAAACGCGCCCAGTCACCCCCACGACGCGATCGGGACCCGTCAAAACATAAAGCCCACCGGGTGTGAAGAAAGAAACTGGAAAGGAAACCACGTGTTCGGCAGCTAGGAGCAGAGTTCTCCGGCCACCAAGAGCCCTTTCGCCGGAAACTGCGGGGTTCCGAGGCGGTCGCCGCCGGCTGTGCCCGGCGCTTTGCGGAGCGCCCCCGAAACGCCCCCAACTCCGGGTCCTCACCGGACCCCCGCCACAGCTTGGTCGAGCCGTGGCGATCGCGGGCACGCCTGCCCAGAGAATTAAGTTTCTAATAATACAACTTGAGGAGGATTAGTGCCGGCGTCACCCAACCCGAGGCCGCACCAGGAGCCAACCTGGAGCAGGGAGAAGCGAAGCGGGGGCGCGCGCGGGGGTCCCAGAGTCCTGGCGCCCCCTCCCCTCCCCTGGTACATGCGCCCCGGGCGCGTCGCCGCAGCCCAACGCGCTCACCAGGTTCCAGATGCCGAGCAGGATGGTGCCGGTGCGGACATGGCAGCACAGGCAGCAGCTGTTGGAGTAGAACCGCGTCCAGGGCGCGACCATCTTCATCGCTCCGGCCGCGGGCGCCGTGGCGCGAGCGCGCGCCCAACTTGGCAGGAACCTCGGCCGCGTCCCTCCCGACTGCCGCCGGCTCCCGGACCGCTGCGGCTCCGGCCCGGCGCTTGCCCGCTCGCCTGCTAGCCCTACAGCCCTGGCGCTGCTCCTCTCCCGAGAGAGCTCCGAGAGGCTGCTGCCGGACCCTGAGCTCCAAAGGCGGCGCGAGGGGGAGGAGCAGGAGCAGGAGGGGGCGGGGCACGTGACCCGGCCGGTGATGTCACCGCGGACTTCAGCCAGCTGCAGGCGACGCCAGCCCAGGGGTAGCGAAATCCAGGATCTTGCACCACCGACGGGTCCCAGAGAGTCGGCCCACCGTGGAGTTCCGGGCCTTCCCTCTCTCATGTAGTCCCTCGTGGAACTCTATCACGGGGTTAAGGTACTTTTACAGTCTAGTTGGTGGTGGTTTTCTTCCCTTCCACTTCTATCTTGCAGATCATCTGTTGGTGCAGTGCTATCACTGTTGGCATCTTCCACACCGGAGGAGGAAAAACTGCAGGGTGTGATTCCAGTCAACTGCAGTACATTGAACCGCTCTGGAGACCGCCAAGAGCAATTTGTCTCTTCCCAGCTCAATTACTGGGGTAGTATTCTCTTCCCAGAAAATAGGATGTGTCAAGGACATCCTCACTGTGCTTCAGATAGCGTTTTTAATCAGGACTGCAGCTCTAAAGAAAATCAAGCCAATTACTCCCACAGGGTCTCTGCAATACACAACATAGAGCTTGAAGAGACACTGAAAGATAGTTTGGGATTATTTTCTCCCAAGTGGTCTGTTCCTTGGAAGCGCCCTTATCTTAGGTTAGTTAACCTTGGAGCAATAGAGTGGAGAAATAAAAATGGAGTCACTATAGTGAAGCTGCTAAATTACTCCAATCAGGTAGGTTGAGGTACGAAGAAATAATTCTATCCTTGTTTTAACTAGCATGGGAACTTAAACCTTTGATCTTCCCAGTCCTGTCTCAATGGCTGAATATATATCTCAAACCTCCAGATAACCCTCTGATTACCCCCCTGAAAGACTAGGGAAAGAATGGTCAGGTATCCAGACCACCTGACACCCATTATCCAGATCACCAGTCTGGATGGATTACCATCTCCAACCAATCCAGAGGCTAAGAATGCAGAACTGATTCTTCTCAAGAATGTACTTTTTATTATAAGGACCCTCAGCTTTTCTCTTCTTTGGAACATTCTGAGTATTGGCCAGTTGTGTTTCTGGTTTGGAAACCCTAAGACCTTTGAATAAATCTTTATCATTTATTTCTAGCAAAGCCTCTAGACTCCTGAGTTCGTTGGACACCTTGAATCAAAGATTAAGCCAAATATTTCAGACAAGTTAGATTACCAGCACGTGTGAAAGTTTCACTTCAGACTTCAGCAAGAGAAAAACTGCTTGGATTTAAATTTCTTAAGGACAGACTGGCTACATAGGAAGCAAGAGGAATGTTAGATAAAGCTGTTTAAGTGCAGGACTGGTTAGTTTTACAAGGTTGTAAAGCTGTCACATTCTTACTGTATAGATTAAACCTGGATCCTGTCGATGAAAAACATCCAGCCTAATTGAGAACTTATAAGAGTTTATTAGAGCCAAACTGAGAGCATTTATTGAGAAAATGCTCCATGAAATGGCGGTTTGCAGCTTATTTTATACAGAAAATCAAAGGAGGAAGGTTACATGAAATCCATTGGTGATAGATTAAGGGGGTGGGAGAAAGCAAAGTGGGGAAATCAATGGGATTGGATAAAACTAAATTGGAGAGACAGGTACTTCTTTTACATAGATGGGTGCAGGATAGTTAACAGTTCGCGGGTTACAGCACATAGAGATGGTAATCAGGAAACAAGCATAATGAGGAATTTTGCAGTTTTCAGCTCTGGTTGGAAAAAGGATTACTGACATTACAAAGATGTTATCTTAGGTGCAAAAAGATAACAGGCCCACTGAAAGGCGAAGATTAACTTGATGAAGGAAGCCAAAGATGTGACTTCCTGCCCACTTAGTTTTGAAATTTCTTTATGCTCACGCCATCTTTTGTGGTTATTTTCAGTCTCCTGAGCTTGTCAGGTTTAACATGTGGCCCCTTTTCCATCCACAGTCCACAGGGATCCAAGAATCATCCTCAGAGATATCATGTGTGGGTCCTTAATCAGAAATAATGTAATCATTGTGGGAGTTACTCAGAAAGGCCAAACAAGAAAGTTCAGTTTTCGTTTTGTTTTCTCACTACAAAGTTCTGTTTTCCTTCACATTAGAGATAGTTTGCTCTCTGGAATCTTCCATTAAATATTTAATTATGCCCACAGGTGATACAGGCCAAACAAGTAGCACCCCCATTGAAAACCTTTGAGTTTTCTTTCTTATGGGGATTTTAAGTTTCCTTTTCCTTAAAGTTGCCCTTTCCCCAGTTTTTTGGCTCCTCTCCCTGCTTCCTTATTGTTTTGTAAATCAGTTTCTTAATCATAAACAATAGATTGTTTTTAATCTGAATCATAGGAATCTCCTACCCCTTGCTTTGGATAATTACCCTAAAATTTGTGATTTATACTTCCTAATTGTAATCATTGAAGCCTAATGTTCTTTCCAACCAATCCTAGGCCTAGCTCCTGGACAATTGATACCACCTGAGTGAACAGTTAAACGGCCGGCCACAAGCACCATAAGAGCTGATGAATTTTCATCACATAGCCACCCCACATAAATAGCTTTGAGCTCTGCTCTTTAAGCCAACGCTTTTAAATTTATTAAAATCTATTTTTCCTCATTCAGGGGCTTTGGGGATACAAATGACACCCCAGCAAGACTACCAGTCCCAACCAAAGAAGCCAACACTGTCTTCCAGGCAGTTCTCAAGTCCCCTTCCTCTCATCTAAGATCAGATAGGGCATGAGTTCTGTGAATCCCTGAATAGGTAGGGACAGCTCTACACTCCTGCCCAGCAGAAAGTACAATAGGTATAGAAGAAAAGACTTCCTGTCCCTCAACTTCCCATAGAGATTTTATGGGGATGACGTCTCTCAAGAGGAAAACAAGGCAGGCAATTAGAGACAGGCATTGGGTCTGCATGCCTACACATCCAACACAACCCACAGGACGAGACTCCCCTCTCCACACAAACTTCCCCTTTTTCATTGTAATTATCTACCCCTATAAGGAAACAAATGGGTACAAAATACCCAACTAGATTAGACCAGTCACTCACACCTGCGCAGTAATGGCCACAACAACCTTCATTTCACCTGGGCCTCATTAAACCCTCCTTTTAATATCATACATATGCCTGGAAGTTCATTAATATCGTTATAATAGACTGAATTCTGGGAAGGAACATGCACAGTCTAAAAAGATGAGGTGATAGTGCTCGCTTCAGCAGCACATATATTAAGATTGGAACGATACAGAGAAGATTAGCATGGCCCTTGCGCAAGGATGACACACAACTTCGTGAAGAGTTCCATATTTTTTAACTTTTTTTTTTTTTTTTTTAAGGGCAGTGTCACTGACCCTCATAAGTGGGACCCGAACCGGGGCCGCTGTCTTCCCAAGCCAGTGCTTAACCGCCGCGCCACTCAGCCAGCCCAAGAGTTCCATATTTTTAAGTGGTGTGTTGGTTAAGAGTTGGCTTGGGACGCCAGCTTCGAGCAGCAGGCCCCGGTTCAGATCCCACATGAGGGCCAGTGACACTGTGCCCTCTACAGCTAAGATGGTGAACAACCAGCTTGACCTGGAGCTGGGCTGCTGTGAGTCGTGGGCAACAGCGTAGGCTGCAGTGAGGCTGGCCGGCAGCTGGCGTGTGCTTTTGTGAGCTCCCGTGAGCCGCTGTGAGCTGCCATTCAATGCCCGTGAGCGACTTCCTCACCAGAGAAGAGCACATGGGCCAGTGAAACAATGTCCTCCGCAACTACACTGAAGAACAAAAGGACAGCAACTTGTCTGTTCCCCTTCCCCAATTCCCCAACGCTGTTCTCCTCCCCCAATTCCCCAATAAAATCTTTAAAAATAATAATGACAATAAGAATAGTAAAAAGATGAGGTGATAGCATCTTGTTAATCACAGGTGGCAATCAAATAGTCCCACTCCCAGAGAGGGACAACCTATTCTAGATCTTTTAAAAAGGATAAAAACTCTTAGTCCTGGCCAGTTAGGGTCTTCTGAGCTCCTTCTTTAGCTTGGCCCGCTTGTAACTCTTTGAAGTGTACTTTCTCTTCCAATAATGGCCCTTAAGCCATTCTCTACTGTTGGGGCCCGCTTGTACTTATTTGAAGTGTACTTTTTCTTCTAATAAACTGCTTTTTCACCAGTTTACTTCTGTCTCATTCAATTGAATGAGATTCCAAGAACCAGGACACCAGCTTTGAGAAGGGCCTGCTCTCTGGTAACACAGATGCTTTTTTTTAAAAAAAAAAGATTTTATTGGGGAATTGGGGGAGGGGAACAGCTTTGAGGAATTGGGGAAGGGGAACAGACAAGTTGCTGTCCCTTTGTTCTTCAGTCTAGTTGTGGAGGACATCGCTTCACTGGCCCATGTTGGTATCATCATTGCGCTCTTCTCGGGTGAGGCAGTCACTCACCAACCATTGGACGGACACTCAGGGTGGCTCACAACAACTCTCGCAAGTGCATGCCAGCGGCTGGCCAGCCTCACTGCAGCCTATGCTGTCGCCGGCGACTCACGGCAGCCTAGTTCACCATCTTAGCTGTTGAAGGCGCAGCGTCACTGGCCCTAACGTGGGATCCAAACCTGCTGCTCAGAGCTGGTGTCCCAAGCCAACTCTTAACCAATGCGCCCTCGGCTGGCCCAACACAGGCACTTTTAACCAGTTATAGGACACACATTAGTGCTCTGAGAAGGAATGGAAATTGAGAATTGGGATGGGGAGTGCTATACTTCCAGCAAGTTCCCATGGTTATCTCCCTCTTTACCCCACCAGATTTTCAGATTCATTAGGCAAATGACTCATTGATTCAGGAAATTTGTATTTCAGAGAGCTTACTATTGAAGATCCAAATTTGCAGAAAGGTGCCAAATTTCTCTTGATAAGAAAAGAAACAGGGCCTGCTGAGTGAAGTGGCATGGTGGTTAAGTGCTGGCTTGGGAAGCCAGCAGACCCAGTTTGGGTCCCACATATGAGGACCAATGACACTGCCCTCAAACAAAACAAAAAACAAAAAACAAAAAAAAGAAAGAAACACAGAGGAAATCTGGCTGGAGAAAAAGGAGGTAAGAAGAGAGAAACAATACATCTGCCAGCAAAGTTTACTAAACAAACCTTAATGTCAGTTTCTTTGGAGTTGTATTTATTTGGATCCAAGAGAATATGGGGATTGGCCTCAAATCAAGAACAGAGGGCCGGCCGAGTGGCGCGGTGGTTAAGAGCTGGCTTGGGAGGCCAGCGGCCCCGGTTCAGGTCCCACATATAAGTGCCAGTGACACTGCCCTCAAAAAAAATAAAATAAAATAAAATATGAAAGTACTGCTCTTCTAGGTGAGACAAAAGAAAACCTTACAGGTCTCCTCATGCATTCTCTAAACTAGGGGCTTGTGCATTCATTTTCATGTATATGGTGAATGGGAACTTATTGAGTGCCTCCTTGGAGCTGAGCATGGCTTCCACCTCAGAGAACATGAGGAAGTCTCTATCAATTTAATGGGGGAGGCAGAGAAATAAACATAAGTGCTATGGTATATTTAGCACATGGTGCTGTGAGAGCCCCATATCTCAGCTTTGGAAAGATCAGGGAGGGCTTGTGACATCTAAGTTCGGACCTGTAGGATAAGTTGGAGTTGGCAGAAGACCACCCCATGCAGGATGGGAGCAGGATATGCAGCTGGTGAAGTTTAGAGACAGCAAGTAGAACAATAGCTGGGAGTTAATGTATAAAGGGAAAGGGGCAGAGTAGAGAAAGAGACGTGACTGAAGAAGTTTTAGGGGTGTCAATGTAGGTGCAGGAGGTAACCGAAGATAAAAAGCTTTTCATGCCATGCTGCACTGAGATATTTGGAGTATATTTCCTGAGGAAAACCTGGAACTTCTGAACCACTGAAGAATTTATAGATATTAAACACACATGTCTCCATGATAAATTAATGTCATAAGTTTAAGGTATACACAAATAAGATAGGCAGGACTGGCTACATAATATATGGGGTCCAATACAAATGGAAATGTGGGGCCTCTTGTTTAAGGAACATTAAGAGGGGAGGCCAAGTGGCTCAGTTTGTTAGACCACACGCTCTGAACAACAAGGTTGCTGGTTCGATTCCCACATGGGCTAATGAGCTATGCCCTCAGGAACTAGATTGAAGACAACGACTTGAGCTGAGCTACCGCTGAGCTGTTGGTGGGTGGCCAGATGGCTCAATTGGTTAGAGCATGTGCTCTTAACCACAATGGTTTCCCATTCAATTCTCACATGGGATGGTGGGCTGCAACCCCTGCAACTAGAGTGAAAATGGTGACTGGACTTGGAGCTGAGCTGTGCCCTCCACAACTAGATTGAAACAACTACTTGACTAGGAGCTGATGGGTCCTGGAAAAAACACACTGTTCCCCAATAAAATTTTTAAAAAACCTGTATTAAAAAATAATAATAAATAAATAAATAAATAAATAATAGAAAGCATTAAGAATTTCAAGATGGCAGTAGTGCAACATTAAACCAGGCATGGACCTATCTGAGCTAGGGACCCTGTGCTACTGCCCAGGTCACATATCCACAAAGCTGTCCCTGGAGATAGGCCCCATACATTTCTTAGAAATTAAATACAAAACTAAACTAACAAGCAAAAAAAGTGAGAGCTGTCTCTTGTTTCTGTCAGATAACAAAGAACTGCTTCATGGAGGCTGTGATAAATGCCAATTTTATAGCAGTATGTGGAAGAAAATAAGTAGTTTGCCAGATGATTCATGAAAGAATCTGGATCTTGTCCCAGGTTGGGGGTCAGGACTGTGAAGGTCAGAATGTGAAGCTGTCTCCAGCCCTGAATTGCAGCCAAGGTGGAAGTCAGGAATCATGATTGATGTGCTCTCAGAGACCCATGTAATTAATCATAGATTTATTAAAGCACACATTTGGGGTTTGGTCAGGTCCTGGGCTAAGGGTTGTGAGAAAGAGTGCATTAGACACAATCTCTGCCTCCAAAAATCTCATAAAATGATGAGAGAGACAAACTTGGGCAGAGGAAATTGGTGGTAGGTGGTGTGGCTAACAATAAATTGACAGTATTTTGATTAATAGTGAGATTAATACGGCACTCTACATAGTTTGTCAATGTTTAAAGATTTGGAATGCAATCAAATACATCTGTAATAGTCAGAGTCCTGTCAGGAAAATAGAAACCATTCTGGATGTTTCACACAGAGAAAATGCAATACATAGAATCTGTTGCTGTAATAAAATATTTCATAAGAGCCATCTTGACCCAGTTTTGAAGTCATAGCTAAAAACTTTCAATTCTCCTTTGCAAGCAAGCGTTTGCTAAACCCCCACCCCAACTATTTCCCTTATCAGGCTCTACATGCGTAGATTACAATACACATCCAAGGACAGACACCCCCAACACCGAAGGCCCTTCCTTCTTGGGCCCACAGAAACATTCAAAAATACTCAGTCCCCAGGAAGCCCTCTAAACCTAGCTAACCTCATCCCACTTGATGTATATAAATCACCTCCTACAGTTCCTGCTAGCTGTTACCTTGTCCCCAGGTACCCTGCCTGGCAGTCTTCACTTCTTTGGAGCTGTAAGTAACAATGAATTCTGCCTTTCATCCACCTGAATGTCACTGTGTTTTGTCCTACCATTGAAAGAAACCCCTTAAATCTTACACCACAATTGCAGACAGATGAGAAGACAGACAAAGGAGGGCTGGCCGAGTGGCGTGGTGGTTAAGCGCTCGCTTGGGAAGCCAGCAGCCCCGGTTCGGGTCCCACAGATGAGGGCCAGTGACACTGCCCTCAAAGGGAACAAAAAAAAAAAAAAAAAAAGAGAGAGAGACTGAAAGGAAACCCAGGTATTGGCCAAAGTAGAAAGGAAGCTGCCACAGTTGTCTATCTAGAACTGAGATCATGGTGGGAAGGGCTGACCAACAGAGGTGGCACAGCTACTGTTAGATGTGCTGCCATTGTTGGAAACGTCTTCCAAAGCAGCGAGAGAAGAAGAGAAATGTCTGGGCCTCTCCCCATCCTCCAGGCTTCTGCCAGTGCTTCCCATTGGCTGAACTCCCAGACACCAGCTGACAAAGGGCCTGGGGGACATACTTTCCTGCCATACTGTCGCATCCCACACAACAAGAGTGGTGGGTTTTGAGGAGGGCAACGCAGGGTTAATAAAAACAGGAGCCAAGAATAGAGTGCATGCGGGGCCAAGGGACTCATGTCTCAGGGATGGAGCCCCAAATAGAGGTGGGGGGAGGTGAAGCTTTTATTAGTGACCTTACAAGGAAGTAAAATTTGCATTTTCAATGGTGTGTGAATTTCGTGCCTGATGCTATTCTCCCGGAAAGTCCCCATTGTGTTCCAAAACAATTGTGCCTTCGCATCACCCCAGGGGATGGAGCCACATTACTGAAGCCATCAAATAAGGGAGATTGCCTGATATCATTCCATGGGGTCTCAGCAATCTGAGACACCCCCTTAAGGAAGCTTTTACAGATATCTTTCCATCAGGTCTCAGCATTCCGAGACACTTCCTTAAGATGTCATTTTTGACACGGGGTTGGGGAGGCACCCTGGGGGACGGCAACTGGTTTGGTGCCTGTAAGGCAACACTATACACCCATGTGCAAAGCAGCACTATTCACAGTATCCAAAAAGTGGAAGCAACCCAAATGTCCATGGACAGATGAATGGATAAACAAATGTGATCTATTCATACAATGGAATATTATTCAGCCTTAAAAAGGAAGGAAATTGTATCACCTGCTACAACATGGATAAAAATTGAAGATATTATGCTAAGTGAAATAACCCAGTATAAAAAGGCAAATACTGTCTGATCCCATTTATATAAGGCATCTAAAGTAGTCAAATTCTTAGGAACAAAAAGTAGAATGGTTGTTGTCAGGATCTCCGGGGAGAAGGAAAAGGGAGATGTTTTTCATGGTTATAGAGCTTCAGATTTGCAAATTGAAAAAGTTCTGGAGATCTGTTTCACAATGATGTAATTATACTTAACACTACTACACTGTATTCTTTAAAATGGTTAAGATGATAGATTCTATGGTATGTTATTTACCATAATAAAAGATTTCTTTTCCAAAGGAATAAAATTTTGATACATGCTACAACATAGATGAACCTGGAAAACATTATGTTAAATGAAATAAACCAGTCATAAAAGAACCAATATAGTATGGTTCCACTTATATGAATTACCTATAGTAGGCAAGTTCTATTCATTGAGACGGAAAGTACAATAGAGGTTACCAGAGGTTTCAGGAAGATGGGGATGAAGAGTTAATGTTTAATGGGTACAGAATTTCTGTTTGGGATGATGAAAATTCTGCAAATGGATGGTGGTGATGGTTGCACAACGTTGTGAATGTACTTAATGCCACCAAATAGTACACTCAGGCTGAATTTGTTTTTTTAAGGAGAGTGCTGCTCACAGTGGCCCATACCAGGATCGAACCAGCAACCTTGGTATTATCAGCACCATGCTTTAACCAACTGAGCTGACCACCTCAACAGTACACACAGAAGTAGTTAAAAGGCTAATTTTTTTTGGAAGATTTTATTGGGGAATTGGGTAAGAGGAACAGAGTTGGGGAATTGGGGAAGGGGTACAGCCAAGTTGTTGTCCTTCGGTCTTAGATGTGGAGGGTGCAGCTAGCTCAGCTCCAAGTCCAGTCGCCATCCGGCCGCCAATTGGCAGCTCATGGCAGCTCAGCACAAGATGCCATGTTCAATCTTAGTTGTGGGTGGGCATAGCCCACCATCCCCTGAGGGAGTCGAACTGGAAACCTTGTTGCTAAGAGTGCACACTCTAACCACTGAGAAATCCTGCCACATGTTGGCAGCTCAGCTCAGGCACAGCTCACTGGCCATGTGGGAATCGAACTGGCGACCCTGTTGCTCAGAGCTCGTGCTCTTAACCAACTGAGCCACTTGGCTGGCCCTAAAAAGCTAAATTTTAGGTTATATTTTACACACACACACACACACACACACACACACACACCAGGAGAAGGATGGGGAATGGACTGGGAGCAAGCAGACAAATTACCCAAGCAATGCAACATCCAACCCTGAAATGTTATCAACTGTAATTTATCTTCTTTGATGATCTAGAAAGGCAGAATCTTGAAATGCTTTAGGGCATGAAGAAGGTAGACCAGTTAATCTGCCGTCTGTAGAATGTTGTAATAAAAGAACATGAGTTGAAGACATAATTTGCCAAAGACTGTCTTTGGGAGAATCATTTAATCACTCTGAATTTTATAAAATGGGAATGATAATACTACTTTTATGGTTGTTGGGAGGTTATAACAAAGTAAAGCTTGTTACATGCCTGGCACATAATAAGTGTAGTAAATAGTAGATTTAGACAAAGTTAACATTAGGTAGTACCTGCTAGTGTTTTTTGATTTTTGTTTTTTTTTTTTTTGAGGGCAGTGTCACTGGCCCTCATATGTGGGACCTGAACCGGGGCCACTGGCTTCCCAAGCCAGCGCTTAACCACCGCGCCACTCTGCCGCCCCGAAATTTCACTGGAATTTTTTTTTAGAGGGCAGTGTAACTGGCCCTCACATGTGGGATCTGAACCACGGCCATTGGCGTCTCAAGCCAGCTCCCAACCACGGTGGCAGTTGGCTGGCCCTGCTAGTGTTTTAAGTGTACTATTAGGTAATTAAGTCTCATAACTAACCTGTGAGTTAGGTATCAAAACCCCCATTTTTCAGGTGAGAAAACGGAGGCTCAGAGACTTAAAATCACTTGCCTAATGCCTTGTTGCTACTCAGTGTCAAGGCTGGATTTGGATCTAGGATGGTCTCACGCAGGGCTTGAGTGCATTCTGTTCTTCATGCTGCCACTTAGATTCTATCCTCAGGGATTTACAACTGGAGAAACAAAGCATGTATATAAAGCACTAAATTAAAGTGTCAGCTAATACAGGTAGCCCACACATAAAGTGCTCCTGAAATTATACATATTTGAAATCAGAGTGTCCAAAAGTTGATGTAATAGTTTCTATCCCTGGAGAGTTAAAAATCTTTCTAATTACACCCAATTTTAAACATAAACTTTGATGATAACTGCTCTAGTTTTCACAAGTTACTTGATTTGTTTCCTTCACAAATGAGCACAGTCAATTAGCTTAGATTGTCTGGGGAACCTCTGATTGAGGTATTCACAAATTCTGGCATGCCCAAGTCTTCCTCTCAAGTGTTTTAAGTTTATGAGACCTATGTTTCTTATGACTAATATCAGCACTTTAATTTTCCATCTTCCACCATGGTTTGAAATTAGTAAAGGCTAAAATGCCATAAAATATTTAAGTGCTTGTACAAATAGTTCCTTAAGATGGCAACACTGATGAAAATTGGCAGCATCAGCAGGTGAGATCACAGAACGGTTGTTTGTCAGCTGAGAAATGAAAGTTCAAATTCAGCAGAAGAAATGTTTTCTAATAAAATGTGGCTAATTGTATTAATATTACTGACCTGTTCACCAAATAATCCAATTCCCTCTCTGTGTGCCCCTCCCACCAGGAACATTAGACTTCCCTGTCCTCTTTAACTGAGGAGTCCCCAGACAACTTGCTTTGGCCAATAAAATATGATCAGAAGCCATGTGGTTGGAAGTTTTAAGAATTAGATGATGATGGTTACCAGGTTTTTTCCTCCTCTACCTGCAAACAGGCAATGTGACAGGTAAGACTGCTCCATCAGCAGTCCCAGAGTAAAAATGACAAGGACAGGAGCCATAGGTGACCCATTTTGTGCACAGAGTGTGGGCAAGAAATGACAGATGGGGTTGTTTGTTAGCACAGTGACTTCTCCCATCTTGATGATATAGGATGTTAGTGTGCCACGGGTGAAAATGTGGTTGGCATACAAGAAGAGCGTTAAAAACTAGTGGGTTAGGGCTGGCAGAGTGGCTCAGCTGGTTAAGAGCGTAAACTCTGAGCGACAGGGTCACCGGTTTGATTCCCACATGGGCCAGTGAGCTGCACCTGAGCTGAGCTGCCAATAGGTGGCAGGATGGCTCAGCTGGTGAGTGCATGTGCTCCTAACAACTAGGTTTCCAGTTGACTCCTGCATGGGATGGTGGGCTACATCCACCCACCCGCAACTGAGATTGAACACAGCTGAGCTGAGCGGCCACAAGCTGCTAAAGGGTGGGCGGGTGGCGACTGCTCCTGGAGCTGAGCTAGCAGTGCCCTCCACAACTAAGATTGAAGGACAACAGCTTGGCTGTTCCCCTTCCCCAATTCCCCAACACTGTTCCCCTTCCCCAATTCCCCAAGAATATATTTTAAACAATTTTTTAAAAATGTAAATAATAATAATAAAGAAAAAGGTTTGTTATTGGGATCCTTCTCCCTCTAATTGTTTTAACATAAGTGGCATATGTGCAGGTTGGTGGAGGAACAGACAGCATGACTTGGTAGGAAAAAGCTGGAATTCTAGCCATATCACTTGGCTCTTGAACCTCAGACCAGACAAGCATTCAACAAAGGGTTATTAAGTATTTAACATGTTCCAGGTGCTCTACTGGATGTATATTGAATAACAATTCACTGAATCCTTTTCCCTTCGCTTTACCCACACATGTAGACCATATTTCCCTCATTTTCTTGCAGTTATATGAGCCCATATGCCTGTTTCTGGCCTATGAAATATGGGTGAAAGTGATGCATGCCTCTTCCATATCTGGTGTATAACCTCTCTCTATATGAGCCTCCATTTTCTCTCTTCTGACCACCCCCCCCCCAACCAAACAAAAATTAAGTTTAGAGATTCCTGCTAATGGAGCATAGCAGGTTTTAGACAAATACTTGGTGATTTGTGCATTTAACTCTGTGATTTCAAAATGCTAACACTTTGAAGAGATCTATTGGTTAGCTGTTGCTGAGACTATTAAAACTGAATTGGCACCTTTTTTTTTTGAGGGCAGTGTCACTGGCCCTCATATGTGGGACCTGAACCGGGGCTGCTGGCTTCCCAAGCCAGCGCTTAACCACCGTGCCACTTGGCCAGCCCTAATTGGCACTTTTTATACTGAGTTCCCTCCTAAACACCTTTTTAGAATTTGTTTGGCCAACTGAGTTATGATAAAATTCCTGAATATCATTCACCTCCTATTAAATCAACTACCCCTTCCATTATCTATTTCATTTCTAGCAACACAATTCCAAAACAGTTTATCTTGAAGTCTTATTTCAATCTTGTTCGAAACATTTCTTCTATGATATGGGTAATATACTAGTTACTGGACAGTAAACCATTGTTATCCTCATAAAATATTTTGCTGCATAGCAAAACTTCCCAGATTTTGTGACCTTGTTCCATTTTTTCCCTATGCTATAATCATGAGATTATGATTGCAGTTACTTTTCTTTTGGATTCCAGGGAATGTACAGAGCTTGAAATAAAAATAATAATTAAATACTGCTCATCTTTTAAAAAAAAATTTATTGGGGAATGGTGTGTTTTTCCAGGACTCATCAGCTCCAAGTCAAGTAGTTATTTCAATCTAGTTGTGGAGGGCACAGCTCACTGGCCCATGTGGGGATTGAGCCGGCAACCTTGGTGTTATGAGCACTGCACTTTAACCAACTGAGTTAACTGGCCACCACCAAAACTGGTCATCTTGATACAGCTTTCTTCAAGGAGTCCAGAGAAGTCCATGGAAGTGTTGTAAAATATGAGATGAGAGCTGGAAAAACAGCAGCTGAAGTGAGACAGAATTCTTAAGTGTCCAGAAGCTTATGTCTCCACATCTATCTTATTTAAAAGATGGACCATCATTTAGAACAAGCGGTCAGAATCCTTCTGTGCTTCATTCAGTTTTCAGTGTCCTGACCACGAACAGGTCAAATGATGTCAACTATCAAACTAGGATAATTATAAAAAGAAGAATAGAGGCTTATAATAAGATTGTTTTCATCCAAAGCACAATGTTATTTTTTGAGAAAAAGGAATGTCTTAGACCTTAACCATCATGATTATCCCTCTCTTGGAATTCAGTGGCCCTGTAGTTCTGCCATACCCTGCCTTCCATTCACTAAGGGTTCTTTAGTGTAATTTCTGAGTGAGAGAGCGCTGTCTGAGCAATAGCAGGCAAGTGGTGTTTGTCTCACTGTGAAGTAATCTGAAGCTTTCTCTGCATCTTTGTGCCTACCACCATAGCTCTCATCTGGACCTGCAGCAGCCTTAGGGTGACCAACTGTCCCCGTTTGCCAGGGATTCAGGGCAGGGGGTGGACGGAGAGGTTTCTGTAATGCAGAACTTCCAATGCTAAAATAGGGAAAGTCCTGGGCAAACCAGGATGAGTTGGTCACCCTGAGCAGTATCCTATACCTGCTTTCTCTGCATTCCTCTAGTTTTGCCTCTCTGATCCATTCTCCACAGAACAGCCAGAAAGGTTAGGCAAATCTGGTCAGGTCATTTCTTCACTGGAAAGCCTTTGATGGCCTCCTAGTGTTATTAAAGCCAAACCACTTAGTAGGGCACAGAACGTCTTTATGGTTCAGCCCCTGCTGTCCCCCTGGCTTCCTCTCTTCTTCCTCCTACCCTACCTGACTCGCCCCAGGAAGGTGCACCCGAGACTCCAGCCATACATGATTCCATCAGCAGCGCACGAGGCACACTTCTCATGCCCAGGCCTTTTTCACTCATGTTGGTCCCTCCAACCTGAACATCCTTCTCTATGTCTTTGATTTGTCTGCAAAGGTCTCTCACTTCCAGCGTCACCTCCTCAGGCAAGTCTTCTCTGATTTACCCTATTCAAGTTAGATGCTTGTATCTGTTAGGATAACTTTTGGCTGCTCATAACAGAGACATGACTACTGTGGTTAACAGGATAGAAATTCAATTTCTCTGTCATATAAAATGAATTTGGAGATAGATGGCCCAGGGAGTTCAGCAGCTTTACATGCACTGGGGACCCAGGCTCCTTCCTTTCTCCACCCCAGTCCTAACATGGATCACCTCATGGTCCAGGTTGATTGTTTCAGCTATCATGTCCACATTGTAGGCAAAAAGTTTTAGATTACGTATTTGTCTAATTGGCATCAATTAATCACAGTACCAAGCTAACGGCCGAAGTTGTTTTTATGTCCCTTGTGATCCAGAGCCACACTCTGAACCACTTTTGTATCTGACTCTCACACACCATGTCAATGTTCCCCCGATTTAAATACCCCAGGGCCACGTCCCAGTAAACTAAGGACAGCCCCAATGCCCCAAAGCCTGCTGAAATTATTCAGACCTGCCAATCCGAAGCTTGTACTTCCTGCAAAAAAACACAAAAAGGCTGTGACCTATGCATTCTCCTTGTTGCTGCTTCTGCGTCCTGACCAAACCTGGTGCTTCCCCATGTGGCCCTACGTGGCGTGGCATGGCGTGGCATGCCCCCTCCTCTTGGGAACTGCATGTAATACATTTTTCTCCCGATGGCATTTGTCTCTCCATGTCATCACTCAGTCTGCTTTACAAATTAAGACCTGGGCACACATCACGAAGGGAGTCAGATCACTTCAGGCAGCTGTTTTTGGCCCACGGTAATGCTGCCGAGTTCGGTCATAACTGGTCTCCTCCCCATAGCTGGCTCCAGAGTTGCAGTGTTGTCCCAAATAAATCAGGGCTCTGGCATGGCAACCTTACTGTTTGCTCTCCTGGCACTCTGTGCTAGCATTTATCCTCTTATCCCACAATTACCAGCTTACTTGTTTGTTATCTCTCTGAGGGCAAGTTGGTAAGCTGAGGAGGGGTTTCTCCTGTTTCCTCAGTGGCTGTTGCACCCCTGCACCCAACACAGTGTCTTCAACATTGTAGGTGCTCAGTACTGCAAAGAGAAAGCATGGCTTGCTAGTGACTATTAATAACTTAGGAACAGAGGCTACACATGGCTGCATTGTTAGGTTAAGCATGCCTACTTTACAACATGTTTGACATGGATTTGCTTATTTATTTATATATTTTTTTATTTAATTTTTTGGGGGGGTTACTTGGGGGAGGGGACAGCATTGGGGAACTGAGGAAGAGAAACAGACAAGTTGCTGTCCTTTTTGTTCTTCAGTCTAGTTGCGGAGGATGTTGTTTCACTGGCCCATGTTGATATCGTTATTGCGCTCTTCCCGGATGAGGCAGATCGGTCGCCGGCCTCTGGACAGCCACTCACAGCGGCTCTTGGCAGCTCACGCTGGCTGCTGGCCACTCACGCTGGCTGCCGGCCACTCACTGTAACCTATGGCAGCCCACTGCAGCAGGGGCTGCAGCCTACACCATAGCCGGGACTTGCGCAGCCCAGCTTCAGGTGGAGCCGTTATTCACCATCTTAGCTGTAGAGGGCAGTGTCACTGGCCCTCATATGTGGGACCCAAACCAGGGCTGCTGGCGGTCCCAAGCCAGCTCTTAACCAATGTGCCACTTGGCCGGCCCGATTTGCTTATTTATGTAGTCATTGAACAAATAGTTTTTGAGCACTTAAATCAGGCTAGTTATCAGTTCTACGTGCCAGAGACACCGTGGTGAGCTGAACAGACACGGTATTTCACTTAGTACTATGTTTAGAATAAATTCCTGGCAGCAGACCTAAGCCTTGCTGGGCTCACCTTGCTTTTTCCTTCACAAAAGTTTAATTTTATGCTTTTACAGTAAGTGTTCAATAAATCTCAACTGAGCCACTGGTTGACACAAGGACAGAGTGGGAGATTTTAAATGTCTTCATTATCATCCCAATTTCCTCTTTAAAGATGTTACTTGGTCATTGTTCCTTTTTAAGTTTTATAGCCCCAAAGAAATGAACAATTGGATAATGAGAGCTGAATATAAATTCTAATTCCCTTTCCTGGAATGTATCTTTGTAATACTCTGTACTATTTTCCTTTGAACTTTGGATATTGTATAAATATATGCAGAATAGGTTTCTAGAGTGAGCTGAACTACACAGCATCACACAGTGTTATCTTCCCTGGTCCCAGGTTCTTAGATTTAATGTCTGGTATGGCATGAAAGCCCCCAGCTACCATCACCTCTCTATATAGATTCTTCAAAGACATTTTACCCTAAACTTGATATCTGAGAAAACAAGTCCACTTCCAATTAATGACTCCCTTTGTGATTTATGCCTCAGTCTTAATTTATAATGGAAACTGAGTGATGACATGGAGAGGCAAATGCTGTTGGAACAAGAATTTATTACTTGCATTTAATTCCATTTTTCAAAAACTTTTTCTCTGGGCATCCCAGTTTCGGGTACCCCCTCTCATAAAAGAGCTGTACTTTTGCTTCAATAAACATCTTTGATCCTCTGCCTCTCCTTCCGAGTCCACGTTCTCATTCTTTGCGTACGTGAGACCACAATCTCCAGACACCAGACACTGATCCTATATCACCACCATTACAATCCCCTGTCATAATGAACTCTAGTATTAAGAAGCTGGTCTGGGACAAAGTAGGGAGCCTGTTTTCCATTCGCCTCTGTGATCACCAGGAATTAGTGGAGAGGTGTCGGGGAGTTGATTAGCAGGGTCTGGAACAGCCTAAAAAGAAGGCACAGGGTTTATGAACAGTCCCTGTAGCTTTGAGTGTGGGAGGTGGATAGTGGATAGGGGATTAAAGAACCTTCCCATAAGGTGACTCAACCTTTGCTATTCCCAAAACCAGGGATATGGTGGGGCAA
This sequence comes from Aselliscus stoliczkanus, assembly GCA_033961575.1. Lineage (NCBI taxonomy): Eukaryota > Metazoa > Chordata > Mammalia > Chiroptera > Hipposideridae > Aselliscus > Aselliscus stoliczkanus. Next base: position 34,184,164 of record CM066731.1, read on the forward strand.
CAATAATCACCTGGGTAACAAAGCCCCCTTGCCCCACAACAAACAAACAAACAAAACCTTTTCTCTGCTCACCTGCCTTTTTGTTTATGGTCATGGTGATAGAAATCAATTAAAGCTAGAGTATTCTAACGTTGGGGCCTCTCAGACAATATATTACCAGTTTATTTGTGTCAATGCAAAGAGGCATACTCGTATAACATGAAACAGGGTCTCCCAAACAAGATACCGCCATTTTTATTAATTAATGTCAGTGCAGTGGCATCAAAACACAAAATGCTCTTCTTCATCCATTTTCTGTTAGATTCTTCTTTAGAGACATCCTTGGAAAATTCTATCATTTCCTAGTCACTTTCAGCAATTCAATTCTGGTCACGTCTATAGCTCTAGTCTAAACTTTATCCTGTGTGCTCCCCTAGCACAGGCCAGGCTTATGGCTTAGAGATTTGGAGGTAGATGGAATTTCCTTTGGGCTTTCATTTCTTTCCCTCTCTCACGTGGAAGAGGGAGCTTGTGATCTACTGTGAGAATTCCCCGCTCTTCCATACTCCAGTTTCTTCTATGTTCCAAGGAAGTCAGCGGGGAGAGAGACAGATCCTGAGTCTTTTTCTGACTGCTGATCCTCTCTTGGGGGTTGTGATATCTAATTTTATGTCACCACTCCTAGGCTGTGGTGCTCAGTTGTTTGGTCAAACACAAGTCTAGATGTTGTTGTGAAGGTATTCTTTCTTCTTTCTTTCCTTCCTTCTTTCCTTCCTTCCTTCTTATTTTTTTCTTTTTCAATTTTTCAATTACAGTTGACATTCAATATTATTCGATATTAATTTCAGGTGGTAAAGGTATTTTTTAGATGTGATTACCACTTCAATCAGTAGACTTTGAGTAAAGCAGATTATCTTCCATAATGTGGGTGAGCCTTACCCAATCAGTTGAATTCCTTAAGAGAAAAGACTGAGGTCCCCACAAGAGGAAAGAATTCTGCTTCCAGACTGCCTTCTCAAGGCTGCAACATTAACTTCTGCCAGAATTTCCAGGCTGCCAGCCCACCATGCAGATTTCAGATTTGTGTGAGCCAATTCCTTAAAATAAATCTCCTTCTCTCAGAAATGAGCTGTCAAGCCATGAAAAGACATGGAGGAACTTAAATGCATAGTGAAAGAAGCCAATCAGAAAAGGCTACATACTGTATGATCTCAATTAAATGATGTTTGAAAAAGGCAAAATTATGAAGACAGTAAAAAGATCAGTGGTTGGGCCGGCTGAGTGGCGTGATGGTTAAGAGCTGGCTTGGGACGCCAGCGGTCCCTGTTCGGATCCCACATATGAGGGCCAGTGACACTGCCCTCTAAAAAAAAAAAAGAAAGATCAGTGGTTGTCATGGCTTGAGTGTGGTGTGGTGGTGGTGGGGAGGGGGGTGATCAACAGAGGATTTTTAGGGCAATGAAAAGACTCTGTATGACACTTAATGGTTGTGGATACATATCATTATACATTTGTCCAAACCCATATAATGTACAACACCAGATGAATAGATGCAGATGTTCCATACCTGATAGCTTTACTGTAAATATGATCTGAGGTTCATGGATGTGGAATCAACTCATAACCCATCCTATCATCAGTAAGCATATTTCACTGATGGCTCTTTTGTTATAAGAACAATTGAACGTGTGGTGTACTTTTAAGGAGTCTAAAAACTCTGAATTGTGTTTTAAAAACATTTCTGTTATAATCACTCTTCATTTTTCCATGTTTCAAAATTGGTACATGAAAGAAATATAGTGTATTTTTCCTAACTCCAAGAAGACCTGAACACTTTTTATACTGGTCAAGTTAATTTTGAAGAGTTTGGTGAAGTCACAGAGAGGGTTAAATATTAGAAAACTCAATTTCCTATAACAAACATGCAATGAGTAAACACAATTTCCTACAACAAACAAACAAGTAAAGCCCAGATGTGACATGACTGGAGATAAGGAGGATTGGGATATAATTAAGTTGCTGCCATTCCCTGCCCAGCCCCAATTCTCAGATGGCAGGAGGAGACTGAAAGGAGCATCCTTTTTTTTCTTGTGAGGGAGGATGAGAAAGAACTGCCTTATGAGGATCATTCAAAACTCACAGACCACGGTTTAGTCAGATGTGATAAAGTCCTGTTATCTTTACTTTTGTGCCTTATGGGACAGTAAAGACTGGCTGACAAATAGTGTTTTTTGTTATTTTGCAACAATACCACCACCTTATATTTTCTGTGATTTATGTAATGAAATATTCTGGACTCCATACAAAACATCTGGCTGGATGTTTACTGTACTACACAGTGTCAAAGTTAAAGCTATAAAACATTTATTCATTAAAGTTCTCAGAAAGAGAGCTTCTTACAAATAAAATATTTAAATTTATGATGATTCTTACAAATAAAATATTTAAATTTATGATGATAATATACAGAGTACATATTTTCCAAGAAGGATGTTTACCCCCAGCTGACTTCTTTTTATATTGCTGATGTCTTCATGGTATCTGACTGATAATATCCTCCAGCCATTTATCCTTAGCTGTACAAGAGCAGGCAGTGGCTGGGTCAGAGCTTCCCCTTCCCACAGTCTAATAGCAGAGCTCAAAGGATGTTGCTTGTTAGAGTTGTCTGTTCGTGATTTTAATCAAGGCTGTTTTAAAGAATTTGGGATTATTTGTTTATTGTTGCAGTAAGAACACAAAGTGAGATCTACCCCGTTAATAAAATCTTAAGTGCACAATACAATATTATTGACTAAAGGCAGTGTTGTAAATGTTGTAACAGCAGATCTCTAGAGCTTCTTGTCTTGCCCAACTGAAACATACCCATTGAACAGCATCTCCCCATTTTCCCCTTCCCCCAGCCCCTGGCAACCACCTTTCTCCTGTTTCTAAGAGTTTCATTGTTTCAGATAGCTCATCTCAGTGGAGTCATGCAGTATTTGTCCTTCTGTAATGGGTTTACAATTTTTTAAATTCAACAGTGCTTAACATTTCACCATAAAAAATATCTTTGTTACTTTTTCTAATACATATATCTCTAATGCCCACAATCAGCCTAGAACTCTCCAGCCTCACTATATATATATATATATATATATATATATATATATATATATATTTTTTTTTTTTAAGATTTTATTGGGGAATTGGGGGAGGGGAACAGCGTTGGGGAATCGGGGAAGGGGAACAGACAAGTTTTGTCTTTTTGTTCTTCTGTCTAGTTGCAGAGGACGCCGCTTCACTGGCTCATGTTGGTATCGTCATTGCGCTCTTCCCGGATGAGGCAGGATGAGGCAGATCGGTCACCGGCCTCTGGATGGTCACTCACCGTGGCTATTGGCAGCTCACACTGGCTGCAGGCCACTCACTGTAGCCTATGGCAGCCCACTGCAGCAGGGGCTGCAGCCCACACCATTGCCGGGGCTCACAGCCCAGATCCAGGTGGAGCTGTTGTTAGCTGTAGAGGGCAGTGTCACTAGCCCTCCTATGTGGGATCCGAACCGGGGCCGCTGGCATCCCCAAACCAGCTCTGAACCAATGTGCCACTTGGCCAGCCCTCAAAATATTTTTTTAATCAGCTACCCATAAGGTGTGTGAGAAGATGATGATTCAGAATTTCATGTTCACTTCCGTTATTTTTATTTTTTATTTTTATTTTTTTAAAGATTTTATTGGGGAATTGGCAGAGGGGAACAGCGTTGGGGAATCGGGGAAGGGGAACAGACAAGTTGCCGTCTTTTTTTTTGTTGTTGTTCTTCAGTTTAGTTGCGGAGGATGTTGCTTCACTGTTGATATCGTCATTTCATTGCTCTCTTCCCGGATGAGGCAGTTCGGTCGCTGGCCTCTGGATGTCGCTCACCGCGGCTATTGGCAGCTCACGCTTGGCTGCCAGCCGCTCACGCTGGCTGTGGGCCACTCACTGTAGCCTATGGCAGCCCACTGCAGCAGGGGCTGCAGCCCACACCATCACCGGGGCTCGCACAGCCCAGCTCCAGGTGGAGCTGTTGTTAGCTGTAGAGGGCAGTGTGACTGGCCCTCATGTGGGATCCGAACCGGGGCCGCTGGCATCCCAAAACCAGCGCTTAACCAATGCGCCACTCGGCCGGCCCACTTCCGTTATTTTTGATGTGATCAAGCTTTAGGTGATGATAAACCAAATCAACTGTCCTCAAGGGGATTTCATCGTCTGTTAGGCAGCGGCATAATCTATTGGGTGGGGGGAGGCAGAACTGATCTTGGTCTAAAGCAAATTCATTCTACTAAAACACCTGATTTTCAACAGGATTTGAATTTATTTTCAAATTGGTCCTCATTTTATTATTTTTATTTATTTATTTAATTAATTTCTTTTTTTAAAGGATTTTATTGGAGAACTGGGGGAGGGGAACAGCGCTGGGGAATCGAGGAAGGGGAACAAATTGCTGTCCTTTTTGTTCTTCAGTTTAGTTGTGGAGAACATCGCTTCACTGGCCCATGTTGGCATCGTCATTGTGCTCTTCCTGGGTGAGGCAGATCAGTTGCTGGCCTCTGGACGGCCGCTCACAGCAGCTCTTGGCAGCTCACACCAGCTGCTGGCTGCTCATGCTAGCTGCTGGCCACTCACTGTAGCCTATGGCAGCCCACTGCAGTAGGGGATGCAGCTATGCCGTCCAGGGGACTCACAGCAGCCCAGCCCCAGGTGGAGCTGTTGTTCACCATTTTAGCTGTAGAGGGCAGTGTCACTGGCCCTCGTGTGGGATCCAAACCGGGCCTTGCTGCTCAGAGCCGGGGTCCCAAGCCAGCATTTAACCAGCGCGCCACTCGGCAGGCCCGGTCCTCATTTTATTTTTATTTTTATTTTTGGAGGGCAGTGTCACTGGCCTTCAGACGTGGGACCTGAACCTGGGCCGCTGGCTTCCCAGGCCAGCACCCAACCACCGCGCCACTCCGCCAGTCCCTGGTCCTCATTTTAAAAGCTTTGCTTTTGGGGATTGTAAAAGAGTACATTTTACTCTCGAAAAGAGTTTAGCAGTTTCTTATAAAATGAAACAATTACCATACAACATAGCAATTGCACTCCTGAGCATTTATCACAGATTAATGGAAACTTATGTTCACACAAAAATATGTGCATGAATGTTCATTGCAGCTTTATTCATAATACCCAAATCTGGAAACAATCCAGATGTTCTTCAATGGGAGAATGGTTAAACAAACTGTGGTGCACATATGCCTTGGAAAGCTACACAACAACAGGAATGAACTATTGATATAATACTTTGGATTGAGCTCAAGGGAATTATGCTGAGTGAAAAATCCCAATGCACAAACATACACACTGTACAATTTTACTTAGATAACATTTTCGGTGACAAAATTATAAAGAACAGAAGACATGTTGCCATGGGTTAGGGACAGAGGTGGGGTTGGGGAATGTGTGTGTAGTTGTGAAGGGCAGCTCAAAGGAAGCTCGTGGTGATGGGGCTGTTCTGAATCTTGCTTGACTGGTGCTGATTACATGACTCTGCATGTGATGAAATTGCACAGTGTTAAATACACACACCGAAGAGTGCCTAAAACTGAGAAAGTCTGCATGAGATGATGGATCATATCACTGTCCATTTCCTGCATGCAATATTGTACTGTAGCTTTGCAAGGTATTATTACCTTTGAGGGAGCCTGGATGAAGTATTCTGTATTAATTTTTACTACTGTATATGAATCTCAAAATAAAAAGATTTAATTTTTAAAAGGCTTTGCTTCTAGTTGAAGACATTGCAGGGCAAGCAGTTCTTTAAATTTGATAGACGATTACAGAGCAAAGAAAACTTTTCATTGGTTTCTACTGAGGAATAGAATATATAGCAAAACAGAAATGTAGGCTTCAGGAAAGTTATAAATCACTTCTGTTTTGTGGAAAGCAATTTGGTATCAGTATCATCTAGAAGTCAGTGCAAGGATAAGGGCAGCATAAGATGAAGGTAAGGTAGATAGATTGTCAATAAATTCTACAGATGAACTTTTTATTACGTTTCTTATTCTTTAAGCTCAGAATTGGACTGTATACTTATGCAGGTCCAGAGTGCAAATTTGCTCATAGGCCAATTTCTGTTTCGACATCAACAATTATTCTTGTTATACTTAAAAACTATCTACCCAGGGCCGGCCGAGTGGCGCATTGGTTAAGCGCTGGTTTTGGGATGCCAGCGGCCCTGGTTCGGATCCCACATGAGGGCCAGTGACACTGCCCTCTACAGCTAACAACAGCTCCACCTGGAGCTGGGCTGTGCGAGCCCCGGTGATGGTGTAGGCTGCAGCCCCTGCTGCAGTGGGCTGCCATAGGCTACAGTGAGTGGCCCGCAGCCAGCGTGAGCGGCTGGCAGCCAAGCGTGAGCTGCCAATAGCTGCGGTGAGCGACATCCAGAGGCCAGCGACCGATCTGCCTCATCCAGGAAGAGCGCAATGACGATACCAACAGTGAAGCAACATCCTCCGCAACTAAACTGAAGAACAAAAAGACAGCAACTTGTCTGTTCCCCTTCCCCGATTCCCCAATGCTGTTCCCCTCCGTCAATTCCCCAATAAAAATCTTTAAAAAAAAAAAAAAAAAACTATCTACCCAGAAAATGGCTTTTACATTTCTACTGTGTGGAAGGCACTGATGGGGTGTAGAAAGATGATAAACATAAAAGGTCTCAAAGAATTTACAGGAATCCCCTGAGGAAGACAGGGCAGCAGTAATACAGAGTGTAATGAATACATTTGGACAGGTATAGATGCAGGCCAGGGCTGTGCAGAGGGGGAAAACTGCGTGTGTGTGTGTGTGTGTGTGTGTGTGTGTGTGTGTGTGTGTGTAGAGAAAGTTAGGGATCAGGGAAGGATTCTGGAAGACAGTATTTAAACTGATCTTGTTTTTTTTTTTAATCTTTATTAAATGTATTGGGGTGACATTGGTTAGTAAAATTATATAGGTTTCAAGTGTACGTTTCTATAATAAATCATTTATATATCACATTGTGCGCTAACCACCCAGAGCTAATTCTCCTTCCATCACCATATATTTGACCCCCTTTACCCTCTTCTACCACCTGACTCCCCATTACCCTCTGGTAACCTCTAAACTGTGTGTGTGTTTATGAGTGTTTCTTTGTCTTGTTCATTTTTTTTAAAGTGGCTATTTTCTATCATTAGCATCGTAATTTCTTCCTTTTTTTGGGTAAACTTTATTGGAGAACAATGTGTTTTTTCCAGGACCCATCAGCTTCAAGTCAAGTTGTTGTCGTCTTCAATCTAGTTGCGGAGGGCGCAGCTCCCTGGCCCATGTGGGAATGAAACCGGCTACCTTGTTGTTCAGAGCACGCGCTCTAACATTGAGCCATCTGGCCACCCAGCAGCAGCTCAGCTCAAGTTGCCGTTTTCAATCTAGTTGTGGCAGTGCAGCTCACTGGCCCATGTGGGAATCGAACTGGCAACCCTGTTGCTCAGAGCATGTGGTCTAATCAACTGAGCCACCTGGCCGCCCTTTGTTTATTTGTGTTATATGCCACATGAGTGAAGTCATATGTCTCTTGATTTTTCTGTCTGATTCATTTCGCACAAATGGCAGTATTTCATGTTTTCTTACAGCTGAGTAATATTCCATTGTTTATATATACCACATTTTCTTTATCCAATTACTATCAAAGGACACTTTAATTGTTTCCATGTCTTGGGCACTGTGAATAATGCTTCAATGAACATAGGGGTACATATATCTTTACAGATAAATGTTTTCATATTTTTGGGGTATATACCCAGAAGAGGGATTGCTGGGTCATATGGTAATTCTATTTCTAATTTTTTGAGGAACCTCCGTACTGTTTTCCATAGAGGCTGTACCAATTTACGTTACCACCAGCAGTGTATGAGGGGTCCTTTTTCTCCACACCCTCTCCAACACTTGTTACTCCTTGTCTTGTTGATAACAGGCATTCTAACAGGTGTGATGTAGTATCTCATTGTGGTTTTGATTTGCATTTCCCTAATAGCTAGTGAAGTTGAGCATTTTTTCATGTATCTGTTGGTCATTTGTATGTCTTCTTGGGAGGAGTGTCTGTTCATGTCCTCTGCCCATTTTTTTTTTTTAAAGATTTTATTGGGGAATCGGGGAAGGGGAACAGAGAAGTTGCTGTCATTTTGTTCTTCAGTCTAGTTGCAGAGAACGTTGCTTCATTGGTCCATGTTGGTATCGTCATTGCGCTCTTCCCAGATGAGGCAGATAGGTCGCCGGCCTCTGGATGGTCGCTCACTAAGACTATTGGCAACTCATGCTGGCTGCTGGCCTCTCATGCTGGCTGCGGGCTACCAACTGTAGCCTATGGCAGCCCACTGCACCAGGGGCTGCAGCCTACACCGTCACCGGGGCTTGTGCAGCCCAGCTCCAGGTGGAGCTGTTGATAGCTGTAGAGGGCAGTGTCACTGGCCCTCATATGTGGGATCCCAACCAGGGCCACTGGCATCCCAAGCAATCTCTTAACCAATGCACCACTCACCTGGCCCTCTGCCCATTTTTTAAATTGGATTGTTTGTTTTTTGTTGTTGAGTTGTATGAGTTCTTTACATACCCATCTGTTGGATGTTAGCCCCTTATTCGAGGTGTTGTTTGTAATATCTTCTCCCATTCGGTTGGTTCCCCTTTGTTTTCTTGATAGTTTCTTTTTTTTTCCTTTTTTTTATTTTATTAGTTTGAGGTGTACAACACAATGCAATAGTTAAACTCTTTACCCCCCAAAGTGACAACCCCTCTCCCCCAGTTCGCAACCCACTCCCCCCCATATCATACATATCTATTACAATTCCTTTGACTCCCTTCCACAGTATACTCCATATCCCGTGACTATTTATATATTCAGTTACAGTTGGCATACAATATTATACAACATCAGCTTCAGGTGTACAGTGCAGTGATCTAGCCTGTACTCCATCCAAAATTTTTACAACATTATTATATTCCCCGAACTGTGTTTCCTATCCCTGTGGCAATATTGCAGTTGTCTACTTATGCTGTCTAATCCCTTCCTCTTCCCCTTATCCCCCCTCAACTAGCAACCTTCAGTTTTTCCTCTATATCTATGAGTCTGTTTATTTTGATTGTTCACTCAGTTTTTCAGATTCCACATGTAAGTGAGATCATATGGTACTTGTCTTTCTCCGACTGACTTATTTCACTTAACAGTCTCTTCACAACATTATCAATTACATTCCCAGAACTGCCCCCATATCCCTGCGGCAACATTGTAGTCACCCACCTACGCTGTCCAAAACCTTCCCCCTCTCCCTCATCCCCACTCCCTCCCAGCCAGCAACCATCAGTTTTTCCTTTATATCTGCTTGATATGACTTCAATCTTCTTAAATTTACTGAGACTTGTTTTGTGGCCTAACATGGTCTATCTTGGAAAATGTCCCATGTGTACTTGAGAAGAATGTATATTCTGTTTTTTCAGGGTGAAATGCTCTAAAAATATCAACAAAGTCCAGCTGGTCTAAAGTGTCTTTTAAGGTCCCTCTTTCTGTGTTGATTTTCTGTCTAAAGGGTCTGGCCATTGGTGACAATGGTGCTGAAGTCCCCTACTATGATAGTGTTACTGTTGATCTCTGTCTTTATGTCTGTCAAAATCTGTTATATGTAATTGGGAATTCCTATGTTGGGTGCATAGATGTTTATTAGGGTTATAGTGCCCTTCTTTGTCTTTTATTGTAGTCATTTTAAAGTCTATTTTGTCCAAAATAAGTATTGGTACTCCAGCTTTTTTTTCTCTCATTTCCATTTGCATGAAATATCTTATTCCATCTGTAAACAGCATATACATGTGTCCTATTTTCTTATCCACTCAGCCACTCTCTGTCTTTTGATTGGAGCATTTAGCCCATTCACATTTAAAATGAATATTGATAAGTGCATATGTATTGCCATTTTGTTATTTGTATTCCTGGTCTTCCTGGGTTAGCTTGTTTACCCCTTTCTTTTGTTTAAAAAGCCCTTTTAACATTCCTTGCAATGCTGGCTTGTTGGTAATGAATTCATTAAGCTTATTCTTTTCTGAGAAGCTCTTTATTTCTCCTCCAATTTTAAGTGATAGCTGTGCTGGGTAGAGCAATCTTCGGTGTAGGCCTTTATTTTGTGTCACTTTGAATATCTCCTGCCACTCCCTTCTGGCCTGCAGAGTTTCTGTAGACAAGTCAGCTGTTAGTCTAACAGGAGTTCCTTTGTATGTAACCTTCTGTCTTTCTCTTACTGCCTCTAGGATTCGGTCTCTGTCTTTAACCTTTGCCATTTTAACTATGATGTGTCTTGGTGTGGACCTGTTTGGGTTCAGCTTGTTTGGAACCCTCTGCACTTCCTGGGCATGTATGTTGATTTCCTTCACCAGGGTAGGGAAGTTTTCAGTTATTATTTTTTCAAATACATTCTCGACACCTTGCTTCCTCTCTTCTCCTTCTGGTATTCCTATGAGTCGAAAGTTGTGCCGCTTCACCTTGTCCCATAGGGCTCTTAAATTATTTTCATTGTTTTTTATTCTTTGGTCTTTTTGTTGTGCCAACTGGGTGAGTTCTGCTATTTTGTCTTCCAAATTGCTGATCTGATCCTCTGCTTCATCTACTCTACTGGTGATTCCTTCGAGTGTGCTCTTCATTTCAGTTATTGTATTCTTTAGTTCGAACTGGTTGTTTTTTATGATTTCTCTATCCTTCCTTATGTCCACACTAAGTTTGTTAAACAGTCTTATCATCAGTGGTCTTAACTCTGTCTCTGAAAGGTTGGATCCCTCTGTTTCATTTGGTTCCATTTCTAGAGGTTTCTTCTGATCTTTTACTTGTGACATGTTTCTTTGTTTCCCCATTCTGGCTGTCGCTCTGGGATTGCTTTGATGTATTAGATAGATCACCAGGAGAGCCCTGGCTGGATCACGCAGGCACACAGCTCATGGCCCAACACTCCCAGAAAAACTCCCAGTCTCAGCCTGTCCCAGTCAGCCGCTTGCAGATCAGGCCGAGCAGCCCGACAACCAATCACCAGCCTGGCAACTCTGCAAGCGCAGTTCGGAGAGCGGGGGACCTGAGGCGGCTTGCGCACTCCCGGGTCTCAGTGAGCAGCCTGTTGGAGCTGGAGGACACCCGCCCAGCGTTTCCCTGGCAACGCAGTATAACCAGGCGGAGGGTGGGGATCCAAGGCCGCATGTGCATGCGCACACGCACACACATACTTCTGTGCCAATTCCATCAGACCAATGAGGTCTCGGACCTGACCCCCTGTAGGAGGGCCCAACCCTGACAAAATGGCGCCCTTCCTACACCACGCGCGTGCAGGCTCCACACCAGGGGAACAATAGTCCAAAACCCTCCAGCCTTTGCACCAAAGGTGCTCAGTTCAGTCCGTCCCCGCAGGCTCCCGGGCCTGGCTCACACAGCCACTCCCTCCACCAGGAACCAGATGAGTGCTCACCCATGAGCAAGCCTGGGCGCCGGCCCCACTGATTCTCTAGCCGCTCTCAGCCTCACCGAGCTGAACAAAGAGAGTCCTTACTAATTTACTGCCGGCTATCTTAGAACTCCTCTTCCCGGCAAAGGAACTCTGGGCTGGTGAGCTTGGAGTGCGGCCAGAGGGTCTCTCCCCCAACCAGAGAAGCCTCCCCACAGCTGGGGCTTCCCTCACGGGGTTCACCCTCTCTCGTCTCCGCCTGTCCTACCAGACCGGACACGGCCTCCTCTTTAAGTTCTTCGTTTAGTGGTTCTGTTCATCTAGTGTTCCGGGGACCTCGAGGGTTGAATGCTGTATAATTTGGTTGTAATTTTGGTGTGATCCTGGGAGGTAGTTAGCACAGCGTCTGTCTATTCTGCCATTTTACCGGAAGTCCTTTCTTGATAGTTTCTTTTGCTGTGAAGAAGCTTTTTAGTTTGATATAGTCCCATTCATTTATTTTTGCTTTTACTTCCCTTGCCCTTGAGGTCAAATTCATAAAATCTTCTCTGAATCCAAGGTTCTTTAAGTTTAAATACAATGCAGTACAAGTGAATTATAGGTGTAAGTTTAGTTTCTCAGTTTCACTAGTAATATTTTATTTTATTTTATTTTTTATTTTTTGAGGACAGTGTCACTGGCCCTCACATGTGGGACCCAAACCGGGGCTACTGGCTTCCCAAGCCAGCGCTTAACCACCGTGCCACTCTGCTGGCCCTCACTAGTCATATTTTAAGTGCTCAGTAGGTCCATGTGGCTAGTGGCTTCCATATATGACAGTACAGATATAGGAAGTTGAGAAAGTTCTACAGGGCTGTGCTTGCCTAGAATTTGACTGTGGAGACGGTGTGTGTGTGTGTTGTCTAAGTGGAGGAGGCAGCAAGAACTGTCAGGAAGAGGTGTGCACAGGGGAACATAGGACATGAAGGTGGAAGATAAATTGGAATCAAATTGTGAAGTATCTGCATGGAAGGCCCAGGGGTACCAAAAGCAGCACCCTTTTTTCATTTGATAATATTTCCTGGTAATCATGAGATATCAATAGATAGAGATTTTCCTTATTCCTCTATATAGAACTCCGTCATTGCATGTAACCTATTTATTTAACCAGCACTTCTTTTTTTTTTTTTTTTTTTAAAGATTTTATTGTGGAATTGGCGGAGGGGAACAGCGTTGGGGAATCGGGGAAGGGGAACAGACAAGTTGCTGTCTTTTTGTTCTTCAGTTTAGTTGTGGAGGATGTTGCTTCATTGTTGGTATCGTCATTGCGCTCTTCCCGGATGAGGCAGATCGGTCACTGGCCTCTGGATGTCGCTCACCGCGGCTATTGGCAGCTCACGCTTGGCTGCCAGCCGCTCACGCTGGCTGTGGGCCGCTCACTGTAGCCTATGGCAGCCCACTGCAGCAGGGGCTGCAGCCCACACCATCACCGGGGCTTGCACAGCCCAGCTCCAGGTGGAGCTGTTGTTAGCTGTAGAGGGCAGTGTCACTGACCCTCATGTGGGATCCGAACCCGGGCCGCTGGCATCCCAAAACCAGCGTTTAACCAATGCGCCACTCTGCCGGCCCTAACCAGCACTTCTTGATGGATATCTGGGCAATTTTCAGTCATTCACTATTACAAGCAATGTCTAATGCATAAGAAATTTCACATTTTAGGCAATGTCCTCTTCAACTCAGTGTCTCCAGTGGTGACCTCATGGGGACCCAGCCTAGGATCCACTTATCCATCTTTTCCTTGAAAAAGGGCAACTAGAGAGTGGGTTGCAAATCGAGAATGCTTTGTGTTTAAATCACCATCTTGTCGTGGTTTCAGATTCCTCCAGTAAGGTTTTCAAACTTGCCCAGTGGCAACTGTGGGCACCTGGGATGGAGGGATGGAGGGATGGAGGGATGGAAGGATGGAGGGATGGAGGTCAGTCGTCAGTACTTAGCAGCAAAATTGTTTGTTAGGAGTCAAAGATGTCCTCAGTATCTCATCATCGCCATTGTCTTCTCGAACTGTTACTTTAACTGTAATGTCCCATCTGCCACTTAGTGCCTTAAAAAGACTTCCCATCACTCTGGCTTTGCATTAAAGCCCAGTGAAGAGAGGAAAGTTGCTCCATATTTGAGCTTAGAGTGTAGCCGCCAACGCAAAGGGTCCGTTTGCCTGCGTCTATCCAAGCCAAAAACGACACGAACAGGAGATTGCAACAAAAAAAATAAAGGTTTATTAAAGGGGTTGGTGCCAAGCCAGGAGACACAGGTGTTAGTGCTCTCAGAAACCTGGCTCCCTGTCGTCCTCTAGTGGCCAGGTTATTATATAAGGGAAAAATCACTAATCATGGTTACTATCATAGTGGGTCGTGGGCTCCACTGATTGGTCGGGGCTAAGGTAGGGAAAAATTGATCCTGGCTTCAGGTCCTGCTGTCAGTCATGGCAGTGTTCTGCCCAGTTTCCAGAGGATGCGGTCTGTCAGGCTGTTGCACTTTCATGAGTCCAGAGCTGAAACATAACTGAGGCCAAGGTGTTACCTTTGTTTGATTAAAACCTTATTCTAGGCTGGCAGAGTGGCGTGTTGGTTGAGAGCTGGCTTGGGATGCCAGCGGCCCCGGTTCAGATCCCACATGAGGATCTGAACTGCCCTCTACAGATATGATGGTAGGGGACAGCTCCACCTGGAGTTGGGCTGTTGAGTCTCCGGGTCGGCATAGCTGCAGCCCCTGCTGCAGTGGGCTGCCATAGGCTACAGTGAGTGGCCGTCAGCCAGCGTGAGTGGCTGGAAGCCAGTGTGAGCTGCCAAGAGCTGCTGTGAGCGGCCGTCCAGAGGCAGGAGACGAATCTGCCTTGCAGTGATGATGCCAACATGAGCCGGTGAAACGATGTCCTCCACAGCTGGACTGAAGAACAAAAGGATTGCAACTTGTCTGTTCCCCTTCTCCGGTCCCCAACACTGTTCCCCTCCCTCAATTCCCCAATGGAATCTTAAAAAACAAAACAAAACAAAAAATTTATTTTAGTTTGAGGTTTGGGTATTATATCTTGGTCATGGTTGACAGACCTAAAGCTTTATTCTTCAGTGAGTTTCATGCATACCAGAGCCTCATATCCTAAGGATATAATGATTAAAAGGAGTGGAGGGCCGGCCAAGTGGCATGGTGGTTAAGAGCTGGCTTGGGATGCCAGCGGCCCTGGTTCGGGTCCCACATGAGGGCCAGTGACACTGCCCTCAAAAAAAAAAAAAAAAAAAGGAGTGGACATATGAGGCTTGATAAAAAAAAAATATGTGAATGTTTAAATTTAAAATAAATTTATTACAGGGCCGGCTGAGTGGCGCATTGGTTAAGCGCTGGTTTTGGGATGCCAGCGGCCCCGGTTCGGATCCCACATGAGGGCCAGTGACACTGCCCTCTACAGCTAACAACAGCTCCACCTGGAGCTGGGCTGTGCGAGCCCCGGTGATGGTGTGGGCTGCAGCCCCTGCTGCAGTGGGCTGCCATAGACTGCAGTGAGTGGCCCGCAGCCAGCGTGAGCGGCTGGCAGCCTGAGTGAGCTGCCAATAGCTGCGATGAGCGACATCCAGAGGCCAGCGACCGATCTGCCTCATCCGGGAAGAGCGCAATGACGATACCAACAGTGAAGCAACATCCTCCGCAACTAAACTGAAGAACAAGAAGACGGCAACTTGTCTGTTCCCCTTCCCCGATTCCCCAACGCTGTTCCCCTCCACCAATTCCCCAATAAAATCTTTAAAAATAAATAAAAATAAATTTATTACAGTAAAGGACATGTTGCCATTAATCCCCCTCAAAATACTCCCTCTTGCTTTGAATGCACTTATCGCATCATTCTTGCCACTTTCTGAAGCAGTTCTGGAAGTCCTCTTTTGAGAGTGTCTTTAGTTGCACTGTCGTGGCTGCCTCAATGTCCTGAATTGATTCAAAATGTTTACCTTTCATGGTCATTTTGACTTTGGGGAAGAGCCAGAAGTTGCACGGTGCCAGTTCTGCTGAATAAGTGAATGAGGACACACTGTAATGTTTTTATTTGACAGAAATTGCAGTATACAGAAGCGATGTGTAACACAGAGCATAGTCATGATGGAGGATGATTTATGACACACTTTAAAACACACCTGTCATCTGTAGCTCACACCTGAATGACTGCACTGAACAAGTTAAACCTTGTCACACACTGTTATTGAGGTTCAACGCATTGCTTCCTATATTGAAGATTCCTGCCTTTCTGTTGGATGGCACTTGGCAGCAGCATGCACTGTATTCTTCACTTCATACAGTATATGCAAAGGTAGGAGGATCTGTGGAAAAAACGCAAGTGAGCTGTAGTTTTGTCAGGCTAAACAAAAAGAGCTTGGATTAAAGCAAAGTGCATGCCAAAGAGATGAAATACATGTGAGGTTACAACATTGGTGTAGTGGACATTAATCAGGTTTCAGCTGCTCAATAAATGGATTTTGAACATCCTTTATGTTTGAAGTTCCCCACATAGCCAAAATTCAATTTCCAGTATCCCTGTGCTGACAGACATGGATATGATGCCTCTGCCAAGACTAAGGAGCAAGGCAAGAGGAGGCCTGAGCAGAATGAGCTGTGGACTCATGGTGGGGTAGCCCCCAGTGGTGGAGTTCAGGCACTCAGTCCTTCTCACAGGAACTGGTGCGTGGATGGTTTTTGCTAGAGCATCTCTGAATGTGACTATGGGTTGTTCCTGGGAGGGTAAGGAAGGTGCCTCCAGATTCCCTTTCAGCTTCAGCTAGCCAAAGGGGTTTCTGGGTTTGACAACTAAAAACCCTGACAGATACAAAGCCATTTTATGTTTTATTCTGATACCTGGTATTCATAAGGCTAATCCCCTGCTGCTGCCCACTACTTTTTCTTTCCTTCTTTTTTTTATTGGGGAACAGCCATGGTCATTGGTTACACATTGCCTTCATGCTACAATGGTATAGTTGACTCCCCTAGGGAGGGCACAGCTCACAGTGGCCCATGCGAGGATCAATCGAACTGGCAACCTTAGTGTGATCAGCACCACACTCTAACCAACTGAGCTAACTGGTCACCCCCGCCCCCCACTACTTTTTTACTTGATCTTTTTTAAATAATTTATTTCCATAATCTTTGAGGTACTTAAAAAAATCTGTTGCATTCTAATTGAAATTGAACTCAATATGTATATTAATTTTGGAAAGACTGGTATTTTTGTTTTCCAAATAAAGGATGATACAGGGGCCAGCCGAGTGGCTCAGTGGCTTGTTGGTTAAGAGTTGGCTCGGGAGTGCGAGCTCTGAGCAGCAGGATGCAGGTTTGGATCCCATATGGGCCAGTGACACTGTGCCCTCTACAGCTAAGATGGTGAACAACTACAGCTCTACTGGAGCTGGCTGCCTTGAGTTGCTGCAGTGGGGCTGCAGTGGGCTGCTGTAAGCTACTGTGAGTGGCCAGTAGCCAGCGTGAGCAGCAGTCCAATGACTGGCGACTGATTTGCCTCAGCCAGGAAAAGCACAATGATCACAATACCAACATGGGCCAATGAAGTGATGTTCTCCACGACTAGTCCTCGAGACTGAAGAACAAAAGGACAGTAACTTGTCTGATCCCCTTCCCTGATTCCCCAATGCTGTTCCGTTCCCCCAATTCCCCAATAAAATCTTAAAAAAAAAAAAAGTGATATAGCTTTTCATTTGTCAGATTGTTTTCTGTCTTTCAGTAAGACTTTGCAGTTTTCATTTGGTCTTGTGTCTTTCTTGAAAAATTTATTTTTAGGTATGGTAGTTCTAGTTGTGATGCAGTTGGAATTTTTTTTCCCCATTTCTTTTTCTATGTGATTATTCTGGTACAGAAAATTCTGTTGTTTTTTATATATCTGTCACGTTAGTGTATTCTCTTCCTAGTGCTGGTAGCTTTTTATCTTGGTTTTCCTAGGTATATAGTCAGGAAAAAAGAATTCTTTCTTTCTGATGTTATATCTAATTTTTAAATGTTCGTATCTGTTAATACATTTTGTGGAGGAGAGTGATGCCCTGACCCTCAAGATGGATCCGGGCCAGATTGCTTCCTATAAATCCCCTCAGACTGACTGACAGACCCTTCCTGTATGCCCCAGGCAAGCATAAGGCATTTCCCCCATATCTGGGATGAGTCACGCCCCAGTACCCCCATCCATTTTGCCTTGATTCTATATACTTCTTTAGTGCCTGCCATGCCTCTCATATAAGTTCCCTTAATAAACTCTTGGTATAATTGATGGAAGTTGTCAGCCTCTTTCTTTGGTCTCTAGGCCTCAGGAAATTTTCCCAATACATCTCTAAGACAAAGTTGGCTAGCAGGTAACCCTGCCTTGCTCTGATTTTCACCGAGATAACTTTAGTTATTTCACCCATTTCAAAATCTAAATTTGAAAGATTGGATTTGATAAAATGTCTTCAGCAGTGTCATGATCATATACCTTTTCTGCTTTAATTTTGTGATAAAATAAAGTATGTTAATAGATTTCCAGTATCAGCCCACACTTGCACCTTTGGTCAGTTTTATTCTTTTGGTAAATTACTGAATTTTATTTGCTAATAACAGAAATACCTCCTTGCCTAGTTTTAGTGCTAAGGCAGGTTTTCTTCAATCTTTCATTATTGTGGTCTTTTCAATTTTGATGAGAAATGGGAATAGCTGCAATTTTTCCAGGTAATCCTATGGTATTTTTAATGATTACAGGCAGTTTAGAAGAGAAAGAAATCATTCATGATTCCCTTAAGTTACTAACAGCTCTTGCTGTTTTGCCATAAATACCCCCATGGTGTGTGTCAGAAGTCGTAAGCCCCTCAACAATCTCCAGAAGCCACCCTCTGCCTAACGGGGCACTTGACGCTCCTCTAAATCCTGGGGGCGGGAGCCAGGGCGGTTCCTCTCTGGGGCCTTGCTATCCATTTTCTTCAAGGAAAGGCTGCCATGCTGTGTACACTACAAAACTCTGGGGGCACCATGCACATTCAGTCATTGTTCCTATATATATATTAGTTTCCTAACACATCAGTGTAATGATTTGAGGAAGGAGTGAGTGCCAGTGAGGCTGCCTGACACCTTCCAGAGATGAGGGTAGATGTCACCTGGGACCCTTAGCCAGTTCTGGCACCAAAAAAAACTTGTGCCAAATTGGGACATTTGAGAGCAGCTCTTTTCAGCCATGCCTTTCCCCCCCTTGATCCTGTTACCAAACAACAAGTCAAGCTCACCCCCAATATCCCCTTACTGGTAATGTTCTATCTCTTAAGCAGAATGGTTTCAAAGGTGTTCATTTTATTATGCTTTATAATTTACGTACATGTTACATATATTCATTTTGAACGCTTTGATACAATAAATAAAAAAAGCACACATATACAAATAAGAATGCCATTATCATGGGGCTGACCTTGAATCTGCTTAAATTTTTCTTCAATTATTCATAAACCTAAGTACTGTAACTATTAGTAGTTAGCAAACACCTTATAATGCACAACATATTCCTGTCTTAATGCTAGGGTTAGAAGCCATTCTCCTGTTATTTAGAAATAGTAGTGGTGCCTTATTTTTTAAAGATTATACATCAGGGCAATTCTTCTATTGAAACTTGTTATAATCTATACTGCAGTATAGATGTGATAGCATGCTACTTAGTTTCTTTCAGCTTGTCTTTGGAATTTAAAGCAGTCAGAGTGGCAGAAATTTCTTCTAGAATCTATTACATAGAAATAGGAACATTATTAGATGCTACTCTGGGCAGCATCCAAGAGATTTCAAAGTTTTTGCTCAGTTGGAAAAGCTAAAACCTGACCTTAAAAATGTTTGGGTGTAAATACACACAGTGTATGTCAGCTCTGTGACAGGGGCAACTAGCTGTGCCGACAGCCAATCCTCTGCAACTTCCTCAGTAACGAATCCTGAAATGTTAATTTCACCCATGACAGCCCATAATAAAGATGATTTCCTATCCTCCTTGTAGCTAGGGATCACGTGATTAAGTTTCATTTGATAAGCCTTATGTGGTGTGAATAATTTGTAATTAGTGTTCTTAAAGGAAGGGGGCAGAAATGCTGATAGGGCATTTCTAGCTGGTGCAGTGCTCTGCAGCCACAACATGAAAGCCACATGTGGAGAACAGGGAGGAGCAACACAGAAGAATCCTGACTCCTGCCTGCAGTGTCGCGGCAGCCCTGGACTGCCTTCCCAGGCTTTCACATGTGAGAGAAATAAACTTCTATTTTGTTTAAGTTGCTGTTGTCTGGGGACACAGACAAACTTATACATCACGCCAAATTTGAGTCTAGTTTCCTTTACCTAAAAGGTTAATACAATAGATGTAATGCACCTGGTGGCAGTTACATGTATTGCTAACATGATGTGAGATGGGAACTGTTTCCCAAAGGATGTCATGTTTCACAAACAGGGGCTTTCTAAAAGATGCTTAACTCCAAATATTTGACTTCCCATGGGTAAAGCCTGCAAGTGCACCTATGGTTTTAGAAAGAAACATCAAGAACATCAATTAGTAACTGGCTTTAGACTAGCTTAGGATGCAAAGTGACAGAAGTCCTTTCCCATAAGAGAACTATAACAAGCAATTTAAACAAAACAAAAATGGTTTGTTTTATTTACAATACTCAATGCATTTTACAAATAACATATTTGCATTCTCTAAGTCTTTTGGAAAGTAATTCCAGTTTGTGCAATGAGTTTACAGGAAAAGATTTAAGACATCTATTAGACATCTTAAACCTAAATTCTAAATTTTGAAAGATATTTCACACTATATTAATAGAGGACTGTTTTTAATTAAGAAAAACTAAACTCTGTAGTTAAATATTGCCCTTCAATATATTTAACCCAAATACAAACCAGATTAGCTTATGAAATAACACCATTAGATTCGGATGAATTATTTCCACTGCTCCCCCCAACAAAATGCATGCACAAAGTAAACATGGTAAGTTACATTGACATTTTATTTCAGTACTTTTTTTTGGACTCTCTCAACTACTGTTTTGCTCAATCCAGAGGATAGATAGGTAGGATTTCTGTCTGAGGAAATCTTAAACCACTACTCCCTGCTCCAGAATTTTCATAAATACTTGTATGTGGAGACAGAAGGACCTAGGATGATTTTTAAGCAGTTTCTCTAGGAGCCTTATTTGCTAATCAGAACAAGGTTTCCATCCAGACCTGATGGAGCCTTAAGGGATCAATTATTTCCCTACTAACAGTTTGGGGGGCATCTAATCCAAGCCTCCAGAGGACAATAGCTCCTCTCTCTCCGTCCTGAATCACCACCTTGATTTTAGTGCCTTTTGAGTTGATAATGGGGAACAGTTCCTGTGTTCAGATTTCAGAAACTGCTTTCATGTCACCTAAAGACCTTTTGGAACAGGTAAAGAGCAATGAACAATAATACTTTAATTGTGCAAGAGTTTGTACCTCATGCATGTGAAAGAGAATGAACTTATTCATTTTATCACTCAGAGCTATCATCTCATAAAATCTAAAATCCATGTTCTAGTGCTTGAGCCAGAGAGAAGGAACAGAGGTATCTCGATACTGGATCCACCCCAATTTAGCAATGCACTTCTCCATCTGCATACTTCATCTCTCCTTAAAAGACAGTGTCTCTAATACCTGGTGTAGGTGGATGAATGGGAGATCCTAAACTGGAGAAATAAAGTCCAACACTTGACACTGCCAACAAAACTCTAACATAAAGAAATGGTGAGGTAGAGTTGAGAGAGTTCAATTAAATTTTTTGAGCACAGATCTTTTGGCACATGCTAAAATTACAGACTCCCCATCGAATTTTCCTTTGTCATACCTTTACAAAGTGCTGGCAACTTGGGAATCCTTGGATCTTTTTAGGAAACATCTATGTAAAGCTAACAGAATAAAGTCACTGAAGAAATCCATTCCTGGCACGTTAGCATATTTACCCAGATATTGATGCAAATAAAAACAATGCTATCCATTTGCTGAATTTATTTAAACAAATCAATTTAGAAATATTATAGAATTAAACAAAACTTCTAACATGTAAACATACTGCTATGTTCCTGAAACAGATGTTACCACCTGATAAAGAGTTAATAATCGCTTGTTAGGAAAGCTGTCCATTAATAAGGCCAGTCTTCAGCAAAACTAAAACCATTTTGTTTCTTTAGCTTTCCTAGTCTGACAATGCAATACTATCAAACCACAATCAAATATAATAAAGACAATGTTGGATGGATAGATCAGTACCATTGGTTACAGCAAAACAGTTCATTCTTGGCGCCACATAAAAACAAGCCAATCACATCAAATAAATCATGGCTTTTTTTCTTCATCACAATTCACTAAATGATGTTAATTATGGTCCTTGTCAAACACGTTTGGTAAAGGCTATTTACAGTGTACATGGCTGAGCATGCACTATTTATAGTTACAAAGATACCTGCCAGTTTATTACAATAGAGTTACACAGTGCCTGAAAATGGTGAAATATCTCACACATTTATATCAATACAGTTTCAAGCAGGAAACGTTCCTTATTTGACCACGATTGCAATAATTACATGAAAATTCTTATAAAAACACGAATCCCCTTCAAGAAATTGATGCATATTCTACGCACTACAGGTTAAGGCAGTAAAAAAATGTATTCCTGATAACTGGAGGTCTTGACAATGTCAATTAAAGCTGTCTGACTAGTTTTTCATTCTCCATCATATACTCAATGTTCTGTCTGTATAACTAGTTTGTGAAAGATTTTTTTTTCTAAAGCCAAAAAAAGTATTAGTAATGAAGAAGAGACGATGCTGGAAAAAAGTAATCGTTAGGGAAAGAAAAAATGTAAGTTGCATTTTGCCTGAAAGTTTTCAAATCATAAACAAGAACATCATTTGTGAGTCTGATCTTTAAAAGTATAAAACAAATACATATAGCTTACCTTTCTTAATTTAAAATATACTGTACTTTGAACAATTCAAGTAATGTAAGACTATCAAAAATAACTTCATAAGCCATAGGTGTCAACTATATTTTCAATGTTTTAGTTAAGAACTTTTTAAAAATTGTAAACTAAACCATGACAGTTTAGTTAAACAAATGATAAATGACTTTTTATTTGCACTTGTGATTCCTTGAATACAAATTGCTACCAACAAATATGTAAAGATATGGCCTATTATGCATTTGATCAAAGCACTTCGACTTAAGCATAAAACAGATTCAAATGGTATAAAGTTCCGTGCATAAGATCCAAGAAGCTACCTACTAATTAGCAGGCAACACTCTCTCTAAATCAGAATCCTTTATTCCTCAGCTGCAGATGAGATAGGGCACAATCTGTTGTAAACAGGGCACTGTTGTAAAACGAAGATAATATTCTTAAATTAAGATCGTTCTCGTTAAATTGAAAAGACTTTTCCCAAGTGTCTTCCAAGCACTGTAGTATATTCTGCTGACCTCTTAATTTCATAAATTAACTTTCCTTTGATTCCATTTTTATGGTGGTTGTGTTCACAGTTTTGTTTTAAAAATTGGTTTAAATTTATATAAAACTCTGTACATGTTCACAAATTATTGCATAAACAGCATAATCTTCAAGACAGTGTTTGCAAACACATGTCCAATTCAGGAAAAGAAAATTCACGTTTCCCGTCTGGCTTTTTTCTTCTTTTTTATTTGTTTGGGAGATTCCCAGCTAGTTTCAGACTTGGCTAAAAGGGAAAAGAAAAAGAAAGAAAAGAAGAGAGAAAAAAGTTAGGATAGTAAATACTGTTATTTCTCAAACATATAAAAGTAGTATCAATGAAAACATGCTTTGAAATCCACTAAAAATGCCTCAAATTTTATGTTTAAGTTTTCAAGTTCTAGTTACATGTTTTTTAGGTTATTCTACGCCTTCCTCATTTTCTTTCAATATCAATGTATTATCTGGTTTAACCATATGAACCATATGGATATTTCTCTCCAGTTTTGACCTAGAAAAACCATCATTTAATATGGCTCTAAGTAATAAACATAAAAGTGGGTAAAATGGACAATAAAGGTAGCGGAGGGAGGGAAGGAGGGGGAAAAAAAGGCCAAGACCAATCTGTAGTTTCCGAACATGTGCACAGAAAGGGAGGGAGCAGGAGGGCCAGGGCAGGCACCAAGTACTCCTCTGTGTAAGTCCTTGGCTGTCGACTCTCGCCTGGGGTGGGTTCAGCTCCTTGGCCCCCAAAACTGAGGCCCACAAGGTTCCAAGGAATCGAGACTTTGCAAAGGAAAAACAGGCTGCTCTATTAATCCATTCGACTTCTTAGAAGTCAAAATATCTTAGACTTCTAAGATATTAATACCTTAGAGAGAACACACAAAAGAACCAAAGATGAGATTACTTACTCTGTGAAGGAGGCACACTATTTTGCTTAGTATTTGACTTGGATTTATCTGACTCTTGTAGCATCGGTGGCACTTGGGAAGAGCTCTTGTCAGAATCACTTTTTGATAAAATAACAGATGGCTCGGTAGGAACAGCAGGTGAAAGAGACTTGATAGGCTATTTGGGAATAAAATTATAGATTTTTGTGAAAAATTTCCAATAAAATTAAATATCATAGTAATACCAAGAGGCCGTTTGGCAGCAAGAAAATACTAAGATGGTTTCCAGAAGAAGGACAACTCATGCATGCCCTCTAGTGACATAACCAAATAGATCTTTACCTAAAATATCCACAAATATAAGTTGGGATAAAAATGGATGAAGGTATAAGATGATTGAATTGTAAGCAGGAGTAAATAATTCCCTTTTCATTAATATTTATATTTTTCCTTTTCATTATAAATTGCATGATTGTATATTTATCAGGTTGGTGCAAAAGTAATTGAGGTTTTTGCATTGTTGAAATTTGCTGTTTGATATTGGAACACATTCTTAAGTAAATGTGGTTATGTTGTACATTATTTTTTGTTGTACATTATTTTAATGCGCATTTCGCACTTTATGTGTTTTTGCTAATGACTTATTACTTGTTTATTTTATATTTATATTTAATAGCAATTTAATGGAATGGTTCTGTCCACTTCTCACCAACTTTCAACTCCTTAAAACTTTTTCATGTGAAAGATAAAAAGAAAAGAGCTCATTTTAGAACTATTAGTAGGTGATACCTCCTTTGCTCCTTCTCAAGAAGTAGGTATGTCTCAAACAACAGCAGCAATAGCTTCAGTTTCCTACCCAAGGGAACAGATGACCTTAGACAAAAAGCTATGGCTAATAGTTTTGTCAGTTAAAGCAACTATTAAACTCAGAGGCCCAAATCTTTAGTTTTATCCGGTCTGGTAATGAAATCGTAATGGTTAGGGCCTAGACTCGTGAGCTTTGCTTCTTTACAACCTGGGAACATAAAGCAGGTAATCGAGTGATGGGCCTCACTGAGGTCTGTTAATTCATGTTTAGAACCAGGTAACAACAGAATCTCCAATATTTGGAGTGCCTTGAGGCTTTAATAGATGAGTAGGAGATCATTTCACCCTTTAGTTTTACCTGTGATCATTATTTTGAATACAGAAGCAAGGGTTCTTCCAGGCTCTGTAGCCTCAAGAAAGCACAACGGGAAAGGAAACAAAAGGAAGAAGCTATGTGCGCCCAGATAACTACTGGGGTTCTTTCTTCCCACTTCAGGTATCAGAAAAGCAGCATTTCTGTTCCTCAGCTTAGCTTTCTTAATGTTCCCTGTATTTATTTCATACCCTGAAGTTTTATTACTTATTTTTTATTTTTGTTTTTTGGCTGAGCCATCTTGCCACCTGTTGGCAGCTCAGCGGCTGCTCAGCTCGGGCCGGGAATCCAACCTGCAACCCTATTGCTCAGAGCTCACACTCTTGAGTGAGCTCTTAACCAACTGAGCCACTCGGCTGGCCCTTATTACTTATTTTTAATCTCCTTTCCTCCTCTGTTCTCTCACTTATATGTTAAAATCACCAAAGGACTCGAATATTCTTTACAAGATGGCTTCTGAAAATAACTTAAGCAAAACATCAAAATGTCAAATGACCCTTTGTAGTCCTACTATTAAACCTATGGACATATTGGGATTGCATACTTTTACCTTAAAATACTCTTAGGGAAATAAAAGCATCAAATTCAAATATGAAAAATGGTTAAGATTTTGTTTTAGTAAAGACTGTTATAAATTCTTTCTCTTAGTGGTAATTCAGGTTCTTGTCTAAAGTTGTTTTATTATATGTGTAAGTTCCACAAAGGCACACATTTTTTTGGTCTGCTTTGTTCTCTGATGTATCCCCAGAATCTAAAATAGTGTGTAGCATGTAGTAGGTTGCCAATACATTTTTTTGAATGAGTAAATGAATGATGCAACTGTAGAATTTAATATATTTCGATATGATATAATTCAACTAAACAGAAATTAGAGTTTAATGAGCTATGGTCTTTATGTCACTGACCTACACCTTTTGTAAAATGGTGCCTTCTGACACATCAAAATTTCCACAGAAGGCACATATTTCAAATTTAAACAAATGTTATATTTTTGAGAGGTTGGACCATAGTCATATTATGTGCATACTTTGGGGAAAATGAAACCAGTTACATTTTCTCTATCAGTCCCTTGTATGCTTACGTATTTAATAGGACAAAATACAGCCTAGCAGCTCTGGTTTTGCTGTTATGGGACTTTGGAAAAGTTTATTCAACTCCTCTAACCTATTTTATATAATGAGTTCTTACGTTTTTTGTGGGGTTGTTGTGAGGACTAAATTATTTTGAGTATTTTAAATGCTTAGCACAGTATTTCAATAAAATATTAATTATGATATAATTCTCAAGTCATTGAAATTTTATTCCTTAAATATCACAAAATTACCTGGCTATTTTTGACGAGTGCTTCAGCTGGATCACTAGTGCTTATGGTTTTCAAAGAAAAAGCTTTTTCCTGTTTTGGACGGACTTTAGAGGTATTCACTGGAAGCTCTTCTCTGATCTCTTTTTCTAATTCTTCTGGGTCCTACAGAGAAAAGCAGTCTATTAGATGATATAAATCACCCATTTTTACTAATAAAAACCTTTTTGGGGGCCAGCCGAGTGGCGCGGTGATTAAGAGCTGGCTTGGGATGCCAGCGGCCGCGGTTCGGATCCCACACGAGGACTAGTGACACTGCCCTCAAAACAAAACAAAACAAAATAAACCCCAAAAACCTTTTTGGGGCCGGCCAAGTGGCATGTTGGTTAAGAGCTGGCCTGGAATGCCAGTTGCCCCAGTTCGGATCCCACATGAGGCCAGTGACACTGCTCTCTACAGCTGAGATGGTGAACTGGAGCTGGGCTGCTGTGAGTCCACGGCATAGCTGCAGTCCCTGCTGCAGTGGGCTGCCATAGGCTACAGTGAGTGGCTGGCAGCCAGCAGACGGTGTGAGCTGCCATCCAGAGGCCGGCGACCAATCTGCCTCACCCGAGAAGAGTGCAATGATGATACCAACATGGGCCAGTGAAGCAAAGTCCTCCACAACTAGACTGAAGAACAAACAAAAAAGGACAGCAACTTGTCTGTTCCCCTCCCCAGTTCCCCAATAAAATCTTAAAAAAAAACCCAAAACCTTTTTGGTTTGTTGTACTAATGTCTAGAAGATATTACAAAATAATTTTATTTCAGAAACTGTTCAAACTTAAAAGAACATATAAAAATAATTATTCAAAGATTTAAAATACGTAGGTACATTTGGAACATACATTCATCATCCCTGCTTTCTGCAGGGATTTAAATCAATTGTAAATTAAAAAACGATATACATTCATATCCCAAAACTGGAACCACACTAATTTACTAATCCAACTCAAACAGAATAAACTAAACTAGTATTTTTCCTTTAAAAAAAAGTACACAGTGAATTAGCTGATACTTGAACTTAGATTTTAGAAATAGATACGCATTTCAATTTTGGCCATGATACAATCTATCTGTATAATCTCAAGGACAAATCAGTTAGTTTCCCTGAACCTTAGCTTCCTCAATTATAAAATAAAATTTGCCTAGATAATGTCTAAGGTCCTAGCCAAGTTTTAACATTTCTATTCTTAGGCCTTCAGACTTTCAAAAAGTTTCAACCTGGGGCCGGCCGAGTGGCACGGTGGAAGCCAGCGGTCCCGGTTCGGTCCCACATGTGAGGGCCAGTGACTCTGCCCTCAAAAAAGAAAAAAAAAAAATGTTAAAAAGTTTCAACAAGATAATTCTGAAGCATACTACATGCTTAGGTATGCGAAATAAGTATGAACTAGAATATATAAATAGGGCCATCATAATGAATTGTATTGTTCGTTAGCAAACTCATACATACAAGTGGCCATTCTTTTTAACAACTGGCTAAGATAATCTTGAAAGTTTCCTCCCAAAACTGATATTCTATAAAAGTTATTGGGCCAGCCGAGTGGTACAGTGGTTAAGCGCTGGCTTGGGAAGCCAGCGGCCCTGGTTCGGGTCCCACATATGAGGGCCAGTGACACCGCCCTCAAAAAAAAAAAAGTGTTGACAGTGGGTTGACAGGATGACAGTGGGTTTAGACAGAATTCAAAATTTTGATGCAAACTTAAGTTGGGCAACTAGCTTTGGAAGTATGTATGCAAGATATGCAGTCAGTACAAACAGAAGACATAAGTTAGTTCCATGCTAAGCTGAACTCTAATAGTAAAAAAACCCCACCAACTACATTCCAACACCTAAAAAAGACCTTTACTGAAAACAGAACAAATTCAAAAATGTAATTGTTTATGGATAGGATACCATGTGCTGTGTACTTCACAAAGAACCTCACAGCTATCTCGTTTAATACTCAAAGCAACCTATGCAGGTAGGTAACTTGTGCAAAGTAAAGTAAACAAACAAACAAAAAACAATTGGTAAATGGCAGAACCAAAATTTGAAAACAGATGATTCTAAAGTCTATATCTAATTCATTGTATTTTTAAAAACAGATCAAACATTTTAAAAACAAGGAATATCAAAATATCAAAGTAATTTTCACAATGAACTTTATAGAATACATCTATCCCACAGAATTTCCTTTAAAAGGAATTCACCTAATCCACAAGCCAGAGAAGCAGTATTAGTAAAGGCCATAATTAAGTCACAGAAATCCAGAAAAAGTTTGGCTAAATGGATTTCAGATAGTATTACTAACAAAGGATAGCTGTCAATAACATTTCTCATCAGTTAGCTCAGCTAATAAGAAAAGCACACATATTATATAGTTTGTTTTTTATATCCATTGATATTAGTCACATTAGACCTAATGTCCATCAATTACACTAAAGAGAAAAAACTAGTATTAATAATGAATTGGTATCATTTATGAAGGGTTGTGCTTACCATGACAGAAAAGAACTAAACATATATTTCCTTAAAAAGTCATGCAGATACTTTTCCCAAAATAGAACAATAAATAGGAAAGTTGTATGTAAGCCTCTAAAAGTTTTAGCTGTCTCCTACATTTAAAGGAATGAAAATAATTAGCTATACGGTTGTAAGGAGTAAGATTTTCATAAGTTGTAATGTAATGGTGATACATAGTATTTTCAAAAATAAATCCATGCATATTTATAGTAATCCAGTATGCCTGAAATTAAAATTTGTTTTCATCTATATTATAATCTAAAAATTTTCCCCACGTAGGAAAGACAAAAGAAAAGGAAAATGCTGGAGTGATACAAAGTTTCTGTTAAAAGTAAAAAAATCAGGAAAGGATACTAAGTGGAATAGTCAACAAACTCGGAGTCAAGTGAAAGACTATTTGTCAAGCACATGGTTTTCTAATTGTGCTAAAATTTTAATTTGCTAAATTTTAGTTACCAAAAGGGAATTTTTGTATGTGTAAAGTACTGTACCTCCTTTTCCATTTCATTACAATATAAACCAAAATGCATATGACTAATTTAAAATTTTATTTATTTATTTTTGGGATTACAACTTTAATATGATTTTTTTTAGAGCAACAAAGTTTTTATTACAGTATGATGTAGAAAATCTTTAGAACATTCTGTGACTTTTCAAGTACATTTGATGTCTCACCTTGTATCTTTTATCTCTACATATTCTTAGCATCTGCATATTTTCTTTTCATATTTCAGCAGTAGGTGCTCAATGAATGATATTTGTTGTTTTGATATTTTACCTGTGTGGGAGAGTTATCTTCACCCTGCTTCTTCTTTTTCTTCTTTTTCTTTTTAGATTTCCCGGTTGGAAGAGTTCCTTCTCCCTTTTCTTTATCATCATCTGAAACCTGATTTTTTTTAAAAAGCAAAAATGTTAAAGGGCACCATTTGGTTAAGTTTTCATTATTTAGAAAACTATTATGAGGGCCGGCCAAGTGGCACGGTGGTTAAGCACTGGCTTGGGAAGCCAGCGGCCCTGGTTCGGTCCCACATGAGGGCCAGTGACACTGCCCTCAAAAAAAAAAAAAAAAGAAATCTATTATGAAATAACTCCATTCATTAGGTTCAGTCTTTTATCTCCTAAATACTAAATAAAAATTAGTAATAAGCAATAAAACTGATCTAAAGTTACATAGTTAACAAGTAAAACACATGGAACTTCTATTGTCTACGATCAACCACTTTTTCTTAGATCTTTCATCTCAGTACAAGGTCAATTAGAGAGCTGTCTGTGCAATGAGTTTTTAAAAACTCATTGTATAGGACCTTCCACTTTATTTCAGAGTTTAAATGCATATCTATTTGCATTACAATGGAATTTGACCCTGTTAAGAGAAAGATAAGGGCCAGCCAAGTGGCGCAGTGTGGTTAAGCACTGGTTTGGGAAGCCGGCGGCCTGGTTCGGGTCCCACATATGAGGGCCAGTGACACTGCCCTAAAAAAAAAAAAAAAAAAAAAAAAAGAGAATGATAAGCTACAGAGTGGGATAAAATATTTGCAAATCATACATCCAACAAAGGACTTGTATCTTGACTATATAAATAACACTCAAAATTCTACAGTAAAAAAACAATCCATTTAGAAAATGTGCAAAAGATGTGATGGACAGTTCATGAAAGAAACACATGACAAAGAAGCACACAGGAAGATGTTCAACATTGGCCATTAGGGAAATGCAGGTTAAAACAATAATACGATATCACTACATACTTATCAGGACGGCTAAAATAAAAAAACAGAAGGGGCCGGCTGAGTGGTGCATTGGTTAGGAGTTGGCTTGGGATGCCAGCACTCAGCAGTGGGGCCCCAGTTCAGATCCCACATGAGGGCCAGTGACACTGCACCCTCTTACAACTAAGATGGTGAATAACAGCTCCACCTGGAGCTGGGCTGCCATGAGTCACCTGCAACAGCGTAGGCTGCAGCCCCTGTTGCAGTGGGCTGTCATGAGCTACTGTGGTGGCTGGCAGCCAGTGTGAGCTGCAGTGAGCCGCCGTCCAATGACTGGAGACGGACTGCCTCAGCTGGGAAGAGTGCAATGATCACAATACCAACATGGGCCAGTGAAGCAACGACCTCCATAACTAGACTGAAGAACAAAAAGGACAGCAACTTGTCTGTTCCCCTTCTCCAATTCCCGAATGCTATTCCCCTCCCCCAACTCCCCAATAAAATCTTTAAAATAAATAAATAAATAAAATAATGACAGAAGCAAGGGCTGGTGAGGATGCAGTGAAATTAGATCACTCATGCATTGCCAGTGAGAATATAAAGTGATACAGCCACTCTGGAAAACAGTTTGGCAGTTTCTTAAAATATTAAATGTGCAACTATCACATAACTCAGGGATTGTACTCCTGGGCATTTATCGCAGAGAAATGAAAACTTATGTTCTCACAAAAACTTGTACATGAATGTGTATAGTAGCTTTATTTACAGCCCCAAACTGGAAACAACCCAGATGTCCTTCAACAGGAGAATGGTTAAATACAGGAATAGTACCTCAGAGATACTGCAGGTGCGGTTCCAGACCACTGAAATTAAGCGAGTATTGGAATAAAGTGAGTTGTAATCTTTTTGCTGGTGGAGGGTCTTGCCTTCAATTTGTAAAAAAAATGAAACATCTGTGAAGCGCAACAAAGCAATGCGCAATAAAATGAGGTATGCCTGTAAACTGATGTATATCCACACCGTGGACTATTACTCAGGAGTGAAAAAGAACCAACTAATAATATATACAACAATCTGGGTGAATCTCTAGAGAATTATGCTCAGTGGGAATAAAAACCAAACACAAAACAGTACCAAAAGGTTACATGCTATATAATTCTATTCACAGAACATTTTTGAAGTGACAACAAAATTATAGAGATGGGAAACAGATTACTGGTTGCTTTGGGTTTAAGAAGGGAGTGGGGATGGGAGGGGAAAGAGGGTGGCTATAAAAAATGGGCAACCTGGACCAGCCGAGTGGCTCAGTTGGTTAAGAGCTCACTCAAGAGTGTGAGCTGAACTCTGAGCAACGGCGATTTGATGCCAGCCCGAGCTGAGTTGCTGTTGAGCTGCCAACAGGTGGTAGGATGGCTCAGCTAAAAAAACACACACAAAAAACAGGGCAACCTGAGGGAGCCTTGCTGTGAGGGAAATGTTCTACTGACTGTTAAATTCTGATGATGAGGCACAGGGAGGTTCCAATTAGAGAAACATAGTTGTACATTCACAAAACATTCAACAGACACCAGAATGTTTGCTGTGTGTTAAGGTACTATACTAGGCAGTTTTTTTTTGTTTTTGTTTTTTTTAAAGTAGACTATATTTTAGAGCAGTTTTAGGTTCACAGCAAAACTGGGCAGAAGGTACAGAGACTTCCATATTCCCCCACTTCCAAACATGCACAGACTCCCCCATTTTGAACATCACCCTCTTGAGGGTACATCTGTTACAACCAATGAAACTACATTGACACATCACTATCCTCCAAAGTCTTTAGTTTACCTTAGGGTTAGCTCTTGGTGGTGTACATTCTATGGGTTTGGACAAATGTATAGTGACATGTATCCACCATTAGAGTGTCATACAGAACACTTTCACTGCTCTAAAAACCCTCTGTGCTCTTAATGGCATCCCTCTTTCCTCCAGCCCCTGGTAACTCTAGGAAGCTTTTGTAGGTCTAATCTAAAACTCATTATTTTTTTTCCCCTCTCAATTTCATTATACCTGTTAACTGACTGTCCCCACCCCTTCCCAAATTTATTTACACTCTTAGTAATAAACCCCATCAGGACCTCTTTCTCTGGTCTCTGAAGATAAGAGATACTACATCCAATTAAAAGCTGACCCACAATCTACTTGTGACTAAGGTGCTCCCACCCCTGCCAGAATCTTACTCTATTAGTCAAAGCTCATTTATGTTTAACTTTTACTTTTTTCTAGATCCTTTCCCTTTTTCCGTTTTGTCTACAGAAATGTTAAAGCAGGGGTAGGCAAACTACGAATCCGGCCCAATGCCAGTTTTTGTAAATAAAAGTTCACTTCCATATTGTCTATGGCTATTTTTGCAGTACTGCATAGCCCTTTAATAAAGTCTGCCAATCTATGCACTAAAATCTCTCCTATCATTAAAATACAAGAAATGTCCAATACAACCCTTCTTGATGCCACACTTTGCTATCATTAACTATCTCTCCTCCACTACTAACCAAACTTACTTTAAAAAAAAAAATGTTATACTCGTTACTACTATTTTTAAATCCTCATTTGTTCAACTTACTGTAATATGTAATACAATTACAATTTCAAGATTTCTAGTGAAACTTCTTTAAATTACCAGAGAGCAAATGTCTCAGTCGCTGTGATCCAGAACTCTCCTTCCTCAGTCTCTTTCATGGGCTTTTATTTCTCCTTAAAAGTTGGAGTTCTCGGGCTGGCCGCGTGGCGCGTTGGTTAAGAGCTGGCTTGGGATGCCAGCAGCCCCGGTTCGGATCCCACATGAGGGCCAGTGACATTGCCCTCTACAGCTAAGATGGTGAACAACAGCTCCACCTGGAGCTGGGCTGCTGTTGAGTTCCCGGGTTGGCATAGCTGCAGCCCCTGCTGCAGTGGGCTGCCGTAGGCTACAGTGAATGGCCGGCAGCCAACGTGAGCGGCCGGCAGTCCGGTGTGAGCTGCCAAGAGCCGCTGTGAGCGGCCATCTAGAGACCGGCGACTGATCTGCCTCACCCAAGAGTGCAATGATACCAACACGGGCTAGTGAAGCAAAGTCCTCCACAACTAGACTGAAGAACAAAAGGACAGCAACTTATCTGTTCCCCAACACTGTTTCCCTCCCCCAAATCCCCAATAAAATCTTTAAAAAAAACCCAACAAAAGTTGGAGTTCTCCAGGTTTCTATGTTCATTCCACTGATCTTTTCAACTCGATAAGATTTTTTCCTAGATTCACCTACCCTCAAAGTTTTAATCACCATATATTAGGTTGGTGCAAACGTAATTGCAGTTTCTGCATTGTTGAAATTTGCCTTTGATATTGGAATACATTTTAAATACATGTGGTTATATTATACATAATTTTAGTGCACATTTCTCTCTTTATGTTTTTATGCTAATAACTTATTACTTGTTTATTTTATATGTATTTTAGACTATGGAAATTATGTTACACAAAAAGCAAATCTGAGCAATTTTCTTATTCGAGTTTCAAATAGGTTGTAAGGTAGCGGCAACAACTCCCAACATCAACAACGCATTTGGCCCAGGAGCTGCTAACGAACACGTAGTGCAGCGGTGGTTCAAGAAGTTTTGCAAATGAGACAAGAGCCTTGAAGATGAGGAGCACAGTGGCCAGCCATGGGAAGTTGACAATGACCAATTGAGAGCAATCATCGAAGCTGATCCTCTTACAACTACATGAGAAGTTGCCAAAGAACTCAACGCCGACCATTCTATAGTCGTTCAGCATTTGAAGCAAATTGGAAAGATGAAAAAACTTGATAAGTGGGTGCCTCATGAGCTGACTAAACATAAAAAAAAAATTGTCTTTTTTAAAATTGGGGAATTGGGGGAGGAGAACAATGTTGGGGAATTGGGGAGGGAGACTACCCAAGTTGTTGTTCTTCAATCTTAGTTGTGGAGGGCACCAGTCGCCATCTGGTTGCCCATCGACAGCTTGTGGCCTCTAAGCTCAAGGTGCTGTGTTACAATCTTAGTTGGGGGTGGCTGTAGCCAGCATCCCAGCAGCCTTGTTGTTAAGAGTATATGTTCTGTCCACTGAGCTGACCAGGCAGCAGCTCAGCTCAAGGTGCCGAGTTCAGTCTTAGTTGCGGGTGGGCATAGGCACCATCCCATTAGGGAGTCGAACCGGCAGCCCTGCTGTTAAGAGTGCATGCTCTATGCACTGAGCAATCTAGGTGGCAGCTCAGCTCAAGGTGCTGAGTTCAGTCTTTTTTCTGAGTTCAGTCTTAGTTGCTGGTGGACATAGCCCACCATTCAACAGGAAGTCTTGTTTTAGGAGCACGTGCTGTCACCAGCTGAGCCGTCCTGCCAGCTGTTGGCAGGTTGGCTTGGGCGCAGTGTAACTGGCTCATGTGGGAATCAAACTGGTGGCTCTGCTGCTCAGAGCTCACGTCCTTAAACTAACTCTTAATCAACTGAGGCACTCAGCCTGCCCTCCATTTATTTTTCAAAGCTATCAACTTAGTTCTCTACCCCGATTCATGTATTGTCTCTAACACTTAACCAAAACAGTACAAAATAGCCCTCCAAACTGGTCTTGTCTTTCTGCTATATCCAGTGTAATTTTCCTAACCCTAGTGATGATTGTTATCCCTGGTTTAAAAGCTGTCAACAGGTTTCCGTTACTTATAGAATTCCATAAAAATGTAGCAACGGTCAGGGCCATTTCTTTCATTTATTTATTAATTTACTGGATAAATGTCAAGCATGTTGTTAAAGCTACAAAAATAAAAACTTCATGGGCACCCTAGAAGGGGAAAGATAAACATGTAGATAACTGATCCCATCAACAGTTGATTCCAAACATGTGTACTGCTTACCTCTCTACCATAATTGTTATCTATTTTCCTGCCTTTAAGCCTTTTTCATGATGTTGTCAGTCTTGTCTATTGCTATGAAGCCTTCCTTAATCTTTCATTGGGAGGCAATTTACTCTTCTCTAAAACACATTGAGTTGCTGGCTAGTATAATCATTTTGACAAAGGAGACAGGAACTGTTTGTTTTCTTATCAGTGTCTAGTGATTCTTTCCACAGAGTTCTCAATAATTTGTGGAAAGAAAACAGTGACATAGAGAAGGCATGCAGACATAAGATGATTGACATAAATATGATCAGAGTGCCTCTCTGAAGGAATTCTATCACTGGATATACTTATAATACAGACTGTAACCCCTAGTAATTCTAACATAGTTGGGTGCACAAAGAAATAAACATACCCACCATTCCCTTTACTCACTTTTTGATCAGCAGGAATTGGTTCCTGGGACTTTAGAAGTGAAGCTCTTTCTTCATCTACCCAGTTCCCCCACTCTTCTGCTGGAGCATTCCAATCAGAGCTGGGATCAGCAGAAGACAGACCATCTAAAATTTAACAGTGTGAATTAGGTATCTATCATTTCTGCCACAAACTAAAATGCAAGAACTAAAGTTTCTAATGTTGAACTACGCTGTAATTTTAACTATTGTTCTTCTTTCTCCAAAGCACATTTTAAGAGCTAGAAAAAAACCAGTAACATGATGGTAAAAACCTTTACCAAACTTCTGCTGGGCACATCATATGGCTAATTAAATGGAATTTCTAAGAAACTCCAGAAAACTTATTAATTAACCATTTAATTCCACTCTCCCTACTTTGTTCGGTGTCCTGAATTTGCTCTCTTTTCACTATTTATATCTACCTTGGTCTAGGACCTGGTCAATTTTTTGCCCTGATTATTACAACATTTTTGTAATTAATTTATTTTTGAGGGTACAGAATTAGTCAGTCTTTAATAGCAGTGCCAAAATTATGCTCGCCACCTGTCATTTTTCGCTATACATCCTCACCTCCTCAAGAACTTTTCAAGACTAGGTGATTCTACAAATTCACCAACTCATGGCAGAATACTTAGCCTCTTCTTTTTCCTCCTCCTCTTTAAATACTTAACTTGTACCTTCTTCCATTTTTCATATATTAAATACTACTTTTATCATTCCAAAATATGTGACTTTCTGGGCTTCTATCATCCTATTCTCATGAATAAATTTTTATTCTGGCCTTCCAAATTCCTTTCTTTCACACTAGCAGGCACTGAATTTTACCTCCTTTGGGGAGCTGTCACTGGCTTATTCTAAAAGGGAAAAACATTCTTTGGCTTTACCCTGGTTAAATAAGTTGCTCTCAAAGTTAATTCTTCCCTCCTCTTCCAGGACATCCCATACGTTTCCATATATACTCCTGTAATGACTTATAGTCCAGTTTCATTTACTGGTTTAAGATGACAGAGGTTAGGCTCTTAAGTTAACAAGTCATTCTAATGTTTCTGGAATTTCTGTTCTATTTCACTGACTTATTTCTGGGGTAGTGCCATACATAACATTAACTCTATAATACATTTTAATATCTAGGACAACAAATCTGCCTGTATTACTCTTATTTTCTTTGCTGTTCTTGTTTTACCCTGTGAACTCTGTATTTTGTTTAAAGGGGAGGTATCAAGACACTTCTTCATGAAGGCTTTAAAACCCATGATTTGGAAGAAAATATAATGATCCAGGAAAAAGCTCACAGAAAAAAAAGAAAAAGACAAAATTATACAGTATGATCCCAAATTTATATAAAGAGATACAAGAATACATTAATAATAGATATATTTTAGTGGAATTACATCTTATTAAGCAATTATGCACTAGAACTTAAACTAGGTAGGTCCACATATAAATATCAGTATGACATAATCCCTCCCCTACATGGAGCTCATAGTCTATCTTTTAGGAATTGAGAATGGTAAGTACAACAGACAGAATAATAGATTTTACAGTACAGAGTCATAGATCTGTCACAGGGGATGTGGAAAGGGAGAAGAGAGCAAAACCAGTAGAGGATGGGGAAAGACTGAAAACGTAGGCAAGGATTTATTATAGTCTAATGGAGGAAAAACATGAAACAAGTGACTACAAGTGTGAAATGTGTTACAAAAAAGGAAGTCCCTGCCTATATTTCTAAATGTACTACCATAAGCAGGTATCCTAAGCCAGTATTACATAGTAATATTTTAATAGAGGTTAAGAACATGGACCTTATGGTCAAACAGATCTACGTCTGAATACTACCACTTAATAACTGTGTGACTTTGGTTAAGTTTCTGAATCTTAATGGGCTGTATATACAGACTTCACAGGATTGCTGAGAGGATTATATGACATAAATGTTAAGGAGTTCACAGTAAGTGCTCAAGAAATGTAGCTATTGTTTTTACATATTATTGATGACATTAACAATAGAAAGCCAGTTTCTAAGCTATCAGGCATATATAATTAAGAATTTATTTTTCATAATCTTGATAAACTTCAGTAAGATACACTTGGTATGTCTTAATGTAGAAATCATTTTTACAAATATAAAGGAATCTAGCAGATGTCTGGAACCAAGTGATCATCTTACAACTACCACTGATTAACAATACTGTTAGGAGATTTGAATGTCAAAGTTGTCCTTGGTTTTGCTTAAACCTGACAAGCAAGAAACCCAGATTTGGAAAATTGCTGTCCATATGCCAGGTCTCTAAGGCCTCTTGCCAGAAAAGAAACTTTGTTTTCTTTTATTAAGAAAACAAAGTTTGGTACATTTATACAATGGAGTATTACTCCGCTACAAAGAAGAATGAAATTGTACCATTTGCAACGATAATGGATGGACCTAGAGACTATTATGTTGAGTGAAATAAGTCAGTCGGAGAAAGACAAATACCATATGATCTCACTTATATGTGGAATTTGAAAAACTGAATGAACGAGCATAAGAAACAGAAACAATCTCATAGACATAGAGGAAAAACAGGGTTGCTAGTTGGGAGGGGGGTGGGGATGAGGGAGAAGGGGAAAGGATTAGACAGCATAAATAGGTAACTACAGTATTGTCACAGGGATATGGAAGACAGTTCGGGGAATATAATGTTGTTAAAATTTTGTGGGGTGTCAGATGGTCACATGTTTTGTTAGGGGGACCACTTCATGGATGCAGTAGAGGCTTGATCACTGCACTGTATACCTGAAATTGATGTTATATAATATTGTATGCCAACTGTAATTGAATATATAGACAGTCATGGGATGTGGATTATATGGTGGAAGGGAGTCAAAGGAATTGTAATAGATAGTATGATATGGGCGGGGGGAGTGGGAGGGGAGAATTGGGGGAGGGGGGTTGTCACTTTGAGGGGTAAAAAGTATAACTATTGCACTTTGTTGTACACCTGAAGCTAATTAAAAATATATATAAATAAATAAATTAAAAACAAAAGTTGGTTATTCAAAAATGCCTACTTGTGATACATTATACAACATTTTAAAATGCAAAAAAAAAAAAAAAGAAAACAAAGTTTAGGCAAATGAATGGGCAATATATTAATATATAAATTATTTTCTTAATAAAAATGGTGGGGGATAAAAATTTATAAAGTACTTAATAAAACTATTTTTTTTTAAGACTTAGATGGCCACAAATTCGGGTAATAACTGTACTGTATGGTTTAACTTCTATGAGAACATTAACAGAAGCATAATCTCTATTGGCTTTATAAAGCTTTATTGGTGATTGTTCCACATTTATTGACTTCAGATTTTTTTAAAAAAATTAACTGGGATCAAATAAAATGACTCTAAAACAACAGGTCAATCACCTAAAACTAAAAACTGTCACCAGATTTCTCAACACATAATTCTTAAGATTCATGGGCCTAATGTGCTAATAAACTTCTTAGACATAATTTCCTTGAAACTGTAAAGTTTCATTCATAGTATCGTTGTCTCCATTTATAAATAGGGTATCTCTCATTTCTCAAAATTCCTCCATTAGTTTGCCAATGTCTTTTCATATTAGCTGTCTTCAAAATGGTAAGAAATTTGTCTATTTAATTTGCTTGTGGAATAATGTTTTAGATTTAAGCATCTCATAGCTACTCTCTATTTTACCTCAGTAAGAAAATGACTGTCCACTGTTTTTTGTCAGAACTTAATTCAGTATTAACTTTAATAATACAAAACAATTGTGTTAAAAAGACATTCTGCAGTGTCTATACAGATAATACTAATTAATCCCACCGAGTAGACTAATTTTGCCCCTGGAAGAAGATTAACAACAGCACCACAGCACTTAACTAAATATTCACTACCTATTCACACAGTGTTCTAAGTGCTTTAAATACTGTTATCATTTAATCCTCTCAACAACTCTGGGCGGGGTGGGGAAGAACTACAGTTTTTTTTTTTTTGAGGACAGTGTCACTGGCCCTCATATGTGGGACCTGAACCAGGGCCGTTGGCTTCCCAAGCCAGCGCTTAACCACTGCACCACTCGGCCAGCCCAGAACTATAGTTTTTACAGATGATGAAACTGAGGCATAGAATGATCATGTACCTGCTAAGATTCAAACCGAGGTAGTCTGTACTCAAAGTTCATGCTCTTAGTCCCTTCCCTACGCTGCAGCTAACTCATTTACTCTGGTGTGCAAACAGAAACAAAGTTCTGTTCAAAATCTGACTTTTTACAGAGGCTCTGATGATGATGTTCTCTTATGGCTAAGATAATTGATAGATTAACATCTGCCTTTAAAAATACTATCTTCTGTACTTTAGCATCTTAACCTTATATTCAAGTGCCTGGGTAGAATCAATGCCTTTCTGTCAGATAATGAGGTCTCTGCCTCAAACCAGAGGGTCAATGTATTAATCATATTATACTGTTAAATGTAAAGCTAGTGTGTGTGTGCATGTATGTCATTACACGCATGCACGCACATGCGCGCGCGCGCGCACACACACACACACACTTTGGAGGTTAGTGATCTCAAGTACTAATCATGCATTCTACAAATTTAGAAGGAATAAGCAAATCCAAGTACTAAAATTACCCACATTAAAGATAAGACAAAAAAGAAAATTCACAGAGGAAATGACGTTAAAGAGAAACTCTGGACTTAAGAGACTGCCAATACAGCATAACAAACTTGAGAAAGATGGTGTTCCTGATACTTCTACTTTAAGTACAGTCACATGGATACATTTTTTTCAGTCTTTTATTTTAGCAGCCAATCATGTTTGTCATATTACAAGAATTCTAAGATAACATAAAAGTGGAGCTATTCTACCCAAGTTGAGAAGCCTTGAACCCTGTTTGCTCAGATTTCCTCAGCTTCAACCCACAGATGCCCACGACACCTCACTGCTATTTTCTTATAGTTACTCCCACTGTTCCTATAATCACTCAATTCTATCCTGCACATACTTGATCATTCTTCCCCAAGTACAGATAGCTATTTTTTCCAAAAACTGCTTTCATATCCTTGTAACACTTTGTATTTATAAGACACTTAACCTCACAATCTATGAAAGTAGCTATGACAAATTATTTGCTCCATTTTATAGCTCAATTAATCTAGATTCCAAGATAAGTGACAAAGTCCAAGTCATATGAGGTACTATATTTTAAAGTTAAGACTAGACTAGGATCTACCTTCTAAACTAGTAACTCCAATCCCCAGTTTTTAGCCAGCAATTCAAGGCTTTTCACATTATGGCCTTCCCTAATTTACGTTTCCAATTTTATCTCCTTAATCTGTAAGAACTGTGCTTCAACTAATCTATACAGAGACAAATTAATGTACAGACTAATCCTTGTGTTGCAAGCTTACCTTCATAATTACAATTATCGCCAAGGCTGTGCCTGCCATGTAGTGGTTAGGAGTATGAACTCTAGAGCCAAACTACCAAAGTTTGATACCACCTCCTTGACTTAACTAGCTGTGTGGCCTGGGGAAAGTTCGATAACTTTTCTTTGCCTCAGTTTCTTAATCTTGTAAAGGTGGGACAAAAAAACCTATCTCCTAGAATTATTATAAGCATTAAATTATCAATATGCACAAGACTCAGACCAGTGCCTGGCACACAATCATGCTTTTATCATTATCACTGCCGAACACCTGTGTAAAAAGTGCTGCACTAGGCACTGAGGATATAAGAGTGCAAGTTCCTATCTTCAGAGGATTTCAACTCTGCTTGAAGAAACAAAACATACTCTCCAAAAAATTCAAAAATTTTTTTTACAAAGACCAAAATGGTGGAAAGTCCCAAAAGGTAAGTGCTAAATAAATAGCAGAAAAAAAAAATGCTATAAAAATTCTGAGAATGGAGTAAATTCTCAGGTTTGGACTTGTAGGAAAAAACCAATCATTTAAAAAAAAAAATTAGGTGGTATGGGCTTTCTGAACATAAAAACCATATTATTTTTCCCTTCCTATTAATGACTCTTGCCTTAACCTTTTTATGCTTTTACTGGAAATCAGGCTAAAAAATGGTTTTCTACTGGTAAAATAAAACTTGCACACCTCACAAATTCCAAGTCATTCCTGTATATTCTATTTATTATACTAAAACTAGGAAGAGAAACAGAACATTCATTTAAAGCAAAAATTTGAAAAACTATAAAACCAGAGCAACCATAAGAAAACTTCAAGTTTAAATATTGCCTCAATCACGAAAAGTAAATTGTTTTAATCCTAGAGGTAGTCAATAATCAGTTTACAAGTAGTACATTTGGTATTAAATTGAATTACTATGACCTAAAAGGTAAGAAATTAGGATTAAAATTATAACATAACGTATGAATTCAGGGTGCTAGAAAGAAAATTCTGAAAAAAAGAAACAAAACACAAACAAAAAAACCCCCAAACTGATAATTTTTAAAAGGACATACTTAACCCAGACCATTCATCATCGATATAGGGTTGATTACGGCTAACATCCCACTGATAATCAGAAGTGGTAGACTGAGAAACTGGCTCAGCAGTAGACCCTTAAATGAAAACGAATGCAATAAAATTAAAAATGGAATTTTCTAATGATGTTTCACAATAATAGTTTTATACTTTGTACATGGAGACTTAATTTTTTTTTGTATTTCTCCTAAAAGGAAAAATTCTGACATTATAAAAAGAGTCAAGATAAAGGAAAAGTAGTATTAAGGGTAATTTTAGATTAAGCAAGACTTATCTAATTTATTGATCAGAAATATATTTTTTCCTAGTACCATCCATTAGATTTTTGTC
Organism: Aselliscus stoliczkanus; assembly: GCA_033961575.1. Taxonomy (NCBI): domain Eukaryota; kingdom Metazoa; phylum Chordata; class Mammalia; order Chiroptera; family Hipposideridae; genus Aselliscus; species Aselliscus stoliczkanus. Next base: position 34,226,899 of record CM066731.1, read on the forward strand.
TTTTATAATATATTCTTCAAACTATTGGGTTGTCGGAAAAGTCATGACGCATTTTTGCAACAAAAAAACATAGAAACAATATGTCATGACTTTTCCGACAACCCAATAGTTATCCACAAATTTCAAGAGGTCAAAAAAAGTTGTTTTATTTTTCTTCTTAATTGAAAATAATAAAGCACAAAAGACATCCCAAATGTTTCAGGATATTCTATCTTTAGAACCCTGAAGGAGAGAACTAGAAAATGTCTGAGTTTGCTAGAACCTACTGTCTAAGAAAAAGGTAAAGAGATAGATGATTATTCTAGAGAGGTAAGAAGCCAAAGATAAGAAAGTTACGCTGCTAGTTTAGAGACCAAGTTAAATTCAGGTGCATTTAGCACAAAGAGAATACAGGTGACCCCTGAACAACACGGGTTTGAACTAAGCAGGTATACTTACATGTGTTATTTTTTCCAATAAATACTGTAAATATTTTCTTTTATGATTTTTTAAATATTTTCTTTTCTCTAGCTTACTTTATTGTCAGAGTACAGTATATAATATATATAAAATATGTGTGAATAGACCATTATTGGTAAGGCTTCCAGTTAACAAATACGCTATTAGTAGGTTAAGTTTTGGGGGAGTCAAGTTATACATGAATTTTCAACTGCATGGCGGGGGGAGGTCAGCACCCACCTCTAACCCTCTCATTGTTCAAGGGTCAACTGAATTATCTTCTGAGTTTTTTCCGTTTTTATTTTTTATGGGGGGGTGGAAAATAGAAGGGGTAAGAGTTGGGGTCACATGGTCCTTTAGGAATCTGATGAAAGCTATGGTAGACTACTGTCCAGAACTTACACACAATTTTGCATATAGTTTTGGGGGCATATAAGTTAATGGGTGCCAGGTCAAAAACCCTTGCTCTATAGCATATATTCATTTCAGAATGCAAATGTAAACCAGTGGCTCTCCATCAAGGATATATACAGAGGGTGCCAGAAACATGTATACACATTTTAAGAAAGGAAAAAAACTGTATTAAAATTGTAATACTCGATATATACCGATAACAAAAGATGAATACAAGTCATGTGTATACATTTTTTGGCACTCCTGGTATATACCATAGACTTTCTGAATCAGAACTTCCATATAAAGCAGTCCTTGGGTTACTCTGATATTCATTTTGGATTAAGAGCCACTGATATAAAGAAAGGAATACCTACCTGTTAGTACAGAAGACACATACAAGCACTTCCTCTGATCTAAGTCCTTAGTAACATAAATTTTCACTTGGTTATAAATAATTTTACTAGCATTCCACTAATATAAACTGTATGATATATATACTCAAAACAGTTTTATATTTTTATATACATTTTAACAGAGTAACACTATAAAATTCATATATAATTAGCACATTAGCAGCTTAGAATCACTACAGTAACAATGTTGCTATTTCTTTGGCAGCCCATGTGGCTTTCTCTGAATATATGAAGAGAATGGCATCGGTGTTGAATCAAGTCACCAAATGAAGGAAGCAATTAACTTGTACCCAGGAACTGACATGTAGTCTATGAGATCAGGGGCTCATAGCTATGACCCATAGGCCAACTCTAGCCTCCCCTTCTTTGTATAGCCCATGAGCCAAGAATAGTTTCACATTTTTAAATAGATGAAAGAAAAAATCAAAAGAATAATAATTCAGAACCAGACATAGTCCTCTGTTTATGTATCATTTCTAGATGTTTTCTTGCTACAATGGCAAAATTAAGTAGTTGCAACAGAGACAGTGTGGCTCACAAAGCCTCAAATAGTTATTAGTGGGCCCCTCACAGAAAAAGTTTGCTGACTCCTGTTCCAGAATAGTGACTTTAGACACTATGGAACTACATAATTAGTACACTGGGTCCATGAATTCCAACATCAACCAAGCATTACAAACTAAACGTCTCCCAAAATTAAGTAATATTTATTAAGTACATATAGCTCCTTTATGATTAATAAAAGGCATATCCATTTAAGTTATGCTAAATTGATAGTAGTTTGTTAGTTATTAATGTACTTTCTAATCAACATATTCTCAAAGGAGAGTTGTTATATGAGGGTCCATAAAACCTGAGAGACTTAGCTACAAACTTATGATGAATAAGGGCAAATAAAAATAAAATGCCAAATTGCAAGGAGAAACATGGTAGGAGTACACTAGTAACAGCAGAGTATCATGACAGTGAAAGGAAGACCTTCCATTTGCACTTGTCTGTGTGCCAATGTACTTTCAATTATGTTAGGCCACAGAATCTTTCTACCTCCACTACAGAAAGGAACTAAGCCACTTGCAGATTAAGAATTTAGGTCATTCTTCCCCTTTTATTAAGGTCTCTGACACTTTTTATTACATATCTATTATTATTTATGTTGATAGCAGTACTTGACGCTGATTATTTTTTAAATAGCAAGTGCTAAAATTAATTGAAACAGAAATTTTTTTGTTAACTAAATGAAAGACTGTTTTCACATACCAGAAACAGCAGAGTTAAGTGTGAGAGATGCAAAAGAAGCAGAATTCTGTTCAGAGGTATTCATTCCCCTATCCACACTAGACCAAGCAGCTGTTAAAATAAAGAACGTCACTTGGAACCTTCAATTTGCAATGAAATTTGAAAGATATGTACAGATTTAAAACTATGATAACAATATTTAAAGATAACCTTAGAAATTATAACCACTTAATATATCCATAGCTACTATTTATTGAATGTCTATTATGTGCTGGGCTCTTTACACCAACCACTTTTAATCCTTAGGGAACACTGCTAGGCAAAGTTTCTGAGTAGTTAGGTAACTTGCCATAAAACAGCTGAGTCAAGACTGGAACTTAGGCTGATTTCCAAAGCCTCTCTGCTCTTTCCACTATAGCTAGCTATCTTATTTTTTATCATAATTAAGCTACGACTTTGGGCCAGGCACTGAACTTGATATTCATTATAGACAATCCTTACAAGTACTTAAATATGAGGTTCATATGGGTTAAATAACATGTCTAATTTCCATAAAAGCTAATACGTGGAAGAAAAGGGATTCATATCAAACAAATCTATCTGAACTAGTCCATCATTCCACTACACCATGCTATCTTCTCAACATTTTCAGGAGATTTCTTACTTATATGAGCATTTTAAAGAACATATACATCCATGATACCAGTCACACCTCGCTCTTCTGATTCACTGCAAACCTAATTTAATATATAGTTCCCTTTCAATTTCAAAAAAGTCTTAATCCATCTAGGCAGGAACTCTAATCTCCTGATTAATTTTATCTGTAGTAACATTAAGTACCATCTGATTTATGTCCTAATTATGAAAACACTACATAGCTTTTATAAGTAAATTGCAAATATTTTATTTTATTTTAGAGGGCAGTGTCACTGGCCCTCATATGTGGGACCTGAACTGGGGCCGCTAGCGTCCCAAGCGAGCTCTTAACCACCATGCCACTCGGCTGGCCCAAAGTTAATCCATTTTTTTTTCTCCCCTCGCTGAGCCACCCTGCCACCTGTTGGCAGCTTAGTGGCAGCTCAGCTCGGACTGGGCATCGAACTGCTGTTGCTCAGAGCTCAGCTCACACTCTTGAGAGAGCTCTTAACCAACTGAGCCACTCGGCCGGCCCTAAGTTGCAAATATTTTAAAAGGTCAGAGTTCTTAACATTACTTGGTAAAACTTGACCATTTCTTTTATTAAATGCGAAAGGATGCTTCACAGCATAGAAATTTATGCTTTCTTCAGTGCTGAAAATGAGGCTAGGAATTTAGGGATTGTCTCTTTTTCCCCTAAAATTTTTATATTTCTACACAATTTCTGGACATTGCAGGGCAAGGGGGTAGTGAGGTGGAGGAGAGAACAAGCTTAGGAACAATATTAGTAAATGATCTAAAGTTTGCATAAGTCTTTCTAAGCTTAAAAGTGATGGTAAAAGCAAATAACATAGGAAGTTTTTTTCCTACTTAAATACTAAAAAGTCTGTAGTATCTACTGTTTTCCACAAATTAAAAAATATATATTAACAAAAAATATCTGCAGCAAGCACAACAGAAAAATTGTCTAATGCACAGGAATTACAAATTAAAAAAAACAAACCAGTACACAGGACATTAGACAAATGGGCAAAGAACATGAATAGACAATTCATAAAAGAAATAGAAATGATAAAGTTGTGAAAAATATTCAACCTCATTAGTGATATAAAAAAGTTAACCAGGACAATTTCTTATTTTTTGCTTATTAAATTAGAAAAGATTTTAAAAAATATGAATACCCAACCTTGGTTAGCATATGACAAATGGTACTCATACTAACACTGACATATAAATTAGAACAACTCTTTTAAAAAATACTTTGACAATATATCATATAGCATTGTAAACATTCATATTCCTTTAACTCAATAATATCACTCTCAAGACTGTATCGTAAAGAAATAACCTCAAAACAAATACGTTCAATGAAATGTTCTTTATAATGGCAGAAAAAAAAATTGTTTCTCCTGTAACATGGTAGTTATACTATACTTATACAATATATTATAGGGCCACCAAATAAAAACACAAAAGGTAAGGAAAATATTTATGTTAGTAAGTGGGAGGTGGAAACATAAAAATCATATCTGATTTGGGTTCTGTTAAAAATATATATATATACACAGAAAAAGACCATAAAGAAATACAAAAAACAGTGGTTGGCATTGGGTGGTATAATAACAATGGGTTTTTCCTTTTCTTTCTATAGCTTTCCATATTAAACATGGATTTCTTTTCTATAATACATACACACATACCTGAAATTAAGTTGCTTTTAACTTGATGGCTCAACAGAAAAAAAGCTTCTCAACTACTAATCTTTAGCTTTAAAATCCAGGGGGAAAATTAATTACAAATAGGCATTTTACAAATAGTAAAACAGTATATAAATGGACGTTATAAATTGTACTTCTGTTCACTAACTTTTATTTAAACTCAATATAACTGTTAAAACTATTCAAAAAGACTGCTCACACATTATGCTTATTACATCACTAAAAATACAATTATACCAGTTAGCTACACTGATAATCAAATGTGATCAAGTATGTGAAAACACTAAGTAAAGAACAAACAATAAATGCCATTATTTACTTATTTAGTTCCTTATTTGCTCTATATGAAGGATCTGAGATGAGTTAATTATTCCTATTATTTCTGTATGGCATTACTAATTTTTCTACTTATGGATCTTTTTTCATTCCTGGAAAATTTAAAATGTACCAGATAGGCAATTTTAAATGAACTTAAAAATCTCTAACCGTTCTTACCAATGCCAGAAAATATTGAACGGTCACTCCAACTCCTTCCCCAGTCTTTTCCATTGGTATTAGCATCTCCAGTGTCTTGACTCCAAGCAGATGGCTCAGTTTTCCTCTTGCCTGCAGAAGCAGGTGAAACAGAGTTCCACTTCTCCTCACCTGCACTAATCTGCGAAGAGAGTTTTATAGACTTTTCATTCCAGCCTCCTCCATTTACAGTGAGGTTTTCATTCAGTCCTGAAGAAACTTAAAGAAAAGAAAATAAAGATTAATAATAGATACATGATTCCTTGTTAAAACTAGAATATTTGCAAATTTCTATGATTGCTCAGTTTATATTTATCACTCATTTCCCCTCTACTGTCCTCTAAATAGTTCAAGCTTTAAAGATAAAAATGAAGAATTTAAAAAGTGACATGACCACCATGAATGACTTTTATTTGAAAAACTGAGTTGGTCTGAACTTAATATATATACCAATATTTTCAACAGCAGAATGACTAACTCAAAGGAAGTATAACAGAACAGGAAACACCACATTCTAGTCTACTCAGAATACTTACCTACTGAGAATATAAGGACTTCCCCTTAGTTACATGTTCTTTCCTTAAATGTTTACATATATGTTATGTATAAGGCAGTAATTCTAAAACCTGGCTGCACATTAAAATCAACAAAAAAATTCTTAAAAGTAGCTACTGGAGCCTCAGCCCAGACAAATTAAAATCAGAAACTCTAAGGGTGGAGCCTAAGCATCAGTATGTATGCGTGTATATATTTGTATGCAGGTGTATGTGCATATATACATGTCTCTGTGTGTATATGAAAATACACACAGGTGTGTTTGTGTGTATATAAAGACATGTTTCTTTTTACACACATGGTGTGTTGTTTTTCTAAGCTTCCTAGATGATTTTAATGTGTAGCCAGGATTGAGAACCACAGGAATACAGGAAGCAGACAGTGCCAAGAACAAGCCTAAAATGAGAAGGTGGCTTTTCATTCCTGAATTTATGTTTTACTACAACACTAGCTTTTAGGTAAGGTATACCACTCTACTTAATTCAATCTTTATCATAAACAAGTAAGTAAAGTATATTTTCTATTTATGAAGCACTCTTTAACTTGAGACTTACGAAGCACTCTTTAACTTATAGTGCATTTATTGTGAAATATTTGATACTTTTAAGAAAGCAGTTTTTTTTGTTTGTTTGTTTGTTTTTGAGGGCAGTGTCACTGGCCCTCATATGTGCGACCTGAACCGGGGCCACTGGCTTCCCAAGCCAGTGCTTAACCACCGCACCACTCAGCTGGCCCAAGAAAGCAGTTTTAAAGATTATAGGTATTAAGGCTTTTTTTTCTTAATAAACAGTAGAAAAGTCTATAATAAACACAAGTCCAAAAAAAATCCCTCTTTTCTCCAATGGCTTAAATTATGCAAGCAAGAACCAAAACTGCATATAAACTATTATTAAAAGAATGTTTTTACATGTGGGAGGAGGGGGAAACAACTAGAACATACCAAAGACTGATAGAAGTGGGAGTGATTTTTCTTTTCATATATTTTTCAAAATCTCTGGACTGTGATTCTGTTACTTTGGCAATTAAAAATCATCTTAAGCATTTTTCCCCCCTGTGTCATTTATGTGAGGAAAGAGACATGTATGTAAGTTTCCATTTTGGTGGGCCTTCAATTTAAGTTATGTGTAATTTCTCTTACCCTGCAGTGTAGAATCTCCTTTTCCAGACTTAAAGTTGCTAACTTGAATATTTAGATGAGAATCACCTGTTTGAAATAGAAACAAAACTTATTTAATACTAAATAGGTCACTATGCACATTAAATTAGGAGCAACAGACAAATTAATTTTTCCTACTCCTTATAATAAATTGCTCCTTTAAGTACTAAATTTTTACACTGGAAAAGAGTCATTTTTACTCACAACGTATTTCACATTTCATTAAGGAATTGAATTCTTTAGTTACCATATTCTTTCTCAACTAAAATGCAAATAAAGGCCCCGGAAATTTCCTAAGTAAATATACAGTCTGCTGTTCTATGATGGTTATCAAGATTCTTTTAAGTAGGAACTGGAGAACTGGCCTCTGTAATGGATTCAACGTTGCCACTTCAACAATACAGCTAGCTGCCTTTTCAACAATCCTGGAAGTGAACACATCAGTTTAAGAACTCTGCCAGTGCTTGGGACCAGGACTTGGGAAATATGGCAAGAAGCGAAAAAATGTGTTATAACAAAGATACTGTTTCTCTGATACTAAAAAGCATAATGATCACAATGTATCAAAAACCCAGCATGATACAGGATTGTGCTAGCAAAGAAGGCATGCACAACCAAAGAAAAAGGGTTCCCATCAGAAACATGAAAGCATGGGGGGCAGTGAAAGTGGATTAGTAGAAGTCATGGTTGTACCAAAGCAATAAATTCCACCAAGTCATCAAGCAAAAAAGTAAAAGGTAACAAGGCTAAGAAAGGTGAAGGAAGATAAGTCGATGCCTTGAAGCAAGTTGAACAGTATCACTCTGTAGACTGATGTCTCCAGGGTAAAAATGACGGCAATGTAAAGAGCTACCAAGAAGCCATCAGTAGTGGACAGTTTGAGCATTGGAGATACTTGGGAAGAACATTATCTCAATAACCTTTGAAGTTCCAGTCTAGCTTTATCAAACACCTATGGCATTCTCAAAAAGTTGGGGCAACAAGAAATCCTGCACTACCCAGAACATGCTTGTTTCTTCATCTTGGAGTGAAAGCACCTAACATGCAGAAGGACAACAAATAATTCCGCTTAATAAATATATTGTCCACTGTAAGAAATGGAGGTGTAAGAGTGTTGGGGCACTCGAGAAAAAAGAGGCAACATTTTCTCATGTGACTCAAGGCAGAAAGGCAATTTCAATTCAATACGCCATTCATTAGGCAGTACGTAACAGGCAACACTGCTGGTATCAGGTAAACCCATACATGGTCCACAGTGCTCTCACAAAGAAGGGTATATCAGCACAATGATGCAAGTAGTTCAAGCTAGATTTTGACATAATGATACTTTGTACATCTGATTAAAAGGAGTTAGATTTGATGAAGCATTCTTATGTTCTATTAATATACCTTTATTCTTCTTGGAACCAAGAGGAAATGATGCAGTTGTAAGTTGCTCGGTGGTAGCTGTGATGGTATTTTCTATCCCAGGGATAGCTGAATCCAATGAACCAGAATCAGTCTGCACCTTATCACGTTTACGTTGCTGTCGTTTCTCTCTGTGACTAATTTTAGTTTCCCAGGCTCCTGACACAGCCCAGGAAAAAAAAATTATTATTCAGTAAGGGGAAAACAAAAAAGTTGTAGCTTTTGAGGGGAAAATGGGGCAAGGTACAAAAGCTATCATGGTAAGTTTAGGATTACATTTAAAACCAAGATGCTGATTATATTAATTCATCCTAAGATTTATTCTAACCTCATTATGTTGTTTTAGGCAGCTGCCATTATTTATTTTCATAGTTTTTATCAAATCTGTCATCTATGGTTTAGGAAAAATGATATAGAAGTCATCGTGTATATTTTTACCTTGCTTGATAGAACTGATAGGAATGTTACATAACTACTAATAAATGCGTTTATTAGGTGATAACAATTAAATGGCTTTCTCAAAAATCTTGTACACAGCTTTCTAGGGACAGTATATTTAAGAACAATGGGGGAAAAACCCAAACTGTACTTTTAGAAAACAAAGACAAAAAAAATAGCTTTTCAACTGCTCAAGATATTAAGTTAGACCTTAAATTTCAAGGCAGTTCCTTTTAGTAAAAGCACTGTTAGATTCTTAAATAATTTAGATAAAAGTGTTTCCTAAAAATGTCACAGATTTGTACATTAAAATCTATAATTATTAAAAAGAACTAAATACAAGATTAAGTGAAACAAATGCCACCTTGGTAAAAAAAAGGATTAAACTTTTTTCTATAGTACTTTCACTTGCTCAAGTACCTTCATCAACTTCCTTTCCATCGTGGCGTGAACTGTTTTGTACTGCTTTAGCATCTGACTTTGATTTCTTCTTATTTTTCTTTGACTGAAAGTAAAATAGAATGTTACTTAACATCCAATTACGTTTCTGAAAAGGTAGGAGTCAGTAAAATACATAATAAAATGTATGATGCTGACAACCAAAAAATTTAATGTTTGATTAAAAAACTTAACATATTAAATGGCAATAATACGAGATTACCATTTATTGAGTGGTTACTACGTGTTAATAAGTACTTGATGCTAGTTTTATTTATTTCTTTAAAAAACTCAATGGACACGGTATTATTCCTATTTTAGAGGCAAAAAATGAAGACAGAGATGTTAAATATTAAACAGGCTGTTCTGAGTCACATTAAGTTAGTGAATAGTACAGTCAAATTAGGGAATAGGTCTATTTGGCGCCAAAATCTGTGCCCTTAGATGTCATGCTATCCTAACTGAAGTCATAAAGGAAATACTAGAACATGGAGTCTTTAGAGCAATAAAATAAAAACCTACTGCTAGTGTTCAGAGAGAAAATGATGCACTGGTTATTGGTTTTGGATTTCATAAAGCAAACTGTTGGCATACGCTATGTATAATAAATTAATGAATCAATTGTACAAAGTAGAAATTTTGTCAGTTTCAAAGCAATATGAAAATACATAGGATTTGTATTTGGTAGATGTTTAATAAATCATTTAAGAAAAAAATACACACATAAGATACGGACATTTTGGAATGCCCTTCCAACTCCCTTCTGATAATATTATTTTCTCTTTTCGAAAGCTCGCTAAAAACGTCATGAAGCCATGATGTCTATATTTAGATAAATGCTTCCAGAAGAAAATATTCATAAAATAGTGATTTTATTTATACTTTTCTTCACTCCTTTATTTATTGAGATTGGCTATGTACGTATTGTTGTGCACTATCTTAAAGCTAAGTTTACAACTAAACAGAGATTGTATCTTCATAGGTCTTTTTTATGGGCAAGCAGTATATGGATTTGAGTAAGCAATGTATGACAGCTAACTGCTTTTGCTATCAATAAACTACTTGCAAATATTCTCAAGTGGCATGACCTTCTTATTTTTGACATGATCACTTAAAGGCGATTAAAAATTATCTTTGACAATGGAAGTATATAAAAAACTATTACAAATGTTTTACATTCCCATAGTTGACTTGCATTTGTTTTGTTTCACTATAAATTCTTACTATCATGAAGATGTATCATGTTTAACCTACTGCTTTATTATGTCTACCAAACCAGGCTCATATCTACTTTTTAAAAATTAAGATATCAGGCCAGCCGAGTGGCATGGTGGTTAAGCGCTGGCTTGGGAAGCCAGCGGCCCCGGTTCAGGTCCCACATATGAGGGCCAGTAACACTGCCCTCAAAAAAAAAAAAATAAAAAAAAAAATAAAAAAATAAAAAAATTAAGATAGCATCCACATAACATAATACTTCCCTTTTTTAAGTCAACAATGCAGTGGTTTTTAGTATGTTGAGGTTGTATAACTATCACCATTATCTAATTCCAGAGCATTTCCATGATCCCAAAAAGAAATGTGGTACCCCTTAACAGTACCTCCCCACTGGCACCCATCATGAATTTTCTGTCTATCTGTGTCTCTCTCTGATATCCACTCTTAAGTAAGGATAACATACTGATCATCTATCAATACAGTCCAGAGCACTGGTCAGCAAACCTTTTCAATAAAGGGCCAAATAGTAGTAAATACATGTATTTTAGGCTTTGCAGGCCATACGGTTCTACATGTAGCAACCACACAACTCTGCCACTGTAGCATGGAAGTAGCCAGATACAGTATATAACTGAATGCGTGTGACTGTGTTCTGATAAAGTTTTATTTACAAAAATAGGCACCTGGATGGATTTGGGAAGCCGGAGTTTGCCAAACCCTGATCTGAAGCAGCAATGTCAAACAGAAATACAATACAAGCCACATATGTAATTTAAAATTTTCTAGCAGACCTACGTTAAAAAGTTAAAAGAAAACAGGTAACATTAATTTTCATATAGTTATTCCAACACACCCAAAGTACTATCACTTCAAATGTAATCAATAAAAAACTATGAATAAGGGCCGGCCGAGTGGCTCAGTTGGTTAAGAGTTGGCTTGGGAGCATGAGCTCTGAGCAGCAGGGCCACCGGTTAGGTTCTTCCCACACGTGCCCTCTACAGCTGTGAGTGGCCAGCGATGGAGTAGGCTACAGTGGGGCTGCAGTGGGCTGCCATGAGCTATCATGAGTGGCCGCCCGGAGGCCGGCAACCGGCAAGAACTGCTGTCAGCCTCCGTGAGCGGCCATCGAATGGCAGGCGACTGACTGCATCAGCCGGAAAGAGCACAATACCAACATGGGCCAGTGAAGCAGAGTCCTCCACAACTAGACTGAAGAACAAAAGGACGGCAACTTATCTGTTCCCATTCCCTGATTCCCCAGTGCTGTTCCCCTCCCCCAATTCCCCAATAAAATCTTTTAAAAAAACCCCAAAAACTACTAATATGAAAAGAGTGCTAAATAGTCACATGTGACAAGTGGCTACCACATGTGACAAGTCGGATAGTGCAGAACTACCTAAAAGTAGGTACCCCATTTTACAGATAAGAAAACTGAGGCCATAAAGAAATTAGCCTTCTCTCACAAATACTCTGCTACTCTGTCTTTCTACATGTAACTCCAAATACAAATTTAATCATGTATTAGCTATGTGATTTGGGGCCAAATCATTGTAAACCCTTTTTTCCAACTCTTATTTCAGACAAAAATTCTTACGAACCCCACAGAAATTTCTTTTAAAGATTAAATAAGATGTGAAAGTAGATTGCTAACTACAAAGCAGTATACATAAATAAGATTTCTTAAAGGAGGGAAACTATGAAAAAGGGATATAAATTATATTCACACTGAAATATACTGATTTGTCACTAAAATCTGCAGAGAAGCAAGAAAGATTATCTTGGTTTAGGCGTTAGTCTTGTTTGATTTTTCCATTACCTTTAAAAGTAACTAAAAAATAAACCCAGATGAGACTTAGTAACATGTCATTAGACTTTAAAATAAATAAGCATACACACTGCCAATCTGCCCAGCCATCTGAGTGAGGTGAACGTCGTACTTCTGAGCAGCTCACTTCAACACAGTTCTGGCTCCCTTGTTCCCACAGTCCTCCCCAACCCCCATTTGCTGTCAGGCTCTACCATGGAGGGAGGTGCTTTTTTTTTTTTTTTTTTAAGCTGAGCCATCCTGCCACCTGTTGGCAGCTCAGTGGCAGCTCAGCTCAGGCTGGGCATCGAACTGCTGTTGCTCAGAGCTCAGCTCGCACTCTTGAGCGAGCTCTTAACCAACTGAGCCACTTGGCCAGCCCTGCGGGGTGCATTATTAAACTAGCCTCTTAAATGGTCTTCATGTAATCGAGATTTATTAAATACCTACTATGTATCAGATATTATTTTTGAAACCTCAGTATATATAACTGAATAAAAGTTTCTACTTATGGAAACCGCTATACTCTAATAGGAGAGGTAGACATGTAAATGACACATTAGGAGAAATTCTTATCTCCAAGGGCTTCCCTCCCAATGCTCATCTCCCAACACATCTGTATCAGTCCGATTAACTTACAGTCCCATTTAAAAAATCCCAGACAAGGCGACCTCCAGATTGCGCCCCTCCGCTCTCCTCTGCCCAGGGGCCTGTGCACCCTGCCGCTCTTTCTGGCTGCATTGGCCCTGGCCCTGCCACGAGCCCCAGCAAGGTGAATGAGGAGGATGTGCAGCGTGCTCAGCTTTGCCCTGAGCGAGTACAGCTCGGAGAGCAAGGACACCTTCCACAGCCGCGCCCTGTGGGTGGTGTGCGCCCACAAGCAGTCATGGCTGGGATAAACTACTCCTTGGACGTGAAGATGGTCGAACAACTGTCCCGAGTCTCAGCCCAACCTGGCCAGCTGCCCTTCCATGACCAGCCACAGCTGAGGAAGAAAGCACTCTGCTCTTTGCAGGTACAGTATCCCCCGGGTGGGCAGGCTCTCCATGGTGAAGTCCAGCTGGCAGGACACGCAGAGAACATGTGACAGGCTGAGCTGCACTGACTGCCTCCCACTTGCACCCCATCCCCCAGTTCGTAAGCCTTAGATGGGTGACCCCATCCTGGTGGAGTCCCCAGTGTGCTGGTCCCAGGAGACAAGTAGAAAAGGCTTCTTGAGCATTGTTTGCACAGCCAAGTGGCTCTAACCTGTTTCTTTCTTTAACTGCTTTTCAGATGCACCTATTCCTGGTGCACATGTTCTGCTCCTGCTTGATGCAATAAAAAGTAACACAGCTAAAAAAGCAAAACCAAAGCAAAATAAAATCCCAGACATCTGCTACCAGCTATAAAGGCTAATAACTTCCTACATGACACAAATTAATCTCAACCTTATATTATTTTATTCACGTAATTATTTGGTTCCAACAAGATTGTCATCTCTAAACATTTCTGTCTTTGCCCAAGTTGTACCAACTGTGGATTTTCTCTTAAAATGAAGTGTTGCAGCCAGGGTGTACCGGAAACTAAACTGTTTCCCCACTGATGGACGTTCAATGCTTGAAATGACCTGTACTCATTATTTTTTCTTAACCCAGCTCAAGTTCCAGAAACCCCATTTGCTTTATCTCTATCACTTTCCCCCTTTTCTCTCCCTTAAACCTAAGCGGTATCTCTCAATATTTAATCTAGTATCTCTAAATATTTAAAACTGCCATGAATTTCATCATTTGTCACAAATTTCCTTGTGACATTTCCAATACTGTTTTACTGTGCAAATGTTCTAGTTTTTTTTCATGATTATTGAGTTTCTTGAAAGCAAGAGAATAAGAGGTTATTTCATTATACTTGCAACAGAATCTTTATTTTGCTTAATTTGAAGGACTCATAATAGGTACTGATATACGAAGATGAAGAGGAAAAGAAATCTGCTCTTGAGGAAGTCTGTCTAGCATCATGTATTAGCAGGGGCTTAGATGTAGCACAAAGCAAATTATGCTTAACCCAAAACCTCCAAAATTATTTGAAACAGATTATCACTTAAAACATTAGAAGTGATTAAAAAAATTTGTTTGTAAAGTATTAATAAATCTTTCCTATTGGCTTCCACTTTGACTTCACATTTTATCTTCTCTCCATCTCATACACACATCTGTATAGATATTACAAAACGTTTAAACTTCAATAGTCTCATTAGAAGAAATCCATCAATTATATGTAAAATATATAAGTATTTGTATGTAATACATGTATCTGCAGGTCTACACACACACACACACACACACACACACACACACACACACCACATATATGAATAAATAATATAAATAAAAACACTCCTCAGGGCTGGCCGAGTGGCTTACTTGGTTAAGAGTTGGCTTAGAGCGTGTGCTCTGAGCCAATGGGGCCGCTGGTTCGATTCCCACATGGGCCAGTGAATGCTGCACCCTAGCTGAGCTGCCAACAGGTGGCAGGATGGCTCAGCTGGTGTAATAACAAGATTGCCTGTTCAATGGTGGGCTATGCCCACCCACAACTAAAGATTGAACTTGGCACCTTGAGCTGAGCTGCCACCCAGATGGCTCAATGGATAGAGTGTGCGCTCTAAACAACAAGGCTGCTGGTTCGATTCCCGCATGGGATGATGGCTACGCCCATCCGCAACTAAGACTGAACATCGCACCTTGAACTTAGAAGCTGTTGACAGGAAGCCAGATGGCAACTGGCGCCCTCCACAACGAAGACAAGAACAGCAACTTGGCTGGTCCCCTACCCCAATTCCCCAATAAACTCTTTAAAAAGAAAAAAAAAACAAAAAAAAAACAAACCACTCGAGAATGAGTGTAAAGATGTAGATATTAACAAAACTAACTCCCCGATTTCATTTTTAAGTTTCATGTTGTGACCACCAGGAAGTATGGCCCCTAGCACTACTGCATTCTTTGTCCCTTTGTCTTTTCAATCATCCATACCCGAGTTATGCTATTAAAAAATACTGTAACAGGGGTCTGTGGTGGAGAATAATTTGCGCAAGACTGCGGGGCCGTCTGTCTGCTCCCACTCAATCTTCCCATATGCAAAGGACCCTATACAGTGGAATACATTTTGTTGTAGTCTATGGAGTCTTTCGGGCTGAAGATACATTCACGTCACAATGACTATTACACCTTTGCCTCACTATTGGGCAAATGAGTTAAATGGACAATACACACACAGTAGGTATTTAGTTGCTTGGGACTTAAAATAACATTTGCACTTTGAACAGCAAATGACTTCAGTTTGTAAAATTTAGACAATGAAAAGCTTTGATAATTAATCATTAGATCCACTATCATTACTTAGAATATACACAAAATACAATAGATTGATGAGGTCTTGAGAAATTTTGATGCCTATGAAATTAGAGAATTCTAAAATCTCATTAGGAGCTATCAAAAAATGCAAATAAGCAGGGCCAATCTACCCAGATGGCAACCAATGTACGGAACATATGGTAACTCAGTTAAATAGAATGTCTGAGTAAGTATGCCAGGTAGAGGGGCTTGCTGCTCACTCTTACAGCAGTGCATTAAACAAGCTTGTTGGCTCTTATGAGTAAAAATTGAGCATATACGTACTCCAAAATGTTTATTTGTAAATTTTATAAATATCTTACTACTGACAGTGTATACATTTGTAAAACAACTATTTTTAGCAAGAGCAATATGACTGACTATGCTTCATTATTTATTTATTTTTTAATAAGATTTTTATTGGAGAACTGGGGAAGGGGAACAGCCAAGTTGTTGTCCTTTAATCTTAGTTGTGGAGGGCACAGCTAGCTTAACCCCCTGCCCAGTTGCCATCTGGCCACCTGTTGGCAGCTCACGGCCACTCAGCTCAAGGTGCTGTGTTCAACCTTTAGTTGCGGGTGTGTGTAGCCCACCATCCCATGCGGGAGTCGAACCGGCAACCATGTTGTTAAGAGCACGTGCTCCCACAAGCTGAGCCATCCTGCCACCTGTTGGCAGCTCAGCGGCAGCTCAGCTCTGCTGCAGCTCACTGGCCCATGTGCGAATCGAACCCACAACCCTGTTGCTCAGAGCTCATGCATGCTCTTAATCAACTTAACCAATTGAGCCACTCAGCCAGCCCTATGCTTCATTATTTTTGAATAATCTTCTAAATTCATTCATTTTAATACTTGGTATTAAAACTATCATATTTGACAAAGGTAAAGAGATCCAAATGGAAGACATATACAATCATGACACAAATTCTTCAATCTAATCCTCTAAGTATGCAAAGGTTTCTGTGGGAATTTAGTAAAATGTACTCTTCCTCAACACCAATCAGTTGTTCCTGTCATCAAATCTGAAGGTTCTACTTTTTGAGGGTATTGTTAACAAATGGATTCACTAAAGAGATTTAAAAAGTTTAAAAAACTGTTTGTATTACTGTCACTTATATAGTTCTTTCTATTTAAAGTCTCAAATTAAGTCTCAAAATGACTCTATGAAGCAGATGCTAGTGTTTCTACTTTACAGATGAGAAAAGGGAGGCACAGAGTGATTAACCAACTCCAAGATCACATAATTAGTAAAATATTTGATCTCATATAAGTGTGCTCCAAAATCTGGACTGCTCTGCTATTTTTCTGTTAAGAAAACTGCTCCCAAGCTGTTAAATTGCATAGATAAGAGAATTTTCATAACTAACTGACAGATCATTTCAAATTACAAAATCACATAATGATGTAAACATTTTAGAACATACTCTTCATTGCATGAGTTTCTTTAAAAAATCAGCTACTTTCTGACACCTTGTGAAATTTTCCTTAACACAGAAGGGACAGATTAAGTATACAGTTTTCCCAAAAGTATCCACTAATTAGACAACCATTTGTCATTATGAAAAAAAAAAATCAACATATTTGAAACACTTGGTTTTTAGTACAAGAGAAATGTGTGGCTCAGTTTTAAAGTTGTTACCCTGAATCATCTTCTAACCAAATAATACCATAACCACCATATAACCAAATAAATAACCATTTTAATAACCAAATACTTATAAAAGTATTTTACCAAAATATAATCAATGCATCAATCTTCTCATAGTTTTCTAGAAATGATGTAGTGAGTGAATTTCATGCGTGGCACTATCTCTATAACCTCCAAATTTTTTCTTGGTTTAATTCCAGTCCAGTCCAAGTAGTCTTCCATAAGTGGTTTTTATTCAGTTTTTCACACAAAATTTTTTAATTAAATAAGTGACCTAATGTTGAGAATATATCTCCGTGTAGCTCTTATTTTTAGCTGCTCACAAACGTAGTTCATTATGCATTTCATTATTGAAATAGAATCTAGAAAGTAATGTTAGAAACATCTGTACTTTCTCCCAATTTGCAATTAATTTACTCTGCTATACTAATTTACTCAAATCATTAGTAATGTTTTTATGCTGCACCCTACAGTATATGCTGATGAAGGAATGTGTTTTGGTTGATTGCCATATTGTTTTTGCTAATTCCACCATGGCAGAAAGAACAAGTGTTTCCCCATAGCATGCATTTCCCTTTAAACAATAACCTCAAGAGAAGCTTCTAAATATTTATAATTACATTTAGTAAAAGTCTGTCATATTCAGTACTGCATAAGTAAACATCTCTAAAAAACTGCAGAGGTCAGTCTTCACGTTCTGAATGATTAGATATCCTGCTAATTGGGGCAGTTTCAGAGTATCTTTCGCCAAAATCTCAAGACACAGTATATATGGGCAAGGTTTCTTACCAAAAGTAGAAATATATTCCTATTTCAAAAATCTTCTTTATTTTCAATTTTGGGGGACCAAATCATCTTAACCTCATGATCATGTGGCTGGTAAAGTTCTTAGTAGGAAAACTAGTGCCTACTCCCTTTTTCAAGTTGTTTACTTGTGTTATTATCACCTGCAATCTGCAGTTTCCTGACAGTCTGTTTACTAAAGCTAAATTTAAACTGGGTAACAGAATCAATTAACCCACGGAGTTGAGCACACATATGAGTATATTGCAATCAGTCAACTATGCTATATAAGCAAAGAACCAATGGGAATACTTTTTCAATTGTAGCTTCCCCTGCATCTCAGGATCCCTCCCATATAGTGTTGTCTTCCTCTAACATCCCAAATGAGGGTGCCAATGACTAGTCACATATAAAATATGAGTAAAGTTTAATTTTGTAAATTAAACACTAAGTATAAATAGAAAGTCTAATATTTCCTTCTTTCATCCCAGTGGATCTTCTTGAATATGCCACTTTGAAAACTGATCATAAAAACACGTGCTGTAGTAGTTCTAGGACTAAGAATAATTTGCTCTCAAATTCAAAGAACTTAAAATACCAAAAAAAAACCCACACAAAAATGATTTCCCAATTAAGCTCACCCTTTCTTTTTTTTTAAAGAAAGATTTTATTTGGGAATTGGGGGAGGGGAACAGCGTTGGGGAACCGGGGAAGGGGAACAGACCAGTTGCTGTCCTTTTGTTCCTCAGTCTAGTTGCGGAGGGCGTTGCTTCACTGGCCCATGTTGGTATTGTCATTGCGCTCTTCCCTGATGAAGCAGATCAGTTGCCGGCCTCTGGACGGCGACAGCGTAGGCTGCAGTGGGGCCACAGTGGAATGCCATGAGCTACTGTTGAGTGGCTGGCAGCCAGTGTGAGGGGCCAGCAGCCGGCATGAGATGCCATCCAATGGCTGCCGACTGATTTGCCTCAGCCCGGAAGATCGCAATGATGATACCAACATGGGCCAGTGAAGCGACATCCTCCACAACTAGACTGAAGAACAAAAGGACAGCAACTTGTCTGTTCCCCTTTCCCGATTTCTCAATGCTGTTCCCTCCCCCAATTCCACAATAAAATCTTAAAAAAAAAAAAAAAAAAAAAAAGTTGTTGCAATGTGGAATCTGAAACTGAATCTATGAACTTTCCATACTGTATAACATTAAAATCCACTGGTCCATCCTGCACTTTGAATGACTCTTTCATACTTGCCTGATTTTATAAATGCAAGCATTGGTCATTTGGAAAATAATGGTTCACTTAGTTATATACATGTTGAAACATCCCATTACATACAATATTTTTTTAAAATTACACCTGTTAATATCACAACTGATCTCATCAGAAATTCTTTAAGTAGTGGAATGTTGTCAAGCTCATGGTGGTGAAATACAAATTTTCCAAAATTTTGAATCATTTTATCATTTGCAACAAATACTATCAGTCATTTTCCTTGAAATAGCAGGATCATCTTGATTATTTTTGAGAAAATGTCTGCAAATGCCAAAGTATAAATAACCATGGCTTGTCTCCCAGTTGTCTTTCAAGTAAAAATGAAGTAACATAAAAACAAGTGGCTAGTCCACGTCCACCTTCCAACTCAATTGTTCAAGTGTTTTTCCTCAAGACGACCATTGTTCTTCAGTACGCAGCATACTTTATGCAAACTTCCCATTTCATCATACAAAATAATTAAAAAGCAGGCATTCAAAGGTCAAGATTTAATAAACTTAATGATTATTTTTACTGCTTCATCAGACACTCTTAAGTGTCTAAAGTGAAACTAGCAGGGTTTTATTGTTTGTTTTTAAATGAGTGCATTGCAGTAAAGAATACCATTAGCAGTAGTTTGGTGTCACTGCCTTGATTTGTGCTCAGTCAGCCGATTTACCATTGCTTTTGCATCGTAGTGTAAATATCAACACAGTGACAAGGGTAAATAATGTTTTAGTTATTATAAAAAGCTTTTTTTTCTGGGACCCCCTTCTTAGGGGTCCACTTTTTAGAATTGCTGCCTGGGGAAAGTGAGGGAGCATTACTTGCTAGCTATGTGATCTTTGGCAATTTACTCCTCTTTTTAATGAGCTGTATAGAAAAAAATAGTACCCTCCCCCCGAGTTGTTAACCAGGGTTGAGATGTGAAAGCATTTTGTACACTGTGTAGCATCATAAAAACGTGAGCTTATTAATACATATAATGAATGATATAAGTATTTCAGCAGACACCACTAACATCATCTTGAGCAATCTGATAGTAGCCAGATTTTATACATTTTTGTGTCTGTTGTTTCTAACTCTCTCTACATTTTTATCTCAATTCAGACCTTTACAATCATAGATCCAAGACTGATGTGTCAATCATAAATGCTGTGCCACATTTTACATCCTGATACACCCAATCTATATTTAAGTTTCTGTTTTGTTTTGTTTTTTAAAGATTTTATTGGGGAATTGGGGGAGGGGAACAGCGCTGGGGAATGGGGGAAGGGGAACCGACAAGTTGCTGTCCTTTTGTTCTTCAGTCTAGTTGCGGAGGACGTTGCTTCACGGCCCATGTTGGTATCGTCATTATGCTCTTCCCGGATGAGGCAGATGGGTTGCCGGCCTCTGGATGATCGCTCACCGTGGCTATTGGCAGCTCACGCTGGCTGCCGACTGCTCTTGCAGGCTGCCCGCCACTCACTGTAGCCTATGGCAGCCCACTGCAGCAGGGGCTGCAGCCTACACTGTCACTGGGGCTCGCACAGCTTAGCTCTAGGTGGAGCTGTTGTTAGCTGTAGAGGGCAGTGTCACTGGCCCTCATATGTAGGATCCGAACCAGGGCTGCTGGCGTCCCAAGCCAGCTCTAATGCGCCACTTGGCCGGCCCTATATTTAAGTTTTCATCATATCTCTAACCCACCCCGATAAGTCAAACTTATCTAGGGCTTTCCCTTAAGTATGTCTGGATATGTTGTTTTGTTTCAGCTGAATAATATCTGATTGTGTTCATTTTTTTCTCCCTTCCCTACCAAAATCGGTTTCCCTGCTTCTATTTACTAAAATACCATCCCAATTAAGTCTATCTTTTGGCTATCCAAACAGGAAAATCTAACTCTTCTGAATACCTGACATACAATGCCTCATGTTATTTAATATCTTTCTTGCTCTTGCCTTTTATTAACTACAGTGTAGTCTCTCTGAGGGTAAGCATAGCTTACATTTCTCTTTATTTCCTTCAGTATCTAACAGCACAATGCGTTCAGCCTGGCTCATGGACAGTCCTCTGTATACCCAACTAGACTAACATCAATGAAGCAACCACCTTCATATCCAAATAAAGACCTTTATAGAGCCAAGATTTGTAGCTCTTGTCATATACAATTTGTAGACAAAGTTTTATCTATGAGGCTTACGCAAACCTCATAGGGCAAGGTATTCACTATCACAGCTTTGAGTGCAATTACTGCATGGGCCAATTGTATTTCTCAAAGTGCCCAAGATGTGGTTCTGAGAGGGAAACAATATACAATAATGAATATTAAGGTACACAAGTAGATCTAAGACATGTTTGTTTATAAGGAAAGATAATAAAAAGTCTAAAAACATCACTTATTTAAAATACAAAAACAGGGCCGGCTGAGTGGCATGTTAGTTAAGAGCTGGCTTGGGACACCAGCTCTGAGCAGCAGGGCCCTGGTTCAGATCCCACATGAGGGCCAGTGACACTGCCCTCTACAGCTAAGATAGTGAACAACGGCTCGACCTGGAGCTGGGCTACTGTGAGTCGCAGGTGACGGTGTAACTGTAGCCCCTGCTGCAATGGGCTGCATAACCTTCAGTGAGTGGCTGGCAGAGAGGGTGAGCGGCCAGCAGCCACTGTGAGCTGTCAAGAGCCGCCCTGAGCGGCTGTTCAGAGGCCGGCGACCGATCTGCCTCATCCGGGAAGAGCGCAATGACGACACCAACATGGTCCAGTGAAGCAACGTCCTCCGCAACTAGACTGAAGAACAAAAGGACAGCAACTTGTCTGTTCCCCTTCCCTGATTCCCCAACGCTGTTCCCCTCCCCTAATTCCCCAATAAAAAAATCTTTTAAAAAATAAATAAAAAATTAAGAAACACAAAAGCACACAGTGCAATCGCATAAAAAATGCATTGAAATAATGAGAGCCACTTGGACTGAACCAAGTTAAAAAGCATAAATTCAGGATGGCAAAAAGAAACACTAGCCATGAGTTGAAGCATTTATTATTATGCAGAAGGTGAAATCAAATAGGCAACAAACCAAAGGTAGGAGCTTTGTATTGAAAAAGCAACAGCAACTGAGAAGAGGAGGCACTGTCAAGTGATTAAAAAGCGCACGTGCTTTGGCATCAGAATGAGCAGGGTTCAAATCTAGTTCAGACACTGGTGAAATCACAAAATCCTTATATACCTCGGAGCCCTAATCTGTAAAATGGGGCTATTACTATCTGCCTGGCAGTTTTTGAAAGGATTAGAAACAATATAGAGGAGAAAAAAGCACAGACTTTGAAGTAAATGGGTATGGGTTAGAACTGACTATACTTTTAACAGTTTAGGTAACTTAGGCCTTTTCTTATTTTTTTTTTTTTAGCTGAGCCATCCTGCCACCTGTTGGCAGCTCAACGGCAACTCAGCTCGGGCTGGCCTCGAACCACTGTTGCTCAGAGCTCAGCTTGCATTCTTGAACGAGCTCTTAACCAACTGAGCCATTCAGCCGGCCCAGGCCTTTTCTTATTTTTAAGATAGGTATAATACCACCTCCTCAGGGCTCTTGTGAGGAGGATAAAGTAATGTGTATGCTATTTTATAAAGTTTTAAAGGCATACCCAGTAAGTGCTCAATAAGTTGTCTCTACTAGTTACATGTAAATATATTCATACGTATATCCATACCTCACTTTGCACAATGCCTGCCATGTTACAGACACTTAATAAATGTCAATTATTATAATTATTTCCTAGCATAAGAAATTTCAGAATAATTATAAATTTCAAACTATGATTTTACATCCTAATATATCCAATCTACATATGATTAATCAATCAGAGATAAATGGTAGTTCATTGCTCACTAGTAGAGAGAAAATTCAGAAATAAGGAGACACTAGATGTGAGAAGTATAGATATATATTAAGCATATAAACTATTCATGGTATGAATTCACAATCCTTAAATTGTATGCTTATGTGTTAATACAAGTCATTTACTATTTATTTTTCTGCCAAAGGCAAAGTTAGGCATAAATTTAATTATTTCCCCACAACTAACCTTCATACTAAGCCATCCTACCTGCAGTGTCTTAGCCCTAGACCAATTTCACTGGGTTACAGGAGAGAACTGATCTCACCAGTTCTTCCAATGTTTTGAAATTGCAAGCATTAAGAAACTATTCTATGGAGCTGGAGCTCATGCATCCTGGTTCCTAGAAACTATTTATCTATCTGTGGTGGTTTTTTATTTGTTTGTTTTTCCCAAAAAGGAGTTACACGTGCACAGGATTAAAAAGGTGAGTAGTGTTTAGTGTACAAAAAGGAATTAAATGAAAAGTCTCTCTCTTCTATAGCAGGTGAAAACAAATCGCCTACTTTACAAATTAAATTAAGTCAAATAAAAATTGGTCAGTTTCTAACAATGGCAACTGGAAATTGAATAAAATCCCACATTAGACTGGCTTATTTGAAAACTTAAGAGAGCAGATCTAAAAAAATTTTTTTTTTTTTAGAGGGCAGTGTCACTGGCCCTCATATGTGGGATCCAAACTGGGGCTGTTGGCGTCCCAAGCCAGCTCTTAACCACCGCACCACTTGGCCGGCCCAGCATATCAAACTTTTTAATAATGACCTAAGTATAGAATATTCTTTGTTAAAAAAAGTCAAACTATGTGTAATAAGTTTGGAGACGATTATGTCTCCATCGCAAGAGATATCTATTTTAACATTTAATACCATAGGACAATTTCGCTAAGCTTTTTATGCCAGAAATGTACTATCAACAAAGGTAATACAATTCTGTTTTCAAATAAGAGATATGTTACATATCTGGAACCTTCATCACCCATCCAACCACTATGATAACTTTGGATTTTAAGTTTTCCTTAAATGGTGGGCAGGGGTGCGGGAGGGGAGACTATGTACAATTCTGTGAAATAGAAAAGCATCATTTCTATATGTCACTCTCTTAAGAGCCTTGCATCTAGGTTTATATGTTCCCAAACTTACCTTTTCATTTTTCTTATCTGTCTCTAAGGGCTGCTTTGCTGTTACACTTCGAGGAGTTCGGACAACTTCCTCTTCAGCCACTTCAACAGTCCGCCCATTTGGCTGCACAGGCAACAAAAAAGAATCTTGTTATCAAACTGCTTGTCAGATCCAACCAAAGATCTGTACTCAGGAAACAGAAAATACTACAATCAAATTCTACTCCCAATCCAAATTAAAAAGGTTGTTGTACAGCCATTTTATCTAATACTTGATCGACTATTTATTGTCCTACTGTTTTTTATAATATAAATTTATAAACGAAATTCTGTACCACAAATGAATTTTCTGATCTCACCCCAGTATCAGTCCCTCAAACACAAAATAATGGAATGGAAGCAGGAAAAAAGAGAACTAAACTGCATTTGCACTGTGACCACTAATTAACACATTGTATGCGGGCATTTGAGCGATATGACGAGTTTACTCGTTTCCCACAAACAATGTGTTAACTGTGTACTCTCAGAATACTTCATTCATTATCTTTGAGTTTATTTCTACATCTATAAAAAACGATGGGTATGATCTATTGAAAACTGGGTAAACACTTTCAGTAAAGAACCAGATAGAGCCACAGATGATACAAACAAATAAGTGTGGCTGTGTCCCAATAAAACTTTATTTATAGGGCCAGCAGAGTGGCGCGGTGGTTAAGAGTTGGCCTGGGATGCTAACGGCCCCAGTTCAGATCCCACATGAGGGCCAGTGACACTGCCTTCTAAAAAGAAAAAAAAAAAAAAACTTTATAAACACAGGTGGAAGGCCAGATTTGACCTATGGATCACAGTTTATTTGCCTCTGTATCAAATAATCTCTAATGTTCCCTGTAATTCTATAACTTAACAGCTCTACTGTTCTAGGATTAAAAAGCTTTATGAACCCACTGCCGCTACAGCTTAAAAAGGCTACTGAGGCTTTCCTAACATTCCTAAAATAAAATCATAGCACTTAACAGTGTTCATGAATAGAATTAAGTCTGTGAATCCTAAATTTGGCTTTTAATCATAATCATTAGTTTTGAGGATTCTTTTTTTAAAATAAGCATTTCTGAACCCCATCACCAGAAATGCATTTACATGCAGGAGTTTGAAGAATGGGGCCCAGTACCTGTACTCTTTTTTTTAAAATAATTTTTTATTTTTCAATTACAGTTGATATACAATGTTATATTAGTTTCAGGTGTACAACACAGTGGGTAACTAATTGTTTTTAAGATTCTCTCTTTGTCTTTAACTTTTGGCATTTTAATTATAATGTGTCTTGGTGTGGGCCTCTTTGGGTTCCTCTTGTTTGGGACATTCTGTGCTTCCTGGGCCATATGTGTATTTCCTTTGCCAAGTTAGGGAAGTTTTCCATCATTATTTCTTCAAATACGTTTTCAATTTCTTGCTCTCTCTTCTCCTTCTGTACCTCTATGATGGAAATGTTGGTACACCTGATGTTGTCCCAGAGGCCCCTGAAACTATCCTCATTTCCTTAGGTTCTTTTTTTCTTTTTACTGTTCTGATTGAGTGTTTTCTGCTACCTTATATTCTAAATCAATGACTCAATCCTCTGGTTCATCTAATATGTTGATTCCCTGTAATGTATTCTTCATTTCAGTTATTGTATTTTTTATTTCTGACTTTTTAAAAATGTTTTCTATTTCCATTTTTGATTCCTGTATCTTTGTAAAGTTCTCACAGAAGTCACTGAGCATCCTTATAACCAGAGTTTTGAACTCTGCATCTGGTAGATACTTGTCTCCATTTTGTTTAGTTCTTTTCCTGGAGCTTTGTTCTGTTTTTTTTTTCATCTGGGACATGTTTCTTTGTCTCCCCATTGTGGCTGCCTCCCTGTGTTGGTTTCTATGTATTAGGTACAGCTACTATGTCTCTGGGTCTTAGTAGAGTGGCCTTATGTACTAGGTGTCCTGTGAGGCCAAGTGGCGCTGTCTCCCTGGTCAGTTGTGTCCCTCATGCAGGTTGTGTGCCGTCGTGTTGTAGTTGAGCCTTAATTGCTGTTGGCATGTCAGTGGGTGAGATTTACTGTCAGGCTGATTGGTTGTGAGAACTGGCCGTGACTACAGTGAAGGAAGTGTTATGCAGGGATTAACCCTATGGAGCAGGATTCACTTAAATAGGGCTCTGGTGACTGCCCAGTCTGCACTTTGGATGTGTCTTTTGTGGAGATGGTTGGGTGGTGCCCTGGTATGGTCTGAAGCTGGGGCTTCTTGGGAGGGGCTCTGTTGCAGGCCAAGATCAGCCACTGCCTGTGCCCTGCCCAGGACCACTTGGTAAGAGCTACAAAGTGATCTACAAATGGTTGCCACTTGTGCTGGGATTGGAGGTGCCTGGGAGAGGCTAACCTTTGAACCAAGGCTGGCTTCTGCTAGTGCCGGGCTTTGGGCCTGCTTAGCAAGAGGTATGGGGCATACTGAGGCCAGATGCTGCTCGTTTGGGGGTTGTGAACCTTTGAAAGATTTTAGGAAGGTCTTCAGCATGAGCCAAGACAGGCCATTTGTATGGTAAAGCCACTGGAAGTTTAGGGGTGGGGGGAGGTAAGGGGTGGAGAGTGGGGAGGGTGAGGGAGTGGTCCAGAAGTTGGGTTGGGTGGGGCCTGAGAGAATCACTGGTGCAGGGTGAATGGTGTCATTTCAATTGATAAGACTCAAATATGGTAGCCACCTGTGTCTGCACGCTGGGTGGGGGTAGGGCTAAACAAGAACAATGGCTTCTGTCAGCACTTCTGTCTGGGAGAAAGCTGCCCCTCCAGCATGCACTCTGAAGCTAGGCAATTCAGTTCCTCCCTGTATGTCCCTGGTGCTTTTTGAGTTGCTGCCCCAGCAAGAGGCTCAGAACAAGTGAGTCTGTGGTTGAGTAAGTCCATGCACAGGCCCTTTAAGTATCCCTCCTGACTTTTTTCCTGATTTTGTTACTTAACTTTATTGGGGAACAGTGTTTTTCCAGGACCCATCAGCTCCAAACCAAGTCGTCGTTTTTGATCTTGTTGTGGAGGGCACAGCTCACTGGCCCATGTGGGAATCAAACTGGCAACCTTGGTGTTAAGAGCACCATGCTCTGACCAACTGAGCCAACCGGCCGCCCACCGGCAACTCAGCTTCAAGTCAAGCTGTTGTTTTTCCATCTAGTTGTGGAGGGTGCAGCTCACTGACCGATTGCCGGTGGGAATCGAACTGGCAACCTTGGTGTTATGAGCCTGCGCTTTAACCACCTGAGCTAACCAGTTGCCCCTCCCTCCTGATTTTTAGTGGTCATACCTGATATGGGACCAGCCTGTTTCCTGTCTCTACCCCTACCAGTCTCCAATTGGCTTCTTCTTTATGTCCTTAGTTATAAGACTTCTGTTCAGCTAGACTTCAGGCGATTCTCTATTATGGTTGTTCTGTAGTTTAGTTGTAATTTTGATGTGATCATAAGAGGATGCAAGCATAATGTTTATCTACTGTGCCATCTTGACCAAAACTCTATGGACTTGAATCTTTAAATCGTTTCTTTGAAATCTCTTCCCATTAATATACCAGGTCCTGAAATAAGAAGCCCGGCCTGTGGTGCTGCACAACTCCGTGGCACAGTCTGTATCCTCACCGGATCACTCAGGTATCTGTTTTTTTTTTTTTTTTTTTGTAACCTCCTTTCTGGATCCTACTACTTCTTTCTCTTGCCCATTCTCATATTCAACACAGTAAGTTAGTAAATTAATATACTAGTTTCAATTGCTTTATTTCCAGTTGTTGTAGAGGAGACTTACACCAGAGCAATACAATAAAATGTGAAAGTTCAAAGTTTGTACATTGTGACTACCTGCATTTGTTCAATATTATCAAAGATATGCATTAATATTCTAAAACCCAACTTGTAGGCCTCACAAAGATTCATGGCAGAAAAATCAAAAGAAAAGCTGTCTTTTAGCTGATTAAATTCCTAATTAATCCAAATTTAATCTGCCAGGTATCGAGCAACTTGTTAAAATCAGACAGCTAATGCCAAAACCAAGTCTTCTCACTCTTTATTTGGTTTTCTTCTGTCCTATTTTGCCACTTTAATGCTGCCTCTTCTAACCTCTGAGTATATGTTTGGGGATGGGGGTAGTGCACAGAGAAAGGGAAGAAAGCCCAGAAAGTTTGGAATTAGAGCCATATCTATATCCAGAGTCTAAAACTTTGTTTAATCCAATACCATCTTTTCAAGATCACCATCTTACTTGTCAATCCTCAGGCTATTTTTTTTTGGGGGGGGGGCAGTGTCACTGGCCCTCGTATGTGGGACCCGAACCGGGACCACTGGCTTCCCAAGCCAGCGCTTAACCACCGCGCCACTCGGCTGGCCCCTCAGGCCATTTCTTAGTTCATAATATCCTCTCAGCCAAATTTACTTTTTCTGATTTCCTGTGGTCAGCCTCACCTTTCTGTGTAAGCCTTACCAACACCAAAATCTTGCAGCTCCAATTCCAGTTTCCCATCTCTTTAACTGGCACCTCAGAAGGCTTACATCTGCAAAAACTTCATTCAACTAATCCCTTTAGGAAACTCTTCATCATAGTCACTTATATAGCACCTCCATTTTACTCTTGTAAATAACTACATTGAGTCACTTAAATTTATTTACTAACCACTAAAAGATGAAAAATTAACTGGTTAAAAACGATCTTAAAAACCTACTAAATCAATGTAATTCCTTTGAGACCAACTACAAACACTGTTGATACAGCCTTCCAAGAGAAAGAAGAAACAATCTTTCCTTTTAAGCAATACAAAAATCTAAGTCCTTAATCAGTGATCAGCAGCAGGAACACTCACGTTTTCATTTCAAAGACTCTGAAATGATCAGCAAGTCAAAGGTGGTCCCATGCTCCAAACTGTGCCTATTTTACTTTCTTCTTTACAACATCAACTTATTTAAAGGCTCTTCTCTCTGGTCTATGCAGATTTCTCAATTTTTCACTAACTCTTGGGCTTTACATAGCTCTCATAAATACTGGGATTCCATAAGTCATCAACAACTCCCCAAAACCCCCAGCCTGGTACCATGAAAACAAAAAGTCTCCTATCCCAGCATGTGCTCTTAACAAGGCTGCCAGTTCAACTCCCGCATGGGATGGTGGCTATGGCCACCTGCAACTAATTGAACACAGAATCTTGAGCTTAGCGGCGCAACTGGACTTGGAGCTGAGCTAGCTGCGCCCTCCACAGCTAAGATTGAAGGGCAACAACTTGGCTGTCCTTTCCCCAACACTGCTCCCCTCCCCCAATTCCCCAATAAAAATCTTAAAAAAAAAAAAAGTCTCCCATCCCAAGAGTAAAGTGAACAGCAGCAGGAAAAAAGGATACATTATAATGGTTGTACCTGTCCTACCCACCAGCAACAAATAATCTGTCCTCTCATTCTGCCACTACTAGTTGGTCAAGAAGGGCCTGTCCTGGAAAATTATTAACCACATTTAAATTAGCAAATCCCTAAATGAAAGCATAGTATGTAGGTCTGCTCACATAAAAAGCAATTAATTGAAAACCAACACTGCAAATCCAATGTGACTACCAATCTGGGTTTTATATGACAGTATTATTTTCTCTGATCATGGATTCTCATTGTACTATTGGGCTGTCGGAAAAGTCATGACACATTTTTGTAACGAAAAACAGAAAAAAATATATCATGACTTTTCCGACAACCCAATAGTTTAAAACTCTGGAAGACTTTGAGGTGCTCTACTCCAGGGCCACCAGTTAATTTCATATATAGCATACAATTTATGTTTCAAATTAGATCACCCTAGAATGTCCTTCAAATTTGATGTCAATTAACCAATAACAGATATAATCGTTTCTTATATGGATGAAATTCCTTCTAGGCAATGTCATGTCTGCATTATTATTATTTACTCTCCCCCAATACCCATTTCATTTCAGATCTTTTTTTTTTTTTTTTTTTAAACCGGGGCCGCTGGCTTCCCAAGCCAGCACTTAACCACTGCACCACTCAGCGGGCCCTCAGATCCTTTTAAAAAATGCATTCACAGAAGAACAGTGTGTGTGTGTGTGTGTGTGTGTGTGTGTGTGTTGGAGGGGTAGTGATAAACCAAAATGAAAATACATGGCTGACAATCAGGAAACTAAAATGGAGGAGAGGCCATAGTAGGGGAGCAGGGTCTTATTAAATTAACTCTTGATTTCAAGGAAATAAAACTCTTCATGTGAGTCTAATTTATTAATTCCATACAATTCCATAAACATTTATTAAGTATGTAAGTACCAGGCATTGGGCTAGGGACCTCAGGAACAAGGACATATGAAAGAAATTTACCCTAAAAAAAAAAGAAAGAAATTTACCCTCTAGGAGCCTGAAAGTTCAGAATAAGATAAGCTGAAAAATAGACTTTTACTTCATTTAAGCAGCCTTTAGATGTTTACTAAATTGATTCTAAACTGTAAAAGAATCTATACCTAGCGTAAGCATATATAAGATTTAACATTTGACATCTAAAATGAAACCACTTAAATCATTTTTTTACTTAATTATGTAATTTTATTTTTAGCCACAAAATGTAAAACCATGACTTCAAATTACTTGGAAACTTTCTAAGTTTAGAAAGAAGGACAGTCTACCAACTATCAAAAAAATGGAATATGAAAAGACCATGGGCTTTGGAGTTACACAAACCTGAGATTAAGGCTTCTATATTTAGTCACTGCAATTTTAAGCACTTTCCTTGACTTAACCCTTAATTTCATCATTTGTAAAATATACAAAAGAAAATATGTGTTTATATGGATTTCTTGTTAAAATGACAGTAAATGAGAGAACATGTGAAAGCATACTCCATTTGCTCAAGAAACAGTTTCTTCCCTTCAATATCCTTTCCTCTCCAAAGCTATGATGGCTCATATCCTCATTGTCATGTTCTGGCATTCAGGTTACTTTTAATATTATCAAGCTCAAAATAAAAGTTAACTTCTGATGATCAAGAGGGTTGAAAACTGTAAATACATCAGGCCCAATGCTCCAGATACAAATTCTTCAGGGAAGTTAACAGAAAACAAATGATAAGTAAATATATATAGATTCTCAGAGGCTATAAAGTCTAGGCTTGCGCTAGAGACAGCAATATGTTATCTTTCTTTTTAAAAAACGGCGTGTAGTTTCATCATTTTCTTTAAAAATTACCTAATAATCATTTGTGTTCATTCATGAACACAGTAGAGTAACATGTAGAACCCTTAATACCTTGAAACAAAGACAAGTGAGGCACAATCCCTGCCCTCAAGAAGCTTAGAACCTAGCAAACAACAGTACATAGCATTTACTAAATCACAAAAGTTATACTCTGCCCTCTTCTCCCCACACTATCCCTTAAAGGGGGAGTATGGGTTCTGAAGGCAAGCTGAGACCAGGGATGAATTCTCAAATGTGCGTTATCCTGGACAAGTTACTACTTCACAGGAGCCTCAATTTCCTTAGCTACAAGTTATATGGAACATATAGGAAGCATAAGTATACATATTATGTCCATCTAAAAAAAGACAGGGCCAGCCGAGTGGCTCAGTTGGTTAAGAGCTCGCTCAAGAGTGCGAGCTGAGCTCTGCGCAACAGCGGCTTGAGGCCAGCCTGAGCTGAGTTGCCATTGAGCTGCCAATAGATGGCAGGATGGCTCAGCTAAAAAAAAAAAAAACAATAAAAAAAGACAAAAGGCAAGATATTACAGAAATTCAAGAGGCATCATCTTTAGCTGAGATTATATTATCAGTTAGCCTGACAATAACTAATAATTTTCAAGAATTTGCCATGTGCCAAGAACCTTGCTAAATGCTTTGCATGCATTATCTCATTTAATGGACAAGAACCAGTCTTGGTCAGTTTTAGTTTTAGTTGTGAAGAGTTCTGATACAAATTCAAGATACCACAGTTTCTTGTCATTTACTTGAAAGTACAAACCGTGCTTTTTCTCCTCTACCACCAAATGTGCACATATTACATAAACTAAACATATAAACAATAGATTCAGTCACACAGTAATTTTCATAGTATTTTTAAATTCAACACCAAATTAAACTCTAAATAACTGAGAGAACAATCTTACAGATATGATCTACAATTCAAATTTGCAAAACCTTGCCATATATCCTCAGGTATTTCCTTCAGTGGTAAAACTCTTTGTGCTTTCCAAACACCCAGCCAAAACCTCAACTCTCTTCAGGGATTTCTGAACTATCTGCTGTTGTCTGCAGCAGGGATGCTCAGGGCTACTTTTATGAGACAGAGATAACACTCAATACCTGCCACATGGCCAAATTATGCTACAGATGATGTTTGAAAAACTAAATACAACATGGTTTTCAAAGTTTTACATCTGATGGGTACTGAGGTAAGGACTACAGGTGACTACACACATCCATGTACCTTTTCTTAGGTCCTGATGGATGCTTTCTGGAATACTGGCATTCTGTGGGACTGTTTGAAAACTACTAGCACAGTTGGAGAGAAAACACAGTAAATCTGAAAACTGGTCAAATAACACCAATTCCTCATTTAGATTACTGATTTTTTTAAAGATTTTATTGGGCAATTGTGGGAGGGAAACAGCGTTGGGGAACCGGGGAAGAGGAACAGACAAGTTGCTGTCCTTTTGTTCTTAAGTCTAGTTGTGGAGGACATTGCTTCACTGGCCCATCTTGGTATCATCATTGCGCTCTTCTCAGGTGAGGCAGATCGGTTGCCGGCTTCTAGATGGCCCCTCACACCGGCTGCCAGCCACTCACTGTAGCCTACGACAGCCCACTGCAGCAGGGGCTGCAGCCTATGCAGTACCTGGGGACTCACAGCAGCCCAGCTCCACGTGGAGCTGCTGTTCACCATCTTAGCTGCAGAGGGCAGTGTCACTGGCCCTCATATGTGGGATCCGAACTGGGGCAGCTGGCATCCCAAGAAAGCTCTTAACCAATGTGCAACTCGGCCAGCCCTCTTGATTTTTTTTGAATAGCAATAATTTTAAAATTTCAAGGCTTTCACAGCCTCAAGAAGTAGTACACTAATCGATAATGTCGAAGCACAACAAAAACAAGTGTTCAGAGCGTTGATTGCTACTCTTGGTTATCTAAGGTAAGTGCAACTATTAAAGGTCTTGTCTGTCAGACCTCTGTCAGAAATAAATGACAAGATGAAAAAGTCCTGTCATATAATCAAACAAATGGAGCCAAATTCTGGAAAAGTCATAATAATTTTCAGCAGAAACTTCTGATTCTAAAAGTAAAATTTAAAAACAAAGAAAGTTGTAACTCACTGGGAAAACAGTATTTGTTCTCTGAATACAATGTAATCTCCTGGAACATGCTATTGAAACCAGAGTGGTATAGTGGAAATAACAGTAGAAATCAGAATTAGACTAGAAATCAGGATACTGTTTTGCTTTTGAAACTCTTTTGCTCTATGACCTTGAATAAGTCACTTAATCTCTATGAATCTTAAGATTTCTTTTCTGTAAAATCAGGAATATTTGTTTGTTTTACAAAGGATTTTTATTTATTTATTATTTTTTTAGCTGAGCCATCCTGCCACCTGTTGGCAGCTCAGCAGCAGCTCAGCTTGGGCTGGGCATCAAACTGCTGTTGTTCAGAGCTCAGCTCCCACTCTTGAGCAAGCTCTTAACCAACTGAGCCACTCAGCTGGCCCCTACTCAGGGTTTCTAAATCAAATGATTACCCTTTTAAGACTTAAAATTAAGGGAGCTACTGACTTAAAGCTAAAAAGAAAACCCTGTAGGTGGCAAGTGATATAATTTACCTTTACTGATACCTGGGATAATATGACAAAACTACTACCTAAGAATAAAAGACGTAATTCTATTAGCAATATTTTAAAAGACAAGTTTATTTAGTCCAATAACAGATTATCTAATTGAACTGTGAGATGCCATTTTAGCTACTTCGTTCAGCATTTAGTTCAACAAATAATTATCAAAGTCTCTTAGATGCCAGGCATTGTTTGCCATTATATATGACGGCTTACAATATAGCAGAGGGAAAAAGACTCCAGAAAAGTAAATGGATAAATAAATAAATCACAAACTGTGGTAACTACAGCAAAGGAAACATATACAAGAAGTTGAGACAGAAAATAGAAGAGGATGCATATTTCAAATTAGATGATCAGGAAAAGATTTTCTGGGAAGGTGAGATCGAAAGGTTGATTAGAACAGTGAGGACAAGATAGTTCCAGAAGTGTTAATAAGAGCTCATGTAAAGGCATTGGGTTGTGAAAGTGTTTGAAGAACTGAAAAAGGTCACACTATAATTGGAGGCAACAAATGAGAGGAAACTAATTCAAAATCAGCTTAGAAAGAAAAGCAGGTGATGGCCATAAAGGAAAGAAGTCTGGATTTAAAATTCAAAAGTTACTGAAGTGTTGGTTTTAGACAAGATGGTGATTTATTTCTTTAAAAGACTCATTAGGGTGTTGAGAAAGGACTGGAGACAGTCAACAGAAGCTACTGCTGTATAAGTTAGCTAAGGTGACAGTAGAATGAGAGTAGTCAGACTGAATGTATATTTTGATGAAATTGTTGATGGATTATAAATGAGGTGAAGAAGATATGAGAAGGTGAAGAAAAGGGAAGAATCAAGAATGATTGTTAGATTTTAGGCTTGAATAACTGAATCGACGGCAGTTATTTACCATTTACAGACATCGGAAAGACTGGGAGAAGGCTGGGAATTGAGTTCTGTTTTGGAGACGTTCAAGTTTGAGACAAATGTCTGATTTCCAATTGGAGAAATCAAGTATATACCGACACATGAGGTTTGGAAACGAGAGGAATGGTCTAGTTACACACTAATAATACAGTTGATCCCCATTATTTGGGGATTCCCTATTGGTGATTTTGCCTACTCACTAAAATTTATTTCTAACCCCAAAATCAATACTTGAGGCACTTTCCTGATCACATGCAGAGCTTTGAAAAAATCTGAGTCACCCTACAGGCATGTTCTCAGGGAATGCCCTGACTTCTTGTTTTGGTTCTCATAAGAAATACAAAATAAACACATAAAAAAGGCTAATTTTAGCTGGAGAGCTAGGAAAGGCTTTATAGTAGAGGTAGCACTATAGCTGAGCCTTGAAGGATAGGTAGAAATTTGTAGAGATTATAGAAAGAAGGACCTTTCAATAAAAAAAAAAATTTATGAAAAGAGAAACAGGAATCTATCTAATGGTAATGTCTTAGGGGTAATGGTAAGAAATAAACCTAAGATGAGGTAAAACCATGAAGAGACTTGAATGTCATGTCACAGATTAGATTTTATTCAACAGTTGATAGAGAAACTACTGAAAAGATGTAAATATAAAAGTCACATGTTTACAGGTTAACTGGCATGAGTGGGTAGAAAGGATCAGCAACAAAAAGACTGGAAGCAGGAAAACCAGTTAGGATGCTGTTAGAATAGCCTAAGCAAAAGGTAATAAAACCCCAAAGTAGGGCAATGGCAGTGAAACCAGAACAGAAGTAATGACTACAAAAGACAATGCATACCATTAGAATGATTTATTGGCTATAGATGTACCTTACAAAATTTTAGCCAGATGAGGCAAACACAGGCATTTTCCACTGTAAAAATAAAAAGGTGGCTCATATGGCTGTTTACCAGAAATGACGAATAGGAACAGGTTGTAGAAATATTTTGATGGGACATCTTACCATATTATGCATTCGATAACTATTTATTGAGCACTGTGAGCACTGTGCAAGGTTATACAGAAGCAAACAAGACAAAATACTACTCTTTCATTCGCTGAGCTTATATAATAGATATTGACAACGGCATTACAGCAAATCTTTATGAGAATTCCTACATTAATAGAATAATAAGTTGTTTACTAAAATGAATCTTCTTTAAAGTTGATCCTGGTTATGTGCTTCCAGTTGATATTCAAAGGAACAATTGTTAAAGACCAGCTATCTGAGATCTCACATTCATCTAAATCATTGCTCAGATGAAGTCAAGTGAAAAATATTTACTGAGAACTACTTAATACTCACATTGAACGAGGAGATGTCATGGAAAATGCATGAAAGATAACAATGATTTCCCAAAATGCCAAGAACTAAGATCAGTGAAAAGTGCTACCCTTTTCACTTTAATAGGGGAACAAACTCCAATTCATGCCCTAAAAGACCTACGGTAAGATATTATTAGAAGATAAAAACCAAAGTAATATAAGAATTTCCAAAGAATGCTTATGAATAGGTTTTAAAAAGTTAAACACCACCCACTCTAAAAACAAAAACAAGTTACAAGAAGCAAATTTTGAAAATTTGTGTTGCAAAATTTGGAATGATTTACGAAAACTAAAAACAATGAAATAAAAGAATAAAAAAAACTACAGTAGATCACTGAGTTCACTTGAATATTAAGTATATCCTAAATGGTATATTAGAATAATTAAGGGATGGATTAAAAGATTAAACATGACTCCACTTAAAAATCTCTTATACTATGGTTTTTATGGCTCTGTTCCAGGAAGCGGTTTTCAAACAGGTAAGGATTTACCAAGACAGCTTGCTAAAAATGCAGATTTCCTAGGCTGTTAAGAGATTTCGAATTTATAAGATTTGTGGAGGGGGCGCAGGAATCTACAAATTTTAAGAAGCATTCAAAGCAATTCTACTGCAACTAGTCAGGGATAACACTTTGAAGAATCCAGCAGTGTTTTAACTCAACTAAGATCTTCAATTTATAAACAAGATAAGCTAAACAGAACAAGGTTAAACGCCTTACTCAAGTTTAGAGTTCCCCAATCTTATCAGGCTGACAGTTAAGTGTCCTTTCCCTGGGCCTTAGCCATTTCTTCAGCCTCTCTCCACTATGTTGCTCTGACCCATTTTCAAAGCCAAATTCTGTGATTAAGTCTTTCATTGCCATACTTGGGGTCGCACTGTTAATTTTTGTGAGTCGCACTGTTAATTTTTGTGAGTATATCTTTTTTCACAAAAAAGCTCCTTGGGGAGAAACTGAGCCTTTACTTTTGTAATCCCTTCATAGTGAGACATATGAATATTGAATTTCTTTCCACTGCCTTCAATTTGGAAGCTGTATCCTGCTCTTCTGCAAGTAAATACTTAACACAGTGCAAAGTGTATGAGTACTAAAAAACGGCAGCTTATATTAATACTTCTTAGCCCTACAAGCAGTGCTTTTCTAAGTGTGGGGCATCCTCACAGTCAAATGTGAAACCAATTTAATGGCTTACAAATATCATTAAAGAAAAACAGAACAGTTTTTACGTATGTGAGGGGGGTATTGTAATGTAAAACATTTCTTACTGTAGGTTGCAGTCAAAAAAAAGCTGAAAGCCACAATTTTGTAAATGTTGATAAACTTCTCCAACACATCTTTACCATTAGGTAGGCAAAGATATTTTCTCACCCCATTAACATCAACCATTACTTGTTCTTCCCATTCTCCACTCCCCAAAGCTAATAAAAGATATGTTTATTCATTCGGCCCTTCCTTCACTCAAATGAAAAGAAAAAGGGATAAGTCCTAAGTCTGATGAGCCTTTCTCACAGTACAAGTTTCACAGGAGTCTGTGTTCTTCAGATGAATCATCTGAGTGTTATGATGCACTTTGGATGAGCTCTTGGAGCTCAAGGCTATCTGAAATTGTAGAAGTCTCAAAAGGGGCTTTGAAATTCTCACAACCTGCTTCATCCACACAGGGCTTAGGCTTATTAATACATGTAGTTTTTTTTTTTCCAAGATCACCTTTGCTCATCTTGGAGCCACGATCTCTATTTCCATCCTAACATTACTTTCTGGTAATCCTTAATGCTCTCTACAAACTTAATTATATATGTTCCATATCAGTACTTGTTTTCTCTTAAGTAAAGGCAGTATTCATGACAAAGTTGTACCCTTTTCTGGGTTTTGCATGTATCTTGCATCTTCTTAATCAGCAGGCAAAATGTGAATACTTGTCTAGGCCTAATAAGGCACTGTGACCTGTCAAGTCTCTAACACAACCTTAATTTCTTGTACTCTTATCAACAAGACTTTCATTAGTTTGAACTCAAATCCCACTTCCTCCAATAACTTTCCTAAGTCTCTCCGATGAAACAGTTTCCCACCCTCCAAATCTCATTCACGCTGTTCATCCTTCTACAGCACCTATCCGTCTCTGCAATATTAGAACTATTTCCGAATCTGTCTCCTACACTAGTCTCCACGATCGACTCTAACTCCTATGTGTCTACCTCCCACGGCCCAGCCAACCCGGGAGGGAATTTCGCAGTCTGGCCTCGGTTACGTTTACCGAAAAGGTGAAGAGCCTAATTCGGTGGATATAAAAATAGGTTAGGAGCTGCTACTCGTTCCACACACCATTCATACTCGAGTTGCTCAACTGTATTTTTAAAAATAAAGAAAACCATGAAAGATATAATGTTAAGAACCACAGGGAAGGGCCGGCCCAGTGGCGCGGCGGTTAAGCGCTGGCTTGGGACGCCAGCGGCCCCGGTTCGGGTCCCACTTATGAGGGCCAGTGACACTGCCCTCAAAAAAAAAAAAAAGAGAACCACAGGGAAAAGGCAATAAAGAATGCAGAAATAAAACACGAGGCACGCTTAAACGGATGTGATGCTCCCTGGATTGCCACACGTGGTCTGGTAACTCGGTGCCTGAGTCCCTCAGCCTGCACCATTCTGCCCTGTCATCCCCTTTCACGGTGTGTCCAAAACCTCCCATACCCTTCGCTGAACTTGCCTGGGCTCTCTCATTGGGCCACGTCCCTCTCCCCCCAAAACCCACCTCCCCCAAAGTATATTAGGTAACCGACTCTCCTGCTTTGCTCCTGTCCCGGCCTCCACTGGCCACATTCACGGCCATCAGAGTGGGCAACCATTTCCCTGGGAACAGTCCCAACGAAAATGGAAGGGCGTCTAGACCTGGGTCCTTTTCATCCTCCGCAAGCCCCAGAGGGTTTAGGTCACCGTATCTCCTCCAGTGGCTACCGTCTCCATGGGACCCGCGCTAGACCTCGGTCTTCCAAGGCGTAGTCTTTGCAGAACTTCCCAACGCCCTCCTAAGGTCCCATCACCCACGCACCCTGCCCCGCAGGCCTCAAGGAGAGCTGGTGTGTGGCTCCGGCCGGTCAAGGTTCCCGAAAATGGCTTGACGTCGGGGGCGCTTCTATGGAAACCTACCCCCAGACGGGCCCTCGAACTTCCTTCCTTCCAACTGGCCCTGCACGTCCCCACCCGCCGTCCTGCGCGCCCCGAGTCCCCACCAGCCTCCCGAGTCGCTTGTCCCGCCGATCACCGCCCTCCACCGGGGGAGCCGTGCGTCGGGGCTCGGCCTCCCGCCCGCGCGCGGCTCCCCGTCCTCTCCCGCGGCTCCTCCCCCCGACTCACTTTGGGCTTCTCCGGCAATTTCTTGCGGCTCTTCTTCTTCTGCTCGTCGCCCCGGAGCGCCTTCAGCAGCACCAGGTCCTCCGGGGCCGGGGCCGGCGCGGCCGCCGCCTCCTCCCGCCTGCGGGGCGGGCTCCTCCGCTTCTTGCGGGCGCCGGCGCACGCCGCGGCCCAGCCGTAGCCCAGCAGGCAGAGCAGCAGCAGCCCGAGCGCGCCCGCGCCCACCAGGATCACCCAGCCCGGGTAGCGCTTCGGTTCCAGCCCCAGGTCCAGGCCCAGCTCGGTGCGCAGAAAGCCGAGGCCGACCGACAGCATCTCCCGCAGCCGCGCCGAGCCCTCTTCGGCCTGCTGGGCCAGCGCGTCCGGCCAGCTCCGCGCAGCCATCTTCCCTCCCGTCAGAGGCGCGGAGCGCAGGAGGACGCTGGGGCGCAGAGACGCCGTGGGAGAGGCAAGGGGAGCAAGGAGGGGGCCGCGCCGACCGCCTCAGGCCGAGCGCATCGCGGCCGCCCCTCGCGCCGGAGCCGGGGATCGGCCGCTGCCGCCGCCAGGAGGAGCGGGGGCTCCCAGTCCCCCCTTGTCAGCCTCACTCCGCCGCCGCCAGGAGGGGGGAGGGGGAGACGGAGGGAGAGCGTGTCTCCAGTGGCGGCCGCTAAGCGGCGTCTCGGCGCCAGTGCCAGGCCCCGCTGTCTTCCCCCGGCGGAACAATGGCGGCTTCGGCCGCGATCCAAGCCGCGCGCGGGGACAGCCGGGGAGGGCCGCCGGTCACGTGGGCACCGGTGGGCGGGGCGAGGGGTCACGTGGGTGCGGCCCGGCGGGGTCGGGGCGCGGCTGTCGCGGTTGGCTGTGACTCTTTCGGGCCTGGTGGAGGAGCCGAGCCTGGGGATCGGTGACTGGACGGGAGGCTGGGAGGGGTTAACTGCAGGAAGCCTCCGCGGGGTGGCTGGTGGCCCGAAACTTGGCGACGTGGCGCTTTGAATGAGTCCTGGGAGGGGCTCCCGGGGAAGCCGACGATGGGGGGGGTGGGGGGAGGGAGGGGGAAGGGCGAGGACCCGAGTCACAGGGTCTAGGTCAACGTCTTTCTAGTACGAGTCGGTTTTCTTCATTCTATTTCTGGGAGTGGTGGCGGAGGAGAAGCGGTTTTTTTTTCCCCTGGGTCACCAGTCGGTGAGATACTTTCAGAATGGGCTCAGCTGAGTCTGAAGCCCGGCACCCCTCTGCCAGGGCCTAGGTGTAATTCACATTATGGGTGCTTCTATTCAGGGCCCACTAAGGCAGACTGAGTGCCCACCCTTCGCCCGCCTGGCTAGGGCCTGGGCCTGTCGTATTGTGCACTCACGCTTGCTGTTGGTCCCCAGAATTCACAAATTGGAAAAGTCCGTAGGCGGCATTATTTTCCTACTAATTTGTAGCTTTAATAAGAAATAACAGAAGCACATAAAATTGTGTTCGTATGTTAGAGGTAGCTTCCTTGTTGCACTCTGAGCTTTTCTATACAAGATCACAAACATGTTTTAAAGTTTGTTTTTGTATGCTGTGTTGACCATCTCTGTGTCGACCAGCTCATCAGAAGGAAATGAATTACCTTTTCAGATTTTCATTAATAAAGTGATGTTTGAGGATTACATTAGCGTTTTGTGTGTGTGTGTGTGTGTGTGTGTGTGTGTGTGTGTGTTTTAAAGATTTTATTGGGGAATTGGGGAAGGGAAACAGACAAGTTGCTGTCTTTTTTGTTCTTCAGTCTAGTTGCTGAGGACGTTGCTTCACTGGCCCATGTTGGTATAGTCATTGCACTCTTCCCGGATGAGGCAGAGGGGTCGCCGGCCTCTGGATGGTCGCTCACCGTGGCTATTGGCAGCTCACACTGGCTGCCGGCCACTCACTGTAGCCTATGGCAGCCCACTGCAGCAGGGGCTGCAGCCCACACCATCGCTGGGGCTCGCACAGCCCAGCTCCAGGTGGAGCTGTTGTTAGTGTCACTGGCCCTCATATGTGGGATCCGAACCAGGGCCGCTGGCGTCCCAAGCCAGCTCTTAACCAATGCGCCACTCTGCCGGCCCACCTTAGGGTTTTTAAATTGCATTTGCTATAAGGAAACTCCAGTGTTTTATCATTAAATGATCATTAGTATGTAAGCAAGTGTCTTAAGTGAACTAAATATAGGCTTTCTCAAAGAATAGAGTGTAAGACTAATTAGACCAAATGTCAAAAATGTATTTGGACCTACTTTGCAACATTGTCGTAATGCATTGTGTGATTAATGGGTGGAAGGGAATTTTGTAAATAATAGAAATAAACCACCCCAGCTAAGCTTTATACAGATTTACAGTTAAGAACTGTAAATTACAAGGACAAAAATTTAGAAGATGTCATCAGGATCTGCTTTAGCTCTAAAAGTTTCCAAATTCCATTATATTTATGAAATTAGATTTATAATCCTTCACTTATGTTTGGTTTCCAGAGACATGAGGATGATGACTCTCCTGAGAAGTTCCACTAACCATTCTAGGTTACCACCTGTGAATTCAGGAATGAAGCTATTGTACGATAATATCAGGGTTTGCCTGTTCCCTTGGCAGCCTAACAAGTATTCATTATGTAAAATCATACCTTTTTTTTTTTCCATGACTGTCCTTTAACTTTAAAAAGTAAATATATGTTGGGCCAGCCGAGTGGTGCGTTGGCTAAGAGCTGGCTTGGGATGCCAGTAGTTCCGGTTGGGATCCCACATATGAGAGCCAGTGACACTGCCCTCTACAGCTAAGATGGTGAACAACAGTTCCACCTGGACCTGGGCTGCTGTGAGTCCCAGGACGGCATAGCTGCAGCCCCTGCTGCAGTGGGCTGCCAGAGGCTACAGTGAGTGGCCGGCAGCCAGCATGAGCGGCTGGCAGCCAGTGTGAGCTGCCAAGAGCCACTGTGAATGGCCATCCGGAGGCCGGGGCCTATCTGCCTCACCCGGGAAGAGCACAATGATAATACCAACATGGGCCAGTGAAGCAACGTCCTCTACAACTAGACTGAGGAACAAAAGA
This sequence comes from Aselliscus stoliczkanus, assembly GCA_033961575.1. NCBI lineage: Eukaryota > Metazoa > Chordata > Mammalia > Chiroptera > Hipposideridae > Aselliscus > Aselliscus stoliczkanus. The sequence goes on from CM066731.1 coordinate 34,269,786, forward strand.
ACAGCAATTTGTCTGTTCCTCTTCCTGAGTTCCCCAACACTGTTCCCTGCCCCCAATTCCCCAATAAAAAAACCTTTTAAAAAAATGTAAATATATGTTTACTGTATTAGGTAATACAGATATAATCATTTTTTATATATAACTCTAATCTCTCCACATAGTTATATTTTAAAAGCAAAAATGGGGTCATATACTATTTACTGTTTTGCATTTAACATGGTCATGAACATTCATGTCAGTTGATAAAGCCCATCTGATAAAGCTCACAGGAATATACCTGTAGTCACACAAAGTTAGGTTAAATGCAGCAGAATGAAGTTTAGGTAAAATTTAAATGAAGCAATGCTTTGAAAGACTCAAAGCAAAGCAGACTGTGTGTAAAAGAGTTAATAGCTTATCACGTAAGGGCCCTACCCTTTGACTTCATTTAACCTTATTTACTTCCTTAAAGGCCCTATCTCCAAATATAGTCAAATTGTGGGTCAGGACTTCAACATACAGTATGAGGTTTTTTTTGGCAGAGGGGACAACAAACATTTATTTAGTCCATAACAGTGCAGGAAGTTCCAATCAACGAGCTTATCTTTGAGGGCTGATGAAGAAAAATGTTGACTGGTCTTCAAAGTGTATACTATTGCCATTATAAACTCCTGGATTACAGGATTATACACCTATGAGGGTGGTTTTACAGTAAAACAACTACAGTTGAGTGTGCCAAGAACTTGGAGATAGGGTCAGGAAAGGGTAATTTTTAGAATAAATCTAGTAAGAATTAGTATAGGGTCAGGAAAGGGTAATTTTTAGAATAAATCTAGTAAGAATTAGTAAATAATGAAATTATCTGCTGAAGTATCCTAAGCTGAGAGATAGTTTATAAATGTGTTGTTGAAAGGACGAGGATATTTGCAAGTCCCTTTTGAAAAGATCAGAAGATATGCTAAGAACCTGTTTGGGGCTAAAAGCTGTTTGGGGCATGAGGGTAAGGGCCAGGGGAAGCAGAGAAGATTGAATGTGATAACAAAAGTGAAAATTGTGGTGTATTCAGTGGAATGCATACATCAGTAAACATATCAAAGGATATTTATATTCTGAAACCATGTATATAGAGTTTAAAAAAGCAGTTATAGATAAAAATGTAAAAGCATACATGGGAATAATGAATACCAAATTCAGTATAGTGGTTATTCCTAGGGAGAGCAAGAGAAAAATTGGATTGGGATAAAGTATACAGGGGGTTACAAATGTATCTATAATGCTTTATCTCTTAAACTGGATTATGGGTATAAGAGTAGTCCTTATATTATCTCTATTTTTTGTATGCCTGAAATACTTTGTAATTAAATTTAAGTGACAAAAATTAAATAGTTTGATTTGATTAGCAATCGTTCGCACAGGGAGTTGCAAAATAATGGAGGCTACCCTAGCTCCATAAATGCTGGGTTGCTATAATACCCTGAGTAAAGTATTTGGGGTCATCTTAGCTCAATAGGCATCTCTAAGGTCATTTAACCCCATTTGCTTTGATTTCATGCTCAGCACACCACACCCAGGTTGTAATATGGCATCTCATGCAGACTTGCCACATAAAAGAGAATGGGTTGAAGAGCTGACTTAACTGCTCCGATCTTCTTAGCAGTAATATTTATTAGTATAAGTTATGTACTCTCAATGGAGCAATATTGCTCCTATGGGTGTAAAAACTTTATCTCTGGGGGAAAAATCTTTTTTTTTTAATGCATAAAGTACACTATATACAAAGATATACAATATATCTGTGATATTAAAATTTCATGTGGAGATTAGGAGAAAATTAAAAGGGCCATTAGAGGGGTGATAATGAAAAAAAAAATGGTTGAGAAATACTGATGTAAAAGAAGAAATTGACATTCTGTTTTTTCAATCAGGCTCCTGTGTTTTTGGTTAATCTCCTTGGGTCATTTTTTTCAATGAGTTTTTCACTGCACTTTTATTAAATCCCAACTCTGCTTTAAATAAATGCTGTTTGTCCTCAAAAGTCTCTGAACCTAGTAAGGATGATGGACCTTTCTTAAACAGCCTCAATAGAAGAGTGTATTGTTATAGTCAGTTGATTTAAGCATGGAGATTGTACTGAATGCCGTGGTGCACTTCCCAGATCCCCTTCAGTAATGAAGGAATTATTCCTCAACTCTGGGAAGATTACCAGGAGATATCCCTTAGGTATCAGACTTTTAGGGAGATTACTGAGGAAAACTTCCTCAGCCAAGGTCATATCTCCTTCCAGGGATAGCCCAAATCCAATGATTCATCAGCCTGTGGGTATAAAGTTCTGCCCATCTTGCCCCAACTTGGGACAATTTTAAAAGATCATCCCAGCCCCCAGAACACTCCCTGGGCTTGGCTAGGGACTGCTGGTGCTGCATCTCAGCTCAGTTCTTCCTCTGCCCAGTTCTGCCTCCTTCTCCTTCCATTGGCATTGGTTCCAAGAGTATTTCTATATATGCTAATCTATCTCAAAGTCTGCTTCCCAGAGAACCCAATCTGTAACAGGGATGATGAAGTATTTAAAAAATGTTTGATATCACAAAGAAGTTAGAGATGATTTTTGCACAGGATAGAAGAACACTTTAAATGCAGTATGTTTAGGTTAAATCTTGAAGGATGAGCAGAATAAATATAGGGAAGGGTCATGAGGACTATTTTTACGGAGAAAGAAACTAAGGGGTTGGGTTCCAAGCCTGCTGCCTACGTGTTCCAAGACACAGAACTCAGGCAGACATTAATCAATGGCAAATGGCAATCTCTCACTGGGAGGCTAGAGACTCCATTAGAACCATCCCTGTAGTTCAACCCATGGCAAATTAAAACACAGGTTGTGTTTTACAAGTGTTAACCAATCTGCCCCTGTTCTTGCTGAAGTTAAAGATAAACTTACCATTGTTCTATCTCTCTTCCCCCCATACCAATGAAATGTCCATGGAAGCAGAATACACATATAAACCCTAGCCTGGGGGATTGAGGGTTCTTTTTCACTAGTGATTAGAGACCGCCGCTCTGTCTATGGAGTGGCCTTTGTCTTTTTACTTACTCTCCACTAAATAAACTTACTTTAAACTCTATATTGGCTCACATTAGAATACTTTCCTATGTGAAGCCAAGGACCATCTTTTCTTTTCCTGTAACAGGATGTTGCTAAGAAGAGAAGGGAGATGATGGTGAGGAATTTGTAAGCATGGGGACCAGCAAAAGTGAAGGCTTGGGACATGAAAGAACATGGTATATGTCCGGAATGTGGCAAGCACTGTTCTGTATAATAGAGTCCTTAAGATTTTGATGAGGATTAGAATGGCAAAGGTTAAAAACAGAGAATCCTAAAAGCAGCAAGAGAAAGGCAAGGGAGCGCCCATAAGATTGTCAGCTGATTTCTCAACAGAAACTGTGCAGGCCAGAGGGAGTGGCAAGAAATATTCAAAGTGATGAAAAGTAAAGACCTACAACCAAGACTATTCTACTAGCAAGGTTATCATTTAAGATCGAAGGACAGACAAAGAGCATCCCAGATAAGAGAAAGCTAAAGTAGTTCATCACCACTAAACCAGTATTACCAGGAATGTTAGAAGGACGTCTTTAAGATGAAAAAGAAAAGGAAGAAGAATAAGAATAAAATGGTAATAACTGCGTATCTATCAACAATTACTTTCAATGTAAATGGATTAAATGCTCTGATCAAAAACAGGGTGGCTGAAAGGATAAGAAAACAAAACCCTTACATGTGCTGCCTACAAGAGACTTGTTTCAAATTGAAAAACACACACAGACTGAAAGGAAAGGGATGGAAAAAGTTATTTTAAGAAAGTGGAAACAAAACAAAACAAAAAAGGAGGGTAGCAATGCTTATACCAGACAAAATAGACTTTAAAACAATGGCTACAATAAGAGACAGAGAAAAACAGATGCAATGTGATTTCACTTATATGTGGAATCTAAAGAACAAAATAAACAAAACAAGCACACTCATAGATACAAAGAACATTTTGATGGTTTCCAGATGGGAATGGGGTTGGGGGTGGGTAAAAAAGGGGAAGGGATTAAGAAGTGCAAATACACTGTTACAAAGTTGTCATGGGGGTGGTAGGTATAGCACAAGGAATATAGTCAATATTATAACTATGTATGGTGTCAGATGGGTACAAGATTTATCAGGGTCATAGGAGAGGAGTTAAGGGGTAGGGTGAAAAAGGTGAAAGGATTAAGAAGTACAAATTGGGGGCCAGCCCAATGGCTCAGTTGAAGAGCTCAAGCTCTGAGCAACAGGATCGCAGTTTGATTCCCACGTGGGCCAGTGAGCTGCACCTGAGCTGAGCTGCCACTGAATTGCTGAGAACCCACGCTCTTAGCAGCAAGGTTGCCACTTCAATACCCATATGGGATGGTGGGCTGCGCCCCCACTCTCCCCCATCCCCACAACTCAGACTGAACTTTGGCACATTCAGCTGAGCAGCCGCGAGATGCTGTCAGGCAGCTGGATGGCTCAGTGTGCAATAAGGCTGCTGGTTTGAGCCCCACATGGGATGGTGGACTATGCCCACCTGCAGCTAGATTGAAAGTGGCGATTGGACTTACTGCTGAGCATGCACTCTCCACAACTAAGATTGAAGGACAACTTGAATTGGAGCTGATGGGTCCTGGAAAATGTTCCCCTTCCCCAATTCCCCAACACTGTTCCCTTCCCCAACTGCCCAATAAAAATCTTTAAAAAAAAGAAGTACAAATTGGTAGTTATAAAATAATCATGAGGATGTAAAGTAAAGCACAGAGAATATAGTCAATAATATGGTAATACCTATGCATAGTGTCAGGTGAGTACTAGACTATGAGGTCTGACATTTAAGTTCATGAACTTGCCACCATGCACTTACATTGGCAGCACTGTACAAACAACTCGGTAAGGTTTCATAACCTTGGTATCTCAGTGTCTCATAGTGGTGTTCGTGTTGATGTCTGGTGGTATCTGTGACGAGTGGCATTCATTATTATTGTGTGTTTTTATGAGCCATAACAAGAATGTCTGACCTTGAATTAGAGCAACAAACAAACATTAAATTTCTTGTTAAACTTGGCAGGAGTAGAAGTGAAATCATGGAAATGTTAGTCCAGGTATATGGGGATAATGCCATGAAGAAAACAGCAGTGTACAAATGAATTAAACATTTTTCTGAGGGGAGAGAAAACGTCACTGCTGAAGAGAGGTCAGGGAGGCCAACAATGAGCAGAACTGAGAAAAACATTGCAAAAATTCATCGAATTGTGTGTCAAAATCGTCACTGACTATAAGAAGCATAGCAGACCAAGTAAACATCAATAGAAAAACGGAAAAATCTTAACTGAAAATCTTGGCATGAGAAAGGTGTGTGCAAAAATGGTCTCGAAGGAGCTCACCGATGAACAAAAGCAAAGGAGAGTCAAAGTTTGCCAAGACCTTTTGGAGAGGCAAGACGATGTTTTGGGCCATGTTGTCACTGGTGATGAAACATGGGAGTACCAATACGACCCTGAAATGAAATGTCAAAGTGCACAACGGAAGTCAGCCAATTCTCCACAACCAAAAAAGTTCCGTCAGCCTAAACCAAGAGTCAAAATGATGTTGCTAACTTTTTTTGATATTAGAGAGATTATTCATTATAGGTTTGTACCAGCTGCACAAACAGTTAACCAAGTTTACTCGTTGGAAGTGCTGAAAAGGCTGCGTGAAGAGGTTAGATGAAAACAACCTGAACTTTTCACCAACAATTCATGGCTCTTGCATCATGACAATGCACCAGCTCACACGGCACTGTCTGTGAGTAACTTTTTAGCCAGTAAACAAAGAACTGTATTGGAACGCCCTCCCTACTCACCTGATCTGTCCCCCAGTGACTTCTTCCTTTACCCATAGATAAGGGAAATATTTAAAGGAAGACATTTTGATAACATTCAGTACATCAAGGATCATACAATGACAGCTCTGATGACCATTCTAGAAAAAGAGTTTCAAAATTGCTTTGAAGGGTAGATGAGGCGCTGGCATCTGTGCATAGATTCCAGAGGGGAGTACTTTAAAGGTGACCGTAGCAATATTCAGCAGTGAGATATGTAGCACTTTTTCTAGGATGAGTTCGCTAACTTAATTGTCAGACATCATAGGGGAAATCGCTTCTTAAATTATACAAATGTCTAATCACTATACTATGCAGCTGAAATTACTACAAAACAATATTGAATGTTAACTGTAATTGAAAAATTAAAAAGGGGGGGCAAGGGTGAAGGGGACTAAGAGGTTCAAATTTCCAGGTATAAAACAAATAAGTCATGGAGATGTAATGTACAGCATAGGAAATACAGTCAATAATATCGTGATATTGTGATATGATGTCAGATGGTTGCTGGGCTTATCATGGTGATCACTTCTTTAGGTGTATAAATGTTGAACGACTATCGTGTACAACTGTACCTGATATAATGTTGTATGTTAGCTATATTTTTTAAATAAAAATCTTGGTTAAAAAAAAGGAGAGAATTGTCAACCATGACTTCTAGGTTTCTCACTTCCAATTGGACAGATGGTGGTTATATTCAATGAAATGAGAAATATTGTGAAAGAACTAAGTTGGCAAGCCAAGATTAGTAACTTGGTATTGTACACATTGATTCTGGAGTCCAAAATATCCAGATGAAGATATCAAAGAAGCAGGTAGATACATGATGGTGGACTCCAGAGGAGAGATGAGAGTTGGAGGTGCTTGTTGGTTTCCTTTCTCCAATCACACTTTTCATTCCTCAGACTTTTGATGCTTCCACTCTTGCAAGCCCCTTGACTTGCTCTTCTCTGGGCATGGAATTCATTTATTTGCTTTTCCTGATTAATTCCTGATCAGTCATCATATCTCATATGAAACACCATTTTCTCCCAGAAACTGTGCCCAACCACTAGATTAGGTCACTTTCTCATGTTAAATAATTTCATAGCACCACAGATTTTCGTAGTGCTTGTGAAAATGTAATTTCACACTTATTCATATCATTATTTTTTCTCATGTAGTTGATATTAATGTTAATGTGAATTAAAAACAAAATGACAGCTATTTATGCGTGGTGCAAATAAAGGTATATCCCTAACTGAAGGCATCAGTATTTTGTGAAGGAAAGATTCTCCCCCGCAGCTCCTGGTATTCACATCCTTGTACATGGGAGAGACCTGTGACATGCTTGTAAACCATACACTATGGCAAAGGGTGATGAGATGTTATTTCTGTGCTTATATGACTTAAGATTGTAGTTTTCAACTTGCTAGTAGACTTTTTTCTTTCTCTTGCTGGCTTTGGTGAGGCAAGCTTCCATGTGGCAAGAAACCAAGGGTGGCCGCTTACTAGCAGCCAGTAAAATGCAAGACCCTCAGCCTGACAACCCAAGAAGAACTGAATCCTGCCAAAAACCACATGAATTTGGAAACAGATCATTTGCCCATTCCTGGTCAACATCTTCTGAGGGATGCTAAAGCAGAGCAGCCACTTAAGCCATGTCCATATTCCTGACACACAGAAACTATTAGATGGTAAATGTGTGTTGTTTAAAGCTGCTAAATTTGTGGTAATATTATTATGTAGCAATAGATAACTAATTTTGAGATTTTGGTACCTGGTATTGGAGTGCTATTATAATAAATACCTTAAAATGCAGGAGTGGCTTTGAAACTAAGCAGCAGTCAGAGGCTGTAAGAATTTTGAAGAGCCTGACAGAGAAAGATAAATTGCCTTAAATAGACTGTGAGCAGAAATATGGGCTTTAAAGACACTTCCAGTGAGGTTTAAAGGGAAATGAGTGGCATGTTTGGAAACTGGAGGAAGGAACACCTTTGTTATGCATTGGTAAAAAAATTTAGCCAAATGTCCCTGCAATTATATGGAAAGTAGAATATGTAAGTGATGAACTTAGATATGTAGTTATGGAAATTTACAAGCAAGAGTGTTGAAAATCCCACTGGGTTTCTTCTCAATATTTATGGTAAAAAGAAAAAAGAGAGAAATAAATTAAGAGAGGAACTATGAGGGCTGGCCAAGTCGCACGGTGGTTAAGCGCTGGCTTGGGAAGCCAGCGGCCCCAGTTCGGGTCCCACATATGAGGGTCAGTGACACTGCCCTCAAAAAAGAAAAAAAGAGAGGAACTATGAAACAAAAGGAGCCAGGATTTGATGATTTCTTCAGGTGAGAAAAGATGCTGAAACTAAGAAATGGCTTCCAAGGACTGACTGGAAAAGTGGTATAGAGGAAACACTGAGAGTATGATGATACAACCTTTTCTTTTCTTTTTTTTTAATTGGGGAATTGAGGGAGGGAACAGTGTTGGGGAATTGGGGAGGGGGACCAGCCAAGTTGTTTTTCTTTTTTTAAGATTTTATTGGGGAATCGGGGAAGGGGAACAGACAAGTTGCTGTCTTCTTGTTCTTCAGTCTAGTTGTGGAGGATGTTGCTTCACTGGCCCATGTTGGTATCATTATCGCACTCTTCCCGGATGAGGCAGATTGGTCGCCGGCCTCTGGATGGTCACTCACTATGGCTATTGGCAGCTCACGTTGGCAGCTGGCCACTCACTGTAGCCTATGGCAGCCCACTGCAGTAGGGGCTGCAGCCTACCCCATTGCCGGGGCTCGCACAGCCCAGCTCCAGGTGGAGCTGTTGTTAGCTGTAGAGGGCAGTGTCACTGACCCTCATATGTGGGATCCGAACCGGGGCTACTGGCATCGCAAACCAGCTCTTAACCAATGCACCACTAGGCTGGCCCCCAAGTTGTTTTTCAGTCTTAGTTGTGGAGAGCGCCTGTCGCCATCTGGGCCTCTAAACTCAAGGTGCCGAGTTCACTCTTAGTTGCGGGTGGGCATAGCCACCATCCCATGCAGGAGTCGAACCAGCATCCTTGTGGTTAAGAGCACATGTTCTATCCACTGAGACACCCGGGCGGCAGCTCAGCTCAAGATGCTGAGTTCAGTCTTAGTTGAGGGCAGGCGTAGCAATCTTGTTGTTAGAACAGGCAGTCTTGTTAGAAGCACATGCTCTCACCAGCTGAGCCATCCTGATGCCTCAGCAGCTCAGATGACAGCTCATCTTGGGTGCAGCTCCCTGGCCCATGTGGGAATTGAACCTGAGACCCTGTTGCTCAGAGCTTGAGCTCTTAAGCTAACTCTTAACCAACTGAGCCACTCTGTTGGCCCTAAACAACTGTTTCTTAAAGCCTCAGAAAGATCAAAGGATCTGAATATTCAGTCACACTAAGGAGACTTGAGAGAGATTAAAGATGTGCCTCAAGGAAATTTAAGGGTGTTGTTCCTCAGCAAAATCAGCAGGGGCACAAGATAGAAAAGTTCTTACCTGGAAGAGATTTTTGGATGTGGTTTTTGTCCAATGGAATGAACCCCAGTGAAGTTCACAGAAGACTCACAAACTTTTTGAAAATATTATATGACCACAAACACTGCCATTTTCAATTGAAAGGGACAGAGAAAGTAGAAAATAAAAAGAAGCTATTGGATTTCCAAAATTCTACTGGCTGGAGACAGGTTGATACAATTGTTCAGCTGCAATCTCGTACTACCTTTTGTGAAAAAGGAAGGAAGATTCAGATGTGGAACCAAGAGTCCAAAGGGGAGAGAATTATTCCTAGACCTTGAACCCTACTCATGGACCTTCCAACATGTGCTGAGTTGTATTTCAGAATTGCTCTGACCACTGATGCCTTTGTACCTCCCAGTTTCCCCCTTAGAATGGGAATGTCTACAGCTGTTTTCCTTTGCCTGTCACACCATTGTATGTTGGGTGTCTAGGAAGAAGAAAACTTGTCTCTTCCTCCAAATTGAAAGGAATTGTGCCCCAGGAGATATACTTAACAAAACTACAGGTATACCTTGGAGATATTGCAGGTTTGGTTCAATACCACTGCAATAAAGCTAGCATAGCAACAAAACAAGTCATAATTTTTTTGCTGCTGATTTTTTTGCTTCATAATTTTTTATTTGCATATTTTTTTTTTGCTTCAATTTGTAAAAAACACAACATCTGTGAAGCGCAATGAAACAAGGTATGCTTGTACATCTCAGGAGCTTCATCTGCACCTGGACCTGATTTAGATGATGAGATTCTGGACTTTGAGCATATGCTATATTGAGATGAAACTCTTGAGAGCCTTAGGAAAGGATGAATGTGATTTGCATATGGAAGTGATGTTAATCATTGGGACCAGAAGGTGGACTGTGGTAGGCATTTCCAAGATGGTCCCAGTGATTCCTGCCTTCTGGTATTTATGGCCTTGTGAAGTCCCATCCATCCCCCTGAGTAACTTGCTTCTAAGAGCCCATAGAGCCCTCAGCATTAAGGGTGTACAACTTTTGTGATCGCAATACAGAGGTTTCTGACTTCCATGTGTCTGGCAGACTTTATCTCTTGATGGACTTGATGAAGCAAGTTGCCATATTGGAGAGGCACTTGTGGCAAGAAATTGAGGGCAGCCACTGGCCAACAGTCAGCTAAGAACTGCAGGCTTCAATCCAACAATCCAAAAGGAACAGAATCCTGCTAACAGCCATGTAAGTGAGTCTGGAAGCAAATCCTCAGTTGAGCCTTCAGATGAGACCCCAGCCTTGTCTCATGCCTTGATTGCAGCCTTAGAGACCTTAGAGGACCTGGTTAAATTGTACCTAGACTCCTGATTCACAGAAACTGAGATGATAGCTATAATATTAATAGGTGTATTAGTTCTATTGTTATATAATAAATTGCCAAATTTGGAAAAGATGGGCAAAATTCAGTGTTTGCAAGGCTGTGGGGAACAGACATTCTTATACAGTATTGGTGAGAGTAAATTGGCACACAAGTTTCTGAAGGCAATTTGGCAATATAGATTTTTTTTTTTTGAGGTCAGTATCACTGGCCCTCACATGTGGGACCGAACTGGGGCCGCTGGCTTCCCAAGCCAGCGCTTAACCACCACGCCACTTGGCTGGCCCAATATAGATTTTTTTTTTTAAATTAAAGGCTCAAAAGGTGAATATTTATTGACTTAGCAAAGTCCATTGCTAGGAAATTACCCAAAAGAAATAATTGGACAAATACATAAAAGTGAAATCACATAGCCATGACGTTATAGTTTATTATCAAAAAATTGGAAGCAACCTAAAGCGGTGACTGCTTGAATACACCGTGGTGTATACAAGAATAGGAACATAATGCATTCACTAAAAATATGATATATATTTATGAATATTGATTATTCACTGATATGGAAAGCCACATTTATAAGTGAAAAATTTAGGTTATGAAATAATGCAGTTTATTAAAATTTGTGTATGTGTATACTTGGATAGAAAGACATCTGGAAAGATGTCTTTCCCAAAATCTTTTTTTTTTTTTTTATTTTTTTTTAAAGATTTTATTGGGGAATTGGTGGAGGGGAACAGCGTTGGGGAATCGGGGAAGGGGAACAGACAAGTTGCCGTCTTCTTGTTCTTCAGTTTAGTTGCGGAGGATGTTGCTTCACTGTTGGTATCGTCATTGCGCTCTTCCCGGATGAGGCAGATCGGTTGCTGGCCTCTGGATGTCGCTCATCGCGGCTATTGGCAGCTCACGCTTGGCTGCCAGCCGCTCACGCTGGCTGCGGGCCACTCACTGCAGCCTATGGCAGCCCACTGCAGCAGGGGCTGCAGCCCACACCATCACCGGGGCTCGCACAGCCCAGCTCCAGGTGGAGCTGTTGTTAGCTGTAGAGGGCAGTGTCACTGGCCCTCATGTGGGATCCGAACCGGGGCCACTGGCATCCCAAAACCAGCGCTTAACCAATGCGCCACTCGGCCGGCCCCAAAATCTTTATACTAGTTTATAATAGCCACATATAGGAACTAGAATTTTGGGGTGCTTTTCACTTTTTTCTATATACTCTTTTGAATTGTTTGAATATTTTATATGAATATATATATATATATATATATATATATATATATATATATTTATATATTTTTTTTTTTTTTTTTTTAGCTGAGCCATCCTGCCACTTGTTGACAGCTCAACGGCAACTCAGCTCGGGCTGGCATCGAACCGCCATTGCTCAGAGCTCAGCTCACACTCTTGAGTGAGCTCTTAACCAACTGAGCCACTCGGCCGGTCCTTATATATCTTTTTTTTTTTTTTTTTAAAGATTTTATTGGGGAATTGGCGGAGGGGAACAGCATTGGGGAATCGGGGAAGGGGAACAGACAAGTTGCTGTCTTTTTGTTCTTCAGTTTAGTTGCAGAGGATGTTGCTTCACTGTTGGTATCGTCATTGCGCTCTTCCCGGATGAGGCAGATCGGTTGCTGGCCTCTGGATGTCGCTCATCGCAGCTATTGGCAGCTCACGCTTGTGGCAGCTCACGCTTGGCTGCCAGCCGCTCACGCTGGCTGCGGGCCACTCACTGCAGCCTATGGCAGCCCACTGCAGCAGGGGCTTCAGCCCACACCATCACCGGGGCTCGCACAGCCCAGCTCCAGGTGGAGCTGTTAGCTGTAGAGGGCAGTGTCACTGGCCCTCATGTGGGATCCGAACTGGGGCCGCTGGCATCCCAAAACCAGCGCATAACCAATGCGCCACTCGGCTGGCCCTCTTTTTAATTGGAATAAAATAAGGTTCTTTTTTGCCCTTTGTTGAAACTTTATCTACAGAGTGACTGTGCAGCACATCATATAAAAACCCTCAAAAATCATAGAAACAGGTTGGTTTGCCTATACGCATAGGGAAGCCGTTGTGTATTGGTGATATTTTAAATCTGAACAGTGACTAATAATGCAAATGGGATACAAACTCTGAATTATTCATTGCCTATAGCAGGTAAAGCTGAAACAGTGGGAGCTACATTGTATGTTACATGTTTGGGCTTCACACATGAGCTGGGTCACAGAAGGAATTTGTTCAGAGAGGCCAACTTCTGTCTTCTGAAATACTTTTTTCTTCCTTCTTCCAAAAATAAATTTTTAGTCATCTCTTAAAAGTTGGAAAGAAGCTTATTATTGACCCACAGAAAAATTTCTCCCAAGAGGATTTTTGGGGTAATATATATTAGTTAGTATAATTTAAATTAAAAATGCCTCCAGATTTTCCAGATTTAATGTTTCCATTAAATGTTTTCCAGATTTAATGTTTCCAGAGTTTAATATTAAGTTAAATGTTGTGTTTCATTGAGGCCCACTTTGCTGAATAACGTTGTCATTAAATTTTAAGATATGCCAATCTATGTCATTATTGATATAACCAAAGTGTTGTAAGGTTCCAACTAAATTTTAAGATGTATTTCTGAACCTGTGAAACCTTTATTACTAAGAGGAAAACTTCTTTAGAAGGTGATAAGAGTCCTGCTGGAAGACAGAAAAAGAATATCATACCTCAAAACTCATTTGAGACCTAACATCTGTAAAAATGAGTAACTATTCTGGTGGTTGAGCAGAAAAGAAAGCAACAGGTGTCTTCGCTGGAAAGACCAAAGTGTTTATACAAATTAGTAACCTCAGATACTCAAAAGCTGACAGAAGTAGTGATAGTGTAATTTTAAAAATAATTAACTTTGGCAATAAGCTTATTACTCCAATGAGACCTTGCTACATCTAATATATCCTACATTTGATGACTTACTTAAACTCAGTTCTCTCTGTCTCTCTGTCTCTCTGTCTCTCTGTCTCTCTCTCTCTCTCGTGCGCAAGTGACTTGCAAGTATGAGGTATGGTTACTATTTGGAGAAATTCTTTTTGTCTATGCTGTGACATGAGAACTTTGATTGCTTCAGTATAAACCTATTATCTTTACTAAAAAAGGACATTTTGGATAAGTAACATCTTTTTGTGATAAATATGTTAGGACATTATTATCTTGGAAAATAAAAACAACAACAAAAAACACTATAATATGGACTACCTAATTACTTTAAAATAATATTTCATAGTTGTATTTCATTTTGACCAAGATAATTATCAGCTTCCTACTATTCTCCTATGAGCAACAAATGAATCATCAAATGAATCATCAAATGTATGAAAGTGTGGGGCCAATGCAAATTTACCAAGCAGGCAATTACTTTATGATTCCTGTTCCTAAGAGGTTATTTATTTAGTCCACTGTGTGCACTTTGTCTGCAATTAGAGTAAGAATATCCCATCAGTACTTCAGTTATAGCCTCCTCCGCCAAATAGACTTCAATCACAGGCAGGAAGATCTAAAAGGGAGATGAACAAACTTTGCCTACAGTTATGCTTTAAGAAATAATGAAGTTATTTATTAAAACAGTAGGGTGTACTAGTGAGGAGGAGTAACATGAGCAATAGTTTGAAGTAGAAAGGAAGTGGTATGTCTTTGGAGACTTTTACTTCACTGGCACTGAGGGCTGGTATTAAAGAATGGTGCCTATCTGGTGGGAACAAGAGTAACAGTTTAGGCTGACTACCAACTGAGTGGCTTAAGCAACAGAAATTTATTTTCCCACAGTTGTGGTGACTGGAAGTCCAAGATCAAGGAGCTGTCAGGGTTGGTTTCTCCTGAGGGGGCTCTCCTTGTCTCGTACATGGCCACCTTCTCTCTGTGTCTTATAAAATGGCTTTTCATTGGTGCACATGTGAAGAGAGCGAGAGGCCTCTGGTGTCTCTCCCACTTCTTATAAGAACACTGGTCCTATCGTATTAGGAACCACCTTGACCTCATTTAACCTCAGTTACCTCCTTAAAAGTCGTATCTCAAAATACAGTCACACTGAGGGGTGGGGCTTCAATAAACAAGTTTTGGAGGGGGACACAATTTAGTCCATAACACAGGATAGGATCTGGGGTTGTTCTATACAGTCTTGGAGGACAAGACTATCATAGAATTGATTTGTTAGCATCCCTTGAAACAACATAAATTCTATGGAGGCAGGAAGGGTGTCTGATCCATGCATTGTAATACCCCTAGTACTTACTGTGGTGTCTATTAGTATAAGTATTTGTTTAACTAATGAATTACTGAATGTGGAGCTTGGATAGTGGGGTGGAAGGGAAGCTGTTGCAGTGATCTGAGATGTGAGGTACCAAGAGACTAAACTCAATGGTGGCGGAAAAGAAGTGAAAGAATGACAATGAGTGGCAATAAGAATGTGGGGTACAAAGGAAGAAAGAATCATAGTTGACTGACATCCTGTGATTGAATAGCATGGTGATCACTGTCCCATTAGTGAAAATAGAGAAGTTGAGGGAGGTTCATTTATTACTATGAATCCTCATTTTTTCTTTTTTAAGATTTTTATTGGGGAATTGGAGGAGGGGAAGTTGCTGTCCTTTTGTTCTTCGGTCTAGTTGCGGAGAATGTTGCCTCACTGGCCCATGTTGGTATTATCATTGTGCTCTTCCTGGATGAAGCAGATCAGTCACCGGCCTCTGGATGGCCGCTCACTGTGGCTATTGGCAGCTCACACTGGCTGGCAGCCCCTCACACTTGCTGCTGGCCACTCACTAGCCTATGGCAGCCCACTGCAGCAAGGCCTGCAGCCTACACAGTTGCAGGGACTCACACAGCCCAGCTCTGAGTGGAGCTGTTGTTCACCATCTTAGCTGTAGAAGGCAATGTCACTGGCCCTCATATGTGGGACCTAAACCAGGGCTGCTGGCGTCCCAAGCCAGCTCTTAACCAATGCGCCCCTTGGCGGGCCCTGAATCCTCATTCTGGAATGAGATGTCACTTAGGACTTATTCATACTTTGTGAAATTGAAAGTCCTCATAGCTTCTTCAGATGCTCCCTAAGGCTTTTTGAGGCCATATGACTTC
The DNA here is from genome assembly GCA_033961575.1 of Aselliscus stoliczkanus. Classification (NCBI taxonomy): domain Eukaryota; kingdom Metazoa; phylum Chordata; class Mammalia; order Chiroptera; family Hipposideridae; genus Aselliscus; species Aselliscus stoliczkanus. The sequence continues at coordinate 34,285,601 of CM066731.1, forward strand.
TCTTTTAGCAACATTTAGGGCTCCTTTTTCTGAATTATCACTGTCTTCCAATTTTGATAGCCCAAAGAGAATTAGAAAGATTAGACACACACATTTCTTCCTTTCTTCTAAAAATATACTTCTACTTTACTGTCTTTGATTGTGGTTACCAGAGTATAAATAGAAATTATGGTCATGTTGGGCATCACAGTGAAATAAAACTTCTAGCGACTAGTGCTCTTTATTTCAAAATTATTTCTCTTTTCCTGACTGCTTCCTTGTCTTTATAATTCTAAGAGAAATGACTAAAACTTTTTCACTTACATCTCTAGGTGAGTTATTTATGAGTGACAATATGCATCTAATAGCAATCAATTTTCTGAAATTGCTTTAAGTTACAACAACCTCAGTTTACCTCAGAAACTTTTGAACATGTATATTATCTCTTCTGAACAAACTACTCGGATTTTTAGCTAACTTTAAAACTGAAACTCAAAAGGTTGTTAAATATAAAGTTGAAGTAATTTGTTTACATCTGCTAAGAGAATTTAGCAACAGGAAATTGTTTTTCATGACTGATTGGAATGATTTCTTCTGGCTTTCACCCTGGTTGCTCCCAAAAGAATCAAGTTCAATGATCAGGTGTGCTTCCCCTAACAGACTGCGTTCCTTATGAGTGGACAGCATTGTGCATATAACCTTGAGACTAGGATTTGTTCACTAGATTTATAATTAGCCAATAAAATGTCCATTTTGAATTATTGCATTTTTTTAAAAAGATTTTATTGGAAAATTGTGGGAGGGGAACAGCGTTGGGGAATCAGGGAAGGAGAACAGATAAGTTGCTGTCCTTTTTGTTCTTCAGTCTAGTTGTGGAGGATGCTGCTTCACTGGCCCATGTTGGTATTATGATAATTGCACTCTTTCTGGCTGGGCCAGACAGTCGCCGCTCATGGCGGCTCACAACAGCTCTCGCCGCTGCCAGATGCTCATGTTGGCTGCAGGCCACTCACAGTAGCTCAGGCAGCCCACTGCAGCCCCACTGCAGCCTATGCCGTTGCTGGCCACTCATGGCAGCCCAGCTCCAGGTTGCGCTGTTGTTCACAATCTTAGCTGTAGAGGGCACAGCATCACTGGCCCATGTGGGAACCGAACCGGCGGCCCTGCTGCTCAGAGCTTGCGCTCCCAAGCCAACTCTTAACCAACTGAGCCACTCAGCCAGCCCATGAATGATTACATTTTAATGCCCATCAATTTTAGTAAATTTATCATCTCCCTGTACAGAGATGTGTATAATTCTTTGAATGTATTATTGCTCCTTGATTTAAATATTCTATAACAACTAGTGAAAAGAAAATAGCAATTAGTAACCCAAAGGATACATTCCAAATGTAATACAATTGAAATTGAAATTATAGGATGTTACAATTAGGTTACAGATAAAGCCACTTTAACAAAGACTTACAGAGGTTTAAACAACACAGAATTTTCTCATTTAACAGTCTGATTCATTTTTCACCTAATATTGATATGTTGGCTCCTTCCATCCTAGTGTCCACAAAATATTAACCTCATCTGCATGGTGTCAACAAAATATTAACCTCATCTGCATGGTCCTAGATGAATAGTCACCATGTCCAAGTTCCAAGCACAAAGATGGGAGGAGTAGAATAAAAAGACGCATCTTCCATTTAAAGGACATAACCTAGAAATTGCATATGTCACTTCTGTTTACATGCTATTGCCCAGAATTTAGTCATATGGCCACACTTAAATACAAAGAGAGGCTGGGAAACATGCTCCAGCTAAAACTCAGGATTTTGTATCCTAAGAAAACATGAGAAGATAGATATGGCATGCCAAAAGTTGTGATTCTTCAGTCTCAACTGAATATTCATTGAACTAAGATAGTTGACTGTGGAAACAACTGTAAAAGGAAAAAAAAAAAGTAGAATTATGCATCATTATCAAAATGCTGAAAATATGTTGTCAAAAATGGAATCGAAAAGATGAATATAATTAACTATTTTACATATGTTATGGGTCTCAGTAATGGAAGCCTTCTTATAATTTGCTAGTATATTATTTGACTTTCAAAAATTTTTTCTTTGAATTTATCTAGAGTAACACACTTTGTATAAAAACAATGAACAAACTATCTGCAATGAAATTTCTGGCTTGCCTTTTGTTCTGAAATGTTATCGTAGAATCAGAGTTACTGAGAAAGCTCAATGTTTTGAGTGGCATTGTTTTCAGTTAAGAGTATAGCGTGGTGGGTTTGACTAGACAGAGCTTCTCTGTTGAACCATAGAAAATGCTTTGGCTTTGTGCACAGGGCAGACTCTGTCATCAGGCCTTGTCAGTGTCCACCTTAAACAGAGCTGCTCTGCAGGGAAGCCCCTGGCTAGTGCTCTGCTGCAGGACTGTCACCTTTCTGGAAACAGGGAAAGAACGCAGCCTGCGAGCTAGTGGAGTGTCACTGTCCCCAGCCTGGGTCCAAATGGACTGGAGAAAAAAACAAATGAAAGTCAGGGGTCCCAGTTCAACAGGGAGAAGAGTCACATGATACTTCTCTGCTCAGGTCCATTTGAAAGCATCAGAACCTGAGCAGGGGGTGAGGGAATGACTGGGGCAGCCACCTTCAATACCAGAGCCACTCTGGCTTGAGGTGTTTAATGCCACACCAGGACTAAGTAGCCATATGCTTGGACTTCTTTGACGAGTCTTCCAAGTCTCATCCAGACACATTATATTTCATGTAGTAGTCTACTACAGCCAATAGGGTACTCTAACAAATGAGATGTCATAGCTTCTTTCTGGCTGCAGTGAAATGAATTTCTGCCACTGACAGCTGACTTTTATGTGAAGCAATAAAGGTGAAGATGTTGTCTCTGAAAGCCATAGTCTCTTATATTTTTTGGAGGGCAAGGGAATGTGATGTTGAGTCTCTAGGCTTTTTTAGCTCACAACCATTTATAATTGACCTGTTTATCTAGTTAACTGCTGACACATCTAGGAGTAAGAGAGGTTGGAATAAGTATGTCAGCAACTGTACAGTCTGCATGCCCAGGGGCTGTTTTGAGGATGATAAGCCAAGGAGGTCAGGGCCAGGGCGTTGTGTTTCACAAAGGTGAGTACTTGGTGACTGCACCAGAAAAACAGGAGTGACACTCAAGTTTCATCCACTGAAATATATTCTCCAAGGCTGCTTCTACTCTGGCTTTGAAGGTCTGGGTTGGGAGTCACGTGCATTATTATGGTGGTCCAAGTCACCGTGGTTTAATATAGTACGTATTTTTTCCTCTAAGGATTCATCAGTTTTTCAGTGAGTTACACCACTACATTTTGATAACTATAATATTTTAATGGATATATTATGGTGAATTATGAATTTAGGTTAAAATTTTTATACTACAGTGGATATAGATAAGAGCAAGCCTTTGGTGAGCTTAGTGTATCTCTGTGAGCCTTAAGAAGAGTATGGAACTTTAATGATATGTCTCTATCTAACCTAAACAAGTTAAAAAATCCAACTATATTTCTTTTTTATCAAAAGGATTTCAATTAAAATTTAGCTAACATACAATATAATATTGATTTCAGGTGTACACCATAGTTATTCAACATTTGTATACTTAAGAAGCGATCACCATGACAAGCCCAGCAACCATCTGACACATTACCACGCTATCACAATATTATTAACTATACTCCCTGTGCTGTACATTACATCCCCATGATTATTTGTTTTATACCTGGATCTTTGAACCTCTTATTCCCCTTTATCTTCCCCTCTTTTTAATTTTTCAATTACAGTTGACATTCAATATTATTTTATATTAATTTCAGGTGTACAGCATAGTGGTTAGATATTTATATAATTTACAAAATGATCTGCCTGACAAGTACCCACCTAGCACTATACATAGTTATTACCATATTATTGATTATATTCCTTATGCTTTACCTTACTCCCCCATGACTACTTTATAAATACCAATTTGTATTTCTTAATCCCTTCACCTTTTTCACCCTGTCCTCCAAACCCCTCCAATCTATCACCCTGATAAATCTAAACCCACTTGACACCATACATGTTATTACAATATTATTGACTATATTCCTTATACTATTCCCTACACCCCCATGACTATTTGTACTTCTTAATCCCTTCCCCTTTTCACCCACCACCCTAACACCCTCCCATGTAACAATCATCAAAATGTTCTCTGTATCTATGAATTTGTTTCTTTTTTTTTTCTTTAGATTCCACAATTAAGCACAGTTACATTGCATCTGTCTTTCTCTGTCTGACACTTCACTCAGCACAGTACCCACGAGGTTCATCCATGCTGCTCCAGATAAGATCCCATTCCCTTCCACAGCTGAGCACTATTCCATTGTATATATGTGCCACCTTTTCTTTATCCATTCATCCATCGATGGACACCTAGCTGCCTCCACATCTTGAACACTGTAAAGAATGCTGCAATGAACATATGGATGCACACATTTCCTCGAAGTTGCAGTTTAAGTTTCTTTGGATACACACCCAGAAGTGGGATTACTACGTCTTCCTTTGTCTCTCATTTGCTTTTGTTTTATTGTATTTTTTTTTTTTGAAGGCAGTGTCACTGGCCCTCATATGTGGGACCTGAACCAGGGCCGCTGGCTTTCCAAACCAGTACTTAACCATCGCGCCACTCGGCCGCGCCACTCGGCCACTGCTTTTGTTTTAAAGTCTATTTTGTCTGGAATAAGTATTGCTACTACTGCTTTTTGTTGTTGTTTTCTATTTCATGAAATATCTTTTTCCATCATTTTATTTTCAGTGTGTGTGTCTTTTGATCTGAACTGAGTCTCCTGTAGACAGCACATGTAAGGGTTTTATTTTCTGATCCATTCAGCCACCCTATCTTGATTAGAGCATTTGATACACTTACATTTAAAGAAATTGTTGATAGGTATGTAGTTATTACCATTTTATTATTTATTTTTTTTATCTTTTTTTTTTCATTTTAAAGAAGTCCCTCTAAGATTCCTTGTAATATTATTTGTTGGTGATGAATTTCTTTAGTTTTTCTTGTCTGAAAATCTCTTTATCAGTCATTCAATTCTAAATGATAGATTTGCTCATTAATTTTGGTTGTAGGTCCCTGCTTTTCATCATTTTGATTATTTTGTGTCAATTCCTTCTAGCCTGAAAAGTTTCTGTTGAGAAATAAGCTGACGGTCTTATGGGAGCTCCCTTGCAGGTAACCTACTGCTTTTCTCTTTCTGCTTTTAAGATTCTTTCTTTGTGTTTAACCTTTGGCATTTTAATTATGATGTGTATTGATGTGGGCCTCTTTGGGTTTATCTTGGTTGGCACTCTCTGTGCTTTCTGGACTAGTATGTCTATTTCTTTCACCAGGTTAGGGAAGTTTTCTGTCATTATTTCTTTAAATAGATTTTCAACTCCTTGCTCTCTCTTTTCCTTCAGATACCCCTCTGCTTGATATTGTCCCAGGAGCCCCTTAAACCATCTTTATTTTTCTGAGTTTGTTTTTCTTTTTGCTGTTTTTTTTGGGGTGCTTCTTTATCTCATAGATCGCTGATTAGATCCTCAATTTCATCTATTCTACTGTTTATTCCCACTAATGTATTTTTCATTCAGTTATTATATTCTTTATTTCTTTATTCTTTTTTATGTTTTCTATCTCCATTTGTATGTTTTCTATCTTTTTGTTGAAGTTCTTGAGATCAACGTGAATCCCTATAACCAGAGTTTTGAACTCTGCATCTCATAGATTGCTTGTCTTCATTTTGTTTAGTTCTTTTTCTGGAGCTTTGTTCTGTTCTTTTAATTGGGACATGTTTCTTTGTTTCCCCATTTTGGCTCCCTCCCTGTGTTTGTTTTTATGTGTTAGGTAAGCCTCTATGCCTCCTTGTCATAGTAGAGTGGGCTTATGTAGTAAGTGTTCTGTGGGGCCCACTGTGCAGTCTCCCTAGCCACCTGAGTTGGGCACTCCAGATGTGTTCCTTGTGTGGGCTGTGTGTGCTCTCCTGTTGTAGTTGAGCATTGGTTTCTGTTTGTACGTCAATGAGACAGATTGACTCTCAAGCTGACTGGCAGTGAGGACTATGATTACAGTGGAGGAACTGTTATGCAGGGGCTGACCCTACAGAGCAGAATTCACTTTAACAGGGCTCTGGTGCCTGTCCAATCTACTGTTTGGGTGTTTTGTCCTTGGAGGCAGTTGGATGATATTCTGGCTGGGTGTGAAGCTGGTCACGGGCATGCTAGTCCTGTGGTTACCTGGCAAGAGCCACAAAGCAATCCATAGATGGCTGCCACTTGTACTGGGCTTGGAGGTGCCTTGAGAGGCCAAGCCACAAACTGAGGCCGGCTGCCACTAGTGCCAGGCATGGGGCTGCTCAGACAGATGTACAGGACACACCAAAGTCAGATGCTGCTTCTTTGGCTTTTGTGAACCTTTGAGAAATTTTAGTATAGTCTGAAGCATGAGCCACGGCAGGCTGTATGTATGGAAAAGGCACTGGAAATGGTTTGGGTGTGCTGGAAATTTGGGTTGGGTAAGGTCTCAGGAAATTACGAGGGTGGGGCAAATGAACAGTGTTTACTATATTGATGGAGACTCAGATATGGTGGCTGCCTGCATCTGCATACCAGGATTGGGGGGGCAGGCTCAATAAAGATAAAATGACTTTCTCCAGCTCCTCTGTTTGGGAGAATGCTGCCCCTCCTGCCTTTGCCCTGAAGTCAGACAACTCAGTTCCTGCTTGTATGTCCCTGGTGCTTTTGGAGCTGCTGCCACAGAACTGTAGCTCAGAGCAAGTGAGTCCATCAGCAAGTAAGTCTGTTTGGGGACCCTTTAAAAGGAGCGCCTGGGACTGCAGCTGCCATTGTCTCACTCAACCACAATCTCTGCTGGTTTTCACAGCCAGAAATGATCGGGACTTTTCTCCCTGGCAGTGGAACCCTGGGCTGGGGAGCCTGATGTGGCGGGGACCCCTCATTCATCAGGGGAGACTTCCACAGCCAAAGTATCTCTCCCAATTTTTCTTTCTTTCTTTCTTTCTTTCTTTCTTTCTTTCTTTCTTTCTTTCTTTCTTTCTTTCTTTCTTTCTTTCTTTCTTTTAAAGCTTTTATTGGGGGACTGAGGGAGGGGAACAACACTGGGGAATCGGGGAAGGGGAACAGACAATTTGCTGTCCTTTTGTTCTTCAGTCTAGTTATGGAGGTCGTTGCTTCACTGGCCCACATTGGTATTGTGATCATTGAGGCCAGCCCTAATTTTCACTTTTTAACAAATTATTGGGTTATCGGAAAAGTCATGACACATTTTTGCAATGAAAAACAGAAAAATATGTGATCACTTTTCTGACAACCCAATATATAGCTGCAATATTTCTCTATATATTTTCAATCCATACATTACTCCAAGCTTATAAGATTTGAAAATAGGGCCGGCCGAGTGGCTCAGTTGGTTAAGAGCTTGCTCAAGAGTGTGAGCTCTGAGCAACAGGGTCACTGGTTCGATTCTCTGCCCGAGCTGAGCTGCCGCTGAGCCGCCAACAGGTGGCAGGATGGCTCAGCCAAAAAAAAAAAAAAAAAGGCATGATTTAAAAAAAAAAAGGACTTGAAAATAGGAAGTGCAAAGAGACTTTGGAATATAAATAGCAAAATAAAACCAGATTAAATAATCTTTCTCCCAATTTAATGAAATGAACAGTAGTAGTGAAAAAAAAAGCAACAATTCATCAAAAGCATCCAAATAAAGGAGAATACTTTATATTATTTATTTATTTATTTATTTTTAAAGATTTTATTAGGGAATTGGGGGAGGGGAACAGCATAGGGGAATCAAGGAAGGGGAACAGACAAGTTGCTGTCCTTTTGTTCTTCAGTCTAGCTGTGGAGGACTTTGCTTCACTGGTCCATGTTGGCATTGTCATTGCACTCTTCCTGAGTGAGGCAGTCGCTCACCATCCTCTCACTGTAGTCTATGGCAGCCCACTGCAGCAGAGGCTGCAGCCCATACTGTCGCGGGCCATCTTAGCTATAGAGGCAACATTCACCATCTTAGCTATATAGGCAACCAGGTGGAGCTGTTGTTCACTGCCTTAGCTGTAGAGGGCAGTGTCACTGGCCTTCATATGTGGGATCCAAACTGGAGCCCCGCTGCTCAGAGCTGACATCCCAAGCCAGCTCCTAACCAACGCGCCACTTGGCTGGCCCAAGGAGAATACTTTATATCATAAACTTCAAAAAGTGATGTCCAAGGAGAGTGATGGAAGATTTGGAGTAGCTCCTTTATTCGCACCCATCCTGTAGAAATATTATTGAGAACTCTGATAGCTTTTATTAATGTCTTACAATTTGGACAGAACCAATCTAAGGGAGTGAGGAGATAGCCCTGGGAAAAGTAAAGGAAAATGCCTCAAATGCAGCTGATCCTAGTTATCCCTAGGGGACCGTGACAGAGGAAGGAAGGGCCTCCATGGCTTCTGATACTCTAGGTCGCTGTGGAGAGGGAGTATAATGAATGAGAGGGATATACCCACAGCAGGATGGGGTAGATAGTGGTGCAGGATATTTAACTGGACTTTAAAGAAGAAATCAGAGGCTCTTCCCAACCTAGTGTGGATCTCCACTTAAAACCTCCTCCCATGCCCTCAGGCTAAAGATAAGTAGAGTGAAAGCAATTCCAACATATTAAATTAATATGACAAGCTGGTCCTAAATAAAGTAAAAGCATTGTATCAGACCAAATAAGAAATCAAGACAGAGGTAGCTAATGAAAAATGAAAAGAAATGGTATGACAAGTAAGTAAACATATTAGCTCAGGAAGAAGGAGAAAGAAAAGAATAAGAAGAAAAAGAAAAAGAAAGAAACAACTTGGTATAAAAAAACAGATGTTTTAAGACATCTTTAAGGGAATGGGTTTTAAAATAATACAAATATACCCTCATCAAACAAACAAGATTCTCTGAGAGTGCTTTAAAGTATGGAATAAGTTTATAATGCTATTATTCTATAAAACTAGACTCAAAACTGAGATAATAAAACAATAGAATGAAATGAACAGGGAAATTTCAGAGCTAAGGAAATTAATTGAGACCCCAAAGAGCACCCTTATAGATCTAATAAATAATTTAGGAAGAACAAGGAAAAGGATAGTCAATGACTGAAAATAAAATTTATGGCATGGAGGAAATGCTTACAATAATCAGTGATTGCAGACAAAATCAACAAAAAGATTAAAATATGTAGAGGCAATCAATATGGAGGACAGAGACCATCCAATACAGACAACAAATAGAATAGGAAAAGTATTTGGGTATGTAATAAAAGAAACTTTCGCTGAAATAAACAAATGGAATCCTTGGGTACAAGGGCACATTACGTGCTAGAAAAATTGATACAGCATAATAAACATCAAGACATACTTTGGTTAAGTTATTGACATTTAAAGATAAGAAAAGAAAAAGTAAGCCACCTACCTATAAGAAGGAAAATTATGTTTGTCTTAGATAATATTCAAAGCCAGAAAGCAATGGAGCAATGTTTACAAACTTCTGAGGAGAAGAAGTAAAACCCACCCAAATAATTGTTTGGTTATAAAGTCAGCAAGGAGAGTTTCTCAAACATGAAAAAAAACAGGGAAAGTAGTATTTAGAATCTAGTGTGTAAGAGATATGAAATCTCTGAGCACTTCTTGAAAAAAAAAAAATTGACATTGAAATCCAGCGAGAGAAATGAATGAAGATTGAGAATTTAGGAGTGGAATACAAAAAACTGGAAATGAGCACTGGATCCATTTCTTAAAAGAAAAAAGACTACATAACTAGGAATATTACAATTACAGAACTAATAGGATGGTTTATAACCTGGCAAAGTAAAATATAATATAAGCAATGAAAAATAAAATGGGTAATCGTGTAAGTAGGAGAATTGCAAGAATGTTACACTTCATCTTTCATAGCAGAGAGTCAATTGATGTCATCTAAAATTAAACAACATAGTTAAAGAAAAAAAAGTAGCATTTCCAAGGCTTTGATGATTTTTATACTCTCTTTGCTTAACCTGAGAGCCAGCAAGGCAAGCCAGCATATGTGTGCCAGATTCACCCACAGCTGTGTTTTGATTTTTGTAAGGCCAGTTCAGTGTTTTAAAACATTTTAAAATCTGAATGTTAGTAGGTGGGGGTGAACTTACCAGTTAACCCTGTTTTCTGCTTTATTTCAGCACATTTAGGGGCCTGCCTGGCCCTGCCTTTGCTAGACTCTTGCCAGGAACTAAAATCTCCTGTGGTGAAGAATCATTCATCTGAAGTCAATAATTCATAGCATAAGATGAAATAATAATTGATCCTTAGATATATTCTTCTTATTTGTTTTGTAAAACATATTTTTCTCTGGTGTAACAAATGGTATTTTCCCATACTATAGTGACGGAAATCCGCCTCCTGGCTAATGCAGACACCACTACCCCCCATTTTTCTTAACTTGGTTGTCACCAGGGTTTTAACTCCAGTGCAACCATAAATGATACACAGAGTGACTTTCATGAAAGATCCTTTGCACCGTGTAAAAACAATCCTAGGAAGCTTCTCCTTATGTGGTGTCTTATTCTATTTAAGTCCTTGAGGGATTAGCTGCTGTCACCTCCTAGCTATTTCTTTGGCTCAGTTTTAACTTTTAGTCCTTTAAATAAACTATGGATTGGGACTGAACCAGAGCCAGATAAAACAGCTGATTGGCTGTGAAGGCCCCTCTGGGAGGTTCTGATTCTGACCTTAAAGACTGAGCTGGTCATTCTAAGAAAAACTGTGGGTAGCTGCAGCATCTACTCTGATGGTTTTAGGAGGGACATTTGTTGGACGCTGGAAGGACTGAGAGAGATGCCTTTCACCTTAGGTTTTGAATTTCTAAATATTTCCATATTTGGAAATGGAAAAGAATAAAGGCTGGACTGTATGATGGGAAATGAGAATGGTAGGGGGTGCTTATATCTACCTGCCACCATTCTCACTGCCACTATCATAGAGTCATATAATTTGGAAGGAAGGACCAAGGTGCATACCATGTGAAACTCTTATACCATGTCAAAAGAAGAACTGAAGTTTGATTACTGATTAGATATGGGAACAGAAAAGGAATCAAGCTGGATCACTTGAATGGCAGGTAATGTTATTAACCATGGGCAAGTAGAGGGGTTTAAAAACAAGGTGTTGGTGTGCACACGCATGCGGCCTCGGATCCCCACCCTCCGCTCGGCTTGTGCTGTGTTGCCAGGGAAACGCCTGGTGGGCGTGCTCTGGCTCCAACAGGCTGCTCACTGAGACGCCGGAGTGCACAAGCTGCCTCGGGTCCCCGCTCTCCGCACTCCACTTGCAAAGTTGCCAGGCTGGTGATTGGTTGTCGGGCTGCTCGGCCTGATCTGCGAGCGGCTGATTGGGACAGGCTGAGACTGGGAGTTTTCCTGGGAGTGTTGGGCAGTGAGCTGTGTGCCTGCGTGATCCAGCCAGGGCTCTCCTGGTGATCTATCTAATACATCAAAGCAATCCCAGAGCGATAGCCAGAATGGGGAAACAAAGAAACATATCACAAGTAAAAAATCCGAAGGAACCTCTAGAAATGGAACTAAATGAAACAGAGGGATCCAAACCATTCAGAGACAGAGTTTAGAACACTGATGATAAGAATGTTTAACAAACTTAGTGAGGACATAAGGAAGGATAAAGAAATCGTAAAAAACAACCAGTTAGAACTAAAGAATACAATAACTGAAATGAAGAACACACTCGAAGGAATCACCAGTAGGGTAGATGAAGCAGAGGAGCGGATCAGTGATTTGGAAGATAAAATAGCAGAAATCACCCAGTTGGCACAACAAAAAGACCAAAGAATAAAAAACAATGAAAATAGTTTAAGAGCCCTATGGGACAAGGTGAAGCGCAACCACCTTCAAATCATAGGAATACCAGGAGAAGAGAAGAAGTAAGGGATCGAGAATGTATTTGAAAAAATAATGACTGAAAATTTCCCTACTCTGGTGAAGGAAATCAACATACATGCCCAAGAAGTGCAGAGGGTTCCAAACAAGCTGAACCCAAACAGGTCCACACCAAGACACATCATAGTTAAAATGATAAAGGGAAATACTCTCAGCCATACCACCAGAAAAAAAAAATTCTTTTTGGTTATAGATCTTTTTAGTGTTTCTTTAGCATCCCTTTTGATTCTGAAAGCCAATTTTATTTGCTTTCACTTGGAAAGGACCACAATATAGTTGGATAGTAATGCCTCAGGGCTACATGAAAGTCTGACTGACTTCCCAAACTTTGAAGGCAGATATTGCCGATGTAGAATTCCCTTATCAGCTCACCCTTTTACAATAGGTGGATGATGTCCTCCTCTACTCACCTTCTGAGGAAGCAACACTTGAAGATAACCTCCAACTCCTTCAAAAAATAATAAAAAAGGGACATAAAATATCTCCAGAAGAACTTCAGTTACATAAAACTCAAGTTAAATATCTGGGATATTTATTTATTTATAAAGGTCTCCTCTTGGATTCTGATAGGATCCAGGGTATTTTAACTTTTTCTTTTCCCAAGACTAAAAGGCAACTCAGGAGTTTCCTATGTTTGGCCAGATATTGTAGAAGAAATTGGATTCCAAATTTTTCTGTCATGGCTCAATCTTTATAATCTCTTCTCAAGGCTGACTAGACAAGGACAGAAGAATCCCAGAAAGCCTTTAATGAAATAAAAGGCAATTTTTATGATCCACCTGCTGTAGGATATCATAATTATCAATTGTCCCTTTTCCTTTTTGTCCATGAAAGAGAAGAAAATGCCATAGGTGTCTTGACTCAATGCATGGAAACCAACAAGCCCATTAGATACTCCAGTCGACAATTTGATCTGGTAGCCAAAGGTTTTCTTCCCTTTACGAGAGCTATTGCAACCACAGCCAATTTATTACAGCACATAGAAAAGATAATAATGGGTTCTCCACTGACTATGTGCTTCATTCAGTATAAGCCTTACTTAACCCTCATCATACTCAGCACCTCTCTGCTAGCAGACTAACCTCCTACGATGTTCTTTTATTGTCTTCATCTAATATGACTATTGCTCACTGAATACTTTGAACCCTACTACTTTCCTTCCTCTGCCCTTCAAGGAAACCCCTCATGACTGCCTGAAATTAACAGACTGACTACTAACTCCTCAAATTGATATACTGGAAATACTTCTTGAAAATGCTGAATTAATTTGGTTTAATGATGTTCTTACCTAAAAGATGAAACAGGCCACTATCTACTATGCAGCTGTCTTTCTAAATGAAACCACCCAGGCCATCCAATGCCTCAGTCAACTTTTGCTCAACAAGCAGAGTTCGATGCATTAGTTGTTTTTTTTTTTAAAGATTTTATTGGGGAATTGGGGGAGGGGAACAGTGTTGGGGAATCAGGGAAGGGGAACAGACAAGTTGCTGCCTTCTTGTTCTTCAATCTAGTCACGGAGGACGTTGCTTCACTGGCCCATGTTGGTATCATCATTGCGCTCTTCCCAGATGAGGCAGATCGGTCGCCGGCCTCTGGATGGTCGCTCACTGTGACTGTTGGCAGCTCACGCTGGCTGCTGGCCACTCACTGTAGCCTATGGCAGTCCACTGCAGCAGGGGCTGCAGCTCACACCATCGCCAGGGCTCGCACAGCCCAGCCCCAGGTGGAGCTGTTGTTAGCTGTAGAGGGCAGTGTCACTGGCCCTCATATGTGGGATCCGAACCGGGGCCGCTGGCATCCCCAAACCAGCTCTTAACCAATGCACCACTTAGCCGGTCCTTCTATGCATTAATTTGAGCTTACAATTTGGCCAAAGTTAAAACAGCTAACATTTATACTGACAGCAGGTATGGCTTTGGTGTTGCCAATCACTTTGGTATGTCTGGAAACAGAGAGGATCCTTGACTTCTTTCAGACAAAAAATAAAATAAGTTCTTATGTCATAGAACTATTAGAGGTTATTCAATTACCTAAATCTTTAGCAATCATAAAAATCCCTGGACCTCAATGGCAAACATGATGGAAGACAGGGGTAATCATTTGGCTGACATTGCTGCTAAGTTAGCAGCATTGAAACAATCTGAGCTCCTAATGGAAATACCTGTGCTACTGGCTGAAGCAATTGAGGATTTAAAAATAACATTTTGGAAGCACAGCATTTATCTATTTGACAAAATAGAAAGAACTTGTTAGGACAAAGCTGTAAATTTGACCCTATAAGAAACTTATGAGTAGGTCTAAATGATCAACCACTCCTCCCTGATTGCATATAACATCATATGTTAGAATATACACATGACTTAACTCACTGGAACACTGACAAAATGGTTTTATGGAGAAAACAATACCACTGGAAGCCATCTCCAAAGATAGCCTCCCAGGTATACCAAAAATGCCCAAAGCACAATCCTGGAGAACCCATTCATACCTCTGTGGGCATTTTCCCTTGCCTTTAGGATATTTGAGCTCTGGAAAATGGACTTTATTCAGTTGTCCCTTCTCAAGAATACAAACGTGTTAGTAAATGATTTGCATATCTTCTCTTTGGGTAGAAGCATTCTATGCCACAAAGCCCCAGTCTCAGCAGTTAAGTAAAATACTCTTTTCCTGCTTGGGGGATTTCCTCAGAGCTCCATAATGATTGGGGAACTCATTTCACAAGACAAATTTTACAATCTGATCATAACATCTGGCTGATTTTGCAATATTTTTTATTGATCTTATCATCCCTAGTCCTCTGATCTTGTAGAACAAACCAATGTGATAATCAAAATTTAACTGGCAAAACTCATAGAGTCTTTCATTTGCCTTGGCCTAAGGCTCTTCTCGGTATTGTTCAACCTAAGATCTAATCCCTTCAACAAACATAGACTCTCTCCTTTTGAAATTATGTCTGGCAGACCAATGAGAATAGATCAAGGAATGTATGAACTCCCCTAACCATGGGAGGACACAGCAAAAAGATGCCATTTATGAGTCAGGAAATGGCTCTCAGCAGCACTGCATCTGCCAGCACCTGGGTTTTTTTAAAGAAGAATTTTATTAAAATATAGCTAACATGCAATATTATAATAGTTACAGGTGTACATCATAGTTATTCAACAGTATCCACCTGGCACTATTCAGCATTATCACCACATTATTCGTTATATTCCCTAAAGAAGTGATCACCATGATAAGTCCAGCAACCATCTGACACTGTAGCACACTGTCACAATATTATTGACTATATTTGTATGCTGTATATTACATCCCCAAGACTTATTTGTTTTATATCTGGAACTTTGAACCTCGTGTTCTTCTTTACATTCCCCCTCCTTTTTAATTTTTCAATTAGAGTTGACATTCAATATTATTTTATACTAGTTTCAGGTGTACAGCATAGTGGTTAGACATTTATATAATTTAGGAAGTGATCCCCTGACTAATACCCATCTGGCACTATACATAGCTATTACTATATTACTGATCATATTCACTGTATTTTATATCCCCATGATTATTTTGTAACTACCAATTTATATTTCTTAATCCCTTAACCGTTTTTACCCTGTCCCCAACCTCTCATCTATCACCCCAATAGATATAGTATCCATCTGACACCATACATAGTATTAAAATATTATTGACTATATTCCTTATGCTGTACCCTACATCCCCATGACTACTGTGTAACAACCAAGTTTTACTTCTTAATCCCCTCCCCTTGTCACCTACCCCCTAATCTCCCTCCCATCTGGCAACCAGCAAAATGTTCTCTGTATCTATGAGTTTGTTTCTGTTTCGTTTGTTTGTTTATTTTGTTCTTTAGATTCCACTTATCAGTGAAATCACATGACATTTATCTTTCACAGTCTGACTTACTATACTCAGCACAATAACCTCCAGGTCCATCCCTGTTGTCACAGATACCAAGATTTTGTTCTTTTTAATGGCTGAGTAATATTTTATTATATATGTGTACCACCTCTTCTTTATCCATTCATTCATTCAGGGACACACAGGTTGGCGTCATATCCTGGCTTATGTAAATAATGCTGCAATGATCATATAGATGAGCATGTCCCCTCAAAGTAGTATTTTGGGTTTGTTCAGATAAGTATCCAGAAGTGGGATTACTAGGACCTTCTTTGTTTCTTGTTATAGTCTTTGTTTTACAGTCTGTTTTGTCTGGTATAAGTATAGCTACTCTGGCTTTTTGTTTGTTTCCATTTCCATGAAATATCTTTTTCCATCCTTTTACTTTTATTCTGTGTGTGTCTTTTAATCTGAAGTGAGTCTCTTGTAAGCAGCATATGTAAGGGTCTTGTTTTCTTATCCATTCAACTCCTCTATCTTTTGATTGGAGCAATTTAATCCATTTCTATTGAAAGTAATTGTTGATAGGTATGTAGTTATTGCCATTTTATTATTCGTATTTTTGACTTTTTTTCTTGTCTTAAAGAAGTCCCTCTACGATTCCTCGTAATACTGATTTGGTGCTGATGAATTATTTTTTCTTTCCTGGTATGCTTTTTATCTGTCCTCTGATTCTAAATGATAGCTTTGTTGGGTAGAGTAATCTTGGTTGTAGGTCCTTACTTTTCATCACATTGAATATTTTGTGCCACTCCCTTCTGGCCTGAAAAGTTTCTGTTGAGAAATTAGCTGATTGTCTTATGGGAGCTCCCTTGTAGATAACTAACTGCTTTTCTCTTGCTGCTTTTAAAATTCTCTCGTCTTTAACCTTTGGCATTTCAATCATGATGTGTCGTGGTGTTGGCCTCTTTGGGGTCTTCTTGTTTGGTCCTCTCTGTGCTTTCTGGGCTTGTACATCTACTTTCTTCACCAGGTTAGGGAAGTTTTTTTTGTCATTATTTCTTCAAAATAGGTTTTCAATTCCTTGCTTTCTCTCTTCTCGTCCTGGTACCCCTATAATGTGAATGTTGGTATGCTTGAGGTTGGCCCAGAGCCTCTTAAAGGCTCTTCAATTTTTTGGAATTTTTTTAATTTTTGCTTTCTCCTACCTTATCTTTTAAATTGCTGATTTGATCCTCTGCTTCATCTAATATACTGTTCATTCCCTGTAATGCATTCTTCATTCCAGTTATTGTAGTCTTTATTTCTGACTGGTTCTTAATTATGTTTTCGATATTCATTTTTATGTTTCCTATCTCTTTGTTGAAGTTCTCCTTGAGATCATTGAGCATACTTATAACCAGTGTTTGAATTCTGCATCTGTTAGATTATGTGTCTCCCTTTTGTTTAGTTCTTTTTCTGGAGTTTTGTTCTGTTCTTTTATTTGGAACATATTTCTTTGTCTCCCTATTCTGGCTGCCTCCTTGTGTTTCTTTCTGTGTATTAGATAGGGCTGCTATGTCTCCAGTCTTAGTACAGTGGTCTTATGTAGTAGGTGTGCTGTGGGACTCTGTGGTGTAATGTCCCTGGCCACTTGAGCTGTGCACTCATGGTGTGTCCCTTGTGTGGGTTGTGTGTGCCCTCCTCTTGTAGTTGAGCATTTTTTGCTATTTACACATCAATGGGAGGGATTGACCCTTGGGTTCACTTGTTGTGAGGACTGGCCTTGACTATAGTGGAGGAGTTGTGATGCAGGGGCTGACCCAACAGAGCAGGATCTGCCTCAGCAGGGCTCTGGTGCCTGCCCAATCTGCACCTTGGGTGTGTTGTTCTTGGATGTAGGTGGGCGATGCTCCAACTTGCTTTGAAGTTGGCCACTGGGGGGCACCAGCCCCAGGATCACCTGGGAGGGGACCTCCTGCAGGTCAATTTCAGTCACAGCCTGTGCCTCACCCAGGACCACCTGGCAGGAGCCACAAGAAATCCACAGATGGGCACTGCCTGTGGCATGCTTGGAAGTAGTTTGAGAAGCCAAGCAGTGAACCAAGGCCCACTGCCATTAGTGCCAGGCTTTGGGCTGCTCAGCCAGAGGTAGAGGGCATGCTCAAACCAGATGGTACTTCTCTGGGTCCTGTTAACCTTTGAGAGATCTAGGAAAGTCTGCAGCATGAGCCAAGGCAGACAGTTTGTACAAAAAGCCACTGGAAGTGGCTTTGGTGTGCCTGAAATTTAGGCCATGTGGGGTCTTGAATCATCAGGGTGTGGCAAATGAACAGCACTAGCCAGCTTGATTGAGACTCAGATATGGCAGCTGCTTGTGTCTGCACACTGGGAAGGTGGAGGGCTCAACAAACAAACAAGGGCCTTAGCCAGCTCCTCCATCCAGGAGAAAGTTGCCCCTCCAGCCTCCTTCCTAAAGCCAGACAACTCAGTTCCCCCCATATGTCCCTGCTGCCTCTCCAGCTGCTGCCCCAGTGTTGGAGCTCAGAGCCAGTGATTCCATCAGTGAGTAAGTCCATGCTTGGTCTCTTTAAGAGGAGGGCCTAGGACTGCAGCCACTCTCCGTCTCACTCAGTCATAATCTCTGCTGGTTTTCACAGCCAGAAATTATGGAGACTTCTCTCCCCAGCATTGGAACCCTAGGCTGGGAGGGGCTGGAACCCCTTGCTTCTCCAGTGGGGACCTCCACAGCCAAGACATCCCTCCCAATTTTCAGTGGTCACATACGGGTGTGGGACCAGCCCATTCCACATCTCTGCCTTACCTACTAGTCTCAAGATGGCTTTCTGTATGTCTTTAGTTGTAGGGCTTTGGTTCAGCAAGATTTTAGGTGATTCTCAATGATGGTTGTTTTGTAGTTTAGTTGTAATTTTGATGTGATTGTGAGAGAAGGTGAGCACAGCGTTTACCTATTGAGCCATCTTGACCAGAAATCCCAGCACCTGGATTTTGAACTTCCCAGCCTCCAGAACTGTGAGAAATAAATTTGTGTTGTTTATGAGCTACCCAGTCTATGGTAGTTTTGTCATAGCTGCCTAAATAGACTAAGACAATATAGATTTCTAAATGTAGTTATCTTAAGTGTTTAAATACTGTTTATAAATGTAATCAAATTCTAAAATAAGTAAAAAAAAGACAAATAGGAAATTTCAATAAATCACAGGGCTAATTATGTCAGTTCCTGTAATATGTTAGATTCTCTAAAATATTTCAAACATCTTAAGTTGCAAGATTTTTTAATGTTTTTAAAACTTATTCCTAAACTTAAACCCATTTAGTGGGTTTGGTTACTTTACCATCCTTATTCTTATTTCAGTGTCTTTTTAGTATTATAGAGTCACTTATGCAATGAGCAGATTTACCACCTCAGCTGGGATGGGGTTACTGGTTCTCAAAACACCCCCACTGGATTACAGATTAAATCAGTGGTTCTCAAACTTTTTGATGTCAGGATGCTTTTATACTCTTAAAAATTATTGAGAACCCCAAAGAACTTTTGTTTATGTGATTATAACTACTTATATTCACCATAATAAAAGTTAAATCAGAGAAATTAAAAACATCTATTGATTCATTTAAAAATAACAATAAACCCAGTACATGTTAATTTAAATAATACATTTTTATGGAAAAATGTTATTATTTACAAAGCACAAAATATTCTTTAAAAATTATTGAGCAGGGCTGGCTGAGTGGCTCAGTTGGTTAAGAGCATGAGCTCTGAGCAACAGGGTCACCGGTTCTATTCTCACATGGGTCAGTTAGCTGCACCCAAGCTGAGCTGCTGCTGAACTACCAACAGGTGGCAGGATGGCTCAGCTGGTGAGAGCACATTCTCCTAACAACAAGGTTGCTGGTTAGAGTTCTGCATGGGATGGTGGGCTACGCCCACCTGCAACTAAGATTGAACCTGGCACCTTGAGCTGAGCTGCCCTGAGCTGCCCTGAGCTGCTGACGGGTGGCCAGGTGGTTCAGTGGTTAGAGCGTGCACTCTTAGCAACAAAGTTTCCTGTTCGACTCCTGCATGGGATGGTGGGCAATGCCCACCTGCAACTAACAGTGAACATAGCACCTTGAGCTGAGCGGCGCAAGCTGCCGATGGGATGCCGGATGGTGACTGGACTTGGAGCTGAGCTAGCTGCACCCTCCACAACAAAGATTGAAGGACAACCAATTGGCTGTTCCCCTTCCCCAATTCCCCAACACTGTTCCCTTTCCCCAATTCCCCAATAAAAGCCTTAAAATGTTTTTGAGCAAAGTGGCAGTATGTTACATTTCTGTAGATCTTTTTAGTGTCTGCCTTAATTAGAGAGAGTTGGATTTTCATATCTGCTTCTGCATTACCTCTATGTTGATGTTACAGGTCATGTAGTCTCTGGAAAACTTCACTGTATACTAGTAAGAGAATGAGAGAGAAAAAGGCCAAGAATTTATTAGGATTATAAAAAATAATTTGACCTCATAAATGCCCCTGAAAGGGTCTAAGACACTCCTGGACCACACTTTGAAAACCACTGAATGAGATAGCAATGAGTTAAGTACTCAGGCCAGGATCTGGGTGCTACATACCAGGATAATTCTACCTAAGCCAGTGGTTAACATGCTGAGTACCCTTGTACATGTGGTTTGTCTGCTGTGTCAATGGGAGCAAGTCTGTACCTTTCATCATGTACCCCCTTAGGCATCTTTTAGGTTTTATCCTTAATTAATTTTTCAACATTTTATCATCTGATTTAGGAGGATGAAAATCTCTCTTTTTTTATTTTATTTTAATTAGCTTCAGGTGTAGAAAATCTCTTTATTGCATGATTAGAACTCACTGAACTCTCTACTCTCTCATGGAGGTTGTAATAATCCCCTTTGCTGTCTAGTTGGACTGTGCATTGTTTTTCTTCTGGCTCTTGACCACAATTCTGTTGTTAATTTATTGCTAGAGCCCTAATTCCTGTTCTCTTGCATGTGATAGTGAAGCATCCAGACACCACAATGTTGTTTGTATTCAGCAGAAGTTAGATGGCCTTTTGTTAAGAAGTTATAGAAGCAACTGCTTCATTAGGCAGAAAATTGGACTAGACCATTGATCTCAAAGTTCTTTTTTTTTACTTGAAGAGTCTATGCTGTTCCTGCTTTCTCCTTTCAGACCTAAAACATTCTAGGCTGCTCTCTGGACCACTGGAGGTCAGGAGGTCTGCTTGCTTTCCTGATATTCAGTGTCTCCTTCATAACAGAAACCCAATTGTGGTAGAGCATTACTGTGTCCAGTTAAGAAGACATAATTCCCTGAATCCTTTCCAACAAGGGGTGTCCTTATGACATAGTTCTGGCCAATGAGACGTAAGCAAAGGCCACAGGATGGGGGTTTTGCAAAAGTGATTAAATTTCCCTCACACAAAAAAGGAACACTTAGGAGACATGTGTCTTTATACTGCTTCCTGTCTGGAAAGTAGGCGTAATACCTGGTGAAGGGGTAGCCCTCTTAGGCCCGGCCATGAAGGAGAAAGCCACTTGGTAAATGTGAATAGCAGGAAGCTAAAGGAGGCTAAGGCCTTAATGATGTTCATGAATAAATGCATGAGGACTGGTGTACCTCCTTCTGGACATCGTTACTTGAGAAAAGAATCCTTCTTTAAGATACTGTAATTGAGTTTCTGTTACATGTGGGCTAAATTGATTCTTTTTTTTTTTTTTTTTTGAGGGCAATGTCACTGGCCCTCATATGTGGGATCCGAACCGGGGCTGCTGGCTTTCCAAGCCAGCACTTAACCACCACACTACTCGGCCAGCCCCTAAATTGATTCTTTTTTTTTTTTTTAAAGATTTTATTGGGGAATTGGTGGAGGGGAACAGCATTGGGGAATCGGGGAAGGGGAACAGACAAGTTGCCGTCTTCTTGTTCTTCAGTTTAGTTGCGGAGGATGTTGCTTCACTGTTGGTATCGTCATTGCGCTCTTCCCGGATGAGGCAGATCGGTCACTGGCCTCTGGATGTCGCTCATCGCGGCTATTGACAGCTCACGCTGGCTGCGGGCCACTCACTGCAGCCTACGGCAGCCCACTTGCAGCAGGGGCTGCAGCCCACACCATCACCGGGGCTCGCACAGCCCAGCTCCAGGTGGAGCTGTTGTTAGCTGTAGAGGGCAGTGTCACTGGCCCTCATGTGGGATCCGAACCGGGGCCGCTGGCATCCCAAAACCAGCACTTAACCAATGCGCCACTCGGCCGGCCCCCTAAATTGATTCTTAATTGTCTAATGCATTTGCTACTAGCTAGTTGTGGCAACTAGTGTATTCTCGTAATGCCTGTCATCTCACCATTCAAGTATTCTCGAAGAGGTTAATAGCATGATACATTGCAGAATGACTTCAGAATCAGTCAGAAGAGGGCTGTCTCTGGATCACTAGCTGTGTGACCTCAGGCAAATTACTTAATTCCTTTAAGCTGAAGTCTCATCCATCGAAATGAGACCAAAATTTAATATCTCCTGGTTGTTGTGAGCATTAAATGAGGTAACAAACAAAATCGCTAGCACAGTGCCTTGTGGGTCAAAGTAGGTACTCAACAAATGCAGACTCCATTTCTCCTTTCCTGTTACAGAAGTAAATCAGTTCCATTAATAATATTCCAGACCTATCTCCTACTAGTCTGAAATCGAATAACAAAAATATGGTAGGATTTTGGTATGCTAATGTTTATGCAAATATTTGTATAATAAGCCAAATAAAGTGAGGTTGCCTGTGACAACTGGTAGGCTGTACAGATGGAAAAAGTGGTGTCCTGATGACCAACGGAAGCACTGAACAGTGACCCTTGAAGGGTAGGGGATTAATAAAGATGATGATAATGATAGCAGCTACTACTTCATAAGTATCTACTATGTGCTAGTCACTGTGGCAAGCACTTTATATGTATTATCTTATTTTTAACACTCACCAGTTTATGGATAAAGAAATGGAAACTTAGGGCTGGCCGAGTGCCTCAGTTGGTTAAGAGTTAGCTTGGGAGCACAAACTGAGCAACAAGGCCGCCGGTTTGATTCCTACTTGGGCCAGTGATGTTGCACCTGAGCTGAGCTGCCAACAGGTGGCAAGATGGCTCAGCTGGTGAGGACACGTGCTCCTAACAACAAGACTGCCTGTTCAATGGTGGGCTATGCCCGCCTGCAACTAAGACTGAACTTGGCACCTTGAGCTGAGCTGCCACCTGGATGGCTCAGTGGATAGAGCATACATTCTTAACAACAAGGCTGCTGGTTGGACTCCCGCATGGATGGTGGCTACGCCCACCCGCAACTAAGACTGAACTCAGCACCTTGAGCTTAGAGGCCACAAGCTGCTGATGGTCAGATGGCAACTGGCACCTTCCATAACTAAGATTGAAGAAAAACAACTGGGCTGATCCCCCTCCCCAATTTCCCAACACTGTTCCCATCTCCCAATTCCCCAATTAAAAAAAAAAAAAAGAAGTGGAAACTTAGAGAGGTTAAATAGATTGTCCAAAATCACCCAGTGGTAGTTGGGATTAGATTCCAGCTCTGCCCAACTCCAAGGTCATACTGATGAGCACAGCCTACTGCTGAGATGTAAATCAATGGTGAGCTGAAGTAGGTTGAGAGAGCTCATTATGTATATCTTTTCTCAAATTTGTGTTCAGTGAAGTCACATTGGTAGCTTGAAATCATCCACAGTGAGAGTATTTACAACACAATAATTGGTGAATGCTACAAATCAGTTCTCTCCCCCACTTTCCTGCCCTAAAAGTTGGTTGTCAAACACTTACCAGCACACCACTGAATGGAATATACCTGCTTTTAAAAGGCTATGGATCAGGAAATAGTGAATCTGATGGATAGCAGATATTAAAGTATTGCATAAGTCAGGACATGGAAGATTTTGATCATTTATACTGAGTTGTTTGCCAGGCAAGACAGATTCCTGTGAACAGGGGATATGAGGATGATTGTTGGGGCTCTAGAGGGAAAGGAGTCAAGCTGGAGTGAGGGTTTGAGGATCTCAAACAAAGTGGATATAATGTATATACATTTCCCCATTTACTTCAAAATCCTCTTTTTGAGTGCCTTCTCTGTGCTGGTACTTCTATGTGTCACATTAAGAAATATAAATAAGGGTCTGGCCAAGTGGCTCAGTTGGCTAAGAGCGTGAGTTCTGAGCAACAGAATTGCCAATTGGATTCCCACATGGGCCAGTGAGGTGAGCCTGAGCTGAGCTGCCACTGAGCTGCCAGCAGGTGGCAGGATGGCTCAGCTGGTGAGAGCATGTGCTCCTAACAACAAGGTTACGGGTTTGACTCCTGCATGGGATGGTGGGCTATGCCCACCTGCAACTAAGTTTGAATGTGGTACCTTGAGCTGAGCGGCCACGAGCTGCCGACGGGTGGCAGGATGGCGACTGGATTTGGAGCTGAGCTAGCTGAGCCCTCCACAAGATTGAAGGACAACAACTTGGCTGTTCCCTTCCCCCAATTCCCCAATACTGTTCCTCTTCCCCAATTCCCCAATAAAATCCTAAAAAAAAAAGAAAGAAATATAAATAAAATAGAATCCCTTCTCTTGATGAAGCAAACATATACACAAATAATTACAATGTAGTGTGAGAAAAAGCAATAAAAAGCTATGCACATAAATTTTTAGTTAGGTGGAAATTTATTTGAGTAGCCCGTTTAATGCTTCATGAATCTTCTGAGTGGAGGTTACTTTATTATGATGTATACTAAAAAATAAAGGCTTAGATTATACGTACATTGCCATTGTGTTGTCGCAAGCCGTGACGTAAATGTGCCCAGCTATTTAGAGAGCCAGTAGTACCACTATGACATCTGTTTGTTGGTAAAAAGGACCAACTTTAGCTCTTTGAAGTTAAATTTCTTCCCTCTTTCAGGAGACTTCATGTCTCTTCAGGTTGTCATCTAGGAAAGGATCTGGTGTATTGCTTAACGTTTATTAATAAACTGCTTGCCTGTCCCTACTGTACCTTTTCTGTCACTGTGTTACTTAAACACGTTTTTAATCTTTTAGCTTCAACTTTAGAAGAAAATGATTTTTCTGCTGCTAAAGGGATTTCAGCAAACTGGTAGATGTTGGAGATAAGAGAAAGATAGTCTTTGAAATCTATGTCATATTAAAAACAAAACAATTTAAGTATTTTAGAGAGAATAAAAGGTGATGAGAAGAGGCTGGGAGGGAATGATTTTAGAAGTATTTTGCTGTTAACCTAACCTAAGCCTTTAGTCCACTCTGGAGGAAAAGACAGGGAGTGGTTCATCCAGTTATTGGTACTGATGGAGTACAATTCCTGGGAGCTACATTTGGTGTCATTGGGCTTGTGCCCTACTGTCATCAACTTCTTCCACGATACCAAGGCTTTCTTGACCTAGGACAGATAAGAGCAAGGCTTCCTTTGAGATCCTCTCCATCTTCACTTTGCCCTTTCTCCAATCCTTGTTAAGTTCAGGCAGTAGTATGTTCACAAAAGCCAACTGTGACAATTTCAAGAATTTTGTGAGGTAGTTGTTAAAGACAGCCATTATTAAAAACTAAATTATATTCACTTATAATTAAATAAATTGTATTAAAACAAAGATACTAAATATTCAAAGCTCCTCAGTCCTTAATTATTTTATTACATTATACTATTACTTATGCTCTTGAGGTAATTTATATCTCTTATAACTATACGGTGGGAAATTATATAATGGTGTGCTATTACTGTACATCTCTTTCAAACTCTGTGTTTTCCCATGATGTCACATTGGTAGCTTAAAATTGGCATGGTGCTCCTCAGGAAGTTTACATCATGAAATCTACAAATGCTACAAATCAGGGCCTGATTTATTGTTTTGTTGATTATTTAAACTTAAGAAAGTGATGGAGAAAATGTAATAATGCAGATTAAACAAAAGTATGTTGTGTCTGTAAGGATTACATTCTGAATAGCACAAAAAATTCAGGAAATATTTTTCTAGTGTTTGAAAACTATTATCTTATTCAGCGAATAACTCATTAAACATCACTGATGGGGGCAGTCCGGTGGCTCCGTTGGTAAGAGTGCATGCTCTTAACAGCAAGGTTGCTGGTCCGATTCCCACATGGGATGGTGGGCTGCGCGCCCTACAACTACATTGAAAACAGTGACTGGACTTGGAGCTGAGCTGTGCCCTCCATAACTAGATTGAAAACAACCACTTGACTTGGAGCTGATGGGTCCTGGAAAAACACACTGTTGTTCCCCAATGTAAAAAAAAAAAAATTACATAAAACAAAAAACAAAACAAAACAAATCACTGATGAGTGAGTCCAATTCTGACATATGTATTTGCTGTTTCACTTTCATCTTTTATAAATGAAAATATCCACCAACACTCACATTGGAACTACAATCTTTCCTCCATTGCAACCATATCTTGGCTACAGATACAAGAGTTCACCAAGATTTCAGCAAAAGCTTTCCATGTGAATCAATTGCCTATACGGAATTTACCATAAAGACTATTGTACAGCTTATTATTATTTGTAAACTGTGTGATATACATTCTTTATGTCAGTAAAATTTATAACAAACGTATGTATCTACATATA
Organism: Aselliscus stoliczkanus; assembly: GCA_033961575.1. Lineage (NCBI taxonomy): Eukaryota > Metazoa > Chordata > Mammalia > Chiroptera > Hipposideridae > Aselliscus > Aselliscus stoliczkanus. The sequence goes on from CM066731.1 coordinate 34,312,090, forward strand.
CACAAAAAGTTTTGACTCAGAGTGTGGGTTGTTAACCATTTACCAGCACATTGCTACGTTCCAGGCCTTCCCTTCTTAGAGCACTCACTGTATCAGAGCTCAAGAATGAAATGTGTGTTTGTAAAATCTAGTGTCTGTTTTCTTTGCTTAGACTTTGCTCTGCCTCCATAAAGGCAGAGAACATTTCCTGCTTATCCATAGCTGTTTCCTCAGAGCCTAGCCCAGTGTCTGGCATTTGGAGGGTGCTTGATAAATATTTTCTGAATGAATGAGTGAATGGATGAGTGAATCCAAATCCTAACTTTCATCATCCTGCTGTCCATTTCTCTTACATGTAATATTATTTTAATTAACATTGAATGGCAAATCTTGCAGTTTCTTTTTTCAGCATCTTACAGCGAATCCATAATGCTTCTTTTTTCTTTCTTCTGTTAACAAAGCTTCTGATTAAATGGTATCAAAACAGTGCTTCCACTTCATTAATATTGTTTTATCTAAATGATTTTCATTAAATAACTCATTATGCAGTATAATGCAGCATTTTTCAAACTTTTTTGAAAAACTTTTTTGTCTATAACACAAAGTAATAAAGTCATATAAATTGCAACTCTAATGAATATGTGTATGTAAGAATAATGCAATATACATGTGTGTATATTTTAAACAAAACACTCCTAAAATAACACTTAATATATGGAATGCACTCTGATATTTTCTGTCCTGGGTGAGTCTGTTTTATTTAATCTTTTAAACATTACTGGTTGTGCCCCAATAAGTTGATTTTGGACTTAGTGGGTCTCAACTTGTTTTGTTTTGCTTTAAAGATTTTATTGGGGAATTGGGGGAGGGGAACAGTGTTGGGGAATTGGAGAAGGGGAACAGCCAAGTTGTTGGCCTTCAGTCTTAGTTGTGGAGGGTGCAGCTAGCTCAGCTTCAAGTCCAGTCACCATCCAGCTGCCCGGGGGCAGCTCACAGCCACTCAGCTCAAGGTGCCGTGTTCCATCTTCAGTTGCGTGTGGTCATAGCATGATTTCTGTGAGAATATGGTCAAGGAAGAATAGGCCATGTTGTGGTAATAAATGAACCTCAAAATTTCCATGGCTTAGCACAACAAAGTTAATCTCTTGCTCATAGGATATTGATGAAAGTTGGTGACTTTCCAGGGTATCTGTCCTCCTTGTTGTGACCTACCAACCCAGGTTGTTCCTATCACAAGAACATGTGTCATTCATCTCAACATGTGGTCTCCAGGACCTTCAGAGCAGAGAAGGAAAGAGCTGGAGGGTAGTACTGTCTCCTAAATGCTTCCTCCTAGACGTGACACCTTTCTCCTTCCAGCCTACTGGCCAGAACCAATCACATGACCCTGCCTAATTGCAAGGTAGAATGGAAAATTTGGGAGACAACATGGATAGTCTATCAACACTAAATATCTCAGTGAGTTTTCTGGTAAAATGAATATTCAAATTTAAGTTCCACTTTTATATTCTCTCATAGCACTCTATACTTTCCTTTCTAAGAGTTATAATTGTAATTACATTAGTCTGTTTAGTTATTTGTCTCTCCTAATACTTCATGTTGGCTGAGATCCTCTGTCTGATTCATAGTTGTATTCCCAGGGCTTAGCACAGTGCTTGGCATATAATATGGTAGTTTGTCAAGTTTACTGCTATATTTGTTAAATGGATGAATAAATATCTAATCTACATTGCTTTGACCTCCAGTGGGGAGAGACTTATGTAAGTGAATGATAAATAGGTGCTTTTGAAGACTGAAAATAGGATGACAGCACCTACATTATCAGTAATGTGATAGAGTGATGGAAAACTTCATTTGCAGTTATACTTCTTTTCTTTCAGCCATTCAGCATCTATTATTTCTCTGCATAAAAAGTGTTGACATTTTCTCTTTAATATTTTGGAAAATTATTGATAAAATTTTTATCAATAATTTGAAAAAATTGATATAGAAAATCTACTACAATAATTTTAGATTTCCTAATTCATCTGCATTTATATTGTTACATATTTTCTCAGTTGTCATTGTTTGTTTTTTTTTTTTAAACTCCTTTATCTAACCCCATGAATCTTGTGACATTTAAAAATCACCTTCTTGGGCCGGCCGAGTGGCGCATTGGTTAAGAGCTGGTTTTGGGATGCCAGCGGCCCCGGTTAGGATCCCACATATGAGGGCCAGTGACACTGCCCTCTACAGCTAACAACAGCTCCACCTGGAGCTGGGCTGTGCGAGCCCCAGCGATGTTGTGGGCTGCAGCCCCTGCTGCAGTGGGCTGCCGTGGACTACAGTGAGTGGCCGGCAGCCAGCGTGAGCGGCTGGCAGCCAGCGTGAGCTGCCAATAGCCGCAGTGAGCGACCATCCAGAGGCTGGCGACCGATCTGCCTCATCTGGGAAGAGCTCAATGACGATACCAACATGGGCCAGTGAAGCAACGTCCTCCACAACTAGACTGAAGAACAAAAAGACAGCAACTTGTCTGTTCCCCTTTCCCGATTCCCCAAGCTGTTCCCCTCCCCCTATTCCCCAATAAAATCGTAAAAAAAAAAAAAATCACCTTCTTTATTATGATCTAGTATTTTATCTCTGATATCTGAAGAATCCTTGTGAATATTGTATTTTTGTTTCTGAGAAAAAAGCAAAGAATTACGCTGTTCTCTTGCTATTTAAAAAGTGATTTCCTCCCAGAACAGAATGTTTAGGGGAGATAAGAGTTTTCAACCTCAAAGCTGTATATTTTGTTAGAGACTCAATGTCTGGATCATTAGATACAAGCAGAAGGATAAAGATGGCTTGTCTGAGTTACATTCAGGGGAAAAGATAATGCTGGCCTTAAATTAGACCAGGGATGCACTTCAGACCAGTCTTTAAAGACTTGGTAGCAAGTCATTCTAAGCTTCATACATTCTGTTGCTGAAAAGTCCCCTTTGCTGAAAAGACAGTTTAATTCCTTTGAAGTTATGGATGATTTGAAATGATTTACTCCTTGTTAACCTTACCTAGTAGTTCCACAGGTACTATAAAAATGAATAAACAATCCGGTGCTGGTGTCAGCCTGACCAGCATGTGCCCACCACTTCCCTTTTTTCCAGATGGTCTTGCAGGCCAGCCAGCTGAGTCCCTGCCATCACCGATGACTATTGGAAATGGACCAAACTTCATACATCAGAGGATCTAAGAAGCAGACTGCATTTCATTGTTCAAGTTTTTCTATTCAAATTCATATTCCCTTAAGGACCATATGTCTTTTTGCCTGTCTGCAAGTATTATTCCTGGCTTTTCATTCTTTGAAAGGCTCAGTAATATTTTTGGGGAAATAATGTGTTGGCTTAAATAGGCTTTTTATTATGAATAGAAGTAGAGATATATTTTCCTTGGCATGACTTGGACACTCTATTGTTTTCCCAATTACTTTTGTTTTGTATTTTGGAAATTAAAAATTTTTTAAGTGACTGAAACTCAAATGCCAACTGTCCCATGAACAGCTTCTGTTCTCATTTTGTGCAAACCCAGACACAGGACTCAGCACCATTATGCAGTCTCCAGAAAACCCATTTGTAGGACTGTGGTGAATATGGTGAATTTGAATCCTTGTTCTGGTCATGGGAACTTTGATATGTAAATTAACCTCTCTAAGCCTCAGTTTCCTTATTTCTAAAATGGATGTGATGGGAACAGTGCCCACCTCACAAAGTTGCTGTCAGGATCAAATAAAATAATTCATGTTAAGTATTCAATAAATTGTGGCTGTTTATTAGTGGGCAATATAGATTTTGGGATACTTTTTATTAAGGAAAATTTCAAACATGTATAAAAGTAGAGAGAAAAGTACAATGAAGCCCCAAGGTACTCATTTCCCAGCTTCAAGGATTATACTTTATGGTCAATCTGATTTCATCTTATTTCCCACTCCTTTCACCAGTATTCATTTGAAATAAATCACAGATTTTATATCTTTTTACCCATAAATATTTTAGTATATGTTTCTACAAAATAAGGCCTTATTATTATTATTATTCTTTTTGGCAGTGGGCACAGTTTATTCTGCTTCATGCAGACACTGACCCACACTCTCAGGAGCCTAAAAATAATACATTGAATCACATAGTGTCCGTCCCCCTATACTCCCCAGAGACACAGAAAAACATTTGGCTGAATAAGCCTTATGTTTTTTTTTTGTTTTTTTTTTTTTTTGAGGGCAGTGTCACTGGCCCTCATATGTGGGACCGAACCGAGGCCGCTGGCTTCCCAAGCCAGCTCCCAACCACCGCGCCACTCGGCCGGCTAGCCTTATGTTTTTAAATAACCATAATACCATCATCACTTATTAAATTGAATAAAAGTTTTAATATCACCAACTATCAAACCACTGTTCAAATTTCTGATTTTCTCATAAAGATCATAATTACAAAAAATCATTTTACTTGTTTAAATCTGGATCCAATTAGGGACATGTGTGTCGTGATTGTTGATATGTCTCTTACGTCTTTTTTTCCAATTCTTATTTTATTGTATTTATTTTTTAACGTATTATTATTTTTTTTGGTGACTTAAAACTACAGAAATGTAAAAAACAAAACAAAACAAAACCTACAGAAATGTATTCCTTCACAGTTCTGAAGCTCAGAAGTCCAGAACCAGTATTACTGGGCTGAAATCAAGGTGTTAGCTGGGTCTTACTCTCTCTGGAAGCTCTAGGAGAGAATCTGTCCCGTGTTTCTTCTAGTTTCTGGTGGCAGTCTTGACTGGTGACCACATCATTTCAATCTCTGCCTCTGTCTTCACGTCACCTTCTTTTTTCTGTGTCTCTCTGTGTAATCCCCCTGCCTCTCTCTTATTAGGCACATGTCTTTTAAGTCTTTCCTTATTTTTTTAGCTGAGCCATCCTGCCACCTGTTGGAAGCTCAACAGCAGCTCAGCTCGAGCTGGGCATTGAACTGCTGTTGCGCAGAGCTCAGCTCGCACTCTTGAATGAACTCTTAACCAACTGAACCACTCAGCTGGCCCTTTTAAGTCTTTTTTTTTTTTTTTTTTGCGGGGAGTGTCCCTCATATGTGGGACCCGAACCGGGGTCGCTGGCTTCCCAAGCCAGCGTGTAACCACCGCGCCACTCAGCCGGCCCAAGTCTTTTTTAATCCTTAGTTTTCCTCACCCTCTCTGTTTTTTTCCTCTTGCAATTTAATTGTTGAGGAAACTGGTCACCCATTGTGTGTAGCATGTTTTCTTGTCTCCTATGTTTCTTGTGGACTGGTAGTTAGATCTTGAGGCTTTGTCAGATTCAGGTTAAAATTGTCAACAGGACCACTTCATAGGTCACATGGTCCCTCCAAATGGGATCTGGTGTCCACTTGTCTCTCTTTGTGATGCCAGCAGCCATTGATGATTAATGCCTAGATCCATTAATTCACTTGGGATTACGGAATGGTGATATTCTAATTCTGTCATTCATCATTTCTTAGCTGAATACTATTTGGTTACACAGTGGTGCATTTAATATAGGAAGGCAGGATAAATGCTTGATTTTTCTCCCTTTATCGGTTTTCAAAATAGTACTCTGGCTCATTAGTATCCTCCAACAGTGACTAATAAGTTTTTATTTTGCTTTGCTATCTTTACTAACTCATGAAGTAAACGTATGTGATGTGTTTACATTTTTTGCTGTTTTTATTTGTATCAATGTACTAAGGGTCCTATCTCTTGTCAGCGGGAACCCCTTCAAGTTGGCTCCTGAGCCCTTTTGATGCAAATGCAGTCTTTCATAGCTTCTTTGTTGTCTGGTATGACAAGATGTTCCAAGCTCATCTTTTATTTTCCCTGCTCCTACAATTAGTCCTTTCTAAGGGACTCTTTTTTTGTTTTGTTTTGAGGGCAGTGTCACTGGCCCTCATATGTGGGACCTGAACCGGGGCCACTGGCTTCCCAAGCCAGCGCTTAACCACCGCGCCACTCGGCCGGCCCCTCTAAGGGACTCTTATTTCTGTTAGTAGAAATAGTATTTCAGATTCACAAGTGGGGCACTAGGGTTCTCATTGCTGCTTTTGTTTTGGTTATTGTTTCTGGAGCTTTTCATAAGATAGAGCCAAGAAATATAGGGTTTTTTGTTTGTTTTGTTTTTTAAGGATTTTATTGGGAATTGGGAGTGGGGAATTGGGGAAGAGGAACAGACAAGTTGCTGTCCTTTTGTTCTTCAGTCTAGTGGTGGAGGAGGTCGCTTTACTGGCCCATGTTGGTATAGTGATCATTGTGCTCCTCCCGGCTGAGGCAGACAGGTTGCCGACCATTGGACAGCTGCTTGCTTGCCAGCCATTGGACAGCTGCTCATGGTGACTCACGGCAGCCCAGCTCCAGGTTGAGCTGTTGTTCGCCATCTTAGCTATAGAGGGCATAGCATCACTGGCACACATGTGGGATCTGAACCGAGGCCCCGCTGCTTAGAGCTGGTGTCCCAAGCCAACTCTTAACCAACATACCACTCAGCCAGCTCTAGAAATATAGTTTTTGTTTAAAAGATAAAATGTATCATTTGTTCATGCTGGTACTTCATATTTAAACTCATGTCTATAGGATTTTTATTAAACCTCTTTTTTTTTTTTTTAAAGATTTTATTGGGGAATTGGGGGAGAGGAACAGCGTTGGGGAATCGGGGAAGGGGAACAGACAAGTTGCTGTCTTTTTGTTCTTCAGTCTAGTTGCAGAGGACGCTGCTTCACTGGCCCATGTTGGTGTCATCATTGCACTCTTCCCGGACGAGGCAGATCGGTCGCCGGCCTCTGGGTGTTGCCCACCACGGCTATTGGCAGCTCACACTGGCTGCCTGCCACTCACTGCAGCCTATGGCAGCCCACTGCAGCAGGGGCTGCAGCCTACACCGTTGCCTGGGCTCGCAGCCTCAGGTGGAGCTGTTGTTAGCTGTAGAGGGCAGTGTCACTGGCCCTCATATGTGGGATCCAAACCGGGGCTGCTGGCATCCCCAAACCAGCTCTGAACCAATGCGCCACTCGGTTGGCCCTATTTAACCTCTTATAATTTCCTTCTTTCCTTCCATGCCAAGAATCCCAGTTCTCAGTAATGCTGGGTATGAGATCATTTGAATATCACATAATTACTCACTTGTTTTATCCATATTTGTACATGCAACAATCTCAGACACTGACAGTACAAACTCCAAAACTTTAAAGATTTCCTTATTAGTTTTTTTTTATAGGTCCTTTAATTCTTGGGGTGTATCTCAGGTGATGCCAGTCAAATTACGTTTTTTTTAAGTTACTTAGAATGGTTCCTCTCTCTGGTAGTTATTCCACCAACTGGATACACATTTATGTTCATTTGTTTCCTTTCTTTGCTTGATATTAAAGATTGCTTTTTCTTAATTTAAGTATAAATTATTTAAACATTTACATGTTCCAAAATGAAATCTACCAAATAAGGCACATCTAAAGAAGCCTTGTTTCTGTTGTTTCATCTCTATTTTATTTCCTTACTTCCTCATAGGTGGTTATTTTTATTTTATGGCTATCCTTTATTGTTTTAAAATATAATCATATATGTTTATTAAATATAAGCAAATATGTTTCTATACTCTGTTCTCACATAAGCCATAGCATGCTATACAGCTTTTCCTGATCTTGCTTTCTTTACTTAACAATATATCCTGGAGCTTATGATAGATTTCTAGAAATAGGGTTGCTAGATATAGTAAATAAAGATTCAAAAGCAGGACAACAGGTTTTATTTCATTATTTCCTCCAGTCCAGTATTTCTCTTCTCCCCGGCAAGCACCTTTCTCTACACCAACAGGAACACTGTGCAGGCCCCAGGCTCCCCACTCCTGGCTTTCTCTTTTTTATTAGGCAGAGCTCTTTAGTGCTCACCCTTCTGCTCCCTCCAAGCTGCTGATCCCCACCCAAAAATGACTTAGGTATCAGGACCCTACTGTTGGAAGATACTGGTGAGGGGAGGGGAAGGAAATATCTATCTATCTATCTATCTATCTATCTATCTATCTATCTACCTATCTATCATTTATCTACCTATCTAGAAATTTCAACTGGATATAACATATACATTTCAAATACATTTTTGATCTTTAAGATGAATAACTGTACAACTCAAATTGTAATGCCCATGTAAATAATCTGCATAAATAAATACCTTTACAATTTAAATCTTATGTATCCAAACCATTGAAATCTGTGGTCTTGGCTTATATAGAGGAAATAGTTTTAAAAACCAAAAAACCAAAAAACATTGATTGAGAAGTAGGAGTATTGTCCTTTAAACAAACTCCCTAGAAAGTAATCCAATTGAGTGACCATTCACATCTCTTGTCCTTCTTGAAAATCTTCCTGCGGCTGAGATAATCTGGTTGCCATCCTAACCAGGAATTACTTGCTCATCTCAATTTCAGTGCCATGGATATGTACTTCTCACATTTGGAATGTCTTCTGTTTCCATCTACTGCGTTCGTTAGTCAGCAGTTGGCTTAAAACTCACATTCTCTAGGAAGCTTCTCTGACCAACTCCACTGTGTTAGGATCCTTTCTGTACTCCACATGCCTCAAATTTAAGGTTACTAGATTTAGAAAATAATAATACAGGATGGCCAGTTATCTGAATTTCAGTGGAAAAACCAACCAATACTTTTTTCCTCTTTGTTTTAATATGGGATGTGTTTATACTAAAATCATTTGTTGTTTATGAAATTGAAATTTAACTAGGGGTCTTGTATTTTATCTGGCAACTCAAATTTCAAGGTCTTGAAACACAGATAATCTCTAATCTCCAAACATTGTTACATGTTTATTAACGTTGCTTCCAATATTGTCCATGAGTTATTTTATGTGTATTTTTTTGCTCTCTAAGTAGATTATAAACTCCTTGAAAGTGGAAACTCTGTCTTCTGCTTTTGTAGTTCCTCCTTCCTCTATTTTGCTCCCCACACTATGCTAGTTATCAGTTCTGAGCTAATATTTGACAAATGAATTAATCCTCAAAGTGAGCTTTGTTTCTATTACAGAGAAAAACCTTTGATTTAAACATAAAACAGTAAAGCTAATTTAAAAATTGTTTTTAAACCAATCAAAATTTCTAAGGCTGATTAAAAATAAAATCTGAAGTTATTTGTGTTGACTATATTTTATCCTTACAAAATTGTACTATTATATTATCTGCAATGCACATTTATTTAGTTAAATTTAATAGCTGCTTCTTGTTTTACTTAAAAAAATTGTAGTAGCAGTTGCTTCTCTTGCTTTAATTACTAAGCCAATGCAAAAAAAAAAAAAACCAAAAAAACAATTGCTTTATGCCACAATCGGTGTCTGCCACGTCAGACTCTCAGTGTCAGCAATGCTCGGGCTCTTTTGAATCAGCAGAGGAAGCCAGCTTCAGTTTTGATTTCTCTCTGCTAAGAATTAGCTGACTTTGACTGCCAAAGGTTCAAATGTAAAGGGTACTGTTTGAAGGCCATTTATTTGTTCTCAGCACTGAGAATGAGGACATAGATAAAAAAGCTAATTGAGATAAGTCAACAACCACTATCAAATTTGTGTTAGCAACTGAGAAGGGTGCAATTAAAGCTCATGCCATGAACTGAAGTAATGAAAGCAGTTTAATTTGTTTTTAATTCTCTAAACAAAATATTCTGGTATACACCAGGACTTTGACACTTTAATCTTGGTTTCTGAAGGAACTGGCAAGGTTGTAAGAGAAAACCTAAGGTGAAACAACTAAGTGTTTCATTAATGGGACAGGGACACAAAGCTAATAGACAAAGAAAAAGGAAGGGGGGCCGAGCGGTGGGGTGGGTGAAGGAGGAAAAGGAACCGTTCTTTTCATCGAAAAGGAATAAAAAGGGAAATGGTGGTAGAAAGACAGAGAAATAGTGTGACTGGAGGGAACCTAATCAGGGGAATTCATTTTTCTCAAAGAGTAGTTTGGCGACTGTGGTAGAAAGAGAGGAAGTAGGAATAGAGGAGGAACACTTTTTATCCCACTTGGAGGGCTGGAGGGGGACAGCGAAGTGAAACTAGGGCAGAAAGCAGTGCTGGTTGTGACTTTCGGAGCAGTTCTGGGCTGGCAAGGAAGGACCCGGCAGTGACAAACTAGAACTGCCGGTGGGAGAGAGGTGTGATCAACAAATAGGAAGAATGTTTAAATTAAAAAAATATATATTACAGTAAAAGACACATTACCATGAATCCCCCTCAAAGTACTACCCCTCGCTTTGAACACACTTAAATTAACCCATTGTTCTTGCCACTTTCTGAAGCAGTTCTGGAAGACCTCATTTGTGAGTGTCTTTAGTTGTGCTGTGGTGGCTACCTCAATGTCCTGAATCGATGCAAAATGTTTACCTTTTATGGTCATTTTGACTTTTGGGGAGAGCCAGAAATCACATAATGCCAGATCCGGTGAATAAGGTAGATGAGAACACACCATAATGATTTAATTTGACAGAAATTGCTGTACCAGAAATGATGTATGACATGGAGCCTTTCTGTTGTGATCACAAAATATGGTGAATGCTGCTGCCGGTGCCATCCAATGGAAAGGCAGGGATCTACAATATGGGAAGAGGGACATCGAACCTTTTTAACAGTGTGTGATAAGTTTCAACTTGTTCAGTGCAGTCAGTCAGGTGTGAGCTATGGTTGAGAGAAGGTGTGTTTTAAATCACCCCCATCACAACAATACTTCGTGTCACACATTGCTTCTGGTATACTGCAATTTCTGTCAAATAAAAACATTACGGTGTGTCCTTATCCACCTTATTCACCGGATCTGGCCCGTGAGACGTCTGGCTCTTCCCCAGAGTCAAAATGACTCAGGACACTGAGGCAGCCATGACAGTACAACTAAAGAGGACTTCTGAAACTGTTTCAGGAAGTTACAAGAACAATGGATAACTGTGTTCCAAGTGATGGGGAGTATTTTGAGGGGGATTAATGACAATGTGTCTTTTACTGTAATAATTTTTTAAAAATTTAAACATTCACCATATTATTTGATCACCCCTTGTATAAAGAAATGTTCATAACAAGCTCTAGTGAGATGAGAGATGGAATGAAATTTTAAAAAAAGTAAAATTATTAGAAACATTGTAGACTTTATTTTAATTTGTTATTAATTTAAAAAAAGATCTTTTGTTTTTTTCTTAGAAATATGGTATGGAAGGAAATGTACAGATCTCTGTGTAGTTAGCACGTAGAGTTACCATTAGAATTTTTCTCCCCCAACGATTAAGAGCTTTAATTAAAATATCACCTGTAATCTCACCACCCAGATATTATAACCATTATAACATTTTGATATGCATCCTCCTGAAAGATGCATGTGTCCACATATAAATATGTTGAATATTTTAAAAAGCAATGGGATCACACTGTAATACCTGTTGAAAGCTTGGGATATGCCAGCCACTGCTCTCAGGACTTTCTTTTTACTTAAACATAACATCAAATGGACATCTTCCACTTCAATATAGATTTTCATGATTAATAAGGTGTCATAATGTATGTACTCAATCCCCCCCACTGATGAGGTTGTTTCACATTTTTAGCTATACATCTTTGTTCATTTATTCTATTATCTTTCATAATTTATTTCTAGAAGTGGGATTTCTAGGTTCGAGGCTTTTTTTGCATGTAACATTGTGATCCACAACGAGAAAGATTCTAAGTGAATATTCCATACACATTGGGCTCAAAGGGCTGGTAAACTAACCTTGAAGTTGGACTCACGTGTCACTATTGCCACCTAGTGGCACCATCTCTGAATTGTAGTAGCTACACTTTGAGATGCATTCAAGAACACTTGAGAGAAGGATCTTGAGCAAAATGTTCTCAATTTTTCACTATTATAAATAATACTGTAATGATAAAATTTGTTCATATTTTAGATCACTTCCTTAAGGAATAGCTTCATAGAAATTCTATACATTGTCAAAAGATAAAAACATTAAACGTTTTTTTCATTATGAATGTAAGACAGTGTAAATGTAATAAAGAATGAAATTATATTAAACAAAAATAAAGTGACATACAATTTCATTAGCCAGCAAAACCACTTTTTAGGGACCATTTAGGTAAATTTTATTTTAATATTTTTACAAGTAAAATTAATGTTATAGGCTGCTTTTTTTTTAACTTGACTTTTTGGGGGGTTATAGTTTACTGATCTGACTTCTTCTTGGAACCCTTAAAATCAGAAACTTTGCCTTATTTACTGAAGAAATAGTTTCAGTAATTTAAAATTTGGTGATTATTTCAGGCTATTCTTATCTTTGTTCTCCCTCTTCTGTCTTTCTTTTCCCTTATGTCTTTCTGTCGTCAGGTGGAGTAAGAGACAAAAAGACCCCTCCAAATGAGTTTAATTAGAAAACTTGCTGTAAGAGAGAAGTCAGCAGCCAAGCAATTCAGTGTGGAGAGCACTGGGCTGGTGGTCAGGAAAACCAGGTGTAATCAATAGGTTTTAAGGTCACCCTTTAACCAACCCCTTGGTTTCCTGTTGTGTAAAACAAAGAAGCTGGCCTCTAGGAGCCTTTGCAGCTTGAACCATCCGGGAGTTTATAATCCTAATGTCTACATGGGACTGACTCACAGGTAAGTGAGAGTGAAGACAGAGGCAGATGGGTGAGAAATGAGGCACCAGAAGAGAAAGGGAGAGGCAATGCCAGCTGCATGGCTGTTTGATCTGTGCAGTGCCACAGGACCCAGCTTGGTGTAGAAGGGACATGAGCTTGGTTTAATGTTCTGCTTTGGCCATCTTAAAAATTTTAAATACTTTTTTTTTTTAAAGATTTTATTGGGGAATTTGGGGAGGGGAACAGCGTTGGGGAATCGGGGAAGGGGAACAGACAAGTTGCTGTCTTTTTGTTCTTCAGTCTAGTTGTGGAGGATGTTGCTTCACTGGCCCATGTTGGCAATCATCATTGTGCTCTTCCTGGATGAGGCAGATAGGTCGCCGGCCTCTGGATGGTCACTCATCGCGTCTATTGGCAGCTCACACTGGCTGCCGGCCACTCACGCTGGCTGTCTGCCACTCACTGTAGCCTATGGCAGCCCACTGCAGCAGGGGCTGCAGCCTACACCGTCACCGGGGCTTGCACAGTCCAGCTCCAGGTGGAGGTGTTGTTAGCTGTAGAGGGCAGTGTCACTGGCCCTCATATGTGGGATCTGAACCGGGGCCGCTGGCATCCCAAAACCAGCTCTTAACCAATGCGCCACTCAGCCGGCCCTTTAAATACTTTTTGAACAAAGGGACGTCATATTTTCATTTAGAACTGGACCTCACAAATTATTAGGTGGTCCTGGGTAGCGGACAGGCTGGAGGTCAGGAGACAGAGAGAAGAGACTTGTGGCTTAGATGGGAGAAAGAGAAGGATGTGAAAAGAAAGGGGCTTGGTACCTCTCCTCCCTAGTCGCTCCCACCCTAGGTGTTGAGTCCCCAGAGTTCCCTAACCCCCCACAAAGTGCTCCACCCATTTACCTGAATTCTGGGGTTCCTATCAGTCTCCTTCATTATGCCACAGCCCCAAATTAGCTCTACTTTCCAGTGTCTACTGTTTTCCCCTTCACAGAAAATTATTATGTCAGAGAACATTTATTTAGAGTAGTTTTTTCTCTTTCTGTGAATTCACCATAACTCACCTTAAATACACTAAATATTTTGAGGTTTAAGTTTATATCTAATTTGCCCGACACTTATACATAGGCCTGCAGAATAGGAAAATTCGAGAATATCTATTAAGTGTGTGTATCTTGGGTGAGGGTAGAGAGTGGCTACCTTTACCTACTCCCACTCAGGTGTTCTTTTTACATCCCAGACACAAAAAAGCCATGACAGAATGCAAAGGCATTCTTTCAAGAGAATTTGTGGCAGCTCATTCTTTGCAGAGAGAGTAAGGCTGTGGAGGTTGGGCGACAGCAATCTAGAAATTAAAGTAGGGCTAGAAAGAAATAAAACATAATATCTAAATTTAATCAGTTGTCTTTAACAGATTTCCCAGACATTTAACTCTCAAAGCTGAATTGACAGATTACTTCTTGGCATTAGGAAGAATTGAGGGGTAACTTACCATGAGGTAATTTAATAAGTATTTATCAATCTTAACATGCCAGGTACTGTTATATGAGCTTTAAATATATTATTTCATTTAATCCTCACAATAACCCAGTGTGGTGAATACAGTTACTGGTTTCATTTTACAGATGAGGAAACTCAAATACTGAGATTAAAAATGTATCTTAGGTCTCAATAGTGGAATCAAAATGCAGAGAGTTTTCTGAGGGCAGTGAAAGTGATCCTCACTGGAAAATGGAAACAGCTAAGTTCTCATTTACTTGACTCATTCCTAGACATAAGCAAAATGACTTATCTGAGCCTTCAAGGCCCTACTCCCTGCACTGAGTGTCCCCTGACACTATGTGCCTTGTCTAGATTTGGGGGCCTGGGGGCGAGAGTTTACTTAGACTGCTCATCTTAGATTCTTAGATTTCCCCCATCTTGTGTCTCATCTCTAACGGGAACAGATAGAACAAGATGGTGCATAATGGGAGTTCATTGTAATGTCTCTATTTCCACTAACCTCTAACTGAAATTTAGTGTTCCCTTCAATGACAAATATAGGCCATACACCACAGTTGTGTTAGCAGTATCTGAGACTTTCTTATCAATAGAAATCACAGATGTTTTCATTCACATTATGGTAGTTGTAGAAATATGCAAATATCATTTACTCCCTTCACAGCTTTGAAATTATAGTAGTTACGAGACTTGTTATTTAATACATATTAGTATATCACAAAAATTTAAATATTTTGTAATTATGGTGAAAATTACAACATAAAATTTGCTATTTTAGCGTTTTTAAAGTACAATTTAGTAACATTAATTATATTCACCCTGTTGTGCAACCTTCACCATGTCTGCAAAATATTTTGATGGCTATCTTTTATTTTATTTTATTTTATTTTATTTTTTTTGAGGGCAGTGTCACTGGCCCTCATATGTGGGACCTGAACTGGGGCTGCTGGCTTCCCAAACCAGCGCTTAACCACAGCGCCACTCGGCCGGCCCAATGGCTATATTTTAATGTAATAGGTTTCTCTGTGATTCTATTTGTTTATACTAATATTATACATTTAAAAGGATTAGTCACAGAAGGTGTTAATATGCTTCACCAGACTTCTGAAGGGCTCTTGGAAACAAAAGATTAAGAATCCTTGATCCATAGAGTCTTTTCACTTTTAACATACTGTGATTATATGATTGTAAACCAACCAATCTTTCTATTAATAAATGGGGATTATAATGTTTCTCTGGTACCTTTGGGGATCTCCACGTGACAAAGTTTTTGTAAATGCTGTAGGATACCCAGAAGGCACCGCGCATTTCCTTCAGCACACCATTAATGTTTCTGGAAAGACTTCGGAATGTCAACCATGCCCAGGAGGCCTAGGACTTAGAGGAGGGGAAGGACAGACAATAACCAAAATTAAAATGTGCATTATATAGCATATAGTGAGATACATTTTGGGAAAAAATGAAGTAGGGAAGGGAGACAGGGAATGCTGTAGGGGGTGGTTTGGAGTGTAAAAATCAATAAGGTGGCCAGGGAGAGCCTTACTGAGAAGGTGACATTTGATTTAAGATTTAAATGAGTTTGAAGAAGTGCACAGTGCAGACATCTGAGGCTAGATATACCAGGCAAAGGGAGCAGTGCAAAGGTCCTGAGGTAGGAGCATACCTGGCATGCTTAAGAAACACCATGAAGGCAAGTGTGGCTGGAACAGAGGAGTGAGGTGGAGACAGCTAGGAGATGACAAACTGGTTTTTAGGGCACTGGGCTTTTTACTTTGAGTAAGATGGGAAGCTACTGGAGGGTTTCAAGTAGCGAATAAAAATATCTGCTTTAAATTTTTGCAAGATCAGTAGGAAGAAAAGGCTAAAAGTGCAGAGATTAGTAGAAGACTGTTGCAATAATTCAGGAGAGGTGATGGTGGCTCAGACTATGATGGTGATGGTGGAATGGACAAGAAGTTGTCAGATTCTGCATTTATTTAAAGGTGGAGCTGATGGGATTTGCTAACGGATGGGATGTGGGGTGTAAAAGAAAGAGAGGAATATGTGGGGTTTTGGAACAAGCCACCCCAAGTGGTGTGTGTGGATTGTTTTGAGGTAAAGGCAACTGAGACCCTGCGAGCTCAAGAGAAACCTTACCTATCTACAAGAATTTAAATTAGAAGCTTGGTCCACGATAAGAGTTATCACCAGAAATGACTTTTCCCTAGCTATATGAGAAGGCAAACGACTGATTTCAGAGTGTGTGTTCTCCCTGCAGTGACCATGCATCACCTCATCCCTAGCTCGGGATGTCTTATACGCCTCAATCTGCCTTTCTACCTCTGAACCTCTTGTGCATATGGGGTCTCTGTCTCAGGTCTGCAGAGTTCCCATACATGTGTATGTATTAAATGTATTAAATGTATTAAATTAAATTATTTTCTCTTGCTAATCTGTCTCATGTCTATTTGATTATTAGACCAGCCAAAAGAAACTTGAGGGTAGAGGACGGTTTCTTCCTCTTCCACAATTCCAAGCCTTTTGACTTGAGAGATGCGAAAGATGGAGGCAGTTATTTGATGGGTGTCTACTTTATGTGAGGTAAGAGTTAAACCTCTGGGAGACAACAGTGAATGGAGTAGAGTCTCAGCCTTCAGGCAGTTTACAGCCCAGTGGGGAAAGGCAGAAAAACAGGCAGCTATCCCACTATCAGAAGCTTGGGAGTGACTCCTTGTACAATCTTGAAAATTACTGGATGTCCTTGTGTCTCTTGTCCTCATTTGTAAAATGTAGATAATAACGTTACCTGTAATGAGTAACTGTGCTGAATAAACAAAACAAAGCATGCAAAGCACTTAGCACATAGTGCTTGGGACATAGTAAATGGAAGCTGTTATTCATCATCATCACACATTGGCAATCTTTGGGTGTAAACTTTATTTGGTCCCTGAAGGGCAACTCTATTTTCTAATTATAATTCTTTGGTTAGAATTTCATGAGTTGAACATTAAGTTTCTTGCAACTTGTCAGTTGATAGATGTCAATATGCTAAAATAGGAGAAGCTTCTGAAATAGGAACTGATTTATATTTTTATTGTGATTCAAGTAATTATGGGGCATGGAAGTATAGTGGAAAAATATCACAGGAATATGTTCTACCTTACTGGATTTAAAACAAAACCATAAGTAGCATATGCAATTTACAGTATCATTTCAAATGAATTCATGCCATAAGGAATATCCCTTTCATCTATTCTGCTTAGAGCCCTTTGGTGGTATTATTTCAAGGGGTTCAGACTTCTGGATTTGATAGTTTAGTAAATGATCTGTTGATCTTTTCAGCAAAGAGGAGTTGAATTTTAAATATTAATTTAATTAAATATAGCTTACAACAAACATTCAATTGTTGCAGTACTGTCTTTGAAAGACATTGTTGTTGTACACCCAGATATAATCATACTAGACCCTGGTTACTGTTCATACAGCAACTGAGAAAATAAGGGAGGAAAATGAGGAAGAATTTTTTCTGCCAGAGGTCCAGAGCTGCAAAGATCCTCATTTCTTAATTCTTTTTTTTCTGAGTTTTTACTAATTATTTATTGTAGGAGAATTTTACATAAATGCAAAAACCCTTCATCATGTAACAACATCCTTGTAACACTTTAAATCATTTTTCATTTTTACATGTATCTCTTTTTCATTATGTATTCTTTTTTAAAAATTAGTTTCAGGTGTACAACACAGTGTAATAGTTATACTTTTTACCCCCCAAGTGACTACCCCCCTCCCCCAATCCGCCACCCCACTCCCCCCCTGATATCATACATATCTATTACAATTCCATTGACTCTACTCCCCACACTATACTCCACATCCCATGACTATATACATATTCAATTATAGTTGACATACAATATTATATAACATCAGCTTCAACTGTATAGTGCTATGATCAAGCCTCTACCCTATCCATGAAGTGGTGTTCCTAACAAGACATGTGACCATCTGACACCTTACAAATTATTTACAACATTAATTATATTCCCTGAACTGTCTTTCATACCCTTGTAGCAATATTGTAGTTACCCATTCATGCTGTCTAATCCCTTCCCCTTCTCCCTCATCCCCATCCCCCTCCCAACTAGTAACCATCAGGTTTTCCTCTATATCTATGAGCCTATTTCTGTTTACTTTGCTCATTCATTCAGTTTTTTAGATTCCACATATAAGCGAGATCATATGGTATTTGTCTTTCTCCGACTGACTTATTTCACTTAACATAATAGTCTCTAGGTCCATCCATATCATTGCAAATGTTACGATTTAATTCTTCTTTGTAACGGAGTAATACTCCATTGTATAAATGTACCACAGTTTCTTAATCCAGTCTACTGATGGGCATTTTGGTTGTTTCCAAGTCTTGGATATTGTAAATAGCACTGCAATAAACATAGGGGTGCATATATTTTTTCAAATTAGTGTCTTGGTTTTCTTTGGATAGATACCCAAGAGTGGAATTGCTGGGTCATACAGTAGTTCCGTTTCCAGTTTTTTGAGATATCCCCATACTGATTTCTATAATGGCAGCACCAATCTGCAGTCCCATCAACAGTCAGCTCGCACTCTTGAGCGAGCTCTTAACCAACTGAGCCACTTGGCTGGCCCAACTCCTATGCATTTTAAAGACTAACTCAGGCATCAAAAAGCCTTCTGTGATTTCTTTAGAATTCAGTGCTGTCCAGCAGAACTTTCTGCAACAGTGGAAGTATTCTATATTTATACTGTTTTGTATGGTAGCCATCAGCCACATGCGGCTTTTGAGTACTTGAAATATGGCTAGCATGACTAAGGAACTGAATGTTAAATTTTACTTGATTTTAACTAATTTAAATTTAAGTAGTCACATGTGGTTAATGGCTACATGTGGTTAATGGCTACTGTATTGGATAGTGCACCTCTAGATTGAGGTAGGTACTCCTTTTTGTGCTCATAAAATACATTTTGTGTTGCTCTAACTGCGTTTACCTTGTTATGTTACATTTCCTGTTTTTATTTGCCTGTCTTCCCTACCAGATGTTGTCATCATTGAGGGAAAGGATTTGTTTCAACATGGTAGATCCTCAGTCAATGCTGTTGAATGAGTGAATAATGTGGTATCTTCCTGACACTAGCATCTGCCTCTTGGACCTCTATAAGCTCAGCTACCTGATTGGGCTTTACCCTCAGGCCATCAACTAGGTCTGACTCTCTTCTGAACTCATTTAATTCCTGTTGAACTTGCACCCATGTAGCTGACTTTCTTGGCATAGCAACTCACTCTCTACTTCCCTTACCCCTACCTAGAGTAGCATACAAGACTCTACATGGATCATTATTTAAGGTAATCATCTATCCCTCCCTAGACTGATATATTGGTCTCCTTTAATCTTCTGGATTCATGCATCTATATGCTGGTTCCTACAGTTATACCCCTTGACGTTATGTACATACAGCCCTATTTTAACCTATATCATGAGCCTGCATACATTTGGCCTGGTTCTGGTCCTCTCTCAATCTTTTTCAACTTGCCACCTCTGAAGAATTGAGCTTGACTCCCTGGTTCATAAGATATACACATTTTTTTTTTACCATCACTTTGTCCTTACTTTCAATATAGCTATGCCCATTCAAGAGGTTCCTTTAAAACTTGATCTTGTAATTAGCATAAGTCTCTCTTGTACTCTGGTCATTTTACTTAACTGTAAGATTTAAAATAAGCCAGGTAATTAGCTGAGTGGAAATTATATGTATTGTTCACTCTTTGTTCTTTCAATAACTAAAAATATATTTAATAAGTATCCAAACTGAATATTAAATGACATTTTATATTAATGATCATATAATTTTCTCCTTTATTTTTCTCATGGGGTGACTTAAACTAATTGATATTCAAATATAAACTAGTCTTATTTTCTTGGAATAAATCCAATTTGGATGTGAATGTATTATCCTCTTATAACTGCACTTGGTTAGCTAATATTTTGTTTTGGATTTTTGTATCTGTGTTCATAAGAGAGACTGGTCTATAATTCTTCTTGTAGTTTTGTCTAGTTTTGGTATCATGGTCATGAAGGCTTGATAAAATGCAGCTGGAGTACAAATACTCCAGCTGTCTTGCTGCTTGGGCAAGATAACCCTGGAACATGAGGTATTCCAGACTTCCCCTATGGACTCAAGGCCCAGATATTCACAGTGACAACTTGTGTGATAACCAATCATTTTTTTCATCTGCTTTCCCTTCCTCATCTCATTTCCCTACTAATGTTTCCTGGAATCACCTCCTTACAGTCAAATCCTTGTCTTAGAATCTGCTTCTGGAAGGAACACAAACAAAGACAAGATCATGGGCTCTCAATTCTTAACTTTTTGGTAGCTTTTGGATGCCTTCAAACAGATATGTATTGTGTTTTATCCAACTTTCTATTGGGTCATTGGAAAAGTCATGACTTATTTTTGCAACAGATGACACTAGTTCATTTTTGGAAGTACTAGAGTCATTCACATCTATGTTATTGCTATGTCATTTGACAGCTGACAGTTCTAGCTTCATTCTAAAAAAAAAATTGAGCGATTTGGTTGAGTTTTGGATATTTTACAATAAATTGAAGATGGAAGACCAAACTGTGCATTTCTGCTATATTTTACTGTTTACTTCCATAAAGGGAAAAACGTGTGTCAAGCTTGTGAAAAGTTGCATAAAAGTTACGGTGAAATGCGCTTCACAAGAATGTCAGTGCCAACTATGGTTCACGAAATTTCATGCTGGTGATTTTTTTTGGTAAACAAAAATAGGTTTATTGAAAGAAACACAATAAATAAAGGATGGTCCTGATGGCGTGTGGGTGTGGGGAGAGAGTGACCTGTGAATAAATAAAATTGGGTAAACAGTTTGAAGCACAGGCGAAACGGGTAAGGGGGAACAAAAGTACAAACTTCCAGGTATCAGATCAGTAAGTCCTGGCAAGTGTAATGTACAGCATGGTGATTACAGCTAATAATACTGTGCTGCATATTTGAAAGTTGCTAAGAGGGTGGATCTTAAATTTTTCATCACAAGAAAAAAAACTTTGTAACTATGTATGGTGACGGATAGTAACAAAACTTACTGTGGTGATCATTCCCTGATATATACAAATATAAAATCATTACGCCATACACATAAAATGAATACAAGGTTATATGTCAATTATATCTCAATAAAAATAAAACAGAGAAAAGTGTGAGCAATGGTTAGGAGCTTGTACCCCAAGGTGAGATAGAACTGGGTGAACTCTCATGCTGGTGATTTTGATCTCAATGACACTGCTTGGTCAGGGAGGCCCACCAAGGTTGATGACGACAAAATAAAGGCATTGATTGAGTCAAACCCACATTATACGACACGAGAGATTGAACATTCATCATTCAAGCATTCACGACTATCTGAAGAAGCTAGGATACATAAGCAAGCTTGATATTTGGGTTCCGCATGAACTCAAAGAAGTTCATTTGACACTGCGTATAAACATCTGTGATATGCTCATTAAACGTGAGGAAAATGATCCTTTTTTGAAGCGACTGATAACTGGTTATGAGAAGTGGATTGTTTACAACAATGTGGTGTGCAAACGGTCTTGGTCCTGACATGATGATTCACCTCAAACGACATCAAAAGCAGACATTCATCAGAGGAACGTTATGCTCTCAGTGTGGTGGGATTTTAAAGGTGTTGTGTCTTTTTGAACTCCTACCAAGGAACCAAACAATCAATCCAAAAGTGTACTGTTGGCAATTGGACAGTTTGAATGAATCCATTATCCAGAAACGTCCAGAGCTTGTTAATTGTAAAGGTGTTCTGTTCTATCGTGACAATGCGAGACCACACACAAGTTTGATCACCCGTCAAAAATTATTGGAGCTTGGATGGAATGTGTTGCCATACCCACCATACTTGCCTGACTTTGTGCCATCAGACTTCCACTTGTTTCTCTCTCTTCAAAACTCTTTGTGTGGTATAATGTTCAATTCAGATGAGGCTGCAAATCAGCACCTTGTTCAGTTTTTCGCAAACAAAGACAGGTCCTTCTATGAACGAGGAATTATGAAGCTCACTGAAAGATGGAAAAAGATTATCAAACAAAAAAGGCAATATATCATTGATTGTACTTTGTTCTTTATATAAATAAATCACCTTTGAAAAACATAGATAAAATATGTCATGACTTTTCCGAAGACCCAATAGTTGTTCTTGGTGAGAGAGTTGGTTAGTTAAAATCTATTCCATCATAACTGAAAGCAGAAATGCTTAATGATATCCTGTTTAAATATTATATATGTAGCTCACAAATGAAACACATACTATATATAATTTGACAACTTTCCTAATAGTTGTATTCAATCTTTAATATTTATGAGTTCTGATTTAAAGTAACCCTGGCAATAAAGACAGCCTTAATCTTTATAATTCACTATGAAGGCTTATCTTGGAGTCAGTTTTCACCCTGAGGAAGATTCATGTTTCTGGGACTTTAGGCCAGTTTGGGGCTCCTCTACTTTTCCCTGTGACCTGTGTTCTCATCCACATGTGGCACTGCCCAGGCTAATTAAAGGTAAGCCTTAGCTTACCCTTCTAGCCTCCTCACTGCCTTGGAAGGTGGCTGTCCTCCCTGATTCCCCTGGATCTCTTCAAAGGAGAAAGGGAGACAGTAGCAATGAATCTTTGGTTCACTCCGACAACAACAAAACCTCCTTTCTCCTGAACAATAAGATTCAGCTTCCACTTTATCTAAAAATAGAAAAACATTTCCATTCTTCACCACTATTGCATCTCAAGCTTCTTCCATATTGCTAAATTTAAATATGATAGCATTTCACTTATTGTTTGAGTTGTCCCTACTAATCAGCAATTTTTGTAAATAGCTCTACTTAACAGGGTCATATGTCTTTCCCAGAATTTTTTTTTTAATTCTTTTATTGTGAAATAAACATTTTTTTAAAAAAAATTAGTTTCAGGTGTACAACACAGTGCAATAATTATACTTTTTACCCCTCAAAGTGACAACCCCCTCCCCCAAATCGCCATCCCAATCCTCCCCCCCATATCATACATATCTATTACAATTCCTTTGACTCCCTTCCACAGTATACTCCACATCCTACTTCGCAGAATATTTTTAAGAACAGTTTTGAAACAATATTTAGCATTTCAAGAAACAGAACATTGTCCTGGTCTCTTTCCTCATGTTTTCCCTTCTCTTCCCTTCCAGAGTAATTCAGCTTAAAAGCCGTTAGTCCGGGTTGAGCAGGTCAAAGATCTTGTTGGAGGCAGGAGGTGTCAGGGACCCAAAATGAGGTATCAGAGCCTGACTGAGTTAAGGTGGATGTGCACACAGGGAGGTGGGCCAGCTGGGACATCAGAGCCCAAGCAGGGTGAGCAGGGTGTATGCATGAGGTGGGATGAGGCCTGGCATGGGGCTCAGACCCTGAGCCAGCTGGGGCACACACTCATATGACAGGGTCATGGCAGCTCAGCACGTGGTGTCAGAGCCCAAGTGAGGTGAAGAAGTCATCTGGGTGAGGGGGAATGGCATCGTGGCACTGGGTGTTGGAGTCCAAGCGGGGGTAAGGGGAGCATTCATAGGGGAGGCCAACCTGGCAGGAGGTGTCAGGGCCTGAGAGGGTGAGAAGGATGTCTTTGTCGACAGGGGATGGTTGTGATGGGATATTATATACAGGGAGTGTTACAATAAGTATATTGAAGATAATGGAAGCAAAGTTTCTCACTGTCAGAGAAGAGAGTTACAAATATGGAAAGGAGGAAAACAGATGAACGCTCTGTTGTTGGTTTGGAATTAGAGATATCACTGTGAGTTCATAGTTATCAATGTACATAGATACATATAGAAATAACTAGAGGGGTGTGTGTGTGTGTGTGCGTGTGTGTGTGTACACATACATTCCCTAGCTCTGTCACTTGAGAGGGCCTGGGTGCAGTACACTCCAATAGCAAGAGCACATATAACAGCTAGATCTTGATTCTAAGTAGCTTTCTCCACTGAAAGGATCCAAGACCTCTTGGAGAAATAGCTGATTCCAGGGCTGAGACAAGAAAAGTACAGGATGAGCCCGAAATATCTTCTTGTGCCAAAGGATACAAAAGCCAGCTTGATAATAATGGATTAAAATCTATTGAATAAAACAGAACAATGAATTAATATAAGTAAATTAATAAAGTGAAATATTAATGAGGAATAGGATATCTGCAGAGTTTCAAGGTACCTCCCTACAAAATACATACTGCAGAGGGGAAAAGTATAACTTTGTAGTGGAGAGGTAGACACCTCCTTGATCTAGTGATGAAAGTTAATTATAATCAATGATACATCCTGACGGGATGCAATGAGAACAATATAGCCTCGCTTCTGTGTTATTCCTGCAAAGATGAAGTATACCTGAATTGAAGCACAAGGAAACATTAAACACACAGAACTTTCTCTCTCTCTATCTCTGTCTTTCTGCATCTTTCTCTATCTTTATTTCAAACACACCTTGGAAGATTTGTTTTTGTCACTGATTTCTTAGATGTGCTAAAATATTTCAACTCTAAAACTTAATCTTATAGAAGTTTTGAAAAGATAAGGCTTCAAACATCCCTTATAACTATCTATGCAGATTATTTATAGAATGTAGTTTTTACAAATCTGCTGAGTCTAAAATTCATTTATGAAACAAATGTTCAAATATTTATTTTTTCAAAAATGAGACAAATGACAAACGTATTGCTTTCACTTGTAAGAAATCAGAGTATCAATAAGAGAAAGTCAATATTGCTCAATAAATGTAAATGTAAATTTTCATACTATAATAACATAATATGCAGCTTAATTAAGTGACTATAAAACCACTAAATCCTTTATTCATACTCTGCACTGTCTGAACCAAAGCCTCAAACTAGCTAGAACCTGTCACAGAATTAAGTCCCTTTTCCCTTTGTAAGTGTGTGACACTGTGTACCTCTCAGATCTCTTTCACTAATTAGACATGATGAATCTAAGACAGTGGCTGAAAATAAATTCTTTGTATATTCATTGGTAGGCCATTTCCACTTGAAATACTTTTTTTTTCCTCTCAAGTTCTCTGAGACACTTACTCCTGATTTCCTTTTTTCTTCATTGATCAGTAGGTTTCTGTTTCTTTTGCTGTTGCCTCCTCCTCCCAGCTGAACTTGAAAGGTAAGAGTGCCTCAGGATCTATCCTCATTCCTCTGCTCTATCTACACTCCCCTGCTAGGTGGTGTCTTCCAGTCCAGGGCTTTATATACTTACTCATAGTATTTAAATTTTGATTGCCAGCCCAGATCTCTTCCCTGATCTCCAAAGTTGTATATCTATATTTTGACTTAACTTCTCCACTTGTATATCTAATAGGCATAGCAAACTTAGTATGACATATAGAGCTATTGATTTTCCCATCACCCCCAACCTATTCTTTGCCTTCACAAGGCCTTCCCCATTTGAGTTAGAAATACCATCATCCGTCATTTTTATTTGGTATCTTTGACTTAAAACTCTGGAGTCCTCCTTCATTCTTTCTTTATTACAATTCACAGTCAATTCATCAGTATTCTCATCCTTGCCCCTAAAATATATCCTAAATCTGACCACTTTTCAGTCTTTCCAATGTTGCAACCCTGGTTCAAAACACCTGGACTATTGATCTTTTGGCCTCGACCCTTTCTCTACGGCAACCAGAGTAATCCTTTTTGAAGCATAAGTTAGAAAACATCGCTCCTCTACTTAAAACACTCCCATAGTTTCCAACAGCAACCAGAATAAAACCCAAACTCTTTATCATGACCTACAATGGCCAACATAATCTGGCCCTTAACAAACCCTTGGACTTCATTTTTTTTTCACTTTCCTCTTGCTCACACTGCTTGTATTAGTTTTCTACTGTAACAAAGTACCACAAACATAAGTGGCCTAAATAATTCAAATTCTACTGTCTTAGAGTTCTGGCTGGAGGTCAGAAGTCCTAAAATCATGATGTTGGTAGGGCTGTGTACTTTCTGGAGGCTCTAGGTAAAAACGTGTTTCTTTGCCTTTTCTAGCTTTCAGACGCCATCTATACTCCTTGGCTTTTGAGTCCATCTTCCATATTCAAAGCAAGCACTGTAGCATCTTCTATTCTTTCTCTGTGACCTTCCTTGCCCTCTTATAAAGACTCTTGTGATTACATTGGATCCGATTGGATGTGATTACAGCTGGATAATTCAGAATAATCTCCCCATCCCAAGATCCTTAATTTAATCACATCTGCAAAGTCACTTTTGCTATTAAGACCACATATTTGCAGATCCCAGGGATTAGATATAGACATCTTTGGGGGGGATGGGCATTATTTATTATTCAGCCTACCACACCTGGCCTTCTTTCTGTCCTCAATCCCACCCAATTTATTCCCATCTGAGAGCTTTTCTGCTTGCTATTTCTTGGCATTCTAACCCAAAGGCCATTCCTTAGAGAGGCCTTCCCTGATCATCTCAGGTAAAGAAGGCTCTTCTCCTACTACCCTTTCTTTTTTTAAAATTTTAATTAATTAATTAATTAATTATTTTAATTAGTTTCAGGTGTACAACACAGTGTAATAGTTATACTTTTTACCCCTCAAAGTGACAACCCCCTCCCCCGATTTGCCACCCCATTTCTCCCCCCCATATCATATATATCTATTACACTTCCTCTGACTCCCTTCCACAGTATAATCTACATCCTGTGACTATCTATATATTCAATTACAATTCTACCCTTTCTTATATTACGCCATTTTATGTTCCCCACAGCTCTTATTTGTTCCTGAAAATATCTGATTCATTGTTAGAGGGGGAACATTTTTTCCTTTACTCCTCTGATTTCCACAAGGAGGGCATTTTTCTCAACACTCCCAGACTTTTGCTTCACCCCTTTCTCCTCCCTACAAATGGGAAGTGGGTTATCTGAGGAGTGAGTTTGAGGAGGAACTGAAGTCTGAGCGGCATAGGCCTTTCTGCTGCCTTCCCTTTTGGGATCTGCCTGCCTGCAGAGAATAGTTGTTTCCAGTTGTTTCAGCCATGTATAAACAGTAAATGCCCAGTATCCTGGGGACACCTGCCAGTGGTGATCCAGCATCTTCTGTGACTGGGTGGCTGAGTCTCCAGGGAACTGGGAGTTGAAAGCTCACATGGCTCCTACACCTAAAATCAGATTCTCTGTAACAGCTTTGTTAGCTTTAAAAGTGATATTTTGGTCTCCACATGCGGATTCTTTTCATCTTATTTCTTAATTGGTTCATACCTTGGGCAGGGAAATGGGGTGGTGTTTGTTGGTGTTCAGTCAACTCCCCCAACATTTTTGTACAGTAAAACCTTGGATTGTGAGTAACTTGGTTTGCAAGTGTTCTGTAAGACGAGCAAACATTTCTATTAGGTTGGTGCAAAAGTAATAGCGGTTTTTGCCATTAAACTGCTATTAGTTTTGCACCAACCTAATAATACATTTTAACTTGGTAAATGAGTGATGTCTTGCAATATGAGTAGTTTGTTTCTGGAATGAATTATGCTCGAAAACTGAGGTGTTACTGTATTTGAGTTTTTGCTGCTTCTCTTCCCTTCTGAATGGGAGTCCTGGAGAACAGGAAGGATACTGGCCTTTTTCTCTGCCTAGGATATTCTCACCCACTAGGACAGCGCTTGGAACAAAGAATGTGCTCAATGAACCTTTATTTAGTAGATAAATTTCATGTTAAAATACAATCACCACTGACTTGGTTGTGAATTCATTGTAGACTTACTGTGCTATAGGTGAAACTAACTGTAAGAGCAAAGGCAATTTTTTTGTCTGAAGTTGCCCCGATTAACCTACAACTTATTTAAAGGGATAATAATACTTTCCATGGGATGCATTTTTTTTTTTTTTTGAGGGCAGTGTCACTGGCCCTCATATGTGGGACCGAACCGGAGCCGCTGGCTTCCCAAGCCAGAGCTTAACCACCACGCCACTCGGCTGGCCCGTGATGTATGTTTTTTTAAAACTTTACTGGGGAGCAGTGTGTTTTTCCCAGGACCCATCAGCTCCAAGTCAAGTTGTTGTCCTTCAATCAGTCTTAGTTGTGGAGGGCACAGCTGAGCTCCAACTCCAGTCGCCATTTTCAATCTAGTTGGGGGGCAGAGAGGGGCACAGCCCACCATCCCATGCAGGAGTCGAACCAGCAACATTGTTGTTAAGAGCATGTGCTCTCACCATCTGAGCCATCCTGCCACCTGTTGGCAGCTCAGCAGCAGCTCAGCTCAGGCACAGCTCACTGGTCCATGTGGGAATCAAACTGGCAACCCTGTTATTCAGAGCTCACTCTCTAACCAACTGAACCACCCAGCAGCCCCGCATGGGATGTGTTCTTAAAATATGCCTTTACACATTATTAAATCTATTTTTAGGAAGAGTTTTTTTAAATTTTAATTTAAATTTTTTTCTTTTTTTTGAGGGCAGGGTCACTGGCCCTCATATGCGGGACCCGAACCGGGGCCGCTGGCTTCCCAAGTCAGTGCTTAACCACTGCACCACTGGGCCGGCCCCAAATCTATTTTTAAAAGCAGGATATTAGGTGATTTTATTCCCCCACACAACTCATGTTAGCTTGACATCTTTCACAATTAGCATTAAGATTATAATTTCTTGTTAAGTTTAAGATGAGTCAGTATTTAAGATTTCTACCATCACAGGATTTAGTGTAGTCTGGAATGTAAAATAGTACATATTTTGAGATTTTCAGATATTTTATAATCAATTATTTAGCAGTCATCATACAACTACTGTATGCAACACATTGTGCTGGACATGGGCTCACAGAGATAAATAACATACACCCTCAGACAGTGATCTATTGAGAGATAGGGCTATGAAATAATAAATATTAGCACTTACTATGTGCCTAGCATTATTCTAAAGGCTCTTGGATTTTTAAATTTATTTTGAATTTTATTTATTTATTTTTTAAAGATTTTATTGGGGAATTGGGGGAGGGGAACAGGCAAGTTGCTGTCCTTTTGTTCTTCAGTCTAGTTGTGGAGGACACCACTTCATGTTGGTGTTATCATTCCACTCTTCCTGGGTGAAGCAGTTGCTTGTTGGACATTGGGCAGTGGCTCATGGGGGCTCACAAAAGCATAGGCCAGCTGCCAGCCAGCCCCACTGCAGTCTACGCCATCGCTGGCAACTCACAGCAGCCCAGCTCCAGGCCGAACTGTTGTTCACCATCCTAGCTGTAGAGGGTGCAGCGTCACTGGCCCTAATGTGGGATCGAAACTGGAGCCCTACTGCTCAGAGCTGGCATCCTAAGCCAACTCTTAACCAACGTGCCACTTTGTTGGCTCTTGTTTTTTTTAAAAACACATTAACTACTCACAACAACTTGGTGAGTTAGCTACTATAACATTCCCTGTATTTTATTGAACATGTAACAAACAGCCTTGGGAATTATCTTCTGTCCCTTTGGAGAAAAAAGCAGTTTCCCTATACTCAGGGTTCCTCTCTTGTAACCACAGATCATGTGCAGGTGTCATCTGGCTCTTTTTGCATCACCTAGTGGGAACTAGAGCTCAAGGAACCAGCACAAAACATGCTGATACTCTGGCTACTGCAGTTGATGTCAGTAACAAACTGTCCTTTTTGAAAGAAAAATAGCAAAAATGAGGAAGATATTATCAAGAGATAAATCTATAATAGAGCAGTAAGGCCTCCAGGATGCTAACACCCTCCATGTGAACTAAATTTTTGAATTGGGCTAAACCAAATGGTTGCATCTTGATGCAGCTTCTGAAACTGGCTCTGCATCACTGAACTCTTTACTAAGCAGTAAGTTTTTCACCTAGCAATAGAAATAAGCAATCAATCATATATAACACAGTATAAGTCAGCTTGCTAGCACCAATCACAGCTCTTTCAGAATGGCTTGTGTGACCGCTTTGGAAGCCTCCCTTCTTCTGTCTTTATAAATTTTGTCTCTTTCTTTCTCTCTTATAACACAGTTGAGTTTCTACCCTACTCTGTGTTTGTAGCATTGTAATTTGTAAAGACCCCCACATAAAGCTTTTGTTTGCCTTGTAGTTCTTGGTCAAACTTGATTAACACCTTCATCTCTGACCAGAAGTTTTTATCTTCCACTAGCATCCATGAAACTATGGAAGGCTAACTTGCCAGTTTGCAAGTAGGGTAATATCTCAGAGTCCTCACAGTTCTTGATGTTCATGAACAAGGAACTTGAAAGACAGAATGGCTCAATAACTTGCCAGTAAGTAATGGAGGTGGGATCTAAGCTCTTGGAGCATAGGGAACTTGATGACTTCCATTTAAACCATATAAGGTTTGAAGTGCCTTGGATTATCCAACTGGTGTTATATCCAGTACATATTTCGTCAAAATAAAAGGAACCCAGGACATAGATTCACATTTGGGAACCAGTTATATAAACATTGCCAAGATGATGAAGTGGGAATAGGAGATGTACTGTAGATTCCTCTTTCTAGAAGGTTGGCTGTGGAGAGACAGAGATAAGTTGGATGCTACAGAGGGACTTAGAGGAGAGACCACTTATTTATACATTTTTAATTCAGGATAGACTTGAACGTGTAAAAATATTATTGGAAAAGAATGACTAGCAAGAGATTAAAGGTAGAAAAGAGAGAGGGCAAGTTTGATGGAGCAAGATCCCTAAGGAAATAGAAAGTGATAGAACCTACGTCATACCTTTTAAATTGATGTAGGAGAGAAGGAAGGAAAGATGGGTAATGTGATTATATGTGTGTAGATGTGAGAATGGCATAGAAAGTAAAGAGAGCCTTTTTCTAAAATGGGTTAGGTCACTGCTAAGAGGAATATGGGTGGTGCTGGGGCTGGGGGCTCTAGGAGAACAGTGTTGGTTAGAAATAGCTATAGGGGGAACAGAAGATGTGGCTATCTGTAGATCACTGATTCACTATGTCTGGCTTTGCACATAGTAGGTGCTCAATAAAATGAATTGAATTGATGAGTACACACATGTAAAAGAATTCTTGTGCAGCACAAAGGTGTTGATTGAGGTTGGACACCACCTTTCTGCAGAGGCCAGTTTCTGAGATGTTAAGTTAGATAGGGTTATGGGCAGGGAACAGTATCATATTTGGTGGTTGCTTGTAGCCACTCATGGGTAGGGCCCAGTTCAGTTGCTGAGAGATGGCAGGACAGTTGATCCTGGGGCACAGACAGGGCCAAAGTGGGATCAACTGGGATGGAGAAGGACTTGTACAACTTGAGAACTCTCCTTTGACCACTATGGATGCCTAGAGGTTGGAGTCTGGCCACACCTGGATTCTAAGCATATTACAGAGCAAACAAGAATTGTTTAAATCATGATATGATCTGTGAATAAGTGCAAAAGTATGACCTCATTCCAAATGGAATCAGTTTTATTTTTAATACATTTATAGAATTGAGATTCAGGCTTCCAAGAGAATGAGATAAATGGATGAAGGTCAATAAAGGGGTGGGAAAAATAGCTCAAAATGAGCCACAGTGGATTCCATTTTAAAAGAAATGTGTTTGTGGCAAGCCAGAAAAATGATCATAATGGCTGTAAGTTGGGAGGAGTCTTCAAAGGAAGATTCAAGTAACTTTCCATTCCTTGGCAATGTTTTAAATTTGGTTATATCTGACACCAACAGAGGAGGGAGAATGCCAGCCCATAATTCTAAAACTAAATTAAAACTGCTCTTGAGGCACCTGATGATTTTGATCTTGGAGAGTAATTGGTTTTTGTTTCGGTTCACAAACGTCAGCAAGACAGGGTGGAAAAGCACTGACCTGCAGCAGAGCATTAGCCTTCTAAGCAGTGGGTCTTAGTTTCCATGAGTGCAGTTTAGAAAAAAAACCCTATCAGCCTTCTGCATCTAAACTGAACTATGCTGTACAATTTAAATGTACACAAACCTCTACATGCATTTGGCAGGTGTCCAAGGACACTAGCAGCTCATGGTCTTGATTTATAGTGAAGAATGGTGTGATAGTACATCCCAAGAGAACTATTTATAAGACACTAGTGCATGTCATTTTCCTTAACTGTCATCTAATTGATTTCGATGTTTTGGGGCTCTGCCATTTATTTCAACATTAAATTATGGGTTTTTGAAACTAGACCATTGTGCCTGGCCATCCAGTGGTTTCCTATTACTCACCTGCCACTGCTGGGGAAAGTCATTTGAGGAAATGTAATGAGATCACTGGGGCAACCCCTTTTCAAGGCTAATTATTCCAGCACACTCTGTATTGCACTGTTATTTTTAACTTCCTAACATTAGCATTTTTCTTCCTAAGGTGACTTGAGTCCACTCAATTTCCTTGACTGTCAAATGCAAATTGTGATTTTATTTTTTTTTTATTTCCTGGGAACTTATAATCCTCATGTCCAGCCTCATTTTCTCTTTTTTTATTTTCTTACAGAGGAGATATTAAATCTGATTCTGCAAGATGACATTGCAAGAGTAGGCTGGACACATTTTCAAGTGGCCTGACCTATGGAGGGGAAGGCTGTTGGGAACGGTGGCTTCCATTCAGTAGGGTCACAACCCCTTAACTCATCTTTCTGCTCTGCCCTGACCCTTCTCCAATCTATTCTTTTTTTTTTTTTTTTTTTAAAGATGTTATTGGGGAATTGGGGGAGGGGAACAGCGTTGGGGAATCGGGGAAGGGGAACAGACAAGTTGCTGTCTTTTTGTTCTTCAGTCTAGTTGTGGAGGATGTTGCTTCACTGGCCCATGTTGGTATCATCATTGCACTCTTCCCGGATGAGGCAGATCGGTCGCTGGTCTCTGGATGTCGCTCACCGCGGCTACTGGCAGCTCACACTGGCTGTTGGCTGCTCACGCTGGCTGCCGGCCACTCACTGTAGCCTATGGCAGCCCACTGCAGCAAGGACTGCAGCCTACACCATCGCCGGGGCTCACGCAGCCCAGCTCCAGGTGGAGCTGTTGTTAGCTGTGGGATCCGAACGGGGGCCGCTGGCATCCCAAAACCAGCTCTTAACCAATGCGCCACTCCGGCCGGCCCTCCAATCTAGTCTTAATCCAGTGGCCAGGGTGATTCTGGTGAGACATCAGTGAGTCATATCAGTCCTCTACCCCAAACCCTACCAGATCTGTCGTCCCACTCCATGCTCACCTCCACTTCTTTCTGCTTACTCACTCTGCTTCCCCATGGACTTTCTTACTGTTCCTTGAACACACCAGGCATACTCCTGCCTCACAACATTCCCCAGATATCCATATCATATGCTCTCTCACATCCTTAAAGTCATTATTCAGTGAGACCCTCAATGACCATCCTATTTTAAATTGCAAGCCCCTCCCCAGTCCCCACCTGGAATTCCCTCTTGCCTGTCCTTGTTACTGTTCTCCATAGCATATGTCACCATCTATCTTATTATACACATTTCTTTTTTATTTTTTTCTTGACTGTTTCTCCCAATTAGCATCTAAACTCCAAGATGGCAAGGCATTTTATTTATTGCTGTATCCCTAGAACTTAGAAGAGTGTCTTGAATGTATCAGTAAGTGTTGCCTAACTGATGACTCGTTTCAGGAAGCCTACCAATGCTTTATAAGGTCATCTCTTAATAGTGTCTGGAGTATCCCTTATCCAGGGTGTGTGGTGGTAGCCTTCCACAAATAGAAACCACAAATACCCATAACCACCACAGAAAAGAAACACAGAACAATGCAATGGGTTTTTAATGTATGTCTTCATTTTTGAACCCTTGAAAAATAGGTCATTCATGGTCTTTCCCATATAATTAAGGACTTCATTAGTACCATTAGCAAGTTATTAGCAGTGACTTGGAATTAAGTATGTGTGTCATAATCTTTCTCCAAATAAAGGAAACTAATAGCTCTGAAAGATATCTTCAATTGAATTGGTTCAATTTGGTTTTACGTTTTGCAGAAGTGATTTCTCTGCATTGGGGGACAATTTTTCAACTCACCCAATATTTATTTAGCATCTTCTATATCCCAAGCAACAATATTATGTTTGTAGGTTTCATTTATTAACTTCTGTTAACAGTCTTGAATTGGAATATATGGTTTGTAATGAACCAGGCTCTTGGTAAAGGTGTTAATTATTTTTCCTTTTAAGAAGCCTCAGGAGGTCACACCTGTTAGAAACAAGACAACAGGCCAAAAAATATAGCTGATTATGTCAGAAACTGAGACTTAACTTAATTACAGTCGTGGCTCTCCAGAAATAGAATCTGAAATCAGTCTACAGGAATGGCCTGATCAGCACTAGTTAGGTAATCTGCCTGATAGACCCCTGCCATCCCCTAAAGGAAAGTGACCCTGCAATAACCAACCTGCCTTTTGGCTAGTATCAATTCCTTATTCCCACCCCTTTCTGCCTATAAGAATCTTTCATGTTATACAGTTCCTCAGAACTCATTTCTATCTGCTAGATTGGATTGTGCACAATTCATGAATCATTGAATAAAGCCAATTAGATCTTTAAAATTTACTTAGTTGAAATTTTTTTTAGAAGACTTTTATTGGGGAATTGGGGGAGGGGAACAGCGTTGGGGAATCAGGGAAGGGGAACAGACAAGTTGCTGTCCTTTTGTTCTTCAGTCTAGTTGTGGAGGACGTTTCACTGGCCCATGTTGGTATCATCATTGAGCTCTTCTCGGGTGAGGCAGATCGGTCGTCGGCCTCTGGATGTCGCTCACAGCGGCTCTTGGAAGCTCACACTGGCTGCCAGCGGCTCATGCTGGCTGCGGGCCACTCACTGTAGCCTATGGCAGCCCACTGCAGCAGGGGCTGCAGCTATGCAGTCCCCGGGGACACAGCAGCCCAGCTCCATCTTAGCTGTAGAGGGCAGTGTCACTGGCCCTCATATGTTGGACCCGAATCGGGGCCGCTAACGCCCAACCACTGTGCCACTCAGCCGGCCCTGAATTTTGTTTTTTAACACACCCTTTGAGAGACATACAATTCACTCTCCTGGGTAATGTCTGGCTCTTTGCTAAGACCCAGCCTTAGTCTCCAATGTTGGTCTTACTTGCACCAAATTTCCAAAGAAACTGACAGATAGGATTTCCCCAGAGTAGGTTCTACTGTTCTGTGCTCTATTCAGTCTTTTGTGGGGATATATAATCCCTATATTATAATAGGTAATGTGTATATATCTATAGATAGATAGATAGATAGATAGATAGATAGATAGATAGATAGATAGATGGATAGACGGATAGATAGATAGATAGATAGATAGATAGATAGATAGATAGATAGATAGATAGATAAAGTAGCACTCTTTTTCATCAATTTACTCATTACTCTTTCAGGGACTAGTGGGTTCCAGCTGTGGGTTGCATTCTCTTCTTAACCATAATCAACACGTATTTTCTGATTTAACTTTCATTTATTTTTTTATTCTAGTGTAGTGGTTAAGCATGTGTGCCAAGTAAAAATTTCAGAACATTAAAAATATAACTCTCATACAAATATAGAATGTACATATGTCACAGATTTAATTATATCATTAATGAGGGAACCGACAGGATGGTAAGCCTGGTTTAAAGGATTACATTCGAGACAGAAGTATTTATAGTCACTGAGAAGAAAGATTGCTGGAATGAGTTTGCTAAATTAGATAGGAAACTGGCTAATCTCCTAGTGAACAATAAAACTACCTTTGGAGTTTATTTTCCGCTAAAAAGAAACTCGTTTGCATTGCTATAGGTCAAGAATCATTTGAATCACTGTCAGCTTTCTACAAGTTAACATCTACCCTTACAGAAATGTAGAATATCCTAATCAATCTAAAGAGTGAGTCATTAGGGTAAACCTCCTAGAGAATAGGATAATTCTGGAGTGGGTCTGTAATATTTCAGTATCACTTTGAACACTCAGGTAGCCATCCATTTGTCTGTTTCCAAGATTGGGTCCTTATGTTTTAACAGCTGTTAGGTTGCTTGAATTCAAATCCTGGTGCCAAGACTTACTAGCTATGATGTTTGTGAAGTTATTTAACTTCTCTGGGCCTCAGTTTCATCATCTGTAAAGTGGGAATAACAGTAGTTTCTACCACAGTGGATTATTGTGCAGTGCCAATGAGCTAATCCTTGTGAGGAGAATAGTGCCTCGTATGTAGGAAGTGCTCAATAAGGCTCAGCTACTACTATGTACGTGGACATTAGGCTGAACTATAGGAAATCAGGGAAAAAGCTGTGTGTCCTGTAGGTCAGGGCCTTGTTAAGGGGAGAGCTGTGACCCTAAGGCAATCACAGAGTTGGTTTAATGGTCAGAGAGAATTCATTTAGGAGTTGCAGGGAACTACCAGCTTCAGTCAGGGATCAGCATGGCTACTGGCGGTCCAGAGCAGAGTCTTGATGGAGGCAAAGATGGGGGCCCACGTGAGTGAAACAAGAGGTGGAACAAATGGAAAAAGAGAGCTGAGGGCCTGGTGTCGCTCATGGGGGTTGGGGGCTATTGAGTCAGTAGACATTTAACGTTTTCCTTTCCTCCTTCAAGTCCTCTCTTTCTTCATCTGTTAAAGCCTCCATTGCATGCATTAGGCATTCTTCTACTTTTCAATGTTGAATATGATATAGTACTTTTATCATATGAAGAGGGATATGATATCAGATGAAGAGTATTTTTCTACTCTTCGAAGTTGAATATGATATTCCCTACCCTTTGGGAATTCATAGGCCAGCAGAGGAACCAAATGTGACCAATCACTAATAACACATGTACAAAGTGCTGTGTATTATACGAGAGATGTGTCTGCAGAAGGAAGGCTTTTTGCTTTTTCAAGATTGTTCCAGCAGCTGGCTGATCTGGAAGGGACCACAGAAAGGTGTCAGTGGAGCTTATGAATATATTAGAGAAGTGTGGAGAGTGGTGGGTGTTGGGAGTTGAATAGTGACCCTCCTAAAATATACATTGAAGTTCTAACCCTAGAACCCCAAAATGACCTTATTTGGAAATAAGGTCATTACAGATAAAACCAGTTAAGATTATGTCATATTGGGGTAGGGCCCCTAATCCAATGTGACTGATGTCCTTATGAGAAGAGGAAAATTTGGACACAGACATGCATAGAGGGAAGATGATATGAAGCCACACAGGAAGAAAGCCATGTGAGATGGAGGCAGAGATTCGAGTTATGCTGCCATAAACTAAGGAATGCCTGAGGCTACCAAAAGCTGGAAGAAGCAAGGAAGGATCCTTCCATAGAGCCTTTGGAGGGAACATGGCCCTACAACACCTTGATTCCTGACTTCCAGCCTCTAGAACAGTGAGAGAATAAACTTCTGTTATTCTAAGCCACCCAATTTGTGGTACTTTGTTATGTTAGCCCAGGGAAGCGAAACAGCTTAGTGTGTAGGTGATGCTATTTGTAACTGTCTCAAAGTTTGCATTTAAAAAAATCTTAGAATAGGGAAACATTGATATAAAATTTACAAAGCACAACTGATGGGGCTCATTTCTGGAATGGTTTGGTCAAAGAGGAAGATCCATGAAACCAAATTGATAAAGAACACCAAGTCACGTTCACTGAAAGCTTGTGATGGTCCACTGCCTTCTAAGTGCTTTATGTGGATTAATTCATGTACCCTTTTAATAGCTTCTATGTCTTATTATGACTTCCATGTTACAGATGAGGAAGCTGAGATATGGAGCAGTTAAGTAAGTTGCCCAAGGTCACAGTTAGTAAGTAACAGCACTGGGATTTAAAAACGAGGCAGTCTGATTCCAGAGTTTGCTCTGAACTGTGACAGTACTAGTCTGACTTGGATTTCAGGATGGGAAAGAGGCATAAAATTGCCAGCAGCATTCTCTCCTGTCCTTTACCCTCACACCCACAGCTGTTCTTTCTGCAGCCACTGCCCTCAAACACTCCCTACCAAACATTGCCTGATGCTGCTGCTCCTCCTCCTCTTCCTAAACGATTTTAAAAAATTAGGTGAAATTCACAAAACTTAGAACGAACCATTTAAAATTGAACATTCTGTGGCATTTAGTGCATTCACAATATCGTGCAACCACTACCTCTATCTAGTTCCAAAACATTTCATCCTTCCAAAATAAAACCCTATACCCATTAGGCAGTCACTGCCCATTCCTCTCCCCCAGCCCCTGGCAACCAACCACCAATCTGCTTTCTGTCTCTATGGATTCACCTATTCTGGACATTTCATATAAATGGAATCAAACAGTATGTGGCCTTTTGTGTCTGGTGTCTTTCAACTAGCATAATGTTTTCAAGGTTCATCCAGCATATATGAATATTTATTCCTTTTGATGGCCTAATAATGTTCTATTGTATGTATATACTACATACAATAGAATTCATGCATTCATTCATTCATCTGAGCATGTGGGTTGTTTTTAACCTTTTGGCTATTGTGAATAGTGCTGCTGTGAACAAAAGTGTACAACTGTTTGTTCAAGTACCTGTTTCTAGTTATTTGGGGGTATATACCTAGGAGTAGAATTACTGGGATCATATATTATTTCTAGGTTTAGTTTTTTGACCTGGTGTCTTTTCTTGTTTCTTATCCTTCCATGTTTATTTCTTATTACAAAACCCTGCTTGGGGAGTGGAGAAGTGAAAAAGCCTGAAACAGGCCAAGGGGAGGGTCAGGATCAAGGAGGGGCTGAGAACACACTCACATTAATCACCATTTATTTCATCTGTCACACTTATTACATGGGATTATTCTCAAGTTTTGGGAGAATAGACTAAAAGTTTGCTCCTTATTTTCAATCATAGACCTTTCAAGCTGGAAGAGACCATTTCTAATTTGGTGAGTTTTCAAAGTTTCCTTGTCCAACTTCTCTCAGGCCTCCTAGGAGGGGGCCCTGGGGTTTTCCCAGCTTCTCCTCCCTTTGACCATATTGGCTCTAATTTTATCTGTTTAACATTTTGAGTTTCTGGGTAAGATTTCACATGGAAAGCAGAGGGATGATAGTTTAACATCTAAACTGTTTTTTTGTTTGTTTCTGGTATTTTGGGTTCTTGACCCAGTCAATGAGCATGGCATCCCCTGGGTTCTTGACCCAGTCAATGAGCATGGCATCCTGTGTTCACGCCTTAAGAGCAAGATGATTCAGAGAAAAAGGAGGGATAAAGAAAGGAGAGTATTCTTGGGTTTTAAATTTAAAACAAACAACAACAAAAGAAAAAACAAACAACAAAAAAACCCCTTAGGCTTCAGAAAGAGCAGATTCCTGTGTGTAGATTAGAGATTTGGGAAATGAGGACAGGCCAAGACCCCTGCTTTGGAAGGACACTCAGCTGGGAGAGAGGGAAAGATAGGGGAGAGTGAATAGGGAGGGAAGTCAGTGGGCCCTGGGTGATGCACAGGCTCTGATAGGTGCAGAGTCAGCACCTAGAGACCATGAGGCTCCCTTAGCACATAAGCCATTGATGAATGGATCACCTATGTTGGTTGTCAAAGGAAGCCAAGTCTCTATTGGAGTGAGTTCTGTGTCCCCCACAAGGAGGAGATTCTGTAACGATTTCTTGATATCTGGTGAAGACTTCATCTGCATGTCATCCAATGACTAGCTTGAGGACCTCCATCTGTGTCCCGATACTTTCTCAGTCCTAGGGCACACGCAGCTGGTAGCCTACTCAATTTCCATTCACCTCTTTTCCCTTGTTATTATATCTCCAATTTGATTCAGGGTGGCAGTGTGCCCATTGAAAAATTCAGAGATTTCTTTCAAGGTCATGTGGATAATTCTGGCCACTGAGGTGTAAATGAAAGGCTTCTATCTTTGACAGGATGAGGCTTCCAGGAAAGCTATTGCTTTCCTAATAAAAATGGACAGACTTAGCTGGCATGGACTCTGCTTTCTTTCTTCTCTCCTTTTCCTGTCTGAAATGGAGACACAATGCCCCCAGAGATTCCCCAGACACTTTGGGACCACTTGTTAAGGATGGCAGAGCAGGGACATAGAAGGAGCCTGGCCCTTGAGCAGCCACATTAGGGCTGCTTTACCTGCTACTCAGTTTCCTTGTTTCATGAGAGAAATGAATCCTTCACTTAATCCACTCTTTGGCTTCTAGAACGTGTAACTGAGTACATTTGTTCCAGGCCCCATGAGTCTTACTCCAGGTGGACAGCTTGCACTGAACATCTGTCCCACATGTATGGGTCGCACCCCGTGATTAATATGTGACATGGTTCTGGGGACCTGGAGAGGTGGTGCAGTTGTGGAAGGGGAAATCTCCTGTACTTGGGTGAGACCAAAGGGAACCCTTTTGCCATCTCCCTAGAGCCAGGACATTGATAGACTATCTCCCTTCCAGTACACAAGAGGATTCACTTAAAAATAGAAAGTAAAATCCTCTGCTTCAGTCTAGCCCTCTCTGATTTTACAAAGGAAGAGAATGAGATTGAGGAACACCTAGGTGATTTGCCCAGAGTCCTACGGGTTGGTGGCTAATGTGAATTGGAAGGAAGGTCTACCCCTTACCCCCACCTTTATCCACCAGCAGAGTGGCTTCAGTACTAAGTTCCTTTATATCTTGTCCTGTTTTCTCCTAATGTGATTAGCTGAATATCTGGCATGCCATAGTAGTGAAATTTGAGGGCTTTTGAATGAAAGTAAACAGGGATTAAACAAATCAAATAATTTACAGGAATTCCAGATGGTAATTAAAAGGATTAATCCTAGTGTTTCTAAATGACAAACAGTTCTCTTAATCTTAATTATTTATTGCTTAATTAAATGTAACAGCCTCATATGTTCTCATATTGTTCTGATTTATTCATCATCAATGTACTTAAGAGAAGTGGAAAACATAAATTAACCATATGTAAATTTCTATATTCATGAGCAGATGCAAGAATAGGAGAGCCCCACTAGTGCGAGGGTACGGGCATGTGCTGATGTGGAGCTCCAATCTAGGGCAACATTGATCTCACGTGACTCTCTTTTTTTTTTTTTTTTTTTTTGAGGGCAGTGTCACTGGCCTCCTATGTGGGATCCAAACCGGGGCCGCTGGCATGCCAAGCCAGCTCTCAACCACTGCGCCACTCGGCCGGCCCATGACTCTCTTGACTCTAAGAAATGGTGTCCTGATCTGGAATTCTAGAGATGAACATACAGTGCTTTTCCATGGAGCACAGTTAACGGAGAATTGGTTGGGAAAACAATCATGAGAGCTTTGAGACTGGCCCATAGTAGGTCTCAACATCTGAGTGTTTTAAGGGAGCTCCCTGAGGGAGTTCTTTTGCATTTTGGTAGAGCACCTTCTGGTGACCAAATATTTTTTCCTGCAGGTTTCTCTGCAAGAAAACAGACCCAAAACCTCAAGCATGAGTGGAGTAATTTTGAAATGAGAGTGTTGGTGGTTTTTGTGGTGATTCTGTATCTCTTTTAGAAAAGCATCCTATTGCTCCACATAGTTTTATGTTCAACAAAATTTTACTAAGTCCCAACCTGGATTCCCTTTGACACTGCTTAAATTTTTAATTGCTTTTATCTTCAGTTGAAGGGGGTAGTGATGCTTCTCTAGCATCTGAAATGCACACTTTCAAAGCACTTAAACACTGGTATTTTAATGGACCAGTTAGAAGGAAGGAGACGACTTCTTTTAATTTTGTTCAGTGTGAAAGGGCAACTTGCTGCCATTCTTGTGGTAAAGTGTATTTTTGGGATTAATTTAATTAAAAACATTTTATGTATGTGAGAACATTTGGAAAATTGTAAAGTCCTGCATGTGCCTAAGTATTTTCTGAATCTCTGTGTCTTCTGTCTCAAGAGAACAGGAAACAGTCACTGAGCTCAGATATAAAGGCAGAAAATCCTCAACCAGAATTTCAGAAGATCATTCTCTCATTCCCTCATCAAACATTTATTAAGCACCTGCAGTTAGCAAATACAAAGAAGTTCTTAAGGAGTGGATGGTCTAGAGGGGAGAAACATAAATAATTACAATGTATAAGTGCTTTTATAAGTCTTAAATTCCCTTTACACTAATGATAACACA
The DNA here is from genome assembly GCA_033961575.1 of Aselliscus stoliczkanus. Taxonomy (NCBI): domain Eukaryota; kingdom Metazoa; phylum Chordata; class Mammalia; order Chiroptera; family Hipposideridae; genus Aselliscus; species Aselliscus stoliczkanus. Next base: position 34,354,251 of record CM066731.1, read on the forward strand.
AAATTTTATCACTTTTAACACTTACAATTTGGACATAATGTCCAAAGACATATTAAATTGAACAATTAAGTTCGCGAATTCATCCTAGAAAAAGTGCTACCTACCTCACTGCTGAATATCACTGTGGTCACCTTCGAAGTACTCCCCTTGGGAAGCTATGCACACGCCATTGCCTAGTCCACCTTTCAAAGCAATTTGGGAACTCTTTTTCTGGAATGGCCATCAGAACTCTCATCATATTACTCTTGATGTCCTGAATGTCATCAAAATGTCTTCCTTTCAATATTTCCTTTATCTTCAGGTAAAGAAAGAAGTCACTGGGGGCCAGATCAGGTGAGTAGGGAGGGTGCTCCAATACAGTTATTTGTTTACTGGCTAAAAACTCCCTCACAGACAGTGCCATGTGAGCTGGTGCATTGTCATGATGCAAGAGCCATGAACTGTTGGCGAAAAGTTCAGTCATCTAATTTTTTCATGAAGCCTTTTCAGCCCTTCTAAGGAATGAACTTGGTTAACTGTTTGTCCAGTTGGTAAAAATTGACAATGAATAATCCCTCTGGATAGCAAAAAACGTTAGCAACATTGTTGCAACAGGTTCGCAGACTTAATGGTCAGACCTCATATACCATGTGGTAAAAATTACACATATATAGCACATTGTGCAATTCATTGATTTAGATACCTTAAGGGGTTTCTTCTACAGTAAGTCCCTGACTTATGAACAAGTTCCATTCTGGGGGAATTTTCGTAAGTTGGATTCGTTCATTAAGTCCAAAGTGAATCTTATACACCTTTGACACAAATATGCAATGTAAAGCATAAAAAAACTAAACACACACACGCAAATACTGTAAATAAACTATTTTTGTTTTTACAGTTACCTTAAAATGGTGGTACAATACAGTACAACTGGCATATAGGGGATTGCATGGAGTGAACTGACAAGAAGAGAGTTACTAACTGAAGAAGGGAGGGTAAGTGGGAGATGGTGGAGCTGCTTTTCCTCTTGCTTCCAGATATCCTGGACTCTGACTGAGCACTGTACAGTGAGCACACAGCAGCACAGCTGTGACAATATCTGGCAGACACGTGAGCTACTTCCATGATTTGTTCGCATCTACCAGTGTTCATAATGCGAGGTCCGTTCATATCTGTGAAAGTTCGCAACTCAAATGTTCATAGGTCGGGGACTTACTGTATTCCACCTTTTTCCCCCTGAAACAACAGAAAAGAAAAAAAGAAAGAAAGAAAAAGGAAAGCAGAAGTTTTCCGTGGTATGCACAGTGTTTGGCACATAGTAGGGACTCAACAAATATTTGAGAAATGAACATATACATCATTAGCAAGATGGAGAAAGAGATTTTTCTATTTCTTATGTGGGCGTTGTTCAGAATGTGTATTGTGGAATTCAGTAAGAAGCTCTCACATCCTAGCAAGGAGCACGTTAGCATCTATACACTCTTCTGTGATTCAGTGGGAGAAAATGTGAAGGGTTTACAAGCAGGGTGCTCTGGGAGACTGCATTTCCATCTTATTTATAGTTAGAGGTGGCCACTGAATTGGAAATGGAAGTATAGAGTGGGAATTCTAGGTCATTGTTTCAAAAAAGGGAGTTGAGTCAGCTAGAGGGTAGATTCTTTTGCCCTACCCTTTCTCTATTTGTCTGGAACACAGATGTAATTACTGGAGCTCCAGCAACCATGTTGGGCCATGAGATAACCTGGAGGAAGAAAACCTCCTCCCAAGAATGATGGAGACAGAAAGATAAAAGGAAACTAGGTCCCTGATGACCATGGAGCAACCAAACCAACCTTGGACTGTCAACCTCTTGACTTTTATGTAGAAAAAATGAAACCTTAATTTTGCTCATACTTATAATTGGGTTTTCTGTTACATGCAGCTGAACAAAATGCCAACTTATACACTACCGTTTTGCTGTTCTTTTCAGGTGCTTGAAAGTCTGCAATTTCTTTCCTTTAATCTCCTTTCATAGCTTTCCCTGCCACAACCCCTCCACATATCCTTAAATCCAAGAGCTAGGGAACTAAGGTTCATAATAAATATTTGAGGCTTTGAGAGTCATACGGTTTCTGTTGCATGCTCAGAGCAAACTTAGCTCTGTTGTTATCGTGTACAAGCAGCCATACAATCACATAAACAAATGTGTGTGGCTGTGTTCCAGTAGAATTTTATAAGAATTTGCAGCTGGCCTGCAGGCCCTAGTTTGCTGACCCTTTCTTTAGTCCACAAATTGAGGGGAAATAAAAAATAGCTTTTGTTTGCAAAGTGTCTGGGGTCAGCCTGTTGCCCAAGGTTGCTTCTCTTCTGGGACCACGACTTTTCCGAGGTGAAGACCATGTCATATTCATGTGTATATCCTCATCACCTAGCAAAGTATTTGGCACATAATACAGGTTCAACATATATTTTCAAATAGATAAATGAGAGTAAAGAACCAAGTCAAGGAGGCAATGAGTCCTTTGAAGGCTGAGAGATTGAAGTTGGTGGCAATGGTGAATCTCTGGTTTAAATGTAAAGCCTTTTAAGTGAAAACCCCTTGAGTGGTTGTGAAATCTGGATTTACCAGAAATCTCTCTGATTTTCTGAGAAATTAATCCATGTCTCCTCTAACATCTTCTGCACTTTAATAAATGCACCCCTTCTTCAATTCCCCCATCTACCACACTCACTTAGAGCGGGGCCCAGACCCAAAGATGGAGGAGACATTCTTCTCAGTCCAAGGTTAGCCAGTCCTGAAAGTTAATAATGCTGGGATTGAGAAACTGTGGTCTAAAGGTCTGAGTTCAGTCTCATTCAGAAAAAAGCCTAATCAAACCTCTTGAGTTAGGAGACTCATGGGACTCCCGTAGGTATCAGTGCCTCTCCTTTTCACTTTGTGTGACCCCTTATCTGCCCCCAGACACCCGGCAGGTACTGTGCCTTGCCCCTGCTCCTTTACCCCCTACAAACCAAACAAAAACCTAACCTCCTGCCAACTGATTGAGTTCCTCTGACCAGCCTGTGAGGGAAAGTGAACAAATAGGCTTTTATTGTCAATGGAAGAGCATGCAATACCTATGCCTTTAAGATCAGAATGATGATTTTACATATTTTGTCTCTTCATATCACTTTGCCTTTGGAAGGTAGAAGGAAGACTCTTGCTTTTGGTAACTTTTGAATCACCAGCAGAGGGCAGACATTGCTTACCTAAAGGAAAAACCCAAGTTCCACTTTGCGTTCATGCAGAGACTGCAATGCCAGTCCAGTATAGGAACCAGCTGACTGATCAACTGCCTCTCCTGGTCATTGTCTTTTTCTGTGTCATAACTGACATTAAAGTTGTCTTATTCAGCTGGAATTCTGTATCTGGAAAGATTTTATTTCTCTCTTTTTTTTTCCTGTGACTATTTTGAAGCGATTTGAAAATCTTTCTTGAAAAAATAATGAATATATTATTTTTCCTACTTAAAAATAATACATCAGCATTGAAGAAAATTAGGAAAAAAAAACACAAAAGAAAATTTTACCTCCCAATATGTGATCACTGTTAGTTAGCTTTTTGTTCTAGTCTCTTTTCTATTAAAACTTCTGAAATGTATTTGTAGCAATGACACATGATGGGTCCTTGATACACTGAGAAATGTATAAGCGCTTCCTTGTCTCTGCACCTTTGCTCACCCAGCTCAACTGGAAACTCTTTTTCTAATCTCTGAAAATCCAAATCCTAGATATTCTTCAAGGTCAAATTTAGATGTCTTGCATGATTCTCTCCAGCAGGGATTGATCTATTTTCTCTGTATTTTTGTATCATTGTGTCTATGATTCTCATGGCGATTCCCACCTTTTGCCTTATATTAAGATTTTTATGTACAGCTGAACCTTCCTACTTGGTATAAATCTTTTAATGTGGGAATCTCATTTTATCTTTCTGTTTTCCATAACACCAACATTGGGTCATTACAGTAAATACAGATAACTATTTTTGAAAAAGAAGGAAGGAAAAGAGGAAGAAAGGAAGGAAAGGGGAAGGAAAGAGGGAAGAGAGGAATAATAGGAAGGAAGGAAGGAAGGAAGGAAGGAAGGAAGGAAGGAAGGAAGGAAAGAAGGAAGGAAAGAAGGAAGGCAGGCGAGAGGGAAGCAAGGAAATTGTTTCATGGTAGCTTGCAATAAACTTTTGAGGAAGACTAGCGTTACTGCAGTTTCACAGAGGAGACCCAGAGAGCCTAAGTGCTGGCTTATGTTTACAATGCCATTTGGTGGAGTTTTCCCATATTAGAAGACTCAGAGTTTTGGCAGTTTTGTGGGTTGAATAGTGTCTTCTGAAAGAATATGTTGAAGTCCTAACCCCCTGGTACCTGTGAATGTGACATTATTTGGAATTAGGGTCTTAGCAGATGTAATCAGGTTAAGATGAAGTCATACTGGATTAGAATGTGCTCTAAATCTAATGACTGGTGTCCTTATAAGGAGAGAGAGATTTGGACACAGAGGCATGCGTAGAAGAAGGACAACTATGTGAAGACAAGGCAGAAACTGGAGTGATGCAGTTATAAGCCAAGGAATGCTAAAGATTGCCAGCAACCACAGAACCTGGAAGAGGCAAGGAAAGAGTCTTCCCCAGAGCCCTTCAAGGAGAACATGGTCCTGCTAACACCTTCATTTCACATTTCTAGTCTTTAAGACTGTGAGAGAATAAATTTTGCTTGTTTCAAGCCACCCAGTTTCTAATAATTTGTTATAGCAGCCCAAGGAAGCCAATGTTGTGTTATGTTAAAAACTCGTAGTGACAACAGACCTACCTGGAGAATGAAGGGAGGTCCTATGGATATTGGGAAGGAAGTCAAGATTCCAAAGACATATATGGAGTTCTTGGTGAGGATCAGAGAGAATGGGGTTGTTTGATGGGTTCAAAAATAGATTCCAGTTGTTTCTTTGCCAAAATTTTAACACAGGCGAATTCTTCTATTTGCTCAATTTATTTTTCAAGGTATTAGGCTTTATCGAAGGTCTTTGAAAAATGTTGCAAAAGTTTAACCATCTTATTACTCCTGTATCATCAGTGGACTATTTCTAAGTGCACACAGCAGCAGCTGGCTCTTGTTGACTCCTAAGTAGTTTCTGTTGTATTATGATTTGTCTCTACAGATTATGTGAAAAGCTAAAAAACGGTAACCAGCCAGATCAAGCTCTTAGAATAAACGTAAGGATTTAACGTACTACGACCATTTATTTATCCATTATCATCTTAAAGTTCTTATAGGATTCTGAGGATTAAATTATAATCAGAAAAATATTGCCAAAGGAAAGGAATGGATTTTTCCCTCTAAAATAATCCTAAATGATCCCCCTTTCCCCTATGAATTGGTAACTTAGATACCACAACACCAAGATAGATCAATTCTTAGAATAAAATGACTTGTTGGGAGGTATAGGTGAGAGTGTTTAATAAATGTTATCATCACTTCCCATGGAAGGGAAAATAAGTCAGCGGACATCTAGATGACTTTCCTAAGGTTCCCATGGTGACCTTCACATGCCTCCAGCATTACGCAAATAATGATGGAGATGATAGTGACAGGGATAATAATAAATGTCATCACTGAAACAAAAACAACAGTAAATACTATTTATTCTAGAAAGAATTTTAGCCCAGCAGTGCCTGACAGATATGGAATACATGAATAAATGAATGAATGAATTGGTGAAATTGGATCCCTCTTAACAGTGCCCTTTATTGCTTTGTGACTGAGTTTGTTTCTGTAATTTCCCTGCATGACATCTAAGAGTGAGGGAGGCTCAGTAATATATGACAATATGTAATAACTGACAATATATAGCCAAAGCAATTAATTTTGAGTAGTAATGAGTTTTGGTTTTCCTATATCACCGCCTATCTTTTCAGAGTCACTGGCTCCTTTGAGTATGTTATTGGGCTGGCGTTTGAACCTAGATAAAGATTTCAGAGATGCTGTGATGCATTGTCTTCAAAACCAAAAGCAACTATTAATACTTTGCATGTAACAATGACCATGACATTTCTGCTTTCAGTGTCTGGATTAGGTTCTTATTTGGCTAATAATAATATTGCCATTAGAGTATTTCCTGACCTTAGTATTCAATCCTAATTGATTTATTCAGCAAATATTTTTTGAGCACCTACTATATGCCAGGCACTTTGAAGGTACTGGAGACTTTTTAGTGAACAAAATGCATACCCTATAACTACCTTTCTAACCCATAACTTGATGTTCTTAGAGTAGCTTTCTGGTTGCCCTAAGAAGGTTATCAGTATCTTAAGCTTTTCCTGAAGGCATGGTTGTTTGGGTCGAGGTGCTAGTGCTTTGTTTGACCCATTCATTCATTCTCTACCACCAATAGATAGAGCATGAAAGACCCATGATAAAGGTAGTTTTTCATTACCGTACTTATTAGTTCTTATATAATTGGTGGGCCCATTATGAGGGGAACCGCCTCCATTACATGAGAAGAAGGGTTTAATCTCAAGGGTGAGGTTATTTAGGCAAGCATACATCTCACCTCTACTGAGACCGTTTACCCTATGGCCACCCACCTTACTTGTGAAATACAGTGGACTTGCCTATGTTTCAGATTATTGACTGCTTTATGTTACTTGGAGCTGCTGCTGAAACTCATTGAATGCTCTCTTCCATTGCCTACCATATTCCCTGTAAATAAAGGATGCTCTACATAAGGTTCTGTTCCTGATTGTGTGTTCTTTCCTTTTTTTTTCTGTACTCTTTTCCTGGGCCATATTATTTTCTGCCTTGGCTTCCTCCACCATTTAAACACTACTGATTCATACATCCTCAACTCTGACTTCGTTTTTTTTTTTTTTAAGATTTTATTAGGGAATTGGCGGAGGGGAACAGACAAGTTGCTGTCTTTTTTGTTCTTCAGTCTAGTTGCGGAGGATGTTGCTTCACTGGCCCATGTTGGTATCGTCATTGCGCTCTTCCCAGATGAGGCAGATCGGTCGCCGGCCTCTGGATGTCGGTCACTGCGGCTATTGGCAGCTCATGCTGGCTGCCAGCTGCTCACGCTGGCTGCCGGCCACTCACTGTAGCCTATGTCAGCCCATTGCAGCAGGGGTTGCAGCCTACACCATCACTGGGGCTTGTGCAGCCCAGCTCCAGGTGGAGCTGTTGTTAGCTGTAGAGGGCAGTGTCACTGGCAACTCATATGTGGAATCCAAACCGGGGCCGCTGGCATCCCCAAACCAGCTCTTAACCAATGCATCACTTGGCCGGCCCCTGACTTCTTTTATGAACTTCCTTTTTTCAAGTGATAATTAACCATCTCTGTTTTGTATATCTTTTAGTTTCTTCGACATAGCAGGTCCAAAATTGAACTAATTATCTCCTTCCTCCCCTCCCAATCTGATTTTTTTCTCTTGCGTTCTGTATCTTGCTGAATCTCATCATTGAATCATTCAAGCTAGAAGTCTCAGAGAGTCAGCGTCTTTACCTGTATCTTACTCATTGTGGTAGTCAGACTCCAAGATGCCCCAATTATCCTCATTTCCAAAAATTCACATCTTTTTGAGGTCCCCTCCTACAATGTATCATGATTGGCCTGTGTGACTAAGGAATATGCTAGAAATGGTGGTGTGTGACTTCTAAGGTTAGGTCAGAAGAGAAAATACACCTTTATCCTCTTTAGGTCATTTGCTGTGGGAAAGCTAGGTGCTATGTCATAAGGATACACAGACAACTCTATGGGGAGGTCCATATGGTAAGAAACTGAAGCCTCTTGCCAACAGTTAGCATTAACCTGCCAGCCATTTGAGTGACATCTTGGAAGTGCATCCTATAGCCACAGTCAAACCTTCAGATAACTATAGCCCTAGAAGACATCTTGACTAGGATTCTCATGAGAGATCCTAGGCCACAACCACCAGCTCGGTTGTTCTTGAACTTCCTGACCCACAGAAAACTATTAGGTAATACACATTTGTCATTGTTTTAAGCTAGTATGTTTTGGAGTAATTTGTTATTTAAGAATACATGACTAAAACATTTATAAACTATATTTTATTAGTCACTAAAGTCTTGTTGATATTGCTTTCTAAATATTTCTTAAGTAGAACTCATCTTCTTCACCTCCCCTATTATTGTTCTAATTTTAGGCCTTTATCATCTCTTTCCTGGGCTATTGCAGTATCTCCCTATTGGTTTCCTTGCTTGTAATTAACTTCCTCTTCTATCTCTAATCTATCTTCCATATATTGCCGTCAATTACCTTTTTAAAATGTAAACCTGATCATGTTATTCCACTGCAATATAATGCAGGATAGCCTGCATAATGGCTTCAGTAATAGAAAACCTCGAAATCAAAGTGGCTAAGACAAGAAAGGTTTATTTCTTACTCCTGCTACAAGTCCACAGTCATTCAGCAAAAGGGCTCTGCTCTTGTCATCACTCAGGAACTGAGGCTGACACAAAAGCCAATCAGTATCTTAAGATTGCTGGTCACTGGTTAAAGGTAAAATATAATGTGGCAAAGCATGCACTGGCTCCTAAACTTCCATTCAGAGGTGACCCACATCGCTCCTATTCACATGTTACTGGCCAAAACAAATCACACATCACTTCTGACTTCATGTGGGCAGGGAATTCTATCCTATATGTACCTGCTTAAAACTTTGACTGGTTCCACATTGCCTGTAAGCTAAAGTCCAAATCCCTTTGCAGAACATGCAAGGTCCTTTGTGATTTGGGTTCAGTCTACATTTTCAGCATCATCTCCTGCCACTCTCTACTTTTCACCCAATGTTCTGCTCCAATTACATTGAATTACTCTGATTTCTAGATTATTTCATGTACATGTTAGATTTGCCTGCCAGATACTTACTCATCCTTTAGGCCTTACTTTCTCTTCCTTTATGAAGCCATCCCGGAACTCCCTAAATACTTACTCCTTCCTCTTTGACCCCATCCCACTTTGTAAATATCTCCATTATAACACACCTTTCACTTCATCAGGGGGCAGGTAGCATTTTTTTTCTATGTCTGTCTCTTCCCTAGTCTAGAGCTGCCTCGGGGCAGGGACAATGTCTTTCTCCCATTTGTGTGGCTGTGCTGAGCATAGAGCCTGGCATAGCATTGGTGCTTAAGAAATATTTGTTGGGTGGCCAGTTATCTCAGTTGGTTAGAGCACAGTGCTTATAACGCCAAGGTTGCCAGTTCAATCCCCACATGGGCCACTGAGTTGTGCCCTCCACAACTAGATTGAAACAACTGCTTGACTTGTAGCTGGTGGGTCCTGGAAACACTGTACCCCAATAAAAAAATATTTGTTGAATGAATGCGTAAATATCCTATCCCCACAAGCCATGAAGATTAATCATATATACTCTGTTCCCTGATCCATGGATTTTAAGGGATTTCTGTCATCTTATTTCTTTCCTACTATGTCATTTTGTTTGCCCTACTTTCCAATAAAAGACTCACTGTTTCACTTATAAACCCAAGAAGTACATTAGTCATACCCCATGAATTTATTTTTCTTGTTAGGTAACTCTAAGTAGCTCTAATTGAACTCTCACTTGTGATTCTCAACTAATTTCAATCACATTTATGTCAATATTTATTGTGCTGTCTACACATGCGACACAGTGCTTGGTACTAGGGACATAAAGATAAATGATAGGTGTCTGCACTCTGTGAGTCTTGCACCAAAATACTCTATTTCACCCATGTCTTTAGGTGTACCATGGGACCTGATTAGGAGCCTTCATTAGAAAGGGCTAGCTAAAGTTCCTATTCAAATTTTTTTTAAAAAAAATAGGATATATGGGCTGGCCGAGTGGCACATTGGTTAAGCGCTGGTTTTGGGATGCCAGCGGCCCCGGTTCAGATCCCACATGAGGGCCAGTGACACTGCCCTCTACAGCTAACAACAGCTCCACCTGGAGCTGGGCTGTGCGAGCCCCGGTGATGGTGTGGGCTGCAGCCCCTGCTGCAGTGGGCTGCCATAGGCTACAGTGAGTGGCCCGCAGCCAGCGTGAGCAGCTGGCAGCCAAGCGTGAGCTGCCAATAGCCGCGGTGAGCGACATCCAGAGGCCAGCGACCGATCTGCCTCATCCGGGAAGAGCGCAATGACGATACCAACAGTGAAGCAACATCCTCCGCAACTAGACTGAAGAACAAAAGGACAGCAACTTGTCTGTTCCCCTTTCCCGATTCCCCAATGCTGTTCCCCTCCGCCAATTCCCCAATAAAATCTTTAAAAAAAAAAAATAGGATATAGATAAATCCTTTGGTGGGAAGATAAAAAGTCTTTTTTCCCAACACCTATTAACATTCAGGTCATTACTTGGGAGTGTTAGCCACTTAAACTAATTAGTATTCAATAAAACCAAATTAAATGAAATTTTAGGGCAGAAATCTGGGATATGGGTTGGATGCATTTTGTAAGTCGGAGTGAATTAGGAATGCTCTTAACCTGGAGTAATATTAGGGTGGTTAATGGGAGGGAGCCAAGCACCTTGAAGTAAGAGGGGCCCCTGCAGTGGAAAGCAGGGCTTCTGAAATGGGAAAGGCACTGAGAGAAGGTGTGTAGAGTTAAATAGGTTTCATAATTATGGCTCTGAGCAGTTATCAGAAGGCAAACTTCATATGCACTCCAAGGAAACAATGACCCTTGCAGTTATGACAGGAGCGGGAGAAGAAAGGAAAAGGCACTTAAAAATTGGGACCACAGAGTGTACAAAAAAACACTTGCTCATTGTTTCACATATCAATATATCATCTTATTTTATTCCTTTCACAGACTTTTGAGTTATTCATTATCTCTAATCACAGGTAAAGAAACTGAGGCTTAGAGGTATTCAGTAACTTGTACATCTCACCTTGGTCAACTACCTTCAGAGAGGCATTGGATAATTGGGTGTGGCTGGCTCAGTGCAAATCCTCCACCATATTGAAAAAGTAACTTAAAGAATTATTTTATTGATAGTGAATTAATAATATAATCTCCTACACTAAGGACATGTCATGGCTTTTAATATCCATGATCAATGAACATTTACAGCAATTTTTGTCCGACTTCTTTATTTCTACAGCTATATCATTTGGTCAAATGTCACTACTTTTTGGACCCCAATTAGTTCTATTCTGTTTGCTATCCATCTTTCCTGTATAAGTAAGTTATCTTATGTTTTCATCTCAAGAGTTTTTCAGTATGTCTCAAATGACAGAATTTCTATTAATGAAACAGAATAGCTTTCAGAGGCCTTTACCTGTTGTACTTTCCCTTTTCATTTTAAGTTCCTGTTTTCCTTTTGTCTTTATCAATGATATTATTACCTCCTTTCACATTTCTCACTTTGAATATCCCATTGCTGCCAATAATGAATATTGCCTAAGAATATTGGAGTAAATCACCATTTTAATGACTATGAATTAATGAAAATGATTTTTGGATTAGTACTGAATTGGCTGAGTAGAACTAATTCTAAGAAATAAATCTGGGGTCTTCATGTTCTACTTCAACATAAAAAAAAAATCATCCTTTAAGAGAGTGTCGAGGAATAGTGTATTTTAGAATGAGGGAACTGGCCAGAAGATCATGATCTGGTATCTGGTTCTTTCTGTCTCTGTTCTGCCATCGTCAGTATTGGCTAAATCTCTAGGCTGCAGCAAAATGGCTGCAATTTCAGGCAGCCATCTAAAAAGGACAACCCACAGAGTCTTCAGGTGGCTTTTTATTAAGAATGAGAAAAGACTCCTACAGACTTTTTGCATCTCATTGGCCATCAATGGGTTATTAGCTCCTGCCTGAGCCCATCACCATAAAGGAGTGGCATTACTTTTAATGGGATTGTCTTGAGCAGAAGTCACCTTCTTCAGAGGCACTTGGCTGTGTTATACCTAAGTAAAATGGTTATGTTATGAAGGAAGACGGAAGAATGAGTGTTTGTAGGCAGCCAACAGTGCCTGCTACACAAAGCCAGCACCATTCAATATGGTGCTGATGTAGATAGAAACTTTGGTGGACTGTGGTAACACAAAGAAACACTATGTTTAGTTACTTGATTATCAGGGTACTTGAGGAAGCCATAGTGAGTAGGAGAACACTACATATATGTTGAAGTTTCATTCAAAGAAACAATCATATATATATATGATTGTTATGTTGTTCTTCTGCTGATGAATTCAGGCTTCCACAGGGGAAAACAGATGTTTAGAGCAGAGTTAGAAAAGAGGAGAGAAGAAATGAATCCAAGTTCTGCAGCATAATATTCAGGTGTTTCATCAACTGAGCTGCTTGAGTCCCTGGAAAGAAGGCAAGATGCTCTGAGTCAGATGTTTACACATAAGTGATAGATCAAAAATAAATTAGCCTTTTTCTACATCATGTAGCCTGTGGTGATGTTTAATCACATCACGTTTCTTATTTATTCATGTTAACAGTAGAAACTAACAGGATGAGTATAATAGGTAGGACTGGATCCAGACCATATTCTCTCTTGGGAATAGTGGGAAATTCTGAAATTCTTGATTATTTCCAGCAAGGGATGGGAGCAAGAGCATAGCTAATCTAAACTGGCAGTCAAAAGAGTCTTTTTTTGTTTTTTTGTTTTTTCCTAGCAACTATGACTTGCATATGAACACGAGTCTTATCTGCTATTTTGTTACTGAGAAATCTCTCTCCAGAATTAGAAGTCTCTCCATTTTCCCCCTCTGTCCTCCTGCTGCTCTTTGGATCTCTGTTTCATTCAGATGGAATAAACCCCCTGGCTTTGCATATGCTGTTCCTTCTAAGAATGCCCTTGTTCACCAGGCAAAATATGCTCCTCCTGCAATACTCAGATCAGGGTTTTGGAAATTCTCCTCTCTAATGAGTCCCTGCCATCAAAGTGACTGAAGTGTTCCATTTTCTTTAGAATGTCCTCCACCTGACAAAAAGCTCTTCTCCAGAAGGATGACAAACTGTTCCAGTTTGCCTGGGACTGGGTTGGAGTAAAGGGTGTCCAGAGATGTGGGATTTCAATATTAAAACCACAAAAGTCTAGGGAAAACTGGGATGAGTTGGTAATCCTAGGACACCAACCACTTAAGTATAAAAAGAAAGCGAGTCTAGGATTTCCGGTAAAATGACACAATAGACGCTGTGCTAACTGCCTCCCAGGATCACACCAAAATTACAACTAAATTATACAGCATTCAACCCTGGAGGTCCCCAGAACACTGGAGGAACAGAACCACTAAACGAAGAACATAAAGAGGAAGGCGTGTCGGGTCTGGTAGGACAGGCTGAGACGAGAGAGGGCGAGCCCCGTGAGGGAAGCCCCAGCTGTGGAGAGGCTTCTCCGGTTGGGGGAGAGACCCTCCGGCTGCACCCCAAGCTCACCAGCCCAGAGCTCCTTTGCCAGGAAGAGGAGTTCTAAGATAGCCGGCAGTAAATTAGTGAGGACTCTCTGCTCAGCTCCGTGAGGCTAAGAGCGGCTGGAGAATCAGTGGGGCCGCTGCCCGGGCGTGCTCGCCGGTGAGCACTTACCTGATTTCTGGTGGAGGGAGTGACTGTGTGAGCCGGGAGCCTGCGGGGACGGACTGAACTGAGCACCTTTGGTGCAAAGGCTGGAGGTTTTTGGACTGTTATTCCCGTGGTGTGGGGCCTGCACGCGAGTGGTGTAGGGAGGTTGCCATTTTGTCGGGCTTGGGCCCTCCCACAGAGGATCAGGTCCGAGACCTAATTGGTCTGGTGGAATTGGCGCAGAAGTACGTGTGTGCGTGTGTGCATGCATGAGGCCTTGGATCCCCACCCTCTGCCCGGCTTATACTGTGTTGCCAGGGAAATGCAGGGCGTGTGCCCTCCGGCTCCAACAGGCTGGTCACTGAGACCCGGGAGTGCGTGAGCCGCCTTGGATCCCCACCCTCCGCTCGGCTTGTGCTGTGTTGCCAGGGAAACACTTAGTGGGAGTGATCTGGCTCCAACAGGCTGCTCACTGAGACGCGGAAGTGCGCAAGCCACCTCGGGTCCCGCTCTCCACACTCCGCTTGCAGAGTTGCCAGGCTGGTGATTGGTTGTCGGGCTGCTCGGCCTGATCTGCGAGCGGCTGATTGGGGACAGGCTGAGACTGGGAGTTTTCCTGGGAGTGTTGGTCCGTGAGCTGTGTGCCTGCGTCATCCAGCCAGGGCTCTCCTGGTGATCTATCAAATACATCAAAGCAATCCCAGAGCGACAGCCAGAATGGGAAAACAAAGAAACATGTCACAAGTAAAAGATCAGAAGAAACTTCCAGAAATGGAACCAAATGAAACAGAGGGATCCAACCTTTCAGAGACACAGTGTAGAACACTGATGATAAGAATGTTTAAGGAACTTAGCGAGGACATAAGGAAGGATAGGGAAACCATAAAAAACAACCTGTTAGAACTAAAGAATACAATAACTGAAATGAAGAACACACTCAAAGGAATCACCAGTAGAGTAGATGAAGCAGAGGAGCGGATTAGCGATTTGGAAGATAAAATAGCAGAACTCACCCAGTTGGCACAGCAAAAAGACCAAAGAATAAAAAACAATGAAAATAGTTTAAGAGCCCTATGGGACGAGGTGAAGTGCAACCACCTTCGAATCATAGGGATACCAGAAGGAGAAGAGAAGAAGCAAGAGGTCGAGAATGTATTTGCAAAAATAATGACTGAAAACTTCCCCACCCTGGTGAAGGAAATCAACATACATGCCCAGGAAGTGCAGAGGGTTCCAAACAAGCTGAACCCAAACTGGTCCACACCAAGACACATCATAGTCAAAATGGCAAAGGTTAAAGACAGAGACAGAATCCTAGAGGCTGCAAGAGAAAGACAGCAGGTTACATACAAAGGAACTCCTGTTAGACTAACAGCTGACTTGTCTACAGAAACTCTGCAGGCCAGGAGGGAGTGGCAGTAGATACTCAAAGTGACACAAAATAACAGCCTACAACCAAGATTGCTCTACCCAGCACAGCTATCACTTAAAATTGAAGGAGAAATAAAGAGCTTCTCAGAAAAGAATAAGCTTAAGGAATTCATTACCACCAAGCCAGCATTGCAAGAAATGTTAAAAGGGCTTTTGTAAACAAAAGAAAGGGGTAAACAAGCTAACCCAGAGAGACAATTTAAGAAGATTGAAGTCGTATCAAGCAGATATAAAGGAAAAACTGATGGTCGCTGGCTGGGAGGGAGTGGGGAAGAGGGAGAGGGGGAAGGTTTTGGACAGTGTATGTGGGACTACAATGTTGCCGCAGGGATATGGGGGCAGTTCTGGGAATGTAATTGACAATGTTGTGAAGAGACTATTATGTTGCGAGAAATAAGATAGTCGGAGAAGGACAGGTACCATGTGATCTCATTTGTGTGTGGAGTCTGAAGAGCTGAGTGAACGATCAAAGTAAACAGACTCGTAGATGTAGAGGAAAAACTGAGGGTTGCTAGTTGGGAGGGGGGTGGGGATCGGGAGAAGGGGAAGGGATTAGACAGCATAAATAGACAACTACAATATTGCCACAGGGATACGAAACACAGTTCGGGGAATATAATAATGTTGTAAAAATTTTGTGGCATGTCAGATAGTCACATGTCTTGTTAGGGAGACCACTTCATGGATGGAGTAGTGGCTTGATCACTGCACTGTACACCTGAAGCTGATGTTGTATAGTATTGTATGCCAACTGCAACTGAATATGTGGATGGTCACGGGATGTGGAGTATACTGTGGAGGGGAGTCAGGGGAGTTGTGATGGATATGTATGATATGGGGGGGGGAGTGGGGTGGCGAACTGGGGGAGGGGGGTTTTTACTTTGGGGGGTAAAGGATATAACTATTGCCTTGTGTTGTATATCTGAAACTAATAAAAAAAAGAAAGCGAGTCAATGGGGGTTGGGAGGCAAGAAATGGTAGATGAGGAAAATGTGAAATGGTAGCAAAGCCCTCATGAACCCCTTCTTGCCCCCTGCCCCCCAAACTTCAAAATTCATCACATATTCCAGGCTTTGAGAAACAATGAGTGAGAACAGTTTTGAGATGGAGACTGTTAACAAGGTATTGATTTTTTCCTTTAAAATGTGAATATTAAAAGCATCACTGTTAAACGCAAGTAATGATTATTGAATTGTCATGACCACTCAGTCTAGCACTTGTGAGGCACTTTTTGAAAGCTCCATCTCAAATGCTGTCCTTGCAACTAATTCCTCATTCATTCAACAGATATTCATTGAGCGCCATATACAATGTAGGTGCATCAGGCTGAAGGAACCCTGGTGTAGACCCCATCTTCCCAGGGAGCTGACTCTAGCAGCTCCCTGTGCATCTTTTTGCTTATAGCTGATGGGTTTACAGTGCAGGGGGATCTTGGTAGACTTCCAGAGTAGTCTTGGGAATAAAGTAGTAGGCAGAACCTTGGCAAGTTTGAATATAGCTTGGGATCACAAGCACTATGAGATAACCATGAAGGAAAATAGTCAACTATTTATTAATACAATTTATCCTCAGTTTCAATTCCGTTGTGTGATGTGAAAAGCAAGTTATTCTTTGGCTTAACTCTACAGCGTCATTTCTTATCACTTCCTTTTATCTTCTGTGCCCTCCTCCCAATAAACTATTTGTCACTCCCTGAATTTCCCTGCTTCTCTTTGGCTCCTAGGCTCTTCTGTAGGACCTAGAAGCTTATTTCATCCTTCACAGTGCTACACACTCACCCTACCCCCATTAACCTGGATTATATGTAGATTTACTCTTGAAGTTTCACCATCACCTTGTCCCATTAACCTGCCCAGGCTCTTCCCTTTGAGCTCTCATAGTCCACTCTACCTGCCACATTAGCCTTCATAACACAGCATTGGAATTATTTATTTAGTTATGTGTTAAGCACCAGATTATGTGCTTCCTGGAGGCAGAACTGTGCTCTGCTCATCACTGAGCAGGTGTCTAACTGTTGTTGAACAGTTGAAGAGAATAAAATCACAACATTTCACTAAAACTATGGTAAACATATACTTCATGACTTTTGAGGCCCCCTGACACATTAGTCCAGTTCAAGAATAATATTCGAATAGTTACTACACCTGAATTAGATCATCAGTTGAAATGGACCCTGGCCCAACAGCGTTGGATTAGGTTCTGGAGGCACCTGTTGTGCCAGATGTTAATTAACTCTTTAGTTTCTGGATCCTGGGAAGGTGGGGAGTCCCTAGAGAGGAGCCTGATATCAGTGGTGGGCATGATAGAAACATGGTTATTTACCAATTGATACCGAAGTATGTCCACACTTCAACAACTGCCATGGTCATCCAGGTATATTTGTGCTGCCTTTCAGCCCTGATCAGTTTCATTTTTTTCGTTAAAATGGATGCTGTACAATTTGTAGAAAGAAGAGAAAAACTGCATTTTAAATTGCCCCAGTTTTTTTTTTAGCTTATACAAGACAAAATAGACTTTATTTTATTTTATTTTTTATTTATTTATTTATTTTTAATTAGTTTCAGGTGTACAACACAGTGCAATAGTTATACATTTTACCCCTCAAAGTGACAACCCCCCCACCCCCAATACACCACCCCACTTCCCCCCATATCATATATATCTATTACTCTTCCTCTGACTCTCTTCCACAGTATAATCCACATCCCATGACTATCTATATATATTCAATTACAGTAGGTATACCACCTCCGCTTTAGTAATACAGTGCAGTGATCAAACCTCTACTCCATCCATGAAATGGTCTCCATAACAAGACCTATGATCATCTGACATTCCACAGAATATTTACAACATTGTTAATTATATTCCCCAAACTGTTTTTCCTATCCCAGTGGCAATATTGTAGTTGCCTATTTTTGCTGTCTAATCCCTTCCCCTTCTCCCTCATCCCCATTCCTCTCCTAATTAGCAACCCTGATTTTTCCTCTATATCTATGAGACAGTTTCTGTTTACTTTGCTCATTCATACAGTTTTTCAGATTCCACATATGAGTGAGATCATATGGTATTTGTCCTTCTCTGACTGACTTATTTCACTCAACATTATAGTCTCTAGGTCCATCCATATCATTGCAAATGGCACGATTTCATTCTTCCGTATAGCGGAGTAATACTCCATTGTATAAATATATCACAGTTTCTTAATCCAGTCATCTACTGATGGGCATTTTGGTTGTTTTCAAGTCTTAGCTATTGTAAATTGTGCTGCTATGAACATAGGGGTGCATAACTTTTTTTGAATAAGTGTCTTGGTTTTTTCAGGATAAATACCTAGGAGTGAAATTGCTGGGTCAAACAGTAGCTCTATTTCCAGTTCTTTGAGATACCTCCATACTGACTTCCATAGTGGCAAATTGCCCCAGCTTTTGCCGGTAGAATGATCTGTGTAATTTTATCAGATATATTTATGTGTGGGGAAGACTCTTTACGCAGTGTCCGTAGCAGAGAGGAGAAACATTGATTTTGTTTAGAACTCTCTTCACTGAATGCCAGACTGAGGGGGTCACTGGGGTCCACGCTGGACCACTGTCCCTGACCTTGCATTTAGTAAACCCCATGCTTTGACAGAGGCAAAATGGGATGGGAAAGCTGTGGTGGGAATCATGGCAGCCACACAGTTTTGGGGGCTGCTATGCCCTACACCCCCACCCATGCCCTGGAGCTTTCCAAAGGCTGCCCAGCACTTAAATCAGAGTTTTGAAACAGACAAACAAAGAAACAACCCTAAAACTGATTTTTGTTTTTTAAAGCATGAAAGTGCCAAAGTAAAGAGTGAAATCATTAAGAAATGAAGATACTAGGATGTATTTGAAACCTCTTTGTGTTTCCAAAGATTTAAAAATTTGGCTTAATTTAATTTAGCCATAGAGAGATGTCTGGTATAGATCTGTGGGCCTATTTTGCTCAAGCATTGAATATAGAAAGGTGTTTAACTGCAACTCGGATGCTAATGAGTGCAAATTTCAGCAACTCTGCCAAGTTCCCCAGTGAAGCTCTGATCTAACAGAATTATACAAAGCCATACTTTTTTTCTAAGCATAAGGGATTTCCCATGGAAAAAGAGTTTAGAAAGGGCAGGTTTGCATTATAAAACCTGTTTTCTACCTATTTTAATGTATGCTTTGAAAACTCAGAGGTATTAGAAGAAGAGGAGAATGTAAGATCCAAGTTATGTACTGAAAGGTCCTGGGGAATCTCTGTAAGGTGTAATAGGATGTAAGGTGATAAGCGATTGCATCAGCACTGAGAACACTGTTCCTGATTAAGAGCTCAAATCTAGAGGCCAGGACACCTGACACGGCTGAATGAAAATAGAATCCCCGGAAGAATCTTTAAAAATATAATAGGACAGAGGCCCAGAGGCATATTTAGGAACTGCTAAAGGCACCAAGTAAAGAAAGGTCACAAACAATAAAAGAACATGGGATAGCTAAAGGAAGGGGAGTCCCGGCAGGGGTATGTCATTAAAATACAGTGTATTTTAAAAGCGATATTACTGCTGCTTATTGTTACTTATGCACAATTTATGCTCAGAGATGTTCATTACAATGTTATTTATCAAAAGTGGAAATCATTGTAAAGGTCGTCAATAGGAGAATGACTAAACGAAGTACAGTTTGCCTGTATAACACACAATAGCATGAAGCCATAAAAATAATGTTCTTCAGAAGTTTTTACTGAAGTGAAAATATTTGTGATGTACATACAGCTTAACTTCATCCTTCCAAACAAAAATTGTTTTTTCACTGCAGGTTAATTCATTGACATAGTAATTTATGGTTTTCTCCATATAATTTATCTTTCTCCCCATTTTTAATAAGAAGGCAGGTTTTGTTATTCTCGGTCTCAGCGATCTGAGCAGCAAGCAGAAGCAGTCTGAAGTCAGTTACCTTTCAAAATATGACTTTTTTAAGCAAAAAATGACACAAACATTATTTACAAAATACCAATAAAACTCCCACTTCAAACATCAGAGAAAAAAATTATGCAATGCCATTTGGCAAGATAGTCCTGCCCACTTTGAAGTAGCAACCTCTGCTGCTGCTGCAGCTGCTGCTGCTGCGTGTTCTGGGCTGCTGCTCTGTTTACAGAGGACAGGAAGGCTGGGTGAGGCTTCTGAGCTCCAGAAAAATGCTGAGCCTTCCTCGTGCTTTCGAACTGCTCTCTAAGCAGCACCTTAATTTCTATTAAGAGCAATTTGGAGGATTTATTATGTGTACATATAATGTATCAGGAGAGCCAAGAATGGCAAATGCTACTATTATTTTATTAGCCAGAACATTTTACGAACCGCCACTTTCACAATAAGATCTTGGAGTAGCCCCTGAATCATCCAAATTGGCTCAGTATAGGTTTAGGATGAAGTACCTTTAGTTGTGATCCAATTTTTGAGAATTGGTAATTCAGGTGGGGTCTGCATTACAATTTATTAACTAGAACAGTGGTTTTAAAACTGTTTTCAACAAAGCAACAGCCCATTCTCCAAACCTAAGCTTATGTGAAGTTTAATGGGCCAAAGAAGGAAGAGTTGATTTGCTCTGGTAAAGTGGTGATGGAGAGCCTCCAGGAGCCCCAGCTCAGCCTTACTTCCTTTCCTCCAAGTTGTCCCTCTCCCAATCCAAGAGGACTCTCAAACCCCCAGGGCTCTGTGAGTACAATTAGAAAACTGCGGAACCTCAATGTTTTCAGGAGAACAAGCTTTGTGTTAAGCAAACACAGAACAAAGAGAATCTACAGCTTGTGGATGGTCTTAGCTTATTACACATTACATATTGCTATGGCTTGTGGGGAGGTAGGGGAGAGAGTAAGAAAGGGGTGTCACTCTTAATTGGGAAAGATTTAGAGACACCCCCCGCCAAGCCCTTTCCTTCCCCTAAACTTCATCATTGATACTTTCTCTTGGACTATGAAATCTGAAAATGAGATAACACAGCTTTATGAAATACAATATAAAGTTAAATGAAACCCCCAATTTTAATATATTCCAGATCAACCATACATTTGAAATATGAGAAAGAAAAAAATGCTCTAACAATGCTGCATCAGAATGCTTTTGAGTTTTAAGATTCATTTTGTATGACAAATTTCTTTGCCTTCTCTATTTTCCCAATTACTATCAGGTTTTTCAGTGTTCCTCCAAGCTCATTTACCAATTATGTGCCTTCAGTGGAGGGCAATATAGGGTCCTGGCGGATAGCCTAGCCCCGGTTCTGGATGAGGCATAGCAGAGGCAGAATCCTGTCCCCACCATTTAGTAGCTGTGGGCCAGGGAATAAGGCAGCAAAGCAGGCTCTGTGAACTCGTTTCTCTCTGTGAACGGAGACACTAAAAATATAATACTTATATCAGAGGGTGGTTGTGAGGATTGAACAAGATGGTGCAGTTGTAAATGCCCAATAAACATTTCTTATTATTGTGATTTTAATTTGTGAGCTTCTAAAATAGTAATTAAAAAAAAATACCATTCTGAGCTCTGAGCAACAGCAGTTTGATGCCTAGCCTGAGCTGAGCTGCCACTAAGCTGCCAACAGGTGGCAGGATGGCTCAGCTGAAAAAAAAATAAAAAAAAATACCATGGCCGTCAATTAGAATCACCAGGAGTGCTTTAAAAACTATGAATTACTGATAGCCCAGACCAAGTAAGTCAAAGTGTTGGGGCTGGGGCCCAGGTGCTTGTAATTAAAAAAGTTTACCTTTGTAATTCTAATGTTCAGGGTTAACAACCAGTGGACTAAAATGAGCAGCTGAGGGCAAGAGACCTGGTGGTGGAAGAGTAGGAGTATTGGAGCAGGAGGAAGCCTGTGGGGATCCACAGGAATGCTCAGCCTCCCTGACCGGGCCTCTGTGTGTGTCTGCAGGGCAACTGAAGGGGCAAAGGTCGATGGTGACAGTGAGGGAGCGAGGAACTGATTTCAGAGACATGCTTGGAGACAAAGAATAACCGATCCTTAAATATGCCTGACCCTTTACCCTTTTCAAAATGTTTTCCCATAATTAACCTGTTTAATCCCCTCAATAACCCTGTGAAGTACACAGGGCACATGTAATACCCAATTAAAGAAAGGTGAATTGAGTCACAAACAAATCAGGTCATTTGCTCACAGTCAATCAGTACCTGGTTGGCAGTGATGATAAAAACTACATCTCGGGCCAGCCGAGTGGCGCGGTGGTTAAGCGCTGGCTTGGGAAGCCAGCGGCCCCGGTTCGGTCCCACATATGAGGGCCAGTGACACTGCCCTCAAAAAACAAACAAACAAACAAACAAACAAACAAACAAACAAAACCAAAAACAAAACTACATCTCCTGGGCTGGCAGAGTGATGCGGTGCTTAAGAGCTGGCTTGGGAAGCCAGCAGCCCCTGTTCGGGTCCCACATAAGGGCCAGTGACACTGCCCTCAAAAAAACAACAACAAAAAACTAAAAAAACCCTACATCTCCTGATTACAGGAATTTTTCCAGAATACCATCTTTGTCTCTTACTTAGCTCCTTTACCTGGTAGCTGTTTCCTACCTGCTTTTTAATTAGCGAGAGAAAGTTCTAGAGAACCTCCTGGTTTGGAATGCAAGGACCTAGGAGTGTCTTTTTGCCTCTTGCATGAATTATGTGGATAGGATAAGAGTAGATTTTAGAAGAAATAAACACCATACTTATGACTTTCAGTTTTGCATGAGCTAGTCTCACTCTCAGAGCTTTGAAGTATAATAAGCTGACACAGGAGGAATTCAGTTTTGGATTTTGTGTTAACAACAAGCCTTAGTGGTACTTTTGTGCCTGAGCTCCTGGAAGTTGAATAAAGTTTGTGAATGGGAGACAAATATGTTACATGATGGATTTCTAACTACTAGTATTGAATATTCCAGGAAAAGCTGACCTGAAAATACACGATGTTCTTAGTGTCCCATGTAACTTCTTAGAAGAAACAGTTCCAAAGTCAACTGTGGTCTGGATAACAGCGAAATGCTTACACACTCAGGCACCTACTCACTTTCCCCAGGGACAATAACTAGGAACAGGATCCAGCTCCTAGGTACTCTGTGGCCCACTATTTCTTTGACACTCCAGCACTGTTCATTAGTCCAGCACAAACTATCTAATTTCCCTACCCTTTGGCATCTGTTGCAACTATAAATGCTGTAAGATGATGGGTTTACGGGAATTGCCTAACCACGCATTTGCATCTTGATTTGTGGTCTTACAGTTGGTTTTGGAGTTGATCTTGATTCGAAGAAGTGAATGACCACAGCATCAGGATGTGGGCTGGTCTTAAAATCAAGGGTAGGTCTGTTCATTCAGATACAGCCTACTGGGAACTAGCTTGTTTTGTGCCATGAAAGAGACCATCCAGGTGTTTTTCTTTTCTTTTCTTTTTTAAATGAGGCTTGCTTTAGGAAATTATTCTGAAACTTTAAACCACATATGAAATCCCCTAGGACCTGAAGGAATGAAGAGAAAACTATTTTTAATCAGGTTTCAGTCAATGCAACTGAGAAAAATATTGTCCAGAAAACCCTTGTGTTACACCTTCAGGGATTGTTTTTCCCATGAGGCTCTCAGAAACATAGTCAGAGAAATGTTAGGTTCATAGCTTGCTCTCTTGATTCTGACCAAGGTAACTATCATCACAGGTTTTTTTTTTTTTTTTTTTGAGGGTAGTGTCACTGGCCCTCATATGTGGGACTGAACCGGGGCCGCTGGCTTCCCAGGCCAGCGCTTAACCACCGCGCCACTCGGCCGGCCCACAGTTTTGATTAGCTGTAGTGAGAAAAGATCAGCACACAAGGATAAGCTGAGAAGAAGCATGGCTGGCATATTCAGTCATCCTGCCTTCTTTCTGTTCCTCCAATGTGCTACTCTCCTTCCTGCCACAGGACCTTTGATTGGCCCTTCCTTCTGCCTCACTTATCCTTTTCTAGTTAACTTCTAACCTACTGTTATAGGTTGAATTGTGTCCCCTCCAAAAAGATATGTTGAAGTCTCGACACCCAGTAATTGAGAA
This sequence comes from Aselliscus stoliczkanus, assembly GCA_033961575.1. Classification (NCBI taxonomy): domain Eukaryota; kingdom Metazoa; phylum Chordata; class Mammalia; order Chiroptera; family Hipposideridae; genus Aselliscus; species Aselliscus stoliczkanus. The sequence goes on from CM066731.1 coordinate 34,378,239, forward strand.
TGTGAGTTTATTTGGAAATAGTCTTTGCAGATTTAATTAGTTAAGTTGAGATGAGGTCAAACTGGAGCGGGGTGGGCCTTTGATCCAATATAGTGGTGTCCACATAAGAAGGTCTTGAGAGACACACAGGGAGAATGCGTGTGACCATAGAGGCGGATATTGGAGTGATGTAGCTGAATGCCAAGGAAGGCTAAGTATTGATGGCCAGCACCAGAAGCTAGGAAGAGGCAAGGAAGGATTCTACTCAGAGTATCAGAGGGAACATGGCCCTGCTGACACCTTAATTTTGGACTTCAAGCCTCTAGAACTGTGAGATAATACATTTCTGTTGTTTTAAGCCACCTGTTTTGTGGTGTTTTGTTATGGCAGCCACAGGAAACTAATACACCATCCTTCTGATCTGAGATCAAATGTCATATTTTGGAGAAGCCATCCAGATTCTTCCACAGCTCAGAGTACATCCTCCTGCTATATGGTGCCCTACCACCTTACTTTTCTTTCATAGCACCCCTCACATTTAGCAATTACTGCTAAGTCTGTCTTTTGTCTTAGGCTGTAAGCTCTCTGAGGTCAGACGTGATATTTCTAGGACTCATCATTGCATTCCCAAAAATCAGGGTTGTACTTGCCATCAGCATCTACTCTCTAAATATTTGTTGAGTGAACAAATTAATAATGAGTAAATTGTATTAAAAATATTTCTAGCTTCTCAAAATCATCTGGAGGCTACTACTTTATGAACAGAAAATTTCTCGTTAAAACTTGCTTTATCTGAGACAAAGGATTGCTTTCTCATTTTGTTTTTCTTTTTTTTTCCCTTTCAGTGGTTTCATAATTCCTTTTTTTGTTGTTGCATTTTCAGATTTCCAATAATTGTAGTAGGGATTGCTTTTTTTGGAGCTCGAAATCCAACCTTTTCATACTTAGTCATAATATTTTTCTTCAAAGTATTGAAAAAATATTTAAGCTTTCTTTTATATAAATATTTTTCAAGATGGAAACAGTGTGAAAAAAGCCTTGCTTAGATTGTTTGAAGTCTTCCTCTGCTCCCTCCTCCATAAAATGCAATTTAGAATATATTCTGAATATCCTTTTCTTGATGGATTCACCACTTAAGGGAGTAGCAGGACCATTCATTGAATATGAAATGAGTCAACAGGTTGTTAAAGAATTTTTCTTGCCTTTTCCTCAATGCTTTCTTTCCACCTTTCTTTGAAGCTGCTGGTATATATTCTGAAGTATCTTTCTAAAGCTTCATATTCTCTTTTGGCCACATATAATAGTTACAGGGAACACTTAGAAGAATGAAAATATGAGGCTCTACTTTAAAGCAATACATTGAAATAAGTGTCTCTTCATCTTTGGATATTTAATCCAAAATTGTTAAAAACATTGTTCTTTTATTTTGGAAGAGTTTCTAGAGCTGGGATGGCAAGAAAACCAGTCTTACTGCTATGTTGTCACATCTGGTTTTGGAGGCAGAAAATACATGTACTTTTTATTTACTTGTGTGATCTCCAGATGATTTTTGACCATTTCAAAGGATGGAAATTTGCCCATGATGGGGAAGTTTGGAGGGCAGGGTGCTGAATGAGGAAGACGAGAGAGTTCATCAATGTCAGCTGTGACGCTGGAGGAAGTTCTGTGGGTGTGGGGTCAGCATGGATGAATCTGGGCTCCCATTGGTGATATTGATCTAGTCCTTAATGTTCTTGTGTCTCAGTTTCTTCATCTGTAAAATGAAAACAATATTTTATTATGTTGCTAAGAAGATGACTTTTGACAATATGTGTGGAAATGCTTGACCACATATTAAATGCTCTGCAAATATGAATTGAGACTGGAGTTAATTAGACATAATTATCATGTACACTTCTGTAACACTTTACCACTTACAAAATACTTTTGCATGCATTCTATTATATGAGATTTAAAATAGTTTACTAAGCAAACTGAGCTAGGCACTAAACAACATAAATGAACAAGGAGGTTCAAGGAGGTTATGGCCTAGTGGGAAAGACAGATAAGAAATGGATAATGTCAATAGTAAGTGCAGTGATAAAGGCATGAATGGGGAATAATCACAGCGGACACACAGTTAGTGAATGTTAATATGTATCACATACTAACTTTACATTGTACTTTGTTATCCCATTAAACCCTTATAATAAAACCATGAGGCAGTCCTAATTATGGAAGGACTTGCCCACAGACACCAGCTAATAAAGAATGAATCTGGGTCTGAAATCTGAGTGTATCTCCAGAGTCTAAGGCTTGATTACTGCACTTGGCAGTGACTTCATAGGTGTTCCAATTTCATTTCTGTGTAACATACCACCTCAATCTTAGTGACATAAAACAACAACCGTGTTTTTATGCCCAGGAATTTTGTGGGTCATAAATCCATAAAAGGGCATAGCAGCAATAGCTTACCTTTGCTCCATGGTATCTGGGCTTCAGCTGGAGAGACTGAAAGTCTGGGAAGACTCAATAGCTGGGGGCTGGAAGGCCCCCAAGGATCCTATGGCTGATACTGGATATTGGCTAGAATCTCATCTGGGGCCATTAGCCAAAACACCTACATGTGACCTCTCCACGTAGTTGCTTGAATTTCCTCACAGCATGGTATCTGGGTTTCAAGAACAAGCATCCTAAAAAGTACTAGGCTGCAGCTACATAGCTTTTTATAACCTAGCTCTGAAAGTCATATGGTGTCATTTACAAGCCACTCCCATCCCAGATTCAAGGGGAGGGAACATAACCAGCATTCTCAATGGGAGGAGTGTCAAGGTCATATTGTAAAAATATGTGGGATTATAAAATACAGATGGCCACGTCCACCCTTTGGCCACAATAATTCACATGAAAAATACACTTGCCCCATTTTCTAAGACCCTAAAATCTCATCTCAATATGGTATTAACTTGAAGTCCAGAAGCTCATCATTTAAATTAGATCCAGTGTGGATGAAGTTCTTTTTGTGCAGCTTTTCTGGTGAAATTTTTCTGAAGACCTGTGAACTAAAGTGACAAGTTATCCACCTCCTTCCTTCTCCATTCAATATACATTTGTGGGACAGGCATTAGATAACTATTGCGGCACTCCCATTTGAAAAGGGGAAAGTGAGTAGCACACAGAAGTTACTGGTCCATGGCAATTTTGAAGTTGATCTTGGCACACGTTGTCAGTTCCTTGGTTAGGGCTTAGTCCTACAGCTTGGCAATTGTTCTCTTGGCTTCTGGTCCCATCCTCTGAGTTATCTTTCCTTTCCTATAAGAAACTGCTGGTATTTGTCTCTGAGTAGCTTTCTCAGTTGATTTTCTGTCCAGCATAGTTCAAAGGTCAAATACCTCCTGTCTCTGTCCTTTGAACTCAATTATGATACAATTCTTTAAAAAAACTTTCTTGTGCATCTATTTACTTCATTAGGCAAAAGCCATACTGATGAAACAAACTCTTTAAGCTAAGCCCTCTGTCTTGGGCTCCCTTGGAGACTACTGTGGGACAACGTCCTTGTGTTTCTTAGGAGCCATACTGTTTAAAGAGAGAACCTGTGAAGAATGCCCTTAAGATTTTTAGAAGGCCTGTTGCCTACCTGATATATTTTATGAGGTTTTAACAAAGGATCTTAGAGTCCTATGCTGGATTTGACCTTGGCCTGAGGTAATTTCTTAACTTATCATTTGCTGCTTGGAGAGGCTGGGAATGAAGAAGTTTTATGTTTTGTTTTGTTTTGTTTTGTTTTAGCTGAGCCATCTTGCCAGCTGTTGGCGGCTTAGCGGCAGCTCAGCTCAGGCCGGGCATCGAACTGCTGTTGCTCAGAGCTCAGCTCACACTCTTGAGTGAGCTCTTAATCTGAAGAAGTTTTATGCTTGAATCTAGTAAGCCCTGGCTCCTTTATATTCAATATTTCATTTTTAAACTTATTTTGGCACGTTTTGTCATTGGAAGCAAGAAGAATCCAGGTACCATTTTCAATATTCTGACGAGGAATCCTGTAACCCAGATCATTTAGTTCTGTAGGTATATTTCCCATTGTCCACTGCAAGTGACAGTATTGCTAAACTTCCTGCCTCTACATAAGAAGGGACTGCATCTTGCAATAACATATTTGAAAAGTTTCGTTAACTCCTCACCAATGATTTCTTCAAAGCCTTACAGATTTCCACCAACCAACCAGTCCCAAAGTCAACACGGTGTGTTTTAGGTTTCATTGTAGCAGCACTCCACTTTGAGGTATCAAAATCTATTTCAGATGCTATTACAAACCACCCTAAACTTAGTGGCATAAAACAACAAGCACTTTGTAATGTGGATCAGGAATCATGAACAGGCAAGTCACATAACATCTCTTCTGTTCTAGTACCTAGCCTTGTCAGATTCAGGGAGAGGTCAAATAAACCCTATCTTGATGGAAGAAATGTCAAAGTTATTGAAGGATAGCATATGGATGGGAGATGTTCTTGCAACCATCTTTGCAAAATATAATCTGCCATGATCAGGAACTATGGGATTATAAAGAATGAACACCTGTGGATTCCAGAAAGACTATGAGAGGGAGATCACCTGTGATCTAACTCTTAAGGGATTAATTTGGCAAGAGTAAGTATCAGCATGTTTCTTACTTGATAGCAAAAAAAAAACAAAGTTGTGAGTATAATCTCCTCAATTGTTAAATTGTTATGGATATAACCTCCTGATGTGACTACTCTGAAATGAACACACACACACACACACACACACACACACCCCACACACACAAACACATCATATTGAGTTAGAAATGTCCACTTTATAACCAAATTCCACACTAACTTAATGTTTAAGACCTGTAAGTGGTAAAAAAAACCCAACAGTCATTGATTCAAGAGACATAATTCAAATGAATCGGTAACAAAGAGGTATAAGTAGGAGTAACTGATAGATAATAAAAGTTCAATGAAAATTCAAGCAGGGACATTCAGCAAAATGAATCCCATAGGAGGATAGAAGAGAACTGAGAATCTGCCAGTTTGATGCAAAGGGATTTAAGGCAGCAAATCAAATCAAGTGGCTGTACAATTGAAGTGAAATGTGATAGCCAAGACTGGTCAATATCTGCAGTATGGAAGGATGACATCAATTTTCCCATTAATAGCTCTAGGGCACTCTCCTGGTAGCACTGTACTAGATGGGGCTGTCTATACAATACCTTTTCTTGTTCTCTTAGTGGATGGATGGCCATTTGGATCTCTGAATGCCCGGCTAATCTGCTGCCCTTTTTTATTTAAAGATTTTATTGGGGAATTGGGGGAGGAGAAGAGCATTGAGGAATCAGGCAAGGGGAACAGACAAGTTGCTGTCCTTTTGTTCTTCAGTCTAGTTGCAGAGGACGTTGCTTCACTGGCTCATGTTGGTATCGTCATTGTGCTTGGTCGCCAGCCTCTGGATGGCTGCTCACCATGGCTATTGACAGCTCACGCTGGCTGCCAGCCACTCACTGTAGCCTATGGCAGCCCACTGCAGCAGGGGCTGCAGCCTACACCGGCGCCGGGGCTCGCACAGCCCAGCTCCAGGTGGAGCTGTTGTTAGCTGTAGAGGGCCGTATCACTGGCCCTCATATGTGGTATCCGAACCAGGGTTGCTGGCATCCCAAAACCAGCTCTTAACCAATGCGCCACTCGGACGGCCTTCTGCTGCCCTTTTAATGGAGTTTTGTGGATGGTTACACAAAATTCCTTAAAGTCCTATCTCATCTTTCTGTCCCATTATCCACTCTAGGCTGGCTCAGTATTTATTTATTTAATATTTAAATTTAATTTTATATATAGCTTTAACATCACATTGTTCAAAAAAAATCAGAAAGTATCAATAGATTTATCATGAAATTCTCCCTCCCATCCTTGTCCTCATTCTACTTCCTCATAGGGAACCACTGTCTTTAGTTTCTTGTGTATTGTTCTAGAGTTAATTCGTGCATAGATAAGCAAATACAAATGCATATTTTTATTTTCTTCCTACAAACCCTCATCTCCTGTCTTTTTTTTTAACCCCCCAAAGATAGTATATTATGTAACCTGTTCTGCACCTTGCTTTTTTCATTTAACTACATCTCTTGGAGATTTTTCCTTTTCACATCATTACATGGTGACTTTGTCTGTCTGTATATTATGTATGTATTACAGGGTGTAAGAAAATTCTTAAACCCTATCTAATGAGAGGTATTGGATAGAATATAGCTATTGGGATTAAGACTAATATGAGTTTGAAACTCACTTTTTCCATTTCAAAACCATGTAATAAATATTAGAAAAATTCCTTGATCTTTTAAAGCTAATTTTATCATTTGAAAATGATGATAATAACACCTTGCAGGTTTGTGGTGAGACTACCAACTAGCTATAAATGGCCTAGAACAGAGTAGATGATCAACAAAACTGCCTATTATTATTATTTTCTCACCTGAGTTTGGAATGACAGTGATTATTTTTCAGTGCTCCAAAAATCATCCTGATCTGGTTCTGGAGGGGTTTAAGTCTTCCCTCCTAAACAGGCCCCATCTGATATTTGGTGGTACTTAAAGGGAACAATGAAAAATACCAGATCTTTGGCTAAAGCTTGTGTGATGGCTGTCAGGTGCATTGGCCACTGTGGTAGATGGAATACAAGTACAGCCTCAATTCTTCACCCTTTCCTGTATCCATGCCATGTGACTTTGTAGTTCCTCTACTAAAGGGACGGAGTATATTTCCCTGTCTCTTGACTTGGGGTAGGGTCATGTGACTTGCACTGATCAAGAGAAAAAGATAAGAGTGTCAACTGTAATTTATTAAATAAGTAAACAAATAAATAAATAAATGTGAAAGTGATAGGGTGTCAGTTTCTTGTTTTAAAAGGCCTTGTGTGGGCTGGCCGAGTGGTGCATTGGTTAGGAGTTGGCTTGGGACGCCAGCTTTGAGCAGTGGGGCCCCAGTGCAGATCCTATATGAGGGCCAGTGATGCTGTACCCTCTACAGCTAAGATGGTGAACAACAGCTCGACCTGGAGCTGGGCTGCCGTGAGTCACTGGCAACGGTGTAGGCTGCAGTGGGGCTGGCCAGCAGCTGGCGTGTGCTTTCATGAGCTGCCATGAGCTGCCGTGAGCGGCTGTCCAATGGCCGGCGAGCAGCTGCCTCACCCAGGAAGAGAGCAATTATGATACCAACATGGGCCAGTGAAGCAACGTCCTTTACAACTGTACTGAAGAATAAAAGGACAGCAACTTGTCTGTTTTCTTCCCCCAATTTTCCAATTAAATCTTTTTTTTTTTTTTTTAAAGAGGCCTTGTGTGTTTCCACTTTTCTTTTTGTATTCTTGTATGGCTATGAGGAGAACATGTCTGAGTTAGCCCTCTGCTCCTAGGAGGAGGACAAAACAGATGTAGAGCAGAGCCAGTCAAGCTGAATCATCCATGTCAAACCACCCTTATTGGGCCCAGCCTAGATCAGTTGACTGCCAGACAACCCACAGGTATATAAATTAAATAAGTGGTTAATGTGAAAGAGTAAGATATTGTGGTTATTTGTTACACAGCAACAACAAACCAATACAGCTATACTTTATCAAATTCTAGGAAACTGTTGAAAAATAACAGAAAATTCAGTAAAAGCCACAACTAGTTGAGTAGTGATTTATCATACATACATGGTCAAGATAGGGGTGAGAGAGATTAATAAATGAAATGGTTATGTATGTCTACCAGTGCAGCTAAACATGGAAGAGGAGTGGGGATATAAATTGTCTGTGAGTATTTGAAGTACAAATATCAGGAGTTGGGTAAATAGTTTTCTGTTTCAAGAGGAAACATCTAGGAAAAGTGCATCAATGATGAGCCAACAAAACTTCTTAAGGTGGGAAAGGAAAAATATCTTCATGATAAGATCTGCTTCACTCAATTGAGAAAGATGAATACCATATGGTCTCACTTATATGTGGAATCTAAAGAACAGAAGAAGTGAGCAAACAAAACAGAAATAGGTTCATAGATACAGAGAAAAAACTGGTGATTGCTACATAGGACAGGGGTTGAAGGATGGATGAGAAGGTGAAGGGATTAGAAAGTGCAAATTTGTAGTTACAAAATAGTCATGGGAATGTGAAATACAGTATGGGGAATATAATTAATAGTGTTGTAAAGACTACGTAGGGTGTCAGATGGGTACTGGATTTATTATTGGTGGGATCACTTCATAGATGAAATAAATGCTTAACCACTGCACTGTATACCTGTAACTAATGTAAAATAATATTGAATGTCAACTGTAATTAAATATATATAAAATATATATGTACATGTAATATATCTATATCTATATTTGGCCACAGGATGAAAAGTACAGCATAGGGAATATAGTCAATGATATTGTAATAGCTATGTATGATGTCAGATGGGTAGTAGATAGACTTGGTGGGTTTATCACTTTGTGAAGGGAGTAAATGTCTAATCATGTTGTTTTGTACACCTGAAAGTAATAATAAAATTAATAAAATTAAATTACATTTATAAAGATATAATCAGAAATATACACAATGATATATGAAAGAAAATGTTAATTATTTGGTAATTTATAATAATAAATACTTAAAAAGAGGGAAAAATATCTGCATCACTCTTGCTTCTGAGGAAGCATAAGAGGCCCTCTTGCTCTGATACTTTTAAGTTTAACTGAACAGGGAATAGAAACATATTGTGGAAGAGACCTCTGGCCAACTGGGTGGGGGCGAGAATCAACAGGCCAGTAAACTGAGCACCCAAATTTCACTAGATGGATAGACACCTATACTGTCCCCAGTGATCTTCCTGCTGTCTGATTGTATCAGTCTGTGAATCGTAGATAACTTAAAAGAGGAAATACTGGAAATAATCTCTTGACCGGAACATTTTCCTTTAAAATTAGACATAAAGCACAAGCAGACGTGACAAGCAGTGTAGGCTAATGGGCTTTGGGTCATGAATTGGAGGAATTGGAGTAATGGTTGGTCTTTTTAAAGATGGCACACAGCCTAGGACAATCACCCTATCTGATGGCCAATCCAGGCAGAGGACTCATTGCTCTCATTGCTATACTCAGGCAGGCTAGTAAATATTTGGCTGAGAGAGTTTTCTTTCTTTCTTTTTCTTCTTCTTTTTTAAATAAATGTAACAGCAAGCTTCAACATGTCAGAGGAAAGTAACTCCAAAAGAAGTTCCTGTTCCCTGGATAAATACAGTCTTTCAATACTCCAAACAGCCATTCTAATTTCTTCTCCAGGAAACACATTTTATTCTAAAGGCCCATTTAGAAGCTTTTCTTGCAATTTGGAAAGTCAAATAGTCTGTTCATTATACAGGGATGGATTTTATGGGAGTGTTGTCGGGGTTCTCTTGGTGGAAAGGAATTCACAGAGGACAGGGCAGCACAATGTAGCTTCTTGCCATTAGCTGAGAAGAAAATGTTCTGTCTTTGGTTTTAACAGGGGCTGAGGCTGTGTGAATGGCTTCTGGTATTAGTAGTAATCTGCCTCATAATGTTTTAAAAATAATTTGGAGGCTTTCGCTGCTATCTCACAAATGAATTCCTTCCAGTGTCTGGGAATACATACCTGGGAGACTTGGGACAGCCTCGTTCCTAAAGCTGATTGAGTTAAAGCAGTTGTTTCCTCTTGGTTGTTTTCTACAATCTTGTTAATACAAAGAAGATAGAGCACTGTCATTCCTAGGGGTTAAATATTTTAGTAACATCAGGGAAAGACTAGATTTTAGCCTAATTGGTGATGACTCTGAAATGTAGATTTACATATGTGTGAAAGCCTTTTCTATGTGAGTGATAGCACACTCTCCTGTGTTGTATATATAGGAAATACTTTAATCTTCAATTCTCATTTTTAATAAACAAATGAAGACAATCTGCACATTTTAAAAATGACTAATTCAAAGTCACACAGTAGGTAAAAGAATTAAAGGGTTCTAGGATTAGAAAAAATATTTGATCACAAGTGGAAGATGCTTTTATGATAGAATCAAATGAGTAAAAAGAAAGACATTTAAATATGCTATAATGTCCCTAACCCATTGAGTGATGGAAAGCTCCAGAAATCCACATGAGGCAGGTAAAACCTCCTCTCCTTGCCGTCTTCACTTCTTATTGGCAGGAGAGAAGTGGGATCCCCAGAACTCTGAAAACTCCCTGTCCACTTCCTCCCCCTGCAACTCTCTCAGCGTTCTGGCCTCTCCCTGCCTGGCAACTGGCAGGATGAATCATACTGCAGTCAGCTATCTCAGTCTCCCTGGTCATCCCTTGTTCCCCAGGACTCTAATGCCCATAAGCCTCGTGCGTCCCTTTCTCTGACCTAATCTCTTTGCCCCCGAGCCCTGAATTCTCTAATCTGTTATACTGTAACCTCTGGAACTCAAGGTTAGTCACCAATCTTGTATCCCCAGCGTCTTTTCTGAAATTTCCCTCACCTTCTTGGTCTGACATCAGAACCCTCACCCCCCCATCTGCCTCCTTTGTATCTGTGTAGAAGTAACCCCTGGTTGTTCATAGAATGTGAAACATTCATGAGACTCTACAAGAATAAGAAAAGATTTATTGAAAGTCAGAGAGAGAGAGAGAGAGAGAGAGAGAGAGAGAGAGAGAGAGAGACAGAGAGAGAGAGAGAGACAGAGAGAGAGAGAGAGAGAGAGAGAGAGAGTTAGTTCTGTTTGGAGTTGAAAAAAGGAGTTTTGTCAGGTCAGTGTGATAAAAAGAGCTGCAGAAGATCTTGAAAGTTACTGGCAAAGGTAGAAAGGGAGTTTTGCTAGGGCAGAATCCAATAGGGACAGCTGCTCTGATGAGTAGTACTGGGGTTTTATATTTTTCTAAGCAGGATGTAGGGTGCTTGTCGGCTTGCAGAGGGGCTGCCGTTACAAGCATTTACTCCTGGGAACTGTTCTGTTTCCACCTTTGATGGATGATTGTTAGCTTGCAGGGGGTTGCTGTTGTGACTGGGAATTGTTCTGTTCGTACCCATAATAGATGAAAGATGCTTGTCAGCTTGCAGGTGCCGTGCTAGCCAGGGGATTCAGAGCCAAGTGGTTAATATTTAAGCTCATTCCAACTAACTCACAAGCTCGCTCCTGTTAACTCTTTGCTTGTCCCATCCTGCTAATTTACAAGCCTGCTCCTGTTAACTCTTTACTTGTCTCAGCATCCCTCTCACACAATGGCTTCATATCACAGGGCCTAGAGATGGGTTTGATGTCCTCTTTCTTCCTCATTGCCACCTCCAGATAATTCTCCTGGTCTTCTCTCTGAAAACCCTGACTTTGAACCTCCATCAGATTGCAATCTCTATATCTCTGGTTGTAGACATTTCCTGCCTTACCTCCCCCTATTGTTTATTACTTGAAGCATGCTCAATGTCATACTTTCTATCAAGAATATAACCACTCCTACTGTAAATTTTGGAGGTTTCTGTATCCAAATAAGTAACTATTCTAGTACCTTTCCCTCTGAGTTCCTTGACTTACTCTCTTCCAATGATTTTGTCCTCTACCCTATCTCAGCCTCCACTTAAAGGTCATGCTCTAGACCTCACCATTACCCATAACCATGCTACATCCACAATATCAGTTTTTTTTGCAATTTACTCCCTCTAGTATCCCAATGACGAAACTTCTTCACCACCACTGACATATACAATCCATTGGTTGTATAGCTTTTCACATTCTTTTGAACACTCTTTTGTCCTCACCTCACTCCTTACCTTACTTAGATTCCATCGTCCAAAGTATATCACTCTCTTACATATACTCTTAATTTCATTTCTTTATTTCCCTTCATCATATTCTCTTGGCAAAAGTCTGTTTAAATTCAACTCTCTGCTGATTCTGTGTCTGTTCAGCTGAGCGTAGCTGGAGAGAAGCTCATGATCATGTGGACTGGAGCCCCTTTCAGTTCATGGCCACTAACCTCAACTGGGCTTTTATTGCTGCCTGAGAATCTCATTACATTTTTCCTAGTCCATTTACCCTCCCATTCCCCAAGTGAGCTATTTCACATCTTTTTCTCTCAAGTTTCTTTCACAATCCTTACTCTCAGCTTGCTGCCTATCTCACTAAGAAAATGATGCAATTAGAGGAGGACGTCCACATGTTTCCATGACTATATCTGTCTACCCAATTGCATCTGTGTCCATACACCCCCATACACCCTGCCTGCCCTCTTCTGTGGATGAATTGTCTATACTCCGACTGTGAACAGCACTTCCACGTTAGCACAAGTTCCCATCCCCTCTCACTACTCAGGGGCATTGCATTTTTTTTTTCGGAGCATCTGTCTATGTAAGAATTTTTATTTAAAAATGTATTACAAATTCATGGATCCATGTGAGGTATAGTGATTTATTGATGAAGATTTACGATATTGGGCAAAGAAGTTCTTATGTTTTTATTTATTGTCCTGTCAGTGGGAGTGAAGAGTCTTCATAGTGTCCAGGCACCATCTATTTTCCTGTTCAGATCCAGGGACCACTTTTTTGTGTTCATTATTGTCAAATGTAATACTTCTGTCTTATTTCACATCTCCTATCACAAGAAAAGGTAGCAAGGCTGTAATTACTTTGCCAGGGTTCTTTACAACCTGTTTGTATTAAAGTAGTATTGATCTTCTTGCCTCTGCATTTTCTTAATACCCCTTATTTAATTCTGGTTATCTTACTACTCATGAAGCTGCCCATGAATGAGAGTCACAATGACTCTCTCAGAGGTTGTTACTGCACTTCATTTCTGACCACCACAAAAATGCAAGTCTCACCCAGAGCATGCACGAAAATGTGAATGATACTTTCCTTTCTGGTCATGTTAAACTGACCACTCAGAAATTTATTGAATGAACCCAGAACAACACAGTCTCTCAAACACTTCAGACTATAAAACTACATTCCTAGGATGTCATTTATTTCAATGTTGACCTCACCCCTGCCTTGCATACATTGTCACACAGGAGGAACGATAGGAGGGGGTGGACACCCCAAGAAAATCTTCCTGCCCCCTCCACCAAACATAACTTAAGATCAACTTGGGGAAACATGACATCAGCACATTGACTGGAGATTAGAGAGAACATCAGTTGGAAGTGTTCACTGGTGCTGCTTAGCAACTATGTCAGAGATGCCTTAGAAGAGATAGGCTTGTCTCCTCTGAAGATTGTGTCTCCTCTGAAGACACACGGAGTGGAGCCTCAGAGGGAGTAGAGGACTGCTTTGTGTGCCAATTGTAGGGGCATACAGGTAAAAGATACCTCCTGTTATGAGCTTGAGGTGGAATTGCAGTCAGAACCAGATGAGTGAGAGTTGTCACATAGGCCTATGTACACAGAAAACTCTGTGGTAGACTGCAGGTAGCCCTGAATTCATCTTATGTCCTACACAGTTCACCCCAAATCAGCACTTAACACTATTCGAGTAGCCTAAGCTTGCACAGTCCTACAAAAGAGATATTGCTCTGGTGAGTGGGAGGGAACCATTCATTAGGCTGTTCTCCTGGAACTGAGGCCCATGGGTCACCAGAGTTCTGCTACAGACACAGGTCTGAAAGCTTTTTGGGGAATCTGATCAACTTCATGTATCTGGTAAAGTGATGGAGGCTGCCTTGAAGGGGAAAAACAGAGACTAAAGTTTGTGCTGGTTCTTGTCCAGGCCTGGGCCTTCCTTTCCAGATACCACTGCTGGCCCCAGCCAATATCTCAGGAATTGAAGAGAGACTGAGAAGATGTTAAGGAGGGCGCTTTTGGTGATTACCAGAGTATGAGGGTTGGACATGGGGGCACCTTACCCAGATGGCACAAATGGCTTTGGGTGGATCCAAGCACAGGAAGGAGACTTAGAAAAATTTGAGGAAAACACTTCAAAACATGGGGACACCTCAAGTGTGGGGCATGGGATAGAGGCTCTACTTACTTGGGTCTAATGTTAGGACTGCAATGATTAGTTCTCAGCTCTCATCTTTGACTGTTTAGAAGAATTTGTCACAGTTGATTATTTCCTTATTCTTGAAACATATTCTTCATTCTACTTCTGGGACACCACTCTCATGGTTCGCCTCCTGCTTTGTTAACCACTTCTTGTCAGCCTTCTTTCCAGTCCATCTCTCTAGCTTCTAAATGTTGAAGACCACCAGAGCTTAGTCTTCAGATGTCTATCAATCTTTACTTTCTAGGTGATTTTATCTAGGGCCACCATGTACAGCTTAATTTATATGAACCATGTACAAGGTGTGATCAAAACATATGGTGAATGCTGCTACCAAGTACCATCCAACGGAAAAGCAGGGATCTTCAATATGGGAAGGGGCGCATCAACCTTAGTGACAGTGTGTGACAAGTTTCAACTTGTTTGGTGCAAACAATCGGGTATGAGCTTCGGCTGAGAAAAGATGTGGTTTAAAGTGTGCTATAAACCACTCTGCATCACACATCGCTTCTGGTATGGCAATTTCTGCCAAATAAAAACATTATGGTGTGTCCTCATCCACCTTATTCACTGGATCTGGTATTGTGCAACTTCTGGCTCTTCCCCAAACTCAAAATGACCATGAAATGTAAACATTTGAGTTGATTCAGGATTTCGAGGCAGCCATGACAGCACAACTAAAGACATTCATGAAAGAGGACTTCCAGAACTGCTTCAGAAAGTGGCAAGACTTATGGGATAAGTGTGCTTGAAGTGAGGGGGAGTATTTTGAGGGGGATTAATGGCAGTGTCTTTTACTGTAATAAATTTTTTTATTTAAACATTCACTGTATTGTTTTATCACACCTGTAGTATGTGCACTGCCTAATTCCAGGAGACACTATTTATAAAACGTGCAGCATAGGGCCGGCCGAGTGGCGCAGTGGTTAAGCGCTGGCTTGGGAAGCCAGCGGCCCCGGTTTGGGTCCCACATATGAGGGCCAGTGACACTGCGCTAAAAACAAAACAAAACAAAACAAAACAAAACAAAACAAAAAACTACAGCATGAATGACACTATGCTGTGCAAAACAGGAACAACTGAATGTAGTGGCTCTGATATAGTCTTGTGACTTTAAATATTTTTTATACCCGATGACAATGAACGCCTTCTCTGAACTTCGTACTCACATCTATTCAACAGCCTTTTCAACATCTCCACTTGACTGTTTAACCTAATATCTAAAATTAAATTTCTCATCTTCTTCCTTAAATCTGCTCCTCCTATAGACTTCTCACTTCAGGGAATGGCCACTCTATCATCTAGTTGCCCAGCTCCAAATCCTGTGATTCATCCTTGACTTTTCTTTCTTTCTTATACTATATCCCATCTATCAGTAAATCATGTTGGCTCTACCTTCAAAATATATTTACAATATGATTACTCCTCACTACTTTTAATATCACTATATTGGTCTAAACCACAATCATATCTTTCTTGTATTGTGGCAATATTTTAAAAACTGGTATTCATGCTTCTATCCTGGCTCTCCCCAATCTATTTTTGATACAGTATCCAACATGAGCAAGTTAAAATATGTCAGGTCATGCTACTCCCCTGCTCAAAACCATCCATTGGCTTATTATTTCACTGAGTTAAACTCAAAATTCTTCATATCCTTCCCAAGGCCCTACATGATTGGGCCTCTGCTTCCTTTTTACCCCTTCTCCTACCCCTTGCTCTTTGCTCATCCCATTTTTTCTATGACAGCTTCATTGCTGGTCCTTGAATGTGGCAAGCTTGTTCCCATCTCCCAGACTAAGCACTTGTTATTCCCTCAATCTGGGTTGCTCTTCTCTCTAATGTCTTCATGACTTGTTCCCTCATCAACCTAGCATCATAGATCAATAGATCAGCTGCTATCTTACCAGTGAGAACTTTCCTGACCACTCTGATTGAAAGAGCAAATGTCTCCCTCCAGTTTTGGATATTAACCCATTATCAGCTATATCATTGACAAATATCTTCTCCCATTCAGCAGACTGCCTTTTTATTTTATTGATAGTTTCCTTTGCTGTGAAAAAACTTTTAAGTTTGATGCAATCCCATATGCTTATTTTTTCTTTTACTTCCCTTGCCCAAGGGAATATATCAGTAAAAATATTACTCAGGATAATGTCTGCAAATTTACTTCCTATAGTTTCTTCTAGGAGTTTTATGGTTTTAGGTTTTACATTTAAGTCCTTAATCCACTTTGAATTTGTTCTTGTATGTGGCATAAGGAGGTGGTCCAGTTTAAATTTTTTGCATGTCTCAGTCCAATTTTCCCAGCACCATTTATTAAATAGACTATCTTTACCCAAATGTAAATTCTTGCTTCCATTGTCATAGATTAAATGACCATATATGAATGGGTTTATTTCTGGGCTCTCTATTCTGTTCCATTGGTCTATGTGTCTGTTTTTATACCAGTACCATACTGTTTTGATTACTATAGCCTTGTAGTATGATTTGATGTTGGGTAACATGATACCTCCCACTTTGTTCTTATTTCTCAAGATTGCTGTGGCTATTCGGGGTCTTTTATGGTTCCATATAAATTTTAGAATTATATATTCTATTTCTGAGAAAAATATCCTTGGTAGTTTGATAGGAATTGCATTGAATCTATATATTGACTTAGGTAATATTGACATTTTAATATATTACTTCTTCCTATCCATGAACATGGTATGTATTTCCATTTATTTGTATCTTCTTTGATTTCTCTCTTCAGTGCCTTATAATTTTCTGAGTACAGTTCCTTTACTTCTTTGGTTAAATTTTTTTCCTAGGTATTTTTATTTTTTTTGAAGTAATTGTAAATGGGATTGATTTCTTGACTTCTGATAATAGTTTATTATTGGTGTATACAAATGCAACCGATTTCTGAATATTAATTTTGTATCCTGCTACTTTACTAAATTCATTTATCAGTTCTAATAGTTGTTTGGTGGAGTCTTTGGGATTCTGTATATATAGTATCATTTCATCTGCATATAATGACAATTTTACCTCCTCCTTTCCAATTTGCATGCCTTTTATTTCATTTTCTTGTCTGATTGCTATGACTAGAACTTCCAGAGCTATGTTGAATAGAAGTGGTGAAAGTGGGCAGCCTTGTCTTGTTCCTGAACTTAAGGGGAAAGGCTTTAGCCTTACCCCATTGAACACAATGTTAGCTATGGGCTTACCATATATGGCCTTCATTATGTTGAGACATGATCCCCTCTATTTCCACTTTGCTAAGAGTTTTTATCATAATAGCTGCTGGATTTTGTCAAATGCTTTTTCTGCATCTATTGATATGATCATATAATTTTTATTTTTCATTTTGTTGATGTGGTGCATAACATTAATTGATTTGAGGATATTGAACTGATCTTGCATACTGGGAATGAATCCCACTTGATCGTGGTGTATGATCTTTTCAATACACCATGTGTTGCGAAATCTAATTTTCTAGTATTTTGTTGGGAATTTTGCATTTATGTTAATTAGGGATATTGGCCTGTAGTTTTCTTTTTGTAATGTCTTTGTCTGATTTTGGGATCAGAGTAATAGTGACCTCGTAAAATGTGCTTGGGAGCCTTCCTTCCTTCTGTAGTTTTTGGAATAGTTTGAGGAGAATAGGTATTAATTCTTTTTTGAATGTTTTGTAAAATTCAACTGTGAAGCCATTTGGTCTAGGACTTTTGTTTGTTGGAATCTTGTTGATTACTGATTCAATTTCTTTGATAGTAATCAGTCTGTTCAGAGTTTCTGTTTCTTCTTGATTCAGTCTTGGAAGATTGTATACTTCTAGAAGTTTATCCATTTCTTCCAGATTGTCTAATTTATTGCCATACAGTTGCTCATAGTGTTTTCTTAAAATTTTCTGTATTTCTGTGGCATCTGTTGTCACTTCTCCTCTCTCATTTCTGATTTTATTAATTTGGGTCTTGTGTCTCTTTTTCTTGGTGAATCTGGCTAAGGGTTTGTTGATTTTGTTCATTATATCAAAAAACTAGCTCTTGGTTTCATTAATTTTTTTATTGTTTTTTTGGTCTTTATTTCATTTGTTTCTGCTCTGGTCTTTATTATTTCCTTCCTTGTACTCTCTTTGGACTTGTTTTGCTGTTCTTTCCCTTAGGTGAAAAGATAGCCTGGTGATTTGAGATTTTTCTTGTTTCTTTAGGTAGGCCTGCACTGCTATGAATTTCCTTCTTAGGACTGCTTTTGCTGTATCCCATAGATTTTGGGTTGTTGTGTTTTCATTTTTTCTTTATCTTGAGGTATCTTTTGATTTCTCCTTGATCTCATTGTTGACCCACTCACTATTAAGTAACATGTTATTCAGCCTCCATGTATTTGTGAGTTTTCTGGATTTCTTCTTATAATTGATTTCTTCTTATAATTGATTTTGGAGAAGACATGTGATATGATTTCAGTCTTCTTAAATTTACTGAGACTTGTTTTGTGGCCTAAAAATATGGTCTATCTTGGTAAATGTCCCATGTGTACTTGAGAAGAATGTATACTCTGCTGTTTTGGGGTGAAATGCTGTAAAAATATTGTTTAAATCCAATTGGTCTAAAGTGTCATTTAAGGCCACTGTTTCTGTGTTGTTTTTCTGTCTGGAGGATCTGTCCATTGGTGACAATGGGGTGTTGAAGTCCCCTACTATGATAGTGCTACTGTTGATCTCCAACTTTATGTTGGTCATAAACTTTTATATATTTAGTAACTCTTATGTTGGGTGCATGGCTCTTTACTAGGTTTATGTATGTCCTCTTGTTGGATCCATCCCTTTATTATTATGCAGTGTCCTTTTTTGTCTTTTATTGTCGCCTTCATTTTAAAGTCTATGTTGTTCAAAATCAGTATTGCTACTCCAGCTTCTTTCTCATTTCCATTTGCATGAAATATCTTATTCCATCCCTTTACTTTCAGTCTGTGTGTGGCTTTTGATATGAGTCTTTTGTAAACAGCATATGCATGGGTCCTGTTTTCTTATCCTCTCAGCCACTCTATGTCTTTTCATTGGAGCATTTAGCTCATTCACATTTAAAGTGATCATTAATAGGTACATATTTACTGCCATTTTGTTATTTGTATTTCTGGTCTTCCTTTGTTAGTTAATTTCCCCCTTTATTCTGTTTTAAAAAGCCCCTTTAACATTTCTTGAAATGCTGGTTTGGTAATGAATTCCTTTATCTTATTCTTTTCTGAGAAGCTCTTTATCTCTCCTTCAATTTTAAATGATAGCCTTGCTGGGTAGAATAATTTTGGTTGTAGGCCTTTGTTTTTCATCACTTTGAATATTTCCTGCCACTCCCTTCTGGCCTGCAGGTTTTTGTAGAAATGTTAGCTGTTAGTCTTATAGGAGTTCTCTTGTATGTAACCCACTGTCTTTCTCTTGCTGCTTTTAGGATTCTGTCTTTGTCTTTAACCTTTGCCATTTTAACTATAATATGTCTTGGTGTGGGCCTGTTTGGGTTCAGCTTGTTTGGAACTCTCTGCTCTTCCTAGTCTTGTGTGTTGATTTCCTTCACAAGGGTAGGGAAGTTTTCGATCATTATTGTTTCAAATATGTTATTGATACCTTGTTCCTTCTCTTTTCTTTCTGGTAGTCCTATCATGCAACTATTGTTGCACTTGACGTTGTCCCACAGGTCACTTAAACTATTTCATTGTTTTTTATTATTATTTTTTTTCTTTTTCTTTTTTTTTATTAGTTTCAGGTGTACAACACAATGCAATAGTTATACTCTTTACCCCCCAAAGTGAAAACCCCCTCCCCCAGTTCGCCACCCCACCACCCACCATATCATACATATCCATCACAACTCCCCTGACTCCTCTCCACAGTATACTCCACATCCCGTGACCATCCACATATTCAGTTGCAGTTGGCATGCAATCCTATACATCAGCTTCAGGTGTACAGTGCAGTAATCAAGCCTCTACTCCATCCATGAAGTGGTCTCCCTAACAAGACATGTGACTATCTGACACGCCACAAAATTCTTACATTATTACATTCCCCGAACTGTGTTTCACATCCCTATGACAATATTGTACTTGTCTATTTATACTGTCTAATCCCTTCCCCTTCACCCCCATCACCACCCCCTCCCAACTAGCAACCCTCAGTTTTTCCTCTACATCTACGAGTCTGTTTACTTTGATCATTCAATCAGCTCTTCCGACTCCACACACAAGTGAGATCACATGATACCTGTCCTTCTCCGACTGACTTATTTCTTGCAACATAATAGTCTCTTCACAACATTATCAATTACATTCCCAGAACTGCCCCCATATCCCTGTGGCAACATTGTAGTCCCACATACACTGTCCAAAATCTTCCCCCTCTCCCTCTTCCCCATTCCCTCCCAGCCAGCAACCATCAGTTTTTCCTTTATATCTGCTTGATACGACTTCAATCTTCTTAAATTGTCTCTCTGGGTTAGCTTGTTTACCCCTTTATTTTGTTTACAAAAGCCCTTTTAACATTTCTTGCAATGCTGGCTTGGTGGTAATGAATTCCTTAAGCTTATTCTTTTCTGAGAAGCTCTTTATTTCTCCTTCAATTTTAAGTGATAGCCGTGCTGGGTAGAGCAATCTTGGTTGTAGGCCTTTATTTTGTGTCACTTTGAGTATCTCCTGCCACTCCCTTCTGGCCTGCAGAGTTTCTGTAGACAAGTCAGCTGTTGGTCTAACAGGAGTTCCTTTGTATGTAACCTGCTGTCTTTCTCTTGAAGCCTCTAGGATTCTGTCTCTGTCTTTAACCTTTGCCATTTTGACTATGATGTGTCTTGGTGTGGACCTGTTTGGGTTCAGCTTGTTTGGAACCCTCTGCACTTCCTGGGCATGTATGTTGATTTCCTTCACCAGGGTGGGGAAGTTTTCAGTCATTATTTTTGCAAATACATTCTCGACCCCTTGCTTCTTCTCTTCTCCTTCTGGTATCCCTATGATTCGAAGGTGGTTGCACTTCACCTCGTCCCATAGGGCTCTTAAACTATTTTCATTGTTTTTTATTCTTTGGTCTTTTTGCTGTGCCAGCTGGGTGAGTTCTGCTATTTTATCTTCCAAATCGTTGATCCGCTCCTCTGCTTCATCTACTCTACTGGTGATTCCTTCGAGTGTGTTCTTCATTTCAGTTATTGTATTCTTTAGTTCTAACAGGTTGTTTTTTATGGTTTCCCTATCCTTCCTTATGTCCTCGCTAAGTTCCTTAAACATTCTTATCATCAGTGTTCTAAACTGTGTCTCTGGAAGGTTGGATCCCTCTGTTTCATTTGGTTCCATTTCTGGAGGTTTCTTCTGATCTTTTACTTGTGACATGTTTCTTTGTTTCCCCATTCTGGCTGTTGCTCTGGGATTGCTTTGATGTATTAGATCACCAGGAGAGCCCTGACTGGATGACGCAGGCACACAGCTTATGGCCCAACACTCCCAGGAAAATTCCCAGTCTCAGCCTGTCCCCAATCAGCCGCTCGCAGATCAGGCCGAGTAGCCCGACAACCAATCACCAGCCTGGCAACTCTGTAAGCGGAGTGCGGAGAGCGGGGACTCCAGGTGGCTCTCGGACTCCCAGGTCTCAGTGAGCAGCCTGTTGGAGCGGGATCACTCCCACTAGGCGTTTCCCTGGCAACGCAGTATAAGCCAGGCAGAGGGTGGGGATCCAAGGCTGCAGGCGTGCGCGCACACACGTACTTCTGCGTCAATTCCACCAGACCAATTAGGTCTCGGACCTGATCCTTCGTGGGAGGGCCCAAGCCCGACAAAATGGCGCCCTTCCTACACCACTCGCGTGCAGGCTCCGCACCACGGGAACAACAGTTCAAAAACCTCCAGCCTTTGCACCAAAGGTGCTCAGTTCAGTCCGTCCCCGCAGGCTCCCAGCTCACACAGCCACTCCCTCCACCAGGAACCAGGTAAGAGTTCACTGGCGAGCAAGCCCGGGCGCCGGCCCCACTGATTCTCCAGCCGCTCTTAGCCTCACTGAGCTGAGCAAAGAGAGTCCTCACTAATTTACTGCTGGCTATCTTAGAACTCCTCTTCCCGGCAAAGGATCTCTGGGCTGGTGAGCTCGGTGTGCGGCAGGAGGGTCTCTCCCCCAACCAGAGAAGCCTCCCACGGCTGGGACCTCCCTCACGGGGTTCACCCTCTCTCGTCTCCGCCTGGCCTACGAGACCCGATGCAGCTTCCTCTTTAAGTTCTTCGTTTAGTGGTTCTGTTCCTCCAGTGTTCTGGGGACCTCCAGGGTTGAATGCTGAATAATTTGGTTGTAATTTTGGTGTGATCCTGGGAGGCAGTTAGCACAGTGTCTGTCTATTGCCTATTTTTTCTTTTTGTTGTTTTGATTGGGTGATTTCTGCTATTTTGTCTTCTAAATTGCTGATCTGATCCTCTGCTTCATCTAATCTCCTGGTGATTCCCTTCAGTGTGTTCTTCATTTCAGTTATTGTATTCTTTAGTTCTAACCGGTTGTTTTTTATGATTTCTCTATCCTTCTTTATGTCTTCACTGAGTTCCTTAAACATTCTTATCATCAGTGTTCTGAACTCTGTCTCTGAAAGGCTGGATACCTCTGTTTCACTTAGTTCCATTTCCTGAGGTTTCTTCTGATCTTTTACTTGGGACATGTTTCTCTGTTTCCTCATTTTTGCTGTCACTCTGTGATTGCTATGGTGTATTAGGTAGATCACCTATGTCTCTCAGTCGTTCCTGGGTGGCCTTATGTAGTATGTGTCCTTTGTATTAGGATTGCACAGTCTTCCTATTCTCCTGTCCGATGTGTTTCAGATGTGTCACTGTTGAAGTTGATCTTTAATTGCTTTTGGCTTGTTAGAAGGTGGGGTCGACCCTCTCAAGCTGATTAGCTGGGAGAATTAGCTCTGTTCATAGTGTATGAGCTGCTGTGTGAAGGTTGACCCTCTCAGAGGAGGCTTGGCCACTGTCGGCTCTTGTGTCTGTGGAAAACATCCTTTGAGAGTGCCATCTGTAGGTTCAATGAGGTAGAACTCTGGTTCTGGTTTTGTCTAACAATTGCCCCTGGGTATATTGGTTTTGGTGTCTCTTGGGCAGGGCTCTGACTCAGAGCTGTTTCAGCCCTGTCTGTTACCTGCCATGGCTACCCGGTAGGCGCCTCAAGGCTGTATGCAGTTGATTGCTGCCCATGCTGGACCTGGGGTCATGCGGTGATGGTCTCTGTGTGAACTGAGGGTGGCTGCCACCAATATTGGTCCTGAGGCAGTTTAGCAAAATGCCCATGGCTCCCTAGGCCTGCTGCCTTCTTTCAGATGTCAATAAGGCCCAACTATTGTGAGAGGCTCTTTAGGGGCATGTCTTTGGCTATTTGACCCTGTGTTGAGGATGCCCTTGGTGATGTGAAACCTGCTGGGCAGGATGGAGTTCAAGTGAGTTATGAGATGTGATTGGTGTTTTTTGAGATGTTAATTCAGGTCTTACACCAATACCTGGCCTGTGTCCCCTGTGTAGCATCCCAAGGGCTCTACAACCAGCCTCTACCTCATGCTCACAAATTTCCAAAAGCTGCTCCCAAGTGGCTGTGGTGCAGGTTTGTGGTCACTGAATACCACTAAGATGATCTCTTGGGACCAACTTCTGTTGTTAAAAACATTTCCAAAGTTTGTGGAGGTGGGATCAGTTACCTAGACACCCCAAGTACTGCCTGACAGTGCAACTGTAGGTGGGCGACGTGGTGTTACAGGTGCATAAAGGCTGTGATCAGTGGTTTCTACAAATTCCTTATAATTTCAGCTCCTGGACCAGTGCTAGGCCCAAGTCCACTTCATAAAACAAAAACAAAGCAAGGCAACCCAATTACACCATAAAACAAATACACCCCCACAAAAACATGATAAACAATGATCAGACAGGAGAAACAAAAATATAAAAGAGACAAAGACAGAGACATAAAAACAGCAGAACAAAACAGAAAAACAGTAATGAAAGTAATAACCAAACAAGCCCAAGAAACAACAACAAAAAGAATACAGATGAAAGAAAAAGAAGAAAAAGGAACAAAAAGTGAAAGAGAAAGAAAATAAAAGAGTAATAAAAAAGGGGGGGAAAAAGAGGAAAACAAAAGTCTCTCCACTCACTGTAATCTGCAGACCACTTGCTCAGCAATAGAGAGTCTCTGGGCGACTCAGCACCAGTTGTGTTGCGGGGAAGGGACCAACACATCATACTCTGGCCTCCCTCTCAGGCTCGCAGTGGGCTTCCCTTGATTAGCTTCCATGTGCTCTGGAGTCGTGCTCACCAGCAAAAATCGTCATAGGTTGCTACGGGCTGTCTGCTGCTGCAAAACCCCTCTGTAGCCTGTGGAAGTGGGGGCCAGGCACCAGGGGCTCAGGGTGCTTCCAGCAACACAGCTCTAGGTGAGCATGGTAGGCCCCCAGGACACCACAGGGTGTGGTCAGTGGCCCTCACCAAGTCAGAGCAGCATGCGCTCTTGTACTGGCAACCAGCCTGCATAAACGCCATGAATACCCTGGCCAGATCACGCCAGTGCACAGCTCCTGGCTCAAACACTCCCAGGCAAACTCTGAGTCTCAGTCTGTCCCAATCAGCAGGCTGACAGCCAGGCGCCACCCTGGCAACTCTGCACAAACACTGTGGAAAGCAGGGACCCAAGGCAGCTCATGTGCTCCTGCATCTCAACCAGATGCCTCTTGGAGCCAGTGTGTGACCAACAGTCAGGCACTACCCTGGCTACAAGCAGCATAAGCAGTGCGGAGAGAGGGGACCCAAGGCAGCATGAGTGCGCACACATGCACACCTGCGCTGATTCCACCAGACCAATGTGGTCCCAAATCCACCAGACCCTCTGTGGGAGGGCCCAATCCTGAAAAAGAAAATGGCACCCTCCTGTACACTATTCATGTGCAAGCTCCACACCAGGGTAACAATGGTCCCAAAACCTCCAGTTCCCACACTAAAAGCGCTCTGTTCAGTCTTTCTGCACAGGTTCCTGGGCGCCCTCTCACAGAGCCACTCCCTCTGCCAGGGAGCGGGTGAGTGCTTACCAGTGAGTGAGTCCATGTACTAGCTCCATAGGAGGGCAACTGGTTCTCTAGCCACCTTCCACCCCACTGAACTGAGCAAAGAGAGTCCTCACTAATTTCTACTGCCAGCTATCATGGAACTCTTCTTCCCGGCAAAGTAATTCTGGGCTGGGGAGCTCAGTGTTTGGCCAGTGGGTCCTCCCCCAACAAGAGAAACCTCTCCACCACTGAGGCATCCTTCACGGGGTTCACTTTCTCTCTGTGGACCTGGAGTCGGCCTGCCTCACGTCTTCACCCCTCCTACCAGTCTCAACATGGCCTCTTCTTTAAATCCTTCATTTAGAGGTTCTGTTCATCTAGTGTTCAGGTGACTTCTGAGGTTGAATGTTGTATAAATTGTTTGTAATTTTGGTGTGATCGTGGGAGGTGGTTGGCACAGCGCCATCTTAACTCCCAGTTCTCACTACTCTTTTTATTAATGCCTTTTATCTACTGTGGGATCCTAATTAGAATTCCACTTTGCATTTTATTGTTATTTTTTCTTCATCTCCTCTAAATCATGGTAGTTCCTCAACCATGACAGTTCCTCAGTCTGTCCTTGTATTTGGCAATCTTGACTTTTGGTCAGTTATTTTGTACGATGTCCCTCCATCTGGTTTGCCTGAAGATTTCTTACAATTAGAATGAGGTTGTGCATTTTTGTCAAGAATACCACAAAAATGATATTGTGTCCTCAGTGAATCATTTAAGGTGCTCATGATGTTAACAAGTCCTACTTCTGGTGATGCTAACTTTGACCACTTGTTTAAAGTTGTGTCTGAGGAGTTTTTCCACTGTAAGCTATCTTTTCCTCAGCAGTAATAAATGTCTTAGGTAGATATTTTGAGGCTATGAAACTATTCCTCTTCCCTTCTAATTTTCATCCAGCAATTTTAGTATTTGTAAGTGGATCACGTATGCAATGGTATTTTTTTGTTTGTTTGTTTTGTTTTTACAGTACATCTTACTCAATAATTCATTTCTCTCTTCACTTGACTTTTATTACTTGGAATTCTATAGGTAAGGGGTATCCCTACTTTCCATTTATTTATGTATTTGATTATTTCTTTGTATCAGTATGGACTCATGAATATTTATTTGGTTCTACTGATTAAAATCTAATACTGTCAAGAGATTTCTGGTTAAGATGGCAGAGTAGGTAAATGCTGTGTGGGCCTCCTCTCATGTCCACATCAAAATTACAACTAAACTATGAACAACCATCATTGAAAATTGCCTGAAATCTCAACAGAAGTCCTATAAACAAGGATATACAGAAGAAGCCACCTCAACACTGGTAGGAGTGGTGGAGATGTGGAAAGGACTGGCCTCACATCCACATGTGACAGTTAAAAATCAGGAGGGATATTTCAGCTGCAGAAGTCCCCTGGAAGAGCAAGGGATCCCAGCCTCTAGGTTCCCCAGCTTAGGGTCTCAGTGCTGGGGACAGAAGTCCCCATAACTTCTGGCTGTGAAAACCAGAGGGGATTGTGGCTGAGTGATACAAAGGGCAGCTGTAGTCCCAGGCAATCCTCTTAAAGAGCCTGAACATTCATGCACTTAATTGCTAATGGATTCACTTGCTCTGAGCAACCTGGGGCAGCAAGTTGAAGGGTGCCAAGAACCTGCAGGGAGAAACTAAGTTATCTGGCTACAGGATGAGGGCTGGAATGACAGCTTTCACCCAGACAGAAGTGTTGGTAGAAATCATTGTTTCTTTGTTGAGCCCTTGTCACTCCCTGCATGCAGATGCAAGTGGTTGCCATATCTGTTTTCAACATGGCTAACACCTTTCACCCACCTCACCCTGGTGATTCCCTAAGACGCCCCACCCAACTTGCAGGCCCACCCAAGCTGCTTTCAATGGCTTTTCCATACAAATGGATGGCTTATGCTTCAGACTTTCCTAAAATTTTGCAAACACTCCAACACTCAAGTAAGCAGCATCTGGCCTCAGTGTGTCCTGTAGCTCTTGCTAAGCAGCCACAAGCCTAGCATTGGTGACAGCTAGCCAAAGTTCTCAGGTTAGCCTTTCTCAGGCACCTCAAAGCCCTGCACAGGTGGTGGCCATCTGAGAATTGCTTTGTGACTCATGCCAGGTGGCCCCATGCAGAAAGCAGGCTGCAACTGAACTTGGCCTATGGCAGGGCCCCTCCCAGGAGGCCCCAGGGTTAGCATGCCCAGAGGCTAGCTTCAGACTCAGCCAGAGCCTCACCCAACCACCTCCAAAGACAACACACTGAAAGAGCAGACTGGGCAGGCACCAGAGCTCTGCTAGAGTGAATTTTGCTTCATAGGGTCAGCTCCTGCACAACAGCTCCTCCACTGTAGTCACAGCCAGTCCTTGCAACCAATCAGTCTAAGGGTCAGTCCTTTCCATTGATGTGCAAACAGCAACCAAGGTTCAACTATAACAAGGGCACACACAACCCACACAAAGGACACACCTTGAGCACCTGGCTCGGGTGACCAGGTAGACTGTGCCACTGGACCCCACAATAGACCTACAACTTAAGGCCACTCTACTAAGACTGGAAGATATAGCAGCCCTACCTAATACATAGAAACAAAAACAGGGAGGCAGCCAAAATGGGGAGACAAAGAAACATGTCCAAAATGAAAGAGCAGAACAAAGCTCCAGAAAAAGAGCTAAACTAAATGGAGACAAGCAATCTACCAGATTCAGAGTTCAAAACAGTGCTTATAAGGATGCTCAGTGATCTCAGGGAGAACCTCATCACAAAGATAGGGAACATAAAAATGGAGATGGAAAACATAAAAAAGAACCAGTCAGAAAAAAGAATACAATAACTGAAATAAAGAATACATTAGTAGATTAGATGAAGCAGAAGACAAAATCAGTGATTTAGAAGATAAAGTATTAGGAAACACCCAATTGGAATAGCAAAAAGAAAAAAAAAATCCAAAAAAATGAGGAGCGTTTAAGGCGCCTCTGGGACAACATCAAGTGTACCATCATTTTCATCATAGAGGTATCAGAAGAAGAGAGCAAGGAATTAAAAACCTATTTGAAGAAATAATGATGGAAAACTTTCCTAACCTGGTGAAAGATATAGACATACAAGTCCAGGAAGTGCAGAAAGTCCAAAGCAAGATAAACACCTTTCATGTAGTTATGTTATTTATTCGTACTACAGTGAGGTCAATTTTTCACTTTTTGTATTCTATTTTGGGCTTTCCCTACATCCTAGTTAGTTTTAACTATTTTTTTAATTTTGGGGGAGGATGTTGTGAAGTATATGTATATGAAACTTACTATTATTTTAAGAATCAGAGCTATAAAAAGATAGGTTTAGAGAACTGTCACTCTATGTTCATTTCTGCTATTGTTACTTTTCCCCATCTCCCTCTTTTTTGTGCTTATTGCTACTGGAGAATCATTTCTTCTAGGACCTTTCAGCTGACAGAGTAAGGAAGTGTATATATATGAATGAAATTAGATTTTCAGAAACATTGCAAAAATAGTATATAGAATATATATATATATATATATATATATATACACATATATATAAAACCATCTGTATCTATGTATATATGTTAAGCTAAACATGAGTTCATACTGATGTGTCCAACTGTAATCTATGACTCTAGCCTCTGATTCTAGCCTCATTCCCTTGTTTATTTATAACCTTCCACTTCATCATTGAGAAACCATGTTCCTGACATCCACCATTCATTTATGTAATTCTACATTCCATTTTGGGATTTCCCAACCTTCTAAATGATCTTTTAAAAATTTGCATACTATATTATTCATTCTGCTATGAAATTCTTTCAGTTATGACTATGGAATACATAGTGACATGTATCCACCATTCCAGTATCATACAGAATAGTCTCACCATCCTAAAAATTCCCCATGCCTTAACTCTTTATCCCTCTTTCTACACCCTCCTGACCCCTGGCAACCACTGATCTTTTTTTTTTTTTTTTTGAGGGCGGTGTCACTGGCCCTCATATGTGGGACCCGAACCGGGGCCACTGGCTTCCCAGGCTAGTGCTTAACCGCTGCACCACTAGGCCAGCCCACCACTGATCTTTTTAACTCTCTCTTTAGTTTTGCCTTTTCCAGAATGTCATATAATTGGAATCATACAGTAGGTACCCTTTCTAGATTGGCTTCTTTCACTTAG
This sequence comes from Aselliscus stoliczkanus, assembly GCA_033961575.1. NCBI lineage: Eukaryota > Metazoa > Chordata > Mammalia > Chiroptera > Hipposideridae > Aselliscus > Aselliscus stoliczkanus. The sequence goes on from CM066731.1 coordinate 34,407,427, forward strand.
CAATATGTGTCTTAGCAATTTGTGTTTAGGGTTGGGTCTGGCTTGCTGAAGGGCTTTTTCAGTGTTCCTCTCTTATCCTCTGCTTTGGCTCAGCCTGTGTGCCTGTTCCTGAGAAGGGTCTGTCTTTCTGCTTTTCCCAATGTGTAGGCAGTGGGTGGTGGTGGTAGGGGAAGCATTCCCTCTTGCCCTGGCCCACTCTTTCCTGGCAGCCCTCTCCCGCTGGTTCTCTGTAGCGGGGCTTTCCTAGTGAGCTTGCTCTTCCTCCATGTGGCAGCCAGAGTTTCTCTTGTATCTCTGGAGGGTATTCTGCAGAAGAGTGTTTGCTACTCCCCCAGAAGCAGGATGCCCCTGTCCCTTCCCTAAGAGTAGGGGTTTTTCTTTTCCCTTCCCCCAGCTATAGTGGGTTTTTATCTGTGTCCTGTAGGCACCAGGTTTACTGCTAGTCCTCCACTGGCTTATTGTTCTTATTACACAGGGGATAAGGGTTCAGCTGGAACCTTGTGCCTTTCTCACAGGGGTCCTGCTCTCCTCCTCCAGTTCTACACCACAAAAAGAGGCTCTCTATGAACTCTTACCATGCCCCTAACCTTTCTTTTGGCCACCTGGTGGAAATCCATGGAAAAGAAACTGCCAATGAGCATCAACTCCATTTGTGGCTGCAGCTGCCAGGGGGTCTGTATGTTCATTGTAGCCCACATTTGGCTGTTAGCAACTTATTAAAGATTTAGTTGAATGTTACCCATTTGTATGGAGGCTGGCATCTCTTTCTCCCATGCTCTGCCCCAGGTGAGCCAGTGCTCTCATGTTGTCTCCTTGGAGGGGCTTGTCTTCCCTTAGATTTCACATTCCTTGGTGACTCTGTGACCTCTGCTCTCACTCCTTGGTGACTCTGAGACCTCAAATTGGCTCAAAAATATTATGATTTTTCAATTTATGCAGATTTTCTTAGGTTGTTGGAGTGAGAGTTATACTCTCTCTAGCTTTTCATTACATCTTAGCCATAGGCCAAACACAGGAGGGGTACCCATAAGTACATATCTGTTTAGGTTTTTTTATGTGAAGTTCTGTTACATGGTTTTCCCCTTAGTTCATCAACATGTGAACCTCCCCCATGTCTAGCTAAGTGGGTCATAGTTCCATTGAGGGTCACAAAATGAGAATTTCATTTTTCTTGCTTCTCCCAAAGTGCTCTGTGTAGTGAGTTCACTATACCATTGGCTAAATACCCAATCTTTCACAGCTTAGTTTAAACCTATTTCTTCTTATTCTTCTAATTCTATTTTTAATTCTATTTTTTTTTTAATTCTTTTTTTTTTTTTAATTCTATTTTTAATTAGCAAAGCTGAAGAAATTTCTGTTCACTCCATGAATAGTGCCCCTCAAAAATTCATGTTCACCCAGGATCTGTAAATGTGATCTCATTTGGATATAGGATCTTTGCCTATGTAATCAAGTTAAGATGAGGACATACTGAACTAGGGTGGTCTTAAATCCAATTTGACTAGTTCCTTATAAGAGGAGGAAATTTGGACACAGAGACAACACATACAAGGAGGAAGGCCATATGAAGATGGAGGCAGAGATTAGAGTTATGCTGTCAAAAGCCAAGGAATGCCAAGGATTGTCCGCAATCACCGGAAGCTGGAGGAGGCAGGAAGGACTCTACTCAGTCTCAGAGTGCTCCTGACACCTGGATTTCAGACTTCTAACCCCTAGGACTGTTAGAAAATAAATTTCTGTTATTAAGCCACCTGGTTTGTGGTAATTTGTGATGGCAGTCACAGGAAAGCAATACACAACTTTTTCTACCATCCAATTCTCTTCTCTCTCTGTGACATAGCACAAAAATTTTCAGGTTTTCGTCTGTAATTCCTTTATCCTTTCTTATAGTCTTTGTTTTGTAATTGTTCAGTCTGTGCATGATCATGCATTTTTCTCTAGTTATAAAGCCTCTTCAGGAAAAGCTTTAAAGAAAAGCAGTTCATATACAATAAGAGAGAGCTGTGACTTACATGTGAAGAAAAGTCCTGGCATGTCAGAAGATAAGGTTATACAGCATCAGTGCCAATGTGATGTCAAGCTGCATTTGGTATTCATCCAACAGAGAGATCCCTAAGATCCAAAGCAACAACTTTGGTATATACAAAGGCTCCCTGTGAAGAGCCATTTCAGTTTAGTGTGGTCTAGACCACTGGTCTTTAGGATGTATTCTTGTGGTGATAGACTAGTAACTGGTCTTCTCAGAAGAGAGATGGAAATGGCTCCCCAGATGCCTCCAAATGCTGCCCATTCTCTGTTGATCAGACAGCCTTACCCTTTAAATCTCTACCTGCTGGGACTGGAGTTAGGAGTGCCTTCTAAAGCAGTCTTCCAAATAGGTAATAGCTTTTGCACTCTCAAGAGCAGGCAAGAAATGCATCAGAAATTTGTCTCACTTCTTTTTTTCTGTTTCATATTCCAACATGCTTTTTTCCCTCTTGCAGAAATAAATTTTGCCACTGGATAATTTCTCAATCTTTTTCTGGATTCTTTCTTTTGATTTATCCCTTCACTGTCCCCAGTCTTTGATTTTCTTTTTATCCTCTTGCATTGCTTTCTGAATTGTTTTAATCTTGCATCCACAGGAGGCTATTGGGTTGACTCACACCATACATCTACACTGGATCTGATGGCTTGCTCTGGATAATGAGGGTCTTTCTAACGGGGACCATAATTCTCCCACTACAAATTGCAGAGACCATGGCTCTTGATTCTACTTCTTTGAGCTGCATCAGGTCAGAGGATAAGTGTGGAGTGAGCTGTTGGCTTGACGAAAAACTTTCAGATTTGGTTGAACCCAGGCTCTCTGGACTTTCGGACAGGAAACAGCCTGGCCTACATTCTTGACCAAGAAATTCAAAGATTTCTAGGGGGGCAAAGAAATTTAACTGGGATATATATAAAGGGGATCAGAATATGGCACCTCCAAATATGCCACTTTGGCATAAGGGTTATTTTGAGCTAAAGGTAATTAAGTAGTAGCAGACATAGAAAGAACTCTCTGCTCTCCTTCCTTTTGTCTAAAAGCAGGGCATAAATTTCCCCTTTTGTAAAGGCAACATAAATTCCCATTTGTAAAGATACCTCTCTCTTACATATCAAGAAGAATAGAATCACCTTTAATCACTCTAGATAACTCTTGTCACTGGAGAAGGCACCAACTTGATTCTGCATAACAAACCTTATTAGAGATTTATCTGTCCACAATTTGCTGCCCCTAGAGGTCCAAATACCTTTTCTTGTCTAGTCACTTCTCTGTAATTTATCACTCTTTGTTAAAATTATATATAAGCTTTCAATCTGACTGCTTCATTGGGATTTCACTTCCTTTCTGTGATTCTTTCCATGCATGTAAAATTAAATAAATAACATTAATAAAATATGTATGCCTTTTCTTCTGTTAACCTGCCTTTTGTCAGTATAATTTACAGCCTATATCTAATGAACATAAGAGGGTAGAGAAAAATATTTTCCTCCCCTACATATGTAATGTTCTGAATTAGGAGTAAAATAAATCTGCTACACGAGTTCAGGTGGGTCAGCAGCACTAGGAAAAAAAAAAACTTGTTTTGTCAAACTTTTATTTGTGGCTTCCCTTACAAGTTAATGTCCATATAAGGCTAGACTAATAGAAATAGCACTAAGTGGGATTTATATGACCTTGAGTTTATTATAAAGACCAGGATAGAGAATTACCTGTGTGGTAGACTGAGTGCAAAACTGTCTCCAATCTTTCATCCTCCTCCCTGTTTCTACACATCAGCAATTTGAACATGAACCTCAACAAAAAGTGAAGTCTCTTTTTCCACTCCTTGAATCAAGCCTTGTAATTTTCTTTGGCCTTTATAGAATATGGCAGAAATGATGGTGAAACAACTCTGAGCCTAGACTTCCTGAGCCCTTGCACCTTCCATAGTTTCTCTTGGACTCATGCCTCTGCCATGTGAACAAGTTCAGGCTAGCCTGTCAAATGTTGAGAAACACATGGCCTAGTCATGGCCATTATCCCAGTTAAGAGTCAGCTAACTGCTTTACATGAGAGAGGAGTATCATAGACCAGCCAGCCTCCAGCTGACCTGACACTTGACTGAAGATACATATATAAGCTCAGCTGAGATTAGCTAAGCCTATCCTAGATAAGTGGAGCCACCCAGTTGACATGTAGACACGTGAGCTATAGTAAATTGTTGTTTTTCAAACCATTAAGTTTTGCTTTGTCACATAGCAATAGCTAACTGATACAGCCTTGAAAGCTCATCTTGTAAAGAATTATTAAAGCAACTAATGATATTGCTTTTAGAGAAGACTTGGGGGAAAGGGCATGATAGTTCTGGAGACTGTGGTATCAGACCTACCTAGAAAAACCTAAATGCCAAAAGACCATGGTGGCTAGCTGATCTGATGACAGCAGAGAAAAGTGATCTGCATTCCAGTTTGTTGGATCAAAGGATGATTATTACCAATAGATTCAGTGGGAACCACCCCTGGGAGAAAGTTTAGAGATTCTGCTCAAGAGGGTAAGCATCAGGATCGTACATGAGAGGATCTCTGCAATGGCTTGCCAGAGAAGGGAACTGAAGGGTGGTAATAAGTGGCTGGCTTGAGGGGATATCCAATATCTTAAGGGGATTGTATGAGAGATGACCGGGGAGGTCTCTGGTGAACCCACCAGAAACGAGTACAAAGAGCACCAAGATCAAAATACAACTGTATCTCTCAGGTAAGTCCTATCCATCCCCTAACTGTTCTTCCTTCTGCTCTTCCACTCTGACGGGGGAGTACACATAGTGTGTGGGGGATGAGGGATGGGGGCATTAGACAGTAAATACAGAATAAGTGACCAAGTCTTTTTCTCCCCTACTGCTCCCTTATAGCCTGGGCTGGCAGAGGGAAGAAATTTGACTTCCAATAAACTCTGGAGCGTTGTCTGCTGCCCAGGAATAAGCATCTACCTAAATAAGGTTATTTTATGAAGAGAAGTTATTAGAGGATTTTTTTATTATCTAAGAATATACTGATATTCCTGCTCAAGATCTTACCTATGGGGAGAGGAAGAACCAGCTGTGACCTAGGAGTCTTACTTATTTGGCTATTTAATATACATAGATATGTGTGTGTATACAAATAACACATATTTTTGTGTACAAATAACACATATATATATATCTTGTATGTTTCTTCTCATTAATTTTTAATAGAGTTTTTAGGGCAGTTTTAAATTCATGGCAAAATTGAGGGGAGGGTATAGAGATTTCCCATATACCCCCTGCACTCACACATGTATAGTCTCATCCATTATCAACATCCCCCAACAAGAGTGGTACAGTTATTATAATTGATGAACCTACATTGACACATCATAATCACCCAAAGTCCATAGTTACATGACTGTATCTACCATTACAGTATCATACAGAGTAGTTTCACTGCCCTAAAACTTCTCTGTGCTCATCCTATTCATCCCTCCCCGCAAGCCCTTGGCAACCACTGATTTTTTTTTTTAAATTTTTTAAATTTTTAAAAAATTTAATTTAATTTAATTTTATTAGCTTCAGGTGTACAACACAATGCAATAGTCATACTCCTCACCCCCCAAAGTGAAAACCCCCCTACCCCAGTTTGCCACCCCACCCCCACATCATACACATCCATCACAACTCCCCTGACTCCCCTCCACAGTATACTCCACATCCCGTGACCATCCACATATTCAGTTGCAGTTGGCATACAATACCATACAACACCAGCTTCAGGTGTACAGTGCAGTGATCAAGCCTCTACTCCATCCATGAAGTGGTCTCCCCAACAAGACATGTGACCATCTGACACACCACAAAATTCTTACATTATTATATTCCCCGAACTGTGTTTCACATCCCTGTGGCAACACTGCAGTTGTCCATCTATGCTGTCTAATCCCTCCCCCCTCCCCCCATCCCCCCTTTCCCAACTAGCAACCCCCAGTTTTTCCTTTACATCTACGAGTCTGTTTACTTTGGTCGTTCACTCAGCTCTTCAGAGTCCACACACAAGTGAGATCACATGGTACCTGTCCTTCTCCGACTGACTTACTTCTCGCAACATAATAGTCTCTTCACAACATTATCAATTACATTCCCAGAACTGCCCCCATAACCCTGCGGCAACATTGTAGTCCCACATACACTGTCCAAAACCTTGCCCCTCTCCCTCTTCCCCATTCCCTCCCAGCCAGCAACCATCAGTTTTTCCTTTATATCTGCTTGATACCACTTCAATCTTCTTAAATTGTCTCTCTGGGTTAGCTTGTTTACCCCTTTCTTTTGTTTACAAAAGCCCTTTTAACATTTCTTGCAATGCTGGCTTGGTGGTAATGAATTCCTTAAGCTTATTCTTTTCTGGGAAGCTCTTAATTTCTCCTTCAATTTTAAGTGATAGCCGTGCTGGGTAGAGCAATCTTGGTTGTAGGCCTTTATTTTGTGTCACTTTGAATATCTCCTGCCACTCCCTTCTGGCCTGCAGAGTTTCTGTAGACAAGTCAGCTGTTGGTCTAACAGGAGTTCCTTTGTATGTAACCTGCTGTCTTTCTCTTGCAGCCTCTAGGATTCTGTCTCTGTCTTTAACCTTTGCCATTTTGACTATGATGTGTCTTGGTGTGGACCTGTTTGGGTTCAGCTTGTTTGGAACCCTCTGCACTTCCTGGGCGTGTATGTTGATTTCCTTCACCAGGGTGGGGAAGTTTTCAGTCATTATTTTTTCAAATACATTTTCGACCCCTTGCTTCTTCTCTTCTCCTTCTGGTATCCCTATGATTCGAAGGTGGTTGCACTTCACCTCGTCCCATAGGGCTCTTAAACTATTTTCATTGTTTTTTATTCTTTGGTCTTTTTGCTGTGCTAACTGGGTGAGTTCTGCTATTTTATCTTCCAAATTGCTGATCCACTCCTCTGCTTCATCTACTCTACTGGTGATTCCTTCGAGTGTGTTCTTCATTTCAGTTATTGTATTCTTTAGTTCTAACAGGTTGTTTTTATGGTTTCCCTATCCTTCTTTATGTCCTCGCTAAGTTCCTTAAACATTTTTATCATCAGTGTTCTAAACTGTGTCTCTGAAAGGTTGGATCCCTCTGTTTCATTTGGTTCTATTTCTGGAGGTTTATTCTGATCTTTTACTTGTGATATGTTTCTTTGTTTCCCCATTCTGGCTGTCGCTCTGGGATTGCTTTGATATATTAGATAGATCACCAGGAGAGCCCTGGCTGGATGACGCAGGCACACAGCTCACGGCCCAACACTCCCAGAAAAACTCCCAGTCTCAGCCTGTCCCAATCAGACGCTCGCAGATCAGGCCAAGCAGCCTGACAAACAATCACCAGCCTGGCAACTCTGCAAGCGGAGTGCGGAGAGCGGGACCCGAGGTGGCTTGCGCACTTCCGTGTCTCAGTGAGCAGCCTGTTGGAGCCAGATCACTCCCACTAAGTGTTTCCCTGGCAACACAGCACAAGCCATGCGGAGGGTGGGGATCCGAGGCGGCTCGCGCACTCCCGGGTCTCAGTGACCAGCCTGTTGGAGCCGGAGGGCACATGCCCTGCGTTTCCCTGGCAACACAGTATAAGCCGGGCAGAGGGTGGGGATCCAAGGCCACAGACGCACGCGCACATGCACTTCTGCGCCAATTCCACCAGACCAATTAGGTCTCGGACCTGATCCTTCGTGGGAGGGCCCAAGCCCGACAAAATGGCGCCCTCCCTACACCACTCGTGTGCAAGCTCCGTACCACGGGAACAATAGTCCAAAAACCTCCATCCTTTGCATCAAAGGTGCTCAGTTCAGTCCGTCCCCGCAGGCTGCCGGCTCACACAGCCACTCCCTCCACCAGGAACCAGGTAAGTGCTCACTGGCGAGCACGCCCGGGCGCCAGCCCCACTGATTCTCCAGCCGCTCTTAGCCTCACCGAGCTGAGCAAAGAGAGTCCTCACTAATTTACTGCCAGCTATCTTAGAACTTCTCTTCCTGGCAAAGGAGCTCTGGGCTGGTGAGCTTGGGGTGCGGCCGGAGGGTCTCTCCCCCAACCGGAGACGCCTCTCCACAGCTGGGACCTCCCTCACGGGGTTCGCCCTCTCTCATCTCCGCCCGTCCTACCAGACCCGATGCGGCTTCCTCTTTAAGTTCTTCGTTTAGTGGTTCTGTCCTCCAGTGTTCCGGGGACCTCCAGGGTTGAATGCTGTATAATTTGGTTGTAATTTTGGTGTGATCCTGGGAGGCAGTTAGCACAGCGTCTATCTATTGCGCCATTTTACCGGAAGCTCAACCACTGATTTTTTTTATTTTCTTCATAGTTGGCCTTTTCCAGATGTTATATAGTTGAAATCACACAGCATGCAGCTTTTATAGGCTGGCTTCTTTCACTTAGTAATATGCATTTAACTTTCCTCCATGTCTTTTCATGGCTTGATAGCTCATTTCTTTTTAGCACTCATTTTTTTTTTTTAGACAATGGAATAAGGTTCCATTGTCTCAATGTACCAGAGTTTATCCATAAACCTACTGAAGGACATCTCGGCTGCTTCCAAGTTCTGACAATTATGAATAAAGCTGCTATAATCTGTATGCAGGTTTTTGTGTAGCTATAAGTTTTCAACTCCTATGGGTAAATTCCAAGGAGTGCAACTGCAGGGTCATACAATAAGAATATGCTTAGTTTTCTAAGAGAACTGCCAAAATGTCTTCCCAAGTGACTGTACTATTTTGCATTCCCACCAGGAATGAATGAAAGTTCGTGTTGCTCCACATCCTTGCCAGTATCTGGTCTTGTCAGTGTTTCAGATTTTGGCCATTCCAACAGGTCTGTAGTGGTATCTCATTGTTGTTTTACTGTGCATTGCTTTGATTACATATGATGTGGAGCATCTTTTCATATGTTTATTTGCCATCTGGTGCTCACTTTGGCAGCACATGTATTGAAATATTTGCCATCTGTGTGTCTGCTTGGTGAGGTGCTTGTTAAGGCTTTTGGCCCATTAAAATTGTTTTTGTTTTCTTATTATTGAGTTTTAAGAGTTCTTTGTATATTTTGGATATTAGTACTCTATCAGATGTATCTTTTACAAATATTTTTTCCTAGTCTGTAGTTTGTTTTCTCATTCTCTTGACATTGTCTTTAGCACAGCAGAAGCTTTAGATTTTAATGAAGTGAAGCTTACCAATTATTTCTTTCATGAATTGTGCCTTTGGTATTGTATCTAAAAGGTCATTGCCATACCTAAGGTCATCTAAGTTTTGTTTTATGTTATCATCCAGGAGTTTTATGGTTTTGTCTTTTACATTTAGATCTATGATCCATTTTGCAAGTATTTTCTCTCAGCTCTGTATTTTTTTTTCAAACACAGATAATTGCATACAAAACTCACTGCTCTGCACCATGTTTTATTCACTTGTTCTGAAGTTCATGCCTCAAAGCATACATGCTGGCTGCATGCCTTTGAAAAGCTCATTCTGATTATGAGATTCTATCTCCTTTCCTTTGGTGCTTCCTCAGTGAAATCTGGTGTCACTTGGTGCATGCACTGGGGAGAAGTAGAAAAGTTCAGACTAATTATTATATTCAGTTGTTGGAAAAGTCATGATGTATTTTTTCTATTTTTTCTTCGCAAAAATGCGTCATGACTTTTCTGACAACTCAATATTTCAGTATTTGAAAAGTTTCATTAAGAAAACATGAGGTTCATTTCAGTTTTGAACTGCATCTTGGTATAATCTATGGTTTAATGTTTGTTATTTCTCTATTTCTCAAAAAAATGGGGCAGGTGGTACCCCTAACTAGTGGATGGTAACCAAGAAAACTAACTTGCAAAATGCCATTTTTGATGCCTCCATCACTTGGGAGAACTTGAACAGGAGGAAAGAAGTCCATACAACATAAAAGCAGATAATTTGATTTGCTTTGGATTTAGAAAACCATTCCTGGGACAAGGCATATTCTCTGTGTAATTGTTTTCTGCCTGCGATGATTCATGGAATCTGAAAATGTTTAAATCCACCCCAAAATCTAATATTTCCAAGTCACATGCTAGCAACAGAGTCATATATATCAGTAAGTCACTAATATATCAGTAACGGAGTCACTAATATATCAGTAAGAAATCATTGCAAGGAGTAGAAAGAACTTAAATTTTGAAATCAAATAGACCTAATTTTGAATTTACTATCTGTGATTCCATAAGAAAGTATTTAGGTCCTTAGATCTTTAGTTTCCTCACCCTTAAAAGGAGGTTAATAAGATCTGTCATGCAGGGTTGTTACAAGAGCTAAATGAGATAATATATGTAAAGTAATTCATTGTGTGCCTGGCACATAGTAGATGCTCAATTAAAAATAATTTAAAAAATCATAGCTAATCAAGTCCTGGGAGTTTTGGCAATTTTTGACTTCAGGATGACCTCCAGTACATCACTAGCTCTCAGAGAATATTCAATTGAAGAGAGAAATGAACTGAGGTTCTATTGCTGGAGCCTCTGCATTCTATTCTTACATGATAATGTAGGTACAATATTGTGATTAATTGTTCCCCATTGTTTGATTTGTCTACCATCATTGACTCATGAAGAGTATGGGTACAGGAGAAACATATGTCATAAGGAAGAGTAGGAGAGGGAGGGAAGATTGGGATGCAAATAACTCTCAGGCTGTCTCTTGTAAAACATAGTATCTAAGGAGACTGATTGATAGAGTAGAAGGGGGATGCACTTGGAGTCCGACAGATATGGGTTCAAATTCTGGCCTTGACACATAACTAGTTGTGTGGCCTTAGGCAAATTTCCTAATTACTCTGAGTGGCAGTGAAATAGCAAATATAATTCCACCTTGTAGGATTATGGTGAGGATTAAATGAAATTTTCTGTATAAAGTTTCTGGGGCACTATAGTATGCCCACAGCAAATGAAACCTCTTGAAAACAGCTTTCAGTACTATTGGGTCATTGCAGCAGGTTTAGGCTATCACCAACTCAGCTAAGGCAGAGAACAAGGGAAAACAATACTAGAAGAGAAAGAGGGAGGAGCAAAGGGAGGAAATGGAGAAAGGGACATAAATTATATCGGAGGCAAAAAAATGATAAAGGGAAAGACTTTTATAGGAAAGGAATAGAGAAAATGAAGAACAGTTAGCTGGGCTCAAAATTTAAACACTATGATTCAGATGTATCCCCCACATCCCCACACCCCAAAAAAGTTGACCTCATTTTGAGCAACAGTTTGAATTAGTGGCAAAAATGAACGTGGGTCTTTTCCCAAAAGCACCCAGCTCCCCCAGATTCACCCAGGAAGGCAAGATATTCCTTTGTTCCTCCCAGCCCTTGTTGAGCTGAGGTCCACAGAGTAGCAGAGTCTGGAGTTCTGAGTCCTTTCTCAGGGAGCTTAGTAATGTATTTATCTTAGTTTTATCTCTTCTGAATGGTTTTCAAAATATTTGGTTGTAGGGCCCCTTTATACTCTGAAAAATTATTGGCACCCCAAAGAGCTTTTGTTTAAGTGGGTTATATCTACTGATATTTTACTGTTATTAGAAATTAAAGCAAGGAATAAGACAAACAAATGAAGAAACAAAAACTCATAGACACAGACAATAGTTTAGTGGTTTCCAGAGCATAAGAGTTTAGTGGTAGATGAGAGTAAAAGGGATCAAATATATGGTGATGGAAGGAGAATCCATTCTGGGTGATGGACATACAATGTGATATATACATGATGTACTACAGAATTGTATACCTGAAACTTATGTAACTTTACTAACAATCGTCACCCCAATAAACATTAATGAAAAAAAAATTAAAGCAAAATTTTAAAATATTTATTGATACATTTTAAAATAATAGTAATGAACTCATTACATATCAATATTAATACTGTTTAAAAATAAAGAATAATTATATTTTCCCAAAACAAAAAATTAGTAAGAAAAGTAGTTTTATATATTTTTTCAAATATCTTTGATATCTGGCTTCATAGAAGACAGCTTCTGTTTAAGCAAGTATCCAGTAGAAGATTCTTCTTCACTGTTGTGATGTTGTATAGGCTCTGGAAAATTCCATTGTACCTTTTTGAAAGGGAGCTAACAAGGCAAACAATGTTTTAGTGGGACCATGAGAATAGTTTTGATCATGGGCCCCCCAAAAGGATATTGAGGACCCACCGGAGGATCTGGACTCCTTTGCTAAATGTTGCTCGTGAACTTTCTCCCTGCACTACCATAAGGGCTTTCCCTATCACGTTCTGTCTGATGGGAACCTCTTGTGTAACACATCCTCCTTCTTCCCCACTGGCATTCTCCCTTACCTGCCCTGGGGGCAAGAACAGTATTTGGACTGCAAGGAAAGAAGTTGAATTTTCCAAGTAGGAAAATAACTAGAGGGTATTTCAAATATATTATCACTAGAACAAAGAAGAAGATTAATTGACAGGAGAGGATGGTTGAAAGTGAAACGTACTTGGGGCAGCAAGTGGCAGAATGCTCCCTATCATTGCCTGGTGGGTGGGGTGTCTGAATGCTCTGTTATGCCTAGCCTGCCTTTTGTTTCCTTTTGCATAAGGATAAATAGACATTAAATACTATTCGTGTTTAATAACCAAGATCTATAAACTCAGCCCAAGGTGATAAAGCTCTATGATTTTTTTTCACTGTCTTTCATGTCAATCTTTCTTCACCACAACATCATCGATCAATCAAATTGCTCTTGGAGTTCGTTACATTACCATGGCAATGCTTTTTCTGCACTGTTAAAAATAAAACTCCTGTGCTCCTGCTGAAATTCAGCGAGAGCAAGAACCTAATTGTTTGGCAGTCATCACCATGGGAAAACAGATACCTTGGCAAAGGCAATGCAGGCCACTTTGTACTGGAGAGTGAAGATGAAAAGCAACCATTGAGTTCTGGCTCTGTCTCTCGGGACAGTGCCATGAAAAACTGAGGCTGCCCCTTTGCAGAGGTGCACTGGTGTTTTTCAGCACAGATTAACTGGAGGCTTCCCAGTTCTTGGGCTGGAGGGCCTTGACAGACATCTATGCAGTATGGGAAATCTACGAGGAAGAAGGGGGGGGGCGGAAATCAACGCAGAAGGCAAATTGGGAGCTTTAACTGTTTCTCTTGGGCAATTCAGATTGCTTACTAAGGAAAAGATTTCTGCAGAGATGCTGCCTTCATTTGGGTTTCCTCAGAGACAGACCCTGAGACAAAGGTTCAAGGGCAAGTAGTTTATTTGAGAGGCACAGGGAACATCAGTGGGGGGAAGTGGAAAAGTAATACTGAGATGGAAAGACAGCCAATAAGGGTGTGTTATGAACTCAGCCACCATTGTGAGTGACTGGGGCTTAATTCTGCAGGGAAACTCTTGAGAAGTGGGGTAAACAGTTGCCATTGAGTTATCCTATCTGAAGATCGAGGAAGCTGGGGTATTTATATACTGACTCCCAATGGTCTTTGATTGCAGGCTGCTCCCAGTTGTATTGCTTTTTTCTTTTTTATTAGTTTCAGGTGTACAAAACAATGTAATAGTTATACATTTACATCCTTCACAAAGTGATAACCTCCTCCCCCCACTAATCTACTACCCCTCTGACATCGTACATAACTGTTACAATTCCATTGGTTCTATTCCCTATGCTATACTCCACATCCTTTGAAAAAAAACCTATATATATTATAGTTGACATTAAATATTATTCAACTTCAGCTTCAGGGTGGTGGTCAGGCATCTACACTATCCATGAAGTCGTTCCCCTTATAAGACAAGTGCCCATCTGGCATCCTATAAAATTTTTACAACATCATTGATTGTGTTCCCCAAACTCTTGTATCCCCATGGCAATATTGCGGCTACCAATTTGTGCTTCCTAATTTCCTTACCTTCTCCCTCATCCCTATCCCCCTCCTATCTAGCAACCACAAAATAGTTTTTTCTTTATATCTCTGAGACTATTTCTGTTTAGTTTGCTCATTTATTCTGTTCTTTAGATTACACATGTAAGTGAGACCATATGGTATTTGTCTTTCTCTGACTGACTTATATTTCACTTAACATAATGTTCTCTAGGTCCATCCATATCATTGCAAATGGTAATATTTCATTCATCTTTATGGCCAACTAATATTCCATTGTATAAATGTACCACACTGTATTAATCCAGTCATCTACTGATGGACATTTCAGTTGTTTCCACGTCTTGGCTATTGTGAATAACACTACAATAAACATAGGGGTGCATATATTCTTTTGAATTAGCATTTTGGATTTCCCTGGATAGATACCTAAGAAGGAATTGCTAGGTCATAAGGTAGTTCCATTTCCAGGTTTTTGAGATACCTCCATACTGATTTCCATAATGGCAGAACCAATCTGCAATCCAACCAAAAGTTGGTTTTTTGAAAAGATAAACAAAGTCGACAAACCTTTAGCCAGATTCATCAAGAAAAACAGAGAGAATCCAAATTAATAAAATCATAAATTAAAGAAGAGAAGTGACAACAGACACCACAGAAATACAAAAACATTTAAGAAAATACTATGAGCAATTATATGCCAAAAAATTAGACAATTGGATGAAATGGATAATTTTCTAGAATCATACAATCTTCTAAGGCTGAATCAAGGAGAAGTGGAAAATCCGAGTAGGCTAATTACTACCAGTGAAATTAAATAAGTAATTAACAAGCTCCCAACAAACAAAAGTCCTGGACCAGATGGCTTTACAGGTGAATTTTACCAAACACCCAAAAAAGAATTATCACCTATTCTCCTCAAACTATTCTAAAAAAGCCAAAGGGAGGGAAGGCTTCCATACTCATTTTACAAGTCTACTATCATCCTGATCCCAAAACCAGTGGTATTTCTTTCTAGCACTCCTCTCCTGCCACGTGAAGCAGAGCAGCCCTTTAGCTCTATAAAAAGCCTGCTGGCAAAGAGATGCACATACACGCAGTAAGAAGTCTGTGGCTAAGGGATAAGTTTGGAACACTGATAGTGTCAGCTGCAGGTGTCCAGACTGGGGATTTTATTTGGGGAAGTTAAAGAAATTGTACTGAAGCAAGCTTACAAGAACCTAGCCCCAATAAATAGGTATTTTCCTACAGGATGCCAGACTATTATAATATGGCTTTTTCATCTTCAGTGAAGCTCTTGGAACTTCAGTTCTTCAAAATCATGCATTTAACCCCTAAGTATCTTCTTGTAGCCATATCATTACAACCATCTTCCCTTAATATGTTTTGCCTTTTGATTCTGTTCCTTTGAAGTTTTCTCAAAGGTGACTCCTGAGAACAGAGTCTGAGAATAAAGTGAGTGGAGTAATGAAAACAAGATCCCCAAAGGAGGGATAGTAAAAGGCACTCACATTTATTGAGTGCCTACTGTATGTCAGGCATGGTGCTCAGTGATCTCCATAGATCATTTCATTTAAAACTCATGACCACTTCATGAAGGAGGTACTATAATGACCCCACTTTAGAGATGAGAGAATGAAGGCATAGTGACTTGTTCAAAGTTCATATCTAGCAAATTTGGAAGCCAAGATTCAACCCAGGCTGGCTGTTTCCAGGAAATGTCTTTAATTAACTTTATAATCTTTTTTCTTCCATTGGTTCTACCAAATCAAATTGCTATTTTGTATTATTTTCCAATATTCAAGTGGACTACAAAATGTTTTGGATTATTTAGGACTAACCCATTTGCAGCTAACCATCCCAGCTGGCCTTGGCTAAGAGTCAATGCAGCTTCAAAGCAGATATTCAAGGGAAGTGTACTGAGTAACTCCTCTCCATTATCTCCCAAAACACACACACACAAAGGCAGAACACTGGTAATACTTGCTGTTAAACATTTTTCTCAGGTTAAATTTTTTTTTTTTTTTTTTTTTTTTTTGCTGGCCAAGTTGTTGCGGTGTAAGTGCTGGCTTGGGAAGCCAGTTGGGTCCCACATATGAGGGCCAGTGACACTGCCCTCAAAAAAAAAAAATAAAATAAAATAAATTTTTTTTTTTTAATTTTTTGTATTTCATGGTAAAATTAGGGGTTTCAGATGATTTCAAGTTGTCCAGACCACTAAAAAGATGCTGCTTGGGAACAATGTGCCTCTGGTTCAGTGAACCCCTGCAACCAATCCGTTGCAGAAGTGAAAGTTTCTTTCTACAGATAAAGCAGCATATATTAATTTATCCTTTTTAGGTCAGTAAGAGTGACTTAGAATCTTGCCTCAGGTAATTCGCCATTTATTTCAAGGACACATGCACAAAGGAAACCAGGAAAATGCAAGAACCAGATAGTGGAAGGATCCAAATTCTTGAGCTTCAAAATCAAAATGCCTCAGCCCCTTCTACAAATCTGCTCCTTTATCTTCTCTGCTCAGTTTTCTCTTCTCTGTCTCCATATACTTGCACTTCTCTGCTTCATATTTTTTGCTTCTCTTAGCTTTCTGTTTTTTTTTAATAAAAATGTTTGTTTTATACATGGGGGAATGTCAATCCTGTCTTCTGCCCACAACATGATTTTTCAGTGTAAGTTTGCACAGTTAACAACCCCGATCTCAGTATTTCACAGCTTAAATGATGAAGGAAGAGAATCCAAATGGACAAGTTTATGATTTCAAGCCAAGCCAGGTCATAAGTTTCTAATCATTTTTTAGCCTATTGGCCCTTAAATCAAATGATTGCCCTGGGCCAATTAGCTCTGGTCAGATACACATGGTATAACCCCTTCAGCAAAGGTGTTTTACAAGGGCTATCAGTAGGACACGTACCATGATTAAGATCCACTGTGCTGCTCATTGATTTTCATAACCAAATGGCATCTTGCTTCCTGCATTTCTATTACTGAAAGCACTTGGGCTCAATTTCAGGCATCAATACAACTATAGATGCACTCAAGAGAGCTCCGTCTTGAGTTATCTTTCAAAAGCTCAGCTACAATATTTTATATTTGAAGAAGGTAATCTAACAGAATTTCTAATATCTAATGGCCTAGCTTTTTCAGGCTCTATCTCTATATCACACCGTAAATCAAAAAACGACATCCTTGGACATTAGTTTACTTTTCTGCAGAAATACCTTCATAGAATTATGGCTTAATATTCTACCCTTCAATTTTAATATAAGAAATGTTTATATGAAGAACATGTTTGTATCTTTAAAATTGTTTTAAAGTTGCCTATTATTGTTGTTTAATGTTAATTATATAAGGATTCATGCAATAATTTTCTGTTAGATTTTAGTGCTAAGGAAAAATTTTTTATTTATATTTTAGTAAGAATTATATAATTCACCAAATTTTCTATTTGTTGCTAGAAAAATTTAAATCAAAATTTAAGACTCAGGGCCGGCCGAGTGGCGCGGTGGTTAAGCGCTGGCTTGGGAAGCCAGCGGCCCTGGTTCGGTCCCACATAAGAGGGCCAGTGACACTGCCCTCAAAAAAAAAAAAAAAAAAAACAGAAAATTTAAGACTCAGCAAAGGAATTGTAATAGATATGTATGATATGGGGGGAGGAGTGGGGTGGCAAATTGGGGGAGGGGGTTGTCACTTTGAGGGGAAAAAAGTATAACTATTGCACTGTGTTGTACACCTGAAGCTAATTAAAAAAATGTTTATTTCACAATAAAAGAATAAAAGAAAAAAAAATTTAAGTCTCAGTGATATTAGTAACTCTCAAATTTTCTACAACATAAAAATATCATCAAATTGTGCCAGAAGCCCTGCAGACAATTTCTTATAGTTCAATCTGATGCTATATTTATGCTGTAGAAAATTTGAATATAAGAGATCCCACACAAAGACTTTTATTGAAAGAGGGTAGGGTTGAGGTTGGTTGATAGCTCTTGGTGAAGAATCATTTATTTCCATAAAGGAATCAAAGAAAACTTGATAGTAACTGCCTTTTTATAATTGATAGTTTAGGATGCTAGAAGTTTTTGTTAGTTACTTTTAAGTATTTTTCTGTTTCTTATGTATGCTCTGGAGTGGTGTCTTCATTAGAAGTGCTTTAGCAGCCAGTTGAAAATTTAGTGAATCAAGTCTCTCTACACAATATCAATAATGGATTGATGGAGCTGGTCAAGTTGGCAGAGTAGGTAAGTGCTGTGCTTGCCTCCTCTCATGACCACATCAAATTACAACTAAACTACAGAACAACAGAACAACCATCATTGAGAATCACTGAAAGCCTAGCTGAGTATAAGTCCAACTAAGGACATACAGAAGAAGCCATGTTGAAATTGGTGGGAGGGGCAGAAATGAACTGGGCTGGTCCCAAAGCCACATGTGGCAGTTAAAAATAGGGAGGGATATCTCTGCTACTGAGGCCCTTCTGGAGGAGTGAGGGGTCTGAGCCCCACATCAGGCTCTCCAGCCCAGGGTTCCAGTGCCAGGAAAAGAAGTCCTTATAACTCCTGGCTGTGAAAACAGGCAGAGATTTTGGGTGCATGAGATTGAGGGCTGCTGGAGTCCCATAGGTTCTCTTAAAGGTCCTGTGCACTGACTTACCTGCTGATGGACTCACTTGCTCTGAGCTCCAGCACTGGGGCAGCAGCTCAAAAGGCTCTAGGGACATATAGTGAGGAATTGAATTGTCTGGCTTCAAGGCGAGGGTTAGATGGGCAGCTTTCTCTCAGACAGAAGTGCTGGTAGAAGCCATTATTTCTTTGTTGAGCCCTTCTCCTCATAGCATGCAGATGCAGAGGGGTGACATAACTGAGTCTCCTTCAACCTGATTAATATTGTTTGTGCTTCCCTGGTAATTCCTTGAGACCCCACCCCATGCAAATTTCAGGCCCCCCAAGTGGCTTCCAGTGGCTTTCTCATACAACAGTCTATCTTGGCTTGTACTGCGGACTTTCCTAAAATCTCTCAAAGGTTCACAAAATCCAATGAGCAGTATCTGGCCTCAGTGTGTCCTTTACCTTTTGCCAAGCAGCCCCAAGCCTGGCATTGGTGGCGGTTGGCCATATTTCACAGGTTAGCCTCTCTCAGGCACCTCTAAGCACAGTGCGGGTGGTGGCTGTCTGTGGATTGCTTTGTGGTTCATGTCAGGTGGCCTCAGGCAGGGTACAGGTGGTAGCTAAACTGGGCCTGTGGTGGAGTCCCTCCCAGGAGGCCCCTGGGCCAGCATGCCTGGTGACTGGCACCAAACCAAACAAGCAGAAGCACCACCTGGCTACCTCCATGGAGAGCACAACCAAAGGACAGACTGGGCAGGCACCAGAGCCCTGCTAAAGTGAATCTTGCCCCATAGGATCAGCCCCTGCAAATAGCTCTTCACAAGCAATCTACCAGTGCAGAATTCAAAACACTAGTTATAAGGATGCTCAGTGATCTCAGTGAGAACTTTAACAAAGCGATAGGGAACATAAAAGTAGAGATAGAAAACATAAAAAAGAACCAGTCAGAAATGAAGAATACAGTAACTGAAACAAAGAATACATAAAAGGGAATCAACAGTGCATTAGATGAAGCAGAGGATAGAATCGGCAATTCAGAAGAGAAGGTAGCAAAAATCACCCAATCAGAACAGCAAAAAGAAAAAAGAATCCAAAAGAATGAGAAGAGTTTAAGGGGCCTCTGGACAATATCAAATGTACCAATATTTGCATCATAGGGGTACCAGAAGGAGAAGAGAGAGAGCAAGGAATTGAAAACCTATTTGAAAAAATAATAACAGAAAACTTGCCTAACTTGGAGAAGGAAATACACATACAAGTTCAGGAGGCACAGACAGTCCCAAGCAAGATGAACCCAAAGAGACCCTTACCAAAGGACATCATAATTAAAATGCCAAAGTTTAAAGACAAAAGAGAGAGTCTTAAAAGAACCAAGAGAAAGTCAGTTAGTCACCTACAAGGGAGCTCCCATAAGACTTCTAGTTTATTTCTCAACAGAAATTTTGCAGGCCAGAAGGGATTGGCACGAAATATTCAAAGTGATGAAAAGCAAGGACCTACACCCAAGATTATTCTACCCAGCAAAGCTATCATTTAGAATCAAAAGACAGATGAAGAGCTTTTCAGACAAGAAAAAGCTAAAGTAGTTCATCACCACCAAACTGTATTACAAAGAATGTTAGAGGGACTTCTTCAGGATTAAAAATGAATCCAAAATATGAATTATAAAATCACTATGTACCTATCAACAATTACTTTAAATGTAAATGAATTAAATGCTCCAATCAAAAGACATAGGGTGACTGAATGGATAAGAAAACAAACCCTTCCATATGCTGCCTACAAGAGACTCATTTCAGATCAAAAGACTAACACAACTGAAAATAGAGGGATAGAAAAAGATATTTCATGAAAATGGAAACAAACAAACAAAGCTGGGTTAGCAATACTTATACCAGACACAGTAGACTTAAGAGTCTCATGCTCTACCAACTGAGCTAGTCGGGCACTCCTAAACTTAAAAAATAAAACTATAACAAGGGACAAAGAAGGATCCAATAATTCCAGTTTTGGGTATTTACCTGAATAAATCCAAAACACTGCTTCAAAGAGACATGTGTATTCATATGTTCATTGCAGCATTATTTACAATAGCCAAGATGTGGAGGCGGCCTAGGTGTCCATGGATGGATGAATGCATGGAGAAGGGTGGTACATATATACAATGGAATATTACTCAGCCATACAAAAGAATAAAAATTTGCCACCTGCAAAAACATGGATGGACCTAGCGGGTACTATGCTGGGCAAAATGTCAGACAGCAAAAGACAAATGACATATGCTTTTGCTTATATATGGAATCTATAAAAACAAAATAAATGAACATACAAAACAAACAAACTTATAGATATAAAGAACATTTTGATGGATGCCAGATGTAAGGGAAGTGGGGGATGAGTAAGAAAGGGGCAATAGGAGGGGGTAGAAGAGGATAAAAGGGATCAAATATATGGTGATGGAAAGAAAACCGACTCCGGGTGGTGAACACACAATGTGATATATAGATGATGTATTACAGAATTGTACACCTGAAACCTATGTAACTTTACTAACAATTGACACCCAATAAACTTTAATTTAAACAAATAAATGAATAAAATCAAACTAATTAAAAAAATAAATGGAAGAGAATTAAGAAGTACAATTGGTAGTTACAAAATAGTCATGGGGATGTAAGATATAGCATAAAGAATATGGTCAATACTGTTATAATTACTATAAATGGTGTCAGATGGGTACTAGATTTGTTGGTGTGGTCACTTCATAAGTTATATAAATGTTTAATCAATATGTTGTACACCTGAAAATAATATAATATTGTATGTCAACTATAATTGAAAAATAAAAGAATTATTAAAAAATAGAAAAAAAGAAGAGTTCTGGCATGGGTTGTGGTGATGGTTCCACAACAATGTGAACATACTTGATACCACTGATCTGTACACATAAAATGATTAAAATAGTAAATTAAAAAATTAGTCACCAAAAGCAGAGTTTCAAGATCACAAGTATGCTCACAACTTGGACCCATGTGGCCAGGTTCAGGGACCGAAGTTTATTGTATGTGTCTTTGGCTTAGTAGAGTCAGGGCTGATGTCCATCATTTATCATTTATTGGACTTCACTTGAACTTACAGTGCTCCCCAAATTCAATTCTACAGACATTAAACTGATGTTTCCTTCTCCCTTACCCCAGTTTCTTCTTTCCTTACACAATACTTAATTTTTATGAACTGGGGATTGGCCATCTCAGTGGCTTATGAAATAAAAGATGTCTGGCTGAGAGGCTTAATATTTGAAGACACCATCTGTATCTGAGTTGTTTTCCTGGTCATAGAAAGCAAGTTGCAATGATTCATCCATACTTCATTGCCCTGAGCCTCCAGCAGCTAGAAACAGGTATAATCCAAATTTTCTCCAGCCTCCTGATTTACACAGATAGGGGAACTCAAGTGCCCTTGCTCATGCCACCTGCTCTGTAATGAGTGACCTCCAATCCCGTTCACATTTCCACCAAGTTATTGCTGGGAGCCTCTGGGGCTGCCTCATGGCAGTGTTTCCTTTGGACCTCTGGTCAATGTCTGTGGTTTGCACAGTCTCCTGAAGCTTCCCAAACTGCAAACCCTAATGGTGTCTGTGGTGCCTGGCCCCCAAGGAATTTTTTGTGTCTAAACCACCTATGCTCTATGCAGAGGTGAAACTATGTTGGATGTGACGGCACATGTCCCTTCTCCCCTGCCTGGGTCTCTGCATCTCCAGGAATCCCTCCTGCATACAGCATCTTTCTTTAGCTTCCTTCTGCAACCTTCTCCAAAGGCTTTAGATATGAGACCATGGGCTGGCCGGGGTCAGGGTCAGATATGGACTCTCCACCAGCTTGTTGGATATGCACAGACAGCTGTGAATCCCAGGACTTCATACAAATTAGTATAGAGACCCCAGGCTCTTACAGAATTTCGATATTATTTAGACAGCTCTCAAGGATTGCAGCGAAGGTAACGTTCCCATTCAGGCCTGGAACACACTCTTTTGGCCTTTCAGCTCCATTCACTGGCTACTTGATGGGTTTTTCCTGACCTACAGCATTAGTGTCACCCAGGAACTTGTTAGAAATGTGGGCCCCCACCAAAGCCGACTGAATGCAAATCTGCGTTTAACCAGGTCCCCAGGTGATTTACATACACTTTAAAGCCTGAGAAGTGCTGCTCTATAACATAATTGACAGATCAGACTGAACTTAAATGATGCTGACTGAAGCAATTTTCCAGATTTGGGGGCCAGGCAGCATATATAGTATGTTTCAAGTAAATCCAGCAATTGCTTGCTATTAAATACCTATAAGAGACTTTTTTTTGTCTTTACTTATCACTTTCATTTAAATTCAGATTTTATTTTGGGATTTTTAATATTCATGTTAGTCCATAATAAAGTTTGATGTTGTATACTAACTTGCATTCTCCTTGCCCTCCATTTTTCTTGGGTTAAGAACTCTGATAATAGAGGGAAAGTATAGCTGACATTCAAGGAAAATCCAGAAAATGAATTCCTTTTTATCTTCAGGCAGAGCAGCTCCAATGAATAGAGTAGTGTAATAAAACCTTTTTATGTGCCTGTCGTAGAAAGACAAAACTTTCCAAAGGAAATGGATTTGAGTATTTGTGAGATATGATAAACAGCCTGATAAAAAAAAAAAAGGGCCTGAATTTTCCTTTTAAATGTTCAGTAGGCACTGAACATAGGGGGAGGTTTTAACTTTGCTTGTCAGGTAAAAAAAAGAATTCATTATGAAAGCCATTCCAGCTGAAATTCAGAAATGAAAACTAGACTGGATCAGAGTAGAAAGCAATGATTTAGAAATGTGTTACAGGGAGAAGTTTAATGAATAAAGTGTCAGCTTTCTATAGGAGCAAAAATAAATCACACATAGGCTTAACCAGATTTGTTGTCATGAATTAGCTGGGTGTAGCTGGCACCTGCACTCAGTGTAAGGAAAAATTAAAATCTAATTCTTGTTAAGATTTGTATATATGAATTGATGATGATGTCAATAATGGATTGTATGCATTTTACAAATTCTTTCTTCCAGCAAATGCTAAGGGAAAAAAAGAAAATGAGGAACATTTGAATGAGAATGGTCCTAATTTTCAGAGTTGCTTTCACTCAGCAGACAGCCTTGAGTCATAGAATCCATCCATCCACCCATCAAGGAATCATCTGAAGTCCTGCTGCAGACTTGTCTAGACTCTCAGTGTTGCTGTCCTGGGTCTTGATTTCTAGGTGTATTCATTTCCTACAGCTGCCCTAAGAAAGTACCACAAAATGGGTGCCTTAAACAACGGAAATTTATTCTCCCACAATTGTGGAGCTAGAGGTCCAAGACCAAGGTGTTGGCAGGGTGGGTTCCTTTGAGGGGCTATGAGGGAGAAACTGCTCTATGCCTCTCACCAGCTTCTGGTGGTTTGCACCAATCTTTGGTATATTTTGGCTTGTAGATGTAACATCCTGATCTCTGCCTTCCTCCTGCGATAGTGTTCTCTCTGCACACCTGTGTCCAAATTTCTCCTTTCTATAAGGACACCAGTCATATTGGACAAGGGCCCACCCTAATGACTTGACTACATCTACAAAGACTCTATTTCTAAATAAGTTCACATTCTGAGGTACTGGGGATTAGGACTTCAGCACATCTTTTTTTTGGAAAGACATAATTCAATTTACAACACCAGGTGAGGCTGCTTCATAACAAGGTTTCTTGATTTGTTGGTAACTAATCTCCATGGTCCTAGCACACTCAGAGTTCAGCAAATCGTCACTGAATAAATAAAGTAATACCTTATCTAAGTACATGCACTTACAAAGCACCCTCGCACACTTGAGGTGTGGATTATATAATGCTTATTTTTGTAAGTGAGGACATGGAGGCACTAAGAGGTTAACAGAATATGCTTCTAACCCTCTGTAGTTGTCTGGTTGATTTCTTATTTATTGTTTGTCTATCTAACTAAAAGTGAGGGCAGAGACCATGATTATTTACTAATGTTTTATCTGCAGTACTAGCAGGGTGACTGGCACACAGTGGGTGCTCAGTACAGATTTGTAGTGCGAATGAATGATTGAAGGGGCCTAGCCTCTGGAATGTGAATCTAGGTTTTCTGACTCCAAATGCAGTTCTGTTTTATTATGAATAAATGAGTGAATACGTGGACACATTTCCACCACTCTCATGTTCAAGACAGAATTCCACTCTATAGTGAATAATGAATAATGTTGGTGTGTTACAATGAAACATATCTGTAGGCAGAGAAAAAACTCATCTTCCTAGTTTTTTAAACAACAAACTTAAGAAGAGAATGAGGCTAAGCCAGTGGCTTTCAAACATTTCTGTGATCCAGAGTAAGAAATTCATTTTACACTGTAACTTACTAACACACATACAACTGATACACAAATTCCATTAAACAATACTTACCCTTACTACATGCAATACTCTGGTCTCTCCTCTCTCCGTGCCTCCCCTCTCCTATCTTTTCCCTCCCTTTCTCCTTTCCTTTCCTTTCCTTTCCTTTCCTTTCCTTTCCTTTCCTTTCCTTTCCTTTCCTTTCCC
Source organism: Aselliscus stoliczkanus (assembly GCA_033961575.1). NCBI lineage: Eukaryota > Metazoa > Chordata > Mammalia > Chiroptera > Hipposideridae > Aselliscus > Aselliscus stoliczkanus. The sequence goes on from CM066731.1 coordinate 34,432,522, forward strand.
CTTTCCCCTTTCCCCTTTCCCCTTTCCTTTCCTTTCCTTTCCTTTCCTTTCCTTTCCTTTCCTTTCCTTTCCTTTCCTTTCCTTTCCTTTCCTTTCCCTCTCTTCCATTCCATCTGAAAAGAAATGCTAATTTGCACATTGTAATTTGCTTTTATAAAACACTAATAAGTTGCAAACTGCAATAAAAAAATACTGTGATAGGGCAGGCCGAATGGCTCAATTGGTTAAGAGTTGGCTTACATGGGCCGGCCGAATGGCGCGGTGGTTAAGCGCTGGCCTAAGAAGCCAGCACCCCCGGTTTGGGTCCCACACATGAGGGCCAGTGGCACTGCCCTCAAAAAAAAAAAGAGTTGGCTTACAGCATGTGCTCTGAGCAACAGGGTCGCCGGTTCAATTCCCACATGAGCCAGTGAACGCTGCACCAGAGCTGAGCTGTTGCTGAGCTACCAACAGGTAGCAGGGTGGCTCAGCTGGTGTAACAAGATTGCCTGTTCAATGGTGGGCTACACTCACCAGCAACTAAGACTGAACTCGGCACCTTGAGCTGAGCTGCCGCCCGGATTGCTCAATGGATAAGGCATGCACTCTTAACAACAAGGCTGCCTGGTTCAACTCCCACATGGGATGGTGGCTATGCCCATCCACAACTAAGACTGAACTTGGCACCTTAAGCTGAGCTGCCGCCTGGAGGGCTCAGTGGATAGGGCGTGCGCTCTTAACAACAAGGCTGCTGCTTTGACTCCCACATGGGATGGTGGCTACACCCACCCGCAGCTAAGACTGAACACAGCACCTTGAGCTTAGAGGCCATGAGCTGCCCACAGGAAGCCAGATGATGACTGGCACCTTCCACAATGAAGACTGAAGAACAACAATTTGGCCAGTCCCCTTCCCCAATTCCCTAACACTGTTCCCCTCCCCCAATTCCCCAATAAAAATCTTAAAAAAAAAAAAATACTGTGATAAAGGCCACTAGCTATCCATTCGAATCCATTTGGCCCTTCCCTGGTCACAGAGCAAGACTACATTTCCTGGACTTTTGTGCATTTAGGTGCCACCTGTACCTGTTTCTAGGTCCTTGCCAGTGGAATGTGAGTAGAAGTTACAGGTACAGGTGTGAGACCCAAAATCCTCCCTGGGAGTTTCTTCATGCTCCTTTCTTCTCCTGGCTAGCCGGATGGCAACGCCCAGGGAGAACTTGATAGTTGCCTTCTGAAGATGGCAGAGCCTTTGTCAGCCTCAATACCTGGATTGTTACAGAAGAAAGAAATACACTTGTTCTTTAGACTCCTATCTCTTTGTGGCTATTTGTAAGGTTGAGTCAGCTTATCCTCATTTATCCAATGACCAAGTAGAGGTTTGACTTTTGAGAAACCATGGACCTCTATTTGACACTCTCCTGTGTAGCTGTGGACCATATTTGCGTTTACAGTGTTGAGTGTAAATATATCTAAGGAAACAGAGGCTGCCCTCAACATCTTATAAATACAAAAGTTCTGGACGATGACCTCATCAGCCAGGCTATACTGACCAGCTGAGCTCGGTAGTTGTCAGATGGCCAGATTCACACAATTACTGCCGCCTTTTTTATTTTCCCCCAAAATAACTTAGTGTATTTTACTTTATGTGTGTATGTATTTATTTATTTAATTTAATTTATTTTTAAAAATTAGTTTCAGGTGTACAACACAGTGCAATAGTTATACTTTTTACCCCTCAAAGTGAATGTGAAACGTGAAACAGCACAAATAGAATGAAAATACAAATTTGTAAGAATGAGAAGATCAGAGCTTTGATGGAAAATATACATTAGATCTTAGTTATGATGACAAGTCATCCAATAAAATGCTCACACACATTCATGTGTCTCTTAGCAGAATGCAAGGAGAGGGTCTTTATGTGTTAGTCCTCCTTGCATATCAAAGACAGAGGAGCGAATCACAATGTATAAAGCAATGCTTATATTTCTTTCTTCCTGTCCTTTCCCTCTTTGATGTATTGAGTCCCCACTGGTACCTACTAGCACATTGTTGTTTGAAATTTGCTCTTTACTAAGAAAGGAAAAACAAATGATTGAATGTTAGCTCATTTTCTTTTTCTCCTGCTGTTCATCTAATGCCTCCTTAATGAGCAGCATAATGGCAAAGAGTAGCGGGAACAGAAAGTAAGGGGAGAAAGCAGAGGCCTGAATACTTTCTAAGCTGAGTTCTTTTACATAAATCATTTAGAAATGACTAGAGATTTATATATAAAGTTCTCTCTTACAAGACACCAAGTTGACTTTAGGTAAATTAATTTTTCTATAATCATCTTTACCACTGAAAGGAAGTTTTACAGACTTGGAAATGGACTTGCAATTTCTAGTCCAAATCTCTCATTTCGCAGAAGGACACTAAAGATCTGAGATGCTAAGGGACTCGTTCAAGGTCAAAAAACTAGTTTGTGCCAGAGTCTGCAATACATCCTATACTTTCTTTGTGTTGGAGTCTCTAATCCCACAACTGAGAGGTTTTGTTTTGTTTTGTTTTTCTTTCCTCTTTTCCACCCTCCTTTCCTCTCTTTCATTTTCCCCCCTTCTTTCCTTCTTTTGTTTTTTTTCTTTTCAGATGTTGCTGCCAGCTGTGTTTCCTGTGGAGGAAACTGCTTGCCTGGATGTCTTACTCTGGACAATGAAACCTTGACTATGAGTCTAATGGGTGTATATCCAGGTTAGGGATCTATTTATATTTATATTAATACCTGGAGGGGTATTATGCTATATTACACTATGTAAAGGTAACAAATGGGGTACGCTGGAATGACTGAACTCTCACTATGGAATAAGAACATGCGTAGATTACTCCAGGGGTAACACAAGCTTGATGATTTGCAACAATTATGAACAGTGGTGGTGTGGAATTCCTTCTCATTTTCTAACCTCTTGGTGAAACCCTCAGTATAGTGTGGCCAAGGAACTGTCTCAGTCCTGGTCTGATGCAGGCATCTTTTCTTATATATCCCCACCCTGTGGGACTATCGATTGCTTGTGTCTGGCTCTTTGGAGAGAATTCTCAGTCCCTCTCTGCCATTGCTCCAAGTTCATTTTCAGCCTGAGCCTACATTAATGGTATTAAAAGGAGTCTAATGTCCTTCAAGATGCTTAGCAAACACACTGCTTCCTGCTGACCACAGTTGTCACAAGGCTCTCTTTCCCAAAGCTCAGGGTGTTGCTCTTGGCTCTGTTCTGAGCAGCTGTGCTTTGCCCCAGTGCCTCTGGGTTCTGCGCCTGTGTTTCCTGCTACACTGTGACATGAGGGAAAGGGCTTCCTCATGTCTTAATTTGGCAACAATAGTAACTTCCAGATTGCTGCCAAGCAGAAGATGGCTCCTTGTTGGCTTTCAACACAGAGGCTTTTATATTAATAGTTCCCAGACAATGGCGGTCCACCAAGCATTCTCTGTGGCTGTTAAAGTTCTCCCTTTTATTGTTTACCTTTCACATATTCACTCTCAGTATGGAATAGGTAAGTGGACTTCAAGTCCACATTACCCAAAACAATGCTGATTATTGGGTGGGGAGAGAAAATGGTCATATGTGGTCATATAATGTGAGCTTGATTCTTCAGGGCCCCTCAAATGAATTGGGGGGATGAGAATGGCTCCCAATATCTGTGCTTTCCATTGAATACCAGTTTCACAAACAGTCATTTGATCAGTGAGATTGTACATTTGGAAAACCACAAAACAAAAACAAAACCCCAAATAAAACTCTGGTCCCAAGAGGGAAATTACGGGTTTAGGATGGAGAGGATGACTTGATGGGAAGTGATGGATTAGCTTGTATTCTCAGGTGAGAAATGGCACCAAATGCAATGAGGAGATCATATGATGTCTGACTTTTGAACTGTCATGGTTCTCCCTATTTCTGTCTTTCTCCTCCTATGCCTCACCTCTTTTTTCCTTTTCTCTTCTTCTGCATAGCTCCTCTCATATATTCACCACTCTATCAAGATGGTTAACCAGCAAAAGTGTGTTCTCTCCTTTCTAGGTGATGGGAATGTCACTGGGAGGAGGCAAGCCAGCAAGGGAATACATTTTCTGGCTCTCCTTGAATATGGTGTGGCTGTGTAACAAGTTCCCAACAATGGGATGTGAGCAGAGAAATTTCTGTCATTTTAGGCTGGGTCTCTGGAGAGTGGTGTGCCTTTTCTGCTGCCTCTTTTCTCTTCCACAAGGTTGATGTGCAGTGTCTGGTTTCAACACCTGCTTCCCTCTGGAACCAGTGGAAAGCTTAAAAAAAAAAATCCAGCTTCTCATGTAGATTCTAATTAAATTGATCTGGGATATAGTGGGGGTAGCAGGAGTTTTAAAACCCCCCCAAGTGTTCCAGAGGATAGCTAGAGGAGCTGTTACTCTGGTGAGTGGTGGGGCCATAAGAAGGAAATCGTCATGGGGAAGAAAGTCCCCACTGACCAGGAATACTCAAGTTGGAATGCTGCTTAAGAGAGAAAGAAATCTTTATGAAGTCCTTGGAAATTTGAGGTTATTTGTTACAGCAGTTATTTAACAAACAATTGTTATAGCAGTTTATTTGTTATCCCAATTAATATATCTTTTTGATGAGCACAGGGATGATGAGCTCCCTTGCATGCCAAGATTGTTTCTGTTCTCTTTCCAGCTGCTTTGTTCTGTTGGATTAAATTGACCCACTAGTGGGTGACTGGGGTGCTGTTGGGACGCAGGGCTGCCCCTGTGCTCTGGTGTTCTGAGGTGCTACTCCTGTGACCTCTAGAACTTTAAATCAGGAGCAGCGCTCCCATCAATGATAAACTTACACATGGAGATAATCAATGTTCTATTTGAAAGACGGTGATTCCCTCAGGTTTGCATTTGTTCCATGATTTTATTAGGTTTCATAATTCTGTTTACTGATATCCAGTGCTCAGGGTGATGCCTTCTGCTCTGTGGGTTGGTGATATGATACCACATCTAATTTTTCCAAGTTTTCTGATACACTCAGCAGGAGAAATAATTGTTAGTGTTCAATTGCAGAATGTTTCTCACCTAATGTTTCTCACCTCAAAACTGCAGGATATGTATTTGATTTCTTTGATTGATCTGTTTTGTGTATGTATTTTTCCAACATCTTGAATAATTTAGGAGCAATCTTTTGTTTGTGGCTAATTTGGTGTCTAGCAAGTATACATCCTTTTAAAGCAGCATATTTCACTCATGTGTCTGAAGCAGGAATGAACTGCTTTGTAACAAGACTCATTGTTACATGAACTTGGGCACCACATGGCCATTTGTGTTCCTGGAAATCTAGTGCTTATGTTCAGGTCAAGTTGTGTTCTAAAAGGCAGGTGTTAGTCCTGACATCAGTATTGATGGGTTGGTAAGTTTTCTGTTTGCTCTAAGCTCTTTCCTTCATGTTAGCTGAGAGGAATATTGAAAGGGAAATATTGGAGCTCCTGAACCAAACTGAAAACTTAGTCATAAGGAGGAAGTAGGATCAGTTCTGGAGTGGAAGTGGGCTGTGATAGGGGAGGAAGCAGCTGTAATACAGGTGCTCTAGAGTTATTCTGGGATGTGCAGAGAGCCATTCCAGATAAGTGGGAATCCATACTCAAGCAGGCAAAGGATTTATCTATACCAAACTGCATACTGTCCTCCCTGACACCCTGAAGCAGGATTCCCTAGCCAGGAGGTCAGGAGGTCACTCTCTAGGTCTGCAAGCCATGTTGTTCTTACTGTCACTGCAGACTTCGTTCTCTGTCATGAACTTCTTTGGAGAGTTTTCCAGAATTATCAGGGGGAAGGCAGACAGGGTGAAGAATGGGTCCCCCTTTCTCTTTTTCACCAGGGAACTTACCATATTTTGCTATGTATAATGTGCTCTGGTGTATAATGCGCACCCACGTTTTTGGCCCAAATTTTTAGGGAAAGAAATATTTTCAATTTTGTTTCATTTTTTTTTTTTTTGAGGGCAGTGTCACTGGCCCTCATATGTGGGACCCGAACCGGGGCCGCTGGCTTCCCAAGCCAGTGCTTAACCACCATGACACTCGGTCGGCCCTGTTTCAATTTTTTAATTCACATTTTTAATTGTTTACATTTAGGTACTTGTTTTTTGTATTATAAAGGAATTTTAGCATTTACTTTTAACATTATGGTATAAGAAATTTTATGTAACAAATAATGACAAAACACAAGAACAGATACAAGGTACTAGACAACTTATATACTGGTAATGAATTTACTATGTGTATGCATCATAGAAGGCCAAGAAGTCTTCATCATTGCGAGTTCATCGTAAGTTCAACAAAACTGATTATCGTATTCCAGGTTATTATTCTGCATATGGATGTCAATATTGATTTCTAGAGTTACACTTTTTAACTCATAAGTATAAATAAAAGAGTTAAAAACATTTATATAGATATAGAATTAGTACTACTACCCATGTATAACACGCATCCTTTTTTTTTTCTTCAAAAATTTGGGGAAAAATGTGTGCGTTACACAAGGCAAAATACAGCAATTGGCAGCCCTCATTGGGGGCTTAAGTCCTTGTCAGGCATCCCCTCTTCCAATTGATCTCAAGATTTTGGGCAAGACACATGCATCTTGTCAATGACCTCCAGCTAGGAACATACCTGTGGTTGAACAAGTTGGGTTTGTTGCTAGTTGTAATGAGGACAACACACACCATGGGGAACCACGGGGAAAACTCCATTAAAAGGTGTTAGGAAAAAGCTACTATAGGATTTGTGCTTGTTTTTGACGATTTGGGGAGGCTCAAGAGATCAGGATGTGATGCTTTCAGGAAGTGGGGATAATTCCATGGTTAGGTATCTTAACATGTCTTCTCTAGAAGGTGGGATGAATGAATCAAGACGAGCTGTAATTGGTAAAGAAGAGGGGCAGCTCATTAGGATAAGGGGATGTTTGGTCATTTTTGTGCGTTGGACAATGTTCAGATATGATTATGGAGTGGTCTTGTTTTTGCTTTGAAACATCATAGTCATAAAGTGTCCTTGTTTGATGCTGGTGTTCTGTGAAATTATTTATATTCAACAGGCCTAGCTCTTCATGTCAGTGCCAGATCCTACCAACGCCAAGGCCTGACCAGTTCCCAGATATCAGGGGCTATTTTTCCTGTTCACAATCTGGTACATTCTCCTATAACCAAATTGATCATTAAAAGATTGAAATAGGGGGCCGGCCGAGTGGTGCGGTGGTTAAGCGCTGACTTGGGAAGCCAGCCTTCCCGGTTCGGTCCCACATATGAGGGCCAGTGACACTGCCCTCAAAAAAAATAATATTGAAATAGTTCTATTGCTAATGTGATAGTAATTAGCCACTGCCATAAGCCTCCTGAGAGCTCTCTCACACCCCTGCCCCCTTGCCTCTGTTTCACCTTCTACAACCCACTGGTTCGTGCAGAGTAGGGAACATTATGGATGGTGCCCCAGCTCAATGGCTAGCATCTGTTCTGATGCATCAGTGCCTGTGTGGTGCCTGTTGCTAACATTTGTAATATAATTTTGGCTTTGGGATTGTAACTCTTCTCAACATAAAAAAAAAAAAACACTGAAAATGGGCAAGAAGACAGAAGAAAGAGAAAAGAGAGGGAAAGCAGAGAAGGAAGAAACCAGAAGCAAAAGAGAGAGTGAGGGTAACTATGTAAGGGAGAAGGTAGCAGGAAAGGGTGAAAACACATTTGGGAAATGAAGCAGAAATGAGGCCCCAAAAGTGAACTTACCAAAGGCTAAACACTGGAATGAAAGAGCTGAGCGAGAAAGGGAGGAACAGAAGAAGGGAATAGAAAACAAGAGGAAAATTCAGGCCCAAGGCACCCACGATAAGGGACTTACATTGTGCTGCTGTTCAGTTTGCCATCAGCTGGAGCTTGGAAAACAATCATTTTGTTAAAGAGAAGTTTGGGTTGGATTTGAATCAAATCTGACAGGGTTTAACCAGTAAAGAAAAGAAGGAAATGGAGCTCTCCAATTTAATGGCCACTTGTGGCACAGCTTTACGGAAGCTTGTTATAATTCGCAGCTTGGCGCCTTCACTGCCTTTTTTTCTATTTCATCCTATGATGCTCCTTTGAATCACAACTTGCACAGATTCCTGCGCAGGTATGAAAAACCTCACTGTCTTTGAGTTAGGATGACAAACGGCGTGTGTTTCCCTGCCAAGTCTCTGAGAGAAGGCAGAGTGAACAGATGGTGGGAGACGCTGCACAGAGAGCCTTATTAACCCCACCGTGATGTTGAGCAGAATCACATGCAAAGGCCTTTTCTCTCCTGCTTGTGAAGAACCTCTACAAATAGTCCCCGGAACGTGGAGCGGGCTGGGGGCGCCTGCCACCTCATTTCTCTGAAGTCATGCTACTTTGAATTGGCAGCATAGCCACTGTCCCTGCCGATGCACAGGAATATTTGAAGGCATCAAGGAAAAGGAAAGAGCAGGTAAGCCTGAAGCAGAGGGAACAGTGCGTTGCCAGATGGAGGCTGGGTCCTGGAGGCCGGAGTGGGCCGGCAGGTACTCCATCCCGAATTCTCATTGCAGCTCTGTGCGTCCTGGTTCCCTGGGCATCTCTGGCAGCCTGTCTTTTTGGACACTTCTCTGTGGGATAGAAGCAGGAATTTGTGAGACTTGAAACAGGGTAAATAAGATACTCAACGGTCTGACTTTTCCATTAAATCCCTTTAGAGGTTGTTTTCCCTAGAGAAATAAGGGTCCCATTTCAGAAACACTTTCAGAAAAGCCACCACCAGCTCTGGGTCTTCTTTGTGTGTGTATGTTCCCTCTCAGGGATATAATTGTTGGAAAAGAAGTTCTTTTGGGAGTCTTCCTTTCTCTGGTCATTGGAGGATGCAATTTGCTTAAATAGCTTTGTTTTACATTTTTGGTTGGGCGAATATTCCTGGAAAGTTGAGTTTCCTTTCTGGTCATATAGGGGTAAGTCATTTTTACTAAGGAGAGTTCCTTTGAGTCTCAAATATTTTATATCTGCCTCTGTCATTAATACACTTGTGTGTATCTGAGAGACAACAGTGTATATTGAATGAACTTCACATTTCATCAGGCAATCTCAAACCTGATCATATCATTCTTCTTTATCTAATCCCTTAATTAGAACCCCATACTCTCAGGATAATGCCCTGATTTCTTACTACGGTTAGCCCTTTAGGATCTGGCCCTTGCCTACTTCTCCTTCCTCATGTCTTACCTGGCACCCTCACAGGCTGGCTACATCCTTTCCCATGAAAATCCTGGAACTCCTTCCAAATAAGTCATGCTTATTCTTGCTTTTCTGCCAACACCTGGGCTGTTCCATGAAAAAGGACTCATGGAACATACCATCTAGCTGAGCAGAAATGACATGTCCCTGTTACATTAGACTCATTCAGGTTACAAGGCAAAGAGACTTGCCAGAGTGTTTTGGGGTTTGTTTTGAGAATGCTCAGGGAATTAAGAAAAATGAAAAATTATGTTAATTACTACACTTCCAAAACTCACAAAACATAGGACTGATACTAGCGAATTAGATCATGGCTCAGGATATGACATAACTTATCTCTTTATTGGCTCCCTGGCTAGTGTTTCATGTTACAGCAACTTTATTTCTGTCAAAGAAAGCATTTACTGTCTGACATTATTAACTCGCTCGCTCTCTACCTCCTAGGATTGGTTTATTCATGCTTCTGCTTACTACCTTTTTTTTTTTTTTAAAGATTTTATTGGGGAATTGGGGGAGGGGAACAGCGTTGGGGAATCGGGGAAGGGGAACAGACAAGTTGTTGTCTCCCCGTTCCTCAGTCTAGCTGCGGAAGACGCTGCTTCACTGGCCCATGTTGGTATCATCATTACACTCTTCCCAGATGAGGCAGATAGATCGCTGGCCTCAGGACGGTTGCCCACCATGGCTATTGGCAGCTCACGCTGGCTGCCAGCCACTCACACTGGCTGCCGGCCACTCACTGCAGCCCATGGCAGCCCACTGCAGCAGCCACACCATCGCTGCGGCTTGCACAGCCCAGCTCCAGGTGGAGCTGTTGTTAGCTGTAGAGGACAGTGTCACTGGCCCTCATATGTGGGATCCAAACTGGGGCTGCTGGCATCCCCAAACCAGCTCTTAACCAATGCACCACTCGGCTGGCCCTTACTGCTTTTTTTTTTTTTTAAAGCAAGTTTTTCTTCTTCTGTTGCCTTTATATCTGTTTTCTTTTCTGCATGTTTCACATTCAGACTTCCTCAGAGAGTGACTCTGGGTAGTCAGCATCCGGGATGCAATGGCATCAGTGAGCTGAGCTTTGGGTCTGGTCCCCTTCCCAGGGCACCGGCCAACCAAGAGGTAGTTGCCTTTGTGTCAGATGCTAATCCTTGGTCCAGTCAGCTGTGGCCGATGTAGCAGAGTTACCACGTGAAACACATATCAACCTAGGATAAGAAGTATCAGAAAGAGTCCACTAATGGGTCAGCATAGTAAAGTATCTCAGAAATGCTCAGGTGGGCTTTTTGGTACTCAGAAATGATATAAGACAGCAAATAAGTGTAATATTAGTAAAACATGCAATGACTGCTCTAGACCAGGCCAGAAGTAGCTGAGATCATTATGGTCTGGTTGGACATTTCTCTGCTTATAATCTCTAAGACAAACTTCTCAGGATAGCATAATGTCTTTATGAGATCAGGCCCCTGCTTACTTTTTCCAGCTTCATTTCTATCTCCACAGGCTTCGTGTTCCAGCCACTGGATCTCCCTGCAGTCCTGCATGATTATGCCATGTTTATTCAGATGCCACTGGGAAGAACTCCTATGCTTCTTGAATTCTGAGAAGACTCATTCCTTTGCTGAAACCTCACCTTACTTCAGACACTTAACACCTTTCCCCCAACCCTCTGTACTGGCCTCTGTTATAGCACTTAGAGCACTGGGGTGCGATTATTGGTTGACATGTCTGCCTTGCTTATTGGACTGTGAGGAAACAGACTAAGTGTGATTTATTCATTTCTGTATCCCAGCAACTAGTCCAGTGCTTGGTACCTATACTACTGCTAAGATTAGCTCCTGTATATTGAGTCATTACTCTGTTTCATGCCTTGTTCAAGTGTTTTGTATGTATTAACTAATTTAATCCTTTCAACAATCTTCTAAGTAGGAGTCATAATGATCTCCTTTCTATGTTTTGGGAAATTAAAGCACAGACAGGTTGAGAGACTTGCCCACGTTCACATAGCTAATAACTGGTGGAGTCAGAATTCAAATCAGGCAACTTAATGTAGTCTGTGCTTTGCCCACCAAACTATACTGCCTCTTGGCAATAAATCTTGTAGAGCAATTAATAGGTATTCTATTTGTGTCGAGGACGTAAAGGAACCATTACTGGTGTTTTGAGGAGAAGAAAAGGCAGGGGGAAAACACTATAGGGGAAGGAAATTAAGCATGCAAAGACACTCCACAGGACAGCAATTACTAGCCTTGGGAGAGAGGTTGGACATGGTTGGACCAGAAGGTGGACACTTTCAAGTGACAAGGAGTTGGGCTTGTGAGGAAGGGAGTGGTATGATTAAAAGCAAGTTTTAAGAAGATTAACCTGGCTTTAAAGTACAGGATGGTTTGAAATGGAGAGTGAGTAAGTACAGGGTGTCCAAGTAGGAAGCCACTGAAATAATCTCAGGAGGCAGTATCATGATGAAGTGACGAACGTGGTCCTGGGGCCAGATGAATGGGGGGGGGGGTTGAGTTCTGATTCTCTCACTTGTCAGCTGTGTTACCTCTCTTAATCTCTAAGCCTCTGTTCTTTCATATATAAGGCAGGAATTGCTACTCGCCAATTTATTGTAAAGATTAAATGTATGTTTGCCAAGGGCTTAGCATAGAACCTGACCTTCTTTTTTTGTCTTGGCTTGTGTTTCAGTGGTAGCACTGGCAAAGAAAAAGTTCAGGAAAATGAGACTTGCCAACTGATGGGTGTTGGGAAGTTGCAGCAAGGAAGGATCAGTGAGTGGTCAGTGCAGGTGATAACATCAGGGAGCCTGGGTTCTGGGTCTGGGTTTTTCACTAACTACCTTGGACACATACATCAGTCATCCACATGGCTGGATCTCAGTTCCTCTCCTGGAATATAAAAATGTTGGACTAACAACTGCTCATTTTTCTTTCAGCTCTGAATGCTCTAATAATATAGCCCGGAGGTTTGGAGTCTGGACAACTAGGAGAATATAAAAGATGCCCAAGCTCTGCCTTCTGCTTCAAAGAGATTTTCCCACCCTGCCACTTTTATTAATCCTGTGCTTTATTCTTCCTCTGACTTGGAAATATTATTGTTTATCTTTTGTTTTAGGCAAATGACTCTGAAATTTCAGCCATCAATGGAAGGTTTTGCTACCAGAGCAGAGGGTGAGTCAGAGATTAATTTTTTTCTGGAGTCCTCTGGTGGCTTGATCTTGACCTGAGCCTCTTCATTTCTCTGAGGGGCAAAAGCAGGTGGCTTCTTAAACAATTTATTCTTTTTTTCCCTGTCCCTGCAGGCATGGCCCATGCTCTTCTTGGTCAGTCTTCACAGCTGGTTTGTGATGATGCTCCTCCGATGTGTTTTTTTTTCCATGGACACTCTGGCTGGGTGTCCACAAAGAGAAAGAAAATGGGGCCTGTACCTGGCAAGATGCACATTCAGTCTCCTGCTAAGATATGTTTTTATATTGTGAGCACTTCTTTGCTTGGATTACATTTTGCTGTGGGTGAAATGAAATGTGTGAGCCGTTACTGAAGCCTCTAGTGAGCAAATTTCTATGGCAGCCCTCAAAGGGCCAAACCCCTCTTCAAAAGAGAGTACTTTATTTTCAGTTAACAAAGGGCAAAGAGGTGCTTACTGTGATTTTGCTTATAGAAACTTCAGATAAATTTCTTCAGCCTTCCAGGTGCCATAGGGAGCTGGGAGGAGGATCATTGATTTCTGTAACAGTAAAACACCCCAGAGATAGGACATTGGTGATATGGAGCAATAAAAGACTGTTGGTTCTTAATCAAAAAGGAAACATTATCAAACTGACCTATTACGCATTTATTAAGTACCTACTGATTATTCCATCTACCAGTGATGGCAAATTTCCCCTCTTTCAGTTCTGGGTTGAGTGACGAGACTAGATGTCTACTTAATAGGCAAATGAATTGTGGCATTCTTTGAAATGCTGTCCAAAGATATGGCTGCAACCAGCCACCACATTAAATATTTCAAGAATCACAGCTTCTGTGAGGAAGCGAAAGTAATACTTATTCACATACATTCTATAAAAGAGCAGCTCAACATGTAAAATTTACATATAATGTAACAATGTAATTGAAAGACTAGGGAAAAAAATGGCCTTAACATCCTGGAAAATGAGATTTTAATTGACCCAGAAGGATGTCTGAAATTATTTCCAGTTCACTAATTTTATCTTCTGATATGTCAAATCTGCACCAAATATAACCATTGACTTACTCTGTTTTTTGGTTGTGCATTTTTCCATTTTGGGATTTCCTTTCTTTCTCAAATATGCCATATCACTTTGTATGGTTTTGTATTCCATGCAAAACTGTATTTTGTATTATATATTGTATTTTCATGTTTGTCATTTCTTTAAACATGGCATCATAGATTTTTAAAAATAAATCTGGGTCTGATAATTCCAATATCTGAAATAAGTGTGGGACTGTTTCTGTAGTTTGTGATTTCAGATAGTTCTTGTTTATGTTCAGGTTGTCTTGCTTCCTTGTATGCCTGGTAATCTTTGACTGCTTGCTGGTCATTCCTCTTGAAAAATTGTTTGTGAATGTTCTCTGAGATCTAGAATGGATGTGCCTTTTGAGATGAGCTATTAGTTGAAACACCTCAGAACAAATTCAAGGTTTGAGAACCCCTGGCTAACCATCCAGACTTTATAGAATGAGGTACAAGGTTTTTAGAGGGCTGGCCACTGGCCACAAAATATCCAAGAATAGATGTTCTTGTTTTCCTTTTTGTTCTCCCCTTTTGTTTGTCACCAAAATAGTCCTTTTTGAAGCGTCCAGTGGTTCTGGGGAGAGGCAGGACAAGAGTTGGTTGATCTTGACTTGACGTTCTAGCCCTTTTGAGCGTCAGCTCAGTGTGGGGAGGATCTCCCAAGACTCCTCACCCTCTGTTGGCTTGTGCCTGACTCTTGTCTCTGTATGTCTGCCACTGGGGACCTGGACATAAGCACTTGTGTTATTGACAAATGCCCTCTCATCATAAGTGCTTTTGTAGGTCTCATTCCTGGTGTACCTTTATGGTTACAGGGTTTCATTCCAAGCTTGGAAGTTCCTCATGTCTTTTCAGATCTTCAATATGGTTAAGTTGTTTCTATTTTTATAATTTTACCCATATTTTTTTCTTTCATTTCAGCTATAAGCTTTCTCTGAGTAAACTACTTTGCTTTTTCTAGGTACTGGTCTTTTACAATGCCAATCTATGCAAGTTTCTCCTCATTGCCTATTACACTTATTTTCAAATCAGCTTGTTAAAAATTATTTACTTCCATTTGGACACTTGGCTGCACTTTGATAAACTTCTAGCATAAATCCAAACTATTCAATATGGAACATAAGGCCTTTTTCTACCTCTCCAGACCTATTGTCTTCCACTCCCCTCTTCTCACTTGTGCACTGTCCTCCAACAATATGAATAAGCTTAGATATACCTGAACATATGGTACCTCTTCACGCCACTGTACTCCCTATGGAATTGAACACCTTTTTTTCTTTGTCCCTGAGGCAAATGCTTATCTATCTTTAAAAAGCCAGCTCAGAGGCACCTGTCTTATGAAATTTTCTTCAATTGCTCTCTCTCCACATGTTATAATTTGATGGTATACTTTGTACATGATTCTATGAATACATATTATACTATTATATTTTTCTTTTGTACTATATTTCAACATCCTTGTGGGCAGGGATTGTAATTAATTCATCTATATTTTACCCAACTCCCAATTCAGTGATTTTATATATATATTGCTAATTGATTGAATGAATTCAGCACATAATCAGACAATTCAGATACCCAGCCCTAACAGAAAGAATTCTGCCATGACTTCTGATAGTAACTACCCAGAGTTAAAATAAACTCTACAGATTAAAGGCACAGTCCTTCACAAGACTGACCTCATTTCAGAGACCAGCTATAATTTTGGGAGTCCTCACATCACACTCACTTCTGATCAACTGGCTACAAACTTAGGGGTTCACACTATGCCCTCAGGTTTGACTTATTAGAACAATTCACAGGACTCAGCAAATGCTGACTACAGTTTTATTATAGCAAAAAGGATATATATTAGAATAAGCCAAAAGAAGCAACCCATATGGTGAGATCTGGGAAAGCCCCCAACATAAAGCTTCCATGTCCTCTTTTTGTAGAGTCAAGATGTATCACTATCCCAGTACATCTATGTGCAATACTACACAGAGTATTGCCAAACAGCAAAGGTCACTCATGCTTTGGTACCCAGAATTTTTATTGGGGTTTCATTACATAGGTGTGATGGATTGAATCATTGGCCACATGATTGAATTGAATCTCCAGCCCTCTCCTTTACACAGAGACCAAGCTGATAGCAGATGGGCTCAAAGCACCAAGCCTCTGATCACATGATTCATCTTTTTGGCCTGGCTAGCTCCAATTCTGAGTCATCTTATTAGTGTAAGGTATCTAGGGGCCCAACATGAGTCACCTCATTAGTGTAAACTATTAGGGCCCACCATGAATAACAAGATACTCCTATCACTTGGGAAATTTTAAAGGCTTATAGGCAATCTTCCAGGAACTGAGCATAAAGGCCAGCCAAATTCTTTATTGCACCAGAAATGCTTTCAGCCCAAATTTGGATGTAGTTGGTACCCAAGAATTCAATCTAGTGGTCAAGCCCATACCAAGAAGTCTAAAGGGAGACGTAACATCTGAGGGAGATGTGAATTGCACCTAACAGGTGACATTTAGCAATAGCTGCCCTTTGATTAAAGGCAATAGTTGCTCCGTGCTTGATTCATTGTTGGTGTTTAATAAATATTTCCTTAATGAATGAAATGCAGTGAGTATGAATTGGACCTTGAAGGATGGGTAAGCCTGGACAGATGAAGAAGAGGTGAGGATGACATTGCCAGTACAAGCTTGCCGAAGACAGGGAGCAAGGATGTGTGTGGAAGTTCAAGAAAGTGTCTATAGGTTCATGTAGGGCTAGAAGGGGAAACAGGATGACTATGAGTAGAATTTACAGATATTAGTATATCAGTTTGGTCACCTTAATAGAAAACAAGGTAGAAGATTTAGTTTCAAATCATGTAAATGTGCAGTTGAGTATATGGGCTAGAGGGATTGTTGGCTCTGCTCCACAAAGTCATCTAAGGCTCCACTTTCCTTCCATTGTGTGCTGTTATCTCCTGAAATATTGTCTGCCTGCTTGAATCTGGTTCACCTCCACCACATCTGTGTTGTGGTGCATGGGAAAGAAGAAAGAGGAAGTAGAGAGTAAGCAGTTTTCTTTTAAGGAGATGGTCTAGATGTTGCTTGCATTGCTTTTCTTCATATCCCATTGGCTAGAAAGTAGCCATATGGGAAGCTGGGACATGTAGTTTTTAGCTAAGCAGCCTTGTGCCTTAGGGTAATAAGGGTTGTATTAAAAAAATGTAAGACAGAAAAAATGGATAGTGGGGAAAAATAAGCAGACTATATCATACCAGCCTAAAGTGTTTGGACTTTATCTCATGGCACATAGAGAGCCGGTGAGAGTTTGGAGAAGAAATGATCAAGCTCAGTTCTAAAAACTTTCTAGTACCTCCTAAATGGTTTCTGAGATTAATGATACACATTCTTTCTTGATTTATGATAATAATGAGATGAGATCGAAAGAGGACTAACCTGACCATGGGAGGAGACAACTGTCTAAAACCTTCCACAACCTTCTCCACTGATACTTGAAATTCCACCTTTAACATCGTTCTTTTGGGTAGAGCATTGGGAGTCAACCTCCCTGAGCCTCTTCCTGCAGGAGACACTGTGAGTGGGAAACACATATTCCCTTACTCTTGATTGTTCTTTCTGTGTAGAGGGTTCTTCCTAAGAGGGACACTCTACCTTGACCTCCTTCTGCTCTTGTGTTACTCTTCCCTGAAGAAGAAGGAAGGTCTTATTTGATGAGCCTTCAAATAGAATGGTGTCTCAGTTTTTCTTAGTTATGATGAAGGTTCTGCAAGATTGTCTCCAAGGAGGAGCTTGTCATTTTCCAGCTGCACCTGTTACTAGTGGGTAACAGTGACACCAGACCTAAGCCGTGCCCTACAATAGAGCTTTTTTATAAATCTGTACTGAAGGTAATATTTTGATCTTCATCTGCCAGGTTCCTCTGTCTACCTCTGAACTGTTTCAGAACTCCAATGAGAAACAGAGACACTATTTTTTTTTGTTTTTGTTTTAAAGATTTTATTGGGGAATTGGGGGAGGGGAACAACATTGGGGAATTGGGGAAGGGGAACAGATAAGTTGCTGTCCTTTCGTTCTTCAATCTAGTTGTGGAGGACGTTGCTTCACGGGCCCATGTTGGTATTATCATTGCGCTCTTCTCGGGTGAGGCAGATCAGTCGCCAGCCTCTGGACTGCCGCTTACAGCAGCTCTTGGCAGCTCACACCCGCTGCCAGCCGCTCACACTGGCTGCCAGCCACTCACTGTAGCCTATGGCAGCCCATTGCAGTAGGGGCTGCAGCTATGCCATCCTGGGGAATCACAGCAGCCCAGCTCCAGGTGGAGCTGTTGTTATCTGTAAAGGGCAATGTCACTGGTCCTCATATGTGGGATCCGAACCGGGGCTGCTGGTGTCCCAAGCCAGCGCTTAACCAATGCGCCACTCAACCAGCCCAGAGACACTATGTTTGAGCCCCTCAAAAGCCAACAAGTGTGAACAGAGGTTGCTCCTAGTAGCTGAAGAAGCTCTGCTCATCCTTCTTGCTCCTGAGAAGCAGAGTCTGAACAACAGGAGAGAATGTGATTGGCTCTTCAGCAAACATTTCAACAACTCATCAAGTGCATAAACCAAGGCTCCTCTGGAACAATTAAACCAATGCAAGAGAACTGGGAGGAAGGAAGAGGAAAACAATAGAGTAGAAGGGCTCAGAAAGAGGGGAGCTGAATTACTCCATCAGGGTAGGTTTATTGAAATAGCTGAGGGCATGATGCAGATTTTACATTTTTATTTAATTATTTTTCCTTGCTTTGAACCTGACAACACCCAGTTTTATGTTTTCCTTGCCCTATGAGCCCAGAATTTCCCACAACATACTGGTCAGTTTCATAAACTTCCTTTAATGAGTTAATCTTCCATTCTGCTTTTCAGTGTGCTTGTCTCCCTCAAGGAAGCTCAGCAGGCTGTGGAGGTGTCCAGCACGTCTCTTTCGTGGAGTCCAGCTATAAGGAGTCCCTCATCTCTGATAGCTAGTGATGACTCACGTCCCTTTGCCTGCCTTGAGGAGCTTCTAAATCCATCTGGGTCAGGTTCCTCCTCTGTAGCCCTTCTCTCTGAATTCTCAAAGCAAGAAATTATCAGTTGCTGACTCAAAATTCAATCCTATAATAGCTGGTAGGTGGAGAGCACATCTTTTCAGTGCTTCAGTAGGGAGACTTTATGGGTAGTCATCCAACTCAGATGACTTAAAGGAAGAATGAGAACAAAACTGTGATTCAGAGAAGCAGGAATATGGAGGCAGGGTGAGGATCCCAGAAGGTTTTATTTATTACACTGGGAATTCAGGCCTTGGGATAATGGCTGCTCAAAATTCAAGAATGATTAGCTTCTGTGGCCTCCAGGTAAGACTGAGTATAATTAATAGACACAATAAGATGATTCCTAATTCCGGATGTGTGTGATAGAAATCTCTACTTGGATGTCTAATAAGTACTTCAAAATTAAAACATTCAAAAATAGAACTCTTGACCTTAATTCCCTCCAACCAAACTTGCTCTTTCCCAACCTTACCCCCTTATTTAGTGACACCACCATTTACCATTTATGCAACTTCACTTCTCATCATGGACACTATGCCCCAGAACTATTCTTAATCAAGCCCTGTGATTCTCCCTTGAAAATGTATCCCAAATTTTATCACTCCTCATTATCTCCATGACTTTTACTTGGACAAGTTACCTCAATCCATTACCTGAACTATTGTGAAGGCTCTTAACTCATTTTCTCACTTCTACTCTTATAATTTTAAGGGTAAATTATATCAAATATATCCCCTAATTACTAGACTCACTCACAATGATTTAATTGCAGTAAGAATAAAATCCAAACTTCTTAGGTTGTCTGTAAGACCCTAAGTGCACTGGCCCTTGTTTCCTGCCACACTTCATTCCCACCTCAGCAACAGTGTTTTTCTACTTAGAAATCTCCCCTAGATCTTTATATGGACAGCTTTTTAACATTATCCTGGAGTCAGCAGAAACATTGCCTCCTTAGGGACCTTCCTTGCCCAGCACACTTCTAACTCTCTCTTATTCTCTATACTATTTAACTTATTATATTTTCCTCATCACTCTATATGAAATTGTGTTTATTTGTTTATGTGCTTATTTTATGCCTCCTTTTGCTAGAATGAAGGGCAAGACTTTTGTTTGCCATCTTAACCACATAGTGCCTAGATACCACACTGTTTATGGGCCTGGGCAGAGCAGGTACTCATTAAATTGTTATGGCTTGGATGTATGACTATTAGCTGCTCACAAGAACCTATTTTGTATCTGGCACTGAACTAGATATACATGCTGTTTCTTTTCAACTGTTGGTCAAGGATTTGGGGATCCAGACCCATCTAGTGGCCTCCTCAGCTAATGTGTTCCCTCTGTAGACAAGATGTTTGAATTTACCATGAGGCCAGCATCAATTTTGAGGTACTTTGGGGAAAAAATTCTAATTTCAAAAATTATAACACAGACTGCTCAGTTGTTGATGATGCCCAGTTGTTGACAGAATAAAAGTAAACTCCACTAGGCTGACATCAATCTTTGCAGATTGACCATGGTCTCATCTTTAATCACTTCCTTCATGTTCCTGGCCCCATCTCTAGCCACACTGGACTCCACTGAACATCCCATGCCCTTGAACTTGCCTTTTGTTCATGCTGCTCTCCTGGCCTCAAGTATCCCTTCTCCATTTCTCTGTTTTGTGAGATTATATCCATCCTTTAAGAGCTAGCTCAAATGTTACCTCCTCTATAAAGACTCTCTTTCTTTCTTCCCTCCCTAATCAGAATCAATCACTCCCTATTCCATGCTACTCCAATACTTTCTTCATTCTGCTATTATAGCATGATACTGTTTACAACCAGTTGTATTTCTTCTTTTCAGTCTTATTTTATTCAGTCAAAGTACCTAGCAGAGAATTTAGCAGAGAATTGTATTAGTTTGCTAGGGCTGTGGTAACAAAATGTCACAAACTGGGTATTTTTTTTTCTTAAAGAATTTATTGGGGAATTGGGAGAGGGGAACAGTGTTGGGGAATCAGGGAAGGGGAACAGATAAGTAGTTGCTGTCCTTTTTGTTTTTTAGTCTAGTTGTGGAGGCTGTCATTTCACTGGCCAATGTTGGTATTGTGATCACTGCTCTCATCCCGGCTGAGGCAGTCGGTCGCTGGCAATTGGATGGCCGCTCATGGTGGCTCACGTCAGCTCATGCCTGCTGCTGGCCACTCATGCTGGCTGCCAACCACTCACGGTAGCTCATGGCAGCCCACTGCAGCAGGGGCTGCAGCCTATACCATCACCGGTGACTTAGGGCAGCCCAACTCCAGGTTGAGTTGTTGTTTACCATCTTAGCTGTAGAGGGTACAGGGTCATTGGCCCTCATGTGGGATCCGAATCAGGGCCCTGCTGCTCAGAGCTGGCATCCCAAGCCAACTCATAACCAATGCGCCACTCGGGCAGCCCCAAACTGGGTATTTTAACAACAGAAATTTATGTCTCACAGTTCTGTAAGCTAGAAGTTCAAGTTCCAGGTGTGAGCAGAAATTCCTTCAGAGGTTATGAGGGAGCTCCATGCCCCTTGACCAGCTTCTGGTGGTTTGCTGCCAATCTTTAATGTTATTTGGCTTTTAGAAGCATCACCCCAATTTCTACCTTTATCTTCACATGGAGTTCTCCCTGTGTGTGTGTGTCTTTCTCCATGTCCAAATTTTTCCTTTTTTGTAAGGATATCTTTTATATCAGATTACAGCCCACCCTAATGACCTCTTTTTAATTAACTTGGTTACCTGAAAGACCCTATATCCATAAAGGTCACATTCTGAATTACTGGGGGTTAAGATTCCAACATGTCTTTTCTTTCTGGGAAAAAATTCACCTATAACAATTATTTACCCTAAAAATACTCACTAGTGAGTCAATATGAACTGGAGCCCTTTTGTGATTAAAAAGTACCCATCTATCTTCTATATTGTCTTCTAGGTTGAGTTTCCTGAGGGCAAAGTTTGTGTCTGATTTATTTTTCTGTCCCCAGTGTATAGCTCTGAGTGTGACACACTGTAGTTTCTCAATAAGTGAGTGATTGGATGTAAATATTTTTTTCAGATTCCACTTTTCTTCAAGAGAAACTTGGCATAACAGAAAACTCCAAAGGCTCTAACAAGATAGAATTCGCCAGACTGGTAGTTGGGTTCATGTAAATTTGCCTAACATTTAGTATAATATTTTTCAGTGTAGCAGCAATAAGATAAAGTATATTTTGTACTCAATGAAATACCTACAAGGTATGATCACAAAATACAGTGAGTGTATTAAAAACATTTTATTACAGTAAAATACATGTTGCCATTAATCCCCCTCAAAATACTCCCCCTCACTTCGAACACACTTATCCCATCCTTTTTGTCACTTTCTGAAGCAGTTCTGGAAGTGCTCTTTCATGAATGTCTTTAGTTGCACTGTCATGGCTGCCTTGGTGTCCTGAATCATTTTGACTTTGGGAAAGAGCCAGAAGTCGCATAGTGCCAGCTCCAGTGAATAAGGTGGATGAGGACACACCGTAATGTTTTTATATGACAGAAATTGCTGTACTAGAAGCGATGTGTGACACAGAACCTTTCCGTTGTGATCACAAAATACGGTGAATGCTGCTGCCAAGTGCCACGCAATGGAAAGGCAAGGATCTTCAATATGGGAAGAGGCATGACAAACCTTAGTAACAGTGTGTGACAAGTTTCAACTTGTTTGGTGTAGTCAGTCGGGTGTGAGTTATGGTTGAGAGAAGGTATGTTTTAAAGGTGCCATAAATCATCTTCCATCATGACAATGCTCTACGTTACATATCCCTTCTGGTATATGGCAATTTCTGTCAAATAAAAACATTGTGGTGTGTCTTCATCCACCTTATTCACCGGATCTGACACTGTGTGACTTCTGGCTCTTCCCCAAAGTCAAAATGAATCAGGACATTGAGGCAGCTACAACAGAGCAACTAAAGACACTCATGAAAGAGGACTTCCAGAACTGCTTCAGAAAGTGGCAAGAATGATGGGATAAGTGTGTTTGAAGTGAGGGGGAGTGTTTTGAGGGGGATTGGTGGCAATGTGTCTTTTACTGTAATAATTTTTTTTATGTAAACATTTACCATATTGTTTGATCACACCTCATATATAAGTCAGGTATTGGGGCCAATAATAATAGCTAACCTACATTCTCTTATTATACCCTCACAGTAGTTTTTTGAGGTAGATACCATTATTCGTCCCACTTTGTAGATAAAGAAGCAAGATAGATGCAATAAAGTTAGGTGTCAGGTGGTCCAGGGTAACATGGCTGGTGTATGGTGGAGCCAGGATTTGACCCCAGTTCTGAAACCAAAGCCATGTTATTATCCACCATGAAACTTTGCCTCTTTGTTTGTATTTTGTGCTTTGTTATGAGAGACATAGGCTCATAAATTGGAAGGGGCTTTGACGATAATCTCAGTAAATACCCACCTCAGTGCGGGAGCCCATACTCTAGCCTCCAGGACCACTGGTGTGCCTATAGTATTTCCAGGCTTAAATTTTGTTCTCTGTAAAAACGAAGAGGTTGGGCTCTATAGTCTACCACCTCAACAATTCTGTGATAATTTGAACATACCTGGGGGATGTTTTACTCTGAGACATGTGGATGCAAGCCCTAAATAAAGGAAAAGTCTATATTGAATCAACATCAGTTCCCCTGCAGCTTGTACCCTTTTCTTCTTGTTTGGCTCTGAATAATATACTCCTTTCACATGACAACTCTTTATACACAACAGCCTTTCTTCTTTTGACAGTGTCTTCAAGGACTTTCCTATATTGGTTATCCTTCTTTGGTGAGTGCCATATTGCCAGAGAAATCCACCTTAAAATCTGTGAACCGGAAAGTCTAAGGAAGCTGGATAACTCAGTGGCTACTACACTCACAACTGTTTCTTCAGAGCAGTGGCTTCAACTCTGTCTCTTTTTGGATGCCATTGCTTATGCAGAGCATCTCAAAAGGAATGATGCCAGCCCCTTGCATTGGAGCTGTGGCAAGGGTGTGAGGCAACCACAGGTGAGCTGGGTACTTTTGAGGGTTAGGACTCCAACATATCTTTTTGAGGGGACATAGTCAACCCATAACAAGTACTCACCCAAAAAATACTTATTAGTAAGTTGATATGAGCTCTGAGCTTCTCAGGTGCTTGCTGGAACTTATCTCCTGGGAGGTGTTCCCCTCTTCCTACTGCTACTTCTTTTGGCCATACCTTGAACCATTGGTGCCTTGGTTTCTACTGAAAGCTCTATCCTTTTCTACTCTCACCTATCCCCTTTCTGTTGCCAGGATAACTTCTACAACACAACTGCTATTCGTTGTCTGCCTATCAGCCTGTGGTGAGAGCCCTCTTATCTAATTGGCCCATTGAACTCCACACTTGCAGGGCCCATCCCAGTCTGTGTCATGGTAGAGAATGAGGCTTCTTTCTTAATTTATATCCAGAAACCAGAGCACAATTTACCCCAGACATGCTTGTTCATACTGAAGTCCTTTTGTGACGAGCAAGCACCTATCTGTTTTCTGACAGTGAGGAATTTACTCATTTATGTTCTTCTCAGGAAGTCAAAAGGACCAAGTCTGGCTGAGCCACTCTGATTCTGAACATAATTCTCTTGCTCATTAAAAATTCTGAGATGTTTGAATCTTTAAGAAAACCATGTTAACTCAAATTAACTACAATCCCAAAGAAATTCATCTAATTTTACCAATTCAGAGGAAAGTATTAAAGATTCTAACATCTCTCAGGTGAGAATTCCAGATGGTGAGAATGAAGGATTATGAAAAGTTTAAAAAAAGCCCAATAATTCAATGGACAGTGAATAACATGATGGCTTTGGGTTTTTGTATGAGTTTTATATGAGAGTATAAGGATCAACTCTAGCTGTGCAGTAGTGTAAGGCAGTCCCAGGAATGACACTAAAATTCCCACTTATCTGTAAGTCAGTTCCAGGATGTTAGATTCGCTTCTCTTTGCAACAGCAGATGTATTTTTTAAATGACTTTGGGACCAATTTCTTATTTTCTCAGTGAAGATCTATATCCACAATGACATCCCAGAATTTTCAGGAGCTTCAGAGACCAGGACACTCAGAAGCAAACTCCCTGCACTACTTCTTGCCAGTGCAAGCCCTTCCCAAGACATAAGCTCTGGACTCCTTTCTCTGGGCCTGGCTCAGAAGAGAGTGAGGACTTACAGACAACTCAGCCTACAAAGCCTTGGATTTGAGGGAAGTGAGAGTATTGGTTTGTTCTTATCATTTCAGTCAGTACAGTCTCTATTTTCCTTCTATCTGTGATACACATTTTCATGTCTTGCAAAAACTTTTGCAAGCTGTTGGGGTAAGGGGTGAAGATTAGCATGGATGAATGACATGTGAAAGCTACTACAAGAAGCACATGATATCTAATCGCAATGGTATTTGGGGCTTGAATACAGTATAATTGTTAAGAATTTTAATTGCCAAAACAAATTCTTAAATATAGATGCAAAGTGAGAGCAAAACATCATGCATGGTCTATGTGATTTCAGTGGAATATTTGTAATTCATTGATTCATTTGATTAACATTTATTGACTTGTATATGCTAGGCATGTAGCTTAGTGCTGGAAATATACCTAGTAAATGGGAGGAATTCAATAATTATTATTGAATTGCATGCACACGCACACACACACACACACACACACACACACACTCACTCACGACTCATATAATTTCCTTTTGACACCTGGGACTATTGGCCTGAAGCACCAGCGGCAGTTGCTGGCTTTTGCTTCAGTTACCTGATTTCCTTATTTACTTTTCCCCTGATTTAACTTGATGTTGCCACTGAGTAAGAAAGACTTAGATGCTGGGAGAGATGTGGAAAGAGAGATGTGTATTTGGTGTAAGATATTTATGTGCACATCTGATCTGTTGATTTAATGAGAGATGATATCCAGGCCCCCAAACTGAAAGAAAAGGAAGAGAGAGGGATTTACAAGTTCTTTGGATAATTAAAGATTTGTTTAACTGTCACTAGGATTCCATTTCAAATTTTTACTTTTATAATTAAAATTTCACCACTAGGTTAAAATCTTATATCTTAAGTATCACCAGGAAGCAAATTGTTGTGATTGAGTAGTTCTGCAAAGCCTTTGAAACACGGGTTTATCAAGGAAATAATAAAATACAGGCATAATAAATACAGAGGGGCAAACTCAAGATGTTTGATTAATGTGTAAGATTATTGAAGTGTGCAATGAAATATAGGGTAATCTACTGGACAGGGTTTATTTGTGAAAATTTTAAAACACAAAGTGTTTTAAAATAAATAAAACCCAGCTTTGATTAGTGTGTGTACTTTTGGTAGCAGAACACATAACCTTGAAAAAATATTGGAGTTCCCTTTGAGGTACAATGGTTTAGCAGATTTTTCATTTGAAATTAGTATTTACTCTCAGCCAGGGAACACTCCCAGATATTTTTTCCATTAGACCATATATTTAACTAGAAGCCATAATTATAGAGCATTTTGCAATGTGTGACGTGCTATAGCCCATAGATGACGCCTAGACTAATATTAATAACTAGCATTCGTTAAGGGTTTGTCTTGTGCCCAGCCCTGTGTTAAGCACTTCACAAACTCATTTAATCCTGAGAAAAACCCTGTGGGTATTTTCATGTTCATTTTATAAACTAAGAGCTTGCTACCAAGTGAAGTTAATAAGCACCCTGCCTGAAGTAAGGCAGAGCTGGGTTTCTGGTCCCACCTGTGTGACCCAGGAGCCTGTGCCCTCAATCACTGTGCCTACCTTGGGTCCTGAATGGAGGCATTTGCACAGGGATCCATCTGCTCAGCCTTGCCTTTCATGTTAACCAGGTGAGGGGTGGTTGGAAAAATCACACGGTCACTCCTCTTCCCTAGCACCAAGCACCTCAGTTTTATAGGAATCATAATTCTTATTACTCACAGGGTTGTGAGTTTTAAGTGAGAGGATGCATAAGAAAAGTTTTGCAAACTGTAAGGAGTCATGTAAATGTAAATATCAATTATGCTAATTTTATTATGGCAATAATATTAATTAGTCAATCTACACAAAGCCAGTGGATACAGTTATTATTCCTGTTTCCCAAGGAAGCAAAGGGTTTGGCTGGTTTTCCTTTAAGAGTTTTATTAAAATATAACTAACATAAAATTCAGGTATACACAATAGTTATTCAACATTTATAAACCTAAAGAAGTGATCACCATGATAAGTTCAGCAACCATCTGACACTGTACCACCCTATCACAATACTATTGATTATATTCCCTATGCTGTACATTACATGGTTTATTTTATATTTGGAAATTTGGACTCCTTATTCCCCTTCACCTTTCCCTTCTTTTTAAAAATTTGGATTATAGTTGACAGTATTATTTTATACTAATTTCACATATAAGCATTGTGTTTAGACATTTATATAATTTAAGAAGTTATCCCTCTGACTAGTCTAGTACTCACCTGGCACTATACATAGTTATTACCATATTATTGACTATATTCTCTATGCTTTACTTTACATCCCCATGACTATTTTGTAACTACCAATTTGTATTTCTTAATCCCTTCCCGCTTTTCACCCTGCTCCCCAACCCCCTCCCATATATCACCCTGATAAATGTAGTACCCTTCTGAGCCATACATAATTATTACAATATTATTGATTATATTCCTTATGCAATACTTTACATCCCTGCAATTATTATATAACCACTAATTTGTACTTCTTATTGCCTTCATACTTTTTCACTCTGATTGGCTAGCTTTTGAAAGCTTAAAAAACAGGAGTATGTTTAGGAGTAAAATACTTTGCCTATGCTCCCTCTTTCTTGCAGCTCAAATCAGAGGCCTATGCCTCCCTGGAGATGGGGAGTTTTGTTTAACTGTAAAAGTACTTGGCACCTGGAAAACATTCTTTCCTTTTCCATAACCATTTAAAAACTCTGTTGTCACTGGAAGAGCTTTCTTTGAGTGTTCACTGAACCTCTCCCACCTCCATTCTTTTTCTTTAATTTCTTTTCCCCCCCAATAATCACAAGGTCTTTAAAGAGGGACTTTGGGTTTTTTGGGGG
This sequence comes from Aselliscus stoliczkanus, assembly GCA_033961575.1. Lineage (NCBI taxonomy): Eukaryota > Metazoa > Chordata > Mammalia > Chiroptera > Hipposideridae > Aselliscus > Aselliscus stoliczkanus. The sequence continues at coordinate 34,460,182 of CM066731.1, forward strand.
TTTTTTTTGTTGTTGTTGGGATATTTATTTTTTTCTGAAATATCAAGCAACTCACTGTAGCTGAAAGAGAGCCATTGAGAATACTAGACTGCTGTACTGCTAAATAAATAATAGGCAGCATGGCTAGAGTGATTTCTTTTATTATGGGCAGGCCAAGGAGAACCTTCATTCAAAGAATCTAAGTGAGTTACTAAGGCTTTCATGGCTCAGAATAAGTAGATAAGGAATGAAGTACCTTTTCCTGGGACCAACACACTAAATGAAAGAACCATCTGGAGAAGCTTCTATTCAGTAAATATTTGCTAAGGGCAGATCACATGGAAAGCACCATGTTATGAACTATAGGGATGCAAGATAAGTAAGACGCAAGGTTTGTTTGCAAGATGCTTTTATACTATTGGGAAGAAAAGACTAAAATACAAGTATAGTCATCCTTGAACAACACAGGGGTTAGGGGCACTGACCTCTGAGCAGTCAAAAATCCATGTGTAACATTTTCACAACACTTGAGCTCACTGAAATAGCGATAGCACAGTTTGTACTACAGTTAATTTTATGCAGTTACGATTTAATACTGCATCTGTACATTTGTTTATGTTTCTCTCGACTGTCAATGGCACCATATACAGCCTTTGTGTGTGTGTGTGTGTGTGTGTGTGTGTGTGTGTGTGTTTTGATAAATTTTAACTTTTTATAATAGATTTGTGTATATTTTATATTGATAAATGATCAAACAGACAACTATATACATATATTTTATGCATTTGTGACATACCTAACTCTTACTTGATTTCCTTTTACATTTCAAGGCTATGCAGTTTGTTTGTGAGTTTTGTCAAATTGATGCAAATCTCCAAAAAATTTTCCAGTATATTTATTTATTTATTTATTTATTTATTTTTATTTATTTTTTTTTTTTTTAAAGATTTTATTGGGGAATTGGCGGAGGGGAACAGCGCTGGGAAATCGGGGAAGGGGAACAGACAAGTTGCTGTCTTTTTGTTCTTCAGTTTAGTTGCAGAGGATGTTGCTTCACTGTTGGTATCGTCATTGCGCTCTTCCCGGATGAGGCAGATCGGTCGCTGGCCTCTGGATGTCGCTCACCGAGGCTATTGGCAGCTCACTCTTGGCTGCCAGCCGCTCACGCTGGCTGCGGGCCACTCACTGCAGCCTATGGCAGCCCACTGCAGCAGGGGCTGCAGCCCACATCATCACCGGGGCTCGCACAGCCCAGCTCCAGGTGGAGCTGTTGTTAGCTGTAGAGGGCAGTGTCACTGGCCCTCATGTGGGATCCGAACCGGGGCCGCTGGCATCCCAAAACCAGCGCTTAACCAATGCGCCACTCGGCCGGCCCTCCAGTATATTTATTGAAAAAAATCCACATATAAATGGACCCATGCAGCTCAAACCTGTGTTGTTTGAGAGTCAACTGTAAAATAAGACAGACTATAATAACTATAACTTGTGTCATAATAAAGATACAGCACTGGATTAAGAGGAGGCCAAATCAGATCCTACTGGTGGAAATGAAAAAGACTCCATGAAGAAGTTGGGACACTGGGAACAGACTGGTCCAGCTTGACTAGAGTATGGGGTTACTGTAGGGAAGGAGTGAGAAAAAGATGGAAAGATAAGTAGTTCAGGTGACATTGTAGGCAGTCTTCAATATTAGATCATTGAGGGAAACTGACAGAGTTGGTCCCTAGAATCATCTCATTTTCCACACCCATTTCAGGTCCTTATATAGGGTTATATAAAACCCACATCATCTTTTTGTGGGGTGCTTTAAGTGAATTCCTAAACAAAACAAAACAAAACAAAAAACTTGACCAAAAGTAATCTCCTTCTGTTATATTTTCCTTTATTTATTATATCTACCCTTTTCCAGGACTCAACATCAAAGCTGAGGATGTGTGATAACTGGCTACACTATTGAAGGCAAAGGTGCTTCTTGCGCAGTCCATTTGAAGTCTTTTAATCTCAGTTGCACAATCCTGTAGCTCTTCGACTGGATCAGGGCTCACTTAAAAAACAGGGTGGAGGTTCCTTAGATTATTGATTCTCAACCCTGGCTGCACATTAGAATCACTCAAGGAAGTTTTAAAAATGCTGATTCTGTGGCCCCACCTCAGGGCAACTGAATTAGAACCCCTGGAGCTGGGGCTGGACATTGGTATTTCAAATTTTCCTCTGGCAAATCCAATGTACAGGGAGAGTTAGGAGCCACTGCTTTGGTAATTAATTTCTGCCACGAAACATAAAAGTTCAGCAGTCAAGGTGCCCAACATTTCCCTTTTTTATATCTTTTTCTGAATTGGGGATGAAATTCAAAAGAGCAGTATCTCAGTCTAAGTTCCTATCTAAGTGTTTACAAGTAACAGCCAGCAGCCTTGCTACAGGGAATGACAGACTGCACGTTTGCCCAATGTAGGGAACCAGGAAGGCTAATGTCAAGATTGTGACTTTTGATGAATTGCTGCTTTTTCTTTCTGAACATACATACCACACAATGACTTCAGAATCCACAATGTAACCAGTACTTTCTTCTCCCAACATATAACATTGATTAAGCAATTGGGGAATCTGTGCCCTTACTTGAAATGGATGTCTCTGCCCAAAGAATGGCTTGCAGTTAACACTTCCCAACACATTAGATTACTTACATAGAGTGTTCTTCTGTTTTAGGCCCCACCCCCTTCCCAAATAAGAAGTCTCATTTCCAAGAACTTGATGTTTTTTGCCTTGAAGTATCTGAATAATCTGTATACAGACTTTTCCTTGGATCAAGAAATCCAGATAAAATAATATGGAGTTTAAAATATTATGCATATGATACTCACAGGAGTTGTAAAATAAAGGGAGTACTCTTCACAAACATCAGCTCAATGGAAGAATCTGGTCCAAAGTCAAAAATTGTTTTGGCTTCACCACTGTCATGTGAGAAATTATCTTGATGTAATGGTAGCCTGCAGGTACCTTATTGGGCAAGCTGTCCCAAACAGAAGACTACCTTGACTTTCCCAGACTCCCTTGTGGCCAGGTGTAGCCATGTCCCTAAATCCTGGCCTATGAGATATAAGCAAAATGATATGTGACATTTCTAGCCCATAAACCTCAGATAGAAGGACAGTCTTCCCTCTTTCCCCTTTCTGCTTCCTGGAATGAGGACTTCATAAAGTCACCAGGGACATGTAGTTGAGGGAAAATTTCATATGAGAGTAAAATACATTTCCTTCTTATTTAAACCAGTGTTATTCTGGGTCTGAAGTTTCACATGCAACAAAACTCATATCCTAATAAATACATAGTCCCTCAGAGTCTTAAGTATTATTAAAAAAAATTTTCTATTGCGGGGGGCCAGCCCCCGCTGACCAGGGTCCCAAGAAGGTGGACACGGAGTCGGCGATACGAAAGACAGAAAATCTTTATTACAGTAAAGGCAGAAAAAAGGTGGAGACACCGGAAAGAGGTTCTCAGAAGTGTCACAGCTTATTGTTAAAGCCTAGCTCCTTTTATAGGGGCTTTTGACTATTATCTTAATTACAAGTTATGTTTCACATGACCATGATGTTTTTCCTTACTCAGAACTTTTACTTTTTTGTAATTGTATCTTTCCAGGGTACACTGTGGCCTGTTCAAGGATTTTACTTATCATCTAAAAAGTGGTTACCATGGCTACCTTACAGGGCATATACTTGAACTATTGTCAAGAGTTTAGGCAAGAAACTATTTCTATGTGATTATAGCAAAAGGGAGTTTCAAACTTTTCCTATCTTACAAAGAGCTGCATGTTTTTGTAATAGAGGGTAACATCTGTTTCTCAGTCAAAGCTTCAGTATCTGTTGCTAGCAATGTACAGAACAAAGAGTTAAAACAAGGCTGTTAATTAAAATAACTTATGGTCAGTAAGTTGCCTCTTATCAGAACTTTCATGGCCGAGAGACCTTGGTCTCCTGGTCTCCAAGGAAACCTTTCACAGCTGCACAGGCAAGGACGAACGATAGCACCAGTTTCTCACAGAGGCTGTCTGTTTCTCACAGACTGGCTTTTTTAGGCCTATGTGGCCAAAGGCCTATGCCTCAGTTTCCAAAGGGGCTTGAGTCCCCAATATCTCAATTTAGGGGTTCCCCACGGAACTACCGCCTGGCTTAGGTTGTCTCCCCTCATTTAGGAGATCTTACCCGTCTTTGGCTGCGTAGTTAGCTCATTGGGGTATACAGGAACTTGCCATAAATGCAGTGAGTATATTGTCTCCTATAGGAGGAAAGGCACATGGGTTCTTAGAGGCAGGAGATATTACATGACCAACCATAAGGCAGCATCCCTAATATCCAGTGCTGAGCAGGGCAATGTGGCCTTGTCAGACACTGGGGGGCTGTCGGCTTCCCACATTCTATAGATACTTGGCTCCAGGAAACAGAATTAGGAAGAAAACTTGATTGCAACATAATAACTTTATTGCCAACTTTTTGTTAAAAGTAATCTAACATAGTCAAGTAGAATGGAACAGAATAAAACCAAACAGTACAGAGGGGTCACTGGAACACAGGTGCCCACCCTTGGTTATGCTGAACACCTCAACTAAGTGAGAGAGATAAACACATCAGAAACAAACTACTCCACTGAGAACAAAATGATAGCCACACTCTATGTAATTCAAGATTCTAAGAAGGAGACATCCCCATGCTTCATACATAATTCACTGGGAATAATTTATTTAAAATAAGACATTAGTTATGTCTATATATTCAAAGTATCTCCTAGAGAAAAAAAAAGCTGGATTTCTGAACTGTGTGCATCAGTTGCTTTGCTTAAGTCAAAAATTCATAGGGAGGGGGCCAGCCAAGTGGCTCAGTTGGTTAAGAGCGTGAACTCTGAGCAACAGTGTCACTGGTTCGATTCCCATTTGGGCTGGTGAGCTGTGCCTGAGCTGAGCTGCTGCTGAGCTGCCAGGCCAGCTCAGCTGGTGAGAGCACATGCTTCTTGCAGTTTGACTCCTGCATGGGACGTTGGGCTACACTCACCCATAACTAAGAGTGAACAGAAAACCTTGAGCTGAGCGGCCACAAGCTGCCAACAGGAGGCTAGATGGTGACTGGACTTGGAGCTGAGCTAGCTGCACCCTCCACAACTAAGATTGAAGGACAACAACTTGGCTGTTCCCCTTCCCCAATTCCCCAACACTGTTCCCCTTCCCCAATTCCCCAATAAAATCTTTAAAAAAAAAAATTCAAAGGGAAGAGACAAATGTGAAAGGCATTAAAACCCAGGGAGCACTTCTAATCAGGGCTCTGAGTCTTACACTCTTCCTTACTGGATTTGACCACCATTTGTCTCTGTAGGAACTCCCTAAGCAATGATCCTTCTGGATCTTTTGAGAGGAGTGGCTCAGCTCTATATTTTATAACATTAACTTTATCTTTCCTCAGCCCCAGAGAAGGCAGTCTAGCACATTGCACGTTTAGGAAAGAAAGTAATGAGTTGTCAGGAAGGGCAGATTAGAAGCAATTGACTGACTAGTCAGGATCCTCAGCCACATTCTTGTCAAGGAGATGAGCTTTTCTGTGTTTCAGTTCTTCTTAGGGCAAGTTCTTATCCTCAGGGCAGTGCATCCAGTCAGGTCATTTGGGTCATCTAATCCACTCACACGGGCTCTGGTTTGCTAGACACATAACCACTGAAGACATGTTTGACATATGTATATATTTCTCTCTCTTGAGCCTCAGTTCCTGCCTCAATTCCAGTGCAAACTCAGACATTTCAAGAATGCAAGGTTTAACAAAACATATGATACTGAGTTAAACATGAAATGTGATGTTTAATTCCACCCAGAACTATATTTGTGATATAGTGTGAAGTTTCAAAATAATATTTTAGCACAAAAATGTAAATGTTCTTGTAAATGTCACATCTTTTTCAAGTGCTTTGGTTGATTCATTGTTAAATGAAAAGCCTTAATTATATTTCTGCTACTCATTAATGCTGTAGTGCAGGGATATTCAGTCTCAGAGCTTTTTGAATACTAATATGGTGAGATGGCTCACAGATATTGGGAGAAAAACATGTCCCACAAGGAGATGGGATGATGGACTTGCTGATTTACTTGGCGCTGTAACCAATTTCAGGGAAGAATGTGAAAGTTTTTAGGAAAAAAATTGCCAACCTCAAAGTGTCCTGTTCTTACAGGTCTTGAAGTTTTCTCAGACCTTCCAAGTCCCCCTTGGCACAGGCTCCTCTCCCCAAAACTGCCAACATTTTCCCTGGATATATTGTTACGGCCCTTCCCTATGCACCCTTTAGGGAAGAGTAAGTAAAGTGCAGTTTTTGAGAGAGAAAATGGTGACCAGTTGGCTGTGAAGACAAGGAGGGCAAGATCCAGGAAGCCAAAGAAAGAATTAATCAAAAGAAAAGGCAGTTAGTCCAATATATAGGTACACATTAGGCTTGGGATGATAGAGATTTGTTGCTCAACAGCCAGGCAAAGAACTTCAAGGCAATTGTAGATACTAGGGTCTCCCAGAAAAGGGTCATACCAGGCAAGGGCAAAGGCTGAGTTTTGAACATTTCACTAATTGAGTCCCTCTGGGATGGCTTAGAGTGGGTAGGGAGAAGTGGCCCAAAAAGGGAATGTTGATTGATTTTATACTAATTGCCCTAAAGGCTATACAGCTGACTTTCCATATCAATGGGTTCTGCATCTGTGGATTCAAGGAATGGTGGATTGAAAATATTCGAAAAGAAAAATGTGATGTTGCAAGTATGTACTCTGTAATTAGGCCTATGATGGTTGTGTCTGTACCAAACACAGTATAGCAAGTATTTACATACCATTTACATTGCATTAGGTATTATAGGTAATTTAGAGATGATTTAAAATATAGAGGAGGATATGTGTAGGTTATATGCAAACACTATGCCATTTTATATAAGGGACTTGAGTATCCTTGAAGTTTGGTATCTGTGAGGTGCTGGAACAAATTTCCCATGGCTACCGAGGGATGACTGTATATACCTTGCCTCATTCATCCTTACAAGGTAGCAAGGGACCCCTGGATCTGAGAAGGCCTAGCACACCTGAGAATAGCTAAGCTCTGTCCTGCTTCCAGGTCTGCTCACAACACAACCAGCATTGGACTTTGGCTTTCTTAAAGGACAGTGAACCACGTGCTCCCATATTCCAAGGGATTATGATGATCAATGACTCCTAAGTCTGCAATTCTAGCTTAGACCATTCCCCTGACCACCAGACTCAGAGGCCTCTCAAGATTGGTTAATTCCTAGCTAGCATACATGTCTTTGTAGAGACCATGTCCTCCAGGAAATATCCCTTAGTCTGTGGATAATTTCAGTGCACTTATCTGTGCTCCCACAGCATTCTGTGCTCCCACAGCACTGTTGAAATATCCAAAGCTTAGTGGAACTATCTGTGTTCCCACACTGTTCTGTGGCTGCCTGTACCACAGTAGAGCAGTGTTCTGACTGTAGTTCCCATAGCGACAGCATCACTGTCATCTGGAAGCTGGTTAGAAATGTAAATTTTCAGGCCCTTGACCTGCTGAATCTGTACCGATGAGCTTAGGTCCCAGGCATCTGTGTTTTAACAAGCCCCCCAGGAAATTCTGATTCCTGTTAAAGTTAGAGAAACACTCTACAGAGAAATAACTTTACCTGCTAGATTAAAAGCTCCTTAAAGGCAGGGATGAGTCTGGTTCATCTTTTTGCCCTCAGTATCTAGAAAAGCTTCCATGTACCTGGCTGTGGACTTGCCGTCTTTTTGATGACTAGAACTGAGGAATGTCCAATTTTTTGCTTCCAATAATGGCCCCTTCCCCCGGCACCCAAAAAGTTTCTGGGATAACAATAGATGAATGAGAATAAAGAACCTCTTCATTGTGTGCCAGCTGAAACCCAAGAGGAAGTTTGGTAAAGTCTGGGTGGGATCATGCCATTTTGGCTTGGGGCCTATGTGCTATTCACTGTTTACCCCCAAATTCAGGTCCTGGCTGCTGCATGGATGATGGATGTTTATGGGAGAGGATTGTGAGTTGGCCTGAGATCAGACCCTATTTTACCTGCCATCCAGCTGCACGCAAAGGTGAGATAGAAAAGAGAGGGATGCTGCTCTTAAGGGATCTGAGACATCTTGCCTACCCAACCACATGACACAAAGCAAATCATAAGAATGTTACTAAGGATAATGGGAGCTAACATTTATGGAATACTTATTATGCGTTAGGACACTGTTCTAGATGAAATAGTGACAATGCCAGTTTTTCAGATGAAGAAACTGAGGCACAGGGAATATATTGTCAAGGTCACAAAACTGGTAAGTGGCAGAGCTTAATCTCATAACTACTCTGCTAAACTGCTTCTCCACAGAGAGACAGAAAAATGCAGGATGGCCCTTTGGTATGTCCTGAGGGACCAGCACTTGCCTAGGACCTATGAGTACATGGTAGTCAGAAACAGGGCCTATGAGGGACAGAACAAGGGCTAAGGTCTCTTGCTTTTAAGGCACAATGAACATTCCCTACCTCCCAGCCTCCTAGTAAAAAACATGGCCCAATGACTGTCATCTGCTCAGACAAATCAAGTTGGACAATCCTCCTTCTAGTGTTGGGCACAGGGAGAGGAGTGGATAGGAGGCAGGCAGAGATAGGTTTGGCCTGATGGAACCATGCTGTATGGCTATATATCTTTCCCTAAACCATTGAAAGATAGGGAAGGAGAGAAGAGGGGGGCTCTCCAGAGAAAGTGTGTCTCAGCAGCAGACGTGCAGTGGGCAGTGAGACCAATGTCTGATTAAATTGGGAAGGAGAAGCAGGCAGAGAAATGGTTCTTTACCCAATTTATATTTGAGCAGTTTCAGAACCTCCCTTAACAATGCAGATGACAGTGAATTAGGCCAATAAACAAGAAAGTTGATGCCTTTGTCACTGTTTTCCTGCAAAGGTGTTTTGACATTATAAAAACATTTGTTCTTCTTTTTAGTAGAATTGCTAGCTTTGATGTTTCCTTTAGATTGATTAGACTGAATGAGAATTAATTTAGTTCACTTAGTGATGTATCAATTAAATGTTGTGGGTTATGGGAAACAGAGTTGGTTTAATATATATATATATATATATATATATATATATATATATATATGTAATGACATCTATATATCTATATCTATATTTATATCTATTTTTTACCTGATATCTCAAAGTACATGTTTGAGAGGTGACCAAAAATTTTCCTCCTATGTTAAAAATGAGGAATTTGACTCAAGGAGGTTAATCAGGCTGCCCATGGATGATCAGTCAGTTGTCAGAGGCAGGATTAGGCCTCAGTTCTCTTTGTGTTGTTCTGACTAGTATGCATGCTCTGGGGGATTCCTGCAGCACAATCTTTGCCTGTGTTTTGAGGCAAGTAACCTATTTCTAAGTAGGCTCATCCCAGAGAGGCCCTTAATGGATTTACCTCACTTTTAAAAAGAGGAGCTCATTTCTTCTCCTCCCCAGTTGCACATATGATGGATGAAACTATTATCTCATCAGTTTAATTCTTCCTCTTTTTATTTTGGAGAGTAGGGCTCTAGCTGCACTCATTTCTACTGAAACAGATTCCTTTCAGTGGCAAAGACCTCACACTATGCCCTGGAGGGGTGTGATGGAGCTAGTACACGGCATCCAGTAGTTGCTAGCTCCCACTTCTTGTAGCGCTGGGATCCCAGGTGCTGCATTCTCAGAAATGCCACATAAGTACTGGCAGCTGCATTGGTCCAGGGAGCCGGGTTTTCTTCATCACCCCTTTCCTTTCAAACTGTATGAAACACAAGGAAGCCCATTTTGGATTTCAGACTGAATGACAGGACAAGATAATTTCAGATTAATTGGAATTTATTTGAAGGGAGAAAAAATGGAAGCAGGAACTTCCATTCACTAATGGAAGGGAATGACAAGAAATCAGTAACAGTCCTCACGGTAGATGAACAGAACTTGGACTCAGGCACAGCTAGATTTAGTAAGTTGTTGACTAGGAAGTTGCCCAGGTGCCAGGCTAAAATGAGAACAACCTGGAAATGTGGTGCACAATAACTCAGGTTTCCATATGATGCCTTCCATAACTGGCCAAATGTAAACTGATTCTGCTCCCACTAAAACAGGCAAGCTAGAATAGAAATTAAAGACAAGTCTGCACTGCCATCTTTGAGTATCTTTGCAACATGCATGTGTGAATTACGTGTTCTAACTGAGGCTAGCTCTTGTGGACAGTTGTGGGGAGCTGGCATTTGTAGTGATTGGCTATTTCGACACTCAATAACACGTGATGTGGCACTGTTTATTGGGAATAAGTAATTTGTTTTAGAGTGATTTATTTTATTGTCTACACCTTTACATGGTTCAGTTTGCTTCTGAGGTGTTTTCGGGTTTGGAAGACCATAGTAATTAAGCTCTCATTTTGATATTAGAAAAGTATACAGTTTTTATTAATAGAAAATGAGTTCCTCTTTATTTCCATAAAATAAATGAGTGAATATTTGAAGGATATTGGTTTGAAGGATCATCAAATTATTGACTACTCAGGCCTCTCACATGTGTTGGTAGGTAGGTATAGGTCCACTTACCTTCCCAACTGGAGGTATAGAATTGAATGTGAAAGAAAGGACAGATTTTTGCCAAGGTCACAGAGAAATGACAAAAGTCAGAGAGAAATCAAATGAAGGAAGACAATGAAAAGTTCTACTGCACTGATTTGCATTTAGCCAAACTAGACTGGCTGAGAGATGCGGCCTTGTAGGGTGAATGGGGGAACCGGTGTTTTGGAGATCTCATCACTCTCAGGGCACTAAATGAGTTAAAATCAGATCCAGCAATGGAATCTTTGGGTTGTTTGCAGTTTCAATGTGAATATATGAACTCAATCAAAGATTGTTCTGAGATTTTCTCTTATAGTAATAAGAGCCAGGCCCTATTTGTTACATGCAAAAATCAATTTAGAAATAGTAAAGAAATGTTGTTTTGCCCTACCTAGCTGGGATCTAACGAGATGTCAGAAATAAAGGAAAATGGAAGAATGAGCCAAATGTCAAGAGGAGAGATGTGTAAACACAAAAAAATCTCCCCCTCTTCTGCTGCTTGTTCAATGGCTAACTTAGGGAGAGATTATTCAAAGGCAATTCTCTATATTGCTGTAGAATTATGCAACCTCACTGGAGAAAGAGTCCAGATAAACATAAAACCTAATGATTACCGATATGTTATTATTTCCCCATGTTGAACATGGGAATTATTATTTATAGTGGATTTTGGCATTTTTCTTTTTCCCTGTACAGATCATTAAATGCATTTTCAAATCAAGAAAATTATTGAAGGCCTTCACAAGCTAGGATTGTTTATAGAGCAAAACTGGTTCCCAACAAATATTTGCAACTTAATGATACATTTGTATAAAGCCCAGAATTTTTGAAAAAAACAGGTGTCATCTCAGTATATGTTTTACTGCTCTGTTAAGAACCTACATTTCCCTTGAAATTACTCCCCATCTCATAGGGCACAAATACACTGAAGTGGTCATTTACTTTAAATTAATTCAGTGCTGGGCTGGAAAATATGGCTCCCAGATGATGGCAAAATTATTCCAACAAGGTAGCTTTTGGGACTGTTAACCATAAAGTGATCTTTATAGGTCAGTGTTTTTCATTCCAAGCTGCCGTGACTACATGAAAGGAAAATGTCTGGCACCAGGCAAAGGGGGTGTTTGACCAATAGAGCTTTATGGCCTATACTTCTTAAAATTCCATTTTCTTTTTACTTTTACTCACTGGTGGGACACATGGAGAAACAGACACTTTGAGCAGAGGAGACATTCAAAGATCTCCCTGTTTCAGGGGCAAAGTATAAACAAACACACAGTTTCATCAGTTTCCAGAAATTCCCACTTATTGCTTTCATTACAGCCTCTTGCTCTCATCATGGGAAACAGTTCTGTCTCCCGTTTTTGGGCCCTTTTTTAGTAGAATGAATGAATAGATGAGTACAGCTCTCCCCTCTTGAAGATTTCTGACCCTTCTGGATACAAATACTACTTCTCCTGGGGCTTAGTACTGAAGTCTTATAACCTAGCACATTGGCTTCCTGCCAGAATGTCCCCACAAAGGGTGAGCTACAGTGTTGGCTTTTGTGGTTTAGCTCATCATTGCTGGGTTTGTTTATCATTCTTTCTCTCAGAGGTCCCTACTTCCTGGTTCTTGACTCTTAGTTCACTCAAATAGCCATTGGAATTGATAATGAAAGACAAATATATAAAGAGCATGTCCTTGTTCATGTTGCCCTCCCTCCTCTTAAGGTGGATGATATTTTCCTGAGGCTCTGGTGTTTGACCTTAGGTGCACTTAGAGTCATCACTGGAGACTTTAAAACTCTTTTTTTAAAAAAATTTTGTTGAGGAACAGTGTGTTTTTCCCAAGACCCATCAGCTCCAAGTCAAGTTGTTGTCCTTCTACCTTAGTTGTGGAGGGTGCAGCTCAGCTCCAAGTCCAGTTGCCATTTTCAATTTAGTTGCCGTTTTCAATTTAGTTGCCCTTTTCAATCTAGTTGAGGGGGTGCAGCCCATCTCCCATGCAGGAGTTGAACAAGCAACCTTGTTGTTAAGAGCACATGCTCTAACCATCTGAGCCATCTGGCAGCCCAACGGCAGCTCAGCTCAAGTCATTGTCTTCAATCTAGTTGCAGAGCATGCAGCTCACTGGCCCATGTGGGAATCAAACTGGCAACTACGTTGCTTGGAGCTCACGCTCTAACCAACTGAGATACCCAGCTACCTGAGACTTTAAAACTCTTGATGAGTACTTTTGGTCAAGATGGCAGAGTAAGAAATGCTGTGCTTACCTCCTCCAATGACTACATCAAAATTACAGCTAAATTATAGAACAGCCGTTTCTGAGAACCATCTGAAGACTAGTTGATTGGAACTCCTATAACTAAGGATATAAAGAAAAAGCCACATCAAAACTGGTAGAACGGACAGAGATGCATAACTGGCTGGTCCCACACTCACATGTGGCAGTTAAGAATTGGGAGGGATATCTCAGCTACAGAGGTCCCCCCCTGAGAAGCAAGGGGGTCTCGGCCTCACACCCAGCTCCCTAGCCCAGAGCACTAGTACCAGGAAGAGGAGTCTGGCCATGAAAATCAGCAAGGACTCAATCCAGGTGGGGTAGAATGTGGCTGGAGGCTCAAGTGTCCTCTTAAAGGGCCTGAACACAGGATAACTTGCTCAGAAGCACTAGCCCTAATCTCCAGAGAAAGTACATCAGCTTGAAATGTGCCAGAGACATACAGGGGGAAGAGAATAGTCTGGCTTCAGGGAGAGGATTGGAGGGGCAACTCTCTCAGGTGTCAGTGGATGCCATTGTTCCTTTGTTGAGCCCTCTTATCACACAGCCTGCATGTACAGGCTGGCGCCAAATCTGAGTTTCCATTAACCCAGCCAACACTGGTCTCACCCCACCCTAGTGATTCTCTGAGACCCTACTCCACTCAGTTCACATGCCTGGCCAGAACCTCTTTTGGAGGCTAACCTCTTTTGGAGGCTAACCCACACAAGGTGCCAGACTGGGCATGTGCTGTAGACTTTCCTAAAACCTCTTAAAGGGCCATAAACTCCAAACAAGCAGTGGCTCATCTCAGTGTGCTCCATGTTTCTTGCTAAGAAGCTCTAAGCCTGGCACTAGTGGCAACTGACCTTGGTTCACAAGCTAAACACTCCTGGGTGCTTCCAAGCCCAGAACAGAAACTACCAACCAAAGATCACTTTGTAGCTCCTACCAATTGGCCAGGCTAGACAAAGGCAGTAGCTGACCTTGGCCTGCCCCAGAGCTCCCCCCGCAACACACACACACACACACACACACACACACACACACACACACACACACACACGAGGCCCCAGAACCAACAGAATAGGTGGCCAGCTTTAGACTACACCAGAGCACCACTCAATTAGTGCCAAAAAGACACAACCGCAGGGTGGATTCAGCAAGCACCTGAGCCCCATTAAAACAAATTTTGTTCTGTCAGGTCAGCCCATGCACAGCAGGTTGTTCACTGAAGCCATGACCAGTCTTCACAGTGAGTCAGCCTGAGGGTTAATCCCACTCAATGACAAATCAGCAACATTCATTGTTCAACTACAACAGGAGAGCATACACAACCCACACAAGGGACACCCCTGGAGCACCCAGCTCAGGTGACAGGGAGGCTGTGTCACTGAATCCCACAAGACAACTACTGCATAAAGCCACTCTTCCAAGACTGGGAGACATAGCAGATCTACCCAATACATAGAAACAAACACAGGAGGCAGCCAAAATTAGGAAACACAGAAATATGTCCCAATTGAAAGAACAAGACAAAAGAAAAAGAAATAAACAAAATGGAAGCAAGAAATCTATTAGATACAGAGTTCAAAACACTGGTTATAAGGATGCTCCATGAACTTAAGGGAAGAATAGATTGTCTCAGTGGTAACTTCAATAAAGAGCAAGGAAACATAAAAAAGGAGATGGAAAACATATAAAAAAAACAACCAGTCAGAAATGAGAGCTACAACTGAAATGCAGAATACATTAGATAGAGTCAACAGCAGATTAGATGAACCAGAGGGTTGAATCAGTGATTTGGAAGACAAGGTATTGGAAATTACCCAACTGGAACAGAAAACAGAAAAAAAAAAAAAAAGGACAGTTTAAGAGGCCTTTGGGACAACATCAAGCATTTGCATCATAGGGGTACCAGAAGGAGAAGAGACATAGCAAGGGATTGAAAACCTATTTGAAGAAATAATGACTGAAAAGTTCTCTAATTTTTTTTTTTTTTTTAGGGCAGTGTCACTGGCCTTCATATGTGGGACCCGACCTGGGGCCACTGGCTTCCCAAACCAGAGCTTAACCACTGCGCCACTCGGCCGGCCCAGAAGTTCTCTAATTTGATGAAGGAAATAGATATACAAATCCAGGAGGCACAGAGAGTCCCAAAAAGATGAGCCCAAAGAGGCCCACATCAAGACACATCATAATTAAAATGCCAAAGGTTAAAGACAAAGAGAGAATCTTAAAAGCAGCAGGAGAAAGGTAATTGGTTAACTACAAGGGAGGTCGCATAAGATTTTCAGCTTATTTCTCTACAGAAATTTTTCAGGCCAGAAGAAATTCGCATGAAATATTTAAAGTGATGAAAAGCAAGGACCTACAACCAAGATTAATCTACCCAGCAAAGCTATCATTTAGAATCGAAGGAGATATAAAGAGCTTCCCAGACAAGAAAGAGCTGAAGGAGTTCATCGCCACCAAACCAGTATTAGAAGGACTCTTAGAGGGACGTCTTGGAGAAGTAGAAGAAAATAAAACAAAAAATATGAATAAGAAAATTTCACAAAGAAAAACATTCTCACTGAAAAATGCAAACACATAATAAAAGCAGTGGATGAACCAACACTAAAGCTAGTACACTAAACCTTTGTTAAAAGGCAGAAATAGGACAATCATATGTAATCACAATAGTAAATTAAGGGATACACGCAAATGCACACACACAAAAGAAGTGAAAACATTGACAAAAACATAAACATGTAGGTGGTGAGTAAAAATGGTAGTGATTAAAGAATGTGTTTGAGATATATAGGTCCAAGATGGTGGATTTAGTAAATGTTATGCCTACTGCATTCCAGGATCACACCAAAATTATAAATAAATTATAGAACAATCAATCTCAAGAATCATTTGAAGACCAGCTGAACAGAACCCCTCTAACATAGTCTATAAAGAAGAGGCCACATTAAGACTGGTAGGAGGGGTGGAGACATAAAACGGGCTGACCCCAAACCCACAGAGAAAAGTTGAATGCTGGGAGGGGCTTCCTCGTTGTAGAGGTCGCCCTGAAGAGGGCGGGGCTTCACAGTCCCATGCCGGACTCCCCAGCCCAGAGATCCTCTGCCAGGAAAAGGAGTTCCCACAGCATCTGGCAGTGAAAGTGAGCTAGGATTCTGTCTGCCCTTCCTGGTGGGGTAGAAGGCAGCTAGAAACCCACATGCCCTCTTGTAGAGCTGGTACACAGACTTGCTCACACATGGGCACTCACTTGGTCTCTGGTGGAGGCGTGGCAGCTTGGGAGGCCCAGCGACAAGTGGGCTTCAGTGTGGGGACTGGAGGGACAGGAGCTATTGGTGTCCTTGTCTGGATCCTGGCACACATATGGTTTACAGGAGGGCGCCATCTTTTCAGAATTAAGCCCTCCCTCAAAGGGCCATATCTGGTGGAATCCACACCTGTGCACTGCCATGGTGACACCCTGGGTCTCCACCCTCAGCAAAGCTGGTGCTATATTGTCTGGGAAATTCTTAACTGCTGGGCTGCTGGCTCCACCCCACAGGCTACAAAAGCCTGTTTAAAGCAGGTTGAGGGCCTGTGGTGGCCCAGGAAATGTATGCTGGTAGGCTGTAACCCAAGACCTGTGCTGCAGTGTAGACGGGCTGTGGCTGGCTGTAGTGTTCTCATGGCATTTTTGCTGGGTGGTTGTAGTCCCAGCACTGGTGTAGGAGCCAAGACTGCTCTGACTTTGTAGAAACCACTGACAACACCTCCTGGATCCCTGCCCTGCTCACCTAGAACTGCATTGCCAGGGACACCCTGGGTGCCTGGGTGGCTGACCCTGCCCACAAGCTGCAGAGGTCTTTCATAGCAGCAGACAATCCACAATGGCCTAGGGAGATTTTGGTGCTAAAGAATGACCAAAAAGCTGCACTGCAGCCACTCAGGGGCAGCTCTCAGGAATTTATGAGCCTGAGATGATGGCTGGCTGCACTGTCTCAGGGTGCTGTGCAAAGTGGTCATAGGCTGGACATTGGCCTAAGAATTGAATCTGCATTAACTTTGTAAAAACCACTGGTCATGTCTTGTGACTCCCTTAAACTCCATCCCACCCAGCTAGTGTTGCATTGCCAGAGACACTCCAAACACTGTGTCAACCAACCCAGCACCTGCACCTAAAAAGTCCCTTTCAATGGCTGGGCCTTATGGGCAGCTGGCAGGTGGCAGTAGGCCCAGGAGTCCCTGGGTGTCTTGCTAAGATGCCTCAGGCCCACTATTGGTAGCAGCCAGCCTCAGTTCAGAGCAAGGCCACCCATATATGTCTCCAGGTCCAGCCCAGGCAGCAGCCAAATCACATATAGCTTTGAGGCTCCTACCCAGTACCTGTAAGCTGGTAATAGGCAACACTGACATTGCCCTGTATGGGAACCCCACCAAAGAAACATCAGAAACAACACACCCATAGGCCAGTTTCAGACCACACCAGAGCACTACCTGGTTATCCCTACTAGCAGTACACCCAAAGGGGGTGTCTCAAAAGTCACAACAGCCCACAGGGGTCGACCCCTACACAACAGCTCATACAAAACTGGTGTGAATAACCAGTTCTGACAGTTAGTCAGCCTGGGAGTCAATCCCACCCACTGACATGCCAAAAGCAATCAAAGCTCAACTACAACAGGAGAACACAAACAACACACAAGGGACACTTCTGGAATATACGCACAAGAGATTAAGGAGACAGTGCAATTGTACTACTACACAGGACACACGCTACATAAGGCCATCCAGCAAAGACTGAGAGACATAGGTGATCTACCTAATACATTGAAGCAAATACAGAGTGACAGCCAGAATGAGGAAACAAAGAAACATGTCCCAAATAAAAGATCAGAAGAAATGTTCAGAAATGGAACTAAATGAAATGGGGGCAACCAATTTATCAGAGACAGAGTTTAAAAAACTGATTATAAGAATGCTTGAGGAACTTCGTGAGAATTTCAAGAAAGAGATAACAAGCATAAAGAAGGACATAGAAACCATAAAAAAAGAACCAGGGAGAAATAAAGAATATAATAACTGAAATCAAGAATACACTAGAAAGAATCACCAGCAGATTAGATGAAGCAGAGGTTTGAAACAGTAATTTAGAAGACAAAATAGCAGAATACACCCAATTGGAACAACAAAAAGAAAAAAAAGTTTTAAAAACAATGAAGATAGTTTAAGGGACCTGTGGGACAACATCAAGCATAATAACATTTGCATTATAATAGTACCAGAAGAAGAGAGGGAACAAGGGATTGAGAACCTATTTGAACAAATAATGACCAAAAACTTCTCTAACCTAGTGAAGGAAACAGACATACAAGCCCAGGAAGTACAGAGAGTCTCAAATAAGATAAGCTCAAACAGGCCCACACCAGGACACATCATAATTAAAATGGCGAAGGTTAAAAACAAGGAAAGAATGCTAAAAGCAGTAAGAGAAAGACAATTAGTTACTTATAAGCGAACTCCCATAAGACTAGCAATGGACTTCTCAACAGAAACTTTAAAGGCCAGAAGGGAGTGGCAGGAAATATTCAGTGATGATAATCAAGGGTTTACAGGCAAGACTACTCTACCCAGCAACACTAGCGTTTAAAATTGAAGGAGAGATTAAAAGCTTCCCAGATAAGAAAAAAAGTAAAGGAATTCATTACCACAAAGCTAGTATTACAATGTTAAAAAGACTTCTTTAAGCAGAATAAAGGAGAAAAGCTGACTAATGCAGATAAAAAATAGGAATAATAAAATGTCAATAACAATGTACCTAGCAATGTAAATGTTTCAATCGAAAGACATAAGGTTGCTGAGTGGATAAGACAACAAGACCCATGCATATGCTGTCTTCAGCAGACCCACCTCAGATTGAAAGACACACACAGACTAAAAGTTAAGGGGTGGAAAAAAATATTTCATGAAAATGGAAACAAGAAAAAAGCTGGTGTAGCAATACTTATATCAGACAAAATAGACTTTAAAATGAAGACTACAATGAGAGAAAGAAGGGCATTATATAATAATAAAGGGATCAATCCAACAAGAGGACATAACCCTAATAAACATCTCTGCACCCAACATAGGAGCACCTAAATATACAGAGGGTGCCAAAAAACCATATATACATTTTAAGACAGGAAAAAACTGTATTAAAATTGTAATACTTAATATATAACAATAACAAAAGATGAATACAAGTCATGTATATACATTTTTTGGCATTCCCAGTATAAGACAAACATTGACAGACATAAAGGCAGAGATCAACAGTAACACAATCATAATAAGGGACTTTAACACCCTCACTGACAGCAAAGGACAGATCCTTTGGACAGAAAACAACACAGAAAGAGTGGCCTTAAATGACACACTAGGTCAGATAGACTTAACTGATATTTTTAGAGCATTTCACCCCAGAACAACAGAATGTATGCTTTTCAAGTGCACGTGGAACACTTTCCAAGGTAGACCACATGTTTAGGCCATCAAACAAGTCTCAATAAATTTAAGAAGATTGAAGTCAAATCAAGCGTCTTCTCTGACCACAGTGGTATACAATTAGAAATCTATTAAGAGAAAAACAACTGAAAAACACACAAACATATGGAAACTAAATAACATGCTACTAAATAATGAATGGGTCAACAATGAGATCAAAGAAGTAATCAATAGATACTTTGAGACCAATAAAAATGAAAACACAATGGACCCAAATCTATGGAATACAGTGAAAGCAGTCCTAAGAGGGACTACGGAGACCAATCACTACTAATTAAATTGAATCAGTAATCAAGAAGCTCCCAACAAACAAGACCAGATGGCTTCACAGGTGAATTTTACCAAACATTCAAAACAAATTTAACATCTATTCTCCTCAAACTATTCCTAAAAATCCAGGAAGAGGGAAAGTTCCCAAGCTATTTTATGAGGCCACAATTACCCTGATCCCAAAACCAGACAAAGACATTACAGGAAAGAAAGAAAGAGAGAGAGAGAGAGAGAGAGAGAGAGAGAGAGAGAGAGAGAGAGAGAGAGAGAGAGAGAGAGATTAAGAAAGAAAGAAAGAAAGAAAGAAAGAAAGAAAGAAAGAAAGAAAGAAAGAAAGAAAGAAAGAAAGAAAACTATAGGCCAATATCCCTAATGAACATAGATGCAAAAATCCTCAACAACATAATAGCAAACCAAATTCAAAAATATATTGAAAAGATCATACACCACAGTCAAGTGGGGTTCATTCCTGGTATGCAAAGATGATTCAATATTCACAAAGCAATTAATGTGATATACTACATTAACAAAATGAAAAATAGAAATCATATGGTCATATCATAGATGCAGAAAAAGCATTTGACAAAATCCAGCATCTACTTATGATAAAAAACTCTCAGCAAAGTGGTAATAGAGGGAACATATCTCAACATGATAAAGGCCATATACGACAAACCCACAGCTAATATCATACTCAATGAGGAAAAGGTAAAATAATTCCCCTTAAAACCAGGAACAAGACACGGATATCCACTTTCACCACTTTTATTCAACATAGTGCTGGAAGCTCTAGTCACAGCAGTCAGACAAGGAAAAAAAAAGGCATTCAAATTGGAAAGGAGGAAGTAAAATTGTCATTATTTGCAGATGACATGATACTAAAGATTCTACCAAAAATCCATTAGAACTGATAAATTAATTTAATAAAGTAGCAGGATACAAAACTAATACTCAGAAATCAACTTGCATTTTTATGCACCAATAACAAACTATCAGAAAGTGAAATTAAGAAAACAATCCACATTTACAATTGCATCATAAACAATAAAATACTGAGGAATAAATTTAACCAATGATGTAAAAGACCTGTACTCAGGAAATTATAAGACACTGAAGAGAGAAACTAAAGAAGATACAAATAAATGGAAGCATATACCATGCTCATGGATAGGAAGAATTAATATAGTTAAAATGCCCTACTACCCAAAGCAATATTTAGACTTAATGCAACCCCTATGCCAATAACATTTTTCACAGAACTAGAGCAAATAATCCTCAAATTTATATGGAGCCATAAAAGACCCTGAATAGCCACAGCAATCTGAGAAATAAGAACAAAATGGGAGGTATCATGCTATCTGTTATAGTAATCAAAATAGCATGGTATTAGCATAAAAAAGACATGTAGATCAATGGAACAGAGTAGAGAGCCCAGAAATAAATCCATGCCTACATAATCATTTAATCTATGACAAAGGAAGCAAGAGTTTACATTGGGGTAAAAACAGTCTATTTAATAAATGGTGCTATGAGAACAGGACAGATACATTTTTAAAAAAAAAGAAAAAGAGAAAAAAAAAAGAATCCAGACCATCTTTTACTCCATACCTAAATGTAAGACACAAAACCATAAAACTCCTAAAGAAATATAGGAAGTAAACTCTCAGACATTACCCATAGTAATATTTTTACTGATATATCCCCTTGGGGAAGGGAAGCAAAAGAAAAAATAAACAAATGGGACTACATCAAACTAAAAAGTGTTTCACAGCAAAGGAAACTATCAACAAAACAAAAAGACATCCTACTGAATGGGAGAAGATATTTGCCAATGATACACCTGATAAGGGGTTAATATCCAAAATTTATTTAAAATATCATACAATTCAACATCAAAAAAACCCAACAGTCCAATTGATAAATGGGCAGAGGACCTACCTGAATAGACATTTCCCCAGAGAGGACATACAGTTGCCAATAAACATATGAAAAGATGCTCAATGTCACTCATCATCAGAGAAAATGCAAATAAAAAAACCACAATGAGATACCACCTCACTCCTGTTGGAATGGCTATCATCAATAAATCAACAAACAAGGGTTGGTGAGGATGTGGATAAAAAGGAACTCTTGTGCACTATTGATGGGATTGCAAATTGATGCAGCCACTATGGAAAATAGTATGGAGGTTCCTCAAAAATTGAAAAATAGAGCTACCTTATGACTCAGCAATTCCACTCCTGGGTATTTATGCAAAGAAATCCAAAACACTGATTTAAAAAATATATATATATCTCCTTATATTTACTGCAGTGCTATTTAAAATAGCCAAGATATGGAAACAACCAAAATGCCCATCAATAGAAAACTGGATAAAGAAATTGTGGTACATTTATACAATGGAGAATTACTCTGCCATGAAAAAGAATATGCTAAGCAAAATAAGTCAGACAGAAAAAGACAAATACTATGCAATTTTTCTTATATGTGAAATCTAAACACAAAATACATATAAGTAAGATGGAAGCCAACTCATAGATGTGAGGAACAAGCTGATGGTTGTCAGATGGGAGGGGAGATGGAGCCTGGGTGGAAAAGGTAAAGAGATTAAGCAGTACATATTGGCTGTTACAAGTAGTTACAGGGATGTAAAGTACAGCTTAGGTAATATAGTAAAAAATATTGTAATAATTATACATGGCGTTGGACAGGTGCAAGGCTTATTGGGAGTATCAATTTGTAGGTTAAATAAATATATAACCACTGTGCTATACATTTTAAACTAATACAACATTGAATGTAACTGTAATTGAAAAAACAAACCACACTTTTGATGGCTATGCCTAATTACATCAGACTCTCTAGAGCGGTACCTAAGCATCAATTTTTAAAAAAATATTTCTCAAGTAATTCTTAAGTGGGGCCGAAGTTGAGAACCACTGTCTTAAATGTATTTGACCTTCCACAGTGTACCGTAATGGGAAGGTATTGACTTTTTAAAAAAATTTCCTTGAAATAAATCAAACCTGAAAAAGATTGGGTCTGAAGTTGTCACCTGTGGTTTCTCTGAAACTTGGACATTGAGAATCTCTGCTCCTTAAACTTCTGCCTTTAAAAGGGCTGCAGAATTCTAAAATGAGGGAGTCAACAGTTTTTCATCCCTCTAAATTAACAGCTTAAAGCTATGGTCATACATTATAGGGGAATTATCAGGTACTGCTTAGAAATTATTTTGGGAAGTACCATATATTAATTAATTTGAATATGCACAATTATATTGTGTATTATAATTTGTTGCTATGGGCGTATTTCTCCATATTTATACCCTGGAAACAAAGAGAGAGAAAATGTGATGCTGCAACTGAAGGTGAAAACTTTTCTTTTTTTTTTTATTGTTAAAAAAACGTTTGTTTTTTTTTGTTTTAAATTAGCTTCAGGTGTACAACACAGTGCAATAGTTATACTTTTTACCCCTCAAGGTGACAACCCTCCCCTCCCAATTCTCCACCTCACTCCTCCCCCCCATATCATACATATCTATTATAATTCCTTTCACTCCCTTCCACAGTATAATCCACATCCTGTGACTATCTATATATTCAGTTACAGTTGGCATACAATATTATACAACATCAGTTTCAGGTACACAGTGCAGTGATCAAACCTCTACTCCATCCATGAAGTGGTTTCCCTAAAAGACATATGATCATCTCACACCGCACAAATATTTACAACATTATTATATTCCCTGAACTGTCTTTCAAATCCCTGTGGCAATATTGTAATTACCTATTTATGCTGTCTAATCCCTTCCCCTTCTCCCCCATCCTCCCCACTCCCAACTAGCAACCCTGTTTTTCCTCTATATCTATGAGACTATTTCTGTTTTCCTTGCTCATTCATTCAGTTTTTCAGATTCCACATATAAGTGAGATCATATGGTATTTGTCTTTCTCTGACTGACTTACTTCACTTAACATAATAGTCTCTAGGTCCATCCATATTATTGCAAATTGTACGATTTCATTCTTCTTTATAGCGAAGTAATACTCCATTGTATAAATGTACCACAGTTTCTTAATCTAGTCATCTACCAAAGACATTTCGGTTGTTTCCAAGTCTTGGGTATTGTAAATAGCCGCTGCAATAAACATAGGGGTTCATATATTTTTTTTGAATTAGCGTCTTGGATTCCTCTGGGTAGATACCCAAGAGTGGAATTGCTGGGTCATATGGCAGTTCCATTTCCAGTTTTTTCAGATACCTCCATACTGATTTCCATAATGGCTGCAGCAATTTGCAGCCCCATCAACAGTGCACCAAGGTTCCCTTTTCTCCACACCCTCGCCAGCACTTGTTTGTTGATTTGTTGATGATAGCCATTCTGACTGGAGTGAGGTGATATCTCATTGTGGTTTTTATTTGCACTTCTCTGATGATTAGTGAGGTTGAACATTTTTTCACATGCCTGTTGGCCATCTCTATGTCCTCTTTAGAGAAACGCCTCCTCATATCCTCTGCCCATTTGGGTTGTTTGTTTTTTTTGGTGTTGAGTTTCATGACTGTTTTATAAATTTGGGATATTAACCCCTTATCAGATATATCATTGGCAAATATCTTCTCCCATTCAGTAGGCTGCCTTTTTGTTTTATTGATGATTTCCTTTGCTGTGAAAAAACTTTTAAGTTTGATGTAATCTCATATGTTCATTTTTTTTTTTTTATTTCCCTTGCTCAAGAGGATATATCAGTAAAAATATTACTCAGGGTAATGTCTGCAAACTTACTACTGATGTTTTCTTCTAGGAGTTTTATGGTTTCAGGTCTTACATTTAAATCTTTAATCCATTTTGAGTTTGTTCTCGTATATGGTGTAAGTAGGTGGTCCATTTTCATTTTTTTTGCACGTGTCAGTCCAATTTTCCCAGCACCATTGATTAAATAGACTATCACTATCTTTACTCCAATGTAAATTCTTGCTTCCATTGTCATAGATTAAATGACCGTATATGGATGGGTTTATTCCTGGGCTCTCTATTGTGTTCCATTGGTCTATGTGTTTGTTTTTGTGCCAGTACCATACTGTTTTGATTACTGTAGCCTTGTAGTATGTTTTGATGTCAGGTAGTATGTGCTCTAGCCTCTTTCCAGGTTGCTTAAAGGCTAGGTTTACCTTTCCTGAAACAGATTCCCAATGATAGAAAAGATAGTGTTTTTCTACTTTGCCATCTTCAGTTTTCATTTCCGCCATTTTCCTCGTTTCCCCATCATTAAGGTCAACATCGATCTCACAAATGGGAGCAAAACACCCACCAAGAAAACTCATTGTCAACACCACGCCATTGCGTCTCCCTCACCACTCCTCTTCCCTCAGGAGAACTGAAAACTTTTCTTTATTCATCTGTTCAGCTGTAAATTTATTTATAGTTCATACAGTCCATGAATAAAGCAAAACATTTTCAAGAAATGATATTTCAAGCTTAGAAAGTTGTTTTACATTTGATAACTTCAAATATAATTAGATGCAGCCATGTTGTTATTGTCTTTTTTTTCTGTTGTGATTAATTTTTCTGCCACTCAAGTAACCAATTTTTGAATTATTACTTTTTTTTTTTTTTAAGATTTTATCGGGGAATTGGGGTGGGGGAACAGCGTTGTGGACTTGTGGAAGGGAAACAGACAAGTTGCTGTCTTTTTGTTCTTCAGTCTAGTTGTGGAGGACATCGTTTCACTGGCCCATGTTGGTATTATCATTGTTCTCTTCCTGGCTGAGGCAGGTTGGTTGCCGGCCTTTGGACAGCTGCTCATGGAGGCTCTTGGCTGCTCCCACCAGCAGCCGGATGCTCACACTGGCTGCTGGCCACTCATGGTAGCTTATGGCAGACCACTGAAGCCCCGCTGCAGCCTACGCCGATGGCGCCAGCCGCTCAAGGCAGCCTAGCTCCAGGTCAAGCTGTTGTTCACCATCTTATCTGTAGAGGGCGCAGTGTCACTGGCCCATGTGGGATTGAACCGGCAACACTGCTGCTCAGAGCTGGTGCCCCAAGCCAACTCTTAACCAACGAGCCACTCAGCCGGCCCTGCATTATTACTTATAGGAGGCTTATAATAGATTTGGTTTTATTAAGAGTATCATAATGAATATTTGAGCTCTCAGTTCCAGAAGATAGAACACAATGTATTGGCCAATTGTCTGGATAAGCACAGACTGGTTAGCTTAATATGGGTTAACTCATCAGTATTATCACTAGAGCATGTGTGAGCCTTAGTGAGGAAACAAGAAGAAATAACTTTGAGTCACATCAAATAGTCCATGAGTTAATTTGTGAACTCCACTGTTATTTTTCACTTCTCAGTACTAGAGAAAGTCACAAAATCAAAGAATTTTAGAGAATCTAAAGACTTATTTAATGCCAAAGGGCAAAAAGATCTCATCTCTGTGTCAACATTGAGCCATTAGTAATGGTTTTATAGGATGTTGTGTTTAGAAAGAGAGTGAGACAATGTCTGGGCTTAGCAGAAGCAGCACCCCTGTCAATAGTGATGTCTGCGATGGGTGTGTGCGAAGAGGGCAATGCAGAAGATGGGTCAGTGTTTGCTGTATCTTATCAAGTTCAACTCCCTCCCCTTGTAACAGTGGTTCTCAACATAGCTGCATACTGTGATGATCATTTAGGGAGCATAAAAAAAAAAAAAAAGGGCCAGTATCCAGGTCACACCCAGACCAATTAAATCAGTACAACTGGGTGTGAGACCATGGTGATTCCCACATGCATTCAATGTTAAGAATCACATTCTTATGGAAAAGGAAGTATATACAGAGCTAATGTGACTCACCCAATCCCAGTGCCATATTGTTGTAGGTAGAAGATATTTACCAAGTCATCTCATGATTCTCATCCATTCTTCTCTTCACCATACTTTATTGTCTCTGTCATGAGTTTTTATGGAAACACATGAATAATGGCATGTTGATTACTTGGTCTGTTGACTTTTAGAACAGTGGTTCCCAGCCTATGAGAAGCAAGCACTGTCTCTCTAGATTAAATGAATTATAAGTAGTCATACTTTGAAATTACTGTTTTGGAAATAGATGCAGAACTCATTTTGATGAGTAAAATCCAGATTTATTTAGCGACATTGCTGAATTTAGAGTAGATTTTGACCTTTTGTGTTTTCTCAATGGATGATACCTTCTCAATTACTGTTATGTTGGGGTTGGGCAACACTGATTTAGATTTAAGAGGTGCATGAAGCAGTGTAGCTGTGAAGACCTCAGACTTTTGCCGGGACTAACCAAAGAGCTCAGCAATTGCCTGTGGACAAGCTTTTTGACACCAGCATTGCTGGCCTGGCTGCAATTGTGGACATACATAAGAATGAGAAGATTCTTTCAGGACACATGTGGCTCAGTATAATCTGACTCCTTGGGTATCGGAAAATGACTTCCTTGAGTCTAGTTCAGTGAGGATGCCAATGATACCTCAGCCTGGAGATATTCTGAGGCTCTTTCAGGTCAGCAGCAAGCCACCCAATGGGAAAATGTGGCAGAGTTCATGATTATGTTGTTTGCCATCATATTTCTTACATTTGTATAAATGTTCATTCAGACAACTCCACTTCATTCTTCTGCAGTGTAAATCACAATTCCTTCCTCTTATCCAATTTCCTAATCTCTAAAAAGGAGGGGCTAATAATGTCCCTTCCAATTCTAAGAAATTATCCCCTAAGGACCCATAGTTGGATGGGTTATTAGTCTACAGATGAGGACCTTGGGGCCAAGAGGTATGTGAAGCAACTCCTAAGACTATACTTAGTTATTAGAAAGCACTGAACTAGAATCAAGTTTCTTGATTTAGCAATCCAGGTTTTTTCTTTTTATCTTTTTTTTTGAGGGCAGTGTCACTGGCCCTCATATGTGGGACCCGAACCAGGGCCGCTGGCTTCCCAAGCCAGTGCTTAACCACCGCGCCACTCGGCCAGCCCCTTTTTTTCTACTAACAAGCTAAATAAAGACTCTTTGGCTGCACTGAAATTTGTAAAGCTCCCCTGTAATTCTCCATGTCCTTCCTTAGACCTCTGTTCCAGGGCTTCTGGAGAGGATGCTCTGAAGACTGCTATGAGTCCAGAGGCCTACACACATTTGGCAATCCCAGATATGCATTCTTCCCTTTAACCCCTGGAGCTGTGCACTGGGTAAGGGGTCCAAGGGCTCCCCTGCAGAGATGGCATAACATAATCCATCTACTGAACCAACTACCTACAGATGTTTTATAATATGAAAAAATTAAGTCTTGATTTGTTAGAACAAGTATAAATTGGAAATCCTGCTACTTGTAGCTACATGCATTCTCAATGGACATATAAGTATGTGCAAAGTATTCTGTGAATCAGTTTTTATCCTCAGATGGGGGCAGTGTAAGGTAGTGTTAAGGGCATAGACTTGATAGTCAGAGAAAGCCCTGCTGCTTATAAGCTGTGTGACCTTGGGCAAGTCATATAACCTCTCCAAGCTTTGTTTTCTGCATTTGTAAAATGAGAATCATAACATCTAACTCACAGAACTGATGCAAGGATTAAATGATCCTGAAATGTACTTGCTATAGTGTCTGGGACATGAAAAGTACCCAACTGGCAGCTCAAGTATACTTCTTGAAACTTTTAAGTGAAACTCTTGTGGAGGACCTAGAATATTCTTATAGATATAACAAAGCTCAGTGCTGCTGTATAACAGGTGCTCAAGGAAGTTTTATTGGATAAATGATCCACCATCCAATCAACAAGTGTCTAAATAGAAAGCAAGCCCAAGTGACCTGGAAAAAGGTTGTGAATGATCTTTGTCAGAGATGATCTTAAGTCCCACCCAGACCCCCATCCTCTTGCAGTACTGAGGCTCCCACTCCCAGCTGCTGGGAGTGTTGGCAGCTGGTGCCTCTCAGCTGAGTCTTTCTCTGAGTTTGTCCCTCAGCTGAAGAGGGCCATGCTCATCCCTTACCAAGGGCAACATATATCTAATCACATAGGTTACAAAGGCCAGGCCCCTGCCTTGGTTTCAGGATATCTCTGAAGGGGCATTTCAGCCCAGCTCTCCCTGTAGTTTCCACGTAGGCCTTTGTTATGACAGTATTGCAGTTCAACTCCTCTCTCTGCTCAGTCCGCCTCTTTCACTCCCTCAGGGGTGTTGATCCTGAGAGCACCCCTCAGTCATCTTCCTACAGGAAAATCTCCATCTCAGAGGCTGTTTCCCTGGGAAAGGCTGCAACTGCTTGTGTGGTTTCACTTGTGTGCACAGAAACATGGCCGGTAGCAGCATTCCTGAGGTTGAAGGACAACCTGGATTCCAGCAGTTCTCTTTGTGGAATCTGTGGGGTGTGTGTGTGCGTGGAGGGGGGGGGTGTCGGTAGCGGGGACTGGGTGTGTGCAGTGACTTCTCTCCAAAGTATATTTGTTCATTTATTCGTTCACTATACTTCATGAATATATGTCGAATGCCTACTATGTGTCAATCACTGTGCTGGGTTGTGCCTGCATGAAACCTATGGTCTAGTTGTGAAGACAGACATGAATCAAGCAATCACACATACTTTACAAGATTACAACTATGACCAGTCCTATGAAGGAGAGCGGCAGGAGAGACTGATCTTGGGGTGGGGGTGGAGAGGCAGGAAAGCCTTTCCTGAGGACATGATGCTCCAGCTGAGAGTTGAGAAAGCAGCAGGAGTTAAGTGGGCCACAAGGGGAGGGAAGAACATCCTAGCAGAGGAGCACTATTTCAACAAGCCTGGGGTGTGTATGAGGAACTGAAAGGAGGCAATGTGGCCAGAGTGAAGTAGTGATTGAGGCTGGGTGAAGCAGGCCCTTATTCCCTTCTCCTGATGTTTTCTCCCATGTGGGGAGAACTTCATTATTTGTAGCATTCTTGGCCTCTTTCTACCCCTCTCTCACGGACCTTCCTTGGGGGTGGAATAGGAATGATTTCTGTAGTGGGCAGGTGCAGCTCAGGGTCTTCCTTTTCTCTAAGGACAGAAATGTCTGCAGGGAGCTTGAACTTCCTCCAGTCTTCCAGGAAGAGGCTCTGCTGTGAGGTGGATGGCCTGCCCTGATAAGCACTGCCTCACCCAGGCAAAAGGCTGAAGCTCAGAGCATGGAAGCAACCAGTGCACAGATTCAAGCTACATCCTCTGAGCTGCCTTTATCATGGCAAAGATGCTGTGATGGTCGCCATCTGCTATCTCCTCTGTCCTATGTCTCTGGTGTCCAGAACTTGGGTGAGAAAAACAGATGCTATTTATGGGGCCCACAAAGATCCCAAGTGGTATAGGCTCTAACCATCGAAATGATCAGGGTTCAAACCATTCAGAGCCTCACAGTCTTCATTAAGAGGTTTGGATTTCATCTTTAGAACAATGGAAGTGTCTGAAGGGGTTTATAAGCACGAAAGAGGCCTGATCAGATCTGCATTTTGAGAAGTTCCTTCTGGCTGCTCCAAAGAGAACAGAATGGGTGATTATTGGCTTCAGGAAGTCTCAGAGATAGAGGTGCCGTGGGTGGTCCTGGGCCCCGGGAGTGAGGGAGAGTGAGAAGCAGCTCTTTTTCCTCCCACCTGGGCTCTGGCTGAAGGGGCAACTGTGGCTCCCTCTGACCCATCCTCCTGACCTCCACAGGAGGCTAGAAATATACTCCAAAACACAGCTGACATTGAACAGTGAGTGACGATCTGATTCTTTTAGTTGTTGATGTTGAAAAAAGAGAAGTTAAACTGCAGTTTCAGGTTAAAAAATACAATTTGGGTGACAAGATAGATTGACAATGATTCTTTTCATTTCTAGATGGTCTCTACATCTGGATTTATTAGTGAGATAGGAGAACTATTTGCAGAAGCTAGGGCAGGGAGAAGGCAGATGCTTGGCTGTATGCTTATCTGGAAGAGGGAGCATGCAACAATGGTGAGGTGTGGTCTGGGCTTGGAGGAAACAAACAGGGGACTGAGAAAGAATAACAAGGAGGACCTATTCTAAGGAGCCAGAGAAGCCTCTCTGAGGGGCTGATTTAAAAGCAGAAACCTGAAGAATAAGACCAGTCAGTGAAGTGTGGTGAGAAGTGGGGAGGAGGAGGTAAAGGGTTAGGTAAGCATGAGCGAGGGGAAGGGGCCAGACTGGTGCAGGATGAGTTGGAGACACAAAGGGCCCAAATCTAACAAACTGCAAAGTAATGTGGGAATGTGTTGAAGGAACAACGGAGTTAGCCAAAGGAGTAGAGCTGATTGAGGACAGCTTCAAAAGGGAGATGGCATTTAAACAGGACTCTAAAACTTGATTAGGAATTCTTCAGGCAGGAAGGTAAAGAAGCACATTCCAGGGGCAAATAGCTTGCTTCAAGACAGAGAGAGAGGTGTGAAAAGACAGGGTCTGGAATGTTCAGATATTTTCTGGGATTCTTCAGGAAAAAAAAAAAAATAATAATAGTACCATGGTCTCCGGTCCCGGTTATATTTCTCCATTTTGTGTTTTCTTTCCCTTGTGTTTGTCTGCCATAGGCAGGCATCTGAGTCTTTCCACTGAAAATAAACCTCAGGTAGTTTTATTTACTCTGAATGCTATGAAAAACTTTTAGTATTGGCCAAGGTCAGGCAGAATGCAACCAGAACTGTCCCCAAAATATTTATTTCCACAGCCCGTTTTTCTAGGTAGACTAGAAGAGATGCATTTTACTGGTATTTTGATGTATTTTGAGCTGAGATGAGCTCAACTTTGAAAGTTGGTCCAGCTAGCAGAATGCTCAGGGGCTCACATGGGCTTAATTACGCAAAGAGAAATTGAGAATACAGAAACCTCCTGAATAATTCAGATTACAAATGAAACACTGACTTCAATTTGTGTTTCTGAAGAGATCCTTACTTCCTTCCCCTCAGCACTCCCCAACTCAGCACTCATAGATAGCCCAGTCTCTAAAGAGGCAGCAATTACAAATAACCAGCCATTAGGACTCATTTCCCACCATGCCCTATCCTGTTTACCTCAGGGCCATGAGAAACCAGCATCTTAGACTATCTCACATCACCCCCACTCTTGTCAATTGTATAGCCCCTTCTCAGACTCCAGCTTGGACCCTCTCCAGCTCTCCTATGCCTTTCACTATGCCTTCTGGACTCACGACATGTCATCAGCAAAATCCCTTAGAGCCTCAAATAATTTTCTGAACATTGTCTTCATCTTCCTGCCATAACGGAAATCTTTTGTAGCCCTCTCAAGAGGTGTTTCTTTGTTTCTCCCCTACCTTCTTCAAACCCTGGACTTGGAGGTGGGCGAGGCCTCCTCCTTGCTTCCCACTGCTGCTTTAGTTCTTTGTTCTTTCCACTCTCAGAAGTATTCCAGTGCATTTGAAACACATGCCATGGGGCTCTATCATGTTCTACTCTCCCTTGTGTCATCTACCTTTCTCTTCCTCATGCTCCCTCATTTATTGATAATTTTAGCACCTGGATTTCAGTCTTTCCACCACTGCTTTAGTCATTGTTTTCAGTATTCTTAATATCTATGCAGATGATTCATCCAACATTTGGCCTCTCAGTTGCAAGGATCTCACACTGTGTCCCACATCACCCTTTTATTCCCACAGCCATATCCTACACTTTGTGTTGCCCATTCCCCACCACCTCAAAGTCTCAACTTTGTTTCAAGTTCTTTCTGGCTATAATCTCCTTCTATTCTAGCTTGTTCCCCCCATTAACCCAACTCTGAAATTCTTTGGCCCCTCTTAGACCTCTGGCCCATCTTATTCATTTTCTTTGCCATCTCTTTCCCCCTTATTCAGGTGAGATTTCATGGACTGTTTTGCATACATTTTCTTGCATGCTACTCAACTCCTTTGTTTGTTTTTCATTTCTTTGTACTTGTTGGCAAAACTCTAACCTTGGTTTACTCCAACTCTCCAACTATTTTGCATTTGTACCAACCAGCTGAACATGGCTTACAAGAAGCACACAATTTGTGACTGGACTTACTTTAAATTAGGCTAGTAGGCTCTCAGCCCTGCCTGGCAGAGCTGCTTTGTTTACCTCATCAATTCGTTCCCCACCCTCCGAGAGAACTATTTCACTCCTTTCCTCTCTTTTCTCAGACCACCAGTGTTCTCACCCACTACTCATAGCCTTGCTTCTTACTTCACTGGGAAAAGGAAGGCAATTGAAAGAGAATTCCTGGACTTCAACCACCAGATCTATGATCCCACCTGCATCTATACCATGTGCTCTCCCTCCTTCTATAACTTGAGTGAGAAGTCCTTGCTCCTACCTATGGCTGACTCTCACCTGTATACTGGATCCCATCCCCTCTTGCCTGATCCGTGACCTTGCCCCTGCCATTGTCTGGTCATTTCGGCATCACCCAACTTTTCTGTCTCACTTCCATTGAGCATTTTAACACTGCAGTACCTCCTACCTTAACCTCCACATCCTGCTCTGGTTACAGAGCTTCATTTTTGTCCTTCTTTTTACAACAAAACACTTTTATAGAGATGTCTTTATTTGCTATCTCTATTTCCTCACTTTTTGTTCTCTCTTTAATATATTCCCATCAGTTTTGGTTCTCATCACTTCACCAAAACTTTGTAGTCTACACTTGACCAATCCAGCGGAAAACTCTTACTCCTTTTCTCAACTTATAAACATCATTCAACATGTTACTTTTTCCTTCTTGAGGCACCCTCACTTTGCTTGTAGAATACTGCACTCTCCTGGTTTCTTCCTTACTTCACTTCCCATTCCTTACCAGTTTCACTTGCTGTATCCTTCCATTCAAAACTTCTAGATATTGGACTGTGCCTGTGCCTGGGCTGTCTTGAACTTCTTCTCCTTTTTTAGCTTACACTCATCTTCTAGGTCACCTCATTCAGGTCCACAGCTTTCAAGACCATCTGTAGGTTGATGACTCCCAAATTAATGTCTCTTGCCTGGACTTCTCCCCAGTCTTTTTCCTGCTCAGGGCCACACTTAAAGTTGTGCAAGTTATGCTTTGCACAGCCCCTGGTGGTATCATTGGTAGTAATCATAGATTCATGTATTTACTTTCTGGCAGTTGACAATAAAGTGACCATAAAGTGTTTTCTGGTTTTCACGAAGTCATTTTGTGGACTAGGGATCAGGGCTATACTCCAGCTATCTTCCTTGTGTCTATTTTGTAAGCAAGCCAAGTACACACCTGCCTGTGCCTGTACACTGCTCTCCCTCCACATTGACTCTGTCATTTAGGCATGGGCTGGGCTTCCCTGCCTTCTCACGTCATTCCAGCGTTACCACCCTCCATAAAGTAATAACCCTCACCTCTCCTATTCTATTATTTTTAATAGTACTTATGTCTCCTTTGCATTGTATTATAAATATATTTTATCTGTTTTTCTGCCTTCTCTATTAGTCTTTAAATCCCATGAGGACAGACACTGTTGAATTCCCAGCATCTAAAATATTGTCTGGCATAGAGCAGGTGCTCAATAAATAAGTATTTGTTGAATGGATGAATGAATGATTGGGTAGCATAGCTATACTTCTTCATGTTACTAGCTTATGTCCTAGTATTCCACACATAGTACATGTTATTGATTGAATGCTTGTGTCCTCCCAAAATTGGTATGTGGAAGCCCCGAACTCCGATGTGATGATATTTGGAAGTGGCATTTGGGAAAATAATTAGGTTTAGATAGGGTCATGAGGTGGGCTCCCATGATGGGATTAGTGCCCTTAACTAGAAAAGATGTCAGAGAGATTGCTTCCTTTCTATCTCTGCCACAGAAAGAAAGAGGCAGTATGCAAGACAGGAAGAGGGCTCTTAACAGAAACTAAATCTCTCAGCACATTGACCTTGGACTTTCTCTAGTCTCCAGAACTGGGAAAAATAAATGTCTATTGTTTAAGCCACCCAGTCTATCATACTTAGTTATAACAGCCTGAGCTGGCTAAGACAGTGGGTGCTCATTAACTGAGGATGATAATAACTCTAAACTGAGTCTTGAATCAGGTAGTGGATGTGCATGTGAGCTGTACACAAAGACGTTTACTGTTGCTCTCATTGCTGAGAAATTAACTCAGAGATAGGAATTTGAGTTTCACTTATCTTCTTACTCCACAATCAATTCTGTGTTGTGTTCAAGGTTCATAGTTCTGGGGATATAGCAGTGAATAAGCCAAGTCTCTGTCTTTCTGGAGCTGCAGAGTTCTCAGAAGATTGGATTCTTTCTTTCTTTCTTTCTTTCTTTCTTTCTTTCTTTCTTTCTTTCTTTCTTTCTTTCTTTCTCTTTTTCTTTTTTTTTCTGCTTTGCTCTAATTTCACTAGAGAATGGTTTGAGTGGAAGGTGCAATTTTATTCACAGCAGAAGAGTGGTGCAGAGTGTTAGGACAGAGTAGTAAGTATGGCTCTCAGTGAGGGCAATTGCATTTTCAAATCCAGCTGCTTCACCTAAAGGTCCATGAATGGAAAATTAGTTTGTCTCTATAAACTTCATTTGTCTCTCCAGTAAAATTCAGGAACTAATCAAATCTACCTTGCTGGGCTGTTGTGAGAATAATCTATGTAAAGCACTTAGCATCAGTGAAAGTTAAGTTCTCAGTAAATGTTATTTGTAGAGCTATTTTTGGGGAGAGGTTGAGGAGAGAGTTTCAGATCTCAGTGGAAGAGGGAAATTTCCTAGAATGGTCCTGACTAGTCACAAGAGATTGATGATTACAAAGAGACATCGTAGCAGGGTGCCTGGTAAGAAAGGGGACAGAGAAGTGGGGCTGGAGCGAGAAGGGTGAATCAAGTAGGATGTCATGTCAGAGGAGGTCGCCTCAAGATGATTTGTGTTTGAGGAGATAATTTTGAGTCCTGGGAATGAAGGAAGGTGAGATGGGCCAATGGATTTGGGGTCTGAAAATGTAAAGGAGAAATCTCTGGGAAGTGGGTCTCTCTCTCTCTCTCTCTCTCTCTCTCTCTCTCTCTCTATATATATATATATATATATATATATATATATATATATATTTTTTTTACTTTATTATTATTATTATTTTTTAGCTGAGCCATCCTGCCACGTGTTGGCAGCTCAGCGGCAGCTCATCTCAGGCTAGGAATCGAACTGCTGTTGCTCAGAGCTCAGCTTGCACTCTTGAGCAAGCTCTTAACCAACTGAGCCACTTGGCCGGCCGAGTGCCTATATTTATTTAACTGAGACTTGGGGTGCCTTTGGATATGCTAAGGTGGATGTGGGATTGATGAGGAAAGTTGAAACACTGAACTTGATAGTGTGAAATGAACTTGGAGTTTCTGGAGCTCTTGGAGAAGTGGGTTTGGAAAGATGGTGAGGGGAAGGGATAGGAAAGGGAAGAGGGGAGCCAGCACATGGTAGGAGACAGGTCCACAAGGAATCCAGTATGACTGAAACTTAAAAACAAGGACAACTGAATTGCTTTTTCAGGTTGATATTTCTGTCATGGCCATGTAACCCCTCCCTATGCTATGCAGGCGCCACTCCCCCCTCCCCCCTCAGCCTATTTTGATGTTGGCAACGTGCTTGTTTTCATGGATGGTTTAGGGTAGGGCTGAGAGGATTGACTAAAGTAATCTTTATGGAATGCATTTTCATTTAAACCAATACCCCCTGCCCCCGCCCCACTATTCCATGAAACAATACTTATTCTTACTTTGTGTGATGAAGTGAAAACATAAAATTAAATATCAAATTTGGTATCATTAATTCTTAAATGCAACAGAGAAACAATTTAAAATAAATAAAAATTTATAATTTCAAATTAATAAAGATGATATGATGAGATAGTTATGCTTACCTATTTATAAATTCATCCTAAGACATATGGAAGACTTTGAGCATATCTGATGAACTGTTGATCAGAATTTTTCTATTTTTAAAATGTGATCACGTAAAATTTAGTTTTAAAATTTAGTTCACCCAAAGGTATTACTCTGAATGATAATATTAGCAATATACTGTTCCTATTTAAGAAATTCTTATTCAATCATAATCTAAAATAATGAACATAAATGTAAGTCTTGTACCATTTTTTTTTTCAGTGCAAAAGACTAAGCTGCAATAATTTGTTCTTTTCTTTAAACAACACTTATTTAATTCCAATTATTGAATCAAGGTTTGGGAAAGAAAATGGATTTGTAATTCAAGTGTTCTTCTTTAATATTTGAATTTCTCTTTTGGAAAATTGAAAATTAAAAGTTTGGGGTAGAAGGGAGTTGTAACAATATCTCTAATTCTATTTCATTTGGGCTGTGTTCATTAATAATGTTTTCTTTGATACATTGTAGCAATTTGGGGAACATTTAGTAGAATAGGTGATAACTTAAGCTTTACTTACTAGGCAAATAATATCTTTTGAAAAGCTAGGTATGCTGAGTACCTTGTTGGTTTTCCTCTATGACTTTAAATTTAGTTCATTAAGCATACTGCAAATATCAATGAAATATACCAAATTTATTAACAAGTATCATTTTGAAAAAATTGCCAAATAATACTGCTTCTCAATTAAAAATATGTGCATCTCATTTTGGAGTTCATATACCCTGCAAACACTTTCCTTTGTAACAACCAATAAACTTTGGGATGATTCAGTAAGTATATGATTATCTGTAATCTCTGAATATTTTAAAAGTCAATTATTCAGTGTGGTTTCTTCAATAAAATTAATAACTTAGTCAGCATTTTTCAACTTGTCCATGAGATTGGGTGGAATATTTTTAGATGCCCAAACCCCAAGACATGTAAATCAGATTTCAAATGACTGATTTTTGTACATTACCCATGAATACAAAAATGGGCAGTTGACTTCATGTCATTCTTTTTCTTAGTACCCATATCCTCCAATGTCCCGCCTTTGTGATCTTCCCCAGAGATGAAGCCCAGATGGTCTCAAATTCCAGTCACTGGAACCTGTTGAATTGTGTGTATTGGGTGTGGGGAGGGGCTCTCCACTGGCTGTACCACCCAGCCCAGGTGCTGCTGGGGCATTTGCTTACACACACACCTCTTCTGGGGCTAATGCCCCATTTTCTGTTTTAGGGAAATTAGAGCATTCAGGGTAGTTGATAAGATATGGGCTGTATGGGACAGCCTTGATGGGGGCTTACAAAGTCTTGTGGCACAGGCTGCTGAATGAGCCAAGGGATGTGCAGGATCCTGTTGACGGAAGACGCTGGCTGCCCAGTGATTTGTGGGCACAGCCTCTGCACCAGAGCTGCTCCCTTGAAAGGCTGGAATGATCTACAGGTACTCCATTGGCTCACTAGGGGCTCATACATGTCTCAACACATACTTCTCTCTCTGAAAGAAATTCCTGGACCTCTGCACCAGCTCTAGTGCTCTTGTCTTTGGCCACAGAACCCCCCAAGGTCATGGGCCACCATGCTAGTCCCTTCTCCCAGTCCTGGTGACTTTCACCCTGTCTGTCAGGGAGTGGAGAGGGCTGCTTGGTTGCCTTTTCCCTTTCATTACTTTCTAGTCTTTATTACAGCATGAACTCTATGTATGTTCTCTTCCACTCAGGACTTTGTCTTTTGATTTCTAAGAGTCTGGCTTGGAAGTGAAAAAGTCTGAATATTACCTGTTTCCTTTTTCCTGTGTCCCCACAGCTCAAGGACCTGTAGATACCCTTGCCTGATTAGGGAGAAAGGCTCTCTCTAATCTCTGTGATGGCACAGTCTTGGATTTCTGCTCCACTTAGGGCCTTCTGCTCCCTTCAAGATCAGCAAGTAAGGAAAAAAAGAAAAAGCCCCAAGACTAATAGTTCAGGATCTTATCTCAGTACGCTTACTATTGTTCAGGAACTGACTTCAAAAGGCTGCATTGGAACAGGTGCTCCAGTCACAGACCCTGTGAAGGGACCTAACTGGCCAGCTGCTATCTTAATCAGGGTTCTTTTAGTCACAAGTGTCAACGTTCCCTGGGGAATATTCTGTAAAATGCTATAGGGACAGGAGAACAGTGGGCCTCAGACAGTACCTGGCACACAAATCTATAAGATTCTTCTTGTTATGTGTCCTTGTTTTTTCCTGCATACAGGTTTCTTTGCCCCTCTGGCCACTTGGCAGAACATGGCTACCCTAAAGCTCCCAAGCATACACGAGACAGGGTAGGCAGCTTAATGTTGTCCACTACTGTCCATTTCCAAGCCCAGATTCCAAAGATGGGGCATATAATGGTTTTGTTTGAATCGGGCATCTTCCCCTGCTCTTCTCATTGGTGGTTGGGGTGGGAGAGAGGGCTGAGGGAGGGCTCAGACAATACTGAATGGTCCTAGATGCTCTGTCTCTGAGAGTGGAGAGGTAGGGGCAGATGATCCTCAAAGATGAGGGAATCACTGTGCACAGAGCACACTGCTATACTTTGTCCAGCAGCTCTTGTTCTGCTTAGGGCCTCCATGACTACATTCTGCCATATAATGGTCCAGCCTGTGAGAGCCCCTCCAGTGAAGGGCAATCCCTGTCCCTCCTACTGTCACTGGAGCTGACAGACTGCTGAGCTGAAGGTTGTTTCCCTATATCTTTCACTTTGGTGTTAGATCCAACCCCAGAGGCCATCAAAAATACATACTGCCCCTTTCCATTAACAAACCTT
Organism: Aselliscus stoliczkanus; assembly: GCA_033961575.1. Taxonomy (NCBI): domain Eukaryota; kingdom Metazoa; phylum Chordata; class Mammalia; order Chiroptera; family Hipposideridae; genus Aselliscus; species Aselliscus stoliczkanus. The sequence goes on from CM066731.1 coordinate 34,499,458, forward strand.
TATGGTAATTGAAGAATATGCACAAGTTTTTCCTTCAGGGAAACGTGGACAACTCCTTTAACTTTTCCTCATGGGATGTGGTTCAGGTTCCTTGGCCATCCTCACTATTTTCCTCTGAGTGAGCTCCTGACTTGCTGGTCCTTACTTTAAAGCATGGCCTCCTGGCCTGAATGCAGTAATATTCTGTGTGGCCTCATGTGGCACATGGCAGTGTGGGGCACACTTTCCTCATTCTAGAAACTACAGTGCATGCAGTCTATGATTAGTCCAGGTTATCTTATGAACTTCTGTAAAGCCTCAGAGGGTGCCAGAGCAGAATTTAAATCGGGTTGGATGGTTCTAATCCTGGCTCTGCCACTTCTTAGTGAGGGGATCATGGAAAATTACTTTAAGAACTCTCGGAGCTTCATTTTTTTCTCTTCTGTAAACTGGAAGACTAATGACCTTAACTTCACAGATTATATATTCACTTTCAATGGGGATCAGATTAGTTAGTGCAAAGAAATCACTTAGCACAGGGATGATATCTACTACATGTGCAATAAAAGTTAGCTATTAGCACCATAATTATTAGTCTTGTTTTAAGTACCTGTGTTGACTTGGGTGCTTGTCACATGATGCTCTTGTTGGCATCTGGATTTATCCACATAGTGTTTTGAAGTCCCATGTAGGGTTTAGTCCTTGTGAAACTCCATCTTGTTAGATTCTTCCCATTATTCCAAACTTCTCCTGATAATTTTGGAATCTGGTTCAGTGAGGCAGTCTATTTCATGTCTCTCCCAAATTTGCACCATGGCCAAAGTTTAAAGAATCTCAATACCAATAGGAGGGGAGCCTTTGTTTTTCCTTTGCCTCTCCTGAGGGCTGGTGAATAGAGTAGAGAATGTCAATGGAGGACTGTGAAGCTCAGTGAAATCTGAAGTAAAGAATGGCAGTTACAAGCTTGAGGACTGGAGTCAGCCGGCCTGGATTCAAGCCTCTACTTGCTAGCAGTGCAACATTGCACAAGTTAATGGAGGGCTCTAAGCCTCAGTTTCTTCATGTATAACATTTGAGTAGTATGAGATCTACCTCCTAGGGTTGTGGTGAGAATTCCATGAGCAAATGCATGCCTGGCATACACATAGTAGGTGCTCAGTAAATAGGAGCTGCTCTATTTACATCACTGTGGTGGTGGTTCTCTGTGGTCCTGGGTATGATCATGTGGCCCTGACACTAAGAGCAGTTTGAAAGAGGCACTGGTATCTAAGGTAATACTAAAGCAGTCCTTTGGAGAAAAGAGAAGGGGATGGAGTGAGAGCTGGAGGATCCGATGGCCAGGGGGGCCTGCTAATAAAAGCAGCAGCAAACGCCAGCTCATACAAGCAACCCTTTGTTCAGCCCTCTGCGGGCATGTTCTCCTCGAACACTAAGGCTATTATAACACAGGCCTCCCGAACAGCACACACATTCCCCAGCTGCCAACGTCAGGCATATGTAGCCAACCTTCCCCAGCTGTGGTCTGGCCACTTCCCAGCTCATCTGTGGGTGGGGTGCTCGGTAGAGGGAGGGCCCAAGGACCAGGGTATGGGGGGATTATCGAGGCTGGATCTTGATGTGGCAGCCATAGAAATATGAAAAAGGTGCTTATTTTTTTTAAGCTTCTAACTTAAAACTTGGAGTTGGGGGTCCCTAAAGATAGTCATAATAAAACAATGGCGGTAACTTGCAAAGGTAGTGGTTATTCGGGCTTCTGGAAAGTATTTTTGCTTGACGGAAATAAACAGCTTCTAATGCACATTGAAAACTAATCAGGTGATTCAGATCTTTGTGTAATTAAAATCCTTTGGGGGTATCAAAGAACCTGCTACTGGCGATGCTTTAAAGACATGGAGGAGGGGCCCTCGGCATGGACATTCTGGAGACTTTGGAGATACCTAAACGAAGTTCGTTTTGTCCAGACTTAATTAAGCTGAAGAAAAATCAGGGAGGATCAGATACGTTGTTTGTGTTTGTTTGGTCCTGGGTTATCCATGTGGCCGGACACTGCCAAGGATTGCAGACCTCCAGTAGGAGAAAGTCCCTTGGTCCTCCCACTTGGCCTGATGTGGCTCAGGAGGGAGGGGTGCTGTGTCCGCCCTTTTCTCCACTTTGGGACCTGTCCAGGAAGCAGGAGCCTGTCGAACCCACCGAGATGGGAAACCCTATTTCACTGCCATAGCACCAGAGGCTCTCTGTTTAATAAAGAAAAAATTAAAAAGTAGGCCACTTGGGTTTGCTCCTGGACTCCAGGGCCACTTTGTAACTTTCCTGAGGTTTCACTTTGGTCTGCGGTGACTTCTTTGCAGCCTATTCCAGAAACCAGGTTTCCTGATGGCTGTTGGATTCCTGGCACTGCCTCTTGTTCCTGGGTGGCCATGCTGCACCTGGAGAGGACTTTCTTTTTCCCTTCAAGCTACTTCTTGAACCTGAACCAGTTCTCTGTCCCCAAGTCTAACATGTTGCCCTTAGTTCTGCCTTCATCCTCAATTTCCTTTACATTTAACTGTGAGAATGTCGCACTTAGACTTCTCGTGTGGATCATTATTACAGCAAATTCCTAAGTAGATGCCTTCTCTTCTTTCTTTATTCCATTCTTCACACCAGAGTTGTTTTTCTAGAGCACATCTGATCATGTTACACCATGTACAAAAATCCACAATGGTTCCCCACTGCCTACAACATAATATATTCCTGAGTCCTGCCTTCATCCCCTCCATTAATTTGGCTACAGTCCACTTTTCCCACTTCCTTTCTCTTTCCCATTCTATTTTGTTTCAACTTTTTTATGCAACTCACAGCTTTACAAACCCACAATGCATTTTCCTGCCCTATGTTTTTGCATCTACTATTCTCTCTGATCTTCTACTCCATCAATTTTATTCATCTTTGCAATGATCTCAGGTGACTTCTCTTTTGTGAAGTCTACTCAGATTCCCTCAAAGTTGGATGAATTGACCAGTGTCTTTGCTCCCAAAGAACTTGAGTTCTACCCCTATTTGAGCTTTTGATTTCTTTTTGCTTTGCATTAGTTTGTTTGCTGCATGCCCTCCTTTCCCTGCTCTGTAATGTCCTTTAAGATTGGGCCTTGTTGGGCTGGTTGAGTGGAGCATTGGTTAAGAGTTGGCTTGGGAAACTGGCTCTGGGCAGCAAGGCCCTGGTTTGGATCCCAAATAGGATCAGTGTTGCTGTGCCCTCTACAGCTAATATGGTGAACAACAGCTCAACCTGGAGCTGGGCTGCAGTGAGTTGCTGGCGATGGCTAGGCTGCAGCCCCTGCTGCTGTGGGCTGCCGTGAGCTACCGTGAGCAGCCGGCAGAAGGCGTGAGCTGCTATGAGCCACTGTGAGCGGCTGTCCAATGGCCAGCAAACGACTGCTTCATCCGGGAAGAGTGCAATGATAATACCAACATGGGCCAGTGAATGACGTCCTCCACAACTAGACCGAAGAACAAAAGGACAGCAACTTGTCTGTTCCCCTTCCCCAACTCCCCAATAAAATCTTAAAAAAAAAAAAAAAAGATTGGACCTTGTCTTTCTCATTCAGGTATCTACAAAAAGTAGTGCTTTGTTTGCATGTAATAGGTGCTTAATATCTGGGTGTGGAATTGAATTGAATTGAAGGCAACCTGTTTGTTTGTTTTTTCAATGTAAGTAACTTTGGTTTCCCATATTTTGAAATTATGCTATGGGTATGCACTTCCAAGTTTATACATAAACATACTCTCACTCTTGCAGTTTTGAAGCAGCCAGTTATTCTTATCTATCCCTTGTTCAATTGCTGAACCTATTGAGAAAAAGACACAGAAGTCAGATTGGGATTAAAATATGAAATTTATCTCTGACAAAACAGGACTGGAAAGTGCTATTTGGAGCCCAGGTCAACATAGGTAACATACTTCTTCCCATGTTGAGCAGAACTTGTTCATCCAGGTAGAGATGGAGCTGCCGGGCATTGGTAGGCCTATGACTCTGTGCCTAGTGTGGGCAGAGTCTGGCCTGGTGCTTGTTGCCTGGAGGAGGGAAGAACCAATGAGTCCTGCAGCTGCTTGGTCTAAACATTAGAGCAGAAAAGAGCCCAGGCTTATCCACACATGTTCCTTTGTCATTTTGCTATCTCAATAATCAGATAAATCATCCTCCAAGGTAATCTTTATTCACCATTTAATGGGTCCTTCCAGACATTTCCCTTTACTTTAATATATTTACATGACATAGATACACATACATAATTTATATTTTGAATACATTGAAATATACTGTGAGTATTCTCGGTAACAAACTTTTCCCCATGTCTTAGGAAAAAATTTTTTCTCAGCATGTATCTACCACGTTCTTTTTAAATGACACATTCATAGTGTGGATGTATTATAAAATATTTTTTTTCTGGGTATTAAATTCTGGGTAGGCAGTGATTTTTCTCTCATTTTGTTGAAGACTGACTTTCTAAATTTCATTGTGGTTGTTGGCATTTCAGCTCTCAGCCCAACTAATAAAGAGGTAATCTATCTTTTTAACATTGAGACCCTCTTTGTGTTCCACAGTTTGCCCATATACCTATAGGCATCCACAGAGGGTGCCAAAAATTTTATTTTTATTCTGCTTCAGAATCTTTGTGTATCTTGAGTCTATATTGGGTTGTCGGAAAAGTCATGACGTATTTTGTCTATGTTTTTCAAAGGTCATTTATTTATATGAAGAACAAAGATCAATTAATGATATATTACCCATTTTGCTTGATAACCTTTTGCCATCTTTCAGTGAGCTTCGTAATTCCTTGTTCATAGAAGAATCTGTTTTTATTTGTGAAAAACTGAGCAAGGTGTTGATTTACAGCCTTATCTGAATTGAACGTTATACCATGCAAGGAGTTTTGAAGAGAGCAAAACAAGTGGAAGTCTGATGGCACAAGGTCAGGCAAGTATGGTGGGTATGGCAACACATCCCATCCAAGCTCCAATAATTTTTGACAGGTGATCAAACTTGTATGTGGTCTCGCATTGTCACAATGGCACACAACTCCTTTACGATTAACAAGCTCTGGGTGTTTCCAGATGATAGATTCGTTCAGACTGTCCAATTGCCAACAGTACACATCCAAATTGATTGCTTGCTTCCTTAGTAGGAGCTCGAAAAACACAACACCATTAAAATCCCACCACACTGAGAGCATAACCTTCCTCTGATGAATGTCTGCTTTCGATGTCATTTGTGGCAAATTATCACGTCAGGACCAAGATCATTTGCACACTACAGTATTGTAAACAATCCACTTCTCATTACCAGTTATCAGTCACCTCGAAAAAGGATTGTTTTCCCCACATTTAATGAGCATATCACAGATGTTTATATGCGCCATCAAATGAATTTCATTGAGTTCATGCAGAACCCAAATATGAGCTTGCTTACATATTCCAGCTTCTTCAGGTGGTCGTGAACACTTGAATGATGGATGTTCAATGTTTCTGCAATCTCTCCTGTCATGTAACATGGGTTTGACTCGATCAATGACTTTATTTGGTTATCATCAACCTCGGTGGGCCTCCCTGACCAAGAAGAGTCATTGAGATCAAAATCACCAGCATGGAATTTCATGAACCATCGTTGGCACTGATGTTCTTGTAGAGCATTGTCACCGTAACCTTTATGCAACTTTTCACAAGCTTGATATGCGTTCTTCCTTTTATGGAAGTAAAACAGTAAAATATGGCAAAACTGCATAGTTTGGTCTTCCATCTTCAACTTGTTGTAAAATCTCCCAAACTCAACCAAATCGCTCATTTTTTTTTTTAGAATGAAGCTAGAATTGTCAGCTGTCAAATGATATAGCAATAACATAGATGCGAATGACTCTAGTACTTAAAAAATTGAACTAGCACAATCTGTCGCAAACATGCATCATGACTTTTCCGACAACCCAACAGATTGGTGTCTTTTTAATACTATAGGAAAATTCTTGGCCATTATCTTCTCAAATATTTCCTCTGTTATCCTTTTCCTCTTCTTCTGAAACTCCAATTAGATAGATATGTATTGAACCTAGTCTCCATGTCTCTTACTAACTTGTTTACCTTCTCCATATATTTTCTCTTTTTACTTCTTCATTCTGAACATTTTTTAGTCTATCTTCCAGTTTATTGTCTTTTTTGTTGAATCTGTTCTGCTGTTTAATCTACCTATTGAGCTAGTTATGATGTTTTTCATGCATAGATATATTGTTTGGTTTTAGAAAACTCTTTTAGTCTTATTTTAAAACAATAGTTTCTTATTTGTTGCACAGATATTTCAAGCTTCCATTTTCTTTCTTTGGTCATATTTAGCATAGATAGCTATTTTTCATTTTCTGACTGATAATTCCTGTATCTAAATTCTTTTGGGGTCTGCTTTTGTTTTCTGTTCTTTAAGCTGCTTCACAATCTTGGTGACAGAATTTCTTATTGTGATTAGTGAATTTTTATTGAGAAAAAAATCATATATATATATATATATATATATATATATATATATATATATATATATATATATATATTTGTGTGTGTGTGTAAATTCCTGAGGTAGGAATGAAGATGAATTCTTCTGAGTATTTGTCTTTGCAATGCACCTGTGAGCATTATAAGTTCAGAACTACTTTAAACTAAATACTTGTTTTGAGAACTTTTTAGACCTCATCAAATACTGAATTTATGCAATAAATTGGTGTAAGGAATGGCTTGTGGGTATAACTTACAGAATTTTTTTTTTCTCTTTCTGAGAGTATAACCATTTGGGGACCTGGCTTTATAAGATGAGAATTTTCTATTTGTGTTCCTACTTTTGGCGGGTCTTGGCTTTCCTCAGACTGTAAAAATGAAATACAAGTACACTAGGTTTGACAAATGTCCCTATGGTGAAAGCCAGCTTCTGTGCTCTGCTTACCTTTCCAGGTTCCCACCCTCACTCATGATCTGTCTTTAATATTTCTTAATTATTTTTTTAGCTCTCTTTTCCTTTAAGCTATTTTTAGTATTTTCTCCCAGCATTATAGTTGTTTTTAGTGAATGAGTTGGTCTAGAAACCTTGTTATTGATATTACCCTTCCACAAATTATTCACTCATATCCCTTTTACAGGAAATTTTTTTCCCCCCATTTTTTTCTATTATAAATCATGTTGCAGTGAACATATGTCTTTGGGCACATATGTGGGCATGTCTCTCAGTTAGATACTATAATTGGAAATGCTGGGTGGAAGAGTAGGTGTATTTTAATTTTGATATAAAAAGATGTTACTAATTTATCATTCCATAGAAAGTATATGAGAGTGCTCTTTTTCATAACCTCTCACTAGCGCTGAGTTTTCCTCTCACTAGCACTTAAGAATTTGTGCCAATTTGATGGATAAAAATGCATCTTATGGTTGTTTTAATTTGTGAGTTTTATCAATTTTCAATCTCTTAATTGGGCATTTGTATTTTTTTGTCAGTGAAATGCCTGCTTATACCCCTTCTCCTATTTTTTAAGAAAGCTAGATTGATTTGTAAGACTCTCTTTGTATAGTCTGGATATTAATCCTTTGTCTCTATATTTATGGAAAATATATTTTTTCAAAAATTTCTATTAGCTTTTCTTTTTTCTTTTTCTTTTTTTTTTTGAGGGCAGTGTCACTGGCCCTCATATGTGGGAACCGAACCAGGGCTGCTGGCTTCACAAGCCAGCGCTTAACCACCGCGCCATTTATTAGCTTTTATTCTTTTAATTAAAGTTTATTGGGGTGACAATTGTTAGTAAAGTTTCTGGTGTACAAATCTGTAATAGGTTTCTGGTGTACAAATCTGTAATACACCATCTATATATCATATTGTGTATTCACCACCCAGAGTCAGTTCTCTTTCTATTACCATATATTTGATCCCCTTTACCCTCATCTACCACCCCTCTCTCCACTTCCCCTCTGGTAACCACTAAACTATTGTCTCTGTCCATGAGTTTTTGTTTCTTCATTTGTTTGTCTTGCTCTTTTGTTGTTTTCAGTTTTATATCCCACATATCAGTGAAATCATATGGTTCTCAACTTTTTTTGTCTGATTAATTTTGCTTAGCATAGTAATCTCAAGATCCATCCATGTTGTCTCAAATGGCACTATTTCATCTTTTCTTATGGCAGAATAGCATACCATTGTGTATATATACCACATCTTCTTTATCCAATCATCTATCAAAAGGCACTTTGGTTGTTTTCATGTCTTGGCCACTGTAAATAAAGCTGCAATGAACATCAGAGCACATACATTTTTATAAATAAATGTTTTCAGATTTTTTTGCATAGATACCAGGAAGAGGAGTTGCTAGGTCATATAGTAATTCTATTAATTTTTTGAGGAACCTCCACATTGCCTTCCATAGTGGTTGCACCAGTCTGCATTCCCACCAACAGTGTATGAGGGTTCCTGTTTCTCCACAGCCTCTCCAACGCTTGTTATTATGTGTCTTGTTGATGATGGCCAGTCTAACTTGTGTGAGGTGATAACTCATTGTGGTTTTTGTATTCATTTCTCTGATGATTAGTGAAATTGAGCATTTTTTCACATGTCTATTGGCCATTTATATGTCCTCTTTGGAGAAATGTCTATTCAGGTCCTTTGCCCATTTTTTAATTGGATTGTTTGTTTTTGTTGCTGAGTTGTATGAGTTCCTTATATTTTTGAATATTAGCCTCTTTTTAGGTGTTGTTTTCAAAAACCTTCTTCCATTTGATTGGGTACTTGTTTATTTTGTTGATGGTTTCTTTTGCTGTGCAGAAGCTTTTTAGTTTGATACAGCCCCATTCATTTATTTTAGCTTTTACTTCCCTTGCCTTTGAAGTCAAATTCATAAAACCCTCTTTGAACTCAAGGTCCATAAGTTTCATACCTATGTTTCTTTGAATGCAGTTTATTGTTTCAGGTCTTATGTTTCGGTATTTGATCCATTTTGAGTTGATTTTGGTACGCTGTGTCAGATAGCAGTCTAGTTTCACTTTTTTGCATGTGGCTTTCCAATTCTCCCAGCACCATTTATTGAAGAGGCTGTCTTTTCTCCATTGTGTGTTTTTGCCTTCTTTGTTGAAAATTATCTGTGTATATTTATGTGAGTTTATTTCTGGATCCTCAATTCTATTCCATTGGTCTGTGTGTCTGTTGTTCAGCCGATACCATACTGTTTTGATCATCATTGCCCTTAGTACAAGCTGAAGTCAGAGAGTGTGATACCTCCAGCATTGTTGTTTTTTATTAGGATTGCTTTGGCTATTCGGGGTCTTTTGTTGTTCCATACAAATTATGATTTTTTTGTTCTATTTCTTTAAAAAATGCCTTTGGGATTTTGATGGGGAGTGCATTAAATCTGTACATTGCTTTGGGTAATATGGCTTTTAACTGTGTTGATTCTTCCAAACCATGAACACCGAATGTCTCTCCATTTCTTTGTGTCTTCTTCAATTTCTTTTAAAAATGTCTTATAGTTGTCAGTGTATAGGTCTTTCACATCCTTGGTTAAGTTTATTCCTAGGTATTTTATTCTTTTTGTTACAATTACAAAAGGGATTTTGTTTCTGAGATTTCATTGTTAGTATACAGGAATGCAATAGACTTTTTTTTTTTTTTTTAGGACAGTGTCACTGGCCCTCACATGTAGGACTCAAACCAGGGAGGCTGGCTTCCCAGGCCAGTGCTTAACCGCTGCGCCACTCAGCTGGCCCTGCAATGGACTTTTGTACGTTGATTTCGTAGCTGGCAACCTTATTGTACTTGTTTGTTGTTTCTAATAGCTTTTTGGTGGAGTTTTTACGGTTTTCTATATATAGTATCACGTTCTCTGCAAAAAGTGACAATTTAACTTCATTCCCGGTTCAGGTGCCTTTTATTTCTTTCTCTTGCCTGATTGCTCTTGCTAGGACTTGCAATACCATGTTAAAAAGCAGAGGTGAGGGCCAACCGAGTGGCGTGGTGTTTAAGCGCTGGCTTGGGAAGCCAGAGGCCTCGGTTCGTGTCCCACATGTGAGGGCCAGTGACACTGCCCTCAAAAAAAAAAAAAAAAAAAGCAGAGGTGATAGGGGACAGCACTGTCATGTTCCTGAATGTAGAGCAAAGGGTTTCAGTTTTTCACCATTAATTATGATATTAGCTGAGCATTTGTCATATATGGCGTTTATTGTGTTAAGGTTTTTTCCTTCTATACCCCTTTTATTAAATGTTTTAATCATAAATGGATGTTGTATCTTGTCAAATGCTTTTTCTGCATCTATTGCTATAATTATATGATTTTTGTCCTTTATTTTGTTTATGTGGTGTATCGCATTGATCGATTTGCATACATTGAACCATCCTTGTGCCAATGGGATGAAGCCCACTTGGTTGTGATGTATAATATTTTTAATGCATTGTTGTGTTCAATTTGCTAGAATTTTGTTTAGGATTTTTGCATCTGTATTCATCAGAGATATTGGTCTGTAATTTTCTTTTTTTGTGTTATCCTTACCAGGTTTTGGTATCAGGGTAAAGTTGGCCTCATAAAGTGAGTTAGGGAGTACTGTCTCTTATTCAATGTTTTGGAAGAGTTTGAGTAGGACAGGTATTAGATTCTCTTTGAATATTTGTTAGAATTCATTAATGAAGCCATCTGGTCCTGGACTTTTGCTTTTGGGAAGGTTTCGGATGATTAATTCAATTTTCTTACTGTTGATCAATCTATTTAGATTTTCCAGTTCTTTGTGATTCAGCTTAGGATAGCTGTATGTTTCTAAGAACATGCCCATTTCTTCTAGGTTATTGAATTTGGTGGCATATAGTCCTTCATAGTATTCTTGGATGATCCTTTGTATTTCTGTGGCATCTGTGGTAACTTCTCCTCTTTCATTTCTGATATTGTTTATTTATTTATTTTTTGGAAGGATTTTACGGTTTTATTAAAACACAATTTGCACACAAGCTGTTTATTCATTTTCTTCACTGCGCAGCCTGGCATTGGGATTGGTGACTCTTATGGCCAACTGGGCTGCTCTTTCCACAATGGCTTTGCGGTTCTTGGAGGAGATGTTGTGAGCAATCTCAGCACAGTAAGATTTGTTGCACATCAGCAGCACTTCAAGCTCCTTGACATTGTGGACCAGGAACTTCTGAAAGCCACTGGGCAGCATGTGCTTTGTCTTCTTGTTACTCTCATAACCAATGTTGGGCATCAAGATCTGGCCCTTGAATCTTCTGCGCACCCTATTGTCAATGCCTCTGGGTTTCCGCCAGTTACGCTTGATTTTGACATATCGGTCTGACTGGTGCCGGATAAACTTTTTGGTCCTCTTTTTGATGATCTTGGGCTTCACGAGTGGTCTGAGGGCAGCCATGAAACCGAATAGGAGATGAGCGTCACCTCCGTAGGCAGCGCGGAGGAAGAGAGTGATTTTGTTTATTTGCATCTTTTCTGTTTTTATCTAAGTGAGTCTGGGCAAGGGTTTTCCAATTTTATTAATCTTGTCAGAGAACCAGCTCTTCATTGCATTAATTTTTTCTATTGCCTTTCTGTTCTCTATTTCATTTAGTTCTACTCTGATTTTTATTATTTCCTTCCTACTGCTGACTTTGGGTTTCACATGTTCTTCTTTTTCTAGTTCTTTAAGGTGTAACATGAGGTTATTTATCTGGGATTTTTCTTGTTTCTTGAGTTAGGCCTGTAGTGATATAAATTTACCTCTTAAAACTGCTTTTGCTGTATCTCCCAAATTTTCATTCTCATTTGTTTCTATGTATCTTTTGATCTCCCCTCTTATTTCTTTTTTGAGCTAGTCGTTCTTTAAAAGTATGTTGTTTAATCTCAACATATATGTGGTTTTTCCTGCTTTCTTTTTGCAGTTGATGTCCAATTTTAAAGCCTTGGATCAGAGAATATGCTTGGTATGATTTCAATCTTTTTAAATTTGCTGAGGTTAGTTTTATGTCCCAATATATGGTCTGTCCTTGAGAATGTTCCATGTACACTAGAAAAGAATGTATAGTCTGATGTTCTAGGATAAAGTGCTCTATAAATGTCAATTAATTCCATTTCACCTTATAGTTGATCAATCTATTTGATTGTGTCATTTAGGGCTGATATTTTTAAATTTATTTTCTGTTTGGATGATCTATCCATAGCTGTCAATGATGTATTTCAGTCCCCTACTATAATTGTGTTTTGGTCAATCTCTCCCTTTAGTTCTGTTAGTAGCTGTTTTGTATATTTCCGTGCTCCCTGAATGGGGGCATAAATATTGATGACTGTTAGGTCTTCTTGTTGTATAGTCCCCTTTATCTTTATGAAATGCCATCTTTGAAACATCCTGAAGTCTGTTTCATCTGATATCAGAATAGCTACACTTGTTTTTCTCTGGAGTGTCAATTTCCATTCTTTCACTTTGAGTCTATATTTGTTCTTGTAGCTGAGATATGTCTTTTGGAGGCAACATATGGTTTGGTTTAGTTCTTTGATCCAATCTGTTATTCTGTGCCTTTTTATTGGTGAGTTCAGTCCATTTACATTTAGGGTGATAATTGATATATGAGGATTTCCTATCATTCTATCTTTGGTTTTCTGGTAGGATAGTGTCTCCATTGTTTCTTTGACTCTTTGTTGTTGTCTATTATTTCAGTGTGTTGGTATTCTATGATTTTCCCCTTGGTTTCTTCTTTTTTATGTTATATATTTTGGTTCTGGATTTTTTTTTGAGTGGTCACCATTAGGTTTATGTAAACTAAAGTTTCATATTTAGAGTATTCCATTTTCTTCAGCATGCTTCCTTTCTCTATTCCCTTGTGTTGGTTTAGACCTTTGCCTTCTCCCCTTTTATGTTTTTGTTGTCATAAATTATCTCTATTTATGTTGTGAGTTGATTTCTGCACTGCAGTAGCAAGTTGTCTTTTTCTTCTCTCTGTTTTTTTTTTCTTCTTTACCTTGTATTTTATGTTTAAGTGTGTAGTGTCATATTTGGTGTAGGGGTTGCCATTTCCTGCTTCTGTCTGTCTGTTTGTAATACTACTTACGGTTTTGTATTCTTTTGCTTTATTGTTTCAGGTCAAATGGATTCAGTATTCTTGTATTGCAGGTTGTGTGTTAGAAAATTCCCTCAGCTTCTGTATGTCTGGAAAGGTCTTTATTCCTTCTTCATATCTAAAGGATATCTTTGCTGGATATATTATTCTTGAATCATAATTTCTCTCTTTCAGCAATTTAAATATTTGATTCCATTCTCTTCTGGCTTGTAGAGTTTCTGCTGAAAAATCTGATGATAATCTAATGGGCTCTCCTTTGTAAGTTACCGTCTTCTTTTCCCTGGCTGCTTTGAGGAGTCTTTCTTTGTTGTTAATTTTTTTCTTTCTAACCCTAACCTAACCCTAACCCTCTTCATTGTTAATTTTTTTTAAAAATTTTTTATTGGGGAACTGGGGGAGGGGAACAGCATTGGGGAACTGGGGAAGGGGAACAGACAAGTTGCTGTCCTTTTGTTCTTCAGTCTAGTTGTGGAGGACGTTGCTTCACTGGCCCATGTTGGTATCATCATTGTGCTCTTCTCTGGTGAGGCAGATCAGTCTCTAGCCTCTGAATGGCCACTCACAGTGGCTCTTGGCAGCTCACACCAGCTGCTAACTGCTCATGATGGATACCGGCCACTCACTGTAACCTCTAGCAGCCCACTGCAGCAGGGGCTGCAGCTATGCCATCCCTGGGACTCACAGCAGCCCAGCTCCAAGTGGAGCTGTTGTGCACCATCTTAGCTGTAGAGGACAGTGTCACTGACCCTCGTATGTGGGATCCGAACCGGGGCTGCTGGCATCCCAAGCCAGCTCTTAACCACCATGCCACTTGGCCGGCCCTTTGTTTGTTAATTTTTGACAGCTTCAATACAATGTGTCTTGGAGAAGGCCTGTTGGGATTGAGGTAATTAGGTGTTCTATTTGCTTCTTGTATTCGAGGATCAAGTTCTTTCCACAAATTTGGGAAGTTCTCATTGACTGTTTGTTTGTATATACTCTCTGTTCCCTTCTCCTTTTCTTCTTCTTCTGGTATGCCCGTTATTTTTTTATTGCCCTTTCTGATGGAGTCAAAATTCCTGTAGAGTATTTCATTTCTTTTAACTCACAGGTTTTTCTCTTCTTTGATCTGTGTGATTTCCAGAGTTTGATCTTTGATGTCACTGATTCTTTCCTCCATCTGGTTGCTCTATTATCTAAGTTGGCTATCTCATTCTTTATTTCTTTTATTGAGTTCTTAATCTCCAGAAATTCTATTTGGTTCTTTTTTAAAATTTCAATCTCTTTGGTAAAATGTTCATTTTGTTCTTTGATTGTGTTTCTGAATTTATTAAACATCCTGTCTGTGTTTTCTTTCATCTCCTTGAGTTTTTCCAGAACTGTAATCTTGAATTCTCTGTCATTTAAGTCACATATTTCCATGTCTTTAAGTTAATTTTCTGGAGATTTTTAAATTTTTTTCTGAGCTGCCTTGTTATCTTTGTTGTTCGTGGCAATTAATGAATCATTATTTCATATTCTAGGCATCTACAGGAGTGGGTTCTGCAACAGGTCGGTAGGAAGAGGTCTTTCTTTTGCTTTCCAGTAGATGTTGGCAGAATGCTTTATTTTCTCTCCAACTGCAGCCCCTTATTCTCTCTCACGCTATAGTGTTATATTTTCTCTGCACTGTTCTAGCTTCTCACACAATCGGGGTGGGGGAGTTCCCTGGAAGATGGGCTTCTCCTCTGTGAACAAGTCATCTGGGTGGCAGGGCACTGCCTCTGGGGGGGATGAGGAGAGCTTCTGAAGTCCCATAGTTCTTCCTGAACTAGTTTCAATGCCTGTGTATTTCAGCTGCTCTGTTTAACCCTGTAGGGATCTGCCCAGATAGGTGGGGGCAGGGTGGGTTGTGAGAGGTGGCTCTGAGCAATGGCAGCAACCACCTGGACAGCCAATCCTGCACCCAAGGCTCCCTCCCCTTCACCAGAAGTAATTGGGCTGTGAGTCCGTGGCTGCAAATATTCTGTTCTTTTGATCTGAGACTGCTACTGTTCTGCTTTTAGCACTGGGAAGGTGGGGGTGGGGCGAGCTCTGGGAGGATAACAAGGGGTCTGCTAAGCTCAGTGCCTATGCCTTCCATCCTTTGCTTGGCAGTGAGGGCTTAAACCACCATTTTCACCTTTCTTTCATCAGTCTTTCGCCCAAGGTCTCTGCAGTGAGCAACACGTCCAACCGTGTTATATGCTGATCCCTCAGGCGAGACTGTGGGCTATAAGGAGATGTGCTAGCAGTCTGAATTCTTTTCTGTCCTAAGACTGCTGTAGCTCAAGAATGCAGGGAGCTGCGAGCTCCAAGCTCGATATGCACCTATCCTGAGGCCCTATGTGGCCCATGTCTCTGTACTTCCCCCTTCTTGCCTCCCCCACTGGCCCACTTTGCTCACGTATAGATGATTTAAATTGCTCATCTCTTAGTCTTGTCTGCCTGCTGTGCAAGGAGTCCTTTGTGGAATTATAGCTGTTCAATTTGTTGTAAATTGCAGGGGAGGTTTCAAGAGGGCACCTCATGCCGCCATTTCTATGATGTAATCCAATTTCTATTAGCCTTTACCTTTTTATGACATCTCTTATCCCATAACAATTCTAAAATTGTACGTACTCTCTCTTTCTATTTCTTCTCTAATGGCTTTTGAGTTTTCCACTATTATTTCTCTAGTAATGTCATGCTTTTGTTTGTTTTGTTTAATTCCTGAATATATCTAGATTTAATTTTATAAATGGTATAATATAGGGACACAAGTATTTTGAATGAGTAGTTACATACCATTTTTATTTCACCAAAGATTTAGAAAAATAACAGACTTTTATTATATACCAAATTTCCATGTGTACATTAGACTATTTTCTT
Organism: Aselliscus stoliczkanus; assembly: GCA_033961575.1. Lineage (NCBI taxonomy): Eukaryota > Metazoa > Chordata > Mammalia > Chiroptera > Hipposideridae > Aselliscus > Aselliscus stoliczkanus. The sequence goes on from CM066731.1 coordinate 34,515,376, forward strand.
TCTTTGATCTATTTATCTATTCTTATTCCAAAACCTTATTTTAGATTACTTGGTAGAGCCTGTCTGCCTACATTGTTCTTTTTCTGAATTTACTTGCATATTCTAATGTGTTCTTTATTCCAGATGAAATTTTAGAACGAGTTTGTTAAATAGCATAAAAATCTTTTTGAAATTTTGATTGTAATTATATTGATTTATGTGTAATCTGGAGGGAATTGGGACCTTTATAATAATAAATATTTCAGTTTAGGAACATGAATATCTATTTAGTCTGGCTTTTTAAAAAATATTTTTCATCCAATCATTTATCAGTGAGCATTTTCATATGTTGGGTTGTTTCCGTATCTTGGCTATTGTGAATAGCTCTGTAAAACATAGGGGTACATATATTTTTTTCAATTAGTGTTTTGGATTTCTTTGGATAGATACCCAGCAGTGGAATTGCTGGGTCATAAGGTAGCTCCATTTTCAATTTTTTTAGGTACTTGCATAATGTTTTCCATAGTGGCTGTACCAATCTGCAATCCCACCAACAGTGCACGAGGGTTCCCTTTTCTCTACATCCTAGCCAATACTTGTTGATTTATTGATGATTGACATTCTGACAGGAGTGAGGTGGTATCTCAGTGCGGTTTTTATTTACATTTCTCTAATGATTAGTGACAAGAATTAGATAAAGAAACTGTGGCACATTTATACAACAGAGTATTACCCAGCTATAAAAAAGAATGAATCTTATCATTTGCAACAACATGGATGGACCTTGAAAATATTATGCTAAATGAAATAAGTCAGACTGGGAAAGACAAATATCATATGATTTCACTTACTTGGGGAATCTAAACAGAATAAATGAGCAACACAACAGAAATAGACTCAGAGTTATAGGAAAAAAAACACACTGTTGGTTGCTATATAGGAGGGGGAAGGGGATGGGGAGAAGGTGAAGGAATTGGAAAGTGCAAATTAGTAGACACAAGCTGGCCAAGTGGCACTTTGGTCAGGAGTTGGCTTGGTACACCAGCTCTGAGCAGCAGGGCCCGGTTCGGATTCCACATGAGGGCCAGTGACATTGCACCCTCTATAGCTAAGATGGTGAACAACAGCTCGACCTGGAGCTGGGCTGCTGTGAGGTACCAGCATCGGCATAGGCTGCAGTGGGGCTGGCTGGCAGCTGGCATGCACTTTCATGAGTCACTGTGAGCTGCTGTGAGCAGCCGTCCAATGGCCGGTGAACGAGTGCCACATCTGGGAAGAGCGCAATGATGGTACCAACATGGGCCCAGTGAAGCGATGTCCTCCACAACTAGACTGAAGAACAAAAGGACAGCAACTTGTCTGTTCCCCTCCCCCGATACCCCAATGCTTTCCCCTCCTCCAATTCCCCAATAAAATCTTTTAAAAAAAATTAGTAGACACAATATAGTCATGGAGATATGAAATATAGTATGGGGAATATAATCAACAATGTTGTAAAGATTACGTAAGGTGCCAGATGGACACTGGACTTATCAGGGGGATCACTTCATAGACTGTAGATGCCTGACCACTGCACTGTACACCTGAAGGTGAAGTAGAATAATATTATATGTCAACTATCATTAACTATAATAGTTATAGTTGTTATAATAGTCATGGGATGTGGAATATAGCATAAGGATGATAGTCAATGGTATTGTAACAGCTATATAAGATGTCAGAGGGGTAGTAGATTGATGGAGGGGGTTATACTTTGTGAGGGGTGTAAATATCTAACTGTTATGTTTCTTTGTATACCTGAAACTAATAAAAAAATTCTTCAATAATTTTTTCAAAGAAAGCTTCCTCCATATTATTTTCTGAACATTTCCTATTATTTTTTTCCTTCAATAATTTATATGCTGCTATAATGAATGGGGTTACTCTTTCTATAAAATTTTCTGATTAATTCTATAAAAGGATTGATTTTTTTTCATGTATCAGTTCCTTTGTCAAATCTGTTATTAGTTTTTATTAACAAAATTATTTGGGGATTTGTTAGAAGATATCATACCCATTGCAAATAATGACATTTGTATATATGAACATATGTGTATATAATGAATTTTCTTCAAAACCTCTCATTTGAATCATATATAAAGGCAAAAGAATGGGGAGAGGCTAAGACTCTGACATGCTAATTTACCTAACCTAGGAACTAATGATTTGATGTTATCTAGCATCCCTCAAATACAGCAATATTGCCTGAAACTCCATGTCTTGCCCTGGTTTTAGGTCTTTACTTCATCTTCTCCCTGTTTCTTTGTGAGCTTTCCATATATCAAATGTTGAATACAGCTCCTTTGGCACTTTTGACTCTTGAAAATACTTCTTGTTTCCTGTTCTTGCCTTGCTGCATTAACTAGGATGTCTAACACAGTGATGATAGTAAACTTCTTTGTCCTTTACCTGACTCTTATAGGAATGCTTTTTATATAAGGTTAGAAATTTCTGATAGCTTTATCATATTAAGTAAATTTGCTTCTAATTCTAGCTTACTAGGGATTTTTCCTTCCAAAATCAAAATAGGGGTTATTTTATCCAATGCTCTTTTAGAATCTGTTGGTTTTATGGTTTTTATGCTTTAACTTGATAATGCATTGAATTAAATTAATAGATTTCTTAATATCCTTGCATAATTATAATAAGCTCAACTTGACCATTTTGTTTATTTTTAGAATGTACTACAGTATTACATTTGCTGCTATTTTATTTGTGACTTTTACATTTATTTTCCTAAGAAAGATTGGTCAATAACTTCCTTTCTTTATTTTATCTTTTGCCATCTTGGTGTCAGGGTTATTCCAACCTTATTCTTGTATATTCCCCATGCTATGTACTGTTTTTACATAACACAGGGCTTGTATGTTGGTATAACTTGTGATTAAAATCATCTGAGCCTACTATGATTTTCAGATTTTTGACAATTTACAAAAATTATTCAATTGTTATGGGTCCACTGTTTTTCCTACCTCTTCTTAACTCATAGATATTCATAGAAATACATGCAATTCCCATAAACTTTCAAATTTATCTGTATAAATTTGTATAGAATATTTCTCATGTTTTAAAATAATCTTTTCTACATCTATATCTATATTCTTTAATTTATAACATTGTTTATCTGTTTCCTCTCTTTTTCTTAATCAGACTTGCCAAAGTCCACTTTATTGATCTTTCTAAAAAGCCAACTTGCTGTTTTTTATGTTGTATTTTAATGCATTAATTTTTGCCTCTTTGTTATTAGTAACTTTTTCTTCGGGTTTACTTTTGTTTTTATTTAGATTCTAGATTGAACACTAAATTTGTTTTTAATTATTCTTTTTTTCTAGTAGATGCCTATTAGGTTACACATTTTTCCTTTTACTACTACTGTGGCCAAATCCCTTAGCCTCCAATATGTGGTATACTCATTCCTTTCTAAATAGTTTGTAATTACTCCTTTAATTAAATCTTTATTTTGAATGATTTTAAATTTCCAAGTAAAAATTTTTTTGGGTGTCGCATTGAGAGATGGTATTAGTTTCCTACTGATACTGTAATAAATTACCATATATTTAGTGACTTAAAATCATGCTTTTTTTTCTCCTACAGTCCTGGAGGTCATAAGTATCAATTTCACTGGGATGAGGATATCAAGGTATTGCTACAGCTGGTTCCTTCTGAAGGGAGAATCTGTTTTCTCTTTTTCACCTTGAAGTGGCTGCCTATATTCCTTGGCTTGTGGCTCCTCCTTCATCTTTAAAGCACACCACTCCAATCTCTGCTTTTGTCACCACATTGTCTTCTTTTCTGTGGTGATATCTCTCTTGTTTCCTTCTTATAAGAATACTTGTGATTACATTTTTGGGCCCACCTGGATAATCTAGGCTACTCTCCCCATCTCACGATCATTAATTTAATCATAACTGCAGTCCTTTTTGCATATAAGGTAGCATATTCACAGGCTCTGGGATTAAAATGTGGACAGTTTAAGGTACTATGATTTGCTCTGCCTCAGAGATATTTTTCTTTAATTGTGAATTTCTAATATATATTCTTTTCTGCCTTAGTAAATTCATTAATTGTTTTGTGGAAAAGTTAAAAATTTTAAAGTTTTGAAGAACATTATAATTTAAACATTTTGTGGCAATATATAGTAAAAATACATTAACATTTCTAAGAATATGTTGTATACAGAAAATGGAAGAAAAACTGGCATCTTAGAAAAAAATGAATCAGGAAATGCTTATTAAACACACATGAGAAAAACTTAATAAATTACAGTTAAATTGAAACATCAGCATGAGTTTACAACTTTAAAAAGGCTTTTACTGTGTCACTAAGGTAACCTAAGCAGCATTTAGTGTAACTGTGCCTACAGCCAATAATAAAATAAAACCCCAGAATACACAGTGGAAGCTAATCATGACCATTATTTTTCAGCAGTATGGGCCAAGGGCTCTCTGCTCTATCTTGCAACATCTGAAAAAAGGAAGAAAAAATATTTGCAAGGCCCTACTTGAAGACTTTTGTTTGGGACTTTTCATTGCTTGCTCTTTTGCTATATGCCTTTTTATCAGAAGAAAGTTGTAAGCGATTTTTACAGTGGTCAGAGTTCATAATGGATTGCAGTTTTAAGTAAATTTCACCATATGTCTATAATCTGCTTGTTGGAATTAAAACTTGGAAATTCTCTACAGGGCTTAGCTTTAGGCTCTTGGCATTCCATTCACACTCTACCCTTGACCATTGTTGAAGCCATCCCATATCTGGGCCTTAGGACTGTTTGCATAATTGGCATTCCCATTGTTTGGGCAGAGGGCTGCAATCAATGTGGGCAGTATCTAAATATCATTTAAGCATTATATATGATAGTGAATAAAGGGTGGTGAGGCCTTTTTACCAGCCTGTTTCTTGGGGGTCTGAATTTTTTCTCATGATTCAAAGAATCAAAATATAATCTATTCCAGAGATAGTGAAATTCTAAAATTTGGTCAATTGTAAAACATGCGCTAGCTTATTTAGATTTAACTACAAGTTCTCCTGGTTTCTTTGCTTATTAGTTTAGTAGAATTAACTTTTATATTTTGCTTGAATCAGGTGTGTCAGAGGCAAGTTGGCTTTCTAGAGTTGTAGGAGGTCAGTTGAAATATGGTCTCAGTATGCATCACAGGCATTTTATTTAGAGATGTGGAAATCTTTATCTATGTGCCTCTGAAAAATATCTTCATTTTACCCACATTGTTAGTTTGGCTGGAATATGATTCTATATTTAAAATAATTTTCCATTAGAAATGTTGATATATTTCTCCTTTGTCTTTAGGTATCCAAGGTCATCAAAGAGAAATTTTATTAGGATATGCTTGGGCATGGATCCTTTTCATTAATACTTTTGGGCATTTGGAAATTCCTTTCTAGAACTTTGGGATATTTTCTTCTATTAAAAAGAATTTTTCCCATTCTCACCTTTTTATTTTTATTTTAAAAACTTTTGTTAAGGTATAATTGCTATACAAAAAATTGCACATATTGAATGTATACATTTTGATGAAATTGGACATATGATGCCATCACAATAACCAAGGTACTAAGCATATTCATTACCTCCAAAATTTCCTTGTGTTCTTTTGCATTTTTTTAATGATATGAACACTTAAGATCTATCATCTTAACATATTTTAAAGTGCATAATACTATATTGTTAACTGTAGACACTATGTTGTATAGCAGATCTCTAGAACTTATTCATCTTATATAACTGAAACTTTATATCCATTGAGCAACAACTCCCTATTTCTCCCCTTCCTCCAGGCCTTGGAAATCACTATTCTCCTCTCTGCTTCTATGGGTTTTTGACTGCATAAAAGTAGAATCACATAGTATTTGTCTTTCTGTGACAGGTTTATTTCACTTAGCATAATGTCCTTTAGGTTCATCCATGTTGTCTCAAATGGTAGGATTTCCTTTTTTGAAAGAATGAATAACATTCCAATGTATGTATATATACCATATTCTTTTTATCCATCCACCTATCAGTGGACACTCCCACCTTTGTAAAAGTCATGAGTGATATTGGACCTCATGAAACTGTCCTCTATGTCTTTTACTTTTTCCCTCATATTTTTCTACTTTTTTCAACTTTTCCCTAGTTATAGATGATTTCCTTGACCTTATCCTTCAGAATGCTGACCTAGGTTTTATCATATTTTTATATTTTTATTTTAGGTTATATTATTTTTTTATATTTTTCTATATTTTCACTTTATTATATTTTTATTTTAGGTTATATTATTTTATTCTCCCCACAGATATTTTATCTCAGGAGTTCTCTTTTGACTGCAGTTAGGAGAAAGGATTAGAGTGTATCACTGGTGAGAAGGAGACTTGTAAGGCACTTTTGCAGTAGCATGGATGAGAGATAATGGTAACTTGTACTGGGAAAATAAAGAGAAGTAAATAGATTAGAGAAAATCAGGAGTTGGAATAGATAGAAGTTGGGGTTAGGATTTTGCATTGAAGAAAAGTGAGGAGATGTGGATGAGAACGAGGTTTAGACTTTGATGGCTGGACGATCATGACACTTTCCTAGCAGATAAGAGATCTTTGAAGTAGGAGCAGTTTTAGGGGAAGAAAATGAGTTCATATTTGGACATGCCTCTGAGACATATGAATAGAGATATCTTGCAGGCACCTCGATCTATGGGTTTGGAACTTAGCAAAGATATCTGATTTAGAGTTGTGGCTTAGGAATTAAGGGGGATAAAGATGGAAATTGAAGTAATGGAGCTAATAATTTACTTAGAGAAAAATGAATAGAATGGGAATCACTTTGTAAGGGACAAGTAGCAGAAGAAATATCCACAGAGGGGTGGAAAAGGGACAGCTAGAGCATATATTAGTTTTCTACACTGTTGTACAAATTACCATAAATTTATCACTTAAAAATGACACCCATTTATAATGTAACAGTTTCTGTAGAGTCAGGAGTCTAGGCTCAACATGGTTCAGTGGGTTCTTTGCTTAGAGTCTTATAAGACTGAAATCAAATTTCCTTGCTGGAAGCTCTATGGGAGAATCTATTTCCAGGATCATTCAGGTTGTTGACAGAATTCATTGCTGGCTGGAAGTAGTTTTCAGATTCTAGAGGCTATGCATATTTCTTGGCTCATGGCCCCCTTCAAAGTCAGCAGTGGTGGCCTAAGTCTTTTTCATATTTTGAATCTCTCTGACCTTCCCTTCTGCCCTGTCTCTCTTGCCACATCTCTCTAACTTTTCTCCTTTTAAGAATTGATTACATTGAGCCCACCTGGATAATCTAGGATAACCTCTCCCTATTTTAAGGTCACCTGATTAGTAACCTTAATGCTAGCTGCAAAATCCCTTCACAGCAGTTCCTAAATTAGTGTTTGAAGAATCAGGAGATGAGAACTTTGGAAGGGACATCTTCAGAATTCTGCCTACCACAGAGAGATAAAGAAAAACCAGAGTATAGTGTATGGAAACTAAAAAAGTAGGTTGTCAAAAGGGGAGAAATAATCAACATTATCAATCTGTTGACAGAGGTCAAGAAAGATTAGAACTGTGAACTATTCATCAGGGTTATTGAGATCAGTTACAGTAAATTTGGGGAGTGAAGGAGAGGGACAGGATGAAACTACAGTGGGTGTTTGTGGGAGTGGGAAGCAAGGAAGTAGAAACTATGAACTCAGACAACTCTTTAAAGGAGTTGGGCTGTGTCAAAAAACAAACTCTGCATACTAAAAAGTGTTTTTTTCTTATTTGGATTAGGATAGCTGAGTCCGGAAAACAAGAAAATCCAGAGATGACATGAATAGATTTGGCATATAGGAATTGGCGCACGTCCTCTTGATTTTAGAGAGGAGCTGCCAATTCCTGTAAGGTTAGGTTAAGTTTCCTTTATGCTCCTGCATGGACCACTTTCATATTGTCCCGACATAAGTGACTTGATTTGAGTTTGGTTCTACAGCTGTGAAGAGAAGAAACTAAGACAATATCTTGGGAGTTTTTTGTTTTGTTTTGTTTTAAGAAGAAAAAACCCAAGACTGTTTTAATGCTGATGGTGAAAAGACATTAGAGGAAATGAAAAAGAGAAGAGTGACTGTTCAAGAGATGGAGTGATTTATAGGATGAAGAACCTGAAGAATTGGCAGTGAGGGGCCTTGGAGTATTGATTGAGGGATTTTAGTTGTAGATAGAAAGAGAAACACTATTCCTTTTGAAAAATAGAAGAGAAAAGAAAGGTTCAGTGGTGTCAATCTGGTGGCAGGAATTTGGAAATTCCCCCCAGTTCCTTCAATTTCCCCTGTCAGAGAGCAGGCAAGGTGGTCTGCTGAGAGAGTATTTCCTGGCAGCTTGTAGGCCTCATTAGAGCAGGGGCCATATCTTTTCACTGTGTATTCCTTATGCTTAATATAGTGGTATAGTGCCTGGTACATGATGTACACTCAATAAATACCACGGGTGCCAAGAAAATGTACATAAGTGGACACTTTGATCAACATTGCTCAAGCAGTAGCTTGCTGTAATCAGAAGTGTCTGGACACTGATGGTAACCACTTTGAGCACCTCTTATAATTGCAGAAGTCTAACGTGACTTGTATTCATCTTTTGTTATTAGTATACATTGAGTATTACAATTTTAATACAGTTTTCCTTTCTTAAAATGTGTGTACATTTTTTTTGGCACCCTCTGTATTTCTTGAAAGAAACTGAGTGGGTAAATAACTGAAAGACTGAGGGAATAAAGAAGTAGTAGGAGGTTTGGCACAAGTGAAGATTTGATATAGCCATTGTGGAGAGTGGTGGAGAAAGGCAATTGAAAAAAACACAAAGATTGTTGCATCACCTTGAGGCCCTGGGTGAGGCTGGAGACCATGATTACCTAAAGCTCTGATGGGTGTTTCTTATTATTTCCAGCAGCACTCAAAAGCCCAAGTAGAGACAAGAGAAACCAAATATTTGGATTGGTTTGGGTTTGAGATTTTCCCAGAAAGGCACCATAGAAAGACAAATGAAGTAAAGTAGTTGAGGATATTGGCAAGAGGACAGCTAAACTAATCAGCAGTGAGATCTAATGAACTGGATGGGCAAGGAAGTAAAGATAGGATGGACTGATCAGCAGAAGGAATCAGTGCATTGGGTTTTCAATGAGGTCAAAAAAACACAGATGGAATGAGACAATTAAGTGGAAGAGCTGGAAGGGTAAGAGATTGTGGTCAGAAAGTGGGATGATACTTGTTATGAGGCAGAGCTGTACTGTCAAACACTGGGGAACCCAGGGAAAGAGTGGCTGCTTTAGCATGGAGTTGAAAGTCATGGAAGCTCAGTTTTCAATGTGGATGATGGTGTTTTGCAAGATGGCTAACAAGCAAGGAGGTAGAGGGGAAAACTCTGAGCCTCATGGCAGGTCTTTATTGAATAAAAGAGAGTCAACTGGAGCTCAGTGGATGACAATGACCATAAGGTATAGAAGATGTTCTAATCATGGTTTACATAGGAAGGTGCAGGAATAATAGTTTTGGAAGTGGCACTGGGAATTAACTCTGAGGTACATGAGTGTGGAAGAATCAGTAGCTTTTAATCTAGAGCAGGGGTCAGCAAACTGCAGCTCGTAAGCCACATGCAGCTTTTTGGGTACGTTCCATCTCAAAAGTTTGCTGACCCCTGGAAGAGCCAATCCTGTCCCTCACAACAATTTAAAAATTATTCGAGAGCCATAAATATATTTTTATATAATCACCATTATGTGAATAATATCCTTTAAAAATTTTATTAGTGAAACTATGATAGTTTTATTTTCATTTTCAATTTTACTTCAGAGCTTGCAGCTCGCGAGCCAGTTTGCTGACCCCTGGTGGATCTTCTGTCTCAAAAGTTTGTCGACCCCTGATCTAGAGGAAGAAGCACTCAGAGAAGAGGCAAGATTCACCTGAGGCTGGAAAAGAGTCGGGAAGAGGTAGAGAGTACAGCAAGGTGCTTTAAGGCAGAAAGAACTCCCAAAGGGCCTGGTGGAAGGTTTGGGAATAGTGGCAGTTTGGACCTACAGAGGTAAAACCCAAGGAAGTTTGGGGATAAGAATGAATGTGAGGATGGCATCCATAAAAACTTATATTTAATAGTAATAACAAGCATGAGGCCATTATGAGCTTAGTTGGCTGAAAAGCCTCACAAGTAATTATTTTTTGCTGGACCTTGGAGAGTGGTGGGGATGTGGCCAGAAATATTCATCCTCCACCTGGACTGTTGGGACTTTGAAGAAGTATGAGTCTTTATAGTAGGTGGGACTCTGGTTTCCATGGAAACTAGCAGGCAAGGTCTTGGGCATGATTAAGATTGGAGAGGGACTGGGTACTGGGCCCAAGTTCTCAAATTTTATTTCTGTAATTAGCTCCTATCTCCTTCTCCTAAAGCTCTTACTAGGTATATTAGTTCCTGTGGCTGCTTAATAAATTACCACGAACTTGGTGGATTAAAACAGAAATTTATTATTTCATATTTCTGAAGGCTAGGAGTGTGAAATCAGTATCATTGTGCTGAGTGAAGGTGTCTGCAAGGTTATGGCCCCTCCAGAAGTTTTAGGGCAGAATCTGTTCCTTGTCTCTTTCAGCTTCTGGTGGCTGCTGGCGTTCTTTGGCTTGTGACTTTATCACTTCAATCTCTGCCTCTGTGGTCACATCACCTTCTCCTCTTTGTCAAGCCTTCCTCTGCCTCTCCCTTATAAGGAGATTCGAATACATTTAGGATCCCTCTTGATAATCCAGAGTACTCTTTCCATCCTAAGATCTTTAATATGGTCACATCTGCAAAGAGTTTACCATGGATAGTAACATTCACATGTTCCAGGGATTAGGACTTGATATCTTTGAGGAGCCACTATTCTGCCTCCTACACTAGGGCTACTAAATACTTGCAAAATAGACTGATTTACCATGTCTCTCCTTAGCCATGTGTGTTGTCTCCTAAAAGCCCACCAAACATAAGAGGGTTAGAGAGAGGAGTGTAGGATTTTATGGACCATCCCCTGGTGACCATAATATCAGTAACTTCCTCCGTTTCCCCAGGGATGTTGTGGAATCTGGATGGCACCCAGAATTGTTTTGTGTGGAAATATGAGCCCTGCTCTGAAGGTCTTCTGTGTCTGCATAGATGTGGGATGGGGCACATACACCAGGTGCCTGACCTTGAAACACTGCTAGATGCCCTACGGAAGGACACAGATCTGTCTCTAGCTGGTACCATGGAATGCCCGCATTCTTGGTGTTAGGAAATGTGTTTCTGGAGCTCTGCCTCCTGGGATTCAGCTGGGCCATTGGAAAGCTATAAAATCTGGGTTCGGCTCTTTTCACCTTGACTTTGAAGTTAAATCGTTTCACTATGCTGAGATGTGTTATAAATGGATCTGTGAAACGGCCTCATAGAACCGAATTTCCTGCAGGGATGCTGTTGAGGGTGACAGTCGGTCTATCATGACATCACACAGTCCTTTTTAAGAGGCTCAAGAGAGAAATTTTCTGTAAGTCTCAGTACCAGGGTAGAGATTTTTTTCCCCCCAAGCACATAGCTTGCTTTTGATTTTATGAATACTGTAAGGGATGTAAATGAACACATTTCCCTCTTTGACTAAGAAATGTAGAACCAAATTTGCTGCTTTCTTTTCCAAAGTACACAGGACTCTATGGGTATATATTTTGTATGCTAATTCCAACTTCATCTTATTCATTTCTACCTTAAGTATCCTTTTTATTTCTTTACTTCACTGATTTGTTATTTTGTGTACTGAATATGTTTTTCTAAGTCACCTCAGATATTTCTGGAATTAAGGAAATTGAGAAGAGTTTAAAAGGTGAGCTTTTGTCGGAATGATCTGAGGTTGAATTCCTGCCCTGCCACTCAAGACTTATGTGACCTTGGGTAAACTTATCTGACCTTCCTCAATGTCAGTATCCTCATCTGTAAAACAGGATAATGAGAGTAACAAATTTCTAAGGCTCTTGCAGGTAGCAAACGGAAAGCTTTTTAACATACTGCTTGGCATATAGTAAGTACTGAGTCAATGCTATACTATTATTAGTATTAGAACTAGTGAGAAACTAAATACACGAATAAATTAATGTATCTCTTGGAGGACAGAAAGTCAGTCTCATCTTGCTGGGCTATATCCTCTGCTCCCACTGGCTAAGGCAGCCTGGAGAATTAACTGTACAAACTCTAACGATGATGGCTTAAAACCCTGTGGAACTTCACAAACCCCTAAGCCTCACAGGAGAAGGATTTTTATTTTTTATGTTTTAACTAGAAGGGAACTGAGAAAGGGTCATAAAATGTTAAAGTATATTACTGACTATATTACTGACCTATATTACTTTTTTTTTTTGAGGGCAGTGTCACTGGCCCTCATATGTGGGACCCGAACCGGGGCTGGGGCTGCTGGCTTCCCAAGCCAGCACTTAACCACCGCACCACTCTGCTGGCCCTGACTTATATTACTTTTTAATAGTAACTCCTAAAATTATTACCATCTCAAAAACAATTCCAATGTTGCAGCTAGTATGTATTTGTCACCAATTGAGAGGGGGTGTTGCTAGCTACTGGCCACATACCCCAAAACTTAAACAATAAAACAAAATGGAACAGTAGATGCTTATAATATTCTAGATTTGGCTGGTAATGTTACAGTGACTAAAGACCAGATGTATTTGGGAAAGGACAGTAATACTAAGGTAGTGTCTTTATTAAGGTACTTTATAAACATGAGTGTATTATTTCCCCAAGGAACTCTCTGAAACAGCACAAGCTCCAGATACCCAACTAAGAACTCATTTTGGTTGGGACTTTTATATGCTTAACTCACTATTTACTCTGTTCTAGCAACCAGGATATGCCTGGCACAAATGTTTGTTGACAGAGCAAGTGAATGAATAGTTTTTCTCAAGTTATGGAGGTCTCCACCAATGACTGGCCAATCTCCCTGGAGACATCAAGACCAAAGGAAGCTCAGTGACCTGTAGGTTAATGATAAGCAACTGGAAGCCTTAAGCCAGGAACATGAGAACAGCAGTTGCATTCATTCACTCATTCATTTAGCAAATTTTTGCTAAGTCACTAATATGGTCCTGATGTTATGCTGGCCACAGTGGATATAAGACAGGACAAATCCAGGCTTTGTCCTCCTGGCACAGTAATAACACATGTGATAGACACAAGACATTCCATGGGATGACAAAACAAGGATGCCAAATCAAGACTAGGTAGCAGTGAGAGAAACTTTCATGAAGAATGGGAATATGGGGGATGGTTGGAAGTCTTTCACCAGGTAAAAGGTGAAAGGGGGCGGGGGCAGGAACTGCCACAAAATGAGAGTGCATGTTACACTAGAGATGCTGGCCATGCTTGTGTCACTGTTGCTGGAGCAAAAACTATGACAGGAAGATAGTGAGAGCTGAGGCTGGAAAGGAAAGAAGAGAGGCCAGATCAGCAGGGCTTTGCTTTTTTGATAAGGAATATTGCTTTATGTCAAGAGCAATGGGAATGTATTGAAAGTTTTAAGCAGAAAATTTTCGAGATCAGATCTGAGTATAGAAAGCTCACTCTGGATGCCCTGGAGAATGGATTTAGGGGGTGGAGGCTAGAGACAGGGAAGCCACTCAATAAGGAAGCTGTTATGTTGACCAGGAATTGGGGTAGATTAAAAAACTATTTGGGCTTTCTTAGTGATTGGGGACTCAAGAGGGAGAAGGGCCAAAGCTGTCTACAAAAGAATGAAAGTCAGATTGGTGCTCACTTCGAGTATTGGGTGGACATTTTTCACTTCTAAATCTTTGCAAAAACCACCTTGTGACCCATGGGCTGGACAGTGAGATGTGCATCCAATGTACAGGGCTCATCTCAAAATTCTTGGAGTTCCTCCTCTCGCCTCATCCCCAATCTTACCATGAAGACGGCCTTGGAACTGCAATTCCACTGGGAAGCTGTGGGAGCCTGAGGTCCCCTCTGATGGGATTTAGGAGGCTTTAAAATCTTCTGACACTGCCTCCCACAGATGAATGGGGGTTATGAACTGCATATGAGTGTTTCATAGAAATAGAAAACAGGTGGGATTCAGTGACTTGGATAATGTAGGCATCAGGCTTTTTGGAGGCAGAAAACCTGCTTCAAGGCTGTATTGGGGTGAGCTTTGGAAAATAAGCTCCAATACTGAAATGTCATTAAACATCAGCACTAAAAATTATAATGACATACAAATCCATGAGTCATTTATGCTTCATGAATTTCAGTTTTCTCTTTTAAAAAATAAGAATTAAAATATCTATCTGTATGTATCTTGAATGAAACAAATCACACGTGTATTAATGCTTTAGAAACTGCAATATGATTAACTGTGTACATGTTGGAAACGTGTATGGCTATGCCAGGTGGTGTATTGAGCATGGATGTTACAAGTCAGATAGACATGCATTTGAGTTCTGGATATACTATACATTAGCTAGCTATTGGTCAGTGTGGTAGGCTGCTTCTAAAATGGCTTCCAGTGATCCCACCTCCTTATATTTACGCCTTTTTGTAAGACCCTGCTTTTGTGTGTGTGTAGGCTGGACCTAGTGACTCTAATGAATAGAATCTGGCAAAAGTGATGGGATGCCACTCTGGAGATTAGGTTGTAAAAATCTGTGAGTTCCACTTTGCTTACTCTATCTTTCTGGCTCTGATGAAGCTGGCATATTGTGAGCTGTCCTACAAAGAGACTCATGTGACAAGGGACAGAGGGCAGTCTTCAGCCAACTGGTATGGAACTGGGACCTTCAGCCAAACAGCCCATGAGGAACTAGATTTTCTAACAACCATGTGAGTGAACTCAAAAGCAGGTCCTTCCTCATGGAGCCTTCACATGATGGTGTTTCCAGCTGATACCTTGATTGCAGCTTGTGAGAGACCCTAAGCCAGAGGGTGCCCCACTAAGCCATGCTGAGATCCCTGACTCACAGCAACTGTAAGATAATAAATGTTGTTTTATACCTCTATGAGGTGATGGCTGTTAACTACCTTATTGTGGCCATCATTTCACAATATATGTAAGTCAAATAATTCTGCTGTACACCTTAAATTTACGAGGTTAGACAATTAAGTTCGTGAATTCATCCCAGAAAAAGTGCTACATGCCTCATTGCTGAATATCAGTATGGTCACCTTCGAAGCACTCCCCTTGGGAAGCTATGCACTAACCCTTCAAAGCAATTTGGGAACTCTTTTTCTGGAATGGCCATCAGAGCAGTCATTCTATTACCCTTGATGTCCTGAATATCATAAAAATGTCATTCTTTCAATATTTCCTTTATCTTTGGGTAAAGAAAGAAGTCACCAGATCAGGTGAGTAGGGAGGGTGTTCCAATACAGTTATTTGTTACTGGCTGAAAACTCCCTCACAGACAGTGCCATGTGAGCTGGTAGATTGTCATTATACAAGAGCCATGAATTGTTGGTGAAAAGTTCAGGTCATTTAACTTTTTCACACAGCCTTTTCAGCATTTCCAAATAGTAAACTTGGTTAACTGTCCAGTTAGTACAAATTCATAGTGAATAATCCCTTTGATAGCAAAAAAGGTTAGCAACATTGTTGCATCAAGTTCACGAATTAATTGTCTGACCTTGTATGCAGTGCTGTATGTCAATTATATCTCAATTTAAAAAAAAAAGATTTAGAGACTTTTTTCTAAACCCTCTTAAAAATGCCAGACAATCCCATTGTTGAACTGTCCTAAACTCATTATTTGGGAAGAAACTATTGAAAATGTAACTCAGGGCCTTTTGAGCTTCCTTTGCTCATCCCACTCCAAACTCTTTGGAGTGTACTTTCTTTCCTAATAATGGCTCTTGAGCCATTCTCTATGCTACAGTCTGGGCCCACTTCTGTTCCTTTGAAATGTATTTTTTCTTCTAATAAACTCCTTTCTGCAACTTAAAAAAAAATGTAACTCAGTCTTATTCTTTTGTTCCTAATCGCCAAACTTGTCACAGGATGTTCCATTTCATTTTGTAATTGCAATGGCAGGAGTCATTTTACATGTCTGCAATCTCCCTCCATAGAAGCTGGAGATGGCTTGTACTAGCTCAGAAGAGCCAATTGTTAAGTGTTCAGGAATTTTGTGAGCCAGCTGTTAAATACAGCCATTTTAAATTACATAAACTTAATATTTAATAAATCATATTTTAAAAAAACAAAGGTTTAATAAATATTCTAACCTCAAAAAAATGTTGTTTTAAGCCAGTAAGTTTTGGGGGACCTTTTTGTATGGCAGTACAAAACAAATACATCAACTTACTCAATTGCTCTGAGCTCCAGTGTCCTCTTCTATAAAATGGAATTGTAATACCCACCTTGTAGTAGTTATAGCAAGAATTCAATGAGAGACTGTATCTAAGCCAAACACAGTGTCTGGCATGTAGAAGTGCCTGGCACATAATAGGCACTTAGTGAATGGTTGTTGTTATTATCATATAGAGTCAGCAAAGCCCAAGGAGAATTGAATGGCATACACAATGGGGACATTGAGTTTAGGGAGGGCAGTGACTCCATGGCTGGTCCGTCATAGCATAACCACACTCTACTATTCATGTTTGTTTAGTTGTGTGTCTTCTCTAGTTGCCTTTGAATTGGATGAGGGTGGGGGTATGTGTCTTGTGTCATCACTGTATCTCCCATGCCTAGCAACACTCAGTGAGGGTTTGCTAAATGAATAAATAATTGAATTAATGAGAGGGTTGAGAGATTCCTTGCCCCATCGGGATGTCTGCTACCATAAGCAGCTGGCACTTGTCCCAGGAGATAGCATGGGGGAGTGGAAAGCATGCTGGAGCTCAGTGTCAGAGTCAACTTTGATGTTCAATAGCAGATACTCCCAGCTATGCTCGCTCACTCAAACAGCAAGTCACAACTTCTCCAGCCTCAGTTTTCTCATGTGTTAAGTGGGAATAAGAGTCCTAACTTCCTAACAGGATCACTGTGAGGATTAAGCAAGGTCATGAATGCAAAAGTACTTTGTAAACTGCAAAACACAATACAAATATTTGCTATTAGGAATGTTGGGGGAAATCAGCCCCGCGACAGTCATTCTCAAGTGGATTATCACTCAATCAGGCATGTTTTGACACAACATGCCTGATTTACAGATTTAGAAAATGTCTTTGGATTGTAAACAAAATTCATGAACTAATTTCATATAAAAAGCAATATTCTGACAAACTTTATTATTATATGGAACATGTATCCTTTTTCAAAGGGCTAGAATGCTTTGTTTTTCCTTTCAACTGTTTTTATTTATCTTTGTGATTGGCATGTTTGGATTTGCAAATGGGAAATGTGTCCTTTACAGATGAATTCTTTAGCAGTAGGGACATGGTGGTTTTGCTTTTACAACTGTGTTGTTGACTGGCTCCAAACATTTGTTTTGTGCCTATTGACATGTGGGTAAGCACTCTTACTGGCTAAAGAAGACAAAGGTTCTCAAAGGGACCCTCCATCTGTAGTCAGGCTGGGTTAAACCCCAAGGAACCATGTGTTCTGCCTCATGTGAAACACGCCAGTAGGTCCTAACCAAACAACCACTTCCGCTTCTGAAACACAGAGAAGAAGGCAGAGACAACTGGAGCAGGTAATTTCCAGGCCTCTTCCCATCTCACCCAACCTCCGTTTCCAAACACATCTTCCTCTGCACAATAGATGTTGTTCCCTAGCATTTTACAAATTGAGTTCAGGGTGAGGTTCACCAGTTTGCTATAATTGAAGGCACTGTGCAACATGAACACAAGTTGGGGAAATGACATATGATAACTCCCTCTTGGAAAATCACAGTGCTTGCGTTAGGCAACTAACTTGAACATGACTTGGCCAAAATAAACACCATCAAGTCAGGGTTAATTCCTTCCTATGTTCTTTCTTCTAACTCTTTAATAACAATGATAATCTTTTTTTTTTTTACCTTTTAGTTATTTGTGCACTTGTATATCTCCCTGGTTACCCTAATAGCTTGGAGAGTACACACTAACTTTTACACCTTTGCATTTCTGCAGGACCCAACATAGTGCTATGAATGGAATAGGTGCTCAGTAAATGTTTTTGGAACAAACTGGTAGAGTAATGAATGTTGAATCATCTAGAGTGGGCCAAGTAAGCAGAACTTAGAAGAAGAGGGTACAGAAAGGCAAAATGAGTCATGTTTTTAATGGGCCAGAGTCAAACAGTGATGGGCTGAAAATTCCACTTCATTCAGCTGCTTCAGGCAGAGTCTGACGTCAGTGGATTCTATTTAGTCGTTGCTCCAAATAGATTTGGCCCTTTCTAACCATTTATTCAGTGTCATATAAGCATGGTTTGTTTGTTCTTTCCTGCCCAGGGACATTTCTTCATCCACACAAATCACCTTTAATTTTTTCAAGACATGAGTTTGTTTACCGGGGGAAGGTAATTTAGAAACTGCTCATCTTGATTTGCATTTAATGAAACCAAATACACTGCCAATTTTAAATTACCAATAAGATAAATCTCACAATAACATTGATAGTCTTTGGCCAGATACCAATTTAGGACATGGTTTTTAACATCTGTGTCACCAGCCACTTACTCTTATGCTGTGGGTACAAGGTAATACTTGAAGGCTTTGAATATACTCTCAGGTTCCCCATTACCCATCAGGTTTCCCTTTGCTGTATGGATAAACACAAACAAGTGGAAAAAAAGACTTTGACTCAGACTGGCCCAAAAGTCAGGATAAAGTGTTGGCATCAGGTGCTAACTCTCCTCTGTGAATTAACCAGTGTAGATACAGTCTTTCAGTAGCTGGGGGTCTGAGTGTGAGAGAACGAGATGACTCTTCAGACAGTAATGCTGGCTCCCAAAACATGGCAACTGCCAAAGGAAGGGAGGCAGGACTGTACTGGGTTGTTTCATGGTTAGTGAGACAAACGTGGGAGTGAACTCAAGCTAAGGTCTGCATTCTGAGTGCTAACACCAAAAATACGTGGAAACTGTGGGGAATCCTTCATTTTGGCTATGACATGAGAAACCTTAGGATACACCTGGGTCTGTTTTCTGAGACCCAAGTGTCATTCACTGCTGAGTGAGCTAAACAAGCCCAGAGATATGACAGGAGGAATGACACCAATGGCCATTCAGAGAGCCCAGCTGGGGGAAGCAGAATTGATAAAGATGATCTTCACTAAAAGTGACACCTGTTAAATTGCTAGTTATTGACAGGGATTCATAAAGCATGCCAAATGCAAAAGAATTAGACTTTCATTTTATTATTACCAGTCTATTTTGACTCCAGGAGGTGGGGGTTGCACGTGGGACATGGGCAGTGCTGGAGGTCAGACAAGAAGGCTCAGAAACACCAAATGTCAGAGAAGAAGAGAGGGAAGCAAGGTAAGGATAAAGGGAGTCTCAGTGAGCCATAGAGATAAAAACCAGGCCGGCAATTCCTTAGGCAAACGAATGAAGCACTGAATCATTTAATGTGAAATTGCGGTTGGAGTTACTGAAAGGAGTCTAGGGGGCAAGGCAGAAAATCACTAGCAGAAATTAATCATCCACTGCTTTCAACACTAAAAATTATACTGACCTACACAAACCAAAAAGGCCACAGAAGAAGCCAGAAAGACTGCTCTGGGGCCTGAGGGTTCCTGAGGGGGGCTGCTGTCCTGGCAGGAAGAGGAAAGCTGCCACTGGGGTGGGGGTTGGTCTTTGATGCTCTGGAGGAAACAATGATATCACAGATCTGGGTGTAGCTGAGAGAGGAGAGGTTCCTGTACACAAATGGGAAGAGAAGGTCAGTACTAATAGGGGCCCACCACCCCTTTGTGAGTAACGTAATTGTGATGAGCTCAGCTTCTGGCAAGGGGAGCTGTTTGCTTTGGCCCCAGGAGTTCCCCTGCAGAACCCTGTGGGTCGAGAAAAGGCACGCACTGTGCAGCCTGGGGGACAGGCTGACCATGCCAGAAGGCACCATAACCCCAGGAGCTGGGCAAGATAGGACATCACTATCTCCACAGGGGTTGGAGCCCAAGGCTGACCTGTGCCTTCCAGCACATACAACCTTAGGTTTTTGGACTGTAGCACATCCAACATCTGCTCATATCAGACTTTCCCCAAGAGTGTTTGAAGTCAGACACAGCGGGTGACACTCCACTGTCATAGAAGAAATGTCCCTGTATCCATACATGTTCTAGAATGATATAAAACACAGAATGTATGCAGATTAAAGATGGCTACAAATTCTTTGACATTCTTTTGAGGGATGGAAAAGTGTTTTCTCCTTCTTTTGAATCTGGAGGTGGCCTGTGACTGCCTTTCCAGTAGAATGTGGCAGAAGTGACACTATGCCAATTATGAGCTTTTATGAGAGCAGGTAGCTTTCACCTTGGTCTCTCAGAATACACTCTCTTGGAGTCGTGAGCTATATAAGTGTTTTGACTACCCTGAAACCACCATGCTTTGAGGAAGTCCAAGTAAGCAACATGGAGAAACTGTGTGAGAAAGGGAGAGAAGGCAGAGCAAAAGGAGGAGGAGGAGGAGGAGAGAGAAGGAGAGGAGATTGCCTCTCAGACATTCCTGCCCACAGCCACTCAGGCTATCCCTGAAGATGAGACTTCAGACATTGTAGAGCAGAATGGGCTGTCTGCTTGTGTCCTTTTTGAATTCTGATCAATAGAATCTTGAGATGCCCAGGAAAGCAAATGGGGTATTGTCTTAGTTTCCTAGGGCTGCCATACAAAGGAGTACAAACTATATGGCTTGAAACAAAATAATTTATTATCTCACAGTTCTGGAGGCCAGAAGTCCAAAATCTGGGTGCTTGTAGTTCCACGCTCCTTCTGAGACTCTGGGTAGAATCCTTCTTTGCCTCTTCCTAGCTTCTGGGGTGACTATCAATGCTTGGCATTCCTTGGATAGTAGTTACATCACTTCAATATCTTCTGTTATTACATGGCATTCATCTTGTGTGTCTCTGTCTCTTTTCCTCTTTATATGAAGACACTGGTTGTATTGGATTAAGGGCTTACCCGACTCCAGTATGACCTCATCTCAATTAATTACATCTGCAATGACTCTGTTTCCAAATAAGGCCATATTCTGAGGTACCAGAGGTCAGAATTTTAACATATTTTGGAAGGGACACAATAAAAGCCATACAGATATGATGGACAAGTGAGAGGATCAGCTGGCAGCCAAAGGCTGTTCTCTTGGAGAACACCTTTGCCTCTAGCAGAGCTAAATAATTTGTTGTTTTCTATTCCAGTTTTAGCTTTTACTCTGGTTTGTAATTCAAGAAGTGAAAACGTTCAACATTCTAATGAGACATTTATTTACAACTTTAATTGGAAATGTTTCATCAATATACTTCAGGCATATTTATATTGGTAAGGCTAGGAAAGATCAGTCCATGTTGTTGCTTGTAACAGCATCTTATAAAAAACTGAGCAACCCTATGAGAATATGGGCATTTCCCCCGCAACTGCCCTGGCCGCCCGCACACAGATTCACAAAGCTCAGAGTGTTCTCTAAGAAATAAGGCTCAGTCACAGACCTTTCACACTGCTGAGGCTAGTAGAAACCGCATGGCAGTGTAGGCATGAGGATAGGCAGGTACTGGAGAAGTCTGGAAGCAAGAGCCAGGTGGGCACCATCTATTCAGTCACCCCCATGCTTATTCAATACCCTTGCATCAAGCCATAGCAGCAGCGTTGTGACCGGTAACTGAGTACTACTCTGTGAACCAGGAACTACCCAACAATAGCTCCAGTCGTTATCAGGAAGGGATTTTCAGCAGCCAGGAATGTTTAGGGAGGTAGAAAGTGAAGTAGAGAATGATCCAGATTAGAGAATCAACCAGGACAGTGATTGCAAGCCTTGGAGGAGATGGTGGTGGGTAGAGAGTGGAGATGGTGGAAACAAGATAGATTTATTGTTACTATTGACAGTTCCCTCTAGATCTTCAGATGAATCATGCTGACTTCACATTTTAGGTGGGCTTGCCCAGTGGTTAATTACTGTTTAAACTTTGGTGCCCAACCACTTAGAGTTTGAACCCCAGCTTTGTCCCTTACCTGCTCTGTTAGTTTGCTAGGACTGTCATAACAAACTACCACAGACTGGGTTGCTTAAAGAACAGAAATCTATTTTTCTCACAGTTCTAGAGGCTAGAAGTCCAAGATGAAGGTTTCAGCAGGATTGGTTTCTCCCGAGGCCTCCTTCCTTGGCTTGCAGATGGCTGCCTTCTCTCTGTGTCCTCACATGGTCTTTCTTCTGTGTGCACACATCCTTAGTGTCTCTTTGTGTCCAAATTTCCTCTTCTTATAAAGACAGCAGTAAGGTTGGATTAGTACCCACCCTAAGAGCCTCATTTTAAAGACCTTGTCTCCAAATAGTCATATTCTGAGATACTGGGAGTTAGGACTTCAGCATATGAATTTGAAGGGGTGCACAATTCAACTCATAGCACCTGCTGTCCAGGATTGGTAGATTACTTTCTCTTGCCAAGGCAGCTCCTGTGCAACTGGAAAGATGTGAATAACTAACATGTATCAAATGTTTTCTATGTTTTAAATACTTTACATTCATTATCTCACTTAATTCTCACAATAGCCATATAAGGTTGGTATTATTATAATACTAAATGAAAATACAGGATGCCCAGTTAAATTTGAATATGAGATAAGAAATGAATGCTTTTTTTTTACTGTATATCCCATGCAATATTTGAGACATACTAAAAATTATTGTTTATTGGAAATAAGGATTTAGTCAAGTGTCCTGTAATTTGTCTGACAACCTTATCCCTTTAAATCAGAATAGTAAAAAGGGTCAGGAGTACTCCCTTGGGAGAAGGCCTGAGTGTCTTTTCTTTCCCTTCTTCCTATGTGAAAGTTCTTTTTTCTACTGCAGTGCCAAGCTAAGGTCTCCTGGAAGGCAGCCTAGATGAGTGCAGTTCTCAATTTTGGAAGGGATTTGCTTTCTCTCTCTCTTTAGTTTCTCCTCTGTCACTGGCTGGTGTTGGTATGAATAAGCTGTTCCTTACATTTCAATGATAAGATCAGAGATTCTGCTACTGAGATCTACTTAGCGTAGGAAAAAAAAACACAAAACTCCTCCCTATTACCTAGCTTTGTTCATCTAAGTCTTTCAGTCAGTTTTGAACCCAGTCTTAGCTAAAAGTAAAATGTTGTTTTATTTTGCGTTTTTTTCATTTGGAGGCTTAGTTTGGGGAGTTGGAGTAAAGGTTTAAGGAAAATTATTCAAAACTTGGAAATATGCAAAAGGATTACTCTATGACTTTTCAATGTCATCTAAGGCCATATTACTCTGTGGTGTGCTGACCAGCAGTGTCACCTGGGAACTAGTTAAAGTGCAAATTCTCAAGCCCAGCCCAAGGCCTTCTGAATCAGAATTTCTGGGGGCAGGGTACAGAAATCTGTGTATTTTCATACAGTATGAGAAGCATTGATCTAGATTCTAGAGAAGCTTGTCTAGGGATCTTCTCTCACTCTAGAGCAATGCAACATAGTTTGTACCACTGGTTTGGGCTCAGACCTTTTACAAAACTAGTAAGATGGTGATGATTTTATTTTCTGTCCAGTAGAGAAGACAATCCTAAATATTATGGTTTTACTGCTCTCCTGGATATTAACCAGTTTTATATCTGAATTTGCAATCTTACCTCAGCACTCTTCTTCCTGTACTGACTACAGAAGTCTTATTTTCTCATATTCTCTTTTGATCCAGCATTGTCATCCTCCGGGTTCCCTCATTAATGAATTGAATAAAACTTTGACATGTGCTTACTTACTTATCTATATGAAAATTAGGTTTTAAGTATTTTGTGAATTATACTTTGACAGAAGGATAATTGAGGGAAGACAGGAGTCATCTCTTCTTCAGAATCCTGGGTCAAATACTGTCATAACACTTTCTGTCTCAATCAGAGTCTACTTGTTACAAACAACAGAAGCCAGTTCAAATTAGTGTAAATAAGAAAGAATTTATTGAAAGCCTATAGTCATCTCATGGTACTCATTTGTAAGAAGAATGGCTAGGCTTCCAAAGGAGTGGAAAACTGTCAGGTAGTTTCTTATATTCTCTCTCTCCAAATGCTCCCTGGCCCCTGATTTCCTCCAGATGTGAGGACTACTCTCTGGCTTCTTAATAGACCAGTTTTCCTGTTTACTTATCAGCATGAATGTGCCGTAAAATGGATGTGAATGATCTTCCAGTCCTAGAATCTGATTTCTCTCTGACAAACCAATAAACCAGCTGGATTTGGGTCGCATACCCACACAGTTTAAGGAGGGGTAAGGATCACATCTGTCAGCTTGCCCATTCACCAGAAGCTGAGATTAGAGCAGATATTCTAAGAAGCATCAGTGGGCAGGGGTGACAAATTTATTTCTGGTGCCCTACCCTTTAATAGGACTGTATTAGAGATTAAAGAGAAAGATGATGAAAGAGGTCTTCTTCCCAGGGTTTCCTGCCTTGGCATGGAAATGGTCTAGGGACCACTTTAGCCTAACAAACAGGAAAGCCTCTTGGCTTCTGAAATGAGCAGGGTGAAAGCTAAAGAAGGAAAGGCTAATTTTCAATTAAATCTCTGAAATGAAACCTAATAAAAACCCATTTTTAGGGGTTAACACTTAGTCAATTGATCTTTGAGAAAATCATGTCATATTGGCATGCATTTTCAGCCAAACATTTAAATTAGAATAAAACTGGCTAATGTAACAAATACATCCCTAAATTCCATTGGCGTAGAAGAAGAGAAGTTTATTTTTCCACCCACAGTAGTATGAGTATTCTTGGTCAGTGGGCAGGCATCCCCCAGTTTGTTTAGGTCTTTAAATTTTTTTTGTCAGTAATACTTTGTACATTCTTTGTTAAATTCATAGATACTGGATGACTTGGATACTATTTTGAGAATTATCTTTTTAAAAATTCCATTTTATAAAATATTGATCTTGATATGTTTATCTAGAAAAGTGGCTAAATTCATTTATTCATTTTAATAATTTATAGGTACATCCTTTTGTATTTTCTATGTATGCAACCATATTGTCAACATATTTTTATTTCTCCTTTTCTAATTCTTATGTCTTTTACTTCTTTTTCTTCTCTTATTGCACTGTCTAGGTCCTCCAGTATAATGTTTTGTAGATGGGATGTCAGCAAGTATCCTTGCTAATCCCAGTCTTGGGGAGAAGATTTTAGTATTTTACCATTAAGTATTATATCAGTCAGGGTCAGTTAGAATACAGAAACCATACCAGTTATTTTAAGAGCGAGAATTTAATTTAAAGAATTTGCACTCATATCTTGGAGAACAGGCAAAAAGGAGACACTAGGTAACACAGAGGTTGTAACCACAGGAAGCAACTACTACCCTGATGCTAGAAAAAGAAATGGAAGAAGTTCATATTAGTAAAACTTAAAAGCTTAGGTGAGGGCCGGCTGAGTGGCGCAGTGGTTGAGCGCTGGCTTGGGAAGCCAGTCGCCCCGGTTCGGGTCCTGCATATGAGGGCCAGTGACACTGTCCTCAAAAAAACAAACAAACAAAACAAAACAAAACAAAGCTTAGGTGAGGGTCTCCATGGATTTGGATTGTAGGACACTGCTTGAGAATCTTGAATAGGGCCCCTTGGATCTGGTATTCAGACCTGTGTGAAGTGGATAACGTCAGCCGGTATTGTTATCTCCATGGAGGCTTGGCAAGACAGATTCTGGAAGCAGGAAAATACTGCAAGTAGGAAACAAGCATTGCTACTAGAAACAACTGTCACTGCCAGGGTGAAGAACTTCAGATGCATTAATACAAACAGAAAGGGGAAGATATAAAGTAGAAAGACCCTTTCCCCTTCAGCCTTGCAGCCTCTCTCTCCTGCTATCTGTTGGAAGAGCCTCTGTTGGAAGAGGGATCTTGCCTGCAAAGCGAAAACTGAATTGCAGAGTCCAGCCCTGAGAAATACAAAGTGAAGTAAAGAAGGGTGTAAAGCTTCAAAATTATCAAATAGCTCGACAATCTAAAAACAATGATGGCACTTGTTGTAGGCTTTTTGTATATACCTTTATCAGATAAATTCACTTTATAGGAAATTCATATCTATACCTAGTTATTGAGTTTTTATAATGAATGAGTGTTGATTTTTATTCAACGATTTCTCTGTATCAATTGGCATGAACATATAATTTTTCTCCTTTATTCTGTCAGTGTAGTGAATTACAAGGATTTATTTAGAATGTGAAATCAACCTTCCAATCCTGAAGTAAATCTGACTTGATTATGTTGTATTATACATTTTACCTATTGCTGGATTGGATTTGCTAATATTATGTTTACATTATGAGAGTGATTTTGTCTCTAATTGTTCTCTTGTCAGCTTGGGTATCAAGGTTATCCTGGCCTCATGACGCAGGTTGTCCTATATCAAATTAATTTTATTTGTTAAATGATTAAAAATATTTATTGGTGAAGCCATTGGGGCCCTGTGTGTGTGTGTGTGTGTGTGTGTGTGTGTGTGTGTGTGTGTGTGTGTGTGTTTTAGTTGAAGGTTTTTATTATGGACTCCATTTCTTTAATAGATAATAGGGCCACTTATTTATATTCCTCTATTTCTTTTTGGGTAAGTTAGTAAGTTAAACTTTTCAAGGACTTTGTCAATTTCATCCAAATTTCCACTTATACTGGCATAAATTTTTCATAATATACTCTCATTACCTTTCAAATGTCTCTATACTATCTGTAGTGTTGTCTCTCTCTTCATTCTTGATATTGGTGATCTCTTTTCTCTTTTTTTCCCCCTTCAATGTTGCTATGGGTTTGTAGAGTTTATAAAGTTATATTCAAAGAATCATTTGCTTATGTAAGTTTTCTCTATTGTATGTTTGTTTTCTGTTTCATTAACTTCTCCTTATGGCTTCAGGAAAATTCTTGAGATGGATATTTAGGTCATTAAATTTCAGCCTTTCTTCTTTTCCAATATATGCATTCAAGACTATATATTTCTCTGTAAACACAGCATTAGCTGTATCTCACAAGTTTTGATATATTTTTTTTTATTAATCAGTTAAAAGTTATTTTCCAATTTCTATGTTTATTTCTCCTTGACCCGATAGGCTATTTAAAAATACTTTTTAAATTTCTAAACATCTAGAGATATTCTAATTATATTTTTATTGATTTATAGTTTGCTTGTGCTGCAGTCAGAAAATATATTCTGTGTACTTTCAATTCTTCAAAATGTATTGAGATTTGCCTTTCAGCCTAGCTTATATCAATTTGGTCTGACAATTATTTCAAGAACTCATCCTAGAAAAAGTGCTACATGCCTCATTGCTGAATATCACTATGGTCACTTTGGAAATATATGAACCAACACCAGCACCTAGTCCACCCTTCAAAGCAATTTTGGAACTCTTTTTCTGGAATGGCCATCAGAGCTGTTGTCGTATTACCCTTGATGTCCTGAATGTCATCAAAATGCCTTTCTTTCAATATTTCCTTTATCTTTGGGTAAAGAAAGAAGTCATAGGGCCGGCCGAGTGGCGCGGTGGTTAAGCGCTGGCTTGGGAAGCCAGCGGCCCCGGTTCGGTCCCACATATGAAGGCCAGTGACACTGCCCTCAAAAAAAAACACACAAAAAAACCAACCAAGAAGTCATTGGGGGTCAGATTAGGTGAGTAGGGAGGGTGTTCCAATACAGTTATTTGTTTACTGGCTCCCTCACAGAGAGTGCCGTGTGAATTGGTGCTTTATCGTGATGCAAAAACCATGTAAAGTTCAGGTTGTTTTTGTCTAACTTTTTCACACAGCCTTTTCAGCACTTCCAAATAGTAAACTTGGTTAAATGTTTGCCCAGTTAGTACAAATTCATAGTGAATAATTCCTCTGATATCAAAAAGGGTTAGCAACATCATTTTGACTCTTGATTTGGACTGATGGAACTGTTTTGGTCGTGGAGAATTGGTTGACTTCCATTGTGCACTTCGACACTTTGTTTCAGGGTCGTATTGGTTTCATCACCATGTTTCATCACCAGTGATAACATGGCCCAAAACATCGTCTTGCCTCTCCAAAGGTCTTGGCAAACTTTGACTCTCCTTTACTTTTGTTCATCAGTGAGCTCCTTCAGGACCATTTTTGCACACACCTTTCTCATGCCAAGATTTTCCAATTTCTCTATTGATATTTATTTGGTCTGCTATGCTTCTCACAGTCAGCGATGATTTTGATGCACAATTAGATGAACATTTTTGCAATGTTTTCACCAGTTCTACTCATTATTGGCCGCCCTGAGCTCTCTTCATCAGTGACGTGTTCCCACCGCTCAGAAAAATGTTTAATCCTTTTTTACACTGCCATTTTCTTCATGGCATTATCCCCATAAACTTGGACTAACATGTCCCTGATTTCACTTCCACTGTTGCCAAGTTTAACAAGAAATCGCATGTTTGTTTGTTGCTCTAATTCAATCAAGCTCAGACATTCTCGCAATGGCACACAAAAACATGCTACAATAATGAGTGCCATTCAGCAAGACACTGACACATGTCGACATGAACACAGTTGTGAGACACCGATATACCAAGGTTATGAAACCTTATTGAGCTATTTGTACAGTGCTGCTAATGTAAGTGCATGGTGGCAAGTTTGCGAACTTAATTGTCAGACCTTCATATGCACTTGAAAAATAAATATAGTCCAAACTTTTGGGGTGGAGTGTTTTATATGGAACATTTAAGTCAGGTTTGTTAATTGTGTTTTTTAAATCTTTCATATCTTTACTGATTCATTGTATATTTGTTCTATTAAAATATCACTGTGATTGTAAATTATTTTATTTATCTTTTAGGTTTTTAAATTTTGCCTTTTTATTTTGAGGCTATGTTGTTAAATGTATACACATTTAGAATTATTATATCTTTTAAGTGGATTGACACTTTTTTTATTGGGGGAGGGGAACAGCATTGGGGAGTCAGGGAAAGGGAACAGATAAATTGCTGTCCTTTGGTTCTTCAGTCTAGCTGTGGAGGACTTCGCTTCACTGGTATTATCATTGCGCTCTTCCCAGGTGAGGCAGATCGGTCACCGGCCACTGGACAGCTGCTCATGGCGGCTCTTGGCAGCTCACACCAGCTGCCGGCAGCTCACGGCAGCCCAGCTCCAGGTTGAGCTGTTGTTCACCATCTTAGCTATTAGAGGGCAGTGTCACTGGCCCTCAAGTGCGATCCGAACTGGGGCCCTGCTGCTCAGAGTTGGTGTCTCAAGCCAGCTTATAACCAACATGCAACTCGGCCAGCCCAGATTGACACTTTTATTATTATAAAATGTCCCTGTTTATCTCTGATAATCTTTTTGCCTTAAAGTTTAACATTGTTTGACATTAATAAAGTCATGCATGCTTCATTTGTTTATTTATAGTTTAATGTTTGCAGGGTATATCTTTTTCTGTACTTTTACCCTTGAATTTGTTCTTCCACTTAATGTGTATCTGTTGTCATCAGCATGTAATTGTCTTTTCTTTTAGAATACAGCTTGACAAGTTTTTAAATAAAACATTTCATATATTCACAATTAATATAATTATTCATATATTTGTATTATTTGACTTGTATCTCTTACTATTTGTTTTCTGTTTGTCTCATATGCCATTTTTTCCTTTTTTATTTTCTTTCTTGTTTACCTATGGCCAAACCAGGTATATTTTAAAATTATTTTATTCCTCATTAGTTTATTAGTTATGCATTTTCACTATTCTATTAATAATTACTCTATTGACTACAACACATTATCCTGATTTATTAGAACATATTATCACTTTTCAGAGAATGTTGGAAATGTAGTACCCTTTAATTATTTTTAACCCTCCCTACTTTTCCTATTTTTAATGCATTTTGATTAAACATATATTTAAAATTGAACAAAGCATTATTGTTATTCTTTTTTTCCTGTCAATTTTTGTTTATATTTATCCATATAATTACTCTTCCCATTCATCTTCAGTCTTTCCTGCATTTGCATGTTCTATCTAGTATAATTCTCCTCTGCTCAAGAATTCTCTTTAGTATTTCTTTTAGAGTGGTCTTCTGACAACAGTCTCTGTCTCTCTCACTTTCTCTTTCTATCTCTCTGCCTGAAAATCTTTGTATCTTGCTTTTATTTTTGACGGATATTTTCACTGGATGTTGGCAGTTATTTTCGTTTGGTATTTTGAAGATGTCACTGCATTGCCTTCTGGCTTCCATTTGATTCTATTGTGTAGTCAGCTATAATTTATTTTCTTGGATATTGAACATAGTTATTTTAAAGTCTATATCTGATAACACTAACACCTATAGCATTTGTTCCCCCAGAAGTGTAAGCATCCTAAAGATTCTGCTTAGCTGTTGCTTTGTGTATAGTATAAATTGAAAATCAGCAAATTCCTCAGTGAGGAATATTGGGCCCACTTATCTATAGTTTCTTTTTTCCAGAATCTTACGACTTTAGCTACTGGTTTACTGGTCACCTAAAACTCCAACTTTTATTAGCCCCATGAAACTACCAAAAGATCCAAAAAGCTACTTTCTGCTTGGCCTCTTGACCCCACTGTATTTACAAATTGGCAGTGGAGAAGTTTAGGCTCACTGAAGTGCCCTCCTCCTCTCTCTGGGGTCTTCGCCTATCAATTTTTGGCTGCCTTGATTGATTGATAATATCTTTAAGCAACTGTTTTTAAATATTTTATTAAGCTTTATAATTGTTCAAAGCAGGAGGGGCGGTCTGATAAAGGACACTCTATCATAGGTGGAAGTGGAAGTCCTCCCTAATCCATTTTTCAACAATTAAGGTTTTTAAATTTATGCAAGTGCAGGTTCAAATCAATGATGAAAGGTACATTTTTGATGTATGCCTCCAGGCATGACAACTTAAAATATAATAAAACAGTATGTGCAACAGCATTTTCTTTTTTTGGAGGGGGATGTAATGGGTGCACAGAGTTAGAGTTTTATGCTACTAAGAAAATGGCAGGGATGACTTTTCATCAGAAGACCATTTCCTAAATCACTTTGGGGAACACAAATGCTCTGTGCAGTTTTAACAGGTGTTCTGTACAAAAAGATTTTTTTTTTTTGTTAAATTACTTTCAGAAGTGATAGTTAAACAGAATTTTTTCTTTCACAGTGTCTCTGAGCCTTGGGTGTGTTATATGCTTTGTAAGTCTCCAAGAGGGAATAATAGTATGCTGAATTCCCTAAATACATTTGATCAAAGAACACTTGGGGGGGCAACTCATAGTGAAACTATTATTCTACATAATATAGTTTGGGAGACATTGGTTTAAGAGGAAAGAACGAGGGGCAGAAGTTAGATTTTCTCTGGCCCTGACTGACATTTATTAGCTGCATGATCTATTATATAACGTTGCCTCTCTGATCGTTAATTTCTTGATTTATAAAATAAAGAGCCTTCATTTCAGATAGCTAAAGTCTAAGCTTTTCTTTTCTATGATATTTCCAAGCATATTGCCTGTATCACACAGTATTCTCCCACACCCAACTTTCCTTAGTGCCTATTCCTTTGTACTTCACAATGAAGCCCTAAAGTGGTGGTTTGATTATTGAAATGGGTATATTATTATATCTTTGAATCTGAGTCAAAACATTAAAGAGAAAATGTCTCACCTATTAAAGTATATAATACAGTAACTTGTAAAAGCACAGGGTGACATGGTTTTACTTACTGAGAAAAACAAGAGGGTTTATGATGTTTTATGTAGATCGGGTTGCTGATCCTGGTGAACCTAATCTTAGTTTTTTTCATAGACTCATAAGAAAAAGAGACAGGAGAAAACTCAGGGTAAGTATAAGGTGAGGAACTTCCTTCCTCTGATCTGAGACTGCAGAGGAAATTACTTGTCTCAAGACTTTGTGCTATTCAGAGGAAAAAGAACTCCTTTCAAAATTTTTAGTCATAAGCTGGACCTCATGCTAATTTGAAGCCTGAATTCACATAGAATTGGCAACTCAAAAAACACGGAATGAAGAATTTAATTTAAAGTTAGACTTAAAATGGCAGTGCCTCCAGGAGGATTCATTGGTAGAAGCCAATGTAAATCATCTTTGGAGGAACCCAATTTTCCAGGCCTTGAACAATCACAAGGAGACAAAGACCTACAGATGAAATAGACTTCAGAAACAGACCTATAAATACTCTAGATACTCTTAATTATAATGAATGTAAGAAAAGCTTGAAAATAAGAACATTGGAAAGAACCTATAAAGAACAGGCAAGCAAATTTAAAATAATAAAATAGAACTCAAAATGATAGATAAATATAATAATTGAAATTAACATACAAATTATATGTGTTTAATAATATATTAGATATGGCTGGACATTAGATATTCTCAATAGGAAGACTCATTAGATATTAACAATAAGAGACTTCATTAATCAAAGAATCTACCAAAAGTACTCCAACAGCAAACATCATAAGTAATGAAGAAGTATTGAAAATAGTCCCTTTAATATCAGGAATAAGACTAGAGGGCTTACCATCTCCACTTCTATTTCATGTGGTAGTAGTTGTCTAAACTAGTTCAGTAAAGGGAAGAAATGAGATCAAAATGGATGGATCCTAAGAGTTATACTAACAGAATATTATATTGTCTGTATAGAAAATTCAAAGGAATCTATAGATAAATTATTAGAGTTTAAAAAAAATTTAGCAAAATGGCTGGATAAATAAAAGCAAGAGCAAAAACAACAAAGCAATTGAATTTATACTGATCAGCAATATATTTTAAAAAATGAAATAGGAAAATCATAAAAGCAACCTAAAAATAAGAGGTACCAAATAATAAATCCAAAAACTACAGAGGGTCCCAAAAAATTCACACACATTTTAAGACAGGAATAAACTGTGTTAAACTTTTAATACAATGAATAACACTAGCATTCATTTGATTAATGCCATCTTTTGAGCGAACGTCATACTACACGTTGCTAACATAATTCAATTCAGCTTTGAAAAGTAATACATAGATAACATCTCTTAAAATGTGCACTTCTTTTGGCACCCCCGGTATACACAAAGATTTAGTGGAAAATAAAAATGTATTGAGGGCCGGCCGAGTGACGCAGTGGTTAAGCACTGGCTTGGGATGCCAGTGGCCCCAGTTTGGGTCCCACATATGAGGGACAGTGATACTGCCCTCTTAAAAAAGAATGTATTGAAAGATAGTTAAAAGATCTAAAAATGGATATGGATGTGGATACGAATACACACACACACACACACACACACACACACACACACAACCAGCTTGGGTCTGGGTGTCATATTGGCAATACCAAGCCTGGCCATGGTATCCATTAAAAGGTTGCAAATAACACTGAATTCTGGCTGGAAAGGCTGCTAGGATTTGGGGGTAAGTCTTGAGAAGTTAAACACCTCATTTATATTGTGTTAGTTTAGCCTTTGAGCTATTCAAACCCCAAGATCTTATAGAATACTAGGCAGCATCCAGGCACTAAATCTAGCTGGAGGAAAGTGGCTCTTTCTTTTCTAATAGAGAAAGAGATGCTTGGTCTTGGACAAATAGAAAATGATTTTGGAAGAGACACTTTATGTTAATAGCAGGTCTCCTTAGTCTTATGGCTTGCTATAACAAGGCTGAATTACTTTCAACAACCTTCAAAACTTGAAGGCTTAGTCTTTACCTTCAATTACTGTCAGATCAGGCTTTATCAGGCTCCAGGTGCTTTGCTTCAAGCCATCCGTTGAAAAGAAATCATACTTCAGGAATGAAAAGGGGGCCAGCACAAGTACTAATTTAGTGAAATGTGGCCATTGTCACAGGAGTACACAAGCCTGGTTAAGGGTATGAAAGTCCTCTGGCGCCTCTGAATCCTTTTCCTATGTCGAAGTTATAAGCGTGTTATTATTACCCATTGAAAATCAACGGGGAAAAAAGCCAGGAGCCCAAAGCCCATTCAGACTAATCATCTCAGTGCATTTAATCACACAACTGTCAGCCTTAGTGTAATCACAGCCAGCACAGGCAGTAAATGGCATTTCAAAAATGTTACTGTCAGGTCCTGCCTCCTTCCAGCCTCTGTGGCTTCCTTCCTTCCACAGCTGCCATGATTTGACCCCCACCAGCAGGTTCAGCCCCACAACATTTTCTAGGAAAAGGTCTGTAAATATGTGTGCCACTACTTCCCACTTTCTTACCTAAGACAGACATCACTAATGGATCTCCACCCTCATTTCTGTTAAGCCCAGATGCTGCAGCCTTAGAATCCTCCTCACAGTGTTCCAAGCAGCTAAGCCCAATGGCCTCGGATTGGCATGCAGGAGAAAACCTATTTGGCATTCCTGCTCTTGGACCAATCTGGATGTAAAAGAGCCAGTTTCGGACTCCAGCCCTCACATGAAGTCAGCCATTCTGTTTAGTCTGTCCCTGACACTGTTTCTATTTTTACAACTGGGTTCTGCTTCATCTATTCACCCATCCATCTAACAAATATTCACTGAGTGCCTCCTATAGATCAGATACTAAGGCCCAAAGATACAGTGTTTATATTCTAATGGGACTTATATACTAATGGTAGAGACAGATAATAAACAAGCAAACAAACAAGTCACATAGTAATAAATGCCAACAAGAAAACTAAAGCAGGACAAGGGTATGCCAAAACTGATTCAGTTCACAGTTTGAATATGTATAGTTTACTGTACTTCAATTATACCTCAATACAATTAAGGGGGGGGGTAAATTTAGAAGAAAAATGATGGTGAGTGGCATGAAAAGGGAGCAGAATTTCAGGTAGAACGGCCCAGACACTCCCCTCTCAAGTTGCAGCAATTAGCAGAGCCTGGGTGAAGTGAAGGAATGGTACAGGAAGATATCTGGGAAGGAGCATTCCTGGTTGTTCAGGATATTAGGGAATCATTCAATTAATACTCCTCTGTTTTCACATGAGTTTTGGAGAGGTTATATAACGTGTCTAAGATGTATCAGTTAAGGTATAATGAGCTGCAGTGACAGATAACTCCCTACATCTCAGGGTTTTAACACAATAGAAATGTATTTCTTGCTTACCTGAAATCCAGAGCAGGTGTTCCTGACTGGCCAGACCTTTCTTCCAAGTAACGATTCAGAGGCCAAGCCCTGTCCATCTTAGAGTTTTAGTCAATGGCAATTGAAGGGCACAACAGAATGAGGAATTGCACGTGGGAAATTTTTTAAAAGTATTAATTTTTTTTCAGTTACAGTTGCCATTCAATATTACATATTTTATATTAGTTTTGGGTGTTCAGCATAGTGGTTAGACATTTATGTAATTGATGTAGTGATCCCCTGATTAGTCTAGTACCCACCTGGCACTATATATAGTTGTTACTATGTTACTGACTATATCTTAATGCTGTATTGTATAACTCTGACTATTTTGTAACTACCAGTTTGTATTTCTTAATCCCTTCACCCAGCTCCTCAAGCCTTCTCCCTTCTAGCAACCATCAGTTTGTTCTCTGTGTGGGAAATTTTAGTGTACTATTTCAGATCACTTCCATTCACTGTGCATTGGCAAAAATGTAGACATGTGGCCACGACTAACTGCAAAGGATGAGTGCTCCGGAAGAAGAGAATCAGTATGGAATGAGCCCGCAGTTTCCTTCACAGTTACGCAGTGGCTGGGCCAGGATTACAAACCCAGGTCTCTCTACCTCCAGAGTCCTTCTCTTCTGTCTCCCTGATGTGAGCTGTTTTTTAGCTCGCATCTGAGGACTGCCTCCTGCCCCTGCAGCTAAACTTGGCCTTTGTCTCCCAACAGGCTTCTCTTAGCCACTTAACCCCACTGCCTGCCTGTTCCTGAGTGTTGTCTGTTCTCAGACTCCTTTTCTCTGTGTTTTGGTCATGCATCAGTGTGCTGGCTTTCCTGTTTGTGGACGTAGTCCTCCATATTACAAGGTTCTGCCTGCTAATCTGAATACTAATACTGCCTACACCCAGAATACTTCTGCCCCAGCACCTGCTTTGCCCCCATGGGCAGTCTTCCCCCAATATTGCTTGGCTTTGTAGCAATTAAGAAGCTATTCTTAGGGCCAAATGCTGGCACTATATTTGCAAAATCAATGGTTCCAGGATGCATAACTGGTAGACCATTATGTTTAAAGGAAAGGTACTTATGGCACTTTTTGTAGACTAAAAGGCATCAACCCTAACAATGAAATGAATTGAAAATCATCAGAACCATAGTATGTGGAGACTCAAGTCAAAAGGACATGAGTGAATGGAGTTTTAGATGATAATCATTGTACATATCCAAGATCACAAAAAACTTGGGGTGTGGAAGAGATGGTTTAGGGAAACCCCCTGCCATGCCCAGAAAGCGGTTCAAAGTATATGTGTCACTGATGACAGGCTGATGATCTCATCTTTGCATGTAAAAGAGAAGACACAAAAACATATAACAACACATTTCAATGCATTCTCAACTAAATTCACATTTTATAGTATGGTTTTATTCTCATAATTTTAGCATGGCATATAGCACTTTCTTTATACACATTTTTAAAATGAAGAATGACTTAGAAATGCATGAATGAATGAAACAGTGAGATAGAAACCAAACTTCCCCAATTCTTAATATTTGTGTATAGATGAATATATGAGCAACAAATACAAAGATTGAGAATTTGTGAAGACAATTTATTGTCACAATGTAATAAACCTTTAATAAGGTTTATGTTATATACACATGGGAATATATAACTAATAAGATATAAATGTTAAGCAATTCCAGAGATGGTGTCAGTGGAAGATCCAGCTCACTCCCCAAGGTTCTCCCTGTCGTGTGGGGTTTGTGGAGTCTGACCCTTCACACTCAGACTAATGTATGGGAAGATACTCCATTCATGCAAGGTCTTTGAGAGAATGCCCCAGAAAGGAAAAGAGAAAAGAATAAAAGAAAAAAAAATAGGTAAGGAAAGAAAAGGAAAAGAAAAACACAAGAAAAACCAAGAGAAAAGCCTAGACTTTCTTAACTCTGGTTCACATGTGCAAGTGGGTGTACACACACACACGCACACACAGACACACACACACACACACACACACACACACACACCCCTCTCTTCCAAGGCACTGACTATTTCTGTGGTCATTCTCCTTTCCCTGGCTCATCCCTGGGATGATCTGGTTTGGTTTTATTTGGATGTGAAGAATCTGGAAGAAGAGGCCAAGGATACAAAAACAAATAGGTCCTTTTTCATGGTGATACTCAGATGGTCCTGTGCATTTTCATCTCCTCAAGGTGTTTTGGTCGCTCTTTCAACTTGTGGCTGCAGGGACTATTATCCTGTCATGACAGATAAGCAAGTAAGGCCCAAAGAGGCAGTGGATTTCTCCCCGCTCTCTCACCCCCCACACCTATCCTGGGAATCTATCTAGTTGAAGCGTCCTCTGAATCTCTCCTGTCCTCATCATGCTTCATCCTGCCTTAGCTCGGGCTCTGCTTGCCTCTTCTTGGACTACAGCCATGGTGGGAGCCCGTGGACCATGCATGCATCAGCTGGCTGCTGCTAAGCTGTGGGAGTTCCTTCCGTTCTCTGTGCCCAGTTCTCACAGCTTTCAAGGATCATTGATGAGATTACAGAAGATGTGAACATGCGCATCTCCAAAATGGCCTCAGAGAGTGAGCCCATCTCACTCTCCTTTTCTGTCTAGTGCGCTCTCCACACTGATGCCACAGCAATCTTTCTGAAATGTAAACCCAATCAAGTTATTTTCTTTTCAGTACCCCTCCCATTCTCTCTCTATGCGATAGAGACCAGACTTTTTATCATGGCTTTTAAGCCCTTCCTGACTTGGCTCCTCCAACTTTTCTGGCCTAATCTGTCATTCTGTCAAATACTGCTTTGCCACTAACAGTATAAAATTACACAAACTTCTCCCTGAATGCATGATTTCCCATTAACCCAAGACTTTTCATGCACTACTACTCCCGCGTGGAATTGTTCCCCCTCTATTGTCCATTTGGTGAACTCTTATAGAATCAGAACAAATAGGCCATATTCTGCAGAAACTCTCAAGTGCTCATGCTGGCAGGCTGTCTCCTTCACGGGCCTATCTCACTGTGCACCCCTGCCTCCAGGACAGCGAATGCCATCCTGCATTGTTCTGTTAGTTCACTTGTCTCTGTCCCAGGCTGGGAGCTCTCTAAGAGTGGCTGCCTCATCAGACTCTTCTGGGTAGCACACACTTGGGACTAACTGATGTTAAATAATAAGACTGAGTTGCTTAGGCTCATATAGCTGGTTAATGCATAGTGAGAAGAGTACAGACTTATGATAGTTTGACTTACTATTTTTCAACTGTACAGCGGTGCAAAAGCAATATGCATTCAGTAAAAACCCTATTTCAAACTTTAAATTTTGATTTTTTTCTGGGTTAGCAATATGTAATACAATACTCTCTCATGATGCTGGGCAGCAGCAGCAAATGGAAGCTCCCAATCAGGCATGCAATCGGGGGTAAACAACAGATACTCTACAGCGTAATGCTGCCCATATTTTTCTGATAGTGTGTTCTGAGCACATTTAAGGTAGGCAGGGCTAAGCTATGATATTCAGTAGATGTATTAAATGCATTTATTACTGACTATATTTTCATATTACACCAGGTTTATCAGGACATAACCCCATTGTAAGGTTGAGGAGCATCTGTATTCAGTTTCCTTTCTGTTATGGGTTGATTGTGTCATGCAAAAAACCATATGTTGAAGTACTAACTCCTAGCACCTCAGAATATAACTTTGTTTGCAAATAAGATTGTCGCATGTGTAATTAGTTAAGATGAAGTCATGCTAGGTTAGGATGGGCTCCTAATCCAATATAATTGGTGTCCTTATATGACAAGGAGAAAGGACAGAGACAGACACACACAGGACATGCAATATCAGAGGCAGAGATGGGAGTGGCATCTACAAGCCAAGCCTGCCAAGGATTTCTGGGAACTCCTAGAAGCTGGAAGAGACTAGGAAGGATTCTTCCCTAGAGCCATTGCAGAGAACAAGGTCCTGCTGACACCTTGATTTCAGACTGCCAGCCTCCAGAACTGTGGGACCATACATTTCTGTTGTTTTATAGCATTTAGTTTGTGGTGCTTTGTTACAGCAGCCCTACAAAACTAGTACGCTTTCCATCAGACCATATGGCCAATCCTTATCCTTCACATTGAATAATGACCTGGCTGATTGTCTCCCAGGCTTCACACAGGGATGACATAAAGGCCAGGATTCAGGTGACACAAGGACCATGAATCTCATAAAGCTTAAGCTTCAAGAACCGGTCACTAATGAGACCCATTCCAAGATCATGGCAGGGTCTCCAGGTTTGTGTTTACATGATTATAAGCTTTTGTAAAATTTTCAAAATGGTATTTTAACCACAATCAATAAAGGGCGCTGTCTTTTTCCTCTCTGACTTTCCCTTTGGGATTCTGCTAAGCGGATGTAAAATTTGAAGATGCATTTAGTTTGGTTTAGTGAGATTTATGTATGCGGTTCTCAGTCACTTGTGGGTATAGCGAAGTTATTGCTAGCTCTTGCAGCGTAGGCGTTTTTCTGAAATTACTTCTCCCACTCACCATATCACTCAACAAAGTGACACCAAGATGCAAGGCCAGAGGTCACACTGTATTATGCAGGTGTCCTTCAGTGCGCAACCCTGTAACTAGGAGGGAAGGTATTACAGGTACTTGCCTGTGAAGGACTCTTTGAATCACCAGATGTGTAAAGTGTAATTGGAGAATTTGGTGCTCATCAACTCTTTGTCAAAATGGAAGTTCTCTTCTTTTGGAAATGTATTTCAATAATGTAGTGCATATAGTGATAAACACTCCTTACATTTTTATATTGTGATGCAAGTCTCATAAAATAGAATTTAATCTGAATTCTTATGTTTGAGGACACAAACCTGTGGCAATTGGACTCACAAACCAGTGATTCCATTATGAATTGTAAAGCTGCATGTTTCCTGCATGCATATTAGATCATGTTTTAGTGAATCTAATATCTCTTGCTCTGATGAAGTCTGGTGGTTCCAGATGAAACAGCATGCAAGAAACAGCCTGGAGAAATAAGTGTTGCCCTGAATAAAACTCCTACACATATTCACCTTTGAATTGTTATTCAGCATAAGAGCAATTTGTTGTACAATTATGTAGCTAATCACAATACAGCAGCCATTTCAAAGTGCATTTTTTCTGGTGAATGTGTGTCATGAATTCTAAAAGTATTTAAGATTAGTTAAGAAATGCCCTGAAATCCTACAGCTAACTATGAAAGCAACTAGATAGAAATTTTCTGAGATTCGACAACTTTAAAACTTAACATAAAACCAATAATAACTTGTGAGGCCAATAAATTTTCAAAGTATTATTAATACAAAACAACTTCCTTTTTTGCTAGAAGAAAGACTAAATTTTCTGTTTCCTCTCCAGAACAGTTCACACAATTGTTATTTTATAAAGAGTTAATCAGAGAGTATGGAGCCAAAAACTGTGGGGGAAGAAAGTATTATAGCGATCTGGCAGGCAATCGTTTAATAACAATATTATATTATATTTATGGATTTTGAGATACTTGTGGTATTAGTCAGATTTGTTATATTTGTAAATTGTTATACTCTCTTCTCTTAGTATAAAGAAATAGTTTTGTACCAAATTTTATATTTCTCATTTTTCTTAAAGAAGGCCCTCTTTCCAAATTATGTAACTGTTAAGGCCCACATAAACTGGGGTCTGCCCATGCTAATACATAATCATGATTTGTATGTCAAGTTTTATTGAAAGCCAACTGCAGACAGGGCAATGTGTTAGGGGCTTTATGGTATAGATTAAAGTGGGAAGAAACCTAGGTTGGAGATAGGGGTCCATGGGTTCAGTCCTAATTCTCCCAGAGATAGCCTTATGAGATTAGTCAAGTCCCTTTCCCGCTTTAAACTTGATTTCTTCTTCAGTTAAATTAAGTTTGTATTAAATGAGGTCTAGAGCTCATCTTCACTTGCTGGTTTTATGAACATGCATTTCAGAGTCAGCCCAAACCTCAATATCATTTCTGAATAAGATTATCACCAACTAGCTGTTTCTGCTGTCTAGGAGTTTATGATTTACTGAGCCAGGGTTGGTCTTTGGTTTGTTGTGATAGGCAATGTTTGCTGGTAGTTCTGTTCCTTTGTTTCATAGGTTGGTTTACATCTTGGGCCAGTTGAGTCCCATTTCTGATTGCTGAATTGTTGAAGTTGTGCCTGTTCCAGCAGGGGTTACCACACCTAATAGTTAGGTTGCATCTTGGTCTTACTGATCTTCTGACGAGTTCTGCTCAGGGGACCTGTATCAAGATATACTCCTGTTTGGCAGTCTGGGGTGTGATCCCATGACTTTGTTTCATGGACCCTAACTTCTAGTAAAACATTTCATTTGATGTTTCAGTTGTGCTGACTGTGTTCCAGGATGCTGGCTCTGATTTCTTCCTCAGGAATAATGCTTATTGTTACATGGGAAATTAACATTGCTCTGTAGTTGTTTGGTTTGCTAAAGAAATATCTTCTATATAAATGTCAAAAACAAAATTTCCATCAACCAGTTAATGCTTATCCCATGTTAGAAAATTAGCAGCTTGTGCTTCAGTTGACACTTCTATTTTTATTTTCATGCCTAAGTTAATCAATGACCATTTTATCATTATTCACTTGATTTGATTCACTTGCCCCTTTTTCCAATGAAGATCAGAGTTGGATTTTTTAATTCAATAGGGAATCCTGGCCACACTAAAATGTCAGTTTTTAAACCTGGCAAGATCATAAATTATATTTGGGTTTGATTTTGGTTTCCAAAGATAACTTAAGAAGGTGTCAACCGGCCTTAATAAGGTCAGTTACATAAGCAGGTAATTAGTTTGAGAACAGAATGTCACCGTTGATAAAAGCTGTTAATCTGGTTATTTTTAAAGATGTTTCAGCCGTGGCACATACCTTTTAAATAAGAACTCCTGTCTGCTGACTGTTTTTGAAGATTACACACAGTCAGCTAAATGATTCATTTACTAACTCCCTCAATAAATATTTGCTAAGGCACTGGATGAGAAACTGTTGGCCACTTTGCAGAGATGATGCAGTTCTACAGAAGGAGAGTTAGTATGAAGAAGATGAAAGTTATAGGTCAACTTGATCCAGAAAAAGAAACCCTGCCTTTTAAGTTCCACCTCAAAGGTGGGAAATTGATAGATGGTGTTGATCCATGCTGGCTTGGCAGAGGACTGAGGGAGCAATAGAAAAAGAAGAGCTCAACCCCAGCACAGTCCTTTTGGGAGCCAGGAGACATTAACTTTATTTAATGAAGAATGTGGTAATTTGGTTGCTGCTGCAGAAGGTAACCAATCATAGGGCTGAGTCACAAAAGCAATCAGATACTAGAAAGTGCAGGGAGCAAATAGCACAAACTGTCTGGTCATATGTCAGCCAATTTTTTTTTTCTATCACTATGTTGATAGGTCAAATTATTAGAACCAACACATGGTTCTAGGCTATGTGGAAAGTGTCCTGGGCATTTTACTAATTAATTAATTAATCAATCAATCAATCATTCAAACAATTTTTTTTAAATTTTATTAGGGAATTGGGGGAGGGGAACAGTGTTGGGGAACTGGGGTGGGGGGAGACCATCCAAGTTGTTGTTCTTCAATCTTCGTTGTGGAGGGTGCCAGTCGCCATCTGGCCTCCAAGCTCAAGGTGCTGTATTCAATCTTAGTTTCAGGTGGGCATAGCCACCATCCCATGAAGGAGTCAAATCAGCAGCCTTGTTGTTAAGAGCGCATTCTCTATTCGCTGAGCCATCTGGTCGGCAGCTCAGCTCAAGGTGCTGAGTTCAGTCCTAGTTGCGGGTGGGCATAGCTACTATCCCATGCGGGAGTTGAACCTGGCAGCCTTGTTGTTAAGAGCGCATGCCCTTAAGGTGCTGAGTTCAATCTTTTAGTAGCGGGTGGGCGAAGCCTATCTTTGAACAGACAATCTTGTTGTTACACCAGCTGAGCCATCCTGCCACCTGTTGGCAGCTCAGCGACAGCTCAGCTAGGGTGCAGCATTTACTTGACCATGTGAGAATTGAACTGGTGGCCCTTTGGCTCAGAGCACGTGCTCTATGCCAACTCTTAGCCAACTGAGCCACTCGGCCGGCCCCCATTCAAACAATTTTTATTGAGCATCTGCTATACACTGGGCTGTTGCAAGGTGTTGAGAAATCAAAGATAAATAAAACAAGGCCTGACTATATGGAGGTCAGTGTCAATAC
The DNA here is from genome assembly GCA_033961575.1 of Aselliscus stoliczkanus. Taxonomy (NCBI): domain Eukaryota; kingdom Metazoa; phylum Chordata; class Mammalia; order Chiroptera; family Hipposideridae; genus Aselliscus; species Aselliscus stoliczkanus. The sequence goes on from CM066731.1 coordinate 34,558,769, forward strand.
TACAATGTGGTTTGGAAAGCAGGATGACAGAGTACTTGAAATGCAACTAATTCATTCTGATGAGGGAGTGGTAACAATAGGTGAGGCAGTACGGCCTAAATTGTAGGTAGCCTACCCAACCATCATTCCCCCATTCATCTTTGCCAATAGAACCATGTTTTTGTTCTGCATGAGGCAGAATGCACTCAAAGAAAAAGGAGCGTCTCCCCCAGTCATGGTAAACCACAGTAATCCTCCTCCCTTTGCCAGTGATTGGTCTAGGGTGAGCTAGTGACCCAGACCTACCTCATGGGACCAGAGGGGAAGTCTCCTGGGAAAGATTTTCTTCAATGATTAAAAAAAAAAGAGCTATCTAAGGATAAGTCCTCATTTCTTTCCACTTTTGGATATGGTTTTGTGCAGATCTGAGGTTTAGGGTCAAGGCATGCATTTTCAGACCATATGGGAAAAGCAAGGCAAAGAAAAAGCAACTTAGGCCTCAGACATCATCTAGCTGCTAACTTAACTAGTTCTACAACTGGCAGCTGTGCACTTCTTACTAGGTAATAAACATCTATATTATACTATATTAAATATCTATTAAATACTTAGTTAGTTGAAGCTGAAAACACACAAACTGATACAAAAGTCTTCCTGAATGAAGTTCTAAGTTGAGTCTTGAAGAATGTGTAAGATTTAAATAGACAGAAGTGGGTGAAAGATGTTCCTGGCAGATACAGGTACAAAGGCACTGAGCCAGCCTGACAGTAGTACGTTTGGGGAACTACAAGTACTTCAACATAGTTATACCAAAATATGGGGCTACAGAGAAATGCAGGGTCTTGTATGCTATGATAAGCAGCTTAATTGTATCCTAAAATAACCTGGGACCCACTTGAAGATTTCTCTTAGACTTGCCTATTATAGAGATGACTCTGGTGGCCACAGAAAGGACAGAGCAGGGGTTTGGGATGAAACAGAGCCTGTAGGATAATCCTGATAAGAAATGGAAAGGGTGGTGGTGAAGGGGATGCAGAGAAGGGGTAGGCTTGGCAGAGAAGGGGTAGGCTTGGAAGATGTTAGGGAGGCAGATTCCATGGGTCCTGAAGGATGTTAGAATATGGGGGGGGAGGCATAGGGAGGTGGAAGGCAAATTCTTGGGTTTCTTGTAGATACCTAGGGAGACAGGAAATAAACAAGGTGGTTCTGAGGCTCTGGGAAACAGCTGGTAAGCATGTGATTGGTTTGAGGTGATAATAAATTTATTGAATTGTTGGAAAAGTCATGATGTATTTTTTCTGTTTTTCATTGCAAAAACGTGTCATGATTTTTCTGACAACCCAATAACTTGAACATATTACATCTGAGAATTCTGAAGGACCAACAATAGGGGATTTCTAGTGAGCAGTTGTACATGTAGGACTGAAGACAAGTGCTCTGAGGAGAGACCTCATGTGAAAAGATCTGAGGGTCCCAACAGAGAGATGCTATTGAAACCTTGTGAGCAGATGTACAGTGGATGAATAGACTGAAATGAGAAGGCTATCTCTGGAAATATTCAAACTTTAGAAGCAAAAAAGTGGAAAAAATAAGAAAAAGTGGGAAAAAGGAGGCAAAGAGCCATTAACCAGAGAAACAGGAGAAAAGCCAGGGGGAAATGGTGCAATGAAAGCAAAGGGAAAATTGTTTCAAGAAAAGAGGAGAGTCAGTAGTGTCACATTCCAGAGAAATGTCAAGTAAAATAGACACTGAGAAAAATCCAGGGGATTTTTCAGTAAGGAGCTCATAGTCACCTTTAACAAAATAGTTTCAGGGGAATGGGTATAGAAACAGGTTTGAGCTGTGGTGAGGAAGGAATGGGAGGTAAGGAAAAGGGGACAGATATATAAATCATGGGTTCTCAAACTTGGCTGTACATTGGAATTCCCAGGTCTCAGTCCTGGCGAGTCTAATTTAATTGGTCTAGGGAGTGTCCTGGCCATGAAAAGTATCAAAGGTCCCCCCCACACACATAATTCTATTATATATTGAAATTAGAGAACCACTGCTATAGACTACACTTTGGCAAACTCAGCTTTGAGTGGAAGGAAGGCTTATGGTATCCTGCCTGGAGATAGAGTAAGGCATCCCATGCTCAGAGAGAAAGAAGAGATTGAGGCTGAAACACAGATAAAGGATTCAGCTTTTGATAGGAAGAAATGCAGCTGGTCTTCTATGAAGGGGGTGAAAAGGGGATTGTAAAGAGGAAGCTGAGGGAGATGTCTCTTCTGGCTCTATTATTCTAGTTTTCCTTGTTGAGGTTCCTCAGGGGCCAGGGAGTTATCATTTGTATGACGAGTTGAATGATGTTTATTTTCTTGTTTACATCTGTCCCTCTTACACTGCAAGCTCCATCAGGGCAGGGACCTCATCTGTTTTGTTCACCATTGGATCTCCAATGACAAACTTACTGTCTGGACTCTAGTAGGTGCTCATTAAATATCTGTTTAATGAATGAATGGTTTATTTATCTTGCTGTGCTCATCAGTGATCACTAGGATCCTAAAAAATAAGTTGAAAGAAGTGAAAAGCCAGAGGACTGCCACACCATCACACCACATCCAACTTCTTGCTTTATTCATCAACACCATAGAGCCTAGAAACCGTAAATGAAGATCAGTGACCAAAGTGCAGCCCAGACCCCAGTGAGCAGGATGGTCACCAGGGCAACTCACTGGAGAAGGGAAGGGGAGATGGAGTGGGAAGTAGATGTTTGGGAATGTGAATGAAGCAAGAATAATTCCAACGGTGTGGGCACACAGATATTTACAAGTAGGTTTTCCATTTTTTTCTTTGTCAGCTGAACAGGCCACCTGGCTCATACTATTGTACAAGTAGCAGAAAGAAACAAATTAATAAAATTCAGTGTTTCTGTCCCCTTACTGGGCTAGCATCTGCCTTCTTGGAGGCAGATGGTTTGTCTCCCCTTAATAGAAAGTTAGCTCCATGAGGGCAGGGAATTTTGTCTATTTCATTCTCTGATGTATCCTCAGCTCCTAAATCAGCATCTGGACCATGATAAATATTTATTGAATAGATGAATGAACCTTCACATTGTGCTTAGGCTGTTATTCCAGGCCACTGTAGGATCCCTGCTCTCAACTCCTGCAGCACCTCCCCTCCCACTCTAGAATATAACATCACCTGTCCTGTCATGATGCTGGGTGTGTACACATTCTTGAGATTCTGGATTCCATAGGGAAGACATTTTGTCTAATAGCATTTTTTTTTTTGAGGGCAGTGTCACTGGCCCTCATATGCGGGACCCGAACCGGGGCCGCTGGCTTCCCACGACAGCGCTTAACCACCGCGCCACTCGGCCGGCCCTGTAATAGCATTCTTGAATGCCCTCTGTCCCTGTCATAGTCCTGAGCACATAAGAAAATATTAATTAGATGCTGAATTCATTCCTTCAAAAAATATTGGCTGAATATTTCTAGTTCCAGGTGCGGTGCCTAGGTCATTGATACCATTAAACAACACCCAATTCCTCACCTGAAGAGTTTACCATCCAGGGAGCAGGCCGACCTACAGTAAGAAATCAAACCAGTGTGAAGTGCAGCAATGGATCTGTGCATAAGGCAATAGGAGGGAGCATTTCTGTCTGCCTGCAGGTCAGGGTGTGGGTGGTTAGAAGGTGGGTCAGGGAAGGCTCCTCAGAGAGGTTCTGTTTGAGTAGGGAAATGGGAGGAAATGTAGGTTGGAAGCCATGGACGAGGAGGGCAAGGGAGGAAGGGAGGTGGTAATGTGAGAAACATATTAGGCAGAGAGAAGAGTATGATCCATAAACACAAGGGGACATGAGAAAATATGGCTATGTGCAAGACTGGGAATGTCTGTCATGACATAGAAAATAAATCAATGATTGATTATAATCCGAATCTGGGACTCTAACTTAACTTTAGCAGCTGAAAGTAGGCAGAGTAAAGTCCTTTCTGCTCCTGGATGGAGGGAGCCCAAACCCACTGTATAGATCCCAATTAATAAGGTATCCATACCTAAGTGTGGGCTCTGATTTCTTTGTTGTTGCTGTTGTTTCAATTAATACTGATTGTTAAGATCTCATCTTTCTTTACCCTAAATCCTGCATTTTGAGTCTGATACTGATAAGTGTGATTACACTCTTCTCTTAATATTGACCTGGTTTTATGGCATGAGATATACTTTCAAATAATAAAACTTGTTTTTCTTTGAGATAAAAAGGGCTGGAAAAGAAAATGACTACAGTGTCTGTAGAAGGAGAAAGGAAATAAACATTTTTGGATAAACATAACATTTGAAGCCCCAAACTGTGATCTATTAGGGATATTTATATCCAAAAGACAAATCTGTAGACAGTAGTGAACAGAAAATGTTTAGGCTGCAAATACTAAATGCTTCAGGCAAAACATAACTCTTAAAACAATCAAATTCAAAGGAAAGAGAATTGAAACTAAACCCCATTCCTAATATGTACTAAAAACGGTGTAGTCAATGTGTGTGATTTATAAATGAAATTATCCTTGGCCTATTGAACTAACGTGATAGGCTTCCACAATGAAAGGAGAAGAGAGAAAGAAGAACCATTTTCTCAAAATGTATTTCCTCTCTGAGTGGGGCTCCTGTTTAATTGGTGTTTGCTCTGATTTTTCTGTGAGCAGGAATGGAGAGGAGATTACAGGGTGGACCACTCAAGGCACAACCCCTAGGCTCCTGTCTCTTCGGAGAGAAGAAACAAAGTAGAAGGTATTTTGACATTTCATTTTTATTTATTTATTTATTTTTAAATGTTTTGTTTTTTTTTAAGATTTTACTAGGGAATTTGGGGAGGGGAACAGCATTGGGGAATCGGGGAAGGGGAACAGACAAGTTGCTGTCTTTTTGTTCTTCAGTCTAGTTGCGGAGGAAATTGCTTCACTGGCCCATGTTGGTATCGTCATTGCGCTCTTCCTGGATGAGGCAGATCAGTTGCTGGCCTCTGGATGGTCATTCACCGCGGCTATTGGCAGCTCACGCTGGCTGCCGGCCGTTCACTCTGGCTGCCGGCCACTCACTGTAGCCTATGGTAGCCCACTGCAGCAGGGGCTGCAGCCTACACCGTCGCCGGGGCTCACGCCATCCAGCTCCAGGTGGAGCTGTTGTTAGCTGTAGAGGGCAGTGTCACTGGCCCTAATATGTGGGATTCAAACTGAGGCGCTGGCATCCCAAAACCAGCTCTTAACCAATGTGCCACTCGGCCAGCCCTCGTTTTTATTTTTTTAAGGTGGCTCAAGTAACCTACCTTTTTTTCTGCACAGGAGAAATGCAAGTTCTCTGTATAGGCACACCTCGTTTTATTGAGCTTTGCTTTATTGCCCTTTCATAGATATTGTGTTTTGACAAATTGAAGACAACACCTCCACCAGCAAATGGTGGACTGTGCCTAGTTTGGCTCTTCACATGTACTTACTAAACACCTACCATATACATGGACTGAACTTGGGCCAAGGGGGCACACTAAGGAAGTGTAAAAAAGCCCTGCCATCAAGCAGCCAACAATCTAGTTGGGTATCGTCATTTAATAGAATAATCTGAAATACTGACATGTCTTCTTCCAAAGGAATCAATCAAATAAGAGTTCTAGGCACAATGGCAGAATACAACTCATTTTATTGTGATACTCACTTTATTATGGTGATCGGGAACCAAACCCACAATATTGCCAAGATTTGCCAGTAATTCTTGTCAGGGATAAATAAATAAATAAATAAATAAATAAATAAATAAATAAATAAATAAAATTCTTCCAACTGCTTGAGAATGTATTGGCTGGAAGTACATAGAGATATGTGGTATGAACTGAAAAGCTCCATGAAACTTTCTCTATAACCATAATACAAATAGTTTCCATTATTCTGCCATTGTGCAGAATTGTACACTTGAAACCTATGTAACTTTACTAACCATTGTCACCCCAATAAACTTTAATTAAAAAAAAAAAGAAATGTAATGTGAACAACATATGTAATTTTAAAAACCTAGGAGCCACACCGAAAAAAGTAAAAGAAGAAGGTGAAATTAATTTTAAAATGTTATATATGACCCAATATATCAAAAATATTATCATTTCAACAAGTAACAAAACTAAATTAGTGAAATATTTTATATTTTGTTCATGCTAAATCTTCAAAATCCAGTGTGTATATATTTTGTATTAGTTTCAAGTGTACAAAACAATGTGATAGTTAGACATTTATATTCCTCACAAAGTGATAACCTCCCTCCCTGCAACCTACTACCCCTCTGACATCATATAGTGTTATAGTTCCACTGACTCTATTTCTTATGCTGTACTCCACATCCTGTGACTGTATATATATAAAATTATAGTTGACATTCATTATTACTCTGCTTCAGCTTCCGTTGTACACTGCAGTGGTCGGGCACCTACACCATCCATGAAGTGGTCTCCCTAATAAGACAAGTGTCTATCTGACACCCTACAAAATCTTTCAGCATTATTGATTATATTCCCCAAACTGTCTTTTGTATCCCCGTGGCAATCTTGTGGTTACCCATTGTGCTTTCTAATCCCCTCACCTTCTCCCTCATCCCCACCCTGCTCCCATCAAGCAACCCTCAGCTTTTTCTGAATGTCTCTGAGACTGTTTCTGATTAGTTTGTTCATTTATTCTATTCTTTAGATTCCACATATAAGTGAGATCATATGGTTTTGTCTTTCTCTGACTGACTTATTTCACTTAGCATAATGTTCTCTAGGTCCATCCATATCGTTGCAAATGATAAGATTTCATTCATGTTTATGGCGGAGTAATACTCCATTGTATAAATGTACCACAGTTTCTTAACCCAGTCATTGGTATTTTAATCTAATAGCAAATCTCAGTTCAAACAAGCTGCATTTCAAGTGCCCAATAGCCACATGTGGCTACCATATTGGACAGCACACGTTGAAAAGGGAGAGAAAGAGGGAGGGCCACTGCAGTAGAAAGTGGCTGGGAACTGGGGATTTGGGAGGGGAGCTATAAAGCAGAAAGGGATCAAGACAAAATGTCTTTGCATGCTTGCTGGGGCATCTTTGGTACCATGGCTGGTGCTATGCTGGTCAGGTATCTTTGACTCAGGCTGGCCCAGAAGGATTCAGGGCCTGGGTGTAGGTGGGTTCCTTCAAGTGAAAGTTGTATGGCTCCTTTGGTGCCTTTGAAGTGAATTAATCCAACCCAAAGTCTCGTAGTTTAATAAGTTCAAAGAATTAATAAAATACCCAAGATTATCAGTTATTTTCTTCTAGAGAAAATTACCATCTTCTAGAGCAGGGGTCGGCAAACTTTTGAGATGGAAAAGCCAATCCCGTCCCTCACAACAATTTAAAAATTATTCAAGAGCCATAAATATATTTTGACAAACAAGGAAAATTTAAAGTAATATTATAACAAATAATAGTGTTAATTATATCTATTAAAATAAGAAAAATTCACATAAAAAATTGCTCACATGTACATAACCAAAGAGCCACATGCAGTTCGTGGGCTGCAGTTTGCCGACCCCTGTTCTAGAGAAACATAATCAAATGATCATTTTTAGCACAAGTTTCCCTGGCCAAATTATATCTTTACAACTCTATCTTTAATGCCATGGAGACATAGTAGAGACTGTGAGGAAGAGGGCAACAGAGGAACTTTTGATTCTACCTTTATCAGAATGCCATCCAGTTTATGCAGGGCACTTTTCCATGATCTAAAACTCCAATCTTTCTCCTGAGGAAATCATTCTCTTCCTCCTGCTTAATCAGACCACCTGCTTTTATTTGTCTTTCATTCTCTCCCTGCTCCTATCTAGATAATAAGACAGTAGTGTATTTTGACAACAATCTGGTTCCAACTTGAGTTTCTGAGAAAACCTGCTTCCAGATATACTGTTTTAGGCTCAGGCCTTCTAAATTGCCTTCTTAGCTTTTGAGTTAATAATAGTAATTTCACTAAATATTCACTGGGGTGTGTGTGGGGGTGTTCTTTATGCATTGGAATATTCTTTATAAAACAATGGCTCCTATTCCTTTTTTGATGTACTCATAAGTGAAATCTACCACCCTTTGGGAATGACATTAATATTAGTGATCCTAAAATGTAAAGCTAGGGCAGAATTTATATATTTAACAAATTCAGGACAAACTTGAGACCTGGTGGTTGGAGGGTATTTGCATCTGTGGATCAGCCACCTATTTCCATTCTTCTCTTTCTGGGGCCTGAAAGCAGTTCCTAACAACACAGAAAGGAACAGAATGTTGAGTAGCTGATCTAGCACTGCCTGCCTAGGTCTGGCATGAAACTCACGCTGTTGCTGTGCTGTCAGAAAGAACATATCTGCCTTTGTAGTTTAAAGGCCTGGGCTATAGAAATGTCTAAGAAACATAATCCAAGCAGAAAAAAAATTTCCCTACCCAATGTCTCAAAAGCCAATTTTAGGATTAACTTTAACTAGGTCTAAACTGTTCTATTTTTCCTAAAATAAAATTCATGCTGCAGTTATGCTTACTCAGACAAAAAGCGCTCCTGAAAGGTCAGATCAAGGTGAGCCTCAGAGCCCATTATAGTCATTGTTTATTGTGGTAGGCAGAATTCTAAGATTCTGCACCCCAAATTTCTGCCCCCTGGTATATACATCTTGTGTAATCTTCCCTTGAGTATGGGCAGGACCTGTGACTATGAGGGGATGTCATGCTGTGATTAGGTTCCTAATCAGGTGAGCTTAACCGATATGGAGATTATCCTGGGTGGGCTTGACTTAAGTGAAAGCCTTAAAAGCAAGAGATTCCCCTGCTAGCCTAGGAGAAGCAAACAACCATGCTGTGAACTGTCTATGGAGAGGCCTCTACATAAACAGAGCAATGACCTCAGTCCTACAACCACAAGGAACTGAGCACTGTCAACAGGCATGTGAGCTTGAAAGATGTCTGCAGGCCTCCCATGACACCACAGACCTAGCCAAGACCTTGGTTACGGCTTTAGGACGTCTTGAACAGAGGACCCAGTTAAGAGGTGCTGAGACCCTGAGCCGTGGAAACCGAGATAAAAAATGTTTGTTGTTTCAAATTGCTAAGTTTGTGTTAATTTTCATATAGCAGTAGAAAGCTAATAACTTCTGTGGCAGTCCCTCAGCCACAATAAAGTGTGCTGTTAATTTTCAAGTTAAAAATGTGCATCTTGCATGTTCTGTACTTACTTGAGCATTTGCAAAGCCCAAAGCTTCTAGCATCCAACTGAGATATCTCAGTTTCAATCATTTACATGTATTATTAGATTGTCGGAAAAATCATGACGCATTTTTGCAACGAAAAACAGAAAAAAATATGTCATGACTTTTCCGACAACTCAGTATTTTCTCCCCAAATAGCAATCCTTTTTTTTTTTTTTTTTGAAGGAAGTGTCACTGGCCCTCACATGTGGGACCGAACTGGGGTCGCTGGCTTCCCAAGCCAGCGCTAACCACTGCGCCACTCGGCCGGGCCCTAGCAATCCTTATCAATATGTTTGAGTTGCAGTTTCCATGCTTCCAGTATGTGAAACTTGAACAAGTTATTTAACCACTCTTCCCTGCTACAGTTTTCTCATTTGTAAGAGGGTGTGGTAACAATTGTGCCTTTCTTAGAGAACTGTAGGATTCAAAGGAATTAATACATGGAAAAGGCTTAGAATTTTGCCAGGCACACAGTAAGTCATGTTAACTGTTATTATCTCTCATGGTTTCTTATTCATGCAATAATATATTGAGGTTTAAGAGGTTTGGTAAAGAACATCTCTTCCCCCCCTCCAAATCTGGGGTACTCTGAGAAATAAGACACAGGAAACAAAGAAATGGAGATCAAATAGCAGCTTTATCACTGATAATGCTGACTGGAGAGGCGGCTCAGATGTTCAGTCACTGTGGATCTCCTGGTGCTTTTCTGAGAATTAGACTTCCCCACCCTTGGGCACAGCTGGAAAGACACAGGGGCAGACTGCTCCCAGCATGTGGAAGCAAGCAGAGTGCACTTTCTCTGTGGGAAGGAAGAACAAAATCTGAAATTCCAGGAGGGACTGAGCCTAAAATGCTCAATTCCTTTCCCCAGACCCACCAATTAGACACACATCCTTTATAATGGGCAGGGCAAAGCATCAGGAGGGTCACTCCAACTAGAGGGCTTGGTCACAGCCAGAACCTAAATCAGTAAATCTGGGGTGCGGTCTACAAATCTGCATTTCTACCAAAGTGTGTTGATGCTGCTGGTCCAGGGACCTCACTTTGAGAACCTCAGATCTAAAAGAAGGAAGGTCTCCTTCAAGAGGGAGATGAGTCATTCCTTCTCTAAACAAGCAAACTGTTTATCTTTGAGAGTCTTAAAGATGTGCGACAGACACATTGGGGATGCAGCCCCAATGGCTTTGCTTTACCGCAGAACAGGGAAGGAAGAGGTGACTGAAAGAAATGACATTTACCATTCTGACACTCAGTCCTTTACAAGGGACATTGGATTGATCTGTCAATACTATTATAGTACTATGGTGACATGTATTTTTTTCATTGAATTGACCCATTATTTCATTAAACTAAAAAAAATCAGTTAGGAAAAAACAAAAAACAAAAACAAACCAAAACAGCCTGAAATTGTCAGATAGCAAATCCTAAAAGTAAAATTGGTAAATCTAGGGTTATTTTTCTTCGCTTTCAAACAAAAACCAAGCATTTGAAAATCTTAGGGGCCCATTTTCAATACTTTAATTTCTCTTTATGTTTTCATTGTGATCAATCAACATCAGTATTATCAGAAAGCAAGTATTAAACCTGCCAATCGTACTGGGCGTTGCACTAGGAGTTGTACTGAGTGAGAAGGCACGTGGACAGGGGCCGTCATCAGAATGTAGGCTCTCAGGGCTTGGACTACATGGCTTCTTGGTACACACAGTAAGGCCCCTCGACCAGCAGCACCGATGAGAGCTGCAGACCCTCAGACCCCACCCCAGCCCTCCTATAAATAAAAACATGCATTTTCACAAGATCACCTGGTGATCAGATTCACTTTAATATTCAAGAAATACTGAGCTAGTTATGCTCTCCCTTCCGAGCCTTTATGTGGCTCCTAGAATGCTCTTATGAAGATCTAAATCTAAACAGCCTTTGCTTAAAATTCTTCAATTATTATTATTTCCCCAAAAGATTTAAATTTCATAGCTTTTAGAGAGACAAAGGGTAAATAATAAAAATTATTCCAGTGGAGCAGTAGTAGGTAGATAGGGAAATAAGGAAGGGTTAGGGGCTACATAGTTTTATGGGCTGAATGGTGTTTTTCTGGCTTTTCATCATTTGGGGAGGCATCAGAGAAGCCCAGCTCATTCTAAACCTTTACCCTGAAAAAAATATAGCTGTGAAAAGGGAAAAACCTTGTGCACCTATGACACTGCTCTTTTTTGTAATGGTGGGTTTATACATCTGAAATCTGTGTGGGACAGGGAGATGTAACCACTGTGGTTACCAAATCTAAGCATACCAACTATTGGGGAGATTCTGTCTGTTTCTTTCTTTATTTTTTTTTTTGAGGGCAGTGTCACTGGCCCTCATATGTGGGACCGAACCAGGGCTGCTGGCTTCCCAAGCCAGCGCTTAACCACAGAGCCACTCAGCCGGCCCTCTGTCTGTTTCTACATGTTGGTAGCCATACAATGGAAGGCGGAATATATCCTACATCTGCAGAAGCTCAAAGAACAATAGAAAAAGCACCAAGGAGCTCACTGATACTAGTTGCCATTTACTGAGTGCTCACCATGCCACACACTGTGCTAAGAGCTTTACTGCTATTGTGTCATTTAATTTCCATAACAGCCACTGAGGTAGGTATTAATAATATCCACAGTTGACAGGGAAGTAAGTATTGGAATGGTTAAGCAACTAATTCATATTTTTCAGCTAACAGGAGGTGGAACCAGGATTTAAAACGTCAGTGCTCTCAGCCTGTGCACTACTTTGTCTGCTGCTAAGGAGGTGGGTCACATCCCTGCTTTTCATTGAAATTCATATTCCTGAGACATGAATCTCAGGAAATTGTTTGCTGACCTTTCCTACTATGCTTCCAGAATGTGTTTCCTTGCAAATGCTCATGGGGAAATGGCACCAATGAGTGTGAATGAGTGGATGGATGGGGAGTTCCAGGTGAAGGTGAGAATGGGGAAACAATGAGTCCTGTCCATAAGTCAGCAGATGTGCCATGGCTCTTGGTAACAGACACCCACTTGCCCCACAGCCAAACTGTCTGCTTTGGCTTTCCTAAGCTGTAGTGGAAGCCAAACTGTCTACTACCACAAGAGGGGCTGAAATTACAAAATCAAGCCAAACAAAAATCAAACCCTCGTGCTGCTGTGAAAGACAAGGAGCTATCACACACACGTTTCTGAATATTTCAGAGATTACTGCTGCCTGGGAATGGAATTCCAATGCCTAGAAAGCCAGTGGGATGATTGCTTTAATGCACTGACAGTAAAGTCTGTTCGTCTTTTTGCCGAGGAGTTAATGAAGCTAGGGCAGAAGCAATTGTTATTGCACGACCTAACGTCTACTATTAAAACTAAAAGTAGAGCAAGAAGGAAAGTCCCCAAAGTCATAGAGGATAATATTTTAAGCCAGAGAGGGAAATCTAATGCAGGTTATTGTAAACCTTGATTTTCTACCCTGTTATGGATCCAGATGGGCCTATAGAGCTCTTGAAATTTATTGCTTTTTCATGCAAATTCAAACCAAGCAAATTTGAAATCGTAGAATATGAAAATAATAATAAAGGTACAACATTTGAGATAATATAAATTCCCCTATTTGTCATAGTCCCAGCAGGAAATGGATGGCACACTTAAATTGGATGAAAGGACTATTTATGAAGATGTGGGCAGTGTAGGGAAACTGCAAGGAATAGAACAAATCTCCCCTCTAGACCCAAAGGGACAAGGGAGTGAGCAGTTACTGAACCCCTTGGGAAGGCAGCTGTGTAGAGCAGGAGGGTCTTTGGTAGAGGGATACTGCTGATCCAGAGCAGCCTGGCAGAGAGGGAACTCTAGGAGTAGATGATCCAACTTCTTTTCTCCATGCACCTGATTTCTTGTGGGTGCTGTCCATTGGTGGAACTTACCTGGAAGTCAAACAGCCAGGAGTCTTGTTGATGTAGTCCATACAGATGCACTTTCTGCAGGGAGAAGGGTGGAAAAAGATATAGGGGGCCCCCAAACTAAACCAAAAAGAATGAGACAAGAATCATCTAATTTCAAAGCAGCAGCAGGACACATTGAATTGCCTCATGGCAATGCTATTTTAGCTGGTAAACAGCACTTGCCACCCCTCCATCCCCAAACTATCTATCCATGTTCAGGACTGCTCTTGAATTGTGTGAGTGTTGAATTCTGAGATGTTTTTAGGGAACATGTCTTCCATTAAATTCAACCCCTCCAATTTGTCTTCTTCCCCAAAATACTGCTTTGGTTTGGAGTCTTCTGTAGGAAATTTTAAGCCACAAATTAATTACCAGGCTACAGGAAGAATTCTGGCTTACCTCCCTCTATGCAGTTTCTGTGTTCTGGAAATGCCACAAAATTAAGGTTTTTCTAAATATAATTCTATTTTTGTTTTGAGGCATGGGATATTTTCAGAACTATGCAGCCTTTTTTTTCTCTTACCATAGAATTGATTGGTGCTCCAAGAAATTAATTTTGAATAGACTTAACAGCTATGTTTTCACTGTCACAAAGGTTGCAGGAACTATGCAATTATTGCTGGACCGTAAGTTCCCTGAAGGCAGCAGTGGTGTTTTACTCAACAATTCATCCCCAACTTCCAGCATAATATCTTGTTCTTAGAAAGTACTCAGTAAATATTGATTGAATGAATTAACAAAGGTTTTTAAATTACACATATACCCATAACTGCAGTACACCAATTTCCAGCCATACTCCCTAAGTATGTGTTATTTAAAGATTTCAGAATCACTATAAATGATATTGTGAAGGTCACCTGGTTTCTCCCTCCACGGGGATGCTGGGAACCTACAAACTAAGAATTAGTATCCAAGATTTGTCCTTGTGTTAAGGTTCAGTCATTTTTTGAGAGATCTCCAAAGTGCAACCATTGCCAGTTTAGGAACTTTTTCCAACCAAGACTCAATGTCATTTATCCTTTCAGATTTCCTGTGCACGAAGAACACCTAGAATCTTGACCAAACCAAGTGTAGGAGTTGCCACAAGGTCCATATTGTGTAGTCATCTGCTTTACTTAAAAAACAACAAGCCTGCTTCTTAAGGCCATCAAAGTTCAGCCCCAAGTGGGCTGGAGGAGGCTTTGACCCTCTCTAGGACAGCAGGATTCACCTTGGATTACTTGCCACATGACAAGGACTAGGCTGGAGGGGCTGGAAGGCTCTAGAAAAGCTTAGCCCTGTAATACTGTGCTTTGCTTAGAAAGCCTGTATTCTGGCATCTCTTAATGATGGCTTAATCTGAAGTATTTTTAACCCAGATTAAATCAAGCCACCCATTAAGAAGGTAATCCATGCATTTGATTTCCATTAAGAGCGAAAGGAATGGACTTTTCCTCTTTCTCTCTTCCTTTTGCCCTAATTTCCCCTTCACTTAAACTTTGTCTCCTCTGCTTGGTGATGTCGTTGTAGCTTTTAGTCTCTGGCAGGGGTGTGGGTGTGAGCAGGCCCCTCTGTGGCCATTGCTGATTCATCTGGGTGAATCATCTGCCTCGGCCTTTGGGCTGGGAGAGAGTGGCATCTCCGTAAACCCTCCTCCTCCTCCTCCCCGGCCTCCTCTTTAATTCTCCGCATGTTCGCGACAGGCGTGTTCAGCTGAGGCTGCCCAGGAGCCTGGGAACTCACTAAGCTCCCCAAACATTGGGTGATCCTGGGCAGGGAGCCTGGGGTTCTCACCAGTGCAGGGCTGAACTCCTTCATCCTGCTCACCATGAAGCCATTTATAGATTCAAATAGCTAGGAGTTGACCAAACTGACACATCCAAGGCCGTCAGATGTCCAGGAGTCAAGCTTCCCAGCCCTGCTCAGCCTTTCTGCTGTGGAGTCAATTATTATAAACTATCATTTTGTAGGAATGCTCTTATTTCAACTCTTCTGTAAACCATGAGTCTGTTTCTCAACTATTAAAATTCAGAGCCTTCCAGACAACAGTGATTCCTGGTTTGATCTTTTTTTCTCCCTTTCCATTTCTTTCTTCTTCTCTTCTTGAACTGCTCCCCCACCTTACTCCTAACTTAAAAGTTTCCAGCTGTGTATCATTTGGCTCTGTTTCCACCCCAGCTTTTTCTGTAATATGCAGCTGGACCCCTTCCAGGTCCCAGATGTGCTATTTATTTCTGCTGAAGCATCTGGGCCACGACACAATCCTGTTGCTGCAACGTGGCAAACCCACATAAAATCCAGCTGGCAGCCAGCTAGCAGACTGCATCATCCTGACAAACCAGGGAGGCATCTGAAAGGAATACAAGGCGAGGCCAAAGGAAGAGCTCTGAGGGTGATGGGAACCCAGGTGGAGCCAGAAGTTCACACTCTCCAGGGCTGTGGCTTTCAGATGGTCCTAGTAACACTGAAAAAGGAGGGCTTGGTTTGTTCCAAAGCAGGGTGATGCTGCTGCAAACTCAGCCTCTTCCATACGAGAATTAGAAGTGAGGGTACACAATTAACTGATGAGGATGTGAGTACCAGCGATGGGATCCCAGGGTCTGAGGAATATAGAGCTATAGGGGAGGGACACTGGACTGGGGGCCAAAGTCCTGGTTCTGGTCCCAACTTTCTACTGGTTCTCTTCATGCCCTTAGCAAGCCTTTTCGTCTGAGTTCCCATTTCCTTTTCCACAAAATTGGAAGATTTGGTTAAATTGTGAGATTTCAAGCTTTTGTTTTAAAAATTCAAACTAAATCTTAAGTGGAAACCTTTTACGTATGTGCATTCACTACTGCTGTGAAAGGAAGTGGTATAATAACTGTTTTGTTTAACAGCCTTACTGGCAGCAATTCCAGAGCACACTGGATCCCACAGAGCTCAAACAGAGGTCGGGGTATGGAGGTGTGCCTTTCCAACATTCAACCATCCTCACCTCAATTCATGGGGTTCAACCACATAGCTACCCTTCTCGGTGGCACAGAGAACAAGTCTCTCCCTTTACACCGTCTCTTATTTGTTCCTCCCTGGAACTCTTTAACTTTCTCCATTCCTTTTACCTTTTATCTTCCCCTTGGCTTCCTGCAGGGGTGGCCAGTCATTCAGTTCCATCTTTTCTGAATAGGTCTGGCACAGTATGAAGAGGTGAAACAAGTACTTAGCAGATAGATTTTTTGGCTACAAAAATGGAGTCTGTCTTAGCAGATTTTCTGTGTATTGTTATATCAAAAGGAACTCCTCTCACTTCTTCCACCTTGAGTCTCATTACTAAAAGTCCCATTTCACATCCTAGCCTTGGTTTGTGTGCCAACCCCCAGGAATGAGGGTAAGAGGATGTATGAATGTGTATCCCTCTGTCTGGCCATTTCTGAGACAACTTTATGGAGCCATAAAATCAAATCATCAACAGCTCTATGGAACACACTTTGAGGACCATTGCACAAGATCCAATCATCATTCCCAATCCATGGGTCCTCAGAAAAGAGTATACTCTTTACCTGGACTAGAATCCTAGGAAGTCTTTGGACTAGACAGGACTTTTGGAGACAACCCCACTCTTTCTTACCTGCTGCTTTGGGGGAGGTCTGTATCAATCTATAGTCCTACTAGTTGGAAGAAAGTCCCCTTGAAGAACAATTTGTGACTCCTAGCATCACATAGCTATCTTCAGGTGGCATAACTTTCTCCCTAAGGTGGAGTGGTAGACACTTTGGGCACATGGATGAAGGCAAAGTTTAAGATCTCAGAATTTCCTTCCATACACATGACTTCTTACATGTATACCAGGAGTCCAGGTGGTATAGAGATGAGTGCTGAGCTACTAAGGGAGGTCTCACATCATCCAGCTCTTTAGATAATGCATTGCTTTTCCTCTCATCTTCAAAGAGAGGTATAGCACCATACTGAAAGCTGTTAATAGATTGTGTTATTCTTTCCAAATATTTGCTGCCCTATTTGGTGATAGATTAGTATCTCCTGGCTATGTGGCTGTCAGGCTTAGTTACTGATTTGCTTTGGTCAATGAAATGTGAGCAAGAGTGATGCATATCACTTCCAAGATAACACTCTGAAAGCGTATGCGAGGTTTTATCATATTGCTCTTTCCTCTCTTCTAACAAAAGACATTATCTAAGAAGGACAGTACCCCACTTAGGGGATGCTTGTTCAGCCTGGCTCTCAGATTGATGAGTATGAGAAGATACAGCAGACCCAAGATAGACATGTAGTGGATGTGGACAGGAGCAAGAAACATGTCTTTGTTGTTGTAAGCCTCAGACTATTTGAGTTATTTCTTATGGGTTAGGAGCCAGACATACCTAGCTTTGAATTTCATCTGTATAATGTTAAATTACTTAATTTCTCTAAGCCTCATTTTGGTCACTGATGAAATGGGGATGATGACAGCACTCATCTCATTGGGTTGTTGAGAGGATTAAATATAAAAATGCAAGTAAATTGCTTAGCACACAGATAGAAAACACTCAATAAATGTTACCAATTATCATTATAAAATAGATTTAGGGCACAGAATAAACAGATAGGTGTGTATGAAAGACATGAACAATTATGAAGCATGACAATTGATTATAAATCTTTTAGCACATCTTTTAGAAATAACACTCAGTAGTTTATGGTCCTACGACAAGCAGAATAATGGTCCCTAAAGATGTCCAAATCCCAATCCTCAGAACCTGTCAATATGTCACCTCACATGGCAACAGGGATTTTGCAAATGTGATTAGGTTAAGAATTTTGAGATAGGAATTATCCCGGGTAATCCAGATAGGACTGATGTAATCATAAGGGGCCTTGTAAGTGAAAGAGGGAGGCTAGAGAGCCAGTGAGAGATATGAGGATGGACGCAGAGTTAGAAATGATACAATTGCTGGCTGGGAGACAGCCTCTAGAAGGTAGAGAAACCACTGGAATAGATTCTCCTTCAGAACCTCCATCAGAACACAGACCTGCCAATACCCGGATTTTAGTCCGTTGTGACCATTTGGGACTTTTGACCTCCAGAACTATAAAATAATACATGTATGTTGTGTTGAGCCACTAAATTTGTGGTAATTTGTTACAGCAGCAATAGGAATCTAATTCAAGTCCCAATTTCATTTTCTCTTACTTCAGCACTGCTGCTTCTTGTCAACAGGTAGGCTTGTTCTCTGAGTTCAAAATCATAAAAGTCTGGGTAGTATTTCTTTAGATCCCAATGCATGTTGATTCATAAATTAGGCCCCTGCCTGTGGTTACTCTTTATTGCCAACTCCCTACCCTATCCCCCAGTATCCTACCCTATCCCACATACATAATCTCAAAATCATAAAAGAATTGTTCTATTTTAATTTAAAAGTGGCATGTTACTTTGTTAACTGTGTGTAGTTTAGGGTTGGTTTGTAATTATTTTCCAGTCACTACTGAATGGTAAAATTAAGGTCAGAACATCAGGGCCTTAGATAAACATAAATTATGCCAGCATGATTATTTTTATTTAAATAATTCTTTTTTGGCATTTGTATTGAAGTATAATTGACATGTTGACAAAAATTGACGAATACTTAAAGTGTACCATCTGAAAGGCTTTGACACAAATATATATATATATCCATAAAACTATCACTGTAGTCAAGATAATGAACATATCCTTCACCCCTCAAAGTTTCCTCATATTCCTTTGTAATCCAATACAAATATTCCTTTGTAATCCCTCCCTCATTCGTGACTCCCCCTTCCACAGGCAAATAAAAATGATCAATATTAGCTTTTCATCACAATAGATTAATTGCATTTTTAAAGAATTTTATATAAATAGAATTATACAATATGTACCTTTTTTTTTTGGTGGATATTTGAATTGTTCCCAGTTTGGGACTATTACAAATAAAGCTGCTATGAATATTTGTGTACAAGTATTTCTATGAATATGTGGTTTCTGTTCTTTTGGGTAAAAGCTAGAGTAGAATGATTATATCACATGTAGGTATATTTTTTTCTTTTAAAAATTTTATTAAAATATGCTAACATACAATATTATATTAGTTTTATGTGTACATTATAGTTATTCAACATTTATATACCTAAAGAAGTAATCATAATGGTAAGTTTAGTAACCATCTGAAACTGTACAATGTTATTACAATATTATTGACTATATTCCTATGCTGTACATTACATCACCATGGCTTATTTTATAACTGGAAACTTGAACATCTTATTCCCCTTTACCCTCTCCCCTTTATTTAATTTTTCAATTATAATTGAGATCCTATAATATTTTATATTAGTTTCAGGTGTACAGTATAGTGGTTAGACACTTATATATTTTACAAAGTGATACCTTCGATTAGTCTAGTACCCACCTGGCACTTTACATAGTCATTATTACATTATTGACTATATTCCCAATGCTGTACTTTACATCCCCATAACTATTTTGTAACTACAAATAAAAAAAAAAGTACTTCTTAATCACTTCACCTTTTTCACTGAGACCCTCAGCACCCCTCCCATCTGGCAATCATCAGTTTGTTTTCTGTATCTATGAGTCTGTTTCTGTTTTGTTTGTTTATTTTGTTATTTAGATTTTATATATTATTTGTCTTTCTGTTTAACTTATTTCACTTAGCATAATACCCTATAGGTCTATCCATGTTGTCACAAATGGTGATATTTCATTGTTTTTTATGGCACAGTACTACTCCATTGTATATATGTACTACCTCTTCTTCATCCAATTGTGTACTGATGGGCACTTAGGCTTGCTTATCTAGGTTATTGTAAATAATGCTGCAATAAACATAGGGGCATATATATCTTTTCAAATTAGTGCTTGGATTCCTACAGATAAATACCCAGAAGTGGAATTTCTGGGTCACATGGTAGTTCTATTTTTAATTTTTTGAGGAATCTCCATGCTGTTTTCCATAGTGGCTGCACCAATTTGCAATCCCTGCAACGGTGGTTTTGCAAAGGGTTCCCTTTTCTTCACATCTTAGCCAATACTTTTTTTGTGTGTGGATTTATTGATGAAAGCCATTCTGATATGTATGAAGTGATATCTCATTGTGGTTTTAATTTACACTTCTCTGATGATTAGTGATGTTGAGTATCTTTTCATACATCTATTGGCCATCTATATTTCCACTTTGGAGAAATGTCTATGCAGGTCCTCTGTCCATTTAATTAGATTGTTAGTTTTGTTGTTGTTTTGGTGTTATAATAAGTTGCATGAGTTCTAAATAAATTTTGGAAAATTAACCCATCATTGAGTGTATCATTGGTGAATATCTTCTCCCATTCAGTAGGTTTATTTTCATTTTGTTTGTTTCCTTTGTTGTGCAAACATTTTTTAGTTTGATGTAGTCCCATTTGTTTATTTATTTTTTATTTCCCTTGCCCAAGGAGATATACCATAAAAAATATTATTTATTTCTAGTCAAGATGGTGCAGTAGGTAAATGCTGTGCTTGTCTCCTCTCAATAGCACATCAAAATTACAACTAAACTACAAAACAACCATCATTGGGAATCACCTAAAATCTTGCTGAACCAAAGCCCTACAAATAAGGACATGCAGAAGCCACCTCGAGATTGGTAGGAGGGGCAGAGATGTGAAATGGGCTGGTCCCATTACCCATGTGTGACCATTAAAAATCAGGAGGGATATCTCAGCTGTGGAGGTCCCCACTGGAGGAGCAAGGAGTCCCAGCCCTTCCCCAGCCCAGGGTTCCACTGCTGGGGAGAGAAGTCCCCATAATTTCTGGCTGTGGAAACCAGAGGACATTGAGACTGAGTGAGACACAGTGCAGCTGCACTCAGGCACTCCTCTCAAAGGGACCTTGCATAGACTTACTCACTGATGGAATCACTGGCTCTGAGCTCCAGCACTGGGGCAGCAGCTGGAGAGGTGGTAGGGACTTATGGGGGGGGAGGAGGGGAGAACTGAGTTGTCTGGTTTCAGGATGGGGGCTGGAGGGCAGCTTTCTCCTGGATAGAGGGGTTGGTGGAAGCCATTGTTGTTTGTTGAACCCTCCCCCTTCCAGACATGCAGACACAGATGGTCTCCCTATCTGAGTCTCCATCAAGCTGGCTAACACCATTCACTCACCACACCCTGGTGATTCAAGATCCTGCTTCTCCCAACTTTTAGGCACACCCAAGCCATTTCCAGTGGCTTTTTTGTACAAACCCCACATACTGCAGACTTTCCTAGGGTCTCTCAAAGGCTCACCAAACCCAAGCAAGTAGCATCTGGCTTAAGCATATCTTGTGCCTCTGGCTGAACAGCCCTAAACCCAGCACTGTCAACAGCTGGCCTTGGTTTGTGGCTTGGCCTCTCAAGGTACTTCCAAACACAACATGGATAGTGGCCATCTGATGATTTCTTTTGGTTCCTGCTGGGTGGCCTGGGGTGGGGCATGGGCTGTGGCTGAACTTGACCTACTGTCCATTCCCTCCCAGGTGGCCTTGGGGATGGTGCTCCCAGCAGCCAGCTTTGAAACAAGTTGGAGCATCACCCATCCAGCGGCCTCCAAGGACAACACACTCAAGGGGCAGATTGGACAGGCACCTGAGCCCTGCTGAGGCAGATCCTTCTCTATAAGGTGAGTCCCTGCACCACAGCTCCTCTGCCATAATCAAGGACAGACTTCACAACCAGTGAGCCTGAGGTTCAATCCCTCCAATTGACGTGCAAATAGCAACCAAGGCTCAACTACAAGAGAATGGGCATACACAACCCACATAATAGACACACCTGGAGCGCATAGCTCAAGTGACCAGAAAGATTGTGCTACTGTGCCCCCAGCAAACTTATTACATAAGGCCACTCTACTAAGACCAAGAGTCACAGCAGCACTACCTAATACACAGAAACAAACACAGGGAGACAACTAAAATGGGGAGACAAAGAAACATATCCCAAATGAAAGAACAGAACAAAGCTCCAGAAAAAGAACTAAACAAAATGGAGACAATCTACCAGATGCAGAGTTCCAAACACTGGTTATAAGGATGCTCAATGATCTCAGGGAGAACTTCGACAAAGAGATAGGAAACATAAAAATGGAGATAGAAAACAATTAAAAACCAGTCAGAAATAAAGAACACAATAATGGAAATGAATACATTACAGGGAATCAACAGTAGATTAGATGAAGAGAGGATCAAATCAGCAATTTAAAAGGTGAGGTAGAAGAAGGCATCCAATCAGAACAGCAAAAAGAAAAAGGAATCCAAAAAACTGAGGAGAGCTTACTGGGCTTCTGAGACAATCTCAAGCATTCACATTTTAGAGGTACCAAAAGAAGAAGAGAGAGATCAAGAAATTGAAAACCTATTTGAAGAAGTAATGACAGAAAACTTCCCTAACCTGGAGAAGGAAATAGATAAACAAGTCCAGAAAGTACAGAGAGTCCCAAACAAGAACCCAAAACAGGACAACACCAAGACACACCATAATTAAAATGTCAAAGCTTAAAGACAAAGAGAGAATCTTAAGAGCAGCAAGAGAAAAGCAATTAGTTACCTAAAAGGGAGCTCTCATAAGACTATCAGTTGATTTCTCAACAGAAACTTTGAAGGCCAGAAGGGATTGGAACAAAATATTCAATGCGATGAAAAGCAAGGATCTACAACCAAGATTATTCTACCCAGCAAGGCTATCATTTAAAATTGAACAACAGATGAAGGACTCCCCAGACATGAGAAAGCTAAAGGAATTCATCACCACCAAACCAGTATTACAAGGAATCTTAGAGGGGCTTCTTTAAGATGGAAAATATATGTATATTATATATATATATATAAATGGCAATAACTATCAACAATTACTTCCAATGGAAATGGATTGAATGCTCCAATGAAAAGATAGGGGAGCTGAGTGGATAAGAAAACAAGACCCTAACATGTGCTACTTACAAGAGACTCACTTCAGATCTAAAGACACACACAGACTAAAAGTAAAGGGATGAAAAAAGATATTTCATGAAAATGGGAAACAAACAAACAAACAAACAAAAAGCTGGGGTAGTTGGGCCGACCGAGTGGTGTGGTGGTTGAGCGCTGGCTTGGGTCCCACACATGAGGGCCAGTGATACTGCCCTCAAAAAAAAAAAAAAAAAAGCTGGTGTAGCAATACTTATACCAGACAAAATAGACTTTAATACAAAGACTATAACAAGAGACAAAGAAGGACCTCGTAATCCCACTTTTGGGTATTTATCCAAACAAAATGCTATTTTGAAGGGAGGTGCTCATCCATATGTTCATTGCAGCATTATTTACATAAGCTAAGAGGTGAAGGCAACCTGGGCATCTCTCTGAATGGATGAATGGATAAAGAAGAGGTGGTACATATATACAGTGGAATATTATTCAGCTGTAAAAAAGAATGAAATCTTGCCATTTGTGACTACATGGATGGACCTAGAGTGTATTGTGCTGAGTGCAGTAAGTCAGACAGTGAAGGACAAACGTCATATGATTTCACTTGTAAGTGGAATCTAAAGATCAAAATAAACAAACAAAATAAACAAACAAAACAAAAACAAAGATTGCCAGATGGGAGAGGGGTTGGGGGTAGGTGGAAAGGAAAAGGGATTAAGAAGTACAAATTGGTTGTTACACAGTAGTCATGGGGATGTAGAGTATAGCATAAGGAGCATAGTCAATAATATTGTAATAACGATGTATGGTGTCAGATGGGTACTAGATCTATTGGGGTGATATATGGGAGGTTGGGGGCAGGATAAAAAACGTGAAGGTATTAAGGAATACAAATTGGTAGTTACAAAATAGTCACGGGGATGTAAAGTATAGGGAATATGACCAATAATATGGTAATAACTATGTATAGTGCCAGGTGGGTACCAGTCAGGGGGATCACTTCCTAAATTGTATAAATGTCTAATCACTATGCTGTACATATGAAACTAATATAAAATAACACTGAATGTCAACTCTAATTGAAAAATTAAAAGGGGAAGAAGATAAGAATAAGAGGTTCAAAGTTCCTCTGACAAATAAGTCTTGGGGATGTAATATACAGCATAGAAATATAGTCAATAATATTGTGATAATGTGGTACAGTATCAGATGGTTGCTGGACTTATCATGGTGATCACTTATTTAGCATAGGTAATATAATCAATAATGTGGTAATAACTCTGTATAGTACCAGGTGGGTACTGTTTAGTAACTATGATGTACGCCTGAAACTAATATAATATTGTATGTTAGCTATATTATAATAAAAATCTTTAAAAAATAATACCAAGAGAAGTGTCAGAGAGTTTACTGCCTATGTTTTCTTCTGTGAGTTTTATGGTTTGGGGTCTTACATTTAAGTCTTTAATCCATTTTGAGTTTAATCTTGTATGGTGTAAGGTGGTCTACTTTCTTTTTCTTTTTTGGCATTATTTGTCCAGTTTTTCCAACACCATTTATTGAATAAACTGCCTTTACTCCATTGTATATTCTTGCCTCCTTTGTCATAGGTTAATTGGCCATGTAGGCATGAGTTTACTTCTGGGCTCTCTATTATGTTCCACTGATCTTTGTGTCTGTTTTTATGCCAGTACCATACCGTTTTATTACTATAGCCTTGTAGTATAGTTTGATATCACATAGCATGATACATCCAACTTTGTTCTTGTTTTTGAAGACTGCTGAGGCTGTTTAAGGTATTTTGTGGTTCCATATAAATTTTACAATTATTTGTTCTAGTTCTGTGAAAAATGCCAATGGTATTTTGATAGGGATTGCACTGAATCTCTAGATAATTTTGGGTAGTATGGACATTTTAATGATTTTAATTCTTCCTGTCCATGAGCATGGTATATGCTTCCATTTATTTTTATCTTCTTCAATTTTTTTCTTCAATGTCATAACTTTGAATACAAGTATTTCACCTCTAAGAACATCAATTAATTCCATTTCATCCAATGTGTCATTTAAGGCTGCTGTTTCCTTGTTGATATTCTGATTGGATTTAATCATTAATGTCAATGAGGTGTTAAAGTCCCCTACTATGACTGTATTACTGTCAATCTCTGCCTTTAACTTGGTCAATATTTGCTTTATGTATTTATGTGCTGCTATGTTGGGTGCATAAATGTGTACATGGGTTATATCCTCTTGTTGGATTGATCCCTTTATCATTATGAAATGTCCTTGTCTATTACAACCTTTGTTTTAAAGTCTATTTTGTCTGATATAAGTATTGCTACCCCAGGTTTTTCTTTTTCTCATTTCCATTTGCATGAAATATCTTTTCCATCACTTTACTTTCAGTCTCAGGGTGTCTTTTGATTTGAAGTGGTTTCTTGTGAACAGCATATGTATGGGTCTTGTTCCCTTATCCACTCAGCTACCCTATGCCTTTTTTTTTTTTTGAGGGCAGTGTCACTGGCCCTCATATGTGGGACCCAAACCGGGGCCGCTGGTTTCCCAAGCCAGCACTTAACCACCGCGCCACTCGGCCAGCCCTACCCTATGTCTTTTGATTGAAGCATTTATTTACATTTAAAGTGATTATGATGGGTATGTAGTTATTACTGTTTTATTATTCATGTTTATGTTCTTTTTCTTTCCCCTCTTCTTCTTAGAGAAGTCCCTTTAACATTTCTTGTAATACTGGTTTGGTGGTTATGATCTCCATTAGCTTTTTATTGTCTGGGAAGCTCTTTATCTCTCTTTGAATTTTAACTGACAGCCTTGCTCAGTAGTCTTGGTTGTAGGTTATTGCTTTTCATCACTTTGAATATTTCAGGTCAATCCTTTCTGGCCTGCAAAGTTTCTATTGAGAAATCAGCTGACAGACTTATGGGAGTTCCCTTATAGGTAACTAACAGCTTTTTTCTTGTTGCTTTTAAGATTCTTTTTGTCTTTAACCTTTGGCATTTTAAGTAAGATGTGTCTTAGAATGGGTCTATTTGGGTTCATCTTGTTTGGAACTCTGCACTTCCTGGGGTTTGTCTGTCTATTTCCTTCACAAGGTTAGGGAAATTTTCCATTATTAGTTCTTCAAATAGGTGCCCAATCCCTTGTTCTCTCTCTTCTCCGGGGTACGTACCCCTTTGATGTGAAAGTTGTTACAGTTGATATTGTCCCAGAGTTCCCTTAAACTACCTTTTTTAAAACTTCCTTTTTGTTGTTCCAACTGGATGTTCTCTGCTAACTTGTCCTCCAATTCGATCCTCTGCCTCGTCTAATCTTGCTTTTGTTTCCTTCTAGTGTATTCTTCATTTTATTAATATTTATTGTGCTTTTCATTTCTGACTGGTTCTTTTTTATGGTTTCTATGTGCTTAGTTTTATGGTTTCTTTTTATGCTTACTATCTCTGTGTTGAAGTTTTAAGTTCCTCAAGCATCCTTATAACCAGTGTTTTGAACTACATACCTAGTAGATTGCTTGTCTACATTGTTTAGTTATTTTTCTGGAGTTTTGTCCTGTTCATTTATTTGGGACATGTTTCTTTATCTCCTCATTTTGGTTGCCTACTTGTGTTTGTTTCTATGTGTTAGGTAGAGCAGTTATGGCTCCTAGTCTTGGCACAGTGGCCTTATGTGGTAGGTGTACTTTGGAACCAGTGGTACAGTCTCCCTGGTCATCAGCAGTGTCTCTTGTATGGGTTGTGTGTGCTCTCATGTTATACTTGAGCCTTGATTCCAATTGGTACATCGGTGGGTGGGATTGTCCCTCAGGTTGACTGGCTGTGGGATTTGGCTATGTTCACAGCTTTTGGGCTGCTATGGGGGGACTGACCCCCTGGAACAAGATTTGACTCAGCAAGCTCTGGTGCCTGCTGAGACTACCTTTTGGGTATGCTGTTTGTGGTGCTAATTGGGTGGTGCTTTGTTGTGGTCTGAAGCCAGCCACCAGGTATGTTGGTTCTGGGGCCTCTTGGGAGTTATTCCTGTGAAGGCCAAGATCAGCCACTGCTTGTGACTGGCCTGGGGCCACTGGTATGTGCTACAAAGTGACCTGCAGTTGGTTGCTGCTGTGCTGGACTTACAGGCATGTGGGAGAGGCCATATTGTGAACTGAGGCTGACCACTACCAGTACTGGGCCTGGGGCTGCTCAGCAAAGGCCAGGGCATCTGGAGGCTTGCATCCACCTGCAGCCTGCTTGTAAGTCTCAGCCACTGATAGAGCCTCAGGCAATATGTGAGTTGGGTGAGGCCAGGTCCCAGGAAGTCACCAGGGTGGAGAAAGTGGAGTTCACCAGGACAATGCAGATTCTGATTTGGTTGTGTGGGGGGAGGGCTCAACATAGGTAAGATGGTGTCTACCCCTCAGCTACACAGAAGGGCTCAACACAGGGATAATGGTGGCTGTCCCTCTAGCTCTCTCCCTAAAGTCACACAACTCCATCTCTGCCTGTATGTCTCTGGCACTTCCTGAGCCACACCACTGTTCCTCCCCCAGAGACCAGTGTGAGTGCTTGGGAGTGAGAGAGTCTGTGTGTAAGCACTTTAGAGGATATCTATGTTCCCCACAGCTTTCTGACTCACCTGAATCAATGGAATCCCTATTGATTTTCACAACCAGATGTGGGGCTCCTCTTCCTGGCACTGGTGCTCTGAGCTGGGGAACCCAGTGTAGGGCTGGGATCACTCTGTCTTCATGGGGCACCTCTGCAGCCAAGATAACCCTCCTGATTCTCAACCAGCACACATGGGTGTTGCCAATATGATACTTAACATGACTGTTTCCGGGATTCTCTTCTAGCAAATGAGTTTTCATTATCAAAAGAATGTCATATAAACTCTTGATGATGAAAGAATTCACTTACTAGAGTAATACATGAGACATATAGCAGTAATTTTTTTAAAACATCATTGGTTGCTGAAATCTTGTTTGATTATAAACTGGGAAAAGTAATTGTTGTTTGCTTCTTTTAGGTACCTTAGTTTTACTTCGTAATTAATTTGAGTGATGGAAGACAAGAGAGAAGAATGTTTGTCATCTCCTTTCCAGGGCACTTTTATTTCAGTTCTCCCCTGTGTGGTGGGTACGCTGCCCAGGTACTTCAGTGGTCTCTCTTATGCTTGTTAGCCTTCTGCTAGAAGTCTGCTGGGTGTACGCTGTCATTTCTAGGACCATTCCTGCTGCAGTGGTTCTTGGCTCCTCCACTGCTCCTGCAGGGGGTAGGGATGGGCTTGGAGTTAAGAGAACATGTCACATAGAGAAGCAGAAATTCCTGTCCCCTCCAACTAGAGGTCATACCTTTAGTCACAAAATTGTAAATATTCTCTTTCTGTTCTAAACAATATAATAAATCCATGTTCAAATTGCTACTTGTTTTGTTTCCCATTGGCTCCTAACTCACAGATCCCATATTGGGAGCAGCTATCTCTCCCCAGAAATCTCCTCAACCATGACATTGTCTTTAGCTTTAGTTATTTTCTCCTATTAAAAGAGGGATGTAGCATGGAAAGGGGTGTCCTCTTTAAGTCTTGGTGCCAGAAAAGAAATCTTTTATCTTTCCTTTGGTCTTGTATTTCTAAGTCTTTTTTCTCTCCCCCCACCCCTTTATTTTAGAGCTCACAGCTGTGAGGAGCTCCAAGTCTCCAAACTCTTCCTCTCTCTGATATCTGGTCCTTGAGAAGGGGTGTCTAGTTACTCTCCAGTGACAAGCATCTCCCTCTCAGAGTATGTGTAAAATCTGAGTATACACGCTATACTCACTGTTCTCGTGTTAGATTTTTACTATCACATTTCAGTGGATTCAGTGGATTCTTCAGTGGAAAACTTACTGTCATATAATTAACTTTTACTGAATAATTTGTCTAAATATGGTTACACCCATTTTTAGCAGGATATTGTATCAATTGCTGTTCAATCATACCCAAGATCAGATGGAGATGGCTTTTTCTGAGGAAGACAAGGTTTTCTTGTTCTAGTTACAAAAAAAAAAAAAAAAAAAAAAAAAAAGCCAGCTTGAGCAATTACCTGGCTGGTGTCCTAATTGTCTTAATGTGTGAATCAGAGGGGCCATATGGCCCACCTGAACAATTATATGGATATTAAGAAGGGTAGGAAAAAATAATCTAGAAAAGCATAGTCACTCAAGTCTACTATTTATGTGAGAAATGTGTTTGTCACCCAGTAAATATTTGCAGATTTGGCTGCTGGGAGCCATCAGCAGCATGGATGTGTCTCTGAGCTGGTCTTGAAAAGCCTTAATATTGTAGAGAGATGAAAATGTTTTTGGGGGTGGCCTGCTGGCTCAGGTGGTTAGAGCACGAACTCATAACACCAAGGTTGCTGGTTTGATTCTCAAATGGGCCTGCGCCCTCCACAACTAGATTGAAGACAATGACTTGACTTGGAGCTCAGCT
Source organism: Aselliscus stoliczkanus (assembly GCA_033961575.1). Taxonomy (NCBI): domain Eukaryota; kingdom Metazoa; phylum Chordata; class Mammalia; order Chiroptera; family Hipposideridae; genus Aselliscus; species Aselliscus stoliczkanus. Next base: position 34,588,295 of record CM066731.1, read on the forward strand.
GCACCCTCCACAACTAGATTGAAAACAACAAATTGACTTGGAGCCAGTTGATGGGTCCTGGAAAAAAACATACTGTTCCCCAATAAAGTTTAAAAAAAAGAGAGAGAGAAAATGTATTTGGAGTCTACATTACACATGTTAAGAAATCAGAGGTAGGGCCGGCCAAGTGGCATGTTGGTTAAGAGCTGGCTTGGGATGCCAGCTCTGAGACACTGCCCTCTACAGCTAACAACTCCACTTGGAGCTGGGCTGTGTGAGCCCTGGCAATGGTGTAGGCTGCAGCCCCTGCTGCGGTGGGCTGACATGGGCTACAGTGAGTGGCCGGCAGCCAGCGTGAGCAGCTGGCAGCCAGCTTGAGCTGCCAATAGCTGTGGTGAGCGACCATCCAGAGGCCGGCGACCGATTTGCCTCATCCGGGAAGAGCTCAATGACGATACCAACATGGGCCAGTGAAGCAATGTCCTCCGCAACTAGACTGAAGAACAAAAAGACAGCAACTTGTCTGTTCCCCTTCCCCATTCCCCAACGCTGTTCCCCTCCCCCAGTTCCCCAATAAAATCTTTAAAAAAAAATACAGATTTCTCCATGACTATAATCAACTGGAGTTGAGCGGCAAGTGCCAGCCAGAGATGGGGCCTAACCTTCACTTCTCTAAGGATGTGCACTGGGTCTGTTTTCACTTACACCACTTCCCTGATTCTGTACCTGACCTCTGACCCAAACCATCACCTCTGACACTATGGATAAACTGAGGTACAGAGTCATTCTGAAAGGAAAACATAGCTTAACTCCACAGGGACTCAGCTTAGTCTGTGTGAATGGGGGAGGACTTAAAGTGGGAAAAATTGTTTATAAAGCAACTGGAATGGCTTTGTTAAACACATAAATCTGTGGGGGAAGCAAAGAAAGGAAAGTGAGAGGAGACCATAAAAAAGATGAAGGAAAGGGAGAGGAGGGCATGGCTCTCAGGAAAGCCCTGTACACATTTGATAGCAGGAACAGAATGAAATTCACCAGTCCGTTCCTCACATGATGTCATCTACCACAGATAATATCCAGGATCCTGTCGAGCATCAATCGAGGAACGCCATATTTACAGAGGCTGATTTCGGGATATATATCCACCTTTTCCTCTAAATTCTACAAACTCTTTGGATTAAGCCACTCTAGCTTTGGACCTGAACCACCATGCAAGTGCTTTTACAAAGTGGCTTTCTGTCTTGCTCACCAGCCTATAAGGTGGGTGCTATAGGATATACACATGGTGTTGAATTCAGGGTCAGGATACAACTGGCACTTTCAATCCTGATATTCCTTTACGGATTCAGGATTGAAAATAAATATGTTGTTTTTGAAAGCTTTCTTTCTTTTTTAAATATTTTATTGGGGAATTGGGGGAGGGAACAGCGTTGGGAAATCAGGGAAGGGGAACAGACAAGTTGCTGTCTTTTTGCTCTTCAGTCTAGTTGTGGAGGATGTCGCTTCACTGGCCCATGTTGGTATTGTGATCATTGTGCTCTTCCCGAGTGAGGCAGATGGGTCACTGGCCAACGGACGGCCGCTCATGACAGCTCATGAAAGCGCAAGCCAGCTGCCAACCAGCCCCACTGCAGCCTACACCATCATGGATGACTCATGGCAGCCCAGCTCCAGGTGGAACTGTTGTTCACCATCTTAGTTGTAGAGGGCGCAGCGTCACTGGCCCTCATTTGTGGGAACTGGGGCCCAGCTGCTCAGAGCTAGTGTCCCAAGCCAACTCGTAACTAATGCGCCACTCAGCCGGCCCCTAAAAGCCTTCTTTTTAAAAATATTATAAATATTACACCACATGTGATTTCTCTCTTTGCACTGGTGCATAAAGGTCAGAATCAAATCTGTGGCTAACCTCTAGCATGTATAGGAGACACAATGGAATGAAATGCATTTGGGAACCTCAGTGTTTTACTTTTATTTATTTATTTATTTATTTATTTATTTATTTATTTATTTATTTTTAAGGGCAGTGTCACTGGCCCTCAGATGTGGAATCTGAACCTGGGCCACTAGCGTCCCAAGCCAGCTCTTAATCACCGTGCCATTCGGCCGGCCCTCAGTGTTTTGCTTTTAAAAATTTTCCAGCCCTTAATTTTCCTTTGTTCATTTTCTTGACTATTAATTTTTAAGTGCTTTTAAAAATGTCTTATTGTTATCAGATATTACACAAATACAGAATGAATAACCAAACTGGACATTCAAGAAGGCAAGTAGTATCTTCAGTTAAATTTGCTCAGATAAAAGGAAATAGAACAATAAAACTTATGGGTAATAGTTGATTGTAATATATAATTGAACATTTTAACTGCAAGATGTTTGCCCATTAATTTAAAATTAAATTTAATTTTATCTTTGTTCATTTTCCCCATGTCTTTGATGAAAATACCTTCTTTCATGAAAACTGATGACTTGTTTTGACAAGAGAGGGAGTCTTCTCATTAGTTTCTTTCACCACCATAGTTACCTGGCTGGTGTCTGAGATGTGCTGGTTGATATGAGAGGATTCACTCCCCCACACCCACCCTAGGACCCTAACTCCATGTAGGCTGTGGTCATTCTCCATGAAGATCTTGGCCTTCTTCAATCCAGGACCTGGTGTAATCCATGCAGGTTTTTAGATTATACAAAGCAAAGGTGATTCTAGTGTCTTTTTTTCCATGTTACACTTTTCAATGACTTTTCTATGGGATATCCCAAGATTCATATACCTTTTGGAATCTTTCCTCCCAATTAATCTTCCAAATGAAAATTTACCAACTTCACTTCTTTCTTTAGAAAATTTCTGTACCATTAATGTGTTGTTGGGAAAGAAGACAAGGAGTTAGGATGTTACGAGTGTGTCTGTGTGTACATATAGGAAAAGAAATAATAATGATAATAAAAATGATCAGTATGATATGACCGAAACATTTCTAAGAGGCATAAAAAGAGATGGAAGGGAAGAGAGAGAGAGACCATACATCCTGAGGTTCTCTGCACTACGCAACACGTGGTGGTGTTGACCGAGAACAGCTTGTTTTTCGTTTGGAAACTGATGAGAATTGTCTGTTACAGAAATGCCTGTGGGATAATTCATGGAGAAGACACTGTGCAGCTTACATAGGAGGCAAGTTCGGCCTTTGTAAATCCCAGAGCTTTTAATCTGGTTGGAGACAAAGGCTTGCATATGCAACTCAACCAGAGAATCGAAGTATATGATGTTACTAAATTATATATTAAAAGTAATAACTGCAATCACCAGGATGCATCCAAAGTTCTAAATTTAACCTGTATATTTTGTGACTAGAGTTTGATGGATTTCTTGATTTTTTCACTCATAACCATGTCTTATGAGGCCTTCCTTTAATTCCTCATTTTTTTCCAAAATTATTAATGTCACTTATCTTCTACAGAGTTTTAAGGTAACCTGTCTCTTGTTTCTTCACCTTTGAGTTGCATGACTAAACTCATTAGATGTTGGGTCTGGTCTAGGTAATACTACGGTAGTGACTACTTTCATATTTACAGCAATTTACAAAATTCATATGAATTTAAACGTAGCATTCCAAGTGACTTGGTAACTAAACACTAAAAATGTCAGTTTCTTTTAGGTAAATACTTAATAATTTAGCATGTTCTCTGTTCCTTTTCTCATCTCTCCAGGGCTAAGGGTTCTCCATCTTGTCAATGATGGAGGAGGGTCTGGTGTGAATCTTGTTTTCTGTCTATGCTGGCCTCTGCTGAGGCTTAGCTGGACCTGCCTGGCGTTTGGACTCTGCTTCTATTTCCATTGTGTCCACCCAAGCACCAAGTCCTCCACAGTTTCTGGTTATCAAGTCCTTTACTCTGTATCTTTTTTGCTGACAATGCAAGGCCCATTTGGATTCCCCATATGATCTTAGCCAACCGCCTTACCTCTCTCTACTAAACACGGGGAATGTATGGTTACTCTTACACTCCATTCTAGGGCCATAAGAGATGCGAGTAGGGAAGATGGAAGATGGGATAGGCTTTTTCAGAACTTCCTTTGGCAACATTTACACTGTACATACTTTTGTACTCTCCTGGCTGCCCTGTGATGGATGGAATGAGGCCCTCTGAGAGGATTTCTTGTCTGAGTTCCAGTTTTCAAGTTGGAAACTAGTCCTCCCTACTCTCAGATCTCTACCTTTTCCAGGGAGGATGGTCCTACCAACTTCCTAAGGATTCTGACCTCTGAAGGGGTGACTATGAGAATCCCTTTCTAGAGATCCTACACCAACTATACACTCTCTTAATTTTCTCCAAGCTCAACTCCAGCACAAGAAAAGGTTCTTATCTCCTTTTTGTGGGGTGAAGACATGGCTTGTATACCATCATATGTTTTTCCTCCTCTATGGTTTATGTTAAAACTCTATGTTCTTAGTGCTCCAGGATCTGCTTCTGAAGAGTTAAAAAAAAATTTTTTCCTCTTTCAATGCTATTGTATCTTCCCCTCTCAAGAGCCTATTTTGAAATTCAAAGTGAAGACTTTGATTTGTTGAATTCTGCTGGGTTCTTTGGTATTTTACCTTCTCTAGGACAAAAGCCTCAGGCTAAAGATCTAATTTTAATGGTGAAAATGTTGTAGGGTAAAAAGTAAATGCCAAGAAAGAAGAATACAGCTGTCAATATTTTCAATCATTTTACAGCTACTGATATGGTATGATCTGAATAGCTTACGTGTTCTACCAGAAAATTTTGCCCTTTTGGGGGGGAACTGGGAAGACACTAGGCACATTTCTCAAGATGCTAAGTTCAAATAGTTTTTGAAATTTACCATAGAAGGCTGATTTTTCTCTCTCTCTAGCTTTGAAAATATTCCCTATGAAATCCCTTTCTTTCCCATGATCCTCCAGAACCTGGGAAGGTAAGTTGGCAAAATTCCATGTAGTAAGCAATACTCACTGCCATCTAATAGACTGAACTAGCTCCTTGGGGAAAGAGAAAGACCCTGTGGCTAAAAATGTCAAGCCTGGGATCTTAAAGCTGTATCAGAAAAACTGTGGGAAATTGTTTTCTTGGCTGGGAAATAGAATGTCTTTTTCCCAGCCTGGTAATTTCTATGATTCAAGGAAACGGACCTTAAAAGGAATGGAGGAAATACAATTTTCAGAGAAAAAAAGTAAAGCCTAGTTATTCTGATATTTTGAAAAGTGTTGTATGAGTATTTGATAAATATTTGCTAATGATGAAATATCACATCTAAAGAATTAATTAAATGCTTATATTATCATGGAGCTAAGCTCTTAATTATTGGGAAAAGGTCAAAACAGTCCCAGATTTCTGAGTTCATGACTGTAAACTTGTATTTTTTTCATAATATTCACAGAATGCTTATGTCAAATGCAGTGCAAATGGAGATCTTTTGTTCCCAATATGGACTGTTAAAACTAAACTAACTTACGTTGAGTGTTGCCATGGCAGGTATATAACCCATAGAAAAATGATTCATGACTAAGTGATGTATATATATATATGTATAAATGTGTATGTGTATATATGTCTATGTATAATTATATATATAGTTTTTGAAATGTGAAAGGTATTTTTACCTCCTAGAGAGAGTTTGATATTTCAGTCTCTCAAAAAATAATTTTGGGCCAGCCGAGTGGCGCATTGGTTAAGAGCTGGTTTGGGGATGCCAGCGGCCCCGGTTCAGATCCCACATATGAGGGCCAGTGACACTGCCCTGTACAGCTAACAACAGCTCCACCTGGAGCTGGGCTGTGCGAGTCCCGGCGACAGTGTAGGCTGCAGCCCCTGCTGCAGTGCGCTGCCATAGGCTACAGAGAGTGGCCAGCAACCAGCGTGAGGGGCTGGCAGCCAGCGTGAGCTGCCAATAGCCGCGGTGAGTGACATCCAGAGGCCAGTGACCGATCTGCCTCATCCAGGAAGAGTGCAATGACGATACCAACATGGGCCAGTGAAGCACCATCCTCCACAACTAGACTGAAGAACAAAAAGACAGCAACTTGTCTGTTCCCCTTCCCCAACGCTGTTCCCTCCCCCAATTCCCCAATAAAAAATCTTAAAAAAATAATAACAATAATAATAATAACTTTATTTGGGGTGAGATATCACTTTGTGAGGGGTGTAAATGTCTAACTATTACATAGCTTTGTACATGTGAAACTAATAATGTGTGTGTGTGTGTGTGTGTGTGTGTGTGTGTGTGTGTGTGTATATATGGAAAATAAAACAAATGAAAAAATAAAAATTTTATACCACGGAGCAGTGGTTAAGAACATGGGTGCTGGGGTCAGATTGCCTGAGCTAAAACCATTCATTAACTGTGTGACTTTGGGCAAGGTATTGAACTTTTTTGTATAGCAGTAACCTCACCTTAACTGCACCTGCCTCATGGAGTGGTTGTAGGGATTAAGTGAATTAGAATATGGCACTGTATAAAGTACAAAATAAATGTGAACTTTGATTATAATTACTAAAATGTGCAAGGGCCATGCTAGATGCTTTGGAGGATAAACAAAGAGATGGTCTGTACCCTTACATAGTTTACTATCTAACTGGGGACCCAAGCGATAGTCCCATATAAAGTTAAATATTAACTGAGAAGAAAACCCGACACTTCACTTCAGCAGCACAGACTAGTCTTTGAAATATAGAAGCCATGGGGGCTGGGTGGCCTGCATCAAGAGGAGTATCTTTATATAAAGTGGTAGTTTCATATCTATTTCCTTTCGCTTGATGCTTATCTCTTTGACATGATGAAAAAAGGCTCAAGGCAGATTGTATAATAAACATTATTTACAGTGGCCCAGCCTACATTAATCCTGCAAAATCCTGCAGTGGTTTAGCCCTGGGTGAGTGTTAAACGATGCAGATGCTGATGCCGAATTAAGGCTCTTGACAACAGAGGTTGGTAAAGCTGTGAGTACTCTGAGAAGTGGGCCAACCCATCAATGCTGCATTTTATAGAGAGATGGTGATTGCTTCAGCTGATTTTTAAATTTTTTTCTGAGATTTACAGAGAGTTCCAGATTGTGGTTATTCAGTTTTAGAGGCAATTCTTTTTTTTTGAGGGCAGTGTCACTGGCCCTCATATGTGGGACCCGAACCGAGGCCACTGGCTTCCCAGGCCAGCGCTTAACCACCGCGCACCTAGCCGGCCCTTAAGAGGCAATTCTATAAAAGGACTGGCACGAAACTGCATGTCTAATTGCCAAAATGAATATTACAGTTAACTAATTCTCCATGAGATCAAGGACAGGGCTGTTTATTGTGGTTTGGGATGATCATGGAAGGCCTTGGGAAGAAGTGATTATGAAAGGGCCTTCAACAGGAATTTAAGGTAATCCTTGGATTAATCCCTTTTAAGTTAAATATTAATTCCCCTAACTTAATTTTTTAACTTATCACTCCAGGGTTTCACGCAAAGACTGTCTTTGAATGGTACCCATAACAAATGATAATTTTTTGATCAAACTATGTGTTTAATAGGTTTCCAGTGTTGATCTGATTATATAATCTTCATCTATAACATTGTTCCTGTGGGGAAAAAGGGGTATTTTCAATTTCAGACAATTAATTTATAAACTCATTTTTGAAAACTCTGGTTTGATTGGTTCTTTCACTCAACAGTGATTTATTGAGTGCTTTTTATGTATAGACATTATTGTAGGCACATATGAATAAAACAAAGATCCCTGCCCTCATGGAGCTGACATTCAAGAGAGGAGAGACAATTAAACAATAAACATAATAAATAATTCATATAGTATGCTGAATGGTGCTAAGTTCTATGGAAAAAAGAAAAAGTAGAGCAGGGTAAGAGGGCTAGGAATGGGTAGTAATTTTGAATAGGATGGTAATTTTGAATAGGAAGGTAACATTTAAGCAAAGTATGAAAGAAGCCAGCCAAGATGACTGACTATATCTGGATGAAGAGTATTTAAGACAGAAGAAGAGCCAGTGTAAAGGCCTTAGTGGGTTTGAGGAACAGCAAGGAGACTGTTGGAGGGGTGGGAGAAAGAAGAAGATGGGGCCAGAGAGATGAGTTGGGTAGAGGCGGGGATGGAACTTGCTACATCAGATAGAGCCTTGCAAGCCTTGCCAGCCTTTGAGAAAGTTAGTGACCTGTCTTACCATAAGGCCTGCATATATCAAAATAACCACTCCTTTTCCCTGTCTCCTATATATCAACTGTAATGTGCATACAAATCACCTGAGACCTTGTTAAGACTGAAATTCTGATCAGCAGGTCTGGGATGGGGCCTGAAATTCTGCATTTTAAACAAGCATGCAGATGATGCCAGGCTACCAGTCTACAACCACATGAGTAATGAAAGTGAGATGTACTGAGCTCCCAGGGGCTTTAGGGCTTACCTCTGCATTAGCTGGTTGCAAGGAACTTCTCGTTCCCTTTGAGCCTGAAAGGACATCATCAAAAGATGTTTGTTCACACTTCATACTGGTTATGGTCTCACCACTGGCCTATTTCATGGACCTATCACCTGGCTAGTAAGAGCATGGTCTAGGGCTCCCTCCAGAAACATCAGATAGGTTGTCTTGCTGTTTCCATGCAGGGTCTAAAAATTTTTTAGTGCCTCCTCACTGCCTCGATGGAGGCTCAGCTTCTGAACTCTAATCTGGGAAACCCTACTCTGCTCCTTCAATGATAATGAAACTCTCTGACCACATTCCCGTCTCACTCCAATTACAGGAGTCCTAACATGTGGCTTTCACTCCTGGCCCTATGCTTTGAGGGATAGTTCAGCTCTGTAAACTGGGGGAGGCAACTAGAGGACTTCGGAGATGCTCTCAGACAGAACTGCTCTGCAGATGCCTGTTTACCAGGCAAGACTGGCGTTCTTAAGGGCTAGCAAGGTAACTGACAGCTGAGCGGGCCTGAAAGGACTTGAGAATACATACAGCACAGGTTATGAGTCAGATAGGCTTGGGTTTGAACTGTGCTTCCGTCCCTTGCTGTGTAAGCCCAGAAATGTTCCTTGGAGTCCCTGAGCCACAGTTTTCTCATCTGGAAACTGAGAATGATAACAATATTTCTTTAATATATTGAGTCTATTGAGATCATGTATATAAAGCACTTAGTAAGGTGCCTAATACATAACGATGCTCACGAAATACTATTTGTGAGCTGCTATGATTATTATAATTACTATTAACATCCCACCACGTACCAAATGGCTTCGTAGCCTGACATGATGGTACTCACCTTTATGTGCCCTGGAGTTAAGGTACCAGGGCAAATCCCTCAGCAAAGTCTTTCAAGATGAGACACTGAGGCCAATAGCAGTTTCACTATGATATATATCACAGGAAATAACTGCAGGAACTGAAGATGTTTAGCTTGGAAAGTAGGTAATGGGGGTACAGACATGATGGCTGCCTTCGTGTTGTCTTCTATAAGAAGCGTTAGACTTGTTCTATGAGCCCCCAAAGGGTACAACAGAGAGCAAAGAAAAAAATTGAAGGGAAGCACGTCCCCTTTCAAAGCAAAAAGAAGTGGAGTGCGAGAGAGATGAGGGTGTCTGCGAGAGTCGGCTCCTGCGCAGATGCGGTGGCAGAGCCAATCACCGCGCGCAGATGCGGGGCAGAGCCAATCACCGCGCACAGCCCGTCCTCGCGCGACGGTACCGTCGTGACGTCGTGGTTGCCATGGAGAGTCCCGCTCGCTTGGGCCCGCAAGCTGGCGCCCCGGGCAACGGGGTCGGAGCGTGCTTTTTTTGAAGTCGCCGTCCGCTACCAGCATGAGCGGCCGAAGCCGCGGTCGAAAGTCCTCCCGCGCCAAAAGCCGAGGCAAAGGCCGTGCCAAAGCCCGAGTCCGCCCTGCGCCGGACAGCGGCCCGCGTGACCCGGGCCTGTCACAGTTCCAGAGGTTGGAGGAGGAAATCGCGGCAGCACAGGTGCAGGCTGGCGAGGGTTGGGGCGGCCTGGAAAGCGCGGCGCCCGTGCCGCCCTTCCAGCCGGGCGAGGAGGCTGCCTGCCGGCTCCCTCTGGACTGTGGCCTCGCGCTCCGGGCCCGAGCGGCGGGGGATCGCGGGCGGGCCGAGAGCAGGCTCGGCCTGAGAAGGGCCACGTCCCTGTCGGAGCGCCTGGCCACCGACACCGTGTTCGTAGGAACCGTGGGAACTGTGGGGAGGCCGAAAAATGGCCCCCGCATGGGAAATCGGCGTGGGCCTGCTGGGAAGAAGGCCCCAGAAACCTGTAGCGCCTTAGGGAAGGGGTCTCAGCCCATAGCGGGTGGGAAGCCGAAGAAAGGCACCTCTGGGGAGTGTGTGCCCGTGCCAGTGGTAGAGGAACACGAGGTGGAAAAGGATGCAGGTTCTGGGCCCCCGGCGTCGGAGGGCAGCATGGATACGCTGGAGACCGTCCAACTGAAGCTGGAGACCATGAATGCCCAAGCCGACAGGGCCTACCTTCGCCTGTCCCGCAAGTTTGGGCAGCTGCGACTGCACCACCTAGAGCGTCGGAACCTCCTCATCCAGAATATCCCGGGCTTCTGGGGGCAAGCTTTTCAGAACCACCCCCAGCTCGCATCCTTTCTGAACAACCAAGATAAAGAAGTACTCGGCTACTTGAACAGCTTGGAGGTGGAAGAGCTTGGCCTCGCCCGATTGGGCTACAAAATCAAGTTCTACTTCGGGCGTAACCCCTATTTCCAAAATAAGGTGCTCATCAAGGAGTATGGGTGTGGCCCTTCAGGTCAGGTGGTGTCTCGTTCTACTCCCATCCAGTGGCTGCCAGGGCATGATCTGCAGTCCCTAAGCCAGGGGAACTCAGACAACAGCCGTAGCTTTTTTGGGTGGTTTTCAAACCACAGCTCCATCGAGTCTGACAAGATTGTCGAGATAATTAATGAGGAACTATGGCCCAATCCCCTGCAGTATTACCTAATGAGCGAAGGAGCCCGTGCAGAGAAAGGAAAGGAGGGCAGGCAGGGTCCAGCAAGACAGACAGTGGAGACCCCTGAGCCTGGGGTAAACAAATCCAACTGATCTAGCACAAGTCTTGCGACTACCTCCTGCTGGATCGGTGCCTGGCTGACCACATGTGTTTGGCTGTCTGCCCCCCTCGTCATGTTGACTGCTGTGCATTCCGTCCCGTTTGAATTTCAGTTACAAGAATATGACATTTACGATCATGTTCGTTGGCTTTCCCATGGCCTTGTTGTTGTTGTTTTTTACATTAGTGCCACATGTTACGTGATCTCACTCCTACCAGTTGTATGTTTAGAACACATGCTTCAGATGTGTACTGCCTTTATCTACATGCCTGAATACTGTTCTTGGCTCTGGCCTTTCCCACCTGTCTTTAACATGAACACTCATGAGTCATTCTCCAAGAGGACCAATGCATCCTTAAGCTCTGCTCCTTCAGGGCCAGTGACTTGATGGGCTTCGTATTCATGCTGGTCATACATGCCATGTGTGACAAGATTTTCTGTTGCCACTGCAAAATGAAGCTAGTGCACATGGCCATCAGCCAGAACTGATTGTTCAATGACTTGGGGTCACTAGCCAAGGTCCCACCTACTGGATCTCTGGCCAGCGGTCCATGCTACCCTGCAGGACATCCAGCAGAATGGCACTTAACTGCTGCGCATGGATGAGGTTAAGGGTGAGAAGCAGTATGCCATGTATTCTAGACCATCATGCATCTCTTCCTGCCTCTGGACCCTTCTGCTGGTGAACCTTTGTCAAGCTCTGCACTGTGCACCATCATCATCAGGCCACTGAGTTTTTTCTAGGTTGCTATTGGTCCCAATTGGCTTCCTGTTCAACAAGGATGTCAAGAACTGCCTGTGGACCCAGGCCTCCTGCCAGTGTATGAGACACACACCTATCCTCCCCAGCCTTCCATGAACCCTGCTGGCTGCCAGACTGACGGGTGGGCTGGTATGTGTCGACATGTGATCACTGTTATGCTGTGGCTCCAGGTGATGGTGAGGACTAGACCCACATAGAATGTAGGTACCTTTCTCAACTCCCCTTATGCCTTCCTTATACATGACCAGAGTGGAATAGTGGGGCTGCTGGAGAAGAGGTATTCTGATAATGTGAGCCTGTGTCTACATGGCACACCTCCATACATCCTTATTTGCTTTTCCTTCTTTGCTTCTACCTTCAAACACCCATAGGGATAGGCTTTAGTTTTCAGTTTGGGGCATCACAAGGCTTTCTTCTGGGATATGGGGATGAGGGTGGGCAGAATCTGCTCTGGATCTCCAAGACTCATTTCCATTGGGTTTAAAAGCTGAGCTGGGCCCTCCCTACCCTGGCTTGTCTTGTGTTTTATTTCCCCCTCTCATCCCTGAAGGTGGGGAAGTAGGACTGCATCTGTACTTGTCCTCTTCCTAACTTTCCTTTCCTTATGGAAGACCTCATTCTGAGATCCCAAAGGACTGGGGAGGCTTTCCCTCAGAGTTGTAAAGAGGGTGTGCTAGGCAGGGGAGTCAGAGCAAACTGTAGTGCAGAAATGAGTTTGGTTTGGAGTGGGCCTAAAAAAGTAGGTAGAAATGGCTTGAGAAGCCTCAGGGAGAATATGCCTAGCTCAGTGATAAAAGGGACGTGGAAGGACCTTCCTGTGGGTGGGATATGAGAATTAAAGGGGTTGCAGGCAAATAAGAGCAGTAGGATGCATCCACAAAAGGAGAGGGTATGCCCAAAATTTTGTCCAATCTCTATTTCATCATTAGTGTATTTTATAAATAAGAGAAACAAACCAAAAATAGACTAATGTTATTTTGAATTCTTTTTCTTTTGTTCTAGGTGTGGCCTTATGTATGTGGAAGATTAATGTTATATGCTGCTTATTTTGCCTCTACGTACCATGTTCCTCATTTTTGCCTAATGGGAAAATAGAGCTCTACTGCTCTGCTTTTTTTTTTTTTTTTTAAACTTTTAGCTCTTTATTATGGACATTTTCACACCTGCACAGAAGTGAAGAGGCTGGTCCCTGGACCCTTTATGCCTGCCTGTCACCTAGCTACATCATTTATTAATTATGACCAACTTTCGTTTCACCTGTATCTCCCTCTTTCCACCGGTATTGTTTATTGAAAATCCAAGACACTGTGCCAATTCAACTATGACTACTTTAGGAGATTGGGACTCACTTTTGGTGGTGATAGTGGTGGGGTACACTATCATTATTGCATCAGGTCTGTTTTTTGCTCTTAATGTTAACTAATGAAGTTCCAGAGATAGGCCTTAGAAATGAAAGTCTTCAGAATTAACAGGGAGTCTCAGAAAGAGATGAAGGTGATGTTCCCTTCCCCCTGCATCCACAAAAAGAGAGAAGGACTGTTCCATTGTAAACTCTTTTGAAGACTGATAGAATATGGTGCTTACTTGAGACCCTTCACCAGAATATCAGTCTTTTCTCCTGTGTTGTTATGATGGAGACTTACGTGACTGTTAGAATTGTTTTCAGCTCATTGTAGTCTCATAATATAGCTCTGGTTTTGGAATAATTTGGAAATTGTTGCTGTGTTCTGTGAAAATAACCTCCCAGTAATAATCAGTAACTGGTTGTTTTTACTTGCTAATTTGACACCCTGGTAATAATGCAATTATTCTTTTGTTCCTAAACAGTATAAATAGTTGTAAGCTTGCATGCATAAAGAAAAAAGAAAAGCCTGTATCTCTGTTATATTTTATTTTCAAAAAAGACTTAGAGGTTGGGTAATTGCAGGAATGTATAAATTGGTCTCAATGAGTGATTCCAAAGCCTTGGGCCCTTGTATGACTAACTGTATGACAATATATAAAATTCTGATTTCCAAACCCTTACCAGAGAATGAGATTTTATGATTCTGGCAGGAAGCCAGGTAGTTTTTTTTCTCATAAGCTTTCTGGGTGATTCTAATGGAAATCTAGTGCCTCTCAAAATTTTTAGTACATCTGAATTTGTAGGGGGAATCCTGTTAAAATCCTGCTGAAGTACTGAATTTTGATTTCAGTACTCTGGAGTGGATCCTGAGACTGCATTTCTAACAAAATTTCAAATGATGCCAATGCTGGTGGTTTGTGAACTGTGTTGGAAAGAAGGTGACCTTCAAGTCCTGTTCAAATTACAATAATGGTGCTCAACTTTGGTTTCACATTAGAATTATCTGGGAAACTTAAAGAAATATACTGCTGCTGGAGTTCTACACAAATACCAACTAAATCAGAATTGAGGGGGTAGGAAAGGGAGGGGTTGGTCCTGGTATATTATTTTTTATTTTTTTATTTTTTTTACATTGGAATTTATTTTATTTTTTATTTATTTTCTTAAGATTGGGGAAGGGGAACACTATGCTTTTCCAGGACCCATCAGCTCCAAGTCAAGTTGTTGTTCTTCAATCTTAGTTGTGTTGTCCTTCAATCTTAGTTGTGTAGGGCGCAAGCTCAGCTTCAAGTCCAGTTGGGGAGAGGGGCAGGGGCATGCAGCCCACCATCCCATGTGCGAGTTGAACTGGCAACCTTGTTGTTAGGAGCACATGCTCACACCAGCTGAGCCATCTGGCCGGCCGTTGGCAGTTCAGCCACAGCTCAGCTCAGGCGCAGCTCACTAGCCCATTTGGAAACTGAACTGGTGGCCCTGTTGCTCAGAGCTCGCACTCTTAACCAACTGAGCCACTCAGCCGGCCCCAGGTATATTATTTTTAAAACATCCCAGGTGATTCTGATGTCTAGGCAGAGTCAAGAGCTAACCCTGATGTTGTTCATAACACATCCATAACAAGGACCATGACCATTTTCCTTTGATCAGGAGATACAGCCACATCAGGACAACCAAATGCCACATAAAGCTCACAAAGCTGCCCAGCAGAAAATAGTTGGAAAAAGTTAGAAGTGGGTTGTTAAATGACAAGAGAATGAAATTGGTTTATATGATGAAGGACTTGAATTAATAAGTGTGCAGTGTTCAGGGCATAGTAGGTGCTCAAATTTTGAATGAATTTAAACGTAGTTTATATTCAGATGCCTCAGGGCTATGCTGTTAATTTGTAAAGGCCAAGTTTGTTTCATAAGTAAATATGTATTAATTTGTTAGGGCTTCCATAACAAAGTACCACAGACTTGGTGGCTTAAACAATAGAAATGTATTTCCTCAGTTTGGGAGGCTAGAAGTCTGAGATGGTAGTGTTCGGCAGGGTTAGTTTCTTGGTTGTCCTCTCTGTGTGTCTGGGAGCAGTGGAAAGAGGTGGAGGTTGCATGTAAATTCGGGTGTTCTGCTATGCTGGATTGTGTACCTGGGGGGAATGTAAGCCTAGTGTTGCTACATCTTCAAAGAGGAATGGAGGGAATCAGAATCTTTATGTAGAATCTCCCAATTTTGAATGTTGTTCAGTGAAAAAAACAAAAAAACAAAACAAAACAAAAAAACATTTGAACACTGAGAGCCCTGCTGTTTGCAATATGTGGAGTGCAAAAAGGTATGGAGAGCAGCCTCTTTTTCAGGCTCGAGAGGCTCTCAGGATTCATGCAGAATCCTCTGGGGTTACGAATCTGTAAGGGCTCTCTGCCCAATTCAGCTCACCCCACTTGCTTTTTCCCAGGTGCAGAGCCTCCATTTCCCAGCCCCCCCCCCATTCATACCCCTCTCTTCAGTTCCTTAGAGAACCCATCTGATCTGGGATTCACCACCTCCGCATCGGCTCATTCATTCATTGTTTGCTGTATGTGCCAATCTCTAGACATTAAAAATACAGTTATGGAACACCTTTGAATTCTGCCCCACCCACCCCAGGTTTCAATCTCTTCTCATCTTTTCCCTGTGATTGTTAATTTCCTTTTTGTACACGGGGCTAGTGAGTGTTTAGATCCACATGGGAGCTAATGAAAATCTCTTTTCATCCTCTGGCCTCTAGATCAGGGGTCTGCAAACGGTGACTCTTGAGCCACATGCAGCTCTTAGGGTACATTATGTCTCAAAAGTTTGCCGACCCCTGGAAGAGCCTGTTCCTCACAACAATTTAAAAATTATTCAAGAGCCATAAATATATTTTTACGAACAAGGAAAATTTAAAGTAATATTATAAATGAAACTATGACAGTTTTATTTTCATTTTCAGTTTTACTTCAGAGCCACATCTACGTACCCAAAGAGCCGCTTGTGGCTAGCGAGCCGTAGTTTGCCGAGCCTTGGCGGCTCTTCCGTCTCAAAAGTTTGCCAACCCCTGCTCTAGACCAGACTCCACAGGCAATTAGGCTTTCAATAACCTGGAGAGTGAGGGCTTCTTGGAGTGGTTCTTGTTATGCTGAGTCCCCGGGTCTTTTCTCAAATTTGAGTTTTATTACAAAAGTCCTTCTTCTGACTTTTTTACTTGTTTCTTGCTGGGCTATTTTGGAAGTGTGGTGGGTTTGTGCTATGCCACAGGTGAGCGAGGAAAGGAAAAAAAATGGGCTTGCTACTCTTGGCTTACCGGAAGCCTATCAATTTCTGACTGTCCCTCCTTATACTTTGGGCTTCCTCCTTGTGGTCTATTGCCCTTATTTGCAACAGCGGAAAGAGGCACACTGCCCTGAGGTGACCTCACCTAAGGAGAGAACTTTGCTTTTATTTGCCCCTTTGAAGATTTTGGAAACTCCGTCTGCCCTCTTACCCCTTGAAATCTTTATTCTTGGTGAGCCGCTATTCCAGATGGGTGGGGCCGTATCCCTCAGGTGTTGGGGCAGGAAAAAAAAAAAAAGGGAGAGAGAGAGCCCAGGCTATCCAGTCTATGGTTCTTATCTCTCTTTGTCCTCAGCATCTTCACGTCTGCTTTTGGAATCTTCTCTAACTGTATTTCAACATTCAGGTTCACAGCTCACTTCTGATTTGCTTTCACCTGAAACTCTGACCTCAGGTTAGTCCTGCCTCTGTACCCCAGATCAGGTGGTTAGTTACTGACTCTTCTAGCCTTGGTCCTTGAATTCCTTCTGCTCCCTGTCTTCTATCAATATGACCCTCAGCTGAGGTTTGACAAATACAAGACAAAACAGCTCCCATCTGTGTGATACTTCATGGTTTATAGAGCACGTTATTTTAATTAGCTCAATTATAACAACTATTCCATAAGAAGGATCAAAGAGGGAAAATGATGACCCAAAGCACAAAACCAGTAAGCGGTAGAGCCAGGACTTAGACCCAGGTCTGATTCCGAACCCCAGCCATGCGTGTGATTATGAACGTGAGGCCCAAGCATATATGTGGTCCTGTGAACCTTCGCACTTTCCACAGCGCCCGTATTTAACTCTCACAGTGCATCAGCACAGCACGCTAGTCATTGCCAATCAGAACTGACCATCTCAAATGGCAGCCTGCTGTCAGAGCTCAATTAGGAACAGGACTAGTGCAATGGGTGACTGAGGCTTCCTTTTAACTGCCTCGTACTAAGGTCAGGATTGGTTTTAGACACATATGACTGCAGATGAATGCTGAACAAGGAGGTTTTTGGCTGTAAATATTAATACCTGAAAATGAATGATTAGGAAAAGTAATTTTTCTTCCATAACAAGAAGTCTGGTGATAGGAAGTTACAGGCATGCTTCAGTGAGTGGCTCATTGGTGTTAGGGCTCTGATTCCACCTGTCTGCTTCTCTTCTTGCGGCTTTCTCCGTATGGTTCTCAGCTGGAAGCATCACATCCTCACCCAGCTGCCCTTAAACGCAGGCAGGAGGGGGAGGGGATCGTTTTACATCTGTTCTTATCAGGGAAGAAAACCTTTTTTTTTTTATTTATTGAGGTGATAATGGTTAGTAAAGTTACATAGGTTTCAAGTGTACAATTCTGTAATGCATTATCTATATATCACATTGTGTGTTCACCACCCAGAGTCAGTTGTCAGTGGTCCCTGGTAGATTTCAGGAGACCTCAGTCAGGTCCCTTGGGCCAAAAATGGGTCACATTTCCACATTCCGAGAAAATCTAGTACTTTTCAGCATCTCATGGGAGTCGGTTTCTGCCATAAAGGTATAAGGAGAGATCAAGAGTCTAGAATTGATGGGGATTTTAGTCACTACATTCGTCTTTTATGGGATGATGTGCAGCTATGCTGGTTATGGAACACTACATAATATGTGGAGGCACTTGCCCCATCCTGACTCCCAGTCACCTCTTCTGACAAAGCTCCACTTGTGCTCCGTGTTTTGTGCTTCATCTCCTCTATTACATGTTAAATGCTTTTCTGGCTAGGAAATGCCTTTTTGATTTTCCTATCTCTCATAGGACCTCTCAACATTTGATGTAGGTGGTCAATAAATGCTAGTTGCCTGAATGCAATATCTCAATAATATTTCTACAATGTATGTTTGATCATGTCAGTCATCCGTTCGAAACCTTCAGGAGTAAGGTTCAAATCCTAAGAAGCTCCTAACAGACCCTTCATTAACTAACCCTGTATATATTTTTTCTTTCAAACTTTATTATGAAAAATTTCAAATATGCATAAAAGTTGACAGAAAAGCACAGTGATCACCCATATACCTACCATTTAAGTTCAATGATTGTTAACTTTTTGCCATATTTATATCTATGTGTGTGAGAGACAGTATGTGTGTGTGTGTGTGTGTGTGTGTATTGCTGAACCATTTGAAAATAATTTGCTTGATGCTTCACCACTAAATACTCAGCATGCATCTCATAAAAAAGGATACTTTCCTATATAATCACAAGACAGTTATCAGACTGCAGAAAAGTACAATTCCCAAATATCATAAGTATCAAGTCCATATTTAGATCTCTCCATTGTTCCCGAGATTATCTTATCGTATTAGTTTTAAAATCAAGATCTAATAATATTCAGACATTGCATTTGGCTGTTATCCCTTTAGTCTTTTTAAAACAAAAATAATCCCCTTCCTTTTTTCACCCATTGACTTTTCAAAGAAGTTAGGCCAATTACAGGGTATCCCACTTTCTGGATTTGTCTGATTGCGTCTTCTTGGTGTAATTTAACTATTTCCCCTGTCTTCTGTATCTGTAAACTGAGGGTTAGGGTGAAACACCTTCGGCAAGAATACTACACAAACGAGGCTGTGTGCTTCACCATACATCACCTCTGATATATAATAGGTTGTCCCACTGTGGTACTATCAGTTTGAGTCTTGATTAAGATGGTGAACAAGATCTCTCCTTTGTAGATTTGTTTTTCCCTCCTAATTAGCAGATAAACTCTGAGATGGTACTTTGTCACTGTGAGAATATTCTGTTGCCTTAATCTTTGTGTCCCAAGCTTCCAGCAGCCATTGATGATATTTGCCCAAATCAGTTATTCCACTGTGGGTTACAAAATAGTGACTTTCTAGTCTTGGCATTCCTTTTACATATTTTAGCTGGTATTCGCCTCCTTGCTCTCATCATCTGGCCATGAACTATACTTCCTTCTGAAAAGGCAGTATAAATGCTTAACTTGTCTCCTTCAATGACCAATTGTCAACATCAAAAGTTGGTGTAATAATCATCTCTAATAGTCTTAAATAAGGACTTTTTTTCTTGTCTCCTTACTATCACTATGGGTTTGTGGGTTTTAATTTAATGTTTCACAATCAATTACAGTCATCTTTCTTTTGGCCGCTCAATTGACCTGCATTTTGCTGCAAAGTAACTTTTACCAGACTCCTCTAATGTCTGTCCCCAGTTTCCTCCCAGTGCCCCCATGTGCTTTGCTCAGACCACTGTGAGCCACCGCTGTGTCTCTGGTTACTCACTGAGCTTCTCACGTTTGCACGAGCTGTTCGCTCAGTGAGAAAGCCCTTGCTACCCTTGTTCTGTGCCGTAGTTATTAATCTTTCAAGGCTGAATGAGCCCCTCCCTTCTCTTTATTTCCACAATATTTCATCCACACTTTACAGCACCTAACGTAGTGACTTGTTCTTGTCTGTTTACCTTTCTGTTCCCACCAGAGACTGAGATCCTTGAAGCTGCAGAATAATAACAAGCAGATGTCTCAATCATTTTTGCATTCCCATAGTTCAGGGGCTTACACGTTGTAGGTGCTCATTAAGCACTGAACAAATGAGCAAATGAATGATCTCTAAAGATTCATGAAGGCATCACTGACAAACTACAGAGATGTTACAAGTGCCCAGGAGTGGAGAATGGGAATGATTTCAAGTGCGGGAGAAGCATGACCCTACCACAAATGGATTAAAGGATGGTGGGGAGGGAAGCTATTACCTGCACAAAGCCTCAGGCAAAAAACTTAATGGCACCAAATTACTCTCCAATGTATTGGAAGTCAAGTAGGAAAATGGAAGTGAACAGGAAAGCAAATGAAGAATGTTGGAAATGTACCATGTATGCTGTGCTTTAGTAATCTTCCCCAGCACATGAGTCTATAATCGAAAACAAGAAAAAGCTGATGGGATTCTGGCAATGACTTTCCAGGGGACCTTTCTCTCTCTTTTATATATGGATATGTATATATAGGCTGAGATCTCCTAAGAGAACCCTTGAATTTAAATGACTTCAAAAAATCGGGTTAGAACAAAAGCAATCTCTAAAAGAATTTTTTTTTTCACTGCCAGAGCTCTTTATTTTCCACTCTGAGAACCCTTACAGCACTGAAAAGTAAGCTGGATGAGATTAAACCTGCAGAATGGAACACAGTAAGTGGATCTAGAGCAGGGGTCTGCAAACTGCGGCCTGTGACTCACATGCAGCTCTTTGGGTATGTTCAGTCTCAAAAGTTTGCTGACCCCTGGAAGAACCAATCCTGTCTCCCACAACAATTTAAAAATTATTCGAGAGCCATGAATATATTTTTACATAATCACCATTTGAAAGGTTCACCGAGGAGAGAGGGTGCGAGAGACACCGATATTCAAGTGAGCAAGTTTATTAACCTGCCAGGCTGAGGCCACAAGAGAGAGGCATCAGCTTCGACTAAGGGAAGGGTCTAGTTTTCTATAGGGCGGAGTAAGTGGCAACGGCTGGGGGCAACGGCTGGCAGTTTTCAGAAAATTTCTATTTGTGCCAAGCAGGATATGGATGATGTATTTCCCGCTGGGTTTCATGCCAAGCAGGATGCGTGGTGTGTGCCCGTTACTGCATGGGCATGGCTGAGCTGGCCTTCAGAACGAGCAGTACCTTTCACCATTATGTGAATAATATCCTTTAAAAATTTTATAAATGAGGGCTGGCTGAGTGGCGCGTTGGTTAAGAGTTGGCTTGGGACCCCAACTCTGGGCAACAGGGCCTGGGTCTGGGTCCCACATTAGGGCCAGTGATGCTGTGCCCACTCCAGCTAAGATGGTGAACAACAGCTTGACATGGAACTGGGCTGCCTTGAGTCACTGGTGGCGGCGTAGGCTGCAGCGGGGCTGCAGTGAAGCTGCCGTGAGCGGCCTGCAGCCAGCGTGAGCTGCCAAGAACCACTGTGAGCTGTTGTCCAATGGCTGGCAAGCAACTGCCTCACCCGGGAAGAGCACATTGATGATACCAACATGGGCCAGTGAAGCAACTTCCTCCACAACTAAACTGAAGAACAAAAGGACAGCAACTTGTCTGTTCCCCTTCTCTAATTCCCCTCCCCCAATTCTCCAGTAAAAAATCTTAAAAAAAAGAAAATTGAGAGCCGGCCTAGTGTCACGGTGGTTAAGCGCTGGCTTGGGAAGCCAACGGCCCCGGTTCAGTCCCACATGTGAGGGCCAATGACACTGCCCTCAAAAAAAGAAAAAAATTTATAAATGTAACTATGATAGTTTTATTTGCATTTTCAATTTTACTTCAGAGCCAGTTTGTGAGCCGCAGTTTGCTGAACCCTGGTGGCTCTTCCATCTTAAAAGTTTGCCAACCGCTGATCTAGGGAAAACTTAACCTTGAGCTTCAATAGTAAATAGCCTAAATCCCAGGATTAATGGGAAAATATGGCCATTAAAGCCCAGTGCTTTGCCTAGTGCTATGTCACCAGTTACTTGATGAGAAAATTCCAAACACTTTGGGGGAAAAAACCTACAAGACCAGGCCTCTAAAACTCAGTAACATTGTGGAGAGGGTTATGATCACAGAACAGGTTGTCCCTCAGGAAGTGAGGTTGTAGGGTCTGGTGTGTCATTGTGAGAGCGCTTTATCTTCCACCCCAAAAACCCATCTTGCCATCAGTGCTACCTCTGGCTTGGCGAGGAGTTATTCATCCGAGTAGCATTTATGTGAGGAACACTGAGCTCTTACACATTACATGTCATTCAGCAAGCAGGCTTATCTGACTCATTGATAAAATGGTACTTCCACCCTCACTGCTCACTCAATATTCCTTTTCACAGCTCCCTTTTCTTCATGACTGTGGTTTTACCTCTGAGTTTGTTTTCCTCTGGACCAGGGGTCTGCAAACTGTGGCTTGCGAGCCACATGCAGCTCTCTGGGTACGTACATGTGGCTCTGAAGTAAAACAAAATGAAAATAAAACCATAGTTTCATTTACAAAATTTTTAAAGGATGTTATTCACATAATGGTGATTATGTAAAACTATATTTATGGCTCTCGAATAATTTTTAAATTGTTGTGAGGGACAGGATTGGCTCTTCTGTCTCAAGAGCATGCCGACTCCTGCTCTGGACTTAAGCTTTCAAGGATCTTTGTTCACTGTTGAATCCCAAGTGCATATACATAGGAAGTATTTGACCAAATTTTAGACTGGTGGAAATGTTAGTCTTATGAACTATGGTCTGTCAAGATGGCAGGTAACATGGGCCTTACCTTGGAGCTGTCCTGTGGCAGGAGCTGTCTGTGCCCAAGTATGCGTTGGGACTTGGAGAGACCATTTTGTTGAGCTGAGACCACATGCCAAATAAAATGCTAAGCACATTTATCCACATCATCATAACAATTCTATTGTTATCTTTATTTTCCAGATAAGATAAAAGAACACAGTGTAGGTAATTTATTCAATTATATAAATTGTAATTCCTAGAGCTGGGAATACAGGCCCTTAACCACAGTTCTGCCCTGTTTCTCAGGCTGTGATTTGCAATGTGAGTTGGTGAGTTAGACTAACATTATCTCCTAACTTCAGAAGGGAGATAGAAGGATGTGTGGCTACAGATAAGCTTCCAGAGGTGGCTGTCAGTGTGTTCACTCGTTGGGGAGGAGCTGTGTATGCATGGTTTTGTTTTTTGTCAGTGTGTATGTGTGTGGTAGCACATCTGGGTGTGTGTCCAGGGAGGGCATGAGAGTGGACAACAAGCCAGCTTTGGGTTGCAGCCTGCGGACTGCCTGCTGCTGCTCACAGGTGCACAGCACTTTGAGGCTCACAGGTGCACAGCACTTTGAGGCTCGCAGGGCATGTGCGCTTACTGAGCAGTTGGGTCCGCATTTTAAAGGCTCTCAGCTGTGTGCAGCTGAGAGGGAAACAGAGACTCTTCTGGCCTGAAGCAGCTCAGAAGAAAGGGGCCTCTCTTGAGGCCCTGAGCAGATGGGTTGACTGTTTGACAGGGAGGCTGAGTCACAGATGCCACCAGGCCATAGCAGCTACTAAAGGAGGAGATTTGTTTGTGTAAGCTATTCTTTGAGCTGCAGCCTCCCGCATAGATAGCCGAGTCCCTATCACTGCTATTTGTCTCCGAATAAGAAAGATGGTGAAAAATCATTTTCTTGACATTTCCATAAGGTGTGCTTCCCTATTTAAAAACATTCACTGAAACTTCTACTACACACAGGAATCATGTGGAGAGATAGGAAGCAAGGCAGTTAACTGCATACCAGACTAAGTGACTTATATGCAAAACATTTTTTTTTCATATTTACTTTTACAGTTACAAGCTTATGAAATCTCCATCATTATCTACATTTTACAGTTAATGGTACTGAAACTCTGAAAGTTAAGAAACTTGCCCAGGGTTACTCAGCCAGTTTTCTGACTGAGGGGAATGTCTAGCTACAAAACCTCTTCTTCATTATACTGTACTGCCGCTCCTAGAAGAAAGGAGACATAATTACTCCTAATTTTAATGAGAATGATATGAAACAATTAGAATGTTTTTAGCTGCATGTAACAGAAACCCTTGACTAAATGAATAAGAGTAATGGCCTAAGAGTAAGGACTGTTATTGTTCCAATAATAAGGAATTTGGAAGCAAGTGAATCTATGGTTAGTTTATCTGCTCAGTTATTTTATCAAGTCTCCAGACTCTTTACATCCTTCTAGTCCTTCTAATATCCTTGGCATAGACTCAGCAAGGACTTTTTATCTTCAAACTTGTCTCATGGTCTCAATATGACTACTTCAGTTCCAGGCATCATAGTCTCAAAGACAGTGTCCAAAATAGCAAAGTAGCAAAGGGGGCAAACGGGCTTCTGTACAGCCCTGTCTCTCTCATCAGGGAGAAAAATACTTCCTGAAATTTAGTGTACTTCCTTTACATCTCACTCATCTCATTGGCCATAGGTGTGTGTGTGTGTGTCCCCTCTTAGACCAATTCCTGGTAAAGGCAAATGTTACTGCCATGACTGGCTTAGACCAACCAGAACTAGTTCCCTGGGGCTGGGCACATTGCCTGCAAGGAAGAAGGGAGCATGGCCGTTGGGTAGGACTTGCCACATGACACTAAAGTCAAGGGCTCATCAGGCTCTGTGGCCATTGTAGCTGGAATGGGATAACAGGACGTTCACTATTTGTAAATTTAGACAGCATACTTGCTTAGTACCTTCTCTGATCCCAGGCGTGAATTAGGCACTATTGTGGATTTAAAGAACTATAGGATATAGGCTTGCGTATACTTTATAATCTAAATGGGGGTGGAGTGAACAGGTAAATAAAAGCATGAAACAAAAATTTAACTGCCAGCATATCAAATGGTCCCTGGGTCAGAGGGCGATTTAGCAGATTCATCTTGAAAGTACTTTGTGAGTTTCTTTGTCATACTCATGATTGGAGGGAAGCATTTTAAACTCTTTTCAACCAGCAGGATTTCTTTCTGTACTCTCTGCTGGTTTTTATTATTTCCTTCCAAAGAAAATGTATACATTTTTCAATGACTTGAGGATATTATTGGCTAAAGAAATTATTTTTAGGTGTTAAATATAATGTTGCCAGTCTCCTAGAAAAAATATTTGCTTTTTCAACAAGAGATCTAAACCAGTTGTAAACTTAAATATCGGTCCTGCTAGATATAGATATGTATGTATGTTCCCTATGGATCTAAGCAATATTCAAATTAAACATGAACGTTCATTTCATCAGTTACATTAGAGGTATTTGAATATTGCTTAGCAAAAGGCCACAGCAGGCAGCCAAAACTTTAATTTGGCCTCTGATTAAAGGTAATCTTCTCAATCTGGATTCAGTTCCAAGAGTAATCCTTTGATTACAGATTAAACACAAACACATACTTTTCTGAAAATTATGTGTTGATTCTGTAATAAATTGGTTAGGAGTAGTTGTCATTTGATCACAAATGGTGATCAAGAATCCAGCTCTCATTTCTTTAGGCTTCCAGCTGGAGAACTTTCCCTATCACTCAATGATTTTGCTAAGATCACCATTTGCGAGACCCTACCCACCCACCTTTTTATTTTTGGACTTTTGTTATATGATATTCCTAGAGAAGCTTACTTTATTTTTTTCCAGCCTCCTCTTGGATGGGGGTTGGGAAAAGCAGGGAGGGTCATGGCCAGCATGGCATTTCTCAGGCTCTTTTCAGAGACTGTTCTAATTAAAGTGGGGTGGTGTAAGGGCTTTACCATCTTATCCCACCCTGCTCGGCATTTTATTTATTTATTTATTTATTTATTTATTTATTTATTTATTTATATTTTTGAGGACAATGTCACTGGCCCTCATATGTGGGGCCCCAACCAGGGCTGCTGGCTTTGGAAGCCAGCGCTTAACCACTGCACAACTTGGCCGGCCCACTGCTCGGCATTTTAAATGCTTCTCAACCCTAGTTGAGCTGAAGCCATGGTGACTCACAACAATCTAAAAAGAGATTGTTCTGCCAAACGGTCACCCATGGATAGTTCTCTGCCCTCCGTGCTCCAGTAGCTTCTGGACCACAACAAGCAACTGAGGAACATGTGGGTCTTTTGGCTGAAGGGAAAGGCTAAGATGCAGACTGCAGAATATGTTCACCTTCTGCAGACTGGAGCTCTGCATTTGAAAGCAGTGGCCTTCAAAACCCAAACTGGAACTCCAGTTGGAGCTAAGAGAGCAGTGGGTGTGGAATCCAGTTTAAGAAAGGCTGGAGTCACTTGGAGTTCTTGGTGGTGATGTCGAATGTTCCAGAATAGTTAACTGCTAAATGTTCACCAAAGTTAAGTCTGGGACCTAGATAGTTGGGGAAAGGGATATAATGGGAGGTTATAGACTTTTGGCAGCTAAGACTTGGAATCAGGCATATCTGGTTCGTATGCCAACTCTTGAGTGTGTGCCACCTTAGTAGGTTGTTTGCTTTTGCTAAGTTCCAGTTTTCTTATTTGTAAAATAGAGACAAAAGTTCTGAATTAGGTAGAAGTGATAAAAAACCAAGACTCAAATGAACAGAATAAAAATATAATAAAAATGACTAGTGAGAAGAACTGAAAAGCCCAGGGGTGACCTGGGTCTCAGATAGGGCTTGATGCAGGGGCTCACAAGATGTCTTTCCCTACTTCTCAGTGTTTCTTTCCTTTGTATTAAATTTATTTTCAGGCAGGTTCTTCCCTCTTAGTGGCAAGTTGACTACTTGATGCTCTAGAGTCTAGACCCACAAATCTTACCCTTTCAGCAAGCCCAATGAAGAAAAACAGTGTTTCTTCCTTGCCAGTTCCCAAAAAAGTCCTGGGGTTGACTCTTGGTGCATTAGGTCATTACACACACTGTAGCCAACTGTTAAGAACTGGTTCGCTGCCCAGCCCTGAAGCCTGGAATAAGGTCAGCCCCACCCAAGCTGCAAGGACTGCCATTAGGGAAGGGATGATTTTTTCCAAATGAAAAGAAATGGTGCCAGTCCCAGAAAGGCAGGGATGCATGCTGGGCAGGCAAAAGCAATAGGTGCCCACTGAACAGCCGTCCATTTCCAGGGCATCCTTGTTAATAAGGAAGTGGGAAGGGCAAGAACAAAAAAACGCTGTTCTTTATGAGGATCAAGTACCAACAACTCCCTGCCTTGCCTTTACAGTATGACTGCGTTTATATACTATAGAAATTTGGCTGCAACCTGAATGTGATGTAGAACCTACAATTGCTTTAGGCTCTCAAGGCATCAAGCCTTGTTTTTATTGTTGTTGTTTTATTATCTCTCGAGGTTTTGGTAGGTTCTCTGAGTTTTCTGGTGTGCCTCTTGGCTATGGATAATCCAGACAGTGAATTGCTGACTGTGGCCATGTGAGGCTGGAAAGTCCAAACTGTGCGGCTGGCGGCTGCTCCTGACAGATGAAGGGGGCTCCTTCAGGAGGCAGAGGCTTGGTGCCTTTTATCTGAAGCCGTTCAGAGCTGGGTGATAAAGGTTGGTGCCTCAGAGAGTCTGGGGGTGGGATATGAGATTTCCTGGGAGCCATGGGACTTAAGGAGGTTTTCAGCCCTCCTTCCTCAGCCACGGCCTGCCCTTCATCCTCATGGCTTCCGCTCTGGGCCTTACATTTCTGTAGCTCCCTCTTGTCTTCTGTTCACAACAGGTCTGTTCCTTTGGGGATAAGCCATCACAGATCGCCCCTCGGGATGGCAGGTGGTAGAGGAACACACAGGCAGGTGGGCGTCTTCTAGCTCTGGACAGTGCCAGTTAAGGAACGGACATAAGACTGCCACAGAGGTGACGTCCCTGAGGCTGAGAGAGACAGCGGGGTTTACCTTAGGGCACAGAGCAGAACAGAATCAGAATGGATTCATAACAATGTGGAAAAGGCTTTTCACGAGAAATGTTCCGCACACACTTACTACAGCAACATCGGTCAGAGAAAGAGGTGGACTCCACCTGGTGGAGGGGTGGGCTCCGTGTAGTACCTCCCTCCGGGCTGGGCTGTGGTGACAGGGGAGGTGAGTGAGGGAAGAGAATTTCAGATGAGCTGCCCAACACGTGGCACTAAGAACAAAGGAGGCAGGATATAGAAGGGCCATGGGGCTGACTGGTTGGGGTAGGTAGAGTCCAGATAATTTCATCCAGGACTACAAGGGGTGGGCCTAGGAGCCAACGAGGAAGATGTTTGCTCCTTCAGCAATCAAAAGGAGTCCAGAGGAGATCCCTAGCCTTGGGCCAGAGGGAGGAGCGAAGCTTTGCTCTGAGGAAGAGGGTTTGGAGTAGAGTGAGCAGCGACCACTCAGAAAGGGGAGCTCCTCCTGTCCTCAGGCGGGGGACCCAGAGGACTGACTGCACAGTTATCTCAGACCTCTGAATGCCTGTTTCCTTCATCTGTGGGCAGGCTGTGCTCTGTATTTGAGCCAGCTGTGTGAGGACAGGTGTGAGATGATATGATACTGAGGGAGAATGCAGGGCCAGTGGGGGATGCCTGGGTGTCAGGACTGAGGCCTTTGACAGAGACAGCGCCTTTTCCTCCTTATGCTCAGGTGGTGGTCGGTAGGTGTGAACTGGAGAGCCGTAAATGGTATTAGAGGACAGCCCCTGTAGGCCCTTCAGCCTGCCTAGGGCTAGCGCAGGCTTTGTGTCCAGTTTTCCGCCCTGTGTGAGGGCCACTGTGAGGTCATCCCCCACCCTCCATCCCTACCCACACACACATTTCTAAATCATAAAGCCCTCCAGGCTCCAGCCCAACCTAGAAGAACTATTTGTGCTCTTAAGCTTTATTCCAATTTCCATAGCACAGAAGGAAGAAAAAAATCCAAACCAAAAATTAAAACCATTTTTAACAACTAGGGATTTTGTTTTGGTTATTTTGGGAAGGGTGTGTATGAGGGGGATGGGTGGGTCAGGGAGTTCTTCATCCCTGGAGAATCTAAATCAATGAAAAGTAAATTAAAAATTGGCTCCCAAGATTACACTGAAAGTCTCAACTCAGAATAAACTCTGAAAGCTACATTTCAGCATGAAAAATGAGGGCTTTCTAATGGAAATTTTGGCAGCTCCTGGCTCTGTGGCCCTGTCCTGGCAGTGCTGCACTGTGACTGTTTATTTGAAGATGAGGACCCAGCTCGGGAGTGGCCCGTCTTGGGGAGTGTGGTCTTGGCAGCGCCTAGCCGCCCTGTGAGCTCCACCCTCCGACAGAACCCTTGCTCTGGTCTCCATCGCCAAAGGGCTCTTGCTGCAGACCAGTCCAGGGCATCTGCCATGAGTGCCCTTTGCCTTTGAAAGAAGGGGCTTCCACTTTGCTTTCCACCTGCCTCTTTTCAGGGGCGACTTTCTTTCTGCCTTTATGGGAGGGTGTGCAATTGTGGGTGGGAAGGAAGCTGAGTCTCATTCCATTCTGAGATCTCTGAATATGCTTAAGAGTTGCATCTCCCTCTTTTAAAACCATGCAGCATATAGGGTCCCAGATTTCTCTTCTGTCAGTCAGGATCTATGAGTCATTATAGACCCAAGTCTGAGTTGCCGTAGATAATTAGAATAAGGCCTGTGGAAGGTTGTCACAAGGATGGCCTCAATAAATCATGCTTCTTGCTGGTCACACCCTTGTGTAGTCCTTCTTTCACACTGGCTCTGGTTTTGGCCAGGTGACTTGTTTTGACCAATGGGACATCAGCTAGTGTAACACAGAGTATGTGCTTGAGCCCTGGGATTTGCTGAGGTTTGGACTTTTTGAGAATGAAAGACCAGGTGAAAAGAGGGGACCCACCCTCCCAGCCAACCCTCCTTCTGAATGGAGCCTAGGAGAAGCCAGCAGAGCCTCCCAGCTGTCCCACAAATCAAGAGAAATAATTAGTTGCTGTTATTTTTAATTGAGGTGAAATGCACATAACATTAAATTAGCCTAAAATAAGTGTACAATTCAGTGGCATTTACTACATTCATGATGTTAGGCAACCACCACCTCTTTCTAGTTCCAAAATATTTTCATCACCCCAAAAGCAAACCCTGTACCCATTAAACAGTCTTTCCCCATCTCCTCTCCTTCTAGCTCCTGGCAACTAGCAAGCTGCTTTCTGTCTCTATGGAGGCAGACCTTTTGTGCCTTCTTTTTTTGTGGTTTCTTTCATTTAGCATAATGTTTTCCATATTCATCCACATTGTAGCTGGTCTGAGTACTTCATTCCTAAAACAAATAATTGTATGGGGACATTCTTTACAGCATTATTCATAATATAGCAAAAAGGTAAAAACAACCAAATGTCCATCAGTGGATGAACGGATAAATTTTGGTATATACATACAGTGGAATATTACTCATTTATAAATTACTATTATTTTAAGCAATTAGGTTTTGGGATGGTTTGTTATTGTAGTAATAGATAACTGATGGAGTTTTTAAGGCCATTGGAGTAATTACAAGAACTATCAATTCTTTTTTTTTTTTTTTTTTTTTTGAGGGCAGTGTCACTGGCCCTTATATTTGGGACCGAACCAGGGCCGCTGGCTTCTGAAGCCAGCTCTTAACCACTGTGCCACTCGGCCGGCCCCTAGAACTATCAATTCTTAAGTGGTGTCTCCATCCCTTGTACTGTGTGAGGCACTTCACATGTGTTATGCTTTCATCTCCACAAGAACCATGTGGATTAGGTACTAACATTCACCCCGTTTTATAAATGGGAAAACTGAGAGATTAAGTAATTTGCCTAATTTAACCAAGACAATCTGATTCCAGAGCGCATGCCTTACCTCCTCAGCTTACAGCCCTAAACCAGAGACCTGCTCTAGAAGATAGAAGGGTGCAAGCCCACCACAGCTTGTGGGTTTGTTGAGAAAGAGACAGCACTCTCAGTGTTCTAGACATTTCATAATGAATATCACTGGTGGAGATAATCAACAGAAATTAAAGCCAGTAGTGTTTAAAAATCTGTACAACGTGAAGCCTGACTTAGGAACATTGAACTTTGTAGACATTCAAAGGCAGAAGTAACAGTGAAAATATTTAATGTAAACAAAGTGCACTGATCCATGGGTCAAAGCTTTAAAATTTGCATGGGAAAGATTCCAATGTAAATAACTTCTGTGAAATACAATATGCATGAAAATGGAAAGAATTAGGATTTAACTGGGCAGTTTTAAAAAATTGATCAAGGTAGTAAATTAACTTAGTGGACTTTTTGTTCCAGAATACTTTCAGTACAGAAATGTATCCATGATGATATAATTATGGTTTAAATAGTAGTAGTTCTAGGAGTCAAAATATCTTCAGATCAGAACATCTTTCTAAGTCAAACCATTTTTTGTCTTTCATAAGGATTCTTTGAAGAGTATAAAATGGTATCAAAATGTGAATGTGGGTCACTTGGGGATGCTGAAACAGATTTCTAAGATCCTTAGGACAATAAGTGCATTGGGATTTAGACCTTAAGATAATGGGAGTACTTATGATACAAGGTGAGGAGATGAAGGTTGCCCTGGGGAGTTTGGAATTCACCCAGGGGAGAGTCAAATTCTGGTGTCCCTCTTGAGACACAGGTTCTCAGCAGGGAGGAGAGTGGCACAGGGAGAAGTCACGATTGTGATCTTGTGTGGTCCAATGTTTGGGGAACTTAATATAAACTCTCCATAAGAGGAAGCCTTAATTCTTAAAAGAAAAGAAGAGCAGCAACTCTTTGGGGTGTGGTCACATCAGGTAACCACAGAACCCAGCACAAGAGAAATATGAACCCAGCATCAATTTCTACCTTGTAGCCAGGATGTGGGAGCAGGAATTACTTGGATGTGTTAAAAAGGGGTATGGGAGGGCCAGCGGAGTGGCTCAGTTGGTTAAGAATGCGCTCAAGAATGCAAGCTGAGCTCTGAGCTACAGCAGTTCGCAGTTCGCAGTTCGCAGTTCGCAGTTCGCTGTTCCAGTTCGATGCCCAGCCTGAGCTGAGCTGCCGCTAAGCTGCCAGTTTAAAAAAAAAAAAAAGCAGCAAGAAAGGGGTCTGGGGCTGGTTGGGGTAGTGAGGGGATGGGGGAGAAATAGTACAAGGCTGTTTATACATTAGTCCCCATATTTAGGCCTATAAGCTTTTCAGGTCTTGTAGAAATATTAGCTATAAATATATATAGAAAAGTTCAAAGTTAAAATGCATAAATAAATATAAAAGGTAACATTAGGTCATCTAATAATGGATTATGTATAGGTCTCATAGTTATATATAAATATTAAAAAGTTTGGATCACAAAAATGAAAATTTAGGGTTGACCAGTTCAATCAGTTGGTTAGAGTGTTGTGCTGATAACACCAAGGTTGCCGGTTCAATCCCCACATGGGCCACTGTGAGCAATGCCCTCCTTAAAAGAGTCAACTATGCCCTTGTAGCATGAAAGCAATGTGTAACCATGACCATGGCTGTTCCCCAATAGAATAAAATAAAAAAATGAAACAGCTTATTCACAAACAAATTTATGAAAATTAAACATCCTTTCAAAATATTTATAGCAAAACAATATTGAATATATTGGGTTGTTGGAAAAGTCATGACATATTTTTTCCGTTTTTTGTTGCAAAAATGCATCATGACTTTTCCGACAACTCAATATAATATAAATATATAAACTATTGGGTTGTCGGAAAAGCCGTGACGTATTTTTCTATGTTTTTCGTTGCAAAAATGCGTCATGACTTTTCAGATAACCCAATATATCCATTTATCTGTGTATCCATCCATCCATCCATCCATCCATCCATCCATCCATCCATCCATCCATCCATGAAAGCTGTGGGTGTTTGAATATATTTCACATGCTGTAGTGGTGTTCTAGGGCCTATAAAAGTCTTCATGTGACATGAGTGGGGATGGGGATATGACTTGAAGGTGAAGTAAGGTAGTTAGCCTGTTAATAAAATTGGGTGAGGTCTGGAGCTAGTGACCTTGTTAATTAGCCCAAGAGCTTGATTTTTCTTGAGGCTGGTGTGGCCTAGAAAACAAGAACTGTATATAATATTAGAATTGAGCAGAAAAAAATATTGAGTACACAGGTAACAAATAGAGCTAGATTTTAAGATTAAAAATGTAGATTGTAGTTCAGTGATGTACTAGGTACCAAGTGTGCTTAAAAATAAAACCCCTAAACTACATCCTGCCTTTGTAGGAATGGAGCCCTCTGGAGTTGTGCAACATGGTGGCCCTGCCACATCCCTTAGATTCAGACATGTGAAAAGCAGATGGAACCATAGGGATTGTTCTTCTTGCATTCAACTCAATGGGATCCTCCTCAAGATGTAATGGATGTGTAGTCACCACAGGGAGAAGGAAAGTGAGGTCCTTTGGAGAAAGGCTGAGCCCCACACAAACATTTACATCTCCATCCTTCCTTGTAGGATTGAGGCCTGGAGCCTTGGTGAAGACACAGCTCTCTCTTCCTACAGAAGTTGAACAGGTCTGGGCAGCTGGCCCTGGGCTGAGCCGACAAATTGAAATGCAGGGAGCACTAATTTGTTAGGAATCCCTAAAGCCCCTTCTGTCACCAGTCATTACTTATTTCCTAGATGCTTTCTTTACAGGGCCTTCTCACTCATGAACACAGCCAGAAACTTACTGCCTTTGTTTTTTTAAGCGGAAGAGTTTTAAGGGCTATCTCAGTAGATCCTTGCTCTCCAAGCACTGCACACTGTCACTAGTCATCCTGTTGAATGCTGGCAGGTTGGCCTCTGGAGAAAAAAAATTAACTAGTATAACTGTATTTGTGGAGAGAACTTGAAAGTTCTCTGGATTCCTGGCCTCAGTCCTGGTTCCCCTAAAACAGGAAACTGTCCCCTTCATGATCTTCCCTATTAAGGGAATAACTTCCCTGGTGGATACTAAGAAATGGATTCTTCATAAACACCACCCTCCTCAAGTTCAAGGAGAGTTTGATGGAATGCATTTGGCCAGTGTGTTCCTATGGACAATCTTGCAGTCACTTGTTCAGCATGGGTGGGAATTTGAATAAAAGGTCTTCATCCTCTTCATTCTTGCACCAGGTGACTGTTCCAGTCCATGCTAACCTCACCCATCCCTCCGCCTCTGCTTCTCCTGATTTAGAATCCTAGAATATTGGTCTGACAAGAACATGGAATTGTCTTATCTAACCTCTCATTTTGTCCCCCTTGGAGAAATAAGGCCTAGATAGATGAATAAAATAGCCAATAGTTATTCAGCTTAGCATCACAGCTGTGGCCAAGTTCAGTTCATTGAAGGCAGGGCCATTTCCACTAAGGCTCAGGACTTGTGTCCCTTGTTTTTCACCTAAAGGAACCAGGCCAAAGACCCTTTGACAACACACTTGGTGAACCCTAGTGTCCCATTCGGAAATGTTTGAGAATGAATTATATTCCAACCTCAGGGACACAGATTGGCTAGGGCCAGTCTCCACTGGACACACAGGCCTAGCTTCATGACCAAATATGCTGAAATTTGAATATAACTTTTTGCTAACAGTTGCATTTTATGAGCTCCAAGACAGCTGGCAATTTTAAGGAAATGTAAAGGAATCCCTTTGTGAAGCAAGTTAGCATTTCTGAATCTTGCCTTTATGATAAATGTGGATTTTCACAATCCATGAGAATCTGTATGTTTGGATAACTTATGAAACCTTGGATCAAGGAACTTCTTTGTGTCTTTCTTTCCAATAACATGATATTGATATTCCTCATATTCCCCAACAGGACAGTTAATGAGTTTATAACTCACCAGGCCATAAAGGCCTGTTGCCTAGTACCAGTATCATCAGTAGTTTCCGTTCTGGCCTTCGCCTGTTGCTAATTTTAGCTGGAAAACCCCTGTCCTGACAACAGTGAGGATAGATTAAAATGTGTGTATGAGGGCCTGGCAGGTGGTTCTCATGTCAGAGGAACTATGCAGTTAAAAGAAGCCGAAACTGAGGATGCAGCATTCCATTTCAATGGAATCTGTGTATTGAGCACCTACTATGTACCAAATGCAGCATTGTGCCTGGGAAATGGAGAGCTCAGTGACCAGTCCCTGACCTCAAGTGGTGGGGATGGGCAAGGGTCTCTAAGGGAGGTCCCCTGTCAGAGACCTGTTTGGAAACCATCAAGAGTAACTCTACCTCTGGCTCAGTTTGTCCCATTGAGGGCAGAGCCAATTTCCATCACTGTGTTTTTTTTGTATTGAGATGGTCCCAGCAGAGTTAGTCAAATGTGTCCTAAAGAGTAAAGGAGGTAAGACATACAGAAGAAAGGTCTAGAAATACATGGTGACTTGAACTGGAATTGTGTCCTGCTGAAGTCAAGACCCTTCTTTGGAGGAATTCTGATCCATCTTTCATTCTTCAAAGAAACTTCTTCCCAGCTTTCCTCCAGCACTTGAAGTTGCAAGTTCTGAATGTGAACTCAGGCCTTCATACCCCTCCCTTGGCTCCCACAACACCCGTAACCACGAGAAGTTGCACCTGCCGGTGGCAACTAATCTTTTAGAGAAGCCAATCTACCAGGCTTAAAAGGAGCATTGACAGATAAGCAGCCTTCAGGATGCCATTTCCAAACATCCCTCTCTAACGAGGCATAGCTAACAAAATGTGTATGGTGATTATTTATTCCACGAGCGCATCCCAAGGTGATGGAATTAGTTGCATGTGAAATTTGCTTTGACAAACCATCCCTGGTTATGTAAGCCTTCCGCTGTGCTTGAGACCAAGGAGGTGCCGCTATTGTCTGAAGCTTCCAATCAACTCTTCTTGCAAATGACAGAATATAGATTAAAGTCATTGTCAGGTCTTCACCTGACTGTTTCCTGGGACTGCAATCAGAGAAACAAGCTGCTGAGTGGTGGGAAGTATAGGAAGCTGCAAGATATAGGGAAAAATGCTACCGCTTTCCTGGGGAGAAGCCAGTTGCAACTTCTATGGGAGATCAAGAAAGAGTAATATGTGGGGAGGCACAGAAATCTAGGTGATGGTGGTAGTGATTCCAGGATTTCCAAGAACCCTGTCAGGTCAGAGCTTTGTCTCTCAGCATGTGCCCAGTTTCCCCAGTTTCAAAATGTAAGAAATTATACCTGCCCTGGAAATTCTGGAACTTTAGGCTGCTTGCAGTCTGACATTATCTGTTGATGTTTAGAAAGCAAAGTGTTGGGACTTTGTGTGTTCCATTTTTTAGCATAGAGATGCATACCATTTTCCTAGGATAGAGGGTCTGGGGCAAGTGAGTAGTTTACTTTGATTCAAGATAGTAAAGTTTTGCTTAAAAGTGCTCATAAATATTATATGATCTGTATCTGTTAGAATTAAATCCAACTGCTAGAAACAGACAACAGAAATAAAAGTGGCTTCACTAACATATTTTCTCTCATATAAAATAAGTCCAGATACCCAGAAGTTGTTCAGAGCTCATCTATAGGCCTCTAGCTTCCATGGCCCAACATGGTTTCTAGAGCACCAGCCATCACATCTATGTTCTAAACAGGAGAAGAAAGAAGGGGGTAAGAATGAAAAGAGCACCTCTTGAT
This sequence comes from Aselliscus stoliczkanus, assembly GCA_033961575.1. NCBI lineage: Eukaryota > Metazoa > Chordata > Mammalia > Chiroptera > Hipposideridae > Aselliscus > Aselliscus stoliczkanus. The sequence continues at coordinate 34,624,705 of CM066731.1, forward strand.
GGAATCCATTTCACTTAAAGGAGGCTCCCATAAGGATTTCACTAACTTTTATTGGTCATCCTTAGTTGCAAGGGAAGCTGAGATACATATTATTCTAGCTGGGCACATTTGTTACCCAGAATCCATTGGGCAGGTAACAAGCAGGCTCTGTCATATCACCTACTAGCAGCAGCCTCTGACGCTTAGGTGAAAAGAATATTACTTTAGAACCGAGACATGACTGCATTTGAATCCCGACTTCATTGCTTTTTAGCTGTGTGACAATGGGCGATTTATTTTGATTTTCTGAATAGGGTTTCCATAGCCATAAAAATGAAGATACCAGTCCTACCTGATGCGGCTGTCCTAAGGAGTAGAGGGGACAGTTCATGTAAAGCTCTCAGCATAGTGCCTGACATTTGAGCAGTAAGTGCTCAATAAATGGTGGTGTCCTTCTTTCCTGTGCATTAGAATGGATTATTTACTTGCATGGAGGCTTTGACCTCCAGGTCCTTGGCTGCAGCCCATCGTGCAAATTCCCTGGCAGAGTGCTAAGAGGATGACAGTCATACTTTTATAACTACAACCACAGCAGCAACAGCAGCGATAAGACTGCACAAGTCCCCTGCCCTCTCTGCACCAGGCACTGTGCTAGGTGTTCTAACAAATCATGTTAGAACCCTTTCTATGCCAGATGCCATTTGTCCTCTGCTCAGATCCTTGGGTCTCTTACTATAGCGATGCTGCCTATAGCTGGCACCTATGACTCTTGTCAGAGGTCTGCCTGAGGGCTCCTGGAGCCACTTCGCCCACAGGGCAGAGCGCCTGAGTAGCTGGAGTTGACTGCACTCAGTGGCCCTCAGCCAGTGAGTGACCAGTATAGAAGCACGAAAGCCCAGATCACCTGCGAGAGTTGGGACCAACTGATATTGAACATCCTCCCGAGTGCCCTGGGGTGTCAGGCTGTGAAACTATCTTGCTTGGACTTCTCCCATCCCTGCCTAATTCCCCATCTCCCGTGGTGGGAACATGTCCTAAATAAGGTCAAGTAATTAAACAGGTCAAGTAATTTTCCTGAGGTTACACAACTAACAAAGCAATAGAATTGTGATTTGAACCCAGGTTTGCCTAGCAGCACCCTGAAATTGTACCTTCTAGCTGCATATCTTCTCTGATTGATGGCCTAGGACCTGCAGGGATAAAGTTCCAAGGACTCTGATGTGCTGAATTCCTCAACCAACCTGCTGGTCAGGTGAAGCCTCGCTGTTTCCAAGGGGCATTGCTGAGTGCATCCAAGTTAAGTATTCAATGAAGGGTCATCAACAGTGTCCTGAAACCCCAACTCTTTTGTTGCCGTTTGGTCCTCTTCAGTTTGGGGCGGGACCAATGGAGCCACAGCAGAGGACTTGGCATGCATTTGCCAGGCCAGCCGGAGTAGCCAAGTCCAGCCTGGTGGTCTGAGGGTACAGAGGCTGTGACATTCGTGCCTCACAGCCAGTCCCTGCCATGTCCTCTCCCTGTGCACCTGCACCTGGCCTGGCATGCAGCATCTATCCCGCCCAGAAAATTGGGCGCACTATTCAGTGTATTGTTTCCAACCTATTTTGGCTTTATCTTTGAAAGAGCCCTGGGCCTTGTCATTTCGAAAGAGCTTATGAACTCATTTCTTTTCCTGCCCTGGGCTTGAGACTGTCAACACAATTTCCACTGAGGGAGCCTGTGAAAAATAAAATTAGCAATAATTCAATTATTATAAAAAGTCCTCATTATCTGAGAACCCTTGATATGAAAAGGGAGAAAAAGGCTACCAGAAAGTGAATCCACTTAAAACATTGACCAAAAATCATGGTAAATAGTAAAAAAATCCCAAAAGTCCAAAACACAACAAAACCGTTGTTTGTGATTTTGCCTAAAAAATGAAATGTTTTATAAATACTTTTATAAAAATAAATTTATTTTCTGTTGAACAAACCTTAGGTCATAATACCAACTCTCAGCTAATTCTTAAAGAATGAATAACATTTTTAAAATCAGTTTCAGGCGTACAAAACAGCATAGTGATTAGATATTTATATACCTCACAAAGGGATAAACCCCAATAAGTCTATTACCCATAACATTTTTTTACATGTGAAAAATTTCCAAAAAAATTACATGATTACTTAATACTAAATTCTTCACATTTAACATTTGTAGCACAATCAAAAAAATAATAATAATAATTTTACAGAATACTTGAGGTTTTCTTAAAAATCATTTTCCCCAAGAGCCCCTTGCTATTTAAATTGTTTTCTTTGAAACAGCACTAGCCTTGCTCTTTTCTCTCTATTCAGTAACTGGCTACCTCTGTTCATACTCCTTGGTCAGTGGCTTAACAGACTGAATTGAGCAGTCTCCAATATCACTTTCATTAATCTCATGAAATCCCTCATTTATTGCAAGGTTTGCAATTTAATTTTGCCATCCATTTGCATTGCATTTGCAAATATGGTCAGATAGAGTGGGCATCAGACCATCAGGAGGGGCAGACCTCCCCCTTCTGGTAGAAAGGAATGCTTATATTTACTGCAAGGAGGATTGGAGTAGGAGCCAGTTTTGTTTAGTTTTTTAAAGTGGTGAAAGGGCAGTTTATTAGAAGAGATAGTACACTTCAAAGAAATATTGGGTTGTCGGAAAAGTCATGATGTATCTTTTTTATGTTTTTCTTTGCAAAAATACGTCATGACTTTTCTGACAACCCAATAGAAGCAGGCCCGAGCAGCAGGCCCGAGCAATAGAGAATGGCTCAAGGGCTATCGGAACCAGTTTTTTAAGTACTGTACTTGAGCAGTAAATATTTTTGTGATATGAAACCTTTTGCTTTCTGGAGACACTCTGTTTTTCATGCATTTGCATAATGACTATTCAGGTAACAGGGCCCTCTCTATGTATCTGTACAGTGTTTCAAAGCTTAGGAAGCGCCACTGACATTTCCTTTGATCCTCACAGCTGCCTGGTGAGGAACCATCATCTTTTAGATGACCTTTGTGAGGCCCATAAAGGTTAAGTGACTTGCCCAAGGTCCCATGGATGCTTGAGAAGCAGAGCCACGCTGGAACCCAGGTCTGTTGGTTGTCAGTCCTGGCTCTTTCTCTCGCTCATTCATACTGCTGGTTTACCCAAGATGGGAACTAAAGTATTGTTTTTAAAGAAGGAATTAGATATTTCTAAAAGATGCATCAAAGTTAGCATAGTAGAAAAAAATAATCAGAACATCATTAAAATTCCTTGAATTAATTTTAAGGTTTGCTACTATATTTATTTTAAATTACATATTGTGGTGGGTTGTAATCTTTTGGTGCTTACATTCTCCGGAAATTCTTCCTCTGGCCTGGACAGCCAGCGGAGCAAGAATAGATCCTGAATGGAGGCCTGGATAACACAGAACCCCTGATTCTGTCTTGGTCCCTTCCACTTGAATCTCACATATAGCACTCTTTAGATCTAGCTCCTTATCCAAATTAAAAAGCCCCATTAGCAAAGCTCATTTATAACTTTGCCAAAACCAAAGTTAGCTCCTCTGCTTACAGAAAGAAGAGTCTGCTGTCAGCCAGAAACTCTCTCTGGTCCAGAACTACTATTTGGTTTACCTTAGCAACATCATTTCAATTAGGGTCAACAACCCTCTTCATTATGCACTATTCCTTAAGCAACAAGGTAAATGCTTCATTCATCAGAATTTTTTCTCCTAGTTATATTGCTAAAAGTCCCTTTGGTCTACTCCACTCAAATTATCAACAAGAATAACTCTGCAAGTTCAATATTGCTGCAGAGCCATCCATTCATCAGGGCTCATTTTATTAGTCTCCTGCAGCTTGGAGCTGCCAAAAGTGGGCAGTCTGCTGCTCGAAGGCTGAAATGTTACAACTGGCCACACGAGCCCAGTGGCCAGCCAGCCTCCAAGGCAGGCCAGAGGGAAAGGGGGTGGCCCTTGGGAGGGTCCTGGGGAGAGGCCAAGGTGGAAGGAGCCAGTCTGTCTTTCCTCTGATCACTTCTAGCAGGTAAAGCGTTCTCTCCCCCATTTCCTTCCAAGGATGTGACCAGAGAGGTCAAGAACTCCCAAGAACGATCCTGTTTATTCCTCTTCCTCTAACACACTGGCTCCCACATACTGGCCTTGAACCAGGGAAGACTGAAGGGTTATTGCAGGAGGTCCAGGCAGCCATGAGTGCATCACACTATTTTTCAAATGTTTCTAGATACCTCTAGGAGGAAGCAAAATGAAAATTCATTTAAGAGCGTCAGAATTCATAGCAGTTGTATCAGCAGCCTTTTGCAGGGCATCTTCTCAGCCTCCAAGGACTTTTTTTCTGAGGATTAAGTTTCTCATCCTAGTAGAAACTGGCCCCTAGCCCTTGTTTGGAACACCTGAGTCCACTTCTTCCCAAGTAATTGGACCTGGGTGGATGCCTGGCCTATGCCTACCTGATGAGAGTCTCCCTTTTAGAACTTGAAATTAGGATTCAATGATAGCCTTTGGGTGCAGGTGACTGGTCCGGATGTACTATGAACTAGGGGTCTATGGGACACCATCACCTTCCTCATCTAAGGATGGAAAGTGGGTATTTGTGGGGAGAAGTGTTGCAAATAAACACACAGAGAGAAGCAGACCTTGAGGCACCCACAGCTGGATCCCGACCACTCTGTACCTCCGGCTTTCTCCTTCCAGAGACTCGGATGCTCCTGGCTATCCCAGGAATCCTTTCAATACATTAAAAATTGATCAAGGTAACTTCAACCAAAGAAATGTTGACAAAATAAATAGTGAGTTCTTGATATTATGTATCTTCTCATACAATAGATATTAAATAAAACTGTTATTATGTAGGGATCCCAATTTTTCTATATTATACAGGTGCCTTAATTCTTAATAGGAATGTTTTAGAAGATTGATGGTCTCTGCTTTGCCTGAAAATTCTCTACAGAAGGAGAGGTATCATTAACAGGAGAAAATTCATGCAAAGTGCTTAGCTCAGCATCCTTCACAGACTTCATGCTCAACAATGGTTAACAATTCTTTTCTTTACCACCCACAGACTCATGACCAATGCTCACAATGACCAGGTCCAGAAATACCTTTCCAAAGTCAATTCTATGTGTGTCGAACTGTCATAATTAGAGCACGTCCCCTCATCTTAAAGATCTTTATAACAGCAGTGCACGGCCCTGCTTTTAGAAGCAGGACTAGCATGTGCAGGGTTGGTTGTGGGTGTTAGCTGGTATCAAAGCATCATCTGGAGAACGTGTTCAATAAAAATCCTTTCTCCCCACCGGAGACCCATGGGATAGAAGCTCCAGCAGAGGAACCTGAGGGTCTGTATCTTTAATAGCCCCAGGAGATTCTCATCATTAGGGAAGTATGGAAGATGCTGATCTATGGAGATTATAAAGCCCTGTCTCTAAGTGGACAAGCCACAGGCCTGAGGAGATGTCTTAGGTGCAAAAAACCATATCATGTTTTTTAACCTTGGGGAATTTTTGTTTCCACAATTACCCACCATCCAATTGCCCACCTTTTCTCTCCCTAACAGTACTGATATTTTCATTCCAGTTTCTTCTTCTTCCCCACAAAGCCAGAATGTTTCTGGGAAGTTGACCACCCAGGACCAGGGGTAGATCTTGATTAATTCAAGTCATTTGGTACATTTAACTTCCTGCTTCAAGCATGGGCATGTGACCCAAGCTGGTCTCATCAAGGGGGATTTCAGGACTGTTGCTTGGGAGGGATGATGCAGTATAAAGATGTAAGGCCTGGAACTGCTGCAGCTATTTTGCTACCATGAGAGAAATAGCTTTCAGATGATTCTGACCATGTGGAAAGTAGAATGAAAAAGAGAAAAGAATCCAAGCCCTCACTGACATTATTAAGGTGCCAACGCTCGCTTACCTTATTTCTGTACTTTCCATTTGTGGGGATCGAAGTTCCTTAACTCTACCCCCTTCACTCTCATAGTGCTTTGCTCACAATTCTCATGCCCTAGTTTGCTGTTTATGGGACTCCATTCCTAGACTGTACATCCTCAACTTAAAGGATCTTCATTGTTTTAGTCACTGAGTTGGTATTTGCAACTTGCAGCTAAGAGTGCTAATAGGTATACTTCAGAATATCTTTCTAAAAACCAGTAAGTTTATCTCATGTATTGATGAAAATTGATCAAAGCGTTAAATCCTTGTCCTGATCCCTAAACAAGGAGGAATGAATTTGAATTTCAGCAAGAGTGATTTGGGTTATAAAGAAGAAAAACTTTTCTTCTCATGAAGGTTGTGAGGTATTTAAAGGGATCATCCAGGGAGGTTTTAAGAGTTTCCTATTTTTGAGATTTTAAAAAAAATAGCAAAACTTCTAGGATAATTTCAATGTTGTCCTGCAGAGCAGTAGAGGGGTAGATTAATTATCCTCACTTAATATCTCTTCCGCTCCATGATTTCATAAAAACATCCAAACTTTATTCTGGACAAGTTTCCTGATTTCAGTTATGAAATTCATCATCCCAGCTCTGCTAGAGTTACTCGAATGACACTTCACAAACATTCTCAGGGCAGACCCACCCAGAGGCCTTCTCCTAAGCTGCTGAGGAATGAAAGAGTTCATTCTCTCCCTCATCGTGACTGGCCCGATGTGTCACTTGGCTAGCCAGGAATATTTTTATTGCAAACTATGCTGTTTCCACTGACCACAGTTCCAAAGCTGTTAAGACAAAAACAGAAAAAAAACTAATATTCTGGTTTGTTTGATTTTTCTTATGTGGACTTGATGAGGTGGACTCCACAGTCTTAAATCTTTCCCACTAAAACATCCCACAGCGTCCAAAGCCTGCTCATTTATACAATGAATATAGCAGTAAAGATAAATTTGCCAAGAAAAAGATTTTTATTTTCCTTTTTCTATTCAGAGTGCAACAAGGACCAGAGTGCTCTGAGCATGTTGGTGATACAGCACTGAGGGCCTAGCCCCAAGTTCATTTATTAATTTATTATTTATTATTCACTTATCATGTGAGGAATGGGGTACTAAGAGTTGAACCAGACAGTCCACACCACTGACAAACTCACCGTCTAAGAAGGGAGTACCACAAACTGCTAACCAGGATGTGAGAAGATTGAGCAAAGTACTTGAGGGAAGGAAGGGGACGAGGTAAGAAACTGCCAGGACAAGGCTACTGAGAGGAGGCCACCATGCTTGGCTCCCAGCAGACCGGATTAGCTGGAGAAAACTGAAAGTAACTCTTGGGAGTTAAAGCTATGGCCTTTTAGTCCCAACTCCGCTGTTTTTGACCTTAGGCCAGTTAGTAAAATTATCCAAACTTGTTTCCTCAACAGTCAAGCAGAGCTTATACACCTTCCTCACAGTTTGTGAACACGCTTTGTAAACCATCAAGTGTTGCTGCAGGTGGGCTACCCTTGTGAGGCAAGGAGGGGACAGCGCCAAGTTCCATCTTCCGAAGAGAATGTGGGCCGGGGGAAGTGCTGAATGAGGGCAGAGAACTTATGGAGAGGTCTGACAACCAGGAGCAAGCTTCAAGAATATAGATTGTTCCTGGTCTCTCCTTTCAGCTTAAAATAGCAGAAAATGCAGGCTCACTAGGGGCAGGAGTCAAAAATAAAATTTCCAATCCCATCTCCCGGCGTAGCAAAAGACTCAATTTGTCTGCTTGGTTGTTTTCCCACTCTCTGAAAGCTCAGTAATATTTGAGCAACCAGGCTACATCGCCATGGACACATGAACCTGCCAGGCGCGTCTGTGAGCAGGACAACACATGCATCCAGGATGCCCGACTCCATGGGCTGATTTCAGACACTGGGAAGGCCTTTCTCGATCTCTTACTTTCTCCAAGGCCCTCGGGGCTTGCTTTGTACATTTTTTGGATCTGTTCACTGGTGTATACATTTCCTTTAATGAGGATAAAGCCTTTAGTTTCCTAATTTGCTATAAGGGCTAAGATTCTGTTGTCCCCAGGAAGAGAAAACGGTGATGTGTAAAAAGAGATGGAAGTAATGTATGTGGTGTCCTTTGAGAAGGAGATTGGTACCTGGAAGCAGGTGAGGAGAGGGCCCAGAAGTATTCAGTGTTTGAGAACCAGAGAAGGACCCCATGGCAAAAGGAGAAAGGAGCAGAAAGGCTGCTACCAAAATGTTGCTCTCTTCATAATTTTCCCTAGGATTAGTCCTATTAATGGTGCCTGAAATTTGTGGTTGCCACATTTCTTCTAGTGGAGCTAATATCTCGATTTTCAAAATAGGAAAAAAATATGAATTTGGGATTAATTTTGATCTTCACCTAAATTCTGGAGCAGATTATTTGGTAAAGGTTTGTGAAACTCTTTCAAAAGAAAGAAGTGATCTTGACTTACAAGCAAAGGCCCAGTTAGGAATTTATAGCCTATCGCCCATTTCCTTCCAGGCAAATGCTATATGCAAAGGAGGCAATGCATAAATATTTGTTACAGAAATGAAGGCAGATTTTAGATAATAATAATAATATAATCTAAAGTGGATAATTAGAAATAAGAAAGAAAAAAAATATTAGAGAAACAGAAAAAACAGATAAAGAAAAAACAAAAATAAATATTTTATTATTTGGGGTGGTTGAATGATATACAAATAAACATGAGATTTAGCTCCAAAGTGAAAGAATAATTGTTAGACTCTCTTATTTTCTTAATGTTTGGCAAAAAAATCAAATCAAAACAAACACACAAAGACAAAGAATTGTGCCTGAATAGATGTCTTTAATTTTTCTTCTGGCACTGTATTCTAGGTGAAATTTATTGCATAAAAATTGTATTTTACAAGGAACAGAAAGCAGCACAATATGTTCCAATAGATACAGAATCATTCTTCAAATAGATCTTTTAATACTGATTCTGTATAAAAGCTGAAGAGTTCCTATTGAATCATAACTCAGTTAAGACATTTTTACCGGGAACTATTAAAATACAGACCAGATAAATTTCTTTAGAGACCATAAAGGAAATAAATAAATACTGTGTCCTTTGGTGCAGCTTCCTCAAATATTAGATATAAAAATGGAGGTCTGGATCATATAACACTAATGGATGCCAGAAATATCTATATTCTGTATTTGTGATGAGGGAGAGAGCTAAATGCTTTAGATACCAGACATGCAAAGCAAAACCTTAGAAATTTGATTTGAAAAATTCCCACCTAGAGAAGTATTGTGATATAGAAAAATAAGAGCTCTAGATATCATTCAGATAGACTGAGTTTTAAAACTTAGTTCAACAATTACTACGTGACCACCTTGGCTGAGCTGCTCATTTCTCCCAACCTCAGGATTCTATTTGGATTCTATTTGCCAAAATGTGGCTAATATACTTTTTTTTTTTTGTCAGCATCCAAAAGCTTTTTAATAACAAGACAGGATTTAGGGTTAGTATTTATAGTCGCAGCTGGCCCTTCGGCCTCTGGTGCACTGGAAGGTCCGGCCCTTAGAGCACATACAGGGTTTGGTGTGACTGTGCAGGATCCTAGGGGCCTTGCCGAAATGCCTGTACACCTCGCAATCCTTGTGAGGACCAGAGAGCAGGACAGTGCCGCAGCCCTTGGGGGAGTCCAGGGCCTACTGGTCAAAGGTAAGGATCTTGCCCCTGGCCTTGAGGATGCGGCTCCGGGCACGGCTACACACATAAAGTGCACACACCTTCAGTTTGGGGACTTCCTGGATGTGCACGTCATTGGTTAGAGTCCCTACAACCATAGCAGTTTGCCCTCCCGGCCAGGAAGCTTCATCTTCCTGATCATCTGGGAAAGGGACAAAGGTGGCAGGTTGCTGCGACTCATAAACAACCTCTTCAGCACCACCTGGTTGAAGGTGGAGTTTGTTCATCTCGCCAAACCAGCTTGACCAACAGCCTTAGGTAGATGTCCTGGCTCTTGGGCTCCTTGCACCGAAACTTTCGGTCTTTGTTGTGACATGTGGACTCCCATGATGGCGCCCCCTGCTCCACCAGGTCTGGAAAGGGCTAATATATTTTATTTTAAGGTTGAGTGAAAACTAGATGACATAATGTGTTATTTACTGTGTGTTTCAGCTACAAGTAGCAAAACAAACAAAAACCCAAAACAAAAACAAAATAGCAGTGGCTCAAATAAGATAGAAGATTATTTCTGGGTTATATTTTAGACCAGGTACCAGGCTCCTTCTAGCTTGTAGCTGTACTATGAGTGGCTTCCATTTTTAAGATCACCTAACAGTCCAAAATGGCTGCTGGAGTCCCAGCATTATCTTCACATTTGAGCAGGCAGGTAGGAAGCGGGAAGAAAGGGGGACACATTACTTCCTTTTAAAAATATTTTCACTTATGTCTCTTTGGCCAGGATTTTGTGACATGGTTTCACCTAACTTCAAGGGAAAATGAGAAGTACCATCTTTATTCAGGGAAGTCCAGTGCCAGATTTAACAAAAAAATACAGAATACCCAGTTAAATTAAAATTTTGGATACATAATAATTTTTTAGTTTGTCTCATTCAGAGTTTAAGATATACTCAATATGAAATTTTTATTGTTGATCTGGAATTCAAATTTAACTGAGAGTTCTGTATTTTATCTGGCAATGCTAGCCCAATTAAAAACCAAGGATCCCATTACTGAGTTAGGGGGAAAGAATAAATATTAGGGAACGCCAGCAGTCTCTGCCCCAGGGGCACATGTGAAAGTATGTTCACAAAGTGGGCCTCTAATAAATATTGGTCTTCTCTCCCTTTGCCCTTGGAGGCAACACAAAGTCAGAGGGCAGTCACAGGGATAACTGGTAGTAGAGCCAAAATTTGTTTTTGAAAGAGAACTTTGAGGCTAGTTTAAGCACATGAAATTACATGGGCTTGGTTAAGTCATCAGAGATCTGTGCCCTATGCATAAATAGGACAATTTTGGCCTAAAAATTAACAAAGCATTGTCCTTTTTAATCACAAAAATAGTCTCATCTCTGCAGAATGTTCATTTCTAAGCACATCTGTAAGCTAGTGGATTCACCAACTGAGTTTGCTGCAAGGGATGAAGGGAGCCTGCAGGGTGTGTGTGTGTGTGAGGGGGTGGGGACAGGGGGTATTCAGTTTGTTGCTTACCTACTCCATTGCATATATTCTGACTGTAGCATAGCTCATGTAAGATTGTTCTTTCTAACTTTAGTTAAGCAAATGTTTCGGCTTCTTCTTAAGGCCACTCCAAGCTCCTGATCATAAAACCACATTATCAGTATAATGGAAGAAGTCCCCAAATGCTGTGTCAGAGAGAGCATGAGTTTGTTTCAGTTAATACAATAGTAGAAATAAATTATTTGGGTTTAAGGTAAAATAAAGTGGAACTTGGACACAGTCCTAGGACACAGTCTAAATGTTTTGCAACATTTAGAATTAGAATTTGCTTTGTCAAAAGATTGTTCTTAGCAGTAATATTGTGTTACAGGTTTTGACAAAGAATTATTTTCCTGTAGTTTACTTTGAGAATGGCAAATTCATCCCATACTTAAGTTTTCAGATTGGCTATAGTTCCTGAACTTGTCTTTCTGCTGCCACTCTCCTTGCTCTCTCCCCAATCCATTCTTCACAGAGCAGCAAGAGTGATCATTATAACACATATCTCAGTACAAACTCTGTCTGAGACCACCCATGGCTTCTTGTTCCCTTACCAGACTGAAAGGCCCTACCCAATCTTTCTGTTTATTCTTTAACCAAACTATAGTTGGTTGAATGGTGGTCTCCAAAAGATATGTCTGCATAGTAATCTCTGGGACCTGTGATTATTACCTTAAATGAAAAAAAGTAAATATTACTTTATAAGGCAAAAATATGTGATTAAATTAAGGATCTAGATGGGAGGAGATTATCCTGGATTATCCAGGTATGACCTAGATGCAATTACATGCACTCTTATAGGACAGACACAAGGATAGAAAAGAAGACACATAGAGAAAAAGAGGAAGCAACGTGATCATGGAGGTAGAAATTGGAGTGATGTGGCCACAAGCCAAAGAATGCGGGAGCCACCAGAAGCTGGAAGAGTCAACGGACAGATTTGCCCCTAGAGCCTTCAGAGGGAGTATGGCCCTGCCACCTTGATCATGGACTTCTGGCTTCCAGAAGTGTGAGAGAATACATTTCTGTTGATTCAAGCTACCCAGTTTGTGGTAATTTGTTACAACACCCACAGGAAATGAAGGTACTTGCTATGACTATTCTAAGCCTGCTGGCCTTTTTGTCATTCAAGGCTCAGCTTAAATGCCACCTCCTCAGATGTGTCCCCAGTCACTAAAATCTTAAGTCAGCTCCTTTAACTCTTCACTCATTCTTTGGGTATTTCCAGAAGGAGGGTGAGATCAAGTAATTACATGATACTACTAGAAAAAGTAAGATAGGTATTGAGAGCTGAGGAAATGAGACACAAAGAGGGTAAATAACTTGTCCATGTGGCATACTAAGTGAAGGCTCCAGGGACTAAATCTATGCCATCTGACTCCGGAGCTTGTGCCCTTTCTCAACACGCTGTACTGCCTGTCAGCAATGTGAGCAGATACTGCCAATGGTTGTTTAAGCAGCATAGAGTATATTCTCTGATCCTTCAACCTACTTAAAAAATTGCAGAGGCCCTTGCTGCATTTTATCCCTCTTACCTTCCTCTCCAACAATCTCATCCTTCCTGTCATGCTTTTACACAGAAGCAGAAGAAGCATAAGTGGGAAATGATCATTCACTTAAACCCACTTAAATAGCCATTCTGAAGGATGAAGATAGCAAAACAAGGCCAATGGCTATTAAACCATCAAAATGCATCAAAATTATGCATAAGGTGAATAATTGGCCTTAGAACTATACGGTGGCCTGCCACTTAGCAATGGTGATTAGATGAAGGTTATAAACGTGTTAGATCTGGGCATGTTTCTCTTTGTTTCAGATGACTCACCCTAATTATTTCTGGAGAAATTGTCTAAAGAGAAGCAGTATTCCTGATCTGGATTCCCCAGGGATGACTGTTTGATAGAGCCATTTTCCATTTTGGTATTCCCGTGTCAAAGTTAACAGGCGTTTTGCAGATATCAAGCTCAGATGAATGGCAAATTGAGTCCATATATTTCTAGGATGTATACATATTTTGTAACATGAGCAACAACATGCTAGCCTTGGGAGCAGGGTCGATGTCAGCATTTAGAGAAATGAGTTACCAGGTATGGATAGCTGACCCATAATTTTCATAGGTTATTACTTTTAATGAGGGGACACAATATTTAATGATTAGGAGTTTTGTGGCAAATTAAATATGGTCACAAATTCTTTGATACTCCTCCGATTAAAAGATGAGATCCAGTTCCTCTCTCATGGAATCTGAGCTGGCCATAGTGTCTTGTTTGTCTCCTAAAATACAGTAAACATGATGTTCTGGGACTTCTGAGGTCATAAGAACATTGCAGTTTCTGTCTGCGGCTCCTGGAATACTCACTCTCAGAATGCTCCCTCTCAGAACCAGGTGCTATGTTGTCAGAAGCCTGGCCATATGTAGACATTCCAATTGAGCTCCTAGCCCAGAGCTAGCATGAGCTGCCAGCTATTTGAGTGAGCCATCTTGAATATCCCCACAGCCAAGCCTTTTGATAACTGCAGCCCCAAAGGACATCTGACTGCAATAGTATGACAAACCCCAGGTGAGAACCACCTAGTTGAGTTCAGTCAACCCATAAAGACATGAGAAATAATAAATTATCATTTTAAGCCACTAAGTTTTGGGTGGCTTGCTATGCAACCATAGATAATCAGAACAGAAATTGGTACCTGGAAGTGGAGTGCTGCCATAGGAAAAATTAAATCACGGGACATTAATTTTGGGGCCAAGCAGCAGGAAGAAGCCAGGGGCTCCTTGAGGTAATTATGAATGAAAATGGGAAGGAAAAGGAGGACATTGTTATTGGAAGCTGAAAAAGGGCATCCTTTGTTTCGTTATGATGGATAATTTAACATACTGTTGCTGCTAGTAATGTGAAAAACATAAAATGTACCTATGAAATAGTAGATTTGACTAAGAAGACTTCTACTCAGAATGTTGAAAGTGCCTACTGGTTTCTTTAAAGCAGGCCGAATAAGTTATGAATACAGAGAGAATGAGCCCAAAACTGACCTATTCAATTTCAAGCAAACTTAGATGAAATATAAAGAAGCAGATTTTCTGGGTTTAGAAATAAAGCTGTTTCTCATTCCGAGGCTTTCTAGTTGGAAAAAGGTTCTCAAAGTAACACATGATATGATGGATATTGATCGTCTTGAAGGTATGGCTATAAGATACTTGTTAAGCTTTTAGAAAGTTTTAAGAGTATGCCTCATAGGCCTTCTTAAATAGACAGAAACGTTTTGAAGGAATTTGAAGGACATTGTTCCACAGTACCTGACTCAGTCCAAGGCAGAAAGACGCCCATCTCAAAGAGATTTGTGGCTCTATATTTTGACTAGCAGAGTGAACCCAGAACAGTCCTTAAGGAGCTCACAAAAATTTAAGAGTACTGTACATGTGGAAGCACCATCAGCTTGGACTAAAAAGGATTGAGACAGTTCAAAATGCAAAGCACCTCTATGTGTAAGAAGGCTATTAAGCTGCAAACATGGCTATTTTTTTTTTTTATGGAAAAGGAAGAAAGATTGACAGCACAGAATCAAAACCCCAGTGGGTGGAGCTGAGAGCTACCAAAAAATAATATCTGGGAAGCAGGACTGGACACTCACTAATCAAGTATCTAGCAGCACGCTCCTGGCTGGATTTCAGAATTGCTATGGGCCAGTGACTGCTATGTGCCTCTCATGTCTCCTCTTTTTGAAAGAGAGTTTTAGTGAAGTTATCCTATCTCTGTGTCACATTATATGTTGTGTATGTGTGGGGATGGGACAAACAATGGGTCCCTTCATTTCCCAGGTCTTCATATTAAGAGAAATTATACTCAGGGAACGGTACCCAGGGAACATCTGCATCAGAACCTGATTTAGGTAATACAATCCTGGTCCTCAAGCTTGAGCTGATAATGGAATGAGACTTTTGGGTTTTAGGAGAAGATGCATGCATTTTCCTTGTGGGAGGAATTTAAATAATGTGACCAGAGAGCACACTGTGACAGCTTAAAGATGACTGCAAATTCTTTGAACCTATTCCTATTGAGAGCTAGTGTCTAATTTCCCTCCTCTCAAATCTGAGCTGGCTTTGATGAATTGTTTGACCAATAGAGTATATAGGAATTTAAGTTTGGGGACTTCTGAAGTTAGGGCGTATGAAGTCTCGATGTTCCTGCCTGGATGTCTTGGAATATTTACTCTCAGAGCACTGATTTTCAGAATCTATTGCCAATCTGTGAGAAACCCAAATGCACAGAGAACACATACACATACATGCTTAGTCAGTAGCTCCAGAAGAGCTCCCAGCCCACCGCCAATATTGACTGGTAGCCATGTGAGTTGTCACCTTGGACAGCCAGCCCACTTGAACCTTCAGATGACTGCAGACCCAGCCACTATCTCACTGCAACCACATGAGAGACCATAAGTGAAAACTTCCTAGCGAGGCCTAGTCAACCCACAAAACTATTAGAACCAATAATAAATTATTTTAAGCCATCAAATTTTGGAGGTGGTTTGTTATATAGCAATAGATAATCAGACTAGGCTAAACACTCATGTTTTCAAACCTCAAGTCCCTCATTTATTAGCTGTGACTCTGGACAAATCACCTAAAATATCCGACCTTCATCCCCCTCATCTGTAAAGTAGGAATCATAACAGGACCTACATTATGTGTTTGCTTTGGGGGTTAAAAGAGATAATGTATGTAAAGCAACAAGCACAGTGACAGGGTCCTAATAAATAGGCCAATACACAGCTACTATAGTTAATAAATCAGTGTGAGTCCTCTGCTTTTTCCCAAAAGGTAGGTTGGCATGTGGGAGGAATTAATTTAAGAGTCTGATCTTTTGGTCTTTTCTAATAACCAGAGAGTACGATTAGGTCATTAACATCTTTGCATTTGTTTTTCATGTATTCTGCAAGCCAAGAGAGGATTTTGAGTCACTGGAGAAAAGTTCCAAAAAAATTTTAGGGTCAGAAGAAATATAACCACTTAGCCTTTGAAAACGTGGCTGTTATAATTCCATAGGTGGCTCTTCCCACCACCACATGAATTGAGCAGGTCTGGTTCATAAATGAACAGTTGAGCGGACCCGGTCTCTCTCTCAGTGAGATTTGTGGGCTTCCTGGCATAGAAGAGAGGAGGAAGACTCTAAAGTCCCCTGGAGGTCTAGGATGGTGCTGTTGTCCAGTGTGTGCATGTGGGGGGTGGGGGTAGGGGTGGGGTGGGGTGGGGATGCTAGAATTTAGAGTGGATTAGGGCAAGCTTTAAAAGGCTGGAACCCAGCAGAGAGATCTAAAGGAGAGATCAGTATGATGTCATACTGATGTTCAGTGCATCATCATACTGATGTGTTTAAGCATGTGTTATCATTTATTCATTTATATAGGCATTCAGTCATTCAACAACTATTTATTGCAAACCTCTATGTACTACTCAGACTCTGTGCAATGCTCTGGAGACCCATGGTGTATAAGAGACAGTTTCTCTGCAAAGGGGCTCAGAATCCAGTGGGGGAGACGTACAAATAAACAGGGAGTATAACCAGAGGGTAAATACCACACAGTAGAGGTGATGTGAGAGCACAGAAGAGAGGCCCCAATCATGGCATCAAATCTGCTCCACCTTGTGAAGAGTTCTAAAAGGAGCTGTGAGTGGGGCATGAGCTACCTAGAAAAAAGGACAGGCTCAGGATTGAAAGAGTGAGTTGCAGACAGAAGCCACAAACAAACAGGAGGCACCAAAGAATAAGCCCCCCTGGCCTCCTAGGGGTCATAGACTGGCCCCTTCTGAGGCTCAGCCCCTGGAATCTGGTGGGTCTGTTCCAAGCCTCCCATGGGGCCTGGAGAGACGGAGCATCTCTCACAGGCACAGATGTAAAGCAAAACATCTCAACTATGTCTTGGTTTTGGCTCCAAAAATGACTTCTGTGTGGGCGAATCTTTTTCTTTATGTATTCTGTTACTATTTATTGTCCATGTTCTAAAATATTAAAAAAACAAAAAAGCTAAAATAAACTTCCACAGAGTTCAAAATGGCAGACTGTGATTAGAGCCAATGTCCTTTTCCTTCCAATATTGGCTTGTCTGCCAAGTGATCTCATACATACTTGGTGAAACTATGTCTCCCCACTCCCACCTTCTCCTTCCTGTCACCTCTCCCAATGTCCACCCACATGAGGTTCTCAAATAGGCTGTGGTCAAAGGACAAGACTTAGGGTGAAGTTTGCCCTGCTTTCTTTGGGGCTTGGCTGAGGACTTTCTTGTGTCCCTGCTTGGAAGCTGAATTACCTACATGGGATAAAGACTCAAGATGACATTTCTGTCAGTGACGGTACAGACTCTCTTCTTTCTTCTCAACTGATTGTTTAGCCTGAGTCAGGAATTGATTTCTCATTGGAGTAATAACACAATGTGGGGCAGCAGCCATGGCCAAGCACAATCTCAGTGTCATGTTCATTAGCATCAGTTGGTGAGGGAACCAGTTCTGGTGTGAGAATTCCTTGGGGGCAGGAACCAGATCTTCTTTCCCCATTTTCCAACACTTACCAATCTCCTGACATCTGGAAGGGACTCAGTAGTGATTGTTGAATTTTACCTGGATATCAACCAGCCAGACAACAGTCCTAAGATTCATATTATTATAAGAAGGACTCTTCTATGGCCAACGAATAATAATGATAATGGTAATAAAAAAATAATTAATACCATTTATTGAGCCCTAATGTTTTGTCAGATACTAGGACAAGCATCTTACATACATGACTTCATGTGAACCTCCACTGTACAAGTATCATTACCCTTATTTTATAGATGAAGAAATGGAATCTCAGGCAACTTGCAACAGCCTGGTTGATGGGGCTTGGACCTAAACCTAGGATAGTCAGTTTTGAAGACTAACTCTTATCCATGACATTTTTTAGTGCGTACTGAGCTGAGACTAGGGGACAAGGTACTAGGGGACAACTTGATATTCAGGGATGCTGTCAGGTGTCACCTTTGACTCAGGTATACCCCAACTCTCTCTCCCTATAGAGGCCCTGGAAAGCAGGAGCCAGTCTTATGCAGTGGGATGGTGGATTTTGGTGCTTGAGTAGCAAAGAGATAAATGCCACCCAAATTCCCACTTAAAATAAGCAAACCAGCCCCAGGGCTCACATGGCCAGAGTAGCAGCTGAGGGATTCAGTAGGTCTGTTTATTCAAGTCTGGATTTGACCTTGCACTACATTTGCCAAGCAACTCCCAGTGAATGCAGAAACCTTTCTTCTGCCTTGGGAACATTTCCATACAAACAGAAATACTGCGCAGATGACAAAAATTAAGATGTACTCTCCGGCTTGCCTTGCTGTATTATTTAAAACAATTACTGTATGATTTTGCTTTCACATAGCCATGGAAACCCTGCTGAAAGGATTTAATACAATTTATTGTGTGAAGCTTAAGAAGAAATCTGTTTCCCGAGTGCTGGAAAACAAAGCAAGCCAATTTCTCCCCATTTCCTTACAAGGTGTGATGGATGCAAATTGTGGACCAGTGACCTCACACAGCAAGCTACTGAACTTTCTGGGAAAGCATTCTGGAGATAAGTGGACCCACTTCTTTAGATGTATTGGAAAACAGAGTGGTGCCAGCGGAATGATAATCTCCTTTGATGAGCTTGGAGCTGATTTCCTATTTCAGAAAGGGAAGCACAACTCTGAGTGGCAGGACCACAAAGCTCTGCAGTAAACACAACAGAGAAATCATTTCTGTCAGGTTACCCCCGCTTCTCCATTTACAGGCTCCTCTTACAGGTATCTCAGGCTTCTCAGTGATGGGGTCCATGAAGGAGGGTAGCTTGACACGGGGGTCTGAGGTAGTGGGGCTCACTTCAGAGTGCATTGATACCTATGGCAGAGTGTTACAGCAGCCATTCTCAGCACTGGCTGCATATTAGAACCCTCCCAAGGGGCGTGGAGAAATACAGACACTTAAGCCCCAGGCCCTATTGATTAGATTAGAACCAGTAAGGCTCCGGTAGGCACTGGTATTTAAAAGCCCACCAAGTGATTCGAATAGGCAGCCAGAGCTGTGAACCACAAGTCCCAGGACTTGAACTTCTTCAGACTGAACTCTTTACGATTCTTTCTAGTTCCCAGCAAGGAACCCATGCCTGCTGCTCTGTAAAACGAAAAGGCCTGCTCTAGCACAAAACTCCGGTCTCTACCGTTAAGCTCTTTATCCCTGGTTTCAGGGTGATGGGGACAGCATGAATTGCAGCAGAAGTTGGGGAAGCTGGGCTTCTGTGTTCTAGTTTTGCAACTTCCAGTGCATTTATAATAATTTTAAGGGGAAATATTAAGCAAAAGTGTAGCTGAAGACTTGGGTTCAAATTCTAGATTTGTTAATTATTAGGTATGGATTTAAGGAAATCACTTATCGTCTCTTGGCCTTTTCCTTTGGAAGATGAGGATAATGATATCTATATTTTGCATGATGAAAGGAAATAACAAAGGTGTAAAATGTAGATGTTAGCTAGGGTCTCTTTGCCCCATGAAGGCTAGATGAGATTGTTCAAACCCTTCATCTACAGATCATGGGACTTTCTCATGGGAATTTCTGAGCAATTCACAGCCTTGAGGTCACCTTAGATTGTGAGAACCTGCTTCCACTAAATTAGTCAGTTCTACCATTATCTTGCCACCTCTTGTTCAACCCAAATGTGCCACTTAGTCATTTCCCTTATCTTCCCCCAAACAAGCCTCTCTCACAAACACTTTTGAGTGTAGGTGACTTTACTGATGGTTTGTTAAGGTGAGAGGAATAACACTGTAGCATCAAAAATGACTCATGACACAGTATCATGGAATCGTGTTTCTTTTCTTTTTCTTTTTTTTTTTAAAGATTTTATTGGGGAATTGGGGGAGGGGAACAGCGTTGGGAACCGGGGAAGGGGAACAGACAAGTTGCTATCCTTTTGTTCTTCAGTCTAGTTGTGGAGGACGTCGCTTTACTGGCCCATGTTGGTATCGTCATTGCGCTCTTCCCCGATGAGGCAGATTGGTCGCAGGCCTCTGGACGGTCGCTCACCGCGGCTATTGGCAGCTCACACTGGCTGCCGGCAGCTCACTGTAGCCCATGGCAGCCCACTGCAGCAGGGGCTGCAGCCAACACTGTTGCTGGGGCTCATACAGCCCAGCTCCAGGTGGAGCTGTTGTCAGCTGTAGAGGGCAGTGTCACTGGCCCTCACACGTGGGATCCGAACCGGGGCTCCTGGCATCCCCAAACCAGCTCTTAAGCAATGCGCCACTCGGCTGGCCCTCGTGCAATCGTGTTTCTAAAGTTTCTTGGCCACCTCCATATTGTAGTGTTTTGTTTTATTATATATATATATATATTTGCTTGTTTGTTTATTGATTTAGAATTTTTATATGAGTTTTTCTGAGCCAAATGGATTACATATACTGGGGAGCAAGATCTCAAATGCTCCCCATATTGTTTAGTCCTCACCTTTCCTGCTCCGGTCTTCCTTCTTGTCTTTTTCCTTCATCCCCAAGATACGGCACATTTCTAATGTGAAACATTTACCTATCGTGTTTGTTTCTTTGAGTCTCATCTTTCCTCCAGAGATATTATTAAAATATCTCCTGACACATCCAGCCCCTCCAAAGTGCCATGGAGCTTCAGTAGGTGAACAAAAAGCCAACTCCTGACCCTGACCAGGTGTGATGGTAACAGCAGGACTATACTGTCAGCTCAAGCTCATGGTCCACAGCAGCCTCCCACTCACTGCCAGTCCCAGGAATGCCCCAGGTGTCTAAGGTCAGAATGGTCTAACAACATTTCTCTGCTTTTCCAGGTTTAGATCTGAAGACCACACACTTCAGGGATTCAAAAATCCACTCTTCGGGGATTCAAATATCCAGTCTTTTGGGGGAATCATAAAAGGGGCTTCTTCTACCTTGCATAAAGAATGACATTTTGAAGAATGTAAACAAGTCAGAAACCCAAGAATGAATGATATTTCATCTGAAATACACAAGTTTACAAAACTAAAAGGAAAATGCGCTGGGCAAAGTGTCCCTTTTCAAACCCCACACATTCAATGGAGTCATATTGTTGCCCACAGGCATCTGACCAGCAAAACCACCTGGGAGAACCTTGGCACCAGAGACCAGGAGGGACTGGTGCTCTGGGCTGATGATGGAAAACTAAGACTTAAAGCAGATTACTAAAAACAGAAGGGATCCAATTGGTTTCCACAGCCTAGGAATAGCTCCAGGAAGCCGTCTCCACTTCCCTTCACTTTCAGATGTTTCTCTGCATCCTGTGAGACCCAAGGTGACCTTGCAGGAAGGTGTCCCTGAGAATCATCTCCTCCCCTAGGCAGAGTTGACCAGCTTCCCCCCATGCTGCCATGGACACTGTTCATCCCTTCATCGGAATAGACTTCCTCTCTGCTTTCATGTTGGGTCCTTCTCTTTCCCCACCCCGTTCACTAGCTAGTGAGGTGCTGAAAGGAAGGCAACACTTACTTTCTAATACAGAACAGTCCCTGGTGAGGAGAAAGCATTTGGTAAATGTTTGCTTTAAAAATCAATGAATGAATGAGGGCTCCCAAAGAAGAACACTGAGTTTGCTAGTGTTATTTATTTTAATATCATGCAAAATAGAGTGGGAATTATCTCCTGTTCCTCTTTTGTGATTAATTAATCAACAAGACACGATTAAAGACAGCTGGAGCCTAAGAACCATGTGAGATGGAAGCAATGGTAAATGCATTCTTGGAGAGGTTTCTAATCAACTGTAAATAATAATGTTATATCATATTGTTAGAGCCGTTCTTTAGCACTCAGCCATTCTTTAGAGCTCATAAAGTGCTTTGCTTAATTTAAAAATATCCTAGCAAGGATAAAGGATAGCACATTTTATAATCACTGGCCAGTAATTACCAGCTAGCCTGTGATAGGGCAGGATTAAAATTCAGATAGAACTTCAGACTCTGCTCTCATATACTTTTCCTTGGAATAATTCATTTCTTGAGGGAGAAGATAAATACTTCTCGAGGGTAGAGATGTGTCTCTTAGCAGCAGAAGGCAGGTCTGAGTTCCCAGCGGCCCATGTCCTTCTTCCTCTGGGATCCTCTGAACCTGGCTTGTGGCATATATGAACTTCTTTGCTTCCAGGTCCTTGCTGGCACTGAGGATGGAGATGGACAATGGGCAGTTGCTGAGACATTTGTCAAACCTCAATACTCAAGCTTATTTGGTGACATTAGATTGAGACAGCATGACAGGTACTCATCTATATTTCATGGAACATCAGTCCATACATATTTACCTTCTGTGTGCTGGTGCAGTTCTAGGAGCTGAGGATTCCAAGGTGAACAGGGTAGTCATGGTCCCAACGCTGATGGTCCAGCAAAAATGGACCTAGATTGTCCTAGAAAATGGACAATCAACAAATAAATAATAATAAATGTGCTGTGAAGGAAAAGTGTAGCGCAAGTAAAGTATACTATAATGAGAGTAGAGGAGGCTAAGAACAGGGTCTCCATTTGCTATTGTGCAAACTGTAGTTTATGTGAATGGTGCCCCCTGGAGTTGTGTGTTGTATAATCTAGCTGGGCAATGTAGCATTCCTGGCCGAGAGGGAGGAAATGACATGTAAACTGAAAAAGATTGGTCAGGTGAAGAAAGGAAGAACCTGTATGAAAAGGGAATGACATGTGCAAAGGCCCTAAGACAGAAAGAAGCTGCATCTGGCCAAAGACCTGAAGGATGACTAGTGTGGGCTAGGGACAGAGCAGTGGGCTCTGTGCCTAGGGCAGCAGCCGGAGCCAGGCCAGGCCAGGCTTCCTAGGCCATTGCAAGTAGTTTGGATACTGCAGTAGTGCCCCTTATCCATGGCTTTGACTTTTTTTGTGGTTTCAGTTACCCACAGTCCTTTGCAATCTTAAAATATTAAGTGGAAAATTCCAGAAATAAACAATTCAAACGTTTTAAATTGTACACCATTCTGAGTAGTGTAATGAAATATCTCGCTGTTCTGCTCCATCCTGCCCTGGATGTGAATCATCCCTTTGTCCATTGTATCCACCCTGTATATGCTCCCTGCCCATTAGTCACTTAGTAACCATTTCAGTTATCAGATCAGATGAGAGAAAGCGAGAGAGAGAGAGAGAGAGAGAGAGAGAGAGAGAGAGAGAATTCACATAACTTTTATTACAGTATATAGTTATAATTATTCATTTTATTATCACTTATTGTTGTTAATCTCTTACTGTGCCTAACTTATAAATTCAATTTTATCATAGTATATGTGTATAGGGGGAAAAAACATAGTATATATAGCGTTTGGTGCTATCTGCAGTTTCAGGCATCTACTGGGGATCTTGGAACATACTCTCTATGGATAAGGGGGAGACTATTATATTTTAAGTGTAAAGGGAAAACATTTTAAAGCTGGGAGTGACATGATCTGATTTATGTCATTTTGGCTGCCACTGGGGGATGGATTAGGGTTGGGGTGGTACAACTGGAGGAGTAGAGAGTGCTACTGCCAGACTCAATTTACACAGTGCCCGGTACACACTGGTGCACACTAAACCTTGGTTTCCTTATCCTACTCTCTTTTACAATTCTGACAAGCTTTGCAATTCCCAAAGCACTTTAATTCATTATTTTATTTGATCTGTGTAGTCGCCCTAGAAAGTGAGGTTGGTTTTATTACCCCCCTTCACACCTACAGTAACTGAGATTTAGAAATGAAGGTCCCAAGACCCAATAGCCAGCAACTCCTGGAGCTGGTTCTCATAGCAGGTCAAGGAACTTCACTGATCCCCAATTCTACCATATCATGCAATTTTCATACTAAATGATATAATTACTTACTTTTTTTAAACACTAAGAAGTCATTTAAAATTTCCGGGAGTCATAATTTGCAAGCAGAAAAAGAAAGAAAAATACCAATGAAAGAGATGATATTTTCCCTAGGAACAGCCTGGGTCATCCAAACTTCAGATTAATTGAGCTAAGAACACTGTATTTCATTGGCGTCACAGTGGCTCTCTCTTCTTTTCATCTTTTTTTACCCCAGTGTGGCCCAGGAAAAAGGATCCAGTGTACACTAAGTCTCAGAAGATATATTTTTGCTCATTAATCACCAAACAGAGGTTAAGACATAAACAAATCAACATTATTTATACTGAATGAGGCAAACATTCCTTTCAAAGACTTTTGTTTCCTCTGGGAACATCGGCTACCTGAACCCTAGCCACCAAAATATGTACTTAATTTCCCTTTTAAGGAAATGCCACCTCATTGCCAAACCTCAAACACAACATCCCAAGTGGAAGAAGATGTTTCAAGTATAACAAGGAGAAAACTCAGATTGAAAAGAATCTCAGTTCTCTTCCCCCAGGGACTCCATCTGAAGCTGTCTGTGGATAGTGTTTAATGTTCTGCAAATCTTCATTGAAAAGTGATATTCATCACAATTGTATTATAATTTTTTTTCCCCAAATCACTCCTTGTCTAGGAGCCAGTGACTCAAATCTTGAACAAATCTGCCCCAGGCCTTATTTCCAATGCCCTCATTAAGGAGGCACACAGGAGGGAGGATCAGGCTTATCTCACCTTTGTCTGACACTGGGGAATGCTATATAAATTGTGAGCTTTGGGTTTGAGGACTGTAATATGCGATCGGCCCTCTTCTCTTTTTTTTTTTTTTTTTTAAATTTTTTAACCAGAGTTTTGTCAGAATTAATTCACTTAGATTTGTTGTTTTGTTAAAATCTCTATGGAAATGACTAATCCTGAGCATTACAAGCATAGTCCCCATGAAAACATAAATCTTAGATGTGGAACAATATGGCCCTGTGGGAAATGGAGAATTGTAAACATGGAGAAGGGAGTTTTTCAGCAAACTGGGTCGGGGGAGGGGCAAAAGATACTATTATAGAAACCAAAGTTGCCATGGCCTGAAGGCGTGTTCAGTGGAAGTTTTGGACAAAGGACTCAGAGGAGACTGCTTATGAGGACCCAAGGCTGCAGAATACTCCTGGGCCCTCCTTAGCTTCATTGTCACCACTGAGAACCCCACCCCCTTTTCCAGGATCACTGCCCAAAGGTGGAAGGAAGGGGTGGGTGCAGATTTTGTGCGGCTGCGTCTGCCGGGGTTGGATCTCGGTTCTGGGGAGGAATCTCAGTGGAGGAGAGCTGGCTGTGACTATCATACAGAAGCAGCAGCAGAGGTGGCTCCTGGGACAATTGCAGAATCTACTGCAGGCTTCCTGGAGCTCCGCCCCTACCACTCCCCACCTCCCAACCCCCCAGCACACATTTTCTCTCTCAGAGGCTCATGGCAACACCTTTAGCATTTATCACATCTGTTGAGGATTATTTGTGCACAAATTTATATCCGTTAGGGTTCCTTGGTCCCAAGTGACAGAATGTGACTGATCAGCCAGAGGACAGGGGGTTTATTGGGAGGTAGGTCAGGCACTCAGAATCCATAGCACTGCTGAAACACCAGGCAGGAAACAGACAGGAGGCAAGATGGCCCTGGGGTGCTAGGAAAGGGAAGTCCCTGGAGTCCAATTTTAGCAGGTCTGTGCTCTTTGGGTACCACCCTGGGAATGAGGGACTCTGACATTATCACAGCTGCTGGGATACCACTGAAGACTCACAAGTGGAGGAAAGCATCTGTTTTCTGAGCTTGGTCCTGCCTCGCCCCAGTGATACTGGAGCAGTGAGGGAGGCTCTGGAGAAAGGAGGTTTTGATTTCTCTTCTCAGAGTGCAGGTGCCTGGATTTACTATCCCACTAGGACCCAAACTGGAAGGAAATCAGGGTGCTCAGAGGAGCATGAAGAACAGGTTCACTACGCCGTCTCACTCTTCCCCACAGGACTGTGAGCCCTTCCAGGCAGAGGATCAGGTGGTGTTTCTCTCCTTTTTGTATCCCCAGGGCAGAGTTCCCTGTTTAATGCAAATATTCCCAAACCCATGGGCCTCAGATGGGCTCCCAGGAAGGGAGAGCCTCAGAGGGAGTCTGAGGCAAGAGGTGTCCACCAGCTTCTCCTCCTGAGTAACTGCTGGTGTGAGCACTGCACCCTGCAGGAGCTAAGGAAGCAGGTGACAGGTTCCAGGGACCTGGAAAGATTCTCTCCCAATGCCAGCTTTTCAGGCAAATCTCTGGATCAAGTGAAAGGCTGGAGTGAGTGCAGCTGAGAACTTGAGGAGAAAGCACACCAACTTCGCCTCTCCCTAGGGATCACTTACTATCCTAATGGCAAATGATGACTCCTTTGTCCCCTCCTTTTCTCCCTCTTCTATAAGCTAGAACTCCGGACTGTATATATTTATTTCTGAAGCAATTAGGAAAAAAATGTAGCACCTCAAAATGATAAGTATTTGAGTATAATTTTAACCTAGGCTGAGAATTCTGTTTGTTTTTGTTTGTTTGTTTGTTTTTTAAGATGTTATTGGGGAATTGGGGGAGGGGAACAACGTTGGGGAATCCGGGAAGGGGAACAGACAAGTCGCTGTCTTTTTGTTCTTCAGTCTAATTGCGGAGAACGTTGCTTCACTGGCCCATGTTGGTAT
This sequence comes from Aselliscus stoliczkanus, assembly GCA_033961575.1. Taxonomy (NCBI): domain Eukaryota; kingdom Metazoa; phylum Chordata; class Mammalia; order Chiroptera; family Hipposideridae; genus Aselliscus; species Aselliscus stoliczkanus. Next base: position 34,651,419 of record CM066731.1, read on the forward strand.
CGTCATTGCGCTCTTCCCCGATGAGGCAGATTGGTCGCCGGCCTCTGGATGGTCGCTCACCGTGGCTATTGGCAGCTCACGCTGGCTGCCGGCCGCTCACGCTGGCTGCCGGCCACTCACTGTAGCCTATGGCAGCCCACTGCAGCAGGGGCTGCAGCCTACACCATCGCTGGGGCTCGCAGCCCAGCTCCAGGTGGAGCTGTTGTTAGCTGTAGAGGGCAGTGTCACTGGCCCTCATACGTGGGATCCGAACCGGGGCCAGGGCCGCTGGCATTCCAAAACCAGCTCTTAACTAATGAGCCACTCGGCCGGCCCCTGAGAATTCTGTTTTAATGACAAGCACATTGGCTCTGTGATCTTGGGAAAGCCACACCATCTCCTTGGGTCTCTGGCTTCTTCTCCAAAGTGGCAGGGATAGAGGGGTGAGCTCTAGTGTCTGCATTCTCAACAGTCTACCATGCTAAATGGGCAGCCCCACTGCTTAGCTAGGAGGCATATGAGCCTCATTTATTTGGGGCTGCACTCAGAATTGAGAGGCACAGCTGGTCTCCTAGGAGACTACCATGCAGCACCACAGTAATCTATTTTCTGAGCTTGTTTTTCCCTGTAAAGGGCGCTGGTAAAAGATCCCAGAGGTGCCGTGGAGCGCGAGAAGTGGGGTATTTTAATATACATGTGGTGGCATTTAGGGCCATGTCAGCATCTCAAAGCCAAGCTGGCACAGACTTATAGCTCACAAGATGATGCCTTTGGCTCCTGTTTTGCTTAAAAACAAAATGCAAATCCTGAAGGAATTTGAAATATCCTTCAGTAGAAAAGGAGGGACACCCAGTATAAGTCAGGCATTGGGTGGGTAGGAAGAGAGATTACTACTGATGTGCATCTTGGAGAGTCACATATTAGCATATTAAAAACTCCTCAAGGTCCCAATTAAAGAAAAAGGTTTAACTTTTTATAACCTAGCACTTCCCAAACGTATTTGAACATGAAATCTTTTCTTTTTCTGGAATACTCATTAATTACTGGTCACTTTGCGTTATGTATTTGCACATATACTTTTGTATAGGATGTGAGCACTGACCCCCAGGGACTCTCCCAGCCTCTCTGCAATAGGGGTGGGGCATGCTTGTAAAGAATTAACCCAGTTAATAAAATCACTGGATGTTCTCTCAGTGCACTGGAATAAAGAGGTGTGTTTGCCTTCCTCCTCCCCGCCCAACACCATAAGATGAGTACTTGCAAACCGCATCAGATGGATAGTGGTGAGAAAGGTGATCCTGACTCACCCCGTTCACGCCCCAAATCAAAGGAGCTAGAAATCCAGTCAACTCTGGAGGGCTGGCAGGAAAGCTACGAAACAAATATGAGCTGGCATCAAGTCCTACTTGAGGAAACAAACAACATAATGGTTAAACGTGGCAGAGTGTAGTTGCCTGCAGTTACTGAAGAAATAAAATTGTGTTATATTTATGCCTAGCAATTCAAGACTCTTCAATCACCTTTTAGATGAGGAAACTGAGGCTATCACATTCGGTTCTGAGGGAAATTAAATTGTGCCTGGTTCTTGGCATATTACGAAGTGTTCTGTAGATCTTAGCTTTTATTATTTCAAACAGAGAGAAAAACATGGCCGGAAATAGCGGAAGCTCTGTGCACCCAGCATGGCCTCCATTTCAGCAGTTGTCATCAGCTTTGCAAGTGGTGCTTTGCATGCCTGCCTGTTGGACCTGGCATGTAAATGATGAATGAATGATAAATGCATGGAGTTAATAAATTGAATAATATTCCTTTTTCAATTGCAGGAGTTTAAGAGGAGACTTGGGGAGGTTTATCTAAGACTGTTGGTGCACTGAATAAAGACAGTGATAACTTGAAATATTTTCTTTGAGCTGTGGGCGGTAATAAACTTCAACATCTTGAGAAGTGACCCTTGCTTGGCCAGTCAGGATGCTGACTGCCTCACTGTAGTGATGCTTTTCTCTATCCCACCTCAAAGCCTTGCTCTCACGGCTGTGCTGTTTTGTGTGACATCACAGAAATCAAAGGCACAGTAGCTGAGATCTTGTTCTCCAGGATCTTATTCAGACCACTATCTTGTTTATGCCCCCCAAAATCCTTGACTTCTTGGGGACTGCCAATCCATGGGCCCAGATAATTTTTTATTTACCACCAACCTCTTTGTGTTTTCAGTTCCTTTCTTATCTAGCTTAGAGCCTGTGGGGACATTATATCCTCCTTGCCTCCCTCTCTCTCAGGCTTGATTAAATTTAACTCTCCTCCTCCTCTGTGCCTCCCTAATAGCCCAACCTCCCGGACAGGATTCAAGGTCAATCCAAGGCTTTTGGTTTGAGTGCTGGAAAAATGGAGTTGTCATTTCTGGAAATGAAAGCAAGATTTCAGAAGGAACAGGCTTTGGGAGGTAAGATTAGGAGTTCAGTTCTGGATATGTCAAGTGTGAGATGACTATCAGTTGGACTTATGAATCCGTGTTAAGGGAAGAGTGGTCCAGGCGGGAGACATAAATTTGGAAGTCAGCAGTACATATATATCGTCTTTAAAGCATTGGGACTGACTGAAGTCACCTAGGGAGTGACTATCATTGAGAGAAAAGAAAAGGTCTAATGCCTGAACCCTGGGACACTAATGTAATTCAGGGACATGAGGAGGAACCAGTAAAAGAGACCAAGAATGAAAAAAGGAGAACCTGGAGAGTGTGGTCTTCTAGAAGTCAGGTAAAAAAACATGTTAAAAGAGGAGATCATGATCAACTAAAAGCTAAGAAAGGGACAGGCAAGGTGAGGACTGAACATGGACTGACTGAGAGACTAAGGTGTCATTAGGAAGCAGTTTCAGTGGGATGGTGGAAGAAATGACTGAAGTGGGTTCAAGAATGAATGAGAAGGGAGGAATTGGAGACAGCCAGTAGAGGCATTTCTAAAGAATTTTGCTGTAAAACAGCAAGCAGAGAAATGAGGCAATAGAGAGGGATGTGAATAAAGGGAGGTTTTTGTTTTGTTTTGTTTTGTTTTGTTTTGTTTATGGGATAAAGTATATTTGTGTGCTAATCGGAAAGTTCCAGTAACGAGTGATAAATGAATGATGCCGGAGAGCGATGAGACAACTGCTGGAGCAAGTGGCCTTGAGCAGGCCAGAAGGGGTTCCCAGGAGGACACAGGTCTCAGGGGCAGGAAGCTCATTCACGGTGCCCGGCAGGGGTGGGGAGGGACACCCAGCATCTGAGCACTCAAGTTTTTGGGGTATGTGGGGTGAGGGGAGAATGTGCAATTTTGTGGGGGGGATTGTTTCAATTTTCTCAGTGGATTAGGAATCCATGAGTGAGGACAGAAAAGAGGTGTTTGAGACGGAAAGGCTGTGAAAGACTCATCTATAAGATGAATGGTGTGAGTGTCCAGGCGAGTGATTTTTAACAAAATATCAGTGCCTGAGCAGGAGGCAGGGGCAAGAACTGGAGGAGGCGATCCTGAGCACAAAGAACCCTTTCCGCGTTCCATCCAGGTCTGGGCGTGCCACAGGAGGTGTGGGAGGGACAAGTTTGGCATCACGTGAGAAGCCCTCAGAGGACACATGGCATTCAGTGGGGACAAGAGAAGACAGTGAGGACCAGGGATTTGCTGCCCATGCACAAATGTGGCAGTGCCACCTCACCGCCTACCATTCTCCATCCATTACCCTGCTCTATGCTCTTCAGAGTCCTACCATCGCCGGCTGAAATGACTGTCTCTGTTTGTTAACACACTTATCTCACCTGACTAGAATGAGGGTCTAAGACCTGTCCATTGCTTTATTCCTAGTATCTTGGACACCACCTATTGTACACTAAGCCAGTGGTTCTCAAAATATTTACTTTCAGGACCCTTGTAAACTCTTGAAAATGGGCTATATTTGTTAATATTTACCATATTGAAAACTAAAGCAGAAAATTTTAAAATAGTTTGAAAATATTTTAATTGATAAAAAAATAAACCCATTGCATGTTAACATAACCTATTTTTATGAAAAATTACTGTATTTTCCCAAACCAAAACTATTTAATGAGGAGAATGGCCTGGTCTTACTGTTTTGCAAAGCTCTTTATGTCTGACTTAATAAAAAGCCAAGGGTTCTCACATTTGCTCATGCCTTCAGTCTGGTCATTCATGCCTGGTCATTCAGCCTCTGGAAACCTCCATGGGATATGTGTGAGAAAATGAAGGTGGAAGAGACAAATAATGTCTTAGTAGTATTATGAACATAGTTTTGAACTCTTGGATACCTCTGAAAGGGTCTTGGGACCTTCCTGGGTTCCCTCCCACCCCCACTCGCAGATCATACTTTGAGAACTGCTATATGGATAATCTTTAAATATTTGCTGATTGCCAGGCTGACTGACTAACTGACTGAATGAACAAATGAATGAATGACTCTCTCATTACAATGTGTCAGTTTTCTAACTAGGCTTTTTGCTGCCAATCAGGTCTCCCCTCTAATTCACTTTCCATATTGTTGCAGTGACATTTCCGTTGCACTCTCTGTCACCTTCAGGGTCAAGTGCAATTTGGTAACATGACATCAGTAGTCTCTGGGTCTGGCCCTACCCACCTCTTGGGCCTCTTCTTTTTGTTCTGCTTTTCCCAGGCCCCTGCTAGCCTCCAGCCATACATAACTGCTTTTATCTTTACTCATGTTGTTCCCACCGTCCAGAATATCTGCTTCCTCCTCTCTCCCTACACCTGCAACACATTGTCTGGTAAACTTGTACAGGTCCTTCAAAATCTTATTAAAGTTCATCTCTCTGAAGCTTTGCCTGACAACCTGTTAACCTGACCCACAGATAGATGGAAAGACACATAGTCCAGACCTAGTTACACAGAACACAGAGAACTTCATATTCATGGCTGATGTCTCACAGCAACCCTTGTGAGGCAGACATGCTCTACGGCTACAGTGTGGCCACCCTGGGGTGGAGCCCAAGCCCCTTTAGGTCAAGGCTCTGGGATCAGGTATCCCTGAATCAAATCCTGAGACGCTTAGCCTGAAATGCCCCAGGTGCATGACATTAGGCACATGACTTATTATTGCTAAGCCTCAGTATCCTCATCTATAAAATGGGATGTTAACTGGATCTATCCGAAAGGGTTTTGTATTGGGTTGTCGGAAAAGTCATGACACATTTTTGCAATGGAAAACGTAGAAAAAATATGTCATGACTTTTCTGATAATTCAATACATTTTAAACACATTAATACATGACAGTTGTTTAGGACAGATAGCCTCTGGCACATAATGAATGCTCAGTAACTGCAAGCTCTTATTATTTATTGCCATGTGGTCATTAGTTCTTATCTTTGACACTCTTAAGTGTAGGCAGATATTTATGTCTCTTTTCTCTATTTGACTTTGAAGTCATAAAAGCAGGGGTTATGTCCTGTGTATCTGTGTCTTACACAGCACCCACCACAGTGCATGACACCTAGTAGGTGCTCAATAAATAGCCCAAGAATGAAAGAATGAATGGATAGCAAAGCTGCAGCCTAAAGCAAGGGACGCATAGTCCATTTTACTAGACTCTATCTTGGTTAACTTTACTCTCTCATGTTGCCTGCTGAGTTACACATTCAAGTCAGTGTCTTGGGAAGGACCTCCTTTCTTCAGGGGTACCAAATGAACTTCAGTAAAATCAGTTTTACTCAGACATTATTGCCTCAGAAGTAAGCTGCAAAGCAGTATAATTTGAGGTGCAGGCAGGCACTGAAACTTCCTTTAAGGTGTGCCATTTGAAAGAAAGCATCCACATCTTCAGATGCAGAAGCAGACCCAGGGTGCCTGATGGCTTCGGGGTGCAGACCTTCTCGCCTGCAGCTGTGCTCTCAGCTGGTGTAGTTCTGGTGGGCCCCTCCCATAGTGGACTTCCTGACAGACCCTCTGAAGGTGCCCTGGGAAGAAAGCCTGGGGTGAGGTGGCCTTGGCTGTCACGTGGGCTTGTCACGCTGAGCTTCTCCATTCTTCTCTTTTGGGGATGGCCAGGGTGGGTCATTACTGGGAGGAAGGAGTGCTGGGCTCCAGGCCCTCCACACACTCAGTGCCTGACCTTGCACACACCCTTGTTTGTTACTGCTGTTATTATTGTCATTTTTCAGGGATTGTCATTGGAAGTCCATCCTCAGTCAGGAAGAAAACAGCCTCTAGTCTGGGCTGTGTTCTTACGCTGCAAGGCAGTAAATCCTAACGATCAAGGGTGACAGTTTTGGAGTCTGACAAAACTAAACATAATCCTCAACCCTGTTTATTTCACACTGAGATTTCATGTAACCCCCCGAAGCCTCAGCTTCCTTGTCTGCAAAATGCGGATTATGATATTCTCTCGTAGGCAATTGTGACATTTAAGTGAATCGGGATAGGTAAAGCTCTTACGATGTTCCTCAAAAATTCTTGTTATTAGGGCATAAGACCACAGCATAAACAGGGTACTTTTTTTTCTGGAAAATCAGTTTTACTCAAAGTTGGAAAGTTTTGAATTATAATTATTTTAATAGACCAAGCACATGATGTATGTATTTGACAAATTTAAAGATAAAATGGATCCTTCAGAGAAGATAAAATTGTGCTTTCAATGTCTGATTTGCTCTTTTTGAACCTGACTCCAGGGCTCCCAGCCCAAGACCGGAAATTCACCCTCCTCTGGTGTGGGGGACTTTAAGTCTGCACATTAGGCCCCTCTTTGCACAGCTTTAACAAATGCAAATTCCTGGGCTCCTGGGCTCACTCAGAGTGACTATCTCCCCAGGATAGCTGTCTCTGTAGTCCTTGGTGGGGTTTGTTTTCTCTTTTGTTTTCTTTTTTTGAGAGCAGTGTCACTGGCCTTCATATGTGGGACCGAACAGGGGCGGCTGGCCTCCCATGCCAGCGTTTAACCACCGCACCACTCGGCCAGCCCTGTCTTCTCTTTTTGAGACTCCTAAACCATCACAGATGAGACAGCAATTAATCTGCTGCCTTGGACCAGACCTGAGCTGACATGACAGGGAAGTGGAGGGACATTTTAATTCATTTCTCCACTCTGAAGTCCTTTAATGCCCCGACATTTTGTTATCCACAGAATCCATACTCATCATTTCCTCCGTGTTTGAACTCACTTCAGGGCTTTGCTCTGGCTGTCTGGAAAGGTGGGCAGGACTATTAAGAAAGTTGCAATTCTGGTTCTTGAGATTATCATGCTAAGCGAAATAAGTCAGATGGAAAAAGTCGGGAACCATATGATTTCACTCACATGTGGGATATAAAACTGAAAGCAACAAATGAACAGGACGAACGAACAAAAACTCATAGACACAAACAACAATTTGGTGGTTACACAAGGGAATGGAGGGTGGGGCAAGTGTAGAGGAGGTAAAGGGGGTCAAATATATGCTGACAAAAGGAGACTTGACTTTGGGTGGTGAGCACACAATGCAATATACAGATGATGTATTATAGAATTGTACACTTGAAATCTGTATAATTTTATTAACAATGTCACACCAGTAAATTTAATAAAATAATTATAAAAAAGTGGAAATTACCTCACTCTCCTCGATGGCTCCTGCAGGGTGATTAGATGCTAAAAGACAAGTCAAATACACAAAGGCAGGCTGGGTAGCAGCCCCATCACACATCTCTGCAGGGCCGCAGCTCTGCAGCTCATGGCTTTACTATGTGGGGCACATGACAACGTGAGGTTTCTACCTCCCTGGGTCATCATATGTCTGTTTAAGGACAATTATGACAAGCTCTGAACAAAGGATTAATATAAATCTGACAAATTAGGTTAGGAAATGTATTTGTTTTGTCCGATTTCTTGAGTAGTAGCATTTCTTGGTTAAGGCTGAATGATGGCGTTCAACGTGCATACTTACTCATCTTGACAGCTAACTAGATAAACATGTCAGCATGTGGTTTGCCTGGTAGGTTCCCATGAATTTCAGATAGAAGTTGTCAATGGTGCACATTTTGGAAAAGGGACGAGTGTTGCATTCCAGGTAGTGGCTGTAAAACAAATTTGTTTCTGCCTACGTATTTGGCTCTGACAGCACCAGCCATGCTTGTGTCCAGTTGGCGAGCTTGCGAAGAGGCATTGTGTTAGACAGCCAGTGGCAGGGACCTGAAAGTCTGATCGGGGTGCTCTGTGGATATAGTTAAAAGGCACAGCTGATTTGCAGTTTAGGGCACTTGGCTTTTTCTGTGGCATTCACACAGCCACAGGTGTGCCAAGTGCTGTGGCACAAGGCACCTGGCCCTGTCAGACTGCCTGAAGAGCACCAGAATCTGGCCCTGGGGAGGACCTCATGGTTTTAGAAGGAACCTAAAGGATGGCTAGGGCCTAACAGCATAGCAGACATCCCAATGCAGGGTGTCGGGGCACTCCATATGATCCCTTGCTTTGCTCACCAGGCATTGGCTTGTCAGGGACCACTGCATCAACTCCCATTTCCCTGGGGACCACGCTGGCAAGACAGGCCACTTCTGGATTAATTTGCTTCTTTTGCCTTGCCTGTTGACAGGCGTCCATGGGCACAGGATCCTTCCAAGTTCAAGGCACCGTGGAGATGAATTTGGAGAACATCATTTCACAAGAGGGCCATGCCAGTACCACAGAATACTTGCCTTCCTCACCCCACTATCTCCTGTAGTCTGATAGTTTCCCATACATGTGTAGTCTCCCAAGTTAAAGTGCAAACTCCTGGACAGGAGAGGCCCTGCTTTCCTTCTAGTAGCCCCCACAATATCCAAATAGGCACTCAATGCATTCTTGTTGTTGACCAAGTTACTGAAGAGATTTCTTGTTTTGCCCAAATAGAAGTCAACCTAGAAGATAAAGCAATGTTCCATTCTTCAATGAGAAGATATCCTTAAAAATAGTTCGTTTTTTTACGAACCTGATGATACAAACTCTAGGGTATAGGTCAACAGATTAGATGTCTATTTAAGTATTTAATCTATTAACTTGGAATATACAGTTAAAATCACACAGCACATGAAGTATTTTATTTTCACTAAAATATTTGATTACATTATAGATGTCTTTGGCACCAGAGGGCCACATGGAGATGTTGGAAATGTAATTTGGGTTGTCACAATGACAGAAGGATGCTACAGGCACTTGGGATGCAGGTCAGAATGCTAATGCATGGGTAGTACCATTAAGGACAAATTGTCCTGCCAGAGTCCCAGTAGTGTCTCCACTGAGAAAAGCTAGTTCATACTTTAAAGGGACAGCAGGTATAGTGGGAAGAGCACTGCCTGCCTTAGTGACTGACAACCTGGGTGGGAATTTTCACTCTGATATTTACTTGCTGGGTTGCCTTGTGCTAGTTACTTAACCTCTCTGAGCCTCAATTCTCATTTGTAAAATGAGGATGAGCATCCCTCACAGGATTCCTGTGCGGCTTAATGATGGGGTCTGGCTCTGGATTGGTCCTAGTGAATAGCAGTTCTTATTTCAGATGGAGGGAGAAGATGCTCCACGTGCTGCATCCTCTCAAAACAGCCATGGGTTTGACTTGTATTTGAAGGAAGCTGATGGTTACAGTCAAGTGGTGACCCTACAACTGTGCCTGGGTACTATCTTATGCTGAGAAGCAGGGCTGGCCTGCCAGGCCTTTGAAATGGGTGTGTCTGCGAGCCACAACTGCACAGGTGGGAGGGAAGTTGGCAGGCAGAAGAACTGCATCAGCAAAAATGGGCAGTGCCCACATACTTGTGCTGGTTCTGGCATCAGTTCCCTTAGCAGTGGCTTCTTTCTGTCCTAGCACAACCCTGCCTGGGTCAGATCGACTGATAATCACTGTCTTCTCCAGTGGGGCCAAAGCCCTGTGGATTTCACCTGTGCCTTTCCAAACTCAGAGAGCCTCTCATGCCTTTGTTTGATGAGTTGCTGGCAGCACCCCTGGTGGTACTCAATTACAATCTGACTCAGCTGAGAGCTTTTGGTCTCAGGTTATCAAAAGAACACTCACTGAGCCCTGGACAACTGAGCTCTGAGGCCATTCAGATTTCACATCAGTCTTGAAAAATGAAGTGACCAAGTTCCTGTCTTATTTGGATTCTTATCGCTCTCCTGTGTTATTGCATTCTTGCCTCTAGTTACTGCTTTTGGTGAGGGCTTCCTCATACCTTCCCCCACCTCCCATCCTCTTGCATGTTCTCCCTGCATCAGATAGCATGCAGACCTGGGCTGCCAGAGAGACCAGGGGCTGCAGCTCGGGGTGATGTGTATCATGGGGTGGTTGGGTGTATCCAGGACTTTAGTGACAGAACATTTCTGTATTCCATCCTATATAAAAGCCCATTTATCAAGAACATTTCTGGCACTTGCTAATTAAGTTCTGTGACCTTGGTCTTCCTAAGGAGGCTGAGATGATTTAGGTCAGCTAGCCAGGGGGTTTGGGAGTGAACTCTCTCCATTGAGTCATGGAAGAGGCAAGCTGTGCCTGCCAAAGAAGTCGTCACTTGGTGGCTGTGCTCTCTGCTAATTGCAAATACATTGAAAAGAGAAATCCCAAATCTTGGAAAACATGCACTGTTTTGTGATACACAGAGAATGGCTAGAATCACACACAAAGCCATCAATAAATGTTTGGAAGGGCCTGGACAGTTCATGAAAGAAGAGAAACTCAGCAAGGGGAGGTTATGGAAAGTGATTTAAAGAGTAGAATATTAAAGAATAAGAAAGACCTTTCGGGAAAATCATGGATACTTCAAAAATATATGTGCAGTGGTTTTGTAGAGGTCTGCATTATGATCATGCTGCAATTCAAGTGAGGACACTTGCGTTTATGCTATTGTATTATCACCCTCAAGGGCCAAGCTCAATGCTCTTGGCCTCACCTTAACGACAGAATGGAAGAAGTTTCCCTGGAGCTTTCACCCAGATGGCTCCTATTCTTCACTTTCTTCCTGGGCTTATCTGATGCTGTTGACACCACCAATGTTGTGCTTCTAAGAGACACAAGTGGCCCAGAATACTGGGAGCTTTAATGGCCCCAGGAACAGCCCCACAGGTAATGTGGAGCATGGAGTTGATGGAGTAGTCCTGGTCTGTGCCCAGGTGGACCACTCTGAGAAGCACTCTCTACCCTCCTCAGAGGGTGCTGGTGAGTTGATGCCCCAGTTGCCCCAGAAGTGACCTTGACAATGCACCCTATGTTGCATTCCTTTCCTCCCTTCCTCTCTATGGTTCCTCAATCATGCAGGATCTACCTCTGAGTCAAGTAGCAACACACAGGTGTTTGACTGAGGCTCCGCTTTGGGGGGACTCAAGTCATTACCATATAGTCTGTCTAAAAGATTATATACAACCCTCTTTTCAGTCTGAGTTCCAAGAATTAGGTCAAAGTTTTAAACATAACCCATATAGTATTAAATATAAGAGAAAATAAAATCTTATAATTTTTAGTTTAGTTTAAGATGCAACTCTAATCAATCCTTTATTTGCTATTCTTTATAACTTTTGTTTATGTTTTAAGTGGATTTAAGTGGCTTTTTTCCATCAGATAGTGGGATATATATATATATATATATATATATATATATATACACACACTATAACTGAAAGGTGAAAAGAATTATCTCAGTGTATGACTCTTGGGCAGGTTTTCAACTCTTGTGTATCAGTTTCCTTATCTGCCACATGGAGACAAAACTACCTCATAGAGCTGTTGTGAAAATTAAATATATTTTGTAAAGTGTCAAGAACAAAGGCTTCTGCATACTCAGTGGTCTATAAAGGTTAGCGACAATGGTGATGGTGATGATGATGATGACTCTTATTTTAGTGAATGACGTTGTCTACCTCGTTACTCAGTCCAATCAATTCTCAAGACTTGTGAATTCAGACTATTTATTTTGTTTTCTTTCTCCATCCTGCTCCCACTACGCTATTCAGGCCACCTCCCCTCTCCTTGTAGTCCTTCCCCCAACTGGTCTCCTTGCCTTGATTTCTGCCCCTTTCAATCCATTTTGCCTTTTGTGGTCAAAGTGATCTTCCCAAAATAAATCTCTGACTAGGTGAACCAAATTCTATTCTTACTAGCATTGTTGGGAGTACCTACTTTGCAAACCTTCACGAATATTGTCTTTAATTATTTTAGAAAGGTTCTTAAAAATGGTATTATTTTATATATTTCATTTTCTTGCAAAGGTTGAACTTTAAAAAACACATGCTTGCCATTTTTATTACTCCAGTTCTCCCGTTGCATAATGTCCTTTGCCCTAAAAAGCCCTTATATTATGACACAGTAAATGCTATCTGTGTTATAGAGCTCAGTTTTGGAGCCAGGCAACATTTGCCCTGACTGGCCTTGGCTGTGGGCCTGAGGCCATACAGAAAAGCCCCTTTTATTATTGCCTCTGATGGTAGGATGTCATGTGCCCATCTGTTTTAATTTGGCACAGCCCATGAGGACTTGAGAACAGGACCCCCTGAAGCACATAATAATCATTTACTCTAAGTGGCCCGTTCCTCATCCTTGGATTGCTTTCTACATTTAGCTCTTTCCGGATGGCCATTTTTAGCTCAGATGACCATTTTGAAGCCTACTGCTTTTGGGGGCTAAATATAATTTCGCTGGGAAAGGAGCCAACTGCGATAATTTATTTCCATTTGGCCTGTGTCTTGAGGCAAGACCGAATGTGAGAGGAAATATGGAGCTAACATGAGGAAAGAGGGTGGCACCTCCGAGTGCCAACCACCATTGCACGCCGATCTTCTGGTGACAAAAGGGAGCCAGGGGACAGCTGGGGTTTCCCTGCTTTTGAGCTCCCAGAGGGTACAGTCAACTTAGTCATGATATGTAACCAGGTTCTTTTGGTCTGAAATAACAGGGGTGTTTGGATATGTGTGCCTACTCAAACCTTATTGGATGGTTCTACCTGAATTCCGTTTCTCATTCTGATAGTTCAAGCTGCTTGGGATTACACAGAAAGCTTCCATGATCTAATCCCTGACCTTTTCAGTCTTGACAATCCCCCTTAGACTATAGGGATCCCAATTACCATACTCGCTTCTCCAGCCCTGTTGAACAACTACAGTTCCCAAATGCATCATGCTATTTTACACCTCTATGTTTTTGCATATAGTATTTTCTCTACTTGAGTTAGAACTGGAAAACTTCTACTCATTTTCAAAATCCAGACCCAACACCCTTGATCCACCCAAGTAGAAGTAATTAGTCACTCTTTTGTTTCTGTTTGGCCCTCATTTTACACTTTTATTGTTTTAGCACTAAATTTTCCATGCTTTTGTCTCCTCTATTTGAGTGTGAAAATGCTGAGGGCAGAGATTGTCTTCATCTATCCATTCATCCATCCATTCATTCATCTCCCCAACAAACATTTGTCGAGCACCTACACTGTGCTACATGGTACTCTTACTTATCTTTACATACCTTCTGCTGAGCATGGCTCCAGAACATTGCAAGTGCTCAAGAATAGGTGGTAGAGTTGAGTTATTGAGAATGGCTACATAACCTATTCCCAACATTGGAGAATGCCCTCAGGTGCAGCATATTTAATTATCCTGGGCATTCACTCATGACTCACATGTGGGTTTCTTAATGTGGTTTCACTGTGTGGGAGAAATGGGTCATCATCTTCTCACTCCACCCCACTGCAGAATTCCTTACCACTTCCTGGTCTCCCAGCCTCTGTCTGTGTCCACAGCCTCCAGATGCAATCAGGAGACTCACTCAAATTCTCACCTTCTTCCCCTATAGCTGACTTGCTTTTCCAGTGGAAATTATGTGTCATGTTGCACCCAAAAGGGCCAAAGTTTTCCCACTTCATGGCACAACTCTAGCCAAAATCCTGGGAGATGTGCTAGGACAGCATGATATGAAAATATAGCAGATAATAGGAAGTTGGTGTTGGCAATAGTCACTGTGTGTGTGTGTGTGTATTTACATATAGAAAACAGAGAGGATTGTCAGAACAAGGCATGCAAAAATGGTTTTAGTGACACAAGTCTTTATTTTTTTTTGAGGGCAGTGTCACTGGCCCTCATATGTGGGACTGAACTGGGGCCACTGGCTTCCCAAGCCAGCGCTTAACCACCGCGCCACTCGGCCGGCCCTAGTGACACAAGTCTCTTCCCTCCCTCCCGTCCGTCTGCCTTCTGTCAGCCTGATCTGTTTTCCTGACAGCTCTAAAAAGCCTCACTGAAGGAAAATGTCCTCCACTTGATCTGTGATTAGCGTCCACAGTGGCCATTAGGCATAGACCAGTATACCGTAACCAATAATTTTAGTTAATTATTTGTCTTGTAGGTCTTTTTTTGGTCTTTTTTTGTAATTGTGTTTGACATATATTTCATGCTACTTCTAATATGTGGTTCTAAACTTGATTTTTCCCCAAAGGAACATTTATTATATAAATTCCACAGTAACTGTTTCATTTTCTTTGCTGTTATTTTGATGACTGATTTTGGAGTTAGTATAGTTTGAATTAGGATCTGAGAAGCACATTACATTTTCCCCACTTTTATTGAAATAACATTTTATAACAGTAAATATGCTGTTTAGTGTTTTTGTTTGTTTGTTTGTTTTTTTGAGGACAGTGTCACTGGCCCTCATATGTGGGACTGAACCGGGGCCACTGGCTTCCCAAGCCAGCGCTTAACCACTGCGCCACTCGGCCGGCCCTAGTTTTATACTTTGAAATTTTAATATATATATATATATATATATATATATATTTTTTTTTTTTTTTTTGGAGCATTTGTACTAAAAGGTGACTTTCAGCGTTTTTAGACAGAATTCTTATTGGGATGTCCTAAGGACTAATAATCTTGCTTTAAGTCGCTGTTTGAAAACAATAATTTTCTTTATAAAACTCAAGTGTCTCATTTCAGATTTTTTTGTAGGAATACTGGGAAGATCCCTCTGCCCTCTCCTCTGGTCTTGTCCATCTCCACACCAGGCTAGCTTCCCACATTCTCAGGCAGGCAGAGCAGGGCCTGGCTCCAAGAGGACACCCAGGTTAGCACTGCTTCCTACATAGTGCGATTCATCTCTTAATATGTCCTCTCATCTAATCAGAAATTCCCACATGCTAATCATGTCTTGGTGATGCTTTTCACTGTGTGGTGGCATCTCTAGGGAAAAGCCTCATCACAGTCCACAGAGGGGTCACTGAGCCACTCACTTGCAGGTTTGTTTCCAAATCCCAACTGTGTGCGAAGTTAGACACACTGGACACCTCTATCGAGCACACACTGGTAGATGTGAAATCAAAGTCCATTTAAGCCCTTTTAGGTGTGATTACCCAACAGTGGTGAAGCTCCCACAGCAGGACTTCTTTCTACCCCATGCCCTTGGTAAAGTGAAGAACAGATGAGAGGTCAGACTTTACCTAAACATATATGCCCCCCCCCATTTCTTACAATGAAATACATATGTGAGGTAATAGAATGTAATGGGTTGGATCAAGGACCCTTGAAGTCAGAAAAACCCAATTTAAAATCTTAACTCCACATTTCTTAGCTGGGTAACCCTGGACATATTGTTTAACCTCTCTCCATCTCAGGTTATTCACCCATAAGATGGAGATAATGATACTGACCTCGTAGGGCTGTTGAGAAGATTCAAGGAGACAAATGTATTTAAGTGATACCTGGTATATAGTACTCGACAGATAGTAGGGAGGTAAAAAAATGAAATGGAACAGGCTTTTGAGAGATCTGGAATATCCAAGACAGATTTGCTAGTCTAATTTAGGTCTACAGATGTCTTCTCTAGCTTGGTGTTTCCTCATGCTGTTCTCCTTATGTCAAGTGCAGGGGAAACCACAGCATGTGGAACTAGGTCCGTGTGCAGGGGGGTATCACTTCAAGGGTAGCAGACTGCTGTCTGCCAGCATCTGACTTTATTCTGACATGGTTCTTCTATAGAATGTTTTAGCTTTCTAATAAACTCCCATTACCTGAGATAACTTCAAGACATTCTTTGGAGTTATCATAGCTTAAATAAAATATTGATCTAGATCAGGGGTTGGAAAATGTTTTCTGTAAAGGGCCAGTTGGAAACTCTTTTAGACTTTGTTCCCCATTTTGTCTCTGCTGCAGTCCTTATTTTTGTAGCTTGAAAGCAGTCATAAACAACACATAAGTAAGTGGGCATGGCTGAGTTCTAGTAAAACTTTATTATAGACACTGAAATTTGAATTTCATATGATTGCCAAGCATCACAAAATATCCTGTTTTAAATTTTTTTTAAATGTGAAAAGTAAACTATATAAAATAGGTAGTGGGCTAGATTTACCCGATAGGCCTTTTTGCTGATCCCTGGTCTAGAATGCTTTGTTAAAGATAAAATTTGGATGTGGGATTGGCTGAGTGGCTCAGTTGGTTAAGAGTTGGCTTAGAGTGCAAGCTCTGAGCAACAGGGCCACTGGTTCGAATCCCACATGGGCCAGTGATGCTATGCCAGAGCTGAGCTGTCGCTGAGCTGCCAACAGTGGCAAGATGGCTCAGTTGGTGTAACAACAAGATTGCCTGTTCGATGGTGGGCTATGCCCACCCGCAACTAAGACTGAACTTGGCACCTTGAGCTGAGCTGCCACCCGGATGGCTCAGTGGATAGAGCATGTGCTCTTAACAGCAAGGCTGCCAGGTTTGATTCCCGCATGGGATGGTGGCTGTGCCCACCCGCAACTAAGACTGAACTCAGCACCTTGAGCTGTATTGCCGCTCAGATGGCTCAGTGGATAGAGCATATGCTCTTAACAAGGCTGCTGGTTTGACTCCCGCATGGGATGGTGGCTACGCCCACCTGCACTAAGATTGAGCTTAGAGGCCACGAGCTGTTGATGGGAAGCAAAATGGCTATTGGTACCCTCCATAACGAAGACTGAAGAACAACAACTTTGCTGGTTCCCTCCCCCAATTCCCCAACACTGTTCCCCTCCCCCAATTCTCCAATAAAATCTTTAAAACAAAACAAAACAAAAATTTGGATGTGCCCTGGTTCACTTTAGCTTTCCTCTCGTTAAATGTGTGTGTTTACTGAATGTTGACTCTGCCAGCATGTGTTATGTTCTATATACATTATCAGAACTTCAAGAAGTCATAATGAAAGGTCTCAACACTATACTCGTTTCCCTATAAGTGACCCATAAATATGATATACTTTATCTCTTTTAATCTTCACTCAACACTGCAAGGTAGATTTTATCATCCCTATTTTACAGTTCAGGAAACAGAGGTTCAGAGTGGCTACGTAGCTTGTCTAGGGTCACATGCTGTGGTAGAACCAAGATATAACCCAGCATTATGTGATTTCAAAGCTCAGGCATTTCGCACTGGCATTGATGGCATCTCTTCACTGCCAATCTGGTAATTATTTAGAAACTGATGAGGTAGCAGAAAAGAAGACCTGGAAAAGTGGGCTGTGTTGAACAATGACCTCACTTTTAAAAACCCAGGTTAAGGGTTTTTCCCAGAAATTTGGGTTCTGTTGGGGTAACACTGAGAAAGTTTGATGAAATGATCAGCAACTGAAATAGCTATTTATATTTGGTTTTGTTTTTCTAATCACACGAGCAAATATTACTATTATCCAGGTCAATGGCCACACATGGTGAGAGACACCCAATGGTGGAGCAGTAATTACTGAGGTCATAGATCACTTTGGGGCAAAGCTGACACAGGGGTCTTGTCACTGCTGGAAACAATGACACACAAGTCAAAGAGGCAGAGCCAGTCTGGACATCTGCATTAAAATGATATCAATTAAGTTGAAGAAACTCAAAGACAAGAAAGATACATAATAACAGCTTTGGAAAGGGTGGATTCAGGAAGCCCAGTTTCTGATTTGACAGTTGCAGTGGTGGCAAGTGATGATGGAAGGTTCCCTAGGAGAGCCATCTACCTGTATTTGGCTTGACAGTAGAGGAAGGAGATCAAGAGATCAACTTGAATTGTTCTTGAGGTCAAAAACAGAGAAGGGGGAGAGAAAAAGAGGAGGAGAAATCAGTAAAAAAAATGAGAAAAAAGCAAACTAGTAAGAAAAAATTGAGGTTTAACATAAAACAGCCTTAGAATAGATTCTGAAATGAAGTATGTATGTGTTTGTTGTGGGAGAAGCTAAATGGGGGTGTAAAAATGATATAATAAGCAAGCAGGAGGATCAGTATTTTCTGACAGAGAATAGTAAGGAAATGTGGGGCCATATCCATGGTCAAAGGGACCATATTTGAGGGTGTGAATCTGTAATAGCTGATAGGAAAATTTGCTTTTCAAACGCATCATGCCCATGGGCATGGAGAGCACAGGCAGTCCTAAACTGATGACAGGAGGGTGTCCTAACTTGGGCTTCTCCCAGAAGCAGAGTCTGAGACAACTACGAGGTCTGACAATTAAGTTCGAGAACTTGTTGCAACAATGTTGCTTACCTTTTTTGATATCAGAAGATTATTCATTATGAATTTGTACCAACTGGACAAACAGTTAACCAAGTTTACTATTTGGAAGTGCTGAAAAGGCTGCGTGAAAAAGTTGGATGACCTGAACTTTTTGCCAAGAATTCATGGCTTTTGCATCACAACAATGTACCAGCTCACACGGCACTGTCTGTGAGGGAGTTTTTAGCCAGTAAACAAATAACTGTATTGGAACACCCTTCCTACTCACCTGATCTGGCCCCCAGTGACTTCTTTCTTTACCCAAAGATAAAGGAAATATTGAAAGGAAGACATTTTGATGACATTCAGGATATCAAGGGCCATATGACCACAGCTCTGATGGCCATTCCAGAAAAAGAGTTCCAAAATTGCGTTGAAGGGTGGACTAGGTGCTAGTGATGGTGCATAGCTTCCCAAGGGGAGTACTTCAAGGGTGACTGTAGTGATATTTGGAAATGAAGTATGCAGCACTTTTTTTAGGGTGAGTTTGCGAACTTAATTGTCAGACCTTGTATTTGAATGCAAATAATGTTTTGAGAGGTGATTGCAAGAAGCACTTGGGGAGTGGGTAAGTGAGACTGAGATGGGAAGGCAGCCGAATAAAGGGACATCATTAAGCAAGTTACCACTGGGAACAAACCCACCAGGAATGCTAGGGGCCAGTGTAGGATGTGGGCCTTGGTGTTATCCTGTCTAAGGAAAGGAAGCTGGGGTCTGTGCTCACCACCTCTTGTGGTTGATCAAGGGCCTTTTCCCATTGACTTCTGGGGGTGCTTCTGTGGGCACAGCAGGTACAGGGGGCTTTAGGAATCAGAGAAAGCTCTTGGGCCAAGTGTCACAGGTGCACACTGGAAGTTGGAATTGAGCTGTTCCTTATGGAAATGGTGACAGCAACTATGGCAGGACACCCTCTGAAGACTCATCATGGAAGTGAAGATCTAAGGGTTATGGTTGTACATGTACACATGCCCTTGACGAAACAAAACGGTGGGTAGGTGGGAGAGAAGAGAAAGACAGATTAAAGTTGTAGAGAAGAAGAAGGACAACTATAGGGCCGGCCGAGTGGCGTGGTGGTTAAGCACTGGCTTGGGAAGCCAGGGGCCCCGGTTCGGTTCCCACATATGAGGGCCAGTGACACTGCCCTTAAAAAAAAAAAAAGAGAGAAAGGACAACTATAAACAAGTTCATGGGAGATCTAAGGTGTCAGTGTGAGGATGAGAGCAAGAAAGCTAATGTCTGGAATTTTCTTACCTGTTTGCCCATTTCTATGAAAAGGGAAAACTGGATATTCTCCATTGGGCTCAATAATTCAAGTACTCCATGTTCTCATGCTGAATAACATGCTGGTAGATATGAAAATAGATGATTTTCTCCTTCTTGAGAGTGGAGCTGGGCATGGGAGAAGAAGTTTGCTATGTCAAAAAAGTTAAGCTGCTTTTGTTGGCATAGAAAACTCCAGAAATTAGGGGATAAAACAAACAAACAAACAAACATCTGAGCCTCCCTCTTAAGTTGTCTAGTAGTGAGACTTTTTCCCAAATGAATTCCTGGGCCAGTATAAACTTCTGCTGGGGTCGTTTCTGCCATTCCTCTCTCCACCCATTCCCCCAGAAGAATGAGCCCAGACAAGGAGTCAGTATTGTGCAGGGTTGGGTGTATCTCCATTCAGCAAACCTGTCCCGTTCACCCACTGGGTCTTGGAATAGGCAAGTACAACTCAGGTACAACTTCTCTTCCTATCAGTGGGGCTTTGAGTTGCCCTGTTATCCAGGAGATGACGTAAAGCCAAGGCATCAGCCCAGCCCAGGGAGTTGAGCTATAAGAGGCTGAACAGTGATCCTCAAAGATATCAATCAGGTCCTGATTCCTGAAACCTGTAAATGTTACTTTATTTGGAAAAGGGGTCACTGTAGATGTGAGTAACTCACATCCCCTGTATGTGGCATTCAATGGCTACTCAGTGAACATGTATTGACTGACCATTGATGGGGCCCTGAGAAATAGCCTTTCTTCTTCTCATTGGGCACATAACAGAGAATCAAAGTGCCGGATGGGCGTGCCTGGTTTTTAGGAAGAAAGCTGTGTTTCTATTCAGCTGTGGCTGTATCATTCAACTTTTCACAGAGAAAAGGCAGCAAGAATAGGATGGCCCAGTGTGGTAGAAATAGAATCCAGGAGGACACATCCCCTTTTAGAGACATCTCGAGTAGAGGTTTGGAGTTTACTGAAACAGGCAGAACTGGAATGCCAGCAGCCAACAGCCTGCACATACACTCTCTCATCATCCATTTCTCCCTTCAACCACTATTTACAGCTTGCTACCCTGATCGTGCAAGGTCATTTTCACTCCCAAAGGAAAAAGAAATGAAAGAGATTGACGGGGTGCTTTCATGTGCATGAGAATTGCTGTGCTTTTTCTGTGAGCTCTGTGGGAGTTGGCATTCTGAGAGCAGCTGCCATTATCCCAGAGAGAATCCCCACGGACTGGTGTGTCCTCTCACTGAGAAGCTGCTCTTCCTCTCTCCTGGTGGAAAGTGAACAGAGCGATTCTTAACCTCAGGGGTGTTTAGCTCTGAGAGTATGAATGTGACTGCCAGATCTAACTGATGACCCGCAGCTTGGGCTGTCTCAGATTCATATTAATCTTGTCCCTGGTAAATGCATTTAGTGGGCCTTGCACTTGTCCAAGAGGCTGCAATTCACCTATCTACACTGACCACTACAATATGACCATGAGATGTCTGTGAAGAGCACACACACACACACACACACACACACACACACACACACACAAATACCTCAGATAATTCTTCTATGATAGGAGAGATATACAATGCATTTTATCTTGCATGCCCACTTTGATCATTTATTGGTAGCTACCTAGGGCTCTATGTTGAGAAGGATTCTAAAGTGCTGTATTCTCTTAATTATGGGCACCAGAAGACTTATAAGACCATTTTATAGGAAATATGCTAAAAACCAAAGGCTCAATAATGTGCATTTCTAAACTTTCCCAGGAAGAATTCTGCTACTTCTCTAGAACGCTGAAGTGGGTATGGTCATTCCTCTCTTTCTTCCTTGTATTAATAGCAAAATTTATCACCCTGTCATATATCACCAGATATCATATATTTCATGGTACCATTGAATGTGAGAGATGGATATTTTTTTTTTAAAGATTTTATTGGGGAATTGGGGGAGGGGAACAGCATTGGGGATTTGGGGAAGGGGAACAGACAAGTTGCTGTCTTTTTGTTCTTCAGTCTAGTTGCAGAGGATGTTGCTTCACTGGCCCACGTTGGTATTGTCATTGCGCTCTTCCCGGATGAGGCAGATCGGTTGCCGGCCTCTGGATGGTCGCTCACTGTGGCTCTTGGCAGCTGACGCTGGCTGTCAGCTGCTCACGCTGGCTGCCCGCCACTCAACGCTGGCTGCTGGCCACTCACTGTAGCCTATGGTAGCCCACTGCAGCATGGGCTGCAGCCTACACCGTCGCCGGGCTCGCTCGCACAGCCCAGCTCCAGGTGGAGCTGTTGTTAGCTGTAGAGGGCAGTGTCACTGGTCCTCATATGTGGGATCAGAACCGGGGCCTCTGGCATCCCAAAACCAGCTCTTAACCAATGCGCCACTCGGCCGGCCCTGAGATGGATAATTCTTTAAATAGCATTTAGTCTAAGCGTCTTGTTTCACAGAAGGTGAAAATGAGGCCGTAAGAGTTTGATTTTCACAAAGTCAAACAAAGTTAATACAGGTCTTTTGTCTCCCATTTGTCTTCTTTTGGACCCTCTGCCTTCAAACCAGAAATCTGTCATTGCCCCCAGAAAATCTAGGAGGTTGTGTAAGATTGGACCAGCTGGGTATCTTGAGGTATAATAGTACCAATCTCTGAACCACATAGCCTGGCTTTCTCACTTGCTAGTTGAGCAACCATGAGTAAATGGCTTAATCTTGCTAAGCTTCAGTTTTTTTCATCAGTAAATTGGGGATGAGGATTAAATGAGATCATGAATATTGAGTATGTAGCACTGGACCTGGATCAATGAACTTTGGCTATTGTTATCATCTGTAGGATAATCTAGTTGGACTCAATGATTCCTTCCCCTTCTGAGAGCCTATGATTTGGAACATCAGCTGATAATACATGTGGTTGCCTCTGAACGACCTGTGATGAGTCCCATGTTTTCATTAGGACTGTTCTATCAAAGAATATAATATGTGAATAGTGAATTATTTGCCAACTATAGAGCATTATTCATTGTTTATTTCAGATAATATTTATCATCATCATTAATACTATTACTATTAATAACTTTCAAGGTATAGTCTACGAATATGACTCCAATTCCAATGACAAGTTCTAAATGCATGAAGAACTCTAAATTCTTAACCTTTTTAAGTACAAACTCTTTTGGCCAACCTTTATATTCTGACTTGTGTCTGAACTGATTCTTCTCAGTAAGGTGGTGTTTTGCGGCTGATCTTTATTATCTTGCTACAGTTTAAATTAGTATCATATTTATATTTGCTTTTTATTGATATATTATTCCTGGGCTTGCATCTGTCATTTCATAAAGGGCACAATTTAAAAAACAAACTAATAAATAGATTATAAGTGTGTATGTATATGTGGCTAGGCTTAAGTTAACACCAGCTTCTGAAGAGTGAGTGTCAGGTGAAAGGGACTGGTGTCTTGAGGTAGAATCATCTCTTATGCCTCAGGATGTTGTTTGGGCACAAGTCCCAAAACATGCCATTTCTCTGCTAACCACAATGAGAGCATGGTCTCTATCCCAAGCTTGTAGTCCTGACCCATACCACGTGTACCAGGAAATTGGCTGGGAAGTTGCCATTGACATGAACGCACCTGATTTCCCACCATCAGGTGTCTGAAAGCATCTTCCTGCTGGAGATATTGCTCCATGTTCAAAATCCAATGTTGGGGCCTAGCAACATTCTGACAAGACCTAGGGAATCTTAAGTGCCCTTCATGGCTGAAGTTTATGGATATTTTAGGAAAAACTCCCTGAACTTTAGGTTTATTATTTTTTCATAAAAAGGAGACATAAAGATGATGTGAAAAAGTGAAGGCTTTGAGATCAGAGCACTTGGGTTAGAATCCAGAGCACTTGGGTTAGAATACCTGCCATGGTATTAACCATCTGACCCTAGGGCTGGCTCCTTAATATCCTCAGCATCAGTTTTCCTATCTATAAACTGGAGGACTATACTGCCACTGCTGACATATGGGTTGTTGAGAAGATCAAATGAAATAATAGATACAAAAGAACTTGTACATTCTAAGTCATTTTCAAAAATAAACTTCTCACAATAATTATAATAATTATAATGAAGCAAAGAAAGACTGGTCTTGCATTAAAGTTCCAAGAGCAGAGAGTATGAGCAGGGGAGATATAGAAACAATGAAAGACATGATCTGTGCTCTTAAAAAGCTGCGGCCCAGACTGACCATGTGGGTCCTGATGGCAAACCACCAGGGAAGTGTGGAAGTCAGGGCTTGGTCAGCCATTAGTGATAGACCATATCAGCATGGTTTCAGCAGACAGGAATTTATTGTCTCTCATCACAGACAAGATTACAGCTGGACCCAGAGGGCTAGGTCATTGGACCCAGTATCTTTCATGCAATGATTTCACTCCACATTCCTCTTTGTTAGCTTTATTCTCAGGCAAAATCATCCATAGTTCTTTTATTGATCCCAGCAATAAAAGAAATTCTTATTCCCAACAAAAGTCCTAGAACTTGAATTTGGTCTGAATGGCTTGGGTCATGTTGGTCATGTTTCCTAAATCAACCACTGTGGCCAAGGGCACACAATATGCTGATTCACTCATTTGTTCAACACATGTTTATTGAGTATTTACTATGGTACTAGGACTTTTCTGAGAACTGAGGATATAGCAGCGAACAAAACAGACAAAAAATTAAGTACATAAATAAAAAGGTAATTTCAGACACAAAGTCAGAGGTTCTGGGTGGGGACCAGGACTCTGCATTTTAGTAACTTCCCCAGTGAGTTGGATACCAGTGGTCCACATATCATCAGATGGTATAAACACAATGTAAAGAACAGGCCCCAAAGAGCCAGGGAGCAGTGTTCAGCAGCAGGTGCCCCTTTCTTAGGGCAGGGAAGTTTGCAGACACGAACAGAATGGACAGCAATACCAGTCATTGCTTCAGGATGGACAGGAAAACAGTATGCTTGTGTGAAGGGCAGGAGTGGGAACTATAGTTGTTCAAGGCATCACTTCTCACCCTGGAAGACTCTATTGCCAGTCAAAATTCAGGTATTTCCTGCAAATATAAAAATGAAAATTTGTTTGCTTCCTCCCTTTCCAGTTTAAGTATTTGTGAAGATCCCGGCTGTGTTGGAACTAATCATTTTGTGCTCTGGATGCAGGTCTACATGTGTAGGGTCCAATCCTCATTTATTGTGGTTGATTATTATCCTGCTGGCTGTCCCTCATCCTTCTCTCCACTCTTCCTTTCAGAACAGCCTATTATATCTCATTTCTTCTCCTTTCCCCGCAGAAGGCAAATCCTTGTGGAAAATGTTTCTATGTATGATGGTCTAGAGGCTTGTTTCTTAGAGGCAAAAAGTGACAGTTGCTTTGAAATCTGGTTTTACAAGCCTCCCAGTTTCACCAGAGGTAAGAAACCAAAGCTGAGACAGAGCAAAGCCAGACAGCACTTCTGGAACCTTTTCATGTAAAACTGTCCTGAGGCTATTTCAGTGAGCCTCTGCTTCCCCTTTCATAGCACCTCCTGTTTGCTTCCCAGGGAAAATTCTTAGGCTGTGTGACCTCCTTTTCCTCTGAACTTTGTAGCTTGTGTTCCAGCCTTTGGTCACTATCTTTCGCTTCTGTGAAGGTCAGAAACGAGGGCCTTGCTATGCCATGTTTGTAGAAGTGCTCAATGGAGGTTTATCAAGCAAATGAGTGATTACTACAGTTGGGTATGGGGAGAAGATAATTATGAAAGGCCCAAAAGGAAGGCAAGGCACAGATCCCAACGAGGAAACAGGCAAGTAACAAATCCTTAAAGGCTGCATCAGGCAGTATATGTAGAGGAAGCAGCTGATGTGATGCCACTTTTGGAGAGGGTCTGATCCAGTCTCTTCTCTCTCCTCTGGATCAATCACAGATCGGTCACTTAAATGAAAACACATTAGAAATGGGGGCTTAGAACTCTAAGAAGGCAGAGTGTCGGGGACTTAGAGCTCGTCCTGTCCAGCTCCTTGAACAGAAGAGGGAAGTGAGGCTAGCAAAGTGGGATGATTTGCTTAAGGTCAGCCAGGAGCTTTCAATGACAAAGCTTTGCAAGTCAGGAGGCCAAGGGCAGCTGAGTTTCACCAGGGGTACAATTCTTAAAGTCTATCAAGTTATTAATATATAATGAAGAAAAACTTGATATCATTTAGTCATTTATGGTGGATAAAGCAATGGTATGAGTCAAATTTTGACTTTTCTCACAAATTCTTCTTTTTGTGGTAAGATGCTTGTTAGATTTTGGACATCTCCATTTGTAGAGGAGAATATTTGGAAATGAAATGGCAACTCCTGATTTCTGTTAATAACTGAACAGCTTCCTGCCCGAAGACACCTGGATTTTTAGGGTCTGGCAATTTCTTCTCTTTTTAAAAAGCATCATGAATAGAATTTAAATCCTAACTTACAAAATAATAATAAAATAATAAGATGAAGAATTAATTGAAATTACATGTCATTTCCTGCTTTCAACCACCCTCCAAGCGAAAGTTCTTGGCAAAGCTTTTATCCTTAACCAGTCTGCCCAGCTATCCTCTCACTTCGTCACCATTCTGAGCTACTGGCTTCATTCTTTCTAAGACTAAGTTATGCACTGAAATTTAGCAAATCTGGGAAAGTAGGTTATCTGTTGCTGTATGTGAGAAATTATCTCCTTTTAAAAATTTTCTTGAAAGAGTTAGATGAATTGTTAGTAATAACACTTGGACTATGAGAGTTGAGTCCAAATGAAAATGGTTATGGAAGGAAGTGGAAGAGAAGAGAAGAAATATAATTAGGCATTCATTTAAAAGTGTTAGCTTGATCTTATGTATTAAGGTGATTGGGGTAGAAGTAAGTTCAGATGTGATATACAGATCTGACAATTAAGTTTGCAAACTCATCCTAGAAAAAGTGCTACATACCTCATTGCTGAATGTCAATCACTGTGGTCACTTTCAAAGTGTTCTCCCGGGGACGCTGTGCATTGATGCCAGTGCCTAGTCCATCCTTCAAAGCAATTTTGGAACTCTTTTTCTGGAATAGCCATCAGAGCTGTCATCATATTGCCCTTGATGTCCTGAATGTCATCAAAAGGTCTTCCTTTCAATATTTCCTTTATCTTTGGTTAAAGAAAGAAGTCACTGGGGGCCAAATCAGGTGAGTAAGGAGGCTGTTCCAATACAGTTATTTGTTTACTGGCTAAAAACTCCCTCACAGACAGTGCCAGATGAGCTGGTAAATTGTTATGATGCAAGAGCCATGAATTGTTGGTGAAAAGTTCAGGTTATCTAACTTTTTCATGCAGTTTTTCGGCACTTCCAAATAGTGTACTTGGTTAAATGTTCGTCCAATTGGTACAAATTCATAATGAATAATCCCTCTGATATCAATAAAAGGTTGGCAACATTGTTGCCACAAGTTCACAAATTTATTTGTCAGACATCATACTTTCCTAAAAAGTCCCCAATTAAGGTCATATATCACATCACCTCCTAGATTTGCATGTGAAAAGGCACAGTTATAAATGTAGCAGACTGTTTGCATGGCACATTTTAAGGAGATGTTTCTTCCTTCTGTCAGTAAGACGGTATTTCATCCATTTCTGTATTAAATTTGTAGGTTAGAAAGCCCTTGTTGCCATTAATTATTATCTGTTCAAAACTAGAATGAGTGGCGATAGATTGGTAATAAAATAGGATGAGGCAGAAAATCTTGCAAAATACCTCAATAACCGAAAGTGCTGGCAAAGGGCAAGCTTGAAATGATCTGTGCTGAGAATCTAGCCCACCAGAGGGCAGGAGGAAGAAGCCATCTTTCAAGGGTGAAAGATCCTTTCAGATACTCTTGTACTGTGTCCTCTCCTCTCACTTCCACAGCATCAAGCTCCCTCCTTGGCTGTGGGGGCCATGGTTTACCTCCACCTGTATCTGACGTTAGTAGATACCCCCATCCCCACTCTGCCACCATCAACGTATTTTCTTGGTTCAGTTTAGCTGACAACACATTCAGGTAGATCCATCCCAACCAAGATAAATACTTTGGTTTTCAAACTATCTGTACATGAAAATCATCTAGGGAGATATTAAAAAAATACTGATATACATAGCTCACCCTCTGGGAGCCTGATTTAAGTGGCCTGTGTGAATCCGGACATTCATTTTTTTGTTCTGTTCTGGGTTTGTTTGTCTGTTTGTTTATTTAGCTCTCTACATTGATTCTAATGTTTGGCCAGGGTGGAAATTTCATGCATTGGAGGAAACCAGAAACACTTCAGGGAAGTGTGTTTGATTTGGCCTGGGAGCCCTCAGACCTGCCGATCCCTGGAAGCCAGAAGTGTGTTGGAGGCCTGACTTTTAGGCCCATAAGCCCCACTGGCCAAGTGCCTCAACCTCACTGGGCTCAGGGTCCTCACAGATGAAATCAGGAGGGAGGGCTGAGTCTTCATTTCCTCCAGATATCCGGAGAGTGACGCTGCGACTCCTGCAGTATTGCCATTCCTCTGTCTGAGGTACAGTTAGAGAACCAGCCCTCTTGCTTCGTGGCTCCTTTAGCCCAGTTTGTAAAAGTGACCCCACATTGCCCTTTCTTCCCTCAGATTTCAGTTTTGGCATAAATTTAGGTTGGTGAGTCACATTCTAAAATCACATTTTCTTGCATTCAACCCTAATTGGCTTGAGATCGGCATCACAGTCAGAATGTTAGGTGGCAAGCAAACTCAACCCCTACCAGAGAGAAAAGGATGAAGCATCATATCTCAAAAGTGCCTTGGACTAGAGGTCTCTAGCCTGGCAGCCTCAGTGCCCATGACACTTAGAATCTTCTGAGTTGAAAAAGAAACTTCGGTCTCTTAGAAGCAAAAAAAATAAAAATAAAAAAAATCCCCACAAATCCTTGGTTTAAACACAAAAGACATAGACTTGACTTAGTTATAGAAGACTGAAGCAGCCATATAAGTTAATAAAGAGAAGATGAGTTACTAAATCTTAAGGGCAGAATTGAAGTGCAGCCAATTAGAAAAATGCAGATTACAATTTTCCCTGAAATGGAGCCCACAGTGAAAAATAAAGTATAACAGGGGTTTGAGGCTGAAATATGCTGAGGGCTCGCTGAACTCAAGCTGTGCACGAAAGCAGTTCAAGGTGCTTATGTGAGTGTGTGCATGGTTCTTTTTTTTCTCTCCCTGAACCTGCTGCTGAAATCCATCGTCCTGTCCTTTTTCATAACCTTCTCTGCAGGGTAGATGTTCTCTCCCAACTGGGGCTCCATTTGCCCTGCCAAATCCCACTCTGAAAATCAACTTACGAAAGGGCAGATTTAAGAGGACACAAATAAGGCTGCAAACTAGGAAGCAACCTAAAAGAATGGCTTGAGTTTGGAAGTTAAAGAGCATCTGAGAAGCCCTGTGGAGCGAGCTCATATTTCCGAGGGTCCTGCTGTCTTGTGCTAGTTGAGATGACCGGTCTCTCCAGATGGGACATGAGACTGTGCACTGTACTGTAATTGCCCATGACAATTGCAGTCTTCTTACTGCATCAAGAAAAGGAGTATTCCAAAAAAAGCAGCAACGGGAGAACCACACTATTTGAAGTAAATGTCCTAATAAAACTGTAATTGTCTCCATTAGAGAAATTCCTCCCAATGATTCCATTCTTTGTTTCATGCACCTATTTTTCAATAGTCTTCCTCCATCTACCTCCCTCAAAATTCCTGGTGTCTCTTTTGTGGAAAAGAACCAAAGGTAATGCTAACTTCTTTTACTGTTCGGATATGTAAGAAAGTATTTTCCTTTTAAGTTTCTTAACATAGAGACCCTTGCCTTGGGCATTGCATTTTCACATTCATTCACCCACCCATCCATCTATCCAATATTCATGCATTTGCTAAACCCTGTGAGAATATTGGTTGCTTTCAGAGTTGTTTCCTCTTCTTTTGACAACAGTCTCATTTTTCTTTGGGGAAAAAGCCTTCATTCTTTTTTTTTTTTTTTTTAAATTGGAGAATTGGGGGAGGGGAACAGCATGGGGGAATCAGGGAAGCGGAACAGGCAAGTTGCTGTCTTTTTGTTCTTCAGTCTAGTTGCGGAGGACGTTGCTTCACTGGCCCATGTTGGTATCGTCATTGCGCTCTTCCCGGGTGAGGCAGATCGGTCGCCGGCCTCTGGATGGTCGCTCTCCGCGGCTATTGGCAGCTCACGCTGGCTGCCAGCCGCTCAAGCTGGCTGGCGGCCACTCTCTGTAGCCCATGGCAGCCCACTGCAGCAGGGGCTGCAGCCTACACCATCGCCGGGGCTCGCACAGCCCAGCTCCAGGTGGAGCTGTTGTTGTTAGCTGTAGAGGGCAGTGTCACTGGCCCTCATATGTGGGATCCGAACTGGGCTGCTGGCATCCCAAAACCAGCTCTTAACCAATGCGCCACTCGGCCTGCCCCTTTCATTCATTTTGGGTTTTTTTTTTTTTTTTTTTTTTAGCTGAGCCATCCTGCCACCTGTTGGCAGCTCACCGGCAACTCAGCTCAGGCTGGCCTCGAACCGCTGTTGCTCAGAGCTCAGCTTCCTTCATTCATTTTTAATCCATGTAGTTCATGTGGGACTTGACCCACGCAGCCAGCAGCAAGGGTGGGTACATGATCTAGGCCTAGTTACTGCCTCAGTGACTGGATTAATTGGGCAAATCAGAATCAGTCCAACTCCTTGGTCAATGGTTAGAACCCTTGGGACAGAGAATCTCTCACATAGCTGATACTGCCAGGCTATAGGAATGTCAGCTTGGAGTTGCCCATAGTCCTGATGAAAAAGTGAGGTCAATAGAGAAGAAACAGAACTGAGAGGTGATAAGCAGGCAGCCAAGGTTGAGCCCCTGAGTCCAGCTGTTTCAAATTCTATCCTTTGAAAATTTCAGGTGTGTGTGTATAAATTTCCCTCTTCACATAAGTCATTTTGAGTGGGTTTCTGTCACTTGCAAATGAAATAGTTCTGTCTACTCTGTGCCAGGCCCTCAGAACAAGACAAACCAATTTCAGAGCCTTAGCAGCCCACTAGAGTGGTTAAGACTGAGCTCTGTCACCTGCCCCTAAATTCTGGCTCCACCACTAGCAAAGTGCATTGCCCCACACAAGTTCTTAGTGCCTCCATTTACTCCTCTAGAAAATGGTGAAGATATATGTAGTACCTCCCTCCTAGTTTGCTGGGACTCAGGGATCTGCTTTCTTATTTTTCTCCTCCTCTCTATCCCACTGTATTCTTTCTCCCCCTCTCTATGACCCTCATATACAATATATTATTGTTCATAATTCAAAACATACCAGGGTGGTTGGTTGTAAGCATTAGTATTGTTTGCTCCTGTGGCATATCTCTGCAGAAACTGACAAATATATCACGTTTCTCTACCCGGCACAACAAACAATAAAGGCAGGACGTGTCAGGTGGATCATTGTCGCCACGTACAGGAAATGGTAGCCTCTAAATACACTATCAGGCAAGCTATTCCAGAAAGACTCATGCAGTGTCTTGGAAATAAGTGCCTCTTATATGAGCATGTTTTAAGGCACAGCTAAACGCAGAATCATCGGAAATGGATGAGAGTGGGGGATAAGATCTGATAAAATGCTGTCTACACCTACATACTAATCCCAGAGAGCTGGCCCTGGGCAAAGTCTGTTTGAGATTTGAGGTTTCATGAAGATCCTAGTTTTATAGAATGAGATGTTTTGCTGATTCACACCAGCTCATCTTGTTCCTACCTCTCTGTCCTGTCACTAGTTAGTGATCCCCACGGGTAATAATCCCACAACTAATGAACCCAAACACAAATAGGCCTGCTAGTCCACACACAAGCCCAAACACTGCACACGGTATCAGACTTCCCGGTAAGCTTTTGCCCAGGACGGATCTGTTGCCACCAAACGTGACCTAGTGATTAGCCCCCTCATGGAGAGTCATTAGAGCTTCCATGGAGTTGTCCTCATAATTAACCTCTTTTTTTTTATAGCTAATGGTTCTTACAGCTAGGCCTCTAATGTAGGGCAGCCAGTAATTCACCCTGAGGGCTTCCTTCCACGTATGAAACCAAAGCATTTTTTAAAAGAGTCGTTCTGCGGCATAGCAGTAGCCTGAAAGTTGCTTAGAAAGCTAATGGGAAAGGCCTTATTACTCTGAGGGTAGTCCCACTGGACCTGTGTTTGATTTCCTCATTCTTCTTCCCGTTATTTATTTTAAACCAAAAGAATCAAATTCATTTCCATTTAAGTGTATGCTGTAACTGCAAATTGTGCCCTCTTGTATTCCTGGGAATATCTGACTATCGGTTGCTGGAAGCTGGGATTTCAGAGAACTTCCAACCTAAGGGTGATATTGTCCCTAGAAAGCCTTCAAAAAGAAGATATACTGATATTGATAGACCTAGAGACTATTATGTTAAGTGAAATAAGTCAGACAGAGAAAGACAAATACCATATGATCTCACTTATAAGTGGAATCTGAAAAACTGAATGAATGAGCAATGTAAACAGAACTGACTCATAGATATAGAGGAAAAACAGGGTTGCTAGTTGGGAGGGGGGTGGGGATGAAGGAGAAGGGGAAAGGATTAGACAGCAAAAATAGGCAACTACAATATTGCCACAAGGATATGACAGACAGTTCGGGGAATATAATTAATACTGGTGTAAATATTTTGTGGGGCATCAGATGGTCACATGTCTTGTTGGGGAGACCATTTCATGGATGGAGTAGAGGTTTGATCACTGCACTGTACACCTGAAGTGGAGGTTGTATACCAACTGTAATTGAAGATATATAGATAGTCACGGGATGTGGATTATACTATGGAAGGGAGTCAGAGGAAGAGTAATAGATATAAATGATATGGGGGGGAGGAGTGTGGTGGCGAAATGGGGGAGGGGGGTTGTCACTTTGAGGGGTAAAATGTATAATTATTGCACTGTGTTGTACACCTGAAACTAATAAAAGAAAGAAAGAAAGAAAGAAAGAAAGAAAGAAAGAAAGAAAGAAAGAAAGAAAGAAAGAAAGAAAGAAAGAAAGAAGATATACTGCCCATCTGTGAGTTCAGGGGCACATATATGGAGGCTAAAGGAAAAGGGTTAGAACCTTCCAACAGAAAACCTGCTGAGAAATAATTTCCATAAGAATACCAATTAAATAAATAAAAACAAAAACAAACATACAAATGAACAAACAAAAATTCAAAGATCCTGAAACAAGAAAGAAAATGCATGTGACATCTTCTAATTCTATTTGTAAGGGTAATCAGTTTGGTGATAATCATACTAAGAGCTAACATTTATTGTAAATTGAGACCATGCCAGCCACCATTCTAAGCAGTTGATAATTGTGCTCTCACATAATCCTCAGAACAACCCTATGAGGTAGATGTTATTAGTCCTGTTTAACAGATGAGGACACTGAGGCGAACACACACGAAGCCAGAAAGTGTTAGCACGTGGCCATGAACTGGCTCCTGGCCATGGTCCAGCCAAGATCATACAAGCTGCCTGTGTAAGGATGTTCTCGAGGTGAGCTGTTGACCTTCCTAGCCATATGTGACAGCTGATGCTGTATTTTCTATTGCACAGCATTATAGCTCCAGGAAAGTTCTCCCTTCTAAAGCTACATCTCCAGGCTATTCTATCTGAACCTCTTCTCAACCCAGTTGGTTTCTAAATACAAATCCTAAAGCCATGTCAAAAGAGGGTGAGTAAGAGAGCATCAATCAACAAACATGTACTGGGTTCCTGCAATGTATGGGGCTCTGGGACACAGAGATGGAAAAGCCAAGGTCCTTGGATTCAAAGATTTCATAATCTGGTGGTGGAGACAGATGGGTAAACAGACCATTGCAATGTATGTAACAAATGTTATTATAATAGGTACAAATAACACTTAATTTGTACCAGGCAATGTTTTTAGCATTTTTCATAGATTTTTCTCATTTAATCTTCACAACAATCCCTTGAGTAGTTGTGGTTAACATTTTGCAGACAAGGAAATGGAGGCACCAAGAGGCTAAGTGACTTAGCTGCAAGTAGAACAAACAAGATCCTGAGCCTAGGCAGCCTGGCCCTGATCCTGCACTTTTAACCAAGCTGTTCTGTGGCCGCTGTCCTGGTGGAGGCAAGCACAGAAGACTGTGGGAGCACACTACACCAGGCAGGGAAGAGCTTTTCCAGATGAGGGGGCTACCTAGTTGGATGAGATGATCCGTAGAACCCACTAGTCCATGATTGGACAAGACATGGGGTAGGGGAAATGTAAAATGTGGTGCAGGCACATCATGGAGTATATGCTGTGGTCAGGAGTGATGGGCTAGCAACATGACAACATGGACAGATCTTATGAACATAAGACTGAGTGGCTAAAGGAAGACACAGAGTGGCATCTGTAGCCCAATGTCATATATGTAAATTAAAAATGCATGAACACAAACAATATACATTATATAAGGACACATATAAAGAAAATAAAATGATGCCTATTAAGCAAAGTAGAATGATTGGCTTTGAGGATGGGGAGGAGAATGTGAATGGAAAAGAGGAATAAGATAACATACATAAAGCAAGAGATGTATAATGGTGACAGTATGCTGTGAAATGCAAAGAATAATTAAGTCAACCTTGGACCCCTGAGAGAGGGGGAGAGAGAGGAGGAATATGACTCTTACAAGTGTCTGCCAAGTGCTTCTTTGCTAGGATTTGCCCTTCCTCCCTCCTT
This sequence comes from Aselliscus stoliczkanus, assembly GCA_033961575.1. Taxonomy (NCBI): domain Eukaryota; kingdom Metazoa; phylum Chordata; class Mammalia; order Chiroptera; family Hipposideridae; genus Aselliscus; species Aselliscus stoliczkanus. The sequence continues at coordinate 34,685,838 of CM066731.1, forward strand.
CCACAGGGTGTAACAGGAGGATCAAGTTGCTTTCTACAGTGTGATCCAACCCATTTCTCATTGTTCATAGGTTCAGGGGTGGACACCTAACTCAAGCTTGGCCAATCAGTTCACTTCCTTTTACAGAGAGCTTTAGTGTCCAGTAGAGACACTATAGCTGAGGGTTAAGGGAAAACTGGAAGCAAAATAGATTCAAACCTTGCCTCCACCACCATTTACATTACCTTAGGTACGTGGTTAGCTTCTTAAGTACCTGGGTTTTCTTGTCTGTAAAATGGGAAAATATAATACCTGCCTTATAAGACAGTGTGAAGATATAATGAGTGAATGAAATGCATATATAGTGTTCAGAACAGTGCCTCAGTGCCACACAACAGGGGTTCAGTAAAGATTGACCATGATTGCTTCCTAAGAACTTGGGAGTTGGGAGACTAAAAGACTTTATCTGGGTGGCTGATCAGTATGCCAAGGAGTAAGTCATTTTCAATTGCATGGAGCAGCCTCATTATTTTATCCCCATGGGCAATAGAAATATAGTAACTTTTGTGAGGTGAATAGGTTGGGAAGCACTGCTGAGCAGAAATCAGCCTCTAGTTCAATTCCTGAAGCCTTTCTATACCAGACACCTTGAGTTCACATGATACCTCAGTATTTTTCCATCCCATCACCCCTCCCCCCCTTTTTTGACTGAAATTAGTTTAAATGTATTTCTGTTACTTACCTAGAGAATCTTGATTAAGAGGGTCATAATAACAGCGAAGGCCCCAAAACTCAGCCTTTTAGCTTAGCTCCACACGTGGTAACTCCCATGGTATCTTCCACATCATGAAGAGTGAGAGTCAACCTCAGTCCTGATTACTGAGTTAGAAATTGTTGAAAAACAAGTACAAAAATCATGTATTTCCCACAGTCATGCTCAACCTCCAGTTCACGCAAATGGTAACATATTAATATCAGCACCCTTGATTTTACACAGAATTTTCTGGTGTAATAGCACATTTGGGGTTTCATGAGCCTTACATGTGTTGTTAAGAGAATCAGTTCCTGCCCTTACTCATAGTTACCTCTATGCTGGTAAGTTCTATTTACCATTTCTTAATAGCATGTTTATACAACTATTTCAAAAATAATCATTTTCAGTCTTTAGAAAAGTTGGCCAAGTCTCTATTGGGATTCAAACTTGTATATCAGACCAATAAATGATGGATTTAAATTTCTCAAAGCAAAAGAACCTAGAAGAGAATGTGAAAGCGTCTCTGGAAGGATGAACAAACAGAAAACCTTCCCTGACCTTTGGAAGTCAGAGAATAGTCAACAAACTGATTTAGGCAATTTCACCACTTTGAAAGGTTTCAAAGAAGACTGATAATTTCTGTTTGCTCAGTCACCATATGGAAGTGCAAAGATCAGGGACATCAAAAGCTTTATCTGAGCTTTTGAATGTGTTTATGAAATCACTAATATGTTATAGAGGCATTTCTCAGAGATCTGCATTTTGGCGGTTTTTATCTATGTCAGTTTGGTATTTGCCATCTGATCAAGTGAGTGTTCCTTCCGGCATGCCAAACACCTTCCAGACACCTTTCAAAGGCATCCAGAGAGAAAGGGAAAACAGCCATTTCCTGTGATTAGGAGTCAGAGGCAGCCAAAGGGGCCTATAATGACTTCCTGAGGATGTTTAGTCAATCACTACTGTGGCTGAAAGTTTGTGAATGAAGCTTGTTGTAGTTTGCACTTCACAAGTAGCAGTATTAAATCTTCAGAATCAGGGCCTGCGGAGTGGCGCGGTGGTGCGGTGGTTAAGCGCTGGCTTGGGAAGCCAGCAGCCCCGGTTCGGTCCCACATATGAGGGCCAGTGATGCTGCCCTCAAAAAAAAAAAAAAAAATCTTCAGAATCATACAGAAGTCCAGTTGCTCTTTAGTATGAAGAATGACTTCAATACAGTTTATCCATGGGAGTCAGTCCAGAGCAGATATAGTACTCCACGGTATCAGGGACCCATACTCCTTCCTGTTTGCTTCTCTACCCTGTGTGACTTCCATTCCCAAGTTCACTTCATGGTCTAAGTCAGCTGTGACGGCTTCAACCTTCCAATGGGAAAGAGGATAGGAAGAGAACAGCATGCCCATTCCTGGAAGTTTCTTATCCCACTTCCAGTTATAACCCATTAGCCAGAACTTAGTCACACAGCTATACCTAATTACAAGGTGGATGGGACAATATAATCCAGCTGAAATTTAGGGGCTCTGTTACCATAAAAAAGGCAGAATGGATTTTGAAGGAAAATTATCTATCTCTATGCCATCATCCTTCAGGACTCAGCTCCAATGTTCCCTTTTTAGAGAGACCACCTGAGCCCATCCAATCAATAGGAAGCCCCCCTACCACTCTCTATCATAGAACCTGTTCGGTTCTTCCATAGGAATTATCTTGTTAGTTTGTTTAACTTTACTTTTTATAGTCTTATTCCTCCGCTTGAACAAATTTCCTAAAGTATAGGGACCTTACTTATCTGTCTTACTTATACTCTTATTATATCCTTAGTCTTGCAGTGCCAGGCACATGGTAGCAATTTAATAAAGACATGGAATGAATGGACAAATTATGAATGAGGGCCCTTCACAGAGAAAATTAATGTGTCATTGAGGCTAAATATATAAGCTCTGGGGTTAGGTAGCCTTAATTAAAATCTTGGCTCCACCTCTTACTAATAACATGTTTGTGGGCAACTGACTTGATTTGTTTATATCTTGACTTCTTTACTTGTAAAAATTGAGGGAGAGTTTTTGGGAGAATGAAAAGAGTTAATACATGTACTTACCTCTCTGCCTATTGGAGAGCAAACAATAGATGCTAGTCTTTGTGCATGACCATCAAAATAATGATTATTTTTGTAATTATTGGGATTTATTTAGTCCAAACTTTCAAAGGAGGCTTCCTGGAGGAAAGGATTTAGGGGATGAGACCAATGGCTAGGCAGAAGTTCCCTAGACAAAGAAAAGGGGAAGAGAAGAACATTATAAGGAGAAGGAACCGCATGTGCACAGTTCTTAGGACAGGAGGCGATATGTTGGAAGAACTAGAACGATAGCCATGTGGCTAGAACGAAGAGAGGAGGGGTGTATACAAATAAAGACTAGAAAAGAAGACAGACCTATAACATGCAGGGCCTTCCATATTATGAACTTTATTCCAAGTGCAGAGAGGCCACTGCAGGGCTCCATGCAGGGGAATACATGATCAGATTTATAATGTGTAAATATCACCCTGGCTGCAGGGTAGGAAGGGGATTATCTCATTAGGGTAACTTCTCTAGATGAGAAGTCTACTGGATTTGCATTTTCAAACCCAATTCTCTCCCTAATGTTAGTATGGCTCTGGGCAAGGAGAGCATAGAGCTGCAGGCCAGCCTGAGCTGGCTATTCTGGGGTTCTTGATTGTGAGAGAGAACCTTTGAAATATGCCTAAATATTTAAGTTATAAGGAAACACTACAGACTATTAAGCTAAATGTGTACTAGCATTCTGCTTTCACAATTATACATTCATAATGACTAAAAGTCAGAAAAATATCAAAGATAGTTGAATTTAATTATTATTGCCCATGCCTAGGTATTCTATATTGGGCCAATAATGTTTGGAAGAATAATAAAGACATACGTAATTCACAATTTATTATATATGTACTCTATAAACTTTGTTGTTGTTTTTTTTGTCTTCAATTCAGCAAAATCATGAGTGGTGTTCTTACAGTCCAGATTTCCACATAATTTTTATTCTTCTGAAAGTAATGTTCTAAAGGACTAAAAAATGCATTTGTATTCAAAGTTTTGAAAATTTGAATATATTTAGTACAAATGTAAATTAAATGTAAACAATTAAAAGCATTTTGTATATGTTTTCAAAAGAATTTATTTTTCTTCTAAAATGTTCAAAATTAGGTATTGAAGCCAGAGCAACTATTCAAGAAAAAAAAAAAGGCATCCAAATTGGAAAGGAAGAAGTAAAATTATCTGTTTACAGATGACATGTTCTTATATGTAGAAAACCCTAAAGGTTTCACAGATAAACTAACAAAGGAATTCAACAAAGTTGCAGGAGTTGCAGGACACAAAATCAACACATAAATGTCAGCTGCATTTCTGTACACTAACAATGAACAATTTGAAAAGGAAATTAAGAAGACAATTCCATTTACTGTTAGAACTAATAAAGGAACTCAACAAAGTTGCAGGATACAAAATCAACACATAAAAATCAGCTGGATTTCTATACACTAACAATGAACAATTTGAAAAGGAAATTAAGAAAACAATCTCAGGGCCGGCCAAGTGGCGCGGTGGTTAAGCGCTGGCCTGGGAAGCCAGCAGCCCCAGTTCGATCCCACATATGAGGGCCAGTGACACTGCCCTTAAAAAAAAAGAAAAAAAAAAAAAAAACTAAAAAAAAAAAAACTAAATAAAAAAAAGAAAACAATTTCATTTACAATAGCATCAAAAAGAATACAATACTTAGGAATAACTACAAACTGTTGCTGAAAGAAATTGAAGAAATAAATGAATATAAAGTTATCTCTCATGGACTGAATGTTTGTGTTCTCCCCAATTCATATGTTGAAGCCCTAATCTCCAAGGTGATGGTATTCAGAGGTGGGGACTTTGAGAAGTAAATAGGGTTAGGTTAGGTCATGAGGGTGGGGGCCTCAAAATGAGATTAGTGCTCTTATAAAAAGAGGAAGAGACATAATATGTCTTCATGAAAACACACTAAGGAAAGTCCATGTGAGGACACATCACAAAGGCATCTGTATACAAGACAGGAAGAGGGCCCTCACCAAGAACTGAATCTGCATCTGCCATCACCTTAATCTTGGACTTCCCGGCTCCCAGAACTGTGAGAAATAAATGCCTGTTTAAGCTATCTTAGTTTATGTTATTTTGTTATAGCAGCCTGAGCTAAGACAACATCCCCTATTTGTGGACTGGAAAACTTAATATTGTTAAAATGTCAACACTATGGAAAGTGACCTACAAGGCCAATATAACCTCTCTCAAAATTCTAATGGTGTTTTTCACATAAATAGAAAAATCCACCCTAAAATTCATATTAAATCTCAAGGGACCCAAAATAGTCAAAACAATCTTGAAAAAACAAAACAAAGTTAAAGATCTTATACTTACTCATTTCAAAACTTATTACCATAAATCAAAACAGTGTGGTACTATCATAAAGATAGACATACAGGTTAATGGAATAGAGAACCTAGAAAAAACCTCCATTAAATATGTTCCAATTATTTTTGGCAAAGATGCCAAGACTATGCAATGGGAGGAAGATCATTGATTCAACAAATGTAGTTAGAAAAACTGGATATCCACACTCAAAAAAATGAAGTTGGATCCTTACCTTATACTATTATATAAAAATTAATGAGGGCCAGCCGAATGGCTCAGTTGGCTAAGAGCTCGCTCAGGAGTGTAAGCTGAGCTCTGAGCAACAGCAGTTCGATGCCCAGCCCTAGCTGAGCTGCAGCTGAGCTGCCAACAGGTGACAGGATGGCTCAGCTAAAAAAAAAAAAAATATTAATGATATAAAAGACCTACATGTAAGAGCTAAACTCTTTAAAGAAAATATAGGGGAAAAGCTTAATGATTGGATTTGGCAATGGTTTCTTGGATAAAACACGTGAGGAACAGGTAACAAAAGAAAACATAAACTGGACTACATAAAAATATGAAAATTCTCTGCATCAAAAGACATACTCAATAGAGTGACAAGGTAATTCATGGAATGGGAGAAAATATTTACAAATCATCTCTGATATGGGGCTAATATTCAGAATATATCAAAAAGAACTCTTACAACTAAACAACAAAATCAAACAACCCAATTCAAAAATGGGCGAAAAGCTTGAATAGATATTTCTCCGAGGAAAATATATTTGGTTGTCTGAAAAGTCATGACATATTTTTGCAGTGAAAAACATAGAAAAATACGTCATGACTTTTCCGACAACCCAAAACAAATTAAGGAAATGCAAGTCGAAACTACAATGAGATGACTACTGAAAAAAAAAAAAAAAAACCCCAAAAAACCCATAAAATAACAAGTGTTGATGAGGATGTGGAAAGTCAAAACTCTTGTGCCCTGTTGGTGGAAATATAAAATGGTGCAGTCTCTGTGGAATACAGTATAGCAGTTTCTCAAGAAAATTAAAAATAGAATTACCCTATGATACAGCAATCCCACTTCTGGGCATAAGCAGTGTTTGGAAGACATATTTGTATTTCCATGTTCACAGCAGCATTATTCACAATAGCCTAGAGGTGAAAACAATCCAAATGTCCATCAACATCAATGGATGAATGGATAAACCAAATTTGGTAAAAACATACAACGAAATATTATTGATTCTTATAAAGGAAGGAAATTCTGACACATCCTACCACATAGATAAACATTGGGGACATTATACTAAGTGAAATGCCAGTCACAGGACAAAAACTGTATTCCTTCACTCATAAAAAGTGCCTAGAGTAGTCAGATTCACAGAGACAGAAAGTAGAAGGGTGGTTGCCAGGGGTTGGGGGCCGAGGGTAATGCAGTGTTATTGCTTAATTAGGGTTTATTAATTAATTAGAGTCTCAGTGTTGCAAGATGAAAAGTCCTGGAGACGGATGACGGTGATGGTTGCACAAAAATATGGATGTACTTAATGTCACTGAACTGTTGTACACTTAAAAATGGTTAAGATGGTAAATTTTATGTTAAGTGCATTTTACCACAATTAAAAATAATAAACAATTAGCTGTTGAGGGCCGGCCAAGTGGCACATTGGTTAAGAGCTGGCTTGGCACGCCAGCAGCCACAGTTTGTATCCCACATATGAGGGCCAGTGACACGGCCCTCTACAGCTAACAACAGCTCCACCTGGAGCTGGGCTGCGCAGCGCCGGTGAAGGTGTAGGCTGCAGCCCCTGCTGCAGTGGGCTGCCATAGGCTACAGTGAGTGGCTGGCAGCCAGAGTGAGCTGCCAAGAGCTGCGGTGAGAGACCATCCAGAGGCCGGCAACCTACCTGCCTCATCCGGGAAAAGCGCAATGACGATACCAACATGGGCCAGTGAAGCAACGTCCTCTGCAATTAGACTGAACAACAAAAAGACAGCAGCTTGTCTGTTTCCCTTCCCCGATTCCCCAATAAAATCTTTAAAAAAAAAAACCCCAAAAAACCCCAAATAGCTGTTGATTTAAAGAGAAATATAAATTAGAATTAATGAATATAAAATTTTTAAATAAAAATATTTCAACAAAGTGAACACTTGGTATTTAAATTTTAAAATGTTTGTTAAATATTATTAATTTTATAAAGATAAAACTATTTGCAATGATAGCATGAAATGTCCATCTAGTTGCCAATTTAATCTATGGATATTAAATTTCAAAACTGCTATGCCTAGACCAACAGATACTCAAATCTATGAGGAATACAAATTGTTTAATATCACAAATATTAAATAATGCAATATGCCACCATGTATGCGTACAGCTGTTGTGAATACCATGCCTATTCATGTGTATTTTCAGAAGCACAAATTGGAACTTAATGAGAATTAAGAAAATATGCTCAACACTTCTGGGAAACAATACCTCATTATGCAAGAATCTATTGCATTCATGCTCTCTGAGAGGAAAGATGTGACGAGTTAATGAATTTGTTTTTCCCTCGAGTACTTTTACTCAGGTCTTCGTGTTCCAAGGCAGTGTCTATGTTCACAACACTCAGACAGTCTTCTTTCAAAGACAGGACCTGAGGAGTGTTTCTTTGGAGCCTAAATGGCATTTGCCTGTTCGTGCGGTCCTGAGCACCAGATTCCTGGTGAAAGGAGCACCCATATGTCCCTTAGTAAATTTATTTTTGGAGTGTAATATGTGGGAACCTCTAAGAGCACAAGGTCTCTCTTCCTTGAGCCAAAGCCTGGCACTGTTCAAACTCCACTTTCTATTCCTTGAAATAAAAATGCACCATTTAGACTGGATCTGTGCACATGGTGAAGGCTAGTCAGAGACTTTATGCTTGTCTCAGGGGGACATTCGGGTTTGAATTTTCTAGATTCCAGCCACATTTTATCAGCTCTGTGACCTTGGAAAAGTTACTTATGAGCTGCATATCCAGGTTCTCTCCTCTCTAAAATGGGGATTAAAATAGGACCTACCTCATTGCATCGGGTGAAGATGAAATGAGAAAATGCATAGTATAAAGTTCTTAGCAGCACAATTGGCCCAGGATGGGTATTAGTGATAATGGTGATGATGGTTTAGATGGCCACACAGAGCTCCGGATAATTCACGTTCCATTACAATCTCTGGATTGACTGGTTGGTACTTATAATTAAGATATCTAATTGGACTAGTAAGTGACTTTCTCATCAAGATCTAAGGCACAGGTAAATGTTATTTAAACCTGGAAAATAGAACAAATCTTTCTGAGGTACCATCAAGCCCATATATAGTTATGTGGCTGCTTGAGGAATCTAGAATGGCCACCAATGAATGATATTAAGGACTTGAGCACTCTTAGGATATGCTGCAAATATGTGAGTGCTTATTTGTCAAGTTTCAAGGCCACAGGGAGGCCCTAATGTCCATGGAAAAGGTCTTTGCCTGAAGTTGAATAATTGATTTATTGGAAGACTTGATCAGAGGAAAGCTGAGTTCACCTGTATCATATTGTGTACAAAGCTCCATTAACCATTGCCTTATACTATTCCTTTGCTGAATTGTGAATCATCTAAAGGAGAGAAAAGAGAAGGAAACTTCAAAGGTAATTTCTTTCTGCTCCAAAAACAGTCTTGGGTTATCTGGTTTGACAGAAAATTGAGAAGTGAGCATGCATCATTAATTTCTATGCAAGAAAATTATTCACTTCAAATGGCAATTAGTGATAACATTTCTATCTCATGTTATGATGAGATTTTTATGCTAATCATCAAAGAGCAGTAAATTAATCATTTGGGCACAGTTACAGAGGATGTATATTTCATGAGACAAATATAGATATCAAAATCTGTTTGATATTTACTCAAGGTAAATGGGAAGCATCTCAAATTATCATGAAGGGAGCACACTGAGCAAACAGGACTGCATGGCCATAAATGCATGCAGTATAGATGTCTGAGGATTGTCAAAAAACTCTTGGTGTCATTTGTGTAATTATTGTGAGGAAGGCAGAACATTCAGGAAACTTAAAACTCCAGATCATTCACAGACACACCAGAACCAAAAACCACATCTTAACAAAGCGAACGACAAAATCAGCAACCGACCTCCTTTCCCATGAATCCTCTCCTTCTTGTTACAAATTTTACCCTTTACACATTATACAACATTTAAATGGGTTTCTCTTCTCAATTTGCACTTAATCTACTCAGACAAATGAATCAGAAAAGCAACGTGACCTTAAAGTCAAATTGGAAAGCTACTGCATGCACAGGAAATAGGCCACCACTCAAATGATACATCTTTTCTTAGCAGACCAACAGTTCCTTTTACAACAATTTGTGGAAAATAAGAGAATTGTGCTTAAAAATGCCTGTAGCTATAGCACGTGCGAGGCTCCACAGCTGACTGGTAGACTTAAGCAATTATGACGTGCACATAAAGTGGTCATGAGAAAAACTTGATAGACCCCTCTCTTTCTTCATATTCCTTCTTCCACCCTTCTGTTTTCCCAACTCCCATGCCCTTCTCCATATGTCCCCTACCGTTAGTGCGACTGATATGCATACTCACCAACACACTCCCCCACATGCACACATTCACGTTGTCCCCTGACTCAGCTTCTCCATACTCCTCCAGGAAGGCAGCATTAAAAGGCCCAGTTAAGAAATGGGTGCTTTCTGCTATCATTTGGCCCTTTATAATTTTTTTTTTCAGGGGAAAGTCAAACAGATGATATAAGATCCATTTCCTTAGAATCACTTCTAGGATATATGCAAAGGGGTACAATCCCAAAACCTGTGCAAAAGGTGGGGATGGAGGTAGGATTTGGTTTCCTGGAAGGAATAGGCAGGTGCAGTGACCCAGGAAGCAGTTGGTCAGGGAGAAAAATGACACTGCCAGCTGGTGGGAATTAGACAGTAGAACACAACCTCGTGACAGAGTTTCTCTTTCAAAGTTGCTCTGAAGTTTAAAACTGTGGAGTGAATGGGGAGGGTAGTGGTGGCAATGGATGGAGAATACAAAATGGAACTTACTTTGGGCTCCATGATCTGTAGGGACGATCCAAAGATGTTGCTCAGTGCTGACAAGCAGAAAGCATCGTAGTTCCAAGACGAAGGGTGGCTGTGGTCCTGTTGAGGAATCCCTCTGCATGGATCTTAAACGTAATGGAAGACACTGGTCCAAAAGACATAAATGTCCCATTTCAGAAAAATACAAAGAGGTAACCAGTCCCCCCATGAGTTTTTAGAGCTAAATATAAAACATATATTCTTTCTTGAAAATAATCCTTGAAACTAAGAATGATTACCAGATAAGCAATAGATTATCCTTGGACTCTGATGATTCATAGACACCATCAATTTTAGCCCAGTCTTTGGACAGTTCATAAAATCCCTTAGAATCTACAGTCCCAATTGGAATCAGGTAGTGTGAAAAGAACGAATCAAAGTGTACAAAATGTTCAAAGAATATGGGTGTATGCTTCAGACAAAAATTAGTGACTTGACATACATTTCTGACCAAGTAGGAATAACAGGGGTCCGACTTGTTTTTATGTATGAAACACTTAAAAAATCCAAATAAAATGTGTGAAACAACAGTTTCAAGACATCAGACATCAAGAAATAAAGGACAATGGTGCCCAAGGGACAGAAAACAAATGAAGTGAGCCCTTTGATGGCTGTAGCTTGCTGCCTTGAGAACTGCCTTGCAGTTCAGGGAAGGGAAACCTATACAGAACCCAGTAACCACCATGAGTTGAAGAAAGGAATCTTAATGCCCAGGGAAGCCAAGGCAGCTAGAGTTTATGGGACACAGTCTTAGAGAGGATAGAGCTTTATAGAGCGAGAATGCCAGAGATCTATAGAGGCTCTCTCCACCCTCTCCCTAGGTCTTCAGCTGAGCACTGGTCAAAGCATATGTTGGGAGAAACTGTCAGAGGCCAGGGAAAGAACCAGCTGAAAGGATTAGGAGAAACAATACTAGAAGCTCAAATAAGAAAAGAAATAGTTTGTTCCCCCAGTCAGAGAGGAAGACCTTATAATTCATGGATTATCAAATATTCCCAGGAGTTAGCCTCAGTAGGTGGGCAAAATTAACCCTAGACTAAATGCTGCTATAGTTTTACCTCACAGAGCTTGGTAAAAGAATCTGAATGGGCTATGTTTCTCAATCCAGCATGAATTTGGTAGTGACTGGGTTTTGCATTGAGTTGGAAGACATCATCTGGTAAGCAGCATGACCAATGTTAGTCTATCCAGGGCCGCTGTAGCAGGAATTGTTGCCTATGTCGGTTATTGGGTGGTGCCTTCCAATGCAAGCCTCCATTTATGGCTACTTGTCTCTTTTTGTGATGATAGGATACAAATGGTACCACCTAAAGCAAAACTATAATGAAGACCTCCATCTTTGGCAGTGTCCATTTTTCCTGCTTAAGCCTCCTGTTACCCTCTTGAGAGAATTGCAGGACTTGGCCGCTGGCACTCAGGTTAGTGCTGTCCTGACAGGGCTCCATGCTGGGAATTTTCATTTTGTTTCTATCATTACCTCAAGGATGAGAATCAGGGATAAATGGAAACTGAGAAACGGATTTGCCAAAAGATAGAAATAGCTTACATTTTCCAATAAGAGGACATTTATGATGGACATACTATGTGCTGGGCACTGTTCTTGGTGCTTTCAGATAGGTTTCAGGGAACTGTGCCCGTAAATTCGGGAAGTGATTCAATTACTATTTTCCAAACTGTTCCCAACAAAAGACTTTACAGAGGAGGTATGAGTCTGATTTAATTGTTTACTTACAGATAATTGTTCTAGTGTGTATTGAAATGTCTAGGTTTTTTTTTTGCTGATCTTCTATACCAACCTGGTCATAAATCAAGCCTTCATGTGTGCAGGTCTGGATCTGGACTCTACTCTGTTCCACTGCTCTATTTATATATCCTTGTGCTAATGCCATGCTATCTTAAATACTACAGGTTGATAATAAGTCAGTATCTGGCAAGGTAAGATAAAATCAGTCAGAAGTGGCTGTGCTAACAAATCTCCCACAGAATTATCAGCGGCTTAGCACTAGTTTATTTCTCATTCATGCTTTGTGTGTACTATGGGTAGACAGGAGGTTTTGCTGCATATGGTCATCTGGATGTAGGCTCCTGGAACAAGCAATATGTGGAACACTGTCATTTGCCATGAGAGGGAAAAAGAGAGAGTATGGCATATCATACACTGGGTCTTAAAATTTCCATCCAGAAGTAACCACTTCTGCTCATATTTCTTTGGCAAAAGCACATGGTATTACCAAGATTTACAGGCACAATCTTGCCTGGAAAGAAAATCAAAAATATTTTGCATTTATATATATATATATGATTTTACTGGGGAATTGGGGGAGGGGAACAGTGTTGGGGAATTGGGGAATTGGGGAACAGCCAAGTTGTTGTCCTTCAATCTTAGTTGTGGAGGGTGCAGCTAGCTCAGCTCCAAGTCCAGTCACCATCCGGCTGCCTGTTGGCAGCTTGCAGCCACTCATCTCAAGGTGCTGTGTTCAATCTTAGTTGCATATGTGGCAGGGGAGGAGGAGGGCAGGTGCAGCCCACCATCCCATGAGGGAGTCGAACAGACAACCTGTTTGTGTTCTCACCAGCTGAGTCACCCTGCCACCTGTTGGCAGCTCAGCTGGGTTGCAGCTCACTGGCCCATGTGGGAATGGAACCAGTTGACCCTGTTGCTCAGAGCTCATGCTTTTAACCAACCAAGCCCTTTGGCCGGCCCTTGGCAATTATATTAATGGTTACTATGATCCCTATCTTTATTTCTTTGTAAAGAAATAGTTGGCTAGCATTAGTCCTTTCATTCAACTACATTTTAGAATCTGTTTGACATATTAAACAAACCAACAAACCAATATTGAGAACGCAAACACCAAAACTCCCATTGTGAAATTCTGATTGACATTGCATTGACACTACAGATAAATTTGGGGAGCATGGACATCTTTATTATTGAGTCTTCCAAAACATGAACAGGACATATTTCTCCAATTATTTGGTTCTACCTTAATATAGTTTGATAAAGTTTTATAGTTTTCTCCCTAAAAGAATCTTACACATCTTATTGTAAAATTTATTTTTAGACATTTTATATTGTGTGATGCTAATGGAAATGGTATCTTTTTGGTTGTATTTTCTAAGTATTTGTATAAAAATACTTCTCACTATATTTGATTTCTTTTCTTGAGCAACCTTGCTAAACTGTTATAAATTCTGATTATTTTTGTAGATTCTTTTGAATTTTCTACATGGGCAATCATATTTATCTACAAATAAAAACAGTTTTCTTTCTTCCTTTTCATTTCTTATACTTCCCTCACCCCCATCTTTCTTTAGTGGCTAGGACATCAAGACACTATTGAATATAAGTAGTTCCAGTGAGTACCCTTATCTTATTCCTTATCTTAAAGGGAACATTTTTAGTATTTGATGTTATAACATTACTTTTTTTGTACATTTTAAAAATCAGGTTAAAGATGTCCTCTTTAGTTTTTTTTTTTTTTGAGGGCAGTGTCACTGGCCCTCATATGTGGGACCCAAACCGGGGCTGCTGGCTTCACAAGCCAGCACTTAACCACCGCGCCACTTGGCCAGCCCTCCTCTTTAGTTTTTAACATAAATGGGTTTTAGATTTTATATAACTCTTTTTCTGCATCTAGAGATGATGATAATTTTTCCCTTTAATTTGTTAATGTGGTAAATTATATTACTTGACATATAATGACAAACCATATTGCATATCTGGCATAAATTCAAATTTGTCATCATGTATTCTTTTTCAGCAATATAGTTTTGTTAATATTTTGCTTAAATTATTTTCATCTATTATCATGAGTGAAATTGGCCTGTGATTTTTTTTTTCCCATTCTGTCTTTAATCAGATTTTAGAGTCAAGATTATACTAGTCCCATAAAAATGAGCTGAAAAATAAACTGTCTTCTATACTCTGGAATAATTTTATAAAATTGAAATTCTTTGTTTATGCAAAGTTTGGTAGAACTTGCTTGTAAAACTGTCTGGGCCAAAGAATTGGGGAGGAAAGGACATTTTAAACTAGTGATTCAATTTATTTAACGTTTCTAGTGTTATTAAAACATTCAGTTTATTCATCAGCTAACTTAGGTCATTTACATTTTTCTAGAAATTGATCTGTTAATTCAAGGTTCCAAATTATTGGTGTAAAGTTTTTCATAAGTACTTCTATTAGTATTTTCAAAGAACCAACTCTTGGCTTTGTTATCCTATTAAATACTTGTTGTCTATTTCACTGATTTGTACTCATATTTCTTATTTATTTCCTAATTCTTTCTTTGAGTTTAATCTGCTATTTTTTTTCCTCTGTAATTAGTTTATTAATTATTTTGCCTCTTTATTTTTAGCATTTTGAACTTTAAATTTGCCTCTAAGGTATCGCTTATCTTCATTCTTCAAGTCTTGATATAGATGTGGTTTTAGTTTTTTGTGGGTTTTTTTATGTGTTTTTATTCAGTTGTAGAAATGTTTTAATTTCAACTGTAATTTTTTCTGTGATTCATGGGTTATGTAGTAGTCATTTTTTCATTTCATTAAGTCATTTCATATTTTCCAAACTTTTGAGAGTTTTAAAAAGTTATTTTTGCCATTGTAGTCACTGGATATCATATCAAAGTTGTTGAGCCTTTTTTCTCATTCCATTATTTTGGGGGGTGGTGTTTTATTGTCATACACTCAGCTTCTATTATTTAAGGCTACCTTAGAAAATTTAACATTCACATTTAACTTAGCAAAGCCTAAATTAGCAGTATCTTTATTCTCTTCTAGAGCAATACAAAAACCTCAGAACACTAATTCTAGTAACTTTTCTTTTTATTTCTATATTATTCTAGCCAAGTATCTTCTTTCCATCTTGTTACTGTTATTGTTTTATTTAGTCCATGTTTGTCTAAAATAATACCACGTTCTTTGCTCTTAATTTCTGTGAAGCTACCAGGTTGAGGTAATCAGTTATGACAAACTGAAAGTAACAATCAAGTGTTTCCTATTTACTGAGATAGTGTAAGCAAGAGGCACAAATAGGCACCAGATCCCCAATGCTCCATTCTTCCCCACAGAACAGCTCAGGGCAAGGGTTAGACAATCAGGCGATGGAGGGGAATCATCTCACCACCAAGGGCTCTGAACAAAAGACCACTGACATTTTATGGACCTGGGGGAAGGAGGGAGAGAGAGAGAGAGAAGAGAGAGAGAGAAAGAGAGGGTGGGGTGCTAGAAGTAGAACTGAGTCAGAATGGACAAAATTGTCTTAGTGAAGACCCTCGATAAGGAGGCCTTTGAATGGAGGTGTAAGGGCTACTAATGCAGATGTGTGCATGAGTCTAGCTGGCCCAGAGGGCCTGTGTCCTTGACTGCAACTGCCTCTGGAAAACTATACTGTACTGGCTGTGCAGCAAGCCTGGTGCGGGGAGGACAGCTTTCCCTCATGAGGCCTGCCAGGCAAAGCCTTTGTAATTGCCTGTAGCTGGGCCTGAAAGATCACACACAGGTTTTTGTAAAGCCAGACTCTTCATTTCTTCTTGTCTATTAGTCTTCCCTCTAGGATCATTTAATTTTGTCAGGAGTACACATTTACAGATTTCCCTTAGTGAAGGTCTGCTAGTACTAAACTCTCAGTTTTTGTTTTTCTGAAAATATCCTCAATTTTTTCTTGTTCTTGAAAGACATTTTTGCTGAGTATAGAACTTTTAGGTTGATAATTGTTGTCTTACCAAGTTAAAGCTATCGTTCCAGTGTCTTCTGGCTTGCACTGTTGCTGTTATTTAGAGTTAGCTGTTATTAATTGTTGCTCCTTTTTAGGATAATCTCTTCCCTCTTGCTTCCAAGATCTTCTCTTTGTCTCTTGTGGTCTGTAGTTTCTCTAGAATAAGTCAACGTAGATTTCTTTTTTATTTATTCTGATTGGAATTCACTGGGTTTATTGATTCTGTGGTTTGATATATTTTATTACTTCTGGAAATTTTTCATTGATTCTTTCTTCTGATAAGTTTTTATTCCAATTTCTCTTTTTGGAATCCTGACAAAACCTATATTAGATGATATAAGTCTTGCATATTTCTTAACCTCTCATCCAAATTTTCTGTATATTTTTCTTTTTGTGCTAAATGCTCATTAATTTCTTCACTATTATCTTTCAGTTCATGAATTCTCTCATCTGAAGTTAAACTGATTCTCTAATTTTTAAATTTCACTTAATATAGCTTACATTTCTAGAAGTTTTATTTGGTTCTTTTTACAATATGCTTGTTCAATTTTTATAGTAGTTTGTTCTCTATTCTATTTTCAATCCCTTCTTTTACTTTCTTAAACATAATGGACATTGTTTAAAAAATTCTCAATCTAAAAATTCCAATATCAGAGGGCAATTGTAGGTTAATTCTGCTATTTTCTTTTTTGGTTTGCTCCACCCCAGAATGCTATGGGTCCTGTTTTCGTTTTTATATTTTTTACTTTTAACTGTGAGTGTATATTTCTTATAATGTTACCTGTGGGAATTTCTTTGAACCCTCCACTCAGCACTTATTCAATAACGGTAACTTTCCTTGTGGTCCTTGAAGTTATTTTTAGTTTACCATTTATTGAGGTATAATTTCGGGGGTCCCAATTTTATTGGGGTTTTGTAGTATCCCTAATGTGGCAGGGTCTGAGATTTGTCTATAGTCCCCTGAGCCATGAAAAGCTGTGAAAATGGAATTTAAGTTCACATTCTTCAAATTTTCTCAAAGAGAAAGATGGTTTAATGTTGTGCACTCTCTTCATGCCTTCACTTAGTTTTTTTCTGTCTAATATTCTTTACGTTTTAACCAGTTAGTTCATATATTTAAGAAAGTGTTTCTTAGACGTTATTCAGCATTTTTAGTTTGCAGTGTAAGGATCAGTATTAGTCTACAACCTTGCCAGAAATGAAAGACTTTCCTGTGTCCTTCAATCCTTTTAATTATTACCATTAATAAAACTGATATTTTGTCTTTACATGTATATTAGACCACTTGATATCTAGTTACATGTATATTAGACCGCATATATGTTAGTTCACAACTCTTAGATGAGCCACTCTGGTGTCTGTTTTCCTTAATTTGCAAAAATTAATTTGCATTAATTCTTGACAATGAGTTTATTATTTATTTATTTATTGCATTTTTTGGTGTATCTTATAATTTCTTATTGAATACTGTACATTGAGGGCAGAAGAATAGTAGATTGTCCCAGAGTGGATGGAAATCAATATTTTTGCTCTAAAGGACCTTGTGAATATCATTTAGTCTCTCTGAGCCTCAATGCTATTATCAGCAAAATGTAAATAAGCCCCAACTTCATAAAAATATTATGTGAAATACATTAAAACATAAATATAAAATAGTATTATCATTTCTCTGCTGATAGACCCTTGTACTTACTCATGCTCAATATGGCAATGGGATTATACATACTTGCTTTTCTTTTTCCCCCTAAATGGTGACATCCTTTTAATTGTAAATTCCAACTTAGTTTAAATATCCTAATAAAAGTACAAATTATAAAGCCAAACGTCTTCATACATTCAACTATGACCATCCTATAATTGTGCATTCCTCTACTCCTTCAATAAATAACAAAAACCAAAAATTAGTGTCACTGTATTTGATTTAATGTTCATAAATACACACATAAAAATTGGAGATCTTCCAAAGATTTACCCAGTATTTACTTTCAAAATAGAAACAATATTTTTTATACGTGGTACAAAGAAATGTCCTCACTATGATTCCTACTCTATGTTGATTCTATGCTGGGATTGGAATCATTACTTATTCTAAAAACAGAGAATTTGGAAACTATCCAAAAAGATAATAATAGATACTGTGAAAAAGTGTGTGCTTTGAAAATGGATCAGAGGAAATTGTTAGGTGAAGAAGGGTTTCTTGAAGCTGAAGGCCCAGGATTTCTGGCCTGAAAGGGCAAAAATGCCTTCTTTCCTTTTCTTGTTAGGATCTGGGCAACATTTCTTCCATGTCTGCAATGACGTAAGAAACAACAGCCCAAACAGCGGCAGCAACATTCATCTGCTTTGGATCCATGACAGTAATGGTGTCTCCACGGGAGTGATGGAAGGAGAAATACTTATATAAGTCATCAAGTAGACTGGCTCCTGGGAAGAAAAGAGGAAGAATTCTTAATGAAGTATTTTGACAAACACTGCTGAATAGCATTGCCACTCATTTCTACTTCATTCTTGCCTGCAAGGCAATAGACTAAACAATTACTATTGGAATGCATAAAATGGGCCCAGAAGGTTCTGAAGGATGAATAATATGAGACAATGAAGATTCCCTGAGGCTCTGATCCATGGCTGAAACTAGAAAAAAGCTTCACTAGGGTGAGAAGAAAGTTCTAAGTGGGCAGGAGATTCCTGCTGATGCCCTTGGAGGTTGCCAGGGAATTTGATGGGAAGTAAAGGAATGATTTGAGAGGGAAAATGAGTAAAGGAGTGTTGACCTTCTTTTGTATGCAGGAAGGTACATAATTGGCACTCTTGCAGATACATTTTTTATAAATATGAAGACATTTGTATCAGCTACTTAAACAAATAAAGGTTTGTTTCCCTCTCTTAGCAGTAAGTCCAGAAGGAGGAGGTGCAAAGCTTGTTCATTGTGTTAGCAATATTTTCGAAATCCAAGCTTCTTCTGTCTTTCCACTCTGCTGTTTTTAGTGTGGGTTCTTTGTCCCATGTAGCTTCAAACTTCTTATCTACCTTTCATGTACCATTAGGGTATTCTCCTGACTCTTTTAGTAAATTAAAGTAAATTAAAGACTTTCATAGAACTCTCTCCTGGCCTGCCACTCATATCCCAGTAGTCAGAATGGTATCACATGGCCATTCCTTGCTGCAAGAGAGGCTGGGACAGTAACTATTCTGCCATTGTGGCCTATTTGTTTATTTACTGTTTTATTGTGAAATATACCATACACACATAAGACTGTGGAAAACATAAATGTATATTATCAAAGGTGACAATATAAAAAGTATGCATATGTCCAGAATTCATTGCAAGAAAGGTATTATCAGCTCCTCTGAAACCTGTTATATGAGCCAGTGCCCACCAGCCCCCTTTCTGCCACTTGCACGTGGTTTCCTCCCTTTGGGGTCACCATCCTTTTGTGATTCTGTGTATATATTTGCTTAATATATTTTAATATATAAAAATACATGATTGCTTTACATATATAATTTATATACTGCAGATATGTTTCTGTGACTTGCTTTTTGTACTCAAATAATCGTTTTCTGTTGATATATGCTGCTATCAACATTCTCTAGGATCTAAATGTAGGGCTGAAATTGCTGGGTTATAGAGTATAAGTGTGTTTAATTTTATCAGGCAATTCCAAAATGTTTTCCTTTTCAATTTATATTTGTACTGTCACTATATGAGACCTTCTCTTGCTTCCCATCCTCTCTAGCACTAGGTATTGTCAAGCTAATTTTGGCTAATCTGGTGGGTGTGAAATAGCATCTCACTATGGTTTTAATTTTAATTTTAAAAATTATTACTGGGATTAGACATGTTTCATATATGTATTTTTTGGTCATTTATGTTTTCTCTTTTGTGAAATGCCTATTTGTGCCTTTTGCCCATTTTTCAATTGATTTGTTTGTCTTTTCTTATTGATTTGTAGTTCTTGATATATTTTACACACTAATCTATTGTTGGTAGCATGTATACATCATTTCCAAATTTATGGCTCTCTTTTCTCTGTTTATTTTGTGTTTTGATGAATAGCTATTCTTACTTTGTTATAGTTGAATTTATGAATTTTTTATGATTTTTACTTTTTACATGTTGTTTAAAAAACCCTTCCCTACCCTAATACCATAAAAATACTCTCTGATGTACTAAAACTTTTAAAGTTTTGCTTTTCATTTTTAAGTTCTTTATCCACTTAGAATTGAAATTGATTTTTGTGTACAGTAGGCTTTATTTTTCTTTTTCATTTGTCTCAGCAAAATTTATTGACTTAGTATATCCTCTTTCTCCGCGGATCTGCAGTGTCAATTTTGCCATATATCAAGTTTCCTTATATGTGTGGGTGTATTTTGGAGCTTTCTAATTCTGTTCCACTGGTCTACTTGTCTATTCCTTTGACAATAACACAGTGTTTTAATTACTGTTGCTTTCTAATCCTTGTTTTCTGGCAGGGCAAATTCCCTTATCTTCTCCTCTTCCTTCTTTAGAAGAAGTATCTTATTATTCCTGACCCTTGCTCTTCTAGATAAAGTTTACAATTATTTTAAAATATTACAAAAATATTTTTGGATTTTGATGGGAATTGTGTTAATCTACATATCAATTTGAGGAAAACTAATATCTTTAATTAGGATATTGTCTTTTTATTCATGAAAATGGTATGTAAATAAGTGTTTCTGTTTATTTAGATCTTCTATAATGTCTTTAAAGTTTTGTAATATAGTTTTGCATACCTTTTGTTAGTTTTCTTGCCTCCATGGCTTATACTTTTTGTTGCTAACTATATTATACATTTTTTTTTAAATTAGCATTTTTTGTTTGTAGCTGTCCAATTTTAGCATTAAAGTTATCTCTGATTCACAAATTGTCAAGTGTTCCTTTATTTTCCTACACTCTGGAATAGTTTTTATAAGATTAGAATGATCCATTTCCTGGTTATTTTGTAGAACTTACAAAACCATCTAAGTCTGATGCTTTCTTAATGGTAAAAAAACTAATGATTCAATATCTTTATTGGCTATTAGGCTATTCAAGTTATGTATTTCTTCTTGAATTAAGGTTGGGAACACATGTTTCTAGGAATTTTTGTTTTGCCCAAATATTCAAAATAATCATCATTAAGTGGTAAATAGTAACCTGTTTTTATCATTTTTCAATGTCTGCAGCATCTATAGGGATGCTCTTTTCATTCCTGATATTGGCTGCTGGTGTCTTCTCTCTCTCTCTCTCTCTCTTTTGTTCATCAATCTTGCCAGTAGTTTGTCAGTTGTACTAGTCTTTTGCACAAAAAAAGAAGAAAAATTTTTTTGATACTCTCTATTGTATAGTAATTTTTTCTCTCATTGATTTCTGCTTATATTTCTATGATTTCCCTCCTTCTTTCTTTAAGTTTATTCACTTTTCTAACTTCCTGAGATGAATGCTCAGTCTACTTTGTAGACTTTCTTTATCTCTACCATAAGAAGTAAAGCTACAATCTTCCCCTTGATACAGCTTTACTATGGATATCCTGTCAGTTCTGATGAGTATTTTCATGATCATTCAGTTTTAAATATTTACTGATTCCTACTTTGATTGTTATTTGATTCATGTGTTAGAATGTGTTTTTTAATTTTCAAAAGTATGGGGTTTCCCTAGTTATTTTTTTATTATTGATTTCTAATTTAACTGTTAGAGAATGTGAGTTGTATGATATAGATTCTTGGAATTTTGTTGAGATTTTCTGTTTGGCATTTTGTATGATTCAGTTTTACAAATGTTCTATGTTTTGAAATGAATGTGTTTTCAGTGTACTGCATATGTCCATTAGATCAAGCTTGTTAATTGTGTTTTTTAAATCTTTTAACTCCTTACTGATTTATTGTCTATTTGATCTATCAATTTTGAAAGGAGATTTGTGAAAATGTCCCTTTGTGATTTTGTATGTATTAATTTTTCTTACAGTTCTGACAATTTCTTTTTTTACATATATCAAAGTTATGCTATTAGGGGCACTAAATTTAGAATTATATCTTCCTGGTAAATTGAACATCTTTATTAATATGTAGTTTTCCTCTTCATTTGTAGTAATGCTCTTTGTCTTGAAGTCCAGTTTTTCCTAATATTCAATACAGCCACTCCCACTTAACCTAGTATGTCTTTACCTACCATTTTAGTTGCAGTCTTCCTCTGTCCTTATATTTCTACGGGTTTCTCTTATAAATGGTTTAAAATTGAATTTTAAAAACTTAGTCTAAAAATCTTTGACTTTTAACTGGAGAGTATACATAATTTATGTATATAGTGATTATTATTAAGTTGGATTCATTTATAGGATCTTAGTTTTTGCTTTCGATTTGTTCATTTTGTTTTCTAGGTTTGTTTTTTTCCCTGTCTTTCTTGACTTTTTTTATTTGATCCTTTTTTCCTCCTCTCATTTCTTCTTTTTCCCCTCCCACTTTATTAGTTTGAAAGTTATACACTTTGTTTCAATTCTACCAGTGGACACTTTAGAAATCATGGCTCACATATTCATCTTAATAAATCTAAAGTGAATCAATATCTTATATAAGGACACTAGGGACCCATGTTTTGTCTCCTGTACCACATGCACTCACTGCTTATTAAACACACATTCTAGAAAAACAGGGATTGGCTGAGAACTTCAGACAAAATCTAGGCTCCAGGATTTTTTTATTCCTATGGATTCTCATGTTATCATTTTTTTTTTTTAAATTGGGGAATTGGGGGAGGGGAATTGTGTCGGGGAATTGGGGAAGGGAGCCAGCCCAGTTGTTGTCCTTCAATATTCATTGTGGAGGGCGCCAGTTGCCATCTGGCTGCCCATCTGCAGCTTGCAGCCTCTAAGCAAAAGGTGCGGTGTTCAATCTTAGTTGCAGGTGGGCGTAGCCACGGTCCCATGTGGGAGTCTAACCAGCAGTCTTGTTGTTAAGAGTGCAGGCTCTATCCACTGAGCCATTGGGGTGGCAGCTCAGATCAAAGTGCCTAGTTCAGTCTTAGTTTCGGGCGGGCATAGCCCACCATCAAACATGTAGTCTTGTTATTAGGAACACATGCTCTCACCTGCTGAGCCATCTTGCCACCTATTGGCAACTCGGCGGCAGCCCAGCTTGGGCGCAGTGTCACTGGCCCATGTGGGAATTGAATTGGCAGCCCTGTTGTTCAGAGCTCGCGCTCTTAAGCTAACTCTTAACCAACTGAGCCACTCAGCCGGCCCTATCATTTTTTTTTTACCTCTAAGGAATTCTCTTACTTTGCTTCCTGCTAGACTATGGCAGGGATATATCTATGAACTTCTGGTCTACCACATTGCCCGATCTCTCTTCTCCCAATCCTCTAATTCCTGTCCTGTGTACTAGATACTTCATTGTTCTCGAGCCCTTTTTTTTGCCTCAGGATGCTGTCTAAATTTTCTCTACCACAACCCAAGTTTTAAAAACTTTGTGCCAAGGTTTGCCCCTACCTATCCTCCATACTCCTTGCTCTGGCGCAGAATTTGGATTTACCTCTATTCATTCATATTTCACACTAAGTTCAGCCATACTGCTATTAAACATAACACAAGCCAGTGCTATTAAACACAACACAAGCCAATGGGGCAAAAAGGAAGTGTAAAGTAAAGCTCAATTATCAACCTTGTCAATTAACGGTTCCAATGCCTGTCAGCAAATATCCAAAACAGGGTGTATTAAGCTACCAAAATACTGTCAAACCCTTCACACATGTTGAGGAGGGTTCTTGCTCTTCACTGATTTTTCTTTCTAAATGAGGAAAATATGTTTTCTGTTAGCCCAGTAGCTCAGAAAGGGCGGGATCTCACCATCACTCTGTGGGTGGGTTAGAGCCAAGGTCTACAAATATTCAGAAGGTTCAATCCAATTCAGTTGGGTAATCACATGAGTTCCTACAATATTCTAGGCAGTAGGCTAAGGACTGAGGTGGACATAAAGGTGAACAAGACACAGTCTCTACTCTCAGAAGCTTATTCTTCAGTAGAGGCAGAGAAAATGTGTCCACATAGTAATAACCACAGTCAGAATATACTGAGTACTATCAGGGAAGGCCAAAGAAATGGCGCCTCGGTCATGTACTTAGACCCCTGGACTAGGTCTTCTTGCTGGGTGCTCTCCATACTTCTCTTATCATAACTTTCTCCATCCTTGGTTATAATTGATTGTTTCAACTCTGTTTTTCCTACTATGCTGTAAACTCCCTGAAGGCAAGGACTGCGTTTTGTTCCCCACGTTGTCACCAGTGCCTATAACGTAGCACCAAATAGAAGATGAATGCATGTTTGTTGAGTGAATGAATGAAATCAGCAAATTTTATGAATAAATTGGGCCTTGAGAGCACTGTGTCATTCGGAGTTCTTGTAGTAAACAGATGGAACACTACAGGAAAGTAGCTTGGAGAATTTAATGAAAGAATTATTTACAAAGAGTAGTTAGGGTTAAATAAAAGCAATAAGAGATGCTGAAGTGCCCCTGGGCAAGCAAGAAGGAGATCCATTACCACTGGTAGGTCGAAAAGGGCAAAGAAGAAAGCAGCTATAGCTGCAGTTATAGCTGTGGGAGAGGGTCACCAGAGGATCTGTGTGTCTAGAAGCCAGGGGATCATCAGTCCCCTGCTGTGCCTCCCATCTCCTACGGGGTCTCCCCTTGGCAAAAACCCAATCATAAATCAGAGGGCAAGTGTGACTTGTTAATGCAGTCTATAACAGTTAGCCTCCAGGGGCATTGTATAGGTAGAGAAAGGCAAGGAATGATATGGAGTGGTAACAGAGAATAACCAGTGCAAGTTCTTAGGAGAGCCACAGACAGGGATGGGGCACAGACATTCCAGGTGAATAGCGTATGTGAATATTCCGGTTTGGGTGACATAGGGGGGTCACTTGGGTTAACTGTTGGCTGATTATGTTGGCAACCAACTGTGGAAGGTCCTAAATATAAGGCTGAAAACAGACTAAATGTAAATGGGGAGCTCTTGGGAGCCAGTAGGCCGGAAGGTGGGGAGACTGGAACTGCTCCTTAGGGAATTACTCCAGAAAAATATGGAGGTAGATTTGTGTGAATGACCACGGAGGTGAGGAGACAGCTGGGGAAGACAGTCTGGGGTACAGGTGACAAAGACCAGGACCAGATAATGACATTCCAGCCTCTAAAATTCTCTGGAAAGCACATGGATGACCATAACCAAACTTCCCAATGGAAATGCCAAAAGTCCTTTTTAAAACCAGAAGACTATACCATAGCACACAACCAGGGGAGACAAATCTATGTGTTTACCTTTGGTAGTAGCTGGAAGCATTTAAACAGAAACCATTACATTTTAGAATTAGTTGAAGCTGGTGGGGACCATATGCTTTCTGGATCCCAGAGAATATCAGGTGGATGTCAAATTCATGTACAAATTAAGGACAAAATCAAGGAGTTCAAAGAATGGAAGTCACCAAGGGTGGATGGAAGATGAATCAGAATTGTGGATGTCAGAAACAGGAAAGGACATTTCATTCCAGCAGACAGAGTGCGGCTCTCTGGGGGCTGTTTTCCTCCCATTCCAAGCTTCCTAAAGATACTGCCTGGTAGCTCCAAATTCCATATTAAAAAATAAAGGCAAGAAATATTGTGCAAGCCCTCCTCAGGCCTCTGAAATTTCCTTTCTGTCTTAGACTGAAAGAATTTGACTGCCAGATGGGTGGGAATTTGGCTGCTTCCCCTTAGAATTAGTGACTTAAGGAAGGCATTTTCTCAGAGATCACTGAAGTTCCTGTGAACATATTACAAAACTAAAACAACTCCAGAAAATTCGATATCACCAGTGAGAATGCTGATAACCACGGGAGATAGCAAGGTGGGCCTTTTGGCTGCTTTGCAGCGTTTTCTCTGTGAGTCCAAGGAGACATTTTAGCAGTGACAGTTACTGATCTAAAAGACCAGCGCTGAGGGAGAGCCTGCATTTCAATTTCTGAGAGCACCTGACATCCAGAGTGGGGTGAATATTAACTATCCCTAGGGATAAACTGAACAGTGTCTTTTGACAGGTTTATGAGCTCTGAACAGAGAATCATCAAAAGCGTGTTAGAAACAGAAAGCTGGCAAGAAGAAGCCTGCTCTGAAGACCCAAATTTACCCCCTGGAAACAAACTACAGCTTTATTAGAGCAGTTCACTGTTAGAAAATTATTTCTAAGGGAGGTTTAGAATTTAAGAATGGGAGGACATATCCTTAGCATGTCAGCCAAGGAGAAGTTGGACCTAGGCAGGGAAATACAGCTGAGAGAGGATAGGCTAGGTTCAAATTCACTTTTCTTCTAAATAACTAGGTAACTTTGGACAAATCATGGAAGGCCATTTAGCCCTAGTTTCCTCACTCATGAAATAGGGCTAATGTTACTCAACTTTCAAGATATTGGTGAGGATTCATAGGCGCTCGATTAATACTTTATTATAGATTAGATATATAACCTCAAGGATGATCCAACATAGCCATAACAGCATGATCAATTAATTACAACTTGAAGGGCTTAAAATTCTAATTGAACAAATCCAAGTTCTGATGATTGTTCTTGAAGATGGGGACAGTTGGACCAGGAGGTCTATTCTGTATGACCTTGTCTTGACCCTGGTTTGGATTATTTTTCCTTCTGCTCCTTTCCTCCCCCCTTCTTCCCTCTCCTCTCTAAATCTTTTTTGTAAACATTCATTTCAGAAAATATTTTCCAGCTGTGTGACTGGGTGACGATGGTCCAATGAATATTGTAAGAAATATCCAACCTGCCCTATACTGTTCTCAGCAGATTACAGTTTTCACAGAGATCCCAATACCAATAGTGGTCTGTGTGTTATATGGGAACAAGACTGAATACCTGCTACTTCCTGGAGAGATGGATGGGTGCATAACACGGGATTCTCATAGCCCCATTATTGTAGGTTGACTCTTATTCATATGTCACCTGTGGATTTTCCTGTACACAAATTAAGTAATTTGTATTATGTGAAGTTTTTAGGAGAAATTTGAAAGCTTTGAAAGTTTACACTGAAGTCTGTTATTTCAGTGCATACATTGGCTGCTGCAATGTTGCATGAAGAATGCACTCACAGGCAAGCAGCTGTGGAAAATCCATTTCTCCTTTATAAACAGATCTTGAACAGTCTGAGGTATGCAATGTAATTGCAATGGAATGTATTACAGACATTCCCTTGATCATAATAATTATGGAGTTACAGAAGAACATGATGGTCTTAACTTATACCCTGTAAGAAAAACTTAGTCTCCCTAGGATCTATTAAATCTAAAAAATGCATTTAAAATTTAATTAAAATTATTTCTTTCAGCAACATTATAAAATAAAAAGACATTACCAAAACAATTAGAAAATCCATTTATGAAATTTGTAGACATTTAATCTCTTTTCAAAACGGGAAGTTTTATCCCTACTGTAATAAATCTCATTGAAAATTAGAGTGAGAGGCAGCTAATTAATAGCTTCATAAACCATAGTTCTCCAGAAGAGAAATCAACTTATAAGAGGGAAAGAAAAACAACAACAGTAAAACAAACAAAAGGAAAGGACAGGAAATGAAAATCCATCCATGATGAAAACTCCATGAAAAACATTATAATTTTAGATTCAAAACTCTCAATTTACCCAAGAATCTTCAAGCCTATGCTAAAAAGTTTCAGGTGTGTCATTAGGCTTCTGCATCTTCTATCTCTTTGGAAAGCTTGGAGTAGGATAATTTGCTGGGATTATTTTTACTACATAGCTTATGTCAACACTAACATACCTGAAGGACCTCCAGTTTACATGTATCTAAGCTCTTTGATAATGACTCATCTTTCCATAAAGTTGAAGAACTTATGGCAGTAGTATGACGAACTCATCACTACTACTGGGTTGTCAAAAAAGTCATGATGCATTTTAGCAATGAAAAACATAGAAAAATAAGTCATGACTTGTCCAACAACCCAATACTTGAAGATGGTACTACAGACTCTCCAAATGTGGGACTAACAAGAAGAATACTATTTTGTTGAGTGCTTCCTGTGTGTCTACGACTTTCTGGAGATCATTTTAATTCTTCCAGTGACCCCACAGGAAAGTGATTGCATGTTATTAACAAATAGAAAAATAGATTAAACTTGTCTAAAGTTATAGAGACAGGATTCCCAGGTGTCTCTGATCTAAAAACCATGTTCCTAACCAGTTTTCTGTACCTTTTCTCACTGCCTTATCCCAGGAAATCCATAAGTACTTTCTCCTCAATGGAAAACCATTTGCTGCTCTGGTCCCCTATCTCCATTTATACCTCATGACAAGGAGATAAAAATTTGAATTGGAGGCATCTTGGCCATGAAACAGAATAAAGGCTTGGATTATGTTCATATAGTGGGCTCAGACAGCCTGGAACTATCTCTCAGAAGATGGAACAGCAGAGCCCTACCCTGCTCAGGCTGGGCAACACTGCAGGGCCTGCCAATGTTCCTGGGGGTCCCTAGCCATTTTATCCAAAATCGCCTCCTTCTCTCTGATCACTTGTTATTCCACTTACACTGCTTTTTTTTCTTTTTCATAGCAATATCTACTACCTAAAGCTATATTATTCTTGTAATGCTTTTATTATTTGTTGCCTATCTATCCCATTAAAATGCAAGCTCCATAAAAGCAGGGACTTTGTCTTTGTCACCCCAGTCCCCAATGCCTGGAGCATAGTATATGTTCAATAAATATCTGTTGAAACACTGAATGAATAAATGAAAGAGTTATTAAATATCTAATTGGACAAAAGCAAAAATGAATACTGGCTTCATTCTCCCTTTCACAGCAACTTTTGGTAAATGAATCCTATTTTACTCTCTGCTCCTGCCTTGGAGAATGACAAGTAGGTTCTCTTTACCAAAAACATGGGATATTTCATATGTAAGCTGAGATCCAAATGTTCTATTATGTACTATGCAATAAGTTCCTATACCTTTCACCACTGTTATGGGAATTATCCACAGCTTGAAAATAAGGCAAAAAGGTGGGCAGCACATCCTTTTAATGTCATTCAGTTAGTTGTAAAGTCCACTCAAAGATTCCTAGGAGAATGTACTTAGATTGACTCACTGCTTACTATTGATTAAAGGTCCTAGACTTAGTCACGTAACATGTTAACCCATAGGTTTTTGTCTAGTAAAGGTGAAAATGATTTCTGTCCCAGAGAACAGATAATCCCAAAGGTTAGTTGGCCTCTAAGACATTAACCAGCTTCTATGTAATCTAGCAATCTTATCCTAATATTTCTTTATTAAATTAAATAAACTTAGTTTCTCAAACGCTCTGTACATTAGTATTAACATCTTACTGATTCTGTCACTAATTAATTGAAAAAATTATATGACATGTTAATTTTATATTTATATAAAAAGCATGATTTTACCTTTTAGAAAATTGTAATTCAATACCTCTCACCTACAAACTTTAAAGAACAATCACATTTATATTTCTTCTCAAAAATTAAGTGATTCACAAAGCCACCCTCTATGATTTCATCCAGGATTACACTAATAAGCAAGAACACTGAGCAAACTGGCCACCAACAGAGGGCTGGCCTTCTTCCTTTTCCCTGTATGGGAGTGGATGTTCTCCAAGTCTGAAAAGGATTGGGAGGAGGATAAATATAAATTTTATACACATACATAGACACACATATGTAAATATAAAAGTATGCATATTTAAATATATATGTATATACATCTATATACATATGTATGTATATATACTTACATGTATGTGTGTGTGTGTGTGTATCTGTGTCTGTGTGTGTATAATATTGGGTCTATCGTCAACACCTACCTACCCCTTAATATCCTATTTCTCTCTTGACTTGACTCACGCCTTTCACATAGGAGTCATGAATTTACGTTTTAGAAAATTATAATTTAATACCACCCAGCTGCAAACTTTAAAAGAACAATCACATTCATATGCGGAAGGCACTGTAACTTTGAGTTTATAATTTCATGTGTGTGCATGTGTATTCATAGCTTCATATAGAGCTATACAGAAACACACACCATTCTCGCCTTTCATCTGGTTTTGCAACACAACCTAATATTGACACTTTTTCTGAGAGGGGTAATTTTGAATCTTACTCATGTTTATATATCAGCCCCAATTTATTACTCTCCTTTTGTCCATACAGAACTAATTGCCTACTCCTCTTTTATGGCCTGATGTCAATAAAGTTCTCACCTATCTGAGCCAGTGTGACTCCTTGTAAATGCCTTTCTGCAGTTCTCACCACACCTGGGAAATGATGCTCACTAAGAAAACATCAGTAAAAATTGTTTCTGACAGAGCACACCGTGAGATATTCAATGCATATGCGTCTTTGACTTGAAAAGACTGTAATGATTGTTTCCAGTGTGGAAAGCCTTAAAGTCATCATGGTTTTGCTATAATTGTGTTCCAACGGACAGACTTTGATTTCTGGCTACAGATACAAAAAAGTTACGAAAGTGTTGTGCAGTAGAAGGCAGGTGTTAATAGATGTAAACCTTTGTATCTGCTTGCCGCCGCCTCCCATTCTTTTGGCAAGCAAAGACAGAAAGGACTGAACCAGTTGGATGTATTACCTGGACATGCTGTTCTAAATCTGCTTCCCATATTCAATAGTGATAATTCTGCAAGGCTGGTTAGCAGAAGTATTGCAGGAATGCCTGGGTGATGTGGTAGAACTGGAGACCCAGTTTTGTCACCCATTGTTAAATGATTATGGCAGTGGAGGCCAGTGAGTGATAGGATTATTTCATTCATGAGAGACACCACAAGGGAGACTATGAACCTCTCTTACTAGCGATTCTCATTTCCACATGGCCAGGCCAATGGATTATAGAATCCAAAGTTGATTATTAAGCACTTAAACACATAGTTAATAAGGGAAAAGAGATCATGGCTTTTGTAAGAGGAAGCCTTGGCTTGTTTTTACAATCTTTAAAAAGATGAAAGAATGTTGTAAACAAAGAGAAGGGAGGTGTTTTACCTATTCAAAGAAATTTGCTTAGACTATACTGACAGTTAAAAAGGCTAAGTTGCTGTGGGACTGAAGGGGATGCTTTGCTGTGGATGGGGAACTAACCGGCTACGAGATAAAGAACAGGCACAATAGGTATTTCTCTATTAGGAGATCCACCTGAGGCTGGTATTATTTGGATAGTCTTAAGAACCTATAAAGGCTCTCCCTGTTACACTGTGGAGCTCCATTACCCACCACCTCCACCCCACAATAAGTAGGACAGGCTAAAATTGTCCCTTTGAAGGGATCTAGCATAATTCACAGCTGATTAAGCCACACTGGGTTACAAATAGAAATGAGGCTATTTTGAGAGGGTGCACCCAATTGAAGATGGAGCAAAGTTAGACATTGACAATGGTGAAAAATTTGGTGAATGCCGGCTCAATTATTCTAATATACTTTCATTTTATTTATGCAAATAGTCCTTTTCTTTCTTATTCACCTGGCAGGTTCCTACTTGGCAGCTAAATGCAACTCCTTTAATTGACTATCTGTTAAAGGGATGTGGGTTTCTTTTTTTTTAACTCAAACCTTCTAAAATATGACCTTCTAAAAATCATTATGCAGCAAGGGAAAAATAAGCTAAACATGAAAAGCTTTGTGAATTCCCAAACAAAGGAAACTAATATATAAGAAAGAGCCTGGGAAATGAATATACTTTTAATGCAAACACATTTCAGTTAAACTAAAACATCAGTTCAAGGAATATCCATTAAATGCCAACATTCATGAAAAGATTCTGGCCCATGGCAATGCATTTATAGGGAATGGACAAGTCTGAGATGCAAATTTAACATTTAAATGTAGCTAAATTCCCAATGCTATTATGGTTGACCCTCATTAATGTAATTTTTTGGACAATCCTTGTAATGAAGAAACAGTGATTATTCTCAGTAGCCACCCAAAATATAATTACAGTACATTTGATTAAATGCTTTTGTGGTGAGATAAACTGCAATTTACACATTTCTGTGTGTTCTTTAAAAAAAAAAAAGGCCTGATGGTGATAAAGGAGCTAATGCTACTTTGTGGGGTAACATGTCATTAGCTGTTCCATCATTTATACTCAAACTACAGAATTACGGGGTAAAGTAAATGATGCATGAGATTTGCTGCTACATACCCTGAAATAGTTTCCAGCACAGAGTTTATAAATAACACCAGGAGCTATGCTGTTTCACCTCCTGAGTCATTTTTCTTAAAGCCTTTAGAATTTTTGACAAAAGGTGGAAAGGAAAGTAAACTGCCCTTAACTAATTAAACCAGTAAGAAGACCTCATTATGAAGGACATGGAACATGAAGCATGAATTATTTCTTGTTTATTTTCATACTGCTCAGAAATAATCTTCCAGTTGCTGTAAATAGGTTAAATAATTACTCAGGATGATCTTGGCTACGTTTGCAATGCATTCTCCTTGCACTCATTGCTGCATAGCAAGGCAGCCACAAGGGATTCTGTCAAACATGACCTGTATATGAGGCTTTTGGAAAGGAGATCACATTCATTCATCTAATATCTGTTGAGCTCCTACTAAGTGCTAAGTACCTAGTTAGGCCTTGGGCGAACAATGCTGGGCCTAACTTACAGGTGTCTGCTCTCATGGAATTTCATGGAACTTTCAATCTAGTAGAGTGTATTTCTGTAGAAATGAGGTTGACTAGAAAATTAAAAATCACATCCAAAACTCCTTGGGACTGCAAAGATGAAGCTTAAAAAAGCCCCATTCTCCTCAAGTTTCTGATTTTAATGCAGAAAAGATCGTTTACATGAGCGTGTTAGAGAACAGCACAGGCTGTTACACACGGGGCATGGTACCGAGCCTGGGAAATAGCACTCCTACTTACTGCCTCTGGAGTATTGGTTATGTACAAGGACATATCGTTTAATGATGGAAAAGGTAACAGAATCATAACTGTGATCATAGCCAGGATTTACTAAGTACTTCTATGTGCCATGGCCTTAGCTAAACATTTGATATGCATTGTCTTACCAAATCCTCACAGTGATTCTATAATTATTATCATCCTCATTTTAAGATGAGTGAACTTAGGCTTAAAGGTTATGATGATGATGATTGTAA
The DNA here is from genome assembly GCA_033961575.1 of Aselliscus stoliczkanus. Taxonomy (NCBI): domain Eukaryota; kingdom Metazoa; phylum Chordata; class Mammalia; order Chiroptera; family Hipposideridae; genus Aselliscus; species Aselliscus stoliczkanus. The sequence goes on from CM066731.1 coordinate 34,719,008, forward strand.
GCAAAAGAGTCTGGTCAGTGGATCTGTAGACCTTTCGACCTTGTGGGAATTCCTCCTTTCATCTTAAAGATGAAGGTCCCTGGAGTGGGGAGTCTTGGCCTTGCAGAGTGGAGTTAAAGAAAGGGCAGTTCTATGAATCTGCCATCCTCAGGTGACTGACCCATGCCCACACCACCACCCATTTTTTTCTTTTTAGGGAACTTCTCACATGAACCTTTACTTTTTGAAATTCCTTCTATTAGATTTTATAATAGAACGTCTGACTTGTAGATTTTCAAAATTATATTCTTCCCTTGCTTCTAATTCACATGTTTGGTAATAGACATCTAGTCCCACTCTGCTGGTGAACCTCACTCTGTCTGTGGTCAGTGGATTGTTAGAATGGCTACTGCCCCTCCTAACTTTTTGGGTCACTTCTCTCTGGGGAGGAATGTCTTATCTTCTTGGAAGCTTCCCTTTCACAGAAATCAGAGCTGGGAAAGAACTTCTCTAGTCCAACCATCAGCCAATGTTTGAATCACTTTGTAACATTCCCAATATAGGGCTGTACAGCCTTTTCCTGAACATCTCTATTGACAGGAAACTCAGGACTTCCCATCCCAATTGCTCTTCAGTAATGCATTCATGTAACATGAGCTGAGGGGAAAGTTTTAAGTCAAGAACTATGATAGTGTGCCAAGCTTGAGGAGGCCCAACTAGGGGCACTAGGATATGCACAAGAGATAGAATATGAGGTCCAAAGTTCTATAAGAGCTCAGGGGTCAGAAGGGTCAATTGCACTTGTGATGCTCAATTAGACCAAGACAACCCATGCTAATCTCCAAATTCTTAGATTAACAAAAGGAATTCATAGTACTGTATAACCATGGGAAAGAGCTAGTTAACAGTAAGTACAAATATTGGTTATGCAAAAAAAAAATATTGCCTTCTTTTATACATAATTTACATGCTGTAAAATATACCCATTTTAAATGTACATTGGTCAAGTTTTGGTCAAGTTTTGACCAATGTACACATGTAAACTACAGCAGTCAAGATGTACAACATTTTCATCATTGCTAAAAAAGTTCCCTTGTGCCCCATTTTAGTCCATTCCTTCCCACCCTCAGCCTTAGGCAACCACTGATTTGCTTCTTGTCACTGTAAATTAAATTAAATTTGCCTTTCCTGGTCTTTCACATGAATGGAATTATACAACATGTAATGTTTTGTGTTTGGCTTCTTTCATTTAGCATGATTTTGGAACTCATTCTTACTGCTGTATAGGTTGTTTTCTTGTTTGTTTGTTTGTTTTTTGCCATTTTAGTGAGTGGGTGGCAATGTCTCATCTTGGTTTTAATTTGCATTTTCATTATGATTAATAATGTCAAGCATCTTTTCACATAATTATTGGGCATTCACGTATCTTCTTTGTGAATGTAGAGTTTGTTAGAATATTTTGCCCATTTTTGTTGATTTACAATTCCTTTGTCGGATATGTATATTATGAGCATTTTCTCATCTGTGGCTTACCTTCCCTTTTCTCAATGATGTCTTCCAAAGTCAGACACTTTTAATTTTGATGAAGTCTAATTTATCAATATTTTGTTTAGGGTTAATGTTTTCTGTAGTCTAAGAAATCTTTGCCTAACCTGAGGTCAAATATTTTTCTCCTATATTTGCTTCTAGAACTACTGTGATTTTAGATTTTACATTTAGGCTTATGATCCATTTTGAGTTAATTTTTATGTATGGTGTGAGGTAAAGGTTAAGATTTATCCCCACCCTCACGCCAAGGATACCTTTTGTTTCATTACTATTTGTCTTAAAGACTATCCTTTCTTCGTTAAATAACCTCGCACTTTTGTAAAAATTATATGTACATATATATTCTGTTTTATTGATCTGTCTATTGTTATGGCAATATACCACACTGCTTTGATTATAGATGTTTTAAAATCACATAGGGTAAGTCTTCTAGATTTTTTCTCCCTTTTCAAAATTGTTCTGAATATTCTAGGCTCATCATGTTTCCAAATAGATTTTAGAATTAGTTTATCATTTTGTAAAGTTTCATGGACTTTTTTATTGCAATTGCATAGATACTATCTATACACTTGGGGGAGAATTTTAGCATTATGTGCTGCTAAAGCGAACAATTTGGGGGAGAATGAACATCTTAACAATATTGAGTCTTTTATTCATAAACAGTATATCTCTCCATTAATCTAGGATCCTTTAAATTCTCTATTAGATGTGTTGTAATTTTCAACATATATATCTTATATGTATTTCTTAAATTTATTCCTGACTATTTCATATTCTTTGTTGCTATTCTTTTAAATTTTATTTTCCAATTGCTGTTTCTCTTGACTGAATATTCTCCTTGTTATGGGTCACATTTTCTTGCTTCTTCATATGTCTAATAAATTTTTGATTGGATGGTAGGCTTTGTAAATTTTACACTGTTGCCTGGATTTTCTTGTCTTCCTTTAAAGAATGTTGAATATTGTTTTCATAGTTAGAGATGTGCTCGATCCTTTCAAGGCTCGTTTTTAAGTTTGCTCAGATGAGTCTAGAGTTGTCTTGATTCTAGGGCTAGTTTAGCCATGTGGTTAGTGAGGCCCTTCTATGGTTTCCATAAATGTACCACATACTCCACAAGTTTGTTCCATTTTGACTGATCAGAATTCAAAATTTTCCTAGCCCTATGGACTCTGGGAATTGTTCAGCTTCCAGCTCCCTGATAGATGTTTTTTGCTGAGTCTTGTGGAGTTAGTTATACCCTATACATGCTCAACTTAGTATACAGCAAAAGACTTGAGGGTACCCTTACACAGAGGTCTGGAGCTCTTTTTCTGTATAGCTCCCTCCTCTCTGTTACTCTGTCCTACAAAATATAGCTGTGTCAAACTCCCTGAACTCTAATCTCAGTCTCTGCAATTAGTGAGACTACTGCGCTATGACATGGCCTGAAATATGCCTCTAGGCAGAAAATTGGGGCAATCATAGGGGCCATCTTTTGTTTTCTTTACCTCAGGGATCACAGTCCTTACCTTCCTGTTGTCCAATAGATGAATTAGTTGTTTGATATATCTTGTCTAGATTTTTTTTTTTCATAGCAAACAATAAGTCTAATACTGGTTTCTCTCTTATGGCCTGAAGCAGACATCCTTATTAGCTTCTACAAGGTAGAAAATACGTCATATGGTATTCTTGCTCCTACACATCAGCCCTGACAGTTGCTTTTCCTGTTCATATAACTCAGCTGGTTAACAGCACAAATTACAGAGCCAGCCTGGCTGCATGTACCAACTTGTGATGTGGGGAAGGATATTTTACTTCTTTGTGCCTTAATTTTCCCGTTTATAATATAGCAATGATCATAATTGTACCTAGATTTTTGGTTTGTTTGAGCTTCAATGAGCTAATGAGTTAGAATACTCTTGGTATATGATAATGCTCAATATGGTAGCTATTGTTAATATTATTACACTCATTATCAAAAGGCCAGTTAGCTTATTCCTGTAAAACTGATCTTTCATTTTTCTGAAATCTCATGCAGATAAACTGAGTTAGCCAACAGAATCACATGTAAGATCTGACAATTAAATTTGTGAACTTTGTTACAATGATGTTGCTAACCTTTTTTTGATATCAGAGGGACTATTCATTATGAATTGTACCAACTGGACAAACAGTTAACCAAGTTTACTGTTTGGAAGTGCTGAAAAGGCTGCGTGAAAAAGTTAGACGACCCGAACTTTTTGCCAGTTCATGGCTCTTGCATCACAACAATGCACCAGCTCATATGGCACTGTCTATGACAGAGTTTTTAGCCAGAAAACAAATAACTGTATTGGAACACCCTCCCTATTCACCTGATCTGGCCCCCAATGATTTCTTTCTTTACTCGAAGATAAAGGAAATATTGAAAGGAAGACATTTTGATGACATTTAGGACATCAAGGGTAATATGATGACAGCTCTGATGGCCATTCCAGAAAAAGTTTCAAAATTGCCATGAAGGGCGGACTAGCTGCTGGCTTCAGTCCATAGCTTCCCAAGGGGAGCACTTCAAAGGTGACCATAGTGATATTCAGCAATGAGGTGTGTAGCACTTTTTTTAGGATGTGTTCACGAACTTGTTAGACCTCGTAATAGCTTTTCATTGTTGTTATATTAAAGAATCATGTATCCCATCTCTCCTAGTCAACCATAAATAACAAGTAACATTACGTAGGCTCCAAGCCTGAGAACAAAAAAGTTTGACAAAAGCCACATCTTAAGATCTAAGGGGATTATAAGTGCACCCTGCTCTTCATCTTTATGTCCAGGTTAGCAATGAAAAGGCACATGTGTGCTGCATTTCTAACAATGAAATTTTATTGGAACTGCACTAGTGGCAATAGATCAGTAAAGGAACATGACAGTGAACCTGCTTGTAAAGTGAAGATTCCTTTTATAGAGCAAATGATTGCCCACTAATTTATCTATGCCATAAATCTGGAGTTTTGAATGTAGGGTCTGTAAATGTGCTGCACCTGGGCCAATGTGACTTTCACAGATGGGGCTTGGTCTCCTTAGATGGCTGCTTTCAAACATAAAAGAGCTGCTCCATTAGGAAGAGCTTCCCTGGAGCTTTGAGGGAGGTCTTGGGAAACAGGATGTCCCAATATTTACACGTGTTAGGCAAAGGTTTGTTAATCACTTGCGTATGTGCTTAACTAGCCTGGATATCAGCCACATGTCCAAGAATCAAATAAGAACTAAAGTTTTAACATAAAAAAATAATACCTTTGGCATTTGCTCTGCAAACCACCCCATGTGTTACCACTGCCACTGTTCTGTATTGGGAGTAGTCCCCCCTTGTGGTCCTGAGGGTCCCTCTCTCTTGGTCCTGGATTAAAATGGTCACCTATCGGGTGAACCCAGCAAAGTTGTTGGCATGATCTGAAGTTCATGTCTTATAAATGTTTAATGATTAATCTTCAGAGGATAAAGGGATAAAGAAGCAATTAAAACTCACTAAAGTCACTCTCCTGACTGGATACTGTAATTAAATTAGATTCTGGTGTATTTCTTTAGGTTTTGATGTGGTATCATGGTGCAGGTGTCTATATGCTATTACTGATCTAAGTAACCCCCCACTGATATACATGAGAAAACTAATGTTACAGAATAATAACACACCAGCTATCACTTCTTAATCATCTAACAGAGTCCACCTCATGAGTAATACTTTGAATTTAAGTCATCTTTCCTTCAGAAAAGGGCAATACTTTTGTTTTCTTAAATACAGTAACACAATTTCTGTGAGGAAAGATGCTGGATTTGTATTCCCAGAGAATACAGAGAACCAGAAAGAGTAAGTCATTTGCTTGAGACCATAGTGTGACACAGAATCTAAGAGAATCGTGCACCTTGGAACGCTAATCTTACAATTTTGTGCAAATCAGGGTCAGTGAAGTACTTTGTAAGGTAAATATCTTAGATTTGGTGGGCCATACAATCTCTGTTGTAACACATCTCTTCAATTCTGCTGTTGCAGCAAGAAAGCAACCATAGTGTATAAATGTAAATGAGTGAGCACAGCTGGTTATGATGAATTTCTCTCTCTATCCCTCCAACTTTGCATTTTATATATGAGGAAACTAAGAGGTTAGCTCAATTGTCCAAGGCCACATGGTTGTAAATGAAGTGTGAAGACTGGAGCATGAGTCTCCTGACCTCTAATATTTCTCCTCTGCTAACTAGCACATGGGAAATTCTTATCTACACTTTCATGTTCAGATGAAGAAATGCTAGGACCTGGGGAGGTTGAATGACCTGTCTGGGGTAAATGGTATGTTAGTGGCTGAGCCAGGAGTAGAAACACCATCTGTTGACTTCTAGGCTAGTTGTCTATCTCTTCACATTATTGTGAACACTTTCCAGAGAAAAATGTGTAACTAGATAGAATAATATAACTAGATAGTATGTCCACTGTATTTAATTCTTTAAACCTCCTGAAATGATACCATTTTATAAATGATCTCTTTGATGTACCAAATAGTATCCAGATGCAGAATAATGATTTTTTAATTCACTTTTTGTTTTGACTACATAATTTTCAAATCCCAATCTGGATTATACAATTCTTATTGGCACACTGCAGTACCTTTTGTTTAATTATTATTATTATTATTTTTTTTGAGGGCAGTGTCACTGGCCTTCATATGTGGGACCAAACCGGGGTCGCTGGCTTCCCAGGCCAGCGCTTAACCACCGCACCACTTGGCCGGCCCTAATTATATCTAATGCAGTTTGACGATTGTATCTTCAATCATAGTACTATATCTTCCAATCCAGGGAATGTGTGCATGAGAAGGAAAATATATTGATAAAGAGGACTCCTTGGTTTTAACTAGCACTTTAAAATGAACGAATAGAAATCATCCTGATTTCTACGGTCTGTTCTACCTCTATCAGAACATGGTAGATGACAGGGCCACCAATTGTCGTGGTTTGCCTGAGACTGAGGGGATTTCTGGCATGCAGGCCTTTCAGTGCTGAGACCAGAAGTCCAGGCAAACCGGGATGATTATGCGCCTGAATGCTGCATAATATACGTTGTATGAATTGACCAATAACCATAACTCCACAGGTCTGGAGGTGGTGATCCTCGTCTGCAGCAGGGACTGGGCACCATGGACGAGAACTGGAGGGCCGTCCAGCCTCTTAGCTACATTTGAGGATGGTAGGGGCTTATGGTTTGGGAGAAAATCAAACCTAGCCATGTCAAAATATCAAGGTGTATGCGTATATGAAAGAACAGCCCACTGGCAAATACAAATCTATCTCGATTATTATTGTTAGACTTCCCATTCATTGGTAAAAAGAGTGTAAACTGTCACTTAAACCAAGAAACATGTAAACAAAGAGGTCTTTTAGCTCCAACTATAACAAAAGCCATCTGCTCGACATAGAAAACTCTCCACAAGCTACTGGTGATTATCAATTCCTAGACTCAACAGAGCATCCAGTTGCCAGTGCAGGATCCACACCAAGCCCAGGAGGAGGTGCCAAGTTTCCCTACTCTGGATCTGAGGACATAGGCCAAATGACACCTTCCTGAGGTTTCTTTTAGGCCTCCTGCCATTTCTACCTTTCCCTGACAACTCTGGTTTTCCAAATTTGGCTGGCTGAGACCTGCTTTGGGTTTCCCAGCTTTGGGGAAAGGAGCTTCTGGTGGTCCCATTAGCACCCAAGCCCCTCAAAGGTTCTTTTGTTACTAATCGAGTTAATGTTCCTCCAAGGGGCTTTCTCTGCCACAGGGGTCAGCCATTCTCCCTGCCCTGCAGAATGTTAAAAGTAAATATTAGAAAGATTCACACAGTCCAGCTGTGGAACTTGCGAACACATAAACCAGGGTTAAAAACCGCAAATGACTAAAACCTTTGGAAAAAGCAACGTGAAGGGTTTAAAGACTTTTCCTATAGAAAAACACTCACCACTGAAAGCCGTATTCTAATTTTCAGTTCCATCTGGTGACTGTTTATTTAAGACCTTGGTTAGAAAATTCACTTTAAATAAGCATCAGTGAATCTGTTGCCATCACAGGCTGGCCAGACCCAGTAATATGTCTGGCTGGCTCTTATTTCAGAGTCTTAATTAGGATATGCAGGGACAGTCTCAATGACTGTCAGACTGTCCTAAGGAATTAGATTCTAACTTCATTACAGATGGAGGTAGACCCTCTCTCTGTCTTCCCAGGCCAAAATAACCTGCAATTCTCGACCCCTGGATGCCTCTGATTATTTTTCTCCATAATTCTTACTTTGGCCTTCACTTGTTCTGTTTCCTTCATTGAGTCCATTACTCAAATCTGTATCATTTCTTTTCCTGTCTCCTTTTTCCTCTTCTGCTTCTTCCTTAACCCTTTCTCCCTTTCCAATTTACTTCCAGTCAACCTCACTTTGTTATCTTACTCTCTCCTTTTAGTTGTCCTTGTCTTTATTACCTAACTTCTCTTCCTCTTTTGCAATGTATTCCTTGTTTTCTACTCGGAATTTCTTTCACATTTAAAAAAGCCAATTATCACCATGTTGCTTAATTTTTAGTAAACTTGATTTTTAAAATAGAAATTCCATTTTCTTAGGGTGCTATGGCAGAGAGGTAAAGGCATAAAGTCACCAGAGCTGGCTGAAATGGGGAAAAGAAAGCCAGTCTGTAGCTCTACGCCAGAATGAATATGAAGCAGGTGGTGAGGCATATGAATATATACCTATATCCAGCTCAGAACACCCTGTATTCACCAAATTTATACAGCCTGTGCATGCCAGAGAAAAATCGATTTCTCCTCATTGAATGCCAAATGAAGGCTGTGGAAGTCAGGTACTGGTCAACTATTTAAAGAGAACAAAGTCAAAAATGGCACAGAGCTTTTTGAAAGTGCTCTGAAGTCCAGTTTCACAAACATGTGTACCTGAGTCAGCTGAGGATATTGCTACAGGGTGACACGTCTGTGCGTTAATGTTCTGGTGTACTCTCCAGATCCCCAAACATTCTGCTAACATAAAATCTGAGCAACACAGGCCCGCTAGCTAGAGTAAAATTGCTTCACGTTGAAAGCCTTCAGTTGCTTCTCTGAGTTATCAGCAGGCACAGACTCACACCTGCCAATATGGCTTTTGATTACAAAACACAACAGTTGGGTAGTACAGGTAACAATAATTATCTTGGTAATTAGATTCTGTCATGCATTGTATACTTAGAGCCTTGGGCTTTTGTGGAAACAGAAGACGCACCCGGAGTATCTTTAGAGCACTTGGTCTCTTCTAGTGAGCAGGTCGCTAATAAGCTCTTCCTGAAACAATGAGAAAGCAGATTGCCTCTCTTTTCATACCTTTTTCCTCTACTTTCTGGTTCAGTAAATTTCAGTTGTGTTGCAGGATGGGAAAGAGGGAGGGAGGGGGGATGGAAACCGTCCAGGGAGAAATCCAATTTGTGTCTTGTGCTCTGTGCATTTCACAATGGAAATGCTACACTCATTAAATTGCCTATTAAGCAAACAATACAGGGAAACAAGATGGTGTTAGGAGGCTGGGAGGGAGGAGAAGAGGCAGGTCAGGGAGAGGAAACGAGATGAGGGCATTGTTTTCAAAGGAGATTGAAAAATGTCCAACCAGGGAAAGAAAATGCCTGCACACATTTCATTGAAGAATGGAGTACATCATTTCAGTACTGACAATAACATCTCTATTGCAGCCATACAAACATCTGCTGGTGTCTAACAAGACAGTGGAGAATCTAAGTAACAGTGTGACTTCCATGCAGTGAGTTTAATATATCAAGAGGTGGTGTGACTAAATACTTGATATATTGACTTGATGTGAAGAAACAATATCAGATCTGTGAGAGTAAACATGGTTACCTAGTAGTAGAATCAGGAACACAGAGACGGGAGAAGAAAAAACACTGAATGCCTACTGTGTGCTAAGCACTTCCACGTATGTTGTCATTTAATCCCTAAAGCACTTTAGTGCCATGGCTATTATTAGGCTTCATTCACAGATGAGGAAAAAAAAGGCTCAGGAAGATAAGTATGGGATTGCAAATTGATTCAGCCACCATGGAAAATAGTAAGGAGGTTCCTTAGGAAATTAAAAATAGAACTACTTTATGACCCAGCAATTCTACTTCTGGGTATTTATCCAAAGAAATCCAAAACACTAATTTGAAAAAATATGTGCACCCCTATTTTTTATTACAGAGTTACTCACAACAGCCAAGGTATGGAAACAACCAAGATGCCCATAAACAGATGACTGGATAAAGAAATTGTGGTACATTTATACAATGGAGTATTACTCTGCCATAAAAAAGAATGAAATCTTACCATTTGCAACAACATGGATGGACCTAGAGGATATTATGCTAAGTAAAATTAAGTCAGACTGAGAAAGAGAAATACCATACTATCTCACTTATATGTGGAATCTAACGAACAGAATAAATGAACACACAAAACAGAATAGAGTCATAGACACAGAGAACAAACTGATGGTTGCTAGATGAGAGGAGGGTTGGGGAAATGGGTGAGAAAGGTGAAAGGATTAGGAAGTACAAATTGGTAGTCACAAAATAGTGACGGGGATGTGAAATAAAGTATGGGGAATATAGTCACTAATGTTGTAAAAACTATATATGGTGTCAGATGGGTACTAGACTTATTGGGGGGATCAGTTCATAAATCATATACTATATACCTGTATATAGTGCAGTGCAATATACCATTGCACTGTATACCTGAAACTAATATAAAATAATACTGAATGTCAACTATAATTTAGATAGATAGATGGATAGATAGATAGATAGATAGATAGATAGATAGATAGATAGATAGATAATCACAGGATATAAAGTACAGTATAGGGAATATAGCCAATGATATGAATTAGCTATGTATGGTATCAGATGGATAGTAGAATTATTGGGGTTCTCACTTTGTGGGGAATGTAATTGTGTAACCGTTGTTTAGTACATCTGAAACTAATAATAAAAAAATATCAAATTGTAAAAAAAAAGAAAAAAAAGATATGTAAATTAGCCCAAGTTCATACAGCTGTTCAACAATCGAGCCAAAATTTAAGGGCAAATTCTATAGGGCTTCCACCCTGTCATGCTGCCTTAGGAGAACACAATCTAGTCTCGGTACCTTCCGGAAAGCTAACCAACACTTATGGATCACCGACCAGCCACTTTGAAACATACCCTCACATTCTTCATCTCCTCCAATTTCAGTTCCACCAACATGCAGATGATGTGACAGACAAACAGTATGGGGCCCCTTCAAAAGACAATTCAAATCCCCACCACTGCAATTACACAAATCCAGTGCCTGCGGTAGGGAGTATTATGAAATCCCCCGCATTTGGCACCCCTCCAGAAAATGGGGAAATTTCATTAGAAAACCAGAGGAAGGGCTTTGGAAACAAACAGAATAGGGTCCCAAAAGAGATTTCTCTCCGCTATGTGCTCACTTGACTTCATGGTGGACACTTCTGTTGTCCCCGCTGACAGTAAGTGTTTCTGCAGACAGAATGGGTCCAGCTCTAGAGGACAGGTCTAATTTTCAACAATTTAGAAAACAAAATGGCACAAAGACATGTTTTTCAGTATATGTAGCAGCCTGGGTGAGAGGTCACAAGATAAGTTGTTTTCCTGGAACTTTCAATTTCAGCAGATAATAATAGCTAACATTTATTAAGCACTTGCTACTGTGTGCCATGCGCTGTTCTATGCAATTTATACATGGTCAGACAATTAACCTCATGAACTTTGTTGCAAAAGTGTTGCTAACCTTTTTTTGATATCACAGGGATTGTTCATTATGAATTTGTGCCAACTGGACAAACAATTAACCAAGTTTACTATTTGGAAGTGCTGAAAAAGCTGAGTGAAAAAGTTGGATGATCTGAACTTTTTGCCAACAATTCATGGCTCTTGTATCACGACAATGCACCAGCTCACACGGCACTGTCTGTGAGGGAGTTTTTAGACAGTAAACAAATAACTGTATTGGAACACCCTCCCTACTCACCTGATCTGGCCCCCAATGACTTCTTTCTTTACCTGAAGATAAAGGAAATATTGAAAGGAAGACATTTTGATGACATTCAGGACATCAAGGGTAATATGATGACAGCTCTGATGGCCATTCCAGAAAAAGAGTTCCCAAATTGCTTTGAGGCATGGGCTAGGCACTGCAGTTGGTGCATAGGGTCCCAAGGGGAGTACTTTGAAGGTGATCATAGTGATATTCAACAATGAGGTTATGTGGCACTTTTTCTAGGATGAATTTGAGAACTTAATTGTCTGATCCTACATACGTCTTATTAAATTGCAGAATAATCTAGAGGTGGTGTGATTATCTCTACTTTGAGTAGAGAAATGAGGTTGCCTGCCCAAGGCCACCCTCAGCTGGGAATGGACCTGCTTCTATTATATGAAACTCAATTCACTAACCCTCTTGCAAATTGGGGGTTCAGCCCTGCCATTAGAGAATTTTTTGTTATCAAGAAAATATAGTGCATATGTTCTCCCACTTGTTATTTGTTTTATTTCCTACAACTGCTTCTCACCACAGATTTCATTTATTCACCTCTCTACCTCATTCTAAAATGCATTAAAGTCCTTTAAATTTTTTTTTTACCCTATACTCTCTATCTACTGTTCTTTCTGTCTCTTCCCTTTAAAGCCAAACCTGTTGAGTGAGTTTCCTTTTTGCCATCTTTTTTTTTCCTCATTTCCCACTCAGTTTTCAATCTACTTCACCCCCACTCTTCCCCTGAAATTGCACTTGCCAGCCTCACCTTTATGGTTGTAATATCCAATGGTTTTAGAGTGTCTTTCTGGGACATTGGACCTGGTTGGCCATCTGTTCTTGAAAGACTGCCTTTGGTACATGTCATGGTGATCCCCCGCTCCTGGCTTGCCCCATTTCCTGGCTGCCCCCTTTCAGTTTTCTTTATATGTTTCTCTTAGTACCCTCAGTCTGCCACTTCTTCTAGGCTGTCTAACCTATTCTTGTGCCAGCATGATCACTGAGTTCTGATGATTTACACCCTCTCTAGCCCAGGCCTTTTCTGAGGCCCAGATGCATATCAAACTACCTAAGGGATGTCTTGTCTCTGACTCCTAACCTGAAACTCTTGCATTCTCTGCTTCTGTGAGTGCACCACCATAATCCAAGCCTGAAACTTGGCCTCATCCTCTACCCTTTCCTCTTCCTCAACTCCCACATCTTATCACCAGGCCATGACATCGTCTGACTTCTCTGTCTTCTCCATCCACCCTGCCACACCCCTTCTTGAGGCCATCACCCTCTCTTATCTGGTCTTCCTGCCTGTTCTATCTTTGCCCTTCCAATCCATGCTATCAAAGCTACTGCCAGAGTGATCTTTCCTCTCACTCCCTTACCTAAGTTTTGGAATGGCTCCCCTTTGCTACAAGAAGTCCTTTCTGCTTATTAGAACTTACATGAAAGGCATGTTATGATATTGCCCTTGCTTACTTTTCAGCTTAAAATTTTTCATCACTCTCTCTTGCATTCTGCTTTCCAAACACATCGCACTTCTTTTTGTACCTTATTGTGCCACACTCTCAGTTTCTGGGTGTTCCCACACATGTTCTTTATGTGAAGCTCCCACCCTCATATCTTTGCACTGACTTATGGGTAACTCTTACTAGCTTAAATGCCACGTCTTCTTTGAAGCCTTCCCAGACCTCCTGAGATTGGACTCGGCACTCCTTCCATGTGGCCCTACAGCCCCCTGTACTTTTAATACTATGATGGCAGTCAGGACATTGCTTTGTGGTTGTCTATTTGCGTATCCATATCTCCTAGTAAATGTAAGCTCCAGAAGTAAGCACAGTTTCTATCTTGACTATTGCTGGATTTCTAATTCCCACCACAGTGTCTAGTGAAAAAATTCAAAAATTCAAAAAAGATATTAGATGTTTTTGAATGAATAAACATATTTTGTAGGGACTAGGAGGTAGGGAAAAAATGGAATACTATAACCAGGTGAAGACATGATCCAAAGGGCAGATAAGGAAGCACTGGAAGGTAACATTGCTGCATACTCCAGATCCCATTTTCCAGTAGTAAGTATGAAGGGTGTTTTTTTTTTGGAGTCCAGTGTAGACAATGGGAATTGAAGGAGAAAACTGATTTCCAGGCTACCTTTCAGGAAGATATCTGGAATAACTAAATGCCCAGAGTGTGTGAAGAACAGACAAGGTGGTGGTTTGTTTTGAGAGAGAGCAACAGAGAACAGAGCAAAGAAAACGTGGAGGGTTGTTAGGCCCTGTCTCTTGTCTTGTTAAAGATATTTGCCAAATTTAAACTGACTATTTCTATTTCTCCTTTGGAAAATGAGCAGCCTATATTGATGACCTGAGGCAGAGCCATAATACTCAGTGCCTTCCCACATATCCAGAGGACTGAATGCTATACTATGTGCTCTTGAATGCAACTCAAGCTCTCCACTGACTGGTGAGTGATGAAACATAGTCTGAAGCAATTTATTAGTTCAAGAGGATGGTAGGAGGCAGACAGTGCTGGCTGGAAGTACAGTGGCTTTTTGAGCAAGGGATGTCAAAGGATGCATAGCAGCTGGCCCTTTGGAATATGGCCACAGACATCTGGGGTACACTTATCTTTTAGGGAGCTCGCTTTTGCCCTGCAATGCCTTTATTAATCCAGAAGCCTTGGAAACTAGGATGGGGGCCATCAGCCTATCCTGGGAAGGTTAAAATTATTCATAGGAGAGAATAGGTACTGAAGGATGAAGCAGCTGGGAAAGTTTCATAGAGATATTGGCATTTGTGCCAGGCCTTAAAGATCTAGTTTCTAAGATGGAAAAAGGGAGGGCAAGCCAAGTAAGCATTTTCACCATACTGTGGGAAAAGGCACAGAAGAGGATATAAACAGGGTATGCCCAGGGAATAACGATTAGACCAGCTGGGCTGGAAGGTGCGTTCCCATCAGAGAATATTGAAAGTTAAGACAGAACAAAAATACCCTGTAGTGTTCTATAGGTAAGATCAATGGCTCATTTACCCAGCCTCAGAAGGCTACAAATAGCTATTTTTTATGTTGGAAAAGAAATTCGATAATTGGTATCACTTGCTGCTATGAATCTGGTAAAAAGTCTTTTCTAAAAACTGTAACAAATGGCCACACGAGCCCTGCATGCAGGCTGCAATATCGTAATACACTGCCGGGAGAGTCAGATCATATTGATTTTTTTGGGCCACTGGGCTGTCTGTACAGAATTCTCAGAGTCCCTAGCTCCTTCCCTGGGCTCCATTTTGTTCTGTTTTGTAGAGATTTGGAGAGAGCCACCTCTGAAGAAGGCTAGACTGTGGCTGTGCAAAGATGACTGAGGTACAACTGAAGTCTTGCTCAAGTGGAGATAAGATGCTCTAATAATGCAGGGCAGCGTGTCAAAGGAAAGCATGAATAAGGACGCAAAAGTAAGGACACAGATGGATGTGGAGCAACTGCAACTCTCATATATTGCTGGTGGGAATGTAAAACCAGTTTGAAAAACAGTTTGACAGCTTCTTACAAAGTTAAACATACATTTACCCTCTGACCCAGTAATTCCACTTGTAATTGTTTTCACAACCCTCCTGCCCAAAAAATAAAACATATATCCACGTAAAACTCGAATAAGAATGTAGTAACTTTATGCATAAATGTCAAAAGAGCTTAACAAAAGCTAGATGTAGATTTAATAAGAAAATGGATAAAGAAATTATGGCATATTCATATAATGAAATGTACTGAGCAATCAAAAAGAATGAACTACTGACAGATGCAATAACATGGATGAATCTCAATAACAGGATATAGTGCTAAAGAAATATGACACAGTGCTGTGTGTGTGTTATTCCATTTGTATGAAATTCAAGCATGGGCAAAATTAAACTCTGGTGATAGAAATCATCCCCTCTGGAGAGGGTCGAGAGGTTGGGGATTGACTGGAAAGGAGAATGAGGACCCTTGTCTGAGATAGAAGTGTTATATCTTAATTTGGGTGGTGGTTACACAGGTGTACATGATTATCAAAACTTATCAAGCTGGATGTATTTTACCCTATGTCAATTATATCTCAGTAAAAAGGAACTGAAAAAAATTTAGGAATTGGGTAAAAGACAGCATAGCTTCATGGAAATGCTGTCTTGAGCAGACTTCAAAGTGACCTTCAAAGAATGGCGGGGAGGAAAGGCAATCAAGGGAGATGAAATGGGAAGATAAAAGTTAGGGGGTTGGGAAGTGTATTGTCTGGGTCTCAGGAAGGGCTTTGTTGGGCATGGGGAGTTGAGGCCAGAAAGGTAGTCCAGATCATAATAGTGGATGGGGTGGTAGGAGCAAAACCACTGACTACATATCCCATAAAATTCACCAAGAAAGAGAAGGGAAATAGAGAGATCATTTATAGGAATTAAAAAGCCTATGGAACTTTTGTTTGTTTGTAGCATGTTTGTAGGTCAAAAGGCAGAGTCATTGAAGAGAGGCGATCATTCCCAGAAGGTTCTGGTAGACATGGATGTTTCACCATTAGAAATGAGGGGGAACATGTTTCCTCTCTGTGAGAAGAGAAGATGGAGAACCGAGTGAAATTGTGAATGGTGGAGAGAAAGAAAATCACGAGAGCTCATGATGGATGTCCTCTAACATCTGAATACAGCGAGAGGACAGACCTTCAGTGAAAATGACAAAGAGGTCAGGCTGGGGCTGGAGGAGCATGAAAACAGTTCTGAACAGGGTGCTATAGAGAAGTTGAGAGGGTTTTCCTGAGATGGATGGAAATATTCTGAGAGTGAAATAGCATGGATTGATAATGGAAATAATTGCCCAGGCTGGGGACTGGCAAAAGGCATGGAGAATAAAAGCATATGGTAGTTATTGAGAAGACACTTGAAATGGGTCATAGATGTGGGGATGAAAAAGGGCAGAAACGATGGAGATTATGAAAGGGTGAAGAGTCTGGGAGTCAGGAGGTAAAGGGGCAGGTTCAGGAAGCGTAAGAAATGAGATACATATAAGGCAGTGTTGATCACTGAAGGTCATTTTATGGATCAAGACATTTGGAGGAGAGCAGTTCTGAATGATGAGCTCCAAGACATGTTGATGATGGATTGAGTGTGATGACATTCAGCACTGGAAGTTGGAGTCACTAAGGATGAAGGCAGAAGATGTGTCGGGAGAGAGGCTGAGGGAAAGGCTAAAGTCCTTGAGAAAATGTGGAGTGTCCCCACTTAAAAGTTTTACTCTTTCCCTAGGTGAACTAGAAGTTGACCTGACCTTTAGTTACAAAATACTATTTTAAATACTATGTTATTGGCTCTATGTAACTCCTTTTAGTCTATTAAGTTGAAAATGCTTCAGGGTATGTTTTGAAGTTGATCTTAATCAAGTCTCTATAAGTAACACAAAAGTGGATTTTATTCTCATTTACAAACAAGGAGACTTTACTTTAGCTTTTCATTCCACCACCCTTCCCCAAAGCCTTCCTTCCAGGGTAGAACTGGGCTGCACAGAACTAATTGCTGAAATTGCTGAAATCACTTGACTATTCAGAAAGTGATTGCATTACACAAAGGGCATGAAAAGTCCTTTGAAAAGAAAGTAGTTTGTTTTTACTTATTTTTCTGGTTATTTTATTGATTTCTTTACTTAAATAATTCCTTTAAGCCTTTAAAATCAGAATTCTTATTAGAGAACTCCCAGACTCCTACCTATATCAAGAAATATGGGATCCGACAATTAAGTTCCCAAACTCATCCTAGAAAAAGTGCTACATACCTTATTGCTGAATACCACTATAGTCACCTTCCAAGTACTCCCCTTGGAAAGCTGTGCACCAACATCAGTGCCTAGGCCACCGTACAAAGCAGTTTTGGAACTCTTTTTCTGGAATGGCCATCAGAGCTGTCGTATTACCCTTGATGTCCTGAATGTTCAAAATGTCTTCCTTTTAATGTTTCCTTTATCTTCGGGTGAAGAAATAAGTCATTGGAGGCCAGATCAGGTGAGTAGGGAGGGTGTCCCAATACGGTTATTTGTTTACTGGCTAAAAGCTCCCTCACAGACAGTGCCATGTGAGCTGGTGCATTGTTGCGATGCAAGAGCCATGAATTGTTGATGAAATGTTCAGGTCATCCAACCTTTTCACTCAGCCTTTTCAGCACTTGCAAAGAGTAAACTTGTTTAACTGTTTGTCCAGTTGGTACAAATTCATAATAAATAATCCCTCTGATATAAAAAAAAAAGGTTAGCAGCAGCATTGCAATAAGTTTGCGAACTTAATTGTCAGACCCCGTATATTCAGTCAGCCAGTGGGAGTTTCTTGATATCATGAGTCAGAAGGCAATGGCAACATATACCATTGACTGTGTGTCTTTTGACAAAATATTGCCTCTCTGTGCTTTGATTTCTTTTTGGAGAAATTGTGCAAGTGAAAGAGCTATACAATGTGGAATATAAGTATTGTATAGACTTTAAAAACAGAATCATCAATAAATCCTTAAATAGAAATTACATTAATAAAAAAAAAATCAACCTTGACCTGAAATAGCACTCTGGCAAGGCCTTCGTAGTCAGGGATCCTCTGGAAACGAGTGCTGATAAATGAGATGACAACTTCTACACCCTCTGACCACCACATCTTCCTCACGGCATCAGCACCCACATACTCTGCCTTTCCACATGTTACCATAGAATGTATCTGCTTACCTAACATCCTCGTTTCCTTCAAGTTGATTTAAATGTCACCTCTCAGAAGCAGTTACCCTGACCACCATGTTAACATTACAACCTCTCTCCAACCACTTCTAACATTCCTAATTCCCCTTATACTTCTCTACTTTTCTCTTTTCCATAGTACTTACTACCTTTTATCACTCTATAGTTTACTTATTTATTATGTATTTCATTTATCATCATCCAATAGAACTTTCTGGATGATGGAATTGTTCTGTATCTTCATTGTCCAGGATAGTAGCCATCAGCCACATGTGGCTATTAAACACCTCAAATGTAGCTAGTGAAACTGAATAATTGAATTTTTAATTTTACTTAATTTTAATTAATTTAAATTTACATTTTAATTTAAGTAGTGGCTAGGAGCTACCATATCAAGAATAGCTCTAGAATCTGAGTTTCACGAGAGCAAGAAACTTTGATTCACTCACCAAGGCCTCCTAAGCCTCTGGCAGAGTGCCTGACACAGAGTAGGTGCTCAATAAAAATATGTAAATAAATGTACCGTCAAAGTTCAAGGCTGACTTTTCTAAGGCCTTGCAGTCTATCCCTGGAAAAAACGGGGACAGGACCCAGGAACTCATCTCTTAGGAAACACACCTCTTCCCCAGCATATCAAGGATAAACAGATGAATGGATAACAGATCCAGAAGTCTGGTCAGATGCTTTCTGGCAGGCATCTCCTATAAGTGCCTGGTCCTTGATTTTCCTGATTTTCAAACATATATGCTCACACATATAAATTAAGGAAACAAACAATCCTTCCTGCACAGAATCCAAACCCTCCCATCTCTGCCAATACGTAACCACTATGTTCATTTGTGGCCATCATCAGAATTCAGGGCAGACAATCTGCATAATTGTGGTTTTGCAGAGGGAGATTAATATAAATCTATAAAGTACTGCACCATCCCAATGACGTGGAACGTGAGGGCACATTTCAGCATTCACTGATCAAAAGGTTGAGGTCACAGGATATAATATTTTATACTACTGCATCTGGAAACCACGCAGAATTACCAAATAGCTATGCAAATTTATGTGATTTTAGCAGAAGGAAAGTACTGTCTAGGAAATTAAATAACTACAGGTTGAGTGATATTTGAAAAGCTATTTTGGAGATGAAATATAAAATCAATCTTATGGTACCAAATCAAGAGTTTTAAACTGTCTCCTTCCAAAAATCTCATTTTGAAGATCCAGAAAAGCAGTGTTTTCAGTTGTGCCAAGGTATCAAAGAAGTTACAAGTGCTTTATTATACAATAGTAACACTAAGGATTAGGCAATATTCAGCTTGTATTATCTGCTGAATTACTTAGGTTCCTAGTAAAAGTACAAGATGGCTATGCATGTAATTTACTTAAAAATACGTCAGCATATATTTGTGCAAAAATATTCATAATGGCATTATTCACAGGAGCCAATACATGGAACCAACTCCAATGTCCACTGATGGATAAACAAAATATGTTTTATATATACAATGGAATATTATTCAGCCTTAAAAACAAATGAAATTCTGACATATGCTACAACATGAATGAACTTTGAAGACATTATGCTAAGTAAAATAAGCCAGTCACAAAAGGAAATATATTGTATGTTTCCACTTACATGAGGGACCTAGAGAAGTCAAATTCATAGAGACAGAAAGTAGAAGGGTGGTTGCCAGTGGCTGGGGAGAAGGGAGAAGGGAAATTATTATTATTGTTTTATGGGTACAGAGTTTAGAGTTTCAGTTTGGGGAGATAAAAAAGTTCTGGAGATGGATGGTGGTAATAGACAACAATGTGATGTACTTAATGCCACAGAACAGTACACTTAAAAAATGGCTAAAAGGGTAAGTTTTATGTTATGTATAATTTATGACAATTAAAGAAATGCATTGGCATGTGCGATATGATACTATGCGGCCATTACTTAACCATTATTAGGTTAAGCTATAAACCTGGGTGCTGTCTGCATGCTAATCAAGAAAGCACAATGCAGGGGTGGTCTTTCCAATTAGCTACCACAGATTTCTGTTTTCTGTATCTCAGTTCACAAGCTATGCTTTGCCAATTAACATACGGAAAGTCAGAAATGTTTTCTTTTTTTATTGATGAAATTAGTAGTCTGATTTGTAGCATGGTGAATGTTAAAAATGGGCTCTCATTAGTGAAATTGGAGGTATTCGTTATATTTACATGCGGATTGGCAGAAATATTTTAGAGACACTTCCCATGCTTGTTCCACAAGGGCATAAGAATCCAATTAGGCCCATGGCCATTAGCCTCCTTCATGATGCTGAAGCTAGGCTAAACCCCTAAGTAGTCGCATGCCCAGCCAGGATCACTGGACAGCCCTGGATCCCTGATGCTAGCCAAAAGGGTGATGAAATCCTGCCCCTGGAATCCTCATGATGACATTCAGTAAATATGTTGTGCAAGATGGGGGTTATAGCACCTAAAAATAGAGAGCTGGAATGTGATCAAGTTTATAGAACAGGTCACATGAATGGCATGTGTGTGTGTCTACTTGCTAATACATGTCCACTGAAAGAATGCTTTGTATGTGACAGTACTTGCCTGAGATTTTTGTTCATTGTAACTTAGTAGTGAAGTTGTCAGGTAAGTAGGAAATCCTTACCTTTAAACTTCTTCAGAGGCTACCATGATTTATGAAAAATAACCTAAGAGTCAAACATAATCACATCAGCCCAAGTCAGTTCACAGTCACCAGCATAGAGGCTAGAGGGAATTTCTAGTGCCAAAGGACATGGGAAACCAAACTATGACAAATTGGATTATAAATCCTGGGAATATGCAATGAGATCATTTGGTTTGCCCTTATCACTGATTTTAGAGTTAAAAAAAAAAAAGGGAGGCTCAGAAATGTCAAGTGATCTTCCCAAGTATAAATGAATTTCATAAACAGAAACTAAAGGAAAATGTTTTTATATCATTATTTAAGAGCTACCAGTTATCAAGCGATTATTATGTGCTGGGCATATTACTAGGTACTTTAATATGTGATGGCTAATTTTCACAAAGTCCCTGCAAAATGAATATTATTGTCCTTGGTTTTCAGCAGGACTGAAGTTCAGAGAGGTCATGCCAGCAGATGTGCTCAGTGCCCCGCTCACAGCCAGCCCCATGGTACTCAACATGGGCATCTGACTGCCAACTCTCCAGAGAGCAGAGTGGGCTGGAAATGCTGGAAATAATGTCCCTGGGATCAGCCCTTGGCCAGTAATGAAAGCTTTCTCCTACCAGTTGGGTACCAGTGAGGTATGTTTTACACTGTCTTCCAGATTCCAGAGATGACTCAGTAGCCCACAGGAGTGACCTGCTCAGTTATACACTGCTTCTTAGCCTCCTTCCATTCTCTGACTCATTTCCCCATCAGTACTTCCTGGGATCACCTTTCAAATAAACTTCCTGCCTTAAATCCTTGTTTCACGGAATGCTTTAGAGGGGAATACAACCCAAGGCAAGCCTGTAATTTTCCCAAGGTAACCCAGCCAGCCACCGGGTTGCAGAGTAGGACTGTGAACCCAAGTCCATCTGAGTTGAGGATAACACTCTTCTTTTCCACATTATTTGAATTACATCTCCCTTAGTATGGAGAGATAAGACAGAGATGGAAGGAGAGAATTGATAGTATAGAAAAAACAAAACAAAACTCAAGAGCTTTCTAAATGGTTTGTTTGATCAGCATCTCAAGCTCTCATGTCCTCAGAGTTTATACCCACCGCTTTGCATCATAGCAATATGGATCAAATTATCTCTGTGATGTTCAATAATCTGGTTAGTCAATGTGATATGTTAAATAATGGCCCTCAAAGACAATCCTAGTCCTCAGAACCTGTGAATGTTACTTTATATGGCTAAGGGGACTTTGCAGGTGTGATTAAAGATTTTGAGATGGGGAGATTATCCTGGATTATCTGGGTGGACCCAATGTAATCACAAAGGTCCTTATGAATGAGACCCAGGAGTTAGAGCAGAAGGCAATGTAATGAGAACAGCACAGATGAGAGTGATGCACTTTGAAGATGGAAGAAGGGGCCCACAAGGCACTAGGAGCTATAAAAGGCAAGAAGTGGATTTTCCTCTCAGACCCTCCAGAAGGAATCATCCCAATTAAAGTTAAACACCTTTGGCCCAGTAAGGCATTCTGACTTGTAATCCCCAGTCCTGTAAGAGAACAACTTTGTGTTGCTCTAAGTTTGTGGTGGTTTGTTACAGGGGCAACAGGGAACCAACACACCAGCTAAGCATTCCAGTGGTAATAGCAGACTCTATTTATTGAGCCCTTACAATGTCTAGACATAGTGCTGGGCACTATATTGGACTATCCAGCATCATCTGCCCAGCATTTTTTGTGAGGAACTGTTTGTAATCGGCTCATTTTACAGATAAGGAACTCAGAGTCAAAGAGGTTCAGAACTTGTCTCAATCATGCTAATACCTGAACTCAGGCCTTTCTGACCCCCAACACAATGTTTCTAATAAAAACACCAAAATCTGAATCTTTGAAACTGCAAGTAAGAGGAGGTAAGTGAAAGATCACATCGCCATGTGGCAAACCAGCAGGCCTTCAATTACATGCCGAATAGAGAGAAACAGCCACATACACAGCCTCCCTGCTGAACCCAAATCACTCTGGTCCTCACCCGATTTTCCTGTCACAGAACCTCTCCTCCAGTTCCCCTCTATGTTCCTGGAAAAGGGTATCTTAATCCAAACAGTACTGCTGGTTGGACAGGCGTAATTTAGTAATTAGGTGTTTTGGTTTCTAAGGCCTTTTTAGCATCTAGCTTCTATCATAATTAAGCCAACAAGAAATTCCCCCAGCAGCTTTTCTGAAAACATAAATAAACACATCCTTTTTACTTTTTGTTTCCAGTTTGAGCGCATTTTCATTTTTAAAGCAAACAAAAAGCTTGAATGATGACATTCATTTTTTAAAGGTAGCAGGATTTGACTGGTTCATATAGCTAGATCTTACGTCCCTCACTATACCATACTGGGTGCTTGTCCAGAGCAGAAAGTAGATCTGATATATCTTTTTTCTCTCATTAGCACCCAATGTAAGGTGACACATTAGTAAACTGAGAGAGAGGGGGAGAGAGAGAGGTATTTTACCAGTCAAATGAATCAATAATTAAGGACCAAATAAATGAAGAAAGCAATATATGGGAACGGAGGCTGAGACATTACTTTCATATAAGTCCTGTATCTATGTATTTGAATTACATGCATTAACACATTGCAGACCATTAACAGTGTTAAAGGGCTTTCTTTGTTTGAATCTTGTAGAGACATCCTTTAGGATAGTAGGCAGATTTTATCTTGCCTATGCCAACTCTGACCTTCTGGTACTGGCTTCTAGAACTCTACATGGTGAAGAGAATGACTAGCTAAATGAATGTGTGATTGATTTGTGATGTCTGCTTTGGATTCAGAATAGAAGAGTTGGTAGGAGTGTTGTTCATTTGCTGAAACAATCTATACAGTCTGATCAACTATGGGCAGAACATACTGTCTAAAGTTGTTTAAGACAATGCCATCATCAGTGAAATGATCTCTACTCCATGAATATGCAGTTTTCACTTCTGCTTCCTTCTTCAATAGTTTCTTTAACTGACCCCCAGAAAATCTTATTTTTTGCCTTTAGGCATACTTAGAAACAATGACTTTAATTTGAGAATATATTTGAAAAGAAATTTAAATCAATGTTTGTCAAATTCTCTGAAGATAGGGAATATTATATGGGCTGAGAATCAATAACAACAATACAGCTTTGTCTAACATTATTTAACAATACAAATGTGGCTCGGTATTATTCTAATCAAGTTCCTTAAC
The DNA here is from genome assembly GCA_033961575.1 of Aselliscus stoliczkanus. Taxonomy (NCBI): domain Eukaryota; kingdom Metazoa; phylum Chordata; class Mammalia; order Chiroptera; family Hipposideridae; genus Aselliscus; species Aselliscus stoliczkanus. The sequence goes on from CM066731.1 coordinate 34,743,159, forward strand.
TGACTCAATGAATGAATGGACCTTTACTTCCCACATAATAACTTTGTGAAATGAATGTGTATTCAATTCATAATAAGTTAAATTAATTACACAAATTTAATTTCAATATAACTTATAACACTTACTCAGGAATCTTAAAAGAATTTTCTCACTTGTCCTGTTTTGAAATTATTCAATAAGCAATCATTAGATTCCATTTTTTAAACTATTTCTTCCCAGACATACATCCTAGGTTCATTCTATGAACCATTTTTCCACTCTGAGAAAACCAGTAGAAGCAAAAGGCCACCCAGAACATTGTTTTCATCAAAAATAGCAATAATAATACCATTTTGTAAGTAGCTAAACTTTACAACTTTTTTATGTATCCTATCTTCTTGATTTTTATTTAATAAATGTCCTTTAGTGTTATTCCCACATATTATAGATATTAAATGAGGCTAAAATAGGTCATGAATAAGGGACAGAGCTAGGATACAAACCCAGCTGGTGTGCCTAAGTCCACACTCCCATGTTGATCTGCCTGGTTTCGATTACATCCCCCTGTGACTCCTCTGGCTCAAGTGAAGCCAGTTTCCTCACTGTGCCATGACATTCCCTCCTCTACTCTGTCTCTCTTCTTTTCCCCTTGTCTGGTCTTCCCACTTCTCTCTCCTCCACCTATCTGGAGCTTGTAACTCCTCATGGCTCTGCTCTACCCTCTCATCTTCATTCATCTTCACTATTCTTGCTGAATGCCTTCTACTCTTACATGTTTAGTACCTGATGATATATCCTTTTATGCTGTTTGATCTCTGTTCATTCAACAAATAATTCTTTTTTTTATTTTTATTTTTTTAGCTGAGCCATCTTGCCACCTCTTGGCTGCTCAGAGGGAGCTCAGCTCGGGCTGGACATCGAACTGCTGTTGCTCAGAGCTCAGGTCACACTCTTGGGTGAGCTCTTAACCAACTGAGCCACTCGGCCAGCCCAACAAATAATTCTTGAGGGTCTATCATATGCCAAGAGCTATTCAGGCACTGTGGATACAGCAGTGAATACAGCTGTCTCTTATGGAGTTTACATTTCAGCTGAGGCTTCTGCTTCTAGTGTTCACATCTGGATTTTAAGCTCCTTTGCAACAGTAAACGTGCCTATATCTTCTCTGTCTATGAAGGAGCAATGTAATTTCACTGCTGTACAGCTTATCAAAATAATAAAGTGGTTGTCCTGGTAGTTCATATAGCTAGCTAATGTCAGGGAACGAGGCAAGTAAACTTACTTGATATACCAGCTCACTCCATTCGCCCATAATTTTCTAACTCTGGGAATCTACAGTACAATTGAGTAAGATACTTTAGGAGTTCTCTAGGAGGGAGCTTGTAAAGGAATTGTAAGGAGGAACTACCCGGAGACTGGTTTCCTGTGTATACTAAAACAAGATCCAAAATATTGATTTCTCAGAGATAGGACCAGAAAGTCTCACCACACTTGGCAATAATTTAAGAGTTTTTGAATTACTGTGCTCATTAATATGTTTTGCCTTCCTTTGATGTTTTCCTTGAGGACAACTAAAGTTGCTCTTACAACACTTCCGGAATGGTGAGAATTTAGCACCAAGGGGAAACCACTTGCTCAGAAAAGCATAGTTTGACATTTTACTATAATCAAGATGAACAAGAGTGGGGTTGAACCCACCCAAACAAAACACCTTTCCCTCCCAAGTTTGATAGGAAGTGATCAGAGAGGGAGTTTTAGGACTTCTTCCAGAGAACTCATCTTGGGAAATTTGGCATCTTGAATGTTCTAAAACTTGGTTAAAAAAAAAATACTTGGTTGCTGTGTTAAATTAAACTTACATTTAACAGGCCTAAGGCAGTCTTCCCCACAAAATTTCTCTCTGAATTTTGTACACACACACACACACACACACTCATGTTTTTATAGAATTTAGTTTGCATGTATATTTCCCTTGAGAAATCATGGCATGCCCATACCTGTTTCTGGGACCTGCTTTGCATAAATCCCCCCTTTTCCTTATGGGAAGACATGTGAAGGAGAACTTGGGACTATCGCCAATTCTTCTAGCTACCTAAGATCAAATGTCCTCCAGAGGCATGTGATGCAACACCTAGGACAGCTAGGTCACTCACATAGCATGAGAGTTCACCTTGTGCCAGGGAACACAGTGAATTTATGTCATGTCTTAGGACACCATCTAGAAAATCTTAGTAATATGCAGGGGTATGACACTGAGTTATGCTATATAGACTCATCTCTCAAAATTAATTCTAGGGATGTTTGTAGAAGGTTTTTGTAGACATAAAGTATCCCTGGAGGAACAAACAGGGCTTCTGTAGAGAGTTGCTATCTAGAGCTGGTGTGGAGAGGGCAATATGTCTTCTTTCTGAAGGACCTGAAAGACGTAGGAAGAAAGGCACTGGAGCAAGCCTTTCAGAGTTGATGTTAGGACATAATGCAGTAGGGCTGGCTCCCACCAGACTGAGCATTTTGAGACTGTCTTGTTTGTGATTAATTCCCCAGGACCTAGGATAGTGATATGGTAGGTCTTCAATTTATACTTTTTAACTTAACTAAATAGGAAGCAGCTGCAGAAAGCCATGATCAAAGAAAAAGTGGGTAGAGCAATGTTGGGAAGACTGTATTATTTGTGTATTCTCAGCTCTCTCCACCAACCTATTACAAAGTTCATTGATATCTGAGAACTAGGAGTCGGGGGTGGGGGAAGCTTTGCAACTTTCAAATACTCAGAATAATTGGCATAATGAAGAGAATAAAGGTTTTGATAGAGACAATGCTATGTGTTCACCGAAGCATTTTATCAATTTCTTTTTCCCCTGGACACACAGGAAGGCTATATTTCATAACTTCCTTTCACCTAGATGGTGCTATGTCACTTGTTATAGCCAATGGGATTTGGGCAAAAGTCATGTTTGCTACATCTAGGCCTGGCTCCAAAAAACTATCTTGTAATCTCTCATGTTCTCTTCTCTCTCTCTCTCTCTCTCTCTCTCTCTCTCTCTCTCTCTCTCTGCCTCTCCTTCCCTCCCTCCCTCCCTCCTTCCCTCCCTCCCCTTCCCTCTTTCCCTCTCTTTATCTGTTCGACCAGATGCAGAGATTTCAGTGGAAGACTTCAAAGGTCTGAGGCCTAGGGCACAGCAAGGTCAGTGGAAGAAAGGAGTCTGGGTACCTGAATAACTGTGTGGTGCACAACATCTCTTCCTAAACAGTGATCCCCATTGGATGGTGATATAAGTGAGAGTTAAATGCTTATTTGTTAATTCACTGAGAGGGAGTTGTTTGTTGCAGCTGCCAGCATTACTTACTCTGACTAATACAGGGCCATTGAAACCTTGAGTCATTAGAACCTTGAGTCCTCTGATCCCTGACAGAAAGTAGGACTAGAAAATGGATGTTACAATCATATATACAAGTATATATTTCTACATGTGTACACTGAATCACAAAACAATTTATTAAGCATTTTTCCATATGCAAGGCATCAAATAAATAGCAAGCCAAGAATTTCAAAATGATTCTTTGTGACTTCATAAATTAAAAGACGAGAGTTTAAAGTTGACATATTCAAGTAGTTATGTCAGAATTAGCCATCACCAACTTCATGTTGACTATGATCACTAGCTATTTTTCCTAAGAAAATGTATCTAAAAAAATAGTTCTCTACTAAAAAAGGTAACAAGCCCATTGAGTAAAAGTATTTGCAGTCTCCTGAGAAATCCAGAGTGGAAGAGCCAAGCTCACGGAGCCGCTTTCTGGGCAGGAGCAACATAGGTCGATAGCTTGAGAAAAGGGCACTGAGAACTTTCTCAAGGCTAGAACCAAGCTGTTCAAACATGAGGCCTCAGGATAGCTCAATTCTCTCCTGGGATGTTAAGCTATCATTCAAATAAAAGTCAACTCTGCCCAGTAAAGTAGGTACAGATAGAAGGCACCAACTAATAGGGGGAAGCCTATGTTTAGTTTCAAGTTTCCTGGGATGAACTTCCATCACGCCTGCATGGTAGCAATCATGGGAGTCTGAAGTATGAGTGACTACAGTCCTCTATTCCCCTCCATGCAGGGAGAAAGACTGCCTTTGTTTTATATTTTTGCCCTACAGCAAGGTAATAAGAGGTCATTGTTGTATTCCTTACAATTACTCTTTAAATCCCATCCACTCTTCATCCCTTGGCCATCTTCACCCATTAGGAAAGCAACTACTTAGGCACATATTAAATGATGCCTCCTCCAAAAAGACTTTCTTGAGCTTTTCTCAACCAGATTTAACTTTCCAATTTCAATCGCACTTGTAAGTTTTACAAGTGCTATCTATAATATTTTGCCTGGTTATTGAGAGGTATGTTCCTACCTTATTTCCCTTTTTAGGTGGTAAACTTGAGGGGAAAATTGTATTGTATATTCAAAAACCTAATTCAATCACAAAGTGGGTATATGATCAATATTTTGAATTGACATTCTGGGCTCTCTCTCTCAGAGTAATAGGAGGCACCACGGTTAGTATCAGGGCATGGAAAACATTTCCCTGTCTCTTTTGGTACCCTGGACTACCACTCCATGTGGTCAAATCCTGACTCCACTACTTATAAGCTGTGTGACTTGGCTAAGGTATTTACCTCTCTCATCTTTGGTTTTCTTACCCATTACATGGGATTTATAATAACATTATATATGTAAAACATTTAGAATTGCCTAGCATATAGTAAGAACTCAATAAATGTAATTACCACCACTATCAAGACCACCACAATACAATTTCATTAGAAAATTGTTGATGATCTTCGTTATTGTAAACAGGGATAACAATCCCAAACACCTTTGGGATCCAGGAAAATAATGTAAGTGATTAAAGTAAAATGGTTGAAGTTCAGAACTAGGTGATGACAAAAACAAGGAGCCAATTACTATATGTATATAATAGTATGATTAATGCTATGCTATAGGTTTACTATGAAACTATAGAGGAGAGATACAAAACAGCCTTACATACTAAAAGAGGCATAATACCAAAAATAGAAACAATAACGATTACTAACACTTCCTTAACAAGTGTTTCAAGATGTTGGGTGGGCCTAGTGGCTCAGTTGGTTAAGAGTTAGCTTAAGGGCCGGCCGAGTGGTGAGTTGGTTAAGAGCTGGCTTGGGACACCAGCAGCCCTGGTTCAGATCCCACATATGAGGGCCAATGACACTGCCCTCTACAGCTAAGATGGTGAACAACAGCTCCACCTGGAACTGGGCTGCTGTGAGTCCCCGGGGATGGCATAGCTGCAGCCCCTGCTGCAGTGGGCTGCCATGGGCTACAGTGAGTGGCCAGCAGTCAGCGTGAGTCGCTGGCAGCCAGTGTGAGCAGCCAAGAGCCACTGTAAGCAGCTGTCCAGAGGCCGGCGACTCATCTGCCTCACCCGAGAAGAGTGCAATGATGATGCCAACATGGGCCAGTGAAGCAATGTCCTCCACAATTAGACTGAAGAACAAAAGGACAGCAACTTCTCTGTCTGGTCCCCTTCCCGGGTTCCCCAATACTGTTCCTCTCCCCCAAGTCCCCAATAAAATCTTTAAAAAAATAAATAAATAAATAAATAAAAGAGTTAGCTTAAGAGCACAAGCTCTAAGCAACAGGGATGCAGGTTCGATTCCCACATGAGCCAGTGATGCTGCGCCTGAGCTGAGCTTCCGCTGAGCTGCCAACAGGTGGCAGGATGGCTCGGCTGGTGAGAGCATGTGCTCCTAACAACAAGACTGCCTGCTTGATGGTGGGCTACTCCCACCCGCAAGTAAGACTGATCTGGGCACTTTGATCTGAGCTGCCACCCCAATGGCTCAGTGGATAGAGCCTGCACTCTTAACAACAAGGCTGCTGGTTTGACCCCTGCATGGGATGGTGGCTATGCCCACCTGCAACTAAGATTGAACACAGCACCTTGAGCTTAGAGGCCATGAGCTGCCAATGGGCAGCCAGAGGGCGACTGGCGCCCTCCACAACTAAGATTGAAGAACAACAACTTGGCTGGTCCCCTCCCCAATTTTCAAACACTGTTCTCCTCCCCCAATTCCTCAATTAATAAAAAAAAATGTTATTTTAGGGCCAGCCGAGTGGCTCAGTTGGCTAAGAGCTCGTGAGCTCGCTCAAGAGTGTGAGCTGAGCTCTGAACAACAGCAGTTCAATGCCCACCCCGAGCTGAGCTGCCGCTGAGCTGCCAACAGGTGGAAGGATGGCTCAGCTAAAAAAAAAAAAAAAAAAATGTTATTTTATCATCTGAGCCTTAAAAGTGGGAGGATTAGAAAGGAAAAAGTAGAAGGGAAACACAGAAAAAGAGGAATTGTGAAATAATTTGGTGTTTTTAAGGAACTTCTAGTGGGATATCATGAGCACAGTGAAGATTCATGTAGAAAACTGGTTAAGAGACCAGGCTGGAGAGTTTGGCAGGTGTCTGGTCATGAAGTACCTTATATACTGCTCAAGAGTTTGCCTAGAAAGCAATAGGCAGCTACATTTAGGAAGGTAACTAGAAACAACATAGTAGTGAGAAATTTTGAGTGCCTTAACTAAAGCACAATGACTAGAGAGGCTACATTTAGAAGGTAGAATTGGCATATCTTGGGGCTTGATTGAATGGAGAAGACTGAATGACGAAGAGAGGTCTAAGTCAATGCAAAGCTTTCAGGTTCGAATGACCAGGATGATAATTTGCTGTTCCTAGAGATGGGTTGATGTGAGAATGAAATAAAAATTCCAGCATGTTGAGTTTAGGTACCTATAGGGCATCCAAGTAGTAATGCTGGCTACATGGATTTCAACACCTGGGGATTAGATCCGGGAATCTGTAGTCGTCTTCTAGAAACAGTGACCTGAATAAGAAGAAAAGAGTCTAAAGATGAGACCGTAGCACATACTAACTCTCAAGTGTGAGGAGAGGAACCTGAAAATGAATGGGGTAGAGGGAGGTGAAAAACAAGGGAAGAGAAGTGCACAGAAGCTAAGGAAGTTTCAAGATGGGGGCGGGGGTCAACTGTGCCAATGTTTCAGAAAAATCAAGTAAGGAAAGGACTAGAAGAGGCCCATTCAATTTGGCCAAAAGGAGGACCATTGGGTCCTTGGAAGGGTAGTCTTGGTGGACTGCTTCAGGTGACATTCAGACTGCAATGTGAAAAGAAATGAATGGGAAGAGACAAGTGTGGCTGCAGAAGATGGAGGAGGAGGAGAAGAAGAAGGTAAAGAAGGTGAAGAAGGAGGAAGAGAAGAAGAAGGAAAAGAAGGAAGAGGAGGAGGAGGAGGAGGAAGAGGAAGGAGCAGAAAAAGAAAAAAGGGAAAGAGCTGGAGGGCCATGGAGTTATGTGAAGGTGTTTATATATATATTTTTAAATGGAAACGATGATAATATTTTATATTCTGAAGGGAAAACATTAGTGAAGAGAGCAAATTGAAGCTATAGGGCAGAAATAATCATCAGTTTGAAGTGCTCGAGGGGTAGAAGTATAAAAGACCCAAAACACAGCCCTAGATAAGAAAAGGGAGGCATATCCTTTTGTATACAAAAGAAAGAGTGGGAATGGATGGAGAATGAACCGCCCTTTGCTGGGTGAGGGAGGAAATGGAGAGTGGGAGAATGAGATCATGGGGACAGCTGGGCAGAGTAACTGACTGAGGACATGCAGGAGTATGAGGCCTCCCTGAGGGCCCAGCTGGGGTTGGAGGCCATGAATTTGCAGTGGCACCAAGTTCATGTAGATGTGACTCTATCAAGTAGCTCTTGGTTGTTCAATATAGATGAGGCAAAGAAGGCAGATGAATGAATGGATCCAAGATGTATAGACATCTGGGAAAGAAGCTCATGAGCATGAACTGTTTAGGGATTTCCTCAGCCTGAGATTTCATTATGAATCTGAACAATTTGCAAACCTGCAAGTCAGCTGAGATTTCCCCAAAGCTGTGTTTAATATTAATTCATCCAGATAGTATAACCTGCAAGGGAATTAGAGCCTTTAAACTCAATTCTCTTTTGACACCTGAGAAATGAATGGAGAATTTTGTGTCCAATTCTTAATCCTTAGAAAGGTAAGCAAAACCGTGTTTTGTCAAAGTTATCCGAGAAGAGTTTTGTTCTTCTCAGGATGCTCATTCTGGAAAAAAAAGAAAAGAAAAAGCAAAAAGGGGCAAGGAGACTTTCACATACCCCAGTAGGAGAAGGAGAGGCTTACTGAGGGCATTCCCTATCTTTGTGTGTGAAACCTCATACCTAATGGTGACAGAAACTCTAGGGACTGGCTATGACAAGACTTGAAGGCAAATAGATAGCAGACAAATGGGTTTCCCTTAAAGACTTCATATTCTCTTGATAGGCTTAGTCCTTACAAAGAAAGTAAGAGGGGCTGCTGTCCTCTCTGCCCAGGTTAAGAAGCCTTAAGTATGAGTCCAATCTCTACAGTTCTCTGTGCCATTCATGTGGCACAGCTGGATTCTTCCCCACACACCTCCTGAGGAAAGATCTCTTGCTACTGTTTCTGCAGAAATACCTGTTGAAAAAGGAAGGCAGGTCCCCAACCCCCTGATTCTATTCTATGTTTACCTGAACATGAATATTTCATAGGCTTTAAACCTTATGATTCTAAGAATAACCACAGCTGACAAGAGATTCCTGACAGATTTCAAAGGTAATGGGTTTAAAACTAAATGTTGCATATAGTTTTCTACTGAGTTTTCATCCTACCTGTTTTTCCCCTTAGTTATGAGGCAAGAAAACTTTCTGGAACATCTGCTGTGTTTCCCCATAATTTTAGCAGCCCATAATTGCAGTACTATGTGTCAATATCAGGTGCAATACATACGTATAGTATGAGTATGTCCATGCATACATACATACATATATAATAAAATAGTAGAAATCATGTGCTTTGTTGGTTACTGGTACTAGAGGTATTCAGGATCGTTGCAGCTTTTCTGGGGTGGTAAGAAGTTCAGATGGCCAGATATTTTATATCCATCCATCCATTCATCCATCCCTCACTTGAACAGACTTTGGTAACCATTTCATTCACCTTGTTCTTCCTGATAATTTCCCTACTGGCCCTCTGCTTCATGTGGAGGAGCTTCTCTTCGCTCTTCTTACAGTTCCTAAATGTTCCTAATGAGTAAGTTTGTAAATGCTAGGAAAACGCAACTCAAGATAGAAATTAACTGATCATAGACAAACAATGGCAAAGCTGAAGATTAAAATAACAGCATCTACAAAGAATGTGAAATGTTCATGACACACAAAAAAATCATACTGCTCTAAAACAGATATTATAGTACAAGGACAATAATCTGTAAAAGAAAGCAGCCCCTGACATCCGGGAACTGGGGTGACACTTATAGGTAGGTGTCAGGTATGCTAAAAATGTTAGGCCATCTTGCTCTCCTGCTGGACTCATAAAGAATCTCAGAGAACACTAGTATCAAAGGGCATCCTGTGATGAAGCCAGTCAAAACAAGCCATTTCATAATTTTGTGTAAGCCGAGACTAAAACAAAGTCACTGTGCAAACCACAAAATACTAAATATCCCCCTTTTCTGAGTAATATGAGTGGCTGCTGCTTCTATACCCATTACAACTTTAGTCTCCATCTGGTCTGCCTTCCCCACAGATAAGATGTATTAAGATACCCAGTCATAGAATTGTCCCACTTCCAGACAGCACTGAATCTAGGGCAAACCTCTGCTTCCTTGGACCCTTCCCAAGCCCTCCCCTAACCAACACCCTAATCCGCCAGGTCCTTTCTAACATCCTTTGACTGAGATGCCTCATGATTCCTCATGCTGCATGTCCTCCCTCACTGCAATGCATAGTCAACCCGCCTTGTTCAACCACAGGCATCTTCCTGGGCTTTGATAAAGCAGAGGTTACAGGGACTCTTCAGAGATTCTTGCCACACTGCTCTGATGGGAAGTAGACCTAATGTTTGGAAAGGATGAGGTGGGGAACACAATGAGGGAGGTTTCTCTAATGAGAGTGGGCAAGGACTCTTCCTTTCAACAATTCCAGTTCCAAAGAACCATTTGAGAGCTTTCCCCCACTCAGCAGCTTCTCACTTGCAAGAAGTCTTTTCTAGAGGCACCCACACACTGACTCATGATTGGAAGACTTTTGTGGTTGAACCTGAACTTTTATCCCATACAACATCCCAGGCTAGCTCAGCAGCTGTTTGTTATTTTCAGCGAGTCAAATATGGTTGACCTCCTAGGTTCTGAGTGTGGGAACTATAAGATTTCCAAGGGCACCACTTAGAAGGGGGTTTAAAAATGTGACATGTAACTTTATGGAAATGAATTGAGACAGGATGAAGGTAAAGTAGAACATTACGGAGAAAGTCTCTGAGAAAGTGGTTTTATAAACCATCATCTAAAACTGAGGAAAGTGATTATAAAACATAAAGAAAATGCTGGGTTTTCTCTGAGTGTTTGGTTTCTGGAAGTCTGTTACTTATGTAACTACACTACCATGTAGAAATTAGTTTATTTTTACAAGTTGTGCCTCATCATTTGTCAGAGCATTGGTATTATGTGGGTAGAAGGCAAAGATGATTATCTCCACTCATATGCTAGGAAACTGAGTTGTGGTAATTCACTCAGCATTGCCAAAGCTTCATCAGCAGGGCCCTGGAACTCACCCAGGTCTTTCCATGCCAGAGCACTCTCAGTATCCACCAAGTAGCCTACTTATGATCCCTTTGGTTCTGAGCCTGATAACAGTGATAAACCTGGGAAAACACTGCTTAGGTCATGCAGTTCTTGGTTACAACTGCTGTGTGAGCACAAGAGCAATGACTCAGAACTCATCCTCTTCCTCAAATGATTGTTCCCAGACACCTTATATCTTAACCACCAGGGAAACTTAAGAAAAATGAACATTCTGGGTTCCACCCCAGACTTACTTTTTAGTGTTTCTGGGTATGGGACTCAGGAGTTTGCACTTTTAATAAGTTTTACAAGAGATTCTTAATTATATTGTTTGAATACTACTGGTCCAGGGTAAATTAAGTGTTTCCAAAAGGCCACTCAAAGTTAAAGGAAAGATCAGCCCCCTAACCCTCATCCTAAATTGCATTCAATACACATCAGGGGTAGTGCCGAGAAGGAAAAAATGGCAAGTGTTCTATTTAGGATCACCAAGTAAACATTTCTGAAGGGGCTCTCTTAGTTTTTATGGACTACAAAATAAACAGATCTCCAGCAGAAAAGGGTTCAGAGTTTTTTTTTTGGATTGTCTGGTAACAAAGCTGCTGCTCTGATGCTCATAAAAAAGAGGGCAAGGAATCTTGTACTAATAGCAGATGAAAAGGAATAACAGACTATTCTCATGCTAGCAGAATCTGTGACTTTAGTTCTGGTCTTGATTGAAGGGGAGACTGTGAACTATATTCTAGATCATTAGAATAGCTTCTAAGCCTCTGCTTTTAGGAAAAAAGGAAACACACAGTTGGGGAGATAGAAGCAATGCAATTTTCTCAATAAAAATGTCTGCCTAGATATTTGTGGAGTGGTGATATTATAAATTATTATTGACTTTTAAATAGAAGAGTCACCTATAAAAATTATTTCAAGCATAGCTTGGACTTCATATTTTGTAGCTGAACTATAGGCAATTTATTTCTTCCTGTTTGTAGTAGTTTTAATCAAGCTGTTCTTTTAAACTATCTATGGCTAAAATTAATCGAGTTTGATTTAAAAAAATGTTATAAATATGTCTGTCATCCTAAAGTAGCATTTTTTTGTTGTTTGGTTTTTAAACTAGGCCCTAGGTTCTGAATGCAAAAATCTCTAAAACTGATAAAGGCAACATAAGGGAGTAACAGGGTCCTCTGGTAATAGGACTAAGAGAAGCATCAGCCTCCAGCATTTAACCTCCATTATTCTCATTTGACTTGAAGCTGGTAAGTTTTAGTTCTTTAGCAATTGTAAAACATGTGAAAACTCACAGTAAGATCACATTTTAGTTTTTAAAAGCCATTCTAGGTTATACAGTTTATAATAAGGTAAGCAAATTATGTGAAGTTTCTCTTTATAAAAGTCTCATTTGGGACTTGCATGTAGTATATAGAATTAAACAACAGGTATTAAAAGAAGCCATGAACCTTTTAGCTTCTTTTTTCCAAATGATCATCTTGAACACAGATGTTTAAAATGTGCTACAGGTGTATAAATCAAGGTATATAGCTATTTATAAAATTAAAATTCTAGTGATCAAAGATGCAGTATTTACATTTTTACCCCAGCTTGGCAACTAGTTTGGTGAAAATTAATTGTACTTACATGAAATTTATTACCACTGCTTTCATCACTACCATTTTTTCTTAACCACCAATATTTTTAGGGCAAACACAACTTGTGAAATATTGCCAGAGGAGTAAGTGCTTCCTGTTTTGAAATCACATTATGAGAGAATGGGTGAAAAAAAAATAACTCATTTTCTCTCTTTGCTTTTGAATTCGTTTTGGATGTAAAATGCTTAATAACTAGAAGTCAAATATCCTTTGATGACAAAAGAAGCTTTCAATATTTTATAAACTGTGCTTGTATATCACCAGAACAAAATAATAACTATAAGTATTGCAGTTTAAAATTTGATCCAGGAGAGGGAGGGGCAAGATGGCGGCTGTGAGGAGGGCTCCATGAAATCTCCCCTGGAAATATCCACAATTTGAACTTCTAATACGCTTCAAAGAGACATCTACTCATCACACAGAGCGACTAAGAGTTCCACACAAGGATTGCTGGAAGGTGGGCAGGCCGGGCGAGTAGGGGAAGGCGGCGAGACGCGTGAGGTGCAGCCCGCACCCGCGGCTGCTGAGTCACGGTGAGTGTTGCCCCGGCTCGCTCCCTGCGGCCCGCGGCCCACCTAGAGTTCAGCAAGAGCGCGTTGGTTTGCGGTCTGAGGCAGAAGCTCAGGCCGGGCAAGTGCGGGAGGAGAGAGAGGAGACGACTGTGCAGAGGTGCGAGCTGCACCCGCGTTCCCCAGGAAGCAGGGTGCAGAGCCCCGCAGCGACAGGGCAAGATCAGTCCCTGCACCCTCCCGGTTCAGGGATCAGTCTCTGTGCCCACCGGGTCCCGCGGAGCGCAGAAGCCTGAAACCCGGGAGCAGGGGAAAACAGAGGACTCGCCCGCGGAGAAGCAGCGCGCGCTGGGCGGAGACGCAGGTCCCGGAGAGACAGAGCGGGGATCGGAGCCGCGTGGAAAGGTGCGCGCAGTCCCCTGAACCCCGCGGCGGCAGTCCCTCCAGGAGCGCAGCAGGAGAACGGCGCGGGCGCGCGCCGGCTCCAAGGCAGAGGCCTTAAACCGGAGAGCAGGGGAAACACAGGACTCGCCCGCGGAGACGCAGCGCGCCGGCCGGAGTCACAGATCCCGGAGAGACAGAGCGGGGATCGGAGCCACGCAGCACGGTGCGCGCAGTCCCCTAAATCCCGGCAGACCCTTTGGGAGAGCAGCAGGATTTCCGCGCGGGCGCGCCGGCTCCGAGGCAGAAGCCTGGAACCCGGGAGCAGGGGAAAAAGAGGACTCGCTCGGACAAGCAGTGCGCCGGGTGGAGACGCAGGTCCCCGAGAGACGCGGAGCGGGGATCTTGGCCACACGGTAGGGTGCGCGCAATTCCCTAAATCCCGGCAGACCCTTTGGGAGAGCAGCAGGAACTCCGCTGGAGCATAAGAGGCAAAGGCCTTAGCTTGAAACAGTGTTGGAACTGTGGCTTTGTTTATTTTTATGTTTTTTATTTTTTTTCCTTTTTCTACTATTGAACAGAAAGCAAAAAAAAAAAACAACCCAATAACTCACCCACTCCCACAAAATTTGTCCAACCCCAACAAAGTCTTAAACTGACTCCTGAAGGGAGCAATAGGGGCAGACTAGGAAGATATCCTTACCTGCAGGGGGGTTGAGAATTTCCACCCAGTAAAGGCAGCAGAGTGAGACTACCCACCCCGCCCCCACCTTTAGGCAAGGCTTGGGAGGCAGGGCAGGTTCATCTGCTGAGGCACTAATTAACAGATTCTTAGCAGCAGGCTTTTGGTAGTGAGGAATTCTTTAATTCTCCACGGCTGTCAACCAAAAGGGTGCCCAGAGACACTCATTGAGCCTTTGGGGGTGCAGCCTGCCTTGGGACAGGCAAAAGCAAAAAGGCAGTGACTTTGTAAAAACCACCAATCACACGTCACAACCACACTCAAGTACAGCAAACCTGCAGTGCCAGGATCACGCTAGGCATCAGGTGGCCTACTGTTCCCACAAGACGCACAGGAATTTTTGTACAGCAGACAATCTGAAGAGAGCTTGGTGGACTTTAGCCTAGACCAGCACGGGTATTTTTGGTTTGTTTGGTTTTATTCTGTTTTGTTTTTCCTTTATTGGCTGCTTATCTTGGTTGTTTTTGGTTTTTATTTCTATTTCATTATAATCATATTGTAGTTTTTAATATATAGGCATATATATATAGGTGTATATAGGTGAATATATGTCCATATATATGGGTGTGTAGACAAATATATATATATATATTTTTTTTTTCCTTTTTTCTTTTTCTTTTTCTTTCTTTTCTTTTTCTTTTTCCCCACCCTCACTTTCTCTCTTATTTTATTCATTCTTCTCACTGCTATACTTTTCCTCTTTTTCCTTTTTCTGCAAATTTTATTTTTTTTAAATTTTTCTTACTTTTTTTATTATTATTTTAGTTTATTTTTATTTTTTATTTTTAGGTATAGCTAATCGGTTTCTCATGTTTATTCTATTTTTTATTTTAGGATATTGTATTTTATTTTTGTTTCCTCTTCTGTTATTATTGAGTATGTGGTTTTTGTTTTGTTTCTGTTTGGTTTCTTCATTAGTATGATTGATATTTCTGTACAAGTTGACTGTAGTTTGATGGTTGGTTGTTTTTAATTGTGCGAGCATTTGGTTTCCTTTGGTGGCTGCGGAGGTTGTTCTTGTTGATCTGTTATGCTCTAAAATCACTCTGCAGCAGTGGGTCCAAACAAACAGACACAAGAATCATCATACCCGGAGGCCAACTTTAGATAAAACCAGAGCATTTCTGGGTTTGACATACAAGAGTCACACCCAAAAAGAAGTTACTACAGGTACTAAGACCCATAGGGTCCAAGTTTCATCAGAGGGGTCAATCCTCTCACAGCAGCTCATAAACTGCAGAAGCTGCTGATCCTCACAGCTAATCAATCTGGGAGTCAATCCCACCTACTGACAAACCAAAAGTAATCAAAACTAAAACTTCAACAAGTGAGGACGCACGACACAAGGAACACCTCAGATACAAGCACAGGAGAATAGGAGACTGAGTAATTCAAATATAAAGGACACACACCATATAAGTTTACCCAGAAAAGACTGAGAAATCTGGGGGATCTATCTGTTATATTGAAGCAAACACAAAGAGTAAGCCAGAATGGGGAGACAAAGAAACACAACACAAATAAAAGAACAGAAGAAACTTCCTGAATCTGTGGAAATAGAGGAAATAGAGGTAACCAACCTATCGGAGACAGAGTTCAGAACACTGATTATTAGAATGTTCAAGGAAATTAATGAAAATATAAAGAAGGATAGAGAAATCATGAAAAGCAACCAGCTAGAACTTAAGAACACAATTACTGAATTAAATAACAAACTTGATGGAATCACTAGCAGACTGGATGAAGCAGAAAATCGAATCAGTGACTTAGAAGACAAAATAGCAGAGATCACCCATGCGGTACAACAAAAAGAAAACAGAATGAAAAACATGGAAAATAGTTTAAGAGAGCTGGGGGACAACATCAGACGCAATAACCTAAGGGTCATTGGAGTACCAGAAGGAGAAGAGAGGGAGCAAGGGATTGAGAATATATTTGAAGTAATAATGTCTGAAAACTTCCCTAACCTGGCAAAGGACATTGAAATACAAGCCCAGGAAGTGCAGCGAGTTCCAAACAGGATGATTCCAAACAGGCCCACTCCAAGACACATTATAGTGAAAATGGCAAGGGTTAAGGACAAAGACAGAATCCTTAAAGCAGCAAGGGAAAGGCAGCAAGTTACTTACAAGGGTACCCCCATAAGATTATCAGCTGACTTTTCTACAGAAACTTTGCAGGCCAGAAGAGAGTGGCAGGAGGTTTTCAAAGTGATGAAAAATAAAGGCCTACAACCAAGATTGCTGTATCCAGCAAGGTTATCATTTAAAATCGAAGGCGAGATAAGGAGCTTTGCAGAAAAAAATAAGTTAAGGGAATTCATTACTACCAAGCCAGCTTTGCAGGAAATGCTAAAAGGGCTTCTTTAAGTAGAAGAGAAAACAACCTATGAAAGACTACGAACACAAATAAGAAAATGGCAATAAATACACACCTATCAATAATCACATTAAATGTAAATGGATTAAATGCTCCAATAAAAAGACATAGGGTGGCTGAATGGATAAGAAAGCAAGACCCCAGTATATGCTGTATACAAGAGACTCACCTCAGATCCAAAGACTCATACAGGCTGAAAGTAAAGGGATGGAGTAAAATATTTCATGCAAATGGTACTGAGAAAAAGCTGGAGTAGCGATACTTATATCAGATAAAATGGACTTTAAATTGAAGAATATAACAAAGGACAAAGAAGGACACTTCATAGTAATGAAGGGATCGATCCAACAAGAGGACATAACTCTAGTAAACATCTATGTACCTAACATAGGAGCCCCTAAATATATAAAACAGATATTGTCAGACATAAAGACAGAGATCAACAGTAACACTATCATAGTAGGGGACTTCAACACCCCGCTGTCACTAATGGACAGATCCTCCAGACAGAAAATCAATGTGGAAACAGCGACCTTAAATGACACATTAGACCAGCTGGATTTAACAGACATTTTCAGAGCATTTCATCCCAAAGCTACAGAATATACGTTCTTTTCAAGTGCACATGGAACATTTTCTAAGATAGACCACATGTTAGGCCACAAAACAAGTCTCAATAAATTTAAGAAGATTGAAATCATTTCAACTGTATTCTCTGACCACAATGCTATGAAACTAGAAATCAATTATAAGAAGAAATCCGGAAAGCTGACAAATAAATGGAGGCTAAACAATATGCTATTAAATAGTGAGTGGGTCACAAATGAGATCAAGGAGGAAATCAAAAGATACCTCGAGACAAACGAAAATGAAAACACCACGACCCAAAATCTCTGGGATGCTGCGAAAGCAGTCCTAAGAGGGGAAGTTTATAGCAGTGCAGGCCTACCTAAAGAAGGAAGAAAAAATCTCAAGTCAACAGGTTATCCTTACACCTAAGGGAACTGGAAAAAGAACAGAAAAAGAGGCCCAAGGGGAGTACAAGAAAGGAGATAATAAAGACCAGAGCAGAAATAAACAATATAGAGAACAGAAAAACAATTCAAAAGATCAATGAAACCAAGAGCTGGTTTCTTGAGAAGATAAACAAAATTGACAAACCTCTAGCCAGGCTCATCAAAAAAAAAAAAGAGAGAGGACTCAAATTAGCAAAATCAGGAATGAAAGAGGGGAAATGACTACAGACATCACAGAAATACAAAAATTCTAAGAAATTACTATGAGCAACTATATGCCAACAAATTTGACAATCTGGATGAAATGGATAATTTTCTAGAAGCATACAACCTTCCAAAGCTAACGCCAGAAGAAACAGAAAATCTAAATACCCTGATTACTACCAAGGAAATTGAATCAGTAATTGACAAGCTCCCAAAAAACAAAAGCCCTGGACCAGATGGCTTCACAAGTGAATTTTATCAAACATTCAAAAAAGAACTATCACCTATTCTTCTCAAACTATTCCAAAAAATCCAGAAGGAGGGAAGGCTCCCAAACTCTTTTATGAAGCCTCTATCACCCTGATTCCAAAACCAGATAAAGACATCACAAAAAAAGGAAAACTACAGGCCAATCTCCCTGATGAATATAGATGCAAAAATTCTCAATAAAATATTAGCAAACAGAATTCAGCAATATATTAAGAAGATCATACATCATGATCAAGTGGGATTCATCCCTAGTGCGCAAGGCTGGTTCAACATCCGTAAATCAATTAATGTGATACACCACATCAACAAAATGAAGGATAAAGATCACATGGTCATTTCAATAGATGCAGAAAAAGCATTTGACAAAATCCAACAGCCATTTATGTTAAAAACCCTTAGCAAAGTGGGAATACAGGGATCATATCTCAACATAATAAAAGCCATATATGATAAACCTACAGCTAACATCATACTCAATGGGGAAAAGCTAAAACCATTCCCCTTAAGATCAGGAACAAGACAAGGCTGTCCACTTTCTCCTCTTTTATTCAACATAGTGCTGGAAGTTCTAGCCACAGCAATCAGACAACAAAAAGAAATAAAAGGCATCCAAATTGGCAAGGAAGAAGTAAAATTGTCACTATATGCAGATGACATGATACTGTATATAGAGAACCCCAAAGACTCCATCAAAAAACTATTGGAACTGATAGACGAATTCAGTAAAGTAGCAGGATATAAAATCAATGTTCAGAAATCAGTGGCATTTGCATATACCAATAATAAACTAATGGAAAGCGAAATTAAGAAAACTGTCCCATTTACAATTGCGTCAAGAACTATAAAATACCTAGGAATAAATTTAACCAAAGAAGTGAAAGATCTGTACTCAGAAAATTAGGATCGGTCGAGGGGCAAGATGGCGGCTGTAAGGAGGGCTCCATGAAATCTCCCCTGGAAATATCCACAATTTGAACTTCTAATACGCTTCAAAGAGACATCTACTCATCACACAGAGCGACTAAGAGTTCCACACAAGGATTGCTGGAAAGTGGGCAGGCCGGGCGAGTAGGGGAAGAAGGCGGCGAGACGCGTGAGGTGCAGCCCGCACCCGCGGCTGCTGAGTCACGGTGAGTGTTGCCCCGGCTCGCTCCCTGCGGCCCGCGGCCCACCTAGAGTTCAGCAAGAGCGCGTTGGTTTACAGTCTGAGGCAGAGGCCTCAGGCCGGGCGAGTGCGGGAGGAGAGGAGACGACTGTGCAGAGGTACGAGCTGCACCCGCGGCCCGCTGGGTCCCCAGGAAGCAGGGTGCAGAGCCCCGCAGCAACAGGGCAAGATCAGTCCCTGCACCCTCCGGTTCAGGGATCAGTCTCTGTGCCCACCGGGTTCCGCGGAGCGCAGAAGCCTGAAACCCGGGAGCAGGGGAAAACAGAGGACTCGCCCGCGGAGAAGCAGCGCGCACTGGGCGGAGACGCAGGTCCCGGAGAGACGGAGCGGGGATCGGAGCCGCGTGGAAAAGTGCGCGCAGTCCCCTGAACCCCGGCGGCAGTCCCTCCAGGAGCGCAGCAGGAGACCGGCGCGGCGCCGCGCCGGCTCCACAGCAGAGGCCTAAAACCCGGGAGCAGGGGAAACACCGGACTCGCCCGCGGAGACGCAGCGCGCTGGCCGGAGTCACAGGTCCCGGAGAGACAGAGCGGGGATCGGAGCCACGCGGCACGGTGCGCGCAGTCCCCTAAATCCCGGCAGACCGTTTGGGAGAGCAGCAGGAGATCCGCGCGGGCGCGCCGGCTCCGAGGCAGAAGCCTGGAACCCGGGAGCAGGGGGAAAAGAGGACTCGGCCGGACAAGCAGCGCGCCGGTGGAGACGCAGGTCCCCGAGAGACGCGGATCGGGGATCTTGGCCACACGGTAGGGTGCGCGTACCCCGAAATCCCGGCAGTCCCTGTGGGAGAGCAGCAGGAACTCCGCTGGAGCATAAGAGGCAAAGGCCTTAGCTTGAAACAGTGTTGGAACTGTGGCTTTGTTTATTTTTATGTTTTTAATTTTTTTTCCCTTTTTCTACTCTTGAACAGAAAGCAAAAAAAAAAAAACCCAATAACTCACCCACTCCCACAAACTTTGTCCCCTGCCAAGACAGTCTTAAACTGACTCCTGAAGGGAGCAATAGGGGCAGACTAGGAAGATATCCTTACCTGCAGGGGGTTGAGAATTTCCACCCAGTAAAGGCAGCAGAGTGAGACTACCCACCCCGCCCCCACCTTTAGGCAAGGCTTGGGAGGCAGGGCAGGTTCATCTGCTGAGGCACTAATTAACAGATTCTTAGCAGCAAGCTTTTGGTGTGAGGAATTCTTTAATTCTCCACGGCTGTCAACCCAAAGGGTGCCCAGAGACACTCATTGAGCCTTTGAGGGTGCAGCCTGCCTTGGGACAGGCAAAAGCAAAAAGGCAGTGACTTTGTAAAAACCACCAATCACACGTCACAACCACACTCAAGTACAGCAAACCTGCAGTGCCAGGATCACGCTAGGCATCAGGTGGCCTACTGTTCCCACAAGACGCACAGGAATTTTTGTACAGCAGACAAACTGAAGAGAGCTTGGTGGACTTTAGCCTAGACCAGCACGGGTATTTTTGCTTTGTTTGATTTTATTCTGTTTTGTTTTCCCTTTATTGGCTGCTTATCTTGGTTGTTTTTGGTTTTTATTTCTATTTCATTATAATCATATTGTAGTTTTTAATATAGGCATATATATAGGTGTATATAGGTGAATATATGTCCATATATATGGGTGTGTAGACAAATATATATTTTTTTTTCCTTTTTTCTTTTTCTTTTTCTTTTTCTTTTTCTTTTTTCCCCACCCTCACTTTCTCTCTTATTTTATTCATTCTTCTCACTGCTATACTTTTCCTCTTTTCCTTTTTTCTGCAAATTTTATGTTTTAAATTTTTCTTACTTTTTTTATTATTATTTTAGTTTATTTTTATTTTTATTTTTTAGGTATAGCTAATCGGTTTCTCATGTTTATTCTATTTTTTATTTTAGGATATTGTATTTTATTTTGTTTCCTCTTCTGTTATTATTGAGTATGTGGTTTTTGTTTTGTTTCTGTTTGTTTTCTTCATTAGTATGATTGATATTTCTGTACAAGTTGACTGTAGTTTGATGGTTGGTTATTTTTAATTGTGCGAGCATTTGGTTTCCTTTGGTGGCTGCGGAGGTTGTTCTTGTTGATCTGTTATGCTCTAAAATCATTCTGCAGCAGTGGGTCCAAACAAACAGACACAAGAATCATCATACCCAGAGGCCAACTTTAGATAAAACCAGAGCATTTCTGGGTTTGACATACAAGAGTCACACCCAAAAAGAAGTTACTACAGGTACTAAGACCCATAGGGTCCAAGTTTCATCAGAGGGGTCAATCCTCTCACAGCAGCTCATAAACTGCAGAAGCTGCTGATCCTCACAGCTAATCAATCTGGGAGTCAATCCCACCTACTGACAAACCAAAAGTAATCAAAACTAAAACTTCAACAAGTGAGGACGCACGACACAAGGAACACCTCAGATACAAGCACAGGAGAATAGGGAGACTGAGTAATTCAAATATAAAGGACACACACCATATAAGTTTACCCAGAAAAGACTGAGAAATCTGGGGGATCTATCTGTTATATTGAAGCAAACACAAAGAGTAAGCCAGAATGGGGAGACAAAGAAACATAACACAAATAAAAGAACAGAAGAAACTTCCTGAATCAGTGGAAATAGAGGAAATAGAGGTAACCAACCTATCGGAGACAGAGTTCAGAACACTGATTATTAGAATGTTCAAGGAAATTAATGAAAATATAAAGAAGGATAGAGAAATCATGAAAAGCAACCAGCTAGAACTTAAGAACACAATTACTGAATTAAATAACAAACTTGATGGAATCACTAGCAGACTGGATGAAGCAGAAAATCGAATCAGTGACTTAGAAGACAAAATAGCAGAGATCACCCATGCGGTACAACAAAAGAAAAAAGAATGAAAAACATGGAAAATAGTTTAAGAGAGCTGGGGGACAACATCAGACGCAATAACCTAAGGGTCATTGGAGTACCAGAAGGAGAAGAGAGGGAGCAAGGGATTGAGAATATATTTGAAGTAATAATGTCTGAAAACTTTCCTAACCTGGCAAAGGACATTGAAATACAAGCCCAGGAAGTGCAGAGAGTTCCAAACAGGATGATTCCAAACAGGCCCACTCCAAGACACATTATAGTGAAAATGGCAAGGGTTAAGGACAAAGACAGAATCCTTAAAGCAGCAAGGGAAAGGCAGCAAGTTACTTACAAGGGTACCCCCATAAGATTATCAGCTGACTTTTCTACAGAAACTTTGCAGGCCAGAAGAGAGTGGCAGGAGGTTTTCAAAGTGATGAAAAATAAAGGCCTACAACCAAGATTGCTGTATCCAGCAAGGTTATCATTTAAAATCGAAGGTGAGATAAGGAGCTTTGCAGAAAAAAATAAGTTAAGGGAATTCATTACCACCAAGCCAGCTTTGCAGGAAATGCTAAAAGGGCTTCTTTAAGTAGAAGAGAAAAACAACCTATGAAAGACTACGAACACAAATAAGAAAATGGCAATAAATACACACCTATCAATAATCACATTAAATGTAAATGGATTAAATGCTCCAATAAAAGACATAGGGTGGCTGAATGGATAAGAAAGCAAGACCCCAGTATATGCTGTATACAAGAGACTCACCTCAGATCCAAAGACTCATACAGGCTGAAAGTAAAGGGATGGAGTAAAATATTTCATGCAAAATGGTACTGAGAGAAAAAGCTGGAGTAGCGATACTTATATCAGATAAAATGGACTTTAAATTGAAGAATATAACAAAGGACAAAGAAGGACACTTCATAGTAATGAAGGGATCGATCCAACAAGAGGACATAACTCTAGTAAACATCTATGCACCTAACATAGGAGCCCCTAAATATATAAAACAGATATTGTCAGACATAAAGACAGAGATCAACAGTAACACTATCATAGTAGGGGACTTCAACACCCCGCTGTCACTAATGGACAGATCCTCCAGACAGAAAATCAATGTGGAAACAGCGACCTTAAATGACACATTAGACCAGCTGGATTTAACAGACATTTTCAGAGCATTTCATCCCAAAGCTACAGAATATACGTTCTTTTCAAGTGCACATGGAACATTTTCTAAGATAGACCACATGTTAGGCCACAAAACAAGTCTCAATAAATTTAAGAAGATTGAAATCATTTCAACTGTATTCTCTGACCACAATGCTATGAAACTAGAAATCAATTATAAGAAGAAATCCGGAAAGCTGACAAATAAATGGAGGCTAAACAATATGCTATTAAATAGTGAGTGGGTCATAAATGAGATCAAGGAGGAAATCAAAAGATACCTCGAGACAAACGAAAATGAAAACACCACGACCCAAAATCTCTGGGATGCTGCTAAAGCAGTCCTAAGAGGGAAGTTTATAGCAGTACAGGCCTACTCTAAAGAAGGAAGAAAAATCTCAAATCAACAGGTTATCCTTACACCTAAGGGAACTGGAAAAAGAACAGCAAAAGAGGCCTAAGGGGAGTACAAGAAAGGAGATAATAAAGACCAGAGCAGAAATAAACAATATAGAGAACAGAAAAACAATTCAAAGATCAATGAAACCAAGAGCTGGTTTCTTGAGAAGATAAACAAAATTGACAAACCTCTAGCCAGGCTCATCAAAAAAAAGAGAGAGGACTCAAATTAGCAAAATCAGGAATGAACGAGGGGAAATGACTACAGACATCACAGAAATACAAAAAATTCTAAGAAATTACTATGAGCAACTATATGTCAACAAATTTGACAATCTGGATGAAATGGATAATTTTCTAGAAGCATACAACCTTCCAAAAGCTAACGCAAGAAGAAACAGAAAATCTAAATACCCTGATTACTACCAAGGAAATTGAATCAGTAATTGACAAGCTCCCAAAAACAAAAGCCCTGGACCAGACGGCTTCACAAGTGAATTTTATCAAACATTCAAAAAGAACTATCACCTATTCTTCTCAAACTATTCCAAAAATCCAGAAGGAGGGAAGGTTCTCCCAAACTCTTTTTATGAAGCCTCTATCACCCTGATTCCAAAACCAGATAAAGACATCACAAAAAAGGAAAACTACAGGCCAATCTCCCTGATGAATATAGATGCAAAAATTCTCAATAAAATATTAGCAAACAGAATTCAGCAATATATTAAGAAGATCATACATCATGATCAAGTGGGATTCATCCCTAGTGCATGAGCTGGTTCAACATCCGTAAATCAATTAATGTGATACACAACATCAACAAAATGAAGGATAAAGATCACATGGTAATTTCTAGAGATGCATTTAAATCATTTGACAAAATCCAACATCAATTTATGTTAAAAACCCTTAGCAAAGTGGGAATACAGGGATCATATCTCAACATAATAAAAGCCATATATGATAAACCTACAGCTAACATCATACTCAATGGGGAAAAGCTAAAACCATTCCCCTTAAGATCAGGAACAAGACAAGGCTGTCCACTTTCTCCTCTTTTATTCAACATAGTGCTGGAAGTTCTAGCCACAGCAATCAGACAACAAAAGAAATAAAAGGCATCCAAATTGGCAAGGAAGAAGTAAAATTGTCACTATATGCAGATGACATGATACTGTATATAGAGAACCCCAAAGACTCCATCAAAAACTATTGGAACTGATAGACGAATTCAGTAAAGTAGCAGGATATAAAATCAATGTTCAGAAATCAGTGGCATTTGCATATACCAATAATAAACTAATGGAAAGCGAAATTAAGAAAACTGTCCCATTTACAATTGCGTCAAGAACTATAAAATACCTAGGAATAAATTTAACCAAAGAAGTGAAAGATCTGTACTCAGAAAATTATAAGACATTGAAGAAAGAAATCATAGAAGATACAAATAAATGGAAACACCTACCATGCTCATGGATAGGAAGAATTAATATAGTTAAAATGTCCATACTGCCTAAAGCAATATATAGATTCAATGCAATTCCTATCAAACTAACAAGGACATTTTTCACAGAAATAGAAAATATAATCCTAAAGTTTATATGGAATCATAAAAGACCCAGAATAGCCTCGGCAATTCTGAGGAATAAAAACAAAGTTGGGGGGATCACGCTACCAGACATCAAAACCTACTACAAGGCCACAGTAATCAAGACAGTTTGGTATTGGCATAAAAACAGGCACATCGATCAGTGGAACAGAACAGAGAGCCCAGAAATAAATCCAAGCATTTACGGACAGTTAATCTATGACAAGGGAAGCAAAAATTTACACTGGAGTAAAGATAGTCTATTCAATAAATGGTGCTGGGAAAATTGGACTGACACATGAAAAAAAATGAAACTTGATCATCTCCTTACGCCTTATACAAGAACAAATTCAAAATGGATTAAAGACTTAAATGTAAGACCTGAAACCATAAAAATCCTAAATGAAAATATAGGGAGTACATTTGCAGACATTACCCGGAGCAATATTTTTACTGATACATCCCTACGGGCAAGGGAAGTAAAAGAAAAATGAACATATGGGATTATATCAGACTTAAAAAGTTTTTTCACAACAAAGGAAACCATTAATAAAACAAAAAGGAAGCCTACTGAATGGGAGAATATATTTGCCAACGATATATCTGATAAGGGGTTAATATCCAAAATTTATAAAACACTCATGAAACTCAACACCAAAAAAACAAACAACCCAATTAAAAAATGGGCAGAAGATATGAAGAGACATTTCTCTAAAGAGGACATACAGATGGCCAACAGGCATATGAAAAAAAGTTCAACCTCACTGGTCATTAGGGAAATGCAAATAAAAACCACCATGAGATACCACCTCACTCCAGTCAGAATGGCTATCATCAACAAATCAACAAACAACAAGTGCTGGCGGGGCTGTGGGGAAAAGGGGACCCTGCTGCACTGTTGGTGGGACTGCAGATTGGTGCAGCCACTAGGGAAGTCAGTATGGAGGTATCTCAAAGAACTGGAAATAGAGCTACCTTTTGACCCAGCAATTCCACTCCTAGGTATTTATCCTGAAAAAACCAAGACACTTATTCAAAAAAAGTTATGCACCCCGATGTTCATAGCAGCACAATTTACAATAGCTAAGACTTGGAAACAACCAAAATGCCCGTCAGTAGATGACTGGATTAAGAAACTGTGGTATATTTATACAATGGAGTATTACTCCGCTATAAAGAAGAATGAAATCGTGCCATTTGCAATGATATGGATGGACCTAGAGACTATAATGTTGAGTGAAATAAGTCAGTCAGAGAAGGACAAATACCATATGGTCTCACTTATATGTGGAATATGAAAAACTGTATGAATGAGCAAAGTAAACAGAAACTGTCTCATAGATATAGAGGAAAAATCAGGGTTGCTAATTTGGAGAGGAATGGGAATGAGAGAGAAGGGGAAGGGATTAGACAGCAAAAATAGGCAACTACAATGTTGCTACTGGGATAGGGAAAAACAGTTTGGGGAATATAATTAATAATGTTGTAAATATTCTGTGGAATGTCAGATGATCATAGGTCTTGTTAGGGAGACCATTTCATGGATGGAGTAGAGGTTTGATCACTGCACTGTATTACTAAAGTGGAGGTGGTATACCTACTGTAATTGAATATATATAGATAGTCACGGGATGTGGATTATACTGTGGAAGAGAGTCAGAGGAAGAGTAATAGATATATATGATATGGGGGGGTGTGGGGGGTGTATTGGGGTGGGGGTTTGTCACTTTGAGGGGTAAAATGTATAACTATTGCACTGTGTTGTACACCTGAAACTATTGGGGGTGGGGGTGTTGTCACTTTGAGGGGTAAAATGTATAACTATTGCACTGTGTTGTACACCTGAAACTAATTAAAAATAAAATAAAATTTAAAAAAAAAAAAAAAAAAAAAAAAAAAAAAAAAAGAAAATTATAAGACATTGAAGAAAGAAATCATAGAAGATACAAATAAATGGAAACACCTACCATGCTCATGGATAGGAAGAATTAATATAGTTAAAATGTCCATACTGCCTAAAGCAATATATAGATTCAATGCAATTCCTATCAAACTACCAAGGGCATTTTTCACAGAAATAGAAAATATAATCCTAAAGTTTATATGGAATCATAAAAGACCCAGAATAGCCTCGGCAATTCTGAGGAATAAAAACAAAGTTGGGGGGATCACGCTACCAGACATCAAAACCTACTACAAGGCCACAGTAATCAAGACAGTTTGGTATTGGCATAAAAACAGGCACATCGATCAGTGGAACAGAACAGAGAGCCCAGAACTAAATCCAAGCATTTACGGACAGTTAATCTATGACAAGGGAAGCAAGAATTTACACTGGAGTAAAGATAGTCTATTCAATAAATGGTGCTGGGAAAATTGGACTGACACATGCAAAAAATGAAACTGGATCATCTCCTTACGCCTTATACAAGAACAAATTCAAAATGGATTAAAGACTTAAATGTAAGACCTGAAACCATAAAAATCCTAAATGAAAATATAGGGAGTACATTTGCAGACATTACTCCGGAGCAATATTTTTATTTGATACATCCCTACGGGCAAGGGAAGTAAAAGAAAATGAACATATGGGATTATATAAGACTTAAAAGTTTTTTCACAACAAAGGAAACCATTAATAAAACAAAAAGGAAGCCTACTGAATGGGAGAATATATTTGCCAACGATATATCTGATAAGGGGTTAATATCCAAAAATTATAAAACACTCATGAAACTCAACACCAAAAAAACAAACAACCCAAGTACAAATGGGCAGAAGATATGAAGAGACATTTCTCAAAGAGGACATACAGATGGCCAACAGGCATATGAAAAAAAGTTCAACCTCACTGGTCATTAGGGAAATGCAAATAAAAACCACCATGAGATACCACCTCACTCCAGTCAGAATGGCTATCATCAACAAATCAACAAACAACAAGTGCTGGCGGGGCTGTGGGGAAAAGGGGACCCTGCTGCACTGTTGGTGGGACTGCAGATTGGTGCAGCCACTATGGAAGTCAGTATGGAGGTATCTCAAAGAACTGGAAATAGAGCTACCTTTTGACCCAGCAATTCCACTCCTAGGTATTTATCCTGAAAAAACCAAGACACTTATGCAAAAAAGTTATGCACCCCGATGTTCATAGCAGCACAATTTACAATAGCTAAGACTTGGAAACAACCAAAATGCCCGTCAGTAGATGACTGGATTAAGAAACTGTGGTATATTTATACAATGGAGTATTACTCCGCTATAAAGAAGAATGAAATCGTGCCATTTGCAATGATATGGATGGACCTAGAGACTATAATGTTGAGTGAAGTAAGTCAGTCAGAGAAGGACAAATACCATATGATCTCACTTATATGTGGAATATGAAAAACTGTATGAATGAGCAAAGTAAACAGAAACTGTCTCATAGATATAGAGGAAAAATCAGGGTTGCTAATTTGGAGAGGAATGGGAATGAGGGAGAAGGGGAAGGGATTAGACAGCAAAAATAGGCAACTACAATATTGCTACTGGGATAGGAAAAACAGTTTGGGGAATATAATTTAAATGTTGTAAATATTCTGTGGAATGTCAGATGATCATAGGTCTTGTTAGGTAGACCATTTCATGGATGGAGTAGAGGTTTGATCACTGCACTGTATTACTAAAGTGGAGGTGGTATACATACTGTAATTGAATATATATAGATAGTCACGGGATGTGGATTATACTGTGGAAGAGAGTCAGAGGAAGAGTAATAGATATGTATGATATGGGGGGGTGGGGGGGTGTATTGGGGGTGGGGGGTTTGTCACTTTGGGGGGTAAAATGTATAACTATTGCACTGTGTTGTACACCTGAAACTATTGGGGGTGGGGGGGTTGTCACTTTGAGGGGTAAAATGTATAACTATTGCACTGTGTTGTACACCTGAAACTAATTAAAAATAAAATAAAATTTAAAAAAAAAAAAAAAAAAAAAAAAAAAATTTGATCCAATGCTCTAATTGTATAACTTCTTCTTAAACCAGGACCTGCAAATAGGCATTTTTAAAATGCGGTACAGACTATGAATATAAAATATCCTATGTTAGCAATAACCTTTCTGTGTTTTTAGTGAGATCTTTTCAAATTAATCTTTCAACACTCATATTGAGAAATCCCAGTTCTTGTCAGTTCTCAAATTTAATGACAGCCTTTTGCATTTGTGATGTTGGGGATTAGAATGAGGTAATGAATGCACAAACTTGGCTAATTTAGCTTACCTTCAGTCCGCAAAATTAATGCAATTGGATTCCTCATGGAAAAAGCTTTTTAAATTTAAAATTCTGTTTTGGATTTCTTAATTTACTATTCAAGCTGTAATGCTAATTACCATTATAACACAAGATTAAAACAAAGAGAAGATCCAGGTGCTTTCTGGGGTGGTGGGGACTTGCTGAGGAAGGGCTGCTCCTTGGGAAGGGGTGAAAGAACATGACCTCAGCACCTGGGAGAGGAGTATTCAGCGAGGCAGCTGCCTGCCCAGCCAGGAGCCACAGGCTGTCTTGTTTTCCCTTCGTTTTTTTTTTTTTTTTTCCACAGTGCAAGGCCATTTCTTCTGTCCTGTGTAATTTGCAGCCATTATCATAGATATTAGATGTGGAGAGACTTGGTAGGTCACCTAATTCCCCAGCCCTTTGAACAGAATGCCCCTGTTGAATATTTATGAGGTCCTGGATAGCAGGCGCCTGTGGAAGCCAGCCTACTAGCAGTTATGGTGGCTTACAAACACCTGGAGGGGAGGGGTGAACACGTCAAAAGAGCTTTAAAACATAACTATAAGTGGAGAAATAAATAATGAAGGAATGCTTGATTCTAGACATTTGACTCATTGTCAAATAATGAGGTTTATTAAAAATTTCCATAGAAGTGAGATTCCTCTTATGTTTGGGGATTAGTTGAAAGAGCTCTGAACAATACCTGGTGGTAACTTTCTTTCCATTTGTGTAAGAGAATCTCCAAATGGGCTCTTCCCAGGACAGAGACAGAGCACACTTCAAAAGCCAACCTGAAGTGTTCATGATTTAAGTAGCATAGCTTTAATTAATACGAGACAGCACAGCATATACTTGATTAACATAAGACAACATTCTTAGTATTCCTCTGGGACAACTTGAATTTTGAGACATTTTAAGTTGGCTACAAAGCAGAAACTGAAGAGAGGATCTAGCATTATTTGATATATGGGAAATTTAGACACAAATCCAGATAAGTCAGGCTTCAAGTGGATTTGTGTGTGTGAGGCTGAGTGTGTGTCTTTGGTGGGTCAGGCTGCACTGATTGCAAAGCTTATATGAACTAAAAATTAGCCTCCACTCTTTACTGTTCTCAGCATAATCGCGACACTGTAAAGACAGCAGAGAACGAGAACAGGCTTTGCAATCAGAGACGCTTTCCGATGGCACTGCACCTCATACCAGTTTGCTAAGTGCTCCTAGCTGGTGTTAGCCTCAGTTTCCTTATGTGTAAAGCAGAAACAGCCATATCTACTCACAAAGAATATTAAGAGGAGTAGATAAAAGAATGAATGTAATACATTTGGCACCATGTATGTCTTCAATCAACATTGGCTTCCCTTTCCCCTCTGAGCATTCTATAGTTGTATTTGAATAACAAATTATTTTGGTGTACAGCAAAAATATATTACAGGTAAATTTGAGTGGCTCAAAATGTAATTAGATTTTCAAAATATTTCTAACCCATTGAACAGTGAAGCAGGCTTTTTTTTTTTTTTTTTTTTTTGAGGACAGTGTCACTGGCCTTCATATGTGGGACCTGAACCGGGGCCGCTGGCTTCCCAAGCCAGCGCTTAACCACCGCGCCACTCGGCCGGCCCATTTTTTGTTTGTTTGTTTGTTTATTGAGGGCAGTGTCACTGGACCTCACATGCGGGACCCGAACCGGGGCCGCTGGCTTCCCCAGCCAGCACTTAACCACTGTGCCACTCGGCCGGCCCGAAGCAGGCTTTTTTAAAAGTGCCAAGCAATTAAAATTGCATCCTTCACATATCCTTGAGTTTAACATCAAATTGGTGCAAAATTCAATGCTGGAGAAGAGGCATGTTCATACAACCTGTTTTCCCGGTTTGAAGAGAGTGGTAACCTACTATCTAACAGCTTTCTCTCTTCTGTAGACTTAATTCTCAAAGCTCTTCAAGCTTCTCCTTTTCAATAAACACTAAAGAATTTGTAGGTCACTTCCCCTTTTCTCTAGTATGGTGGTTATTCATTCAGATATTTAACGATTGAAACACCATTAACCACCACGTATGAAAGTACTTCTGAATTTAACCTCAGTTTCAACTTCTTTCCTTCCTAGTTCTTCTTTCAGCCATTAAATAACTCCTTCAAATTGCTCTTCTACTAGAATTCTTTTGATTGTTTGTAACATTAATAAGACATACAACGTCCAAAAGCAGTGCCTCTCTTTTAAATGAAAAACAAATGTTACTAGGGTTATGGATATCCAATGTTAAATATTTGAATGAAAGCAGGAAAAAAAGGTCAATATTTTGGATATTGCAAACAATTCCAGGTGTTAAGATTAAAGCGGTAAAATACTTGCATAGATGACTTTTAGATTCAGCTGTACTTTTCTAGGTTTCAGATATTTTCTGAATAATATGGTTTATAGAATGAAAAACACTATATGCTTACAGGTGAGGAAGAAATCCAAAATAAGGAGGGCATAACTCCATAGTAGATCCCAGCGACTTATAGTTACATAGATCATATTTTTTTAAAAAAAAAAATTCTGACACAAACGGTGACTAAGAACATGAGGAAATGAAATTAGTATTACGTAGTATTGAAAAAACAGACAAAATCCATGAGAAGCCAAGAAATATGCTATTAACAAAAGAATGAATAAAAATAATAGCAGTAATTTACAAAAAGAGTGAATAAAAAATAAAAGCAGCAATTTACAAGGTTGATGGGCATTTAAAAGAAAATCTTTATGTTCATTACCTGGCATGGTTCTTCTTTGGTGGAGACACACACACACACACACACACACACACACACACACGATAAGGGAAAGCAAAAACAATGACTAGGTTCTTTACAAGGTACATAAACACATTCTCAGGAAAAATTAGACTCTTTAGTTCTAGGACAGTTAAAAAGCATACATTTTGTAAATGTCCCTGAGGGCTTGTGAACCGAAGCACAGGGAAGCACATGCCATGATATGAATGGCATCGTATGTGCCTCTGTAATTGTCAACAGCTGTGGCATGCTGACAGATTAGAAACACAGCTTCCACTTAACACATGCTTTTGGTGACTGACAGGATGGGAGTCTTAGAAAACTGAAGGTTTGATGAATGAGGCACCCTGCCTAATTGTGCTAAACTGTTTAGTTCAAATTTTCATAAATAGACTCAACAGTTGAGAAATAGAAAACCTTTTTCTGCCTCTCTCAAGAAAAAAATAGGGGAGGGGTAGGAAGGAAATGAAAGAGAGAAGAAGCATAAGATCATGTTGCCATGGGATACTTAAACTGTATAAATCAGGGATCTACGTGGTTGTATTAGCAGAAACTGAAATAAAATTGGTACCAAGACCAGATGTTAAAAAAAACTTAAGAAAACATACTCCTTCATACCAAGATATTCTCATCAATTTGCTCCGCACATTTTAGTGTTGTTTAAGCACCAATCTTTTAAACAATTTAAAATCCACAGTTGACCTTTATTCATGTTCATTTGATATAGACAATTCCGTGCTATTTCATTTCTTGCTCCTAAAACATTCACGAGTAGACTGCTTCTTCATTCAAAACATCCCTGTTTTTAAATCAAAAGAAATTTTTCACTTCTGGAAAAAGATGGGCCTTCGGTTGTAGAGTCTTAACACTAGAAGAGGCTTACAAAGTCAATTTCTCATTTTCAGGTCAGAGGAGATGCATACTATTTATATTTTTTATGCATACTATCTTAATATCACTGTCTGGGATGAGGCTCCATGCCAATAGACAATACCTGGTCAGTCCATAGTACATAATATACAACTTGATATTGCCCGTGAGAGTCAGCTAGGGTGCCATCTGTGTCCTTGGCCATGAGCCAGTTAGCTTTTACACATCCACTCATATAATTCTCCCACTAACTCTTATCAACCCATAGTCAATTTACTGTGGCTGAATAGGAAATGCAAAGAGGCCTCAAAATTTCCAAAAGCATCATTTGACACAGAAGTGCTAGTAATGCTATTAATATTTGACTTCTTTCTTCATTGCTTCCTTCTCTGCACTATGTTATGGAGAAGTGATTCAGGTGCTTTCCTAAATTATGCCATGGAACTATTAAAGTAGCAGGGTGATGTGAAGTGAATGCCAGCAGCCTTCTCATTTATGTAACCACAACATGCGTGCGTTAAGACCCAACAAGTCAGTGAATACCAATAATAGTTGTGCATTTTTTACAGTGCTTCCTAGGATATTCAAGTACATGCCCAGAAATCCTCTCTGCTGGATCTAAGTACATGAGTGCACGTTATAGCAAAGGCCTCTTCAGTAGTTTTTTAAATACAGAACTATTCTCAAAACCTTGAAAGCACTTATTGAAGGTCAACTGTGCAGAGTGTAATTGACTTTTGAATAGATTATCACTTATCAAATATATTCAATTCTCACAATACTCCTGTGAAATACTATTGCCCTCATTTTACAGATCAGGACACTGAAGCTGCAAAAGCTAAACAGCTTGTCAAAAGCACACTGCTATAAAGCAATGAATCCTGTTCCTCTTTCACAGCACTGCTGCCTCTCCACCACAAGTGTTACGTAAGTGGCTGTTAAAGGGTGTTTGGGACTTTTGTGACTGTTTTTCCTCATTGCCTTATTATATTATGTACTACAGACTGACTAGGTATTCTCTGTTGGCATGGAGCCTCATCCCAGACAGTGATATTAAGATAGTATGCGTAAAAAATATAGATAGTATGCATCTCCTCTGCATACATAGAAGAGATGCTGTAGAGTGTATTCCCATGAATAACTCCGCTAAGCTTTCCCACTTATATAGGTACAAAGAGACTGTGGGGTGGGAGTGGGAGGTAGAAATAACGCAGATTAGATAATGCCAATTGCTGGCAGTGTGACTCAACTTATCCAACTCCTCATCTGCCTGTACACCTGAGTGTCTCAGGTAAACTGGACCAGAGTGGGCAAGGAATGTTTTTGTTGTCCAAAACTCTTCTTAGGGGTGATTATTACAATTAAGTTTGTGAACTGGTCACCGTGCGCTTACATTGGCAGCACTGTACAAACAGCTCGGTAAGGTTTCATGACCTTGGCATCTCAGGTCTCACGGCTGTGTTCATGTGCCACATGTGGCAGTATCTTCAGGAGTGGTGCTCATTATTGTTGCGTGCTTTTCTGTGCCATTGTGAGGATGTCTGAGCTTGAGTTAGAGCAATGAACAAACATTAAATTTCTTGTTAAACCTAACAAGGGTGGAAGTGAAATCAGGGACATGTTAGTTCAAGTTTATGGGGATAATGCCATGAAGAAAATGGCAGAGTACAAATGGATTAAATGTTTTTCTGTGGGGAGAGAATGCGTCACAAATGAAGAGAGGTCAGGGTGGCCAGTAACGAGTAGAACGATGAAAACATTGCAAAAATTCATCAAATTCTGCATCAAAATCATCAGCTGACTATGGGAAGCATAGCAGACCAAGTAAACATCGATAGAGAGACAGTTAGGAAAATCTTAACTGAAAATCTTGGCATGAGAAAGGCGTGTGCAAAAATAGTCCCGAAAAAGCTCACCCGTGAACATAAGCAAAAGAGAGTCCAAGCTTGCCAAGACCTTTTGGGGAGGCAAGCTGATGTTTTGGGCCGTGTTATCACTGGCGATGAAACAGGGGTGTACCAATATGACCCTGAAACAAAGTGTCAAAATATACAATGGAAATCAGCTGATTCTCCACAACCAAAAAAATTCTGTCATTCCAAATCAAGAGTCAAAATGATGTTTCTAACCTTTTTTGATATCAGATTATGAATTTGTACTAACTGGATAAACAGTTAACCAAGGTTACTATTTGGAAGTGCCGAAAAGTCTGTGTGGAAAAGATGAAAACGACCTTAACTATTCACCAACAATTTATGGCTCTTGCATCACGACAATGCACCAGCTCACATGGCACTGTGAGGGAGTTTTTAGCCAGTCAACAAATAACTGTATTGGAACACCCTCCCTACTCACTTGATCTGGCCCCCAGTGACTTCTTTCTTTACCTGAAGATAAAGGAAATATTGAAAGGAAGACATTTTGATGACGTTCAGGACATCAAGTGTAATACAATGACAGCTCTGATGGCCATTCCAGAAAATGAGTTCCAAAAATTACTTTGAAGGGTGGATTAGGCGCTGGCCTCGGTGTATAGCATCCCAAGGGGAGTACTTTGAAGGTGACCATAGTGATATTCAGCCATGAGGTATGTAGCACTTTTCTAGGATGTGTTTGTGAACTTAATTGTCACACCTCGGATACAGGTCATGAAGAACAGACAGACTAGGTGTTTTAAATTTGGGGAATTTCTTTATTGCTTCTGGGACATTACCATTATCCTTCTTATCTGCTAATAGATCCTAGGATGGAAAAGGTTTTATGTATTTTATATTGACCAGGCCTCACAAGTGAAAATAAAGGTGGTTACTATGGTCACCTCACATTATTTCTTCTTCCCATTTTAAGGACAACATATCTTGACCACAGAGATGGACATATGAGGCTGTGATTTTCCCAATTGAGTTGGATATGATGAATACTTGGCTCCTCTGTGGTTAGAGGCTGTAAAGATGTAAAGATGAGCTCCCTCTGGTCATAGTTTAGCATCTGAGGAGACAGCAAGCTTGAGAGAACGAAGGTACCATGAAATAAGTTGGAATATGCACCAGAGAGATAGAATATGTGTTGTAATAGCATTCAAATGCCAGAATCCGTGAGACCAAATCCAACCCTACCTTCTTATGGCTTGCTTAAATTCCCCATTTTTGCTTCAGGTCATCTAAATTGGATTTCTGTCACTTAGTACTGAAGGAGTCTGGACTAATACAGAAATCTTGCTTTAAAAAGCTGAATTGATATAGTGGCTTCTTAAGCATTAACTTTGTGCCAAGCTTATCATGTATCACTATTTTGTCTTCAATATAATCTCATGAGGTAGGTGTTATCCTTTTATTTATGAAGAACTTGAGGCTCCAAGTGTGTGACTTTCCTAAAGTCACACAGCTAGAGAGTAGTAGAGTGAGACTTTGAATCCATTTCTTCATGGTTCCTAAATCCACGCTCTTAATGTCTAAGTTATTTTATACAGGCATACTTTGTTTCATTGCACTTTGCTTTATTGTGCTTCCTAGATACTGTGCTTTTTTACAAATTGAAAGTAAGATCCTCCCCCAGCAAAAAGATTACAACTCACTTTATTGTGATCATCGCTGTGTTGTAGTGGTCTGGAACGGAATCTGCAGTATCTCCAAAGTGTGCCTATGCCTTAAAAGGGCTGCATATTGGAATCACCTGGGGAGCTTCTGAAAACAGGTGTGCTTGGGCCCTCTCTCTCTAGGCCTCTAAGTTTGCACAAGTACAGCAGGCATCATTCACATAGGATACAATGGATTTGTGCTCCAGGAGGTTGGGGCATTCAGTAAATGGTGCTCCCTGGACTGTGCACCTGTTGTGGCCTTGCACCCAGACCAATTAATTAAATCTGAATATTTGAGAGTGGGGCCCCAGTGTTGATACATTTTAAAAACCTCCCCAGGAGATTTTAAAGTGCAGTCAAGGATGTGAACCACAACTATAACCTAAACACATATCTTGGGTTTATATGGGCTTTGACTGGGTCTACACTAGCATAAAATGAAACATTAAAACTTAAGGTGGGACAACTGATGCTAACATGCCAAGTGACTACAATTATCATGGTATCTCAGAAAAAAAATCTTCTGTCATTAATAGTGAGTGTGGAATCACTGGCCCCTCTAGACAATGGCTCTATTTCTGTACTGCACTTTGCAGTATAGCACTGACTAAAGATATTAAAAAGATATCTGTGAGTGCCTTAATTCTTTAAATATAACATCAATGATAATTAATGAAGTATTTCTGCAAAAAATGTGGCTTTTGTAATGATGTGTCCTGCAAGCATTTTCACCGAGGTTTAAACCTTTCATAACTGGATAGTTGGGGGTGTTATTGAAGGCCATGCTATATCTCTACATAAGATTCTGTTTTCTCACCTGTGAGGAGACTATTTCAGTCATTACCGTGAAAAATAAAGAAATTAAAAAAAGAAAGAATATTGAGGATGCACTCCATAACTATTCCTATTATAGGCAACAGCTCCCTCAGATTTTGAAAAAGCCATAACTACCATAACTAATAGATTTCATAGAGCTCAACCACATTTATGTGTTATAAATTGAAATGACAATTAAGACAGCAAATGTCATATTGTAAAGGAAAATTTACTTACCATGAATTATGCAATCTCACACTTTCTTATGACAATGGGATAATAGGAAGACTTAATTCATTATGTTAGAAATTCTCATGAGGGGAATGTACAAGACGATCAGGTTAAGTGGTCATTTTTGAATTTTAATACTGAGCAGAGAGGCTCTTAAGCCAACGAAATTACCCAAACAAAGGAGTCTATTATATGCAATTGAGGCATAACTCATTTCTATAGTAAAAAGTCCTTACCCAATCCAAACGCAATTTTACCAAAATCTCCTGAATTGTGATGTTTTTCCTGCAGTTTTTATAATCCCATATTAATTAGTTAAATTAATAAGCATGTTTTAGCAGAGCCCATAAGAAATTGATGAACTGTCACAATACTTTAAGATTTATTTGTGCTAAGTGAAATAAGTCAGTCGGAGAAAGACAAATAACATATGATCTCACTTATATGTGGAATCTAAAGAACTGAATAAATGAGCAAAGTAAACAGAAATAGTCTCAGATATATAGAGGAAAAACTGATGGTTGCTATTTGGGAGGGAGATGGGGATGAGGGAGATGGGTAAGGGATTAGACAGCATAAATTGGTAACTACAATATTGCCACAGGGATATGAAAGACAGTTTGGAGAATATAATCGATAA
Source organism: Aselliscus stoliczkanus (assembly GCA_033961575.1). Taxonomy (NCBI): domain Eukaryota; kingdom Metazoa; phylum Chordata; class Mammalia; order Chiroptera; family Hipposideridae; genus Aselliscus; species Aselliscus stoliczkanus. The sequence goes on from CM066731.1 coordinate 34,781,289, forward strand.
TGTAAATATTTTGTAGGGTGTCAGATAGACACGTCTTGTTAGGGAGACCATTTCATGGACTGCACTGTACATCTGAAGCTGAATAATATTGTATGTAAACTATAATTTAATATATATTGGGATAATAGTCATGGGATATGGAATACCATATAGGGAATAGAGTCAATGGAATTGTAATAGATATATATGATGTCAGAGGGGCAATAGATTGGGGGAAGAGGGTTGTCACTTTGTGAGGGGTGAAATGTATAACTATTACATTGTTTTGTGCACCTGAAACTAATTTTTAAAAAAGACTTATTTGACTTAAAGAAAGTTCAACAAACTGAGTATGTACAATTACAGTTAGACGTCATTGTTGATGTCTAAGGGTTCCAGTACAACCAACCACTGCCAATCATAATCAATGTTTCATGGGATTACTCTATGTCTCCCCAACCAGAAGTTTTAATTTGGCAATACTTCAAGTAGCAAAACATAAAAAAATAAATAAAAAACACAACTTTAGGAAGAAGCTGCTCGAAAACATGGAGACCAATCTGTGAGATGGGTGGACCAATGAGACTGGATCTTGTTCTGAGTGTCTCAAAGAAGTAAGATGTGGGTTAAATGGAGCCTACCCAATGGCTGGGATTGAGCCCCGTTATGTCTCAAGCCTGTTCACAACCTTCAAATGTTTTTGCCTGTCACAAATCCTCAGAATGACTTTCTGGTTTCAGCTGTTGTCCCAGGCAACCTTTTCTATTTTAGCTATATTTTCCTATATTCAACTAAACTTTGGCCAAGCCAGACTACCCTCATTTCGAGAACCCATTGCACTTTATTACCTATAGGATTTCTCATCCCCATCTTTTCATATGGAATAAACTCCTTCTCCATCCCACATAATCCTATTCTTTCTTGAAAATCAGGTGAAATGATGCCTCTTTTGTGTTGGCAATTTAATGCTTCACTTTCCTGAATTTCTATTGCACTCTGCTCCTCCTGTGTCTAAACCCTACACTAACTCCTTGAGGATAGGGACAGTACTTTATATATGAAATTGAGACAAAACAGACCAATATAGTAATTCTGGCTTCTCCACTTAATAGCTTTGTGACTTTGGAGAAAGGAAACTCCCTGAGCCCCAACTACCTCATCTGAAAATTGGTTACAGAATAATATTGTATACTTTAAAAGGTTCTTATGAAACTATATGAGATAATGAATGTAAAGCTCCTAGAATAATACTTGACACATAGTAGACACTCAATACATGTTAAATTCCCTTCTTATTTCTCTTGTCTGAATGTCATATAGCACTTACTAGGTATCTCTTGAGTGAATGAATGAAATTGTGAAATTGTCTGAGTAAGGCTTAAGAAGAGCGAACAGGTGGGCTTCCGGTAAAATGGCGCAATAGACAGATGCTGTGCTAACTGCCTCCCAGGATCACACCAAAATTACAAACAAATTATACAGCATTCAACCCTGGAGGTCCCCGGAACACTGGAGGAACAGAACCACTAAATGAAGAACTTAAAGAGGAGGCCACGTCGGGTCTGGTAGGACGGGCGGAGACGAGAGAAGGCAAACCCTGTGAGGGAAGCCCCAGCCATGGGAAGCTTGTCTGGTTGGGGGAGGGACCCTCCGGCCGCACACCAAGCTCACCAGCCCAGAGTTCCTTTGCCGGGAAGAGGAGTTCTAAGATAGCCGGCAGTGAATTAGTGAGGACTCTCTTTGCTCAGCTCGGTGAGGCTAAGAGCGGCTGGAGAATCAGTGGGGCCGGTGCCCGGGCTTGCTCACCGGTGAGCACTTACCTGGTTCCTGGTGGAAGGAGTGGCTGTGTGAGCCGGACCCGGGAGCCTGCGGGGACGGTCTGAGCTGAGCACCTTTGGTACAAAGGCTGGAGGTTTTTGGACTGTTGTTCCCATGGTGTGAAGCCTGCACATGAGTGGTGTAGAGAGGACGCCATTTTGTTGGGCTTGGGCCCTCCCACAGAGGATCAGGTCCGAGACCTCATTGGTCTGGTGAAATTGGCGCAGAAGTGCGTGTGTGCATGCGCGCACGCCTGCGGCCTTGGATCCCCACCCTCCGCCCGGCTTATACTGCATTGCAAGGGAAACGCTGGGCGGATGCCCTCCGGCTCCAACAGGCTGTTCACTGAGACCAGGGAGTGCGCGAGCTGCCTCGGGTCCCGCTCTCCGCACTCCGCTTGCAGAGTTGCCAGGCTGGTGATTGGTGTCGGGCTGCTCGGCCTGATCTGCAAGCAGCTGATTGGGACAGGCTGAGACTGGGAGTTTTCCTGGGAGTGTTGGGCCGTAAGCTGTGTGCCTGCGTGATCCAGCCAGGGCTCTCCTGGTGATCTATCTAATACATCAAAGCAATCTCAGAGGGACAGCCAGAATGGGGAAACAAAGAAACACGTCACAAGTAAAAGATCAGAAGTAACCTCTAGAAATGGAACTAAATGAAACAGAGGGAGCCAACCTTTCAGAGACACAGTTTAGAACACTGATGATAAGAATGTTTAAGCAACGTAGCGAGGACATAAAGAAGGATAGGGAAACCATAAAAAACAACCTGTTAGAATTAAAGAATACAATAACTGAAATGAAGAACACACTCGAAGGAATCACCAGTAGAGTAGATGAAGCAGAGGAGCGGATCAGCGATTTGGAAGATAAAATAGCAGAAATCACCCAGTTGGCACAACAAAAAGATCAAAGAATAAAAAACAATGAAAATAGTTTAAGAGCCCTATGGGACAAGGTAAAATGCAACCACTTTTGACTCAGGAATACCAGAAGGAGAAGAGAAGAAGCAAGGGGTCGAGAATGTATTTGAAAAATAATGACTGAAAACTTCCCTACCCTGGTGAAGGAAATCAACATACATGCCCAGGAAGTGCAGAGGGTTCCAAACAAGCTGAACCCAAACAGGTCCACACCAAGACACATCATAGTTAAAATGGCAAAGGTTAAAGACAGAGACAGAATCCTAGAGGCTGCAAGAGAAAGACAGCAGGTTACATACAAAGGAACTCCTGTTAGACTAACAGCTGACTTGTCTACTGAAACTTTGCAGGTCAGAAGGGAGTGGCAGGAGATACTCAAAGTGACACAAATTAAAGGCCTACAACCAAGATTGCTCTACCCAGCACAGCTATCACTTAACATTGAAGGAGAAATAAAGAGCTTCTCAGAAAAGAATAAGCTTAAGGAATTCATTACCACCAAGCCAGCATTGTTTAAAAGGGCTTTTTTAAACAAAAGAAAGGGGTAAACTAGCTAATCCAGGGAGACCAGGAATACAACTAACAAAATGGCAATACATATGCACCTATCAATAATCATTTTAAATGTGAATGGGCTAAATGCTCCAATCAAAAGACAGAGAGTGGCTGAGTGGATAAGAAAATAGGACACATGTATATGCTGTTTACAGATGGAATAAGATATTTCATGCAAATGGAAACGAGAAAAAAAAAAGCTGGAGTACCATTACTTATTTTGGACAAAATAGACTTTAAAATGACTACAATAAAAGACAAAGAAGGGCACTAGAACCCTAATAAACATCGATGCACCCAACATAGGAACTCCTAATTACATATAACAGATTTTAACAGACATAAAGACAGAGATCAACAGTAACACTATCATAGTAGGGGACTTCAACACCATTGTCACCAATGGACAGACCCTTTAGACAGAAAATCAACACAGAAAGAGTTGATATAAAGGAAAAACTGATGGTTGTTGGCTGGGAGGGAGTGGGGGAAGGTTTTGGACAATGTAGATGGGACTACAATGTTGCCGCAGGGAGACGGGGGCAGTTCTGGGAATGTAATTGATAATGTTGTGAAGAGACTATTATGTTGTGTCAAATAAGTCAGTCGGAGAAGGACAGGTACCATGTGATCTCACTTGTGTGTGAAGTCTGAAGAGCTGAGTGAACGATCAAAGTAAACAGACTTGTAGATGTAGAGGGAAAACTGAGCATGGCTAGTTGGGAGCGGGGTGGGGATGGGGGGAAGGGGAAGGGATTAGACAGCATAAATAGACAACTACAGTATTGCCACAGGGATATGAAACACAGTTCAGGGAATATAATAATGTTGTAAAAATTTTGTGGCGTGTCAGATAGTCACATGTCTTGTTAGGGAGACCACTTCATGGATGGCGTAGAGGCTTGATCACTGCACTGTACACCTGAAACTGATGTTGTATAGTATTGTATGCCAAATGTAACTGAATATGTGGATGGTCATGGGATGTGGAGTATACTGTGGAGGGGAGTTAGGGGAGTTGTGATGGATATGTATGATATGGCGGGGGGAGTGGGGTGGCAAACTGGGGGAGGGGGTTTTCACTTTGGGGGGTAAAGAGTGTAACTATTGCATTGTGTTGTACACCTGTAACTAATAAAAATAAATAAATAAAATACAAAAAAAAACAACAACAAAAAGAAGAAGAGCGAACAGGCAACAGTATGTCCTGAGGATCCAACTATGACACTTCAAGATAATTATTTTAATAAGTCCCTAAATTATTCCAATCTGCAACTTCAGTCCTGCTTTATAGAGAAAAATCATAAGTAAGCATTTCGACATTTTAGAAATCAGTACTTTCAGGTTTTAAAACAAAAATATAAAAGATGGAAATGATATAGCATTACAGGTTAGCAGAAATTTGTACTTTAAGACTTTTTTGTACTAAGTGAAATAAGTCAGTTGGAGAAAGAGAAATACCATATGATCTCACTTATATGTGGAATCTAAAGAACTGAATAAACAAGTAATGTAAACAGAAATAGTCTTAGAGACACAAAGGAAAAACTGATGAGGGCTAGATGGGATAGGGATGGGCATGAGGGAGAAGGGGAAGGGATGAGGCAACATAAACTGGTAATACAATACTACCACAGAGACAGAAGAGACAGTTTAGGGAATATAATCAATAAGGTTGTAAATATTATTTTAGGGGACCAGATGGACTCATGTCTTGTCAGGGAGACCACTTCACGGACGGTGTAGAGGCCTGACTATTGCACTGTACATCTGAACCTGCTGCTGATTAATATTAGATGTTGACTGTAATTTAACACATGTATAGTCATGGGATGTGGAATATAGTGTGGGGATGGAGTCAATGGAGTTGTAATAGATATGTATGATATCGGGGGTGGGGGGTGAGTAGAGGGGGACGGGGTAGTCACTTTGTAAGGGGTGAAAAAGATAACTATTGCATAGTTTTGTACATCTGTAACTATTAATTATAATAAATAATAATTAAAAAATATATTTCCAAAGGAATTATATAACGCTGGGCATTTGCTTCAAAATAATCTTAGCATAGTAGAGTGACAAGGGTATGGATGGAAAAAGACTGCCCATGAATGAAAAATTCCTGAGGCCATGATGAGTACAAGAGAGTTCATTAAACTATTCTCTCTACTTTTGTATAGGTTTGAAATATTCTGTAATAATTTTTATTTTTATTTATTTATTTTTATTTTTTGAGGGCAGTGTCACTGGCCCTCATAAGTGGGACCCAAACCGGGGCCACTGGCTTCCCAAGCCAGCGCTTAACCACCGCGCCACTCGGCCAGCCCTGTAATAATTTTTAAAACTACACTCTAAAATCATCTAATATAATAAAGCAGGCTATATTGAATTTTCTATTCTCTAATCACGTAAAGTAAGTATGGACAAAGTTCACATAGCTGACAAGAGGAAACATTTTGAAATCCTGCTTCCTTGCACTCTACTGGCTTTCAAGTAATTTTTAGATTTCTGTCTTAGTAATTTCAATGTAGCTCTATTTAGTTTTCCATGATGAAGTCTTTCTTCTTGTTTTCATGATTAGTAAGTAAGACAAATTACAGTCTTAGATTGTGAGCTCCTGGGAGAAAGAGGCCATATCTTATTTCTGTATCCTCCATAATTTATATATCATGTTTGTAAAGTATAAAAGGAAACTGATGGAAAGTCAAATGCATAGAAGGGGGAACTAACCTTGAGACCCTGAAAGGGGCAGTTGGAGAAGTGAAACTTTAACTTTTCTAGGCTACATTATTAGAAGGCATGGGAAATAGTAGATAAGAGAAATTAAGTCATAGATTTTGAGGGTCCTTATAGTGCAGAAAATAGAGCAATAATTTAGTGTTAGCCTCTGATTTTCTAAAATAATTGTTTCTAACACTGTGCTGCTTCCTCAAACTCTCTTTTAAACTCTAGATCCTCTCACTTTGAGCCTTCTTCTTAAGTGTAATGGGATATGGACTCCCTCCCTAAATCACTGCTCTCATTAAATTCTGCTGAAGCCTTCTGGTGACTTTGCATCAACTACAAGAGTTTTCCACCTGAACTTTATGGCTCTTCTTCATCTGGCCAAAAGGAACTCAATTGTTCTTCCTACCCGCTACTCTCCAAGATGAGTCTTCTACTCAGTGAAGTCACTCTCCTAACCAGTCCCAATGGGGACACCTGCATTTGTTCATATTATTTCTATCACCACTTTTGTCCATTCTGATACTATGCATCACTTAATATCCAGCTCAGGTTCACCTCTTCCATCTTTTCTGTCTCCCATCCTATGAGCTCCAGCAGTTATTCTGCACAAGTTATTTATCCTGGTATTGTACTGGAAACTTCCTTTATACTGTTACTTAATTTTTCTTGTGTTCATCTTGAAACCAATACTTGTAATCGGCAACTATTTACTGGATACCTTTTGAGTACCAGGTAATCATGAGTGTTGTGGGTATATAAGCATGTATAAAATACTCTCTTGGCCCTCAGTCCAGTTAAGAAGATAAAATACAAAGTGTATGAACTTTAAAGTGAAAGTGTGTGCTTTAAATCATAGTTCAAAGCAACAATTGAAGAGACTTCATAAGGCAATGCATGACTTGCTGTTCAATGGCATAAACAATGTCCTTTCCTTCTGGGCTATAGTTATATCATAGGACCTGAGACAGGTATGCTTTGCTGAAGGTACCCAATGGCTTCTGTCCAGCAGAAGCAGATGTACTGCAAGGGGGAAGTGCAGAAGAAGCTTACTAGCTATTCTGGTGAGCAATTTTCAGTAGTGTGTATTGATGTGGATATTATACATACCTATCTAGCACACAGCAGTCAAGGAATATTAAAGCAAGAGACCTGACTTATCCGAGGTAAAGAAATAAGAGGCAGCCACCCGCTATAACTCCCAGGATAGCCTTTATCACTCTCCACTGTTTTTCTCCATTCTTGATTTGTTTGCTATAGCCTGTCTCCTCCCACTGCCCTCTCCCCATCCCCTACTACAATGTAAACTCCCTCAGAGCAAGGACCTGGTAAGTCTTTTTTCATATTTTATTCTCAGTGTCTAGAGTGCCTGTCGGCACTCAAGACATACTTGTTACTTGAACGAAACTGTCTGCCTATTTAAATGAGGGCTATGGTCATAAACCACAGAGTACCCTTTCCATGTTCCCAGCGGGGTGAGGTCTGCTCACCATGCAGCATCAATCTCTCCAAACATCACTGGCACTGAGTGCTTTCACCATAAAGGAGCCACCTTTTTATTAGGGACAACAGAGGACATAGAATTGCTGGGCTGCACTGTTCCATCTGGTGACTGGAAAACATAGGAGTCCTGGGTCCAGAGGCTGAACCTTCAATTTGCCTTATATTACCATTCCTACCTGTGTCCTGATCTTTTCTTTTTGGAATATTTTAGAAGAAAGGCCTTTGGAAATATAGAAATGGAAAGTTTTAATTTAATTCTGCTTAATGCCATAGGAGGTAGTAGACAGAAAGAAGAAGGAAACCATGTGAAATTCTGGGTCATCTGCAAATTTGGTATTTTAATATAGAGTCTGAACTATTATAGAAAAGATGAAAGGAATTAAAATGTGATTTTAAAAACAATTGTATATGTCAGGACAGAGGAGAGCTCAATGAAGCAGTTACTACTAAAGTAATCATAACTTGGTTATGGCATTACTGTTTACAAGCCTCTCTTGCATTATCTTTTTAAATTTATTGGGGTGAAAATGGTTAGTGAAATTACATAGGTTTCAAGTGTACATTTCTATAATACATCATCTATGTGTCATGTTGTGTGCTCCCACTTTCACATTATCTTACTCTTCTTACAAACCTAGATCCTACTTATTTGGCATTTGATTCATGGGCATTTTGTAAGGGCCAGGCACTTCTTCTCAGGCACTGGGAATTCTGAGGAATTCACAATCAATCACAATTATAAGAAAAGGGTAAGTGGTGAGCAGAAGAGATGAGCACACGGCGTTGTGGGCATAGGCAAGGGATACTTCTCTCATTCAGACAGTTAGAGATCAAAGATTCATGGGAGGAGGAAAACAAAAAGCTGAATCATGGATAAGTAGGAATTACCTGGTGAAGAAGACAGAATAAAGCAGGTCTGATGGCAAGGAAGTGTGGGAACATAGGGTGTGCAAGGACCTTCAACTAGACCTGTGTGAATGAGACATGGTTTGAAAGGAGTGGAACAGCCCTGAGAGAAGGCGCTGCATATTAGCCAGAGGGTAGAACAAGAGAGCCTTGAATCCATGCTAAGTAAAGGCCTGATACTCTGAAAACAATGGGGAGACAATAACGGATTTTAAATGAGGAGACATGATCAGATATTGCAGCTACTCCAAGTTGTTTACCCAGTGAAAATCCTCCTCCTCTACCTAAAGAATCTCAATTTTTTCTCATACATCAAGAGGCTACATTTTTCAATGGAGACAGCCCTACCCCAGGGCAAGGAAGTAAAATTTGATCAGTATGTGCCAATCTTGGTAGATCCACAGCATTGCGGCATTGCTGTTGCCTGATTCAGCCACAGGCATGTGTCACAATTCTGGCCACTGAGACCAAGGGGAAACCTGCTTTGGGGCTTCTGGAAGAGATTCTCTCACAATTAAAAAAGGAATGTCTATTATGGACATTCTTTCTTCTGCTATTGCACAATGTGTGAAAATTTGTTGCTTGGAACAACTGCAGCCATCTTGGGACCATGAAGAAAAAAGCCTGAAGACAAAAGTCAACATGTTGAGGATAGAAAAATGGAAAGATGGAAAGAACCATGGGCCTTGAAGTGGTGGATGACAAAATTAAATATTCTGTAACCACCCACTCCAGAGTTCTTTTTTAGAGAAATCTCTTTACTGCCATTCTGAGTTGGGTCTACTGTTTTATTTTGTATCCCAAAGCATCCCAATCGATAGAAACTGATTTTTATTTTGGAAAGTTCAGTGTGGTAGCAATTAGGTAAAAGGGGACTAAGACTGTAGGTAGAAATGTTAGTAGGAGTCTGCTGTAGGAATCAGTGAGTGCCAAGGAGACAAAAAGTCTGTGGGATGGAGGGCTGGAGTGGGGGTGGGGGAAGGTTTAAGATATAGAAGGGATTTGGAATAATTAGCACTTGGAAACCATCTTGCTGTACACCCTAGATGATTATGGTGTTTCTGGATGGTGGTCCCAGTCAATGAGATAGAGGACAGAGAAGGAGGAACACAAGCAGGGACTTTGTGGAAATGATACCATATAGGCTACCATATCCATTTTGCAGATGAAATTACCAAGTCTCATTCACTAAACTGTATAGTCTATGAGGATATGGATCCTGTTTATCCTCTGTACTACTGTTTCCTTTTTGCCCTCCAGTAGATGATTAATAAGCATGCTTAATAATAAACGAGTGAGGCCTAGAAAAAGATAGCACATGAAGTTAGAATTGTGAAGCTAGGACACACACTCAAGGCCTCTTAAATCTTTCCAGCATACTGTCTACCACATGCCAACAACATCAGAAAAAGGTTTGCTCTCAGATTCTGAAGGACAGGAGGGAACTCTTACTCGTAGATACGAATAGGGGTGGGTTCACTCCCTTAGGTCACATTAAGAAAGTATCTAATTTTTTTCCATAAATGTATATTTTATGGAAGAGTTTCTTGAAGAAGGAGATGTTCAAGAAAGATGTATTTAAGGACACCTGAGAACCATGGATTTTATCTCATTACTGATGTACTCAGAATGAAATAGACTCCTTTCATTCGAGCCCAGAGCTCATAGTTGGAAAATCAGGCAAAAATTAAGATTGAAAACCTCTTCACTATCTGAGTAAATAGAAATGAATCCAAATCACTCTCAGACTATTTTAAGTCATGCTCTTGTATTGTCTTTGAAAGAGTCATGGAACAACTGTTTACCATTTTATGTACAAGAATCATTAAAGTACTAGAAGATATTATGTAATATCTCTTGGTCTTTACTTCTTTAAGAGAAATAATGCTAATTGCTCTAGCTTCCCTAATTTGTATTATTCTTCTAATATTTTCCCTATCTTTATGTCTCTGTTCTCAGCATTCTATATTTTCTTTACACTCATAAGCCAAGGGACCCAAAGCTTGTTGAGAAAATAATTATTTCTATATTTTGTTTCTTCTCTTATGTCAGATTTGAAAGAATGTAAATGTTTTCCAAAATTAAACTAAGAGATACAGAGAAGGGAAAGAAGTAGAAACCATTGACCTTAATCGCAAAGAATTAATCACTGCTGGTGGAAATGTAAATTGGCACAGCCACTATAGAAAACGATATGGAGGTTCCTCAAATATTAAGAATAGAATTACCATATGACCCAGCAATCCCTCTTTTGTGTATCTATCCAAAAAATCTGAAAAAGTTTATCTGTAAAGATATATGCACTCCTATATTCATCACAGCATTATTCATGGTGGCCAAGACCTAGAAACAACCCAAATGTCCTTCCATAGATGATTGGAAAAAGAAGATGTGGTACATATGTACAATGGAATGTTACTCGGCCAGAAGAAAAGATGAAATACTGCCATTTGTGACAACATTGATAAATCTTGAGATTATCATGCTAGGTGAGTTAGAAAAAGTCAAGAACCATATGACTGTGGGAAATAAAACTGAAAGCAACAAATGAACAAGACAAACAAACATACAAACAAACATACAAAAACTCATAGACACAGACAATAGTTTAGTGGTTACCAGAGGGTAAATGGGAGATGGTAGAAGAGGGTAAAGGAGGACAAATATATGGTGATGGAAGGAGAACTGACTATGAGTGGTGACCACACAATGCAATATATAGATGATGTATTACAGAATTGTACACTTGAAACCAATATGATTTTATTTACCAATGCCACCCCAATAAATTTGATAAAAATGTATAAAAAAATTAAAAAGGAATTGATCACTGGGTATGGGAAGCAGGATGCACATAAATTCCTAGTAATCCAAGAAAAATGTTAGTGTGTAATTCAAGGGCCAGCTTACATACTGTAGAAGTGTTTTAGACATTTAGAAAAGCAATAGAATACCAGGGGCTGTTAAGAAAGAATTCATGGACACTAATAAACATGGAGCCTTAAAGAGCATCTAAGATCTAGAGGGGAAGAATAGGAAAGAGTATAAAAGGAGGTAAAAAAGAGGGGAGGCTGGAGTATAAAGATATGTGGAACAGGGGGTTTATGTGGAAAATACATCTAAGATACTTATTTTTAAAAAATATTTCTCCCATAAAACCTTATATTTATATTGATAGTCATCCTGTCCATTATGGATATCTTCTAGATAGATAAAGGGCATCATATTTTCTCCTCAAAGATGATGCTTTCATACATCGATCTGTTTAGCTTCAATAATGAATAAAAATCATGTTGACTTTTAATTCTATCTGTGCTCTTAATTAGCATTTCGATATTGAGTACACATGGAACATTAAAAAATATGGGGCCTAGTCATCAGATTACAGAAATTTGATAGGCCACGTACATGGTAGGGGCTCAATAAATATTTATTGAATCAATGGGAAAAAAGGAAAGGAAAAGAGAAACAAGAAAGGAAGGATGGAGTTTGGAAATATTATTTCTCTTTAATTTTTCAGAAGTTAGGTGAGCAATTATTTAAATCATAACTTAATTAGTATTTTGAATCCTATCTTTAGGTTTGATTCTTTATAATTTGCCATATCTTCAAGAATACAGGGTACATATTGGTATATTTTTATTTTCTTTTTTCAGATTAACTATGGTTCTTCATCTTTTTCTAATGTTCCTGAAATTTTCAATAGGTAACAAGAGTTATAACATAAACAGTTCCATTATTTCTTCAGGAATAGCCCAAACTTGAAATATCAAAAGCTAGCTCAAGAGTAATAGGGGTAAACAGCAATAATTTGGTTCAATCTTACAATACTCTAAAGAAAATAAAAAATGAATTCCAGGAAACTTTAGTTGCAGTATAAATGAACCACCTACTTTATATAAACCTTCCTGAGCTACAGAGGTAGAGTGGGGAGTGAAACAAGGAATGTGAAAAGAAGTAAGTAGTTATTTACAATAACAAACTCCTTTCCCCAGGGGTAAGTTATCCGGTGCAGGAATGCACTGAGATCCTTTGCATAAGCAAGAACTGAGTAAGATAAACATTTTAGACACTGTCACAGATTTGGAGACTAGAACTGAGTAAGATAAACATTTCAAACCCTGTCATAGATTTGGAGACTATCTCAGCATTCCAGACTCCCCTGTGTTGTATACTGTGGGAAAAGGGCCACCAGCCTTGAAACCAAAGTGGCCTGTTCTCAGGGTGACATCTGCATTTAAGAGCAGGATAGTCCTGGGCATCATTTAGTCCTTCTGAGTCTTTTTCTTCATTTGCAAAATAGGGAAAATCCTACCTACCTCTTAGGAAGGTTGTACTGAAAACAAACAAACAAAAAAACAGACAGTGTCTGCAAAAATCCTGAGTGTCTGGTAAATAGGAGCTCAATAAATTATAATTTGTAATTCTTAAGTGACCACAATGGGGCTCAAATTTCCCCACTTCACCGTGGCAAGAGGGAAAGGCCTTCTTACTTTAGTGAAGACAATCAAATCAACTTGTTAATTCCAAACAGAACCATTCTTATGGAGTATCTACATGGAAAGTATAAAGCTAGAGCCAATTCTCAATTATCTGATGCAACAAAAGCAAGACATACAGTAGTCTCCTTTTATCCACAATTTTACTTTCTATGGTTTCAGTTACCCGAGGTCAACAGTTGTTCACAAACATTAAATGAAAAATTCCAGAAATAAACAATTCACAAGTTTTAAATTGTATATTGTTCTGAGTAGTATGATGAAATCTCAAGCTGTCCTGCTGGGATGTGAATCACCCCTTTGCCCAGCTTATCCACACTGTATACAGCCCCTGCCTGTCACTGTGTAGCTACCTCAGTTATCAGGCTAGTTATGAAAGAGAGAGAGAGAGAGAGAGAGAGAGAGAGAGAGAGAGAGACCCCACATTCATATAATTTTTTGTGAATTGTTATATTGTTATAATTACAGTATATTGTTATAATTGTTCTATTTTATTATCATTGTTGTTAAACTCTTACTATGCCTAATTTATAAATTAAACTTGATCATAGGTATGTATGTATAGAAGAAACATAGTATATATAGGGTTGTGTCCTATCCACAGTTTCCGGTATCCACTGGGGGTGTTGGGACGTATCCCCCACAGATAAGGGAGGACTACTGCCCCTGGGAGAGGAGGTACGTGTTTTTTTGTTCTACTTCTGTCTTTGGTTGCAGCTCCTCACCTCCCCTTTAACCACCCCCAGTCTCCACTCTAATTCACCTACACTCTGTCAGTCTTTCCCTCACATCTACCACCCACCAAATTTATTTAGTTGTTTTCAAATTTTAAGAAGGTTCCTATTGAAAAATGTAAGGATCAGGAAAAATCTAAAATTCAAATCAATCATTCTATACAACATAAAGACTCCCTCCCCCAGATCTTGACCATGACATGCATCAAGTCTCGGATCTGTCCACATGCTACACAGCACTGTCAATGGATATATTGTTTTAAGATATTTCAAATTATGGTTAAAATATACACAAAACACTGGGGAGAGTTTGGGGCTTTGTATTAGAATAAAGGAAAGCTCCTCCTAGTTTTTAGTTACATAAAATTATTATAAACCTTAACATCTAAAATGTTTTAAAAATGCACAATACATCAAGAGAAAGCTTTTTAAAAATCTCAAATCCATGTAGTATGCTATGGGTTTTACTTTGCAGGCTGAAGATACAAAAGCTGGAGTGGTGGCCCTAGAGAGACTTCTTTTTAAAACCTGTGAAATGTTTTATAGCCACAGAAATGGTTCTGGAAACAGTAATATTAAAACTATTCAAAAGCTGAGTATCCTATTTGCATAATGCAGATACAGAATAATTTGCAAATGGATCCTTTCACAATGTTTTTGGTTATGGATATAATGGTATTGAGGGAACAATCTTGGGTCATACTCATAGATGCTGAATATCACCAACAATCCTTTCCCATGGCCAGCCTAGGAGAAGCTTGTGAAGAAGTATTAAGTTTGTCTTCTTTAATATTGTTCCAGTTTCTAACCTGTAACCTCCCCCAGGCCTACTCCTATTACATGATTTCATTCCTTGTCTTAAAGATACCAACCTGATAAATCACTGATCAGGGTAAATTAGCTATGTCCAACCTCTTACATGAGTCTTCGCATTACAGAAAAAGTGATTAGCAGGAAATATCTGACCCTCACAGAACAAATCCCTAATGGTAAAATTTCAGATATCACCATTTTTAGGTAGGGGATTATTTGAGTCAGAAAAGATTTCCTAGCAGGACTAGAACTAGAATTATATTCGTAGTAATAATTGCCTTCTAAACTATTTCTCAAATTTTGATCGTGAGATCACTTGTACTACAATCACCAAAGACACTCATTACAAAAAGGGGAGAGAGAGAGAGAAAGAGGTATTTCTAGCCCAATCCCAGAATCATTAAATCAGAATCTCTGGGAATGAAGAACGTATAATTTAGAAAGAGAAGACAAATGGGTAATCAAATACAAATGAGTATTATTATCCCAAGTTTGGAAATCATCAGATTGTACATTATAAACAAAAGCTCAGGGTTTCCATGCATTGATTGGCCTACCAATACTCATTGTGGAATGGGGGAATAGAAAGTTTATTTTAAATTGGGAGCAGTGTATAAGGAATCCAAATTGTATTTTTTGGTCTTACCAGGCACTCCTGCTTGGATCCAGAAGTTGATGTCTGTCCCTTCTCCATTACTAAAGACCTGTGTGATATTGATAGGCTGCAGCAGCTTCATGACCTCCTTGATGATGGCCCTGGCCTTTTCACTGCCAGTGAATTGCAGCCCAGAGGGTAAGAAGGTTCCCGAGTCAGACTCCATCACCAGGCTGTATTTGGAAATATTTGCCTAAACAAAAGAGAAAAGTGTGGTTTATTTCTGTTGCTTCTTTGCTTTCTCCTTGGGAACTATCAACAACAATAATCAAATACTTCATCTCCTCACCAGTTCTTGCCAAAACACATCTTGCTCTGCCTGACTTAGTTAGTTTAGGGTCTGGTCTGCCTATTACCTAACTGTTCTGAGATGCACAATTACTCATCCCGGGATTTGCCAAACTCGAGTTGTCTTGGAAAGGTTAAAAAATATAATGAAAAGAAATATAAAGCTCCATATTAAAAGTATTCAATTATTTCTACTAGCCATAATAGTCTTTGAACCCATTTTCTTAAGTGCCTACTGTGTACCAGGATGCAAGTCCTTCTATACTGGGGGATATCCAGATAGTATCAGTGATGTTCAAACTAAAGAAGGTATGCTTTGTGGACTTATTTCTCTGTACCTCTTTCCTCTACACAGATATTCTGTCTTATTTTAATTGTGAGTTATGCTGAATCTTAAAGGCATCAAACAGACAGGTTTGTCTTGGGTTTCTGATGTGGTTATTGTTCCATCTCCAGGGAGGGAGGTAACAGAACAATAACATATGTGACACTGCTCTGTCTGGTGTACAGCATAGCACTGCAAACCCTGGCAACTCTGCCAGGCCACTAGTTTGCAAACTCTTTCCAAATAAAGTCTGGTAAGAAAGCACACAGTGATTTCATGTAGCCAATATCATCACTGTAAGAGCTTAGGATATAAGAAACCCTAGTCAGGTTGTACAGCTAAATTTCCACACTGACATGAGACTTTCAAGTTTAAGGTCCTTCAAACTGGCCTGGCCATCTGTTTTCCTGGAGCCACCCACTTCTTCAAGACTGACCAATTACTATCAACAACTACTTGGTTGAGTTATTTCCAAGCTTCTTGAATGGTACTGTATTTGTTCCTCATTATTCACTTAGCAGAAATCAATAATAACATTTGTACAGTGTTTCCAGAGAGCTTTCATATTTACAATCTCCTTTGATCTTCTTCCATAACCCTTAAAATACACAAAGCAGCTTTATGGTTGATGCTGTTTTATAGAAAAGGAACTGAGGATCAAAGAGGTCAAGTGACTTGCTCAAAGTCACACAGCTGGCAAATGGTAGAACTAGGTCTGAAATCCCATGCTTTCAAAAACTCCATACTGACAATCGCCAGCATAGGGTAGAGTGATAAGTAATACTTGTTCTGAATTAGAATAAGTTTTTTCACTTACATAATATATTGAGGGTTGCATAATTTTGTTTTTCTGAGACAGACTGTAAACAGATTCTAATACAGTGATTTCCTAACTATTGCCACTGTTGTCACAAGGGCAAAAGCAGTAGTGAGTTCCAGAGCAGGATGTTGTCAGCAATGACAGCACTGAATGCGTTGGCCCTGGAATACCGACATTTTCTTGCTGATAATGATGAAGAAGTTAACAGAGCAGAAGTTTGCTCATATTTCTACTCTCTTGTCTAAGGCATTTCTGTCTTTGTGGTGATTTTCAGAGAAACATGCAAGGCATTTATAATAAGAAGTGCCACCTCAGTTTTCTACTGTGGCTACTCCACAATGGAAGCATCTTTAATAATATGCAAAATATTTGCATTAATGCCTTACATTCAAGGCTCATTTAACTAGCACCCTGATGCCAGGTCAGGTTGACATAGCCTAACCCTTCCCCCCACCCCAAACTCTCTCTGTACCCTGTTAAGAGGAGAATAGAAACATCATAACCTATCTGCAAATGAAAACAGAATTAGGTAATCTTACATGTGAGAGTTCCCATAATGCAGGCAGAGCCCATCCTCCAACAAGAAAATTAGGCAAAGTGCTCCTAATTATGTACAATTTAGGTTAAAAGTGGAGCTAGGTAGCAGCTTGGCTATCAGACCCAACACTAACAAGCAGCCTACAAGCAACACTAACAAGTGAGGTGAACACAGTGCTACACCTGCTCTATTCTATTGCTCACTCAGCAACTGACTTGCTGGCTGCTGAGGGGGATGCCGGGCTTTCTCCTTTTGTCTCTATGTCACGTCATCTTGGCCTTTGGCTTCTCCATCTGTAAGTTGGTACACATGCTCTTTTCCGAAGCTTGAATAATGAGCCTGGGCATATGGAGCTTTGAGTGGTTTCAAAGAAAAGACTTGTAGGCCCAAATGAAAGTGCGTGAGTTGAACTTGCCAGGGTGCCTAACACAATGTGCATTAACAGCTTCTTGGCCTCCTTCAACTACAAATGAACGGCTGTCCTAAGGACAGGGAACTCCATAGGTTGTGAATACCCTGTGCAATGTTACAGGATGTTGATAGGAACATAAAGAACACCGTAGATAAAGGAGATTTCAAAGGTGCTGTACGCTATATATGCGGCAGCCGGTTTAGCAGAGAGATGAAGAGTTTGAGCTTTGGAATTATGTAGACTGAGTTTGATCCTCAGAGTAACCAGTCATTGGCTTTGTGACTTTGGCCAGCCTGGGTAACTTTTCAGTTCTTCCTCCATGAAGTAGGCATGATAATAGTAGCCAGTTCATGGAGTTGTGAGGAAGAATGCATTGTAAAGCCTGGCACATAATTAGCACTTGATAAACAGTTGTTGTTTGGGGTCTTACCACCAAGTATCTGTACCTCTCAAATTTTCAAGGATGGTCTCCATTTAAACCATTCTGTTAGTTGTTTGTAATGAAGCATTTTGTGGTGCTTCCTGCACGCCAGACGCTGTGTGAAATGCTTTATAGCTTACCCCATGTAATGCTCACTTTCTGTAAGTGCTATTATATTTCTTATTTTATGGATGAAGCAACTGAGGTGTAGTCAGGTTAACTAGCTTTCCCAGGGTTACCTAGTTACCTAGTTAATAAGTGGGGCAGCCAGAATTCAAATGCAGAGGTGTGCCCCACCTACCTGTGCTCTGCACCCCTCCCCACCACTGCCCTGTCTCCAGAAGCTTACTTCCATGTGTGACTGCAAGGCCTCATTTTAAATGTAAAATACAAGACTGTAGTTACAAATATATAGAGCTTGAAACTTTTATGATCATAATACAAGGTCTACTTGGACAAAATTTATTGTCTTTGCTAATAATTTAATTAGCAAAGAGAAGAATTAAAAACAAAAACAAAAGCAAATAAATATTGCTCTATAATTTCCTTCCAACTAGGAATAAAAGCCTGAAATAATAAAACATCATTTCAAGCCGAATTAGACAGTATGTGCAGATGTCAGTAAACCAGAGTTCTGGCGTAGGTAGAGACATGTTTGATTTCTATTGATGTAGAATTTTATTAGCTACTGCTAACATGATGGCAGCATTCTATTGTTTTCTATTTCTATATAAACATCACCGTATGTTTTCAATAAAGAACTAAGAAAACAAACCACCCACCATCCATGACACTGCTTTTTCCTCCTCATTTATGGGGAGTCATTATCTAATTGTTAGCACATGGTGAAGGAGCTGAGAAAACAAAATGTCTCTGAACAAAGAAACTGGAATAAATAAGCTGGGTCACTGGGCCCCATGGACCTGCTGCTTCTCAGAAACATGTCACAAACATCTGTGTTCCTTACTACGCCATGAGATGTTGAGGATACACTCAGTGTAGACTCAAAAAGCTGATTATAGCCAGTGACTGTGGAGAAGATTCATGCTTGTTTCACTCAACCCATTTTAGTATGTAACAAGCTATTCATCCTCCTGTTTACAGGGTGTAGGAAGAAACCTCCTTCTAGAGACTGAATGCTTTATTGCCAAAATAAGCAGCACTGGTTGAGATAAGCTGAGGCATCTAGATGAGGAGGTTGAGCAGCTGGAAGATAACCCCCACTTTGCTCTCTCAATAAAGAAAAACACCACTTTATTAGAACTGTCTTTCATTGCCATGTCATGTACATAATGCATTGTAGAGAAATGCTCCCAGGTAACCTCCTTCATTGGGATCACTGGATTAGTTAATATCTGCTGAGAGCTGAGCATTTATACTGTTTTGTGCTAGAATCACATCCTATCACACTTCTTTTCTTTTTTTAAGGGTCAGTTCACTGCCAAAGAACAATTTGTTAACCATTAGCATTCTTTGGGCAAGATTAAAAAGAAATAAAGTGTTTAAAATACATACTGCATGTTTTAAAGTGCTTATTCCCTGGTATAAACACAAAGATGATGTTTGTGTTCTTTGCTTTTATAAAATGCCAGGCAATTCTTCAGAATTATAGACCCAAGTCGAACATCTCTTCTTCCTCCAAATTTGGTTTCCTCTTTGTTTTAAAGCTTTTATTTTCTTATAACCTATGTGACAGGTCTTTTGTTTTGATCTAAAGTGACATTGCAGTCCCAAAATCAAAGGAAGAGAAAAAGAGATGCCTAATTACTTGAATTAATCATGTAGCTTTCTCAACTCAACCTTCAAAGAAGTAAACTCCGCCCTGACACTGGGCAATCAGTCTCGGGACCACTATCCTACCCCAGTAAACGTTAATATTTTACAGATGATGGTGGTGATGCTGTTTGGTCAGGTGGTGGGCTCAAAACAAGCTCTCAGAAGCTAATCATCTAATGGTGCCCTGTGCTGAGTTGTTGCAATTATCTCCTCCAGCTGTGCCAATGACCCTGAAATTCCCAGTTCAAGGGGTGAAGCTGGGGCGGAGCTTCACAGAGCTTCAGTTCAAACAGCTATCATGACTGGGTGATAGGTAAAGAGGTATCTGCCTACTGTGCAAAGCTAAGAATAGGTTTTACTTTCTGGTCAGGTCTACCCTGAAGCTCAGACTTTTATTTCAGACAGTCTCCAGCATTCAGTTTTGAACAGCCTTGGGCCCCAAGGGAGAGCCAGGAAAGGGATGATGACAAAGTAGAGAGCCGTAAGTTATTTTTATTTGACAGCTAAACTGGCTGCAGCTTGGGAAAATGGGCAGTCTTGGGTAACTTACTTTAGTACTAAAATTGCAGACACCTATTGCGGTGTAGCCACCATTCTGCCTGGAGGCGGGAACAGAAGAAATGACTTCTGGAGATCTCTTTCCAGCCCTATTATTCTCTGTGTGTGTGCAGGATTCTGTTGTGAGATGAACCTGTGTTTTCAGGCAATCCAATTTTTACAGTGTTATCCAAAGTACTCTGAATCTCAGTGAATTCTCCTGTTGAGCTGGTTAAAGATAGCTCTTAAACTTACCAAGAACACATGATCCCTCTATAAATGTCACTATGGAAACGCTAGTGAGCCAGAGGCTGAAAATGTGGCATAAACATAGGCTAAAAGAAATAAGAAGTTTATTTATATTATCTAGGAAATATTACTGCATCACATTTCTTTTAGGAAAAAAAGGAACACACTATCAAAGATATTTAGTAGACAAACTTTAAAAAGGTTTTACATGACATGCTCACATGTTGAAGCAACGTAATCAATAGTTAGAATCAGTGGGACTCAAGGTTTCCACAATTACATTTTTATTCCTTTAAATCATTGGTCAAATTTTCATGATGCTAGTTTCATATACATTTTAATGTTGCAGTTGTAGAAATCTGCAACACAGCTAGCTTTGCGAAAGCAGGCTTCTCTGCTGTTTTCATTCTCTATCATCTCAAACCCCTCCCGCTCATGTCAGTCTATCTTATTATACCCATTATACTCCCATCCTTCCCCAGGCTGAAAATGTAAGAACCAAATTGCCTTAACAAGGAACCCTTCCTTCTTTGACACTGTTACATGCTAAATAAGCATAAAGACATGTTTCTTGTTTTCGTTGGAGCTGTTGTACCAGCCAAGACAGTGGTTTACTTCTAATGCCCTTCTGGGAAGACTATAAAAACTTCTTTAAGTCCCTTTCTAAGGTTATAACAGATGGCTGAGTTCATCTTGTAAGTAAAGTGCTTAGGTTATTGCTTTTAAAAATACAGTACTTATTTTTTTTGTCCTGCAAAAATAGGCTACTCTATGCTTGAAAACTGAAATATTCACTCAACCCTAGGACACATCCTATTAAAACACAACTAATAATTAATTCTCTTTTCTTTATAGCCTGCCTACAGACAAGCACTTACAGCATTTTTAAATTATGGCAATATCCTCATATTCTTTCCTTGATCAAGCACTCTTTACTAATATTAGTAAAGATTCTAAGCACAGTTTTAGAAGCAATTTTATTTTCTTAAGCATGCCTTATCTTCTCCACAACAACAGGGGGTCTGAAACGTCATTAAAAACAGTAATACACACATATGAGTTTCAAGACTCTTGGTCTCCTCAAGTGATTTCATACTCTATCTCTCCCCTAGCCTCCCATGTCTAACATGCCCCATTTAATTTTTTGCGCTTTATTTAATCTGTTTTTTTTTATCCCTACCTTGCTCTTGAAGGAATTCAAGGGTTCCTATAAGAAAAGATCTTTCATATCATATTTAAAAAGTATGTAAACGCTCAAGAACCAAGAAAATGCCATGAAGGCAGGGATCAAATCTGTATGGCACTCTGTCATATCACCAGGTTAATTAACAGAGCTCAGCACATAGTAGATGATCAATAAATCTTTGAGGAAAAAGAAAATCACACCAGGAAAATTGGACATGATACCCCAACCGCAACTTGAGGATGTAAGTCAGCTCCAGCACATGCTGTCAGGTAAGAGGAAAGATTGATGTATTACAGAGTTCTCAATACCAAGGAAAAGAAAGCATACCATACCACCAGCTTCTTGAAAAAAGCAACAAATTTTCCAGCATTCAATTTGAAGAGGAATTATTATATGGTTCTTTATATGAGGAACATTGAATAAAATAACGGACAGAGTTTCCAATAACAAAAGATGCGGAAACACTTTTTTCCTAACACTACTTTTCCTAACACTATTTTCTACATATTGATCCTCAATTAAAGCAAACAGCAAAATATGAAGTCATATTTCAGTAAACATATTTGTTTCTTCAGAGAGTAAACTGTATTTTTCAACAGTTTTTGTGATGGAAATGGAGGAATAAGGTGATCATTTATCCCTGTTTATCCTGGGCAGTACTATTAATAGTTTATATTCTTTATCTTGGTACAGTCATTAAGAGTGCCTCCTTTCTCTCATAAATGTTTCCTGGTTTTAATAATAAACCATAATACTGGCCATCTGTATGTCCTATTTAGAGGAATGTCTATTCCGGTCTGTGTATAGTACCAGGTGGGCACTAGACTAATCAGGAGGAATCACTTCATAAATTATATAAATATCTAACAAGTATGATGTACACCTGAACTAAAATAAAATATTAAATGTCAACTGGATCAAAAATAAAAAAATAAACTACACCATCTTCAAAAAAATAATAAACCATACTGCCAACCTATCTATGAAGGAATTTATACATAAAGATGATGAAGATAGGACTCATTCCTTGTGAAAGGGCAGAGTTTAATAGCAGAGGTAATAACTGGCTGTTCTATTAAATGTGATGCATTTTATGAAAGAGACATGTCAAAAGAAGGGGGCAACTATTGGAAAAGTTTGGGAGAGATCGATAGAGAGGTAATGTTTTGTCTGAGTGAAGGCCCTCGATCGGAAGTTCTCCAATGAGAACAGAGATCTTGTTAGTTCATTAGTGTAACCCCAGGGCCTAGCCAAGAAGCATTTGCTAATACTTGTCAAATGAATAAATGATACTATTTTAAGCATCTAAATAATGTCTATACATGTAGCTTTCTAAGAGAGGACCAGAGTTTAGGCAATCTCTAAAGGAATAAAAATAAACATGTTCTATAGAGTATCCCACTCTTAAATATGAATTGTCCCTCCTAGAATTTTTGTAGAAGTTAGCAAAAAATTGAAGATTGAGATCACCGGTGATCATTAAATGGCAAATATTTGACAGAGTTGCATTTTATACTTCTTCCCTTGGCTTCTGGTACCTCACACTGTTGGCCTTCCTCATGCCTCACTGGATACTCCTCATTTTTCTTCCTTAGTTTTTTTATATACCTGGTGCTGGGGTGGTCAAAACAGTCTAAAGGCCTCTTCTTGTCTCTGTCCTTACTCTCTCTGTTGGTGCTCTCATCCAGCCTTATGGTTTTAAATAAATCTATATAGTAATGAATTCCCATTCATATCTCCATACCCCTCTCCTGAACTTCAGACTCATCCAACAGCTACTCAGCATTTCTACTTAAATATCAATAGCGTATTAGTTTCCTATTGCTATGACAAATGACCACAGATGTAGTGGCTTAAAACAACACAAATGTATTCTCTTCTAGTTCTGGAGGTCATAAGTCTGAAATGAGTCTTACAGGGCTAAAATCAAGGTGTTGGCAGGGCAAGTTCCCTCTGGAGGTTCTAAGGGTGAATCGATTTCCTGGCCTTTTCTAGTTTCTAGAAGCTTCCGCCATTCTTTGGCTCATGGCTCTTCATCACAGTCCCTTTTCTCCTCCTGCGTCTGTAATCACATCATCTTCTTCTACCTAAGGGTTCTACTCAGTAAATAGCAAATCTGTCCTTATAGTTGCCGAGTCTAAACATTTTGACAGCCAAAAATTCTTGACTCCTTTCTTGTTTTTACAACCACAATGCAATCTTTCAGTAAATCCTGTTGGCTTGATTTTCAAAATAGTCCTACTCTCAACAGTTCCACTGTTCTCACTTGGTCTGAGCCACTGTCATCCCTCGCCTGCAGTACTGCAATAGCTTCCTAACTATCTCCATTTCAACCCTTGCCATACTTCAGCCTATTCTCTACACAGAGGCCATAGTAATCCTGTTCAAAAATCTAAGTCAAATAATGCTGCTCCTCCTTTTGAACCCACTACTTTGCTTTCCTCTCCCTCGGGCCAAAAGGCAAAGTCCTTATATTCACTTGTAAGGCTGTAGATCTAGGGCCTGATTTTCCATAGCTTCTCTGACCTCATTTCTTACTAATATCAACTTCACTTTCATTGTTCCAACTACCTTCCATTCCTCAGTACTGCTTGGGTCCTGGAGGTTTGTACTTGCTACTTTTTCTGTTACACTTCCCTCTTCTGGGGATCTCTCAGGGTTCTGCTGAAATGTCCTCTTCTTAGGAAATTCTTCCTGATCACCTTAAATAAAAGAATACTTCTCCCAAAACTCCCAATAGTGCTCCCTAAGCCCCTTATTCTGTTTTATTTTTCTCCCATGTATCAAAGACAAGTGTTTATTTTTATTGTCTGTCTCCCCTGGAAGAATATACTGTCCCACACTGTAGGGACTTTTCTACCACTTGTGTTAGATAATTTAATGGCTATAAACCCTCTCCTGTATGTATACCCTTTTGTAATGTGAATTTGTCAATCCTTCCACCATGAGATGCAATCTCTTTCTCCACTCTCTGAATTTAGCTGGCCCTGTGACTTTCTTTAACCAAGAGACTCTGGAAGAAGTGACCACATATGATATCGGAGCATAGGCCACAAGAACAAGCTGTCACCTTGATCTTTTACTGCCCTACTGCCCTAAGACTGATATGTAAAGAAGCCTGGGCTAGTCTCCTTGAGGTTGAAGTACCACATGGGGAGAGCTGACAGCCAGCCCCAAATTCCATACATTCCATACATATAAGTGCAACCATCTTTGACCATCCAGGCCAGCCAAACTGCTAGGTGACCACAGCCTCGGTGACTAGATAACAATGCAGGATGCCCAGTTCAATTTGAATTTTTGTTTTTTAGCATAAGAATATCCCATTTTATATTTGGAAGCATGTAGACTCCCTAATAACAGGGACCTCTCTAATGACAGGGTGCCTGGAACACCACCGAGAACATGTAACAGGTGCTCACTAAATATTTGCTGAATGGGTAAACATTCTATAAGATTGACTCAGAGAAAATGTATGTGTTTATATGTAACCTGTGTATGTGGGAAAGTTGGAATTTTATCATGAAAAAAATTAAAGAGTCATCCCTCCTCTTCAGAAGCATATACATGAGTAAAGCCAAAACCATTTTCAACAAACACTTTGGTATCTGCTAAAATGACATATTTGCTCAGTTGAATTCTTTACAGAAAGAATGGAAAAGAATGTCTTGGCCAGGAAGAATCTGGGGCAAGAGTTACTAGTTACTAGGTTTTATAATTAAAGAAACCTCAATTTGTCTGTGGAATATTGAATTGAACCTAAAAGAAGGCTGAACAAGTTAACTACAAAACCATCCTGACAATATCAATTGATTTGTTGAATGGATTAGTGGTACAGTCAATGGCATTTAGGGACTGATGGCTACAATGGCCATAGATTAAAGAAAGGAGAGATAGACACATCATGAGCAGGGAGAAAACAGCTCAGAGATAAGGACTCCCAGTGAGGCACATGAGGACGGGATGGAGGAGGCCTGTGGCCTCATCTTTCACTAGAGTTATTGCCAGTTCTAGTCCCTTTTCGGTCTATTCTCAAACCAGCTTCAATTTTAGATTATTAATTCAGATCATGTTAGTCCTCTGCTCAAAAGCTTTCAATAGTTCCAATAGTTCTAATCTCACTCAGAGAAAATGGCCCACGAGGACTGACTTGTTCTGGCCTCCTTTATATTGATGACCTCTTTTCCTTCTCTCCCGCACTTCAGGCACGTTGGCTCCCTTGCTATTTCCTGAATGCCAAGCACACTCCTCCTTCAGTACCTTTGCAATAACTCTTCATTTTGTCTAGAAGGCTCTCTTCCATACAACCACGTAACAGTCTTCTTCAGGTCTTTTCTCAAACCTTATCACCCCAGTGAACCTTATGCCCCCCACCCAACAAAAATATCAAACTACTCCCTCCCCACGTACTCTATCTCTGTTCCTTGTCTTATTTTTCTCCTCAGGTGTTCTCTTCATTCAATATACCATTTTACTTATTTATCTAATTTGTTATCAGTCTTGATGCACTAGAAAGAAAGATGAGGGCAGAGTTTAAAACAGTGCCTAGAACTTAGAAGGCTCTAAAAAAACATGTGTGGAGTGAATAAATATATGCATTTATTATATATATATAAATATATATATATATATAAATATATATATATAAATATATATATATATATATATGATATATCATATATACATCTCCATCCTGCAAGGATGTAACTAGGTGCAATTTGGAATGACGGTAATAGTGGTGAAGATAACAATGATGATGATGTGGAACTGGTACTGGTGATAAGACAACATCAATTTTTCACAATCTTTCTTTAATCTTCTCAAGAAAACATAGGGTTCAACAGCTATATAAACTGAAATGTTATTGCACATTTTATAAAACTCTTAAAAATATACACAGTTTTACAACATCCATTATAAATGCTAAAAATAAATACTTCCAAGAAGGCTAATAGAATAATAGCAATAAAAATGGCCTTTAGAGCCAGCCGAATGGCTTAGTTGGTTAAGAGTGCAAATTCTGAGGAACAGGATTGCTGGTTCCATTCCTACACGGGCTAATGAGCTGCACCAGAGCTGAACTGCTGCTGAGCTGGTGAGAGCGCATGCTCTTAGCAGCAAGGTTGATGGTTCGACTCCCACATGGAATGATAGACTACTATACCTCCGCCCCCCTCCACCTCCCCAACTAGATTGAAAGTGGCAACTGGACTTAAAGCTGAGCTTACGCTCTTCACAACTAAGACTGAAGGGCAACAACTTGACTTGGAGCTGATGGGTCCTGGCAGAACAAACACAATGTTCCCCTTCCCCAATTCCCCAACACTGTTCCCCTCCCCAATAAAATTTTTTTTTTTTAAAAATGGCCTTTAATTATCTAAATGTAAGTAAAACTTATACGGTTCCTTTAATAATGGGATAATAAGATACTCTTATTCTGGAAGTTGCAGCAAAGTCATCTCCTTAGGTGAAAACAGGGCTGAATGCATTCAGGGCAGAGTCTGCTGTCATTATTTTGTCATCAAACACGAAAGCCCTCAACATGCGAGACTTATCAAAATAAAATGGTCACCATTCAGAGGGGGAAGGGGATGAACAATAACAACTGAACTGTCAAGTGGGCATTTACATAGAATTTTAAAAGTATAAAATTGATTTTTTTAAATTAGTTTATTGGGGTGACAATTGTTAGTTACATAAGTTTCAAGTTTTTAAAAAATAAAACCTTAAGGTTTGTTATGCAACAGTTAGTACACGAGGCCAATAATACACGCTGTAATCAGTAAAACTCAATTACAGAAACTAATAAATTCATCCTGGGACTACTGAGAGCTTTAACAATTGCTTCTCAGACTTTGTAAGCTTTAAAGTAATAAGACAAAATGAAGAACAATAATAAACAGAGGAGGAAATTTAGCTTTAAGAAGAGTTAAGGTAACTTAATAGGTATAGTTTAGATAAAAGGAGGCTAAGGAATTTAGCGATTACAGAAAAAAGTACAAATAGGTACCTGTATTGAGCTAAGGGAGGTGTAGAAAAGTAATTTCCCTCATTTGAGAATAATCATAAGCAGCAGTAATCACTGAAAGGTAGGAGAATAAAATAGCTACTGTAGGAAACAGCAAATATGTGGGAAATGATGATCATTCTGGGAAGCCACCTGAGGACCACTGAGGGGAGAATGAACACTAGAAAGGCTCAACACAGTTAGTCAGGCACACAGACCTCTCCCCAAATTTCTCTCTAGATATCTGAATTCTTTATCAAGGGTTTCATTGGTGTGTGAAGGAGGTACAGGTGATTTGGCTAACAGTCCTGAGGAGGTTGTCAGTCTTAGAGTGGGGTGGATACTGTAATTCCCACTATAATAGTGACTGCCACTGGGGAGTTAGAGGAAGTGATGTATGGATGCTGATGTCATTTGACACACTTCTTGGCCATTAGGTAAAAAATATTATGACAGTTACTTAATTACTCTGGGCCTCAGTTACTCATTTGTAATATGGGGATAATAATAGTTATTTTTCAGATTTACTCTAAAGCACGAGTTCTTAATCTGGCATCCCTTAGGGGTTCTTAGACTTGGAGGTGGTTTGTGAACTTGAATGGGAAATATTTATGTCTTTATTTTCACTAACCTCTAAATGAAATTTAGAACTGCCTGCAGTTATGAATGTGAGTAACAAACCACAGTAATATTAGCAGAACCTGTCACTTTGTTGCCAACAGAAATCACAGATATTTTCATTTCACATTAGATTTGTTGTAGAAATCTCAAAATAACCTTTATGTTCATTACTATTTTTTTTTAAAGATTTTATTGAGGAATTGGGGAAGGGGAACAGTGTTGGGGAATTGGGGAAAGGGAACAGAAAATTTGTTGTCTTTCAATCTTAGTTATGGAGGGCGCAGCTAGCTCAGCTCCAAGTCCAGTTGCCATCCGGCTACCCGTTGGCACTTGTGGCCACTCATCTCAAGGTGCCATGTTCAATCTTAGTTGCAGGTGGGCAAAGCCCACCATCCCCTGCAGGAGTCGAAGAGGAAACCTTGTTGCTAAGAGCACATGCTCTAATGACTGAGCCATCCTGCTGCCTGTTGGCAGCTCAGGGCAGCTCAGCTCAAGGTGCCATGTTCAACCTTAGTTGCTGGTGGGCATAGCCCACCATCCCAAATCTTGTTGTTAGGAGCACGTGATCTCACCAACTGAGACATCCTGCCACCTGTTGGCAGCTCAACAGCAGCTTAGCTCTGGGGCATCTCATTGGCCTATGTGGGGATCAAACCAGTGACCCTATTGCTCAGAGCTCGCACTCTTAACCAACTGTGCTACTCGGCTGGGCCCTTCATTACTATTTTGTAATTACAGTAATAATTAGATAATACTACTGGATCTTATTATTTTATGAATTTTTAAAAAACTATACGATTATATCACATATCTAGTTTTAAATTTTTTAAACTATATTTTAATAAAATTCATATTCTCATAAGACTATGCATTTTATTTTATACATTTAGAAATATTATTTAAGAAGATGACCATAGGCTTCACCAGACTGTCAAATCAGTCCATGGCACAAATTATGGTTACAAACCCATCTTGGGTAAGTAGTAGCTTCATTATTAAAGTAATAATGGTGACGATCATGATAATCATACTATTGTTATTGTTACTAAACTCACTAGAATAAGTTTGCTCTGGAAATTTGGATTGGAGTCCTCATTCTGTCATATAATAGCTAAATGACCTTAGCAGAACAGTTAATCTTACTGAGTTTCAGAAAGGAAAGACTTATTAGTAGGGTTTTTCTGAGGATTATATGAAAATATTATATGGATTTAAAGGTACATTATATATCAAACTATTCAGTTCTCCTGAGACTTAATGTTATTATCACCAACAAGAGTGCCTAATAAGTAGAATGGCCAAATAAATTATCACCCAAGCCAGGACACTTTTGAGAATGAAAGATCAATAATTATGGCAGAACAATGTAAGGAAACTCAGGTAAATCAGGAACCAATAAGCTACTTAAATACTACTTTTCTGTTTCTTTTTATTACTTTCTTTTATTTCTGCCACTATAAAATTCAAAAGACCCCAAAAATCTGAAAACATTTTTCTGTAAAGATGTATGTGTTCCGAGGTTCATTGAAGCTTTATTTACAATGGCCAAGACGTGGAAACAACAAAGTGTCCTTTGATAGATGATTAGATAAAGAAGTTGTGGGACTTCCGGTAAAATGGTGCAATAGACAGACGCTGTGCTAACTGCCTCCCAGGATCACACCAAAATTACAAACAAATTATACAGCATTCAACCCTGGAGGTCCCCGGAACACTGGAGGAACAGAACCACTAAACGAAGAACTTAAAGAGAAGGCTGTGTCGGGTCTGGTGGGATGGGTGGAGACAAGAGAGGGCGAACCCCGTGAGGGAGGTTCCAGCTGTGGGGAGGCTTCTCTCTTTGGAGGAGAGACCCTCCGGCCGCACTCCAAGCTCACTAGCCCAGAGTTCTTTTGCCGGGAAGAGGAGTTCTAAGATAGCCGGCAGTGAATTAGTGAGGACTCTCTTTGCTCAACTCGGTGAGGCTGAGAGCGGCTGGAGAATCAGTGGGGCCGGCGCCCGGGCTTGCTCACCGGTGAGCACTTACCTGGTTCCTGGTGGAAGGAGTGGCTGTGTGAGCCGGACCCAGGAGCCTGCGGGGACGGACTGAACTGAGCACCTTTGGTGCAAAGGCTGGAGGTGTTTGGACTGTTGTTCCCGTGGAGTGGAGCCTGCACGCGAGTGGTATAGGGAGGGCAACATTTTGTCGGGCTTGGGCCCTCCCACGGAGGATCAGGTCCGAGACCTCATTGGTCTGGTGAAATTGGCGCAGAAGTGCGTGTGTGCGTGCGCGCACATGTGGCCTTGGATCCCCACCCTCCACCAGGCTGATACTGCGTTGCCAGGGAAACGCTGGGTGGGTGCCCTCTGGCTCCAACAGGCTTCTCACTGAGACCCAGGAGTGCACAAGCCGCCTCGGTCCCCGCTCTCCGCACTGCGCTTGCAGAGTTGCCAGGCTGGTGATTGGTTGTCGGGCTGCTCGGCATGATCTGCGAGCAGCTGATTGGGACAGGCTGAGACTGGGAGTTTTCCTGGGAGTGTTGGGCTGTGAGCTGTGTGCCTGCATGATCCAGCCAGGGCTCTCCTGATCTAGCTAATACATCAAAGCAATCCCAGAGCGACAGCCAGAATGGGGAAACAAAGAAACATGTCACAAGTAAAAGATCAGAAGAATCTGCTAGAAATGGAACTAAATGAAACAGAGGGAGCCAACCTTTCAGAGACACAGTTTAGAACACTGATGATAAGAATGTTTAAGGAACGTAGGGAGGACATAAAGAAGGATAGGGAAACCATAAAAGACAACCTGTTAGAACTAAAGAATACAATAACTGAAATGAAGAACACACTCGAAGGAATCACCAGTAGAGTAGATGAAGCAGAGGAGCGGATCAGCGATTTGGAAGATAAAATAGCAGAACTCACCCAGTTGGCACAGCAAAAAGACCAAAGAATAAAAAACAATGAAAATAGTTTAAGAACCCTATGGGACAAGGTGAAACGCAACCACCTTCGACTCATAGGAATACCAGAAGGAGAAGAGAAGAAGCAAGGGGTCGAGAATGTATTTGAAAAAATAATGACTGAAAACTTCCCTACCCTGGTGAAGGAAATCAACATACATGGCCAGGAAGTGCAGAGGGTTCCAAAAAAGCTGAACCCAAACAGGTCCACACCAAGACACATCATAGTTAAAATGGCAAAGGTTAAAGACAGAGACAGAATCCTAGAGGCTGCAAGAGAAAGACAGCAGGTTACATACAAAGGAACTCCTGTTAGACTAACAGCTGACTTGTCTACAGAAACTCTGCAGGCCAGAAGGGAGTGGCAGGAGATATTCAAAGTGACACAAAATAAAGGCCTACAATCAAGATTGCTCTACCCAGCACGGCTATCACTTAAAATTGAAGGAGAAATAAAGAGCTTCTCAGAAAAGAATAAGCCTAAGGATTTCATTACTACCAAGCCAGCATTGCAAGAAATGTTAAAAGGGCTTTTTTAAACAAAAGAAAAAGGGGTAAACAAGCTAACCCAGGGAGACCAGGAATACAAATAACAAAATGGCAATACATATGCACCTATCAATAATCATTTTAAATGTGAATGGGCTAAATGCTCCAATCAAAAGACAGAGGGTGGCTGAGTGGATAAGAAAATAGGACACATGTATATGCTGTTTACAGATGGAATAAGATATTTCATGCAAATGGAAACGAGAAAAAAAAAGCTGGAGTACCAATACTTATTTTGGACAAAATAGACTTTAAAATGACTACAATAAAAGACAAAGAAGGGCACTAGAACCCTAATAAACATCTATGCACCCAACATAGGAACTCCTAATTACATATAACAGATTTTGACAGACATAAAGACAGAGATCAACAGTAACACTATCAAAGTAGGGGACTGTAACACCATTGTCACCAATGGACAGACCCTTTAGACAGAAAATCAACACAGAAAGAGGGGCCTTAAATGATACTTTAGACCAGCTGGACTTCGTTGATATTTTTAGAGCATTTCACCCTGAAAAAACAGAATATACATTCTTCTCAAGTATACATGGGACATTTTCCAAGATAGACCATGTTATGCCACAAAGCAAGTCTCAGTAAATGTAAGAAGATTGAAGTCATATCAAGCAAATATAAAGGAAAAACTGATGGTTGCTGGCTGGGAGGGAGTGGGGAAGTGGGAGAGGGGGAAGGTTTTGGATAGTGTAGATGGGGCTACAATGTTGCTGCAGGGATATGGGGGCAGTTCTGGGAATGTAATTGATAATGTTGTGAAGAGACTATTATGTTGCATGAAATAAGTCAGTCGGAGAAGGACAGATACAATGTGATCTCACTTGTGTGTAGCATCTGAAGAGCTGAGTTAACGATCAAAGTAAACAGACTTGTAGATGTAGAGGGAAAACTGAGGGTTGCTAGTTGGGAGAGGGGTGGGGATGGCGGGAAGGGGAAGGGATTAGACAGCATAAATAGGCAACTACAATATTGCCACAGGGATATGAAACACAGTTTAGGGAATATAATAATGTTGTAAAAATTTTGTGGTGTGTCAGATAGTCACATGTCTTGTTAGGGAGACCACTTCATGGATGGAGTCGAGGCTTGATCACTGCACTGTACACCTGAAGCTGATGTTGTATAGTATGGTATGCCAACTGTACTGAATATGTGGATGGTCACGGGATGTGGAGTATACTGTGGAAGGGAGTCAGGGGAGTTGTGATAGATATGTATGATATGGGGAGGGCGTGGGGTGGCAAACTGGGGGAGGGGGGTTGTCACTTTGGGGGGTAAAGAATATAACTATTGCATTGTGTTGTACACCTGAAACTAATAATAAAAAAAATTTAAAAAAAATAAAAGAAAAAAGAAGTTGTGGTATATATACACAATGGAATATTATTCCACTATAAGAAAAGATGAAATAGTGCCATTTGCAGCAACATGGATGGATCTTGAGATTATAATGCTGAGTGAAATCAGTCAGACAGAAAAAATAGAGAACCATATGATTTCACTGATATGTGGTATATAAACTGAAAACAATAAAGGAACAAGAAAAACAAATGAAGAAACAAAACTCATAGACACAGACAATGGTTTAGTGGTTATCAGAGGGTAAGTGGGGAGGAGGGTATAGATGAGGGTAAAAGGGATCAAATATGTGATGATGGAAGGAGAACTGACTCTGCGGGATGAACACACAATATGATATATAAATGATGTATTACAGAATCGCACACATTAAATCTATGTAACTTTGCTAACAATTGTCACCCCAATAAATTTCAATTAAAAAAAATTCAAAACACCAAATTTTCTTGATTATAAGAACCACATTTTCCTTCTATTTTAGCATTTTGGAAATCGGAATGCATCTTGCTACTGATACATTTCATAAGAATTGTCAAATAGCAGGCAAAGAAATAAATTGTGCCATATATGAGGTGTGATAAAAAATTATGGTGAATGTTTACATAAAAAAAATTTATTACAGTAAAAGTCACATTGCCATTAATCCCCCTCAAAATACTCCTCCTCACTTCGAACACACTTATCCCATTATTCTTACCACTTTCTGAAGGAGTTCTGGAAGTCCTCTTTTGTGAGTGTCTTTAGTTGCGCTGTCGTGGCTGCCTCGATGTCCTGAATCAATTCAAAACGTTTTCCTTTCATGGCCATTTTGACTTTGGGGAAGAGCCAGAAGTTGCATGGTGCCAGATCGGGTGAATGAGGTGGTTGAGGATACACTGTAATGTTTTTATTTGACAGAAATTGCCACAACAGAAGTGATGTGACACCGCGCATTGTCATGATGGAGTATGAAGTAAAGACACTAACGAAAGAGGATTTCAAGAACTGCTTCGGAAAGTGGCAAGAATGATGGGATAAGTGTGTTCGAAGTGAAGGGGAGTATTTTGAGGGGGATTAATGGCAATGTGTCTTTTACTGTAATACTTTTTTAAAAATTTAAACATTTGCCGTATCTTTTGATCACACCTTGTATTAGTTGTCACTGCTTATCCTTCATCACACAGAAGGGCCTCTGATAATCCATCTTACATCTCAGTTATTTGCATTAATATCAACACAGAACACTAAATTTTAAATTAGAGTCCCTAATTATTGATTAAAATTCTTTATAAAGCTTTTTTGCTCACAGAAGGTAGATTTCCACATGTGAGGTAAAACAATTAAAAGCAGTAGAATTGGCTACGTCTTTATAAGAGATCTCAGAGTGTTTAAGATTAGCAAAGACTACTGTAACCAAACATGCATCATGGAGGCCTCTGCTGGGTACTGAACCATTTGTCAAAAACTTCCTTAAACTTTTAGGAGAAGCTGTATGGCTTTTAGAAAAAGTAAAACTAAAAATAAAATGAAAAAAAGAAACTTAGCCAAGTTGGAGTGCAGAGGAGAACCTATATTCAATATGCTTCATATTCAGGCTGTCAACACTAATGGTGCATCTTTAGCTCCTTGTCAAAACAAGGAGCAGGGGTTACATAAAGTGCCTCTCACCCTTTCACTAAGCCTCATTGCTAATGACCAGAAGGTATGCAGGGTGATCTTTAGACTCAGATCGACTTTGATTCAAATGACCAAAGTGTGAGGTATTGTGTGCTTAGCGTCAGTAAAAAAAAACCTGTAAATTTAATGTAGTTTTATTTTTCGTGAAAAGCTTTATTAATCCTAATCACACCCCTTATAACTGATAATCCTTAAACCAAAAAAATAGACATTGAATCTTTTCCAACCAATCTCACAAAGTCACTCTTTAGTTTCCTCTCCCCTCCCTTGGGCTTCACCATTATTTTCTAATTTAAATTTGAGAATACAATATTTAACATTCTATTGTTCCAGCTGAAGAAGTGTGAACGGTTGTGTTTTTTAAAAGTAAAAGGAAGTTTCTTTCACCACTATTCACACATCAACTGCTTGAACCATGTTTAAGAAAAGGGGTATAGGTTAGACTGCTGGAGCTGCTGGCAACCATGTCCCCTGCCATCCTTTGGTTTCCCTGTCAGTAATAACTTAGTCACACAAATCTCACCACCCTACTTTAATGGCATATATCTGCTAAAAGAAGGTGATATTTTACACATAATTATCAAAGGCATTCTTCACTTAATCAGAATAGTCAGGAGAAAAGTGCACTTCCTTCCACTTGAAAATTTCAACATGAAAGTCTACAACTGCTGGCTCTTATGAAGACGATGCTAATTTATTACTTCACATGTGTTACTTCCACATAATGGAAATAATTAGCTGGGAAGTTATATCTGCAGTGTCAATATTTTTGTACAATGGGAGTGTCAGTATAATTAGTCATTAACTACAGTACAAGTGAATATTTTTTCCCTCTTCATTTGCTCCATTTTTTTCTTGATGATTCAGAAAAGGATGTTTAAATAGAACCTTCCAATGGAAACCTTCCAAATCATATAGTGTGCCATTTAAGGTAATTGCCTAAAAGATGAGAAGATAAAAATCACATGTGTGGCCAAAGCCTTCCTGCCAAGCTCTTATGGAAGCCAGTGGGCTTAGTGCCTTATGTTTCAACTATTTGTTACACTCTCTAATATGCCTTTCATGTTCACTTTTCTTTCCACTTCTGTTGTATTAGACTTTGGCAGGCTGAACTACCCAAGAGGGGCAGCTCTTGATCACAGCCACTGTTCACTGGAACAAAGCAAACACCAATCCATTCCGGTAGGCACAATTTTCCAACATTCAGAAAACAGTTTACCAATTAAAGTGTTTACAAATTGAGCTCTCAATTATGAAGAAAAGAACATGTTAAAGGTTATAAATTGTTTTATCTCCCCACCAAGGAAGGACTAAATTAGAGTCCACTTCTTAAAAACAAACAAAAAAAGGAAAAGAACAAGTGTTAAATCATTTTTTTCGAGTTTAGTTTGCCAACAATATTTAAATATCTCTTTTTCAATTCACAGTTCACCCATGTGCTTTCACACAGAAAATACCAAGGCAGGTAGGTATACTAAGGTATACTAATGTTTGGAAATCTCACTTTCTTTTATAATTATTCCTCCAGTATTCGAAGTTGCATGCTTAAAGATATCACTAAGTGGAAATGGTCTGGGTATGCCATTGTCTGATACTGTTAAAAAAATATTGACACGGGTGAAATCCCTGTTCTTGAAAATCTTTAAAAATAGCAAAAGCAAGGAATCCATCCTGGTGTATACCTGTCCTTGGTGTATTAGGCACTGTTACCATAGAAGAGGGAAGTTGGACTCGATTTGTGACTGGTCCTGATATATTTTCCTAGTTGTCTAAGCTCCACATATGTAGAAAAAATGTAAACAGATAAATACATATACTATTCCCATCTGTCAAAGATTAGAGTTTTGTTCTTATTTTTCTTTTCTTTCAAGATTAGAGGCAGGGTGGATATGTCCTAAAGTGGTATCCTGGAGACCCTCTGGTCTAAAGATAATCTTTTAAATAGTGGGATGATCTCAACATTTATTACTGTGATAAGGAGTTTCATATCACTAAAAGTTCTCTTTGAATATTTTCTGATTTTATCTACTGTCCAGCTAAAACTTTACTTAGAAAATGCCTCAAACTAAGAGAAAATTATAGTGAAGATTTAAAATTTTATATCACTGTAACAGGATTTAGAGAGTTAACTTCATGAATAAATATATATATTTTTATACTCACTAGAGAAAATGCATATAGAAAACATTGAGGATTATTGGTGACCGTTGATGTCTGCATGATTATACGCTATCCCTTGGTCTCTATCCTCCAAAATGTTTAGAATATGATTCTGTACTATATGTATTTTAAATTAAGCCCTTTGAAGTGACTTCTCCATTTGTCCTTTCATGTGTTACTGTATATATTGGTGTGCATGTCCTTCAGACTATGACAAGTGGATACATGTGTATACAGTCAACTCTTAACATGCTTTGAACTGTGGAGGTCCATGGATATATGGGTTTTTTTTCAATAAATACTGTAAATGTATTTTCTATTCCTTATGATTTTCTTAATAACATTTTCTTTTCTCTAGCTTACTTTGTTGTAGGAATAGAAAAGATAATACATGTAACATACAAAATATGTGTTAACTGACTGTTTATGTTATTGGTAAGGTTTCCAGCCAATGGTAGACTATTAGTAATTAAGTTTTGAGGGAGTCAAACATATACATGGATTTTTGACTGCATTGGGCTCAGTGCTCCCAACCCTTATATTGTTCAAGTGTAAACTGTACAAATATAGATAAATTTCTATATTTAAGGTGAGTGGCAGAGAAGTGCATGATCATAGAAGTCATTATGGCTGACGTTGGAGACAGAAAAGTTCGGTTCAAGTTCAGCTTCTGTACTTCATGGTTGTGCTATGCAACCTTGTGTACATTCTTTACTTCTCTGAGCCTCTTTTTTTATATATGAAATAAGGAAATCAGTATGTGGCCTGACAATGACCAGAGCCATTACTATTATCAATGTGTATGAAAGAGCACTCTTATTTGTAAATGATCATATAGATGAAAGAGATTACAATGATATCCTGTGAATAGTAAGAACTTGTCACATATTTGTTTTGGGAAATGGGGACTTTCAAAATTTCTTCTTTTCTTTTCTTTTTCTTTTTTTTTTTAGAGGGCAGTGTCACTGGTCCTTATATGTGGGATCCGAACCGGGGCCACTGGCATCCCAAGCCCGCTCTGCTGGCCCCAAAATTCCTTCTCTTTTAATTAAAATTTATTGGGATGACAATGGTCAACAAAACTACATAGGTTTCAAATGTACAATTCTATAATACATCATCTATATATCTCATTGTGTGTTCACCACCCAGAGTCAGTTCTCCTTCCATCACCATGTATTTGACCCCCTTTACTTTCTTCTACCACCATCCCCCACCCCTTACCCTCTGGTAGCCACTAAACTGTTGTGTATGTCTATGAGTATTTGTTTCTTTGTTTGTCTTTTTTTTGTTGTTGCTTTCAGTTTTATATCCCACATATAAGTGAAGTCGTATGATTCTTGACTTTTTCTGCCTGACTTATTTCACTTAGCAAAATAATCTCAAGATTATTCCATGTTGTCGCAAATGGCAATATTTCATCTAATGCTTGATGGTTTATTTTCCCTTTATAAATCTATACAAAAACTTTCTAGTACTGGATTTTCACATCTATTAAAAACAACAAGTTATTTTCCCTTACACGGAAAAATTGACAATTTTTACAGAGCACTTTTCCCTCTGTCTACTATCACATTTTCTTCCCTTTGACCTTTCTTAATTGAAATGACAAAACAGCTTGATTGCCTCCCATTTGGCTGTACAGGGCATAATAAAGTATTTTCCAGAGCTTTGGAGGGGGAAAATACCATCTAGTTATGTCAGTGAGTGGGGAAGGATGCATGCCATACATTCTCCCTCAGTTAATACCTGGAGAGCTTACTGAAACATTAAGTATTTGCATAGCAATGCCTCTGATTTCATGGGGAGGTGCATCT
This sequence comes from Aselliscus stoliczkanus, assembly GCA_033961575.1. NCBI lineage: Eukaryota > Metazoa > Chordata > Mammalia > Chiroptera > Hipposideridae > Aselliscus > Aselliscus stoliczkanus. The sequence continues at coordinate 34,820,075 of CM066731.1, forward strand.
CATTGGATGAGTTTTATTAAATGAAACTATAGAAATCTATAAAAGCAAATTATACTCCTATTTTAACTTATAATGGAAATTTTGTATAATCTCAAAATAACTCATGTTATAAAACCAGTTTAAACCTTTGTTGAAAGCCTGTTAAGCTTTTAAAATTTGAATCGTTGTTTATATGTTTTGCTCTGTGGGGTGTAAAAGCTCTTTGGAAACTGATTCTGAGAACTCTCCATTAAGAGAACTCTGAAACCAAAGCAGTTTAGAGGAACTGCTGGTTACTATGGGTCACCTCAGCTTCTAGAATGAGTAATTGCAATGTAGGACACACATTTGATAAGAGCAAATAAGAGTGAGAACTTCTGAAAGAAAATAAGGAGTAACAGCTCTAATCTTTTGGCTAGGAAAAAAAATATGCCTTTATATTTTTTACACAAGTAAATGAGTCAGAAGGAATTATAGATGTGTGCTAATTGATAAGGAAGTTAGAAAGCCAGATCAAAACCAATTCTATCAGGAAACAAGTGGAACATTTAAGACACTACAGGACTCGAATTCATACTTACAGGAATTGCCTATTAGGATGAGTTCCAGAGAAAAAGGCTGAAAAGTACCAGGTCTTACTCACAAATGTGTGAGTAATTCTGCTTTTCAGTTTCTGGTTTGGTCTTCTGCCCTGAAAGTAATATAGTTTTAATACTACCTATTCTGGTTTCAGGACACTACTTCTCAGAGCACAAAGCAAACTCACCACCCAGTAGCTGCTTTCTAGCATTGACCTTGTTGGAAGCCCAGCTAGTTTTATTCTGCCCCCTCATTCCTCAATCCATATTTGACAGACCATTCTTTCTTTGATGGTTATGTATTAGTCTAGTAGAAGTACACAAAAACCACAACAGCCATAAGTAGAAAACTAATTTCCAAAAGGGCTACTGATTATCAAAGGACATGATGTGCTTGGGGTCTCCTGAGAAAAGCCTCTCTCCTAGAAAATATTTCAGGTCTAAAAAAGAAATATTGTAGGCAAATCTATGAATAAAACTAGGATGTGGTTGAACAGTGAATGGCAATTGTTAAGGATTAGTATAAAAGTTGCCAAATTTTATTGGAGTGTTCATGTCTTTAAAAGATCCTTCAATATGTATAGACTTTAGAGAAATATATGCTCTTTAAAATATAGTTTTGAATATTATTACTGCTTTAAGAAATATTGGGAATGTATGTTAACCCCTTTCTCCAAGCAGGTTACTATGCCTGTTTTGTAGCTCACTGTGAGGCAGGAGAAGTAGCCTAGGAAATTGACAACCGGCTCCAGGATACAAGGTGGGGTGCATCACTGGTTACATAAGTATCAAGTGACAGTACCAGTACCTGCAGCTGGAGAAAAACAAGAATCAGCATCACACAGGTCAGCTAATCCCTATGACCAAGACCTGACCTTTAACTAATTATAATGTCATTTACATTGTAGTTGCTACAATTCCCATCCATGCACCTGGAGCCATGACAGTTCTGGAGGAAACAAACAAGGAAGAAAAAGAGGGAAACTGAGGATCCTACCTACTGGGCTGAAACTGATGAGCCACATCAATGGGATGTCACCAATTCCAGCCCCTAAGGGGATAAATACCCGTCAGGATTTTCTCGGCATGACTCACTCTCTGAGTTCACCTGCACTCCCCTTTCAAGTGTGTACGTTCTATTCAATAAATTCTTGTACTTTCTTGCATCTGTCTCGCTCTTGAATTCTTTCTTGTAGGGAGACAAGAACCCGGTCACTGCTGCTCCAGGTTGAGTCCTATCTTGGACATCCCTGTGAACCTCCAGCGACAACTGGACTAAAATTAAAGCAACAGACTCACCCGGGGATAATGCATTCTTAGGCCAAACACCTAAGGGGAACCCTCTTGAGTGCTGAGCTTACAAACAACAGTCATATTAAAGCCTACCAAGGCACAGCTAAATGTTAGCTACAAGACACTAAATGATAGAATTCCGCTATGTGCTACCAACCTGTCCCACCAAAAGCTATGACTGTGAGATTGGAAAAGACTTCTTCCCATAAGGATTTAAAACAGGAGTCAGCAAACTCTGGTCAGAATGTAAAATCTGTGTAGTATTGTCTCTACTTTTGCACTCCAATGACAGATTTGAGAAGAGAGACCTTATGGCCCGAAAGCCTAAAATATTTACTATTTTGAACTTAAAAAAAAAAAAAGTTTTCCAAATCCTGATTTAGAAGATGGAGGAAAAAAGCCAGTCCTAGGCAAATCAAAATAGTGCTGGTGATTGAAAAATGGTTTGCTGACTCTGTAACTTAGTAAGGCCCAAGTGCACGTGATGGGACAATTTTGTCCCAAAGGCTCTGATCCATGTAGGTCACTCGTGAGCCTAAGGTATGACACCTCGATTCAGATTTGTGTATCCTGGTGTGCCAACCTGATTTCCTTAGAAAGTTCATGCAATAAATATACTATGGGTGTGTCCATGCCAGATCAAGACCTGGGTAATAATAGGGGAGCACTGAGACAGAAATTATTTGTGCCTCATAGGCACCCGTAGTAAGCTGATAAAACAGGCTGTATGTAAACTGAAGTTCTCCCTCACAGTTTCAGGATTAGAGAATAAATGTAGATGCTAACTATAATAATTCCCGATAAACCTCAGTGCTCTGGCACAATGTTCTTAGATCCAGGCTTGAAAGGCAGTTAACTTATTTGGGTTAGTAATGATAGAACAGAAGTCAGGATATTGTATTTTACATGTATTGGGCTACAACCAACACTCAAGCCAAACAGCACTATGATCTGAAACCATAATGCATTATATGATAAATATTGTCTCACAACTGTAGGCAAGGTCTTGCCATCCTAAGAACATGGAAATATTCCATTTTAGTTGTCACAGCCTGTCTTTTTCTTTTAAACTATTTATTTTCTCTTATATGGAAAAAAATAATAAAACAAGTTAAGAAGGACCCCTGCTAAAAGGAGATAAAAGAAAGAGGTAGTCAAAGCCTATTTATGTTCATTCCCAAGGTGGCATGATATATATATATATATATTCCCTGCATACAGATAATTCTGAAGTCCCATATTCATAATGGAATTCTACATAGGAGAAAGCAAACAAATGCAAAAGACAGCCCTTTCTATAAAAAACAAAAACAAACAATAAGTCCACAAATTCTATTAAGACCCCAAAGAACTCCCAGGTGTGCTGTAGAAATTATGGGAATGATGGAACTACAAGGGGTTCCAGATCAAGAATACACTGAGATAAATAAAATTTAAACTAATTCTGTGATGTGCTTGACAGAATAATGCAAATATCTAGGCACTGACAGAAAAACACAAGATGCATAAAAGTGATGACTGAGACAATAACCTCTGATTAGTAAATCTATATTGCAAGGAGCATTAACAATATAAGGCCGCTCTGGAGACAGTACAGACACGATTATGCTGAATGAATATATCAGGGCTCTTATTTTTATAACTAGAGCTGCAGATGAGTACAAAACAGTTCTCACTCTAGCAGTGTCACCATAGCTAAATTAACATTATAAAGAGGCAATGGGTTGGTGAAATAAAAATGCCTAAGAAAACCATTTACTCAGATAACATAAAGAAACATCTCTCACAAGCATTTCTAACATATTCCTGTTTTTTTTTAGAGTGAAACATGAACCTAATGTGGGTTGGGAAGTTGGCAAGAGCTTCACTACTAAAAGAAGCTAGCATTTTTGTATATTTACGTAAGTGAAGAGAAATTTTGTTCCTCAGCATGGCAACACAAGAAATTCTGACAAAATATCATACATATTCATTAAAAATTTTGCTGTTTTAGAGTTGGCTAGAGTTAGGATAAACGGATGTATTTAGAGTGATCATACATTCCATTCTTCATTTAATAAAGCCATTTAAAATATTGCCTTTATTAATGGCTACCAGAACACAGCAGTGTTCATAATCCCTGTAATTCAATTGCTAGTAGTTTGTGCAATAAATCAGGAAAAGGTTAAAATATTTTTCATGCCAGATAGAACATATCAATCTATTTTATTTGATTATTTTGTGTAATGAGGCTTTCTCCAGGCCAGATTACCTTACTTATTATAATTACGCCAGATCATATTTTTGCTTAAAATGGAAAAGATGAAAAAATGTTAGCAATCCAGTAGAAACTATTCTAGGTTGTTTTTCCTCCTTTGTACTTTTCAGGACATGAGAAATGACATCCTGCTCTCTTTCCAAGAGTAGAGAAGAAAGTAACATTGTTCCCATGAAAAGCAGATTAGACATATGGCATCTGGACAACACTCATTTTATTCACTGATTTGAAAATTCAATGAAATCATTTATAATATTTTTTAATTCCAAAGTTAACTTCCACTCAGATAAGTAGTCTTAAAAATCACTAGAGCACAATAATATCCTCCTCTATGTGGTTACATTTCCTTGTTAGTGAATGTAAGTGGAATTCAACCGATAAAGAAACTCATAGTTTTATAAAATAATATAATCAATAAAGAGTAACACAGAGGCATTTTCTGCCACCTTCCCTGCCGCCCTTTCTAGAGTAATCTCTTTTCTGGTCATAAGAGAAATCTCCTTCTCTAAATCCTTTTGGGGATCACTCTCTACACAGGCTAAGTTCCAATAGCCGCGAGCCTCCATGTAAAGTCTGTGCTCCAGGAAGTCAGCTGTGGTTATGAGCAGGATGGCATTTCTACGTCTTGCTCTTCCAAGATGTTCCTCCAAATTGAAATAAGGTCACTCTAACATTAACAGCCCCACAAACCTCATGCAGGGTAAAATAGCGTTTGGTCTTCCTTAAATCACAAGGCAGAACACAGAACGAAGGTGATAGTTTTAAGACAATACAGCAAAAAAGAGAAAAGAATGATGACCATTAGAAGTAGAGGCATAATTTTTGTGAGACTTCAGGACAGTACCTTGAAAAATATGAAGATATTGCTCCCATAAGAATGGCCAGAAATAAAAAGTCTAGCAATACAACGTATTGGGAAGGATGGGGAGCAATTAGGACTCTGATATGTTGCTAGTGGGAATGTAAATTGGTACAGTCTTATACTGGATTGTACTACTATATTTCTAGCTAATCCTTAAACTTCTATTAACTTTCTTGTCTTCTCTTATTCTCCACTGCATCCCTACAAAAGAAGATGAGCTTGTCAGGAAACGGCAGAAATTCTAGAGTGAGCTAAACCTGCTGGCAAGAATCAGATATGAGACCCAAGGACCACAGCTAAGAAACAAGTTTGCACTGGAAGATCCAAGATGGTGCCACAATCCCCTTCCTAAGGGACCTTTTGATGAACTTTCCTCCATTAGCATGCTAAAAATCATATCCAGGGTGGAGATTTAACATTAAAATGAGTCATGCGATATATATCCAGGCATGTTCCAAGCATGTTTAGAAACTGTGCATGCTCCATCACAACTCAGAGAACTCTCTACACTTAGAAATCCCCACTCTTGAACCTGCCTACCTTCCGCCAATCCTTTAAGTCTCTCCTAATTTCTTCAAATTAGAGAGAAGGTATCTTTAGAATAGAAGTTAGTCCTTCTCTATTCTTTGATCAAAAAATTAAGTTTCTGCTTTCAACACTGGGCAAAAAGGAACTTATTTTGGGGTCCCTTACCCATAAGCATTGGTGATAGTCTCCTACCTCTTTGGCAGTTCCTAACAAACAATAAGCACAAATAATATACATGTAAATATTTCTTAAGTTCATGTGTTAATGTGAATAAAAAGAAACAGTGGAAAGAATTTCATAACCAGGAAAGTTTTACAACTTGTCAAAATATGTGAGTATCATTTTTTTTCCTATTTTTTATTTTATTTTATTGTGAAATAAACATTATTTGTTTAAAATGAGCTTCAGGTGTACAATACAGTGCAATTGTTATACTTTATACCCTCAAAGTGACAACCTCTCTCCCCCAATTCTCCACCCCACTCCTCCCCCCATATCATACATATCTATTACACTTCCTCTGACTCCCTTCCACCGTATAATCCACATCCCGTGACTATCTATATTCAATTACAGTTGGCATACAATACTATACAACATCAGTTTCAGGTATACAGTGCAGTGATCAGGCCTCTACTCTATCCAGTATCATTTTTTTTAAATATGAGAAAAATGAATATACTTCTTTAACGGGACTTTCTGCTATGAATTGTTAAGGACATGATGGAACAAGCCCAGGAATGATTTCTGTTCTAGCTGCCTCCAATATATAGTGAAAAACTCAGTATTCCCTGTTTGAATTATTTTACTTAGTAACTGTGGCTAAAATGCTTATAGACCTTTTTAAGCAAAAGTTTGTTTCCTTGGAAAGAGTGTGTTAGACATAATAAAGATGCACACAAGTTTCAAAACTTCTACAAAAACAACAAATAGCCTCACATATTTCACAGCAATTAAGGAAGGTGAGCAATTATTGTAATAATTTAACTAACATTTCATAATTACAAACTCAAGGTTGCTATTAATCTAAATATAATTTTGAAAATTAGTTGGGAATGAGTTTTACCATATAATTTTAAATCACTTTACGTTTATGTTTTTCTATGAATATATTAATAAAATTAAACTGCAAACAAAGATATATCTACTAAGAAAAGAATAATAAGTGCTAATATTAATTTTATTTCCCAAAAGTTTAGCTATCTAAGTCCATTAAAATATCCTTTATAGAACTTTCACTGTTGAAGAGATTCTTAAAAGGAAGAAAACACTCAGCACAACAAAAAAGAAGGAATAATAATTTCCTACAGATATTTTTTCCCATAACTCAAGCTATATAAGTATAACCAACTTTACTGTTAAACTCTATGAAATAAGAATGCACTGGGGTTAATGGGCCGGTTGAGTGGCACGGTGGTTAAGCGATGGCTTGGGACACCAGTGGCCCCAGTTTGGGTTCCACATTGGAGGGCCAGTGACACTGCCCTCCACAAAAAAAAAAAAAAAAAAAAAAAAAAAAGAATGCACTGCAGTTAAGGAAAGTCCAAGATGGCAGGTTAGGTAAATGCTATGCCTGCTGCCTCCCAGGATCACATCAAAATTTCAACTATATTATGGAACAATGAACTCAAGAATCATCTGAAGACTAGATGAACAGAACCCCTATAACTAAGGATATAAAGAAGAGGCCACATCAAGACTGGTAGAAGGGACAGAGATGCAGAAAGGGCTGGTCCCACATCTACATGTGGTGGTTAAAAATCAGAAGGATATCTCTTTGAGGAACAAGGGGTCCCAAACCAACACCAGACTCCCCATGGCAGGGTTCCAGTGCCAGGAAGAGAAGTCCCACAACTTGTCTGTGAAAATCAGCAGAGATTATGGTGGCTGAGTGAGACAGAGGGCTGCTGGAGTCCCAGGCATTCATCTTAAAGGGCCAGTGCACAGACTTACTTGATAATGGACTTACTCACTCTGAGCTCCAGTGATGGGGCAGCAGTTGGAAAGGCACCAGGGACGTGACATACAGGGAGGAACTGAACTGAATTGTCTGGCTTCAGTGAGAGGGCTGGAGGGACAGCTTTCTTCCAGACAGAAGTGCTGGCAGAAGCCACTGTCCCTTCATTGAGCCCTCCCCCAACCCAGCGAGCACTGTAGGCAGCCACCATATCTAAGTCTGCATCAACCTGGCTAATACTGTTTGCCTCTCCCTGATGATTCCCTGAAACCCTGCCTCAACCAACTTGTGGGCCCACCCAAGCTGTTTCCAGTGTCTTTTTAATACAAATGGCCTGTCTTGGCTCATGCTGCAGACTTTCCTATAACCTCTCAAAGATTCACAAACCCCAAACCAGCAGCATCTGGCCTCAGTGTGCCCATACCTCTTGCTAAGGAGCCCCAAGCCTGGCACTAGGGACAGCTGGCCTCAGTTTGGAACGCAGCCTCTCCCAGGCACATCCAAGCCCAATACAAGTGGCAACCCTCTGTAGATCACTTTGTACCTGATAGAAAGTGGTCCCTGGAAGGACATAGGCAACAGCTGACATTGGTCTGCACCAGAGATCCTTCCAAGCTCAGAACCAACATACCCAGTAGCCAGCTTCAGACCATATCAGAGCACCACCGAACCCCCTCCACAAACAACACATCCTGAGGACAGACTGGGCAGGCACCAGAGACACAGTGAAGTGCATCCTGCTTTGTAGGGTCTGCCCCTGCACAACAGCTCCTCCACTGTAGTCACAGCCAGTCCTTACAACCAAACAGTCAATTCCTCCCATAGACATGCAAACAGCAATCAAGGCTCAGCTACAATAAGAGGGCACACACAACCCTCACAAGGGTCACATCTGGAGCACCCATCTCAGGTGACCAGGGAGACTGTGCCACTGGGTCCCACAGGACACCTACTATGTAAATCCACTGTATCAAGACCAGGAGACATAGTCTGCCTAATATATAGAAATAAATTTACAGAAGCAACCAAAATGAGGAGACAAAAGACAAACAAACAGAAAAACAAAAACATGTCCCAATGAAAGATAAGAACAAAGTTCCAGAAAAGGAACTAACAATATGGAATGAGCAATTTACCAGACACAGAGTTCAAAACACTGGTTATAAGGATGCTCAACGATCTCAGTGAGAATTTCAACAAAGAGATAGAAAACATGAAAATGAAATGGAAAAAATAAAACAGAACTCATCAGAAATGAAGAATACAATAACTAAAATGAAGAATATGCTAGAAGGAATCAATAGACCAAGCAGAGGATGAACTCAGCAATTTGGAAGATAGGTATCAGAAAACACACAACCAGAATAGCAAAAAGAACAAAAAAGAATTTAAAAAAATGAGGATAGCTTAAGAGGCTTCTGGGACAACATTGAGTGTAACAACACTTGCTTCATAGGGGTAGAGAAGGAGAAAAGAGAGCAAGGAACTGCAAACCTATTTGAAGAGAATATGATAGAAAATTTCCTTAACCTGGCAAAGAAAATAGACGTAGAAGTCCAGGAAGTGTAGATGAACACTTCCCAAACAAGATGAACCCAAAGAAGCCCACAACAGGACACATCATAATTAATATGCCACAGGTTAAAGATAAAGAGAGAATCTTAAAATCAGCAAGAGAAAAGCAGTTCGTTTCCTACAATGGAACTCCCATAAACTTGTCAGCTGTTTCTCAACAGAAACTTTGCAGGCATAGAGAAAGATATTTCATGAATAAGGAAATTAAAAAAAAAAAAAGCTGGAGTAGCTATACTTATACCAGACAAAATAGACTTTAAAACCAAGGTTATAGCAAGAGACAAAGAAGGACCAAGTAATACCACTTGTGGGTATTTACCTGAAGAAACCCCAAACACTAATTCAAACATATGTACCTATATGTTCATTGCAGCATTATTTACAGTAGCCAACATATGGAAGTAACCTAAACGTCCATCAATAGATGAACAGGTAAAGAAGTAGTACATATATATAATGGAACATTACTCAGATATAAAAAAGAATAAAATCTTGCCATCTGCAACAAAATGGATGGACCTAGATGGTATTATGCTGGGTAAAGTAAGTCAGACTGAGAAAGACAAATAAATTATTGTATGAAAATAACAATGAAAATATTTTATGATTTTTATCATACATATTAAGGATCAGCAAAGTTTTTCTGTAAAGAGTCTGATATTTAATATTTTAGGTTTTGCAGGTGACATACAATCTGTCTCAAAGTCAATTAAAAGGGTAAAAATCATTTTTAGCTTGAGGTCTGTACATAAACAGGAGGCCAGCTGGATTTGGTACACAGGCCATAACATACTGATCCCTGAGACAGATAACTAATAACCATAACAGTACCATAAGAATACTAGCAGAGTTTTATATTTATGTATTTTTTATTATATTAATTTCAGGTGTAAGACATAATTTGCTATCTGTATACCCTACAAAGTGATCATCTCCAAAAGTATAGTTACCATCCATCACTATACAATGACCCCCTTCATGCCTTTCACTTTTATTTTAAAAGTTCAAATATTTTATTTTTACAATCATAAAAATAAGTCCAAGTAAAAATGCTGTTCCTGTTTGGTATCACCCATGCTCAGGAATTTGCAAACTTTTGAGACAGAAGAGCTGCCTGGGGTCAGCAAACTGCAGCTTGTGAGCCACATGTGGCTCTTTGGGTACATACATGTGGCTCTGAAGTAAAATTGAAAATGAAAATAAAACTATCATAGTTTCACTTATAAAAATTTTAAAAGATATTACTCACATGAGGGTGATTATGTAAAAATATATTTATGGCTCTCAAATAATTTTTATTTTTTTATTTTTTTATTTTTAGCGGAGCCCTCCTGCTACCTGTTGGCAGCTCAACGGCAACTCAGCTTGGGCTGGCCTCTAACCACCATTGCTCAGAGCTCAGCTCGCACTCTTGAGCGAGCTCTTAACAAACTGAGCCACTCGGCCGGCTCTCAAATAATTTTTAAACTGTTGTGAGGGACAGGATTCATTCTTCGAGGGGTTGACAAACTTTTGAGACAGGACGTACCCAAAGAGCTGCTTGTAGCTTGCGAGCCACAGTTTGCCGACCCCTGCGCATGCTGATGCAAAAGGCATAGCTTGGGACTCAGTTCTCATCAATATCTTTCCCTTTTCTCCCTTCCTGATTAATCACTGAAGTCCACTTATCCCTCAAGGATTAGATCCTGAGCTTTCCTCATGACTAAAATGTCATAGCCATTTATCCCTTTTCTAATTCCTTTACACTTGCTGTATTAAGCATTTGCACTACTCTTACCCTGTCAATGAGAAAGTCTTTCACAAAAGTAAGATACTTTTAGTAAATAATTTAGAACCTCATTATATATTGTTTACTAAATTTCTTACGTGTGTGTTTAAAGTTAAATTTTAAGTAGAATGCAAGGTCCTTTTGGCTAAATACTGTAACTTCTTTTTTTTCTGTCTTACTTCCCTTCTTCCCTCTACCCATCTTCTCTTCCCTTCCTTCCTTCCTTTCTTCCTTTCTTCTTTCCTTCTTTCCTATAAATTAGGAAGTATTCCACATCTTTAGAAATGTCTAGATAAAGTGTTACATTAGTTTCAAGGATAGGGGGTTATGTTTAATCAGGGTTTGAAAAGTTAGTTCTATGAGACAGAAGGCATTTGATTTCATCTTTAAAGAACATGCAGAGATGTGAAGGAAGGGAATTCAAGGAAAAGAAACTATATGATTAATGATACACAAAAAAAGGCTAATGTGTGATGTATAAAGTGTTCCTCATTTTTGTCAGGCTAGAGTACATGGAGGAGAAGAGTGAGAAGTTATGGCATGGAGGAACATGAGGGCCAAGAAGCTAAGGAATTTGGACTAGATAGCATTACTGCTGGAAAACAACTGAATGTTTGGGTGTATTGGATTTGAGCTGGGCTTCAGGAAGATTAACTTGCTATGGTGGGTATCATGGAAAGTCTGATGGAGAAAAACAACAGAGAGCCTTGAAATGAAGGATGCATCTAAAGTGACTGAATACAGAGAATCAATAGCACCTTACTGTTGATTAGATGTGGGGCACAAAAAAGAGAATGAAGGAAAAATGTCAGCAACATTTTCATATATGGTGGTGGGAAGAATGATGTTATTATTAATAGACATAATGAATAGAGAAGGCAGAGCAAATGTGACAGAGATGATGGACTGAACTTCTTTCAGGCTTGAATGTCTATTATAGAATAAGTTTTCAATAATTGTAGTTCACTGATCTATAGTTGTCTGCTGAAGATAATACTGCCTTTGTCCTCCCACAAACAATCATACTAGAACTTAGAATGGCATGCTTAACTGCACATTTTAATTGTAAATAATATTACAACTTATGTTTTCAATAGAGTAAAGCATAATGATTCCCTGGGATTCTCTCTGCATTGTGAGGGTTGAGAGGGGGAGATAAACTTTAGTAAGCTAAGATGAGAAAACTGAGTCTTTGAGAGGCTGAAGGACCTCACTGTTGATGCCTAATATCTAGTTAGTGGCAGAGTGAAGACTAGAATTAGTTCTCCTGATGGCTGGTTGTGTATTTAGTTTCTTATTTGAAGAGAAAAGGCAAAATGAAGGCCTGAAAAGCTCTGATGTGGTAATCATTCTATGCTTGTACTTTAAGTGTTTTGGTGAGTATTTGCTGAAGGGGGAAGGATATATTCCCTTGCCTGCCATATGTGATTTATAAGATAGAACATTCTCTTTAAAATGAAACAAAAACGTAAGTAAATATTTACTGATGTCCCTGTTCTTTTAATTTTTCCTTTCATTATAAAAATAATATTTTTAGGGCTGGCTGAGTGGCGCGGTGGTTAAGCGCTGGCTTGGGAAGCCAGCGGCCCTGATTCGGGGCCCACATATAGAGGCCAGTGACACTACGCTCAAAAAAAAAAAAAATTATTTCATGAAAATTAACACAATACAGTTATATAACTCACTATATACACCTAATCCTGGTTTTCTCTTAGAGATAACCATGGTTAATGATAGATGGAGGTCCTTTCAGACTTCAGTGAAGCAAACATAAACTCTCTGTCTCATAAAACCCTCCTACTCTCTCCCTGATTGCCAGCTGCATATTGATGGTCAAGGCCATATTAAAAAGCCATGTTGCTGAAGAGTCTGTCAGCCTGGACCCCTGAATGACTATGTGGAGCAGAGCTCTCTTGTAGACTAGATGTTAAGTGAGCAAAAAATAAATCCCTGTTATGTTAAACCACTGAAATTTTATGGCTTATTTGTTTCAGCAGGTATCATATCTTATTTAGAACAAAGGCTCTCTGCGTTGTGACTGGAGTGAATTGGACATTGTTTGACTGTTTTCTGGCATTAAATAAATCTACAGAGAAGTCTAAAGTCTATCTGGTTTGTCCTCCCTGGCTTGTGACTTGCTTGTTATATTTACTTAAAGTTAAACTCAGCCATCCCAGAAATAATTATGCTCTTGACAATGCTTCTATCAATATGTTCATCATAAAAATACAGAATAAGTCCTTTGAAGCTGGCCAACTTCTGAGAGTTTTAAAATCAAGTCATTTCTGATTTCACCCATGTATTTTAGTAGGCTACTATGAATTTGAAAACCTTACAAAGAAATAAACATTCTTTTTTCAGATCTATAAAAATTCAGTTGTTGAAGAAATTTCAAGCCTGATCCATTGCAGTTTAATTGCAATGTATTTTTTTCTTGGAGTACAGTAGGCTACTGAGAATAAACATACTTCAAAACAGTTCTTTGGGTATTCTGTTTTTTATAGGATTCAAGATGTATAGAATCTAAAAGTTCCTCCTTAAAAATAATTCACTTATTCTTTTTGCCTCAGGATGAAGTACAAACTTCTAAACATGATTCATATGTTTTTGCTCACCTCTCTACTCTATTCTCCTACCATGATGTACCATATTTTATGCACCAGCCATTCCAGTTTCTCTGGTGTGCTGTTCTTTCTTTACCTCCAGCCTTTGTACATACAATTCCTGATATGAAGTATTTACCACCTCCCTGCCAACTCCTTTTCCTTAGCTTACTTCTATTCAGTCTTCAGGTCTCCACTTAGATGTCATTTCTTCCATATAACCTATACTGCTCCCCAAGGCCAGGGTAGGAGAAGTTCTTGTCTGTCATCAATACTTTACTCTTTATCAGAACACTTTATAATTGAAGTTCAGTCGTTGGTGTCATTCTTTAGATTGCAGTTTCCGAAAAGTCAGGGTTAATTATGTTAAGGACACTAAACCTAATGCCTAATACAGTGCATGAGCGAGTAGGTGGTCAGAAATATTACTTGAATGTTGCTGAATTTAGAATAACTGTTATCTGATGTTCTAGTCCACCACAACATATAGAAGATGATGTTAGTGATCCACTAACCAAAGGACACTTATTTGGAATTATCTTATTTCCCAGGATCCAGTGAGACCAAAAGAACTGAAGTGGTGAAAAAATTCAATATAAAGCATGGTTTTCCTTTGTACAGTAAACAACTATTTTCAGTGACCAAATTCATGACCCTGAACTCAGTACTCTTAAGCTCTAACTGAAATGGGGTAGTAGAGACTGACTATACAATGATCCAAAAATATTTAAATACAATTCAGAAAACAAATAAACACCTGTTTGATTTTAATAATTTAAGCTTGCAAGATCTGTTCCTTCTAATCTGGAGATGCGGTAGCTACAGCAGCCGACCAGACCCCACTCCTTGGCCCTTCTACTGCTGCTCTTCAGCACGCCCACGCACTTGGGAATCCTCCTTGAATGAACATTTGATTTGATTCAGAATATTTTTGAACTTGTATACTTTCCCCTCTCTGAAAGGTTGTTGTTGATTTCAATCTCCCTGTCCCATCTTAAATGTGGTTTCATGTTTCTAATCATGATCTTCTACTACCACCTTCTTTTTTTTATTTTTCTCTTTTTTTTTATTTTTATTTTATTTTTAATTAGTTTCAGGTGTACAACACAGTGCAATAGTTATACATTTTACCCCTCAAAGTGACAACCCCCCACCCCCAATTCACCACCCCACTCCCCCCCATATCATATATATCTATTACTCTTCCTCTGACTCTCTTCCACAGTATAATCCACATCCCGTGACTATCTATATATATTCAACTACAGTAGGTATACCACCTCCGCTTTAGTAATACAGTGCAGTGATCAAACCTCTACACCATCCATGAAATGGTCTCCCTAACAAGACCTATGATCATCTGACATTCCACAGAATATTTACAACATTATTAATTATATTCCCCAAACTGTTTTTCCTATCCCAGTGGCAATATTGTAGTTCCCTATTTTTGCTGTCTAATCCCTTCCCCTTCTCCCTCATCCCCATTCCTCTCCCAATTAGCAACCCTGATTTTTCCTCTATATCTATGAGACAGTTTTTGTTTACTTTGCTCATTCATACAGTTTTTCAGATTCCACATATGAGTGAGATCATATGGTATTTGTCCTTCTCTGACTGACTTATTTCACTTAACGTAATAGTCTCTAGGTCCATCCATATCATTGCAAATGGCACGATTTCATTCTTTCTTATAGCGGAGTAATACTCCATTGTATAAATATACCACAGTTTCTTAATCCAGTCATCTACCGATGGGCATTTTGGTTGTTTCCAAGTCTCAGCTATTGTAAATTGTGCTGCTATGAACATAGGGGTGCATAACTTTTTTTGAATAAGTGTCTTGGTTTTTTCAGGATAAATACCTAGGAGTGGAATTGCTGGGTCAAACGGTAGCTCTATTTTCAGTTCTTTGAGATACCTCCATACTGACTTCCATAGTGGCTGCACCAATCTACTACCACCTTCTTGATTCAAGCTTCACTTTTGTCTTATTATAGTCATTGTCAAACCAAGCTGTCCTCCACATACCCATCTCTGAGACCTCTGGCTGCTGCCTTTCCTGCCACCACTATCAATGCTAATGGCTGACTCAAGGTCTCAAAATACCAGTGCTCCCAGGAGGGTTTAGGGTTTAGGGCATCGAAGTATGGGAGTAGGCTCCGTAGGGAGAGGGAATGTTTACCTACTACTACTTCTCTGGCAGAAATGAGTGTAGCAGAACTAGAGAGCCTTTAAGAAAATGGCAGTGTAGCAAGTGGGGATTTTTCTAAGGCCACAGACGGATGTAGAAAGAGAGAAGCCCTTGGCTCTATGCCACAGTACTGTCAGCTCACCAGTGTATTCTCCTTTATAGGGCCGGAAGAAGAAGACTTGTGTAAGGGGTGTTTGCTGGGGTCAACCTTCCACAAAGTATTGTTGAGTTTCTTCAGGACAAAAGACAGAATTTATATTGACAGTACATGTGCAAATGTCCAGCAATCCATGGCTGCTTTCTCACCTTGTGTAACTGATAATACTGGAAAGCACCAATTCCACCTTGTTCCTCTGCAGTCCACAGCACCAAACGTAGAGTCCTCTTTGGACGCAGCCCTGGGAAAAATAATAAAATAAGTGATTCTTCAGTTGATTTTAATTAAAAAAAAAAATGGTACGGCGCCTCATCTGCATTTTGGAAGCAGGAGGGAACCAGAGAAACACATATTCATCTCTTGCTGGTGTGGCTGCCTGATTCAGAGTGTGGCTGACACACCCTCAGGGCTGACCTCCAGGGTTGATGTGGTTGTGTAAATGCTGCCTGCAGGCCAGGAAGTGAGAGCCAATAATCATAGCGCTCACTAGACAACCTGCCCCACAAGACCCAATGGAAGGCCAAGTTCAGTGGGATGTTAGATCATGTATAGAAGATACAGCTAGGAGGACCCTGGGCAGTTCGTGGGGCCTTCCAGTGATTAATTGAAACCAAGTCATTTGACTTTACTTCAAGGTAAGGTATGTAGGGGATTGCTTCTTAGACTAAATCCACAAGTATAGCCAACTGCCTATGCAGTTCTCAGTAGTATAATGACTGAGAAGCACATGCAACGTTTATGTTTACCCATGGTGAACTTCCTCTCCTACCTGGAAATGAAAGTTCATTCACTTAAGGTCAATGAAAATTAATTGAAAGAGGATGACATTTTATTCACCTTATTGCTGTATAAACAGTTTGGTAGCAATTTCATTGACCTGGGAAGTACAAATTTCTATCTTGGAGTTATTAAAGTTACTGGCAGAGATGACCCATGTCTAACCATTTTTGAGTGACAATGTCTGCTTGGTAAAAGTAACAACAAGGAAACTCTGTTTCCCAAACTTTAAAAAATGGGACCACAGCCGGCCGAGTGGCGCGGTGGTTAAGCGCTGGCTTGGGAAGCCAGCGGTCCCGGTTCGGGTCCCACATATGAGGGCCAGTGACACTGCCCTAAAAAAAAAAAAAAAAAATGGGACCACAATACACTAAAAGTCCCACTTTGTGACCAAGAATTAAAACCTGTTCTGATTTGGACCTCCTAACGTTGTTTCAGAGAAACAACACACAGAGAAATAGCATAGACCAAAAAACATAAAGCTGGGCTTAAATCTTATTAAGAGGATCCATCCTCCCGCCTTACCTCAGGGGAGCCATAGGGAAAGACTTTGAGTGGCTCTGAGATGGACACACTGCAAATCTCAAGTATTACCACAGGTGCTGCCATGCAGGTAAGTGGCCTTCGAAGGAGAAGGCTGGTCCATGGCAGCCTGGGAAATATATATGCTCTTGGGAAATGGAGCTCTGTCCTGCCTTCTTTGGCACCAAGTATTCTCATTTCATAAGCCTAGTGCTAAGGAGCTGACAAGGAGCTGTTTTCCATTAAATTGGATAATGTTGTGAAGCCACTTTAGACTTAACCATTTTTAAAAAGAGCACAGGTTTAGGATGCAGGCTGACCTAAGTTCCAATTAAAGCCTGGATGAGCCATTTCCACATCCAATTGCTCAGCAAATCCCACTGGTGTTTCCTTCCACGTCTCTTTAGAATCCAGCTTCTCACTGCTATGACCTTGGTCCAAGCCCCCACCTTCTTTGGCCTGGATTATTGCAGTTACTCCTAATTGCTCTCCCTCCCACAGTCCTAACCCCTCTGCAGGTGATGCTCCACATAGCAGCCAGGAGGACCCTCGTAGAACTTAAACCAGATCATGTCATTTCTCTGCTCAAAACCTCCAATAGCCAGAATTTAAGCTTCTGGAAGGTAGGGGTCTGTGCTTTTTGATTTGCCTTGGTGCCCCCATTGCCTAGACTGTTCAACATACATTAGTTGCCCGATAATAGGTACTGAATGAATAGATAAATCGAAAGCTTGGTATCTCACTTAGAATAAAATTCAAATCTCCCTACTACTTTCCCAGTCTCATCTCCTAAAACTCTTCAGTTAGTTGACTCCTAGGCAAGCTGCTGTAGTTGAAAAAGGCAGACAGATCTGGTGAGCCCAGCTATTTTCAGGCACCTGCTGTGTAACCACTGGGAAATTATTCTACCCGAACTGCAGCCTCTTATTCTGAAAAGTGGAGAGAATATGCTATGCTTATTCCATAACTATTTCACTGGGTTGTTGTGAGGATTAAATGAGATGTGATAATGTATGTAAGACAATCCTATGCTTGGCATGTTATACACATTCAACAAATGAACTATGAAACTATATAGTAAATATCTAGGCATAGAGCACACACTTTTACTCCTAGAGAGAAGGGCCATCTGAGTAGTCGGAGAGGAAGTTCTACCAAAGGCATTCTAGTATTTGTTGAAAAAGAATCCTGAAGGCCCACTGCTAGCTCCAAGGTCAAACCACCTGCCCAAATTCATAGCACAAACTTAAAATGTTGTCGGAGGAGGAAGTCTAATAAGTATATCTAAAGATCATAATCTTTGGTATTTCTAAAAGAAACATGCTTAATATCAATGTAATCAAATGACATTTTGTTTGCACCATAGAAAGATATAAGAAAGGATAAAATACTGCAAATGAAAATTCTGAACATTTTTTAAATCCATAAACAAGAAAAAAATACACTTCCTTTTTACATATCTCTGCACCTCCCAGAAAAACAGTACCAAATAATTCAAATAGTGAAATTCTCTAAATAAAAATAAAGGAGCAGTTAGCACAGGTTAAAGAAAATTCTCTTTTTTTTTTTTTTAAAGCAAATGCACTGAATAGACCTATAGATTTGGTGTTCCATTTTGAGACTAAGTGTTGTTCAAGATTACTCTCCTTTACAGTTCAAGTCAGCCAGATGGTCAATGATGTTATATAATATTAATAAAAAAATAATCTGAAGCAAGGATGCTAAGGCTTCCAAACAACAACAGCACAGTTGTTGGTGCATGGCTAGCCCTAAAAAGACAAACAGAGCCACCTTCAAGCCCTTGAGAAGCTTAGTTCCCATCAACATGAACACCAGCACTTACTCTACATTCAAGGTGAAGGGCTCAACAGAAGAGGTTAGGAAACCAGTGGTGAAGTGAATACCTGACTGGGCCCCAAAGTCGCCTTCTGCCCTGACATTCTGATTGCCCCTAAACCTAAGACAAATTCATGGGACTTCATTTGATGACTAGACCTTGCCCCTAGTGTTAACTGCCTTATGGGATTGTTAAGAAAATTAAATGAGACAAGGCAAATACATATCAAGCAGTCTCTGGCACATAGGTTTTCAAGAATTGTTTCTTAGCTTCTCTGGACATGATTGCACACACTTTTCGGTCTGTGCCAATAATCCCCAGGAAGATCCATTCCCACAAAAAGGCATATTCCTTATTCCTCTTCCGTAGAAGCTGCAGAACATCTTTACACAGAATGCATACCCAGCCAAGGGAAAACTACAAACTTCATCTAGCTTGTAGAAAAACACATAACTTCTTCCAGTATGGAATTTTCCCTCACCCGAACACAGAGCATATCCAAATCCAGATAAACAGAAACAGGTTCCTCATTTTAAATGTAAGAGCCAATCAGAATTTTTAGTTGCTAAATAAAGTAAAAAAGCTTAATAAATCTGAAAAGTAAATAAAGTTGATATAAGGATATCTATATTTATCACTTCCAAATAAAAGTCCTTGTATATCTCAATCCAAACTAATGTAAAAGACTAAGAATTTAAGTACGTAAAATAACAACAATAATAAGGCAATAACAATACCAACACAACAAAACGATATGAGGTCAATGTAGGGATATCATTTTGTAGTAGAACTGGGGTAAATGAAATAGCTCAGTAATAATCCTCATTCATGACCCTGGCCCTTCTTCTGTGCTCTATAGCACCAGCTCAAGGCAATCACATGAAACAAGGTCTTAGAATTGTAGGTGAGAGAGGAGACCCTGGTCTTAGGTGGCTAGGACTCAGGTTTCATTGAGGTCTTGTCAGAAGATAGGCAATTAGCTCCCCTATGGATGTACAGAACTGACAAGAGATCTTTTGACCTCCTGGAATTTCTATGAAGAACTCCAAATAGTGCAACAAACATTTTACAGCATTATGGTCTTCCTCTAAAGAACATGAACTGCTGATAATGTGTCTGATTGCTGTGGCTAGGACTTCCAATACTATGCTGAATAAAAGCTGTGAAAGTGGACATCCTTGTCTTCTTCCTGATTTTAAGGAGGACGCTTTTAGTTTTTCCCGGTTGAGCACTTGTATGTGAGCTGTGGGTTTGTCGTGTATGGCCTTTATTATATTGAGGCATATTCCCTCTCATATGACTTTATGAGAGTATTTATCATAAATGGATGATGGATTTTTGTCAAATGCTTTTTCTGCATCTATTGATATGATCATATGAATTTTATCTTTTCATTGTTTTTTCACATGGTGTATCATGTTAATTGATTTTCAGATATTGCATCAACCTTTCATCCCAGGAATAAATCCCACTTGATCATGGTATATAATCTTTTTAATGTATTGTTGAATTTGGTTTGCTAATATTTTGTTGAGCATTTTTGTATCTATGTTCATCAAGAATATTAGCCTATAATTTTCATTTTTTGTAACGTCTTTGTTTTGTTTTGGAATCCGGTTAAGTGTAGCATCGTAAAGTGAGTTTGGGAGCTTTCCCTCCTCTTGAATTTTTTTGAATAGTTTGAGGATAGGTGTTCATTCTTCTTTGTTTGGTAAAATTCACCTGTGAAGCCATCTAGTCCAGGACTTTTGTTTGATGGGGGTTCTTTGATTATTGATTCAATTTCGTTAGTAGTAATCGGTTTGTTCAGATTTTCTGTTTCTTCTTGATTCTGTCTTGGAATTTTGTATGTTTCTAGGAATTTATCCATTTCTTCCAAAGGTCCAATTTATTGGCATATAATTGTTCATGATACTTTATCATAATCCTTTGTATTTCTGTGACTTCAGTTGCCACTTCTCCTTTTAAATTTCTGATTTTATTTTACTTGGGCCCTCTCTCTTTTTCTCTTGATGAATTTGGTTAAATGGATACAATGTTTTAAAAAATATCTTTTCAAAGAACCAGGTCTTGGTTTCATTGATCTCTTGTGTTGCTTTTTTAGACTCAATTTCACTTACTTCTGTTCTGATCTTTATTATTTCCTTTCTTCTACTCACTTTGCGCTTTGTTTGCTGTTCTTTTTTCTAGTTCATTTAAGTGTAAAGCTAGATTACTGAGTTGGGATTTTTCTTGTTTCTTGAGGTAGGCCTGTATTGCTGTGAATTTCCCTCTTAGGACTGCTTTCACTGTGTCCCAAGATTTTTGGTCAGTATGTTTTCATTTTTATTTGTCTCAAGGTATCTTTTGATTTTTTCTTTATCTCATTGTTGACCCATTCATGATTTAGTAGCATGTTATTTTAGCTTCCATGTGTTGGTATGTTTTCAGTTTTTTTCTTGTAATTGATATTTAGTTTCATACTATTGTGGTCAGAAAAGACACTTGATATTATTGCAATATTTTTTTTTTTTAAGATTTTATTGGGGAATTGGGGGAGGGGAACAGTGCTGGGGAATCGGGGAAGGGGAACAGACAAATTGCTGTCCCCCTGTTCCTCAGTCTAGCTGCAGAGGACGCTGCTTCACTGGCCCATGTTGGCATCATCATTGCGTTCCTCCCGGATGAGGCAGATCGGTTGCCCGCCTCTGGCTGGTCGCTCACCACGGCTATCGGCAGCTTACACCGGCTGGCGGCCACTCACGCTGGCTGCCAGCCACTCACCGTAGCCCACGGCAGCCCACTGCACCATCGCTGGGGCTTGCACAGCCCAACTCCAGGTGGAGCTGTTGTTAGCTGTAGAGGGCAGTGTCACTGGCCCTCATATGTGGGATCCGAACCGGGGCCACTGGCATCCCAAAACCTGCTCTTAACCAATGCGCCACTCAGCCGGCCCTATTTTAATATTCTTAATTTTATTATTGAGACTTGCTTTGTAGGCTAATATATAGTGTACCTTGGAAAATGTTCCATATGTCCTTGAAAAGAGTATATATTCTGATGCTTTGGTGTGAAATACTCTAAAAATATCAATTAAATATCAATAATATCAATTTAAAAATATAAAAAAAATCAATTAAATTAATCTGGTCTAGTGTGTCATTTAAGGCCAGTTTCTTTGTTGATTTTCTGTCTGGAAGATCTCGCTATTGGTGTCAATGAGGTGTTAAAGTCCCCTACTATGACTGTATTACTGTCAATCTATCCCTTTATGTTGGTAAATATTTGCTTTATATATTTAGGTGCTTCTATCTTTGGGGCATAAATGTTTTTACAAGGTCTATTTCCTCATGTTGTATTGATCTCTTTATCATTATGCAATGTCCCTCTTTGTTTCTTATTATAACTATTGTATTAAAGTCTATTTTGTCTGTTATAAGTACTGCTACCCCACCTCTTACGTTGTTTTCATTCACATGAAATATTTTTTTCCATCCTTGTACTTTCAGTCTCCTGTCTTTTGATTTGAAGGT
The DNA here is from genome assembly GCA_033961575.1 of Aselliscus stoliczkanus. Lineage (NCBI taxonomy): Eukaryota > Metazoa > Chordata > Mammalia > Chiroptera > Hipposideridae > Aselliscus > Aselliscus stoliczkanus. The sequence continues at coordinate 34,842,474 of CM066731.1, forward strand.
CATATGTATGAGTATGTATGAGTAGACAGCATATGAGTCTTGTTTTCTTATTTATTCAGCTACCCTATATCTTTTGATTGTAGCATTTAATCCATTTACATTTAAAGTAATTATTGATAGATACATAGTTATTGTCATTTTGTTATTCATTTTTATTTTCTCTTCCTCCCCCCTAATCTCCTGCTCCCCTTCTTCTTTAAGAAGTCCCTTTAATATATCGTGGTTTGGTGGTACCAACTCATTTAGCTTTTTATTGTCTGGGAAGCTGTTTATCTCTCTCTCAATTTTAAATGACAGCCTTGCCAGATAGAGAAGTTTTGGTTGTAGGTGCGGGCTTTTCATCACTTGGAATAATTCATGCTAATCCCTTCTTGCTTGCAAAGTTTCTGCTGAGAAACCAGATGATAATCTTATGAAAACTCCCTTGTAAGTAACTAGTTGCCATTCTCTTGTTGCTTTCAGGATTCTCTCTTTGTTTTTAACCTTTGCCATTTTAATTATAATGTGTCTTGATGTGGGCCCTTTTGGTTTCTTCTTCTCTGGGACTGAGTGCTCCCTGAACTTGTATGTCTATTTCCTTCACCAGGTTAGGACAGTTTTCTGTCATTATTTCTTCAAATAGGTTCTCAATCCCTTGCTCTCTCTCTTCTCCTTCTGGTACCCTATGATGTCCATGATGTTATACTTGATGTTCTCCAAGAGATCTCTTACACCATCCTCATTTTTTTGGATTCTTTTTTCTTTTTTCTGTTCCAACTGGGTATTTCCTGCTACTTTGTCTTCCAAGTCACTGATTCAATCCTCTGTTCATTCCTAATAGTGCATTCTTCATTTCAGTTATTGTATTTTTTATTTCTGATTTTTAAAGTAGTTTCTTTGTCCTTTTTTATACTTGCTATCTCTTTGTTGAAGTTTTCACTAAGTTAATGAATTCTTCCCCTGAGCTCATTGAGCATCCTTATAACCATTATTTTGAACATTGTATCTGGTAGGTTGCTTGCTTCCTTTTTTTTTTTTTTTTTTACTTCTTTGTCCGGAGTTTTCTCCTTTTTCATTTGGAACATAATCCTTTGTTTTCACATTTTGGTTGCCTCTAGGATTTGTTTCTATGTAACAGGTGATATGCTATATCTCCCAGTTTTGACCAGGTGGCCTTATGCAGTGTGACCCCTGTGGGGTTCAGTGGTGTACTCTCCCTGGTTTCCTGTGCTGAGTGCTACAGGAGTGTCTCTGGGGTGGGTTGTGTGTGCTCTCCTGTTATAGTTGAGCCTTGATTGTTATTGGCACATCAGTGGTGGGAGTGACACTCATGTTGACTGGCTGTGGGGTTTGGCCACAGCAGAGCTTACAGACTGCTGTGCAACGACCTTACCCTATGGGCTCTGATGTCTGCTAAGACTGTACTTTGTGTGTGCTTCTTGTGGGGTTATTGGGTGGTGTTCTGCTGTTGTCTGAAGCTGACTTCCAGGTACATTGGCTGTGAGGCCTCTTTGCAGGGGCTCCGGTGCAGACCCAGATCAGCCACTGCCTGTAACCACCCAGGGACTACCTGTAACTACAAGGTGATCCATGGTTGGTCATTCCGTGTGCTGGATTTGGATGTGTGGTAGAGGCTATGCTGGGAACCAAGGATGGCTGCCACAGTACCCAGCCTGGGGTAGCTCTGCAAAAATCCTAGGACACTCTGAGGCCTGCTGCCACCTGTGGACTCCCATAAGGCTCAGTCACTCATAGAGCCTTGTGCAGTATGTGAAGTTGGTCAGGCAGGGGTCTCAGGGAGTCACCAGGGTGGGACAAGTGGTAGTCACCAGGTTAATGTAGATTCTGGCTTGGTGCCAGTGCTAAGCCTGGTACTCATTAGCAAAAGTCTCAGAGCACACTGAGGTCAGCTACCGCCTACCTCAGATCCATGAACCTGAGAGTTATCCGAGAAAGTGGGCAATTTTGTCAGGGCTGCTGCTGGCTGTGATATTTTTGTAGGCATTTTGTTAATTGGGCTGGGCAGGGTCCGAGTGAGTCACCAGGGAGTGAGGGGAGTTCGCCAGGCCAATTCAGATTCAGATTTGGCTGTGTGGGGAAAGGCTTAACACAGGAAAGATGGCACCTGCTTGCTGGCTGCAAAGGAGGACCCCACACAAGGAAAATGGTGACTGTTCCTCCAAGTCCATGCCCTGAGCCACACAATTCAGTCTCTCCCTGCATGTTTTTGATGCCCCCTGAGTCACTGTTCCTCTGTTGGAGCCCAGAGTGAGTTCCTAAGGGCAAGTCTGTATGTAGACCCTTTAAGAGGATGTCCAGGTTTCTTGCAGCCTTCTATCCCACTGGGACAGTCAGAATCCCCACTGTTTTTCATAGCTAGATGTTGTGGTGGATCTTCTTGCAGGCACTGGTATTCTGTACTGGGAAGCTTGGTCTGTAGCTAGGGTCCCTTGATCCTTCGGGGGAACCTCCATGACTGAGACCTCCCTCCTGATTCTCAACTGCCATACACAGATGTGGGGACATCCCGTTTTGCATTTCTGCCTCTCCTACCAGTCTTGAGGTGGCTTCTTCTGTATGTCTTTAATTATAGGATTTATGTTCATCTAGACTTCAGATGGTTCTCCAGGTTGATTGTTCTATAATTTAGCTGTAATTTTAAGGTGGTCACAAGAGGAGGCAAGCACAGCATTTATCTACTCTGCCATCTTGGATCTTCTGGTATCTTTCTTAGTTATGTACATATAAAGCTATTAGGCAGTTGGGGGGTCACAGTGGCAGGACAACAAACTTTCTTAAAATTCCATCTTGTATGCTGCTATCTCTTAAGCCATCTGGAGAAACAACCTGGACAAAAGGTGGATCAGTGGGCAGGAAGCAAATCAGTGTGTAAAAGGAGCCCAAGGCCTTCTGGAAGGGAAGTCCCAGTGTCCTCGCCTTGCTTCCTAGGATTGGGGGCTAGGAATGAGAAAAATGCTGGGTCAGGGTGACAATGACTGAGGTCCCAGGCAGGGAAGGTATGGGAAACCACTAAAATAAAGTGACCGTGATGAAGGAAGAAGTCTGGGCTGTTGGCCTGGGCTCAACACAGTGGCCTAAGGTTCTAGGGAAAGGGCTAATTTCAGCATAATATGTGGCCAACTCCAGAAACTCCTCTAGATGCAGACACCCTGGCATAGAGTTTATGATTAAGAGAACAATAGCTCAGGAAGGGAAAGTAAACACAGGCAGTTGTGACCTAGTGCCCCAAATGGGCACCACTGTGACTTAGGGGTGCAAAAGGTTCCATGCAGCAACCAGAGGGAACAGCAATCCCATGTGGATCCAGCTATAGGTTTCTGGAAGAGGACTGACCTCTTCAGCCTAAATGAAGTCCCAGGATTCCTGGACAATCCAGAGGCAGTGGAAAGAACCTCCAAGAGGAGATAACAGACATCCTGCTCATAAGGCCAGTTGGAGGCTTGGATGATTAACTATCAAGTAATTAAAGAGATGTATTCATATGTATAGCCTGCATTTGTGGAACAGGTCATAACAGTTATAATTTCCATAATTCAAAGGGAACAGTCTTACCTCATTATAATGATTAGGATTCTTTTAGCCAGAAAAATTACAATTAATCTTTGCTGAAGTAGAAACCCTGTGGCTACCAGTGTGTGAAGGCCATTTCTGGTCCTAACCCAGTTTTCTACTCTTACGTCCTGCTTCTGCCTCCCATCCTAAGCTCCAGTCACATCACATTTCTTACCAGTCCCTGAACATGCTATACTACCTCAGTGTTTTGGTACTTTGTATATGTTCTTCTTTCTATCTAGAATGTCCCTTCATCTTTTCCATCCAACAAACTTCTATTCATTCAGCAAAGCCCATCTCTAATATTACTCTCTCTATGAAGGTTTCCCCAACTCTATGGTGAAGTTGGCTACCCCTTTCTCAGTGTTGCTCTAGAAATTCATTCATACCTCTATTTTCATTTTCAACCACACTTAAATGTGGCTCTCACCACTAGACCATTAATTTTCTGAGGCTTACTCGTTTCTCTTTTTCATAATCCTGGTCCAGTACCTGACATTTTATAAGTGCTGAGTAAATGTTTATTGATGATTGACTGACTGACTGAATATATTTACATAAGTATAAATAAAAGCTATGGCCTTTTCATTTAATCTAAAACATATTAGTGCCTTCTCAGTTCAGAAAGCTGGCAAGATGTGCTCTTTTTGTGAAACCAAAGTCCAAATAATACAAGTGAAAACATCCCATAGCCATAATTAGATGTGCTTTAACTTCAACATTTTGCTTCAGTTGCTATTATATTCACCTACAGAACATAGATAGGTCTAGTCAAAATTGAGTACATGAACAGCTCTTTTTGATCAAATCATTAAATAAATATATTATGCTCACAGAAATCTTTCCATCAGCTAACTGTATTAAGTTATAGGTATTTGCATTTTATTTATTTATTTATTTATTTATTTATTTATTTATTTATTTATTTTTGAGGGCAGTGTCACTGGTCCTCATATGTGGGACCCAAACCGGGGCCGCTGGCTGCCCAAGCCAGCGCTTAACCACCACACCACTCGGCCGGCCCCAGGTATTTGCATTTTAAACTCTGACATTTCTCTTTAATTTTGTACTTTGATATTTTTTCTGACTATAAAAACAATATGTAACCTTATAAAATTGAAAACTGAGGAAAACAATACAAAATTAGAACGCAAAAAACAACCTATAAGCATATTATTATATTTCCTTATAATTTTTTTGCATGTATTTGTATATATACAAACAATGACATTTTATACATACTTTTAAAATATTTTTTCTCATTTATAATCATAGTATAGATAGCCTTTATCTATTATAATCAATAATCTTTAAGAAAATGATTCTTCTTTTTTAAGCCATTCCCTTATTATTGGACATTTAAGATTTTTCTTAATAGGACAAGTTCTTAAAAGTAGAAATGCTGAGTGTAAATAGTATAAACATTTTTAAGCCTCTTGAAACATGTTATTCGTGCCTTAAAAAAAGGTTATCAATTTATATTCCCAACAGCAATGTATGAGAATATTCACTGCTACCTAATGTGGAACTTTTAATCTTATTTCCTTTTTTTGATGTGTGCCAATATCTTATATCTATTTTTCTAGACTAAATTCTATTTATTTTCAGCCAAAATAAATACACATATACATATGCTCTCTCAATCTGTAGTCTTTCTTAGCTTGATTGAGACAAATGTTAAGTTTATATCTGATGCCTGACTAGAGTTAAAATATGTTAATTTGTTTTTCTTCTTTAAATTGACTGATAGTAGAGCTCTTTCATCAATATATTTTGAAGATAATGTTAGTTTCATGTAAGGATCAGAAGACTGATCTAGTTGGCATTTAAAACACACTATTTCTTCTTCCCTAACATTTTTGGGAGTGTTTTTATCTTCAAGGAGAAATTGAGAAGCCTGGTTAATGATAGATTTGAACTCTGAATCACACTTTTATTATGAGTTCTAAGTTGCAAAAACATTAAATGGGGAGAGCTAAATGATACAATTTTTAAGAAAATGGTAGTAAATCAAGTACAACTACCAAGGCTTGTCTTACAAATTCACGTTTGCCAATATGGTTCTTTAAATTTTATTTTTTGTGTAGATCATGCTGTGTGAGGAAGAATGAATGTGTTTGTACTTGAATCAGGGATTATTACAAAATATGACATCTCCAACAAGCATCAAGATGAAAAAATTTCTGGGATCCCTTTTCAATACCAAAAAGCAGATATGAAGCATTAGCTATGTTATAATTCAGGAGGCATCATCATTACACTGCTTCATTAACTCTTTCAAGGACCCCTTTTTAGGGTTATGATGGAGAAGATGTAATCTACATTTTTAAAGGGTTTTCTTGTATATAAAATTAGTTATGAAGTTATTTAAACTTGTTTTTGACCAATAATTAATCATAATTTTTATTCTTGGTTCCATTTAAGTTTAGGTTTTCAGACAATGACACATTTGGCATCATCAATAAAGTTTTGTGATAAATTTTGAACAAAAAACTCATCTTCTTGAACATTCTTCCATTCTCAGCTTCCAAAGTAATTGTTGAATGCTCTTGCTAAGGGAAAATCTCACAATGAAAAGGATAAGATCATCAAAATGTCTCTGGTACTTTCCCCCTCCTTTCCATTCCCACGTTGGCTACCATAATTTAAACCCTTTGAACTGCTACAATTGACAACTAACTGCTTCTTCCAAATCTCTCTGTATAACTGTTGCCAGATTCATCTTCTTAAAATACTGCTTTGAACATATCACTGGCTGCGTGAAAATCTTTAATCGCTCCTTATCATCTATAGCACTAGTCGGCCTCCAAATTTTATTGAACATACATCACCACATATGTATATTTACGTATAAATGACATACATACAATATTGTCGATATACATAATATTAGTCATATATATATATATATATATATATATGTATATATATATGTAAATATTTTCTTGTACCCAAATGATGTTCCTAAGTGCCTAACTTTAGAGGCCACTGTTCCATAGCAAGTCCATCCTCTTTAGTATGTCATTCGATGCCCTATGTAGGCTGGTTCCAATCTGCCCCTCTAGACTTGCCTCCAACTACACCCCTTCTCAAAGCCTAATTTCCTGGTAAATTGGTCCCTTCATTTTCTTTCCATCTCTGTGCTTTTCTTCACACCATGTATGCCATACCACTTGCCCTTCATTTTTCTTTTGAGTTACCCATATCCCAAACATCTTATAAAATCTAATTCCAATTCCTCCTACTCCACTCTCTCCTTCCTATGAACTTCAAAGATGTTATTTTCTGTTCTATCCATTTGGCAATTAATCATGAATAATGTATTTTCTGTTTTGGGTTTTCATATGCAGCTCCTGGTAAATCAAAGAGCACTATACATATTTGTTGATGAAAGGATTAGCACACCACATAGAAATTATTTTAAGATGCAACAAGACAGATATAGATTTTTAAAAAGAACGTTTGGGCAGAAGATATTTTTAAAAGTGAAATCAATTATCAGTTATATTTGTCTATGGGAGAATAAAGCTTGGAAATAAGGCTGGGCTTGGGTAGGTGGGGAACATGGAAATAGACTGTAATCTTCCAATCTCTGTTAGATCCAGAATGTTATAATTGATGACTCTGCAAATACTGAACCCTACCCATAGGAATATGGAACAGAAATTTTCTCAAGAGAAGTTTTTGGCCTTCCAGGAGAAGTACTATTTATTTCTAACATATTCATTCCTCAAATTATAGAAAGTGTGAGGCACATTTATATTCTCCAGATAATTTCAATGCTTCAAAGTTTATAAACTTTACATTACCAAGGTAATGGATTATCTGATCTTATGGAGATTTTTCTTTTTCAGATCATTACATCACATCTTGTTAATAAAAGCTGTTAGGGTAAGGGAGAAATTTTATATAGTTTGTTAAAATTATTTATTGGAGCTTGTAAAAATTTACCTCAGACCTTAGGGGATTGTAGTCTTAGAAAGACTTCCCAAGTATATCTGCTGCCCTCCTAGGGTCAAGCTTATAGGAGTGTGTTCAGAGTCTGTGAACACTCCACTTTTGAAATGAAACCAAACCCATGCAGAGTTATGTGTTCAGTGTGGGAAGGAATGTGATGCCTCCATTCTCAGAACTTTTCCCAGGACCCCTGTCCTCAAATCTTAAAATCAACCTACTAGATTTTTTCCCCCTATGTAAACACAGACATTTCAAGAACATTATTTCCTGTTCTGTTCTAACTTATATATATTCAATTGCCACATTTAATGCTTATTAAAATACAACATCATTGTTCATCTTTGGATGTAAAAGCATAGATTTAAAAATTCTATTTCATAATAAAGAAACTAAAATTCTGTAATAGAAAGAGTGACTATATAAATCAACAAGTACTCATTTGAACGAACTGTGCAGAAATCCTAAAGATAATGGTCCAGTCGGAGGCACTCAAAATATCACTCATTCATTCAATAACTATTCCTAGTCCAGGGACTGAGGATTTAGGGCTGAAGAAAACAGTCATGCTTTTTGGACTTATGGAACTTATAATCTAAAAGACAAAGAGAGTAAAAAATTCCCACATTATTCTTATCATCATGTCCATCACCATCATCATCATTGCAAATGCTTTCAATTCATTTAAATAAAACAGATTTTTAAAAAATTATTGTTCTGGATGGAGAATGAGGTTACACCACAGAAAGAGAGACTAGAATTGGGTTCAATAATAAAACTAGGGGGTAGGAAAGAAAGGTAATAAAGAACTGGAGGAGAGCAATAATGTAATGGTAAAAGTACTTACAGCATCACCAATGTCATTTTAGAGATGGTCAATACTCAGTACAAAGTGGGGGAAAGGGGACCAAGATTTACTGGGGCACTCAGTACAATACCGACACTATGCAGACAATATCTTATGTAATTTAATTCTGCCAATTAAGTGATATAGCCTTTCCATTTAACAAATAATGAAACTGAGAGGTATAGAAATTAAGTCACTTACCTAATACTACAGTTATTGGGTTGTCAGAAAAGTCATGATGTATTTTGTCTATGTTTTTCAAAGGTCATTTATTTATATAAAGACCAAAGACCAATCAATCATATAGTGCCCATTTTGTTTGATAACCTGTAGCCATCTTTCAGTGAACTTCATAATTCCTTGTTCAGAGAAGGACCTGTCTTTATTTGGAAAAACTGAACAAGGTGCTGATTTAGAGCCTCATCTAAATTGAATGTTATACCACGCAAGGAGTTTTGAAGAGAGTGAAACAAGTGGAAGTCTGACAGAGCAAGGTGAGTATGGTGGGTGTGGCAACACATCCCATCCAAGCTCCAATAATTTTTGATGGGTGATCAAACTTGTGTATGTTCTCATATTGTTGTGATGGAACACAACTCCTTTACAATTAACAAGCTCTGAACGTTTCTGGATGATGGATTCATTCAAACTGTCCAATTGCTGACAGTACACATTTGAATTGGTTGTTTGGTTCCTTGGTAGGAGCTTGAAAAACACACCTTTAAAATCGCACCACACTGAGAGCATAACCTCCTTCTGATGAATGTCTGCTTTCGATGTTGTTTGAGGCGAATCATCACGTCGGGACCAAGACCATTTGCACACCACATTGTTGTAAACAATCCACTTCTCATCACCAGTTATCAGTCACTTCAAAAAAGGATTGTTTTCCTCACATTTAATGAGCATATCACAGATGTTTATACGTGCCATCAAATGAACTTCTTTGAGTTCATGCAGAACACAAATATCGAGCTCGCTTATGTAGCCCAGCTTCTTCAGGTGGTCGTGAATGCTTGAATGATGGATGTTCAAAGTTTCTGCAATCTCCTGTGTCATGTAACGTGGGTTTGACTCAATCAATGACTTTTTTTTTGTCGTCATCAACCTCGGTGGGCCTCCCTGACTGAGGAGCATTGTTGAGATCAAAATCACCAGCACAGAAATTCGTGAACCATCGTTGGCACTGACGTTCTTGCAGAGCATTGTCACCGTAACCTTTATGCAACTTTTCACAAGCTTGATGCGCGTTTTTCTCTTGATGAAAGTAAAACAGTAAAATGTGGCAAAAATGCATAGTTTGGTCTTCCATCTTCAACTTGTAGAATCACCAAAACTCAACCAAATCGCTCAATTTTTAAAAAAAATGAAGCTAGAACTGTCAGCTGTCAAATGACATAGCAATGACATAGATGCAAATGACTCTAGTACTTCCAAAAATGAATTAGTGCCATCTATCGCAAACATGTGTCATGACTTTTCCAGCAACCCAATAGTAAATGGCAGAGCTGGGGTTATAAGTTGAGGTTGTCTGATGCGCAGTCCATGCTCTTAACTGTTCAGGCTACTGTCTTTGTAAGCAATAAGCGGTGGGGAAGCTCTCATCAGTCCTGTGCAACCTCCTTCTTCTCTTTTTCTTAAGGCAAAACTCTCATTAGAGAATATAATCGAACAAAGCTACTGCATATGTCCCTATTACTCAGAGGTCCACATTAGCACCTTCAAATTCCATCTAAAACTATCCAATTTCAAAGAGACAAAGTGACAAGAATATGGCCGATAGACAGTTGGTTGAATAAATGTTTTGGTTAGTAGGGGTGAGATCTGGAACCAATGCAAAGAAGAACATTTTCTAGGATGATGGAGATAAGCAATCAGACCATAAGACATTTAGAAGCTGAACAACACTAGAATGTCCAGATTTATAGCAACAGGAATGACAAAAGTCTTGAACTGCTGGGCCCCAAAATTATCACTAACTTAAAGAAAGTGGGAGACAGAAGAGTTGTTGAAGACTCACTTGTATTCTGAGAACCTGAGCTCCAGAAATATTCAAACAATCGGAAAAATTATAAGCTTAGCATTCACTTAGACAAATCAACAAAATACTTTCTCTGTACACAAAAATCACAGGGCTTCTCAAAAATCAGGAAAATATTACTGTCAAGATTATTGAGAAAAATAAGCTCCAAACATAAATACATTCATTTTTGTGTGAACATTAAATCCTGTTGTAAAATAAAAATTCACAAAACCATTGTAGGGGTTTTAAGTTTTTTATGGGAAAATGATTTTTTAAACATCAACTTTTCACTATTCTCTACAGAGAGGGAGATTATACCAGAGGGAGAGTCAGAATAGAGTTTAGGAATAACTCTGGAGGGAGGACAGAAAGGTGATCAAGCAGCAAATTGGTGGAGAGCAATTACATAATAGTGAAAGTATTTACAGTCCCACTGATACTGTGTTAGAGACAGCTGGCCAACTGGTTGGGAGGTGAGGGTGGGGGAGGGAAGGGAGTAGGATTTACTGGATACTTACCACTATGCCAATCACTGGGCTAAGTTCTTGCTAGACATTATCTCACTTAATTTTCACAATAATTCCATAATACTGGGAGTACTGTATTACCTGGGGGTATTATCCCCAAGTTACAGAGAAAAAATGTTAAGTGATTTGCACAATGTTACAAAGTTAGTAAGTGCTAGAGGCTGAATACGAATCCAGATTTTTTTTCATCCCGTATCCATGCCTTTTTAACTAGACCCCCCTGACTGAGGCCCCCTTATATTGAGAACATTCTCTGACATATAACAGACAAAAATTAATTTAGGTCAGGCACTAAAAGGCATAGGTAGACTGCAGAGGCTGGGCTTCAATAATAGTAAGGAAATAACTAAGCTGATTTCTAATGTATGCTTGTCAGCCATGTATGGAGTCATCCATGCTCAGTCACCAGGCATCATTACAGTGGAGGATAGGGCCTGTTTTCAAGTCTTCCTTTTCCTTTCCACTAGGACCTCACCTTCTAACTCCTCAGATTTCCAGTGCAACCTTCCCCAGGAAGATGAAGATTGAGATAAATACTAAGTGTGGGAAGAAGAGTAGTACAAAGGCAGACACAAAGCATAATACAGTAAATCAAACACCACAGCTGGCTACTTGCAGAAGTCACAGAGATTCTACAAACCACATTGTGACCTGCAGAGCTGGAGGAACCACCACCCCTGTGCTCCCACTACATGCCGTGCACAGAACTGTGATAAAAGTCTCACCCTTCTGTTATAATTCAGCAGGGCTTATTTCTTCACCTGGCTTAATGAATGGATGAGTGACAGAAGGAACAAGGAAGGAAGGGAGGGAATGTGGGAGAGAAAGAAAGAGGGAGGGAGGAAATTAATAGAGAATGAAGAAAACCCTGAGAGCAAAATGACTAGAATATAGATGATACAGATATTTTTAAGTCCCATTTTAAATGGTGAAAGCCAGAATGGTAACCTGCATTTCCTTTTAAAGAATATACAGCATAAAGCACGTTTTTTTCCAGTAGACACATTATTCATTAAATAAAAATGGGTGACCATAAATGGCACTGTCATAAACTCAAGAAAAGATGTAGACACCTTACTCTGCTTCTTCCTGCACCTCCTCCCAACACCATCCTGGTCGGGGCAGCTGTCAGCATACCACACTCATTCCTTGGGGCCTGTACCCACTCTCTATGATATGGAAAAATCAGATGTGACATGAAGGAAATGAGGTGGAAAGTATCTAGAACAAAGTAGAAAGAATGCTGGAACCCGTCAAACATAGAATCCAAGAATCCAGAAAAGAAGGTGTGCATCTGGCTTGGCTCCCTGAGGCATCAGAATATGTACTACAGTTGCTAGAGACTAGCACAGGGCTGGCACAGAGGCAGAGCAAGTGGCCAGAGGCTGATCTGTCAGGGACTAGGCACTTTGCTGTGCAGAGACAGCCAATGCAGAGCAAGTGGAAGGGCTACACTTTGGATGGTAAAGATGTGCTGTGCATGGGGCCAGATGATCTCCAAAGCCAGGGGACATGGAAATGGCAGTTGCAGCCCAGACCTCAGAACCAAACAGATCAGCATGTGAAGAAGGAGTTATGTGAGAAATACAAAACAGACTTCTGTGGAGTCATGCTGACAACTGATATGAACAGAACTCTAATTAGAGAATATAGGTGTTTGCTCATGAGGTAAAGTGAAAAGGAAGCTAGTATTTACTGAGTGCCTATTATGTGCTAAGGCAATACACTAAACACTTTATGTGCATTAGTTCCTTTAATTTTTCTCAACTGATCTGCACTGGAATACAAAGATATAGGTGTTATTATTTTTCCTATTTTACAGATCAGAGAACTGAGGCTTAGGAAGGTGACGCAACTTATTCATGGTGACATGTATAATAACAGCAAAAGCAAAACTTGAACCCACATCTGTTTGATTCAGAAACCCATGATTTAAGTCCTACACGTGGGTCCCTTCAGTGAGCCCAGCAGGCTGGGGCTGACTCACTTAGGGATTAGTCTTGTGGGAGGTAGGCACAGGCATCTGATGAAGATGATAATAGATGATATCAACTGATACAAACTCATAAGACTCCAATAAGAAAAGTACATTCTTGGTCAGTCATAAAATTGAAAAGTGAGGGACCAGTCCGATGGAAGAGCTATTCTCTTGGTGCTGGATTCATCCTGGCCACAGGTTAAAGGTACCTTTGAACAGACAGCCTAAATTGTCCAAGTATAAACTGACACATTATTATAGAGTTTACTGGGCTACTGATCCCAGTTTCTCGACAATCCTTGGCTTGACCCATCATCATGTTGCTTAAATATATTTCTGTGTACTGGGGGATCAATAATACAAAATATCAAATTGTTCTGAGCAAATAGTTTTGTCTTAAATTCTTCAAATGACAACTGGTATTAAAGAGGTTTTTTGTTGTTGTTTTTGTTTGTTTAAATAGAGATGTCAGGCCATTTCTTCAAGGCTTGAACATCACAAGGACCTAAAGAGAGTAGATGGTTCACTACCCCACAACCTTAGCCACACATACGAGTATGTTCAAGTGTTCTTTACAGTAACAATGTTGATTTATTCATTTTTGAGCCTTGAACCTGGGGTATTTTGAGTCAACTGCTTAATCTAATCTTAGCTGGACTATTATACTGTTCCAGCATTAAATAACAGCACCAGAGTGAATCTCTTCATGCCAAACAGACCATGGGCATTAAATGTTGAGTAAACAAGACTTACCCAGTGTTTCACAGCCCACTCTTTTATAGTATTAAAACTGTTGTTTCGTCCCCTGGAGGTTCTCATATAAGTAAAACAGCCTGTTCTATATTATAAGCAATAACAATTTCCCCTCCTATTTAGAAAATGAATGCCACTGCTCAGAATAAAGTTTATTTCAAAAATTAGATTACCTTAGACTGTAAAGCATAACTGTGTTCTGGCTGCCTGTGTTTTTCAGAGAAATCACAATCCTCTTTGAAAATTTATACACATTTGTCACTTTAGAAATAGTTTTTTTATCTTTTGAGTAAGTAAAGGATTTTTCTAAAGACAATGTCAAAAAGCCCCCATAATTACTCCCATTTTGGTATGTTAATCATTATCTCCCATTACCAGGCTACAGACACAGTCAGTTTTGGAAACAGCCTTTTTATGGAAAACAAAATATGATTCAGGAGGCAAACAAGTTCTCAGTGGCATTTGCATGCATGTGTCATTTTATTCTAGGCAATACCTGTGGTGTTTCTGCAGGGTGGGCCTGCTTTCATCAGCTGCCAAGGGCATCACAGGAAGACACTAGCACTCAAAGATCTGGCTGAAAAAACACCACACAGTTTCTTTAAAACAGTCTGATGCCAAAAATTAAACCACACAGAAAACTGTTGTGTAAAACTTCAAATGAATTGGAAGATTGTCTCTCTTAATAGAAACCCCTCTCATTCTAGAACCAACTGTTAAAGATATTGGTATACTTGGGGCCTGTGTGTGGAGTTCTACAGAAGAAACTCTTCGAACAAATAAACTTTGGCGGGGGAAAAGCAGGATTGGGAGCAGGAGTGTGCTTTTTTTTTTTTTTTTTTTTTTTTTTTTTTTTGAGGGCAGTGTCACTGGCCCTCATGTGGGACCGAACCGGGGCCGCTGGCTTCCCAGGCCAGCGCTTAACTGCTGCGCCACTCGGCCGGCCCAGGAGTGTGCTTTTTAATGACTGAAGCTGAATATGCTTTCCTCTGGTTTTCTTTTATGTTTTTTTCATAAAGAATTTTTCATTCTTTTCTGCTATTTTGTAGTGACTTTTTCCCCCTTAATATACTCAGGTTGCTAAACCAAAAAAGAATCTCTGACACCTATGTACTCTATTTAGTTGAACAAGTTCAACTATTCCACACAGGAGAATGAGCCAGCAACCTGCTATAGAAGCTAGGTAACAAAAGGTTCCCTTCAGAGCCTGTCAATTTACAGGTTTTGCCATTCTGTGACCAGATAAGTCTGTTCCCTGTACACCTGGGTCCTCCTGGGCTGCCAGCAAGGTTGTTGACATAAGACATCAGGGATCCAGCCGCTGTATCTACACTTTTATTTTGTTTTTATTACTTTTTTCTTGTTCGTTCCCAGGGATTCTAATGACAGTAGACACACAGTAATAACCAACTTATACAGAATAGAATCAGCTGAACTGAAATTTGGACTAAGAAATCAGGGCTGGAATTTTTCAAATAGGACAAGTATTTAGAAGGTGACAAATGTGCTTTGCGTAAGTTTTGTTTTCCTTGCATGTTTTGTACACAGAACAATTCCCTGTCATCCTATTTACTGACCATAACAGGTCATGGATTCACGGATTCAAACTCTAGACACCTTTTTGGGGGGTCAGGTTTGGGTAAATCTAAGAAAGAGCAGAACAGGTACACGGGAAGGAATTCAGAAAAGGCAATTCAATTTTAGATTCTTTCACCCATATTCAACCCCACTTCTATCCCTTATGCAAAGTGTAATGCACTTCTTTGTTTCAAAACTGCTTCCTTGCTTTTATTGAAATTCTGAATCTTTTTTATGACAACCACAAATAACCTTCAAAAAACCACAAGTACAAGATTTCAGACCAGCTGACAGACTTAGCTGCCTGAAACTAAAAGGCCTCTGTTAGGGCACCGTCAGACTTATTTATATTTAGACTTTCCTTCCCTCACCATATGTTTTTCAGGAAAGTATTCAAGATTCTAAACTGCGGAGGGTACCTAAGATACTGGTGGTTATTGCCAGCACATTTTATGGAGCGTATGAAATAGGCAAAGATTTTTTTTATTTTAACTTCCCCATTACTCAGTGTGGCAATGTGTGCACATATGGGATATATATACCTCTGGAGTAGGGAGGTTCGTTCTGGAGGACTACAAACTGACATTTAGTATTTAAAACAAAAAAAATGAAGCACAACTCTATAGTCACACTCACACATTTAGATTTCACTCCATTAAACTGATAATCTCTTCAATGAAGAGATAAGAGATAAGGTTCCATTGTTATTAGCATCATTTATATACAGTTAACACATCAAAGCCCATGAAAAAGCTACTTAGCATAGTTTAGGATCTAAGCTATGATAAAACTTTTCTTGCCATCTACTTCACACTCCTGAATATTAGTTTAGGAAAAGTTGCCTTTGCTGGCTATTCAAATAGAGTTTAAATCAATCCAAATGAAATTATCATAAATACAATACAGAGGTCCAAGATGGCATATTAGATAAATGCTATGCCTACTGCATCCCAGGATCACACCAGAATTACAAATAAATTATAGAAAAATCAGCCTCAAGAATCATCTGAAGACCAGCTGAACAGAGCCCCTCTAACTAAGGCTATAAAGAAGAAGCCACATCAAGACTAGTAGAAGAGGCAGAAATACGAAACAGGCTGACTTCAAACTCACAGATAGTGGTTTAAACCTGGGAGGGACAGTGGTGGCAGAGGTACCCCCCTGCAGAGGGAGGGGTCCCAGCCCCATGCCAGGCTCTCCAGCCCAGGTGTCCGGTGCCAGGAAGAGAAGTTCCCATGGCATGTGGCAGTGAAAATCAGCGTGGACTCTGTCTGCTCTTCCTGGTGGGACAGCAGGTGACTGGAAACCCACACACTGTCTTGTAGAGCTGGCACACAGACCCACTTGCTTGTGGATACTCGCTTGGTCTCTGGTGGAGCAGGAGCAGCTCACAAGGCCCAGAGACATGCAAGGGAGGACTGAGTTGTGTGGCTTTGGTGTGGAGCTGGATGGACAGGAGCCATTTTGTCCTTGTGTGGAGCCTGACACATGTGTGACATACAGGAGGGCACAATCTTTCAGTGTAAAGTCCTCCCACAAAGGGCCAAGTTTGGGACCACATTGATCTGGTGGAATCCACATGTGTACACCACCTTGGTGACGCCTTGGGTCTTTGCTCTCCCCCCACCCTCTCCCCGCCACTCACAGCTGGTGCTACATCACCAGGGAACTCTTGGCTTCTGGGCTGCTGGCCCCACCTCACAGGCTGCAGGAACCTGTTTAAAGTAGGCAGAGTCCTGCAGCAGCCCAGGAAATGTTAACCCAAGACCTGTGCTGCAGTATCTCTTGGGCAGTTCTCAGGAACTTGAGGGTCTGAGATGGGCGATGGCTGGCCGTACTGTTCTTAGGGCACTTTCGTGAGGTGGTCATGGACCTAGCGCTGGTGTGGAAGCAGAGACTTTGTAGAAACCACTGACCGCACCCCTTAGCTCCCTGGAACCCTGCCCCACCCACCTAAGTTGCAATGCCAGGGGCACTCTGGGCTCCTGGAACGCTGGCCCCACACCAAAGCCACAGAAGCATTTTATAGCAGTGGACAATCCACAACAGCCCTGGGAGATTTTGGTGGTGGCCGATGACCCAAAACCTGCATGGCAGCCACTGTGGGGCAACTCTCAGGAATTTGCTGCAGTGTTCTCAGGGCACTGTGCAAAGTGGTCACAGGCTGGGCACTGGCATAAGAACTAGATATGCATTAGCTTCATAAAAACCACCAGCACTCCTCGGTGACTCCCTTGAACTCCACCCCACCCAGCTAATGCTGCATTAGGGAGGGCACTCTCAACACTGGGACAACCAGCCTGGCATCCACACCTAAGGAGGCTCTTTCAATGGCTGGACCTTAGGGGCAGCTGGTGGGTGGCAATAGGCCTAGGGGGCCCTGGGCCATTTGTTCACAGTGAAGCCACTCACACATGCTTCCAGATACAGCACAGGAAGCAGCCAACCAGGTATAAATTTGTGGCTCCTACTAGGGAGCTTTGGGCTGGTAATAGGCAAGGCTGAAATTGCCCTGCATGGGAGCCCCTCCCAAGAGACACCAGAAACAATACACCCAGAAGCCAGCTTCAGACCATACCAGAGAATTAGCTGGTTAGCCCTACAAGTGGCACACCCAAAGGGGGGGTCTCAAAACACACAAGAGCCCATAGGAGTGAAACTGCCTCTGAGGAATCAGTTCTCATGCAGAAGCTCATACACTATGGGCATAGCCAACTCTCATAGTTAGTCAGCCTGGGAGTTAATCCCGCCAATGACACTCTACAAGCAATCAAGACTCAACTACAAAATAAGAACATACACAACACACAAGGGGCACTCCTGGAACACACACACAAGACATTAGGGAGACTGTGTAATTGGACTACACAATACACATACTACATCAGCTCACCCAGCAAAGACTGAGAGACATAGGAGATCTACCTAATACACAGAAACAAACACAGAACCGCAGCCAAAAAGAGGAAACCAAAAAACATGTCCTAAGTAAAAAAACAGTAGAAACCTCCAGAAGTGGAACTAAATAAAATGGAGATAGCTAACCTAACACAGACGGAGTTTAAAACATTGATTATAAGATTCTTAAGGAACTTAATGAGGATTTCAATAAAGAGATATCAAGAATAAAGAAGAACATAGAAATCTTAAAAAAAGAACAAGTCAGAAATAGACTTGCTTATATTACATTTATAATAACTAAAATGAAGACTACACTGAAGGAATCACCAGCAGATTAGATGAAGGAGAGGGTTGAATCGGTGATTTAGAATAGAAGGTGGCAGAATACACCCAATTAGAACAGCCAAAAGATAAAAGAATAAAAAACAATGAAGATAGTTTAAGAGATCTATGGAACAACATCAAGCATAACAACATCGCATCATAAGAGTAACTGAAGGAGAAGAGAGGAAACAAGGGATCAAGAACTCATTTGAAGAAATAATGACAGAAAACTTCCCTAACCTGGTGAAGGAAATCGACATACAAGCCCAGGAAGCAGAGAGTCCCAAACAAGATGAACCTTAACAGGCCCACACCAAGGCACACCATAATTAAAATAAAAAAGAGAATCCTAAAAGCAGCAAGAGAAAGACAATTAGTTATTTACAAGTGAGCTCCCATAAGATTATCAGTGGATTTCTCAACAGAAACTTTGCAGGCCAGAAGGGAGAGACAGGAAATATTCAAAGTGGTGAAAAACAAGGGCCTACAACCAAGACTACTCTACCCAGCAATGCTATCATTTAAAATTAAAGGAGAGATAAAGAGCCTCGCAGATAGGAAAAAGATAAAGGAATTCATTACTACAAAGCCGGTAGTACAGGAAATGGTAAAAGGCCTTCTTTAAGAAGAAAGGAGAATACAAACTAACTAACAATGATAAAAAAAAAAAGAATAATAAAATGGCAAACCTGTGTACGTATCAATAATCACTTTAAATGTAAATGGATTAAATGCTCCAATCAAAAGACATATGGTAGCTGAGTGGATAAGAAAACAAGACCCATACATATGCTATTTTTAACAGACCCACCTCAGATTGAGAGAAACACACAGACTGAAAGTAAAGGGGTAGAAAAAGACATTTCATGAAAATGAAAATGAGAAAAATGCTGGAGTAGCAATACTTATATCAGACAAGATAGACTTTAAAATGAAGACTGTAATAAGAGACAAAGAAAGACATTATGTAATAATAAAGGGATCAATCTGACAAGAGGACACAACCTTAGTAAACATCTATACACCCAATGTAAGAGCACCAAAATATATAAAATGAATATTGGCTGACATACAGACAGAGGTGAACAATAATACAATCATAGTATGGGACTTGAACACTCCACATACACCAATGGACTGATCCTCTAGACAGAAAATCAATGAAAGCAGTGGCCTTAAAAGACCCACTAGACCAGATGGATTTAATTGATAGTTTTAGAGCATTTCACCCCAAAACTGCAGAATACACATTGTTTTCAAGTGTACATGGAACATTTTCCAAGATAGACCACATGTTAGGCCACAAAACAAGTCTCAATAAATTTAAGAAGATTGAAATCATATCAAGCATCTTCTCTGACCACAGTGGTATGAAACTAGAAATCAGTTACAAGAAAACAACTGAAAAACACACAAACATATGGAGACTATTGGATTGTCAGAAAAGTCATGACGCATTTTGCAATGAAAAAACATAGAAAAAATACATCATGACTTTCTGACAATCCAATAAATAACATGCTACTAAATAATGAATGGGTCAACAATGAGATCAAGGAAGACACACGAAAATGAAAACACAATGACCCAATATTTATAGGACACAGCAAAAGCAGTCCTAAAGGGAAATTCATAACAATGCAGGTCTACCTGACAAAACAAGAAAAATCTCAAATCAACAGTCTATCTTTACATGTAAGGGAACTGGAAAAACACAGCAAAATAAGCCCAGAGTACAAGGAAGGAAATAATAAAGATCAGAGCAGAAATAAGCAAAATAGAAACCCAAAACAAACAAACAAAGCACAATACAAAAGATCAATGAAACAAAGAACTGTTTTCTTGAAAAGATAAACAAAAATTTCAAACCTTTAACCAGAATCATCAAGAAAAAAAGAGAGAGGACCCACATAAATAAAATCAGAAATGAAAGAGAAGTGACAACTGACACCACAGTAATACAAAAAAATTTAATAAAATTCTACATGCAGATATACGCTAACAGATTAGACAATCTGGAAGAAATGGATAAATTCCTAGAAGCATACAATCTTCCAAGGCTAGATAAAGAAGAAACAGATAATCTGATAACTACCAACGAAATTGAATCAGAAATCAACAAGATCCCAAAAAACAAAAGTCCTGGACCAGATGGCTTCAAAGGTGAATTTTACCAAACATTCAAAAAGGAATTAACACCTATTCTCAAACTATTCCAAAAAAATCCATGAGAGAAAGGCTCCCAAACTCATTTTACAAGGCCACCATTACTCTGATTCCAAAACTAGACAAAGACATTAGGAAACGAACAAACAGTATTGGCTTTAAGAATATAGGCTGATATCCCTAATGAACATAGATGCAAAACTCCTCAAAAGAACATTTGGAAATCAAATTCAGCTGTACATTAGAAAGATCATACACCATGATCAAGTAGGATTCATTCCTGGTATGCAAGGTTGGTTCAATATCCACAAATCGATTAATGTGATATGCCACATAAACTAAATAAAAAATAAAAACCAAATCGTCATATAAAAAGATGCACAAGGGGGGTGGGAATGAGGGAGAAGGGAAAGGGATTAGACAGCATAAATAGGTAACTAATATTGCCACAGGGATATGAAAGACAGTTTGGGGAATATAATAATGTAAATATTTTGTGGGGTGTCAGATGGTCACATGTCTTGTAAGGGAGACCACTTCATGGATGGAGTAGAGGCTTGATCACTACACTGTATACCTGAAACTGATGTTGTATAATATTGTATGCCAACTGTAATTGAATATATAGATATCAGAAGTGGATTATACTGTGGAAGGGAATCAAAGCAATTGTAATAGATATGTATGATATGGGGGGGAGGAATGGGGTGGAAAATTGGGGGAGGGGGTTGTCACTTTGAGGGGTAAAAAGTATAACTATTGCACAGTGTTGTACACCTGAAACTAATTTTTTTTAAATGTTTATTTCACAATTAAAGAATTAAAAAAAAAGATGCACAAGAAGCATTTGACAAAAATCCAACATACATTCATAATAAAAATTCTCAATAAAGTGGGAATAGAGAGAACATATCACAACATAATGGAGACTATATGAGGTCTGACAATTAAGTTAGTGAACTTGTTCCAATGATATTGCTAAACTTTTTTAACATCAGAGGGATTATTCATTATGAATTTGTACCAACTGGACAAACAGTTAACCAAGGTTACTATTTGGAAGTGCTGAAAAGGCTGCCTGAAAAAGTTAGACAAAAACAATCTGAACTTTTCACCAATAATTCATGGCTCTTGCATCATGACAATGCACCAGCTCACACGATACTGTCCATGAGAGAGTTTTTAGCCAGTAAACAAATAACTGTATTGGAACACCCTCTCTACTCACCTGATCTGGCCCCCAATGACTTCTTTCTTTACCCAAAGATAAAGGAAATATTGAAAGGAAGACATTTTGATGACATTCAGGACATCAAGAAAAATACTATGACAACTCTGATGGCCATTCCAGAAAAAGGGTTCCAAAATTGCTTTGAAGGGTGGATTAGGCACTAGCATTGGTGCACAGCTTTCCAAGGGAGTGCTTCGAAGGTAACTGTAGTGATATTCAGCAATGAGGTATGTAGCACTTTTTTCTAGGATGAGTTCACGAACATAATCATCCGACCTCGTATATGACAAGCTCACAACTAACATCATACTCAACGGGGAAAAGTTACAAGGAACAAGACAAGGATGCCCACTTTCACACTTTTGTTCAACAGTACTGGGAGTCCTTGCCACAATAATGAGACAAGAAAAAAACATATAGAATGCATCCAAATTGGAAAGGAAGAGATAAAACTGTCATTATTTGCAGATGACATGATACTATGTATTTGTTAGCATATTGGTATTTTCTTTCAATTCTTTTTTACCATGCTTTAAAATTTTGTTTTTAATTAAAGTTTATTGGCATGAAAATTGTTACCAAAGTTACACAGATTTCAGATGCAAAACTCTGTAATATATCATCTGTATATCAAATTGTGTGTTCACCGCCCAGAGTCAGTTCTCCTTCCATCACCATACAGTTGATCTCCTTTATCTTCCTGTACCACCCCTTCCCCCTTTACCCTCTGCTAACCACTAAACTATTGTCTGTGTCTATGAGTTTTGTGCCTTCATTTGTTTTTCTTGTTCTTTTTGTTGTTTTCAGTTTCATATACCACATATCAGTGAAATTTAAGTTGATCCATTACATACTCTTATGTACATTTTTCATTACAATCTATATATTTATCTGTGTTATTTTACAGTCTCCCTAAATTTCTATTTATATTTGGCTGCAAAACTATTCCACTATAAAGATGAAGTATAATTGAACAGTTCTTTACTTGTTATACTTTTCATTTATTTCCAACTTTTAATATTACAAATAACATTGTAATGGCTAGCTTTGAATATAAAGCTTTTTCATATATTTGAATTTTTGGAGGATAGGTCATGAGACGTAGAATTAGTCAAAGGGAATTTTAGGGCTCTTGATATATATTGCCAAATTGCTTTCCAAATAGGTGGTATCAAATTATACTTCCATAAACAGGGTATGAAAATGCCTTTTATTGTGCCTTTACCAGTATTCTCAGAATTTTTTAATCACTAATTTAAAAGACAAAAAAAATGTCATTTCATTGTTTTGAATTACATGTATTTGATTGCTATTGGGATTCAACACTTCAAACTTTTTTGGAAATTATGCATTTTGGACTTTTGCTCATTTATTTAGTGTAGTCCTGGAGCTTTTTATTATTGAGTTGTTTGAATGTTTTATGTATTTGAGGACACTATTGGTCATAATTTCATTGGAATTCCTTTATGTATTTTGAATTAAATTCTGTGATTTCACTATCTGTCTTTTTTAGTCTTCAGCATTCCTGTTAACATTTCAAAGGATGGCCTTGAATTTCACAAAATGAATTAGGAGAATTAAAAAAAGAAGATGTTAGGAGAGGTAAATCCAAAATGTAATTCCATCTTTAATATTATAAATTCAATATTGCTGTGTCTCAACACATACCCAAATTCCTTCCTACGTCTGAGTAATAAAAACAGGCTCACATCTCAGATAATAGTGATAAAGATCACCAAAAAACCCAAAACAAAACAAAACAAAAACTTCTAACAGAGTGACGAGGTTCAAAGTTGATGTTCCATAAATGTCCCCCCTAACAGTGAGAATTATTTTCTTCCCATTTGGTTTAGCATAATGATCAACATTGCAATTTTAAAGGCCCCTTCCAAACAGAGGTTGTCAAGATGCACTCAGGCTTTTCTCAGGTCATTACAGAATCCTTCCTTCATCAAATTCTCTTGGTAAGGCATGCAGATAATTGCACATTGAGTTAGGTAGCACTAGGCTACCAGAGGAATGGAACAGAGGTAACCCCACAGTGGAAATTCAGTAATAGGGACTCAAAGTGCAGCAAAGCTGGTTAAAACTGAAGAAGAGGCCAAGACTCTCAAGCTTCAAGACACATACATAGGTGTGTAAAAGTATACATAGTATGTGGATTCATAGGAAGTAAATTCAAAGAATCGCAGGCCAATTGTATTAATCTAAAACAAAAACTGTGAAAAACAACTAAACTGTATACCGTGCTTTGAGGTAGCTCAAAAGGTTTGACATGAATTTTCTCAGCTGATCCTCCGAAAAATTGTGTGTATGGTTATATTAATTTTATTGATACACTAGTTAAGGTAAGAAAGTTTCATAAAGGTGTCCACAATCATAGAGCTTTTAATTTGTGAATCAGGGAATCTAAGTTAGGCCTATAGACGACATAAAACCATTCAGCCCTGCGACCTCATCAATGATTCCTGAGCTGGCAACTGCTCTACTTCTCTGGGTGAATTATTGATTTTCAGTTTCTCTAGAAATTCTGCCATGTCTAAAATCTTGATTCATACAGAGTTAATAGGAGATTATCTTTCACTCCAAGTGCTCTGTTGGAAATTGGGGAACAAATGGTTTCTTTTGTTTTTTTTGGAGGGCAGTGTCACTGGCCCTCATCTGTGGGACCCGAACCGGGGCCACTGGGTTCCCAAGCCACTGCTTAACCACTGCGCCACTCGGCCGGCCCCCGAATGGTTTCTTTTTTGATGGATAGGATTCCTTATTCTGTCCTTCAGTATGACCTCAACCAACCTATCCTGACATAGGGAAACCTCCACGGAGGATTACACTGGGGTAACTACAATCAAGGAAGCTCGTCTATAGTCTGAAGGACATACCTGAAGACCAAGGAAGTCTGACCTTCTTTAGATGACACTTCTGCAACCTCAATAGAAAGCTCAACCTGTCTGTCTTCTTGCTCCAACCTTACAAAATTGTAAAGTAGAAACAGCATCTGCTTTCAAGAGAAAGACATGAGAGAGGACATACCCTTCTGTTAGAACCTACGAGGCAGCTTGGGAATGCCTTCAAGTTCTGGCAACAGAAAATTCTTAGGGTTTTATTAAAGGAAAGTAAGTTCTATGCCTCACAAGTCTAAAGGGTACTGGTTCCCCAGAAATATATTATAGGGGTAATTAGACTGGCTGAGAGAAAACAGCTGATGATCTTACCCACATGTGGACCTGAAAAGTGAAACATCTATAAAACAACCAATCACCTGTCTAAAGATCAGAATTCCATCAATGTCAGTGTTCTAGAATATAAGAGAAAGGCTGCTGAAAGTACTGGTAGCTTTCCTAAAGGCTTCTCTTTTCCATAAAAGAAGGTATAGAATAATCATTAAGAATCTGGGCTTAAAAATAGACTGACTGTTAAAAATCTAAGAAACACCACTGACCATGCTAGCTAAAGCTGCATGACTTTGGGCAAGTGATTCAGCTTCTATAGGCCTCAGAGTCCTCTTCTGGAAAATGGGGATGATAGAGTAATACTAGACTCATGGAGATATTGTGATGATTAAATGAGAAAAACCTTATGAAAATGTATAGTAGATAGTAAACGTCTTATACATATAAGCTATTGTTATGCTAGTATTATTATGTGCTGCTTTAAAGCCAATCCTTTATTCCATAGACTATTCTTATTTATTACTTATAAAAATTTTCTTGATAAATATAGTTTTTGGATTTTCCAGTAGATAACAAAGAATAGCAGCAAGCTAAAATGAGCTGAAGAACAGTACAATGACTACATGACAAATGTCAGCAGGAAAACAACTAAGTCATATAGAAGAAAGCTTTATTACAACAAAATGCAAGAATAAATCTCTAGTAATTAGGAAAGTATCAGTGTTATTTCATAAATCCCCACTCAAAAAAAGCAAACATTTGACCTTGATGTTCTTTAGCTCACTATAATGCAAACAGGAGTTTCTAAAATGCAATCTTTCTTAGAATTTTTTGAACATTTTTGAATGTGAATACTCATGTCTTGCCTTAGTCCTAGAAAATATTTAGCATTTTTCCTCTATGTCTTCTCCTACTGGAACAATTTACTGATGTATAATAGAACTTCTTACATTTCAAGATCTTTCATATTTTCAATTGTTTCTCTTTTACACAATTTGGTAATTTTCTAATTTACATGTTCCAATTCATAAAGTCTCTCTTTGACAGCATTCATTTTGTTGAGATTTTTAAAAAATCTAAATGACTACATATTTTTATTTCCAATAATTTTAATTGGTTCTCCTTGTATCTGTATATTCTAATTTTATTACCACTTAGTTATTTCATAAACTCCTGTTCTTTTTTTTTTTTTTTTTTGTAATGGATGCTATTCATTCTTTTATCTTTTCTTGGAATACTTTAAACATACTTTTTTTCTTATTTTCAAGTCTTTCTTACCATTATCATGCCACCCTATGATGATTGGGGTAGCATGGCATGCTATAATAGATATAAACTCAGGATGCTAGATAGCATAAGGGAATATAAGATTGTGGAGACAGTATAAGCAGAAGAATGGAGGAGATGAAAATTAAGTGCCAAATCCGCCATATAATTTCCATTTTTCTCAAGTTGGATTTAAAATTTTGAGAGAAAAATGTTAAATCCTTTTAAGAAATCTACTATATTGAAACATACGATAAATGGCAATTCAAAATGCTGACTATGGCCAGGTAGTCTTTACTGGCCATTGCTTAGCAAAAGCTTAAGATTTAATACTGTTCTCAATAACTGTGAGTTGAATGGATGAATGAAGAATAGATACAAAAATATTAAGTAATGATGAATTACACAAATGGAAAGGCTCAGTTAAATGGAATAATCATTAATATCATATCTCTGCAATTCCAAGAGCATATTTTAATATTTAATGTTTTAAAAATTAGAATAGTTTTATGATCAATGTATACATTCGCTGAGAAGGTTTTTTTTCTCTTGTAACTCTCTTTTTTTAGAGGGCAGTGTCACTGGCCCTCATATGTGGGATCCAAACTGGGGCCGCTGGCATCCCAAGCCAGCTTTTAAGTACCGCGCCACTCAGCTGGCCCTCTTGTAAATCTCTTATATCAAAGGTGCATCTTTCAATTCATGTTATTTGGAATTAAAGCAATAGTATATCTTAATATCATAAGTATGAAAAGGCTTTACACACATAAATGGAAACAAATAGAATCACAGTAATAATTTGGAAATTTCAAATTAAATAGGAAGAACAAAGACAAATCCCTAACTGAAATAAATAGGTTATGTTATACTATAAAGTTAGCAAAAATATGAGCTTGGTCAAAACCAGAGGAAAATTAAATTATAGGTCTTGAACTCTTTGGAGGAAAGTACTCTTTTCTTAGCTCCCGTGGGATGTCCTTGTGAGCAGGTTTGACTCTTCTAGCTGAAGTGAGTTTCCTAATAAACCAGTATAAAAATGTTTATGAGTTTATTCTATTCAGTTAAGAGGACCTTAATTGGTATAGAAGAAACTAAAAGGGAATTTATGAATGCTTTTGATCAAAATTGAGGTATCTTTTTGTATTTTTTGCTAACAATTGCACCCCAATAAACTTAAAAAAAACAAACATAAAAATAAACAAAAATAAACTGAGGTATCCCTTGGAGAAGCTTTACCCTCGAGACCAAGAAAACATTTGAAAAGACTTTCCAAAAAGAAGATCTCAGATAAAAGGCTGTGCAGTCCAGAATTATAAAGCAGTCATAAATTCTGATTCTCTTGTGCCCTAGCAAGATTGGAGGTGACTGATGAGCAACCTGGGACCTTTAAAAAACAAGGCTATTGGCTCCTCCTAGTAGAACATTTCCAGATGCTTAGCCTACCTTATTCCACTAGTAGCAAACTAACTGCTTTGCTGTAGTCAATAAACCAACCAAGGCTCTGGGAGAAAATGTTAAAGGTTCAGTAAACCTCATCTAATGCTATGATCTAATGATTTAATAATTATTGTTTGTGAAAAGCTGGAAACACAGGCTTAAAAAATGATCATAAAGATAAATTGCATATGAGATAACTGATCGAAAAGAGGAACACATTAAAGAATAAACTGTAATGGAAATGAATATATGTGACACTAAAATATTAAAAACTGTATTCATAAATATACTACATATGGATATATGTTTTAAACCCTAAGATATATTTCCCTAAAAACTTGTAAAATCAAATTAAATTCTGACTTAAATTTGTTAGGATAAGACTGATTTTATGCCTTGTCTACAGGTATCACCCTGTGAAAATAAAAGCTGAACCTGGGAACTGATCAAGTAGAGAATCATTGAATAATAAATACTTCAAGAGGGGAAGGGCTTTGAAGGTCATGTAATCTAAAACCTTTCCTGGTCTGCAAGGCCCTTGCGCAACTCTGAGGCCAAATGATCCTTGTAGGCTCTGCTTTTTAAAGAGGCTCCAGTCACCAGCTGACCCTTTCCTTTCCTTCACAGTCAAGTGCCTCAAAGAAAAGATTAATGCTTCATTATCTCTCTGTCCTCTCTTCTCATTCTCACCTCAACTCTCTGTGACCAGACTTCCACTTTCTCTATTCTATTTAATCTATTCTTATTAAAATCACCAATAGTCCCCACTTGCTGAAGCCATGGAACTCATTTCTGTTCATATGTATCTTCTTGATTTCTGTTTGGCACTTAACTCTGGGTCCACCCTGTTTTTCCTTCGCATCCCTCGCTGGTTCTCTTCTGCTTCCCTGGCTATTATTTCTTGTCTTTTTCAAGGACTTCTTTTCCTCTGTCCTTTATATACTGTCCTATTTCAGATACCTGGTAATGGCCCTTTCTTTTCTCACTCTCAACACTCTAATTGACCTCCCACATTTTCTTGGTTCCAATACCACCTGGACCCTAAAGATTCACAAATCGAGATTTCAGTTCAGAACTCTATCTGAGCCCCACATTTAGATATTCAGCTGCCTGTTGTTATTTGGATACCCCACAGGTCCCTCAAACTCACCATAATCAAACCAAATGCATTATTTTCCCTCACCTAAATTGGTTTTTCCTGTATTTACTCTTTTAGTAATATATCCAAACTGTATGAATTTCTCCCCCACCCCACATAAATTAGCTTCCTCTGCATTTACTATTTTACACAACTATGAAGACACTCAAGTCAGAAACCTGGGAGTTTTCTTAGACACTTCCTTCCTATTCAGTCCTTACAAAAGAGAATCTCCTTCTCCTTCCCCCTCCTCTTTTTCATTATTGTGATCATAACAAACACGTATTTATTTATTTATTTATTTATTTATTTATTTATTTATTTATTTTTTGAGGGCAGTGTCACTGGTCCTCACATGTGGGACCGAATCAGGGCCGCTGGCTTCCTAAGCCAGCGCTTAACCACCATGCCTCTCGGCCGGCCCAACAAACACGTATTTAGTGTTTCCTATATGTTAGGCACTCTTATAAGCTTTATAAGTTTTTTTTAAATCTCATTTAATTTTTACAATAATTATTATAAATATTGCCATTTTAAAGGTTAGTAAATTGAGGCAGAGATTAATTGGTAACTGCCCAAGTGAAGATAGCTAATAAGTGGTGAAGCTGGAATACAATCCCGGACAATCTGACTCAAGAGCCTAAGGGTCTTAACCACTATGTTGATTAGTTATCAAGACCTGAATACCTTAATTACTCAACATTTTTCAAATATATCTCCTCTGCTCCATACTTATAGCTATTGCTGTGCTGACACCCTTATCATTCTCTAAACCAGACTCTAAGTTCCATGAAGGCTCAGCTCCTGTGTGTCTTTGTTTATCAATGTCCCCAGTGCTTAACACAATGATTAGCACTTAGTATATTCTTACTAAGTATCTGCTGAAGAAACCAAGTATTTTCACCATGTTAATTATAGGTAGACGACCATATACTTTACTTTACAAACAGGGAAAGTTTTGAGATTGAAACAGAAGACTACACATAATTACTCTAGGTCAACAGGAATACATTGGGGCTGTTCCAGAAAACTGAGACATAGTATCATCCTAATAATTGGGATACCTATATATGCCTGACTGGTGTTTTTTTTTTTTTTGGCAACCCAACACCTTCCATATAGGGATTGGAAGCTTGGGAATCATATTTCCTAGAATCTATGCCAGACTAGTTATGGGGTTAGATAAGGATAATGAGCCTCATTCATGTGAGATTTCAAAGACAAAAGATAAATAGAAACCAACATTACTCCTTTCAAGTGAATAGGTGAATAGTCACATGGCCTTGGTAGACAGTATATGTGAGTTTTTGCCAACACCTTCCAAGACTCTTCCTACAAATCACTCACTTTGGTGCTTCGGGCAGTTGAAATCATTGGGGACAGTTTTCTATAGTTCCTATGCTTATGATTCTCTGAATATTAGTAGCTGCACCCCTGGTTTTTCCTATTCCAGCCTCCAGACAGTTTTATAGGTCAGTTTACTTGCAAGGTAATTAACTCTAGCTGCCTCAACAAATAAAACTCTCACGTCTCAGTTTTTTGTTCAGTAAAAGCTGACTTTCTGCTCATGCAAAGTCCAGTGCAGGTTGGTGACAGCTCTCCTCCATGTGGTGACTCAAACAACCAGTATTCTTCTATCCTTTTATTTCCTTCTCTTTGTAGCTTCCAGGGGAAGTGAGAGGTTGGAAAAGCATACAAGCTCTTAATCATGTTAACGGTGGGAAATTAATACTTCACTTCTCTTCACAGTCCTTTTGCCATGACCATCATAAGTTCCAAACCTAACAGCAAGAGAGGATGCAAGAACAATGGTAAGCATTAACTCTTTCTGCCATAGGTTCTAATCCCCTAATTTAAATCCCTTCCTCCTTGAAATATCTAGAGTAGTTTCTATTCTCCTTATTGATATACTATCAAGCAATACATAATTATAGAACTTAAATATATTAACTTTATGAAAAGGCACTAATCATTTGTTTCCATATCTGAATGTGCAAATATTGATTTCACTGCATATGTATACAAGCATAGTGTCTTATATAAAAATTTACATACATGCTTGCTGTTTAGCTTATACATGTGATAGATGTTATTTGTATTAATAGATTCAATAGTAAAGAATAAATTAGGATTAATGTTTAAATGAGGAGAATAAAACAAAAATTTGTTGGTATGTAATCTATTTATACATAACAGCTATCATTGCTTTGAATTAAAATGATATATATTTTTTAGTAAGTGATAATACTGTTGACATTTATAAAGATACAGGACTGTCATCCATTGGACCTACAATGATCAAGGCTCATGTCATTATTTTCTTATACCGACATTCTTGATGATGCCTAGGTTGTACTAAAGTGAGCAGGAGAGGATATGAAATGATGCTGACTCCTGAATTTGGTAATCATTATATTTTCAGATCAAACTATTAGCTCTGTCTAGCTTTTATCCAAGAAACAAATAATAGGTACACATACTCATTCCTTTAACACAACATTAACACATTTACACTAATGTCATTATAGATGTGGCTGCACCACATATACTTTGCTAGACCATCATCATCCTTTCTATCTGAAGATAATGTTTAATGGACAAGCGCTTGTTTCCATCTCAATGACTATGGTGAAATGGACTAATTTTCAGAGATGATGTATTGTCCACGCAGGTGGCAGAGCCAGCCTACTTCACAGGCAACATTTAATTCTTGCCTAAATTCAAATATTCATCACTATATTCTGCCTATTCATGTCTTTGTCAAAAAATGAAGGTCAAGTTACTCCCTCCAAATTGTGTTAGCAGGAAATACGAGTACAACAAGCATGAAAGAGGAATACGAATTGAGAGGAAGTACTTCAAGTGAGCCATTACAGGATTGAAGTCTGCCACTTCTCATTCAGGTGAACGTATGGAAAAAAAAAGAATGAAGGGAAAGAAAGTGAGTGGACACTGACCCATTATTGAATATTTACTCTGGACCAGATTCTATGCTCAATAATTTCACATATACTTTCTTATTGATTCATCACAACATCCCTTGAAGAAGACACTGCTGTCTTCCTTATTATATAATGAGGCCTGATTGTGTCACTTACTGTCTGAAAAACTTTGAGCAAAGCTTCTTGCCTCTCTCAGCTTCAGTTTTCTCATCTGCTACAGGAGAATAAAAATAATACCTGCCCTACAAGCTAGGCATTCTACACACATATAATTATTTCTTTAAGGTTTTCCTTCCTATAATGCTTTGAGAAGCACACCTGTCTGGTGCTACTGGTCCTCTTTCCTCCATGACTCAGAGCCTACCTGTAGGAGGAACTTTAAAATAAGAGTTCCCCTTGACAACCTGGATCATCTTCAGACATGTGCACATCCTCAGGCAGAAGACACATTTAGTATAGTACCATTAGAAGCGTATCTTTGCCATTAAAAATACTCATATACCAAAGACCAAAGAAGAAAACTGTAGAAGATAAGTGGCCAGTGATGATAAGCAGAAAAAGTCACCTTACTCTTGATGATTGCTGGCACACATGCATCATGGGATACAGAACAGACTTGAGTAAAGTCTGTGGTAGTGAGACCGTCAGGTACTGAGACTAGGGAGGTCCCTACAAAAAAATACTTTCGAAGTTACTCACTTATGGCCAGGAGTCAGTGGTTGGTTTCTATCCATTCACTGTAGGTCTTTTGATTCAGCTCCTTCTCAGTCATGAAGAATAAAAAACGGAAAACTAAAAACTATCACCCTCTACAGAGTAGAACAATATCATCAAAGATAACGAGAATCATCCTTGACTAATTTGTAACTATCAGTTTGTACTTCTTAATCCCATCACCTGTTTCACCCAAGTCCCCCAACCCTCCTCCCATCTGGTAAGTAAATACTGTAAGAACTATATATAGTTCCAGACGGGTACTAGACTTATTGGGAGGATCACTTCTTAAATTATATAAATGTCTAACCACTATGCTGTACACCTGAAACTACTATAATATTGAATATCAACAATTGTAAAAAGTTTTAAAAAGATAATGAGAATCATAATATCTGCTTATGATTGCTTTCAACTTTTCCCTGTCACTAGGTCAACTGAACAATGACTATAGTACATACTTTACTATGGGCCAAGTTCTGGAGATATTGTAGTAAACAAGACACTACAGACCCTATATTCATGTAGCTGACAATCTAGCAGTGGAGGAAATGTTAAAGAAATACTTATACATATGATGAATGCCTAGATATAGAGTAGGGATTATTCATATTTAAGATGAGAAGACTGAAGC
Organism: Aselliscus stoliczkanus; assembly: GCA_033961575.1. Classification (NCBI taxonomy): domain Eukaryota; kingdom Metazoa; phylum Chordata; class Mammalia; order Chiroptera; family Hipposideridae; genus Aselliscus; species Aselliscus stoliczkanus. The sequence continues at coordinate 34,875,612 of CM066731.1, forward strand.
TCAGATTGGTAAAAAAGCCTCAAACAATGTTTTTGAAATAGTAAGTAGCACAGTAAGGCCTCAAACCTGGGTCTTTATATTTCTAGGCTAGGGCTCTGTCTATATTGTTACACTGCCTGGCGGCCTTTCTACCAATTGAGGGTTGAATATGGTGAATATAAATGAGGATGGGAAAAGATGAAATAGATTACAATTGATTCTGGAAGTGACTTTGAGTCCTTCCCTTTTTGATTTAAACCAATGGGGCTATTGTTTTAGGAAGAGGTTTTAAATGGGAGCTACAAATCATGTCTATACATTGTACTATGATTTACAGAAGTTCCTTTGCTTAGGATAACTATGGTCTTTTTTAGTTATGGAAACTAAAGATCTATCAGGACACCTGTGACTTTCCTTGGGGGGGGGGGTCACCTGTTGTTACTCCATCAGTAGATGTCTATGTTAAGTATCTACTATGATACCAATCCTTTGGCTTCCATCCCTTCTAGAATGGGAACTTTAGATGAAACTGTGAGTCTCAAAATTATAATATTGGCAAGGTCTTCGGGAGATGTTTATCCCCACAATGCTAGGAATGCTATCTTGTACTTGAACTATCTTTGAAGGTAAGGAAAAAATGGAAATGGCTGCTGATGCAGGTGCTGAAAATGTCTGACCAGTGGAGACTGGTTCTGAGGAGGACCTGGATGTCTACACATTTGAGTTCTGTGTGCCTGGGCCCTTTCTCTTCCTTCTTCTACCTGCTCGACAGAAGGCCCACTATGCGCTCAGCCTGGAAGACGGTGTTGGGAGGACTAGAGTGCAAAAGACAAAACATGGACATTGGGGAGCATAGTCTGGCTAGGTAATTGAGATCAAACATGAATTAGACAATACAAGTGGGCCTGAAGGAGTCCCGAGAGAGAAGAGGTTAATCTGGGCTGGAAGAACTGCAGAGCCTTCACTTTGGAAATGGGATTGGATCGAGCATTGTGAGATGTGATGGGTCTGAGTAGAGGAGCTGGAGGAGAGCAGCAAGCTGAGCAGGGCATGTGGCATCAGCAAAGGTGCAGAGGTGGAAGTGAGGAGGTCACAGTGAGGACACCCATCTGGTAAAGTAGAAGACGTGTCTTGGAGAGAATAGCATTCAGCGGGTATGGTATACTATACAGTGTCCTGGGCCACAATTCGGAAAACTGGGGTTCTGACACAAACTGTGGTCTGTGTTCTTACACAAGCCACACTCCCTTTGGGCTTTACTTTTTTCACGTGAACAATGAGATTGTTCCATTAGATGATCTCTGGGAGTCCCTTCCAGCTCTAGGAACTAAAATCCTTCAATCCTCAAATTTATTGGGGAAGAAAGGGTACATCTCCACTTCCAGCTAAAGGTCCCAAGGGAAACAGAGAGCCAATGCCATGAAAAACAAATAGAAAAGTATCCTATTATTTTTAGCACAGTTGGGACCTCTGTAAGTCCTTAAACCAAAAGGAAGAAGTCTGGGTGGTTTGATGTTAGATGCTGAGATTCACTATTATTTTACTTCCAGAATTCACTATCTAGAGTTGGTGGGGTTTGAGGAAATCTAGCCCACATGTCCATTTCTTTTCCCTTCTACTGCTTTTGATAGGAAAACATGCTTCACCAGTGACAGTCTGTAAAACTGATCATGCACATTTCTTTCTTCAGAACAACTTCCTCTTGAAGATGCTTCCTTACAAAAAAGGTACTTGCTGGTCACTGTGGCACCCTTCATTTAGTGCCTCAGAGCTGGGCCCTGCACAGGGCCTGACTTCGACAGCCAGTACTCAGAAGGATGGGACTCACCTGTGTCTCCAGGTAAATGAGTGGGACCATTGTGCAGGAGACATGGATACAGCCTATCTTCCACAGACATAATTCACACAGCAGATAGCCTTGTCTGAGTCTCAACACAGCCAGGGAAAACATGGCATGTTAAACAGGCTTTTATATAGCACAAGTATTTTGTAAAAAATACTATTTTGATCTAGATGTATTTCCCTCAAAGATAATACATACATAAGAAACTTGATTTTTGAAGACCAAATAAAAATAAGCACATATACATGCACTCATCTTTGACTTTGATTTTATTACTATACATAGGCATTTCTGTTTGATCATTTTTATCTTCTCCCGCCTCCCTGTAGCAAGTGTCTGCATTTTAAATTGCCAGCTGTTCTTAACAAGAAGCAGAATGACCAAGGGTCCTTTTACTGATAGTGTTTTATTAGATTTTAATTGCTAATATTATTACTTCCACCATTGAATCACATGAGATAAATCTTTCAAAGTTTGTGAGGTCCACAACCAATGTTTTGTCAAAGCTGGAAAACAACATCTTGTACTTGGATGTTTCAAGCAATAGATCACAGGGAGAGAAATAAAATGGCATTTATTAAAATTAAATTATCAGCTTACAAATAGTACATTTTTCTCCCAGTCTGGAAGATTTGGAAAGAAAACAAAAACCCTAGATGTGTATGTAGTAGGGGAAATGCTGCTGGTCAGTCTTAAGTAATACATATCAAAATTTTTAGAAATAAGATTTGTGTAGATAGTAAGAATATGAAATATTTAAAAAATTGAATGTAATGAGAAAAGATAAAAGATTAATTTTCTTCTCTAGCCATCTCTCAGTAAGTGAAGGGGAATAAAACAATATATAAAAACTGCATCTGAATATAAAACTTCAAGACAGCTAAACATTAGAAAACTCTACAACTGAATTAGTGAACAACAATCAGATCCAAAATAAACAACAAAAAAATTTTGAATCACTTCGATGTAGATTAACTCATCTCACACATTTTAAAATCTAAAACAATCCTACATAGTTGCTGACAGACAGTGTGGAAAGAAATATCACTTCAAAAATGATCACAGCAATTCACAATGACAGGGCGACTCCCATCATGGGAATTCACTTCATGCTGTGAAGTTACTTTTTATGGCACTTGGAGAATTATGATAAATTTTCCACTGTGACCACAACTAATCTCCCCACTTGAAAAATTATTAAATAAAATCTGTCTTCTTCCATAAGAGGAAATAACTGGCATTTTAAATGTGTGTATATCAAAAGGGACTGAGAGTAGCTCGCCTGGGAGACTGCTAAGGTTAAAAGAAGTTTTAACTGTTATGTTTAAGATGGAGCTAGGAAAGGCAAAAGAAAAAGATTAAATGATTAAAGTAAGGGTAACTGATTTACAAAAACACTAAAATCCAGAGGCAGTGTAATGATGGTGACCAGATAAATAGACAGAGACGTGGACTTCCAATCTGACTTTATGGGCTGTGCCCCAAGAATCACTCCTCCACTTGACTCTGCTTCCCTCAGGCAGGCTCCACTTCCACTTGGCCATGTCTCTTTACTTTCTCCCTCTCTCTTCTTTCCTGTCCCTTGTAGTCATAGTTACACTTTCTTAGCAGTCCTGTGTTTCTGTAAGAGACGTAGGCCTCTGGGGATTGACTTCTCCATTCCCCAAAGCTAAGCTTCCCTTTGGACTGATGCACTTGAGTGGGGTCACTTCTGCTAAATCTGACAGACACTATTATTGGTATTATCTTGTTTTGGGGGCTCGAATTGCACAGAGTAAAAGTCATGGTAGCGGGGTTCAACTCTGAAAACGGAAACAATGAAGGCACATAAGGAGAAAGGGTGAATGAGGAGAGGTGCCATATGGCTTGTTTAAGGATCTGCAAGTAGATGAAACACACAATACCTGAATACATACAGCAGGCAGACCCTGCGGAAGAACCCAGAGTTTGCACAACTGCCATATGCCTCCTATCTTTGCCCACTCAGAAATCTACCCTTACCCCTTCCAGGCCACTGACCAGCACTGACCAACATCACTCCCCATTCCATTCTCTCTACCCATATGCTCCAGATTTAAATGTAGTGACCCTAAGTGTGTTCAGCAATATATTCATCCCTCAATCAATGACTTTTTTTTCATTAGGAAAAATAAAATAGTAGATAGGGGTGAATCAGGGAAGTTATAAGGCTAGACATGTTATTCCAAAGTCTGGATAATAGAACTGTATTGTTTATCACTCTAGCAAAGTCCATTCTAAAAATATGCTCTCTCTACTTCCACAAAGCAACAAAGAAATGACTGCTTCTCCTGGTGGCTTCCTGATTCACCCTCTGGCTGTCTCCCCAGGCTCCCCAGTGATTAGTGCTTTGCCTGCTGTATTTCAATGACAGACTGACTTCACTGGAAGCACAGCATTGAGTGTCTTGAGTGGCTAAGATTTGGAATTAGGGGTTTGTTTCTTCTTCAATAGTTGGTATTAGGGGCTGGGAGATGGGGTTGAAGGAGACCTACTTAATAATTGCCAAGAAAAATCAGTATACATTTTTGAACAGCCCTATTATGAAAGAATAAATAAACAAATACCCATAGTGAAAAATCTTTAAATGAGGGATAATAAGTTGCATGTACTAAATCTGGGCAGAATCACTGATAAGAACACATTTGCTTGGGCGGTCCAGGAATTTATAATCTGATAGGAAAATCGGGGTCATTTGTCAAGGATAGAAATGAGATGATTTGGGGTGATAATCTTCATGCTCATCCAAAAAATATCCTCTAACAGCTAATAAACAGCTGTAACTAGACCACTAGAAGCTGCATCACCAATCTCTGTAGGTGCTGTGATGGGTTGAGAGGAGGATTGGCAGCTATTGCAGGTACAGTTCCTGGACCAGCCAGCAATAGCTGGACAGAAAAGGAGGTAGACAAAAGTGACTTTTCTCTTTCTAGGGCTCTAATCAGTACCTTTATGCCAGTGTTTCCAAACTAGGGTCATGAAAGGGACTCCATAAGTCAATTTCTAAAAATCATAGGAAAAATTACACCTTTACTGGTAAAATGGTACCCTGAGTAAATTAAATTGGCGATTTAATTTCTTTGCTCTGGTTAGAAGAATATCAACTTCATACAGTACCATTAATCGTCTGTTATATGTGGTTGTTATAAAATGTTGTGATTAACAAAATTTGAAAATAAATCATCAACAATTAACAAGTCTATCTATTTATACATTTTTCTCAACATGTTACAAAGCACATAAATAAAGATGAAAATACAAAGGCAATTTAGGGCTGGCCGAGTGGCGTGGCGGTTAAGCGCTGGTTTGGGAAGCCAGCGGCCCCGGTTCGGTCCCACATGTGAGGGCCAGTGACACTGCTCTCAAAAAAACAAAAACAAAACAAAGGCAACTTGATGGTATAATGATTGGGGGCCACTGGCCTTGAACATTCATGCTTTCAACAGTTTTCCTCATCCCTTCCTCATTATTCCATGACAATGGAGGTCGCGAATAGATCACTGTTCTGACTGTCTAGTTTCAGTTTTCTCCACTTGCCAGCATGAGGTTGAATGAAAGGTGTTCTGCTTTTTTAGAAAAGAACTAGGAGGACTTCCAGCTGCTCAAGCTGATGCAGAAAGGATCCCTTTCTCATAAAACATGTAGAAATGCTTAGAAAGTATGAATTTTAAAAACTGTGGTTTAATGCATAGCATAACTCACAAAAAGATAAAGGAAGGCAAGAAGAGAGAAAGAAAGGAAGGAAAGGAGGGAGGGAGTAAAAAGGAAAAGAGGAAGAAAAAGAAAGACAGAGAGACAGAAATCCCCAAATACCAGAAACAATTAGGGAATTTAAACTACAGCAGAAAGTAAAAGGTACTGCTGCAGTAATCCCTGGCCTCTGAAAAACCCTAAGCTGAGAACGCAACTGGGAGACTGTCTAGGACTTTGGAAACCCAGAGCTATCAAGTCAAAGTAAATATGGATTTGCTGTGCAGGTAAATCCACATTTCACTATCTCAGGGAAAAAGGACTCAGCGAAGATAGGCCATAATGAAATACTGCATGCCAAAACTTTATGTAATGATATATGACTTAAACCATATGTAGTTTAAGTTTAAAAGTCAATGGAAAGGCAGAAAATAGAGTGGCGGTTGCCATGAGCTAAGGGGAGAGGAGAATAGGGAGTTACTGTTTCATGGGCACATAGTTTCAGTTTCGCAAGTTCAAAAAGTTCTGGAGATGAGTGGTGGTGATGGTAGCACAACAATGTATTGTTGAACTGTACACCTAAAAATGGTTTAGATGGTAAATTTTATGTTATGTTTATATTTTACCACTATACAAAAATATTATATAAATATGCGGATCAATCTAAGTAAATATTGGCTTATAAAGTCATAAAATTAATTTACATATTTTTGGTAAAATGTGTAAATAGACAGATGTAAATGTTTTGAATGCCTTCTGAAGAGCAGAGAATGTGGGGGGCAGTTACAATGGAGACACCCGATAATCACACCTCAGGTGATCAAGGTCAACAACAACAATGATAAGTCATGTTGATAGCATGTACATGACAGCATTACATCTTGATATGATGTAATGAAAATGGCATTTTACCTTTGTGATCTTCCTCCCTAAAACCCATAACCTCAGTCTAACCCTGAAAAAAAAAAATCAGACAAATCACAGTCAAGGGGCATCTACAAAATAACTGACCAGTGCTCCTCAAAACTGTCCATGTCAGAAAAAAAAACAAGGAACGACTTAGATACTGTTAGTCCGGAGGTGCCTAGGGGAAAATGACAACTAAATGTAATGTGGTATCCTGGATGAGATCCTAAGCAAAAAAAAAAGAAAAAGTATATTAGGTAAAAACTAAGGAAATCTGAATAAATAATGAGTTTTAGTTAATAACCATGTATCGATATTGGTTAATTAATGATAACAAATGTCCCATGTTAATGTAAGGTTTTAAGAGGAAACTGGGTATGCAGTATTAAGGGAAATCTCTGAACTATCTTTGTAATTTTCCATAAATTTAAAACTTGTCTAAAGTAAGACATTTATTAGCAAAAACCTCAAAGGAAAGGGATAAATTGAGTTACAAATACAATGGAAGAGAAATACTATGAACTGAATGAATGGATTGGAGGAAAGCTGCAAAGAGAGATGAAGAGATGGAAAGTATCAAAGTGAGATTGAGAGACATGGGATACAGACTGAGATATTTATCTGATGAGGGCTGAAGAAGGAAAATATAGAATGAGCGAGAGGAGTATTTCAGGAGACAATAGTTTGTAACATTACAGAATTCAAAAAGAAAAAAAAAAAGAGTTCTCAGACTGAAGAAGCAAAATGACACAGAACAGGGAAAAATAAAAACAAAGATGCCCAGAACAAATGATAGTAAAAATGCAGATCATCAGAGATACAATTAGATTTCCCAAGAGCAACTATAGGAGCTAAAGGAAAATAGAGTCATACCTTCCAAATTCTGGAAGAAAATAACTGCCATCTATAATTCCACATACAACTAAGTATCATTCAAAGGTAACAAAATAAAGGCATTTTCAAATAAAACAGAGTTTATTACCCACAGAATTGTATTAAAAGAACTACTGTGGGTTCTACTTCAGGAAGAAGTTAACTGAACCAGAAGAAAGAATTAATAGTTAATAAAAATGTCAACGGAGCAGTCAGTTAGCTCAGGTGGCTAGAGCGCAGGCTCATAACACCAAGGTTGTTCGTTCGATTTCCACATGGGCCAAGGAGCTGCGCCCTCCACAACTAGATTGAAACTTGACTTGGTGCTGATGGGTCCTGGAAAAACACACTGCTCCCCAGTGTAATTAAAAAAAAAAATCAATAAACATGTTGGCAATTGAATAAGTGCTGGCTATAAATAACAATAACAGCTAAAATTCACTGAGCAGTTATTATGTGACAGGAACTAAACTAGGTCTTTTAATTACCATAATAAGCCTATAAGTGGATTCTATTAAAATCCCCATTATATATATGAAGATACTGGGGAATAACACTTAAACAATTTGAAAGATAACACAGCCAGTAAGTGGCAAAGTCAAAAAATAATAATAACCAAATAATAACAAATCCTGGGGTTTAGAAATAAAGCATAATTAAACACTAGTTCACAATAATATTATGAATATATATATATATATATATATATATATATATATATATATATGGTGGAGGGAATATATTGGAGAAATTTATGCTTACTATATTATTTAATTAAGACAAATACACCTGGGACATGTAGTAACCACTAAAAGAATAGGAAGGAAAATATGTTTCCAAATAGTGGAAGGAAAAATTGAGAGTGAAGGAAAATCCAATGACTCCAATAGAAAGGAAAAAAAGGAGAAAAAACAGAAAACAAAAATAACAACTTTAATAGAAAAAAATGTTAGAAAATTACTGAAATATAAGTAATTATGATAAAGATACACAGAACAAAGATCCCTGTTAACTAATACTGTGAGACTGATTATTTAAAAATCTAACTATATGCTGTTTACAACTGAATCAACTAAAACACAATGACCTAGATAAGTCAGAAGTAAAGGAATAGAAAAAAGAAAGAGTAATCAAAAGAGAGTTGGTTTCATGATATAAATATAAGGTAAAATAGACTTTCAGGGAAAAATCATTTCTAAGGATAAATGACTTTAGGCTCAACTATATAAAGCAACAAAGCCTCAAAGTATATAAAGCTAAGCTGAAAGAAATTCAAGGAGAAACTTACAAAATCACAATCCTAGTGGGAGATTTTAATATACTTCTCTCAAAAACAGATGGATCAAACAGATTAAAAAACTAGTGATGATACAGTAGTTTTGGACAGCACAATTAATAGATTGCTCTAATGAACATATGTATAACCCTATTCCTGGGAAAAGAAGGCTAAGCATTCTTTTCAAGCCAACACCACACATTTTAAAAAACTGACCATGTAGTAAGCCAAAATTATGTCTCAACGAATACCAAAAGACATGGTATTGTATAAACCATGTTTAACAATCACTATGCAACAAAATTGGACCTCAACCCAAAAATAATGCCATATTTTTTAACACTTAAAGAAAACTATAATAAAGAAGAAATCATAATGAAAATTCTAACATATTTAACTGCATGGCCCTTAAGGCACCATTTCAAAACTTGTGGAAAGCAGCTAAACCAGTGTTTAGAGAGAGAGATGTATAGCCTTAAATGTATACATTAGAAAACAAGAAGACTGAAAGTTAAGGGATTAAACACTTCAAGAAGATAAAAGGAGTAAAACAGAATAAACACAAATATAGAGAAAATGATACCATTTGTGTAATTCAAAATCACAAAAATTATATGATACTATTTTTGGATATACACACTTACTGAATAATGTTAAAACAATGAGAGCACTCATAACATTTATGAAGCATCTATTCAGTTTACAGCTGCAGAGGGAGAAGTGGATGGACTGTGAAGAGGTACAAAATAGGTTTCAACGTATTGGTAATTTTTATTTCTTGGAAACTAAGGATCTGAAACAAATATTTGAAATTACTAACATTTATGAAATAGGGGTGGAGGTTATATCAGTGTTTATTATTCTGTCCCTTTCCAAATATTTGAAGTATTTCCCAGTTTTAAAAAAAGAGCCAAAGAAAAACTTAAAGAGAAAACAGTAAGGATAAAGAAATGAGGCTTTCTACTTCTGTCAGTTGTAAGTAGAATCAGGAAAAGGAATAATACCAATAGTAATGAGGACCTTTTAGACTCAGTGAAAACGGCATATCCAACACTGGGCTCAAATTGGTACAGCGTGCTCTAGAATGCTAACTGCCATTGTTATTGCATCCTAAAATCGGAAAGCATCTATTCTCATCTGCACATCTATCTAAGAGGACTTGGATAAGAAATCTTATTTGATGCTACTTTATTTAAATCCTAAGCAAGAGGATTCACTGCTACTATCAATTATTTAGAAAAAAAATAAAACCGTATACATTTGTAATTAGTAAAATGAGGCTACTGTTATCGGATACTGTTGAAGTTTCTTCTTACTATAACCACTTTAAGCTTACCCCATCTCCCTGTATCCCAAATCACTTCTCCAACAAAGCTCCATTTGAATTCCAAGTCAGTGAGATGATCACCATCAGCAGCAGTATTACCACTACAGTTCCCATCAACATTATGTGCCATGGATTTTTCATCTTTGCACCTCTGATCAATGTTTGCTTACATTATATTTGATTCATACAACAGCCCTGCAAGCACATTGTCATCTGTTTTACTGATAAGGAACTGAAACCTAGATAGGTTTAGTGACCTGCCAGAGATGATAAGACATACCCTCAGAGGGCTGCCCTGAGAATTAAAACAGGTCATGTACCCGTAAAGCAACTGGCAGAGATATCCCATAAATATTTGTTCTCTACTCCCTTCTCCAAGGTGGTTCAATTGATGTTTTTTGATATATGGTTCAATTAATATTTGTTTATTATTGTAAATGAAAATATAGGATACAGGGTTCTTTTGGTATTATTTTGCATTTTTATCAAAAATCTATGCTTTGTAAGTTCAACCACTGTTTTTTTTTTCTTTGAACAACATACAGTAAAGTTCCAGAAAGGCAATCAGTTCAAAAATTCCTCTCACTCCTTATTTGTGCCCAATAATGACATTCGAATGATTTCATATGAAAGTATTCAACTATAAAAGAAATTCACATTTCCCTCCTTTAATAAAGGAGTAATTCCAATATGAAGCACTTCATAAAATATTTCTTCTAACATGCTGCCTGCAACAAGTGAATATGGGATGGCTAAATGGACATATGGTCTAGGGTGATGAGAACAGAAATGTAGCCTTTGAAACACTTTCTGACTTATATTTGCCCACACATATTAATCAAAGCAATAACAACAGTTTCAATTACATTTTAAATATATTTCTTTTAAAAGATGCCATTATTACAGAGAAAGAACAATAATATGAACATCAGTGGTCATCGTCCTCCGTTTTACATGCATGAGGCTCTTCTGAGAATACCTGGAAATTGTGGTGGTTTGACTACATTAAAAAATAGAAAGATTACTTAAGAATTCACTCAGCAGGATAAATTGTAAACAGTAAGCACTAAATTTGATTCTTTGTTTTCTCTCCCCTGTTTTTTTTTTTTTCTGTATTACAAATAATTTGTAGTAAATTATATTGCCTTCAACAGCTATTTCCTGTTTTTACTATTTTTTTCTTTAGGGGTATTATAAATCTTAGTATATACTATGCTACTAGGTTAATGACATTGGCAGAGAAAGCAAAATGGACAGAAAAACAACCCGAAACTCTATCCATCTTCGTGTCCTGTGAATGTTATTTTAATTTAGCATAACATTTATGAAGCACCTATTAAGTGCCCTTCTCTACAGCAGTGATGAGAGGATCAGAGGTATACTCATGGATGGTGTCTATACTAGGGTGATGGCTTGTGAGTTTGGGTCATCGGAACCAGCCACTGTTCTTTTATTATGGGGGCTACACTGCTGTGGGGATGGCCTTGACCAAGCTGCACTGTGCAATGGGATGACTTGAGAGAGATGAAGTCAGTCTTGAGAATATATCCTCTATCCCTATCCTTGTTTTGGCAATTAGCTCTAATAATAAGGTTTACAATTACTTATTACTGATGGTTTAGTGGGGGGCCAGATACTGTCTTAATTACTTCAAGTCATCCTATCAACTATTCAAGATAAATTATTCACATTGTAAAGAAGAGAACACTGAGGTTTAAATGGTCAATTTGTCCAACATAATACAGCTACTAAGTAGCATGGAAGGATTTGAATCGAAAGTACTCTAACACAGACTATGTGCTTACTCTGCGATCCATATTGTCTCTCATTCACCTGCAGATTTTGAGTTCTTTAAGGGTTAAGGAAGAAGGATTTAAAGGGTTGAAAATCCATGAGGTCTGGGTCACATCATACAACCTGAAGATGCTGGTATTCAGTGAGAACATGGGCTGAGCATCAGCTCATCGGTGATGGTTATTCAATATAAGGAGGGTATGAGCAGATCACAAATATATCTTATAACAGTCAACTTCTCTCATTACTTTATTTGCCCTGTCGTTTCCATCACACACCTAGTAGAAACTTTACTAGGTTTCTAGCACTTGATTTTGGATGTGCACAGGGTTGACGGGGCCTAAAAATGGATTTAAACTAAACCTTTATCTTCCAACACAATTTTTAAAATCCGGTCAACCATAAAGGTCCAATCAGCTGTTCATAGTACATTTTCTTCTTTATTTGCAGACCTCTGTTTTCAAATTTACTGGAAAAAAATCTATTGTAAGCTGGTAAACCACAGCGTTTGCAAAATGCAGCCTCAGCATGATACAGAGAAGTGTACAGCGAGAACCTCAACATCCTTGGAAACCCCATCTCTTTTTCTTTGGTATTTTAGCATAGAGAGGTGGAAGCTGGCTTGTCAGCCACATAGCAAGTAAAATTTGCCCAGTAACTTCAAAGTTGTGGTTTTTCAGGCTCGGTATAGCTGGGATTGCCCCACTAAATTTTCCTGAATCTCCATTCTACTCATCACACTTCTTTGCAGGTTAAAAGGATAACCTACTCAGTTATTTTTATTTTAGAAAGAAGTCCTATCCATGCAATCCCATGCTTTAAATCTTCAATGGCTCCCACTACCTATAGTACCAACTCCAAATTTCAGCTTTGCATTCAGTGCCCTTTACAAAGTTACCTTCACCTTTCATTTCATTCATGTTCCACCCCTCCTCAGTCACTTATTGCTCTAGAATCACAGAAACATCCTCCACTCTTCAAACTATGTACTTTTATGAGCTCTGATTTTGTTCTTTTTTTATCCCACCTCCCACTCTTTCAAGGCTTAGCTCAAATGTCTCTGTCCATGGGAAGCCTTGCTGCCTGACTTTGAGCTCCTTGATGGTAGGACTTGTGTTCTATTCATTTTATTTGCTTGAAAATAAGTGTGTTCAATATTTATTATTGAAATAAGAAATCTCCTTGTGAGCCAAGTTGTGAAATACCATGATGATACTATTTTAATGAGTTAGCCTACATTTTCCAGACAGCCCCACCCTAGACTTATATGAATCCCATTCTTTGGTGGGAGGAAATCCACTGGGGCTGTAAGGCTATCATTATTAAGTTTTCCCATATCCCTTCTTCTCCAAGATAAATAATACCATTTTTTTAAAGCTTCCGTTTCCTTTACCAACACCGCATTTCTTAACTTTCTAAAGCATATAGGCCAAATCAAAGCAGATGTGGGAGAGCAGGCTGAGCACGCCATGGATGAAGGGGCCCCATGAGACTCTTCCTCTCACAATATTCATTTGCCACCCCTCCAGACTCTGGCAGCCAGGAAGAAATTGGTCACGATGCTATTTGCCACTAGGCCTGGGTCTTGTCTACTTTTACACAGTAATAATATATTCTAACTAACTGGTAAAATAACAGCAATAATGCAATATAAGGCTCCAAAATGACTATGGAATCTCCTATGCCACATCACAACAAGTGATTCATTTTGAACAAATCTTACTTTATCTCATGGATATATTTGGAAGATCAATCTACCCACAGTTAGTCGTTTTACACATGCCAATGGGAATGTCTATGTTAGCTAACTGAGATATAAAGATGCTAAGTGCTTTTGTAAAACTTATAAATTGGTTCAAGCCTCAGGAAAAGTTCTCAGCAATTTCCACCTGAAAAAATATGTATCTGCCACAGGTCTTATGGTAAAATCAGACACTATATAGCTTGCCACTAGAGAAAATAGCACATCTAAATAAAAATTGAGAAGATCATCCTCAAAAGATCATGAGAAGAAGCCACAAATGCTTCATGACCAGAAACCTACTTTTGGAAGAGAGGGAGAGAGATTGAGAGAGAGAGAGAGAGAGAGAGAGAGAGAGAGAGAGAGAGAAAGAGAAAGAAAAGTATAAGCAAATACTTGAAGTTTCTAATCCCTCTACTGTTCTAGGTATTTGACTCACTAAACACAATTAGAAAAAGTCAAGACCAAAATGTGTTCAGAAAAACTAAAAGCATACAAGCATACAACCATCTACACATTAAAATTCAAATTAATAAAAATGAAATTTAATGTTGAGGGAAATTTTTTCTAAGATTTGAAACAAGTTAAATTCTTGGACAGTTCCACAAACAGATATATTAGTCCTTAAAGGTATTGAGGACTAGTGATTTTAATAGGATACCTTTCCCAGGGATATCAATCTCCCTTCCCATATTCACAAAATACTTGTGGAAGAAGAGCATCCAAAATGGGAGAAGGGAGAATTTGTGAAACGTTTTAAGATAAAAATCCCTTTTAGAATAGAGAAATTCTGCTGAATTCTGATTCATTTGGGGCCATAGAAAAACATGGCAGAGGGAGTCCTTAACATATGTCAAACATTTCCAATAATACTACATTCATTCTAATAAAATAGGCTGGGCCAGCCGAGTTGCCCGGTGGTTAAGAGCTGGCTTGGGATACCAGCAGCCCCGGTTCGGGTCCCACATACGAGGGCCAGTGACACTGCCCTGAAAAAAAGAAAGAAAGAAAGAAAATAGGCTTATATAATGTGGATAACAAGCTAGTTGTTGGGTAGAGTCTACCCTTGGGTAGGTGCAAATTCTCTTCAAGAAGAAATACAAGAATAATCTATCATGCCAATGAAGGAACCATTGCATGGTTCTATCTTGTCAATATTCTCAAAACTGCAAGGTCTCAAAGATAGCCTACAAAACCTAGAATGAAAACAAATCTAAGGCCATTTGTGCTCAGTTCCATGAAGTATATCTGATTGAGTATTCTTGGATTCTTCTTCAATTCTGCCAACACCAATAACACCCCAGGGCAGTGTTTCCCAAAGTACAAATCTATCTGTGGAAGACTCCCCGACCCCACCCAGAATGTTATTTGATGAATAAAGGAATTACCAACAGGGAGGTTCCAAAACTTATTTGACAAAAGGGGACTTTTCTCTTTTTCCCCTGAGGATGAGTGTTACTAGAAACAGATTAGGAATGCTGTTCCAGTAAAAAGCATTATAAAGTATGTAAGAATATCAGGCCAGGAGTTAGGCTGCCTGGATTTAAATTTTTACGTAATAGCTGTGTGACCTTGGGCAGGGTACTTAGCTTTTCTCTCTTCAGTTTCCTCTTCTGTAAAATGGATATAACAAGTGTATCTACTGCTTTGTGTTATTGTCTGGAAGAAAAGAGGACATGTACATAACGGAGTGCTTAGCATAATGTCTATAACAGTAATATTCCCGTAAATGTTAGTTTTTGGAACTGTTATTATACCCAAAGGTATGGCTGAACCAGGGTGGGGTGGAGTTCCATTCTAAGTGACATCTCCTTTTTAGGTCTGGGCTAGTCCCAAGTTGGCTTTAGGGCTATGCTGTCTCTAGCTCTACCCTTTAGGTTTCCATTTCACTGGAAGCTGCTCATTTTCCTTGCTCAGTTATTCTGGAGTGGACTTCCTGGGACTTTTACAAGAGAGGCTTGACCAGGGCCTGGGAGGAAACCCATTTTCTGGATGGATCCCCACCTCTAGGAGAGAACCCACTGCATTAGAAATGGCTGCTTAAAGCTCTAGCTTTACCAAAGCTTTGGGCCACGTTCTCTAGCATACTCTGGCCTGGATGGCTTGGTAACTCCTGCGTGACTCTTCCTACTTTCTACGTCTGCCCTGCTGTTCCTGTTAACAGAGTGCTTATGGTAATGGCAACACTAAGGATCTTTCTTTTCTTAGTTTCTTTTTTGGCTTAAAGATTTAATTGACATTTTTTAAGAGTGATAGTAACACTGGGAAAAAGCCATTGGGCAAGAAAATAGGTTCTGCCAACAATTATAATCTTTAATTTTTTTTTTTGGTTGTAATGTACAACTTAGATGAATATAATTCCAAAACATTGTCCCTAAAAATGATGGATTCCAAAGATGCAGAAATTTTTGCAGGCTGAGAGGTCAATGGAATTACTTAATAAGGATTAAATAAAGAGACTCAGAAATTGCTTGAGGAGATTTTACTGACTACAATAGCAAGATTTCCTTTGTGCAAATGCCAAATTTTAAAGCTCATTCAGGTATGTTTGAACAGAATTCCACTTGTATTTTCCAGTAGGTTTTTTTCTCTTAGACCTCTATTGGAAAACAGTCAATTTTAGTATTGTTTGATCTAATGATATGCCCAGAAAAAGTTCAAGCATGAGACAAGAAAAAAAAAAAAAAGATCTCTCCAAATGTCTCAATCTTAGCCCCGAATTGGCACCATTTCTCATGTTGTGTATCTGCACATAGCTATCCTTATTTAAAAATCAATTTTAATGTTCTGGCTTCTCCCCAGAATACCATAACTATAACTTAGTATAAACCTAGCTATATAGTTACTGGCTTTGACATTCCAAGTAGTTAAGTCTTTGAAAAATGATTTTTAGTTATGAAATATGGCATGATTATACTCAAATATATCTGGTAGCTACCTAAAAACTAAAGATTTAAGGTACAGCATTAAAACTATTTTCCCATTTTGTAATATTGTTCCACAATATAATTACCACAGTATTCCTCAAGTTAGACATCCATTTTGGGGTAGTCACTGCACCTATTTTTCAGTGGGATAAATATGATTCAGTTCTTGCAACTCAGTATCCCCAAAGCAGCATGGGCATTACCTAGAGAGCTGAAAGTGGGTAAACTGGTCCTTCAGGAGACATTTCTTTTCCTTTTTTGAGGAATTTTTGTCTTTATTACTTAAGTCATACATGACTATTATATAACAATCTAATGTTATATAAATATATGAGGTAAAAAGTGAGCATCTCTGCAATTCTATAAACCTTCTCTCCCCCTAACATCCCAAGACCATTACTGTCAACAACCTTCTCCTCATTTTTAATGATGTGCAGGACTGGAAGCTCTAAACTCTGCTGGGAATTCTTTATTGTTCCCCTACCACTTCTATTTATCGTTATAAAAGGCAGCTCAAATGTCACCTTTGTGAAGGCGCCCTGACCCAGCCAAGCCAAGCTGGTCCCTCCTTCACCAAAGTAATTTGTACATATTTCAGTGAAAGAACTTATAACAATGTCATTGTAATTTTTGAATTAAATGCTTCTTCCACTTTAAGGACTTCAAGGACCATTTCTCATTCCTCGGTAGTACAAGGTATCTAGCACACTGACATACAGTCAGTGCACAATAACTATTTGTTGAGTGAATGAGTGAAGGAGTATACAAATAAAATATTTTTCTAACATGTAGACTTTCAAGCTCCAGAATAATCACAATCAGGATGATCACAGTTAAAATTTCTCTAGAAAGATGTTTCAAATATATTCCACATTTCAACAACCAGGTACTACTGTTAATTCTATTTTCTTTTTTTTTTTTTTTTTTTTTTTGCTTTGTGAAGGCCTGAAAACTCAAATTCTAACTTCACAGAAAATAGTAAAGTTGGAAGAGATTTGGGATGGATGGCGGTTTATTTTTTAATGCCAAATGAACATTTTGAAGCATAACATCTTTGGCCATAGGTTTTGTCCACTGATACCAGACCATTCCAGGAAATGACAGTTCAAATAAACAGTTTCAAGTCCAGTAAGCCACAAATACAAAAACAGTATTCAATAGCATTTCACAGCAAATAACCTTCTGTTGACAGTCTTTCAGGAATGACTGATTATATTTGCAAAGTACAAACATTTCTTCTGTTAGATTAATTGAATATAGTTTTAGCTGATGGCTTAGGCAAAAGAGTGAATCTATAAGCATAGTGAAAGAAAAGAACAAAGGAGACGAGTTAAGAGGATGAATCTTAGAACAATATTTCTAAGTATCAGAAAGCCCCACTTAGGGCCAGCCAAATGGCTCAGTTGGTTAAGAGCTCGCTCAAGAGTGCGAGCTGAACTCTGAGCAACAGCGGTTCGAGGCCAGCCCGAGCTGAGTTGCCGTTGAGCTGCCAACAGGTGGCAGGATGGCTCAGCTAAAAAAAAAAAAAAAAAAAGCCCCACTGGACCAACACTTCAAATTAACAAGACCCACTGAGGGACCTTGATAAGCATGCTGTATGACATACCATCCAAGGAACAGCAGCCAAAAGGAGTATCATTTTGTTGGAAAAAGAGGTTGCCACAAGGCTTTTCATATTTCACAAATTAAACAGTTTGGGATCAATGTAATTAAGTAATATAATATGAACCCATTTCTTGACCTCTAGCACAAAGTCCTATTTCTTATGTAAGTATATCAGCAATTGTCATATCGAACTCATATGCCACATGTTGGACCCAGTTCTTCATATTAAAACACATATGCAATCTATAAATAGAAATCCATAATGTAATTTTACATTTAAAGTTAACGAGTAAGACTCAAAAAGTGCAATCACAGGAAATGAACAGTGGAGACTGCGAATTCAAACTTAAGCAGGAAGTGAGCAAGAGCAATTTAGACTCTTGAAAATGGAAAAAAGTGAAGGAGTCACTAGATTTCCATCATACCAGGGATGGTGAATTAAATAGTAAAGGGAAAGGATATATAGGGATACCATAGCAGCTAGCCCTAGAGTTATATCGGTATAAATAACATATTAAGTTCAGAGGCAAAGTAAACACTAGTGGGGGTGGGGTTAAAAATTATCACCCTCCCTTACATAAAAAATATGGTACTGTCAGAGTCATGTTTATTGAATAATCAAAGTTAACATTTATTGAGTACTTGGGTTAGTCAGGCACTGTTCTAATTGCATTATGTGAATATACTAGTTAATTTTCAAAGCAACCCTATGAAATAGGAACTATTATTATTCCATGTCACAGATGAAAAAACTGAGGCACAGATAGGCAAAGTACCTTGTTTAAGGGCACAACTAGCTAGCAAGTTGTCTAGCTGGGATTTGAACCCAGACAGTCTGCCATGCATGCTGCCTCTTAACACCTACTCAAAAGAAATATTACTCTTTATTTTAGAGTTTTATCCATATGTTTACATAGGTTTTCAGAAATCTCTAAGAATTAAGCCCTGAATTGAAGGAGGCTGATTACTGGCTACCAAAAGCAAGTAAGTCAGTGTACTTTCAGAGCTGGAAAAAATACATGGTGTTTGACATTTATCCATGCAATTGAATTCAACTCAATTAATAGTGATTTAGAGTTCCATGCTGAGTATTAAAGAAGTAAGATTCAAAGCTTAGAGAAGACACAATTTTTATTCACATTTAAAGCAGACAAAATACTCTAGAAGCTTACAGTTGAATACTGATGAAGAAAATGAAGCTCAGAGAGTTAAAAATGACCTGTCTGAGGCCAAAAAAAAGAAAAAGAAAAAAGAAAAAAAAAGTAGTTTGTGGCACACAGTGACCTAAAATCCAATTCAGACAGGTCCAGTTTTCTCTGCACTCTACCACTAGGCTTCCAATCAGGCTGATTGAACAAACTGAAATAAAATTAACTTCCAAATTACTTTCGTATATCTTAGAGTGAGGGAAATGTTTTGATATGTGCCTGCCTCATCTCTACCACCCAATTCATTCCAGAATGAATACTTAGAGACAGAGAGAACAGATAGTCAAGGGAATATTTTTTAAGGGAAGGGCGGGAAGAGAATTCACATATAGAGTCTCCCAGATCTTCTCTGAAGGAATGCATGTTTTTCAGTTTTATGTGCTGCACAATTTATCTCTCTCAAATCTTACCCAATTCTAAAAGCAGACTTTGAAGTTACGTCTGTATTGATAACTATGTGTATAGGTACATGTGTACACCTCCCACTCTATTCTAAGTGACTTAAGAACAGAGAACCAGCTTTAAACCTCTCTGTATGCCTAGCTTTTACAAAATGCTTTCACATAGTAGGTGCTCAGTTTGGTAATAATGTTGAAGGCATAAGTATATACAATGTAAGTCTTCCAGTTAGATTTCTTTCAAAATAAGACCCTGTATTCATGTCTCTTAGAGTTTTTTTATTGGTTTATTTTATAGGGACAATTTTATGCCCTCCTCACCCCTGATCTTCCAGGGGACATTGAGCAATGTCTAGAGACAATTTTGGTTGTCACAACTTGGGGAGAGACGGTACTACAGATATCTAGTAGGTAGGGGCCAGAGATGCTGCTAATCATGACAATGCACAGACTCCATGACAAAAAATTATCCAGCTCAAATGTCAATATTGTCAAGTTTGGAAGACCTGGCCTATTTTAGAAGTAAAAAAAAAAAAAAGAAGAAGAATAAAAGAAAGAAAGAAAGAAAGAGTACAACCACCTTTCCATTTCTCTATTTTTAAAACACAAGTAAGACATAAATCAAAATGGTACACCAAAAATTTTTTCTAAGCAAGACAATTTAGGCAATCTATTTTAAGATAAACAATTATTTAATTGCTACAAGATTAGACGGGTTCATTAAAAGCTGAAGGAAAAGCATAAATTTAAACACATATGTACTTAAGTAAGCAAAGGAAAGCCTTCACAAAAGAGGCTATTTTGATCTTTACTACATCTGAAACTGAGATTACTCTACAGTAATCAAATGACACATTCTGTTGATGAGACATTTTAAAACCACCACTTGTCTTCTGATTCAGACATACAGCTCTCATTTCAGATTGTTTCATTATTTCTAACCTCACTCAAAATCCACCTATTGGACAAGAATACAAAGAGGAAATAGATTTTTTTTATTTACAAATAAGGTCATCAAAATAAACTGCTTTCACTACTAGCGCTGCCCTTTTATGCCTGCCTGTCTTCCCCATGTCTAGATTTACCTGGAAGGTACAATATTTAAACCTGGATTCCTTATTGTGACTAAAGGAATCATTCCTTCAGTCCCATGTTGCTCTTCTGTCATGAAAAGACAACTGTAGTAAAGCTATCCTAACAGTCTGATAATATCTTTAAGATGAACACAGAATCCAAAAAAGTTGAAGAGGAAGGAACACTTCCAAACTCATCTATGAAGCCAGCATTACCCTGATAACAAAACTGGACAAAGGTATTACAGAAAAAGAAACTTATAGGTCAATATCCTTGATAGACATAGATGCAAAAATTCTCAACAAAATAGTAGGAAACTGGATTCAACAATACCTTAAAGGGATTATACACCATGACCAAGATGAATTCATCCCAGTGTGGCAACAATGGTTCAACATCCATAAATCAATCACTGTGATATATCACATTAACAGAATAAAAGATAAAAACCATATGATCATCACAATAGACACAGAAAAAAACATGTGATAAAATTCAGCATCCTTTTATGATAAAAACTCCCAACAAAGCGGGTATAGAAGGAACATATCTCAACATAATAAAGGCCATATATGACAAGCCCAGCTAATATCATACTCAATCGTGAGAAACTGAAAGCATTTCCTCTAAGATCAGGAACAGAACAAGGATGCCCACTGTTGCCATTTCTATTCAACATGTTATTGGAAGTCCTAGCCGCAGCAATCAGACAAGAAAAAGAAATAAAAGGCATACAAACTGGAAAGGAAGAAGTAAAACTTCTTCATTATTTGCAGATGATATTATAATATATATATATATATATATATATATATATATATATATATATATATATGAAGATTCCACCAAAAAGCTATTAAATCTGATAAATGAATTCAGTAAAATGGCAGGATACAAGTTAATATTCAGAAATTGGCTGCATTTTTATACACCAATAACAAACTATCAGAAAGAGATATTAGGGAAACAATCCCATTTACAACTGCATCAAAAAAGTGAATAAACAAAACAAAACAGAAACAGAACTGTAAATATAAAGAACAATTTGATAGTTGCCAATGGGGAAGAGGGTTGGGAGGATAAACAACACAATTAAAAAAAAGGATGAACAAGGAAAAGAAAGTAAGGGGAGCTGCTGATTTTTCTTTGCATTTGGTAAGAGTTTCTTTATATAATCCCTAGCTGCTGTAATTGCAGTTGCTATGGTTTTATTTGCTTGTTTGTTTTCCCCAGTGGCTGATCATATTGGATACTTTCGCTGTCTGGAGGACACTTGAATAAAAATTTCTTTCTTTAAGGGGTCAAATTAGTTCTTTTCTGGGAATGAACTGACAAAAAACAAACCTCAGGAGAATCTTTGAAAATACAACAATAACTAATCAGTTGAGCATTTTGTGTGTCGTTAAACATGTCAGTACTGAGACCCTCATACATTGGTTAACAACTTTCTAAATATTTACCAAGATCTTTGATAAGTGAGAGTGCTTCCCATGATATAAAGGCTCCACCACCGTCATCCATGGCACCCTGCCCAACATCCCAGCTGTCCAGATGTCCACTGACCAGTACAACCTGGAGCAAATAAAAAAAGAGAAAATAAATAAAACCAGGCAGAAATGACATCAAAGAGGAAGATTCATAGGCATTCCAAATACAGAAATGAAACTTCAATATTTTCTTTTCTAATTTTATGCCTTAAAGGATCTGTGTCATTACTAGTGGGAAACTTAGTATTGTGGCTTTACATATAAGGGTAAGGTCATGATAATAGTAATAAAAGTTCTCACCTTATACTTTTCTTTATTAGTATAATTTTGAATTATTAAAAAATGGTTTATTACTGACAGATGTTTCAAAACTTTATTATGACATAAAAACAGAGCTCAAAACATCAACCATATTGTAAACTGTCCCAAATTCTAGCAGACACATAATAAACATATGTTGAATTGAATTCAAGTGGAAAAATAAAAATAATTTATTTTAAAAAATATGATTTGCTTTGTGCATTATAAATCACTTTGGTGTTGAATAAATAAATTGCTGGAGTTACAAACCAGATTCTAATCAACAGAACTTATAAGAAATCTTTTAATTTACATTAGTCTGAAATAAATCTATAGATTATAAGTTTTAAATCATAATAGCTTTAAATATTTTTCAAGAATCATTAGAAGTCTCTCCAGGAAAATAAGAAAAATATTTCAACAGAACTAAATTTTATGGACATATTTTAAGCAAGCTTAAATCTAAGTAAAATAGGATATCCACATGGAAGAATGTATCCTCATGTCTATATCATACACTATATAAATATCAAGTCAGGTGAATTATAAATCTAAAGATGTTAGAGGAAAGCATATAACAGCTTTGTCAACTTAGAGTAGGCAAATATTTCTTGAACTGGACAAAAAAAGTACAAACCATAAAGAAAGTAATAAGTCGGACTTTTAAAATATTAGGAATACTTGTTCATCAAAAGACCCCATTGCAAGAGTGAAAAGGCAACCCACAGAGGAGAAAATATTTCCAATACATATATGCAACAAAGGATCCATATCCAGATTATATAGAATTCCTATGAAACAGTAACCAAAAGAGAGTAATCTGATAAAAAATGGACAAAATACTTGAACTGACAATTCACAAAAATAGATAAACAAGTTACTAATAACCATATGAAAAGGCGCTCAGTTTCACTGTCATCAAGGAAATATAAATTAAACCACATTCAATACATATCCACTGGAATGGCCAAAAGGAAAAAGACAAAAAATGCCAAGTATTAGAGTGGAGGTAGAACAACTGGAACCCTCATACATTGCTGGTGTAAGTACATACCATCAGTCCGCAAAAGTGGCTTATCGACTAAATCTGACCGTATGCACCCTGTGACCTAGTAATTCCACTCCTAATTATATATCCAACAGAAATGTATGTGTGTATACATATTTAACCAAAAGAGATGGACTAGAATATTCTTAGAATATTCATAATAGTCCCTATCCCCCTCTCAAAAAGGAAACTTTAAATGCCTGTTAATAGCAGAATGAATAAATCGTATTGTATCGATCAATGCAACATTGCACAGCACTAAGAATGAACAAACACATGATCAATATAGATGAATCTCATAAACGTAATGAAGAATGAAGCCAGACCCAAAACAATACACCGTGTATAATTCCATTTGTATAAAATATAAAAACAAGCAAAACAGGAGAGTGGTTACCCATGGAGAGAACACTTAGTGACAGGAAGGGGGCACAAGGAGAACTTCTGGGGTGCTGGTCATGTTCTGGTTCCTGATCTGGGTACTGGTTGCACAGGAGTGTCGTGTCGATTTGTAAAAGTTAATTTTGTTGTACACTTAATTACTTTCTCCTAGAATATTACACCTCAATAGAAAGTTTTTTAAAAAGTTCAACAGATTGATGTCAATGTACAACATGTAGCCAGAAAAATCAAAGTTAGACAAATCTTGATGATTAATATGAAAATACCCATGATTTCAGGAGAGCAGAATTTTGGTATGAAATATCAGAGTGACCCCTTGCATTGCCTGCTTCTCCGAGCAGCTGCAGGATCTCCCATTGATTCTGTGTACACAGACAGACCCAGCCTAGTATGACTTCATGTATTCACAAACAAGTACAATGCCCCAGACTAACAAATGGCCCTGTAATGAACACACATGGATTGTTTCTAAGGAAAATAAGAAAAAAAGAAAGAAAACATATTGCAACAGCAGGAAACTGATTCAGAAAGTGGTGTAATGCTACGTGGAATGAACAAGTCAATTAGTGAACATTCTCACCACCCTCAGAACCATTTTCCCAATGAAGTTAAGGTGCCAGTGGATAAGAAGTATTAAAATGTGTTTTAATAAGCTTTTTCTCAGATAACAAGTATGAGTAATTAAATCAAGGCAGCTATTATTTAATCTTTCAGACTTCCTTTAGAATAACTGAGGTTGTGTTACAATCATATTTCTTTATGTTTTTGGAAATGTCTCCATTCTCCAATCCAGAATTATTACTTAAACTAATAGTTAAAAGATGGAGAAAATGGTTTTGAATAATAAGAAATTAAAGGATATCCCATAGGACAAGGTTTTTGCACAGTGCTATGGAAGAATGATTACAAACCATTTGGATTATAAGAGCTTGTTTTAATATTTTTTTTAATTAGAAAAAATTGGGCACCGCCATGAGATAGTAGTTGTAATTTCAATATTAATTGATTTAAAAACTACATAATGACAAAAAGCTGCTTCTAGTTCAGTAGAATTTGTAATGAAGTTGAATTTTTCTAACCATAAGAGCTTCTACATATACTTAAAAAATACTAGTGTATGAGGTTTCGTTTAACATGATGTCTGGCTAGTGTGACTTAACGCAGCCTCACAAAGGATAACATAGCATATAAACTCACCATGCCTTAAGTCAGGGTCAGGCAGAAATGAACATTAATTATAGTACATTTGGATCTGATTTAAGCAACCAAAACAATAAAAGATTTTCAAAGATATAGTAAACTCAAGTCCATGAAAAAGAATCACCTGATAAAAGACATGAAAATGCACAGTCCCTTCACTGTTTCTCTTGCAGGATGTGGAGGCTCTAGAGTAATAAAATGGCCTAGAACCAACAGAGAAATGGAACACCCACTCATCTACCCTGTTTCCCCCAAATAAGACCTAGCCAGAAAATAAGCCATAGTGTGATTTTAGGTACCAAAATATGGCACCTTGGCATACTGAATATTTTAAGCTGAAGGAGTTTGTGGAAAAGGCACCCTTCTCCCTGAAACAGGTAATAAAACTCTCATGTGAGGGGTACGTGCCCTCCATATCCTGGAGGAATCATGCTAGGGCTTATTCTCTGGCTAGGTCTTATTTTCAGGGAAACAAGGTACCTGCCTCATTTATCCCTCTCTGAGGCAGGAGTGCACTGACCAGCCTCACAGGAAGTGCGTTCTTATGAAAACAAACTAACGCAAGATCCTGGAGTAAACTTCATGATCTTTGCCATTCGTGCATGCATTTATTCAACAATTTTTACTGAGCTCCTACCATGTGTTAGAGATACAGAAATGAACTAAACAAGCAAATATTTTGCCTTAATGAAATTTACATTCTGGTGAGGGACACTTTTTTTTTTATTCTATTTATTTATTCTGGACAATAAATAGAATGTAATGATAGTTTTAAATGACGTTAAAATGAAAAATGCAGAGAAACAGGATTGAGAATGGAGAAATCAGTCTGTTTTCTTTCTCTTAAAATGTATTGTAGATAGCCACAGGAGAATGTTGTCCCCAATTCAACAATGAGAGAAACCTGGATAATTTGTATAATCATAACTTCCATTCAACCCATCAGAAATCTGAGATTATAATCCAACCAGAGGAACTAAATTACAGAAGATAACAAGTTCATTTAACAAGAGATGGAACGCATGAATTAGTCTGCCTTTAGCAGTGACAATGAGGTAATAGTCATAAAAGCAGGAATGAAGTAGACAACTAAAATGTTAACAATTCTTAAACAGTGGGTTCACATGAGAGTTTAGAATCCCTGGGGAGCTCCCATATAAGGGCCCTAGGTACACTTTTTCCAGATCTTTTCCATACGTCTCCATCAGATGCACACAAGAAATATCAGAAGCAGGGCAGAAGGCCTGCAAGAGCCTGCCTCAGTGGAGCAGGAGTGAAGATGGTGACCAGTGCTGTTGGGAGGCAAGCAGCATACATACCTGCTTCTGGGACCCTTCTCTCACAGGAAACAGAAGCCATTTGCCCCTAAAGGAGAAGCAGAAAACTGCACTGCAAAGCAGTCCCAGGCAAAAGTCGGTGACTACAGGAAAAGGGGTAGAAAATGGTACTCCCACCCTGCAGTGACACTAGGAAAAACACATGTGCCTCTGGGGAGAGCTCTGCTCACACCCAGAATCCTGCACCGATGAAAAGCAAAGTTCTGCAGCCCCTGGATGAAGAGCAGAATATTCAATCCCATAACACATGACAGAATTTGGCTTTCACAGGAGGAGGAGCAAAAATGTTGAGAAAGCCCCACCCTTGAGCTCAGCACACAGAGCCTGGTTAAGACTGAGGGGCAAGAGAATCAAGAAACAACCCTGTCCCCACCAGAAGCGTCCAGGAAGTAACAAGCAGAGCAGTAACAGTTCACAGCCAAGGGGAGAACAAGAGCACAGAGACAACTGCTGTGATGTGGACATACAGAGCCTGCTGAAAGCAAGACACTGATAAAACTCCTCCCACAACCCAACCCCTATACTAAAAATGGAGTAGCAGCAGCCCACTGCTGAAGAAATTTGAGATCTGTGAACACTAAAGGTAAGAACAGAAATAATAAAATCAAAACCTAGCTCAAATCTGAATACATAAACTTAATGGATGGCTTGACAGAAGAAGGGGCATTCTCATTTTGGAACACACATACTATTCACTTTCTGCTCAACTGCTCCCTTCCAAATGAAATCCAACATCCAATAAAAAATTCTGAGGTATAAAATAGCAAGAAAGAAACAAACAAACAAATCCATTGTTAGAAAATAGAGTATTCAACAGAACCAGATGGTCCAGATATTTAAACTATCAGACAAGGACTTAAAAAAATCTATGATTAATATGTTAAAGGATCTAGTAAAAAAGATGGGGAACCTCATTGGAGGGTGGAAACTATATTGAAAAAGTCAAATGGAAATACTGAAAGTGAAAAATGCAATTATTTATAGATGTACTGAATGTTTAATTGAAGTCAAAAATGAAAACTTTTCAAAGAGAATAAAGACAAATACTTTTATATCTTTGGGAGGATGAAAAGATTTCTTAAACAAAATATAAACAATGCAAATAATGAAGAAAAGATACATAAATTAAATTATAAAAATTAGAGAGTTTATTCATCAAGAGAAATCTTAGAATGAGAGTTGTTATAAACTGGGAGAAGAAAAAAATTGGGAGAAGATATTTAATATATATGTATAATATATATCCACATATTTTAATATTCAAAAATGGTGTATATTCAAAATACTATATAAAGAATTCCTAGGGATGGCCAGATAGTTCAGTTGGTAAGAGCGCGAGTTCTGAACAACAGCTGCTGGTTCGAGTCCCACATGGGCCAGTAAGCTGTGCCAGTAAACTGCACCCTCTACAGCTAAGGTTGTGCACAATGATTCGACCTGGAGCTGGGCTACCATGAGTGGCCAGCAACCAGAGTGAGCTGCTGTAGGTTGCTGTGGGCTTGTGTGTGCTGCTGTGAGCTACCGTGGGCTGCCATGAGAGGCCAGTGGCCAGCATATGTGGCCTGCATGCAGCCAGCATGAGCGGCCAGCACTCAGCGTGAGTGGCCAGCAGCTGGTGTGAGCTGCTGTGAGCAGCCGGCCAACATCCAGCGATTGACTGCCTCCACCGGGTAGAGTGCAATGATCATAATACCAACATGGGCCAGTGAGCTGCATCCTCCACAACTAGACCGAGAACAATGACTTGGAAGTGGAGGGGAGGGGAGAGAATTCCTACTAATCAAAAAGAAACAAACAAGCAACTCAAAGGCAAAGAAAAAAAAGGCATAAATAAGGATTTCTGATCAGGGTGGCAGAGTAGGTGAATGTTGTGCTCACCTCCTCTCAGGACCACATCAATTACAAATAAACCGCAGAACAACCATCAATGAGTATCTCCTGAAGTCTAGCTGAACCTAAGCCCTACAATTACAGACACAAAGAATAAGCCACCTCAAGACTGGTAGGAGGGACAGAGACCTGAAATGGGCTGGTCCCACACCCACATGTGAACATTAGAAATCGGGAGATAACTCAGCTGCAGAGATCACCCCAGGAAGGGCGAGGGGGTGGGGTCCCAGTCCCCATCAAAATCCCTAGTCCAGGATTCCAGTGCCAGGGAGAGAAATCCCCAAATTTTCTGGCTGTGAAAACCAGCAGATTGTGGCTGAGTGAGCTGGAGGGTGGCTGCAGTCCTAGGTGCTTTTCTTAAAAAGCCTGTGCTCAGACTTACTGACAGACACACTTTCTCTGAGCTCCAGTGCTGGGGCAGCAGCTCAAAAGGTGCCAGGGACATACAGGGAGGATGTGAATTGTCCAGCTTCAGGGTGAGGGCTGGAAGGGCTGCTTTCTTCCAGAGGGAGGAGCTGGCAGAGACTGCTGGGTTTTTTTGTTGAGCCTTCCCCCTCTCCAGGCTGGCAGATGCAGGCAGGTCCCATATTTGAGTCTCCATCAAACTGGCTACCACCTTTTGTCTGCCCTGCCCTAGTGATTCTCTGGAATTCTGCCCCACCCAATTTTCAGGCATTCCCAAGCAGCTTCCAGTGGCTTTTCTGTACAAACAACCTGTTTTAGCTCATGCTATGAGTTTTTATAAAATCCCTCAAAGTTTCATCCAAACAAGCAGCATCTGGCTTCGGTGACTCCTGCATCTCTAGCTGAGCCACCCTAAGCCCAGCACAAGAGACATCCAGCCTTGGTTCACAGAATGGCCTCTTGAGGCACTTCCAAGCCCAGTGCAGGTGGAAGCCACCTGCATATTGCCTTGTGACTCGTACAAGGTGGCCCAAGGCAGGGCACCGGATGGAGCTAAACTTGGCCTGAGGCAGGTCCCTTCTCAGGAGGCTCCAGGATAGCATGCCTGATGGTCAGCTTCAAACAAAGCCAGACCATCACCTGGCCACCTCTAAGGAGGACACACCAAAAGGGCAGACTGGGCAGGCACCAGAGCACCACTAAAGTGAATCCTGCTCTGTAGGGTCAGCCCCTGCACAACAATTCCTGCACTGTAGTGACAGCCAGTCCTCAGAACCAATCATCCTGAGGGTCAATCCCTCACTGATGTGCAAGAGTAACCAAGGCTCAAGTATAACAGAAGGGCACACATAATTCACACAAGGGTCATACTGGGTGCACCCAGCTCTGGTGACCAGAGAGACTGCACACTGGGCCCCACATGACACCTACTACATAGGGCTACTCTACTAAGACTGGAATCATAGCAGCCCTACTAATAATTAGAAACAAACACAGGTTGACAGACAAAATAGGGAGACAAAGAAACATTTCCCAAATAAAAGAACAGAATTAAGCTCCAGAAAAAGAAATAAACAAAATAGAGACAAGCAATCTATTAGATGCAGAGTTCAAAATACTGGTTAATAAGTGATCTAATGGAGAATTTCAACAAAGGGATGGGAAACATAAAAATGGAGATATAAAACATAAAAAAGAACCTGACAGAAATAAAGAATACAATAACTGAAATGAAGAATACATTACAGGGAATTAACACAAGATTAGATGAAGCAAAGGACTGAATTAGTGATGTGGAAAATAAGATAGTAGAAAATATCTAATGAGTACAGCAAAAAGAAAACAAAAATTTTAAATGAGGATAGTTTAAGGGACCTCTGGGACAACATCAAGCATGTGAACATTCACATCATAGGGATATCAAAAGAAGAGAAAGAGCAAGAAATTGAAAACCTATTCGAATAAATAATGACAGAAAACTTTCCTGACCTGGCAAAGAAAATAGATATACAAGCCTAGGAAGTGCAGAAAGTCCCAAACAAGATGAACACAAAGAGGCCAACACCAAGACACATCACAATTAAAAGGCCAAAAAATAAAGACAAAGAGAGAATCAGAAAAGCAGCAAGAGAAAAGAAATTAGTTACCTACAAGGCTTTCATAAGACTGTCAGCTAACTTCTCAACAGAAATTTTTCAGGCTAGAAGGATTGGCAGGAAATTTTCAAAGTGATATAAAGCAAGGAACCACAAACAAGATTACTCACCCGGCAAAGCTATCATTTAGAATCAAAGGAGAGATAAAGACATTCACAGATAAGAAAAGCCTAAAGGAGTTCATCACTACCAAACCAGTATTACAAGGAATCTTAGAGGGACTTCTTTAAGACAAAAAGAAAAAGATCAAAAACATGAAAAATAAGGGTCCGGGTGAGTGGCTCATTGGTTGAGAGTTGGCTTGGGAGCATGAGCTCTGAGCAGCAGGGCCAGCGATTTGGATCACACATGGACCAGTGATGCTTTGCCCTCTACAGCTAAGATAGTGAACAACTGCTCGACCTGGAGTTGGGCTGCCCGTGAGTTGCCGGGGATGGCGTAGCTGCAGTGGGGCTGCAATAAGCTACCATGAATAGCCAGCAGCCAGTGTGAGTGGCCAGCAGCCAGCATGAGCTGCCTTGAGTGGCCATCCAATGGCCATCGCCTGATTGCGTCAGCCATCAGAGTGCAATTATCACAATACCAACATGGGCCAGTGAAGCGACGTCCTCCACAATTAGACTGAAGAACAAAAGGACAGCAACCTGTATGTTCCCCTTCCCCGATTCCCCAATGCTATTCCCTCCCCCCCAATAAAATCTTTAAACAAGCAAAACGAATAATAAAATGGCAATAACTACATATCTATCAACAGTTAGTTTTTTTTAAATATTTTTATTTAAAAATATAGCTAGCATACAACTTTCTATCAGTTTCAGATGTACACCATAGTTATTCAACAGTTGTATACCTAAAGACATGATCACTATTAGTCCAGCAACCATTTGACACTGTACTATGGTATCATAATATTATTGATGATATTTCCCTTGCTGTACGTTACATCCCTATGACTTATTTGTTTTATACCTGGAAAGTTGAACCTCTTGTTCCCCTTCACCTTTTCCTCCCTTTTTAAATTTTTTTATTATAGTTAACATCTGATATTATTTTATATTAATTTCAGGTGTAAAGCACAGTGGTTAAACATTTGTAAAATTTAAGAAGCGAGTTCTAACTAGTCTACTACCCACCTGGCACTATGCACAGTTATTACCATATTATTGACTATATTCCCTATACTTTATTTTACATCCTCATGACTATTTTGTATCTATCAATTTGTAGTTTTAATCCCTTCACTTCTTTACCCTGTCCCCAACTCCCCTCCCATCTATCATCCTGATAAATCTAGTACCCATCTGACACCCTACATAGTTATTACAATATTACTGACTGTATTCTTTATGCTGTACCCTACATCCCCATAACTGCTTTGTAACAACCAATTTGTACTTTTTTATCCCTTCCCCTTTTTTTTACCCATCCTGCAACCCCACTCCCATCTGGCAACTATCAAAATGTTCTCAGTATCTATGAGTGCATTTCTGTTTTGTTTATTTGTTTATTTTGTTCTTTAGATCCCACATATAAGCAAAATCATATTACACCTGTCTTTCTCTGTCTGACATACTCCACTCAGCACAATACCCTCCAGATCCGTTCATGCCACCATGGATAGCAAAAACCCATTCCCTTCCATGGCCGAGCAATATTCCATTGTATATATGTACCAGATCCTCTTTATCCATTCACCCATCTATGGACATCTAGTCTGTCTCTGTATCTTGGCTATTGGAAATAATGCTGCAATGAATATATGAATGCACACATCCTATCTAAGTAGCATTTTAGGCTTCTTCAAATAAGTCCCCAGAAGAGGGATTACTGGGTCCTTCTTTGTCTCTTGTTGTATCTTTTGTTTTAAAGTCTACTCTGTCTGGGATAAGTACTGCCACCCCAGCTTTTTCTAATTTTTCCATTTTCATGAAGTAACTTTTTCCATCCCCTTATTTTCAGTCTCTGTGTGTCTTTCAATCTAAAGTGAGTCTCTTGTAGACAGCCTTTGTAAGGGCCTTGTTTTCTTACCCATTCAGCCACCCTATGTTTTTGATTGAAGCATTTAATCCATTTACACTTAAAGTAATTGATATACATGTAGTTATTGCCACCTTATTATTCATTTTTTCTTTGTTTGTTTTTTATGTTAAAAAGGTCCCTGCAAGATTCCTTGTATTACTGGTTAGGTGGTGATGGATTCCTTTAGTTTTCTGTTTTTTTGGGGGGGAGGGGGGCGGTGTCTGGGAAGCTCTTCATCTGTCCTTCAATTTTAAATTTAAAAAGCTTTTAAATTTAATTTTAAATTCTTTTAAATTTAATTTGTTAATTTTAAAAGGTTTCCCAGTAATCTTGGTTGTAGATCCTTGCATTTCATCACTTTTAATATTTCCTGCCAATCGTTCTCGCCTGCAAATTTTCTGTTGAGAAATCAGTTAATAATCTTACAGAAGCTCCTTTTATAAGTTACTAGTTGCCTTCCTCTTGCTGCTTTTAGGATTCTGTCTTTGTCTTTAATCTTTGCCATTTTAATTATAATGTGTCTTGGTGTGGAACTGTTTGGGTTCATCCTGTTTGGGACTCTCTGTGCTTCCTGGGTTTGTATGTCTATTTCCTTTACCAGGTTAGGAAAGTTTTCAGTCATTATTTCTTTGGTTATCAATCTCTTGTTTTCTCTCTACTCCTGGTACCCCTATGATGACAGTGTTGTTATGCTTGATATTATCACAGAGGTCTCTTAAACTATCCTCATGTTTTTGAACTTTTTTCCTTTTGCTGTTACATTGACTGATTTATTCTACATTGTCTTACAAATCACTGATCTAATCCTCTGCTTCATCTAGTCGGTTGGTCATTCCTTCTAGTGCATTCTTCATTTCTGTTATTGTATTCTTCCATTCTGACTAGTTCTTTTTTATGCTTTCTATGTCTTTTTTTTTCTTTACTTGCTATATCTTTGTTGAAGTTCTCACTAAGTTATTTGAGCATCCTTATAACCAGTATTTGGAACTCTGTTTCTGGTAGGTTACTTGCCTCCCTTTCATTTAGTTCTTTTTCTGGAGTTTTCTCCTGTTCCTTCATTTGGGATGTATTTCTTTTTTTCGTCATTTTGGATGCTTCTTTGTCTTTGTTTCTATGTAATAGGTAGAACTGCTATGCCTCCCAATGTTAGTAGAGTGGCTTTATGTAGTAGGTGCCCTGTGGGGCCCAGTGGTACAATCTCCTGGTCACCAAATACTGGGTGCTCCAAAAGTATCCCTTGTGTGGGTTGCGTGTACCCTCCTGTTGTATTTGAGCCTTGAGATTGCTATTCACACATCAGTGGGTGGGACTGACCCTCAGGCTGACTGGCTGTGGTGTTTTGCCACATCCCCAGCTTATGGCTCCTGTAGAGGGCACAACCACATGAAGCAGGATTTGCCCAAGTGCACTCCAGTGCCTGTTGAGACTGCCTTTTGGGTGTGCCACTTGGGGGAACTAATTGGGTGGTGCTCTGCTTTGGTCTGAAGCCAACCTCCAAGTATGTTGGTTCTGGGGTCTCTTGAGGGGGGGCGGGCTCTGATGCAGGCCCAGGAGAACCACTGCCAGTGACCAGCCAGGGACTGCCTGGAAGGAGCTACCTTTGCTGGCTTTGCTGGACCTGGAGGCACATGGGAGAGGCCATGCTGGGAACCAAGGATTACTGCCACCAGTGCCGGGCCTGGGGTAGTTCCACAAAAAGCCAGGACACTCCAAGGCCTGCTGCCAGCTGCTGGCTCCCATAAGGTTCAGCTACTGATAAAGCCTCCTGTGGTAGTAAATTGGTTGTGCTGGGGTCTCAGTGAATCTCCAAGGTGGAGCAAGTAGAGCTCACCAGATCAATTCAAATTCAGATTTGGCCATGGGCATGTGTGAGGGGCTCAACGCAGGAAAGATGACACCCACATGCTGGAGGCACAGGAGGAAGACCCACACAGGGAAAATGGCAACTGTCCCTCCAGTTCTCACTCTAGAGCCACAGAATTCTGTCTTTCCCCATAAGCCTCTGATGCCCCTTGAGTTACTGTCCCTCTGCCAGAGCTCAGGGTGACTGCCTGTGCGCATGTCTGTGTGGGCCCTTCAAGAGAATGTCTGGGTTTCCTGCAGCCTTCCATACTATCCAGATGGTAGGATTTCCCAGTGTTTTTTAGTCAGATGTTGTGGAAGCTCCTTTTCCTGGTACCAGTGCTTCTGGCTGGTGGGCCTGGTATGAGGCTGGGGTCCCTTGATCCGTTGTGGGGAATCTATGTGGCTAAGATATCCCTCCCAATTTTCATTGGCCACACATGGAGGTTTGGGGCCAGTCCATTTCGTGTCTTTACCCCTCCTACCAGTCACAATGTGGCTTCTTCTTTATGTCCATGGTAATAAATTTCTGGTCAGCTAGACTTAAGATCGTTTTCTAGGTTGATTGTTCTGTAATTTAACTATAAATTTTGATGTATTCAAGAGATGAGGCAAGCACAGTGTTTATCTACTCCACCATCTTGGATCCCCCATCAACAATTACTTTCAATGTAAATGGATTAAATGCTCCAATCAAAAGACAAAAGGGGGCTGAATAGATAAGAAAAACAAGATCCTTACTTATGCTGCCTACAAGAGATTCACTTCAGATTGAAAGGCCCATACAGACTGAAAACAAAGGGATGGAAAAAAAGATATTTCATGAAAATGGAAAGAAAAAAAAAGTTGAGGTAGCAATACTTATAGCAGACAAAATGGACTTTTCAAACAAATGTTATAACAAGAGACAAAGAAAGACCCAGTAATCCTGCTTCTGGGAATTTATCTGAAGAAACCCAAAATGCTACATTGAGGGGGAAAAATGCATCCATATATTAATTGCAGTATTGTTTATAATAGCTAGGATGTGAAGACAACCTGGGTGTCTGTTGTTGGATGAATAAATAAAGAGGAGGTTTTATATATATATATATATATATATATATATATATAATGGAATATTGCTCAGCCACGGAAGGGAATGGGTTCTTGCCATCTATGGAAGCATGAATGTATCTGGAGGGTATTGTGCTGAGTGGAGAATGTCAGACACAGAAAGAAAGATGGCAATGTGATTTTGCTTATATGTGGAATTAAAGAACAAAATAAACAAATGAAAAAAATAGAAACACACTCATAGATACAGAGAACATTTTGATGGGAGGGGGGTTGGGGCTGGGTGAAAAGGGGGAAGGGATTAAGAAGTATAGATTTGGTGTTACACAGTAGTCATGGGGATGTGGGGTATAGCATAAGTAACACAGTCAATAATATTGTAATAACTATGTATGGTGTCAAATGGGTACTAGATATATTGGGGTGATAGATGGGAGGGGGTGGAGGCCAGGGTGAAAAAATTGAAGTGATTAAAAAGTATAAACTGGTAGTTACAAAATAATCATGGGTATGTAAAATAAAGCATAGAGAATTCAGTCAATAATATGATAATAACTTTATATAGTACCAGGTGGGTACTAGACTAGTCAGGGGGATCACTTCATAAGTTATATAAATGTCTAACCACTATGCTGTGCACCTAAAATTAATATAAAATAATATTGAATGTCAAAATAAATAAAGTGTGAAAAAAGATATAAATAGGCATTTTGCAGAAAAGAAATTATGAATGGACATTAAGCATTTGAAAAGATGGCAAACCTCAGTATTGATCATGGAATAGGAAATTAAACCCTCAATAACATATCACGTTGCACCTATCTAACTGGTAAAAAGTATTAAATCAATAATATGAAGTGTCCTGGAAAGGATGGTGAGTAATAGGAATTCATATCCACTGATGGTAGGAGCAAAAAATTGTAAAAGTATTTAGGAAAACAACTGGTCATATCCTTTTAAGTTGAACACCTGTGCATCACACAATCCAATAATTGCACTTTAGATACTCATTTTAGAGGAATTCTGGCACTTGAGTTCTTAAAGACATGTATCAAAAGGGTTATATGAAAGCCATCATAAGACCTCAAACTAGACCTAACCCAAATGTCCACCAGCAGTAGAATGAATAAATAAATTGTGGTATGCAATGGAATGTTATAAAGTAGTGAAAATGACCTACAGCTACACATATCAATATAAATAAATGTCAAAACAAAAATATGGGAGAAAAAGCAAATACCAAAAAAAGGAAAATCAAAAGAAATAGAAGAACATGACAATATAATTTCAAAATCAAGTTGAACTAATACAATCTTTAACAATGCATACAAATATGGTAAAATCATCAAAAAAAGCAAAGTAATGATAAACCCAAATTAGGATAATGTTTATATCAGATGAAGGATAGTGTTTATATCAGATGGGGCGAGAGAGGAGGAGATAATCAGAGAAGGGCACACAGTGCACTTCTAAAGCACTGGCACTGTTATACGTGTGTAACTGAATGGTGAGAACATGTGTAATCCTTTCATTGTTGCTCTTTAGATTTTATATACATGTTAAACAATGTATTTTTCATGGGTGCAATACCAAGAGCAATCAAAGACATATCTTTGAAAGGTGTGGGGATCAGATGGTTTTAAAAGTAAGTTCAAACAAACATTAAGGGTCAGATTTATTTCACCCTATTTCAACTGTTTCAAAGCAAAGAAAAAGTATGCAAAATGTCTACATTTACTTGCAATCATAATCTTGTTACCTGAAACGTGAAAATGATTTAAACCCTCCTAAAATCCAACTGGAGGTGAAATCTAATTGTAAAAATTGAAGTAATTTTTTTAGCAGCATATTGAAAGCTATTGCTACAAGTTCTGACAATTAAATCTGCGAACTTGGAGGGCCAGTGACACTGCCCTCAAAAAAAAAATTAAATAAATAAATAAATAAAAATAAATAAAATCTGCGATCTTGTTGAAATGATGTTGCTAACTTTTTTGATGTCACAGGAATTATTCACTATGAATTTGCACCAACTGAACAAGCAGTTAACCAAGTTTACTATTTCGAAGTGATGAGAAAGCTGCATGAAAAAGTTAGACGACCTAAACTTTTCACCAACAGTTCATGGCTCTTGCATCATGACAATGCACTAGCTCACATGGCACTGTCTGTGAGGGAGTTTTTTTGCTGGTAAACAAATAACTGTATTGGAACATGTTCCCTACTCACCTGATCTGGCCACCAATGGCTTCTTTCTTTGTCCAGAGATAAAGGAAATATTGAAAGGAAGACATTTGATGACATTCAGGACATCAAGGGTAATATGCCAACAGCTTTGATGGCCATTCAAGATAAAGGGTTCAAAAACTGCTTTGAAGGGTGGACTAGGCACTAGCATCAGTGCATAGCTTCCCAAGGGGAGTACTTTGCAGGTGACCATAGCGATATTCAGCAAAGAGGTATGTAGCACTTTTTCTAGGATGAGTTCACAAACTTAATTGTCCAACCTCATATAATTGTTCAATGGTTTCTAAAGGTCCATGGTAAGTAGAAGATAAACACACACACACACACACACACACACACACACACTTTTGGGTAATACTTATGTTCTTGGCATGCCTAGTTTTAACATTCTGCATTTTTAATTGTGAGTTGTATAGGAATTTATCTAAATGTGAACAAGTACTTGCTGATCCATCCCACTTAACTTTGAAGCATGTTTCATTTTACAAATATCTGCTTAATATAAACAAAACAAAACAAAACAAAAACAAAAAACAAAACACCAGAAAGACAAGTGCCCGGTGATTTTATTTTATTTATTTTTTTCACTTTTGAGATGTTTTGTTTTGTCTGCTGCTGCTTCATTCTCTTAGTCTCATTTTATTAGGGGTACTTTAACAGGTAGTGGGAGAAGCATTAGGGCTACAAAGTTCAAGACCTCATGCATTTCCAGACACAAGAAATCCCCAACCAAATTTTCAACAAAAATCATTGAATAATTGAAAAATATGACCTACAAAAAGAGGAGGAGGGGGAAACTTTTCATTATTTAACTTCAGAGAAGCCACGAAGTGATGAAATAATCGGCTTCCGCTATGACAAGCCCCTCTGTAGAGGATTTGAATAGCAGATAATGAAGCAAAAGAACCAAGCTTGGACTGCAGCGGTGAATATTAGGGTCATATCAATGACCAAGAATTTTCTGATGGAAGCCTTTTGTAGAAGTTCAAAAAGGGCTATCAGGAGAAAGGTTATGGAAAATTCTGTTCCAGAGCGTTTCTAAAATAGGATACATTCTTCGATTTTAGATGGGAAGCTCACATAGATGGGATAAATACCATCTTTCAAGGTTCCATCTAGTCCAATATTCCATGACCATTTTCAAGAATTCTTCTATTCTAATCATTTTAAAGAGAGAAACTGTTCTTTGAAAAGTCTCCATAACTTCAAAAGACTTTTCTCCGAGCATCACCCAGATACTTTGGCTGCCAAGATATTTCCACAATTTTGATTCTAAACAGAGGTGGGAAGGAACTTCTCAAGAAATTCATGTTTTTATAATAATCCCTGTCAAAGACAAAGCCTTCGCTTTCAGACGTCAGCTATTGAATGAATTTTGTTATTGCCCAGCACAAAAAGGACTATATTTGAACAGATATTGTCCTCCCACAATGAATAGATGAAGTGGTCTACAGAATAAAGATAGGCTCCTGACACACAGGGTGTGTTCAGAAACAACATAGCAAACATGTGAGCTCCTCTGACTTCTTATCATCAAGCTTTACTTAGTGAAACTGTTGGGTGCTGATAGCTTGTGGGATACAGGCTTCTTTCATAAGAAAATGGGCCACCTGTCCAAATGCTCACACATCACCACAGCTGCTCCTAAAAGGAGCTGTTCCACTTCCAGACTGTGCCCTCTTACTTGTGCAGGGCACTCAGACTGGCTTAACAAAAGGAAGATCATGCTTGTTGTGGCTGAATTCTCTGAGTGTATCATTGGACAGATATCTAAGGATAAAACAATAAGGGTTTACTTTGTGACTCACAAAAACCAACTGTTAGTTAGATTTATAAATTATGATTGCAGTGTATGGCAGAAATGGCTGAAATTTATTAATTACTGATTTATGGATAGGGGCACGGCAGAGAATATCTATGGAAAGAAATCATTCTGATTAAATGGAGGCATTTGGGTTTAATCCATGAGTGGTTGCAACTAGAGATGATATTCTTTTAAATGAAAGAACCATGCTCCTGAATTCCTTCTCCTTTGGCCTAAACAACCACAGGGTAAGTTGTCTCACTTGAGAGGATGGTAGAAACAGAAGAGTTGAATTACAACATTGTATTTTAACTTCCTAAGGGGAGGAAAGAGAGACAGAGAGCTTAGGCAACTTCTGTCCCAATAATGATCATGTTTCCCATGATAAGTCCAATGATGGTACAGTGCACAGCTGCAACCTCTCTTTTCTTACAACCATTCACTCACCACTATGTTCCAGGCTTTTGCTAGGCATGGTGTGTAAGATTAAAAAAAAAAAAAGAATAGAAGCATTTGGTATTCTACAGACTCTTTCATGGTTCAATTTAGACAAGATAATAAAGGTACATCAGTCTTTCAGAAAATGGGGGACGAGGTGCTTTTTACCTGGAGAAACTTAAAAATTTAGTTTTATGACATTTAGGTTTACAAGCTAAAGAATTCTTCTTAGCCCCTAATGGTTTCTAAAATCCCATGAGCCTACACAGCTTAGAGTACTGTTTTTGATACTTGTCTGTCTATTGATTGTGAAAACTTTCTCAATTATGTAACCTTCTGTGATCTTCTGAACATTCTCTATAAAAGTCAGTCAATTAAGCACTGGCCTGGGAAGCCAGCGGCCCTGGTTCAGTCCCACATATGAGGGCCAGTGACACTGCCCTCAAAAAAAAAAAACAGTCAGTCAGCGGGCCGACCGAATGGCACGTTGGTTAAGAGATGGCTTGGGATGCCAGCTCTGAGTAGAAGGACCCTGGTTTGGATCCCACATGAGAGCGAGTGACACTCTGCCATCTACAGCTAAGATGGTGAACAACAGCTCCACATGGAGCTGGGCTGCCATGAGTTGCTGGTAATGGCATAGGCTGCCACCCCAGCTGCAGTGAGCTGCCATAAGCGGCCATGAGTGACTGGCAGCCCGCCAGCAGCCAGTGTGAGCTGCCAAGAGCTGCTGTGAGCGGTGGTCCAGTGGCCGGCGACCAATATGCCTCACCCAGGAAGAGCGCAATGATAGTACCAACATGGGCCAGTGAAGTGACGTTCTCCACAACTAGACTGAAGAACAAAAGGACAGCAACTTGTCTGTTCCCCTCCCCCAACTCCCCAATAAAATCTTTAAAAAAAAGAAAAAAAAAAGTCAGTCAGAAAGATCTGCTGAAAGCTTTGGTCTGTACATTATTCTGCAGCCTCCTGTTCTGGACTTATTTGATGTGTCATGAGAAAAAGCTAAGCAACGGACCAGGGTTTACCTATTCAAGTGAGTGTTGTCATTTTGAAAAGCAGAGTCCCTGGGAAGCTATATGATAATTCCTCCTCTACCTCCAATTCCCATAAAGAGAAAGCCAAAGTAGTGTAAATTAGTATATAGATTTACTTCTCTATAGTTTTTTCTTAATAGAAACAGATTATTTTGATGATGGGGGATTTTTAGTTACTTTAACTGTGAATGATTAGGATAGGGAGGGAGAGAGGAAGAGATAGAAGGAAGCAGAGAGAGATGGAGGTAAAATGATGACTAGCACAAAAAGAGTTGGTGAAGTAGAAGACAGAGTAGAAGAGAGAAGGATTGATTGCAAAGCACCTTTGGGAAAGGCAGAGCAAGGAAAGAGAAAGTAAACCCAGGTCAAGATGTGAATCCAGGCTTGTGTCCATGTTCTGATGTGCACTAGTTTGATATCATCATGGACGTTGAGAAGACTAGGCAAACTGAGAAGTGGGAAGGAGTCTTTGAGAAGTACTACCCAGTCATGATAGCCTGTATAGTTTAAATAAAAGTTACCTCAAGTATTTCTAACTCAAACATCCAGGTTACTCTGTTGTATACCGCCTTCCATCTCACTGGATCACATGGTAATGGGAGTCAGAAGTCAAGCATCCCAGTTTCCAAGACTCGGCAGTGAACTTTGGGGTATCTGCATGGCTTCCTATGATATCAACACTTGAAGACAACTTCCGTTTTGATGCATAAATTATTGCTTAAACAAAAGACAGTCAAATAATGTTTACACAACCCTAATAGGGGACTTTTCAATGATCTAATTTTCAGCTTCAGGACAGTGCCAAAAAGCCAAGCTTACTTTGAAAGGCTCCAGGTCTGCAAAAGAGGCAGGCTTGCTGTCCAAGCACAGTAGTCCCTCTTTAACCCTCTCATCATACTTGACAACACATACTATCAGCCAGTTTGTTTCAGTTATTAATTTCTGTGTTCAGACTCTAGGTACAAGCCAAATTTTCATTGGTATATTTTGTTTTAGAAAGGGGGTAGAGCAAATATTAAATATTTCATTTTCCTGAATCCATTCCAAAAGAACACTATTTTGCCCATAAACCCTGATACTGCCTTATTTTTTAATGCGAATTTACATGACTTAGAAAATAAAAAGCCAGAATAGACATCTTAACTAGTATTATACCTAACATAAATGTTACAAGAGCCAGGGAAAGAGGGGATTTTTTTTTATTTAGCAAAAATGAAAAACTCTTCCTTAACATTGAAAATATATTAAATTAAATCTTAACTTCCATATTCACAGTCAAATAACACATCTGCATGAAGAACAGAACAATTTTAGTCTCATGAGAAGCAATAGCTAAAAGGCTGATTAACCTTATAACGTTTGTGCAGCACAACTCAAAAAGAATAGTCTGAAAGAGATTTCTTCTATGTCCTAAGCAAACTTGAAGCACGCTCATGCTTTGCACAGAACAGAAAAACTTTTCTTCTTCTTAAAAGTGAACTTCAAGTATAATGTCATAATGTTTGGTAAAGGCAGACCTTTTGGACAGGAAAGAATAAAAATTGGCCCTAGAGACTGAGAGCCCATAAAGAACAACTGTTCAAAAAAGAATATAATGAAAATACAAGGTAATTTTCAAAATTAACAAATACCACAAAGGAGAATGAATAGTTTAGCTTTCCTCTCTCCAAAATGCAATTAATCAAAATAAAAGAACATCATGGAAAAAGAATGCTCACTTTCTCCATTAATAGATATTGTGACATTATTGTCACATTGTGCACTTCTATTTTTGAATGTCAACACTCATGAAGTTCCCCTAAATATTTTTACTTGTCATGAGATTATAGTCTCATCAATTAAATGTTGGTGGTAGCCATGTATTTTTAATAGTTAATTACACACCTTCGGAAACCTGAAAGAAAGAAAAAAAGAAAGAGAGAGAGAGAGAGAGAGAGAGAGAGAGAGAGAGAGAGAGAGAGAGAGAGAGAAGGAATAAAGGAGGGAGGGAGGGAGGGAAGGAAGGAGGACTATTTTCTCCTTAACAGCGCATTTTCTGAAGAAACAAAAATGCTAAGAAAAACAAATGTTTATTAATTTAACTTGTATTTATCAACATAAACAATATATTTAACAGTCCATAGAATTAGAGCAAGATTAAAGAAGTACAAGCATCAAAGTACAATTTTCATTAAATTGTATTTCTCACTAAATTCTGAATGTTAGCATTCGCTTAAGTTATCACTGATTCAATCTTGTTTAACATTTCCATTACCTTGGAGACATGCTTATGAATTTTGACATGATAAAAATAAAAGATGAATCATTAATATGTCAGACCAAATAGTCAAGGTTCCAAAATATCTTGAAGCAGAAATAATAGCCAACAAGATAATTCAGCAGGGATAAATATGAAGGTGCACATACACTATGAAATGGTGGGTTGATGGCAGTTCAGCTGGGGCAACAGAAAACTCAGGCGAGCCTAAGCATATTGAACCAACAGCATGTTTCATTATGGAAAAAGTTAATACAATTTTAGGGTTTGTTGATAGAAATATGGGATTCTGAGTATGTGAAGTAATACTCCCGCTTTAATAAATCAAACACTTTTTCCATCCAGATACCTAAGGAGATCTTCTGAAAAATAGACTATGGTCAAAGAAGAGCTGTCAGGATTTTAGTGTCTGGGACTAACACTGTTTGAAGAACAACTGAATATGTAACCCTGGAGAAGAGAGGGTTTCAAAGGGCTAGATGCTTCGTATACAAGAGGAGTAAACTTACCCTTGGGTATCACCAGGCCAGTGAGTGGGGGGTATGTGTAGGTAGATTTCAGCTCAGTAGAAAAGTAAATCTGAGAGGTCCAGCAAGGGAACAGTATTCCCCAAAAGAAGTAAGCTGCCAAATACTGGCAGTATTCAAGTAGAAATGGAAGGAACATCTGTTAGGTCAAGAATGGGTATCTGACTTGATCTGGGGACTGCAAGCTGGGCACTGAGCTCAATAATCTGCAAGGGCATGGCCAACTCTAAGACTGTGATTCTAAAAGGGAAAGTAGGCTTATCATCGCCATTATTCAATGAGAAGGAAATGTTATGCTTTCCTAGGATGCTAGTATTATTTTTCTACTGTAAATTTCTATTATCATATATTTTCTTCAACTGGCCCCCAAATTTAAAAAATTAATTATATTACTAGTAATTTATTCTTAATGGAATCTGCCATACTAAGCAGAACTTTTCATGACTTAAAATTTGCCTTCTTGAATTAAAGCCATGCTGCATCTACTTCTTGGAACCCAGGGGCATACTATGGAAGGGCATGGCAATTATGGTCACTGTTAATATATCCTTCATATGTGAACTCCACACCCATAGTTTCCTTTGATAATTCATGATGGACTGTCATTTCTGCATTTGCTTAAGTGTTCTCAAAGTCATTTTTATTTTTTGTATCCAAATGTAAAATATTCCATATTTACTATCCACCACATGGGATTATCTTCTCGAATACATAATACATAAAAATCATGACTTTGTAGACATTTGTAAATGAGGCTTTTTCTCCCTTCGCAGCGTGAAGATTGCTACATACATTATAATAGTCTCATCATACTATTTTGATGATTTCTTCTGAACTTTTTAAATTTTCTAAACTAACTAGATTTTGGAGATGTAGCAATGAAACGTAATGTACAGATGCTATAATTATTTTATGTGTTATATAGAAACTGTAACAACCTTCAAGACAGTTCCCAGAATTTCCTTGGTCTTTTTCATTGTACAGGATTACATAAATTAAGAAACCTACAATGAGTCTAGGATTCTTTTCAGGCACCTACATTCACACCCAACTAAAACCAGAATTAGAGATTATGGCCAATACTCTTCTTTTACACAGAGAAGTCCTTTGTCCAAGTCTTTTACCCAGAGCCAAGGATTACTGTCACATCCCTCTGCCTGCTTCATTAAAAACGGTGGAGAGCTCAAAAAAGAAATAAAAAATGGTGCAGAGCCACCTTTTGATCACTTTTCTCTAAAGCACTAC
The DNA here is from genome assembly GCA_033961575.1 of Aselliscus stoliczkanus. Classification (NCBI taxonomy): domain Eukaryota; kingdom Metazoa; phylum Chordata; class Mammalia; order Chiroptera; family Hipposideridae; genus Aselliscus; species Aselliscus stoliczkanus. The sequence goes on from CM066731.1 coordinate 34,920,467, forward strand.
CTTTTACTTGACTATGCTAAAAATTAATCTGCTACTTTTTGCATACATACATAGTCTAATGAGTTTTTTTCAACATTTGATCCCTATCTGCTTGATATGGACAAGTTATTTGACTTCTGTAAACCTTGTCTCCCTGTCTGTAAATAGGAATAATAATACAAACCTGCCTTTAAAGTGTGATGTGAGAATTAAATGAGATGAAATAAAATATTCATCACTGCCATAATCCCTGGCACAGAGCATGAACTCTCTAAGTGTTTGCTGTTATTGATCACATCGTAATTAGTTTAAGATGACCTCGAATATTACAAACAATTCTTTTTAGGAAAGACTCACTTAGGATGTTAAAGAGCATACGCAGGTTCCATGCAGACTAATTCAACAGGCATAGGCTCAGAGTTTCATGCACTCACTGCCAGTTTGAATTAGAGGGAGAATCAATTACAAGCACATGGTATTTAGAAATATGACAAATTTTTTTTTTTTGAGGGCAGTGTCACTGGCCCTCATATGTGGGATCCCAACCGGGGCCGCTGGCTTACCAAGCCAGAGCTTAACCACCGCGCCACTCGGCCGGCCTGACAAATATTTTTTAAATGTTGTTCGGTGAGCCCAACTTAAAACAGCATGAACTAATTCCATTTGAAAACATCTATATGCCATGAAATAATAGCTAAGTTACATTTTTATTTCAATAATAGGTTGCAAAGGGGGAAAAAAAAGTTACACCTCAAGCAATCACAAACATGCAGCACTCTCTAAATAACTCTGCAGTTACTAGGTAGTGCTGGGTGAAAATGAATTCAGGTGTTTTAACTGAAGCTTCCCATGCACCTGAGGTGAGATTAGTCCTGATAAATGCTAATCTAATGAAGGATTCCATGTCAACTGCATTTACAGGGTTGGCAAGACCGGCCATAGAATGACTCACTCCCTAGGAGTGCCTTGAGTATAGGAAGATATCCCAGAACAGGGCCTTGGAGAAAGCATCAAAAGTCCAGCATATTTCATAGAAATGAGAAGTTTAAATCAGGAACAAAATGCACATCCTGACATCACATTTGAGCAAAATCTCTGCAGAGAAGGTATATGAAGATTTCCAAGAATGGGGAGTTGGATGATAAAGGGCAGATATCAATTATTTTATGGTATGTAGACACATTTAAGTGTATCATTATTTAATGATCAAAGAAAAACTGAAATGGCCTATCAAAGGAGCATTGTTTCATCTCTTTCAACTCTAACAACTTAGGAATTTTGATCTCCATATGTTCCTAAAATAAACTGCAATAGGGTAGGGTATGTTTCAACCTTGTGTTTGTCCTTCATCTTGCAACAGAACAGTTAAGACCATGGACAATAGACAAAGACGGGACAAAATTTGAACTCTATTTCTCCCATTCACCAGGAACCTTCAGCAAGCTGCTTGGGCTCTTTGAGCTCCCTTTTCTATGTATCAAAAATGGACATTAATACTGTCTACAACGGTGATGTACAGCAATTGCAAATAAAGGTCTTAACACAATTGCCTGGCATCCACAACAGGCTCAGTCAGTCCATTTGGTTTCCTAATCCATTTTGGCATTTAATGACATATCTGATCGTTATAAGAATGCCCAGTGGACATAGTGTATGTTCTTAGTAGAAGTGGCTCTCTCTATGGGTAATTCTCAAGCAGTTGGGGGGCAAAGAATATATTCCCTGGTGGTAGGGGACTGAGGAGATACTGTGTGCAGAGTTTGAAAATACAAAGCCTCCAATCCTTGTTTTGATGCATTTCTCCTAGGAAGAGAGGAGGAGTATGCCTTCCATTCCCAACCCTCATCTAGAAACATGAAACTGAAAGATTCCTAATGACAGAGACATTTTTATTACCTTCATATGTATTTCTCACAAGACTTGAAATACAGTCGAAGTCAACAAATCAAGTTGATTTGTTTCTGTTTAGCTCTTTCACTGTGTTAATTGATTTCAAGTTTTTTTCCCAAAATATGTCAAAACTCCACAAAAAATAAAAAGTTCTTATTTTGAGCATTTAATAACATTTTGAGCTGCTTTGTACATAAATGACATTATTTTTATTTTAAACCTTTGTTATATGGTAATAAATTTACCATTATATTGTATTTTAATAAAAAAACACTCAAAACATACTGGGTGGCACCAATTAGATATAAGTATGGATAAATTAGAATCTAATGGGATTGATCACATAAAAAATTTAGTACAAAATATTACAAAATATGGCATACAAAACATCTTTGTCGTTGATAATGCAAGCCATAGGAAAACATATCCAAAAGTTGCAGCAAAACAGTAATAAGATGTGACTTAGAATCAAGCTAGTTCAGTCCCTTAAAGAAAATGACATTACTTTTTGTGATCAATGCACAATAAAAACAAATTCCCATTAATTTATTTGACCTTCAAAATCTTAGTCACATAAACCTATTAAAGAAGTTTACCTCAACTACTGTATAATGCAACTCTCTTTCTGTCAGTAATGAGCATAAACAATGAATACCTTTAAAAAAGGTTAATCTTTTAATGTGTTCTTCAAAGGTTAAAACCATACAGAACTATGGACAAGAAAATAGGACCAGAAATAAAATAATGCTTAAAAGTTAATCATGAAGACCGGCCGAGGGGCGCAGTGGTTAAGCGCTAACTTAGGAAGCCAGCAGCCACAGTTCGGGTCCCAATTGTGAGGGCCAGTGACGCTGGCCTCAAAAAAAAAAAAAAAAAGTTAATCATGAGATTTCTGGTCAACATGGTACAGCAAATTCACACCTTTATGGCCTTCTGTTCCAAACATGTAGCAATTAGAGATGAAATATAAAAAGTGAAAACCAAAAGGTTTGGCTCCAAAAGCCAGATAAACATCTCTGTGGCCTAGAAATGGATTTGAATCACAAAGCAGTGAGGGGTTCTGAAGCCACGGACCTGCAGGACTCCGGGTCTACGAGCCAGCATTGACTTCTGGGCATTCTGTTCTACAGGTAAAAGAATCTAAACCCACTTCACTGGAGATACGGAGACCTCAGCCAGGTTAACTGTGTGAAAGCAAGCAAGGGAGTTGGGCTCAGAAGAGACTGAAAACAATAATAACATATGAAGAGGTACAGCTTTACAAAAAGTTTGAACCTGTAGAGGAGTAATTGACAAACATGAATCAGAACCAGGCACTAAACCAAGCCACCCATTGGCTTTGTAAGAGAATATGCGAACCTTGTTTTAACCATTGGCAAAGGTGTCTGATACAACATAAAAAACCTGGTTCTGGACTGACAGTGTTGCAGGCCAGGCAGAAGCAATCACAAAACCTCTAGAGAGAGAAGAGTGAGCCCAGAGGGGGAGAAAAAAATACAAACAATAACACAAACTCAGTTTTAAAACATCCTACTGAAAATGAGTCAGCAAACCCAAACTCCAAAACACATTAAAATATAACTTGCTAAAAATGTCAACAAAATCAACAACTTCAATAAAAATCTATTCCAGATTAAATTAATTTTATGGAAAAACTATAACATTTTTAAAAATCATGCTTAGGGTGATCAAATAGTTTTCTAGAAAAAGAAAAATTACCAAAATTGACTTAACAAGAAAGAGAAAACTTGGAAAATCAATAAAGATTGTGAAATTCAATAAAACAATCAGTAAGTACTCTCTCTCTTTTTCACAGACACAAAAACTAAGCTACTAGACTCAAACGGTTTTACAAGTGAGTTTTACCCAGTTTAAATGAATCCTCAAACTAAGCCAACTCGTTTATCAAGGTATTACTTAGAGACCAAAACAAGACAAGGATAGTAAATTTTAGACCAATTTTATTTATGAATACAAAGCAGAATTATTAAACAAATAATTTAAAATGAGGCAAAGACTTCTCTAATTTTAATAGATAAAATTAGAAAACAAACAGACAGTAAAGGTAAAAAATGGGCTTATGATTGCAGTTAATCTATATAATCTATCATAATAAGGTGAATTCATCACTCTTAAAAAAGCAAACATAAAAACAAACAATATCTTATGTTTGGCCCCAAATCTGAACTATAAGTTAGTGATTCTCTATGAAAAACTAAAATCCACAACAATTCTGATTTACACATGGAGGGTTCTGTAGGTTTGTTTATGTAGACATGGCATTTTGAATGATTAACTCCAGCTTGCTGCCTAAAGATTAAAGTATTATGTTCAGCAGAAAATGAACACACTCATTCATTTACTCCTGCTTCACTACCCATATCTATAAAGCCTAACGCCACTGCACCATAGTGTGTGTGTATGTGTGTGTGTGTGTGTATATATATATATATATATATATATATATATATATATGCTATAGCACTATCTGTGAAATATTCGACAATCTTAAAAATAAAAACAACAATAAAACAGAAAAGAAGACTGTGTTCCACTATGCCTGTGTACCACACAGGTGCCTGAAGCAGTAAGTGCCTGCCCTGCCCACAGGCTTCTCCTTAGGAAAGCAGCCTCAGGAATTCTTTGTGTGTAGAGTTGTTGGGGCTCATGCCATATATGTCAAGAGAAAGTAACTCTGCTACTATGGTTACAAATACCTATACCAAAATCAGTTCCTACACCAAACTAACATGGATAATCAGACATGAGAGAAGCTTACCTATGACGTGGCTTGGCTCCAAAATCTACTCAAGAGGGGCGAGTTGCATTGGATAGTGATAAGTTTGGAATACATAGAACAGGGGACAGGGAAGGGAGGGGTCTCCTATACCCTCTGGAGTTCATCTTGGTTCTTCTTTAAGCCTACTCTATACTGCAGTCTTAAAAGTATAGGGATCATTAATTATTGTAAGTCTAAAAATATTATGTACCTGTCATCTGTTATCACCCATATGAGCCTGTATGCTTTCAGTAAATCACTAAGAGATAGGACAATTAAGTTAGTGAACTTTGTTGCAATGATGTTGCTAATCTTTTTTCATAGCAGAGGAATTATTCATTATGAATTTGTACCAAATGGACAAACAGTTAACCAAGTTTACTCTTTGGAAGTGCTGAAAGGGCTGCTTGAAAAAGTTAGACGACCTAAACTTTTCGCCAACAATTCATGCTCTTGCATCACGACAATGCACCAGCTCACACCCTGCTGTCTGTGAAGGAGTTTTTAGCCAGTAAACAAAAAACTGTATTGGAACACCCTCCCTGCTCACCTGACCTGGCCCCAATGACTTCTTTCTTTACCTGAAGATAAAGGAAATATTGAAAGGATGACATTTTGATGACAGTCAGGACATCAAGGGTAATACGATGACAGCGCTGATGGCCATTCCAGAAAAACAGTTCCAAAATTGCTTTGAAGGGTGGACTAGGCACTGATGTCAGTGCATAGCTTCCCAAGGGCAGTACTTGGAAGGTTGGCAGTAGTGATATTCAGCAATGAGGTATGTAGCACTTTTTCTAGGATGAGTTAGTGAACTTAATTGTCTGATGTAAGTTAATTTGGGCATAATCTATCTCTTCTAAGCTCCTCCAATACACTCTCTTCTTTCTCTCTCTCTCCATATATATATATATGGAGAGTAAATTTTACATATATAAATATTATGTACATTTTATATATATATATATATATGGTTGTTGGAAAAGTCATGATGTATTTTTTTAATGTAATTCATTGCAAAAATGCATCATGACTAATACATATATATGTTTAGAGAAATATATTTGGAAAATGTTATACTAATATATCCTGTTCTAGAAAAACCTGTGTAACCTTTTTTCACACAGAATTTACAAAATGTTTTATCCGCACATTTAGCAAGCATTTCAAGCACTTATCAAGCCACTATGTGCCAGATGCCATGCTGTGTATGTGCTGGGGACAGAGCAATGGTCTTGATGTACAAGGCCCCTGTCCTTCTGAACTCACATTCGGGTTGAAGGACAGTAACGAACAAGTGAACAAAGAGAACTGCAGACACATAGTATGAAAAAATAAAATCAAATGATGTCGCAGAATGGTGAGGGTTTCAGTAGCTAGAAAAACGGCATCTTCAAGAAATTAGAAATTTGAGTTAGGACCTGAATGATAAGAGCTGGCATGTGAAGATTTGGGAAAGAAAACTTCAGCCAAGGAGAATAATAACTGATGCAAAAGTCCAGGGGTAAGAATGAATTTGAGACCTTAAGCCTTTCTTCACAACAGCCTGTTAGTATTAAGCAGAATAGCGAATCAGGAAGCCTCATTTAGGAAATATTTGAGGTACCAGAAATACTGGTTTCATTTGAATTTAAAAATTATGGATGGGAATGCTAATTTAGGAAACTAAAAAATATTACTAAATGCTCATAAACAGATCTATTTGGAAATGATAATTCCCTTTCAAGAGGTGAAATGCACCAAATTAGATTTAGAAGTCCCAAGAAAGAGTCAATATAGCAAATTAAGATGTGATTTTTCTAGAATTATTTTTCTAATAATCAACAATCATCAAATAATTTTGTTTGGAAATGAAAGTAATGCAAATATCTAATTGTCAGAGAAGTCCTGTAGAAAAGAACCAAAGAGGAAAGATTTTTTGAAGAAACTTTACTAGGGAAAATTGGGGAAAGGATGAGCACTGAAGATAGGATCAAACAGAGGAGAAGGTGGCTGGCTAACCAAGGGATATAAACAGAGATAAATCTTTTCACAAAGTAAATTGGAAAGCCAACATCATGGAAAGCAGCTCCGATGGGGGCAGTCTGTGGCACTAGTAGCATCAGCTGGTCAGCATGCGCCCCGGAATCTGCAGTGCATGAAATGAGCAGCCACTGCTCAAGGCAAGTCACCTGGAAGTCACTTTGGCTGACTACAATTCACAGGTTGTGAGTGATGGGCAGAGAGCAAACTCAGGGAAAAATTCATGTGAAAAACCTTCAAGAAGAGGTTACAGTTTAGGAGCACGTGGAAACCAGTTAAAGGAAAAAGTCACAAAGGACAAGTAGGATGAACTGGGAACAAGTAAGCAAGATAATGAGGAGGGATGTGTTTTGCTTTTTAGTAAAAAAATGGAATATTGTACCATTATAACAGATAGTCTTATAGAAATTTATGGTAAGTTTCTCCAATTTCAAACCTCTCTTGAAAGAGGTGCTAAATTGGATATAAGTGCAAAAAATAACTACACTGCTGGGTACTCTTTCATCTTGAGAAAAAAACATGCTCAAGCAAATGGTCTGTTCTGATTAAATCAATTTCCTGATTAGATAGATTAGATTTTTAAAATATAGTTGTCAATCTTTCTTACAGATATCAGCTAACATCATTGGAACAGAGCAGACTGTCCTGAAGCAGAATATGTGTATGTGTACAAAATAATAAAGTCTATTATTAAAAAATGCTTCAGAACACCAACATGAAACCTTCATAAAAATAGAAATTTTTGTGACAAACCTAAGTTTTATATTTTTCCCAACATCCTCATGGATCTGCCTATATCCACTTTGGAGACGTTCATACTCTCTGCCCAAAGTGACCCTTAGTAGACTGCAACCATAACCTCTAGGAGGGCATGGGCCACGGTAGCCTTGCACATTTATGCAGTCTCCAGTGCCTTAGAGTACTCAACAAGCATCCATTCTCCCCTGAGCCCTGAGCTGGGGCTGACACTGGACATAGGAGATATAAGCTTCTCCATCAGCTTTAAGCAATTTAATTCTATGCTAACCTCTGGGGAGCACTGAAGCAAACTTCTCCACCCTGTGACAGAATGACAAGCACTGGAGTATCAAGTGAGTCTCTTAGGCTAAACTACTGGCGAAAATGAAGGAGAATATTTTTATATCTTAAAAAAAATGCAAACCATTAAAAAGAGGAATTCGAGGTATTTCTCCACTACCCATGCCACTGGACGAATTTTTATAGTTGAAGATTAAATATGCAAACACTGTAGCCTTTTAGAAGTACAACTGTTTAAAAAGAGTATACTGGCAAGCTGGCCAACTATTCTAAAACAATGAACGAACAGCTTGACATTTTTCAAACAAATATTTTAAAACTCAGGTCCACATGTGCACTGGAAATTAATTGTTTAACTATAATAGACTTGATTCATATCCACTCTCGTACACTGGATTGTATTTGCTGATTTCATTAAACCTTCATAAGGTTACAGCCGGTTGACATATGAAAAATTCCACACTTCTAAAAGAGCAAATTTTGTACCTGCTCCTTTTTTTTTATAAAACCACTCCTCAGAAAAAAATTGTAAAGCATGGTCTGTGTTCCTTAACACTTTGTAAGCGGGAATTCGAGCTATTTCAGGACGAGTTTACTCGTTTCCCGCAAAAAATGTGTTAATATCACTGATTATATATTCAAGCTTTTATCATCTAAAGATATATTAATAAGGACACAGAGTTGGTGGTCATGAACAAACTTAGGACTGAGAAAAGGGAAGACTCCACTGGAAAACCTGAGAACTGCCTGGAAGCCTGGACTCTTCAAGCAGGGGCCATAGGATAGAAAAGTGGGCATAAACGTTAATCAGACCACCTTTGCACTCTTGGCTGGTGGGGACAGAGGACATTTTTATCATAGACAGGATTCTGGAATTCAGCAATAAGCAATGTCAATTGTCTTTCTATCTTTTCTTTCTAGAACACTGAAAAAAACCCTCAAAAAGGATTCTGCCACGGCTAACGTAACAGAAGGGGTGTATAACTCCAGAGAAATTGAAGCCAGCCTTTAAGTATTTTTTATAAAGCTATTTGAATCAGGGAAAAACTTCTTGACCATGCCAGAAACATATTATGATCAACATGGGTTAAATTAGGACTTCCATAATTGTGACAGTAATTTCTGCAATAAGATCTTTAACAGCTACTAATGTAGAAAACCTTCCAGCCTAAAAGGTTTAGTGACACAAACCTTTATTACACTGTCAAATCCTGAGTGACAATAAAAGTCCTGAAATTAATCCCAATATGCATTAAAGGCTGTAGCTACTGTGCCTAGATACATTTCTGCAAAATTTAAAAAGAAAAAAAAAAAAGCTACAACACTTCTCACAAGTGGTTGTATGACACCCCTAAAATGACCTTTATGTCTTTATGTCCTTTCTTGTTTAAAGTCTTCTGCAGATTTCTAGTTTCCTCAGTGGTTTTATACAAACCAAGATGTCCAGACTACTATTTTCTAGTTGTACAAGTTACTTAACTTTCCTATATCTTGGTTTCTTGCCTATAGAAGATTTACCTGTAAATCATGTAGGACAAGGTCTGGCCCAATTATTAATTATTTGTATTATTTTAGTGGTTTATGTAGATTTATGAAAATAGGTCCCATCATGATACAGGGAAGCCTTTCAAATTCTTAATTTACTTCCAAGTTGCTCAGCTCTCCTATCTAAAATTCCAGCCTAACACTATATCTTGTTTTACTTTGGAGTGCTAGAAAGTGTTTCAAAGGAAGAGATTTGAGTAGGTCTGGAAGGCTAGTGGCTAACTCCACCTTTTATCATTCAAGCCACTGGACATTAAATAGGTCCAATGGGAGCTTTCCAGGAAGCCAGATCTCCAGTAAGTGATATACCTATAGTACTCCCAAGTAGAGTTCAACCAAGGTAGATAAAAGTACAACACAGAAATCTGTGGTTCCAGCTCCAAGTGATGACATTAAAAATTATAGTCAAAGTCACTTTCTAAAGCAGAGGTAAAGTGCTAAAGGAGAAAGATGACCAGTTGGTGTTTCCACAAGTATGGTCCTAGACCACTAGCATGAGAATCATCTGTGGCATCTGTACAAATGCAGATTCTTGGATCCCACCCAAGATCTACTGAATATGAATCTCAGCATTGGTCCCAGGAATCTACATTTGTATTAACCACCCAGCTGATTTCTACACATGCTGAATTTTGAGAACCACTCTGGGAAATTCAACTCAGGATATGGGACTGAGCTACAATCTGTGCTATTGATCATGGCTCTTTTGTGTCAGATACAAGAGCCATGGTTGATTGATCTTGGGCCTACCCCTCCTACACTCCATGGGTTCCCTTTTATTTGCTTCAGCCCTGCACCCCACTCCAGCCTCAAATGGAAAATCCAACTCCATAAATCATGCTGGGGCCAAAGGAAGCAACTGGGCAGAGCTGGCCACCCTGAGAACTTGGTTCCAAGAATACTGCCTTTATAGGATTCTTTCTTTAACACGGCTCTGGAAAGATTAGCAAATTTCCATTTGAATATTTGGTAATTTTAAATATTTGAAATTAAAAATTTGATAACTTAAAATTTTTTAATTAAAAATTTAAATTTTAAAAATTTTAATGGGAAATTTAAAAATTTTTAAGTGAAAATTAAGAGTTTTTTAAAACAAAAATTTAAAATTTTTAAATGGGAATTTTAAATTTTCTACTTTTAAACCATAGATGTTTAGGCTAAAACAGTAGGTTGCAAAGCACCAACTTAATCCCTGCCTTATAAAAAAGAGACTAGCATATAGAAAATGTACCAAATAATTGCTTTTCGTGGTTTACTTGTGAAATCAAGTTAGGCAGTCTTTGAATGACAATGTTATTTCAAGTTCTGCAAACAAGATTAGTCAAATTATCTCTGTAAATTATAAATCAGTATATACCCCTCCCAGTTATTTAGACATTGCAGAATATGTTAATCTTCTCTAGACAAAGGAAAAAGGAGAAAGGATAAGGATAATCATAATAAAGCATTCTGGCACACATATCACCATTAAAGAAATTCAATACATCAATTGTAGCTTGAATAACTAAACATCTTCCTCTTTCAATGTTACCTGTATTATTTTCTCCCTTTACCAGTTCAGTTTTCTTGCATTTCTATATTTAAAAAAAGAAAAATTATTGCATTTGAGATGCCTGAGAAGAGGACATACCGACGCTCACCATGTGTAAAGATGTCAAAATGTGCTTACCCCATTACTGTTGCAAACTTTCACTCCCAATAGTTTTAGAATCATGGTTCTCGGTTATGCTTGTGACAACCCTAGCAGGTAAAGGAAAACATGACCTCTGGCAAGAGTAGAACAGAGGACCTGGATGGCTTGGAAAATTCTCCAGGGTCCCACAGCATCCTAGTGGGAAATCCGCAGACTTGAGCCATCTCAATTGCTCCATCTACTCTGCCTCATCCAGATAATAACAATTCACTACTAATAGCAACTGTATCTTGATGTTTAGTTGCTCTTCAGGAGCCTACAAAGAAAGAGCTCTTTACAGAGTATGAAGTGGGGCAATATATGAGCAGCTGAAAGTCTGAAACTGATTTACATGCAAGCTAGCCAGGACAAAAGATTAAAGAAATGAGGGACCCTGGCAAATTCAGCCGAGCTCTGGAATGCAAATAAAGTGTACAAATGAGAAAGATATCAAGGTTATAACAGTAAAAGTGCAAGGCCAGCACAAGTTCAGCCAATCCCAGCAGCTTGTTAAAAGCAGTTCTTCCTTACCCCCTGAGTGTGCTTTCTGATTTCAAAGTTCCATAGCCCTATCTGCAGCAGCACCACACCATCCGTTACTCACATTCCATTCAGCTAATTACCAAGCGCCAGCCATGCTTCTATGGGAGAGGGCTGGGAGCAATTTGGTAAGTCCCTGTGTTTTCATTAATGTGAATTTCTCAGCTTTTGTAGGTCAGACAAACACTGTGTGATAACAAGCTCTTACTTGAATGGAAGGGGTAAAGCATGCTGGCTCATTATAAGGACTAATGCCAGTTCCCATGATTTGGGAAAGAAGATGAAGTACTTGAAAGAATGCAAAAAGTATTTTTAAGTAAATAAATTAATAGAATGTTTTACATCTACTAAAGGAATCAATCGAGAGATCATATAAGGGGCTCTGAATATGATATTATCATAGAAGAATAAGTCCAATAATAAAATGTGAGCTAGTTAATGGGAATTCAACTCTGTATACGCTTCCTGCTAAATGAGTGAAGAACTGAAAACTTTACATAGTACTCATTCATTCATTCATCAAATACTCAGTAAAGCATGCCCATCCCAGGAACTGAGGTGAACTCAAGAAATACAGAGGTCAAGTTTCCTCCTCTGCATTCCAGAGACCATTTGTCCACTCTGCACCATCCCATTTTCACGCTACACAGCAATAATTCATTTGCATTCTCCACTAGTTTTTTAGATAGTCAGTGAATGAATACATTTAAAAAGAAAGAAAAGAAAGATGGATGGGGGCAGAGAGAGATGGAGGGTGACACAATTCCTGTCAAAGAGCACATAATCCAGTGGTCTGGAGTTTGGTAAAAAAGGGCCATGGGACCTGTTGGTTTCCTCTTCCTTCTTTGTAAACTAATTCCTCCATAAGGAACCAATCCTAAACTCCTGCTTGATGAACAGCAATCCACAAGTGGAGCCCTATCAGAATCACATTCATTTTAGAATTGGAAAGAATTTAGACCCATTTGGCAGATATGTTTTCCATGTACTAACTCTTTTTAAATATATTTAAAATGTGTCACAGTCAAGGACATGAGGCAAATCAAATAGGGCAGGAAGGGGAAACAATTTTTACAAAGGAAAGTAGAATTCATTTTTTAGGAAAGCCTGGTTAAAAATATTTACTATCATAACAGAGTCAGACTCTCATTAAGCTTTTCACTTGACATCCCTGAAAAGAATATTAGTGGTAAAAAAATGAAGACATCTGAAAATACCAAGTGTTGGGGAGGACAGGGAACAACCAGAGCCTTTACATACTTGTGGTGGGAATGTAAATTGGCACAATCCCATTGAAAACAATTTGATATTACCTAGCAAAGCCAAATATGTGTAAACCCCATGACCCAGAAATTCCACTCCTAGGTATATGCCCTAGAGCAACTCTTGCATGCGTGTGCCAGGAGACACAGACAAAAAACGTTCATAAGCAGCACTGTTTGAAGCAAAAACTGGAAGCAACCCAAAAGTCCATCAACAGTCATATGCGGAGGTAAGTTGTGCCATATTCACACAATGGAGTATTATAAAATGTGAAAATAAAGTGAAGCACAGCTGCACACAGCAGAATGGATGCATGTTTTTTGTTTAAAAAGCAAATGGTAGAAGACATATACATTCAAATAGCAGTTTTATAAAACTTTCAAAAAAGAGAAACTATGTAATATATTGTTTAGAGATATGTTGAAAAACGTTTACAAAACCATAAAGTGATTAACACAAAAAACTCAGACTAGCATTGCAGGATGAGGGGACCCAGGGCGACTGCCCAGGAGAGGACCCCAAGTTAGTCAATGAGATCAGTGATCTTAGGTTGAGAGGTAAATTTACAGATGATCGTCTCATTATTAGGCTTCATAATTTACATAGATGGCACACATTCTGTTGTATGTATCAATGGGTAAATATACAAAAATTTTAAAATTCCGATGTATTGTATGATGAAATACAACAAATCCATTAAAATAATTAGATCCATATGTACTGATAGGAGAAGCTCTCAGGACAAATTGTTTAGGTTAACAAAAACACAAGACACAGAACAATACCATGGTATAATCCCATTTCTGTAACAAGTAAGCAAAGAAACTAAAAGCTTGTAAAACTATATGATAAGTAGGTATTTGTACTAGATACCTTCTGTTTGTCCCTCCAATCCACCCTCCACCCTGCTCTCTGGCCAAGGAGCCTGATCTATAAGGATTCCATCAATAGGTTTTCCTGGCCACTGGCTTCCTGTAGGGTTCAATCAATATGGAGCTTCAGCAGGAGAGTGGAGGGAGGAAAAAGAGGGAAGTCAACGTGCTTATTCCTAGCTACCTTTCTGTGGTTCCTGAGGACTAGCTGCATCCCTCCAGCAAAGGTCTCAGTGCCATTAAATTCTTTCAAGTTCTCTTAAATTTGTTTGTTCCAAATAATACGTGAATACTTGCCTCTTAGAAAGAAGTTATACAATATAGAAATATAAAGGCCCAAACATCAGTGTTTCCTTTTCTCCCTAATCCTAGCCTCTCTGCAGCACCTTCTCTGTGTCCTGGTTCCCATGACAACTCCCTCTCTGTGCCCCCTCAGGTCGAGGGGTAGTAAACATTATCTCCTGTGCTTTTCTCCCATCCACCCCACACCTTGTAATTAGTCTTTTATTAAACTCAACTTAAATTACCCTAATTTGAATGCACCACCTGTTTCCTGCTGAGACTCCAACTTATACAATTACAGATGGATATACAAGCATGGCAAAAAGATTAGAAATATGCACGACAAAGGTTATCAGTGGCTGACACTAATGAAAGAAGCTAGTATTACAGGGAAAAGGGAACACTAATGTTTGGGCCTTTATATTTCTGTATTGTATAACTTCTTTATAAGAGGTAAGTATTCATGTATTATTTGGGCAAAACAATTTTAAAAGTACTTGAAAAAATAATGTAAAATGTAAAGCTGGGGCAGTTTAGTTAAAGGTACAAACCAGATCATTTTACTTCTCTTTCCTCATGTCCAGCACAAGGCCAGCCACACAGTAGGTGCTGAGAAGGAATGCTGACACTGTACTCCTTATTTAGACTTATAGCATTTCTCAGAAGCAAGATTAGCTTCTATGGAGTTAAGTAATAAGAGGGAAGGGATGGACACCTCCTAGAATAGTTCACTAGAGGCCTCCTTGTGGTGTGGGTAATGGTAGCCCCCACCTCCCGGCATCCCCTCCACCACAGGAGCATGCAACAACCGGGCTGTCAGCCTCTTCCTGGCCTGCACGGTGTGCCCGCCGCTGAGGCCTCAGGACCTCCGCAAGCCGAGCTGTGCCATGGTCTCTGGGCATGGCTCTGCCCACACTCATACAGCAGCTATTTCTCGTAAGGTGTGACAGACTTCCAGTACTACTATCTCCCCTCTTGGTACCCAGGGTTTAGATGTTTCACTGGACTAAGAACTTTATGATCAAACCCTTTGGTACCAGGCTATGACTGTGAACTAGACTGCATGAGTTGGTGAAGTTCAGGATGGATACCTCTCACCCCAGTAGGGAGATTAAACCAGGTCTGGCTAACTCAAATTGTCATTCCAAACTCCGATCAGATGTCACTTCCTCTGAGAAACCTTTCCTGATTCCCTGAGTTTTTTGTTAAGCGCTCTTCTTCCTAAATGACCCCAAGACACTGTGTACTTCCTCCATCATAATACTTTTCACACTGCATTGAAATCCCCCATTTAATTGTGTGATACTAAACTGTAAGCTCACTTAACTGTAAGCTCCTTGAGGGTAAGGGGTAAGGCTAAGTCTGTATCTTAAGAAACACTGACACAGGGTAGGGGTTCATTAAATACTGGAAAAAACAAAGAAAGGAAGAAGGAAGGGAGGGAGTGAAGAATCAAGGAAGGAAGGAAGGAAGGAAGGAAGGAAGGAAGGAAGGAAGGAAGGAAGGAAGGAAAGAAACCACAAGCTGCTGGCTCTATAGATATGACAATACAAAATAAATCATCCTGTTTTGCCTGCTTTAATGACCCCTAAAGCCATGGGTATTCAAGAACCCACGTAAAAGTGAAGTCACTCAATAATCAGATACTTACTGAGAAACTTCTCTCTACAAATCACTGTGCTAGCAGCCAGTGATATAACAGTGAGAACACAAAAGCAGACGAATAAACAAAAAAACAGACCATAGTCCATTCCCCTTCCTCATGCTTATATGTAGGAATATTTTGTTTGTCAAACTTCTGATGTTTCTAAATGTTTTTAAATCCTTTCCCAGGGTTTCTCTGAGATCTGTGGAGTATGTAGATATTTCTGTATATTTCTACTAACTGTTGTCAGGCAAGAGATTTTGTGAGTGAGTTAATTAGCACTAGGTACTGGTATCAGAGACTTGTGCTGATTCCTCTGTGCCGAATTATCTCAAGAATTCTTTGCCAAAGTAATGAAAATGAATGTTTAATGTTGGCCCCCTCTGTCTCTCTGATGGCTTTACAGAATTTGGTGGTATTTGAAAAGCATCAGGCAAAGTAAATAATGAAAGTTTGGTGTTGTTCCTTTTTTAAAAACAATGAAACCAGTAAGCAAATGAGTCAGTAATCATATAAGAGAACACTGCGAATTAAAACAGACTTGAAATGATTTCTAAAAGAACTTAGGCAAAAATTCCATTCAATTCAGTTCAGAAATAACTGCATTAATCCCACCACACTGAATAACACTACCTTCAAACTGGCCCTCAACACCCTTGCCTCCTTCCTGCACGTACCCACTGTACCCCATCGCCACACTTCATCAGGGTGAGAGTATGCAAGCACTTCAGTCTTAACAAACAAGCCCAGATGAGAACTACACATAGAAGCCATGAAAAGGAGAGAAAGAATACAGTCAACATACATAATTATAATTTCCTATCTGACGTTCACTACTTGTCTTGGACTTCAAAGACATTGATTATGCTTGTGGGTGAGGTAAGCAGAAAGTGATTTTTAAAAAAGAGGTGGAAAAATTGGGATGCACAGTTGAGAAGACAGTTAATCAGCATCAACTTTCAATTATCTATATGTGGTTAAACAGTGGTAACCTTTAGAACTCAGGCTGATTTCCTGTGCCCCTATAAGGATGAGATTTATAAATGGACAGAGTAGACAATTATTTTGTGTTATGATTTGGAAGGGACTGAAAAATCCTAAAATCCAAAATTTCCACTTTCTCTAACCACCTCACTGGCCTTACCATGGTGTATAAATTTTCCATATTATATGCTTTAAAACATTGATAATCCTTCACAAGAGGCAAACACTGAGAGGGATAAAATACATCAGCTGTGGTTGGTTGTGTGAGGCTGATTTGTGGGTAGGAGCATACATACTAGCTCAGTATCCATTTCTCCTCCTTTTCAAAAAAGAAACCTGGTTTCCTTTTGGGAAGCACTTCTTCCCCACTCTCAGTCATGGTTTGAGTCAGACTGACCATGACCCCTAGTTCTGGTAGTGGGCACCCTACTTAGTCCTGGATAATCACAGAACTACCCCCAACCCCCCCTACACACACACACACACACACACACCACAATCAAAGTAGGCAAATGACTCAAGTCAAACTAGTGAAAGTCCTATTGGGACTTTGGCCAGAAACATCTCTTCATTTCTCTTGGGATGCTAAGATGGTAGGATATAAGCCGGGGCTATTAAGGCCTTTTGGACATCATTTGTAGGCAGTTTGCCTGAGAATGGAGTCACAGTGAAAAAAGTAGAGCCTTGTAAAAGAGAGGTAAACCCCTGATATCTTCTAGAAACCTGGTCAGTCCTACCGAAACTCTTCAGTTACATGAGCCAAGACATTTCACTCCTTATTAAACCAGTTTTACTAAGTTTCCAGATTAATACACAGGTATTGGTGCCCTAATCAGAATGCATGGTGGAGAAAAATGTAAGATGCATAGTGGAAGAAAAGAATATAACTATAGATCACAAGGATCTGACTCTGTCCCTAAATATTTAACCTTGGGCATGACCCTTCATAATAAAATAAGGGGGAGTTATAATAATGAACTCTGGACTCCCTTTAAGCTTTGACATACTATGAATAGAGATATGCTTTTGAGAGTGGGGAGAAGAAGTAGAAAAAGTATGCTATATAAAGCACATTTTACAGGCTTGGAAAGTGGGTTGGGAGTGGGGGCCTTGTTTAGCTGGGCTGACAGAAATGCACAGGCAAAGGAAGGTGGATTGGTGACAGGAAAAAAAATAATTACGTAGTTGAATGTCAGTGACTTGATAATTTTCCCAGAACCAGCCCTGACTATCAAAGAAACAAACTTCTGAGCCAAAGTCAAGACTTTGTGTTATCCATTTTCCTCCAGGAGCAAGGCTGTCCCAGAGGTGAGGAGGTGAAGAAAGCGGCTGACACACTTGATGTGGGACTGGCCCTTTTTGCTCCTTCATGCCCCTGCATGGAATGTCCTCTTCACTTAGCTCTTCCTGTGTAAAGCCTATCTGACCTTCAGCACCCATCAGTGGCCCTTCTCCATGAAGCCTTCCTACGTCGCATGACAAATGATCTCTGCTGTCCTTACCCCAAGTCATTTGTTATGTGTTCCTCTCACTTAAAAGTTACGTAATTCATGGGTGGGCCTCTCTCCACTGATGGGAGATCCCAGTGGATGATAGAAAGGACATGCCCAAGCTCCTCACTGACAGAGCTGGGTGAGAACTTAGGACCCCAGCCTCCACATTCAGAGTTCTTCCCTCCATAATCACTAGTGACACCTGCTGCTTTCTCTTTATGCTCCTGTTGCCTTTTTACTTAATGTTCATTTCAATACCCCTCACCAACCTTTTATTGAGTGACTCCTATGTGTAGGCACTCTGTTAGGTTCCTTATGAACATTTTCTATAATCATTACAACCATTGTGAAGGTACACATCACCAGTCCCATTTTATAGAGGAGTCACAGAGAGGCAGAGTGACTTGTTGAGGATCATCGAGCTAAGAACAGGAAGAGCTAGGATTTGAAACGAGGGCTATCTAGTTGTGAAGCCATTTGTTCCTTCACCATCATCCTCAGTGCCACCAATAATACCACATGATTATCGCTGTTACTGTTTAGCAAGGAGCAGGCAATTGGAAGACATTACCTCAGATTCTCTCAACCTCGCAATGAGGTATCAATCTCACTTTACAGATGAGGCACTGGAAGCCTTGCTGACCAGCCTTCCCCAGAATAGGTTAGTGCTCTCCTAAGTGTTCACACCACTCCCTACGTTAGCATTTAGCTACCAGCTTGAAAATCCCAGCTTTCTGTCTCCTCCACTGAATTAGCAATTTGGGGGCAGGGACAATGCCTTGTCAATTTCTCATTCAGGAAAGAACTGTTTTGGGCCAGCCGAGTGGTGCGGTGGTTAAAAGCTGGCTTGGGACGCCAGCGGTCCCGGTTCGGGTCCCACATATGAGGGCCAGTAACACTGCCCTCAAAAAAAAAAAAAAAAGGAAAGAACTGTTGAATGAATGAGGTTGATAAAAGCCCAGAAGAAGCTTTGCTGATGTTCCATTTTCACCTGGCCCTGCCAACCATTCCTTACAGGAGGGCACATCCACTTCGAGGCAGAGCAAGACCAAGCTCGTGCTGGGTTACCAAGAACAGCTGGGGAAAATTGTCTCCCTTTCACTGCAGCTTTTTCACACTTGGCTTTTTCTCACCAAGTCTGGTATTTATCGCCTTACTAGGCCTAGTCAAAGCCAAGTCAAAGCTACTTCAAGAGACAGACAGCAAAAGGGTGTAACATCTGCTAGGCTTTTCTTTTTATTATTATTAAGTTTATTGGGGCGACAATGGTTAGTATAATTAGACAGGTTTCAAGTGTACATTTCTATAATGCATCATCTATATATCACGTTATGCCAGGTCTTTCATATCACCAATTCTCCATGGCAAGAGCTTTTGATAGCTCTTTGGAAATACCCATGGTTTTCCCTGAGCCATGCAGAAGTGGTCTGCAATCTTAAAGAGTTGACAAAAATCATCTCTAATGTTGCAATAATTCTTGAAGAATAAACTAACTGGCAGGGCCGGCCGAGTGGCGTGGTGGTTAAAAGCTGGCTTGGGACACCAGCAGTCCCGGTTCGGGTCCCACATATGAGGGCCAGTAACACTGCCCTCAAAAAAAAAAAGAAAAAAAGAAAAAAAAAAGAAAAACTAACTAGAAATAGTTGCTGAAGGGTGTGAAGTGAACATTTTAGGAAAGGCCTTAATTTCTTCTTACATGCATTCAGAATAACAGCATTAAACCCTTATTCCACAGACATCTATTTCACACACATAGACATTCACTCAACAAGTATTATTACACATCTATTAAGAATTAAGCTCTATCCTAGATGCTAGAAAGATAACGGTGAACAAACAAAACCTGGTATCTCAAATGAACTCCCTGATCTGTAAGAGGCTGCTCACAAGGCCATTTGTATCATGGTCAAAGCACAATCAGTTTATCACATAAACTAATGGTCCTTTTGAAAATCAGGACCAATAAGGAACTGGACCAAGATAGTAATTCATGATGACTGGAAAGGCAGTTTGGGGCTGGGTTGTAAAGAGTAGGGAAAGAACATAATCATCTTTGTGTAATAAAGTGGTATTTAGAGTAATAATGATATATAGTAAACTCCTGTTGCTTCATGTAGCTAAAATGGATGAATTAGAGTTAGATACATCAACACAAACAAGTCTTTAAAAATGAACTAAAAATGTTGAGTAAAATCAATCAAGTTGCAAAATGACACACTTTTATGATACAGGTTTAAAGCTTTAATACTAAAAATCAATAAACTAATTTGCATATGAGAACATGCATATATAATAAAGTAATCAAAATACACATCGGAACAATATACACAAAATTCAAGAAGTAAATTCTATGGGGAAGAACAAGAAGATACAAAGGAGATATAAGTAGAACTTTAAACACACACACACATATATATATATATATATATATATATATATATATATATATTTTTTTTTTTTTTTTTTTTTTTTTTTAGGGCAGTGTCATTGACCCTCACATGCGGGACCCGAACCGGGGCCGCCGGCCTCCCAAGCCAGCACCCAACCACCGTGCCACTCGGCCGGCCCAACTATATATTTTTAAAATTTATTTATTTTCAATTACAGTTGACAGCTAGTATTATTTTATATAAGTTTCAGGTGTATAGTATAGTGATTACAGATTTATATAATTTGCAAAGTGATCCCCCTGATTAGTCTAGTACCTATACCCCACTATACATAGGTATTACCATGTTGACTATATTCTCTAGGCTGTACCTCACATTCCCTTGAATATTTCTTAATTACCAATTTGTACTCCTTAATCCCTTCCCCTTATTCACCCATCCCCCAAACACCATTCCATGTGGCAACTATCAAAATGTTCTTTGAAGTTGAAGGTGAATAATACTGAATGTCAACTATAATTTAATATATATCTTTTTGAATTAGTGTTTCGATTTCTTTGGACAAATACTCAGAAGTGGAATTGCTGGGTCATAAGGTAGTTCTATTTTTAATTTTTTGAGGAAACTCCATACTGTTTTCCATAGTGGCTGTGCCAATTTGGAATCCCATCAACAGTGCACGAGGGTTCCCTTTTCTCTACATCTTCACCAACACTTGCTGTTTGTTGATTTATTGATGATAGCTATTCTGACAGAAGCGAGGTGGTATCTCATTATGGTTTTAATTTGCATTTCTCTGATGATTAGTGATATTGAGCATATTTTCATATGTCTACTGGCCATCTGTATGTCCTCTTTGGAGAAACATCTATTCAGGCCCTCTGCCCATTTTTTAATTGAATCATTTGAGTTTTTTATGGTGTTGAGTTGCATGAGTTATTTATAAATTTTGGATATTAACCCCTTACCATGTGTATCACTGGCGAATATCTTTTCCCATTTAGTAAGTTATCTTTTTCCTGATGGTTTCCTTTGCTGTGAAAATAACATTTTCGTTTGATGTAGTCCCATTTTTAAATTTTTTCTTTTGTTTCCCTTGACAAAAGAGGTGTATCAGAAAAAAATATTACTAAGAGCAATGTCAGAGAGTTTATTGCCTATGTTTTCTTCTAGGAGTTTTGTTGTTTTGAATCTTCCATTTAAGCCTTTAATCCATTTTGAGTTTATTCTTGTATCTGAAGTAAAAAACGTGGTCTGGTTTCCATTTTTTGTTGTTGTTGTTGTTTTTGTTTTGTTTTGTGCATGTATCTTTCCAGTTTTCCCAACAGAATTTATTGAATAGATGGTCTTTACCTCACTATATATCCTTGCCTCCTTTGTCATAGATTAAAGGACCATATAGGCACGAGTTTATTTCTGGGTTCTCTATTCTGCTCCATTCATCTATGTGTCTGTTTTTATGTTAGGATCATGCTGTTTTGATTACTATGGCCTTGTAGTATAGTTTGATATCAGGTATTGTGATACCTCCAACTTTGTTTTCCTTTCTCAAGATTGCTGTGACTATTTGGGGTCTTCTATCATTACAAATAAATTTTAAGACAATTTTTTCTAGTCTGTGAAAAATGTCATTGGTATTTTGAAAGCGATTACATTGAATCTATAGATTGCATTGTGTAGTATGGACATTTTAACAATGTTAATTCTTCGTATCCATAAGCATGGTATATGTTTCCACTTATTTTCATCATCTTCATTTTTCTGTTCAGTGTCAAAATTTTCCAATTATAAGTTTTTTACCTCTTTGCTTAAGTTTATTCCTAGGTGTTTAATTTTTATTGATGCAATTGTACATGGGATTGCTTTCTTAATTTTTCTTTCAAATAATAACACTTTACTATTTGTGTATAAAAATTCAAAGTTTCTGAATATTAATTTTGTATCCTGATAATTTCTTAAATTCATGTATCAGTTCTAATAGTTTTTTGGTGGAATCTTTGTGGTTCTTTATATATAGTATCATGTCATCTGCAAATAATGACAGTTTTACTTCTTCCTTTCCAATTTGGATGCCTTTTATTTCTTTTTCTTTTCTGATTGCTGTGACTAGGACTTTCCAGTAACATGTTGAATAAAAGTGGTGAAAGTGGGCATCTCTGTCTTGTTCCTGACCTAAAGCAGAATGCTTTTAGCTTTCCCCCATTGAGTATGATGTTAGCGGTAAGTTTGTCATATTTGGAGTTATGCTCCCTCTATTCCCACTTTGCTGAGAGTTTTTATCATAAATGGATGCTGGATTTTGTCAAATGCTTTTTCTGAATCTACTGATATGATCATATGCTACTTATCCTCCATTTTCTTTATGTGGTGTATCACGTTAATTGATTTGCGAATATTGAACCAACCCCGAATCCCAGGAATACATCTCATTTGATCATGGTGTATGATCAATGTATTGCTGAATTTGGTTTGCCAATATCTCTTTCAGCATTTTTCTATCTCTGTTTATCAGGGATATCAACCTATAATATTCTTTTTTTGTAATGTCTTTGGCTTTGGAATCAGGGTAATAATAAAATGAGGTTGGGAGTCTTCCATCCTCTTGAATTTTTTGGAATATTTTGAGAAAGATAGGTGTTCATTCTTCTTTGTTTGGTATAATTCACCTGTGAAGCCATCTGGTCCAGGACTTTTGTTTGTTGAGAGTTTTTTGATTATTGATTGAATTTCTTTAGTAGTATTTAGTCTGTCCAGATTTTCTGTTTCTTCTTAATTCAGTCTTGGAAGATTGTATGTTTCTGGGAATTCATCCATTTCTTGCAGATTGTCCAATGTGTTGTTATATAATTGTTCATAGTATTTTCTTATAATCCTTTGTATTTCTGTGGTGTCAGTTGTCACTTCTCCTCTTTCATTTCTGATTTTATTTATTTGCATTCTCTCTCTCTTTTTCTTGATGAGTCTGGTTAAAGGTTTATTATTTTTGTTTTAATCCTCTTAAAGAACCAGCTCTTGGGTTTACTATCTTTTGTACATTTTTAAACTCTATTTTATTTATTTCTGCTCCAAACTTTATTATTTCCTTTGCTCTATTCATTTTGGACTTTGTTTGCTGTTCTTTTTCTAGTTACTTTAGGTGTAAGGTTAGATTGTTGATCTGGGATATTTCTTGCTTCTTGAAGTAGGCCTGTATTGCTATGAATTTTCCTCTAAGTACTGCTTTCGCTATGTTCCACAGATTTGGAATCAAGATGTTTTCATTTGTCTCAAGGTGTCTTTTGATTTCTCCTTTGATCTCATGGTTAACCTATTCATCATTTAATAGCATGTTATTTGGCTTCCATGTGTTTCTATGTTTTTCAGTTTTTTTCTTGTAATTGATTTCTAGTTTCATACCACTGTGGTCAGAGATGTTTGATATGATTTCAGTCTCCTTAAATTTACTGAGACTTGTTTTGTGTCCTCACATGTGGTCCATCATGGAAACTGTTCCATGTATGCTTGACAGGAATGTGTATTTTGCTGCTTTGGAGTGAAATGTTCTAAAAATACCAATTACATCCATTTGGTTTAATGTGTCATTTATGGCCTCTGTATCTTTGTTAATTTTCTGTCTGGAAGATCTATCCATTGATGTTAAGGAGGTGTTAAAGTCCACTATGACTATATTACTGTCAATTCTCTCCCTTTATGTTGGTTAATATTTGCTTTATGCATTTAAGTGCTGCTATATTGGGTACATAAATGGTTACAATGATTATATACTCCTGTTGGATTGATCCCTTTATCACTATGATGTCCTTTTTCTCTTATTATAGTCTTTGTTTTAAAAGCTATTTTGTCTGATACAAGTATTGCTACCCCAGCTTTTGTTCATTTCCATTCACATGAAATACCTTTTTACATCCCTTTACTTTCAGTCTATGTGTGTCTTTCCATCTGAATTGGGTCTCCTGTAGATGGCATATGTATGGGTCTTGCTTTCTTATCCATTCTGTTACCCTGTGTCTTTTGATTGGACCATTTACTACATTTACATTTAAAGAGATTATTGATAGGTACATAATTATTGCCTTTTTATTATTCACTTTCCCTCCTCCCCACTCCACCCCCGCCACCCCCATCTTCTTAAAGCAGTTCCTTCAACATTTCTTATAATACTGGTTTGGTGGTGATGAACTCCTTTAGCTTCTTCTTGTCTGAGAAGCTCTTTATCTCCCCTTCAATTTTAAATGATAGCCTTGCTGTGTAGAATAGTCTTGGTTGTAGGTCCTTGCTTTTCATTACATTGAATATTTTGTGCCAATCCCTGCTGGCTTGAAAGGTTTCTGTTGCAAAATCAGCTGACTGTATTATGGGAGCTCTCTTGTAGTTAACTACCTGCTTTTTTCTTGTTGTTTTTAAGATTCTCTCTTTGTCTTTAAGATTTGGCATTTTAATTATGATGTGTCTTGGTGTAGTCCTGTTTAGGTTCATCTTGTTTGGGACTCTCTACGCCTCCTGCACTTGTATGTCTATTTCCTTCAACATGTTAGGGAATTTTTCTGTCATCATTTCTTCAAATAGGTTTTCATTCCTTGTTCTCTCTCTGCTTCTGGAACACTTATGATGTAAATGTTGCCATGCTTGATGTTGTGCCAGAGGTTCCTTAACTATCATTTTAAAAAAATTCTTTTTTCTTTTTGCTGCTTCAGTTGGGTATTTTCTGTTACCTTGCCTTCCAAATCAATGATTTGTTCCTCTGCTTCATCTAATCTGCTTTTGATTCCTTCTAGTATATTCTTCATTTCATTTATTGTATTCTTCATTCTGACTTTTTTTTATGGTTTCTATGTCCTTTTTTATGCTTACTATCTCTTTGTTGAAATTCCCACTAAGTTACTTAAGTGTCCTTATAACCATTGTTTTGAACTCTGTATCTTGTAGATTACTTGCCTCCATTTCATTTAGTCCTTTTTCTGGAGTTTTTTCCTGTTCTTTCATTTGGGACAGGTTTCTTTGTTTCCATATTTTTGCTGCCTCTCTGTGCTTGTTTCTATGTATTGGGTTGATGTGCTACATCTCCCAGTCTTTACAGGGTGGCCTTATGTAGTAGGTGACCTATGGAGTCCAGTGGCATAGTCTCCCTGGTCACCTTAGTTGGGTGCTCCAGGTATTTCCCTTGTATGGGATGTATGTGCCCTCCTGTTGTAGTTGAGCACTGATTACTGTAGACACATCAGTGGGTGAGATTAACCCTCAGGCTTACTGGTTGTGAGGATTACCTATGACCACAGCATATAAACTGCTGTGCGGGGATGAATACATGGAACAGATATTTGCCCCAGCAGGCTCTGGTGCCAGCTGAGACCACGCTTTGTGTGTTCTGCTTGTGGGGCTAATCAGGTGGTGCTCTGTTATGGTCTGAAGCCAGTCACCTGGTGTGTTGGTTTTGGGACCTCTTGGGAGGAGCAACTGTATAGGCTAAGGTCAGCCACTGCCTGTGACCAGTCCAGGGCTACCTGGTAGGGGCTGCAGAGCAATCTGAGGTTTGTCACTGCCTGTGGTGGACCTGGAGCCATGTGGGAGGGGCCATGTTGCAATCCAAGGCCAGTTGCCACCTGCACCAGGTCTAGGGCAGCTCAGCAAAATTCCCAGGACACCCAGAGGCTTGATGCTGCCTGCTGGCTGCCCATAAGGCTCATCCAATGAAAGAGTCTCAGGCGGTACATGAATTGGATGAGGTGGGTTCTCAGGGCATCACCAGGCTAGGGTGAGCAGTGTTCACCAGATTAATGCAGATTCAGATTCACTCAGCAAAAGGTTCCTGGCACACTGAGGCCAGCTTCCCCTGCCTGGGGCCCAAGAGCTCATGAGAGTTGTCCAAGAAATGCTGCAGCATGGGCTAACACTGGCTGCCCATCAACCTATGAAAAAGCCTCCAGTGGTATATGAGTTGGGACGGTCAGAGTCTCAGGGAGTTATCAGGGTGAGGTGATTGGTGTTTGCCAGGTTAGTGCATATTCAAATTTGCACCAGTGCTGAACCTGGTGACATTCAAAATGCTCATAGCACACTGAAGCCAGCCACCACCCACCTGGGGCCTGCAGACCCCTGAGAGCTGTCCAAGTAAGTCTGCAGTGAGGGCTAACACCAGCTGCCTGCCACTGAAAAGCCCCAGCAATGCGTGATTTTGGTTTGGTGGGGTCCCAAGGAGTCAGCAGAGTGGAGCCAGTGGATTTCACCAGGCCAATAAAGATTCAGAGATAGCTGTGTGGGGGAGGGCTCAATAAAGGAAAGATGGTGTCTTCCCATAGGTTGCACAGGAGGAGGGCTCAACCCAGGGACAATGGTGAATGTCCTTTAAATCCTTGTCCTGAGGCCACTCAATTCAGTCTTTCCCTATATGTCTTTGGCTCCTTCCAAGTTGCTGTCCCTCTGCCGGAGCCCAGGATGAGTGCCTTGGAGCAAGTCAGCGTTCGGGCCCTTTAAGAGGAATGCCTGGGTTTTCAACAACCTTCTGTCTCACCCAGACTGACAGAATTCCCCGATTTTTCACAGCCAGATGTTGTGGGGGCTCCTCTTTCTGGCTGGAAGCCTGGTGCTCGAGGCTGGAAGCCTGATGTGGAGCTTGGACCTCTTGCTCTTCAGGAGGGACCTCTGCATCTGAGACATACCTCCTCGTTCTTGACCACTAAACACGGGTGTGGAACAGCCCATTTTGCATCTTCACACCTCCCCACAATCTCCACATAGCTTCTTTTTTATATCCTTAGTTATAGGACTTCTGTTCAGCTAGTCTTCAGATGATTCTCCAGGTTGACTGTTGTATAATTTAGTTGTAATTTTAATGTGATCATGGTAGGAGGTAAGCACTGCGTTTACCTACTCTACCTTTTTTACTAGACCTCTCCTTATATATCTCCATTGTTTTCTTTGCCTTCTTTCCTTCCTTCCTTCTTTTCTTTTTTCCTTCTTTTACAAGTATGTATTTGAAGCAAATATAGCTAAGTGTTAATATCTGTTCAATCTGGGTAGTGAATATATACATGCTTTTCTTTTTCTAATTTTTTGTGGTTTTCTAGTATGTTTAAAAGAGTTTTAATTAAAAAATAATAACGAGGAAAGACAAATTGAGATAAGTTAGGGATTGTTAGAAAATCTAGAATAAAAGATGTCAAGTTTTCCCCCAGGGGAGTTACTGATTGGCTAGAGGGAAAGTGTTCACAGATATGCACAAGTATCATTTGAGGCAATAGGACTAAACTAGCACTAGGAAGATGCTCAAACCTGGCACCATACCAAATGCAGTCTGGTACCTCTTCTCAGTGCTATCAAATGGGCTCCTACTATTTGGAGCAATTTTGCTCACAGAGCTATTTTTGGGATTGGGAAAAATAGGGTAGTTGGGATTAGGGTGGAGAGGAAAGAAGTAGCTCCAAAGTTTAAGATACCCAGACCACTGCCTTGTTATTCAGTAATGCAGGAATGCCAAGCTGTGCGATAGTTGTAGATGCCTAAGGTGGGGACTCCAGTGAAAGAGAGAACATAAAGAAGTAATCTAAGCTTGTGACAGCCCCATATGCATCCTTCCTGCTATGTCTACTGCTTCTCTGAAGACCAATCTTCACCCAGCCTAGGTGATCACAGGAGCTGTATAGAGCCCAGACGAGTTCACTTTCCAGGTTGGTAAATAAAACAGAAGGAAAAGAAAATGTGGGGATATAATAAAACATACATGGGTGTGTGGAAACAGTACGGCAATTTCTCCAGGGCTACCAATAAAACTATAGGACTAAAATGTCATTTTTGCCAAAGCTTCTTTAGGTAAGCAGGAGACATACTTGTCCTTTGAGGCACAACAGAAAAGTTAAAGAGAAGTAAAAAGAATGGAAGCTGGAAATGAAACCATTTTATTTATTTCATGTTTGAACCTAGCATGGCTGTAATGCAAAAATGTCAGAACATCTCTGCTGAACTATTATTTATTTATTTATTTATTTATTTATCTCTCTATCTACCTATCTATTTATTTATTTATTTCTGCTGAATTTTCAAAGAGTATCCTTGATCCACAGAATAGTCCATGAGTGAAAGCTAGTTACCTCCTATTCAGTAGTATGATCTTTGCTTCAATAAATCCTTTGTGGGCCAGAGGGAAAGAGTGGCCAGAGGCCTGTATGTGTGTCTGAGAAAGGTCATTGTGGCCTTTGGTGTGTATACAGCCACTGACAGAAGAGGGAGAGAAGAACACTTTTGGGTTTCATCTCATCCCTCTGCCTGGATGTTGAGCACCTGTTTGGGAACCACCTGCCAAGGGGCTGATACAAAGGAAAGTCATAAGACTTAGCACATTGATGCCCATCTTTGCTCTGTGAATATGTAGGACAAAACAACTCTCTCCTCCTGGCAGTGTTGACAGACCCAGGTCCAAGGAGATATAAATCTGTCTGACATTTTAATTTCCCAGCAGAATTATTTCCGTATCTTGGAGTACAGCCAGCTGTAACTATCTCCATTCCTACCCTTTTGCCAGGCAGGCAAATGACACTTCTTTTGGTGCTCTTGTGAAGGGAGTTGGCATTGTCCTCTGCATTCTACAGACCTGAAAAGTCATTACTGGGAGAACCAGCAGGGCAGTGAAGGTTTTCCATCTAGCCACTGGGGAATGGGTGAGTGCGATTTATGTCTCCAGTAAAACAGATGGTTTAAAACTAAAAATCTCTAAAGAATACCATCCTAACCACCAGAGATAGAACTTTTTGGTAATAGTGTTTATGAGGGATTGACTTATACTTTAGAAACAGCTAGCCAAAGAATCAAACTTCTAAACAATTCTATGTACTGCATTCTTGAGGGGAGCTGGCAAATGAGATAAATTCTCTATTTCAAACAAACTCTGCACACATGAATAAGATTAACATTTCAATATCTCCAAAAAATTGCTTGTGAGATAAATTCTTTATTTCAAACAAACTCTGCACACATGAATAGAATAAGATTAACATTTCAGTATCTCTAAAAAATTGCTCTAGAAAAAAAGAAATGTAACAGTTCTCAATTCCTTATCCAGTAAAGATCTAAGAAGTTCCAGTTGCTAGCCATCTGTTAGGCTAAAAGAAACATGTGTCCCTCTTTGCTCTGTGACTTGCTCTGTATTTGATTACTTGATCTTGGGCTCATGTGAAACTGAGGAATCTTAAGGCGAGAAGATGACACTGTATTTTCCATGTTTGTTTCTGTTGTCATAGAAACCCCTATAGTTTCTGAATATGCCTCAGAAAACCTTTATCTCCTCTTGGTCTCCTAACAGTGAAGTTCAGAAAGGATAAGCTTCTTCCCTGTTGGTTTTTGACTGCTACCGCTGGGGGTATTTCTTGATATACCTCCTGCCCTGAACACAGCTCCCCTTGAGATCTCAGCACACAAAAAAGGCTGTTTTCAAAGCATAACAATTTGTAAAGAAACTGTGCCCCTGAAAGACATATCTACTGAATTCTCTACCTGTATTTTTCATTGGATGCTTCCAGTTGGCAGCAAGCATGAGTAACTGTATCTGCATATAATTCATTTGTGTGCTTACATACACACTCCTGAAAATAAAAGAGTATATACTAAAAGGACATTTTCAACCCAAACTATGCTGTAAGGACAGATATAAGAAAAACTGAGTATGTTTCAGAGGGACAGCCAGAATTGGTCAGAAGCCATGATAGGAACTATGCTAAAGGAAACTGCAGCAATATCCAATTAGATTTCTGAAATTAAGTCAAAGAGGAGTTACAAGAGAGGGGGCAGACCACAGTCTTCCTTGACGTCCCAAGTTAGAAAAAGCTTCCAATCCTCCTCTTATGTTTCTTTTTTACTCTCACACTACTACCACACCCACAGCACTTCTGACCCCATAACAAGCAATTCTTGACACAAGCTGGTTATTCTACAATTTAACTCAATTAAATTCTGACACTATCTACCTAGGGATGGTATCAGATACCACAGGTTAAGGGCTCAGTCCCACAAGACTGTTACCACCCCACTTCAGATGCCAATTGCAAATCCAGATTATCACCTGTGCTTCTGAAGAATAAATCTGAGGTTACCACTACCCTCCCTCCTTGAGTTTGATTAATTTGCTAGAGTGGCTCACAGAACTCAGGCAAACACTATGTTTACCATATATTAAAGAATATGATAGAGGATAGAGATGAACAGCCTGATGAAGAGATATGTAAAACAAGGTCTGGGAGAGTCCCTAGCTCAGGAGTTGGTGTGTATCACCCTCCTATATATGAATGTGTTCACCCACTTGGAAGCTCTCCGAAGAACACCGTTACCATTAGGATTACATGGAGGTTTCCTCATGTAGGCATGATCAATGATCAACCCCATTTCCAGCCCCTTCCCCTTCTGGAGAATGGGGGAGGGGGGCGTGGTTGAAAATTCCAACGTTCAAATCATGGCTTGCTTGGTCTTTGTGGTGACCAGTCCCCATCCAGGAGTCCACCCGGAGTCACCTCATTTGAACAAAAGATGCTCATAGTGCTCTTATCACTTAGGAAATTATTACAAGCATTTTAGAAGCTTTGTGCCAGGAACCAGGTCAGTTTATACAGTTTATATATATATATATATATATATATATATATATATATATATATATATATGAACTTTTTTATTTTCTAAAATTTATAATATAAATTTTTCTATTATCTCTCACTTCCTAACTGGTCTCTCCTCTCCAGCCCCTGACCCTTTTGGTCATCCTACACCACTTCCAAATAAATCCCATCAAAGACCTCTTTTATCATCTCATTCTTTTGTCAGAATTCCTTAGGCTTTCCCATTGCCATTACTAATAAAATTCAAACTCTCCTGAAAAAAAAAAAAAAAAAAAAGAGAGGGTACAGCATTTCAACTTCCCAGGATGGGAACTGAGAAACTTGTATTTGGGGAAGCATACAAGAGAGCCTAGAAAGACGAGCATTTTTTGTTTAATCTCATAAAGTAGGTCAAAAGTCATGAGCATAACTTCTTTACAAGTATAACATGGCTACATACACACAGACAAGCTGAGCAAAATTCTGAGATTTTAAACTATTACTCATTTAAATCAGAATGATCTTCCATCGTTCAAAAGCCTGTACAAGCTCTTAATATAAATGCTTGTTAACAGTTCATTAGGAAGTCATGCGCAAAAATGAGGTTGGAGGGGAGAGCATTTTCTCTGGAAATAAATTATGATAAAAGTAGAAGATTTAAATAATTTACAATTTCTTAAGGTGGCCTGGGTTGAGGCGTGAGGGTTTTGTTTGTTTTCAGACTCAGCAGAAAGCCTTCAGGCCCTGGCCTTCTCACATTAAAATCAGACCCAAATCCAGGCAAATTGTTTCTTCTGATTTGCCTCCCTCAGATTTGGAGTGTAATTTTTCTTTGTCGGGCTCTGAACTTCGGAAGCTCATCTTGCACACAGCTTTCATTCCATGAACAAAGTGAAAAGACCTTCTCTTATTCACTGGGAGAGTCAGTGATGTGGAGAATCTGGCGGCTCTTCAGAGCGCAGCCCGAGTGGGTGCAGTCTAAACATTAGGCTGTTTGCTTTCTGTTCTGGAACTGTTGAGCACAGAGGTAAACTGCTTAATCGTGTTTTCCTGTTCAGAATACCATGGGCAGCAGAATTTGACTAAGAGGCCTGTAGCCGGCAAAAAGACAAACATCTGATAAACATGCATCCCAACAAATCACAAGGCTGCCTGTCTGCTGCGAAACACAAGGTCAGCATCTCTCTCCCTCAAATCTATTGCTATCTTCTCTTATACTAAGGTCTAATTTTGGACTTATTCTTAATTTAAAGTAGACAGACACCAGATAGCTCATAAGAAAGGAAGAGTAACCCCTTAATATTGACTTTCCTGACATTTGATGTATGCTATCATGCCAATGTTACTCCATTTAATTTAATTGCTTTGGTTTACCTACTTCCAAAAAACACAAAGGAGGAGGGTTGTTAGTGCATAAATGACCCAGGGTTTGAAATGGAAGGAGCACTTTCTCCTCACTCTCTGTCTCATGATATTAGAAAATGTTTCCTGAGGGTCAAAGATGGGCATAGTCAGCTCATAAAATGAATTGAGTAATTGGCTGATGAACTTGAGCGGGCCTGGCCTTGCATATTTTCAGTGATCATGCCAGCGTTAAGGCTGTTGCAACCGGGAGAGAGCCCAACTGCCTCTCCACATAATGTATGCCACTTGGCTAAAGCATGGCAGGGTGGAAGAATAAACCAGAATTAATCACCAAAGTGCAAATTTTGCTGCACTGATAAACAGATTAGAACTAGGAATTCCGATCATCTCAGGGCTCGGTTTATTGAAAGGAAAGGAAGATGTTGGGTATAAGCAGACAAGAGAGGACGGGGGAAAGATCTTGGTTTCTGGAGTATAAAATGATTATGATGAGTTTCTCAGTTGGAGTATATTCTAGTTTCTAGGAAAGAGTCCCTAGGACCCCTTACTTTCCCTCTGATGGGACAGTATATTCAGCCACTTCACAGCACCAATTCCTTTATAAGATGTTCATCTCCTTGTGCCCTGAGTCCTGGGCCACCTCATCACGCTATTCAGGGGTCACCATTCTCAGTGAAGTGTATGAAGTCTATGAATGCAACCCCTCGGGAACTAACAACGGAATGGAGCTCCTGGCGATCTGCAGTTGGTTCCGTACCCCTTCTTTCCCTCTCCTTGAATAAGCCTTGGAAAGCTAAATAAGGTCCATGTGACCCAGATCTGCCCTTACTTTGCTTTGTTTCCCAGCAAAACCTACAATTTTAGGAAACTGACATGACCAAATTCAGCTGGACCAAGATCTTCCTGGAAGACCCCGTTGGCTGCTTGTGTACTGGGGAACAACCGGAGGAGAAGAAACCTTGTTTATCTTCCCCTTCCCCAAATTATCAGGAAGTCAAACAAGTATCTTAATCATTCACTCTGGCTACCCCCAGGCCTTACAGACTCAGAAGAAAGTCTGAGAAGCAACTTAGGACCTTGATTCTTCTCACAAGGCAGTATATACATGGAGCCACATGAAAAATGTCATCTTTAAAGTTTCAAGGAAAGATTCCACAACTTTATTCAGAAAGCTATTCCCAAAATTTTATAGTCATAACTCTGCTACATAAATTTCTCATGTTGTAGCTTAAGCCCATTTGGTCTTTTACTGTTGCAGCCTAGGTAATCTTTTATGTAAGAAATGTGGTAGATTTAAAACAGAACAAGACAAAGTAAAAGAAACAAGAGAATTTATTTTTATAAAGATGAGGATTGACTTTCAAACCCTCTTAGGAATCTGTATTTTATTCCCATGAGGTGGTCCAGTGCTTAATACATAGTAGGCATTCCTTAAATGTGTTTTTTTGTTTGTTTGTTTGTTTGTTTTGTTTTTTTGAATGAATAGATTGTTCACACATTAAAAGAAACTTCTTGGGACTTTTTTTTTTTGCCCCCCTAAAGTGGTAGAAACAGGAAGAATTGGTGAAGCTACAAAGAGACATCTTGGATTCAAACTGTTCAGAAGTTCCCAAAGCTGGACTGCCCTGAATTGGAGAATGAGTTCCTTGTCACTGGGGGTATTCAAGCAGGACAACCAGAATATTTTAAGAGGTATCTGGGAACCGGAAGGGTCATTGGGCTTGTCAATCTTCGGGGTACCCTGGACTATAGTACAAGGCCAATTATAACTGTCTTTAAGAAGTGTAATCAAGGTTTTCTGGGTCTTCAGAGAAGGAGCAATCCCAGCTAAGCAGGGTTGTTGTTCTCAACTTTGGCTGCACATTGTAACATCTGAGCTTTTACAAATGCAGAAGCCTAAATTCCACCCCCAAAGGCTCCTATTTAAATGATCTGGGGTGCAGCCTGGGCAAAAGTATTTTTAATAGCTCCTGAACTGTAGCCAAGTATAAGAAGAAACTGGGGAAACTTCATTAAAGAAGGAGAAATTACGTCTGGCCCTTAAAGGCTGGACAACATTTGAACAGACAGAAAGAGAGAGACATTCTTAGCATAGCCTGGTATGTTTGATAAATACACGTTAGAGAGCATCCATAAATGAACCTAAAAGGATTAATTTGCTGACTTTTGTTACAGTTTAGGCGCATTTGTTCTTAGATATACATTCCAATTTATTTCATGCATTCAGTAATATTTCTCATATATTTGTGACGCATAGACACTTTTGTCCGTGGTCTAGCAAAGTGTAGAGTAGAAGGGGTTACACAAAAGGGTGGGTGGCTGATTATTTAAAAAGAAAAATTTCAATTCAATTATAAGGGTTAGTAAAAATCTCTTCAATGGGGCCCACTGAGTGGCTTAGTTGGTTAAGAGCGCAAGCTCTGAGCAACAGGGTCGCCAGTTCATTTCCCACGTGGGCTGGTGAGCTGTGCCCAAGCTGAGTTGCCACTAAGCTGCCAACAGGTGGCAGGTGGCTCAGCTGGTGAGAACACATGCTCCTAACAACAAGGTTGCCAGTTCGACTCCCACATGGGATGGTGGTCTATGCCCACCCGCAACTAAGATTGAACATGGCACCTTCAGCTGAGCAGCTGGAGCTGCCAACGGGCAGTCAGATGGCAACTGGACTTGGAGTTGAGCTAGCTGAGCCCTCCACAACTAAGATTGAAGGACAACAACTTGGCTGTTCCCCTTCCCCAATTCCCCAACACTGTTCCCCTTCCCCAATGCCCCAATAAAATCTTTAATAAAAAGAAAATTCTCTTCAATGGACCCAAAGTAGATGACATCCAAATTTTGACACTTGAAAGTATTCATAGACACAGAAGTTTCTTTATTTTTCAATCAACTTATTAGTGTAAATTAAGTCCACCAAATCAAGAACTTAATAATCAGTCACTGTATCTAGTCTGGTTTTATATCCATTCACTCTTCTCTGAAAGATGGGCTGAATCAAATATTTTTCTCCCAACTTTCCATGTATATAATGTCGGCTTACTAACACACTATAATTAGAGAGTGAATGGGTGATAAAGCAAACTGCACTAGCCATTAGAAGAGTTATGCTACATGGAAGTAATCATTCTTTGTAAAAAAAAATCATTGCACAAGGGTTGCAAAATATTCTCTTCAAATGATAGATAATAAATCAAATGGGCATGATTAATGTCAGTACAGGGAAATTTGCAGTGGTGCTTTTGGTTGCAATATTTTTCTTGTCTGCATAAATCTGCTGAAAGGGGGTTGGGTTCTAGAGAAAATGAACTAAGTCCAATTCTAAACATAGTGCTGTGTTTCCACACATGAAATAGAGTAAATGCCCACTTGGTAAACTTCACTAGAAAATGGAAAACTCATGCATTTCCATTTAAGGCAGTTGGGATGGCCACAGAGGTTGAAGCGTACCCCATCCCACAGCCTCTGGGCCCACCCCTGGGTATCTGCAGCCTTGGTGAAAAGATCCTGTTTGTGCCCCTGTCTTCTGCTTTCCTGCCTAAGGGCTTCTCTAGCACTAAAGCCTGCTAGGAGGAAATCCAGAAAACTCCAGGAATTTAATGCCCCAGGGTAACTTTCAAACAATATATTAGACAAGAGTTCATGGATAAACATCTCAGCTTTCCAGTCCTTCAGTGGGATAGTTCTGAAGCATATTCTACAAAATTTCTCAAAAAATCCTGAGCAGAACTGAGCTCAATTGCCCATAGCAATTACCCACATCTTAATGCATCTATTGTTGTTTTCCCCTTCCTTCTCCCTCTTTACTTCACTTTGGCTTCCTGAAATCACCTATCAACTAAACTGCCTGCAACTAGCTCTTTATTATAGGGTCTACTTTACTTTTGAAGAATCAAACTAAGAACAGAGCATCTAATCTTTCATTCTCTTTCTAGTTTGGCCAGGGAAATAATGATGCTTTGAGAATATGCCTTGCATACACATAGTAGTTGCTCAATAAATGATGGATTGATCAATGGATAGATAGATGAGTGGATGAACAGATAAACAAGAGTGTGTTACTGGGGACAATAGATAAAGTAATAAAATTAATACTGGAGCCCTGGGAAACAATAACACTTGAGGGAAAGTGAGAAATAGAAGGAGACTGAATTGTTTCCATTGGCCAGATTCTAGGATCTAGCTAAGTGATTCTGATGGAAGAGTCATGCCCATGTAGGAATGAAAAGGGGGTATTTTATGGAGAACAAGACACACTTAAAAGGTACTCTTTTGAATACTCATACCATGTGCTTAACTGTATAGCCACTGATGATTCAAGTTCATATTTTATAATGCTTTCTAATTCTTCTTTGCATCAAAATCTTAACAATTTCAGTTTAATGCATGACTTCTTAACCTCCAAGTTAGAATTCTGATTTCCAGAGAGATGACATAAAAA
The DNA here is from genome assembly GCA_033961575.1 of Aselliscus stoliczkanus. Lineage (NCBI taxonomy): Eukaryota > Metazoa > Chordata > Mammalia > Chiroptera > Hipposideridae > Aselliscus > Aselliscus stoliczkanus. The sequence goes on from CM066731.1 coordinate 34,957,238, forward strand.
ATATCAAGCAAGGACAGAATAGAAGCCAAGGGAAGAAAGAATACCAGAAAGTCAACCTGGTTAAGTGTGCCCCATACCCCTAAGAGGACTGCTATAATCTTGGCTGAGAAGTCCTTATCCCTGCCGCCGAGTCCGGGCTAAGATGGCCTCAGCATCCAGTGGCAAGGGCTCATGGAGACAGTGCTCAAACAGTTGGCAGCCTACTACCTTTTACTTACTTCTCGTACAAGAAAGAGGAGCTCTTCTGGTAGAGGCAGCTCTTCCAACTCCCCTTTCCACACAGGGAATTCATTCTCAGACATACAGAAATGGTCTGAAGCGTGTGGTACATGTCAAGGAATAGTCTTAACTGCATAGTCCTGCCACTACCTCCGTTTTGAAAGTCAGCTACTATTAGGGGACACACCACCCAATCGAGTACTAGAGGACTGTTCTGACCCTGTCTTGGACACTGGATCCTCTGCACACTGCAGTAATCTAATCAAACCCAACCATGGATGCAGTCCTCTAAAATGACTAGCTCTTCAAGCATATTATGATCGGTGTTAAGTATTCGTTTAAGAAGAGTTTTTACATTGGAGATAGAGATAACTATAAGGAATTTTATTAAAATTGTGACAAGGAAGTAGTATCATTCTACCTCATCAGAAAAGGATCAAATATTTAAAAGCCTTTGGAGTTCAGAGAGACATTGATTTGAAAGTTGTAATATGTTTTTGTTTCTTTTTAAACAAAACAAAACCCTATTACATAGGCCATGAAGAATGGGAAGACAATGAATTAGCCCTGCCTCATGTTTGGCCACCGGTTAGTGGGATTAGAGAGCTTCCAATCCCATTTGGCAGCTCAAGCTGAGTATATGGAATTCACAGCAGTCTATCCCCTTCCAAAAGGAAAGAGAGAAACAAATTGGTGGGTTAATCCTTACTGTCTGATGAATTCCCACTGTCCGAATCACATGCTGCTGAACAAACAGCTTTAAAGGCTCTGTTTGCAAAAAGCATTTTAGTTATCATACAAGCTTCCCCCCCACCCCCAAACCCTCTCCTTATGTCATCTTGTTGAACAGACAGCTGGGAAACTACCAGGGTTTGAGCCTGGTTAGGAACAGTGGGTTGTCATATTTGCTGTTTTATAAATATGGGCTCTGGACCAATACCACTGTTGATCATACTTAGGAAACATCTTTCTAGTTAGATGGCCAGAGAATCAAAGTTACATACTCTGCATTGTCACACAAGGATTACAAAGGTTCCTGAAATTTAAAAACCTAATTTAATTTAAAAAGACAATTTTAAAAAAATTTTGGTAATAAAATATAATACACATACACCTCTTTAAAGTGTAGTCTAAAAATATTAGGGACGAAATCCCAAACCAAAGTTGTTACTTAAATGTCCCCTCCCTGCCTGTATACTTTCTTCCCCCATGACACTTCCTTGGATGAACAGATATAACTTGAATTATGACTGACTAGAACAATAAACTAAGATTATATAGGACTAGTAATATCAGACTGCTTACTATAATATTTTGAGGTAAGATTTTCAAATTTATAAAGAAATATTTCTGAGAATGAAGGAGAACATTGGAAGTTTAATTGTGGGTCAGGGACGGTACATTTTCAATATTGTAAAGAAGCTACAGTATAATCTCATGGAAAGGAGTGGCCCCTGTGTCATAAGAGCCAACAGTGTCTGTTCAGCTGCATCTCTCCATACTGAACACATTAACTCCAAACTCAAAAACTGATATCCAAACTCAGAAATCATAACAGGTGTTCAGTATATATTTGTGGAATGAATGAACAACTAAATGTTGATCTAAGCACATGGACTGGCTTAAAAGCAGAAAAAAACAAGAGGTATATCAATATTACATTCTTCATTTTCAGTGGAACAATGACAGAAATGGGGAGCTATTAGATTCTGGAAGCTGAGTAATAAATACAAATACTCTCGTTTCAGATTTGGCAAGTTTGCTGTTTTCTTCATCTCAGCATTAGACAGAAATCCACAGTCATCAGTGGTAACCTGTCAAAACTATCTTATAACAAATCAAGTGCAGAAACTACACTAGGTACAGACTTCACACTCATGGTAATGAGGAGACACAAGTAGGAGACACATTGGTAAAGTGAACAGAAAAGGAGATTTAAATCCAATAGCCTGGCTTCAAATTCCACCTGCCCCCTGAGCAGCTACTATTTGTTTATATGGACTCTCTGAGAACCTAGTTCCTTCATCTGTAAATGGAGTTAATAATAACACCTACTTTCCAGGGTTGTGTGAGATGCAGATGATGTGTGTGATAAGTGCTTTACAGACTACAATAAAACAAAACCAGGGCCGGCCGAGTGGCTCAGTTGGTTAAGAGATCACTCAAGAGTGTAAGCTGAGCTCTGAGCAACAGCAGTTCGATGCCCAGCCAGAGCTGAGATGCCGCTGAGCTGCCAACAGGTGGCAGGATGGCTCAGCTAAAAAAAAATAAAGAAACAAAAAAAAACCACAAACCAGAAGTTTCAGAGTGAATTTGCTCCTCAATGCCAACTGTATTAGTTTGCTCAGGTTGCCATCAAAAACAAAAATAACAGAGGCCGGCCAAGTGGCGTGTTGGTTAGGAACTGGCTTGGGACACCAGCTCTGATCAGCGGGGCCCCGGTTTGGATCCCACATGAGGGTCAGTGACACTTCCCTCTAGAGCTAAGATGGTGAACAACAGCTCCACCTGGAGCTGGACTGCTGTGAGTCACTGGTGACTGTATAGGCTGCAGCCCCTGCTGCAGTCGGCTGCCATAGGCTACAGCGAGTGGCCAGCAGCCAGCGTGAGCGGCCGGCAGCTGGTGTGAGCTGCCATCCAGAGGCTGGTGCCGATCTGCCTCATCCGGGAAGAGCGCAATGATGATACCAACACGGGCCAGTGAAGCAACGTTCTCCACAACTAGACTGAAGAACAAAAAGACAGCAACTTGTCTGTTCCCCTTCCCTGATTCCCCAATGCTGTTTCCCTCCCCCAATTCCCCAATAAAATCTTAAAAATAAATAAACAAATAACACTATTTCATCTTTTCTGATGGCAGAATAGTATTCATTGTGTATATATACCACAACTTCTTTATCCAATCATCTATGAAGGACACTGGTTGTTTCCATGTCTTGGCTACCGTAAATAAAGCTGCAATGAATACTTTATGGATAAATGTTTTCAGATTTCTTGGGTAGATACCCAAAAGAGGGATTGCTGGGTCATATGGTAATTCTATTTTTAACTTTTTGAGGAACCTCCGCACTGCGTTCTATAGCAGCTGCACCAATCTGCATTCCCACCAACAGTGTGTGAGGATTCCTTTTTCTCTACTGCCTCTCCAAAACTTGCTATTATTTGTCTTGTTGATGACAGCCATTCTAACTGCAGTGAGGTAATATCTCTTTGAGGTTTTTATTTGCAGGTCTCTGATGATTAGTGATGTTGCGCATTTCTTGCAACAACATGGACGGATCTTGAGATTATAATGCTAAGTGAAATAAGTCAGACAGAAAAAGTCGAGAACCATATGATTTCACTGGTATGTGGTATATAAAACTGAAAACAACAAAGGAACAAAACAAATGAAGAAACAAAAACCATAGACAGAGACAACAGTTAAGTGGTTAGCAGAGGGTGGTAGATGAGGGTAAAGGGGATCAAATATATAGTGATGGAAAGAGAACTGAATCTGGGTGGTGAACACATAATGTGATATACAAATGATGTATTACAGCATTGTACACTTGCAACCTATGTAACTTTACTAACAAGCGTCACCCAATAAACTTTAATTTAAAAAAATTAAAATAACAGAGTAGGTGGCTTAAATAACAGACATTTATAATCTTATAATTCTGGAGGTTGCAAGTTTAAGATCAAGATACCAGCAGGTTTGTTTTCTCCTGAAGTCAATTTCCATGGCTTGAAGATGGCCCGTCACCTTCTCTCTGTCACCTCACATGGTTGTTTCCCTGTGCACGTGTACCCCTGGTGTCTCTGTGTACCCAAATTTCTTCTTACAAAGGCCTTAGTCATATTAGATTAGGGCTTACCCTAACAGTCTCATTTTAACTTAATCACACCTTTAATGGCCTTATCACCAAATACAGTCACTCTCTGAGGTACTGGGGGTTAGGGCTTCAATGTATCAATTTGGGGGAAACAGAATTCAGCCAATAACTCCAACTAAATATAAGTTTTAATATAAAAATGTGGTGAGGGAATGAGATATTGAAACAATGCTGAAGGCTGATCTGCTGACTAATTAGCAGAATTCCAGAGCTAAATTACAGCATTTGGAGAGAACAATATATTATAATTGTTAAGAAAACAAATCCATTACCAAATAACACATTTATTTACAACAATGGCCTCACAACATTAACAGCTAAATGGAGTAGCTAATGGACTTCAGATCATAAGAAATTATTCCTATAGCTGCTCTTTTCCTTGGCAGCCAGAACACAATCTTTCAATTTAATAGGACTCAGTGAAGAAAGTATCACTGCTTTCTTAGACTGCTAAATTTTCTATGCCTAATTCCCCCACCCTGAATTGTTTTTCATTAAACTTTTTCAAGTTATTTAAGATAACTATCAAATACTTGCTTGGCATTATATTAACTGTCATGATAGATAATAACAAATACAGGTAATGTTTACTGAAAGCTTACCACATGCCAGGCATTATGCTAAGTGTTTTATATACATTATCTTGTTTTATCCTCATACAACCCAATAATGTATATATTGCTCTTATCCTAATTTTAATGTAGAGATGCTGAGGCTTGGAGAATTAATGACTTACCTATTTGGTCAATAACCGAGAATCACATTAAGTGAAGGGACGAAACAGATATAGGTATTCTTACCGACAGAGCAAAGCAAAAGGAACCTATGTGCATGGAGACAGTATACCTAACACAAACAAGCTGCACTACTGCAGAAAACCTAAGGAAGGTACAGGAATTAGAGTTACTAGGCACCTCTGAAGCAAGGGGGAGACATAGGGTTGAAAGCAGAAAGTTTGCTTGAAATTTGGTTTGCTTGAAACTACATAGGGTGCCAAAAAAATGTATATACACATTTTAAGAAAGGAAAACTGTATTAAGATTGTAACAATATATACCAATAACAAAACATGAATTCAAACCATGTTTGACTTCTGCAATTACAAGAGGTGCTCAAAATGGTTACCATCAGAGTCCAGACACTTCTGATTACAGTGACCTACTGCTTGAGCAATGCTGAGCAAAGTGTCTACTTGTATACATTTGTTTGGCACTCTGGGTATTTATGAAAAGCACATAATACACCCTAGGGCCCTACTCCCTTCATGCCCACTCAAGGACTGCAAGCCACATTCTCTCAGCAAATAAGAGTATAGTCTCATAGAAAGTGACTCAGAAAGGCCTGGGACTCAGTGACCTGGGCACAATGTAAGGTGAGGTAAGAAAAAGGAGATTAGTTGAAAGCCTGCATATATAACACTGACCCCCTGTCTCCTTTTCCATCCAGTTCCCAGAGGCTGGCAGCCTTATTCCTGGCTCTGCATACTTTTTCTTAATAAAATACCCCAGAAAACAGAGAATCCTGGAAGGTGGGAATAAGAGGTAAAAGAACTGAAAATTATCTAGTAAGTTTGATCAGGTGGGAAAAAAATGTTGTAGGATGGGAGACAGCAATAAGTACAAAGAATAAAGTAATTATTAATTCCAGGATTTTAAAAAATTAACAAGAAAGTAAATAATGTAAACACTGAATACTGATTTAATTTAAAAACAGTGAAAAAACTATGTTGGAAAGAAATGAGTCATAGGAAAGAGGTGAAATAAAGCTAAATCCTTATCTACAATGATAGGAAATCAACAGATACTGTTTAGAATTGATGTCTTAAGAGACAGTTATAAAGCACATTATTTAGATATCTAGATATAAACAGCTAACAGTGAAAAGTGCTGCTCTTGGGAAACACGGCAGGATGGAATGAGAATAAGAGGAAGAGACTTCTATTTTTTAATATAAGTCTTTCAGCACTATTTGACATGTTTAACTCTATTTATCCCATGGATATATAGTCAACATAATTTTTAAAAGATAATGATATGAAATAATCCCACTGCAAAAGGTAGGGGGATAAAGTGCTTATCTAAGCAACGGTGGAAATGAGTGGAACCATAAAGCTAAAGGTAAAATTAACTGTACTATAAGCACTGTACTCTAGATGATAAAAAGTGTTTTCCCCCAGGAATACAAGTTAACAATGCTGCAACAGCAACACATGTATACTGGAACTTCATCTTAACTTAAGCAAATGGATGGTGGGATGTAGAAGGCAGGTTTCTCATTGTCAGGGTGAGAAGTTACAGACTAGCAAGAGGACAAAGGCTAGAATGTGATGAAGGATTAGAGCTAGAGACATCGGTATGAATTCATGTTTACCTTAATATAGATGCCTATGGTTACATATAGTAATATTTCCCGATATGTGTACACAAATGGGTTAGTATACAAACATATATCTCATTGCTGTCATCTGGGAGGACCTAGAAGCAATGACACCCAGTAATTACAAGCATACTTAGTGCCAGATCTTTGTTTTTAATGCCATTCTCCAATAAAAAGAACTAGGGCTCTGTGAAAAAATGGCTGATAGCAGATCTGGAAAAGGAAATATGAAAGATAAGCCTAGAACATCTTTCAATGCTGGAAAGTAAGTGCTAACACACACACACACACACACACACACACACACACACACACACACTAATGGGAGTATGTTAAAGGGGCACAGGAGTCAACTGAAAGAGCTCCCAATGGCCAAAGTTAGAACAATTTGAGAAACCAAATAAAGCAATATGAGATTACAACCCAAAGTATAGAGTAAATATCCATGTATCCATATTAATCTAAATAAACTATTGAATAAATATGGATAGATAATATGGGGAAATAGTCAAATGTCCTGTGCAGAAGAATTGCAAATAATTTATATAGATACTGCACCCCTATGAAGGTAGAGCATAACTCTCCTACTCTTTAAGCACGGGCTGCACATAGTGACTTCTTTCTAAAAAATACAGTATGGAAAGGGAGAAAAAAAATAACTTTAAAGTGAAGTAAACTGGCAAACACTACCTGAACCAAGGTTATCATCAATAGTGGTAAGTCACGTTGTTGGTAGGTACCCCTGAAATGATGTGATCAGAGGGGTACTTTGCCTCTGAGGTCTTCCTCCCCAAAACACAGCACCACAGTCTAAACATTATAAAAATATCAGACAAATTCCAATCAAGGGACGTTCTATAAAATACCTGACCATTACTCCTTAAAACTGTAAAGGATATTAAAAACAAGGAAAGTCTAAGAAACCAAGAGGAGTCTAAGAGATGGGACTTCTAAATGTAGTATGGAGAGGGCTCTGTCCAGCTGAGGGGAGAGGGCCTTTATGAGCAGGCCAGAGAGTCACCACTGTCCTCATTGGAGCCAGATGCTTGTGCTGGGAAATTCCCAGCAAATCTGTTTTAATTAAAGCATGGAATACAGACATCAACACAGAACTTCAGCTAGTGCTTCAGTCTCATCTGAAATCCTATAGTTTTCCCAGTTTCTCTGGACCTGGCCATCCTGTTGTCTCCTCCCACAGGCTTCTCTGTCAAGGTGCCCCGGAGTGCAGAGAAATTTCAAGCATTATTTTTGAGTGTTCCTTACTACTGAATGTTCAACTGGTGAAACTGAACATCTTTCATTCACTCAGAAGAAATAAATCAAGAAGGAGGACCTGAGCCTCACGTGCTTCTGAGCTGCTATGGATGGCCCTGGCTGTCCTGACCACCCTCCCAAATAGGATGTCACTGAGATCCCTCAAATGGAGCCTCTTGCTGCTGCCCATCTCGCCTCTCCTCCTGATATGGTACCTCAGCCTGTGCCACGACGATGTGATAGAACACGTAAACTGGACGTGCTTCTATGAGTATGAGCCAATTCACAGACAAGACTTCTGCTTCACACTTCAAAAGCATTCAAACTGCTCTCACCCAAACCCATTTCTTGTCATCCTGGTGGTTTCACACCCCTCAGATATGAAAGGGAGACAGGCCATGAGAGTTACTTGAGGAGGAAAAAGTCTTGGTGGAGGTATGAGGTTCTTACCTATTTCTTATTAGGCCAACAAGTTGAAAGGGAAAAGTGTTAGCATTGTCCTTAGAAGATGAAAACCTTCTATACTGTGACAAGATAATATAACAAGATTTTTTAGGTACATATAATAACCTGACCTTGAAAACAATTAAGGCATTCAGGTGGGTAACACTCCAAGCCAAATACATCAGGAAGACAGACACTGATGTTTTCATCAATACTGGCAATTTAGTGAAGTATCTTTTCCTTTTAGAAAGTATGTTTAGTGAAGTATGTTTCCTTTTAGGAAGGACTCTAAAGGCAAAAACGTTAAGAGAGAATCCGATGGCCAGAATATAATGAAAAAAGTGTCATATTCCACTACTCGAGTTGGAAAGAGAAGACAGAAGATTAGAGTTATATTATTAATCTGCTCCATGTATGTTTTCATTAACAATCAGTATGAGAATAAAGAGAAAAAACAAACAAACAAACAAAAAACAATAAAAATACAGGTAATGTGGATTCCTGGATAAGATCTTAGAACAGAAAAGGGGTATTAGGGAAAAAATGAAGAAATCTGAATATTGCACAGATCACTGTCAATACTGACTGATCAACTTGACAAACATACCACTCTGACGGAAGAGGTCAATAATAGGGAAACTGGGGGTGAGCTACATGGGTGCTCCACACAATTTTCACAATAATTCTGAAAATTAAAAACAGTTCTGAAATTTTAAACAGTTTACTTTAAAAAGAGATAATGGTCATCAATTTCCATAATTTCTACTCTAATTCTCCATTTTAAACTCACAAGTTTCTAAAACTCTGGAGAAATGAAGTGCTATAAGGAAGAATATTGGTTTATTTCATACCTATGATCCCTTTGAAGTCTAGGACTTTCTGAGCTGTAAGCAACAACCTTCATTATACTTTCAACATGCTGTGCACCAGCATGACATATAAACGGATACTAGAAGATGGAGTCTGTATTGGGATATTTTATCCACAAACAACCACCAATTTGGGCCAACTGGGACAAAATAAAGGGCTTTATGGGAAAGATATGTGGCAGCTCATGGAATCTAGTGAGCTGCCCCATGTCCTTCTGAAAAAGAGCTACCCAATGAGGCTTCATAAAGGGTGAGAAGCAGGCGGCTTAAAGGCAGGCAACAGGATTTCCTGCCTTGTCTTCAGAGAACTCCCTTGAGAGCAATCAGCTCTAGCACGTTTTCATTCTTGAGGCACTCTGTTCAAAGCTCAAATTATCAGCACAAAGATAGAAAGCCTGGGCAGCCTCATTTGAATCATGTGACCACCTCCAGGCAAGTAGAGCAGAATACTTTAATTGTATGCTACTTAGCCTGCACCAAAATGGGAGAGTAAGTTGTCTCTAGTAACTAAGGTGTTATCTGCAGAAGAGGAAGCAGATTCTGGACAGACGGAAACATCAGCTGTCAACATAGCTGTTCCTTCAAGGAACTTACAATCAACCCAAAGGGAAGGTTGAAATGAGCAAGATATTGGGACCCAAGCGTCCAGAAATAGAGGACAGAGGTAGCAAGTTACAAAGCAGAGAAGTGAGAACCTCAAGAACGAATCTTCAAAACCTGTCCTCAATAGTACAAGCTCCAAGATGGAGAACAAGAGTCAGACCACTGAGTTCCTCTGGAAGAGGAGCAGTCAATGAGAAATAAGTATAGAGAAACTTAAATGATACAATGCATCCATGAAGACAGTAGTCCATTTGGTCTTCATGGGTAGTATGTTTTTCTCTTATTACCTCTTTTGCAAATCCTAGTTTTAGAGATTTAAATTTTTTTTTTAAATATGCACAAATCCATGCATGAAAAGGAAAAAATATGTTCAGTTGTAGGCATGCTTCCAATGATTAGCTATAGTTCCTTTGGTGGTCAGCATTGCTGCTGCAGAATTCTAGGTATACATGGTGCATACCTAGGTACAGACACTTCAGAGAGACTGTCTCCACCTCTTCCATATATACAAAGAGCCTTGAATATAGGGGAGGTACTGGAAAAGAGCATTCTTAAGGCCCTGACTCTTAAAAAAACATAGGTCCTTCCAGTGGCAGGATGGCAAGGGCTTTTGCAGATATCAGTTATCATTGGGCAAGTCAGTGCTAAGGACCATTCAGCCGTTCCCTGGATCTTTAGTGCTTCTCCCCTCTTTCATGTTTTGTGAGGCAGGTAAGGCAGATAACACAAAAAACCACCATGCTGTGTCACAATCCATCTTTTTTTATAACTTAGAAGGGTTCCTTCTGCTTATTCCATCAGAGATTTCAATGCCAAAGAGCCAGCTTCAGTAAATATTTTTTCCCATTTTTGATGGCAAGTGGGCCATAACTGGCAGAAATGCATCCTGCAAGTTAGTCTCTAACCTACGAGTTAGGTTTAGATCAACAAATTCCTCCAAATTGCCAAGTGTTATTCTATCTGAGTAATCGCCGTATTCCTGGCATATTAGCATGCCACTTCCTGTTCTGTATACTGGAGCTGAGAACCATATATGGCTAGTTGGAGTCAGCAAAGCCAATTTGAAATTAGCCAGTGGAATTCTGACAAAAAAATTCCTCACTATAATTTCAAAATAAATCATCCCCAAATGACAAAGCAGTACCAGGGCTATATTCCCTTCACTGAAAATTAAGAAGTTTAATGGAAAGGAAAATAACAAAACTTCAGGGAAAATTACTATTAAGAATACTGTATTTCAGGGGCCGGCCGAGTGGCGCATTGGTTAAGCGCTGGTTTTGGGATGCCAGCGGCCCTGGTTCGGATCCCACATGAGGGCCAGTGACACTGCCCTCTACAGCTAACAACAGCTCCACCTGGAGCTGGGCTGTGCGAGCCCCGGTGATGGTGTGGGCTGCCATAGGCTATAGTGAGTGGCCCGCAGCCAGCGTGAGCGGCTGGCAGCCAAGAGTGAGCTGCCAATAGCCGCGGTGAGCGACATCCAGAGGCCAGCGACCGATCTGCCTCATCCGGGAAGAGCGCAATGACGATACCAACAGTGAAGCAACATCCTCCGCAACTAAACTGAAGAACAAAAAGACAGCAACTTGTCTGTTCCCCTTCCCCGATTTCCCAACGCTGTTCCCCTCCGCCAATTCCCCAATAAAATCTTTAAAAAAAAAAAAAAAAGAATACTGTATTTCAGATTTCTGAGCACAAATCAATTATATTTTCTAAATCTGTTCAAAGGGTAGATAAAATGCCAGCCAACCTCGCAATGTTTATATCTATTAATTTCCTACCACCCGTACTTGCTGAAAGTGCCACAGGAAGATGCTGGGAGCTCTATATAGGGCCTTGTTCTTTACTTTCACAATCTTGTTACATTACTATAAACGCCTCTGTGATGGAGGCATTTCAAGGAATGAATCAAAACTATTTTTTTTTCATATCTAGGTTGATGTAACTAGCACTGCCTTTTTATATCTATAAAGTCCTTGGGATGCTATCTCCTTTCAAAAAATGAATCCAAACAAAAAACAAAAACCTCAAGCCCAAAGAGAGGTGAAGTTTCCTTATATCATACTGAAGGTATTCAATAAATATTCATCAAATTAATTTATAAATGAAAGTATAAGCTGTGCTAATATAATTTGTCTATTGAAAAACAACTAAATTTGTTTTGGCTATGAACCCCAACTTACCATCACAGTGCCTCAACACGCAGGTGGCATAATAACAGAAAAGCTTGAACATGATAAAATGGATAGGAATTACTTTCTGTAAAAGCCATTCATAACCACTTGTAAACCTAACATGTGATTAGGAAACATTATTTTGCAATTTCTTTTCAATTGTGTTCCAGGTAATCATGTGGGTGTGTAAATAGCAAAGTAATAGTTTAGAAGTAAATGACCATAATATTGTTTGTTTGTTTTTGTAAAGTTTTCAGCAATCAGCTGAAGCAATCAGACTTTGGACTGATAATAATAATTTATAAATAGCTAGACAAATGAAACTACTTTCCTACATTGCTCCTTTGAAATTTTAGCTAGTGAGGAATTCTCCTGAGAGATGAGAAATAGGACATTTACAAACTTCAAACAATTTACTCTCCATCCTGAAATCACAACGTGGAGTCTTGGCTAGAAAGGGAATTGGCAAATATCATCCCATAAAGCTTGACAGACAGCTTCTAATGGGTGGGGGCCCAAAACACTGAACTGAGAGAGGAGAGTCTAATCCATTAACTTTGTCTTCCACACCTCACACCCTTTCTCCTTGCAAGAGCAGGGTTATGGCAAAGCTCCCTGCCCCTCACTTTCATTTGGAATCAACTATCCACCCACCTTAATTAGGGAAGTACGTGGAGTTCACAACTTGAACACAGACAGATATTTGCTCTCCTGGAAACATCATAAGGATGATGTGGTTGGATCAGCAAAATTTCCGGAGCAAAAAGCAAGGGACCATATATATTATGAGCATTTGTTAACATACCACCAGCCCCACTGGCAGTGTAGACAGTGGCCCACATGTAAGGTCATCTGGAGCTTCATGTGGTGCTTGATTGCCCCACTCAATGCTTCTGCATATTTAGTCAAATCAAAGGGTTTTAATCAGAGCCTTCTACATATCAAAGAGTAACAGTTCCTTTTCCCTAAGTGTATCATTGTTTAAGCCTCTCACTTATAAGAGAAGGGTGTATGCTTATCAGTGCACAGGGGCATGTTGGTCTGGTGGGAGGAGAGGAGTGCGTCCTGGCCTCACGGCATTGGGGATGTGACCATCAGCTGAGGTGTCTGTGTGGCCCCTCCGGCAAGTGCCCCTCATCAGAGTGTTCCTGTTCCTCTGCTTTTCCTCACACTGGGCTCACAACTGCCCCATTTACAGATAAAAAGAGATTTCAAAGGAGAGCATGTGGAATCATTCTATGTAGCTAGAGCAGATTTGATCTTTGAGACTATTTAAAGATTCTAAGCCTGCAGCAATATAACTGGGTTTTTTCTCTTAGTACGCCTTAGACACAGGTCAGATTCTACTGTTTCCTTCAAAGAACTGGCAAAGTGATTCACATTCCTTTATTTTAGCATTATTTTTATAAAACTCTAAAAAAAAAACAAACCTGTATAAAGTCATGCATTTGGCCAGCGCATGCCTGATTTAATACAATTATGGAAAAATACCTGTTTGTATGCCCCAGAGTCCTCAAAAATAGCCTTATCTTTTAATGCACTTTTTAACAAGCATTTTTAGTCATTATGATTATGCTGAAACTTGGAGAATTTTCTGACATTAAAAGGCCAGATTAAAACAAGCAACGTGCTCAGATGCACTTGGCACACAGAGGGTACTTTCACATTCAAATGCAGGATAAGAGAAAGAATGCCTTTCTGGCTGCCTTGCTCTCAGTGAAAGGATAAGAAATGAAAGTAGCCTGAAGTGAAAACTCACTGATGTCATAAGTCTTGACTTCTAAAGTACAAAGCTTTAAAAATGCTATTTTTTTCTTTCCATAAAATGAATGCATTTCATATGTTAAAAGAATCCTGAAAGACCTTTGTCTAGCAAAAGCTTCCTAATGAGGAAAAAAACATCACAAATGAATCATTCATCTGGCTCTGGGGAGCCAGATCAGGCAAAATGTTGTTGAATTATCTAGCACTTTGCATGTGCCAGCTCACTTGATCCTCACAGCACCAGCAGGTGGATGGGTACCATTATTGTCACTTTACAGATGGGGAAAGTGAGGCTCAGAATATTGATGCAAGATCACACCATTCAGCTGCAGGGTCAGGACTCAACCCCAGGTTTGGCTGACTGTACATCCCATCCTGTTACCTTCTGAATAACGCTATCCCTGTGCTGCTTTCTAAACCTGCATTCAGTAGAATTCCTACGGAAATAGCAGAAATTGTGGGAAAATCAGACTAAATCAGGTTACGTAGGAAAGCCTCAGAATACCAATATTTACATTTTAAAAATGTATGTAGTTTTCTACCCATGGTCAATAGAAGGGTTTCTGAGATTAAAAGATTTCATTTTATTGCCGGAAAGGACTGCTTTTCAGTAAGCCTGCTTATTATATTGTGGGCCTGGGTGGCTCAGTGACAGCATGACAGGAGGAACATGGGCATTACACAGGAGAGACTGGATGTAAGTGAAACTCATCATGATGCCATTATCAGCAAGAATCATAAACCCAGTATAAGGCACGGACAAAACACATGGGCTAAAGAGCAGGCAAGTGCAAAGAGGGCTCCTCATTTGGATAGGGCACTGGGTCAAAAAGGCAAACACAAGGCCCCTGACTCTTCCCTCACTGATCCCTGAGATGCCTATGGAAAACATGGACCAGCTTAATCCCTACTGGCCTGAACCTGAACTTGGCAGGAACAAAAGACTTAGATGATCTCCTCATTTATGAACTGCATTTTTTTTTTGGTAGAATTTGTGTGATTTATTATTCCATCTTTTAGTCCATAAAAATGCCTTGCAATTATTGATGTATTTGAATTTATAGCTACCATCTTATTCTGTGCTTCCTGTTTGGCTCACTCATTTTGAAGTAGCAAACTAGTCATTCACAGCTGGAACAAAGGCTTTTTCTGGGGTTGTCTTATATGTTTTTAGTTTGTCTTAGTTGGGTTTTGTTTTGTCATTACTCCCAGTGGAAACCTCTGTCTCTTGCTCTACCCCTTTACTTCCCTGGGGGTCCTTCTGGTGGCAACAAGGCAATGGCTCACTAAAATATGACTGTACTTCAAGGAAACTGCTTTGTTCTTCTTGCAGCATCCTCATTCTAAAAAGACCTAACTATATCTACTAAGTTATAGATAGTAACATTGATTCCTATTCGTTTCGTCTCTCACTCCTCTCCTACATGTGCTGGTGTAATAGTGAGAGCGAGAGTCTCCTTAGAACAGAATGAAGCCCACACATTCAGTCTCTCAGACCCAGGTTCAAATGCTCACCCAATCTTCACAAGATACTTGGCCTTTCCAAGATTCAATTTTCCCAAATATAAAATAGGAGTAAAGACACGATTGTAAGATGATTTCACCAACTGCATATTAAATGAGAATATACATTTTAAAAAGTACTTTACAAATAAAAAGTATTATAAAATGATAATTAGTAAGGTTATTATTATACAAATGTACAATGGATGATAAGGATAGAGAAAGGGAGCAATAGGTCTAGATGTACCTTAGTGAGAAAAAGTCTTCGGATATACTGGTCTTAGAAAATACTATGACTTTCATTTCCAAGTCCGCCATTAACTAGATGTACAATATTGGGCAACATACTTAACCTCTATGGACCAATATTTTTTCATTTATCATAAACATGAATGGAAAGATGGCAAGAAAAAACTGGGCCTCCCAATGGGCTAGGATTTAATGTGTTCTCTCATTTAATCCGAACAGTAGGTTTCACAAGAAGCATTATGATATCCACTGTGAGAGATGAGGCGAGCTGAGACACTGAGAACCCACAGTGAGCACACAGTGGTGGCTCAAAACTCAAACCCTGTTCTGCTGACTCCAAAGCTTATGCTCAACCTGGTCCAGTACCACACAAAGAAAGAAGAGTGACCATGCCTTTGAGTTAGGTGATTTCTAAGGATTTTTTAAAATTCTAAACTATGAGTCTAAAATTTGATAATTTTTTCAACTTCATGAAAAATAAAAGCCTAAGTAATGCCGAGTAAAATATCTTTATTTTCTACATACCTCCCTCCACAAATGTTCCCTTGTTTTTCAGGGACAGGCAGACTGGCTTCTAGTGGGCTGATCAAAGTTCCTTAGATGTTCACTCGCAACTCTTCTCTGGGGGATGGATGTGACTCATATCATTGGGCTATTGCAATTCATCTCTCTTCTCACAAAAACACAGGCCAAAACAGCAGGACACTCACAACTGGCTTCTAATACTGTGAGAAAGATCTGCCCACACACCCTGCTCCATGGACAGAAAAATCAAGCTCCCTCTTCTCTCTCTTTCTCTCAGAACTGCTGAATCTATAGCATGATACACTCATGATATGTACATGGAGAAGAGAGGGAAAAACCACTGAGGAATTCTCCTTTCTGACCAATGCCTGTGACAGAAGGAAAGCATTAGAGAAAGGCTGCCTTGTATTAAGTACAAGATCTCTAACTCTATTTTATTTCCACTGTTGCTGATGTAATTGTGAATTCCTGCTGTATTTATAATTAAGAAACAGATGGTAATGCTTAGTATTAAGCAATGAGGAGTGGCCATTAAAACTATCTAGAATGCCAGCAGTTGTACATGATATCAGAGGTTTAGTTTACCATAACAAAGTTTTATATCCATGAGAAAAACGGAAGAGAAATAAAGGCCATTTTTCCCTCACAAATCCATTCACATCACAGCTGTCTCCTCACTGAGGGCACATTGCACATTACAGGAAGGCTCCTAGACACATTCATAGCTGGACACAAAATTGGGCACATCTTGGTTTTATTATAAATTGCCATCACAAGATAGAACATGCACCATCTATGGGAATGCAGTGAGGCACTCGAGAATCGCTGAAACTGCTTAGGTGATGGGGCATGCTAAGAGTAGAGGGAAGAATTCCAGAATACTGTGGGAACATGGCTGGCAGCCTAGAGCTCCTGGAGAATGTAAGAGGCTATTATATTGTGTCATAAAAACAAAACAAAACACCCCTCCCCAAAAATACATGTGACTACGTGGCATGTCTGTATAAAACTGAAAATAAATGGCTGTATAATTTTTCCAGTAAGACAAACTTTAATGACAATATCAACTAGCTGTTAGGAAAATAATCTGTCTCTTATTCCCCCACCTATACACATGAATGTTTTGCCTTTAGTAATCTGAGCTTCCTGAACAATTTCTCAGCCCTCAATCTGCCTTCAGATTCTTTTCTGAAGTAATTTCATCTCACTGGAGTTACACTCCAGCCTCATAGGGATCCAGTTCCCACAGTGGGGAGGTGCTCTCTAAACCAATGCACCCATCCAGACAGTAGCTCTCACTCATATCAGTTTGCTTCCATCCTCCTTAACCGTGCCAGTCAACTGCCGACATCCAGTCTAAGTCACTAATCTTTTAGATGCATGGAAGCAGAGCGATTTCACCTTAAGAGCATGCTAAGGCAGCTAATTATAAGACCCTCCTGTTATAAACAGTGCAAAAATCCCAAAATAATGAGGAACAAGCTTTAAGAATTCAGAAATACATTGTTGTGGTGGAACATTCTTTCCCCAATGAGAGAGAGAGAGAGAGAGAGAGAGAGAGAGAGAGAGAGAGAGAGAGAGAGGCGGATATTAAATAAGGAGGTAGTACAGAATAAAGAGAGTGCAGGGACAGGTAGAGCCCTTAGAACCATCAGTAAAAATGTTGAAAACCTGTGAAGTCATTTTCTGCCTGGGTGATCCTTAAAAAAATGTACTTAATTTTCAGAGTCTCCCATTATGTGACAATAGTCACATTTTAGAGTCATTATGTCACACCTGTCAGAAAAGCTAATGAAAGGCAATTCATACTAGTGCTTTTGCCAACATTTTCCAACCAACATCACATTTATTAACTGTAGGACAGGATTCAATAAGTCTTTTCTCATGACCTGCATAGGATACAGGAGAAGAACCCCAAATTGAGAGAAGAGAATGCCAGCATCCACATTGCCCAGAATAATGTGCAGGCTTAGCTGGATACTAGGAATGAGGCTTTAGACAGACTGGCAATAGCACATCAAAGGAAACAGGATACTCCACAGCATAGCAGTAGCTCTGGCCAATTAGTGAAGCTATAAAAAGTAGTGATTGGCTGGCTCTACTTTCAAAGTTCCGTATACCTTTCCAGTGGTGGAGACTGCTAGTTAGTCACCAATTCTGTTCTCGTCCTCCTCTATGGCATTATTAGTAGAAGCATAGCTGGGTTTATTGATATTCAGCTAGGCTACATTTCCCAGCCTCCCTTGCACTATGGCATGGTAGTGATTTTAAGTTCATCAATGACTTATGAGTGAAAGAGATATGTACCACTTCCAGATCTGAGCCTTAAGATGTTTCATGTTCTTTCTCTTTACCATGTCAGCTTCTGTAATGCAGATGATGACAGTGCCCTGGGTAATAACAGAGCAACAAGATAGAAGGAAACTGTACCCCGAATGTCCACGGGCAGCTGAGCTACTCAACAAATATGGATCATTCACAGCAGGCCTGATGCATAAGCAATGAATAAGCTTCTTTGTTATTTGAGCCACTATATTGTTGGGTCTTTGTTACAGCAGCTAGATTTTAACTAACGCATTTCCCAAATAGGAACAAAATATACTACGAATATAATTCATTGGTCAGTATTTGTTTTCCTCATCTACTAAGCTCCCTCTATCAATCTGCCTTGGCAAATTCTCCTTCGACATTACTTTGGCAGGTCCTATTTTCTAGTAGGCACAGAAACATAACTAATAGAAGTTCTGTCATTTTGATATACTAGAAATCTTTCAAAGGTTCCTAAGCAAACTCAATCAGATATCTCTCATACCTTTTATATGCATATTCCCATGCTAAATGCTGAGGGTAGGGGTGGATCTACACTAGCACATGACACAGACTCTTATTCATGTAGATTTCTATTCTAAATAATTAGCACCATCTCTCTTATCCACAGTTTATTTTGAAATATTTTGCTAAGACTTATGATTTGGATAAGGGAAAGTATCACTATTCATATTACATGAAGGGAAACAAAGGCTCAGAGGAGTTAATATAATTCCCAAAGAATGAAAGGCTCTGTTCTGGGACAGAGCTTACCATCCTTCCTCTCATTGTCTACGGCAGCATCCAGTCTGATCCCTGGATGCCCATGTAAAATACTGAGCCCAGTTGTCCCTTCCACACCCAATGAATCAGCACTGGCTAGGACCCTGGCAGGAATCTGCCTCAACTGATTCTCATGAAAATCAAGCAAAGTACTATCCTAGACAATGGACATACCTCAAGCCAGCTCAGTGACAAATCATTAGCTTATGAGAAAAAAAAATCATTTATAAAATTTAATCTAATCACAACTGCATCCCAACTCTCTTACCCCAGAATTTTAACCTTTTATCTGCCCTGCTGCCCCCAATTCTTTTCCCAGCCTTTTACCAACATAACCTGGTTTCTGGAAGCTACTGTGATGTAGAAATACAGGTTTAAGCATGAAAAAATTTTTTTTTTCTTTTCTCTGATTTGGTTTAAAAAAGGTTAGATTATTTGTTGTTTTTTTTTCAAAAGGAGCTTCACAATGTATAAAGAGGAAACAAAGCCAAAAAAGTCCCAAAGCAGAAAAATTACTTGGCAACTACAAGCCTGTCTTATTGGAAGAAAGTCCTGCTTTTGTTTCTCAACTCAACCCTGTCTGGAGAACCCTGACCCAAGGCCACCTTTTAGGCAAAACCACCTTTGATATTCTGCTTTCTTCACAGACCTATTGCTCTCCTCAGATGGGCACCAGCTGTAATCTGGGAGACAATCTGATAGCAAGCTTCTGTGGGTCAAAATTCATATGCTGTTCTTAAGCTGCCTTCCAGTTTCCTATCCTATTGTCATAGCTACTGTGCCTGCACCTTTAACCACATGCTTCTTGGCCACTGTCTACTCAGCACCTCACTTTATACTACTGTCCTAAAATCAAGGAATATGCATGCTTGAAAATGAGTCTCTGCAGAAATCAGCTCACACAGGGTTTCTGTGTTACACAACTCTGAGAGGCACAATTCATACTCCATTCCATGTGAACACTACCCATGGAGCTCACACAATGTAAATAGTATCACTGGAGTTGTATACTGGCAGTACTGCATACAGTGGTTACTAACCTGTGCATCAGAATGACCTGGGGATTTTACTGCAGTTATGGATTCTGGGCCTCTTTGCTCCTTCTCCACTCTCCTGTCTCTTCCCTTCCCCTGAATTGTGGTTAGTAGGTCTAAAATGGGGCCCTTCTAAAAAACATTTGTGGTAATGTAATAGTCAGCATGGCGCTGGTCAAGTGGCTTGTTGGTTAAGAGTTGGCTTGGGAGCGCAAGCTCTGAGCATCAGGGCTTGGATCCCACATGGTCCAGTGACGCTGCGCCCTCTATAGCTAAGATGGTGAACAACAGCTTGACCTGGAGCTGGGCTGCCATAAGTCTGTGAGTTGCCGTGAGTGGCCGTCCAATGGCTGGCGACTGACTGCCTCACCTGGGAAGAGCGCAATGATCACAATACCAACATGGGCCAGTGAAGCGATATCCTCCACAACTAGACTGAAGAACCAAAGGACAGCACCTTGTCTGTTCCCCTTCCTGATTCCCCAATGCTGTTCCCCTTCCCCAATTCCCCAATAAAATCTTTAAAAATAAATAAATAAATTAAATAGTCAGCATGGTTTGGGAAGAGATAGTATCACCCAGCTCTCCTATTTTGCAGGTGAATGAACTGCCACCCTAAAGGACTAGGTGACAGATTAAAGTCACACCCAGTTGGTAAGCCAGAGCTGCAATCAGGTCCCAAATCTCGTGTCTTTTTTCTCCATCATTAAAAAAACAACAAATTGCAGAAACAAAGGAAAACTAAACAACACAACAAAAACATTACTAGGTAGACAAAAAATAGTATGTAACAGCTCAAAGTCAAATATGAAATGCTATTTATATGCTCCTTTGCATGGGTCACCTGGACCACAGCTTCCTTCCATGGCAAATGTGGTCATTTATGCATGAACACAAAACTCTGGAGATGTACAGAGAAGGAAAAATTAGGAGATGAGAGTGTTAGATTCAAATAAATAATTTTAAAGAAAAATTGGGTCCCCTAAGGATATCTATCAAGAACAACATTGAGTAGGAAGTCTGCTGGCTGCTGTGGGCTAGGTGACCTCCATAAGATCACCATGTTCAGGGTTTGGCTCTGTCGGGCAGACTTAGAGGTCTGATTCATGCCAATCCAACACCTAAAAACGTGATCAAGGAGCCAGATAGCCCATTTAGTATTTCACAGTGCAAGGTATTTCTGCTGAGAAGTATCAACAGTCTGCTACCCAGAAAGGAACACTTCCTGTAATGAGGCAAGGACACTTTCAACACCAGTAGCTCACTCCATCAGAAGTTGCTTTTGAAGCAAATCAGAACCAAGGGAATAAGATGTTTTTGCGCCATATTTTCTCTCAATGTGGCTTTTCCCTGCTCCAAATAACTTCTGTGGTAAGAAACTTTGCAGAAGAAAGCAGAAGATATCAGCCACAGTACAGAATTCAGTTTGGCAAACCTGGGTTTGAATTCTGACTCTAGCACTCATTAGCTGTACAACAGTCATTTCCGAGTCTCAGTTTTCTACCTCAAGGAAGTAAATGAGAAATTATACACCATTTAGTATGGTGTCAGGCATATATTTAAATACTTAGAAAATTGTGGCTAGTTTTGCTATTGCTAACATGAAGAAGGGGAGGAGGCAGGTCTAACAGCCAGTGAAGCAAACCAACCTACTTCCCAACCAACCTACTCAGGAAGAAAGTAGCCTGTCGATGTTCTTCACTCCTAAAATTCCCTCGTCCTCTGTAAGTGCTCACACTCTGATAAAAGTAACTTCTTATTAAGCACTGAAACTTATCTGTTAGCTATAATATCAACTTCCACTTTATTCTAAATGTGTTTTTCAAAGAATCAATTGTTTTTATCACTGAACAATGAAGTATTGCTGAGACATTGCCTACTCCTCTATTCATTTCCACTTTTAGCCCAGGCCCACTTTCTTAGCTTGGTTTTAATGATTTGGGATGGGGGGTGGGGGTGGAGAATCCAGAGCAGCAAGTAAGTAAAGTCATACCAAATGAGGTATGACCATGCTGCCTTTGAGATAAGCCACAGAAAGACACAACAGGTCGTTGGGCAGGTGAATTCACTTGACACAAGAGACTTTTCTGGATGTGCTAGAAATAAAACTTATGTCTCAGAGTCGTTGGAAGATCAGAATTTATCCAGCCACTTCGCTCCTGTCCCCTGCTTTCCTCTGGCCGAATTTCACCCCACAGGGAATTCACTCTCCTGCATTTCCGGATTGTATCACCCAGCTTTTTCTGATGCTCCTGGGGTCCTCATCCTAGGCCCCATGGTTAGGTAACTCATACAAGTCCTAAAGTAGCAGTATGAGCTAGAAACTGCAAGTAGGGGACTGAATGGCCGACAGCACAGTGACCAGCAAGGTCAAGGGCGTAGCTCTCTGAGGGCAGCTGACCAGGTGGTTTCCTGGGCAGTGTGCAAGATGGATCTGAGGGGGCATATAAAATGTATGTCTGATATACCCATCTCCTACAATCCCCCCATATGTTCTGAACCAGACTTGGCTTCTCATCAAGGAAATTTATAACACATAAGAAGCTTCTGCTCAGAGGTAGGTGTGTAAGCGATAACCAACATTCAGAAGAGCACGAACTTTGGAAAAAGATGACCTGGGGTGAAGCCAAGCTCAACTACTTAACAACTATGTGACACTGGACAAGTTATCTGACCTCTTTGTGCCTCAGTTACCTCATCTGCTAAGTAAGTTGGATAACTGCACCTTTCTTACAGACTTATTTTGAGTGAAATTACTTGTACACACAAAATGATTAGAACAGCATCTGACACGTAATAAGGGACGAAATACATATTTGCTATTACTAGACATCTGTTCTATAGTGACATTTGATTTCCTAGGCCCTGGCTTGGGGCCCCACCTCTTTCTTTCTACTCAGTCTTCTAACTAGCTTCCTGATTCTGAGATGAGTTTTGTGAACTTAACCCAGTCTATCCCTCTTTGCCTTAACTGACCTTCCTCCTTCCATATCTTGAATATCTCGTCTTATTGATATATCGCTCTCATTAGCCCCCTCCTTTGTCACCAATCTCTCAGTCCTGGTCTGCTCACTCCTGTTATTGCCAAATTCCTGGGATGACAAGTATGAAATTATTAACATGTTTTGTAAGACAGTGGAAGTACTACTGGGACAATCTGAGGATAATCTTGGGACTCAAACTCTCCCAAAGAAAATAAAAATGCTGTCTGACTATGGATCTCAAATCTCTTCAAGAAAGTCCATAGCTCTGCCACTTGGTACACCAAAGATGAGCTCATTAGGAAGCTGCCAATGAAAAACTATGGCTATGAAATGATGGAGGTTACTATGCCTAAGCATTTCAGAGCTGAGTCACTATGGCTAACTGACACTTAGGGAACAGTAATATCTATACAGGATACAGTGCTAAAACAGTGCTTTAATTTGTACAATGAAACACCATCTTTCATTTGAGTTCCAGGCTACCTCCCAATTCCCTTACTCCTTACCCAATTTCACAATGAATGGTTAAATTTATTTCTACAAGGTTTAACACGATCAGAGTCAAATCTCTGTGACACTAAAAATGCTGTGGACACAGCGCGGCTAAATCAAAGACATTAAAAGAACTCTTAAATCATTATCAAAATACTTGGCAGTAAGTGTCCATTCTTGGTAGAAAAGCACGAGGAATATGTGCCTTTATATAGTGTTTTCTGCAATTTCTCTTTGTGATATTTTACTGTCAATAAGTCTAACTATCCAAGATAAGTATTTTATTCATGAGTGAGCACACTACTTCACGATTTCCAACTCATCACAAAGTTTCTCTACCAATTATTATCAGAAAAGAGAAGCCTGGTATTTGTTCTATGGATTTGTTAGGAGAAAATTCAGTCTGTTGAACTCTGACCTTCATAACCCCCCTTCGGGCACAACTGATCTCACAGATTCATTGCACACACATTTTCAAATATCTAACACTTAACTTAAGTATCATGACTCATTACTTCCATATACTCCCCCTCTACAGTAACCTATCGCCAGTCATGTTTGTGACTTAGTACAGTAAAGACAAATTTCATAGCAGCATCTTTAATCTCACAGATTCATTGTGCCTATTTGAGATACTTTTATATTTTCTCAACAGATTTTTTTTGTATAGTACTCTCCTTTCAGACATTCCAGAAAGAGACTGTAAGTATAGTTTTATTATTGAAACTTAGTAATTAGGTATTTTATATTCTCATTAATCTGACAGATTCATTGTGCCTGTTTAGGGTAATATTTTTCCTTTGTAGGTTTTACCTTCTAAAATGACTTAACCTCAAAGATTTTATAATCCAGATCACCCGAAAGATGCTGAGATATTGCTACAGATGTTGATGGAGTCTGATAATGATGAAAATGAACTTGAATTTGAAGAGAAAAGTGACACAGATGGTGAAGATCAAGATGAAGAATGAAACCAAAATTCTGACACTGAGCAAGAAAGTTCTCCTTCAGAAAGTAATAAAGAAAGTAGTAACAAACAAATAGACAAATATTTTATTGGGAAAGATACAATATAAGTGGCATTAATGCACAAGTGCTATACCTAGAGAATGGAAATGAAGTTTAAAAGAGATTTTTTAAACAGTTGACTAGGGAATTGGTAGCCAAACATATGAACCAAAGAGCCGCAAAAAATAGGGGAATTCCTTCACTTCCCCAACAAAATCTGCAGAAGCTTACTACAGCTGCTGTCAAAGTTCAAGCAGAAGAACCTGACGCCACCACTTGGTCAAACAAAAGGAAACAGTGTGCACCCTGAGTAGGAAACAAAAGACAAAGGTATTCCAAACACTTCTCTAAACTTTGCAAACAATTTTTGTACTTAGAACATGAGACAATGATTTGTGAACATTGTTTCAACTTGAAATTCGATGGCAATGAAGCCGATGAAGGGCAATCAGATTAGTTTTTGTTATTTTATTAAATAACAAATTTTGTTTTGGTTTTATGTTTTGAATTTCTGTTGATTTTGACACGGAATCTATGTAATAAACATATATTGTTTTTACTTTGTGGCAAATTAAAATTTCATTCTGAATCAATAATAAGCATGCTTACATTATTTTCATTCATTTTCAATTTAAATAAATAAATGTCAGACATGCATCTAGTAGATGCATGTGCCAGAACTCGTAACTTTTGCATTGCACCCAATGGAGGGATAAAATCCATACACAAATGAAGTCTCAAAAACAGTGCTATCGCTTGTGACCATCACCCAGTATTGGTCCCCTCTTGTGCTCTATCCCACATTTTCTTGGTCCAATTTCTTAGTTTCACAATTGCTGTAGCAATCAATTGTGCACAGGCCACAGGCATAACTTGACAGTATCTTGCGTCAGATGCACCTGGCATTGCTTATTTTCTGCCCGGAGCTTTCTATGCCTGCCTCGTGGGTAGGTGTCGGGTACTCACTAAACTGTTGTGAGGCATGCACACACCTCAAAGTGCATGGGAGTTAACACCTCTTGGGGCAAGGCTTCATCGATGGAATCAGGAGCTGGTAGATATAGAATCTCCTCTTTCATTTTCTGGCAGATTACTCTATCTGGCTCCTCAGAGGTTGCAGTGAGAGTTCACCCCAGTTTCCAATAGTGGTGAGTAGATCAATAATGAACCCTTGGATTGACTTTCCATCCTTTGTTACTTCCAGTCTTCCACTTCTGTTTCTCGGGATAATTTCTCAAAATAAACTACTTACATATAATCTTTGCCTCGGGTTCTGCTACCTCCACTGAAAAATTTCTCTATTACATCAGCTTTACACATTAAATTAAGAGCAATGAATCTTAATTGAAATATTCTTCAGAGCCAAATGTATTCTGACCATATAGGAGATAACTCCTAAGCGTCCATCTGCTCCAGAAGCCCTATCCCAGTGTCTAAGTCCATAAACAAATTGGCATGATTCATGTGAAGACTTGAAGAACACTTGAGAAAGGGAAGGGAAGGACACATGAAGGAACAGAGGAGAAGTCAAGTTGTAATGCAATCCAACAATGACCTCGGCTGACCTACTGGCAGGTCTGCAACTAAAATGGCTTGTCAGCATTGTCACATATTGAACTGAAATAAAGGGGCTTTTATACCCCCACGTCAATCAGTCATTGGATGTGGACCACACTGAGACAGGGTATAACTTTGGATGAGTGGACCTCTGCCAGTGAAACAATCCCAGAAGGAAATGACACTGGAGGCCAACTGCTGAGTGCATTCCCAGAACCTAGGCCAGTGTGACCTTCCCTGAAGGAATATGTCCCTTAAAAAAACACTGAAGAGATGGAGGAAAAATTCAGCTCAGCAAAGAAAACACCAAGAGAGACGTGGAGGCTGTTTACAAAAGTGCAAAGAGCTCTCATGTGAAGAGATAATGGAATTTGTCTCCTATGGGTAGAACTCGGAACAACTGGTAAGCATCCACTTCAGGTAGGAATATTTTATCTCAAAATATTTCATATAGGGAGGCTCTCTAAAGGATAGAGATGTGTCAGCAAGGACCTCATGCGGGTGTAAAGCAAAGTTTAAATATAGAGCAAATCCAAGAGAGAATATTAAGTTCTCTTCCAAACTTGAGATTCTATGATTTCAAGAGTCAGAGTAATGCTCATAATACAAAATTGTCACTCATGCATCATTCATAGGCAGCACGATCAGCCCTTAGGCACAAAAATAAATACGAAAGTTCTATTTGTCATAGCTACATGAGGAAATAAAGTTGCTAAGCAATAGGAATACTGCCTAGTGACTGCAGACATTTCCCAACTTCTAACCACACAACTCACCATCAAACATCTATTTACGTACTTACCTACCTACCTATTTAATTAACTGCCTCTGTCTGTCTATGTATCCACCTATTTATCCTCCACTATTCTGCTGCACATGAAATATTCCAAGTGTGCCCTCTTCACCACTGGGCAACAAACCAAGAGTCCCCTTGTGATCAGAAAGCAGGACATGGCTCTTTCCCAAGGCTATTCAAAATCAACATATCAAAACCAAGTTCACCTTTCCTTTGTCCACAGCCCACTCCAATCTGTATTCCTTCTATATTCCTTTATTTTCTTAGCAGTGGTACAATTAACTCAGATATTCGAAATCAAAAATTTGGAGTTCATGAGTATTAGAGATAGATATATTTGATTATGAAACTGACTTTTCCCATTTACTTATTATATGGACATGAGCAAGTTACAGAAACCTCTCTGAGCCTCATTTTTTCTCAGTTATATCATTGGGGTAATACCTATCTCATCAGGTTGTTTTGCAATAAGAGGATTCCTTAGGGAGAAAGGGTACCAGGAACTGGAAGAAGAGGACAAAAGGCGGTGGGGCGGGGCATCAGAGAAAACATCATCTTTCTAATTTTTTTTTTTTTTGCCAAGAGTAGGCCCAAAATCCCAAGATGGTAAAGGAAAGTCTCATCCTCCATCATCATGTGCCCCTCATACTGACTTTTCCTTATCCTTATACCTTATTCTGGTACAGCTAAAACTTGAAGATGACTTAAACAGTCATTTTCAGCCTCATATCTATGTGGAAATACATTCCAAATTCCATATGACCTACTTTTTGTACAACTGCTGGTAAATTAGCAATTGTTCAAACTGGAAATAATAGAACAAAAAGTCACATTTTAGTAGGTATGTAGCTATACCTGTGGCTTCTAATACTCTCTCCAAGCCCCTATATTAAAGATCAAAGATACATGCTTGATCAAACTCCCCTATCACTTCACATCAGTGTCCTGCCAGTCAGCAGGATCCTTTCTTTTCCCCCTACAGCATCTTAATTTTGCCCATAACCTGTCATTGGATGGAATATAGAAAGTCTTGATCCTAGGTTTCCTTAACACAGATGCCTCCTGGACACCTCATTTATAATTCTCTATATTCTTATTATCAAATCCAATATGTGCTGTTTTGCTTTTGAAGTTCTCACCAACCATAGTAGAACATTTATTAATATGCTGGAGCTTCACCATAACTCTACTCGTTAAAACAGGCATTAGCCACTAGGTGGCTGAATGGCTACTCATTTATAAACTACTATCCTTTTTACCCTCCTCATATCCCCCTCCAAAACCCCATCCCCCGTGGCCTGAGTTTCTTTCATATCATTGATTTTTTTTTCTTTTTTTTAGAGGGCAATGTCACTGGTAGGTGGGATCCGAAATGCGGCCACTGGCTTCCTAAGCCAACACTTAACCACCGCGCCACTCAGCCGGCCCTCATCGATTTTTTTAAAGAAGGAACTACTGTGAGATTTAGCAGCAGTATCATAACAAAGCAGCAGTGCATCATCCCACAGTTCACAGTCACCCTGATTACCTTTTGCTAATCCACCCTTTGAATGTTCTTCTCAAGTACCATAAATAATTCTGTATTTGTTGCCTTCTCAGTAGAAAGAGTCTATTTTTGCCTTTCCTTCTTTCTGGGGGGGAAAAAAAAAGAGTTGTTCCCCAGTACTACTAATCTCAAAGCATGGTAACTATCATTCATTGAATGACAACTCTGTGCTGAGGATTTCATAGACAATATCTCATTGAGTCCTCAAACAACTCAGTGAGGTAGATGAACCCCATTTTGCTGAAGGGAGAGCTGAGGCTCGGACATCCTGAACTATGCAGGGCAACATCACACATGACAAGCCCCCAACACCATCTGTCCCTGTGTGTCTCTGCTCAAAATTCCAGCTCTTAGTAGTGGGAGTTGGCAGTCCATCAGAAGCACAAATGTTGGGAAAGGGACCATTCCCAAAGGTTGGGATGCTGGGCAGTCAAAAACATCTTTCTTAAGCTCTGCTTCCTTAATTAGACACCTACTCTATTTTTTTTTTTTTTTACTTTGTTGCCCTACATATAAGGAAACATAACTCAAAGTAACTCCAGATTTTGAAGGAATGATCATCTTCAGGGGAGTCATACCTACTCTGCTTCAGAATGGTATATAGATTAAAATGGAACCTCTAACAACTTGAAACAGCACAATTTTTGAGATTCACCCTTTCTGTGCTTTCAATCGTTTCCTGCAAAAAAAAAAAAAAAAAATCAACCCCAGAACAGAGTCTTATTCATCATTTATAAAGCTAGTACAGAAACAACTAAGTAAATCAAAATTATACGAGGTAACAGAGAGGATCTGCAATGCATAGTGTCACTGTCAAAGCCCACACACTTTCTAACCTCATGAGTAGATAAAGAGCATAAAGATTGAACCAGAGCACAGAGCTTAAACTCATGGGCTTCAGAGACTGAACTACTAAGGTTTAATCTGCCTACCCCTCATATTTACTAGTCCAGTGGGCATGGACAAATTGCCTAATCTCCTTAAACTTCTAATTGCCCATCTGTAAAAGTACCTGATACATAGAGTTATTTGGGAGAATAAGAAATTGGAAAATAAAATTCCTGACGCATAGTAAACATAAACTGATGGTTATGATTATTGTACTGATGGCTCACTTCTATTGGGAATCAAGTTCCTTAGCTCTTATATATTGTTCAAAATAAGTGGTTTTTCAAAAGTACTTAATCTTCTGTGTTTTATTCACCCCTCATGTTAATATATTTGCCTTTCTGAATGCTAAAATAGGTTACTGTCACTCTGAAAGTAGAATTTTTCTATTCAATGATGTCCTTAAAACACTATGTTTTATAATGAAAAGCAATGACAAAGTATAATATTCTCTTTGATTTCAATATCTAGAGAGTGTAGAATGTGATATCATGCTAAAAAAGAATTGATCTGGAAATCAGAATATGGGGGATTCCATACATTCCTTTCTCTGTTGGGATGATCTAATATGGAAATCATATTGAGGGTCCTTCATAGACTCAAAACTCATAATAATCTTAAATTTATATTCTAATTTAACCATATTATTTTAGTCATTAGTTTCTCCCCATAAAGACAAAATTTCCTTTTATTCATTACTTCATTCATCCATTCATTCATTTAAAAAATTTAATTTAACAAACATTTTGAGTGCCTCCTAATACACATCAGTAATGCACAGATTTGTGACAAAAGAGAAGCATAAAGAAGATCAAAGGAAGTTCTGAAGAGAGAAATATTGCATACGGTGAGGTGATTAAGGAAGTTTCCTTGGGAGAAGCAGCATATGAGCTGGCCCTGGAACAGCATTTGGCATGCAACTGGTGCTCAGTAAATATTTATTAAATAAATTATGTTATTTAATCATTCAGTTAAACAGTGAGTAAATGAGGGCCGGCCGAGTGGCGCGGTGGTTAAGCGCTGGCTTGGGAAGCCAGCGGCCCCGGTTCGGTCCCACATATGAGGGCCAGTGACACTGCCCTAAGGAAAAAAAAAAAAAAATGAATGCTAAACAGTGAGTAAATGAACAAAGAAAGAATAGATAAGATTTAAGTAGATGGATACAGAAAGGGATTGGTATGGGGAAAACAAAGAGACAGGGAAGTGACATAAAACACATGGAACAAAGAGTATTCTGGGTTTCTAGAATATAGATTACCTGTGGGAAAAGGCATGACTAGTATAATATCTTGTTAATGCAGGGCTTTAAGTGCCAGATTCAAGGAGTATTGATTATTAGCTTATAGGAAGTGGGGAGTTATTGGTTTTTTTAAATAGAGGGTTGATAGAGGCATAATTCTTCACAGAAGTTTACATAAGGAATATTGGTTGGGTAGTGGTATACCAGACAGATGGAGAGAGGAAAAACTGGAACAGAGATGTTAAGATGGCATCCCTATTGTCCATACAACATCCCCTGAAGAATAAAGAAAGGACTGGA
This sequence comes from Aselliscus stoliczkanus, assembly GCA_033961575.1. Classification (NCBI taxonomy): domain Eukaryota; kingdom Metazoa; phylum Chordata; class Mammalia; order Chiroptera; family Hipposideridae; genus Aselliscus; species Aselliscus stoliczkanus. The sequence continues at coordinate 34,988,031 of CM066731.1, forward strand.
TCCAGTGCCCTGATTTGTATTGAGTCTTGTGCTCTTACATCCATGTCCATTTTTTAGATGCTTATTATGAAAATACACAAATGGTGGTTTATAGTATAAACTCAAAAGCCTTCTGATATAAACACTGAGAGAGCATAGCAGAAAGTGCTACTTACAAATCTGGTCAGAAAAAATTTGGAATGAAATATTGTAATTTTGCAAAGAGATGAGGCATAACTAAGAAAGGACATGCATTAACTGGCCATAATTGCTGCTAAAAATTCACATGACATTAATTTAAGTTAGTTTAACCTTAAATTAAGAGTCAAGAATGTGCACAGAATAATAATGTTCTTCATCCAATCATTCATGTTTAATTTAACTAAGAGCATAACTATGACGGCACATTCGGCACATGGCCACACAGTCATTTTATAACTTTCCAAAGGCAGTTCAGTTGCCAGGGAGAGAAACCATGTTAACCTCTTTCTGAGCTTCTCTTTGATTATTATTTAAAATTATCCCATCTTAGCAAAGCCCATAAACAGTTCAAAAGACAACTTGAAAATTCCCTAGCTGCATGTTTATTTATATATAACAACATTTTACTGAAAGATTCATGTATAATCAAAACATCTAATAAAGGTTAAGTAAATTACAGAATATCTACTTGTTAGAATAACTTAAAGATCTCAAATTTATATTCCAAAGGCTATTTTTCCTGATGTTTAACAAAAATTAGATCTGACACGATCTACAAAATACAACTATATTAAAATATTCATAGAAGAAAATGCAGGGAAGGAAACGCAGCAAGATATTAACAGCAATTGTCTTGAGTTAATGTATTTCTGAGTAAAAATTCTTTTCATTTTTTTTCTATTTTCCAAATGAGTATTAATTTTATATTAAAACCTAACTTAAACAATAAATGTAGTCTTTCTACCAGGAGCTGCTATTAACTCTAGAAACCAGTGGAGCTGGAACTGGGATGCAAAGAGATTTTTGCAACGCAAATAGGAAGGTTTGTTTTATGGGCCTGTCACAGTGGGTAACACATGGGTAGCACTCAATAAATAGTCAATGAATGAGATATGGCATACACTAACAAGTCAATTTGGGCAATTCTCTTTTTAAAAAATTCAGTCGGTTAGAACGATGCCAAGCAAAACACATAATTGGTTATAAAATGTTAATTTCTACCTGATTGTTGTAGCAGAACTGGGAGAGTGAAATCCTGGAGAAAACCCAGGTGTTCTTCATTAGCTATTTCTTGGCCCTACATTTAAGCTTAAAGTTTTCAAAACACAGACCCAGACAGTTTAGTGAAGTAACAACATAGGGAGGTGGCTATTTTGGATAGCTTGGACTTCCTTTTCATTAAGGATTTATACAGTACTTTTTTGTTTTAATTTTTGAACCATATATTTCAATGTTTAATTGCTTTCCTATCTTCTTAAATAATCCATATGGAACTTAATATCTTGCAGCCTCAAGTCACTCTTAGGATCATTAGTTGCTACACTGTCATATAATATAGTAAGTTCTTAGTGAGATTCTCATACCCTAAATGCTATGATTTTTGAGTTGTGTGTTTTTGTCTTGTCTTTTATTTGCAGTTTCTAAAATGTGCCTTCCTATTGCACAATTTTGTACTTTTTTGCACACACTTTTCTCTTTGCCCAGAATACCTCCTAATAAAATCTCTGTCCATCTATTCAATTCCTACTCATCTCTCCCATCTTTCACTAGCCAGCTTTCCTGACAGTTTAGATATAGTTATTCCTTATTGTGTATCTTGTACTCCTTGATTGTTGTATTAGTTCACCCCAAAACTTGGTGGCTCAAGAAAAATACATATTTATTATCCCACATAGTTTTTAAATAATAATATTTAATTATTAATTAAATATTACATTTAATTAAATATTAATTAAATAAATAATACTATTTATTATTAACCCACACAGTTTTTGTGGTTTGAGAATTTGGAAGAGGCTTAACTGAGAGGTTCTGGCTCAAGATCTTTTATAGGGTTGTGGTTGAGATGTTGGTTAGGGTTGCAGTCACCTGAAGATTTGACTGGAGCTATTGGTCCACTTACTGGCTAATTTGTGTTGGGTAATAAGAAAAGGCCTCAGTCCTTCACCATATGGACCTCTCTATAGGGCTGCTTGAGGATCCTCACAACATGGAAACCTGCTTCTCCCAGAGTGAGTGATCCAAGAGAAAGAGCAAGGAGAAAGCCACATTGCTTTTTATGTTCTACATTTTTGCCACATTCTAATCATTAGAAGTAAATCACTAAGTATAGCCTACACGTAAGAGAAAGAGAATTCAGCCCCATCTTTTAAAAGGAGATCAAAGAATTTGTGGACGTATTTTAAAACCACCACTATTGCATTATATTGTGATTATTAAACAATTTCATTTTTAGGTTGTTTTCTATGGCATTCCTAAAACATTTACTTTATGCTATATTAAACTGCAGGCTCTGGGCAGTGACTATAGCAAGTTACAGAGGAATCAAACTTTGAATTTGATCTCCCACTTATTAGATGTGTGTCAGGCTTTAGTCATTTATTCTGAATCTCAGCTTCTTCATCTTTAAAGTAGAAATTGTAATAATCAGCCCTGCTGTCAGGATTAAATGGGATAATATAGGAGGAAGTATACTGCAAACTGTGAAAGTACTACACGATATGTCAGCCAGCATATAGTACTGTAGGCCCTGAGACAGGGCTGTAGAGTCTGAGTTCCAGAATTCACTGCCTACTTTCTTTAGTCACCATGACAGGGCCCCTTTGTCATCTCTCCTCCTTGCCTCAAAATATTTCCCAAGTTTGTAACAGAGCTCTACACATAGTACATATTCAATTGGTATTTGTTGCTGTGATTATTATGCTACCAGTTGTCCTGGTTTTCTTTCCATTTAGGGTAAAACAGGAAACTCTTTAGGAAGTAGTATTTCAATAACTAGAATAGAAAGGGATTAAGAAGTCCAGGATAATGAATCGTTATAGAGTACAGGTCCTGGGATAAGACAAGTTTGAGTCTAACTCCTAAATGTGCCACACAGAAGCTTTGTGAAATTTGTGATCTAAGCCTTAGTTTCTTCATCTGAAACATGGGGATGACAGCACTACTTATTTGACAAGGTCAAAATAAAGATTAAAGGAGAAAATGTATGATAAGCATCTAGAATACTTCCTGTCACATAGTAAGCACTCCATAAATGTGGATTATTATTCATTTTATGATTATGATTAGTATTAAATCACTCCATTATTAATAAGGGGAAGGTGTTCAAACCTATGAAAGGTGGCATCCTCCTGCTGTCAAGTTCCGTTTTGGCACACTAAGATGACTTATTGATCATAGTAGAGCGTGCTCTCCAAGGTTTGCCTTGCCTACCTGGGTGGCTATCTATCTAAAACAGCCTGTCTGGCTTGAGCTATTTCCATTTGCTGTCTTTATGAGCCCAGAGCTATGAGCAAATTTCAGAAATTTGAAAAATAAACAATGAAATGCCTCATACTTGCCACACATGTATTTTTCCTTCCATGATTTAGACTGGCTGGTTCTAAGCCATAAAAAGTTTATAATAAGAAAGAAAAAAAGAATAAAACTTGCCAGCTTAAAACTCTTTAACCCAACGCCCCCAAATTTTCCAACTCAAGGTTAAGATGTGAACAAATGTTCCAACCAACATGTTCATAAAAGATTTAATAATTACTTTGCTTATGAAAGTTTAAACAGCTGCTTAAGTTAGTAAAAAGTCTCCCACCCAGGCAGGATAACTTGCTGTACCTATGAAGAAGGTTTTACAAACCACATTCAGATGAGAGGCAAAGCTGCATTTGTTGCATAGCCTCTAACTATTCAATTATGTATGGAATGAGTTTGTCCACCAAGTCTATCAGGTTTTGTTTATTCCTTCAACAAGGATCTCGACAGCATCAACATTAAAGCCATTTCCAAAAGGATTACTGAGCTTTTCAATAATTTCTTTTTTAAAACACGCATACATGAAATAGGCCACATCCTTTTCTTTAGGTTATTTTACAGCATAACTCCATGAAAATAGGGTCCAATGGATTCAGTAATTATAGAAAGTTACATCACATTCTTTAAGAAAAAAAAAAAAGAACACTACTCTTTGGGCTTTCATATATACCACTCCATCTGCTTGGATTATTTCCCACTCCAACCTCATCCCCATAATCATTAGCATGGTTAACTCTCCATGGTTAACTACTCATGCTGGAGGAATAAGTTGGATCGCTCCAGAAAGCCTTCCTTGGAGACCTTGATCGGGACGGTGCCCCTGAAATGAGCCCCTTTCATACCATGTAGCTGCCATGTTATGGCACTTACCATCTTCTCCTGCAGTCACGTATCTACTTTTCCATCTCTATCATGAAGCCCCAAATGTTGTGAGGGCAATTTGATAAACCCAAAATGTAGTAGAAGCTCAGTAAATTCCTGTAGAATTAATGAATGGGTCTTCCTACTCACCCAAACTGTACTTTTCCTTCTTTTTCTCCATATAGCTCTAACTTTAACAACTGCCAATTTTATTTACTAAATACTTCCTGAACCCTTCTCTTCTTTTCCACCTGACTATTTCAACTATCTCAGTTCAAATCCTTTTATATCCTGACTGGATTTCAGTCTTAGCCCCTTCAAATGTATACAGTGGCCAGAGTGAACTAATACGCAAATCAGCTAAAATCCTTCAGCAACTCCCTACTGCCAACAGGACAAAGCCACAGGCCTTCACATGGCCTGCCAGGCCGTCCCTAGTCTGTCCTTCCTGATGTACCCCATCTCATTCTCAACTCCTTGCTTTTTTGTATAAGCTCTCCCTCTCCAGAGAAGGCTGATGTTTAACGAGGGTCAGAGAGGAAACATAACCTACCAACAAAATGTAAGAGGTGGAATTTGAATTCCATAGGCTATGTTTCTAACTCAGCACGATGCTATACTGACCACCCAAACCTATTGCTACAACCCTCATGCCTGACACATACCAGATACTCAATAAATGTTTTTGAATAAATGAATAGTTGAAAAAAAAAGGAATATATAAACCATCCAAACATAAGCTACCGAATGGATCTTATGCCTCTATACTACTGTTTCTCAAAAAGTTTGGGGGATATTGCAAAACTACCTCTTAAAAATTGCCAGTGCACATTAGCATATAAAAAACTAAGAAGTGCCACAGAAAAAAAAAAAAAAGAGTTTATTTAACTTTTTCAGTAGAGGAGCTCCTAACTGTATTTGCACAAATAATATGAAAACAAAGAAAAGCAAACACAAGCAACTAACAACATGTCCTGCTCTGAAATACTGAAAGAGTTCCCACTAAGCCTTGATACGATCTATCAGTATATACACAGTGTGTAACAGCAGTCTGGTGATATTCTTCAAGTGTTCTTTTCAATAATGGAATTTTAGGGCTGGAAATGACCTTCCAGCTTTTCTAGACAAAGTCCCCCATTCTATAGTTGAAGGATTCAGTGGCCCAATGTCACTCAGCTTATTTGTGACAGAAATAAAACCAGAACCAAGGCCTGGAAAAACCCACCCAGTATTCTTTCCACTACTCCACACCAGCGACTCTCAATCTGGGGTGACTTTTGTCCCAGACATTTGGCAATGTCTGGAGACATTTTTGTAGGGGATGGGAGAGTATGCTGCTAAATATTCTACAATACACAGGACGGATCCCCACAACAATTATTTGGCCCAAATGTCCATAGTGATGATGTTGAGAAACCCAGGCGCACACACAAAAAAAGGAAAGAAAAAGAAAAAGAAATAGAAAAAGAAAACGTGAACTGTTCAGTTAACAAACTAGAGCTTTCATTTCAATGTTTCCCACTAGCCTGCATAAGAGCTGCATTATATTTGAAATAATACTGGCATATGAAACTGAAATTGCTTTTAAATCCATGAAAATAACTGCTATAGGAAAGAGGCATGTATAAAAAAACAATTCCACCCATCAGGACTTCATCAAAACCGGTTTGGATATTATCAACGCCCCCAAAAAATACCAAACAATTTTCTTTTCCACACAAATCCCTCATAAGAACTCTTGAATATGTTAAGGTTTTTTAAAATATTGCATTTACTAAGCAAGCCTCAGGATAAGGTACAGGTAACCACTGAGGAGCAAATGAAATGGGCCAGCCCCAAGAGTCAGCATTGGGGAATCTGCTATCATGGGAGACCTCATTCATATATCTCTCCCACATGTGTACTAAACCCCCAGTTTCAGATAATTTGCCCTCTTGTCAGGTCAATTTAAGCACAACCCTCCTTCTGTGTTTGTTTGCTTGTTTGAGTGCAATATACTGGAAGCATGATAAATTAAGCCTGGGAAAGCACTATTTGGGGTAATGTTAGGTAGGACCAGGTCCTCCCTACCCTGGGCGCTACACAGGGATGCCGGCCAGGCAGCCCCTGCTTCATGAGAAAGCAATGCGCTCTCAGGAATATCTCCTCACCGGTTTCCCCTTCAGGTCAATGTACCATGGTTACGTAAGATGTTACCATCGCAGAACCTGGCCAAAGGGTACACCCAAACTCTCGGCACTAGTTTTGCAACTTCTTGTGAGTCTACAATCATTTCAAAACAAAAAGGGTTTGCTTTATTTTTAATGATGTGATTGGTAGTAGATCTATTTTGGCTTTGTTGGTGGCTCTCTGCTAAAACAGAAACAGCTGACTACATGATTTGTGAACAGGGGCACAGGGGAATCAGGACATCAGAAAGAGTCATGGATATCACAGAAGTGCATCATCCATCAGATCCTCTTCCAAAGTGACAAAAAGCTATAAAGGAATGAGATTTGAGAAAGATTTGATGGAGGGAGGATGCGTACAAGAAACAGACCAAACACAGGTGGGTTTCCCAAGTGATAATCCTCAGGAGAGCTCTAAGGAAACTCGGAGACAATCAGAACTCTTTGTGCCTAAGAAAGAGATGTCAAGAGAAAAAGCATGAAAGTAAGACACGGTTTCTCCTGTGTAATGACTTGGTAGGGATGGCACTGCCTTTATCTTGAATTAACTGGCATCCCTCAGACTTAGACACTATCCAGCTAATGTATGCCCAGGCATAATGCAATATCTTTGGGGTAGGAAAAAAATGGGAGTCAGGAAATCTGGAGTCACATTCCAGATATGTTCCTCTCATGCATTTATTGTGTCCCCTGGGACAAGTCAGTCATGGATTCAGCTTCCTCATCTGAAGGTCAGGGAATTGGTACTGGATTGCTAAGACCCCTACCTCTTTGTCTCTGTCTCTGTTTCTGTTTGGGACTATTTTAAGTGTTAAGCTAACCTCTACTGGTTTAATAGAAAATAAAACCTATTCATGGATGGCAACAAGTTTCCTGTGAATTTTCCAATGCAAACTAGTTCCTTCATGAATGGGGGTAGAAATAATGTTGCTATTTTAGCACCAGGGACCATGAGCTCAGAAGTCAAAGAGCTCTCCTTCTCACAGTCTCAGACTCATCATCAACCATGGATGGGTCTCAAAGACATGATGGTTTCCCAGGGATAAAGCTGCAAGAAGGGAGTTTAGAGGCTAATGTCAGAGCCACCAGTAGACTGCTTTTTCCCAATGAAATGCATCACCTCGAAGCATTCAAGGTCTGATGAACCCTTTAGAATATGCCCAAATCACAAAGGAGCAGTTTCTGAAGAGGTCAAAGTGGAGAACTGGGGCTTGGAGCCCAAACATGCCACTGTGGGTTCTTTAAGAAAAGGGTAACATTAATGTGTATAAAATGCCTTATTCTGCCATTTTCACATACTGAAACCCAAAAAGTTTTTGTATTATTGGCATTTCTAAAAGCCTGTGTTTAATTTAGTCCAGGCTTATGGCTTGATTGTGCAATAGGGTTTTGAAATGTGTTAATGCTTCATCAACCACATATATACTTTTCCAGAGCTGAAATTCACCACATCTTGTCCACAGTTCTTGGACCAAATCAAATGGATTCTTTCTGTGCTAATTGCCTTCCTTTCATCAAGGTGTTTGCATGAATAATGACCTGTAATGGGTGATGCTGGGTGTTAGTGCAGAATAGTGTTGATCAGACACTGCGTATTGTTAGCTCACTTTCAAGTCACCCAGGATGTTCGACTTGCAGGCAAAATAATGATAATTTCAATATAACCTCTTCTTTTTTAGAGATGGTTTCTACTGCAATTAATTTGCTCAGCATTATTTAGCACTATTCTTTAGTATAGTATGGAGCTAGGTAGTAGCAAGGATGTGTCAGGGGTAAGTTAGTCAACCTAAACTGTCACGACCAATGTTACATCACCGTCAGCATTACTGACAATTAAAAATAAAGTTGAATGATTTTAGAAAAGTTTGTCAGAATTTAGAAGAGCTGAACTCCCTTATCAGCCAATGAAAGATTGGTTCTTGGTATCTGAATTTCCATCAGACATTTCCTTTCATCACTCTTATTTTCTATTTATTTATTAATTTATGAATCCCATTTAACCCTCCCAAACTCACTCCTTTCTCTCTTCCTCTGTCTTTTGCTTACTTCTGATAACTCACTCCAACATTTATCTTTATCATAGCCTTTATTTTAATTAAAATTTATTGGGGTAACAATGGTTAATAAAATTACATAGGTTTCAGGCGTACAATTCTGTAATACATCATCTATATATCACATTGTGTGTTCACCACCCAGAGTCAGTTCTCCTTCCATCACCACATATTTGATCCCTTTACCCTCTTTTACCATCCTCCTTCCCCACTTACTCTCTGGTAACCATTGTACTACTGTCTGTGTCTATGAGTTTTTGTTTCTTTGTCTTGTTCCTTTGTTGCTTTCAGTTTTATATCCAACATATCAGTGAAGTCATATGGTTCTCGACTTTTTCATATTTTATCATAACCTTTTTCCTATAGGAAATAGGAGAAGGCGCTTGCCAACAGGAAAACACCATGTGGAGATCAGTGTTTTAAAAGATAACTCAGAGCTTTGCAAAAATACAGAAGAGGGGAGATCAGAAGAAAAATAATCAAGAGGGAAATAGTAAGGGCCCGAATTAGGACAATAATAGCAGTAAAGGCAAGGCTGTAATAGATTTTGTTTAATATGCTGAAAGTGGACTAAATAGGATGTAGTACCTGGCTGTGGGACAGTGATAAAGAGGACAGAATGAAAAACAATTTGAAGTTTCCTAACTGTGCTGATAGGTAGATATGGTTTCTTTAATAGAGACCAGTAACTAAGGTGAGCAGTCAGCTATGAAGGAGTTGAGGTGGTCAACATTGGACATACAGAACTGCATTTAGGGGCCATATCCAACATGTCAATGGACAATCAGTGTTCTCAATGGGCAGGAAAACTTCCAGACTTAAAAGAAAATCAAGATAAAGAAAAGCCTACAACATTTTCTCCTTCACTTCCTCTCTTCATTTTACGGAACAAAACGTGCTCAGAAGCTATGCGTGCCAAGCTCTGGGACAGGAATTACTGAAAAAATACAAATAGAAAAGCAATGAACAGAAATAAACCGAGTGTCTGCTCAGGGTATTTGCAAGATCTGGGTGGGAGATGACACCATAATAATGGCATAAAGTGTTGGGATGAGGGGAGGGTCACCAGAGGGGGCTGCACGGGGGACATGGCATTTATCAGGGATGGAGTGTGCTTACTCGGTTCATTAAGACACCTAACATCTAGAGTGGGGAACACATGTTTGCCACATCCCTTCACAGTCTGTACCTCCCCTGTGGTTCCAGGCAGGCTCTAAGACAGAGTCCCCCCAAAACACAGCCACTCGGACTTCACTGCACTCATCTCCATTCCTTCTCTGGACATAATGCTGTGACTTCATTGTAAAAGACCTTTTGTTAACCTTGCCCTGTTTATGTCTTGGTAACAAGGTATTTATGCCAAACTTTTGCAATGCTATGCAACACTATGGTAGAGGTAAAAGTTTAATCCTCAGTCCTACGACCTCTCTGGACTCACCTCACCTCGACAAGGTGCTACTGCCCTCAGAAGCTGTCTGAGCTCTCTGGCTGCTGCAGTCCTGAGACTAACTCTGCCTCAAAGCGTTAGCCTCAACCATGATACCCACTACTGCCTTAGACCAAGGCTCCCAGTGACTCATGCTCACCCTGCCACACACCCTCAGGCAAGAAGGAGCCTGCTCACCCAGACAACTGATAATGCATAATCTTAATCCCTCCCATCCTGGACTAGCAACCCTAAAACAGCAACACTTCATTCTGGATCTACTGTCTGGGGAAAACACTGGGGAAGATTACACTTTAAGGAGTCTGACTATTCAGTACCTGGAATATAGACTCTTGGCTTTTCTGTTGTTATCAGTTTCCTAAAGGGGCAAGGGGCTGGGCTTATTTGTTTGTTTTCTCAATATCTGAAGCTATAGTTTATGGCTATCTGATTCACTGTGGGCCTACTGACATCTTGCTTTTTCATTATCCCTGTAGCTACAATCCCAAAGTTGATGCATGCCTGCCCAGGTCCTAGAAGCAGGTGATTTGGAAAAGGAGAAAAGGGGCCTGAACAAGGGCCGGCCGAGTGGCTCAGTTGGTTAAGAGCTCGCTCCAGAGTGAGCATCTCTGCACGCTCAGGTTCTCTCTTGACCACACTCCCTAATCCTAGACAACCCATAGCCTCCTTCACTCACCTGCTCTGGATACTTGCCACCAATGATCTCTGCTACAGTGTTGAAGGAATCAACATCTGGGTAGTTCTTTGCCCCCATCTTCAGCTGAATGACAATTCTGTTCCCACGAGAAACCATTCTTGACATCATTTCTGCATCTTCTACAGTAATACAGGCTGTTGGGATCTTTGGCACGCCATCCTGGTATTCCTGAACACCTGTGTGAGGACTTGAGAAAATAAGCCACCAGGTTACCTTAAAAGTAGAAATAAACCACAAGTGTTTTTTGAAGTGTCTGTATTTGACATTTGACTTCCACTGATCTTTGTTCAACTATGAGGACTACGGCAAGTGAGCAATATTGTTTTATTTGCTTTTGATATGAACATAACTTTTCTTTTTGGTAAAAATAACTTAGAAAGTTCAATTAATAATCATCACATTGAAAATATTACATGGAATTTATTTTGATAATTTGGATGATCCTTTAAAGTTGCCTCAAACTTGGAAGGACATTAAGAGTTCATTCATAACCAAGAGGTGAACACATGGGTTCGAGAAGACAAAGGGAGCTCTGAAGTCCATCAAGGCTGCAGATCAGAAAGCCCACACATCTGGAAGAAAGCTGGCGCAGATGGATCCAGCTCTCTGGTCAGGAACTGGCTCTGGGGATGCTCTCTTCCCACCCAAACACAGAGCTCCCAATATGTAGCCTTGAATTGGTGGTAGAACACTCTGCAGGAAAACTGTAGGACAATGGGAAATGTCTGTGTTCCTATAAAGAACAGTGCTGAATAAACCGAGGTCCCTCATTGTACTACTATAAGAAAAATAAAGCTATAAAAATTTTGGCACTAAAGGAGAAATATTACTCCAACTTGTCAACTCTTTCCTGATAATTTCCAGTTGCTTTGTACAATACTAGAAACATTTATAATTGAAGTTTATATTAATCTACTATTGATTCAACCTCCATGTGCTGAGTTTATCAAACTCATTTTCTAAAATTGTTCTTTCAAACTGTCCCTTTTAAGCCTTGTGGTGCAACTCCAAACCCTCCCAGACCACAGCTCCCTCAGAAACACGCAGGCACAGCTTCTGAGTGTACACTACATCCTATCAGTCTATTCCCATCTTCTGCCAAAGCACAAGCTAATAGCATCCCTTTTAAAATTAATTTTTCTTTTCATATTTCCATATTTGTTTCAGATTGTCTCATATTTACAGAAAAGCTTTTTTCCTTTCAGCCACAATACATTTCTCTTCTATAGAAGTGACTCCAGCCTCCACATGCATAAACACAATGACCCATTATTATTATTGTTTGCGTGGTGTGACTGTATTGTTGTGACCCCACATCAGGTGAGTCCTTACATAGAGAAACTGCAGAGCAAAATGATAATGAACAGGCTCAGGAGCAAAATCGTCTGGGCTCAAACCTGGGCTCTGCCACTTAATTGTTAATCGATGTTGAGCAAGTTATACATCTTTGCTTCAATAGCTTCACCTACAAATTGAGGTGATAATAATAGTAATACCTATTCCATAGAGTTATTTTACAGATTCAATTAATTTATACAAGTAAATCACTAACCCTGGAACATAGTAAGCATTCAATAAGTGCTAAAAATTTATTTTATTAACTTGTTTTTTACATAATCCCTGCAGAGACTGTCTAATCTCAAGTCCTTAGTACCTTCAGAGTACATCTTTTATGAATATTTATTAAGTGTTTACTGAACATGATATTCTTCATCAAGAGAGAAAATGCCTTATAAACTCAAAACTTGTAATACAGAAACACTGCATCTAAATCCCTGCTCTGGAATATGCCTAATCTACTCTAACATCTGGTTCAAGGCAGGCTATGGAGTCACTTAACCTAGGTCAAATCCTGGCTCTACCATTCGCTACCTGCATAACACCAAGCAACTTAGAGTACCTCTCTGTTTCTGAGTTTCCACATCTGTAAAGTAGAGAATAATATTAGTATTGATCTCATAAGACTACTATCGTGTTTCCCCGAAAATAAGACCTAACCAGAAAACAAGCCCTATGATTTTTCAGGATGCTCGTAACATAAGCCCTACCCCAAACATAAGCCCCAGTTAAGATCGTTAGCCAGACATGACTGTTTGAACAAATGTAGATTTTTGTACATGAATTAATGAATAAATGTAGATTGTTGGAGCAAAAATTAATATAAGACCCAGTCTTATTTTTGGGAAATATGGTATGAGGAATGAAAGAGGTAGCATATGTAAAGGATTTAAAACAGCATTCGGCAAATAGTAGTTATTTAGTAAACATTAGTTGTTATTATTTCTTCAGTGCTAATTTTTCCCACTGAGTTGGTTGAGTGATTAATGATCAAAAAGTACTTTAAAACATGTAGAAAGACAATCTAAATATTTATTATTCAAATTACCTTACGTGATGTCTAAGATTCAACAAACTCTCCTTGTTCTCAGACTCTCTTACTCAAGAGGAGGTCAGTATAACACTTCTTAATAGTCTCTTTAAATAATTTTTCTAAACAAATATGTACTAATAAGTTACAGGCAAGAGTTCTTAAAGTGAGGACAGTGAACCAGGCATGTACCCATGGCTCCAATGAGGAAAATGTCACTGAAAGGCATCTTCCAACTGTGGTTCTGAATTCAAGATATAAAAGCCTTATAATTTGTTTTTGCAATTAAGCATGTCTCCCAGAGGTGGAGTATCTAGCACCGTTCAGAGGAAGTGGGCAGAATGAAGATTTGACAGTTTTATTTGGAGTCCTGTGCTTTCACTGTCAATTGTCCCACAGGGAATGATCAGCATAAATACCACCTTCCTGCCACCACTGACAAGTCCCACCTGCATTTTAACAGTAGCAAAAGGTAAACTATAAAGGAAGCCATAAATAATCAAAATAAGTACACTTACCAATTCCTCACAAACTCTTCCACAAAATATGAGAGAACACTTCCCAATTCATTCTACAAGACCAATATTGCTGATATCAAAACCAGACAAAAGACATCACAAGAAAAGAAAACTATAGACCAACATCTTATGAATACAAATACAGAAATCCTTAACAAAATACAAGCAAACTGATACCTGCCATATATGAACATACAAAAAGGATTATACACAATGACAAAGTGAGATTTATCCCAGAAATGCAAGGTTTGATATGTAAAAATCAAAAACAAAGTTGGCAGACTCACACTTCCAAATTTCAAAACAGTACAAATCTATAGTAATCAATAGAGAGTGATACTGGTATAAGAATAGCCATATTGATCAACAGAATAAAACTGAGAGTGCAGAAATAAACCTTTAGAAGAATGATCAATTCATTTCAACAAGGGTACCAATAAAGTTCAATAGGGATAGAAAAATATTTTCAACACATGTTGCTGGGGCCAACCAGATATCTACATGCAAAAGAATAAAGGTGTACTCCTATATTAACAGCACACATAAAAATTTAATTCAAAATGAATCATAGACCTAAATATAAGAGTTAAACTATAAAACTTCATGACCCTGAATAAATTCCTTCCTAGACAGATCACCAAAATCATATGCAATAAAATAAAAAAATAGATAAATGGAAACATCAAAACTATAAACCTTTGTATTTCAAAGACACCATTACAGTGAAAAGATAATCCAGAATAGAGGAGAAAATATTTGCAAATTATGTATCTGCAGGTGGGAATTGTTGTAAGAATTGTGAGCTTTTGAAGTTTCAGTCTTATTTCTATGAGAGTTTTCTTTTTTTTAACTTCTTTGTTAGTAAGGTTAAAAGACCACTTACTCTGTTTACTAGAAAGGGTTGTTTGATTTAGAAATCAGTTTGAAGATAACTCCCAGAAAAATTAAAATTGACTTGAATTGTTTTAGATCTACCTCCTTGAGAGTAAATTCATCACACACATTTATACTGTCATTAACAAAACAAAAGCAAAAGGATTCATTTACATCATAATTTCACAAAAGGAAAACACTCAAATATTTCCAACTCGCACAAGTGAAAAAGAACCTGATTAAGAGAGAAAAAGTAGGACTAAATTTCATTCCCAATTTCTATGATTCAGTTGAAATAGCAGAAAAGACAGGAAAAAGTCAAATTCTTGAACTCTATTCCATAATGATGACAGGCTCTACATGAGCAAAACTCAACCAACGTATTTAATATGTTACCTTCACCTACAGGTCTAAGTAGACTATTACAAGCACAGTATCAGATATACCTTCTTCCAAAATAGAGGGACCCAGCCAACTCCACAGGAGAATGAGAAAGAAGAAGGATGGTTAAAATGCTTAGAGAGATAATATTGTGTGATTTTAACATCTACAGCATATAGAAAGACTTTTGTTTTTTTTTTCTCTAAAACACAATAGTGTGAAGAATGTTGAAAGATACAAAGGTATCTTTCACAGGTAACTGCCTATGAAATAGATATAAAAAAGAAATAAAATACCAAAAAAAAATTTTATACTTAATATTTTCTCATTTAAAAAAATACTACATAAATATTAGTTTTTGTTATTACTATATATTTTGTAACCTAAAGTAAATATCACAAAATATATTTGGTCTCTTTTTCCCTTTCTGATTTCGCTCTTCTGTATAAGTTACAATTTCTACTGGCTTACATTTATATCATCTTAATTTGTTTTGTTTTCTTATTTTCTCCTCCAATTTTTACAATTTTTAAAAGAAATATGTGTTTATGTGTTTATGTATTAAGCCAGATGAAAACTTAACTTGGGTACAAATATGTTAAAATGGATAATTTATTTAATAAAAATGATAATAAAGATATGGAAGAACATAAAAATCATTTGGTAAATGAAGATGGTAACATTAACCAATGAATGTTGTTCTCAGTTTAAGCCCCAATGGGAAACACTTCTCATTAATTGGACTGAAAGGTATTTAAATATCATCTAGCCTTGATCACTGTCTTCCCATTGAAAAATATACTAAATATCTATTATTAATGCTGTTTAATTATGCCACTTTCTCATTAACTTCAGAGCCCCAACATCCTTCTGTTAGAACAGAACTGAACATAAAATTCATGGCACTCAATATAGATGGAATGATCCCAATTCATGTTAGAATCCTAACCCCCAAGGTGGTGATAGGAGGCAGGGCCTTTGGAAAGGGATCAGGTTATGGAGGCAGAGCCCTCTTGAGTAGGATTGATGCCCTTGTAAAAAAGCCTCCAGAGAGATCCCCCACACTTCCACCATGTGTGGTTACCATGAAAAGACAGCTGTTTAGAAAACAGGTTCTCAACAGACATAAAATCTGCCAGCACTATGATCTTGGACTTCCTAACCTACAGAACTGTGAGAAATAAATGTTTGTTGTGTATAAGCCACCCAGTCCATGGTATTTTTATTATAACAGCCTGAATGAACCAGACAGGACACTTTATCTGAGGGGAAACAAAATAAAGACACATGTGCCAACAGGTGGCAGAATGGCTCAGCTAAAAAAATAAAAATAAAAATAAATAAATAAAGACACATGACTGATTAAAATTCTGGAAAAAACTATGGTTTTCTTCTTTGACACAAGGAAAATATTTTTAAAATAAAGTATTGCCTAAGTACTGAAGGAGGAACAATAGAACCATGTTTTTAATATGTGTTCCACAGAATATTAGGCCTCAGAAGCTTTGTGTCGGCGAGAAGATTCCATGGTTAAATAAAGTTGTGAAACATTGGGCACTATTTAGCCATTTTGAGAAATCATGAAGCACATTAGCCTATGGTAAGCTCTGATAAGTAATAAAGTTAATAAACATGTTTGACTAAGCATTTCCCAAACTTATTGACCATAGGGCTTTTTTACATGGAATATTTTTATCTTCTCATAGACTTATCTGAGAAATACTTTTATAAAATGTTAATTCACTCTCCTTTAAGGACCAAGATTACAGTTTGTCACTGTCCCAATATAGCTTATTAAAATAATGCTAGCAACAGCATTTCCAGCCCATCCAGTATAGAGATCTTTCTATAGCCAGAAATTAAGTTTCGAATCTAAATACAATACTTAAAATATTTGTAATTCTTTTATTAATTTATTTTTCATCCCCTACCACTCTCCCCACAAAAACCCAAATATACTCCACGCACATTGACTTCTTACCATTCTTAGTAGATGCCTTTCCCTTTACCAACGTAGGACCTTGATACACATGCTGCTGCCTCTGTCTAAACTGTTCCCTCACCCATTGCACTGCCTGGGCATTTTCTTTTAAGGTACAATTTGAATAGTGCTTCCTCTGTAAAGTCTTCTGCAAGCCATTTGGTAGAAATAGAGGCTCACTCCCCTATGTACCCTTTTTGTTCCATTCAGGTTTCGTCCAATCAATGAAACCTAAATAGAACAAAATTGTTGAGTAAAGGGGAATTCCTTCTGGCTCACTGTCTGAGCTAGAAAATTGTCCTTCCCCTCCTTTCTCACTGGAACTTATACCACCAGCTCCCCAAGTTCTCAGGTCTCTGTATTTGGACTGCAACTATGCCACTAGCTCTCCTGAGTCTCCAGCTGCAGATCTTGGGACTTCACAGCCTCCATAATCATGAGCCAATTTTTCATAACAAATATCTTTACATATGCATACTATTGGTTCTCTTTTTCTAAATAATCCTGGCTAACTCAGGTACCATTCGTCAAATTTCCTTTTTTTGGCAGCCAAATATATTCCCAACATTTGCAATGACCAAAGTAGAGAAATCAGGGCACTAGATATTTAAAAATTATAAACCTTTACTTATACAAACATACATCTTAAAATAAGTAAATCAATTCAAGTTAAAATTACTGAAAGAAGCCATTACAGAGGACTCAGGGAAGGTGATGGAGTAAACCTACATGCAAGAAATGCTCAAGGGGTTGGACAGCCGAGTGGCTCAGTTGGTTAAAAGCATGAGTTCTGAGGGCCGGCCAAGTGGCGCTGTGGTAAAGTGCCCCGGTTGGGTCCCACATATGAGGGCCAGTAACACTGCCCTCAAAAAATAAATAAATAAATAAATAAATAAATGAATAAATAAATAAATAAATAAATATATATAAAACAACCTTTGCTCTCGCAAAATGCTTTGGGCTGGCCGAGTGGCGTGTTGGTTGGGAACTCGCTTGGGAAGCCAGTGGCCCTGGTTCGGATCCCACATGTGAGGGCTGGTGACACTACTCTCAAAAAAAAAAAAAAAAAACATGAGCTCTGAGCAACAGGATCACTGGTTCAATTCCCACATGGGCCGGTGAGCTGTGCCCCAGCTGAGCTGCCACTGAGCTGCCAACAGGTGACAGGATGGTTCAGCTGGTGAGAACACATACTTCTAACAAGGTTGCCGGTTCCACTCCTGCATGGGATGGTGAACCATCCACTCACAACTAAAGTTGAACACAGCACCTTGAGCTGAGCGGCCGCGAGCTGCCAACGAGTAGCTGGATGGCAACTGGACTTGGAGCTGAGCTAGCTGCATGCTCCACAACTAAGACTGAAGGACAACAACTTGGCTGTTCTCCTTCCCCAATTCCCCAGTAAAAATCTTTGGGAAAAAAAAAAAAAAAAAAGAAAGAAAGAAATGCTCAAGGGAGTCCTGCAGAGTAAAATGAAAGACTATATAAAGTAATAAAGATCTCAATAAAGATAGATAAATGGCAATTATAAAAACTATTCTTACTGTAGCAAAGGTTAGTAGTTCTACTTTTTGTTCTCTACATGATTTAAGAGATAATGCATTTTAAAATAATTATTTGTTCATGTTTGGGAGCATATAATGTATGAAGATCTAATTTTGTGATATCATTGATGAAAGAAGGATGGGACAGAGCTGTAAAGCAGCACAGTTTTTGTATGTTATTCAAGTTAAACTGGTATAAATTCAAGTTAGACTGTTATAATTATAGCATATTAAATGTATTCTCATGGTAACCACAAAGAAAATAGCTCTCAAATATAAATGAAAGGAAATGAGAAAAAACATTCTACTACAAAAAAATAATCTACTAAACATAATAGAGAATGAGGAATATAAAAGCTAAAAAGAATAAAGAAAACAAACAGCAAAATGACAGAAGTACATCCCTACTTATCAATAATTACTTTAAATGTAAATGGATTAACCTCTCTAATCAAAAAACAGAGATTGACAGAGTGGATTTTTTAAATGATCAAAGTATGTACTATGTGTAAGAGACTCACTTTAAAGCCAAAGACACAAACATATTGAAAGTGAAAGAATAGAAAAAGGTATTCCATGCAAATAGTAGCCATAAGAGAAGCAGGGGTAATTATACTAGTATCAGGTAAAATACACTTTAAATTAAAAAAGGTTACAAGATACTAAAAAGAACATTATTAACAAAAGAAGGGTCGGTAGAGCAATAATAAACATTTATACACCTAATGACAGACCATCAGTATATGAAGAAAAAATGACAGAATTGAAGGTACAAACAGACAGTTCTACATTAATAATTTGAGACTTCAATAATGAATAGAACAATCAGACAGAAAAAGATAAGAAAGGAAACAGCAGACTTAACATAATAACCCAACTAGATCTAACAGACATATATGACCACTCTACTCAGCAACAATATACACATAATTCTTAAGTGCACATGGAATGTTTTCCAGGAAAGACAATATGTTAGGCCATAAAGTAAATCTCAGTATGTTTTAAAAAATATGCGTGACACAAAATATCTTCCCTGACCACAACAAAATAAATTTAGAAATAAATAACAGAAGGCAAACTTGAAAATTCACAAATTTATGGAAATTAAACAGCATACTCTCAACCAACCATTGGATCAAACAAAAAAAATCACAGGGGAAATTATAACATAGGTAGAGATGAATAATGACAAAAACACAACATACCAAAACTTATAAAACACAGCAAAAGCAGTGCTCAGGGGGAAATTTAAAGCTATAAATGCTTACATTAAAAAACAGGGAAAATCTCAAATCAACTATCTAACTTTACAACTTAAGGAACTAGAAAAAGAAAAACAAACTAAACTGGAAGGAAGGAAATAATTATCACAGCAAAGATAAGTGAAACGGAGAATAAAAAAGCAACAGAGAAAGTTAACAAAACCAAAAAGTTTGTTCCTTGAAAAGATCAACAGAATTGACAGTTTTAGCTAGATGTACTAAGAAACAAACAGAGAAGGCTTAAATTTCTAAAGTCAGAAAGTGGGGATTTTACCACCTATGCCACAGAAATAAAGGGAATCATGAGAGTACTATTAACAATTATATGCTAACAAAGTGGATAATCTAGGTAAAATGGAAAATTTTCTAGAAACATAAAACCTAATAAGACTAAACCATGATGAAATAGAAAATCTGAATACATCCATAACTAGCTAGGAAATTGAATCAGTAATCAAAAATTTCCCAACAAATAAAATTTCTGGACCTAATGGCTACAATGGTGAATTCTACCAAACATTTAAAGAAGAATAACACAAACCATTCTCAAACTTTTTACAACTGAAGATGAGGGAATACTTTCCAGCTCATTCTATGAAGTCAGCATTATCCTGATACCAAAACCAGGGAAAAACACCACAAGAAAAGAAGACTACAGATCAATATACTTTATGAACAATTGATGAAAAAATCCTCAACAAAATACTAGCAAAAAAAGAAAAAACCCAAAAAGACAAAAAAACTCAGCAGTGTATTAAAAAGATTATACAGCATGAGCAAGTGAGATTTATTAGGGAAATGCAAGAATAATTCAGCATACAAAAACTAATCAATGTACTATACCACATGAACAGAATGAAGGGGGAAAAAAACCATGTGATCAACTTAACTGATGAAGAAAAATATGTGAAAAATTTCAAGACCCTTTCATGACAAAAACACTCAACAAAGTAGAAATACAAGGAAACTACCTCAACATAATTAAAACCATATATAAATAAATATATAAACCATATAAACTATAAATAGATAAATAAATATATAACCATATAAATAAATATATAAACTACCTCAACATAATTAAAACCATATATAAATAAATAAAGCCATATATGAAAACCCAAACATCATACAGCAAACAGCAAACATTATACTCACTGGTAAAATAGTAAAAGCTTAAAATCCAGGGGGAAAATGACAGCTGTGAGGAGGGCTCCCTGAGTTCTCCCCTGGAAATTGCAATTTGAACAGCTGTAACTCATCAAAAGAACCTCTACTCATCATACAGAACAACTAAGAGTCTCACACTACGATTTCTGGAAGGTGGGCAGACTGGGTGGGTGGGGGAAAAGAAAGGCAAGACGCGTGGAGGTGCAGCCACACCCGCGGATGCTGAGATGCGGGGCCTCAGAGGGCAGATCCAAGTGTGTTCCCGCAGATCGCTCCCTGCGCTTTGTGGCCCCGCCTAGAGTACAGCAAGAGCTCCACGGTTTGCAGTTGCGACAGAAGCCTTGGGCCAGGTGAGTGGGGGAAAAGAGAGAGGGGACATGCATGCAGAGGTGTGATCCACACCTGTGGCTGCGGAGACGCAGGACTCCAGAAGACAGAGCGGAGAGCGCTGTAGCAGCAGGGCGGGCTCAATCCCTGCACTCCCGTGGTCCCTCTAGGAGCGCAGCAGGAGCTTGGCTGGAGCATCTGAGAGAAATCACAGTTCAAAACAGCAGTGGGGGCTGGCCGAGTGGCGCGGTGGTTGAGCGCTGGCTTGGGACGCCAGCGGCCCCAGTTTGGGTCCCACATATGAGGGCCAGTGACACTGCCCACAAAAAAAAACAAAAAAAAAAACCAGTGGTGGGATGTTCCCCCCCACCCCATGCTAGAGTCTTAAACTGACCCCTGAATGGAAGAGTGGGGTCAGATTATAGAGATGCTCCTACTCCCAGGGTTGAGAATCTCCACCCAAGAAGAGGCTGCAGAGTGTGAGCCTACCTACCCCGTCCCCACCTCTTCTTCATGGCTTGGGAGGCAGGGCAACTTCAGCTACAGAGTCACTTGCAGGCCTCCCTGCCACAGCCTCCTGTGGAAAGAGTGCCCAAAGACGCACATCGAGCCTTCTGGCTGCACAGCACTCAAGGTGCTTTAGGACAGGGGAGAGCAGAAACGACAGTGACTTTGTAAAACTACCAATTACAATTACACCTCATAACCCCACTCATCTACAATAGACCTGCATTGTCAGGGTCACTATAGGCACCAGCTCTCCGGCTCTGCCCCCACAAGACACAGAGGAATTTTTGTACAGCAGACGACAACATGGAGAAAGCTTGGTGGACTTTAGCCAAGACTGACACTGTTCTTTTTTCTTTTTGGAGTGTTTTTTGTTGTTGTTTCGGTTTTCTTGGGTGTTTTGGGAGGTTTCTTTGGTTGCTTGTTTTGGTTGTTTTTGTTTTCTTTCTATTTCATTATTATTATTTTTAGCTTTTAATATAGGCATACATATAGATGTATATAGGTGAATATATATGTCCACATATATGGGTGTGTAGACATACATATATATATATATATATTTCTCTTTCTTTCCTTCTATCTTTTCTACCCTTTGTCTCTCCCTAATTCTTTCTTTTAATTGCTCTACTTTCCCCCCTTCTTTCCATTTTTCTGCAAATTTTTCTTTTTGTTGGCTGTTGTTATTTTGTTTCATGTTTATTCTATTTTTTATTTTATTATATTTTATTTTGTTTTGTTTTTGTTCTTTATTTTTTTGTTGTTGTTTTGGTTTTGTCTGTTTTCTTCTTTTGTATGTTTGATATTTCTGTACAAATCGAATGGAGGTGGCTGGTTGTTTTTTACATGTAAGAGCATCCGGTTTCCTTTGGTGGCTTTTGTGGTTATGCTTGTTTATCTGTTTTGCTCTACAATCGCTCTGCAGCAGGGCCCAGCCAAAGAGGCACAAGAATCATCACATCGAGAGGCCAACTTTAGATAAAACCAGAGCATTACTGGGTTTGACCTACAAGAGGCACACCCAAAGGGAAATCACTACAGGCACAAGAGCCCATAGGGGCCAAACCTCATCAGAGGGGTCAACCCTCACACAGCAGCTCATAAACTGTGGACACAGCTAATCTTCACCACTAGTCAACCTGGGAGTCAATCCCACCTACTGACAAGCCAAAGCAATCAAAGGGGAAGACACACAACATAAGGAACACCTCTGGTACACACACACTAGCGAATAGGGAAATTGAGTAATTCAAATATAAAGGACACACACAACATAAGTCCACCCAGAAAAAACTGAAAGATGTAGAGGTCTATCTATTATATCGAAGCAAGTATAAGAGTAAGCCAGAATAGGGAAACAAAGAAAGACATCCCAAATAAAAGAACGGAAGAAACCTGCTGCATCAATGGAACTACAGGAAACAGAGGTAAACAACCTATCGGAGAAAGAGTTCAGAACACTGCTATTAGAATGTTCAAGGAAATTAATGAGAATATAAAGGACAGAGAAATTATGAAAAATAATCAGCTAAAACTACAGAATATAATTACTGAATTAAATAACAAACTCGATGGAATTACTAGCAGATTGGATGAAGCAGAGGATCGAATCAGTGACTTAGAAGACAAGATGACAGAGATCATTCAAGCGGGACAAAAAGAAAAAAGAATAAAAAACATTGAAAATAGTTTAAGAGAGCTGGGTGACAACATCAAGCACAACAACATGCCCATCATAGCAAAACCAGTAGGAGAAGAGAGGGAGCAAGGGATTGAGAACATATTTGAAGTAATAATGTTTGAAAACTTCCCTAACCTGGCAAAGGAAATTGACATACAAGCCCAGGAAGTACAGAGTTCCAACTAAGATGATCCCAAACGGGCCTACACCAAGACACATTTTAGTGAAAATGGCAAGGGTTAAAGTCGAAAACAGAATCCTCAAAGCAGCAAGGGAAAGGCAGCAAGTTACTGATAAGGGCAGCCCCATAAGATTATTAGCCAACTTTTCTACAGAAACTTTGCAGACCAGAAGGGAGTGGCAGGAGGTTTTCAAAGTGATGAAAAACAAAGGCCTACAACTTAGATTGCTTTATCCAGCAAGGTTGTCATGTAAAATTGAATGAGAGATAAAGAGCTTCCCAGAAAAGAATAAGCTAAAGGAATTCATTGCCACCAAGCAAGCATTGCAGGAAATGTTTAAAGGGCTTCTTTAAGCAGAAGAAAGAGAAAAACAACCTAACTAATGAAGACCAGGAACACAAACAACAAAATGGCAATAACTACACACCTATCAATAATCACATTAAACGTAAATGGATTAAATGCTCCAATCAAAAGACATAGGGTAGGCCGGCCGAGTGGCACATTGGTCAAGAGCTAGTTTTGGGATGCCAGGGGCCCCGGTTCGGATCCCACATATGAGGGTCAGTGACACTGCCCTCTACAGCTAACAACAGCTCCACCTAGAACTGGGCTGTGCAAGCCCCGGCAATGGTGTGGGCTGCAGACCCTGCTGCAGTGGGCTGCCATAGGCTACAGTGAGTGGCCGGCAGCCAGCGTGAGCGGCTGGCAGCCAGCGTGAGCTGCCAATAGCTGCAGTGAGTGACCATGCTGAGGCGAGCGACCAATCTGCCTCATCCGGGAAGAGAGCAATGACGATACCAACATGGGCCAGTGAAGCAATGTCCTCCGCAACTAGACTGAAGAACAAAGACAGCAACTTATCTGTTCCCCTTCCCTGGTTCGCCAACGCTGTTCCCCTCCCCCAATTCCCCAATAAAATCTTAAAAGAAAAAAAAAAGACATAGGGTGGCTGAATAGATAAGAAAGCAAGGCCATTGCATGTGCTGTATACAAGAGACTCACCTGAGATCAAAACACACATACAGGCTGAAAGTAAAGGGATGGAGTAAAATATTTCATGCAAATGGAACTCAGAAAAAAGCTGGAGTAGCGAAACTTATATCAGATAAAATGGACTTTAAATTGAAGAATATAATAAAGGACAAAGAGAGGCACCACATAATAATAAAGAGATCGATCCAACAAGAGGACATAACCCTAGTAAACATCTATGCACCTAACATATGAGCTCCTAAATATATAAAACAGATGTTGACAGACATAAAGTCGGAGATCAACAGTAACACTATCATAGTAGGGGACTTCAACACCCTGCTGTCACCAATGGACAGATCCTCCAGACAGAAAATCAATGTGGAAACAGCGACCTTAAATGAAACATTAGACCAGCTGGATTTAACTGATAATTTCAGAGCATTTCACCCCAAAGCTACAGAATATACATTCTTCTCAAGTGCACATGGAAAATTTTCCAAGATAGACCACATACTAGGCCACAAAACAAGTCTCAATAAAGTGAAGAAGACTGAAATCATATCAAGCATCTTCTCTGACTGTAATGCTATGAAACTAGAAATCAATTATAAGATGAAACCTGGAAATCTCACAAATACATGGAGACCAAATAACATGCTACTAAATAGCGAGTGGGTAAAAAATGAGATCAAGGAGGAAATCAAAAGATACCTCGAGAAACAAAAATGAAAACACCACGACCCCAAATCTCTGGGATGCAGCAAAAGCAGTCCTAAGAGGGAAGTTCATAGTAGTGCAGGCCTGCCTAAAGAAGAAAAATCTCAAATCAATAGGTTATCCTTACACTTCTGGGAACTGGAAAAAGCACAGCAAACTATTCCAAAAAATCCAGAAGGAGGGAAGGCTCCCAAACTCTTTCTATGAAGCCACTATCACCCTGATTCCAAAGCCAGACACAGACAGTACAAAAAAGGAAAACTACAGGCCAATATCCCTGATGAACATAGATGCAAAAATCCTCAATAAAATATTAGCAAACAGAATTCAGCAATATATTAAGAAGATCATACATCATGATCAAGTGGGTTTCATCCCTAGTATGCAACATTAGTTCAATATCCGCAAATCAATTAATGTGATACATCACATCAACAAAATGAAAAATAAAAATCATATGGCCCTATCAATAGATGCAGAAAAAGCATTTGACAAAATCCAGCAGCCATTTATGATAAAAACTCTTAGAAAAGTGGGAATAGAGGGATCATATTTCAACATAATAAAGGCCATATATGATAAACCCACAGCTAACATCATACTCAATGGGGAAAAGCTAAAACAATTTCCCTTGAGATCAGGAACAAGACAAGGCTGTCCACTTTCTCCACCTTTATTCAATAGTTCTGGAAGTTCTAGCCACAGCAATCAGACAAGAAAAAAAAACAGCATCGAAATTGATAAGGAGGAAGTAAAACTGTCATTAGATGCAGATGACATGATACTATAGAGACAGAACCCCAAAGACCCCATCAAAAACAATTGGAACTGATAGACAAATTCAGTAAGGTAGCAGGATACAAAATCAATATTCAGAAATCAGTTGCTTTTGCATATACCAATAAACTGTTGGAAGGAGAAATTAAGAAAACAGTCCCATTTACAGTTGCTTCAAGAACTATAAAATAATTATGAATAAATTTAAACAAAGAAATAAAAGACCTGTACTCAGAAAATTATAAGACACTGAAGAAAGAAATGAAAGATACAAATAGGGGAGGCTAAGTGGCACATTGGTTAAGAGCTGGCTTGGGATACCAAGGGCCCCGGTTCAGATCACACATAGAGGGCCACTGGCACTGCCCTCTACAGCTAAGATGGTGAACAACAGCTCCACCTGGAGCAGGGGTGCGACCAGTCCCAGCGATGGTGTAGGCTGCAGCCCCTGCTGTAGTGGCTGCCATAAGCTACAGTTAGTGGCCAGCAGCCAGCGTGAGCGGGTGGCAACCAGAGTGAGTTGCCAAGAAGAGCTGCTATGAGCGGCCGTCCAGAGGTCAGCGACCAAACTCTCTCACCCGGGAAGAGCGCAATGATAATATCAACATGGGCCAGTGAAGCGACGTCCCCCACAACTAGACTGAAGAACAAAAAAGGACAACAACTTGTCTGTTCCTCTCCCCCAATTCCCCAATAAATTTCATTAAAAAAAAAGAAAAAAAGAAAAAAAAAGATACAAATAAATGGAGACACCTACCAAGCTCATGGATAGGAAGAATTAATGTAGTAAAATGTCCATAATGCCTAAAGCAATATACCAATTCAATGCAATTCCTATGAAACTACCAAGGGCATTTTTCATAAAAATAGAAAATATAATCCTAAAATTTATATGGAACCATAAAAGACCCCGAATATCCTCGACAATCCTGAGAAATGAGAACAAAGTCGGTATCATGGTACCAGGCATCAAAACATACTACAAGGCTACAGTAATCGAAACAGTATGGTACAGGCATAAAAACTGGTACACAAATCGGTGGAACAGAAGAGAGAGCCCAGAAATAAATCCACACATATACGGACAGTTAATCTATGGCAATGGAAGCAAGGATTTACACTGGGGTAAGGACAATCTATTTAATAAATGGTGCTGGGAAAACTGTATTGACACATGTAAAAAAAATGAAACTGGACCACCTCCTTATACTATATAGAAGAACATATGCAAAATGGATTAAAGACTTAAACATAAAACCTGAGACCATAAAACTCCTAGAAGTAAATATAGGGAGTAAATTTGCAGACATTACTCCGAGCAATATTTTTACTGATACATCCCCGCGGACAAGGGAAGTAAAAGAAAAAATGAACATATGGGATTACATCAAACTTAAAACTTTTTTCACAACAAAGGACACCATCAATAGAACAAAAAAGGAAACCTACTGAATGGGAGAAGATATTTGTCAACAATATACCTGATATGGGGTTAATATCCAAAATTTATAAAACACTCATACAACTCAACACCAAAAAAATAAAAACCCAATTAAAAAATAGGCAGAGGATATGAAGAGACATTTCTCTAAAGAGGACATACAGATGGCCAAGAGGCATATGAAAAAATGTTCAACCTCACTAATCGTTAGGGGAATGCAAATAAAAACCACAATGAGATACCAGCTTACCCCAGTCAGAATGGCTCATCATCAATAAATCAACAAACGACAAGTGCTGGCGAATCTGTGGGGAAAAAAGGGAACCCTGGTGAACTGTTGGTGGGATAGCAGATTGGTACAGCCACTATGGAAATCAGTATGGAGGTATCTCAAAAAACTGGAAATGGAACTACCTTATGACCCAGCAATTCCACTCTTAGGTATTTATCCTGAAAATCCCAAGAACTAATTTGAAAAAATATATGCACCCCTATGTTCATTGCAGTGCTATTTACAATAGCCAAGACTTGGAAACAATCGAAATGCCCATCAGTAGATGACTGGATTAAGAAACTGTGGTACATTTACACAATGGAGTATTACTCCGCTATAAAGAGGAAAGAAATCTAACCATTTGCAACGATATGGATGGACTAGACAACATTATGCTAAGTGAAATAAGTCAGTCAGAGAAAGACAAATACTATATGATCTCACTTATGTGGGGAATCTAAAGAGCTGAATAAACAGGCAATGTAAACAGTAATAGTCTTAGAGACATGGAGGAAAAATTGAGGATTGCTAGATGGGACAGGGATGGGGATGAACGAGAAGGGGAAGGGACGAGACAACATAAATTGGTAAGTACAATACTGCCTCAGGGATAAAACAGACAGTTTGGGGGATATAATCAATAATGTTGTAAATATTTTTTAGGGGACCAGATGGACTCATGTCTTGTTAGGGAGACCACTTCATGGACAGTGTAAAGGCCTGACCTCTATACTGTATATCTGAAGCTGCCATTGAATAATACTATATGTATACTATAATTTAATACATATATAGTCATGGGATGTGGAGTATAGTGTGGGAATGGAGTCAATGGAATTGTAATAGATATGTATGATATCAGGGGTGGGGGGCAGTAGATGGGGTGGAGGGTTGTCACTTTGTAAGCAGTGAAAAGGATAACTATTGCAGTGCCTTGTACACCTGAAACTAATAATAATAATAATAAAAATTTTAATTAGAAAAAAAGTAAAAGCTTTTCCTCTAAGATCAGGAACAAGACAAGGATGCTCAGTTTTGCAACATCTATTCCATATAGCACTAGAAGTTCTAGCCAGAGGAATCAGGCAAAGAAAAGAAATAAAAGGCATCTAAATTAGAAAGGAATAAGTAAAATCATCTCTGTACATAGGTGATAGGATATTATATGTAGAAAACCCTAAGAAGATTACACAGACAGACAGACAGACAGACAGCCACACACACACACACACACACACACACACACACACACGTTAGAACTAATAAATGAATTCAGAAAAGTAGCAGGATATAAAGCCAATTAAAAAAAAATCAGTTGCATTTCTATACACAATTAACAATCTGAAAGGAAATTACAGGGCTGGCCGAGTGGTGTATTGGTTAAGAGCTGGCTTGGAACGCCAGCAGCCCGAGTTTGGATTCCACATATGAGGGCCAGTGACACTGCCCCTCTACAGCTAAGATGGTGAACAACAGCTCCACCTGGAGCTGGACTGCTGTGAGTCCCCAGGGACTCACAGCTGCAGCCCCTGCTGCAGTGGGCTGCCATAGGCTACAGTGAGAGGCCAGCAGCCAGCATGAGAAGCTGGCAGCCACTGTGAGTTGCCAAGAGCCACTGTGAGTGGCCATCCAGAGGCTGATGACAGATCTGCCTCACCTGAGAAGAGTGCAATGATGATACCAACATGGGCCGGTGAAGCAATGTCCTCCACAAGTAGACTGAAGAATGAAAGGACAGCAACTTGTCTGTTCCCCTTTCCCAGTTCCCCAACACTGTTCTCCTCCCCCAATTCCCCAATAAAGTCTTTAAAAAATAAATAAATAAATGAAAATAAAAGGAAATTACAAAAACAATTCCATTTGCAATAACATCAAAAAGAATAAAACAGGTAGGAGTTAACTTAACCAAGGAGATGAAGGACTTCTACAATGAAAACTACAAAACATTGTTAAAAGCAATAAAAAAAAAAACAGAAATAAGTGGAAACACATTCCATGTTCACGGATTAGAAGACTTAATATTGTTAATATATCAATATTACCCAAGGAGATCTACAGATTGAATGCAATACCTATGAAAATCCCAAGGATATTCTTTGCAAAAATAGAAAAA
This sequence comes from Aselliscus stoliczkanus, assembly GCA_033961575.1. NCBI lineage: Eukaryota > Metazoa > Chordata > Mammalia > Chiroptera > Hipposideridae > Aselliscus > Aselliscus stoliczkanus. The sequence goes on from CM066731.1 coordinate 35,017,838, forward strand.
CCCATCCAACAATAATATTTATATGGCATCTCAAGAGACTCTGAATAGCCAAAACTATCTTGAAGAAGAAAAACTAAGTTGGAGGACTCACATTTCCTGATTTCAAAATTTGCTACGAAGCTACCACAATCAAAGCAATGTTGTACTTTGCTAAAGACAGGCATATAGACAAATGGAATAGAATAGAGAGCACAGAAATAAACCCTCACATAAGTGGGATTTTTGATAAGAGTGCAAAGACCATTAAATGGGTAATGGGCGGACTTTTCAACAAATGGTGCTGGGAAAACTAGAGATCCATATGCAAAGAATGAAGTTACCTAACATCACGCATAAAATTAACTCAAATTGATCAAAGACTTAACTCTAAGGCCTAAAACTATAAAACTTTTAGAAGAAAACAGAGAAAAATTTCATGACATTGAATTTGGAAAGAATTTCTTAGATATGACATCAAAGACATAGACAACAAAAGAAAAAATAGATAAATTAGACTTCATGAATATTAGAAAAATTTGTGCATATAAAGACAATACCAACAGGTAAAAAGACAATAGGCAGAAGAGAAGAAAATGTTTGCAACTTATCTCTGATAAGAGATTAATATCCAGAATAGAAAACTACAAAAATGTAACAAACCAAACAACCCGATTCAAAGATGGGTAAAAGACTTCAAAAGATATTTCAACAAAGAAGATATACAAGTGGTCAATAAGCATATGAAAAGACGCTCACTATCACTAATTATTAGGGAAATGTCAATCGAAACTACGAGATACCATCTCACAACAATTAGAATGTCTACTATCAAAAACCAGAAAATAACAAGTATTGGCAAAGACATGGAAAAATTAGAACACTAGTGCACTGTTGCTGGGGACAAAAATGGTACAGCCTCTTTGGAAAACAGCATAGTGGTTCCTCAAAAAATTAAAAATAGAATTACCATATGATCTGGCCATTTTATTTCTGGGCATATAGACCAAATAATTAAAACAGGGTCTCAAAGAGATACTTCTATATCCATGTTCATTGCAACATTATTCACAACAGCTAAAATGTGTTAATTGTTCATTGTAGTGTTTGTCAATAGATGAATAAATAAGCAAAATGTGATATACACATACAGTGGAATATTATTCACCCTAAAAAGAAAGGAAATTCTGACATATGCTACAACATGGATGAACACTGAGAGTGTTACACTAAGTGAAATAAGGCAGTCACAAAAACAAATACCATGTGATTCTACTTACATGAGGAGTCAAAAACCATAGATATAAAAAGTAAAATGAGGGGCCGGCCGAGTGGTGCAGTGGTTAAGCGCTGGCTTGGGAAGCCAGCAGCCCCGGTTCGGGTACCACATATGAGGGCCAGTGACACTGCCCTCAGAAAAAAAAAAAAAAGTAAAATGATGATTTCCAGGGGCTGCGGGAGGGGGAATAAGGAGATATTGTTTAATGGATATAAAGTTTCACTTTTACAAGATGAAAAGAGTTATGGAGATGGATGTTTCTGATGATCACATAATATTATGAATGAATTTAAAACCACCACACTGTACACTTCAAATGGTTAAGAAGGTAAATCTTACCATTTGGCGTGGTGAAGAGCCATCACATACATAAACTAAATAAAATCCAATATCGTGTAAACTGTGGGGGAAAGTATGCATATATCCCCTGCTGATGGTACTGTAAATTAGTTTCATATTTCTAGAGTGTGATTTCCCAATATGTAGCAAGAACTATAAGAAGTCTTACTTTGGTTATTCTGCTTTGGAGAACAAACTCCTTAGCAATATTATAAAATAAGAAAAATAATGTAAGATGTTTCCTGCATCTCTGGCTATAAATATGAAATCCTAGAAACAATCCAGCAGAGGAATTTCAGGAGAGCTAGCAAGAAAACTAAAGACTTATGACAAGTAAATAGCCAAAAGCAATATATGGAAACATGGAGATGAAATAAGGTTAAGTTAAAATAAAAGAACTGAACACAATATGCACATGGTAAAGACTGAACATGAATTTGGAGTTATGTAAATTAAGCTAATAGTCACTTGATTTTTTGAGAAACTACAGTCATCTTGTTAGACTGTAAACCTGCAGCATTACCAATAAACAGAATTAAATTCATAAAAGTCGGTGCCACAGCATGAAAAATAACCTGGAGGCAAAGCCTGAAGCTAGTGGGTTGTCGGAAAAGTTATGACGCATTTTTGCAATGAAAAACATAGAAAAAATACATCATGATTTTTCTGACAATCCAATATAACAGTAGCAATTTGAATCCTTGAAATTCTAGGTCACAGGCATTTGACCACCTGTGGCAAAATAATTGAAAAATATTTGTTGAAACTTTTTTCCCACCATCAATTACATGAAATACTTGCAGCTGAATCCTTCTGCAGGGTCAGTCCATCAGTGTGCCATCTAGGCAGAATTACAAAGCTAATCTTTTCTTGGCATCAACTGCATTTGTGTTCAAGGACTCTTCCTATACATCTGGCAGTGTTTTAACTGTTTATTCACATTTGTGTACATCTTCTCAGCCTTTGAGGCAACAAGTCCATGTTTTAGTCTTCTAATCTTCAGGAAAGCCATATATGAAATCTCTGTCCCACAATGAGATAGAGGGGCACAGACTTAATTCTGAAAAGACTGCTGGCACAGATAGGAAATCAGCACTCAGTTACAATAATGAGGGACAATAATGACTACAAATAGCACCTGTGCATTATTATCAGTAAATTTGCTTAAATAATTCATTTCCATGAAATAAAAGTGGATGCCCTACACTTTGATTTAAAATTTTCCTCCCTTTGGCTTTTTTAAACTTTACCTTGACATCAGCTTTTTCCCCTTATTTCTAGGTATCATGAAAAGAAAAGGCCTTTACTCAAATAAGTAGTGGAGCTTTGAACCCTACAGCTTTGAGGAAAGGTGATATTCTTGTTCCATGGACTCCTAAAGCATAAACCCTTCCATCAAAATCACAACATACCAAAAGGAGAGGTAAAACCCTGACAGAGTAGTCCATGAAACGTTCCAAAGAAATTAATGATAATAATAGCTTGTATTTACTGAGCATTTGTCACTGGGTTGACAGTGTTCTGAGTTAATTTATTTGCCAGATTCTTATTGTCTCCACTTTACAAATGAGGAAATTGAAACACAGAGAGGCTATGCCCATAGTCTAATAACTAGAAGCTCACAAAGCCAGAATTAATGACTGGAAGTCTCACTTGAGTCTATCCTCTCAATCTGTATAGATTCAATATTATATTGCCACTCACCATGCTCGTAACAATGAAGATGATCTTGATAGTGGAAATGATGATTATGATTACTGTTAATAGCAATAAAAGAAAGTACTAACCTGTTTAATATTAAGACATATATACTCAGCTAAACAATTTTATACCTTACCTTATTTAATCTGCATGTCACTTCTGAGATAGAAGTATACCCATTTCTATAGTGAATTAACAGTTTGTAAATAGCTCAAGTGCTCTGAGCAAGAAATACTGGACTTTGACACCTGGCGCTATTCTTGCCAGGCTCAGGGGAACCAATTCAAACCACACAGCACCCTTTAATCCTTTATATTCCTTCTGATGGGCAAACTGAAGGAAATGATATATTGTAATGAAAACCATTTGTCCTATGCCTGACAGATAACGTGTGGCTTACGAGGTCTGACAATTAGGTTCGTGAACTTGTTGCAACTATGACGCTAACCTTTTTTGGTAACAGAGGGATTATTCATTATGAACTTGTACCAACTGGACAGTTAACCAAGTTTACTATTTGGGAGTGCTGAAAATGTTAGATGACCTGAACTTTTTGCCAATAATTCATGGCTCTTGCATCACGACAATGTACCAGTTCACATGGCACTGTCTGTGAGGGAGCCTTTAGCCAGTAAACAACTGTATTGGAACACTCTCCCTACTCACCTCATCTGGTTCCAATGACTTCTTTCTTTATCCGAAGATAAAGAAACCAATGAAAGGAAGACATTTTGATGGCATTCAGGACATCAAGGATAATATGATAACAGCTGTGATGGCCGTTCCAGAAAAAGAGTTCCAAAATTGCTTTCAAGGGTAGACTAGGCACTGACATCAGTGTATAGCTTCCCAAGGGGAGTACTTTGAAGGTGGCCATAGTGATATTCAACGATGAGATATGTAGCACTTTTTCTAGGATGAGTAAATGAGCTTAATTGTCAGACCTGGTATAAATGGTAATTACATCATCACCACCCATATTTTGCATGTACTTCTATACTGAAATATCACAGAGCATTGCATTTATTTACACATTTTATAGCCATTGCACATCTTTATTTCTTCTAGACCATCAGCTCCATGAGAACAAAGATATCACCCTTTTTGCTTCTGTGTACCCAGTGTTACAATTTCTGATCCATAATACGTGCTCAGAAAACATTTATTAAATTTTACTAATCTGAGTCTGAAACTAACTTTCTCTCACCATAATATCACCTCCTTGAACTTTATTTTCCATTTTTCTCCAGGCAAACTTTATTATTTATTGATTACGCATTATATGTCAGAATCACATGAGGACTTGCTAAAACACAGGTCGTTGAGCCCAATATCCAGAATTTCTGATTCAGTAGGTTCAGGATGGGACAAGGGAATACATGTTTTTAGCCAATTCCTAGGTGATACAGATATTGTTGATCTTGAGTGTTGGAGAGTTCAAGTCTTCACCAGAAGAAAGGGTTTATTCAAAAATAGGTCCTTGTCAATATCAGTGTATTCTCAACACAGTATTCATTTCTAGAGAACCAATCACAAACAGACACAGGTACGTGTTGTGTGCAGACACTAGTAGAGGTGCTGTGAAAGAATCAGTCCCTCCTCTCAAGGAACTGACATTTACTTGGAACAGCATTAGTTTTACGCAAAGTGTGTCTATAGACGTATAGATTTAATGAATATAGTAACAAACGTATCGAAATTCATATCACAAAAGGAGTGTTATCCCTCCAAAGCTGTCACTGTGGGAGGCTTCAAAATGATAGCAGTAACTGCCCATTGCTCTAAACATTTTTGGAACTTTTTTCTCTACAATTGCTTTCAGAGCATTTGGCAGTCTTCCAAATGGTCTAACGGGAGGCAAAATTTGGTATTTTAAAATTAGAATTGATTTTTGGCAACAGCCAAAATATTATGAACAAAATGAATGAATGGTTTAGAGTCCAAAACAAGATATGTTATAAAATAATAACTCTGCTTTTTAATGTGTGGCTAATCAGTTGGCTTTAAAGACAATTTCAAAAGAAAAGTATCAGACATGTTTGCATCAATGGCACCTGTGTTGGAATATGTGTTTACACTTAGAATATATTAACATAATAATGCTGATTAGAAGTTTATGCTCTAGCATATTTGCTTAAAACTATTTTTTTCAACAGAATTTCTTTTTAAAAATAGTAACAACCCAAAAGCTTAGTAATAAGGAAATTGCAATATAAATTATGGTGTTCAATTTCAATGGAATATTTTGTAGCCATTAAAATGTTAATTATGAAGTCTATAAAACAACATGAAAATTTTTGATATAGAGAAAATGCCAAATTCTATGTAAATTGTGATAAGTAACAAAGTTTTATGAACAACGAACAGAAGGAAATGTAGAATAATAGAAATAAGTTTAGATGGCAGGGGAAATCACAGAAATTTTTCTTTTGAACTTTCTCATTCCTACAACTACAAAATTTAGACTTAAAAAAATCTTTATTTTAAAGCTGTCAGTGATATTTTCCAAAACAACATAAAAATACAGACAAGGCTAATCAAATATTGTGAGAATGAAGACATGAATGCTAATATTTATATGTGATATGAGTTATCAAATATATATGCCTGAAGTCAGCTAAAGTAGCACTTTGAAAACAGATGTGTAGGGAAAAATGTCCCGCAATTGTTTGATAATCTGAAGGTGTGTACAGTGTCCTGTACATAATTCATAAAAATGAAGGTAAGCATAAGTCCACTTGATGATCACAAGGTCTAAACCAGATTCCCAATCTAAACACATGATCAGTATCAGTCAAGATAGGCTATGTAATACTGTGATAACAAATAGCCCCTAAGATTCCACTCATTAGAAAAAAGGTTTCTTTGATTTCAACTTTATTGAGATATAATTGACATACAAAATTTTAAGATTTAGGGCCGGCCGAATGGCTCAGTTGGTTAAGAGCTCGCTCAAGAGTGCGAGCTGAGCTCTGAGCAATGGCAGTTCAATGTCAGCCTGAGCTGAGTTGCCGTTGAGCTGCCAACAGGTGGCAGGATGGCTCAGCTAAAAAATAAAAAAAATTTTAAGATTTAAGGTATACATTGAAATGATTTGATATACTTGTACATTGTGAAAGGATTCCCCCATCTAGTTAATCCATCACCTTATATTTATCTTTTTATCTATCTATCTATCTATCTATCTATCTATCTTGGTAAAAACATTAAATTCTACTCTCTTAGCAAATTTCAATTATACAATACAGTGCTAGCAACTATAGTCACCATGCTATACATTAGATCCTCAGACCTTATTTATCTTACAGCTGAATATTTGAAGCCTGTTACCAATCTCTCCTTATTCCCAAACACCCCCAACCATCCAGACCCTGACAGTCACTTTCTCTTATTGTTAAGCATTTTTTTTTCTTTAAGATTCCATATGTAAGTGATACCATGCAGTATTTGAGGCTGTGCCAAGACCGGTCATTTTTCCCAAGGGAGGTTCTCAGCCATCACCTACATGCAGGCTGATTGAAATTCAGACCCTCAGACAGTAGCTTTCTTTCAGGGCAAGACTGGTAGATGGGTGTGTGTGTCTGCTCCTCTGGTCTCAGCCCTGGGGGAAATCACTGGTTAAGGATTATTTCTTTGTTTGCCACAGTTCAGTGGAACCAGCAAAAGCAAGCCCTGCTGGCCATCAAGCAATCAAGGGGTGTGTCCTCTGGGTGGCAGCTGCCCAGAGTGTACCTCAGATTTTCTTACCCATTTCAGAGTGGGTATTTACTTGTTTGGGAAATTTTTAGCCATTATTTCTTTGAATAAGCTTTCTGCCCTTTTCTCTCTTCTCTTTCTGGGACCCCTGTAATGTGAATATTGGTCCTCTTAATAGTGTCTCATAAGTCCCTGAAGGTATCTTCACTCTTTTTCATTCTTTCTTCTTTTTTTTCCTGCTCTGATTGGATAAATTCTACTGTTCTGTCTTCAAGTTCGCTGATCCCTTTTTCTATTTATTTATTTATTTATGTATTTATGTATTTATGTATTTATGTATGTATTTATTTATTTAGAGGGCAGTGTCACTGGCCCTCATATGTGGGACCGAACCGGGGCCGCTGGCTTCCCAAGCCAGCACTTAACCACCACGCCATTCGGCCGGCCCACGCTGATCCCTTTTTCTGCTTGATCTAGTTTTATGTTGAACTCCTTATGACCATTGGTTGCATCTCTTTATCAGGTAAATCACTAATCTCCACTTCATTAAGGCCTATTTCCGGGGTTTTTTTGTTTTGTTTGGAATATATTCCTCTGTTTATTCATTTCCCATGACCTTGTAGGTTTCGGTGCATCAGATAAAATGTCCACCTCTCCTAGTCTTGAAAGAGTTCTCATGTAGGTAATGAGCCTTATCATTGAGCCTGGCCCAATCTCTTGGTTGTCTCTCAGAGTTTTGTGAATGTTCAAGCTGCCATCTTTACTCATAGTGGTATCACCAAAACCCAATAGGGCCAGGAAGTACAGTATGGCTTTAGTTGTGCTGTCGTGGCTGCCTTGATATCCTGAATTGATTAAAAATGTTTTCCTTTCATGGTCATTTTGACTTTGGGGAAGAGCCAGAAGTCGCACAGTGCCAGATCCAGTGAATAAGGTAGACGAGGACACACCACAATGTTTTTACCTGACAGAAATTGCTGTACAAGAAGCGATGTGTGACACAGAACATTGTCATGATGGAGGATGAAGTAACGACACTCACGAAAGAAGACCCACAATTACTTCCGAAAGTGGCAAGAATGATTGGATAAGTGTGCTCAAAGCAAGGGGGAGTATTTTGAAAGGGATTAATGACAATGTATCTTTTACTGTAATAATTTTTTTAAATTTAAACATTCTCTGTATTAGTTGATCACATCTCGTATACTCCAACCCCAATAGTAAATGTGTAAATTTATTCAATAAAAAATGACTCAAAAATAAATGTAAAGGTAAAAGTGTTTTTTTTTTACTCTCCTAACCTGAATATAAAATGTCACCTTTAATATTGCCTTATTCAACTCTTTTTTTCTATTTTTCTCCCAATATACCTTTCCAAATCATCTTAAACTAATTAATAGTAAGGAGTTAAGCAGACACATTTTTCAAAGGATTAGATTCTGCTCTGAGTTTTGGGAAATTAGTGAGTGTTCCTCCATTCATCTTTCATAGTTTCAGTTAATAATCTGGCTTAAGAAATTTTAAAAATTAAACTTATCTTTCAAAGAGAGAATACATTTTAGGGAAAATAGTACAGCTAGGGGAGGTATAAGAATCATTACCAAGGACTTAATGTTTATACGAAATTCCACAAAACAGGCTGATTTCTTGTTTTACGTCATGGGGAAAATAGGTAATGATAGGAATAGGTCCCTTTAAGATAGAAGAGGTAGGAATGAAGGGTTGTTGAGCAGCTCAAGTATAATATTTAGTTGATGTAAAACACTTTCATCTGGTACTTTGAAGTAGGCAAATGTATTTTTTTTTTACCACAAAGTCAAAGTATAAACAGGACATTAGTAAAATGGCATTTTATAAACATCTGGATAATGTGTTCATAAGGCCTATGCTTAAAGATTCAGGAATCAGCTGGCAATAATTCCAAATCCATCACTGATTAAAATACTTTTCAAACATAAAACCTCTGATACTTGCTGTGGTTTCAGATCGCACTGGAACATTCCATAAGATTTAATTCATTTCATAAACACTACGTTGAGGTATAGCCTTAAGTATACAGTTTGAATTTTCAAAGGGATGGGTAACTAAAATGATCAAAAAATAGATGCAAGTCAACTCTAAAAAAATTATTAAACAAATGGAAACTTTTTTAAGTTAAAAGCAGAAAAAGTATTTCTACTTTTAGAAAGAAGTATGTGAGAAATTAACATCTATTCCTCTTTTGAATCATAAAAGAATCCCATCAAATATCTAATCAATTCCCCATAATCTGATCCCTTTTAATTTATGCTTTTAAATAACAAAATAGATATAATTATTAAAGTTATTTTCCTAGTCACCTTGTAAGAATATGATATAATCTAATAGGTCTCATTTGCTGGGAAATTTTCCTAAGCAACCTGGCATAATGCCTTAAAACTGTCAACAAATTTGCAGAGCTTTGCATAAGCCTTCTGCTTCTATTAAAAATAAATCATTCATCAAACTTGCAATTAAGCACAATCATTAATTACTAGATTTTAAACATTTGGCTACCAGGTTGACTTTGGCAACCAAAAATTTTTAGCTCTCTAAAGGAAGTGAAAAGGACTCATGAATTAAATTAACTCATTTTGGCCATTTGATCATGTAATTAGAAATATTTATAACATAATATAGTATATTATAATAATACAATATTAGAAATATAAAGTCAATTCACAAAATGTCTCAAGTACTTAGCTAAGCCAGATTCTGAAGGTAGTCTACATCTGTGACCAAAACAAATGCCATTTTTATCCTCTAAGAAAAAAGAAATTCACCGTTTTGCAAAAGCTTGTTGAACATTTATATCCCAGACTAACCTGAATGCCACCCTCAGGCTCTCCACTCCACTCTCTAGGACAGGCATTGTTTATACATGTATCTCTATACGTTTAGCACGAAGTATGCAACCTATTGGTTGGGTTTTTAATAAATTGTTGATAGATAAAAAACAGTAGGGTTTTTAATAAATTGTTGATAGATGAATGAATGAATGAATGAATGAATGAATGAGATGCAGGTTATTTTTTCCATGATTATGTTCATAATGAGTGGTTAATGAATTTAATAATGATGGTTTGAGTTTAGGAAAATTTTAACCTCTCCTTCCCACCTGTGCTTTCTCTAACTATTCTCAAACTCCATGGGTCTATTTAAAATCAATATCATCTGAATTTCTAACAAAGCCTGACAAAGAAGAAGTCACACAGCAAGTCTAGAGAAAGCTCAGTTTAAGAGGCAAGGGCATGTTGCAACCCTCCAAAGAATAGGAATTCAATAAATGGCCACCTTCCACAGGATAACGTATCGACCATAGACACCGGGAAGGGTCCTGCCGGGCTCCTCTTGCATGCACTTGTCAAGTCAAGAGATACCTAGGTATCTCAGCACACCATTACTGTGCTGCTCAAAGCTAAGTCAGAACTAGCAAAGCCTCCATCTCTGTTCTCCTGCCCCAAGACAGAGCCAACTCACCATAGTAGCTGACTTTGAACACCAGACCCTCTACTCCAAACTCACAGGGTCTTGTTGAGTAACAGAGCTAGCCTTTTGAAGTATTCAACCCGGAGGGAGGGCAGCTGTCATTCAGGGAACTGTTGATTCTATGTTGAATCATGGAGAGGCAGTGTCATCATATGAACCAGAGACCAGGGATCAAATCCAACTTTGACACTAACAAACAGAATAACCTAGAGCAGCATTTATAACCAGGCTTAGCCTCAAATTTCTCATCTGTAAAATGGAGATCATATCTAGATAAGAGTGTTGGTGAGTCTTCAGAATACCTTATAAAAAATGTGGGGCGGGCCGAGTGGCACGGTGGTTAAGTGCTGGCTTGGGAAGCCAGCGGCTCTGGTTCGGGTCCCACATATGAGGGCCAGTGACACTGCCCTCAAAAAAAAAAAAAATGTGTTGTACATTGTAATTTTAAAATGTATCCATCATTATTATTCTACTTTTTGGAGTCTTCCTACATATGCAGAAGCCCAAAGCTCATACATTCCACACAAACATTCCACTCGTGCCTTCCTCCACAGATTCCACTTCCTGAGAGTACTGCAATTGTTATTTTATTACTATCACTATTAGTATCAATAATAGCATCATACATTTGAATTATCACTTAGAATTTACTAAGCAGGTTCTCATAAATTTTATTTACTTTCACAACAATTATACGAGGTAAATATTATTACCCAGATTTAAAAAATGAAGACACACTGGCTCAAGTTTAAGTAATTTTCCCAATGTCACACACTGGCGATTAAAGAAACTGAAATTTGAACCAAGGTTTTGCCAGTACCTACAATGAATATTTTACAGGAGAGACATGCTTTCTCTCATTCTTCTCACCATCCTAACCCTCCAATTAGCTATTTGTGCTCATTTTTTTATGCTTAAAAACAGAGGACAAGCAGATTTAGGATGCAGGTTTAAATATCCCTAAAATAAAAAATATTTATTTAACAAAAACTTATTGAGGCTTTCCTCTGGGTTTGGAAGATATGGCAGCAAATATGATATTTTGTTATCATGGTTTGTGACCCTTTGGGTTTCTTATAGTCCTGCACTCTGCATTGTTTCATCTCTGAAAATATAAAACATGTAGCTGTCTTGTATACTGCTGCTTAGATTAACATCCTGTGTAAGAGTCCTGTAGCTTTATGAACATAGACCTGCCTTTTCAAGCTCCTGATTAGGGCAGACGATCTTAATTTCTGAAGTTTCTATAGTTTGCAGTCTCCTTGTCTTCTGATGGGGAGGCAGAAAAGCTTTGGGTGGGGCCATGCATAAAGTCTTGACGACCTTTCAGCAAATCAGGAAACCTCTGATGACAATACCTTTCACTCTCTCCAACTGGTAGAACACAGCTGGCAAATTTGCTGGCCCTGGAGAGTAGGGACTAATGCAGGTAGACACACTAGGTGAAGGGGTTGGCTTGAGTTGGGGCAAGGCACTCCTGGCCTCTAGCACTAGAAAAAGCTAGCTAGGAAGTGGAAGAGGAACAGTGTCCACCTCCTGCCAACCTTCCTCTTGGCACAAACCATCCTTTCCCTTACATTTCTCAATATCTTCCTTAAAGCTATGCCATAAATGTCTACTATGGGTCCAGGTAAAAGTAATACTGGTTATTACCAGTTACAGCCAGTTACTACATATCCCGTTATCATGAAGACAAATAATAATTATGTATATTATTACAACATTACTATTACAAATCCAATTTGTTATTAGTTTTATTTGATGCCAACAGCAAAACTGTTCATGAGTTCTCAGTCTTCAAAGTCTGTTGCTTAAGCAGCATTATCATCTGCTCACAGCTTCAAAAGCCATTAAGTGATTTTCCAACTAGACTTTTCATCCTCCATGGAATCCCTTGGCAATTCTGTCACTGAGACATTTTGGTATGCAGTGGCTCACCTGAGAAGAGCCTAACAATGCTGTAACTAGGCATTAAAAGCAGGAACAATTCTATGAGCTGGAATCAAAGTCCTCTCTGAAACATTCAACAAAATAGCATTTTATTCATTAACAAACAAACACATATATTCATTCAGAAACCAGGGGATTCCCTTTCCTCTCCCATATTTTTTTCCATGTACAACAGAAACAAGCTTTACCAGTTCAGTCTCAACTCTTCGTCCTTTTAGCCCTTACCATCATCATGCATCTCCTCCTACCCAGCTTTGCTGTCTCTGTTGCCTCCTCCCCTTCTATGAACAGAGGGTTTGCCCAGGGTCAGCCTTTAGTTTTTTTTGCACTTATTTTACCCTCTTTCTATACTCTCCTCCCATGGAAATTTCATCCCTTCCCATACATTCAATTATCAGAGTTCTTGAGAGGCCTGCTTCTCATTTCAAGTCTATTTCTCCAACTCTGACTTCTATTCCAGGCCCCTAACATTGGTTTTAATGATCTGGTATCTCTACCTGGATTGGACCCCAAACCAAAGGCATCATCCTTCCCCTGCTCCAAACAAGTTTCCTTTAGATTCCTATAACTGTTGTTGGCATGAAACACTAGAAACTAAACTAAGTATTTTTCCTCCATCTGAATTAGCTAGGATTAGATTCTATTGCAAATAACAGAATCTTAAAATCTTCAACAAGGTCATTTCATCCTCCCACATGTACAAGTCTCACGGGGTTTAATCTTGGTCTGATAAGACAGTTCTTATTGGTTTGATATGAGCTGTCTGCTCCAGGAAGTATTCTGGCACTCAGGGTCCTTCTAGTTCACCCCTGCACTATTCCCAGAATCCAAATGAGCAGCTAGAACTAGGCCAAGATGACCAGTTATCTACGTAGCAAGACAGAAGAAGGCATGGAAGAAAAGGTTGTGCATCAGCCATCTTGTAGGCATGCTGCTGCATGATACTTCTGGTCACAGCATAATCACACAGCCACATCTCTCTACAAAGAAAGTTGGGAAATATAGTCTTTATTTTAGATGGCCATGTTTACAGCTAAAAATCAGGGTTTTTATTACTGTGAAAGGGAAAAGAACAGATACTCAGGTGTGACTAACAGTGACTGTTCTCCATATCTAATTGTTTTAATCTTTCACATTTTACCTCTACAATAAATCTAGCATCAGCACTAGATTTCCAATTCTAAATAAAAATTCCAATTCTAAACTTTAATCACATCAATCCCTAGTCAAAAACTTCCAGTGGCTTCCCAATGACTATATATAAAGTAGCTCCTTAAGACCAATCAAAATTTGACCATAGACTATTTTTTTTTGTCTTAACTAATACCATTGCCCAACACTGAGACAGCCTAACTACTTAACCATATATGTGTATGTAACACTGAGGCATTCTGAGTAATCTTCAAATTTTTGTTAGTGAATAAATCTGAATTTAAACATGTCGAGTTTGCCTAAGAACAGTCACACCTGTTCAAGATGCATCTCCATACACTGTTAAGCATGTTCTTTGTAATAACTCTGATGCCAGAATTAGCAAAGGGAAGTGAGAATATGAAGAATTTATCATACTCAGTGATATCCTCGTCATATCCTGATGTCTTCAGTGTCACAATGTACTGATCGGGAAACAGAAAATCTTGTAAGCTTAGTGACCTAACTAACCTTCCTCAACCCTTGTTGCTTTTCCTCCTTCTGTTCAAATTTTGTCCTTTCAGCTCTGTCCCCAATCCATTAACTTCTTGTCCCTTTCATTGTTCTTCCCCATTTTCCACTTAGTCTTAGTCATAAGATTCTAAATTACTGGTAAAAAGTTTAGCACTTTCTTAGACAACTGGCCATACAATTTTGCACCTAACTGGAATATTTTTATTTGGTTCCTATTTTCCATATTCAAAAATTCTCATGCTAGCTCAGAATTAAAGCTAGACAATTTTTATGACACGGCACCTACAAAAGTATCACAATCTTATTCGTTTTTCTATCACCAATGCAAAGCCCAATGTCTACTGCTCAGTAGTGACTTAACGACTGCCTAATGAAGAATGAATAAATGAATGAGTCCAGGAGACAGTTTGGTTTATTTCTGACCCCTCCCATACTATATTTCAAAGAATTAAACTGACATCACTAAATTACAATTCAGGATAAATCAGCATTTATTACCAGGAAACTTACATTGAAAATTTATTTACTAGTTTTGAAAAAAAGCAATACAGCTTCTTGTTTTAGTACAAGAGAGTATATGAATGTTGCTTAAAGCTAAGGTACTGCAAAGGAATAAAAGGAATAAAGAATTTTCCTTTAGAATTTAGTTTAAATATCCAGAGGTCTGAGACTATCCTACCTCCTACCTATTCAGCCAAAAGCTTAATTCTACCTAGGAGTGAAAGGAGACCCAAGATAACGATACCAGCAGATCTACCCTACCAAATGGAGGAGTCCCTCATAGATAGAACACATTTGCACATCCCCACGTTCACCAGTTCCAACTCTTCCCACTGCTTGATACCAATAAATGCCTAGAAAAAGCTACCTTCCCACTCCCCATGCCCTGGCAAGCAAAGGGACTGCTACTGAGCCATGGCGCTTGAGGGAATCTGAAAAGCTATTGAAATACACTGAGGAACTATCTAAAAGATTGATTTTATGGCAAGCACATGGGACAATCACTGTTATGAATAAAGAGTAGGCCCCACAGCTTTGAAGCAGTGGCCAGCATTCTCTCAGTGTAATAGCTAAGCTTTCAACTGGGAAATTGCTTGTATTGAAAATATGCTATCCTCGGTGATTTGTCCTTTTCTATTGAATGTCTCCTCAGGGCTTACATCATTCCCCTGGTGTCTTAGAGAATGTGTTGAACTTTTGTAATCCACTGCATGATCCCCTAACACATTGTAGAAGTACTGCATTACCCTCAGGAGAGCATCAGGGTCACAATGGCGAGGGAAACTCAGTCCTCAATGTGTTCAGTGTCTCTGAAACAGTCAATAGGGACGCCTTCCCACGTTCCTAATAGAATAATAGGTACTAAGTCCAAGCTACTAGATCAGATGTGGACCTAGAAAGTATTGGTTCAGTTAAACAGAAGACTCAACCCCAAGACTCAAATTTTAATCATTTTGGAGAACAATTAAGCAATCTCACCTAAAATTAAAAATCCACATTTTTCAACCCAGGAATTCCAGACATTAGTAATTGTCATAAATAAATAAGTACACAAAGATGCATACACTTGAATTTTAATTGCAAGATTGTAACAATGAAGAATTGGAAATGCCAGCATGTCCATAAATAGGGAGGTGGCTAAATAAACTATAGAAGATAGCAGGTCATGCAATTAAATAATGTGCAGGAGTTAAAAACGAGGGAGAATTTCTACTTCTGAGAATAATGAGTTCTTGTCAGGCCAACATTCCCATTAAAAACAACAATAAAAATCAAATAAATTATATAATTCATATGTTTAAAGATATTAGAGAGCTACTGAAGGAAGGAGGACTAAACAAAGAAAATTACGGAAAGAAAAGATTTCAGAGGTGACCTAAGTCTATGCAGGGAAGACATTTGCCACCTCTAAGCTGGTTCACTCTAGAGGATCTAGAGTATAGAATCAGGATGGGCCCAGCAGAGGACAGCTGCTGGGGCAGAGAAACAAGCAGATCCTCTGGCAGCCATTTAGACTTCAGAGGCAAAAGTGGAGATGTGAGGCACTTTGACCACAGAGTTGATCTCTATGCTAAGTTATTGTCAAGTTCTGAAGCCACACAAGGCAGAAAATTAAAGAGCTGAGCCCAAATCTATCAAAAGCAAACGAGATATTCTGCATGCACTCAGTGCTAAGGATTCAAAGATCTACCAGTCTTTTAATTGAAAGCCCTGGAAAGCCATGTTCCAGAAATAGAGAGAAACAGAAGTAGTCTGATTCTTACCGAAATTGCAACCTGTCCTGATGCAACTTAATGTGTGGTTGAATTAAGATGATCAGTCCCTCAACTTGGTATTTCTAGCAGAGGAAAGGTAAAATTTTTAATCCTCTATAGGTTTTTAAACCAATGTCTGGCATGCAAACAAAAATTATTAAGCATACAAAGAGTTAGAAAAAAATAAATAACAAAAAAATAAAAAAATAAAAGCAGTGAATTAGTGCTATATGTACTGATATAAAAATACTTCTGAACTGAGTTTTTATGGAAAAAAATTACACACTTATATAGCATACATACATTCATCAATGCATGGGGAGAAAATCTGGAAGAATATACATCAAACTCGCATCAGTGACTATATCTAAGTATACTGAATGGAATACGCTGGTGGGGGTAATCAAGGGAAATATTGATCTGTATTGTTCAACTTGTCTTATTTTTTAAAGTAATTAATTCTCAAAACTAGCTAACAAATTCATTCATCTTGAAAGTAGAGAGATACACATAGCTTTCTGCGCACAGGAAAGAAGGCACTGGGAAATTAGTGAGCTAGTGACTTATTTGCCTTGAGAGGATAGCAGAAAAGAAGCTGGTAGGAGTAAAGCGAATGGGAGATCTAATCTTATTAACCCAGCAGTGACGATTTCAGTCATATCCATTTTGTTAATACAATTTTACATCAGTGATCTACATTGGGGCACAAAAAGGAGTAACATTCAGAATATCTGGCACTGCTATGCAAAGAACTCAGAAGTTAAGCAAGGAATTTGAAACAAAGGTTAAACTCAAAAGTAGATAGAAGATTATCTGATAAAAGCAAACACAGAAACAGACCCATAGATACAGAGAACAAACTGATGGTTACTAGAGGGGAGGAGGTTTGGGGGGCTGAGTGAAAAGGTGAAGGGATTAAAAAGTACCAATTGGGAGCCGGCCGAGTGGTACGGTGGTTAAGCACTGGCTTGGGAAGCCAGCGGCCCTGGTTCGGGTCCCACATATGAGGGCCAGTAACACTGCCCTCAAAAAAAAAAAAAAAAAAGTACCAATTGGTAATTACAAAATAGTCATGGGGATGTGAAGTACAGTATGAGGAATATAGTCAATAATATTGTAAAAACTATGTGTAGTGTCAGATGGGTAATAGACTCACCAGGGGGATCACTTCATAAATCATATAAATGTCTAACCACTATACTGTACACCTGAAACTAATATAAGGTTGAACATCAACTATAATTTAAAAAATAGTTACAGAGATATAAAGTACAGCATAGGGAATATAGTCAATAATACTATAATAATTATGTACACTGTCAGATGGGTAATGGACTTATTGGGGTTATCACTTTGTCAGGTAAATAAATGTCTAATAACCATTGTTTTGTACACCTGAAAACTAAAAAAAAAAAAAAAAAAAAAAAAAAAACCAAAACCCAGCAAACACAGACACACATATGATGAGGTCTGACATATGCTAGAGAAAACTAATAGTCCAAGAGGTATACTCAAAATTCAAAGCTGGGAAACAGTGTGGAGAAGGATCCCTAGTAAGGCCCGGATTTCCCCAAGAAGTATTAATATTGCCCTCTGATGTTCTCACAAGATTTCCTATTTTTCTTAATAACCTTAGCACACTCTTCCTTGAAATACAGTCTTCATGTTCACACCTCCTCTGCACTCAACACCAAGGGCCTCAGAGGACAGTGTCAAGTGGATCTCAGCATCTTGCCTCACTTCTGACAGTGTCCACACTTGTTTATGATCTAAGCCAAAATCAAGAGATTTCTGAGTGTAGTGCTTATCAGCAAGAAAACAGACATTCATGTTACAGAGCATCATTCATTGAAAAAAATCAGTTCTAAATTATGAATTGAGTATCTACTGTCTGCTTACATTATGTGAAATTCAGTTTTCTGCAGCATGACTCATCTTTTCCCTTTCTGCCATTTTGATCAGTCTTGCTTTCCCTTTCCACCTAAAGGTGCTAAATGGGTCAGCAATCTTGAGTTATGGGGAACACAGGCCAAGAAAAGTAACAAGAAGGCAAGCCTTCAGGAACAGTTCCCAGTGGAGGACCAGCAGCATACAGGAAGCATATAATAAATATTTATTGACTACTTGACAACCCAAAAATCTGTTCTGGCTAAAATGTATACAATAGTTCATAAAAGGACACCTGAAAAATGCTGTGCTACCAAAGCATTCCACACTTACTCCAGCTAGAAGTGAAAATTTTTCCTTTTTCATTTTTTATTTTGATAGCTGACCAACAACCCAGTGAAAAATTTCCCGATTGTGCATCCTTATCTGAGGAAAAGTCTGAGTACAGGAAAACAAAGCTCTTTTGAAAATTTTGTTTGGAGCAGATGCCACAGAAGAAATGACATTGTAAGACGAGGTCTAAATATGTTCCTTAAGCAGAGGAAGAAGAGGTGTTTTCCTTTTTTTGCTTTTTTAATAAACATGCAGATGTTCCTCAGATCCCTCTGGGCTGTGCTTTCTGGAACTCCTTGTTTATTGGCCTAAGTTTATCTTATTTATTTATTTTTTCCAGTTTTGTAACACATTTCTCTTTTTATTTTTTTAGTTTTTCAATTACATCCAATATTTTCAGTTGACATCCAATATTACAGCCCTCTTACAGATTTATTTCTCCCCTAGTGATCTTCAGGCACTATTTGCTGTTAAATTTTCAGCAAGCCTGTGTACAGCTGGGCAAGTCCATGTCTATTAACAAAGCCACGGGAGCAGCTAAAGTACAGGCCTATCCAGGCAGAGGCTGAGGGGTCTAGGCAATTCTAACCTACGTGAAAAAGGAGGGGCTTAGACAATTTCCCTAGCCAGTCACCTTGCACAGATTACAAACCAGGTGCCCAAGGCTCGTCAGAAACCAAATATGGCTTCTAGGTAAGACCACCCCCATTGTATTTCCTGGGTACATACCATCATCTGCTTAGCACTACACAAAAAATATAGGACCAAGTCCTTGCTTTCATGGAAATTATGATCTAGTGAACACCTATAGAACAACAGAACAACTAGAGAAGACATGCCTCCTTAACCACTCTATTTTTTTTCAACACAGCAATTATCAAAATCTGAAACAACTTTTTTATGTACAAGATCTGACTATTAAGTTCACAAACTTGCCACCATGCGCTTACATTGGCAGCACTGTACAAACAGCTCAGTAAGGTTTCCTAACCTTGGTATATCAGTGTCTCACAGCTATGTTCATGTTGACAAGTAGCAGTGTCTTGCTGAGTGGCATTCATTATTGCTGTTGCATGTTTTTGTGAGCTGTCGCAAGAATGTCTGAGCTTGAGTTAGAGCCATAAACAGGCAAACATTAAATTTCTTGTTAAACTTGGCAAGAGTGGAAGTGAAATCAGAGACAGGTTAGTCCAAGTTGATGGGAATAATGCCATGAAAAAAATGGCAGTGTACAAATGGATTAAACCTTTCTTCTAAAGGGAAACAACATGTCACTGATAAAGAGAGGTCAGGGCAGCTGGTGACAAGCAGAACTGACGAAAACATTGCAAAAATTCATCAAATTGTTCATCAAATTTTTCAACTGACTGTGAGAAGCACAGCAGACCAAGTAAATGTTGACAGAGAAACAGGAAAATCTTAACTGAAAATGTTGGCATGTGCAAAAATGTTCCCGAAGGAGCTCACTGATGAACGAAAGCAAAAAAGAGTGGAAGTTTGCCAAAAGCTTTTGAAGAGGCAAGACGATGTTTTGGGCCATGTTATCACAAGTGATGAAACACGGGTGTACCAAGACAACCCTGAAACAAAGCGTCAAAGTATACAATGGAAATCCATGACCAAAAAAGTTCTGTCAGTCCAAATCAAGAGTCAAAAGAATGTTATTAACCTTTTCCGATATCAGAGGGATTATTCATTATGAATTTGTACCAACTGGACAAACAGTAAACTACCAAGTTTGGAAGTGCTGAAAAGGCTGTGCAAAAAAGTTAGACGAAAACAACCTGAGCTTTTCACCAACAATTCTTGGCTCTTGCATCAAGACAACGCACCAGCTCACACGGTACTGTCTGTGAGGGAGTTTTTAGCCAGTAAGCAAATAACTCTATTGGAACACCTTCCTTACTCATCTGATCTGGCCCCCAATGGCTTCTTTTTTTACCCAAAGATAAAGGAAATATTGAAAGGAAGACACTTTGATGACATTCAGGAAATCAAGGGTAATAGGACAATAGCTCTGATGGCCATTACAGAAAGAGTTCCAAAATTGCTTTGAAGGGTGGACTAGGCACTGGCATCGGTGCATAGCTTCCCAAGGGGAGTACTTCACAGGTGACCATAGTGGTATTCAGCAATGAGGTATGTAGCACTTTTTCTAGGATGAGATTATGAACTTAATTGTCAGACCTCATATTTATTGTCCATGTCCTCCACCAGAATGCATGTCTGTAGTGGTTGCTTCTGTCTTGTTATCCTCTGTATGTCAGCTTTAGGATAGGCCTGATCCATACAAAGTACCCAATAAATATTTATATATGCATGCACTCAAGGTACTAAGCCCTGTTTTAGATACTGAGGAATGGCCTGATCCTCAGTGTCTGATAAAGCAAATAAGGTTCCTTTTCTTGCTGTGCCTATAACATGATGAGAAAAAATGGACAGCAAAGAACTATACAAATAAATAGGATAATATCAAATAAAAATAAGTGCAATTAACAAAATAAATCCTAGCAGTCACCCGTGAAACCTTTTTTCCCCTCACCTCCCACATCTAATCCATTAGCAAGTCATAAAGGTTTTGTCTACAAAACAGCCAAATCTGACCATTGCATATCATCTCCACTGCTACGACCTTACTCCCACTCTCATACTTTCTTACTTGGATGCTTGCAACAGCCTTCTCAATGTCTGGTCTTCTTAATTCCATTCCCGAACCCCACAATCTATGTCTCAACCAATGGTCAGTGATTTCCTAAAGCACAAATCAGATTGTATCATTCTTTTGCTTAAAACCTATTTCTTCCAGGGTGAAAAGCAAGCTCCAAACCCGGGCTTATATGAACTTTCATGAAGATGTGGCCCTATTTACCTCTCTGCCAGACACTTTCTACCTCCCTTTCGTTTGTTCCCTCTGTTCTAGCCACATTGGCTCTGTTCAGCATCTAAAACAGGCCAACTGGCTCTTCCTGCCGAGTTTTTGCACTAGTTATTACCTCTGCCCAAAAGACTCTTCCCCCAGACCTCTCATACATTTGCCATCAATTCATTTTGCCCAAACTATGAGATTCCTAATACCAAACACATGTATTCCTTAGTACAAAGTTAAATAATAAAGAAAAATGTGTGTTGTAGCTATTTGGTATGTTATTTATTCATTCACAATAAGCTTTTTCCATGAATAAATTTCATCAATGAGTTACCAACATCAAATGTTCTAAAACATGTAAATTCAGAGGCAAAGATCACAGTCTGGAAAACGTAAGGGTCTCATGTGAACCAAATACTGAACAAAAATAATAATAATTGGTGCCCAGCATTAAAACCATCTGCTGTTTGTGTACCTAAGACATCAATTTGTATTGCTCTTTCAGAAGGTCTGTTAAGTGACGGGTGACAGCACAGTGCAAGGCTGAAGGAAAGAATTTCACTGCAAACATAAGTAAACAGCAAATGTCACATGATTTACCAGTGTTCAGAGGAGAAATTCGGCCTGTGTCTATAAAGGTTGACCTCTCCCTGTTCTCAGGGCATGTTAAGAATATAATGATTCATAGATTAGAGCCTGCCACAGTGCCCTGGCCTTGAATTTTAGAATGTTTTACATGGACCAAAAAGAATCTCACCTTCCATTAAATACCTTCCCATGACATTTATGGCCATAGATTCTCTTTCCAGCAAGTGAGAGCCAACAAAATCAATCATAGTATGTGGCAAATGGAGAAGACTGTTTAAGGACACTTTAGTCACATCTTGGCAAGAATAGCTAAACTTTAGCCAGGACTGGGGATTGTCCAAAATGTAAAAATTTTTGCAGCTTAGGTAACAGAATTGTTTATTAAACAATTAGCAAGGCTCAACATGGAGGCTTCCTCAAATACGAGTCCTAATGGGGTCTGGGAAGCATCAGTGATAAGCATAAGTAATAGCAAGTAAGTACTGGCTATACTTTTGGGAGGATGTAAGCATCTTATGCTGAGTCACTATCAACTCTTTTTCTTGACAACTTCCAAGAAGAACTTCATTTGTATTTCAAGGTTTTTATTTGGGTCAGCCATGAATAAATACAAATAGGAGAGAGAGAGAGAGAGAGAGAGAGAGAGAGAGAGAGAGAGAGAGAGAGAGAGAGAGAGAGAGAGAGACAGACAGACAGACCACGTCGAATGTGAGCTGGGTGTCTGATAAAGAGTTTCTCTAGTTGTGCCATCTGGCATGTCCTGGCACTTGTCATCCAAATTGCTGTTCTCCTGAACACATTTAGTTTCCCCCAGACAATTCAGCTTAAATGAGCTCATATTGTCTATCTGACACCTGTCAAAAGAAGAGTGAAAGATTTCTCCAAGCCCTAAATTGAAGAAGAGAGGAAGTCAAAGATAGAAAGAATGAGAGGTGAGCAGGAGCAAGGAAAGGGTAAGAAGATGGGGTACGTGCAGAGTAGAAGGAACCCTTTCTGGGGGTCAGTGTATTTTTATCTTTACCGATAAATTTAATGCCAGAAGGTGGGAAAAGCAGGAAAAGCACCACTTTCAATCACATTTGCTAAGACAAATATGATTGAACACATGAAATACAAACCACGTTCATTCTAACCTAGTGTCATTTTTGTCTTTGTTGTGTGTGATGTTTTCTTTTGTTTTTACTTAAGAAGGAAAGAAATAGCAGTTGAGAAATCTGATTCGCTTTTGACAGCATGACCAATGTTTTTTCCATCTCAGCTGGAACAGGATCAGGCAAAGGGCAAGTGGAGGGGTGATTTCATTAACTAAGGCTTGATTTTGTGGTTAGCGTATCTGCAGACCTGTTTTTTCCACCCAAAGTCTTGGGGAACTGCCAATATGGGCAAAAAAAAAAAAAAAAAAAAAGTGATAATAATGGATTGAAGCTGCCATAGGGCAAATCTCTGGAAGGAGAGATATTGTAAAGAGTTGCCAGGCGGTTACTGCCTGTGCTTCTGCCTTGCAAGTTGAAAGGTATCAGGAAATCTAATTTATTACCTGTTATTTGCCATAGAAAGGTACTGAATAAAGAGAAGAAGAAAGGGGACAAGAGGGAAGGATAGGAAACAAGTGGGCCTCACAGAAAAATAACTAAAAATATCCTTCAAAAATTCACCTTCCTAAGCCAAGGGCCCAAGATTGCAGAGGTCTCCAAATCTGTCCAATGTCGATAATAATGGTGTTAGTGCATTTGTCGGCAGTTTCCATCCTTTCATTCTCTAAACCCAGTTCTCAATTGGAACACTGTATTGTGGTCTCTTTTACAACATTTATTAAAATGACTTTATGAAAACCCTTATCTGGGAATGTTTTATTATTTATTTCAAGTTTAGTTATCAATAAACCTTTTTCAAAATGTCCTAGGATACAATTTTGATCAAATTATCAATTGCAAAATGTGTCTAAAGCTCCCTGCCTCCCAAGGCTCTTGTAAGGATTTAATTGAGATGATATTTATAAACCATCCAATAGTTAAAAGCTGCTGAATATATGTTAGCTCTTTTCTCTTTCCTTCTTTGAATTAAGAGATTCTTAGAACTCTTGACCAGAAAAATCTTGACCAGTAATGGGCAGTATTTAGGCATATGTCCATAAACTTAAGTTTTCTCAGGAAAATAAATCCAATTAAAGATAAAATTGATATAACATCACAATATCTATTTGGGGTATTCATGAGCATCAGAGTCCCTTTAAAAAATTATTCCAACAGAACAGTATTTTAAATATACCATGGTGTTAAGGATACAGCTGGTGCTAAGCAACATGAGTTGAATAAGCAATGAAGATTTAGTTTGCAGTTTCTTTCCTTAGCAGGAGAAGAGATGGCATTTCGTCGGCCTTGCCTCCCTGGAAATTAAAAACCAAGCCTCAGAGGAAGGCCAGGCAGCTGACATATAGGCTCGTTCCCTGCTGAGGAAAGAAAAACACAAAGCCTATGGAAAGCCAACCTCTTCACAAGATGAGTTTTCATTTCCTGCGAGAGTGTTCATGACACAGTTCACTTTGCTAAAAGTCCTATCAGAATGAGCAAAGCAACACTATTATGTGGCATTTTAGAAGTGCACTGAGGATTCTAACTCTTAAAAATATCAATTTTAGAGGGGAGGGGTCCACAGAGATTAAATCAATGCATACCTACTTTAATTTACACTTAATCTTGGGAAGCTGAGTGTAGTCTGATAGAGATCTACCCATGAGGCTTGAGAGTAAAGAATCATGGTATCAGGAGCTACAAGATATGAGTCTTGTTTAGTTATTAGCTAGCTGAATGACCTTCAAACCCAAGTTCTTCATTTGTAAAATGAAGGGGTGAAGCAGATGTTCCTTAAGGATTCAAAGTTTTTGAAATCTAGGTTCTGAAAGGGAAAGGAAGTAGAAATAGGAAAAAGCTGCTTACAAAAAATTCCAAGTGCCAAACCACCAAAAACTGAGAAGTCCACTAAAACATGTATAGAAATGATGATGGGGAGGAAGAAGACGGTGTTATGAGCTAAAATCTATGGATACCTTATTAGGGGCCCAGCACTCATCCCTGCACTTTACAGGTGTTAACTCTTTTAATCCATTCTTACTTCCTTTCTGTAATACTTCCCATAATAGTGGACATCAGGAATGAATACAAGCATTCTGAGTATCCATCTAAGAAGAAGTTGATTTGTAGATATATTAGTTTGGATTTATCCAGGTGTATTTATGTGATTCACAGCCTTCTTTTCATCCTGGTATAGGAATGGCTCTCAGGACTATTGTTATCATAATACAAGGGACAGGGCCAGAGGTCATATTGACAAAGAATGAATCTCACCATGTCTGACAATGAAAGTATGGTAATAGTGGTAAAGATTCAAAAGCAAGTTATTAGAAAATTCTTCCAATTATCAGATATGTAAAACTCAATTAAAGCATTCAACTCTCATAAATGCCTACTTAAAATGAAAGTTCTCTTCTGTTAAGAACAGACTCAATAATTCAGAGTATTCCGTTATGAATGCACCTTCTAATCTTGAATTTTATTTGTCTTTTTAGAAAAAGTCATACAAAATGAACTTTATCAGAAACCCTGTGTTTTTAGGGCATAAACCTGTAGTACTCCAAATAGCAACTATACCTATGTGTGAAGTCACATGTTTTATTTGTGTCAATATACTGGAACACATGTTGACATATATCACATATATTGAGCATCCTAACCAAGTCTGGCACTACCAGAAAAAAGAAATACATGACCATAGTTTACGGAGAGAAAAAAAATGTGCTTGGAGTATTCATATTGAATAGTATCTTAGATTATTTAATAATACAAATAATGAAAAGTAAATTACCTTCAAAAAGACTGAAACTTCTTATTGATTTAACTCAAAATACTAACAAATATGAAGGTAACAGAGTCCTGATATGCCACTAAAAAGGATATAGGCAAAAAAGTTCAAACATTATCAATTCATTGTTACTGTACAAGACAATTTATAATATCCTGAAATTATAGTTCCTATGTGAAAGAAACTTGATAACATCCTTCCAAAACTTGGGAGTCCTAAAAATATATATTGATATTACCAATGAAATACTGTAAAGCTGAAATAAAGTTTCCCAAACTATCAATAATAAAAACTAAGTTTCTATCAACATATGCAAGCAAAAAATGTAGAAAACAATACAGGATTTTCTGGTCAAGATGGTAGAGTAGGTAAACATTATGCTTTCATTACCACATCAAAATTACAAATGAATTACAGAACAACTATCATTGAGAATCATGCGAAGTCTAGATGAACCAAAGCTCTACAACTAAGGACATACAGAAGTCACCTCAAGACTGGTAGGAGGGGCAGAAACACAGAATGGGCTGCCATGTGCAACCATTAAAAGTGGGGAGACATATCTCAGCTGTGGAGGTGCTCTCCAGAGGAGTGAGGGGTCCCAGCCCCACACCAGGCTTCCCAGCCCAGAGTTCTAGTGATGGGGAAAAAATCCCCAAAACTTCTGGTTGTGAAAACCAGCAGATATTGTGGCTGAGTAAGACCAAGGGCAAATAGAGTCCCAGGCATTTCTTTTAAAAGGCCCACACACCAACTTACTCAATGATGGACTCACTCACTCTGAGCTCCAGCACTGGGACAGCAGCTCAAAAGACTCCAAGGACATATGGAGAAGAACTGAGTTGTCTGGCTTCAGAGCAAGGGCTGGAGGGGCAGTTTTCTTCCAGACAGAAGTTCTGGCAGAATCCACTACTTCTTTGTGGAGTCCACCTTGCAGTTGTAGGTGGCTGCCATATCTGAGTCTCCATTAACCTGGCTAACATTGGTCGCCCTGCCTGGTGATTCCCTGAGACCCCATCCCATCAAACATTTGGGCACAACAAAAACACTTCCAGTGACTTCTCCATACATATGGCCTGTTTTACTTATGCTACAGATTCTTCCTAAAAACTCCTGAAGGTTCATAAAACCCAAACAATCATCATCTGGCTTCAGCATGTCCTGAACCTCTAGCTGGGCAACCCCAAGCTTAGCACTAGTGATGGTGGGCCTCGGTTCAGAGTTTGGTCTCTTGAGGCACCTCCAAGCCCAGTGAGGGTGGTGGCCATCTGTGGATTGCTTTACAGCTCATGCCAGTTGATCTATGGCAGGCCACAGGCTGAGGTAGAACTTGGCCTGTGGAAGGGCCACAGGCTGGCTCTTCTGGTGGCCAGCTTCAGACCAAGCCAGAGCAACACCTGGCCACCTCCAAAGATGACACACCCAAAAAGTAGACTGGGCAGAGCCCTGCTAAAGCAAATCCTGCTCTGCAGAGTCATACCCTACACAACAGCTCCTCCACTGTAGTCATGGCAGTCCTCACAACCAATCAGCCAGAGTGTCAATCCTCCTAATGACGTGCAAACAGCAACAAAGGCTCATCTACAAACAAGAGAGCACACACAATACACACAAGGGACACATCTGGAGCACCTGGCTCAGGTGACCAGGGAAACTGTGCCACTCAGCCCCACAGGACATCAACTACATAAGGCCACTCTATCAAGACTGGGAGATATAACAGTTCTACCAATTACATAGAAATAAACATAGATAGTCAGCCAAAATGAGGAAACAAAGAAACATGTCTCAAATGAAAAATCAGAACAAAGCTCCAGAAAAGGAACTAAACAAAATGTAGATAAGCCATCTACCAGACACAGAGCTCAAAACACTGGTTATATGGTTGCTCAATGATCTCAGGGATAACTATAACAAAGAGATAGGAAACATAACAATGGAGATAGAAAACATAAAAAAGAACCAGTCAGAGGTAAAGAATAACTGAAATGAAAAGTATATTAGAGGGAATCAACAGATTAGATGAAGCAGAGGACTGAATCAGCCATTTAGAAGTTAAGGTAGCAGAAAACACCCAATCAGAACAGCGAAAAGAAAAAAAGAATCCAAAAACATGAGGATAGTTTAAGGGGCCTCTGGGACAACATCAAGTCTACCAACATTCAAATCAGGGGGATACCACAAAGAAAAGGGAGACAGTAAGGAACTGAATATGTAGACAAAATGAATGACAGAAAACTTCCCTAACCTGGTGAAGGAAATAGAAATACAAGCCCAGGAAGCAAAGAGAATCACAAATAAGATGAACTGAAAGAGGTCCACACCAAGACACATCATAATTAAAATACCAAAGATTAAAGACAAAGGGAGAATCTTAAAAGTAGCTAGAGAAAAGCAGTTAGTTACCCACAGGGAGCTATCACAACTGTCAGCTGATTTCTCAACAGAAACTTTACAGGCCAGAAAGAACTAGCACGAAATACTCAAAGCGATAAAAAGGAGAACCTACAACCCACATTACTCTACCCAGCAAAGTTATCACCCAGCATCGAGGGAAAGATAAAGAGCTTCCCAGACAAGAAAAAGCTAAAGGAGTTCATCAACACCAAACTGCATTACAAGGAATGTTAGAGGGACTTCTTCAATGAATAATAAAAAAAAAAAAAGGATAAATAGTAAAATGGCAATAACTACATATCTATCAACAATTACTTTCAATGTAAATGAATTAAATGCTCCAATAAAAAGATACAGGGGCTCAATGGATAAAAAAAAAACAAGACGCTTTCATATGCTGCCTAAAAGAGACTCACTTCAGATCAAAGATACACAGACTGAAAGAAAAGGGATGGAAAAAGATATTTTATGAAAATGGAAACCAAAAAAAAAAAAGCTGGGGTAGCAATACTTATACCAGGTAAAATAAACTTTATAACAAAGGCTAAAGGCTATAATGAGACAAAGGGAACCCAGTAATCCCACTTCTATTTATTTATCTGAAGATACCCAAAACCCTACTTCAGGGGGACATGGGCATTCATATGTTCAGTGCAGCATTGTTTACAATGACTAAGGTGTGGAGGCAGCTTGGGTGTCTGTCAATGGATGAATGAATAAAGAGGAGGTGGTACATATGTACAATGGAATATTGCTCAGCCATGGAAGGAAATGGGTTCTTGCCATCTTCAGTGGCATGGATGGACATGGAGGGTATAGTGTTGAGTGGAGCATGTCACACAGGGAAACACAGATGCAATGTGATTTCACCTAAATGTGGAGTCTAAAGAACAAAATAAATAAACAGAACAGAAACAAGCTCATAGATACCGAGAACTTTTTGATGGTTGCCAGATGGGAGGGGAGTTGGGAAGTGGGTGAAAAAGGAAAAGGGATTAAGAAGTACAAATTTGTTGTTTTACAGTAGTCATGGGGATGTGGGGTACAGCATAAAAAATATAGTCAACAATATTTTAATAATTATGCATGGTGTCAGATGAGTTGATTTATCAAGGTGATAGATGGGAAGGTGGTTGGGGGCAGGGTGGAAAAGGTGAAAGGATTAAGAAGTACAAATTGGTAGCTACAAAATAGTTATGAGGATGTAAAGTAAAGTATAGGGAATATAGTCAGTAATATGGTAATAACTATGCGTAGTGCCAGGTGGTATTAGACTAGTCAGGGGGATCACTTCTTAAATTATATAAATGTCTAACCACTGTGCATACACCTGAAATTAATATAAAATAATAGTGAATGTCAACTTGTAATTTAAAATTTTTTAAAGGAGGGAAAAATGGTGAAGAATAATAAACAGTTCAATTTTCCATGTATAAAACTAGTCAGTCATGTAGATGCAAGTATAGGGGAATATAGTCAATAATATTGTGATAGCATGGTACACTGTCAGATGGTTGCTGGACTTATCATGGTGATCATTTCTTTATATAAATGTTGAGTAAGTATAGTGTATCCCTGAAACTAATAATACTGTGTATTAGCTATATTTTAATAAAAATCTTTAAATAAGAAAAATATACTAATATTTGTAGTATTTGGCAACTTAAAATTTTAATTTGTTATAATTTCTTTTCTATTCTAAGTAAATGTTGATTTTATATCTACATTTGTGATTGCAACTTTGTATTCATTTTGTTCAAGAGGCCCCCAAATTATTTACATGCCTAGGCCTACAAAACTTGGATCCTCCCCTGGCCTGGAATATAAGACACTTCATAAATGTTTACTAAATGAATAAAGTTTGATTATGCTCAAAAAAATTAGATTTGATCAAATATATGGTGATTGAAGGAGAACTGACCCTGGTTGGTGAACACATAAAACAACATATAGATGATGTATTACATTATAGAACTGTACACTTGAAACCTATGTAGTTTTATTTACCATTATCACCCCAATAAATATTAATTTAAAAAATTTAGATTCTTCTCCTAAATGTCAAATATTTAATTTATAAAGCAGTAACCAGGATAGCAACTGATATTCACTGGACTATTAAACTATTACCACTGACTCACTAGCCAAGGCTGGTTACTCCTTCACAACCACTGATGAGTGGAGAAGTTAAAGTAGGTGGATAATTTACAGTTTTCTATACTATACCATAGACTAGGTAAACTCCCCCGCTCTCACACACACAGCAACATTCTGTAGGCCACTGCAAACCCACAGTGAGACACTTAGTTCTCCTGGAAAGGGCTCTTTGAAACTACACTCCTCAGCACAGCACTGGATAGCAAAAAAAGAAAAAAACAGAAAACGAAAAATCAAGAAATTCAGAAGCAATTGCTGGATTTGAGATTTTTGCTCATTTATATTAACAATTAATAGCAATTATGTATGGGGTGAAGGATTTTCATTTGCATATGTAATGCATTACACTGGTAACGATAAACTCTAAAAATAACTCCAAAGCTCATGCTGCTAATGAAAAAGTTTAGAGAAAATGGTATTGATTATATCCTGCTAATTAGTTGGCTTACCTGGGGTAGTTTGGACTCCTTTGGATAAAAAAAAAGTGAATTTCTTTCAATGCTTCAAATGTCCAAGCTTATAAAATACTAGCATGACACTTATTAAGTACTTTGAAATTTTAGATGCTTTATCAAAAACAATGGCAGTAATGAGTTTTAATACATACACTTTTAAAAATTAATGAAACAATAATAAAGGAAGTAGGGTGGAAGCTTTTTTTTTTTTTAAATAAAAGTGTGCCTCTTAATTGTAATAAGAATGATTAAATTAGAAAAAACATTTGCAACCAGCAATGTAATGATTAATTCAGGCAAGTATCATCAAAACATGCTAAATTTTAATTTGGTGAAATTTTATTGGGGAAAATAAGATTCACAAAGTCTCAAAGCATCTCACCATAATTACAATGTATTTCCCCTACAAAGAAAAGGTACCTTTCCAATGAAGAAATCCAGAGAAACTGCCTTAAGAAAAGTGATGAAAATAAACCTCACGAATAAGGAAAACTGATATTATTTGCTTCCTTACATAATGCAATAGGTGGGACACAACATTTTCCATATAGACTTCTTGCCTAAAATATTTAATCTGAATTTAATAATAAGGAAATACCAACTACAAACTGAAGGATATTTTGCAAAACAGCTGCCCTGTAGACTTCAAAAGTATCAGTGTAATAAAATATTTAAAAGGCTAGGGAACAATTCCATATTAAAGGAGACTAAAGATACATGACAATTAAATGTAACATATGTCTTTGATTGGATTCTGAAATTAAAAAAAAAAGCAGGGATATTATTGAGAGTGGGGAACAAATGGAGAAATTTAAATACGGATAGACTTTATATTATGTACATTTACATAACAATGCTAAATTTTATAGGAATGAGAATGGCATTGCATTATATTAGAAAAGGTCTTTGTTCTTCTGAAATACATGCTAATGTATTTATGGGTAAAGTGTCTTCATGGCTGTACCTACCTTACTTTCACATGATTCAAACAATGAGAGAAAGAGAGAGAGACACAGAGAGAGAGAAAGAGGAGAGCACAAATGTGGTAAAATGTTAAAACTGAATATAGATGAAGGGCATATGAGTGGACACTGAAAGCAACGAAAAGTTGATAAATGGGAATTCATCAAAACTTAAAACTTCTTCTCATCAAAGACAGTTAAGCCAAAAAACGAACAAACAAAAAAGAATAGGCAAGACACCAATTGGGAGAAAATATCTGCAAAACACATATCTGACAATGAACTTGTATCTAGACTATATGAAGAATTCCTACTACCCAATAATTTTAAAATAACACAATTATAAAATAGGCAAAGACTTAAGAAGACTCTTCACAAAGAAGGAGAAGGATTCAGAAATGACCCATCGGCACATGAAAGAATGCTCAACATTAGTCATCGGGGAAGTGCAAATCAGCACTTTGATGAGATACCAATACAAACCCACCAGGATGGCTAAAATTAAACAAACTGACAACATCAAAATGTGGAGCAGCCTGAGCCCTCTCACATGGCTGGTGACAATGTAAAATGGTACCCCCTTTTTGGAAAAAGTTATGCAATTTCTTTTAAAGAATACATAAATCATTTAATATTCTTTCAACTTTACCATAGATTGATATTTTTCAAAAAAAAAGTTAGCAAAAATATCTATGATGTTTTAGAATGCGGCTTAAACAAACAGACATGATTCAATATACATCTATTTATAGTTGGTTCTCTATCCTTTTGACATAGATGATTTTTTTAAGTTATTCATTCAACAAATCTCTCTTGAGTACTTGCCATGTGCCCTGCAATCTTCTGTATACTGAGAATATAATGTTGTATAGGAAAGACAGGGTCCAGTCCTCATGGAATTTATATTCTCATAGACAGATACATACCAAACAAGTAAACAGAGAACTGGGTAGATAGAAAGGCATTACCAAATGTTGTTAGAACTCTGAGCACACAGAGGAGGTGCTATGTAAGAGAATTTGACAGAGCTCTCTACTCAGGATAGTCAGGAAAGGGCTTTCAAGAAAAAACACTTTCAGTCGAGATCTGAAGACTGAAAGGGAGTCAGTCAGCCATACAAAAAGCTGGGGAAACAGCATTCTAGACAGAGAGGTTGGTGAGAAAGGTACTGAGGTGGAAAACAGCTTGGATGCTCTTTAAAATAGAACACTGGCTGCGTCTTGGTCAGCTGGCTACTGATCACTGGTCTGAGACACCACATCTTTGGCATGACATGCAAGAACATCACCCAGCATCCGACTTAAGCCAAGAGAGGGTGGAAAAAACAGGGAAGAGTTTTAAGACAAAGACTGAAGGAGACTACAAGAGTGTATTCCTGAAACCAGGAGATACATAAAACCAAGGTCTCTGGAGTCCACATTGAGGAGAATTCCACAGCTGCTGCTTTTTAAGATAGGTCAGTTCATATCAATCTATCTGCTTAGTCTTATCATTATCTAATGAGGCTAATGACAATTAATGACCGTGATCAAGATAAGAGGTCAGTTATAATTTATTGATTGCTTCCCATGTGTCAGGTTCTATGGCTAGTGCTTGATCTCATTTAATTCTCTCAACAACTCTATGAGGTAAAAAGTTTTATCCCCACATTACAGATGAGGAAACAGGCACAGAGTGATTAAATGATGTACATAGGGTCACTCAACCTCTAAGTAGCAGAGCCTGCATTTGATCCAAGTCTATCTGATTGCAAATCCTACTCTCTATATTGTTACCTTTGTAAGTCTCTAAATCTTCCTGATAGTACCTTCTGTTTGGTACTTTCTTCAGGAGGCTACAGAAATTGAAGGGTCATAGATGCAAGACGACTTTAGCAGGAGTCATCTTTAGCTTTGATGAGAAAGAGAGAGAGAGAGAGAGAGAGAGAGAGAGAGAGAGAGAGAGAGAGAGAGAGAAGCACATGCAATAGTAAAAGACTGATCTGAGAAAACTCAAGATTATTTTAGTTCATATACTACACTAGACATTTTTCAAAAGGGTACTGCATAAGCAAACAACATAATCCTGAAACCTGATTTCAAAATGCATTATTTTCTTTTTACCAGTAGAGAGAAATTCAGAA
Source organism: Aselliscus stoliczkanus (assembly GCA_033961575.1). NCBI lineage: Eukaryota > Metazoa > Chordata > Mammalia > Chiroptera > Hipposideridae > Aselliscus > Aselliscus stoliczkanus. The sequence goes on from CM066731.1 coordinate 35,051,831, forward strand.
AAACATGTCACGGTGATATGATTCTTAAGCTTTTCCTTTTGATAATCAGAGAGCTGGAAAACAGAAGGTGAACATTCATATACATTTTAAAATTATGAATGCAAAATAGCAGCCAAGAATAAATTTTTACATCAAGGTTATAAGCAGATGAAAAATGACAGTCCATACTAGGAAACCAAACAGACCATTAATTACAGCAGCCTCACAAAGCACCATAGTAATAGGCAGCTTGCAATACTTTACCAAAATTTACATAACTGTACAGTCTCCTCTCAGATTCCAGAGATTCCATTTTTGGTAAGTAGCAATTCAAAAGGTTAGTCACCTCATCTACTGTATTATTATTAAACTCCTATGAATGTGAAATGGTTAACACTTTGAGTTTACATGTTATCAAACCAGATTGGCTGCCTCTAAACTTTTTATTCATTCATTCCAGCACGACTATGTGTCAGGCATTGTACACAACCCTGGGGACAACAAGATAAATAAGACACACAGTATGTGTCCAGGAGAACTTCCAATCCAGAGAGAGAAACATATAATCCAGATTAGTAAACATATAACCCCAACAGAGTTTGGGCAAACTGAAGAGATGGAGATCAAAATGGCAATATTATGTTACGGGTTGTCTCCCAACTAGATACTGATATTAAGTAAATTAAGCTTTTCTATCTCTGTCTTCCTTCCTTTCTTCCTTCTTCTTTTCTTTCTTCTTCTCTCCCACCTTTACTCCATGCTTCCTTCCTTCCTTCCTTCCCTTTTTATTCAATAAGTATATCCAGTCATGTTAGCAAAACTATATAATAATAGCACTCTACATGTATGTAACACTATGTGTCAGGCAATAATATCTCATTTCATCCTCACAAAACACCAGGAAAAAGGAACAATTATTTCCCCCACTGCACAGATCAAGCTGAGGCCCAGAGAGTTTATGCCGTTTGCCAAGGTCACACATCTGGCAAGTGGCTGGACAAAGCCCAGGCACTGAGGCTCCAGCACACCGCCAGAGCCTATCCATTGTGAGGTGGTATGGCTGTCACACTACCGGAAGCAATAATAAAAATTTAGTGATTTAAGAACATTTTGGAATTTCTAACAAAGGCCTTCTATAAACAAAGAATCTGCCTTTCAAAAACCAGAGAGGAGGAAGAAAAGGATGATGAGAATAAAAATTGCAGTGTTCAGTGTTAGTCTTCTCTGGTCTCCCCCTTGGGAGCACAGTGTTCTCCACCAGCATAAATGATGAGAATTGGCATTCTGCTTGATTACTGTGCATCTGTTAGGAGCCTCAGAGTGAATTCAGCAAAAACAAAACAAGGAAGGAAAAGAACCTACTAATCGAAGCTGGCCCAGTTGCACCGCTTTGAGTCATTGTGGTATTTTCCTGATTTTGTAATCACCAGCAGACACATGTGCCCCCCTTCCGTGCCCCCCCACCGCCGCCAAATGCAACAATATTTCAAAACAATTTAAATCAAGTTTGATAGCTAATTATGCTAAGGTCCCACTGAAGAACCAAACCACCAGGCCATCAAAAATCCTAGACAGGCTAAGTGTGAAGTAGCAGCATTAATTTTCTCCCATTAACAGACAATGGGAGTAGGGACAGCATTTTTACTCTCTGACAATTGGCTTTCAAAAATCATCCAAAATAGACCCCTTAAGACACTTCCTCTTTGCTCTGAATGTTTTAAGCTGGACCTATAATTACAAAAATGTTCAGGTTAAATTTCATCAAGATGTTTTCTTAAGATGAAGAATGTTTTATAAATTGTAATGTCTTTAATCAGAGCCCTCTTTGAAGCTATTTAACTCTATGGTGTAGCCCAACCAGTGCTTCAGTTATGTCACTTATCGACTGTATTAATTATCATTATAGGGATTGATTTGTATACTTTTACATGGCACTCTCTCCAGATGGTATAACGTTCTCCCTCTCTGACACTCTATAAACACCACCTGGATTCACTCATCTCTCTTTGCAGCTGAATGTTTAATCAGGTTTTAGTCATCTCCACACTGGATTGCTTCTCTTTTTTCCTCCGCTCTTCTATACTCTCTCAATATAGTACACAAAGGCCAAGTGATAGAAAACATAAACCAGTAGTATTTACAAAGCCAAGTTCTATCAACAACTCATTCCCACCTCAATGAATTCTTCCTAGTGTAGTGATGTAACTTGCACAGTCAAGTGACAAGACAGCCTTTTGCTTACTTCGCTGATTAAAACTTACAGTCTGTGTTCAATTATCTGGGGCAATGGAGTAAATAGCTAGAAAAAAATGTATATTTGGCAATGGAAGTACAATAGACAATTTGGCTTCAGTAGAATCACTTTCTGAATTATATTTTACTTGGTCTGATATAAAAATTACTTTGCATGCTTGAGCTTGCATGTTGAGAAAGCAGGAAGCTTGTACTGCATTGCAAGGAAGCCAGACGAGAATTCTAAATTGCCTTGGGTGATCCAAGAAGTGGATAATAGAGAAATGAAAATGCTTAACTGTTTTTCTTACAAAATATAAAAAGCAGATTAATGGGACTGTTTCTTAATCACCTCAAACTCAAAATGCCTAAAAACTAGACTGATCATGTTGCTCCCAAATTAGCTCCCTTCCCTGAGTCCTCCATTTCTCATCATTATCCAGTGTCCATGCTGGCTGGAGGGAAACTGGGAAATGGAGGCAGCCTAGAGTAGATGCATCCTGTCAACAGAAGGACTTGGTGACTGTAGGAAAAATAGAGCCGGCCAGGCTCCCTCACCTGGCCATCTGGCAGGACTAGGACCCACGGTATAGAGGGTGTGTGATGAACGCAGGCTCCATACACCCTGTTTATGTATATACTTATATAAGTGCCTTGGCTGTGTGCCACTTTTGTCTCTGTGTAGTATATAACCCGGCCATTGTACCAGGCGGGTGGTACCTAGAGAGTAAATGAAGTATGTCTATTCTGCCTGAGGCTCCAGTACCTTCTTTCAGCTCCTAAAGGCATGGGCACTCCCTGCCAGATTTCCCTCACCCTCGGACAGTGACTAACTCACACAGCTGAATCCACTCCTACTCTTATGTAAAATTCATCATTTTAAAATATTGGGTTGAACTGAATGCAGATTTATCCCATCATTTTTGATCACTGCTTTCCTGTAAACTGTGACTCCTGCTCCTTCCCCCTCCAAATGAGTTCTGTTCGTTTCTTTCATGGTATCCCTTCTGCTGCCCCTTTGCATCCCACTACTATCATACATCACCACATTATTTCACACCTGTACTATTAGAGCAGTGTCCTGTCTTTCCTCCTCTAAGCATGCTATGTATAGTTGCTAGATTAATCTTCCTAAACCAGTGGTTCCCGAATTTTAACTTGTCTCAAAATCACCTGGAGGGCTGGTTAAACCACAAGCCCCACACCCAAGCATTTTTTTAATTTAATGGGTCTCTGATGGGGCCTAATAACTTGCATATCAACTAGCTCCCAGATGAGGTTGAAAATGGTGTTCCAGAGACCATACTTAGAGAAACACTACTCTAAAATATCAATCTCCCCCACCTCTAACACATTCAGTGATTCCCCATTTCCTCCACATTAAACTTCAAAACTCCTCCCCAGACTAGTACTTTAGGTTCTTTGCAACCCCAAAATTACATTTCTCTGATATCCTGTGAGATCTTCCGGCTCCAGCCAAACTGGTTTACTTGTGTATTACCCAAGTGCATCATGCACTCCTACTTTCTTGCCTTGATCTGGTATAGAATATCTTTCCACCTCCCTTCTCTTGTTCAAGTTCAACTCTTTGATTGAGTACACCCAAAACCCACATCTCAATAAAGCCAGCCCTAATCAGACTCCTACTATCCCTTCTAGGCTCCTATAGCATCAGCTCTCCAGATTGCTTGGTATAATCTAAAGTGGGCAGAATTTAGAACCAGAGACTCTGAGTTTGAATTGCAGTTCTTTCATTAGCCATGTTACTTAACTAGCTATTTAACCATTCTGAATCTGTTTCTCCTTCAGTAAAAAAGAGATGCTAATATCCACTTCTGTTTGGTTGCACAAAAAATTAATTGAAACAAACCATTTAAACGTTCAGAGCACAGTACAATGTAAGCACATAATAAATGCTAATTTCCTGTTTTCATCTTTTTCCCCTAATCACACATTTAGCACTAAAGAGGGAATATATTACACTAGTCATTTATATTTTAAGCTTACCCTCCTCTCTTTTAGCCTGAGAGAAAAAAAAAAAAGTCTAATATATTTTAGTAACCCTAGTATCTGGCAACTTCTGAGCAACTGGTAAGCTCTCAATAAATATTTACTTAAAAAAAGGAAGAAAAAAAAAGATTACCTGTTTTATTCAATCAGCAACTCAAAATACCATTGTTCATGAATGTTGTGGCAGAAAAAGATACAATCTGGCATATTGGACACCTGGATATTTTCCTCCAAAAACAGACCAAAGTGCCCCAAAAGTTCAAGTTGTTTTGAACTTACTATACAGAGACCATGCTAACAGTTTAGTCAGAGAGCACTTTTAGTCAGTTTGTCATAAGAGCCCTGCTATGATTAACTACACAATCTCAGACAAGTTCATTCCTTCAGTAGATCATTCCTGAGGGAATATTATGCAACTCACTATACTAGATGATGGGTATGCAGAGATAAAAATATAATCAATGTCTTTCTGAAACTTACAACTGGGGCAAAATAGAACAGTAAACTCATTTACCTTTCACCATAGGCATAAAGATAGAACAAATTTCCAGCCTTTACTAAACTATATTCTGGCCATTGAAATGTGAATATAAGTGGGGTATGCCATATCCAAGTCTGGCCATGGAAAACCTCCCTTTGATCATGAACTTTCTCTATCTCCTTATTTGCCAGCTGGATGCTGAGGATTCTGAGATCTTAGAGGTGATGGAACCACAAGATAAAAAGAAGCAGAAGACCATCTGCTGACCAATCTCTTGAACCTATTATGTAAGCAAGAAATTAACTCATATTAATGTTAAGTGACCAAAATATGAAGTGTTTGTTATGACAACCTGGCTACCCTCCCAAAACATGAACCCAAACTATCTCCAAAACATTATGATACAGAGTAAGCACAGGATGATGTGGAAATACCAGAAAGAGATATCTCACCAGGGCTGGAGCTGGATATCAAGGAGGGCTCCACAGAGGAAGAAACACTTAAGATGAAGGAAAATGTGAGACAGTAAGAAAGGAAATAGAAGTTTGCAAAGGAGAAAGCATATACAAAGTCATGAAACTTTAAGGAAATGTGGTACACTGGGAAAGTGTTAGTGATAATGATTCCTGTCTACTGGATTGTAGAATGATGTTGGGAAATATAGCTGCTAAATATGTATTTATTGAAATGCCTGATAAATAGCAGAACCTATGAAACATAGTAAGTACTAGAAATAATGGATAAGGAAAGAAAAAAAAGTAGTCAAGGACCATCTAACTTAGAAGGCAGAAAGCTGGCATTCTCTTCTGAGATAGAAAGGGGTGAATGGATGAATGTAATTTTGAAAAAACTCAAACTGAGATAACTATGGAACATCCAAAAGAAGAATCAGCAGGTAGCTGGACATTGGGCCTGGAGCTTAGGTAGTGGCATGGATAGGATAGTTGGGTTTGGAAAGTGTCACAGTATAGATGGTGCTTGAAGCCACAAGCATGATGGGGTTGCTCAGGTAGAATATTCCAGAGGAAGAAGCCAGAGAAATGGGGAAGGAAGAGGGAAAGTGAGAAAGTGGGAATAAAGGGAGCAGATGGGAGGGAAAGAAGGAAGGAGGGAGGGAGGGAAAGGACGGAGAGAGAGAGAATGAGAATATGAGAATGAAAGAATACGAGAAAGAAGTTATAGAAGCCAAAGAGAAGAGATATTGAAAAAGCAGTCAATACTTACGAAGCTTCAGAGAGGTAAAGAAAGATGATGTTATATTTGACAACTAGACAACAATTTATGGCCTTAGCAATTTCCATTCCAGTACTGGCAAAAACCAGGTGAATATGGTCTGCAGAGTGAATGAGAGGTGAAAAATTCGAGATAGGAATATAAAATACTCTTTAAGGTCAATTGGCTCTAAGAAACAATTAGCTACAAATGGAAAAAGAGACAGAAATTGTTTCATTTTGGTTTTTATTTTTCAAGATATAAGACTCAAACATATAAATATGCTGAATTCTCTGAATTTTTATTTCCCTACCTATAAAATGGGGATAATAATGCCCCTTCTGCTTGGTCCACTGGGTGGTTATCAGAACAAATAAGACGACATATGTGAAAGATTCTAAGTACTATGGTTATTATGCACTTATAAATGTTGAAATTATGGAGTTATAAAAGTTATAAAAGTCAAGACTCCAGTGAAATATGGTTGGCTATAAAATCGAGAAAAAATACAAAATCAGTCTAGATCTAGAAATATTAAGAAAAATGTCTTTTTAATATACATTGTAAGTCGCTAACCCCAAATCCTAGAGGCTAACAGATTTCTCAGTCCTATGCTAGATAAAATTCTTCTCAGGCTCCTAGGTTATAACCTGGGTTTCCAAACGTCTTCATTACACCAAAAAGAAAGAAAAAAAAAGCCAATTAACCCTGGCAGACTGCAGTACATTAAGTCATCTGGGAATTTATTAGGCTTATGAGTAGTAGTTCTTAAATAAATATTTCTGGCAGTCACCCAGTTTCACAAAGCAACAGACTAGCTCCATAATTTAGGTCTCATGACCAGTGAAATCATGGTGAATAGCCACAGCTTGCTGAGTATGTTATTCTAAGGGATAACTGAGGTATTCTGGGAAGTAAGCTAGTCATTTTAGGACTTCCCTCCTGGGAAGATTAACTATCCAAAAGAATATGGTCCAATCATTATTTCACTATTCACCAAACCTTTAAAGACTCTACAAAGTACATTATTTTTAGTACTATGACATCAGTGGAACTAGTTTTTCTCTCATAAAATTTCTAATAAGTGGTCTTAACATGTCCCATCTTCCTTCACTGGGAAGACATCTTATCCCCCGTAAAATAAAAAACTCCCTTTCCTTTTTTCTTTGCACTTTTAAACAACTCCCTTCAGACTTGGTTTCCTCCTCAGTTATTTTATTTTCAAGGTATAAGGTGCAAATTACGATCAAGTATCTGTGTCTCCAGCTCCAAATAGCAATTGTGCAGAATAAATAAACTTTCCTTTATAATAGATACTAAGATATAGTCTAAAGACCCAAATAAACCCTATTTGCAATTATTTTTACATTTTTTTTAACTTGAGACCAGGCTACAACACCAAAATGATGCTTCTTTTATCCATGTTTCTCAAACATTATATCTTTAATGTGTGACACTACTATATGTATAATAGCTATTAAACTAGGCCAAACATCTGCGGGTCAGTTTTCAGAATGTTTATCCACTGTAATGCTGAATTTCATCCTAAGACTGAGTGTCAAGGAAGCATTTTGCATTTAATTACCTCAATCAGAACTACAAAACAAAAGACAAAAGTTATGTTGCCCTCAAATAATACCACCAAATGTTTATTTAGACCTTTCTAGATTAATCAAGTATCTTTCATAAGCTTACCTCATTTTTCTTAAAATAGTTTTGTAAATTCATTACTTCTCATCACCACCGATCAATAAAGAGAATATTAAAGCCCAGAGAGTTCAAGAACATTCCCAAGGCCACACTGTAGTTCAGGAGCAGAACCAGCTCTATAGCCAAGATCCTCTGCTTCCTCAACTCTTTCTACTATACCACAGATGGTTTCCACCATGCTACCCACTTTATTTTTATTTTACTTCTCTAGCAACAAAGGAAAAGGCCTGGCTTTTTCTGAAGTCATTAAGAATCTCTGATGACACACAGACATGAATTCAGTTCTCTTGCCAATGAAAATACATAATATATTGGTTATATAAAGAATGTTATGGGATCACCACATATGTGGAAAGCTTTTTAAAGGAATGCACAAATGATGCTTGGAATCCTGAAAAGGCCAAAGAAGATACTACAAACAAATGACCAAATGTGGAGTGGGGGAAAATTCCATGAGCAATGAGATTTTCATTTGAATGGTTTATTTTTATTTCATAAGGGCTTCTCTTTCATGGAAAACACTGGCTTTTGAAGAGATTTCAAACAAACATCATGACCAACCTGTATATGGAGAAGGAAGCCACCGATCGAATGAGGGATGCCAAAGCCCCCACTTTGGCAGCTTCCACTGCCCCCTGGACTCGGTATTGCACTGTCTGGGAATAGTTGGTATAAGGTTGATTATAAACAACAATCTTCCCTCTTGCTTCTGGGGCCCTTCTCTGCAGTTCATCGAAAGAGGTCACCACCAGAACTTCTGCTGTAATGCCTAGAAATAAAAGTCATACAAAATTAACTTATGGCTTCCAATCAGCCGGTTTGAGTTGGCACACAAAAGGTCATACATGCTCTATCCACTACATCTGGCAAACTGGTTTAAATAGATCAAAGTTTTAGAGTCATTTGCTATGGGAGAAAGATTGTGGGAGTTAGCTAGCTTCCCAAGAGAGAGAAAAGGCATTCAAAATAATCTAACATACGACTCATAACATTTTTCAACTAATTTAACCAGCTGGTATTAAATCACAAATGGCACGAAAAGAGAGTTTTTTCCCCCGGCTTTCCCACTCTAAGAAGTCATGAGTTTCACAGAATAACACTATTTATAAAGATGCTGCATTTTGGGAAGCTCCCCTTGTGATTAATGAAACATACATTTATTTTTTCATAAAACTATTTTGACATGTTGCTCAACAACTGTCACTGACATCATAAAATGGATGGCCAGCCATTCATGAAGAATGTTCTTAGAAACCAATGATCTTCATTAACTTTTAACAAACAGTTAGTGTAACCTCTCTCAAGAACCACAAAAAGTCAGCTTGTTTTCTTTCCTCCTTTGTACAAAACATTCCTAAAGGAGGTGGAAACTTCCCATACTTCTTGATTTACAGTACTTTTTCATCACCAAACACATTACTATTTTTCAGGTAAAATTTTAAAGATGTTGTATAATTGTCCTGTAACCTTACTGTCTCACTTAGAAGAGACATGCCATCTTTCCTCACACTGCAAGACTTGCCCAGATCTTCCTGATTAGGGAACAGGGTTTCACAGGTCCTGCCAGACTACTGAAGGTCCAATTTTATGGAGCAGTTAGAGTAACAAAAAATAATAATATTTAGCAAAAAAGGTCAGATGCAGTGGCTAAATATAACTATCTAAAGAAAGCGGCAGGCGCCTACTGTTCAGTGGCTTTAGACATGCAGTAGTGAAATATGTCAGTAAAAACCAAAGTATCAACATATATTTGGCATCCTTCCTTAATCTTGCAAACCTAGAGAACTGGGTTTTTCTGGAAGCTTAACAGATGTCATTAAAATATTAACTGTTACTTTAAAAATCCTTTTAAAATACACTGCAGTTATAAGAGAATTCTTGCTTTCAATATGGACCTCATCATAATGGACCCTTCGGGCTGGCTCCTCTCTTACTTGTGGTTCCACTATCCAGACTGAATTTATACTTTTACTTTAAAGTGACTGACTACAGTTCTATAATGTCTTTACAACATTCAGAACTCAGGATTTAATTTGTAATCTAAAAAAAGCAATGTACAATTATGGAAAGTAAGGAAACCACTAGCTTTTTCTTGTGATAAATATGTGTAAAAACACAAATAAGGGTTCAGCTAGACAGGTTTTGAGAATCATTAACTTTCTGAAACCTAGAGTTACCTTAAATTTGACTGGCGTTATTGTTGGCATAGTACAGGAATTTTGTTGATGGTTTTCAGCTGTTCCTAATAAAAAACAGATTCAGTGGTTCACCTAAGGGATGTCCCAGCATTGGGGTAATTTGGCATCTGGATTGGAGCCACTAGAAATGAAGCCAAATTTCTATAAATTTTCATAGGCCATTGCAAAATTAAAGTCATACAAGGGTGGTACTTCTCCATAGTCAATGCTTCAAGTTCTTTTAACAAATGGAGAGTGAGAAGTCCTAAAGAGCCCAAACCTAACCTAGACACCACAGCTGCCAATGTAAATCACTAGTAGCAGCTGTAGGTCAAAACCTGTCACCATGAACTTGGAAGAAGAGTTCAAATTAATCTGTTTTCCTGAAAGCTTAGAGTCATCTCTGATTTCTCTGTCTCCTTCATCCCCCGTGTCTAGTCAATCTTCAAATACTAATTTTACCTCTTAAATACTGATTGAACCCAGGTCTCCTGCTCCACCCCATTATACTCTCTCACATCAGGCCTTATTATCCCTCTTTTGGACTGCTATGAATCCCTCCTCTTCCAGCCACCCACCACCATTGGTACCCCAATGTCTAGCCTAGGTCCCTCAAATTAAACAGAGCTGCCAGAGTGAACTACTTCAACTGCTGAAAAGTCAGATTAGAGTCCATGTCACCATTCCCCTGCCCCTCTTCTCCTTCTACATGCCAGTCAAAGACTGTCTATATAGACACAGGCTCCTTTTGCTTTTAAAAGCTCATCAACTGTAAAGTTAAAAGTTCCCACTCTCACCATGCAAGTTCACTCCTCAGTGTCCTTGTTTCACACGATAGTACAGCATGTATTGTCGACCCTGTTCTCCCAATTTCATCATGTAACAAACATCTATTTATTCCTCAGGATGCCATTTAAACATCACTCCTTTAGGGGGCATGCCCTGGTCTTTGGCTTCTTGTCTCATCCTCTCCCCACTACCCACAGGAAGGCTGACTCAGGCACCACATGCTCTGGACTTTGGGAGAGTCCTGGGCAGAACTGAGCACTGGACAGTGGAAGTCTGCCTATTTATGATTCTCTCAACTACCTAAACTATAATCTCCTCAGGGTTTGGGGACAAGTTCATTTTTGTTTCTATCCCCTGAGCCTAACACAGTGTTTGGTACATATGCAGCAATCAGTCAATAAATACTCCTTGAATGGCACTGCTCCAAATAAGGGACCACTGACTAGAACTAAAGCATTTCCATAAAAGTACAATTTTATCTTTAAAGTTTGATAGTGCTCTTCCCACAATAACTTAGAAATCTAATTCTCTTACCACCCAGAACACAGGTACACAGCAATAACCAAGCAAGAAAGGCCTTGGGGGCAGTCAGAATACAAATACAGGGCCGGCCAAGTGGCACGCTGGTTGGGATGCCAGTTCTGGGCAGCGGGGCCCTGATTCAGATCCTACATGAGGTCCAGTGACACTGGCCTCTGCGGCTGAGATGATGAAAGGCACCTCGACCTGGAGCTGGGCTGTGCGAGCCCCGGTGACAGCGTGGGCTGCAGCAGGGCTGCAGTGGGCTGTCGTGAGCTACCGTGAGCGGCCGGCAGCCGGCGGGAGCTGCCAAGAGCCGCCGTGAGCAGCTGTCCAATGGCCAGCAACCGATCTGCCTCATCCGGGAAGAGCGCAATGACGATATCAATATGGGCCAGTGAAGCAACGTCCTTCACAACTAGACTGAAGAACAAAAGGACACCAACTTGTCTGTTCCCCTTCCCCGATTCCCCAACACTGTTCTCCTTCCCCAATTTCCCAATAAAATCTTTAAACAAAACAATACAAATACAAACTCCAAGTAGGAAAACTCAGCTATCTGAACATCAGAAAGCTCTTTTGCTTTCTCTCAGAGCCTACTTACTCTTGCTTTACACAAGATTCTAAATCAAGTATTTAAACCTATAAACTATGAGAACAACAAATTGAAAGAAAGAAAGAGGTTTGGAACTGATACCGATAGCAATCCGACCAAAAATAATATGTAAAACAACATATACTAATAGGATTTTCTGCAATGTTGGAAATGTCCCAGCTGTGCTAACACAGGTGACTAACAGAACTTCAGGTGTGACTGATGCAACTCAGAAACTGAATTGTTAATGTCATTTATTTTAGTTAATTCATATTTAAATTTAAATAGCTATATGTGTGTAGTAGCTATTATGTAGATCTCACAAATCACTGCATGCTCAGCCATTAGTTACACAAATAGCTGAAAGCATCTCTGCCTGCCCTCAGGCCCTTGCTTCTGGACAGTCCCTTAACAGACAGGACAGTCCTGGTGATGACCTCCCACAGCTGTCACAAACCAGATGGACTGTCTTCAATATCCTTTGTTTGAAAAGGCAGGGTGTGTACAAACACTTAAGGAAGGTTTTTTTGCTCCAATTGAATAAAACAAAACTAGGCCATCTGGAAAATGTCCCTCTTTATATTAGTTTGTGTTTTGACACATGTTACACAAAGGAAATACTCATGCTATCCTTCAAACCAGCAGGCTCCTGTTCTTTTCTCTACCCTCATCTCCCTTGTTCACATTCTCCCATTTAAAAGATAGTACATGAGAACCTCTGAGAACTCAAAACCAGTATCATATTCACAGTAAGGCCAGCTCTGACCTCATATTCATAATTGCAACCCACCTCCAACCCCTATCTCTCTTGTTTAATTTTTTCATCGAATTTATCAGCTTCTAGCTGTGTCCACTACAATAATGTAAGCTCCGTGGGCAGTAGAGATGCTTGCTTTATTCCTCGATGTTACCAAAGTGCCTGAAATGGTGCCTGACACATAATGTGTGAAAGTCACACACACACACACACTCATAGGCACACATGCATATAGTGAATGAATGAATGAAAAGAAATCAGAAGAATAAAAGTATAATAATACCCCATTCCTGGTCACCCTCCAAAAATGTAAACTTCTAAGGAAATTGTATATTTCTGTGTATTATGTCAGAATAACTGATGATAATGGTAACAGCTGTATCTGATCACCTATTTTTAACACTAATGTTCACAGCAAATCTGCGAATTAGTTATTAGGACACTGAGGTGCACAGAAATAAGTTTACACAACTACTGGGTGCTGAAGCCCAGACTTGAATTATTGGTTGTCTGAATCCAAGGGTCATACTGCTCTAAATGCATTACTATCGTCTTCACAAATATAAAATATATCATATGAAAAGGTGAGTATTTTCATTTAAGGGGATTAAAAGGAAAAGTAAATAAGTATATAAAAGTCCACCGAAGTTATCAGTTTTTTTCTTAGTCTACCCAGGATCCTGCTCATATATCAGGATGCTATTATCACACTAGGTCCCAATCTATTAATAGGGAAGCTGGGAGGGGTGTTTCACTCTAGGATAAAAGCCTTCAGACTCTCTTAGAGTAATGAAAAGGATTATGGTAGTTAGTTCTGAAGAAAATGTGGGACCGAAGCTAAACATTTTTCCTATTATAAAGCGACTATCTTGACTACAACTGATTATATCATAAAAATAGCATAAAAAAACATTAGGCTCCTTTTTATTCTCCACACCTAATTTTCAAAATTGATCACTTTATTTTATTTTTTGCTTGTTGTTTTTGTTTTTTTTGAGGGCAGTGTCACTGGCCCTCATATGTGGGACCGAACTGGGGCCGCTGGCTTCCCAAGCCAGCACTTAACCACCGCGCCACTCGGCCGGCCCTGATCACTTTATTTTTAAGCAACCCTGTGTGTAAGTACTGCTGCTGTCTCCTTGCACAGACAACAGATGCTGACGGCTGTGGTGCTGGCTTAGATCATTTATCCTATGGAGAATTTGATAGAGACTCCAATCTCAGTGTCTTCTTACTTGATTCCTCCCAAGAAAAGTTAAGAATAAGATGTTCAAAGTGAGAATTTTATGTTTTCTGCTATTGAAAGAAAAAGACTACGGACAGAAAAACATGTCTGTGGGTCTCAATTCAATGTGGTATGTTTTAGGAGGCTGATTATAATTTCAGAAGACTTAACTCCCAAACAGGAAATATTCCAGCCCCACCCAAAAGGAAGCCTAGCTTCTAACTCTTAACACATCATCTTATACCTAGTACACTACACATATGACTAGGTCCAGTAAAATGGCTGATTTTCCTGAACTTGGTTAATGGAGAAAGAAAGAATTGTTCTTGAAAACTCAGTGTTTTGGCCTGAAGTGGTAAGGAAATTGAAAATTCATGGCAAGGCAGATAAAAGAACATCACAGCAGTGCTTTCAGAGTGTCCATTTGTTTATAGAGAATATTTTGATTGTGCAACATACTTTTCATGAAAGAAGAAGTCTTAGAGATTCAAATTCATTCAACAAATTTACAGCCCTCCTCCTACTGGACAAGACTGTGCTGGGCATATTTGAGTAAGTTTTAGTCCTATCCTTAAATTTATAAAATCTGGGGGAGAAAAATAGGTAAGCTATAACTTTAAAAAGAGCACAGAATGTCACAAGTGCTAAAGGAAAGTACAAAGTACAATTTCACAAAATAATGACTTAAATCCATATGAATTCCAACTGGGGGAAGTCTAGGAAATTTCCTACAAGATAAAACTTTAAGTGGGCCTGAGAAGATTTCAATAGCCTGGAAAATGAAGAAAAGGCCATTCCCAGGTAAAGAACAAAAAAGGGAAGACAAAAATAGATGAAACATCTGTTCATTTACAGTGACTAGGAAGCTTCCTGCCAGTCCCCGAAACAGACAAGGGGACACTCTAAAATCTTCTAAATTGTATGGACCTCTATCCTCTTTCTATTAATTCCAAGAAAGCAAGGAGAACAGTCTCCTTGAAACAGTTTTCAAGGAAAAAAGGTTAAACTCAGCTAGTAGTTGGGTGCAAGTTAGAAGAGCAAGGGGCAAAGCCAACTCCAAATGATAGCTGGGGTATGTGAACCTTATCTCCAACTATCTCCTGAGATCTGGCTCAGATTAAACCTGGTCTGTCAGCCTTGCAAGCAAGCCTAGACCCAACCACATCAGCCCCCATGGACACAGTAAATGATCATCATCTCTAGAAGGGCAGCTCTGCCTGAAAGAACAGCATGCCACAAGTCAGCTTTGCCATACTGACACCTGAGGATGAGCAACAAGCAAGTCTACTTTGACATCTAAAATACAGAATTTATACATTTGGTTGTATAATGGAGAGGTGCCTAGCGTAGGACCAGTATGTTTAACTCACCGTGTGATGTCCGACACTCAGAGTATACAAGACCCGACAGAAAAACAACATGCCCAAGCACAGACCATCTGCAGCTATCTGATCACTCAGAATCCAAGCGTCTTCCACTGGTAAGGCCACAGCAGGAGGGGTGGTTACACTTTGGGGTACCTTGATTAATTTTGTGATGATCACGGAGAGCATTTATATTCTAAAACATGAGGTGTATATGTTTGAAACACAGTTACTTTGAAACATGATGGCTTTGAACATGGTTGCTTTCTCCTCGAACTCTGGGTGGTTCCTTGTAATGGTGGCTAGTGTAGGTGGATACGGTGACTAGTGTGGGTGGGTAAGTGAAGGCTTTCACAAAAACCAAGTCATCTAATACATCTGTTAAAGTGAGCAGCCGGAAGTTACTATGTACCTCAGTCAGCTTCCAGTGGTATTTAAGGAGTAATATCCACCGGCCTTAGTGATGGCAGGCATACAGGGGTGAGTTTCTGGCTGCAGTAGACTAAAGCAGCACTAGTTATCATGGTTTGGGGTCACAGCTGGCTTTGCTGAAAAGGTAGAATCTGTGAAATGAAGGCTAATTGATTTGCGCACAGTGGCAGGAAGGTTGGGAGAAGAGAGGGCTGAGATTCGGGTAAGCAAAGACTACATACGTGACAGAATGACATGAGTGTCTGGCAGTTTGTAGGGCAAGATCATGTGGGGGTCTTGTAGTTGCATTAAGGAATTTGGGTGGGGATAGAGAAGTCAAGCAAATTCAGATTTACATGTTGGAAGTATCACTAGGCTTAGTGTGATGATAGGCATGAAGGAGGTAAGAAACGGTGTGGAAGGCTATTTAGGAGACTACTGCCACATTCTGGGTGAGAGATGAGAGTGGCCTGGACTAGGACAGGGCAATGGAGGTAAAGACTAGTGGACCATTTAAGCAATGGTATGGAGGGGACACCATCTGCTGCAATGCTGCAATGCTGCAATGAGGAAACTGGCCTCACGGAGTTTGGTACTCCACTAACCATACTGCCCAATCCATGTAATGATTGTTTTCCTGGGGACAGTTGTGTAAACTGACATTTAGTAATCAGATCATTCAAAACTTTTTAAAATTTTAAGGTGAATCTTATCAGTGAAACAAGCATCTTATTCTAAAACTTTTTTTTTAAGTTTTATACAAGTTTAGATGAGGTATTACAGAATTGTACATCTGAAATCTATGTAACTGTGCTAATAATTGTCACCAAATAAAGTTTTAAAAAAATTTGGCTCCAATAAAACTTTTTACAAAGTATTTATACTATTACATTATGCAGTCCTCAAAATAGGCTTTTAAAACAGGGTATTTCTTTATCAGTAACAAGAATTGTCCATCATTATGTGCCCTGGCTTGAATACTAGCTATAAAGCTCACTAGCCTTTGATCCTGAATAAGTTGCTCAACTTTTCCTAGCCTGTAAAATGAGAATCAAGATAATATTGACACCATCAGGATTCTAGTGAGCATAGGATGAGATGACTGAGGTAAAAAATGCTCTGTGTGTTACGAAGCATTATAAGACAATAAGAGTACAGTATAAGAAAATAAGAACGAGGTTCTGGACATATATTGAATAGGTATAAGCAGTATTTACTTGATATATTTAAAACTTCATTTCAAACTAACTACTAGGAGTAAAACAAAAAACAGAGGGTATGATTTCAGCATATATGGAGCCTATTTGGCTCAGAGCAGAGCTATTCTTGATCACATCAGACAGCTGATTTTTTTGTCAGATTTGACTGAAGCAATAATTTACGCGCTACATCATAAAGATTTCCACATCAGGCTGGCAGAGAAGCTGAGTAGGTTTCATGGGTCTACTTGGCAGCAACGGACACAGAAGGAGTGATGGAGGCATGGGTGAGAGAAGCAGGGAAGGAACTTTCTGGAGAAGCATGAAAAGAACAGGATAGAATAGAAAAGTGATTCCAGTGGCCCTATCTAAAATTACAGCCATGTTACATTCTATTCTTTCCTCGCCCCTTCTCTACAAAAGAATGACCCATGACCTTCAATTGCCTTATAAACTGCATTGTCTCTCTCAAAAGACACTGACATGGGGCTTGGCCGAGATATTTGCTCTGGCCAGTGAAATGTGAATGGGCAGAGTGTATGGTCACAGCTGACCAAAAACTTTAAGAGCCCTTTTCCTTCAGCCACAAGAATAACATGTTCTAGGTGGGGGCTTCTCCTTCAGCCTGGATCCTGGAGTGAAAAAGGTATCTGAGGCAGAAGCAAAGATACTACCAACTTTATATAAAGGAAATGTGAATGGGCAGGTATATGGTCACACACACATATATGTAAAGTGAACAAGATACAAATTTTAGTTGTTGCATACCACAGAGATCCTGGGGGTCATTTGTTACCAGTGAGTGAGAGCTTACTAATGTAGAAGCCCTGAATTAAAATTTCTATCAGAGCATTTCACAATCCATAGCTGATGACAGGTAAGATATAGAATACATTTATTTAATATATTGGGAAATATTGTTCAGAGAAAATTAGGTAACTATTTTCTTCCCGCATCACACATCAATGTGATCAAATGATCAACACCAAACAGTATAAAACAAACAAATCTGAAGAAGAATTTAGCAATGCCAGTGATTTAACACAAGCAGATTAAATTACAAGTAATTTTAAACAGAAGGTATACCCTAGAGATCATTAAAATACAGTCTTGGCAGCTTCAGTTAGCTAACCCACCTGATGTCACTTCTAAAAGAAACAAGCAACCCTGTTGCACTGTTAAGTAATTCTATAATATACACTTCAGTAGATTCCAATATTGCATATCTAAATTCATTTTCACTCTAAATTCCATCTCCAAAAACCAAGGGCAAAAATGATGGAAACCGATATGCATACGCTTGTACAGAAGTACAAAATAATGTTTTTATAGTGTTATGTCACATAACTCTATGACAGCCTGGCATTCCAAAATGGGCTTTTTTGTTTAGCTATGTTTTGAAATGTTAACTGTCCTATACTCTTCTTAGAGAAGTAAAACTTGGGGGAAAAATACTATAACAAAACAGACTTCTGCCCTCAATAATAATAGTATAAAAGAACCTGGCTCAGTTTCATGATTCAGTTTGACATAGCAATTTGCCACTAGAAGAAGATTCTAGAGACATGATAGAAATATCAGACCTATATGACTTACTCGTAAATGAGAATTTCCTGCATGACATTTATTAAAGTCCACTGGTTGGAAGGATATAAATCCAACTATCGATGTAAGCCCCATTACAGTTACAATTGAAGGCCATCACCATACAGCTTAAGAAGGGGAGATTTAAGCACAAGGACATTAACCACATAATAGGTGAGAAAATGAGAAGTTTCAGGAAGGTACAGGAAGGTTCAAATATATTACCAAACTAGAACATAGGAATGCTCGAATTTGAATCTAGGTCAGACTGACTCCAAATCCATACTCTTTTCATCCCATCCCACATGGATTTATTCCTAATTAACTTAAGCCACCATGTACTTGTATTTTTTTTTTTCGAATTCAACACAATCACTATAAAAATCCCAAGAGCATTTTTTGCAGAAATTGAAAAATTCATCCTAACATTCATTTGGAACCTCAAGGGATTCCAAATAGCATATATGTACGTACAGACACACACACACACACACACACACACAAACACACACACACAGACACACAATTTTTGGCACCCCCAGTATTGGGGGGTTTGCCAAAAAAATGTGTACACATTTTAAGAGATGCTATCTATGCTCAAGCAGTAGTTCACCACAATCAGAAGTGCTAGATGCTGATGGTAACCACTTTGAACACTTCTTGTAATTGCAGAAGTCAAACGTGACTTGTATTCATCTTTTGTTATCAGTATATATTGAGTATTACAATTATATACATGGTGCCAAAAAAAATGTACACACATTTTAAGAAAGGAAAAAACTGTATTAAAATTGTAACACAATGAATGACACTAGCATTCATTTGATTAAAGCCACCTTTTGAGCGAATGTCATACTACACACTGCTACCCGTAATTTAATTCAACTTCATAAAGTAATACATAGATAACATCTCTTAAAATGTGTATATTTTTGGTACCCCTGGTGTGTGTGTGTGTGTGTGTGTGTGTGTGTGTGTACACACATATATGTGTTTGAAAAGAAAAACGAAGCTAGGGAATTCACACTTTCTGATTTCAAAACATATCACAAAGCAACTGTAATAAAAACAGTGTGGTACTGGCATAAAGACAGACAAATAGACCAATGGACTAAATAGAACAGACGGCCCAGAAAAAAAACCCTTGTGTGTTTTGACAAGTGTGCCAAGACCAGTTCAACAAATGGTGTTGGGATAACTAGATATCCACATGTAAAAGAGAAATTGGACCTTTATATTATACCATATGGAAAACTTAACTCAGAATGGATTAAAGACCTGAAACAATAAAACTCCTACAAGATAATATAGCTTCACTACATTGGACTCAGCAATGATTTCTAAGATATGATATAAAAAGCACAGGCAACAAAAGCAAAAATAGTCAACTGGGACCATATCAAACTTAAAAGTTCTGTGCATCAAAGGACACAATCAAGAGAGTGCATAGGCAACCTACAGAATGGGAAAAAACATTTGCAAATCATGTATCTGATAAAGGGTTAATATCCAGAATATATAAAGAACTCCTACACTCAACAATAAGAAGAAAATCAAATAACCTGAATTTAAAATGGTCAAAGATTTGAATAGACAAAAAACACAATGAGATATTACCTCACACCCATTAGGGTGGCTACCATAAAAAAGAAAGAAAGAAGAAAGAAAGAAAGAAAGAAAGAAAGAAAGAAAGAAAGAAAGAAAGAAAGAAAGAAAGAAAGAAAGAAAGAAAGAAAGAAAGAAAGAAAGAAAGAAAATAACAAGTGTTAATAAGTGTGTGGAGAAACTGGAACCCTTGTGCACTATTGGTGGGAATGTAAAATGCTATAACCAACATAGAAAACAGCACGGCGATTCCTCAAAAAACTAAAAATAGAACCACCATGTGATCCAGAAATCCATGTCTAGGTGTATATTCAAAAGAACTGAAGCCAAGGTCTTCAAGGGATATTTGCACACCCATGTTTATAACAGCAGTAATTCACAATAGTCAAGAGGTGAAAGCAACCCAAATATCCATCAATAGATGAATAAATTTAAAAAATGTGGTATATACATACAATGGAATGTATGTTTAGGGCAGTGAAACTATTCTGTAAAACACTATAATGGTGGATATATGTCATTATACATTTGTCAAAACCCATAAAATGTACAACACAATAGTAAACCCCAATGTAAACTATGAGTTAGAATGATAATGTGTCAATGTATGTCCGTCAATTGCAACAAATGTAATATTGTGGTGAGGCATGTTGACAGTGGAGAAGGATATCCTTGTGTAGGGGGAGTGAATATATGGGAATTCTCTGTACTCTCTCCTCAATTTTCATGTGAACCTAAAACTGCTCTAAAAAAGAAATTTTATTAATATGTATTCAAAAGAAAAAGGTGGTGGCCTTTTTCTATAATCAGGAATGCCCCAATAGGGAAGTTGTCCTATATGTGGGAAACACAGACTCTAGCATAGGGTTGAGCTCGCATACTCAATCAACATATATTGAGAGTTTAAATATGTGCTAAGAATGATCCCAGAAGACCCAATAGTAAATAAGACAGATATGGTCCCTCCTCTCAAAGCATTTCAGTAAATACTTGTCATTAGTTAATAATTTTAATCCCTGGACCAAACTTTATTAGACATATGAATCAGTATTCTAGAACAACAGTAATACTTGAGTTACAGCTATCATGAATCCTTTTTCTAATTGCTGAGGTCAAAAAACATGTAAATTCCCATACTTGTAAGTGATATAAAACCCCAATTGGCTTCAGGAAATTTCCAGTTGGCTTAAGGAAATGTATTGGCTCATGTGACCAGTAGTAGGGCTGGCCTCAGATAGGTCCTGGCTTCCGGTACTGCTCTCCTTCATCTTCAGCATCTGTGTTGTGCTCTGCCCCTTCACAGCTCCAGGTTCTCCCAGACCTAACATCCTTATTGTACTCTCCAGGAAAAGAGAGAGTGCCTCTTCTACCTACCAGTTCCCAAGGAAAAGACAGAGCAAACTTGATATTCCCAGAATCCGCAGGTAACAAGTCTGTTTAAGTCTCATGGGTTATATGCCCACTCTGAATCCAACACTATGGTCTTGGGGATGGAATATGCTGACTACCTTATGCCGAGCAAGACCCACCTCTAGACTTGGTAGGGGCCCACTGGATGCTGATTAGCAAACAACAGATGACCACCATAGGGTAGGTCTCTTGATATTGCCACAGTATGTAGCACCATGCTTTCCCCATATACTGAATTCAACATATGTGTGCTGAGTTGAATTAAATTGACCATATTTTTCATGATGCACTTTGGCAGAGTAAAGAGCCTATCTGGCCATTCATCTCCAACCACTTGAACTCAACAAAATAAATGGGAAGTTTTTGATGAGCTTCTGAAGAGCTGACAATTAATGAAAACCAGGCATCCATCTAACACCATTAATAGTTTGTTAATCCATATCAGAAACTTAAGCAGAAATGTGATGGCAATAAAAACATTAATGCAACAGAAACCCATAGCTTGCATGGTTCCCATGAATCCATGGAGACCATTTATGATTCTTGAGCCACATCTGAGAAGCCACTATTCTATACAACCTCATGATGGAAAAGTAAAAATTTAAGCATTTGCAGGCTTTCCATCAGATTGTATGTCAGGTTTTTTTCAAATATTTAAAGAAAAACAATATCTGGTCTGTCTATATTTAATAGAAATAAAAAAAAAATGGATTCAGTTCAAAAGATACACATAAAATTAATGATAACAGAAATAACTGTTATATACTTGTACATACCCTAGCAAGGCATCATACAAAGCTCTTTACATGCATTATTTCATGTAATGCTTATGTCTGTATGTGGTAGGTACTTCTGTCCCTGTTTACCAAGGTGAAAACTGAGATTTGACCTGGTCACACAGAGTTTGGTTAGTTGGAGATCTGAAATTCAAAGCCAGACCTATCTGAACCCTAACATGGAAAAAAGCAGAAAGACAGCAACAGTCCTTCTGGTGATTGAATCCTCATCCAGTTAGTCATCCATATGTTTGTATCTATAAGATGTCTAACTACCAGACATAGGGAATGACTTAGAGGTCATCTCTACTAAGATTTTTAAGCATATTATCGTACACAGCACAATGCATTTGCTAGCTGCTACAGAGATTATAATCTGCAGCACAGATGAGTGACTCTTAAATATACAATTTTAATTTTCCCTCTTCATTTAACCTACTTCGAGAGTGTGCATAAGACTGTCTCTTCAAGCAGGCTTACTTGATGGTCACATCAGTGAAAATTTAACTGTAAGAATACTGAACTAATATTTATATGGTTCTTAACATGTGCCACAAACAGTTCTAAATGTTTATATTAACTCTTGATTCTCTCCACAGTTCTATGATGTAGGTACTTTTATTATCCTCATTAAATACAGGGTATTTAATTAATTAACTTATTTATTTATTTATTTGTTTATTTATGATTGTATTTTACTTATTTGTTTCCTGCTTTATTACCAAAAGAATTTAAAGAAACTTGCAAAAATACATTAAAAAAAATAATAAATGAAGAAAGAAAGTAGAGAAAATGGTATAGTAAAATAAAATAATGCCAGAGTTAATACTATAGGAAAAAATGCATATCATAAAGTTTGTGGGTTTGTGCAATGGCCGGGAAGCACCATAAATTTAGCTACAAACTGCCTGAGTTTGTAGAGAAACCATAATGAAGCAAAGTGTGAAAGGTAATCAAGCACAAAATTCAGTGTCTACAATAATAAAACAAACCATTTGCTCAGGAGAAGCACAAATTTCCTAGAATTAAGTTATTTTGTGGGTCATCATAAAGAAAATTCATGTGATATAACAGACAAGAGTCTATTTCTACCACAAGTATAATATGCGGTGACATTGTTCCCTTTACCCCCTGTCCACTTCTCCCTCTCCTCCAGTAACAGAACTTTTTAATACTACTAGGAACATGACTACCTAGGGAAAAAAGAAAAAGACCTCATTTTCTCTGTATCTAGGTGTAACCATGTTACTTAATCCTCCCGCTTGACTCTTTCCTAGTAACTAAATGTAGATGAAAGATGCCATCTTGCCATTAGGTAAAGTTGGAAAGTAACATGTGGACAGGAATCTAGGTTCCTAAAATATGTTGAACTTTACAAGACAGAGAAAGAAACTTCTATTTTCCTTAAGCCACTATTATTTGGGGTTTTCTGTCATTCATAGCTAACAGAAAAATGAGGGGGACAGAAGCCTCCTTTGGATTTGGCTATCAGAAAAGACCTTTCTGAAGAGACATTTAAACTAAGAACTAAAGGATTACTCTAAGGACCATAAGCTCCTTAAACTCCTTAAGCTCACTAAGAAAAGTGGAGACAAGAGTCCTCCTTTCAGAGGCCCTAACACCCCTTCAAGGAACTGAAGGAAGATCATAATGGCAGAAATGTAGTGAGAAAGGGTAAAGAGGAGCATGAGATAAAATTTGAAGAAAACGCAAGGACCATATCAAGCAGGGCCTTGTGGGTCATGGTAAAGAGTTAGAATTTGTTCTGTGGTCAATGGAAGAACAATGTGTGCCAAAGAGTTGTCCCTCAAACATTTGCTGAATGAATTATTCACATATATTTTAAAAAATAACTCTATGTGATGATAATTTTTCTAGGCAGGAGGACCTGCAGGGGTACATATGATAGAATTTTTATATGAATAATATAGCTCTTGCAGTGAGAGACAGGCTTGAAGCGGTGAGGCCAGTTGAAAGCAAAGACCTGGACAAAGATGATGGTGGCCTAGCCTGATTTCATAGTCAAGAAAAGAAGAAGTGGATCAATTTACAATACATTTTGGAAATAGAATGAGTAGTACTGAGTGATTTCATGTGGGGACAGAAAGAGGAGTACAATGAAAAAAAGGACAGGGTGATTTGATGAGAATTAAAAATCCAAAAATTAAAGGATAGATTCTCAATCAAAAATTTGGAGTGAATATGTGTTCCATGCTGTCAATTCAAGGCAGAGCAACATATATTGACAAGACAGTTGATACCCTCTTACAAAATTAAGGCTCACAAGGACACATGTCCAAATCCATGACCATTATATTTCTACTGGTTGGTGGCCAAGGAGCTCATATTTTCCTCAGAATACGAGTTGCCCAATAAAGGCAATTCAGTAATCAAGACCCCAAATGTACTGGGAAGGATCTGAGTGATGTAGACATTGCCTTGTCCTCAAGGAATTTAAAATACAAGTACGTATTTAAATTGTCTACAAATACGCTAGTCTACAAATGGACACATTAATACATTGGCCTACAAAAAAAGTAAACAGTGCTAAAAATGTGATTCAGACTATAAAAGTTTCTGGATTCAGAGAATTCAAAGTATCTGTATTTCCATCTTTTTTCTGCCTTGCCTCCAATCTCAGGAGGCATATGTCCCTCTTTTCTGAGTCAACCCTTCATCTTGTGCTCTTCTTCCTGAAAGCTGAGTTTAATTACCGTTCTGCTTCGAGTTAGGCTGTACGTTCCTTGGCAAGTCACTTAAGCTCTCCAAGTTTCATATGCTCTCTATATAATAACAAATTCACAGCAATGTTGTGAGGGCAAAAATGACAATGTGTACTTATTGTGTAAATTAGATAACCAATATATTGGGTTGTGGGGAAAGTCATGACGTATTTTTTCTGGTTTTCGTTGCAAAAATGAGTCATGACTTTTCTGACAACTCAATAGAAATAAAACATTCCTTTAGCACCTTTCCATTTTTCTACTTTCCCTCATTTGCAAACTTTTGGAAAGATTCTCTCTCTCTCTCTCTCTCTCTCTCTCTCTCTCTCTCTCTCTCTCTCTCTCTCTCTCTCTCTCTCTCCTGTCCATCTTGCTCTGATTGCTCTGTCTCTTTTTCAATAACAGCTTTATTGAGATTCCATTCACTTAACATACAATTTACTCATTTAAAGTGTACCATTAAATGGTTTTTAATGTGTTAATAGAGCTATGCAACCATCACCACAATAAATTTTAGAACATTTCATCACTCCTAAGATAGATACTATACCATTAGCAGTCAGTCATTCCCAACCCACATGCACCCCCAAGTCTCTAGCAACTACTAGTTTACTTTCTATTTGTATGGATCTGCCTATTCTGGACATTTTACATAAGTGGAATCATACAACATACAGCCTTTAGTGATAGGCTTTTTTCAATTTGTCCTAATGTTTTTGAGGCTCATCCATATTTTAGTATACATCAATATTTCATTCCTTTTTATTGCCAAGTAATATTCTACTGTATGAATATACCACTATTTTTTAATATATGTATCAGTTGCTAAAGGATCCATCTTTGTATTCCCTACAGTGCATCACATGATGCCAGTGAGAACAGTAAGCCTCTGATGTCAGAAACTATGCATTACTCATTTCTATATCAACAGCACCTGCACCTAACTGGCATGTAGAAGGTGTTCAATGAAATTCTATTCAATGAATGAAAGAATGATGGAAGAAATTAAAAAATCATTTATTGAAATAATGCATATGCTGAAGACAAGATTTAGAGAAATGCAAATATCTAGGTTCAAATTAACATATTTCATTCATTAATCCTTACATAGCCTAGTCACTAATTGTACCAAAGTGAGTAGATTGCTTCCTTCAATATAGCCTGAATTTCTTAATTTGGAATGAAAGTTCCCCTGGAACATATATCTATCCAGAATCCCTTCACAGTTTTAGTGCCAAAAGCCTTTGGCTTTCAAGTTTCTTGTCTTTCTAGTGAAAATATGTTGTTTCCAAAATAATCAGAAAAAAGACAGTTGCCTTCCCAGCACTCACAATCCCCAATCTAAGTGATAAAGAACTCCGGCAGTTTTGTATTCAATTGGGCATGGTGGGGATAGAACTTAAGGAAACCAATAGATTCATTTTCTGTCCATTAAAAACTAACTTAAATGAAATTGGGTTTATTGTTTGGTCTCACCCTTGATTTACGTAAGTATACAGAATAATGCCAAAAAATGTGTTATTCATTCAAGAAGTACTTAATACTTGTGTGAGACCTAAAGAGAATAAATACAGCACATTTCTTAATCTGAAGTATATAAATTAACTGGAAATGATGAAATAATTAATCATATGTGGTATATGCCTATACATATATCATAAAGAGGCCTACTATAATGCTAAAAGAATCCAGAGCAGGTGGATGTCAGTCGCTAAAGAACTTGCCCTGTCCAGCTGTCAAAATTCAAAGCCAGTCACCTATGGGCTCGGCTCAACCCAAGGCCCTTGCAGCATGCCAGAGAAATCTCTAGGATAGTATGATGTATTTTATCTGCTGTGTGATATGCCATGGCTAATAAGAGTTCTAGGTACCAGAATGAGCTGCCATCTTCCTACCTACTCCCACCCCACCCCTCACTTACTGAGGCCATTCTCAATTCATATTCCTCAGGCCCTGGTTTTCATGGTAATTTCTCCCAAGGACTCAAGTACAGGCCTGAACATCAGATTAAAAGTGATCAAACAATACAACAAATGTTTAAATTTTTAAAAAATGTATTACAGTAAAAGACATATTGCCATTAATCCCCCTAAAAATACTCCCACTTGTTTTGAACACACTTGTCCCATCATTCCTGCCACTTTCTGAAGCAGTTCTGGAAGTCCTCTTTCATGAGTGTCTATAGTTGCTCTGTCATAGTTGCCTCCATGTCCTGAATCATTTCGACTTTGGGGAAGACCCAGAAGTCCCACAGTGCCAGATCCAGTGAATAAGGTGGATGAGGACATACCATAATGTTTTAATTTGACAGAAATTGCCATATACCAGAAGCGATGTGTGACACAGAGTGTCGTCATGATGGAGGATGATTTATGGCACACTTTAAAACACACTTTCTCTCAACAGTAGGTCACACCTGACTGACTGCACAAAATAAGTTGAAACTTGTCACACACTGTTACTAAGGTTCAGCGTACCACTTCCTGTATTGAAGATCCCTGCCTTTCCATTGGATGTCATTTGGCAGCAGCATTCACCGTATTTTGTGATAAGAGTGGAAAAGCTCTGTGTCATATATCACTCCTGGTACTGCAATTTCTGTCAAATAGAAACATCAAGGACTGGCTGAGTGGCTGAGTTGCTTAAAAGCTTGCCTAAGAGTGGAGCTCTGAGTAACAGGGCCACCCGTTCAATTCTCACATGGGCCAGTGACACTGCGCCTGAGCTGAGATGCTGCTGAGCTGCCAACATGAGGCAGGATGGCTCAGCTAGTGAAAGCATTCTCCTAACAACAAGACTGCCTGTTAGAATGGTGGCTACGCCCACCAGCAACTAAAGACTGAACTCAGCAAATTGAGCTGAACTGCCGCCTGGGCGACTCAGGGATAGAGCGTGCTCCTAACAACAAGGCTGCCAGTTCGACTCCCGAATGGGATGGTGGCTGCACCCACCCGCAACTAATGGAACACAGCACCTTGAGCTGAGCGGTCTGACTGGGCTTGGAGCTGAGCTAGCTGCACCCTCCACAACTAAGGTTGAAGGACAACAACTTGGCTGTTCCTCTTATCCAATTCCCCAACATTGTTCCCCTCCCCCAAGTCCCCAATAAAATCGTTTTAAAAAGAACAAAACAAACAAAAAACATTAAGGTGTGTCCTCATCCACTTTATGCACCTGATCTGGCACTGTGTGACTTCTGGCTTTTCCCCAAAATAAAAATGACCATGAAAGGAAAATGTTTTGAATCTATTCAGGACATCAAGGCAGCCACAACAGCGCAACTAAAGACAATCATGAAAGAGGACTTTCAGAACTATTTCAGAAAGTGGCAAGAAAAACGGGATCAGTGTATTCAAAGAGGGGGGAGTATTTTGAGGGGGATTAAAGGCAACATGTCTTACAATATTAATTTTTTTGTTTTTTAAAGATTTTATTGGGGAATTGGAGGAGGGGAACAGCGTTGGGGAATCGGGGAAGGGGAACAGACAAGTTGCTGTCTTTTTGTTCTTCAGTTTAGTTGCGGAGGATGTTGCTTCACTGTTGGTATTGTCATTGCGCTCTTCCCGGATGAGGCAGATCGGTCGTTGGCCTCTGGATGTCGCTCACCGTGGCTATTGGCAGCTCACGCTGGCTGCGGGCCACTCACTGTAGCATATGGCAGCCCACTGCTGCAGCCTACACCGTCCCGGGAGCTCACACAGCCCAGCTCCAGATGGAGCTGTTGTTAGCTGTAGAGGGCAGTGTCACTGGCCCTCATGTGGGATCCGAACCGGGGCCCCTGGCATCCCAAAACCAGCGCTTAACCAATGCGCCACTCGGCCGGCCCACAATATTAATTTTTTTTTGTTTAATTTAAACATTCACCGTATTTTTTTTTACTAGTTTCAGGTGTACAAAGCAATGCAGTAGTTATACTTTTCACCCCTCACAAAGTATCAACCCCTCTCCCCTAAACCACCACCCTCCCCACCAACATCATACATATCTATTACAATTCCATTGATTCCACTCCCCACACTATACTCCACATCCGGTGACTATATATATATTAAATTATAGTTGACATACAATATTACTCAACTTTAGCTTCAGGTATACAGGGCAGTGGTCAAGCATCTATACCATCTATGAAGTGGTCTCCCTAACAAGACATGTGTCCATCTGACACCCTACAAAATACTTAAAACATTGATTATATTCCCCTGTCTTTTATATCCCTGTGGCAATACTGTCATTACCAATTTATGCTGTCTAATCCCTTTCCCTTCTCCCTCATCCCCACCCGGCTCCCATCTAGCAACCACCAGTCTTTCCTCTATATCTCTGTGACTGTTTCTGTTTACTTTGCTCCTTTATTCAGTTCTTTAGATTCCACATGTAAGTAAGATCATACTGTATTTATCTTTCTCTGATTGATTTATTTCACTTAGCATAATGTTCTTTAGGTCCATCCATATCATTGTAAATGGTACAATTTCATTCTTCTTTACAGCAGAGTAATACTCCATTGTGTAAATGTACCACCTTTTTTTTTTTTGAGGGCAGTGTCATTGGCCCTCACATGTGGGATCCGAACCGGGGCCGCCAGCATCCCAAGCCAGCTCTTAACCACCGCGCCACTCGGCCGGCCCCACATTTTTTTTTTTTTGAGGGCAGTGTCATTGGCCCTCACATGTGGGATCCAAACCGGGGCCGCTGGCATCCCAAGCCAGCTCTTAACCACTGCGCCACTCGGCCGGCCCATGTACCACAATTTAATCCAGTCGTCTACCAATGGGCATTTTGGTTGTTTCCAAGTTTTGGCTGCAATAAACATAGGGATGCATATATTTTTTCAAATTAGCGTCTTCAGTTTCTCTGGATAGATACCCAAGAGTGGAACTGATGGGTCATACAGTAGTTCCATTTCCAGGTTTTTGAGATACCTTCATACTGATTTCCATAATGGCTGCACTAATCTACAGTCCCACCAACAGTGCAGCAGGGTTCCTTTTTTCTCCACTACCTCGCCAGCACTTGTTGTTTGTTGATTTATAGATGATAGCCATTTTAACCAGAGTGAGGTGGTATCTCATTGTGGTTTTTATTTGCATTTCCCTAATGATCAGTGAGGTTGAACATTTTTTCATATGCCTGTTGGTATCTATATGTCCTCTTCAAAAAAATGTCTCTTCATATCCTCTACCCATTTTTTTTAATTGGGTTGTTTGTTTTTTTTGGTGTTGAGTTGCATGAGTGTTTTATACATTTTGGATATTAACCCCTTATCAGATATATAGTTGACAAATATCTTCTCCCATTCAGTAGGCTGCTTTCGTGTTTTATTGATGATTTCCTTTGCTGTGAAAAAACTTGTAAGTTTGATGTAATCCCATATGTTTGTTTTTTCTTTTACTTCCCTGGCCGGAGGGGCTATATATTAAGGGTAATGTCTGCAAATTTACTCCCTATATTTTCTTCTACGAGTTTTATGGTTTCAGGTTTTACATTTAAGTCTTTAATCCATTTTGAATTTGTTCTCATATATGGCATAAGGAGGTGGTCCAGTTTCATTTTTTTGCATATGTCAGTCCAATATTCCCAGCACCATTTATTAAATAGACTATCTTTACCCCAGTGTAAATTCTTGCCTCCATTGTCATAGTATAAAGGACCATATATGAATGGATTTATTTCTGAGCTCTCTATTTCCATTGATCTATATGTCTGTTTCTATGCAGGTACCATACTGTTTTGATTATTATAGCCTTGCAGTATGATTTGATGTCAGGTAGCATGATACCTCCCACTCTGTTCTTTTTTCTCAAGATTGCCATGGCTATTTGGGGTCTTTTATGGTTCCACATAAATTTTCAGACTATATGTTCTATTTCTAAGAAAAATGTCATTGGTAGTTTGATAGGCATTATATTGAATGTATATACTGCCTTAGGTAGTATTGACATTTTAACTATATTAATTCTGCCTATCCATGAAAATGGTATATATTTCCATTTATTTGTATCTTCTTTTATTTCTTTCTTCAGTGTCTTATGATTTACTGAGTACAGTTCTTTTACTTCTTTGGTTAAATTTATTCCTGTTTTATTGTTTTGAAGCAATTGGAAGTGGGATTGATTTCTTGATTTCTTCTTCTGATAGTTTATTATTGGTATATACAAATGCAACTGATTTCTGAATATTAATTTTGTATACAGCTACTTTACTAAACTTATTTGTCAGTTCTAATAAATTTTTGGTGGAATCTTTGGGATTATCTATGTATAGTATCATGTTATCTGCATATAACAAGAATTTTACCTCCTCTTCTTAGATTTGGATGCCTTTTATTTCATCTTCTTGTCTGATTGCTGTCGCTAGAATTTCCAGAACTATATTGACTAAAAGTGGTGAAAGTGGGCAGCCTTGTCTTGTTCCTGATCTTAAGCGGAAATGCTTTGCCTTTCCCTGTTGAGTACAATGTTAGTTGTGGGCTTATCATATATGGCCTTTATTACGTTGAGATATGATCCCTCTATTCCAACTTTGCTAAAAGTTTTTATCATAAATAGTTGCTGGAGTTTGTCAAATGCTTTTTCTGCATCTATTGATATGATCATGTGATTTTTATTTTTCATTTGGGTAATGTGGTATATCACATTAATTGATTTTCCAGTATTGAACCAACCCTGCATACCAGGAATGAGTCCCACTTGATCGTGGTAGGACTTGATCTTTTTAATATGTTGCTGAATCCAGTTTGCTAGTATTTTGTTGAGGATTTTTGCGTCTATGTTCATTAAGTACATCAGCCTGTAGTTTTCTTTTTTTGTAATGACTTTATCTGATTTTTGGATCAGAGTAATAGTGGCCTGGTAAAATGTGCTTGGGAGTCTTCCCTCCTTCTGTATTTTTTGGAATACTTTGAGGAGAATTAGGTGTTAATTCTTTTTTAAATGTTTTGTAAAATTCACCTGTGAAGCCATCTGGTCCAGAACTTTTGTTTGTTGGAAGCTTGTTAATTACTGATTCAATTTCTTCAGTAGTAATCGTATGTTCAGAGTTTCTGTTTCTTCTTGACTCAGTCTTGGAAGATTGTATGCTGCTAGAAATTTATCCATTTCTTCCAGATTGTCGAATTTGTTTGCATTATAGTTGCTCATAGCATTTTCTTAAAATTTTCTGTATTTCTGTGGTATCTGTTGTCACTTCTCCTCTTTCATTTCTGATTTTATCAGTTTGGATCCTCTCTCTTTCTTGGTGAGTCTGGCTAAGGGTTTGTCGATTTTGTTTATCTTTTTAAAAAACAAGCTTCTGGTCATTGATCTTTTGTATTTTTTTTTTGGTCTCTGTTTCATTTATTTCTGCTCTGATCTTTACTATTTCCTTCCTTGTACTTACTTTGGGCTTGTTTTGCTGTATTTTTTCCAGTTCCCTTAGGTGTAAAGATAGCCTGTTGATTTAAGATTCTTCTTGTGTCTTTAGATAGGCCTGCATTGCTAAGAACATCCCTCTTAGGAGTCCTTTCACTGCATCCCATAGATTTGGGGTTGTTGTATTTTCTTTTCGTTTGTCTCGAGCTATCTTTTGATTTCTTCCTTGTTCTCACTATTGACCCACTCTCTATTTAATAACATGTTATTCAGCCTCCATGTACTTGTGTGTTTTCCGGATTTCTTCTTCTAATTGATTTCTAGTTTCATAGTTCTGTGGTCACAGAAGATACTTGATATGATTTCAATCCTTTTACATTTATTGAGACTAGATTTGTGACCTAGCATGTGGTTTATCTTTGAAAATGTTCCGTGTGCACTTCAGAAGAATGTATATTCTGTTGCTTTGGGTTGAAATGCTGTAAAAATATTGATTAAATCCAATTGGTCTAAAATGTCATTTAAGGCCACTGTTTCAGCATTCATTTTCTGTCTGGAGGATCTGCCCATTGGTGACAATGGGGTGTTGAAGTCCCCTACTACGATAGTGCTACTGTTGATCTTGGCTTTATGTTGGTTGTAAACTGTTTTATATACGAATTTAGGAGCATGTGTCTAGCTATTTGACCCAGTGTTGAGGGTGCCCTCAGCAATGTGGTACTAACTAGGCAGGGTGGAATTAAAGTGAGTTATAAGACGTGATTGGTGGTTTTTAAGATGTTAATGTAGTTTCAGATTTTACGCCAATACCTGGCCTGTGACCCCCTTGTATAGCGCTCCAAGGGCACTACAGCCAGCCTCCACATCGTGCTCACAAATTCCCAAAAGCTGCTCCTGAGTGCCTGTGGAGCAGGTGTGTGGTCACTGAACACTGCCAAGATGACCCCAGAGCTCTGCGACCACCTTCTATTGTAAAAACCTTTTCCACAGTTTGTAGGGGTGGGGACAGTTACCCAGACACCCAGAGTGCCCCTGGTAATGCAGCTATAAGTGGGTGAGGTGGTGTTACAGGAGCATAAAGGCTGTGGTCAGTGGTTTCTACAAATTTAGTGTAGTCTCAGCACCTGGACCAGTGCTAGGTCCAAGTCCACTTCATGAAACAAAAACAAAAACAGGGCCGCCAATTCGATTCCCACATGGACGAGTGATGCTGCACCTGAGCTGAGCTGCCACTAAGCTGCCAACCAAAAGGTGGCAGGATGGCTCAGCTGGTGTGAGCACAAGCTCCTAACAAAAAGACTGCCTGTTCGATGGTGGGTTACGCTCACCCACAACTAAAACTGAACTTGGGGGCCGGCTGAGTGGCGCGGTGGTTAAGCGCTGGCTTGGGAAGCCAGTGGCCCCGGTTCGGGTCCTACATATGAGGGCCAGTAACACTGCCCTCAAAGAAAAACAAAAAACTGAACTTGGCACCCTGAGCTGAGCTGCCTCCCGGATGGCTCAATGGATAGAGCATGCGCTCTTAACAACAAGACTGCTGGTTCAACTCCGGCATGGGATGGTGGCTATGCCCACCTGCAACTAAGATTGGAACACAGCACCTTGAACTTAGAGGCTACGATCTGCAGATGGGCAGCCAGATGGTGGCTGGCACCCTCCACAACTAAGATTAAAGAACAACAACTTGGCTGGTCCCCCTCCCCAATTCCCCAACACTGTTCCCCTCCCCCAATTGCTCAATTTAAAAAAAAAAATGTGAAAGAGAAAGAAATGTAAAAATAATAATAATTTTAAAAAGGATAACAAAGTAAAAAGAGAAAAAAAGGCTCTCAGCCTGCTTTAATCTGCAGACCACTTGCTCAGCAATAGAGTGTTGCTGGGTGACTCAGCAACCAGCTGTGCAAGCCTCCCTCTCAGGCTCGCAGTGAGCTTCCCACAATTAGCTGCCATGTACTCTGGGGCCATGCTCACCACCAAAACTCCTCAAAGGTTGCTGAGGGCTGTCTGCTGCTGCAAAAACCCTCTGTGGCCTGTGTAAGTCAGGGCCAAGCAACAGGGGCTCAGGGTGCCCCTGCAATACAGCTCTAGGTGGGCAGGGCAGGCCCCTAGGGCACCACAGGGTGTGGTCAGTGGCCCCCATCAAGTCAGCAGCGTGGGCTCCTGCCCTGGCAGCCAGCCCACACAATCATGCCACAAATGCCCTGGCCAGATCACGCCGGCGCACAGCTTCAGGCCCAACACTCCCAGGATTCACCGTATTTTTTTTTTTTTATCATACCTCGTATGTCCTGATCTATAAGTAAAATGACAGCCTGGCATCAAGAAATATCATATTACCTGAACACAATCTCTTAGACGAGCATTGTTCCCGTTCCCTTGGAAAGTTTATTAGTCTGGGCAGCATCACAGTTCTCCAGATGCACCTGAACTTAGTGACCTAGATGCTAATCTCTGTTAGCATTGCCCAGCCTCACCTCCATCCAGCCTTAGCTTATTTTCTCCTGCTAGAATATGTCTTGAATAGATAGGACAATGGTTGAGCTACACTGATGTTCAAGTTGGAAGGTGGTAAAAGTTGTGCTAAGATTGGAGGCAAATTCTAGAAAGCTTCCACCTGCCACCTACACTGAAGTGTTTGGACATTTTCATATCGTCACTGTGGAGGAAGGAGAAAACACTAGATTTATACATAGGAGATGAACAAAATAAAATCGCAGTTTATTTTATAATGACATCCTTCTGATCTAACACCAGAGGATGACAAGCACAGGAAGAAGTCTCTCATTGATTTGAGTGAGGGCCCAAATCACGGTCAGGCTTGATGACAAACATTTTAGCTTTGTTTCAAATGAATATGCTGTTCCTTTTTTACAAAGAGAAGAAATAACATATGATCCGAAAGCCAGGCACCAATGAGCTCAGCTTGAGAGGAAAACCTCTAGAGAGACAGCATTTTCTAAGATCAACCTCTGATTTGTTTGTCTCTTGGCTGTCTTACTAGCAGCATTGTCTTTTCCTCCAGTGTAAACAATGTTGTACAGGCAATTAAGGATTTTACAACAGATGAAGAAGAAGACCCCATTTCTGTTCTCAAGGATTTCATTATCTAAGGATCTCTTCTAACCACTCTATCATTCTCCGACCTCAACTATCCTTATCCAGTTTTATGTTTACACCTGAGCATTCAGAGCAGTCTACCTAAGTACAAAAATACTGCCTTCCACTCACACTAACATTTTGATTCCCCGAGCAATATTTTACAACAATTATTTTCAAGAAAGTTCTTTATTATGCATGAGGCAAGAGACATAGACTAACCACATTTTTTTCAATGAACAGCTATACATTAATACATGCAGTTTAGCAAATAGGGACATCATTTTTGAAGATGTTTTTAATACTTTTAAAAATTAATGTAAATTTGAAAGTAATTAAAGAGGAATTGCTGGGAAACATCTTTGCTACGGCATATAACCCAATAAGGATGACAAACCATCTTGAAAGCACACAAATTTCTGAAATGAACTTATGATGCTGGTTTCTTTTTTTTCCTTTTTTTGGAAAAGTGGGAGGGTATAAACAGGAAAATGCCAGTGCAAAAAAAAAAAGGTATACTGAAATAGTGTTCTAAATGTAAACATTGCTATATTTCAATATTGAAAATAACTCATTTGAAGAAAATGTAGTATTTCTCTTTGGGTACTCCTATGAGAATTGCCTCATGAGACTATATAATGTTACATGAAAATAATAATCTACAAAGAAAAGTAAATATTGGGTTAATACTCCAACAATCAGAGTCACTAATACGTATAGATTTCTAAATAAACATTTGGTTTATATTCAGGTTCCTCTTTTTCACTTCCTCCAATTTATACAGTCACTCATGGGAAACTAGGATTTATGAAAAGTAAGTAAGCACAAGAGCTGGTTTTATTCCCCAAATACTTTCACATTCTAACCAAAAAAACATTTGAGTAATTATCTATAAAGGCTGCAAGAAGTTAGTGGCCCTGGCATATTTGAAAGGTTAAATCAACAAGACAGCAAATTATTTAATTTTTTTCTTCTTCGATAAATGTTTTGTTTTTTTATTTTAAAAGCATGGTTGTTTATTTTTAAATTAAATTTACTGGAGTGACATTGGTTAATAAAATTATATAGGTTTCAAGTGTACAACTCTATAACACATCATCTATTTATTGCATTGTGTGTTCACCACCCAGTCAGTTCTTCCATCGCCATATATTTGACCCCCTTTACGCTCTTCTACCTCTGCCCCTCCTCCCCCCTTGCCCTGTCAACCATTAAACTGTTGTTTGTGTCTGTGAAGTTTTTGTTTGTCTTGTTCGTTCATTACTTTCAGTTTTATATACCATATATGAATGAAATCATATGGCTCTTGACTTTTTCTGTCTGACTTATTTCACTTAGCATGATAATCTCAAGATCTATCCCGGTTGTCACAAATGGCAGTATATCATCTTTTCTTACAGTTGAGTAATATTCCATTGCATATATGTACCACATCTTTTTTTTAATAATGCCTAACAATTTTTTTTGTTTTCTTTTCTTATCTTTTTTTAAATTTTATTTTTTTATATTAATTTCAGGTGTACAAAACAACATAATGAGCAGACACTTATATTGCTCACAAAGGGATAACCCCCCCCAAGTCTACTACTTCTCTGACATCGTATATACCTGTTACTATACCATTGACTATATTCGCTATGCTGTACTTTACATCACACACACACATACACACTCATATTCAATTATAGTTGACATTCAATGTTATTCTACTTCAGCTTCAGGTGTACAGCTATATATACCACATCTTATTTATCCAATCAACTACTAAAGGACACTTTGGTTGTTTCCATTCCTGGCCACCATGAATAATGCTGCAATGAACATAGGGGTATATCTTCATGGATAAATGTTTTCAGATTTTTGGGGGTAGATGCCCAGAAGAGGGATTGCTGGGTTGTATGGTAATTCTATTCTTAATTTTTTGAGGAGCCTCCATACTGTTTTCCATAAAGGCTATATCGATTTACATTCCCACCAGTAGTGTATGTGGGTTCCTTTTGCTCCACAGCCTCTCCAACACTTGCTATTATTTGTGTTGTTGATGATAGCTATTCTAACAGGTGTGGGGTGGTATCTCATTGTGGTTTTGATTTGCATTTCCCTAACAACTAGTGAAGTTGAGCATCTTTCATATATCTGTTGGTTGTTTATATGTCTTCTTGGGAGAAGTGTCTGTTCAGGTCCTCTGCCCATTTTTTTAATTGGATTATTTTTGCTGTTGTTAAGTTGATGAGTTCCTTATATATTTTGGATATTAGCACTTTATCAGAGGTGTGGTTTGCAAATATCTTCTCCCATTCAGTTGGTTGCCTCTTTGTTTTGTTGACAGTTTCTTTTGCTGTGCCAGAAGTTTTGTAGTTTGATATAGTCCCATTCATTTATTTTTGCTTTTACTTCCTTTGACTATGGGGTCAAATTCATAAAATTCTCTCTAAGACTAAGGTCGATAAGTATAGTACCTATTTTTTTCTATATATTTTATTGTTTCAGGTCTTATATTTAGGTCTTTAAATCACTTTGAGGGCCGGCCGAGTGGCGCATTGGTTAAGCGCTGGTTTTGGGATGCCAGCAGCCCCGGTTCGGATCCCACATGGGGGCCAGTGACACTGCCCTCTATAGCTAACAACAGCTCCACCTGGAGCTGGGCTGTGCGAGCCCTGGTGATGGTGTGGGCTGCAGTGGGCTGCCATTGGCTACTGTGAGTGGCCCACAGCCAGCGTGAGCGGCTGGCAGCCAAGCGTGAGCTGCCAATAGCCGCGGTGAGCGACATCCAGAGGCCAGCGACCGATCTGCCTCATCCGGGAAGAGCGCAATGATGATACCAACAGTGAAGCAACATCCTCCGCAACTAAACTGAAGAACAAAAAGACAGCAACTTGTCTGTTCCCCTTCCCCTATTCCCCAACGCTGTTCCCCTCCGCCAATTCCCCAATAAAATCTTTAAAAAAAAAAAAAAAAATCACTTTGAGTTAATTTCAGTGTATGGTAACAGATAGAGTCTAGTTTCATTCTTCTGCATGCAGCTTTCCAATTCTCCCTGCACCATTTATCAAACAGGCTTTCTTTTCTCCATTGTATGTTTCTGGCTCCTTTGTCAAAAATTTTCTGTCCTTATATATGTGGGTTTCTTTCTATATTCTCAATTCTGTTCCGTTTGTCTGTGTGTCTGTTTTTCTGTCAGCATCATGCTGTTTTGAAGATAACCCATGTTCATGTACTGGATGAATCAACATAGTTAAAACAGCCATGTTACCCAAAGCAATATGCAATATTTATGCAACCCCCATCAAAATCCCAATGGCATTAATTAAAGAAATAGAACAAAAGATCATCATGTTTGTATGGACTCACAAAAGGCCCTGATTAGCCAAAGCAATCCTGAGAAAAAAGAACAAGGCCAGAGGTATCACACTCCTTGATTTTGAATTATACTACAAAGCAAACTATTTTAAATTGCTTACCAAGATTAGATCATAGGTTTACATTACCTTGAAACAAAAGTTCACTTATTAAAAATAATATAGAGACTCTTGCTTTCTGTTGAAATTCTATTTCATAAATTTAAATATTTGTATAACATACTATGCCGGTGAATTACTTCAGTGTCTTTCATATATTCTTGTCAATTTCACTTAATTTTTATCCTATGTCTGAAAAGTCATATTATCTACTATGTTATTTTGATAAATTCTTAATGTACCTCAAAATTTATATACCTAATTAGATTTTCTCCCATTCTATTACAAACAATACCAACAAGGGTAGTAAAAACTGAAATTGATGAAGTTAGCCAATTAGAGTAGATCAAGGGCCTACCTAGTGTTTAATTTGTTAACTAAAAAGATGTAGTCCCCATTCTTTTTATAATCAAGGTAAAATACTATTTTTTAAAATGAAAATGTCTATGAAATACTAGAAGAATGCCACATAGATAATGAGCTGTAGTTCATACTTTAAGACTTTTGGAAGTGGATCTTAGATACAGCAGAATTCTTCCATCTAACAAAGTTCCAAATCAAGACATCAGTAGGCTTCCAAAGATCCAGGACAGTTTTATTAGCTTAAACTTGGAAGGTTTCTGTGGTGATCCAAAATTATTTGAACAGACTCTAAAAATGAAATTCAATTACAATTTTATTTTGAAATAAAGAAAAGAAAACTGGATAAAATTTCTCTAGACCTCTATGTTAAGCTCCTAGGTTTGTCATTTTAACATTTCTGATACAGTGCTTGCTTTCTAGTTAGTCCTGTAGAGGACCCAAAGATAGATTAAGACAAGACTAAGTTTTCAAAAATTTTATAGACTGGTTTGGCAATTGCTTCAGCGAGAAATAACAGAGTGAATTAATTTGACAAGACTGTAGATGTCTCTCACAAGCAGAGGAAGTTCTAACAGATGCCACAAAAAGTCAAGTGAATCTATTGAAGTAACGCTGAGGCTATGATTAAAAAGTTGAAGGTAAACAGACCTTATCTACTTGGTTTGGTTTTGCATCACTGTATCACAGAGCTGAGAAATTACACTCTTCCAATGAATGATATAATGTCTCATATGTGCAAACTGTGTTACTATGTAGATACTTTTACATACATCCTCTTATACATGTCTCACAGTGATCTTATCCAGTAGATAAGACTATTTCCCTCATTTTCTAAGGGAGAAAGCTGAAGCCTACACATTAAACAACTTATTAAACAAAAGGTAACTTATTAAACAAAGTTACTCTAACCACTGAAAGATTGAGACTCAGTGAAATTTTCCTTCTTTTTCATTCTTTTCAGTCTCACACTGCCTTACCACAATACCTTGAGACACTCCCATTCATTCATTCTCAAACATTTATTGACCATCAGCAGCAACATGATGGGCAATGGGGATAAGAACATGGTACCTAAACTCTAAAAGATTACTGTCCTTCAGAGAAGACAAACCCATAAAGAGTGAATTATGGTGTAACCTGGCAAATGAAATGATAAAGCTGGCAGACTGGGATACCCAAAGGTGTCCCAATGTGCAGGGTGAGGAGAAATCAAGGAATGTCTCCTGGGTAAAGTGAATTCCATATTGAATCTTCTAGGGCAAGTAGGAGTTAGCCAAGTAGGGGTGAGAAGTGGGAATCCCAGTGGAGGAAAGAGGAGAGAGCTATGCTGGACAAGTGTTCAGTATAAGCAAATGATATCAAAGAAAGCAACAACAATACAGTGTGCATGGAGGATTTCTTAGCAAGCTACTAGAGACTAATGATCAATGCAAGAGATGAGGCTGGAAAATTTATTACTCAAAAGCTGACATTGAAATATATAAACTATAAAGGGGTTCTGTTTTGATTTGTAATAGAATGTTTCTCCTTTCTCTTTCAACATCACATTTTCTATTTTTCACAAGCAAACTATTTTTACCCACTTCAATTTTTAATCAGCTTTTGTAAAAGTATTTATATACAATAAAACTGATGCATCAATTTTCAGTAGATAAGTCAATAAGTTTTGATAGATACATATAGTCATGTAACAACAACCATAATCAAGATATAGAGTATTTCCATCACTTCAAAAAGTTCCCTTATGCCTCCATCTCATGCAATCAACTCCTTCTCTTATCCCTGGCACCTGGCCACCACTGATCTTCTTTCTGTCACTAAACTTTTGCCTTTAATATTGGGTTGAAGGGTAAGTCATGATGCATTTTTGAATTGAAAAACATAGAAAATACGGCATGACTTTCTCGACGACCCAAAAGATTCATATAAATGGAATCATATGGTATGCAATGCCTTCTTTCACTTAGCATAATGTTTTTGAGATTCATCTGTGTCGTGGTGTCCATCATTCATTCATTCCTTTGTATTGCTGAGTCGTATTCCACTGTATGGATGCATCACAGTGTGTTTATCCATTCTTCAGGTAATGGATATATGAGCCACTGCCAGTTTTTAGGTATTATGAATAAAGCTACAATGAAGATTCATATGCAAGCCTTTGAGTGGGCATATGTTTTCATTTCTCTTGGGTAAATACCTAAGAGTAGAATTGCTGGGTTGTTTAATAAGCATATGTTTAACTTTATAGGAAAAACAGATTTTTAAATAAGTTGAAACTGTAAGGTAATAATTCTTTATTTTCATTAAAGAATCTTTTGGTTAAACAGCCCAAAGTACTTATCAAATGTCCTGCCCTATGCATGTATTTTGCATTAATAGCACAGATTTATGTAACCCCTTTCAGTTTTCAAAGCACATTCCATGCATGATCCTATTTTACCTTTACAGCAATTCCATAAAATAGTCCTGGTTGACATTCAGCTGGTAAGTATCAGGGGCAAATTTACACATATGGCATCAGTCTGGGTGGCCAAAAGCCAGGCTGCACTGGCTCTCAGATATCTGGAATATCACTTTTGAACTAGATAGTATTGACTCCATTTGAAAACAACAAAACTGAGGCTCAAAGAAGTTACAAATCTTGACCACCATGAGACTTCTGAAAAGCATAAGGACAAGGAACTCCTACCTAGAACTGCTCAGCTCCTGTCCTTCCCACGTCTTATGGGCACCATGAAGGAGTAAACAGGTGAATGTAGGAATATTTGAAATATAATTAGATTGATAAAGAGGGTACCCTTCCTCCCACAGACCTGGCATGAGGAATTTGTCCTCTGATGTTCCCAAATTCAACTCTAGAGAGTTTTAACAAAAATACATTGGATTTCCCTCTCTAAGGAGGAACAAGAATAGAAAACACTATCAGAAATGTCAGAAGCCTCCATCTTTGAGAGAGAAAGCTGTAAACCAAATTCTGTGATGACAAGGATCAGGGACTTTCCATGCTCTGTGTATCCATGTTCATTGTGATCCCACAACAGACTATCCCAGAGCCAGGCCAGACACCTGCAGCCCCACTACACTACTTCAAAAAGTTTATTTTTCTTTCTTTAGCTCAGAAAAGAAGATTTAGGCAATTTAAAAGGAGCTTTGCCTCCATTTTCATAAAACATAGTGATACTGTCACAATCCTACCAACCTTCCTAAAAATCATTAACTAATAAACCTTTAGTTTGGTAAAGCTGAGTAGAATACAAATGAGGACAAAATTAACATTATCTGGATTTAACAGCAACCCCAAGATCTAGTCATGGTCGCAGTAGAGTGACTTGTAAAAGTAGCAAGGGCTAATCCCAGCTTTGCTAGAGTCCATAAAAAGTGCACTTTTCTTTGAGGGGTGTAAATTCCTCACATATGTTCACCCTGACATTATCTCTGGTCCCAAGCTTAATATACTCAACTGTTTGACAAATGGCAATGGAAAAAAGAGCCTTTCAAATCTGAATACATACTTTGTTATCAAGGTTGGTCTGGGTCTGAGCACAATCTGTCTTTACAATTTAGTATCTACAACTGATTTTGTGTATTCTAGATCAGTGATTCCAAAATCAAGCTTTAAAGAAACTACAGTGGTAGTCACCTTCATGAAGCGGAAGTTTCTTGAGAAGACATTATCAAAAATTGTAGGATGAATGATCTCCAAGATACATAAAGTTCAGTGAAAAGAGCACAGAGCATTAACTGTGCAGGTAGAAAAGGAAAGAATATACTAGATGCTTCTGTATCATGGACCATTGTGGGAAGGATTCATGGGCAGCTGCTAAGAGCGGTTTTCTCTGGCACAGAGAACAGGGACCAGGAATCAGGGGTGCAATAAAGACTTACTTTCCCTTTTTTTGCCAGAATTCTTTTACTGTGATCATATATTAATTATCTCTGCCCACTTTTCTCCATTTTAATAAATGATGAAATATGTTAATCATATAAAAATAGAGATAACTTAGGACATACTTAAACCTCCTCACTCTTTAATAGTTTGCCATCTTTGCTTTAGTCTTTTTCTCCTTAAATAAATATTCATAGAATACAAATCTATGATATTTTATCTCTCCTATCTCTTTTTCTCTAGAGATAACACTTATTATCTAAATGTGGTATTCAAACTAAGCATTGTTTATGCCTTCGTCACATATAAATGCATAAGTATAGATTATATGCATGTTCTTTAACCTCACATAAATTGCATATACATACCTATAATTCTCAACTCGCTTTTTCAAAATTCAACATTGTTGTTAAATTAATTCAGGCTGATACATGTAATTCCAGTTCATCCATTGTAACTGCTCTCTAGTATTCCATTGCACAAACCTGCTCCAATTTATCCATTCTCCTGTAATAATAATTTCTTCTATTACAAACAACACTGCAATAAACATTCTTGTACAGATCTCCTTAAGTATACTGTGTGTGCCTAGAATCAGGATATGCTCATTTGCATAGTAGCTCTCTAAAAAGTGGTTGTAGTAGCAACTCATACTCCCTGAAGCACTTAAGAGTTTCTGCTGCTCTGGTGGAGCATTTTCCCAAAGTCAAACTTTTCAAGGTTTGTTAAAATTAAATATTATATCATTTTATTATATTTTCAAGAAATATATAAATTGGGGTGGGGGAGGGGTGGCATAGGGCTCTAAGACATCACCAAGACACAAGAAAACAAACATGATGCTGAGTCAGCTAAAACAGCAGCAAAATTCATTAAAGCTGTGCGCTAGCTTCATCGTCTCATCCTTTCCCCTTCAAGCTGGTGATACTCTGACTCCTCACTCTAAATCCTAACTTGGTTCCATCCCCAGACTTCAGCACCCTACTTAAAAGGTCTATGGTGGCCACTCATATAAAATCCTATGGCTGACCCCATTGCCAAAGGTGACTCAAATGTAACCTCTAGAGCCACCCAAAAGGTTATGTGCATTTCTGTTACCAGCCCCACCCAGCCAGGTTTCATTCTACACAGTTCTTTTGTGTAGGACAAATGAGAGGGTTATCACTACAGATGACAGCATGGTAGCCAAGTGAGGTCATTTGATGCAATCAAATCTATACGAGGGAAACACTGAGAGAAGTCCTAAGTTTTAGAAATCAATGGAAAACTTACCGCATGGGACAGTGGGGTGTGAATCTGGCTCAGCAATTCTTGTTTATTATTGACTTGAACATACAGATCAATAACTGAGTGGTAACAAATCTAATGGCACCAACTGTGCATTGCAAGCATTACATAACAGGAAAATAAAAACAGAAATAAAATATCCAATAATGAAGGACTTACATAATAAATTACTATGTGCCAGGCCCTGAATGCTTTAAGTGCATTGCCTCATTTTGTTCTGACTCTAACTCTATGAGGCAAACACTATTATTTTGCAGAAAATAAAACAGAGCCTTTGAAAGATTAAATAATTTTATAAAGGCCACAATTCCAACTAGTGCTTGGCTCAGGATTCAACCTCAAAGCAAG
Organism: Aselliscus stoliczkanus; assembly: GCA_033961575.1. Taxonomy (NCBI): domain Eukaryota; kingdom Metazoa; phylum Chordata; class Mammalia; order Chiroptera; family Hipposideridae; genus Aselliscus; species Aselliscus stoliczkanus. The sequence continues at coordinate 35,096,379 of CM066731.1, forward strand.
GTTCTCAACAGTGATACTATCCTCTCATTAAAAAGAGGAGAATCGTTCACAATAAACTATAAATGCATATAAACATTCAAATGCATAACAACAAATAGAGTACACATATAGACCAAATGTTCATAGCTCCTACTTTTGAGCAGTAAGATTTTATTTTCCTACTTGTGCTTGTCTTTATTTTTCAAATTTATACATTTGAAATGCATTACTTTTATAATCAGGAAAATATTGTTTTAGAAGACTGTATGTAACTTACACTTCCTACTTGCACATCATTAGTTATTTAGTTTTTGTTCAGACCAGGTATGTCACCCATAGTGCCCACAAATAAGTGCTTAATAAATGCTCGTCAAGGTGAAAATAATGCACAAATGCTGTCTGAGGATAAATATCCTGTTCCCTGAACAGAGAGAGCCAAGAGCCTCCTCAGAAAACAAAGCATTGAATGTTTTGTGGTAAGTTCCCCTAAATTAAGTAGAGAAAATGTACTTGAAAGGTCAGATCCAGAGCAGCACAATTAAATAAAAAAACAAAAACACTATGATTTGCAAATTATTAGCTCTGTTACTAAAAGCTGTATTAGCTTTCGAGTCATTTGAGTCACAGTACGACTGACGGAGATAGTTTACAAAATGGCAGCATAAAGGAGGCGGGCGCCATTGGCAGGCAATGAGGTTAACAGTTGCCTGTGAAGGTGAGACTGGAAATTATTTCATTAATCCTGATGGATCAAGAATGTATAAACTAGAGCCGGCCGAGTGGTGCGGTGGTTAAGCGCTGGCTTGGGAAGCCAGCGGCCCCGGTTCAGTCCCACATATGAGGGCCAGTGACACTGCCCTCAAAAAAAAAAAAAAAAAAGAATGTATAAGCTATTGTTTGGTTTATCAGATTTTTAAAAACCAAAAAACTAGGTATCTTACTAAAAACAAACAAACAAACAAATACCTGCCAGGGATTCTATCAAATATAAATTATGCTACCACTAACAATATTTATAAATACCAAAGGAAACTGATCCCAGATAATTCAGAGTATTTTTATAACTTTGTCCTGGTGACATTAGTTAGTAGCAAAGATTAAAATTCAAAACTCTTTACTCCTAGTCATGTATGCTTCTACTAAAAGATACCGAATTAGCTTGCCATCTAATCTCCCTACTCTTCTATCCTCACTCTAGAAATAATTTGTCCTAAGCAAAGTAAAAATACAATAGTTGTTAGAGGAAGAGTAATAGATATATATGATATGGGGGGGTGTGGGGTGGTGTATTGGGGGTGGGGGGTTGTCACTTTGAGGGGTAAAATGTATAACTATTGCACTGTGTTGTACACCTGAAACTAATTAAAAATAAAATAAAATTAAATTTAAAAAAAAAATACAATAGTTGGCCTTAGCCAGGTGTTTTACAGTCTATTTTGTACCTTTCCAGTCCTATCACCATCCACTTACTTCCTTCTCACCATAAACCTGCTCCTCTAGTCATTGGGCAAGTACGTCTAACACTTTCTCAGCCTCATGTCTTTCCTGTTCTCAGAATATACTGTCTCCCTTCTTAGCCCCAGTGAATCCTTCATCCTTCAATGTCATGTCACGCTGAAGGCTTGTTCAACCCCCAGGGAGAACTAATCCCCCTCTTCTCCATGTTTCTATCTTACTTACACCAGTGCTTCCTCCTTGTTTGATTCATCTGTGTACCAGCACTACCTAATCCTGTACTGAGCATAACGTGGATATCAATGCAGTGACCAGGAGGGGTTACCTTAGGAGCTGAAGAGACAGATTGTAGGCAGCCTTTGTCTGAATTTAGCTGACAGTACACAGATTTGACAGATAAGTAAACAAGAATCACCGTTGTAGCATTATCAACAGAGGATTCAGTAGTTTGTAGAATTTAACGTAAGAAAATAGGAAATGTCACATGGGTGGGCTTAGTGACCATCCTGGTCCACTGTTGTCCGTTTGTGGCATTTGGGGATATTATACAAGAGGACATGACTGTTTTCTATGGAATCAACCTCAAAAGGTCAGTATATTAAAAACTAACCCCATTATCCACTATCTTTGGCCAATTTCCCTTCCCAGCCCTCCTCTTTCCTTATATGATATCATTATGGTTTTTCTACTAATCCAGACTTGAAAGCTTTGTAATCTTTGATTCCTCCTATTCTTTATCTCTCATATCCAAATGTGTTAATTGATTTTTAATAATATTCAGTTCCTCATTTCTAAGGCTATTTGTCCAAACTATTAGTCCCTCAAATCTGAATGCTCTCTGATTTTTCTCCTTTCCATCCATTTATCACAGAGCCAAGAGAATGTTTTCTGAAAACTGTTTATCTGAAAATTCCCTTATTTATATATGTGCAATAGTTCCCACTGGCTATAAATCTGATCTGGCCCTATCTTAGGTTTCTGCCACTATTCATACATCATCTTCCCTTCAACATATCATCTATATGCACCTTTCAGAAATGACCTACACATTACTTTGCCATATATATGCTGTGAAATAAAGAAGTAATGATCACCAATAAAATGTACTTCTCAAGGTCTTCTTGGGAGAATTCCTATGGAAAGTGGAACCAAAAAATAAAATCTGAAAATTCTTGGGCTCAATAGCAAATAACAAGTGTCAAACATGGGCCGGCCTAGTGGCGCGATGGTTAAGTGTTGGCTTGGGAAGCCAGCGGCCCTGGTTCAGGTCCTACATATGAGGGCCAGTGATACTGCCCTCAAAAAAAACAAAACAAAAAAAAAAACCAGTGTCAAACACAATTGAACCCAGATTTTACAATCTTACCTTCAAGTTCCTTCAAAAATACTGGGTAGGTAGCATCTGGTTCCAGTGGTTTATTTACCACCCATACTGTTCATCAGGCCTTGTATTAGTCTCCAATGTATTGTTACCAGTAATTGATCTACAACCTCTAAGCCATCCTTCTAAAGAAGGCAAATTTTCTCTATTTTTCCTTCAGAAAAATGTTTCAATTTGATGATATAATGTTCTGATACTTCCAGGGAAATTTACATGCAATTTTGCATGACAAAATACATCAAGAATGTAAGAAGTCCCATAAGGCCTTGGCCTATTGAGGACCCCCCCACTCCCCAAAGAAATCAAAGTGCCTTCAGTTGATTGATACTATTGATGCATTTCCCCAAGAGCCATCAAAATGGCACTTACTCTTAGGAATCACTTTCAATGTGAAATGTATCATAAAATTTTTCTTTACTGCTGTAAGAGTACAAAATATGTACTTACCAGCTTGCTTCAAATGACTGTAATTCTAAGGATACAATGAGACTGTCAAAGAGGACTTTTACAGACTAAGAAAAAGAGGTTCCAATTAAATCTAGAGCAATAACCTGACATAGCTGCAAATACATCAGGCTTAGACTACTCTATTGGTGAAGCTATAAACCAGAAACTAGGAGGTAGAATATAAAAACAAGAACAAAGAGTCCAAAACAAAGAGAGAGAAAGAGTGAGATAAGAGATGACTAGAGAGAAAAACAAAGACACAGAGAGATGAAGCAGAGTAAATAACAAAGAGATACAAAGAAATAAAAATACATAGAGAATCACAACTATTAAGAAGAAATATTTAAATTTCCTAGTTCTATGTGATTAAGTTCAATACTAATTATAAACTTTTGATCACTGAACATATTTCCCACAACATCAGTTATTAAAAACCTATAGTTATTAACCAATGATATTTTTTGTTAGGAAAAAGGAATCAGAGAGCTTTATTCAAGCGAAGGAAGGAATGAAATGTGAGCTGGATAAGGGTGTTTAAAAAGGATACGTGGGTACTATCAACCTACATTATGTCATCATCAAGTCTCCTGGGAACATTATCCATACTTTCAGAATTTAAAAAAACAAACAAACAAAAACACCAATCCTCTATCTGAAAGGTTTTCCCATAAAAATAATCTTGGATGGAGTATCATTGATGTGATCTAAAGGTCTGCCTACACGAAAGGCAATGCAAATGAAAAGAGAGACATAGTCCCTGCTTCCAGAATCTTCGAAACTAAGACAACAACAATAACATAAATATGTATTACATGAAAGCTAAAAACATAAAGTAAAAAGTGAAGATTTTACACTGCATAAGCATAAATCTAAGCGAATGTCGTAAGATTATGGGTGCAGAGGAAATGGATAATGTTTAAAAAGCAAGAGAGAAGTGGCTTCCCTTCCTCTTGGAGAAAATGGCAAATGACCCAAATACCTACCTTAACCTCATGATTCATGTACAGGCAAGTACATTTTTGCTTTTAATATCAGAAGCAGAGTGCTGGGTTAATTATGCTCCTTAATTCACAGTATATCATCATCATTGGCCAATTAAAAGCAAATATCTTGTGTTTTATTTCCTTCTTTTTAAACTTTATTTTTTTTATCCCCATTCCTCATTCCCACCTCCACTCCATGTCTAAGTAGGCTACAATTCTAAGATGTTTTTTGTTTATCTGTCATTTTGTAAAATATTAAATATTATTCTGTGTGTATATAAAATTGCATGTAGATGTATGCAATTGTATCATGCACATTATTCTATTTTTTACTTTTTTTAGCCAGCTTTATGTATGTAAGATCCATCCATGTTGCTATACATATATTAGTCACTTGCAATGTCTCTATAACATTCCCAGGGGACATCTATCACGTTTTACATGTCTATTTTCCTAGTGATGAATATCCAGGTGGACCCTACCCCCACAAATAAGGCTACAATAATCATCCTTGTATATGTACCTTTAGGGACGGACCTGTGTGAAAATTTCTTTGGGAAATACACCAAAGGAGTGAATTACTAGGTCATAGAGTATGAAAAAAAATACACACACACACACACACACACACACACACACACACACACGTTGGCTAACTGCTACCAGCTTGCTCCCCAGAATGGTGCGCCATGCTTCATGCCTACCAATCAATACATGAGAGCTCCTAGGTCCTCACAGCCCCACCAACACATTTTATACCTCTGCTGTGAAATGACCTCATTATTTTTAAAATCTGCTCTGTTCTGAAAGCTAATGAGTTGAGATCTCTTTAATACAATTGTTAGCTTTTAGGGTCCCTCTTCTTTAAATTGCTTATTCAGAGCCTTTGTCCATTTTGCTATTAGGGTTACTGCCTTTTTCTTGTTAATTTCTAGTAGTTCAAAACCTACATATTAATCTCATAACAATTTTAGACTTTGTTAATATCTTCTCCAGTTTTCCATCTCTCATAGCTTTGTTCATGGTATCCTTCATTGAATACAAATTCTTAATTCTGATGCAATCAAGATTCAGTCATGCTTTTTCTTATGCTTTGTTCTTTTTAAGGTAGGTTTGTGTGAGAGTGTGAAGACACATAGGAGATAGATGTAGTGGCTCCATTCTTGAGAAAACAGCCAAGAGGAAAATGGAAAAACCTGCAAGATGTGGGCAGCAAGATCCACAATGAGGCCAGGTAAAGAGGGAAAGTAATTGGGAAGGCACGACTAGGGGCAGGACACTGCCACATATTAGCTGCTTGACCTTGGACAAAGTGCTAAACCTCCCAGAGCCTGATACCTGTAAAGTATGAACAATCCTTATCCTAAAAGATAATGTAAGTAAAAGAATCTGCACAGTGACTAGAGTACAATAGCAGGTACTCAATACTAAATATGAGTTTCTTTGTCCCCTTCCGCCTCATTCCCACTCCTGACTTGATGCAGAGAGAAGGAATCTGCAACCTCTGACACTTTGGAATCAGATTCCTCTGCTGATCCCATACCTCCAAATTCCAAGTATCATCTCTAGATACAGGCTCTCTAGAGCACTTCCACTTGTGGATGAGAAAACGGCTACATTCTAAACCTGACAAGCTCAGGGGAGGCCTGCATGGCAGGCCCTACAAACTCAGAGACTGAAATTAACCATGTAGGATGGTCTGAACATAAAAATTCCTAACTAAAATTGGGTCATGACAGATAGTCACATCCTTGGACTGTACCTTCTTAACAAAGGTCAATCTTTACCTTAAGTGAGGCTGTCTATTTTCTTTTTGCACCTAAGATAACATACCTGTAGAATATCAGAGTAATCCCTTTCCCAGACCCCTCAGGGCACAACCCACCACACCAGAGCAGGAGACCACAGACCTCCTCATTATTATCCTATTCCCCCGAATATCATCTCCAAGTGCTGTAAAATGTTAATTAACTATCCTGTACCCACCAATGTAAAAAAGGTATGTGCCTCTCCGTTTTATTTTTTATCCAGTCCCAGAGATATTCCTGCTTTGCTTTCTCCCACCCCCTTAATCTACCACCAATGGATTTCATGTAACCTTTCTTATTTCTCCTCTTTTGATTCTAATATATAAAATAAGCTGCAATGTGCCACTCTCTGGAACATTTTCTTAATCCGTTGAGATTTTGCTTCCCTGCAATTGTCATCAGTTTAGCTCAAAAAAATTCATTCAAGTTCTCTACAGGTTTGGACGTTTCCTACTTCAACATGCTCAGACTGTGTGATTAGATACCAGACAATGATTAAGCCCTAAAAATGTTATTTCCCTATTAAACCAAAGGAGGAAAAAAGGGCAGGTGCAAATAACAAATCATCTGATGACTGGAGCCTGTGTGTAAATTAGTTCACACTAAGAAATGAATTAAAAGTATCGACTATAGAATGTCTTCCTTTGGTGGATGTGCTAGGAGTATGTAGGAAGGCTATTTTGGCTCCTATGAGATGAATACAGTGAGTGTTTGGAATGAGCTTCAAGTGAAGCTTCCCAGACTTTCCGATCAATGCTGCTTAAGTTTTCAGAAAGGATAGACTGTGGTGAACAACCTAATCATTATTTGATTGATATTCATTTATCCTCTTTTCTATGTGCCTTCACTTCAGATGTAAACCAAAACACTGTTATTTGGATATGACAGGGAAATAAAAGGCCTATGGAAATAACACAGGGCTAAAGGAAGCTTGCTAGTTTAAGTATGAATGAGTTTTTACATTTCCTTTTTAAATTTATGATGTTTCTCACAATCTACCCATCAGATCAATGGATATTTAATATGCTTCTATTATTTACCATGTGCTGAGTCTAGTGCTAAAGGAGATACAAAGATAAGTAAGATGTGGCTTTTACCCTGGAGGAAGTCACAGGTTCTCAGAAGAGATAACCACGTGAACAATCAACTATAATAAATTGTGATCACTGTATAATGTAGGCGAACAATTTGCTAGGAAAATACAGATGAAAGAACAATTAAGTTTATTTAGGTTTTGGTTCATGAAAAATTTTAGAAAAAAGATCCATTTTAAATGAGTCTTTAAAACTGAGTAGGGATTCTACAGGCAGAAAAGGGTTGAGTTAGGGTGGGTTAAGATTAGGATTAGGCTTAGGTTAGGTTAGCTGAGGTTCAGGAAGCATCATTTAAGGCAAGGAGGTATAAACATGTCAAAGCAAGAGCAGTTAGGCCCCCGGGGCTAAAGCATAAGGTGTGTGGCTAGGGAGGATTAGACATAAACCTAGAAATACAGCCTGGGGTCACTTTTTAAAAGATTATAAGAATTTAAATTGTACCCTGAACAATGGAAAGATCTTAAACAAGGGCGTGATATAATAAAATCCATACTTTACAAAGACAACTGAAGCAGCAGTATGGAAATTAATTAAAAGGAGATTGGAGTAAGGAAGATCAATGAGGAGGCAATTATAACAATATAGGCAGGTGATGTTAGGTCCTGAACTCTGATGTAACATGGGGATGAAAAAAAGGAGTCACATGTGACATTTCAGATGAGGCCTACAAAAGAGAAGCATGCAGAATAGATAGGGGAAACAGTAGATGAAGTAGAACCCACTTTAATTTACAGGTAAACTTGACCATCACCTAGAACACTTCTCTTCAATCCATCAGGATGTCCAGAGAGATATGCCCAGCTTCATTTCATGATTACTTCCTTATATTCTTTCAGTCCTATTAAATCCACTATAGTCTATTAGTAACAGAGGATCAAATTACTACTGGTGATGTTACCTATACTACATAACCAATGTTATCTATTTTTTACTTCTTTATTTATGCAAAAAAGTTCATATCATATTGTTATTAAGAGGCATAACGAAATGAGCGCTGTGTTGGATATGGGCAATTGGCATTCAACATCCATTCCCCTCCTGTAAATGTGCCTTTCTGTCTATAAAGACAAAAAATAAAATACATTTTTGAGGCTTCCATACTAAGGTTTTAGAAGTAATTTAAGTGTCACCAATTTTATGCACTTAAACAAGATATGGAAGGTAGAAATTACATGGAGGCTGTCTGCTATTATTTCAGAGACAAGCACAGTTATGGAAATGTCTGGATTTTCTATAACAGCTTTCTGACTAGGAAAGGCAAATAGCAATTTCAGTAGCCTGGTTCTCAAAATAGTTCTCAAATTCATTCCTGAAAAGATCAAGTTAAAGTCTGCATGACTAGCTTGCCCAGAGGTTCTGTAAACCATTTAAAATCCTGTCATATACCCATATCTGCTTTAACTTTAAACCAGTTAGAGTGGTTCCACAACTGGACATTACCTACCGGTTAACTCTACACAGTAAGCTCATTCTAGCACAAACTCTGCCTCTTCTTCTTCCCACTCCTAAATCATCTCCATACAGAATAGCCGTGAGGTACACACACTTTGATGTGAACCAGCAGAAGTACCTATTAATGCCTAGAGCTCAAAATCCAAGTCTAGCTAGACTGGGACGTTCGCTTTGTTAAGTACAGTTTCAAAAGCAAGTCACCAACCAATATGCAAACCATGGACATGAGGCTGATATTCCATGAGGCTGTGTAAGCTGAGCTAAAGAGTTCAGTTTCTTAGAGCACTTTGATAGAACAGAGGGAGCATAGATTAATTAACTTTGCTGTTTTACCATCTTTTAACTATACTCCACAGCCAGCCAGTCCTTCTCAAATATGAGCAATAAATAAAGCTTTTAAGAAGAAATAAAAAAGGAGATGGATCAGTACAAACCATCTCAATCTGAATCAAATGACAAAGAATTTAAAGCTTTACTACGTAATGAGCTCCTATACATCAATTAAATCATTAAAACATCGAAAAAAAATGATCAAGAAATATTCACAGATAATTTAAAGAAATAATATATTAGTAACCAACAAACACATGAAAACATTAACCTTACCAATAAGCAAATGAATAAAAACTAAAATAATAGTGAAATATTACTTTTAGCCCATCAAATTGGCAAAGATTAGGAAAAACACCCAACGCAGGTGAAGAAGCAGGGATTAGAACATTAAGACACACAGCTGATAGGAGTGTGGACATGTACAATCTTTCTGGAAAGCAATTTAATAAAATGTATCAGGTGCCTAAAATTATCAACATTTACATTAAATTTTTAATTAAATATATTATACTTATATATTATATCATAAATAACTATAATTTATATTATAAATATATATTAAATATAATAATTTATATTATATATAATTTATATTATATATAATGCTAAATATTCTAGTACATTAATACCTTAAGTAATTAAAAATATTAAAATGAAAAAATGGTTTCTAAGAATCTTATTGACATTTTTTGTATCTATATGAGCAGTTTCAAAACTATTTCTTTTTTTTTAAGTGTCACCTGACCTCATATGTGGGATCTGAACCCGGGACCATGGTCCCAAGACAGCTCTTAACCACTGTATCACTTGGCCGGCCCTCAAAACTATGTTTTGCAATCCTCTTAAGACTTCCTAGAATATCCCAATCATTTCTCCTTTTCTAAATTTATCAAAAATATAAAAAAACTCTCCTTTAAAAATCTATTGTTACTTCTGTATTATAGGATTTTCATAGCCGTATTATTTTAAACAGGAGGAAAAAAAGGAAGAAGGAGATAATATAGATTCCACTAACAGGGTTTTGGTTATAATAATTATTGTATATTTGAATTTTGTAACCATTAAACTTTATTTCAAAGGATATTTATTAGTACATAGTAAATGTTCATGATATATGGCATAAAAGGACACAAATAGATGCAGTGTAATCTCAAATTTGTAAAATAAAAATGCATATGAAAATATTAAAAGAATTAAAATATTAGCAATGACTCTGGAGGAAAAGATGATAGATGATTTTTATTGTTTTTTGTTTGTTTGTTTGTTTGTTTGTTTTTGAGGGCAGTGTCATTGGCCCTCACATGTGGGACCCGAACCGGGGCTGCTGGCTTCCCAAGCCAGTGCTTAACCACGGCGTCCATCACTCAGCCCGATTTTTATTGTTTTTATATTCATGTACATGTTTTCTATGATGAGCAGGTATTACTTTTATAATCAGAAAAAAATCTAAGCAAAAGACAATGGGTCAACAAAATCATCAGTATGTAGAAGGAAGAGCTGTTTTTCATTAATTCAAGTGACTAATATGCTAAGGAAAGAGCTATCTTAAAAAATACACTATTCCTTTCCTCAAACATTGAATGAGTAACTCCTCCATACTGAGTATAGCACTAGGAGCTGAAGATAAATAGATGAATAAGATTCAGTCCAGTCCTTCAGGAGCTCCCAAACTAATAGAAAACACACAGTTTGTAACATACAATATTTTGAGAAAGCTCAATACCTGCATAGAGATGTCAGTCTCCGTAGAAGATTAACAAGTACTCGATGATTTGCTATAATATATTTAGTTCAGAGAAGACCCACAGAGCTATGTATACTGAGAAGAGAAAGAACATTCTGCCCAAGTTCTTTCCTGCCCATATATCAGCCTCTCCTGTATTTGGCTGCTGATTGTCATTCTTTTAGTTGGTCCATTTAAATCTGATGTCTGCTGTGTTATTTCAGGATTGACTGGAGTTTATACTTTGTCTTGCCTTACTTCTAAGATTAAGTTTTGCTCAGCATCTCATCTTATTTGGCCATCTTGTATATCTGTCTTCTTTCAGCTCTTCACAGACAGCTCATAGAGCCCTAACACTGACACACAAATAAACTAACATACACTCTAATATGCAAGTCTAGAATTTCAAAGTTAAAAAAACTCTCCTCTGATTATATAAGGACTCTGCCCCATAGCATATGCCTGGGTGAATCCTGCTCTTGCAAACTCTAGCTTCACTAATCCCATGTGGATTCTCATAAAGATCACAGCCTTTCCAATCTAGAAGAGACCTTACAGATTCATATTTTAGCCATCTTTCATTTTGTAGGTAACAAAATTAAGGTCCATAGAGATTAAATAACTAGACCAAGGTCACATAACTAATACTTATAGGTAGCTAAATCAAGGCTACAACATGAGTTTCCTAGAAGATGAGCTCTGCTCCATACTACCTGCATCTAGAAGTCCCTTTATGCTGAGTTCACATTATCTCCTGTGGAATTTTTCCACACCTGGTCCAGCCTAACTCTCCAGTCATCTCATAGCTTAAAATAGTCCAGTTGCCAGACAACTGTTTATCTACTTTGAGCCCTAGGGAATGAAGAATGGGGTGAAAGTGAGTCTTAGAATACCACAATAGATTCCGGAGAGTAAAATTCACTCCCTCTGAGTTTTAAAGGCCTCAGGAGCAGTCAGTAACTTGGCTTAGTTTTCAATACCAGGTGGATAGCCAGGAAAGAGCAGGTCATGGTACAGAATGGGAAATGAGGATAAGAAAGATATGAGAAAACGTCCAAAAAGAAGGTACAAACACCAATATATTCTGCCATCACAGTACAGGTATTAGCAGCTTTTGAAACAGATCTGCTTCGTCAAATGGCTAAAAAGGAAAATCTTATAAATGAAAATAATATTAAAATATTTATACATGAAGCAATACAGTCTAATGACTAAAATACAAACTCTGGAATTTGACAGTTGTTCTTGCCTGAACTTGGTAACGTGGCCTTTTACTAGGTGTGTATCTACCTAACCTCTTAGAGTCTGGTTTTCACATCTGGAAAAAAACAGAAACAAAAAAAATGCTAGGCCTTTTAAGATAGTTGGGAAGGCTTAAAAAGAAAAAAATAATAATAATATAAGCTGATGCCTAACACAGATTAGTGCATACAGAAGGCAACTGAACAAAACTCTTGGTTCACACTATAGAACCCAGACTAATGGATTCCCTAATACCTGAGAGGACCCTACCACCTATTCATGCAGCCTCAGAGAGATCAAAAGTGGCCATCCAAGTAGTACTTCCAGAATAGTGGAATCAGAAACTTGGAAGATCTTCTCCCTTACCAAATAATTAACTGAGAAAAAATATTTTTTAAAAAATCACTTAAAAGTCTCTCAAAATTGTCCTAAGGGCAGAACAGTATTTCACTGTGTATATATACCACATCTTCATTATCCAACCATCTATCGAAGGATGTTTTGGTTGTTTCCAAGTCTTGGCCACCGTAAATAAAGCTGCAATGAACATCAGAGCACATATATTTTTATAGACAAATGTTTTCAGATTTTTGGGGTACATACCCAGGAGAGGGATTGCTAGTCATATGAAATAGTGCCATCTGTGACAACATGGATGAATCTTGAGATTATGCTAAGTGAAATAAGTCAGAAAAAGTCGAGAACCATATGACTTCACAGATATGTGGTATATAAAACTGAAAGCAACAAAGGAACAAGACAAACAAATGAAGAAACAAAAACTCATAGACACAGACAATAGTTTAGTAGTTACCAGAGGGGAAGCGGGGAGGGGGGTGGTAGATGAGGGTAAAGGGGATCAAATATATGGTGATGGAAAGAGGACTAATTCTGTGTGGTGAACACACAATGTGATATATAGATTATGTATTACAGAATTGTACACCTGAAACCTATGTAACTTTACTAACATCTGTCACCCCAATAAACTTTAATTTTAAAAAAACTGAAAACAAAATAAATATATAAACAATTGTCCTAAGAGCATACAAACATTTATCAAAAAAAAAAAAATCTACTACATCTGAATAAGAATAATGAGAGTCTATAACATTCAGACCATGACCTGCTTCCTTCTCCCATTCCCACCCCCATGTCACAAAAACTCTTTATGGGCACTCTACCACAAGCAGACTAAGGCCCCATTCCTCTCTACCCAGCCCTGCTCGTATGATGAAAACGCTCCCCAAGCCACCAAGAAGACTGAGATTTTGATGACCCCTGTCTCAGCTTCCTCACAGGCAGAGGTTCCACACAGTGAGAGGCAAGCTGAGGAGACCAGCTTCCCTAGACAGGGAGGAGCTACCATCCTCCCTGTCTAGTGCATGCTAGGGATATCACTTTTGCAGAAGCAGGCCACTATCACTGTGCCTTTCTCTTGGACTGTAGCACAGAAGTTCTCTAAAGGAAGAGGCAAATGAGGAGGATGAAAGCTTTTCATTTCTTACCCAGGGTAACTTTATTTGGAGCAAAACATAGAGAATCCCATACATAATGGTACTGTTGAAAACAATGGAGAATTTGTTTGAAAGCAATTAAGTGGGTGCTGGTGGCTTCATGATACAGCTAGTAATAAGAAAAAGAGCAGAACATTCAGAATTTTAACAGAAAGAATCAGGGAAAGAAACAAGCAAGAAAATCCCTCCTGGTATCACAGTAAAACATGGAGGTTCCAAAGGCTATGTACATGTTCCTACTCGGGAACAATAAAACAGAACAAAGGTGAAACTTGCAAATACTCCCCAAGCTGCACATGGATCCATCAACAAAAGGCAGAAGAATCACTGGCAAAAGAGGCTTAAGCACAACCTCTGACCAAACACTGGCTCAAAAATAAGCTATTCTGATCCAGGGGAAACTAATATTAAATTAGGTTTAATAGTAAAATCACATGCATCCTAGCAGGCCAGAAGGCCATGTGCACGCCCAAGGCTATGCCCTCTCAAAACTGATTGGAGAGGAAACTTCCAAGCTACTAGGCTCTGGCTACTCTTAGGGCAAAAACATAAACTGTCCAAGTTTTGACAACAGCCCCAAGCCACATAAACATCAAACAGTAAAGGATAAAAAATTGGCTGAGGGAACCTAAGCACAACTGTTGACCAGTAAGTGACTTATGCAGACTTAGGGGTGACTCCTAAGGAGCCAGATTAAAAGTAAACGTAAGGGAAAATAAAAACACTCTGAACAGGGACATCAGAATTTGTGCATGCTTGGAAAAATAGACTTCACATAGTTAATAGAACCAAGTCATTAAACAAATAAAGGACAAAACAAAGAACAGAAACAGTATCACCCTCCAGTGGGTTGGAGTAGGGAATGGAGAAGGATCGGTATCCAGAGTTGCTGAATCTTCAGTTTTCAGCAAAAAAAATTAAAAAATTAAAAAATTAAATTGAAAAAATAATATCTATATATCTATATATCTATATATCTATCTATATATATAGATATAGATAGATAGATAGATAGATAATAAAACATGAAAAGGAACTAGAAAGTGTAACTCATACATAGAAAAAAAGCACGCAATAGAAATTGCCTTTGGGGAGCCCAGCTATAGAACATGTCAGACAAAGACTTTGAAGTAGCTGTTACATTATGTTCAAGGGACTAAAAAAACCCATACTTAAAGGCATGATGACAATGCCTCATCCAACAGGGACTATCAATAAAGAGATAGAAATTATAAAAATGAACCAAATGGATATTCTGGAGTTGAAAAGAATAATAACTGAGAAAAAAAATTCAGTGGAGGGGCTCAATGGTATATCTGAGCCAGCAGAAGAAATAATCAATGAACTCGATGATAGATTGATAGAAGTTATTATAGAATTTGAAGAACAGAGGAGGAGGGAAAGGAAGCCAAATGAGCAGAGCCTGAGAGAATTGTAGGAGACCATTCAGTGCACCAAAATACTCGTAATGGAAGTACCAGAAGGAGAAAAGAACAAAAAGGCAGGGTGGATGGGGAGCAGGCAAAAAAGTATTCATATAAATAAGAGCTGAAAACTTCACAAATTAATGGAAAACATTAACCTACACATCCATGAAGCTCAACGACCTCTAAGCAGGACGAAAGCAGAGATCTATACCTAGATATATCACAGTCAAAATGCTGAAAACCAAAAATAAAGACAAAATTTTGAAATCAGTAACAGCAAAATGACTCACCAATAATTGACTTCTCATCAGAAACAATGGTGGCCAGAGGACAGTGATGACAAACTCACAGTGCCAAAAGAAAAACACTGTCATCCAAGAATCTCATATCCAGTAAAACTATGTTTCAAAAATGAAGATTAAATAAAGAAATAAAGATAGAAGAAGCTTAGAGAATTTTCTATCAGACCTACTTTGATTTAAAAACCAAAAAAAAGTGAAAGGGAAATCTTCAGGTTGAAAGCAAGTGACATCAAACAGTAACTGGGATCTTGGGATCCCTATCCTCACAAAAATAAAAGCAATTATAAGAGAATACTGTAAATAACTGTATGCCAACAAATTATATAACTTAGATAAAATGAATACATTACTAGAAAGTTAAAAACTACTAAAACTGACTCAAGAAGAAATGAAAAATCTGAATGATCTATAACAAAAACAGATATTGAATTAATAATGAAGAATCTTCCCACAAAAAAAAGCCCAGGGCCAGGTGGCTTCACTGATGCAGTCTACCAAAAACATAAAGAATTAATACCAATCTTTCACAAACTATTCTAAAGAAAAAAACAAGGTAATAGTTTCTAACTGATTCTTTGAAGCCAGAATTATCATGATGCACACCAAAGACATCACAAAAAAATAAAACTACAGACCAATATCCCTTATGAATACAGGTGTAAAACTACTCAACAAAATACTAGCAAACTGAATTCAGTAACATATAAAAAAGATTATACAACATAACCAAGTGGGATTTATACTGGAAATACAAGGTTGATTTAACATCTGAAAAATCAATTAATATAATATACCCAATTTAATGGAAGAAAAATAGTCTTTTCAACAGGTGATGTTGAGACAACTGAACAACCACATGCAAAAAAAAAAAAGATGAAGTTGGATTCCTACCTCACACTATACACCAAAATTAATTCAAAGACCTAAATGTAAGAGCTAAAACTATAAAACTCTTAGAATACAATATAGGAATAAATCCTTGTGACCTTGCTTTAGGCCATGGTTTCTTAGCTGTAACACCAAAAGCACAAGAAACTAAAGAAAATTTAGATACACTGTAGTAAATTAAAATTAAAGACTTTTTTGCAGTAAATACTACCATCAAGAAAATGAAAAGTCAAACCACAGAATGGGAGACATTAGTAAATTGTACATCCTTTGTCAGCAAAGGATATACATCCAGAACATATGAAGAGCTTTTATAACTCTATAATAAAAATTCAAATAGCCCATAATAATAAAAAATGTATATTCAAAAAAGGATTTGAATATACACGTTTCCAAAAAAAGATATACAAATAAGATTATGAAAGGATACTCAACATCCTTTAGTCATTAGGGAAATGCAAGTCAAAACCACAATGAGCTATCACTTGACATCTAGTAGAAGAGCTATAACTGAAAAGACTGATAATAACAGCATTGGCAAGAAAACATAAAAAATTAGAATACATTAGTGAAAATATGAAATGGTACAGACACTTTGGAAAACAGTTTGGCAGTACCTCGAGAAGTTAAACAGAGTTATCATATAACCCAGCAATTCTACCCCTTGGCATATACACAACAGGAATGAAAACACATGTCCATACAAAAATATGCATGAATGTTTATAGCAGCATTAGTCATAAGAAGCCAAAAGGTAGGAAAAACCAAATGTCTATCAACTGATGAATGGATAAATAAAATGTGGTATATCCATAAAATGGAATATTATTTGACAATAAAAATGAGTTAAGGGCCGGCCGAGTGGCGCATTGGTTAAGCGCTGGTTTTGGGATGCCAGCGGCCCCGGTTGGGATCCCACATGAGGGCCAGTGACACTGCCCTCTACAGCTAACAACAGCTCCACCTGGAGCTGTGCTGTGCGAGCCCCTGTGATGGTGTGGGCTGCAGCCCCTGCTGCAGTGGGCTGCCATAGGCTACAGTGAGTGGCCCGCAGCCAGCGTGAGCGGCCGGCAGCCAAGAGTGAGCTGCCGATAGCCGCGGTGAGCGACATCCAGGGGCCGGCGACCCATCTGCCTCATCCGGGAAGAGCGCAATGACGATACCAACCAACAGTGAAGCAACATCCTCCACAACTAAACTGAAGAACAAAAAGACAGCAACTTGTCTGTTCCCCTTCCCTGATTCCCCAACGCTGTTCCCTCCACCAATTCCCCAATAAAATCTTAAAAAAAAAAAAAAAAAAAAAAAAAATGAGTTAAGTACTGATACATGCTATAACATGGATAAACCTGAGAAACATTATGCTACATGAAAGAAGCCAGCCACAAAAAAGCACATAATATATTATTCCTTTCATGTGAAATACCCAGAATAGGGAAATCCATACAGACAGAAAGCAAATTAGTGTTTGCCTAGGGCTTAGGATGGAGGTAGGGGAAGGTAACTGCTAATGAGTACAGGTTTATTTCGGGGCTGATGAAAATGATCTACAATTATATTGTGGCAGTGACTGCACAACTCTGAATTTTATATTTTAAATAGGTGAATATTATGGTATGTGAATTATATCTCAATGAAAAAATTTTTTTTTAAACTGATCATTTACTTCTCTAATGGGTCTTGCTCTTGGCATTAGAGAAATGTTTCTAAAAATATTACAAGGTAGGGGCGGCCGGTTAGCTCAGGTGGTTAGAGCGCAGGCTCATACACCAAGGTTGCTGGTTGGATTCCCACATAGGCCAAGGAGCTGCACCCTCCGCAACTAGATTGAAACAACTACTTGACCTGGGGCTGATGGGTCCTGGAAAAACACACTGTTCCCCAATAAAATTCTAAAAAAAAAAAAAAAAAAAAAGTGAAAACTTACATTTATAAAAAAAAAAATTTAGGTCAACCAGTCTCTATAAATCAGTTCTTCTGCCATAGGAAAATAGTACATGAATACATTCAAGACGGACTGGTAGCTCACTGCTGACTGGTTATATCTGATCTACACATTTTAGGGCCGGCCGAGTGGCGCAGTGGTTAAGCACTGGCTTGGGAAGCCAGCGGCCCTGGTTGGGTCCCACAAATGAGGCCAGTGACACTGCCCTCAAAAAAAAAAAAATATATTCCTGATTTTAGGGCCGGCCGAGTAGCACAGTGGTTAAGCACTGGCTTGGGAAGCCAGCGGCCCTGGTTGGGTCCCACAAATGAGGCCAGTGACACTGCCCTCAAAAAAAAAAAAAATATATTCCTGATCTACACATTTATATCATCTAATGAAGCTGAGCCTGCATGCTGATAAATAAAAGTAGAATTCTTCCCTAGATAATTCTTGGCATTAGAGGTCTCAAGTACTGTAAAAAAATAACTCAATCTAATTCAAGGCTCTGTTCCCTATTTCATTAATTCTAAGAAATTCTGCACAGTGAGACCACTTGGAAGATGTCATAGGTTTCTATCATATTAACATATATCTCAATTTTTACAGAATACTAATGTTATAACAAATAGAAATTATCAAGTGATAGGGCTGATAAGTATCATGGCCCGATAGCTGCATATTCTTCATTTCAAAAGTGACCCTACACAATCAGCTTTCTTTAAGAAAATAAACATAAGAAAGTGAGAGAAGGAAAAAGGAAGGAAAAAGAGTATAACAGTAGAGAACTCATTAAGCCAATGGAATGGGAAATAATTAATTTTCCTTGTTATCATCCAAATTATAACATGAATGATGCATGCCATAATATATTACGCCATATGACATTAGTTTTATAAAGTACACAGCAAATTGACTTAAAAAGACAAACAATACCTTCTGGGGGAGTCCCAATGCTGCCGCCAAGACCCAAAATAGCCATATTGTGCATTCTCGGCTCCAGCAGCACAGCAGATTCTTCTCCCCTTTCCCAGTGGGGTATTTTGACTGGCTCCAGGTGAACATTCTCCAGTCCTTCTTGCTTCAGGCTTTGGTACATGATTTGAATAGCTTTTTCTAGGCTCTTGGAGCCACTTAATCTGGGTCCAACAGTATCAACCAGAAATGCCAGTCGCTCATAGGATCGGTTCTGGGCTTTACCATAAACAGCAAGGTTTATGATTGCTTTAGCAACATCTCCATAGTGGGCTATTTCTTCTTTTATTTCTTGAAAAGTCCTCTGCGAGATGTCATTCCTCTGTATAGCTTTGCCAGAGTTTAGGGAGAAAAGGTGAACACCAACAAATGTAAAGAGAAGGTACTTCATTTTTTTTCCAGTTCGCTTTCTTCCTGAGATGAACTATGTAAATAAGAAACATGTTTTAGGGGGAAAGAATCTCACAGCTAGTTGCCCAAACCCAGGGATTCCTCTTCAAACAGGATTCCCCTTCCCTTCTTACCCACTGCCTAACTTCTACAATCAAATTTCAGGCACCATAACTCCCAAAAACGAAGAAGTAAAGATGCAATGATTGGCCTTATTAATAGGTAGCATTTATTAAAACCATAGAATCATATGTTACCCAGCAATTTTGTTCAAAATATGCTATTAATAAAAGGTTAAAATAAGAAGACAGCTAGGAAAGAGAGAAAGAAATAGTGGTAACAGCAGTGGAAGCAATGATAGGACCAGGACAATTATCTGCTGTCCCTCCCTCTAAATAGAGTATGATCCACATGAGTTTCAATAATATGCTAACCTCTTTGCCTATGGAGCTCATACTTTGAGGCCCTTTCTGATGTCACCTTTTCTTGCTGCTTTCCCTACCTACACCCCTCCACATTTAATCTTCATAAAAATTCTATTATTATTTTCATTTTACAAATGAGGATCCTGGAGTAGCAAGAGATTAAGTAATTTGCCAAACACACAAAGGTTTTTTTAACTGTAGAGTCCATGCCCTAAACAGTGCTACTCAAAGTATGGTTTGTGGACAAAAGTCAATACACAACTATTTTTCACTCGTCTACAATAGATAAATACAGACATTAAGAGTAAATATATCCAGTTCTGTACAACAGAACAGTCAATAGTCTCATTTCTATTTCTATTTTAATTAACTTAAGTTAAATTAAATATTCAGTGTCTCAGTCATACTAGCTTTATTTCAAATGCACATAACCACTTGTGGCTAGTGGCTATTATATTGGGCAGCACAGACAGAACATTTCTATCATCATAAAAAGTTCTATTGGATAGCACATGTTTATACACCTGTACAGACAATTAACAAAATAACTGTACATTGGTTAAATCTAAGAATTAAAAAATGGTCTTAATCTTATGTTTCTTGTATTTTGTTTTTCTAAATCACTGGTATTGTAATTTGCAAAAGTATCAGTCTCAAAAAATTCAAATTTTTAAAACTGGTTCTTCACCACAAATAATTAGAGAAGCACAGTCATGAACTACTATAATATAAAGATAGATTCCAACTTCAAGTAATACATAAGGACTTCAAAATATGGGTCAAATGGGGATTTCTAGTCAAGATGGCAGAGTAGGTAAATGCTGTGCTCACATCCTCTCACAATCACATCAAAATTACAACTAAACTGCAGAAAACCATCATTGAGAACTGCCTGAAGTCTAGCTGAACCAAAGCCCTACAATTAAGGATATACAGAAGAAGCCACCTTGAGACTGATAGGAGGGGCAGAGAGGCAGAACAGGTTGGTCCCACAACCCTGTGTTACCCTTAAAAATGGGGAGGGATATCTAAGCTGCGGAGGTACACCCCTAGAGCAATGAAGGATCCCAGCAACACAGGAACCTCCCCAATCCAGGGTTCCAGTGCCAGGAAGAGAAGTCCCCATAACTTCTGGCTGTGAAAACCAGCAGAGATTATGGCTGAGTGAGACAGAGGGTGGCTGCACTTCCAGGCACACCCCTTAAAGGGCCCATGCACAAACTTACTCACTAATGGATTCACTTGATCTGAGCTCCAGTGGTGGTACAGGAGCTCAAAAGGCACTAAGGACTTATGGGGAGAAACTGCATTGTCTGGCACAGGGCAAAGGCTTAAGGAGCACCTTTCTCCTAGATGGAGAAAATGGCAAAAGCCATTGTTTCTTTGTTGAGCCCTCCCCTCTCCCGGTGTGCGGAGGCAGGCAGGTGCCATATTTTGAGTCTCCATCAACCTAGCTAATACTACTTGCCCCCCCCAGTGATTCTCTGAGACACCACCCCACTCAACATACGGACCCACCCAACCGATTTCCAGAGGCTTTTTGAAACAAACAGCCTGTGTTGGTTCATGCCGAAGACTTTCCTAAAATATCTCAGATGTTCACAAAACCCAAACAAGCAGTATCTGGTATCAGCATGTTCCATACCTCTAGCTGAGCAACCCTAAGCCTAGCACTAGTGACAGCTGGCCAAGGTTTGTAGTTTAGATTCTCCAGGTACCACCAAGACCAACACAGGTGGCGGCCATCTACAGATTGCTTTCTGGCTCATACCAGATGGCCCAGGGCAGGGCATAGACTGCAGCTCAGATTGGCCTCTGGTCAGGGTCCTCCCAGCAGGCCCCAGGGCTGACACACCATGTGGCCAGCTTCAGACCAAGACATAGAATCACCTGGATGCCTCTAAGGACAGCACACCCAAAGGGAAGGAATGGGCAGAAGCCATGCTAAAGCGAATCCTGCTTCCTAGGGTCAGCCCCTGAACAACAGCTCCTCCACTGTAGTCACAACCGGTCCTCACAAGCAATCACCCTCAGGGTCAATCTTTCTCACTGACATGCAAACAGCAACCAAGGCTTAACTACAACAGGAGGGCACACACAACCCACACAAGCAATATACCTGGTGCACCCGGCTAGGGTGACCAGGGGGACTGTGCTACTTGGACTCACAGGACACCTACTATATAAGGCCACTCTACTAAGACTGGGAGGCATAGCCTACCTAATACATAGAAACAAACACAGAGAAGCAGCCAAAGAAACATGTCTCCCCCCTGCAAAACAAAAACAAAAAACCAGAAAATATCTTCAGAAAAAGAACTAAACAAAATGGATACAAGCAATCTACTAGATGCAGAGTTCAAAACACTGGTTATAAAGATGCTCAGTGATCTCAGGGAAAACTTGAACAAAGAGATAGGAAACAGAAAAATGGATACAGAAAACGTAAAAAGAGCCAGTCAGAAATAAAGAATACAAAAACTGAAATGAAGACTACTTTAAAGGGAATGAATCAACAGTAGATAAAATGAAGCAGAGGGTCAAATCAGTGATTTAGAAAATAAGATAGCAGAAAATACCCAAATAAAATAGGGAGAGAAAAAAAGAATCCAAAAATATGAGGATAGTTTAAGGGGCCGATGGGACAACATCAAGCATACCAACATTTGCATCATAGTGGTACCAGCAGAAGAGAGAGGGAAAGGAATTGAAAACCTATGCACTAATGACAGCAAACTTTCCTAACCTGGTAAAGGAAACAGACATTCAAGCCCAGAAAGTGCAGAGAGTCCCCCCAAAAATGAAGTGGCCTACACAAAGACACATCATAATTAAAATGTCAAAGCTTAAAGACAGAATCCTAAAAGCAGCAAGAGAAAAGCAGTTAGTTGCCTACAAGGGAGCTCCCATAAGACTATTTCTCAACAGATATTTTGCAGGCTAGAAGGAATTGGCAGGAAATATTTGAAGTGATGAAAAGCATGGACCTACAACCACCTGATTTTTCTACAAAAATTGTGCAGGCCAGAAGGAATTTTCAGAAAATATTAAAAGTGAAGGAAAGCTTGGACCAACAACCAAGATTATACGACCCAGCAAAGCTATCATTTAGAATTGAAAAACAGATCAAGAGCTCTCCAGACAAGAAAAAACTAAAGGAGTTCATCATCACCAAAACAATATTACAAGGAATGTTAGAGAGACTTCTTTAAGATGAAAAAAAAAAATCAAAAATATGGATAATAAAATGGCAATAACTACATAGGTACCAACAATTACTTTCAATATAAATGTATTAAATGCTCCAATCAAAAGATAGGGTGGCTGAAAGCCTAAGAAAACAAAACCCACTTATGCTCTCTACAAGAGACTCACTTCAGATTGATAGACACACACAGGCTCAAAGTAAAGGGAGGGAAAAAGATATTTCATGAAAATGAAAACAAACAAAAAGCTAGGGTAGCAATACTTATACCAGACAAAATAGACTTTAAAGCAAAGGCTATAAGAAGAAACAAAAAGGACCCAGTAATCCTACTTTTGATTATTTATATATATTTAAAAAAAAACCAAAACGGTAATTCAAGAGGACGTGTGCATCCTTGTGTTCATTGTAGCATTGTTTCCGATGGCCAAGGTGCACAGACAACCTGGGTGTCCACTGATAGATGAATGGATAAAGAGGAGCTGCTACATATATACAACAGAATATTGCTCAGCCATGGAAGGGAATGGGATTTTGCCATCATTGCAACATAGATGGACCTGGAAAGTATTGTGCTGAGTGGAGTATGTCAGAGAGAAAAGGAAAAACGCAATGTGATTTCACTTACATGTGGAATCTAAAGAACAAAATAAACAAACAAAACAGAAACAAAATCATAGATACAGAGAACACTTTATGGTTGCCAGGTGGGAGAGGGGTTGGAGTTATGTATCAAAAAGGAGAGGGGAATAAAATACAAATTGGTGGTTATACAGTAGTTAAGAGGATATAGGGTATAACATAAGTACTATAGTCAATAATATTGTAATAATTATGTATTGTGTCAGATGGGTACTATATTTATTGGGGTGATAGATGGGAGGGGGCATTGGGGACAGGGTGAAAAAGATGAAGGGATTAAGAAGTACAAATTGGTAGTTACAAAATAGTCATGGGTATGTAAAGTAAAGCATAGGGAATATAGTCAATAATAGGGTGATAACTATGTATAGTGCCAGAAGGGTACTAGACTAATCAGGGGGATCACTTCTTTAATGATATAAATGTCTAACTGCTATGCTGTATACCTCAAATTAATATAAAATACTGAATGTCAACTGTAATTGAAAAGTTAAAAATGGGGGGGGTGAAGGGACATTAGAGGTTCAAAAAATATGTCTCCAACAACTATTTCAATATCATTTCTCCATTTACCCCTCTAGCTAGGATATATACATTCTTATTCTCTCTCTCTGTCTCTCTCTGTCTCTCTCTGTCTCTCTCTCTCTCTCTCTGTCTCTCTCTGTCTCTCTCTGTCTCTCTCTCTCTCTCACACACACACACACACACACACACACACACACACACACACTCCTGACTTCTAGATATCAGTCACTTGAAATGTGGCTAGTCCAAATTGAGATGTTCTGTAAGTGTAAAATATATATCTGATTTGATCTTTAATATCAAATACTTCATATTTAAGTATGAAAAACAACATAAATATTTCATATGTATTGAATTAAATAAAATACATTATTATGAATTACACCTGTTTCTGATTACTTTTTAATATGGCTATTAGAAAGTTTTAACTTACATATTTATACTTATATTGGACAATAATGTTTTAGGTGTATCGAACTTGACATCATAATTCAGATACCCAGGCTCTTTCATAACTCTGAATCTCTACATATATTATTTTCTTTTACTGCAAAGCCCTTCTGTTTATCCTATTCCTCTTCTTCTGGCAAATGTCTCCACTCCTTCTTTAATGAGAATGTTTAAAAATCAACTTTTCTGAAGGAGCCTCATCAAAAAATTCTGTGCATCATTGTCTGTGTTTCTACCATAACTAATATATTATCAACTAATACATTTGTTTATAAATCTGTCTCTCAAACTCTGAAAGTCAAATAGAGTAAATTATCATTTACCTTCAATCACTGTACCCATATACAGACACTTAATATATTTTTAAAGAGTGAACGAGCCCTTAATTTCTCTAGGTCTTAGCTTCCTTACTATATGACAGTACTTGTCTTGCCTCCTTCACAAAAAGCTTTAGGAACATAGACCTGCTACCATATTTTAAATATTTTTTAATTATGAAAACTACACATTGCTGCTGCTTTCCTTTTTATGATATCTATATACATGCATCAGTTCTTGGTTTCTACAATCACAATAATAATACTTATTTTTTAAGCCAAATTTTATTATACAATCAAAATATTTCACAAGATTGCAATTTATTCTTGAAAGTATATTTTTCCAATGTACTGTTGGGACAAAAAAAAAAGTGAATAAGCCATCTATTAATTAAAACTAACCACAAGTATCTACTTCTCATTAAAAATTCTCTAAACATTCTGCAAACATTCATTAATGGTTCTGCAATACATGTATAGTGATGATTAGAATCATACAATGACAGCATTGTGGAGATATAAGAGAGATTAGGGATCCTAGTCCATACCCTTGTGTTTTAGACATTTAATCAAGGCCTTTGTTGTGATTCCCAGGCAGCAGACAAACTAGCAACTACAATCAACCAGCTAACTGGAGCAACTAGCACAGACGTCCTCGAGGATTAAGAGTAGATAAATGTTGTGTCTTCTTCTTTTCATGAATACATGAAAATTACAACTAAATTATTAAACAATCAACCCTGGATAACCATTTGAATTCTAGATGAACAAAAGTTTTATAACTAAGGATATAAAGGAGAAGCTACATTGAGACTGGTAAGAGAGGCAGAGATGCAGAACAAACTGGCTCCAAACCTCCATGTGGCAATTGAGAATTGGGAGGGATATTTTGGCTTGGCTGCAGAGGTTCCCCCTGGAGGAGCGAGGAAGCCCAACCCCACACCAGGCTCCCCAGCCCAGGGTACTGGTGCTGGGAAGAGGAACTACCACAATTATCTGGCTGTGAAAAACAGTGGGGATTCTGAGTATCTGGGTGGAACTTACAGGGCTATGGAGAACCTGGAAATCCTCTTAAACAGCCTGCACACATAAACTCACTCACTTGCAGGATCTGGAAAAGGGATGGTGACTGGAGGGGCATCAGAGACATATGGGGAGAGATTGAAATGTGTGGCTTCAAGTGAGGACTGGAGGACAGTCACCATTTTCCCTGGGTGGGGACCTCCTCCAGAGCGGCCCCCAGGTGGGTGCCATTTTTCCTGTATTAAGTCCATCCCCAATGCCCATAGCCAAATATGTATCTGAACTGGTCTGGTGAGCTCCACTGATCTACCCTGCTGCCTCCCTGGAGCCCTACCCTACCCAACTCCCCCAATACCAGAGGCACTTTCTCAGAGAGCAGCCAGCCCCACCTGCGTTGCACTCTTTCTTCAAAAACTATCATAGTCCACTGGCCCTAGGCAGATGGTGACTGGTCTCAGCATGCTCTGAGACTTTATCTGAGTAGCTCCAGGCTCAGCACTGGCACCAAACCAAAACCTACATTAATGTGGTGAATACAACTTGTGCCACTCTGATGACTCATTGAGACCCCGCCTCACAAAATTTGTGTACCGCACGAGGCTTTATCAGTGGCTGAACCTAAAGGGAGACAAAAAGTGGCAGCAGGCCTCAGGGTGTCCTGGCTTTTTACAGAGCTACCCCAGGCCCGGTACTGGTGGCAGCCATCTTCAGTTCTCAGCATGGCCTCTCCAAAGTGCCTCCAGGTTCATCACAGGGAGTGACCAACCATAGGTGCTCTGCTCCTACCAGGTAGTCCCCAGCCAGTCACAGGCAGTGGGTAACCTGGCTATAGACCAGAGCCCCTCCCAAGAGACTGCAGCATCAACATACTTAGAGGTTGGCCTCAGACCACAGCAGAGTACTACCCAATTAGCTGCACAAACAACACACACAAAGGGCAGTTTCAATAGGCACCAAAGCCCATGGAGGCAAATCCCACTTAGTGGGGTAAACCTCCTACACAGCAGCCCATAAGCTGTGCATGTGACCAAACCCCATAGCCAGTCAGCCTAAAGGTCAATCCCACCTACTGACATCCAGGAGCAATCAAGGCTAAACTATAACAGGAAGGCACACACAACCCACGCAAGGGTCACTCCTGGAGAACCTTGCTCAAGTGACCAGGGAAATTGTGCCAGGGCACTACATGGCACCTTCTGCATAAAGTCACACAGCCAAGATTGAAAGATGTACCAGATCTACCTAATACATAGAAATATATATAGCGTTAGCCAAAATGAGTAAACAAAAAAAAATACATCCCAAATAAAGAACAGGAGAAAACTCCAGAAAAAGAACTAAATAAAATGGAGATGGAGGCAAGCAACCTATCAGAGATACAGAGTTCAAAAAAATGGTTATAAGGATGCTCAAGTAACCTAGTGAGAAGTTCAATAAAGAGACAGCAAGCATTAAAAAAAAAGACACAGAAACCATAAAAAAGAACCAGTGAGAAGTGAAGAATATGACACCTGAAATTAAGAATGTACTAGAAGGAATCACCAGCAGACTAGATGAAGAAGAGGACTGAATCAACGATTTAGAAGACAAGGTAGCAGAAAACACCCAATTGAAACAGGAAAAAGAAAAAAGAATTTTAAAAAAATGAGGATTTTTAAAAAATGATGAGACCTTTAGGTCTCATCAAGCATAACAACATTCCCATCATAAGTGTACCAGAAGGAGAAGAGAGAAAGCAAGGGATTGAGAACCTATTTGATGAAATAATGATGGAAAATTTTCCTAACCTGGTGAAGGAAGTAGACATACAAGTCCAGAAAGTGCAGAGTGTTTCTAATAGGATGAACCAAAATAGGCCCACATCTAGAAACTTTGTAATTAAAATGGCAAAAGTTAAAGACAAAGAGGAATCCTAAAAACAGCAAGAGAAAGGCAATTAATAACTTATAAGAGAGCTCCCATAAGACTGCCAGCTGATTTCTCAACAGAAATTTTGTAGGCCAGAAGGGACCGGCAGGAAGTATTCAAAGTGATGAAAAGCAACGACCTACAATCAAGAATACTCTGTCCAGCTAGGCTATCATTTAAAATTGAAGGACAGATAAAGAGCTTCACAAGCAAGAAAAAACTAAAGGAGTTCATTACCACCAAACCAGTAATACAAAGAATGTTAGAGGGACTTCTTTAAGATGGATAAAAAACAAAATTATGAATAATAAAATAATAATAACGACATAACTATCAACAATTACTTTCAATGTAAATGGATTAAATGATCTCATCAAAAGGTATAGGAGGGCTGAATGGATAAGAAAACAAGACCCTTACATATGCTGCCTATAGGAGACTCACTTCAGGTTGAAAGACACACAGACAGAAAATGAAGGAATGAAAAAAGATATTTCATGAAAATGGATATGAAGAAAAACAAAAAAAGCGGGGGTAGTAATACTTATACCAGAGAAAATAGACTTTAAAAAAAGTCTATAAGAGAAATAAAGAAGGAACCAGTAATCCCACTTCTGGGTATTTAAGAAACTAAAAGAAATTCAAAATACTACTTTGTGGAAATGGGTGCATCTGTATGTTCATTGCAGCACTATTTACTATGGCCAAGATGTGGAGGCAGCCTGGGTTGATGGGTGAATGGATAAGGAGGAGGTGGTACATATATACTATGGAATATTGCTCGGCCATGGGAGGGAATGGGTTTTTGCCACCTATGGTGGCATGAATGGATCTGGAGGGTATTGTGCTGACAAAGACAGATGCAATGTGATTTTGATTAAATATGGAATCTAAGAACAAAGTTAATAAACAAACCAAGAAACAAACTCATAGATACAGGGAACATTTTGATGGCTGCCAAATGGGAGGGGCTTATGGGTGTGGGTAGAGAAGGAGGAGGGATTAAGAAGTACAAGTCTGAGACCACTTCATGGATGGAGTAGAGGCTTGATCACTGCACTGTATACCTGAAACTCATGTTGTATAATATTGTATGCCAACTGTAATTGAATATATAGATAGTCATGGGATGTGGATTATACGGTGGAACGGAGTCAAAGGAATTGTAATAGACAGTATGATATGGGGGGGAGGAGTGGGGGGAGAATTGGGGGAGGGGGTTGTCACTTTGAGGGGTAAAAAGTATAACTATTGCACTGTGTTGTACACCTGAAACTAATTAAAATTTTTAAAAAAAGGAAGTACAAGTCGGTTGTTACAAAGTAATCATGGGGATGTAGGGTATAACATACGGAATATAGTCAATAATGTTGTAATAACTATGTATGGGTCAGATCGGTACTGGATTTGATGGGGTGATAGATGGGAGGGGTATGGGTGGTAAAGTGAAAAAGGTGAAGAGATTAAAAAGTTCCAATTGGTAGCTACAGAATAGTCATAGGAATACAAAGTAAAGCATAGGGAATATAGTCAATAATATGGTAATAACTGTGTACAGTGCCAGGTGGGTACTAGACTAGTCAGGGGGATCAACTTAAATTATATAAATGTCAAACCACTATGCTGTACACCTGAAATCAATATAAAATAATATTGAATGTAATTAATATTTAAAAGGGGAGAGGGGAATAAGAGGTCCAAATTTCCAGGTATAAAACAAATAAGACATGCAATGTAATGTAGAGCATAGGGAATATAGTCAATAATATTGTGATAGCGTGGTATGGTGTCTGATGGTTGCTGAACTTACCATGGTGATCACTTCTTTAGGTATATAAATGTTGAATAACTATGGTGCACAACTGAAACTAATATCATATTATATGTTAGCTAAAATCTTTTAAAATATTTAAAAACCTTGAAAATTATTGATGTAATTCTAGGCTAGATGCATAATTATATGTCTCTTCAATGGAACACTATAAGCATCTTTTATTATTATTGTTTTTAGAAAGATACATTAACCCAGCTATGATGCTTTCATTAATAGTAGAAAATAATAATTATTACTATGAGTCCATATTTGGAGAGTTAACAAAATGTAACAAAATATTGCTAAATCACATTTCACTTAAAAACACTGCAAAATATAATATGTAATTTAGAAACCTGGATTATAAATCTGATATATGATGTGTACATTCCTAACAAGAAATAGAGATTTATAATAAAAATTAAAATAGTAGAGTATGCAGACAGAATAAGGCTACATAGAAGCCAATAATTGAGGACAACTTGAAGAAATTATCTCTTAATTCACAAATTTGGAGTGACCATACATGAAAAAATTCCTTCTAGGCCTGGAGTCAGTCAAAATAAGGATGACCAAAGGTACCAGTTGATTTGTATAAAAAGACTAAAAACACTAGCCCTCCTCAGTGTGAAAAGACATAGGCCAAAAGTAGAAATATTTTGGTATATAAAATCAAGAAGAGTTTGGATAAAATTAATACAGATTTACTACCAAATCCTCTCATACTGGTACCAGGCGATAGCCTAGTAGCTCAGAGCTAATTTGGGGAAAATCAAAATGTACAATTTTAACAGTTAGTGATAAACATCTAAAAAAAGAGAGCATTGAATAAAATCGTGAATGACACAGCCATCGGAAGCTGAGCCCTTTTCAATCTACCACAAAGCAATCGCACCATACTGACCCAAGTAAAGTTCCCTATGGAATCACCAGGAGGTTTACTAATCTGAAAGATTGTTAATCTGCCATAGCTTGGAAATACAATGCCCCTTTACAGTCATTTCAGTCAAATAAAACTAAGCAAGCTACAGTACTATTTTTCTATAGTCTGCAAAGGAAACAAATAATTCTATGGTTATCAACAAAGACAAATAGCATTATTCATTTCCTCTTTATTAATTATAAAGGATGTTTTGTTTTGGGTCATAACTTCATCTCTCCATTCATTTAACAAAAAGTTATAGAGCACATACTAAGCACTGAAGACATGAATGTATAGGATAACATCCACACCCTCAAAGAGCTGCCAAGTATAATAGGGACACAGATAAAGTACTAGTCTCTATAACTGAGGTAGTTACAAGGTTCTGCGAGAGCAGAGGGAATGAGGGGATTAGGAGGACACATGCTTGAGCTGAGATGTGAAGGGTACGCGGGAATTTACTGGTGGGCAAGGAAGAAGATGGGAGTGGCAGTGAAGAAAAGGTAACCTAACAGAGGAAACAACCCATGCAAACACACAGCGGCTTTACAAAACACGGCCTCTGGAGAAAACAGAAAGTAGCTCGATGGTAAGTGGGGGTAAATGGTGGAAGATATGCAACAACAGGAAGAAATTATTCTCCAAGGTTGCACTGAAAGGATCTAGTGTGTGAAACTACACCATATATAGTACAAAATGCCCTAAGGTGTTGTAACAGGAGATACAATGAACGTTTACCACCCTCGTGCATCCAGGAATGAAAGAGAGAAAAGTTTCTTTCTGACCTTTACTACCCCGTCGTCTCCCTAGCACGGAGAAGTCACCCAGATGCCACAACAGGACAAGGACAGCATATGAAGTACCTCGAAATCTCCAAACACCCTATACTTACTATACATCTGGTTATTCCTTGGAATTTTCATAGAGGGAAAAATAACCCATGCTTACAGATATTTAGTCAAGCAATTCATTTACAAAGATACTCAAGGTCTTCTGTTTAAAATTCCTAAAATAGTAATAAACCAATGACAGAAAAATACAAATGTAGCACACCCTTGAGCAATTATAGGACATTTGAAATGTTCAAAAACTTAAACTGTGCAACATTTTAAAAAAATACTCTTTATTCTTATACACAAAAGGTTGAAGTCATTGTTCCATTACTTGAATTCAAACTGGAAATATGGAAATGTTAAATGTTATACTTTTCAAAATGTTAAACAACTATTTTTAAAACCCATGCTGTATCATGCCTTTGAATTCAGAAACGTATATATTCAAAGGCAACTTTGGAGCACTATTTGAAAAAGATTTGCTTTTCATATATTGTCTTCACAGTCCAGATTATCTTTTTCACAAAAAGAGATAAAATTCTTTATGCAATGTCATTTTCCTTCTTTTCTACTTAAATCTGAAAGCAAACTAAAGCAAAACCAACTTTTCTCCTCCTGTGAGTAATATTCTCTCTAATAATAGCTTTATATTTTGAGGAAACAAAGCAAAACCCTTTGCTTCTATTTCTAAATATTTTTCCTAAATATTAATGTTTGAAAATGTCTCAGGCTATGATAGAAAGGCCAGAATGAACAGGCTAAGTGAAGTGGAAAAGAACACAATGAAAAGAGAATGTGCTGAGAAACAGAAGGAATAAGATTTAGGAATTGAAATTCTTACTTTTTATTATGTTACTTTTTCTTCTTAAGATTAAATATACTACTTACATGAAAACTTAAATATTGCTTCTAAACCTTCCATTGCTCAACAAAATTTAGTGACATAAGTTTAACTTTTAATCTTCTGTCTACAGCATGTAACAGATAAAAAGACCAGAAATGCTAAATCCTAGCACAGACCTAGGCACACTGAAGTTCACTTCCCAAATCCTGCTAACACTCCTGGATTTATAATAATTAGCCCTTAACTACCTTAAGGAAGATTTGCTTCCTTATTAAATTCAAAGTTCAAATAATACTGAGATTCTATTTTCCATAGCTTATATTCCACTTATTCATTCAGTTGTTCAAGAAAGCTAATTGAGAACTTGCAATGCACCAGAAACTGCAAGAATTTGGAGAAGATACAAAAATAAGCAATACTCAGTTCCTACTACTCAATATCTATATTCTTTTTTTCTTACTAAGCAAACCCGTTTTGTTTGGACTGCAAAGAGTCTAGCCCCATTAATATAAGTCAGTTGTTGTCAACATGGATCGTACTACCCCAGGAGGCATTTTGGATGGAGGTGGGGGGCATTTTTGGGTTCTCATAAGAGTATGTGGGTCGTACCAGTAATTAGTTAGTAGGTGCCAGGGACCCTAGCCATACTGCTACATAGAAGACAAACCTGTATACAAATAGCTCTCCTACATTCCATACTGATTTTTTAAATATGAAAAACCTATTATCTGAGCTTTCTATTGTACAGAAAAATATATACAAAAATGGGTTTGTACAGCTTTAATGTATGTTGACTTTTTAAAGAAACAACTACCATGTATACCCAGGAAGGACTATGCTATAATTTTGTTCAGAACTTTACCATATGCTGGTCATCATTTCAGTAAAACACTGATGACCATGCAGCTTCTGGTACCGGAAACACCATCACCACACCCTCGGGCCAGTCTGCATTTGTTGTGTCACGTTCACCATGCAAGCACCTGAGTACTTCCTTATGTCGTCTAGTGCAGTCATGCCTTGGAATTTACACTTTGAAATACTTTGTTACAAATTACTTTCCTTTAATGTCTCCTTTAGATTCCAATTAGGATAGCAGACTGATTTATTTGAATATATACACATCAACAGATTATCTATAATGCTTAATTCAGGATAATAAAGCAGCCATTAAAAATTTTTTTTTAAAGAGTCATTGCATCTAATAGGAGGGGGAACTAGTGATTTTAGGGAATTTAACAATTCTCTTCCTTACTCTTCCAGCCAATCTTCCAGACAGGGGATGCCCTGTAACACAGTTCTACCCAAAGAGATCCAAACAGAAGCAGCTGAGGAGAACGTGGTCAAAATTCTAGAGCTGATCAGCTACTTTGTAACCACAAGGGCAATCCAAGAGAACTGGTCCTGACATCACTGAGCAGCTGAACCAATGCCAGCACCACCAAATTGTCTGATATGTGAGAAAAATCAACTCCATTTGTTTCAGTCACTATTTGTTGGATTTTCTGTTCTTTGCAGCTGTGAATACATTTCCAACTGATTTACTACTTTAGGGGCTTCTCAGGGATCCATAATTAAATATATTGTTTATACTAATTAACACCATAAGCAAGGCCTAGGATTTGGGATAAGGCGTACCTAGATTTCCCACATGCACTGAAATTCTAAATATCCAACATTAAACTCAAAATCTTCCTTTCAAACCTGCTTTTCCTTTTTCCCCCATTCCCACCCTTCCACCCCCCATAAGTTAGAAATTGCAGTGTGTTATTGAATTCTTTCATCTCCCTCAGGGAGAACAGGTGAGCAGCTGGCAAATCGTGCCTGTAATTTCACCTCCAAATTCTTTCTTGACTAACTTCCCTCCTCTCCACCCTTATCATGACTTCCCTAGCTCAGAACTTCATTATCCTTCATTTGAAACATTCCCTCACACATATCCTGCCCTAAACTCAGATCCACTTCCAATCCATCTTCCAAATTGCCTCCAGATTATCTTAAACCCAAAAAGAATGACTTATTTGCCTAAAACATGTTTCCTCACCATTACTGTCAGTGTTATGGGTTTGGCTTTACATTGCAGCCCCAACAAGGTGTTTTTCAGTCCTTGAAGTTATAGAACACTTCTACCTCTCTAATTTTGCTCATGCTGTTCCCTCTGCCAAAAATGCCCTTTCATTCTTTTTCCATTCAGAGAAGTCGAAATCATGATGTAAGGTCCAGTCCATTGGTCTCCAACTCCTACGCAGAACTATTTGCTGCCTTTTCAACAGCGTACCATATACTACATGCTTTTGTGTCTGTCACCCAGCTATCCATCACTTGATAGAGATAATATTTTACTTGTATAAAATTCAACAAACATGTTCTCTACAAGGAATGTGTTTTGTTCTGTATGCTAAGCAAATAGCACAATACCTATCAATAAATATTTATAGAATAAATGAATTAATTCATCAAACAAGTAGTTCCATTTCACAACAGAGGTATATGGCGCTGATTCATCACTTGAATGATTACTTCTGCTGCATCAGACATTAGTTGCTCCTTTATCCTACAGCATATTCACAAGACCTTTTCATAAGGAAATCAAGAGACCTAGGACTTGGTCCTGACTCTCCCTCTCCAGATGCATGATCTTGAACAATTCATTTGAAGTCTCTCTTTGTGTGTAAAATAAGGGGTTGCATTTCAGCTCTTACATTCTACTATGGATTTTCTTAAATATTTAATATTAGTCACACTGTTCTTTATACTCCTTGTTAACACCTGACTTATCATCTTATACCAAACTCTTAATTGGTTCATATATAAAAACTACTACACAATCTATCATTTTATCTCTTCCTATAAGCCAACTGAAATTGAACTCACAAAGGTCATAAAGGATGCCTTGATTCTAAATCCAGTAAAAACATTTCACTTCCTATCATACTTGACATCTCAAACATTTAACATTATGGACAGTCTCTCCTGGTCCAAACATTCTTCTTTCTACATAGCTGCTCTCCTTCCCAATCTTTTTTGTAGGGTCCATTTCCACCACCTACCCTTTAAAGTTTACTATTTCCTAGGGCTCTCTCCTTGACTGTCTTCTCCTACTACTCTTACACATTCTAACTGGCAATGTCATTCACCCAAGGCTTCATTTACCATTTACAGCATGAGCTCACCTGCAGAGCAGGGGTCGGCAAACTTTTGAGACGGAAGAGCCACCACAGGTCAGCAAACTGCGGCTCGTGAGCCACAGGCTCTGAAGTAAAATTGAAAATGAAAATGAAACTATCATAGTTTCATTTATAAAATTGTTAAAGGATATTAGTCACATAATTGTGATTATGTAAAAATATAGTTAAGGCTCTCAAATAATTTTTAAATTATTGTAACCGACAGGATTGGCTCTTTCAGGGGTCGGCAAATTTTTGAGACCGACTATACCCAGAGAGCCACATGTGGCTCTCGAGCAGCATTTTGCCAACTCCTGATCTAGAGGTTAAAACAGGCTCTCTTAGTTTGGATGCCCACAGACATCTCAAACTCAAAACATCCAAACTCTTCTCATGACTGTTCCCCCAAAGTCCGCTCTTCTCCCTGAACTCCTCACTCTTGGCGTGTAGTATTTGCACCACCCCATCAGCCTGACCATTTGGGACATCTCACTCTCTTTTAACCCTTCTGCCACTTAATCAGTAAATACTATCAAACTTAATTCCTAAAAATCCCTCAAACCTACCTTTCCCCTCAAAATCTTCTTGGTTTCTGGCCATATTACCTTAACCTGAATTACCACAGCAATCTCCTAATTGATCTCCCTGTCTCCAGCCTTGTCTTCTCTTATATATTCTTTTTGCTGCAGTGATTATCTTTCTTTAAAATATTTATATTCAAAATGTCAGTCTCTCCCACTGAACAGCAGACATGGGCAAGGATTGTGTAGAATCCATCTATAAAATCCTAGGATCTAGTTTGAACCTCTAGGACCTAGCATTGATCCAGCATTTAGTAGGTACTCAATGAACATAGGCAGAAAATATAGGAGGTGATTCCTGAATTAGTTTTGGAAGACTCCAAGAGCTAGCAGGCACATGGGTTGGGGAGGAAGAATAAATGAACATTTCAGACTAAAGAGTAACTCTTCTCTATATATAATTGAAAGAAAGGTGCTGAATACATTACATGTGCTTAGCCAACATATGCTGTCTTGAGCTGAACTTTTCTGTGTAAGTAGATTAATTCCAAGATATAGGACCATTTTTCCTAATGGCATTCATGTCCTCCTTGCCACCTGTTTTCTCCAGGTTCTTTTCCTAAGAGCCATGAAAAGGAGGCTTTATTTCAAATGTCTCTGCCACTTAACATGTCACCCTGAATAAGGTATGGGCATTGTAGGGACAAGAGAGGATGACTGAAGGGGGAGAAATCCTAACAGCTGGGAAACAAGCCAGTTCATGATTGTCCCCATTCTTCCCTCACTGGCTCTGGGAGTTCACACAGTTACAACAGGTTAGCGAGGTGGTAAGAGCAGGGCAAATGGGACACTGACTGGCAGCCCCTTTCCCAGAGGGAATCCCAGGAGCTCTGGGTTGGGAGGTGTGGGTATGACAACCTGCTGGGAACGGTCCACCAGTTGACCCCTTTCCTCACACTGATTCATTCATGGTCTCACTCTATAGATGTCAACTGACCTTCACTTTCTTATCCCTCCTTATCCCATCAGCTAGTGCCTGACTCATTGTGTGTCCCTGACATTTTACTGTTTAGCAGTTATGAGTTTGCTTCCTAAGAAAATTAATTGGGCTTACTTTACTAATCTTTTTTTCTGGATTTCTTTTTATCCCTTTCAAGTTTCTTGAGTGTATATAACAACAAAATCTAAATTCTTACTGTTCAAAAGTAGACATCTTTCTCCTACAGCTGATTGTAACTAACTTTTGACCTGTATCGTGACAGAACAGAGAGAAATAAATATGAAACTCCCTTACATGGTGTTCAAGTGAAATAATAAGATTTAAATTTCAATAAATGAAATCAACTATGAACCCTAGGACAAACTTTGTATTTCTGGCTTGCAAAATCTGCACTGAAATTCAAACAGGATATTACACAGCTCTCAGTCCCTTGGTTAGCTAAGGATGCCAGGCTGACCATGAGGATGGATGACCTTGAGAACAGGGGTCTATGATCTGTGACTTTGTCACATGGCCACACACCTGCAGTCAGCAGCTATGCCAAGCTCATCTAGTCAGTAAAAACACAGATAAATCATGAAGAATGCAGTTTACACTCTTTGGGCTAAATACAAAGTGGATAACCCTGGATACGAGCAATTCTGAGGTCCTACAATCTGAGAGAACTGAAAAAGGGGATGAAAGAAAATGGGATTGTAGCCTCGTAAAGTCCTAGTTTTCTGGGACTTGGACCCCCAACATAAAAGTAATAGGAAATGCTTTATTTCTGTCAGTAAAACCAGTGAAGCATTTGTCTTCAATCTGGTGATATTAAAAAGCTATTACAAGGCACAGCAGCCTCTTCCAGAGGCAGGGGAGAGAATATGGCCTTCCTTGAATCAGACAAAGTGCAGAAGCCTTCCAGAGATTCGGCTGCAGAAAACTATAAAGCTAGAGATATATAGATTTAATTACCATTCACCAATATAGAGTTACAGTAAGCTGACTGTACTAATGTGTTTTTATTGCTAACCAGCGTGCTTCACCCATGTATCTTCCCATGAACTGGTTAATAACAAATTCCAAGGAATACTCTGGTAGAGATATTTGTAATTTCCTTTGGAACGTGCCTTTCAGTTCCCCTCACCTAAGCCAGGCTCCCCTGTACCATAAACACAAAAGCAGAAAGACCCTCAATGAATCTTGCTGCAAACACAGTTCTTGTTACAGCCCAAGCCAGGCAGGTCCTCACCAAGTGACTTACTGCAAAATTTGCTGTTAAACTTCTCAAACAGACATATATGAAAATGCTGCTTCACAAAACAGCTGTTAAGTTTCATGAACTTAAAAAGAAAATACCATCTAGCTACATACTGTTAACTCAAAAGAGACTCACCATTCAGCTTTAAAATCTGATATGCGGGGACACTTTTCCCCAGACCCTAACATTTGCTCTTTGCCACACAGCACCATTAGCAAACACAGGCTGAGAGCATACAGATGCTTACTTTGCAACAGCATGTGCTCCCTCCTTCTGCAATGGGAGCACGCAA
Source organism: Aselliscus stoliczkanus (assembly GCA_033961575.1). NCBI lineage: Eukaryota > Metazoa > Chordata > Mammalia > Chiroptera > Hipposideridae > Aselliscus > Aselliscus stoliczkanus. Next base: position 35,134,826 of record CM066731.1, read on the forward strand.
CATCTGTTGCTTCAGGCTCTTGCACAGGAAAAAGGGTTCCTCTCAAATGGTGTCAAGGGGAAATTAATGCACTGATTCCTCTCTGCCCCAGTAGTCAGACATTCATCAAAGGTAGCAAAAGAAAAGAGTCCAGCCAAATAGATTCATAGTAATGGAGCTAAAATAATTATTCAAAGTGCCGAATCAGTCAATGTAAAATAAAACCATTGTAGCACCAAATCAGTATACAGCCAGCAAAATAATCCTGGGGAGAAAGAACAATCATAAAACAAGTTTTCTAGGAAGTGGAGAAAGCAAGGTAATACAGCAGATGTTTGACAAGAGGAAATTGAAAAGGCAACTTAAAAAAATTAAAAAGGAATTAGGTAGACACTGGAGAGAGATGAATTTGGACTGTGGAACAAAGACCATGATGGAAAAATACATCCCAGTCCAGAGGTGAAAAGGGAGGAGAAAAGAACTATAAGAGTCATGGGAAACCAGCTGAGAGTGATTTTTCCTAATGAGCAATTTCTAAATCCAAAAACTAATTTTTAAAGAGAATCACATTAATCAGAAGATGAGGCATATAATTTAAAGGATTATAAAGACAGACTTCAAGAAAAAGATTCTTGGATCCCAGATAGAGACTGCAGAAGCAAAAAAGGAACTGAGATCTGGTTACATCAGGAAAGAGACAAAAAAGACTTCGGAGGAGGACAGAGAATCAAAGGCACCTGGGCTTATCTCAGTTTTTGTGATTTATTTCCTGATATCTCATTCAAAAGATGAAAAGCCAATAGCCAGGTCACTCAAGTCATTGTTATGGGAAATAAGGTGAGGAAACACCAAATTGGGAATAACCACCCCATAATTGCCTCGAGGTCTACTAAATCTGTGAAGGATCGGGCCTATTTCCTAAATGCAGTGCGTTTGATTTCGGTCCAGAAAATGCAGGAAATTGTACCCTTTGAAAACAGATGAGAAGTTTTGGATAACATCAGTTTCTACTGGAAAGCCCCTGGGAGTGAGTCGGCAACTCACAGCCTGCACAACAATGTCTGATACATTTAGTAGCAGATGAGGGGAAGTTTGTTGTGACAGCTGTACAGAAAAAAAACTCTGAAGGTTAGGTTGATTTGCAACATGAGAAGGTGATTTGGGTTTGGAAAACGGCAAATTTGTCTCAAGAAGGGAAGGAAGAGTGCACAGAAAAATGAACCAAAGGAAACGCAGAAGGGTCAAAAGCAAAGTGCACCTAGCTTGTTGCAGTTCTCTGCATTGCTTTCCTGCGTCGAAAATGCCTGCCAACCAGTCAGAACATCCCCGAAGACCAGTCAGAATGTCCCCAAAAGCAATCAGAATGTCTCCCAAAAGCAGTTGCACCATTCACTTTTATAGCAGTGAAGGCCTGGCCCAAAGTAGGGAGACAGTATTACTTGCAAGATACAGATAAACTTGAGTTGTACTTGAAGGTGATTTTCCTCTATTTGTCCTCTTCCCTACACTAGATTACTAAGGCAGTCTCTCACTGCAACACACACACACACACACACACACGCATGTGCATGCGTGCAAGACAGCAGATGATAGCTGCTGACTGCCCCTCCCCACACACACACACACACACTCAGGGCCACTGGTGTTCTGCTCAACACAGCCCCACGGGGATGCATTTGTTTCCCATCTGTCTCTGCCTCTACGACTTGCTCAGAGGCTGGCCACTTTCCCCAGCAAGGTGTCACAGGCAGGGCATGAAAGACCTCATCTTACAGGAGCACGACCAGGAGCGGCTTCAGAGGGAGAAGACCTGAATGAAACGGAGGCAGGAAGATAAAACCAAGTGACAGAGATGGCAGTTGAAAACCCTCTAGACATTACCTCTGTGTAGTCCACTACAGAAGTCATTCCTCATTTGATCAGGAGGGAAAGAAAAAGTGAGGAAGAAAACCAATATGGACCTTTGCCCTAGCAAATGACTGGGCTTGTGCTCTCATATATATCCTCTAATTTAATCCTCATAGGCAACCATTTAGGGATATTATTACTGCCAAAATGGAGGCTCAGAGAATGTAAATAATTTGCTCCTTGTCACATAGGCAGGAGGCCTCCCTCCACTTCTTTATGAGGTAACTCTGGGCCTTTGAAAAGCCTTCCTGACCTGACCCTCATGGTTTGGGTTGGGTGATCCTATAGGACCCAGTATCACTCTAAGTACTTTCTCTGTAGTACATATCACTCTGCATTATAATTTCCTGTTTATCTCTCCATCTCCAGCTCTAGACTGAAGGCTCATTGAAGGCAGAGGCCATCTACGTCTTCAGTATCCCTCGGTATTTTAAACACAATACCTTGTCTACATGTGCTTGAGGAATGCTGGCCCAGAATTCTGTGCTGTCGCTGAATAATACTGTTTGGAATTTTAATTTAACCAAGTGCTTAGCAAAATGAAAAAGAGTAGCTATGAAGACTAAACATGTCCTACTTTCAAGCTCCTACTGTGTCGTCTCTATGGTACTAATGCTACTATGTGGAACATGGTTACGGATTGTAAAATAGGGTGTTTAAATGCAAGTAATTAGACAGCACTGTAGTACTTGCTAGTCCCAGGTTGAAAATGAATATTAGGTGGAAATGTTTATGTCTGACTATAGGTTTTCTCCAGGTTCTTTTCCATATAGTAATGAGAAACATTGGTAAGCCCTGATTTCACTCTTGGAATCCCACAGACACCAATTATTCACACTTAATGTCACAACTTTAAAATGTTTAAGATGCTCTGAACTTTGGTGGGTTCTTTCTTTTAGAGACTGGAACATAAAGAGAGCTAAATTACCTTAGCCCATGTTTTTGGAAGTCATTATAGTTTCTGTACCACAGAACCCATGCAATTGTTCCAGCAATCCTGTTCCAACGCCTGTTTCCAAAGAAGAAAATACATGACTTGACCACCGGGAATGCTTGTACTAAGTCCAAGTCCAAAGCAGGGTGATTCTACTGGGCTATCACCCCTAAAGCCCCATCAATTAGCAAAGTCTAATCAACCCAGAAAACCAGCAAAAAGAGGTCAGCCAAACAACGAAGTCCAGACTGCAGTAAATCTGCTTCTAGTTACTTTTCACTCTTGTTCCAAACACATCTACATACAGACAGACTTTAATAAAGGCATGTGCAAAAGTTGGTTTTACTGAATTCCACACCCAATGGGAGTAGCAAATCATGGACTTGAAAAAAGTAGTCTCTAGCCACCAGAGCCAAAGCTGAGCATGCATGTATTTCAAAGGTACTGAACTCTATGAAAAAACCTCACCTTTCTCAATTTGTCTGGGCATTGGTATGATTTCATACTGTATTTTAGGATTAACAACACTGTAAGATCTCTTCTCAGTCTCCTGACTACCTGGATTGGATATTTCATAAAGTAAACAGGAAAAATTGTCACTTGAATGCTATTGGGAATAATAAAAATTCTAATAGACCTGAAAGCTGATGGCTAATACTCTTGTTTTGTTTTGTTTTTTCACCTTACTCATTGATTCTTCATGCTATTAGTCTAAATGTTTTTAAACACATTTTATCATCTTTATTGAGGTATAATTAACATATAATAAAATGTACATATTTAAAATATACAATTTGATGTTTTGACATGTTTACACCCATGAGACCATCACTACAATTAAAATAATGAACATATTCATCACTCCCAAAAGTTTCTTCACACCCCTTTGTAATCCCTTACTCCTACCCCTGGAAACCTACTCATGGAAACCATTAATCTGCTTTCTGCTTTTATACATTAGTTCGCATGTCCTAGAATTTTATATAAATGGAATCATATAGTATGTATTCTTCTATCTGACTTCTATGGTCCAGCATAATTACTTTGAGATTCATCCATGTTGTAACATGTATCAACAGTTCATTCCTTTTTATTGCTGAGTAGTATTCCATTATATGGATATGCCACAGTTAATCTATCCATTCACCTGCTGATGGTTATTGAGGCTGTCTCCAGTTTGGGGCTATGACAAATAAAACTAACTATAAACATTTGTGTACAGTTTTTTATAAGGGCTTATACCTAGCAATAGAATGGCTATACCATAAGGTAAGTGTATGTTTAACTTTTGTAAAAACTGCCAAATTGTTTTCCAAAGTAGCTGCACCACTTTACATTCCCAGCAACAGTACATCAGAGTCCTGTTTTCTCCATATCCTCATCAACACTTGATACAGTCAGTTTTTTATTTTCCTAATACGTGTGTAATGGTGTCACAATATGGTTTTATTTTACACTTCTCTAATGACTGATGATGTTGAGTATATTTTCGTGTGCTTATTTATTACCCACATATCTTTTTTTGGTGAAGTATCTGTTCGAATCTTTTATCTGTTTTTTTATTGAGTTATTTGTCCATTGCTTAGATCCTAGAGTTCTTCATATATTCTGGATGTAAGTCCTAGATCAGATCTATGATTTGTATTCTCCCCATCTGTAGCTTGTCTTATCAGTCTCTTATGAATCCTGTGAAGAGCAGAAGGTTTTAATTTTGAAGAAATCCAATTTATCAGTTTTTTCCAAAACTTATTGTAAAGCTAAAGTGATTAAGACAGTATGGTATTGGAGTAAAGACAGAAAAAATAGATCAGTGGAAGAGAACAGAGTTCAGAAATCAACTCATAATTATATGGGCAGTGGCTTTTCAACAAAGGTACAAAAAACAATTCAGTGGAGAAAGGAGGTTCTTTTCACCACATGGCACTAAAACAAGGTCCATATGAAAAAAAAACAAAACAACAAAACAAAAACACTTTAATCCATATGTTATGAGTTCAATTATCTCTCCCCAAAATCCAGCTGAAGTCCTAACTCCCAGTATTTCAGAAAGTGACTGTTATTTTAGAGATGGAGTCTTTAAAGAGATAATTAAGTTAAAAAATAGATCATTAGGGTGGGTCCTAATCCAACATGGTGGGTGTCCTTATAAGAAAAGGAGATTAGGACACAGACATGCATGGAGGGAAGGTCACTTACGTGAAGTCACAAGAAAAAGACAGCCATTGTCAAGCCAATGAAAAAAGCCTCTGAAAAAAACAACCCTGTCAATACCCCAACCTTGGACCTCTAGCCTCCATAATTATGAGAAAATATTTCTGTTGTTTAAGTCACAAAATCTGTGTTGCTTTGTTATGGCAGCCCTAGCAAACTAAAACACCTCAACTCACCATACACAAAAATGGACTCAAAATGGATCATACACTGAAATTTAAAACTTAAAACCATAAAATAACTTCCAGAAGACAACCTTTATAGCCTTGGTTATGCAAAGATTTCTTAGATACAACACTAAAAGTCATTCATAAAGGAAAAATTGATAACCTGGACTTCAATCAGGTTTTAAGCACCTTTTTTTAAAAAAAATTTTATGCAGAGCCCTTAGGTAGACAACAGATACAAGCAGAGCTTCTTTGAAGAGGGCAGGGATCCTGGGTACTGTTGCCTTAGTCCCCCCATCGCCTTCCTTTCTGACTTCTAAGATATCTCTGCAGAACACAGTGTTCCAAATAGAAAGTAGAAGCTACTGGATTTTATTCCTAGAATGTTTGGAACTGACCAAAATAATAACCACTCACTTTTATTGAGTGGGATATCCAGTGCGATAGATACTTTCTTATATATATTTTTTTCCTTTAATCCCGCAAGGTAAGCATTATTTACATTCACACATGAGGAAATTAAAGGTCTCCCTGCTAGTACATATCACAGCTGGAATCTGAGCCCAATTTTGACCCACAAATTCATGCTTTTTAGAGTTCCAATATTTAGGGACACTTCACACACAGTGCATCAAAACCAAACATAAATAAGAACCTGGACTTCCTGTGGACATAAACCACTTGCACAGAATAACTGTCAATTCGAAAAAATGAAAGTCTTATTTCCCTAGGAAAGTAAACTCAAGCTAAAAATAATGTATAATAAACATCCAGGATATATTTCCTATAAAGCCACACCAGCACGTGACAGTGTGATAACATAGCTACGAGCAAATATTTTTGGCAAGCCCCTTCTCCCGGACACACACATACCTTCCCTGCTATCAAGCAAGAGGCACACGGGATCTGCAGCTGATAACTTCCATTTGTTTAACGATCTAAGCCAGCTAGTTAACTCGGCCTCATTCAGAAGCGGGCAAAACAATATAGTGATTATGAACATATTAATGTCACACAAACAGTAAAGAGACTGAGCCCTGATTAAGCCCAAGGTTTGCTGCTATTAGTAGAGGTAACAGTTATAATAATATCTTCTATTAGGTCTTAAGGATTTAAATCTCATTATCGTATTTAATTCTCACAACTCTGTGAGCTCGGTATCATTAGCGCAGTGTTACAGATGGAAAAGAGACTTAGTGAGGATAAGTGACATGGTCGACGTCACACAGTAAATGAGGGGCAGAGCCACGATTTACACTGGTCTGTGACTGCAGAGCCAGTCTTTGAACTATGGCTGTGGTCTACCTCTCTTAAGGAGAGGAATGGCAAAGAAAACAGGAAAATTCTCCAACCTCTCCCTTGTACTTTTCCACTCCAATTCTCGGGGGTAGGGCAATCACTCCTCTGGTCACCCCACAGACCCTCCAGGAGGGCTTCCCATTGGAGAAGTCAATCCAAGGTTGCCCGTGGAGGAAAATGAAGGGTACTGGATCACAGGTACAGAAAGCCTGGCCCCCGGACGTGGTGAAGCAGCATCTGTGAGGTAGCTTGTCTGTGTGGCAGCTGGTCTACATCTGATCAGCGTCACAGATTTCAGGCTGGCTTGTGCATTATCAGGGATAGACATGTAGCTTCCTTCCCATGAGCCAAAAACCCAGCTGGGCCAGTCTTCCTTGTTCAGAAAACTGCCTCAGACCAGGAAGGTCTTAGAAGGAATGGGAAAATGCTTGTCACCCACAATTTCTGCACTTCAGCCATTGAGCACTGAAGATTCAGAAGGGAGCTTTTTACCTGAAAAGTCATTAACAGCTGCTTATGCCCTGTGAAGTTTAAGGCAAAATGCTCAGCCACTCAAGAGTTTAATTGACACACATCCTGAGATTTTTATAGCTTTAGTTTTTCTTGTTAGAAGATTTTGCCTCTCTCTGACATAAATTGCAAGTTCCATATTTTCACCCTAAGGCTAAAATGCAAATTGTTTCCTGGTATACCACAACTTCCCAGCACTGACTATATAAGGCAAGGCTGCATAGCATTTAAAATTAAAAACATCATTTTCCTAAATGTGTATGTCATTATGATGTTTACCAATGTGTTTTTGCTGGTTAGGTCCCAGTTCCTACGTAGTTCAGTCAAAGGCCTGCTGGCATCATGATATAAGCTAAGCATTGTAGCCTAAAATTTGCCGCAGCTTTTCTTCTCTTTAGATGCTCTTATGAGTTCCTTCATAACATACTTTATGGGGCTCCAGAATATCAATTATAATGCCTTATAACCATCAGTGGCTAAATTCATCTCTCTTGGGTAAAGTCCTCTTTATGCCTCTGACAGTTCTTCTCATTCGTCCTTAAAATACCTCCATTGACAGACCTGGGTAAAAGTCCCAATTCGTCTACTTATGAGCTTGCGTAAATTTCTTCACCTATCTGGACCTGTGCTTCCTCCTCCATACAGTGGGAATAATAATACCAGACTTAGGGAGTTCTTGTGATACAGGTTTTTAACAGCCATGGGGCATATAATAAGTGCTCAGTAAATAATATTAGCTCCCTTCACTTTTTCTGCCCTTCTTATCCATGCAGCTCCCAATTCTACCCCTGGCAATAGGCCCCGGATCTGTAGGAGTCATAGGGAAGAGAATAGAGTTATAATCACAGCTCAGGAAATCATAGGAAACAGAACAGCCTTTTACAAGCTATGCTGTATTGAACATCTTCATAGGCTAAGTCCAATAAAGCTTAAAGGGAGCGAAGTGGCCAGGAGCTTAGATTATGAAATCAGGAAAACCTGGGTTCAAACTGCAGCTCTATCAGTACTAGCTGTGTGACCATGACCGAATTACTTAACCTCTCTAAATTGCAATTTCCTCGTGCATAATTGTGGGGATAATAGTAGTGGCTGGCACTGCAGGGTTATGAAGAGTTTCAAATGACAAAATGTATATAAAGATGCTAACACAGTAGGTGGTATGTTATAAATACTCAGTGTTAGTGATCATTGTCTGTTACTAACCATGATAGGCACCATGCCTTTGCTAAACTAGCCAAATACATGACTCCTTGTCACCATGCTGCCACCTTACACACTGCATTACTTTGGACAAGGCACTTAAATGTTTTGCACCTCAGTCTCCTCATCTATAAAATAGAAATGATAATAGACTCAATGTTCTTCACAGCACTATTGGGAGTGTTAAATAAAATAATGTATGCAAAGGACGCTGTGAAAAATATAGTGTAGAAATTTTAGAAGATAGTATTATAACTCAAATGTTATAAAAATGCTAATAGATGATAATCATAAGGTTCTTAAGTTCACCCCAAAACCAAGTTGGTCTGCATAATACTTAACTGAGCACAAAAGAAAAAATGAACCCAGAAGCATCCATCAGTCAAGAAATCACACTTCAAAGAAGTTTCAATGCTTTATACATATTTATGTGTTCTATTTCTGACTTTGGAATTCAGCAGCCCATTTTCCTAATACTAAAATCTGTTCTCTCACTGGAGGTTTCAGAGAAAGGGAAGAAAGGAGACAAGAGACTAATTTGCACCCCTGGAAGGTAGATTAAAGATAGGACAGAAATGGAGCAAGGTGAGCGAGCCCATGCTGCAGAGAGCCCTAGAGCAGCACACTTACTGTCTTGGTCCCAGGAGACAAGACTACGCAGCACATTATTTCCCCCAACAAGAGATCAGGAAGCAAGGGGATGAGGCCTCCATAATAGGTGTCTGGGTTCCAAATTCTCTCTAGAAAATATTACTCAAACATTTTCTTTCTCAGGGTTTGGCACTGGTGGAAAGAAGAGTAGAGCTCAATCCTATCCCTCTCATGAAGCTGACCAGCTTATCAGTACATATGTATTGAACGTCTATTAAGTGGGGAATACAAAGAGTTAAGATTTAGCTCTCACCTTCCAAGAAGTGGCTCATGGTCTAATTGGTGAGACAGTACCTGAGATAATTATCAGTGCAAGTAGTAAGCAGAGATGTAGAAGCAATAAGGAGACAGATAAAGGAGTTGGGGATAAAAAGGTTGGGAGAAAACCCAAGTTGAGTTAAGTGGGAGAGAATTCAGTCCTGGAGGATGAATTAAAAACACAAAAATAAACATGAAATATGAAATGTGAAATAATAATAACTGAAAAAAATAAAGCTACTTGAGATACCTATCTCATCAAAACTTAGTAACAGGCTAATGGTTGGACTTCACATGGTACCAGGCTAACTATGCATGATTAGGCTTCCACTCACTCCTCATTATAAAAGCAACACACACACACACACACACACACACTAAACAACAGGATCAGGTCTAGGTGGCACAGTAGGAAAATGCTGTGTTTACATTCTCTCACGACCACATCAAAATTACAATTAAACTACGAAACAAACATCATTGAGAATCACCTGAAATCTTGCTTAACTGAAGCCCCACAACTAAGGACATATGGAAGAAGCCACCTTGAGACTGGTAGGAGGGGAAGAGACTCAGAATGGGCTAGTCCCATATCCACGTAGGAGGGTATCTCAGCTGCAGAGGTCCTACCAGGAGATGTGATGGGTCCAAGCCCCTACCTGGCACACAGCAGAGATTGTGACTGAGTGAGACGCAGGGCAGCTGCAGTCCCAGGCACTCGATTTAAAGGGACCACACCAGACTTACCTACTGGCTCTGACTCATGCTTTTCATATTTGGATCATTCTTGGAAAACGGTTTTTCTTTCTGGAATTTCTAATTGTCTTCTTGTTTTGACAAAAGAAACATATGCCTTTCTACCACATTATCAGTATCTTGCACTGTTAATCATAGTATTTGTTAAATGCTTTATTATGTATTGAACTATTTCTAGTTCTGTTTATAGTTGCCATTGTGGGATTTCCTTTTTTCCCCCTCAATTTTATTGTTTATTTGGGTAATACTGGTTACTAAAATTATCTAGGTTTCAAGTGTACAATTCTATAGTACATCATCTATATGTTATATTGTGTGTTCATCCACCCAGAGTCAGATCTCCTTCTGTCACCATATATTTGACCTCCTTAACCCTTTCTTGCCTCCCCTCTCTGCTTTCCCGTAGTAACCACCATACTGTTTGTTGTCTGTGTCAGTGAATTTTTGTGTGTTTGTTCCTTTCAGTTTTATATCCCACATGAGTGAAATCATATGATTCTTGACTTTTTCCATTTGACTTTATTTTGCTTTTCATGATATTCTCAAGATCCACCCAGGTTGTCACAAATAGCAGTTTTTCATCTTTTCTTATGGCTGAGTAGCATTCCATTGTTAATGTGTCACATCTTTATCCAATCATCTGTTGTAGGGCATTTTGGATGTTTCCATGTCTTGGCCACCGTGAATAATGCTGCAATAAATATAGGGGTACATATATCTTTACATATTAATGTTTTCAAATTTTGGGAGTTTGCTGATCAATCAGAAGAGGGATTGCTGGTCATATGGCAATTCTATTCTTAATTTTTTAAGGAACTTCCATATTGGAGACTGTACCAATTTACATTCCCATCAGCAGTGCATGATGGCCCCTTTTTCTCCACAACTTCTCCAACACTTGCCATTCCTTGTTTTGTTGATAATACAAAAATATTCAAAAGGAATTACCACTGAAGTGTGAGTTTGCAGGTAGGGAATCTGAAAAAATATTTTACTTTTCATTTGATGTTCTCTACTATTTGAATTCTTATTTGCAAGTATAGGTATTACTTTTAGTATCTTTTTTAAAGAAGTAAAAGCTACCAGAATAAATATATGACAATCATTAAGCTTTATGTGCCAAATACTATAGTATAGAATGTAAAACACAAAAATTATCAGGAATATAAATAAAAATTGACAAAAGTTCAATTTGACAAGGAAAGTAATTTACCACTCTCTAGATCAAGTAAGACAAAATAAATAAAAATTATTTATATACTTTGTGCCTTTAGAAACAATACATTTTCCACATCTATGAAGTATTTTAAAAAATTGACCAGGTAATCCATCACATGGTGAATCGCATGACTTTCCACACACTATAAATTATATACTATACTACACTACTCTAATCACAATGCAATAAAAATTGAAATTAATAATAATTTAATATCCATGAAAAAGACTTTTAAAACACTCTTGTATTGTTTTATCAAATGAGAAATTTAAATTAAAAATAGAGCTGTTTAAACCTAATGAAAATAATAACTAAGTATTAATATATGCATTCCTCACAAAGCTATACTCAAAAGCCAAATCCACTGACAGCAGTTCTGGAAGAATGTGGGACCTGTAGTTGGCTCTGAATGAGAAGACGGGTAGGGGAAGGATGGGGCTTGCTTTTCACTGTAAACCTTTTTGTAAGCTTTGAATGTTGCATTTTGTACATAAAGGACCACAAAATACAGAACTATTTTTAATTCGAATGAATGAATTTAAATATTTTCATTACTAATGAAGAATTTTGTTTAAATGAACACCCAATCAACTCAAGAAGCTAGAAAGAAAGAAAAAAAATGAAAAGCAGAAAGAATAAAATAACAATGTAAGCAGAAAACTAATGAATTTTAAAACAATAAAATAACTAGATGGATAGATAGATAGATAAATAGATAAGTACAAAGGGTGGGTATTTGGGAAAAGAGTTTTTAAACTGACAAAGTTCTGAGAAATCTAAATAAAAAGGAAAGAAACAAAGTTAGAAAGGAGATAGGAAATAAAAGTTTCCCATTTACTAACTGCCATGCATTCTGTTACAAGCATTTGGCATAGGTCATTTCTTTTCGTTTTATTTATAAAACGGGTAAGTAAACATGTTTTAAGAATTAAAGAGAATTCTACCCAGAATTATATTTTAACAAATTTAGAAATCTCAGTAAATAAATAATTTTTTAGAAATATGAATTAATAAAATTAATTCAAGGGAATAGGAGTGCTGAATATACATGGAAGACACTGCAAATGTTATCAAGGAATGATCTGCAAAACTGGTACAGACAATGCTATGGGCTTTTTGAGTTTTCAAGAAACTAACATCCACATTGTAAAATCTATTCCAGAGCATATAAAATACTGAAAAGCTATCCCAGTTCACTTTCTATGGTTAACATAAGTCATACCAAAATATGACAATGACTAGTATTTTCCAAAGAGGGTTCTGTGGAAATCAGTGTCATTTTCTGGGTGAGGAGTAGGGGGGAGTCTGAATTAGTTTGGAAAACGCTCTTTCAGAGATTTATAGCCTATGTTAGCATATTAATGTCTCAGAGACACCTGAACCAAAGAATTTGTCTAAAACATTTGTCTGAACCAAAACATTTGTCTAAATGTTTTAATCTGCCTTTCTCAAATGTATCTGACCATGGAACTATTTTTTTCCTCATAATATTGCTGCTTAGAAAACACTTCAAGACATGTACTCCAGACAAGATTCATTTATGGATACAATCTTAAATGAGGAACCAGTGAAATTAAGTCAAAGTATATTAAATTAATAAGCCAGCACAATCAAGTAGGGGTTACCTCACGAATACAAGGATTATTTAATATTAAAAAAATGTATTAATACAACAAACTGCATCACTAGGCCAAATAAAAGAGCACATAATTATCAAAAAAGGACAAAAGATTATTTGATAAAATTCAACACTTTTTTCTGATTTTTAAGCCTACTAGTGAACTAGGAAGCAAAGTATTTTCCTAATCTCTCTTAGACCAATTGCCAATATCTTTGAGGAGCAAATTTCTAAAGTTGCTCTCATTTAAATCAGGAGTAAGTTAAAGTATATCCAGAATCATTACTAACATTCAAAAAAAAGAAACAAGATATATAAATATTTGAACAACCGGATAGAAATTATAAATTGTACAAGCTGATATGATTGTTCTTCTAGAAAATACAGAAGAACCAAAAAAACTATTAAAATTAATAATACTCAACTTATTGGCTAATTATGAAATATATATTCAAGATTCAGTTATCTATATATTAGCAATAACTAGTAAGAAAATGTAATGGGGGGAAGGTCTACTTCACAATAGCTACAAATTATAAATTATGGAAACAAAATCTTGAAAGAAGAAACAGAAGAAAACAAATAAATGAAAAGATAAAATATGCTCCTGGAGGAGTAAACTACATTCTAATGGAAAATGTCAATTACTCCCAAATAAATTTATACTTTTGGTATAATGCTAACCATTGTATGTGGCAAACACTGTGTATGAAGACAGCTATATTTTAAACATAAACCGCTGTATATATTATAACTTAATTTATGACAAAGTACACATCATAAGCCCATATGGAGAAAAATGGATTGCTCCATAAACACTTTATGTAAAACTGGTTAAGTATTTTGGAAGAAAAAAAATAAACTTATGGTGTCACTTCACACCACACAAAAATGGATCTCAAATAAATTTTATGATTAAATAAAAAATACTTTGAAGTATACAGATAAATATTTGCCAAATTTTAGAGAGAAGAATTTTCTAAACCTAATAACACTGGAAAGACAGGATAAAATAATGGAATGACATGGCATCTTGAAACCTGATTTTCAAAATCTTTAATGAAATGAACAAAAAATAATTAATAAGCAGCCAGAAATATACCAGCAATAAGACAAAGGAAGGGGCACAACCACAGCTACGGAAGGGGTGTTACCTCATATGCTGGTATCTGAAAAGTGAAAACCAGGGAAGGAGGGATGATCTCAAGAATCTAAAAGCAGCTACCCAGCAGAAGCAGTTCCAGTGGAAAAAGATGAATGAATAAAATTCAGAAAAGTCTCCCAGTATTACCTAACACTGACAAGTTGGGACTAAAGTCATTTGCCTATTCAAGCAGTCATTTAATTTGCTAAAATGTATGATATATTTACTCTATTCCAAGCACTATGCATTCACTCTGGAGAATATCAACCTGAACAAATTATCTTTTCTATTGGTAGTAATTTTGAAAAATAAAATATTATCTCTTTATAATTCAAGTATCATATGTTCTCTGGAGACAACTTTTATAACATCAAAATCAACCAAAAGAAAAAACGTCTCCATAGATAATTTGGTAAAAATATACATAAATATATATGTGTTATAAAAATTCATCATAATCTACCTATGGTCTCATAGACACTTTTTCCCATTTTTTTATTATAGTTGAAATCAATTTTATATTAGTTTCAGGTGTACAGTACAGTGGTTAGGCATTTATATAATTTACGTAGTGATCCCGCTGACTAATCTAGTACCTACCTGACACTATACATAGTTATTATCATATTATTGACTATATTCCCTATGTTGTACTTTACATCCCCATGACTGTTTTGTACTTACCAATTTGGACTTCTTACTTCCTTCATCTTTCGTACGCAGCCCCCCAACTCCCCTCCCATCTCATAACCATCAGTTTGTTCTCCGTATCTATAAGTCTGTTTATTTTGTTTGTTTGTTTGTTTTGTTCTTTAGATTCCATATATAAGTGAGATCATACGGTATTCATCTTACTCTGTCTGAATTAATTTCACTTAGCATCATTCCCTCTAGGTCCATCCATGTTGTCACAAATGATAAGATTTCATTTTTTATGGCAGAATAATATTCCATTGTATATATGTACCACTTCTTCTTTATCCAATCGTCTACTGATGGGCATTTTGATTATTTCCATATCTTGGCTATTGTAAATAGTGCTGCAGTGAACATAGGGGTGCATATATCTTTTCAAATTAGTGTTTTGGATTTCTTTGGATAAATATCCAGAAGTGAATTTGCTGGGCCATAAGACAGCTCCATCTCTATCTCTAATTTTTTGAGGAACCTCCAAACTATTTTCCACAGTGGCTGTACAAATTTGCAATACCACCAAAAGTGTACAAGGTAGAGAGTTTTTTTTAATGTGACAATATTTCATTTGCCTCTTTCCTTTACCGTAACTATATTTCTGCATCATTTGAATACCTGAATAAATTACCTTGTATAGATGAATCAATTTGTTTGATCAGTTCCCTATATTTGGACCTTTAGTTTGGTCCAAATAAATACCCTTACGCAAACCTCTTGGAACACTTGTTAGATTATTTCATTTAAAAAAAAAATATTAGAAGCCGAATTGGTAAGAAAAGAAAGTATAAACACCTTTAAGAACTTTAATACACATTGCAAAACTGTCCTCTAGAAAGGCATATCAATTTACACTTCTATCCTCACCAACAGTGCAGTCTGTTTGCTCACATCCCAGGCAGCCCCTAGTATTGAAATACCTTCTAGACTACAGTGTCCTTGCATTGCCTCCATTCTCAAGTTCTTTACTGGACCTGAACTAAGCCTCTTTCACAGTCCAGAGTTCACGCTGACAGAAGAGTCCCCCTTCCAAGCTGTAGGCTTCTGCCTCCATCTTACAACCAGTCCTAGAAGGTCTTTGTTGTTTACTGACAAATCATTTCAGCAATTTTCAGATCAGAATGAAAGATCATGAATTCCTAAGTTCTGATCCTTGCTGATTGAAATATCAAAACATTGGCCCTAATTAATGCATATTTGAGACAGACACAAGTCTAGTAAACTAAAAAGATAGTTCCAAGCTTTTCAAATAGCCATCATCACATCATTCTCAATATATGAAATTTTCTTGACTGCTCTTTGGCATAGTTGAATTGTTTCCCAGAGCAAGGAGAGAAACCAAATCACTTGGCCAGTCTGTTATCACTAAATGGGTGCACCTAAGATCCTGTGAGCTAGGATAATAATAATAATAATAAGGCCAAGTTCCTTCAGGAACACATATCTTAGTCAAAACAAGACTCTCATTTAACATCAGATATTGAACATCAACTTTGTGCCAGACCCCACGGCGGCACTTATATATAAAGCTGAAAAAGATATAACCTAGCAAGAGACATAGAAATAGAATAATAATAATGATAATAATTCAATATGAACTGCAAAAAAGTATAGACAAAATGCAAAGTATAGACAAAAGTATAGACAAATATAACAAATAACACAGAAAACATATAGAAAGTAATTAGTTGGTATCTGTAGGGGTCAGAGAAGCTTTGCAGATAAGGTGACAAATCCATTGGATCTTCAGCAATGAGTAGGAGTTCTTCAAGAAGAGAAGTTTACAAAAGGCATTCCAGAAAGAGAGAACCATAAGGACACAGGCCCTGCTGCTCACCACTGTTCACAGAGAACACTGATGTTGCACAAACCAAATCAAGGTATTTTACTGTTTACATAGTAGAATGGCAAATTGTTGCAATCTGTTGCAACAAGTCTTTTTATTTAAAGTAATATGTACAGAGAATAGTCTTAATTTTACACTATTCTTGCACAAATATTTCTTTAGCTTTTTTCCAATATTTTAATAGCAAGAAGTAACAAACAGTAAAAATACACAAAAAAATGTTAAATGAAGAATTCTGAGAGCCAAATTAAATCCAGTGCTTTTCTTTATTAGTAAATGCTTATAATTTACTATTTTACCATATTTTCTATGAATAAGATTGTCCCTGGTTACAACAATAAAGTAAAATATAAAGCTATTCCATACTAAAAAAAAAAAAAAAAGAAAAAAAAAGATAACTCTAGGTAACAGCTGCCTACTTTAGTTTGAGAAACAAAGGATTCTTGGATGGATGAGGGTGAAAATTTGGGAGATAAAACTACAACGATAAGGTATGATCGAATACTAGAAAAGGCCTAGGAAGCCATGTTGAGACATTAAATGTTTTGTAATGCAAAGAAATAATCGTGTGAGGGACTTCTTTGTGTTTGTTGTTTTATAGAGACACATCAAAAAAAACAACCTCTGATGATAGCATAAAAATATGGACTTGGGCCGGCCGAGTGGCACAGTGGTTAAGCGCTGGCCTGGGAAGCCAGCGGCCCCGGTTGGGTCCCACATATGAGGGCCAGTGACACTGCCCTCTAAAAAAAAAAAAAAAAAAAAAAAAAAAAAAATATGGACTTGAATGAGAGGACACTGGAGGCTACTGTTGCAATGCAGGAAAGAAACAGAACCAAAGCAAACACATATAATGAAAACAGTATATTGTCATCACATGCTAATTAGTTGATTTCTGACAAATTTAAAACAACTAGGGTCTCTGATATCAAAGAAGGGTAATCAGTATGATCCATGGGTATATGAAAATGTGCCCAGGAACACTAATCATCAGAGAAATGCATATCAAAACCAAAATGAGATATCATCACATACCTGTTAGGATGGCTTTCATCAAAAAGACGAAGATAACAAATGTTGGTGAGGATGTGAGGAAAAGGAAACTTTTCTTGTGCACTTTAAGAGGGAATGTAAATTGGTGAAGCCATTATGAAAAACAGTATGGAGGGTCCTTGAAAAATTAAAAATAGAATTATGTGATTCAGCAATCACACTTCTGGGTATTTACCCAATAGAATTGAAATCAGGATTACAAAGAGATGGGTGCATTTCCATGTTCACTGCAGCATTATTCACAATAGCCAATACATGAAGGATACAATGGATAAAGAAATTGTTGTATTTACATACAGTGTAATATTATTCCGCCTTATAAAATAAAGGAAATCCTGCCATTTGCGACAACGTGGATGAACCTGGAAGACATTATACTAAATGAAATAAGCCAGATACAGACAAACAAATACTCTACTACACAATCACACTTACATAAGGGCTCTAAAATAGTCAAACTCATAGATGTAGAGAGTAGAATGGTGATTACCAGGGAGTTGGGGGAGAGGGAAATGAGGCAGTGCTGCTCAAAGGGTACAAAGTTTCAGTTATTAAAGATGAGTAAATTCTAGAGATCTATTGTACAGCATAGTGCCTATAGTTAACAATCCTGTATTGTGTACTTAAAATTTTCTTAAGAGGGTAGATCTAATTTATGTGTTATTATCACACAAAGAAAGAAAAAGAGGGAGGTAGGGAGGAGTTTGGACACTTTTGGAGAAGATGGGTATGTTTACAGCATTGATTGTGGTGATGGTCTCACAACTATATATTTATCTCCAGACTCATCAAGTTGTATACATTAAATATGGACACCTTCTTGCATGTCAAAAACAAGTTTTACACACACAAAAATAATAAAGAAATGTCTGCCAAAATTAAACCCTTAATTGCTGTCTTCCTTTGTTTTTCTCAATCAGAGACTCAAAGGATGTCAGAAGTGGAAGGAACCCGAGATGACTTCATCCAGAGGTTCTCAAACTCTAGTGCACATATTTGGTCAGCTGTTTAACAGGTAAATAACGATTCCCATCCCCAGTGGTTCCAATTCTGTAGGCCTGGCTCGTCCAGGAATCTGGATTTTTAACAAGCTCCCCTGGTAATTCTGATACATGTGATCCAACGACCATATTCTGAGAATCACTGATATAGTGTACACCTCTCAACTGTCAGATGAGAAAGCTGAGGCCAGGAAAATAAAAATGATGAACTGCCTAAAACAACCCAGAGACAACAACGTGGGCCAACCAGATAAAATCACCAATCTATAGCACACAAGGTCAAATACTGAAAGCAAAAATTTTTCTTGGGGGCTTTTGGTCCTACGCGTGCAAGTGACTGCACATTCACCTCAGCAGTAGGTCCTTCTCAAGTCTGTTCACATTCTAGTAGGCTTTGGCTAGCACTGAGTTGGCCCATACAAATAACAAGCTCAGCTAATTACAAATACACCAAACTGCAGATATCAGCCACATCACAAATTAAACTCCAAGAGTCAGAAACTTGTGGAAATGATTCTGGAACACAACATTTGGCTGCTAGAGCTGTGGAACTGAAAGATGCCAAAACTCTGCCACTAAGTAGTTAGCAATTCACAACCTCCTAATGCATCTGTTCCTTCATGTATTAAAAGGTTATAATGAGATCTTTCCTACCTACCTCAGAGATGTGTTATAGAAAGCAGTTATTTGAAAATTGCTTTTATAAGTTTTAAAAGGATTACTCAAAAGCAAAGAATGTGCAAAATCCTTCTTTGTGTACTTCAGCTGTCACTACTGGATACTTGGAAATATACAGGTACCGAGAGAGACACAAGTCAACAAATGCATCTGGAGGGGCTTTTGGCTGGGCTTTAAAAGAAGGGGAAGTGGTTACTCAGAAAGTGGCAGTGAGGATAAAGAAAATAAGGTGTACAGAAGCAGAGTCTACACAGGGGCCAGACTGATGAAACTGCTGACAGAAATTAATTTTTTTTATTCTTATGAGCTCTTGGCCTCCCCAAGGCCAAATATACCAACAAAGCAAGACACGGAAGAGACCTTTATTTTTCCCCCAATGAATTCTGGTTACTAAAATCTATCTACAAAATAATATTTTCTTTTAAAGACATTGTTTGTATTTAAAATTAGGTACGGCTTTATTGTTACAGCTTTTCATGTAAGGAAGTGTGTTGACATTAAATGGAGTCTCTCAGCCTTTGCATTTCTTGGCTCCATCATTCCAAATAAAAAAACCTTATTCTGCACTTGTGTTTTCACTCTACAAAACATACATGATTTGTTTTTCTCCTCTCTAAAACAGGCCAAGCCCACTTTTATCAAGTCACCATCAAATAGCATTGTATTAAGCCCCACCTGTACACATCACAGAGTACTGCAGTGAGGTAAGGAGACTAAGTGAAGAAGTTCACATTACGGCTACTTCAAAAAGTAGGGAGTTTTGAAAGGCATATATTTGTTCAGCTTTGGCACAGTTTCAGTAAGGTGATGGAAACTAAAACAGAACTTAATGGTCATCCAATCCAAGCATCCATTCTAAAGTACAACTTCCCATTCAAAGTAAAACTCCCACTATCATAGTCTTGATATATGACCAACTCATATTTGCTTGGAACTGTCCAAAGATGGGACATTCACTACCCCAAATGATAATTCATCACATTTTTTATCAACTAACTACAAGGGAGTTCTTTATTTGGTATTCACTTCCCTGTGATATAATTCAGTGACAACAGCAAGAGTTTTAGAGTCATACAGAATTGAGTTCAATATCCAATTCTGCCACTTACTTGTTATTTGACCTTCAGTATCTTCCTGAAGCTCTCTGAGCCTCAATTTCCTTACCTGTAAAATGAGGATAACCCCCTACCTTAGTGGTTTGTTGTGTGAATTCAGTTAAATGTGAAAACTGCTTAGCCATTTACCTGTCATTATAACAGTTGCTCAATTAACAAAGTACTTTCCCACTCATTGTTCTAGCTCTGTCATTTGCGGCTAATATTTTCATGCATGTGATAGTGCTTTAAATATACGATGATAGTGAGCTTTTTTCTTTCCTGACACTGGTCTTTACCCAGCTAACCATCTCCAGTTCCTGAATCATTTTATGGTGCCATTTAATCCTAAACTACTATGCTGTTGAGGCCATAGAAATAGTTCAATCTAATAGGCTACGAATAAGTGATTAGATGATTCAGTGATTGAGACATCTATCAACCAAGGATGTGATACAACCCAGATCAACACTTTAGTCCAAACCATTATTACAAGATGGAAAAAACAAATCCAAATATAATATTAATCATAATCAATGTGAATGGACTTCATTATCTGGTTACAAGACAAATATTGTCAAACTGGACTATAAAATAAAATACAACTCAAGTTATTTGCAAGCTGAAAACACAAAACCTTAATGTAAAATTTATGAAAAAGATATATTAAGAAAACACTAGACAAAAAACTGGTAAAATGGTATCACTATCAGACAAAACAGATTTAAAGACAAAAGGATTACTACATATAAAGAGAATCACTACATAAATGGCTCAATTCCCAGGAATATATAACAAAATTTATATGTATATGCATTTAATAGCATGTATTCAAAAGTATATAGAGCAAAAAATTTCTGAACCACAAAGAAATGGGCAAATCCATATAATAATGGAAGATTTACACCTCAGTAGCTGACATATCAAGCAACAACAAAATTTAGTAATGATATAAAAATCTGAACAATACAACAAACTTGATCTGATGTGTATCTATAAAACAATGAATCCAACAACTTGAGAATATATGTTCTTTTCAAGCACACATGGTTTATGAAAATTAACCACATTTTAGGTGATAAAATAGATCTCAATAAATTTCAGGTTCTCTTCTCTTATGTACTATATTATGTGACAAAAAATAGTAAAAATTAAACATCAGTAGCAAAAATAACTACAAAAGGAAATTAAGTGCTTGAAATTCAAAACCACTTCTAAATTACCCACAGATTTTAGAAGAACGAAAATTAGAAAACACATATAACTGAAAGATCGCAAAAATACTACCGATCAAAATTTGTGAAATGCAGCGTGAGATAGATGTATAACTTTAGAATAGAGAAAATTTTACTTAAATGAGATTTTAAAAAGCAGGAACCATAAAAGGAAATATTAATTTACTACATTAAAATTAACAATTTTTATTCATAAAAGGACCATAGAATGACAGAAAAAAAAATGGGAGAAATGTTAGCAATATAAATACTAACAAAGGATTAGAATCTAGAATACATAAAAATCTCAAAGAACTAATGAGGAAAAGATGAACAATCCAATAGAAAAATGGTGAAAGTTATTCCACACAAAGACAAACAGGAATAACAAATAAAAAATTTAAAAGATCCTGAACTTCATTAGTAATCAGGGAATTACAAATTTAAATCACAAGATACCATTCATACCATAACACTGACAAAAACAGAAAAAGTCTAATAATAAGTGTGGGAAAGAACATGGAACAAAAGAAGAATTCCAACATTATTTGGCAACAGTGTGAATTGTTAATTCCACTTTGGCAAACAAGTTGAAATTATATGGTAATTGGAGCATAGACCTACCTATGACCTAGCAATTCTACAAACACATGAGCTGGTATGAGGGCCCATGGACGTTGATGGTAAGGGTATGCTTATTTTACAAAGCTAAATTGATGATATGTGATCATCATCTCAACGCCCAGCGGAACTTTCCCAGGCTCATTTATCAGCCGTCTGTCAAAGAAACAGCCTCATAAAGAATACACTCTAAAATCTCCACACTGAAACAGAAGCTAGAACACTGACTCATACCAACAAGAAGTTCTGCAACATTGAGAAGCCCCCTAAAGCTACCAGCTGCTGGAAACAACAGGCTGAGCACATACATTTATAGATTCAGCTGGAATTTATTGAGGGCTTACTACTACATGCCAGGTTCTGGGCTAGATAAAAGTGATGAACAAAGGAGATGCGGTTCTCTTTTCTCATAAAGTTTTCATTGGTCAAGACAGAGAATATATTAAAACTACACAAATGACCACATCGATAGAATCATGGCAAATGTTATGAAGGAGCCACAGTGGAGCCATAGAAGGAGCCACTATGAGAACATATAGAATGGGAGCTCAAGAAACAAGGAAGATAGAGAGGGCGTTCCTGAGGAAGTCATATTTAAACAGAATGGTAAAAAGTAGCCAGGCAAAGAGAGAGGGCAACAAGCACTACAGGAAAAAGTAAGCGAGTGTGAAAATCCTCATACAGGAAGAGAGAGAAGCATGGCAAAACAAAGACAAAAGGTGTAGTAGATAGGCAGGAGCCAGATCACAAAGGGCCTTGTGGGCCACCGTAGGATTTCGGGCTCTATTCTAAAAGCATGGGAAATTATCAGTGGATTTTTACTGGGAGTGAGACATACTTGGACTTGCCTTTTACAACGCAGGTTGCAACATGGAGAATGGACTGAAGAACACCCACAGCAGATACAGAGCTGGCCAGAGCCTACTGCAGTAATCCAGGTGGTAGCAAGCTCTCTAAAGAGATGGTAGTCGAGATTCAGAGATATGGTCTGATTCTAGATATACACTGAAGATAGAACCAATAGAACTTAGTGCAAGACAGGACTTGAAAAGCTGAGGAGTGGGGAGAACGCAGATAAAGTATCATGAATAACTGCCTTTCTGGGCGGGACATCTCAGAGCGTTACTGAAACAGTACTGTTGCACACAGTCACGTGCATTAAAATTAGTGCCTCTTAAAGTTGTACAGTGTCCTACCTGTAAGACCATAGACAGCAAGCCTGTCAGTAACAAATTATTAAATTGGACACCACTACAGGAGGAGTTTGGAGAGAAAAGTCATTAGATTTAAACATTTTTCACAAAGAAGGCAGCCTAATTAAAACTAAGCATAAATTCACAATTCTGTCTTCTTTTCACTCAGAAATTTTCTAAGTCTATGAATATGGTAGTCACTAGCCACGTTTAGCTACTGACCACTTGAAATGTGGCTACTCCAAATTGAGATTGTAAAATATGGTCTCGATTTCAAACACTAGGTGCAGAAATAAAGAATATAAGATATCTTATTAATTATTTATATTGATTACATGTTGAGACAATATTTTTGACATTGTATTAAGTAAAATACACTACTAAAAATATATTTCACCTGCTTCTTTTTATTTTTTTAATGTGGCTACTAGAAAATTTAAAATTAGGTACAGGGCTCACATTATCTGAGTATTTCTAGTTCTATTGGACAGGGCTGTTCTAAGAAATAACTGAACCATCTATTCATTATTATCTATGTCTTCATGAAGTAATGATAGATTGAAAATTTTAATTGTTAAGACGGGTGGAAGGGAAATAAAGATGTACCACAAGCTGAAAATTCACACAATAATAAATTAGGTCATTTGTTAATTGAATGCAAAGTGAGCAATTGAAATCCCTACTCTCCAGAAATTTCATCTCTCCACCAATACAGAGAATAGTCACAAATAGTCAGGAATTGGGGTGTCACCAAAGTCTTAGCTTTAGGAGGAAGGAGAGGGATTTTTAAATGTTCTGGAAATGGTGAAGTATAACAAAAAGGAAATTTAGTGACTTTGAGGTAAAACATAAATAGGCTCTGTCTTTAAAAATAGGTTTCAAACAGAAGTTATCCATTGCGATTTGAGGAGCATCCAGATAGCAAGAGGATAATATAAGAAAGAGGCTGCCATAGAAACAGTATCACAATTTTGTCAGAAATTGCCTTGGTCTTAATTTCAAATTACAAAAAGATTTTATTGTACCAAATAAGCATTTTTTGATTTTTACTTCTTGGGAGTTTTTGTGGGGGTGTTTTGCCTCTTCTGTCTATTAAGAATGGTAATTTTTAAAACAGCAACTACATTAAGGTACAGTAACTACTAAATCCACATATTTGGGTAATGATATGGGAATAAAATAATTCAAAAAAATTTTATAGACTAAAGATAATCCATACTGAGCTACCAAACAAACATCCTAACCCGGTCCAGACACCTACCCTTGGATGCTGCTATTCTTCCATTTATCCAAACTCCAGGAAAAAAAAGTTCTCTGGAAGGTTCTTCATTATTAATGCTGAGGAAACTAAAAGGCATTTTTCACTCTGTAGAGGTTGGGGGTGTGTAGAAAATACAATGTGGAAATTGATGCCAACTTTGTGAAAGATAACCAGGAAATACCACCGATGACCATGTTTAGACGTGAGTCACTAGTTCAGTAGCATTGAGACAGGGCCAACCCCAAATGAGATTTTTCTTTTAATAGATTTTAGACACTATTGATTTGTGTATTCTACCCAATGTTATTCAACTACAGATCATCTATCTTTGTAATTCCCCAAGCCTCTGACTTCTGTTTTGTCAATCTCCCCAAACTCCTCTAGCCATTTCACTACTTACTAATGTCTGGATGGGAAGAAGGAGGAGGTAGTTAAATTCATATCAGTCAATTTCACTTCTTATCAACATTGTAAAATATTCATAAGGGAACAAGTTAGGTTTCCATATTATCTCAGAGTTTTATTTAACCATACTGGAATATCAAAATGAGAAAGAATATGTTCATGTATTTTCATGCCTGGTTAAAATTCCATTGTTCTGTTTTAAAAAATTTAAAAATCAAGAATTCCTCCATCAGTCATGAACCTGCACCTCTGGTCCACAAAGACTGCCTTTCCTTCCCAACCCCACAGCCTGTGCACCACCACTGTTATAGACCCTCATACCTCTTTCATATAGTCATTCTCATGAAAATGGACTTATCCCTGATTCCCTCTCCATTGATTATCACAGTTCATCTGAGTTACAGAGAATTTCCTGAGGCATTTCATGGAAACTCCTGGATTCTCCTTCATCACTCGGCATTGAATAGCACCTTCCCCTTCCCCATCTATGATGCTGTAAGTCAATCAAGAATTTTAGATCCACCATGAGTAGAGAGAATCTGTGTTCATCCCACAATACAAGGGTAACTAAAGGTTCCCAGATGAAACCAAACAATTGATTTCATCCCAGACCTGAAAGCTTATGGTAGCTTCTAGGAAAGCCTTGAACTATTGAAGGAGCTAACCTCTATTGACAGTACACATATATCCAACTTTATAGTCTTTCCTACAACTTGTGAAATAGGTATTACCTCTAATTAAGAGACATAGTAATTAAGGGTCAGGTAGTAAGTCACACAGTTACTAAATTAAGTGACAGAGCCAAAGTTCAAATCCAGGTCTAGATGGTTAAAATTCAGTAAACTGTAGACTGGTGATTTTTTTTCTAGTACTTCTCTTCTTCAGAGCCTAGTTCAATGAAGATGCTGCTACAGGGAGGAAATGAGATAGTTTGGAAGAAATGAGTAGTGGGCGTGGCAAATAGTGCCCAATGAGCAAGGTTTCAGGACTACATTAACTAAAGAACTTCCATTTTTATCTTTCTTATGCATTGGGCTTCCATAGGTTTTATGGTGGAAGTGGGGAATGGGAAGTTGAATGCATCTTTTATTTAAAAAAAAAAGGGTAATACATATACAGCTAATTGCTCTAGATCAGTGGGTCTCAAACTTTCATGTACATTAAATCACGTGGAAATGAGTCTTTAAATGACTTTAGAATAGTCCTTAAAAATCCTATAGCCATGCCTCAACTGAGACCAATTACATCAGAACTTCTGAGGGTGGGACCCAGGAATCAGTAGTTTTTAAAAAGCTTCCCAGTGAGACAAATGCACATTCAAGTTTTCAGAACCCCTGCTCTAGATTACGAATGCTAATGATTGAGTTAGTCTTCCAAAACACCTTTAAGATCAGAAAAGATTTTATGGACCCACTGACAACCAAACAGTCTCTTGGGGGAAGGAGAAAAGAGATGAGCTGGACCCTCTCATTGTTTGCCTCCCTATACTAAGCTTCCTTCTTTGACTGTCCTTCTTCCTAAGTCTAATCTCTTAACATCTGTCTTCAGCTTCTCCCAAGACACCTGGCACTCTGCAGATGTTTATTTCAAATTTGGGTCCTCTTTACCCTCAAGCGAGCGAAGCAGACTTCAAGAAAGGAGAACAAATTCAAACTCTTAGGCCACTAAGAATTTTCTATGACCTTCCCATAGCTTTAGTTTCCTTTCATTTTCCAGTTTCTTGGCTCTAACTTGTTTTATTCAGGTTAACTATTCAAAATACTATCGGATAAGATTATTATATCCTTAAGCTCTGTGCAATGGCCTACCAAAAAGAAAAAAATTACTTGGTTCTTTCCGAAAGGACTACGACCCCATGTGTTCACATGAGTTCTGGCAGGGAACAGGACATGGAAACATGGAACATTCCTACTGTTTTTGTGTTTATTCCTCTCATTATCAGAGGCCCTCTGTGTACAGATCTCCTGGCCACTGACAATCTCATTTTAATAAGAGTTATAATAGTATGTGCAGATGCAGGAAATAGTCATATTTTTTAGAGAAATACATAGGGGTGACATAACATTAGCCAAAAACCAGGCCAGCTGAGTGGCGCGTTGGTTAAGTGCTGGCTTGGGACACAGCAGCCCCAGTTCGGATCCCACATATGAGGGCCAGTGACACTGCCCTCTAAAAAATAAATAAATAACATTAGCCAAAAACCAAAAATGATGCAGCAAATATGGCAAAAGTTTGAAAATTATTAAACCCAAATGATGTATATATGGATATCTATTATTATAGTCTCAATATATTACATTCTCATTTGTTTGAAATTTTTCATAATAAAAAGTAATTTTAAAAATTCTCCTTCTTGGTCCGGCCAAGTGGCGTGGTGGTTAACAGCTGGCGTGGGAAGCCAGTGGCCCCAGTTCGGGCCCACATATGAGGGCCAGTGACACTGCCCTCAAAAAAAAAAAAAAAATTCTCCTTCTTGAAAAATATGTACAGCTAGAAAATACCATACTTCCTATAAATGAAGATTTACACAGGGAAAACACTCCGGGAATGTGAAACCAGGGTATGCAAATATACAGGATATGTAAGACACCCATAGGACAAGTGTCTACAATCCTAGGTCCACACCCAACTCCCTCTGCCCTTTTACGCATCCTGAAAGAGAAGAGAGTATTGGCTTAGGGTGGATGGGCAAGGCTTCATACCTAACAAGGAATTGCACAAGACCGCTTCAGGATAGCCACAGAGTTCCATCTTGCCCATGGAGTCCACCCAAGCTCCAGAAACTATAAGACTCTCCATTTCTTCCCATCAGTTTCTGTTATTTAAAACTGGTATGCCCAGGGACGGCCGAGTGGCACGGTGGTTAAACGCTGGCTTGGGAAGCCAGCGGCCCCGGTTCGGGCCCCACATATGAGGGCCAGTGACACTGCCCTCAAAAAAAAAACAAAAAAACTTGTATGCCCGGTATGTTAGGAGATTCATGTAGCACAAGAGTTCCCCCTACATGTAGGTAATATATGTGCTCACTCCATCCACAGATGACATCACTTACCACATCTAGGAGCACACGTGCTTTGAGTTCCTTTTTCCCTTAGTGCTGATAGATTTGCTTTCTAATCCAATTCTCCTTGCGCCTGAGACTGACCATACATTTGCCACACTGACTGAGCCAGAAGTCCCTCTAAGTTAACAGACATCTATGGGGTTCAAACACAAGGCCCTGTGTTAGAATCCTGCTCTAATGAACTCTACCAGCTCAGTTTCAGAGACCACACTCATAATCCCTCACCTGGCAGACCGGCAGGGCTGCCTCAGAGAGTACCTGTGTCTGGTACTGCCTCAAGAACAGTGAAAATTCTGTGGTGTATGAAGTGCTTTCTTGGTTTCCCAACTTGATACTGATCACATCCACCCTCAGAATGTGCCAAATAATCCTAAGGAAAGCAAAGGTTTTCTGTTTCAAGAAGGCTATACCCAAAATGCTCAAAAATCTAAAATCCACAAATCAAGAGATAGTGAACATTTCAAAGATGGTAAAAGGTTAAAGGCCTTCTTTTTCCAAACAAACAACAAACACAAAATATAAAAACAAAAAAAAAAACCCTGCTCTTTAGCTCACCAGTCTATTAGGATAAGAGTGGGTAGATAGGAATACAACTTCTAATTAAATTGGGACCACTGATTAATATTAGAGCAAGATCAAGCAGAGAAACCCTAAAGTGCAAACAGTTTTAAGAGTCACTGAATAATAAAATGATGGACTTATCATATTTACTTCTTCAGCAATTCCATATACTATTTCTCTTCTACTAAAATCATTTAAACAAGCCAGGACCAGCATTTGGCAGAGACACTTAAGGCGAGCAGTGATGCAAAGGCTAAGCGATCAGACATTGTCCTGCCTGTTCTCACTATCAGATCACTTGAAAGTTAAGGTTAACCTGACAACCGTTTCAATGAACAGTCACCCAGAGAGTGGGTGACACTGGAAAGAACAGCCAGATGGGAGGCTGAGACCAGGCAATAGCCTAAGCAAAAGTCAAACAAGGCAAAAATTGAGGCAAAGTTCAGATACAAGTAATCTGTGGGCTGCATCCAGGTGAAATATATGTTGTTTGGCCTGCACAGTGTTTTTCCAAATATCAAATCAATTAATGAATTAAAACATCAAGAGATTTCACATAGAAATCTAGAATTTCTGTTTTCTTTTTTCTGGAAAAATCAGAAGATCTGGGAGCAACCCTATGAGAAGAGGCTACCCCATCTTCAGGTCACCCTAATCCCATTGCTGCCCATAGTGTCACACTAATCCTGGGATCCTGGGTCACTGATTAGTGTTCCCATTCTGGACTACATCAGCATTTGAATGTGTCACCCAGCTTTAAGGATCCCTCCACTGCCAAAGGTGAGAAAAGACCAGGGATCTGAAACTCAGTGAGCCCTAGCAGTTAGCTTTTCTTAACGTTTAGCTACATGCTAGGGATCTTGAAGCCAGAAAGCTAAGTGAGATGTAAAAAAAATGTTAGGACTTGAGCAGCTAGGAAAATCCAGGTGGCAGCCCCACCATAGCTATCCTGTATATCTGAAGAACAGTCATATGAAAAAGAGAATAAACATGATCTTTTTTTTCAATTATTCAATAAACAAATATTAATAGGGTATCTATTTATTTCACTAAGTTAAGTCTGGGCTGCAAACTAAAGAAAGAGCAAGAGTTAGCCAAGTAAGATGGAGAGTCAAGGATCCGGTTATTCCCAATATAGGAAAATAAATGTGCAAAGGAAACTAACATCACTTTAAATTTGACAAACTGCAAAAAATCAGTGTGATACATACAAGGGTTCAAGATAGAGCATCAAGGGCCAGCCAAGTGGCACGTGGGTTTGGAGCTGGCTTGGGACACCAGCTCCAAGCAGCAGGGCCCCGGTTCAGATCCCACATATGAGGGCCAGTGACACTGCCCTCTGCAGCTAAGATGGTGAACAACAGCTCCACCTGGAGCTAGGCTGCCCTGAGTCGCCAGCGATGGTGTAGGCTGTAGTGCCTACAAATTTCCATAGAATCAGACTAATGAAGAATAACCCAAGCTTATCCAAAATACTCTTCAGAGGAAAATAACAAATCAGAGTGTCTGAAATGTATCATATACAATGTCTAGAATACAATCAAAAATTGCTAAATCTGAAAAAAAAAAAGTGATCCATAATTAAAAAAAAAAATACTCAATAGATCCCAAGATGGCCTAGATGTTAGATTTACCAAATACTTTGAAATAGTTATTATAAATATGCTCAAAAGTTAAAGAGAAAATATGGTCTTCATTAATAAACAAATCAGAAAAGAAGAGAAATGGAAACTATAAAAAAAGAAACAAATTTAAATTCTAGGACTGAAAAGCACAGCAATTAAAATGAAAGATGTGTGGGCAAGCTGAGTGGCTTGTTGGTTAAGAGTTGGCTTGGGAGCGTGAGCTCTGAGCATCAGGGCCGCCAGTTCGGATACCACTGCCCTCTACAGCTAAGATGTGACACTGCCCTCTACAGCTAAGATGGTGAACAACAGCTTGACCTACAGCTGGGCTGCCATGAGTCACCGGCGACGGCCTTGGCTGCAACAAGGTTGCAGTGGGCTGCCATAAGCTACTGTGAGTGGCCAGCAGCCGGCATGCTGCCTAGAGCCACCGTGAGCAGCTGTCCAGAGGCTGGCGACCGATCTGCCTCAGCCAGGAAGAGTGCAATGATCACAATACCATCATGGGCCAGTAAAATGACATCCTCCACAACTAAGCTGAAGAACCAAAGGACAGCAACTTGTCTGTTTCCCTCCCCCATTTCCCCAATAAAATCTTTAAAAAAAAAAATGAAAGATGTGGACAGATCTAAGCTATACTTTAGGAATTATATATTTAGGATATTCAACAGTGGTTAATGGATAGGAAATAAAGTAAAAGGGATTCCTAAAAATTTTGCTCCAAAGGGCTAATGTGAAGAGATCATAAAGGGCTAGATGACAGGATGACAAAACAATTAGAGCTATACAATAATGTAACTGATTTTGTTTCTACATAGGGAGTACTCTTCATAGGAAACTATTGACAGAAGTTAAATGAACTATAGATTATATAGAAGAAAATAAGACTGTATGTATGAGATAGAAGATTAGACAAGGTATCACATAAGCCCCCTTTCAAAGTTAAAATTCTATTGTTCTTGAATCATTATGAGATCTCTGTGCTGTGATGAATGCAATACAGGTATAGGCCCAACAAATAACATGAAAAAGTTGTATTGGGCTTAGCCTGCCCTTTCATGAAATGGCTCCATATTTAGAAGATGATGTGGTAGACAGAATAATGGCCTCCCACATACACTTTAAGCTGTTCAAATCTGAATCCCTGAACCTATGACTATGTTAGGTTACATGGTAGAGAGGAATTAAGGTTGATAACCTGCTTACTTTAAGACGGGGAGATAATCCTGGATTGTGGAGGTAGGCCCAAGATAACCATAAAGGTCCTTATAAATGGAGGAGAGAGGCTGAAAAAGAGACTCAGAGGAATAAAATGACAGAGAGATGTAACATTTCATGAAAATCAAGTAAAGGGGCCATAAACTAAGGAATGTAGTCAGCTGCTAACAGCTTGAAAGTACAAGGAAGTACATTCTCCTCTAGAGTATTGGGAAATGAAAGTAGCACTGCCAGCACCTTGATATTAGCCCAGTGAGACCTGTGCCAGACGTCCAACCTACAGAAATATAGATAGTACAATCATTAAATAAAATAGTTGTTTAAGCCACTAAGTTTCTGGTAATTTTTTTTTTTTTTGAGGGCAGTGTCACTGGCCCTTATATGTGGGACCCGAACCGGGGCCACTGGCATCCCAAGCCAGAGCTTAACCAATGTGCCTCTCAGCCGGCCCAAGTTTCTGATAATTTTTAATAGCAGCAATGGAAAACTAATACAATTAACTAGAGCTGGGCTCTCTAATATAACCAGCCACTATCCACATGTTATCAAGTTAATTAAAATAAAATTAAAATCAAAATTCAATTCTTCAGTCACAATAGTCACATTTCCAGTGATCAATGGCCACCTGTGGCTAGTGGCCTGCCGGAGGCCGACAGCATCCCAGTGTCTGACAAGGCCACATTGAAATAAAGATCCACGCTCAGCAATGGATGTTTGGGGTGCTGCCTTATGGTTGGTCATGTAATATCTCCTGCCTCTAAGAACACATGTGCCTTTCCTCCTATAGGAGACAATATACTCACTGCATTTATGGTAAGTCCCTGTGGTTCCCCAATGAGAGCTGGCTGTGTAAGTCAATGACGGGCACGAACTCCCAAGAGAGGGGACAACCCAAGGCAGGCTACAGCCCCCTTTGGGACCCCAGAGCTGAGAAATAGGGGACTCAAGCCCCTTGGAAACAGAGGCTCAGGCCTCTGGCCACATAGGCCAAAAGCCTGTCTGTGAGAAACAGACAGCCTGTGAAAAACTGGTGTTATCATCCATCCTTGCCTATGCAGCTGTGAAAGGTTTCCTTGGAGACCAGGAGACCAAGGTCTCTTGGCCATGAGAGTTCTGATAAGAGACAACTTGCTGACCATGAGGTATTGTAATTAACAGCCTTGTTTCAACTCTTTGTTTTGTACATTGCTGTAGCAACAGATACTGAAGTTTTGACTGAGAAACAGATGTCCCCCTCTATTAAAAGTTTGAGACTCCTTTTGCTACTAAGTATTATTAATCACATAGAAATAGACTTTAGATGGGTTTTTGCCCTAAACTCAGCCACTGCTAGTCTCTTGGCAATAGTTCAAGCATGCGCCCTGTAAGGTAGTCATGGTAACCACTCTTCAGACGACAAGTAAAATCCTTGAGCATAGAATAGGCCACAGTGTACCCTGGAAAGATACAATTACAAGAAAGTAAAGACTGTAGAAGTCCTGAGTAAGAGAAAACATCATGATCATGTGAAACATAACTTGTGATTGAGATAATGGTCAGAAGACCCTATCAAAGGGGCCAGGCTGTAATAATAAAAGGTGACACTCCTGTGAACCTCTTTCCGGTGTCTCCATCTTTCTTTTTCCTCGCCAACGCAGTCCCATCCGAGGGAATCCCTGGTCCTCGGGGGGCTGGCTCCCCGCAGATAAAAGGCTTCTATTATCATTGAAATTTCTATCAGACAGCAGCAGTGAACTCCTCAGTTATGCTTTAAGGCCCCTAACTTTGTGCAGGGCTATTTTTAAAGACATAAGCCTCTTTTTCTTTCCTGGATTAAAAGTAAAAACCATATGTCTCTATTGGAAAATAAATAAAATGCCATAGAGCTAAATTAAAGAGGTTCTGGGCCTACAGGAAATGAACAATTGGACACACATATTTTTGGGTTCAGAGAAGTGATCTAAGATGAATATACATATTTGGATGACAGTATTATAGATGGTATTGAAATCACGAGCATTGATGAAATTGTCTAGGAAAGGAGTATAAAGTTAAGGGGAAAAAAAGAGGGTTTCATTCAGTCTGAGCCTTGAGGAACTTCAACTTTGAAGGACTTGATAAAGAATGGGGTACAGGAAAGAACCTTAAAAGCAGAAGGGGCTAAATTATTTATGCTTATTTCTATAGCCTCTCTAAATAGTTCTGTTGTCAGCTGCCCAAAGATAGTTTCATCCACCTTGAGCCTGCCTTTATAATGGAATTCAACTTAATTTACCATATTTGAATCATTAATTTTCTTGTCTGTTCCTTCTATTGTAGTTAAGAGCAGAGACTTTGTCTCTTAAAATTATGCTTGAAATCATAGTGTAGGCCTATTATAAAAAAGGAAATGCCATTCTGGTTTTACTGAGTCAAGCTGTGGACATGGTGGAAGGTATTTTCAATGAGTTCAAAGGTTTTTATTTCAGTTTTCTCCTACATTTGTGACTATTCCAGAAGTTTATAGTTGTAAGAAATAGGAAAATTGAATAGCAAGACCATTACTGCAATTGAAAATTTACAAAAAATGTAAAAGTATGTAAGTAATAACCATTATATAAAAAAATCAAAATCATTTCCTCCTCTATAACTTTTCTGGGTTTTCTTCACAATACTAATATAATGAAACCTGAAAGTGTAACACAGTTAATGTCAATAAATGAGGTCATATTATTCAAAATTATGCTACTGCTTATAAATTATAACTTCTCATTTTAATATTAAGCTGTCATTTTAAATGTATGCCTTCAAATATTTTAAAAATTCATCTTCACTCATGTAGACACATATTTTTCTGAAATCAGTGAAATGTATTTTGTTGAAAGTCTTTCTCCAACTTAGCTCCTATTTCACCTATATTTTCTACCTCTGACACCTGCTGGACACTGACCTTAACTTCTTAAGAGCTAAGTCCCACTCTTCTCCAGTCACATGCAAGTCATGTTGATGCTTTTCCCCAAAGCTAACAAAATGCCCAGTCATCCAAGTCACCTGGAGAAGAGAACTATAACAAGCAGCACAAAAGATAACAAAAACAGGCTGAAAAACACATGCTTGGCTTAAAATAACAGCCATTGGCTCAAAACCAGGGACTAAGGAAAAATTCCACAGATCAAGTAAACATAAAATTCTACAGGTCACGAACAAACAGTACGTCTTAACAACAACAACAACAACAAAAAGCAGGCAGCAAAGATTATGAATTAAAGCAGAGGCCAAACAAAAAGGACTGGATCACCAGATGACAGCAAGACTTCAATATTACATATGTTTGCTTCAGCCCAGAAACAAGAACAAATTTTCAAACATGGGGATGACAGGCATAACTAGTACAGGCATCCAGCAGGAATGAGGAATGGTAGGGAGGAGAGAAAGGCTCACTGACCTTCACATACTGGTCACATTATCATTAGGTCCATTATGAAACAGAATATAGAAATCTCATTGCCAAAGGCAAAAATCGTATGACACGGAATAATATATTTCAGAATGAAAAATGGAGAAGAGTTGCTAAACTTACAAAACACAATTAAATCCTGAGTAAAATAATTACTGTAATTGGGAAACATGCTCCTGAGATTATTCAGCAAAGAAAAAAGATGGTTTCAGATCAAGTTAGGGGGAAGTGGTAGTAGGCAGTCAAGAGGGAGACGGAGAGGCTTATTGGTAGACCTGGGCAGGTCAGGCTTCACACTGGTGAGGTGGACACCAAATTTTCTGCTGCAGCAGGTTCTGAGAGTAACTTCTAGCAGCTACAAGTCTTAAAGTATAAACAAATCCATGCAAAGACAGCACATGAAGCATTTGGACTCCTCTGCCTTCCAGAAAGTTTCCCATCTGCTTGCCGATACTTGAAGGTCACCATTTCACAGTTATAGGCAAAATGCTTAAAATAAAATTGTCTATGGTCTTTCACACAGAGAAGCTATGTGAGGAAGACTCTGCTTCCTGTTCTTCCTCATCCTCTTCCCTAAGGAGGATCTTTATTCCCACTCAAACACAGACATATTCCATGCCTACTAAGTAGTCAGTGTGCTAGGTGCTAGGGTTTTAAGCATGGTTATAAGAGACAAAGCCCCTGCTCTCAAAGATAGTACAAGGACCAGACAAGAAAGTTAAGGATTAAAATATGATAAATTAAGTTGAAAATTAATGATTAAAATGATGAATTATAGAGATAGGCTCAAGGTGAATGAAACTATCTTTGGGTCACTGACTATGGAACTGTTTAGAGAGGCCATAGAAATAAGCATAAATAATTTAGTCCCCTCTGCTTCTAAGAGCCTTCCCTGTTCATCCTTCTTTATTAAGTCTTTAAAAGTTAAAGTTCCTCAAGGCTCAGACTGAATTAAACCCTCTTTTTTTCATAACTCTATACTATCTCCATAGACAAATTCATCAATTCCCTTCACTTCAAATCTATATACACTCAAATGTGTATATTCACCCAAGACTTCTTCGATGAACCTAACAATATGTATATCCAATTCTTTATTTGACATCTCCAACTGGATAGTTTACAAGTACTTCGAATTCAAGATTTCCAAAACTGAACACCTGCTCTTCAAGACCACGAATAGTCAAACTTAGTTGTCTCCCTGCAATCTGTAGAGTAACAAGATTGATTTCCTGTTTATAGCTCTTCGTTTCTTACTGCTCTTAGGATAAAACTCCAAATCTCTCATACAGCCTCTTCATTTCTGAATATCTTGCCCTCTCCTTTCATAGGTTCATCTCAGACACTCTCCTACTCTTTAACCCCAGATACCAACTCTGGCAATTAAGTTCGTGAACTCATCCTGGGAAAAGTGCTACATATTTCATTGCTGAATATCACCAGGGTCATTGGGGGCCAGATCGGGTGTGTAGGGAGAGTGTTCCAATACAGTTATCAGTTTACTGGCTAAAAACTCCCTCATAGACAGTGCCGTGTGAGCTGGTGCATTGTCGTGATGCAAGAGCTCCTTCGGGACTATTTTTGCACACACTTTTTTCATGCCAAGATTTTCAGTTAAGATTTTCCTAACTGTTTCTCTATCGATGTTTATTTGGTTTGCTATGCTTCTCACAGTCAACTGATGATTTTGATGCACAATTCAACGAATTTTTGTGATGTTTTGGTCAGTTCTACTCATTACTGGCCACCCTGACCTTTCTTCATCAGTGACACATTCTCTCCCCTCAGAAAAACGTTTAATCCAGTTGTACACTGCCATTTTCTGCATGGCATTATCCCCATAAACTTGGACTAACATGTCCCTGATATCACTTCCACTCTTGCCAAGTTTTACAAAAAATTTAATGTTAGTTGCTCTAATTCAAACTCAGACATTCTCGCGACGACACATAAAAACACACAACAACCATAATGAACACCACTCAGCAAGACACCGCCACAACACAGCTGTGAGACATGAAGTTATGATATACCAAGGTTGTGAAGCCTTACCCAGCTGTTTGTACAATGCTACCAATGTAAGCATGATGGCAAGTTCGCAAACGTAATTTTCAGACCTGTTGACTTCGTCTCACATACTCCAACATGCCGTGCTTTGTCCTAATCCTGCAATATACCCTCCTGACAGGTCCCGGGCACATTCCGGCGCGCAGCACAGAGGTCCTGGGATGGGGCCGGGAATGTCCAGCTGCGTGGAAGCTGACGCAGGGCGCTTGCCCCCGGCCTTGACTTCGGAGCCTGCTGTGCAGGCTCTGGGCTCTGATACATAAGCCCTTTTTGGTAAACACGCTTTGTACCTGCGGGAGGGAGCATGCGTGCTCTGTGGGAGTATGCGCAGTCCATACACTCTCCTCCCCCAAAACCTCGATATAATGGTTACTATTGCTAGTTAAAGATGCTGGTTCCTC
Organism: Aselliscus stoliczkanus; assembly: GCA_033961575.1. Classification (NCBI taxonomy): domain Eukaryota; kingdom Metazoa; phylum Chordata; class Mammalia; order Chiroptera; family Hipposideridae; genus Aselliscus; species Aselliscus stoliczkanus. The sequence continues at coordinate 35,172,087 of CM066731.1, forward strand.
CTCATATTGGCTCCATGTGCCTTCTTTATTTTGTGCATCTTCCCACCAAAACTGCATCCCCAAACTCCCAGTGACAACACCTCCTATCCCCATTAAGTTAATTTTTACTTCTTCAGAGTTCAACTCAACGAGTACTTCCTCAAAGATGCATTCCTGATTCTCTGCAATAAGTAAAAATCTCTAGGAATACACTTCATAGCTAACCACATTAAAATTAAATAAGAACAACATTTATTAAGCACCTACTATTGAACCAAACAGGTAATGGGAGATTCAGCAACAGGAAAGACAAACAAGACCTCTGCTCTCTTGGAACTAAATACTTGGATAGGGGTAGACAGCCAGTAAGCAAACAGAACAAAAAAGAAAGATAATTTCAGATAATAATATGAGGATAATAAAACAGATAATGTAATAGAGAGTGGCTGGATCAGGAATAGGGCAACAGGAGAGAGTATTGCATTAGATGGATTGTTCAGGGTCTGCTTTTCCTGAAGGAATATAAGCTTCAAAGGCTGAAGGCTTTGTCTACTGCTAGATCCCAAATGCCTGGATATAACAGGTGCTCAATGAATATTTAAGGAATAAATGTATGAAAGATGTTGGTTTCTAAATAGAACTATTTTCTAATATGCTGAAGAACAGGTGCAATCTCAGGGAAGTCATATTTTTATATTATAAATTACATCACCAGTACATCGTTAAAATACTTGTGGAATAGATGAATAAATTTTTGATAAATATACCCATTTCCATAGGTCCCTGAGCATACATAAGGTCCTTCATGGATCAAAATCCCCTCACATAATCTACTTCTCTAAGTACTTGATTCTTGACCTCTTAACCCCACTATAGCCAAACAGACTACCAGGTACCCACACAAGTGGCCAATAACCTCTTTGTTTATCAAAGTGCTATTGGGAAGTCAACAGTGCAGCCTTATCCAAGACAGACAGACCCCAATCTTATGAGAGATGATTAAAGGAAATAAACAATCTATACAGCAAACTATGTAAAAGTCCATTCAGAAAATTTCCAATAGCCAATGCTCAACAATAGCATATAATCACCTAGAAGGCAACTTAGAAAAACTTGTTTGCTATAAAGGCTTTATGGGTTACTTAAAAAGGAAGAAAAAAAAGGAAGAAAATATTGATTCCCAGGTCCATTCATGTATTTATTAAGATGTAGAAACTAAACTAGGTTATCTTGTAGGTTTGAAGCATTCACTTACTCACTCATTTATTCATTCATTCATTCAACAAGATTTACTGAGTACTCACTACACGCGAGGCACCATGTAAGATACTGTGTATGGGATTTTCTGAATCAAGGAAATAAAACCTGTGCAGTGGCAATGCTTAGCAAAATGACCACATTGCTTAGGAAGATGGCTGTATATCTAGCCAAACTTAGATGGCAGGAGCTATTTATTATCATCTTTGCTAGACAAAGATGTACAGAGGAGTCTCATTACTCATGGTAGTTATGTCCTATAAAGTCACCATAAACACTGAATCAGAGAATACTGAACCATGGCTCCTAGGGAAATACAGTGTAGATTCCTGTGAACCTTTAGTTACAACATTTTTGTCCACTTACCAATATATAACTTGTTTTATGTGTGTTTCTTTTAAAGGCATCATATTGAATATTTATTGTTTATTGATGTTGAACTCATAGCCAACAGCCCAACTCAGGGCTGAACAAAGCTTATCTAACACATATACTTTCTATGTATGGGACATCACAGCCTTTCACGCACTTAGGAACACTAAACAACACTTCAGCCCGACACTTGAGGGCCACTTTAAACAGTGTAATCACCCCCCAACAAGCACAAAAATGTGAAAAATGTGGCACTACATAGACCACAAAAATGACATTTGCTTACATTATGAGTGAAGAGAGAAGAAAGAGGGGTGGAAGGGGAGAGGAGGAAAGATAAGGGTAAAAGAAAATATAATTCTTGGGTTTGAAACCTGACTCGACCACTTATTAGCTGTGTGGTTCTAGAAAAGTTACTTAATTGGGGGAGGGGAGTTGTCACTTTGAGGGGTAAAATGTATAACTATTGCACTGTGTTGTACACCTGAAACTAATTAAAAAATAAATAAAATTTAAAAAAAAGAAAAGTTACTTTATGGCTCCATGCCTCAGTTTCCCTTTCTCTGAAATGAAGATAATAATATTACCTACCTAATGGATTTATAGTAAAGATTAAAAGAGTTAATACAAATGAAGTGTTTGCTGTAGTGCCTGGCATATAGTAAGCCCTATTTAAGTGTTAGCTATCAAAATATACAGATAATTATAAAGCAATGGGAAATTATCTCAAACTTTCAGTAAAAATATGTGATGGCTACAAACTCGGTATCAATAGCTACAGCTTTCATTCACCTTACTTCCTCTTCTCCCTTCCCCTCCTACCTCTTTTCTTCTCTTCACTGCTTCCTTCTCCCTATGCCTCAGACTCCCTGGAGGCCCACACAGGATGCTGGGAGATTCCCTCTCTCAAGAGTTTGCTGACCGAGAGACAAAGTTTGCTCTTTAGGCAAGTAGCTCTCATTCCAGAATTAAGATGGCACTTCCTTCAAGTGCTGAGTAGACGGCTTCTAGAATGAACATTCCTCCCTGCTGTATACCCAACGGCTCTGCCAAGGACAAACCAACCACCTGCAGGCAGAAGGAGGCTTCTTGTTAACTCTGGAGGTCTGCAACTGCCCCTTTCCATGCCAGCAAGGGACGAGACAGTCGCCATCTTGCCAGCATGACTTCAGTTTTCAGTGGCTCACCAAAGAAGCGAGGCTCCACACAATATAAAGAGACAGATGAGGTATGAGATGAGAAACTAACAATGTCAAAGCTGGGCCTTCTCAAAGCAAACCTCCCACGTGCTTGTCTGAGCTGGAGAATGTGGACAGGAAGTTTGGACCAGGGCCCAAGAGTAGAAGGGAAAAGATACAATGGCCATTGAACAAACACAAGTTCCTTGGGTTGGGGATAGGGAAGGGGTCAGGAGCAGAGACACTCAAGCCAGCCCCAAGTGGCAGGGCTTTAGCTGGTAGCATGAAAATGCCCTCCTGCCAAGGTTGCCAAGGAACACGCTCACAGGCCCAGAGTATGTTATTCAGAGTGTCTTCCCAATGATTGTGCAGCACATTTTGAGGTTGGCAGAATCCGTCTCAGATTTCCTCTTTGAAGCTTCCTCATCATTCTGTTCAGGACAAGGGGCCCTTTTTCACCTTTTCCATATTAGCTTCCAGTTAGATACATTTAAACTTCCAAATTAAGTAGAAAAAATGCTTTGAAAAATGTACTGCCTTCATTGAAAAAGATAGTTTGAGATTTAGAAAACATCAACTACTTATCTGATTCAACACATCTAACTATTGCTAACTACTTTTGATAGCTATATTGGCTATTAGTCCTTGATATAACAGATCTGTCTCCAGTTATAATAACCATCACTCTCCCTTTCAAGGATCTATGCTGCAAGCGTCAGGCTATATACTTCCTAGAATTTATTTCATTTAATCTTCCCCCGAATCCCTGGGAGGTTGATGTTACAACCCATCCCCATTTTAGACTTAAGGAAACTATGTGGAAAGTAATTTGCCAAAACTCATGTGGAAAGTAAGTGGGTGAACAAAGAACCAAACCTAAGTCATTCTGACTTTAATAGCTACATTCTTTCTACTACTATGCTGTATAACCAGGTAATTGTATGGTCTGTACTCAATGGATAACTTGAAATGGCTTTATTTTCTCCAGTCCCACTTGCCAGTTGTGCTATAGTGAATCATACTTTACTGTCCCTTAATAATATCTGGAGAGGGTCCACGACTTTCCAATTGCTTTCAGTTATTAGAAGAGACTCTCCAGTATTTAACACTCAAACCTATTTATTTTTTAAATTCCAGTTTCATGTCCAGTTTAAAGCTCTTCCCCTTCCATGTCCCCAGGGCCAGCAAAGCTTCAGGTAGGGGTTTAAATGGAACAGGGACCCTGGTCTGGTCTTCTGCCCTCCCCACCTGCTCTTCAATTAAAGGAGAGAGGTACTCCATGTCCAGTGTCCCTTTCCCCCCATCTTCCAGGCCTAACTCCACAAGTGTGATGGAGACAGGGAGTGTGAAATCTGAGAGGTGGCAGGGGTTGACTCATCAGACCAGCAACCTGTGAGAGGCTGGAAGCTATCTGAATTTCCTCTATATCTGGGTCTGGTTCCCTCGGCTGCTGGTGGTCTTCACAAATTTGTCAGTTTCTACCCAGAAAGTGCACGTGGTTTATTTGGAGAAATGCTACTTCACTCCCTCTCCATCAATGACTGGGAATGCTCTCAGAGAGGGGGGCAACTGTATTTCCATGCTGTCTCTCCCATTGGTTCATGCCTCCAACCATCTTGCCAAATGGGGCATATCCTAACTAGATGTCACCTGATCTGCCCCAAAACTCATGCCTCCCATTCTGCATTCTATGCTTCTTCTGTGGAGCCTTAGGAACCATGAAAATTTTCTTTCTTCCAGGCCTTCCGAGTGGGGTGAGGGATTTCCTCTGTTTTCTTAGACACCTTGGCCTGTGCTCCCTTCTCTGTCAAGTTTGATAGACCACCACAGCCAGGCAAGAGGCAAGCACCAATTTCCAAGTTCACATATGCCCAATACTTCAGAGACCTGTGTCAGGCTCTCTCCTTCCTTCACTGCACTTAGCTCCACTCCATGTTAGTGACAGCACCAAGCAGGGCCTCTGCTGCCTCATCTCATCCAACATCAAGTCAGGAGAGAGAAGCCAGTCTCCTGTGACAACACAGGCTCTTGTCCAGTGGTCCACATTTCATGGGTGCTGTGAGATAGGCAGAAAGGCCCAGGTGGAAGGGAGGGAAACACTATAACATTTGGCCATTTGGATAGCAACTCACAACATCTTTCTCCTCTCTACCAATATCTTCTTTTATCAGCTGGGAAGGAATGGGGGAGGCATGGGGTAATAGTTGAGAATAGTAAGAACAGTTTGGCCACCTCTCACTGAGCTCTGGGTGTCTGGCCTTGGTTATTTGCAGCTCACGTTAAAACAGGGAGTTCTTTCTGCCTCTTTGTCCTTATCTTGGGCCGTAGTTACCAGTTCCAAGGTAACAGGAAAAGCCCCACTCAATAACTGCAACATAAATTCTGTCCAATTGCTCCATAAGTACCATGCCTATCAAATTTTAGTTGGACTTACTGACATATAAACATGAAGCTGTGGTTATAGATTATTTCAAAAGATGTTCAAAGTCTAGTACCTCAGAGAAAACTACACTTTAATGTCATCAATTTGTCAGTGCAGTCAGAAAAATATCACTCAAATTGAAACTGATGAAGAGAAATGTCCCTACTGTCCATCATAAATGGCAATCCCAAATAAAAGCCAGCCATCAGAAAGTCAAAGTGGCCATACAAAAATCTTCCTTGGTCCTAACTGAACACGAGTGGCAAACTAGTGGCCCAGAGGCCAAAGATTACCAACAGCATTTTAAAAAATTTGAAGTAATTGCCAATTCACCAGGTTTCATGTAAAACAGATTTGCCACTTTGCGTGGTTTCCCCCTTTAGCCTGGGCACATGCTCTCCAATTCTCTACAGGATGTCTTCATTCATTTGTGCTATCCTGGCCCTCATAGATGTTTCCTATCTCCTTCATGGCACTTTTTTGCCTGCTCCTTTTGCAAATCCTTTTTTTTTTTTTACTCAGTTATTCTCACATCAAAATTTTAGCAATCAAATACATTCAACCCACAGTTTCCCATAATATCTTCCTTGGTTTCTATTCTCTGCCAGAATTCATATCTCCCAAAAGATTAAACCTCTCCTGTACATCACAGCACAGAAGACCCTGAGTCCATATTTTGCTGGTTTTTGGGGGTCAAGGTTCTGTTCTCCACTCTCTGGTATTCTCGTTCACAGACATACCTACTAAAGGAGATATCCAGGAGAAGAGTGTCTCTCCTCTTACCCAGTTAACTCAGCTCCACTTGCGCCTGTGGTCCAGACCCTGTCCATCTTCTCCAATAGTACAGCCCTGCTCTCTCTTGCATCTTTAGTCCCAACTCTAAACTGCTTCCTTCCACTCTCTCACCCAGTGGTTACAAATCTTCCCCAATGGCATTACTTGACTGGATCACCTGCTCAACATACTATTCATTACCTTCCTTCCATTCACTACCACACTTTTCAATATGGTTCTATTTCCTCACCACCCTCCTCTTCCTTCAATGCTCATGACTTTTAAAGCTCTACATCAAATCACACACCCACAGTGCTAAAATGTTTTATTAAAAATCAGGAACTCCAAGTTACCAAGGGCCCTTCTCCTTGACATCTCTGAACTATGTAGTTTTATGGGTCAAGCCATGCTTCTCAAAACTTTCTCCTATTTTAGACACAATGACACCAATCTATCCTAGTTCTCCCACCTTTGGTGGCCCCTTTTCTATATTATTAACCAGTTCTTCTCTGTCTCCTTCCTATGCTCAATCCACTTGTTTCACCCTTGTTAAGGCCAAGTCTCACAACAAAATGAATGGTGGACCTAACTGTGGAGTTAGGTCCACAATACAGCACCTCTACTGGAAGCTGCAGCAGTCTAGCCAGAGAACAGACCATTCACTTGGTATTTTAAGCTTATTCTAGGTACATTCCTGCCTTTACCAATGTCATTCTCACTGCTAGAATACCCTTTTTCTCAATCAGATTGCACCCAGCCTTTAAGATTCAGCTTAGGATTCCATTTCCTGGACAACTCCAGGCATAAAGAACCTGTCCTGCTCCAAAATTGTAGGACTTATTAATAGTGTCACTGTCTTGAATTTAATCATAGGTAATTGTTGTATTTTAATAAAGTTCAGCTCTTTCACTAGTTTCCAAAGGAAATATACTCAATAAATTTTCATTGTGGTTGCTATGGCTTTATTGATATTTGTACAGTAATGACAAAGGATCACATTGCACAGAGCACAGTATTTCTCATGAAAAATCCCCACTTGGCTTACCTCTCCCTAAAAGTTACCTCTCATTCCATAGTCAATGACCCTCTTGACCCTCCAGTCTTTTAGGTTCCTTCTTTCAGAAACCTGATGACCAGCCAGGCCTTGGAGGTTAACTCATATCCCAGCTTATCAAGGCATCATCTCAAGAAAGACATTTTTCCCAGCAAAGGAATTCTCACACTAGTTACCAAGATGATTCTGCTTTGGTTTTTGTTCTAACTTTGTTATTGCTCAAATACAGTTCTTGAGTCCTCAATTAAATCATAAACATCTAGAGAAATACTAGTAATACTAGTAGTAATACTAATGATACTATTAATAACAGTCAATACTCTGAAATCCTTAGAACAGTGTTATTCACAAAGGCAGTGCTGTGTAAACAACTGTTGATGCATGAAGGAAAGTGACAAAACAAGAAATACTAGTATATTGGTTTTGGCCCCCAAAAAGTTATATACATATTCTAACCCTGGAATTGATGAGTGGGATTATATCTGGAAAAAGTCCTTTGTAGATACGATTAAGTTAAGGATTTTGAGATGAGATCATCGTGGATTACCCGGTGGTCACTAAATTTAATGACAAGTGTCCTTATATAAGACAGAAGAGAAGACACAGAATACAGGAGAAGGCCACGTGAAGACTAATGTAGAGACTGCAGTCACAAGCCAAACAATGCCTAGAGCCACCAGAAGCTGGCAGTGGCAGGAGGGGTCTCCCCTAGAGCCTCCAGAAGGAGCATAGCCCTGCCAACACCTTGATTTTGAACTTCTGCCCTCCAGGAATAAATCAGTTTTTTAAAGTCATCAACTTTGTGGTAATTTGTTACAGTAACCCTAGGGAATTGATACAACTAGCTTCTGTATATTTATTCTTCCATTAGGAAAATAGTCCCCTAGACACTGTGATATTCAAAATAAACACTGTGCTAAGCATTTTAGACATATAAAGATGTCTTATACATGGATCTTGCCTTGGAGAAACTATTCCTAAAGTAGTTCTTGTTACCTCCTAGATTTGGGGTGTCAGTTGCTAACAGAATATTTTATTTTGTGTTTCACAAAAGACCACAGATGTATTTATATCTTTATGTCATAAGAACAGGAAGTCATAATGTGGCCCCAGAAACATAGATAGGGAGAGAATTCTAGGTTGACCTTTTCTAATTTCTACTATTACCAGGAAAGACCATAGAAGTCTAAACAAGTCAACAACTATAGCATCCAAAAGAGCAGCGCATACATCATTCCCCTTGCATCAGATATGTAAGCCTTATGTCACAGCTCAAATGGAGTTGCAGAAAGATGCCCAAAGAGAACACCTGTGGCTACAGATCTGAGACAAAACCAGCAGAGGACAGTTCTCCAAAGTGTCACACCCTGATAGGAAAAACTAACACCCCCTGCTTGGAATAGTGTAGCAGGTACATGAGCTGGCAGCAGATTTCCTGGACTAAACTTTGCACAAAACAAAGCAGGTATCTAGGAATGAATAACAAATCACATGCACATACCATATTATCAAAAAGCTTAAGGCAAAGGAAGGGGGAGGAAAATAAAAGCTAAAAAATCATACTCATACGTAAAACCCCATATTATAATGTCAATTGCTGTTAGCCGGGAACACAGCTTTGATCCCTCTCCCCTATAAATCTTGTGTAAAGAGCTGATCCAGAAAGAGCACGCTTGATTTAAGATGATTATTAAAAAGAGAAAAAAATACATACCAGCCACAAAAGGATTAAAAAAAAAGAAATAAGAAAAAAAGTGGCATACAAAAAATATTGCCACAGAACAGATAAAAATTATTGCCAAATATAATGCCATGAAACCAAAAATAAGCAAATGCCTCTATAAAACAAAAATTCAGTGTAAATATATAAGACTCAAGTGAAATAAAATGAGGCAAATAGAAAGAGATGACTTATATTAGCAGGTTTTATAAATAGAAGATAAAAATAAAACCATCAGAGAAATGAAGGTCATATTAGTGACAGCCTAAAGAGACTAAATACTGCAGAAAACAAAGTAAAAGTTATAAAGGATACAATTGAGAAAAGTGATCAGAATAAAATGTGATGAAATTAAAAATGATTACAGCAAAAATAAAATTTTTAAAATGATTATAACAAAAATGACAATATGAAAGTCAGAAAATGGAAATCAAACATATGCATAACTAGTGTTCCCAAACATCATAATCAAATCAATGGAGCAGGATTCAATCCATATTTTTTTCTCCAAACAGCATAATCAAATCAATGGAACAAGAGTCAATCCACATTTTTTCCCCCCAAAATACCATAATCAAATCAACAGAACAGGATTCAATCCATATTTTTTATTCCTTGAGAAAAATTCTCAAGGAAATACATTAAGACCAAGTGTCTTACATCCAATAAAACTACTGGAGGATAATAATAGCTGACAAATATTTTTTGAGCATGCATGAACCCAAAGATTTTGATTCCCTCCCTCCCCTTCCCTATCCCTTGAAGAAACTACTAGTACATTAATTTCAACCAATCAAGAAATGAATGAAAAACTCTGGTAAAATAACTAACAGTATTACTGAATTCTCTATATTAAGACCAAAACAAATATAGATATGATTACAGGATAAAAGTAATATGTTATAAGCCCTAACATGTAGCAATGTATAATCAACAGAAGTTGAGAAAGCAAGGGGACAAGAAAGTTGGTGGTAATATATTTCTGCTGATTTCCTCAACTTATAGAGGCAGGAGTAGCAGATACCAGTGGGGACCTACTCAAATTTTCCTTGTTGATAGAGCGAAGAGGGGGCTCTTCCCAGCTCCAAGAAATGATCCTTGATTAGTCTAAGGAGCCAATCTTGGTAAATCTATTTCCTTTAACAATAACTGGTTTAGCATGAACAATTGATTAAACTCTGGCCAGTGAGACATGAGAGGATATTTCTTTGTCCTTATTAAGAAATATAAGAAGACAAAACAGCACTTTCTTCTGTCTCTTGCCACAGCTATATAGCAAGTTCTATAAATGCAACCAAGAAGAACCATGAAGATAAAATCCTACATGCTGACGATGGCAACGTGGAAAGATGGAAAAACCTGGGTCCTGATGGTGTTGAGATACCAGAACGATCCTACTTCTGAACTTTGTATTATTGAGATAACAATAGTCTTTATTGAATAAACAACCATTAGATGGGTTTTCAGTTACTTGTTGCTGAAAACATTCAGATACACTAGAGATCAAAAGATATCATTTAAAAATGATAAATCAAATATTAGATTTATATGTGTGTTTAAATGTAAAGAGATACACACACAGACATATAATACCATCAATTTTGAGGTGGGGGTAGTGAAATTGCTGAGTTCATCAGTGCTCGTAGTATGGAATTCGAGGTCTGAAAATTAGGTTTGCGAACTTGTTGCAACAATGTTCCTAACCTTTTCTTGATATCAGAGGGATTATTCATTATGAATTTGTACAAACTGGACAAACAGTAAACCAAGTTTACTATTTGAAAGTGCTGAAAAGGCTGAGTGAAAATGTTAGACGATCTGAACTTTTCATCAACAAGTCATGGCTCTTGTATCACAACAATGCACCAGCTCACACGGCACTGTCTGTGAGGGAGTTTTGAGCCAGTAAACAAATAACTGTATTGAAACACCCTCCTTACTCACCTGATCTGGCCCACCAATGACTTCTTTCTTTACCCAAAGATAAAGGAAATAGTGATTAGTGATAGGAAGACATTTTGATGACATTCAGGACATCAAGTGTAATATGACAACAGCTCTGATGGCCATTCCAGAAAAAGAGTTCCAAAATTGCTTTGAAGGGTGAACTAGGAACTGGCTTCAGTGCATAGATTCCTAAGGGGAGTACTTCAAAGGTGACCATAGTTCAGCAATGAGGTATGTAGCACTTTCTCTAGGATGAGTTGGCGAACTTAATCGTCTGACCTTGTACATTTAGAAATTTTAAATGTGATACAGAAAAATGAATCCTATGGAACGACAGTGAACTATTCAATAAGTGATATAAAAACAAAAAACCTGAGAGTTAAATCATCTAAATCAGGTCACGAGGGCAGAGTTCAAGATGGCAGAATAGGTAAACTCTGAACTCATCTCCTCCCATGAATACATCAAAATTATAACTACACTACTACAGAACAACCATCACTAAGAATCACCTGAAGTCTCGCTGAACACAAATCCTATAACTTAGGATATAAAAAAGAAGCCACCTCAGGCAGGCAGGAGGGACAGAGACGTGGATCTGATAGGTCCCACATCCATGATGTGGTGACTCACAGACAGGAGAGATGTGTTGTCTATGAAGGTCCCCACTGAGGAACGAGGGGTCCCAGTCCCACACTGGGCTCCGAAGCCTGGGATAACTGTGCCTGGAAGAGGAGTTCCCTAATATCTGGCTTTGAAAGCCAGTGGGAATACATCCAAAAAAGATAAAGGCTGTGGGGATCCTGGACACTGCTCCTAAAGGGCCCATGCACAAACTTACTCTCTTTAAGTTCCAGCACAGGGGCGGCAGTTCAAGAAGTGCCTGGGACTTACACGGACAAACTAAATTGACTAACCTTAATGCAAGAGTTAAAGGGGCAAGGATCAGGAGAGCTCTCTCAGTTGACAGAAGTGCTGGCAGGCACCGCTGCTCCTTTGTAGAGCTCTCCTTCCACCCAGTCAGCCCAGCACAAGTGGGCACAAAATCTGTCACATTCCGTTAACCTGACTAACATAGTTAATCCTACCCTGGAGTATTCCTGAAAGACCACCCTGCTCAAACCACTCATCCTGCCCAAGCCTCATCCGGGGGCTCCCCCACATGAGCGGACTATATCAGCTCACTCTGAAAACCCCCTCGAGGTCCACAAACCCCACTCCATCAGTGCCCAGTGTCAGTGTACATTGTAGGTCCTGTCAAGCAGCCCCAAGCACAGCACAAGTGATGGCTGACCTGGACAGCACTAGTGATGGCTGACCTGGACTCCCCCACCACGTAGTCCCAAGCCTGGCACAAACAGTGCCAGGCTTGGCTTAAAATCTAGCTCCAACTTAGTGGTCCCAAACCCACACAAGCATTGGCTGGCCTCAGCTTGCATCAAGGTGCACGACAAAGGGTCCCAAGCCCAGGACTAGAGGCAGCTAACCTCTGTTTGCAGCACAGTCCCTCCCAAGCACCTCCAAGCCCGGCATAAGTAGCAGCGAAACTCAGATCACTTTGTAACTTCTACAAGTTGGCCCCAAGCTGGGCACAAAGAGCAGCTGACCTTGGTCTGCATTGGAGTCCCTCCTAAGAGGCTCCAGAATCAACACACTCAATGGCAGGCTTCAGTCCACACCAGAGCACCACCCAATCACCCTCACAAACAATACACTTGAAGAGTGCACTCAGCTGGCACCACAGCTCTGCTAAAGTCCCTTCCATTCAATGGGGTCACCCAGCCCCTGAACAAGAGCCAGTCCACTGTAGTCAAGGACCGCCCTCACAACCAGTTAGCCTAAGGGTAGATACCACCCACTGATGAGCCAACAACAATCAAGGCTCAACTACAACAGGAGGGCACAGACAATACAGAGAAGGGGCATGACTAAAGTACCTAGAGCAGGTGCCTAGAGAGACTATACAACCGAGCCTCACAGCACACAGAAGGCCACTCTGCCAAGACTGAGAGACACAGCACATATACCTAATACATAAAAGTAAACACAGGAAATTAGCCAAAAGAGAAAACAAAGAAACGTGTCCCAAATAAAAGACCAGTTAAAAAAAAAAAAAACCTGAAAAAAAAAGAGCTGAATGAAGTGGAGACAAGCAATCTACCCAATATAGAGTTTAAAACACTGTCATATGGCTTAATGAACTTAGAAGAAAAACAGATGAAATCAATCAGAACTTCAACAAAGATTAAAAAAACATAGAAAAGAAACAGTAAGAAATGAAAAATACAATAACTGAAATGAATAATGCATGAAAGGGAATCGACAGCAGATTAGACAAGTCAAGCAATCTGGGATACAAGGTAGTAGAAAATGCCCAATCAGAACAGCAAAAAGAAAAAAAGAATCAAAACAAAAAATGAGGATAGTGTAAGGGACCTCTGGTACAACATCAAGCACATCAACATTCACATCAGAAGGAGAAGGATATCAAAATGAGACAAGAGAGGCCAAGGGATTGAAAACCTATCTGAAGAAATGATGACTGAAAACTTCCCTAACCTAGTGAAAGAAATAAATATACAAGTCCAGAAAGCACAGAGAGTCCCAAATAAGATGAACTCAAAGAAGACCACACCAATACACATCATAACTAAAAATTACTGAAAGTTAAAGACAAAGAAATTCTCAAAAGGAAAAAGAGAAAAGCAGCTAGTTACATAAAAAGACTGGCAGCTGATTTTTCAACAGAAACTTTGCAAGCCAGAAGGGAATGCCAAGATTATAGAGTTTTTTAGACAAGCCAAATCTAATGGAGCTCATCACTACTAAACAAGCCTTACAAGAAATGTTAAAGGGACATCATTATGTAGAAAGGAAAGGCCAAAATTAAATATAAGAAACTACAGGAAAGGAAAAAAATCTCACTGACAAAGGCCAACACTTAAAAGTAGTAGATTAACAAATTAGAAAGCTAACACAAAGGTTAAAAGACTAAAGCAGGAAGATCATGTGTAAATACAATAATAAATTAAGGGATACATACAAACACATATAAAAGGTAAAAAAAATGACAAAAATATAAATATAGGGGGGTCAGTAAAAAAAATGTAGCAATTTTTTTAGAATGAATTCACACTTAAGCAATCATCAACTTAAAATCGACTGCTACAAGCATACCTTGGTATATATGAAGGACATGGTAACCACAATCTAAAAATTTATAAGAGATATATAAAAAATAAAAAAGAATCCAAACCTAACACTACAGAAAGTCAACAACATATCAGAGAAGAGAGCAAGAGAAGAAAGAATAGAGTAAAACCACAAAAACAGTCAGAAAACAATAAAATGGCAATAACTATGTACTATCAATATTACTTTAAATTAAAATAAACTAAATGTTCCAATCCCAAGACATAGGGTGGCTGAATGGATTAAAAAACAAAACCAAGACCAGTACACATCTTGCATACAAGAGACTCACTTCAGATGGAATGACACACACAGAGACTGAAAGTGAAGGGATAAAAAAAGATATTTCATGCAAATGGATTTTTTAAAAAGGTAGGGTAACAATACTTATATCAAACAAAATAGACTTTAAAAGAAAGGCTATAACAAGGACAAAGAAGGGCATTATGTAATGATAAAGGGATCAATCCAACAAGAAGACATAGCTCTTATAAACATGGAGACATAAATATATAAAACAAATATTGACACAAAAGGAGAGATCAGCAATACAACAATAAGGAAACTGTAACACCCCACAAATATCAATGGGTACATCATCCAGATAGAAAATCAACAAGAAAACAGTGGACTTAAAGGACACATTACACATAGCTACTCAGCCAGGGAGCCAATCACACCCACCAACATGCCAAAAGCAATCAAGGATCAACTACAACAGGAGAACATTCACAACACAAGGGACAACTCTGAAACATACTCACAGGAAATTAGGGTGTCTGAGCAAGTCAACTACAAAGGTCACATACTATATAAGATCACCCAGCTAAGACTGAGAGACATAGAAGCAAACACAAAGTGACAGCCAGAATGAGGGAAAAAAGAAACATGTCCCCAGTGAAAGAATAGGAGAAACCTCCAGAAATGGAACTAAATGAAATGGAAGCAGTCAACCTACCAGATACAGAGTTTAAAATAATGATGATAACAATGATGAAGGAACTTAATGAGAATTTCAACTGAGACAGCAAGCATAAAGAAGGATATAGAACCCATTAAAAATAACCAATCAGAAATAAAGACTACAATAACTGAAGTGAAGAATACACTAGAGGAAATCACCAGCAGATTAGATGAAGCAGAAGATCGAATCAGTGATTTAGAAAACAAAGTAATAGAATTCACCTAATTAGAACAGCAAAAAGAAAAAAGAAAAAACTATGAAAACAATAACCTATGGCACAACATCAAGCACAACAATATTTACATAATAGGAATACCAGAAGGAGAAGAGGGATCGAGAACGTATCTGAACAAATAATGACTGAAAACTTCCCTAATGTGGTGAAGAAAACCGATACATAGGCCAGAAATCTCAGAGAGTTCCAAACAAGATGAACCCAAACATGCCCACACCAAGACACATCATAATTAAAATGGCAAAGGATAAAGACAAAGTGAGAATCCTAATAACAGCAAGAGAAAAACAGCTAGTTACTTAGAGGAGAACTCACATAAGACTATCAGCTGACTTTTCTACAGAAACTCTGCAGACCAGAAGGGAGTAGCAGGAAACATTCCAAATGATGAAAAATAAGTTCTACGACCAAGATTGTTCTACCCAGCAAGGCTATAATTTAAAATTGAAGGAGAGATAAAGAGCTTCCCAGGAAAGAATAAGCTAAAGGAACTCATTACCACAAAGCTAGTATTACAGGAAATGTTAAAAGGGCTTATTCAGATGGAAGAAAGTTGAAAACTAACAAAGACCAGAAATACGAATAACAAAATGGCAATAACTATGTACCTATTAATAATCACATTAAATATAAATGGATTAAATGCTCCAATCAAAAGACTTAGAGTGGCTGACTGGACAAGAAAACAAGACCCATGCATATGCTGTTTACAAGAGACTCACCTCAGATCAAAAGACACACAGACTGAAAGTAAAGGGATGGAATAAAATATTTCATGCTAATGGAAATGAGAAAAAAGCTGGAGTAGCAGTATTTATATCAGAAAAAATAGACTTTAAAACGAAGACTTCAATAAAAAAACAAACAAGGGCACTACATAAAAATAAAGGGGTCGATCCAACAAGAGGACATAACCCTAGTAAACATCTATGCACCCAATGACGGGGTGCCTAAATATATAAAACAGATATTGACCAACATAAATGCAGAGATCAACAGTAATACTATCATAGTAGGGGACTTCAACACCCCATTGACACCAATGGGCAGGTCTCCCAGACAGAAAATCAATATGGAAACATTTGCCTTAAATGACACGTTAGACCAGTTGGAATTAATCGATATTTTTACAGCATTTCACCCCAAAGCAACAGAACACACATTCTTCTCAAGTGCATGTGGAACATTTTCCAAGATAGACCACATGCTAGGCCACTAAACAAGTCTCAATAAATTTAAGAAGACTGAAATCATATCAAGCATCTTCTCTGACCACAGTGCTATGAAATTACAAGAAGAACAACAGAAAACACACAAATACATAGAGGCTGAAAAACATGTCACTAAATAATGAATGGTTTAACAATGAGATCAAAGAAGAAAACACAATGACCTAAAATCTGTGGGATGCGGCAAAAAAAGTCCTAAGAGGGAAATTCATAGCAATGAAGGCCTACCTAAAGAAACAGGAAAAGTCTCAAATCAAGTCTATCTTTACACCCTTAGGTGTAAGAACAGCAACATAAGCCCAAAGCGAGTGCAAGGAAGGTAATAATAAAGATAGGAGTAGAAATAAAGGAAATATAAACAAAAACAAAAAAATCAATGAAACCAAGCAAGAGCTGATTTTTTGAAAAGATGAATAAGACTGGCAAACCTTTAGCCAGACTCATCAAGAAAAAAAGAGAGAGGACCCAAATTAATAAATCAGAAATGAAATAGACACCACAGAAATACAAAACATTTAAGAAAATAGTATGAGCAACTATACGCCAACAAATTAGACAATCTGGAAGAAATAGATAATTTTCTAGAAGCATACAATCTTCCAAGGCTGAATCAAAAAGAAACAGAAAGTCTGAATAGACTGATTACTATCAAGGAAATTGAATCAGTAATCGACAAGCTCCCAACAAACAAAAGCCCTGGACCAGATGGCTTTAGAGGTGAATGTTACCAAACATACAAAATAGAATTATCACCTATTCTCTTCAAACTATTCCAAAAAAAAATCCATAAGAAGGGAAGGATCCTAAACTCTTTTTATGAAGCCACTATCACCCCAATCCCCAAACCAGACAAAGATATTACAAAAAAAACACACAAAAAAAACAACCATATCCCTGATGAATACAGATGCAAAAATCCTCAACAAAATATTAGCAAACCAAACCGGGCAATACATTTAAAAGATGATACACCGTGATCAAGAGAATTTATTCCCAGAATGCAAGGTTGGTTCAATATCCACAAATCAATTAACGTGATACACCATACTAACAAAATAAAAATCATATGGTCATATCAACAGATGCAGAAAAAGTGTTAGACAAAGTCTAGCAGACATTCATGATAAACACTCTTAGGAAAGTTAAAATAGAGGGAACTTACCTAATATAATAAAGTCCATACATGACAAGCCTACAGCTAACATTATACTCAATGGGGAAAAGCTAAAAGCATTTTCCTTAAGATCAGGAATAAGACAAGGATGTCCACTTTCACCACGTTTACTCAACATAGTTCTGGAAGTTCTAGCCACAGCAACCAGACCAAAAAACAAAAACAAAATAAAAAGGAAAGAGAAAGAAGAAGAGGAAGAAGAGGAAAAAGAGGAGGAGGAGGGGGAGGAGGAGAGAAAGAAAGAAAGAAAGAAAGAAAGAAAGAAAGAAAGAAAGAAAGAAAGAGCATGCAAGTTAGAAAGGAAGAAGTAAAATTGTTATTATATGCAGATGACATGACACTATATAGAGAGAACCCCAAAGACTCCACCAAAAGACTACTAGAACTGATAAATGAATTTAGTAAAGTAGCAGAGTACAAAATTACTATTCAGAAATCAGTTGCATTTGTATACACCAATAACAAACTATCAGAAGGAGAAATTAAATAAACAATCCCATTTACAATTTAAAATACTTAGGAATAAATTTAACCAAGGAAGTAAAAGACCTATACTCAAAATTATAAGACACTGAAGACAGAAATTAAAGAAGATACAAATAAATGGAAACATATACATGTTCATGGATAGGAAGAATTAATATATAGTTAAAATGTCCATACTACTTAACACAATATATAGATTCAACACAATCCCTATCCAATTACCAAAGGCAATTTTCACAGAACTAGAATATATAATCCTAATATTTATATGGAGCCATAAAAAACCCTGAATAGCCACAGCAATCTTGAGAAATAAGAACCAAGTGGGAGGTATCATGATACCTAACATCAAATCATACTACAAGGCTATAGTAATCAAAACGGCATGGTACTGGCATAAAAACAGACACATAGATCAATAGAACAGAATATGGAGCCCCAAAATAAATCCATACCTATATGGTCATTTAATCTAGGCATGACAATGGAAATAAGAATTTACATTGGGGTAAAGACAGTCTATTCAATAAATGGTGCTGGGAAAATTGGACTGACACATGCAAAAAACGAGCTGGACCACTTCCTTCCGCCATATATGAGAATAAATTCAAAATGAATTAAAGGCTTAAATGTAAGACCTGAAACCATAAAACTCCTAGAAGATAATACAGGGAAGTAAATTTGCAGACATTACCCTGAGTAATATTTTTACTGATATATCCCCTCAGGCAAGGAAAGCAAAAGAAAAAACAAACATATAGGATTACAGCAAACTAAAAAGTTTTTTCACAGCAAAGGAAACCATCCATAAAGCAAAAAGGTAGCCTCCTGAAGGGTAGAAGATATTTGCCAATGAAACATCTGAGAAGGGATTAATATCCAACATTTATTTTTTTAAAACTCATACAACTCAACACCAAAAAACCAAACAACCCAATTGAAAAATGGGCAGAGGACATGAAAAGACACTTTTCTAAAGGGGACATATGGGTGGCCAACACACATATAAAAAAATGCTCAACCTGACTAATCATTAGAGAAATAAATGCAAATAAAAACCACAGTGAGATACTGCCTCCCTTCAGTCAGAATGGCTATCATCAATAAATCAGCAAACTACAAAGTGTTGGTGAGGATGTGGAGAAAAGGAACCTTTGTGTACTGTTGGTGGGATTGCAGACTGGTGCAGCCACTATGGAAATCAGTATGGAGGTATCTTAAAAAATTGAAAATGGAACTACTTTATGACCCAGCAATTCCACTCTTGGGTATATATCCAGAAAGATGCAAAATTCTAATTTGAAAAATATATGCACCCCTATGTTTATTGCAGTGCTACTCGCAATAGCCAAAAAATGGAAACAACCGAAATGGCCATCGGCAGACATCTGGATAAAGAAACTGTGGTGCATTTACACAATGGAGTGTTACTTGGCCATAAAGAAGAATGAAATCTTACCATTTCAATGACATGGATGGACATACAGAATATTATACTAAGTGAAGTAAGTCAGATAGAGAAAGGCAAATACCATATGATCTCAATTATATGTGGAATTTAAAGAACAGAAAAAAAGAGCAAACAAAACAGAAATAGACTCAGAGATATAGAGAAAAAATGGATGGTTGCTAGATGGGAGGGGATTTGGGATGGGGGAGAAGGTGAAGGGATTAGAAAGGACAAATTAGTAGTCACAATATTGCCATGGGGATATGAAAGACTGTTTGAGGAATATAATAAATAACATTGTAAAGATTTTGTAGGATGTCAGATGGACACTTATCTTGTTAGGGAGACCACTGCATGGACTGTGTAGATTCCTGACCATTGTGCTGTACACCTAAATCTGAAGCTGAATTATATTGAATGTCAATCATAATCAAATATATATAAATATGTAATCTGAGAAAAAAATATATATATATAATATATAATCATGGAAAGCGAAGTATAGCATAGGGAATAGAGTCATTGGAATTGTAACAGCTATGTACAATGTTAGAGGTATAGTAAACTGGGGGAGGGAGGTTATCACTTTGTGAGAGGTGTAAACGTCTACCTATTGTTTTGTACACCTGAAACTACAAATAATTTTAAAAAAAACTCAAAAACTCTAATTCAAAAAGATATATGCACCACTATGTTCATTGCAGCATTATTTACAAAGCCAAGATATGGAAGCAGCCTAGGTATCCATTGATATACTAGATGAGTGATTGAAGATCTGGTACATATATACAATGGAATATTTCTCAGCCATATAAAAAGGAATTAAATCTTGCCATTTTCGACAACATGTATAAACCTAGAGGGTATTGTGCTAAGTGAAATAAGTCAGGCAGACAAAGACAAATACTATATGATTTTATTTACATGTAGAACCTAAAAAATCAAAGTACACAAACAAAAGCTCATATAAACAGAGAAGAAACTGATGGCTGCCTGATGGGAAGCCGGTTGGGAAGATGGGTGAAAAAGATGAAAGGGATTAAGAAGTACAAATTGCTCATTATAAAAATAGTCGCGGATGGCCCCGGTTCAGTCCCACATATGAGGGCCAGTGACACTGTCCTCACAAAAAAAAAAAAAAAAAAATTGTTGTGGAGATGTAAAGTACAACATAGGGAATATAGTCAATAATATTGTAATAACTATGTATGGTACCTGATGTATACTAGATACATTGTGATGATCACATCATAAGATATATAAATGTCTAATTGCTATGTTGTACACATGAAATTAACATTGTATGTCAACTATGACTGAAAAATAATTGTTTTTAAAAAGGGTCTGACAGCTAAATGGGGGAAAAATTATGTTAGACCCCTACATCAAAACTTATGCCAAAATATTAAATCCCAGATAGATTAAAGATTTAAATGTAAAAGCCATTAAAACATTATAAGAAAACAAGAAGATTTTTAAAAAATAATCTGAGTGTTGTCATAGATGTTTTTGTTATGTCACACAACGCAAAATCTATACAAGACTGATAAATTTGACCAATAAAAATAGAAATAAATTCTTTTTTTTTTAAAGATTTTATTGGGGACTTGGGGGAGGGGAACAGCGTTGGGGAATCGGGGAAGCGGAACAGACAAGTTGCTGTCTTTTTGTTCTTCAGTCTAGTTTTGCGGAGGACGTTGCTTCACTGGCCCATGTTGGTATCGTCATTGCGCTCTTCCCGGGTGAGGCAGATCAGTCGCCGGCCTCTGGATGGTCGCTCACCGCGGCTATTGGCAGCTCACTCTGGCTGCCAGCCGCTCACGCTGGCTGCCGGCCACTCACTGTAGCCTACCTATGGCAGCCCACTGCAGCAGGGGCTGCAGCCTACACCGTCGCTAGGGCTTGCACAGCCCAGCTTCAACTGGAGCTGTTGTAAGCTGTAGAGGGCAGTATCACTGGCCCTCATATGTGGGATCTGAACCGGGGCCGCTGGCATCCCAAAACCAGCTCTTAACCAATGCACCACTCGGCCGGACTGAAATAAATTCTTCATAGCAAAAAAACAAATATAAGAAATGAATAAGTGAGGGCCAGTGACACTGCCCTCAAAAAAAAAAAAAAGAAATGAATAAGAAAAAACATTTACAAATCATGAAACACTAAGCTAACTTCATAAATTCATGAAGAACTTTCACAAATGGCTCTTAAACACAGGAAAAGATGCTCAACATCATTCCTGATAGAAACGCACATTAAAAACAGGATACCATTTCTTTTCATCAGCTTGTTAAAGGTAGTATGGTTTGGTACACACTGTGGTGACAAGAGACTAGGGAAATAGGCACAAGTGCATTTTGCTGTTAGAAGTATATAATTTCTATGGAGATCAGATTACATATATGCATATACTTTTTAACACAAAAATTCCAGTTGTAGAAATTTTCCTAAAGATACACAAAATGATCTACACATAAGGATATTCATTGTTAGTTTATAATAACAAAAAGTTGGAAAACCCTAACCACCTGTGTACAGCAGACTGATTAAGTAAATTATGATATATCCATAAGATAGAACATGAAGCTATTAAAAAGAATGAAGTGTTCTCTGTGAACAAATATGAACAACCTCCAAGAAGAAATGTCAGAACAAAACAAGGTGAGAACCAAATGTATAGTAACGTACCATTTAATTACAAAGAAGAAAGGATATGCTCTTTCAAAAGATACACAAGATCCTGATAATAGGCGGTGCCTCCATGGAGAGTAACCCAATGGGCTTAAGGCAAGAAAGAAGAGGAAAACTTACATTCCATTATACACCCTTTTTGAGTGTTGTTCATTTGTGTGTTATTACCTTAAAACCCATAAAAAATTTTATATGCTTTCTTTTATCTGACTCATGAATCTTCTCAAATTCTCAACAAATATGTATTTAGTATCCATTTTTCCAAAGAAGGTGTCACCTTTATGGGCATTTTTGTTTTGTTCCAGAGACAAGCAGGATAAATATTCTGCCTTTAAAGGTATCAGTGTTTCAATTTTCAGTGTGACCATGATCTCCAGGAGGAAGAAAAAAAAAAAATAACACTAGCTGTTTTTTTAAAGCCTTTTAAATAATTTCTGTTCTTAAGCAAATCTGTAGCCAAAAATCAAGGGTTTTTTTTTCCTACCTTTACATACTATTTTACTAAAAACAAAACACAAAGATTCCCAAAGTTTTGTGGGATGTAGCTGTATCAGGGTTTCAAAGAGAAGGTTTTCTTCTACAAACAAACAAAAAAAAGATTTTGTTCATGTTTGTATTACTTTCTTCTTTGTAACTGCTATACCAAGATTCAACCTGAAAATATGTGCCTCTCATGGATGTACTGATAGACCTTTATCCAGAGAGGTGTGAATCTAATGCAATAATTCTTAGCCAGGTATGTTAAGGTATTTTTTGATTACTTTAAGGTCTCCACGAGCATTTCTTAAGGAGACTTATACCCTTAAATAATATTACTTCAGGGGGATATAAAAGTTTACTTAAGTCATGAAGTCTTACACATTAGACACTACAAAACTATACTATTCAGTCATGCAGATTTGACTTTAATGAGATGTAAATTAGCATTTTATTAAACAGTCTCAATAAACCCACAAAAGTGTTTCAAGCACAACATCATTAAGGAAAGGACACAAAGATCAGAAAATACATGCATTTGGGTCCTTTCATCTTCTCAGTCTTCTAAATCTTTTCTCTTTACAACTGGTTTTCCCAGGGGGAGGAATCCAAGCTGAAATGCCAGCTTTGAGTATTTTGCAATAATGAAAATTTTAAGACACCATGATAATGGTTGCTATATTACATTACCCACTAAAATAGATCTCCTATGATCATTTTCATTGTTTCTAGTCCAAAAATTATTTTAGAAATAAGACTTTTTATTTTTATAAGACTATCTCTCCCATTCCTCCACCTCCAGTTTCTTAAAAGTAACAGAAAAGTCTCATCAAGGTGTATTGTTTTCTTTTTCATTCTAACCATACTTTTCTCCAGTTGCAGCCCTAACTTAGCATTTTCTGAAATTGCTTCTAATGTGGTATTTGAGCCCCTTCCTCACTAGTGAGAGAATGTAGTACTCACACTAAGACTAACCAGTCAAATCATGTGCTCCTCTGCTTAGAGCCCTCAACTTGCCCACCTCTGTCATCCTAAGAGCCAAAACCCTTGGGATGGCCCACATGCCCCTGCTACACTCAGACCTCATCTCAACTACTCCCTCCCCCTGCTCCAGTCACTCTGGCCTCCTTGCTGAAGTGCAGTGTGCCCACCTCTGAACCTCTGTACTGTTCCCTCTGCTTGCAACACTCATACTCAGAGGAAACATAGCGCTTTCAAGGCTTTGCTCAAAATTCACTGCATAATCAATTTTTCCTTGACCACCATATTTAAGTTGTAACAATTCCACCCACACTAGTAGTCCTTTTCCGCCTCCCTTGCTTTATTTTTCTGCATTCAATATGTCACTTCCAAACATACTATAAAACTAACTTACCCATTTAGCTTCTTGTCCATATTTCCAGTCTTGACTGGAAACTCCATGAGGGCAGTGATTTTTTTTTAAATTGGGGGAATTGGGGAGGGAATAGCATTGGGGAAATCAGGGAAGAGGAACAGACAAGTTGCTGTCCTTTTGTTCTTCAGTCTAGTGTGGAGGACATTGCTTCACTGGCCCATGTTGGTATTATGGTCATTGCGCTCTTCCCGGCTGAGGCAGATGGGTCGCCAGCCATTGGATGGCCGCTCACGTCAGCTCACGGCAGCCCTCTGCGGCCCCACTGCAGCCTACTCAGTCACCAGTGACTCACGGCAGCCCAGCTCCAGGTCGAGCTGTTGTTCACCACCTTAGCTGTAGAGGGCGCAGCATCACTGACCCATGTGGGATCCAAACCAGTGGCCCTGCTGCTCAGAGCCCACACTCCCAAGTCAACTCTTAACCAACGAGCCCCTCAGCTGGCTCCCAAGGGCAGGGATTTTTATCTGGTTTGTTCACTGCTGTACCCTGAATACCTGGAACAGGGTTAGTCACATGGTAGATGCAAGGGCTGCTGCATTGAACTGGTCTGACTGTACCACGTGACCCCAGAGGACACCACTCAGATGGCAGTGGAGTGGTACAATGGTGCAGCCCTGTCAAGGTACCCAGTATTTGTTAACTACCTGCTTTATGTTCTGTAATATAGCAGCTTTCACAAGTGGTCTGAGATGACCATGAAGCTTTATTTTTGCCTTTTTGCTTTTACAGTTTCATTTTGTTTTTATGGTTTGATTACAAAGTAAGCTGCTATTGGATGCTGCATAGAAAGAATTACTTGACTGTATAAAAAAAAGAAGTCTTCATCTATTTCACCTAAATCTGATAGACTCTATTTTTCTGCCAGATCCCTGAAAACCATATTAGCGAACTATATTACTCTAGTTAAAAGTTGGGTGTGAAAATAGTTCTTCACAGGCAAATTAACTGATAATTAGGAAAGAATCTAAAATGTTCAACTTTCATATATTCTATAAACACAAACCAAGGAAAAGTTGGCAAGAATTGTATTTTCCTTTTTCCCCAATTTTTGTAAATGAGTTGCAGATTCTTCATATGACTCTTCATTCATTTCAAGCAGAAGAATTATTGAAAGAATATTCTTTTAAATGTACTCCATTAAACAAACCTCGACTTGATAGGTTTCTTGTTGCAGCTGCCAAACCTTGGCTATGCCATTTGCTTTTCTTTTGTTTTGCATAATTTACATAAATTTGACAATACAGTCGTTAGTAGTATAGTGAAGCTACATATCCTGAGAGAGTATATTCTTCTTGGCAAGTTAAGAGCTGAATAGCATTACAAATGCCACTTTACACTATAGCTCTTACAATTCACAATGGAACATTAGAAATATTGAAAGAAGAAAGTTATGTCCACTCCCATATACTTACTTACACATGTTTTTCACACACACACACGGCACACACACACACACACACACACACACACACATTTCATTTGCATGTACTCTAAACCTTATGCCTCTATACTTGTATTCCTAAGTTCCAACCACAATAATGCTGAGTGCAATGCAATAATTCAGAATGAATATTTGTAGACCAGCATATCAATGGTTGGTAAAAAATATTTAAGATTATCAGACACCAGGAAGGAAGCTACACTAAAGAATACTAAGTTTTTTTAATTACACTATTTTGACATAATTGTAAATTCGCATGCAGTTATAAGAAAGAATGTAGAGAGATCCCCTGAACATGTAACCCAGTTTTCCCCAATGTAACATCTTACAAAACTATAGTATAATGTCAGAACCCGGATACTGCCATTGATACAATTAAGGTACAGAATATTTACATTAAACACAAGCACCCATGTTATTCTTTTATAGCTATACCTACACCTTCTCCCACCTCCTACAACCATCGCCATCTCATCTCCATTCCTATAATTTTGTCATTTTAAAAATGTTATATAAAGAAAATACAGTATAATAATATTTAGAACTTGCTTTTCTCATCCAGGTCATTTTCCATATCAATAGTTTGTTCCCTTTTTCATTTAGTTTTTGTGGGTTTTTTTGTTTTTTGTTTCGTTTTGTTTTTAGGGCAGTGTCACTGGCCCTCATATGTGGGACCCGAACCGGGGCCGCTGGCTTTCCAAGCCAGCACTTAACCACCACACCACTCAGCTGGCCCAATAGTTTGTTCCTTTTTATTGCTGTGTAGTATTCCACAGTATGGATATACCACAAATTTTTAACCATCCACCCATTAAAGGACATCTGGTTGTTTCCAGTTTTTGTCTATTATAAATAAAGTTGCACAGCATTCTGTATGAACGTAAGTCTTCACTTCTCTGGAGTCAATACTCAGGACTGCAATTGCTGGATTGCATGGTAGTTGCATGTGTAATTTTTACAGAAATTGTGAGACTGTTTTCCAGAATGGCTGTGACATTTTACATTCTCACCAACAATGTATGAATGATCCAGGTTCTCCCCACCCTTACCAGCAGTTATTGTCATCAGTATTTTTTTTTTTTAGCCACTGTGATAGCTATTTAGTTATACAGTAAAACCTTGGATTGCAAGTAATTTGGTTTGTGAGTTTCTGCAAGACGAACAAACGTTTCAATTAGGATTACTTTTGCACCAACCTAATAATACATTTTAACTTGGCAAATGAACTATGTCTTGCAATATGAATAGTTTGTTTCCAGAACGAATTATGCTCACAAATGGATATATTACTGTATCTTGTAGTTTTAATTTGAAGTTTCCTAATGGAAAATAATGCACATTTTTCCAGGTACCTATTTGTCATCTGTATATCTTATTCAGTAAAATATTTCTTATTATCTTTTCTCCAAGTTCTAATTAAATTGTTTGCTTTCTAACTGCTGAGTTTTGAAAGTTTATATATTCCAGTTACTAGTCCTTTGTCAGATAAGTAATTTGCAAATATTTTCTCTCAATTTGTATCATGTAGTTTTATCCTTTTAACAGTATCTTTCACAGAGCAATAGTTTTTCATTTTGATTTAATCCAATTTATCACTTTTCCTTTTTTTTTTTTTTTAAAGATTATTTATTGGGGAATTGGGGCAGGGGAACAGCGTTGGGGAATTGGGGAAAGGGAACAGATAAGTTGCTGTCCTTTTGTTCTTCAGTCTAGTTGTAGAGGACTTCGCTTCACTGGCCCATGTTGGTATTATCATTGTACTCTTCCTGGGTGAGGCAGATCAGTTGCCGGCCTCTGGATTGGCCACTCACGATGGCTATTGGCAGCTCACACCAGCTGCCAGCCACTCACTGTAGCTTAAGGCAGCCCACTGCAGCAGGGGCTGCAGCCTACACCATCGCCAGGACTCATACAGCACAGCTCACCATCTTAGCTGCAGAGGGCAGTGTCACCGGCCCTCATATGTGGGACCCAAACCGGGGCCTCTGGCGTCCCAAACCAGCTCTTAACCAATGCGCCACTCGGCCAGCCCCTATCACTTTTCCTTTTTAAGGATCATGTTCTTTGTGTGAAATATAAGAACTCTGCCTAAGTTAGTTACCTACAAGGGAGCTCCCATAAGACTGTCAGCTGATTTCTCGACAGAAATTTTTCAGGCCAGAAGGAACTGGAACAAAATATTCAATGTGATGAAAAGCGAGGACCTACAATCAAGACTACTCTACCAAGCCAAGCTATCATTTAGAATCAAAGGACAAGTAAAGAGCTTACCAGAAAAGAAAAAAAAAGAAGCTAAAAGAGTTCATCAGCACCAAACCACAATTACAAAGAATCTTAAAAAGACTTCCTTAAGGCAAGAAAAAAATATCAAAAATACGAATGGCAACAACAACATATCTATCAACAATTACTTCCAATGTAAACGGATTAGATGCTCCAATCAAACACTTAGGGTAGGGATTTCTGGACAAGATCGTGGAATAGGTAAATGCTGTGCTTACCTCCTCTCAGAACCACATCAGTTACAGCTAAACTACAGAACAATCATCACTGAGAATCACCTGAAGTCTAGCTAAACTGCTAAACTGAAACTCTGCAACTATGGACATACAGAAGAAGACACCACAAGACGGGCAGTTAAGGCAAAGACACTGAATGGGATGTTCCACACCTGTGTGTGACCATTAAAAATTAGGAGGGATATTTCAGCTATGGAGATTCCCACCCCACCCAGAGGAGTGAGGGGTCCCATCCCACACCAGGGTCCCCAGCCTGGGGTTCCAGTGCCAGGAAGAAAAGTCCCCATAACTTCTGGCTATGAAAACCAGCAGAGTCTGTTGTTGAGTGAGACGAAGGTTGGCTACAGTCCTGGAGCTCCTCTTAAAGAATCCATGCACCCACTTATACACTAATGGACTCATGGGCTCTGAGTTCCAGTGCTGGGGCTGCAGCTCAAAAGGCACCAAAAAGAGGAACTGTATTATCTAGCATCAGGGTGATGGCTGGAGGGGCAGCTTTCTCCTGGACAGAGAAACTGTTGTTTCTTTGGACAGAGAAAAGTCATTGTTCCTTTGTTGAGCTCTCCCACGCTCTGTATGCAGGCACTGGCAGGTGCCATATTTGAGTTTCCATCAAACTGATGATCACTTTTCATCAACCTGAAACTACTGATTCCCTGAGACCCTGCTCCATCCAACTTTTGGGCTGACCCAAGCCACTTCCAGGGGTTTTCCATACAAATACCTGCCTTAGATCATGCTGTGGATTTTCCTAAATTCTCTCAAAGGTTCCCCAAACCCAAACAAGCAGCATGTGGCTTTAGTGTGTCTTGTACCTTTTGCTGAGCACTCCCAAGCCCAGCACTACCAATGGCCAGCCTTGATTACAGGCTTGGCTTCCCGAGGCACTTCCTAGCCCAGTGCAGGCAGTGGCCATCTGCCAATTGCTTTGTGGTTCATACAAGACAGCCCCAAGCAGGACAAAGACTTTGGCTAAACTTGGCCAGCAGGAGGTCCCCTCCCAGGGGGTTCCAGGACTGGCACACCTAGTGGCCAGCTTTGGACCAAGCCAGAGCATCACCCAGCTACCTCCAAAGACAACACACCTAAAAGGCAGACTGGGCATGCATCAGAGCACTGCTAAAGAGAACCCTGCACTGTAGGCTGTCATTGCACCACAGCTCATCCACTGTAGTCATGGCCAGTCCTAACAACCAATCAGCCTGAGGGTCAATCCCTCATTGACATGCAAACAGCAACTAAGGTTCAACTACAAAAAAGGGACACACAACTCATTCAAGGGACACACCTAGAGTATCCGGCTCAAGTGACAAGGGAAACTGCACCACAGGGACCCACAGGACCTACTTTATAAGGCCACTCTACTAACACTGGGAAACAGAGTAGCGCTATCTAACACATAGGAACAAACACAGAGAGGCAACCAAAATGGAGAGGAAAAGAAACATGTCCCTAATTAAAGAATAGAACCAAGCTCCATAAAAAGAACTAAACCAAATGGAGATAAGCAATCTACCAGACACAGGGTTCTAAACACTGTTTATAAAGATACTCAGGGAGAATTTCAACAAAGAGATAGGAAACATAAAAATGGTGATAGAAAACATAAAAAAGAACCAGACAGAAATAAACAATATAATAATTAAAACGAAAACTACATTAGAGGGAATAAACAATAAATTAGATAAAGCAGAGAATCAAATCAGTTATTTAGAATAAAAGGTAGCAGAAAACACCAAAAAGAACAAATCAAAACAGCAAAAAGAAAAAAGAATGCAATAAAATGAGGAGAGTTTAAGGGGCCTCTGGGACAACATCAAACATACCAACATTTGCATCAAGGGGTATCAGAAGGGAAAAAGAGAAAGCAAAGAATTAAAAACCTATTTTAAAAAATGACAGAAAACTTCCCAAACCTGGGGAAGGAAATAGATATACAAGCCCAAGAAGTGCAGAGAGTCTCAAACAAGATGAACCTAAAAAGGCCCGTACCAAGACACATAATTAAAATGCCAAAGCTTAAAGACAGAGAGAATCTTAAAGGCAGCAAGAGAAAATCAGTTAGTCATCTACAAAGGAGCTCCCATGAGACTGTCAGCTAATTTCTCAACAGAAACTTTGCAGGCCAGAAGGGACTGACACAAAATATTCAACGTAATGAAAAGAAAGGACCTACAATCAAGATTACTCTACCCAGCAAAGCTATCATTTAGAATCGAAGGACAGATAAAGAGATTCCCAGACAAGAAAATGTTAAAAGAGTTCATCAATACCAAACCAGCATTACAAAGAATCTTAGAGGGACTTCCTTAAGACAGAAAAAAAAAAGATCAAAAATATAAAAACTAAAATGGCAATAACTACATATCTATGAACAATTACTTCCAATGTAAATAGATTAAATGCTCCAATCAAAAGATAGGATGGCTGAAAGGGTAAGAAAACAAGACCTTTACATATGCTACCTACAAAAGACTCACTTCAGATCAAAAGGCACAAACAAGCTAAACATAAAGGATGGGGAAAAGATATTTCATGAAAATAGACACAAGCAAACAAAAAAGCTGAGGTAGTAATACTTACACCAAACTAAATAGACACTAAAACAGAGGCTAAAACAAAAGACAAAGAAGGACCCAGGAATGTGTATTTATCTGAAGAAACCCAAAACGCTACTTCGAATGGACAAGTGCATCCATATGTGCATTGTAGCACTGTTTATAATGGCCAAGATGTGGAGGCAGCATGGATGTCCATCGATGGATAAATAGATAAAGAGTAGGTGGTACAAATATACAATGGAATGTTGCTCAGCCATGGATGGGAATCAGTTCTTGTCATCTGCGGTGGCATGGATGGACCTGGAGAGTATTGTGCTAAGAGGAGTACGTCAGATAGAAAAAGACAGGTGCAATGTGATTTCATTTATATATGGAATCTAAAGAATGACACAGACAAACAAAACAGAAACTCTCATAGATACAGAGAAATTTTTTCCCCCCAAGATTTTATTGGGGAATTGGGGGAGGGGAACAGCGTTGGGGAATCAGGGAAGGGGAACACACAAGTTGCTGTCTTTTTGTTCTTCAGTCTAGTTGCGGAGGACGTTGCTTCACTGGCCCATGTTGGTATCGTCATTGCGCTCTTCCCGGATGAGGCAGATCAACTGCCGGCCTCTGGATGGTCGCTCACTGCGGCTATTGGCAGCTCGCGCTGGCTGCCAGCTGCTCATGCTGGCTGCCAGCCACTCACTGTATCCTATGGTAGCCCACTGCAGCAGGGGCTGCAGCTATGCCCAGCTCCAGGTGGAGCTGTTGTTAGCTGTTAGAGTGCAGTGTCACTGGCCCACATATGTGGGATCTGAACTGGGGCCGCTGGCATCCCAAACCAGCTCTTAACCAATGCACCACTCAGCCGGCACAGATACAGAGGACATTTTGATGATTGCCAGATGAGAGAAGGTTTGAGGGTGAGCAAAAAAGGGGAAGGGATTAAGAAGTACAAATCAGCTGTTACACAGTAGTCAGAGGGATGTAGGGCATAGCATAAGGAATATAGTCAATAATATTATAATAACTATGTATGGTATCAGGTGGGTACTAGAGTTATCAGGGTGATAGATGAGAAGGGAGTAGGAAGGCAGGGTGAAAAAGGTGAAAGAAATACTAATTGGTAGTTATAAAATAGTCATGGGAATGTGAAGTAAAGCATAGCAAATATAGTCAATAATATGGTCATAACTATGTATAGTGCCAGGTGGGTACTAGACTAGACGGGGGGATCACTTCTTAAATTATATGTATAGCTAATCACTATGCTATACACCTGAATATAATATAAAATACTATTGAATGTCAAAATAAATAAAGTATAAGAAAATAAGTCAAATCAATTCAAGGTAAAAAAAAATATATAGAAAGTGGCTGAAAGAATAAGAAAACAAAACCCTTACATATGTTGCCTACAAGAGACTCACTTCAGATTGACAGCCATAGAGACTAAAAGTAAAGGGGTGGAAAAATATATTTCACGAAAATAGAAACAAACAGGAAACCTGGGGCAGCAACACTTATACCAGACAAAACAGATTTTAAAACAAAGGCTATAACAAGAGACCAAGAAGGACCAGTAATCCCACTTCTGGATATTTATCCAAATAAACCCAAAACACTGCTTCAAAGGGACATGTGCATCCATACTCATATGTTCATTTCAGTATTATTTACAATAACCACCATATGGAGGCAACCTGGGTGTCCATCCATGGGTGAATGGATAAAGAATAGGTAGTACATATGTACAATGGAATGCTACTCAGCCATAAATGAGAATAAAATCCTGCCATCTGTAACAACATAGATGGACCTAGAGGGCATTGTGCTGAGTGAAGTAAGTCAGACAGAGAAAGACACATGTCATATGATTTCATTTATATGTAGAATCTAGAGAACAGGATAAACAAAACAGAAACAAGCTCAGATAGAGCATTTTATGACTACCAGATTTGGGCGGGGAGGGGCGCGGTTTGGGGCCTGGGTAAGAGAGGGGAGGAGATTAAGAGTTACAAATTGGTAGTTACAAAACAATCATGAGGATTTGGAGTATAGCATGGGAAATACAGTCAGTGGTATTGTAGTAAGTATGTATGGTGGCAGATGAGTACTGGATTTATCAGGGTGTTTACTTCCTGACATTATATAAATGTCTAATTACTGTGTGGTACAACTGAAACAAATATATATTGTATGTCAACTGTACTTGAAAATTAAAAAAACATTTTTTTAAAAACTGCCTAGCCCTAGTTATTGAAGATTTTGTGCTATGTTTTTATCTAAAAGTTTTGTAGTTTGACATATTACATTTAAGTCCATGATCTATTTTAATTTTCATATAAGGTGTGAAATTTGGGTCAATGTTCATATGTTATTGATGGTGCTCAAATGCTCCAGCATGATTTATTGAAAAGGCTATTCCTTCATTGGATTACTTTGCCACCTCTGTGGAAAAATCAGTCGACATACAGATGGGGCCAAAAAAATGTATACACATTTTTAAAAAGGAA
Source organism: Aselliscus stoliczkanus (assembly GCA_033961575.1). Taxonomy (NCBI): domain Eukaryota; kingdom Metazoa; phylum Chordata; class Mammalia; order Chiroptera; family Hipposideridae; genus Aselliscus; species Aselliscus stoliczkanus. The sequence goes on from CM066731.1 coordinate 35,205,103, forward strand.
AACTTTATTAAAGTTGTAATACTTAATATATATCGATAACACAAGACGAATACAAGTCATGTTTGACTTCTGCAATTACAAGAGGTGCTCAAAGTGGTTACCATCAGTGTCCAGACACTTCTGATTATGGTGAACTACTGCTTGAGCAACGTTGACCAAAGTGTCCACTTGTATACATTTTTTGGCACGCCTCCTCCCCATATTTACATGTATCTATTTCTTTGTTCTCTGTTCTGCTCTATTAATCTATGTGTATATCACTCCACTAATACCACACAGTCTTGATTACTGTACCTCTATAAGGCTTGAAATCAAGTAAACTGATTATTCCCACTTTATTCTGATCTCAGCGGGGAAAGCTTTCAGTTTTTCACCATTAAGTAAAATGTTAGCTGTAGGTTTCTTGTAGATACTCTTTATCAAATTGAGAAAGCTCCCCTCTGTATCTATCTTTCTGAGATTTCAATCATGGAAAGATATTGAATTTTGTCAAATGCTTTGACGGCATCAATTGATATAATCATGTGATTTTTCTCCTTTAGTCTGTTAATATGGTGGATTATATTGAGTGATTTTCAAATATTGAACCAGCCTTGCACTCCTGGAATAATCCCCCAGAATCATGTGGTTCTTTACTATATTGAATATACAGTTCTTTTTTCTGTATGGCTGAATTATATCTGTCAATATTTTGTTGAGAATTTTTATGTCTATATTCATGGGGAACATTGGTCTGTAGTTCTCTTTTTTGTATTATTTTTGCCATTTGGTATCAAAGTAATACTAGCTTCATAAACTGAACTGGGAAATGTTCCCCCTTTTTGTTTTCTGAATCAGATTGTTTAGAATTGGTGTTAATTCTTTTTCAAACATTTGGTAGAATTCTCTAGTGAAACCGTCTCGGCTGGAGATTTCTTTCTTGGATGTTTTTAAATTATAAATTCCATTTCCTTAATAGTTATATGACTTTTCAAATTACTTATTTTATATTGGGTGACTTGTGGTAGTTTGTGTTTTTTAAGGAATTTATGTATTTCATCTACACTGTCAAATTTATGTATATAGAGTTGTTTGTAGTAGTAATTTATTAACCTCTTGGTGGTACAATTGTTGATTTTGTTTCACTCATGATATTGGTATTTGTGTCTTCTCTTTCTCTTTGTCAATCTTGCTAGAGAATTGTCAATTTTATTAATTGCTTCAAAGAATCAACTCCTTGTTTCATGATTTTCTCTATTGTTTTCTGCTTTCAGTTCCATTTGTTTCAGCTTTGTTATTTCCTTCCTTCTGTTTGCTTTGGGTTTGTTTTGATTTTATTTTCATATCTTCAAGTACAAACTTAGATTGATATTAGATTTTTCTTCTTTTCTGATGTATACATTTAGTGCTTTAAATCTTCCTCTTAACACTATTTTAGCTGTCTCAGACATTTATGTTTCCATTTTTATTCTCCTCAATGTATTTTTTGTTTCCTTTGATACTTCCTCTTTAACCATGCATTACTTAGAAGGGTGTTTAGTTTTCAAGTGTTTGTAGATTTTACTATTATCTTTCTGCTATTCATTTCTATAATAGTTTGATACCATTGTGGTCAAACACATTTTGTATGAGTGCAATTATTTTAAATATGTTGACTTTTTTTATGGCCTAAGATATGATCTATCTTGATATAATGTTCAATGGGCACTTGAAAAGAATGTGTATTCTGCTGTTGTTGGGTGACGGGTTCTATGAATCTCTATTAGATCTTTTTGTTTGGTGGTATTGTTGAGTTCTGCTATATCTTTGCTGATTACCTGCTTAGTTGTTCTATCAATTGTTGAGAGATAGATATTAAAGTCTCCAACTATAACTTTGAATTTGTCTTTTTCTCCTTTCATGTTTATCAGTTTTTATTTCACAGGTTTTGAAACTGTTTTGGGTGCCTAAATGTTTAGCATTGCTATGTCTTCTTGGTAGATTAACCCTTTCATCATTATATAACATTTTCTCTATCTCTGGTAATTTTCTTTGCCCTGAAGTAGACTGACTGTGATATTAATATAACCACTCTTACTTTCTTTCACTTGATTAATCTTTACATGATCCAATCAATTCTCATTTTTTGTGGATTTTATATTTGCTAATCCAACTACTTGTCAAAATTTATTTGTGACACCAAAATCAATACTTGTGGTACTTTTACAGTCACTTATGGTCATTTGTGGACATGCACAGAGCAGAAAAAAAATTGAGTTTACCAACATACACATTCCTAGCTAAAGTCAAACAAGGCAATATTCTGACTTCTTATTTCAGCTCTCAACCTGTAAATAAATACCCATTTCACAGTCTATATAGTGCTACATTTTTCTCCTTTTGGTGCCTTTTGGGAGGTAATTCCATTGCTTAAAATGGCCTTAAGCATAGCGCTGAAGTGCTGTCTAGTGTTCTTAAGTGCAAGAAGGCTATGATGTGCCTTATGGAGAAAACATGTTAGACAAACTTTGATTAGACATGAGTTACAGCATTGTTGCAGTCAGTTCAAAGTTAATGAATCAACAATATATACTCAATAAGGTATCTTTAAACAGAAACCCACATAAAACAAGAACATGTATTGAACAATTGATAAAATATGAACAGAGGCTCAGAAGAACCCAACCCCACATTTCCCCTAAAAGCAGTTTAGTATTTCCTAATTCAGTTTTCATGGTAACTACAGAACTTGGCTACCATAAATAATGAGAATCAACTCCTTGTTTTTACATCCTTTTATTTTCAACCTGCTTGTATTGCTATATTTGTTGTTTTCCCTGCCTGTCTGTGGGTTACTTGAACATTTTTTATAATTCTATTTTGATTCACCTATAATATTTTTGAGTATATCTTTTTGAGTAGCATTTTTTAGTGGTTGCTGTAGGTGTTAAATTTTATATACTCATGAGTATGTATAAAACATCAATCTACTGGTGTCATCAATTTAACCAATTTGAGTGACATATACAAACCTTAACTCCTATTACATCCCTTACCACTTCCATATTTATAGTATAATTTCCTTAAATATTTTGTCTACATACATTTAGAATTACATTTAGAGAGTATTATAATTTTCCCCCCAACCATCAAACACAATTTTTAAAACTCAAGAGGAAAAGGAAAGTCAATTGCATTTACCAATATATTTGCTTACCATGCTCTTTCTTTTCTTCCTAATGTTTCAAGGTTCCTTCTTTTATCATTTCCTTTATGTTCAGAGAAATTTTAGCCATAGTGTTAGGGTAATTCTGTTTAAGGTTTTCTTTTCTCAGAGAATAGCTTGATTTCCGCTTTTATTTCTGAAGGACATGTTTGCTGCATATAGAATTCTGGTTGATGGTTATTTTCTTTCAGCACCTGAAAAATGTGCTATCACCTTCTGGCCTCTGTGGTTTCTGGTGAGAAATCCACTTTCATTCTAATTGTATTTTCTCCTATAGGTAACATGTCATTTGTTTTCTGGCTATTTTCAAGATTTTTTTCCTTTGTCTTTAGTTTTCAGAAATTTAATTATGATGTGTGTTGGCAGAGATCTCTTTGGACTTATCTTGATGGTATTTTGCTCAGCTTCTTGACTATGTAAGTTGATATATCTTATCAAATTTGGGTAGTTTTCAGCCATTATTTCTTTGAGTGTTTTTTCCAACCTTGATCTCTTAGGCCTCTCCTTCTGAGTCTCTGATGACATGAATGTTAAATTTTTCTTATAGTACCAAGACTCTCTGAGGCTCAGTTCAGCAATTCTGTTGCTCTATTATCAAGTTCACTGATGCTTTCTTCCTCTCCATTCTACTGTTGAACCCATTCACTGAGATTTTTATTTTGCTTATAGGATTTTTCAATTATAAAATTTCCATTTGATTCTTCTTTATATTTTCTAATTCTTTGCTGAGATTTTCTATTTCTTTTCTGAGGCTTTCTATTGTTTTTTTCATTTGCTCCAAGTATATTTGTAATTGCTCATTAAAGCATTTTTATCTGACTGCTTTAAAGTTTTACTTTGTCAGATAATTCTAGAATCTCTGTAATCTTGACATTGGTATATATTGTCTTTGTTTTTTTTCACTCAGTTTGAGGTCTCCCTGGTTTCTTTGTTATGACAAGTGATTTTCAATTGAAAAAGAGATGTTTTTGTATTATGTTAAGAGACTCTTGATCTTATTTAACTCTTGTATTTTAACTGGCTTTCCCTGATACCACTGTAATAGAATGTGGAGAAGGATGCTGCCTCATCACTGTCAGTGGAAATAGTAGTCCAAGTTCCTCACTTGGCCTCCATTGACACTCAAGGAGGAGGGTCTCCTTATAAATTGCAAGTGAGGGTGGGAATTCCAGATCCTCCATGTGATTGATCTCCACTGACACTGTAGCAGGATAGTCTCATTCCTGCTGGCAATAGTAAAAGTCCTGAATCTCCACTAGATCTCCTATGACACCTGGGCTGCAGGGAAGGGAAAGGACGCATACTACTGATTGGACCATAAGTCCAAGCTCCCCATAGTCTCTACTGACTCCACACGTGGGGCTGGGGTGAGGAAGATCATTAATAGCTGGTGGGTGTAAAAGTCCTGGCTCTCTTCTCTGACACCACTCTGGCAGGATGTTTAGATACCTTGTTACAGATACCTGGTCACAGTGGGGCCACATTTTTTTCTATGTTTTGCCTACAGTAGAGCAGTTACTTTCTAAAAGTTTTCTGTCTTGTTAGACTATCCCTTTCCTGGTCCTTTGGCTAGAGAGAGTGGGCTTTGGGGGGATTTTTTTTTTTTTTTGCCTGTACTCATTAGCATTTCTAAGTTGCCACCTTCTTCACCTCCAAATCTGAGATACATGAGGGAGAAAAAAAAACAAACACAAGAAAACAGGGAACACAGGTCCAAAGATCCTTAGGCAGTCTGCCTTCTTCTTTCCACCTCTCAGAGACGTCTTATGTGTATATATTTGTGTCCAGAGTTTTTAATAGTACTTACTGGGAAAAATAGGAAAAAGCATACCTATTCCATCATGCCAGAAACTAAAACTCTCCAGCATGTTAATTTTTAAAAGTACACTGTGTAAAGTACAAAAATTTCACAAAGCAAATATCAGTGTCAATACTACCTTCCTGCATGCTTTATTTTTTCCTGAATGTTATCTCCTCTGAATCCCTTTCTAAACTGTCCGAGTCAGATGAATTACTCTTTTTTGTGGGTCCACAGCATATCGTTTACTTTTCTAAAATAGCTTATAATCATCCAGTGGTGTCATCATTGGTATATAAGTAAAGCAAATTGAATTGAAGATGAGGAACGTGTCATGTTCATGTTTGGATTCTCAATGTCTGAATGTCTAATAGGATGCATTTATTACAATAACTCATAGTGTGGGGCAAATAATGTATGCTCAATAAATATTTGTTAATTGAACAAGTGAACAAATGAATAGCACCTGTGCATATGTTCCAGAACTCAATAAAGGTGTTTCAAATTGCACTAAATTGTTTCATCACTTGTCAGTCTAATCAATTGCACAATTATTTCTTCCCATGGGGAAAAGAAAAGCTCACAAAGTATATCCAAAGTGAAATTATTTCACATTAGTACTTTTTCCCAATAAACAATTAATCAATTAGCAACTATTCACTTAAAACTATATGCCTAGATCCGTGTATAGTAGAAAAGAAGTAAAAGTCAAGATTACTGACTTCAAAAGTATAAAACATATTGTGGAGACTAAAAGATATGCAAAAATTAAAGAGTAAACAATTAGTAATAAAAAGGAAGTGTAAAAAAAATAATATGGGTGATATGGATAAATAAAAGGGACTTCATAAAAGATGCAGGACTTCAGTCAGACTTTGAAGGATTTAGTTGACAGAGAGGAGAGCAAAGAGAAGGGCATTTCAGGTTTGGGAACGGTACAGAAATGTATAACAACAGAAACAAACAGGACAGAGAGGAATTCATTTAGAAAGAGAAGATAAGACTGAAAATCAGAGTTTGAAAAAAGACTTAGAATTCATATAGCATAGAACAAGAAATAAAGAAATCACCATCATCAGAATTATATTACAATTGATAAAGATTTTTTTCAAACATACATTTTCTCATTTAAGCCACCAAATACCTTTGATGAAATGCAGAGGAGGAATGTGAAGTGACTTGAATCTAAATCTTCAGATACTGACCCTTGTGCTTTATACACATCTTTCTCTCTATAATGTTCAAATAACTGGGGGGTATTTATGGGGTGTGGGGTGATTTTTCCCCAATGAGATAAACCTAACATGAAGAAAGATGGTTTAAAAAGAATGAACTAGAAAAGTGATGAAGAGCCTAACTAGAAAAAAAAAACAAAAAAACAAACAGCAAATATGAGAGATAAAGAAACAAATCTAGGAGATATTTCAGAAAAACATAGATGACTTGATAGGGAAGGGAGTCAAAGGAAAAGCTAAGATTTCTGTTTTAGGCATCGAGAATAATGCTGGTACCTAGTCAAGGGAATCAGAAAACATAAACATGAGTTTACTTTTAAACACAGTTTCAGAAAATGTGTAGGCTTATAGAAATGCAGGACAAAAGAAAGGCATCAAGCCAAGAAACAGTGCATATTGTGCAATGAGAGCTGTTAAAACAAACAAAAATCCCTAACCTCTCTGATGTCTAGAAGCCCATGACCACATTTAAACTGCCACCTGCTCAGCTCAACAACAATGGCTACAGGACCTTGTACTAGACAGTGGTCGATATAGTTTTGGCTTCCCAGCCTATTTTCCTATTTTCTTTTCATTTAAGGTTATCCTCCCTGATCCCCACACTCTGGTCTACTTTGGTTGTCAATCACAATACCATTCCTCATCACCCCATACTCTGTTCCCAAACTATAGAGAAAAGATGAACCAAGCAAGGCCTATCAGAATCTTCCCTCAAACTGATATTTTAATATGGTATATTAACTACATTTTCTTATTTTCTGTATTCTTGATGCTCTGGCATTTGGGGCCTCACTGACCAGAATGGCCCCTCCCAGGGTTAGCTAAATCCTGTGGGCATTCCTTTCATATGCAAGCCAACCAATCCAAAGGCCATACCACCCACCCCCCAACACTTCCTTTATCTAATTCTCACATGCTAGACTATTATTCCCCTGGCTTAATCAACCCAGGACCAAGTACCAGACAACTAGAGACAGTCCCTATACTTCAGTGCCCACTGAAATTATTCAAACTAGCCAATCATAAGACTTCTGACCTTGCCTCACCCGTTCTTTCTCACCAAAATCACAATAAAGTCTTTGCCTATGCTTTTCCCTCACTCCTTCTGCCTCCTAACTGACCCTTATGCTTCTGCATGTCATGGCACACTCCATCCTCTTGGGAACTGTGAGTAACAAACTACCTTTTCAGTGGCAATCATTTCCTGATCTACTGACTTCACACACCTGAATAATAAAATAAATTCTAAAATATATGGATGTTGTGAATAAACCCTTTTCCACTGATATTGCCAGGATGTGAACCTGGAGCTTTAAGCACCCATTTTGCCTACCCTATGCTAAGGGTCTGTCTGCAGAATGAAATCAAGTAGACAGGCTGAATAGAGAGATACAAACAATAGGGAATGAGATGGGCTCATATCATATCATATCTTTTGAGCCCTGGATCTAGCCTTGCCTAAAGCCAGCTGTATCTCTGAACTTTCCAGTTATAAAATTTATATATTCTTTTGGTTTAATCTCATTTTAGTTGGATTACTTTCACTTACAACCAAATGTTTTGATTCAACATCTCTAAACTCATCTCTTCCTCCAAATCTTGTCCAATTCAAAAAGAGAATTACCAAGCCAGCCAAGTGGCGCAGTGGTTAGGAGCTGGCTTGGGATGCCAGCGGCCCCGGTTCGGGTCCCACATGTGAGGGCCAGTGACACTGCCCTCAAAAAAAAAAAAAAAAAAAAGAGAATTACTCTCTTTCTGTTAATAAAACCATAATTGTCCCTATCATTCAGGCTTAAAAGTATAAAATCATCTATTCACTCTCCCACACTTTGTCACTAAATCTCATCATTCTATACTCTTACATCTCTTTCTACTGTATCTACCAATAAAATGTTTATCACTTCAATTCAGATCTTCTTTATTTCTCAGTTAGCAAGTTTCATACTGTGATATTGTGATTTATAATAAGAAATATAGATCCGGTCAACATGGTGGAGTAGGTAAACACTGTGCTCTCCTCTGACAAACACATCAAAATTACAACTAAACTATAGAACAACCATCATGGAAATTCATGTGATGTCTAGTTAAACCAAAGCCCTACAACTAAGGATATACAGAAGAAACCACCTCAACACTAGTAGGAGAGATGGACATGCAAAAAGAGTTGGTCCCAAACTCACCTGTGGCAGTTAAAAATTGGGAGTGTATCTCAGCTGCAAAGGTTCGCCCAGAGGAGCAAAAGGTCCCAGCCCCAAACCTGGATCCCAGCCCAGCATTTCACTGCTGGGGAGAGAAGTCCCTGTAACTTCTGGCTGTGAAAACCAGCAGAAATTGTGGCTAAGATGGAAGGCAGCTGCAGTCCCAGGTGATCGTTATAGGGCCCATGTATGAAATTAACTCACTGAAAGACTCACTCACTATGAGCTCCAGCACAGGGGCAGCAGCTTGAAAGGAGCCAGGGACATATAGGGAGGAACTGAATTGTCTGGCTGCAGAGTGAGGGTTGGAGGGGTAGCTTTCACCCAGATGAAGTTGCTGGCAGAAGTCGTTGTTTCTTTGTTGAGCCCTCCTGACTCCTGGCATGCAAACTCAGGTCTGAGTCTCCACCAACCTGGCTAACATCGTTTATTCACTGATTCCCTGATACCCCACCTCACCCAACTTTCAGACACACACAAGCCGCTTCCAGTGGCTTTTCCATACAAACACCAGTTTTAGCTCATGCTTCGGACTTTCCTAAAATCTCTCAAAGTTTCACAAAATGTAAATATGCAGCATCTGGCTTCAGCATGTCCCTTATCTCTTGCTGAGCAGCCCTAAGCCTAGCACTAACGACAGCTAGCCTTGGTTCTTGAGTTGTCCTCTTGAGGCACCTCCAAGCCCAGCATGCATGGCTGTCATCTGCAAATTGCTTTGGGGCTCATGCCAGGTGGCCCCCAGCAAGGCACAGGCTGCAGCTGAATTTGGCCTGCAGAGGGACCCCTCCCAGGAGGCCTGGGACTGGCACACCCACTGGCCAGCTTTGGACCCAACAAGAGCATCACCTGGCCACCTCTGGAAACAACATACCCAAATGGCACACTAAGCAGGCACCAGAACCTTGCTAACGCAAATTAGGAGTCTGTAGGGTCAGCCACTGCACCACAGCTCCTCCACTGTCATCACAGTCAGTCCTCACAACCAATCAGCCCAAGGATCAGTCCCTCCCATTAATGTGCAAACAGCAACCAAGGCTCAACTACAACAGGAGGGCACACACAACCCACATAAGGGTCATACCTAGAGTACTCGGCTCAGGTGACCAGAAAGACTGCACCACCGGGGCCCACAGGACATCTACTACAAATGCTACTCTACCATGACTGTGAGACATAGCAGCCCTACCTAATACATAGAAACAAGCACAGGGAGGCAGCCAAAATAAGGAGACAAAGAAACAGGTCCCAATAAAAGAATAGAACAAAGCTCCAGAAAGAGAACTAAACAAAATAAACACAAGCAATTTACCAGACATGGAGTTCAAAATGCTGGTTTTAAAGATGCTATATGATCTCAAGGAGAACTTCAACAAAGAGATAAGAAACATAAAAATGGACATAGAACACATCAAAAATCCAAACAGAAATAAAGAATACAATAACTGAAAGGAAGAATACATTAAAGGGAATCAACATTAGATGAAGCAGAGGATCAAATCGGCAATTTAGAAGCTAGAGTACCAGAAAACATCCAATCAGAACAGCCAAAAGAAAAAAAGAATATAAAAAATGAGAAGAGTTTAAGGGGCTGCTGGAACAGCATCAAGTGTACCAACATTCCATCATAAGGGTACCAGAAGGAGAAGAAAAACAGCAAGGACTTGAAAACTTATTTGAAGAAATAATGACAGAAAACTTTCCTAACCTGGTGAAGGAAAGAGACATACATGCCGAGGAAACACAGAGCGACCCAAACAAGATGAATCCAAAGAGGACCACACCTAGACACATCATAATTAAAATGCAATAGCTTAAAGACAAAGAGAGAATCTTTTTTTTTTTTTAAAGATTTTATTGGGGAATCGGGGAAGGGGAACAGACAAGTTGTTGTCTTTTTGTTCTTCAGTTTAGTTGCGGAGACTGTTGCTTCACTGTTGGTATCGTCATTGCGCTCTTCCCGGATGAGGCAGATCGGTCGCTGGCCTCTGGATGTCGCTCACCGCGGCTCTTGGCAGCTCACGCTGGCTGCCGGCCACTCACTGTAGCCTATGGCAGCCCACTGCAGCAGGGACTGCAGCCTACACCATCACCGGGGCTCGCACAACCCAGCTTCATGTGGAGCTATTGTTAGCTGTAGAGGGCAGTGTCACTGGCCCTTATGTGGGATCCGAACCGGGGCTGCTGGCATCCCAAAACCAGAGCTTAACCAATGCGCCACTCGGCCGGCCCCAAAGAGAGAATCTTAAAAGTAGCAAGAAAAGGGCTGGCCGAGTGGCATGGTGGTTAAGCGCTGGCTTGGGAAGCCAGCAGCCCCGGTTCGGGTTCCACATATGAGGGCCAGTGACACTGCCCTCAAAAAAAAAAAAAAAAAAATGTAGCAAGGAAAAAACAGTTACCCACAAGGGAGGTCCCATAAGACTATCAGCTGATTTCTCAACAGACACCTTGCACGCCAGAAGGGACTGGCACAAAATATTCAACATGATGAAAAGCAAGGACCCACAACCAGGATTACTCTACCCAGGAAAGCTATCATTTAAAATCAAAACACAAATAAAGAGCTTCCCAGACAAGAAAAAGCTAAAGGGGTTCATCAACACCAAACCAGTATTACAAGAAATCTTAGAGGGACTTCTTTAAGATGAAAACAGAAAATAATAATAATAATAATAATAATAATAATAAATATGAATAATAAAACGGCAATAACTAATATCAATCAATAATTACTTTCAATGTAAATAGATTAAATGCTCCAATCAAAAGGTAGGGTGGCTACATGGGTAAGAAAACAAGACCCACATATGCTGTCTGTAAGGGTCTCACTTCAGATTGAAAAACACACACAGGCCGAAAGTAAAGGGATGGAATGAAGATAATTCATAAAAATGGAAACAACAACAACAAAAAACAACTGGAATAGTAATACTTATACAGACAAAATAGACATTAAAACAAAGGCTGAAACATGAGACAAAGGACCCAGTAATCCCTCTTCTGCGTATTTATCTGAAGAAACCCAAAACATTACTTCAATGGGGATATATATTTCCATATGTTCATTACAGTATTGTTTACAATGGCCAAGATGTGGAGACACCTTGGGTGTCTGTCAATGAATGAATGGATAAAGAGGAGGTGGTACATATTTACAATGGAATATTGCTTGGCAGGGGAGGGAATGGGTTTTTGCCATCTGCGGGGACATGGATGGACCTGGAGGGTGTGGTGCCGAATAAAGTAGGTCAGACAGAGAAAGACAGATGCAATATGATTTCATTTATATGTGGAATCTAAAGAACAAAATACACAAAACAGAAACAAACAAAAAAGAAACATATATACAGAGGGTAACAAAAAAAATGCAAACCACATTTTAAGAAAGGAAAAAACTGTATTAAAATTGTAATATTCAATATATACCGATAACTCAAATCGTTATGTTCTACAAAATAACTAGTCAGTAGTCATCAAGTGTCAAGGTCAATTCAGCTTCAAAAAGTAATATGTAGATAACGTCTCTTAAAATGTGTATACATTTTTTTGGCACCCCTGGTACAATATAAAATGGGTCTATATATCCCATTTGTGGCATAGAACTCCTTAAACCACTGAAATTTCCCTAAGTGATGAAAGCAGCAAATGTGTCTTTTGTTACATTAACAAGGTGATTTTGGGACCATGGCTAAGGATGGAGGCTGGTTACCAGGGGAACCAACTATGTGATTAGTGGGTTGGAGCTTTCAGTCCTACCCCCCGCCAGCCAGGGAGTGGAGTGGGGCCGGAGATTAAGTTCAATCCCCAATAGCCAATGATTTAATCAATCATGCCTGTGTAATGAAGCCCACATAAAAGCCAGAAAGAACAGCCTTCCAAGAGCTACAAGGTTGGTGAACACATGGAGATGCAGGGAAAGTGATGATCTGAGAGGGCATGGCAGCTCCAAGCCCTTTCCCCATACCTTGCCCTGTATACCTCTTCCAGCTGGCTGTACCTACATTATATTCTTTCATAATAAACCAGTAATCTAATAAGCAAAATTTTTCTCTGAGTTCTGTGAGCAAATTAATCCAATCCAAGGAGGGGGTTGTTGGAACCTCTGGTCTATTGCCACTCAGTCAGAAGCACAGGTAATAACCTGGACTTGTGATTGACATGAGTTTAAGCCTTTAACCTGTGGAAACTGATACGATCTCTAGGTAAACAGTGTTAAAAAGAGCCTACAAGCCCAAAATGGAGTCACTTATGCTAAGCCTACATCACCAAACTGAGACTTAATACCTAACCTAAATGCAGTTTCAGCATCTCCCAGGAATGTAAGCTTAGTCAGTCTGGAATTTCCTGTCAGCACTAGTAAGGTCATCTGCTTGATAGACCCCTGTTGTCCCCCAGAAGAAAGTGACCTTGACTAAAACAATCTACTCTTTGCTAAACAACATCCTTGTCCCACCCTTTTTCTGCTTTTAAAAGCCTTTCCTTTTCTAAAGCTCTTCAGAGCTCCTTTGTATTTGCTAAATGGGATGCTGCCCAATTCATGAATGGTTGAATAAAGCCAATTTGATTTTTAAATTTATTTGGTTGAATTTTGTTTTTTAACAATAGTGTCAGAATTGAGTTGAATTGTAAGACACCCAGCTGGTGTCAGAACTGCGGGGATGTGTGGGGGAAAACCCACATATGTTGGAATTGGTAGTCAGAATCTTACATATCTTCTTTCTAAAACCTTTTGTTATCTTCCCTGGCCAAATCAATCCCCTCACTATGCATTTTCCTCTCCTTGTCTACCAGTCATTACCCCCACTCTCCTACAATTATCTTGAGTCAGCTCAGGCACAGTGTTTTCCAGGATGCTTTTTCTGACCTCGCTGCCCTTCTCACGGGTTGTATTAAACGTCCTCTTACACTTCCTAGCACCCTCTGCTTACCTCCTTCAAAGTCTATCACAGTCAGAATCTAAGTTATCCATATTATGTCACTAGGGTTAAAGCTTTTCAAGGGAAAGGTTGATGTCCTATAAATGATCTGCCCAGTATATAGTAGGAGCTCAGGAAATGCTTTTGAGCTTTTAACGTAAATTGTGTTTCCTTCATCCTTGTATCCCTATCACTCAGCCCATGTGTGGCACAGAGTAGCAGCTGGACTGATGTTGGTTGTCTAAGTGAAGAGCTTCCTGCAATAGACAGAATGTGTCCCCCCACCCCAAATTCATATGTTGAAATCCTAACCCTAAAGTGATGGTATTAGGAAGCAGGGCTTTTGGGAGGTAATTAGGTCAGGAAGGTGGAGCCCTCATGAATGGGATCAGTGCCCTTATAAAAGGAACAGTAGAGAACTCTTGCACTCTCTTTTTTGGCTATATGAAGATATGAGAGAAGATGGCAGTCTGCAAACCCAGGAAAGGATCCTCACCAGAACCCCACCATGCTGGTCCCATGATCTCAGACTTCTAGCCTCCAGAACTAGGAGAAATAAATTTGTTGTTTATAAGCCACCCAGTCTATGGCACTTTGTTATAGCAGCCCAAACTGACTAACACACCTTGTCACCTCCGGTCTAGTCCGTCTGTACTTCTATCCACCCAGCTCACCATTTCAAATTAACCACCCAGCTCACCATTTCAAATTAATCTTGGCTCACAACCTTACTTGGTAGTTAATGATCCAATAATTCCTTAATTAGCACATTAGAATACCTTTGCCTTTCTTCATCACCTAGTTGCCTATTCCTCAAAACTAATTTTGAGTTTTCTGTCCTTGTTCCAGTGTGCCTAATACCACCATCAACATTTAAATAATAACCCCAAATGTCTTCACTATAAACTGAGGCTGTCTGATCTCAGCTGAGTCCTCTGCATTGCTCGGGCAACCCTTGTGTTTATCTTCAGCTGACCCCTATCAAATTTCCCAGAGCAGCTGCTACAAAGTTTTTCCACTCTCCTTAAGCCCCAAATTCCACCCCTACTCCCCTCATGCTCAGCAAAAGCTCTTCTCATCTACGTAAGTGAGGAGGTGATATTGTGACCAAGAGATGCCTTGGCTTTCTTCATCCTCACCTCAAAACTTTTCTATCACTGTATTTATACAGTCCTTCTCAATTCATGTCCCAGTGAAACAAACATCCACCCTCCTTTCCAAAGCCAAATTTTCTATCCATGCTGTACCAATTATCTATTTTTTCTCCCTCTCCTTGGCTTCTTTTCTTCACCACAGAGGAATGCTTAAACCTCCTGCTAACATTTGCTGAGCATTTACAATGTGACAAGTGCTATTGTAAGCAGTTTACATAGATCATTTTATTTAATCCTGACAATAACCTTTGATGTTCCTATTATTATATGCCCTATTTAATGGATTGGGAAACTCAGGCTAGCAGAATTGCAAAATTTACTCAAGGTCACACAGCTTTCTACTTCTTCATACACTAGAACTTTTCTAAAGAATAATCTAAACTGGATTCTTCTCCCTTATTTCCTTCCTCTCTTCCTCTATGTTTCTATGAGTATATCATGTGTCTAAAACCTTTAGGTTGTACCACTCACAGTGACTTATAACTGAGTATTTCTGTGTCTGTCAACAAGAATAGGGAGACACACACACACACACACACACACACACACACACTATACACAAACACCACTATTAACACTGGTTCAATATATATTTGTTCAAATGTTGAAAAATGAATTCAGCCCTTACAGGAATTTTATTTTCAAAAATGTATCAGGGGCCGGCCAAGTGGCGCATGGGTTAAGCGCTGGTTTTGGGATGCCAGCGGCCCCGGTTCGGATCCCACATATGAGGGCCAGTGACACTGCCCTCTACAGCTAACAACAGCTCCACCTGGAGCTGGGCTGTGCGAGGCCCGGCGACGGTGTAGTCTGCAGCCCCTGCTGCAGTGGGCTGCAATAGGCTACAGTGAGTGGCCAGCAGCCAGCGTGAGCTGCCAATAGCCGCGGTGAGCGACCATCCAGAGGCCGGCGACCCATCTGCCTCATCCAGGAAGAGCGCAACGATAATACCAACATGGGCCAGTGAAGCAACGTCCTCCACAAACTAGACTGAAAAACAAAAGGACAGCAACTTGTCTGCTCCCCTTCCCTAATTCCCCAACGCTGTTCCTCTCCCCCAATTTCCCAATAAAATCTTTAAAAAAATAAAAAAAATAAAAAAAATATATATATATATATATATATGTATCAGCATTAGCCTTTTTCACTTTTTCTCAGCTGTTCTCACTTATAATTTTTAAGCACTAAGAGTTTAAAACTATACATACGAAACTAAAGCTCTAAATAGGCTTTCTTGGGTTTGAAAAGTGCTCACAGCCTGGATATTTTTCTTTAGTTACCTACTTAATCCCATGGTCCACAGCTTGGCACAGTCTCCGTGGCTTCCAAAAAGAATTCTCTCTGAACAAGCAGGACAAGATCAGGTCCACGAAGGAGGAGCATACAACAGTATCAGCTGAAACCGCTTCCCCATCACAAAGGCCAGGCTGACACCAGGTCAGCTGAGGAAACAAACATTTCTTCCATTGACAAGTGTTTACTTGGACATTTTGAGAATCTAATGTCATGTATGCAGATGCAAATGTTTGAAGCGTTGTTTACAGTATAGTTGGTGCCAGACAGGCTCCAATGCCAAGCCAGCACATAGCCTCCCATTATTCTGCTGGGCTCAGCTTCTAAAGATGTTTCAGGGTTCTCTGAGCCCTGTAAATGTCCACATCTAAAGGCTCATATGTGTTTTCAAAGCAGAGTCCTTCTTCCCCCATGAGTAGATGTCAATCCTTCCCCCTGCCAATCTCTGTTACTGCTTGCCCTGGTTCAGAAAAGGCTTTGGAGCAATGATTTGAGAGGTAATTACTCCATCTCTGGACAGTGTATGGTTGAAGTTTCAGTAGTTTTTGGAAAACTCACAAAAAGGAAATGCCATACTCTAGATCCCTGCCCAGAAACTGGGCCTTAGCTGACGTAATTATTATGAGAATTATTTCTGTTATTCATTGACCCAAGGAAACATGGCTTACTACCTCAGCTATCAGACAAGCCCACCTATAATATAATGCCAGATATAAGGAAGTACTTTTATGGGGAGGACAAATAAAAATATACCACATATGGACAATGGGAAATCCATTTGGCTTTAAGAACTGGACCATACTCTGCTTTGAAAAATGCAATGCAAAAAAAAAAAAAAAGATGCCATTATCACAAATTGGTATGATGTCTTCACTGCATCCTCTTCCTATTATCAAACGTCTTCTTCAAGAGAAATTTTTAAATATTTAAAGTCCTAAGTTGGAAATACACATTAGGAACATTGCTCATGTATCATGTTAATACAAGAAAAAAAATTCTGCCACTTGTTTTATATTCGATA
This sequence comes from Aselliscus stoliczkanus, assembly GCA_033961575.1. Lineage (NCBI taxonomy): Eukaryota > Metazoa > Chordata > Mammalia > Chiroptera > Hipposideridae > Aselliscus > Aselliscus stoliczkanus. Next base: position 35,221,902 of record CM066731.1, read on the forward strand.
AGCTTTCTTAGCCAATGGGCTCCTCTGTGTAAAAAGTCATAAGATGATTACTAGCACCTATTAGTAAATTCATTAATGTATTCATATTATAAACACTGATTGATTACCTCCTATGCTCAGAGCAGTTGTAACTGTTTCAGATGAAATAAAGAATATGTCATCTTTGGACTCAAGAAGCTAGTGAAAAAGGAAAGCAAATGACAAGCATACAAAACAGAAGGAAATCAGTTCTTAAGTACTTATAACAAAATGATGAAAAAATACTGCAGGATTATCACAGGAGAGAATAAGGAAGAAATAACAGACAACACGGAGTTTCAGCTCTGCCTTGCAGGATAGATAAATTTTCATAGTTGTATGGTGGTAAGGGTATTTCTAGTGCAAGAACAACCATGAACAAAAGTATAAACATTTATAAAACGTTTCCCAGAAATGGTAAAAAGTCTGGGGAAACTGGGGTATTATAAAGTACCAGGGAGTAATTACACATATGCATGCAACAAATGTATTCCCAGCCCCATTTCAGACTTACTGATTCAGAGCCTACAGAGCTGGGTGGGACCAGGAATCGGTATTTTTAAAACCTTCCCAGATCAAGATGTGCACTCAGGAGGTGATCTGATACACACATAAGGAATACATGAAGAGATATAGTCAGTGTTATGGGCTGAACTGTGTCCCAAAAATTCATGTGTTGAAGTCCTAACCCCCAGAACCTTGAAATGTGACTATATTTAAAGATAGGGCCTTTTTTTAAAGATATGATTAAGTTAAATAAGCGTGTTAGGGTAGACCCTAACACAATCTGACTGCTGTCCTTATAAGAAGAGGAAATCTGAACACAGGGACACTAGGAATGTGTGTGAACAGAAAAATGACCATGTGAGGAAGCAGCGAGATGGCCATCTGCAAGACAAGGAAGGAGGCCTCAGAAGAAACCAAGCCTGCTGACACCTTGATCTTGCACTTGCAGCCTCCAGAACTCTGAGAAAATAAATTTCTGCTATTTAAGATGCCCAGTCTGTGGTACTTTGTTATGGCAGCCCTAACAAATGAATACAGTAAGTGAATGCCCAAGGAATACTCCTAGATGTATATATTTTAATGTCAGATATTTAAGAACTTTAAATGCCATATTAGGAGTTTATAGACTGTATTCCAAAATTTCTCAAAACGTAGGTCTTTTGAGAAGGGAAGTAATATGATCCAGCCTATGATCCACTTGAGGCAGTGTGGAGGATGAAGTATTTAAAAAAGATTCTGCCTAGCCAAGGCAGAAGACAATAAGGGGTATGAGTAGGGCAACGACAGAATGGATGAGGGGCAGGGAAATCCAGAAAAATTCAGGAGCTATCACAGGTAGACACACAGCATTTGGTGACATTAATTTTGGAGGATAAGGAAAAGGGTACAGTTAAGGATAACCTCCCAATTTTTGAGCCTGTTTTGAACCACACAATTCAGACACATCACATTATCTACTATCCCATAGATTAAGTGCTATTAACCAAAACCAGAAATCACAGGAAGAGCATGTTTGTGAATCAAATTGGTGAACTGAAAACTAGAGAATAAACATCAGAAAGAAGTCAAGTGTAGAGATGAAGAGCTCTTGAGTATAGAGTTGCTCCTTCAGCCCAAACGTGTAAGGAGCTTGGAAGTCATCACTCCTATCCTTAAAACAAATACAACTGAACTGAAAACCAACAGCTTTCCTTGGACTCAGCAGAGAACTGCACTACAGAGCACCTTAAAATCTGGAGAGGCGGGCAAATCCAATCACAGCACAGGTCTACTTAGCTTGTGCAGAAGCCTCTGGAGCCATAAACTGGTAGGAATAGTTATATGCCTATTTGACAAATTGCTGGAGACTGAGTAGGGACTACCATGAGAGTGAGAAACTCCTGGGGCCATGATGTTGGGGCACAATTTCAGGTAATCACAAGACAACTATGAAAAAGGGGCAAAGAGAGGAGGGAAACTAAAGTATCAATGAATAATAATAGTGGCTGCTATTGACTGAGCACTGACAGTGTAGCAGGCCTATCCTAAATGCCCACATTTCTTCACCCTAACAACAAACCTATAAATTACCATAAATTGGGTGGCTTAAACGAAACAAATTTATTATCTTACAGTTCTGTAGGTCTAAAGTCCAAAACTAGACTTACCAGGTAAAATCAAAGTTTTGGCAGGGCTGCATTCCTTTCTGGAGGCTCGAAGGGGAGGATTTTTGCCTTTTCCAGCTTCTAGTGACCACCCACATTCCTTGTCTCACAGCCTCCTTCCTCTATCTACAAAGCTGGCAATACTGCATTCTCTTGCCATTCCTCCATACTCACATCTCCCTAACTCTCTGACTCCTCTTCTGTTCCCATCTTCCACTGTTAATTGGACCCACCAGATAAACCAGGAATATCTCCCTACTTTAAGATCATATAATTAGAAATCTTAATTCCATCTGCAACCTTAATTTTCCTTTGCCAGCCATATAACCTATCACATTCACAGGTTCTGCATACTAGGGCATGGATATCTTTGGGAGAGGATATTATTCTGCCTATCACAGCCAGTTATAATAATTATCCTCATTTTACAGATGAAGAGACTGAGGCATGGAAAGGATACATAATAGGTCCAAGGTTACTCAGATATTGGGGCCAGAGTTGAGATTTGAATCCAGGAAAACTGGCTTCAAAGCCCATTTTCTTAACCATTAAACTATAGAGAACAGAGGATGCTAGTGAGTAATTAGTTTAAGTGGCAAACCCTAAAATTTGAACTGAGTAGGTAGTGAAATACAGTCAGCATCATGCTGAACTCCATGACTTGTCCTCTGCTTCTCAAAGACCTTAATTGGGATTTGTGATCCTCCATTCATTCTCCAGTCTTCCTATGGCCATTGGTTTTCTTTAAGTTTTAGCTCAGAAAAGCTAATAAAAAGAAAAACCTTATAAAAGAACAGCCGGATGTTTGAGACAGTAAATTTTGCAATAAAATACATATGGCATTAATGATTTACAACACTTAATCAAATGTAACAAATGCACCTTCAAGTTAGTCACAGATTACACAGATCCAGTATATTTTGATAATAGTAAAGGAATCTCAAAATGATATTCCAGGCACAAAAATGACACATGTAATATTCTGAATGTGGTTAAGTGAATTATGAGTGGCTTGAAAGCATCATGAAAAAGAGAGGATTATAAAGATATATATTCATATGTAATTATATTTGATTAGTATTCAATGTCATATATTTGAAACTTTCTATATCCCTGTTCACCCTTATGAATTATATTCTTCAACCTCATTAGTTATTCAAATCTTACCATTTGTCTTTTGTATATTACCATTTGTCTTTTGTCTATTTGATTTGTCATGTAAACAACAGATCTTAAGATCTCCTACAAATTGTTTTGGTCATTTTTTCACACTTCTAACCATTTCCTTTATATATTTTGAGGATAAGTATTTTTAAATGCTTGGCCCATAAGAAGTAGCAACTATCCTGTCTTCCTTATAGATTTTATCTTTTATCAATGCAAAATAACTCTGGATCTAGTATAATATACTTTGTTTTGAATTATACTTAGTTTCATTTTAATAATAATGTGGATCTCAAGGCCCATAAGACTTTCTGGGTTCTCTAACCCCCTGCCCACTCTGTTGGTGAGTTTACATTCATCACTATCTCTTGTGGGTCCCACCATCAGACCCACCATCAGATGGGCGGCTGTGCCACTGAGGGGTTTGTCTCTCCATTTCTCTGCTGAACCTCACACCACCCAATGTCCTACTTATAGGTGCTTTGTAAGCAGTAAAAGTAGCTAGGTGGATTTAACTACAAATCATTATGTTCAATATATTTTAATGGTCTCTAACAATTAGGGGATACAGGTTCTGATCCCCATCTTCAGATTTGACACTCAAGTTCAAAAAGTCTTCATATAACACAATCAATATAGATGTAACTTACCGCAGATGCATCTTGCTTTAAGCAAACCCCATATCTGAAAATCTGAATGTATCCAGACAATATATAAGGGAGTGATTACGTTTGCTTTATAAAGGGGATAAATGTCTCATAGATTTAATCATAAGATTGTTTTGTACACTCTTCTATTGTATTGAAAGTGTCATTTGGGGCCGGCCAAGTGGCGTGGTGGTTAAGCGCTGGCTTGGGAAGCCAGCGGCCCTAGTTCGGGTCCCACATATGAGGGCCAGTGACACTGCCCTCAAGAAAAAAAATAAATAAAATAAAGGAAGTGTCATTTGATTCCCACAGACATTCTCTATATGCACCCCGTCGTGAGCATCCCCACTGCATGTAGCAGAGTTGGTGCTAAGCATCTTTCCACCACTGCCTCTCTCTCTCAAGATCTTGGTTTTGCTGGCCTTCAAATATCCACTTTCCTTTCACATAATGTGACAAGGTGGGGGAATGAGAGGAATACACTATAAAAAGCCAAGATTCCAAGACAAAGCAAGTCTCTGATACAATAAACAGAGTAGTGAACTCAAAGAATTGCCAGCCATGGGAACTGAGGCAAACTCAGGCTCCTAAATACCCAGATTTTTAGTTTATAAAAGAAAGATAATAGTGCCTGGATGCACCTACTGCTGAGAGATATGTAAAAATCAAACGTAAAAATTCTTTTTAGATATAAGGTGCTACGCTAATAAATTCTTTTTTCCAAGCAAGTCTACTGACACAACACTAAGAGAACACTGCATCAATCTACCTTCTTCTTTGTTAGCAACTATTTGTCATAGAATCCATTAAGTGTTCTGAAAATTTCTTCTGTTCATTATCCTTTTCGTTGAAACATACTCTACCTGTTTCTCTTTCCATGGTTCAAAGTCCCCCAACACTTTCTCTGCAAAATAACATCAAACCCTCTGTCCAGTACTTCTAAACAATTTCCTACTGTCTCTTCTGGACAAGTTGAGTAAGATGAGAAATCAAAGCTTGTGATATTGTCATTGTAAAGAAGTAGTTACTTGCAAGAGCCAGCTCAAGTTTCTTCTCTGTATTCCACATCTGCCTGTACCTGTGCCTTCTTCAGCCATCAGTCCTCTCTGCTACATTGCTACCATTGGCTCTTCTTTGTTCCTTTCAACCACTCCCATCTGTGTTGCTCTATTTTGGTTTCTCTTGGTGGCTTATAATAACCCTTATTGTTCAAGTATCTATCCTACTTTCTTTCACTGAAATTTACATAACAATTAGAGTTCTAAGAAACGTACCTGAAACGTCAAGTCTAATATGACTTTTTTCCTTCTTTTTAAGTGATTTATGTAATTGATTTATCTTTTTAGACTGAGGACCTGTCATAACCTTTGGCAGGTCTTGACTGTATGATGTCACAGTACAGCTACAGTCAGGCTGTACCCTGGAAATCTCCCCTAGATATTTCACAGTTACTCTACTTAACTATCTTTCTCCCAAAACCTTTTCCTCATCTTATATGTATTATTCTCATTAGTGGCATCTCCCTTCACCCAGTCAAGCAATTCCAAAATCTCAAAATTATTTTCAACTTTATTTCCCATATCCAGCTAGTCATTAAATCCTATCCTATTTTCTGAGTATCTCTCAAACCTGTTAGTTTCAACTCTTATCCTGCTTCATTTGGACTATAGCAACAGCATTCTCGTTTTTTTCTGGCATCCTGGCTTTTCCCTCTCCAGTTCCTTCAAAACATTATTTGTGGAGCTATTTTCTCAAAAAAATCCAATCATAGCATCCTCTGTTTTAAAAATTCAGCTTAAAGAAACTCATAAAAAGGGATTATGTAGGCTGTCATGAAGTCTAAATAACAGGGCAATCAAGGACTTTCATTCTCTGGCCCCAACCTCCCAAGATCTCTCCACTGCAGCCACACTAAAGCCCTGTCTCTCCCAGAGAGTGCCGCACCCACACTCACCTCCTTTTCCCTGCCCACGTAGTTCTCCTTACTTGGAACAACCTTCTCCTGCCTCTTAGTTTTTAGGCTTGAAAATCCAGTTCAAAATTCACCTTCTTTGTGAAGTCTTCCTCAGCTCTAACCAGACCCCTTTCCTGGGAGAATGAGTGGCCACCATTCCACATCACCCTGTGGTGCAATTATTTGTGAATGGGTCACCTCCCTTTCCTACTTAAACTCAGTATCATTTATCTTTATATGGCACATAGTACACACTCACTAAATGGTTACTGAAATTAATATGTGCTGAATAAAATAACTAAACAAAAAGTCTAGAGACCTAGAAGCACACAAGTCCAATGTTTTTGCTGCATTAAAGAAACACAGCCCAGAAATAAAGAGAAAGGACTAGTAATCTGACTACAGCAAACACATGAACATGTTGTTTGTTTGGGTTTTTTTGTTTTGTTTTGTTTTTGAGGGCAGTGTCACTGGCCCTCATACGTGGGATCCGAACCCGGGCCTCTGGCTTCCAAAGCCAGCGACCACCGCGCCACTTGGCCGGCCCACATGTTGTTTGTTTTTAAAAGCTAAGTGGTTTAGGGAAGGTAGGGGGGGAAAGAAAGTATATTTTAAAGCTCTGACTCCAGGGCAAGTAATAAAAATTGTTGCTTTAATGTTTTTTCATAAATTGTGAGCAATGAGAAGGTCTATTCCATCACACCAGCCTTCAGGGCACAAAGTTTCAGCCTCCTGAACGAAGCAAATTGGCATCAACTCTCAGTTTTTCAGGAGGTCACAATTGGTCTCTGCCTTCCACGAGGCTAAATTTGACTGACAAAGAAGAAATAAAATAATTTTCCACTTATTTTATGGGCCCCTCCTTTGCTCTCATCGATTAACTATAAGGGTCCTGGGAACTCATCTTGCATTCTTGTCCCTGCATTACAGATTACAGGGACACCAGCAATATACTTTCTCTGCATTAGGAGCTGTTCTTATAAAGAAAGAGATTGGGGAGGGGGGCGGGGAGCAGTGCCATATCAAGGACACAAAGCTAGCCCAAGAAACCACATTTGCTTGGTACTCATTGTTCAGAGCACTTAAGTCCACTCATTAATGACATCTCTTGATGTCACCCATTTTGTACACCTAAATTGGTAAATCTGAACACACTTCAAATTAGGATGCATGTGCATCTAGGTCAAAGTATCAGAGTCTACCCGAGTCCCAATGGAATTCAATAATTTTCAAAATGATATAATGACCAATTACCTGTAATTCAATTGTAATCATTCCATTCCTGGGCTCCCATCCTAAATTTACTTACACACAATGCCCCTGAGTTTATATACTGGGAGTGACAAAAAAAATCTATACACATCTTAGGAGATGTTAACACTTTGGTCAATGTTGCTCAAGCAGTGGTTGCCCATAATCAGAAGTGTCTGGATGCTGATGCTAACCATTTTGAGAACCTCTTGCAATTGCAGAAGTCAAACGTGACTTGTATTTATCTTTTGTTATCGGTATATATTAATACAGTTTTTTCCTTTCTTAAAATGTGTATACATTTTTTTTGCACCCTCTGTATATATCCTGAGAGACCACATTCCCCAACATTACACAGACTGAACGTGGGTTGTCTATTTCTGAGAAAAACCCTGCCTCCATCTTCCTGTGTTTTGAGTACCTGACTTACCCATTTTCCAAGCGCTGTTTCTATTTAGGTAGGTTAAATAGGGATTATAATAGCAAGGATTAAATGGGGCAATATAAGTAAAAAATAATAATAAATATAACAGTGCTTGGTGCGCAGTCAATGCCCCATAAATATCAACATTGTTACATTCCATGCATGAACAACATGTGACCCCATAACTGGGTCTTTGGGAAAAGAGTCTGAGGCAGTTGTTTTGTTTCACCCAGCACCATGTTTAGCTCCACGACTCCCAACAGACATGAAATAACTGAAGTAGGTAACATTAACTTTATTTTACTTAAATGTTTGAGACTCTGTGTTTGTTAAATGTAGCATGCAAAATATTTTTTAATATGTACATAAAATGACGTTTTAAGTGCTTTAAAAAAATCTCTAAGGTCCTTCCAGCTCCAAAATGTTACAATCTATGATAACTAATCTCAAATGCATGCAAATTAATAGTGATGTAATTCCCTGGATATAATGGAAATATATGATATTGTCAGGCTAGGTTGTATCAGAAACAAATTAGACTGAGGACCCAGAAGCTTGTGGCAATGAAGAATAAAATCTTGCCCTCCTTTCTCCTCCCAGCCCAGAGTCTATTATTCTCATCTTGAGCTCCCAGGTCCTTTGAAGCAGATGGAGAAAGGAAAAGGAATGAACTGCTATTTGCAGAGAAGAAAAGAAAGCCAAGATTCTACAGAATCCCAAGCAGAACAATGGAAATAAGCAGAACTCCAATAAATCACCTACAATTTCACCTTTTATTCCTAATAAAGGAGAATCCTAATTTCCAGTAAAGATGGTGGAATAGGTAAACGTTGTGCTCCTCTCAGGATCACATCAATTACAACTAAACCACAGAACAATCATTATTGAGAACTGCCTGAAATCTAACAGGACCGAAGCCCTGCAACTATGGATATACAGAAGAAGCTACCTCAAGACTGGTAGGAGGGGCAGAGATGTGGAACGTACTGGTCCCAAACCCACATATGACCAATAAAAACCGGGAGGGATATCTCGGATGTAGAGGTCCCCTCCAAAGCACAAGGGGTTCCAGCCCCTCCCTAGCCCAAGATTTCAGTGCTGGGAAGAGAAGGCCCCATAACTTCTAGACATGAAAACCAGCGGAGATTGTGACTGAGAGAGCCAGCAAGTGGGTGCAGTCCCAGACACTCCTCTTAAAGGGACCAGACACAGGCTTACTTGCTGATGGAGTCACTCGCTCTGAGCTCCAGTGCTGGGGCAACAGTTCAAAAGGCACCAGGTACATACAAAGTGGAAGTGAATTGTCTAGGTTCAGTGTCAGGGCTGGAGGGACAGTTTTCTCCCAGATAGAGGCAGAAGCAACTGTTTCTTTGTTGACCCATCCCCCTCCCTGCATACATAAGCAGGCAGACACCATATCTAGGTCTCCATCAAACTGGCTATCACCTTTCTCTGCCCCACCATAGTAATTCCAGAGATCCCACCCCACTGAAACTTCAGGCACACCCAAGCCACTTCCAGTGGTTTTTCTGTATAAGTGGCCTGCCTTGGCTCATGCTGTGGACTTTCCTAACATCTCTCAAAGGTTCATAAAACCCCAAAACACAACATCTGGCTTTCAGAATGTCCTGTACGTCTGGCTGAGTAGCCCTAATCCTGACACTAGCGACAGCCAGCCTTCGTTCCTGGCTGGCCTCTCAAGGAAACCCAAGCACACTGTGGGCAGCAGCCATCTCTGAATTGCTTTGTGGTGCAAGCCAGGTGACCCCAGGGCAAGGCACAGACTACAGCTGATTTGGCCTGCAGCAGGTGCCCTCCCAGGAGACCCTGAGGCTGGCAGGCCCACTAGACAACTTCAGACAGGGCAGGAGCACCACCCTGCCACTTCCAAGGTCAACACACCCAAAAGGCACATTGGGCGTGCATCAGAGCCCTGCTAAAGAGAACCCTGTTCCGTAGCGTCAGCCCCTGAACAACAGCTCTTCTACTATACTCACAGCCAGTCCTCACAACCAATCAGCCTGAGGACCAATCTCTCTCAATGACATGCAAACAGCATCAAGTCCCAACTACAACAAGAAGGCACACACAATCCACACAAGGGACACACCTGGCACACCCAGTTCTAGTGACCAGGGAGACTGCACCACTGGGTCCCACAGGACACCTACTATATAACACCATTCTACTAAGACCGGAAGACATAGCAGCCCTGCATAGAAAAGAACACAGGGAGGCAGCCAAAATGGGAAGACAAAGAAATATGTCCCAATAAAATTAAAAAAAAAAACAGAACAAAGCTCCAGAAAAATAACTAAACAAAATGGAGATGAGTAATCTACCAGATGTAGAGTTCCAAACAGTGTTTATAAGGATGCTCAGTGATCTCAAGGAGAATGTCAACAAAGAGATAGGAAACATAAAAATGGGGATAGAAAACATAGAAAAGATCCAGTCAAAAATAAAGACTACAATAACTGAAATAAAGAATATATTAGAGGGAATCAACCGTACATTAGATGAAGCACAGGATCAAATCAGTGATTTAGAAGATAAGTTAGTGAAAATACCCATTTAGAACAGCAAAAAGAAAGAAGAATCAAAAAATAAAAAAAAGGAGAGTTTAAGGGGCCTCTGGAACACCATCAAGCGTACCAACATTTGCATCATAGGGGTACAAGGAGAAAAGAGAAGGAATTGAAAATCTATTTGAAAAAATAATGACAGAAAACTTCCCTAATCTGGTGAAAGAAATAGATATACAAGTCTAGGAAGTACAGAGATTCCCAAAAGAGATGAACCCAAAGACGACCACACCAAAACACATCATAATTAAAATTCCATAGCTTAAAAACAAAGAGAAAATTTTAAAAGCAGCAAGAGAAAAGCAATTAGTTACATACAAGGGAGCTCCCATAAGACTATCAGCTGATTTCCCAACAGAAACTTTTCAGGCCAGAAGGGATTGGCACAAAATATTCAATGTGATAAAAATCAAAGAACTACAATCAAGATTACTCTACCCAGCAAAGCTATCATTTAGAAATAAAAGACAGATGAAGAACTTCTCAGACAAGAAAAAGCTAAAACAGTTCATCATCACCAAACCAGTATTACAAGGAAAGTTAGAGGGCTTCTTTACGACCAAAAACAAGAAAAAGAAAAAAAGAAAAATCAAAACTATGAATAATAAAATGGCAATAACTACACACATATCGACAATTACTTTAAATGTAAATAGATTAAATGCTCTAATCAAAAGATAGGATGGCTTCATGGATAAGAAAACAAGCCCCTTGCATGTGCTGCCTACAAGAGACTCGCTTCAGAGCAAGACACACACAGACTGAAAGTAAAGGGATGAGAAAAACATATTTCATGAAAATGGAAATTAAAAAAAAAACAACCTGTGGTAGCAATACTTATAGAGGGCAAAATAGAATTTAAAATGAAGTCTATGAAAAGTGACAAAGAAGGACCCAGTAATCCCACTTCTGGATAATTATATGAAAAAACCCAAAACACTACTTCGAGGGAACATGTGTACCCATATGTTCACTGCAGCATTGTTTACAATAGCAAAGATATAAAGGCAGCCTGGGTGTCTGTTGGTAGATAAAGAGGAGGTAGAACATTATACACAATGGATATTGCTTGGCCATGGAAGGAAATGGGTTCTCACCATCTGCAGCAGCATGGGTGGACCTGAAGGGTATTGTACTGATTGGAGTATGTCAGACAGTGAAAGGCAGATGCAATGTGATTTCACTTATATGTGTAATCTAAAGAAAAAAATAAACTACAACAAGAAACAAAACAGAAACAAACTCATGGAAACAACATTTTGATGGTTGCCAGACAGGTGAGGGGTTGGAATGCGTTGAAAAGGGGAAGGGATTAAGAAGTACAAATTGGTTGTTACATAGTCAGGAGGATATAAGGTATAGCATAAGGAACACAATCAATAATATTATAATAACTATGTATGGTGTCAGAGGGGAACACTAGATTTGCTGGGGTGATAGTTGGGAGGGGGTTAGGGGACAGAGTTAAAAAGGTAAAGGTATTAAGAAGTACAAATTGGTATTTATAAAAACAGTCACAAGGATATAAAATAAAGCATAGGTGATATAGTCAATAATATGGTAATAGCTATGTAGAGTGCCAGGTCAGTACCAGACTAGTCAGGGAAATCACTTCTTAAATTATATAAATGTCTAACCACTATGCTCTACACCTGAAATTAATATAAAATAATACTGAATGTCAACTGTAATTAAAATTTAAAAGGGGTGAAGAGGAATAAGAGGTTCAAATTTCCAGGTATAAAACAAATAAGTCCTGGGGATGAAATATACAGCATAGGGAATATAGTCAGTAATACTGTGATATCATAATATAGTGTCAGATGGTTGCTGTACTTACGGTGATTACTTCTTTAGGTATATAAATGTTTAATAACAATTGTGTATACCTGAAACTGATAAAATATTGTAAGTTAGCTATATTTTAATACAAATCTTTTAAAAGCGGGGAGCGGGGATGGGGGGGTGAGGGTTCCTAGAAGTCTGTCTCAGGAAGAGGTCCCACATAACCTCTCTTATCTTGGAGATTAAGAAACTGAAACTGAAGAGAACAAGTGACAAGTCCAAAGTCATCCAGCCTTTCTGAAACCTGGGCCTGGAAACTGATGCAATGACCAACTGTATTAAAGCAGTTTCAACCTATGTAACTTCCAAAGCATCCACACACAAACAAACGTCTCTCTTCCTCTCTGGCCTATAATCAGCCTTCTTCAGTCGCCTACAAATCAGCCAATGCCTGTCTCAGGAACACAAACAAGATTCTCCACAATCCTGAATTCAACAGAAATGTCTGGTTTTACAAACAAGTTGCTTAAAGCACAGCCCTGTGATTCTATCTTTAGATTCATCCTTATCTTTCAGAAATATGTTAAATAATATTATGGCAACGATTCTCCAAACGGCTGAAGTAGAAAACAAAACACAAGCAAGAAAAAGCCTAGGCATATTGTGTTTTAAGGAATACATAATGAAAATCCACCCAAAGTGGAAATATGAGGGGGTGCTTCTGTGATAATTTTAAGAACACTATAGACTAGAACTCCTTTTAAGTAGCCATCATAGAATGCCTCCGTTGACAAAAGTACATTTACAACTTTTTGGAAAACTATCTATCAGAAGATAAAAGTTGTAAGCCTGTGTCTCCACTGCCCTCATTCCGTCTGTATTGACATCCACGAGGGTATTCCTTTATTCAGCTCTGCTTCGTATGTACTCATTCACAGCCTCGTTCCTTAATTCACCAGCTCGTCTTCACAGGTACTCATTCTTCAACTACTTATTGATTACTGCTGAGTACCTGAGTTAGAGTGGGGCCTACACGTTCCCAGCAAAAGTGAAAGTACAGGCTAAAAAAAGCGAAAAGAACCTCAAAGGAGCCCGGATAATGCATCCTGGAGGGTCAGGGGAACTAGGAATTTGTCCCAAATGGGGGGAGACGGAACCTCCTTGGCGGCCTGGAGCTGGACCTGGGAGGCAGGGGACAGGAGGCGACCCAGGCCCCGCTCGCTGCGGTTCTGCAGCCGCCGCCTCCATCCCAACACCCGCACGCGGCTTGCCCAATTCTGGGTCGGGTGCCTTCCTGGCCACGGAAGCCGCAGGCTCCCATCCTCCAGGGGCCTCCCAGACCCACCAGTCACTGATTTCCAAGAACGAGTGATTTCGGAAGGCCATCCCTGGGGCCGGCACCCGCCTCTGCCCGCCCACCAGGAGGAGCCAGGGTCCTGGCCCAGCCGCCCGCGGGCACAACCCGGCCGGCGGCGAACGCACCTGGTGCGGCTCCTCGGGTTGCGGCGGAGGCAGCGACAGTGCCCGGGCGCAGGCCCGCAGCCCAGCCTTCAGGTGGCGGCGGCCACACCCCCACCGTGGCTGGGGTCCTTCTCGGAGGCTGGCGACTGCCGCCCTGCCCTCTGCGCCTCTGGCTGGAAGGCGGGACGCGGGGCGCCGGGCGGGGCAGGCCTGGCCGCCTGGGGGCAGGGCGGGGTGTTGAGTGGGTGCCCGGCCTGCTAGGCTGCAGGGGTTGGGGCGCCACCTCCAGCATGCCCGGGGGTCCTCCCCGGCGGGACACAGAGGACAGGATGGTTCCTCACCTTCTGGGTTCCGAACCCCAGTGGAAAATTGAGTGTCACCTCTGGGGTCCTGAGCCCCTTGACTTTGCTTGTTTATATAGGGGTGAAAGGGACTCCTCGGACCGGGTGCGTACGGCCTGGGCTTCTGGGCCGCGGTGCGTTTCAGAAACTGTAGCCTCAAGGCGGGTGAAGGCCTTAGCAGAAGTATGGTGTGCTTTAATGAGTGGCCCTGCAGGTAGAGAAGCAAGGGGCTGTGAAGCTGAAAGGAAAACAGGAACGGTTTTGGTCCTCTGTGAGTCTGCCTAACGGTGTCTGGAAGCTCCAAGCTATGTGAGCTGTCAAACGCCGCCCACAGGTAAGCAATTATGAAACCGCTATTTTCCCATCCTGTCTGTGCAGGATTATTAGGCCGTGATGATGAAAGGCGGAGATGACCAAAACTGGGAGAGTCATTTCTTTTTCGTTTATGCATTAATTACATGAGGGTGCCCAAGAAGAAAGAAGACTCATCAGATTACCCGCTGTAGCTTATCTCAACAAGTCACACGCATTGCTGGTCACAAAAAGTGTGCTCACATATTTTCAGCGCTTTATGTTTTGATAAGTTTTGAATCCCTTTGTTTAACCACACTCTTATCAAATACAAACAGTTATCTTTTTAAAACACAGCAATTCAGGTCTCTTCTTAACCAGAAAAAAACACATGCACACGAACAAAACCTTTTAATTTAAAAAACAACAACACATGCTCACTGGGGAAAAAAATTGAAAACGTGCAATGTCCATTTGTTTACATACACATAACCTACAGTTAACAATCACTCTAAACTTTTATTAACCCTGTTGCCCATGAATAAAGTACGAAGTTCCTAAGTTCCTCGCAATGTGATCCTGGCCCACTTTTCCAGGATCATCTCTATGGTGCTATATCCAGCTCCCCTAAATTACTTTTTTCTCTAACTATCTGGGGTAAAGGACAAGTTTTTATTATTTCCATTCTGTCATGGACTATTATTTTTGTAAGCTACAATCAAAAACTTGCTAGAAAAAGTGAAAACAAGACATAAAAACCTACAAACTCCAGTTTTAATTATAATCATACTTGAAAAACTTTGTCAATTTATTTGTTTTCTTTTCCTTTCAAAATTTCAAAATTTATCTGAATCATGGACCAGTAAAAACAGTTCATAGATTGGTGCTGATAAACATACTGTGTCACTGACATGCTGTTCTTTAAATGTGCCTAATGCTTGTCGACTTTCATGGCTTTTCTCATGGTATTCCTTCAGAGCTAATCAAAGTTCTCACTCAAGTTTTAACTCATAGTGTACTAAAAATAATAGCTTAACTTTTACTGAGTGCTTTATGCTAATACTACATGCTTTAACCGTGAATTCTTATCAACCCTATGAGTTAGGTATTATTGTTGTTATTATTCCTACTTTACAGAAGAGGACATTGAGGATCGGAGAGCTCAAATCACATAGCTAGTGAGGTACAAAGTTGGCATTCTTAATTGAACCGGCCTGCTTCCTAAGCCCATGCAGTAAACCATGATGCTGGGCCCTCCTGCATAAAGCCTCTCCATGTGCTTTCTAGTGGACATTAATCACTCCTTACTTGTACCTCCACAACAAGATTTATTTCCCCCATTGATTTTCATTCATGTGTTTCCTACACTACTTCATGCTTCTGACTACAGTGGCATTTGTGTATCTCTACAGCTTTTAGTGCTACTCTGTCCAACTGGAGCATCCTTTATGCCCTGAACTCTGCTCATAATAGCCACTAGAAACCAAGCTCACTCTCGTCTTTGTGTTACTGCTACCTTTTGTTCTTACCTCATTTTAGGTTATAATTATTTATGTCTGTATCCCCTATTAGACCACAGGCCACCTATTACATCCAGTTATCTTACCAAAGATGTTTTTATTTATTTAATTGAACACACACTTCCATAGCATTTATGATGTGCCAAGTGCTGTTCTAAGAGCCTCACAACCTCCTAAACCACCCTTTAGCATGGGTATTATTTTATCACCATTTAATCCATGAGGAAACTGAGGCACAGAGGAGTTACTAGTAAGATGCTAATAAGCGACAGAGTCAGCTTTCCAAGCCAAGCTCTAGAGTTGATTTCTGAACCACCATGCTGTGCTGATTCTCCCTTATACCCTGTGCTCTTCCTTCTGAGAACACTTTAGTGACTTTCCACTGCTCTTAGGATAAAGGTAAAACTCCTTGGCAGGGACTACAAAACTCAGTGTGGCCTGAATTTGGCAGCTGCATCACCCACCATGCTTCCTGGTTCCCTTCTAACCACTCTTCTTTCCCTTGCTCATGAGAGGCATGCTCCCTCTGACCACAGTACATGTTAGTCCCTTAGCCTATGGTGCTGCTCCCTCACATTGTTCCTTCTTCAAACCAAAATTACCCTTTAGATTTTAGCTCAGAAAAACCTTTCTAGACTAGAACAAATATCCTATTAAAAGGATTTTCAGTTCTTAAATATAAGTATAATTTTATATTTTATGTATGTGAATATCTGACTAAGGTAAGTCTCCCCCTTTCAACACTATAAGCTCCATGATGGCAGGGACTATCTTATTTGCACACCTTTATATCCCCAGCAACTAGAACAGTATCTAACACGTAGTAGACAGTGAGTAAACATGCATTGAATGAACGAAGAAATAAATCATGTTCAGAGTGTTGTGAAAGTATAGGAAGGGCAGACACAGTGTAGTGCTGGTAAATGTTTACCAACCAGTTTGTTGGGTTGTTTTTTCAAGCCCTCATTTGTACCATTTGCCAATTTCTGTGAAGTAAATACTCCCACCCTGGCCAGATTTGAAATGCCAACACGAAGCAACCCTGGAGTTGGGAAGTGATGTGAGCAATCATCTTTGAAAGCCTATACGAGCTGGCTCCAGCACACTACTGGAAGGGCACCAAAGTTAGTGGGGCAGAGAGTGGCACACAAAGCCCAGGCAAGCAGCCCAGAGATCTAAGCTCAGATCTGAAGTTTGAATAGAAGACAGATTTGGGAGGTGGAGACATGTGTAGGACAAACAATTGCTGAGGCCGGTGGGGGTTGCAGAAGGAAGAGGTGGTTGGGAGAAGAAAGTCAATAGGACTGATGTGTACATTTGAAAAGAGCCTTGTAAATCTTGATAAGAGATTCATACTTTATCCTAGGGGAAGCAGCGAACTGGCTTAAGTAGGTGAGTGACATAGTGAAATTAGCATTTTGGAGAGTTTGGTCTGGCTGCCTTTGCCCAATGTATTGGGTACTGTACCACTACTTAGAAAGGAGATGCTGGTGAATAGAACCAGGACAGAGATGAAGAGAAAGTACAGGCAGCTGTGAAAGTGAGCCTGGTAGGAGATGTTTCATTCGGAGATTTGAGCAAAAGGGTGGTCTGGCAGTGAGCAGGCCTTAAACGATGACCCTAGTTTCAGGAGGTGGGGCCTAACACCTCAGGGAATGAAACCAACACAAGGCAGTGCCCTGTCCTGGAGATCCAGGGGCCAGACTTGATTGTAAGCACAGGCTTTAGAAACAGGGAGACCAGAGCTTGGGTTCTGGTTTAGCCAATTTCTAGCTATGAATGGTCAACTAAACTCATGATTTTCAGTTTTCTTATCTGTTAAAGGAGAGGGGTGTGTGACAAAAACACCTCACATGATGATTCTAATGATAAAAGGAGATAATATATGTCAAAAGTAACTTATAGTGTGTGGCACATAATATGTAAACAATAAGTATTTTAAAAATTTAATAGGCAAAACATTGGAAATAAATCAGGCACCCCTTTGAAGAGTGGTCTTCAAATCTGAATGAGTTCCCTTGGGAAATCAGAAGGGATACTTGATGGGGTGACCAATAATATCATCCAAATCCAAACTGAGATACTTAGAGAGTGACAGGGGTGCTGTTAATAATTGTACCAGGTCAACAGGCATAAACTGCAATGTGATCATCTTCGTGCTCATGGACTTTCCTAGAGGCAGACAGGCACGGAGAATTTTAAGGCACCAGTTTCACGATCCAGAGCCTCAAAGGTCACATTGCCTCCTTCAAAAATTGATTTGCTTGGAAGATGTCTTTTATAACATTGTGTTTATTCTACTTTCCAAATGAAAGAATTCCTCTCACACGTCCCTCACCTCTCTAAAATGCAATGCCCTTAAGGGAACGATGACCCAGAAGCCAAGACAAAGGGCATCTTGATAATTTCATTAATCAGCAGTACATAAATGTGACCCCCATTTATCTCATGAAAATTCATTTCTAATATCTTACATTTTATATATATATATGTTCAATAATTATTTATTATATGTGTAATATATTTATGTTTTCATAAATTATGTACTATGTACTAGTAAATAATTTAATTTAAAGAAAAAATTTTGTTTGTTTGTTTGTTTTTGAGGGCAGTGTCACTGGCCCTCTTATGTGGGACTGAACCAGGGCCTCTGGCTTCCCAAGCCAGCGCTTAACCACCGTGCCACTCTGCCGGCCCTTAAAGAAAAAATTTTAACGGAAAATTTTTTAAAATTAAATTTACATATGTGTATTTTATTGTGGAGAAGTATGATAGCACAATCAACAAAATATTATGAAGCCTAAAACCCAGAAGGATAAAATCCTGGATGAGAGGCACTGGGATGGAAAAACAATTTCAAATTTCATAGAAGAAAAGGAGTAGCGCAGTATTTCTCACTACTATGAAGTTTTTCAAGTAGTTTTTTTTAAGATTTTATTGGGGAGTTGGGGGAGGGGAACAGACAAGTTGCTGTCTTTTTGTTCTTCAGTCTAGTTGTGGAGGACGTTGTTTCACTGGCGCATGTTGGCATCGTCATTGCGCTCTTCCCGGGTGAGGCAGATCAGTCGCTGGCCTCTGGACAGCCACTCATAGTGGCTCTTGGCCACTCACATTGGCTGCCAGCCACTCATGCTGGCTGCCGGCCACTCACTGTAGCTTATGGCAGCCCACTGCAGCAGAGGCGGCAGCCCACTGTCACCGGCGACTCACAGCAGCCCAGCTCCAGGTGGAGCTGTTGTTCACCATCTTAGCTATAGAGGGCAGCGTCACTGGCCCTCATGTGGGATCCGAACCAGGGTCCTGCTGCTAAGAGCAGGCACCCCAAGCCAGCTCCTAACCAACGCACCACATGATGGTAAGTATCCATTTTGGAATATAAAATCCCATTGGATACATTTGGAAAAGTGACACAATAATTTTATTTTGACATTCCAATATTTACAACGTGCTGGAAGTTTTATTCTTTGCAACTATTAAATTTACATTGATGAAAATTATAGGAGAACTTTTTTTTTAATGTTCCAGGGAATATATTAGCAAAAACATTTGAAGACTATGGGTTTACATGATCTATTAATAGTAGTTAAAGTCTGGCTCTGCCATTTATTAGCTGTGTAGACATGGGCTAGTCATTTGACCTAAGCATAATTTTCTTATCTATAAAATGGGAAATAATAAAACCTAAGGATTAACTTGAACAAATTTCATAAAAATTCCTAGCAAGCCTGGCACCCAAGCTTTGTACTGAATAAATAATATTCAGTAGTACTCAATGTTAATAATAGCTAACATTTTTTTTAAGATTTTTATTGGGGAGGGGAACAGTGTTGGGGAATTGGGGAAGGGGAACACTGTGTTTGTCCAGGACCCATCAGCTCCAAGTCAAGTTGTTGTCCTTCAGTCTTAATTGTAGAAGGCACAAGCTCAGCTCCAAGTCCAGCCGCCTCTTTCAATCTAGTTGAAGAGGTGGAGGGGGGCATAGTAGTCTACCATCCCAGGTGGGAGTTGAACCAGCAAACTTATTACACACTGAGCCATTTGCAGCTGCTCAGCTCAAGGTGCTGCTTTTAATCTTAATTGCTGGGTGGGATGGGGGAGGGGTGGAGGGAGTGGAGGGTGGCGCAGCTCCCTGTCCCACATGGATGTCAAACTGGCAACTTTGCTGCTAAGAGCACACACTCTCGCCAGCTCAGCAGCAGTTCAGCTCAGGTGCATCTCACTGACCCATGATATGGGAATTGAACCAGCAACCCTGTTACTCAGAGCTCTTGCACTTAACCAACTGAGCCAGTCGGCCAGTCCAATAGCTAACATTTCTTGATATTAACTATATGATAAGCACTGAGTTAACGCAATTTAGTTCTCACATGACTCTATGAGGTATTTTCTAAGAATTATAGATGAGCAAACACACATGTCATAGTAATTAAAAGCAATATAGGATCAATGGATTTTGATCATATTTCTCTATTTCTATGCAACAGTTTTTAATTAAGATTAAATACTAAAAAGATTCTGATAGAATGAATGTTAAATATCTGAATAACTCAAAGTGAACACACCTGTAGAATAAGCACACAAACTAAAAAACAGTATTACCAGTTCCACCAAAAGCCCATCATATCCCCTTCCAGCTACCCACACCCACAAGGATATCCCCTAGCCTAACTTCTAACACAATAAATTAGTTTTAATTATTTTCTAAATGTTATATAAATGGAATTGTACATTTTATATTATTTTGTGTCTGGCTTCTTTCATTAGAAAATATGATCACACAGACACAGACATATAGGCCAGTGGAATAGAATAAAGATCCCAGAAATAAACTCTGATGCATATGGTCAAGTGATCTTTAACAAGGGTGCCAAGACAACTCAATGATAAAAGGAAATTCTCTTCAACAAATTAGGTTGAGAAAACTGGACAGCCACATGGAAAAGAATAAAATTGGATTCTTACCTTATACCATATACAAAAATTAACTCAAAATGGATTAATGACCTAAATATAAGACGTAAAATTATAAAACTCCCAGAAGAAAACACAGAAAATAAATATTGGTAAGGATATGGAGAAACTGCAACTTTTGTGCACTATTGGTAGGAATGTAAAATGGTACAGTCACAATAGAAAACAGTATGGTGTTTTCTCAAAAATGTAAAAATAGAGTTACGATAAGATCCAGATATCTTACTTCTGGGTATAAATCCAAAAGAATTGAAAGCAGTCTTGAAGAGATATTTATACAGTCATGTTTGTAACAGCATTGTTCACAAGAGCCAAGAGGTGGAAGCAACCCAAATGGCCATCAGTGAATGAATTGATAAACAAAATGTGGCTGTTGTATAGCCTCAAAAAGGAAAGAAATCCTGTCATATACTACAACATAGATGAATCTTGAGGACATTATGCCAAGTAAAATAAGCCAGTCATAAGAAAACAAAAGACAGTATGGTTCCACCTATATGAGGTATCTAAAAAGTCAAATTCATAGAAACAGAAAATAGAATGGTGGTTGCCTAGAGCTAGTAGAAGAGGGAAATGGGGAGTGGTTTAATGGGTTTTTCAGATTTGCAGGATGAAAAAGGTCTGAAGATCTGTTGTATAACAGTGTGAATATACTTAACACTGACTGTACTCTTAAAAATATACACTTAATAAATTTTGTTACATGTTTTTTTCCCACAATGAAAAATTTAAATATGTTTGAGAGATTCATTCATATTATTGTGCATAGCTATGATTCATTCATTCTCATTACTATATAGTATTCTATTACGTGCATATACCACAACATATTTATCCATTTTACTGTTGATAGACATTTAGGAATTATCTAGTTTGTGGCTATTGTAATTACTGCCATACATAGCATTTTAAAATGATGAGGATAAAAACTTATTAGATTTTTAGGGCTTCGAAGGCATTCATAGAGCACTCATAATGTATTTAAATGGGTTAAAATATCCTCCATCTTCACTCTCCAACTGCTAACTTAATTTCTCTATTTGGATATCTAATAGACATCTCAAACGTATTATGTCCAAATCTGCTTTTACCTGCTGTTTCTCTTCCCTACATATCAACTTGATCAACTCTTCTCTTTCACTTCTTTAAAGTTTTAACTCAGATCTCATCTTCTTCATGAGACTAATCCTGACCACCTATTTAATACTGAAACCAGCTCCTCCCTACCCTAAAATTCTTAATCACCTCTACCCTGCTCTAAGTTTTTTCCATAGCAATTAACATTTTCCAACACACTATATAATAGTACTTATGAAGGTTTGACAATTAAGTTCACAAACTCATCCTAGAAAAAGTGCTACATACCTCACTGCTGATTATCACTATGGTCACCTTCAAAGTACTCTCCTTGGGAAGCTATCTGCTGATACCAGCACCTAGTCCACTCCTCAAAGTAATTTTGGAAGTCTTCTTCTGGAATGACCATCAGAGCTGTCGTCCTATTACCCTTGATGTCCTGAATGTCATCAAAATGTCTTCCTTTCAATATTTTCTTTATCTTTGGGTAAAGAAAGAAGTCATTGGGGGCCAGATAAGGTGAGTAAAGAGGATGTGCCAATGCAGTTATTTGTTTACTGTCTAAAAACTCCCTCACAGATAGTGCCGTGTGAGCTAGTGCATTGTCATGATGCAAGAGCCATTAATTATTGGTGAAAAGTTTAGGTCATCTAACATTTTCACGCAGCCTTTTCAGCACTCCCAAATAGTAAACTTGATTAACTGCCAAGCTGGTACAAATTCATAATGAATAATCCCTCTGTTATCAAAAACAGCAACATTGTTTCAACAAGTTTGTGAAGTTAATTGTCAGACCTTTGTATTTTTTATATTTATTGTATACTATCTGAAAGTTCCTCAAGGGCAGGGATTTTTTCTTTCCTCCTTTTTTACCTACTGTATTCCCAACACCTAGAAAGTGTCCAACACATAGTAGGCACTCAATAAATATTTGTATTGTAAGTCCTAATAATAGTTGAGACTGAGCTGGCCGACATAACTGGGAGGGTAAGGTAAAGGTGACTTACAGAGCCACGTAAGAACAGAAAGTACAAAGTAAGTATAGGGAATGGGTTATACTTCCAGAATCCTGGTCACCACCCATTCCCTCAGTCACATCAGAAAACAGCACTAGGGTGGAGACCGTATTTGGAATAAAAGATTCAGCTCATGAAAGAAACCCAATATGGTAGTGTGTCATGTTAAGTCAAAGCCAATGTATGTGTTGAGCTAAACTCCATTATAATACTGTTCCTAATTATAGAGAATTTCAGCCAAGTTACACTCCCCAAAACCAAATAAATATAGAATATACCAGGTGGTGGCCTTGTTTTCGAATACCCAAATTTCAAAGGAATTACTTGATATTTGTTTGGATTGTTCTGTTCTGTAATTATCTGATTAACAATTTAGTTTTCCCAGAATTGCAGGACCACATCCAGTTTCTTTTCTTGGTTTCATTGGTCATGCAGTATTACTATAACTTTATTGGGTTGTTGGAAAAGTCATGATGTATTTTTTCTATGTCTTTCGTTGCAAAAATGCATGACTTTTCCAACAACCCAATAAAATATGGTGACAGTTTGGGATCCTCTAAAATATTAGCCAAAAAATTAATCCGCTTCTTCGGGTCAATAGAGTATTAATTTCAAATTGTCTATAAACATGTAGATTAAAGCAATGAAATGCATCACAAAGCAAAGATATATTTGAGTGGTTTTTTTCATTATACAACTTCAATATTTGGCAAACATCATGAAATTCAAATGACTAAAAGTAGAAAAATATTCAATTTCACTAGTAATCAAAACAGGCAAAATGAATGATGATAAATCTTTTCATTCAAGATGGCAAATATATTTTTAATGCTTACAGTGATGTGGGCTTTCACATACATTGTGGGTGAGAATATACATTAGCAGTATCTTTCTAGACAGCAGTTTTAAAAAAAGTACAAAAATAACAATATTTACAAAGGTATTTTAAAATGTGTATCTTTTATTAGTTGTGACACCAGTTGCTGAAACATTACCCTAAAATGTACTATAATGGCTCAAGCAAAATAGAAGTGTATTTCTTTTTTTTTTAATTCCCACAATTCTTAAAATTTTTATTCAAGCTAATGATGTAATTATGAACTTCATGTTTAATTAACATGAATATAGTTGGCATTTACATTTTATTTTATTTTTTAAACTTTATTATTATTATTATTAGTTACAGATGTACAAAACAATGGAATAGTTATATTTTTCACCCCTTACAAAGTGACTACCCCCTCCCCCCTCCTTTAACCCCCCCACCCCCGATATCATACATATATATTACAATTCCATTGACTCCATCCCCACACTATATTCCACATCCCATGACTATATATGTGTTAAATTATAGTTGACATATAATATTATTCAGCAGCTTCAGATGTACAGTGCAGTAGTAAGGCCACTACACCGTCCATGAAGTGGTCTCCCTAAAAACACATGCATCCTTCTGTTCTCCTAAAAAAATATTTACAACCTTATTGATTATATTCCCTAAACTGTCTCTTCTGTCTCTGCAGTAGTATTGTAGTTATCAGGTATGTTGCCTCGTCCCTTCCCCTACTCCCTCATGCCCATCCCCATCCCATCTAGACCTCATCAGTTTTTCCTTTGTGTCTCTAAGACTATTTCTGTTTACATTGCTCATTTATTCAGTTCTTTAAATTCCACATATAAGTGAGATCATATGATATTTGTCTTTCTCTGACTGACTCATTTCACTTAACATAATGTTCTCTAGGTCCATCCATATTGTTGCAAATGGTAAGATTTCTTTCTTCTTTATAGCTATGTAATACTCCGTTGTGTAAATGTACCACAGTTTCTTAATCCAGTCATCTACCAATGGGCATTTTGATTGTTTACAAGTCTTGGCTATCGTAAATAGCGCTGCAATGAACATAGGCGTGTATATATTTTTTTCGAATTAGTGTCTTGGGTTTTTCAGGATAAAAGCCTAGGAGTGGAATTGCTGGGTCATACGGCAGTTCCATTTCCAGTTCTTTGAGATACCTCCATACTGACTTCCATAGTGACTGCACCAATCTGCAATCCCACCAACAGTGCAGCAGGGTCCCCTTTTCCCCACAGCCCCGCCAGCCCTTGTTGTTTGTTGATTTATTGATGATAGCCATTCTGACTGGAGTGAGGTGGTATCTCATTATGGTTTTTATTTGCATTTCCCTAATGATCAGTGAGGTTGAACTTTTTTTCATGTCTGTTGGCCATCTGTATATCCTCTTTAGAGAAATGTCTCTTCATTTCCTCTGCCCGTTTTTTAATTGGGTTGCTTGTTTTTTTGGTGTTGAGTGGCATGAGTGTTTTATAAATTTTAGATATTAACCCCTTATCAAATATATCATTCACAAATATATTCTCCCATTCAGTAGGCTTCCTTTTTGTTTTATTGATGGTTTCCTTTGTTATGAAAAAACTTTTAAGCTTGATATAATCACATATCTTCATTTTTTCTTTTACTTCCCTTGCCCGTGGGGATGTATCAGTAAAAATATTGCTCAGGTTAATGTCTGCAAATTTACTCCCTATATTTTCTTCTAGGAGTTTTATGGTTTCAAGTCTTACATTTAAGTCTTTAATCCATTTTGAATTTGTTCTTGTATATGGCGTAAGGAGGTGGTCCAGTTTCATTTTTTTTGGCATGTGTCAGACCAATTTTCCCAGCACCATTTATTAAATAGACTATCTTTACCCCAGTGTAAATTCTTGCTTTCATTGTCATAGATTAACTGTCCGTATATACATGGGTTTATTTCTGGGGTCTCTGTTCTGTTGCACTGGTCTATGTGCCTGTTTTTATGCCTGTACCATATTGTTTTGATTACTGTAGTCTTGTAGTATGTTTTGATGTCTGGTAGCATGATCCCCCCAACTTTGTTCTTATTTCTGAGGATTGCCGAGGCTATTCGGGGTCTTTTATGGTTCCATATAAATTTTAGGATTGTATTTTCTATTTCTGTGAAAAATGCCCTTGTTAGTTTGATAGGAATTGCATTGAATCTATATATTGCTTTAGGCAGTATGGACATTTTAACTATATTAATTCTTCCTATCCATGAGAACGGTAGGTGTTTCCATTTATTTGTATCTTCTTTTATTTTTTTCTTCAGTGTCTTATAATTTTCTGAGTACAGATCTTTTACTTCTTTGGTTAAATTTATTCCTAGGTATTTTATAGTTCTTGAAGCTATTGTAAATGGGACAGTTTTCTTAATTTCTCCTTCTGGTAGTTTATTATTGATATATGCAAATGCAACTGATTTCTGAACATTGATTTTGAATCCTGCTACTTTACTGAACTCGTCTATCAGTTCCAATAGTTTTTTGCTGGAGTCTTTGGGGTTCTCTCTATATAGTATCATGTCATCTGCATATAATGACACTTTTACTTCTTCCTTGCCAATTTGGATGACTTTTATTTCTTATTCTTGTCTGATTGCTGTGGCTAGAACTTCCAGAACTATGTTGAATAAAAGAGAAGAAAGTGAACAGCCTTGTCTTGTTCCTGATCTTAATGGGAATGGTTTTAGCTTTTCCCCATTGAGTATGATGTTAGCTGTATTTATTATATATAGCCTTTATTATATTGAGATATGTATACACACTTTGCTAAGGGTTTTTAACATAAATGGCTGTTGGATTTTGTCAAATGCTTTTTCTGCATCTATTGATATGACCACATGATTTTTATTCTTCATTTTGTTGATGTAGTGTATCACATTAATTGATTTATGGATGTTGAACCAGTCTTGCGTACTAGGGATGAAACCCACTTGATCATGATGTATGATCTTCTTAATATATTGCTGAATTCTGTTTGCTAATATTTTGTTGAGAATTTTTGCATCTATGTTCATCAGGGATATTTGCCTGTAGTTTTCCTTTTTTGTGCTGTTTTTATCTGGTTTTGGAATCAGGGTAATAGTGGCTTCATAAAAAGAATTTGGGAACCTACCCTCCTTCTGGATTTTTTGGAATAGTTTGAGAAGAATAGGTGATAGTTCTTTTTTGAATGTTTGATAAAATTCACTTGTGAAGCCATCTGGTCCAGGGCTTTTGTTTGTTGGGAGCTTGTCGATTACTGATTCAATTTCCTTGGTAGTAATCAGACTATTTAGATTTACCGTTTCTTCTTAAGTTAGCTTTGGAAGGTTGTATGTTTCTAGAAAATTATCAATTTCTTCCAGATTGTCAAATTTGTTGGCATATAGTTGCTCATAGTAATTTCTTAAAATTTTTTTGTATTTCTGTGATGTCTGTAGTCATTTCACCTCTTTCATTCCTGATTTTACTAATTTGAGTCCTCTCTATCTTTTTTTTTTTTGTGTGTGTGAGCCTGGCTAGAGTTTTGTCAGTTTTGTTTATCTTCTCAAAAAACCAGCTCTTGGCTTCGTTGATCTTTTGTATTGTTTTTCTGTTCTCTCTGTCGTTTATTTCCACTCTAGTGTTTATTATCCCCTTCCTTGTACTCCCCTTTGGTTTCTTTTGCTATTCTTTTTCCAGTTCCCTGAGATATAAGGATAACGTGTTGATTTGAGATTTTTCTTCCTTCTTTAGGTAGGCCTGCAGTGCTATGAACTTCCCTCTTTGGACTGCTTTCGCTGCATCCCAGAGATTTTGGGTCGTGGTGTTTCCATTTTCTTTTGTCTTGAGGTATCTTTTGATTTCCTCCTTCATCTCATTTGTGACCCACTCACTATTTAGTAGCATGTTATTTAGCCTCTATTTATTTGTCAGCTTTCCAGATTTCTTCTTATAATTGATTTCTAGTTTCATAGCATTGTGGTCAGAGAAGACACTTGATATGATTTCAGTCTTCTTCAATTAGTTGAGACTTGTTTTGTGGCCTAACATGTGATCTATCTTGGAAAATGTTCCATGTGCACTTGAGAAGAATGTATATTCTGTAGCTTTGTGGTGAAATGTTCTGCATATATCAGTTAAATCCAGCTGATCTAATGTGTCAATTAATGTCGCTGTTTCCGCATTGATTTTCTGTCTGGAGGACCTGTCCATTGGTGACAGCGGGGTGTTGAAGTCCCCTACTATGATAGTGTTACTGTTGATCTCCGTCTTTATGTCTGACAATATCTGTTTTATATATTTAGGAGCTCCTATGTTAGCTGCGTAGATATTTACTAGGGTTATGTCTTCTTGATGGATCGATCCCTTTATTATTATGAAGTGTCCTTCTTTGTCCTTTATTATGTTCTTCAATTTAAAGTCCATTTTATCTGATATAAGTATCGCTACTGCAGCTTTTTTCTCAGTTCCATTTGCATGAAATATTTTACTCCATCCCTTTACTTTAGAAGTGTATTTCTTGTTCATATGATAGTCCTGTACTGTTTCAGGTCTCAGGTGTGTGAGATATATATATATATATATATATATATATATATATATATATATATATATATATATATATATATATATAGAGAGAGAGAGAGAGAGAGAGAGAGAGAGAGAGAGAGAGAAGAAAGAGAAAGATACTTTCTACAATCATTCAGGAACCTAGAAATTAATGGATCCTTGGCCAGATTCAATGGCGATGTCCAGGGTCATTCTACAGAAGTAGGAAGACTACAGAAGAGTGTGCATGTAATGTCTTATGGACGGGCCTGGAAGTAGCTCACATTCCTCTCATTAGAACTCAGCTATCTTGACACACTTCACTACGAGGGTTGGGGGGGTGGGGTGGAAGAGTTGGGGGTGGGTGGGAAATGTAGTCTAATGGTGTATCCAGAAAGAAGGGACAATAGGTTTGCTGAACAGTTAGCAGTCTTTGTCATACTGTTTTACCCAGTAATACACTTCCTGAAATCTATTCTAAGGAAATCTAAGGATATATATACAGGAGGTTAATTTAGTATAGCAAAACACTGACAATACATCAGATGACAATACTATAGTTGTTCATAAGTTTTGGTACATACACATAGTGAATTATCATGCAGCAATTAGAAATTTGGCTTACAAATAATTTTTCATGACATGAATAATGTCAGCATATAATTTTAAATTAAAAAGCTTAATACAGGGCCATATTTGCAGTGTTTTAATTATATAAATACAGCAGGTCCTTGAATAACATCATTTTATTCAAAGCTGTTTCATTTTAATGTTGATGAAGGAAAAAAAATCGATTCCCAGGTGGAGCCTCTATTTGGTGATGTTTTGCACATTCTCTCCATATCTGCATGGTTTTTCTCTGGGAACGCTGGTTTCCTCTCACATCCCAAATATGTGCATGTAAGGTGAATTTGCCTGTCTTCATTGTCCCATTCTGGGTGTGGATGTGTGTGTAAGTGTGCCCTGTGATGGAAGTGCTTCTAGTACAGGGTTTTCCCTGGGGCCCCGAGTTGCTGGAATTGACTCCAGCCACCCACAACCCTGAACTGGAATAAGCAGGTTAGAAAACAATTCTCTTACTTGTTTTTATTAATCTTTCTTAAATATAATATAGCTAACATTTATTACAATGTTTAATATTAGAAGTGTCTGGGGTCTTATTTAGAAGTTTGGTGATGTTTTTGTGTCCAGAAATATTCTGTGGAAACTTAACTCTTGTTTATATAAATTAACCTATGGTAAAATTGGTTTTGTTATATATCATTTCACTTAAATTCAGTTTCCAAGAACCTATTGACAACTTACTGCATATGTATTTGTCATACATATCTACCCCAAAATAAAGATATGATTAACTAGGCAATATATTCATTGCTGTCCACTTAATATTAACTCCACTTAATATTATGTTCACAAGGATGAAACCAGTGAAAAATGTTTCTTTTATAAATTTAAAGTCTAAAGAAGGAAAAATGCTCTATATGATTATATATGTGTTTTAAAAAAAATGAAAAACATGGGAGTTAAATGTACCAAAATGTAACAGTGGTTGTCTCTCTGTGTGATGGGATGAATGTGTTTATTTATTCTTTTCCCTTATTTGGAATTTCCAGTTTTTCTAGAAATAATTTTTATTACTTTTACATTGAAAACATTTAACTCCTCAAATAGACTGGTAAGTTGGATTAAATCCCTTAATAAAGTTGAATATTTGCTGGATGGTGGGAAGGTGGGTGGTGACAATCCTTGAAATGGAAGGTAAAGCTTCCTTGCATCCTTTGCCTCTTAGAAAAGAGATGATGAAGGGATCAATCACTAGTCATTGGCACTGTTCTTATGTCCATGAAGGGCTGGCTGGTACAGGAACCCTTGAGCATGGGAGTGTGAAGGAGGAGAGGAAACCAACAAAGCATCAATAACTGGTGATGAAAGATCATCCAATTGTTGGAATAAGACCTAGGCTGTGAGTATCCTGCCAGGGCTTCTATTTGGTACCTCTCTGTCCTGTTCCTATGATAAGGGGTGGTGGTATTAGGAATCAAAAAAGGAGAGCACATGGCTTTCCCCCAATGTAAGCAAGGAATCTAGTGGCCTTATCTGACTTTCACAGAGATTGCTTGTTACACTAAGATAATAACTATAATAGGCTAATTCTCAGAAGACATGGGTTCTGACTCTAATACTAACTATTAACTTTGCAGTTCCAGCTCTAACTCCAATTGTAAACTTCTTGTTGTCCTCCACCATACTACGGTGCTTCATACCTCTGTGCCTTCGTTTCCCCAAGTTCTGGGAGTACTTTTGGCAGACAATCAGCCTGCAGCTGTTAGCCCTCTTCCAGAATCTCCTTTGTAGTGGGTTGTGTTTTTCATTGAGTTCTCCCTTAATTTTTAGCCTAAAAAAGGATGTGATTATTTAGAGAAATATGGAAGAAATTGTAAGAACACTGGAATCAAGTGGCTGCATTAAGACAATAGACATTAGGTAAGAATTATTAACATATAATCAAAAGCTAAATATGAAAGCCAGAAAGCTCCTTTGTTGGCATATAAGGAAACTTTCACCTACTGTACAGGAGAGCAGAGAAAGCTGATGACCCTCATTAATAATTTTTATAGATCTTCTTCAAAAGTAAAATTTTCAATCTGGGAAGGTCTGCTATGCAAAGGTCAGGACTCTGTTTGGGGCTGTGCTTGGCCTTGTAAGGGAATAAGAAATTGTAACCTAACGTTATATAAGATCTGGCTAATATGTACCAGTATGAGTTCAGAAAATATTATGGGACTGTCCTTAAAGGTGCAGGATCAAGGAGGGTGGAGATGAATAAAGGAGCATTTGTCAACATGGTAACACTTCCCCCAGTACAGGAATTCACATCTGGCGAGAATCTTAAGAGATGATGCAAATATGCTGCTAAGTTAGCTCTATGGGAATCTTGGAAAAAGTGGTACCCCTCACTAAAAGAAATAAAAATGCTAGAACTGTCAAGGCAGAAATTTGAGGGAGGGATCAAAAGCTCAGAAAGGTGGACATACAAGTTAGATTACCTAAAGCTAGAAAGCCCACCAACCATCCATTTACCAAAACAATCAGGATGCACTGATTAGAGAGGCACTCTCACAAGAAGCTCAGAAGTAACTACCCTCTGTGGGCCAGCACTGATGGTAGGAGGTGCTGTTAGAGAACTATGGTCCCTAACAGGAATGATAGAATCCCAAGATGATAATATAGACTAGGCAGCGGTGATTAAATTGTGGGTACAATTATCATAATGTAAAAATTGTGGCAGTAAGGTCAGAGTGACACTTAAAGATGTAGAGGTAGTGGTCTCCATCATATCTCCAGTTAACTTACCAGACTGGTCCCCTCAAAAATCAAATATAGTCAGGGTATGAGAGTGTACTATTACAAGTGCAACCAAACTGTAGCCCCAGTTGAGGTTGCTGTTCCATGTGGTACCTTTGCTAGAGCAAAGTAACATGACCTCAGGCACATTGTACACTGCCATTAATCTGATAAATACATTCTCTTCCATCCCCATTAGAAAGGAGGATCATAAACAAGTGACATTCAGTGCTTCCAGTCAAGATGATAGAGAAGGTAAACACTGTGCTCACCTCCTCACAGACCACAACAAAATTACAACTAAGCTACAGAAAAACCATTATTGAAAATGACCTGAAGTCTAGCTGCACAGAAGTCCTACAACTAAAGATATACAGAAGAAGCCACCTTGAGAATGATAAGAGAGTCAGAGATGAGGAAAAGTCTGGTCCTATACCCACATGTGGCAGTTAAAAGTCAGGAGAAATATCTTGACGGCAGAGGTCCCTCCTGAGGAGTCAGGAGTCCC
The DNA here is from genome assembly GCA_033961575.1 of Aselliscus stoliczkanus. NCBI lineage: Eukaryota > Metazoa > Chordata > Mammalia > Chiroptera > Hipposideridae > Aselliscus > Aselliscus stoliczkanus. The sequence continues at coordinate 35,253,786 of CM066731.1, forward strand.
CGCACACCAAGCTCCCCAGCCCAGGGTTCCAGTGTTGGAATAGAAGTCTCCAAACTATTGGCTGTGAAAACCAGTGGAGATTGTGACTCAGTGAGACAGAGGACTGCTAGAGTCCCAGACATTCCTTTTAAAGGCATGCACATGGACTTACTCACTGATGGACTCATTCACTCTGAGCTCCAATACAGTGGCAGCAGCTCAAAATGTGCCAGGGACATACAAGAAGGGACTGAATTGTCTGGCCTTAGAGTGAGAGCTGGTGGGGAAGATTTCTTCCCAGATAGAAGCGCTAGCAGAAGCCACTGTTCCTTTGTTGAGCACTCCCTCACTCAGCCTGCAGGTGAAGGCTGATAACATATCTGAGTTCCATCAACCTGGCTAACACCATTCCCCCCACCCTGATGATTCCCTGAGACCCCACCTCACCCAACTTGCTGTGGCTTTTCCATACAAAAGGCCTCTCTTGGCTTATGTTTCACTTTCACAAAATCTCTCAAAGGTTCACAAATTCCAAACAAGCAGCATCTGGCCTCAGTGTGCCTTGTACCTATTGCTAAGCAGGCCCAAGTCTGGCACTAGTGGCAGCCAGCCTTAGTTCACAGCTTAGCCTCTCTCAGAAACTCCCAAGCCTCACACAAGTGGCAACCATCTGCAGATCACTTTGCAGTTCCAGCTCTAACTCCAGTTGTAAACTTTCAAAATTCTCTATGGAAAATATGTCAAATCCAAATAAGAACTCACTTAAAACAGTAGCAACTGCCTCACACCTATTAGAATGACTATAATAATAATAATTACAATAATAATTTTTTTAAAACCCACAGAAAATAACTAGTTTTAGCAAGGATGTAGAGAAATGAAAAATTCTGTGCAGTTGGTGGAAATATAAAATTATATGGCCATTATGGAAAACAGTATGGTGTTTCCTCAAAACATTAAAAGGAGAATTACTATATGATCCAGTAATTCCACTTCTGGTTACTGCAGGGGATCAGAATATGCCACTTCAAAATATGCCACTTTGGCATAAGGATTATTTTGAGCTGAAGGCCATTAGAGCAGAAATACAGGGAAAAACTCTCTACCCTCACCTTTTTTGCTTGAAAGTAAGGTATAAATTTCCCTTTGTGAAGTCTTCCCTGGCCCTCTTCTGTACCAGGAGAAGGAAGATAAACTTCATCACCAAAGATGGAGATGATGCTAAGGTGAACCTGCACAAACTATCCATACTAAAATAACCCTTATCCTCCATTAGTTCCCCCATATATTTAGCTTTCCACATTTTACTGGCCCTAAAATCCTAAACCTCTCTTCCTCTGTCTTGTCAATTTTTGACAAATTTATTTTTCTTTGTTAAAATAGTATACAGACCACAAGTCTAACTACTCCTTTGTGTCTTTAATTTTTTTCTGTGAAGTCCTCTGTATGCATATTTAATAAACTATTTCTCCTGTTAACCTGTCTCTTGTCAGTTTAATTTTCAAGGCCCCAGTCACCATGAGGGTAGAGGAAAAATATTTTCTTCCTCTGCTGCAGTTTCTTTCCAAAATAATTGAAAGCAGATATTTGTGTACACATGTTCATAGTTGCATTATTCACAATAGCCAAAATATGGAAGCAACCAAATTGTGCATTAACAGATGAATAGATAAACAAATGTGGTATATGCAGAAAATGAAATATTATTCAGGCTTCCTTAGAAAGCAAGAAAATTTTGATATATGCTATATGGATGAACCTTGAAGACATATGCTAAGTAAAACAAGCCAGTCATAAAAGGAAAAATACTGCATGATTCCACTCATGTGAAGTACCTAGAGTAATCAAACTCATAGAGATAGAAAGTAGAATGGTGGTTTCCAGGAGTGGTGGTGGAGTAAGGGAGAATGGGGAGTTATGTTTTAGTGGGTACAAACAATTTTGTAAGGTGTAAAGAATTTTGTGGCTGGATAGTATTGATGGTGTTAAAACAACATGAATGTATTTAATGGCACTGAACTGTATACTTCAAATAGTTAAGATGATACTTCCTGTGGTATGTCTATTTTACCACAATTAACATTAATATATATATATATATATATATGCTGTAAGTAGTTAATTGGTAGGAAAGAAGATGGGGCCGGAGGACCATGCACAATTAAAATCCTTCTTTTATTGAGGGAAAAGAGTTTCTTCTAGAGTAAAAAAGAAAGATACAATGGATTTCTTAGTTTGGGAAGGTTTTAAGAAATTGCTTGATGTCTCATGCTTTTGTCTAGTAGCCATTTCCTGTGAGGTTTGTCCTGTGCCTGGCATTGTGCTGGAATCCAAGAATCAAAAATAAATGAAACACTCTTTCTGCTGTTGAGGAGATTAGAGGCATGTGAAAGAGACAAACATATAAACAGATGGTTTAAATGTAATGAAATAAGGGCAAGACTAAAGATAAGCATATTTAGGGGGAATCTAAATCATACTGGAAGGCAAAGCAAGCTTGCTAGAAGAGATGATGTTTCAGCTTCATCTCATTAGAATTATTCAGAAGAGGAAGCAAGACATTTTAGGAAAAGATAACTGAGTTCACAAAGACTTGGAGGAGTGAAGCAGCATGACCTATGTGGGGATCCAAAGTACTGAGCATGTAGAGGAGGCGATGAAGTGGACAGTTAGGCAAGGTTCAGTTCAAAGACTGTTTAAAGATCAGTTAGAGTGTGGACTTTAAAATAAAAGCTACAGGGAACCATTAAAGAACTGTAAGCAGAATAATGATATCTCTCATCCCAATTTCAGGACAAGGCTATGATATTTCCATAGTGGCTAAAAGATTGTTTCAGTCAGCTGTTGATGTATAATAACCATCTTAGTGTCTTAAGCAGTAATTTGTTCTTTCACACATGTCTGCAGGTTGGCCAGGTCATTTCTAGGCTGAGCCTGGATGGCTGCTTTGTTTCAATCTGCAAGTCAATCCGGGCTTACCTCCTTGCTATAGGTTGAGCTCAGATCTGCCCCATGTATGTTCATTCTGGGGAAAAAGATAAAGGGGGCACACTACCTAAGGGAGCTTATTAATCTTCTTGGTGCAGTTGACTATCCAGGGCACCTTCTTCCCATGGAAATGACAGTAGCCCCAAAGGGCAGACAGACATTGTGATGTCTCTTAAAGCCTAGGCTCAAAACAAGCACAAAGTGATGTCCCTTCACATTCAACTGGCCAAAGTAAGTCCAGACTAAAGCTAAAAGGCTGGGAAGTACATTATGCCTCTAGTGAGATAAACTAGAAACTCATTTGTAAAGAGTGTAAAGATTTGTAAAGATTCAGGGAGAGGTAAAAAATTGGGTTCAACAGTTCAATCTACCATAGAGATTATTTTTACTCAGTATAACTGACCCTTGAACAACACAGGTTTGGACTACATCAGTCCAATTCAATGGACCCATGTGATTCAAATCCATGTTATTCAAGGATCAGCTTCATGGTTGGGAACCCATGTATGCAGAGGACCAACTATAATTATATACAGATTTTTGACTGTGTAGAAGATCAGCACCCTGAACTCCAAGTTGTTCAAAGATCAACTGTACTTGGAGGCTGCATAGTATTGGGTTGTCAGAAAAGATGACGCATGTTTGTGACAGATGGCACTAGTTCATTTTTGGAAGTACTGGAGTCATTTACATCTCTGTTATTGTTATGTCATTTGACAGCTGATAGTTCTAGCTTCGTTTTTTTAAAAAATTGAGCAATTTGGTTGAATTTTGGAGATTTTGCAACAGGTTGAAGATGGAAGACCAAACTATGCGTTTTTGCCATATTTTACTGTTTTACTTCCATAAAGAGTAGAATGCGTGTTAAGCTTGTAAAAAGTTGCATAAAGTTTATGGTGACAATGCTCTACAAGAATGTCAGTGTCAACGATGGTTCACAAAATTCTGTGCTGGTGATTTTGATCTCAATGACATTCCTTGGTCAGGGAGGCCTACCGAGGTTGATGATGACAAAATAAAGGCATTGATCGAGTCAAACCCACATTACATGACACAAGAGACTGCAGAAACATTGAGTAGCCATCATTCAAGCGTTCACCTGAAGAAGCTGGAATACATAAGCAAGCTCGATATTTGGGTTCTCCATGAACTCAAAGAAGTTCATTTGATGGCATGTATAAACATCTGTGATATGCTCATTACACATGAGGAAAACAATCCTTTTTTTAAGCAACTGATAACTGGTGATGAGAAGTGGATTTTTTACAACAATGTGGTGTGCAAATGGTTATGGTCCCAACGTGATGATTTGCCTCAAACGACGTCGAAAGTAGACATTCATCAGAGGAAGGTTATGCTCTCAGTGTGGTGGGATTTTAAAGGTGTCGTATTTTTTGAGCTCCTACCAAGGAACCAAACAATCAATTCAAATATATACTGTCAGCAATTGGACAGTTTGAACGAATCCATCATCCAGAAACATCCAGAGCTTGTTAATCGTAAAGGAGTTGTGTTCCATCACGATAACACAAGACCACACACAAGTTTGATCACGCATCAAAAGTTATTGGAGCTTGGATGGGATGTGCTGCCACACCCACCATACTCGCCTGACCTGGTGCCGTCAGACTTCCACTTGTTTCGTTCTCTTCAAAACGTCTTGTGTGGTATAACGTTCAATTCAGATGAAGCTGTAAATCAGCACTTCGTTCAGTTTTTCACAAATAAAGACAGGTACTTCTATGAATGAGGAATTAGGAAGCTCACTGAAAGATGGCAAAAAGTTATCGAACAAAATGGGCAATATATCATTGATTGTTCTTTATATAAATAAATAACCTTTGAAAAACATAGACAAAATATGTCATGACTTTTCCCACAACCCATTATAATGGAATATCAGTTGTGGAGCCAGACACACTATCACTAAACAGTTCTGTGGCCTTCCACAAGTTATATAAAATTCTCTATACATCAATTTTCTCATCTATAAAATCTAGACTGATACCTCCCCACCCTGTAAGTGGTTACCAGAATTGCATGTGATACTGTCCATGGGCTTTGTACTTTGGGCATCAATATTAGGAGCACTAGTTATAGCTACTGTACCATGACTCTATTAATAAGAACTATTAGGAGGATGATCAATGGTTGGATTTCGGTGCTACAAAGTCACCATATTGGAGAGATATAAAAATCCAGTAGCACCCAGAATACAGCATTTCCCTAAGATGCCATTTAACATACCCTCTTCTGGCAACTACGACATAACTATTTGTCTTTGGGGCAAGGTGTATCTGCCAGAAAACTCTGCCTTTTGCTAATATGTATTTGGTCTGACAGTTCTTTTACACATCCATTTCATTTTTTGGCAGCTTGAAATTTTAGTTCATGAATAAGAAGATTGTTTACCCTAGAAAGGTCTTGAAGAAAGCTGAGCAGGAGGCAAATGGAAAAAGTACCTCTTGGCATTTCTTTAGAGTTGTTTTCCCTGAGTCTGCAGCAGCTGCTCTGTCCACAAGGCCTCCCTTGGCTGAGGGATTATGCCAAAGACAATACCAAAAGTGCTCTTATTTATCTTCTCAGATTGAGACCAACTGGCCAAACATCACACAGCTCTTTGAACCCAAGCTTCTTGAGTCCTATGGCAGTGCCCTTTCCCCTATTGGTATAAATCAGATAGGCTAAAGGCTAAGCTACTATATAAAAGACACCACAAAATATAATGGCTCTAATAATATTCACACTAATTTCTCTTTCATGTAGTCCAGAAATAGGCAGGCAGTCTAGAATGGGTTCGAAGCTGTGGTCCATGTAGACATCCAAGAATTCAGGTTCCTTCTATCTTCTTCTCCAACATTCCCAAGAAGTCCTTCTCAGTGGAGGTTTCTTGAGAGAGAAATAAGCTTCAATGCTTTAAAATATCTATTGTGGTAATAAATTAACTTTTCTCCTGTGTTTCTAAAATAGTATAGCTTTGTACCTTCTTTGGAATAATGGAGATAAGAGTTACTTAAATCAATTTTTGTAAGGTTTAACTCTCTTACAAGAACCACAGGTGAGACAGGCTTCTAGAGTGTGGTTCTTATCCCATGGTAGGAGCTGGACCCCAGCAGCATATCTGAACATTCAAATCTAGAGGAAGGGAGAAAAAAGAAGTGGAAAAATGGAGAGTCTTTAAACAATATAACCTGTGAATTACATGCATTACGTTTTCTCATACCTGATTGGCCAAAACATAATTTCATAACCAAATTTTGTTACAAAAGTACTGGGGAAAGTAGTTGCTAGCTTAGCAGCCATATGTACAGCTAAGGCTTTTGGGTTCTATTACTAATAGGAGGAAGAATGGAATAAACAGGGAAGTAATTATCAGTCTGCCATATTTTATTACTATACACTAGACAGTAAGTTTTATAAGAGCAAGAACTGTGTGTCATTCAATGAGGACAAATCAGTAAATATATCTTTGGCGTAGTATCTAGAACATAGATACCCTCAATAACTTTGATTGAATTCCATTTATTTATCTCACATTATGGTAATCCAAAGAATGTCTTAAATTATAATTTTCAAAAGACTCAGGGACTAAATACAGCAGGTCCTCAAATTTGTTTCATTCAAAATTGTTTCATTATAGCATTGATGAGATGCCATAGGAACTTAATTCTTATTTATTAGGTTGTTGGAAAAGTCATGAAGCATTTTTGCAAAGGAAAACATAGAAAAAATATACCTGGACTTTTCCAACAACCCAATATATCAATTAGCCTATGCTAAACTTGATTTCATTATACATTGTTTTGCCCTAGTTCCAAGAACCTATAGACAACGTTAAGTGAGGGCTCACTGTACTTCAATGAATACTTATTTAACATTTTCTTCCCTTTTTGGGATTGGGATGGTAACCTTGATTTGTTGAGCTAAGTTTCTTTTTGTTAGTTTTAATTATTGATTGCTTTGACTTTTCAGATCTTCAGGATCAGTTTGTGCACTTCCATAAACATGCAGAAGAAAACCTCTCTCCTGAACTGGAACACAAAGGAAACAGGATATAAAGATTATGTGGAATAAAGGAGTTTATATTTGTAAGAAGCATTTAAAATGGTATCTGACACATAGTGAATGCTATATAAGTATCATAGATGAAAGAAAATAGATGATAGATTAGATAGATAGATGATGATGATAGATGATAGATAGATAGATAGATAGATAGATAGATAGATAGATAGATAATAGATAGTTGATGGAAGGAAGGAAGGAAGGAAGGAAGGAAGGAAGGAAGGAAAGGAAGGGAAGAAGGAAGGAAGGAAGGAAGGAAGGAAGGAAGGAAGGAAGGAAGGAAGGAAGGAAGGAAAGAAGGAAGGAAGGAAAGGAAGGAAGGGAAGAAGGAAGGAAGGAAGGAAAGGAAGGAAGGGAAGAAGGAAGGAAGGAAGGAAGGAAGGAAGGAAGGAAGGAAGGAAGGAAGAAAGGGAGGGAGGGAGGGAATGCATTCAGAAACATGTTGACATTTCCCCCTTATTTGTGAATAGATTATAAATTTTCTACTAAAGACAGAAACAGTCACTGGCTTCTACGGCAGGAAACTTCTCACCAGAGAGCTGAAGATTCATTTCTTTGCTTGTGTGGGCCTGGATGCATTTTGCCTACTACATGTGCTACAGACAAGCTAACTGCTTGCTTACTGATCTCTTAGGGGACACTAAAATGAGAAGAAAAAGTGGATCATAAAGTGGACATTGCTTTAGCAAGTAAAGATAGGTCCTGACTCAGAAGGAGGCCAGTCCATACATAGCAAGAAACTATAGGATGTCTTATGGAGTTCTCAGATCTAGTCTTTTAGGTCATTCTCCTTCATGTTAGGGATAATCTAGCACACAGAGTGTTTCAGGGTAGTAGATGTCCTAGGAATGTAAAGTGTGTCCATTCCCTGGTTTTGGTATAGGTGTCTGTGATAGATGAATGGTTTTTGTCCACCATGTGTCCATTCTCCCTTTTTCTGGTAACATCACTTTGCTGTTGTCCTTCTAGGGATTCTGTGCTCTCCCTTTCCACATGAATCTGGTACAGTTGTGCTCACTTCCCGCCAGATGAAGAATGACCACTCAGACTATGCCATCTTCCTGACCATCTAATTGGTTTGTGAATAGATATGGCTCAAAATGATCAAGAGTCTAACTTAAAATTTAATGTGGACACTGGAAGAGAGAGGGTGGATTCTTCTGGATGAATGAAGAAAAGTGGAAGTTGTCCTATCTGAAAACATCTTTCCTAGCCCTAGAAAGGTTATATGTGGCTAAAAATGTAGCCAAACAGAAGCGGGAGGCAGAGATGAGCACATACAAGATGGAAAGCACTGATGCCATTTGAACCCCAAGATCTAGTTATGCCTGAAGCTAAATCTGCCCCTTTTAGCTACATGCATCAATAAATTTCCTTTTTTATTTAAGCTTATATGAGTTAGAGTTTCCATCATTTGCTTTCAAGAGAGTCCTGATTGACAGAGGGCCTGACTTGGTTTGGCTACCCTAAGAACTCCTTCATCACGATGGCTATGATTGCTGAGAACTTATAAACAGCTCTTACACTTATGTTCCAGTGGTTCAGAAAATTGCTCCAGGTTCCACTTTGTACTTTCCACTCTAAACCTTCTTGTGCCAGTTTCTTATCTCTACTTCTGTCCTGTGGTCCTGTACTTGGATCTCTTTGGATTGACACTTAATGGTACATCAAGCCTGGCCTTCTATTTCAGGTATCAAACTGAATGTAGGTCCTCCAAAAACTCTGGACTGCACCCTTTTTATTCCATGGGCCAGTGTCTCCAACCTCTACACCCAGCCCAGGACTTTTAAGCCAGGCATCTCTCCATAAGCAAGAACCACTGAATAATTTTGTCTCCTTCAGTGGGCCTTGTAGAAAACCTTCCAAGTCCCTTTAACACATGTCCACTTCCTTTTGATGTTGTTGCCCTAAGCTTTAATTTATGTTATTCAGGAAACCCAAAGGTCAAAACCTTCTTTATAGTCCACCAAATATTTGACTATTTTCCCCAGGTTTGGTAAAAGAAATTTTTTTTTAAAGGTTTTATTGGGGAATTAGGGGAGGGAAACAGTGTTGGAAAATCGGACGGGAAACAAGTTGCTGTCTTTTTGTTCTTCAGTCTAGTTGCGGAGGACACTGCTTCACTGGCCCATGTTGGTATTATCACCGCGCACTTCACAGATGAGGCAGATCGGTCGCCAGCCTCTGGATGGTCGCTCACCACGGCTATTGGCAGCTCACACTGGCTGCCAGCTGCTCACTGTAGCCTACAGCAGCCCACTGCAGCAGGGGCTACAGCTTACACCATCGCCGGGGCTTGCACAGCCCAGTTCCAGGTGGAGCTGTTGTTAGCTGTAGAGGGCAGTGTCACTGGCCCTCATATGTGGGGCCGCTGGCATGCCAAACCAGATCTTAACCAATGTGCTGCTCGGCCAGCCCGGTAATAGGAATTTTTCATGGGAAAAAATAAGAAAGAATAAGCTTTTATTAAAAAGTTAGTCATTCAAATAAGGAAGTGTTAAAAATCTACATTGCATAAGGCACTCTGGCCACATAGAGAAGAATGTAAGACTTTCAGCCTTATGGGGGTATATTCCTATTATGAGCTCAATTGTGCCTCCTCAAAATTCACATGTTGAAGTCCTAACCCCAAATGCCTTAGAATGTCACCATATTTGGAACTAGGATCTTTAAAGAGGTAATTAAGTTAAAATGAGGTTATTAGGGTGGGCTCTAATCCAATATGACTGATGTCTTTATTGGAAGAAGTTTAGAACACAAATACACAGAGGGAACATAATGTGAACACGAAGGGAGAAGACAACCATCTAGAGCTAAAGAGAGCAGCCTCAGAAAAAACCAGCCCTGTAGACACCTTGATCTTGAACTCCCAGCCTCCAGGAACTGTGAGAAAATAAATATCTGTTCTTTAAGCCACCCAGTCTCTGGTACTTTGTTATGGTAGCCCTTGGAAACTAATACAGTCCCCTACTACTTACTAGCAAACTGGCATCTCTCCTTACCAAATCCTTTGGGAAAGAACTATAGGAATCTTTTCCTGGCTCTCTCTCAAAAAAACAAAAAAGAAAGAAATCCATAGAAAAGAAACCAATGGTATTTGTGGAATTACCACTAAACATTTTCTTATTCAATTAGTAATTAAAGAGTGAATCTGGGGTCTCAGTCATTGGTGGGAGAGGTTAGTGGTAAAGCACAAGTATTCTTTTTCTTCAGAGTCATTTATGACCCCTACTCTTTTTCTTCCTTTTTCCTCCTTTCCTTTCTCTTTCCTGAACAATTTGTGCAAAAGTCAACAGATGGAGCTGAGCAAGTGAAGTGTATATGTGTGTGTATGGGGGGTGGGTGGTAAAGTCACAGTGGCCAACAATAGGATGCTAAAGGCTGAATGGGTATCCATACAAGGGCTGAACCTAGCACAGGGTAGCCTGGCTCTAGAAGGGTAAGGAGGGCATTTATGTAGATGGGCTGCCTGGTGTGAAAAGATGAAAGCTGAGTTGGGTGAGGTGAGTCTCCATGGAGAAGGGCGACCCTTTCTGTGGTGTCATAGCAGGAGAAGGGTGAAGAGGATGTCCCTTCCCCACAGGGGTGCAACCCAGTATAAGACATTGAAGTCTGAGCAGAATGAGGAAGATGTCCACATAGCTGGTGGTATAGTGTAGTGTCAGAAGATGAAGTGGGATGGCACTGGCATGATGTGTTAGATCCTCAATGCAATAAGGAAAATACCCACACGGAAGGATGGGGTTGTGTGAGGTGACACAGCTTGAACTGGGTGAATAGGGCATCCACATGATAGGTTTGTCCAGTGTGGGGTGTTGAAGCCCAAATGGTGTAAAGAGGGAAGATGGGAGATTGGTTACATAGAAGTGGATTGATTAGATAAGTAAATATATTCAGGACAATGAGATCTAGGTGTCTCCTTGTTGGAGAAGGAAGTTACAAATATGGAAAGGGGAAAACTAGAACAAACCCTATGGTGTTAGGTTAGAATTAGAGATGATGGTGTGACCACATAGTTTTTAAGATAGTTAGAGGGTGAATGGCTAGATAGATAGATAGATAGATAGATAGATAGATAGATAGATAGATAAAAACATAAATATAAAAGTATACAATGTCAGACAATTAAGTTCTCAAACTCATCCTAGAAAAGCACTACATACCTCATTGCTGAATATCACTACAGTAACCTTTGAAGGACTCCCCTTGGGACGCTATGCACTGACGCCAGCACCTAGTCCACCCTTCAAAGAAATTTTGGAATTCTTTTTCTGAAATGTCACCATCAGAGCTGTCACTGTATTGCCCTTGATGTCCTGAATGTCATCAAAATGTCTTCCTTTCAATATTTCCTTTATCTTTGGGTAAAAAAAGAAGTCATTAGAGGCCAGATCAGGGGAGTAGGGAGGCTGTTCCGGTACAGTTATTTATTTACTCGCTACAAACTCCCTCATAGACAGTAAATACCAAGTGAGCTGGTGTATTGTCTTGATGCAAGAGCCATGAATTGTTGGTGAAAAGTTCAGGTCGTCTAACTTTTTCACACAGCCTTTTCAGCACTCTTAGATAGTAAACGTGGTTAACTCTTTGTTCAATTGGTACAAATTCACAATGACTAATTCCTCTGATATCAAAAAAAGGTTAGCAACATCATTGCAACAAGTTTGTGAACTTAATTGTCAGACCTTGTACACATACATATATCCACATTCCCTACTCTGTGCACAGGGAGGATCTGGGAGCGGTGATACTCCAACAGCAATGAGTATACTTAGTGCCTAGATGTGGGTTTCTAAATATTGTTCTTCACTAGAAGACACCAGGCTGATAAATGGCTGATTCCAGAGCAGAGACTAGGGCAAGTACAAGATAAGCCTGAGACCTCTTTTAGTACCAGAAAGTAAAAAAGTGATTAAAGAATTTAGAGACATGTCACATCAAAGGGACATGGAGGCCAATTTGAAGGAACTCTCACTAGCCAAATATTGACTAATATAAGCATGAAAATAAATATAGTAACATATTATGACCCATTAAATAAAATAGAAATCTATGGTTCTATACTGATGGAAATAAATAAATAACAAATTGAAAGTATGTTAAGATATTTATGGTCTTAAAGTACCTCCCCATAAGGTACTTACTAATTACAAAGCGAAAGATGTCTGGGCAGACATTACCTTAGTCAATGGTCAATGTTAACATCATCAGTAATAGGACACTCTAAATCTTATGCCACCTAATGGAATGAAAGGAGAAGAATAAGCATCAATTCTGATATTACTAACAAAGATGCATAGCCTGAATCCAATTATGGAAACACATCAGACAGATCTAAATGCAAGGACATTCTACAAAATAACTATCTTTTAATCTCCACAAATGTCAAGATCATGAAAGTCAAGAAAATATTGAAAAATATTCCATATCAAAAGAGACTAAGGAGATTCCGAGGTAAAGGGAACAAGATGGCTGAATAAACTGTGCCTGAGTCCTTCTATAAATACATTCAAATTACAACACAATTTTATTTATTTATTTATTTATAATTAGTTTCAGGTGTACAACACAGTGCAATAGTTATACTTTTTACCCCTCAAAATGACAACCCCCCTCCCCCATTTAGCCACCCCACTCCTCCCCCCCATATCACATATATCTATTACACTTCCTCTGACTCCCTTCCACAGTATAATCCACATCCTGTGACTATCTATATATTCACTTACAGTTGGTATACAATATTATGCAACATCAGCTTCAGGTCAAATTACAACACAATTATTAAACAATCAACCCGGAGAACCATCTGAAGTCTAGCTGAACAGAAGTCCTATAACTGAAAATACAAAGAAGCCACATTGACACTGGTAGGAGAGACAGAGACTTGGAATAGGCCCCAAACCTCTGTGAGGTAGTCGAGAATCAGGAGGGAAAACTGAGCTGTGGAGGGGCCTCCTGGAGGAGAGAGGGATCACAGCTTCCCACACCAGGCTCCTCAGCTCAGGGTACTGATGCTGGGAAGAGGGGCCTCTACAACTGGCTGTGAAAAATAGTGGGGATTCTGACTACTTAGATGGGTTGGAAAGCAGTGGGAAACCCAGATGTCCACTTAAATGGCCAGCCACAGACTCACTCACTCCCTCACAGGCACTCAACTTGGGCTCCAGCAGAGGGACGGTGACTAGGTGGCCTCGGAGACATATGGAGCAGACTGAGGTGTGTGGCTTTGGGGGGAGGACTGGTGGACAGTCGACATTTTGCCAGTAAGGAATCCTTCTGTGCAGCTGGCAGGTGGGCGCTATATTGCCTGTTTTAAGCCCTCCTCCCACAGGCCAAATCTGAACCTGACTGACCTGGCAAGCTCCACTGCTCTGTGCTGCTGACTCAGCTGGGACCCCACTCCACCCAACTCTCACACTGCTGGAGGCACTTTCTCAAAAGCAGCCAGCCCCGCCCACATAGCACTCTTTCTTGGAAAACTATTGGAGTCCAGCAGGCCCCAAGCAGGCAGCAACTGGCCTTGATGTGCTCTGAGACTTATGCTGAGTAGCTCCAGGCTCAGCACTGGCATCAAACCAGAGTTTACATTAACCTGGTGATCACAACTCTTCCCACTCTAGTGACTCCCTGAGACCCTGCCTCACCCAACTTGCATACTGCACAAGGCTTTACCTCCAGCTGAACCTTAAGGGAGCCAGCAGGTGGCAGCAAGCATCCGGGTGTCCTGAGTTTTTGTGGAGTTACCCCAGGCCTGATACTGGTGGCAGCTGACCTCGGGTCACAACAAGGCCTCTCACACACACATCCCAGTTTAGCACAGGCAGTGAACAATGGTGGATTGCTTTATAATTCCTACGAGTTAGTCTGTGACTGGCCACAGGTAGTGGGTGACCTTGGCCTACAGTGGAGCCCCTTGCAAGAGGCTCCAGAACCAACATACTTGGAAGTTGGCTTCAGACCACAGCAGAGGACAGCCTAATTACCCCCACAAATGTCACACACAAAGGGTAGTCTCAAAAGGCACCAGAGTCTGCTGAGGCAAATCCTGCTCCATGTGGTAAGCACCCCATATGGCAGCCCATAAGCTGTGAATGAGTGTATCCATATGTTCATTGCAGTATTGTTTATAATGGCCAAGATGTAGAGGCAGCCTGGTCATCTGTTGATGGATGAATGGATAAAAAGGAGGTGGTACATATATACAATGGAATATTGTTGGGCAATGAAAGGGAGGGAGTTCTTGCCATCTGTGGTGGCATGGATGGATCTAGAGGGTGTTGTGCTGCATGGAGTATGTCAGACAGAGAATGAGAGATGCAATGTGATTTCACTTGTATGTGGAATCTAAGAACAAAATTAACAAACAAAGGAGAAACAAACTCATAGATTCAGGGAACATTTTGATTGTTGCCAGGTGGGAAGGAGGTTGGGGGTGGGGGTGAAAAAAGGGAAAGGATTAAGAAGTACAAATTGGTACATTTTGGTACATAAATGCAAAGTAGTTATGGGGATGTAGGATACAGCATAGGAATACAGTCAATAATATTGTAATAACTATGTATGGTGTCAGAGGGGTACTAGAGTTTGGGGGTGATAGATGGGAGCAGAGTGAAAAAAGTGAAGGGATTAAAAAGTACAAACTGGTAGTTACAAAATAGTCCTGGGGATGTAAAGTAAAGCATAGGGAATATAGTCAATAATATGGTAATAACTATGTATAGTGCCAGGTGAGTACTAAACTAGTCAGGGGGATCACTTTTTTTTTTTTTTTTTTTTAGCTGAGCCATCCTGCTCAACGGCAACTCAGCTCCGGCTGGCATCGAACCGATGTTGCTCAGAGCCCAGCTTGCACTCTTGAGCGAGCTCTTAACCAACTGAGCCACTCGGCCGGCCCATGGGATCACTTCTTAAATCATATAAATGTCTAACCATTATTCTGTACACCTAAAATTAATATAAAATAATATTGAATGTCAATTGTAATTGATAAATTTTAAAAGGGGAGAAAGGGGACCAGCCAAGTGGCTCAGTCGGTTAAGAGTTAGCTTCAGAGCGCGAACTCTGAGCAACAGGGCCGCTGGTTTCATTTTCACATGGGTCAATGACACTGCGCCAGAGCTGAGCTGCGGCTGAGCTGCCAACAGGTGGCAGGGTGGCTCAGCTGGTGAGAGCACGTGCTCCTAACAAGACTGCCTGTGAATGGTGGTCTATGCCCGCCCCACAACTAAGACTAAACTCGGCACCTTGAGCTGAGCTGCCACCTGGATGGCTCAGTGGATAGAGCGTGCACTCCTAACAACAAGGCTGCCGGGTTCAACTCCTGCATGAGATGGTGGGTATGCCCACTGGCTACTAAGACTGAACTTAGCACCTTGAGCTGCTGCCTGGTTGGCTCAGTGGATAGAGCATGAGCTCTTAACAACAAGTCTGCTGGTTTTACTCCCATATGGGATGGTGGCTACTCCCACCCACAACTAAGATTGAACATGGCACCCTGAGCTTAGAGGCCACGAGCTGCCGTCGGGCAGCCAGGTGGTGACTGGCACCCTTCACAATTAAGACTGAAGAACAACAACTTCCCCAATTCCCCAACACTGTTCCCCTCCCCCAATTCCCCAATTTAAAAAAGTGGAGGAGGGGGAATAAGAGGTCCAAATTTCCAGGTTTAAAGCAAATAAGTCATAGGGATGTAATGTGCATGGGAAATTACAGTCAATAATGTTATGATAGCATGGTACGGTGTCAGATGGTTGCTGGACTTACATTGGTGATCACTTCTTTAGGTATATAAATATTGAATAATTATAGTATACCCCTGAAACTAATATAATACTGTATGTTAGTTATATTTTTAATAAAAATCTTTTTTTAAAAGAGAGACTAAAGAGACATGAAAACAAAACTCAACACATTATTCCAGACTGGGTCCTTCATCTAAAGGACACCATAGAGGCAACAGGAGAAGTTTGATGGGGGTCTGAGGGTTAGGCGGTAGTGATGTATCAATGTTAATTTCCTGACTGTGGTAATGCGAAAGAATGTCTTTTCTGTAAGCAATATGTGCTTAAATGTCTGGATGTGGTGGGGCATCTTGTCAGCAACTTACTCTCACCTGCTTCAGTAAAAAACCCACAAATTACTTGTATGGCAACTTTACTGTAAATTTGGAGTCATTTGCAAATTAAAAAAAAAAGAACAGGGATGCAGAACAACTGGCCCAATCTCATCATCTGCATTATGAAAAAAAGATAGATTAAAAGAGGCTTATGAGACATAGCAAGCTGATGCAAACATGGTCCTGGATGAGATTCAAGTTTAGATAAACAGCAATAAAGCACATTTTAGAGACAATTGGGTATTGTAAATATGGTTTATTATTAGATAAGATAAATGTATTGAAATGGAAAAGTGGAGATCATTGACCAGAAAAAAAAAAAAAGTAGGTACTAGAACAGTAGTATGTGTCATGTGATCTCATTCTGTGGGGAAAAAGAGAACTACAAATGAAGTTCTAACCTTAGCAATGGTATTCACTGAGTAGGGAGTACTATTTTATTTTCTTATTTTTGCTTGTCTTTGTTTTCTAATATACAACAATGTCCATGCCCTGTTTCTGTAGCAGTAAAGGATAATTTTTTTCAAGTAAAATTTAAATAACAGAATTAGGGGGAAAACGTCAATGGGATCAGTATTCAGAACCCTGAATAACTCACATTTTTATCAGCTGGGGCATGTTGATGTTACAGAAGACATTTGGGCAAAGCTCCTGAAGTCTCCTTGTCTTTAGCGCAAGGTCATTAACTTGCTACATGTGTTTGAGAGGTGCCTAAAGGGCATGTATGGCTATATCAGTTCATTTTAACAACACATAGAAATGCCTGTTATCTCACTTATAAATGGAAACCAATACTCTGCCTCAGAAGGTGATTGGGACTATCAAATGAGTTAATGTATTTGTAGAATGTTGAATAAATTATTAATAGATACCAATAACACCTCATTTATACAAATACAAAATTTGTGATCAACTCTGTTGTTTGTTTCATGAGGGAATGGAGGAAACATAGCCCCCCAGTTCAGATTGGAACTTAGTATTTAATTCATGAACTCTTATATTGTACCTTCTGTTTGCTAGGCACTATTCTAAGTGCTTTACAAAAAATAAATTTTTAATCATCATTATAAGCCTATGAGGAGGTTAATCCTATTACCTTGTCCATTTTATAGATGAAGGAAGCAAGTCACAGAGAGGTTAATTAACTTGCGTAAAGTCACACAGCTAGTACAAGGCAGGAACAGGAGTAGAACTAGAAAGTCCAAACTCTCAAGCTCAACCCACGTTGCCACTCTTAAAGCCATATAATCAAGTACAGGACAGAACTCCAATTTCTGTACCAGTTGCTTTCCAAAAATTCACTTGTGGGCCGGCTGAGTGGCGCGGTGGTTAAGCGCTGGCCTTGGAAGCCAGCGGCCCCGGTTCGGTCCCACATATGAGGGCCAGTAACACTGCCCTCAAAAAAAAAAAAAAAAAACAAAACCTAAAAATTCACTTGTGCTTAAGCTCATATTTCAAGTTCTAATGTATTTCCCATCAAAATGGTATTGCAAATTAGGTTTGGTTCCTAGGCCAACATATTTAAACAGTTTATTTAACTCACAACATCACTGATTAAGAACAACTCGGTCTCAAGACCAGTGTCTCTCTGGGCAGAGGATTGTGAATAGTTTTCATCTTCCTACCCAAATCCAGTCAATTTCTTATGGCTGCCCAGAGTGGTGTGTAAAGATTCTGAGGTTGGCCTTAGTAGGAGAGCATACTAGGATCAATTCATAATGTCTGCCATAATGGAGAAGTAGGAAGAGAGGACCCAAAGCCAGGCATTTGCCATCTCTGCTCCAGGCCCTTTTAAGCTCTGAGCTGTAAGCTAAGGTTTGTGACCTTGTCTCTGAATACTTCTCAATCTTGAGCCCTCAGGAGCTCAAGGAGCAGGGGAAGTGGACAAGGCAAGGATTCTGAGAACAAAGAGGGGAGGCAGAAACTGCTGTGCTTGAGGTTTCTGTAAGAGTGTGGGAGGGCCAGTGGCTAGGACTCCTCAGATGGGTGACAACAGCCGTTCAGAATTATAGGCGATTCGTAAGTTGAGTATTCCTGTGTCAGCAGTGCTGGCTAAGCCCTTCCTCAAACTCTCAAACATCGTCCCCAATGATCCACATGCCAACAGACATAAGGGGCAAGGTTGTGACATCTTCTACTCTAGTGGCATTTCAAGAAGTTGTCAGAATGGTTAAATGACTCAATCCAGGTCAACAGTGAGATCAGAACAGCAGTCATGAGTTATATATAAAAACAATGTCAGAATAGAAAGAAAATGAGTACATATAACACAGCATGATCCCACAAAGCACCAGCTTACATGCAGGACTATAAAGTAAGGTTTGGGATGGGTGGATTCTCACTCATTCTGCTGAGATTTTCAGAGAGGGACATTAGAATGCAAAATAGAATCTGCATGGGGATTGCTGAGGACTTATTTCTTAAGATAACCAAAAAAAAAAAATTATAAAAAGCTAAAAGTGATTTCCAAGCTTGGTTACATTTGAGAGTACTGTAGCCCAGCAGGCCCCCAAAATGTCATGTCAGCTTTCGAAGGCATTTCACAGTTGCTGCAACAGCACCATTGGAATAAAGCCAAGTGGCTTTAGAAGCAGCCCAGTCCCTTAGACATAGATGACACTGCCAAGAGCAAAATAAAAGCCGTTGCCTAGCTTGGCATCTGGGTCCTGCAGCTGCCAAATCATATCCATTCACCATGCCAAAGTAATCCGCAGAGAAATTCCCAATGAGAGTCTCAGTGGTTCAGCAAGCTAGAAAATTACCTGTGATCTAGGCAGGCAATGGGTTCCCGTTTTCCAGTGTCTGTTGAGATTGCCAGGCAACTAGAGGCAAGTCAGTAGAAAGATTTCAGTTCCTGTCTTCTTTTTCATAAAATAGGTACTCTGCTCATTGCGTGTGTGTGTGTGTGTGTGTGTGTGTGTGTGTGTGTGAGAGAGAGAGAGAGAGAGAGAGAGAGAGAGAGAGAGAGAGAGAGAGAAGGCACTGCAAGGCAATGATAAAATGAATAATAAAGTTTTTTCCACATTGTCCAAAAAACAGGTTAATACAAGTAAATGAACAAAAAAGATGGGTGGGAAGGAAAAAAAAAATACTCCATCCATTTCCTAATCTCTTCTCCCAGGATGACAAGAAACTGCAACATAAAGACTGAAATCTACCTTAAAAGAAGAAAAGGCATGCCTACTCTGCTAGGGGGAAAAAGAAAGCAATGAAAAACCTCAGAAAAGCTGGACAGGCCAGACGGAAGCTCTTCTCCAACCTGCACAACTGCCTTAGGTTTCTCTTCTTTTCAGATTGTTGCAAGAAAACAGATGGCTGCCAAAGTCTGAATTTTGAATTTATGAATGGAAATTTGAACAGATGTTAGCAATCAAGATGGCATATAAGAATTTTTTCATACCATGTTTACAGCCCAGCATCCTTCACATAAAATGGGAGAAAGGGTCATAAAAAGGGTAGTTTTTGATCTCAGGACAGCATGGATTCAGCATGGTGATTATGTGGCACAATAATGGAAATATTGAAAGTACAAAGGAAGAAAACACTAATAAGTTCCCTGTATAAATGTTAAATATTTATCTACAAAAGATAAAATATATCTGTAAGAAAACCATTAACCTATCAGAGCACTTTCTATGTTTTAAGAAGGTGAAGTTCAAGCCCAGGTTTTAACAAATATCTGTGAACACCTACTTACTTGAATTCTGCTTAGACTTTTGACATGATATAGATTGTTTGCTTTGTTTTGTTTGGCCGAAGGTCCCAGACATATGGGCCTTACTAAATTTCAGAGGAACTGAGTAAGAGGCTAGAAAGAGAGATCTGGTGATGTGTATATGCATTCATCATTCAATGTCTTCAAGGCAGGTGGGGAGTGGCAAAATGAATTCAACCTGACCTGGGTCCTCAACACACTTAGAATTGAAGGCAACATCAGGAACAAGGTGTGATCAAACAATATGGTGAATGTTTAAATTAAAATATATGTGTGTGTGTGTATGTGTGTATATAACTGTAAAAGACACGTTGCCATTAAACCCCCTCAAAACACTATCCCTCACTTTGAACATACTCATCCCATCATTCTTGCCACTTTCTGAAGCAGTTCTGGAAGTCCTCCTTTTTGAGCGTCTTTAGTTGTGCTGTCCTGGCTGCCTCGATGTCCTGAATCATTTTGATTTTGGGAAGAGCCAGAAGTAGAACGGTGACAGATTTGGTGAATAAAGTAGATGAGGACACACCGTAATATTTTTATTTGACAGAAATTGCATTATACTAGAAGTGATGTGTGACACAGAGTGTTGTCATGATAGATGATGATTTATGGCACACTTTAAAACACACCTTCTCTCAACCGTAGCTCACACATGACTGACTACACTGAACAAATTGAAACTTGTCACCCACTGTTACTAAGGCTCCACGCGTCACTTACCACATTGAAGATCCCTGACTTTCTGCTGGATGGCACTTGGCAGCAGCATTTGCTGTATATTTTGATCACAACGAAAGCAAAACCTCCGTGTCACACATTGCTTCTGGTATGGCAATTTCTGTCAAATAAAATATTACGGTGTGTCATCCACCTTATTCACCGGATCTGGCACTGTGCGACTTCTGGCTCTTCCCCAAAGTCAAAATGACCATGAAAGATAAACGTTTTGAATCGATTCAGGACATCAAGGCACCCAGGACAGAGCAACTAAAGACACTCACAAAAGAGGACTTCCAGAACTGCTTCAGAAAGTGGCAAGAATGATGGGATGAGTGTGTTCAAATCAAGGGGGAGTATTTCAAGGGGGATTAATGACAATGTGTCTTTTACTGTTATAAATTTTTTTCAATTTAAACATTCATCATACATATAACACAAGGCTGGAACAAGATATATATTGAAGGTTAAAAGATGAAGAGAAGGGAGTGGGGTTCACAGGGACTGGATACTGACAGCAGTTCCTGATGTCCTAGGAAGAGAAGGGTCTAGAGCTTGTGCCTATCAGGGAGAAGAGTGTCACCTAGAATTTGTTAGCAAATCCTGTTGGCTACATCTTCAAAATATGGGGTGGCCAGAAGATCTGGAAACATGGATCATATTATGTTATCAGATATTATAATGTAATGTCAATGAACCATTTATTATGATTTCATTGATGTTTCCAGACTTTGTGGCCACCTTCTGCTCTCCAGAATCTGATCACTTCTTACCATTTCTATCCACCATGATCATCTCTCTGCTTGAGTACTACAATAGCCTCACCAGTCTTCCTGCTTCTGTTTTTATCTACTTCCACCACCCACAACCAATACTCAATAATCAAAGCAATCCCTTTGAAGAAATCGTTCTCCAAAAGGGGTCTCTGGACTAGTAGCATCAGCAGCTGCACCTGGAAAAGTTGTTGGAAATGCCAATTCTTAGGTTTTACCCACCTATAGAATCAGAAACTCTGGAGGTAAGGCCCAGAAATCTGTTTTTAATAAGTGCTCCCAGGGGTTCTGATAGCTGCTAAGGTCTAAGAATGAATTTTAAGCATACGTCAGATAATGTCACTCCTTGGCTCAAAATCCTGCAACACCTCTCCAAGGTCATTAGAATGGCTACAAAGATGTACATGTACCATCTGGCCCATGGATCCTTCATTTACTGCCCACCACTCTAGTCTTTAGGTCACTTGCAACTCAACTACACTCAAGGCCTTGGCACTTGCTGTTCCTTCTACCTTCTACCAGCTCCCCAGACCTCTTCCCCCACTCACTATGGTTTAATCTCTCACCACCCTCAAGCCTCTGCTCAAATGTCACCTTCTCATTGATATATTACATATTATCTGTCTCTTCCCACTAGAATGTAAGTTCCTTGAGACAGGGACTGTTTTATTAGCTACTGTATTCCCAGGGCCTAGAGCTGTGCCTCCACACATTGAGTGCCCGGGAAACAATTGGAGGAGCAATGAATAACTGATCCTGTATTTAGGTTTTATCAGATACCAGATATCATGCCAAGTGTGTCACCTTATTAAATGTCTTATTGAATTCCTGCAAGCCAATGCATTCAGTAGATGTTATTATTTGTATTTTACACATGAAAAAAGTGGGCTAAGTGAAACAAAAGTAACAATAAAAAACAATGGAAAGGACTGAGATGTAGGGTTATCAGAAAAGAAAACTTTTCAGGATCCCCAAGTTCTGGTCTGACCTGGAGCAAAATCCATCTACATTGTGTACCATCTTTACTGGTTTTCCTTCCAGTTGCTCTGGACAGAGGAAATGCAAGCTTATTCTGGTATTTACCTAAATGGAATGTAATTAAGGAAGCAAAAATCTTGCTTTCAATGACCCCAGGATAAGGCTACCAATGGGAGTATTCCTGTTTTGTTTGCTGATATTTTTCTCATTATAAACACAGATAGTAGAGATATTTTCTCAATATTCAAATAGTTCTTACCCCTCTGCCCAAAAAACAAACAAAAAAGAACAAAAAACCCCACTACCTTTTATACTGTGTGTTTTTAATTATCTGGTAATAGTGGATACTGTAACATATTTATTAATTTGCTCATAAATGAGCTATGATACATCATGAAGATTGTTTTCTCCTTGTAATTAAAGATTGTTTCCCAGCTAAGCATCTGCCAAAATGAAAATACAGTCCTGGGACCAGGGCTAAAGAGTGAACCTGGTGACACTGATCAATCATCTAAAAAGACAGACTGCTAGAAAGCAGGCCCAGGGCCATCCTCCCCTATGGACTTACCTCGCCAGATGATGTCATCTGGTCCCATGGCTTTTAAATATCATCTACATGTTGTTCACTCCTAGGAAAATAGAACCCATGCTGGTAATGCAATAAAAGGAATTTAATCTAGGGAATCAGTTCCGAAGATGTTGGAAAAACTGTAACGGGCAAACTGTGGAGGGTAAAATCACCCAGAGAATATCAACAGCAGGAAGCTGCTACTCTCCCTAAGGCTGGGGAGACAAAGGGGGAAAGTGGGGTTTATGAGTTTAAAATCAGTGGGAGCTGGGAACATGAAGGAGAGTTGGCTCAGTGGGAATTCAAACCATAGAAGGGATTCATTAATGCTAGAGATGCTACCCAAAGCAGAGAGAGGGGAAAGGAGTCTGGCTTTTTCCTTCCTCTTGACCTCTAGTCTTCTGTCAGTAGCTTCTACTGGCCATTTTCCCAGTAGCCGTTGGCAAAGAAGCTTGGGGAATGTAGTTTGCATGGTTCGTCTCTCTCCCCACTCCAATTTCTATATGGAGCAGGGCAGGGAACAGAAGGAAATAAGTCAGTGTACCAACAGGCATATGATGAACACTACGCCTATATTTACATCTCCAGCTCAGACCTCTTCTCTGAACTCCAGATTCTTACTTTCAGTTGTTCACTTGACACCTCCACTTGGGTGTCTGATAGTCTTAACATGGCCCAAACGGAACTCCTTCTTTACCAACTCCCTGATATTCCCTGATATGGTGTCATGTTAGCTTCCTTTCTATCTTTACTACCTACTCTTTTCAACTTTTTATCAAGAGACCTGCTGATTCTACCTCTTCTCATCTTTTCCATCTTTATTACCATCTTAGGCCAAACCATTATCATTTCTCCCCTAGGTAACAATGATGACCTCTTAACCAGCCATGCTACCCCCACTGTGTCTCTTTATCATTGTCCAATGGTCAGTTCTTAAAGATCTTGAGAACAAGTGTAAGGAATTAGGATTTTATCTTAAGTGCTACAGGAGCCATTGAAGGAAATGACATAATTTATGTCGTAGAGATCAGCCTAGCTTTGAGGGGACTAAAATTTAAGGGAACAAAAATGGAAGACCAGCTAGGAGGCGATTACACTTCTGAGCTTCCTTATTCCACATCTTGAACCAGTCCTCTTGCTTGGCAGCCACTAGCCTTCTCATTGTTCCTTCAACATGCCAAGCTCCTTCCCTTTTTAGAGCTTCCCACATCCTGGAATGCTCGTCCTGATTTTAGCATAACTGGCTCCACACCATTCAGGCCTCACTCTCTGAGATCTCTCCTGACCAGGGTATAGTAATTAGAGCTCTTCACAAATATCCCACCTTTCTCCTATAAACAAAGTAGGAGACACTTTTCTGCATTATAGAAGTTAGGTGTGCCCACATGACTTGCTTTGGCTAACGACATGTGGGTGCAAGTGACATACGTTACTGCTGTGTGAAAGCTTTAAGAGCCAATGAGCACTTCATGATTTTCCTTCTACCGCAGTGAGTGGCAGAGTTCCAGGTAATGGCTGCTCCATTGACCTGAGACCTGGACTGAGGGTAACAATTATTCAGAACAGAACTCTCTGCCAACCCGCAGACATGTGGCATGAGCAAGAAATAAATATTTGCTGTTTTAAGTTAAAGACTTTGAGATGGTTACCGCAGCATACCCAGCCTATCAGGGTTGATATGGTTGTTCAGTCCCTTACATCAGCCTGCATTATGTCCATCACGGAAATTACCACCAATTGGTAATTTCCACTTGTTTTATTTGTTGATTTTGTTTCCACTATGCATCCTTCTCCAAACCGCATGAGAGCAGGGTGTCTGTCGACCTAGTTTACTACTATATCTCCAGCGTCTAGAAGAATGCCCAGTGCATAGTCAGTAGGAAAATATCTTTTGATTAAGCCTCTGATGCCTTGCATATACAAGCATTTGTTGCTTGAATGCTATTTTTCCAAGGCAACTGGAATGAATGAGGCTGTGCTTAGCACATCTGAAGAGCCGAAGCCTATTCACTCCTCTATTTGTATGTTAGAACGATTGCTTGGGTTACACCCTTCCAGATAATTCCCAGGAAAATCAAGTTGTTTCCAAAGCGATCACGATTCCTTGGTCAGAAAAGGTTCTGCTAAAGACCATTTCCAGTAGATAAATAAAAAGGAATGAACTCTTAGAACCATAAACTGTAAGCATGAAGTTGCCCACAGTTAGGAGAATGGGACAAAATTCATTTTAATACTGTTTTTACCACTAAATGGCGGGCAGTTGTTCTATCCTTTTTAAGGTTTTCTGTGCCAGCTAAATTTAATCCGCTAGAAATGACCAAATCTCAAGTTTTACTCTTGTGAAAAAATATTACCACCGAAAAAACACTTAGTGATTACTCAATTCAGATTACTTCATTTATCATCTGGCTTGATGAATTTTAATTGGAAACGTCATAGGGTCTTACTGTAGTCTGCCAGAAGCTTAGAAGCTCAAGTTATACAGATTGTGTTGTTGAATGTCACTTTTAAAACCAAATGTGTTAAAAAATATTTTTTCTACCACCCCATTATATAATTATAATCAAGTTGTAAAGAAGATCCTCCTCATACAAATAACCCTGCAATATTTTTAGGTTTTATATTTTTGCCCTAAAAGCAAAAATATTTTGTTCTTAAAAATTTTCCCTAAGGTTTCAAAATGTCTAAGATAGTGGTGAAATAAGCTACTAAAAACTGTAAGTTATTATTGTGCCTGTTCTTGCAGGAACCAGCAAGTACCATTTATAGGGCATTTTAGTTCTTTAGGAAAACCAGAGCAAGGTAATTATGTTCTACTTATTTAGCTTAGTCTCCTAAACCCTATTCAAAGAGACTATATCTTCAACAGGCAAGTGTATTTTGTTTAATTTGCAAAAAAGAAGTCCATCACCAAAATACCGATTCACTAAACATTTGATCTGAAACTATCAACTTTTAACATTAACAGATGGTAATTGCTGCAAATTTGTCCAACCTGAATTCAATTTTATTAACTAGGTCCTAATCTTTTTTTTTTTTTTTTTAAGATTTTATTGGGGAATTGGAGGAGGGGAACAGAGTTGGGGAATCGGGGAAGGGGAACAGACAAGTTGCTGTCTGTTTGTTCTTCAGTCTAGTTGCAAAGGACGTTGCTTCACTGGCCCATGTTGGTATCGTTATTGCGCTCTTCCCAGAAGAGGCAGATCGGTCGCTGGCCTCTGGATGGTCGCTCACCGCGGCTCTTGGCAGCTCACGCTGGCTGCCGGCCACTCACTGTAGCCTGTGGCAGCCCACTGCAGCAGGGGCTGCAGCCTACACCATCGCTGGGGCTCACACTGCCCAGCTCCAGGTGGAACTGTTGTTAGCTGTAGAGGGCAGTGTCACTGGCCCTCATATGTGGGATCCGAACCGGGGCTGCTGGCATCCCAAAACCAGCTCTTAACCACCGCGCCACTCGGCCGGCCCTAGGTCCTAATCTTGAAGTTCAGATACTATGCACCTGCAGCTGAAACTTTTCAAAAAACATGAGCTCATCCCATTTCCCCCATATGCAAAAAATGGACAGTTTGACTATTGCAGGTCTCAAACAGAAAGCCATATTCACACAAAGGAAATCATTTACATGTGGCTAAGGAAGGAGGAAATTTTCACATTGGCTTTAATATTTATAGCCAATCAAAATTTTCCTGAACTTGGTAATCATAACTAACACTTTTCATAGAACTATTTACTGCATCTTAAAAGTAAAATAAAATAAAACTAGGCAGAAAACAGAGTTGAAGAAAACTGGATGTCAGTCTATGCAATGATTTTTTTTTTTTACTTTCAGCATGACAGATTTTATTTTGGCACTTTAACAAATATTTTGCTTTACAGCAGTGACAAAATATTTGCCAGAAATTTTCTTTTCCTGGCATGGATAGCCCAAGCAGTTGTTACTCTACGAACTGAATTTCATTCTGCGTTGCACTGTTAGAGGTCTGCCCATTATTCTCTTAACCTCTGTAATTGAGGGACATTGTACAGCTTCAGAAGGTGCTATCACTTCCTTTTAATTAGTCCAAAGTAGATTGACTCTATAAGTGATGGGGCAGGAATTTGAGAATTAAGGCCATTAAGAATTTAAGTAGGACTGGCCGAGTAGCGCGGTGATTAAGCGCTGGCTTGGGAAGCCAGCGGCCCTGGTTCGGTCCCACATATGACGGCCAGTGACACTGCCCTCAAAAAAAAAAAAAAAAAAAAAAAAAATTTAAGTAAATACTGTTCCAAGTGTTGCTTTAAATTTCGTTGCTTAAATGAGTCCTGTGGCAATTCCGGGGACTGTTTTCTGTCTAAATGGAGTAGTCATACTTTATTAAAAGTAAATTATATGTTGAAAAGGTTGCTGTCTTTTTCCTACTTTGGCGGCTCATAATTTTAAACAATATTAATGGTAAAAGAGAAAAAGAAAATGTTCAGTTAGAAAGAAGTACCAGGCAGGATACCCTCAGACTCTGTCTCCTCGTCAGGCATCACTGCTTGCCAGCAATTTCAATCCTAAACAGTGAGGCCCTCTTTTGAATGCAGAGCTTTTTGCCCCTCCCATCTATTAGCACTTCAGTTAAGCTTCAGGAGAGATTTGGAGCACAGTTCAAAGGTAAATCAATCTATTAAACTAAACCTTAGATACCGACGTCAAGGAAGTGCCTTCAGTTCTTTGAAATTTATAGTCCTAAAAGTTGTTTGCAAAAGCAGACATCTGTCTCAATATTGCCATCAGCTCTCCTATAAAGGTTGCCAACTTCACAATTCCAGCCCTGGCAGTCTTCCAATATATACACCCCAACACACACAGGACAATACCTTCCGATTTCCTCTGGTTGATTCAGAAGCGAATCTGCAACCGCCTCAATGATGAGCTCTTTGGTTTTGATTTACAGACGTTGTGTAACACTCAGAAATCAAATCCATCTTATCCTTGAGAGCAGATGGTTATTAGCAAAGGGGAGATGTACATTTGATCAAAATTTATAACAGTGACATTTTCAATATTAGGCCACATGATTTATTCAGTAGTTTTATGTTCCCAAATTACAATTTATGTCTATTCGTAATACTACAAAAGTTACCATTAGAATTGTCTGTGCTTATAAAATACCAACTTTTTAAACTGTTATATATACTCATTAACACCAGTCTGTGACGAGTTACATAGAATCATAGGCACTTCAAAGGCTTAAAAAGACGTTTACAACTTAAATGCATTTTAAGAACAAAAACTGACTTTTTCCTTAAACCCCTACTCGTACCTTCAAATTGCAAGAAATTAACAAATACAGTGGCCAAAGGAATCTGCAGCAACTTCTCAAAATACTGTTAGCATCTTTGGGTTTGCTGAGGCTTGTCAGTAACTCACATCAAATCCTCCCAAAAGAAGACCTGATTAGATAGATATGATTAAACAGTTTTCTGGTAATAATCCAATTTTACACATTAATTTGCTGTTGCAAATCTGTAGGTAATGAAAAACAAAGCAAGTGTAAAATGGATAGTCTGACACTTAAAAATTTATACAAAGTGGAGGTTAAAGTTTACATATTTGAAAATCACATATACACTAAATTACCATTATCTGAATTATCCAAAGACAAATTGCACCATAACAGCTACAGAAGGCATAGTTTTGTTTTGTTTTCCAGGGGACAAGAGGAGAGAGCAGAGGAGAAGAAGGGAACAGATAAATTAACAAAGTAAGACCAACTTCGTAAGGTCAATTGAAGACATGCTAACACAAATTAAACAGCTTTCATCTTCGAACCATTGAATAAAAACAGCTTTCATCTTCGAACCATTGAATAAAAACAATCACTTCGCATTTGCACATAAAAGTCTAAACTGATTCCATGAACATTGAGAATTTTCATAACATAATATTTTGCCACTGCTATTCACAGAACACTGCAGATGTTAAGTTTTAATTTTATGTTGTTCTAAAGAAATACATGAAGTTTTAAATACAATGGGATTTTATCATTAAAATGCCAGAATGGCTCTTTAATGAAAAAACAAAAAACAAAGATCTTCATTATTCTATGCAAAAGCTTTATTTTTAAAAGTTCAGTGATCTCATAAATAGAGACACTAAGTGGGAGTTTTACGCATAAAACTCCTTAGTAGGTGCCTTCTGATAAGCAGCACTGGATGGTTTGCGCTCTCCAAGGTCATAACTTCCTTCATCCTTCTTTCTCATGCGATACACCAACAGCAGGATAAGGAAAATGGCAAAGAGAAAGCCGATAACTCCACCAGCAATGACAGCTGAAACACACCAAAAGGCAGATTACTTTGAGGAGAGATTCAAGGGTTGCAGAAATAGCTTTGTCAAGCCCAATCTATTTACAACACTTTTAAAAGGCTTAATTTGAAAACTCCCAAAATTGTAAAAACTGGATTCAATGAAGCAATCAGGCAATTGTGCAAATCTGACATTACTCAGTAAGGTACAATACTTTCTTTGATTAGTATAAATAATATCACCCAAAAGCCTCAATAAGAAAAATCTGGCTGTGAGCTCAACTAATTCCATACTTTAAGATTCTTTAGTCTTTTCAGTACTCACATTTCATAATCTAATCTTCTAGTTGCCTTTTCAATGAAAACACAAAACATGATACACTTGATTTAAATTTGTAAGAGGAAATAGGAAAAAAAGCACGCAAATTTTTTTTTTCCCCTCAACTTGGATTTGGGACTATTTTTTCAATGATTAAGTGTTCTTAAATCTTGCAAATCTTCGCCTTTAAAAATCAAATAATACTTCCACCAGGTAAATTACAATTAGAGAAACATCCTTAATGCCTTGGGTGTTATTTGTGTCAACTGACTTAACCTCTGAAGAATTTTTCCTTCTCTTAAATTTATTCTGAAATCAGAATGACTTGGAGCAAAACTGATTGATCTTCACATCCTGCCACCCCCTCCACCCAGCTGTTCTGGACTAGTTCAGATCTTTTTCTTCTCCCTCCAACCAAATGGCTGGCCAAGGAATAGGCTGAGCAAGCTGGCAGGAAATGAAGACAGTATTTGCCTAACTCTTGCCTTTCATTATGGAAAGAGACCCCTGCCCCGCCCCACCCCACCCCACCCAAATTTCTCTCAGTGGAAAAGTGACATTTAGCAAGTTTTGCCACACCTACCTCCAAATCTCACACAGACAGGCCCATTTAAGGGCCATTTTACCAGGCTACTCACCGGCTAGGACTTCTGTTCTTTTAAACAGGTTATCTGGGTGCTTTTCAGTATACACATTTGTATCCTCTTCAGCTGGGTCCGTTTTTCTTTCTGAGTCAGACAGGTGAACTTTTTTCTTATCAATTTCTTCAGGTGACTGGTAGGGAAAAAGGGAAAGATTGTAAAGATTTTTTTTTTTAATATGCTAAAAAGAACAATACATAAGTATATTTAAAAGTTT
The DNA here is from genome assembly GCA_033961575.1 of Aselliscus stoliczkanus. NCBI lineage: Eukaryota > Metazoa > Chordata > Mammalia > Chiroptera > Hipposideridae > Aselliscus > Aselliscus stoliczkanus. The sequence goes on from CM066731.1 coordinate 35,284,137, forward strand.
GGGTTTTTTCAAACAATGAATTTAGGAAATAATTAGAATAATCAGTTTGTGTGATGTTTATACCAAGGGGTGAGTCCTATGATAAACCCATGTAGCTAGTTTATGGTTTTATATAACACCAATCACGTGTACAGGCAAGATGGATAGTCAGTGAGTTCATAATAATCCTAATGACATGGTTAGATTGTTTTAGTTGACATTTGATAAGATCTTACTTTTTCTCACCACTCTCCTGATGTCAGACCATCTCATTCTGGCTGCTTCAACCCAGTAACACTGTCCCAATTCTCCTTATTCCTTCATCTGTTTGGTACACTGGGCACTGTGATGACAGCTTCCTTTCTGGTGTTCTTTCTAGGTGCTCTCCAAGGGTTCTTTCTGATCCTTCTGTGTGAGGAGTAGTCCCCCAGGCTAACTCTGTAATCCTCCCCTCTACTTACACACTCTTACACCTTCTGCAAACCATAAACTAAGTTTCAGGGGACTTGGGTTCTAAAAGTAGGTCCTAGATGACCCTGACCAAGTCATACCACTTTTCTGGACCTCAGTTTCTTCATCTGATGAAGGATACTCTCAGGCTTTTGGATATTGCACAATTCTAAAGTATAAATCTAAGATAGTAGCTCTTACAACCTCACCTCCAGTCAGCATTATTACTATCTACCCAGCAGCCTACAGGACACTACTCTAGGTTGCAGCACTGAATCAAATCAACCCTCTTTTCTATTTCCATTAATAATACCAACTATTCTTTTGGGCCCCAAAGTTATTATTTTTTGTACATTCCAAACAGTTTCATAGTTCTGTTAATTTGTTTTTCACTATTCTCTCAAACTGAGTTCCTTCCTTGAATTCTTACTTCCCCAGACTTGTTCAGGTCTTTGTCACATCTTATCTAAGTTCTTTTCTTGTGGCAACCTCATAACTGCATGTGCTCGGTGGCTTTCAGTCTTGCCCCTAGCTTAATGCCCAGTATAAAATCCTACACAGCCATCTCTATTGCCACTTACCACAATTGATCTTAATATCTGTGCCTTGGTTCATGCATTTCTCCTACCTCCAATCCAAATTTTTCATTTCTTTCATTGTCCATTGGTCCTTAAGGAAGCCCTCCCTCATCTTTCGCTTCTCTAAAACCTCAGAACATTTTGTAGTCTACCACACCAACACAGAAGTATCTGTTGGCTTTCTAACATTCAGCTCCAACACTGGCCATTGTGTGAATGACCTACAGCTACAATGAAATTTGAAAAGTTAAAAAAAAAAATACAAATCCTACCACTAGAGATTCTGTCTCAGTTGGTCTGGGGTGGGGAAGCTACCATGATTTTTGTTGTTTTTTAAAGACTCTCCAGACCATTCTATGGTTGAGACTCACTGGGTTAAAGACACTCAGTTCAGATGAGTTGGTGATTCTCTACAAACCTGCAGTTCTTGTTGGTTAACTGCTACTGATAAAAAAAAAACACTGTCAACTGCATGGGGCTATTATTGTAGACAATAATCCTTTTGAGCTCTATTACTCTTCCTAAGAAGAGTCAACCACCTTCATTAGGACTCCAGGCTGTGGCCCACTTAAGTGGCTCATTCAAAATGGCAGCCAGCTACTTAAGTCTAAACAGTTAAATAAAGTAAGAAAAGATCTCACCTTCCTGGGGTGCCTTAAGATCACTGGCATTTCTAGGAAGGATCACAAATTAGACCAGGTAGATGCATTTGAACTCGAGAATATGTGAGGTCAATGGGTCTCTGCCTCAGTGAACAGAGCACAAGGCTTCCACTGAAGATGGTATGTAATAAAGTGTGATGAAGTGCCTTACTTTACCAAGCCACAGGAAACCCTGTGCTGACTGAAACCACAACATGTTATGACTTACACTGGAGAATTTATCATTTCACAGATGCACAAAATACACCCAAACTTTCACTGTGTTCTCACATCATTTTGAGAGAAGAAAATATGAAAGGTCTTCCCAGAACTTCATGTACCAAAATAAAGCAGAAGAGGGAAGCTCAATGGCAGTACTCTGCTTGAGTTTTCTCCATTCTTCTCATAAATCCCATCATTAATGCCTGCCTGACCAAAGAACAAACAACTCAACAGATAAAAGAATGGATTATCTGGGTTCTAATCTAAGGACCTTTCCACTGCTCATTAGCATTGCTACTAGAGATTAAGACAGGAAAGAGTAAACTCAACTAGGTTTGTGACTAGGGCAGGAGGTAAGCAAGTTCTGGTGGTAGATGAGATGGACATAAGGAGATACTATAATATCAGAGACTGAGTTTAACTTGTCCACATCATCTTTGTCCCACTGTTATGACAAATTAATATGATTTCCCCTCAGATTTCTTGAGTCCTTAAAACATTGAGAGAGTTGACACTTCAGTTTCTCCTGATTCAGCTTCCAATCCAGCAGCCAAGGAGCAGCTTGCATTCCCTGAGTCTGCGAGTGTGGGGACAGGAGGTCTCTAAGAACTGGGGTCACTGTGCACTTAGAAAAATGGTCCATTGGTGCACTTGCTCTGGATAGAACATTTATTCTTTAAACTGAAAAGTTTTATTGTATGGAAGCAGGAGCTTGACTAAGAAGAATTCTTTCAATGATATAGAACTTAGGCGGGCGAGTGGCATATTGGTTGAGAGCTGGCTTGGGATGCCAGCGGTACCGGTTCGAATCCCACATATGAGGGCCAGTGACACTGCCCTCTAAGAACTGGGGTCACTGTGCACTTAGAAAAATGGTCCATTGGTGCACTTGCTCTGGATAGAACATTTATTCTTTAAACTGAAAAGTTTTATTGTATGGAAGCAGGAGCTTGACTAAGAAGAATTCTTTCAATGATATAGAACTTAGGCGGGCGAGTGGCATATTGGTTGAGAGCTGGCTTGGGATGCCAGCGGTACCGGTTCGAATCCCACATATGAGGGCCAGTGACACTGCCCTCTATAGCTAAGGTGGTGAACAACAGCTCCACCTGAAGCTGGATTGCTGTGAGTCCCCGGGAACGGCATAGCTGCAGCCCCTGCTGCAGTGGGCTGCCATAGGCTACAGTGAGTGACCGGCAGCCAGCGTGAGCAGCTGGCAGCCAGCGTGAGCTGCCAAAAGCTGCTGTGAGCGGCCGTCCAGAGAAGGCGACTGATCTGCCTCATCCGGGAAGAGCGCAATGACGATACCAACATGGACCAGTGAAGCAACGTCCTCCGCAACTAGACTGAAGAACAAAAGGACAGCAACTTATCTGTTCCTCTTCCTCCATTCCCCAACACTGTCCCCTTCCTCCAATTCTCCAGTAAAATCTTTAAAAAAAAATAGTATAGAACTAATCTGAAACACTCTTGTATGTATGTGCAAAATGAAAGTACAAAGAAGCAGCATAGATGATTAAATGAAGCTAATTAAAGATCTGTTACATCCATGTCTGTTGTTTAAATGCCATGGAAATGTAATGGAAGTAAAAGATTAAGAGCAATGCTCTTCTTGAACAAATAAGTGTTTTCCTTTTATTTTTGTCACATAAATTTACAACAACTAGATAGAATATCTATAACGATGACATTAATGCTACTGTGAGACCCATTCAAAAGCAAAGTCTGCATTAATGGTATCCTAGAGGCAATGTTTAATTTAGCTGTACCATATAACTGCAAAATAGTAAAGTTAATCACAATTACTAATATTCATTATCAATGTTATCAATTATACTATAATTGATATACTATAATTAGAACTATAACAGTGTTCAACACATAATGAGTAGCACTCAATCAATTTCCCATGAATGAATGAAATTTTATTATTACTACATTGAACACAAATTATACTAGGGATATAAATATATTAAAATGTTTGGGGATTCTTAATTTCTTAAGCTCATCTGCCAACACCTATCTTTTTTATCTTGATTTGACACAATTACTTCCTTAAAGCCAATTCTTAAGGGCCGGCCGAGTGACACATTGGTTAAGAGCTGGCTTGCGACACAAGCAGCCCTGGTTCGGATCCCACATATGAGGGCCAGTGACACTGCCCTCTACAGCTAAGATGGTGAACAACAGTTCCACCTGGAGCTGCGCTGCTGTGAGTCCCTGGGATGGCATAGCTGCAGCCCCTGCTGCAGTGGGCTGCCATAGGCTACAGTGAGTGGCTGGCAGCCAGCGTGAGTGGCTGGCAGCCGGTGTGAGCTGCCAAGAGCTGCTGTGAGCGGCCATCCAGAGGCCGGTGACCGATCTGCCTCACCTGAGAAGTGCTCAATGATGATACCAGCATGGGCCAGTGAAGCAATGCCCTCCACAACTAGACTGAAGATCAAAAGGACAGCAACTTGTCTGTTCCCCAACGCTGTTCCCCTCCCACAATTCCCCCAATAAAAATCTTTAAAAAAAAAAAAAAGCCAATCCTTAAAAACTTAAACCAATTTTCAATCTATTGTTGTCAACTGACCAGAACTCTATGTCAAATTACGTTTGGCTTAGGACACTACTTATTACTGGAAGCCAAAACTGAGTTTCTTGCTTCAAGCTAGTGAGTCCAAATGGTCACTGACTTCAAGAGATTCAGTCAAGACAAGCAGTCAAATAAAAATGTGGTAAAGCCAAACTCATCTTTAACAGTCACATTGGATAACTGTGCCATGTGCTTTGAGGTGTTCAGCCATCCTACCATCAATTGTACCTGTTACTTTTCATTTGTCCCCTTCTCCTTTCTTTCATTCACTGAACTTAATATTTTATGGAGCAGCTACCATGTGTGGACCAGCATATGCCAGGTATGTCTGCCTCAGTGCTCACAGAACTTCTTTTTTTCCTATCACATGGCCTGTGAAATCAGTCAGCTAACAGTAACTGACTCTTCTTAATCCTACAGAGAGTGCTCCAGTCTGAAAAGGGTTGACCTGGCTGCTCCATATCTGCAGACAACCATTCAGCCATGTCATTCACCAGCCTGTTCACAGGCACTAGAAGGAGAGAGGATGGAGGCTGGGATGGGCAAGGGGGAGGTGGAAGTGGGGGAGGAGGACAATGGCAGAAAAGGCAGAAAAATGAAAGGGCAGGAAGCCCACGTGAGTTCCTGCCTGCAGATGGGAGCGTCTTACTCCAGAGAACGCCTCTCTCTATGTTCATGACACAGCTTTCCACATCTGCTGCGAAAGCTGGGCAATATCTCCTTCCTGACCAACAGATGGGTGAATTCCAAAAGGGAACATGTGTGTCTTAGTTTCCATGAGCAGCATGCTACCCCTGGGCTGTCTATAAAGTCTACCACTGCACTTATTACACACACTCATTTGGTGAATTGGTTTGGTCTCGACTTCTCTAACCAAATTCAGTTAAGGCTTACAGAATGTTTCCCACATCTCAGGGGCCATGTTACTTGCCCTCACATTTAATCTTCTCAATGACCCATGGGAAGTGGGCTCAGAGAAGCTCAGAAACTTGACCAGATCCAGGATTTGAAACTTCAGCCTTAATTCAGACTTTAATATTCATTTTCCAACTTAAATAGTTTACCCAGCAGTGGGTGGTTAGCTAATTGTCATATAACGTCAATAAGGCCAAAATCTTAAGTGTCATAGTTTTCATTTGCTAATAGTTTTGCTCTGTTCTAAGGCCAAAAACCTTATTTCTTGGCCTAAGTCAGCTCTGATAATGAATATATAGAGATGTACTCAGATTAATCATTATAATTGAAAGAGGGCGAAGTTTACATACCATTGATGGTGGGCAGTGGAGACTTGGGAGAAAAAAATATTGTGACCAGGATTTAGAATCTCCTTATTCCATAACCTGTTTCAGCATATGTAACGTTTACAATGATTATAACTCAGAAAAATTCTTTATGAAATGAAAACAAATTTTCTTGGCTTGAGCCAAATAAATGGAAAAGGTTTTGCTTCTTAACTTGTGTGTGAATTCCTTAAGAAGGAGCAGCCTGGGGTGCTGGTTAGAGCCCGGTGCTCATAACACCAAGGTTGCAGGTTTAATCCCCAACATGGGCCACTGAGTTATGCCCTCCACAACTAGATTAACACAACTACTTGACTTGGAGCTGATGGGTCCTGGAAAAACATACTGTTCCCCAATAAAATTAAAAAAGAAAAATTAAAAAGACAGAGCACCCTGTAAAAACTATTCATAAATAAACTAGCCTGGGTGATAAAAGTAGTAGGTAGAATGAGCTGCCCAGCCATGAAAAGGCATGGTGGAACCTTAAGTGCATGTCACTAAGTTAAAGAAGCCAATGTGAAAGGCTATATATTGTGTGATTCCAATTATATGACGTCTGGAAAAGGCAAGACTTGGAGGGCCAGCCAAGTGGCTCAGTTGGTTAAGAGCTCACTCAAGAGTGTGAGCTGAGCTCTGAGCAACAGGGTTGCCGGTTGGATTCCTAGCCTGAGCTGAGCAGTTGCTGAGCTGCCAACAGGTGGCAGGAGGGCTCAGTTAAAAGAACAACAACTTGGAGGCAAGAAGAAGGTTGCCAGGTTCTCAGTGGAAAGGAGGGATGAATAGGTGGAGCACAGAAGATGTTTAGGACAGTAAAATTGTTCTTTATGATCCTACAATGGTGGGTACATGTCATCCTACAATTGTCAGACCCCACAGAATGACAACAGTTCTAAGGTAAACTATGGACTTGGGGTGATATTGACATGTCAATGTAGGCTCGTTGGTTGTAACAAATGTACCACTCTGGTGCAGGGTGTTCTAGTGGGGAAGGCTGTGCATGTGTGGGGGCAGGGGGATATGGGAAATCTCTGTACTTCCCACTCAATTTTGCTGTGAACCTAAAACTGCTCTAAAAATCAAAGTCTATTTAACACATAAAAAAGTAGTCGGTGGATAAATGTCAAAACAATCATGAAGAGTAAGAGCCATTTACAATAATATAATGAAAAGGGCATTTGTCCTTACAGATTTTTAAATGGGGCCTCTTAAAAGAACCATTCTGAATAATTAAATGAAGGTGAATTTATAGCAACCTGATAATGCAATGCAAAACAAAATAAAACACACCTTTGTCTGAGCAGGTATCTTCTTCTGTACCTTCAGTGTGGTGATTTCCACTTTTGGAGCAGCACTAGTGAGCGGTATCTTTGGAAGTGGTCGAGATGTTGTCAGCTCAGGACTCTCTATGTCCTCATCAGCTCCTGGAAAAAGAAGAAAGATGAGCTGAGTACATGAATCATGATGCCGATTTCCATATTATCAGACAATATTGTCTAAGGTTGACACTGACAGAGCCATGTTCTTTCAAAATAGCCGCTCATCGAGAATTCAGCAGTCTTCATTGCAGTGAAGGAGTGATTTTTAAAGTGGATCGTGGTTAGCCTGGCAATTTTTAAAATAATATTATTATCCTGAACACTCTCAAGTAGCCCTTCTTTCACTTGCAAGGTTCAACCTCTCCTGATCAATGAGATTTCTTCCCTTCTACATTTTAAAACACAACAAAATAATAAGCAAAAAAGGAAGACTCTCCCACAGCTGACCCCTTATCTGATGGAGCGCCCCTTTTTCAATGATATTGTAGATTCTTACTAGGTCATTTCCTCACCATCTACTCCACTCTCTGCTTTACCCTCCCTAGCCAGATTTTTCCTGTCATCACACTTGGTACTGTTTTGTTAAGGTCACCAATGTCCTCCATGTTGTTATTATAGATCCAACGGCATTTTCTAGAGTGGTCCTCATCTAATCAAGCCTCCTAGCACCATAGGACACTTGTCAACCATCATCTCCCTCTTGATACATTATCTTTGGGCTTCTGTGACTCTGATGTCCTGCTTTTCCCTTCACATCTCTGGCTATTTTTGTCTCCTTTGCAGGTTCATTCTTTTCTACCTGAACATGATATATCAAGAATTCCTTAAGATTTAGCCCCAGGCTTCTTATTAACTCAACATTTTTGATCTTACCTACCTTCATGGCTTCAATTACCATCTAAGTATAAATAAAACTTAAGTTCACATATTAGCTTATATCACTCCTCTGAAATTCAGACCTATATATCCACTGGCCTACTTGACATTTTTACTAGAATGATTCGAAGGTACTATACACCTCTAACATGTCCAAAACAGAAATCATCATCTCACTCCCTCTTCCCCGACAAACCTGGTGCTACCCTGCAGTGAATGGAACCCTCCATTTCCTACAAAGCACAACTCTGACTTCCTCTTCCTTACCACCACATTGAATCCATTACCCAGTTCTATTAATTCTGCCTTCTCAATATCTCTCCACTCTAACAGCTTTCTACAGTTCCAGGGCCACCACCCTCCTCCAAGCCACTGCAATCTGTACATGAACCACCATATCTGCCTTCTTAATAGCCTCCTTTCAGTCCACTGTTCACAGACTGGCTATGACCCCATCATCCATCCTCCTGTTTAAAACTATTACAATGGTTCTCCACTGCTCTTGAGATGAATATAAAATGCCTCAAGCCCAGCTCTGTCTACCTTTCCAGCTTTCTTGAGCAACATTTTTCACGTTGTCCCCTGCGGTCCAGCTGTTGTCACCTCATTTTTTGCCAGAAGGTGAGCCTAGTTAATTCCTAACTCATGACTGGACCTCAGCACAAAGGTCATTCCTCGGGATGGCCTCCTTTCCCTATTAGGTCAGAGTGTTCTGTTAAGTGGATTTTGCACTACCTTTCTTACCCTAATTGTGTTTATCAGAAGTTTGTAATTACGCATTTATCTATGTAACTATTGACTGAAGTCTCCTCTAATGGACTGGAAGCTCCATAAGGCTAAAGGATTGCATCTAGTTTGTTCCCTGAGTGCCTGAGTCCCTAACACATATAGGCTCTGATCCAGTATTTGTTCAATAAGTGACTGACCACTGACTGCCACGTGTGCACTATTTTTTTTCTTTTTTCTCTTTTTACCTCTTTATCAGAATAATATTTGAAAATTTCTGACATTCAAATACAACATTCTTTTTAAGTTGATCATTTGTCAAAATTGTAACAACTCAAATAAACTCAAACTCTAACTCAAATGAACCTGTTTCCTTAGACAGGAACAAATGATGAAGACCTCCAAACCTCTCACAGAATTCTCTAATGTAATAAGGAGTCTGGAAAGTAATAGGTAACACGTTAGAAACAAGTACTATAGCTTTGACTATGGTTCATTTTTTAGTACACTTGTTATATAGGGAAGAAATGGGAGGAATAAATTGGAACAAATACAGGATTTGGCATTAAACAAACTAACAAACCTAGTACTCTTTCTGGCATTTATTAGCTCTGTGACCTTGGGCAAGTAATGCTTGACTCCTAGTTTCTTCATCTGTAAAATGGGGAAAATAATAACTAATTCTCAGAGGTGCAAATGTGATACACAAGGTGTGATTAAAAAATATGGTGAATGTTTAAATACAAAGAATTTATTACAATACAAGACACATTGCCATTAATACCCCTCAAAATACTCCCCCTTGCTTTGAACACATTTATCCTATCATTCTTGACACTTTCTGAAGCAGTTCTAAAAGTCCTTCTTCATGAGTGTCTTTACTTCATTCTTCATCATAACAAAGCTCAGTGTCACACATCGCTTCTGGTATACACCAATGCGTCTGTCAAATAAAAACATTACAACATGTCCTCATCCACCTTACTCACCGGATCTGGCACTGTGTGACTTCTGGCTCTTCCCCAAAGTCAAAATGACAATGAAAGGAAAACATTTTGAATTGATTCAGGACATCAAGGCAGTCATGACAATGCAACTAAAGACACTCACAAAAGAGGACTTCCATAACTGCTTCAGAAAGTTACAAGAGTGATGGGATAAGTGTGTTTGAAGTGAGGGAGTGTATTTTGAGGGGGATTAATGGCAATGTGTCTTTTACTGTAATAAATTTTATTTAAACATTCACCGTATTATTTGATCACACCTTGTGTATTTGAAAGCATTTTGTTACACATAAAATGTTATGTAAATATAAGTCATTAATAATGATGCTCCCAAATACATTGCTTTTTTGTATCAGCCTAGTTGGTTTTCCATCAAAGTTCATATCTTTTATTTGCTCCTACAATAAGACATTTTCTTACAAAAAAAAAAAATTTAAATGAGAAACAAAAAATTTTCAATTAAGGATTTTTAAGACCCCTTTGGTTCACAATAGTTACAAATATGAATCACTAAACTAGGAGTGTGGAGAATCTGTGAGAGAGAAGAGATCTGTGAAGTAGAAAATTTCCTCAAGCTAGCACTTCGGAAGTTATAGATGAGTGATCTGCCTCAGGTGGCTCTTCTACTACTGTATTTATTCTCATCAAAAAGATTGACTCTCTGGCCCAAACCAGAAACCTGGGAGCCCCTCTGACCACATCACCCTCATTCTTGACTTTCAGCTCTCACTGTTCTCTCTACCTGAGACATTCCTACCCCAGAGCCCAGAGCCTGCTTCTACCTGGGAAACTCCTGCTTACAATAACCTGCCCAGAATCAATGCCATCCCCTCTATCACGGAACTATTTCTTTTTTTTTTAAGATTTCATTGGGGAATTGGGGGAGGGGAGCAGCGTTGGGGGATTGGGGAAGGGGAACAGACAAGTTGCTGTCTTTTTTGTTCTTCAGTCTAGTTGCGGAGGATGTTCCTTCCCTGGCCCATGGTGGTATCATCATTGTGCTCTTCCTGGATGAGGCAGATAGGTCGCCGGCCTCTGGATGGTCACTCACAGCGGCTATTGGCAGCTCACGCTGGCAGCCAGCCACTCACTGTAGCCTATGGCAGCCCACTGCAGCAGGGGCTGCAGCCTGCACTGTCGCCGGGGCTTGCACAGCCCAGCTCCAGGTGGCGCTGTTGTTAGCTGTAGAGGGCAGTGTCACTGGACCTCATATGTGGGATCCGAACGGGGGCCGCTGGTGTCCCAAGCCAGCTCTTAACCAATGGGACACTTGGCCGGCCTACGGAACTATTTCTTTATGTTCCCACTGTTCACTGAATCTCTTTTTTTTTTTTTTAATAGCATTTCATTCTATTTATACATGTTTTAAACAAAGAATACATCTTCACGGATGAAATTTTGAAACACGGAAATACAGAAAGGGATAAGTAAATGATTCTACCACCAGAGAAAGCATTATTAGATTTTTATTTGCTGATGTGTTTCTAGCATTTAGAATGATATCTGTTCCCCCATGTGGTAGGTGGTTAATAAATATTTGTTGAATAAATGAATAAATGTCCTCTGTATCTTCTTATCTTCTAATGAGGTTTCATTTCTGACACAATACTTCGGCTCTCCAAGTACTCTGTTGAGCTCTCAGAATGTTCCTTTTTTTTATAGTAGACTCTTCTAGTTCCACCATTAAAGCATCTTCCTGTCTCTCTAAATGTTTCTGTATGTTCTCTTCCCCCTGGGAGTTTCTGTCCTCTCCCCATTTTTGGGTGTGGGGAGGTCTCTATCTTTCATTTTATAAATTTTACCATAAACATCTGGGGAGCCTTGGTTGCCTTTTCACATCTAAGTGGGAAACAATGAAAAGCTGATTAGAAGCTCTGAGCACGCAGGGGAGGGCTGTCAAAGGTGGACATCATCAAGTAAGACAAGAGCTGTCGATTTGGCTGGAGTGCCCTCAATGCCAGCATCATGGAGTGGTCTCCTTTGAGTTGATCCAATTCCCCTGAGAGAGTAAAGGCCAGATTGTCAGTGTTCCAGAACTGACTGGGAGAAGACAACTGGGAATGGCTCAGCATTAAATAACTTGGCCTAAGAACTTGTTCCCCATGTTTTCAATATGGTACCCCCTACCCCATCTGTGCTTGGTACACTCCCAATCCCAAGACCCTGTGTTTTATCTTCTCCAGATAATAAACCTCCAGTTTTCTTCTGAGGTTGGGAGCATGAATCTCTTTGCTGCATTATGCTGGGATGGAATCAGGGAATGTACTTGGTTCTTAAAGAGACTTTCAACCAATCACCCTGAGTTTAGTACCACTTTCATCCTCCATCTAGTGCCACCATTTCCTGGTCCCCAAGGGGACTCTGCTGTTTTAAGTGGGTTGCTTCTTAGTTCCCTGCCCCCACCCCCACTGCTGGCTAACTCAGCTTTCTCATATCTTCCAAGTCTGTTACTACTACCCCATTTATTTTCCAGCTTTAAAACCATGGTAGCTTTTATTTCATCTACTGTTTTGTTTGTCCTTGTGAGTTTAGGCCCAATTCCTTTACTGTCAGTATAGTTGGGTACTGAAATGTATGTGTGTTCAATCTTTAACCAGAGCTCTACATTTACCTGTTAATTGTTTGATGTACAGCATTTTCCTATGTTATGTCACCCATGACACAGTGTTGGAATTATTTTTTCTCATTTCTATATTTTTGTCATCAGACTCTTAGTTCCTTGGGACAGAGACCAAGTTTTTCTCATCCCTGTGTGCCAAGAAGATGGCATAGTGTCTGGCACACAGCAAATGCCTATGAAATGTTTAGGTGAACAGCTGAAGTTTTCATATTTACTAATGCCCATCTTCGAGTTTACATATATATAGCATAGCCCCATCTCTTCACATTGGAAATACCCACAGGGCTTTGGCCATTTGCTTTCCCACTGGATAGCTTGATAGGAGTGAAGACAGAGATAACAATGGCCAAAACCTTGGGGAGCCCCATTTCTAGCTGGGATGGCCATCATCTAGGCAGGGTCTCCTAATTCCAGAGTGGGGCTTTATGACACAAAGAGGCAGTTCAGCAAAGGAGTGAAAGAGAACACTTGAAGCCCAACTCCCTGGTCCCTATCCCAGCTCCATTACTTTCTAACAGTGTGATCTGAGGAAAGTTATTTAATCTCTTTCTCGTGTGAAACATGGAGACGGTAATAGAATCTGTTCTCACAGAGATGTTATAAGGATAGGAACAGTTCCTGGCACACAGTAAGTGCTTTACAAACTTTATTTTTAACTTCTATTACCTTTAAGCTGAAAATCGACATCCTCAATGCAGTGCAAGAGGCTTGCCAAGGTTCAGAATGATGCACTTCTTTGCAGCGATGATATGCCCAAGGCTGGAGCCAAGGCAGAAGCAATGCCAACCCACATTTAAGCCTCAACTTGATCTTTTGGGTTGTCAGAAAAGTCATGATATATTTTTCTATGTTTTTCGTTGCAAAAATGCATCATGACTTTTCTGACAACCCAATATCTGGTTAGTGGTCTCAGGATTTCAAATGACCCACTCCAAACCCCTTTTATCTGGATGGGGGGAGGGGAGGACTATGTACCTTCTTTCTTATATGAAACTTAAGGACAATCTTGGCAGGAATCAGCAAAGTGACTTGGACACCAGTTACAAATCACTAACAACTCTTAGATTCTAAGATCTGTGAAATGGGGACAAAAAAGTGGTCATATTTAGTATTTCCTGGGACATTTTGAAGATGACAGTTACAAAGCACTTTTGAGGTGCTAAAGGAAAAAAAAGAGGTGCCATGATGAAAGATATTAATAAAATTGTGCGCTATGGAGAACAGGTCTTTTCACACTCAATCTGCATGTGCGATATTTATCACTCTCCCAAGAATAACTAGGGCTATTTTTACATTAGGATTCCATTTGTAAGCTCATTGTTACTAGGTCAGCCACCGCCTCTCTTGTCTTTCTCAGACTTGCCATTTTCCAGCTTAAGGCACTCACTCATATATTGCTAGATCTCTACCAAAGATGTAGTTGATTTTAATTTGTTCTGGGTCACTCTGAAGTCCAGGCTACTCATTGTCAGATATCTATGTTGAGCATAACTTTTACCATCTGTTGAATCTACCAATGAAAATTCAAAGCAAGAAATGTCCTGGATAAGACTTTCTAGCATGCTGCTGACCAAACTCCTGACTTGATCATTAATTATATATATGCACAAACTCTTCCTGTTTCCTAGCTCCTTGGGGGCCATTCCTGGCACAGATGAAACATTTGCTAGGTATGGCAGATTGTAAAAACAGCCAGAATCGTTTATTCCCCTTTGTATCCACATCCTCCGCAATATGACTTTGTAGGTCCTTTCATTAAAAGATGGAGTCTGGGCTGCTAGCCTTATGACTTGCTCTGACCAATAAAATGATGCTGTGCCAGTTCTAAGGGTAGGCTTTAAGAGGCTTTGTACACACTTCTGCTCTCAGGATCTCTGCCTCCTCCCTGTGAACAAATGACTGGCATACTAGAGGATGAGAGATTGTGTGGACCAGAGTCAAGTCTGATGAGCTGCCCCAGAGATATGACAGAGTCCAGCCAAGGTCGGCAAAGCTGCATACCCAGCCTGCAGCTAACCACTGACAGGTGCAGAAGCCCACTTAGTCCAGCCTAAACTGCCAACCCACAGAATAATGAGCTGAATAAATGATTGCTGTTTTTATCTACTATATTTTGGAGTGGTTTTTATACAGCATTATTGAGGCAAAAGATAACTGATACACCAAGAGAGTTGAGGATATCCTTATATAATCATTTAACTTGGCTGCTACATTCTCCCTCTTACTTTTGAATAATACACTAGGAGTAAGAAAGTATACCTTTTCGGGCCAGCCGAGTGGTTCAGTTGGTTAAGAGCACAAACTCTGAGCAACAGGGTCGCCAGTTCAATTCCCACATGGGCCAGTGAGCTGAGCTGCCACTGAGCTGCCAGCAGGTGGCAGGACGGCTCAGATGGTGAGAACACACGCTCCTAACAACAAGGTTTGGGATGGTGGTCTATGCCCACCAGCAACTAAGGTTGAATATGGCACCTTGAGCTGAGCAGCTGCGAGCTGTTGACGGGTAGCCGGATGGCAACTGGGCTTGGAGCTGAGCTAGCTGCACCCTCCACAACTAAGATTGAAGGAAAACAACTTGGCTGTTCCCCTTCCCCAATTCCCCAACACTGTTCCCCTTCCCCAACTCCCCAATAAACTCTTAAAAAAAAGAAAGTATACCTCTTTTGGTTTCATCCATAATTTTTAATATAGGGTGACAGTTTTATAAAACTAGTATTTGAGGGATTTATTTTAGGGTGATTTCCCTGACATCACTCCGAAAGCCTTAATAATAAAATTAAAAGGTAATGTTGACAGAACACTGACTACATGACAAGGAGCATACTCTAAGAGCTAGAGATGCATCAACCCCTTTAATCCTCACAAGCCTATGGTGGTAGGGACCTTCCATTCTATAAATGAGGAAACTGAAGTTCAGCCAAGTTAAATACACTCCCAAGATCTCACAGCTTAGGTGATGAAGAGCCAGAATTCATACTCAGGCACTTTAATTCCAAAGAGCATGCTTTCAACCACTATGCACCTTGCCTGTCTCCCTGCAGTAAGTTCCGGGGGAGGGCAGTAGGAGGGTGGGGAGCATGAAGAATGGAGGCGAGCGGGAAGCAGCTGCCAGCCTTACCTGAGCCTGATGCAGAAGCATAGTCATCATCGTCAATAGGATACACTCCTGAAGCATCTTCAATGGAGCTGTTGTCAAGGTACATGTCTTTATCAGACGTCAGCTCTGCCCTCTGAGAAAGGAAAGAGAAGGCATTCAGGATGGTGAGAGATTAAGAAATGTGCTTATTTATTGTGGTTACCACCACCCCCTTCCTCCGTTCCTCTGAACCCTCATCTCTGGCTCTACCCTTCCTTAGGACACCCTGACAACACACATGAAGGGCTGACCACAGACGAATGCCCCGAAGGAAGCTGATGTAGCCTAATCTAGTAAAATGAAGATGACTCAGAGACCGAAGCACCTATCATGAGCTTATTTTGTTACTTTCCACTAAACCTGTCTGAGTATCAGTGGTCCCAGTGCTAGTTTTAAGCCATCTCAGGCATTTACTTTGTCATAAGGTCACTGTGAAGCAACCTTACTGGTACAAAACACTGAAATCATTTAAGACTTTCTTAGTGATGTATACAAAGGTATGAGGGCACTTACACTAACTCATCACCCAGGGATCCATCAAGGCCCACCATGGCCATCATGCTCAGGGCTTTGGCCCTGCTTATCACTTCAGCCAAGAGCTCCCCAGTCACGTGGGCAGTCCAGATATTTTGGCCACAGCTCAGATCCTTGCAGAGGCTAGGCATGGGACTCTGCAAGGAGCAGTGCCTATGAGGCTCAATTGACAAGGGTGGAAGCTTACTACGAGTCCCCTTCTTGAGCTCATTGGCTTAGTGGAGCCTTAATGACCAATGCAGATAAACCCACACAAGAATATTCTTTTTATATTACTCGTAACAGCAAATCACACGCTGAATGTGGAGAGGGATCATTCACTAAGTATACCAGTTCCACAGCTTCTTAGCTCTTCGATAAGAGTTTGAGTATTAAAATTCAACCTAATCCTGCCAAAAGAGTAACACGCATGAATTGAAGGCAGAGTAGACATATAATTTCTTCAAATGGTTTTAGTAAACTGATATTTTACCACCAATATCTTATGAAAGCCCAGAAACAAATAAAGCAGACTTTCAGCTTCTAAGCAATATTTGTGTTTGGAAACAAGCAACACTCATTATTGTCCTATTCTAAAAATTCAAATGGAATGTTTGTTCCTAACATATATTATACATATACATATATATATATATATATATATATATATATATATATATATATATATATATATATATATATAAATGTTTCCCTTATTACATTGGCTTTCATTAGATTTCCTCTTAAAATCAAACTTTCTGTTCCAGTAGTCACGGTGACTTGAACCTTCGTAGGAGTACAGATGGGTTCAGCCCTCCATAACAGTACCACTTTATTCTCTCAAGTTTCAGCTGCTGGCCAGTGAAGCTGAAGTATTTTAAACCTGAGCCCATACTCTGCACCAGGCTTCAGTGCCAACTGACAGAAAAGCATGGGAACCCATTCTGTTTGCGCTACCACACTGGCACATTCTGAGAACTGAAACCTTAGAGATTGGTTTTCCAGCGCTGGCTTACAGGCATTGAATGACCACCCTGAGCCAAGAGTGTGCTGGAATTTTTCTGCTAGAATGGTCAGAGCTTAACTCTACGATCTGAGGCCATCCTATATTATACCAGTTTCCAAGGCTATCACCATTCCAGGCCATAATTCCCAAAGCCTGTGAACCGTATCAGGAGCCCTGCATTCCATAGCTCTATAATCAACTTAACTGACCTCTATTAGACTCATAGCTCCTTTGAGGGCAAGGATTATACCTCAGTTCAGCATTAATCCACCCCAACTCCCTGCAGTCATAGTGCCAGGCAGATAGTAGTAGTTCAGTTAAGGCTGCTTAAGCTGTATGTGCCCCCACCTGAAAGCCATTTTCAGTCCTGCTTGTATTAACCTCTGTCCTATGAACTTCTTAGGAAGGACTCTTGTTCTCTTTCTAAAATCCTGTCTACTCCAAAACGGGCTCTTTTCTCCAGTCCTTATGTATTCCCTAGTGATAAACTTGTATTTTGTGGCATATGAATAGTTTAAGACATAAACTGTCACTGTTATTTTTAACTGTTTCATGTGCATTTCTCTTGCTCCTTGGCTGAGTATAACTCATTGAAGACAGGTCTTCATAACCGTGTGTACTCCCTGCCCTTCTTAAAGTGCACGGATACTCAATAAATATTTGCTGATTAAGACTACCTAAAACAAATTGACCCTTGACTCAGCTTTCTGAGTTTACACATGTCACCTCCAGGATTCCTAGTTAAAATTTCTCAATTCTAAGCCCGGGAGATCATCTGTCCCATACATGTTGCATGGCATCCACTTAAGTAACCTACAGTCTCTAAAGTACGTAAAAAACTCCAATTACATATTAGAAACTTGTTTCTCTTTTCTTAACATTGAATGACTTTCATTTTCCTCTTGGCTCTGTCAAAAAAGACTGATGTGGCATGAGTAACACTAAGATACTTAATCCCTGTGTGTAAATTAAATTTCTATTCATTACGTGGTCCAGTTGTCCAGACTGACATGTCTGTCAAACTAACAGGCAGATGGGCCAGAAACATCTCCAAGATTCTGGCCAACTCACAGTTCAACCATACTGGTAGCTGGACAAACAACTGACATCCCCAGGACAGCTGGCTCCTTATAAGGAGCTGTAAGGCCTGAATTACTACAAGACTTGGGGTGGAGGTCAGGGTATATCTAGTGAAGCTGGCTTGCTGTTGGCCACTTAGGGTTTGTAGGCTTCTAAGATGGTCCAGGGGCTGATGGGATGTTTAATGTGCTCTAGGGCAGCTAAAAGTATTTCTTCCACCATTATCCAACATGGTGCAAATAATTTCACATCAAACTAACCGTCATCTCCTGCGTTCATGTTGGGGGCACCAAACACATAGAAGGAATTATCAGAATCCTTTCAAAGAGTCCAATTTAATAAGTAGCCCTTTTCACTGTGTAGAAGATAATGCACAAAGAATACTTCCATTGTCTTTTCTTTAAACAAAAATTATCATACCAAATATGACAAATTCCTTTTGTGAGGATGCCACACTGTGCTGAAAGGATTTTCGCAGTTAACATGTCTGGAGAGGGAAATGAATTATGCACCAACATTCCCTTGGGACAAGAAGATGTGCATCTCTTAGCCATGAAAAGGGGTGACTCAAGCCAACTGATTTTACACCTAGCCAAATGTGGTCTGCCTCATGAAGCAGAACACCCCAGGAAACACTTTGAACACTCTCTTGGTCACTCTCTTGGTCAATGAGATTGAGTCACTGGAGGAAAGTAATGAGGAGATAATGCTCAGAGGCACAGCCCAGAAATGCAGAGCTGCAGCCTGACTAGGATTTCGTAACGAGGTTTAAATTTGGGACGGACCATTCTGTGAGGCAGCATCAATGCTGTTGGCTAACAGGGCTCAGAGTGCAAGCTGGAAGAAAAACAAATCTGGTCTTTCAGACCTTTTCCCCCTTGGCTGATGCAAATGTGCATACAGGAGAGCACAGGAAAGTTGTAGAAAACAAGTAGGTACAACGAGAGAGAAAATCGACCGCAGACCAAGATAAAGGTTCCTGCTTTATGCCACGTTCGGCTATGGAAACTGAACCACAAAATTGCCTCCATAGATGAGATAGTTCTTCTCAGAGGACAATGCACATCTGACACAGTTTTGTACCCTTCAGTGCCTAGAAGGTAGGCAAGATACATATCTGCCCCCAACTCCATTCTTCCTTCTCTAGGCCCCAAACTGCAGCAATTTCATCATATTGGGTCTGGACCATTACTAAGGCATTCTTGTTTAGCTACTGCTTAAGCCTTTGTTTTTGAATCCATTCTCTGCAGAGGGACCATTTCTAAATATGACCACATCACTCCCCTGCTGAAAACCTTTAACTGGCACCCATCACCCATAGGATTTAATAAAAACTCCTTAGCTTTGGAAGTTCTTTTACTATATATGACCTCACCTGCAATTCCAAAGTCAGCTGCTGCTATTTCTACCCAAAACCCAGGCTCCGTGACCAAAAATTCCACTGAGGATGGATGATAGCAATTTCCTTTATATAAGGCCCCTAAGAGGAAATATACCCCTTTAAGGATGGAAAGTTGAGGAAAATAGTTGTGATGTAGGTCTTACATACTTGAGAATGATAAAAACTAGTATTTTGATAAAATGATTCAGCCCAAATGCATATGGTGTCTGTAGTGAAAAGGAAGAAGAAATGTTAATTCAATGCATAAAAGACCATCGAGCTCACCAATCTTGGTTTTAGTAAGAAATATCACAAACATGTCCATTTTCTCAGCAAAGAAAAATTGTGAGACAGCAACTGAACAAATCTAATCATTGGATTTTTCTCATGTAGGTAAAGCCTACATCGAACAACTATCATGCTTTAACCTGCCATTGTGGAAATCTGTTATTTAGAAATCCGAGGGCCTCCTTGAAAGACACACAGCTTTATCTACTAGACGAATGTCCTCTAATGCCTTAAACCAGTGAAACCAATAAGATAATTAAAGCTCAAAGCAGTGGTGTTAAATTAAGTTTATGTTTAAACTTAGGTTAATAACAAAGTCAGAGAGTAGAAAATCTAACTATTCATTAACACCACCCACCCCTGGACCAAACCTTCAGAAAATTAGCCTTTGGACATAACAGTAAAATATTCATGTGACCCGATATTACATTCTGTATCACATCATAGAAAACAACACCCAAATGATGCTTCTTAGTTTTAGGATAAAGGCACATCTAGTCCTGATTTTCTCAAATGTATAATAACTTTTATGGTGATTACAAAGTGCCAAACTGGCTGTAACTTGAGCTTATTTTTCCAGAAGTGATTTAATAAACTATTTCATTATTAGCTAACACACATATTCAATGAAGTAAAAATTTCTCCCACACAGTCGCTCAGAGATGATATAACTTGCCCTTAAGATGAACTTGCCAATTCTGGCCTTGGTATAGCCCAAAGGAACATACAACCTTAGAGCTTGCCTAGACATTATAGGCAAGAAGAGAACCTATTTTTCTTTCAAAAGTGGGTAGAACACCATTGTGGCAAATCAATTTAAAATCATCCAGTCTAGTCGGTGGCCAAAATGGAGCTCAAAATTCCTGACACCTAATTCTGGGCTCTTTCTGTTGCACTGTAATGCTCGACAAAATAAAGATATCACAGCCACTCAACCTAGGTTTCAAAAGGATTATGAGGTCAATTAAGTTTGTGAACTTGCCACCATGCGCTTACATTAGCTGCACTGTACAAACAGTGCAGTAAGGTTTCATAACCTTGGTATATCAGTGTCTCACAGCTGTGTTCGTGTCAATGTGTGACGGTTCTTGCTGAATGGAGTTCATTATTGTTGTTGTGTGTGTTTATGTGTTGTCGGGAGAATGTCTGAGCTTGACTTAGAGCAATAAACAAACATTAAATTTCTTGTTAAACTTGGCAAGAGTGAAAGTGATATCAGGGACATGTTAGTCCAAGTTTATGGGGATAACGCCATGAAGAAAATGGCAGTGTACAAATGGATTAAACGTTTTTCTGAGGGGAGAGAATGCGTCACTGATGAAGAGAAGTCGGGTTGGCCAGTAATGAGCAGAACTGACGAAAACATTGCATAATTTTGTTGAAATCTGTGTCAAAATTATTGGTTGACTACAAGAAGCATAGCAGACCAAATGAACATTGACAGAGAAACAGTTAGGAAAATCGTAACTGAAAATCTTGGTATGAGAAAGGTGTGTGCAAAAATGGTCCTGAAGGATTTCACAGATGAACAAAAGCAAAGGAAGTTTTTAGCCAGTAAATCAATAACTGTATTGGCACACCCTCCTTACTCACCTGATCTGGCCCCAATGATTTCTTTCTTTACCGGAGATAAAGGAAATATTGAAAGGAAGTCATTTTGATGACATTCAGGACATCAAGGGTAATACGATGACAGCTCTGATGGCCATTCCAGATAAAGAGTTCCAAAACTGCTTTTAAGGGTTCACTAGGCACTGGCGTTGGTGCATCGTTTCCCAAGGAGAGTATTTGAAGGTGACTGGAGTGATATTCAGCAATGAGGTATATAGCACTTTTTCTAGGATGAGTTTGTGACCCTAATTGCCTCACCTCCTAGCTATAGCTAACTTAAGTGTTTCTTATGTGCCAGGAATTTTGTGCTAAGTGTTTGGTTAAGCATTGACATGCTAAATCATCTCTACAATCTCTACTGCAGACCAAGGAATTGAGGCTTTCCCAAAGACGTACAGATCCAAAGTGGGAGGAGGGATTCACGCCCAAGTCTGGACTTCAACATATGTGTTGAGAGAGTTGGTCATGCTGCGCTTACTTCCCCCTCGTTTTGCTTGTGATCTGCACATAATCATAACAAAGGCTCTGAAGAGAACTGCAATAGTCATGTTGAACTCTGCTTCATCCAGCACTTTCAAACTTTGGCCATGGAAACCCTTCCCTCAGAATTCCTACTTAATGTCTTTTAGAACTAGCATTCTTCACCTCATAGATAGGAAAAAATCTGCATTAAGCGTTCTAGCTTAACAGTTTCTTCTCTGCCCAAAGTCCTATAAGTTCCCCATGCAGAGGAGGCCTAGAGTCATGTACAGCAAATGTCATTCGTTTTTAGTAATACCTTCTTCTTCATCAGGTGTCCCATTCGAACCAAAGATGTAATAAAAGGAAATAGTCCTGTTTTTTTATTGGAAAAAACATACTGTTGTCTTTGAATATGTGAGATGACTGATTTATATAAGTTTATAAGCAAATATTGTTGTATTTAACCAATACTTATTTTAAGCGTTTGTTTATAGACAACTACCTGGTACTAATCATGTCCCATGCTTACTCTACCATCCTGTGTATAATACATACAAAAGCCAAGGTCAATGATGAGGTCACCCATGAAAGAAAACTCTTAAATCTGTACTTAAAATGGATCTTTAGCTCAGAAGTCCTTCAAACATCTAAACTGGTCCTTCATTAATTACATAGAAAGCTAAGGTCTTTTACTTTAAGAAACACTTCAACATACCTTCCACTGAGTGGAAAATGGAGTTAAATTATTTACTGGTGCACATTAGGAAAATAAACCCAGTTCTGAAAAAAAAAAAAAATCAGGCTATATGAAGATAGAATCACATTTGATTTGTAAAGTGTGAGGCTAAAGGATGACTGCACTACTCATAGAAAGGTAAAATAAAAGATAAAAAATGAAAAATAAGTAAAATCACAGGCAACTGTAGAGAAATTCTACTGGTTCCACAAACCTTTTGAAACAAACCAAGACAATGCAGATGACAGAACTATGGTGTCTATTTCCAGTCCTTGAAGTCTGAACCCGTCATTTGGAACTCTGTTCTCAGGCTGGATTTTCCTGGTAGATGCCTCATACAGAGTAGGAATCACTCTCACCACTTAGAATGTATATTGCTGGAAGAGGTCCCTGAACCTACCAGGTATGATGTTTTCTGCACCCCTACCAGGCCGACCACGGTGCTCGAAGAGCAGTGTATGGTAAAGGCTCAACAAAGAGCTAAGAAGTCACATTTTTCTGAAAGGCAAACCCAAGTATTAAGCCATTTGGTGAATAACATACTTTTAAAAAAGTTACTTGACATTTGGGAAAACTAAGTCAATGTTCTCTTACTTGACCTTTTGAAGTAGGACAACCTGGAATTCAGCCTCCTAACTGTGAGAAGGACTGCCAGAAAGGTAAGGATAACCTTGGAAGAAAGGGGCAAATCATTAAGAACCCCTCCAACAAGCCAGACACAGCGCTAGACTTTGGAGAATATTTAAATGTCTGAAAAGCATTTTAAAAATCAACACTGTGTTAGGGGCCGGCCGAGTGGCGCGGTGGTTAAACGCTGGCTTCAGAAGCCAGCGGCCCCGGTTCGGTCCCACATATGAGGGCCAGTGACACTGCCCTCAAAAAAATAAAAAAATCAACACTGTGTAGTGTACTTAACTGGAGAAATTTTCCTCATTGTTTAAAAAGCACTGAAAGTGGTTCAAAGCATTTAGATTGCCTAGTCAACAAAGCTCACATAAAATCTTTGTTTAATAAATGCTCAGTAAAATAATCAGCTTGTTAACAAAAACAACAAATCTTGCCAAAAGATTGCTTTGCTCATCTAAACTTGTATTTATGATTAAATAGGATCAATATTTTCAGAAAAGGCGCTTCACAGTATAATATGTTGGTGCTTCAAAATTATTTTTCTTCCTATAGTGTTTGTCTATTGAGTCTACAGAATAGTACTTGGGCTCAATAAGTGGTTTGTTGGGTAAATTTAAAAGGACATCTCAGATAGAATGATCAAGAAGATCCTGTATGCTTATTTAACTGAATGATGTTCCCCTCATCCACTCTAAACACCATGACACACAAAACAGGCAAGCCTCAAGTCCTCTAGTTGCATTTCCCTTTAATCTGGAACTTGGTAACAATGAATAGCCTTAATCAGATACTCATTGAGAACATGCTTATTTACCAATAATCCTATCACTGGCAAATCACTTACAAACTCCTGGGATTCATATCCCTCAGTTTCTATAAGCCATCGCTTCATGAAGAATGCTTAATTAAGTAAAACAGCAGAAAGAAATCTAAACTCCGCACCCAAATTCTTGACATATCTTATACTTTGTAACCTAGAAATGTGACAGAGACAACTCATTAAGAGAAAAATATCTCACTTAGAGGGAATTTTAACTTTATGTCCTGTAAGTTTTGAATTTTGAAACATTTGAATTATAAAATTCAATCACTAGGTTTTTAAAAAAATACCCCTCTTGAAAGTAGTTTATTGCTAATATTAAACAAAAAAAACCCAGTCTTCCTCCTGGGCAATAAGAACTCAACAGGGCAGGGCGGAGGGCGGGGGGAGGGGGGTTTGGGGAGGTGGGAGCAGAACACACCAATAATTCTTACTCCTGTTGTGGTGAAAAGTTCTCATTCCTGATCCAGAGAGAGAAAGGAAACAACCTTTGTCTTGAATTAAATTTTTTGGCAACAGAAATAGGGTTCTCCAAAGCAATGTATATGAAAGCAATGCCTGGGACTTTGAGTGGGATTATGTTGAACATGCATGACACACAAAAGGAAAATGTTCATTACTTACAGATGTACCAAGTTGTGCTTTCTTCCTTTTTTGGAATATCAAACAGAGGGAAGAAGTATGTAGACATGTTATTATAAGCAATGCTGCCTTTCTTCCCCTCTTAAACTAGAATATTCCAGTATTTATTTTGCTATCCATATAACCACAGTTTAGACTAGAGTAAAAATAGAAGCTGTGTGAGCCTAACCTGAAAAGTCCCAAGTGCTGGAGAAGGTCAGTATTAATATATTCTAACTGAAATAATGAGATTCTGTTTCCTGGTGGAGTTTGGCAGGAAAGGGGGAGAAAAAGAGATTTGGAATTTATTTCTAATTCAGAAGTGTTTTGTAAAAACTAGCATAATGGAACAGACTCCAAGTCAAGCACAGGAAGCCAACAAGCTCTGGTTTAGATTTAATAATTCACTCTCAGGGCTTTTCAACTGCTATAATTTTGGGCCCCAAGGCATAGCCACCTACATGGGGGCTGACACGATGCCACAGGAAGCCTATGGGACAGGAAAATGGGAAAGACCTTAGATCCAAAGGGCACACCTTGCCCTTCCAGGCTCTGGCTAAAGCAGGAGGAAGAACGTGCGCCCCACAGCAGTTGATGGATAGAATTTCCAATTGAGCCTGCTGCAGAGGTCTAAGCTAGCACTGAGTTTCAATGCTAATAGGAATATGGGACACTTTACTAGTGGCCAGTAAAGAGAAGCTTTGACTATTGAATAGGTGCCAACTAACAGAAATTGGCACGAGCCCTTTGGGAAGCATGCTGTTAATGGGTTTTAAGGCCTGAAATCTTTTATTCCACCTGACCAGATATTTCTACTCTCAGGAATTATCCTAAATAAATATTCTAAAAACAGGAAAAGTTGGGGTGTTTACTACTGCATTAAAAAAAAAATCACTGAGTATGTCAACTATGCCTCAATTAAAAATAGAAAGATCACTGAGACAACCTGAGTGCCAACTACAGAGGGGTAGCTATGCAAATTATGTATGATACATGAATTTTCTCAAGATAGTCATTAAAAATCATATACCATAGAGCAACAAGGAAAAATGTTTAGGCTACACCTTAAATTTAAAAGGCATATGTTGTTCTAATATTTTCTAATATTACAACTCTAAAAGTTCATATACATTTGAGCAAGCATTGAAAAGAGAATGGAAAATGATGAGAGTGAGTGTGAGGTGGGCTTATGAATGACTTCTTACCTAATTGATAATACTGTTACATTTTTATTTTTTGTTTTTGTGCGTTTGTTTGTTTGTTTGTTTGTTTGTTTGTTTGTTTTTACCACCTGTTGGCAGCTCAGTGCAGCTTAGCTCGCAGTGTTGAGCGAGCTCTTAACCAACTGAGCCACTCGGCCGGACATTACTGTTACATTTTTAAAAACATACATGGTGGTTAAGTGCACACAAAGCACATGACCAATAATGAGTCATGGTCACAAATGACCAAGGACCAGCTTCCAAACAATACAAATGAACTTCTGAAAACAAACTTATTTATTAATTATTTACCAGTTAATACATTCAAACACAGACAGATGAATTATATCAAGAATCTAAAGAAAAATATGGGTGTATAAGTGACATGCATGAAAAAGAAACTTCACACTTCAGAAAAGTGCCACAGAATGACACAATAGTGTTTGGGCCACTCCTGATGCATATTATCTGAAGTCACAAATACAAAGGTCTAGTAAAATGGATATTTAATCACAAGATTCTTGGTTCTAAAATTTCCTCAGTCTAATCACCCATCCAATCACCCATCTCATTAGTGCTACTCTTTTCTCCTGGGCTATTTGAAGGAAGGAAGTCACTCATTGTTAAGGTGAGGCTGTCTGGTTTCTCAGTGAACAAGATGCCTTCCAGCTTAGTTCCCACCTGCAGAGGCTAACACTGGAACTCACTGACAAGCCAGCCAATCCCATAGATGCCCCACACTTCTCCTGGTTTTCAGAGTCCTTCTACTGCTAACCTGTCTGTCTGTAACGAAAGCCTCTCATTCTGCCTCTCCTTTTGCTGATTCCAGAAAACCTTTGGGTTGACACAGTGACTACCTGACCTAGGAGGCCTTTTTCGAAGAAGATATTTGCAGTTGGTTCTTTATACTGGAAGACTGAAAATGTGTCAGCACTTATCCGAATAAAAGAAACAAAGCCAGGCAGAAGGGGATAAATCCAGGGGTGATGAAACCACTGATATCAAAACTGGAGTCAAGCTATTCTGGACTTTTAATACCTAATGCCAAGTCACAGTGGTGGCAGCACCATGTGCCCAAAGGATTACCACTGATATCTACTGTAAAAAAATACCTGATATTTCTTTTTGTTATATTATAGGGATCTATTCTTGACCACACTTTTTAACCAAGTAAAATAAACCATGAGGGCCAACCAGCTTTTAAAGAAATGGTTTCCTTGATGGAAGAACCAGGAAAAGATTTAAAGGTATATAGTCCATGATGAAATCCATCATGGAACCTGCATGAAATTCCCCAAGAAATGGAGCCTCCCCCAGGCTGCACCATGACACCTGGGGCAGGAACATGAGCTCCTACCCAAAAGGCGTGCTTCTTGAGGAGTGTGTATACAGTCACAGGACCTGTGCCATCTCTAAGCAAACGCATTTTATTTATTTTTTGTTTTTTGCAAATGCATTTTAGAAAGTGCTCCTGTTGGTGTGCTCAAGTGCTGTCTTGAGTAATTTATCTGAAGATAACATTTATGGTCTTCCAAAATTAAGAGGAAAAGAGACTTGTGAAGAGTGATATTTTTTCCACCAAAGATAAATATTTTATTGGCTGTGCAAACCGACATGTGGCCAGGGCTTTTGAAAATCCAAAAGGTGACCTAATCCATCCAGCACTGCCTTCTGTTTTTCTACTATACCTCCATCAGAATCTGCATATGAAGACATTCTGACAGTCTGCTGATGGAACTATACACTCCTGTTTTTATGATATGAGGATATGGAGGATGAGGGGAAAGAGGAAACTTTGCAAGATGGTAAAATTACAAGCTCAATTAAAAAATATTTAAAAAGCACTTTTGAGAATATATTTAAAAACAGCATATAGTGCATTATTATTTTTCTGCCCACAAATGAGGGTGACTCATGGTAATTCACTAGTAATAATTAAGTCTCAGTTGGAACACACATTCAAAAGCACCATTTCTTATGTTTTCTAAAACTATAGGAGATAAAGAAAAGCAAATAGTTATGAGTCAAAAACATATCTGACCATAAAGGAATACCTTTTTCCTCCACTAATAAAAGTAGCTGATTCCACCAGTTCTGAAGGAAACCATACTGAAGGCCTCTGTGGTGATTTAGCATCCAAGGGTACTAAATAAAATTTGATGCTGAAAAGGTCCAGCCGAGTGGCTCAGTTGGTTAAGAGCTCACTCAAGGGTATGATCTCTGAGCAACCGGGTCGCCAGTTCGATTCCCAGCCCAAGCTGAGCTGCCGCTGGTAGGATGGCTCAGCTAAAAAAAAAAAAAAAAAAGCCTGTCTTCCAAAATTCGATGCTGATAAACCTAGCACTATTTTCTAAAAAGTCCCCAGGATTTTCAATTCTTTGCAAATTAATGGACCACGCTATTCCTGCAAATGTCTTCTGTAAAACAACCAATGGCAAGGTCTATATAAAAAGCACCCCCTTAGGACCGGCTGAGTGGCTCGTTGGTTAAGAGGTGGCTTTGGAGCCTGAGCTTTGAGCAGCAGGGCTGCCGGTTCGGATCCCACACAGGCCAGTGACACTGTCCTCTACAGCTAAGATGGTGAACAACAGCTCAACTTGGAGCTGGGCTGCTGTGAGGTCTCTGGCGATTGCGTAGGCTGCAGTGGGACTGCAGTGGGCTGCCGTAAGAGGCCGGTGGTGTAAGCTGTCTTCCAATGGTCGGCAACCTGTCTGCCTCAGCCGGGAGGAGCACAATGATCACTATACCAACATGGGCCAGTGAAGCGACCTTCTCCACAACTAGACTGAAGAACAAAAGGACAGCAACTTGTCTGTTCCCCCTCCCCAATCCCCAATGCTGTTCTCTCCCCCAATTCACCCAATAAAATCTTAAAAAAAAAAAAAAGCACCCCCTTAAAAGGATGAAAGCCACCTGGGCTACCTGTTACATCTTTATGTCCCAGAGAGCAGAGTCTTACTGAGAATTAAGAACCATGGAAGCCCAGTCCACATTAACGGTCTCTCACTAGGGTCCTGTCACTTGCTTTTCAAGATGGGACCTGTTTCTTATAGAGTTAACTGCACCAGGCATCCTGGTGCAGGATGTGTCTCTGCCCACAGAGTCGAGTTTATTATTTAATTGGTACAGGATCAACATACAGCATGAAAATAACTGGGTCATGGCCCTCCCGTGTAACGCCCAGTGAAAGCACATCCTCTCCTCACTTGGTCTCAGAATATGTAGGCTGTTACTCCTAACTGCAACTGAACACACCTGCCTTTAAGCCAAGGCTTTGGAACAAAGACATACTTCAACTTTCTTCCTGCAGCTTAACCTTACACACTGCTCAGAGAAGAATAACTTGCTTCTTGCCCCTCCTGCTTTGCAGGCTGAAGAATGTGGCGGAATGACTGCAGCTGCCCGGGTAACCTCTTTGTCATGCAAGCCAGCAGCTCCTCACCTAATAGCCTTTCCTCTGCCTCGGTGCCCTGGCCCACCCTGGCCCACCAGCCACGGACACAATCCCTTCAAGTGGTCACATTGCAGCACAGCCCCCATGGAAACCCATTTGGAACTGTTCAAGCTCATACCAAAGAATAATGTTTTTAATACAGATTGTTCTTTTTAAATCCTTTACAAAAGCAGTTGTAATCAATCGTGCTGGGGGGCTCTGTAAAAAGCTGCCACTCGGAAAGCGCCAATATTGATTCTTTTCCCTTTCACAGCTTTTAAGAAAACAATCCCACGCTAAGAAACCATAATCAATTTCTCTAGATTTTGTTAACATAAACAGTATCTAAATTAAAATATATTACTTAAATTAAAAGCATAGCAGGTATAAGAAATCCACCCATTATCCTGCCTTTTATTCAAGGGGCATGTTCGCTTTTAAAAGTCAGTTGAATAAATGCAATCATTATTAATATACTGATTAAACCTCGGCAACTCTTGTAAGAGTTGTTTAGCAAGTGACTGAAAGATTAAAGGGAAATCTGTCTTCATTTGAGATCTGGCATTTCCCATTCTTCATTTGCAAGATAACATACTATTTAAAACTCTGTGCCTATTCTTAGAGAAAACTATCAATTCTAAGCCTGTGTTTATAGGCAGTCATGATTCCAAGTGGTCACATCCTGACAGAACTTCCAAATGCAGTACCAGAATATTTTAAATCTTTTCACAGGAATTATGGTAGATATAATATTCTGTTAAATTCACTTTTCTACAATAGGCATTTTAGAAACTCAAGCATTTCAAAAGACAAAAAGTAAATATTTAAAGCTACAATGTATAGACAGTGCCATTTGGGATTTTCATTTAAAAATTGTATTAAAAGCCCTCACCAACATCAAGAGCCAATTTCCAGATTAGACATTAAGGAAAAGTATAATTTAATGTAACATCTGTTATCTGTAC
Source organism: Aselliscus stoliczkanus (assembly GCA_033961575.1). Classification (NCBI taxonomy): domain Eukaryota; kingdom Metazoa; phylum Chordata; class Mammalia; order Chiroptera; family Hipposideridae; genus Aselliscus; species Aselliscus stoliczkanus. The sequence continues at coordinate 35,314,288 of CM066731.1, forward strand.
TTCTGTTTAGAAGAAAAAAACCCCGAAGATTTTATGAAAAATGCCATATAGAAAACGAATACAGAGCTGCACTCTAAGCAGACTGACAGACAGCCCATAATACTTCGTGTCAGCGTGGCACTTACCACGTGAATGAAATTAGATCTGAACAAATCCAAACAGCTGTCAAAAAAAGCAGTAAACCAAGAAAACTTAACTGCCATTTGATTTGCTTCCAAATAAGAGTAATTTCAATTTCAAGGCAGTGAGCTACAATTTCTGTGGCAAGCATCTGATACTCAATTCAAGGTTTCACATTCCTGGCATCCAACAACCACAGGAGTTTACTGAAGGGATGGGTATACAATTTGCAATTTATTAGTTGAGAAGTTTAACTCCCTCTCCACACCCACCCCAACCCCTCAAATTAGAGCAGTCCCCTGCTTTTTCACCACACTAAAGAAGCAAGAGCTGCGAGTTCTGTAAAACTCCTTAACACTGGCTGATCAAGGGCCTAAACCTTTGTCAAGCCCTACCTCCTGCGGCTGTCACACAAGGAGGATTTCACAGCTTCACTGGCCCGGGCAGCCTTTTTATCCCCAGTAAGTTATTTTAAGCAACTTTTCTCCAGCAAACAAATCTCTGGCCTTCCTCTCTTCCATTATAAAATTGCTGCAGCACAAAACAATTAAGCACTGAAACCAGAATCAGCCTGGTCAACTAATTTCAATCCCATCCTTCTATTTGAATGCTCCAGAGCAAGGCTGTCCAATAAAATTTACTATGATGACAGAATGTTCCATATGTGCCTTGCCCAAAATGGTAGCCACTAGCCATAAAGAGGTGGCTACTGAGCAGCTGAAGTGTGGCTAGTGCAACACTGAATTTTTTAATTTATTTACTTTTAATCAACTTAAATTCAAATAGTCACATGTGGCTAGTGCCTACTGTATTAGTAGTTATAGAGGGAATTTTAAAACAGCTGTTGGAAGCCTAGATGAAAGCCCTCTAACTGCTGCTGGGCTAAGCTGCTACATCGTTAAATGCTCTCTCTTTAAACAATAACCTCACACTGGTAAAAATCAGTGTCTGACGACACAATTGCCTTTTTCATCATAACTCTCCCTTGGCACTATATACCTGTCAGGAAAATTAAGGATTAAATCTAACTAAGTCATTTAATAACTATTTATCAAACACCTGCTATGTGCCAAAATGTCCTATCATTTGTTTAAAAATAAAACAGCAAGACTTGTGAATGGAGAAACAAAATGTGGTACAGCGAACAATGGAATATTATTCAGGGATAAAACGAAATGAGCTATCAAGCCACCAAAAGACACGAAGGCAATTTAAATGCATATTAGTAAGTAAAAGAAGTCAGTCTGAAAATGTGACATAATGTATGATTTCAACTATATGACGTTCTAGAAATGGCAAACCTATGGAGACAGTGAAAAGGTCAGTGGTTGCCAGGGGCTCAGGGGGAAGGAGAGAGGGATGAATAAGTGAAGAAGAAGGGATTTTTAGGGCAATGAAACTATCCTCTATGAAACTGTAATGATAGATACATGACATTATGCATTTGTCAACCCCCATAGAACTGTACAACATAAAATGTGAACTTCAATGTAAATTATGAACTATAGCTAATAACAATGTACCAATATTGGTTTGTTAATTGCAGTATATACAAATGTACACAATAATAAAATATGTACACAATAAGGGCAAGGGGGAGGCTAGAGGAGTACATAGAGCTCTATATATTATCTATTCAATTATTCTATAAATCTTAAAGTGTACCTACTAATGATGGTGATGATGATAATAATAATTAACTATCATGAAATCCAAATGTCCGAAGAACTAAGGCCTGCCCAAAATTCTGCCCTGAGCTATGCTCCCTATTTGAGTGATAACAGGTTTTTGGCAAGCCAGCACACAAGAGATGGTTCCCAGTTGCTAACAATGTGTATACCTGGCTGCCTCAGTACAAATGGCATCACACTCAGTTAGCTTCCCCAAATAAATAAGACATTTGTGGATTCCTAGAAGTCATAAGTGGTCCATTCACAGTGGTGAGAGGGTTATGAATTCTCATTCATAACCTTCTTGCCTATACTGTTGCATCAAGCAAGAAAGGAGACAGCAAACAGGCAAATGCCGTCTTCTCTTGGGAAAATGGCTCATTTGTCTATACGCATTAAATAAAGAGTTGCACCATTGTTCCTCCACTTAGGTGTCACAATCATCTGCGTATTCTCTGATGCACAATAAAATGCAGAGGATTAAAAGAGAAAACTAAAAAGAGACATTCTTGGAACAACTGGGAAATCTGAACATGGACTGGATATTAGAAAATATTCTAGAATCATCATTAACTTTCTTATATAAGATAATATCCTTACTCATAGGGGATGCATGCCAAAGTATCCAGGGAGAAAGTGTCTCAATGACAAAAATTTACTTTCAATAGTATAACCCCCAAAAACCTATATATAAGAGAGAATAAAGCAAATATGGCAGGATACTACCAATTATTGAATTTAGGGGGAAGAGACTGTCCCACCTGACACACAAAGACAGGAGCAGACCATTTTTATGTGTGTGGCCTTAATGGAATTCATGTATGTATTCAAAAGACTAAAAAAAGGACTGGAGGTAAAAATTACAGGCTATCAGTGGCTCAAATATTACCACCAGGAAAACAAATCTTGAGTTATGGGAAAGTTATTAAACTGCTGTGTCAAGAGAATGACATTCAGAACTTCATTCCTATCTCCATCCTTACCAACTCCTTAATTTAATTAAAAGTAATTGGTAGTAGGATCAAACCCTAAATTATTAATGTATTATATATTAAACATTAAAAGGGTAACTTGAAAATTCAAGCTTATGATTTGTGTACTTTTCTAATTGTATTATATTCCAATAAAATGTTGACTAAAACACACATAAAGAGAGTAACTTAAGCATAGAGAACAAATTCTTGTCCCAGGTTACAGCATTCTCTTTAACACAGGTTTGCATTTACAAGATTTCTAGCAGGTGGATCATGTGCTTCTTTTTTAGGCAGACCTGTATGTCTGAGCACTAAAGTAAAAGAGATGTCAACACTCAGACATCTTTAGCAGGCTTTGCCTCTTATGGGAGCAAAGCAAATCCCCACACCTTTTGTGAAGGAGAAAGCCTTCGATTTCTAGTTGTTTAGAACATGCATGAAATGGAATAATTTTTTCATGCTTCTTGTGCTTTCCAAGAGAAGTAAAGCATAACATAAAGATGGGAGGTATTAAATGTCTTTCTCACAGAAAAACAGATGAAACCTTCCAAAGAAAGCTGTCAGATGACTATGCAGGTGTGATTCTGATCACAACAGTGCAGGATCCTACAGATGGTGCATGAAGGCCTGGCTTTGTTGCTTTTCAGCTAATGGAGATTTTGTACCTGGTAATCACAGATAACCACTCTTAGCTGGTTGTTGCTTGGAAGGAAAGGGCTGTTGCTTTTGCAGGGGCAATTATGATTTAAATTCTGAATAGCCAAATGGCAGTTCTACATGAAGTCTTCATGGGACAGTTGCTGTATATACTTGAATTCAGGTAAACTGCAGGTAGGCTGATAAAGCTGACAAATTGTAGTAACAATGATTTCATTTCTCTTGACCCCAAATTCCCAAGTGCAGACTCCAGATCTCCTGGTGGTTCAGCTACCAATCAGGGTCTTCCTCTGAAGACCCAAACTGTTTCCAGCCTTGCCAACCCCCGCAGGGAGGCTCGAGACTTGAGAGACTCCATAATCTAAAGATGCTGGCCACTATGGATCCACTTAAGTCAAGAGTTGTGCAGGGTGCTAAGACCACAAAGCTGAAGATAAGTTGACACTAGCTAGGCAGAGGGGAAGAATAGTGGAGGGCAGGGAGAGAACAGGGGAAATTAGGCACAGGGAAATGTCTGCAATTCTGGAAGCAGGACAGCATGGGAACTCACAGTGGAGGGGAGAGAGTGTGTCCAGGAACAGGAATGACAGCGTGAGATGAGGCTGTGAAAGATCTAGAAGAACTAGGGAATTTATATTTATTCTGTAAACAAATGAGGGACTTCAAGGAGATGTCCAAATTTGTGTTTTTTGAAAGATCAGGCTGGGTGCAATATAGATCAGGGGTCGGCAAACTTTTGAGACAGAAGAGCCGCCATGGTCGGCAAACTGCGGCTCGCAAGCCACATGCAGTTCTTTGGGTACGTACATGTGGCTCTGAAGTAAAATTGAAAATGAAAATAAAACTATCATAGTTTCATTTATAAAATGTTTCAAGGATATTATTCACATAATGGTGATTATGTGAAAATATATTTTTGGCTCTCGAATAATTTTTAAATTGTTGTGAGGGACAGGATTGGCTCTTGTAGGGGTCGGCAAACTTTTGAGACGGAACATACCCAAAGAGCCACATGTGGCTCATGAGCCACGGTTTACTGACCCCTGGTATAGATGATGGATTAGAGGGGCTGGACTGGATCATGGTGATGAGTCAAATTATGGGAGTAATTATGTAAGAAGTGTAAGGTAGAGGGGTTTAAAAGGAGAGGATGGAGGGCCGGCCGAGTGGCGCGGTGGTTAAGCGTTGGCTTGGGAAGCCAGCCACCCCGGTTCAGGTCCCACATATGAGGGCCAGTGACACTGCCCTCAAAAAAAAAAAAAGGAGAGGATAAAACGGTATTGATGTGGGTAAAATCTCCCGGGCCTGCCAACTGATTGAATAAAATATGAGTCAGAGGATATAATGATTAGTTTGAAATGATACCAGTAGCTGCTGTCCACACAGAGCATTTACTTCCCAAACAATCCCAACACCCAACAAGGCAGGTTTTATTCCCATTTACAACTAGAACCTGAGCCTTATCAATCACATGGTTTGCCCAGCATCACCTGAATATTAAGTCTAACATTCAAGATTCCAATTTGGTCCTTCACTGACTCAGGAATATTGAAGAAGCAGATATGGGCTCAAACAGCAAGTCGTGCTGAGGCTGTCTGGGGAATGAGCAAGCAGGACATGCTAGCAGGAATTACTAAAGTTAGATCAGAAATGACATGGATAGATGATCGTTTCTTCCACTTATGTTGAATGATTGGATTCTCGTGGTTCTTTTGGTCACTTGTGGAGATGTCAAGCCACATGGTAGTTGGGAGATGTGGTGAAGAGAATCCAACCTAAAGTCAATGTTCCTGGACTGAAACTCAGGTTCAGCTTCCTTATCTGTAAGATGAGAAAACAGGAATGCCAATTTCCTAGTTTCAAGGGAAGAATAAAGAGATGCAGTGTGTGAAATAGCTAGTGAAACTGTAAAACAAAACCCCAACCCAAATGATTATTTATATTTATTTAGGTACCTAAAAGAGCAAATGCATTTCAACAGGTACCATGTTGAAAAAGTGACTGACTGTTCCTTAAACTCAAACCACCTCCAGGGAGGTCACACAGCTTTGTTCGTCTGGTCACAACCAAGCCAAGTGGTCACAATCATCTGGCGAACCCTGGCATGAACCAAACAAAATGAACAAACAAAAGAAGTTAATTAGGACTGAAAAATAAATGAAGAAAGGAACTGTAACTAAACCTAAACCTAACTCCACCTTCATAGAAACCTATTGAAATAAGGAGTTCCTCACTAGGTTAGGAAGTGTTGAATTAATGTACATAATGACTTATATTAGTTGACCATTTGACAGTAAACACAGATAACACAATGGCGACCCCACAGTATGGGCAGAGCTGAGACATCTTCTAGAAATTGTGGGATATATTTCTGGCTTGTGGCTCAGATTTCAATAATTACCTAACAGGGGACAGAACATACCTCTACTGTTTTTATAAAATTAGGTTAAATAGCACAGGATACCAGGAAATGATGTCTACTCATCCCAGGAGGGCATAAATATCCAGTCAACTTTTAAACTCCAAAGAGCCTGTTTCCCCAGGCCACAGTCACCTCTCCCACGCACACCACCCAAGATGCCCAGTCACTAGACCCGTTTCACTAGGGAGTTCAAACATGACACAGAACGCCTCCACAGAAGACTGAAGCACAAAGCTGTAGTCATTATCACTGGCTGGACTCATTGGTCCCCAGTAGGTGGCCAGACATGTTTCAAAGCCCAGAAAATGTTTTCATGTGAAAGATTTTAGGTATTAACCATCTTCCCCTTTAATATGAACAAACATTTCATCAGAGGCTCAGGAGTTGAAGACTATTAAGAAAATGATTTGTTCCACAGCACCTCCTGTGGGGTCACTACTTATTGTCCCAGGCTCCCTGCCCTGGGACAGGCAGTAATAACACACAATGAGGCCACCAAGGTGGACCCAGGAAACAGAATTTGGTCACAAAACTACCTGAGCAAAGCTCTGGTGGCTTTTAATATAAGGATAAACAAACCCCAACTTACCTTCCTCACAACACTCCCCTACTGAGAAAGTCAACCCTTCAATTTACTTGTCCTGAGCCAAGACCTTTCCAGAAGGAAAAGTCTACCTATGCAATTATAATAAATGCCTCTGGCAACTTGATAGAGCCAAGATCCAAAAGTGCTAATGATGTTATTATCTCTCCCTCAGGGTTCCAAAAGCCACCAAACTGACAAAGATGAAGGTTTATGAAACAGGAAATGTTGAAGGTACTGCCTTCAGGATTTTTTTATTATTTGTGACAGTTCTAGTCTGTGGTCAGCTAGGTTTTCTTCCAGTTAACACAGATTTGTTATTGGGCACTGTGCTGTCCTCTGAGGTGATCACCAATGAACAAAAAATTAGAAAACGAAGTGCGTTCTTTGCTAGCAGACCAAGCACATTACTGGTGAAACCATCAAATTCCGAACTACATACAATATTAGGTTTAATGATAAAATTGCCATTTTGGAGGTCAAAAATATTAGAATTTTGTATGGTTTAGTCTACATAGAATTTGCATTTTTTATTGCTTTGTTTCTATTCTCAAGTCAAGCAGAGTAATATCCGGTCACCATGGCCAATAAGCCTGCATGATCTCATCCAACCTACCCAAACATACAAACTTATTCCCACCCCAGGGCCTTTGCAGCAGCTCTTCATCTGCCTAAAACTCTTCCCTCAAGCTTCTGTGTGGTCAATTCCTTCTCATTTGAAAAGAAAGAGTACACATTTTTCCTTTTGAAGACCTCCTCACAAAGGTCTTTCCTAACTATTTTACCCATCACTCTCCATCCCAGCACAGTCCAACAGAAATATAATGTGAACCACATATGCAACTTTAAATAATTTTAAATTTTCTAGTAGTCAAAGAAATTTTAAGTTAAATTCATTTTTTTTTTTTTTTGAGGGCAGTGTCACTGGCCCTCATATGTGGGACCTGAACCGGGGCCGCTGGCCTCCAAGCCAGTGCTTAACCACCACACCACTCGTCCGGCCCGGCTTTTTAAAAGTTGTGGTAAAACATACATAAATTTTACAATTTTAACCGTTTTTCGTTGTACAATTCAGTGGCATTAAGTACATTCATATTGTTGTGTAGCCATTAGCACCATCCACCTCGACATTTTTCATCATCCCAAAGTGAAACTCTGTAGCTACCAGTCCCAGTAACCACCATTCTACTTTCTGTGTCTATGAATTCGACTATTCCTCTTATAACTGGAATCATACAATATTTGTCCTTGCGTGCCTAGCTTATTTCACTTAGCATTCCTTTAATACAATTTATGTAATCAAATATGTAGAAAAATTTTAAGATGTAACAATGTAAAAATTATTCATAATTTTCTTTTCATATTAAGTATTTGAATTCCACCATGTATTTTACACTTACAGTACTTCTCAATTTGGATTGTCCACATTTCAAGTGGCTATCTAGTGGCTACCATAGGAGACAGCACAGGTTTATTACATTACCTGGTTTTATTTTTTTCATTTACCTGTCTGTAGCTGAAATTATTTTTTTTCTTTATATGTCTATATGCTTTTCTGATTCCCCTCAGCAGTACATAAGTTCCATATGGGCAAGGGCCTATGTCTGTTTGTTTTTTTTTCCTTTCTGCTCTAAGCTAGCATATACTAAATGGAATATAATCATATGAATATATCTAGACAAATGTCTTTAGAGCTACGCTTTTACAAATGGAAGAATCTATCTCCAAAGTATCACTGAGATCCTCTAATATCTGGAGTTGCAACATCATTGGAGACTACTAGTAGTCATTATCTTTACATGAAGACTGGGTGGTAGCATGGGATAGTGGTTAAGAGCCTAGGACCAGACTTGCTTGGCTCTGCTACTTACCAGATGTGGGGTCTCTCTGAATCTCAGGTTCCTCATCTATGAAATGGGGATGGTAGTAATTGCTCACAGACTGAGCGTTAAATCAGTTAATATTTGTAAAGCACTTTTTTTATTTTTTTACCTTTTTCACCACTGAGCGCTGGCTCTTTTGTATACCTGTAGCACATAAGGGCCACAGCAGAAATGAAAGGATGGAGGTAGTGTCACCTACAGCGGGACCCAGATCACTGGTGATTGCACATTTTTTGTTAATTTATAAAAATTTTATTCCTACCTCCCTAATCCCTCCTCCTTTGGCAACCATCAACTTGTTCTCTGCATCTATGGCTTGGTTTCTGCTTTGTTTTGCTTATTCATTTGAATTTTTCATTCTTTGAGTCTATATATAAGTAAAATCATATTTTGTAGCATTTGTCTTTCTCTGTGTGACTTATTTTACTTAGCATAATACCCTGCAGGTCCATCCATGTTGTCACCAGTGGTAAAATTTCCTTCTTTTTTATTGCTGAATATATACCACCGTGTGTGTGTGTGTGTGTGTGTGTGTGTGTGTGTGTGTGTGTGTGTGTCTTCTTTATCCATCCATTGATGGACACCTAGTTTGCTTCTATATGTAAAGTACTTTGAACAGTGCCTGGCAGACAAATAAGCACTTGATGTGTGTTAGGTCAAAATCATGCTAATAATATGTCTAGCTACTGCCATTGCAGGACCGACTTTGCACTGCTTCGGGTGTCTTTTTTCTTTGTATAGTCCATCTGTACAATAGTGCCAGGATTACTTTGCCACAGGGCACACATGCTCACACACTCCCCTGCTTACAGCACTAACAGACCCCCAGTGTCCCCGGAAGCCAGTCTACATTCTCCAGCAGGGTGAGCTAGAGGCAGGGAGCACAGTGGGAGGGGGCGGGATTCCAGATTCAAACGGAGTGGTCTTTGATTGAGAACACATTCAACTTCCCATGCCTCAGTTGAAAACTTTAATGAGTTAATATGTGCCAAGCACTTTTTATAGTACCTGGCATATAGCAAACAAACAATAAATATTACCTATTATTATTACAGGGCCCTCCACAACTGGATTCAAACCTTTATAGCTTCATTTCATTTAGCAAGTATTTAAGCGTCTACTAAGTACAGGGTGCTGTGTCTATGGCGCTCTTCCTCTCATGGGAGCTCACAGGGTAGGAGAAAGATAACAGCCAGTTGTAATCCAGGGGGAGATGGTCTGCTAAGGGTAGTACACTGTACAAGGGAACCTAATCCAGTCCAGGGGTCGGGGCCAGGTAGAGGGGTTCGTGGAGGAAAGGGTATCTAGGCTGAAGCTCTCAGGAAGAGGGCAGAGAAAGCATGAACATTCTACCATTCTTACCCAAGCACCAGCCATATGAACTTCTCACCCTTCCTGATCACGACTTTTCATTACTCTTTATGCCTCTTATTTATATTACACTCTGACTTACGTCTGCCTACCCCAAACAGATGAAGAGCTCCCCTAGTCACCTGTTTTTCTACCAAGCACCTAAAATGTTCAACAAATGCTTGTTTATTTATTTATTTAGTTAATTTTTTCCTCTTTATTTTTTTAAAAATAAGTGTTTTATTTTTAATTACAGCTGACATATAATATTATATTATTGGGTTGTCGGAAAATTCATGATGTATTTTTTCTGTTTCTCGTTGCAAAAATCCATCATGACTTTTCCGACAACCCAATAGTTTCAGGTGTGCAATATAGTGATTAGACATTTATATAAGTTACAAAGTGATAACCTCGATAAATCTAGTACCCATCTGATACAATACATAGTTATTACAATATTATTAACTATATTCCTTATGCTATAGCCTATATCCCTATGACTATTTTGTACCTACCAATTTGTACTTCTTAATCCCACTCCTTTTTCACGCCCCCAACGCTCCTCCCAGCTGGCAACCATCAAAATGTTTTCTGTTTCTATGAGCTTGTTCTGTTTTGTTTGTTTGTTTTGTTCTTTAGATTCCACATGCAAGTGAAAAACCATATGGCATGTTTCACCTACTCCACTCAGCACTATACACTCTACGTCTGTCCATGTTGTTACAGATGGCAAGATTTCATTATTTTTTATGGATGAGTAATTTTCCACTGCATATCTATACCATCTTCTCTTTATCCATTCATCCGTTGATGGACACCCAGGTTGCCTCTATTATCTTGGTTATTGTAAATAATGCTGCAATGAAGATATTGATGCACATATCTCTTGAAAGTAGTATTTTGAGTTTCTTCGGAAAAATACACAGAAGTATGATTACTGGGTTCTTCGTTGTCTCTTGTTATAGACTTTGTTTTAAAGTCTATTTTGTCTTGTGTAAGTATTGCTGCCCCAACTTTTTCTTAATTTCCATTTTCATGAAATATCTTTTTCCCATCCCTTTACTTTCAGCCTGTGTGTGTCTTTTGATCTAAAGTAAGTCTCTTATAGGCAGCATACGTAAGAGTTCTGTTTTCTTATCCATTCAGCCACCCTATGATTGGAACATTTAATCCATTTACATTGAAAGTGATTGTTGATAGATATGTAGTTATTGCAATTTTATTTTTCACATTTTTTATCTTTCTTTTTTTCTTCTTCTTCTAAAAGAAATCCCTCTAACATTTCTTGTACTACTGGTTTGGTGGTGAACTTCTTTAGCTTTTTCTTGTCTGGGAAGCTCTTTATCTCTCCTTTGATTCTAATTGATAGCTTTGCTGGGTAAAGTAATCTTGTTTGTAGTTCCTTGGTTTCCATCACTTTGAATATTTCACACCAAAACCTCTGGCCTGCAAAGTTTCTATTGAGAAATTAGCTGACAGTCTTATGAGAGCTCTCTTGTAGATAACTAAGTGCTTTTCTCTTGCTGCTTTTAAGACTCTCTGTCTGTAACCCTTGGCATTTTGGGTGTCATCTTGTTTGGGACTCTCCTCACTTCCTGGGCTTGTATGTCTATTTCCTTCACCAGGTTAGGAAAATTTTCTGTCATTAGTGCTTCAAATAGGTTTTCAATTCCTTGCTCTGTCTCTTCTCCTTCTCCCCTATGATGCAAATGTTGCTATGCTCGATGTTGTCCCAGAGGCCCCTTAAACTACCTTCATTTTTGGGGGCTCTTTTTACTTTTTGCTATGTGATTGGGCGTTTTCTGGTACCTTAACTTCTAAAGCATTGATTAAATCTTCTGCTTCATCTAATCTACTGCTGATACATTCTTTATTTCAGTTATTGTAGTTTTCATTTCTGCCTTGTTCTATTTTGTTTTTGACCTCCATTTTTGTTTCCTATCTCTTTGTGAAAGTTCTCATTGAGTTCATCAACTCTTTTCCTAAGTTCACTGAGCATCCATATAAAGACTGGTTTGAACTCTGCATCTGGTAGACTGTTTGTCTCCATATTGTTTAGTTATTTTTCTGAAGCTTTGTTTTTCTGAAGCTCTGTGATTTGGGACATGTTTCTTTGTCTCTTCATTTTGGCTGCCTCCCTGTATTTCTTCCCCTTTATTAGGTAGGGCTGCTATGTCTCCCGGTCTTAGTAGAGTGGCTATATGTAGTGGCTGTTCTGTGGGGCCCAGTGGTGCAGTCTCCCTGGTTACCTGAGCCAGGTGCTCCAGGTGTGTTCCTTGTATGGGTGGTGTGTGCTGTCCTGTTGTAGTTAAGCCTTGGTTGCTGCTTGCACTAAGTGGGATGGATTGACGTCAGACTGACTGGTTGCAGGGACTGGCCATGACTGTGATGGAGGAGCTTTTGTGCAGGGGCTGAACCTACGGAGCAGGATTTACTTTAGGAGGGGTCAAGTGCCTTCCAGTCTGCCCTTTGGATGTATTACCCTTGGAAGCATGCCAGCTCTAGGGCCTCCTGAGAGGTCCTGCTGCATAGTCTGTGCCCTGTTTGGGGCCAAATGGCATTAGCCATAAGGCAATCCACAGATGGCTGCCGCATGTGCTGGGTATGGAGGTGTCTGACAGAGGCTAAGGCACCTCGAACCAAGGCCAGCTGCCACTAGTGCCAGGCTTGAGGCTGCTCAGCAAGAGGTATGGGGCACGTTGAGGCCAGATACTTGTTTGTGTTCTGTGAACTTTGAGAGGTTTTAGGGAAGTCTTAAGCATGAGCCAAGACAGGCCGTTTATATGGAAAAGCCACTAGAAGTGGCTTAGGTAGGCTCAAAAGTTGAGTGGAGCTGGGTCTGAGGGAATCATCAGGGCAAGGCAAACAGTGTTAGCCAGGCTAATGGTGACTCAGGTACAGCAGCTGCTTGGGTCTGTACTCTGGGAGGGGGTGGGCTCAACAAAGAAACAATGGTTTCTGCTAGCACTTCTGTATGAGAGAAAGCTGCCCCTCCAGCCCTCTCACTAAAGCCAGACAATTCAGTTTCATCCCACAAATCTCTGGTGCTTTTTGAGCTGCTGCCCCAGTGCTGGAACCCAGATTGAGTGAGTCCATCTGTGAGTAAGTCTATACGTGGGCCCTTTAAGAGGAACACCTTGAACTCCAACTGCTCTCTGTCTCACTCAGCCACAATCTCTGCTGGCTTTCACAACCAGAAGTTATGGGGACATTTCTTCCCAGCTCTGGAGCCTGGGCTGGGGTTCCTGGTACGGGGCTGGGACCCCTTGCTCCCCCGAGGGACCCTCCACAGCTGAGATCTCTCTCCCGATTTTTAAAAGTAACACGTAGGTTTGGGACCAGCCCATTCTGCATCTTCACCCCTCCTGTCAGTTTCAAGATGGCTTCTTCTGTATGTTCTTAATTGTAGGTCTTTGGTTCAACTAGACTTTAGGCGATTCTCAGTGATGGTTACTCTGTAGTTTAGCTGTAATTATGATATGGTTGTAAAAGGAGGCAAGCACAGCATTAATCTACTCTTGCCATCTTGACTGGAAATCAGAGGTTTTTCAGTATGCGTTTGTTGAATGAATTCACTTTTCCCCTAATTTCCCTTATAACTAAAGACCCACATTTCCAAAATGGCAGCCTGAGCAATGTTCCTAGATCAGGACTGTACTATCCAACTCCTGGCTTCAGCAGACCCATGCTTAATTTACAGAATCTGACCAGTTCACATTCCACAAACTTGCAGATACAAGAAAAGATGGCATTAACTCAATCTCTGTGGTATTTATTTCCACCTATGAATCAAGAGCTCCAACCAAGAGTTCCACATCCAGGTTTTTCATTAGGCAAGTCATTGAACCGTTCTGACCCACATACATAACTCCTCCAGCTAATACAGACAGAGTGTCAGGGTTCTATCACCAAGGACCAATAAGACCATTTTAGCAACTGGACAGTTGTTTAGTATCTATGACAGGTTTGGGTTACGTTTTAAAGATAGATTGTGAAAAATTCAAGCTACTCCCCGCTTTTGTTTCAACCAACTTTTTGAGTTGGCTAACAATTTTATTCGTTATAGTTAACATTTCATTTTCCACCCCCACAAGATGTGCTCTTTCAACACAAGATGTGCCAAGAGTAATTAAAAACTTCTGAGGAAAACAGGAAAAACCCACAGGCTTCACAGCAGACAGAGGGTTTACTTGGCTTCTACCTCGTATAACTTTGTAAGACAAAGAAAATAAAATGGAGATTATTCTCCTTTATTGATTCTAAAACACAGAATAAGCTTTTCTGGCATATAAGAAAAAGTCATAATTAGGCCTCTATAAACAAGCAGTGGGAGGGCCGGCCGAGTGGTTCAATGGTTAAGCACTGGCTTGGGAAGCCAGCAGCCCCGGTTCGGGTCCCACACATGAGGGCCAGTGACACTGCCCTCAAAAAAAAAAAAAAAAATCATGCAGTGGGAAAAACTATGGACTTTAAAGTGTGTGGTAGACCTGGGTTCAAGTGACAGCTTTTAAAAAAATGAAGATTAAAGAGCTATCTTCCACAGTAGTTATAATGACCACCTGCATATAAGTGTCTAACAGTACCTGGCACATAGTAGGTATTCAAGAGATGTTACTCCCATTCCACTTCTCAGAATACAGGTGGGTAATGAGGCTTTTATGGTAAAAATAAGTTTAGGAAAATGTATCTATGATAACTAAGTTATGCTTGTGTATATTCAGTCAGATTCAAGATGGCAGAACATTCCAAAACTTAGGACTTTTACAATAAGATACCATTTTCTCTTCAAACTGCAATTGAGAAATGAGAACTCTTCCCTGATTTCTTAAAGTCAGACTTTGATGACATTTGATAGAAGTTGTTATAGCCATGAGATCTTACTAATAAGTTTCACTTGTGTAAACTTTAGAAAATAAACATATACTTGAACAACCACACGAAAACACATACAGACACACACATATACCCTCTTGAAATACAAACGCTCACAGTGGGATTAAAGTGTGAAAATAATTCACATGCTAGGAAGGAATGATTACCAAAAAAATACTGCCAATCTCAGGGAAACTAAGAACAATCCACAAAAATATTTTTTGACATGGTATATATATGCACATTAGTTGTGTTTCACATAAAACTAATAAGAACAATAGTTACTGTAAGAGTTTCTTTAGGCATGTAAAGTATGACCAATTTAAGTCTGTTATGGTTCACATTTCTTTTTTTTCCCGGGAAATGTTGTGAGTAGAATGCTTGAAAACCCTTCTACAATATTCCTTATTCTAATGAATTAGCTGTTGCTTTTGCTTCCAGAACTGTAATACTATTAATGGGTTACTATTAATGGTTTTATAACTCCATTTAAGAGCATTAATAATCAAGAACTATTTAAATAATCAAGAAAT
Source organism: Aselliscus stoliczkanus (assembly GCA_033961575.1). Taxonomy (NCBI): domain Eukaryota; kingdom Metazoa; phylum Chordata; class Mammalia; order Chiroptera; family Hipposideridae; genus Aselliscus; species Aselliscus stoliczkanus. The sequence continues at coordinate 35,329,355 of CM066731.1, forward strand.
ATTTAAAGTCCATGAGAGAATTTAAGTGTTTGAGTTCCTTAATTTACCAAAGTCGACTCTGATGTTCCTACATGAAATATGATTTTAAATTAAAATTAAGTATTCTTTAAAAGAAGCATCTAAGAAGCCCACAATAAAGTCAGCAAATATAATATGACCATGATATTCCTGATAAAACATCAGCTATTTCATTCTGTGGCTTTATGTCTTTGACACACTTTCACATCATCCAGTAAAGGTGACGACTCACTGCACCCATGTGAGGTAGATCAGGCAGTGGGCACCATGGACATCAAAAAGGATGTGAGTCCTACCCAAGACCACACAGCTAACAAGTGGCATAAGGGGCAGGAAAGAAGGAGGACTCAAGCCCAGGTCTTGCAGGTGGCATGCCCCCTGTATTTTTCACTAACAGTATGAACTGGGTGACAAAAACTCAGGTATTTCAACTTCAGCTCTACAACCCCAAGATCACTGATTCCTCAATGATTCATCCCTGAGCCCTTCACCTCCCACCCCCAGAAGAAACATCATTACATTCCAAATGTCTCCAAATTTTTCATGGCAGTTTCTACACAGCCTTTCCAATCAGACCTTTCTAGCGCTTGCAGAAGGAAATGCACTTTCTCAATCTATGTGTGATGTAGGTAAGACTGGTATCAAGGAAAATTGAGACACAGCCACAAGGCAGCAACATTCTTAAGTCTATAGTTATAGGAGAAATTACTGCTGGTGTCCCCAGTGTTCAATTTTCTGCCCCCTCTTCCCACCTTGTCCCTACCCTAATACACAAGACTACATGTGTATACAGTATTAGGGTTTATATATGTTAAATGCTATTTATCCAAAACCCTATTAAACTGAGACTCAACCTAAATTCATTTCTTCAGCACAGAGAAACAATAAAGATTCTTTTCAGTACAATGATCCTATAAGACCCTGAGATATTTTCTGAATCAAAGATTAAGTCAGATTGAGGGTGGTTTCAGCAACAAGTGTGATTTATCAGGACCGCATTGTACTCCCTTATAAAATGAAAGATTGGACTTGAATATCTCTAATAAAGCTTTCACCTCTAGAAAAAGTTCTGAGAATATTTAAAAAATTGATAATTAACAAACAGCAAACATACTCATTTAACCAGGCTAATACTAAACAGAAATCTCATTTCTAAAATACACTTCAGAAATAAGATCCTAGTGTATTAATGCATAATATTCATTCATATAACAATTCATTAATATAATATTCATTTATAATACCCTGTAACTGAGATACTTGATACATTTCATGCCTTTAATGTACATTGTTTAATGCATTGTGATTTTCCTGAAAATTACTTTCCTTTCCTCAATGCATAATTAAAATAAAAAAAAATACACCTGGGCAGAAAAGGATATCCCATTGCTAACTTGTCAAAGATTATGAAGCAGAGTGAAGAGTGTACAAAAGAATAACTAAAATGCAACAGCAAACAATTAAGTCCTTTTTCTAAAGGATCAAAAAGTTCAACTGTCAAAACAATGAGCAAGGAGCTTTTTCAAAGCACTGGCAGGGCTGACTTCATCACTTATCTACAGGAGATAATGAAACTTGTAAGATGAAACATAGGGAAAAAATCTAGAACCTTTTTTTTTTTAAATCTAGAATCTTGAGGCATTTCCTTGCAAAGTTTTATTTCAGGTTAGATACTCAAAAGGCCAGAGGTGTGTAAGGGAAACATCTTAGGTACCTTCACCAATCAGAGAGAACTGTTCAGGCTTTCACTTTAGGATCCTTACAAAAGAAGCCCCATTAATTAGAGGCCCCTTACCTCTGTGTGTGAGGCGAGGCCACATGCAGCCAACACATACAGCTAGCTCTATGTTCAAGGTCTGCAGTCTAGGCCAGCAGAATATAAACATAACGAGAAGAGAAGTGAAAAATCTATTAGGTACTGATTACTTTCTAAGGAGTTCCAAATGCCCTATTCAAACCGCATTCACCCTTGGACATGCCCTTGCAAAGTTAAATGCACTACGGTACCTCTAACAGGCTATAGGCCACAGAGCCTTCCCACCCCTTTTCCCTGCCTCTAGGTGGCTTAACTTTGATTTGGAATGGAACAAGGACGGGATCCCTACATTTAAAAATAAGATTAAAATGTGGAACCTTTTCACCAGACAACTGCGAACACCTGAGTCTTTTTAAAATGGTATAATAACCAAGCCACCAAGCTACAAGACTATGCCTAGGTCTGATAACAGAAGGCACAACCAAGATGCTGGCATAGCTTGGCTAAAATGCTTTTGGAAAAAAAAAAAATACATAAAAAAAAAAATGCTTTTGGAATATAGGCCCGTACTTTGGTAATTGGCAGTTGGTTGGCTGTAGGACCTGTTGGTCTGTAATGACAGAGTGTGGACATTTGGTGGCTCATGGGTAAATATGGCAAGTATCTTCGTCCAATATGTAGACAGGAAATAGAAGGATAACCTTCAATTCAACAGTGCTTTTACAGGCAAAGGGCCTGTCAGCTGGCACAGTAAGAGCTTCAAGTTTTGTTTTTTTTAAGTTTAAAACACAATTTTAGCACTGTTGTACATTAGTTCTAATGTACAGATATGAATAACTGACAGCCTCCTTATGAATTAAATTTATCTTTTAACCTAAATGTATTAAATATGGACTGTAAACAGCTTTGAAAGCTGCTTAGAAGCGCAGTTCTCAAGTGCAAGGTGGGGTTCCTGCCCCACCAGCATCAGCATCACCAGATACTTGTTAGGAGTACAAATTCTGAGAACCCACCCTAGACCTACTGAAGCAGAAACTCTGGGCGTGGGGACCCAGTGATTTGTGCTGTAACCAGTCTTCCAGGTGGGTCTGACACACTCTAAGGGTTGAGGACCACTGCCTTAGAAGTCTAGAACAAAGACATAAAAGTGGAAAAGTATAAGATGTTTATAGCAAACAGGGGTACAGGGAGAATACTCAGCTTAGGTAGCAAAGAACATGAAGGAAAACGCAAAGTAATTATGAAAGTTGGGTATAAAGGCCAGGAAATTTAAGGCATTGAGTGCTATGCTAGCTTAGGAAGCCCAAACTCTATCTAACTGGAAATTGTGAGCTCTTGAAAATTTGGAGAGCAAGAAGTGAGATCATTAGCAGGTGGGATAGGAAGGGTTAGGAAGCATTAGGAAGAGTTGATGGAAGCCTGTCAAGAAGGCTGATCTAGAGCAAAGGTAGTGGAACATGGACAAGGGGGAGGTTTATAAGGTCTCAGAACTGCAAACTTCATCTAGACTTGGAAACAGAGATATCTCACTAATACCATTTACAGAAATAGCAACGGAAGATAAGTTTGGGAGAAGATGGGCAGAGGTTGCTTTTGGTATATGAGGTACCAACAGGGTGTTCCTGGGGAAATGTCTATCAGTTATTTGGAAAGCAGAAAAAAGCACAGAGCCAGAAAATCAAATTAGGAGTGATATGTGTAGAAAGTGATGGTCTGAAGCCACAGGGTTAAGCAATACTACCAAAGAGAAATATCAAAGAAAAAAAAAAGAATGGAATTCTACTATGAACAAGTCCCCTCTCCCAGTCATTTACCTATCACTAAGTTAGCCTTGGCCTCCCTAGGAAAACCATCCAAGTCCTCAAATTGAAAATCTGGAATTTAGGTTAACCTACTGATATGGAGTAATTTAAGCACAAAAGCTCCCCTTGAAAACAACCCTAATTTAACTTTAGGTTTCATGAGAACAAAGAATTGAAGGTGAGGATTACCAGCTATATTTGTTTCAAAGGGATCCCTGGTTTAGTAGTTACACAAAATAAAATAATTTTGCTCTAATTATCTTATCAGTTACAATTAGTGTGTTAGGAATGAGGAGCTTGCAGAAGAGGAGGAAATGAGGATTGAACTCATACTTATTCAAAAATGCAGAGCCTCTCACTTTCACTCTACAATGAGTCCTTTTCTCAGAAACTTCCATACCTACCATGTCTCCCAGGGAATATCCTCCATGCCAGCTCCCTGCCATCCTGACTCCCCAGCCTTCAGAACTCCTGCCAATGGCAAGCACTGGAGGCATCTCCACTGAAAGCTGCTACCTCTTGTCCACTTATCTTTAAGTCACAAAAAGGTTGTGGCAGAGAAACAGACCTACATAGTCGAGTGATCTTTGACAAAGGGGCAAATGCAGTACAGTTGAGAAAAAGGAGCCTTTTCAAATGGAAGAAAATATTTGCAAAAGACATATCTGGTAAAGAACTATTATTTAAAGGTTGTGTAGCAAGTGCTCCTTATTCTTATCTGACAGGGAATACCTGACCACTCTCTCATTCATTTGGCTTTCCCCTCATCCTTTTTTCTCAGTCCCTACCTCTGAGCTTTGTTCTTAGAATCTTTTACCACTGCTACCAAAATATCTTCCCATAGTAATGTGTTTCAAATTAAGGGAGGGAACTGGGAAAGCAGATTTGGTAAAGAATAAATTTGCTTTTTAGATCCAGTTAAGAATTTCTTTGTTAAATCAATTGAGGATGCCACATCGTTGGGCCATTTAACCACTGTGAAATGTACACCAGTGGTATCAAGTGGCCTGTGAGTAACAGCTTTCTGGAGAATAACCTTCATTAAGGGCTGCCTCCCCCTCGCCACCTTGTGCAGTAAGGTTTGTGAATTCCCAGTTCTCCTGGTCCTTCGGGAATGCAAAGCTTGTTTATACAAGGGTTCTAAAATGTGCAGGCGTAGGCCTGAGTGGCATTGCTTAAAATATAAGAGACTCCTCTTGCTTGTTCTTCCCCTCACCAGTTCTGTCTTTCAGGGATAATACTCTTCACTTCTCTACTCTTTATTTCTGTACCTAGAAGAAAATCCACCTTGCTTGGCCAAGCACATACTAGGCACACTTTTATGTGGATATTAAAAAATTAGAGGGTAAACGCTTCAGGCTGATGGCTGTGTTTTCCTGCCAATGTGTGGGACTGCTCACTCCAGCTTTGAAGAGCTATTTTATCACTCTTTTTAAAAGACCATGCATGGGCTCTTAACCTGGTATGTAGAGAGTGTGTGGATGGTTTTAAGAGATCTGTTAACCTCCTGACTTTCTTCAATAAAATAAAGTATATGTGTATAGCTTTCATCAAATTCCCAAAGATGTTTGTGATCCAAAAATAGCATAAGTACTATATGCTAGGTTCTACAGGGAAATCAAGAAAAACTATCTTAAAAGTCAAACCCTAAAGTCACATAAATAATAAAACCATAGCCTTAAAAACATAAAATCTGCTCTTTCATAGACAAACACTTCTTATGCATTCTATTATGTTCCAACTATTTTAAAGATTAATATTTGAGACCCTTTAATAATTCAGTTACACACCCCTGTAGAATAATTAATGCATATGGCACTTAAAAAAAAGCACTTTTATAAAATATCCCTTAATCTTCACAACAAGCTGTGAAGTAGATATTACCCATCTTTTAAAAATATAGAAATAGACTTTACAAAGTTAAGAAATTTTTAAAATAATTTTTTATTTTTCAATTACCATTGACATATAACATTATATTAGTTTCAGCACTAAATATACTAAAAACCATTGAGTTGTATACTTTTTAAATAGATGAACTATACGGTATATGAATAATATCTCAATAAAGCTGTAAAAAATCCACTGAAAATTGAGAGAGGATGAATTTTTTATACTTTGTTATCTTTTTTTTTTTTGAGGGCGGTGTCACTGGCCCTCATATGTGGGACCCGAACTGGGGCCACTGGCGTCCCAAGCCAGCGCTTAACCACCGCGCCACTCGGCCGGCCCTATTTTGTTATCTTTTAGATTAAAATTAACACCAACTTTAAAACTAACATTTGGTTTTACACGAAGTCTTTGGCTGTTTTGATTCCCCAAGTATCTAAAATTCATTTCACATTGGGAAGTTCAGTAGTAACTGGAAGAGAAAAGTTGGCTTACAATTCCTGGGTTAATCCCAACTTGGTTAGAATTTGTCTTGAGGACTCTTGAGTTTCATCTAATTCCCTTCCTATAGAATAGAATTGAACTCTTAGAGAAGTATAAAAATTGCGACAAAAACCTAATCCTTAGAAAGGTTTAGTCACTGAATCATTATTGATCATATATTAGGCTAAAAAGGTAGGTGCAAAATCTATCAGACAACATCTGGTATATGGTTACAGAAATGGCAAATTATACTACTGTCATGAGAAGTACTCATGAACATAGCAAATCAAGCTTATCTTTGAACCGCAGTTTTATTCTTCTACTTCTCTCTTGAGAAATCTTCAATGCCCTCTTATTACTTATTAAGCCCCAAATCCTCTGCATGGCTCCACCCTCATTTCCCCTTTTACAATAACCTCAAAGTCGTCACTTTCCTCACTGTCCCACACTCAACTCCATCTCTGAAATAGTGGAGATACCCCAGCAACCCCTTCCTTTCTCTGCTCTAGCTGTCAAACTCCTAAATCTTTTAAGCCGCACCTCAAATTTCACCTCCTTCTTGGCCATTCAGCCTTGACTTTCCTTTTTCATGTCATCATATCCCACCTAGTCCCTATTGGCACATGTGCCAAATATGGCAACCTTGTTGCCACCATTACTCCTTGTGGAGGTCCCATATAGCAAATACCTTGCCTGGAACTGAGCATAAAGTAGATATCTTAGTCATTAAGTTACCATGAGTAGATTTACTCCCCATTTTCAGTAAGTCTAGCAAAGACAGCTCTAAAAATAAACCAGTTCCTTTACTAGCAATCTATGAAATAATTTAGAAATTATATGTGACTTTTAAGATAATGGATGATTTAAGCATTTTCCACTGAGGTTTTACAAATATGTAGTGCTTAGTTCCATTTGATTTACAGAAATGCTTCAAAATGGATATTTGATTTATATGGACTTGGCCTTTTAGAAATCACATTCACTCATTCATTCATTCATTCATTCAATAAATATATATTTCAGGGAACCAACTAAATGTCAAGAACTTAGTCAAAGAACCCTATGTCAATCTTAAGAGGTAAAATTCAGAAATTCTTCGTCGTTATGTTTACTTTGAAATGATCTCCTCCCTGTGTGTCAAGGATATAATTGAAGACAAAGACAAACCACTAACACAAGTGCCTAAACAGGCAACATACCTACCAATGAAGGTCCATCAGTTGCTGACCACAAAACCACCATCAGCCAGCTCTTCTGGTTGAGCGTTGCTCCTGGCTACCCAAATCTTGAGCCAGACTCACAAGTCCCTTTCTCCTTTCCCAAGAACCAGGGCAAGTCCAGCTATTTTCCTCTCACCCTGTCTCCACCCACCAAAGAAGCATGTCTGGACCCTAGCAAACCATTTCTAAATGACACACAGCTCTACCCTCCACTTATAATCTCTTCAACTGCCAAGAACAGAATGGATCCTTCTCTCAGACAGGTTTCATGCAATTAGAACTGCTCTAACTACTCATGCGTACCAATTATGGGCTTTATTTACAAAGTACACTAAATGTAGACATGGTTTAGACACGCCCTGACATCTATCCTCAGGATCAGTTTAATGCACTTGCATTCCTCCTGTAGTTATGTATCTTCTTTTAAAAAATCCCAGTGGCATTCTAGGACCTTTGTACTACACAAGGTTTAAGGCAAGTATCAAAGAGATAAAGAAATTGTTCAGCAAGAAAAGGTATCATCCTCATATAAACACCAGCTGACCAGGCACATGGCAAAATATTTAATTGGCACAATCCTAAAATTAGTTAAAAGCCTGTGTCCATGGGGTGGGGGCAGTAGTGTAACCAGAGGAGGAATCATTTTCATGTTTAGTTTTTTTCTTTTAAACATAAAATTTCTTACTAACGCTGGTTTATATGTAGTTAACTTCTCAAATTATCAGCCCCAAAGAGGGGAACATAATGGAAACCTGAAATAACATTACGAAAATAATCCAAACCATAAACTTTCTAGTTCAAGTTTGACTTCCAAGTATGTCACTTAATCACACTTGAATATCTGTATATGCAGGATATTCTGAGAACTCAGTCCAAATAAACTATAATTTAACAATCAAGCTCAAGAGGAAGTTAATAGGTCTAGCTAGCTTTCACTAAGATTAACAATTTATTATAGCCCAAGCTGGAAATATACTATTCTTAGACCAAGAGAAAATTTACACTATCTCAAACCTTCTGTGCAGCAGGCAAAGTAGTATGTGAATTTGTAAGAATGCCTCAACTTGCAGGGTCAATAAAGGAAGTTTGAGAAAATGAACAAAAGAAGAATATTGGTGCAGAAAATGCTATGAAATTTGAAGAGTAAGTTTTGTCAGGAGTAACTGGTAAGTGGCCTCATTTTCTGAAAACTCTCAAGATCATGAAGTATTATAAACCAAAGGGAACAATTTTCAAATCTAGCCTATATTATTAAATTCTAACAGTGACACACATTTGTGTTTAAATGTTTGTACAGCTCCTCTAAATAAAGACTACTATTTATTATCTGTATACTTTTACTGCGTGGCTTCGAGCAGCTACTTGGATCATTCTCATTGCTTGGTAAAAGTGAGAAAATGCTAACATGGAGAAAAAAGGCAACGGAGCTATAGCATTTCATGCTCTGTCTCACACTCAATAGGTATCGGTTAACTGACTGGAGTTAAGAACTAAACAAAACAAAGCATCCCTCATTTGTTCAAATCTAGTTGGTTGAGTGCTATACCAGCTACTCTTAATGGACACTCACTGAGTCTCATGAACTCCCCACGATTCTAATAGTCTAAGGAAGGAGGCAAAACAAAGTCTGTATCATTCATTCATCCAGATATGTGAGACCTTCTGTGCTTCATACCACTCTAGGGGCTGAGAATATAATGGGTGTGTACTGTAAAATTTTTAAACTTCCTAGTTTCCTCATGCCTCAACATCCCCACAAACAGGCTGTCAACACCACATCCAGGCTATTAGCTATACCAGTATGATCAGGCTGGTTCCTATCACAAGTTCCCCTTCTTGCCCTTCCGTCTCTGACCTACTGACATTCGATGTATTCCCCTCAAGCCTTTTGCTTGTGTATTCCCCTCACCCCAATAAAGGAACTTGCTATGGGACCTCACTCTCACTCATTTCCCCATCTGCTTGGCTGATCATGTCCCCTGGGTACTCCTCTCTGGATGGAACACTTTGCCTCCCTCTCCTAGAACCTGTCGGTATAATAACTCCTTTAATTTCATATGTTTCTTCGAATGTAATCCCTGCAGCCATGTTGTAATGATCCTTAAAGACCCCATAAAGGGGAATTATCTCCTCATTTGTAACTCAGGATGCAAAAGTAGACCAAGTCCCCATCGTCTGGACCTCGGTCTAATGAAGGAGACAACCAAATGCCACAAAAGTAAACTGTAGAAGTAAGTGCCTCCAAGGAGAAATGAGTGGAATTATGAGTGTAGGGTGGGGGAGGTGGGTCAAAAAAGACTTGCACTGAGGCCTGAAGAATGACTAGGCCTTAACTAGGCGAAGAAGGAAAGGAGAAAGAAAAAGAAACATGGGATAGGAAGAGAGTTCCATGAAGAGAGGACAGCTAATGCAGAAGTCGCTGTCCGAGGGCAGGCAAAACGGGGTGAGAAGAGAAGGAGGCAGAGGCCAGAACTGCAGAGCTTTGCTAAGGATATATCTTTATCTTAACATAAAAAAGAAGAAAATTTAAAACAACAACAACAACAAAAAAGCTTTGTGTGGTATATTGCAAAATGGGCTGGATCCCAAATCAGCCAAGTGAACCCAAGTTACAAGTCCCAGCTCAAAAACCAGGTGGGTGTCACACAATGTTAGGCCTGACCTCTGTCCCCTCATTCAATGTGTCAACGGAAGGTACCAACACCTATCTCAGAGCACCCTTGTGAAGAATGAACTAGGTCAAATGTGAAATTGCTTTGTACGGTGTTTGGCAAATTAGCACGATCAGATTGTAATTTTTAATTTTTTAAAAATTAAAAATTTTTTTTGTTATTAGTTACAGATGTACAAAACAATGCAATAGTTATCCTTTTCACCCCTTACAAAGTGACAACTCCCCTCCCCCGTCCACTGCCCCCCCACCCATGATATCATACATATCTATTATGATTCCATTGACTCCATCCCCACACTATACGCCACATCCCATAACTATATATGTATTAAAATATAGTCAACATCTAATATTATTCAGCAGCAGGTTCAGATGTACAGTGCAGTGGTCAGGCTTCCACACCGTCCATGAAGTGGTCTCCCTGACAAGACATGAGTCCATCTGGTCCCTTAAAAAATATTTACGACATTATTGATTATATTTCCTAAACTGTCTCTTCTATCCCTGTGGTAATATTGTAGTTATCAGTTTATGTTGCCTCGTCCCTTCCCCTTCTCCCTCATGCCCACCCCTGTCCCATCTAGCAATCATCAGTTTTTCCTCTGTGTCTCTAAGACTATTTCTGTTTACATTGCTCGTTTATTCAGTCCTTTAGATTCCACATATAAGTGAGATAATATGGTATTTGTTTTTCTCTGACTGACTTACTTCACTTAGCATAATGTTCTCTAGGTCCATCCATATCATTGCAAATGGTAAGATTTCATTCTTCTTTATAGCTGAGTAATACTCCATTGTATAAATGTACCACAGTTTCTATCTAGTCATCTACTGCTGGGCATTTCGATTGTTTCCAAGTCTTGGCTATTACAATGAACATAGTGCTGCAATGAACATAGAGGTGCATATATTTTTTTGAATTAGTGTCTTGGGTTTTTCAGGATAAATACCTAGGAGTGGAACTGCTGGGTCAAAAGGTAGTTCTATGTCCAGTTTTTTAAAAATTTTTTTTTTTTTTTTTGAGGGCTGTCACTGGCCCACACATGTGGGATCCGAACCGGGGCCGCTGGCTTCCAAAGCCAGCGCCCAACCACCACGCCACTCGGCCGGCCCTATGTCCAGTTTTTTGAGAGACCTCCATACTGACTTCCATAGTGGCTGCACCAATCTGCAATCCCACCAACAGTGCAGCAGGGTTCCCTTTTCCCCACAACCTCGCCAGCACTTGTTGTTTATTGATTTATTAATGATAGCCAGAGTGAGGTGGTATCTCATTATGGCTTTTATTTGCATTTCCCTAATGATCAGTGAGGTTGAACATTTTTTCATATGCCTGTTGGCCTTCTGTATGTCCTCTTTAAAGAAATGCCTCTTCATATCCTCTGAGCATTTTTTAAATTGGGTTGTTTGTTTTTCTGGTGTTGAGTTGCATGAGTGTTTTATAAATTTTGGATATTAACCCCTTATCAGGTATATCATTGGCAAATATCTTCTCCCATTCAGTGGGCTTCGTTTTTGTTTTATTGATGATTTCCTTTGCTATGAAAAAACTTTTAAGTTTGATATAGATTGTAATTTTTTTTAATTAAATGCTGGAACATAAACCATGACCTGCATAAAATCTTTTTCCTTATAAAATTAGAAACAAATTAAGAAACATGTGCCCAAAGATATAATCATTTTTGAAAAGTAACACTCTCAGACTTGAACTTCACTGAAGGGAATGATATTCAGAAAATTTAAGAATATTAAAATTTGGAAGCTAACCTGTCCTATGACCCTTTACAGACAGATGGCAGGCTGCTTGGATACTTATATATTATAGTTCAGTACACAAGGATCTTATATTTTAAATAATCACCATGTAAACCTCCTTAGAAAAAAATATCTCTGCTAGAAATCCAGAATTGTGTGTCATCAATGAATCACCTTGTTATATAGAGCACTTGGAGCCAAACCAGACAGATTATGAATCTTTGTGTAAAATTTAACATAAATAAGTCGAAGTATAAACGGCTTCTGTGGTCTGAAGACAATATTCTAAAGTAGAGCAATAAAGCACACAGAAAAGCATTTGTGGTTCTATACAATGGATAAATGGCTATATCATCTACTCTGTTATTGGTGTGTGCACTTCTTGCTGCCAAAAAACAGCAAGAAAGGAAAAAATGCCATTTACTTTAAGACTGCTGTTGGTGTGAGTTTAGCTTATCTCTATAACTTCCTGTTACCCTGATTGCTTCCTAAAAGGAAGCTTTACAGCAATCAAACTAAGCGGAGGAATAGTGCCTCAGTTGTCATACCCGCCCCACAAAAAAACAACTTGTTTGGGATATTTATATGTTAAAAAGTAATTTCTAGGTCATTTATAGTTATACTATGCTATTAGTATCTTCAAAAAATTATTTAAAAAAAACAAAATAATAAAGTATAAAATTTTATAAAAACACATTCTCATATACAATCTGGATAGAACACTTATTTGTAGATTAGCTATTCAAAACTGAATACCTGTAATTCAAATTTTCTGAAATTAGTACCAAATCAATAGTGGTTTATGGGGGTTGGGTCTATTTAAAATATATGCCTAATAAAACACATTTTTCTTTCAAATAGTTATCAAGTGAAATTTATTTCATGCCTTTTAGCAATTTCTCCCTCAGTGTAAAAAAGCATTTTCTTAAATAAGGGTGTCCAATTTTGGCATCATTTTTAAAATTTGAAACTTGTATTACACCGAACCCCAAGCCTAAAACTGTTTTCTTTTCATCAGTCTGATTATAAAATAGCATTCAGAAATTCCTGAAATACCTACAATTCTTTTTCATTCAATACCAGAAAACTCTTATAAGCTTAATGAATTGGAGAAACATTACTCCCTAACAAAGGCAAGATGCTTCAAGACTCCACAGGAATTTCATCATTCAGTCCTCTAAATATGTGTGTGGGGAGGAGGCGGGGAGGTGATAATAATGAAAAGTGAACTAAATACACTGATAGGAATGTAAAGTGTCCCTTCCAAAGAACAGCATAACCACAAAACAAAACTAAGAAACTTCAATACAGTATAAAACTACTTTTATTTATATAAGTTAGTGACAATAACTTAAAAGTCCTTTGTCTCTTCCAGTCTTGAATGCAGAGAAAGACAGCCTGTAAGTGAGGACTATTGGAAAATTTTTTCTAAGTAAAATTTAGGACTTTACAATGAGCTTGAATCAGAATAAACTCTCTTAGACATGGCAAATACCAACTGTATTAAATCAACTCTTTTTAAAAAGGCAACATGTAAACTGGTTTTATGTCAAACGACTATGGCTTGATATATGTATTTTTTCTGTGTAATTCATTGCAAAAATGCGTCATGACTTTTCCGACAACCCAATAATTCCTTTCTTTTAAACGCTGGAGAGAATTCAGACAAATGCACAGCCACAACACAGCATACTGTAAACTTACACCATTTACTTCTCTCAATTTTGAAACCGACATTTGCCAAAATCAATAACATGGAATATAATTCAAGAACTTTAATATATCAAAACGAAAGGGAAAAAAGTTCCTCAGGGCCTCTGGATAGAATGTAGTCCCAAGATGGAGCTCAGAGTCAAAACAAGTTAGAGTTTTATATTAGACACTAGAATCTGTATCTCATTCCTCATCTCACCTGGTGGCTGAAGCATTAACTGGAACGAGGTCTGGGTAAAGCAGGGGTTTGGGCAAAGCCTGGCTGGAAAGAGGAACATCAAATCCGAGGTAAGAGATAAATACACATCAGTGTGCCACTGCTTCTGTTGAATGCTGTAATTTGTCACTTTCCCCAAACTGGGAGGAATGCAAACCGTCCAGAGAGCAGCAAGAACTGGCAACTCCTCCCCACCCCCGACCCCGGCCAATCAAGTCAAGTCCCTGACTCATGGCGAACATACCCCAAGCGTGAACACAGGCTGATCTTGTTCAAGAAAAAGGAAGGAGGAAGAGGAGAAAGTATACGAAGGAAGATGTAGATATCAGAGAAAATCGATTCCAAGAAAAAGAAAATGGGCACAAGAGGACTTGGCACCAAGTTCCTGGGGGGTGGAGCCAGAGCGGAATGAGTGCAAATCCCAAGCACTGGGTCCTACAGACGGATGAGCTACTCAGAAAATGACCTGCCTGCTCTCATAAATGATCAAACTCAAATCACCTGAAAAGCCCAATAGATTTCAATTTAACCATCCTGAAACTAGTTTTGCAGTTGGCGATGAGAGGTCTGAGAGGTTAAAGGCAGGGTTTTGCAGCTACCTGGGTGGGGTTTATTCCTGGTTCCACCATCCCACAGAGCTTGGGCAAGTTTCTTAAGTTCTCTGGCTTCCTCACCTGTAAAGTGGGGCTAATAATAGTGTAACCCACCTCATAAGATAGCGTGAGGATTCCATGACTACATATGCAGACTGCTTAGAATAGGTATTTGGCTCACAGTAAGTTAAGCGCTACATAAGTATTAGTTACTAGTAATTATTTACTGGAAAAGTAGTCTGTTTTATACTGTCCTAGGAAGAGGAGATGGGTTTGATTAGGAAAATTATAACTGCAGGCAGATTCTCTCTCTTAATACCATTCAATGGGTGAGACATGAATTTCTTGGGGCTTGTAGGAGGAACATGATGCAACCTACAGCAAAGCTGTCAGTTATCTCTCTGCACCTACCCTACCTGACTATGTGTGGGCCAAAGAAACCCTCCCCAAGGTAACAGGGTTTGGCCTTAACCAAACAGAGTTCCCCAGGGAGAATCACCTACTATTCTGACATCCCTACTCTCCAGCAGGGAATTGAGCAAGAGCGCTAATCACTGGCTGAGCAAGAGGCAAATTCCAAATCTTCCTCAACGGTAACTTGTGAACTGTGTACACCTGGGTACCCCACCAGGCAAGTGATCACAAAGACTCTGGAAAGGAACCAAGAGCTGACAATATTAGGACTAGAAAAAAGGTCAGGGCACCCACCAAGAGGAAGCAATTTGATTCCTGTCACCCCAGAAATGAGACCTACACAGGAGGCTCCTGGGGGTTCCAGATGCCAATGAGGAATAATCACAGAAGGGCACTGGACTGTCATGGTTGGCTTATTTAAATAAGAATTGCTGTAGTATACTTCAATAGAACGTTTTTCATTTTTTAATGAAACGTGCCTGGATAACAGAGGTCAAGGGATTTGTCTTACTAAGTTATTCCCTAGGGCTCTAGGGGTCTGCACATTGGGTGGGAACCAGCCCAAGTCAGTGGACACCTGGTCCATACATGTTGGAGAGCATCAAAACTTGCTTTAGGAGCACCTTTGATACAAGTCCTTGTGTCAATAATGACGATAATAGATAATATTACTGTGGGCCATTCAACTTTCCTTTTCAGTGGATTTGTCGATCTCTGGGAATGACTCTCAGCATTCTCTATCAAGTGCTTGATTATAACTATAACCAAAATCCTAGCATGAGATTGGGGCAACCATCCTATCTTCCATTTTGATTTTAATTTTTACATTATATTGACTTACTTGTAAATATGAGATCTTTGACAAACTTTTTACGTTTTCATTTTCATGAGTAGAGAGGTCCCCAGCCTATCTATGGTACTTGTATCTGGAAGTACTACAAACTACTCGGGAGACCCAAAAACCCAAGTGTAAAATTTCAAACCTAAAAGAGAGAGCAGTTTCAAAGGTAAGCTGGATTTTCAAAACTGATGAATAGGAAAGGCTATTCTAACTCTAATCTTTCAGCTAAAGGAAGAGTACACATGTCACCACATTACAACAGTTTCTAAACTTTGGTCTAACATAAGGTAATAGATTTTGTGTTAAACAATGCTCATTAAATTACAAAAATCAAATTCAATAATACTTACTAAGTCCCTACACCAGCCATTTCAGGGAATGCAAACATATATGAATTAATTACTCCAGCCCTCAGAAAAGAAACTATTATGATGGCTTTTCAAATCATATTTTCCTGGATGGAAGGCACCAAGATAACAACCTGATTAAGACACTTGAAACAGGAAGAAACAGAGGGACAATTAATACATATCCCTTAAATTACTGGCTTCAATTTGCATGTTAGGTGAAGGACAACTGATTCCACCTGTCAGCCGTGTTAATGCTTCCCAGTGTCACTGTTGTTTGGGATGATCTTGCCCCTTCGCATCAGCTCGCAGGCCTAAAAAAGCTGCTCAGTTCACAGCAGTTGCTGGATAGTTTTCAAATATAAAGATTTCAGTCCCATTTTCAGGGTTATCTACATCTAAGATTTTTGTTATTCACATCTACCTATCCCACACCCTGCAGGAGAGCCTCAAAGCCACCAAAGCTGCTCACAGGGGTTGTAATACAAGAGTAGGAAACACAGGGTAAATGTTGCAGGGAGAAGGGGAAGGTTTTGTTTGTTTTTCCATGTCAAGGCCTCAGGTTGGGAGAAAAATGCGAAGGAGGAAAACACAACGTAAGTTTAGCAATACCCCAAATTGTTTTTAAATAATACACTTTCCTAAGTTTACCTGAGGAACTAAGTTATCTCAATTTCAGTATTGTTTGTTTGATTTTGTTTTTGTTTTTTGTGTGAGGGCAGTGTCACTGGCCCTCATATGTGGGACCCGAACCGGGGCCACTGGCTTCCCAAGCCAGCGCTTAATGACCATGCCACTCAGCCGGCCCTAAACAATCAGTTTTTAGATTCCTATAGTCAGACTACCCACGAAATATTTCTGACAGATATAGTTTGCCTCTCTCCAAGAGATAAAAGGTACACAGGCACATCTGAGTTCAATTTACTACAACAGTGATAAGAGGGAATTTTACACAACACATAATATGCTGCAAAACCCCATTAAATATGATGTCTGCTCCATGTGTGCACTGTCTCCCAAAGAGAAGTTGGGGTCAGAGCTTTTTTATTGCTGTGGTCCTACTTACTGCCAAAATTGATATCAAGACAGTAAAGTGCACATCCCTCAAGTTACAAATTCCTTGTTTCGTGTTCATTGCAAAGCAAATTCTCAATGTTAAAAATGGGATTTTAAATAGAAAGCTCTGACCAGGAATTTCATTGGTCCATTTCTGGTCATAGTTACTTTCAGTAGCTCTTCACTTTTTACCAATATTCCTGCCACTTCAAGAAGAAACAAAGGAGGAACTGAAGTGATTGGGTAAAATACACGTTAAAAAGTAGCAATTTGCTCACCCTCGGGCTGCAGACTGCCTGAAGATGAAAAGAAGCATTCTGTCAAGGTGAACCACGCCACCCACCTGCAGCAAAGAGCATTTGTGACTCTTAGAACTTCCTTGACCCTTCATGTTTGGGGAAACACAAATAGTGATACAGACCCTTTCAACCAGCCCAACACCTAACAATTGCTGGTGGTTCCTTCTATAAGTAGCCTGGTGGATAGCGTTGGTTGGAAGTGGTCCCCAAGTTTGTGGGTAAGCCTGAGTCATAGTTAGGCCTTCTAGATCCATATTTACTGACTATGACTCACTGTAAATGGGACTGTAAAAGTCTTTTATCGTATAAGTTAATGAACCAGATTTTTACATATATAACCAAGAGATGAGATGCAAGTAGACCTTTCAACAGGAGGCAGGCTTCACTGCTGAAACGTTGTCAATTCAAACCTTCAAGACACAATAATAAATTGAAAATAGGCTGCATTTTCCCCTCAACTCAGATATGAGACCATTCACTGGGACATAAAAAGGTTTTGCAAATCAATAGGCCATTTAGAAATGGCCCATTTTCATTTTAGCACTGTGGCTTTTTAAAAATGGTCACACCCAATATAGCAGCCTATAGGCTGCACGGAAAGTGCCAGTTCAGAAAAGCTTTGCTCATTGTGATGGTTACCATCAGCAGAGGGAATTCACAGCAGGATGCTCTGCTGGACCCATTAATCAATATGTGGGAATTCAAATAAAAGGCTTGTTTAGCCCCTCTTCCCAAAAGCATTTTTTAATTCCACAGGAGAATCAGAAGCCAGAGCCTCTAGGGTGGTTAGAAGGCTAACCATTCTGATGAATCTTTAATGAAACACTTGAGAAATCCATTCACACACAGTCCTATTTCACACACCAGCTTTCTTCCTCAGCTCCAAACTTGATAGTAATAACTAGTAATTCACCGCCTTGCCGTTACAATAGCACTTTGTAATTCTGCTGAGATCACTGAAATTGCTCCATGAGGAAAAGAAAATTTCATCACACATTTCTACAAAAAAGTCCCGGTTCCCTTTTCCTCCAGTTTGTTATTAATGACTGCATTCCCACCCACACAAAAACAAATGGCGAGTCTCCCGTACGAAAGGCCAGGGCTCCTTTAGCACTCCATCCCACAGACAGGGGCCTTCTTTGTCCGTTTGGCTAATTTTTTTCACTAACAAGAATTTGTTCTGGATTTTAAAAAAGAGACAGAGAAATCCAACCAGCCAATCAAAAAAGGACTAAATGATCTTACCCTAAATCCCAATATAGGCTTCTTTGAGAATGTGATCAACACTGTCGACCCTCTCCACAGAAAACGTGTCTACACAAAATTCTGCAGTTTCAGGGAGCTGATTCACTAAGTCTGTAAGAGTGTGTCCAGGGCTCTTGGATTCCAAGTCAAACCCCAAGACTAGACCAATCAATCTGATCTTAAGCTATTTTGGATGTCTATGAGGGGCCGCTGTCAGGCCTTTACAGAGGTGGATGAAAAAGGATACCTTTCTAAAAAATTTCAACAAATTATGTAAATTTTCTCTGCAATTTCTTAGCCGTTTACAGAAGAGTAAACTCCTTGTTCAGCTGTCTATACCTTCTTCCAAGGAAAAGACCTACCCTTTAATCCCTGATCCTCCCTTCTCCCTGTCCCCTCACTGCATGTATTACCACCCCACGATTACTCAGAAGCCCTGAAACTATCTCCCAGCAAGAGCTCTAGTCTCCCCTTAAACCCCAAAAACCTCATCCAAAAATAGAAAGACTGCCCAAATGTAGTTCCTGCTACCCACATCAGATTACCCTCTTTTACTACATAAAGCAGGGGTTCCATCACTCCAGATGTTGAAGGTTAGTCAGATGTTTGTTAGAAGTATAAATGCCCAGGACATACCCTAAACCTCAGAACACCCCAAACGGACAGAATTTCTGGGTGGGGGTGGAACGCAGGAATGTGAATGTTTGAGAAGCTCACTGGACACTTCTTGTGCTCCCAGAGTTTGCGAGCCATTGCTCTAAGGTCATCTTCCATTGAAGCCTGGTCAGGATTCTCCTTGTCTATAGTGCCCTAAAATTTTGCATGCTTAGTCTCACATTAGACTCTGTTCTATTTCTTACCTCAGCATGAAAACTGTTTCTTCTCCAACAACCTAAATTTTACACATTTTAGAAGTTTTAATCTCTAAGTCCCTCATTCCCCAATACTGATTTACTCTGGTGTCTCTTGGGGTACATTTTTCTCTGACCCCACACATCAGAATTACCTAGCTGGGGGAAAAGTGGGGAGGTTCTCAAAAATTCCAATTCCTAGGCCACTTCAAGTTCTAAAGAAATGGGAGAACGTAGAGTGAAATGTAAATATGTAAACACTAAAAAATTTAAGTATACATAAACAGAGAGAACTCTCAAAACCACCAAAATTTTGCCTATTGAATTTCTATTTTCCAAAAACCCTCTAAAATATTTCTGAAACCCAGACCTGGCAGAGAAGAGTTAAAATCCTTTAAACCTAATGCAATGAATGCAAGCTACAGAAGAAAAGCTAGTCAGGTGGAGACAGCTGTGCCATGGCTTAGCCTTAGCCTAACAGGATATATCCACAACGTAAGGAGCCAGGTCAATGAGCTTCTGAAAAAGACCTCGTCTCTGCACCTCCTCGCCCATTCTTCACAGCAGCATTCTCGAAAACACCTATGCAATTTAATTAAATGATAGGGCCATAAAAAGTAGTGCAGACTTAACACTGTACATGATAACCTACTGCATAAAAATATACAATTACTTTTTAAATTATGCATAAACCAGGTGATAATTATACCGATAATAAGGCTCCTTATAATATCAATGTGTTTTAAGCATCTGCAATCCTCAAATCTTTTGAGTGGGCATAACAATCTCTAAACCCATCCATTTATTCTAAAAATTAACTGCCAAGTTTCCTAGTGATATGACACTGTGCTAAGTGATGAGGGGACACCAAGATGAATGAGAAATGGTCACTGCCCTTGAGGAACTCAGCATAGGCTTGTAGGGAGGAACATAATACAGACAAATAGCGATGGTGCAAAGCAGAGTGTGGTAAGTGCCATAAGAGAAATTCAAGGCACTCCAGGAGCTCAGGAAAGAAAGAGTAATTACCGGAATAAGCAGAGGAAGCAGCATTGAGGCAGCTGCATTTCACCTGGTTCTTGAGGGATGAGCACACATTAAAGCAGAGGTTGTTAGTACCAAAGAAAGGGGATAATTTTATATCAGTAAAGTCACTTTGCTGATGGGTAAGCCATGTCTAATTAGCCCAAAGGCACCCAGGTTATTTCTTTCCTAACAAGGAATCGTGTGACACAACCTTAAATTAAGCCTAAATGGAAAGGAATTTGGAAACAAAACATTCTGAAATAAACTGGGCCAACAGAAGATCCTAGCTAGAGCAACGTACATAAAAAGTTAGAAGACCTGGATTTGAGTCCAAGTTCATCCTACCAGCTATAACACCTTGAGTAATTCACTCACACTTCTGTTTCTTCACATGTAAAATACAAACGATAATTCCTCTGCCCAGTAAGACTGCTGATCCAACAAGACGGATGTGATGGTCCTTCATAAAATTGTAAAGCTCTTTCAAAATATAAGATGATATTACTGGGTAACTTTTGAAAATGTTTTAAAGTTTCATTTTTATATACAAGTAACACACAGAGGTATTGTCATGATGAAAGCTCAAACAATATGATGAGTGTGCACAGCAAGGGAACACTAGGCTCAGGCTGAAGCAGATGCCAGAGCAGAGAAGTGGAAATAAACAACAGCGTTGAGATTGTTGGGATGCTGGACCCTAGAAGCACTGACAGCTAAACTTTGCGTTTCCTTAAACCTATACATCTCCTTTACAGAAAATCAGTTCAAACTGGTTAAAGTGAAACTTGCAACATAAAAAATTCTTAAATGATATTTTATTTAAAAATACTTATTTTGTTCAAATTGCATAATGTTCCCATAACAAATATGAAGATATTAATATAGGCCTACCTAATTTCCTTTATTACCAGCTTGGCTTTTCTTAACAGCTAAGGTCAGTCAATATTGAATATAAACTCTACAATGATTTAAGTTAAACACACACACACACACACACACACACACACACAACAGAATTTTAGCAGACTGGAATTCTTTTTCATAGTTAAACAAATGCAGGATATATACACACATTTTGTACATTATAGCAAACTCTTTTGCCATTAACCATAAAAATGTTTGAAGCTCTAAGTAAACATTTTAACCTGTACTAAAGGATTGTATAGTATGACTAACTAAAATAAATCTTCCTTTGATCCCATGCAGCCCTCAAGACTGTCAAACTCTAACGTATTAGACTAGCATGCTTGTAAAAGCCAAATAATTTTTCCCATTCAAAGAATACCTAACACACCAGACTACACAGCTATTTCTCAAATTCCTCACTTCCTGAATCTCCAGCAGCCTGTTTCCCTTCCTCTTTCTCCATACCTCCCCCTAAAAACTGACTCTCTCTACATGTCTCCCCTTCTAACAAGGGTAGCAGTAAAATTTATCCAAGCAAGGGCACTTTTGAGAGTGAAAGGGGGAGCTGTTAATAATTAAGCCAGAAAAACAGGTATAAAAAATTAGGACATATGGTAACCCAACTTACAACTATTATTCTGGGTGGAAGAAAGTCTCTTCACTGAGGAAGAGAAGGGAAACCACATATTTAATAAGCTGAACTGGTTCATACACATTCACATCTACCCCAGCCCTGAGCTCCCATCTTTGAACCAGGCACAAGAAAGAGAAGCTACCCCACTGCCCCAGGTGTTTCTCTCCTCCTCCTCTCTGGGATGCAAAGTCCAGCTCAGTTTGTACTAGGGTAATACCTGAATGCACATTCCTTGGGGCACTGGTAAAAGCTTAAGGGCTTGTTTGTTCTCTGCTGTAAATGGAATACTATCCTTCACTGCTAAAGAGGCACTAAGAACCTTCAATTAAATAGGCATTAGCAATGTCAGATTCCAACTTCAGAGGCTCATCCTCGCCCAAAACATTCATTAAGTATGTTTTATTGTGCTGGGTGCTGCAAAGGTCAAAGTAGGTAGCCCACGTCTTCTCTGAATGTATAGTCCAAAAAGGAAAATGACATGGCATGGCTGTAAAACGGCAGATACTCACACATCAAATAGAGGATTTAAAAGTTCAGGCCAAGGAGAAAGAGAAAAGCTGGATTTGGGAATAGAGCAGAATGCAAACTGGTTAAAGGAGAAGCTGGTCAAAGTGATCCCAAGGCACTGGCTTGGGGATGCAGCAAGAAGGCAGCACTCAGATGAGGGGCAGCAGTCAGAAGTGGGAATTACAAAGAGAGCTATTTCAAGTGCCTTTTCATGGCTCCATTCAGGTTCACCTGAGTTTAGGACCAAAGAATCCTTAACCCTGATGTGACCATGGGTTCCCTATCCCAGCAGCATCACACCCTCACCTCTCACTGACCCTCAATCCTGGGACTTTTGTGTTGGTCACTGGAGCATAACTGGCACCCCCAAAATAGGGGCTCAATAAATACTTTTTAATTGTAATAAAATACAATTTGTAATTGTAATAAAATACATAACATAAAATTTACTATTTTATATATGTGATGAAAGAATTGACTGGATGGTGAACACACAATGTGATATATAGATGATGTATTACAGAATCGTATACTTGAAACCTATGTAACTTTACTAACCATTGTCACCCCAATAAACTTTAATTAAAAAAACCTTACCATTTTAACCATTTTTAGGTGTACAGCTCAGTATTGTTTAGTACATTCACAATGTTCTACAACCATCTCCACCTTCTGTCTTCAGAGCTCTTTTCACCTTGTAAAACTGAAACTTTGTCTCTATTAAATAACTCCTCATTCCTACTTCCCCCAGCCCCTGGCAACCACCCTTCCACTTTCTGTCTCTACGAATTTGACTATTCCGGGTACCTCACTTAAGTGGAATCACACAATACTTGCCTATTGTGACTGGCTTATTCCACTTAGCATAATGTCCTCAAGATTCATCCATGTTATAGCATGTACAGAATTTCCTTCCTTTTTGAGGCTGAATAGTATTCCACTGTATGTATATATATCACACATTGTTTTTTCCATAACACATACTTTCAAATCAATGAAGTAACTATACCTCAAATTCTAGAGCCCAGTCTCCTCAAAGTTGAGAAAATTTCAAGTCTTTTTCGTGGATTGTAATATTTGAAATTTCCTAAAGAAACATAGACCAACTGTCAATTATAAAAAAATAACAGCTATATCTTTTCAAATCCTGACTTTGTAAACCATAGAAGCTTTAAAAAGTGTGACAGGGAGGGGCCTCTGGGCAACCACTGTCTCTACAAGACTGACCTCCCAGGGTAGGTGACATAGGGAGGCCCTGATGAGAGCTCCTGTGACATTCTGATAGTCTTCAAGGCACTGCTGCTGTCCCTGTAGGGGCTTTTCCTTTCCTTCCTACCTCCACCTTGAGACTCTGAACAGGCATCAGAAATGCATAATCACAGGTGATTTTCATAATGAACACTATACTTTTTCTTCCTATTCCTTGGAAATTCTTGGTGGCTTTATCTAATTATCCTAATAAAACTAAATATAATGACTTGTTTTAGAAACATTCTGTTAACTCTTCCTGTCAATATGGCCCTATTTCCCCAACCAAGTTAATGGGTCAGAACTACTTGGGTTAATTTCTATCATAAGTCCTAAGTGTAGGAAAGGGTTAAATTATACCTTGATCCAGAAATGACACCTTAGAAAACTGGAAAACCTGAAAAACTGAAAAATGGAGTGCCTACAACACTAAGCATACCAGAATGTTATCTAACCCAAGAAAATCAAAAAAGTGTGAGTATACTGCATTGCTGTGAAAATCTAATTAAACTCATGTCATATTGGTTTTTAATCACTAATAAGTGGTCAGGAAATCAGAACAGGCAACTTAATAGGAGCAGGGATCATTCCTCACATTTCTTTGAACCCTGTGGTTAGTGGCAGGCAAATACCTGCTATACTTCACACATGTTGATTTATAGATTGATGCTTACTCGACTATGAGCAATAATGCACGATTGTTGTTTCTCTTTCCTTTCTACATAATTCAGTAATTTTTTTAAAACTACAAATTCAACCACAAAATGAGGGTGGACATATAATGAATCCACAAACACTTCAGTTTACCATGTATGCAACCAAACAAAAGCACAAAACAAAGTCAAGAAGGTCAGTAAGAAAAAAACAAGTACCCAAAAGTGTTTGAAGAAAATACCTTTACATCATCTCATTCACGCTTAGATGTGTTTCATCTTTGAAAACATGAGAGATAAAAGATCTTCCTTTAATGTCACGTTTGTAGGAACTTGGACGGCTCATGTAGGCATAGACACATACAATTCTATGGTTAGTACTGGCTATTACGAGATAATGCCAGGCCCTACTTTACTTAAAAGGAAAATCAGAAAATGATTACAGCATAAATTTGGTCTTTCAGTCAAAATTTATATTTTGCTTACTTTCTGGAGACACAAACACATACAGATTAAAGAACATCCTAATGATGTTTGGACAGCAAACACCAAAGACAGATCAACTCCCAACTGCCTCTCATCTTATAAGAGCCTCACAGGGATAACCAAAACTGAGGGCAGTCAGACCCATGAAGGACTGTGTCCAAAGTCATTGCTTGGTCAGTGGCCTGACAAGGCTGAGTCAGCTGGGGATGGTACAGACCCAGCTAGCTGTCTGCTCTAATTACACTTAGGGCAAGTGAATTTCTTTAGCAATTGCTCCTCACATTCTGAAGACTTGATTGAATACTTAATATTTCATTCACAGCTCAGCTAAGAAGATCCTTCTGAAATATCAGAGTATGGGTGGCTGAAGAAGTTGCCATGGCAACTGCCCCTCCTTCGACTTTTAGCAATTAAGAAATTTAGCAGCATTTCTATACTTTCTCACACACAACAGAATTCAAGGTAGACAACCCTATTATATAACACAATTTAAATGTCCTTGAAGCAATGGAAATAAGTATCTATATTTACTTTAGGGAGATTTAACATTCGATTCTAACAAGCTTATATCAATTCAGCCTAACCAAAAATTTTCCCCAAAAGTAACATTTACAGCAAGGCTTTTTTACTATCTTTAGTATCTTTGGTTTGAAATATTTAATAAATACTTATTTTAAAAAGCACATTTGTATTTTTGATATATTTTTATATCCACTTTGTTATTTTTAATATTATAAAACCAGCTTCCAGGAATGGAAGCCCAATATGTAACATAAGCTTTACATTTAACACAGCCTACAGGAAATAAGAGTTTGTGTTATAGCCAAGCCTCAAGACTAACCATTCAGGAACCAATTAGGCCTGAAGTCAAGAGTCGCCTGTAAATAAAAAGATTTTAAAGACAAAGCTGACAGATTCTTTTAAGAGCATTTAGCCCTTAAGGAATGGGAAAAAGAATTATTTTTTCTTTCCTGTGTTATCCTTAAAAATTCATGGCCGCAGCTTTTAGTCCCACTACAAAATACTGGGGTCATTAAAATAGCATTTGAAACTAGTACAAAATAACCAAAATATCCCAGAGCAAAAATCTTTCAGAAGAGAAGTTATTAATTTCTTTTAACTTCCCTGGCCACCTAAAGCCACTGATTTGTACGCCAATCTTTTTGACATGATAAAACCTCATTACTGCCTGATTTGCTATTTCCCCCTACAGAGTGCTAGCCCTAAAGAGTACTCCACTGTATGCATCTATACATTAAATACACTGTTTTCAGAATTTTCTGAGAAAGTGATGACAGCTCTGAGATACCTGGACACTATAAGATCCTGTAAACTTCAGGCTGGGGAATCTGAAACAGACAAAGAAACTTCTGGAACATAAGCTAGAGTTGAAATTCCAAGGGGTTTTAAATCAGTCTTATTTTTTCTCTTACCTTAAAAAGAAAAATTAGAACTGCCAGTGCCACTAGCCTTCTTTCTTACTATGTACCATTTATAAATACTTCTGATAAGGAGGAAAAAGCTTACCTGTTACAGCACCATCTTTTAGCCCCCTAAAATTTATCAAAATGTCATTACAATTAAGTTCGACCATTCTTCATAACAGTAGCCCCTCACCAAAGCACTGATAATGCACCAATTTTAGGAGGCATTGTACCTGACATGACATGGAGGATACCTTCGTTATTTTATATAGAAAGACTGACTCTTTGACTAGCTATTTTATTAGAGCCTGCCACTCTCAGGTTGGACTAGCTACTGAAGATTCTAGTTATAAAATTAATCAATGAAGGACCTGAGGTCAGATAAACTTACCGCAGACTCTTTGTCTAAATGCCATAGAGGGAAAGCACAGAGCTCCTAGAGGCCAGGCTTCCCTCCCAGCCTGGCACATCTTTCGGTTTCTCAAAGCACCCACAATGATGGAGCACAAGCTCCAGGAGTCTGGGGTGTCCCTGTTACTGGCTGCTGCAGCCCCAGCACGGACAGCCCTGTCAGGCACACACAAGGCACTGGATAAATGCTATGATGACCCACATCCAGCAGGTGCTCAAGAAATAACATGAGCCATCAGTGCAACCTTCACCTGGGAGCATCCAGGCCATAACCCACCTTCACTTATCCGTAGCTACAGCAGTCATTGTTCTGTCTCCCAGGAGGGCAATTAAACAAAGAAACTAAAGGAGGAAAATGAAAAGTTGGCTTAACCCATAAATTAAATTTCTTGAGGGGCAAGTCTTTGTCATCTGATTACTTCCCTGTGGACATTTCTACCATATGTATGGTTGACAAACACAAATCATTCCGGTTTGGGTTTTCTCCTTCAACATTAAGCGTTTGAACTGCATGAAAAAGCCAAAAAGCCATTTCTACATTTCATAAAACTGCCTAAAATAACACTTAACAGGTGAATGACTATCTTTTTATATCATGTCAATCTCCCAGATCAATATATATATATATATAGATATAGATATCAATATATATATAGATATCTATATCTATCTATCTATCTATCTATCTATATATTTATATATATATATATATATATATATATATATATATAGAGAGAGAGAGAGAGAGAGAGAGAGAGAAGAGAGAGAGAGAGAGAGAGAGAGAGAGAGAGAGAGAATTTCATGCCCTGACATCACAGAATTCCCTACCAACTGTCAGAATCTCCTATTAACCTGTAGGCATTTTCTTTTTCAGATAGTCAAAACAGGCCTCAGGAAGTACCTTGGAAGCCTCTCTTACTCCTCTCTGCATTCTGAAGGCCAAAATATGCTACTGTGGGAGTAACAGTTACAACAGCATAACTGGTACAGATATTCACAGGGTTGCCAGACCTAAAAATAACGGATACTAAGTTAAATTTGAATTTCAAATAATGAATATTTTTATTTTTAGTACAGTTGAAGCTTAGACACCAGTTTGAACAGCACAGGTCCACTCAGACATGGAATTTTTTTCAATAAATACTGTAAATGTATTTTCTCAATAATATTTTCTTTTCTCTAGCTTACTTTATTGTAAAACGACATATATAACACATATAACATGCAAAATATGTGGTAATCAACTGTTTATATTATTGGTTAGGCTTCCAGTCAACTTTTTGGGAGTCAAAAGTTACACTCAGATTTTTGACTGCACAGGGGGTCTGGACCCTTAACCCCAGCATTATTCAAGGCTCAACTGTATAACTATGTCCCAAATAATGCACGGGACATAGTAATGCTAAAAAAGAAAAGGTGTATATCTCAAATTCCATTTTAACTGGGCACCCTGCATTGTATCTGGCAAACCTATGGAGGAGGGGGCTAATCTATCAGTGACAGGGCAAGGAGCACAGTGAGGCTCTGGAGGGGGTGGGGGGACCTGGATGACAAAACTCAATGAGTTTAAATAACTTAAAATGATGCTAAAAAGTTTGTGAGGGAGGAAGGCAGAGGAGGATGAGCTTGAGAACCATTAATCAAAACTTACTCTGAAAAGGCCACTAGCGTGAAAGAGCCTCACATGGCTGCCCAAAGATGAACTTAACAAAAATTACTTTAGCGGGGCCGGCCGAGTGGCTCAGTTGGTTAAGAGCTCACTCAAGAGTTCGGGCTGAGCTCTGAGGAACAGCAGTTCAATGCCCAGCCCAAGCTGAGCTGCTGCTGAGCTGCCAACAGGTGGCAGGATGGCTCAGCTTAAAAAAAAAAATTACTTTAGCAGTGATGAACTCAGAAAAGAGGGCGTAATTACTGTAAACAGCCTACATTCCAGGCACCTTGCTAACCTCTTACACCACATCCCTGATGGCTTAAAACACCTCTAGAAGGTAGCTCCCACCTAGGAGACTATCAGAGAAGGTAAAGGCACAGGCCAGGATGTAATCAGTGAGTGTAAGTGTGGGCTAGGAGCCAAAGCCAGCTTGTCAGCTTGTCTGAATTCAAAACTCCAGCTCTTTCCCTCACACTCTTTGGGGGAACACGTGACCAAAAACCACCATGCTGTCTAGACACTCGTTATGTGCAGTCTTAGGAAAGCCAAAAGTTGGGATTTTTATCCCCTTTCGTTCCACAACATTTCTGCAAAAAAATAACCAGAATTTAATGTTAACTATGAGAAACATAATTAAAACACAGGTAAAACATAGTTTTACCCACCTACCAGGAAGTAGGCTTTCTTTTTGTTCCCAAAGAAGGCGCAACCAAAAGTGTCCTTAATTGGCAGCAGAGATTTGGAGGTATGTGGCCTGTAATAGTCATACTCCCTGACACCCCAAGAATTTTGTTAGCTGACTACTGTTTTTATAAAAGGTGTAAGTCTGAGACTGGGAAAATAGGTAGCTCTTGTCTGTACCTGAAGGTCTTTATTGGCCCCTACACAATGATGATCCATAGTGGCAAATAATAATAGCTAACATCTACTGTGGGCTTACTATGTGCCAGGTATTTTTCTTAAGACTTTGCATTTATTAATTTAATGAATCTGCTACAAGCCTAGCAAGCAGGTACTACTATCCCCCACTGCACAGATGAGGAAATGGAGGCAAAAAGAGAGATTAAAGAACTTCCAGTCACACAGCTGTTGATGGTAGGTGATACTGATCTAGAACTACACACTTTGAGGTAATGATGGAACAACTCAATCTGATGTCACAATCCTGGCATGCTATAAATTGTCCTGAATTGGCACATTGAGTTTGTAGTTTAGTCAAGGAACATGAGACACAATTTTCCAGTATGTATTCTGGTTGGCACGCATATGAATGTAAGGCTGAACCAAGCTATAATTAAACTAGAATCAGCGAATCATATCACCAGGTTTAAGGAGAACTTATGAGAACTGAATCATAAAACTATGTCAGATAACCACAGCTTCCTAATATTTGTAAGAGGCTTACGTGGTTGATGGATGGTAAACAAGGATGGAGGTGGTGGTGATTCACTATGATATTTATATTTTCAATCTCCTTTTCATCTTCTTTTACCTTTTGAATTTTAAAAGCAAGGCAACTACTAAGCTTACAGGTTTTATATGCATACATTCTTGATTTGTGTAAATAAAATAATTTAAAGTGATTTGGTTGTTTTTATAGATAATGGACTGTTTTTAGTTTCATAACCTTATTTTTTTTTGTACCTTTTATTCTTTGGGCTGTACAAAAGAAATATATCTATAATTTACTACTGTTAATCATATACTTCTCCATATAAAATATGGCAAAGAGATCAACCTTTTGAGAAAGCATGCCCTATGAAAGGTTTCTATGGTCCTTACTGTCCTTGAAAAAAATCCAAATGAGGCATTCTATGTAAAAGAGAAGTCATAAGGGACTCCAGTTTCTGAAATATTCAAATTCTATCTACAATAGCATCCCTAATTCATTATGTGACTTTAAACAAGCTACTTTACCTCTCTGGGTCTCGATGGTAAACATAGATGTGTCTCATTTGTAATATAGAAGGGTTAGATTAGAGCATAGTTTTCCAACTGGTATGATTCTGCCCCTGGGCCTTCAAGGCCACTGGATGGAACCTACTCACAATGGAGGAGGCCCAGATTCATCACCTCCAGCCAAGAGCAGCCATTTGTTTCCCTGCAGTGAGATGAGCAAACCTTTTCAAAGTGTGCCATGATGTGAAACACTGGATTAGATGACCTCAAGGTCCCTACTAGCTCTGACATTTTGTAAAGCTATAATTTTAAGTCAGAGCCCATGGCCAACTACAATATGATTCTACTATACTCAGTGCTGAGTAAGGAGGCACTCAACCAGTTTGTTACAATGGCACAAACTGCAATGGCATCATTGTAAGAAATCAACGTTACTGTAAAAATTAATATATAATTACAGTGTTGTTTACTGGCATTCTATCAATTAGAAATTTCTATTAGTTTATTACCTATACTCAGATTGTCATGGCACACTGTGAGATCCTAAAGTGTTACACAAAAGTAACCTATATTTAGCATAGTTTTAATAAAAACAATATTATGGGATATTCTAATTATAAGTGATTCCTACATGCTTGGATAACCATATTATTAATCATTCTAAAATTCTACTTTAGAATTATAATGGCACTTCTTCTAATTTCCCATGTGCTGCCCACCTCCATCATTTAGACAAAACAATCACACTTTCCAGATAACTAAAATATGTGGAGTCAATAGAGTATCTGTTTAAGAAGCCAGAAAAAATAGGGTTTAAACACCTTTAATATGTATTGTGTTTTATCCTTAAAGTAAAGCAAAACCAACAAATGGCAGAAAAGAAGTCCACATTTCCACCCTCCCACCCCCAATCTGGTTTAAACTAATAGGTTGGAAAGTTCTCGGCAACTGATTACCAGAAAGATGTAAATAAGCAGGAGGGAGCTAGGAGAGAAAAAACAGTACAGACTAATGAACTAGAAGGGCTGGCATATAAGAGACAAGCTAAAAACAAAATCTTCATAGCTTAGCTAAGAGGGCACAAGGGACATATATCTAACTATATACACACACCAGGGATCAAAAAGAACAAAGAAAAAATAATTATTCAGTATTGCCAATGATCATAGGGAAAGGAAAAGAGAGGGAAGAAAGAATTTGGGAAGGAATGTGGGGAGGAGAAGGGACAAGCTACTCTAAGCAAGGAGGCTTGGAACTCACTCTTCACACAGGCCTTCTGCTCAAAGGTTACTTCTCACACCTTAAACCAGCCTTGAAAATAAGCATTGAGCAAGAAACCCTGGGATGAAAATGCCCCAGGACATTTACATAATGAGAAATGGGCCCAGGTTTCGTGTTTTATTTTTGCTAGAATCTGAACACTGACAGCCACTGCAGCCAATTGTACTCATGGAGTTTTGGAATATAAGGATGGCTACAAGTGAGAATTTGTTTGTGTTTAATAACTAATCTTATTCTAAATTTAATCCACTCTTCACACAATAAATTTGAAAGATATAAAATATTATAAATAAGACAATAAAAATTACCCATCAGCCCACCACCAGAGATAATTACTGATCACATTTTGATTTATTTTCTTCTTTTCATTTTTTTTTTTTTAAAGATTTTTTATTGGGGAATTGGCGGAGGGGAACAGCGTTGGGGAATCAGGGAAGGGGAACAGACGAGTTGCTGTCCTTTTGTTCTTCAGTCTAGTTGCGGAGGATGTTGCTTCACTGTTGGTATCGTCATTGCGCTCTTCCCGGATGAGGCAGATCGGTCGCCGGCCTCTGGATGTCGCTCACCGCGGCTATTGGCAGCTCACGCTTGGCTGCCAGCCGCTCACGCTGGCTGCGGGCCACTCACTGTAGCCTATGGCAGCCACACCATCACCGGGGCTCGCACAGCCCAGCTCCAGGTGGAGCTGTTGTTAGCTGTAGAGGGCAGTGTCACTGGCCCTCATGTAGGATCCGAACCGGGGCTGCTGGCATCCCAAAACCAGCGCTTAACCAATGTGCCACTCGGCCGGCCCTTCTTTTCATTTTTTTTAACATGGCTATTGAATATTGAGTGGAATGGATGAGTGATTCATTATGACATTTGAAATTATCTCCTTTTCCATCTAGCTTTCTCTTCTTGATCTTAAAACAACTTGCTGCATACAGGTTTCATGCATTAAGGTAGTTTGTGGTAGTATTTGTACAACTTACTGGGGGAAACAAATGACTGCTCTTGGCTAGAAGTGATGTGGCCTCCTCCCTGGGCTCTGTCCAGCTACCTTGGGCTCCAGTATACCCTCTGATACTCCAGGAGGTATCAGAATCTTGGCAGGGCTGTGCAAGGGAATCCCAGTAAGTAAACTGTCTTTCACTTTATAGATGAGGACATTAAGACCCAGAGAGATAAAGTAGCTTGTTCAACATCCATCACACAGTGAATTACAATTTGAGCATTTCAGAAACTGCAGTCTAATATGACTTGACTTTTATACAGAATGCCTCAATATGGTCTTATAGGATATTAGGCTCATAAATCTCCTTTATAAAAGGCATGTTTTCCTCAATGAATTAGGTTATCTCTTTGCCATATTCAAAAGGAGAAGCATATGATTAAAAGGAGTAAATTATAGGTATCTCTCTTTGGACAACTCAAAGGCCAAAAGGCTGTTTAAAACAACAACAACAACAACAACAACAAAAACAACAAAAAGATTAAATCCAAGCTTATGAAACTAATATTAGAGATTATTTTCATTTTTAAATAATTAACACCAGTTTTTTAAATAGTAATATTCCCCAGTATATGTAAAATCCAAATCATTTTTAAATATTTTATGTAAAATTTATTTTAAATTGCATTTCTTTCTAGAAAGGTTATCTAAGCATATTGTGCTGAGCATTGAGTATTCGCATTTTCTAAATCTTTTCTAATGTGATGATCGAACAATAAATACTTGTTTTGGTGTGCATTTTTTGATCCTAGTGATCATTATTAGTCATTTGTAATTTTTCGGTAAAAAGATAATTTTATGTACTCAGATTCAACAATCAGATAGTTTCTTGCTTTCAGACTTAAAAAGACACCCTCTTTCAGTCTTTTTTTTAAATTTTATTTAGGATTTTAAAATATATATATTAAGTCCAGTACACATGGAAATTTTGGTGTAGGGCCTTAGGCAAGGATCTAAATAGTTTTGGTTTTTTCTTTTTAAGTATCCAATTTCCCAGCCTCCTTTATCAGATAATCTGTACCTTCTCCCAATGGCTTATCATAAAATTGTTATTCTATACACTAAAAAGTTCTGTAGGTGCTATTTTGTTTGATATTTGTTTGTATATTTTTACACCAACATCATCCTCTTTTATTGTCAGAGCTTTATGTTTTAATCTCTAGTTGTACAAGTCTGTGCCTCCTTTGCCAAATTAAAAAAGATGTATACACTATATGCATACAGTTGACTCTTGAACAATGCATGGGTTAGAGATGCCAACTCCTGCACAGTCGATAATCTGGGTATAACCTTTGACATCCCCAAAATTTAACTACAGTAATCCCTTGGTATCTGCAGGGGCCCCTGAAGATACCAAAATCCACAGATGCTCAAGTCCCTTATGTAAAATGGCATAGAACAATGCATACAGTCATCCCTTTGAATCTATGGATTCCCAACTATGGATCAAAAATACTGTTTTTCATCTATGGTTGGTTGAATTCACAAATTCAAAACCCAGGGATAAGGAGGGTGAATGGTATATTTATTGAAAAACATCAGCATATAAGTGGACCAGTGCAATTCAAACGCATGTTATTCAAGGGTCATCTATATATATGTATATATTATATGTGTGTACATATATACTCATACACCTTTCAGATGAACTATACAATCAGTTGAAAAACAGACTTTTTATTAAATTGATTTTTGAATACTACATGCAAAGATCCCTTAACATCTCAGTTTTCTCTGGTTACATAACATGGATAGTTGCACTCCTGTTCCAAGCATTCAATGCCCGTTTTTTGTTTTGTTTTTTTACTTTCTTTTAGAGGGCAGTTTCACTGGCCCTCATATGTGGGACCTGAACCAGGGCCGCTGGCTTCCCAGGCCAGCGGTTAACCTCCGCGCCACTTGGCCGGTCCTCAATGCCCTGTTTTTTAATGTACCTTACTGATGTGTCCCAAATATGTTGATTCCCAGGTCATCTGGAGACCCACCTCAAACATGGGCCTTTGAAA
The DNA here is from genome assembly GCA_033961575.1 of Aselliscus stoliczkanus. Classification (NCBI taxonomy): domain Eukaryota; kingdom Metazoa; phylum Chordata; class Mammalia; order Chiroptera; family Hipposideridae; genus Aselliscus; species Aselliscus stoliczkanus. The sequence goes on from CM066731.1 coordinate 35,363,652, forward strand.
ACCAAGTCACTCTAACTCTACTGGTAGATTACAGCTCCCACTTGAACAGCCTACATATGGGGCTGCACATGGAGGCCCTGGGATTTGATGCAGCAGAGGCACAAAGGGCCACTGTGTGCCTCAACAGCAAGGAGTATGGACATTACTGGAGGCAAAAGGGAGCCACTGAAGGGCATTTAGGTAGGGGAGTGCCACAGTCGGATTTCTGTTTTAGAAGGATAAAGATAACCTGGAGAGTGGACAGCTAGATTAGTGCTAACGCACCCAACGGATTGCAGGGAGAACAGTTAGGAGTCTCCTGTAGTACGTGTTCTAGATAAGCAGTGACAAGGACAATGACATCAGAAAACAAAGAATGATTCCAGTGGTATTTATGATACTGCAGCATTGCCTCTATTGCTACAGAGGGCTTATTCAAACACTCCAGAAGCAGGATAAAGAAGCTCAGGATCCTGTCCCCAAGCATGGTCTCTTGTCCCACATGTCAATAGACACACTTTCCCTCTTCCCCCCAACCAATATTTACTGAGCACCTATCATGAGTCAGGCACCATACTAGCTGCTAAAAGTAATCCTGGTTGGGTCAGTGGCAAAAATCAGCAGGAGTCACAGAGAATGAAGAATATGACTATGACATCCAAAAACAGAACCAAGTATTAGGAACTAGAGTCACCCCAACACCAGGAATAGACTGTTTAACGGAACCACCACCTTCCCTGAGGACACCTGCCTCTCCGCTTCAGGCCAGTGGCCAGTCCTCCCAGGTCCCTGTGCAGATCTAGGTGCCATAAGAGCACCTTTCCAGACTTCCTCTAGGTACCAGACAGCAGTATCACTGTCCCTGTTTTACAGATGGATCAATGGAAACAGAGTGAAATCAGGTGCCTTAACCACAGCTACATGGAAGGTCAATACAGAACCCAATCTTTGGTTCCTGGCTTGACCTTTCATCTTTGTGATGTGTCTCAAGCACTTATGAAGGCCCTTAAAACTTCTCAGACAGAATTTTTCCACTTTTTATTCACTGTTTAATACCTTCCCCTTTATGGAGGTCGGGTTTCCACAGCTCTCAGCACAATCTATTGCACTGTTAGCAGGAGACCAACCCGTTGGCACTCCTGCAATCTAGAAAGACCTTCCTCTATCTCCCCCATCACATTGAATATAGACTAAAGACATCTGCTCCACCTTTTTAAACTTTAAGGAATGGAGAAAAGAAATTTCTGCAACTGTAAAATATTTGGTCATGCCATTTATTGGTCATAGGTTACATAACAAGAAACAAACATTATATGATAATGGAGTGTTTTGGCAACTACTGTAAGAAAATCAACTCTGCATATCAAGCATGCAAACTTGTAATTTTTTTCTTTTGCCTATACAAAATGATTTTTGATACTGCATTTTCTAAAAGGCTTAAAGTTTGCATTCCCTTTAAATATTCCTATTTTAAATCCAGAATCACAAATAGTAACCACATATTCAGTGAATTCTAACCTCCTTAGATGCATAATAAAGATACGTACAAAGCTACTCTGGGGAGGCCTACAGGAGTAAAATATCAGAAAAAGACTAGAAGGCAAAAACGTGCCTACCACTGCCTGGCAGTCAGGTCCCAAAGCCATGCCTGTCTCTATCATTTGATTCTTCAACTTTAGGCCAAATACTCAGTTTTGACAAGACTTGCCTTCAACCTCTCTGGGACTTACTTTCCTCATCTGTGAAACAAGGTCAGTAATGCCCACCCCACAGAGCTGCTGGGAGGACAGTGTCAGCACTGTGCGAAAAATGCTCTGTAAATTATAAAGAGCTATGCAAACATCCTAGACCCTTTCCTTTGGAGGCCTCTGACCTCTGACTGTCCCCTTCAGTTATATAAGTGGTTGTTATTAGTTGTCATTATTGTGATTTTTACATATGGAGAAACTGAGGCCCAAGCAGTCCTCTTTCCAGAGGGAAAATTCCAACAAATCAAGGGAGCGCCCCCCAGAAATCAATAAAGACCTGGAAATCCAGTTTGCCAGTAAAGTGTGGTCTTAGATAAGTCCTCTAACCCTTTTAAGTACCAGTTTTCTCAACTGTTCAAATTCAAGGAACCGGCCTGGAGGGCAGACCAGCAGAGGAAGTTTTTGTTCCCAGAGAGCTTCCTAGAAGACAGAAACTAGAGGAACTAGGCCAGCCTTCTAGCCTGCAGGGCAAGAATCTTCTCGCTGCACCCTAACAGCTCACAGAAAACGGCAACCCAACGAAGATGGGGGCAGCCTCACTCTAATGGGAAAGAAGCTCTGATGAGGAACTTATCCAGTGACCTAAGCAGGCCAATCCAATGCTATAGGAATCCAGGCCTACTGGTAAAACCCAACATGGGGTTGGGGGACAACTTGGAGGAGTAGAAAGAAGGCTGCAGCAACATCAAGGAGGGTGGCTTTCCCCGGTGAGGGGCAGATGCTTCACCAGGATGATCAAGAGAGGGCCATCTCACATTCTAAGTAACCGCACACACTGACCAGAAGCCTGCTCACCACTTCTTGCCTCCAGATTGGCCAAAGATAAGGTAGAGAGAGCTCTGGGCAGGGAACAGGCAGCCATGAACAGTCAGGAGCACTTGGGAAGAGGCTGAAATCATAACTGGGATTTGCATGAAGGGAGGGGGAGCAGGGGTTCCAATGATTTCTCTGTAACAAGCTCAAGCAGAGTACAGTTTTACATAATTGTGATAATTCCTCCAGTATTCCCCAAAGCCCATATGTATGGAAATCCGGGTGACCTGTTAAATAATGGCCAAAGTCTTATCTCACTCAAAATCTGGCTCTATAAAAAACAGTAATCGTTGGAAAAATCCTCAAACCTCACATCTTTTCAAGACAGAGCAGTAAACCACACAAAAATAAGAACCACTCCCTTTAGTGCACAATGACAGTACATTAAGTCCCATTAAATAGCCCACGGCCAGGCGAGTGGTGCTTTGGTTAAGAGCTGGCTTGGGACACCAGCTCTGAGCAGCAGGGCCCCGGTTCAGATCCCACATGTGGGCCAGTGTGGCTGTGCCCTCTACAACTAAGACGGTGAACAAATGCTCAACCTGGAGCTGGGCTGCCGTGAGTCTCCAGCTACGGCATAGGCTGCAGTGCAGCTGGCTGGCAGCTGGCGTGTGCTTTCGTGAGCTGCTATGAGCCACCATGAGCGGCCGTCCAATAGCCAGTGAATGACTGCCTCACCTGGGAAGAGCGCAATGATTAATACTAACATGGGCCAGTGAAGCAACGTCCTCCACAGCTAGACTGAAGAACAAAAAGGACAGCAGCTTGTCTGTTTCCCTTCCCCAATTCCCCAACACTGTTCCCCTCCCCAATTCCCCAATAAAATCTTAAAAAAATACCAGCCCAATGAAGTCTGCAGTATTTATTAGGTGTAACCACAGCAGTGCTGACTTCTATGGGAAAAGAGGAAGAGAAGGAGGAATGATTTTTCAATATTACTCGAGCTAGCTGATAACAAGCTCTGCAGCACTGGTTCATTATTCCCAGCCACCCTGCAGTCATTAGCCAGGGGCAGAACGAGGCGTAAGACAAAGAAACCCAGTTCCCGGCCCAAGGAGACTTCCTGATGCTGCCATCAGAACAGAGGTTTTTGGGAAGCCCGAACTTCTACATCTGAAACCAGAAGAGTTAGAGTATCTTACTGAAATTAGTTCTGACTGGTTTTCATTAAATCTTTTTAGCCAGTTGTCAGTGTGTTTCAGAGGAAAAAAAAAATTGATCACATGCTTAACAGATGTGGGCTGGAATCAAAGCAAAGCTGAATAGAGCTGCACAGACAGCGAGCAGCAGCTCCCCCAAACAAAAGGTCAGCCATTTATAATAACATCCCCAGAGTGATGTATGTGCACATTAGAAAGTTAAATTTCATGAAAAGAATGTCCAATAAAGCCATCAATTTTATTTTTGGCTCATCTGGCTGCAATTTCTGCCTAGAGTCATTACTCTCTAGGAAAACGGCAGCGGGCAGGCACCTGGATTCACTTCAGGGTCCCTGGTCCGTGAACTATTGACATTCCACACATAGTTTCCCAATGAAAGTACTGAAATGCTCACTCCCTACTTCTTAACTCACTGTCTGTAGAACATTCCCTGTCCTTTGATGTGAAAGAAAAATACTCCACTTTACAACATGACCCTGCACTGGGTTCTTTTCTGAAAGAAGCTAAAACACCACCACCATTATGGCCACCCTGAGTGTCTGCTACAGCAACTTCAGAGTGTCTTATTTTAAAGTAACTAACACGAATTTACATCCACTAAATCCTGTTACCCTGCATACTATTTGAAGGGAAGAGACATCATTAGCAGATTTCCCTACAGTTATCTTTGAAAAAAGCATACCTTTGGTTTTTGTTTTTGTTTTTTGCGGAGCGGGGGTGGGGTGGGAGGTGAAGGATTCTTGTCCCAAATAGTTAAGAATGCTTTCATCCTTCTTAAAGTGCCAGGGTAATTTGTTATTAAATGTACACTTAAACCAACATTTTATAATGTTGCTGAGGTTTTCAATGAGTTCCCTCCCCTTCACACCAGGAATTTGGGCTATAATAGCTGTCCCACAGTCACCTCCTACTAAATAATTATAATAGTGGACCAATTAAACTAATCACCTTTCCATATATTTTTATCCAGCTTACAGAGGTAAATCTCCCCAAAGTGCTGAAAATGAAGGGCACTTCTCCAATAGCACCTAGGACACCAAGTGTTACTCCTGGAAGATGTCCAATCCACCAAGCGGAAGCTTAACTCACAACCAAAATTAGAAAGTAACATTTTCAAACATGTGATAGTCATGTATATTCACCATACAGTCATCTTTCTTCTTCCAGGAAAGCTAAAGGATCTCCCATTATTATTGCTGAACCACTAAACTCAACTTTATGTTAGTATAGTTTAGCTTGAGCAGCAAAACACCACCAGGTCTTCTAAAAAGAGATTACAGAGAATAACAATGCTATCTAGTGTGGGATTTTAGCTGCTCAGAAATCCATTGTATACATTTTTTAAAGAAGAAAAAATGATTTTTAAATGAGATTTCAAATTCAGAGGTTCATCACTGTAGTGTGAGCCATTTACTATGGAGCAACTGAATTAATAACTCCTTGGAAAAATTTTTCCTGATGAATTACCCAGAATCTTCTGGTTCTGAAAGGGGGACACATTTCCATTCAAATGCCACGTGACAAGCAGCAAAAAGGAAAAGTTCCAACCCCAGGCAAAAAGCAGTAGGTTGGAAACACACTTCGTTTGTTTAACACTAATCCAGAAATAGACATGTATATCCCCTTCCTAGAGAAAGCTACCACCTGAGAAATGTCACTTTTGGTGGAGTTGATGATTAGAAGCAATACACATACAGGGTTTATTTATCTTTTACTATACATCCTGAAACTCTCTAAATATCCAGTTAGATAGCTTAATAACTTCTTCGACTATAGATCATAGATCCTTAAGATTTCCCCTACCTTGGTACCCAGACAGTTCTCCAAAAATGTTTATAATATATCACATAAACTAGAATAATTGCCTACCAAGAAAATCACTTTGATATCACTTTGGTTTCCTTTGATATCATTACAGCGTAATAACATTCAGAGAATGTTTCTCAATGGGGTGAAAGCCACTATCAATTAAGAAAAACAAAGGAAGAAAGGATTAATGACCTTTTGACACCTTTCTCTTCCCAAAGCACTCCAAACTGTGTCTTTGGTGAAGAAAAACAAAAATAATAAATAGCTTTCCCCTCTGCCCTAACTTTTCTCCAGTCAGAGTGGGGGAATATCAGGTAACCACTTGAAAAATTCACTTTCAGGCAACAGGTACTTCACAAGCTCATCAATCAATAAATAGGACATTAGCATGTCCTAATGAGGCCATTAACAAAACATATTTCCTAAGGCATAGCTCTAAAAGAAGACTCTCACCATTTGCCTATTTGGGAAACAGTATCGTCCTACTATGCGCTCCAGACCTCCCCTGACACAATTTCAGCTATAGATGTCACCAAAATCTTAGAGAGTCAATGTAATGAAAAACATTTCAGCATATCTCAATAGAGTATCCTAAATGTAGAATTTTCTTTTAAGTTTTGCAGAAGGGATAGTGGGACACAGAAAAGGATACTTGGCTCACACTCAACATAACCTTCACAAATGAATGAAGCAATTAGAAACCCTACTATTAAAAACAGATTCCAGGGCCAGCAGAGTGGCCCGGTGGTTAAGAGCTGGTTTGGGACACCAGCAGCCCCGGTTCGTGTCCCACATATGAGGGCCAGAGACACTGCCCTCCAAAAATAAAAAAATAAAAAAAATAAAAATAGATTCCAAAACCACTTGGAATTCTAGTGAATAAGACCTTCCTCATTTTTCTCTCTCACTTAGTCAAAACCCTCAGATCAACAATGTTAAATAGTCCCATTATACCAAACAAGACTACCAGCTCAATCCTTTCATTGGGCAAGAAGAGAAACCATCCACGTTCTAGTGATATCGTTGGATTTCATGGATTCTTTCTATAAAAAATTAGCTTCCCAACCTTTAAAAGAAAGAAAACTGGGGATCTTGTTATAACTACAAAGCAGAGAAAATTCTCAATTCCCAGCCCAGATGTGAAATAAAGAGCAACATATTACTCTCAAAGAACTCTGGATAGCCATCTTCTTTCACAAAGTCTTTTGTAACCTGGACAGCCTTAAGCTCAAAGACCCCACACATGTTCCTCAGTACAGATAATGTGAGCCCACCTACCTTCTCCAGGCTAGAGGCCATAAATCCTCAGGGGCTGAGGCACTGCTCCAGACACTGCCAGAGCTGAACATAAACATCCTTCTTAGCTTCCCTCCCAACACCTCTCCAATATGCCTGTTCTGCCTTTAAGAATCATAGGTAAATTTTACTGGAATAATTTATTTACTGGTCACTTATTAAGATTTACACACTGATAAAACCCTACTGCTTGACAGAAAAAAATCTGAATATGCCTGGACAGTCTATAAAAGGTGGTTAACACATCATAACTCCAAAATGCTTTTTTAAAGTTTCTTCTCTTTCAGCTCCATTTTCCAAAATACACAACGTATTATTTATACTGATGTGAGAATCACGTCTTCAAGAATGTGGTATTATGAGACAGCTATAACCTGGGAACGAGGAGACCTGGATTTCAGTTCTGACTGACTCTCTTTGGGCAAGTCACTTAACTTCCCTGAGCCTCTGCTTCCTCATCTGTAAAATTACAGAGTCTTAAAATGCACTTGTGGTTCGAAACCGAAAATTCAGCAATCAGTTTCCTTCCTAGATTGTTCTCTCAAATCCAATCTTCAAAAGCTCCACCTTCTTTTAACCTCTACATTGTTTGGGCTTCTGCCCTTGGGTGTCCAGGGGAAGAGTCTTTTGTTTAAAACACAGCCCTGAAGTTCCCCAGGGGCCCAAGGGTTACAGCAGGTCTCCCAGAGCAGGATGTGCATAATCAAACTCAGACAGCAGCTGCTGAGTTGGAGATAATCCTAAAAGGACTGCTTCAGACCTCCTCTTTCTCTCACAGTGAAATTGCCTGGCATCAGGCCTGTTCCGGCTGTTTGGACCTTATGTTTTTGGCGCATTGCAAACAACATCTTCTGTGGATTCAACTCTCAAAATGCCAGTGGATTTTTCTGTTTTGCTTTTTCAAGCTGGCTCTCCAGAAGCAAATACTTAAAACATAAGCATGCACAGTGTCCACATGCTGATGGTACATAAACAGCTTGGGATGGGAAAAGAGGCTCTTTGAGAGGCAGGGATGTAGGACTCATTAACGGAATTCTTACTGCTCCTCTGTTCACTTTGATAAACACTATTTCATGAAAAAGTAAAAGTGCGTAATGCAGCAAAAATCACACATTTGGAAACTGCTGAATTTATATAGATCGCACACTAATTTCTATTCTGACCTTGTGTTTCCATGAAGTCACAACCTCTCCCTACTTCAGTTCCATGGCCCTTTAAAGTGAAAACAATTCTACCTTGTTTTCCTGGAAATATAATGTGACTAACAGCTTAACTTTGTAAAATGGGTTCTGTTTGTAGATTCAAGAGAGCTTTTTTTTACAATGTATACTTTTAAAAGTAAAAAAAAAAAAAATGCCCTTATGAAGGTTTTTTGGAAGGATACTTATATCAACTATACCTGGCAATAGCTATCTTGTTCCGGGAACTCCAGTGAGAAAAGTGAAGATTATATGTTATGAGAATCACTTAGTTCCAGATAACAACTACTTACTAACACAGCCAAATTAATGGGGAACATAAATTATGAAAAGCTATCAATTTGTTCAGATACTTAATGTTCTACTACTACTTCTAAAAAAACATAATTAGAATTTAAGGGTTTTTTTCACATATGAAATATAACTAAGATTTTTTTCTCTCCAAATTATCCAGGGTAAAAGAGGTTATTTTTAAAGAATTTAATAATTTAATTACATGTTCTCATAAGACATCTATTTTGTTGTTTTAAAGTTTCCCAGAACACAGCATCCATCCAAATCATTCTTCAAGAATACACATTCTATTTTTATACTTACTATCTAATAAATATTTATCACTTTGGAACATTTTGAAAATTTTCTCTATGATGGATGGAGCGTTAAGAAACCATGGGAAGTAAGCTCCACCAAAATATTGTCATAATACTTTAGAAGTTGAGGATTTTACATAAAGCAAGGGAAGAGAATAACTTATAAAATCAGCTTTATGGTTTTAAAGTCTGCTCTCTAGGGAATTGGAAGAGTTCTTTTAACACAAGAAAGTAGTGAGTGCCACATTTGGATTCAGCCTCCATTTATAAGAGCTTCAAAGCAAACTCACTCTCCTAACCAGGCTCCTTGTCTCCATCAGGTCTGGTCCCACTACAGAGGCTGTAGTCCCACCGGAGGCTGCCAGCTCCCCACACAGGCTTGATATGGGCTTTTTTGTACTCCTTGCTTGTGCTCAAAGGCTCTGCAGTGGGGAGGTTTGCATGGATATTGCTGAGTATGGGCTGGTGTTGTATATATGTGCTTTTAAGTAGAAAACATGAAAACTCAAACCATAGAAATTGTAATGAATTAGCAAGACAAGGTGGACATGCACACTGCCTGACTGAAAACTAAGATGGAATTCCTCCAAATGTTCCCCTTGAAGACTCTGCCAGACTTCAGATCAAAATAATTTAGTGGATTAAAATTAACAGCTTAAGAGGTGAAACATATTATTCCTAATTATTATTACCACTATATTCATGCACCAGCTGTGAACAATTAAAAGCCTATATATTTCTAAATTCCCACGAACCCAAGAATAAAATTAAGACATTCTGAAAGAAGCTTCAGCCATTTATCTATACTTTGCTCTCAAGATAAGAAAGTCCACCTAACTATATCCATAAGGCAGAATAAGCACCCAGTAGCACAGCAAAATCTTGACTTTTCCTTATTCTACGTCATGTGTTTCATTAAAAAAATAAAATAAGCAAGAAACATTATAAAGAGCACATGACTAGGCTTTTTATACCATGAAACTAAATAATTTAAGAGAACTGGTTGCTTCAATCCTACCATTTACTTGCTTACCAGCCTCTTCTCACCAGAATCAGCAGTAAAATGAAAGAATTAATAGGATATGTCTTTATTCTTTCAGTCTTGTGTGTAGATGACAAGGATAAAACATGCCATTTTTAAAGGGTGGCCATGCACACAAATCACAGCTTTTCATGTTGATAGGGAGGAAGCACTGGAGTCTAGTCAAGTTCCTTCATTTCACAGCTGAAGAAACTCAGGCCCAAGAATCCACATGCAAGGTGGAGAGTGTTCAGGGCTCACCAAAGTCACTTAACCAAGCTCTGACTGGCAGGGCTAGGCCAAAACCAGAGAGATCGAAAAGGCACTCCGCTCCAAAACATTCGGTAATACAGTCCATTTCAGGAGGAAGAAAAAAAAAAAAAGAATAATAAAAACTAAGCAGTCTACCTACTCTTTGTATCCCTAACAAGTGGGTGCAACTGAGGCTTGAGGCTCATGGCCAAATCTCCTGACATTAATGTCAGTTAATGTCTTAAATTCCTATTTTTATAATTTGTCCCATTAACTCTTTTTAGGCCATTAACTCCATTAATGCCAAATAAACTCTCTCTTTTTTTTTTAAGATTTTATTGGGGAATTGGGAAGGGGAACAGCGTTGGGGAAGCGGGGAAAGGAACAGCGTTGGGGAACTGGGGAAGGGTATCAGACAAGTTGCTGTCCTTTTGTTATTCAGTCTAGTTGTGGAGGATGTCACTCCACTGGCCCACATAGGTATTGTGATCATTGTGCTCTTCCTGGCTGAGGTAGATCTGTCGCCGGCCATTGGATAGCTGCTCACGGCAGCTCACACCTGCTGCTGCCCACTCACGCTGGCTACCGGTCACTCAGGGTAGCTCACGGCAGCTCACTGCAGCCCCACTGCAGCCAACGCCATCACCGGTGACTCACAACAGCCCAGCTCCAGGTGGAGCTGTTGTTAGCTGTAGAGGGCAGTGTCACTGGCCCTCATATGTGGGATCCGAACCGGGGCCACTGGCATCCCAAGCCAGCTCTTAACCAACATGCCACTCGGCCGGCCCAATAAACTCCTTTTTAATGAACAAATAATTTCCAGATAATGTTGGGTATGTTTTGATGCTGAGCTCAGTGTCAAATTTGGCATTTTGTAGAGGAACTCAGACCCGTAACTGAGAACACCAAAAAGGTTAGCATAGAAGTGGGGTCTACAGCAGGTCATTCCAAGCTGTGTAGTCTCTCAGCCTAAAGCAGTTATTCTGTAACTTCAGTGTTTAGACATTAAAATGCAGTAGGTGGGAACCAAGAATGAGCATTTTTAACAAAACACCTCCCTCCCTCCAAGATGATTCTAATATAAGCATGGTGAGGACAGTACTTTGGACAAGGAGAGACCCATCAGCCTGGAAAAACTCTTTCCGGCATTCCTGGGGCTAATAAATTGCAAACTGGTGGGAATGACATTATCACAGATGGGAGGTATTTTTCACCTGCCTGATAGTAATTCTTGCCAGCAATTTCATAGGCATTTGGGAGATTTTCAAATTTGAAAATTTGTTGATAGATCATGCTGAGTGAAATGTTAGCCTTTGGAAGAGGAGGTTCATCAACCCCTTGGGACCCCCAGAATACCATTCATGAACTACTTGCAGCCTCATGATCTTTTCAAAATGTATTCACGTGCCCATTTTTTAATACAACTATCAGATTCCTAGACAACAAAACCATACAAGGTATGAAAAAACAATACAGTGAAGGTTTAAATTTTAAAAATGTATTACAGTAAAAGACATATTGCCATTAATCCCCCTCAAAATACTCCCCTTCACTTTGAACACACTTTCCCCATCATTCTTTCCACTTTCTGAAGCAGTTCTGGAAGTCCTCTATTGTGAGTGTCTTTAGTTGTGCTGTCCTGGCTGCTTCGACATCCTGAATCATTTTGACTTGGGGAAGAACCAGAAGTCTCATGGTGCCAGATCCATTGAATAAGGTGGATAAGGACACATGGTAAAGTTTTTATTTGACAGAAATTGCCATATACTAGAAACAATATGTGACACAGGGTGTTGTCATGATGGAGGATGATTTAAGGCACACTTTAAAACACACCTTCTCTCAACCATAGTTCACACTGGACTGACCTCACCGAACACGTTGAAACTTTATCACACACCGTTACTAAGGTTTGACAAGCTGCTTCCCATGTTGAAGATACCTGCCTTTCTGTTGGATGGCACTTGGCAGCAGCATGCACCATATATTTTGATCACAATGGAAAGGCTCCATGTCACACATTGCTTCTGGTATGGCAATTTCTGTCAAATATAATAAAAACGTTATGGTGTGTCCTCATCCACCTTCTTCACTGGATCTGGCACTGTATGACTTCTGGCTGTTTGCCAAAGTCAAAATGACCATGAAAGGAAAACGTTTTTGGGTTTTTTTTCTTTTTTGTTTTTTTTAAATTTTATTTTATTTTATTAGTTTCAGGTGTACACACAATGCAATAGTTATACTCTTTACCCCACAAAGTGAAAATCCCCCTCCCCCAGTTCGCCACCCCACTCCCCACCCCATATCATACATATCCATCACAACTCCCCTGACTCCCCTCCACAGTATACTCCACATCCCGTGACCATCCACATATTCAGTTGCAGTTGGCATACAATACTATACAACATCAGCTTCAGGTGTTTTGAATCTATTCAGGACATCGAGGCAGCCATGACAGCACAACTGAAGACATTCACAAAAGAGGACTTTCAGAGCTGCTTCAGAAAGTGGCAAGTATGATGGGGAAAGTGAGTTCGAAGCAAGAGGGAGTATTTTGAGGGGGATTAATGGCAATGTCTTTTACAGTAATAATTTTTTTAAAATTTAAACATTCACCATTTTTATTTCTTTTTTTATCACACTTCATATATCCACTGTGTAATATTCAGAACCTAACATGTAGGGAAAAAAATATGCTGAGAATTGCCATACACAGAACAAGGACAGCTGGCCTTCACACCCGTTATTTCCTGTCTCTAACAGGTGGACAACATTTTCCCCTACAGTGAGAACTTTACCTCCTACTCCAACTTCCATTTCCCATACTCAAAAGCAACATCCATCCTCCTATCTGGGAGGAAGAAACCTGAGCTATGGCAGCTAGATGGAGAGGAAATGGTTAGTCATGAAAGATAACTGCATTCTAAGTGACAACTGTAACCAATTTACTTGGCTGACAAAGAAAAAGAGAGGAAAATAGCACACAATGTTAAAATGTGGACAGAAATTGAAAACATTTTATTCCAAGCCAGTAGGTAAAAAGGAGAAAAAAAAGATTGTCTTCAAAAAAGGATGAGCGTAGCCATTAAATAACTACAGCATGTTTGGCTGCAGGGATCAATAGGAAACAGGTTTTACAAATGGGAAACTGAAGCAAAAGAGGTGGAGTGATTTGCCAGAGGTCACACATGGTTAGTGGCAGAAAAAGGCCAGCCTATAAAAACCCAAGTCTCCGGCTATCAGTCCAGCATTCTCTTGCTTCACCCACATTAAAGAAAGAGACATGAAGTAAGTGCTATTTTGGCAAAAGTAAATCGGTAGGGAAATGGTTCCTAACCCAGAGTCTTTCTGCCCATCATTTGTTTCAGTGGTGTTTTTCACAATGGTTGCTTAAGCCTCATAAAGGAAGCTTTGTGCTATATGGCCCCTCGGTCATGGGTGATCATGACACGGCCTTCCTGTCTTTGACCGTCTAAGAAGAGATACTTGGCGCATGTCGCAAAGTGGTGTAGAAGTGAATGCTTGGGAGGAGGCTAAGAGTATCTCCCCCCAAACCCCTGACAGTTTCAGACAGTGGCCCCTTTCCCTTGATACTGGCTTAGAGACCCTCTGCTTCTTCACTTCTAAAGACTATCTTCATTCTGCCGTAAGTCCTTCCCCTTCAAGGTCACTCACTGTGACTTGAGTTTGCCTTATCTCCCAGGTACACGCCTCTCTGGCTCACATGGGACAGTCAAAGTGGCTATTCTACCTGATTAAGTACCTGTTAGGATCACTTGAAGTATGAGGCAATGTCAAATGTCAAGTTACACTGTCTCCCAAATTTGGCAAATAGGTCTTGCCATCGGTTTAACAGAAAGTTGGTTCTAGAATGCCATACTCCTACGACCAAGGGCAACAAAGGATGCCTAGTCTCAGACCAAGCTATTAGCAAGGGAAATAAAATACAGAGGGTGCCAAAAAGATGTATACACATTTTAAAAGGAAAACTGTATTAAAATTGCAACACTCAATATATACCAATTACAAAAATTGAATACAAGTCATGTTTGACTTTTGCTATTACAAGAGGTGCTCAAAGTAGTTACCATCAGCGTCCAGACACTTCTTTTTTTTTTTAAAGATTTTATTGGGGAATTGGGGGAGGGGAACAGCGTTGGGGAATCGGGGAAGGGGAACAGAGAAGTTGCTGTCCTTTTGTTCTTCAGTCTAGTTGTGGAGGATGTTGCTTCACTGGCCCATGTTGGTATCATCATTGCGTTCTTCCCGGGTGAGGCAGATCGGTCGCCGGCCTCTGGATGGTCGCTCACCGCGGCTACTGGCAGCTCACACTGGCTGCCAGCTGCTCACGCTGGCTGCCGGCCACGCACTGCAGCCTGTGGCAGCCCACTGCAGCAGGGGCTGCAGCCTACACCGTCACCAGGGCTCATGCAACCCAGCTCCAGGTGGAGCCGTCGTTAGTTGCAGAGGGCAGCGTCACCGGCCCTCATATGTGGGATCTGAACCTGGGCCGCTAGCATCCCAAAACCAGCTCTTAACCAATGTGCCACTCGGCCGGCCCCAGACACTTCTGATTATGGCAAACTGCTGCTTGAGCAACGTTGACCAAAGTATCCACTTGCATATATTTTTTTTTTGGCACTCGCTATATATGATAAGTTGATCAGCATTCCACTTCAAAATACTCTAAGAATGACAGAATCTAAGGTTAGAAGGGAGCTGTAAAGGTCAGCTAATCTCCCAGCCAGCAGATGCTCTGAATATCCTCTAAAGATCCCAAATAAATGGCCATCCAAATACATGTTTGCTTGCCTCCTGGCACAGCCCTTGCTACCTCAGAAGTGTCTCCTCCATCTCTGACTGCCTTTTAGAAAGGTCTTCCTTTTTATTCAATCAAAATCTGTCTCCTTGGAAGTTCCCACCCCTTTCTTTCCTGATTGTCCAAAAGAATATAAGATGCAGGAAGAAAAAGAGTCAGATGTAAGTCATCACAGTTTATCTTCCTGGTTCTTGTTAAATGATGATACTTTCCAAAAAATGTTTTCATGATTGTTGTTTAAATTTCCAGTAAAATAAAAACATCCCCTTGTACATGTAGAATGCTAAAAGAAAGTAGTTTTATATTAAATAAACTAAAAGGCTGTCCTGAATGAATACTAAACACATCTGCAAAAGTTTATGGTATGGAATTTGTTTGAATCTTCTGGGTTTACTGTCTCTATTTATACCTCAAGGCACAAAACAAGAGCAGCATAGTAAAGACTCACAAGAGTGGTTAATGCCCAAGGAGAGAAACAGTAAACATCGGGAGGTATATTACAAATGCTCTCTTAATATTTATTAAACTAACAGTAGTGTTTTGGGTAAATCTCATTAATGTAATACACAAAGTCCTGGGCAAATGAAATTTTAATTCATTTATATCAGATGTGCCTGCAATCCACATTTTTATTGAAAGGCCAATAAGCATTCAGTTGAGAGGCTTATCTTTTCCTGTATTCACATTTACCAAACATTAAAATAAGACATCAAAGGCATATTGCTACAGTCTCCTATGTTTATGAAACTCATCACATAAATTTACTCTTAAATGTCTTATTTTTAATATCCCAATCATCTTCAAATACTCTGTAATAAGTTGACAGTAAATCCTCCTCTATTCCTGGCTTTAGCACCCCCAAGTTCTCCCCTTTCCTGTCTAGGTCCAAATATCAATTCACAAGAGTGAGGTTAAGCATACTCTATACTATACATGCTGTTTATTTTGTCACCAAATAGATACACACAGGAGTTTTCACATGGATAGAGCACGATGCCTGAGCCCATATCCAAGAGGGGTCCTCACGAGTGTGTACCCCGAGTCAAACTGTGTGTGTGTCAAACAACTTATTGTGGCAAAAATCACATGAGGCGAAAGTTGGACTTGAAAGGGAAAAGAGAAGTCACCATAGTAGTAATAGCCAGAGCACAGGTGAAGGGAGGAAAAGGTGTGTGATTCCAACAGCATCCATTCTCCTCCCTCTACTAACAGACCTTCCATTTCTCTTTGCAGAACCAGTCCTTTCCTATCTCGATCCATGGGATTCTGGCGATACTTCCTCCACTTGTAGTTCCAGGGATGGTGCATGTGATCCAGGCCAGAGAGAGTCAAGTTGGGCCAATTCAGAGTCAAAGAGAAGCTATCCTCCAATTCTCACTAGAAGAGTTGGGGGAAAGAAGCTCTTCCTATTACAACTGCTGAGAGATAGATTATTTGTTAATCTGAACTTGTCAGGTCTCATCTTAACACCACAAAGCAAGGGATCTCTCCTGGTTGTCATTAGGTTCTAAAATCTTCCCTTCTTTAGTAATATAACATTCCCAGATTTTTACTGGGCAATGGTTGCCCATGTGGAGACTACATTTCCCAACCTGCATTGCGCCCTGTGTGGCCATATGACTAAGTTCTGACCAATAGGATGTACGTGGAAATGATGTGTCTACCTCCAGGCTCTGTCTGCCCCTTGACTGTTTCTCCTGGCAGGGAGATAGTAAAGGTGGAACAGCCACCTTAGAACCACAGGTAAGAGCTACATGTGAGCATGACACAGCCATCTCACCAGCCCTGTCTGTTATATCAAAGGGCAATAAAACATCTATCTATTTTGAGCCACTATATTTGGGGATCTCTTTTTAACAACAGCTTAGCTGTAACTTTGCTTAGTATAAAGCCTGGGAGTGAATCTAACAAGGGAAAGTTACTTGAAAGATATGTGAAACACAAGGCCTGACAACATTACTTAAGCCTCTTGATGTGGTCAGGCCCTAAGACATAATTACTCCTGGACTTCACTATGTGAACCAAAATTTTCCTTTTTATTGCTTACACCAGTCTGAGTTGGGATTTTTGTTACTTACACCAGAAAGTGTCTTAACTGCTATTACTTTCTTGGTGATGGCTTATGGGCTATTGTTACACCTAATAGTCCTGGGTCCTTTTAAGCAGAAGCTTTTGGAGCCATCCATTTTCTCCCAATGGCTGCTTCCCTGAGTCACCACCAGGCAGAAGCCAAAGCAGCTCTTCTGCCTCCTCACAAACTTTAAAATGTAGGGCATTCTAGGAACTGACTTCTAAAGGGAAACTAAACTAGTATTTCACAAACTTTAATGTGCTTATGAGTCACTGGGAGTCTTGTTAAAATGCAAACTACAATTTAGTAGTCTCAGGTGGAGCTCGAGATTCTGTATTTCTTTTTTTTTTTTTTAAGATTTTATTGGGGAATTGGGGGAGGGGAACAGAGTTGGGAAATTGGGGGAGGGGATCAGCCAAGTTGTTTTTCTTCAGTCTTTGTTCTGGAGAGCGCCAGTCGCCATCCGGCTTCCCTTTGAGCTTGTGGCCTCTAAGCTCAAGGTGCCGTGTTCAATCTTAGTTGCAGGTGGGCATAGCCACCATCCCATGTGGGAGTCGAACCAGCAGCCTTGTTAAGAGTGCATGCTTCATCCACTAATCCATCCTGGCGGCAGCTCAGCTCAAGGTACTGAGTTCAATCTTTAGTTGCAGGTGGGTGTAGCCCACCACTGAACAGGCAATCTTGTTGTTACACCAGCTGAGCCATCCTGCCACCTGTTGGCAGCTCAGCGACAGCTCAGCTAGGGTGCAGCATACACTGGCCTGTGTGGGAATCGAACCGGAGGCCCTGATACTCAGAACACGTGCTCTAAGCCAACTCTTAACCAACTGAGCCACTCAGCTGGCCAAGATTCTGTATTTCTAATAAGCCCCCAGGTGATGCTTCTGCTGCTGGGTTGGCGCCCACATTTTGAGTAGCAAAGTCCTAAAGCAGTGGACCTGCAAACCTGGTTGCACATTGGAATCACCAAGGCAACTTAAAAATAAATACTGATAGCTGGGCCCCACAACCAGGGGCTTTCATTTAATAGTGCCTGTGCAGTCAGGGATGTGAGCCACTGCTCAGTAGTTCTCAAACTCCAGCATGTAATAGAATCTCCCGGAGGGCTTTCTAAAATTCAGATTGCTAGGCCCCACTTCTAGAGTTTCTAATTTGTTTTGTCTGAGGCCCAGAAATCTGCATTTATAGAAAGTTCCCAGGTGATGCACATGCTGCTGATCTGTCCACACTTTGAGAACCACGGCCTAATACTAGAGTTAATGACTCTGGTAACAGATCTCAATTTCTACTGAAAACAAACACTTCTATCTGCAAATTGTATTATATTGATGCTCTGGAACATCAAGCAATCAGAGTACACTGACAGGAAGGAGCAGAATTCACATTTCCATTAAGATTAGTGTATGTGCATGCTCAATACTTTGTAAAGACACATTTATCCCTATCATCAACAAAATTATAAACAGTAATGTTGAATTTCATTCTAGATATTACAGAATTATTGGGATTAAAAGCCTATGAATCATAGCAAATGGCTCATTTTAACAGCTAGCTTCAGAATAATCCTTCTTCCAACTCTATTGTAGGACAGATACATACTGAGTAGCAGTTTCTAAAGGGTCAGCATTTTAATCTTATCTGGCAGAGCAATTTGTAAAAGCTTTGAGAACTCTAGAATTCTTAAATGAGGTTTTTTTTTTTCTCCCTGAGTCAATTAAAGATACCCCCTTTTATTTAAGGGATAGAAAGTTGAGTGAGGACAAACATGCTCCCAAATTAGATATCCAAACAAAGTAAACCATGAATAGATTAGATAATGGGCTGCTGCTTTTTTACTGAAGCAAGAACTAAAGACAACTCAGATGCCTTATTCAAAGGAGAGCCTAAGGCACTCTCTTGCCTTCTTCAACCGAAAACAGTATAGTTCATAGAATTAATTTGACTTGAACCAGGTCCAAGTAGCTAAAGTACAGTTACAATAAGAGGGCTATCATTAAGGGGTGTGTGTAGGGCCTATCCATGATTGGAAAACTCCTAGAATACATTTCCAATCAGTAAAACACACAATCTCTGTTCAAAATATGAGCTCAGGAAAATCTAATAAGCTGACCAAACATGCTTTTCTGCAGCCAGGCCAAAAAGACAAGCATCTTTTGTTCCACTAAGGAAAGTTTTCCTTCAGAAAAGGAATTATTTCGATTTTTTTGAAGACGCCCTCAGATAAACTTAACTTATACATATACTCTCTTGTTAAAGAGCTCTCAAATGTATCATAATCCACAAACATAACTATTAGAAAAGTATGAGCCAGCACAAAAAGATGTTGAAGAGAACGGGAGAAAAGGAAAAAGCTGAAAGGGAGCAAGCATTTCCCAACTCTGCTCAGTGCGGAGGGTGATGAGCAGATCAGTCCTGTGAGCCACTGCGCTCCATGTGGTAGTGGTAAGCAGTAGAGAAAACGGTTTAAGATGATGAGATCTGATCTGCAAGACTTCCCTCCTAAGCTGGAGGAGACCAAGAAAGGCATCTACAGCAGTGGTTCACAAACCTTCTGGAAGTTAGAATCACTTGGGGTGCTTTTACAAACAGATAGCTGTGCCGCAGCCCCATAGATTCTGCTTTAATTGGTCCTGGGTGGGGCCAGATGTCGGGGTGTCGGAAAAATCATGACATATTTTTTCTGTTTTTTTGTTGCAAAAATGCGTCATGACTTTTCCCACAACCCGATAGCTTTTAGAAGCTCTCCCCTCCCCCCCCACATGAATTTAAAGTGCAGAAAAGTTGATAACCACTGATTTAGAACATTCCCTTCACTATCCAGATGAGATCTAAGAGCTAGAGAGGCTACACAAAAAAGAAAAGAAGGAAAAGGAAAAAATTCAGCCTCTCCTTCTGTCTTTCCTATCTGATCAGTGGCGTGTCATTCTCAGTCTCAGGTTCAAAAGCTCATAAAAGGTCCTTTCTTCCTTTAGCAACACATCCAATGAGCCATCCACTGCAATCCACTAGTATCAACACTGAGGCTGGGGCTGACTTCACTCAGGGCACTCTTTTAAATCTTTGTCATGCAGTAACTCATTAATCCACAGCATCTCTATTGTGGCTACTGTGACTAAGCTCCATATTACAGATGAGAAAACTGAGGCACAGACTGAGTAACCTGTCCAAAGTCATATAGATATCTGCAGAGCTGGGATTTTAAAAGATTCCCATTAATTCTACTCCCTAGTTCTCGCATTACCAGACTGAAGCTTGTGGAGAGGAACCATCAAGTAATATGCTAAATGTTGTAAAGAAATCTGAACATGGTGACCTATTAGGCCAACCAATGCAAATAAGGATCTGACACTTCACTACTTGGGGCTGCACCCATTAGACTACATTAAAAAGTAGTTATACAGGGCCGGCCCGAGTGGCGCATTTGTTAAGAGCTGGTTTTGGGATGCCAGCGGCCCGGGGTTCGGATCCCACATATGAGGGCCAGTGACACTGTCCGCTATAGCTAACAACAGCTCCACCTGGAGCTGGGCTGTGCGAGCTCCGGCGACGGTGTAGGCTGCAGCCCCTGCTGCAGTGGGCTGCCATAGGCTACAGTGAGTGGCCGGCAGCCAGCGTGAGTGGCTGGCAGCTGGTGTGAGCTGCCAATAGCCCCGGTGAGCGACATCCAGAGGCCGGCGACCGGTCTGCCTCATCCGGGAAGAGCGCAATGACGATACCAACATGGGCCAGTGAAGCAACGTCCTCCACAACTAGACTGAACAAAAAGACAGCAACTTGTCTGTTCCCCTTCCCCGATTCTCCAACGCTGTTCCCCTCCCCCAATTCCCCAATAAAATCTTTTTTTAAAAAAGGAGTTATACATATAAATACTTCCACTGCTTTCTTGATAGATTATAGTATCGTGTTAGGACTATTAAAGCTACAGAAGCTGAGGATCTAACATCTGCTGGGTCACAAGCAGCCTTGTCAAGTAGTACCGCCTAGCAGTTAAAGGACAGTTAGAGACAATGACTGGAAGGTACCTATCATAGTTCAAAGTAAAACAGTAGATCAGGATAGTAGTCATTTTTAATGTTATTGGCTTTTAATAAATTCATTTCTTAAAAATATCATTCCAAAGACTCATTTTCTGAAAAGTTATGACTCAAATATATTAATACAAAAGAAGCATTCAATAAAAAACAAAATGTTGGGGGAAAAGATGAACCTACATCCAGCACTGGCAGAAAGAACTAAGTGAAAAAGTGCTTTTACCTGAGCCTCAGACTCTTCCTGGAAGGCACTGACATATTTTCAGTATAAAAACCCAAGGAATGCTCTTCTTCCCTTAACCTACAATAGCAGCTATTCCCCACCCCCAATTAAATGCGGTATTAATTCATGAGGATTTTGCTTCTAGTTTTGACTCTTATCTCCAGGAAGCTTTTATCTCCTTTTCTGCCTACGTGTCTCCAGAATCTTCCCGAGATTTGCAAATCAACTTTACTTCAGTCCCTTGATCTCTTGGGGTCTTCCAAACCCCAGTGCTCTCAGCTCTCCTCCCCTAGTCAGTCAAAAGGTACATAGACAAAAAAAGGAGTTAGCTGGAGCAAAACTGAGGAATTTTCTAAACATCACCTTAAGTTATTCATTTGCACAAAACACATGAATCACACTGATGCAGAGTATGTAACATATAGTGTATGCTCCATTTATATTTCATTCATCAAACATGTGCCCAAAGTAAGTTTATTCAGTGCTAATCATTAATGTCAGGATGAGGGAGAAGAAGAAGCCAGAAGGGAATATTTTATGGTAAGAAAAAAATACTAACAAATCAGATGGCCAAGACCCAACCTATATATACCTCTACCACAAACTATGCACTCTCAGACAAATTACTTAAACCTCTTTAGCTATGTTTCCTTTTAAAAGTCAATTCCAGCTCTCAAACCCAGTTTCATACTGAAAAAGCAGAATCCAAAAGAATATAATGAGAATCATCCCAAATGCTTTTATACCTCTTTCATTCATCAACTAAGAGTATTGGATCTTAACACATAATATAAGGTGCAGCTCTCACCTTTAAGAGTCCAAAGCTTATAGAGTATGGAGAATCAAACTGGTGAAATGTAAGGTTTCTTTCTCCCCTGATAGAAACATCAATATATTATTCAGATTCTAAATAATTTCTTGCTCATTGTATCTTTTGTACATTTGAATACTCAGAAGTCTTTCCTTGGAGAGCAGGTGGAGAAACATATGAAAATCAAGTGTCTTCAAATCATCAAATAGAATTCTGATTTTTCTCCAACACACTTTAACACTTCAGGGAAGGTTTTATTTTTGTTTTTCTGGGAAAGCAGTGACTACTCTTCTCCAAGAGGTTCTTATCCTTCTCAATTGTAGTTTTTTTGGCAGTTTTGATTGCTAGATATGTCTAACTAGATGCAGACAAAAACAAACTGATGCATATTTTACATATAATACATATGTTAAATATGGGCCCAACCCATCATCAATTACCCTAAATAATCAAAAGGTAGAGATAATAGTTGCTTAAAAATAGACATCATGTCATAATTTCTTTCTAACTTGCAAGACCAACAAAGAGCTATGCCCTTGGTAAGTGTGTAGTAACATGAGTTAATTATTAACTGACTGATTTAGCAAACATAAAACTTCATTTACTAAATAATCAGGGTACTTGCAAAATCTAATCAAATCTAATGTAATCAAATAAAATACCACTCTTAATCTAAATGAGTTCAGAAGTGAAACATAAAGTTAAGATTTCAAATCATTAGTAAACTTAACAGATAAATCAGTGTTTACAATGTAAGATTCTAATTTGACTTCCTTTAAGCATTTTACAATTACAATCCCAAGTAATACGTTAGATCCTCAAGTCTTAACTAAATTTCCGACTTATATACAAGTAAGTCTATTCTGAGCTTTAGCTGAATGTAATTTAGCTCTCTTAAACTGTGAATAACTGCATTGCTTTTCTGAAGTTGCAACTTGGATGATGGAGGAAAGAAAAAGTATAATTCAGCATCACAACTTGTCTGATAAAAAATAAACTGATCATAAATTTGTGAAAATATATGTCCTTTGATGTCAAGAGTCAGAAAGCAAGTGAGAAACAAGAAACATATGCATACATATTTGTGCATATATAATATATCCCAGAATCACAAAACTTAAAGCTAGAAGAGAAAAGCATGTGTTTACAACACCTATGAGGGGTCAGGTTTTGTGTTAGAAGCTTTGAGTCATTATTGAGGCTAATCTTCAAAATAACCAAAAAGCAAATTATTATAACCCCCAGTTTAACACTGAAAAAACAAGCAGAGATGATAAACTTCCCCAAGGTCACGTGGCTTTTCGGTGATAATACCAGAAACCGAGCCTCAATACACCTGATTCCAAAGCCTTCAAGATCATCTCCTATGTTATCTTAATTTGGGAGAGCACACAACTGAACCTCAGAATGCTAGAAAACTTCATATGAATTAAAATCTGTATAGGTTGTGACACATACTTTACTGCACTGTCACACACCTGTCACCCATGTAACTAGACACTGTTGCCTAACAACTCAGTAAACAGTGGCCTTCTGGTTCCTAAACAAGTCAAGTGAATTGAGCCATCAGCACAGGTGTACTAAACCTAATATATAGTAAATCTTCAGTTAACCAGAAATTAGAGACCCTTATATGTATTAACATCTTTATAAACTTTTACCAGATGCTTTTCTGCATCTGTTGAAATGATCATAGTGTTGTCTCCCTTAAACTTAGTAGCTGCATTGCTTTTCTGATGCTATTAAAGCATCCCTTAGAAAAACCCTAATTGGGCTCATCATTAGCTGCTGTATTTAGTTTGATAATATTGTATTCAAAATTTGGGTATCTACGATCCCAAGTGAATCTGACCTGCAGATTAGTTTCCTTGTGCTCTTCCTGTCTGGTTTGAACACAGAGTAATGCTCACTTCATAAAATGAAAAAGAACAGCCTTCTGTCATTCTCTAAGCTCTAGAACAAAAATTCATTTAGTATCTGTTCCTTCAAGGACTAGCAGAACTTATCTGTAAAATCATCTAGGTCTGATGCTCTTTTGTTAACTGAAATGTTCGCTGAGATAATTGTAGATTCACACGAAGTTGTAAGAAATAATACAGAGACTCTCTTATGTCCTTTACCCAATTTCCCCCAATGGTAACATTTTATAAAACTATAGTAAATATCACAAGGATATTGACATTGATACAATCCACCAATCTTATTCAGATTTCCCTGGTTTTATACTCATTTGTTTGTGTGTGTATTTAGTGCTATACAATTTTATCACATGTACAGGTTTTTGCATATATATAGTGTATATATACAGAGGGTGCCAAAATATATATATACATTTTGAGAAAGGAAAAAACTTTATCAAAATTGTAATATTCAATATATACCAATAATAAAAAATGAATACAAGTCACGTTTGACTTCTGCAATTATAAGAAGTGCTTAAAGTGGTGATTTTAATACAGTTTTTTCCTTTCTTAAAATGTGTATACATTTTTTTGGCAACCTCTGTGTGTGTGTGTGTGTGTGTGTGTGTGTGTGTGTGTGTGTGTAATGTATTTACTATGACCAAAGGTTTACTTTGGTTTTATATCCAGCTGTTTGGTCGACTGCACTTTCTAAGTTATAAACATTCTTCAAATACATTTTAATGGCTGTATAATATTTAATGTATAAATTAGAATCTTTTATTTAACCATTCCTCTATTATTATACACTCAGGCTGCTTCCACTTTTTAACTATTGTAAATAAGGCTTCAATAAATGCATTTACCAGGCTATGACTATTTCCTTAGGATAGATTTGTAGAGGTAAAATTACTGGAAAAGGTGGGCTGTTCACATCTTAACACTTACAGATTCACCCAGTCCTTGTAAAGAACTATTCATGGGACAGAATGAATCATGGTATATTCCCTTACCTCATTCACATTTGGAGAAAAGCTAAGGACAAACATATCCCCAATATCTCAACACATAGCTAGGCCACTCAAGGTCAGGGAAGAGGCCCCAGGAAAAAGCGGGCTGGATCATGCATATCTCAGGCCACCCTCTGGGCTAGATAGAGTTAATCAGAGAAGCCCATTTAGTGTGCCAATCCCCCACTCTTTAGGGAGGCAGAAAACCAGGAATTAGAATAACACAACAAACATGTGACACACAGCATTGAAGCTCTGTGTTAGAAGTTTCTACCTATTTTGTCTCACATAATCCTAAGAACCTATTTTAGGATGTTCCATTTTACAGATGAGAAAACTGAGAAAATTTATTACAGTAAAAGACACATCGCCACATTGCCATTAATCCCCCTCAAAACACTCCCCCTCGATTCCAACACATTCATCCCATCACTATTGCCACTTTCTGAAACAGTTCTGTAAGTCCTCTTTCATGAGTGTCTTTAGTTGCACTGTCATAGCTGCCTCGATGTCCTGAATCATTTTGACTTTGGGGAAGAGCCAAAAGTCACAAGGTGCCAGATCCGATGAATAAGGTGAATGAGGACACACTGTAATGGTTTTATTTGACGGAAATTGCCATATACCAGAAGCAATGTGTGACACCGTGTGTTGTCATGATGGAGAATGATTTACAGGACACTGTAAAACACACGTTCTCTTAATTGTAGCTCATACTTTACTGACTGCACCGAACAAGTTGAAATTTGTCACACACTGTTACTAAGGTTCGACTCACCACTTCCCATATTGAAGATCCCTGTCTTTCCGTTGGATGGCACTCGGCAGCAGCATTCACCATATTTTGTGATCACAACAGAAAGGCTCCATGTCACATATCGCTTCTAGTACAGCAATTTATGTCAAATAAAAACATTACAGTGTATCCTCATCCACCTTATTCACTGGATCTGGCACCTTGCGACTTCTGGCTCTTCCCCAAAGTCAAAATGACCATGAAAAGAAAACATTTTGAATCAATTCAGGACATCAAGGCAGCCACGACAGTGCAACTAAAGACACTCATGAAAAAGGACTTCCAGAACTGCTTCAGAAAGTGGCAAGAATGACGGGATAAGTGTGTTCGAATTGGGGGTGGGGAGTATTTTGAGGGGGATTAACCACAATATGTCTTTTACTGTAATACATTTTTTTTAATTTAAGCATTCACCATATTTTTCGATCACACCTTGTATATGAGAAAACGCTAGACATTAGATCATGAACATTCAGAGTGATGTATATAATCCTAGTACATATGGATACTCAGTTCAAGTTAACTGATTACCATCAGCTATTAGAAATGACTTATTTTCTGCAATGTGAATAAATTCCTTGCTTCAATAATAAAATAGTATTTGACAGAAGCTTAATAATTACTTATTGATTAGGTTAACCAAAACATTTCTCTAATCACACCCTGCAGCATTATAGAAAAAAAAATATATTGAAGACAGAAAGTTCCTCTAGGTCATGCCATCATTTTATACATGAGGAAGCTGAGGTCCCAGAAGGATTAAGATAGTTAATTACATGTGTGCAAAACCTCACTTTTGCCCTAAAATTGTACATTCATTTTTTATGGTCTTTACATTTAATAATAAATCACACAAAAATACATATTTAACTTTTACTTATATTTTGGTAAGAACTTGAAAAAAATCACTTTATTTGGATATTTTGTTCCATGTGTCATTCTTATCATGAGACTAAATTCTATTACTTGCTCCTACTCCTTAAATGTCAGCACTATTTGTATTTAATATACCTGTATCACCATAAGAAAAGAAACATCCAAATGCTTTGTAAAGGGCACATTTACTGCATCTTTGTGACATTTTTCACAAAACAGATTCAACAGCAGAGGAAAGAAATGTGAAAACATCTTTGTCTTCAATAAATTTTTTTATAGCTTCAAGTCCAAGACCACAAACTGGCTCTTATATCACCAACTGCATACCTGTGGGCCTCACTCTACTGATACGAAACTCAAATGGGAAATCACCAAAGATTTTCAGGCTTCTCCCCTTCTTCTAGTCCTACTAATCCTTTGAGATACTCGAGAAAAACAGACATCACAATTCTATTTCAACAGTGTTCTTTCCTATTCACAAGTAGTCACCCCTCTTGCCTTGTTGCTAAAGCTAATGCTTCCCTAGAAACAGACTTGTCAAAACCCAGAGGAGATTTTAAAATCTGAAGCTCAAATTGTTAAAAGGAGAAATTTCATGCACGTCTATCCTTAAAAAAAATACTCCCTTTCTTGGTCCCCAGCTCCCCAACACTCCTCACCACCCCTGCCACCTCATTCTAGATGACCAGTGGCACTCCACCATGCAATGCACATGTAACTTTCTCCCTCCTACACGCTGGAATTTGACCCCAGGCAAAGGAAGCATGAGCACATACTGACAATATGCGGGACTTGACATCAATGACTTGTTTATTCTTCACACCAACAGTGCAGTGTTGATGAAACAGAGGTCTAGAGAATCAAAACTGGCAAACTAGCCCAGGTTCAACCCCCAGCTGCTGGAGTCAGTTGACCCCAGGCCATATTGCCATCAGGGACCAGGGGGAAGGAAGCTCAGCCGCAGCTGGAGAAACCAACCCTGACTGCCCTGGCCACCATGGGCACCTACACTGAAACACACAGCATCAACAGGTGTTTACCTCAGGGGTCAAAGGTGTGGAAACAACGGCCTTGCCCTCAGATGGCACCAACATCTCTAGAATGTCAGAGAGCTGAGAGGCCTTAAGAACATCTTAAATGGCTCCCTAGTATCATAGCCAAGAAAACAGAGGCTGAGAAAGAAAAGGAAGAAAAAAACCACTTAGTACCTCTGTGCCTCAAGCACCATTCCTGTGCCCCTTCATTTTATGCTCACAACAGTCATGTTATAAAGGCATTCTTAGGTCCAATTTATACACAAATTTGTGTGTAGTTTTTTTAAGTGACTTGGAGTTTAGCATATCCAAGACCTACTATACCAAGTGGCAAAGTATCAGCACCTGAACCCAGACTTGTTCACCACCCAAGCCCTTTGAGCTCAATCCCAGCGCCCAGGATCATAGTTTTTTACTGCTGGGAGCCTTAAACAAAATTGCATGGAATCAGGGATAAAGTATGTGACCCAGACCAATGGTTCCCACATGTGAATGATTCAATAGAATCATCTGAGATGCTTCATAAAAATACAGACAGCTCTGCCTACCCCCTTTCAGGTTTCTGATTGTGTAGATCTAAGGGGAGGCTCTGAAATCTGTATTTTTACATATTTCCAGTGATCCTGATGATCAGTCTGCCTATTTACAGAAAATTAAAAACAAGGGCTGTATTGGGCCAGTCGAGTGGTGCGGTGGTTAAGCACTGGCTTAGGAAGCCAGCGACCCCGGTTCAGGTCCCACATGTGAGGGCCAGTGACACTGCCCTCAAAAAAAAAAAAGGGCTGCATTGGTCACGTAAGGTGATTTAGAGCTTGGATTTGAATCAACAGAATTTGAAAGGAGAAACACTGAGGAGGTGGTGTCCTAGGCATGTTCACAACAGTGAGACTGTGGGGCCAAGGCCTGGAAACATGACAGAGTAATCAAGGCGGGGGAAGTGGGAAGGAGCAACATCAGGGAGCATCTTATAAATCTAGCAGAGATATTGAGACTCCACACCATGATAATAAGGAAGTACGGAGTTTGTGGAGCATGGGCAACACAATCAAAGCAATACAGGATAAATCAAACAGCAGGTGAGCATCTGGGCCAGGAAGGGCAACTACAAGGCTATTGGCATGGAGGCCCAAAGAAAGAAAAAAATGGAATGGAAAAGCTACCTGGATCACTAGAATGTGAACTCCCAAAAGACAGAGGGGCTTGACTGGCTTGCTCACTGCTTCATCCTGAGCACTTGGTAGATGCTGAATGAATATTTGTGGAATGAACAACACATAGGTGGGTTTAGAAGTCAACGAAGACAAATGAGTCAAGGACATCTTCAACAGTCAAATCCAAAGGACTAGAATTAAGAGATGGTACTGGCACAGTTGACTAAAAAAGCTAAACAGGAGTAGCTTCTTTTCAGCAAAGGCTCTTCTTCATTACTTCCTGCTTTTCTTTAAAACTTTATTTTGGCTTCTGATCCATTCAAGTAGTAGTAGATTTTGAGATACTGGAATGTACTGTTGACAGGTGGTATGAATGGTAAGTCTTCGGTTTTGGGAATAAAGAAATGATGGGCGAGATCTTTTAGTTTGATTTTTAGAAATGGAGGAGGGACAGTCTCATGAGAATCTGACATCAGATGAAATTCCTCATATGATCTACTGGATCACTGCCAGCTGACATGCCAATAGCACAGAGGCTTGACCAGGCTCCCTATAAAGTTAAATGACAGAGGTGGCTGGGCTCTGTGTGGCTGGGTCAGCCTCAGGGGCCTTGACAACCTGAGGAGACCCCAGGACATCTGCAGCTGGCCAGTCAAGTCTCTTGGGGACTCAAGAGAAGTGAGAACTAGTCCCACCCAGGAAAAAAACTACATGATCCTTTGAAATCCTTTCCAAACTAATGATTATTCAAGGCACCATTTGAGTAATCACGTTACACAGTCTTTCAAAAGGCAAGCACCATCAAAACTATACCAGGTCCCAGAAGTAAGAGTTGGAGGGCATACTCAAATTCCTCCCAGGACACCTATCTTCTGCAAGCCTGATCTTATAAGATCTTTCCTTCTTAAATAACATCTACCTACTGCTAATATCCAACTAACAGAGAAAGAGCCCTTGTTTCTATCAAATTCCCTAGCAAAAGAAATTTGCTTCATTACCTGAACAGTCAAAATATATATTTTCAGAGAACTGCAAACGGTTATATGGTTGCATTTTATTTTTCTTTCTAATGCAAACTTTCCAAAGCCTGCCTTTCATAACACACTGAGAGGTAATGCATGGGTCGAAATGACTTGACAGTTTCTTTTAATTTACACACATCTAAGCATGTGTATAAATTCCACTAGTTCAAATGCTTCCTTTTCTTAAACATATTTCCTGTTCAAATTATGCATTTATAGCAGTCTGCACTATATTATTCCTAAATCTAAACAGTCATGTAAAAACAGAGAAACAGCAGCATATCACTACCACCACACTCAGTCTTTCCCCCTTGCATGGCGTTCCCACAGTGAAAGTCCTAACCTGCCTGTGGAAAGTGTGAATGCATCACCCTGAACAGGCTGTCCCTGATGTCTCTAGCGTCCATAAATGAAGGGCCACCAGTTCCTCTTCAGCCGGCCTTGAGCCTTGGTTCCTGAGAATCTTTTTTTTCCTCCCTTGAATTTAGTTTAAAATAATTCACTAACAGCAGATGTTTTTCCTTTCTTCCTTTTAAAGAGAGACTTTAAGCTCAGACCATCTCTACTTCTAACTCCCAGGAAACAGTATGCAGTTTTCAAATTAAAATGCACAGTACTGGAAATAATGTGCTATAATGACTTAATGTTTAAAAATTATGTCTTTCAACTTTACATACATTTATGCTGCTACACATGAAACAAATAAAAACTGAAAAGTAATTTATATGGACTATTAGCCATCCTGGGCTTTAAAACAGCTTCTGTTGGGAACCACTGACTCATTGCCTAACAAAGACTCTGTGAAAGTCTCCACGTTGATATTTAAAAAATATCTAATCACCCTTTTGGATGATATTCCAATTACTGGAAACAGTATCTACTAAATGAAGCAGCTCACTCAGAAAGCAACCAATTCTGGTTGGAAATGAGAAATATTAGAATCCAAAGACACAGAGTTGGGGGAAAGGTGCCAGTAGGAAGGACACTATAGTTCAGCCAAAAAGCTTCCTTAAGGAGCACTACTGTCCCATTGATACAACAACCCAGAGAGGCAGAAGATAACATTCTTTTTCTAGCAACCCCAAATAGTAACATTTCTTAGGAAACCCTGAGCAAGTCACTAAAAAAAGGGACCTCCTTAACCCTGTACAGCTTTTTAGGCAGGCGTCTCTTGAAAACCTTTGGACGGAATTCTCCCTTTGCCCTGTTTTGCAACAAGATGAGCACTTATGATTTTCTGAAATAAGCAGAATCTCTCTCTTTTTGTGTACAAAAGCCAAAGTTCATAACTGGCTGGGAGATTACCAATCCCAACGGATTAAAGATCATTTGCCAAAGAGAAATAATGCTGATGAGGCTCAGACTTCTGTGTTACAGCTAGAGCACACGAATACTCATCTGCACAGTGCTCTCCAATCTCCTGTAATGTTTGGGGACCTGCTAGCCCACACAAAGCCTCCCATGCTGATGAAAAATGTCCATCTGCTGCTCATTGCCAAAGGTTTCCCAATCTTAAATTGCCACCACTGAGAGAGAGAGAGAGAGAGAGAGAGAGAGAGAGAGAGAGAGAGAGAGAAGTAACACTCCAGAGGGAAGAGAGAAAACTCACAAAACCACCCCTAACGATTACATTCTTTATCTTCAAAGAGACATTTCAGTTAATTAGAAACGGACAAGGTATCAGGTGGCAAAGGAAGGAGATACGGAGAACTAGAAGGAACAGAAACAGCTGCACTGCCTAACCCAGGCCCCAGACCGCACTGAGGCTGCAGACGGAATCAGGGATGCTTGGGCTTCCACCTAGCTAGACAAAGCTCGGGGCGCCCCAGTAGGAGCCTTCACAGACCAGGGGAAGCCCTGGAGGCAGTTCCCATTAGAGGGCGCTCTTTGGGAAACATAAGAAAACAAGCTCCAGCCCCCGAAACCCACCCAAAAGAGGAGAAACCAAATTCCCACTGCTGGAAACCAAATACCCGCAACCTGCCCGAGCGATAGATTCCTCTCAGCCTCGGGTGCATCCCAGCCATGGCCCGCGACAGCGAGCATGGCGGGTTGGAAGATTTGATCCCCGAGCTGCCAGGCGACCCGATGTCACACGCACCCCGCCTCGCCCTGCATGCTGCACTCCAATGTAATCCGTATTAAAATGTCCTCCTGCCCCTAAGGGTCGGCGCGGGCCGTTCTCCGCCCCTCAAGGAGCAGGGGGTCGCCGCAAGACCCGGATTCCAGCGGCCGGCACCCCAGCATTTTCCTGCCATTCCGTTCTCCCCACGGCGGGACCGTGGACTGCACCTCGGCCGGTAATGTTTCCACATAGTGTCTGCTACCTCGCACCAGCTCCGGGGAACGTCAAACAAAAGAACTTTTGCAAACTTTCCTCTCCCAACACTCGCGGGTTTCTTAAATCAGGGCCCCCATCTCCCCAGACTTTGCATTCATTCGAGTAGGAAAGCTAGCGTGGGAACCTGGTGTACGGAGAAAGGGACCTCAAAGTTTACAGGTCGCCCCGGGTCTCGGGGAGCGCGCGGAGGGGACCCCTTACCTCGCGAACCCTATGCGGGCTCCCATCTCGGCCACCCTTTCCCCTCAGTCCTTCCCCGGCAACACAGCAAGACCCTCCGAAAGGAAAGAACCTGGGAGTGACTTCGGGGCCTCTGCGGTTGGACAAAACTGCGCTTCTCGCGCCCTCATCCCCAGGGATCTCGGGTCAACTCCAGCGAGAGACGCTTTTCTGCGGGAAGGGAAGGTGGAAACGGATGGAGGAGGAGCGAGCGCGTGTGTCCCAGTCGCTCCCCAGGGGACGAGCGCCGCATCTGGGGGGTGTGGGGCGGTGGGAACCCCCAGGTGGCGCTCCCCGATTCCTGCCGGCGCTGCGGACTCTGCTCGGCCTCGAGCACCCTAAACGGCGCGCGCCACCCTCGCCTGGCCTACTCACCGACTCCGCCGACACACAGGCCACCAAGCCCAAGGTAAGCAGGATCCAAGCGCGCCGCATATTCCCCCGAGGACCGGCTGACCCAGCAGCCGCTTGCAACCAGGGTGGAAGGAAGCCTCTTGCCCAGCGCCCGGCGCAGCCCGCGCAGAGGGACTTGGAGCAGCGCAGCCGCAACCACGGAGGTTCGGGCTGGGAGGCACTCGCTCCCTCCTCCTGTGCCTGTTCCCGGGTCCTCGACTGCGCCCCGAGAACGCGGCGCCTTCTCACTTGTTGGTGTCTGCACTCTTGACGCCGAGTTGTTGCTCCGGGGAGGCTGCTCTCTGAATCTCTTCTTGCTCTGTAGTTGTTTTTCTCCTCCGCGGACTCCTTCCCCGGGTCGCGGCTCAGCTTCGGATTTTGAGGAATAAATTAGATGGCTTGGAAGGCAGCTGCAACTCAAGTTTGAGGGCAGAGCGGCGGAGGCGCGCGGCGCGCCGCAGGAGCTCCGGCAGTATCTGGAGAGCAGCGCGGCGGAGTGCGGCTAGTGGCTCGGCCGCTGGGCCCCTCCTTCCGTGCCGCCGCCTCCCTCCCAGGGTCCTCCTCCTCTCCTCCTCTCCTCCTGCTCCCTCCCTCCTTGCCACGCTCCCTCCCTCCGGAGCTGGCTTCTCCAGGCTCCTCCGGGCGTCTAGGAAAGAGACAGCAGGGTGACTCCCAGCTCAACCCGGGAGAAATTCCTACGGGATTACTCGGATTGGCAGCACCCGGGACCAGTGGACGCCGCGGCTGCTCCGGGTCTGCTCGTCAGCAGTCCGGAGTCCAGTGCTCGTTCATTTTCTCTCTCCCTTTCTCCTCTTCTTTTCCCCCTTTTCGTCTCTCCTCCTCCTTGCTCTTTTCTTTTTTATTTTCTTCTCACTTCTTTTTTTTTTTTTTCGGAAAAAGATCGGTGAAACAACGAGAGACGCATTTAGCTTTTCTCCATGGGAGAATTAGACCTCTGGAAAGAAAACACAAAGTTTACAGATGCCTTCAGGCAGTGTTCACAAATCTCCGATTCATGAAAATTGTGTTTTAGAAGTGGAGACAATAAAGGTAAAACACGTGTACTAAGAGTATTTCCCACCCTCCCTAACCGAGAGAGAGAGAGAGAGAGAGAGAGAGAGAGAGAGAGAGAGAGAGAGAGAAATGCAACACTTTCAAAGCTCATAATTTCATTAAGGACTTAAATACCATTTCTGCCTCACACACAGTTTAAGCCCCTAAGGCATTTTATAGGCTTCATTTCAGCGTAGAGGTGTTAACGTTTGGAAGCTACAAATAGGGCAGTTTGATGAGAAATTGGATGGAGACCCTGAATAATAACAGATTTAAGAGAACTTCAAAGGAAAGAGGGATAAAGTAATTTCCAGTTTGAAGAAACTAATGAGCATGTATTTCCTGAGTGGAAGTAATTGATCTGAAATATTTTGGTATGATTTTTTTTTTCAATTCTGTGTCTATGGTACACTACAGAGCATGGCAAATGCATAATTCCTTCCAGTTTCTATGCTGTTTTTCTCTCTGACTTATGGAATAAATGAATTATGGAGCCATTCTGCTTCTAGAATGACCCCTCCAGGAGACCAGGGACCTTTCTGTCTTGTCCTCCACTGTTGTCTCTTTCCAGGTACATAAGACATACAATAAATAATTCTTGAATAAATTTGATCTAAAACTGAATCTATACTGCATGAGAGTTGTGAGCCTTTAAGATACATAGATATAGTTATATAGATACTAGGCCATGGTAATTTTTGAACTCAGTATTAGAATAAAACAGTCATACCTCTAAGTGAGAACTGCAATGTCTTAGTAACCTTCCACCATAATAAATCTCGAAGAAATTTAGAGAACTAAAGAATTACAACTCAAAGCTGGAGACATCCAGATCTTTGCTTTGAGTGCCAACTACCAAGTTCCCATGGGCAAATCTAAGGCATTGGCAGCCAAAAGAGTAATATGGAAAAATAGAAGAGTGAACACAGGAGAAAGAGGAGAAGAAAACGATCAGGAAGCTGGAAGTTGTAACACAGGATACTTCTGATTCCACAGAAACTGAGCTTGCATCTGTGGGTCAGTGTGGGCCCAGATTGGTTTTTGGAACAATGAACCATGGCCATACTTTTAAGAAGTGTTCTTTGTGGGTTGAAGAATTACATGAGGAGAGACTTCTGAAAGGAGGTTCTAAAAAGATGAGCAATGTGGTTCTAAAAAGATGAGCAATGTGACAGAAATGCAAAGAGTCACAAAATGTCACCTCTACCCCCTAAAGAGACCTAGTCTGTTCTTCAGCCTCAGGCAGGGCCACACCCCCTATTCTCCCCAATAGTTAAGAATACATCAAATAAATTAGAGTTCCAATAAAAGGGGAAAATGCACTCATTCACTGGCTCTCACAGTTATTACTGTTTATTGGGGAAACCACCAACAAGAAGCATGGTGGCTGCACTCTGATTCAGCTTGGGCAGGAATTGATAAAATTGAATAAGAAATTTTAATGTTGAAGGAATGTATCTGTGCCCCCAAACACAAATCCCAAAGCTCTTGGGGTTTATGAGACTCTGAGTGACTTGTTCTTTATATAATAAAGATGCAGCATTAAGAATATATGTAATTAGGGGATGGTACAATTTTGACAGTTACACATAACAGGTATGTGATAACAAATAAATATTCAAGATCTTGTATTCAAATGCATTAACAGTTGTGGCCAAAAGGATAATCTGACCATATGAAAATCACTAATAGTGAAAGCAATTGCACAGGAACAGGATACAAAAAGTTGCTTATGCTAAATAGGGTAGGTGGCTGGGATGGGATATCTTCTGGTGTTAAGCATGACTAAATTTTGGAAATGACAAAGGCCTTTGTCTTAGTATGTTTGGGCTGCTATAAGAAAAATATCATAGATTGGGTGGCTTATAAACAAGTTTTTTTCTCACATTTCTGGAATCTTGGAATTTCAAGATCAAGGCAACAGCAGATTCAGTGTCTGGTGAAAGCCAGCTTCCTGGTTCATAGATGGCTTTCCTCTCACTGTGTCCTCACATGGCAGAGGAGGGCAAGGAGCTCTCTGGGGCCTCTTTTATAAGGGTACTCGTCCCTTCCATGAGGGTTAAGAGCTGGTAAAAGAGACAACAGGCCCAAAATGGAGTCACTTGTGCTAAGCCCCTTGTCACCAAATCAAGACTTAATACCTAACCTAATTGTTTCAGGATCTCCCAGGAATGTTATCTTAACCAGTCAGTGTGCAATGCCCTGATTAGCACTAGTGAGGTTATCCACCTGACAGACCACTTTTTTCCATCATTCAAGCATTCACGACCACCTGACGAAGCTGTGATATGTAAGCAAGCTCAATATTTGGGTTCCACATGAACTCAAAGTTCATTTGATGGCACATATAAACATCTCTGATATGCTCATTAAGCGTGAGGAACACTATTGTTTTTTGAAGCCACTGATAACTGGTGATGAAAAGTGGATTGTTTACAACAATGTGGTACACAAATGGTCTTGGTCCTGACATGATGATTCGCCTCAAATGACATGGGAAGTAGACATTCATCAGAGGAAGGTTATGCTCTCAGTGTGGTGGGATTTTAAATGTGTTGTGTTTTTCGAGCTCCTACCAAGGAACCAAATAATCAATTCGAATGTGTGCTGTTAGTAATTGGACAGTTTGAGTGAATCCATCATCCAGAAACATTCAGAGCTTGTTAATTGTAAAGGAGTTGTGTTCCATCGCGACAACATGAGACCACACACAAGTTTGATCACCCGTCAAAAATTATTGGAGCTTGGATAGGATGTGTTGCCACACCCACCATACTCACTTGACCTTGTACCATCAGACTTCCACTTGTTTCTCTCTCTTCAAAAGTCCTTGCATGGTATAACGCTCAATGCAGATGAGGCTGTAAATCAGCACCTTGTTCAGTTTTTCGCAAATAAAGACAGGTCCTTCTATGAAGGAGGAATTATGAAGCTCACTGAAAGATGGCAAAAAGTTATCGAACAAAACAGGCAATATATCATTGGTTGATCTTTGTTCTTTGTATAAATAAATGACCTTTGAAAAACATAGACAAAATTCGTCATTACTTTTCCAACAACCCAAAAAATAAAATGGTGCTACATTTGTTACTACTATCTGTAGACTATTATTTTAATGGCAACTAGCCATTATCCTATTCACTGTTCTTGGAGATCTACCATCTTCAAGGCCCTGGAGGAAAGCCCTACATCATATTTACTAAATGGTCCCACACATCCCTTATCACAATTATGTAGACCAGGACTGGAAATGGGGGGAGGCCATTTATCAGAGTGCTGATAGCCAATTAGATTTCATCTTTCAGATCGTTTCAGCCAAGAAACTCACAATCTAACTCAATTGTATGCTGATCTGGGAGTGATCCCAAACTGGTAAGGGAAGTAAAAAAGACTGATCTACAATGGAAAGAATAAAGCAGGTAAACAGATAGAAGCAGAAATAGAGAATATGTGACTCCAGAATAATGTAGATTCCTGACTTTTTTTTCAGTTCTTTTTCTAGCTTCTTTTGAGATCCAAATCAAATTTATTCCTTTAGGCTCTATGAGATACTTTAGTGTTCTTAAGGCCAGTTCCTTCTTTTTCTTTATTTTAAGAGGGGTTTTCTTCCTGGTAAACCAATGATTCCAGAAATGAGTCAGAGTTTTGACTACCTTATCTTCACTCTGAATAGAATGAAATACTTGCTATTTAGTGCTTTATGAGGCATATATAGATAAAGAACACATTTAATAAAGACAAACACCTATAAAAATTATTTAGATTTTCAGTAAAAACAAACTTGAAAGAAAATGATGTTTAAATTATTAAATTACCTTGGGGAAAATATTTTCCATGTTAAATAGAGCTACGTATCTTAAAAAGTCTCAAAGCAGAATAAAACACCAAGATATTTTTCTGAATAATATAGTATTAATTCTGGGATCACCTACAGGTTAATACAGGAATTTGCTTCATTAGACATTTTTCTCAAACATCTAGAAGACAGAGTAGACAAATGTCCAGATGTGAAAATGTTACTAAATTCTTTTAGGTAGTGAAATATGACAGCTAGGATGGTCATGCCTGTCATGGCTGGGTGAGTTGTTAACCCAATACATTAAGGAGACTTACTGCAGCCTCTTACACCTGCTGTTAGGGGAGGCTATATACTACAGTGCATGATAGCTCAGGTGTTGTCAACAAACGAACTGGGGTTTGAATCCCAGTTACACCTCCACTGTGTTCTAAGAGGCCTTCTTACCTGAGCAGGCCACTGACTCTAAGCCTCAATTTTCTCATCTGTAGGTTGGATATAATAGGGTTAATGTGTGGGGTCTATGAGCTAATACATGTAAAATATTGTTTTAGCGAGTTACTTTAACAAACTTGCAATAAATGCCAATTGTCTCAACAAATACCAGTTGTCATAAATGCTGGTTGTCCTTTTTTGTATTCCCTCTGCCTAGAGCAACCTATCTGCTCTCCTAATTGCTTGCCTGGCTAATCCCTACTTGCCCCTTCAGTGTCAGTTTAGAAGTGTTCTCCTTAGCAAATATTTGAGTGCCTACTATGTGTCACACACACCTCCTCCAGGT
This sequence comes from Aselliscus stoliczkanus, assembly GCA_033961575.1. NCBI lineage: Eukaryota > Metazoa > Chordata > Mammalia > Chiroptera > Hipposideridae > Aselliscus > Aselliscus stoliczkanus. Next base: position 35,401,850 of record CM066731.1, read on the forward strand.
AGCCTTTTCTGATGCCCCTAGACTGGAAAAGACAACTTTAAGACAATTCTCACCTACTAATTATAATGTAGGATAGAACACTTGAGTATTGGTAAAATTTGCTTGTAGAAAAGTTCTGTTATGGCTAAAAGTACAAACAAAAAACAGAATAGCATTAGGAAAGGCATAAGAAACAAGAGTATCCATCACTGAACAAATTCATAGATACAGAGAACAAATTGGTAATAGCCAGATGGATTGGGGTAGGTGAAAGGGATTAAGAAGTATAAATTGCAAGCTATAAAAATAGTCACAGGGAGGGCCGGCCGGGTGGCTCAGTTGGTTAAGAGCTCGCTCAAGAGTGCGAGCTGAGCTCTGAGCAACAGCGGTTCGATGCCAGCCCGAGCTGAGTTGCCGTTGAGCTGCCAACAGGTGGCAGGATGGCTCAGCTAAAAAAAAAAAAAATAGTCACAGGGATATAAAGTACAACATAGGGGATATAATCAATAACATTTTAATAACTATGTATGGTGCTAGATGGATACTAGACTAGTTACTGGAGTGATCACTTCATAAGGTATATAAATGTCTAGTCATTACGTTCTATGCCTGAAACTAATGTAATATTGCATGTCAAATGTAATTGAAAAATAAATTAGAAAAAAAAGAAAAAGCCTGGTCATGATTAAAAGAGAGAGAGAGAGAGAGAGAAAGAGAGAGAGAGAGAGAGACCCATTGTTCTATCTTTAAAAAATAAAAGTACCATAACAAATTTAAACCAAATAAGAACATAGAGAAAGACTATTAAATTCCAAAATTGCAAGTGTTGAAATAGAAGAAAAGAGAATTGAATTGTGAAAACAAAAAAATCATCCCCTGTGAATTCAGATAGAAATAAGGAAGAAGCTTCTAGAAAGGAAAAACATACAATCTATCATGGAGTCAGGACTCAAAATGTCTACTTTTGCTTTTTCTTGTAGCTATTAGTGACATGAATGACAGAGGAAGTTGTCTGCAGATTTTAGTTCAGTGTAAAAGCAGCTCTTTGTGCCCAGGCATTCACCACAGGCACCCCCCACCCCCAATCCCCCAATATAAACTGTTGCCTTTTCCCTTTCTGCTCATATAATCCTATGTAGACACACACACACACACACACACACACACACACACACACACACAGAATTCTTTTGTTTGTTTGTTTTGTTCTTATTTGTTTACAAAATGAGATTCCATTCAACACTTTCTACATTTTGTAGAAATTCCTCTAAGTCTCTTGACAGAACTTTCATTCATTTCCTCCCCACCTCCAATGGCTGCCTATTTCCCTTAGTGTGGGTATGAAAACTCAATCCAGCTATTTCCCTGATATAGGAATTCATTTTGTTTCCTACAAACTATCTTATAGAAAATACCTTTTATATATTGCTTTAATTTATGGTGACTTTCTTTCTGTGGATTAGATTCCCAAGGGTTGAGATTGTTGGGTTGAAGAGCATAAAGATTTTTAATTTTATGAGATGTCGTTCAACAGTTTTACAACAAAAAGTCACTCACTTCTACCAGTGATATTTGAGAGTATCCTTTTCCTTTCTCTGCGTCCCAGGCAGCAATAGGTGTTAGCATTTTTTTTTTTTTTGGCCAATTTGATAAGTATGAAGTAACAGCTTATCATTAGTATTATTTTCCTGACTACTAGCGTTTTAGAGCATCTTTTTATGTATTTGTTGTATTTGAAGTTGATCTCTGAATTGTCTGTTCATGACCTTTTCCCATTTTTCTAAATAGTAATACTGCCTCTTTGTAAGAGCTCTTGTAATATATTCATCTACAACTATGTTGTTAATCCATCTCCAGCTATCCTATAGTTGTAGCCTATAGTTGCATATATCCTATATAGTATACTATAGTTAGTATATGTGCTATCCTATAGTTACTATATTCATCTACAACTATGCTATTAATCCATTTTACATATTCTTGTACATACTGCAGTCTATTTCCAAGTCTCTATTCTATCTATTTGTCTGTTTCAATGATGTACCATATCCATTTGATTACATCGGCTATATAATACCCTCTGATATTTCTAAAGTCAACCTCCCTGGTATCCCTAATCACACATTTTTTCATGTTTTTCTTTGATATTTTGGGGTATTTTTTCAACCATATAAATTCTAAGAATATTTTAGACAATCAGAACAAACCATTTTAGAATTCCATTTGGAATTGAATCAAATTTATGCATTGGTTTTATGACAATTAACATTTTTATTTTGTTCTTAAACCAGAAAATGTTATATTCAACTTTGTTCAGATCTCTCAATGTCCTTCCATACGACTTTATAGTTTTCTTACAGATCCTATGAATTTCCCATATATAGTCCCATTATTTATATACATTTTTGTCACTATTATAAGTAAAATTTCCCAAGCCAGCTGAATGGTGCAGTGGTTAAACGCTGGCTTGGGAAGCCAGCGGCCCCGGTTTGGGTCCCACATACGAGGGCCAGTGACACTGCCCTCAAAATAAAAAATAATAATAAATAAATAAATAAATAAAATTTCTTCCATTTTCATTTGGGGACTTATTGCTAGGTAAAAGTTGTCTTCTTTTAATATTTATTTTGTATACTATTAATTTACAAAATTCTTTAGTTAATGTACTATATTTTTTATTAGTGTCCGTTGGATTTCGAGGTATACAATTATATGCATCAGCAAAAAGTACGGTTTTAACATCTTTTCTAATGTCTATGTCAGTTCTTTAACCACAGGAGTGTTATAAACCACAAATAAAAGGCATTCCAATCTAGTTATGATTTTAATGGAAATGATTTAGTGTGTTGTGTTTTATTATTTACAGTGACAATTGTGGTTGTTTAGCGGGTAGTCTTTAGAAGACAAAAGTTTTGTTATTTATTCTGAGTTTTTATTAGAAATGGCTTAATGTTATCAAAAGTTCTTCCAAGATTTATTGATATGATTCTTGGGTTTTACCTTTTAGTTTGTTGATATAATTGTGTTGTTGTTCTCTGAGAGTGATTCTCTGATAGCTAGCCACTTTGACATTTCTCTAATAAAACTTGCTTGATTTTACTGCATCAGTTTTTGAGAACTTGACATTTGCTAATATTTTGTTTAGAATTTTTTGCACCTTATATGAAGATGATATCTGTCTATATTTTTTTCATTCTGTTTTCTACCTATCAGTTTGTGGCATTGAAGTTGTGCTGGCTACATAAAAAGAATTGAAGAGCTTTTTATATTTCCTCTCTAACCTGGACTAATTTGAGAATCATTGAAACCATCAGTTCTTTAAAGACTAGATAGTACCTGCTTTAGGAACCCATTTGGTCTTGGTGCCTATTAAGCGGAAGCTCTCTTACTACTAATTTGTCTGTTATAATTGTTCTCTTCAAGTTTACTATCTCTTCTTGGGTCAATTTCAGTCACTTCTACTTTGCCAGAAAGTCACTATTATCCTCTAGGTTTTAAAATTTGTTATCATATATTTGCTTTTAGAAAGATAAGCATCGTTGTATGATTTTTAAATTTTGTTCTGCATTCTTTTCTCATTCCTTACCTTGTCTCGACTCTTCTTTTCCATGAGGATACAGAGATTTATCTCATTCATTATTAATCTTTTTTAAAGTAACATTTACATTTATTTATCCTTACACTTTTTGTGTTTGTTTGCTTTCTCTTTTATCTTTGTAATTCTATTATTTCTTTCTTTCTTTCTTTTAAATTTTTATTTGTTTAGTAAACGTCCATGTTGTTTCCATTCAGATTGCTAAGATAGTGCTATATTTCCTTTAAGTCACTTCCTCTCTTTTTTTACAAAAAGGAATTAAATTTTTAATAATTTGTGTTCCCTTTAATCATCAATCTTAGCCATCTTCATTCCCCTCTTCCACTTTTTAAGAGATTTTTATTAAAATATAGCTAACATACAATCTTATATTAGTTTCAGGTGTACACCATAGTTGTTCAACAGTATCCACCTGGCACTATACATAGCTATTACAATATATTTGATTATATTCCCTATTCTAAAGAAGTGATCACCATAATAAGTCCAGCAACCGTCTGACACTGCACCATGCTATCACAATGTTATTGACTGTATTTCCTATGCTGTATACTACATCCCTAAGACTTATTTGTTTTATACCTGGGTCTTTGAACCTCTTACTCCCCTTTATCTTCTCCCCCTTTTTAAATTTTTTCAATTACAATTGACATTTGATATTATTTTATATTAATTTCAGGTGTGCAACATAGTGGTTAGACATTTATATAATTTGCAAAATGATCCCCCGACTATTACCCACCTGGCATTATACATAGTTATTATCAAATTCTTGATTATATTCCCTATGCTTTATTTTACATCTCCATAACTATTTTATTACTACCAATTTGTGTTTCTTAATCCCTTCACTTTTTTCATCCTATGTTCAACCCCTTCCCATCTGACACCATACATAGTTATTACAACATTATTAACTATATTTCTTATGATATAACTGACATCCCCATGACTACTGTGTAACAACTAGTTTGTACTTGTTAATCCTTTCCCATTTTTCACCTGCTCCCAATTTCCCTCCCATTTGGCAACCATCAAAATGTTCTCTCAATCTATGCGTTTGTTTCTGTTTCATTTCTTTGTTTATTTTGGTTTTTAGATTCCACTTATAAGTGAAATCACACGACATTTGTCTTTTGCTGTTTGACTTACAGTAGCAAAAGACACTCAGGACAATACCCTCTATGTCCACGCATGTTGTCACAGATGGCAAGATTTCATTCTATTTTTTACAGCTGAGTAATACTCAACTGTATATACTGTGGCAATTAAGTTCAAAAACTTGGTGCAACAATGTTGCTAACCTTTTTTGACATCGGAGGGATTAGTCATTATGAATTTGTACCAACTAGCCAAACAATTAACCAAGTTTAATGTTTGGAAATGCTGAAAATGCTGCCTGAAAAAGTTGGAGGAAAACGACCTGAACTTTTCACCAACAATTCATGGCTCTTGCATTATGACAATGCACCAGCTTACACGGCACTATGTGTGAGGGAGTTTTTAGCCAGTAAACAAATAACTGTATTGGAACACCCTCCCTACTCACCTGATCTGGCCCCCAGTGACTTCTTTTTTTACCTGAAGATAAAAGAAATATTGAAAAGAAGATATTTTGATGACATTCAGGACATCAAGTGTAATATGATGAGAGCTCTGATGGCAATTCCTAAAAGAGTTCCAAAATTGCTTCGAAGGGTGGACTAGGCGCTGGCGTCAGTGTATAGCTTCCCAAGGGGGATACTTTCAAGGTGACCATAGTGATATTCAGGAATAAGGTATGTAACACTTTTTCTAAGATGAGTTCGCAAACTTAATTGTCAGTGCTGGTATATACCACCTCATCTTTATCTGTTCATACATTTAGGGACCCAGGCTGCCTTCATATCTTGGCAATTGTAAATGATGCTACAATGAGCTTATGGATGAGCATGTCCCCTTGAAGCAGCATTTTGGGTTTCTTCCAGAAGTGGCATTACTAGGTCCTTCTTTGTCTCTTGTTATACTCATAGTCTTTGTTTTAAAGTCTATTTTGTCTGGTATAAGTATTGCTATCCCAGATTTTTTTGTTTGTTTCCATTTTCATGAAATATCTTACTTACTCCATCCCTTTACTTTCAGTTCTTGTGTGTCTTTTGATCTGAAGTAAGTCTCTTGTAGGCAACATATGTGAGGGTCTTGTTTTTTTATCCACTCAACCTCCCTATCTTTTGAAAATTGGAGCATTTAATCCATTTACATTGAAAGTAATTGTTGATAGGTATATAGTTATTGCCATGTTATTATTTATATTTTTGTCCTAAAGATTCCCACTAAGATTCTTTGTGATACTGGATACTGAACTCCCTTAGCTTCTTCTTGTCTGGGAAGCTTTTTATCTCTCCTTCAATTAAAATGATAGCTTTGCTAGGTAAAGTAATCTTGGTTGTAGGTCCTTGCTTTTCATCACTGAATATTTCCTGCCAATCCCTTCTGGCCTGCAAAGTTTCTGTTGAGAAATCAGCTACAAGTCTTGTGAGAGCTCCCTTGTGGATGACTAACTGCTTTTCTCTTGCTTCTTTTGAGATTTTCTCTTTGTTTTAAGCTTTGGCATTTTAATTATGATGTGTCTTGGTGCTGGCCTCTTTGGGCTCATTGTATTTAGGACTCTCTGTGCTTCCTGGGCTTGTATGTCTATTTCTTTCACCAGGTTAGAAAACTTTTTTGTCATTTTTTCAATTCCTTGCTCTGCCTTCTTAGGGTACCCCATATGATGTGAATATTGGTACTCTTGATGTTGTCCCAGAGTTCCCTTAAACTCTCCTAATTTTTTTGGATTCTTTTTTATTTTTGCTATTCTGATTGAATGTTTTCTGCTACTTTATTTTCTAAATCCCTAGTTTGATCCTCTGCTTCATCTAATCTACTCTTGATTCTCTGTAATGTATTCTTCATTTTCATTATTGTGTTCTTTATTTCTGAATTTTTGTTTGTTTGTTTGTTTTCTGTCTCCATTTTTGTGTTTCCTATTTCTTTGTTGAAGTTCTCCCTGAGATCATTAAGCATCCTTGTAACCAGCGTTTGGAACTCAACATCTGGTAAATTGCTTGTCTCCATTTTGTTTAATTCTTTTTCTGGAGCTTTGTTCTTGTCTTTTATTTGGGAATTGTTTCTTTGTCCCCCTATTTTGGCTGCCTCCATGTGTTTATTTCTATGTATTAGGTAGGGCTACTGTGTCTTCCCATCTTAGTAGAGTGACCTTATGTAGTAGTAGATGTGCTGTGGGGCTCAGTTGTGCATTCTTCCTGGTTATCTGAGCCATGTACTTCAGGTATGTCCATTGTGTGGGTTGTATGTACCCTCCTGTTGTACTTGAACTTTGGTTGCTGTTTGCATGTCAATGGGAGAAATTGACCTTTGGGCTCATTGGTTGTGAGGGCTGGCTGTGACCACAGTGAAGGAATTGGAGTACAGAGGCTGACCCTACTGAGCAGTATGGCTCTGGTACCTGCCCAATCTGCCCCTTGAGTGTGTCATCCTTGGAGACAGCTGAGTGATATTCCAGCTTGTTTTGAAGCTGACCACTGGGCATGCTAGCCCCAGGGCTACCTGGGAGGAGACTCACTGCAGGGCAACAGGTTCAGCCATAGCCTGTGCTCTGCCCATAGCCACCCTGCAGGAGCCACAAAGCAATCCACAAATGGCCACCGCCTGTGCTGTGTTTGAAAGTGCTTCAAGAGGCCAAGCTGCGGACCAAGGCCAGCTAATACTAGGCCAGGCTTAGGCCTGCTCAGCCACAGGTGTGGGACATGCTCAAGCCAGATGCTGCCTGTCTGGGTTCTTCAAACCTTTGAGAGACCCTAGGAAAGTCTGCAGCATGAGCGAAGGCAGGTGGTCTGTATGAAAACACCACTGCAATTGGCTTGGGTGTGCCTGAAAATTGGGTGGGGCGGTGTCTTAGAATTACCAGGGCTTGTCGAACAAATGATGTCAGCCAGCTTGATGGAGACTCAGATATGGCAGCCTCCTTTGTTTGCACATCAGGAAGGGTGAAGCTTCAACAAAAAAACAATGGCTTCTGCCAGCTCCTCCATCCTTAAGAAAGCTGCCTCTCCAGACCTCATTCTGTAGCCAGACAACTAAGTCTCCTCCCCCACCCCCATATGTCCCTGTCACCTCTCCCGCTGCTACCCCAGCATTGGATCTCAGAGCCAGTGATTCTGTTATAAGTGCATGTGTGGTTCCTTTAAGAGGAGCATCTCTGTCTCACTCAGCCACAATCTCTGCTGGTTTTCACAACTGGAAATTTTGGGGACTTCTCTCCCTGGCACTGGAGCCCTGGGCTGGGGACCTTGTGCTCTGGGACCCCTTGCTCTTTCAGTGGAGGGGAACCTCCACAACTGAGATATCCCACCTGATTTTTAGTGGTCACATGTGGGTGTGGGATCATCCCATTCTGCATCTCTGCCCCTCCTGTCAGTCTGGAGGTGCCTTCTTCTGTATGTCTGTAATTGTAGGCCTTCCATTTAGCAAGACTTCAGGTGACTCTCAATGATGGTTGTTTTGTAGTTCAGTTGTAATTTTGATGTGGTTGTGAGAGGAGGTAAGCACAGCATTTAGCTACTCTGCCATCTTAACTGGAACTCTCCTCTTTCTTTTGTTTTTAAAATTGATCTCTTTTTTACTTTCTTAAATGAAATTCTAAGTTATTTTATTTGTGTCTTTTTTTAAATAATAAAAGCATTTGAGACTATGTAGTTCTTGAATGGAAGTAATTGATTTGAAATATTTTGGTGTGAAACTTTTTTTCAATTCCATGTCTATGGTATACTACATAACATGTTAAATGCTTATTCTCTTCCAGTTTCTAATGCTAGTTTTTCTGTTACTTATGAAGTAAATGAATTTTGAAGCCATTTTGCTTCTAGAATGCTCACTCCAGCAGACCAGGGACCTTTCTCTCTTGTCCATCACTGTTTTTCTCATTCCTGGTGGAATGAGAAAACACACAATAAATATTTCTTGAATAAATTTTATCTAAAACTGAATCTACACTTCATGAGAGTTGTGAGCCTTTAAGATACATAGACATAGATATATGGATACTAAGCCATGGTGATGTTTGAACTTAGTATTAGAATAAAATACAGTCATACTCTAAATGAGAATTACAATGTCTTTGTAACCTTTCACTGCAATAAATCTCAAGATGAACATTTTAAAGAAAATTTCATGTAAACCAAGGAATGTTTACAATTAACAGACTCGAAACTGTAGTTTGGGGAGTTTCCACCATTTGAGCAAATAGACCTAACTAGTGAGTTTTAGAAACAGGATTCCAGCCCAATGTGTCTGAAGCTTTTAAAAGTCTTTTGAAATCTCTTTCATAAATTCATCTTGGTTGGGACTTGGAGGCATTAGTTACTGTTAGTCTTGTTTGTTTGTTTGTTTGTTTGTTTGTTTGTTTTTGAGGGCAGTGTCACTGGCCCTCATATGTGGGACCGGAACCAGGGCCACTGCCATCCCAAGCCAGCTCTTAACCACTGCGCCACTCGGCCAGCCCACTGTTAGTTTTTTAAAGGCTTAAGCAAAATTCGTAACTATTTCACTGAAGATGTTTCCAGTTTTGTTTTATATGTGTTTTTAGTTTCCATATTTGTAAACTTTTAAATCTCTTTTTATTCAAGTGCCAAATGACTTGATTGTCATCAGAATACAATACCTGGATATTTTTATCTGTCATTGTTATGTGTTTCAAGCAAAAGAGGACCTCCTTGCTGGTGAATGTTTATTTTCTTCATATATATAGTGATAAAAAAATATAATTAATTTTAAATTTAAAAAATTTGTTACAGTAAAAGACACACTGCCTTTAATTCCCCTCAAAATACTCCCCCTCACTTAGAACACACTTTTCCCATCATTCTTGCCACTTTTTTGAAGCAGTTCTGAAAGTCCTCTTTGATGAATGTCTTTTGTTGTGCTGTCATGGCTGCCTCAATGTCCTGAATCGATTCAAAACGTTTATGTTTCATGGTCATTTTGATTTTGTGAAAGAGCCACAAGTCGCAGGCTGCCAGATCCAGTGAATAAGGTAGATGAGGGCACACTGTGTTATTTTTATTTGACAGAAATTTCTGTACCAAAAATGATGTGTGACATGGGGTGTTGTCATGAGAGAGGACAAAACTGTTTGCCCATTTCTGATTCGTTGTTCATGATCTATGATTTATGGCACACTTTAAAACACACCTTCTCTCAACCATAGCTCACACCCAACTGACTGCACTGAACAAGTTGAAACTTGTCACACACTGTTACCAATGTTTAATATGTCACTTCCCATATTGAAGATCCCTTCCTTTCTATTGGATGGCACTAAGCAGCAGCATTCGCTGTATTTTTTTATTTTTATTTTTTGTCGTACTGTGTTGTATATTTCTCGTGGATGCTCACTGGGATTACCAGATGTAGCTGGAGTTACTGTGCTTCAGAAAGAGCCATAAAGGACATTTGAAGGTCCTACAGAAAAGCAACAAAAATGCCCATATATTTAGGAACTAACCAATGAGGAGAGAGTAAATGAAATAATAGAGTTCAGATAAGATAAAGAATATCAGGAAAATAACAGATGTTAAGAACATAATGAAATTTATCTTGAAGAGCAGTCATACTTGCTTATCAAATCCTGGATTTGAAACTAAAGGGCTTCATTTAGTTCTTGGAGGAAATAGTTTTAGGACAAGTGAGAGAGAACTAATTGTAAACTTTGAGAAATTTCATTTTTGCTATAACTTTTTATTATGAAATATTTAAACATACATAAAAGTTAAAATAACTACACATTGGAGATCTTTTCTCCAAATATGGCTTAAAATGAAACTATAAATACATTTAAGAAACATTTCTATAATGCACAAGTGATGACTGGACATTGGATATTTAAAGGCTTTAAGAATTTTTATAATTCAGGTTTTGAGGTAAATAGTCCAGAACATGTAGATGATAAGAAACTTTGCAGTAGGGTTCATAAGTTTGACATGAGAAGGAAAACACTCGGTGTGGGAGTATAAGGTTAGGACTCAAATGTCCGGAGAAATGTTCTAATATGTGAGAGGGAAAAATCTTATAACAGTTGGGGATGTGACAGCTTTGCAAAAACATGAGAAATTAGATCTCTGAACTGTGAGTGTAAGTCATAATTCAATTTGCTTTGCAATACTATAAAAAATTTAAAGTTTTTATAGAAGCAAAATGAAAGCTTATAAAAATCAAGTAATGTCATTTTTTTCTGGTCAGAAAGGAATAACTTCTATTGAATTTGCCCACCTATCATAAACAGCTATAAAACTGGACAAAATATGAGGTAACTTGCTGTTTTAAAGCATTGGATATAACAGGCAGTGCAGAACTGTGATTCTTGGGAGAATGGAAACACACAAAAGAATCCTAACTTTCTGCCTGGAAGAAATTTCTGGACCATAACTCAGGGTGGGAAAGCCCACAGAGCAGTCTTGCTGAGTTGAAGAGATGAGATTAGAGATGGGGCTGCAGAAGACTGAAATTTGTGAGCAGGGTACTGAAAAGAAGACATTATAGCTACACAGAGAGTGACCCCAGAAATCTGTGTGGAGACTTATCATGGATCCTTGAAGAGGGCTGGAGCTGGGAGCTTAGTAGAAAGTAGCTAGTGTGAAGCTGAAACCAGAATAGAGATATGGGAGATTGTACAATGCTGATAAATGCTAGAGTCCTTCTCCAGCCAGAGTACAGAGATATCATTGCATTCAGTTAAAATTAGACAAAGACCACCTCTTAGGAATAAATTCTAGTCATCCCCTAGGACAAAGGATAAAATCAAAATATGCCCACTCCAATAGAGCATACAATCAAACATGACAGAATAATGAAGATCTACCAGTATTGTAACTGCCTACCAGAACAAAACTCAACACCCTTTGAAGGAAGATGAAATAATCCAGCCTCCAAAAACATACAAGTTCTGGCAATTATGTTCAAGAACTCATCCTAGAAAAAGTGCTACATAACTCATTGCTGAATATCACTACAGTCACCTTCGAAGTACTCCCCTTGGGAAGCTGCTCACCAATGCCAGTGCCTCGTCCATCCTTTAAAACAAGTTTGGAACTCTTTTTCTGGAATGGCCATCAGAGCTGTCATCATGTTACCCTTGATGTCCTGAATGTCATCAAAATGTCTTCCTTTCAATATCTGCTTTATCTTCTGGTAAAGAAAGAAGTCATTGGGGGTCAAATCGAGTGAGGAGGGAGGGTGTTCCAATACAATTATTTGTTTACTGGCTCCCTCACAGACAGCGCCGTGTGAGCTGGTGTATTGTCATGATGCAGGAGCCATGAATGTTGTCGAAAAGTACAGGTCATCTAACTTTTTCACGCAGCCTCTTCAGCACTTCCAAATAGTAAAATTGGTTAACTGTTTGTCCAGTTGGTACAAACTCATAAGAAATAATCCCTCTGATATAAAAAAATGGTTAGCAATATCGTTTTGACTCTTGATTTGGACTGATGGGACTTTTTGGTGGTGGAGGATTGGCTGACTTCCAGTGTGACGCTTTGACGCTCTGTTTCAGGGTTGCATTGGTACACCTATGTTTCATTACCAGTGATAATATGGCCCAAAACATCGTCTTTCCTCTCTAAAAGGTCTTGGCAAACTTCGACGCTCCTTTGCTTTTGTTCATCGGTTAGCTCCTTCGGGACCATTTTTGCACACGTCTTTCTCATGCCAAGATTTTCAGTTAAGATTTTCCTAACTGTTTCTCTATCAATGTTTGCTAAGTCTGCTATGCTTCTCACAGTCAGTGAACAATTTTGATGTACAATTCGCTGAAGTTTCGCAGTGTTTTCATCAGTTCTGCTGTTACTGGCCACGCTGACCTCTTTTCATTAATGTCGTGCTCTCTCCCCTCAGAAAAACGTTTACTCCTTTTGTACACTGCCGTTTTCTTCATGGTATTATCCCCATAAACTTGGACTAACATGTCCCTGATTTCACTTCCACTGTTGCCAAATTTAACAGGAAATTTATTGTTTGTTCATTACTCTAATTTAAGCTCAGACATTCTTGCGATGGCACACAAAAACATGCAACAACAATAATGAACACCACTCAGTAAGATACCTCCACATGTCAACATGCTGTGAAACACTGAGATACCAAGGTTATGAAACCTTACCAAGCTGTTTGTACAGTGCTGCCAATGTAAGCGCACAGTGGCAGGTTTGCGAACATAATTGTCAGACCTCGTATCACTAACAATATCCGAATTGCCGTTTATAATTACGAGACATGCAAAGAAATAGAAAAATGTGATGAATAATTAAGAAAAAAAAAGCAGTCAACAAAAATAGATTCAGGTGACCAAAATGTTAGATTTAGTGAACATGGACTTTAAAATAACATAATACAGCAGCAAAATGAAAATAAAGTAAAATGAACAGAGCCTCAGTAACTCGTAGGAAAATGTCAAGTGGTCTAACATACATATCTTAGTGGTCAAGAAGAGAGGAGGGGAGAGGAGAGAAGTGGAGAGGGGAGGAGAGGAGAGGGGAGGGGCGGAGATGAGAAGGAAAGGGAAGGGAGGAGAGGATGAAATAGAGAGAGAGAGAGAGAGAGAGAGAGAGAGAGAGAGAGAGAGAGAGAGAGAATGAGCAGAAAAAGTATTTCAAGAAACAGTGGCTAAAATTTTTCCAAAATTGGATCTAATAAGCTCAACAAATAGTTTGTGGATAAATAGAAATAAAACTACACCTAGGCACATTCTAGTCAAGTTGATGGAAAACAAAGATAAAGTGAAAAATCTTTAAAAAGTCAAAAAACAAAAGACATTAGGCACCCGGGAATAACAATAGGAATGTCAGCTGACTCTTTTTGCAAATGCAGTGGCCAGAAGACAGTCAGAAATTGATCTTTAATATGCTACAGGAGGAAGAAAAACAACTATAAACCCATAATTCTATATCTAGTAGAAATATCTTTGAAAATTATGATAAAATAGACATTTTCTTTTTTTTTTGACCATTTACTTTTTTATTTAAATTAAAGTTTATTGGGGTGACAATTGTTAGCAAAGTTACATAGATTTCAATTCTGTACAATTCTGTAATACATCATCTATATATCACATTGTGTGTTCACCACCCAGAGTCAGTCCTCTTTCCATCACCATATATTTGATCCCCTTTACCCTCATCTACCACCCCACTCCTCCCTTACCCTCTGGTAAGCACTAAACTATTGTGTGTGTTTATGAGTTTCGTTACTTCATTTGTTTTTCTTGTTCTTTTGTTGTTTTCAGTTTTATATACTACATATCAGTGAAATCATATGGTTCTCTACTTTTTCTGTCTGACTTATTTCACTTAGCTTTATAATCTCAAGATCTATCCATGTATGTGCTCTGATGTTCATTGCAGCTTTATTTATGGTGGTCAAAACATGGAAACAACCAAAGTGTCCTTCGATAGATGATTGGATAAAGAAATTGCATATATACACAATGGAATACTATTTTGCCATAAGAAAAGATGAAATAGTGCCATTTGTGACAAAGTAGACATTTTCAAACAAGCAAAGGCTGAGAGAATTAATTGCCAGCCGACATAGACTATAAGAAATATTAAAGGAAAATGATACCAAATTGAATCTAAATCTACAGGCAGGAAAGAACACCAGGAATGGTAAATATATGTATACTATTAATGGGCATTTTTGTTTGTTTTCTTCTCTTAATTTCTTTAAAACACATATGACTGTAAAGCAAAAGTAATTAATTTTTTAAATTTGGGGTTTATAATGTATGTGTAAATAAAATCCATATGAGCAATAGCACAAAGAATGGAGGGGTGGGGAATAAATGATATTATAGTAAGATTTTTAGATTTTATATGAAGAATTACAATATTAATTTGAATTAGAATTTGATAAGGTAAGAATGCATATTGTGATGTGAGAGTGACCAGCTCTTTTGTGTACCTGAAACTGACGTGTTTCCCAGGATGATTGGTCACCCTATCTCACATTTGAGGCAAATAAAATAAAATTGGCAAGACGGTAGACTTAAACCCAATTATAACAAAACTTACATTAAATTCAAATGGATTACGCACACAAATTAAAAGCAGAAATCAGCCTGGGTGAAAAAACTAAGACTGAACTATAGGCAGTTTATAACAAATGCACTTTTATATATAAAAACTCAAATAGGTTGTAAGTGAAAGAATAGAAAAAAATATACCTGGCAAATATATCTGGCTTAAGCAACCTGGTGTACCTATATCATACAAAACGATCTTTGAGAGAAAACATATTATAAAAGATAAAAAAACATTTCATAATATTAAACTGTCAATTAATCAGGAATGCATAATAATCCTAAATATGTATGTATCTAGTAACAGAGCTTCAATAGATAGACTTGACACAAAAACTGACAGAACTAAAGGGAGACTATTGTATCTGCATATTTTAATACTCCTTTTGCAATAGTTGATAGAATAAATAGATTTTTAAAATCAGTAAGGATATAGATGACATGAACAAACTACCAATCAATTTTATTGATATTTCTAGAATACTATACCTAACAATGGCAGAATACACATTCTTTTCAAGTTCACATGGGACATTCACCATGGTATACTACAAACTGAGTCATAAAATAAGTCTCCATAAATTTCTGAGATTTATATCTTACAGAATATGTTCTCTGGCTACAGCAGAAGCAAATTAGAAATGAATAACCAGTTTGAAAGTAATATGCTAATATATTTTAAAAAGACCTAAACATTTGGAAATTAAATAACATAACTTTAAATAACCAATGGATCAAAGAAGAAATCACAAGGTATATTATAAAGATTTTTAATTGAATTAAAACAAAACTAGTGTATTAAAGTATTAAAATATAATTAAAGCAATGTTCAGAGAGAAACATATAGCTTTAAATGCTTATATACTAGAAACAAAGAAAGGTTTCAAATCAACACCCTAAATTTCTATCTTAAAAAGCTGTAAAAAGTAAGCAAAATAAACTCAAATAGGTAGAAAGAAGGAAATGCTAAAGTGAAGATTAATAATATGGAAAATAGACAAACAGTAGAGAAAACTAACAAAACAAAAAATCAGTTATTTGAAAAGATTAACAAAAGTAACCCCCTAGCAAGACTGATTAAGAAAAAAAAGTAGCCCATAAGCAAAAATGGAAAACTGAAAGAACTATGTTTATCATTGCTGCTAATTAGGGTGAAGTATGCACTGGTGTATTGTTGAATACAGAAATAAAAGTCTAAAAAGTCATTTTTCTAGGTTCAGCACTGATTTTTGAGAAATACATTTAAGCATGTTCTTTTTCGCCCATTTCTCCAAATATAAACTCCAAAGGAAATACTAAGAAAAGACGAAAGGGGGAGGGGAGGTAAAAATACTGTGAAGTAATATAGAATGTGTGGATTAAAATATGTAAGATACTCTATAATCCTTGAAATATCATAAAAGCACAAATAAACCAGTTATAAAAATCACATTTTGTTTTTATTTATTTTTCTTTTGGAGGCTTAGGGAGACCTCCTATATACAAAATCTGGTTATTCAGAATCTTTGGTTCACAAACACTATCATTTTTGTTCTGGGCACAGCTATTGTCTTCATTATTTATTTTTTCATTTGTTTTTGTTTTCATTAGTTATTTAATGAAAAATCTATGATCCTATCTAAGAACTACAACTATCCCCCAAATTAAACTTAACTATGTACTAAATTCCTCAACTCTAGAAACAATCACTATTCTGAATTTTGTGTTTATCATCTTTTATATATACATAAACAATGTTGTTTTGTTTGCTTACTTTATATTTCAGACATGCTTTCCCACTCATTATTTTGTCACTAAAACTCATCCATGTTGTTGAGGGTAATTATAGTTCTCTCATTTTATTGGGTAAGTATACCACAGAATAGTTGATCTATTCTGCTAGTGTGAACATCTGATTTTTTACTAGTGTTTAGGACAGGTACAAGTAAATGCCTAGAAGTAGAACTGCTGAGTCATGAGATATGACCTTACAAGTCAATGTCGAATTCTTTTACAAAATAGATGTAGCAATTAATACTTCTACGTGAAATGTTTAAGTGATTCTGTTGATTCACATCCTTTCCAGTATTTGGTATTGTCAGATTTCTTAATTTTTGCTGATTAAATAGTATAAAATGGTACCTTGTAGTCTTGATTTGCATTTCCTTTCTTATTAATAAACTTGAGCATCTCTTCAAATGGTTTCTAGCCATATATGTTACCTCTTTTATGAAATGCATGTTTATTTATTTTGGTTATTATATTGGATTATTTGTCTGTTTCTTATTAACTTGAAAGAGTTCTTTATATAGTCTAATAACAATATTTTCTGTTATATGTGTTACAAACTCTTTCAGTCCATGGCTTATCTTTTCACTTTTGAAAGGCCTCTTTTAGTGAACAGAAGTTCTTTGTTTTAATATAATTGAATTTCTCAAGCTTTTATTTTCTGGCTAGCACATTTTGAAGTATTGTTTAAATGATCCTTGATCAAAACCATATTCTCCCATAGAGCTCTACTAGTTTTAAAGATTTGAATTTGACATATCAACTTTTATCCATACAGAACTGATTTTTGTATTTGGTATAAGGTAGGTATCTAATTTCATTTTTCTCTCGTTTATGGATAATTGTATCTGTTTTCATTGTCTTTAGGTACGAAGAATGACAGAAAACCTAAGAAGAAAATCACTCAAAATATATATTTTTCATTGGAGTTAAAAGGGAGAAGGCCATGTCACCCATTTGTGAGGACACAAACCTAATGTACAGTCCAGAGATTTATCATTGGATTACAGGAATGGGAAGAGCCTTCAGAATTATATAATCCACCACTCAGCCTCCAGCGATGTCTCAACTATATCAGTCTGGAAAAAATAAGTATTTGACTCCATTTAAGGTATCTTTGGGAAAAGATTTCTCATTCCAAATCTTGATTGTTTTGGTTATAAAGTTTTACCTCTGCCTAGTCATAGAATCATGCTAATTTGCTTTATGTGGAGTCCTACTGGAAAATAATTTATCGTAATAACAACTTGCATGTGGATCACAAATCTTCCCAAAGATCATAAGCTCAAATTAGTTTAAATTAGTGTTGTAGATAAAGATTTTAAACCTGAGTCCATACAAACTTTTACTAGCTATAAAAGTTTTATCTGCGTCTCTTTTTGACCATGTCATAGCATTCATGTGGTGATGGCAGAGGTCAGTAATAGCATAGAGAATATTTGTGGTCCTTTTCATTAATAAAAAAAATATTGCATTCATTTAATTTTATTTAAGTCTAACATAATTTATTTCTAGCCCCAAAGAGCCTAGGGGAGAGAATAAATATATAGGTGGAGTTAGAAAAGGTAATTATTTTAAACAACAACAACCACTGAAAAATGAATTACAAACAATGAATTTAAATCTAATTCTCAGGCTTTTAAAATTTCTTTAGATAACAGGGAGAAAAGGGGCAAAAATAATTAAATAGACTGTTGTTCCACTTTAGCCAATTACTTGCTGAAAGCTACAAGAAAGCTTTTCTTACAGTTTAAATACAAGATCACACTGTTACAGAGACATTTTATCTAGTAATAAAAGTGGTTATTGTCCTCATATTGGTAAAAAAGTAAGATAAAATTAAGTCAGGATACTTACCCAAACCTGACAATTCTGAGAGAAGCCATAAATTATTTTATCCCTTTCTACTGTATTCTGATGCTCTTCTTTCCTGATGAAATTTTCTTCTTGTTACCTCTCAGTTAGCTTGCCCTTTACATTCTCATAGCAGATCCTTTGTCACAGGCTAAAGGATATATTTTTTTAAGGGCAGGGTTTGAGTTACAGTTCTCTTATACAGCTTTAGTGTTCTCACGATCTCAAGGCAGATATCCAAGAAGTGAGTCATAAAGGCACACATCAGTTTGAGGTGGAAGTTATTAATGATGATTTTATTGCTTTTATAGACAGTAAGAAATGGCAATGCACGTTTAGGAGTTGGGACAGAGAGAAGATATATAAGCATTTAATTTTTTCTTTTTTTTTTAAATTGGGGAATTGGGGGAGGGGAACAGCATTGGGGAATTGGGGAAGGGGAACAGACAAGCTGCTGTCCTTTCGTTCTTCAGTCTAGTTGTGGAGGACGCCTCTTCACTGGCCCGTGTTGGTATTATGATCATTGTGCTCTTCCCAGCTGAGGCAGTCATTCGCCGGCCATTAGACAGACACTCACGGTGGCTCATGGCAGCTCATGGCAGCTCTCACAGGCCACTGGCTGCTCATGCTGGGTGCAGGCCACTCACTGTAACTCATGGCAGCCTACTGCAGCCTACGCCATCGCCGGCCACTCATGGCAGCCCAGCTCCAGGTCGAGTTGTTGTTCACCATGTTAGCTGTAAAGGATGCAGCGTCACTGGCCCATGTGGGAACTGAACTGGCTGCCCTGCTGCTCAGAGCTCGCTCTTCCAAGCCAACTTCTAACCAACTGAGCCACTCAGCCGGCCCCCTTAATATCTTTTTAGTTAGAAAAGTCTCTTACAGAGTAATGTTGCTAATAGCAATCTAAATGAAGGCTTAATTGAGGCTTTTGAATGGTGCAAAAACCATTCAAATACTGAAATAGACTTTAAAACTCTAAAACGGAAGACTGTGTTCTCTGAGAATTAGTAAATGCTCTAGAAGTTATATTTCTGTTTTCATTTTATGTTCAAAGATGTGTACTCACAACTTTTTCCCCCATTAAATTGGAAGCAATACAAACTTTTGGATTCAGATCAAAGAATTCTTGGTTTCTTGCTGTTCCTCTGCCATGAATGTGATGAGTTTTGAACAAATCACTCTATTTTTCATCTGTTTGTGTTACTGTATTAAATGGAGACAACCAACACATTTTACAAGGCTTTTGTTAGAAATAAAAATAGTTTAGTATGATTAACTACTACATGCTATGTTTACGCATAATTCCTGATTTCCCCTTAAAGTAATTTGTAAGGCATCTGGAATCTGGTCTATCGCCATTCTTGGTTTAGAACTAAAAAGGATAAAACAAAGAATTATAGAAAACACTGTAGATGAGAGTCCCAAAGCATGTATTACTGTATATTTTGAAGAGAGAAAGGAGAGGAAGGTGTAAAAGTGTCTTTCCAGTCCTTTTTTTTTCTAGGTTTCAACTTTATGTCTTAAAAAAGCAAAAAAAAATCACAGAATATTATTAGAGACTCGCAATGTGAAAGTGCCAGTGTGGTTCTAAGTGAGAAGTAGACAGAGAGGGCAGGAAAGAAGTACCTTGTTTTTCATCCTTTTCAAGTGCCCCTTTGAAGAGTAAGCACTTCTGATCCAGGGAAAGGACCTGCAGCCTTTCAGCTGGCAGGCAGCCATGGTAGGGCCAGTCTCTCCAGGCCAGTCACCCAACAGGGCTGAAGGGGCCTCGGTTTCCTCACAAGTAGAACAAAGCTTAAGGGCAGTTCCTACAGGTCAGTTTGGTTGTATTTGGTTCCTGCAACTGTCCAGATAAGATAAGAAGGAAGGGAATAAAGAAGCAAATAGGTGGTGGGTGGTAGAGAGTCATTCATTACTATTTTTCTTGTCCTGTTCAGTGGTAAATGATTGGTCATTGCTGATGGCTCCTTCCATTGAATGCTTTTATGTCCTGGGGAAGACATTGTCCTTTAGATTTACTATCTGCACTTCCACTGGGACATGTAGTCAGTTTGTTTTTCAGTGAATCCATATGATATTCTTACAACTCCCAGAATAGCTTGCCAATGGTCATAATTCTTCTGTTTAAAAAAAAAAAAAAGGTGTGTGGGAAGCATTTGTATGGATGATGTGAGAGAGGAGTTTAAATTGGGGTAGGAGTTATCTTGGATAGTGGGGAAGTCAAGAAGGAATATAAACATGTAAATTACAGAAAATATAATGAAGTGAAATCATAAAGTACTGAGACACTATGGCAATAAATGCTTACATATTAAGCAATATGTCACAAAAGGGAAAATAAAATAAAAAGATAATAATATGAATTGCTGAGACATCTAAAAATTTAATGGTTTATTTGGTATTTTTCTTTTTTAAATTTATTTAGGAAAAACTACAAACATAATTTTACTTGTCTAAGAAACTTTTTATTTGGTTTCTAGATGCAACAAAAATTTGAGCTTTGAAATTTTACATTTAAGGTTGAATACATAAGGAAGTCTTAAGGGGTAGCAGTGTTACTGCTTTTCAGAAAAAACATTGGCTTTGTGATAACTAAGGTTGGGTTGAAAATAGCATTACACACTCTGTGTGTATAGGATACAATGACAGCTGAAGGCAGCTAATAGAACAAAGTCTAGTCTAAAAGTATGTGTTTTGCTTAGGCCATATGTTCATTCAGGCCAATCCATGAGGCCTTCTTGCCACTCCAGCTCAATCTTTCCTTCCTGTGCAAACCCACAGCTTTTTATTATTATCTTCCAGGCCACCTACCATGTGCCTATCACAGCCCATGCTAAGTGTCTTGAGGCCTTAGACCACGTTTTAGGTTAAGCTCCCTAGAAACAGAGCCTATGTCAGAACTTCATGTGCTTGTGATATATTACAGGAGTTCTCTCAGGAGCCATCTTTAGGGTAGTGAGGGCAGCAGGATATGGTAGGGGAAGGAAGTGGTTTCCCCCAGACCCTCTCAAACTCTAGAGAATAAATTGTACTGCAGAGGTGTCCTGCCTTGAGAAAAAGGAGCAGGACTTCTATACCCTTCCCCAGGGTTCCTGATATCAGATGTGGGCATCTTAACTCTGGGCTAGGTGGCTTTCATTGCCCAAGTTCAAGCCTTTGGACAACATTGCAGGAGTGAGCATTCAGCCAAAGCACCAGCAGAACTTGGGGAAACAAACACACCAAACAACAGGAAAAGAGATTCTAAGCAATCTGGGTGAGTCACCAACATATTCTCTTTCAGGTTAGCTTGGGAATCAGCATCATGCTTCCAGAATAAGGGTAAGGGGAGCATTCTGGAGCAGAATTAATTGAGATACAAGCAGACCTGGGACAGCCTATGGTCTAGGGTGAGGGTTCACTTGATGGACTAATCAAGGCCTAGGACCAGATGATAATAATGACTAACACAGTAATAGCTAATACTTGTATTGTGTTTATTGCATCCACACACTGTTCTAAGCCCTTTACTTAAATGAACATATTTATTCTTCACCATAACCCAATAAGGCAGATACTGATCTTATTACCAATTTACAGATGAGAACATTAATTTATAGATGAGGAAGTAGACATTCACAGGGAGGTTACACAACTTTACTAAGGTTACAAAGCAAGCAGATGACTGAGCTGAGTATTAAATCCAAGCAGTCTCTACTTTGAGTTTCTGTGCTCTGTGTGACCTCTCTGTATCACTGTTGCCTCCCCAAGCCAGAATTTAGCTACCACTGCCAGGAAAATGAGGGTATGATGTGTATTAGTTTCCTATTGCTGCTGTAACAATTACCGCAAACTTCGTGGCTGAAAACAAATTTATGATTTTCCTGTTCTGGAGGTCAGTGGTCTGCTATGGGTTTCACTGGACTAAAATCAAGGTGTCAGCTCAGCAGGGCTCCTTCTGAAGGCTCTAGGGGAGAATCAATTTCCTTGCCTTTTTTAGCTTCTAGAAACCTACTAATTCCTTGGTTTGTGGCCCCTTCCTCTTTCTTCAAAGCCAAGAGTATAGCATCTGCAAATCTTTCTCTCACTCTGACTTTCCAGCCTCTCTCTTTCACTTTCAAGGACCTCGGTGATTACATTGGGCCACTCGGATAATCCAGGATACTCTTCCATTTCAAAATTCTTAATTTAATCATACCTGCAAAGTCTCTTTTGCCATATAAAATAGCATATCATATGTTCTGGGGATTAGGATGTGGAAATCTTTGGGGAGATCATAATTCTGCCTCCAAAGGGTGGCAGGGAGCTGTCTCAGATTTAGTTTTGGCTGTCTAAACTAGCTGAAGGAAGGTTCAAAATATATTTTAATTTAATTAAAGAAAAAAGTCACGTTTCTTTCACATCTGAGTTTGTAAACTGAAATTCATATCTGTTATTGTGGCTTGTATACACACCTATAACCCACATTCATTCATTCATTTAACAAACATTTATTTACCACCTGCCATGGACCATTACATGAGACAGAATGATCTTCTAGCCATTTTACATTTTGAGCTCAACTCCAGGCTACCTCAACTGATACAAATAAGTTTGAGAATGTGAGTTTAAATGTGAACTAGAGGGTAGATTATTCAAAGTCAAGCTACTAAAAGTCTACCAAATTCCTTGTTATTTGGGTTAGATCATCTATAATACTTTTTAAAATTGTGGTAAAATACACATAACATAAAATTTATCACCTTAACCATTTCTAAGTGTACAGTTCAGTAGTAAGTATATTCACATAATTGTAAAATAGATCTCCAGAACTTTATCTTGCAAAACTGAAATTCTACACCCATTAAATAGTAACTCTTCATTTCCTCATCCCCCAACCCCTGGCAACCAGCATTCCACATTCTGATTTTATGAATTTGACTACGTTAGGTCCCTCATATAAGTGGAATCACACAGAATTTGTCCTGTAGTGACTGGCTTATTTCACTTAACATAATGTCTTCCACATTCATACATGTTGTATCATGTGTCAGAATTTTTTTTCCTTTTTTTAAGACTGAATAATATTCCATAGTATGTATGTATCACATTTTGTTTACCTATTCATCTGTTGATGGGCATTTGGGTTGCTCATGTGTAGTTCTCTCAGAGTCTGGGAGCCTTCTCTACAGAAGGAAGCCCACAGAGGTTGAATTTTAGGTCAGCTCTTTATTTCTCCATGTTCTACTGACCATCCCCACCAACTGCATTCTAAGTCTGAAACGACACATTCAGGTATTTAGAGAATATGTAGTTGAATCAAAGTATGTGCAGATACAAAATAAGGTTAAAAAAAAAAGAACACTTGAAGATTCACTTGTACATTTTCCCCATATTTTGGTGTTCCATGTATATAAAAACAAATGTACAAAAAAAATTAGTTGAAAATATGAGTAATGAAAAGTATTACTATAAGATGTAAAGCCTGAATTCAACATCAAAACACACAAAATTGATTACTTTGAAAATTTTTATTTGCCTCATGCTGAAGAACAGAATTGAATTTTATAGCTCTGTTATGATTACACATAGCTTTTCGATCTATTAGCTAAAATAAAAGGCCTATAATTTATACCTCCTATCTTTAAAAAAGATGTTTTTTCAGCTTTACATTAAAACAGAAAAAGAATGTTTTCAAAGCCAGTGTAGGTCAGAAGTTAGAGTTTTTTAATCAACTCAGTAATTAATAAAGCTTAGATTTTTCATTTTAAAAAATACCAAACAACTGTAACATTGTACTTCTGGTATCCATCCTACAGAAACATTGGCAAATGTACACAAGGTTATATGAACAAAGGTGTTCATTGGACTATTGTTTGTATAAAGAGAATAGAAATGTCTTCAATATCCAACAATAGGAGAATGGTTATATAAATCGTGGTATATCAAGACTACAGAATAATGTGTATCCATTTACAAGAAGGTAGCAGATCACTATATCCCCACCTGGAAATATCTCCAAACATATTGTTAAGTTAAAGAAAAGCAAGCCACAGGTTAACACATATAGTACTCATTTATTCAATCCATATTTATTGAGAGTGAACTACCTAATGGCTAGTTGTAAGGATTTAATGAGGTATAACTCAAACAAAACTTACTTAGAACAGAGCCTGGCATATATATTTTTTTAATTAATTAATTAATTAATTTTTTAAATTAGCTTCAGGTGTACAACAAAGTGTAATAGTTATACTTTTTACCCCTCAAAGTGACAACCCCCTTCCCCCAATTTCCCCCCCACTCCTCCCCCCATATCACACATATCTATTACAATTCCTTTGACTCCTTTCCACCGTGTATTCCACATCCCGTGACTATCTATGTATTGAATTACAGTTGGCATACAATATTATGCAACATCAATTTCAGGTATACAGTGCAGTGATCATATATTAAGTGCTCCAAAATGTTAATTATTTTACTAGATGATATTCTGCTTATATAATCAAAATAACAAAATAAGGAGAATTGCCTCCAAGAATAAGTCTCCAAGACATATTTCTTCCACTTCCTTCAGCAAGACCAGTCCCTGGTGAAACTGTGGATTTGACTTTATCATTCCCCTATTCACTTGGCAGGCCTGCTTCTCTTCAGGCTTCCAGAGTCCTTGGGCTACAGTACTTCCATTCCCTCATGTCCCATCCTCCCCATTTATTCAGGATGCCTCATGTGGCCCTCATACAGACCTACCACCTTTGGGCTGAACGTAAAATATTTATCTGTTCTGTGTTCCCCACCCATGAAATCCTGACTGAATTATTAGCTGATCTGAAAGAGCTAGTTTATACCAGATCTGCAAGTCTTTGTGAAGGATCCTCATTTTTCATAAATATGTCTCCATTTAGCAGTGTGATTGGAAACACTTTCCTTTTGTGGCATAGTGGTCAGCTGTCTAACACTTCTGGTTCAGTGAGTGTGGAGGCTAGGTTTTGTAGTCTGCGTTCTGCAGTTTTGTGACCTAGCTTGGAAGCCCAAATCCACCACTTGCTTTTAGCTCTATTTAGCACAAATTACTTACTTTTACAAATTAGAATTTCTTCATTTGTAAATTGAGGATAATTTGTATTTTTTAAATGTCATTGGAAGGATTATTAAGAAAATAGATATAAAGCACTAAGCGTAATATGGGGCATGTAGGGTTTCCACCAACTGGCAGAAGTATGGCTGTCTGGATAAATGAGTGGATATCTAGACAGTTCCATGTGTCTGGGTCACTCACTCATTAATATGTATGTTGTCTCATCTCCTTATTAAAGTTGTGAGCTTCTTGAAGATGGGACCCTGCCTTCTGCTTAAAATTTTTCCCTCAAAGTTAAGGTGGCTTGATTCCCATATTTTTCAAGGAATCGTTCCTGTCCTCTGAAAGACCATGGTCTGGACAATGCATCTGCTTTCTGCATTGGACAGTATGGCCAACAGAATAACATAGAAGTTAAAACTATGTTCCCTTGAGTCCAATAGACATAATCCTGCCACAAACTCATTGCGTGGTCTTAGGCAGATTGTTTAACCCCAATAAACCTCAGTTTTCTAGTATGTGTATGAGACTAGTAGAAATTCCTAGCTCATAAAGGTTTGTATGAGGACTGGCCAAGTGGCTTTTTGGTTAAGAGTTGGCTTGGGAGCACGAGCTCTGAGCAGCAGGGCCACCAGTTGGGATCCCACATGGGCCAGTGACACTGCGCCCTCTACAGCTAAGATGGTGAACAACAGCTTCACCTGGAGCTGGGCTGCTGTGAGTCCCTGAGACGGCATAGCTGCAGCCCCTGCTGCAATGGACTGCCATAGGCTACTGTGAGTGGCCAGCAGCCAGCATGAGCGGCTGGCAGCCAGTATGAGCTGCCACGACCTGCTGTGAGTGACCATCCAATGGCTGGCGACTGATCTGCCTCATCCGGGAAGAACGCAATGATCACAATACCAACATGGGCCAGTGAAGCGGCGTCCTTTACAACTAGAATGAAGAACTAAAGGACAGCAACTTGTCTGTTCCTCTTCCCCGATTCCCCAATGCTGCTCCCTTCTCCAATTCCCCCAATAAAAATCTTTAAAAAAAAAACAAGATTAGTATGAGAATTAAACAAGACTGAGTGTGTAAAAGATGTAGCAGAGTGCCTGGCATGTAATAAGTGCTGATAAACGTTAACCTGATATCATCATCATCTTCATCATCATCTTCTTCATCCTCCACCTCCTCATCTGAATGCTAGAAAATTTAGTTATAATGCTGAGCATATAGTTCTCATTCCTTCATTTCGACAATAGCTTCATGAGTGCCCACTATACCAGGAACTGTGTGATAGGCACTTTAGAATATAAAGATGAATGAGTGTGCTTCTGAAATCATGTTGTTCACTCAATGATGAAGGAGACAAACACATAGACAATGTGCTGAGTTAAATGATGGGGGGCGGGTGATGGCAGAGAGGTGGATAGAAGGAAATCAAGACATTTTCTGAATGAATTGAATAGACAACTATGTACTCGCTGGAAAGGCTGACCCATCATTTCCATTTCCTCACAGATCATGAAAGTGCATTTTATCCAAGGCTGGGGAAAACATCTTTGCTGCCTGACTCTTAGCAGAATCTGCCTGAGGGGGCTTTCAGGGCAAGTGGAAGGAAAACGTGACATCATGACACAGGAAGAGGGCTTCTGGAGCAGGCAGAACGTTGTGGTTACCCTCTGAACCCCTATGCTGGCAATGGCTGCGTTGCCTGGATCTGGGGCAGATTCTCATTCATTCATTCATACAACTGTTTCTGAACCTTCTCTGGGCTAATCTCTCTTTAGTGTGGGTGGTTGTGCTCCTACATAAACATGTGTATTCCCAGCATGTTTCATGTTCACAAACACTCAGAACCTTCTGTTAACTATTTGCTTTTTTGAAGGTTTGTATATCTTCTATGTTTACGTACTATGATGCTATAGACAGACTTTCATGTATAGAGAAGGGAGCACATTATTTGAGTCATAAAACTTAGATTTTCATCACAATTCTGCCTTGGATGTCACTTTAACTTTCTGGGCTACATTTCTCTCTTCTGTAAAATGGGGATGATATCACTGGCCTTGTCTACCTCACAGGTTCATTTCAGGATTGAAAGAAGGAAGCTCATTTCAAAACAAAAAGAAATATATATATATATATATATATATATATATATGTAAATGTTTTCATTGCTATTACTATAAAGAATATCTTTTACATTTGTAATTGTTTCTTTTCTTAAAGAATAGAAGATGAGTGAAAAATTAGTGGAGAAAAGGTCCTGATTTGCCAGCTGCTCATCAGTACTACATCTGACAATTACATTAGCAAACTTATCTTAGACAAAGTGTTATTGACACATACTTCATTGCTGAATCTCACTACAGTCACCTTCAAAGTACTCCCCTTGGGAAGCTGTGCACTGACGCCAGCACCTAGTCTACCCTTTAAAGCAATTTTGGAACTCTTTTTCTGGAATCTGCCGCTGTATTACCCTTGATGTCCTGAATGTCATCAAAATGTCTTTCTTTCAATATTTCCTTTATCTTCTGGTAAAGAAAGAAGTCATTGGGGGCCAGATCAGGTGAGTAGGGAGGGTATTCTACTACAGTTCTTTGTTTACTGGCTAAAAACTCCCTCACAGACAATGCCATGTGAGCTGGTGCATTGTCATGATGCAAGAGCCATGAATTGTTGGTGAAAAGTTCAGGACGTCTCACTGTTTCACACAGCCTTTTCAGCACTTCCAAATGGTAAACTTGGTTAACTGTTTTTCCAGTTGGTACAGATTCATAATGAATAATCCCTCTGATGTCAAAAAAGGTTAGCAACATCTTTGCAACAATTTTGCAAACGTAGTTTTCAGACTTCGTACATTGAAAACATATTAAAAATATATTGTACAAACTGAGATGCTCTGAAATGTTCAAGGGGACGTACTTAGAGTATTAAAGTACAGTGACAGTTTTGCCGGTCAGTGATATGTGTTGCATGGAAGCCTCATCATTTTTAGCACCTTATCATTAAAATGTTAAATGGAAACATTGATTAAAGAAATTCTGAATGTGCTGTTTTAATAAAGTAGAAGACAGCTGGCCTCTTAACCAGACAGGAGGACATGAGTGAATGATGACTTTGATCTTTGAAGAAATTTACACAGAGAGATTAGAAAGGAAAAAGAGGAAGAAGCAACAATCTTAAGGAAAGAAACATAAATTAATTAGGAATCAGGGCAAGAAATAGATTCCAAGTCCAGTCCCTTGTGTCTAGAGAAGTGGATTTCAATGCCATCAAAAAAGCACAATATTGAGTTCTATAAATGTTTCCTTGTTGCCAGAACAGAAAAATTTTTAAGTCTGTTCACCTTGAGATCTTCATTTTCGAGCAGGGTGGGGTCAGATTATTTTACATATTTGTAATAGTAAATTTTACCATGAGATAAATTTGCATTTGGGTAAATAATAAGAGTTAGAATCAGATGGTTCTGAATTTTAATTCCTCTGTAGCATTCATACCAAAACCAAACTTTCCCCAGGCTGCTCCCAGCTAATGGTTGAGCACAGTGTGTGGTACAAGAGCCCTGGCAATTCCTGTCCAACGTGGGACTCCTCTAATCAGAAAATTTTGCTCTGCAATTTCCCGTGTAACCCTGACTGAGGTTTTCTCAGAGCTGTGCTACAGTCTGAGTCTCCTTCTACTCAAGCCTCCTTCCTTCCCCTCTCCTTTCACAGGTGTCAGACAAGCATCACGATGTGAAGGCTATTCCTATTACTGCTGCTCCCTCTCCCCTTTATCCCTATAGAAATTTCCCCCAGTAAAGCTATTGCATTTGTGAGTCCACTTCGACATCTGCTTCTTGGCAGACTTGAACTGATACACATCCTCACAGGTTTGTTGTGAAGATGAAATGAGATAATTCGTACAAGGTGCTTGGTATGGTGTTGGATTCATAGCAAAACCTCATTGAAAACTGGTTGTTGAAATTTTGAGAAACAAGAATAAAGTTGGAGAAATCATGCTACTTGGTTTTAAGACTTGCTATAAAGCTACAATTAAGACAGTGAGGTTACTGGTGGAGAAATATAGACACATAGATTAATGGAACCGAATAGAGTCCAGAAATAGACTCACATTAATATGCCAATCAATTTTTACAAGTGTGCAAAAGCAATTCAGTGGAGGAAAAAAATGGTCTTTTAAATGATGTTTGAATGACTGCACATTCGAGAGAGAGAGAGAGAGAGAGAGAGAGAGAACCTTGACCTAACTTAACACCTTATACAAAAAGTTAACTCCAAATAAATTAAAGATCTATATGTAAACCCTAAAACTTGTAACTTTTAAAAGAAAACACAAGAGAAAATATTTGTAACTTGGGGTTAGGTCTTAAACATTACACAAAAGCATGATCCATAAAAGAATACAATAGTAAGTTAGACTTTATCAAAATTAAAAACGTTTGTCTTTGAAATACACTGTTAAGAGAATGAAAAGACAAGCTGAAGACTAGGAGAAAATACTGGCAAATTAAATATTCCACAAATGACCTATCTAGAATCCATAAGAACCCTCAAAACTCCACAGTAAGAAAACAAACAAACCAATTAAAACACAGGCTAAAAAGGAACAGATACTTCACTAAATAGCATATAAGGATGGAAAATAAGCCCAAGAAAAGATGTTCAACATCATTAACCATCAGAGAAATGCAAATTGTGGTCACATGAGATATCACTGCATGCCCCATACAATAGTTAAAATAAAAAATACTGACAATACCAAATGTTAATGAGATGCAATGCAACAGAGCTCTCATACATAGTTGATGGAAATGCAAAAGAGTACAGTTAAATATAGACTTACAATATGACCCAGCAATCCCCACTCCAGGCTATTTATCCTAGAGAAATGAAAACCTGGAAACCCAAATGCCCTTCATCAAATGATGCATAAACTGTGGTAAATGCATACAATGGAATAGTACTCAGCAATGAAAAGGAGCAAACTATTAATACAGGCAAAAATGTGGATGATCTTAAAGGCATTATGTAGAGTGAGAGAAGTAAGTCTCAAAAGTTTATGTACTGTGTGATTGCATTCATATGACATTCTCTAAAAGATAAAGTTATAATGATAGAGAATTAATCTGTGGTCAGAGGATGACGTGGGAGAGGGTGTGACCATAAGGGAATTTTCTGGGGTGATGGAATTGTTCTGTATCCTGATTGTGGTGTTGGTTACATATATCCCTACATCTGTTAAAATTTATAGCATTGTACAACAAGAACAAACTTAATTTTACTATATGATAATTTTAAAAATAAAATTATTAAAAATTATTCATTGATGTTATAAATATTAATATAATTGAGTGTTATGTAAATAATAGTTGCCATTGATGGTTGCCTAACTCAAGTATTCCTAGTTTTCACTTCCCACACCCTGCTAAACCTCCAATCAAGCTTCTCCTTGCTGTGTTCTAAAACCTCATACAATCCAATGTTAGACGAGAAAGATTTCGTTCAGAAAATTGATTCAGTAAAGATAGCTATAAAATGCTATGAAGATTGCACAGTCAATTTACTTGAAGTTAGTAATGATGACAATGTTGATGATGCTGCTGATTATTATAACAGCGTTCTAAAACTCTGGAGCATTTTCTGAATGGCTCATATGTGTGGAAGAACCTAACAGATATTATTAACAATAATTCTTCCCATTGGTATGAAAGTCATAGCCCAAAATGTGGTGAGGACTCTTTGGGGAGTCCCCAGAGTGACACATTAGTGTGACTTTAAAAGACTGAAGGATTATTTTGGCTTGCTGGAAAAACCCTCAGTGGGTCTGCATGGGAGAGTAAAAGCTGTAGAAATAACTGTGAGTCTTGATTCATATCCTTTTCCCTTGTCACTTTCTGATCAAGCCCTTTCTCTTCATTCGTGGCTGATAATTGGGCACTGCTTTTTACGAGGTGCCTCCGGGTGGCAGATGGTTGGCCCTAGGCAAGTGATGGAAAATAAAGGCTACCTAGATACCAGTTGTATGTGGCAAGTGTAACCAGTCAACCATCTTCCCTTATTTGGATTGTCAGTTTTTCTCCAAAGCCCACTCACCTCACCCACCACCCACCACCCACAGGCCCATTCTGAGCTCAGAGTTCATAGACAAGACTAATGATTCTCTGGTGGGATGCAGAGTGCCACTAACTTTATATATGCATTCATTGGAAGTTCATCTACAGTTTTTAAGGAAAGTTCACCAAGGGTAGAAGGGTGACTTTTGTGTGTACAGAGAACACTGTGGGTGTCCCCTTTGATGATATCATATGTACAGCAAATGCCTGACATGCTTTCTGTGTTTTCTCCAAAAGATAAGTGTTCAACTGGCATCAAAGTAATAAAAATTAACAACACTGAATTATTATTATTTTATTTGTCAAATTGGCAAAGAATAAGAAATTAGCCTATCCATGCCTTCACTCTGCAAGCTCACGGCTTGACTGGTCTAGTACCTAGGTCTAGTCAGTGCCTTCTCTCAGCACACACAGCTTCATGTTTTTGTTGTTCTTTTTTTTTGTTGAAGCTTTATATTTTTTATTAGTTTCAGGTATACAAAACAATGTAATAGTGATATATTTCACCCCTCACAAAGTGATAACACCCTGCCCCAATCTATTGCCCCTCTGATACGATATATATCTATTACAATTCCATTGACTCTATTCCCTATACTATATCCGTATCCCATGACTATATATATATATATATATATATATAGTTGACATACTATATTATTCACCATCAGCTTCAGGTGTACAGAACAGTGGTCAAGCATCTACACCATCCATGAAGTGGTCTCCCTAACAAGACATGTGCCCATCTGACACCCTATAAAACATTTACAGCACTATTGATCACATTCTCCAAACTTTCTTTCTTTTTTTTTTTGAGGAGAAAATATTTATTAATTTATATATCTAATAAAGAACTTGTATCCAAAATAAAGAACTCTTTAAAAAAATGACAAACAACCCAATTAAAAATGAACAGATGATTTGAACAGACATTTTACCAAAAAGGTATATGGGCAGCGATAAGTATTTTAAAAAGTGCTCAAAACAATAGTTTCAATGTGTGCTCAAAATGATAGCTGCAATGGGGTACAGCTATAACGTATACAGCTATAAACCTATTTGAACAGGTACATTTCAAAACACTGTCCATGGCAATCTTGGTCCAGGATATGGAACTCTCATACACTGCTGGTATAAATTTAGTTAAGAATTACTTTAGGGAATAGTTTGACAGTTGCTTAAAATTCTAGGTGTTTCCGCATAGGAAATGAAAGCATATGTTCAAGCAAAGAACTGTAAAGCGATGTTCAAAGTAGTTTTATTTGTAATAGCCCAAATTTGGAAAAAAATGCAAGTGTTAATCACCAAATGAATAGATATATAAACTTTGACATCTCCATGCCATGAAATACAACAAAGTGATAAAAATGAAGGAAATACAGATATCAGCAACAACATGGATGTATCTCAAAATAATCATTCTGAATGAGGCAAGCTGGACCAAACAAAAAATACACTCTGATTCCACTTATATAAAATTTCAGAAAATGCAAACTAATATTTAGAGTCCAAAAGCAAGTCAGTGGTTACCTTAAGATAGAAAAGTCAGAATCCAGAAGGTACAGGTTTACAATGGGGTATGAGAAAACTTTTAGGGCTGAGAGGAATATTCATTATCTTGATTGGAATGATCATTTTAAGGAATTATACATGTCAAACTTATTAAATGGTGCACTTTAAGCATCTGAAGTATATTGTAATTTAATTATTTCTCAATAAAGCAGTTAACTAAAATATAATTTTAAAAAACTTCTATGTCAATATTTGAGACTGTGACTTCATAAACAATTACTGGAATTATGGCTTAAAAATTTCATTTATCATGTAATAGAATGAAAAGAGAAAATGGTAACTGCTGCAAAATATGTGTAAAGGTAGAATTCATAACTCTTTCTACATAACCACAACTTCAGGTTTACCGATAGAATATTTAAGAGTGATAACAAAATGCTTTTTTAAAGAGTATTATTCATTCCTTCACTTATGCACACATTTTGCTTGCTCTTTGAAAGGACCTATATGAAGATACTATATATCTTGTTTGAAAAAAATCAAACAAATTTTGTCTTCCATGCCCTTGTATAGAAAAGGAGTCATGAGATAAGGACAATTAACTTAAATGATGTTTGTAAAATACATAATATAGAGCTTGATGCATAACAGGTACTCAATAATAATAGCACATCATTAATAAACTAGAGAGTGATAAGCCATATGAAAAGGATAAATAAAATATCATGGGAATTTAAAGACAGAAGAGATATTCTCTCTCTCTCTCTCTCTCTCTCTCTCTCTCTCTCTCTCTCTCTCTCTCTCTCTCTCACTGTGTGTGTGTGTGTGTGTGTGTGTGTGTGTGTGTGTGTGTCAAACTGTCTTTCATATCCTGTGGCCATATTGTAGTTACCAATTTATGCTGTCTAATCCCTTCCCCTTCTCCTTCATCCCCACCCCCTCCCATCTAGGAATCATCAGTTTTTCCTCTATATCTCTGTGACTATTTCTGTTTACTTTGCTCATTTATTCAGTTCTTTAGATTCTATGTATAACTGAGATCATACAGTATTTGTCTTTCTCCAACTGACTTATTTCACTTAGCATACTGTTCTCTAGGTCCATCCATATCATTGCAAATAGTAAGATTTCATTCTTCTTTATATCTGAATAATACTCCATTGTATGAATGTACCACAATTTCTTAATCCAGTTGACTATGATGGGCATTTCGGTTGTTTCCAAGTCTTGGCAATAGTAGCATTAAAATAAACATAGGGGTTGCATATATTTTTTCGAATTAGCATCTTGGGTTTCTCTGGATAGATACCTAAGAGTGGAATTGCTGGGTCATAAGGTCCTTCCATTTCCAGTTTTTTGAGATATATCCATACTGATTTCCATAATGGTGCACCAATCTGCAATCTCACCAACAGTGCACCAGGGGTCCCCTTTTCTCCATAACCTCAGCAGACTTGTTGTTTGTTGATTTATTGATGATAGCCATTCCGACCAGAATGAGGTGGTATCTCGTTGTGGTTATTATTTGCATTTCTCTAATGATTAGTGAGATTGACCATTTTTTCATATGTCTGTTGGCCATCTGTATGTCCTCTTTAGAGAAATGTCTCTTCATATTTTCTGCCCATTTTCTAATTGGGTTGTTTGTTATTTTGGTGTTGAGTTGAATGAATGTTTTATAAATCTTGGATATTAACCCCTTATCAGATATATCATTGACAAAAGTCTTCTCCCACTCAGTAGTCTCCTGTTTTGTTTTATTGATGATTTCCTTTGCTGTGCAAAGACTTTTAGGTTTATTTTTTTCTTTTGCTTTTTTTGCCCGAGGGGATATATCATAAAAATATTACTCAGGGTAATGTCTGCAAATTTGCTCCCTATATTTTCTTCTAGGAGTTTTATGGTTTCAGGTCTTACATTTAAGTCTTCAATCCATTTTGCATATTGTTCTCATATATGGCATAAGTAGGTGGTCCAGTTTTACTTTTTTGCATGTTTCTGTCCAATTTTCCCAGCACCATTTGTTTAATAGACTATCTTTACCCCAATGTAAAATCTTGCTTCCATTGTCATAGATTAAATGACCATACATGAATGGATTTATTTCTGGGCTCTCTATTCTGTTCCATTGATCTATATGTCTGTTTATATGCCAGTATCATACTGTTTTGATTACTATAGCCTTGTAGTATGATTTGCTGTCAGGTAGCATGATATCTCTGGCTTTGTTCTGAATTCTCAAGATTGCTGTGGCTATTTGGGGTTTTTTATGGTTCCATATAAATTTTAGGATTTCTGAGAAGAATGTTATTGGTAGTTTGATAGGAATTGTGTTGAATCTATATATTGCCTTAGGTAGTGTTGTTGACGTTTTAACTATGTTAACTCTTCCTATCCGTGAACATGATATGTATTTCCATTTAGTTGTATCTTCTTTGATTTGTCTCTTCAGTGTCTATAATTTTCTGAGTATAGGTCTTTTAATTCTTTGGTTGAATTTATTCCTAGGTATTTTAGAAGCAATTATAAATGGGATTGATTTCTTGATTTCTTCTTTTGATGGTTTATTATTGGTGTATAAAAGTGCAACTGATTTCTGAATATTAATTTTGTATCCTGTTACTTTACTAAGTTCATTTATCAGTTCTAACAGTTTTTTTGGTGGAGTCTTTGGGATTCTCTACATATAGTATCATTTCATCTGCATTTAATGACTATTTTACCTCCTCCTTTCCAATTTGGATGCCCTTTATTTCATTTTCTTGTCTGGTTGCTGTGGCTAGAACTGCCAGAACTATGCTATGCTGATTAAAAGTGGTAGAAGTGGGTAGCTTTGTCTTGTTCCTAATCTTAAGGGGAAAGGTTTTAACCTTTCCTTGGTGAGTACGATGTTAGCTGTGGGCTTATCATATATGGCCTTTATTATGTTAAAATATGATCCCTCTATTCCAACTTTGCTAAGAGTTTTTATCATAAATGCTGCTGGATTTTGTCAAATGCTTTTTCCGCATCTATTGATATGATCATATGATTTTTATTTTTCATTTTGCTGATGTGGTGTATCACGTTAATTGATTTGCGGATATTGAACCAACCTTCCATACCAGGAATGAATCCCACTTGATTGTGGTGTATGATCTTTGTAAGGTGTTGCTGAATCCGGTTTGCTCGTATTTTGTTGAGAATTTTTGCATCTATGTTCATTACGAATATCAGCCTGTAGTTTTCTTTTTTTGTAATGTCTTTGTCTGATTTTTGGAACAGAATAATAGTGGCCTCGTAAAATGTGCTTGGGAGCCTGCCTTCCTTCTGTATTTTTTGGAAACATTTGAAGAGAATAGGTGTGAATTCTTTTTTTTAATTTTTATTAGCTGAGCCATCCTGCCACCTGTTGGCAGCTCAGCGGCAGCTTAGCTCGGTCTGGGTATCAACTGCTGTTGCTCAGAGCTCAGCTCGCACTCTTGAGCGAGCTCTTAACCAACTGAGCCACTCGGCTGGCCCGTGTTAATTCTTTATTTAATGGTTTATAAAATTCACCTGTGAAGTCTTCTGGTCCAGGACTTTTGTTTGTTGGAAGCTTATTGATTACTGACTCAATTTCTTTGGTAGTAATCAGTCTGTTCAGAGTTTCTGTTTCTTCTTGATTCAGTCTTGAAAGATTTTATGCTTCTAGAAACTGATCCATTTCTTTCAGATTATCTAATTTGTTGGCATAGAATTGCTTGTGGTATTTTCTTAAAATTTTCTGTATTTCTGTGGTATCTGTTGTCACCTCTCTGCTTTCATTTCTGATTTTATTAATTTGGGTCTTCTCTCTTTCTTGGTGAGTCTGGCTGAGGGTTTGTCAATTTTGTTTATCTCTTCAAAAAGCCAACTCTTGTTTCATTGATTTTTTATATATTTTTTGTCTCTATTTCATTTATTTCTGCTCTGTTCTTTATTATTTCCTTCCTTGTATTCCCTTTGGGCTTGTTTTACTGTTGTTTTTCCAGTTCACTTAGGTGTAAAGGTAGTCTGTTATTTGATAGGCCTGCATTGCTATGAATTTCCCTCTTAGGACTGCTTTTGCTGCAACCCAAACATTTTGGGTTGTTGCATTTTCATTTTCTTCTCAAGGTATCTTAATTTTTTTCTCGATCTCATTGCTGTCCTACTCACTATTTAGCATGGTTGCATGGGTTCTGTTTTCTTATCCACTCAGCCACTCTATGTCTTTTGATCAGGGCATTTAGCCTATTCACACTTAAGGTGATTATTGATAGGTACGTATTTCTTGCCATTTTGTTATTCATATTTTTGATCTTCCTTTGTTAGTTTGTTTTCCCCTTCTGTTTAAAAAAGCCCTCTTAACATTTCCTGCAATGCTGGTTTAGTGGTAATGAATTCCTTTAGCTTATTCTTTTCTGTGCAGCTCTTTATCCTTTAATTTTAAGTGACAGCTTTGCTAGGTAGTGCAGTCTTGGTTGCAGGTCTTTGTTTTTCATCACTTTGAATATTTCCTGCCACTCCCTCTGGCCTGCAGAGTTTCTGAAGAAAAATCAGTTGACAGTCTTATAGGAGTTTCTTTGTAAGTAACCCACTGTTTTCCTTGCTGCTTTTAGGATTCTCTCTTTGCTTTTAAACTTTGCCATTTTAACTATGATGTGTCTTGGTGTGGACCTGTTTGGGTTCAGCTTGTTTGGAAGTCTCTGCACTTCCTGGGCTTGTATGTCAATTTCCTTTACCAGGGTAGGAAAGTTCTGTCATTATTTCTTCGAATATGTTCTCAAAACCTTGCTTTTTCTCTTCTCCTTCTGGTA
Source organism: Aselliscus stoliczkanus (assembly GCA_033961575.1). Classification (NCBI taxonomy): domain Eukaryota; kingdom Metazoa; phylum Chordata; class Mammalia; order Chiroptera; family Hipposideridae; genus Aselliscus; species Aselliscus stoliczkanus. The sequence continues at coordinate 35,439,617 of CM066731.1, forward strand.
TTCCTATGATGTAAATGTTGTTGTGCTTGATGTTGTCCCACAGGTCTCTTAAATTATTGTCATTGTTTTTTATTCTTTTTTGTTTTTGTTGTTTCAATTACGTGATTTCTGCTAACTTGTCTTCTAAATCGCTGATTTGGTCCTCTGCTTCATCTAATCTGCTTGTAACTCCTTCGATTGTGTTCTTTATTTCAGTTATTGTATTCTCTAATTCTGAGTGGTTATTTTTTATGATTTCTGTGTCCTCCTTTATGTTTATATCTCTTTGTTGAGGTTCTCACTAAGTTCCTTAAACATTCTTATCATCAGTGGTCTAAACTGTCTCTGATAGATTGGATACCTCTGTTTCATTTAGTTCCATTTCTAGAGGTTTCTTCTGATCTTTTATTTGGGACATGTTTCTTTGTCTCTTCATTCTGGCTGTCTCTCTGTGATTGCTTCAATTCATTAGATAGATCACCTATGTCTCTCAGCCATTGCTGGGTTGTCTTATGTAGTATGTGTCCTTTATATTCGGATTGTATAGTCTCCCTATTCTCCTATCCCGTGTGTTCCAGAGGTGTCACTGTTGAGTTGATCTTTAATTGTTTTTGGCTTGTCAGAGGGTGGCATTGACCCTCTGGCTAATTATCTGGGAGAATTAGCTCTGTTCACACTGTATGAGCTACTGTGTGAAGGTTAACTCCTCAGAGGAGGCTTGGCCATTGTGGGCTCTTGTGCCTGTAGGAAATGTCCTTTGAAAGTGCTCCTTGTAGGTTCAACCAGGTAGTACTCTGGTTTGGTATAACACTGGCCTCTGGGTGTATTGTCTCTTGTGTCTCTTAGGCGGGGCTCCCACTAAGAGCCATTTCGGCCCTGTCTATTACTGGCATATGGCTACCTGGTAGGTGCCTCAAGGCTGTATGTGGTTGGCTGCTCCCCATGCTGAACATGGGGTCAAGTGGGGATGGTTTCTTTGTGAACTGAAGGTGGCTACCACCAATATTGGTCCTGAGGCTGTATAGCTAAAGGCCCAGGACTCCCTAGGCCTATTGCCACCTGTCTGTTGCCCGTAAGGCCCAACTACTGGAAGAGGCTCTTTAGGAACGTGTGTCTGGCTATTTGACCCAGTGTTGAGGGTGTCCTCAGCGATGTGGTGGATGGGGTACAAGATATGATTGGTGGGTTTTAAGACATTAATGCAGATTCAGGTCTTATGCCAACACCTGGCCTGTGACCCCCTTGTATAGTGTCCCAAGGGCACTACAGCCACCTCTCACTCACAAATTCCCAAGAGATGCTCCCAAGTGGCTGTGGTCTAGGTTCACGGTCACTGAACACCACCAAAAATGACCCCAGGGCTCTGCAGCCTACTTGCTGTCGTATAAAAACTTTCCCACAGTTTGTGAGGGTGGGGCCAGTCACCCAGGCACCCAGAGAGTGCCCCTGACAATGCAGCTGTAGGTGGGCAAGGTGATGTTACAGGTGTGTAAAGGCTGCGGTCAGTGGTTTCTACAAATTCAGTGTAGTCTCAGCTCCTGAACCAGTGCTAGGCCCAAGTCCACTTCATAAAACAAAAACAAAGCAAGGCAAACCAACAACACCAAAACCAAATACACCCGGCAAAAACACAATAAACAATGATCAGACATGAGAAACAAAAATATATAAAAGAGACAAAAACACAAACACAAAAACAGCAGAACAAGACAGAAAAACCATAAGCAAAACAATAACGTGATGAACAAATCTGAGAAACAATAACAAAAAGAAAACAGATGAAAGTAAACGAAGAAAAAGGAAGAAAAAGATGAAAGAGAAAGAAAAGAAAGGAGGAAAAACAAGAAGGGAAAAAAAAGGCTCTCCACCCACTTTCACCTGCAGACCGCTTGCTCAGCAATAGAGAGTCTCCAGGAGAATCAGCACCAGCTGTGTTGAGGGGAAGGGCCCAGCACATTGCAAGGGCTCAGGCTTGCGGTGAGCTGCCCGCAGTTGGCTGCCTTGGGCTCTGGGGCTGTGTTCACTATCAAAAATCCCCACAGGTGCTGCGGGCTGTCCACTGCTATAAGAACCCTCTGTGGCCTGTGGAGGTGGGAGCCAGGCACCAGGGTCTCAGGGTGCCCCTGGCAACGCAGCTGCAGGTGGGTGGGGCAGAACCCCAAGGCACCACAGGGTGGTCAGTGGCCCACACCAAGTCAGAGCAGCGTGTGCTCCTGTACCATCAATCAGCCTGCACAAACACACCAGGAATGCCCAGGCCAGATCACGCATGCCCACAGCTCCCTGCCCGAAACTCCCAGGAAAACTCCCACTCAGCAGCCTGCAGATCAGGCAGAGCAGCCTGACAGCCAGGCGCCACCCTGTCTACTCTGCACATGCAGTGCAGAGAACAGGGATCCAAGGCAGCTCGAGCGCTCACTCCCATGTCTCAACCCACAGCCTGTCTGAGCAGGTGTGCACCCTAGAGTCAGGCCTCTCTCTGGCACAGCTGCACAAGCTGTGCATAGCACCAGGACCCAAGGCGGCATGCACATGCACCCATGTCTCAACCAGTGGTCACCGGAGCCAGAGAGCACCCGATAGTCAGGTGCTACCCCGGCTATGCAGCACAAGCAGTGGGGAGAGCGGGGACCCAAGGCAACATGCAAGCGCGCACACACACACACACACACACATGCCTGCGCCAATTCCACCAGACCAATGGGGTCCCGAACCTGGCCCTCTGTGGGAGGGCCCAATCCTGAAAAAATGGCGCCCTCCTGTATGGTACTTGTGTACAACCTCCACACAGGGGGCACAATGGTCCCCAAACCTCCAGCTCCCATGCCAAATGCGCTCAGTTCAGTCCTGCCCCTCAGGCTTCTGGGCCCCCATTCACGGAGCCATGCCCTCCCCCAAGAACAGGGTGAGTGCTCACAGCCAGCGAATCTGTGTGCCGGGTCCACAGGGTGGGTACCTAGTCACCCGCAGCCCCACTGAGTTGAGCAAAGAGAGTCCTCACTAATTTCTACTGCCAGCTATTGGCTACCATGGAATTCTTCCTCCTGGCAAAGCAGTTCTGGGCTGGGAAGCCCTGCATGGGGCCAGAGGGCCCATCCCCCAACAGGAGAAGCCTGTCCTCCACTAAGGTGTCCCTCATAGGGTTCACCCTCTCTCCGTGGGCCTGGACTCAGCCTGTCTCACGCCTCCACCCCTCCTACCAGTCTTGATGTAGCCTCTTCTTTAAATCCTTAGTTTAGAGGTTCTGTTCATCTAGTGTTTGGGTGACTTCCGAGGTTGAATGTTGCATAAATTATTTGTAATTTTGGTGTGATCCTGGGAGGCAGTTGGCACAGCGCCTGTCTATTCCACCATCTTAGCTCCGCCCACCAGCCTCATGTTTTAATTTACAATTATTCAATAAAGTTTATTGCTTTTTGATTATAAAAGCAATACTCAGTATAGAAAATATAAAAATACCAAAAAATGCAACCAAGCAAAAACTATTATCTAGAGTCTCAATACCAATTTTTTTGTAAGCAGCATTTATTCCTATTTTTAAATAAAGTTAGGATGACATTAAATACCATATCCTATAGCAGGGGTCTGCAAACTTTTGAGACAGAAGAGGCATCAGGGTTCACCAAACTGTCGTTCATGAGCCACAAGCTCTGAAGTAAAATTGAAAATGAAAATAAAACTATCATAGTGTCATTTATAGAATTTTAAAGGATATTATTCATATAATGGTGATTATGTAAAAATATATTTATGGCTTTCAAATAATTTTTAAATTGTTGTGAGGGACAGGATTCGCTCTTCAAGGGGTTGGCAAACTTTTGAGACGGAATGTACCCAAGAGCCGTATGTGGCTCGCAAGATGCAGTTTGCCGACCCCTGTTCTATAGCTTACTTTTATCTTCACTTAACATCTTACCAAGCACAGCCTCCTATTTGTACCTGTATGTTCACTTCATTTAAGCAGGTTTAAGTGGAACTATTCTTTTTTCAAATGACAGTTTTAAAGCCTTGTCATAAAAAACACACACCATCTATGGTTGTCTCAATGCCAGGTTCAATTCCTTACTCTATTAAAACTTTTGTGCTCCCTCTTTTTGTTCCCTGCCATAGGGAATACTAGGGAGAGTGAGCATCAATGTTTATGTGTCATTTTCACTTCTGGTTAAAAGCTTTCTGGCTAACGAACCTCCCCCTTCCTTAAAGGGCCTCTTGGGATCCAAGTCTGTGTTTCTTAGAGAGCCTAGGATGCGTCCATGCAACAACCTGGCATCCTTCCAGCAACTTCCCAACACAGAGAGGAGATATGCATCTAGGTCTAGTGTTACCATCCTCATTAATGCCTAGTTTCTTCTCTGGAATAACACCACCTGTCACAGCTTAGAGTTTTGTTTTCTAAAGCCTCTTCAGTGTTTTCTGGAATAACCAAGAAAAACAAACACCCATTTGCTATAATCTTTCAAATCTGCTTCCATGCAGTAATGACAACAGAGGATTCCAGCCTCTTCATAGAGTTTCAGAAATGATATAAATGTTTTGAACTTCATTCAGACTTGTGCTCCAGAATTAGGAAAACATAAAATTATAAAAATTTACTGTACATCCAAAGACAATGCAGAAAAATATGAAGCATTCTGAATTTATAAAGAAGGATCTTAAAGGATCTTCAAGGCTCAACCTAAGCACTCTCCTTCAGGGATGGCTTCCTGGAAGAGGTGATATCTGAGCCAAGATGTAAATGATGAGTAGAAGGGTGGGGTGGGGGCAAATAGTGGGACCATCTTGGCAAAGAGTATGATATGAGCAAAAGCACAGAAGCAAGAAGTGGGGAGGTGAATCTGTTCCGTGTTCTGCTACTGAAGAATAAATTGTCATCGAGCTATCATTCAAAAGATGCTAACAGTTCTCAATACCTAAACTATGTTACTAGCTGTGCTAGCTTATAGGAACTGAAAAAGATTCCAGAACACAAGTGCAAAGACCAAGATGGAGATGGCACATTGTGTGCAAAAGGGCCGAGTGAAACAGAAGAATAACTATGCAAGCCTAAAAGAGTTTAATCACTCTCCACCACAGCCTATAAATACAGAAGGTTCTTTTCTGTAAGGGAGGAGGTGCCGTTAGAGTATGAGCTCACCCTTTCCATTCCTTGATCAAAGATAAAGTTTCAGCTCTGCTTTACCAAACTCAGTCTTGATCCACGGCATGAACTACACTGGGCAGAAGGAACTTGGTTTGGGTTCTTGATCCACAAGGGTCAGTAACAGAGGGACAAGGTGGTGTGATGGACAGAGGGAGAACAGTAAGAAATGAGACTGGAAAGCTAGGGAAGTAACAAATATCTGAGAAAAAAACAAACCAGTCTGGGTTGAATGCAAAATCTTACATTCTGGTGGGCTTCACTGATCTAGTGAATGTTTCTGCTTGCCACAGTTGTTCACAGTATTAAAATTCCTATATATAAACTGAAATATAAACACATGTTGTTGGGGTATTTTTATTTTTTTTTAGCAATTTGTGCTCCTGAAATATCTTCTCCCCAATAAGAGTGTATCTCCACATATTTTACATCCTTTTTTTTTTTTTTTTTTTTTTTTTTGAGGGCAGTGTCACTGGCCCTCATATGTGGGACCCGAACCGGGGCCGCTGGCTTCAAAAGCCAGCACTTAACCACTGCGCCACTCGGCTGGCCCTTTATATCCTTTCTTGATGTAGACTTTTATGTAAGTTTAGATCATTTGCTAGTTTCACCCTAACAGTAGGAAATAAGCTTATATTCGAATTGTGTGTGTGTGTGTGTGTGTGTGTGTGTGTGTGTGTGTGTGTGTGTAAGGTGGCACAATAGATATGCTTTAACCATTGAACTTCATTTCCTAAAGACCTTTTCATATCTCAGTGCCTTGGTGCATGCTGTTTCCGTCCCTGAATACCTTTCCCACCTGATAAATTCTCATACATTTCAAACCCAGCGCCTTCTCTTTGAAGCCATTTGCAATGGCCCTTGGCAGTGCTCATTGTTCCATCTGTGCTCCCAGAGCATTTTCTATCACTTTGCAGCACTTAAGATACTTCTCAACTGTGACTGTACAGTAAAATTAATGGGGTCACTTTGCAAAAATACCTTTGCTTGGGCTTTATCCCTAGCGTTTTTGACATCATTGGTCTGGGGTGAATACCAGGAATCAATATTTTTAAAAAGCTCTCCAGGTGGTTCAAATGTGAATTAAGATTAGAATCACTACTTATCTCACACTAGTTTAGCTTTATCTCATGAATTTTGAAATGCTGTAGTTTCACTTTCATTCAGTTCAAAATATTTCTAATTTCTCTTCAGATTTGTTCTTTGATCCATAGATTATTTAGCAGTGTGTTCTTTAATTTCCAAATATTTGGATATTCTCAGTTATATTTATGGTATTGATCGTTAGTTTAATTCCATTGTGGTCAGAGAACTTACATTGTATGATTTAAATTCTTTTAAATTTGTTAAATTTTGCATTAGAATCCAGGGTATGGTCTGTTTTGGTGAATGTTCAATGTTTTCTTGAAAACCATTTGCATGCTTCTATGGTTGGATGGAATGTTGTATAAATGTCAATTTGATGTAGTTGGTTAATGTTGTTGTTCAATCAACTATATCCTTGCGGATTTTCTGTCTACTTGTTCTGTCATTTACCAAAAGAAGAGTACTAAAGTCCCCAGCTGTAATTGTGTAATTTTCCATTTTTCCTTTCAGTTTTTGCTTTATGTTATTTTGAAACTGTTGTTAGTTGCATATACATTTAGACTTGTTATGTTTATTTGATGAATTGACCTGACCCTTTTACCATGGTGTAATATCCATCTTTATCCCTGGTAACTTTCATTCCTCTGAGACTTACTTTGATATTAACGTAGCGATTCTAGCTAGTTTTGATGATTTGCATTAATTTCTCATGCTATACCTTTCTCATCCATTTACTTTTAACCTCCCTATACCATTATATTTAAAGTGGGTTTCCTGTAGAAAATATATAGTTGAGTTGTAATTTGTTATTTATTATGACATTCTCTTTCTTCTAATTTATGTATTTAGACTATTTAAATTTTATGTAATTATTGACATATTTGGATTAGATACACCACTTTATTATGTGTTCTCTATGTTGTTTGTTCATGATCTCTCCCCTGTCCTGTTCTCTTTTAGATTATTTAAATATTTTTTAGTGTTCCATCTTAATTTATCTATTGGGCGTTTGTTTGTTTGTTTTGTTTTTTTTCTATTGGGTTTTTGACTATATTTTTTTGTGCAGTTTTGTTAGTGGTCACTCTTGAGATCACAATATAAGACTTCACCCAATCTAATTAAAATAAATTATTTTAGCACTTCAAGTGGAGTTTAAAAAACTCACCATCAATATAAGTCTCTTGTCTCTCCCCCTTCATGTTATAGTTGTTATATGTGTACATGTATATGTATTGAAAACCCTATCAGATAGTGTTATTTTTCTTTCAACTTACGTATATATTTTATTTGTTTGTTTGTTTGTGTTTGAGGGCAGTGTCACTGGCCCTCATATGTGGGACCGAACCGGGGCCGCTGGTTTCCCAAGCCAGCACTTAACCACCACGCCACTCAGCTGGCCCTCAACTTACATATATATTTTAAACTTCACAGTCTATTCTATTTACCTAGATATTTATCATTTCTGTTGCTCTTCCTTCCTTCATGAAGTTAAAAGTTTCCCTTTGATATCATTTCCTTTCCATCTAAAGAATTGCCTTTAGTATTTCTTTTAGATCAGGTCTGCTGGCAACAAATTCTCTTAGGTTTTTTTCCTCATGAGGATATCTTTATCGTGCATTCATTCCTGAAGGATATTTGCACTATATATAGAATTCTAGGTTGATTATTTTCTTTCAGCACTTTCAAAGTGTGTGTGGCTTCCTTCTGGCCTCCATGGTTTTTGATGAGAAACTTATAGCCATTAAATTGCTGTTTCTCTATACATGAAGTGCTGTTTTTCTATGGCTTCTTTCAAGATTTTTTTTCCTATTTTCAGGGTTCTGCAGCTTGACTATGATATGTGTGAACATGAATTTTTTTGAGTTTATAGTGTTTGGGCCTTCTTGAATCTGTAAATTTATGTCTTTAATCAAATTTGGGAAATTTTCAGCCATTATTTCTTCAAATATATACATATATGCTCTTTCTCCTGTCTTTCTGGGACTCTGACAACATGACAGGCTTTTGGTATTTTCCCACAGATTCCTGAGATTCTGTTCATTTTATTTTCAATCATTTCTCCCTTTATTTCTTTTTTCCTTTTTTTCTAACTTTTTAAAAAAATTAGTTTCCAGTATACAACCCAGTGCAATAGTTATACTTTTTACCCCTCAACCTTTATTTCTTGATTAGCTAATTTTCTATTTTCAAGCAACATCGTACTATAATTCCAATATATAAATGAAAGTGGTGCTGTTTGAATGGCAGAATTGGCTTCTAGGACATTATGGCTCTGAGTGATGGAGTATAAAACTCACTCCCCTGTATCACTATTAGATTTTGAAGGACTGGGAAATGACCACCAAAAGTATAGTTTCTCCTCACCAGAAGTGAAGCCCATCTGTCATGTGTTCATTATTTCAACAATTTTTGTTACAGTTCAATCACAATCTCTCCTTCTGCACACTGAAGCTGAACCCATTTTTCCTGTTATTTTTACTCTAAACAAAGGAAAGAAAGCAAGGCTTCCTGCATCTTGATAGACTACCACCCTCAGTAGTCTTTAGTAATTTGTGAGATTCTCACCTGGGTTTGCTAAAGAATGGAGACAAGATTAATCTTGGGTAATATTTGCTGTAATCCTAAAGGTTTTTTTTTTTTTGAAGACCATTCTTCGTATGCCTGAAAAAGAGATGCTTAGAAGGAGGCAAAGTTGAGGAGCAGAAAGGCTATGGGCAAGGATCTCAAGCCAGTCAGTGATGTGGTGATCTTATGTCTTGTCCCCAATAACTCATTAACAAGCCAAGTTTCAATTTTTTAGTGTGCACTTGGTGGCTTTCTGCCACATTGCCATGTGAGTAGCATTTCAACACATTAATGTTATAGGTTAAAATTTTTTAATATATTTATATTGCTATTATTTTGAAGTTTCAGGTTTAGAATTACTTACTGGAGAAGAAAGACTAAGTGGTACAGCCCCAGCTCCTGTTGTCACTGTCTCCCACTCCACACCCTGAGATATAACAAGGTCACCCCGTGTAAGACTTAACAGCCTGCATCTCAGGATATATACCAATGCCAGTCTACATCTCAAGATGTATACCAATGCCAATCTGTGTTATTTCTATGACTCTCTATTGGCAGACAGAGAGGCTAGGGTAGTAGTTATTTCAACATCAGGTAGGAAAACAGTAGCTTTCTAGAGTCTTTAACCACTGCCCACAGTTGTGCAAGGTCAAATCCTTCATTGGTAAAACCTATCTGATTTTTGTCAGAATTTAAAAATTTTATCTTTTATGTTCTTATCTTTCACATTTTCTATTTTTGCTCAGTGTAGCATTCCAGGTAATTTGATCATATCAAACTTCCAATTCTCTAATTCCTCCTTCAGAGACAACTGTGTCTAGTCTAATCTAATCTTTTAAAGCATTTACCATTAGATTCTCCCCCAAACAATAATGATTAGCTACTATGTACCCTAACAAAGACAAAGTATAGAGAAGTCTCTACTAAATATTTGTTTATTATTTCAAAACAGAGAAAAAGTTGTAATGTAACAACCTTACTAACAAATTAAATAGGATTAAAACAATTATATAATGGTCTCTTTTTTCTCTTTTAGGAGACTAGTCAATGTTAGCAAGGATGTATGAGGAATAGATATTTGCGTATATTGCAGGTGGCAAGATAAATTAGTACAACATTAAGAAGCAATTAAAAAATACGTATCAACGGGCCAGCCAAGTGGCACGGAGGTTAAGCACTGGCTTGGGAAGCCGGCGGCCCTGGTTCGGGTCCCACATATGAGGGCCAGTGACACTGCCTTCAAAAAAATATATATATATATATCAAGAAACTTTATCCAATAGTGTAAGCTGATGCAATGAATGGAACACAGAAAACACTCTGAAAATAACATTAAGTTTATAAACAAAATATAAATTATATATACAGTATGAATTATTACTGTGGAACATAAACTGGACAAAACGTGAACAGTATTTGGTTTTGGGTGGTGGAACTATAGGTAATATATTTTTTTCAGCTTTTCTTTTTTATAAATTTTCCTTTACTACTGTTTTTAATTGAAGTAAAATTCATGTAACATAGAATTAACCATTTTTAAAGTGAACAATTGAGTGGCATTAAGTACCTTTACAATGTTGTACAACCAACACCTCTATGTAGTTCCAAAACATTTCATCACCCCAAAATGAAACCCCCTATTCAGTAAGCAGCCTCTCCACAGTACCTCTTCCTCAGTTCCTGGCAACCACTAATCGACCTTGTTTATGTATTTACCTTTCTGGATCTTTCATATAAATGGAATAATACCATATGTGACATTTTGTGCCTGGCTTTTCAGTTAATATACTGTTTTCAAGGTTCATCTGTGTCATGGTATATATCAGTTACTTCATCCTTTTTTGTGTCCAAATAACATGCCATTGCATGGATACCACGTATTGTTTACCCATTCATCCACTGATGGACATCTGGGCTGTTTACACCTTTTGGCTATGGTAAATGTAAATAGTGCTGCTATGTTTTGTGTACAAGTTCTTGTTTGAATACTTAGTCTCAATTCTTTTAGGATATACCTAGGAGACTTTTTAGAGAACTACAACTAGTTACTAAGCAAAGGCATATTTATTAATTTTTCTCTCTAAATTTGTATGCAGTATCTTCGATGTAATGGAATACACGAAAAGAGAATCATATAGTGGGTTTTCCCAACACCAAAGTCCCAAGTGAAAGTGACTGTAAGTGTGTGCACTTTGGTGGATGACCACAGTGGTCCTAAAAAGTAGGTGCTCTAGTCCAGTGCTACTCAAAGTTCAGGCTGGACTCCAGATGCTAGTGTGTGGACAATGCAGTACCAATCAGCAGACTGGCATTTTGAGTAGTGCTGCTTAGCCCTGGTAATATGCCAAGCACTGATAAGAATCTGGGGGAGGTTTTGTGATAAAACTAAAGGAGATCCAAGAATCTCTGAAGGAGGGATAGGACAAGAGGGGCCTTTTAGGCCTTTAGGGATCTGACAATTAGCTTCAATTAAACTTGTATGGCAGCCTTAGGCCACATGTGGAGATGGGGAAGGATGTAAAGAGTTTGCACTGCCCTCTATCCTGACAGACCTTCTCCCCAAGCCATTTATCACTCAGGGCTGGCTTATTGGATTGATGGTTACCCAGGCAACAGATGTTGTATGGCTCTTATTGATAGTTCTGCTCTGTGTGTGGAAACTTGGTCAGGAACACTGGCTTTGCAATGTTCTTCTGAAACAGTTGAGCCTCTCATCAGGATTTGCTTCCAGTTTCATCACAGAGAGCTAGCTGATCCCAAAGTTATGCATATGGCCTGAATGCACCTCTACTTCTGTTTCCTGAAAGAAGAATAAAATCATGAAAAAAAGATTACAAATGGTGAAAACAACTCCCTTGATGAAATAGATAGAAATTCATTTACATATTAGTTTTTGAATGTCATATATTTAAACTCATATGAGCCCCTGGAAGGATATTACAAAGATATTGCAACCAGGAAAAAGAAAGGGAAGGGAAAGAAAGGGAAGGGAAGGGAAGGGAAGGGAAGGGAAAGGAAGGGATGGGGGAAGAGGGAAGGACACCTGAGAAATAGTTGTTCCTCTTAATGGGATGTGGAGATTAATCCCAGTTGGGCATTGGACATCAGCTAAATGCTCAAAGTGTTGAGGCAGAAAACGTTGCAGGTTTTTAATCAAAGCCCTGGCTGAGTTAGAGTGATGTTCCAGGTTAGTTCAGCCTAATATAAATGTTTCAACCAAAGTTGAGTAGCTTTTAACACTTCTCCTTAACTACAAAGGGCTTTAATTAGAGGAAAACAAAGCAAGCAGCTGATATGAATCTGTTTGGCCATGAAATTTTCAATACAAAGGCCAAATTTTGAACACTTCTTTCTAAGCTTTTAGTACCATTCCAGAGTCTGAATTTGGGATAGTCAGCCAGAGTTTACCAGTTGCTAATACTGAGATTTCCACCCCAGACAAACAAAAGGCATCTTGCCTTTGCGATCACATCCTCAGGTCCATTACCAAAGAGGGTAAGGATCATCCTCAACTTTTTAGCAGTAGGATTTTAAGGTTAAAAACTACCTCTTCCCCAAGGCAACTGAGAACTTGAAAAATTCAAATCATCCTTCCAGAAACTCGCGTTCTGTGAGGTTCTTTTAGAAGCCCTGTGACTCTTCCAGATCTATTATTCTATGTGGCAAATAAGTCTCCAATCTGATCTGTGGTGGTCCTGGAATGCTGAATTGGGAAGGATTCCAAGGCCATTTTAGAACTAAACAGTGCCATGTGCCTGCCTCAGACCTAGAAGGGATTGCCACACCTGCAATCGAGTCCACAGTTGGTTTTCTACCACCAGGAAGGCACATCCCCTGGCCTGAGATCCCATCTCCCACCCACCAGCCCAGGGCCTGCCTAGTTCCTCAGCAGTGGGATGGAGTGGAATGGGTTTGGGTTCAAACAGACCAAGAGTCAAACCCCAGCTCTGATACTTACTAGCTGTGTGATCCTGGTGAGAGAATTAATTTGAAATAACATAAGTAAAATATCCAGGACAGGACCTGGGCTTATCAGGTGCTCTATAATGACATTTTATGACTCAACTTAAGCTTGTTTATGGAAGCCATTTCTGGCTCCCGTAATTCCCAGGGCCTTCGATATATTTTGGTCTTTTCCCATTGTACTGTAATTACCATTTTCCTCATCTCTCACCTACTAGACCAAACCTTTGTAATGTTTATATTAGTTCAAGAAATGTTGCTTGCTGATTGTTAATTGCTCCTAAACCACTGGCCTTTACCCATCTGTCTTACAAGTTAAGATAGTCCAGCTTGAATGATGAAAAGGATCAGTGCATAAGGCTCCTTCAGCAATGTCAAAGGCATGGTAAGCCCTAGCAGCATCTGCTCTTCCCAAACAGAAGCCAGCCAGCAGCATAGAATGTGAAATGAGCTTTCATCACTTCCAGACCATCGAACTACAACAGAGGTCTTCCACACTGCCATATGATCAGTGAAGCCAAGTGCATTTGGTGATGAGCACTGTGGTGACACACTGAGCCAGGCTGCTCACTGAGTCCCTGGGCTGATAGGACTTTGGATGTTGCTGGAATCAGAATCCCAGAGGGGGCAGAGGGTGAGGCTTCCATCCAGCTGCTGTTCAGCATTGCAAATCAACCTCTGTTAAACCCTTAGCCTTCCTAAATTCAACCTTGGGGGCTTCTGCTTGGTGTTCAGTGACCTTATAAAGAAAGCCAAAAAATGTTCTCTGTGCCAGACTTGAGTGTAGGGAATTGAGTGGCAAATTTGTTAATATTTTTCTTTAGGTTCAACACTGATTCCATCTCTCTGTCCCTTTCTGTTCCACCTTAATGGGGAGATGGTCTTTAGTGTAAAATACAAATTATTCTATGGGAGGTGACTGGTTTCAGCTTGAAAGAGACTGGCTTATGTGCTGGGTGCCCTACCTGAAGAATTAAAAAATACAAATAGGGAGACTTCCGGTAAAATGGCGCAATAGACAAACACTGTGCTAACTGCCTCCCAGGATCACACCAAAATTACAACCAAATTATACAGCATTCAACCCTGGAGGTCCCTGGAACACTAGATGAACAGAACCACTAAACGAAGAACTTAAAGAGGAGGCCACGTTGGGTCTGGTAGGATGGGCGGAGATGAGAGAGGGCGAGCCCTGTGAGGGAAGCCCCAGCCATGGGAAGCTTGTCTGGTTGGGGAAGAGACCCTCCGGCCGCACTCCAAGCTCACCAGCCCAGAGTTCCTTTGCCGGGAAGAGGAGTTCTAAGATAGCCGGCAGTAAATTAGTGAGGACTCTCTTTGCTCAGCTCAGTGAGGCTGAGAGCGGCTGGAGAATCAGTGGGGCCGGCGCCCGGGCTTGCTCACCGGTGAGCACTTACCTGGTTCCTGGTGGAGGAAGTGGCTGTGTGAGCCGGAACCGGGAGCCTGCAGGGACGGACTGAACTGAGCACCTTTGGTGCAAAGGCTGGAGGTTTTTGAACTGTTGTTCCCGTGGTGTGGAGCCTGCACGTGAGGGGTGTAGGGAGGACGCCATTTTGTCGGGCTTGGGCCCTCCCACGGAGGATCAGGTCCGAGACCTCAATGGTCTGGTGGAATTGGTGCAGAAGTGCGTGTGTGCGTGTGTGCACGCATGAGGCCTTGGATCCCCACCCTTCCCCCAGCTTATACTGCGTTGCCAGGGAAACACTGGGCAGGTGCCCTCCAGCTCCAACAGGCTGCTCACTGAGACCTGGGAGTGCTCGAGCCACCTCGGATCCACACCCTCCGCACTGCTTGTGCTGCGTTGCCAGGGAAACGCTGGGCGGGTGCCCTCTGGCTCCAACAGGCTGCTCACTGAGACGCGGGAGTGCGCAAGCTGCCTTGGGTCCCCGCTCTCCGCACTGCACTTGCAGAGTTGCCAGGCTGGTGATTGGTTGTCAGGCTGCTTGGCCTGATCTGCGAGCGGCTGATTGGGACAGGCTGAGACTGGGAGTTTTCCTGGGAGTGTTGGGCCGTGAGCTGTGTGCCTGCATGATCCAGCCAGGGCTCTCCTGGTGATCTATCTAATACATCAAAGCAATCCCAGAGTGACAGCCAGAATGGGGAAACAAAGAAACATGTCACAAGTAAAAGATCAGAAGAAACCTCCAGAAATGGAACTAAATGAAACAGAGCGAGCCAACCTTTCAGAGGTTTAGAACACTGATGATAAGAATGTTTAAGGAACTTAGTGAGGACATAAAGAAGGATAGGGAAACCATAAAAAACAACCTGTTAGAACTAAAGAATACAATAACTGAAATGAAGAACACACTCGAAGGAATCACCAGTAGAGTAGATGAAGCAGAGGAGCGGATCAGTGATCTGGAAGATAAAATAGCAGAAATCACCCAGTTGGCACAGCAAAAAGACCAAAGAATAAAAAACAATGAAAGTAGTTTAAGAGCCCTATGGGACAAAGTGAAATGCAACCACCTTCGAATCATAGGAATACCAGAAGGAGAAGAGAAGAAGCAAGGGGTCGAGAAAGTATTTGAAAAAATAATGACTGAAAACTTCCCTACCCTGGTGAAGGAAATCAACATACATGGCCAGGAAGTGCAGAGGGTTCCAAACAAGCTGAACCCAAACAGGTCCACACCAAGACACATCATAGTTAAAATGGCAAAGGTTCAAGACAGAGACAGAATCCTAGAGGCTGCAAGAGAAAGACAGCAGGTTACATACAAAGGAACTCCTGTTAGACTAACAGCTGACTTGTCTACAGGAACTCTGCAGGCCAGAAGGGAGTGGCAGGAGATATTCAAAGTGACACAAAATAAAGGCCTACAACCAAGATTGCTCTACCCAGCACGGCTATCACTTAAAATTGAAGGAGAAATAAAGAGCTTCTCAGAAAAGAATAAGCTTAAGGAATTCATTACCACTAAGCCAGCATTGCAAGAAACGTTAAAAGGGCTTTTTTAAACAAAAGAAAGGGGTAAAAAAGCTAACCCAAGGAGACCAGGAATACAAATAACAAAATGGCAATACATATGCACCTATCAATAATCATTTTAAATGTGAATGGGCTAAATGCTCCAATCAAAAGACAGAGAGTGGCTGAGTGGATAAGAAAATAGGACACATGTATATGCTGTTTACAGATGGAATAAGATATTTCATGCAAATGGAAATGAGGGAAAAAAAAGCTGGAGTACCAATACTTATTTTGGACAAAATAGACTTTAAAATGACTACAATAAAAGACAAAGAAGGGCACTATAACCCTAATAAACATCTATGCACCCAACATAGGAACTCCTAATTACATATAACAGATTTTAACAGACATAAAGACAGAGATCAACAGTAACACTATCATAGTAGGGGACTTCAACACCATTGTCACCAATGGACAGACCCTTTAGACAGAAAATCAACACAGAAAGAGGGGCCTTAAATGACACTTGAGACCAGCTGGACTTCGTTGATATTTTTAGAGCATTTCACCCTGAAAAAACAGAATATACATTCTTCTCAAGTACATATGGGACATTTTCCAAGATAGGCCATGTTAGGGCACAAAACAAGTGTCACTAAATTTAAGAAGATTGAAGTCATATCAAGCAGATATAAAGGAAAAACTGATGGTTGCTGGCTGGGAGGGAGTGGGGAAGAGGGAGAGGAGGAAGATTTTGGACAATGGAGGAGGGACTACAATGCTGCTGCAGGGATATGGGGGCAGTTCTGGGAATGTAATTGATAATGTTGTGAAGAGACTATTATGTTGTGTGAAATAAGTCAGTCGGAGAAGGACAGGTACCATGTGATCTCACTTGTGTGTGGAGTCTGAAGAGCTGAGTGAATGATCAAAGAAAAGAGACTTGTAGATGTAGAGGAAAAACTGAGGGTGGCTAATTGGGAGTGGGGTGGAGATGGGGGGAAGGGGAAGGGATTAGACAGCATAAATAGACAACTACAGTATTGCCACAGGGATATGAAACACAGTTCGGGGAATATAATAATGTTGTAAAAATTTGTGGCATGTCAGATAGTCACATGTCTTGTTAGGGACACCACTTCATGGATGGAGTAGTGGCTTGATCACTGCACTGTACACCTGAAACTGATGTTGTATAGTATTGTATGCCAACTGTAACTGAATATGTGGATGGTCACGGGATGTGAAGTATACTGTGGAGGGGAGTCAGGGGAGCTGTGATAGATATGTATGATATAGGGGGGGAGTGGGGTGGCGAACTGGGGGAGGGTGGTTGTCACTTTGGGGGGTAAAGAGTATAACTATTGCATTGTGTTGTACACCTGAAACTAATAAAAATAAATTTAAAAAAGAAAGCTTGAAAAATTACAACAGTTTTGCATTGAGAGAAAAAAAAATACAAATAGGACCTCACTCAATGAACTATGGGAAGCCCTGACAAATGACATTCACTAGCTCCCGTCCAGAGGCAATGACAGGGTGAATCTTGGACCCTGGGGAAATGAAAATAGAGATGGTGGAAGGGTAGGTGACCAAGGAGAAGGGGCTTCCATATAATATTGAACCAGCACTTGCTAAAAATGGCCCAAAGGGAAGGCAAATAAATGTTTATGCCAGCCTTTGAGAGACACATGAGTTTCTGACAAGCCATGAAAAAGAGTGTGTTCTTCTTGTGCATAAACTAAGAGGACCTATCTTTCAAGACTTCAAGGGGCACCGTAGCAGGATTACATGGGCAATATCTAGTAACAAAACCAAACAAAAAGCAAAGCTTCTGATATCTTATCTGCCTGAAAAATGCTCCCTTTCTCTGACCCTTGCAATAACAATAACTTTTACTCCAAGTCAGGTGCTGCTCAGTGTTTCACAGGTTTTTAACTCATTTAATTCTGTAAGTATTATTATTTTACTATTTTATAGCTGAGGAAACTGAGACAAGAAGGATGAAATGACTTAACCAAAGTCACATGAACTCATGGCAGCATATCTGGGTGTCTGAGACTAGGGCTGTGCCCCTCACCAGTACACTGCTCTGCCTCTCTCAGCCATCAAGACCATCTCCAAGAAGCCTCCTTTAGTCCTGAACAACCTCACTGTCCCGCTGCTACCCTCTCTATAAGCTCACACCTGTGCATGGTATCTCCTGTCACTTGGTGTATCTGTGACTCATTTCCATACTAGACTATGAGATATTTAGGAGCATGAACCTCATCTCATAATTGTTTTTGAATTCCTGGTGTCCAGTTTGGTAACAGACACAAAGCCAATTCTGGTAAATGTTTGGTAGATGAAATAAATAAATGAGTAAACCTAGGGACTTAGTAATAATAGTCATTAATATTTATTGACCACTTGCTATGTTCCAGGCAGTGTGCTGAGCACTTTTCATACATTATACAGCCCTCTGAGGTCAGTTCTGCTACCTCATTGTACATTTGAGGAAAGTAAGGTTCAGACAGATTGAGTCACTGGAGTTCACACAGCTAGTAATTTAGCAGAGCTAGGGTCCCAACTCAGATCTGTCTGACGCCAAAGGCGTTGATGTTAACCTTCATAACATTTTGCTGCTGTTCAAATCCCTGCCCTGCTTGTCTAACCTTGCACACTTGTCATGGGAACATACAGAGGCTTTTCCAGCTACCCTTACTGTTGACGCCCTAGAACAATGCTGCATATGGTCTTGAAAAAACTCCATTTTTCTTCTTACTGTTACATAATCATCACATTGAACCCTTGCTGTAGTATATAGCTCTAGGTACTTTTAATATTTCAGTGCATTCAATCCTGTCAACAACTGCACAAGGAAGGTACTTTTAGTAAACTTGTTTTACAAATGAGGAAATTGAGATCCAGAGAGGCAAATTAAAACTTGCCCAAGGTTCCACCATTAGCAAGAAACAGATTGATATTTAGTCCCAGGCAGTCTGGTTCCAGAGCTTACATTCTCAACCAGCAGTGCTGGATGTCGCACATCCCTTCTAGTGGCTGCCAGCCAATTCTCCAATTAGTATGGGGTCCTCAAAAGCCAAGTCTACAGGCTTGATCTCTGATAACATTAGTATGTACCTTAACCCTGGTCAGATGTCCTGCAAACATCTCACAAATCAAGGCCCTTGGTTACCAAGTAGACCAGGTAGGGATGGATCAGTGACAGTTTGCCAGCACCACGGGGAAAACTGTGCTGCTGACGAAAGGTCCAAGCTAGCTTCTCCATATCATTAAAATATCCATTCAAAACTGTTAGTTAATAATGTGGCTTACTTGTTTATCCAAGTGCTAAACCTCTCCCCATTGGCTTACACATCGATGACTCATTAAAAAGGGTCAAATTTCACACTGGCTGTTTCATCATAAAGGTAAATACTGAGCATTTAGATATTGGGTTGTCGGAAAAGTCATGATGCATTTTTGCTATGAAAAACATAAGAAAAAATACGTCATGACTTTTCCAACAACCCAATATTTGCTTAGACTGAGAGCATTTTCCAGTGAAAGCTTCGGCGGTTCACGAGCAGAGCCTAGAGTCTCAGGACATTAGAGCTGCCAGGGGCTTTAGGGATCAAAGTCCAGCACCATCCTTTTACAGATTAGGGAGGCTGGGCTGGTGGCTTGCCTCCATGCAGCTAGTGAACAGCAGAAACAGTACAGTAAGTCTCCTACTTACAACGAGTTCCGTTCCACGAGAATGTTCGTAAGTTGGATTCATTCGGAAGTCCTACAAAGTGAGTCTTATACACCTTTGACACAAATATACAATGTAAAGCCAATGGTCGAATGATTCATGTTATAAGAATGAGCGACGTCTACCATCTTTTCGCCTCTGTCCAATCTCTCAATTATTTTCACTTTTGTTTCCATGGTTATTGCTTTGCACTTCCTAGCGGTCCCCTCCACATCCCCACTGCTTTTTCTCTTGCTTCTGGGCATCCTGGGCTCTGAATGAGCACTGTACTACTGTACACTATCGCACTGTACAGTAAGCACACAGCAGCACCGCTGTGACAATGTCCAGCAGACACGTGAGCTACTTACGAGACTTGTTCGCATCTACAAATGTTCTTAAGTCAAGGTCCATTCATGTCTGTGAAAGTTCACAACTTGAATGTTTGTAGTGACTTTCTGTGGCCTGCGGCTCACAGGCCAACTGAGACTATGAAATTACATTTGCCCAGAATTCTTTGGGAATTTATTACGGCTTCATTGGTAAAGCTCAGGAATTGAAAATCACTATTTTTGTCAATGGAGAAGGTAGAAGGATGTGCTATCAAGGCATTAGCATCTCTATAGTTGAACTGAAGTGAAAAATTGATTGACTTTCTGGCTAATTTGATCAATCAAGGTAGTCAATAGGAAGTTATTTCCTCAAATAGCTGGGGCCTATATTTGAATTCACTACTCTGCATATTAATGCTATGTGACTACTCTATGTAGTTCTATAGATAGAATCATATTTAAGTTTGTTTTTTTATCCTTGACTATTAAGAAAATTGTCACACAATTTATTAGGTGTTTATATGATTTGCCTTTCACAAATCTTTGCATGAAAAACAGGCCTGTCACTTTAAAAATAAATTTGTAGTATGAGGTTTCCATTTCATATAATGAAAAAGTTCTGGAACTAGATAATTATGGTGGTTGCACATCATAAATGTACTTAGTGCCACTGAATTGTACACTTTAAAATGGCTAAAATGATAAATTATATGTAATATGTATTTTTTTCCATAATAAAAAAATTAATGTATAAAGAAACCTAATTACTGGGAATACAGAAAACATTAGTTCAGTTGCAAATAATATATTTCATTGATTTATTCAATAACTATCAATATATATGGAGTACCTGCTATGAGTCAGGTGTATATTTGAGAAATATTTAAAAGTGCTTGCTAACTGTAAGAGGTTATGAAAATGTAAGATACGTGTTTGTGTGTAAATGTGTATGTGTCTGTGGAGTGAGTGCTGGATATTGTCCATTTACCCTTCACTCTCTCCATCTTGCTTTGAGTTGGGCAACCTCACCTGAAGGGACTACAGCCACAGACTCCCTTACCATTTGGCTTTCTGTTAGGTTTTACCAATGGGAGGTTCGAGGAGAAGAAGAGAGGGAGAAAGGTGCGTGAACTTGGGATAGTTATTCCCTCAACTCCCATCCTGCCAGGTCATTGTAAGTTGGTTGCATCTATCTACCGAAGGCCAAAGCCCCGTATAGTCAGCTTTCTCTTGCAGAGTTTTAGGAAGAGGCTTCTCCTCATTCCCTTTCTGGCTGAGGGTGGGAATAGCTCCTAGGTGTTGCTAGATCCAGAGTACTATCACAATTCTTAATTCCCTTTAGCCCTATCTACACAACTGTAAATGATCCTTTTATTAAACAGTCCTTGATTACCCTGATTGAATGCCAATGAGATGCCTGCGGGAAACCTGACCAATACAGGATGTGTATGTGTATTTGTGTTTGTGTGCATGACCTTGTGTAGCAAATGGTAGACATTTTCTCTGTCTGAACTCATGTTATCTAAGGCAATTAGAAGTTCAAAAATTAAACTTTGCCGTGTCTGAGAAATCCAAAACTATTCAGAATAGAGAAAACTGAGTACTGAAGACTCCGCTTAAGGTTGCTTCCAAGTTTTTTTGTTTGTGTTTTTCATTACATCTCATGATTTAAAGGGTGACCATTCTCCAAATGGGTTAAGATTGTCTTAGAACTCCCATTATTTTAGAAAAAAATGGACTTCCAATTAACAGAGTTTTTTAGTATCCAATATCTTAATTTAAAACAGGGAAGCACCATCTCAACTAGGGAATACTGATTGCTTAAACACTTTTGAATAAACCTATATTAGTTTAATGAAGTTTTCCTGTGATCAGTGTAATTTACTGCAATTGTATTCAACTCCCAAATTATGGGTATTACACACATGAAATACAGCACTGGTTTAAGGCAAGTAATTTAATCACGTTCCTGATGTGAAATGAAAGAGGGACATTGCAGAGCAGGGCTGCCCAGAAGAGGCCAGCCTTCCTTCTTGGTCCTTGCAGTACAGTTACTTACTCCCTGTTGCCGCTTTCCTCCTACAAAACATGGCATTTTACAAAGCAATAGCCCATATAGTGGTGCTTTGCTGTTGTTAACCAACATTCTCAAGCTGTGTAGTCCAGGATTTTCTCATCACTCACCTGAACAATTGCCATAACGTTTCCTCATATGCTCACACATGGTGTTCCTTGCATGAGGGTGTCAGGGCTGAAGCAGGGCTTAATCCAGCCTACACTATGCGCACCAAGTCTGTTTGGATGGCTTCTATGAAGAAGAAATGTCCTTTCTATTTTACGTAAAAGTAACAACAGCAAGCAGAAGCCATAACGATGTTGATGCCCAAGAAGAACTGGATTGCCATTGATGAACTTTTTTTTTTTAAGAAGGGAGTGATGGTGGCCAACAAGGATGTTCACATGCCTAAATACCCTGAGATGGAAGACAGGATTGTGCCTAATCTTCACGTCATGAAAGCCATGCGGTCTCTTAAATCACGAGGCTATGTGCAGGAAGTTTGCCTGGAGACTTTTCTACTGATACCTTTCCAAAGAATGTATCCAGTATCTCCGTGATTATCTGCACGTGCTCCCCCGCCAGCATCCCCCACCCCCCACTCCGTGCTCCGCGCGGATATCTTGCCTGCCACTTTGCGCAGCATCAGCCTGAGAGGGACAGGCCAAGGCCCAAAGGTCTGGAAGGTAGGTGGCCTGCAAGATTCACTCTAGGGGAAGCTGACAGAGACACCTACAGACGGACAACTGTGCGTGCCTCCTGGTGCCTACAAGAAAGCCGAGGCCGCAGCTGGATCAGCAACCAAATTTCAGTTTAGAGGCGGATTTGGTCGTGGATGCGGTCAATCACCTCAGTAAAGTGGGGGCGATTATTTGGTGTTCAATAGCTTGTGGTGAGAAAATAATCTTGTGTGCCTGTTTTTGCATAATGTAGCCTGAACAGGGATGTTTTAAAGGTCAGCATATAAATGGATGAAGACTGAATTGGTTGCGGAGGGAGTCGTGGACGTGTTCAACCACCTCAGTAAAGTTGAAGCGATTATTAGGTGTTGAATAAACTTGTGGAGAGAAAATAATCTCAGCAAACTAGGGAGATTGTTTGGTGTTGAATACACTTGGGGAGAGAAAAAAAAAGTAGCAACAGCAGCCTTGTTGCTAGAGTTTTTTGACTGGTCTTTCTTCCCCTGGCCTTGCCCTTCTTTATTTATCCTACCACTAGAATAAACTTCTAAAATGTGGGTTTGAAAACATTGATGAACGAAATTGAAGAATACACAAATAGATGGACAGGTATTCTGTGTAATATTGTTAAAATGTCCATACTACCCAAAGTGACCTATAGATTCAATGCAATCATTGTCAAAATTCCAGTGGCATTTTTCATAGAAATAGAGAAAACAATACTAAAATTTAAAGGGAATCACAAAAGACCCCAAATAACCACAGCAATTTTGAGAAAGAAGAACAAAGATGGAGGCATAACACTTTCTGATTTCAAATTATATTATTGATTGTTAATAGAATCCTATAGTAGTCAAAATAGTATAGTTACTGACATAAAAACAGACATAGAAACCAATGGAATAGAATAAAGAATCCAGAAATAAACCCTGTTTATGTGGTTAAATGAACTTCAGTAAGGGTGTCAAGAATACACAATAGGGAAAGGACAGTCTCTTCAATAAATGGTCCTGGGAAAACTGGACATCTGTATGCAGAAGAATGAAATTGGACCTTTATCTCATTCCATATACAAAAGTCAGCTCAAAATGGATTAAAGACTTAAATATAAGACCTGAAACCATCAAACTCCTAGAGGAAAACTTAGGGAAAAGCTTCTTGACATCGGTCTGGGCAATGATTTTTTTGGATATGACTCCAAAAACACAGAGAATGAAAGCAAAAATAGACAAATGGGATTTCATCAAACTAAAACACTTCTGCATAACAAAGGAAACAATCAACTGAGTGAAGAGACACACCTATGGAATAGGAGAAAATATTTGCAAACCATACATCTGATAAAAGGTTAATATTCAAAATACATAAGGAATTCAACTCAATAGCAATAAACCAAGTAACCCAATTTAAAAATAGGCAAAGGACCTGAACAGACATTTCTCAAAAGAAGACATACAATGGCCAAGAGAGACATGAAAAGATGCTCAACATCTCTAATCATCAGGGAAATGCAAATCTAAACTACAATGAGACACCACCTCACTCCTGTTACAATGGGTATTATCAAAAGACAAAAGATAAGTGTTGGTGAGGATGTAGAGAAATGGAAATTTTCTTATACACTCTTGGTGGGAATGCAAATTGGTGCACCGACTTTGGAGAACAATATGGAGGTTCCTCAAAAAATTAAAAACAGAACTACTTTATGATCCAGTAATCTCATTTCTGGGTATTTATCCAAAGGAAATGAAATAAGTATCTTCAAGAGATATCTGTACTCCTATGTTCATTGCAGCATTATTCACAAGAACCAGGATATGGAAATAACCCATTGAATCTCAATGGATGAATGATAAAGAAAATATGATATATCTATAATTTGTGCCAGCATGGATGAGCCTGAAGGATGTTATACTAAGTGAAATAAGTGGAGTAAGGCACAGAAAAACAATTCTATCTATTAATAAAGGTAGAGAGTAAAAAGGTGATTGCTGGGGGAGTGATGGAGAATGGAGAGATGTTGAATAGAAAGAATAAAGACAAAAAGTGTGTTTGACCATGCTGCTTCTGCTTAAACTGTTTAATGGTGCCCCATTTTAGAAAGCAATGTGTCTCAAACTTCTTTGTGCACATGAATCACTGAGGGTGGGGAAGGGGAGTTGGGTGGATCTTGTTAAATGTAGACACTAATTCACTGGGTCTGGGATGGAGCCTGAGACTGCAGGATAATAAGCTCCCAGGTGAGACCAATGCTTCTTGTCTGTTGACCACTTTGAATAGAAGAGTCCCAGAGCAGTGTTGTCCAATAGAACATTGTATGATGATGGAAATGTTCCCTATCTGGACTGATCAATATTGTAGCCACTAGCTTCATGTGACTTTTGAGAGTGGTCAATGAAATGTGGCTATTGAAATGTGGCCCATGTGATGAACTGAATTTAAAATTATTTTATTTTCATTCATTTAGATTTAAATAGCCACATGCCGCTAGTGGCTACTGTACTACACAGCACATCTATAGAAGATAATATCCATACTCTGCCTATGATACATGGATCCCTCTGATGATCTGTCCTTTGCCTGCCATCTGCTCCTCATATCCTGTCCTTCCTTGTCCCTTATTTTATGGTATGACATCACTGAACAACCATAATTTTCCAAACAGATCAAGTGATTTTCATGCCTCGACTTTGCACATGCCCTTTGTTTGGAATGCCCTTTTTCATGTTTTGTGCCCAATAATGTCACATCTTCTTCCCTAGTTCAGTCCCTGCACCACCTCCTCTGTGAACCTTTCCCTGAACTTCTCCTTCTAACAGCAACCATTTACTATCTACAGGTTTTTAAGACACTCTACATACATTATGTCATTCAATCTGCACAGTAAGCCTGGTATAGAGAAACTGAAGCTTGAAGTGGCTTGCCGAGGGTCACAGTTCTGAAAAGCAGAAAATCATAAATTCAAAGCATGTCTGCATGATTCTAATGCCTATTCTATTCCCACCACACTGTGGTGCCTTCTGTAGGTACAGTACTATGATATGCATAGCACTAATCTCACAAGAGTGAAATTGTCTACAGTCTCTCTTCTCTATGGCATCATAAACTTCTAAACATCATGGACTAGGCATTATTTATTTCTGTATCCCTGGGACCTAACACCTCGTGAGTGCCTGAATGTGTATATTTCAGCTCTCCAACTAGACTGTAAAGTCCCTGAGTGTGGTTACGTTTATTTCACTGATACACCTGGTGCTCAACAGGCCCTTAGTAAGAGTCTGAATAAGTGAATGAATAACTAAATGAGTATGTTGATTATGGGCAACATTGGCAAGAATTTTGTTAGGGATCCGGGGGCAAGAGTTCTTGCTAAGCAGCTTTTGGGTTTCAAAATAAAACAATAATTTTCATAATTTATAAAATGCTATTTTCCCCCACTGTGTCACTTTCTATCTCTTGAGTTATTTTGGCTCTAAATTATCCTTTGAATTTAGTTAACTTACTTTACTTAATAAATATTTAACAAATTTATCACAAACAAAATTCTATACTAAGGGGCATAGAAGAATATAAATTGAATCAGACATGTTCTTACTCTCAAACTAGCTAAGACTAATGCAAGAGAGAGATGGGTACCAGAGTAGAAAGGAGAAAACAAGAGAGGGTAGAGGGGTGTGAAAAGGGCTGAATATGGAAGAAAACTAGGATGGTAAAGTTTTGATGTATACTGCCCCTGACATCTGCATGGCCAGTGTTCTCCTGAATTAACATCCTATAAGATACACTTCACTGAGATATGAGAAAATGGGAATGTGTATACACCGCCAGCAGGAAACAAGGGTGTTAATTAGCACGATCTTTATAAGGGGATTTGGAGTCCTGTGCAAATTACTTAAAAACATGCATGTTCTTCATTCCTGCAGTTCTACTTGTAGGAATTTATCCTAAGACAATCACCATGACTATGCTGTGAATTTTATTAGCAAAGCCTTCATGATAACATTGTTTATAATGATTAAAAAATGCAAAAAGACAAATATCTAACCCATTGGGAATTAAATACTCCCAATCCATATTACTGTGTCACTAAATGCTACTTAGTCATTAAAAATGATTTGAAACTTGATATGGAACAACAGCATTATATAGTTTTATGTAAGAAAAACAGGTTTCTACATAGAATGTGCCATGGGATTTCCTAATTTTGTAGTGGGAGGGATTTGAGGGTGTTTATATATGGACAGACGAAACAAAGACTTTAATTAAGAAAAGACCCAGAGAATCTCTTAATGTGCTTTCTGGGTGATGGATGGGCTTAGATTATTTGTGTCTATGCCTTTCATCTGTATGTGCAACTTTTTATAACAGAATAATACATTTTCAAAAAATGAAGACACCAATCTGTTTAGAGGTTTCAATTTAGCCTGATCTCTAATAACAAAATATCTTCTTGAAGATTCAGGTTCCCTCATAGGAAATCCATGGGTGGCCAATTGCTTAGAAATGTCTTCAACGTGGGAAAGTCATGCTCTCCCCCATCCTCATTCAGTGTCCTCATTCCTTCATTTCCAATATCCATTATTTTACTGTCTCTGGTTTCAAACTCAGCCTAAATTGGAGTCATCTCCCCTTTGTCCAACCTTCCCTTGATCAATGTTCCTCAGGTTGGGCCATCTGTGGCAGGAGTAAGCCCAAAGGCTGATGAACTAGGCACATTTCTCACTGCCCAGTTTCTTCTGTTTGCTGTGCTCTTTTGACATAAGAGATCAGACAATTTCATTTGCGAACTCATCTTGGAAGAAGTGCTACATATCTCATTGATGACTACCAATGTACTACCCTTCGAAGTACTCCCCTTGTGAAACTATGCACCAATGCCAGTGCCTAGTCCACCCTTCAAAGTAATTTTGGAACTCTTTCAGGAATGGCCATCAGAGCTGTCATCGTATTACCCTTGATGTCCTGAATGTCACCAAAATGTCTTCCTTTTGGGCCCGCCGAGTTAGCGTGGTGGTTAAGCGCTGGCTTGGGAAGCCAGTGGCCCCAGTTTGGGTCCCACAGATGAGGGCCAGTGACACTGCCTTCAAAAAAAAAAATGTCTTCCTTTCAATATTTATTTTATCTTCTGGTAAAAAAGGAAGTCATTGGGGACCAGGTCAGGTGAATAGGGAGGGTGTTTCAATACAGTTATTTGTTCATTGGCTGAAAACCCCGTCACAGACAGTGCAGAGTAAGGTACATTGTCATGATGCAAGAGCCATGAATTGTTGGTGATAAGTTCAGATCATCAAACTTTTTCACATGGCCTTTTCAGCACTTCCAAATAGTAAACCTGGTTAACTATCCAGCTGGTACAAATTCATAATGAATAATCCCTCTGATATCAAAAAAGGTTAGCAACATCATTGCAACAAGCTCGCAAACTTAATTGTCAGAGATTGTATAACTTCTAATTCTTATTGTGACCTTGGTCTCTTACTCTTTGTTTTGGGGTGCTCTTGTTGTCTTTCCTCTTCTCTGCTCTCTTCTTGAGCTTCACGGATGAGGACTAGGGGTCGTTTGCTGGGACCTAGTGATTGTCCCACTCACCAGGAGACCCTGTAACAACAACAACCAAAGAAAGCAAAGAAATAATCAGAGCCTATTCTAGCATCTAGACATTATTTGATCTGTAAAACGAACATGTAAAAAAAGAGAAATAAGCTAAAGATTCGCTCCCTGGTTTGTTCAAACAAGCTCAAGATAGGTTTTTGGAGAATTACAGTAGCTCCTTTCTAGAAAATTCATATTATCATCCTGAAGAGTTCTTCAGCTTTGCATAATGTGGGAGAAAGATTGTTAAACACAAAATTAGAAAGTGATTCAGACCAAATTTTTTTCTGCATAGGCTTCAGCCACCTGCATGTACTTTTATGACAGATCCTGGCTCCCTGATATCACTCAGCATTGCAGATTGTGTGACAAGGGATTCAGGAGGCAGCCTAACACATGGGAAGAGAGAGCTGTGTTCATAGGAAATACCAAAAGAATGTGGGAGTGGGGCCAAGCCCCAGGAAGTCACGTCCATGAACCAAGGGAAATAAATCAGCAACTAATCGGCCGACTGTTAGGGGAAGCAATGCCAAGAGCAAGAGAATGCACACTCACTTGAAGGAGGGACTACCTGCGACTAGCACAGCAGAGGCACACAGAGCAACATCTCCTCTCCCTGCTGCTTATTTATTCATTGATCATCCAACAATTACTGGCTTCCCATCTCTCCAGCCCCTCTACATCTCTATTGTGTTCTACATTCCATTCAGGTCCTCAACTACACTACAACCCTATCTGCCTCAGAGCCTTTGCATATGTTCACACTGCCAGGAAATCTCCTTCCTGTTTGCCTAGGTAACTCTCAGATCTCAGAATCCTTGCCTCTTCCCATATATAGATAATGTATATATTATATATAATATGTATATGTATAGTATATATTATATATATGTGTGTGTGTGTATATATATATATATTTCTATCTCTACATCTGGCTTTATATCTATATCTAGATTGAGATGTAGACCTAGACACACACACACACACACACACACACACACACACACACACACTCACACCATTTACTGTGTCCGAAGCACAGGCTTAAGAGCTAAAAATAGTCACTTCTTTTGGAAAACCTTCCCTGATCACCCGCCCAGACCAGGTCAAATCATCTCTTCTGAGCCCAATGGCACTGCGATTTTCTCCACTGTAAGCTGCTCACAGTGTAATTAGAAATATAAAGACCACAAAGGTAGGGATTCACATTGCCCCCAGCATCTAGTACAGAGCTAGTAGATGTTTTATATTTGCTTTTGTGTTTCTTTGATTCACATCTGTCTTCAAGCTAGAAGATAAGTTCCATAAGCACCAGCATGGTGTTTCTGTTCATTCTTTGTTCCCTGCCCTTGTACTGTGCCTCGCACACTGGATACACTCAACAGACACTCGTTGAGTGAATTAGTGAGCACTGTACCAAGTTCTGACACAGCGGTGAGTAAGTCCAGTCCCTGGCCTCGGGTGGTTTTCAGTTCAGTGAGGGGACAGTCAAGCAGACTGTTATCATTCAAAGAGATAAGTGCTATGAAGAGCTTGGGCAGGGAGCTAAGGAAACTGTGGCCCCAGAGGGGCATAATGCCCAGTCTTACAGGCGAGGGAGGGGAGACAACTTGGAAAGTATAAAGAACAGCAGATTGGGGTGGGTCGGAGCAGGCCCTTGGGGGGAAGTGGCATCTAAGTAGAACAGATAGGTGTTAGTCTGGCAATGACAGGAAGGAATATGGGCATAGTCACTCCTGCTGAAGGGAGCAGAGGCAAGACCTGAAAGTGAGCTGGGGACAGAGAAGCAGAGACACACACACTGGAGGGGCAGGCCACCAAACTCAGTGCAGAGGCGTGTTAACCTTGACTACATTTACTTCCTCTAAGGAGTAAATATTGCATAATGCTTGCAAAAAACTCATTGCACGAAATAGACATCATCTATGGAAGTGTTTGGTTACAAAAAAACAAAACAAAAACAAACCCAGTTTGGAAAGGTTCAATTTGTAAGCAGGGATAAGCCTGCATTTTCTGACTTCAGAAAGCCCTCTTGAAATGTCCCCAGGATCCTTGTTTCTGCAGAGCCCAGCCTCAGTTGATCAGGTATCTAATTAGATTGGGGAGGATGCTGCTTTAGGGTCTGAGTGGCTGGTAAAGTGTCTCTCAGTGAGCTGAACCTGCTGGTGAAGACAATATTTTTAAAAAATTTTAAATTATAGTTGACATACAATATTATTTTAATTTCAGATGTACAACAAAGTGATTAGACATTTATATGCCTTACAGCATGATCATCCTGATTAGTCTAGTGCTCATCTGACACCATCTATAATGATTACAATGTTACTGACTATATTCGCCACTACATCCCTGTGACTTAATTCATAACCTACATTTGTGCTTCTTAGTCCCCTTCACCTCTTTCCCTTATCTCCACTCCCCGCACCACCAACAACCATCAGTCTGTTCTCTGTACCTAGGACTTTGTTTCTGTTTTGTTTTGTTTATTCATCTATTTTCTTTTTTACATTGCTTTTATAATAGGATCAGCACTTACAGACTTTTTCTCCTCCTAGAAGCTAGCTCTGCTCTTGAAAAACCCTGGTCATGTGCCTCCATAGCTGATTAAGAGGATATGCTCTTGATTTTCTATCACCTTCCCCACACCCTAAGTCTCTCAGTGACCCCTTCAGAGGTTGTTGGTTATATGCGTCCTTGGGCTCTCTGCCCATTCCAGGGAAATCCACAGTATTTGCATTCTTATGTACCTAGAACTGGCTTAGCTGTGCTCTCAGAAAGAGAGTGAAAAGTAAAAGCCATAGTCCTTAGCATGAAAGAGCTTACATTTAGTTGAGGGCATAAAACATATGTACCTGAAGCAATTAGAGTATAGTATTAAGGTTCTTTTATTTACAGGTAACAGAAACCAGCTCTTCCTTCTTAAACAAAAGGGGGAAGTTACTGGGTGGAGACAAGGAATCATACAAAACAGGAGAGTCTGACAGTCAGGATCTAGTGTGTAAAGAATCCAGGGTGGCTCCAGGATCTTAGTAGTAGGAATATGGGCCTTCCCTGTGGAGATCTGTCATACAAGGGTTCACAACAGGGGCAAATGCGGAAAGGAGTAGCTTCTCTAATCTGGATTACAGACAACTTGGAAAGTATAAAGAAGAAAATAAAATCCATCCAATATCTTACCTCCCGGAGAAAACCACTGTTATGCTTCTAATGTATTATTATATATTCTTCCAGTTTGTTTTTTCTGTGAGTGCATGAGTATATGTATTTCTCACAAAGTTGAGATCCTACACTTTATGCTATTTTGTGTCTTGTTCTTTTCAGTTAACATTGTAGTGTAAATATGGCACTGTTGTTGCCCTGGTGAGTTAATGGCATTGGTGGAATTTGAACATGTCTTTTATGACTCCAAAGACCAAAGGCAAGTTCTTCCCAACACACCATGCCCCCACCCCTCCTCCAAAGATATGCCCACATCCTAAATCCTGGAACATGTGTATGTGACATTTTTTGGAAAAAGCATTTTGTCGATGTAATTATCTTGAGTTGAAATTATTGCAGATTACCTATATGGGTCCTATATCCAATGACAAGTGTTCTTATAGACAGAAGAGAGGAAGACATAGACTCAGGGATAAGGTCATGTGAAGAAGAAGGCAGAGATTGGAGTAATGTAACCATAATCCCAGGAACACCTAGAGCAGCCATAAATTGGAAGAGGCAAGGAGGAATATTTCCTTAGAACCATCAGAGTGAGTGTGGTCCTGATGGCATGTTGATTTCTGATTTCCAGCTTCCTGAACTGCGAGAGAACACATTTCTTTTGTTTTAAGCCATCCGATTTGTGGTAATGTGTTGCAGCAGCCACAGGAAACTAATGCAATTTTTTTTATTCTCTATCTTAGTATTAGAATATAGCCTGGACATATTATCTTCAATTATATCACAGCAAGAGTATTATAAATTACAGTGGCAAGAGCAAGGTTTTGGAGTCAAATTTGAGCACTGATTCTTATTAGCTGCATGACCTTCAGCAAATTACTTAAACTCTCGTAACCAAAATTTATTTACCTGAAAAGAGGGGAAATGATTCCTATCTAGATGTCCTGTGTTTAGTATAAAAGGAGATAATATAAGGAATGGCTGAGCATGGTGCCAGAAACAAAGAAAATCTCGACAAACATTAGCTATTATGAGTGTAACATGGTGGTGGGTGCAGAGGGAGGGCTGGAATCCCAACTGGTGCCTTCACCTGAGCACAGGTGCTAAGTGTCCCGCTTCTAAAAGTTTAGAGAGCTGCTGCATTTGGGCCAGCTGAGTCCCTGTGAGCTTGAGCTTGCTGAGACAAGCCCTGGGGCTCAATTGGGCCCTGCAGTAGGGGGTATGGTTTAAGCTGTCTTGCCAGTATCCTCCCCTTGAAAGGCCACCTCATGGCAGGGGAGGGGCCCTGAGTAGCGAGAAGCTGTTATGGGGGCTACTTCTGGCAGAGGAATGAACTGGGGAGGCCAAACTGAAGCCAGGGACCAGGCAGAAGGAAGACCCTCACAGGCCCTCCACAAAACCAACAAATGCACTTCACAGAAGAGCCCATACTTGGATGCCTGCCATACAATAGGAGTAATTGGCCTGTCCGTGTCTAATAGAGTAGCTGTGGTGACCAAAAGAGAGGATAACTAGTTTACAACAGGCAGTCTAGTAAGATAAGACCTGCCTCCACTTTCTCCACCCTTAACACCAAAGCAATGCATGCTGGGAAGCAAAAGGTGTAGAACAAAAGAAAACCAGACCATCTTTTGAAACCCTAGCAACAGACTCAACCCTGGCTGCATATTAGACTCACTTGGGGAATTTAAAAAAAAAAAAAAAAATTCTTGATATGCCCAGATATTTTTATTTAACTTGTCTGGAGTAGAATACAGGCATTAAAAGTTTTAATGAGCAGCTTGTGTTGCGAACCATTTCCCTAAAGCCAAAGTAGTAGCCTGTGCTTGGGAGAAGGTGTGGGATTGCCAGGTTTAGCAAATAAAAATAAAAGTATTATATGGTACATACTTATAAAAATTATTTGTCTAAAATTCCAATTTTACTGGGCATTCTGTATTTAATCTGGCAATCCTAAAATGGGAGGGAAAGTATTGGGCTGTCGGAAAAGTCATGATGTATTTTTTCTGTTTTTCATTGCAAAAATGCGTCATGACTTTTCCGACAACCCAATATTTGAAATGGATAGAAGGCTGAAATTTTAAAATGAACAAGGCAGAATCTTAAGGACCAAAAGTAGCTGTTTAGTAATAAAAGGTGACTGAAGCATTAAGGAACTGGGTTGATTTGTCATTCAAAGGAGCTGCTACCCACTGAGAAATGGGGGCAGGGGGTGAGAGCAGTTGGGAGCAGTTTCACAAAAAATAAAACCATTTCCTAGTACAATATCATAATGTCAATTATATCTCAATAAAAAAACAAGAACAAAAACAAAACAAAATCCATTTTATGTTATGTCCCTAGTTAGTTGAGACTCCCAGTAAATTAGTTATATCATTCTGACCAATAATCTTTCCCCAGAGATAAGCAATTGAAAGCCTAAAGTATTTATGTGGTTTGTGCAAGTTCAACAAAGCTGGTAAGTGACAGCCAGGATTTGAACCCAAATTGATTTGAGAAAAAGGAGAAGAAGAAATAGAAAGTTCTGTGCCAAAATGACTTTCAGATGTTTTCTTTGATACTAGAAATACTAGTAGATTGATTCCTTAAAACACAGTTGACGTATGGAAATGTCCGAGGGAAACCCACACTCTTTAAAGGGCAGAGAAAGAGAGGCTGGGGCCGGAGTTGTATATTTTGGAGACTTTAAGGCCCAGATCCTCAAACTGGTCTCTCTCCTGCCTTATTGCCCTGCCTGCCCTAGATGATGGATCTGGGTGAGGGGCTGAGGCGGGCCACTTTAGTCTTCTTGTCGTCTGAGTTGCTGACCAGCCAAATGGAGGTGGCTGCTTGAATGTTTATTTTGAGGAATTTTCTGCTGCTCCATCATGATGTCTACTGCTTATATTTCTGTCTTTTAATTAAATGCCATCTCACTGTGCTTGAGCCCCAGGGCTGTTTCAGTGAAGGGTACAATTTTGTAAATCAATGGAGAAAAATAAACAAAACCACCTGTTCTGCAAGACTGTGTGCTGCTAAGTGCGAAGTTCTCCCGTCGCTCCCTCCCTCCCCCTAGAGAGGGCTGGGGGTACCCTGTTCCCATCCAAAAGTAACTCAGATTGGGGGCTCTCAGCTGCAGGGTCTTGACTTGGGGAGGCGAGCAGCTGTCCTGACAAGTGGGGGCAGCGACTCAGGGTGTGGGGGAAGATAGGCTGCTGAAGGTGGCAGATCCCAAAATTACCTTAGGCTCACATATGTGAGAAGCATAAATCTGCTTAGTGAGTAATATCAGCCTTCTTCTCGCCCATTCCCACCACCTGTTAAAGGAAAATGAGTCTTTTCCACCTCAGCTACCCTCTTTCCTCACCCACATGGAGAAATCTAAGTTTACCAGCCTGTCTCCTGGGATTTTGAGAAGCAGGAAAAGGAGCATGGGTACAGGGACACAGGGCTAGAAACATGGGAAGGAAGACACAAGGAAACTAAACCGACTGGGCTCGTGGACTGGTCTTTGAAGAACAGTTTTGGTAGAGTTGACAGTAAGATACAAAAGCAGTTTTAGGCTGGGAGACAAAATGATTTTTTCCCCTAAAGAATCCATTCAGGTGAAATTCTCATAACAAAATTAGCAATTTTAAAATGAACAATTCAGTGGCATTTCATTACATTCACAATGTGGTACAACTACTACCTCTATCTCGTTCTTAAACATTTCCATCACTCCAGAGTAATACACCCCGAGAAAGTGTAGTTTAATATGTGTTGATGAGGATTCTGAATTGGATCCCTTAATGTTCTTCAAGAGATATAAATGAAAATTGGGATTTATTCTTAATAACTTTGACTTGTGGACTTTGACTTATTGAAACTGGGTCATGTGGGATCTGGGGTTATTTGGGATCCCCATGCATATAGTGATCCCGTGCATTGCCCCCAGAGGCAGAAGCACCTCTCCCTAAACACATTAGAACTTGCACTTCCCAAACTATGAGTTCCCTACAATGGCCATGATAGATATTCATAATGGCATGATTTCACTAGGTCAGATGTTGGAGGGAGAGGGGAACTCTCTGTGATTTGCCCTGCACCCACATCCTATTAAGAGAGTTTGGTCTTAGTATCCCTCAAAAAAGGCCCAACCAGCTGTCTTGAAGTGTGAGCTCTGAGTGTACCCAGAATCTTAGAAATAACTCTCAGGTAAGCTGAAGTGCTCACTCTCATCCACACATTCCCAGAAACTTCCCACTTCATCTTCCCGAGTACCTATCCCCCAACTCTCTCCCCTAGACCCCTACCCCTAGGTAACCAGATGCTAATAGGCTTTTAACTTTCTCCATGCTCATATAACTATATACAAATATATATATATAATATTATATTTAAAGGTATATGTATATATGTATATAATCTCCATATATTTATGGTTTTGTAAAGTTCATTGCTTGCTTTGGAAAAATTAGATCATGGATTTTCTGCAGCTTTTATTTCTCACTCAGGAATACCTTGTAGAAATCCCTTTTGGTCACCTGGTATGGTTCTAATTCATTTTTTCATATTGGCTACATAATAATCCATGATGACTCTTTAATAATTTATCCATTATTACCAATTTAAAAATGGCAAATATGTCTTTTTCCCAGAGGTTAAGGGTTTCCTACCCTGATAAGATCTCCTCTATCCATGTATTTACCTAGATTTTCTTCTAAGCTATTTATTGTTTTATTTACATAAATGTAAAAAGTCCTTATTATACCTAGAATTTGTTTTTATATATGGGATAAGAAGGAATTCAACTTGTTATTTTAGATAATAGTAAATTGAGGCTATATCGTGTATTAAATAATCTATCCTTTCCCTGCTGACTTGAGCTATCAACTTTGTTGTATATTAAATGCTCACATGTACTGGGATCAATTTTTTCAGATTTTTTTCATCCCCTGTTCTGTTCCTCTCATTGATTGGTCTTGCCTTATACAAATACACAATGAATTGACTACAATGGTTTTTTGGAGTGCTCTGGTTTGATCAGAATACACCTTCCTTATTGTTATTCTTTTTCTTATTTTTCTTCTCTTGTGGACATTTATTGCTCCATGTAGGTTTCAAGTACTTTTTATCTGATTAAAAAACAAAACCTGAAGGCGGCAAATTAAGTCTATGGAAGACTAGGAAGGGGCATGAAGGGGACTTTTGGGGTGCTAGTTATGTTCGATTTCCTTATGGGGTTTCATAAGCGCACTTATGATTTGTGCAGATTTCTTTATGTATACTTCAAAACAAAATTTACTTACAATAAAAACCTGCTGGGATTATAATTGGGATTGCATTACATTTATATATTTTGGGAGAATGAATTTTTTATATCTACCACTCTAATAATTTATTCAGATTTTGTTTTAGGTTTTCTATAAGATATTTGCCCACATAGCCCCATACCCTTTTTTGTATTTATCTCTCAATATTTTATAGATTTGTCACAAAAATTAATTAAATATTTTTCCTATTTCTATGTTTTATCCAAGCATTTATTTTGTTTTTGTTCTTTAAATTTTTAAAAAGATTTTTATTAAAATATAGCTAACATACAAAATTATATTACTTTCAGGTATACACCATAGTTATTCAAAATATATATACCTAAAGATGTGATCATCATGGTAAGTCCAGCAACCATCTGACACTGTACCATGCTATCACAATATTATTGACTATATTTCCCATGCTGTACATTACATCCCTATGAATTATTTTGTTTTATACCTGGAAGTTTGAATCTCTTATTTCCCTTCACTTACCCCTCCCCCCTTTTTAACTTTTCAATTATAGCCGACATTCAATATTATTTTATATTAATTGTAGTTATACAGCACAGTAGTTAGAATTGGTCTTAAATTTATATAATTTAAGAGCTGATCCCCCTTATTTGTCTGGCACTATACATAATTATTACCATATTATTGACTATATTACCTATGTTTTACTTTACATCCCCATGACTACTTTGTAACTACCAATTTGTACTTCTTAATCACTTCCCCTTTTTCACCCACCCCAAACACTTTCCCATCTGGCAGCCATCAAGATGTTCTCTGTACCCATGAGATTGTTTCTGTTTTGTTTGTTTATTTTGTTCTTCAGATTCCACATATAAGCAAAAGTGCATTGTATCTGTCTTTTGCTGTGTGACATACAGAGTCTGACAAGTTCACAAACTTGCCACCGTGCGCTTACATTGGCAGTTCTGTACCAACAGCTCGGTAAGGTTTCATAAACTTGGTGTGTCAGTGTCTCACAGCTGTGTTTGTGTCGACACGTGGCAGTGTCTTGCTGAGTGGCATTCATTATTGTTATTGCTTGTTTTTGTGTGCCGTCACAAGAATGTCTGAGCTTGAATTAGAGACACAAACAAACATTAGATTACTTGTTAAACTTGGCAAGAATGGAAGTGAAATCAGGAACATGTTAGTCCAAGTTTATGGGGATAACGCCATGAAGAAAATGGCAGTGTACAAATGGATTAAATGTTTTTCTGAGGGGAGAGAACACACCACTGATGAAGAGAAGTCAGGGCAGCCAGTAACAAGCCAAACTGACAAAAACATTGTCCAAATTCTTGGAAATGTGCATCAAAATCATCAACTGACTGTGAGAAACAAAGCAGATCAAGTAAACATTGATAGAGAAACAGTTAGGAAAATCTTAACTGAAAACTTTGTCATGAAAAAAGTGTGAGCAAAAATGGTCCTGAAGGAGCTCTTGCATTATGACAATGCACCAGCTCACATGGCACTATCTGTGAGGGAGTTTTAAGCCATTGAACATAACTATACTGCGACACCCTCCCTACTCACCTGATCTGGCCTCCAATGACTTATTTCTTTACCGGAAGATAAAAGAAATATTGAAAGGAAGACATTTTGATGACATTCAGGACATCAAGGGTACTATGACAACAGCTCTGATGGCCATTCCAGAAAAAGAGTTCCCAAATTACTTTTAAGGGTGGACTAGGAGCTGGCATCAGTGCATAGCTTCCCAAGGGGAATACTTCAAAGGTGACCATACTGATATTCAACAATGAGAAATGTAGTATTTTTTCTAGGATGAGTTTGCGACCTTAATTTTCACACCCTGTACTCCACTCAACACAATATCTTTCAGGTCCATCCATACTGCTGCAGATGGCAAGAATGCATTCCCTTTCAAGGCCAAGCAATTATCCATTGTATATATGTGCCACCTCCTTTTTATTCATTCATCCATCTATGGATACCCAGGTTACCTCCACATTTTGGCTACTGTAAATAATGCTGCAATGAACATATGGCTCCACATGTCTCCTAGAAGTAGTATTTAGGGTTTCTTCAGATAAATACCCTGAAATGGGATTACTGGGTCCTTCTTTGTCTTTTGTTATAGCCTTTGTTTTAAAGTTTATTTTATCTGGTATAAGTATTGTTACCCCAGCTTTTATTTATTTTTCCATTTTCATAGACTGTCTTTCCCCATCCCTTTCCTTTCAGTCTGTGTGTCTTTCAACCTGAAGTGAGTCTCTTGTAGGCAGCATAGGTAAGGATTCTGTTTTCTTTTCCATTCAGCCACTCTGTCTTTTGATTGCAACATTTAATCCATTTCCATTTAAAGTAATTGTTGATAGATATGTAGTTATTGCCATTTTATTATTCATAGTTTTTCTTTTCTTCTTTTTTTTTCTTTTGTCTTAAAGAAGTCTCTCTAAGATTCCTTGTAATTCTGGCTTGGTGTTGATGAGCTGCTTTTAGCTTTTTTTGTGTGTCCGGTAAGCTCTTTATCTGCCCTTCAGTTCTAAATGATAACTTTGCTGGTTTTTATAATCTTGATGTAGGTCCTTGCTTTTCATCACATTTTGTGCCAATCCCTTTAGGCCTGCAAAGTTTCTGTTGAGAAATCAAATGAGAGTCTTATGGGAACTCCCCTGTGGATAGCTAATTGCTTTTCTCTTGCTGCTTTTAAGATTCTTTCATTGTATTTAACCTTTGGCATTTTAATTATGATGTGTCTTGGTGTGGACCCCTATGGATTCATCTTGCTTGGGATTCTCTGTTCTTCCTGGGCTTGTATATTTATTTCCTTCACCAGGTTGGGGAAGTTTTCTGTCATTGTTTCTTCAAATAGGTTTTCAATTCATTGCTCTCTCTCTTATCCTTCTGGTACCCTTATGATTTGAATATTGGTACCCTTGATCTTATCCCAGAGGACCTTTAAACTACCCTCATATTTTTTGTTTGTTTGTTTTTCTTTTTGCTGTTCTGATTGAATGTTTGCTGATTTGATCCTGTGCTTTATCTAATCTAACTTTGTTCCCTCTATAGTATTCTTCATTTCAGTTATAGTAGTCTTCACTTCTGACTGGTTCTTTTTCATGCTTTTTATCTCAATTTTTATGTTTTCTATCTCTCTGTTGGAGTTCTCCCTGAGATCATTGAGCATTCTTATAACCCGTGTTTTGAATTCTCTGTTCAATAGATTGCTTATCTCCATTTTTTTAGTTTTTTTTTCTGGAGTTTTGTTCTGTCCTTTATTTGAGACATGTTTCTTCATGTCCCCATTTGGGCTGCCTCCCTGCATTCATTTCTATGTATTAGGTAGGGCTGTTATGTCTCCCAGTCTTAGTAGAGTGGCTTAATGTAGTAAGTAGGTAAGTTGTGAGGCTCAGTGGAGCAGTCTTCCTTGTCACCTGAGCCAGGTACTCTAGGTGTGTCCCTTGCACAGGTTGTGTTCTGTTGTGGTTGAGTCTTAGTTCCTTTTTCCACATCTGTGGGAGGGATTTATCCTCAGGCTGATTTGTTGTAAGGATGGCTGTGACTACAATGGAAGATCTGTTGTGCAGGGGCTGACCCTATGGAGCAGGATTCACTTTAGCAGGGCTCTCGAGTCTGCCCAGTGTGCCCTTTGGATGTTTTGTCTCCAGTGGCAACAAATTGATGCTCCAATTTCTCCAAAGCTGGCCACCAGGCATGCTGGCCTTGGGGCCACCTGAGATGGGTCTCACCACAGACCATGTTCAGCCACAGCCTGTGCCCTGCCAGGGGTCACCTGGCATGAGACACAAAGCAATCCACAGATGGCACTGCCTGTGCTGGGCTTGGAGGTGCCTTGAGAGGCCAAGCCATGAACTAAGGCCAACTGTCACTAAGGCCAGGCTTAGGACTACTCAGCCATTTATGGGACATACTAAAGCCAGGTTGTTTGGGTTATGTGAACCTTTGAGAAATTTTAGGAAAGTCTGCACTATGAGCCAAGACAAGCCGTTTATATGGAAAAGCTAGTAGAATCAGCTCCGCGGGCCTGAAAGTTGGGTGGGGCAGGGTCTCAGGGAATCAGGGAAAATGAAGGGTGGTAGCCAGGTGGATGGAAACTCAGATATGGTGACTGCCTGTGTCTGCCCACTGGGAGGGGCAAGGGCTCAACAAAGAAACAATGGCTTCTGCTACTTCTCCATCCAGGAGAAAGGTGCCTCTCCAGCCCTCATCCTGCAGCCAGACAATTCATTTCCTCTCCAGATGTCCCTGGTGCCTTTGGAGCTGCTGCCCCAGGGCTAGAGCTCAGCAAATGAGTCTGTCAGCAAGTAAGTCCATGTGCAAGCCCTTTAAGATGATCGCCTGGGACCGTAGCCACCATCTGTCTCACACAATCTTCTCTGGTTTTCACAGCCATAAGGTACGGGGACTTCTCTCCCTGGCACTGAAACCCTGGGCTGGAGAGCATGGGTTGGGTCTGGGGCCCCTAGCTCCTCCAAGGGGGACCTCCACAACCAAGCTATGCCTCCCAATTTTTAATGGTTACATGTGGATGTGGGTCCAGCCCATTCATCATCTCTGCCCTTCTTACCAGTCTCAAGATGGCTTCTTCTGCATATCTTTAGTTGTAGGGCTTTGGTTCAGCCGGATTTCAGGTGGTTTTCAATGATGGTTCTGTAGTTTAGTTATAATTTTGATCCGGTTGTGAGAGGAGATAAGCACAGCATTTACCTACTCTGCCATCTTAACTGGATCTGTATCCAAGCCTTCTTATTTCTATTTTTAGATGAATATGCTATAGTATAGAGAAGTGATTATTTTTATATGCATTTTTGTAAATACTTCCATCTTTCAAAATTCTTCATTAATTTGAATGTGTTTTCATAAACTAGAGTTTCCCAGGTATTAGAGTGTAATCATGCTGTTAGTGGAAGAAATATTGTCAAATATTTATGTCAGTTACTTACATTCATGTTCTTATTGTATTTCCTAAATACCTCCATGGCACTGTTACATAATTATGTTAATATCAGGCATAAATCTGGGGGTGAAAAGGAGATAGAACCAGGAGCAAAAAAAAAGTATTCCAATACTTTATTTCCTCTTTCAAATGTTTGTACTAATCACTTCATTTTCTTACCTTATTACATTTGTTTAAATCTCAAAGAAAATGATGAATTAAAATGATAATAGTGGCCATGATTTGGTTCTTAATTTTAATTGAAATGTTTTTGGTGTTTTGGTGATTAGAATGATATTGGCTATTTTTTTAAGCAGTTTAATGTATTTTAATAGCAAACTTACAAGAACAGCACAGAAGACAGACAACATTGAAAAATGTACTTGTGGGGAGACAGTCGAGTGGCTCAGTTGGTTAAGAGTTGGCTTAGAGCGTGAGCTCTGAGCAACAGGGCTGCCAGTTTGATTCCCCACATGGGCCAGTGATACTGCGCCTGAGCTGAGCTGCCGCTGAGCTGCCTACAGGAGCAGGATGGCTCAGCTGGGTTTTATAACAAGATTGCCTGTTCAATAATGGGCTACGCCCACCCACAGCTAAAACTGAACTCGTCACCTTGAACTAAGCTGCCGCACAGATGGCTCAGTGGATACAGTGTGTGATCTTAACAACAAAGCTTCTGGTTCGACTCCTGCATGGAATGATGGCTGTGCCCACCAGCAACTAAGACTGAAATCACACCTTGAGCTTAGAGGCCATGATCTGCCAACCAGAAGCCAGATGGTGACAGGCACCCTCCACAATGAAGAAGGGGACAATTTGGCTGGTCCCCTTCCCCAATTCCCCAACACTGTTCCCCTCCCCCAATTCCCCAATAAAATCTTTAAAAAAAAAAACAAAAACAACCCCCCCCCCCAAAAAAAAAAAAACATGTACTTTGCATGTAAGACAACTCAGAAAAGTATAGTGAATGGATGGAATTTATTGTATGATAAAAATGCCACAAACACAATTTAGTTGCCATCAATAAGGATTTTACTCGGTTTTTAAAAAACTAAATACTGGCATTGTCCAGAAAAATTTAACAGGTTTATTTATAATTGTTATATAGTTGAACTGCTGAAGCTTGTTCACTGAAACATTTTGACTTGCATTAATGCTTTATGTCGCCACATTTATATTATAATTCATACACAAATGAAAATGGAAAGACTGCCAATACCTGATTTCTGTCCCCTATTTTTCCACTTGCAGTCATACACTTAGGTACCTTTTAACCTCACTGAAATAAATAATATTTAATGTTCAGAACTACCAATAACAGAAAGAAGATAATTTTTTTTTTCTAAAGAATGAAATGTTTCCCATCATAGTAGATTCTTAAGCACATTTTCCACATATGCGGCATGCTAGCTGTATGTGTTTTGGCATAATTGTTACATGTTTGGCATGGATAGCACACAGCTTGGTGTCTTCAAACAGGTCAACCAGGTAGGCCTTATTTGCTTCCTGTAAAGCACTCTAGCAGCGCAGATCTATTTTGAAGTCCTGAGCAACTTCTTGCACCAGACGTTGGAAGGGAAGTTTGAGAATCAGAACTTCAGCGGACTTGGGATAATATCTAATTTCAAGGAATGACACGGTACCAGGCCTGAAACGATAAGGTTTCTTTGCCCTTCCAGTAGAAGGCGCACTGTTGACAGCCGCTTTTGTAGCCAGTTGCTTCCTTGGTGCTTTACCAGTAGGTGATTTGCAGGCAGTCTGCATTGTAGGAGCCATGGTATAGAGACCTACTTATTTACCCCCCTTCTCCTTCAGCTGCAGCAAAGCTAGCTAGAGGTGGCGCTGATCTTAGGAAGCTACAGCTGCATGGTAGTAGCTGTTCTGTTCGCACAGGTCGTGAGGCATGAGTTTGGGACACCCGGGGGAAGTAGAGGAAGGGAGGGCAGGGCAGGGCCAATGGAGGTTCTGTGGGTGAACACCCCACCAGCAGGTGTTTCACCCATGGTAGGGAAGGTGACAGCTATTGGTTTTTGATAAAAAGACTTTATTAAATCCAACAATTACAATTTTATTCCTATTGTCCTTACAGCTTGAATAGGGATGACTGCTGAATTTTATCAAATGCCTTTTCAGGAACTATTGGCAGGATAATATGCTTTTTCATCTTTAATTTATTAATGAAAATATTTATGTTGATGTATTTTTTGATATTGTGCTTTGTAATCCTAGAATAAACTCTACTTAGCTACAGCATATTGTTCTTTTGTCACATTGCTAGATTGTATTTGTTAATATTTTATTTAGAATGTTTGCATCTATAATTGTAAGATTGACTTATAGTTTTCTATTTTTGTACTATCTCTATCAAAGTTTAATACTTAAATTACGTTTGCTTCATGAAATAAATTGAGAAGCTTTCATTTTTTCCATGGCCTAGAATTAATTAACAATGATATGATCTATTCTTTGAAGATTAGAAAGCTGAGCTGTGGAATCATCTGTCCTGGTTTCCTTTTTAATGGTAGATCTTAATCTTTCTCATCTCTTCCATTATAATTAGTTATTCAGGATTTCACTTCTTGGATTAATTTTGGTAATTTCCTCTAGAACTTCACATTTGTTGTCATAGAGTTTGCATATAATTAATTATTATAATTATTTTAATCTCTCCTATATCTGTGACAATGGCTATTTTTTCATTTTCAGTCATATCTATTTTTTGTTTTCTCTTTAATCAGATTTGAGAGGGGTTTATCAGTTTTTTTACTTCTTTAAGAACTAGTCTTTGGATTTGTTTACAGTGTCTACTATGTTTTTGTTTTCTATTTAGTTCACTCAGTGTTCATGTT
This sequence comes from Aselliscus stoliczkanus, assembly GCA_033961575.1. Lineage (NCBI taxonomy): Eukaryota > Metazoa > Chordata > Mammalia > Chiroptera > Hipposideridae > Aselliscus > Aselliscus stoliczkanus. The sequence goes on from CM066731.1 coordinate 35,483,895, forward strand.
TATTAATTCTCCTTTAGAATACTTTTTCTTCCTCATTCTCCTTTTCCTGTCCAGGGGGAGACATAATGCTTTTGCTTTTTTGTTCCATCCCTCTCCCACTTCTAGGTTTTCCTGAGGTACAGCAGAATTTTTCATTGCAGATTATTTTTATTAGGATTTTCTTGGAACATTCCTTGCCTATCTAAAAAAAAACTTGTCTAGAACTTAATAGTTCACATTCTCAGGCAGCCTACCATAATGGATTTAGAATACACACACACACACACACACACACACACACACACACACACACACACACACAGTGCCAAAAAATGTATACACATTTTAAGAAAGGAAAAAACTGTATTAAAATTACGCTGGTAACAACCACTTTGAGCACCTCTTATAACTGTAGAAGTCAAATGTGACTTGTATTCACTTTTGTTATTGGTATATATTTTAATACAGTTTTATATATATTATATATAAATATATATATTTTAATGGTTTTACTTATAATACAGTATATATATATATACAATTAAATTTGTGAAGTTGTTACAACTATGTTGCTAACCTTTTTTTTTAATATCAAAGGATTATTTTTTATGAATTTTACCAACTAGACAAACAGTTAACCAAGTTTACTATTTGGTAGTGCTGAAAAGGCTATGTGAAAGAGTTAGACGACCTGAGCTTTTTGCCAGCAATTCACAGCTCTTGCATCACGACAATGCACCAGCTCACATGGCACTGTCTGTGAGGGAGTTTTAGCAAGTAAACAAATAACTGTATTGGAACACCCACCCTACTCACCTGATCTGGTCCCCAATGACTTCTTTATTTACTCAAAGATAAAGGAAATATTGAAAGGAAGACATTTTGATGACATTTAGGACATCAAAGGTACTATGACAAGAGCTCTGATGGCCATTCCAGAAAAAGAGTTCCAAAATTGCTTTGAAGGGTGGACTAGGTACTGGCATCGGTGCATAGCTTCCCAAGGGGAGTAATTCAAAGATGACCATAGTGATATTCAGCAATGAGGTATGTAGTTTCTTGTCTAGGATGAGTCTGCAAACTTAATTGTCTGACCTCATATCTTAAGTATCACAGCTCACTTTTATTTCCTATCATATTCTTCTTCCTTGATCTTGAGTTCTCTGTTCTGATTCATTTGTTGTTTAATTTGAATCGTTTCTCTAGTATTTTTCCCAAATAGGGTATGGGAATAATATATTCTCTGATATTTTACATATCCCCAATATCTTCCTTTCTCACTGACAGATGAAGGATAACTTGATTAGCATAAGAATCTTAGGTTGCAGTCCTTTTTTACTCAAAAGTCCATAAATTTATTCTTTATTTCTGACTAATTCTTTTTATGGTTTCCATGTCCTTTTTCATGCTTACTATTTCTTTGTTGAGGTTTTCACTAAGTTCCTTAAGCATTCTTTTTTTTTTTTTTTTGAGGGGAGTGTCACTGGCCCTCATATGTGGGATCAAACTGGGGCCGCTGGCTTCCCAAGCCAGCGCTTAACCATCGCGCCACTCTGCCGGCCCTCCTTAAGCCTTCTTATAACCAGTGTTTTGAACTCTGCCTCTAGTGGGTTCCTCCATTTGATTTAGTTCTTTTTCTGGAGTTTTCTCCTGTTCCTTTATTTGGGACATGTTTGTTTGTTCATTTTTGTTGCCTTTCTGTGTTTGTTTATATGTATCATATACATCTCCTACGTCTCTCAGTCTTCACCCGGTGCTCTTATGTAGTAGGTGTCCTGTGTGGTCCAGTGGCACAATCTCCCTGATCACCTGTACTGTGTGTTCCTGGAGTGTCCCTTGTGTGGGTTGTGTTGCCCTTTTGTTGTAGTTGAGCCTTGATTGCTTTTAGCATGTCAGTTTGTGGGACTGACTCTCAGGCTGACTGACTATGGGGATTGGCCATGACCACAGTGTATGAGCTACTGTGTGGGTCCTGACCCCTCAGAAGGTGATTTGTCTCAGTGGGCTCTTGTGCCTGTTGAGAACACTTTTTGTGCCGCTTGTGTAGCTAATCAGGTGGTACTCAGTTTTCGTCTGAAGTCAGCTTCTAGGTGTGTTGTTTCTGGTGATTTATGGAAGTGCCTCCTATGCAGGCCAATTTCAGCTTTCCCTGTGACCAGCCCAGGGCTACCTGATAAGAGCTACAAAGCTATATGCAATTACTTGCTGCCTGTGTTGGACTTGGAGGCATGTGGGGGTTGCCTCACTGTGAACCATGGCTGCCTGCCACCAGTATTGGGCTTACAGCAGGTAAACAAAAGGCCCAAGGCACCCGTAGGCCTCTTACCACCCACCGGCTGCTCATAAGATTTAGCTGCTGAAAGAGTCTCCTTAGGTGCGAAGGGCTGGGCTGGTAGTGCTGATGCTGACACTGCCCCCAGTAATGCCACCCGAGTTCGAAGGGGTAGGGTCCCAGGGAGTCACGAGAGTCGGGTGGGTGGTGTTCAAAAAGTTAATACAGGTTCAGTTCTTCTACCAGTGCCAAGCATGTGGCTACCCTGCAAAATGCACAGAGAAAACACTGAGGCCAGCCACTGCTTGCCTCAGCCTACAGATTCCTGAGAGCTGTCCGATATATGCTGGAGCACAAGCTGGGGCTGAAGTTCACGGCTAAAAGTGTCCCTGGCAGCAGCACAAGCCACTGTAGGCTGTCCACTACTGGAAAAGCTCCCCTCAGCATGTGGGGTGGGGCTGACTACCCAGTTGTCAATTCTGCACCTAGAAATTCTGTGTGAGCTGGGAGGGGCTAGGTCGCAGAGAATCAACAAGTGGGTGTACTGAGTTCCCCAGACCAACGTAATCTCAGATTTGACCATGTGGAGGAGGGGTCAACACAGGAAAGATGGCACACATCGCCTCCCTGCCCCCATGGACCACACGTAATATGGTCTCCATTCAAGGAGAATGGCAGCTGTCCTTCTAGCCCTTGCCCTGCAGCCACACAATTCAGTCTTTCCCTGTATAGCTCTGGTGCTTCTCTAGGTGTGACCTCGCACAGAAGCCCAGCGTAATTGCTTACAAGTGAGTGTAAGCCCTTTAGGAGCACATCTGGAATTAGAGCCACCTTCTGACTTACTGGGATGGGATGAACACCAGTGGTGTTAATTTTTTACAAATTTTTATTTTTTATGTTCTGATAGCTGTGTTATTTCTCTCTGTGTCTCTCAAACTGTTGTCCTTCTCTGGTGCATTATCTTTCCTTGTTTACTTCTTGGGTCTCAGGATAGCTTTGAAGAACCTTCTATGGTATAACTTCCAAGAGCAGTAGAAGGCTCTTTGGTCTCTGAGACCCCAGGGGCTGGCAGTGAACCAAATGGTAGGTTTTCAGACCCCTGCGAAGGCACTAGAGGAAGGAAGCCTTTATGTTTCCCATCTTTCCATGGGCTCCCAACCTCAAGGATGAAATTATTTCAGCTCTGCTTTCAGCCCTTGAGATGGGATATACCAGTGGATACAGACATTCCCTTAGTGGGGCAACCCCTCAGGTGAGCTCTCCTGGGATACTCTATGTGCAGAGCTTCACCTGAGTCCCTGGAACCCATATGATTTCCAGACTGTCACATGGCCCAGAGGAGAGAAAGCTGCTTAATTTCCTTGATGCCGCGTTACCAGTTGCTAACATCTGTCTGGATTAGGTAAGATACACAGGCTGGAACTGTGGTTGGGAGGGATGTCTTTCCCAAGAAATTGGGATGTCTTTCCCAAGTCCTGCTCATTTCTACAAGTCAAAACTCTATCCATTCTTAAAGGATATTCACAAAACCCTGCCTTTATGAATCCTTTCCTGATCTTCCAGTCCCAGGGGTTCTCTACTCTGGCCAAATATTGGAATCTAGAAGAAGATGAGACATTCATATTTATTGAAAGTAGATGAGATGAAAAAATGGGAAAATGTCACTCTATGTACATTTCCTTTTTTCTGTCTTCTGCTTGCTCCTCATGTCAGTCATATGCCATATCCTCTACTTCCCTTCCATCCTTGTTTGGAAACCACACCCTCAAACTTGTTAAAACTGTGTATAAAGAGAAGAAAAAGGGTGTTGGGTGAGAACTGGGTCTTCCTAGACATAAAGTGCCTAAGTGTTCATGCTGCAGAACTTCTATCATCTCCAGCAAGGCTTATCGCCCCTTTGGGTTCCTTTCCTGGTTCTTTGAACCAGATTGGTGAGATGTAACTCTAAATGCGGTAAGATAGGAAAAAACTGTTACTCTAACTTTGTGGTATTTGTTGTTCTAACTCAGAAGTCAGTCTTCCTTGTTCTTTCTGGTGCTTACAGAATTTAGCCTAAAGGCAGCTTCTCTTCATACACAACACTCCTTCTGGCATTCCATTGCACATTTTTGAAATCCGGCCCACCTAAATGTTCACTCAAGATCACCTGGGATCCCAGTCATGTGTGAGAGGTGCTCAGGACGCATGAGGGGAAATGTCAAAGAGGGATGAGAGCTGCATCACCAAATTCTTGGGTTGGTGTTCTTTTCTCCCACAGTTCTGCATTAGAATTGGTTTTTCACTTCCATGAAGAAAACATTATTCATATAGTACATATAAATATACCCAAAAGAGAAGTTTGTGGCAAGAAAAGTGAAAAAAGGGAACTTTGTCATCAGTCTGGATTCTAGATTAGTAAGCAGCAGATGATAGTTACACAAGTCTGCATGTTATGTGACTTTTCAAGCTTCCCTATTCACAGATCTCTCTGACAATTTTTCCATTTGTAAGCAATTGACACTGCAGTCTATTCATTTTGATTTTTATTTTAAAGATTTTATTGTGGAATTGGGGGAGGGGAACAGCGTTGGGGAATTGGGGAAGGGGAACAGAGAAAATTGTTATCCTTTTTGTTCTTTAGTGGCCCATGTTGGTATTATCATTGCACTCTTCCTGGATGAGGCAGATTGGTTGATGGCCCCTGGACGGCCACTCACAGCAGCTCTTGGCAGCTCACGCTGGCTGCCAATGGCTCACGCTGGCTGCTGGCCACTCAAGGTAGGTTATGGCAGCCCATTGCAGCCCCGCTGCAGCCTACACTGTCAACTGGCAACTCACAACAGCCCAGCTCTATGTTGAGCTGTTGTTCACCATCTTAGCTGTAGAGGGCGCAGCGTCAATGGCCCACATGTGGGATCTAAACCAGGGCCCTGCTGCTCAGATCCCAAGCCAAATCTCAACCAATGCACCACGGCCAGCCCTATTCATTTTGATTTTTAAAAATTGAATTTGAGATAGCACATTTCCTCACAAAAACTATTTTCAGGGCAGGGTGGTTGAGTGGTCTATAGGAGTTTTTTCTGGGTTTATTTTAGAAAAAAGTGCAAGAAAAAAATTATCTTCATTTGAAAAATATTAACTTAGCTCAAACAAGACTGTAAATAATTTACACAGAGGCTTTTATTCATCTTTGAATTTTCTAGGGTCTGCCACCTAAAGTATGTTGGGTTCTACATGTTTATTGAATGAATAAACAAAGGAGTGAATGAATAAAATGAGGAAGTGAATGACTAAATTACTGTTTGAATAAGTGAATGTGAGCTCAAGAAGCTTCCTGGTAGGAGGATAAATACGTTCACAAAAGATATAATACAGGACAAACTGAGTGCTATGAGGAAGAGGGAGAGAATTATCACAATAGGTAAGATCAGTGATGATCAGCCCTGGCTGCATAATAGTCACCTAGAGGGCTGTAAAAACCTGCACTCCCAACTTGTGAAATCGAAGACCTTGGAGGGTGATCCAAGCATTTGTTATTTTTTGAAGTTCCTCAGCAGGGCTAGCCGAGTGGTGCGTTGGTTAAGAGCTTGTTTGGGACGCCAGCGGCCCCAGTTTGGATTCCACGTATGAGGGCCAGTGACACTGCCCTCTACAGCTAAGATGGTGAACAACAGCTCCACCTGGAGCTGGGCTGCTGTAAGTCCCCGGCTGTAGTGGGCTGCCATAGGCAGTGAGTGGCCGGCAGCCATCGTGAACAGCTGGCAGCTGGTGTGAGCTGCCAAGAGCCACTGTGAGCGGCAGTCCAGAGGCCGGCGACCGATCTGCCTCACCAGAGAAGAGCGCAATGATAATACCAGCATGGGCCAGTGAAGCAAATATCCTCCAAAACTAGAGTGAAGAACAAAAGCACAGAAACTTGTCTGTTCCCCTTCCTCGATTCCCCAATGCTGTTCCCCTCCCCCAATTTCCCAATAAAATCTTTAAAAAAAAAAAAGTTCCTCAGCAGATTCCAATATTTGGCCAGAGTAGAGAACCCCTGGGACTGGAAGATCAGGAAAGGATTCATAAAGGCAGGGTTTTGTGAAAATCCTTTAAGAATGGATAGAGTTTTGACTTGTAGAAATGAGCAGGACTTGGGAAAGACATCCCAATTTCTTGGGAAAGACATCCCTCCCAACCACAGTTCCAGCCTGTGTATCTTACCTAATCCAGACAGATGTTAGCAACTGGTAACGCGGCATCAAGGAAATTAAGCAGCTTTCTCTCCTCTGGGCCATGTGACAGTCTGGAAATCATATGGGTTCCAGGGACTCAGGTGAAGCTCTGCACACAGGGTATCCCAGGAGAGCTCGCCTGAGGGGTTGCTCCACTAAGGGAATGTCTGTATCCACTGGTATATCCCATCTCAAGGGCTGAAAGCAGAGCTGAAGTCATTTCATCCTTGAGGTTGGGAGCCCATGGAAAGATGGGAAACATAAAGGCTTCCTTCCTCTGGTGCCTTCTCAGGGGTCTGAAAACCTACCATTTGGTTCACAGCCAGCCCTTGGGGTCTCAGAGACCAAAGAGCCTTCTACTGCTCTTGGAAGTTATACCATAGAAGGTTCTTCAAAGCTATCCTGAGACCCAAGAAGTAAACAAAGAAAGATACTGCACCAGAGAAGGACAACAGTTTGAGAGAGAGTGAGAGAGAAATAAATCAGAACATAAAAAATAAAAGCACTTAAAAAATTAGATTGAAGCCAAAAAATCAATGAAAGATGACCACCATAAGGGAAAATAGCAATGTCAGAAAGAGAAAGAGGGTCATTTGGGAAAGAGCCTACAATTCAAGACAATTTCCTGTAGACGAGGAAAGACCAGAAACCATCTTGGAAGTTTTCACCAAATTCTACACCCAAGCTTATCTTGGTAAATGTCTGAATTCCAAAAGTAAAGCAATAAATCTTTCAGGCTGACTGGGAAAAGAGTAAGGAAAGAGAAGCAGAGTGGCACTCAGCTCTGATGTATTGAAAGTTAGGTGAGACTGAATTTGAACTTCTGGCTTCCAAAACTGTGAGAGAATAAATTGTTATTATTTTAAGTCACCAAGTTGTGGTAATATTTTACAACAGTTAGTAGAAACTAATACATTATTTATGTTAACTATTTGATTGAATTATTACAATAGCTGTGCTTAAAATTTTTATTTTTGGTGTTTTGTAAGGTTATTTTCCTCATCTTTTTAGTCGTTTTGGAAAGTAGTGCAAAATTAATGGACCCAAGATTCAAGTTATGAGTAGTAAATTTTGATGCCTTTCTATTTGCATTTACTGAGTGGTAAAGAGTTGTTTTGCTCAATATTAATCTTATAATCAGGTCTATGAAGCTTTAGTACAATGTACATTTTAATACTTAATTTGTATTTTAATCTTTAATAAAAAATCTGAATCTAGAGTATCATAAATCTGAGGGATAGGTAACAGGTATTTTGTTTTTCTCATAAAACTTGTTTTAAAAAAACAATTATTAATGATGTTTCTAATAAGTGTTGAAAACAATTGGCTTTCACTTTATGTGAAGTTTAGAATTCCTACAGTAAAATTATAGGCTGGAAATCAGTAAGACAGCTGATTGCTCTTTTGACTTTTCTGGAAAAGGTTCCAGGACAGTTGAGTGGAATGCTTTAAACTGTGTACTCAGAAGAGGATCATGAGTTCAGGGACCCTGATACTGGCCATTCTCCCCATCTTGTTTGTTCACCGAATAAACCCACTTGTTTGTGATGGTCACTTGGCCAGCCCAAAAATTAGTTTTTTAAGTGGTTTCCCTGAACACTTACAACACCTCAATGAGTTGGGTAGCATTATTGTTCTAATTTCATAGATAATGAAACTGAGGCTTGGAGAGATTAATTCATTTGCTTGTGGTCACATCACTAGTTAGTGGCAGAAGAAAAATTCAAACCCAGGCCTCTTTGACAGTCAAGTCCATGTCTATTACCTCTCTGCCTTGCTGCTTTATTTATAATAGTGGAAAATTGAGAAACGAGGGCTGGCCGAGTGGCTCAGTTGGTTAAGAGCTCGCTCAAGAGTGCGAGCTGAGCTCTGAGGAACAGTGGTTCGATGCCCAGCCAAGCTGAGCTGCCGCTAAGCTGCCAACAGGTAACAGGATGGCTCAGCTAAAAAAAAAAAAAAAGAAAAGAAAAGAAAATTGAGAAACAAACTAAAAACCCAGTAAAAATTAATGGTTAAAAAAATAAGGTACGTCTACATGGTGAAAAATAGCTGATAAACACATTGGTAAGCTGGGTAGACTGACTCCAGAGCCTTGCTCCCTGGCCCAGCAATTCACTACTTCGCAGTCGTTGCCAGAGCACACCATGACAATTCTGATCACGGTGGTAAATTCTGCCCATGAGACCCTCCCCACTCCCAGACTAGTCTTACTGCAGTTCTGAGAATGGAGGCCCCTGATGGGAAATGCTTTTGTATCTCTCATACTGTGCTAGATAATCTCCATTCTCTCTGAAATTTCTATCCTTCCACCACCTCCAAGAAGTCTTCTGCACGACCTCAGCCCAAGAGTCTCTCTCCTTCTGCTGTTCTCCTTTAACAGTTATTGGATGCATTTGCAATTTAGTCTGGTGCAAGTGTCTTTTTCCCATTTCACCCACCCCTACACTAGAAAGTAAGCATTTGGAGGACAGGAACTGTGTCCTATATTCTTGGCCAACTCCCAGGGCCCAATACAGTATATTCAATAAATATTATATAATAACAATAACTAACATTTTAAACCACTTACTACATACTCAGCCCAGTGCTAAGCATTTTTCTAAAAAATTGAAAATTATAATTGACATACACTGCATTTTATGTGTTTTCAAGAAACCAAGACAAATGGAAGAGACAAGGAGAGCCATACCCTCCCTCACAGCCCCTATTCCTACCAGAGAGGCCAGAAGAACAAATAAGGGACAACAGATTCAAGTAAGCTCCAGGCTAAATGTGAAACAACCAAAGGGAGGTAAGACCTATTATGCCACTTAAATTCCCTAGTCTATACTTAACCTCTCTTGTAAAATGAGTCTAGTATTAGTACCCACTTCATGGGGTTCTTGGGAGGATTAAAGAGATAACATAGATGTTTAGTGTTTAGCACAAGGCCAGCACATGTTAATCATTTAACCAACATTAGCAATATTCCTGGAGAAATGGAACAAGGGTTACAGGACAGAGATAGAAAGAGTATGGGACATTGTCATTTCTACAATCTCTACCTGATTCCAGTAAGAGAGAACAGGCCAGATTCCCACCAGCATATCCCAAATGTGGGCTACTGGAGCCAGAGGGGACAGTTTAACCAATAGCGGTCAAGAGCTGTCATGTGCCCCTCATACTCAGTGGCTCTGAGCAAGATACAGAAACACTTGATGACTGAAGCAAGGGGGTCCTTGACCTTGAACTTTCCCCCTCTGGCACAGATGACGATTGTTCCAAACTTGGGCTGACGATTGTTCCAAACTTGGGGTGGTTGGTACCCTGGCCCACCACTTTTCTCTCAGCCCAGGAAGGAGGTGGGTGAAGCAGCTTGAAGACACCTGGCTCTTCAGGAGTTCTCCTAGGACTGGGTTGAGGCACGATGAGTGAGGAGAGGAGAGGAAATGGGAAATCTAACAGTTTGATTGATTAAACACTGACCCAAGATGTACTCTCTGTTAATATTAGATACGTAACTTATATTCAATTTACTCATATTCAATTAACTCATTTCATCCTCCTGGCAATGAGCATGGGGCCAGTACCAAAATGTCTAGTAATGCTCCTTTTTGGGGGAAGGAGGAAACTGAGGCTTAATAACTTGGCCAAGGTCATCAAGCTAGTAAGTGACGTAGCCAGTATCCAAATCCAAGCAGTGTGGTGCCAGAGCCCATGCTCGTATCCACTAGGCCTAAGAAGGTGTGTGTGTCAGAGAGAGAGGCACAGGGATTGGAGGGGGGCTGGACACTGTCCTGCAATCTCTTCTGCCTCCTGCATGCACAGCAATAGAGGAGCTTGGGATCCCTCCCCACTCCCCTACAACCCCCCAATTCTTTCTCTTTCACTTTCTCTTTCTCCATCACACTCCCACTCCTTCACCTATTAGTTAGGGTTGCCCTGAGACAAAAAGTAAGAAGAAGGTTCATATTAACACACACTTTCAGTAATCACTGTGATATACTACTTTTTATAGGCCACAATGACATCAGAACAGAAGCCAGGCCTAGGAGACGGATTCCACATGCACTGGGATGCATCTAAGGCAGGATGGCAGTCCACCCCGCAACAAAGGGCTCCTGCAATCAGCACTAGGAAAAACCAGCCAAGCTGAGCATCTTTCCCAAGTCTTGGGCTTCAGTTAACTATGAAGTGTTTTGCCAAAATGTAGTATATTTGCCTTGTTTTTGGTGTTAAAGTCAGGATGGTAAGGAAACCAGAGAGCAGTGTCTGAAGTTTATTTATAAGTGATGTTGGTTTAGTCTGGGGTTCAAGCTGATGAAAGTGCCACATATTTCCTGGTAGGAGCACCCTTGAGGGGCTGGTTTGGCAGCTCTAGGGCCAGCTACTCTCATCACTGGCCAGGGTTCATTTCCTCTGGTGACCTTGTAACCTCTCTATGCTCTTCCTCAGGAGCAGAGGGCTGATGAAATGGTAGATTTCAGAAGCAGACCTTGTACTGACATCTTATTATGAAGACAAATAAAATGCCCAACTGATTTATGATGACATTTCCCCTCTGTAGCAACTGGTAAAAGACAAGTGCATTGGAAATACAAGGCCATGCAGCTTTTGCCCGCAGACACTCTGTGGTGAAGCTCGTAAATTGCTTTTATTTGCATACCTGATGTCAAGAACAACAGTCCCATGTTTCTTCTGGCCAGAATAGTTAATCTACAAAAATGCCTACCATAGAACTAAATTCAGATCTATTTGTTCCATTCTGCTTTCCAGGCATTTCTCCTGCTGACTCCCTATAGAAGCATAAAGGATCTTGCTCCAGGTGCCCAGGGCTAGATGCAAATCATCTTTCAACTTTTGGGCTTCAGTACTCACTGGGGTCCACCAAGTATATGCCCAGGTAGATAGGGGACCTGGTACCACAGCAGGATGTTTAGTATTTGCCTGGCATCTCAAAGTCAGAAAGGGTACGGAAAACCCCCTTTAAAAAAATTTTATTAAACTTATTGGGGTGACATTGGTTAGTAAAATGATACAGATTGCAAGGGTACAATTCTATAACACAGCATCTATATATTGCATTGTATGTTCACCACCCAGTCAGTTCTCCTTTCATCACTGTATATTTGACCCCCTTTACCTTCTTCTGTGATTCCCCCTCGCCCTTACCATTTGGCAACCACTAAACTGCTGTCTGTGTCTATGAGTTTTTGTTGCTTTCTTTGTTTGTCTTGTTTGTTTGTCACTTTCAATTTTATATCCCACTTGAGTGAAGTCATATGGTTCTTGACTTTTTCTGTTGAACTTATTTTGCTTAGCATGATAATCTCAAGATCCATCCATGTTGATGCAAATGGCAGTAATTCATCTTTTCTTATGGCCAAGTAACATTTCATTGTGTATCAAAAAATACAAGTGTGATTGAAAAATACTGTGAATGTTTAAATTAAAAAAATGTATTACAGTAAAAGACACATTGCCATTAATTTCCTTCAAAGTACTCCCCCTCGCTTCAAACACACTTATTCCATCAGTCCTGCCACTTTGTAAAGCAGTTCTGGAAGTCCTCTTTCATGTATTCCCTTCATCCTCCATCATGACAACACTCATGTCATACATTGCTTCTGGTATGGCAATTTCTGTCAAATAAAAACATGATGGTGTGTCCTCATCCATCTTATTCACCAGATCTAGCACCATACAACTTCAGGCTCTTCCCCAAAGTCAAAATGACCATGAAAGTAAAAAGCTTTGAATTGATTCAGGACATCAAGGCAGCCATGACAGTGCAACTAAAGACACTCAAAAAAGAGGACTTCCAGAACTGCTTCAGAAAGTGTCAAGAATGATGGTTTAAGTGTGTTCAAAGCAAGGGGGAGTATTTTGAGGGGTATTAATGGCAATGCATCCTTTACTGTAATAATTTTTTAAATTTAAACATTCACCATATTTTTCAATCATACTTTGTATGTACCACATCTTCTTTATCCAATTATCTATTGAAATCTATTGAAGGACACTTTGGTGGTTTCCATGTCTTGGCAGCCATGAATAATGTTACAGTGAACACAGGGGTACATATATCTTTACGGATAAATGTTCTTTGGATTTTGGGGGTGGATACCCAGAAAAGGGATTGCTGGGTCATCTATTCTTAATGTTTTGAAGAACCTCCATACTGTTTTCCATAGTGGCTGTACCAATTAACATTCCCACCAGCAGTATATGAGGGTTTCTTTTCCTCCACAGCCTCTTCAACACTTGTTACATGTCTTGTTGATAATAGCCATTCTATAACAGGTGTGAGGGTGTATTGAATTGTGGTTTTGATTTGCAATTCCCTAATAGCTAGTGAAGGTGAGCATCTTTTCATATATCTATTGGCTGTTTATATATCTTCTTGGGAAAAGTGTCTGTTCAGGTCCTCTGCCTATGGTTTAATTGGATTGTTTGGTTTTTTGTTGTTAGGTTGCGAGTTCTTTATACATTTTAGATATTAGTCCCTTATGAGGGGTGTTGCTTGCAAATATCTTCCATTCTTTTCATTGCCTCTTTATTTTGTTGATGGTTTCTTTTGCTGTGCAGAAGATTTTTAATTTGATATAGTTCCATTCATTTATTTTGCTTTTACTTCCCTTGCCTTTGAGGTCAAATTCATAAAATCCTCTCTGAATCCAAGATCCATAAGTTTAATACCAATGCATTCTTCTATGCAGTTAATTGTTTCAGTCTATGGTTAGGTCTTTGATCCATTTTAGTTAATTTTAGTATGCTGTGACAGACAGCAGTCTAGTTTCATTCTTTTGCATGTGGCTTTCCAATTTTCTCAGCACTATTTATTGAAGAGGCTTTGTTTTCTTCATTGCGTGTTTTGTTTTGTTTTTTAAAGATTTTATTGGGGAATTGAGGGAGGGGAACAGCGTTGGGGAATCGGGGAAGGGGAACAGACAAGTTGCTGACCTTTTGTTCTTCAGTCTAGTTGTGGAGGACGTTGCTTCACTGGCCCATGTTGGTATTATCATTGCACTCTTCCCAGGTGAGGCAGATTGGTCCCCGGCCTCTGGACTGCCACTCACAGTGGCTGCTGGCCACTCACTGTAGCCTATGGCAGCCCACTGCAGCAGAGGCTGCACCCCACACCATCTCCGGTAACTCACAGCAGCCCAGCTCCAGGTAGAGCTGCTGTTCATCTTAGTTATAGAGGCAACCAGGTGGAGCTGTTGTTCACCACCTTAGCTATAGAGGGCAGTGTCACTGGTCCTCATATGTGGGATCCAACCCGGGGCCCCGCTTCTCAGAGCTGGTGTCCCAAGCCAGCTCCTAACCAACGCGCCATTCAGCTGGCCCCATTGTGTGTTTTTTGCTTCTTTGTCAAAAATTATCTGTCCATATATGTGGGTTTATTTCTGGGTTCTCAGTTCTGTTGCACTGACCGGTGTTGTCTGTTTTTCTGCCAATACCATGCTGTTTTGATTATTGTTGCTTTATACTATAAATTGAAGTCTGGGAGTATGATACCTCCAGGCTTGTTCTCTTTAGGAAACCCAGTTTTAACATAAGCCATGCATTTGCATAGGAGGCCATAAAACCCTGTACAGCCTCTCTTGTTTTAAGATAGACCAAATTCTGCAATATATTTAAATCTTTTTTAAAATTATACTTTAGGTATACAAAAGGCAGAGAGATTATTATAATGAATTGCAGTTTACCTGGGCCGGCTGAGTGGCGCGGTGGTTAAGTGCTGGCTTGGGAAGCCAGCGGCCCCGGTTTGGATCCCACATATGAGGGCCAGTGACACTGCCCTCAAAAAAAAAAAAAAAAAGAATTGCAGTTTACCAACTATCCATTTTAAGAAATAGACGTTACCAGAATGGTTGAAGCCCTGTGTACATACTCTGATCACGTTCATCTCTCTCCACTCTGGAGGTAGCTCCTGAACTAGCTTTGGTTTTTGCAATTCCTTTCAATGTCTTTATGATTTTATTACACCTATAAGAATCTCTACACAACACACTTTGTGGTTTTACTTATTGAAAAAATTATTTAAATGGGATTAAATAGTATATATCCTCCTCAGATTTGCTTTTATTACTAAACTCTTAAAAAAGCTATATCACGCTAAGACATCAAGTTCTAGTTTGTTTGTTGCTATAGTGTATTTCATTGTATGACTATTTATATTTCTGTTGATGGACAATAAGTTATTATATTTTTATTTTTTTGCAATGCCAGTCATTGCTTTGTGCTGGGCAGAGGTGCAAGAGTTTCTCCAAGGCGTCCACCAAGTAATAGAATTTCCGAGTCATAAGGGTTTGGCAATCTTGAATTTCAGAACATACTGCCAGAGTGACTGCCAAAAAAGTTGATATTGGTTCACACTCCCACCAACAGTGATGAAAGTTGGCATTATTTATATTCAGGCCAGCATTCAATGTTGTCAGACATTATAATTTTTGCAAATATTGTGGATATTAAATGGCATCTTACTGAAGCTTAAATCTACAGTTCCCTGATGACTAGTAAATGTGAGCATCTGTTTATATGCTTATTGACTGTTAGGAATTTCTTTTCTGTGAATTGCCTGTTCATTGACCTTGCTCATTCTTTAATTTCCTTATTTGTCTTTATATTTATTTGTATGGCTTCTTGTATATTGTGAACATTTGTGAAAATTGTTTCTTGGAGTTTATAACTTTTCATTTTATAAAAGTGTTTGAGACTTTTTTTAAAGTTGTGGTAAAGTATACATAACATAAAATTTACCATTTTAACCATTTTTAAGTCTACAGTTAGTTCTATGGCATTAAGCACATTCATGTGGTTATGCAACCATCAGCCAGATCCATCTGCAGAACTTTCTCATCTGAAACTGAAGCTCTGTACCCATTAATAATGTTAGAGATTTTAATGCAGTCAAATTTATCAATCATTTCCTGTATGTGTTGAATTTAGTGTACGTTTTTTAACTATTTCATAAAGATATTATCCTGTATTTCCTTCTAAGAGTTTTAAAGATTTATTTTTAACTTTATCTCTTGATCCATCTGAAATTAATTTTAGGGAATTGAATGAAGTAGAGATCTATTTTCAGTTTTTTCACACAGACAATTGTTCCAGCTTAGCTTTTATTCATTAGACTATCCTGTTCTCTCTTATCTTCAATTTTAATTCTGTCAAATATTATTTCTATATATGTAAGAAATTATTTCTGAGCTCTTCAGTTTTTTGTAGTGGTCTATTTTTCTTTCCCTATTGCCAAACCACATTGTCTTAATTGCTGTAAACAATTAGAGGCATCTTATTTCATCTATATTTCCACCCAATACTTTTTCAAAATTGTCTTAATTATTCTTAGCTCATTGCTTTTCCATAAATTCTAGAACCAGCTTGACAAAATCCAATAAAATCTTTCTCAGGAAATTGATTAGAGTTATATTGAGTTCATAGGTTAATTTGAAGAAAATTTACTGTTCTAATCTATGAATATGGTCTATTTCTCTGATTATTTAGGTCTTCTTTAATGTGTTTTGATAAGCTTTATAATTTTCTCCACAAAGATCTTATATAGCTTTTGTTACATTTATTCATAGATACTTTTTAAAAGATTTTTATTAACATATAACTAACATACAATATTGAATTCATTTCAGGTGTACACCATATTTATTCAACATTTATAGATCTAAAGAAGTGATCACCATGATAAGTCCAGCAACCATCTGACACCGTACTATATTATTGACTATATTCCTTATGCTGTGCATTACATCCCCATCACTTATTTGTTTTATACCTGGAAATTTGAAACTTTTATTCTCCTTCACCTTCCCCTCCCCCCATTTTAACTTTTCAATTATAGTTGACATTCAATATTATTTTACATTAATTTTAGGTGTACAGTATAAATGGATAGGCATTTGTATAATTTAAGAAGTAATCCCACTGACTAGTCTAGTATTCACCTTGCACTATATGAGGTGTGATGAAAAGATACAGTGAATGTTTCCATAAAAAAATTTTATTACAGTAAAAGACATATTGCCATTAATCCCCCTCAAAATATTCCCCCTTGTTTCAAACACTCTTATTCCATCATTCTTGCCACTTTCTGAAGCAGTTCTGGAAGTCTTTCATGTCTTTAGTTGCACTGTCATGGCTGCCTTGATGTCCTGAATCAATTTAACCCTTTTTCCTTTCATGGTCATTTTGACTTTGGGGAAGATCCAGAAGTCGCACGGTGCCAGATCCAGTGGAAAAGGTGCATGAAGACACACCATATTGTTTTTATTTGACAGAACTTGCAGTACCAGAAGTGATGTGTGACATGGAGTGTTGTCATGATGGAGTAAAGACACTCATGAAAGAGGACTTCCAGAACTGCTTCACAGAGTGGCAAAAACGATGGGATAAGTGTGCTTGAAGTGAGGGGGAGTATTTTGAGGGGGATTAATGGCAATGTGTCTTTTACTGTAATAAAAATTTTTTATTTAAACATTCACCATATCTTTTGATCACACGTCATACATAACATTACCATATTATTGACTATACTCTCTATGCTTTACTTCACATCCCCATGACTATTTTATAATTATCAACTTGTACTTCATAATCCCTTGACCCTTTTCACCCTGCCCCAAGCCCCCTCTAATCTTTCATCCCAATAAATATAGTACCCATTTTACACCATGCATAATTATTATGATATTATTGACTATATTCCTTATGCTGTGCCCTACATACCCATGACTACTGTATAACAATCAATTTGTACTACTTAATCCCTTCCCCTTTTTCACCCACCTCCAAATACCCTCTTGTATGGCAACTATCAAAATATTCTCTGTATCTATGAGTTTGTTTCTGCTTTATTTTGTTTTCTTTAGATTCCACATATAAGTGAAATCTCATTGCATCTGCCTTTCTCTGTGTGACATATTCCACTCAACACAATACCATCCAGGTCCATTTATGGCACTGCAGATGGCAAGAACCTATTCCTTTCCTTTGCTGAGCAATATGCCACTGTATATGAAGCTCTGACAATTAAGTTCGTGAACTTGTTGCAATGATTTGCTAAACTTTTTTGATACCAGAGGGATTATTCATTATGAATTTGTACCAACTGGACCAACAGTTAACCAAGTTTACTATTTGGAAGAGCTGAAAAGGCTGCGTGAAAAAGTTAGACAACCTGAACCAACAATTCATGGCTTTCATATCACGACAATGCACCAGCTCACATGACACTGTCTGTGAGGGAGTTTTTAACCAATAAACAAATAACTGTATTGGAATACTCTATCTACTTACCTGACTTGGACCCCAATGACTTCTTTCTTTATCTGAAGATAAAGGAAGTATTGAAAGGAAGGCAATTTTATGACATTCATGACATCAAGGATAATACAATGACAGCTCTGATAGCCATTCCAGAAAAGAGTTCCAAAATTGTTTTGAAGGGTGGACTACGTGCTGGCATCAGTGTACAACTTCCCAAGGGGAGTACTTCAAGGTGATCACAATGATATTCAGCAGAGGTACATAGCACTTTCTCTAGGATTAGTTCACAAACTTAATTATCAGTCCTCGTATTTACTACCCCCTCCTTACAGTATCAGCCATTGGTGGACACCCAAGCTGCCTCCACATCTTGGCCATTATAAACAATGCTGCAATGAACATTTGGATGCACACATTCTCTTGAACTAGCGTTTTGGGTTTCTCTGGATAAATACTCTGAAGTGGGATTACAGGGTCCCATTTTGTCTCTTGTTATAGTCTTGCTTTAAAGTCTATTGTGTCTGGTATAAGTATTGCTATGCCAGCTTTTTTGTTTGTTCGTTTTCATTTTCATGAAATACCTTTTTCCCATCTCTTTACTTTCAATCTCTGTGTGTCCTTGTCATCTGAAGTGGGCCTCTTGTAGGCAATATATGTAAGGGTCTCGCTTTTTGTCCATTTAGCCACCCCATTTTGGCTTGGAGCACTTAACCCATTTACATTGCTGAAAGTCATTGTTGATAAATATGTAGTTATTGCCATTTTGTTATTCATATTTTTTCTTTTTCTTTTTCTTTTTTTTTTTCATCTTAAAGAAGTCCCTCTAAGATCCTTTATAATTCTGTCTTGGTGTTGATGAACTCCTTTAGCTTTTTCTTGTCTGGAAAGCTCTTTATCTGTCCTTCAGTTCTAAATGATAGTTTTGCTGGGTAGAGTAATTTTGGTGTGGGTCCTTGCTTTTCATCAGTTTGAATATTTTGTGCAAATCCCTTCTGGCCTGCAAAGTTTCTGTTGAGAAAGCAATTGACAGTCTTATAGGAACTCCCTTGCAGGTGACTAATTGCCTTTTTCTTGCTGCTTTTAGTGGGATCGTTGTTGTTTTTTCCTGTTTTTTTTTTTTTGAGAGCAGTGTCACTGGCCCTCATATGTGGGATCTGAACCAGGGCCGCTGGCGTCCCAAGCCAACGCTTAACCACCACGCCACTCAGCTGGCCCTTTTTCTTGCTACTTTTAAGATTCTTTTCTTGTCTTTAACCATTTATGATGTGTCTTGGTGTTGGCCTCTTTGGGTTCATCTTGTTTAGGACTCTTTGCACCTCTTGGGCTTGTATATCTATGTTCTTTGCCAGGTTAGGTAAGTTTTCTGTCATTATTTCTTCAAATAGGCTTTAAGCTCCTTGCTCTCTCTCTCCTCCTTCTGGTATCCGTATGATGAGAATGTTGGTGCTTTTTATTTTTAATATTTTATTTTTCAATTACAGTTGACATATGATACTATATTAGTTTCAAATGTACAACATAGTGATTAGATATTTATATAATTTAGGAAGTGTTCACCCCAATAAATCTAGTACCCATCTGACCATATATAGTAATTAAAATATTATCAACTATATTCCTTAAGCTATACTTTATATCCCCATAACTGGTTTTTTGCTATTTATAACCACATATTTTTAAATTCCGTATTTTTCCTCATATATGAAAATTTTAAGATTTTTATTAAAATATAGTTAACATACAATATTATATTAGTTTCAGGTATATGAAATAGTTGTTCAATACTTACATACCCAAAGAACTGATCACCATGGTAAATCCAATAACCATCTGACAGTGTAGTATGCTATCACAATATTATTGACTATATTCCCTATGCTCTACATTACATCCCCATGACTTATTTGTATTACAGGCAAATTCATTTTTTGTGTTATTTTTAAAAGGTTTTTATTAACATATAGCTAACATAAAATATTATATTAGTTTCAGATGTACATCATAGTTATTCAATAGTACTCACCTGGCACTACACATATTTACTGCTATATTATTGATTATATTCCCTATGCTAAAGAAGTGATCACCATGATAAGTCCAGCAACCATTTGACACTATGCCACGTTATCACAATATTATTTACTATTTTCTTATGCTGTATATTATATCCCCAAGACTAATTCGTTTTATACCTGGAACTTTGAATCTTTTATTCTTCTTTATCTCCTCCCCCTCTTTTTAAATTTTTCAATTAAAATTGAGATTCAATATTATTTTGTATTAGTTTCATATAGCATAGTGGTTAGACATTTATATATTTAAGAAGTGATTCCCCTGACTAGTCTATTACCCACCTGGCATTATACATAATTATTACCATATTATTGATTATATTCCCTATACTTTATTTTATATCCCAATGACTATTTGTAACTACTAATTTGTATTTCTTAATCCCTTCACCTTTTTTTTTTTTTTGAGGGCAGTGTCAATGGCCCTCATATGTGGGACCCGAACCGCAGCCGCTGGCTTCCCAAGCCAGTGCTTAACCACCGTGCCCCTCAGCTGGCCCTCCCTTCACCTTTTTAACCCTGGCCCCAACCTGCCTCCCATCTATCATGCTAACAGATCTAGTACCCATCTGACACCATACATAGTCATTACAACATTATTGACTATATTCCTTATACTATATCCTACATCCCCATGACTACTGTGTAACAACCAACTTGTACTTCTTAATCCCTTCCTTTTTTCACCCACTTTCAATCCCCCTCCCACCTGGCAACCAACAAAATGTTCTCTGTATCTATGAGTTTGTTTCTGTTTTGTTTGTTTGTTTATTTTATTCTTTAGATTTCACTTAAAAGTGAAATCATATCACATTTGTCTTTCACTATCTGACTAACTACACTCAGCACAATACACTCTAGGTCCATGCATGTTGTCACAGATGATAAGATTTCATTCTTTTTTCACAGCTGAGTAATATTGCATTGTATATATGTACCACCTCTTTTTAATCCATTCATCCATTTAGGGACACGCAGGTTGCCTTCATATCTTGGCTATTGTTAATAATGTTGCAATGAATATGTGGATGAGCAGGTCCACTCAAAGTAGCATTTTGGGTTTCTTCAGATAAATACCCTGAAGTGGGATTACTAGGTCCTTCTTTGTCTCTTCTTGTGGTCTTTGTCTTAAAGTCTATTTTGTCTGATATAAGTATCGCTACTCCAGCTTTTTGTTTGTTTCCATTTTCTTGAGGTACCTTCTTCCATTCCTTCCCTTTTAGTCTCTGTGTGTCTTTTGATCTGAAGCGAGTCTCTTAGGCATCATATGTAAGGGACTTGTTTTCTTATCCTTTCAGCCCCTATCTTTTGATTGGAGCATTTAATTCATTTCCACTAAAAGTAATTGTTGATAGGTATGTAGTTATTGCCATTTTATTATTCATATTTTTGATTTTTTTTAGCCATCCAGAAGCCCCTCAAAGATTCCTTATAATACTGGTTTGGCATTGATGAACTCCTTTAGCTCTTTCTTGTCTGGGAAGCTCTTTATCTGTCCTTCAATTCTAAATGATAGCTTGGCTGGGTAGAGAAATATTGGTTGTAGGTCCTTGCTTTTCATCACTTTGAATATTTTGTACCAATCCCTTCTGGACTGCAAAATTTCTGTTGAGAAATCAGCTGAGAGTCTTATGGGAGCTCCTTTGTAGGTAACTAACTGCCTTTCTCTTGCTGCTTTTAAGGTTCTCTCCTTATCTTTAACCTTTGGCATTTTAATTATGATGTGTCTTGGTGTTGACTTCTTTGGGCTCGTTTGGGACTCTTTGTGCTTCCTGGGCTTGTATATCTATTTTCTTCACCAGTTTAAGGAAGTTTTTCATCACTATTTCTTTAGATAGATTTTAAATTTCTTGTTCTCTCTTTTCTCCTTCTGGTACTCCTATGATGTAAATGTTAGTATGCTTCATACTGTCTCAGAGGCCCCTTAAACTATCCTATCTTTTTGGTGGTTTTTTTTTTTTTTTTTTTGGATTCTTTTTCTTTTAGCTGTGCTGACTGGATGTTTTCTGCTACTTTATCTCCTTAATGGCTGATTCGACTCTCTGCTTCATCTAATCTACTGTTTATTCCTTCTAATGTATTTTTTTTTTTAAAGATTTTATTGGGGAATTGATGGAGGGGAACAGCGTTGGGGAATCGGGGAAGGGAAACAGACAAGTTGCCGTCTTCTTGTTCTTCAGTTTTAGTTGCGGAGGATGTTGCTTCACTGTTGGTATCGTCATTGCGCTCTTCCCGGATGAGGCAGATCGATCGGTCGCTGGCCTCTGGATGTCGCTCACCGCGGCTATTGGCAGCTCACGCTTGGCTGCCAGCCGCTCACGCTGGCTGCGGGCCACTCACTGTAGCCTATGGCAGCCCACTGCAGCAGGGGCTGCAGCCCACACCATCACCGGGGCTCGCACAGCCCAGCTCCAGGTGGAGCTGTTGTTAGCTGTAGAGGGCAGTGTCACTGGCCCTCATGTGGGATCCGAACCGGGGCCACTGGCATCCCAAAACCAGCGCTTAACCAATGCACCACTCGGCCGGCCCCTTCTAATGTATTTTTCATTTCAGTTATTGTATTCTTTATTTCTGACTGGTTCTTTTTTATGTTCTATCTCCATTTTTATGTTTTTGTTAAAGTTCTCCCTGAGATCATTGAACATCCTTATAACCAGTGTTTTGAACTCTGTGTTTTGTAGATTGCTTGTCTTTATTTTGTTTAGTTCTTTTTCTGGAGCTTTTTTATATTTTTAAATTTGGAACATGTTTCTTAGTCTCCCCATTTTGGCTGTCTCCTTATGTTTGCTTTTATGTATTAGATAGGGCTGCTATGCCTCTCAGTCTTAGGAAAGTGGCCTTATGTAGTAGGTGTGCTGTGGGGCTCAGTGGCACAATCTCCCTGGTCACGTAGCTGGGCACTCCAGGTATGTAATTTGTGTGAGCTGTGTGTGCCCTCCTATTGTCATTGAGCCTTGATTGCTGTTTGCACATCAGGGGTAGGGATTGATTCTCAGGCTTATTGGTCATGAGGACTGGCAGTGACTACAGTGGAGGAGCTTTTGTGCAGGAGCTGACACTATAGAATAGGATTCACTTTAGAAGGAGGCTCTGGTGCCTGCCCATTGTGCCTTTTAGGTGTGTCATCCAGGGAGATGTCTGAGTGATACTCCAGCTGGGTCCAAAGCTGGCCACCAGGAGTGCCAGCCTCAGGGCCTCCTGGGAAAGGCCCTACCACTGGACAAGTTCGCCTGTAGCCTGTGCCCTTCCCAGGGCCACTTTGCATGAACCACAAAGCCATCCAAAGGTGGCTGCCACCTGCAGTGGGCTCAAGAGGCCAAGCTGCCAACCAAGGCTGGTTGCTGCTAGTACTGGACTTTGGGCTGCTCATCCAGAGATATGGGACATGCTAAAGTCAGATGTTGCTTGTTTAGGTTTGTGAACCTTTAAGAGATGTTAGGGAAGTCCACAGCATGAGTGAAGGCAGGCCATTTATATGGAAAAGCCATTGGATGCAGCTAGGGTGAGCCTGAAAGTTGGGTTTGGCAGGATATTAGGGAATCAGGTTGAACAAATGGTGTTAGCAAGGTGGATAAAAGTCAAATATGGCAGCAACCTGCATCTGCATGCTAGGAGTGGAGAGGACTCAACAAAGAAACAATAGCTTCCACCAAGTCTCCCATCCTTAAGAACAGTGCCCCTCCAGCCCTTGTTCTGAAGCCAGACAATTAGATTCCTCCCTGTATGTCCCTAGAGCCTTTCAAGCTGCTGCCCCAGTGCTGGAGCTCAGAGAGAACAAATCCATTAGTGAGTAAGTCCGTGCACAGGCCTTTAAGAAGAACGCCTGAAACTGCAGCCACACTCGTTTGACTCAGCCATAATCTCCACTGGTTTTCACAGCCATAAGTTATGAGGACTTCTCTCCCCAGCACTGAAACCCTGGGCTGGGAGCCTGGTATGGGGCTAGGGCCCTTCACTCCCCTGTGGTGTACCTCCACAGCTGAGATATCCCTCCCGATTTTTAATGGTCTCATGTGGGTATGGGACCAGCCCATTCTGTGTATCTGCCTCTCTGACCCGTCTCAAGGTGGCTTCTTCTGTATGTCCTTAGTTGTAGGGCTTTTGTTCAGCTACACTTCAGGTGATTATCAATGATGATTGTTCTGTAGTTTAGTTGTAATTTTGATGTGGTTGTGAGAGAAGGTAAGCACAGTGTTTACTGGCTCTGCCACCTTGACCAGATCTATTCAGATACTTTATACCTCATATTTCACATTGCTTTTATAAATAGTTTTTTTTGTTTTGTTTTTGTTTTTTTGAGGGCAGTGTCACTGGCCCTCATATGTGGGACCGAACTGGGATATAAATAATATTTTAAAGTTACATTTCCAACTATTTGTTACTGGTGTAAGGAAATGCTATTTTATTTTTTGTATGTTGAATTCATATCCAGCAATCTGGCTAAACTTTTTACTAACTCTAATAACTTTTATAATGAAGAAACAGGTTTTGAGATATTAATTAATTATTCCAAATCATATACCTAATGAGTGCTACCTTTCTGTGGAGGAGTAGAGATAATGTCAAGGTGAGAATTTGCATAGTATTCAGTTCAAGGATTTGTTTCTACTTCTGTGAATCATTTCTATATAAGTCCTCAAGGATTTACTGAAAGGCTCCTATGGGCTCATCTAAGTGCTACAACATCTAAGGAGGAGGGTAAGAGGATAGACAAGAAAGCTAGAATCATCTAATCCCAGAGAAGAAAGTGATCTTGGAGTAAATCTAGCCCTACATTCTACCTTAAGCCTCACAGAAATTTATTCTGGCAGTGTCCCCTACAAAGCCATTTATTCATTCAACACATATTCTTTGAGCACTTATTAAATGACAGACTTCAAGGTGAATGTTGGGAGATAGCAGTGAGGAAAACCCTCAAGACTCTAACAGTTTAGTGACAGACTATAGGGAATAATCATACCATTCTGTAACTGTGGAAAGGCATAGTGCCATGAAGAGATGTAATGGAGCTCTGAGAGTATATAGGCTGGGGTGGGGCAACCTGAGTTCTTCAGGCGGTGGTAGACCATCCTTGGCCCTGAGGTGAGAAAGAGCCTAGACAGTGTGAAGAAGAAGTCCAGTGTTGCCAGAGCTGAATGAGAGGAGATTGCTATGAGCTGAGGGTGCGGCCTATACACAGTATTATGGGCCTTATTAAAGATTTTGGCCTTTATCCTAAAATCAATGAAACCATGAAAGGGTTGTAAGCCAGGGAGTGATGTGATCAGATTTGCATTTTAGGAAGATCACTCAGGAAGCTCACTCATCTACAGTATGGAGAATAATATGGACAGAGCATGAATGGATGAGGAAAGACTAGTTAGGGGGCAATTACAGTTTCTTGTGAGTAATAACAGAGGACTGGACTAGATGATGGCAGAGGTAAAACCACGCTGCAAACCCTCTTGGTGTTAATTCTATGTCAAGAGATGCACATGCATCATTTCATTTAACACTCACAGCATGGACCTATGAGATAATTGCTACTGTTCCCCCCGGTGGGTGATCGGAATGGTTAAGAAACTCATGCAAGTTTACACGGTTCATTAAGTGGTAGACCTGTTCAAAGCCTGCTAGCATAACTATTGACTACTGCGCCTTCCTCCTGTGGGTGAGGGTGGAGAAGGGTGAAGGATCACCCAGTAAGCCTCCCAGACAGAATTTGAAAACTCCTAGTAAAAGGGCCAGGTTGAAAGGAAATGATATGCGAGCTGTGAGCACTGGAGCAAAAAACTGGGAGATCTGATTTCAATCTCAAATCTGCCACTTAGATTCTTTTTCTGGAAGACACCATTTGTCTCTTCTAACTTTAAGACTCTAGGACTCTAGGGTGATTTCATTCAGCCCTCCCTAACTGAGAGGTCCACATCTGTGAATTCAAGCAAACATCGATTGAAAATATTCAGGAAAAAAAACAAAAACAACCCACAACCTCCAGAAAGCTGAACCCTAAACAGTACAATATAACTACTATTTACACAGCATTTACATTGTATTAGGCATTATAACTAAATCTAGATATGATACAGGAGGAAGTGCATAACTTACATAAAAATACTACACCATTTTATATTAGGGATTAAGCATCCTTGGAGTTTGGTATCAAGGAATCCTGGAATCAATCCCTCGCAGATACCAACGAACAACTATAACTTTGGAAACATCATTTTATCTCTCAGTATCTCTGTTTTCTCCTCATTGAGACAAGAATAATACCTCTCAACTAAGATGATACATATGAAAGTGTGTTGTAAACTTTAAAGAGATGTTCAGACATCAGCTCTTAATAGGATTACCTTCTCATGAGGCATTTGGGGCAATTCTCCAAGTCAGAATGTGTTTCTTCAAGTTGATCCGCGACTGGCTTCCATGTATCTTCCTTCCACTCTGGTCTGAGCTTTTGGACTCTAAACCTAATCATTCTGGTCCTCCTATTCTCTGAGAGAGCTTCAAGCAACATGAGCAGCTGCTCTGCTCCCTGCTGAGGCCTGTCTTCATGGCAGACATCAGCAGCTGCTTTAATCACACCTCAGCTGCATGGATTTTGCCCTTCAGCCTCTCTGGGGTACTCTGGATTGATAGTGGCCGGGTTAAAAGTGGCCCTCAGAGCCCAACACAAGGCTCTGGGTATTGCCTGACAAGCTCTAAGTACAGTGCACCCATTAATCCTTAATCCTTAATCCCAGTTCTCCATTACTTCCCTTGCAGCATGTAGCAGTTTAGCTTACACACTCGGCTGGCAGAAGGCTTCACATGTGCATTTGAGGAAACAATTCATTTTCACACAAACTCCTCCTACTTTCCCAAAAGGATGCTTGCTACCTATTCTTACAGGATTTAAAGAAATAAAATGTACAAAAAAATATAGGGCTTTTTAGGTGATCCAAATAAGTGATAATGAAAATATTCAAGTGAACCTTACTTATCCTTTCCTTCATTGCCAAAGTCATGTGGCTTAATTTCTTTTTTTTAAATTTCTTGTAATTTGGGGAAGAGAATTTTACTTGAAATTTGACAGGTTTGAATAGAAAGATAAATTTGGGGCCAGGGTGTAGGAATGAAGAACGATGGTAAAAGTTTCAGTTGACTTTTATGGGTAGTAGAAAAAAGTTTATTGAAAAGACATGATGCTGTTTTCCAATATCACCTCAAAAATGAGTTCCAATGCTTTGAAACTTCAAACTTAATGCCAAGAGTCCTTGATAAAATGAATGTGTTGTCTAAGTAAGGTGAAAAATAAAAAGTGAGAGAACTCATACCCTTGTCTCTATCATAGAATTCCTTCTTTTCAACCTGAATTTGAGAAAGAACACTTATTATGTCTAAGGTGGGAATACTTCAGGTGGGTTATTTTTTTTTAATCACTGATGCCACAAATTTACTAACTAGAAACCAAGATATTTGATTAAATTTTAGCCCAATGGAGTGCTTAGGTAGTTATAGATGAGGTGTACATAAAACCAACTGTAGTAGCCAGATACTTTTCACTATAACAAAAAACCCAGATATGAGTAATGAACAATTCCCTTTTGCTTCATTTCCCAACATGCTGTCTTCACATTGGTAGATTTTGTGTGTGCTTTCTTTTCTCCATTGGCAATATTATGACATTTTCTTTTCCACATGTTCAAGATTTAATAACTTCAAGCACAATCAACATGCCACTTCTGAGAACTCAGGCTCTATTTCATATGCTTCTGACCTACTGAATAGACTTCTTGGAGGAGATGCCAAAATGTGTGATGCTGACTCAATTGAAATAAAACAAGATGCTCAGAAAAATTATTTTTGCGTAAACTAGTCCTTCCAGTCTTAGCAATTACAGTTGATTGCCACTGCCTTTGAAATTGAACTGGGGCAGGTTGGGGGCCTTGCCCCTTAAAAGTGGTCTTCCCTGGACATTCCCAGAAAGGTTTTCACCAGGGAAAGAAAGGTAAAGCTGGATTTCAGATGGCCCCATTTCATACAAGGACGTGTCCTCACCAATATCTGGGTATTGGGACTCAGGCTGCATTTTCCCATAGAAGTATTTGGGCTAAATATCTAGGCCTTTAGATAATTATTCAATTCACTAAATATTTACTGAGAATATATCATGGTCATCTTTCAAAGTCCATGGACTATAATGCATCTCAACTAGAACTGGGAGGGGTTTCAGAAGCTGCTGTTTCTGAGTCTACACAGCTAATAGTTTGCCAAGTCTCCCAGGGGTCCAAGTGGTATTTGAAGAATGTTCCCCTTAAATCTTCACTTTTCTAAGCTAAACATACAAAGGTAGACTGTAGGGCAGTTGTTTCAGACCCTTCTCTAGGTAGGGATGTCAGTCCTGAAATGTAAGGGTTGGAATTTATCATAAAGCTTGAAATGCCCTGTCCTAATACAGAGAACACCTGGCCATTAGCTCTATTTCTCCTAGGACTCTGTTCTAAAAAGACAGCCTAGAGATGTATTTGCTTTGGAAAGTCACATCAGACTAAGGGGTCACATTCAGTTGGGCAACCCTCACTTAGGTTCAAATTAAAAGCAAAATATCTGAAATGGCCCCCCAACACCCTCAATATTTACCTGTAGGAAGGAGAACTCATAATGTGAAAATGGGAAAGGGAGGAAGGGAACAAACATTGGAAGTCTGCTTATATGCCGGCAATCGTGCTAAATGCTTTACAAACCTAACCTTTTCTTACTCTCATAAGGACCTCAAAAAGCAAATATCCTCTTAGTTCCTGTGTGTATTTGCTTGGTAAGAGCTTGGTTGCAAATAACAGACAAACTGACCAACAAAGACTTAATATACAGGGATCTGATTGTCTTGCAACTTATTGCAAGTCTGGGGATGGGCAGCCCAAGGGTTGCTGGGGATCTTATAAGGCCATCAAAGACCAGCGTTTTCCATCTTTCCATTCAGCCATCCTAAAGGCCTTCCTCCTCACGCTTGTCACCTCATGATTATAGGATGGACTGCTGTCCCTGAGGCATGAGTTCTAGGCCCAAGTTCTAGGGGGAAGAGGAGAAACAGCCAAAGGAGAAGTTCATGCCAGCCCATGCTCTCCTTTAAGAAACTACCTTCCTATCTGCTGTACTCAGTCATTTCTACTCATAGCTTATGGGCCAGAACTGTGTCAAATGGGAGAGTGGGAAGATGAAATTTGTATGTGGGCACATTTCATCTCCAAACAAAATCAGGATTTTATTGGTAAAGATAAATGCAAAATGAATGTGGTATAAGCAACAACAGTCTGCCACTTTGTGTTACAAATGAGTAATCAAGACAAGAGACATAAGGCAACTGCCCATGTGCACACAGCTAAGAAATGGCTGAGCTGAGATTTATCATTATTATTATTATAAGTTACAGATGTACAAAACAATGCAATAGTTATCCTTTTCACCCCTTACAAAGTGACTCCCCCCTCCCCCACCCATTGCCCCCCACTCTTGATATCATACATATCTATTACAATTCCATTGACTCCATTCCCACACTATACTCCACATCCCATGACTCTATATGTGTTAAATTATAGTTAACATCTAATATGATTCAGCGGCAGCTTCAGATGTACAGTGCAGTGGTCAGGTCTCTACACCGTCCATGAAGTGGTCTCCCTGACAAGACATGAGTCCATCTGGTCCCCTAAAAAATATTTTCAACCTTATTGATTATATTCCCCAAACTGTCTCTTCTGTCCCTGTGGCAATATTGTAGTTACCAGTTTATGTTGCCTCGTCCCTTCCCCTTCTCCCTCATGCCCACCCCCATCCCATCTAGCCCTCATCAGTTTTTCCTTTGTGTCTCTAAGACTATTTCTGTTTACATTGCTCGTTTATTCAGTTCTTCAGATTTCACATATAAGTGAGATCATACGGTACTTGTTTTTCTCTGACTGACTTATTTCACTTAGCATAATGTTCTCTAGGTCCATCCATATAGTTGCAAATGGTACGATTTCTTTCTTCTTTGTAGCTGCATAATACTCCATTGTGTAAATATACCACAGTTTCTTAATCCAGCCGTCTACCGCTGGGCATTTTGATTGTTTCCAAGTCTTGTCTATTGTAAATAGCGCTGCAATGAACATAGGCGTGCATATATTTTTTCGAACTAGTGTCTTGGGTTTTTCAGGGTAAATACCTAGGAGTGGAATTGCGGGTCATAAGGTAGTTCCATTTCCAGTTTTTTGAGATACCTCCATACTGATTTCCATAGTGGCTGCACCAGTCTGCAATCCCACCAACAGTGCAGCAGGGTTCCTTTTTCCCCACAACCCTGCCAGCACTTGTTGTTTGTTGATTTATTGATGATAGCCATTCTGACTGGAGTGAGGTGGTATCTCATTGTGGTTTTTATTTGCATTTCCCTAGTGATCAGTGAGGTTGAACATTTTTTCATATGGCTGTTGGCCATCTGTATGTCCTCTTTAGAGAAATGTTGCTTCATATCCTCTGCCTTTTAATTGGCTTGTTTGTTTTTTGGGGGATGAGATTTAAAGCTTGGCCCCTCCAGGTCTAGAGCCTTTGCTCTTTCTATGGTGCCATGTAGCCTTTGAACATCGCACAACCACATCTCCCTTCCAAACACTGCCAGGAAGCAGGAATTTTCTTACTGAAAGTCATTTTACAGATAGGGACATGGAGGCACAGAGAGGTTAAGTGACTTCATTAACAGAGGATTTACACCTAAGCTGTCATTACAAGAAGAAAATGCATTAATAGTAGCGTTAGTCTGAAAATTTGAGAGAGAGAGAGAGAGAGAGAGAGAGAGAGAGAGAGAGAGAACGAGAACCCAAAAGAAAAGGAAACAAATATGAATTAACATGAGCTGAGAGATCCTGAGACTTGTCAAAAAGGATAGATACAAGGATAATGATTAATACATAAAAATATATGTAGTCCATTATTGAAACCCTGTGAATGTCTTCAGAGTTCTTCAGATTGTGCATATGACATTATTCTGCAGAAACTCATTTTGTCTTTGACTTTAATGTTTTCAATGGAATAATCCTTACAGATTTGGTTTATAGCAGAAATACCAAAAGCTGAGTGGAGCTCACTGATCAAATTGCCCTCCAAAGTGGTGCCTAGGCAGAGACAAGCGACCCTAATAATAACAGGCTTTTCTTTAGTGCTTAAAAAGGACCAGGCACTGTGATAAATGCTTCACATTTGTCATCTCATTTAATCCTTACTCATCTCTGGGGAGAGGTTTCTTTTGTTCCTTACATTTTAAATGAGAACGCTGAGGCTCAGTGAAGTGAAATGACTGGCCCCCAAACACACTTCTATGTAAGGGGCAGAGCTGAGACTGTAATCCAGGTCCTTCTAAATCCACCATTAATGGCCCTGTCTGTGTGTGGGGGCTGGTGGGGGCAAAATGGAAATCCAGCCAAGGACCAGAGACTTGCAAGTAGGCAACCCCCAAATGCACTCGTGTAGCTGAATGATTAAAGTTAAGCAAGGATATTACATTCATCTCTTCTCATTTATATTTTGTTAAATCAGCCCAACATTTCAGTCTGTTGAGATATTTTTAGAACTAGAAAGCCAGTATAATTCTGAAAATTAAACTACTTTAATGCTATTGCACTTCCCTACATCTGGCAGACAGTACATAACTTTAGGTAAAGTTAAAAGCCAATGAAAGTTTTAAAAAAATTTATTTTAGTTGGGCAGTAAAGTTGCTTTCTTCTAGTTGTTCACAAGTGAAACATGCTGTTCTGATTTCTGAAGACCAAGAGGCCTGGAAAGAAATTTATGACTTCAAAACAAAATTTAAGGTTGAGGGATTTAGCTGTTTGCAAGGAACACAGAGTCTGTGAGAAAGGAAAGGCTGTTCAAAATGTCCTGGCCTGAAGTGCCAAGATTTTTTACAAAAGTCCCCAAAGAAGCTCTTAGGAATCTGAAAAGGTAAAAATGGGGAGAGAGCATTTTTAAAACATCTTCCCACTAGGAGCTGATGCTTCCGAGCCCATGTATTTTCCCACACAAGTGTGCTCAGCCGTTATGTTAGCCAGGCATTTCCTGCGCGCCGCTGCAGGTTTTGTTACTCTTTTTTTTCCTTCTCATGGAATTCTCCAAGATTTGTAGCCTACAGTTTCTGCCACATTTTCTCTTAGTTCTTAGTCACACTGCCATCTATGGAAATCCTTATCATGTAGCTAACTCCCTGGCTAGGACATCTTAATAGTAGGTGTTTGGTGTATTGTGGTCTTTATAAGCTAAGTAACCCTAAAGATGGAACAGCAATAGCAACAGGTAAGTGTGTGTGTGTGTGTGTCTGTGTGTGTATGTCTGTGTGTGTGTGTATGTGTTTAGATAGCCTTTATTGCTGCTAGAACACATTTTACGAATTTAAACTCAAGATTTAATCCACTTCAATAGTTCTTGGATAGTAAAGTGAATTTTAACTCTTTAGAAAGGAATCTCCACTTATTGCCTATAAGTAAAATTGCAAGGCATGATGGAAGATTTTTTTCCATAATCAAGGATTTCAAATCCTCTCCATATTTGAACACCTTCTTTGCTGAGGGAGCAATAGCACAGGGTTATAAAGAATTATTCAGACACAAAATTAGTGTATCTTAAATAAACAGAAATAAAATGAGCATGTCACAAAGTGGCCTATTAGCAGATGCTCTTGTCTTGTGAGGGCAGGGGGGCCAACGTGAAACCCTTTGGCTATCATACATTAATGCAATGCATTATGCTGTTCAGAGAACTTGCACATTTTTTGTCCTTGTGCAATCTAATTCCTCTTACCAGAAACCTGAATCTCCAAAGGGCAAGTCATTTGCTTGAGAATACACAATTAACACCACTCTCCATTTAAAAACTCTCATTGGCTCCCATTATTCAAGTCTAAACTCCTTAGAAAAGAATTTAAGGTTTAACAAGCATTTATATAGTCAGGTAGATGTGGTTAGGCACAATGAGGAGCAAAGGTGAACAAAACATGTTCTTAGAGAACTGTAATGTAAGTGAAGGAATCTTTCATCATACAAATAACTGTCTTCAGTTCAGGTTGCTATAACAAAGTACCACAGACTGGATGGCTTAAACAACAGACATTTATTGCTCACAGTTCTGGAGGCTGGAAGTCCAAGATCAAGGTGCCAATAGATTTAGTTCCTGGTGAAATCCTGCTTCCTGGCTTGTAGCTGTGCACTCACATGGCCTTTCCTCGGTGCCTGCATGTAAAGAGAAAGTGAAATCTCTCTCTTCCTCTTCTTAAAAGGGCACTAATACCATCTTGAGGGTCCTACTCTATGATGTCATCTAAACCTAAGCAACTCTCAAAGGCCACAACTCCAAATACCATCACATTGAGGATTAGGGATTCAACATATGAATTTTCAGGGGACACAAATATTCAGTGCATAACAATAAGCAAGTGAGAGGGGAAGGATGGTCTGGGATTGGGCAGCATGAGGGTGGAACTGGCTTTGAAGACACATTCTTCCCAGTAGTCTCTCCCTCACTCACTTGTTCTTGGGTGCATAAATAACATCTTCCTGCAACAATTGATGCATCAGAGAAAGAAAAAGTCAGAGAAAATGTTTCATCATTTAGGTAGGAGGACACGTTTGTGATCATCTATCAGACTTCCTTTTTTTTTATTCAACTTAAGTTTATTGAGGTGACAATTGTTAGTAAAGTTACATAGGTTTCAGGTGTGCAATTCTGTAATATATCATCTATATATCACATTGTATGTTCATCACAAAGTCAGTTCTCCTTTCAATCAAAAATTTAAAAAGGGGTAGAGTTGTGGGTGAGGCCAGGGTGGGAGGCAGCAGGATGAAGAGGGGCTGGCAGGGAAGACCAACACAAAGTCATTATCAATGGCCCTAGAATATATTTCCCACATTTCTTTCAGCAAAGATGGTCTGTTTGTACATTTTTACTGATATTTTGGACCCAAATATGTATTTTTTTCCTAAGATGTCTGAAATCTTGAGAGCCTCTCCATGGCCAGTGGGACAGTTAACATATAAGTGAAATTGACCTCCCCAGACATGATAAGAAATCTTTTATATAATCAGTCCCAGGTTCTATGACTCGAGGTTGACTTTGGCCTGGTTGCTGTTGGCCTGAGGATTAATGTACATATTTACTTTGCTACAAGAGTAATTAACTCCGGGAGCACTTCACCTGAGTGTAGTCCTGAAGTGGGCAATTTTCTGTGCTCAGGATAAAACAGACTGAGAGAACAGCCCCAGCAGCCTGGAGCCCAGCCAGATAAGCACCCTCTGGGTACACCTGATGCCAAACTTTGGCGTGGGCATCCTTTGCCCATTGTGCTTCAGAAGCTTGAAGAGTTGCAAAATGACTTTGAAATAATTAAATCGCTTCATACAATTTTTTCTTAGAAATAAAATGCTGAGAAATTGTTTGTATAGTTTGGTCAAGTCAGAGTGACAAGCCTCCCTTCCTCTCTTCTTTCCTCCTTCTCTTCCTCCCTTCTACTTTGATTGAATACCTACCATGTTCTGGCATTGCCCTAAGCACAGGAGTACATAAATGACTGTTATATGGTATGGCACCTATCTTCTTTCATCCTACAAATATCCATTGTGTGTGCCAGGCACTGTGACTGCATTAAACAGGAAACACAGATTATGCATTGTCAGTATATAGTCTAGTAAGAATGATGTTGAATGGTAATGAGAAGAGTTGCAAAGGCATGAGTAAAAGAATAGAGTTCCAAGAGGGTGTATAACAGGGGGACTGAATTGAGTTTATGGGATCAAACAATTTGTGATTTAGGGGATGAGCATGCAGCAAGTACTTAAAACAACCTTTTAACTAAGGTCTGTTTTCAGTTTATATTCTATCTTCCTGAAATTAAGACTATCATATTAATGATTAAAAAATCTGTTCAATCAGATCATTTTGATTATGTGAGTAGAGCAATCAGTCTGATAAATGAATTAGTTTTTCAAGATTTAGGTAGACTTAGTGTTGGGATGATTGACCTTTTGAATTATGTCTATTTAAAACTGATTTAAACTTCCTAAGTTCCTATAGCAATTGTGGTCAGCAGAATTCTAAGATGGCCCCAAATATTCCTACCCTCCTCTACCCCAGTATTTACCTTCTTCCAGTTATTCAATCAAACACTGAGCTAGGTACTCCTGTGATAGGATTTCGCAGATATAATTAAGGTGTCAGACCAATTGACTTTAAGATAAGGAGATTATCCTGGGGCAGAGGGTTGATCTAACCAGGTGAGTCTTTACAACAAACTAGGCTCTTCCTGGTGAGAGAGAGTCAAAGAGTGAGATAGAGTCAACACAAGCTGACTTTGAAGATGGAGGGAGCCATGTAGCAAGGAACGCAAGTGGCCTTTAGGAGGTGAGAGCAGCCATCAAGGAAATGGGGACTTTAGTCCTACAACCATAAGGAACTAAATACTGCCACATGATTTTAGAAGATGACACTGATAAAGAAGAGACAATACTCCATAACTCATTTTATGAGGCCAACATTACTCTGATACCAAAACCTGGTAAGGAGAATACACAAAAAAGAAAATTATAGGCCAATAGATCTGATAAATACAGATGCAAAAACCCTAAACAAAATTCTAGCAAATCAAATGCAACAATGCATTAAAAACATTATGCATCATGACTAAGTGGGGTTCATCCTAGCGGCACAAGAATGGTTCAACATACACAAATCGATCAATGTGATGCACCACATAAATAAAACAAAGCACAAAATCATATGATTATATCAATAGATGCAGGAAAAGTGTTTGACAAGATACGACATCCATTTATGATTAAAACACTTTATAAAATGTGTATAAGAAAGAAAATACCTTAACACAATACAGGCCAGATATGAAACCCTCAGCTAATATCATATTAAAGGTGAAAAACTGAAGCGTTTTACTCCACGTTCAGGAATATGACAGGGCTCTCCCCTATCACCTCTGCTTTTTAACATAGTATTGGAAGTCCTAGCCAGAGCAATCAGGCATGAGAAAGAAATAAAAGGCATCCAAATTTGGAATGAAGAAGTTAAATTGTCACTTTTTGCAGATGCCATGATACTATTAATATATAAAGAAAATCCTAAAGACTCCAGCAAATAGCTATTAGAAACAATAAACAAATACAGTGAAGTTGCCAGCTACAAAATCAACATACAAAAGTCCATTGCATTCTTATATGCTTAGATAAAGAAATAAAAAATACAATTCCTTTTGCAATTGCAACAACAACAACAAAAATACTTAGGAATAAACTTAACCAAGGATGTGAAAGACCTACATACTGAAAACTATAAGACATTTTTAAAAGAAATTGAAGAAGACACAAAGAAATGGA
This sequence comes from Aselliscus stoliczkanus, assembly GCA_033961575.1. NCBI lineage: Eukaryota > Metazoa > Chordata > Mammalia > Chiroptera > Hipposideridae > Aselliscus > Aselliscus stoliczkanus. The sequence continues at coordinate 35,520,049 of CM066731.1, forward strand.
AAGACATTCTGTGTTCATGGATTGGAAGAATCAATATAGTTAAAATGGCCATATTACCCAAAGCAATATACAGATTTAATGCAATCTTCACCAAAACCCCAGTGGCATTTTTTTAAAGAAATAGGACAAAAAATTCATCAGGTTTGTATGAAACCACAAAAGACCCTGAATAGCCAAAGCAATCCTAAGAGAAAACAAAAATGCTGGAGGTATCACACTCCCTGACCTCAACTTGTACTGTAAGGCAACAATAATCAAAACAGTATGGTATTGGCAGAAAAACAGACTCATAGACCCATGGAATAGAATTGAGAACCCAGAAATAAACCCACATAAATATGGACAGATAATTTTTGACAAAGGAGCCAAAAACGTACAATGGAGAAAAGACAGCCTCTTCAATAAATGGTACTGGGAGAATTAGAATTCACATGCAAAAGAATGAAACTAGACTGCTATCTGTCACTGTGTGCCAAAAGTAACTCAAAATGGATCAAAGACCTAAACGTAAGACCTACAACAATAATCTACATGAAGAAAGCGTAGGTACTAAACTTATGGACCCTGGGTTCAAAGAGGATTTTATGAATTTGACCTCAAAGGCAAGGAAAGTAAAAGCTAATATAAATGAATGGGACTACATCAAACTAAAAAGCTTCTATAGAACAAAAGAAACCATTAACAAAATAAAGAGGCATTCAACAAAATGGGAGAAGGTTTTTGCAAATAACACCTCTGATAAGGGGCTAATATCCAAAATATACAAGGAACTCATACAGCTGAATAATATAAAGGCAAACAATCCAATTAAAAAATGGGCAGAGGACCTGAATAGACATTTCTGCAAAGAGGCCATACAAATGGCCAATAGACATGGAAAAATGCTCAACATCACTAATCATCAGAGAAATGCAAATAAAAACCACAATGAGATATCACCTCATACCAGTTAGAATGGCTATCATCAACAAGATAGATAATAATAAGTGTTGGAGAAGCTGTGGAGAAAAAGAAACTCTAATACACTGCTGGTGGGAATGTAGATTGGTGCAGCCACTAAGGAAGGCATTATGGAAGTTCCTCAAAAAACTAAGAATATAATTACCATATGATCCAGCAATCCCTCTCTTGGGTATATACCTCAAAAACCTGAAAACATTTTTCCATAAATATATGTGTGCTCTGATGTTGATTGCAGCTTTATTTATGGTGCCCAAGACATGGAAACAACCAAAATGTCCTTTGATAGATGATTGGATAAAGAAGATATGGTATATATACACAATGGAATACTATTCTGCCATTAGAAAAGATGAAATAGAGCCATTTGAGACAACATGGATGGATCTTGAGATTATTATGCTAAGTGAAATAAGTTACACAGAAAAAGTCAAGAACCATATGATTTCACTGATGTGTGGTATATACAACTGAAAACAACAAAGGAACAAAACAAACAAATGAAGAAACAAAAACTCATAGACATAGACAATAGTTCAGTGGTTACCAGAGGGTAAGGGGTGGGGAGAAGGGTGGTAGAAGAGGGTAAATGGGATCAACTATATGGTGATGGAAGGAGAACTGACTCTGGGTGGTGAACACACAATGTGATACATAAATGATGTATTACAGAATTATACACTTGAAACCTATGTAACTTTACTAACAATTGTCACCCCAATAAACTTTAATTAAAAAAAGGAGAAGATGACACTGAGCTTCCAATGATAACGAAGTATTGCTGACACCTTTCAGCCTTGTGAAATCCTGAGTGGAGAATCATGCCATGCTGTGCACAGTCTTCTGACCTAGCACTGTGACCTAACAGATAGGTGCTATTTTAAGCCATTAAGTTTGTGGTAATTTGCTACACAGCAATAGAAAACTAATACAACAACTATTCTGTTTCCCTGCTCAGTACCTTTTCCTTCAACTCCTTCTAATAATAGACTCAATTTTTCTTCACAAAAAACAATAGAACATATGACCACACCAGCAATTATCATAACACTTGCCTTTGGGCATGGTGATTGGCTCTAGTGTTGGGCATGTGACTAAAGCTGTGCAACCAATGCCTTTACCTGTGAACTTTCAAACTTGAACTTTAGGAAGAGAGCTAATTTTTCTCTCTAGTCCTAAGCTATAGGAATGTGACCCCAGAGCTATCTACAGGTACGTCTTTCATTATACGGTGTTTGAGTCCTTGAATCCACTGTCCTTTGGCAACCTGACCGAGGCCCTTCTAGCAGTGTGGTTACATTAAATAAGCCAAGGCTCTCCCTTTCCAGTTAAGCTAAATTATGTTCAGCTTAGGTCACTGGTGACCAGAGTCCTGAACAATACAACTAGAGAGAAATAAAGAACCGTTATCTAGAAGTCACAAATTCTGTTTATGAGACAATATCAAAACATGGACGGGCCAGCCGAGTGGTGTGGTGGTTAGGCGCTGGTTTCAGAAGCCAGTGGCCCCGGTTCGGGTCCCACATATGAGGGCCAGTGACACTGCCCTCAAAAAAACAAAACAAAACATGGAAGTACCTCTTTGCACATAACCTGGTTTTTGTTTTCTTTTAATCGGTGCTGAAGACATCAAATAATAGTAAAAATAAATGCTAACTTTATCATCATATTGTTGGAGCTGCAAAGAACTTTAGATGTCATCTGGTCAAGGTTCCTCATTTTTCTACATGCAGAAGCTTGGGCTCAGAGAGTAGGAGCAGCTAATTAGGGACCAAACTGGTTATTCTAGAATCATTGGATAAAGCTAACCCAGGTTGAATAAAAAATTATGCTGCTAGTATCTAATTAATTTTTATCTTTCACTTTCCATGATTACTTGGCTAGTTCTGCCACCATCTCAGTGTGTGTTTCTCAAGTTTTCTAAAATTGTGCCTACTGAGAACTGTGACTTTCATTATCCCTATGGTATATTTTCAAGCAATGTGTGTGTGTGTGTGTGTGTGTGTGTGTGTGTGTGTGTGTGTGTGTGTGTATTTCAGTGAAGAATCCAAGACTCTATATGCAGCTTATGGACATAAAAGTCACTTCAGTAGAACTTATGCTGCTAGTACAACCTTGCCTCCTCTTAGAGTTCCTACTCTGTTTTAACCTCCAGTTTCTCGACTATTTCTGTAGTGTTTTCCCCTGATCAACCTGTCCTCTTTGAAATATGAACTCATAAGAAACAAATACTTCACTTCTATTGGGAGCAATTACATTTTAATTGGGGTCTTTAGTTCCTTAAATGACGAGGATTAATTTTCAAAGAAGTTTCAGGCATTGTGGCAGTCAATAGGGGAGATATTTTGAGCCAGGAACTCCTGACTTGTTCTCTTCAAACCATACCACACCTGGATGATAAAACAGCCTTAAGTGGCACCTACCAAAAACCTCATGCTCTTCTTCTCCCAGGCTGACATTAAATCCAGAGCCCGGGTATCATTTGCTTGCCCTGTAGAAGGTTAGCTCCACTTGAATGACCTCTGCTCATGTTGTTATTTATCTTTTCCCCAAAGACAAGCTTCTTCTCCTGGATACCCGACTTCTGTCATTAGCTCTAATACTGAGGCTCAAAATCTCAGTCACTTCTAGCCAGCCCCTTGGTTTATTCACTGTCGCCCAATACCATTCAGACACCTCTGCCTATTTCTGTACTCCGGAAATGTCTTTCATCTGGAATGTTGTTACACTCACTTATCCAGCACCCAAGGCACAACAAATAGTAGCCGTAGATCTTCTGAGCCTACAGAGGACCTATGTCTATGCCAGTGGTCTCCAAAGTGGGGTTTCTATAGCAATCCTTTTGGGTGCAACAAGAAAGTTGTGACACTTTTGCTCATAAAATTTCAACCATTTCATACTTCCATTTTTGTATGTATTTTTAAATGAAACTAATATATTCATTTAGAAGTACATGACCAACTTCCATCAGTTCTAAATTCTAAGACACACATTGTTTCACATCTTAAGATCTCTCATATTGTGATGCATTTTACAATTGATGCTTAAAGAAAGCCTTATGTCCCAAAATAATTGGCAGTAATATTTTTCTTTCTTCATTCAACATAAAATAATGATGTAATATACAATTGATAAATTGAGAGAGTCTTCAGAACACTGATAATAAGAATGTTTAAGGAACTTAGTTAGGACATAAAGAAGGATAGGGAAATCATAAAAAACAACCTGTTAGAACTAAAGGATACAACAACTGAAATGAAGAACACACTTGAAGGAATCACCAGTAGATTATATGAAGCAGAGGATTGCATCAGGGATTTAGAAGACAAAATAGCAGAAATCACCCAGTTAGAACAACAACAACAAAAAGAATAAAAAACAATGAAAATAGTTTAAGAGACCTCTGGGACAATATCAAACACAACAATATTGGCATCATAAAAGTACCAGAAGGACAAAAGGAGAAGCAAGGGATCGAGAATGTATTTGAAGAAATAATGACGAAAACTACCCTACCCTGGTGAAGGAAATCAACATACAAGCCCAGGAAGTGCAGAGAGTTCCATACAAGCTGAACCCAAACAGGTCCACTCCAAGACACATCATAGTTAATATGGCAAAGGTTAAAGACAAAGACAGAATCCTCAAAGCAGCAAGAGAAAGATAACAGGTTACATACAAAGAACTTCTACAAGACTAACAGCTGACTTTTCTACAGAAACTCTGCAGGCCAGAAGAGAGTGGCAGGAAATATTCAAAGTGATGCAAAATAAAGACCTATAACCAAGATTGCTCTACCCAGCACAGCTATCACTTAAAATTGAAGGGGAGATAAAGAGCTTCTCAGAAAAGAATAAGCTTAAGGAATTCATTACCACCAAACCAGCATTGTAGGAAATGTTAAAAGGGCTTTTATAGGACCAGCTGAGTGCGCATTGGTTAAGAGCTGGTTTGGGGATGCCAGCAGCCCCAGTTTGGATCAACATATCAGGGCCAGTGACACTGCCCTCTACAGCTAACAACAGCTCCACCTGGAGCTGGGCTGTGCCATCCCCGGCGACAGTGTAGGTTGCAGCCCTTGCTGCAGTGGGCTACCATAAGCTACAGTGAGTGGCCAGAAGCCAGCGTGAGCGGCTGGCAGCCAGTGTGAGCTGCCAATAGCCATGGTGAGCGACCATCCAGAGGCTGGCGACCGATCTGCCTCATCTGGGAAAAACGCAACGACGACACCAACATGGGCCAGTGAAGCAACGCCCTCCACAACTAGACTGAAGAACAAAAAGACAGCAACTTGTCTGTTCCCCTTCCCCGATTCCCCAATGCTGTTCCCCTCCCCCAATTCCCCAATAAAATCTTTTTTTTAAAAAAGCGCTTTTATAAACAGAAGACAGGGGGAAACAAACTAACCCAGGAAGACCAGAAATACAAATAACAAAATGGCAATAAATATGCACCTATCAATAATCACTTTAAATGTAAATGGGCTAAATGCTCCAATCAAAAGATATAGAGACCTCGTGGATAAGAAAACAGGACCCATGAGTATGCTGTTTACAAGAGACTCATCTCAGAAAAAAAAAACACACAGACTGAAAGTAAAGGGATAGAATACGATATTTCATGCAAATGGAAATGAGAAAGAAGCTGGAGTAGGAATACTTATTTTGGACAAAATAGACTTTAAAATGAAGACTACAATAAAAGAAAAGAAGGGCACTACAAAATAATAAAGGGATCGATTCAAAAAGAGGACATAACCCTAGTAAATAGCTATGCACCCAACATAGGAGCTTCTAAATACATAAAACAGATTTTGACAGACATAAAGACAGAGATCAACAGTAACACTATTGTAGTACGGGACTTCAACACCCCTCTGTCACCAAAGGACAGATCCTTCAGACAAAAAATCAATACAGAAACAGTGGCCTTAAATGACACTTTAGACCAGCTGGATTTCATTGATATTTTTAGATGCATTTCACCCCAAAAATATACATATTTCTCAAGAGCACATGGAACGTTTTCCAAGATAGACCACATGTTAGGCCACAAAACAAGTCTCAACTAATTTAAAATGATTGAAATCATATCAAGCATTTTCTCCCACCACAATGCTATGAAACTAGAAATCAATTATAAGAAATCTGGAAAGCACACAAATAAACACATGGAGGCTGAATAACATGCTACTAAATAGCAAGTGGGTCAAAAATTAGATCAAGGAAGAAATCGAAAGATACTTTGAGACAAACGAAAATGAAAACACAACTACCCAAAATCTATGGGATGCAGCGAAAGCAGTCCTATGCATAGTAATGCTGGCCTATCTAAAGAAACAAGAACAATCTCAAATCAACAAACTGTCTTTATACCTAAGTGACCTGGAAAAGAAACAGCAAAACAAGGCCAAAGGGAGTACAAGGGAGGAAATAATAAAGACGAGAGCAGAAATAAATGAAACAGAGACAAAAAAAAAACCAAAAAAAACAAAAAACAAAAAAACAAAACAACAACAACAATCCAAAAGACCAATGAAACCAAGAGCTTGTTTTTTAAAAAGATAAACCAAACTGACAAACCCTTAGCCAGACTCACTAAGAAAAAGAGAGGACCCAAATTAATAAAATCAGAAATGAAAGAGGAAAAGTGACAACAGATACCACAGAAATACAGAAAATTTTAAGAAACTACAATCAACTATATGCCAACAAATTGACAATCTGGAAGAAACGGATAAATTTCTAGAAGCATACAATCTTTCAAGACTGAATCAAGAAGAAACAGAAACTCTGAACAGACTGATTACTACCAAATAAATTGAATCAGTAATCAGCAAGCTTCCAAAAAACAAAAGTCCTGGACCAGATGGCTTCACAGGTGAATTTTACAAAATATTCAAAAAAGAATTGATATCTATTCTCCTCAGACTATTCCAAAAACTACAGAAGGAGGGAAGGCTCCCAAGCACATTTTATGAGTCTACTATTACTCTGATCTCAATCAGACAAAGATACTACAAAAAAAGAAAACTACAGCCAATATCCCTAATGAACATAGTCGCAAAAACCCTCAACAAAATACTAACAAACCTAATTCAGCATCACATTAAAAAGATCATATACCACAATCAAGTGGGATGCAAGGTACGCAGTTCAATATTCGCAAATCAATTAACGTAATACACCACATCAAAAAAATGAAAAATAAAAATCATATGATCATATCAATAGATGCAGAAAATGCATTTGACAAAATACAGCAGTCATTTATGATAAAAACTCTTAGCAAAGTGGGAATAGTGGGATCATATCTCAACATAATCAAGGCCATATATGATAAGCCCACAGCAAACATCGTACTCAATGGGGAAAGGCTCAAAGCTTTCCCCTTAAGATCAGGAACAAGACAAGGCTGCCCGCTTTCACCACTTCTATTCAACATAGTTCTGGAAGTGCTAGCCACGGCAATCAGACAAGAAAATGAAATGAGGCATCCAAATTGGAAAGGAGGAAGTAAAATTGTCATTATATGCAGATGACATAATACTATATATAGAGAATCCCAAAGACTCCACCAAAAAACTGTTAGAACTGATAAATGAATTTAGTAAGGTAGCAGGATACAAAATTAATATTCAGAAATCAGCTGCATTTGTATACTCCAATGATAAACCATTTATAATTGCTTCAAAAACATTAAAATACTTCGGAATAAATTTAACCAAAAAAGTAAAAGATCTGTATTCAGAAAATTATAAGACACTGAACAGAGAAATCAAAGGAGATACAAATAAATGGAAATACATACCATTTCCTGGATAGGAAGAATTAATATAGTTAAAATGTCCATACTACCTAAGGCAATATAGAGATTTAATGCAATTCCTATCAAACTACCAAGGACATTTTTCTCAGAAATAGAACATATAACCTTAAAATTTATATGGAACAATAAAAGACCCCAAATAGTCATGGCAATCTTGAGAAATAAGAACAAAGTGGGAGGAATCACACTACCCAACATCAAATCATACTACAAGGCTATAGTAATGAAAACAGTATGATACTGACATAAAAACAGACACATAGACCAATGGAACAGAAGAGCAAGCACAGAAATAAACCCATCCATATATGGTCACTTAATCTATGACAATGGAAGCAAGAATTTACATTGGAGTAAAGATGGTCTATTTAATAAATGGTGCCAGGAAAATTGGACTGACGTGCAAAAAAATGAAAATGGACCACCTACTTACACCATATATGAGAACAAATTCAAAATGGATTAAAGATTTAAATGTAAGACCTGAAACCATACAACTCCTAGAAGAAAATATAGGGAGTAAATTTGCAGACATTACCCTGAGTAATATTTTTACTGATATATCCCCTCAGGCAAGGGAAATAAAACAAAAAAATAAACATATGGGGTTACATCAAACTTAAAATTTTCTTCACAGCAAAGGAAATCATCAATGAAACAAAAAGGCAGCCTACTGAATGGGAGAAGATATTTGCCAACGATATATCTGATAAGGGGTTAATATCCAAAATTTATAAAACACTCATTCAACTCAACACGAAAAATACAAACATCCCAATTAAAAAATGGGCAGAGGATATGAAGAGGCATTTCTCTAAAGACATACAGATGGCCAACAGGCATATGGAATAAATGTTCAACCTCACTAATCATTAGAGAAATGCAAATGAAACTAATGATGAGATACCACCTCACTCCAGTCAGAATAGCTACCATCAATAAATCAACAAACAACAAGTGCTGGTGAGGTTGTGGAGAAAAGGGAACCCTGGTGCACTGTTGGTGGGACTGTAGATTGGTGCAGCCATTATGGAAATCAGTATGGGGGTATCTCAAAAAACTGGAAATGGAACTACTGTATGACCCAGCAGTTCTCTTTAGTATCTATCCAGAGAAACCCAAGATGCTAATTCAAAAAAATATATGCACCCCTATGTTTATTGCAGCACTATTTACAATAGCCAAGACTTGGAAACAACCGAAATGCCCATTGGTAGAGGAATGGATTAAGAAACTGTGGTACATTTATACAGTGGAGTATTACTCTACTCTGCTATAAAGAAAAATAAAATCGTACCATTTGCAACGATATGGATAGACCTAGAGACTATTAAGTTAAGTGAAATAAGTCATTTGGAGTAAGACAAATACCGTATGATCTCACTTATATGTGGAATCTAAAAAACTGAATGACAAACAAAGTAAAGAGAAATAGTCACAGAGATATAGAGGAAAAACTGTTGGCTGCTAGTTGGGAGGGAGGTGGAGATGAGGGAGAAGGGGAAGGGATTAGACAGCATAAATAGGTAACTACAATATTGCTTGCTATAAGGATATGAAAGACAGTTTGGGGAATATAATCAATAATGTTGTAAATATTTTGTAGGGTGTCAGATGGTCACATGTCTTCTTAGGGAGACCACTTCATGGATGGTAGAGGCTTGATGACTGCAGTGTACAACTGAAGCTGATGTTGTATAATATTGTATGTCAACTATAATTGAATATATATATATAGTCATGGGTTGTGGAATATAGTATGGGAGTGGAATGAATGGAATTATAATATGTATGATATGGGTGGGTGGGGGGTGGCAGATTGGGGGAGGGGGATTGTCACTTTGAAGGGTAAAAAGTATAACTATTGCACTGTGTTGTACACTTGAAACTAATTTTTAAAAAATAAAAAATTAAGAAAATTAAAACATTAAAAAAAAATTTTTAATCTAAAAAAGTAAAAATAAATTTAAAAGACCATATTGTATTAGTTAGGGTATACTAACTAATAAAAATAAATTTAAAAGACCATATTGTATTAGTTAGGGTATACTAACTAAAACAAACAGACCCTATATTTAACAGCTTAAACACTATAGAAATTTATTTTGAACTCCTATCATAGGACTGGGCAAATTAGTAATTGGTGGGGAGGATAAATGGAGGTTTTGGGGGAGGTTTTCATGGGTCAGGCCTGGAAATGGCATGCATCATTTCTTCTCAGGTGCCATTGGCTAGAGCCCAGTCACATGATCACAACTAATTGTAAGGGTAGCTGGGAAACAGAGTCTAGCTGGGGGCCCAGGATAGACAGAACATGGCTTTTGGTGAGCATCTTGAAGTTTTTGCTACAAATACAATATCCTGTTATTAATAAGAAACAAAACAGTTTATATGAAAAATATATGATTCTCATTATGTAAAGCCTTAGGCATGGACATACTAGCAGACATGAGAGTCAGATGCTTCTTCCTTATGGAAAAACATGTGACTGTCAAGCTCTTAAATGCAGTTTAAGACAGGCGTGTTGTATTAGTGACTAATATACCCTTCCCCATTTTACCACTACTATCCAACAGGTATGGCTACTAATAAGGAGAGTTTCTGAAATGGTGAGCAACTCTCGGTAAAATTTTGAACAAAGTGCAGTCTTTCCTTAATTTACACAGCTGACACGCTCCTGGAAAACCCATTGTATATTAGAACTCTGCAAAACCCTGCAAAAAAAAAAAAGTGCTTTGGGGCCGGCCGAGTGGTGCAGTGGTTAAGAGCTGGCTTGGGAAGCCAGCAGTCCGGTTCAGATCCCACATATGAGGGCCAGTGACACTACCCTCTAAAAAGAAAAAAAAAAAAAAAGGTGCTTTGTGTTTATGTATAAAATAAAATTGGTCTCTAAGCTCAGATCATTATGAGAGTTTTCTTTTTAACCTACATGAATGTTCAATATGGACCACCCTTCATGGTGCAGAGGTCCTCTGCATATTGCAGGATGTCTAGCATCCCCAGCACCTCCTACTAAATGCTAGTACCCCCAAATCATTGTGACAACCAAGTAAATCTCTACACATTTCCAAAACATCCCTGTGGGGCCCAGGTGTTAGGGCCTCTCAGGAAATGTTTACAGGCTTTGGAGACCAGCCTGCATCTCCCCCTTGGGTGAGACAGGGGGAAGAAAAACAACTTGTTGATGTAAGTTTCAGGTCAATTACTTGTTCATGTAAGTTACTTTCCTGCGCATGTGTGCTGGCACCATGCAGCTGTTGTTTGTATGAGGGTATAAAACCTTGCTTCCATTTTGGATCTCTCTCTCTCTGGCCCAGGCCTCAGATGAATAAAGAGCTATTCCTGCGTTTATGGCAGGCATACAGTCTGCCTCGTGCCTTCTTTCAACTGGGCATCTCACCACCCACCACCCTATTGACACCCTCGGACCCCACAATCCCATATGGAGAAGTACTCTTTCCACCGAGAACCCCTTTCATTCAATAAATAGTTGTTCAATTCACTCATGGTTACATGACTAAATGAACTAATTCGTTAATCCTGACATATTGCTCTAAAGCTAAGAATATGGATGCATTTGGAATGCCAACCTTATGCTATGTAGGTGATTTCACATATCCTATCTCATTTAATCTTCATAACAATTTTGCAAGGTAAGTATTAATATCACATGAGCAAAATGGAGTTTTGGAGATGAAGTAGCATGTCTGCACTCACATGGTGAGTAAATATGTGGGAAATTAGGATTGATGTCTGGGCCTGATTAGAAATCCATGCTTTTCTACTGTTATCAGATGATCATGTATCTCAGAGTAAGCCTATTGTCCTGGAGTAATAGTAATTATTGGCATTTGCTTTCACTCTCAGAGGGATCCAGTTTGGATAAGTGACTGTGTGGTGACTGTAAATGTTATGTATTGCTATTGTAATCATTACTGATTGAACAGAAAGGTCAAGGGAGAGACAGAATGATAAACAATATTCTTCTGTCTTCACATTAGTGGGATGACTGAGGATGCAGAAAGGGTTTTCTCTTTCAGTTCATTATCAGTGCATTTCTTAAACTATCCATCAACATTTATATCTTTTTGTCTTCTAGTAAAACAATTATTTTAAATAGTAGGAAAATAAACACTTTCTAGATACTCAATCTTCATCCATGAAACAGGATAGTGTCTTTATCTTCAAGTAAGATATGCTGCTCAGTGAGAAAGCGAAAGATTAAACACTCTTAAATATGAAGAACAGAGAAAAGTGTAGGACATTCTGAGTGAGGTAATGCATTGATGCTGCCTGTATTTCCATAAACTGGTTACATTACTGAGTCAGAGAGAAACCCTCTCTTTCAATGTCTAAAAGTTGGAAGCCTGTCATATCTGCTCCTGTTTCTGACAGTTTTCAAAAAATTGCTTTAGGGCCAGCTGAGTGGCACATTGGTTAAGAGCTGGTTTTGGATGCCAGTGGTCCCGGTTCAGATCCCACATATCAGGGCCAGTGACACTGCCCTCTACAGCTAACAACAGCTCCACCTGGAGCTGGGCTGTGCTAGCCCCGGCGATGGTGTAGGCTGCAGCCCCTGCTGCAGTGGGCTGCCATAGGCTACAGTGAGTGGCAGCCAGCGTGAGCTGCCAATAGCCGCAGTGAGTGACCATCCAGAGGCCGGCGACCGATCTGCCTCATCCGGGAAGAACGCAATGACGATACCAACATGGGCCAGTGAAGCAAAGTCCTCCGCAACTAGACTGAAGAACAAAAAGACAGCAACTTGTCTGTTCCCCTCCCCCAATTCCCCAATAAAATCTTTAAAAAAAAAATTGCTTTAAACATGTCACTGTTTTAGACATGTCGCATGCATATGTTTTGTCTCAGAGGTATGGACACGTACTAGAAGAAGTTCATGGGGGTAATTTAAACATCCAAACACAATATTCTGCTTCACAGTGACTAAAAACCCAGTCTCTGCCTTTCCCATCTCCTGTCAGTGACTTCTTCCCTTCACTGTGCACTGCCATCCTCCCACCCTCTGTTTCAGCTCTCTGTGGCATTTTATTGTTCTCCCTCTGGGTCTGCAGCCCACTGTCAGGGGCTGGTGAGGCAAAGTGGATCATATTATCTTCCACCTCTTATGCTAAACATCCCCATGTTGACTCAAAGAGACAGCGAACCTAAACCTGCTTGGGCCGTTTCCCCAGCTACCATCGCCCACTATCCTCAAGGTGCTCTGAAGAGCCTTCTTAGCTTCCCGTCAAGAGCTGTAATACGGAGAGTTCTGGTGTGGATGCTGAGCAAACCCCACTGGGGTCTGTTGAAACATGTTTCAGACACAAGTGGGACAAAAGGAAAGGAGGGAACATGTGCACTGTCTCTGGTTTATCCATTACCATTGCCAAGGCATGGGAATGATGCTTGACAAAGAGCAGAGCATCCCATTAAAAGTTCATAATAAAATTCTAAAATTAAAAAAATAACAATGAGGCCTGGCCAAGTGGCGCGTTGGTTAACAGCTGGCTTGGGGCACCAGCGGCCCCATTTCGGATCCCACATGAGGGGCAGTGACACTGCCCTCTACAGCTAAGATGGTGAACAACAGCTCCACCTGGAGCTGGGCTGCTGTGAGTCCCTGGAACGGCATAGCTGCAGCCCCTACTGCAGTGGGCTGCCATAGGCTACAGTGAGTGGCCAGCAGCCAGCGTGAGCAGCTGGCAGCTAGCGTGAAGTGCCAAGAGCCGCTGTGAGCAGCTGTCGAGAGGCCAGTGACCTATCTGCCTCTCACGAGAAGAACGCAATGATCATACCAACATGGGCCAGTGAAGCAATGTGAAGCAATGTCCTCCACAACTAGACTGAAGAACAAAAGGACAACAACTTGTCTGTTCCCCTCCCCCAATTCCCCAACAAAATCTTAAAAAAAAAAAAAATGAGTGAATGGGTTGAAGAAATATCAACCTGTTGAAGTTACTTCCTTCAGCTTCTGTTATATCTCAGAAGAAAATAAATCACACCAGAAACTGATAAAAATTATTAGTTTCCCATTCCCTAAGTCTCCGTAGAGGAGTAGTAGGTGTGCCAAGGGAAACCTTAAAGGACAAGTATGAAATAAATCCCCCTAAATGTGGATCTTAGACTTCTTTTGTGGTATAAAGACAGGTTGTCCTGCTAAGGTCATAACAAATACATACTATGCATAAGTGTTACCTTTCCTCACCACACCCATGGAAGACACTGTTGACTAATTACCTACTCTTTCTTGCTAATTCTCAGTAGAGTACTTCAGGAGAAACTGATGAACACTGGCAAGGGGAATGAAAGTTATTTTCCCTTCTGACATAAGAGTAAGGCAGATCACTAGAGAGGTGGACATTCCCAGAATCTATCATCCAGGGAAGATGTAGCCCTTTATATAGGAATCTGAAACCTTAGAAAGTGGATTTAAACAACAGAAGGAGGGATCATGTGTCTTGCTGTTGCCCCGTGGGTCTGTCTTGAGAAGGGCAGCTATGCTAGGGTACCCCAAATGGGAAAGAAAGATGTGGAGATATGCTGAGAGCTAGACAGGGAGATGCTGGAGAGGAACACAAGCTGGAGATGAGTAAGTTACACTTTGTAAGTTAGGTCTTAGTTACAATTAGCCTTCTAGGACTGTTTTGTCTTTTGCTATCCCTGACCTTAGCCAAATTCATTCATTCATTCACTCAACAAATATTTATTGAGTATCTATCCTGTGGCAGCCACTGAGCTATGAAATAGAGTACGTGGATGAATGACACAGATACAATCCATGGAATGCAGAATTATCGTATAACAGTGATTCATGCTCATTTATGCTCAAATGGCCATTTATGCCATTTGAGTGGGGAAATGCTGATGCTATAGGAACATACAGGAAGGGAACCCAGGCTGTCTGGAATCTAAGTGCTCTAGTTAAGGGGTGTCTATTCTCCAATATGGTCTCACTGGATGGACCAAACACAGAGAGTAGAATTATGGGCAGGGATAATTTAAACATCCAAAGACAATATTCTACTTCATTGGGCATAAATACCCAGTCTCTGCCATGTCTCCCCTCTCACTCCTTGGGCAGGAAGATCAAAGAGACAGCTTATTCCCTGAGAAACAGGACCATGAAATACAAACACCTTATCTAAACAAAGGCTCTTCTTCCATGCCAACCTTGGAGGACTGGGTGTTATATTAATAGAGGTTTAATTTTTATATGGTGTCATGGGAGCTAAATCCTTGGCAGAGTAATCTGTGATCTGCCATTTGTCTTTCCATTCCCTCTCCAGAGTGATCCTTAGAAACATTCACTCTGAAGGCCTCTTCTTTCAAACAAGTGTCCAGTACATCCTCACTACTCCCTGGGTGACCCTTAAGTCATTCCTCTCACCATTGATACCACCACCATTGTTCTTGACATATAAGGTAGGAGGATCCAATGCGAGAAGGTCATCATCATTGTCAAATGGAGAGCAGATAATACTCAAAGGCAGACAAGGTTGGGGTTGGAGAGGAATTCCCTTGTAGCTATTATAAATGGAGATACAATGGGTTTGAACAAACAACATGGGACTGGAAGAGGGAAAGAAGGAGTCAGGTAAAAATAATACCAACAGTAGATACCTAGGCTGTGTAGTGTCATAAAAGGTGCTTAGAGAGGGCTTAGGAAGCAGATCTAAAAGGAAGGTAATGAAGGAAAGTAAATAATTCAGTCTTTGGCATTCAGGTGTGTGGTGGTGGTTGGGGTTGTGAAAGACTGTATCAGGGAATTTGAAGGCTAGGAGTCAGTTTATGTTCTTAGAATGACTTCCTGAGGACTTCACATCTAACCAAACATTAGTACTCATTGACTCAATAAATACTCTTCTGTCCCTGGACAAGGAGGGTCTAGTGTCATGTCCCTACCCTCATCACAAAGAAAGCTTAATCCCTGCCCCCCCAAGATTGTCACAATGCAGACTACGAAGTGCCCCAAGAACCTGGCAGGATCACCCTAGTGCATAGATTCATTGTGCCAAGGTCCTGAGTGGTCATAGGACCGTCAAAGCTCCTGCCTTCAATAAATTTGAGGCCAAGTACAGTAGAGGAGAGGGAAAGAGTTTTCCAATAGTGAGGTAAGTAGGAGCAGGGAGAAGAAAGTACTGGAAATGCAGATTAGATTACAAAAGGAATAATAAAGCAATAACCTGGCTGAACTATATTCAATTCAGTTCAATTCAGCAAGTACATATTGAGTGCCCCTATGTTCCTGAACTCATCTGCTTGAGAGAATGGCCATGAGGAGAAATGAGCAGAGTTTAGTTGAAGGGCAGGAATGCTAAAGGGAAGGAATCTCTTCAGGCACTAAGGCTCAGGCCTACAGATGGCTTCCCTTGTATTAAGGACCCCCTCACAATTTACATGGGATTTCTCTTAAAGAATTTCCAGAGCAGTTCTTTTAAGACCCTAGTCCATGCCAAAAGGCACCAGGTGTCTGTTCCATTTAATTCAGATCAGGCAGACCCATTCTGAACTTTCTGTAGGGAAGTGGAAATGATTTGATTAGAGCAAGGACTTTCAGAGATGAAAGTAGGGACAGGATGGAGAATGGATTGGAGGAACAGAAAATGCAGAAGTAGGGAGTCAGTGAGGGGAATATGAATATTCCACATTCATTGAGTTGTTGTCAGAGAGTAGATCAAAGGGACAGAAGAGAATATAAGCTCAGAGGCTCTACCAACAGAGTAGACCAACAGATTGAATGTGGAAGAGGAAAAAGAAAAGTTTGAGATTACCTTGGGTAAGTGGTAGAATGATGGGTAAGGAGTCTGGTTCAGTATTAGTGGTAATGCAAGACTCCATTCTTCCTTTCCTGGTCTCATCCTATATTGTTCCTATCAGTTCCCTTTCTCTGGGTTCAGCCCTCCAGTTCCCTTCTCACTGGGTTTTGAAAAGGCAATTTTTACTGGATCATTCCCTACATTCAGCCTCACAGTTGTTTCCATCACTTACAAAGGAAAGCAAATGTCCAGAGCACAGCATACAAACTCTTGGAGCTCTGCTTTGCCTATATCTTAGCCTCACCTCCTACCACTCTCCCTTTTGGACTCCAGCCATCCTGAAACATTTGCATTTTTTTTCATAGAAGCCAGTTACATGACTCAGAGTCTTTGTAACTGCTATACCTCACCCTAGAAATTCTTTTCCTCCTTGAGTGCCTTGTGAACTCCTCATATTATTCCTCAGGTGACTTAAAATAAAACAAAACATTCCCCAGTGGTCGTCCCTTACCCCCCAAGAGGGCTTTATTCAAAGAATAAAAGGCTGGTTCAGTATTTGAAAATCAATCAATGTACTCTTACCATGTTAATAGCTAAAAAAGAAAAATCACATGATCTTATCAATTGATGCCCAAAAAGGTATTTAACAAAACTTAACATGTATTCATGATAAATACCCTCAGAATAAACAGGAATACGGGGACTTTCTCAACTTGTTAAAGAATATCTACCAAAAGCCTACAGCTAATATACTTAAAGGTGAGAAGCTAAATGTTTTTCCCTAAGGTCAACAACAAGGCAAAGATGTCCGCTCTTACCACTCTTATTCAACATATATGGGAAGTTCTGACTGACTGAACAAGATACAAAAAGGAAATAAAAGGCATACAGATCAGAAAGGATGAAATCAAACTGTTGTAAATCCCATGGAATCTACAAAACAAACAAACTAAAAAAACAAAAACAATGCCATTCCTAGAACAAATAAGTGAGTTCAGTAGCTAAAATAGCTAAATAATTTAATAAAAGAATACAATGGAAAGAATCAATTCACCTGGTTTCAAGACAACTTATAGAGCTGTGGTGTTTACAGATAGAAACATAAATCAAAGAACAGAGAAGAGAACCCAGAAATAGATCCACACAAATATGCCCAACTGATTTCTTTTTTTTACAAAGGTACAAAAGCAGTTCAATGGGAGAAGGCTATCTATTTCAATGAACCTCAACTTAAATTTCACATCTTATGAAAAATTAACTCAAAAGTATAATGAGTTTAAATGCAAAACTTTAAACCATAAAACTTTTGAAAAAGAAAATATCAGAGAAAATCTTTGGAATCAAAGGCTAGGCAAAAAGTTCTTAGATTTGATATGAAAAAGCATAATCCATAAAAGAAAAAATTAAATAGATTCATCAAAATTTAAAATTTTGCTTTGCAAAATATTCTGTTATGAGAATGAAGATAACCTTCAGACTGTGAGGAAATATTTACAAACCATATATTTGACAAAGGACTAGTACCAACAATACACAAAGATCTCTCAAAATTCAATAATAAAAAAAGAAAAACAGTCCAATTAGAAAATGGGGGTGAGGGAGTCCGGCCGAGTGGCTCAGTTGGTTAAGAGTGTGAGCTCTGAGCAACAGTGTCACTGGCTCAATTTCCAATATGGGCCAGCTGCTGCTGAGCTGGTGAGAACTTGAGCTCTTTGCAGCAAGGTTGCCAGTTCAACACCCATATAAGATGGTGGGCCGTGCCACCCCCACCCCCCCACCCCCGCAACTAAGATTTAACATGGCACCTTGAGCTGAGCAACCTTGAGCTGAGCAGCTGCAAGCTGCCGACAGCTGGCCAGACGGATGCTCAGTTGGTTAAAGTGCATGCTCCTAACAACAAGGTTGCCAGTTCGACTCTTGCATGGGATGGGATGGTGGAGTATGCCATGCCCCCCCTGCCCCCAGCAACTAGATTGAAAGCAGTGATTGGACTTGGAGCTGAGCTGCACCCTCCACAACTAAGACTGAAGGCTAACAACTTGACTTGGCGCTGATGGTTCCTGGAAAAACACAATGTTCCCCTTCCCCAATTCCCCAACACTGTTCCCCTCCCCAATTCCCCAATAAAAATCTTTTTGAAAAAAAAGGGAAGAAAGAAAATGGGAAAAAGGAATGAAATAATGTTTACTGAAGAGGATAGACAGATGGCAAATAAGCACATTAAAAGATGTTCAATATAATTAGCCATTAGGGAAATGGAAATTAACACCACAATGAGTTATCTCCATACATCAGAAAGTCTAAAATAAAAAATAGTGATGGCATTAATCTTGATCACTAACATTGCTAGTGGCAATGTGTAGCCACTTTGGAAAAGTTGAGCAGTTTCTTAAATAACTAAAAATACAATTACCTATTGACCCGGAGTTGCAATCCTAGCTATTTATCACCAAGAAATGGAAACATGTTCTTGCAAAAAGCTGTACACAAATGTTCAAAACAGCCTTTTGTGGTAGCCAAAAACTGTAAACAACTCAGATGTCCTTCTATAGGTGAATGGCTAAACACACTGCAGTATATCTATTTCATGTAATACCTCTCAGCAATAAAAAGGAATGAACTATTGATGAACATAACAACTTGGATCAATCTCCAGGGAATTATGCTGAGTGAAAAAAAAAAAGCCAACCCCCAAATTATTACTGCATTGTTATAACATTTTTGAAATGACAAAATTTTGGAAATGGAGAATAGATTAGTGGTTGCCATATATCTTGACTGTCTCAATGTCAATATCACAGTTCTGATCTTGTACTATAGTTTTTCAAGATGTTACCATTGCGGGAAACTGGGTAAAGGGTACACAGAATCTCTCTGTATTGTTTCTTATAACTGCATGCAAATCTACAATTATTTCAAAATAAAAATTTTAATTTAAAAAATAAAGGAAAAACCACACCCTTTTATTGTTTCTCAGTTCTGCAGGTCAGAAGTCCAGGCAGGAGTGGTCTCATCTGAGGCTTGGGGTCTTCTTCCATGTTCAGTAAACTGTTGGCTGAATCAGCTGTTGCTGAATTCAGTTCCTTGTGTCTGTAGAACTGAGCTCCCATTTCCTGAACCAAGGAGCATTCTCAGGTTTCTAAGGCCTGCCTATGGTTTCCCGTCATGTATTCTCTCTTATGCTTGGCATCTCACATTCAGGAAGGCCCCATGTCCACTTAGGGGCTTAGCTGATTAGGTCAGGTCCACCCAGATCAGAATAACTCTGAGTCAATTGATCAGTAACCTAACTGGGCATGATAGCCCATCATCATCACAGGTTCTGCCTGCACTCAAGATAAAGGAATTATGCAAAGCATGTACACCAGAAGGCAAAATCTTGAAACTGTTTTAGATTTCTGCCCACCACAGATCACCTTAGCCCAATGTTCTTTGTGGAACAGACTGAGACTTTTGTTGGGACTGCATCAACAGTGCAGTTCTTCTTTCTGTTTCCTTTGACCTTCACAGATGTTGATCCCTAGAGCACTTGCCAAGAAACTTTCTGCCTGTGAATATGCTTCCCAAGGAACCTGACCTAAGACACTGAGCTAGAGGGCATGGAAGATAGATTGGTAACACTTCAAAACTCTCTAAGCAGTTATACTTCAGACTCAATTTAAAAGAATGTTGGCAGAGCTGTGGGGATTATCCCTAGGCAATCAATTCAGGAGCAGCATGTGGGTAATGGTTGACAACCAAGTCACTTATGGCCTTCTTCCAGATTCTGTTTGTTTTAAAGTTGGTCCCCCTTGATCATCATCATCATCATCATCATCACCACTGCTATGAAATCATAGTTACCATAAATTGAGAGCTCACTCTGTTTCCAAAACCATGCAAAACATTTTTACCATCTAATAAGTCATTACAGCTGAGTAGTTAAGAGTACCAGGAGGTAGGGAGTAGATAAACACTGTACTTGCCTCCTGTCATAACCACATTAATATTATAACCAAATGATAGCACAATCAACATGGAGAATCATCTGACGTCTAGCTGAACAGAAGTCCTATAACTAAGGATATAAAGAAGAAAACATGGAAACTGATAGGAGGGGCAGAGAGGCAAAATGAGCTGGCCACACATGGGTGTGTGGTTATTGAGAATCGGGAGGGATATCTCAGCTGTGGAGGTCCACCCCTGAGGAGCAAGGGACCCAAGTCCCACACCGGGATCCCCAGGCTAGAATACCAGTGCTGGGAAAAGGAGCCCCTACATCCAGCTGTGAGAAACAGTTGGTATTCCAACTGTCCAAGTGAGACTAGAGACTGCAGAAACCCAGACATCCTCTTAAAGGACCCGTGCACAGACTTACTCTCTCACAGACACTCACCCTGGACTCTGGCAGAGGGACAATGACTCGGGAGGTATCAGAGACATACAAATAAAGACTGAGTTGTGTAGCTTCAGGGTGGGGACTGGAGGGACAGTCACCATTTTCCCTGTGTAGAATCCTCCTCCCATGCAGCCAGCAGGCAGACAAGGTATTTCCTGTGTTGACCCCTCCCCAACATGGCCAAATCTGAATCTGTATTGGCCTTGTGTACTCCCTTTGTTCCATCCTGGTGATTCCCTGGGACCACACCCCACCCAATCCCACAATACCTGAGGCTCTTTCACACTGAGCAGCCAGTCCTGCACACACTGCACTTTTAATTAGACAATTCCCAGGGGGTTGTGGCCACCAGGTGGGCAGCAGCTATCTCCAGCACGCTCTGAGACTTTTGCTGAGTAGCGCCAGGCTCTGCATTGGACTCAAACCAGAATTTTCATTAACCTGGTGAACACCACTTGTCCCACCTTGGTGACTCCCTGAGACCATGCATCACCCAACTCACATACTTTATCAGCAGCTGAGCCTTATGGGTGCCAGCAGGCAGCAGCAGGACTAGGGGTGCTTTGGGTTTTTTGCAGAGCTATACTAGGCTTGGTACTGGTGGCAGCCATCCTCAGTTCACAGTGTGGCCTCCACTATGTGTCTTTAGGACCAGCACAGGGAATGACCAACTGTTGGATTGCTTTGTAGCTCCTACCAGGTTACCCATGAACAGTCACAGGGCCTGCACCAGAGCCCTGCCCAAGAGGCCCCAGAACCAACACATTCAGAAGTTGGTTTCAGACCACAGCAGAGCACTACCTAATCATCCCCATAAGCAGCACACCCAAAGAGTGGTCTCAGCAGGCACAAGAGCCTGCTGGGGTGAATCTTGCTCTGCAGAGTAAACCCCCTGCACAGCAGCCCATAAGGTGTGGATGTGGCCAAACCCCAGAGTCAGTCAGATTGAGGGTCAATCCTACCCACAGCATGCCGATAACAATGAAGACTCAACTATAACAGAAGAGCACTCATAACCCACACAAAGGACACTCCTGGAGCACCCAGTGCAGATGACCAGAAAGACTGCCACTGGGCCCCACAGGGCCCCTACTATATAAGACAAGCCAGCAAGACGGGTAAACATAGCAGATCTACTTAATACATAGAAACAAACTCAGAGAGGCAGTCAAAATGAGGAAATGAAGAAATATATCCCAAATGAAAGAACAGGAGAAAACTCCAGAAAGAAAAAACCAAACAAAATGGAGATAAGCAACCTAAAAGATGCAGAGTTCAAGCATAGAAGCCATTAAAAAGAATCAGTCAGAAATAAAGAATAAAATAACTGAAATGAAGAATACAATAGGAGGAATCAGTAGCAGATTAGATGAAGCAAAGGATTGAATCAGTGATTTAGAAAACAAGGTAGTACAATACACCCAGTTGGAACAACAAAAAGAAAAAAGAATAAAAAACAATGAAGATGGCTTAAGGGACCTGTGGGACAACATCAAGCACAACAACATTCACATCATAGGAGCACCAGAAGGAGGGCTGCATGTGGTTTGTGAGCCACAGTTTGCCAATCCCCGGGGTAGCTGAGTGGGTACGAAAACAAGACCCATGCATATGCTGTCTACAAGAGACCCACCTCAGATTATAAGAAACACAGAGACTAAAAGTAAAGGGATGGAAAAATATATTTCATGCAAATGAAAATGAGAAAAAGCTGGGGTAGCAATATCAACTTATATCAGACAAAATAGACTTTAAGATGAAGACTATAATAAAAGACAAAGAATGACATTACATAACAATAAAGGGACCATTCCAACAAGAGGACATAACCCCAGTAAATGTCTACGCACGCAACATAGGAGCACCTAACTATATAAAACAAATACTGATGGACATAAAGACAGAGATCAACAGTAACATTATCGTTGTAGGGGACTTCAACACACTGACACCAATGGACAGATCCTCCAGATAGAAAATCAACACAGAAATAGTAGCTTTAAATGACACATTAGACCAGATAGATTTAACTGATATTTTTAGAGCATTTTACCCCAAAACAGCAGAATATACATTCTTCTCAAGTTAACTTGGAACATTTTCCAAGATAGAGCACATGCTAGGCCACAAAACAAGTCTCAGTAAATTGAAGAAGACTGAAATCATATCAAGTGTCTTCTCTGACCACTGTGCTATGAAACTAGAAATCAATTAAAAGAAGAAGCTCAGAAACACACAAACACAAAGAGACTGAATAACATGCTACTAAATAATGAATGGGTCAACAATGAGGCAAGGAGGAAATCAAAAGATACCTTGAGACAAATGAAAAATGAAAACAGAGTGACCAAAATGTATGGGACACAGTGAAAGCAGCCCTAAAAGGGAAATTTATAGCAAAGCAGGCCAACCTAAAGAAACAAGAAAAGTGTCAAATCAACATTCTATCTTTATACCTAAGGGAATTGGAGAAAGAACAGCAAAATAAGCCCAAAGTGAGTACAAGGAAGGAAATAATAAAGATTAAAGCAAAAATAAATGAGAGACCCCCAAACAAACAATCCAAAATATCAATGTAACCAAGAGATGGTTTTTTGAAAAGATAAACAAAATTGACACAACTTTAACCACACTCATCAAGAAAAAAAAAGAGAGGACCCAAATAAATAAAATCAGAAATGAAAGAGAAGTGACAACAGACACCACAGAAATACAAAAAAAAAAAAAAAAAAAAAATTAAGAAAATACCATGAATAGCCACAGCCATCTTGAGAAAGATGAACAAAATTGGAAGTATCATGCTACCTGATGTTAAACTATACTACAAGGCTATATACTAATCAAAACAGCATGAGAGCATGATAGCAGTATAAAAACATACACATAGATCAGTGGAACAGAATAGAGAGCCCAAAAATAAACCCACACCTATATGGTCCTTTAATCTATGACAAAAGAGGCAAAGACTGTAGATTCAATCAATAAATGGTGTTGGGAAAAATGAACAGAAACATGCAAAAAAAAACCACAAAAAAAACTGAGCCATCTTACACCATATACAAGAATAAACTCAAAATGTATTAAAGACTTAAATGTAAGACCTGAAACCACAAAAATCCTAGAAGAAAAAATAGGCAATAAACTCTCTGACATTGCTCTTAGTGATATTTTTACTGATCTATCTACTCAGGCAAGGAAAACAAAAGAAAAAAATAAACAAATGAACTACATCAAACTACAAAGTTTTTGTGCAGCCAGGGAAACCACCGACAAATTTAAAGAACAGCCTCTGAATGGGAGAAGATATTCACCAGTGATACATCTGATAAGGGGTTAATATACAAAATTTATAAAGAACTCATACAATGTAACACCAAAAAAACAAACAATCCAATTAAAAAATGGGCAGAGGACCCAAATAGACCTTTCTCCAAAGAGGACATACAGATGGCCAATAGATATATGAAAAAATGCTCAACATCACTAATCATCAGAGAAAGGCAATTAAATGAAAACCACAATGAGGTATCACTGCACCCCTGTTAGAATGGCCATCATCAATAAATCAACAAACAACAAGTTTGGGCGAGGGTCCAGAGAAGAGGGCAACCTCGTGCACTGTTGGTGGGATTGCAAATTGTTGCAGCCACTATGGAAAACAATTTGGAAGTTTCTCAGAAAACTAAAAATAGAACTACTTTGTGACCCAAAAATTTTACTTCTGGATATTTACCCAAAGAAATCCAAAATAGTAATTTGAAAAGATATATGCACCCCATTTTGTTCACTGCAGCACTATTTATAATAGCCAAGATATGGAAGTAATCCAACTGCCCATCAATAGATAATTGGATGAAAAAGAGGTAGTATATATATACAATGGAATATTACTCCACCATAAAAAAAAAAGAGTTAAGTCTTACCATTTGTGACAATATTGATGAACCTAGAAGGTATTATGATAAGTGAAATAAGTCAAACAGAGAAAGACAAATACCATATGATCTCATTTATATGTGGAATCTAAAGAACAAAATAAAGGAACAAACAGAACAACAGAAACAGATGAATAGATACAGGAAACAAACTGATGGTTGCCAGAGAGGAGGAGGTTAGGTAACTGGGTAACAAAGGTGAAGGGATTAAGAAGTACAAATTGGTAGTTACAAAATAGTCCAGGGATATAAAATATAAGATAGAGAATATAGTTAATAATATTGCAAAAACTACAAGGTGTGATAAAAAACTACAGTGAATGTTAAAATAAAAAAAATTTATTATGGTAAAAGACACATTGCCATTAATCCCCCTCAAAATATTACCCCTTACTTTGAACAAAATGATACCATCATTCTTGAAACATTCTGGAAGCAGTTCTGGAAGTCCTCTTTTGTGAGTGTCTCTAGTTGCACTGTTGTGGCTGCCTCAATGTCCTGAATCATTTTGACTTTGGGCAAGAGCTGAAGTCACATGGTGCCAGATCCTGTGAATAAGGTGGATGAGGACACATCGTAATGTTTTTATTTGACAGAAATTGCCATACCAGAAGCGATGTTTGACACAGAGTGTTGTCATGATAGAGGATGATTTATGGCACACTTTAAAACACACCTTTTCTCAATTGTACCTCACACCCGACTGACTGCACAGAATGAGTTGAAATTTGTCATAACTGTTACTAAGGTTTGATGTGCCACTTCCCATATTGAAGATCTCTGCCCTTCTGTTGGCTGGCACTCGGCAACAGCAGTCACTATATTTGTTGATCACAATGGAAAGGCTCCATGTCACACATCACTTCTGGTAAATGGCAATTTCTGTCAAATAAAATCATTACGGTGTGTCCTCATCCACCTTATTCACAGGATCTGGCACTGTGTGACTTCTGGCTCTTCCCCGAAGTGAAATGATCATGAAAGGTAAAAACGTTTTGAATCGATTCAGGACATTGAGGCAGCTATGACAGCGCAACTAAAGACACTCACGAAAGAGGACTTCCAGAACTGCTTCAGAAAATGGCAAGAATGATGGGATAAGTGTGTTTGAAGTGAGGGTAGTATTTTGAGGGGGATTAATGGCAATGTATCTTTTACAGTAATAATTTTTTTAAATTTAAACATTCACCATATGTTATGATCATACCTCGTATGTATAGTGCCAGGTGGGTACTAGACTTACACAGGGATCACTGCATAAATAATATAAATAGCTAACCAGTATGTTCTACAGCTGAAGCTAATACAAACTCATATTGAATGTCAACTATAACTGAAAAAAATTATTTAAAAAAAAAAAAGACTACTTGGAATCAGACTACTTAGTGTTAAATGCCAGCTACTCTATTTGATAGCAATCTGGTCCCAGGTACTTAACCTTTCAAAGCTTCTGTTTCCTCATCTATAAAATAAGGATGGTATCTGTTTTATAAAAGTCTTCTCAAGTAGAACTCTTACCAAGTTCTTGGTACAGGGCAAACATTCCATGAATGTTAGCAGTTTCATTGTCTCATGTAATTGTTACAACCCTGCAACAAGGTTTATTATAGCTGAACAAGCTGAGGCTCAGAGAGGTTAAGCAGCATCCCGGAATCCAACAACCAGTAAAGAGTGCCAGAAGCAGGATTTAACCCAAGCTCATTCTGACCACAGATTCTTAGCCTATAACCAATATTCTGTCTTGTTTTACCACTATGGATATTAGGAACAGCAATGAAGCTAACACTGCCTTAAGCACAATGCAGACAGAAAGAAAAACTGAAAACATACCCACAGTCTTAAAATATCAAGAAAGGAAATACAGGTGGGACAGGGTAGCTACTAGTTCACCTGAAGAGTGTCAGGATTCCGAGCCTGAAGCTGCGTGCTGGATTTTGTGGCTCCCTAACTGGGAATTGGAGTCTCTCTTCTCAGGAAAGCTAAGCTGAGCTTAGTGGCTGCAGCCCAATTGGTTTCCTAATATTGTGGTTTTCAACTCTGTATTGTAAAATTTTCCTGCCCAGAATGCTGATTCTGGCGTGGCTTTGTACTGTTGGGGCTATGGATAAAGGGGCAGAAGAGAAACAGGAACTATGCACCACCACCCCACCTCCAGCTTCTGGTTCCTTTCCTGACACCCCTGGGATCAGAAGTCATTTGCTCAGTCTTGTCCACATAATGCAAAAGCATAAACTGTGCATTTGAATGCATACACTCCACGTCGCCCTCTGTCCTTCTTCACTATTTATTTAAATGAGGTAAAACACTCAATAAGATATAGGCCTAGTCTTATTTAAAATTATAGGTTCAGAGCTGCAAAGATGAGTAACTCCAAATAAATGCCCTGTATCTCAGTATTTACTACTTCTGCTGAATCTATTTTCTAACATTAAAAATCCCACATAGCCACTTTGATGTGGCGCTGAATATGGGGAGCACCATTTTACCATCATTTGTTTAGCTCTGCTTTGGCAAATGTCAAGTCCAAGTCTGTATTTGGATTGCAGTGGTCAAAATGAGGTCAGCAGCCTCCTGATGGGCTTTCCGTCTGGCTGACAGCATCTCTCCAACCTTGACTCCACTAGGAATTGTGACTCATGGGGAACATCGACTGAATAAGGCTTCTGGTTGCTTTTTTCTCTTCTGGACAAATATTAGAGATCAGCCAACACAGAAGACACTCCAGCTCCAGAGCTCACCCTAAGAACAAACTCAGTACTAAGTCTTGGAGTATTTAAAGTGAAAACAGACTAAAAATGTTTCTGTGTTTGGTCACTTCCAGAATATTTTAAAATTTATGGTTTCTCCTGGGCTGTGCCTCATTCATCCCCTTCTCATCAGTCACCTGGCTTTGGCCAACAAATCGTCATTTGATTCTTTTTCTAATACATGGATGGGAAGCAGGAAGGAAGGAAAACAAAATTGGTTTCTCTTTTGAATTCAATTTTACAAACAAATTGTGTACCTACTAATGACCAGGTATTGTGCTTGGTGCTAAGGATAAAAGGACTGAAAATTACAGTCAAGTGAAGGGGACAGACCAATTCACTCTCAATGATGAGAAGTTAGCACAAAATGCTACAAGAGTACACAAAACATGACAAAATCACCCAACTCAGCCTTGGGCGGGGGTGAGGGGGCTGTATGGGGCGGGGCAGGGAGGATTAGGGAATTCTTGCTGGAAGAGGTGACAGCTATTCGAAGTCCTGAAGATGGATGGGTGAGAAGGGGATGGAAACATTGTATTCAGAGAAACAGTTTATGGAAAGGTTCTGAGGCAAGTACATGGTGTGAATTACATTGCATGTAATCTATTTTTAAATACTTCAGCCTAGACTGAGAGATATATGTGTTAGGTTTAATCTATATCCTAGGAGCAATTTATTAACATCTGCAGGAATACACATTCCAGAGTGTTTTCTAAGCTTTGATAGACTGAAATTGGAAGTCTACACTCCAGAGGTAGCTTCTAACAATAGCTTCAACAATCCTTTTTTTTCCAGCTTCATTGAGATATTATTGACTTATAACATATGTATGTTTAAGATGTACAACATGATGATTATATAGATATTGCAAAACATTACCATAATAAAGTTAGTTAACACCTCCATCCCCTCACATAATTACCAATTTTTATATAAAAAATTTATATAAAAATTTAGTGATAAAATTTTAAATTTACTCTAATAACTTCCAAGTATAACTGTTAATTATAGTCATGATGCTGTACATTAGATTCCCAGAATTTATTCATCTTATTACCAATATGTCCCCCATTGTCCTCCCATCCGGCTTCTAGCAACCATTATTCTATTCTGTTTCTATGAGTTCTGCTTTTTTAGATTTCTCATATAACAGAATATACAGTATTTGCCTTTCTCTGACTTGTTTCACTTAATGTAATGCTCTCAAGGTTAATCCATGTTGTTGTGAAGGCAGGATTTCCTTTTTATATGGTTGAATATTACATTTTATATATGTACATACATATATATTGAGAGAGGGTGCCAAAAAATGTATACACATTTTAAGAAAGAAAGCTGTATTAAAATTGTAATACTCAATATATACCAATAATAAAAGATGAATACAAGTCATGTTTGACTTCTGCAATTACAAGAGGTGCTCAAAGTGGTTACCATCAGCATCCAGGCTCTTCTGATTACGGCAAACTACTGCTTGAGCAACATTGACCAAAGTGTCCACTTGTATACATTTTTGGCACCCCAGAATATATGTATATGTATATACATATGCACATTTTCTTTATCTGTTCATTCACTGATGGACATGTAGGTTGTTTCCATGTCTTGACGATTGTGAATAACGCTGCAAAGAGCATGGAAGTACAAATATCTCTCCAAGACAGCGATTTCATTTTATTTGAATATATTCCCAAAAGGGAGAATGCTGGGTGATATGATAGTTCTGTTTTAAATTTTATAAGGAACTCACACACTGTTTTTCATAGTGGCTGCACCAGTTTGCATTTCCACCAATGATGTATAAGGGAATTCCCTTTTCTCTACATTCTTACCAACACTTATCTTTTGTCCTTTTGATGATAGCCGTTGTAACAGGTGTGAGGAAATCTCATTGTGGTTTCCATTTCCCTGATGATTAGTGATTTTTAGCATCTTTTCACGTACCTGTTAGCTACTTGTGTGTCTTCTTTGGAAAAATGTGTATTCAAGTCCTTTGCCCATTTTTAATTGGATTGTTTGGTTTTTTTTTGTTTTATTTTGTTTTTGCTATTGAGTGGTATGAATTCCTTATATATTTTGGATATTAACACTTTATCAGATAGCTGGTTTGGAAATATTTTCTCCCATTCCATAGGTTGCCTTTGTAATTTGCTGATTGTTTCTTTTGTTGTGCAAAAGCCTTTGAGGTTGATATATAGTCCCACTTGTTTATTTTTGCCTTTTTTGCTTGCATTTTTGATGTCATATCCAAAAAATGTTTGCCAAGACCAATGTCAAATTTTCCCTATGTTTTCTTCTAGTACTTTTACAGTTTGGGGTATTATACTGAAGTCTTTAATCCATTTTGAGTTAATTTTTGTGAGTAATGTAAGATAGGGATCTAATTTCATTCTTCTGCATGCAGTTATCCAGTTTACCCTATGCCATTTATTGAAGCGACTTCTCCCCATTGAGTCTTTTTAGCTTCCTTGTCAAATATTAATTGATTATATATATATGTGTGTTTATTTCTGGGTAGCACTTCAACTATCTTTATCTTCCATTAGCACTAGATGGTTTTTCATTTGAACAGTGGGTTTAGAAATGATTTTTCACTGGTGAAAACAATGGTGCAAAAAATATGTGGACAGTTTAGAAATACAATACAGGCCCTCTCTGCTTATATACACAGAGTGTAAGAATTTTGAAAGCTCAATGGCTTACACCCTTCCTAATAACCTAGCAAGCCTGAGACTCCACCTGATCTTTGTGCTACACTTAACAGATGATACTGTTGCCTGATTCTGACTAGAAGCTCAGATGAATTCTGCCACTAGAATATTATCTCATCATGCCAAGGGTGTGTCAGACAGAAAGCAAAGACGTTATCAAACTTAGAAAAAAAGATTGTGCTTCATTACATGCCAGCTTATTAGTAAATGTTTGTACATATAGCAGAATTTGGTCTTGGTCTTGCTTTCAGTGCAATCTACCACACCCCTTAGTTGGACAGTCATGGTAGAGGAAATCTATAATCCTCAACTATTCTTAACTGTGGTAGGCTGCAGATACCCTGAACAAAGAACGTAATGATTAGAAGCAGCTAAATTGGCTGGAGTCAGTTTGCCGCAGCATGATTCTTTTGTTTGTTTTTAACAGTGCTAGCCATCCTTCCCCACCAATCCTGGGAGGGCTATGCAAGGTGGCTCAATTCAACTGAGCAGCAGGAAGGACAGAATCCCATGAAAAGGAGCCCATGTTCCACCAAGAAGACATTACCCATTCTGACAAATCAGGGCAATGCCAGGATGAAAATAAGATGATTACTTGGCAAGTGGGAGAACTGAGAGCAGGATGTAAAGGGGTGTAAGGCACAGGTTAGGATGAGTGAGTCAGGACTGAGACTATCATTAGCAGGTGATCGCCAGAGTCACTTTTGTCATGGCGCCAGAACATATTGTGTCAGCTTAAAGGAGCCAATGCAGCTGGACACCAGTCAAGTATCCACAGCCTAGCTTATTACCTATTGCTTCTCTGCTCAGCTCCTGAGTCTGTTGTGCTCCTGTTTCCTGTTCAGCTCATGACACCACCATTCACTTGGGAATCATCCTGGGTACCTCCAATATCATCTTTACAATTTTAATCAATCACCAAATCTAAACACTTCTCCTAACTAAATGTCTGTTGACTCCATCCTTGACCACCTTGGTTCCAGCCCTCATACCCTCTCTGTGGGACTGTTGCTGCAGCTCAAATTGCAAGAGGCTCCTTGCTGGTCCTTCTGCTAAGTGTGCCCCCTTCACTCCTGCCTTTCCCAGGCCACAGTGGCCTCTCTACAGTGCACAGTAAAACCCTTTGGAAGCTTCCTATTGTCCTTAGACCAAATTCCAGAGCATGGTGTAGTAGAATGGTTTTATCACAAAGTGATAGAAACCTAAGCAGGACTATATTGGGGGAAAAGGGGACATTTATTAGTTTACATAGCTGAATTATAGGGAATTCAAGGGTTGTACCCCAGGAATTTGAATCAGGGACTCAAATGTCATTGGAATTTTTTTCTCTTTCTCTGTGTACTGTTAACATCATCTCTTTTCCCGTCTCCACAAGCCTGGACCACAACCCATGGTCACTTGGAGCTCATATCTCCCTTTCTGGCTGTACCGCTAGAGTGGGAAAGGCCCCCCTTTTTTCAATTCCAATTTGAAAATTCTCAAGGAAGACCTCCTATTGGCCTGGCTAGGATAATGGGCTCCTCCTCTGTCTAACAAATATGGCTGGGATGGGAAGGGGAAACCATAATTACTGTATGCCCCTGGTCAGGAGCTAGGAACATGAGGCACCAACAATATTGATGAAAATGCATGTCCTTAGAGAAGCTACCAAAGTTCTGGCCATGAAAACATAGTCCAATAACTTCTTCGCCAGCCAGCTAACCCCTAGCAGTATGATAAAGGAGTTAAGCCCCCAGGCTCTGGAGTCTGAGAGATGTAGGTTCAAATCTCAGCTCTCCCAGTTACATTAGTTGTGTGGCCTTGGGCAATGTGCATAACCCCTGTGAGCCTCAGTTTCCTGATCTGTAGAATGGGAAGGAAAGTATAACGATACCTATGTGAAAATTTAAAGAGATGGGTATTTGAGAGCACTTAGAACAGAGCCTGGCTCTCGATATGAGCTCACTTCATTCTTCCTGCTGCCAGTGGCCCTGGCATGAGTGAGCAGCCTTCAGGAGGCAGCAGGGCTCCAGGCTACTGCCTGCTGCCAACAGAATGAGATCAGGGGTAATCAGAGGAACAAACTGACCTGATTCACAGCACTCCAGTGAAATGACCCATCTCACATTCCAGAGAAGACAGTGCCAGAAAGAAGAGTTGCTTGGTATGTGATATCCTCCAAAAGCAGGGAGAGGGGTCCTTTCAAAGTGCCCTGTCTCCCTGCAGAGGAGGACATCTGGGAGGAGGCACTTCTCCAGCTCTATGGTTATAATGCCACCAGCCTCGTGGGTCACAGCCTGGAATCATCTCTTTATTAAATAATAATTAAGAGGCCCCTGTAAAGGGAATCTGGGTATAATTACCTGACTCATTAAGCTGCCCAGTCGAAACTAGGAGGCCGTTTCACTCCTGTGGCCACACTGTCAGGCAATTTTCATGTTTTTGGGAGCAGCAGATAGAGTCTCAATTTTATGGGGGTTCCAACTCAAGGTTGCAAGTTTAGGTATACACATCCCCGAAGAAAGCTCTGGCCAGGCCTCTGATTCAAAGGGTGAATGCTCCCCTTTCCTGTACCACAAGACTAAATTGGTCTTTAACAGAGAGCACAAGGACCAGCTGGGCAAGGAGTTAGCTCATTAGTAGCCTCCATGGAGATGTTGAAATGAAGCAAGTTAAAAGCATATTAGTTTAAATGAGACTTTGCATCAATGAGGGAAGGTGTTTAGGTAGGGAGCAAATATAATTATTTTGTGATGGGATGTAATTTAATAATTAATGAGGAAGTTGACAGTATAATCTTGAGGGAGTCCCAGGAAATGAAGAAATCTGTCTTTATTAAAGGAGCACACAGGAGAGAAAGTTATTGGAACGCAGACACTTCACCAGCAAGGTCCTGGTAGCAAATTGGGACAGTCTTTCTGCCCCATGTATGTTTTGTCTTGATTTGTCGAGACCCACTGCTTCTCCTAATGGAAATACAGGGAAGAACATTTCCTGCAAACATTGCAGGGGTTGTGAAGAAAGACAGGTTTCTCTCTGCTTCTTGGAAGGGCAGGCCAGCACCTCTGCCATTCTCCTCAGGAATGGCAGGGAGAGACAAGCCTAGCAGCTCTCTGGTGGGCCAGCCAGGCTCCCGCTGCCCTAAGGCCTCCAGAGCTGTGCAGAATCCCAGTTGGCCAGACTAGGAGTCATAGGGAAAAGTCCTACAAAGGCACCTATAGCACCATGGTTAGGCAGGGCTCTAGAGCCAGAATGGCTGGGCTCAGCTTACCACCCCGTGACACAATGGTACATGACCTCAGGCAAGCTACTCAACTTCTCTGAGCTTCAGGTCTATGTAACGGACAGTAATTGTGCCTATCTCATAGGGCCACTGTGAGGGTTAAGTGAGTCATTCTGTGTGAACGATTCTCAGCAATGCCTGGCACTGAAAGTCTGCTCAACAAGTATTAGCCATCGTCTAAAACTTCGCCATCCAACATGGTAACCGCTAACCACATGTGACAATTGTGCACTAGAAATGTGGCTAGTCTGGGTTGTCAGGTGACGTAGTTGTAAAATACACACCAATTTAAAAAACCTTTACAAGAAAAATAAAATATCTTATTGATACTTTTTATATTGGTTATGTGTTGAAATAAGGGCATTTTGGATATATTGAGTTAAATATATATTATTTAAATTAATTTAATCTGCTCCTTTTAATTTTTTTTTACTTGGGCAAAAAGCACATAATACAAAATTTACCGTCTTTACCATTTTTAAGTATAGAGTGCAGTAGTGTTAAAGATATTCACACTGTGTAACACAGATCTCCAGAACTTTTCATCTTGCAAATCTGAAACTCTATACCCATTAAATAGCAACTCCCTTTCTTCACCTCCCATCAGTGCTTGGCAACCACCATTCTACTTTATGTTTCTAAGAATTTGATTACTTTAGATGTCTCATATTAAATGAAATCATGCAGTATTTCTTTTTGTGACTGGCTTGTTTTACCTAGCATAATATTCTCCAGGTTCACCCACGTTGTAGCACATGACAGGATTTTGATCCTTTTCAAAGCTACATAATATTCCATTCTTTTCATTTTTTTTTTTTTAAGGTGGCTACTAAAAATCTTAAAATTTCTGTTGGATGGTGCTAGTCTAGAGACAGTGGTTCTCAACTATATTAGTCCCAATCCCTCTTTATAATAATTAATTTGTAACACCCTCTTCACTCTCCTGAAATAAAAGTTATAGATACTATAACTCATCTACATACATTTTAAAAAAATGTAATGAGTTAGCTATAATATAAAAGATAAAGGAAAGGAATGTATAGTTTAAAATGTATTTCAACTTATGGTTAGACATGAGTGCTTGAAGACAAAATAATCAGATGCTTGAATGTACCATTAATGGGTTAGCTATTCATGCAGAGTAATAACTCGAATTCTCTAAGTAATTGCCATCAGAGATGTGATTTTCTGAAATGAAACAACTAAGTCAAGTTCCAACAAAACAAAGTACAAATTTTTTTTTATTTATAAGGTTATATTCTTGTGAAAATTAGTATAAATTTAAATAGAGCAAAATATTAAGTATATATGGAAAATGTAGTTAGATTCTAAGTTCAGAGACTTATAAATAGATTTTTCACCTAAATAAATGTCCAGAGGGATATTTAGAAATCAAGAGGAATCCAGAGTAACTTTTTGTTGTTCAGAACTGTCCCCTGCATTATAGGACATTTTGTATTCCTGTATACCCTGTATGCCTACTGAAGATGGGTGGGATCCTCCAGTCACTGGGACAAGCAAAAGCATCCCCTCTATTTCCAATGCTCTGCAGCAGATCCCCCACTGAGAAGCACCAATATTGTATTATGAGGACTACAAGGTCGTCCCAAAGGCTAAGTGCTCAGTGAGTTGCTCTGCTTACTTGCCTGGTGGTCCCATTCATGCCTTCAGTACCTCAACATGAAGTTAGTCCTCCAATCCAGCACTGACCACTCTCCAGCATGGACCAGAAGCCTAGACTACAGTTCCTCTAGAATCTCAAACACAGCAGACTCAGCATCTT
Source organism: Aselliscus stoliczkanus (assembly GCA_033961575.1). Lineage (NCBI taxonomy): Eukaryota > Metazoa > Chordata > Mammalia > Chiroptera > Hipposideridae > Aselliscus > Aselliscus stoliczkanus. Next base: position 35,555,409 of record CM066731.1, read on the forward strand.
TCCATTCAAATCCATGCCCTTGACATCCAGGTTTCCATGTTACCCATGTTTTCTCGGGACCAGAAATCTCTTTTCCTCCAGTACCACCCCTGACCCTCGTATGTGGCAGAGCCACAAAAGCCTGTTATTTCTCTGCTGATGGTCTCTTTCATAAACCTGTTTCTCACTCACTTCCCCTTCCTTTAAACCCCAGGTTTCTCAGTGGTTCCTCATTGCTCTCCAACTCCAATCTTTACTTTTCTCCCTCTAATCCATCCTAATCCTATATTGGGTTCCTATCCAAGCTTCACTCTTTATTAGCTACCTATGGACAAGTGTGTTAGCCTCTATATATCTTCTTCCTCGTCTATCAAATGGGATCATGACATCTGCCTTGTAGTACTAGTTAGAGAACAAATGAGAACATACTTGTAAGACACTGAGCACTAGCCCAGAACATAGGGGAAAATGAGGAAATGCTGACTCTGTTGACCAAGTTTCTTTTCTTCAGCCCAATTTGTTTTCTCCAGGCACTGAGCCAAATATTTGCCTGTATCTCATGTCATCCCAGGCAGTCAGTTGTCCCAGAACAGACCACAAAGGAAACTAAAACAGTTCTTTTCCACATAAACATCAAGTATCTCTTCCAGATAAACATCAAGCAAATATTTTTAACACATCAATTTGGAGAAGTGTTCAATTAATGCCAGCCCAGGGTACCTTGTGTCTTCCTCTGGGTATGGTCACATCAGCTCTCAGGCTGTTGTTTCCAGTCCCGAGGGTCTGGGGAACTTTTCCTGCACTGTTGTCCGTGACTATCCTTCCTTTCTTGGAAGTTCTGGAATACCCACCGACCACACATTTGATAAACTTCTCCCTGGGGTGGCTTTCTCTCCCAGTGAAATGGTGAACCTCTCAGGAGTAGGAGCAGCATCTTCTGCTTCTTTCTATCCCTCACAGCCTCACAAAACAGCTATGCAAAGAGATGTGAATAAAATGTGACATGAATGAAGGATAAAAGTAAAGTTTAGCAAACCAAAGAAGGCATTTTGGAGTCTGCGGCATGAGAGAGGTTATGAGTTCACTTTCTCTGAGATGGCTTGGGCATGATCTGGACAGAAAGGCGCTAGAGGTGGCCCTGTGGTTTCATGGTACCTCTTTCATAAGAAACTTTGTTCTCGCTAACACACATGCTGCAATCTCAGAAGGTTGCATCTTCTCCTGGGCAGATGTTGCCACAAATTATCAGCTTATGATCAAATTTAGGTGCTGTTTCTTCTAACTAAAAAGTTGGAGACCACCTCAGAATGCCTTAAGGAGGTGGACTTTATCAACCAATGATATCTACCAACAGTTGAAGAGAAAATCATTTAGGCATGAAAATCTAAGCATCCATTTGAAGACCCCTCCCCCCAGTTTTCTTTTTTAAAGAATAAAAGCACATTCCTAAAATTGTGTCTTCCAAATATAGAACTTACTTAAAACAATATTTAACCTTTCTGAGGTTCAAGTTCATTTATTCTTTGCATATACAACTTCAGCAGCTTCTTCATTTCTAAGAACAAAGGCTTTTTAAAAAAGAAAGACTCTCTAAAGTCTACTTGGACATCAAATAGTTCCTCAGAGGAAACGCTTTGATGAGTTAAGTGTAAATGAGTAAGAAACATACGGATTAGATTTTACACGAATTTAAGAATTGAGGGAAAATATTTTTAGAAAATATGGTTTGGATTTGGGTTCTGCCTGCTCCACAAATACTATGGAGTTAAATAGTATGGATTTTCCATCTCTCTCACTCCCACTTTCAGTCTCAGGCATTAACAATCATTCTTTCTAAAGAGTTAATGTCAGATATTAAAGACCAGGGAGCATTTTTAAGTAGGGAATTCACAGATTACTAATATTTAAGAAACAAATCATTCTTAAAACAGATTCACTTCCTACCAGACTGGTTTGAAAACATTTTTAAGAAACATCTCTGTTAGCTAAAGCAGCTCACAAGCCCGGAGGAGGTGAGATCCTTGTGTTTCGGTGAACTGAAAATACTGCCCTCTGGTAACCAGATTCTGTGGCTGATAATCCCATTTCTGGGAGATCTTTCCCACCACAACAATTTTACCAGTTGTGAGTTTGATGTGACATTATGCATACGCTACAAGTTGCATATTACTTGAGGATGTTTTCTTCAGTCAGCACATGCTTTCATACAGAGTAGATAGGGGATTAAATGGGATTAGGGATGTGAAAGCAGTTAACAGGGTATGTAGCACATGGACTACGCTCATTATATGTTGGTTCTGTCTGAAAAATCTGCAAATAGATTCTTGTTACCTTTGACGATGGAAAGTGCTCGTCCCATACAGCCCTGCTAGGAATGGGCTTGGCTGAAGGACCAGGCAGCCCTGCTGCACTGACCCACATTGAGCAAACAAGATTCCATCCAGGGGATTTGAAACTGGGCTACAGAGACTTCTCTTGTCCAGACACTGAGCCTGTATGGAACGTAGAGTAAGCCCTGACAGCCACTTTTCTCCTTGTGCACTGAGAAAGTCTGGCCACAAAGAGGAAAGGGAATGAAGCAGAAGCACAGAGAAAATAGAGATGGATGGCTATATTCTCCTCATCCAAACAGCGGCAGGTCCTGTAAGTTCTGCCTCCCAAATAGGAGTCATTTTTTATCAGTTTTTTTTAGATATAGTTCACATACTATACAATTCACCCATTTAGAGTGCACAATCCAGTGGTTTTTAGTACATTCAGAGATACATGCAACCATCGTCACAGTCAGCTTTAGAACATTTTCTTCATCTCAAAAAGACGCCCCCACCCCCGCCATTTAGCTATCACCTCTCCTCCCATTACCTCTCCCCACAGCCCTAGGCAACCACTAATCTTTCTGTCTCTATAGATTTTCCTATTTTGGACTTTCAAATGAGTAAATCATAAACATGTGTTTTTTTGTGACTGGCTTCTTTCACCCAGAATAATGTTTTTCAGGTTCATCCATATTGTAGCTTGTATCAGTACTTCATTCCTTCTTATGGCTGAATAATATTCTACAAATAATATACTATCTTTGTTTCCCATTCATCAGTTGATAGGCATTTGGGTCATTTTCACCTTTTGGCTATTATGAATAGTGCCGCTATGAACACTTATGCACCCCAAGTATATACTCTGGCCTTCTCTCCACCTCCCCTGTCTCCACCTTGGCTTAAGCTACTCTCTGTAAGAATTTTACTCCCCCGTTTTTGCCCCTCTCCAACCCACTCTCCACCTGACTGCCAGAAGGATCCTTTAGAAATATAAATCAGGGCCAGCCGAGTGGCGCGGTGGTTAAGCGCTGGCTTGGGAAGCCAGCGGCCCCGGTTCGGGTCCCACATATGAGGGCCAGTGACACTGCCCTCCAAAAAAAAAAAAAAGAAATACAAATCAGATAATGTTACTCCATAATTTAAAATTTGTGAATGGATTCCCATTACTAAGGAGAAAAAATCCATTCCATGATCAACAAGGCTCTGTGCCTTCTGGCCCCTGCTATTACACTCATTTTCACCTGCTACACTTCCCCTCATGCACCACCCTCCAGGCTCATTCCTCTGTCACTTCCTTAACACACTGGCCTCTCTGCCTCAAATTTTGTGTGCCTGTCACTTCAATGTAGCCTGCAAGCAATGATCATCTGGGGCAAAGTCAGGCCCCATCCCAACTCCCACCTCTATTATATTCTTTCTTACAGTATACACGTTTTTCTTCATACAATTTACAGAATTTGGAATTTCTTATTTATTTGTTTCTTACTCATCTTTCCTAATGTAAAGTCTGTTTTCTTTATAGTTGTCTTCACAAGCCTCAAACAGCAGTGCCTGCTATTGACAGAATGAATGTAGGTTCTGTGGGGATGAACAGAACTATGGTTCTTAACTCTAGTTTCTGTTTCTAGACTTTCCTGAGGCCTTACCTTGGGTACCACAAGACAGCCACTTCTGAATTATTTTTTTTTATATATTTTTTTAATTAGCTTCAGGTGTACAACAAAGTGCAATAGTTATACTTATTACCCCTCAAAGTGACAACCCCCTCCCCCAATCTGAATTTTTATAATAAATTCCTCTTTTCTTTTGAGAAAATTTATTTGAGGTTTGTCCCTTACAACTCAATAATTCATGACTAACAACTTTTTCTGTCAGCATTTCACTCGTCTCCTTTCCAAACGGCCATTGTTGGTCATGAATTGCTTTTGACGTTCTTCTTTGTCTTTACAGTTTCCCCAAACCTCCCTCCTCCATCTTTCCAAATTCTTAACTTCTGTATCCCTTTAAGAGCATGTCCATATTTGTACACCTCTGTTCATAGCATTATTATTCACAACAGCCAAGAGGTGAAACAACCCAAGTGTTATCCATTGATGGATGAATGGATAAACAAACTGCGATGTATGTGTATATACTTATACGTAATGGATTATTATTCATCCTTAGAAAGGAAGGCAATCCTATCACATGCTACAACATAGCATGTGAATCTTGAGTACATTATGCTAATTGAAAGACAAATACTGTATGATTCCATTTATACGAGGTATCTAACATAGTTAATCTCATATAAACATAAAGTAGAGTGTGAGCTGGGAGGAAGGGGAAATGGGGAATTGTTTAATGGGGTTTTAATTTTGCAAGATGAAAAGGTTTTAGAGATCTGTTGCACAACAACGGGAATATACTTAACACTAAAACCTTTGTAGTTAAAATGATTAAGATGGTAAATTTTATGTTATGTGTTTGTTTTTTACTGCAATTAAAAAAATTTTTAAAAAGCATCTTTACTTCATTCTCCTTCTTTCCCTTCTTCCCTCCCCTCCTTCTCTCCCTTCCTGGTCAAGTATCTCTAAGTTTAGGCCATGGACCATGCGGGACTGGCACCAACCAAGGTGCCTGGAGATGCTCACAGGGCCCCCAGGGTATGCCCGTTGGACATTCCCTATTCTGTAGAGCACAACAAGAAGAAGAAGGACCATTTCCCAAGTGACCACAACTGGAAGCTCACTTGGTCTCTGACATGGGCTGACTACATACCAGATGTTCCCCATGAGGAGGTTTCACACAGCTCTGGCCTTGTCATAGATTTTCCGGCCAAGGCTTCAATGTCTCCATTCATGTTTATATCCACTTGATTCCTCTTTGTCCCCATCATGAATGCTGCAGGAACTATGTAAGCTTAAGTAGGCTTTGGGGCCTGATAACCAAGACAACTGTATAGGAGAAAATATTTTTAAATAAGTAAGTACAGGAAGAACCAATTCATTGCTAAGCCTCTTACTGTGTAAACCCGTATGTGAGTACTAAGTAGATTTAAGTTCACTCTGAAAGCAACTACAAAAATAATATCTGATATTCATTGTACATTTACTATTTTTCTGAGGATTTAAAATATCCTGTTCATTTTCTCTCATAAAGTTGTTATTATTATCTTCGTTTTACATATGAGGAAATGAAGGCCCAGATAGTAACTTGCCCAAGGTCATATGGCCAAGAAGTAGAACCAAGATTTTGACACATGCCTAGGTGAGTCCAAAATGTGAGTGTGTCATCACTAAATCACAGTTTTGCCCTGGATCTACATCAAATAGATCACCTTTCTCATTGTTATGATTGCCCTTCTTCACATGGAGAAAGGGAAGAGAAGCACGCATTAACCACCTACTCTGCTCTAGGACCATCACAATAACCCCACTAAATAGGGATAATGACTTCTTATCTAAAGGGCTCTTAATCCAAGAGATGTTAAGAAACTTGTCTAAGGCCACACAGCCTAGAAGTACTAGAGCAGAGATTTGAGCACGAATTCACCTTTTTTCTACAATACTATATTGCCTTCCAAAGTCAATTATCAACATGCATGCCCCTTATCTTCTCTTTTGTAGATCATCTAAATATCTCTTTTTGGGCCAGCCGAATGGCGCAGTGGTTAAGTGCTGGCTTGGGAAGCCAGTGGCCCCGGTCCGGGTCCCACATATGAGAGCCAGTGGCACTGCCCTCAAAAATAAATAAATAAATAAATAAATAAATAAATAAATAAATAAATAAATAATATCTCTTTTTTTCAGACTTTCCTCTTCAGAGTACATGTTCTCCACTGCTCTCCTGATGTTGGTCATTCTCTAAATGTGCTCTAATTTGTCAGTGTCCCTCTCAAAATGCCACATAAGAATATCATTCTCAATGTCACCAGACCATCTTGACTGCTTTGCTTGCCTTGCAAGCCATCTTACGTGTCTGGGATGGCTTCACTGACTTTAGAAGCATAAGAGCCCTATCACACATCTGTCTTGGCCTCGCTATGATCCCAGCTCTTCTTCATACGCGTATGAGCTAGTTTCAAGTCAGAATTCATCTATCCTTTACTTATACTATTGATTCTAACAAGTATCAGTGGAATTCTGTTGGATTCTGCTCTTAGCTTTGAGACAGTATTTCCATGTGTTGTATAGTATATTAGCTGCCCTTTTCACTTTCGGTTATCTGAAAATTTTAGAAGTAGGTCTTCAGTGTTGTGATACAAGTCACTGTGAGAATGCTGAATGCCAGGACCAAGGGCAGAGCCTCGAGATAGTCTATTAAAGAACTCCCATAGAGTAGCTACTAATTGATTAATTAATGCTATTTAGGTACAGTTGTCTAGCCATCTATGATTTCAATGAGCTATTTTTAACCCCACATTCTCTACCTTCTTCAGTTTATAAAACAAAATACTTTACAAAACACCTTGCTGAAATTTGCCCAAACCATCCTTTCTCCAAGTGTGTTCTGTGAAACACTAGTCAGTGGGACAATGTTAAATAGGTTTCTTTGTGCAGGACTTCTTCAGAAACTTTAATGTGTTAATGTACACTGTGACTCTCCAAGAGAAGGTATAATAGCATACTGAGTTTCTCAAAATTGAGGGGGTTTTTTGTGTGTTTTTTAAAAATTCTTCTTTAACTTATATTGGATTTATACTGAGATTTACCCATTTATAGTATTCATTTGACCTCCCAATCTGATAATCCTGTGGAAACATGATACCTTAGCCTTGAGTGGCTTGTTCTTAATGAATCTCAGCTAATATCCAGTAATTAATGTTTTCTTCTGTAAGGAGGGTTACAGATCACCTTTAATAACCAGCTATCAAATTTTACTGTGGATTAATATGAAGCTTATTGATCTGAAGCTTTCACAATCTACCTCTTTCCTCCTCTCTTCTGATGACACTTTCTTATTTCTCAGGGATTAACCAACAGTGTCTCTAAAATTCAGCACCAAGATATTTATATATTTACCTAGAAACACCATTTTTAATACAGTTAGATGCTATTTTGGGCTTCAATTCCCTTCTATCAGTGTATGTTCTGCCTTTTCCCAGGTTGAATATCAATCATTCTGTTGATGGAGAATATACGAGGTGTGATCAAAAACTACAGTGAATGTTGCTGCTGAGTGCCATCCAATGGAAAGGCAGGGATCTTTAATATGGGAAGTGGCGCATTGAACCTTAATAACAGTGCATGACAAGTTTTAACTAGTTTGGTGCAGTCAGTCAGGTATGCACTACGGTTGAGAGAAGGTGTGGTTTTTGTTTTGTTTTGTTGTTTATTTTTTATAAAAACCTTTATTGGGGAACAGTGTGTTTTTTCCAGGACCCATAAGCTCCAAGTCAAGTCATTGTTTTCAATCTAGTTGTGGAGGGTGCAGCTCAATAGCCCATGTGGGAATCTAACCAACAACCTTGGTGTTAAAAACCTGTGCTCTAACCACCTGAGCTAACCAACCCCCCAAGAAGATATGTTTTAAAGTGTGCTATAAATCATCCCCTTTCATGATAATGCACAGTGTCACACATCGCTTCTGGTATAAGGAATTTCCATCAAATAAAAACATTACAGTGTGACCTTGTCCACCTTATTCACCAGGTCTGGTACCATGTGACTTCTGGCTCTTCCCTAAAGTTAAATGAGCATGAAAGGTAAATGTTTTAAATCAATTTGGGACATCAAGACAGCCATGACAGCGCAACTAAAGACACAAAAGAGGACTTCCAGAACTGCTTCAGAAAGTGGCAAGAACAATGGATTGTGTTCAAAGTGAGGGGGAGTCTTTTGAGGGGTATTATTGGCAATGTGTCTTTTACTGTAATCATTTTTTTTATTTAAGCATTCACCGTATTTTTTTATCATATCCTGTATAAATGCACTCAGCCTCAAGGTCAAGACAGATTCCTAACTGAACCTGCCTCCAATGTTCATGCTTCTTCCACTGCTTCCCATTTGCTTCCTGACTTCTCTTTACAATTCGTATTCATTTCCTTTTAGACTTAGCTAAGTCATCTCTAACTTCATTCAAGTCTTTCCTGATTATTCATATCTCTCTCTTCTTTTGTCCCTTTGCTATGCATGTATTGACTTGTCCTGTTTTCTTTATCATCTGTTCGTTAAAAAATTAATTTATCAAAAAATAATAAATTAAAAAAAGAATTCATTCATCCAATAAATAATTGCTGGTACCTCCTCTGCTCGGTGTTGGGTATCTGAGAATGGACAAGCCAAGAACACTCTTGGAATTAATAACCTGACAGGGGAGATAGATACTGAACTGGAGCTAAGAGATACAAAAGGGGACAGATGGTGCTATGGAGGAGATAAGCTAGTCTGGGTATGGATAAAGGTCTTTTTGTAGAACTGATGTTCTAACTGAGAATGAATGGATGCAGAAGAGTTTACTAGGGGAATAGTGGGGGCAGGGTGTCAAGACTCTGATGAATATTCAAGTGATGAAAACAGGCAAAATGTCTGGAGTACAGAGGGGAAAAGGGTACACAGGAAGGCCACAGCTTGATGTCTGAGCCATGGTAAAGAGTAAAGAGAAATCACAGAAGGATCTGCAGCAGGGAGAGACATAATCACATTGAACTCTTCCAAACAGTGGACACCATTCTTTTTTACCCTCTTCTTGTTCTATATGTGACTTTTGAAATCTCTCCTCACCTCCTTCTTAAAAGTTGTCCTTAGCACTTTTCAAACACCGCAGATCACCCCAGGCTTTGGCAACTCCTGATACTCTACTTTCATGGGGTTTTTCCCATGATGTCTTTTATTAATAGCATAATATCCTCAAGCTTCATCCATGTTGTATCATATTGCAGAATTTCCTCCCTTTTTAAGGCTGAATAATATTCCATTGTATGTATATATCACATTTTATTTATCCATTTATCTATCAATGGACACAGGTTATTTCCACGTTTTAGCTATTGTAAATAATTTGCTATGAATATGGGTGTACAAATTTCTGTGAGGCTTTACTTTTAATTATTTTGGGTATATACCCAGAAGTGGAATTGCTGGATCACATGGTAATTCTATTTTTAATTTTTGAAATAACACCATACTGTTTTCCACAGCAGCTGCACCATTTTATATTATCACCAGGGTTCCAATTTCACCACATCCTCTCCAACAATTGTTACTTTGTTTTGTTTTGTTTGGATAGTAGCTATCCTAATGGGTGTGAGGAGAACCTTGGTATCTTGACCTGTGAACTGTAAGGGGTTCAACCATAAGCTGACTCTGGCCCTCTCCTCCAAATGTTTCATCTGTCTGTATTTGTGTGTGTTATAAGAGAAGATTATGTCATGAGGGCTATTTGCCATCCAGGTCACAACCTCCTTCTTGAATGGTTTGAGAGTCAGAAGCTGGACTGTAGAAACAGCATCTGGGAGCAACTCTCTTCGGATCAGAAAGGAGGTGAAAATGTGCTATTCTGTGTCATTTCCTTAGCCATTTTTTAATACAGCCCAGTCTTCTGGCTTCAATCAGCAGAAGGGATCAGTAGGCTGACTACAGGATTGTAATCTTGCAGAACGTCAGGTTTGCCTCTGCCTGCAGCTGAGTGATTCATTCTGGGCTCACATAACCACAGAGAGAAGTCAGATTCATATAGACACTTGCTTGGAAAAGGCAGATCTTGCACACGGGGGTGGCTTTCTTGAGGAAACATATTTTCAAAAAATACATAAGTGCTTTGTTCAGGGGATAAAACATTTTACTCATTGGTCTGTCATTGCTTGTGGTGAGCAGATGTGAGAAGGAAGAAAATTTGCACTCAAAGCAAAAATAGTTCCCCCAACTAAACTGGTCACAGCAGGATAAAGTTAGCAGGATGAAAGGTAATTATTTCAGTTTGGGAAAAACCACAAATGGAAGTGCCTTTTCCTTGGGGCTGTTTTTTCATTAAAGCAGTAACCAGGCCTTGCAAGATACAGAAGGAAGAACATCTTCCCTAGACACACAGCAGATGCAACCCCTGGCAGCCCAGACGCTGTGGCTCCAGAAAGAACCTGCATGAACACTGCTGTCACCATCTGAAAAACAGAGGGTCAGTGAGTCTTGTCAGGAAGAAACCAACTTATACAGGAGCAGAAACTCCTTTATAAACTGTCAGATCCGATGAAGCAGATCCAGTCAGCTCCTAATGGGGAAAGAACACAAAACTGGGAAATAGAGGGCCTGCTGCAGCAGAGCTCTTTATTTCTGTCTCTGTGACCTGGCCAGGCACCCATCTGCAATGCCCTCTAACGACAAGCTGTTTCAGGCAGGCGGTGGAAGAGCTGCAGAGGGCACGAGGTGGGCTGAGAGCTCCACTCTTTCCTGGTGGTGCAGCGCTTATGGGATTGTCCTGGATAGATCAGCCTGGCCCTAGCAGCAATAGATACAGAGGCCCCAAAGGAAGACTCATCAAGAGGGAAGGAGGTGGCTCACTGGTGAACTGGGCTCCTCCCGGGCCAGGAGCTGGGTCAGCAGCAGACTGTTGAGGCTTGAATGTCCAATAGAATCCCCCTTGCTGGCACAGTGTTGTGCTGTCCGAATGACTTTCAGGCATGGTGCCATCTGGCCGCCCAAGCTGGGACACCACTACTGCGGGATGAGGACAGACAAAAAAGTGCCATGGCAGAGTGGCATTGTCCACTGCCCTGTTTGGTTGAGCACCTGAATCATAGTGTTCAGGGTTGATGGCACCACTTCAGAGCATGGAACAGATCTCTAATGTTTTTAGAGAATCTGGGTGGGCTGGGGCAAAAACCTCAAGGGGAAAAGGATACACTTGCTGCTAGTAATGGCATCTCAGGGTTTGAGCAATTAATTGAAAGAATCCAAGATGTGGCTCAAATAGAGATCCTAGCAGGTGAAGCAAATTGTACTGGTTCTAGTAGAGGCAGGTTTACCATGAGGTTAATGAAGCTTACGCTTTTGAGTCCCCCTTTGCTAGTCTTGGCCTCTTCCAAGACTCTGGAGGTTGCCTAGCATCAAGGTCACGTGGTATTTGCTTTTATCAAATTTCAAGAGTAAGTGTTTTTGTATTATTTTTCTTAGAAAAGCCCTCTAGAATTGTGAACTCCAAGTGGAAGTCTCCATAAAAACCCAGAGTTTTGAGATACTCCCAGAACCTGCATTCAAAGGAGAAAATCAGAGCATTCCTGGATGTGGCATCATCAAAGGGGGTACTAGAGGGAGGAGAGTGGATGCCTTTGGCACCTGTCCCAGCCCTGGTGCTGAGAATCAAGCAGTAGTCCTCAGTCATCACCTTCAAAGAACAGATGTTCTAAGAAACTTGAAAATAATTATCTAATTAACACTCCAAAGGGGTACTATCAATTTCTATTGTCAGTGGAAGTCTAACAGAAAAAAAGTAAGCAAGGCAGCCCTCTGAAATGCCAGGGTGTGGACACTATGGACAGTTAAAAGTGCCAGTTGAAGAGGAAGCAGTTCCATATCATATGTCATCAGGGAAATGCAAATTAAACCAATAAGATACCTACACACCTATTAGAATGACCAAAATCCAGAACACTAATAACAGCAAGTGCTGGTGAGGATGTGGGGCAACAGAAACTCTCCTTCATTATTGGCAGAAATAAAAAATGGTACAGCCACTTAGAAAGACAGTTTGATGGTTTCTTATGAATGTAAAAACATAATAAATATAGCCAGAGCTGCCATACCAGAGAAACTGTCTTGCACATATTGTGTGTAAAACTTTTGCAACATTAAAATGGGACAAAATAACCTTATGCACTCATTCAAAGAGCATTTGCTGAGCACCTTCTGTGGGTAGGGGTTGGGGATGACCACTTTGAGGAGGGATCAAGATTACATTGCAGGGGCCAGTAGAGTGGCTCAGTTGGTTAAAAATGAGAGCTTTGAGCAACAGGGTCGCTGGTTCGATTCCCACATGGGCCACTGATGCTGCACCCGAGCTGAGCTGCCACTGAGCTGCCAACAGGTGGCAGGATGGCTCAGCTGGTGAGAGCCTGTGCTCCTAACAACGAGGTTGCTCGTTCCACTCCTGAATGGGATAGTGGGCTACTCCCACCCACAACTAAGATTGAACACAGCAACTTGAGCTGAGCAGCTGCGAACTGCTGATGGTGGTCAGATGGCAACTGGTCTTGGAGCTGAGCTAGCTGCGGCCTCCACAACTATTGTAAGATGAAGGACAACAACTTGGCTATTCCCATTCCCAAACACTGTTCCCCTTCCCCAATTCTCCAATAAATTTTTTTAAAAAAAAGATTGTGTTGCTTTCTGGAATTAGATTACCTGAGTCAAACTTTTTCAAACTTCTCATTTCTCCACCTGTAATGTGGTGGCAACACCAAGGAGAGTGTTTTGAGGAACATATCAGATAATCTGTCGAAAGTACCAAGAATGGCATCTGACACATAGTTAGCCTAAGTGTTAGTTTAGCTGAATATTCTTTCTCCTTCTTCCAGCCTAAGGAGCTGGATATTAAAAGATTTTGTTAAACAAGATGCAACTAACTGCAATAGTTTTTTTAAAAACCAAGCGTTGCAATAAAACAAGTGGGAAAGGTAGAGGCAGTGTGTCCAGCATATGATGTAGACTTTTGTTTTTGTCCTTGGGTCAGCTCTGTTAATACTCACTCATTTGGGGTTGATCCCATGACACTGGCCAGCTCTGTAGCAGCCTATCGGAAGTTGTATTCACACCATTGTTCCAAACTTCAAAGGCAATACTGCTGAACACAGCACTGTTATCTGAAAAACCAATGACAATACATATCAATTTACATGCCAACAATCACATTTTGGAGCATTCACTTGCCAAGAACTCTGATTTTGTCATTTCCCTTTATAAGTTAATTTATAAACTTTAGGGATGTAAAAGGCTGGCTGTATTAGTCAAGATTCTCCAGAGAAATAGAATATTTCAATACAGATCTACATATCTGGAGAGGCATACAAATAAAATTCAGGGATTAGGGATGCACTGACCCCCACACAGTCAAAAGTCCACATGTAACTTTTAACTGCCCCAAAGCTTAATTATTAATAGACTACTGTTCACTGGGAAGCCTTACCAATAACAGTCAATTAACACATTAACACATACTTTGTATGTTATATGTGTTATACACTGTATTCTTAAAACAAAGTATACTAAAGAAAAGAAGATGTTATTAAGAAAATTATAAGGACTGGGGCTTGTTTACCAGTTAGGTCTTATTTTCAGAGAAACACAGTAGCAGAAAGAACCACTAGTGAACGGTGAAGCCAGAAGAGAGGAAGAGAATGTAATGTCAGTAATACCTAATATTACAGAAAACACAGGGGAATGAAATGGAATCTTAATTCCAAATTTTAAAAAAAAAGTGGCTTCCTTCATTTCTAAATTATAAAAAAATATTTTTTTTCATCTCAAAAACAAAAAAAGAAAATAAGGAAAATATACTTACATATTTATTGAAAAAAAATCCATGTATAAGTGGACCTGCATAGTTCAAACCTGTTATTCAAGGGTCAACTGTATACAAATATATATATTTATTACACATATGAGATTTGTTATAAAATTGGCTCACAGTTACAGAGGCCAAGAAGGGCCACAATCTACTGTCGGCAAGATGGAGAACCAGAAAAGCTGATGGTGTAATTCAGTCTGAGTCCAAAGGCCTGAGAATTGCCAGCGTGTGTGTGTGTGTGGGGGGGCGGGGCTGTGGTATAAGTCCTGACCTGAGTATTTTATTTATTTATTTATTTATTTATTTATTTATTTATTTATTTATTTATCAGCTGTACAAAACAATGTAATACATACACATTTCACCCCTCACAAAGTGATAAACCCTTCCCCCAATCTATCACCCCTTACATATATATATACATATATATATATATACATATATATATATAAATTCCATTGATTCTATTCTCTATACTATATTCCATATCCTGTGACTATATATATATTAAATTATAGTTGACATACAATATTATTCAGCTTCAAGTGTACAGTGCAGTGGTCAAGCATCTACACCGCCCATGAAATGGTCTCCCTAACAAGACATGTGCCCATCTGACACCCTAAAAAATATTTACAACATTAGTGATTATATTCCCCCAAATGTCTTTCATATCCCTGTGGCAATATTGTAGTTACCAATTTATGCTGTCTAATCCCTTCCCTGTCTCCCTCATCCCCACTCCCCTCCCATCTAGCAACCATCAGTTTTTCCTCTATATCTCTGTGACTATTTCTGTTTACTTTGCTCATTTATTCAGTTCTTTAGATTCCACATGTGAGATCATATGGTATTTGTCTTACTCCGACTGACTTATTTCACTTAGCATAATGTTAGCTTGAAAGCCCGAGAACTAGGAGCAACAATGTCTGAGGGAAGGGGAAGGTGGATGTCTCAGCTCAAGCAGAGAGAACAAACTTGCTCTTCCTCTACCTTTTTGTTCTATCTAGGCCCTCAAAGGGTTGGATGATTCCCACCACATGTCATGGGTGAGGGCCATGTGGGCTTTAGTTTACCAATTGAAATGCTAATCTCTTACTGAGACACTCTCACAGACAATACCTAGAAGTGTTTTACCAGCTGTCTAGGCATCCTTGAGCCCAGTCAAGTTAACACATAAAATTAACCATCACTCTGACATATACATTTGCTATGGCCATCACTTTAGAACTTATCTTCAGTTCTGTTGTAATTATTGGGTTGTGGGAAAAGTCATGAGGTATTTTCTCTATGTTTTTCGTTGCAAAAATGCATCATGACTTTTCCAACAACCCACTATTTAGATGTATATACACAGAAACTTCTGGCAGAGACACAATATTGAAGAATGGACCTGCAGCTGAGGTTATCCGGGTGACCAAAATGTACACATTGACTTGGACATTTTTGAGAACTATAACCCTCTTCTCCATGCTCTATGTGTGGTTTGGCTAGTCCCACTCGAGCTGAGCCTGGCATTTTGTGAATCAAATGTGGGCCAAAAAAAACGACAGGAAGACATGAAGGGCGAGTGCAGAAAGGAATAGGTGTTTGTGAGATTATATGTTTCTGTGGGTGGACACGTTTGTAATTCTAAGCATCATATTCTCATGCATACTGCTCCACTGTCAGCATACTTGCTGACCACACAAAGGAAAACACAATCCTATCGACTTTAGTAGATCCTCTAGCAGACTTGGACTTTTATAACAGTAGCTTGGGAACTTTGAAACTCTGGGTGTTTTTTCAGCTTTCACCCATCAGTTTGAACTGGAGCGAGGTTGTGCTTTAGGGGAAAAATGCTGAACACCAGCACAGCACTCTCAAGCACTGGAATCTCTGTGGTGAATGAAGGCAGCAGGAATTCATGTGGTGACCAGAGCCTCCCTCCCACCTCTGCAGAGCAAAGAGCTGCTTCTGCCCAGCTTGTGAAATCTAAGCCTGGAGCTGACCCACCACTGGAATGAAAATTCAATACCACACTGCTCTTTGGGCTACAGGACGACTTTGCGGCTGTCCTTACCACTTTCGGCAGTGGTAAGAAGTCTGTTCCCAGTTAGTGAGCAAAACCTTGACTGATAAGAGGAACAGGAAGGGAATTTTTAAAATCTTACAGGAAAACTACATCGTCGAAAGTTAAAATTGTGGGGATTGGGGAGGAAGGGTGCTTGCTAAGTAAAAACACCAGGGGTTGGTTTGGAGCAAAGTAACACCAGATCAGCAGGCTGATAAGTGTAGAGATGTTACAGTTACCTACTATTCCGTTCCAATCTGTGAAGAGTGGCATTTCGAACTATTTGGCCAGTGAATCATCAGAAAAAATGCTATTTCTCATTTTGGAAAAACACTGTATCGCAGTGGGACATTTCACTGTTATCTGTTTTTCCTAGAAATATGGTGTGGGGCGGGGTAACCCAGCCCCTTAGAAATTAAAGCCATATGCACACCATATTTAAAAACCAGCAACCCAGGCCATTACATTATTGCTGAACATAGGAATTCAGGATTTATAATTTACATTCTTTCCCATACTTTGTTATTTTTCAGAAGTGAAGAGCAGACGTTTATGGCCTCGCCAGATCATAAATCAGATTCCTGAGGGCAGAGGGAGCTGTTACAGGCGGCGAGGCAGGAATTGCTTTTCCGATGGTTTGCAGAATGCGTCAAAACATCAAGAAAAAAACTCCAAATGGAAAGATGGGACACTGTTTTAAGGGAGCATGAGACACCCAAGGCTGACACGAGTTATTCCTTCCATCGAACCACCAGCCAAAATCACACCCTGGGCCAACATCTGGAGAGTAGCTTGAAGGTTTGGCAATCCCTAACAGAGTGAGCACCTGGACTCGTCACACCCACTCTCCTTTCAGAGGAAGAGGACACAAAGCGTGAGCTCCCCAAGGACTCTCACCATCCATGTGCTGAGGCTGAGCAGGAGTGAGGTGGGGAAGGGCTCGTGGAAGCGCTGGTCTGGTAAAGGGGCATAAGACACGCACAAGAAGCAAGCCACGGTGTTGGAGTGTTGGAGAGCGCATTAGGCGCTGGGTTGATCTGACGCCCCCTAGTGGCTGCACGCTTGAGTTCAGCACTTAACTGTCCCGATGCCTCAAGACGGTGGAAAACAGGGAAAACACGAAATCACAGGATTCAAGAACACACATTTGGTGCTGGACACATGGTGGGGAGGGGAGGTGGGTTGTCTCAGGGAGTCCTTTCACCTGGAAATGAAAAGGCCACTCTGGCGATCTGCTTGCTCTCTAGTAAAGTCAGCAAAGTGCTAATGTAGCCTCTAAGACTCAGGGGAGGGAGGGGAGGGAGGGTTCCAAGAGCCCCATCCAGAGCTCTTTCCAAGGTTCCCAGTGCTCCAAGGGCCACTGTCTGGGAAATTCCTTAGCAGTGGCCTTCAGGAACTCATCCCCATGCCCCTGGTCTGGATTTCATCCACTCTGAGGGGGCGGTGGATTCTAAACATTTTGAAAGCAAGAGATCTTTCTTAAAACTTTCCCAGGTTGCACCTGTAAAAATAGGGTACCTAATAACTCCACGATGTATGCAGTCGGATTGACGGGAATGAGCCAAAATAGCTCTTTGTCAGGGGAATGGGAATAGCAAGGTTTATCGTGCTGATTTTCCAGTATGGCTTGTTACATAAACCCTGCCTGCAATTCAACACTGTAATTAAGGCTATTGTGTGTATAGTTCAGTCAAGAAAATGCAGTATTTTGGTTTTTCAGTCTCAAATTTTTTCTATTTTTTTTTTTAAAGGCAAACAAACCTCATTTCCTGTGGTTTGTAAAGCCAATAGTCCCCTTTACTCAGCATCCAGAAAGGGTCTACACCCTATGTAGGAACATTGGTATCTGAGGTCCTGGGAAGACTGTGTGGGAGGGTCGCGTGGGCGGGGATGGGGGAGTGGGGGGTGGGGTGGGCAGGAGGCCAGGCAGCTCTAAGAAACCCTTCCTGCCATTGCTGGGCATTATCATGCCCACAATTTGTAGGCCCTCCGAGCATGATGTTTTCAAAGCATTCCAATAACAAATAAAAAAATAACTACTACCTGGGGCATAAGAAGTTCAAGTAAATTCTATTTTCTGAATGATGGTCCTGTCCTCACTGGGTTTATTTATAAGAAGGGGATGGATTAGCCAACACCAGTGTCCCCACTCCAAGAGGACAATAATGCTGGGGGGTTAGGAGTCCCTTTCACCAGCACTGCAGCAGAAAGCTTGCCTTTCACCCACCCCTCCAGCCAGCCAGGTGTGCTGTACAGAGACCAGTTTTCAACCAGAGCATCACAGTGAATAATTTAAGCTCAGCCCTGTGAGGTCTTGGAACTACTTGGACCCATAGAAAATCTTTGACAGTGTTAGATTCTGACAAAAAACATCTTCTCATAGGACAGACAGCTTCAAAATCGATCCAACAGAGGCAAGAACGGAATGTTAGGGTAGACAACGTCACAGATGAATTTCTGAAATGGATTAAAGGCAGTCTTTAGTAAACCTAGGAGACAAGGAAGATTTTTACAATACAGCATTTTTACAATACATAAAAAAATTCATGCCCAACTATTTTTCCCCTTCTTTGGTAGACATCGATAAATAATTCCTTTAAATTCACAGAAGATAACAAAATTAAAAAGCCTTAAGAATTCACTGGATCAAAAAAAATATGAAAGTTCAATTAAAAAGATTCTGCAACCTTCACCTACAATAGTCATAGCATCAGGTTACCTGTGATAGTTGTAGCAGCAGGTTTAGAATAAAATGTGATAAAGGGAAATGTTGTAATAATCTAATTATTATTGCCTGGCAACAAGACCATGCTGTGTATCTGTCTTAGCCATTACTAATCCTGACCCTTGCAAAAAACCAAATCTCACATCTAACCCTTGCGATGCACACATACAAAAAGAGATGGATTTGCTGCACACATACAAAAAGAGATGGATTTGTAAGTAAATATTGATAAACAGGAGTTTTGGTTTTCTTTACATCTTGATTTCAATCATATAAATGGGAAATATATTGAAGATTGCCAGTAGCCTACCTGTGGGATTCCTTGTTTTCATAACAAAGCAATACATAAAGACCACCTGGTGGATACCATGGCGGGCCCAGGAATTCCGCAGTAGTCACCAGAGCAGAATTTAAAGAGCACACAAGTTAAATCCCGTGTTTGAAGTGCACTTGTCTGGTTTCCAATGGTTAGATGTTTTTTCTTTTCCACCCTGTGTCTGGCATCCCTTTCTGTGCCCAATTGGCCTGACCAAGTGAACTACTACAAACAAGTCAAACAATAGGGTCCAACACAAAGGCTGAGCCTTGATAAGAAGTGTCACTTAAGGGACACCGTGCAGCTTTGGGGGGGAAGACCAATAGGTTCAAACATGATGCATTTGGTAAAGCATTTTCTTTCTCCTGGATGAGTACTTTACTTACGAGCTCACTATAGAAGCTGTCTTAGAATAAGACTGGCATTTACAGGATGTCTTTTATCATCAAAATGCTTCATGGGTCAATGAAATGTCCTAACATTACTGTGAGAACAGTTTGGGTAAGGCTTTTACAAATGGTGAAAACAGACACAGAAGGCAGGGAAAGACCATGGAAAGACTAAGAATGACAAAAGGGGGAAAGTATCTAACACTCACTACAATGCTACTTAAGGAGAAAACTGCATAAATCATTCTTCACGTATTACCTCCAAAATTATGGTGTCTGGTGTCTTGGGCTGGCCGAGTGGAACGTTGGTTAAGAGTTGGTTTGAGAGTTGAGCAGCAGGGTACGGGTTCAGATCTCACATCAGGGCCAGTGACACTGCGCCCTCTACAGCTAAGATGGTGAACAACAGCTTGACCTGGAGCTGGGCTGCTGAGTCGCCGGCAATGGAGCAGGCTGCAGTGGGCTGCCATGAACTACTGTGAGTGGCTGGCAGCCAGCGTGAGCTGCCAAGAGCCACCATGAGCGGCCGTCCAGTGGCTGGCGACTGATCTGCCTCACGCAGAAAGAGCGCAAGGGTAATGCCAACATGGGCCAGTGGAGCGATGTCCTTCACAACTAGACTGAAGAATAAAAGAACAGCAACTTGTCTGTTCCCCTTCCCTGGTTCCCCAACGCTGTTCCCCTCCCCCAATTCCCCAATAAAATCTTTAAAAAAAAAAAAAGTATGGTGTTTTTAAGAGGGCAGTTTGTAATGGTGGACGTGAGATAATTTGCAACTGAATAATTTCTGGTATTAAATGAGGACTCTGAAACATGTATTCTACTTCTATCAAAGTGAGGTCCATTTCCTTAGAAACTGGTGGGAAAAGTAGGTCAAACCCAGCAGTATAGTTTCTAGGAGGAATGGTAGCTGTGGGTCTGGCCAGTCACAGAAAGCGCTGGTTTTGTAACCACTGTAGTCAAGAAACGGAAAAAAGAAAGTCTACATTCCAAAAAAGGGCATGGAAAGTATCTGAGAACTTTCCTGGCCATTTCTTACAAAGCCACAGAGGAAAAATAGTCTCGTGTGCACTTCACTTTTTCCGTATGCCACAGGAAAGTCAGTCAGCACATGCTAAACAGGTGTCTCCCTCTCCGCTGGCCTGGGAGAAAGGCACCATGCTTCATCAGTTGGACTGAGCTATTAATCAGAGAGGCGTTAAAGTGGTAGGCCCAACTTTTCCAGAAAATGAACTTGGAAACACTCACGGATATGGCCCAGGCGCGAAGAATGAGTTGAGGCAGACATGTATAGGAGATACACAAGCACTCAGTACTCAGAAAAGCAAAATGCAGGGAGAAACAAACCTAAGTCACCTACTTTCAAAGTAACAATGTTTACACTGTGCTATGTTTTCAAAAGGGCTCTTTGATGGGTTATAAAAGTACAGTGGATTTATGAAACAAGCCTCTCTCCAGTGCTTCCATGGGAAGGATGGGGCTGCTGCTTGCACAGCATGTGAAAGCTCAGAGCTGCGGCCCCTCACAGCCTGTTCCCTTAGTCACTGTGCCAGCTGACGACTGTTGATCCTTCTGTACTAGCAACAAGTCAGCTGCTGGAACAACTCTGTGAGGCTCTCAACCAAGTGACTGCCACAGACCCAGAACACAGGATGTGACCATGGCTTGCATGATTCATTTAACCCCTTCACCCTGGAATTCTTTCGCAGAAAAAGGAAAACATGACATTTGTATAGTTAATGATTTCCTTAAAGGGAGAAAAAAAACATTGAAACTTTTGTGCTCTGTGAAATGAGCGAACAAAAGGATTGCTTTCAGCAAGTTTATATCTATAAGCCAATCAATTGGGTACCAGCCACTTGTTGGAGAAAAAAATCCAAATAGGTTGATGTAACCATTACTTACTAAAAAAAAAAAAAACAAAAAAAAAAAAACTGACTGTCTTGTTCATTTCCTATTGATCACTTGGAAAGGTTAGGAAATAGGACATATGTGTTGATATGCACTCCGAAATACACATATTTCTTTTTCTTCTCACTATATAAAACATGTACACATTCATTCATATTACCCTAAAGTCACTTGAAAAGTACAGTGATTACTTACCAGCAGTGGAAAGTATCAATAAGATGTAGAAAAATGAGCATTTTACAGATAGATCTTTGATGGGTTTTAATGTGAATTGTTTTATTTAAAACAGGGAGCCATCAGGAGTGATAAAACTATCAGGTAAACATTCTAGAGCATGGCATGGATGAAAGGTAATACTCACCAGCACCTCACATGGGATTAAAAGACAATGTCAGCAACACACCATGGAAGAAACACAAAATGTAAAAGGCACCTGGCTGGGGGAGAAGCCGCGGTGTGCACTGCCTCTCGAGCAGGTTCACTTCTGTGCACTGTGTGTGGATAAGCCTGGACAGTGACATTCAGAATGGTACAAATAAAGGTTTTGATCTGAAGCCCAGGATCCTATATGGGTGGCTAATCTTTCCTCAGACTGGTTTACATCTGCTGTGTGGTTTAAGGTCCTAAAAAGGGTATGAGGTTTCCTAGTCAGTAACACAAAAGCTCTCCCCTTTGTTTTTCTAGAAGAGCAGGAAGCCCTCCCCAATTCATTTTCAGCAGTGGTTTGGGAAGGCTGTTAAGCACCCTAACTTAAAATCACATAACAACAATGAAACAAAAGACAGAAAAGTGTCCAGAACGTAAACCAATCAAATGGAAAAGCAGATTCATAAAAAAACAAAACTGGTGACCAGTACATTAACTGTATGGTTAATGCCTTGTCTGAATGAAGATGTTTAACAGGCATCCACAATACACACAAGCACAAAGCTGCTCTTGGCAACTGTGAGTAAATAGCTACCTTTTCCTTCGAACACACTGTACTGCTACTGGTGACCGCATGCCAAGTGCTGACGTTAGAACAGACCCCACATTGGCAAAGGACCCCAGGCAGTGGTCTGTCTGCCTGATGTGGCCAGGTCTATGGGAAACAAGATTTACACCCCCAAATAATGACACCCTGAAAAGTCCCCGCTTCTCTTCCCGTTTGCACTGTATGTTTTAACCTCCTAGCAAGGAGGTCCAAATGATTCCGTTTCCCTCTTAGTTCTAGGCACTCTCTGGAACATCTTTGATTAACCAGGGTCTTTCATTTCTTTCCAACTCCATTGGTGACTTTCGACTTGGAATGTCGATTCCTTCTTCTTGAAGAATGGCTTTCGTTGTTGCCTGGATGCTTGGGTGGGCTGTCTTCAGAACCTGGCCAAAGGAATCAGAACACACCGTCACCATGGGCGCAGGGGTTCCTGGGCTCGCTCAGATTTGTAGCTCCCCTTGCCCAGTCTTCCTAGGCCTGCCGGCAAAGTACAGGCTCTTTACTGATACTCGCGTGCCACCTAGTGGCCTCGTTAATAAATTAAGACAAGCAGCCAGTGCCTGGGCATACTATGCAAGGTGTAATGGCTCCACACAGTCTCTGAAAGTCCTTAAGAATTTTTATACTCACACTGTGTAGGGTGGATCGTGGTCATGGGAACCAGAAGTGAGTGTACCAATGAAATCAAAGTACAAAGGAGGGGCAATTAAAAATGGAAAGTAGACTTCCGGTAAGATGGCAGAATAGACAGACGCTGTGCTAACTACCCCCCAGGATCACACCAAAATTACAAGCAAATTATACAGCATTCAACCCTGGAGGTCCCCGGAACACTGGAGGAACAGTACCACTAAACGAAGAACTTAAAGAGGAAGCCGCATCGGGTCTGGTAGGACGGGCGGAGACGAGAGAGGGCGAGCCCCGTGAGGGAAGCCCCAGCCGTGGGAAGCTTCTCTGGTTGGGGGAGAGACCCTCCAGCCGCACACCAAGCTCTCCAGCCCAGAGCTCCTTTGCCGGGACGAGGAGTTCTAATATAGCCGGCAGTAAATCAGTGAGGACTCTCTCTGCTCAGCTCGGTGAGGCTGAGAGCGGCTGGAGAATCAGTGGGGCCGGAGCCTGGGCTTGCTCGCCGACGGACTGAACTGAGCACCTTTGGTGCAAAGGCTGGAAGTTTTTGGACTGTTGTTCCCATGTTGTGGAGCCTCCACGCGAGTGGTGTAGGGAGGGTGCCATTTTATTAGGGTTGGGCCCTCCCACAGAGGGTCAGGTCCGAGACCTCATTGGTCTGGTGGAATTGGCGCAGAAGTGTGTGTGTGCGTGTGCGGGCGCATGCGGCCTTGGATCCCCACCCTCCTCCCAGCTTATACTGCATTGCCAGGGAAACGCTGGGCGGGTGCCCTCCGGCTCCAACAGGCTGCTCACTGAGACGCTGGAGTGCTCGAGCTGCCTCGGTCCGGCGCTCCAAACTGCGCTTGCAGAGTTGCCAGGCTGTGATTGGTTGTTGGGCTGCTCGGCCCGATCTGTGAGCGGCTGATTGGGGACAGGCTGAGACTGGGAGTTTTTCTGGGAGTGTTGGGCCGTGAGCTGTGTGCCTGCGTGATCCAGCCAGGGCTCTCCTGGTGATCTATCTAATACATCAAAGCAATCCCAGAGCGACAGCCAGAATGGGGAAACAAAGAAACATGTCACAAGTAAAAGATCAGAAGAAACCTCTAGAAATGGAACTAAATGAAACAGAAGGATCCAACCTTTCAGAAACAGAGTTTAGAACACTGATGATAAGAATGTTTAACAAACTTAGTGAGGTTATAAGGAAGGATAGAGAAATCATAAAAAACAATCAGTTAGAACTAAAGAATACAATAACTGAAATGAAGAACACACTCGAAGGAATCACCAGTAGAGTAGATGAAGCAGAAAATCGGATCAGCAATTTGGAAGACAAAATAGCAGAAATCACCCAGTGGGCACAGCAAAAAGACCAAAGAATAAAAAATAATGAAAATAGTTTAAGAGTCCTATGGGACAACATGAAATGCAACAATCTTTGACTCATAGGACTACCAGAAGGAGAAGAGAAGAAGCAAGGAAATGAGAAAAAAAAGCTGGAGTAGCAGTACTTATTTTGGGCAAAATAGACTTTAAAATGAAGACTACAATAAAAAACAAAGAAGGGCACTATAACCCTAATAAACATCTATCCACCCAACATAGGAGCTCCTAATTATATACAACAGATTTTGACAGACATGAAGACAGATATCAACAGTAACACTATCGTAGTAGGGGACTTCAACACCCCATTGTCACCAATGGACAGATCCTCTAGACAGAAAATCAACATGGAAAGAGTGGCCTTAAATGACACTTTAGACTAGCTGGACTTTGTCGATATTATTAGAGCATTTCACTCTGAAACAACAGAATATACATTCTTCTCAAGTGCACATAAGACATTTTCCAAGGTAGACCACGATAGGCCACAAAACAAGTCTCAGTAAATTTAAGAAGATTGAAATCATATCAAGCAGATATAAAGGAAACACTGATGGTTGCTGGCTGGGAGGGGGAGGGGGAAGGTTTTGTACAGCGTAGGTGGGTGACTACAATGTTGCCGCAGGGATATGGGGGGCAGTTCTGGGAATGTAATTGATAATGCTATGAAGAGACTATTAAGTGAAATAAGTCAATCGGAGAAAGACAAGTACCATATGATCTCACTTGTATGTGGAATCTGAAAAACTGAATGAACGAGCAAAGTAAACAGAAACTGACTCATAGATATAGAGGAAAAACTGAGGTTTGCTAGTTGGGAGCAGGGTGGGGATAAGGGAGAAGGGGAAGGGATTAGACAGCATAAATAGGCAACTACAATATTGCCACAGGGATATGAAACACAGTTCGGGGAATATAATAATGTTGCAAAAATTTTGTGGCATGTCAGATGGTCACATGTCTTGTTAGGGCGACCACTTCATGGATGGAGTAGAGGCATGATCACTGCCCTGTACACCTGAAGCTGGTGTTGTATAATATTGTATGCCAACTGTAATTGAATATATAGATAATCAGGGGTTGTGGATTATACTGTGGAAGGGAGTCAAAGGAATTGTAATAGATATGTATGATATGAGGGGGAAGAGTTGGGGGAGGGGAGGTTGTCACTTAGAGGGGTAAAAGGTATAACTATTGCACTGTGTTGTACACCTGAAACTAATTTTAAAAAAATGTTTATTTCACAATAAAGGAATTATTAAAAAATAATAATAATAATAATAATAATAATAATAATAAAATAAAATGTAAAGTACATGGATGTCAACTCTACCCTCTCAACCAAAGGATGCATTACCTAAATTTCCAACCTTGACCTGGTATATACCCGAATTTCCAAATCCCTAGATTGGAAAAGATTTTTGACTTTACAAAATTAAAGATATCACATGCTCTCTATCATTTGATCTGGAGGTCACTTTTACAAATCAGGCCCTGGCTGCTCATGACAGAGCGTTGGAGCCACACACTGAAGATACCACATGCCTTCAAGATGTTCAGTCTACAGGACAACATCATTTGTCACACTATATTATTGGTTTGGGAGCTCAGAAAAAGACTTCTACATTCTCAGAAAAAGAGCAATCAGCAGGCATCAGCCAGGTAGAGGGTGAGGTCAGGGGAGCTGGGAGATGGGTAGGCATTCCAGGTAGAGGTGTGGAAGGCTTGGGTTATCTCTGCTCTTAGTTTAAGTACATGGCCAACCCTTGGCCTAGCAGCCAAGCCAAGAGGCTGTCTGTCCCAGGGCTCAGATCCAGCCCCAACCCCAGCTCCTAGGAAATCTCCACCCAAGACAGCCACTAAAAAAAGTTCTCAGAGGGGTGGCCAGATAGCTCAGGTGGTTAGAGCACAGGCTCATAACACCAAGGTTGCTGGTTCGATTCTCACATGGACCAGGGAGCTGCACCCTCCACAACTAGATTGAAGACAACTACTTGACTTGGAGCTGAGGGCTCCTGGAAAAACACACTGTTCCTCAGTAAAATTTCTTTTTTTTTAAAAAAGGATCTACTTCCTTAGCAACTTTCAAATACTTTAAAAAAGAAAAAAAAGTTCTCAGTTTTCGTCTCCGTTGTAAGTAGCTTAGTTCATCAAGAGATTCTTTTACCACTCTGAAGATTTTTTTCTTTCTTTTTTGTTTTTTTTTTCCCTAGTCTGTCTACCTTTCATTGAAATACATCTCTACCACTGCTTACTTCTTTTAATCTTTTCAATGGAGAAGTGCCCAGAAGTGCCAAGGACTAATCTATGAGGGGATGGTTGTGAATCAGGGACCTCTGGGGAACCCTTCTGCCCCGTTCTATCAGCATTCCAAAACAAACCGCTGATCAACTCCTTGACTTAGGAGAAACCATCTCAAAAAGGGCGAGTGGCAACCCAGCAGAGTGTACGCTGCTATTTTCCCAGGGAGAGCTCTAAGAAGCTTGACCCTCAAAGAACTCAGGAGAGCAACTCTGGCAGCAGTGCCTTCTCCTTAGGCCTACTGTGCTGGGCAATCCTGTGATTTACCACTCATGGTCTCGAGTGTTCATAAATCTCTCCCTTTAGTCAAGCCTTCCAATCAGCTCATAAGAATTTGCAAGAAATTGCTGTTCAGTGGAGCTTTCTCAGTGTCATTATTCCATGTGCCTAACTCTTTAAAATAACCAGGTGGCCCCAAATCTTTCTAAAATGCTTCTCCTTGGAGAAGGTCAGCACAAATTCCTGACTACACTATTGAAATGCCTCTTACACTGGTCTGCCTCTTGAATAAACGTGATTAAATCGATCCACATCTTTGAAAGGCTTTTCCTCGTGGTACACAATTCTTCCTAACCCCTTTCACTCATGATACAAGCCAAGAGGGAGAACACTCCCATCAGGATGCTTGAGACATGTGGACTGCCTTATGTCTTCCTGTGTCAGAAAAGACAGAACTACATGGTGCCTCTCTTATGAAGCAAGTTTCTTGGGCAGATTCTGCAGACACTGCATTTTTCTTAATAATAACAGGAGCCATGCGATGAGTAGGTTTGAGATCCTTCAGTACATACATTTATCAACATACAGAGGAAAAATACTGATTCTAATTCTCCTTACTGGGCCTCAGAAGGGAGAGGACCTAGTAAAGTTTTAAACAATAAATAAGAAAGAGATACCTTTTGTACCTTTCCTGTGAGGCCAGGAGATATCTGGACTGTAGGTGCTGTCTTCACACTCTGAGTAGGTCTAGGGAGAGAGGCAGGCTTAGTGACAGAATTTCAAGTACTTCCCAGGGGAGGTAGCAGGCCAATAAGGGAGATGCTTTGTCCTGTCCCCACCACCAAGTGACAGAACCTCCCCATGTTCATGTTTCTCAGCTATAAAACCAAGGCTATCTCCCAGGTGTTGCCGAATAAATATTCTAGAAAGCACTTTAGATCCTTAGACTCAAGGTATGAACAATGGACAAAAGCTGTTCTTTTTACTTAAAAAATTACAGTGGACCAGACTGCAAACATCTATTCTTTACTTTAATACTCATATCTACTATGAAGTGGGCAGGGCAGGCATTTTTCGATGGGGGCCCCAGGCTGGGTGGGGAATAGGAAGCGGTCTGCACAAACTGGAAGGGCCAGGAACAAGACCCAGCCTTCAAAAAACTGGTCCGGGGCCGGCCAAGCGGCATGGTGGTTAAGCGCTGGCTTGGGAAGCCAGTGGCCCCAGTTCGGTCCCACATATGAGGGCCAGTGACACTGCCCTCAAAAAACAAAACAAAACAAAACAAAAAAACTGGTCCAAGGCTCTCTTTCCCCACAGGTTTGAAACAAATAATTAAGTTTTAAACCCCTCAGAAAAGGAAGATAAAGATAGTGACTTACTGAACAGGGCAGTCATAAGCATGGATAGGCACGGATAGGGAATGAATTCTGAACTGGTTAAGTTTCTACATGGCAAGACCGAAGCCCACTCACGCACTGGCCACACCATATCCTCATGCAAATATGCTCTGGGCTGAAGATCCAAGCTGGAAGCGATTACTTTAAATAAAGCCCACCTCTGTCTTGTCTCTCGTACCTTTTCTCGGTGACCGTAATGCTCTGCATACCACACCATACCGTACAGACAGAGGAAGGTGGTGAAAGCCTGGGAGAGAAAAACAAGCACATTTTAAAAATGAGGTTGTATAAATTCCATTTCCCAGAACTTCAGGGTTTCAATGGGACCTCATATAAGATGGCTCGATGCATTTCTGCCATCTCTCCTAGGATGCCAGTTACAAAATGGTTGGATGTAGTGGAGATGAATCCCAAGCGATGAGTTGGGGGAGCATTCCCAAAGCTTTGGACAAGAAGAGTTGATGAGACCACAGTTACTACTTGTGACTTTACTTTCAGAACGCAAGATCATGTTTAGATGTGGGACAAGTGGGATGCATTATCTGAATGGCTTTGCAGGTTCTGCTCAAGAGGGCATAAGGGATTCTCTACTGTAGTTCTCGTTTCATGGCCCATCTTCTTCCCCCATCACTCAAGAGAGTTATAAGGACAGTTTGCCATCTTCTGTATGGAAGAGGATTTCTGAATGAAAAAGCAGGTTCACTCAGTCTGAGTCATAGTAGGGCTGCAGGACATTTAAGACAAACACCTACTGTGTCAGTGGCAGAACACCTCAGTGCCCCTGATTTTGCATTATTTTACTGCTTTTTAGTCTCAGTGGCCCCACCCTGACCCCAGTTCTGGTTGCTTTTGTTTTTCCTGTTTAAGTAGATAGGAAAATAAAGAAAAAACAAAAATGCAGGCTAAGTCCCTGAGTAAAATCAGAAGGGCGTGGTCCATGGGGACCCAGAAGCAGGGATAACCTCTACTTCCCCCTAGCATCCCTACTCGCCCTTCAGTTCACCCTACATTATACTCAAATTTGAAGGAACAACAGCCTCTACAAGAACCCAAAGTCTAAAAACGTGTCAGGGGAAAAGTTCCTGGCTGCCTGCACTGAGTAGTAAAGAAGAGAGGGAGAGCATGTGACAGAAGCAAGGACAGATAACTCTTGGCCAGGTCCTTGCTAGGCCTTTCCTTTCTGACTGTAGATGAATTATCCAAAACAAAATGACTGAACTTCTTCAGAATGCCTTGCTTTAGGAACCTCCTTATACCACACCATCCTCACTGTCTAATCTCCACCTCTTCCACTGCATTTCCTGTTGAGGACCTATCCCTTGTCTCAAATGTGGGAAGAGGTGTGAAATCACAGTGGAACCATATCTTCTTGAGGGAATAATTCTCATTCTTTCTAAGAATCATAACTTTAGATCTAAATAGGTCACCACAGAGA
Organism: Aselliscus stoliczkanus; assembly: GCA_033961575.1. Classification (NCBI taxonomy): domain Eukaryota; kingdom Metazoa; phylum Chordata; class Mammalia; order Chiroptera; family Hipposideridae; genus Aselliscus; species Aselliscus stoliczkanus. The sequence goes on from CM066731.1 coordinate 35,584,898, forward strand.
TCATTAATTTCAACTCCCACCATTTCACAGAAATGAAAATAGCCCTGTCAAGGACACACAGCTAGTATGTTGCAAAACTGGAACTAGAACACAGGTCTCTTTATGTCTCTGGATACAAGGTTTAGGGATGGCTATCGAGATAAATATTGACTTTATGTCTATATATCTTCACACCTGTATCCATTCATCCATCCACTCATCCAGCCCTGAAGAAAGAAAAGCATCACGGGAATAGCCAGTAGGCTCATCTGCTCTGCACAGACCCCAGTCTGCAGAGTGGCACCATGGCTGCAGAGCAGACAGGGCTGGGAATTCTCAGCACCATGGCTGGCAGTCTAGTTCTAGCCCAGTTTCTTTAAGTCAATGATATTTACAAAGAGTCTGCTGGGGCACAGCATCATCTTAAGTGTCAAAAAAGAGTCCAGGTGCTCCTGCTGGCCTTCCAGATCAATGAAGTCAGAATACCAGCATGGTGGAGAGATAACATGAAACACAGAGGATCAGTAGTTCATTTTATAGTAAGTCCAACGCAAACTAGCATCCATCTATAGATTAAGGATTTAAAGAAAAAGAAGCTCACATACACACCACCACCAAAAAAACTAGGCAATGAATATATTACAATTATAAAATGGGGCCGGCTCAAGAGAGTGAGCTCTGAGCAACAGGGTTGCCAGTTAGATTCCCGGCCTGAGCAGAGCTGCCACTGAGCAGGATGGCTCAGCTAAAATAAAATAAAAAATTATAAAATGAAAACTACATCTAAGCTTTACCATACTCTGGTACATGCATACACTACCCACTAAATGTACTATTTTCACAGCATGGAAAGAGTGGGAAAGACTAGAGAATTTGCAGCATGTTAGCCTATACAGTAAAACCTTAGATTGCGAGTAACTTGGTTTGCAAGTGTTCTGCAAGATGAGCAAACATTTCTAATACATTTTAATGTGGTAACTGAGAGATGTCTTGCAATACGAATAGTTTGTTTCCAGAATGAATTATGCTCGCAAACCAAGGTATTACTATATATGTGTTAGGTCCTTTACAAAGAGCAAAACAGGCCATTCTAGGTTTCATAGGACAGGGATGTTGGGGAGGATGGGTTCCACCTCCTCAGACCAGTCAGTGGCTGTGCAGTGGGGGTGGGTAAGCTGGACAAAGCTGTCACTCCATCAGGCCCTGGAGCAGTGAGGGCTGGGATGGCTGTCATTGTGAATTCTGTCCACTAGAGGCTAGGTGAGTGGGGCTCTTCCTCTTCCTTCCCCAGCCCCACCCCTGGGAGGGCAGGCCAGGGCAGCCAGGCAGACAGCTCTGCAGGGGACAGGAGGGGACAGGCTTACACTGGAAGACACTGGGAACAGTGAGCTTATCATCACAACCACCACACAAAGGGCCTGCTGTGGCTGCCAAATCTACCACTTCACCTGGGTACAAAAGATCCATTTCAAACTTGTTCCAGGAGACAAAAGCTTGTAATTGGGGTTTGCAATCACACCTGTGGAAATCTAGGCAGGTATCCATTTAAAATGTCAAGCCATGGATTTAAAATAGCAATTGTACAGATTGTATATAAATAAAGGGAAGAAAAAGAGAAAGTGAAGGAAAATATGTGGGATGAGAGCCAAGGCAACACACAAGCATGGGTGTGTCGGCAATGAGGGGGTAAAACCGGCTTGGCTCCCACATCATGATATCGAGAATTCAAATTTACCAAGTCTGATCAGATAACTGCTGTAGCAGAAGCTTATTAACTAGTATGCAGATCTTTACTTCTGCAATAATCTCAAGTTCTGGATAGGTTCTCTTGTTGAGCCAAGAGAATATTTAGGGGATTTGTCTCTGAATAGTGTGGGAGGCATGGAGTAGCTTAACACTCCCTTATTGAATGATGCCCGCCTCACTCCTGAGTTTAAGGTAATCTTCATCTTTAATAAAGGCCACAAATGTGAAAAAGCACCAGCATCTTGTTTGTATTCTTCTTTAACTGGTAAATGTGCAAGGCAGTGGGGGCCCCTCTTCATCCCAGCCAATGGTCTCATTTCGGGCCAGGTCCCCATGGCATTGGTCATTAGTAATGCTAGTTGGGGGGGATTCTGCTTTTCTTCAGAGCCCTGCTCTTCAGGAGCTGTTTTTCAGCCTGGCCTGGCTTCTACATGGCTGCTATGCAGAACTCCATCCTCAGCCAGCTTCTTTTCCCAACGCTGTCCCCAGACTAATCCAATGGCTCTAGCAATGCCCGACACACCCATGGCGCCAACTCTTTCACCTCCACTATCAACCGAGTCTATCCAGTGTTACTGGACAGACTAGAATTTCCAATGATACAGGTCACCTTCATCTGTAAGTTCTAAGGATCCCTCAAACCTCAATGCCCCAAACCAACTGATCTCCTTTCATGGGGCTTCTGATATCCCCCATTCTGTTGCCAGCCCCAACAGTCATGTAAGGGCACAAACTAGACACCCTGGACTCATGCTCAAGTCCCTTCCTAGCTCTCACAGGGGATGGCATCCTGTGGAATTGACCTCTTGAACAAGCTCTCATATCCAGCCCTTTCTCTGCATCTTGAAGGCCATTGCCTTGGTTTAGCTTCAATCAACACCCTCAGACTGAACTCCTCCTCCAATCCGTCTTCCCTTGAGACTATCCCCCCACCCATTGTGTTTCCCACTGAAAAATTTTCTTGGGATCTCACCAATTACAGACGTCCCCTATCCTCTCCTCCTCCAACTCACTCTCCTCACTCTCGCTTCCCAAACATGGAGCCATCTTCCTGAGAATGCTGGGTACTGGCACAGCTTCGTGTCTTTGCACATGTGTGTTCCTCACCCTGCTTGTATGTCTCTTGGTCTCTGTCTCTTAAACTCATTCCTTTATTCTCCATGTGTTTGTGGGGTATTTCCTATGTATCAGGTACTGTGCTAGAGTCAGTGGGAACAAAAACAAGGTACACTTACTCTGTGAGCAAGAATGTAATGTTGAAGAGACAGATAGAAACACCACAAACTACATTACACTCAAGTTAGAACTCAAAAAAGTGTGTATAAAGTGCGACTGGTCCCTAGTCAGCCTTGCAAGTCATAGAGGGCATGAATTTAAGTCTGGTCTTGGCATAAGATTCAGTAGGTAGAGGAAGAGGAGAAAGCATTCAGATGAGGTAAAAGAAGCATCATGGGTGACGGCAAGATAAGTCTGGAAGGATGACTTGTTGAGGTAACTAAGGAGTCTGAGGTAGTTGAGTAGAGTACACACGGGTGGGCACAATGAATGACCCAGATAATGGTGGACCTAACCACACACACGAGCTCTCCTATTTCAGCCGGTAGTGATCCTTCTTCCTTCTTGGTATTTCTTTCTACAGGTAGGGAGCTTTCCTGGCATAATATTCCAGGTTTTCCCCACCTCTCACTCCTTCCCTGGGGAGGAGCCATCTAACTGGTGAATCCGAGAAAAGGAAGCTGGGCATTTTCTGTCTTTCTGTCCAGGTGTTGGGCCACCAGCACAATGTGGGGAGGCCTGCTTCCTGGGGCTAGAGAGTGTGTCAAATTAGAGGGTTCACTATTCAGAAGCCACTCATTGTGATGCATCTAAAGCTGATATTGAACAATGTGGATTCTCAGTAATAAAGATGCTACTCTGATCTCCAGAAGCTCCTCCCACTCTTCCTATTTCTTAATTACTTAGAACTTCAGTGGGGGAAAATATTGTGTTATTGGGCTTCAAGCCAGCAATGAGGCAATGATTCTGAGCAGGGAGATGAGATTCAGATCTGAATCCTGGGAAATTGCTTTGGTAGCAGTGTAGACAGTAGATCTGAAGGGCAAGAGAAAACAGGTGTCTAGATAGTTGCAAAGGCAGTAGGAATGGAGAAGAGGGTGAAGTTGGGTTAAATGTTTGAATGATTAAAACCTAGTGACCCACTCGCTGATTTGAAGAGTGACAGAAGACAGCAAGCAGCCTCCCAGGTTTTTAGCTGGGACACCTGAAAGATGGGAGAGCCATTCACTGTGACCCTTCCAAGTCCTCCTCACACACAACCTCCAGGGAGCCCTCACCAATTCCTCATCTCATCTGGTGCTCTCTCCAGGGCTCCTTCAGCTCTATGTACACATCCTTAATCCTTATCACATATTAACATCACTCCTTTGCATGTATGATTCCCATCTGGATGTGGAGACGCCTGGAGCGAGCACCTTTGGAAGGGGAGGAGGAGCTCTCTAGACAGATTATTTATTTGGGTTTGAGCCCTGCCTCTGCCACTTACTCTCCGTGTAACAGGGGAAAGTTAGTGAACCTCTCTGTGCCTTTATTTATTCATCGATAAAAGAAGGGTAATAAAGTACCTCCCTGCAAAGTGTAAAGATCAAATGTACAATTCAAGAAAAGGGCTTAGAACAGTGTCTGGCACATGGTAAGTATTAATAAATCTTATCATCACCATCATCTATCTGTGAGGGGTACAGTATCAGGTGTAGCTTTGAAGAGCACTCAGAAAATGTTGTGTGAAGGAGTAAAAGATGTACAAAGGACCATGCTGAGTGAAGGAGAGAGACTTATGGGAGGACAAAGTGTGGTTCACGTGCTCAGTGAGGTTATAATCATACAGATACAAAGGCAAATCAAAAATCACCAACATAAGGAGGAATATGCTAGGTGTCAAATAAGTAAAACAGAAAGTCTAAAACTTAAAGAGAACTGGCTGTGTCCCTGAAGGTTGGGATGATGAGAGAGAGCTTTCTGGACATGCCCTTGAGAAGCCTGTTCTGGCCACTGATGCCCCAGGTAGAAGCTGTGCACAGGTGGCTGGGAGCCTGCAAGGGGCTGTTGTGAGAAGGGAACCTGCCCATGTCCCAGCAGTCCCACTTGCCTCCACCTCTCTGTGTCCCCTCTGGCACCAGGTGAGGGCAGTAGGTAAAACATACCTGAGGGGCACATGCCAGAGAGCAATGTGAGAAGCAGTCGTTCAAAATCTCCAGGCACATCTGACATACTCCCCTAACCAACCTTTACATCTAGTCTCACCAGGACAAAAAAAAAAAGATATATTTGAACATTAAATCTGGAGTTTAAGTCCAAAGGAAATCACTATTCCCTTTTATTGTTCAAGATAAAACAGGACAGAAAAGGCTCAAGGTGCCCTGGTACAGTTAGAATTTCTAACAATAACCCTAACAATAGACACTGTGAAAGGCAATAAAAAACACTTTAAAAATACAAAGTTTAGTGTTGCCAAAAGAAAAAAAAAAATAGACCTGAATCTGATTAAGCCTCTAGATTCAGCTACTAATTTACAGAAAATACAGAAGACAAAGAAATCTGTTAAATTACAGTATAGGATGAAATCAGTAAAATCCAGACTGTGGGAAAATCTACAGGACAAAAGAGCAGATTTCTTCAACAAATAAATTGAAAAGGGAGAAAGCTAGAGACAGAAGGATAGTACTAAAAAAGTATTAAAGGATAGGATTAAAAAAGACTTAAAAGGCATGCCAACAATTTCAAAAAGTGGTTGTTGATTTAAGTAAACTATTAAAAAATACAAAATATACCAAAATGTTCATTTGAACATTGATTAGATATATGATAATATTAAGGAATTATTGTCAGTTCTTTTTCAGATGTGATAATAGTATGGTGGTTGCATTAAATTAAAAATAGCATTCTTGTCTTCTTTTAGAGCTATATTCCAAAATATTACAGGTGCATTAGCTTCAAAATAATTTGAGTAAGGACAGTGAGTAGGAAATATAAGGAAACAAGACTGGCTACGAATTGTTAACTGTTGAAACTGGGTAATTGGTACATAAGGGGTCACCTACCCTATCTACTTCCAAATACGTTTGAAAGTTTCTGTAATTATAAAGAAAACCTAAATTAATTTTCTGGACCAAGTAAATAAAGAATCCTACGTTTAAAAGTAAAATAAGACTTTTCTCTAAAATAATAAAACAATTAAATTAAGAAGGGCAGTCACAGACTGTGTAAACTAGGTAAGATCTTACTTCATGTTAAAGGTGAGGGAAAAGTCCCAGGACAATGGAGCTGGAGGCCCCAGGGCTCTGCCCTTTGGAGGGGAAGCTCATCCTACCCAGGTTTGGCCTAGAAAGTTGGCTAGCAGGGCAGACACTGCAGTCTGATTACCTTCAAAACCATCTCATGTGGCCTATAAACTATAGTCTGTCATTCTGCACATAGAGGCTCATACAGTAACGTGTATGTTATGGGGCAGTGTAATTGTCCTTTTCGTTTCATGGCAGGCCTGAAACTATTAGCATGAGCAAATGAAATCCTGTTAAGTGAAACAAATGTGGGTATTGTGCACCTTTGACCCATTCTGGATGCAATGCGGTCCTATATGGTCCTATGTGTTTATTCTTGAACTTCAGAGTAGTGACCACTCTCAGGTTATTACAAATAGAATGTCCTATCTATGAATTTCTAATGAACCTTGGTGTAAAAGAGTTTTGTTTTGTCTTTTTCTTTAAATACCATGTGAAATTTAGCTAACCCTTTGGGTGAAAAAGTAATGACTTACCACACAAAGAAGCCAAAGTACAACATAGAGTATTTGGGTCTTAGAGAAGAGATCTTGTCCAAATTTTATGCAAACAATAGCTTCCAGGAAACCAATGACCCTGGTTAGACAGAAAACAGGAAGTTAAAATATTAATTCATCTTATCAGAGCAAATATAGTACCAGGAATATACCTTATTCCATCAAAAAGTTCAACTGGTTATAAAGTTTCTGCCCCAAACATTGATTGCAGATCCCACACAAAATCACATTGTTCTAGCACACTGTCCTTTCTTCAAGAATAATATACAATTGGCCCTGGAACAATACGGGTTTGAGCTGCGTGGGTCCACTTATGCACGGAGTTTTTGAATCAATACTGTGAATGTATTTTCTCTTCCTATGATTTTCTTAATAATATTTTCTCGTCTTTAGCTTCCTTTAGAGTAAGAATATAGTATACAACACTTGCAATATACAAAATATGTGTTACTCAAATGTTTATGTTATTGGTAAGGCTTCCAGTCAACAGTAGGCTATTAGTAGTTAACTTTTGGGGGAGTCAAAAGTTATATGTAGATTTTCGACTGCGTGGGGTAGGGGAGTTGTTGTCCCTCTTTCTACCCATGGGCCCTAAGTCTGCCCTCTGCAGTCAGACAAGGTGAGTTTGAGCCTGCCAGGTGAGTCTTTCAATAACTTGAAGGCAGCAATCACATCCCCTGTCAGCCTTCTAAGAATTTCAATATCTCCATGCTTGCTGACAATATAAACCCTTTATCCTTTCTTGACCTGTAAGCAATTTTGCTAAATACAAAAATGTTAAAAACAAAAAAAAACTTCGTGGTTTATTTTTTTAATTGAAACATCAAAGGAAAAAGCCACTCTTATGTTCTACATCTTCATTTATGAATGTAAAAATCAGACCTTTATTAAGGTTTAGAGCATATGAAAAGAACAGATGAGGAGACAGTGACACAGCTAGTCATGTGATCCCAAAGACTGCTTCAGAATACATACTGATTTCAGATGAGTCCATTTTAGTGTTCCTTGCTTGAGATAGAATCTAGACAATCAGGGATAGGTTGCACAGGTATTCTCTAAAAAGGCAAGAAAGGGCCCAAAAGGCCCTCGATCCCCCTACCCACTGGCAGATCAAAGGTCACTGCCATCATCAAATGTGCGGATAGCTCTAAACCAGAGGTCGGCAAACTGCAGCTCGTGAGCCACATGCGGCTCTTTGGATACGTTCCATCTCAAAAGCTTGCCAACCCCTAGAAGAGCCAATCCTGCTCCTCACAACAATTTAAAAATTATTCTAGAGCTATAAATATATTTTTACAAATAAGGAGAATTTAAAGTAATATTATAAATGAAACAATGGTAGTTTTATTTTCATTTTCAGTTTTACTTCAGAGCCACATGTACGCACCAAAAAGCCCCATGTGGCTCGCGAGCCGCAGTTTGCCGACCCCTGGAGGCTCTTCCATCTCAAAGGTTTGCTGACTCCTGCTCTAAACAACTGGACGCCTGAAACAGAACCACTTCAGCAAAGCAGGAAACCTCATTAATGTATCTTTAGAGAGTCTGGGGCTGTCTTTTCCCCTAGCTCCAATCAAAAATGGTTAGGAATGGTTGGCCTGAATCTGTAAATACCCCTTCCCCTTAACAAAACATGGCACATGTCAGAAAGCATTGTTTTTAGCTGAGGTACACAGGAGACTTATAGGCGTATGTCTGAGTATCATTGTGATCCTGAAGTCCAGACTGTGAGCCGACACTAGATAGCAACTAAACTTTGGTTACTTCCAGGGTGTACAGCGAGGGAAAGGGTGCCTGTGAATGGATATAAAAATATTTAACCTTTGGCTGGGACTTCCTGAAGAACTACAACAAAAAGTGTTAAGCTCAGGAAATAAGTGTGCCTATCTGTCCTTAAGTCAGACAGAACACCTGGAGTAATTTACTATGAGAGATTTCTGGATAGTCAATTGAGTCACCTTTCAAAAGCACGGTGACCAGCAGACTAACGCTATGTTTCTGAAACTTTTGTGATCTGAGACCCATGGCAAGAAAAATATTTTTTATTGTGACCCAGTACAAACACACACACACATACACACAAACTGAAACAGAAGTTTCACAAAATGATTTGTCCCCTCACTCTGACATTTTTCTATTCTATTCTATTTTAAGGAAATATTGGTCAGGACCCACCCAGCTGACTTCATAATGACCGGAAGTTTGTTCTGAAGACCAGAGCTTTTCAGTCAGCAACTTTAGGATATACTTTGCTCGTATGTGCTGAGGGATCTTAGCTAAGCCATTGTCCATGCATTGCCTCTCAGTGAGGTGACCGTTGGGCAAAGACTATGGGGGAGAGTTGGCATGGGGGCCTGGAGTGAGGGGATGGGGCAGATTTGGGTCATAACATGGGTCTTAAGGGCCACCCTAGGGCTTGGTTTTTAGTCTGAGGGAGCCAGGAGCCCCTGGGAGGGTTTGGAGCACAGGGTTTAATACGATTTACTTTACAGTTTAATATGATGGTTCTGACTGCTGAACTGAGAACTGACGGTGAGGAGGCCAGAGCAGAAGCAGGGAGCCCTCCAATGTAGGGAGAGGACCAGGGGAGTAGCTGTGGAAACGCAAGAAGTGGTGGGAACTGGGAAGGGAGTACACCCAGTAATCACATGGACTCTAACCACCAGCCATTGCTCCCAGGGGGAGTCCTATAAATAATGTCTTTCTGGAAGGTTAACCTTACTTTTGTACAAGACTTTTGTATAAGGCTGTTAGTTTAGGGCTGAGGTCAAGGTTTGGGCCTGGTGAGAACTTATATGAGCTGTTAACTGAGATAGCACAGCCTCCCCAACCCTGGTTGGGCAGGGGAGGGGGGGAGTTCCCTGAACTCAGTGCAAAATGAAATCTGTCTGATCTTTGCCAGGCTGAGGAGGTGACCAAATTGTGGTTTGAAGGAATTCAGTCAGGGCTCCTACTTCCTTTGATGCGTGTAGCCTCCATCCTGACCTTGAATTACCAAGGTTAGAAGGCAAATTAACTTTTGAGCTGCCTGAGGTACTTCTGCCTGGTGGTGAGGCTGCTGACACACACTCTCAGCTCCCCCTCTTTGGAGCCTGCTACTCAGAGACAGGGCAGAAATAAAGACGTTAATGCAGAGCCCAGATGAAGGAGTTCCTCGGTGAGTGGAACAAGAATGTAAGCAAGGTTATTACAGAAACTGGAGAACGAAAGCTTAGGCTCAGCGTGTGTAAACTGGGTGCACAAGCAGAGGAAGGTTTCAGTTTGCCAACAAGACCTGCTGTTGGGTTCTGAGGATGCCACAGCCAGCATGCATCACACAAACAGTGCCCTGTAGCTGCACAAGATGCACTACTTGGACAGCTCTGGGCATGGGGGAGCCACTCTTTGGCCAGCCAGGAGATGACCCTCCAACTGGGAAATGAGACGTGTATAACGTGATACAACTATTATGCCATCACACAGGTAGCCAGGAAATCTTCCGCAGTGAGTCCAGTTCTGATTAGGCTAAGCAGGAATGCTTTTTTGGAGGAAGTGACAGCTTAGCTGTGCTTACCAGGTAGGAAAGACTTTCAACTGTGCTCCTGGAAATTTCTGACTTCCCAAGAACCCCCAGGACAGGGTGGGGAGGATGAGCGGAGGGCAAAAGGGTCCTGGGTGAGACACCCAATATAGTTCTTGTTTTGATGTATATCTTAGGTATGGAGGCAAGATGTCATTTGAGGAAATGGATTCGGCTGCTAAAAACAGTGACTGCCAGGGGTTTGGGGCTGTCAGGAAGCTGTTTCTGAGCAAAGGAGCAGGGAGAGGCAGGGTAAAGGAGGAACAATCCTGACTGAGGGGGACGGGATGAAGGAGAAAGTTCTGGGAAAAGGAAACTGGCTATAAGGCCACCGCAGCAGTGTGGGCGCTGAGATATGTGCAGTCAGAAAGCAGGCAAGGGCAGGCCGGACAGGCTACGAAACAGAGGTCAATGGGAAGATGGTGACCGGGTAGTGCTGGGAAGGGTCAAGAGTTGGATGACACCTCCTACATTCGTCTGTTCCCCTCAGCACACTCCCTCCTCCTGGAAGGACCCTGTGCTACATGGCTGTGTTTATCCGTAAAAAAAAAACACCCAAAACACACACACACAAAAGGAGCCTGGAAGAATAATAAGAATTATAAGACACTGTGGAGGGGCAGAGGGGAGGGAATGGGATGCCAACAGAGGAAACGAAGAAGAAAGGGAAGTGTGGGAGGAAAACCAGGGCAGCTGTTACAGAAGGAAGAGAAGAGTTGTGAGATGGCAGGTACGGTGGGGAAGGCAGGAGAGGTGAGGATGGAGGGAGGACCTGCTGGTTTGGAGCTGAGCTAGGAGAGAACAAGTCAGAGCAGCAGAGGCCCCAAAGCATTGTGATGGGAGCACTAGTGGGCTTGGGATGACATATGGCCAGGAAACCCAAGGGATGAGGGGTAGTTCTGACAGTGAGGCACTGCCTAGGCACAGTTCATACCCAACTCCTGAAAGACCAACCCAGGAACTTTCGAGGATAAGAAAAGTTACTCACTCATATTAAAGCCAAAGCTTGGATGCCTTCATAAGGGCCACATACTCAAAAGCTTTTCTTTATAAACCACGCTAATTCAGACACAGCATCTCATTTATAACAAGGGTGGAGCGGGGATAAAGACGAAGCTAAAGATGATATAAAGAGCATACCTGGGGGATCTGTTCACTTCAGTCTGGCCCTCATACTCCCACAGAGCTAAAGTAACGGAATGTGACTTTCTAAATAGAGGAGAAGCCTACTTTTTCACACTAGTGCCTTCTCCCTGGTGGGTCCCCATTCCCTAGCACAGCGCGTGTAAGAATAAAAGGCTTACAAGCTCAGATCTCTGGTACAACTGTAGGGGACCACATTGTTAAGTCTGTATTTAGTTACATCAGTGAGTAATTAATAGAAATTTTGTGAGGGTATAACATTTACAGAAAAGAAAGTGCCCTCTTCCGGAGAAAAAGATGTGGAACTGTGGGAAAGACACCTCAGCAGGTCCTGTTTGACCTCCCATTCCCCTTGCCCCCCCATAAGCTCCCCAAAGGCAAAACTCAAATGACACTATATGGGGCACTCCTACTCTATACTCTTACGTCTACACGCCTTGCAAAAGCCTCATATTACTCCAAAATTAGTGGTGGGGAAAAAAAGCTGTAAATCAGCTACTAGTTACTAAAGGAAATCAGATATTTCAAAGTTTGCTGTTTTAAAAGGAGATAGAAAAAGACAAAATAAGGGCAGCAAGGAGGTGGGGGAAAGATGGGGAAGAGGGGAGGTGGTGGCCTCCCAGGGGCAAACGCTCAGAGACAAGAGACCAGAGACTCAGGCCTCCCACATACCCTTCAGCAATCGTGCACAGGCAGCCCTGGTTCACGCACCTAGGGGGACCCGCTGTATATGATTTATGGAAAGGAATCTGTTCTTTTTCATCATGGCCCACTCGTTCTCAAGATTCATTAATCCTGATATCACTATATTGGGAATTCTCAATTCTCAGTAAAACATACTAAATTAGTCAAATGATCTCTCCTCTGCATTTCCCTTTATCACTTTTCAACAAGGCACAACTTTCTATAGCAGCATTTTCTGCTATTCTGGCCTAGTTTATCTTTGCCATAGGGATTATATTTTTTGACTGCCCTATTAGAAACAAACTTTGCTGTAACACTCTCTCTCTGATCCACATCTCCTTTTCCTCAACAGGTAATTAGTTCTATGGGGAATATATCCAGTAAGACCTTGCCAAGGACTTTTAAATATGAAGAGAAATATGCATATGGAAGGAACAGGTAAGTGGTAAAAGCTCAAATTCAGCAAGGATCACTGCCTCCTTGGACAAGACAATAAGGAAAGACAAGAAGAAAGGTCCCACCTTTCTCCCTCTGACTCCACAATTGTGCCTTTATATGGCCTATGCTCAGTATAGTAGAAATCTCACAGATGTATAAATTCTTTCTCCTGCTAGGTCACTAAATAGAAATCTAATCCATCTTATCACCCTTTAAGCTGAAATCACTTTAGGTAAGAAAATCAGTTTATATCACAGAATTTATGAGACACAAATGACAATGGCTCTTTGTCTTTAGGCAAAGGGGACTTGCCTAAATCTAACTTGAGTGATTCCTCAAAATCTGGAATGGGAGTTGGGGGGGGGGGGAGATTGAGAGAGAGAGAGAGAGAGAGAGAGAGAGAGAGAGAGAGAAAGACAGAGAGAAATGTTTGGGAAGGAATGACGCTGCAATGTTAACAGCAATTATTTCTAAATGATTGCCTTTTTTGGATGATCTTTAGTTTCTTCTTTTCTGAATTGTTTATCAACATACACGATGACTTTTTAATTGGAAAAAAATGTTATTCTGTTTAAAACTCTGTTGAAAGTAGTAACTTTTTCCTTACTGTAAGTTTTCATTGAATTTCCTAAATTTTGTCACAATCAATTTAGAGCCTACATTAGGTCTTGAATCTAAGCCACATAAAGCAGTGAACTTTGTGTACAGATTTGCTGGTCATCTCTGGTACTTTGGTTGCTAAATGGCATGGTGAATTGTTGATGGTGTTTAAGCAGAACCACTTACCTGACATCCTGATGGCTATCTCATGTTCCACATGGGAGGGTATAAATCAGATAACCTATGATTTCTTTCATCACTTAAATAATAATAGTACATTCAGTTAGAACATTTGTATCCGTAACAAGACAATAAGTTGTACCCATGTGGCTATGTATCAGTTCTCTTTGGGACAATAAAATTATACCTTGGTACACAGCAAGCAGCTGTTTAGCAGGGTCTTTTTGATGCGAAAGTAACAGGAAGTGTGAGTAAGCCTATCATGAGATGATATTCCAAACTAATCATCAAATTCAGAGGAAATTCGAACAATCCATTTTGTATCTAATTTTTATTTCATAAAACAGGGTCTACTATTTTTTAAAAAAAACAGTTTCTGTATTCTTTAGAATTTACCAATTAACTATTCTAAACTTAAATCAGAAAAGGTGATGTTAAAAATGAAAAACATATTAAAACACCACCAAGCATTCATAGGACAATTATACTGAAAGGCACTTAGTACAGGGTCAAGAAATAACCAAAGAAAACTGAAAACAACAAAGGAACAAGACAAACAAATGAAGAAACAAAAATTCATTGACACAGACAACGGTTTAGTGGTTACCAGAGGGTAGGGGGTAGAGGGTTGGTAGATGAGGGTAAACGGGATCAAATATATGGTGATAGAAAGAGAACTGACTCTGGGTGGTGAATACACAATGTAATATACAGATGATGTATTACAGAATTGTACACCTGAAATCTATGTAACTTTACTAACAATTATCACCGCAATAAACTTTAATTAAAAAAAAGAAAGAACCAAAGAAATTTAGAGGCCTAAGTGTTTCTTCAACTCCACAATAATAGATTACTCACCCAAATACCCAGCACTGTGTTCCCACGCGTTTGCACTGTGTGTCGGTGAGGTAAGCGTAGTACTGTCTGAAAGGACAAAGGTGGAATTCACTGAGAGGTTCTGTAAAACCAATAAGTCAACATGGAATTCAATTACTGTCACAGAGCGAGTACAGAAAAATGCCTTCTTCCACATACTAGAGCTGCCTGGTCTAGTTCTCTTCAAGGGAATAGGAAGCCAGTGCCTGCTGAAACATTCCTGTGACAGGTTCGGAGTTCAGGCTGGGCTGGAGAGGAGCATGGTTTAAAGAGCCAGATTATCAGCAAAGGTGGTCTTGATTCAGGGATAGGGTCTCAAAGCCTTGTGCCAGTGTAACCCTATATGGGTGCTTCAGTCTCCTTCTCTAGAGGTGAATTCGAGGGTCACCTGCACTGTCATTAACTGTCTCCTTTGACTCTCTCTTCAGGACAAAGGTTGCTGATTGTAACCAGGCAGGAAAGATATACATTTTTGGCTCTCAGAAACTGAAAGGGGACCCAGCAGCACCTCACTGTCACTGAATGCCAATGACTTTGAATGTTACTGTCAAGATAGGAAAAAAGAGGCAACTGACATGGAGTTGAAAGGCTTAGAACAGCACCCACCCAAAATAAATGAGTCATAATTGCAACTTAAAATTTTCCAATAGCCACGTTAAAAAAGTAGAAAGGAACAGATGAAAGTCATTTTCATAATATGCTATTTATCCCAATATACTGAAAACATTATCAAGAAGTGTTTTATATTGATATTATACTAAGTCTTTTTAAATCTGGTGCATATTTTACATTATAGCACATTTCAATGTGGATTAACCACATTTCCAGTGCTCACAGCCACATGTGGTGAGTGGCTGCCATACAAGAGGCTTAAAGTCTCATAACTACCCCGAAACTCAACCCATCCCTTCAGAAGTAGCATCTGAACCAAGAGCTCATCATCTTTTAGGGGTCACAGACTCCTATGAGGATTTGATGAAAGCTATGATAAAGGCATATAAAATAAAACTTGCACACAAAACTTTGCATTAATCTTTAGGAGATTCACAGATACCTAAAGCTCATCCATGAATGGTCGCCTCCTTACCTCAAAGACCCTGGTGAAGAATTCTATCTATAAAGAATTCAGGTTTTCCTCTAACTTCACATTTTCATTATCTACTTTGCTCTTACCAATTCAGCTACTTTACCTTCTAATGTATCCATCCTCTTATGTTGTACTTTATATTATCAGATTAAAAGAATGTTCACGGATATATTTTCTCAAAGCAGATTCATGTGAAAGTCTAACCAAAAAGCAAGAAAATGGAGACGTGCTGTGAATGATTTATCCTGGAGCCTACGAGCTTTTTCTCTTTTAGGGTCTGCCGTTTGCTAACTGGAATGGATGTGATAAAACCCATTAGAGCATTTCCATTTTTCTAAGAAGCTTATTAAAGCATCTCCTAACATAGGAACTGTCTCAAGTGGTGTAAGCACACAGAAAGTAGCTAATTTTTTTACACAAAAAGAATCGTGCAGAAATCCACAGTATTTGGCAAAAATTTTGAGGAGCTCTCAAAAGTCAAAACATTGGATTTTTTAGTTTGTGGTTGTTTTGAAATGTTTAACACTACTGAAATCTCATGATAAATCAGATGTGATTTGTTACTGTTTTATAAGAGATTTCTTTCCCCACTTATTGACTTACTGGTTGCTCCTAATTTTATGAAGAAATTGCTGAACATTCCTGAAAATAATTGTGGGCCTCAAATTAAGTTTTAAATAAGGAAGGGAGGCTGTAATCCACCAAGGAAAAACAGCATTTATGAGATAACTACTTCAAGGGCTGCTGACTTACCAACTGTTACTTTCCTGTTTGGTTCAAAGTATGTGTAAAAAGAAGAAATGGAATTTTAGGACTAACTCCACAAGACCCACTCTGTCTTCTTTGGTTTGTTCAATCCAGTATTTGGGGATTATATATTAAGAGATCTCTCTCTCTCTCTCTCTCTCTCTCTCTCTCTCTCTCTCCCTCTCCTTGGCAAGTGAGGCCTCTACTTGTGTAGTCTACAAGCACATTAAAATGATAACAATTTTTTTTTTTTGAGGGCAGTGTCTCTGGCCCTCATAAGTGGGACTGAACTGGGGCCGCTGGCTTCCCAAGTCAGCGGGTAACCACCGCGCCACTCGGCCGGCCCTTAAAAATGATAAATTAAGTTACCCTACAGCTTCTGAAAGCTATCCCTTTTAACTGCTTAGTTTGTATTGGTATCAGCTAGCTGCACAGAGATCTCTGGCACTTCTACTGATCAATGCTAGTATCTATATTAGTTTTAAAAAAAACCAATGCCATTTCTAAATAGAAAAAAAAAAAATGAAACAAATGAAAATGTTTTGCTTTGAAGTTCACTGGGAACAGTCAATGTGAAGGGGCAATCTCCAGATAATGCCTCATCTCTATTACACTACACGAATTAAGGGGAATAATGATATAAAAATCCAAGCTTATCTCAGCTGTCCTGGAGGACCACAGGAAGGACATTTTTAAAAGGAAGTTGACTTAATTGGCTCTAAAAGAGGTAATAAAATCTTGTTCTAAAAATAACATCATTTAGGATTTTAGATCCACCATAAAAACATCTGTAGCTTTTAATACTCTCATTAAAAAAAACTTCAGCATCAATGCTACTCATTTGTTTTTTAACAGAATGTTACAGGAGCGAAAAAAAGAACAGCAGTGAAGACTGTAATGGGGTTTGAAAACAATGGTGTGGTGTTGATTGTTCACTTCATGTTACTGAGGTCTCAGAGCAAAACATTTTCTTCATATTATGGTTATATAATTCTTTAGAATGATATTTTCATGGAAAATCTGCTAGTTTATGTGACTTCCCTTATGTCAAACAGGAGAATACAAAGCAGGCTAACATGCTCAACTGATAGTCAACCTTATGTACAATTACCTCACTGTGGGAGCCGTGATGCCACCAATGAAGAGAATTCTACACCAACTTAATGGATGACTGGCTTGGAACACAAAGATATGTTTCAGGAAGAAGGTGTTCAACTCAGTCAGCTGAAAAAGAAGGAGGCATTAGTCAACTTGATATTTCATGCTAAGTCATAATCATATATTCCCTTAAATGGATATTCTACAACTAAAAATAACTGGTATGTTCAAAGCATTTTTAGAAAATACATTGGATCTTCCAAGGGCTGTTATTTAAACTTGGTAAAAGCCAGTACAATATGGGCACCAAACAATCAGAAGTCCAGGAGAGGTACTGGGTGGTGGGAGAGGTACATGGGGGCACCAGCTGTTGTCATGTTTCTTGGTTTGCATAATTGTCACTTGGGTCATGTGTGGGATCTGCTGGGATAGTTGGGAAAGACTTAATATGAAAACAACAGAAATCAAGAAAACAAAAACTCCTATGTATCATGGAACACCTATGCAGCCCTATAGAAATTAAGCCATGTCTAAAAGAAGAGCAACTATAGGAAAGTAAATCTTTAATAACCAAAAGAAGCTTGACATATGTCACTGAGGGATGACTGTGGACTAAACTAGTTCAGCACACGCCTGGGACCCAGCAGATCCTCAACCAAAGGCAGCTCATAAAAGTGGGTGTGAAGGATTCATCCAAATTGCACCCCGGAGCAATGGTACTCTGCCCTGAGGTTAGCATCAAAGAACAGCTCACAGAAGAGTCCTTCGCAGCACAAAAGAGACTGAGGCAGGGACAAGCTCAATGCCCAGGGCCTGGAGCCTACATTTCCCTTCCAGATTGAGCAAGGGGCAGAGACTAGGAAAGTTTACTACTTCAAGAATATGTCATATGGACCAGCAGGTTCATTTCAGTGACATAAAACATGTCTTTTCCCATAGCACTGACTTCAAGGACATAGAATAAAAAATGGTCCACTACTTAACACCACATATGGAATGCTGATCATACAATAGCAAAATGCTCACTCTCAGGGAAGGTGTGCCCCGTGGAATGCTGTCATTCTAGGAGCACACTGCTATCTCTCCTGAACAAATCCAAATTCCTCTTCAGTTTGGTAACTGAAGGAAACCTATACCTTCCCTGATATTGCCCTGATAACGTAAAACTTAATCTCAATCCACTGACACTCCCATTTTTACACAAACTGACTTCCCCAAACCATTGTGACTAACTACTCACATATACTTCTATATCCATAAACTCCATTTATTGAGATGGGCATTATTATTCTATATTGTGTGGACAAGGATTGTCTTTCTTAAAAGTGACACATACTGAATTTTTCCCTTACGTTGGGAGTATTTTGTGCATATCTGTTCAAATTATAATCTTTGGTGATTCTGAAAGACTCATCAGGTGAATGCTGGTTTCCCTCAGCTAGTCTTCCAAAGTTGTGAAACAATTAATTGGGGAAGGAGGACCAATAAAACAAAGACTGTCTCTGAAAAACAGAGATGTTTGGTAATCCTGTTCCTCTTCCAAGACGCTTGGCTATCCAAAGTACCTCAATCATGTAATGGTCTGCTTGCGACAAGAGCTTCTCTCCAATGCTGACAGCACTTTGCAGGACTATGCCCTCCAGGGCACCAATTCCCACAGGTAGCAGAGGGGTTCTTTATTTAGCTCTTTACAAATTACCCAAAGTGTAACAGCTGAGGCAAAATTTTCAAAATAAAACACTAAATTTGTAACATAAAAATGGCCTTGCATTTGTTCCTTTGGTCGTGAGAAGAAATGATCATTCATTCTAAAGAGCAATCTAATGCCCAACTCACTGGGTAATGGATGCTGACACGAGCTTTTTTCAGGGCATTTTAATCTGTTTCTTATTTGTAATTCAAAGATCCATATTTTAAAATGCCTTCATCTTTGTGGGGGATGAAAAGCATAACTATTGCATTGTTTTGTACACCTGAAACTAATAGTAAAAAATTTAAAAATAAATAAACAAAATAAAATGCCTTCATGATGAAACAAGACCTTAGGCGTAATAATATTGCTTTGTTTAATTATCCCATATGTCAGCTACAGAACATTAGATCTTCTGAAGTATCTAGCTGGTAAGCAACGTCAACTAGCATTACCTCTAAATTCCTGAACAGTTTTTAGTTTTTTCCTAGTCCTGGGCACCTGAAAAAATACCTGCCAGATGATCATGAAAAGGTATATTCCAGCCACTCTCTGAAATGAAGATTTAGGGTCAAACCATCGAACGTAGGTCCAGCTAGCAGGGGTGAACTGGAGCACGGCTCTTTTGATTTTCCCGGTGGTGGTGTGGATGTCCCTATAAGGAGAGAACAGCGGCAGTGAAAATCCAAAGTGATAAGGAAGGGGAAGAAAAAAAAAAACGTAAGAAGAAACAAAACAAAACGTGTGCATTGACTATTTTACAACCAATGCTCTGAACAAAAAGATTCCTTCTACATATTTGAACCATCTCTCCAACAATCATCTCTATTCACAGGTGAAGCGCTGAAAGCAGCCCATTCTATGGGGGAATTTCAGGGATGACAGGCACAGCACAGAGGTCAGGTCACTGCAGAGCCAGGAGAGGCCTTAATTTGTGAACTGGTGACAAAAGATGCTGAGAGGCATTAGAGACAACCATCTGGAACCAGGCCAGGGAGAAGAATGGTGCCAGCGAGGATTCGATTCTCACCCCGTTTGCCTACCAGGTCAGGGCATTTTAGTAAAATACAGAACACACACACTCTTGAGGTCTCCCACTTCATTTCTTCACTCTGTTTCTTCCTCAGAAAAATGAGCAGCTTGGGTTGATGAACAGTGATTTTTAACCTTTCTTTAATCCTAGAAAAGTTTTAATCCTAGAAATGATTCAATTAAAAAAATCTCATACTCCCATGATAGACAAAATAGTCCACGTATTATTACAAAGAATATTTAGGCTCAGAGAGAGCAACTGGCTGGTGTAGGCTCACCTTGCCTGCTGCGGAGCTAGGTGTGTATTCCAACCCTGTCACTAGTACTGGAGAGCCAAAATCCAAGGTAAACAGCATTTAAGGACCTGTAAAGACTCTTTAATTCAACAAAGACATATTAAGGAATTTTATGTCTCAGGCACTGTGCTAAGTGCTGAAGGCACAAGTGCAAACAAGCCAGGCCTTTTATTCTTTTTGGGGGAGGAGAGAGGAATGGAAGGAAACCAGGTTTGTTCCTTCATTCACTCACCTACCCACCAACAATTATGTAGTGAGAAAATCTCACAGCAAGCAGATTTGAAGCAAAAAAGCAACAAAAAATAGAGACTACCCAAAAATAAACAAGAATTAAGAAGGACCTGTATTTTTAAAAATGACAAAACTTCATGGAAAGTGGTAGAGAAAGATAGGAATAAACAGAAAAATACAGCAAGATTGAGAATTGGAATACTTTAATAGAATACAGAGGTTGAGTCAACTTAAATTACTATATTTGTTTGTACATTTAATGTAACAAAAAAAAAAAAACCAATGGGATTTTCTGTTTATTAGTTTAGTTTATGTTTTGGTAATTTGATAAAATGACTCTCAAGTTGAATTTGAAGCATAAATATATGAAAGTAGGGAAGCATTAGAGTAGTGTTCAAGGAGCCAGATAGTCTAACACAAATTCAGACTTAACTGCTTCCTAGCTGTATGTCCTTAGGTAAATTACTAAACCTCAGTCTCAGTATCCTCATCCCTACAATGAAGAGAATAATAGTGTCTACTCTAGAGTTGATATATGGCTCAAATGAGATACTGTTTATAGAGCTTGCTTGGAGCAATATCCAGCACAGCTAGGTTTTTTTACATTTTATACTGCTTTAAATTTATTTAAAAGCATGCTTTCAAGTGACTAGCCAAAGAAAGAATTATTAACAAAAAGAATGAGAAAAACTGGTTAATTAACTGCAAAAACGCTGTAAAATCGCCCCGTCACATCATATTCCAAAATAAATTTGAGATCAATTAAGTTACTTACAATAAAAAGACTTAACCATTAAAGAACTAGAAGAAAATACAGCTAACATTTACATAAACAAGAACATTTAAAGCTTTTAAAGTTTAAATGGCAAACCTACCACAAACAAAATTAGAAGAGGATGACAAAATGAAAAATAAAGTCATATTTAGGACAAAATGTAAATCTCCTTAATTAAAAAAAAAATCACTAATAAAAGAAAAAGAATCCAATAAAAATAGACTAGAAATTCAATACCACACAATTTTATGTGTAATAAAATTGGCAAAGGTTTAAAAATAAAATTAAAAAAAACAGTGAAATGAACACATATATACATTGGTGTACACATGTGAGAATATAAATTGGTATATTCTACTTCTAAGAATTTATTTTTTTTTAAATCAGAGATGCACACAAAGATAGACAGATATTCAAGAATGTTTACTCTATCTAGCCTTCATTATAAAAGGAAACTGTGAAACGACTAAAATATAAAATTAGGGAATTAGTTAAATAAGTTATGGTTTATCCATATGTTGGGACACAATGAAAGCCTCCAAAATCACATTTGAGAAGAATATTTAAATGTTGGAAAAATGTTCATACTTTGTTATGTAAATAAGCAAAGATTTAAACACAATAAAAACAACTACTACTTTCATTATCATTACTGTTGTTCTTTTCCTCTTTATCAATGGCCCGGTTCCTGCCACAGTCAAAGTGAGTTGCAAGTTGAGTTGCAAGTTCAGAAAGGCAGGATAAAGAAAGATGGAGGTGTGCACTGTCCTCCAAGGTGACAGAGGAGGAACATACAGCTAGTGTATAAAGTCAGAGACAACTCCTGAAGAGGTTAACAAGTGAGCCGAGTAGGAAAGAAAAGGACCAGCCAGCCTGGCCCATGGGAACACAGGTCAAACCCAGGTAGAAGAGTATGTACGGGTTCAGGAGGGCATGGAGAAAGAGACCACAGATGTACACTTTGTCCTAAAGACCACGAGATGCCATCACGGGGAAATGACATGAAGAACTGGTCATTCTGAAAAAGATCACTCAAGCAACTGCATGAGGCTTTAAGAGGTTATCCTGGGGTTAGAGTACTAATTAATCCTGAATACAGGTGAGGCATGAGGGTAAAAAGGAGGGGATGGATTTGAGAACATTGTAAATGATTTAGCATTTTCTGAATGAATGCCTGAAAGTAAGTTTATAATCGCTTATGAGTTCCGATTATTAACATATAATTTATTCTTTATCATTGAAGACCGTACTAAAATTGCATGCTACTAGAGGAGTTAAATAATACAGTGTGAAAAACTGTGACTGACATTCAGAAAGAAGATGACTCACTTGAAGCTTGCCCAGTGGTAAGTCCTCATCTCTAAAAACCGGCAAACGACCATGCCCAACCAGATGCCACCGCCGTTGCACAACAGGATGTCCAGAATGACCTGATCCCACCAGCACTCAGCAAAATTGGGCAGAAGATGCATGAAGAAAAGCTGAGAAACATAACAGATGATGGTTGTAAAAAGAAAAATTGGGATACCACATGAAAAGATAAATTTCCTTTTAATAATACTGCGGGTGCCAAAAAAATGTATACACATGACTTGTATTCATCATTCATTATTGGTATATTTTGAGTATTACAATTTTAATACAGTTTTTTCCTCTTTTAATATGTGTATACATTTTTTTGACACCCTCTGTATATTGTTTCAGGAAAAGTTGTTGACATAACAGTTTTCACTAACGTATTTTAAACAAAAAAAAAGAAGGCGAAGCAGGGTCTGTATTCTGGTTCTTGTTTTTTATATTGTGGGTGGTCTGCAAACAGTACTAATCCAAACAGCTCTTCTTCTGACATAGGGCTTTAAAGAAATGAAGGTCCCTCTTTAAAAAATTCTACCGATGAATTACATTAGCTAATGACAACATGACAAGGACCTAGGAGGGGAAAAAGAGAAAAGTTTTCATACCTGCCAACAAAGCATGAGTATAATATTCAAAGTTAGCAGCATGATATTCAAGCTATGCATTTTAGAAATATTCCAAAGATATTTGGGTAAAACAGTATGTAAGCTATGAAAGCAGAAAGGTTAGGTCTTGATGACATGATGTAGGAAACTTATAGCTTACTAGGAAACCTCACATTAACTGATTCACAATAATAATAATCTTTTATTAAGCTCCTGTGATGTGCTAGGTGGTGAGACAAAAAGGAAGTAAAAATTCTTGATCTCAAGGGAAAGAGTCAGATGGTTATCCAGAACCACAAAATAAGGTAGGCTGTGGCAAGTGTTACAATGGTGAAATAAATGGAATGCAGTGGGGACAAGACAGATGCATTCTGACAGATGGTAATTGGAACAGGCTTCTGGAAGGAAGACGTATTAGAGTGGAACCATTAAGGACAGAAAGGACTCGTTTCAAGAGACAGAGATGAAAACATTCTAGAAAAGGGAACAGTACGGTCAAAGGTGGCACAGAAGTCTATTATAAAAATCATTTTGTTCAAAACAAAACAAAGGGCCTATCAGCTGTGTCCAGAGCAGAACGCCCTGTGGGGTGAAAGCCCATTTTAAGGTCTGCAATTACAGAGAAATCGCCTGGGAGTTCTCTGGAAAGAGGCAACCCGTAATTAAAAATGTCTGAAGTAGGGCCAGCCGAGTGGCATGGTGGTTAAGCGCTGGCTTGGGGAGCCACCGGCCCCGGTTCGGGTCCCACATGTGAGGGCCAGTGACACTGCCCTCAAAAAAAAAAAAAAAATGTCTGAGGTAATAAAATGAACACTACAACATAGAACTATTCATGAAAGCATTTGATAGACTGTAAAACATTACAAATATGAGGAGTTTGCCTTCTTAACATGCCTGCTGCCCAGAAAATTCAACAGCTACTACATGTGATGGTTTGTGGCTGCGTTTCTGATCCCATGTGGGAAGGGCACTTTCAATGAGATACAGTCCCAGGTTCGCAGTTATGAGATGGAGCGTTAACTCTTGCCCTTAGGGAAGAAAGAAGCTTCAGCAGAAGTTGATGACACCTATTTGCTAAAACAAAGCTATGCAGCACAGTGGGCTGTGGAGGACATATCATACTTCAGCCTAAGGAGCTTTCCTAGAAACTATTGGATTTTAGGGATGAGATGGGTCCCTGAGAGACCTGAGTAGGAGAACCTGGAGGTAGTAGCATTCATTCCTTGACGAGGGGTTTGGGAATTATCTGCCACGTGGAAGACAAAGCATCTGGGACTATACAGATATGGGCCTTGCTCTCTCGAGGAGTAATGTTTAGCAGAAAAGAGACAGTTATCAAGTATCTAAAATGTGCTGAGCATTTCAAAGGAGAAGGTCCAGGAGCTCTATTTCTGATGTACCAACATGGAACACAGCCAGTGGAGGGGGCAGGGAAGAGAGGTAACAGCTTGAGGGAGGGCGCTGTGGGAAGAAAGAGCAGTCTTTGAGACAAAGAAAGCAAAGATGGCCAGAGCACAGTGAGCAAGGTGGAGTGGAGTCTCGAGGAGGCTGGGGACATGGGCCGGGGCCAATTAGTATCAGGCCTTGTAGGCTGGGTCACAAGTTTGGCTTTTGTCTTAAGAGAAACAGACAAACACTAGTTATTAGTAGGACAAGAACATGACTGGGTTGAGGTCGGAAAAGGGTCACTTCTTCAAAAGACAGTCTGAAGGGAGATGAATAATTCAGACAAGAGACTACAGTGGGCTAGATACAATGGGAGCAAAGGTCTGTGGAAAGATTTAAATGAACTGGAAGGTGTTCAGAAAAAAGAGTCTACAGGACTTGGGGATGACAGGACGCTGACAAGCAGGCAAAGGAAGGTGCAGGCCTAGTCTGTAGTGCGAAGAGGAGGCCGAGAAAGGCCGATGCCTTGCACAAGGTCACACAGTGGCCCGGTCATGAAGGTGCCTGGAAGTCACAGGGGTACAATGTGCTAAAAGAGCAGGGACATGGGCTACACACGGGAATCCAACCTTGGCTCACCTCATGAAGCAAGCCTCTGAGCTCTGGTTCCCGCAGGTGTACATGGGGCATACACACTGGCTTTTCTGGTTTATGGTGAGGATTTAGGATGATGTATGTACAATGTTGGGCAATGCTATGGATTGAATTGTGTCACCTCAAAATCTGGATGCTGAAGTCCTAACTTCCAGTACCTCATAACGTGACCTTATTTGGAAAAAGAGTCATGGCACATGTAATTCGTTAAGAGGTCATACGGTGGGCCCCTAATCCAATACGACTGGTGGCATTATAAAAAAAAAATGCCATGGGAACGCACACAGGGAGAATGTCATGTGAAGAGGAAAGCCAGATTGGATGATGCACCACAAGCCAAGAAACACCAAAGATGGCCAGCAAACCATGAGAAGCTAAGAGAAAAACCTAGTATAGATTCTCACAGCTCTCAGAAGGAACCAACCCTGCTGATACCCTGAACTTGCAGTTTAGACTCCAGGGCCGCGAGAGGCACATTGATATAAGCTATATCCAAGTGGCATGCTTCTCTAAGTTAGGGTCAGGATAATGACTGGCACCGAGAAATACACTGTACACAAAGCCAAATTCTGTTACTTGGGAATAAGAATAGTTCAACAATAAATGAATTATTTATTGTTACCCAAATTTCATTTCGCTAATAGTTTTTCAAGAAGATAACTCTTTCATTCATCAAATGAGAATACTTTCAATTACTGACATATTAAAACTATACTGGGAATCCATTTTTCAGCTACAAAGTATCATGGATGGCCCTATAATTCCTGAATACCACAATCCTATTTATCTCAAACTAGAAACTAGTTAGCGGATAAACTACCTATTGAGTTCTAAGGAGATCTCATTACCCTTTATTTGTCTCACTTGGGTTTCAACTTCATTCTTTATTTCATTTGTTTCTCTTTAAGATTTGTGAGATAGAAGCACACTTGAAGTTATGAATAAGGAGTTATTTTTTTTCTCACAAAGCTATAAAATATTCATAGTGGGTGGTTTAAATACACTTTTGTACCACATGAGCTGGGCAATGGACTGCTTGACTGTTAACTAATGGACTATCTTCTTCCTACATATAAACTATCCATATTGCAGGGTCTAGATAATGGCCCATCCCCCCTTCTTACCTCAGTTAGCTCCCATGTAATACTGATGGTCCAGCAGAGACCATAACTACGGATCAACAAGGCCTTCATAGCCCAGCCCCAGAAATGTCCAAATGCAAATATATCAAAATGGCTGATAATCCTCTCCCAGGTGATAACATGGCAGTTCACAGCATACTCCTGTTTAAAGTAAAAAGAAAAATAATTAATGATACTCTAAAAATCAACTTGCTTCCAGTATTCTGATAAATGGGAACTGATATGACCTTGACAACTAACATATGTTCTGCCCAATAAAAAAAAAAAGTTTTAATAACTGAAGAGTCTTAAGAAAAAATGGACAAGCATTAGTATTTATAAACTAGAACTGCTCTGCTCTGAATTGCAAAAGCTGGGTTAAAATGAGAAACAAAATAATTTCACGAAGACTTAACACATCCTAAAGAAGCTATGTCACCTGACCATAGGGCAACTATGTTAAGGCCAGTAACAAAAACATAACAAAATGCCAATAAAAAAGGAATAAGTCGAATCTCAACAAGTTTGGAAATTTAAAAACATGCCTCTAAATATCATGGATTAAGGAAGAAATCACAATAGAAACTTAAAATATATTCAGTATTAAACGATAATGAAAATACTGTTTTATAAAAAATAATGGGACGCAGTTAAGCAGAACTTAAGAGGGAAATGTATTAAAGCCTTAAATGCTTATATTAAAGAAATTGAAGCATTCCATTTCAGAAATTAGAAAAAACAGAATGATCTCCCTACTCCAAAATGAATCAGATATTACATAATTTAAATATTAAAAAATTACAAAGCTTTTAAGAATTTTGGTTCCATTTCTAATATCTTTTTGGTTTTTATATATCCTTAATAATCTGAAGTCAACATCACTTAATGGAGGAAAGGGAAAACTGCCTACCTCCCAACTGAGGGCCGATCTCCATGGCTCTATGCTCTCTCCACTGCCCAAAACTTAGCCCAGTACCAAGTCCTATTCATTTTACCTTCCCAAGCATTTCTTTTCTCCATGTCACAACACTATTATTCCTTGCTTAAAATGTCCACAATAGCTTTGAAAATTATGAAATGTTTCAGGTATTCAAAAAAGTGCAGATGACGTTCTAATAAGTACCTGAGTACCCACCTCCAGCTCAAGACTATAGAGATTTTTAACTGGTCTCTGTATTCACTTTTGCTTCCTGTAGTTGACTCTCTATGAACAAAATGATTTCTCAGATGATGCATCAGATCATTTTGGGTGTGTGTGCGTGTTTGTGGGGATGAAGGACTGGTTAAGGCATCCTTCCCAGTGTAGAAGGATCTCCAGACTACATGCTCCAGGCCTGCTGCGCCTCTCTCACTCACTCTCTCATTTCCAAGGTTGGTAACCATGGAAGAAGAAAGAACATATGAACTCTGATGTCTTTGGAAATTATTTGCCTATACGTGCCACAGAGAGTTCTCATCTGCTCCCTCCTTTAGGGAAAAAGCTTGTGGTTGTCCAATGGGATGGGGAGGAGAAGCCTGACTAATTCAGGGGGGAAAAGAGGTTGTATTATAATAGCAAGACCACATGGCCCAGGTCTAAAGCCATCTGCTCCACTGTGCTTTCACCAGGAAGAAATCAGCTGATATTCTGCACTCTTTTTTTTGTTTCCAAATTCGACTGGAGATGGGGGTATTATTAATTGACCCCCCCTAAACCACCAACCTTCCATGGACTTTTATGGCCTTTAATGACATTCAGAATAACATCCAAACTCCTTATTTGCATCTCCCCAGCCTCAGGAACTGCCTCTTGATTTCTACTCTCCTTTAGCTCTTGACTGATCCCAGTTCCCCCAAGTCAGGGCCTCCTCACTGGCTATTCCCCCTTCCTGAATAATGGCCCCCAACCCCCTACCTTTGCTTTGCTTGGCCAACTCCCATTCACTTTTTAGTTGTCAGCTTGAACATCAGGTCTTCATGGAAGCTTGTCCTGACTTCCCAGACTAGATTAGGTCCCTTTTGTAAGTTCTAACAACACCCATTTCTTTCCCTTTATTGCACTGCACACATCTATAATCATTATGCTTTCTTGGTTCATTACACATTCTTTACACACTGGAATAGTTAAAGAATTGGGATGAAAATTCCAATATATTACAATGTTTGGTGCATTTAATATAAGGTTTCCTTTTTTCCCCCCCTCCCAAAAGCCATACCTATAATTGATGGCACATCTTAAAACTGATGTTGACTTCCTGACCCCCAACAATCAATGTTACTGTTATGAAAAGAGAGACACCCAGGCAGTATGTGCCTCCAAGTGTGACACACGGCACCACCTATGAAGTAGTCTCACCATAGGACATAGAACTGAACTGGAATCTGAAATCAGCTTCTGAATCTAACATCCAGTTTACAGGAAACACGGGACACACTGAAATTTGTTAGATGATACCCTGCAAATTCAAACTGCAAAATCCAGATGTGAGAAAGTCTACGGAATAAACAACGTGGTTTCTTTGACAAATGAATTTCAAGGTAAAAAGAGGTGGGGAGGGGCTATACATAAAAGAGCTTTGAGAACTGTAGCAAATGCAATGTGCGAACCTTGTCTGGATCCTATTTTGAACAAATTCGCTGTTAAAAAACCCTTATGAGGTGATTGGGGAAATGTGAACATTGATTGCATACTGTTAATTGTTAAGCAACTAATAATGGCACTGCAGTTATATTGAAGGAAAAAAGTCCCTATATCTTAGATACAATATCTGAGAACTGTTTCAAAATAATCCAAGATGTGAGGGCTAAAAATGAAACAAGATATGTTACCTATAACGTATTGATAAAATGTTTGAAAGGGCTGAAGTTATCTTGAGTGTAAGAAAAACAGCCAACAATTATTTGTTCCATTTGCTTCTTGTAGGCTCTAAGCTCCAAGAGGACAGGGAACATGCCTACTCTTTCCCTACTACCACCAGCATGGGGTCTAGCACACAGGAAAAGCTCAGTACATATTTACTAAATGGAAGACTGCTGCTTCAGACAACCCAATTTACAAATGAGATGTGCTCTGAAAGCTTGTCTGAAGCTTAGCACACATATTTTTGAATAAATATTTAGAAAAGTAGCACACTTTCCAGACAATTACACACACACACACACACACACACACACACACACACACACACACACACAAACTGCCTCTAATAAGATTTCAATGACCCCCCCAATCCTATTTTATTAATTTAATTATAAGGGAAAAGGAGTGCAAATTTCAATGTGTGGTACCCATCATGGACTTGAGCCTATCAAGATTAGGAGTAGTAGGTGGCAGCACTGAAGAAGTAAGGAGAGCAGATGACCCTGGGAACAAGGTAACTATAGATTCTCTGTCTTGCATAAAGATTTTTCTTCTTACTACATTTCTATCAAAGGGAAGGTGTTTCTCCAGAGCCATCAATGAACAAGTCCTTAGAACTTTAAAGAAGTAGAAAGTGATTAGATATCAGAGATAAAGCCTGAGGTGTTCTAGCACCAGCTGGAACCCTAAAAGCTGAAAACAGCCTCATGCTTCGCTTTTTTAGCAAGAAAGAATTTGCCAATACTTGAAAAGTAGATTTCAAAAGCCGGTTTCAGCTCTTCTGGGGCTGTCATTGTGACAATCGGATGTCCCTGTGATGTCAAATTCCTAAAGAAGCTAGATGTCAAAAGCATTATTAGATTTAACCTCCCCCACTTGCTGTGAGAATGGTGTCAACAGAGACTCACCTGGAAATCCACCTACAAGTCAGTTTACTTTGTTCAAAAGCCCAAGGAAATTGTGGGGGGAAAATATCTTATCTGAGGTGTCCTTCTCTTAATCTCTATTTCATAGACTTCTGTGAACATCAAAGCACTTATTATTACTACAACTACATACATGAACTATATACCTGAAGACCAGTCCAAAGGGAAAGTACAGGTTTCAGAGCTGAAGGGATTCTACTAACTTGTGCTATGAGATACATCCTTTATAAGCTTCTATTTCCTCCTGGGTAAGATGGGGATATTAATGCCGGACATGCATGTGAGAGGCTTATACAGTCTCAATATAAAGCCCAGCACAGTACCTGGCAGAATAGAAAACCCACCATCAGTCACTGTTGTCATCCTCACCATAACTGTCATAATTGTTATCATCGTCATTAGAAGCTGTAAGTCACCCTGTGCCATCCTCTTCCTTAGAGTAAAAAGCACCAACAGACTTTTCTCCCTGAGACTTTTAAAGTAATTTTTGGCATTCTTATTTTTGACTATAGCATATTTTTTATAAAAGTTAAAGAAAAAAATCTGGAAACACCATTCCAAGGATCTGACCAATCTCAACTATGGTAGAAGGATTATTTCTCAGACCTTTTATTAAATCTCTTCTCTTTGTTTCTTGTTTATTAAACATGGGCCTGTTCATGGCCCAAATGCCTGTTCCCCTTTTCTGAGCATCATTAGCTTTTTCTTCAATCTGTACCAAATGTTAGGCCTTAAAAAGCAGGGGGGCAGTGGATGAGGGGAGTGGAGGAACAACATTATAGTATAAAATAGTCAGTAGTTTTAGCCAAGAATAAAATTATTTGTTGTGGTTTAATAAAAATAAAGAATGCAGTGGCCTAAATCATTACAACTGGCCCTTCACGGCAAGCAGGTGGGAAGGATCATGCATCAGGGCCAGAGTGGGGAGCAGAAATGCTGAATGTGACACTGTTGGAGCAGCTGCCGCTGCAGCCATCACTGAAAACCTGGTATGTGCAAGGCACAGTACTAGGCCTCATAGATAATGTAACTTCATTTCGTTCACAGTAAACTCCCAAAATATTATTTCACATTATTAAAAAGAGAACAGACTAACAAATGTGTTGACAAATCCTACAGCTAACATGTGACAGAGGCAGAATTCACACCCAAGGCTGTCTGATGGAAATGTCCACTCTTCCTACCATCCCCCTTTGCTCCAAGTGAGAATTTCATTTCCCTGACTTTATCACTCACAGAAACCACACACCTTACCAACCTGCCCAGTTTTTACATATCTACACAGGAGATACGGCAAGAACAATTTAGAATGTACAACCAACTTCCTCCTACAACCAAGAGCCCACCAATTTCTCTGAGACCACCGACAAGTACATACCATGACATCTGCTTCCCTCGTGGCATATCGAAGATTGGGATCTAGCCAGTACATTAGGGATTTCACCTGCTCAAAGTTGAGGAAGAGGAGGAAGACCAGGAACAGGAAGTAGAGCACACTGAGTCCTGAGGGAAGCGGAAAAAATCTCACATTAAGGAAAGACCCAGGTGTCCGACGCACAACACACATTAGACTCAAATCACTTAAGGCCAAAGCAGAAACTGATTGGTAACACAGCGTGTTGAGACCCCCATTACAATCTGGTATTCCCTTTGATGAGGGTCTAATACTCAGTCCTAATTCAGATTCACAGGGTCAGTGAACATTGATGAGAAAATGATGCTTAAGCTGAGACTTGAAAGATGGACAGACAGAAGGTATGTGGGTGGGGGTGGAAGGGTGGATGCAGCATTCAGGCAGAGAAAGGTATGTGGGTAAGTCCCTGGAAAGAGAAATGCCTGGGAGCTGGCTTGTGGCTGGGGTGACGGCAGAAAGGGGAAGGCAGTAAAGTGGCACTGAAGTGACAGTCAGGGCTTGGTGACCATGGCAAAGATTTCAGATTTTATATTAAGTGAAACAAGGAGCATTTGATGGATTTTAAATAGGGAAACAAGATGATCTAGGTAACATTTTACAAAGTTGATTCTGGTTGCTATGTGGAGGGTGGATGGAAGTGGGCAAGGTTGAATGTGGAGTCTGGGGGCCACTTCAGTGGTGACAGGAGTGAAGCGCGAGAGGTGGCTCACGGCCACTCATACACATCTTACACCAGATATTAACCCTTGCAGGCATTATGTTACTATCACGTCATTATCATAATTGGTATCCTAATAATCATCTCACGTCATTTAAAAATAAAGTTAATCTACTTTAAGAAGGCAAAAGCCTGTAAATATATTTTAGAAAGGTTTAAAACCTGGGCCGGCCAAGTGGCGCGGTGGTTAAGCGCTGGCCTGGGAAGCCAGCGGCCCGGGTTCGGTCCCACACATGAGGGCCAGTGATACTGCCCTCAAAAAAAAAAAAAACCCAACCACCAGTGGCTTTGTCATTTCTCTTTCTGTGGAACCTGCTGGAATTAAAATGTTAATGTAAGACATCTAGATGCTGTGATACAAATGACCTTGGATCACAGCATCCATCCAAATCTGGCTCAGCACTAATATGCAATGAGCCACTCCAGAGAGAATACCTGTGGCTGGAATGGAATCCCGTTTATAGCTACCATGCCAGGTCTTCCAACAGGGAGCTCCTGGTCCCCAGGGAGCTGGGAACAGGGGCTTGAGAGTCGCATGGCCTACCCAGTCATGCATCCCAGGGCACAGGGAGCACGTTTTTAGGCATGTAGGTATGTGGTCCTCCTGGGGTCTATATTTATGTACCAGTTATTCTTTTTTCTTTTTTTTTTTAGATTTTATTGGGGAATTGAGGGAGGAGAACAGCATTGGGGAATCGGGAAAGGGGAACAAACAAGTTGCTGCTGTCCTTTTTGTTCTTCAGTCTAGTTGTGGAGGGCGACGCTTCACTGGCCCATGTTGGTATTATCATTGCACTCTTTCTGGGTGAGGCAGTTGCTCGCTGGCTATTGGACGGCCGCTCACAGCGGCTCTCGGCAGTTCAAGAAAGTGCACGCCAGCTGCTGGCCAGCCCCACTGCAGCCTATGCTGTCGCCATTGACTCACGACAGCACAGCTCCAGGTTGAGCTGTTGTTCACTGTCTTAGCTGTAGAGGCGCAGCGTCACTGGCCCCCATGTGGGATCCGAACTGGGGCCCTGCTGCTCAGAGCTGACATCCCAAGTCAACTAACTCTTAACCAATGCGCCATTCAGCCAGACCTATGTACCAGTTATTTTTACAAATTTTCACCTCAAATGCCTCCTACTATACCTTTTTATTGTAATTCTTTCAAAATAATTACTTTAAGGCAGAAAAAAAGCATCTGTGGAGCAGGGGTTCTTAAAATGGAGTTCATGGTTGGGCTTAAAGGTCTGCGAAGCCCAGATATAATATGTAGAATTGTGTGTGTGAGAGCATGCATGTGTATGTGTGTGTGTATGTGTGTGTGTGTGTGCGCGTGTGTATGCATGTGAGTCTATAGTTACCAGATTATCAAAGGACTCCATAATCCCAAAGAGATCTCAGGTAAGAAATAAAACTGCTCATTACCTATAATGGAGTACTTAAAATAGAAAAAACTCAGATGTAGCCAACTAACCAAAAATAACTTCAATCAGGAATACTTGTAACTTCAATATTAAGATGTAGGTATGATGCAACCAGGATTATCTTTTTAAAAATGTAAATGAATCATGTCACTTCTCTGCAAAAAATCCTCCCATGACTTCCCACTGCTCATAGCCACAATCCTTACTGGCCCACAAGCCATGTAGCCTTCTGTCTACACCCAACTCTGACCATTCTCTCACTACTCCCTGGGGGGCTGCAATGCCCCGGCCACACTGGTCTGGAACACACGAAGCTTTTTCTAGCTGGGGACCATTTTCGTAGCAATGCCTTGGCCTTGCCGCCCACCTCCCACATTTGCATGCAAGTTTCTGATTAAGCGTCCTGCCTTCAAGCCTCCCATCAGGCACAAGCGAAAGCAGCCACCCAGCCACTATCACCTCATACGGTTTTAATAAATGTCTTAACATTTAAACAACAGCTGATATTTTTGATTATTAATGTGTGTAATAGTTTGTTTGCTATAGTTGTCCTCCCTCCTTGGGGCTCCTCCCGACTGGAAGGCCCGCTTCTGGGCTGTCTGGCCCTCTTGTGCAGCCTCAGGGCCAGAGCAGCCTGCCACACAGAGGCACTCAAGGAAGCCCTGCTGAGTGAATGATGAAGACTGACTACTAAATTCAAAGAAATTTACTTAAGATCTCTGAATATTGAAAGAAAAACAGGCAACCTTGAGCAAAATGTCCATCTTTAGGGTCCTTTTGAGTAAGATTACATTTTCAGAAGTTAAAAATAATTTATTTGATGTCTTATTTAGGCAAGATGAAACCAATGTCTATAGTTTTGAAGATTTGCTTTAAAATCCATTCAGGTGATTTGACTATTTGGACTAGAAACCAAATGAAAAGAAGACATTCAATATTTATATTAGATGCTTATCACTAAACCTTAGTTCAAATCAGGGCTCTCTGTCTAAAGACTTCTCCCTTTTCTAAGTTCCTTCTCATTCATAACAGTGAGGAGATTGCTGGGTTTTTAGTCCTCCTGGTACTGATGACACCAACATGCTCACTGGAGGCACTTGAGCTTGCACTACTGAAGAGAAACATGAAGATGCATGAAGAAAAATAAGCTTTATGTATTCCCTAAGTCAAATTCTGTGTATATTGAGATAAAAGCATAAGAAAGGGGTAAGTGGAGTTGAAACAGTTGGCATGTATGGATTTTAGTTATCATCAGTACTTAGTTTTGTAGCAAAGATTTCAGTAAAAAATTTATATTAGTAACACCATGAAATAAAAAGCTAACAAGCTGTAGAGTGGTAAATAAAAGTGCGTGGATGATAAACAGAAAAAGATTTTTTAAAATACAATGTATTTTCAAATCTAATGGGTAACTCACCAAAAACCATTCGCCATAAGGCTGGATGAGGTCGAGTGAACGGACCTGCAGAGAGAACATTGTAAGGTTAGAACAAAATGATTTCAAACCGAGACAAAAACTAAAGAATGTGTTGCTGATCTCCATAAATAGTAAAAAGCTCTCCACTGTGAAAATTATTTTTCTACATAGATACTTTAAGGTCAAAGTCTAGGCTGAAATGTTTTATCCACATTGCAACAACCACAGCCCCAGTCAGAACAGGCACCAATCTCCACAATAGTTGTTTTTTAAAAAAATTTTTTTCTTTAGAGTTCAGACCATTATTTCCCACGGAAACAATGTTATAACAGTGAGTAGGTTACCAGGCTAGCCTTTAAGTGTATGTAATACGTAGCATACTTAACAAGTGAACTCTCCCTACTACCTAGGAGCTCCAGGCAAGAGGTTCTGGACATTGTGTGTACTTGTGGGGGGAGAGGAGCAGACAGACGGACTCTGACTGAAAATGAAAAAAAAAAAAAAAAAGAACTACTGTGCTTTGAAAATCAGTGAGTTGGGAGTGAGACTGAAGATAAACCCTTTGAGCACTTGAATATGCTAGTGCGGCAGCTTTTGTCCATGAACTGTGGTAACAAAATAGCTTTTCTCTGGCAACCTATTTCCTCTACACAGATGCAGATTTCACACAATGAAAACAAAAGTTTCACAGGACGAAACTTACTCTTACTATAAGTGATACATCAATAATTTTTATTTTTTATCTTATTTCATTTAAAAAAAATGTAGAAGCAAGCAAGCAAGCTGGACCTTGATCCACAACATTGATTTACTACCAACAGAAGGTTACAACTTGCAAATGTTGAACACTGTCCTAATGGGCACCCGAACTATCTGGGGCTATCCACACTTTTGAGACAGTGTGGAGAATTCCCAGCGTTATGGATACCATCTCTCCTCTGGGGGAGATGCCACAGCTCGCTGCCCAGCCTTCTTTATAACCAGCGCTCAGTTCTTCAGTTGCACACATGTCAGACTTGACCTCAGGGACTGGTGACAGTAGAGGTAAATATGCACAGCTTTCTTCTCTCCTTTTCTCTCTGGCCCTGGCCCAGCAGAGATAGTAGTACAGGAGGTGGTGCTGCTCACACTGGTGAAAGTGGCACTGGTGACTGTGGCAGTGGCAGTTCCTTAGAATTCGCTGCAGAAGTGACTGTGGGACAGATTATGCACACTGTGGTTTTCTCATTAGACAAGTTCTGAATGACATGCCAGCTTCTAGAAGCTTGCCTGGTGCCTAGTTTCCTAACCTTCTACGATTCCTCCTTCAGCTATCCAATATTCTGTAATAGGTTTTTTAATCAACAGTCAGTTTCTGTTGCTTGCAACGAGAAATCCTACCTGAAGCAAATATTACATTGTAATTTTTATCCTGAAACTCACTCTAAAATCTATCTCCTCTTACAAAAACTATATTAAACTATATTTTAGCAGCTTTCTTTTGTGTTTTTTTTTTTTTTTTTAGCTGAACCATCCTGCCACCTGTTGGCAGTTTAGCGGCAGCTCAGCTCGGGCTGGGCATCGAACTGCTGTTGCTCAGAGCTCAGCTCGCACTCTTGAGCGAGCTCTTAACCAAGTGAGCCATTCGGTTGGCCCTTTAAGCAGCTTTCTTTTGATGAATCAAGTTCATATTAGGAAAATCAGTTACAAGTATCCCCAACATCCAATTCTACTCAATTCCTGAGTTTTAGATGGTGAGAGTTCAGAAGGTAGGTTAGGTTCCTCAGAGACTTTGCTTTATCTAAATTAATTTGGTGTCTGAGTTTTAGATGGCAAGTAGTGAGAGCTCAGAAAACGAGGGATTTGTTTAAAAGTTTATCCAAATCTGTTCATTATATGAGTTCTGATAGCAAAGGCTCGGAAAGCAAGGACTACCTGTAGTCTTTTTAATCATCTGCTCCTTTCTCAGAAAAGTACAGTAAAGCATAGAAACCAGAATCTTCTTTTAGGTAAAATGAGGCAGTTAACTTGCTTCAAAAGTTATTGGAAAATTGATTGCTAAAATTGCCATCTTTTCAGTAATTTTATGTTTCTGATAGTTTTCTTCACTGATTTTTGGTTGCTGTCTCTTGACTTGTCATCATGAATAAATGACCGTTGTACTACGATGGCTGTCTGGCTTGAAAATATTACTTCATCCATACCACTGAATTAACCTTTCAGACCTAACAGGGAACCCTAGTTTTCTCAATGGTTTCCTCTTACAAGGTCCAACTCTAAAATTTTATGACCTATTATTTGCTTTGCAACAAAATTCCATGACCAAAGAACACTTAAAATCATATAAGTAATGTTACTCTCAAGAGCAATCATAATATTCATTTATAATAGTCAGCAGTACTTTCCTTAGCACTCACTGTGCCCCAGGCTGGGGGCTGAGTCACCCCACACGTTATCTCTTAGTTCCCCTGTCAGCTGGGTGATGAGGGTGGTACCATCACCCCCATTTTACAGAGAAGGACACTGAGCCTCAAGGGGTTTGCCCTGAGTCACACAGCTCACAGGATTCCACTCTGGTCTGAGAGAACATATGTCCTTTCCCATCAGCTCTGTCAGGCCTGGGCCAGCTCAAGAGAAGGAGGGAGCAGAGTGGGAGCTGAGGGTCTGTGCCACAACCATGTCAGGGCCAGGACGGCGGGGAGAGGAGCCGGCTGTAAGTGGTACTATGTTGCTGTAATGTGGAATTGATAAGAAAGGTCGGGAAACACTGAAGGACAAGGGAAAGGCAGGGAACTGATGGAAGATCCCTCGCATCAACCAGCGGGAAGGCCTCTTTCACCTGCAATTACTTTAAGCGAAGCCTTCTGAAAACAGACCAGTCCCTTGCGTATCTGACCCTAAGTGTGTTCCAGAGTAAGGAAGAGGATGGGGTGGTTGAGGAATTTGGGGTTGAGGGGGCCTTACAGCTCTCCTTAACCTAGCATGCAACAGCTTCAGCCTAAGGGTCTTTCTCTCTGTCATCCTGTAATTCCCTGTGACAGGCACACATTGTTCCAGAGCCTAGAAAGAGAATTTTCATATCATTGCAGTGCTGTTTGCCTTTTTTTTTTTTAAAGCCTTATTTTGACTTATCCCTAAAATGAATTCTTTCCTCTTTTCTCTAGATTTCCCACTTACACATCATAATATCGTATCACAATGTTTCTCAAAAAACACGTTTTAAAAATGTCCATTCAGCTTTGCAAATTGAAATTCATTGGATCTGAAAAAAAATTTGGAACTCTGATGTGGTGGGTTTCAGAAGAGGGCAGAGGAGAGGACCAAGGTCCTCTGTGCTGAACCAGGTAGGCGGGAATCATCTGCATTTTTTGCCTACAAAAGGGGAGGTAAAGCCCTGGAATGTAAGGTGACCCTTTCAGTGGTGAACTTCAAACCCCAAATTCAGGCTTTATGTCAGTTATCAAATCTGCCCACTTTTTAGAAGTGCATTCTAATGGCATTACTCACTAAGGGGACCATATTTACCATCAAGGAGAGTAATACTGCTAAAAGTATTATTATACTTTTTTAAAAACCAAGGATGGGGCTGGTCTTTTCTTGTAATAAACCTTCATATTTATGCTCACTAGATCACCTACAATTGACTACTCCGATCAAGTCACCTGTTTTAAAGCCATGCTTTCCTCAGCATGCATCTGCCCAGGCATATTAGCACTACCTATAACCTCCCTGAACATTTGCTTTATCTCAGTGCCTTCCTCACACATCTTACCTCCCAACAAACTGTTTAAAAGTGTTCCAGTAAAGGAAGGATTCCTTTTCTTCCTCTAAGTGCTCCATCTCAGGGTATGCTTCTTGCCGATACTTTATTTCTAATCTGATAAAAGCTGCCAGGAGAGTCTGGGTTTCCAGTTCAAAGACTCTTCTCCTTGATCATGCAGAGAAATGGGGAAGGTTTCTTAGAGTGGTGGTGAAGAAATGAGTGCTGTTTTTGTTTTGGATTGTGTTTTCTTACTGGGCACATTTAAAAACTGCATGTTTTATCTTCTTCATCAGTCCCTACATCTAGAGTACATAATTTTAATCAAATATTAAGAGCAAGTTTAATTTCAAAAGAAATAGAAACCAAATGTCTTTGTCATGAGAAGTGCTAGCTAGCATTTAAAAAACTACCTCAGAAATTAGAAATAAAGTCATTGCTTGCCAGCAACAGTTATACTTATGTATAACTAAGTTTAAGGGACCCAACCTTAGGGAGGTATAATTCTTTTTATTTTTTAAGATTTTATTGGGGAGGGTAACAGCGTTGGGGAATCAGGGAAGGGGAACAGACAAGTTGCTGTCTTTTTGTTCTTCAGTCTAGTTGCAGAGGACATTGCTTCACTGGCCCATGTTGGTATCATCGTTGCACTCTTCTCAGATGAGGCAGATCGGTCGCCAGCCTCTGGATGGTCACTCACTGCGGCTATTGGCAGCTCACGCTGGCTGCCGGCCACTCACTGTAGCCTATGGCAGCCCACTGCAGCAGGGACTGCAGCCTACACCGTCGCGGGGCTCGCAGTCCAGCTCCAGGTGGAGCTGTTGTTAGCTGTATAGGGCAGTGTCACTGGCCCTCATATGTGGGATCCGAACCGGGGCTGCTTGCATCCCAAACCAGCTCTTAACGAATGTGCCACTCGGCCGGCCCCGACGTATAATTCTTTCAACAAAAGCAAGCTAAAAGTTACATTTGTGTCCTCAGGCCCTCTTAGTTTGCTTCTTCCCTTATTTTTTCACTTTACTGAGGTAGAATTGACAAAACTATAAGATATTTGATTATTTTTATTTTAAAAGTTTAAATGTCTCTAGAAAAAAAAAACTAGAAAAGGTAAATAAAATTACTTTGAAACCTAAGAAAGAATTTTTTTTTTTTTAACAACAAAAAGCAGTGGAACAGGAGACAGAGAATGAGGGGAGACAAGAACTTTTAAAAAAAATTATTTTATTTTATTAATTAAAGTTTACTGGGTGACACTGATTAGTAAAATTACATAGGTTTCAAGTGTACACTTCTGTAATACATCATCTATATATCACACTGTGTGTTCCCCACCCAGAGTCATTTCCCCTTCCATCACCATATATTTGACCCCATTTATTACCCCCTCCCCTCTTATCCTGTGGTAACCACTAACTACTGTCTGTGTCTATGAGTTTTTGTTTCTTTGTTTTCTTGTTCCTTTGTTGCTTTCAGTTTTATATTCCACATATCAGTGAAATCATATAGTTGTCGACTTTTTCTTTGTGACTTATTTCGCTTAGCATAATAATCTCAAGATCGAAAATATAACCAACAAAAAAAAATTCAGAAGACAGTGAACCTTCCAAATTACCTTCAAACCTCAAATAAATGTAATTAGACCACCTTTAGTGCAGAGAAGCAAAATGAGCCC
Organism: Aselliscus stoliczkanus; assembly: GCA_033961575.1. NCBI lineage: Eukaryota > Metazoa > Chordata > Mammalia > Chiroptera > Hipposideridae > Aselliscus > Aselliscus stoliczkanus. Next base: position 35,625,149 of record CM066731.1, read on the forward strand.
AAAGGACAAAGAAGGATAAATATCAGGAAAATCAAGAAGTAACTACTAGCTTGCTCTCCTCAAAATACTGTAAAGTTCTGAATGGTGTTTCTCTTGCAGATAAGTGAAGGGAAAGAGAAGACTAATTCTGTGAACTCTTTTGCTAACAGATTCATTACTTAATTAACATATATTTATTGAGAGGCTACTGTGGGCCAGGCACTGGGGGTACAGAGAAACTTTGGGTGGTCTAGGTGGGGTGGGGTGAGATGGGAGGGGGGGAACACAGTTCAAGGAATCCTTCAGAAGCCAGAAAAGTACACCAGAAGGTCACCTGTTGAAAGAGATCTCAAGGCCAACTGGAGACACTTTGAAATAGGTTTCTGAATTTCACTCCAGTGATACAGTAATACACTTAAGTGTCAGTTGCTATAATGAGATGCAGGTAGTACTTTAAAAAAAACAAAAACAAAAACACAAAAAACCAAAGAAATAAAAACTGTTAAGGGGACCAAAAGAGAATGGGAGAGGAGACAATGGTAGCAGAGCAGTTGTCAGACCCTTTTCTTCCCCAGTCTCACCTCAGGGTCTCTCCCTCCATGTCTACCGAAGGAAGGACCTCTTAAACCTAAGCCTGTTACTCATCCTGTTCATTGTCAAAGGAAATTTTGCTGAGTGTCCAGTTCTGTCCCATATAAATCAGGGGTAAATTCTAAGCCGATGGAGGTAATCCTGTGCTTTTATTTGGTCAATGAGACCTGCTGACAATCTACTATGTGCCTACTCTTCTAGGCACTATAAATTACTGTTCTGGGTTCAGGCTGGAGAGAGGCATGTGGCCGAATTGTAGACAAAGAGAACTGAGGGCTCGTGTGCACTGGAGGGTTTATTAAAAAGGTTTCTTCATGCTGAAAAAAAATACACAGGAAGAAATGATCTTTTCTGTTGCTGGCATTGTCCAAGATCATATGTCTAGCACTGAAACAGTGACCTCAGGATCATTAGGGCAGCAAGCACAGGTTAGGACCAACATGCTAAAAACAGTGGGTCAGAAAGAGGTAAAGAACTGGGGTCCTCACATGTCACTGAGCTATCGAGTAGTTAGCCAACCCTGGAACCACTCTATCTTGGAAACTTCTCAATAATGTATGAAAGTAAACTTTTCCTTATTCTTTAAACCATTTTGAAATGGGTTTCCCATTACTTGTAGCCAAAAGCATCCTATTATAAAACCCTATGGAGAAAATCAAGAGCTTTCTTTGTTATTTAGACTCTGTAAAAAAGAATCATAGGGTCCCTTCCTGTAGGAGTTAAGCAATTCTACCACACAGATAACATATATAAACTCACACATATGAGACATGGACACAATCAAATTTAGGCCTATACTCAAGTATGTAGGGCAGCCTTTGCTAGGTCAAGGATAAGTGCATTTGAAGTTGCCAAAACAGAACCATTCTGGGAATGCCATCCACTGCAGGCACTTCCCCAAAAGTGACTTTCAAGGAGAAAACAAATGTTGGGCTGATTCATTTTCATTACTTAATTTGAGAACATGTGCCAAGGGTGGGGGAGAAGAGAAAATAAGGTGACAAGACTGGAGCAAGAAGGGGCATGTATATTCCACTCAGAGAAGCAGTCATCCAGCATTATGGCTCCTGGACAGGCCTGAAGTCTGAATGCTGGCTCTGGGAGAGGACAAACACCCTTTCCGAGTGGTCTAGCCAATTCCCCATCATTTCTATGGCACGTCCCAAGGCCACCCTGAACTTAAAAATATTCAACAACATTCTTTAAAGTGGAAAACTAATCTTACGTGAAATGTAAATAAATTGGTCTTTAGAAAACAAGGTACACAATGTGTTTGCTATATACACAAGGCTTCAGAATCCCTCTCAGCACTCCCTTCCCTAACATCCTAATCCTTCTTACAGAGAATTAATTGCTATGGTCCTTTTCCATGTCTGTCTGAAACCTTGTTTGGAGCATGTTCCGCCTATGGATGAGTGGTAAGTAAGAGCATGCATATACAGAGGTTTTGGACTTACATGGGACCCATCACTCCTTCCTTTCCTATTTCTTCGTTTTGGAACAAGAATGTCTATTCTGTGCCTGTCCCACTATTGTGCTCTGGAAACACATATCTTGCCTGGTTTCACAGGTTCAACACATCCTGAATTTTGCTTCAGGAAGCATCTTCTATTAAGTCACCGGTCTACAGTATTCTGAAAGCAGCCTGCACTGACAGGATTTCATATCTTGAAAGGCCTTCACCAAGAACAAATTTTTTTAATCTAAAAGCTTGAGTGCTTGGAGAGTTCAATGTGGCTCCGCAATAACTTGGCACCCTACAACAATTCATTTCCTTAAGGCGTTCAGTCATGGTTTTACTGATTGGATTATTATGCTATCAGCAAAAACCAAATAGTGCTACATAAAGAGAAGCAAAAATACAGCTCAAAATTCCATTCCCACCATCTTGGAAATCCCAAAGGCTTTGCCATGTGTGATACTGTGATTTATAATAAGAAATGTGTATTTGGAACAGGGTCTTCTTCCTTGTTTCTGACACAGAGCTCCTAAAACCCCTGGAACCTAAGCTTTGAGAGCAATAAAGTGTCTTTTGTTATGTTAATAAGGTGGCTATTGTGATTAGAGGGTTGAAAATTTCAGTCCCATTCCCAGGCCTTGGCAAGGAGAGAGGGGCTGGAGGTTGACTTCAATCACCAAAGGCCATGACTTAATCAATCATGCCTATGTGATAAAGCCTCCATTTAACTCCAAACGGATGGGGTTTACAGAGCTTCCGGGTTACTGAAGTGGCAGAATGGGCAACGTGCTTCAAGAGCTTGTTCCCCTAACCACCACACTAAACTCTGATTATTTTTTTATTACACCTTTTAGTTTCATCTTCCAGATGACGTATATCTCAAAAATACCAAAAGGCTGGGCAGGCTGAGTGACACGTTGGTTAAGAGCTGGCTTGGGACGCCAGCTCTGAGAAGCAGGGTCCGGGTTCAGATCCTACATATGAAGGACAGTGACACTGCCCTCTAGAGCTAAGATGGTGGACAGCAGCTCCACCTGCTATGAGTCGCCAGGGACGGTGTAGGCTGCAGCTACCATAGGCTACAGTGAGTGGCCAGCAGCCAGCGTGAGCGGCCAAGAGCGGCGGTGAGCAGCTGTCCAGAGGCCAGCGACCTATCTGCCTCACCCGGGAAGGGTGCAATGATAATACCACCATGGGCCAGTGAAGAAACGTCCTCCGCAACTAGACTGAAGAACGAAAGGATAGCAACTTGTCTGTTTCCCTTCCCCGATTCCCCAATGCTGTTCCTCTCTCCCAATTCCCCAATAAAATCTTTAAAAAAACAAAACCCAAAAGGGCACAATGCACAGAAGAAATGTGATAAAGTAGCACATCACTTACCATTGGGGAAAGCCAATACACTGATGATAAGAAAGAAGAAAATAACAGAGAGGATACCCCTCCAGATGTTGTCTTCTGGGACCGAGTCATCCCTGAAAATAGAAAAAGAACACCAAGTATTCATTTTCAGAGCTAAACCTAGCAGTCAGAGTTCCATGTTTTAAAAACTAGGAGATTGCTAATTTATTCTGCTGAGCGAAGTCATTACACACACTACTTACTATTCATTATCATTTCCTAAAATAATACAATCTCATACTGAAGTGCAGTTCTTACAAGAAAAGCAATTGTCAACTTTTCAACCCACATCCTAGTCAGAAAAACATTTGAGAATCACTGTTCGTTTTTTAAAAAAATATACTCATATCCCCATAATGTCAAAAGGTAAGGTTTGGATAAATGCCTTTTAGTTTCAAGAATAACTAAAGATGACCTTCATGATATGAACTGTGGCAAAGAATTTTTTCAGGAATCATAAGATTATAAGGAAGAAGGGAATAATGAAATGAAATTATACAATCAATTCTTTTATATAATTATATAATCAATTCTTTTATATACGGGCAGTTGGCTATCTAAGGGATGAATAAAAGAGGGAGAATATGGAGTAAAAAGAACATAACAGTAAAAAAAAAAAATGTTAAAAGAAAAATCAAGAGAAAACAAAATACAGGATTTAAAATTAGACCAGAAGCCAAAGAATTGTAAAGAAAAGAGATGAGCTTCCTTTCTGTCATTCCTGGTTATTTCTAATTTACTGCTGTATTCATCTCCTCCATAACTCCAGTAACTGAAAAGATTCCACTTGTTGGTTTATATGTTGTCTGTCTTCCCTATAGAATGCAAACTTCTGGGCAAAGAATCATTCACTATATCATTGCAGCCTGGCACATAGTAGGCCCTAAGTAGATTTGTGGACTAATTATTGATTAGGGAGAAAATTTATTGTTTAAAAACAAGCAAAATTTCCCAAATGGAAAATTTCTTAACATTGATGATGGAGAAGAATTAGGTTTTGACAGTTAACAAAAACAGAAGGAGGAAGAGGAAGAGGAGGAGGAGGAGAAGAGTCCAGTAACATATCTGTGCTCAAGAAAAGCAAACAAAGGAGGGAAAACAGAAATATGAGACAGTAAGATTTTCTAAATTGACAAGTACTGAGATATTTGGGAGAGAGAAGTGCAGCATTTCACTTTAAAAATATGTAGGATGTGGGGCCAGCCGAGTGGCGCAGTGGTTAAGCGCTGGCTTGGGAAGCCAGCAGCCCCGGTTCGGGTCCCACATATGAGGGCCAGTGACACTGCCCTCAAAAAATAAATAAATAAATAAATAAATAAATAAATAAATAAATAAATAAATAAAAAATAAGACATCATACAGATCATAAATGTTTCTTAGATCTTCATGTTGCCAAACAGCACTAAGACTGATGCTGGACAAACAACGCATGACTGTTAACTTTATACAGATTTGATTAAAAAACCAAACTACAGAGTCAGACTTCCTCTTGCAGCCAAGTACAATCTTATTCTAATGGACACTCTAACAAATTAACAACTAACAACTGTGTAGGAGCTATGAACATGGCCCTGATATGAACGAATGCCAGCCTGATAAAAAATACCAGGCAGATAATTACTACGGTACTTGTGATGCCCTTTGGCTTAGGAAGGGAATCCCCAAATCCAATTTCAAGGAAAAACAGCTTTTACTGAAGAACGGCTACACAGAGACAGTGGTAGGACACAAAGTCCTCATTCAGACCAACATCACACTACTGATATTGGTAACGATGATGACAATAATAATAGCTCTTCTTTATCAAGTATTTACTGTGTACCAGGCACTGAATCGGGCAGTTTATAAACATTATCTTTAATTGTCACAATGCATTTATTTGCAAAATGGGGTATGATCAACCACATTTTACAAATGTGGTAACAAAGGCTCAGAAAGGTTATATAACTTGCCCAAGATTGTGTAAATAAGAAGTTGAAAAGTCAGCATTCAAAATCAGGTCAGATAGGCTCTGAAGATGATGATCTTCATGCCAAGTTGCCACCTGGAAAAATTATGTCATCCTAAATCAATGTGGCTCATGTTAGATGCACAGGGATGGTGTCAGAGAGTTTGATAGGGTACACAATTTATAAGTTACAAAGTAAAAGCAAGGTTGAAATGAACAACTGTTGCCTGGGAAAAGAAGGTATATTCTATAACTCATACTTTATACTAAAACATATTCTGGATGATTCAAAAAATAAAAGTAAAAAAACAGAACCAAATACACTTATAAAAGAAACAATGGGAGAATTAAAAACCAAACCCAAAACACAATGTTCTCAGAGTAGGGAAGGCCTTTCTAAAGTATGACACAAAACTTAGAAGTCATAAAGGAAATAATGAATATATTTGTATGCCAAAGAAATCAGTAAAGAAAAAGTGATAAAGTTGGAATTATTTGCAACTCAGATCAAGGCAAAGAGTTAATTTCCCTAACCCAAAGCACACCCTCCCCCCATCAATTAACAGAAAGAACAACAAATGGGCAAAGAAAAACAAATAGAAAAATGGGCAAAAGATATGAAGACACAGTTCAGACTGGGACATCCAATGGCTCTCAAACAAGTGAAGAGATGTTCAACCTCGCTCATGGTAAGAGATGGACAAATTAACAATGAGGGACTATTTTTTATCTATCTTATGGATAAAGTAAGAATTTAATGCCTGAGCTGGTAAGGATATGAAGAAATGGGTAAATAGGAGCTCACACACTGTTAGTGGTAGTATAAATTTAAACCACCTTCATGGAGTGCCATTTGGCAACATATTAAATTTACAATCATGTATATACCCTGTGGCTCCACAATTCAATATATGGGAATTTATCCCACAAGATATACCCTGAGTTGTGCGAAAATGACATAGGTACAAGGTTGTTCACTGAGGCATTATATATATATTACCCCAAGATTAGAAACAGGCTGAATGTCGACCAAAAGGGGACTGATTAAATAAATCATGGTCCCTAGTAAAGGAATACGAGGGAGCCATAAAAAGAAGCTTTTTATGAATTAACTGATACAGAATAATTGAAGAGATATCATGAAGTAAAGAAAACAAGTTATAGAACAGTGGGGATAGTAAACAACTGTTTGTGCAAAAAAGGGGGCATGTACGAGGTATGATCAATAAATATGGTGAATGTTTAAATAAAAATAAATTATTACAGTAAAAGACACATAGCCATTAATCCCCCTCAAATACTCCCCCTCGCTTCGAACACACTTATCCCATCATTCTTGCCACTTTCTGAAGCAGTTCTGGAAGTCCTCTTTCATTTATGTCTTTAGTTGCACTGTCATGGCTGTCTCAATGTCCTGAATCATTTTGACTTTGGGGAAGAGCCAAGTCACATGGTGCCAGATCCCGTGAATAAGGTGGATGACGACTCACAGTATGTTTTTACTTGACAGAAACTGCCGTACCAGAAGCGATGCGTGACATGGAGCCTTTCCGTTGTGATCACAAAATACGGTGAATGCTGCTGCTGAGTGCCATCCAACAGAAAGACAGGGATCTTCAACGTGGGAAGTGGTACATCAAACCTTAGTAACAGTGTGCGACTAGTTTTAACTTGTTCAGTGTAGAAAGTTGGGTGTGAGCTACAGTTAAGAGAAGGTGTGTTTTAAAGTGTGCCATAAATCATCCTCCATCATGACAATGCTCCGTGTCACACATTGCTTCTGGTATGGCAATTTCTGTCAAATGAAAACATTACGGTGTGTCCTCATCCACCTTATTCACCAGATCTGGCACCGTGGGACTTCTGGCTCTTCCCTAAAATCAAAATGATCCAGGACATCGAGGTAGCCAGGACAGCACAACTAAAGACACTCATGAAAGAGGACTTCCAGAACTGCTTCAGAAAGTGGCAAGAACGATGGCATAAGTGTGTCTGAAGAGAAGGGGAGTATTTTGAGGGAGTATTTAATGTGTAATTAAAGACACATTAATGCCAATGTGTCTTTTACTGTAATAATTTTTTTTGTTTAAACATTCACCATCAATATGTGTATATAACTTATAACTTGTGCTTATAGCTGCAAATAATGTCTCTGGAAATCTACCTAAGAAACAGTGACGCATGTTTTCTCAAGAGGAGATAAGAGCAGAAGAGACCTTACACCACATACCCTTTGGCATATCCTACATTTCAAGTAATGTGGATACATTATTCTTTTTTAAAAAGTTAATTAAATAAATAGCTATGGTAAATCAGCCTCTATTTCAAATGATCTACTAGTCAAAATGCTTGAAAAGATATATCGACATTAAATTTATAAGAACTTGAGATCAGTATTTATATATGGATATAAAACCAACAAATTGGCAATTTTTAAAATTTTGAGCAATTTTATTAGAGAGGATCAAATGGATGGCTAGCTTCAGGAGAAAAAAAGAAAACAAACTGAACAACCCAAATAAAATAGCAGTGAGTCTGAAATTTATAAGTTTTATATTTTGTCTAGTTAGGGGAAAAAAGTATCAAAGATGGACAGTGAGACAAACACAAAATATACAGAACAGAAAGATCGACATCTGTGATCAAAGATTGGAGAGTAGGCAGCTAAGCTTAAAAGACATTTGTCATATCAGACTAGTAGTGCCAGCTTCACACTCTGAATTTCTTGAATGGAGAGAGTGTGGCCACAGTCCCTTACTGTGGTACACAGAAAGAATTGAATACATGATTGATGAGGCCATCCAACCCGCACCTCCAACCACCTGACAACTTGACCACACAGGGCCATTCTCTAAGGCCTGGTGGGAGTTCATCCTTTCTAAACTTCCAGTAATCCAGAGATATAACCGTATGCTAAGGTATATAGAAATTTTCCATAGTTAATCATGAAAAGCAACTTGACTGCAAATGGCACAGGATCACACCAGTGACTCCAGAAACCCCAAATTAAGGATAAGAAATAGTTCTGGATATCCACCATAACTGTGCCTCACTTGGAATGCCAGCTGCTTTGCATGTTAGCTCTCTTAATCTTTATAACACCCTGAAAGGGAGAAATGATTATAATCTGTATTTTACTGATGGGGCCTGGCTCCAAAGACCAAGTATTTTTTGGTCTGTGACCAAGAGTACAGGCTTGGGGCCAGACTGTCTGGGCCAGAATTCTGGCTTCAACACTCATCAGCCTGTGTGACCTTGGGCAGATTACTCAACCTCTCTGTGCCCTAGTTTCCTCCCTAGTTCATCAAGCATAATAATAGTTCCACCTCACAAGGTTATTGTGAGAAAAAATCACCTAACACATGTAAAATACTTAGAACAGAGCCTGGAACAAAGGAGGTGTCAGTTATTAGCTCACAATGTTTTAATGCTCTTCATGTATGTCCACTCATTCCCTCATTTAGTTGACACCTATCATTGGGGTAGGTACTATTCTGGGGCCTAAGAGGACAGAGATGAATGGGCACGGTTCTTGAGAATCACAATGAAAAGGGGCAATGAAACATATAACTAAATTATTATCTTACTATATCTTTAACCTGAGAGAAAAGTTTGGGTTTTTATATAATATTTGTTAGAACTGCCTCTAATTAACCTGATAACCCTCCAAAAAGCACTACTCGATTGTTCACAATGACTGGTCCTGTTCATGGGGCTGTTACTGTTCATAAGGCTTTTCGAGGGGGTAATCAGTTCCCACTTCCCAGGGAAGAACTTGCAGTCAGGGATACCTGATCCCCATGTCGATTTGTCCTGACCTCAGGATTCTTGCTCATTTAATAAGTCAGCAACAAACCAAAAGGAATTCAAGCTTTCAGTTGTGATGTGACAGTTCCCTGACTTCTGCAACTCCTAACAACTGTCTCAGTCTCTGGTGCTCTGAACTTTTCAAAGAACTTTCCAAACTGGCAGTTTATTTAACCATTCTACAGTTTGGGGAGGGGGGAAGGTATTATCTTTACTTGAAGGATCAGAAAATAAAGCTCTTGCTTTATCTTGCTCAGAGTTACACATAACACAGATCGAGGCGGATTGGAAGTAGGAGCCAGGGCTTCTGGAATGCTGGCTCTAGGTCAAGAATGCTACACTGACCAATGCGATACAGACAGACACTTAAGGGAAGCAACCTCCTTTTTCCTCTCTGCTAAATTTAGGAGATGCTCCAGAAGCATGCTGGGTAGCCATGACGACATACAGTGAAAATATGAATGGACAAATTACAACAAAATAATAATTTAAGCCCCAGAAGGCAGAGGTCCCATCTCACACCTCCCAGGTACCTCCAGTGCCTAGCACAATGGTTGGCACACAGCAGGCATACTGTGGAGTGCCAGAAAGAATGAGATGCTATGGTTTACTGGCCCTGTGACTCAGGTAACATGAGGATGAATCATAGCCTGAGCCCACAGGGTCCATTGATTGTGATTGTCCTGTCCTGATGCTCAGTGACCAATCAAATATTCAAACATCACAACTCCTTCTGTCCAATCGCTGTTTCAACCAGTATAGGTAACTACCCAGGGAAGAGAGGCTGTCCTAAAAGCAGGAAAATGTAAGGAAAGTCCTGAGTTTAAAAAAAAAAAGAAAAAAAAAGGTTTCATCTAGAAAAAGTTTTCAAATCAGATTCTGTGTCAGTTTAATGTCTGACTATAGGCAGTGAGGTGACGAGGCTTCAAGCAAACTTCATTCACTCACATACAATCTTTAGACCAGGCTGAGTCCCTGGGTTAGGCAGATAAGAAAGTTCAGCCTTTATCCTGACTCCTAAGACTGCTAAGCTGATTGTCCTTCTCTCTCTCCCATCTTCTCCTTCCTTTACCTTTAATATGAGTTCTTGAGAAAGCTGTTCCTCCAGCCCTCGCCCTGCAGCCAGACAATTCAGTTCCTCCTCACAATCCCCAGCACCTTTCAAGCTGCTTCCCTAGCACTGGAGCTCAGTGCAAGGGAGCCCATCAGGGAACAGGTCCATGCACAGGCCCTTTAAGAGGAACACCTGGGACTCCAGCCACCCTCCGTCTCTCAGCCACAATCTCTGCTGGTTTTCAAAACCAGCATTTATGGGGCCTTCTCTTCCCAGCATTGGAACCCTGAGTTGGAACCCTTCATTTCTCATGGGATACCTCTGTAGTTGAGATTTTTAACGGCCACATGTGGGTGTGGGACCAGCCTGTTCCATGTCTCTGCCCCTCCTACCAGTCTCGATACGGCTTCTTCTGTATTTCCTTAGTTATAGGACTTCTGTTCAGCTACACTTCAGGCAACTCTGTGATGGCTGATCTGTAGTTTAGTTCTAATTTTAATGTGGTTGTGAGAAGAAATAAGTACAACATTTACTTACTCTAACATCTTGACCAGAAATCCCATCCCATAATTTTAGATATACAGTATTTTATTGTCTTACAAAAACTATGAACTGGCCTTATGTTTTTTTTATCTATTAATAAACTTGTTTCTATAAAACACTGTAAATTTTTTTTCCATATCTTATAACATAATGTAGAAAAATTTAAACATTAACTTAATTTTGTTTACTCCTGTAAGTAACTTCATTTTATTTTCTGATTATGTGGTGGTATTGTTGTTATTTTTTTATTTTTTATTTTTTTAGCTGAGCCATCCTGCCACTTGTTGGCAGCTTAGCGGCAGCTCAGCTCGGGCTGGCATCAAACTGCTGTTGTTCAGAGCTTAGTTCACACCCTTGAGCGAGCTCTTAACCAACTAAGCCACTCAGCTGGCCCTTGATTATGTGATTACAGGTTTTTTCTGCTCCATTTTCTGTAAACCTGAGAAATCCAATTATGACATCTAGTTGTGCGATTCTTCCAATCAACTTTGTTTAGAATAGAATAATGTATTTTACTTATTTCTTGCAGTGACATTATTTATTTATTTATTTGTTTGTTTGTTTGTTTATTTAGCTGAGCCATCCTGCCACCTGTTGTCAGCTCAGTGGCAGCTCAGCTCGGGCTGGCATCAAACTGTTGTTGCTCAGAGCTCCGCTTGCACTCTTAAGCGAGCTCTTAACCAACTGAGCCACTCGGCCAGCCCTTGCAGTGACATTATTTAACTAGATAACATTTACTGTGATTTCTATTTGATATCTATCTGTTCAGACAGCAAGTTCTTGTTTTGTTTTATTATTTATGCATTTTTAAAGACATATGTTTTCATTTTTTGTCCAAGATTTGAATTTGAGATAGTTTCAGTTTATAGATATTACAAGCTCATCTTTAGGACATTTAGTACCAAAGACAGAAAGAAAAGTTGATATTTTCTGTGATTTTATTTCTGTAAATCATGAATTGGCAAAATATGGCCTCCATGCAGGTCAAAATTGCTTAATGCCTGTTTTTGGAAATAAACTTTTATTGGAACACAAACATTGCCCATTTAAAAAAAAAAAAATGAGGGCCGGCAGAGTGGCACATTCGTTAAGAGCTGGTTTTGGGATGCCAGCGGCCCCGGTTCGGATCCCACATATGAGGGCCAGTGACACTGCCCTCTACAGCTAACAATAGCCCCACCTGGAGCTGGGCTGTGCGAGCCCCGGCGATGGTGTAGGCTGCAGCCCCTGCTGCAGTGGGCTGCCATGGGCTACAGTGAGTGGCTGGCAGCCAGCGTGAGTGGCCGTCAGCCAGCGTGAGCTGCCAATAGCCGCAGTGAGGGATATCCAGAGGCCAGCGACCGATCTGCCTCATCCGGGAAGAGCGCAGTGACGATACCAACATGGGCCAGTGAAGCAACGTCCTCCACAACTAGACTGAAGAACAAAAGGACAGCAACTTGTCTGTTCCCCTTCCCCGATTCCCGAACGCTGTTCCCCTGCCCCAATTCCCCAATAAAATCTTAAAAAAAAAAAAAAAAAAAATGAGTCCTTGAAACTGAAACACAAAGGTAAGGACATGTTTATGAGGCTAGTCACTATTTAAGGATCCTTTCTCCTAATGGGAAACTTAGTCCCAGAATACAGGGTAGACAGATGTTAACTAGCTTTGGTATTATCTTTGAGGACAACATTCATTTTATTTTATACAAAGTTATGATCCTTCTCAAGAATTACAGCTGAGAAATTACAGGAGAAGAATTATATTTTTTAAAGTTCTTATTGGATAACTCTATTTCTTGTATTTCATTAATTCAGCGTTTATTGGGTGTGTATCCTGAGAAGACTGATATTAATCTTAATCTCAAGAAACTGATATAGAAACAAATATTACAGTATGAGAGAGATAATAATAAAAGGTGTCTGGAGGTATATAAAAGAGAGGTGTCTGGCAGGGGGGCCATCCAGGTGGACTGTGAGGGAGGTAATGGGGTCATGTGTAGACAAGAGGTGCAGGGAGGTGTCTCCATTCAGAGAGTGAGCTGCTGGCCAGGCACTGGGTGTGGGGCTGGTGAACTGTCTGGGCTTGCTGTGTGTGCTTGTGTACAGGTAGGGGCTGGAAGCCGACCTTTTATGTTTTAGCTAGCACTTCTACAGGTAACAGGAATCCAACAAAAAGCTGTAAGCAGGGGACAGATGGGATCATATTTTTGTCTTTAAAAGGTCACGAGGACCTCCCTGTGGAGAATAGACTGAAGGGAGATGAAGTTGAGTCTGGTAGCATGTTATCCTAAGGGGTTTGGTGTTTGCTAAACTAAGGCCTGGGCACAGAAAGAGAACAGCTCTGAAAGCTATAAAAGCCCAGTAAGACCTAGTGAAGAAAACTAAAGAACTCCAAGATGGTGGGAATTTGGGCTGGACGGAACACGGCTTGTTGAATTGTTGAACTGAATTTAACCAGATGCTGAGAAAGCAGTCCTGTCTGACTGGCTGACCCTGGCTTCTGGATTTGTCAAGACTGAAAAATTCAAACTTCCCTACAGAAATCTGGGGCTACAGGGATTATATCATAATTGTATTACACTTGGTAACAGAATTATACCGAAAATGCTAAACACCAGTTGCTAGGCATGTAATCTTTCTGAGGTAGGGCATCATCTAAACCAAATAAATATTTGAAGTCATCCAGGTACCTATTTATTACAGAAGACACAAAAGAAATATATGACACGTTTACTCCTTCAATAAATTTATAATCTTATTGGGACATAAAACACCTAAAAAAAGAAGTATAAGAAAGGATACAAAAAGATGCTTATTTTAATCCAATATAAAATATGATTCAATAGGAAGTGGGGAAGAAAAATGTTAAGATCACTGTTAACTGGACTTCTTTAGAAAGTGCCACCTAACACAATACGCTCTGTTCACCTCCAAGGTTAGTTTAATCCCAGTACACAGCCCCTATGGACCATCGCTTAAGATAGCTGGTGTCACGGAACAAGGACATCCAGGCGTTCTGTTACTGGGAGAGAAAGACCATGATGTATATAAAGGAAAATGGGACCTATATGGTCTAAAAGGGAAAGAGCAGGGAAGGTTGGCAGATATCCATTAGGGAAATGATTTAGTAGATTTTGGTGTTTCATTCTGAAGCTTGAATTTTTGAAACTAAGACCATTCAACATTTCCAAGTTTATCAACCTCTGAAAGCAGAGCACATATGAGGCACCTCAGTAATTATTACACTCTGAGCTGAAGACAAAGGTTCTCCTTGCCCCACTCTGGCTGAACAAACTTACAAAACATATGCCAAAGCATTAATTTATGAAAGTATTTATTCTAAACAGTGGCAAAATGAGCTTTTCCAAATCTTGGGGAGAATGATTTGACAGCACCTAACTTTATTGTCAATGACAGCAATAAGGACAGGAGATTTAATTGCTATGATTTAATAGTAAGTTGGCCTAGTTGCTATTAAACAAAAGAACCACTTGACAAATCCAAACTTGTCTCAGACTCCTGTGTGAGGTATCTTATCCTTCACAATCCTAAATTCTTGCTGTGCCTCTGGAGCATGTGACAGGACACAGGTACTGTTGTTGGTCATACACCAGTAATATGATACCCCAAAAGAATTCTCTCCTATTCTCTTAGACTACTAGTCTTTGCAAAACAAACTTTAAGACATACTTTTAAAGTTTTACTGAAACAATTGCAGTAAACAGTCATGCAACTAAAATCCTGCTACAAAATAAGTTTCAGGTACTGGAGATAATCATTACAAAAGAGCTCAGAATAGATAATTTTCATTTAAGAAATCGCGACTTTCAATCCTTATGGAGGAAGATAGAGCTATCACTGTAATGTTCCACTTTAAAGGGTCATAAATCATTACAAAAAAAAATGAGCAGGATATAGTAATTAGTAACTGTATTAACTGTGCTTATGATTTTACAGAAGGTGAAACTTAATATTAATTAGTTCTTCAACGTGTGATTTCTGTCTCTTTATGAGATTAGTGGAAGAAATAAAATTATCATTTTTGGAAAAGGTCATAGTTTGAAATTCAAATTATGCCTTTTCTATTACTTTTGACAAGCTGTTAAAACTCATATTCATTTCTTACATTTTCATTGCTGCAATTTATCAACTGCTTTGGCAAAATATGCTGTAAAAGGGAAATTCCTGAAGAATATGACTTTCTATATTAGAAAAGAGGAAGAAAGTTCTATTCTGAAAGGGTCTAGAATACTATTAAAGATAAAAGGTTGAAACAAACTGCTCATTCTTGTTTCTCATCATGTAAACTAAAATACCATAATTACTTTTCTAATTTCCAAAGAAACTCCTGCACTAATTCCGTCATTGCCAACCTGCACATGAGATGAAGTTAAACTGAAGTTAATATGAAACAAGCATGTATGTTATTCAAGCAAAGCCATATCCATTTTTCCAATGCCTTTATCCTTTTTCTCAACTATGGAGGATAGATACTCCATCCTCACTCAATGACAAACATAATTTAGATTAACAAACAATGAAATGATGCAATGATAACAACAATATTTATTGATCACTTACTATTTGTCATGCACTTAGCTAAACACAGATTATCTAAAAAAAATGAACTGAACTCTCATCAGACAGCCCTGTGAGGTATTGCTAGGTATTTTCTTATTACAGACAGATAAGAAAACTGAAGCTTAGCAAAAATAAGTGGCCATGCAGCTATTAAGTGGTAAAATCACAGGACAGGATGAAGTATTTGAGGGTAACCATAATAATTAGGAACCAGACTGATTTCTCTCCAAAACTAAAAATGTGTTCTTGCTTGGACACTGTGGAAAGGTATGGTCTTATCTCACAGCAGAGAATAGCAGAAGACTTTACAATAATAGTAGCAATATCCCTCAATCATAAAGTATGTAATTGTTATATATGCCTTATACCTGTAGGTAGATATATGAGTAGATAAACACTTAAGAAATACGAACCAAGAATCAAATGAATTATGGAGGTGAGGAATACGTGTAATGTGGGAAATTATTAGTTTTATGAAAACCTGAAAAATTGCAATGATTCCCAAGGGAGGCACCATTAGCACTTGTGTGTATATGTGTGTACACACATGTATGTACACATGCATGCATATGTAGAGGACAAGTCATTCTTTTTGTACACTACTGTCCCATACATAATAATACATTTAGCATTCTTAACCCCACCCACTAAATACCAGAAGTTCCCCAGAAGCCTGTGACCACTGAGAATATACCTGTTTATATATTCTGCTGACCTGGACTGAGAATCACTGATTGTTGGATAAAAATACTAGGAGAGAAGTAACTGATATTGTGCATCATGCACCAGGTACTCTGCTAAGTGCATTTACACATATTCATTTACTCTTCCTAACCCCATATGAGGTAAGTATGTATTTTATCCCCATTTTACAGGACAGGATCCTGACACTTAGTTAAATAACTTAACCAAGAACACACAGACAGTTTTGAAACCAACCGTGTGGCTCCAAAACCACACTTCTTTGGGTTGGTAGTTTAAGCCATAATGGTGTGTAGGCATGCCTTTCCTTTCTTTACTGAGGTTCATTCAGAAAATAAAAATCCTTGTAAGTAGGACCCATGGTGTGTGTCCTTACAAATCAGGGGTGAATTAAGCTCCCTAGGTTGGGGTTGAGTGGCCACATGTGCAGTGAGGAACAGTTACAAGATGTGGGTGTCAAGAGTTGGGCTGGGTAGCTCCTATGCACTGGTGTATATTGGAAGTGCTTTGAGTATGTATTTATGCACACGAATGGGCTGGTGTCTGTGTAGCAATGTACAGAGGTGATGGGTACTAGCTGTGATAGAAGGGGAAAGGTCCACCATGATGCGTGTGTCTACAGCAGCAGTTTGTATTATGGTATAGATATGCAGTGCATGTGGGGGGATGCTGCACGGGGCAAGACTGTAGTGCACCTCACGTGTGCATTTTTTTGGTATGGCGGGTAGTGCTGAAAACTGGAGTTGTTCCACAGGAACGAGTCTGGGTTGTGTTCTGGGCCTGGGTACGGTGCGTGGAGACGCTGTGGACTGGGGTGTTTTCAGTGTGCAGTGGACTGGTATGTGCTGAAAGTGGTGCCTACGAGATGATTCATGCGGTGTGCTGGGTAGAAACAGGGACTGGAGAGGGGGCGGCCCGTGTCGTGATGTGTGTGGGGAAGGAGGCTGAGTGTGGAAGGAGAGGGGGGAATCATGCTAGATGCCTCACGAGTGTTCCTGATGTGTGATGAGGAGCTGCAGGGGAGAGGTGATATAGACAGAAGTGGGATGGGAGCTGGAGCGCAGGGGCGAACGCTGCCTAGAGAAGCGGCTGGGGAGGGAGATGGGTGTGGTGCGAGACACCCGGACAGCCAACGAGCTGCGTGGGCGGGGGGGCTGCGAGCGTAGCCAGCCCGCTTCCTCACGCGGAGCCACACTGGGCCACACTCCCCGCACTGCCTCCCGCCCGCCCCTTCCCTTCGCCCAAGGGCATCCCCTTCCTCCCCACCCCCCGCCCGCACGGCGGTCCCGCTTCACCTGGTGAAGGCGAAGTACATGAGGCTGACGATGGTGAAGCTGAGCAGGGTGATGGTGTGCGGCCGGTAGAAGAAGTCGATGGTGATGTCCTCCACTTGCTGCTCGTTGATCATCCGGAAATGCATCTTGTAGTTCACATCATCTTTGCTCAGGGTCCGGCTCCCCACGCAGGACGCCATGGCCCGCCTCCCCGTCCTGCGGCGGCGGCGGCCCCGGCCCGTGGAGGCTGGGACCCCGGAGGTGACGAGCCGCAGCGGGTCGGCGGCCGAACTGCACGGCCGAGTCTGGAGCCGAGCAAAGGCTAAGCGCTGAGCAAAGGCAAGGAGAGGGAGGGCGGGGTCGCGTCGCCGCCAACGAGGCCTCCGGCGGGGGACGCCGCTGGCCGTGCCCCTGTTGGCTTTTTGGAAGAGGCCTATCTATGGACGCCTGGTGTGTTTAGACTCCCAGTGAATTAGCGCGAAAAGAAGTGGCGAGCGGAAGAAGGACAGCTGTCGCCGCTAGCCCCATTTTGCACCCCCCCCCGCATGCCGACAACTTCCCCCCCCCGCGGAGGCTCTCAGATGGTCTCGCCCACTCCTGCCGCAGCCCACGTGGGCGAGGTGCGCAGGCCTGGCGGGTCGTTGAGTCGGAGTGCGGCTTGGCTGGCGGGTACGCGCGGCGGGGCAACCTCGAAACCTAGGCCTCGCCACAGGTAAAGCGAAAGCTGCTGGAGAGCCAGGGGCGCTGTCCAGTCCGCGTCCCATGGCTTTTAAGTCTTCGCAGCCCAATCGAGGGTGATTTGTTTTGTGTTTAATCCCTAGTTGATGAGACGAACACCTTGTTGTTGTTTTTTTTTGAGGGCTGTGTCACTGGCCCTCACATGTGGGACCCGAACCGGGGCCGCTGGCTTCCCAAGCCAGCGCTCAACCACCACGCCACTCGGCCGGTCCCGAAAACCTTGCTTATTAATAAGCGCACGTTGCGGAGGACACGGAAGCCCTGCGTCTGACTTCCTGCGGAAGTTCGATGTGGGGAACTGACCTGGGCTTGTTACAATGGCCTAGGGAGGGCGTCGGACGGCAGTAGATGAGAGGCCCCGTATTACTTATGAACCCGGCTTCCAGCCTGTCTTCTGATTTCATTTATTAGCCTTACACAGACCCTGAATCTTCGAGAAACAGCATTTCATTGCCTGTTCCTATTCCTAGCGTATTACCAAGGCACATAGTTAAGAATTAGTACGTGATATTTTAATGGACTGAAGAATTTCTTTCAGGCTTTTTTTTCTTTAATATTCCTAATGAATGCGTCGTGTTATAAGACTTATCACTAACTAGTATTTTATACACATATGCAAATGTGTTATCCGCTTTGTAGGCAAATGAGTTCATCATAGTTGCAGTTGTATTTCTGTCCAACAGACAACAGTGCAAAAGGCTAATGGAGAATCACTGGGAAGGTGGACCAGAGATGAGTTGAGACCCAGCCCGGCTCTTGTGAACTAACAGTTAATTAGTAAGGGGTATACAGAGCAATGAAATGATGTAAATAAGATAGTGCGCTTGTAAATCAAAATAGAAGGGTAAACAGTTGTATACATAAAAGTATTTTAATGAATATGGATAGAATTCAAAAGTTTATCTGCCATATGTGGGAGGAGTATTAATTTGAGGCTGAAAAGGCTTCTGAGTGAATTTGGGATTTCAGGAATTTGCTTTGAAGTACGACGAAATTCTTAGACAAACTGAGAAGTCATACCATTTTACAGCTAATAGGGACCTTAAAGAAATTATTGTACCTGTAACCTTTTAAAATTTTGTTATTTAAGGGCCGACCGAGTGGCGCAGTGGTTAAGTGCTGGCTTGGGAAGCCAGCGGCCCCTGTTCGGTCCCACATATGAGGGCCAGTGATACTGCCCTCAAAATAAATAAATAAATAAAATTTTGTTATTTAAAGAATGGTTATTGAACACCCTCTTCATGGACTATACATTGTGCTAGACCACCACAAGAAGCTTAATCTTGTTAAGATAGCATAATTGAGGTCTTCTGGCTTCCAACTTAGTGTCTCATGACTTTGCTGTGCAAAGAATTTGAATATTTTAGGTTTGAGGGAAAACTTGACAGGTTTGGAGGCTCATTTCCTACCAACATTTAATAAAAATCACCTATCTCACAGGCTATTGTGAATACTTCCTTTCTAAAATCATTTCAGAATGACAGTATGACTTTCAGTTTTTAAAATCCCTTTCAGAGATTTCTCTAACTACATATTTTCGATTCATATTTCGATTCAAGAATCTGTGTATGTGGAGGGCTGGCTTAAGTTACGTCCAGATATTCCACTGCACGGTGGTCGGTGCCCCAAACTCCCAAATTGTTTAGAGGTCAACTGTACAGATCTCCAAGAGGTTATACTTTCAAGTATTTGGTCTAATTCAGAGCATAAAATAAGGAAGTATATAGACAATATACTTCCATATTTCAGTAGTATATAGAAAAACAAAGTAAAAAGTTACATTCAATTAATTTATATTTACTTGTGTAATCAATAGTAATAACAGCTAACATTTATGGAACATTTTCTATATGCTTTGTTTGGGCTTTGTCTGGGCTTTGTTTTCTACATAGTATCTTATTTAATGTGAAATTATATGCATCAAATTTACCTTTCTAATTAAGCTGGCTAAATAAATTCCTTCATATTTCTCGAGTTTAAACTAGTGACAGCCTTTCCTAGTGAAAATCTTCTTAAGCAATTGCTTTTCCATCAAAAATATACATGTACTCATTGCTGATTGCTTATGTATTCTCTCACTTCATTTTGCTATGACTTTTTTTGAAGGGTTTTTCTTTATTCCTACAAACAATTTAATAAAACTCATTTTGTTCAGTGCTATTTTGAGTAGCAGCTTTATCTGTGAAATAATCAACATCGTTTAGCCCTGAGGATGAAGGAAGAATCAGCGTGCTAGATTACAATAACATTTTTGATGATTCATTTAAGACAAAGTAGATTTCTTCCTGTTTTTTATTTTGTAATGAACGTACAGTTGATCCTTTGATATCATGGGTTTGAACTGCACAAGTGCATTTATATGTGGATTTTTTTCAATAAATGCATTGAAAAAAATTTGGAGATTTGTGACAATTTGAAACTTGCAGTCTAACCACATAACCTAGAAATATTTTTTTTAATTAAGAAAAAGTTAGCTATATCAGGAATGCATAAAATATATGTAGATACTAGTCTATTTTACCATTTATTACAATAAAATATACACAAATCTATTAAAAAAGTTGAAATTTATAAAAACTTGTGCATACAAATACAGAGCGTACATAGTGCCATTCGTAGTCGCAGTTGAGAGAAACGTAAACAAATATAAAGGTGTAGTATTAAATCATTACTGCATGAAATGAACTGTGTACAAACTGTACTACTGTAAAAATTTCGTAGCCACCTCCTTTTGCTTTACGATGAGCTCAAGTGTTGCAAGTATCCACTTAAAACATCATGTGATGCTAATCATCTCCACATGAGCAGTTCATCTCTCCAATAAATTCATATCTTAGTAAAAAGTGATCTCTTGCAGTTCTTGATCATTTTTCATTGTGTTTAGTGCAATACCATAAACCTTGAATAACACCATGGGAACCACACGAAGCACCACTAGTGATACTGGAAGTGCTTCCAAGAAGCAGAGGAAAGTCATGACATTACAAAAAAAAGCTCAAGTGCTTAATACGTACTATAATATGAGGTCTGCAGCTGCGGTTGCTCGGCATTTCAAAATAAATGAATCCAGCATAAGGACCATTGCAAGCAGAAAAGGAAATTTGTGAAGCCATCACAGCAGGTGCGAAAACCTTGCACTTTTTGCAAAATGCCTTTTTATTTCATATTGAAAATGCATCTTTTATGTGGGTGCAATATTGCTTAAGAAAGGCATACCTATAAACTAACATGATTCAAGAAAAAGCAAAGTCATTATATGAAAACAAAACAAAAGGAAGGTGAAGGATCTAAACCTGAAGAATTTAATGCCAGCAAAGGATGGTTTGATAATTTTAGGAAGAGGTTTGGCTTTAAAAATGTCAAGATAACAGGAGAAGCAGCGTCTGCTGACCAACAGGCAACATACAAGTTTCCAGATGTCATTAGGAAAATAATTGGGGAGAAAGGCTATCTGCCTAAACAAGTTTTTAATTCAGGTGAACGTCCCCTATTCTGGAAAAAAAAATGCCACAATGGACATTTATTAGTAAGGAACAGAAAGGAGGTAAGGGGTTTCAAGATATGAATCTTGGAGAAATTCAAGAGCTAATAGAGACCACACTAGAGGAATGAAGATGACTTGATGGAGATGAGTGCTTATAAACCAGTGCCCGATGATGAAGAAGAAAACAGAAAAGAAGCAGAGCCAGAAAACAAACAATAGACAATGTGTCAGAAGGGTTCCAATTGTTGAAGACTACTTTTGACTTTTTTTACGAAATGGACCCTTCTATGATACGGGCATGGAAACTAAAGCAATCAGTGGAAGGATTGGTACCCTTTAGAAACATTTTTACAGAAATGAAAAATAAAAAATTACAGTGTATTTCTGTAAAGTTACACCGAGTGTGCCTGCTTCTCCGGCCTCCCCTTACACCTCCACCTTTGGCACCTCCTCCTCCTCAGCCTACTCAACATGAAGACAATAAGTATGAAGACCTTTATGATAATCCACTTCCACTTAATGAATAGTAAATAATCATCGTGCTGTACAGTTAATAAACTTATCTGTTGTGTATGTGTGTGTGTTCCTGTAAAAATCTAATAACTATTCAGCAAGAATTGTATGAGACATTTTTGTTTTATCCTCATAGCCTAAGTATTCATCGTGTAGAATCATGTGCAAGACTTTTATGGAAATGGTAGCATATTCTTACATAGCCATATGTAGAGTGATAGTTAATACAAAATTAATAATGTGTTAGTTTTCTTAATTGCTTTATAACTTTGCTTTCAAAGAATTATACTCCCATACAATATGCCTGTCTCTTTCCCCTCCCCCTCCTTCCTTCTCTTTCTCCTTCTCCTAATTGGAGAAACTGCCTATCAGCCTATCATCACAGATAAGTGGTTATTTTTTTAAATGTAACAATGTTTCCAACACTGTTATGAATGTAACTGTCATACTGTATGTCATAAAAATTTTACAACAATTCATTAATTAGTGTGTATGCTAGGCTACCATGAAACAATTGTATCATAATACTAGGCTACCATAAAACAATTATATTGATGCTTCTTCGTTATCAATACATGAACCTTTATATCTGTTAATAAATATGAGTTTTTTATGTTATCTTTTTATTTTTTATGTCTAGCGTTAGTAATACATGTGACATCTACAGAGTTTTGTATCATATAAGACAGTATTGATGTAGGTACTGACACAGACCATTCATCTTATAAACAAATGTAAGTTTGTGGTACTGATAAATACAGTACAGTACTATAAATGTATTTTCTCTTCCTTATGAATTTTCTTAACGTTTTCTTTTTCTAGGTTACTTTATTGTAAGAATGTAGTATATAATCTAAATACTAAATTTTTATCAACTATGTTATCAGTAAGACCTTCTGGTCAACTATTAGTAGTTAAGTTTTGGGGGAGTCAAAAGTTGTATGAAGATTTTCAACTGCAGGAGGGTGGGGGCCCAGCACCCTTAACCCCAGTGTTGTTCAAGGTTCAACTGTATACACATAAAATACATTTGAATAACTCAGTGTTGTTTTGATCATTGATCTGTTTCTTTTTAAAAATTATTTTCAATTACAGTTGACATTCTATATTATGTTATATTAGTTTCAAGTATACAGCATAGTGGTTAAACATTTATATAATTTATGAAGTGATTTCCTCCCCCACCCCATTATTCTAGTACCCACCTGGCACTACACATAGTTATGTTAATTTTATTGAATATATTTCCTTTACTTTGCTTTATATTCCCTTGACTATTTTGTAACTACCAGTTTGTACTTCTTAATCCCCTCACCTTTTTCACCCAGCTCCCCAAATCCCCTCCTACCTGGCAACCATCAGTTTGTTCTCTGCATCTATGAGTCTTGTTTCTGTTTTGTTTTGTTTGTTTATTTTGTTTAGATTTCACATGTAAGTAACATCATATGGTATTTATCTTTCTGTCTTTGATTTATTTCACTTGGAATGATACCTTCCAGGCCTGTCCATGTTGTCACAAATGATAAGATTTCATTCTTTTTTATGGCCGAGTAATATTTCATTGTACATGTGTACCATATCTTTATCCATTCATCTGTTGATAGGCATTTAGGTTGCTTCCATATCTTGGCTGTTGTAAATAATGCTGCAACAAACATAGGGATGCATATATTGTATCTTTTTGAATTAGTGTTTTGGATTTCTTTGGATAAATATCCAGAAGTGGAATTGCTGGGTCATATGGCAGCTCCATTTAAAAAATTTTGAGGAACCTCCATACTGTTCCCCTTAGTAGCTGCACCAATTTGTAATCTCACTAATAGTACATGAGGGTACACTTTTCTCCACATCTTTGTCAACTCTTGTTTGTTGATTTACTGATGATAGCCATTAGGACAGGTATGAGTTGGTATCTCATTGTGGTTTTAATTTGTATTTCTCTGATGATTAGTGGCATGCTGTTAAGCATCTTTTCATATGTATATTGGCCAATTGTCCTCTTTGGAGAAATGTCTATTCAGGTCTTCTGCCCATTTTTTAATTGGATGGGGTTTTTTTTGGTGTTCAGTTACATGAGTTCTGTATAAATTTTGGATGTTAACCACTTATCATATGTATCATTGGTGAATATCTTCTCCCATTCAGGTTGTCTTTTTAGGTTTTTGATGGTTTTCTTTGCTGTGCAAAAACTTCCTTGTTTGATTTAGTCCCACTTGTTTATTTTTTTTCTTTTGTTTCCCTTGCTGGAGGAGATATATCAGGGGAAAAAAATCACTAAGAGCATTGTGAGAGAGTTTACTACCTATGTTTTATTCCAAGAGTTTTATGGTTTCATTTCTTACATTTAAGTCTTTACTCCATTTTGAGTTTATTCTTTTATATGTTGTAAGGTTAGTTTTACTTATTTATTTATTTTTACATGTATCTGTGTTTTCCCATGCCATTTAATGAATAGACTCTTCTTTACCGCACTGAGTATTTTTGCCTCCTTTGTCATAGATTAAATGGCCATGTAAGCATGTGCTTATTTCTGGTCTCTTTATTATGTTCCATTGATCTATGTGTCTGTTTTTATGCTCCTATCATACTGTTTTGATTGCATGGCCTTGTAAGATAGTTTGATATCAGGTAGCATGATACCTCCAACTTTATTCTTTTGTCTCAAGATTGCAGTGGCTATTCAGGGTCTTTTGTGCTTCTGTATAAATTTTAAGATGATTTATTCTAGTTATGTGAAAAATACCATTGGCATTTTGATAGAGATTGCATTGAAACTATAGACTACTTTGGGTAGTATGGACATTTAAAGATGTTAATTCTTCCTATCTATGAGTACGGTATATGCATGAATTTTTTTGTATCTTCTTCAGTTCTCTCTTCAAAATCTTATAATTTTGCAAGTGCAAGGTTTTTACCTCTTTAAATTTATTCCTAGCTATTTTTTTAATGCAATTGTAAATGAGATTGTTTCTTTAATTTCTCTTTCTGATAATCCGTTGTTGTTGTATAAATATGCAACTGATTTCTGAATATTTTGTGTCCTGCTATTTTACTGAATTTTTATTATTGGTTCCATTAGATTTTTGGTGGGATCTTTCAGATTCTCTTATACAGTATCATGTCATCTGCAAATAATGATAGTTTTACTTTTTCATTTCCAAATTAGATGCCTTTTATTTTTTTTATTTTTTTTAAATTTTTTCTTTTTTCTTTTTTTGTCTGATTGCTGTGGTTAGGACTTCCAACACTATGTCGAATAAAAGTGGTTAAAGTTGGCATCCTTGTCTTTTCCTGAACTTAAGGAGAATGCTTTCAGTTTTTGCTTAGCCTTTATTATATTACAGAAGTTTCTTATTGTATCTACTTTCCTGAGAATTTTTCTTATAAATGGATGCTGTGGATTTTGTCAAACGCTTTTTCTGCAGCTATTGATATATTCATATGATTTTTGTCCTTCATTTTGTTTATGTGGTATATCATATTAATTCATTGGCAGATATTGAACCAACCTTGCTCTCAGAAATAAATCCCACTTGATCATGGTTTATGATCTTTTTAATGTATTGCTGGATTCGGTTTGCTAATATTTTGTTAAGGAATTTTGCATCTATATTCATCAGTAATATAGGCTTATAATTTTCTTTTGTTGTAATGTCTTTGTGTGACTTTGGAATCAGGGTAATGGTGGCTCATAAATTGAAGTTGGTAACCTTCCCTCCTCTTGAATTTTTTGGATACATTTGAGAAGGATAGGTGTTAAACCTTCTTTGAATGTTTGGTAAAATTCACTTGTGAAACCACCTGATCCAGGACTTTTGGTTTTTGGGAGTTTTTTGATACTGATTTGATTTTGTTAGTAGTAATTGGTCTGTTCAGAATTTCTGTTACTTCTTGATTCAATCTTAGAATAGTGTATGTTTCTAGGAGTTTATCCATTTCTTCCAGATTGTCCAATTTGTTGGCAAATAATTGTTTTGTAATATTTTCTTATAATCCTTTGTATTTCTGTGGTGTCAGTTGTCATTTCTCTTTCATTTCTGATTTTATTTATTTTGGTCCTCTTTTTCTTGAGTCTGGTTAAAGGTTTATTAATTTTGTTTATCTTTTCAAAGAACCAGCTTTTGGCTTCATTCATGTTTTGTATTGTTTTTTAGACTATTTCTTTTTTTTTTTTTTTTTTTAGGGCGGTGTCACTGGCCCTCACATGTGGGACCGAACCGGGGCCGCTGGCTTCCCAAGCCAGCGCTTAACCACCGCGCCACTCGGCCGGCCCTTAGACTATTTCTTTTATATTCACTCTGATCTTTATTATTTTTACTCTTACTCACTTTTGGCTTTGTTTGCTCTTCTTTTTCTACTTCCTATAGGTGTAAGTTTAGACTGTTTATTTGATATTTTTCTTGTTTCTAGAGGTGGGCCTCTGTGCTATGAATTTTCCTCTTAGAACTGCTTGTACTATGTCCCATAGATTTGGGGTCCTGTGGGGTTTTTTTTTCATTTGTCTCAAGCTATCTTTTGATTTCTTCCTTGATCTCATTGTTAACTCATTGTTTATTTAGTAGCATTTTATTTATCTTCTATGTGTTTTTCAGTATTTTTTTCTCTTGAATTGATTTCTACTTTCATAGTATTGTGGTCTGAGAAAATACATGATATGACTTCAGTCTTCTCAAATTTATTGAGACTTGTTTTGTGACCTAACATGTGGTCTGTCTTAGAAAGTGTTCCATATGCACTTGAAAGGAATGCATATACTGCTGCTTTGGGGTGAAATGCTCTAAAAATATCAATTAAATCTATCTGTTCTAATGTGTCATTTAAGGTCACTGTTTTCTTGTTGATTTTCTGTCTGGAGAATCTGTCCATTGGTGTCAATGAGATTTTAAAGTCCTCTGCTATGACTAATACTATCCGTCTCTCCCTTTATATTGGTAAATATTTGCTTTATATATTTAGGTGCTACTATGTTGGGTGCATAAATGTTTACAAGGGTTATATCCTTTTGTTGGATTGATCCCTGTATAATTATGATGTACTTTTTCACTTATTATAGCCATTTTGTTTTCTTTCCCCTTCCCCCTTCCCCCCTCCCTCACCACCTTCCAGTCAAGTCGTTGTTCTCAGTCTAGTTGTGGAGGACGCATTTCAATGGCCCATGTTGGTATTATGATCATTGTGCTCTTCCCGGCTGAGGCAGTCGGTCGC
Organism: Aselliscus stoliczkanus; assembly: GCA_033961575.1. Lineage (NCBI taxonomy): Eukaryota > Metazoa > Chordata > Mammalia > Chiroptera > Hipposideridae > Aselliscus > Aselliscus stoliczkanus. The sequence goes on from CM066731.1 coordinate 35,652,407, forward strand.
TGGCCATCTGCTGGCCGCTCATGGTGGCTCACGGCAGCTCTCACTGGCCACCGTCTGCTCACAATAGATCACAGCAGCCCACGACAGCTCACTCTGGCCACTGGCCTCCAGCCACTCATGGCAGCCCAGCTTTAGTTCGAGCCATTGTTCACAGTCTTAGTTGTAGAGGGTGCAGCTTACTGGCCCATGTGGGAATTAAACCAGCAACCCTGTTGTTCAGAGCTCGCACTCTAACTAACTGAGATAACTGGCAACCCTATAGCCTTTGTTTTAAAGTCTATTTTGTCTGATGTATTTTTACCCCAGCTTTTTGTTGTTGTTGTTCCATTTGCATGGAAATATCTCTTTCTATCCCTTTACTTTCAGTTTGTGTGTGTTTTTGGATCTAAAGTGGGCCTTTGGTAGACAGCATATCTATGGGTCTTGTTTTCTTGTCCATTCCACTGCCCTGTATCTTTTGATTGGAGCATTTAAGCCATTTACATTTAAAGTGATTATTGATAGGTACATAATTATTGCTGTTTTGTTATTCACATTTTTCCTTCTTCTTCCTAAAGAAGTTTCTTTAACATTTCTTGTAATACTGGTTTGGTGGTGATGAACTCCTCCAGTTTTTTCTTGTCTGCGAAGCTCTTTATCTGCCTTCAATTCTAAATGCTAGCTTTTCGGGTAGAGTAACCTTGGTTATAGGTCCTTGTGGCCTGCAAAGTTTCTGTTGAGAAATCAGCCTATAGTCTTATGGGAACACCATTGTAAGCAATCTGTTTCTTAAACTTATCATTCAAATCAAATTTGAAGAACATAATTGTATCACTTTGTTTTCTTTAAATTATGAAATTAATGGTGATTATTGGGTTCAGGTATAATTTGAACATTTATAGATTTTTGTTTTAAACGTTTTTCTCACAGCAGTGATTTTGCTTTTTGTTTTTAAATTATAAAGCATATCTTTATTTTTCCAGTTTAGAAGTTCCTGTCTTTTGGTTTACACATGTAATTAAATAAGTTTCTCTTCTTTAAATGGTTATATGTTTCTTTTGTAGGCTACTTTAAGAAAAATGGCCCTGTTGGCCCAATGGATACCCAGGAGGTTCAATTCAATTAAATTGAATAGCTTCATTACTGCTACACAACTCAGAAATTGTTTTCTGGGACCTGGAAAAACATTGTTCCATGAAATTTCTGCTCAGTCTCAGATGTCTGACAATTGCTTTCTCCAGTGGGGATTTAAGACTTATAGGACCTCCTCCATTTGGAATAATAGTTCCCAGTCTACCATCTCAATTACGCAAGAGATTAATTCTGCCCAAAGCACTATGCTCCCTTCCACGAATGAACAGTCACTGAAGACACAAACGATACCCAGCTTTGATTCTGAGCTGTCTCTAGAAGGTAATTCTGAACTTGAAGAAATATCTCCTTTGCCTCACTTTGGTAGTTTGAACAAACTACCTGTTTACATTTTTAGCCTATTTCAAGTCTTTTTTGTACCAGGCAAGAAAAATAACAATGCCAATTTCTATTCGTTTACTTCTATTATACCCTTATTTTACTAAGAAGAGAAGTTTGTAGATTTATATGTATAAGATTATTTTATAGCTATAAGTACAGTATTTTCTTTCTAAATACTTTATTTACGAATTATTAAATTCGTCCAAAAATATTTGTCTGATGATAATAAGATGTACTAGGGTATAATTTATATCAAGAAAAATTCATCCTTTTTGGGTATACAGTTCTGTGAATTTTGACATATGCATTTAGTTATGTAGAAACAGCTACAGTCAACAAATAGAACAGTTACATCCAAAAAAGCTCCTTTGTGTAACTTTTTAGTCAATCCTCTTTCCTCCTGTGCTTCCTATTCTAGGAATATTTCACTGCAAATGACATAATATTAGATAAAGTAGAATATGAAAGGAAACTGGGAGGTAAGAGGGTAGGAGGAGAGGCTGGCTGTAAGAAACAAGAAAACATAGTGATTAGACGGAAAAAATTTGAACAAAAAGTCACAGTCCTTATTCTTATCTTAAGGTATGTTATAGTTTCCAGTATCTTTCATACTGTTTAAGACAAAACAAAACCTTGGAATCAAGGCTGTACTAGAGAGAGTCACTTAGCAAAGGACTGCAGGTGGTAGAAATACAATCATAGAAGTTCTCTTAAAGCCACATTTGAGAATAACTTGGAGAAGAGGGGATTAGATCAAAATGAAGACATTTCAAGATGTGATGACTTTGATCTATACCAGGGGTCGGCAAAATGCGGCTTGCAAGTCACATGCGGCTCTTTGGGTATGTTCCATCTCAAAAGTTTGCCAACCCCTGGAAGAGCCAATCCTGTCCCTCACAACAACTTAAAAATTATTTGAGAGCCATAAATATAGTTTTACATAATCACCATTATGTGAATAATATCCTTTAAAATTTTTATAAATGAAACTATGATAGTTTTATTTTCATTTTCAATTTTACTTCAGAGCCACATGTATGTACCCATGGAGCCGCATATGGCTCGCAAGCCACAGTTTGCTGACCCCAGGCAGCTCTTCTGTCTCAAAAGTTTGCCAACCCCTGATGTATACAGTTCAGGCTTGGAGAATATGTTCTACTTTTGACCAAGTTAACAAGCTATGGTAGACTCCATCTTTCTCAAAATATACTTGAAGGTCAGTTAGTCTATAGAATTCTTAACTGTTGATTAAAAATGAAAGAAAGGGACAGGATTTTGTACAGAACTCCTTATAGAATAGAAATGTATCAAGAAATTCCTTATCTTGGAGGCGGAGTAGTTGATCTCTAAATAGTCTTAACCTTTCCTCTTAGAAAATAGAAAATATTTGGACTTCTTAGATGTTTAACCCTGAAATGATCCCAAGATTTAAAAATTAGGGAAGAGATTGTCTTTATAGAAATAGCTTTAAGTATACAGATTGGAGAGCTAACTTGCTTCTCTCTTTCTACATGGCTGGCTTCAAAGGACTGGACGATGTGCCTCCACTGTCTCCATTGCAGCCAATTTCCGAGGAGGAGGCTGTTCAGATTATTGCAGACCCTCCATTGCCCCCAGTTTCAGTCACACTTCGAGATTATGTGGATCATTCTGAGACTCTGCAGAAGTTAGTTCTTCTAGGTAAGTCTGGGTAACCTACAAGTACTTCTTGAGGCTGCTCTTCATTTCTCTTTTTACTTTGTTTAGCATTTTTAATCTTTATCAAAGTAATACATGCACATTAAAAAAAATAGTGTGAAGGCTTCTAGTGCAAAACTACTCCCCCCTCGGGGCGGCCAGGTGGCTCAGTTCATTAGAGTACGTGCTCTGAACAACAAGGTTGCTGGTTCGAGTCCCACGTGGGATGATGGGCTGCACCCCCCCATCCCATAACTAGATGGAAAAGGGCAACTGGACTTGGAACTGAGCCTGCGTCCTCCACAACTAAGATTGAAGGACAACAACTTGACTTAGAGCTGATGGGTCCTGGAAAAAACACAGTTACCCAATAAAAAGAAAAAAACTACTCCCCACTTCATCCTTCCTGACCTTGCATCCCATTCCCTAGAGGTATCTACTGAACTTTTATATAACTGTTTCTATTTGTATTTAACCTCTAAATGTTTTTGTGGTTATTTATAGTGCTGTTGATTGGCTCATCCGTTTTAGACATCAGTTAATCTCTTGTATATACACACATACTTTTCCCTTATTCTCTTCAATTCTCCGAATATATTTATATTAACTAGTTTTTGATAAATCATTAGTTAGTGATAACATTATGACTATAAATATTGCTCACTGCTCTCCAGAAAGTATGCGTGTATGTGTAACCCTAACTGAATACAGCAGTACTGTTTGCAGTTAGTGAACTGATGGGATAAAGCCAACTTAGACTGTGGTCACCTAGAAGTTAGAATCATGTAGTATTCATTTTTGTATTCATTTTTTCATATTGCCAGAGCCTACCAGAAGTAGCTGGTCCATAGTAGGAATTCAGTGACTATTTTTTGAAGTTAATGAAATTGTGAGTAAGCCCAAGTGATTTGTTTTTTGTTTTGTTTTTTAGCCGAGCCATCCTGCCACCTGTTGGCAGCTCAGCGGCAGCTCAGCTCTGGCTGGGCATCGAACTGCTGTTACTCAGAGCTCAGCTCGCACTCTTGAGCGAGCTCTTAACCAACTGAGCCACTCGGCCGGCCCTAAGCCCAAGTGATTTGTGCTGACAGCAGTGTGCACTCCTGATGAGATTCTGCTCTTCTATTGCTGTTAAAAAGCACCTTTTTAGGATTTCTGCTTCAGCATAGTCAGGGTGTGACAACTCATGCAGAGCAAGGCACTTCAGCACAAACTGTAATATGTAGTCAGATTTGAAGTCTGAACCCTTTATGTTATTTTGAAAGCATAACTTCCCCCATTTCTCCCAGATTTTTAGAATTGGTTTTCAATTTATTTATTCAAAATTTTTATTTATTTTTCTATTAATATATTTTTAATTACAAAAGAGTTAACATCTAGTTGTTAAAAGTACAAATATTACAAAAGATAAGAACGCCTACCCTCTGCATCTGCAATTCTGCTATGGTAACCACCATTACCAATTTGTTGAGTACCTTTCCAGACCTTTTTCTTTGCAAATATATATCATACAGAAAGCTGTACTTAGCTTTTCTACTTTAATGTTGTCAAAAGTAGTATTATTTTTTAAATTCTATGTTTTCTTCTAATAGTTTTAGAGTTAGTACACACTTAAATTCATATCTGAAATTATATGAATTCATATCTGAAATTAATTTTTGTGTCAGATATAGAAGGAATTCTTAATTTTTTTCAAGCGTATAGGTGGTGGTCCTATTATATTGTAATGAATAGTCTTTTCCCCCATTGATCTAAAATGCCATTATTATTGTATGCCAGATTTTTACTTCATCCTGGATCTGTTTCTGGTTTTCATGCTTTGTGTGTGCATGTGCAGATAATCTGTTTTTTGGTTTGTGACCATCTTATATCAATACATGTTTAATATAATAAATTTGAATTTAGAATTATATTTGGATCTAATATGGAATTATTTATTTTTCTAGTTATGGATACCATTAAAAAAGAATGTTTTTATTTCATTGCTTTTATATTTAAGACTGTAAACTTGCATCTAGAAATCAGTTTGAGAATTATTTATTTTATTTTTTTTAGCTGAGCCATCCTGCCACCTGTTGGCAACCCAGCAGCAGTTCAGCTTGAGCTGGGCATCGAACTGCTGTTGGCCAGAGCTCAGCTCACACTCTTGAGTGAGCTCTTAACGAACTGAGCCACTCGGCCAGCCCAAGAATTATTTTTAATCTGAAGAAATATTTTTGAAAATATGAAATTTGAGTGTAAACTTGAGGTTTTACATTATCTTCAAGTATTTACTCTAAAGATAAGGCATAGGCCTTTCCTATTCATATGTATGTTTTTAAAAATCAAAAGGGAAAATGAGAGCATAAAGTGCTCAGTTTTAATCAGAATTTTGAATTACAGGTTACTTTGATTCTCTGCCTAATTAATGCCAACATCTAATTATATACATAGCCAAAGAATGATTTAAAATAACAGCTTGGATTTTCCCTCTTCTTATTCTTTCTCTTCTGTCCCTCATTTACTTAGAGTACCTAGGATTATAAGAATATGTGAAGGCTAAAGGTTGTATACTTTCTGCTTTGTGGTGTACTTCAAGGCCGTGTATGTTCACTTGTTCTCACGTAGACATTCCTAGAGCTCTTTCAAGGTACTTGTTTCTGTGCTAAAGACCTGGAGATTACAATGACGAGTAAGACATAGAGTCATTTTTATTCCTCCTGTGGAGGGGATCATAAGCATATTTTAAAATAATGCTTAAAACAAAGGAAATGATAAAAAAAAAAAACAAGGCTTCAGAGAAACTAACAGTTTATTTATATGGTTTGTTACCCTACAAAATTGCCAATTAACTAGTTACTATGGAGCTCATAAGCATCCTTCAGACAATATTCAAGAAACCATAGAAGAGGGCCGGCCAAGTGGCGCATTGGTTAAGCGCTGGTTTTGGGACACCAGCGTCCCCGGTTCGGATCCCACATGAGGGCCAGTGACACTGCCCTCTACAGCTAACAACAGCTCCACCTGGAGCTGGGCTGTGCGAGCCCCGGTGATGGTGTAGGCTGCAGCCCGTGCTGCAGTGGGCTGCCATAGGCTGCAGTGAGTGGCCCGCAGCCAGCGTGAGCGGCTGGCAGCCAAGCGTGAGCTGCCAATAGCCGCGATGAGCGACATCCAGAGGCCAGCAACCGATCTGCCTCATCCGGGAAGAGCGCAATGACGATACCAACAGTAAAGCAACATCCTCCGCAACTAAACTGAAGAACAAAAAGACAGCAACTTGCCTGTTCCCCTTCCCTGATTCCCCAACGCTGTTCCCCTCCACCAATTCCCCAATAAAATCTTTAAAAAAAAAAAAAAAAAGAAACCATAGAAGATAAAAATGATGATCTTAGGTCAATATGACTTAGTGAATTTGTTTTGGGTGGAAATTTAGCCAGATGTACTGTTTCCCTCTATATACAGCTTTGAAATAAATGCTGTATTTTCATTTTAATTTATTTTTATTTATGCAACCAATTTAGCTTAAAAACATTTAGAAGTTTCTATTGCCATATCTCAGTTCTCCTTTGTGCGCTTTTATGTATGACGTTTAATGACTGAGTTAAGCAGTTATCTTTAAACAATGTTTGTAATTTATTATAGGAGTGGACTTGTCCAAGATAGAAAAACATCCAGATGCAGCCAACTGCCTTCTGAGAATGGATTTTGAAAAAGACATTAAGCAAATACTCCTGTTTCTTATAGACCTGGGTATAGAGCATAACCAACTGGGACCATTCCTTACTAAAAATTATGCTATTTTCTCTGAAGACCTTGAAAATCTTAAGACCAGGTAGAGTTTTTAGAATGATTCTCACAAAGAAGTGATTATGAAGGAAATGTATGTGTAAGTTATTTTTTAAGTCTTAGCTGCACAAGGATCTACTGAGATAATGAACATGAATGTTATTGTTTTGTTTGGACCGTCTTTGATGAAAATTAAGTATCTAAAACATACTTTTTTTATTCAGTAACCTGTTATTTTTATGTGAAAACAAAAACATAAAAACTTCTTGTTGAGTCAGTACTTAACTGTTTATTTTCAGAAATAGGAATATATATATATATATTTCTTTTCTTTTTTTTTTTTTTTGAGGGCAGTGTCACTGGCCTTCATATGTGGGACCCAAACCGGGGCTGCTGGCTTCCCACGCCAGCGCTTAACCACCACGCCACTCGGCCGGCCTGGAATATATGTTTTTTTAATCCATTAACAAATGGCTGGATTATCTGAAAGTACCCTTAAAGTTATGAAAGACTAAACTTTTGTGTTTTTTACTGGCCAGTTTTTGATGGTAGGCATTTGACATTCTCTTGGCAGATTACTGTAAAATTTGCTTAATCGTTTCCATAAGTTAGTTATTTTGGTTGTTCCTTTTTTTCTTTAAATAGCAACTTCTATAAACATCTTTGCGCTTCATTCAACATTTAAAAATTTATGAAATCTGTGATATCATTTCAGTGACGTAGGAATACTGCTAGGCATTGAGAACAAAACATGTCTATATGTTCCAATTTTGATTTCATCATCACCCCCACCTCTCACCTAAATCAGTTCTTTCCTGTATTCCCAGATTCACTGAATGAGAACACTGTCACCCTGTTACCCACATCAGAATTACTGGTGTTAACTTTGACTTCTCTTCTTTTAGCATTCACATCTAATAAATCAAATCAATTTTACCTTTTTATATTTAAGTTAGTCAGTCAATTAATTTCTCTTAATCTTCACTTTGAATACTTTACCTCAAGGTCTCCATCATTTCACATCAAGATTACTTCAGCAGTCTCCTAGCTGGCCTGCCTCTAGTCTTCTCCCCCAGACTATTCTCACACTGATGTCGAGCCTTACTGCATTTCAGATAGCTTTGCAGTTCCTTGAATCATCATAATCTAATGGCCCTTTTTTCTGAATTAGGAAAAAACATTGCATTTCTTACATTGAACAATTTGAGCTCTTATTATACTATACATGCAAGGCACTGAGCTAGACTTGAGCCATGTAAGATAGTCAGACTTTCTCCCTTCATGGGACTTACAGGCTGGTATAAATAGAGTCTATTACAATACAGGGGAGAGAGAGAGTGATTCTAGGAAAGTCACTCTGACATATCCAGACCTGTTCCTTCCGGCTGTCTGGAACACTAAATTCTCTCCCATTCAAAAACCAGCTTCCTCTTACTGCTCAAGATTTATTCCGAGGAAGCATGCATACTAGGAGTGGGGATCATTGGGGGCCATTACAGAGGCTTCCCACTACACCACTATTATTAATATCCCCATTTGACAGGGCAGGCACAGAGGTTAAATAATTCGCCTAAGATTACATAGCCAGCGTAAGTGGCAGGCCTGGCATTCAAACCCAGTTAGTATAACTCCAGAGTCATGGTTACTATACACTACTGTCTCTGTACTTTTAACTCTGTGAAAGAAACTTAAGCTTAAAAGGAATTTAAGTGACTTGCCCAAGATCACACATGCTCCTAACAACAAAAGAATATTCTCATATAGATAGTAGTCTAATGGTTCCCAAACCTGGCTGACTATCAAACTAAGCTATGGAATATTTTTATAATTACATTGAATCTTTTAATAGGTAATTTACCCACTGTACTCAAAAGGATATACAATGAAAAATAAACTCTAATTGAACTTAGCTTCTGGATCTGGTTTATGTACAGCATTCTAATTTTCTAGAATTTCTGTAATAGCACTGATTTGATATACTTGTTTTATTTTCAAATGAAGAAAATTTTAAATGTATAAAAACATTATTTGATTCTTTGTAAGAGTTTTCAAATGAGTAATTGCGTTACAGTTTTTTTGGTTGGGCTTTATATGTTAATGTTTTATTGGAAAAATTATCATAATGTAGACAACAGTTTTGATGTTTTAATAAGATACCGATCCTTGTTGCCACACACACACACAAAAGCGATCCTCCCTTCCACCTACTTACCTCTATCCCCATTGCCCTTCCAAGACCTATCTATGGTGACAGCTACTACGGTAGTTTTTTTGTTTTTTGTTTTTTTAAGGGCAGTGTCACTGGCCCTAATATGTGGGATCTGAATCCGAACCCAGGCTGCTGGCGTCCCAAGCCAGCTCTTAACCACCATGCCACTTGGCCGGCCCGAACTACGGTATTAATCAAGTTTTTTGTTCAACCTGCTAAGAATGTTCTACCATATGAGTACATAAGAATGTGTGTATGTGTATATCTATGTACACACACATGTGAACACACATAACTGGTAGTATTTATCCATAGTATTCTGCACCCTACTTTCTTACCTTAAATATTTATTGGCACTTCTTTTTTTTTCCCCCTATGGATCTATGTAGTCCGTTATTGGTAATCATGGTGGTTGTTTGTAGTCTTTACTATTACAGCAAAGCTACAGTGAATTTCCTTGTACATACATCATTTCATACATATTGGTGTATATCAATTGTATATCACCAATACGTAGGGACAGATTTCTATAAATTACTCGGTCAAAGAATATGTGCATTTGTAATTTTAATAGATATTGACAAATTGTCCCTCATATAGGTTGTTTTCCAGTTTACACTCCTGCCACCAGTGTACAGAACTGCCAGTTTCCCTATTATTCTCACTAATACAGTATTATCAAACTTTATGATTTCAGTTCATTTTATAGATAAAATTAATGCCTTATTTTGGAAATGATATTAGGAGCATCAAATATTTAGAGCATTTTGCTTCTTTCTTTTGGTAAGCATTCTTTTCAATATTAAGAAAATTAGTTCTTTCTCTGTGACATGCTGTAAATATTTTGCCCAGATTGTCACTTGTCTTTGGCTTTGTTGATAGTGTTTTCTTGCCTTGCATTTAAAATTTTTATATAGTTAAATTTATCAGTCTTTTCTCTTTTGGCTTTTAAGGGACTACTTTAAAGGAGTAATAGTCATTTGAATATAAAATGTAAGTTCTGATACATGGTATAGAAATATCATAGGCATTAAAGTAGGCATATAACTTAGTTGAAATCTCAGCTTTGTCACTAATTAGCTGGTGTGCTTACAAGTTATTTAGCTTCTCTGGATCTATGTTTTTCCAAATGTAATGTGGAAATTTTATCTGACTCACAGGTTTTTTTGTTTTTCTGGTAAGAATTAAGGTAATATCCTGGTATATTTTAGGCATTTAATAAAACTGACTTTTACTATTTTATAGATTTTTAAAAATCAATAATGTTATTTTATAGTCAGATTATTTCACTACCTTATTTTGGTTTCCAGAAACTTAGCAGGAAATTTCTCCATTGTTAACAAAACATTTATTGAAAGACTGCAGTAAAAATTAGATATGAAAATACATACTCAGTAAATATACTAAAATAAAAAATTCTCTTTCAGTATCTCTGAGATACTAAAATAAAAAATGTCCTCTCATGCGTCAGTCCTTCTTTGTAAAAACAATTCTGAATCTGTTTTCTTAATTTGTGTTTTTTCTGTTTTTAGATCAAAAAAAAATTCTTAAATAGAATCTATTCCTTTTTTTCCTACCACGTAATAAAATAATCCAGATTAACTGAAAAGGGAATCTGTTAGTGGCTATCAGAATTATTTTGTTTTCAAGTGTGTAAATGGTAACCATTCTAGAGTTGGATGAATGGATGCTTGTTTTAACCATATTTGGGCATTATAGAATGGGTTGTTGTTTTACCCCCCCCCCCATGTGGGAACCTTTTTAACAACAGTATTTTGGAAAGTAGCATGACACTAGTAAATATCATATGTACATGTATTTTTGTTTGTTTTTCTAGAGTGGCCTATCTACAGTCAAAAAATTTCAGTAAGGCAGATGTTACACAGATGGTCAAAAACGCACCATTTTTGCTGAATTTTTCAGTGGAAAGACTGGATAACAGATTGGGATTTTTTCAGAAAGAACTTGAACTTAGTGTGAAGAAGGTAAAAAATGTCAGCTACATTTAGTAACTGTCAAAACTCATGTTTGTAACATATGCCTTCTATACATGCCTGGTATTTTCTGTACAAGAATGAATTCGCCTGCTAGATTAAACATATAGCTGTATTATTCTATAGTATTCCGTCAAATTGGTTCCTTAAGTTCTTTTCTGAGTATTTGTTTTTTCCCTCAAACAGAATTAAGTTTATGTATTTCTGGGATTCCTAGCATTTTCTGACTGGGTCTTTAAAAAATTTTTAGCTTTGTAGTTTTAGTAATGCTTTGGTTTTCCAAACTAATTGGCTATGCATATATAATAACGATAGATTGTTTTATAATTACAGACTAGGGATCTGGTAGTTCGTCTCCCAAGGCTACTAACTGGAAGTTTGGAGCCTGTGAAGGAAAATATGAAGGTAGGATGACTTTAAGCTTTTGAGAAATCAGCTTCTTTCTTCAAGTGTTTAAGTCCTCTGAAGAGGATAGATTTTGCTATTGTCATCTTAAAGAAAACTGTATTATAAATGAAGTTATTTTTAAAAAGATGAAAGTAGGAAATGGTATAATAAATATCTAGGAAGCAATTTGTTTTAGCTAATAATATTTTCACATGTTGACCAGGTGTTATATGAGTAAAGCACCTTGCAAACATTGATGCCTGAAATCCTAGAGTAGTTTAGGTATCTGGGTGGTACCAGGAAACTACTTCCATTGACCAGTATGAGAGTCTGTGTCTGTGTTCCCAGGTGGGAGATGAGTTTCAGAGGCTGGATCAAGAAGACTTGTATGAAGAGAGCAGTGGCCAGCACATTGCTGTCCTTATAGCATCTGTGCCAACTGCCAGCACTCGTCTGTCACAGAATGTACCAGACACTCCTTACTGTTTTTTCTCCAGAGAAGAGCATAGAGCCAAAGGCAGCAGACTAGTTAATATACAAAGCTGCAGTAGTAACTGAAATTATTATCTAAGGCCTATTTTCTGAGGTGCTTGAAGGGTTTCATATTCAGTTATAGAAATATTTGTTGAGCACCTGCCAACACACTATGCTAGGAAAAGAGTTGCTGCTCTCGTGGAGCTTACAATCTAGCGGGGAATCGTGTGCAGAGTGATAAAAAAAAAAGGAGGGGATTGGTGGGGGAGCATAGGTTACTATGACTGCACATAGAGGGCCTAACTCACATTAGATGTTTAGTTTCTTCTCTGTCTGGAATTTTGACCTCTAGTGTTTTAGATAACACACTTAAATGTACCTGGGTGCAGAGGCTCCAAAAGCACTTTGAAGACCTTTGCTAGTCTGTGTGGTGTAGCCCATACGACAACCTGACAGACCTCCCATACCTACCCTCATTCCATCTCATAGTTCTGATCGCTCCTTGTGGTCATCCTTTGATGGTCACCGTGCTGTGAGTAGCTCATGCTCAGGAGACGGGTTTGAAATTCAGGTTACCCCAGAAGCAGGGCATTGGCCTAGCTGTCTCCAGATTTTAATGTCCTTTTCTTTTTTTTTTAAAGATTTTTATTGGGGAATTGGGGGAGGGGAACAGCGTTAGGGAACCAGGGAAGGGGAACAGACAAGTTGCTGACCTTTTGTTCTTCAGTCTAGTTGTGGAGGACGTTGCTTCACTGGTCCATGTTGGTAACATCATTGCGCTCTTCCCGGGTGAGGCAGATTGGTCGCTGGCCTCTGGATGGCTGCTTGCGGCGGCTCGTGACAGCTTATGCTGGCTGCCGGCCACTCACCGTAGCCTATGGCAGCCCACTGCAGCAGGGGCTGCAGCCTACACCATTGCCGGGGCTCGCACAGCCCAGCTCCAGTTTGAGCTGTTGTTCACCATCTTAGCTGTAGAGGACAGTGTCACTGGCCCTCATGGGATCCAAACAGAGGCCCTGCTGCTTACAGCCAGTGTCCCAAGCCAGCTCTAAACCAATGCGCCACTTGGTTGGCCCTTAATGTGTTTATTTTCAATTTTATAATTATGTGTCCTCTGGTATAGTACCAAAATAACTATTTCTGTTTATGACTTACAACGACTCTACTTTCTTTTAGGTTTATCGTCTTGAACTAGGTTTTAAACGTAATGAAATTCAATATATGATCACCAAACTCCCAAAGATGTTAACTACAAATAAAAGAAAACTTACAGAGACTTTCGATTATGTGCACAATGTGATGAGCATTCCCCACCACGTCATTGTCAGGTTCCCACAGGTAATGGGTGTGCGGCTTGTGTAAGAGCCGTCCTTGCTCCATCTGAAGCTGTTGTCTGGGTGCTTCGTGCTGTTCACTTGTGAAAATGTCTTTTTGTGAAGGAACTGAACCAAATGCAATCTAGTCTTGAGAGTTTTGTGAAGGTCATATTTCTTTTGCCCACCTTTTTATCAAGGACACATGTAGCGAGTAGAGGGTGGGATCACTTGTGAGAAGTTTATAACTTCTAGGGCAACCATGTGCATCTCCAGAAGAGAAATAACATGATGAATCTATTTTCTTGTTTACCTATTGCTTGTTATGCCTATTAGAATCTAATATATTTTCTCTTGTTTTTTTCTCCTTTTATATTCAAAGTAGATCACTTCCCTTAAAGATCCTTTCAATGCTATGTACTTTTTATTCACTATTTAAATCCATTAGTTAACAAGCCATATTGTAATGATCCCCTACCTAAGCATAAAACAGATCCAGTTTGCCATCATGCCAAAGCCATAATTTTGTTTTCTAAGCTAATCAGACTTGCCTGTTCTTTACCTAAGGAGTGACATTATCTGCCTGTTTTCAAGAATGTTAACTCTTTGAAAGCAGAGGTCTTGTCTGATTTATATATACTGCTAAATTCCTAGTGTCTGTAACTATATCTGGCAGTTAGTAGGCAGTAGGTACATATTTGTTGAACAAATTAGTGATTGGATTTCATCAGTCACCCTTCTTTCCTGTTCGCCATGTGAATAGAATAAGTATTCATTGGAAGATTGAATTTCATTAAAGCTATCCTTCTACTCCATTTACTACATGTGTTTTTGATATAAAGATGGGCAAAAGAAATGTGACTTTAATATGACTCTCAGAATTAGATTGCATTTGGTCCAGTTCCCTCACAAATAGCAATGTTTATTTACCTATCATACTTCATTATGAATGGGCCCTTAATGGAGAATTTTTCTGTTCAATCAAATGCATATGTATTCACTATAAAAAGTGTTAAAAGCCAAAGCCTGCAATGCTGCAAATTTGGCTTATGAAACAATTCTAAAGTAAGTAACCTTCAACTAAAAAGCAATGACAATTGGTTTTTCCGGGGTTGGTAGATAATTCAGTGGTAGTAAAGCATGATAAAAGAACCTGACATGGAGATAAAAAAATCAATCAAACATGATTTGTATTCTTGTGGGATTTGTAATCTAATATGGAAAATGGGTTTTAAACAAGTGTAATTGACATCAAGTTAGAGTCTTAACCACATGTCTGATAGAATTATTAATTTAATTCAGGAGATTTGGAAACTCATAGAAATAATAACAGCTATTGAGTGCTTGCTTACTCTGCCAGCATTGTCGTTACTGCTTTACTTGTATTAATTCATTTAATTCTCACAATAACCATATGAGAGCTAAGTACTAGTATCCCTGTTTTACAAATGAAGAAAGTAACCATAAAGAGATTCAATAACTTGTCTAGGGTTACCCAGCTAAAGAGGGGCAGCAATGGGATTAGAACTCTGGCAGTTGTGTTTAAAAACCCATGCTCTTGACTAGGATTTGCTGCCACACTAAGAAGTGACATTTGAGTTGTCAGTAGATTAAGTGGGGTATCAAAGATGGACAGAAACTTTATAAGTAGAGGAAACTATAAACTTGACCAGGTGCATTAAAGTCACTTGTTTAAAAACACAGATTTTAGATACCCCAAACTGTATGTTTTGGTAGGTCTGGTTGTGGCTTTCATATTGGGACTCGCAGACTTCTAGGATCTGGGTAGGATTGCTGAGAAATTTTTAAAAACCTCAGTAATGGAAAAATATGTTAACTGCTAGTAGGGTTGTGAGGAAACTGATAATAGACTTTACATTTTGGGCTGGTGCTTTAAAAATTGGTGTGAAACTAATTTTCTCATGCAAATAACTCACGCAAGTTCTTGTTGGTACATACTCATATATTTTATGATTAATTAAAAATGGAAACAATTGGGCCGGCCAAGTGGCTCAGTTGATTAAGAGCTTGCTCAAGAGTGTGAGCTGAGCTCTGAGCAACGGCGGTTCGATGCCAGCCTGAGCTGAGTTGCCATTGAGCTGCCAACAGGTGGCAGGATGGCTCAGCTAAAAAAAAAAAGGAAACAATTATAACTTAATAAGTATAGTTAATTTAGCCATTTCAAAGGAGTGATCATGGAAGGTAAAGGATAACAAAAGCAGTTAGGGTATGACATGAGGAAATCACTAGGTAAGGAAAGAAATTATAATCAGGATCCCCTAAAATCTTGTTTCTCCTCTCCCACTGTCGGCTTCTGTGAAGACATAGCTGGAGTCCATGTTATGACAAGAGGGAATCAGTAATTCCCAGGCTGGGGATTTTGGGGGTTTTTGTGTTTTTTTTAATCTCTGATAATTTAATGGATCATTAACAGGATGAAATTTTTCTAACTATGGCATGGTGACTCCTGGTGGTTAACAATCAAAAAAAGAAAAGAAAAAGAAAAACCCAATCTGTGCTGTGGCTTTCTGACTGGAAAGATCATACAAATCTCTTAATAAGAGAATAACCTTGGACATAATATCTGGTCATAAACTATATAAATGCCTTAGTGTCTTTATATATTAGGAAATTTATAATTAAAAGTTTGGGAGCTTCAGAGTTATTTATAGCCTCTTCTGTATGTTGTATGATAATTTTGTAAGCCAAGAGTCACTGCAAAACAGTCATACTTCTAAAGAAACACATCTAGAAGCTTCCTATGTCTTTATGAGCAGTAATAATGCAGTAATCGGAATTTAGTTACCAAAATAAAGGCACAACAGGGCCAGCCGAGTGGCGCTGTGGTTAAGAGCCTGGCTTGGGACGCCAGCGGCCCCGGTTCGGGTCCCACATATGAGGGCCAGTGACACTGCCCTCAAAAAAAACAATGCTGTTCCCCTCCACCAATTCCCCAATAAAATCTTAAAAAAAATAAAAATATTTCATTTGTATTAAAAAAAAAAAAAAGGCACAACAGCATGCAATTTGTTTTTGCAGAGAGAAGAAGGTGTTTTGTTCCAAAAGCAAGCCGTTCCCATGATGAGTTAGCACACCATAATTTTCTTGGTCACTGTACTTCAGCTTTCAGCTATTTTTCATGTGTCTTTCCAAGTGATCTATTATTATTTGTTTCCACTTGAATATAAGGGGAGACTCCTAGAGGTTATGTGCCATGGGAAGTGTTCCCAGTGTACCTGAAGTATAGCCAAGAAAAGAACCTGAGACGTAATACTGAATGTGGTTCATTTGGGCCTCACCAGGGAGCTACAGCTGTCTCTTTAGCTTAGCGCTCACTTTCAAGTCTGGCCAGATTTCCAAGTCTCCCTTCTTTCTTGCAACTGGCTATAGGGACTTAGCCTGCTTCCGCTTGCCACTGCTCTCTTGCTTAGGAGTTTTAATCCCAAGGTGGGTAAGACATAATTCTAGTTGCTCCCCTAGAGGCCAGTTTAATTTCATTTTGATACTCGTCAGGGAGCAGCAGGAATTAAAAAAAAAAAAAAAAAGAATAGGGAAGCTTCACAGATTAAGAAATCTTACATATTTTTTGATGCCATAGACCTTGATCTCTAACTTTGGTTCTCAAACTTGGCAGGCATCAGAATCACTTGGAGGACTTGTGAACCCCACTCTCGAAGGGTTTGGGGTCAAGCCTGAGGATTTGCTTTTTTAATAACTTCTGCCCTGTCTCTGGATTAGTCAATGTTTTTTGCCTACCATGTAACCCTTAGTTATTTTATAATTGTCCTGTATGTGAAGTTTGAGTCCCTTTTTAGTCATAATTTCTTAGTGGAAGCTATAGCGTTTAAACCCTGGGCATTTAGCATATTTACTGAGCTTGTGGTCAATATGTGTTAGCCTGTAAAAAATTTTTAGCCAGATAAACATTTTAATCGTTCTTCTTTCAGGGTACAATGTTTATTTTTAAAACTTATTTTTTTCTTTTCTAGGTATTTAATACAAGGTTGTTTAAAGTCAAAGAAAGACATATGTTTTTGACCTATTTAGGAAGAGCACAGTATGATCCAGCAAAACCTAACTACATTTCTTTGGACAAACTGGTATCAATGCCTGATAAAATATTTTGTGAAGAGATTGCCAAAGCCTCAGTACAGGACTTTGAAAAATTCTTAAAAACTCTTTAGTTTTTGATGAATGTTTAAATGTAATAATGTAAAGTATATGTATATATGAATAAATTAATACTTTAAAACAAATGCCTCAAGCCTGAATTGTTATTGAAAACAATTTCTTGATATTGTAAATTTGGGTATACTTCTGGTAGGTCTTTCTTAAAGTTCCTAATAACTTAATTCTTCTGTAACTCAACCATTTCCTTCCTTCTGGGGAATGATAGAACTAAAAATATGGGAAGCTTAGAGAAGGTGTTAGTTTAATACAGTCTAGCCCATTGTCATTCTGGTGAAGATGAGGAAGTGGAGGATCTTCCTTTTATATTCACAGGTCTTTTAAAGTGGTTTCATCACAAGATAGCTTTGTTTTCTTTGAAATGTTAAATGAGTTTCTGGAGCATACTATATTATTTATGTAACATCTACTACTCCCTTAGATAATGCTACAAAACACGTGCAGTTTTAGATTATGTACACTGTAGTCTTCCCAAGCACAGATTTCAAAATTATCCACAGGTGGCTACTGAGACTCAGGAAAAGGAAAAGGACAGGGAGGAAAGTAGTTTGAAGGTAAGTAGAGGGTAATGAGACATAGTAAAGCACCATAGAAAAACCTTTGACTTGGGCCGGCCGAGTGGTGCAGTGGTTAAGTGCTGGCTTGGGAAGCCAGCGCCCCGGTTCAGGTCCCACATATAAGGGCCAGTGACACTGCCCTCAAAAAAAAAAAACTTTTAACTGCCTGTGTGTAAAGATTTATAGCATGAACTGATAACTTTTGTTTCCACTTACTGATTAGCTATGTAACCCTAGGCAAATGAATTAACCTCTGTGTCTGATTATTTGGAAAATAAGGCATCATGACTTCAGTTATCTGCCTTAGGATCTCAAGATTGAGTAAAATATTAACACTGGTGGCCCCTAAGGAACCAACACCTGGTATTTGCACTCTTGTGTAGTTCCCTTCCTACAAGGAGGAAATGCTGGGTCAGTGCGATTTGGTCTTTGGGACATTATCAAACCTCTGCTTGGTAAGTACTTGCACATCAGGTTTTGTCCTCTTGGAACCCTGAACCATGATGTGAAGAGTCTAGTGACTCTACTGGAGAAATACAGTGGAAGGCAATTCCTGGCCAAATCTCAGCTGTGCCAGCAATGCCAGTTGAACATCAGACATGTGAGTGAAGAGGCTATCTTAAATACTCCAGCCTCAGCAGATACCGTATGGAGCAGAGCCACCAGGCTGAATTCAGAATTGGGAGAAATAAAGTGTTTTAAACCACTTACTTTAGGGGTAGTTTGTTGTGCACCAGTATTTTGTTGTGTGCTAGATGTCCTGAAACCTTGTGAAAAACTAAACTTGTAGTTGGTCAAGGCCTTCCTGTTACAGATTTTACTCATTCACTCAACATACATTTGAGTTCCTAGAATACTTTGGTGAGTATGGCATAGATATGTGCCTTCATGGAGTTCTTTAAAGGATGAGATCAATAAACATGAAGGAAGGAAGAAGGTACAGCTGGGAGACAAAGCATGGAAGCATTCTGCTTGGCCTTTCTATGGCTCAGAACCTCATGTTGCCTTTGTTAACAACCTACTGGTCAGCCAGAACAGGCTAAGCTGTGCTGCTGTACTGAATAGTCCTAAAACAAATGATTGAAAACCACATAAGTTTTCATCTCATACATGTCCAACTTGGGACCAAAACCACTCTGCTTCACATCTTTAGTTATAGAGGTTGATGAGCCTCCACCATGTTGGATGTAATCAGTCTTTGGAAGGAAGAGGAATGTGGAGAACTGCTTTTAAAAACTTCTCACATTTTTCTTGGCCAAAGCATCACATGGCCATGCCTAGCCTTAAGGGGGCATAGAAGTGCAATCCCTACCATGTGTCAGGAGGGAAACCAAAAATCATTTTTGAATCAACACTAATGTCTACCAGCAAACATCCAGGCTCTCTAGGCTTAATGCCTGTAGGACCTGGATTTTGTGACAGTCCTGGGCATCTGATCCTTGAACAAACTTCCTTTTCTTGCACCTTCACCCTGTGACCAGTAAGCTGAAACAGGGTAAAGAGAAAGAGAGAAGAGCTTACTGAGTACTTCTCGTAAGACATTGTGCCAATATACAAATGTATTGCATTTCTTCACATCTTTCAGACTTCACTTTCACTAGTGTAATCTGGGAGCAGCCATTCATCATTTATGCATGCATGGGTTTAGTTATGCATCCAGTACTGACTAATGTGAGATATTATGGCAGCACAGAGAAGGAGAAAAAGGGAGAAGACAACAGAATTTTAGAACTGGAATGTGATTAAGACCATTAAATCGAACCTTTTGAATTTACAATGACATGGATCTCAGATCTCAGCTTAAGACCAAAGTAAACAAAAGCAAATATTGGTGGGTAGTTACTATGGACTGAATTGTGTACCCCCTCTCACCCCCAAAAAATTCATATGTTGAAACTTCAAGTGATAGCATTTGGAGATGGGGCCTCTCCAAATTAGGAGGTAATTTGGTGTAGGTTTAGATGAGGTCATAATGGTGGGATCCTCACGATGGGATTAGTGTTCTGATGAGAAGAAACACGAAAGAACGTGCTCTCTCCCTGCCATGTGAGGACGCAGTGAGAAGGCAGCCCCTCTACAAGCCACAGTGGAAGAGCCCTCGTTAAAACTGACCATGCTGGCACCTTGATTTGGGGCCTCTAGCCTCCAGAATGGTGAGAAAATAAATCTGTTTTTTAAGTTCATCTACGGTATGTTGTTATGGAAACCTGAGCTGACCAAAACAGTAATGATGGTAGAAGTTCACCAGTACTAAAGATGCATCAGTCATACTCCCTTGTTTTCTGTCCCTAGATTTTTACACTTTAGGCTTACCATGTTGGAGCTGAGACTTTAAAAGTGTACTTGCTATTACCTTAATTGCATGCAAATTCTGCTACGTGCTTTAGATTTAATAACATTTTTTCCTGAACTGACCTTTACTCTTCCACTAAAATGGCTTGATGCAGATCTTCAGCTGGGGAAACTGAAGGCCAGAAAGGGTTCGTGTATCCTGAAATAGTAGCATAGCCTATGGCCCTAGAATTAAGGAGTCCCAACGTTTTATCTGAATTCTCAGATTCTAGAAGAGGAACCTGGGTGCTTCCCAACTGTGCGTCCTTGGACAATTTACCCAACCTTTCTGAGTCTCAGTTTCTTCCTCTCTCCCATGAGGATAATACTACTTGAGAATTGAATTTGAGAATTAAATGAGAGAACATGCCCATAAAACGCTTGGCGCGTTGCTTAGCACAAAGGTGCACTTAATCCTGTTTTAGCTCTCACAGCTCGTCCGTAACAGAAGCCAGGCTCTAGTTCCAGTTTCCTAATACCTTGCCTAAGGTTTTTCCCATTACGTCACACGGAACGCTTCCTGGAACCCGGCACGCAAAACGCCGTTGAGGTAACTCGGGAGGCACGCACTCCAAGCGCCGAGCGGGGGGCCGCCAGCACTGCGCCTGCGCAGGCGTCCTCCGACGACCTGGGGCGCCTGCGCACTGGGCCCAGCGCGCCCTCAAGGACTTACCCAGGAGGCAACACTTGGTTCACGGGCCAACATGGCGAGCAGGCCTGCTGGTAAGTGACTGATGTTCGGTGCGCAGTGCTGCGCTCCCCCTTTTATTTTCTCAGCATCTTGCTTCTCTTCCTCTGCTCTCTCTAATTGGCTAGGTTTGCGGCGTAAGGGAAGGTGGTGGCTCCGCTCCAGCCTAAAGGACCCCTTTGCCCCACCCCCTTGCTCTCCCCAGGCCAGGCTCGCCTAGGGGGTGGGATGTGGACCTGCTGTTGGTAAAGGTGCCCGCGGCGGCTCCGACCAGCCCTGGTGTTCCAGCTGCCTGTGCTCGGCAGCGCTTTCCGCTCGTCCTCTGGAGAGGTCAAGGGCACAAGGAGATAATTAGTAAATGACTTGCAGCCAAAACGCACTGAGTGCTTCCTGTGAGCCAAGCGCTGTCTTGTGCATTAACGCGATACATGGTCCTGCTGGCGGGGCGAGGGGGATATTAGTTTACCTTTTAGATAGATGGCTGAGGCCAAGTGACCGGAGGATACAGGATTGGAAACCTCATTCCATTCTTAGGCGCTTCTCACACTGGGAATTAGAGGTAGCTGAACAAGGGTTACAGCAGATCTTCAAGTTAACCTTATCTGAAACGTCAGCTTGATCTGTAGATTTGGAGACATTTGTATTTTTTTTTGTAGGCACTAAAACAAACACTTATTGAATAGAATGCAGAAATTGACGGAATCCTGAAAACAGAATGTGAACGTCAAATAGAATTTTACCCCCCTTGTTTTTGCCAATCTCTGCCCTCTGGCGGTATAAGTCAGAGTACCTTTTAACAATAATTGTTCCCAAGGTCCGGTCGAGCGGCGCGGTGGTTAAGCGCTGGCTTCCAAAGCCAGCGGCCCCGGTTTGGTCCCACATATGAGAGCCAGTGACACTGCCCTCAAAAAAAAGGAAATTATTATTATTATTAATTATTATTATTATTTAATTATTATTCCCTTTCTCCCTGCCCCCAGCGATTATGAAGCTGTTAGGCAGCATCAGATCTCCAGAAAAATTCATTAATCTAAATGACACTGAGATTTTTGGGATGGGGGAGACCCTTAAGAATTCATTATTTAATTAACTTTACAAATAGTGAAGGCACTTGCTTCGATGCAAGTGTTTGGAAATAGCTAGGCCTGCTCTCAACTCTGTCACTAGCTGGCTTTGATCGTGGATGGGATGACCTCTATAAGCCTTGTTCCGCTTCTGCAAGGGCAGGCATGCTGTACATTAAACCGAGCTAATGTGAGTAAAGCAAATCAGATAGTGCTTGGCACAGACTTAAGTGTTCAATGAATATAATCACCATCACTGGTAGATATATTTACAAATAATTTGCCTTCTACAAGTATGTTTGTAGACCGTTGGCTTTTTGATCCTTGTTTTGCTAGAAGCAATGTTATACATGGTGCTTAATTTCTAAGGATATTTACCAAAGCCTTATAATCTGTGATGTACTAAGGAGTAAGGGCAAGGAGAAGTGTTTGCTTTTTCCTTCCTCGGTAAGGGTCTAGCCGTAGACAAAATTTTAAAGGGAATTTTAAACTTGTTCTACCTCCCCTTCTGTACCACAGCTGTCCTTTAAACATTACACACTATCCTGTTGCCCTTCACAACTACTGGGCTACCCCATCAAGTTCAGTCCTATTCCCTAATGAATTTTAACATTATCTCTTTCTCCCCATCCATTTTCAAATATTTATTCCCTTGGTGAAAAGTTAGCTGCTTGAGAGGAGGCAGATAGGCTTCTTTTTCATAGTAATATTAAATGATTAATGGTATCACAATCCTCCCAGAAATACACATAGATCTAAAGAGGAGAGCCAACAAGTGGAAAAACAGGTAATGCAAAATAAAAATTTTGGAGGATGAGGGGCATGTAGACCTGCCAACCTATCCTGAAATTTCATTTTCTTTTCATACAACTCCACTCCTTTGAAAAGTTTATACTGTTTCCTGTAATCTACTTCTGAAACTATGAATGATGGAGAAGTTCTGAGTTCCTTTCCCAAACCTTACCCTTTAATTCTGATAGTAGTGGGAGGCATAAAGGGATAGCATGCTTGACTTTGAGAAGCTGGAGTGGCAATAATTATACCTGTACATTAGATGTTTGAGCTTACTCTTTTTTTCCATGACTTGCCCAATTTTTAACCTGCTGTCACTTTTGCTCATAGATAAAATATGCAATTTTTATCTACAGTATATAGAGTATATGCTTTTAAAAGAAAATTCCTTCCTATGTTTGCATTGTCTAACAGGGTAGCTATAACAGTACTGGTTGCTTGCCTATCAACATTTTCAGTTTGGATAATAAGTGAATTGTAGCAACTAACAGTTTGACAATATCAGTTGCAGCATCAAGCCGGTGGCTGGAGGGTATTCGAAAATGGTATTACAATGCCGCAGGGTTCAATAAATTGGGTGAGTATCTGTGCTTTCTTCTGTTTTTTCTGTTTTTTCTTTTTTGTTTTTTGCTTTTTCTGAGAATGGGGCTTTTGCAAGAGTTATTGTGTCCATAAAAGTACTTTAACTAATGGTACTTGTATACATTAGAAGATTTTAAAATTAGGTCACATATTACTGTTATGTTAAATCACAACCATTTTCTTTTTATTATTGAGGAGAAGGATGGAATCTCCTCAAATGTTTGAAATAGAAATAATTCTTGTTCTTGAAATTTAACCGGACATGGTTCTTGTTATATACTTGCTCTTCCAACTCCTCCACTTAGTATTTTAAAATTTAAGTTATATGCACTTTTTTAAAGATTTTATTGGGGAATTGGGGGAAGGGAACAGTGTTGGGGAATTGGGGGAGGGACCAGCCAAGTTGTTGTTTTTCAATCTTCGTTGTGGAGGGCACCAGTCACCAACTGGCTTCCCGTCAGCAGCTCGTGGCCTCTAAGCTCAAGGTGCTGTGTTCAATCTCAGTTGCAGGTGGGCATAACCACCATCCCATGCAGGAGTTGAACCAGCAGCCTTGTTGTTAACAGCACACGCTCTATCCTCTGAGTCATACAGGCTGGAGCTCAGCTCAAGGTGCTGAGTTCAGTCTTTTTTTTTTTTTTCTTAAAGATTTTATTGGGGAATTGGTGGAGGGGAACAGCGTTGGGGAATCAGGGAAGGGGAACAGACAAGTTGCCGTCTTCTTGTTCTTCAGTTTAGTTGCGGAGGATGTTGTTTAGTTGCGGAGGATGTTGGTATCGTCATTGCGCTCTTCCCGGATGAGGCAGATCGGTCGCTGGCCTCTGGATGTCGCTCATCGCGGCTATTGGCAGCTCACACTTGGCTGCCAGCCGCTCACGCTGGCTGCGGGCCACTCACTGCAGCCTATGGCAGCCCACTGCAGCAGGGGCTGCAGCCCACACCATCACCGGGGCTCGCACAGCCCAGCTCCAGGTGGAGCTGTTGTTAGCTGTAGAGGGCAGTGTCACTGGCCCTCATGTGGGATCCGAACCAGGGCCGCTGGCATCCCAAAACCAGCGCTTAACCAATGCGCCACTCGGCCGGCCCCTGAGTTCAGTCTTATTTGCTAGTGGGCATAGCCCACCATTGAACAGGCACTCTTGTTGTCACACCAGCTGAGCCATCCTGCCTTCTGCTGGCAGCTTAGCAACAGCTCAGCTAGGACGCAGCGTTCACTGGCCCATGTGGGAATCGAACCGGCGGCCCTGTGCTCAGAGCACGTGCTTCAAGCCAACTCTTAACCAACTGAGCCACTCGGCCAGCCCTAAGTTATATGAACTTTGAAATTAGAGATTCTTCAAATGTTAAAATTGTGTGATATCTTTACAGTCATCTGAAACCTGAACTGTTTTAGAACTTTATTATTTGCCGTGAATTTTATTTTTTGTTACTAAAGCTGATGGAAGCATCATTAAATGTTACTGGTTCCTTAGTATAATATTATATTAAGTTTCTTTAATACCTTGATCTCAGATTTAAAGTGTAAGATAACAGAGATGTGGTTTATTGATGTGTGTTTAAAAACAAGGTAAACATTTTAAATATTTTAAAAATTGTTTTAGATGAAGCGAATTTTGTGGCAGTGGATTTTAAAAAGCTCATACGTTGTTTCCACAGTACCATTTTAGAAATAACCTATTAAAGTAACCCATTATTATGGATGAAATACAGAGTTTCATCATACCTAACTTTTGATATTTCACCCATCTTAAGTTTATAAATCCTAAAGATATTTTACTCATTTTTTAAAAATTCCTGATTTTTGAGATACGTACACTTAGTATAACTCTCTTGTTTTCTATGACAGGGTTAATGCGCGATGACACAATACATGTGACTGAAGATGTAAAAGAAGCCATAAGAAGGCTTCCTGAGAACTTGTATAATGACAGGGTGTTTCGAATTAAGAGAGCGTTGGACCTGACCATGAGGCAGCAGATCTTGCCTAAAGAGCAATGGACAAAGTATGAGGAGGTAGAACAGCTTATTTCTATCTAACAGTGTTGGCTATTAAGGATTGAGTATTACAAACAGAAAGACATCTATTTGCGTAGCACTTCAGAGTTCTTAAAACTGCAAGAAATAAATATCCTTACAACAATATGGTGAGATTAATAGAGCAAATGTTACTTCCATTTTAGAGACAAATGAGACTTAAAGGTGAAGTGACTGTTCCAAAGTTGCTAAGCAAATCTCTAATATAGAGCTCCAGGACTAGAATCCCGGTCTTCTGCCTCCCAGACCATTTTTCTCCCTCTACACTCTGCTTCCTGCTTCGGTGAAAAAACGATGGTGTTCATGTAATCAGCCCATTGAGTGGCCCTCTAGCTCCCAGGAAGGACTCTATGAAGCAAACTCTTGTCCCTTGAACTGCAGTGAAACTAGGCAAAAACTTGTAGTCTCTCATTTTCTTTTCTGTCAGACTTTCCTCTCATAACTTATCAAAGCAATCGATTTATAGGTTTTTACATTTTTGAAAGGCAGACAGTTCTTTGCTAGAGAATATTTTTTCTTAAGTTGGAAATTAATTTTGATGCATTTCTTCTGATGTCTAAGACCTATTGAGTGTGTTTAGGATATATCAGTATATGATGGTAGCATGTGATATTTTTCTTTTATTCGTTCTTTAGGATAAATTCTACCTTGAACCATATCTGAAAGAGGTTATTCGGGAAAAAAAAGAGAGAGAAGAATGGGCGAAGAAATAATCGTGTAATGGAAATATGTGGCTGCAGCTGTCCTCAAAGTATTTTTATGATGTTGTATAAACCTAAATGTACAATTTAGAACTATCTGGGCTGCAAATGTATTACGTTAAATAAATGTCTATTATAATTCTTGTTGGAGTTTTTGAATTCTAAATTCTTTTTTAATTTTTGAATTCTTTTTTAATTTTCTTGTTTATTTTTCAATTATAGTTGGCATTCAATGTTATAGATGTATAGCATAGTGGTTAGACATTTATATAACTTATGAAGTGCTTAAGTCTAGTACCCACCTGACACCATGCATAGTTATTACAGTATTATTGACTATATTCCCTATGCTGTACTCAACATTTATTATGTTGAGGTATGTTCCCTCTTTTTCCACTTTGCTGAGAGTTTTTATTATAAATGGGTGTTGGATTTTGTCAAATGCTTTTTCTGCATCTCAATATGATCATGAGATTTTTATTCTTCATTTTATTTATGTGATGTATCACATTAATTGATTTGCGGGTATTGAACCAACCTTGCTCCCAGCAATAAATCCCTCATGATCATGGTATCTGATCTATAATGTATTGCTGATTTCCATTTGCTGATATTTTTTAGGGTTTTTGCAGCTGTGTTCATCAGGAATATTTACCTATAATTTTCCTTTTTTAGTGATGTCTTTGGCTTTGGAGTCAGGGTAGTGCTGGCCTTGTAAAATGAGCTTGGGAGCTTTCCCTCCTTTTCAGTTTTTTGGAATAGTTTGAGAAGGATACGTGTTCATTCTTTGAATTATCTGGTCCAGGACTGTTATTGGGAGTGTTTTGATTACTGATTCAATTTTGTTAGTAACTGTCAGTCTGTTCACATTTTCTGTTTCTTTTTGTTACAATTTTGGAAAATTGTATGTTTCTAGGAATTTATCCATTTATTCCAGATTGTCCAATATGTTGGCATATAATTATAGTATTTTCTTATAATCCTTTGTATTTTTGAGTTGTCACTTCTCTTTCACTTCTGATTTTATTTGGGCCCTCTTTCTGTTTTTCTTTGTTTTTTAAAAAAAGTTTTATCAGGGAACTGGGGGAGGGGAACAGACAAGTTGCTGTCCTTTTTTTTTTTTTTTTTTTTTTTTGAGGGCAGTGTCACTGGCCCTTATATATGGGACCCAAACTGGGGCCACGGGTTTCCTAAGCCAGCGCTTAACCACCACGCCACTTGGCCAGCCCAAGTTGCTGTCCTTTTTGTTCTTCAGTCTAGTGGAGGACATCACTGCACTGGCCCATGTTGGTATTATGATTGCGCTCTTCCAGGTGAGGCAGTCGTTTGCTGGCCATTAGACAGCCGCTCACGACGGTTCACAGCAGCTGACGAAAGCGCACACCAGCTGCCAGCCAGCCCCACTGCAGCCTACGCCAATGCCAGCGACACAGCAGCGCAGCTCCAGGTTGAGCTGTTGTTCACCATCTTAGCTGTAGAGGGCGCAGCGTCACTGCCCAACATGTGGGTTCCAAACCTGGACCCTGCTGCTCAGACCTGGCGTCCCAAGCCAACTCTTTACTAACGCACCACTCGGCCGGCCCTCTTTTGGTTTTTCTTGATGAGTCTGGTTAAAGTGTATCAATTTTGTTTTGTTTAGTTTTTCAAAGAACCAGCTCTTGGTTTTTCCCTAATTTTTTGTATTGTTTTCTTTGACTTTCCATTATTTCTGTTCTGATCTTTGTTATTTCTTTCCTTCTCCTCACATTGCGTTTTGCCCTTTTTCTAGTTCCTTTAAGTGTAATGTTAGATTGTTTGAGACTTTTCATATTTCTTGAAGTAAGCTTGTATTGGTATGAATTTCTGTTTTAAACTTTGGGTCATTGTGTCTTCATTATCATTTGTCTTAAGGTATCTTGATTTCTTCTTTGATCAGGTGGTTAACCCACTCATTGTTTAGTAGCATGTTATTCTCCATGTATGCTTTTGTTTTTCAGTTTTCTTCTAATTGATTTTTAGTTTTATACCATTGTGATCAGAAAAGATGCTTGATATGATTTCAGTCTTTTTAAATTATTGAGACTTATTTTGTGGCCTAACGTGGTCTATACTGAAAATGTGTGCTTGATTGTTTGTTTGTTTTGTTGTTTTTGTTTTTTTGAGGGCAGTGTCACTGGCCCTCATATGTGGGACCGAACCGGGGCCACTGGCTTCCCAGGCCAGCGCTTAACCACCGCGCCACTCGGCTGGCCCTAAAAAATGTGTGCTTGAAAAGAATGTATATTCTGCTTTGGGATGAAATGTTCTAAAAATATTAATTAAATCTAATCTAATGTGTCATTTAAAGCTGCTGTTACCTTGTTGATTTTTCTGTACGGAAGATCTATCCATTGATGTTAATGAGGTGGTCAAGTCCCCTACTATGATTGTATTATTGTGGATCTCTCTTTTATGGTCATCAGTATTTGCTTTACATATTTAGGTTCTCCTGCATTGGGTGTATAAATGTTTACAAGGGTTATATCCTTGTTGGATTGATCCCTTTATCATTATGTAATGTCCTTTGTCTCTTTATTTTAGCTTTGGTTTAAAGTACTTTAATGTAAGTATTGCTACTCCAGCTTCTTTTTTCATTTCTATATGCATAAAATATCTTTTTGTCCATCCTTTTATTTTCAGCCTGTGTGTGTCTTGATCTGAAGTGGGTCTCTTGTAGGCAACATATGTATGCATCTTGTTTTCTTATTCAGCCATCCTGTGTCTTTTGATTAGAGCACTTCATCCATTAACGTGTAATTATTGACAGATATGTAGTTATTTCCATTTTATTATGCATAGTTTTTATCTCTTTTTTCTTAAAGAAATCCCTTTAACATTTATATTACTGGTTTGGTGGTGGTGAACTCCTTTAGCTTTTTCTTGTCTGGGAAGCTCTTTGTCCTTTGATTCTAAATCAAAGTCCCTCTGACATTTCTTGTACAACTGGTTTGATGTTGATGAACTCCTTCAGTTTTTTCTTGTCTGGGAAACTCTTTTATTTGTCCTTTAATTCTAAATGATAACTTTGCTGGTAGAGTAGGCTTGGTTGTAGGGCCTTGCATTTCATCACTTCGAATATTTTGTGCCATTCCCTTCTGGCCTGCAAAGTTTCTGTTGAACAAAGAGCTGCCAATCTTATAGGAACCCCTTTGTAGGTAAGTAACTGCCTTTCTCTCGCTGCTTTTAAGATTCTCTCTTTGCTGTTTTAATTATGATGTGTCTTGGTGTGGATCTGTTCAGATTCATCTTGTTTGGGACTCTGCACTTCCTTGTGTGTCTATTTACTTTGCCAGGTTACAGAGGTTTTCCATCATTATTTCTTCAAATAAGTTTTCATTCCCTTGCCCTCTTTCCTTCTGGTACCCCAATAATGTGAATGTTGGTACACTTGATGTCCTAGATGTCCCTTAAACTTTCCTATTTTTATTTTTTTTTATTTTTTTTTTGCTGTTCCAATTGGGTGTTTTCTGCTACCTTGTCTTCCAAATTGCTGATTCATGCTCTCCTTCATTTAACCTGCCATTGATTCCATCTAATGTATTCATTTCAATTATTGTATTCTCTTCTTACTGGTTCTTTTGTTTTCTATCCATGTAATTTCTCACTGAGTTCATCTTTTCTGCCCCTAAGTTCATTAAGCATCTGTATAATCAGTGTTTTGCACTTTGCATCTGGTAGATTGCTTGTCTCCATTTCTTTTTGTTCTTTTTCTGGAGCTTTGCCCTATTTCATTTGGGACATGTTTCTTTGTCTCCTCATTTTGGCTACCTCCCTGTTAGTTTCTACATATCTGCTATGTCTCACAGTCCTGGCAGGGTGGCCTTATGTGGGGTATCCTGTGAGGCACAGTGGCACAGTCTCACTGGTTATGTGAGCTGGGTAATCCACGGATGTCCCTTGTGTGGGTTGTGTGTGCCCTACTGTTATAGATGACCCTGGATTGCTGTTGGCATGTCAGTGGATGGGATTGACCCTCAGGGTGACTGGCTGTGAGAACTGGTCATGACTATTGTGGAAAAGCTATTGTATAGGGGCTGACCCCACAGAGTGGGACTTGCTATAGTGGGATTCTGGTGCCTGATGAGTCCTCCTTTTGGTGTGTCATTTGTGTCGCTAATAGCGTGGTGCTCTGGTGTGGTCTGAAGCCAGCCACTGGGTGTGTTGCTTCTGGGGCTTTGGGAGGGGTTCTCATGCAGACCAAATTCAGCTGTTGCCTGTGCTGTGCTCAGGGCCACCTAGTAGGATCTACCAAGTAATCTGTGGTTGGTAGCTCCTGTGCTGGGTTTGCAGGCACCTGGGAAAGGCCAGCTGCCACTAGTGTTGGGCTTTGAGCCACTTAGCAAGAGGTATGGGGCACACCGCTGCTTGTTCAGGGTTTGTGGAGATTTTAAGGAAGCCTGCAGCATTGGCTGAAGCTAGCCACTTCTGAAGGAGGTTTCGGTCTGTGTGCAAGTTTGGGGGTGGTTCTCGGAATCACCAGGGTGAGGCAAGCAGTGTTAACCTGTTTGATGGAAACTCAGGTTTGGCGCCAGCATGCACCTGCCACCTGTGTAGAGTGAGAATTCAATAAAGGAACGATGGCACCTGCCAGCACTTCGGTCCTAGCCTGAGCTGCACCTCTTGCCCTTGCCTTGAAGCCAGACAATTGAGTTTCTTCCCACATGTCCCTGGTGCTTTTACAGCTACTGCCCCCATGCTGGAGTTCAGAGCAAGTGAGTTCATCGGTGATTAAGTCCATATGTCGGCCCTTTAAGAGGAAAGCCTGGGATTCCAGCTGCCCTCACTTGGACAGACTCCTAGCTGATTTTCACAGCCAGGTGTTGTGGGGACTCCTCTTCCCTGCACTGGTGGTTTGTAACCAGGAGCCCAGTGTGGGGCTGGGACCTTTCCTCAGGGAGAACCTCCACAGGCAAGTATCCCTCCAGATTCGTAACTACCACACATGGGTATGGGACCAGTCCATTTCAAGTCTGCTCCTCTTACCAGTCTCAGTGTGGCTTCTTTATATCTTTAGTTTTAGGAGTTCTGTTTAGCTAGTCTCTGGGTGGTTCTCAGGAGTGGTCCTATAATTTAGTTGTAATTTTAATGTGGTTTGGGAGGAGACAAGCAGAGCATTTAGCTACTCTGCCATCTTCACAGAAGTGAATCCTAAACTTTATTCATAAGTAACTACTGAATTTACTTATCTGTTCAATTCTTTCGAAACTTAGTAAGATATTTTTCAGATAGTATTTAACTGCCTACTGATGCTTAGAGAAGCCACTTTAATCAATTTTCTCCACTGACTAGATAACTTCTTAATTTGCTGAAGGTATGTCATTCTTCCAAGTTGAATAGTCGCCTTTATATTGCTTTTGTAGATTAGGAAGATACTTAGAAGCCCCATTAGGGGCTAACCTGTAGGGATGGAATGGAGCAAGAAACAAGCACTGGTGACTTCATTTTATCTGAAGCAAACACAGGACTGGCTCTCAGACTTCAAAAGTTAATGAAAGGAGAGAGGATTCACCCCCTTAGTTTGCTAGGATCCGGAAACAATCCTCTTCAACGATTGTTCTCCAAACATTGTTTTCATCCTGTCTTTTAAAAATCATGTATACAGCCCTGTGTAGTAGAAAATGAAACAAAAAAATTGGCATTAGAAAAATAGGCAAAAATATAAAGACAAATTAAACTTTCTCCCATATCCCAGTGACTTCTCCATTTTGGAAACGATTGTTATAAAGTATATTGTAAGATTTGGATGCTAATAATAGTTAAAAGTTTTAAGATTATAGGCTAATTTTTTGAAATATAAGTTAGAACCATTTGGTAACGACATCATTCCCATCCCTAAGTTATAAAATGTTTATTTGATAGAAGAAAGAACATGGAACCACAATGAGTGGGGAAGGAAGTGTTTCATAAGCCACTATTGTGTGTGGTGGGAATGTCTGGGATCTTCCCTCAATTAACAAAACAATAGAGTGTGAAAAACAAATTTTGTGTTATAGTTAAAATTTCAAAAGCAATAAAAAGTGTGTGCACATTTTGTATGTATTTTTTCACAAAATTAGATTTCATGTTGATACACATTTATGTTTGACTTTGGCAACATGGACATACTGTCTTAAAATTTTGCTAAAATATTAGAAAGCTTCATTAAATTTCCTAAGAGCCTCCCTTTTCTGATGTTCAGATTATTTTCTGAAACACCTATTCTGAAATCATTCATGTCTTTTTTGTTTTTTTGATCTGGTCTGAATTGCCTAGATTCTCATTTGATGAAGGTTTTGGTCATGGTAAAAGCAGTTCTTTAACGTCTAATATTTTGTAAGATTTGTGATTTGACTTGGTAATCAGTTTTAATTTTATTGTTGCAGCAGTATTACAATTCACAAACTGATAAATAATGTTGGTAGATGCTAATGTTAAGGGACATTTTAATGATGGACTACTTGTAAAAGAGTCAATTGATTAGTAAATATTTGTGTCAAGATGCTTCCCTATTAGACTTACTAACAGATAAGTTTCCAGACAACCAAGCACTGCCCAGTATTTCAGTTTCTTTCCTTTGTTAGAATTTTTCAAATAAATTTGAAACTCATGCATTGCTGATTGGTGTTATATTTATATAACCCATTTGGCTCATCATCCTGTAGACAGAATAATAGAGTGATTCAGAGCCAATCCTAGGTTAGACTGCCCAGATCTGAATCCTTTCATTTATTGGGTAACTTTAGGGATATGATTTAACTTCTCTGTGCCTCAGTTTCCTCAGCTCTAAAATGAAGCTAATGAGAGAACCTACTGTACAGGGTTGTTTTGAAAATTAACTGACTGCATTACATATTAAGCACCTAGAACAGTTCCTGGCACACAATAAGCACTATTCTAACTTGCTAAAAGGTTCAGCAATAAGAATGAAAACTAGGCCAAAGCCCAACGTTTCTATAGCCATAATCTATATTCTAAACAGGACGGTGTTTCTTAACAGACTATGTATGGCTTTGAAAATAACCGAATTACGTATTTATAATTTAAAAGCTAGATGAACATAAAAACCATACTAACCAAATACTTGACAGCCTTGTGGGTGGAGTACAAATGAATAGGTTTAACTATTTGGGTGACAAATTTTAGAAACTACAGTTTCAGAGGTGAATATAGTTAAAAGGTGCATGAGACATAACTCAAGGAAATATAGGGGGAAAGTCCTTTTATTAGAATAAGTTACAAAATTCTGCCACTAGGTGGCAATGCACTACAACTTTACAACTTAAAGGTACACCGCAGGGCTCTGAAAGATTTATCCATTCTGTACCCCCACCAACTCCCTCCCCTTCATTTTTCAAGATGACAACACCTTTGAAGTTTATGGCCATCAGGAGAATTTACTACTAAGCTATATACTGATGTAATGAAATCTAATATATGCTGTTCAATGAATTATGAGATGTTATTTAGTTTCAGGATTTTATTACTTCAATCAGTTATGACCATATTTTCTTTTTTATGATTGCTCACTCTTTAAACATACCAGATGACTATATAAGGAACACATAATAAAGTCTATAGATGTTAAAATATAAATGTTTTAAGTTATTTGCCATAATTTGTTTTAATTCTGGTTATACTGGTGTTCATATTAAAAGCCATAGCATGTTAGAATTTGAGATCTCAGATCGGATGATGCCTCTGAATTATATTTTGCTAAGGAATTTCATTGTATGGATTAACAATTGAGCAGGGAAGAAAAACTGAAATTACAAGGAAGTTAATTTTTAGCATAGATCTAGAAAGCCTGTTAATATTTGAGTGGCTTATATATTATGACAAACTATTTAAATTGTTATTCTGGATTCTGACTATATCTTTCCTACAGTTGAAAGAATGTATTACTTGTTTAACTTTGTATTTTAATACATTTGCTTATTTTTGCATAAATGCCAAAAATGTAATTTCAAAATAAATCTCTGAAGCTTCTGGTAATATTATTCAACTGAATCATTGTTCTGTTAGTATTCTAACTATTTTAAAGAAAATTTTTTACATACATATGAAAATTGTATTTACAAGCCAAATCCCCAAAAGATAATTATTTATTTTACAAGAGTCAGTTTATAATTCCTTTCTTATGCATGCATTTAAAATGTGGTTTGCCAGTAAACTGGAAACTCATATGTGATGCCAATGTTAGGCAAATCATTAGCCTTTATAGATTGGGACTCCTCAGCTATAAAATGAAGGGGTTTGACTGCAAAGTCCTTAAGATACATTTCAACACCAGAACATTCTGGGTCTGTAATTTAATTTATGTACTTTATTGTTAGGATGAACTAATACTGATGGAGTATCAGCTTTGTACCAGGCACTGCTCATATCGTATGGAAGAAGAACTTGGGCTTAAAAGGGTCATTTTACCCTTATTTGTATTTGTGTGTGTGTGTGTGCTTTTTATGTGCCATGCTAGGTGGAAGGTAGGTGTAGGACATGGTTTCTCAACTTTGGCACTATTGCCATTTGAGGCTAACTAACTCTTTGTTGTATGGGCTTTCCTGTATGGTAGGATTTGTAGCAGCATCCCTGGTTTCTTCCAAGTTGTGACAAACAAAAATGTCTCCAGACATTCCAAATGTACCCTGGGGGACAGAATTGCTCTCCAGCTGAAAGCCTAGTATAGGGGATATTAAGAGAGAAACCAAGATGGTGGAGACAGATATGCAAATATATAGATATAGATATGTAAATATATATATATACAAATAAATATAAATTATCTATTAAAAAATATGCACCAGGTGTTATGGAAACATGGAAAAGGGAAACTAACTCAACCTGGAAGGTGATCAGAGAAGACCCTCTGACAAATCAGCTGATTCCACAAGAGTAAGCAAAGTCATCCAGACCAAAAAGGTGGCAAAGGACTTTACAAGAAGAGGAAAATAACAGGAAATGCTCAAAGGCACGGAAGTTCAGGTGTAAGCCTAGGGAAGAACATGCAGTTGCAAGTTGATGGAGTGGCAAATGTCATCTGGGAGACGTGGGAGATGAAACTTGGAAGGTATATGCCATATTGAGATGTTTGGACTTTGTGAGCAGGAAAGTGTTTGGATAAATTCTGGGAAGTGAAAATTCCCTGAATTTTCAATTTGGGTTAAGGGGAATTAATTTTAAAATTTCTCAATAGGCAATTTGCTTTTCAAAACTTTGTAATAATTTTTGCTCTAAGGCATTCATGAGGGCTCTTTTCTTTACACCCCTGCCTACACTGAGTGCTCTCATTAAGGACAATCTTTGTGAATTTGGTTGGAGAGTTTCTTGTTTAAATTTGCGTTTCTTGGATTGAGTAGTTAAACATTTTTCTATATGCTGTTGTCAAGTTGTTTTCCCTCCTAATCAATCTTGTTCATGTCCTTTGCCCATGCATCTATTTTTATTTTCATAGCTTTTTCTTTATTTTTTTAGTTTCTTCTTGGTGCCCCCCCCTCCAAATTTGGGTCAGTTCTTATCTATTTGAGACCTTTATATATTTAGACAGTACTCCTTTTACTTAAAGTTGCTGAAATGATATTTTCTTATTTCACAGTTTGAAATTTGTTTTGGTTGTTTTTCGGTGCCTTTTCAACTTTGTTCGTGGTGGTTTTTGTCAAATGGAAGTTTCCAGTTTTTATGTAGTACAATCTATCAGTCTTCTCCTCTGTGGTTTTGCATTTAAGGGCACGCTTTGAGAGTTCTCCCTTTACTCCAAGGTTATATAAATATCCAGCAAGGTTTTCATTCAGTACTTTTAGCTATAAGAACTAAAACCATAAATCTTTATTCCCTATGGACTTTAGGTATACGGTGTGAGCAGAATACATTTTTGAGAGATACTAAAGGGTCCAATTGGCAAGGCTAGATGATCAATGACATGTGGATGGGGTAGGGGTCAGAGTATAGAGGGAAGCGTGGAAGGGATCCACCAATGGGGTTCTTTTAAGGGGGATGCAGGCTGTTAATCAGCTCCTTTTGTGGGCTTGTCATTCTGTAAGATCGTTCGCTGTGCTGGATATTCCAGAACCACTTTCTACAGTTCACCTTGCTCTGCACCCCTGGACCCTGACCTGTATGAATTGAATCAATAGACAGCCTTGCCCTCTGGCTTCTGGCTTGGGCTTGGCCAATGGGAAGTCACTTGCAGGAGAGGACAGACAAGAAGAGAGAGATGGTGGTATTTATTTTGCAGCCTACCCCACGCAGGACCATAGGTTGGCCATGGCTTTGTTCCTCTGCAGACAGCCACTCTTTTGTCAGGCAATCCCTCTCAGCATTCCTACAGCTCTTTCTGCCCACTCCCACCCCTGTTGGTTCCCCTTAACCCTGCCTGCCCTTTGTTAAGAGTCTCTTCATTGGACCTTTCTGTTGCCTGATTGGCTCCTACCAGGACCTGACTCACACAGACAGAGCTAGTTACCCCCAACAGTAGTTGTGTTTTCCCATGGGAGCACCAGGTGATGCCACTGGGAACTAGTTTGTAGTCTGTCCCCAGGAAACCTTACAAGCTTGATTCTTTGAGGTTGGTCAACTCATGGCCCAGAGTCAGCTTTCAAGAGACCACATTAGTTCCTGTCAAAGAGAATGGCCTTCCAAAGCCCGTTTCCTACCACCTCCACCTCTCTGCCTTTTCATCTGATGAATCTGCTTCCAATCAGAGACTTACTCTCTACACAATTTAATTCAGGGAAATGCCAGTGCCAAAAAGATGCTGTATGACAGAAAACAGAAGGTTCACCCATCCTGACATACTGCTGTGTTATCTTTCTGGGCAAGCTCTTTCCTCTTATTTAACCCCCTGTTTTCCAAATACACTGCAAAATTTTACCTCTAACATTTGTCCTTCCTGTTTCCTATCTCTTGTGGTGCCACTAGCAACCTTATCATTTT
Source organism: Aselliscus stoliczkanus (assembly GCA_033961575.1). Taxonomy (NCBI): domain Eukaryota; kingdom Metazoa; phylum Chordata; class Mammalia; order Chiroptera; family Hipposideridae; genus Aselliscus; species Aselliscus stoliczkanus. The sequence goes on from CM066731.1 coordinate 35,689,535, forward strand.
CTCCACTTGCCCAAGTTCTAGCTTTATTTTAAGATGAAAATAAAATCCTACCTACTCAGAGAAGCTCTTGATACCCAGACACTTGACATTTCCATTTTCTTTGAATTTCTGAAGCACTTACTGCTTCAACCTAACATTTGTTAATTAGCAATAGCTAACACTATTTACCTAGTGTTCACTAAATGCCAATTGTGGTCCTGTTAAAAGACCTACAACTCTTTCTCCCCACTTAAAAAATATTCCTTAAAAAATATTCTCGGCCTACTGGGTGACACAGTTGGTTAAGAGCATGAGCTCTAAGCAATAGGGTCGCTGGTTTGATTCCCACATGGGCCAGTGAGCTGCGCTGCCGCTGAACTGCCAACTGGCAGCTGGATGGCTCAGCTGGTGAGAGCACATGCTCTTAACAACAAGGTTGCTGGTTTAACTCCCAAATGGGATGGTGGGCTGCACCCCACTGCCCCCAACCCCACAACTAGATTGAAAGTGGCAACCGGACTTGGAGCTTAGCTTGTGCCCTCCACAGCTAAGATTGAAGGATAACAACTTGACTTGGAGCTGATGGGTCCTGGAAAAACACAATGTTCCCCTTCCCTAATTTCCCAACACGGTTCCCTTCCCCAATTCCCCAAGAAAATCTTTAAAATATATATATTCTCTAAGGTGGGTATGATTAGACACTTTTTTTTTTAAAGATTTTCTTGGGGAATTGGGGGAGGGGAACAGCGTTGGGGAATCTGGGAAGGGGAACAGACAAGTCGCTGTCCTTTTGTTCTTCAGTCTAGTTGCGGAGGACGTCGCTTCACTGGCCCATGTTGGTATCGTCATTGCGCTCTTCCCGGATGAGGCAGATCAGTCACCAGCCTCTGGATGGTCACTCACCGAGGCTATTGGCAGCTCGCGCTCGCTGCCAGCCACTCACGCTGGCTGCTGGCCACTCACTGTAGCCTATGGCAGCCCACTGCAGCAGGGGCTGCAACCATCTCCGGGGCTTGCACAGCCCAGCTCCAGGTGGAGCTGTTGTTAGCTGTAGAGGGCAGTGTCACTGGCCCTCATATGTGGGATCCGAACCAGGGCCGCTGGCATCCCAAAACCAGCTCTTAACCAACGTGCCACTCAGCTGGCCCTAGATACGTTTTTTTTTAATGGAGATGGGGATAGTGCAAACCTTGGGGCCGGAAAAGCAGACACAGCACCACCACCCCCGCCACTTCCCCCAACACACACACCATGGAGGGCATTTAGGCCAGGGCAAAGGGTTTAGGTTTTACATAAATGCAACTGGAAGACTTGGAGTGTTTTAAGTAGAGCAATGAACTATGATTTTAAAGGAAGTAGTATGTATAAAAACTCTCATTCTTTTTAAGGAAAGCATAACCCTCCAGACTATGGATATTTCATAATTTATTCAACCACTTTCCTGTTGATTGACATTTGGATTGCTTCCAGTAAGACACTATAACAAATAGAGCCGCAGTGAAAAATCCTTGTGCACTTGTGCTTTTGCATTTTTGTAGGACAGAATCCAAAGGCTTAAGGAATTTAGAGAGGAACATAGTTTGTGGGGAGGAGAGAAAATCCTTTAAAACTCCCTGTCATTAAGAGAGATATCTCTTAAACCAAGTGTCTCAGATGCGTGTTCCACACCAGCCTGGATAAAGCCAGGTTTAGCAGACCATCAAGATTTTGCAACCAGCCACTGGAGTGTCCTACAATAACACTGAAGTGTGAGAAACATGGACACACCCAGGGTTATTGAAACGGACATTTCATTTCCCCTTAGGTTTCAATAATATCATAAATTGATTACATTTGCTTTGCTTTCAGTTCTGTCCAAGTGATTTAGCTAACATATTGTGTGTTTAATATTTTATATTCACATAAAAGTCAGCTTTTAAAAATCCTGTCATAAATCAGAATGGAATTTTTCCTTTAGATAGATAAGTATAATATTTTTAAAAACTTTTATTGTCTAAAGAAAAGGAACCTAATATGAATGTTTCTCCATTTATTCAAAATGGTTATTTTTTTTAATTCTTAAGGCATTTCTACCTTTTTTGCACATTTGTGTACAAATAAGTTTAAATTAGTTGTTTTCAACTAATATTTATTCATCTATTGTGCTAGGTTCTAGGGTCCAGATATGAGTCACATTCATTCATTGCCCTTATTGAGTTTGCAGTCTGGAGGAGAACTAGCTTAGTAAGTGAGCCCCAGGGCTTAGTAAGCCCCGGGTGAGCAGGGCTTCTTCATGGAAAGCAGGAGATGGTGCAGAAACATGGAGGATAGGACCCAACCAACACTGGGGTGAGGGCTGGAGGTGGGTGACATTCAGTTGGTGGTAAACAACAGAAATAGATTGTGACTAAATTAGCAGACATTTGTATGGGGAGAATATCATAGAATCAATGGAAGGTATATTAGCTTCCTATAGTTGCTGTACAAATCACCACACACAGCTTAAACCAACAAGGGTCAGACATCTGTAATAAGTCTCATGGAGCTAAAATCAAAGTATCCTCATGGCTAGTTTCTTCTGAAGGCTCTGGGGTAGAATCTGTTCCTTTATTCTTCCAGCTTCTAGAAACTGTCAGCATCACCCCAATCTCTGCTGCCATCAGCACATGGCCTTCTCTTCTCTTTGACCCTCCTGCCTCCCTCTTTTAAGAACCCTTGTGATTATATTAGGTCTGCCCAAATAATCCAGGATAATCTCCCCATCTCAAGATCCTTAACTGAGTCACATCTGCAAAGTTCCTTTTGCCATGGAAGGTAGTATATTCACAGGTGCCAAAGATTAAGACAAGGACATCTTTGGGATAAGATGCTGTTGTTCAGCCTACCACATAAGGCAAGAGAGAAGGCTCCAGAAGGTCATAAAGAGATTCAAGTACACACAGAGAGGTCCTGTCCCAGGACCAGGCTGAAGCACTGCACTGGCCACTGCAGCTGCCAGACCTTCTTGCCACTCTGAGGAATTTCTCAGCTATCCCTACACTTGTGTGGTCCCCACAAGACAAAATCTTGAGTTGGAATATCCAGTCAGTGGTGCCCAGCTAAGGTAACCCCCTCTGACTGCCAGGAGAAGGCGTATCACCCCTGAAGCTCTGGTAACAGGAAGCAGGGGTTTGCCTTCCTCCAGGACACACACAGTGTAGAGATTCCCTCCGTTCATCTGCCAGGGGCATGTCCAGATGCCGGGGTTATGATGTGGATGCACTAACACATCTACACGGCAGGAAGCAACCAATCCTCAGGGTCATCATGCTAAAGGAGGAGACGCCTGGGCTGAGACCTGAAGAAGGCTGTTAGAGGAACTCGGGCATGTCTTCTGTTCTTCTTCGGCTTATTTAAGGACACTTGGGTCTTTTATGAGTCTGTCATTTTTCAAAAGAACTTCACTAATAAAAGGAGCCTGGAAAGAAATCAAGCACACACAGTATATTTAAAAACCATACAAACAAAAAACTAGTGTCACTCACACTTTAATACACTCCTGGTAGGTATGCAAATTGATAAGATCTTTCTCAAAAGCTGTAGATGTGGAGTTTTTAGAAAGACAAACCACTTGACCCAGTAATTCTGCATCTCAGAATGGGAATAAAAGAAATAGACAAAAACAAACAGATTTACATCCATGAATGTTTATTCCAGCATTGTTTACAGTAGCAAACATAGATCATATAACTGCACAACAATAAGAGGATGGCAGATGGCATATTATCACCATTATAAAAGCCATATATATATGCATAGAGGAAAAGACAACAGTAATTTTCCATAAATTTTCAGAGGTTTAGGCCATAAATCCTCTGCAATCTATCCTAAGGGGACTAGATTGACTCTCTGGACTAAAAGGGCTAATGGGATTAGAGATCATTTTACCATTTTTATATGTGCTTTTCCATATTTTCATTGAATTGTTCTTATAGTCAGAACATTAAAACATATTGCCATTTAAAAAAAAATTAAGTTGTGACATTAGGAGAAAAGGAAAAGGAAAAACAGGTATGCAGTACAAATTTTCTTAGCCAGGGGTGTACCTTAGAACCACCTGGGGTGCTTTTTCTGTAGTACACATACCCAGAACCCCCCTTCCCCCAAGAGGCTCTGACTCAGTATGCAAAAAAAAAAAAAAACCCCAAAAAACAAAAACCTACTGGTGCCTCATTGATATAGCATGTATTTCCCATATGAAGAAACCAACTCCAAACGTCCCTCAATGCCAACACCTTATCTCTCTATCTCTCTTCATTTCTTCATCAAGTGAAATATTTAATGATTCTTCAGTTCTCCCTTCTTCATTTCTTTACCTCTCTATTACTTCTTAATAGCATGCATTTTACCTGAAAGCACTATTTTCTTAACATACATCTTGGAAATCTCTCACCCTTTAATCTATATTGTATCATTGCTGTCATCTATAAGGTATTTTGTTGGGGTTTTTTTGTTGTTGTTTTTTTAGCTGAGTCATCCTGCCACCTGTTGGCAGCTCTACGGCAACTCAGCTCGGACTGGCATTGAACCGCCGTTGCTCAGAGCTCAGCTTGCACTCTTGAGTGAGCTCTTAACCAACTGAGCCACTCGGCCGGCCCTATAAGGTATTTTGGATTGAACTTGCTGGCAGACCTCTCCAGTATAGCAAGCTATTGTTGCTTTCCTGCCATTTAAACAGGGTTAAATACTCAACTACCAAAAAGTTGCTTTCATAGTCCTTCTTTGGAAGTCTGGGAGCAGTTTGTCCACAGCAGAAAGAAGTCCTAAATTGCCCTCCAGAGCAAAGGTCAGATCTTAATACCCTTAAATTGGAAAATGGTAAGACTCAGTTACTTAACTTGGTGAGTAAAATGTGGTATAAAAGCAACATATTCAGATGCTTTTTCTCAAGGAGAGAGCTTCCTACTAGGAATGAGAAGCCAAAGAACATGCTGAACCATTGGCTGGAACTTGTCTCTGGGGTTAGAGAGAATGCCTTATGTCTTTACCTTACTCAAATATTTACAGCATAAATGGGTGAGCCAAAAGAAGGAACAGTCATTTTTGGGCAACGGTTCATTTTTCTTTTTTCTCCCCAATTGCTTTTCTTTCCAATCCACATTGAAATTTCTGTAAGAAATTAAGATTTTTTGGTTAACTAGCTCAAGTACTGAGACCTAAAAACATAGCTTAGCTCACTGACCTATATTTTACTCTTTTAACTGTTGAGAATGTTATCTGAAGATCAGGAAAAGTAAGAAAACTGATTTGCCAATGAACAACTGTTTTATATTATCACTTGATTAACCTAACAAAGTAAAATACCAGCATTAGACCTTAACACTTCAGGAACTCGGGGCTTGACTGAATTTATAACTTCAATTCCATAACTTCATCATTCCTAGGAGAAAAGGGTTTGTGGACTTTAGCTCAGAGATACAAGATAGGGGTTGGAGAGTAGAGGGATTGATGAAGGCAGCTGTTTAAATATCTGAAGAGATTCTTCCATTGGACAAAAAGTCTGTTTAAGTGCCTAGATTGTGCCTGAGTTAAACAAAAATAGAGATATGGTATTTATGATTTTCTTTCTGATAATTTGGAAAATTTTTAAGTTAATCTCAACTCAATGTTATCCTTATTCTGGAATGTTTACTTCCTTTCAACTATGAAAATATTGGAAGTGACTATAAATTGTAGCATCTCTACTGTGAGTCAACAGAGGTAGCTTAGTCTAGTCAAAATCTGGAAACACTGTGTGATGTTTGGACACACTGAAAGTTTCAGGAAGAGGAAAAGGGCAAACCTTGATTACACGGAAGAATGGGATAGTCTGAGTAATGGAATTCAACCATTCTAGCTGAGTACTTCTATGTTCCAGGCAATGGAACATTGGGCATACTGTGGTGAAAAAAACACATAAGCTGCCTGCCCTAGTCACACAGTGGCATTAAATAAGCTTTTGCGAACAGTGAAGGAATTAATTAAACTTTCTGGTTGTGTGAGGGCTGAGTAGAGGTGCTCACCAGAGGCTGAGCACTCTGTGAGCTTGGTCCAGGCCTTCACAGTCTCAGTCTCTCTCTCTCTCTCTCTCTCTCTCTCTCTCTCTCTCTCTCTCTCTCTCTCTCTCTCTCTCACTGTTGAAGCCTTATAGAATGGCATCTGCTATGGACTGAATGTTTCTGTCCTCCCCAAATTCATCTGTTGAAGCCCTAATCCCCAATGTGATGGTTTGGAGATAGGACTTTTGGAAGGTAATTAAGTCATAAGGGTGGAGCCATCATGATAGGATTAGTGCCCTTAGAACAGATATGAGAGAACTTGCTTTCTCTCTCTCTGCTCTCTACTATGTGAAGATACAAGAAGATGACCATCTACAAACCAGGAAGTAGGCTCTCACCAGACACCAACCTGCTGGTGCCTTCATCTTGGACATCCAAGCCTCCTGAACTGTGAGAAACAAATGTTTGTTGTTTGAGGCACAAAGTCTGTGGTATTCTGTTATAACAGCCTGGACTGACTAAGACATTTAATAGATCTTTTGTTTGTGTTGTGATAATCAAGCTGTTTATTTCCTAGTCCACAAATTGAACCCAAGCTACAAACTTCTGGTAGGTCACTGGATGGAAATGGATATTTCTCATAGTTCAAGAGTCTGGGAAGTCCAAGGATCAATGAATGAGAAGATCAGTGTCTTGTGAGGGCCTAGCTGTCTGGTTTATAGATGGCTGTCTTCTTGTATCATCATCACATGGAGGAGAGCAGAGAGAGGGGAAGCAAGCCCTCTCATGCCTCTTCTTATAAGAGCACTAATCCCATTATGCATATATGATGTCCAGCATCTGCACCCCATTCTCATCCACATTTAAATGTAGTTTGCTAACTTTGCATTCTCTCCCATCAGGATGAGCATCCACCATCAACAATGCAATGGTAAGTCACATCTTTGGCCTCTCCAATGTGTTGGTTGACATGCTGGCATGTAGGGTGCCCTATGCCTGGCTCAGCACAGTGAAACCTGAATTCTTGGCAGCACCTGGCCCAACTGCTGCTGCCCTCTCCTTGTGTGGTCGTCTCTGCTCTTCCAGGTTGCCCCCATTTACTGCCCTTCACCCATGGGAATAAGTGTGGGGAAGAAGTGTTACTCAGGCCACTTGGTTATGATTGGTCACATACCTTTACTTAGGGGACAGGCCACATCTATGTGGAAGTGGTTAAGACCATGGGTTCTGAAGTCAGACTGCCTAGGTTCAAATCTCAGCCCTGCCATTTACTAGCTGTGTAACCTTAGACCAATTATTTAGCATCTCTGTGCACCTATCCCTTCATTTATATGAAATGGGGATGATGATATTGCTTATTTCAGAAGATTGTATGATTAAGTGGAGGAGCACATAGAACAGTGCATGAAACTAAGTGAGCACCTAATACTGTTGCCCATTATGATGTCACAGGTTGTGACACAGAATTAAACATTCACCTTGGCCTTCAGATTTTAGCACTAAAACAGATGCTTCTTTACATTTAGATTCCTTTGTTTTCAAGTGAGGGAAATTGACAATGACAAGAGAGAGAAAAGGGCTTATTTTACTGACATGGAGAAAATCAGCAGCAGGGTCAAATGACCTAGAGGACAATGCCTGGGAAGTAAATCTGGGTCCCAAGAAGTCAATAACAACTCTTCCAAAACAATAATAACTCTTCCAAACTGACCAGCTGACCCAGCAGAAAACCTAGACCTCTATTTCCCCCTACTGTCTTGCCCTTTTAGGGGTGCGACTACCTGTGAGCAGCTGAGAATAACAAAAACAGTGGGAAGAAATGTGGATCAGTTTTGGTGTTTGTTAGCAACTAAAGAACAGACCTTGGCCTATGAATGAGTCCCAGGTGCTCATCCTATCTGAACATCTACCCTGCCTTCTCCTCTCCCACTGAGCCAGTAGTGCTAAACTATCAACAAAGGATTGCTTGTACGTTGGGTTTTTAAGAGGGAAAAGTCCTAGATTTGTACATTTGTAAAGAAAAAATTATCTGGCCCATATCTTTGCCTTCTGTTATCAATGGTAGATCAGCAGCTTCCAAAGTTCCCCAACCACAGAAGGCTGAACTTCCCAGATCCAGCTTTCCGAGTAAGGTGAGACTGACCTCAGAGTTTTGTATTTATCATTGGATTTTGCCAAACAAACCTGCTTAACGAAAAACATGGAATTGAGACTGTCTTTACAGGGCCAAAACCTGAACAGTAACAAGAACAGAAACTTGGCATTTGGGTCTCCATTTGTTTCTGAAATACTTCTCTTGTCTGTCCCCTCCCTTCCCCCAGGAGTGTTTAAAGAATTGAATAAAGATTTCATTCAAAGGGAACTGATTGGCTCTCCTACAACCCTGGTGGAAGATGCGTCATTGGGCGTCAGCAGCCTCACTGAGGGAGGAAGGTGGTATTGCTGGCACCTTTTATGTCAGGAGATCAGCTTTCCCTTCTGGCTGAAAGTGTTTTGTTATTAGAGTTTGTTTAAAACTGGAATCCTTAGAGTCCTGTTCTGAATAGCACCATCAGCATCTTTCTAAGCAGCAAAGATGTTTCTTTTCTACCTCAGATCTGGCCTTAAAAAACCAGACCCTGTCTGTTGGCTTGTTTTGGTCTTCTAGACAAGGGAGTTTTAGAGTTTTTGAAGTCTTAGAAATTTTACCTTAAAACTAATGAGATCCTTGATTAAGAGGTATGTTTTAAAGATATAAGGCAAATGTTAAAGCACAAAATACAAGTCTTTGTAGACAACAATCTCTGTTAAAGGGGACCGTAAGAATGATAACTTAATAAAAAATTTAGGGTGGTCAGTTAGAAGATGGAGGTTAAGGAGCTGTAATAAAATCTAGTTCAAACCAACAAGACTTTATTACAATTATATTGCTGTAATCTTGCCTAGCAAATGGCAACTGAACCAGGTCAAGGGCAGAAAAGTAATAGGGAATCGAGGGGATAATGGAGAGAGAGAGGAAACCGGTATGACTTCAGAGGTGTAAATTCTAGCAGGTGGTGGGGGTGATATCTTTAATTGAAAAAGGAGTCAATTTGGGAAGAAAAATTGGTAGTAATATATTGGATGTGTTGAGTGCATGTGCCTGCATGATATCCCCACCCAACCATAAACTCCATGAGGACAGTAAGACTGCTCATGTATTTCTGTATCTAGAATACTTACTACTAAATACTTACTAACAAATATCTGATAAATTGTTGGACTAATAAATTAATGACACCATGTGGAAATGTCCACCATACAGATGGGAAAGTAAATCTAGTGCTCCAGAGAAAACTAGGATATGAGATCCTGGGAAAATCCACACAGAGATTATAATTGAAGCCCTGGGAGCAGATACATTGGAGAGTGAATGTGTCAGAAGAGAAGGGTCTTGAAAACAGATTTGGGGGATTGCTTGTATTTCATTAGTGTCAGCCCCTCAGTATCACCAAGCCTTCTAGACCACTAGAGCAGGGACCCTGTTGGCCTTTCACAATTTGAATAGAAGTCTGAGGATAAGAGGTACGTGAGAAGTATGTGGTCTCTCCCACAAAATATCTCCATCAGAAGATATGTTGCTGGGAACAGCAAGTCTCAGAGGAATTATGCCACACACATTATCAGCAGGTGCAGCAAAAGACATTCATCCAACTTTTTACTTTTGGTGAAGTCCTAGATCTCCAACAATACTTTGTATGTTGGGTTCTCCCATGGCAGATGTGACAGTGTTCTAGTGGTGGGATCAGTTATCTTCCAGGCTAATGGGATAAATCCTCCTTGAAGTAGTGACACACAGGACCAAGTGGAGTCCCCTCAGCTTAGGGGTCCGTGTGATCTAAAATAAAAGCCCCAGTTTTGTGCTGCCTTGACATCTTGTAAAATCAGGAGAGCCTCAAATAGCCTAACTGCAAGTTCCCCTTCCCATTCTGCTCCTATGGCTGATGTCCTCTAACCAATGGAACCTCTTTATCAAGGGGGCAAGACACAGTTCCTGCTTATCTTTGAGTGGCTGGCTTTAGTTTCCTGCCAGCCCATGGAATTATTCAAAGAAGCCAATCACGTCCTCCCAAGGGAGCCAGGGGCCACTCCACCATCTTGATACCACAAAGCCTGCCTCCCACACCCCTTGGTGGTTTACTCTAATCAAGTGCAACCCCTGTGTGGTTCTGTGTGGCATTTGGTATCCTCCCCCAGGCTGTGAGTATATGTGACTAGTAAAATGCTATCTGTCTTACGTGTCCAGTATCACGTGTCACAGGTTTGGTCATCTCCATGACCATAGGGTAGAAATGCCTCCTTCACCACTGGCGTAAATAAGAGGTAATTAAAACAGGCTCCCTCCAAAGGCATTAGAGGCTGCTGGATTCACCAGATCTATTGTAATATCCTGTTCATTCAAGCTGCCTATGCAGCATTTCTAGCCAATCCCCATATCTTTAGCACCACTCCTTTCCCTAGCAAAACATATGTATGACATTCTTAATGCTAGTTTGCAAACCTGATTATGGCATTGAAGCTCTTGTAGTAGCTATTTCTAGTGCATGGATGCCAATAGGGTCTTCCAAATGCTAACTATATTTCTGAGAGGGAATTCCTAGGGTATAATTACATACATATCATTCTGTCTATATGGGGGTATTCTAAATTAAATTACAGACAATATGAATGATTTTTTCCTTTAATGTTGAAATCAATTGGCTTGAACATCTTTGGTGGGTGGGCTTACCTCTCTCCCACTCAATTTCAAGTGATGAAACAAGAACAGGAAAGATTCCTTTGAAGTTCTCTGCAAAGTGAAGGAGAGTGGATGTGAACTTGAAAGGGGTGGAAAACTTCAGAATTTTTAAAAATTGGATAACTTCATATGTATTTGTATGTATTTATAGGCTGAAGAGAATCTACTAAAGATATATCAAAGATGTCAGAGATAAACTATGGATCAAGCATTTAAGAATAAAAGAGTTCTTTTGTCAGCTGTCTGATTGAGTAGTGTTATGGACTGAATTGTGTGCCTCCACATTCATATGTTGAAGTCCTAATCCCCAGTACCTCAGAATGTGAGTATATTTGGATATGGAGCATTTAAAGACATAACTAAGGTAAAATGAGGTCATACAGGAGGGCCCTAATTCAGTATGACTGATGTCTTTATAAGAGAAAGATCAGGACACAGACACGCATGGCGGGAAGACTATGTGAAGACACAGTGAGTGGATGGCTATCTATAAGCCAAGGAGAGAGGCCTCAGAGTAAACCAATCCTGCCATCACCTTTATTTCAGACTTCTAGCTTCCAGAATATTGAGAAACTAAATTTCTGTTGTTTAAGCCACCCCATCTGTGGTGCATTGTCAGGGAAGGCCTGGCAAAGTAATACAAAGTGTTCATAGTCACTGAGTACACAGGCTTTGGGATGAGACAGTGTGAATCTGAATCCTGGCTGGGCTTCTTTCTGGTTGTGTGATTTGGGGAGACTCACTAAACCTGAAAGCTTCAATTTTCATAGTGACTCTGCAAAACGGAAATAATAGTTCGTACCTTGTATTGTTCTGAGGATTAAATGAGATAATGTATATAAGACAGTGTCTAGCAAGTGGTTAAGTACTCAATACTTTTATTCCTTTAGCAAATATTTACTGACAGACTATGTGCCATGTGCTGTTCTAAGTGATGGGGACTTTTCAGTGAATTAGATAAAAACTCCTGTCCTCAGTGAGCTTTCATTCTGGTGAGGAAACAGACAATGAACAATTATGTTTTTAAAAAACAAACTATAATAAGTTAGTTAAAATGGTAAAATCCATAAGTGCTAAGGAGAAAAAGTAAATCAGGGAAAGGATAAATAAAATGCTGAGGGCTATTGAAATTTTAGACAGGGTGGCCATGAGAAAACCTCTCTGTGAAGGTAATTTTTGAGTTAAGACCTAAAGGAAGTGAGGGAACCAGCATTCTAGCAGAGGAAAGAACAAGTGTGAAGTGTCTGTGGCAGGAATGAGCTTGATTTACATAAGGCATGACAAGGAGGACAGTGAATATGGAGAAGAAAGAACAAGGATAAAAGGAGCAGGAGATGAGGCCAGGAGGTGACAGGGGCAGATCATATAGGGCCCTATAATGATTAAATGGTGGCCCCCCAAAATATATGTTTATGCTCTAATCCATGGAACCTGTGAATATTTTCCTCCCATGACAAGAGTGTTATGAGTATTTTACCATACTTTATGTGGCAAAAGTGTGATTAGGGATCTTGAGAGGTAGAGCTTTCCTTGGGTTATCCAGGTGGGCCCTAAATGCAACCACATATATCCTTGTAAGGCAGAGAAGAAGGTGATGGGAAGACAGAGCAGAGAGAGATGTGCCACAAAACAAGGAACCAAGAACCAGAAATGGGAAGAGGCAAGGAACACATTTTCCCCTAAATGTTCCAGAGGAAGTGCAGACCTGATGACACCTTAATTTCAGACTTCTGGCCTCCAGAACTGTGAGAGAATAAATTTCTGTTGTTTTAAACCACTAAGGCAGTGGTAATTTGTTACAGAAGCCCAAAGAAAGTAATACAGTCCCTAGAGGTCATATTAAGGATTTTTACTTATATTCTGAATGTTATGGGGGACCTTTGGAGGGTTCTGAGTAGTGGAACAATATAATCCGACTTCTGTTTAAAGAAACCACTTCGGGGTGTGGGGCACAAAGGGCAGAAGCAGAGGGACCAGTTAGAAGGCAATTGTTGGAGTTCAAGTGAGCGTTGATGGTGGCTAGGAGGACCAAGGTGGCATAATGAAGGTGGTGGGAAGGGGCCAGATTCTGGATATATTTCAAAGGTAAAGCCAGCAAGATCTGTAGTAGACCAGATGTATGGTATGAGAGAAGGGAGGAGTCAAGATAACTCCAAGATTTTAGCCATTGGAAAAGTAGAGTGGTCACCACTGAGATGGGGCAGACAGCAGTAGGAACTGGTTTGGGTGAGCAAGGTGAAGGGCCAGTTAGGTGATCAGTTTGGGATGTGTTATCTCTGAGATACCTATCAGACCTCCAAATGGAAATAAAGAGTAGCAACTGATATATGGGTACAGAGTTTATGTGAGGGGTTCATGCTGGCAAAGTAAGGAGCCAGCAGCACACAGGTTGTATTTAAAACTGAGACAAGTTAACTGAAATAGTGGGGACAAGTATTTTTTTCATTTTGTGTTGTTTTGTTTCAATCAACAGGATCACCACATGGCAAAACCTTTATTGAGTCAAAAGAGCACAAACAACTGCCCTTAGATGTGTACACTCACAGTGGTTGATTCCTGATGTGTCCTTAATTAACTCTGAGTGCATGGATCACAACCACCAAGATAATGGTGTCATCTGGCAATGGTATTGACTTTAGACTTAGGAAAACGCAAAATATTTAAAAATCAGTAATTTTATAAAATCAGTCCAAGCTTCACTCCTCTTGCAAAATAGCCCTCCTCCACCTCCCCCAGATGCTGCCCAGTCTCCAAAAGTCTTCCCTGAACACAGTTTCAACAGAGCTCTGTGTGGTGCTGTATTCTTCTTCTTCTTCTTCTTCTTTTTTTTTTTTTAAGATTTTATTAGGGAATTGGGGAAAAGGAACAGTTTTGGGGAATCGGGGAAAGGGAACAGCCAAGTTGTTGTCCTTCAATCCTAGTTGTGGAAGGCACAGCTAGCTCAGCTCCAAGCCCAGTCACCATCCAGCTGCCCATCAGCAGCTCATGGCCGCTCAGCTCAAGGTGCCTTGTTCAATCTTAGTTGCGGGAGGTGCAGCTCACCATCCCATTGGGGAGTCGAACTGGCAACATTGTTTTTAGGAGCATGTGCTCTCACCAACTGAGCCATCCTGCCACCTGTTGGCAGCTCAGCAGCAGCTCAGCTCCGGCACAGCTCACTGGCTCATGTGGGAATAGAATCGGCGACCCTGTTGCTCAGAGCTCCTGTTCTTAACCAATTGAGCAACTCGGATGGCCCTCTAGTACTGTATTCTTCCTCATGTTCCAAACAGTACACCTCTAAGAAAAGGAAATATTTCATTAAAACCTGGGGAATGGAGTGTATTTGCAAATCTCTTGGGTTTTGTTTTTGTTTTTGTTTTAAAGATTTTGTTGGGGAATCGGGAAAGGGGAACAGACAAGTTGCTGTCCTTTTGTTCTTCAATCTAGTTGCAGAGGACGTTGCTTCACTGGCCCATGTTGGTATCATCGTTGCGCTCTTCCTGGATGAGGCGGATCGCTCACCAGCCTCTGGATGGTCGTTCACCAAGGCTATTGGCAGCTCACGCTGTCTGCCGGCCACTCACTGTAGCCTATGGCAGCCCACTGCAGCAGGGGCTGCAGCCTACCCTGTTGCCAGGGCTCACACAGCCCAGCTCCAGGTGAGGCTGTTGTTAGCTGTAGAGGGCAGTGTCACTGGCCCTCATATGTGGGATCAGAACCGGGGCTGCTGGCATCCCAAACCAGCTCTTAACCAATGCGCCACTCGGCTGGCCCCTGTTTTTGTTTTTTTTTAATATATATTTGTGAATGCTGTAGGTTACATTGAAAGATCTGCAAGAGCAAGTTAATTTTGAGAGAAAAATGTAGCTAATTTGAAAGCAATACATTGGCTTCACAATCACTGTGCTTTATACAGCACTTTATATTCACAATTGGTTTCAATAACTGTCATGTTTATTATCATAATCACTTCTATCCTACTTCCTCTTGAAAGGGAACCTAAAAATATCATTGATAGAAGGGAAAATACATGTAAAAATCAGGGAAAGTAAAATAGCTTACTTGGAAAACAATTTACTGATTTTACTACTTTGATTTTCTTCATTAATTACAGGACTTTATATGGGTCAAATATCCATTTGTTTAAATGTAGCTGATGTCTCAGGGAGGCAACAAGGTGGAAGAAAGAATATAAGCATTGGTGTGTGTTCACAGCCTAAGTCTACCCTTCTCTAGGTGTGTGTCCTTGGGCAAGTCGCATCAGCAATCTGACACTGAGTCTCCTCCCCTCTTAAGTGGAGACTGTAGCAACCACCTCAAAAATTGGAAGGAAGGAAGGAAGGAAGGAAGGAAGGAAGGAAGGAAGGAAGGAAGGAAGGAAGGAGGGAGGGAGGGAGGGAGGGAGGGAGGGAGGGAGGGAGGGAGGGAGGGAAGGAAGGAAGGAAGGAAGGAAGGAAGGAAAAAGGAAAGCCTTATATCTAAGGCACACAACAGATACTTGTCACAGTGTAGACACTCAGTAAATTTCAGGTGTTTTGCTGCACACACCTCTAATTTGCATCATAAATCAGATAGCAGTTCTAATTTTGTCCTAGGCCTACCATTACCAGATGCTAGAGGTTAAAAGATGAGTAAGACACAATTTTGGCTCTGGAGGCTCTCACAATCCCTTATGGAATCCATTCATTCATTCAACAGATATTTATGAAGTACTTATTAAGTGTCACGCACTGTTCTAAGAATAGACAAGCCCTTGTACTCAAGGAGCTTACCTTTTACTGTAGATGACAATAATCATACAAAGAAGTGGATAACATCAGGCAGGTAGGAGTCAACACTATGAAGAAAACAGGAGCTAGAGAATGATAGTAGTGTTGCTATTTTGATAGCTGTTTGAGGGCAACCTTTCTGAGGAGTAACCCTTGAGAAGAAACCTGAAGGAAGTGAGTGAGCCATGTGGCTCTGGGGAAGACAGAACCCAGAAAGTACCAAGCTCCGTGGTGGTAATTTGCTTGGTTGAAAAATGGATGGGAGACCTGTGTGGCTGGAGCAGAAAAAACGAGGGGATAATAAAGGAGGTGAGATTGGGGAGATACCCAGGTGTCAAATGACAGGGCACAGATAGACATGCAACTCTCTAACACAACTGCTTTGCTGGTGGCTCAGATGTGGTGCTTTGGGGATGCAGAGGAAGGCTGCAGAGGTGAATTCTGGTTGGGAGTGAGAAATGGATGTGGGTTGGTGCAAGGGAAGTCTTCTCAGAGAGCTGGAAATGGTGCTAAATCATTCAACACATGTCCATGCTCTGCTAAATGCTAAGGTGCAAAGACAAAAAGAAAGTAATTATCCTTAAGGGGTTTATAATCTACTGGGGTTTACAATCTACTGAGACTATGAAACAGAAAAGCTTGCACAGGGTGCAGTGGAGCCCCACTGAGGAAGAAGCCAGTGGTAAGTGGTGTATGAGGTCACCACATAGGGTGGACCAATGGGAGCCAGAAAAACTCTTTGAGCAGTAAAGTAGTATGATTGGATCCCACAGTGAGTGGCAGTGAAGATGAACTGAAGAGGGGGCAAAGTGGGATAAAAACATAATAGCAGTAAACATGGCTTTCTGTTTCAAGATATTTGGTTGCAAAGGGAAGGAAAGTTTGGATGATTACTTGAGGGGAATTTTTAGAATAGATTTACGGAGGGCTGCAAATCTAGGTTGGTAAAGCTTAAGTGATGTACCCTCCCATAGATACCAGTTACTCCCAAGAAGGTGGGTTTAGTTCTTCATTCTGATCAAGAGGTTGGTAGTGAAAAAGGATAAAACTGTGGCCACCCTAAGCTGGTACCAAAAGAGTGGAACAAGGATAGAGCCCTTGCTTAGACACTACCTGTTGGGCACCCATAAGCACCTTTGTCAACACCCATTGCCATGGAAGTTTCTTTACCCATAGCCCTAAAGCATATGACATATACTCTTTGTTAGCTCATTGCCCCTAGTAAGGAAAGAAAAGCAACCAACCAACACCGTTTACCATACCAGGTACATAATACATACCGAATAATTATTTCTTGGCTGCATAAATCAATCAATTTTTTTCATCGAATCAAAAATTAAATCATAATATATTATTGTATGAAGCTCAAACTCATCTTGATGGCTAAATCTGATGGTGAGATTATTTGACCAATGTATAGTCAATTCAAGTTAATGGTAATAAACTAGAAATGCCTTGTGAGAAACTACTAAAGACTTTCCAGGTCGCATGCATTTTATTAGCTTGTTTGCCACAGAAGTGACACAGATGGGACAATAATTGAAGTTAGCCTTTAAAATTTGGCTGTTGAAAGTCATTAGTCATTCTGGACAAAGAAATGGTAGGAAGGCAACACAGCAGAATCCTTATCAGTTGAGAAGATAGAGGCATTAAAACTTATCAGCTGAATTTTACAGCTGAAAAAAATGATGGTATAGGAAGGTTAAGTGGCTTGGTCAGTGTGCCAAATTTAGGGACATGTATTAGGGATGATTAGTGATAACTTTCCTATGAAATTCACCAAAGAAATGACAAGCAAAAATTATTCCATTGTTTCAACACAGAATTCAGTAGAAGGCAGAGGTATCAAAAGGAAGATGACTAAGCAGTAAAGCTCTTTTTAGAAGAAAGTGAAAATGTGTCCAAAGTACATAGACAAGGAGCAATATTAGAGTTAGCCAGAAGAGACCCAAGGAGTTACAACTGTTTAAATAAAATTGACATTTTATATTCACAATGGACCAGGTTTTATCCCAGTATAACTCTGCAGGAATTCTTTGGAAAGATTCCTAACTCTAGAATTACTTGGCAAGAGTGAATTGGGGCCATATGAAAATGATACTTGGTGATGATTTTATGCAACTGCTTTTTAACCACCTAATAGACATAGAATCACTTTTCTACTAGTCCTACATTGGCATAGCCCTGGGATGAACATTCAGCAAATCCCATTATACATGGATTCAACTTTTCTTTCAGTTTGATAGCTTTTGTGGAAAGAAACTACAATGTGTTGTGTATTTGTCCAACTAACCCAGCATAAATATTCATTTCTGCAGAATATGTGCACTATGCAAAGTTGGCCCAGCCATATAAGCTTATGAAAGTCCAGCACATACTCTAAGAATCACTTCGGTAATAAGAATAAAAAAGAGGGCCGGCCGAGTGGCACATTGGTTAAGCGCTGGTTTTGGGATGCCAGCGGCCCCGGTTCGGATCCCACATGAGGGCCACTGACACTGCCCTTTACAGCTAACAACAGCTCCACCTGGAGCTGGGCTGTGCGAGCCCCGGTGATGGTGTGGGCTGCAGCCCCTGCTGCAGTGGGCTGCCATAGGCTACAGTGAGTGGCCCGCAGCCAGCGTGAGCGGCTGGCAGCCAGCGTGAGCTGCCAATAGCCACGGTGAGCGACATCCAGAGGCCAGCGACCGATCTGCCTCATCCGGGAAGAGCGCAATGACGATACCAACAGTGAAGCAACATCCTCCGCAACTAAACTGAAGAACAAAAAGACAGCAACTTGTCTGTTCCCCTTCCCCGATTCCCCAATAAAATCTTTAAAAAACAACAACAACAACAAAAAAAAAAAGAATACAAAAGAGTCAATGTCTATATAGCTAGAGAATCAGATTGCTTCTACTGTTACCTGATTTTTTTTTTTAAAGATTTTTTTATTGGGGAATTGGCTGAGGGGAACAGCGTTGGGGAATCGGAGAAGGCGAACAGACAAGTTGCTGTCTTTTTGTTCTTCAGCTTAGTTGCGGAGGATGTTGCTTCACTGTTGGTATCGTCATTGCGCTCTTCCCGGATGAGGCAGATCGGTCGCTGGCCTCTGGATGTCGCTCACCGCGGCTATTGGCAGCTCACGCTGGCTGCCAGCCGCTCACGCTGGCTGCGGGCCACTCACTGTAGCCCATGGCAGCCCACTGCAGCAGGGGCTGCAGCCCACACCATCACCGGGGCTCGCACAGCCCAGCTCCAGGTGGAGCTGTTGTTAGCTGTAAAGGGCAGTGTCAGTGGCCCTCATGTGGGATCCGAACCGGGGCCGCTGGCATCCCAAAACCAGCGCTTAACCAATGCGCCACTCGGCCGGCCCCTGATTTTTTGTTTGTTTGTTTTTGTTTTTGTTTTTGTTTTTTTGCTATGGGCAGCAAATACCAAAGAAGTTCATTCTGTTCCCTCTTGCTTCTTCCATCTGTTGCTCCTATTGTAATTACATCATTTCCTCTAATAATTTAAAATGTTCCTGGGCCGAGTGGTTCAGTTGGTCAAGAACTTGCTGAAGAGTGGGAGCTGAGCTCTGAGCAACAGCAGCTCGATGCCCAGCCCAAGCTGAGCTGCCGCTGAGCTGCCAACAGGTGGCAGGATGGCTCAGCTAAAAATAAATAAATAAATAAATAAATAAATAAATAAATAAATAAATAAATAAAATAAAATAAAATAAAATGTTCCAGCCAATTTAGTCTTTCCTTAAGTTGTCCCCCAATTTGGGGAACTTCTACTCTTTTTCTTTATGTTTTATTGTCTTAAACTCACCATCTATGGAAAACTTCGCTCCCCTTCCCTCCTTTTCTAAGCTCCCATTGATATGATGACACAAATAAATCACAATATTTTTCCTTGAGAAACTCACAGACTAGTGGAAGGTAGAGATGTGTTGACACATGAGACACATGGAAGCATCAAATAGAGGGGTATCTGCCAGCCTGGGAGGAAATCCAGGGAGGCCTCCAAAAAGAGGTGGCATCTAAAATGAGTCATAAAATGTGAATAGGGTGACCAGGCAGAGGGTGAAGTGGGGAGAAAGATTCCAGGGCACAGGGGTCAACGTGAGCAAAGGTAAAGTGGTGGGAAATACGATGATAGTGTTGTGGGGTGGGGGGTGGAGACCTACAGATCCTTTGGGACATAAGGAATGGCAAAGTAGGTGGCAGACAGTTGAGAATTTGGGGCTAGAGAGGTTGACCAGGGCCCCATTATTGGGCCTGGTCATGCTTGGAGATTCTCCTTCCAGAGCCCTTCTGTGCGAAAACCTTCAGGAGTTCTGTATCAAAAGAGACTTTGCTTCCTTACAGCGATGGCTACATAACAATACACTGTTGGAGGAATGGAAGATTGAATTACTGAGAAATAGTTTTCATGGTGAGATTCACAGAGTTATTAAATAATGTATGAAGTTTCTGAACACAGTTCATTGCAAGGGTTTGTTTTCTGTGAAGATTAGACTCACAATCAATTTTCTTATTGATTCACTAAATTTTATTACTACATTATTGCCTAAAATGTACCAAGCCTTGAGCCAGCCACTATAAATACAAAGATAAAGAATACACTAGCATGTCTACCCAGGGTAGGGTGTTCTCCTTCAAAGGTATGACTTAAAAGTAGCCCGACCCTTTTGTAATTCATGTTCTGGTTGCAAAGACAGTCAGGTAAATACTGCGTAAGTTTTGTAATCAAGGCTTGCATTAAGCAAGATAGCGTGTAGCCACAAATTTACAATTGACAATGGAACATCATGGCATGTAATAAAGACCATGGGCTAGGAAGTCAAGACTTGATTTTATTGGTACTCTATTACCAGATCTGTGTAACCTTGCAAAAGCTACCTCTCTGACTTTTCTTATTTGTGAAATGAAGGTAATGACCTTTATCTGATAGAGTTGTTTCAAGGATCACATGAAATACTATATGTCCACAGCATCATAGGCATAACGCATTTAATTGCAGCAAACATTCCTTAAACGGGCAAGTGTTCAAGTCATATGTTATTTCTTAATTCTCAAAGCACTAAGGATTCATAGATTAGTAAGATACAGTTTGCACCTTTAAGGGACTCTCCATTAAGCATTAGTTTTCTTCTGATAATTACAGATATAAACTTCTATTTTCATGTCTCAGTTTCTCATCCAGTAAATGAGTTTAGTTTTTTGCCTCCCTTATCCTCCTTAAAAATTCTCAGGACCTAATAGGACTTAAATGCGCATGTACACACACGCACACACAGAGTGTTGCATTAAGCACACATTCTGGAAATAACACCAAACCAAAAAAAGCTCTTCATGCCAAGGTTTCATTGTCCTGGGGCTGGGGTTGCTTTGGCTTACAAAGCTTTACAGTATGGTTAGTCCTAAGACATAAAAATAAGTAGCAAGTTTTCTGGCTTATATCCAGAATCCTATTATGGCTCCTTGGTGAGGAAAAGGCAGACACATTCACAGGAGCCTCAGGTTCTAATACCTCTCCCAAATGCTGAGCTGTCACTGGACAGGGAAACAAGAATTCCACATGTCAAGAGCCTTTTGATGATCATAATGGAGTGAAGGGCTCCTTTCTTTAAGATTTTCTTTCTTATGATGTGCCACACTTGTTCATCTGTTACATGTGTCCTACTTGTTAGGCAGCAGGTGTTTTAAAGTTATCTGGGACAATCCACAGGGACATTTAAGAATCTAGAGAACAGCTGCTGTGAGTTCCAGGGACAGCATAGATGCAGCCCCTGCTGTAGTGGGCTGCCATAGTCTACAGTAAGTGGCCAGCAGCCAGTGTGAGTGGCCAGCAGCCAGTGTGAGCTGCCAAGAGTCGCCATGAGCGGCCATCCAGAGGCCGGCGACCGATCTACCTCACCCGAGAAGAGAGCAATGATGATACCAACATGGGCCAGTGAAGCAACATCCTCCACAACTAGGCTGAAGAACAAAAGGACAGCAACTTGTCTATTCCTCTTCCCCGCTTCCCCAACTCTGTTCCCCTCTCCCAATTCCCCAATTAAAAAAAAAAATCTTAAAAAAAAAAAAAGAATCTAGAGAACATTAGTGACAATACACCTGATAAATCTATTTCTATTGCATGGTTTTCCTACAGAGAAACAGGGGAAGATCAGCATTTTGATGATATTCTAGCTTGTGGGGCACATCTGCCACACATTTTAGGGACTTGTTTCTGAAAATAATTTCTTTTATTTTGGAAGGACAGTTTTAGCTGTGTCTCCCTACAGGTTATATTTTATTGAGGGCATCCCAAACTTAGGAGTTGTTGAAAGTTTCAATCACTTTCAGTGATGTGCCAATGAGTTTTATTGAAATCTGTCAAATGAAATCATTGTGTATATTTTTTCATTTATTCTTTTCTTCCTTTTCTTTTTCTTGTTTTTCTTCCTGGTTGTATCTCTTGACTTCTTTTTTTCATTATTATTATTTCTTTTTTATTATTAGTTTCAGGTATATAAAACAACATAATGATTAGACATTTATATCCTCACACAAAGTGATACCTCCCTCCCAGTCTACTACCCCTCTGACACCATATATATCTGTTACTGTACCATTGACTATGTTCCCTATGCTATACCTTACACCCCGTGATCATGATATACATATACATGATAAATATGTATATATTTAATTATAGTTGATATATGAAATTATTCTACATCAGCTTCAGGTGTACAGCAGAGTGGTCAGGCATCTACATAATCTATGAAGTGATCTCTCCAGTAAGCCCAGTACCCATCTTGCACCCTACATAATCTATATGACATTATTGATTATATTTCCCCATACTGTATTTCACATCCCCATGACTATTTTGTGACTACCAATTTGTACTTTCTCATCCCTTCATCTTCTCCTGATCCTCCAAACCCCCTCCCATCTAGCAGCTATCAGTTTTTCTCTGTATTTCTGAGTCTATTTCTGTTTTATATGCTTGTTTATTCTGTTCTTAAGATTCCACATATAAGTGAGATCATATGCTATTTGTCTTTCTGTGTCTGACTTATTTCACTTAGCATAACATTCTCCAGGTCCATCCATGTCATTGCAAAAGGTAAGATTTCATTCTTTTTTATGGCCAAGTAATACTCCATTTTATAAATGTACCACAATTTCTTTATCCAATCATCTATTGATGGACATTTCAGTTGTTTCTATATCTTTGGCTATTGTAAATGGTGCTGCAATAAACATAGGGGTGCATATATTTTTTCAAATTAGTATTTTGGATTTCTTTGGATAAATACCCATTGCTGGGTTATAATAAGGTAGTTTTATTTTTAATTTTTTGAGGAACCTCCATACTCTTTTCCATAGTGGCTGCACCAATTTCAATCCCACCAAGTTCTTGTTCTTTTCTTTTTTCTTTTCTTTTCTTTTCTTTTCTTTTCTTTTCTTTTCTTTTCTCTTCTCTTCTTTTTTTTTAACTTTATCATCATTATTATTGTTAGTTACAGATGTACAAAACAATGCAATAGTTATTTTTTTCACCCCTTGCAAAGTGACTCCCCTGTCCCCTACCCCCCTACCCCCGCTCTTCTCTCTTTTTTTTTTTTTTTTTAAGATTTTATTGGGGAATTGGGGAAGGAAACAGTGTTGGGGAATTGGGAGAGAGGAGAACATTGTGTTTTTCCAGGACCCATCAGTCAAGTTGTTGTCCTTCAGTCTTAGTTGTGGAGGGCACAAGCTCAGCTCCAAGTCCAGTTGCTGCTTTCAACCTAGTTGCGGTGGGGTGGGGGTGGGGTTGCAGCCCACCTTCCCATGCAGGAGTCGAACGGGCAACCTTGCTGCTAAGAGGAGGCGCTCTCACCATCTCAGCGGCAGCTCAGCTCGGGTGCAGCTCACTGGCCCCTGTGGGAATCAAACCAGTGACCCTGTTGCTCAGAGCTCACGCTCTTAACCAACTGCGCCACCTGGCCAGCCCTCTTCTTTTCTTTTAAATGAATCCTTCTAGGTGATTCAATTGAGTTTTAACTTGTTATAAATCTTGTCTCAGGGTCAAGAGAGTCCAGTAAAATGTATGATCTGATGGGAAATTTGTGTAGTTCCTCTGCAAAAATATAATATTCAGGAATCTAGGAAATATATAGATCAAAGTTTAAAAGTAGATTTTTCAAAGCATAGTGTGGCTGACCTGAATGTATAGAGCATGGTCTGTACCCACCATGGCCAGAGTGTGCAATGAAGGAGGTTTCATGTATCTAGTAACAGCAAAGTTCAGAGCAATTTCAAAGTAACCTGGCCAGTATACTGTCAAAAATAAACCAATAAGTGTGTATGCAGCCTCCCTTCCTTTTTCTGTCCACCCCAGGATCCAACCTCATCTTATCTGTCCTGCTAACTCCCAGGTTCTGTCAGCGTAATTCAGGGGAAATAAAATAGAAACTTGATATTTTTTAGTAGAAAATAAGAGGAACTCCTGGTGAACTCTGACTGGGGCTTTATGGTTACAAGAAATGGAAACTCTCTCAGCATAGCTTCAGAAATGGGGATTCCTGTACTAAAGAAGACTGAATATCATGGGAATTGCAAAGCACTGTGGCATAAGCAGGTGTTGGGGAGCCAAAGACGGCTCAGAGCATCTCTGAAGCTGGCGTTCCTGAGCCTTACTTCTATCATTATATTTGGTGCCTTCAACATCCACATAGATAATCCACTCAAAACTCTGGCCTCAGTCCTTTGACCTCATCTCCTCAGATGACCTTTCCCTGCAGCCCCTGTTAGCTACTGGCTCCCATGGTCTTACCCTAAATCTGGTTATTATCAATAACTGCACCACCTCCAAAAGCTTGATTTCCAGCATCCCACATTCCTTCCTTTATTTAGTGCTCTCATATAAAAAAATCTTTATTCCTATCAGCACCTCAAAACCATTGGCCTCACCACTTTTTCATTGTCCTCCACCACTGTCTCTTCCAACCACAACATCTTCATTTCTGTCTTAACCCAGCAAGGAATCTGTAGTCCATCCTGGTAGTCATTCTCTTACATATGCCCTCAATTCCCTGGCCCTTCTTTTCCTCCATGATACTCATGTGGAAAAGCCCCAATTCTAATTAAACCCAATTGTGTGACTATTCTGTTGTGCCTGCACCCAAGCAGCTAACTCAGCTGGGAGAAAATACACAAGCATGCTGACTTTTCCCCCTTTAAATTTATGACTATATAAATCTCAAGTAGGCCCTCTGCACCACCTAGTGATCTTACCATCTTTCTCTCCTTAATTTTCTTTTCTTGCCCCCAAGACAACTATTTCGTACATTCTCTTCTCTCCTTAAACAACCATCCCACCCTCCCCATCCTTACTCTCTGAGGACCTCTAATCTCACATCACTAAGAGAAAATAGAAGCTGTCAGAAGAGAACTACTTCCTCTCTCCACCATTAGGACAACCTGGCCATACATCTGCCCACATGTCCTGCCTTCCCTTCCTTCCCATTGTAAAGGATACTTTGGTTTGTTTTTGTCGCCAATCTGAAGTAAACCCCTCTACTTATGTTAAGTCCTACCACTTCTCACCTACCCAAGACCTTTGCTGCTGTGGTTTCCTCCTTTCTCCTCTTTATCATTGCCTTCTGTATACCAGCATTTCATAGAATCTTCCATGTTTCAAAACAAAACAAAAGAAAACAAAACAAAATTCTTTCTTCACCCAACCTCCCTTCTGGATATTGCCCATCTCTCTTTTTCCTCCACAGCAATTTTTTTTCAAAGGAATGTTTACACTCTCTGCTTCTACTTCCTCACTTTTCACTCTTTTCTCAATCCTCTATAACTAGGGTCTGTTACCATTACTCTTCTGAAATCCCTCTTGTCAAGGTTGCCAATCATCTCTATACTGCCACAGAGGCCAATTCTCAATCTTCGTCCTCTTCTACCTCTCCCAGCAGCACTTGTCCCAACTGGTTATCCCTCCTTCTCAAAGCACTTGATTCACTTGGTTACCAGGATACCACATCCTTCCATTTGCTTCTTCCTAACCTCTAACTATGGCACTCGCCCTAATTTCACTCCTCTTCTCCTCTCTATCCATAACTCCCTCAGTGGTTTCAGTAACATGGTTTTAAAAAGTAAAATTACAACATTTATAATGATGAGTGCCCAAATTATAGCTCCAACGCGAACCTCTCTTTGAAGCTGCGTATTAAAAATTCTAATTTTCTCCTCTCCTTCTCCATTTGAAGGTCTCCAAGTCATCTCCAACTTAACATGCCCATCACAAAGCTCTTCAGTCCTGCTGCTCACCACTCCTGCCAAGTGTTCTCAACTTTAATAAGTAGCATCTCTATTCACCTGGTGATAAAGCTAAAAATAAGGCATCATCCTTAATTGCTCCCTTTTTCTGGTATCCCTTATCCAACCCATCAGCAAATTCTATCTGCTTTAACCTTCCTGGGCCTCAGTGTTCTCAGCTATGAAACAAGAATATCAGAATCTACATTACAGATTGGCTGTGGGGTTTAAATGAAGTGTGAGACATATGTGCTTAGCACATAGTAGCCACTCAATAAACACTAATTATCTTTCCTTTTCCAATATCCTATAACAGTAGTGCTGCCCACTGCATCACTTCTATACCTCTACATGGCGTTTGAGTCTTATCACGGTCAGGCCCCTCCCTATCTCACCACACTTCAGTCTTGAAAATTATATTTCTATAATTATTTTTATTTTGCAGAACGTTTTGACCCATCATATTTACTTCTGATTAGTTCTATATGAAATAGGCTTTATCATCTCCATTTTACAGATTAGAAAACTGAAAGACAGGCTACATAAATTATAAACCAGTCAATGGCTAGAGTAGTGAAACAAAGAGCTTTCAGTATGAGATGTTTTGCTTTTCGCACCAGTCCATGCTCCTTTAGCACATAACTTTATCACCCCTAAGCCAGGATTCTCTTCTCATTTATCTGAAACCCACTGCATGCCCTTCCTTTCCCTGCTTCTCCTGCCAAGAGGACTTCTCCTTTATAATTATTTGGCTGAGTAACTCCAGTGTACGATGGTCTGTGTCATTGTTTGTTGTTTCACTGATTTACTCAGTCAGCACTTTCCTCTCTCATTCTCTCACTCATCAAATATTTAAAGAGTATCAACTCTATGTAATTCTCTGTGCTAAGGATGGAATACAAAGATAAGGAACTCATGGTCTGGGATATGCATTCTAGCAGGGCAATATCACACCTCAGGGGGTGAAAAAAATCTTAGTACAATGTTTTGTGGCCCTCTAAAACTCAACCCTACTTGGCAAAATCTTATTCCTTACTATTTAATTTTTCTCATTGGGTTTTGTTGGGTATCACACTAACACACTAACAATATATATGAGATTAGTGCTACAAAACTATGGTGACTAGATGGCTGTGACTGGAGGTCTTTTAGTTGATTGCATGAGCTTGGAGGTGGCCTGTGCATGCCTTTTGGCTAACATTAACTGTCTTGTGAATGTTGTTTGTGTTTGCTCCTCAGAGCCTTTGTCTTTGAGAATTAAGTAAAAATAGTTAATTAATAAGTAGCTGATAAAAGTATGTTTGCTGTTAAATTCTACAAGACTTATTCCACCAATAGTTATGTCAAGTGCTGCAAAGAAAACAAATGTCCATAATATCAAATGAATACCTAGAATCAAGTTAAAGTATTTTCTCATGTTGAGTTAAAATTAAAAGTTAAGTTCACCAAAAAAATTTTTAAGACATTAACTTCTCAATTGTTTTATTTTTGCTGAAATAAAAAAAAACCAGTCTTACTTAACTGATTTTAAAAAAATTTGATTACACTGTTGTTATTATATATTTATATAAGTTGCTGATTTGCATATGTGATTTGATACTGTTTACAATTTATTTAAATGATATTAGAAGTTACTCAGCAAGTGTAATTATGTCAAATAAGAACTCAGTATTTTTTAAAAGATTTTATTGGGGAATTGGGGGAGAGAACAGTGTTGGGGAATTGGGGAAGTTGTTCTTTAGTCTTTGTTGTGGAGGGCGCCAGTCGCCATTTGGCTTCCTGTTGGCAGCTCGTGCCCTCTAAGCTGAGGGTGCTGTGTTCAATGTTAGTTGCGGGTGGGCATAGCCACAATCCCATGCGGGAGTCGAACCAGCAGCCTTGTTGTTAAGAGCACACGCTCTATCCACTGAGCCATCCAGGTGGCAGCTCAGCTCAAGGTGTCAAGTTCAATCTTTAGTTGCGGGTGGGCATAGCCCACCATTGAACAGGCAATCTTGTTACACCAGCTGAGCCATCCTGCCACCTGTTGGCAGCTCAGCTAGGGCACAGAGTTCACTGGCCCATATGGGAATCAAACCAGCGGCCCTGTTGCTCAGAGCACGCGCTCTAAGCCAAATGTTAACCAACTGAGCCACTTGGCAGGCCCAAGAACTCAGTATTTATTGAATGTGTAAATTAATACATGAATAAAGAATGGAGACCAAGTTTGATTCTTGGTTTAAACAGCACAGCTTGAACAAATGTTTTCTTGTTTTAGGCAACCTTTCTATCTGATCATGGTGAAGCACCTAAAAAAAAAAGACTGCATCTCTCTCTCTATCTCTATCTCCCCTTTCCCCGCCACCCCCCTTCACTCTCATGTTCTGTCTCACACTTTTTACATTACAAATTGGTGATATGGTCCAGGACACTGAGAAGATAAATCTCCAGAGCGACCCCTTTCTAACTCCTCCTCTCCCTCTGCCCTGCTTAGAACAAGTCTGTAATGAAATTTCCTGGGCATACAGCATTTGAAGATGCTTTCTTCACCTGGTTGCAATGGGAGAAACACCCATCACTTTGTCACATACCACTGGGATGACCGTGGGTCTCTAGCTCATTCCTGCCTACCAGGTCCTGTTGTCAGGTGTGAGTTACTGTGTAGTTGCAGGTCTCATCTGAGTGTGATGACAATCTCCTCCAGGAAAGTCATGCAAAACTTTTCTCCTGGAATATATTACTCTAATCAATTTCAGACTTGCCTTAGATGTCCTCGAAGCTCACCAGGAACCATCTGAATATGCACTCCCATGAGATTCTGGCTCAGGACACCAGAATCCTTTGAAATTAAATTGTCTATGACTTTAAACATTGCTATGTACATATTTCTGAGGCGATTTAAAACACAATGTAATTTCTGTTGTGGTACAGGGTTGTGTTTGTCTATCATGTGAAATGGCAGAAAAGAAAACACATATTGATTTTTGCACATGTATATTTTTTTATGGCCTCTAAAGAAATGAAAGAAATCACAGACTCCATTTGCTATTGCCATATGGAATATAGCGCAAGAAAAATTGACCAGCCTGCAAACCTGCAGTTTCTGGCCTTAAATCTTACCTACGAATTGTGTTTTTCTTCTTATAAATGGAAATCCCTGAACAGTTAAATGGCGAACTCAGTTGTTTGTCTTTTGAATTGTAGTTCAATGCAGTGACCCCTTTCACTGGATTAGATTGTTTAAATCCCTGTAGTCATGAATATTTTTTCATTGTCATCCAGATTTCTTTTAAGAAAGTGAGTAGATCAGGAGAAGAGATACCAACACGACTTAACTTTTGTGGATGACACGGAAAGTACAGCATACTAATTAAAGGGTAAGATTTGAAGTTGGGCAGATGCAGAAGAGAATCTTGTATTGTCTTCTTTACCAGTTGGGTAATCAGGGCAAGTTATTGAGGAAAGTTTTTTTTTACCTTTTTATACTGTTTTTATTTATCAGCCATATGAATGTATTAACTATCCAAAAGAAAAAATAAGACTTTTGCTTTAAAAACATTTTTTATTTTTTCAATTACAGTTGACATTCAGTGTTATATTAGTTTCAGGTGTACAGCATTGTGGTTAGACATTTATATAACTTACTAAGTGGTCCCCCGCACCATTAGTCTAAGTACCTTCCTGATACCATATTACTATTTGCAACAACATGGATAGACCTATTATGCTAAGTGAAATAAGTCAGAGTGAGAAAGACAAACACCATCTAATTTCACTTATATGTGGAATATAAAACAAAATAAATGAACAAACAAAACAGAAACAAACTCATAGATACAGAGAACAAACTGATGGTTGTCAGGTGTGGGGATTGGCCATCAGGGTGAAAAAGGTGATGAGATTAAGAAGTACAAATGGACAGTTACAAAACAGTCATGGGGATATAAAGTACAGCACAGGGAATATAGTCAACAATATTGAGGGAGGTGGTATTAAAGAGTGGTTAAGAAGATGGGCTCCTAGGTCTGACAGCTGGAGTTGAAATCTTGGTTCTGTTACTTATTCTATGACCTTGGAAAATTGACTTTACCTATCTGGATCTCAGTTTCTTATCCTGTAAACTAATGCCTACTTTACTGAGTGGTTGTGAGGATTAAATGAAATAAAATATGTAAAGTTCTTAGTACAATTTCTGGCATACAGTAAGGATGCAATAAATGTAAGCTGTCACCATCATCATCTTCATCATCTGTAACATTAGTACTTGTGATCTTAGTTAAGATCACACAGCTAGTTACTGATGGAATCTAAAATATCCCTAGTTGCCTCATTCCTCACCAGGTGATTTTTATGATGTCAAAATATGTAGCTTTGGGAGAAGATAGGGAAAGAAGTTAAATAAATAAGGGTGGAAATGATGATGATGATGATGATGATGATGATGATGATGATAGTAATAATGGTAATTATTTGAACCATAGCTTTCCTTATAGCACTGGTTCTCATCTTTGGTTACATAATAGAATCAACTGGGTAATTTCAAAAATCAAAAATACTGATGGCTGGATTTTACCTCAAAGATTCTGATTTAAATGATTTGGAGTACAGCCTGGATGATGGGATTTTAAAATATATCCCCCTGGTAATTCTAATAATGTATTACATCCAGGGTTGAGAACCACTGGTTTAAGAGGCACCTCTTGTGGCTTGCAGATCTTCTTTGGCAATGGATAAGCTAAGATCAGGCTCCATTGCCCTCATTGAGGAAGCCCACAGAGAAATTTCATTCCCTGGCTCCAAAATTACCTACTGTAGAAGACTGAGAAGATGTGACCTCATTGCACCTTGTTGGGCATTTAGACAGGAAACCAGCAGCTGGCTACCTCTTCACTTGGGAACCACCAATCCTGATTCTCTGTGGGCACATCTCTCCACACCCAGCTGTCAACAGCTAACTCAGAAGCAGAAACTGCATCCACATGTGGGCATACACATGTTATCCTGGAGATAGCCATGGGAATCCCAAAATGCATGTGTGTGTGTGTGCATGTGCACATACATGTGTATATATAAATGGGATCACTACGATCAATTTCAAGATTCCCCTATATTCAACTATATTCAATACACAACAGCTGAATATTGTATAAGGAGAGGACCATGATCTTGAGAAAACCTTGATGTTCTGAGCCAGTGGGTGGCACAATATTGCACATCTAGCTAATGGCCTTCTCTTTAAGAGGGTTAGTCAAGTCCACTTGAGAATTTATGGCTATTATTCATCAGTATATGATCCCCCTTCTATCCAGGGGTGAGCAGAGGGAGTAGGGCCAGCCAGGGTTGAGAAGATCTCACAAAGTTGAGATGATGTCTCAAAGTTGTGATACGTCAAGGTAGAGAAAAGAAGCTCTAAATCATGTTCTTGAGGAGTGGGGAGTCAAAGCTGGGGTAGCAAAACCAAGAACTGGGGTTCTGGAGCAGGAACCAAGGTGTAAAATCCAAAACGAGCATTGCAATTTCAGGGAAACAAGGAGTGAGTATTAGTGGAATTAGAGAAACAGAAGAGGTTTTAGAGCAATTCTGGTACAAATTGGTCATTTATTTGCAAGGGAAGCAGGGACCAGCGTGAAGAGGACAATCATATTATCTGTGTATCTATTGTAAATTATTTTTCTTTTGAAGCCCTGAATACTTCAGCTAGTTGAAGCTGGTGGTTTTATCAATCCACTAATCTCCTTTGGGGTCTTGTCCATTGATACTTGGCCCTTCTAAAGTCCTCACCAACCTTGTTTTAGTTACTGCTTCTCAAG
The DNA here is from genome assembly GCA_033961575.1 of Aselliscus stoliczkanus. Classification (NCBI taxonomy): domain Eukaryota; kingdom Metazoa; phylum Chordata; class Mammalia; order Chiroptera; family Hipposideridae; genus Aselliscus; species Aselliscus stoliczkanus. Next base: position 35,721,071 of record CM066731.1, read on the forward strand.
CCAAACACACCTCTCTTCCTTCCAGATGTACCTTCCTCTAATGAGCCACTCTTACACTTGTCCAGATCAGGGTCCATGACATGGGATAGCCATTTCAACTCTGTGCCCTTTGTTTGCTCTTCCAGAGTGTTAAATATCAGAAGTCAGTGAGGTTTCCTGTTAAGAAGGATGGATAAACTAAAGCATGCCATGATATGACTAACTTCAAAAAGTGTAATATATTACTCTTCCCTTTAGGGTATTTGTATTTTTATAGGAAAGGTTATCATAAGGAAAGGAAGTTTCAGATAGAATTGCAGGGCTTGTCATTAGACCAGTGACAGATGATTAAATATACCTTCCTAAGTAAAAAGGATTTTTGAGAATTAAAAATATTATCATGGCCTTTCCTTATGTGTCTGAGACAAGAACTGTCCAAATATGGTTCTGTTTCACCCATATGCAGGTCTACACAGAGGTATAGGTAGGGAGGCAATGACGTATGGAAGAAAGGGCATATACTACAGGATCAGAGACCTGGGCCTATGTTCACACTTGGGCACCTAACAGTGTGTGGTCAAGGCTATCTACTTGATCTTGTGTCTTCATCTGAAAAATCAGCTTGGCCAGCATTTATTGAACACACACTAGGTTCACAGTGTGGAGCTAGCTAAGCTTGGTGATACAAGGAGAACAATGTTTGTTGTGGGAAACACATGTCCCACCACAATGCTTTCCTAAACGTATGTACAAGTGGTGCTTAGAAGAGGAGTGGGATAAGTGTATTAACTCTGCAGGGGTGTTAGGGACATTGTCACAGAGATGAACTTTGTGCTAGAACACAGCTGCCTAATGCCCAGCACTGGGGACAGGACAGCATGGCAGTTACAAGCTATGAGCTGTATGTAGAGTGTTATAATGAGCTTGAATCCAGACTCTGCCACTTACTTGCTTGTAACATTGGGAACATTATCTGAAAAATGGATGAGAATAGTATATATCCTCTAGGTGAGACATAAGATAACATAAATTAAATGGTCAGAATGGTGCCTGATACACAGGAAATGCCAGCCTTGATCTCTTATTATTGAATAAACAATAGAGAGCGGATATCCAGGAACAAAATAGAGATTGGAGCAGAGCATTCTAGGCATAATTTGAGGAAAGATGGAAATACCATCAGAGAATAATGTGCTTGGGGACTAAAGGATATGACAGGAATCGAGGACGTGTGATGTGTGGGAGAAGGGCAGAGGACAAGCCTCCTCTCACCCTAAAGATTCCTTTTCTAAAAGTGATGTCACCACAACACTTCTGACAGGTCAGATCGCTGTCTCACACATAGTCCTTACACCTTTCATCCCATTCATCTCAATTGCTTTACATGAGAAATGGAGAGTCACTTCTCAGTTTCCGGGAGCTGCCCCTGAGTTTGGGGAGAGGGGTCAGGCATAGAGCTAGAACCTCAAGAGGGAAGAGGAGGTGAACATTAGACAAAAGAGCAGAGAAGAAACCAGCAAATGGAAAGCTGGGAGAATACCGACATCCCTGCCATTCAAAAGTTTTGTGTTCCTGAAACAGAGCTGTTCCATGCAGAACAGCATGGCAGCCACAAGAGGGCTGATTTCCTCAAGGGAAATCAGGGAAGCCTGACTGGGACCCCAGCTCTGTCTCCTGATCTACAGAATCTGCGTTATTTATTTAAATGTCTAGCTTTTCCTCATCTGTAAACTGAGAACAACAGCGACAACATGTCATGAGTGTTTATAAGGATGCTTGATAACTTTCTTTCTGTTTCTTAGAATGCAAAGCTTCTTCCCGTTTGGGGGCCTTTGCGCTCGGTTCCTATGCCCAGAGGGCTTTGCCACTAGATTTGTGTGGCATTTCTTTTCATCATTCAGGCCTCAGAGCAAATAGCTTCTATTCAAAGAGGTCTTTTCTGACCACCCCATCAAAAATGGCCAACTCCTGAAACTTTTGTCACACTACTTCATTTTATTATTCATATAACATCACAATTTGACATTTTTCTTTGTTTATTTGGTTATTGTCTGTTTCCCCTGATAAGTGTGTAAGTTCCATAAGTATAATACAAATTCAATGTCCTATGCACCATGCTTGGCATTTTTTTTTTTTTTTTTGAGGCCAGTCACTGACCCTCATATGTGGGATCTGAACCGGGGCTGCTGGCTTCCCAAGCCAGTGCCCAACCACCACGCCACACGGCCAGCCCAGCTTGGTACTTTGATAAATGAATAATGTATTAAAAGCACCTATATGTTCAGTGCCTAAAACTTATTATTATCATCATCATCATCATTATCATCAATATCATCATCATTTTCCCAGGAAAAAAATGTCAGTTTTACTATCCTCTTGTTTTATTTCTAACAATTTATAATTATCTAGGCTTTTATCATGGACAATAACTTCAAACTATGTCCTATTCAACTCATAAAAAAAGCAACTTTGGTGAAAAATGCCTATAGAAGCATGCTAGTCCTTCATTTTTCTAAATATTTCAGATGCTACACCATCAGAAAAACTATAAACTTGCCCCTTTGAAAGAGTAGCTAAAGTTGAGTTAAATTTTGTGCTCTGACTTGGGCTTTCACTGAAGAATGCAATGAGAAACCACCTTAAGAATCATTTGCTGTTAGAATAATATTAGGGAGATGGTACATAACAGGAACCACTGTGAGAAACCCCAGTGTGAAATTCCTTTCAAAGTTCAACTCTTAGAAAAATGTTCACTTCCTTTGGACAGCTAGTATGTATTTTTGTCTTCAAGGGTTGGGTAACAGGCCATGTTTCCCTTTTCACTTCAGCTACCAGGAAGCTCAGGACCAAATATTTAACTCATATATAGCAACTATATAAGCTTTCATGGCCTGCATATTTGCAATTTTCTTTTTCCTTAGCCTTTACTTCATACTCTATTTTCACCTTCACTATGATTAAACTTTGGGAAGATAAAAATAATTGGCTTACAAAAGGGCACATACCAATGACAGCTGGACAGTCAAAACCACAGCCTAATCATATCACAGGAACATCCTGAGGGGACACAGCTGCCCCGGCTCCTGGACATGAGCCTCTGTCACTGCAGATGCAGAGTCCTGAGTGGGAGCATCCATTTGTACAAAAGCAGTCACATGCACAGACCCTCACAGCCAGAGGAGCAGTGCAAAGTGAGTATCTCACCTTCTAAGCATCTGTATGAGAGATGGCCCTGCCGCCCACCCAGACTCAAATGGTAGTGAATTCCTTAAACATGGGAAAAGGGTTTAGATATTAGACAGTCCCCCACCTCCAAATAACTGTGCATTAGAGTTTATTTTTATTTGGGGCATTATTTTCTAATATACCTCAAAGCCTTTGGAATGAAGTGGAAATCAATAAATACATATAACAGATGTGAATTGCTCCATGCTACAAGGTGAAAGAAACCTTTCATTTCCTTACTTTTCTAAATGAAAACCTGCTCTGGGCTACATTCTCCAACATTGGTGAGTAGTTCAATGTAAGCTCCATATTGTGGCTCTTTTCCTCATTCCTTGGACCATCAGAGTCCTGAAGTTACAATTTTCAGCAAAATTGGAGGGGGCAGGATTCATTCACTGATGAGCACTCCCTATGATCGCCATGGAAATGGCTGTTGTCCAGACAACTGGGCCCACTCTGAGGTGAGCAATTCCTCAGGTAGCACCCACTCCAAACTCACGTGCTGCATTTGTTGCTCTTGGGCCATATTGTGGTAAAGGAGGAAGTATTTTAGATACCTTTTGATGGGTAGAATAGCTTCCGGGTAGGAAGAAGTCAGACTGTGCAGTGGATTGTCCATCATACAGACATATGGAGGCCAGAAGGCAGCTGTGTACCCGCACTGTGCGCTCTTGTCTCCCCGCCCCTCCCCACCCCAGATCCAGTGTAGGCGTGTTCAAAACTCTTACACCCAATACAGTAGCACACAATACACAAATTCCCTTTAGCCTCGTTTTAGTGGGAATATGAAGGACATGGTGAGTGTGGGATACTGGGGCATTGTTCTCCTTAACGGGAGCAGGAGTGTGATGTTCTATATTTTTGAACATAAAAGGAGGCTGGTTTTACCAAACTCCTCACAAACAGCAAATCCCCAGGATGATGCTGAGCTATCAGGTCAACTTTCCAGGGCAGCAGTATTGGACCCTTCCTACTCCAGACAAAAACAGGACAATGAAGGTGTCTGAGACTATTGCTCTTTGGGCGGCATTAAATAATATGCCCTGCCCTGAACATCCAGGATTAAAAAGGTTTGCGTTACCGTCTGAACACCAGAGGGCGCCATTAGCCTGGTTTCTGGACTCCTGCGCTGCTCTAATCGAAGCAAAACTTGACAAGTGTGACACTGAAATAAAACCCAATATTTTGGATGCATTTTAGAGCCAGTAGATGGCTCTTTGCCGTGAATTAAGGTCACCAACAGTAAAATAGCGCAGACACTCCTTGATTCCTTTCTGCCCAATCTCAAAATGAATAAATATGAATAATACTGGTTTAAATGGTTTCCAAGGAACTGGTAATTCTAGGCATGGGGCAAATAATAGTAATTCTGGGCGCAAGAAGCGCAACATTTTCTATGTAGGATGACGAAGACTTTTAAATAATTTCAGTGAGAAGCTTTTCTGGGCTCTGCAACTCACTCATCACAGATCCCATAAGCGTTCCCCTCCTCAAAAAAAAAAATCCAGTATTGTTCCCATAGCTTCCCACAAATGACCCACAATAGGGACCAACAGCCACCAGTGTCCTTATATTGGGAGTCTGTCTTTCTCTCTCTTTTTTTTTTTAATCATGCCAGAAGAATCTTATGGATAAAACACTCATTAGCAAATGAAAATTACAAAGATCTGGGGGTGACAGTGGGTGAGGGGGGCTGGGGTGGGTGGGGAGGTGTTTTCAAAGCTTTTGGTCCACAGCTTTTTTGTTGTGTGCAACTGGTTTGATTTTATGAGTCTCATAAGGCCACAAAAGCTGGTCTCAACAGGGCATAACCTTGGAAATACATAGTAATTATGATTCTAAAAATAATAACACATTTTTTAAAAATCCATAATTCAAACTTGTTTACTCTTTGGCCATCTAATTACTTATTAAACACTGGCTATTTGAGACTGCATCCCTTAGGCACCCCATAAGGAGATCAACAAGGTGTGGCCCTTTGCCCTGGGTTCTTCATTGTCTTGTGGGAGACAAATACCTGTGAAAGAGAATTGCTATAGAGAGGGTAAGGACTGGAATGTAAACAGTGCTCCTGGAACATAAGATGAGAACAACTCAGTATGGAAGGTTAACAGTGCCTTTCTCTTTCGATAATGCTATACCTAATCATACACTCATTTATTCCACATGTATTTACTATGAGGCATCAAGGTTCCAGGCACTGTGAGGCAGGGAGCACACTCCAAGAGTGTGTGTAAAGGGATTTATTATAAGGTTGTATTAGCCAGGAGCAATTGGGGCTCTATAAGCTCTCAAAAGTAACCAGCCAAGGCTCCCCTGAAGAACAAGTCCCACATGAGGAGAAACTTCTGGGAGACTTTTCCTGCCCCATGAAGCTAATATTCCCTTCATTCATTTTTGACCTGAAAGACAGGTGTTTCTTTTTCTTCCTTGACCATATTCATGGAACAAAATGTGTCACATGTCTCCAGAGGAGTGGAAATATTTTGTTCTTCCTAAAGGCTACTGAGCCATGGAGAAATGGAAGAAAGAGGAAATGAATCCAGAAAAGTCAAATGCAAATTTCAGAAATCTAGATTGAAGAAACTTAAACTGAAATTAGGATTTATTGGAGTGACACTTGATATGATTTACAGAATCAAAAGAGCACCTAACCGTGCTAGATGTGGGATTAAATCTGGAGACCTTAGTGACGAGAAGCAACTTCTGTATTAGTCCAAGACTCTTGGTCACTAGTGACAGAAACACAACTAAAATTAGCTTAGGCCAAATGGGGCAGGAATAGATGATAGCTGGAGGGAACTAGAGACTCCATCTCATTGAGACTCTCTTTCTCCTTCTCTCAATGTAGCCTCTCTTGGATATGGTCTCTATTCTTTTCTACGGACTGCCAGTTTCTTCTGAGGGGCTAGAACCAAGGATGTTGGCAGTTCCTTGCTGACATCATTTCAACATTGTCAGTAGAGCAAAAAGGGGTCATATTCCCCAATTCCATTTAGAAAAATCTTGGTGAAGCATCCTGGTTGACTGAGCACCTGTCTTTCACCAATGCTAGACCAATCACTGAGGCCAGGGGCAGGTGGAGTACTATGACTGCCCCAACCTCAGCCTGGGCCCCTCCCTATGCCTGAGGTGAGAGGTAGTTGGAGTGGGGAAACATAGATTCCACAAAAGCATAAAGGTCCTGTCCAGAAGAAGAGGTAAAGGGCACTGGGCCAATAAAAAGCAGAGCTCTGTTACTAAAGAAATAGATTGGGGAAGAAATTTACAAAATTTACAAAGTTTTATTAAGTGCCAAACCAGCATTATATCTCACACATGCTGACATTTGTATTTGAACCCAAAATTTACTTTATTAAGAATTTCTCTCCCAAAGTTCTGATGTGGGCTTTAGTTGGTCCTACAGGAAGAACAATAAAGACTTTAGTGGGGGAAATCCATTTACAAATTCATGTTTTTTTAAACCCCATATGCTAAGTGGGAATTAAACTTTTTTTATGATCCTGTTTTGTTCAGCAAGAGAACTTGCCTATTATTTCTTGAGGGCTGTCACTGAGGAGCACCTCTTCTTTTGCAAGGAAAAGTCACTTGGATAGTCCTTCTCAGATATATAATTGTGAGTAGGCACTCACTGACCTTGGGCAGAGGGGTAGCTGTAATAGGAATTTTTGTAGCAAAGCAAAGATGCTCTCCCCATACTCCTTAAAATGTAGAACTTGCATTTTGGAAGAAGGATGAAAAATACACACATGGATAAAGGAATTTCCTAGGAGGAGATGAAATCAACTCACAACTCATCTTTTCTGATTAGAACATTTCTGATGGACTGAGATGGTCTCGACTAAAGTCCATAGCAGAAAGGACCCCAAAGGCCCTTGAAGAGAACTCACATGATGGAAAGGGGGGTGTCCAGTGTATATTTGAGTCTGGGAGTCAGTCATGACTCTAATATCCTCTTAGAAAGGGCAGAGTTCGGAACAATGCCTGAGCGCAAACACAAAAGCTTCAACCAAAGAACCCAAATGTGGAACGTCCTTGGTTGAGAGTAAAATACAGTGGGGAGAGGGAAAGCCTTTGTGCTCAATAACTCGGTGAGGTTCTTGAAACTTTCATCTGGAGGTGGCAAAGAGGTAAGTGTACAGAACAAGAGAAAATGGGTGCTCTGTTAACATTAAATGGTTACTTGGATAATAAAAAGAGATGAGATCTTATGTGGACATCAGACTGATGAAAAGGTTCATATCAGAAATATTGGAATCAGTAAAATTATGAAAACATTAAAAAAGAGATTTATAGTCCACCTAAGATTTGAAACATGAGCTTTTAAAACAATTTTTTTTCAACAATAAGATTATCAATATGGAACCTAAGGTATTGCCTCTAGGGACTTTTGATGCCATATTATACTATCACAATTATTGTGAAAAAACAAAACAAAACAAAACTATTACCTGTTGGGTCCTCTCCTTATGGACCACATATAATTAAACAGAGAACAAACTCTGAACAAAGTCTTCTTATCCTTACTTTAAAATATCTAGTAAGGACAATTCAAGAATAAATGAAGAGAAACTGGGCATTTTGTGTTGGCATTCTGCTTAGGTTATGTGCGTATGTGTATTGGGGCACATCATTTTGTCCAGTTCCCACTTTTTGCCTTGAAGGAATCAGGCCCGCCAAATGTTGAAATGTACACCCAATTAATTGAGCCACAGGCTTATAGACTCAACGAAAGCTGTTAGTGTGTGGGGGTGTCCTTTAGCCGAGGTGAAGTTACCTGTTTGATTTTCATTGAACTTCATGCTGGAGGTGTTACTGGGTTGGCTAGCATGTATTAAAAACAATAACAGCAAAATGCTACGTTGAAGAGTCCTGGAAGTCTGAGCACCTATTCCCTTGTCCAGACAAATCCTTCAAAATGGTTGGTTTGTACAAACTCTAAATGTCTCATTTTAAATGTCAGTTTCTGAGTCAAGAAGTTTATTAAATATCCATAATAGTGAGAAACACATTTTTACAAAATCTGTATTGCTTCTGCTTTTAAATATTAGGCAACATATTTCAGATCAGGGTAAGGATATCTTACCCAAGAATTTAACCTGATTAAAAAATAATAATAATAAGCCATAAGTTTCAACATGTTTGCAGGCTTCTACATGTAATGAATGGAAGCTGGTCATTATGGCTGACTCTGTTTTCTTTCTTTCTTTCTTTCTTTCTTTCTTTCTTTCTTTCTTTCTTGCTTTCTTGCTTTCTTGCTTTCTTGCTTTCTTGCTTTCTTGCTTTCTTGCTTTCTTGCTTTCTTGCTTTCTTGCTTTCTTGCTTTCTTCTTTTTTTCAAGGCATGGCAATGAGTTTTATGTCTTTTGAGCACTGGTGAAGGAATTAAACCAAGGTGATTTGATTTATATAATAAAAAAGTGGGATTTTTGAGATTCCCAGGACAATTTATGGAGAAGAGGTGGGGATGAGTGAGGAAACAGGGCAGAAGGCAGGGGAATGGGGAGTAGAGTTGGCTAGCTAGTTCTCAGAGGTGGGCCCAAAGGAGGACTGCTTAAGAAAAAAGACATCTAAATTGCTTAAGAAAAAAGACATCTAAAATTGCCTTTTAAGTCATCTTCTCAGGAGTGTGACAGTCTATCTTCTCTTCACCATCACCACCAGCCTGCCAAACATTGCATGTTTGTGTGCTGTGGGGAACCAGAGGTCAAAGAAATAGAAACTACATTCAAGGCAAGATGGCAATAAGACACAGTCATAGGACAGAAGAAGGTGAGAATTCAGCATAAACAGGATATTGGAACACACTCCTCCAAGAATCCCCAGAAATACTGGGAACAGGAAAGATGCTGGTTTTCCCATCTTATGTGGGATGCAGATTCCAGATATTTTAAAGTTAATTATTAAAGAAAGCATGCCCCCACAAGGCAGCAAGTTTCACAGGCACCCGGATGGTTGGCCCTTGAATCACACCATCTCTCAGGCTGTTTCATCAATTTCCTATAGGTCAACCTGGATTTAAAGCATATTAGCGTGCCCTGAGGATAAATAGCATGGATTGAGTTTTTCTAAATTAATACATTTCAAAAACAGTGATTTGATGGGAGTGAGGGAGAGGGCAAGGAACAACCAGGTTTAGTTTCCTGTCTATATGTTTGTATTTTACAAAAGAGAATCTCGAATAAAGCAGTCACATTCAATAGTTGCTGTGAAGATCGTTCAGTTCTTCGTGGGGGAGAGTGGCAGTTTGAATTAATTGGCCTCAGTTACTGGTTTTCTTTAATCTCCAACCACGTAAGAAAGATAACCACAGGACTGCGGTAATTATAGAGTAATGAGGGTAATTTGTTAAAGGTAAACCTGATGTTGGAGTACTAGGGATACTGTAAACATTTCATCTGTTTGCACACTTTGTAGACAACTGTTAAGGAAACATCAGATCATTTAATAGGCTTCCTTGGGTGAGCTCTGCCCTGGGAGACACTGACTCCAGCTTTTAATCTTTCTTTAATTTGAGCTGATGTTGTTAATATTTTTTCAGCCCTCAATTATGAGGCTAATGCAACCTGTCCTGGTGGGAATTTGGAGACTACGGTCAGGGCCATGGGCCAGGCTGGCCCACAGGATGGTTTTTTGGAGAACAGCAGCAATGAGCTGCCCTCACCCACAGCCCCACTGCCCCCTTATCCCTCTTTTCTCCTGGAAATACTGACATTATTGAAAGCAAAAGAATAAATAGAAAAGGCCTTTGCCGATGGAACCATTTATTCCAAAAAAATTAGGAGGTGGTTGTTCCTCACTGATTTCCTATTTTCTAGCTATATGCCATGTTAAAAAGAAAGAAAGAGGGCCAGCCGAGTGGCACATTGGTTAAGCGCTGGTTTTGGGATGCCAGCGGCCCCGGTTCGGATCCCACATGAGGGCCAGTGACACTGCCCTCTACAGCTAACAACAGCTCCACCTGGAGCTGGACTGTGCGAGCCCTGGTGATGGTGTGGGCTGCAGCCCCTGCTGCAGTGGCCTGCCATAGGCTACAGTGAATGGCCCGCAGCCATCGTGAGCGGCTGGCAGCCAAGAGTGAGCTGCCAATAGCCGCGGTGAGCGACATCCAGAGGCCAGCGACCGATCTGCTTCATCCAGGAAGAGCGCAATGACGATACCAACAGTGAAGCAACATCCTCCGCAACTAAACTGAAGAACAAAAAGACAGCAACTTGTCTGTTCCCCTTCCCCGATTCCCCAACGCTGTTCCTCTCCGCCAATTCCCCAATAAAATCTAAAAAAAAAAAAAAAAAAAAAAAAAAAAGAGTGAGAGCTGAGCTCTGAGCAACAGCAGTTCGATGCCCAGCCTGAGCTGAAAAAAAAAAAAAAAAAAAGAAAGAAAGAAAGTTACAGAACCTTTCTAAAGAAGTGGCTTACTTTTTTTTAAATAACGTTAACCACATCCCTTAGAATTTTATGCTAGCAACCCATAACACACACACACACACACACACACACACACACACACACACACACAGAGTCACGAGCGCCCTGAAAGACAGTCACCACACTTTAGTCTCTTCCTAAAAGTCAAGGAGACATTGACCCTTCGGCAGGGTCCTACGTCCCTGCGTGGTACTCATGACTTGAGTGGGGAACAAAGTCCTGACACACAGGTTCAGACAGAGTGAGTAATACAGCTTTATTTGGGAACAAATGTCCCTCCAGAGGCCAATGCTCTGGTAAGCACAGAGGGTTATACAGAATAGAATAGAATTTAATAACGAACCAAGTCCCAGAGGCAATCCAGATGGAGAAGGCCCCTGGTCTGGGAGAGATGACCGCACCCACGACAGGTCTGAGGCAAGCTGGTCTTGCAGGGAAGAACTTCTGAGAGTCCCGGAGTACCTTGGCTTGCACCTCGTAGAGGGTCTTAGCCAGAGCACCCAGTCAGACTGCTCATGGCATTGCTCTGGAGTTTTACTTTTATCCTCTTTTCCTTGGACTTGTTTACTTCTTAGGTGATAACCAGAAGTTGTTTGCCAGGAGTTGTTTACCTCTTAGGTGATAACGAGAAGTTGTTTTGGTGAACATGTTTACTACTCTATTTTGTTATGCTCAGTTTCACACAAAAACATATTTTTCACTTCACTCTTACCAGTCTCACACATATGTGGCCTAGCTTGTGTCTCTACTAGTAAACAACTTGTTTTGCAAACCTAAATCCAAAAAAACCATGTTTATAGTATATTTCATATGCTGTATACACACACACACACACACACACACACACACACACACACCTCAAACAAAAATTTTCCAAGACAATATTTGTACTATGCACAAGACATTCTGATAGTTCCTATTCTGTTCTGTTCTGTTTTGTTCTATTCTGTCCCACTCCATTGTTTCAATTAAAAAACTGCTGGTCATTATTGATTACTCTGATGTCATAACCCACTAACATGTTACAAACCATGATTTGTAAAACACTGTAATCTAGGACATTTGGCATTGGGTCACAATATTAAAATAGTCAATTTGGTTTTTTTTCAGTTTATTGTTTTAAAAAAGATTTCTAATAAAACATAGCTAACATGCAATATTATATTAGTTTCAGGGGTACATCATAGCTATTTAACATTATATACCTAAAGAAGTGATCATCACAGTAAGTCCAGCATGGTAAGTCCATCTGACACCGTACCACACTACCACAATATTATTGCCTATATTTTCTATGCTATACATTATACCCCCTTGACTTATTTGTTTTATACCTGGAAATTTGAAACTCTTATTCCCTTTCACCTTTTTTCCCTTCTTATAAAAAATTTTCAATTACAGCTTACATTCAATATTATTTTATATTAATTTCTGGTGTACAGCATAGTGGTTGGACATTTATATAATTTAGAAAGTGATCCCCCAATTAGTCTAGTACCCACCTGGCACAATACATTTATTACCATACTATTGACTATATTCACCTATGTTTTACTTTACATCCCCATGACTATTTTGTAACTACCAATTTGTACTTCTTAATCCCTTAACTTTTTCACTCCACCCTCCAAACCTTCTACCGTCTGGCAATCATCAGCTTATTCCCCTGCATCTTGGAGTCTATTTCTGTTTTGTTAGTTCATTTATTTGAGATTTGACATATAAGTAAAGTCATAGGGTATTTGTCTTTCTCTGACTTATTTCACTTAGCCTAATACCTTCCATGTCCATCAGGTTGTAACAAATAGTAAGATTTCATTCTGTTTTATGACCTAGTAATATTCTATTGTATATATATACCACATCTTTTGTATCTAATCATCTATTTATTGACACTTAGGTTGCTTCAATATCTTGGCTCTTGTGAATAATACTGCAATGAACATAGGGGTGTATACAAAAGGTCTGGCAATTAAGTTCATGAACTCATCCTAGAAAAAGTGCTACATAACTCATCTAAATATCACTATGGTCACCTTTGAAGTACTCCCCTTGGGAAGCTATGCACTGATGCCAGTGCCTAGTCCACACTTCAAAGCAATTTTGGAGCTCTTTTTCTGGAATGGCCATCAGAGCTGTCATCATATTACCCTTGATGTCCTGAATGTCATCAAATGTCTTCCTTTCAATATTTCCTATATGTTTGGCTGAAGAAATAAGTCATTGGGCAGAATCCTAAAAACAGCAAGGTAAAGGCAGCAAGTTACTTACAGGAGCACTCCCCATAGGATTATCAGCCTACTTTTCTACAGAAACTTTGCAGGCCAGAAGGGAGTGGCAGGAGGTTTTCAAAGTGATGAAAACCAAAGGCCTACAACCTAGATTGCTTTATCCAGCAAGGTTAGCATTTAAAATTAAAGGAGAGATAAAGAACTTCCCAGAAAAGAATAAGCTAAAGGAATTCATTACCACCAAACCAGCATTGCAGGAAATGTTAAAGGGGCTTCTTTAAGCAGAAGAGAAAACAATCTTCTAGCCAGACTCATCAAAACAGAAAGAGAGAGGACTCAAATTAGTAAAATCAGGAATGAAAGAGATGAGGTGACAACAGACACCAAAGAAATACAAAAAAATGTTAAGAAATTATTATGATCAACTATATGCCTACAAATTTGACAATCTGAAACAAATGGATAATTTTCTAGAAGCATACAACCTTCCAAAACTAACTCGAGAAGAAACAGAAAATCTGAATAGACTGATTACTACCAAGGAAATTGAATCAGTAATCAACAAGCTCCCAACAAACAAATGCCCTGGACCAGATGGCTTCACAAGTGAAATTTACCAAACATTCAAAAAAGAATTAACACCTATTCTTCTCAAACTATTCCAAAAAATCCAGAAAGAAGGAAGGCTCCCAAACTCTTTCTATGAAGCCACTATCATCCTGATTCCAAAGCCAGATAAAGACAGCACAAAAAAGGAAAACTACAGGCCGATATCTCTGATGAACATAGATGCAAAAATCCTCAACAAAATATTAGCTGATAGAATTCAGCAATATATTAAGAAGATCATACGTCATGATCAAGTGGGTTTCATCCCTAGTATGCTAAGTTGGTTCAACATCTGCAAATCAATTAATGTGATATTCCACATCAACAAAATGAAAAATAAAAATCATATGCTCATATCAATAAATGCAGGAAAAGCATTTGACAAAATCCAGCAGCTATTTATAATAAAAACTCTTAGCAAAGTGAGAATAGAGGGATCATATCTCAACATAATAAAGGCCATATATGATAAAACCACAGCTAACATCATACTCAATGGAGAAAAGCTAAAACCATTCCCCTTAAGATCAGGAAACAGACAAGGCTGTTCACTCCCCCACTTATATTCAACATAGTTCTGGAAGTTCTAGCCATAGCAATCAGACAAGAAAAAGAAATAAAAGGCATCCAAATTGGCAAAGAGGAAGTAAAATTGTCATTATATGCAGATGACATGATACTATATAGAGAGAACCCCAAAGACTCCATCAAAAAACTATTGGAACTGATAAACGAATTCAGCAAGGTAGCAGGATACAAAATCAATATTCAGAAATCAGCTGCATTTGCATATACCAATAATAAACTATCAGAAGGACAAATTAAGAAAACAGTCCCATTTACAATTGCCTCAAGAGCTATAAAATACTTAGGAATAAATTTAACCAAAGAAGTAAAAGATCTGTACTTAGAAAATTATAAGACACTGAAGAAAGAAATAAAAGAAGATACAAATAAATGGAAACAACTAAACAAATAAATGGATAGGAAGAATTAATATAGTTAAAATGTCCATACTGCCTAAAGCAATATATAGATTCAGTGCAATTCCTATCAAACTACCAAGGGCTTTTCTCACAGAAATAGAAAATATAATCCTAAAATTTATATGGAAATGAAACCATAAAAGACCCTGAATAGCCATGGCAATCTTGAGAAAGAAGAACAAAGTTGGAGGTATCACCATACCTCATATCAAATCATACTACAAGGCTATAATATCAAAACAGTATGGTACTGGCATAAAAACAGGCACATAGATCCATGGAACAGAATTGAGAGCCCAGAAATAAATCCATGTATATATGGACAGTTAATCTATGATAATGGAAGCATGAATTTACACTGGGGTAAAGATAGTCTATTTAATAAATGGTGCTGGGAAAATTGGACTGACACATGCAAAACAATGAAACTGGACCATCTCCTTACACTATATACAAGAACAAAATCAAAAGGAGTTAAAGACTTAAATGTAAGACCTGAAACCATAAAACTTCTAGAAGAAAATATGGGAGGAAATTTGCAGACATGACCGTGAGCAATATTTTTACTGATACATCCCCATGGGCAAGGGAAGTAAAAGAAAAAATGAACATATGGGATTATATCAAACTTAAAAGTTTTTTCACAACAAAGGAAACCATCAATAAAACAAAAAAACATCCTACTGAATGGGAGAAGATATTTGCCAACGATATATCTGATAAAGGTTTAATATCCAAAATTTATGAAACACCCATGCAACTCAACACCAGAAAAATAAAAACCCAGTTAAAAAATGGGCAGAGGATATGAAGAGACATTTCTCTAAAGAGGGCATACAGATGGCCAACAGGCATATGAAAACATGTTCAACCTCACTGATCATTAGTGAAATGCAAATAAAAACCACAATGAGATACCACCTTACCCCGGTCAGAATGGCTATCATCAATAAATCAAGAAACAACAAGTGCTGGCGAGGCACTGGGGAAAAGGGAACCCTGCTGCACTGTTGGTGGGATTGCAGACTGGTGCAGCCATTATGGAAATCAGTATGGGGGAATCTCAAAAAACTGGAAATAGAACTACTTTATGACCCAGCAATTCCCCTCCTAGACACTAATTCGAAAAAATATATGCACTCCTATGTTCATTGCAGCACTATTTACAACAGCCAAGACTTGGAAACAATTGAGATGTCCAGCAGTAGATGACTGGATTAAGAAACTGGTATGGGCCGGCCGAGTGGCGCATTGGTTAAGAGCTGGCTTGGGATGCCAGTAACCCCCGTTCGGATCCCACATATGAGGGCCAGTGACACTGCCCTCTACAGCTAACAACAACTCCACATGGAGCTGGGCTGCTGTGAGTCCCCGGGACAGCATAGCTGCAGCCCCTGCTGCAGTGGGCTGCCATAGGCTACAGTGAGTGGCCAGCAGCCAGCATGAGCAGCTGGCAGCCAGCGTGAGCTGCCAATAGCCACGATGAGCGACAATCCAGAGGCCAGTGACCAATCTGCCTCATCCGGGAAGAGCACAATGATGATACCAACATGGGCCAGTGAAGCAATGTCCTCTGCAACTAGACTGAAGAACAAAAGGGCAGCAACTTGTCTGTTCCCCTTCCCTGATTCCCCAACGCTGTTCCCCTCCCTCAATTCCCCAATAAAATCTTTAAAAAAAAAAAAAAAAGAAACTGTGGTACATTTACACAATGGAGTATTACTCCGCTATAAAGAAGAATGAAATTGTACCATTTGCAACAATATGGATGGACATAGAGAACATTATGCTAAGTGAAATAAGTCAGTCAGAGAATGACAAATACCGCATGACGTCACTTATATGTGGAATCTAAAGAACTGAATAAATGATCAATGTAAACAGAACTAGTCCTAGAATCACAGAGGAAAAGCTGATGACTGCTAGATGGGACAGAAGTGGGCGTGAGGGAGAAGGGAAAGGGATGAGACAACATAAATTGGTAACTACAGTATTGCCTCAGGGATAGAAAAAACAACAATAATGTTGTAAATATTTTTTAGGGGACCAGATGGACTCACGTCTATTTAGAGAGTCCATTTCATGGACGGTGTGGAGGCCTGGCCTCTGCACTGTACATCTGAAGCTGCTGCTGAATAATATTATATGTCAACTATAATTTAATACATATATAGTCATGGGATATGGAGTATAGTGTGGGAATGGAGTTAATGGAAGTGCAATAGATATGTATGATATCGGGGATGGAGGAGCAGTCAATGGGAAGAGGGGGTTGTCACTTCACAAAAGGTGAAAAGGATAACTATTGCATTGTTTTGTACACCTGAAACTAGTAATAATAAAAAGAAAAAAGAAAAAAAATTAAGTAATTGGGGGCCAGATCAGGTGAGTATGAACAGTGTTCCAATACAGTTATTTGTTTATTGGCTAAAAACTCCCTCACAGACAGTGCCGTGTGAGCTGGTGCATTGTCATGATGCAATAGTCATGAATTAATTGTTGGTGAAAAGTTCAGGTCATCTAACTTTTTCACTCAGCCTTTTCAGCACTTCCAAATAGTAAACTTGGTTAACTGTCCACTTGGTACAAATTCATAATGAATAATCCCTCCGATATCACAAAAGTTTAGCAACATCATTGGAACAAGTTCGTGAACTTAATTGTCAGAACTTCGTATATCTTTTTGAATTAGTGTTTTGGATTTTTTAAGACAAATACCCAGAGTAGGATTGCAGAGTCATAAGGTAGTTCTATTTTTCATTTTTTGAGGACCCTCCAAACTGTTTTCCATTGTGGCTGCACCGATTTGCAATCCCACCAGCAGTACATGAGGTTTCCCTTTTCTTCTTGCTAACACTTGTTAGCAAGTATTGATTTACTGATGATAGCCATTCTGACAAGTGGGAGGTGATATGTTTTAATTTGCATTTCTCTGATGATTAGTGACATTGAGCATCTTTTCTTGTGTCTATTGACCACCTATATGTCCTCTGGAGAAATGTCTATTCAGGTCCTCTGCCTATTTTTTAATTAGATTATTAGTTTTTTGGGGTGTTAAGTTGCATGAGTTCTTTATGTATTTTGGCTATTAACTCCTTATCAAATGTATCATTGGCAAATATCTTCTCACATTCATTAGGTTGTCTCTCCATTTTGTTGATGGTTTCCTTTGCTGTACAAAATCTTTTTGGTTTGATGTAGTCTTATTTATTTATTTATTTATTTATTTATTTATTTATTTATTTATTTTGTTTCCCTTGCCCAAGGAGATATATATCAGAAAAAATAAGAGCAATGTCAGAGAGCTTAATGCCTATGATTTCTTCTAGGAGTTTTATGGTTTTGGGTCTTACATTTAAGTTTTCAATCCATTTTAAATTTATTTTTGAATATGGTGTAAAAAAGTAGCCTAGTTTCATGTTTTTGCATGTATGTGTCCAGTTTTCCAAACACCATTTATTGAATAGACTGTTTTTACTCCAATTTTTGCCTCCCTTGCCATAGATTAACTGACAATATAGGCATGGGTTTACTTCTGGGCTCTATTCTGTTCCATTGATCTGTGTGTCTCTTTTTATGCTAGTACAATGCTCTTTTGATTACTATGGCCTTGAAGTATTATTTGATATCAGGTATTGTGATACTTCCCACTTTGTTCTTCTTTCTCAAGATTACTGTGGCTATTTGGGTCTTTTATGATCCCATATAAATTTTACGATTATTTTTTCTAGTTCTGTGAAAAATGCCATTGGTATTTTGATAGGGATTATATTCAATCTGTAGATTTCTTTGGGTAGTATGGACATTTTAATGATATTATTTCTTCCAATCCATAACAGGGACTCTTTTTCCATTTATTTGGGTATTCTTAAATTTTTTTCATTAATGTCTAATAGTTTTCAGTACACAAGTTTATTATATCCTTGGTTAAATGTATTCCTACATATTTTATTCTTTTTGATGTAATTATAAATGGGATTGTTTTCTTCATTTCTCTTTTTGATAGTTAGTTATTGATGTATACAAATGCAAATGATTTCTGAATATTAACCTTTTATCCTGCTACTTTATTGAATTTGTTTATCAGTTCTAATAGTTTTTTGGTGGACTCTTTCAGGTTCTGTATATATAGTATCATATCATCTGCAAATAATGATAGTTTTACTTTTTCCTTTCCAATTTGGATCTCCTTCATTTCTTTTTCTTGTCTGATTGCTGTGCTAGGACTTCCAATACCATGTTTAATAAAGTGGTGAAAGTAGACATCCTTCTTTTGATCCTGATCTTAAAGAAAATGCTTTTAGCTTTCCCTGTTGAGTATGATATTAGCTGTGGGTTTGTCATATATGGCCTTTACTATGTTGAAGACATTCTTTCTAGTCCCATGTTGGTGAGAGTTTTTATCCTAAATGGATATTGGATTTTGTCAAATGCTTTTTCTGCATCTGTTGATGTGATCATATTATTTGTTACCCTTCATTTTGTTTCTGTGGTATACACATTAATTTATTTGCAGATATTGAACCAGCCTTGCATCCCAGAAATAAACCCGATTTACTCGTGGTATATGATCTTTTTATGTACTGCTGAATTCAGTTTGCTCAACAATATTTTGTTGAGGATTTTTGCATCTGTAAGGTGTAATCAAAAGATACTGTGACTGTTTAAATTTTTAAAAAATTATTACGGTAAAAGACATATTGCCATTAACCTCCCTCAAAAGACACCCAATTGCTTCAAACACCCTTATCCCATCATTCTTGTCACTTTCTGAAGCAGTTCTGGAAGTCCTCTTTCATGAGAGTCTTTACTTCGTTCTCCATCATGACAACGCTCCATGTCAAACATTGCTTCTGGTATATGGCAATTTCTGTCAAATAAAAATATTATGGTGTGTTTTCATTCACATTATTCATGAGATCTGGCATCATGTGACTTCTGGCTCTTCCCAAAGTCAGAATGACCGTGAAAGGAAAACATTTTGAATGGATTCAGGACATCGAGGCAACCACCACAGCACAACTAATGACATGAAAGAGGGCTTCTAGAACTGTTTCAGAAAGTACCAAGAATGATGGGATAAGTGTGTTCAAAGTGAGGGAGAATGTTTTGAGGAGGACTAGTGGCAATGTGTCTTTTAGTGTAATAATTTTTTTTAATTTAAACATTCACTGTATTGTTTGATCACACCTCATATATTCATCATGGATATCAGCCTATAACTTTCTTTCTTTTTTTTATGTTTTTGTCTGGCTTGGAATCAGGGTAATAGTGGCTTCAGAAAATGAAGTTGAGAGCTTTTCATACTCTTGAAATTTTTGGAATAGCTTGACAACTAAAGGTGTTAAACTTCTTTGAATATTTGGTAAAATTCACCAATGAAGCCATCTGGTCCAGGACTTTTGTTCATCGGGAGTTTTTTGATTACTGATTTGATTTCAATAGTAATAAGGGGACACATTTAAATAAAAGGGAAAGTAGATTAGTTTCAAATGGTAGGATTTTTGTTTTTTGTCTTTTTTTAATTGAAAGATATATTATTCCATTCATTTGGTGCTTCAATTACTATCAATGTGAAAGAAAAGTTTGAAGTATGATTCAGTCCCAAATGCCAGCTAGTCAAAGGAAAGAAATAGAAAGGGTGATGGAATAAGGAAGATAAAAAGAAACAGCTGGAAGAAAGAGGAGAGGGTGGGAACGAAAAGAGAAAGGATGAGGGACCAAGAGTGAGGACAATGAGAGCTAAAAACCCAACTGAAACAAGCTTAGGCCAAACAGGCAGAGATGACTCATAGAGAGAAAGAGCATACATACTGTGCAAGAGGCCGTGATCAAAAAGCCTCGAGTCAAGAAAGTGAGAATAACTGAAGGCAAACTAAAATCATCTTATCTAAGTTAAAAAAAAAAAAAAGAAAAGGAATTGAGGATGGTTCACATGATGCAGTTGGAGAGGTGGAAAAGAGTTGGGTTTTAATCCCAAAGGGCTTAATACAAATTTTCCATTCGACATTTGTGTAGATAGGTATAAATTCACCCTCAGTTATGCCTATTGACAATCTGAAAAAAGTGTACAAACGGTATTAAGAAGCCAAAATTTTCAAAAAGCTGTCTAGAAAGTTCTGTCTTTAAGCATATTATTTTACAAATGGGTATGTCTTGAATTATTTTATTAAATCTTTGTACTTTTTATTGTGGTAAAATATACACAACATAAAATTGACCATTTTAGTCATTTTCTAAGTGTACAATTCAGTGGCATTAAGTACATTCCTACTGTTGTGCAACCAACACCATCATCCATCTCTAGAACTTTTTCATCTTCCCAAATTGAAACTTTGTACCCACTAAATACTAACTCCCTATTCCCTACTTCCTCCAATCTCTGGCAACCACTGTTCTACTTTCTGTCTCTGTACTTTGTTTTAGTTTTGTTTTGTTTTTTAGAGGGCAGTGTCACTGGCCTTCATATGTGGGATCCGAACCTGGGCTGCTGGTGTCCCAAGCCAGCTCTTAACCACCGCACCACTCGGCTGGTCCTGTACTTTGTTTTTAATACCAATTTATTATAACTTGTAACTGTGGTATTTTATAATCTTAGCATTTGAGAAGCAAAGTCATGGACAGAAGGCTTTTTGAGGAAAGGTAAAGCTTACACTGACTTTTCAAACTGTTAAATTCCATATTCATTAATTTCAAAATGAAATTTCAATCATTTCTCAGATTTAAAGTGTTTATTTAATTATAAATGAATAGGCAACAGATTTGTCTTTATTTTTAGTGATTCTTAGGAACAAATACATTGAAGTATTGTTTTTAAAAGGCACATGAGGGCTGGCTGAGTGGCGTGGTGGTTAAGAGTTGGCTTGGGATGCCAGCGGCCCCGGTTCGGGTCCCACATATGAAGGCCAGTGACACTGCCCTCCAAAGAAAAAAAACTAAAATAAAATATTTAAAAAAAATAAAATAAAAAGCACATGAAAATTACAAGACCAGTGCTCTAACCCCTGAGTTATGGAGCCTACCGAAAGCACATGAAAATTAAATCGTTATATCAATCATTCCTGTTTGAAACTAGTGTAGTCTCATGCCCTAAATATTAAATGATTTCTAAAATTACTGAGAAAGCATTCACCACTTTTAATGAAGTAGTTAATTGTTCTTTGAAATCTCTTTTACATGTAAAATCTGGAATATTCACAAGTAGAGAGCAATAAACAACAGATAATGCAATCATTTAGCTAATACTATCAGGAGTTCTACAACAAAATTGATCATGATAAATTGATAGTAAAGGTGACATTCTCAGTGCATGTAAATAAACCTTGAATTTGAGAACCTCTGTTTTCCCAGAGCCCTAGTAAATACACTTTTAAAAGAGATCTCATGTAAAGTAGCCATATGCTTATAATTATACAAATATTGTAGATCCCCTGTGTGAAATTTCACATCTTTATTGCTTCTATTTTAATGTTTACAAAGTTGGTAGTAATTTTTAAAACCAATTCTGATCCTAAACAGGAAAGATAATTTCCTATATAACTGTAATTTTCATGCAAGATTTGTCAAGGATCAACTTATTCCTAGAATTTAATCATCTTTACTCTCATAAGCATCCTGTATGCTCATTTGAGAAGGCATTTTGCTCAATTTAAGTATCCCAATACCTATTAGCAAACTGCAATGTGTTTTTAATCTAGAATGTTTGGACAAGCATAAAACATGTCGAATCATTATAGAAGAACAGTGTGCAACAAATTCACAGTGAAATACAGTGAAAGCTTGCTACAACAAACAAATTTAGCCTTTTAAGAGAAGTTACTTAGGAAAACAAAATTCTTAAGAGGATATGAAAGCTAGTTAAATTGAACTTTTAAAATGTAATTCTAGAACAAAGGTATAAAGATTGAGAACTACTAAAGTTAACAGAGATCTAACCACTCCGCGCTTCATATATTTATTTATGGTAAAAAGGAGGATAAAACCCATCTTTCTGGGGTGGCTGTGCAAATTAAAGTAATGTATGCAAAGTGAAAAAAATAAATAAATAAAAAATAAAAATTAAATTAAGAGAGAATTATTTGATATTTTAAAAAATCCAGATGGTTGAGTAATTAATGATCATTGTGTTTACTAAAATCTGTAATAAGAATTTACATACGCTGTTGTGTGTAATCTGCATAAAAAACTTAGAGGGATGTATTTTCACTTCCATCTAAGGTGACAAAAATAAAGTTAGAAGATTCTGAGTTTGTATGGCTAGGAAATGACAGAGATGGGATAAAAACCATCAGCTCCAATGCCTTCCTCTTTCTTTTAACATCCATAGTTTATAAGAAGATATCTACAGTCAGCTTCATTCTGATACAGTTTGTGTCTCCTTTCCAGGTTCTAAATAGGCCCAATCCCACTTATTTTTTAGAGATCTAGCCAGATTAGCCACATTTGGCCTGGTATGACTGTAAGCAATTAAATACACCTGGTTTGCATGGGGGATGAAAATTATTTGCTCATTAGGAATGAGAATCATTAATTTAAGAATAAAGTTGCATACTATGCATTTCCTTTACAACTTTCTCTTAAAAATCAAAGCATTTCTTAAAGTTCTTGGCAGATATCTTGCCCCTATTTTATGGTATACACCAATGGTTTGCAAATCTCAGCTTGTTAAAATGTAGATCGATGTGCCCCAGTTCCAGAGTTTCTGATTCAGTAGATCTGGGGTGGGGCATAAGAATTTGCATTTCTAACAAATTTCCAGGTTATGTTGATGCTGCTGATCCGGGGGTCACCCTTTGAGAACCACTGATGGTGGTGGCAAACTACAACATGTTTGGACATGTATGTGTCCTGTGTGCAACCAAAGGAGAGCAGTGAATGGATTGATTTGATACACACAGTGGGTCTACATGCTTCTTTCCATATACAGAACTATATTGAATTCTCTATGCATCTCAGTACTCTCATACAGGTGGCAGGCATGGGACTGACTGAATCTCTGAATCAGACCTAGTTCAGCTGACAGGGTGGAGAAACTGAAGCTCAGAGAGGTTATGACTATTATATCATTGAGCACAACTTTTCATTCCATTTCATCTAACTTGTCTGTAAATCATTCTGTGAAAGAATGGGAATGCCCAAACAAATAAACAAAGGAAATGGAAAGTTTAGTTTCCATATAAATTGGGGAAAGCTGGAGGAATTACTGAGCTGGTATCTCCTGGTCTAAGTTGTGAAGGAGTCTTATCCTGTGTAACCTTCCCTAATAGGCTTTTTTTTTTTTTTAAACTCATCTTCCACCTTTCCTGAGTCCTCACCTTTACCCTGATCCTCAGGACTCCCTACGTTATTCACCCTTGACACTCTTTGAGGAACATTGCTCAGGACTCGAAGATAATGGCTTTCTTATTTTTTTTTCTTTGTTTAGGGAAATTTTTTGCAGATGAAATTTTGTGGAAATGTAAAAATACTAAAGGGCAGACCTGCTCAGGTTAGAACAAGTGTGGGCAATGTGAGCCCCTCTTAGTGTCCCCATTATTCTTGCCGGAAGCTCTAAAAGCTCAAAGGAGCAGAATTTTAAACCCACTGCCCTGGTCCTGGTCATTATCCTTCTTTTAATCAAAATCCACCAGTTTGAAGTCTCATTTATGTTGGACAACATAGGTGACAGCTAGCTAATCCTATCAGGTTATCAGTTTATCAATTTATTCAGCATAGCATAATAGAGACAGTTTCTGTCTCCTGGAATCTTATGAAGACAGTACCTCAAACTAGAATGTCTTCCCAAGATATATTTCCAGAGGCTTTAAACTGCTCTGCCCACTTCATCTGTAGGTAGAGCCCGTACAAAAAGTCAAATGTCCATAGTCACTTTTATACAAGTTGCCTTTCAAGTGACACTTCAGTGAAAAATGACGTAATAAAAGAGATAAACTCCTTTATTTGTTTTAAAGAATCTTCTCTCCTTAGGTTAATATGAAATAATAATTTAAAGATAACAGTACAGACTTCGGATAGTAACCGGGAAATTCTATTTGCTTTGGTCCTGTATCTATGGGCAGACAGATCTTTCATTTATGGATGTTTTGTTGCCAAATGCTACACGCACCTTAGATATGACTTTCCAATTTCTTAAAATCATGTCAATAGATGTCACTATTTCTTGCTCCTCTTGCAAGTGCCTGTAAACATGCCCATGTACGGCATGCTTTTGATTCTCCGTAGGTAATTCCATCGGCGTCCACAGGGGGGCAGGACATACCATACTGCCTAGTTGTATTTCCTTCTATTTGGGGAGAAAAAAAAAAAATCTAACCACGAAAAGAATGCCCTGGTTAAGCTGCTGAAGGTGCCTACACCGGACCCTTCTCACTTCAGCTTAAGAACCTCTCACCTATTTTTATGTTCTTCATAGATAAAATTGCTGAAGAAATCACGAGAGAATCTAGGACTGGACTGAAAGCTTAATGCTATAACATTTTTAAAATTGTCATAGTGTGAGATCTAAAAGAAGATTTTGACTTGTACTATGTTGTTTGTATCTTTACATAGCCTTGTTAAGTTTGGGGTGGATTCTTACTTGAAAGAGAGGAGGAGAAAATGCTTTATATATTATGTGGACCATTGTCACTATACTTGAAAAATGAAAAAAAAAATTTAATATATGGAAAGGGTTGTATTAAGAGTCAGAAAGACTTGCCTCCTAGTCCTGGCAAGATTTCTGACAGCTTGTGATCTAGGGACCCTCCTCTGAGTTTGTGTGTCCCTCTGTTTGCTCACCTGTGAAATGAGCACTGCAATCCTTTCTGGAAAAGACAGCCAGCATTCTCCTTGCATAGAACAGAGGCTGGTAGCAATGAAGCAGGGTTAATATCTGCTCCAGGGGAATCCTGAAGCCAGGAAGACAGACCACATCCTTTGTGGTCACTGTCCCAGTGCCATTTACTCTTACACATGACTCCATCTAGTGTGCTGAGAGATCCTAAGCTGAAGCAAATAGGCTCATCACTTTGTTTCCTGCTTACTGATAACTTGTATCAGATAATAGTTGCTGTGGGCAAGATGAAGAGAGAACACAGGGCTACAGTCACAGGCAGGAAACACTTTACTGGATGGAAGGTCTGAAACCATGAATCATAATTAACCAGACTGCATACTGATAGAAATTAAAATACTGATAACACAAACCACAATTGTTCATTGCCCTCAGGGAAAGGGTGGAGAGAGACCATAAGGAGAAAGCCTCTTCAGATGACACTCAGGCAGATGGGCAGAGCAAGGCACACAGTAGGCCAGACAAGACATGTGCACTGCTAGGTAACAGGTAGGCAGAAGGGGAAGTGCTGCTCCTGCAAGTGACAAATGAGGGGTTTTGAGTCTGTGGTTTTTCAGAGGTGGCATGGGCAGGCCATACCAGGGTAGCAAAGACCTGCAGAGAGGGGCAGAAGGACACAAGGGAGAGGTGTTGAAGGAAATGGGCTTGGCGGTAGCACAAAACCAAACCAAGAAGATGAAAAGAAGCATCAGAAGACATGCTTCGGAACTACAATATTGCCACAGGGATATGAAAGACAGTTCGGGGAATATAATTAATAATGTAAATATTTTGTGGGGTGTCAGATGGTCACATGTCTTGTTGGGGAGACCATTTCACGGATGGAGTAGAGGCTTGATCACTGCACTGTACACCTGAAGCTGATGTTGTATAATATTGTATGTCAACTGTAATTGAATATATAGATAGTCACGGGATGTGGATTATATTGTGGAAGGGAGTCAAAGGAAGTGTAATAGATATGTATGATATGGGGGGGAGGAGTGGGGTGGAGAATTGGGGGACGGGGGTGTCATTTTGAGGGGTAAAAAGTATAACTATTGCACTGTATTGTACATCTGAAACTAATTAAAAATAAATAAATTAATTAATAAAAAAATTCTTAGCAAAAAAAAAGGAAGACATGCTTTGGGTATAATGTTAAGTAACAAAGGAAGGATACACATAGCATCTATTCTTCGGTTACAATAATATGAAAATTATGTGACACAAAAAAATAAAGGATGACTGGAAGGGAACCCTTAAAAGCAAAACCATTTTGATTTATTGTAGTAGCAAAAATCTGAGAAGCAATTGTTTTTATTCTGTTCCATTTTCTTTTACGTTGTGAATTTTATGCTGTAAATAATAAACTACTTTAAAGTAAAGAAAAGGTTATTGTAAAACACTTTGGAGTCTAAAGTCTCAGAACTTGACAATCATGAAACCAAAACTAGGATCAGACCAGAAGGGAAATCCATGAAGGAGATCAAGAGGAGAGCAGTAGCTCCACAGCCTAGTAATTAAGAGTCCAGACTCTGGATTCGTGTGACCTTGGGCCTCAGTTTCTCTATCTGTAAAATAGGGACAATATGGACTTGTCTCATAAAATCATTTTGAGTATTAAATGATATAATATGCATACAAGGCTTACAACACTGCCCAATGCACAAGTTCTCTTTTTTGCCATTACTGGGTGGAGGCCAGTGTCTAGGGTAGAGGGCACAGCCCAGACCTGAAGTTAAGGAGTTAAGGAGTGAAGGGAGCAGGGAAACAAAACTCTTTCCCCAAGCAGTCAGGTGAGTGGGCCCTGCAGGGACAGGAAAAAGAATGAAAAAGCAAAAGGAAGAAGGGGGGGAAAGGGAGCAGGAGGGGAATAGAGAGGTTAGGAACACACACACACACAAACACACTCAGCAGCATGGGGAGGAAACCATGAGAGATCAAATAAAACCATAAAGAAAAGACAAAAGCAAGAATGAAATAGAGATATTGGGCCAGTGAATGACTTTTCTATGTTGAAATGGGAAGAGCACTGTGGTTGGGGTCTGAGCCCTGGGTCCTGTCCCTGACTGCATGTCTTCTTGGTTAAGTGTTCTTGGAAAAGTCATTTTGAAAATGACTCCCTCAGTCTCATTTTTTTTTAATCTGTGGAAGTGAAAATAAGGAGGCCAACTTCACAGAGTTGTTGGGACGATTAAAGGAGAGCATTTTATGGTTGGGGGCTGAGCATCCAGTAAATGTACAGGGAAACTTCATGTCCTTAGGGTTCCAGGGCACCAAGCGATGTGGGAGAGAAGTCCGCCTGGACTTGCAGCGTCCGGCTAGGGAAAAAGCGGGCCAGTGGGCGGGAAGACAGGCCTGGAGAATCTGGGGATAGATAAAGGAAACTCGTGATGGGGCGAGGCTGGGCTGAAGAGAAACAGATTGGGGAAGAGCTGCAAAGGGAGGGTCCGTGGACAGGGAGGTGGAGGCCAGGGCGGGAGAGGGTGGGAAGGCACAGAGCGATGGAAGGGCAGAGTGAGAAGGGAAGCAGGCTGGGGAAAAGAGGATTGGAATGCAGGAGGCACTTGGGGAAGGAGAAAGTATTGAAGGCGGGAGAGAAAAAAGAGAGGAAAAATGGGATGCAGTGGAGGCGAGGGCCAGGCTTCCAGAGGGAAGAGGACCTGGGGAACAGGCGAAGGAGAAATGACGCGGCTAAATCCAGGGTCAGAAGAGGTTGGGGACTTCGAGAAGGCTGGGGCCTGGAGGAAAGCGCGGCAGCTTTTAGCATCCATCCAGACTCTAAAAACTCGTGCCCTTTGCCTGACCTTGAGGGTCGGGAGCAGATGCCCTGTCTTTGCGGAGGGCGGTAACCCCAACGTGAGAATGGGACTGTTCAGGGCTGGGCACTGCGCCTGGCGCGAGTCAAGGCTTCTTTGGCCCTGGGCTGGGCCCTGAAGGGAGCGAACCGCCTGCCTGGAAGTTGGGACCGAGGAAAGAAGGTACCACGTCCCGGAGTTAGCACGCAGTCGGCTGCAAGGGTGCCTGCTCGGAGCTGTCTCTGGGGGCGCCACCACCGCTTTCCTTCTCCCGGGCAGCACGCTCTCAGCAAAGTGGAAGCGGCTTGCGAGGACCCAGGCGCTGCGGAGGAATCGACCTTGGGGCAGTGCTAGGGAGACCCTGGCTCTGAGGATACCCCGGCTTGCTCGCTGCGGGGCGGCCGCTCCCGCCTTCTCCAGCTCAGAGCACCCGGCCGGCGTTGAGCTCACGGCTCCGCAACCCCGCGCGCGTCCCACGGGGGCGCTGCTTCTCACTGCCACACCAGCACACCGCGGCCCCTCTCCCCCACACCTCCTGCCCGCACCACCCGGCCTCTCCTCCCACCCTCCGTTCCCCTCCCCTCCCCTCCCGGCTAGGGGCGGGAGGGGGCGTGGCAGGGCCGAGGTTTGTGTGGCTGGGACCCGGCTCCTTGCACTCCGAGTCCGCGGGAGGAGCCGGGCCCCCGCCGCTGTCCAGCCGCTCTGTGCCCCTCGCGCCCAGCGCAGCCGCCTCTCCGTGAGACGCTGCCACTCGCTCGCCATGGATACTCCCAGGGTCCTGCTCTTGGCGGTCTTCCTCATCAGTTTCCTGTGGGATTTGCCCGGTTTTCAGCAGGCTTCCATCTCATCTTCCTCGTCCTCCTTCGAGCTGGGCTCAGCCAAGGGAATGCGAAGCAGCAAGGAAGGGAAGATGTCGCGAGCGCCGTCAGAGAGTGCTTCGGCCAGGGCGCCCCTGGTGCGCGAGGAGCCACAGCCGCGGCCACAGGATGAGCCCCAGCGGCGCCCACCGCAGCAGCCCCAGGCGCAGGAGCTGCCAGGCAGGGGCCCGCGCGTGGTGCCCCACGAGTACATGCTGTCAATCTACAGGACTTACTCCATCGCCGAGAAGCTGGGCATCAATGCCAGCTTCTTCCAATCTTCCAAGTCGGCTAATACGATCACTAGCTTTGTAGACAGGGGACTAGGTAAGTGGCAAAGACGCCCGTCTCCTTTCACCCTGGAGCTCCGCAGCCTGGGCGCTGCTCCGGCTGTGGCAGGAGGCTGCATTTGTGAACTCCCTTCCCGCTCTGGACACCTCCCCCTTTCTTTTCTTAAATTGTTTTTTTTCTCAAGCCCGAGTACGTTTCTGGATGCGGCTGCAGATTTAATTACAGTTTGCAATTCTCCCTCGCTTCCTTCTTCCTCTTCCTTCCTTTCTCTCTCCCTTCCTTCCTTCCTTCTTTCTCATCTTTTGCAGAAAGCAGCGTTGTGGCCGCTTCTCTGGTGGCTGGTGGAGGAAGTGTGGAGGACGGGAGGTGGCAGGCAAATGACCTGGGCTGTAGAGGGGTCGCTGCGGGGACTAACGGAATTCTTGCCACGGGGTCCCGGGTTGATGGGGTGCGCGGTCCAAGGCCTGAGCGGCGGTGGGGGCCGGGCGGGCCCTGCAGCATAAGTCAGCTTTGGAAAGCCCGGAGTTACCGTCGGCTCTGGAAAAGCCGCGGAGTCTGCGAGCCGCATGTGGCAGTGCCCTGGCCCCGCGACTGCAAGGCTTTTCGGTTTGTCACTGTGCTGGGTGTAGGTATCGTCAGTCCGGCGGGAGCCCGCGCCCTCGGGCTTTTTTGCTTCTGAGGCACGCTCTTGGCAGCTCCGAGGCCACATCCGAGTGGTTTCTGCAAAGGCAGAGGCAGCAACTGGCAGGGCGGGCCCGAGGCAGGGGCAGGGCAGCTAAGTTTGGGGGGTTTGTTGTTACAGTACTTAACCCACATGGGTATGTTCACCCACCTTTCTCCGCTAGCCAACGCTCTTCCCTCTGCGCTCCTACCAGAGCCGCGTCACTGGCCTCCTCTGCGGGCGCGGGTGTCTGTGGAACTCTTGTGCGGGCTCCTCGCTGCGGGTGTTGGTCAGCAGCTTGGCGAGTGCCTTCGAGCGAACCTCGCGCTCCCCCTGGTCCCAGAAATTGGGAAGGGATCCACACGCTAGAACTCAGCTCCTGCAAAGGAGAGACAATAAGGTAGAAGGAGACAGGAAAGGAAGGAGAAAAAGGAAAGGAAGGATGAGAAGAGAGGAAGGAGCAGATGAAAGAGATTCAGGCAATTATCTGCTCCACCATCCTGCCAGATTTAGCTCCTCGCATTGAGCCGTTCCCCACCTCCCACTGCGGTCAGCGAAAGTGGGGTCGCCCAGGAACCTGCAAGCACCGGGGTTCGGGCTGAGGGGGCTACCCCGCCCTGGCCGCCTTGGGTACCCGCATGTCCTCGAAAGCTTCTCAGATCAGGCTGACGGCTCGGAGCTTCCCGGACTCGAGCTCCCAGCCTCCTCGCTAGTAGCCGCCTTCCTTGCGGGCAAGGGTCTTGCCCTCGCTAGGTTCGCGGCTGCAGCCGGAGGTCAGCGAGGTTCATGAGCTGCTGAAAGGTCCAGGCCGCACATTAACGCCGGATATTTTATGGTGATTTTAGGACTTCTAAAGTCACCTTTGCAAATAAAAACTGGGTCCCAGGCCTCGGTGCTACCAGCGCAGCTCGCGAACTTCCCTTCTCCATCCTCAGCTCTGCCTCTGTCTTTCTCCCTCCTAATCTTCTGTTTACCATCTTCCTTTTCCACCACCCTAGTCCTAGGAGAGCTCAGAGAAGATTGCTCAAGAGGCCTTTCCCCAAGGGAAGAAATCCGGGAGGCCCAGGCTGGCGGGCGGTTGGGCAAGCATTTTCTTTTCCCTCCCGAAGGGAAGTTTCAAGAATCTCTGCTCCTCCCCCAAGCAGATACCCCTAGCTCGTTCGCTGCGCCCTGTGAGTTTGGCACAGGACCAAGGGACCCTGCAGGCGGTTCCGAGGTTTCTACCGAAGCCTGAGGCATTCAGGCAAGTGTAGGGGAGTTTGCGGGGCTTCAGGTCTGGGGCAGACACCGGCTGGCTTCAACCTAGCTTGCACTGCAGCTTTTCCCCAGGCACCGCACTGAGCGCCCCTGGGCGCCGGAGGTAGGGAAAGACCTGGCTGTGCGCCCAGATTGGGGGTGGGGTGGGCTCTGTTTCCGAGCCAAGGTCTCTAGGCTAGCCGGACCGAGATCCAGACGTCCGGCTTCACCTCCGGAATGCCGTCGAGAGCTGGAGCTGCGCGCGGTCCGCAGCCGAAGACGCGACCACCTGGACCGTAGCTTCAAAGGCGCGGTCTCCCCCACGCCCTCAGTTTCCCAGAAAACGCGAAGAACCGCAGTTAGTTGACTGGGAAGGCTGTGCGGCTTGTCGCAGGCCGCGCGGGGGCGAAGGAGTGCGGAGTCGCGAGCTGGAGGGGGCGCGCAGAGGAGGGGGTACCGTGCAGGCTACAGCCCCAGCCTGATAAAGGGAAAGAAAGCCTCACTTTCCCTCTCACTGATTTTGATTTGATGTGTCACCAGCGGTGACCTCGGGCTGGACCTTCCGGGGCTTGCTTAGCATCGGGCCCCTGATTGGAGTGTTTCAACTCAGCGATCTAATTGAGGGTTCATGTCATAACACATCAAACGGTGTCTAGTCTCCCGTGATGGAAGGGACCCGCCAGCCGCGCATCCCGGGCTCCTGAGGAGGACTTCCGCCCCTCTCACGTGGGGGCTCTGAACCGCGCCAAACCCTTCAACATCCCCTCCCCCAACCTGTGGATGGCGGAGCAAGGAGGAAAGAGCAACCACCAGCCAAGAGCTGGGCCAGTCGCGCTAACTTGGCGCCTTGCCTCGGTGATGTTTAAATCGCCATGGAACGTGGCAGGCTTGGTCAGCTTCGGGGAGCAGGGGTCCCTCTGGGGGACGAGCAAAGAAAATGGCAGGAATCCTGAAGAGGCATGAACTACTTATTCATGTACAGTATTTGTAAAAAGTTTCTTCCCCTGGGAAACCGGAACCCCAAACGTTACACTTGAAGTGTGTGATTAAGAGAGGGAGAGCAGGGATAAACTGTCCCAAGTGAATGAAGAGCGCTTTAAGACAGCACGTTCTGTCCTACGTTCCCCCTTGCAAGCCTTCCCACCACCACCAGGACCATGAGTAGACCTTACTGCAGTTTTTTTTTAAAGATGTCCCTCCTTTCAGTTTGCTCTCCAAATTCCAAACACCTAGGGGTAATAATAATAAACAAGATACACTGAGCATTTACTGTGTACCAAGTACTGTGCTAAAATCTGTTACATGAGTTATTTCACTTAATTATAACAACTTCCAAGAAAGTTCTAAAACCACTGTTTTACTGGTGAATTAAGGAAAAGAGAGAGGTTAAGCAAGTTGCTCAAGCTCATACAGCTAGTGAGAGGTGAAGCTCACCTCTGGCTCTAGTGCCTATGGCACTATATGAATAGGGTAAGGGGTGAGGAAGTTTCTAAAGTAAAGTAGCGAGAAACAGAAGTAAAACTGGAGATTTCCTACCCCATCTAATGTTCCTCTGTAGCCTCTTAGTCTTGGAGTGGAACTTTGGATTTAAGGGTCTGACTCTGTGCAGTGCCTTGTTTCTTCTTTATACTATTTGTAAACGCACAGATCATGTTATCCCTGATCTTTGAAAATGCCTCTATATTGTGCTTTAAAATGATTTTGGATCTATAAAGATGAGAAAGTGTGTTT
This sequence comes from Aselliscus stoliczkanus, assembly GCA_033961575.1. Lineage (NCBI taxonomy): Eukaryota > Metazoa > Chordata > Mammalia > Chiroptera > Hipposideridae > Aselliscus > Aselliscus stoliczkanus. The sequence goes on from CM066731.1 coordinate 35,753,915, forward strand.
ATGTGTGTGTTGGTACAATTATAGGACCAGAATGGACCAGGTTGGGTATAGGGAAATAATAGCACAAGATATAACTCATTAAAAGACTGGACTCAGTACCCTGGGGCCTGGAAAAGGCAGACAATTAGAACTTCTATGAATTCAGCGTGGCTGAGAGATAGAGGGGGAGGGAGAGAGAAACAAAACTTGGACTTTCAGTTTACATAGTGAGAAGTGTCACAAAATTCCAACAAGGTGGACAAAAAAACCTCCCAAAGAGGAGGAAACCAAAATGAGACTAAGAACATTGCTGTGAGTTATGTTTTCAGATGATATGAAATAAGAATACTCTTCAAAAATAATTTTTGGTGGTTGTTGCCACAATAGCACTCTCAGAAAGGAGGCAGCAGGGAACAGATAAAAACCAAAACGAGATCTGAACATCCTTGAGGAAATTGACACCCTAGAAATGAATCTCAGGAGAGTTTGCAGTTGATTGTTGACTTCTTGGTTTACCTTCTGGATCGTGATTATCAGGGGCAGGGCAGGACAATCGTGGGATAGCAGGGCTGCAAGGATCGCATTCTAAGAGCCGCATAGTTCCCTCACGATTGAAGTTCCCCTGGTACAGCATGTTTATGCAAAACAGCGAGTTTCTGGGTGGACCTGGGCCGCAGAGTGGTGTAATCAACGGAGCAGTGCTTTTGCCTGGACCCTGTTGTCGTTGGCAAACGGAAAATGAAATATAAGCAGGGAAGTATTTTAATGGGGACGGAGGGAATTCACAACTGTTAATTATTTGGTGACCTTGTATTCGATTTGTTTGAGTCCCTTATAAAAACACTAATGCAGACCAGACGGCCAAGTGAGGAAGCCGGCAGAAGGTTCTAATCTAGGCTTTATTTCCCCGGAAAGAGGGAACAGCCTTCGAAAAGGATTGCTGAGCGTTCAAGTGTGTGTGTGTGTGTGTGTGTGTGTGTGCGCGCGCGCGCGCGCCCGTGTGAACGGAGGCGCGGGGTGTGCGTCACCCTGAAGGTTCAGGACCCTCCTCCAGCCAGGTATACTGGAAGGTCCTGAAAAAAGCCCGAGGGATAGGGAAGAAAGCCTTAAACCACAAGTTTGTTCTACTCTTCTGGTTCGAATGATTAAAACACTAAGGCCACAAACCAACCCTTTAGCTATTGGCTTGTTAAATATCAGTTATTGTCACCTCCCCATCCCTAAGGCCTCAAGGGCCGCCTTAGCAACAAGCTAATAAAGTCTAGTGTCTTCTGCAGCAAGAGAGCAAGTTGCGCCAGAATTCTGAGCGAACTTCCTGCGCAGGGAAGGCTAATCTGAGAAAGACATCAAGCGTTCCTCCCCGCGCCGGAGGTCCTCTGGCTCTGGTAGTTTGCGCGGTTGAGTTGCTGGTGGGGGTGGGGATCGAAAAATGTGTTCAAACATCCTTGTCATTTCTGCACATTAAAAGAAAAAATTACCTAAGCCACAGCCCACGACAGGCCCTGTAAATCCTTTTCCCAGCAAACTGAATCAAGACATGAACGCTTGCTCCACCTTCCGATCAGAGGATGATGCTTGCCGTTAGGACCTCCTGGGAACGTGGGGGTGTTGCATTGATAGAGGCCCTAGCGCACCCCGTTTTTCCCAGCTCGGGGTTCTGGCGGCTGCACACCTCGAAATTGGTCATGTCTTCCTGGGGGGGGGGCGTGGGGAGAGAAGAAGGGAACTGGATCGAGAGATGGGAGGAAGATGGTATGGTGAAAATAGAGCAAAACGAGAACTTTTGTTTCTCGCCAGGGCTGCTGCCTGCATCAGACGAACTCGAACAAATAAACAGTAATCCTGGGGGGTTTAAGTAAAGTGAAGGGCATTAGTTCCATAACCCGAGGAGTACCCCTGCTCAAACGATGCTCTCTGGACCCGGGGAGGGGATCTGAGCCGAAGCCGCGAGGTATAGAAAGCGGGAAGGTGGATCTACCGTGTCATTTCGTTGGTTGGCATCTACTGCCTCTCTCCCCTTCTTATAAAGCCTTGGCTGTTTATTTTTAGGTTCAATGTCGGTTAAATGGTATCTCCTGTTTACAGGAATTATTGTAAATAGGTCTTCGTCGGCCTAATGGTTTTCAGGTTTGCTGCTCCCTTCCTTCCAGGACAGCACATGAGCGCTGCTGAGGACCGCGGGTTGCAGGGGCTGCAGGCGTTTGGAGCAGGTTGGCGACGGGCGGCACTGGCCAGGGTTCCCCGAGCTGCGCTCGCTGCTTCGCTAATGGCCCGGGCGCCTGGGGGCGGGGCACGGTTTAGGGACCCGTTAGTGGGCGTGCAGGAGAAAAGTGGGGCGGGCCTCTGGCTCTGGCTGGCTGGGTTTAGCTTCCGGAGCCCAACACAAAGCGGAGCAGGGTCAGCGCGGAGTGTTGTCTTTGGGGTCGGGGGTGGTTTACACGCCCCGCTTCCTCCTTAAATGACATAGGAACCAAAGAAAATCGGCGCGCCTGCCTTGTAAATCTGGCTACCAAGCAAGTTGGTCCAGTTCCCATCCTATTTCCCTGGCCCACTGCCCCTCCCAGGCCCCGTGGGGATGATATTGAACGATGCTCGGCCCTGGCCCATAGCTGCCACAACGGATCTCATTTTCCTATGGCGTGACTTAGGGAGTCAGCCCAAGTGGAACGGAGTTGGGCAATCCCATCTTCAGAAGCTGCGCCTGGCCTAGCACTTTAAAGAACACATCACTGAGGTTTCTCCTGCGCAGGACCCCTGGGCTCTAAGCATCCAGTATCCTGCCCACAGCAACACGCTAGTTTGAACCCCTTCACCAATCTGCAAGCACAGAACTGGTCCAAGTGGGGAAACCACATAAGGTGGGAACCTTTTCTTTTCGTTGTGACCTTAAAACTCGCAAGTCAAAAGCCCGGATCATGTTCCTGCCCAGGCAGCGGTTTCAAGTCTGTGATTTTCTCCTTCCCCGCCCCTAACCCCACCCAGCCTGTGGCGCTCCCTTGGGCTCCCAGGAGTCCCTACTGGTCGGCGGTGCTGGTAGGGCGGCCCCAGACTGATCAACTCCGTCGCGGCCCAGCACGCGCGGCTCCAGGGGAAGTGCAGCGACTTGGAGGGGACGCCAGGGCAAAGGAAATCGGGGCGCAGGCTGCCTTCGCACAGCAGAAAGGTGGAGAGAGTGGGTCTACTGAAGTTGGTATTCACCTAACGTAATGTCAAATTAAGACTTGAGTTCCTATGGTCGGGAGCCCAGGGTTAGACCACTGTGAAAAGAGATGGCTCGTGAAGTGTCCTTGATCCCGTGTCGGCTTCACATCTCTGGTTCTTGGGCCCCTTTCACGAACGCGCGGCCATGAGGGTTTGCACCAAGTTCATGGAAACTATTTTATAAGTGAATCCATTTCATTATAGAGAGACAAAAGCGCCTTCGGATTCCTGCTGAGGGTGCCCATTGCCCAGTACTAAGGGGAACAGGCTGGCCAGCATCTTCCACCAGATACTAGCGATATACTGGGGTTGGAGGCTGAGGCTCCGAGGGCGCGCGGAGTTACATTTTTGGTCTAGTGGAAGACTGGGTTCCCCTTCCCTCCCCCATCCCGTCCCAACTTCACTTCTTTGCCTCACTCTGAGCTAGAGCTTGCTGCGCCAATGCTAGATTTCTCTCAGGATACAAGCAGGCCATTAGACCCACTTAATCGTGTGGGTTTACAAGGCCCAGGCTCGTCGCAGGGAGGAGGGAGCTGGTCTGCGAGGCCTGGAGCAACGGTGGGAAAAACCTCTGTGGAGGATTCCTCTGGTCTTTGAAAGGAGGAAGGAAGCTGAGAAATGCAGGGCGAGCTATCGTAGAAAACTTTAGGGAAGCCCAGAGAAGAGCTAGGCTAAGGAGTGTGTGTCCAGGAGTCTCACACCCTGACAGACGGACCAACAGCGTCACTGCTGGCCGCATCACGCTGCAGCCCAAGAGGTCCTTCATTGCTATAACCACCTCTCCTCCAGCACTTGCCTGACACTTTGCTGGGTGAAGAAGATCAAGAACATTGCTCCCACCTCCACCATAAACTGGCTGGGTGGGCAGATTGTGCCTCACAAAAGTGCACCAAAACGGGGAGTGGAGCTGGGGAGACACGGTGACTAACCGCCAGGCCTCTCAGGGATGCTACCACCCAGCCAGGGAGACAGAGCTAGCATATGGGCTAGCACTGGCCCTGATCCCACGGAGGAGGGAACCTGCAAGAAGGACCCACTCTTTGACAAGATGTAGGCTGGAGGTCGTCTGTTCACTTGACATTTTGGGAGGGACTGCAGTGGTGAATATGGCATTGGGACTGAGAAGGAAGGATCAAGGTAATGGGAGTGAGGCCCAGCCCCTATGGACCTTGCTCCTTACTGGAACTTAAATGAGCAGAAACCTGACATGTCTGCTTCTCTCTTTATCCCTCTGCCTAGCACCTTTCCTCCACTCACTTCTGGGAATCCCATGGTGAAAACTGAGCTGCACCTCCTCAAAGAAGGCCAAGAGGATACCAGGTGCATCTTCCCTTATCTGGATGCAGGTAGTTGTAGTAATACTGGCTGCATTCATTGGCTGCTCTGTGTGTCATCCACTGCGCTGGGTGCCTTGACTCTGAGCTTTCCAATGACCCTGTGGAGTAGGGGTGGTTCTTCCGTTTCACAGATGAGGCATATGAGACTGGGAGAGATTATGTAACCCTGTCCACTCAAGGTTACCCAGCCAGTAAGTCATATGCCATAGTTCAAATCTATATCTTCTAGACTCTAGATACCTGTGCTTATTCCATATTGTTAGTAGAGACTAACATTTGCACATATAGTCAGAGGTCTTTCCTACTCCTTATATCATTTGCCACCCTTCTCTCAGTGACTGTGAGCTGGTGTTATTATCCCCATTTTGTAGATGAGAAAATTAAGTTTCCTTGTAAGTTCTCTTTCAAAAGTCCAATCATTGGTATCCTTTCAGTCCTGCTGATTAGACAGTGAGTGACTTTTGGAGACCAGTATTGATCCCTCCCTCTAGGCATGGGCAGCAGGAAAGAGCTGGAGACTTCTCAGGGGATTCTGCCAGGCACAGAGATCAAGGGCTAGGATGTCCAGGTTTGTGGCACAGACATTGGAGCTAGACTTCTTATTATTTGGGACAAATTACTTTTAAGCTCTGTTTTAGGTTTCTGACCCATAACATGAGCATAATGATGATGTATTCCCCCCGCCATAGGTGGTTTTGAGGCTTAAATGAATTATTATCAGAATTTAGATCATGCCCAGTACATAGTAAGTGTTACACCAGTGTTTGCTATTATGATCATTTTGTTGGGTAGTCAAGCAAGAGCATCCTGGAGAGGCTGAATTGTGTGGACTGCCTCCTGAATCCGAGCCTCGGTGAGGATGCTTAGCAAGTTCAGCAGTTTTTAAGGTTCAGATCTCAACAGAGGCCGGACTCAAGACAAAAGTACAGAGGGATGTCCGGAAGATCACTGTCCCAGGAGAGGGTAATGGTTGGAGCACAAATTACCCAGAGGCCTCATTTATACAGGGATTAATGGGAAAGAAGGTTGTGGAAGGGCTGGTGGCTCAATTTTACTTACCCAGTACACCACCTCAGGGCAATGCTGAAGCTGAGGGACCTGGGGAAGAAGTGACTCCAAACCCAGTCAGGAATTCCCTGCTTCAAAAAAAGACCCTGGACGAATCTTTGGAACTAAGACCTTCAGATCCTGTCCCTTACCTGCAGTTATCAAAGCCCTGAGTAGGTGCCTGGCACAAAGCTGGTGCCCCATAAGTTTCCTTGCTGCAAGGGGGGGATGGGGGGGAGAGACTCCACAAGTCTTTAGAGCTGAGTCTCCCCGCCCCCCTCCGCTGTCAGCTCTAAAGACTCGTGGAATTTCCTTTATGAAGATGATTACCTCGTACCCCCTCTCCACCTACGGGCATCAGGGTGGGAAAGCCCCTGTTATCTGGACTTTTCTGAGCCGCAGGGTCTGTGCCTTTGGAGGACGTGGGCGGGACGCGCTGCGGGACGTCTGGAGGAGGGTAGGGGCTGACCAGACACCTGAACAGTAGCAGTCCAGGGGCACTGAGAGGGAAACTCGCGCGGAAAAGCGGCGGGAAGGAGTCTGTAGCGCGAAGGGCCCTGGGGGTCGGAAAAGCTGGCTCACCCTCGAGGCCCGCGAGACACAGAAAATCCAACTAGAACTCTCAAGAGGAACCTCAAGCTGAGTGCAAATCTCAGAGATGTCTTGGAAAAAAAGTAGTGCTGGCCCTTCCTGTCCCCAGACCAAACGAAGTGGCAGATTTTCAGAAACCCTCCACAGGGTGGTCTAAGGGAGCCTCCGGCAGCAGAAGGAACCCCTGATGGGCGTGCGAGGCGCGGTTTCCTCCGCTGCGCGTCCCTCCCTTAGGCCGTCGTCCTGGGAGTCAGGTTCCCGGGGGTCCGGTCTTTGGTGCCCTGGGCGTCCTTTCTTTTCCGCTCTGGAGTTTGCTTTTCGTTTCCTCCCGCCACGTACTGAGACCCCGCACAGATGCTTTACCTTTCTCAGCCAGTTTCCTCACTAAAATGGGAGTGATAGTCCCTACCTTGCAAGTGATTAGTTTTTTACCACATTTACTTATTTGATTTCCTTTTTATTTTAATTTTTAATCTCACACCAGATGGGTATGTTTAAGGTGCCTTCAGCCTTTTACCAACTTGCTCTTAACTCGAAAAAGGCTGACCTAGTTATATAAAAAATTTCTTCAAATATGCGGGTGGTTTGCGCCTTCTTCTCCTCCCTCTCCTTCCTCTACCACCTACCAGGGAAACGTTGATAAGCACAAATCCAGCAATTATAACTTGAAAGGTCTACATGTATAATACTCAACAAACACTGAATTAACTGGGGTGTGAGCAAAGCTGTCACAAACCAGATTGGTGCAAATTAAAAGCAAAAATAGAAACAAAACTTCCAGATACACTACAGATCAATTTCATTTAGAGGCCCAAAGCATAGGATTCGCTTCCAGGATGCAAAGAAAATGTCACAAGCAGATTTTGAAATGAAAAGTGCAATGTTTTCTAGTCAAGGGCATAGGAGAGAGGGTCATTGGATGACACCAGCACTCATTTATACAAAACAATGGGAGAGGAGGCTTGTGGAAAGGAGTGTGAAGGGCCAGTTTCCTACCCACAGGTGGCCACAGCAGCAGGACCAGCCCTTGTGATGGTGGGTCACCAGACAAAGTGTCTGCAGGTCACAGTGGATGGCAGTGTGTGCACTCCCCAGGTCAGATGCCTCCTCTGGGCTATTTCTTGATTCCTGGCTCCAGAGCAGGTCCAGACAGGTGGGGAATGTGGTCTGCAGGGGAGGTACACAGAGCAGCCACCTTCTTGGACCCTCTGTTTAGGGGTTAGAGCTTCTGGAGACCCAGTGAGAGAGTCAAAAAAATATGAGGGTGGCCTGGGGTGTGGGGTGGAGGAGGAAAGGGCTGGGGCAAGAAGGTGATGTGGTTCTGTGAGACCACCTCCAGCCCTGCCCTGGGCCTTGTGCTTTGAAAGGTTCTGTTTTGTCCATCTCCGGTGGTGCTCTCCCCAAATAGTGGGTAATCTGAAGAGCGAAGGGACATACTCATTTAGATTAGTTATTCTTAAAGTGGCATCCCCAACCAGCAGAATTAGTATCAGTTGGGAACTGATTGCATTCACTAGAAATGCAAATTCTGAGCCCCACCACAAACCTCTGAGGCCTGAGAGAGTTTACATTTCGAACAAGTTTTGATGTGATGCTGAGGATGCAGATGGAAAGGCCCCTGCAGGTTTAGTGGTTTTGACAGCTACTACTCTATTGTGCTAGAGTTCCAGCCCAAATAGTTCTGAGTCCACCTCTAGGGCCTGGACAGCTTCTCCATGGGGTCTGTCCTCTTAAGAGTGTATCACAGCACTGATGGATGTACCTGTAGCCTGGGAGCTTGGACTTGTGGGTTGTCCACATACATACAGGTGAGGTTCATCAAACCATGGGGTGGGTCTGGTATGGGAAGAGAAGGAGCAGGATACAGCTGGAAGCTCCCATTTACACTCATTTCTGAGCCCTGGAAAGAGTAAGAGTGCACAGGTCTACAGAGTCAGTACAGCCCTCTCTCTACAGATACTTTCCTCTGTTCTGACCATTGCTGAGGACTAGAGAAATGTGACTTAGCTATGCAGACCAGCCATTGATTAGCCCCACACTTAAAAAAGAAAAAAAGAATGCAACATAAGCAGGCTGATCGCTCCATATTGCATGAGAGAGAAATCAATACATCATTATCCTTTACACCTGCCTAATGTTCTCTAGCTGGTGCCAACTATCTCAAAAAGCATATTAGCAGAGTGGAAATGATTTCCTAAGGGAGCCCAGGTTGTGTTCCTATCAAACCTGCAAATACAGTTTGGACTGTATCACACATCCCTTATATCACTGGCCACTACTGGTTGCATTTACTTTGAGTACCTGGACTATAATCAGGGAGGAAATGGGGCTTAGAAGCTAAATGTTTCCACTCTGGAGTTAAATAGACCTAGGTTTGGATTTCAACCCCACCATTTACCAGCTGTCAGACTTTGGTACTTAACTTAATTTTTCTAACCTTTGATTTCCCCATTTATAAAATGGAAACAATAGGACTTACCTTTTGTTTCCAGAACTGTTCTGTGCTTGTGGATAAAGTAAGGATGAAAAATATGTCAGCTCTCACAATATTTAGCTGGTGCAGTGAGTGTCTTAAGTTTGTCCCTCTCATTACATCCTTGGTTTGGGGAGAAATATGAGATGCAGGAAAGTAAAGTCTAGGGCTATAGGCCCAAGGATCTGGGTGGTGGTACAGGTTTCTTTAAAGGAGGAGAAGAAAGTGTGTTGAATTTCCACTGATTTTAATGTGACCCTGGTTGGTTTGAAGGTCTTGGCTTCCATAAATCAACTGCCTCCAGCAGCTTTTCCCTTTTCACCTCTCTAACCCTTCCCACAGCTCCCTCTCAGGTCAGGACTTGTGTGTTAGAGTGAGGCAGCTGGCCCTGAGGGCAGCCCAGAATGGGGACTGGGTGTGGCTACATCCAGTGCCCTGGGGCTACATCTGGACAGGCAGTGAGGGTCAGACCCTGGACCCAGTGACACTTTTACTGTTGAAATCCACCCAAAGTTTACTAGCTTCTGGGGAAAGCTGGGGGCTTTGGGGATTTTTGTATTTGCTGGGTTGTAAATATTTTATGAGAAGGCAGAAAAATCTGGTTAGCTTTCTGCCTTGCACATTGAAGTGGGGTTGGCTTCATGCACAAATACGTCAAAAAAAAAAAAAAGAGCCCAGTTTTGTCTTCATCCCAAAGAATTCACCTTTGATTTTAAAAGCCTGTGACTCCCCCCAACCCCACCCTCATGTGCCCCAAATTTCTTTTTCTCACCTGTAACCAAAAAAATTTATCTTCAGGATTAGTTGCAAAGCCAGAAGGTTTCAGGTAGTGTGGATGGAGGAGGGGAGAATGTCTGTGTGTGTGTGTATAAGGTTTTCTCCTTCCAGAAGTGTCTATTTCTCATTGACTGCAGGATCTTAATGGATAGATGCCTGGTCTGTGTGTTTCTTCATTTGCCCCCTTTCAGACTTTTGAAAAGCTCATTTCTCTTGTTTGTTGTGAAATGGTGAATTTAAAAAAGAAAGAAATCACATAACTATTCTGTCTGCTTTGTGTTAGGCCAAATGCTTCAGCGAAACTGCTTGATGGGCAGCAACTTCCTCCTAGACCAGTGGGTAGAAACTAAGACTGCATCTTTAAATAACCTTGGATCTTAAAAAAAAATCAAAAAAAAAAATCTAACAACAACCCCAATACCCAGGTCCTGTCTGCAGATATTGATTTCAATTGGCTAAAGCAAGCTGGAACAGCTGATAATTTTTATTTTATTTTATTTTTGAGGGCAGTGTCAGTGGCCCTCATCTGTGGGACCGAACCGGGCGCCACTAGCTTCCCAAGCCAGCGCTTAACCACCGCGCCACTCGGCCGGCCCCTTTAAGGTCTCTTGATTATAACGGGCAGCATGTTTGAGAATGGCTGGTCTATCAGTTTCTCACAGGTGTGTCTCTGAGCGCTGCGATGAGCAAGATGGACTTTTTGATCCCAGTTCCCATAGGCTGGTGGAAGCTGGTGGGGTGTTGCTAGGAAAAACAGACCACTAAAGAGACAAATAATAAGGAGGTCGTTGTAGTATTACTAAGTGCCAGGAAGCTAATAAAACAGGATCCTGTGATAGTGACCGAGAAAAGCTACCTTAGATCAGGGTGGTCGAGGAGGGCCCCTCGGAGGAGGTGACATTTGAACCGAGATGTGAATGATGAGAACGAGCCAACCGAGAGGAGGTCTGGGGGAAGTGCGGCCCAGGCTCGCAGCCACAAAAGGCACATTAGTGGTTACTTGCAGGCTCCTGGCGGGGGCAGGGGGGGGACGCGGAGGCCGCCGCCGCGGTCGCCTCTGCAGCAGCCACTGACTTCCGCCCTGGGAGTCCCGGGCTGACGAGGAGGAGGGGGCCTGCCCCCGGTGCGCCTCCCCTCGCTGTGCACGGGCGGGGAGGGGAGCCGGGGTGGTCAGGCCCCGGGCTGGCCCAGCTGGACTCCAGGCCGGCCTGCCCCACTCCCCGCCCTTTTCCTCCCGGGGGCAGCTGCAGAGCACCGGGCTGATCTCCTTCTTAAGTGAAACTGACTGTAATTATTTTTTATCTCGCAGACGATCTCTCGCACACTGCTCTCCGGAGACAGAAGTATTTGTTTGATGTGTCCACACTCTCAGACAAAGAAGAGCTGGTGGGCGCGGAGCTGCGGCTCTTTCGCCAGGCGCCCGCCTCGCCCTGGGGGCCGCCCGCCGGGCCACTCCACGTGCAGCTCTTCCCCTGCCTGTCGCCCCTGCTGCTGGACGCGCGGACCCTGGACCCGCAGGGGGCGCCCCGGACCGGCTGGGAAGTCTTCGACGTGTGGCAAGGCCTGCGCCACCAGCCCTGGAAGCAGCTGTGCTTGGAGCTGCGGGCCACAGGGGGCGAGCCGGACGCAGGGGAGGCCCAGGCTCGCGCGCCGGGGCCCCAGCAGCCGCCACCCCCGGACCTGCGGAGTCTGGGCTTCGGCCGGAGGGTGCGGCCTCCCCAGGAGCGCGCCCTGCTCGTCGTGTTCACCAGATCCCAGCGCAAGAACCTGTTCGCTGAGATGCGAGAACAGCTGGGTTCCTCCGAGGCTGCGGGCCCCGGCGCCGGCGCGGAGGGGCCGTGGCCGCTGCCGTCGGGCGCCCCCGACGCTGGGCTTTGGCTGCCTTCGCCCGGCCGCCGGCGGCGGCGCACGGCCTTCGCCAGCCGCCACGGCAAGCGGCACGGCAAGAAGTCCCGGCTGCGCTGCAGCAAGAAGCCCCTGCACGTGAACTTCAAGGAGCTGGGCTGGGACGACTGGATTATCGCGCCCCTGGAGTACGAAGCCTACCACTGCGAAGGCGTGTGCGACTTCCCGCTGCGCTCCCACCTGGAGCCCACCAATCACGCCATCATCCAGACACTGATGAACTCCATGGACCCCGGCTCCACCCCGCCCAGCTGCTGTGTGCCCACCAAATTGACTCCCATCAGCATCCTGTACATTGACGCCGGCAATAATGTGGTCTACAAGCAGTATGAGGACATGGTGGTGGAATCATGCGGCTGCAGGTAGCAGGCGCATTCCCCGCCGCCTAGGCTCCTGACCACAAGGGAGGCCTGACTGCAGAGGAGGAGGAGGAGGAGGAGGAGGAGGAGGAGGAGCTGGCCTTGGAGGCAGAGGGTGGGGGGGACAGCCTGGACATACACTCCGGTGGGAGGGAAGGGAGCTCAGCCTTCCCAGAACCTTCCACCTGCAAGACCAGAGGGAGATACGGATGTTCACACCTTGACTGGCCAGCCTGGAAAAACAAGCCAAGGAGGATTTCTTTAGTTTTTTATCTTTATTATTGTGGCTTTGGATTTCCTTGTGTGTCCCACAGGTTTTGATAGGAAGTGGGCGGAGGGGAGACACATACCTGCTCCCTGGGTTGAAAAAAATGATAGTTTAAGAAGGGAAATAGTGTGGGAGGAAGAATCACCTTTGACCACATCTTGGTTTGTTTTCTACCTGTGTAAAGACGGTGGGCCTTTCTGGACATGTCATAGCCCATGCCTTATGACCTTCCAAGCAGAAAGTGTTAAAATAGAGGAATTGGCACCAGGAATAGGAAAGCCAAGACGGGCCCTGCCTTTAGAAGAGCGTTGAGAGAGGTGGGTCCAAGCAGGCCTTTTTTACTTGCTAGTATACCTGGTTCTGCTGGGACCTCTCCCAGTATAGGGGACTGGCAACTTGCATCTCACTCCAGGAGGCTCAGATCACTGCCTTCACAGTTGCTTTTTCTGGTGGGGGAAAGGGGAGCTGGTATGGATGGAATGACAAGAATGAGTCCAAATGGAACCCCCTGAAGGATAATGAGAAACCACAAAGCCTGCCTCTGATGCCTGACACTGAGGTGCATTAGCCCTGGCTGGAGGTAGCCCAGGAAAAGCCCTTCCTGAGGTCAGTTTCTAATTTATTTCTTTGAACAGAATTTGCCAAAATTCAGGCATCCCCTTTTAAGGGGAAGGCAATTTTCCAGTTAAACAAGAGATGGGTAGAGGTGGGAACTAATAGCTAATGTAAGAGATACAGAAGGAAAAAATGACCCAGAAGTAGAAAGGTGAAGTCAGTGGGGGAGGTAGTGCGTCCCACAGGAGGATGGAGAGAAGGGACAGGCCAGGAGCAGGGAAGAGAAGGATGAAAGGGGACCCAAGTCCCTGTCTCAGAAGTTTCTTTAAAATCTGTGTTCCCTCCCCTCTCTCTGACATTCCTGAAAGATTACCAGCCAGCAATAGCCCAGGGCTCCCCCAAAAGAATTGTTTCAGATTGTAATTACCAGTTAGGCAATGTTTTTAAAACTTAGTAATGAGAAACTGTGAAAAGAGCAAAGTGTTACATTGAGCTTGGGGTGGGAGATGGGGACCAGGCGGTGAGGAAGGAGGCAGGGGTGGAATTCATCCTCCCGGAAGGAAGCAGGAGAGTAGAGTACAATTGAAATGCCCATTTGGTGACTGTCAAAAACATGAACTTTCCCCCAGCCTTCACCAGTATTATTTAAACATTCCCCATAAGTAGGCCCTTGAAGAGTTTGCTTCCTTCTCATCTTTGACCATGAAATGGTTTAAACAAGGGAATTTCTGCCAACCATTAAAAAAAGTTTTTGTTTTTTTCCTAAGTGGTTTTGCTCTCTCTTGACCTAAACCTGTTGCTTGTTTGGTTCAGAGAACTACAATATGTCAAAGAAAAGGCTAGAATGATAATAAATACTAATATAAAATGCTAAGTAAAAAAAAAAAAACAAAAAAAAACAATACTTGGCCAGGAAAAGTAATTTAAAATGCACATTTGCTTTGGATGCACTGTTGTTCTGTTAAGGCTGTATATATTTGTTTATTTAAGGTGACCGAAAGTGCAAGGAGGAAATGGACAGCATGAAATTCATCTTACTGTACAAAATGTTTATGCACTCAAATGTTATAATTTCTAATATTTTTAAAGTTTATATTCGAGTTGTACAAAGTTAAGCATCAGTCAGATATTTCATTCTTTCTTAATGTTATCATTTTCTTAAATATTATTACAAAATTTTAAGTCTGTCTAATGGAGAGTTGTTTTTTTTAACTGTCTACCTCACTATAATAGAAGTATTTACAACACTCAAGTTACCAGAGGTCAATGAATATTCAAAACATTTTTTACAGTATACTTTTCCAGATGATACTCAGTCTAATACTGTATTATTAAACTCATTTTCCCCCTTAATAACTCAGCCTGGTTTATATGGATTATTTAGAATTATTTTCTCAAGGAATTATTGTCAGTGCTATTGTCAGTTCCATATGGGACTGAATGTCTGAAAAGACACTGATTATTTTAAAAGCCCTAATTTAGAGCATTGCACTTTTCTTTATAACTCTTCCATAACTCTCTTTTCATTCACAACATCAAAACCAAATCCCTGTCAGCTATTAGAACAGTGTTTATAGGCCTGTACCTTATTTCAATATCTCAGAGCCCAAATAGGAATTGGGTTATTTCTTGGTTTCTTTAATGTTTAAAAAAGAAAGTTATGAATTACCTAAGCAAACCAAAATGTCAGTAATTACTATTTACATTTATGAACTACTGGAAGCAGAAGAAATGAAATGTTTTTCTGTTTGTTCACTTGCTATAAACCAGGGAACCCATGTATTAGGTAATTCTGAGCACTCACTATCTGTCAGGAATGATATTGTACATGCATTCTCGTTTAGGCCCCTTAGAAACACCATGAGGGAGGGATTATTATAGTTCCCATTTTCCTGATGAAGAAACAGGTGCAGGGTTTAAGTAACCACCCCATGGTCAGCCAGGGAGTAGCAGTTAAGATTTAAACCTAGTTCTTTCAGACCCTAGAGCCCAAGGAGTTAACCACTCTACAGTTCTGTCCCCAGATCATCTACCTGCTCTCTAATTTGGTTACTAAATGTCAGTGTGGAAAATTTGCAATTAGCAACAATGATTGGGGGCAGCCAGCTAGTGGAGAAGGAGCTGCCACAGCAGCTACCAGCATTGCCTGCAATTTTGAAATATGTGAATTGTGACTGCTGGAAACTGACTGCTGGAAAACTGAACATGAGTAAGGATTGCAAAACTCAGTTTTTAGCTTCGGGCCTGCCTTGAGAAACCCATAGTTTAGGTCATTGATGGGCTTCTCTAGATTCTTTAGTTTACTGAAACTTCCTTGGGTGTGGTTTTTGGGTTTTGGTTATCCAAGTGATGGTCAATTTATAAATAGGTCATTTTTCAATAGACTAGTTGAAAGTGGGCTGTTCAGAACTGAAAACATGTTCCTATGGAAACAATGTTCATTTGAGTTTCTTGGTCATTTTGCAAAAGCTTTATTTACCCAAATGGAATTTTTTAACAAAGCAATTTTGACTTTTGGATTTGGGGAACAGATAATCACCGGGAAAGCACAATTCCCCTAACTGCCCTGATGATTCCCAGCCCTGCACCTTAATATGTTCCCAATCTAGAGATTTCCCTTTTCTGCACAAATATTTCCATCTCCAAAGTTATTTTCCTCTCTTCCCTCCATCAGAAAGTTTATTCCATAACTCAGATGTTAGGAGAAATATGATTTGACTGAATAACATGAAGATGTAAACATCTCTTAGCTTCTCTACCTTGAAGACACTTGCATTTTAAGAAGAAAATCTTGGTTCACTTGGATGTTTTGTGAATGAAATGAAAAATTCAGACAATATAGGAGAAGATTCACACCCCACACAATTTTGAGAGTTGTGTGTGAGCTAGGTACTGATGATACAAGGATGAATGGAGACACTCATCAATGTGAATTTTTTGGCATCCCTTAGGGGACATTTTGTGTAATGAAGAGACTAGCTAACTTGTTTTAACAGTAATACCCAATATGTTAAAGCAAAAGATTTAATAACTTAGTTTTTTTCTAAAGCTCTTAAATTTAATGATGTAGGTCCCATAAAGATATTTTTTTTTGCCTTTGTTTTGTTCATTGCTATATTCCTAGCATTCAGAATAGTGCCCAACACATAGCAGAGACTCAATAAATATGTTGAATAAATAAATTTACAAATATTACTTTACTTACTAATCTAGTAATTTTAACAAGCACTTTCAAGGGAGCATTTGATTTATGTCTCTTCAACTCAAGTTGAATAGACCAACCTCCTTTAATCAATCATTTATGGTTACAAACTCCGAGTTAATAAACTTTCTTTAATTAATTATACATTGCTTTGATCAATTTAATATATTCAATTTTCTTTTTAAAGTCCTTCAAATTTCTCTAGCAGGAAAAGCCTTCCCATATACTTAAACCATGATAAGTAGAGCTAATAAATTAAACTTCTATATATGATGATGCTTAAGTTCTGTTAAGCATTCCAATACTTTTTATACCTTTTTGACTTCACTTCAGGAATGTAAAATTAATTTCTCAATTACCCATTTAAATTGGTGTCAGAAATCTAACCTGTTAGATACCTTAAAAAACTATATTTTCTTAAAAGTTGCAAACATTTTAAGTACCAAAAATATACAGATAATCTCAATGACTTAAAAGATATTTTTGAACTTAATATAAAAGTATGAATCATTCAGATTTGAATTACTTAATCTTTGTACCCTATTCCACAATTTCTTTGGGACAAACACTAATCCACTACTGAAAAAGGATAGTGTCACCGGCAAGGTAGGGAAAATATTTCAGCAGACTGTGGCTGCAGATCTACCAGAAAGAAAATGGACTCTCTCTAGGACACTGACCAATGTTCCAACTACGCTTAACAGTCACTGTAACAACAGGAACCCAAAATCTGCATTTTTTATGAGTTGATCTTCTCTGGGGTTCAAGATAGGCCATTAATTAATTTTTTCCTTTTGATTTGGGTAAATCGAATTCCACTCTCCCCATTAAGATTGTAACTAAACTTTTTCACTGATTAATTGGATTTCATATTTGTTTAACAATCTTAGGACATTTCTTTGTTTTCACCATTGGCTTTAAAATTATTACCACTTTGTTAGATTATTACATAATTCTTCGACAACCTCTGCCAGCTTTATCATTGACCTGTGGTAATAAAAATCCTGTTTTGTTTTGGTTTTTTTTTTAACATTTTTTCTGTCTGAAAGAGACTCTTATAGATATTTCAATAACATCTAATGGAAGCTGCATATACCTTGTTCCTTGTCTCCTTCTATGGTCATAATACCAAAGTTGTGTTAATGAAAACAGTCCTTATGCTTTAGGAGTTCACAGGAATATTACTACTACTACTACTACTACTACTACTACTACTACTACTATTACTACTACCTTATTAAGTAAACATTACAAAAACTCTATTATTACTCTGCTTTACAGATGAAAAACTGAGGCTTAGTGAGGTTCAATCACTTGCTGGAGAGAAGCTAGTGCACATTCTCATCTGCTCAGTCATTAGGCAGTTATTTAGTAAATTCCCACAGTCCAGCAGGCTCTGGGAAACTTTACAAGTAGAAGTAGAGATAAAGGAAGTTCCCAAATTGAGTTGAACTTCCTGAACTGCAGACCTCTAAAGACAGGCTACTCCCTCTACCTAAGATCTGCTTTTGATGACTTATTCTTTTCCTTTCCAACTCAGGAATTCTCTGGAAGCTTAATCTCTATCATCCATAATAATTGAGGATGTAGGGAAAATAGGATTAGGGTTGAGGGACAGGAGAAAAGGGCAACATTTGCAGCCAAGGTTCTCTGTATCATTTGGATATTCAACATTACAAAGGATGAATGCTAACACTTCCAAGTAGTTCAAACGTATTTGGAATAAAATATGTTTGATTTAAAAAGAGAGAATTTTTTTTTTTTTTTTAAGCTGAGCCATCCTGCCACCTGTTGGCAGCTCAACGGCAACTCAGCTCGGGCTGGCCTTGAACCACTGTTGCTCAGAGCTCAGCTTGCACTCTTGAGCGAGCTCTTAACCAACTGAGCCATTCGGCCGGCCCCCTAAAAAGAGAGAATTTAATAAATACTTATTCTATATTAGTCATCTGTGACTAGAGGCAGAATTCACCAGGTAACTGAGAATAATTACATGAGAGGAAATTAGAACCTCTTGATGCAAATTTGTTTTTGAAAATTCATAATTCCAAGTGATTATTCTTTTACCTCTGTTGGAAGCTCTTAGTCATAATAATTATTCAATAGCAGGAATGTGAAATTAGTTAATATGCCTTTTCTCCTCAAAACAGCTAGGAATACAAGTGTATATATGCAGGGAATTTTAAGACAAGTTTAATAGGATTATTTACTCTTGACCTAGGACAATGACTGAATGGGATATATCCATGATGCAGAGATTTGGCTGGCCATGGCCCCATGTGTGATTGACTCTCTTTGGAAAAGGGACAATCTTATGTCTCTACCCAGAAGACCCAATTGATTTACTTGGGAAAACCAAGTGACTTATACCAGCCAGCTGTCCCCTAAAACTTTTTCTATTTAAAAAAATTTTTGATCTGATCCACACCTTTTCTTTTGTAAGTCCTAGGGAAATGACAGGCTCCAATTTGTTGGGAAAAAGGGGCTGCCAAATATCTTCACTGCTTACCTTTGAAGCTAATATACTCACTTATATAGCAAATGTATACCTGACTGTATTGAGATAGACTTAAAAGATAGACTTAACAGAGGTTCAGTTTAACTTTGAAACTTCCCTTATCTCCAGTTTTATACTTAAAATCTCTGATAAGTTGAGCAAACCATGGAGATAATTAGGTTCTGAGTTATACTATTATTTTTGTCCTTACTAGTAGCTAATGTTCACTGGATACCTGTAGCATTCAAATCACTGTAGAAGATTTATAGTTATTTAATGCCCTTGGCTAGAGGGCTCAGTTCATACTTTATCCACATCAGAAAGAACTTTTAATGTTGCTCACTTTAAAATTGCTGGCCGGAGTAAATGGATCACATTTATCTTATAAGTATGTTTGGTTTAGGATTAAACAAAACTGTATGTGTTCATTCCAGATTTCTACTTTTACTAAAACCTGACTACTGAAATTTGTTCGGAATGAGGTGCCAGTGAGCAAGCATCTCTGCCACTGCAGTGAACAAATGTTTTTTCCAAATAAGCAGATAACAGTTTCATTAAAATTTTTTTTCTATTTTCTTAAGTTTATTTGTATTAATTGGAAAATGACTTCTTAGCCAGCGCATTGGTAGTTGTTGCCTAGTTGGCAGTGAGAGTGCCTGGATTAAATAGTGGGACAGAGTAGTGGTTAAAGAAGATCTGATTAGGCATGATCTGAACAGCTACTGTATCTTAGAATTTGAATTTGGCCCATAGGCCTAGTGGTAGGGTATAGGTACAGGCAGATCTAGCTTCTTCACATTAGTGTCTCTCAGTTTCTTGGTGTGACCCAGGCTACGGGTGGTCACTCTATGATCATGTTTCCTGGGTCCATAGTAGGTTGACCCTTGTTTTCTAGCAGGGAAGTAGCCAGAAATTTGTATCATCCCAAGAAGTTAGAGTGCGAAGGAGAAGTCATTAGGACAGGCTCTGCTCATTCTTGCTGGGTGTTGGTGGACTTTGAGTTGGTGGCAAGATTTGACTCTCTGCTAGTTACATAAGGTTATAGACAATGATGGTGGTAATGGTGGTTATATTGTCAGTCATTTTAATCATTGGAAATTAGAGATAATGTTTTGATAGTAATAGATGATTGTATCACTTAGGCCTTTGTTCAGTTTTATTTAACAGAAACCCCCAATGAGGAGTAGCTTAAATAAAAAAATTTATTTCTCACATAAGAAAGAAAAAGAAAAGTTTAGTTTTTACATTAAAACAACTTTTTTTAAGTCCATTAAGCCCTGGATTACCTATCAATTCTCTCTGTTCTAAAGCGGATCACACATGGAGCTATGGCCAATGATAGGCAGTTCAAGGCTTAATAAGGGTTTTACAACTTCAGAGCCTGAGATTTCTCTGTCTTTCTGCTCCATCATTCTAGTGCATTCAAGTTTACCTCATGGCCCAAGTTGGCAGCTGGAGTCCAGCCATCACATCCCAGATGAAGGTCAAAAGAAAGAAGAAAACCAGAAGGATAAAAAAATGCTCTTCCCAACTGGATTAGCTTCTTTTAAACAGCCTTTCTAGAAGGTCCAAGCAACATTTCTCTTCAGTTTTTATTGGCTAATACATATTTACACCTGGCTTCAAGAGAAACTAGGAAATGTAGTCTTACCCCATATAGCATATGATCATTCTTCCATTAGGCAAGAAGGAGCCTCTTAATACTGTGGTATCAAGGCATAGGCTCAATCCTATCACTTCTATCTCTGTATCCCTAGGGGTTTCCAAGCCAGAGAGCTCCTCACAGAGAGAACTATTAGCTATAAAGGAAACCAGTGTCTCTAAAGTGATGGTAGAGAAGTGCAGGCACTCTAGTAAAAGCCAGAGTGGAAGAGGAAGCTTGGGATACAAAGTTCTTTGCTCTCTTCCTCCAGGCTTGAACATATCTGGATCCAGAGAGCACACCAATATGACTTAGCTACTTAATTATAGGAATAAAGAAGGTTAAACTGAAAGAAGAGGGCAAGTGCTTATGAAGGGAAATGTTGACTAGTAAGACAAATGATTGACTTTGATTAATCAGATTAGGAATTCCTCCTCCTGTGGGAAGGAGCTAATAAGGAAAAGGGCATAAAGTGGAAGAACCTATGCCAACTTTACCTTTCCTACTGTCTAGACATAGATACTAACAAATATATAAATAAAATAATCCTATTAGTATATGCACACAGATATACTACATATCTTTATATGTTCCTTGTGTTATATATAATCTTATAACTCTGAGCTCTGCAACTGATAGGTCCTGAAAGGGTTACAGGTGTGTTGAGATATTGGGCCCGGGGCAACCAATGCCTACAGAAGACCACTTCTATCCAAGACTAGATAAACTCTTCTGTTTATCCCAGTGTGTTCCATAGACAGTATTATTTTCAGTGTGTGCACTGACCCCCAAAATGCTGGAAAGCACTGCAATAAATTAGTTTATTTTAGGCAATCTCATGGTGTGTGCCATGAGAATATAGCTTTTATTGTCATTTACCAATATTGGAAAATAAGTGAAAACACAAGTGAGTTGAAGGTCCTAAGCCATACTTATACTGATTGAAATGCAGTGCTGAACTGGGCTCTCGATCAGTGGTCAATGGCTAGAGGTAAGAACTAGTCAGGCTAACCATAGTTAAAAACTGAAAACTCCTTAGTTTCCAAGCCAAAGCTCTTCAATGAGATAGATGAAAAGACCAGGTTACTCCAAGTAGTTATAGTGCTGTCACATCAAGTGCAGAGCTGGTGCCCAGAGATTGAACAGCCTGATGCAGGGTTGATTTGGTGATTTCTATGTCATCAAGGAATTTTTTTCATCATTTAAATATGGTCTATCCTCAAGTTTGCTGCATAATGCAAGATAGCTGCTGGAACTCCGGTCATCACATCCGTGTTCTAGTAAGCAAGCAAGAAAAAAAAAGAAAGTGAAAAAGGGTGCAGTCCAATCCCAGCAGTGTTGTTTCTTTAAGGAGCCTTTCTGAAGTTCGACATAACACTGTCACTTACATCTCATTGGCTAGAACTTAGTCATGGGGCTTCACCTGGATACAACGGAGAGTGGAAACTGTAGTCTTTTATCTGGGCACATTATTGTCAGAAATAAAACTAACATTCTGTAATCATAGAATAATGGAGGAAATGGATATTGGGAAGGTACTAGCAATCTACAAAAGAATAGGCATGGTTTTTATGAAGAGTGTTGGTTGGCATAAATTCTCCCTAGTACTATGGGACATGTCACTGGGAATAGAGCAGGGAAGAGGAACCAGGAATGTAGTGTGAGGTTTTTTAAAAGGACAAACCAGAAAAAACTGTGTACTTTTCTCAGTTATGAAGATGAATTATTTTTAATATTATTATTTATTTTTTTTTAGATTTTTTTTTTAAAATTGGGGAATTGGGGGAGGGGGACAAACAAGTTGCTGTCCTTTTTGCTCTTCAGTCTAGTTGTGGAGGACGTCGCTTCACTGGTCCATGTTGGTATTGTGATGATTGCTGTCCTTCCGGCTGAGGCAGTCACTCGCTGGCCATTAGATGGCCGCTTATGGCAGCTCACCCTGGCTGCTGGCTGCTTCAGCCACTCAGGGTAGCTCATGGCAGCCCACTGCAGCAGGGGCTGCAGCCTATGCTGTCACCGGCGACTCATGGGAACCCAGCTCCAGGTGGAGCTGTTGTTCACCATCTTAGCTGTAGAGGGCGCAGCATCACTGGCCCATATGTGGGATCTGAACTGGGGCTCTGTTGCTCAGAGCTGGCATTCCCAAGCCAACTCCTAACCAACGCGCCACTCGGCTGACCCTTATTTTTAATATTATTAAGTGTTACTGTACAATGTGCCTTCTTCAGTTATCTGGGAATTGTGACCCTGTGAGGGGAGAAAGCTGATGTCATGGGAGATGAAGGTAGAGTGTTTATTTATGTACCTTGAAGAGCAGTAGCAGTTACTTTTCCTATCCACTGAACAGCAGTGGAAGGGTTAATGAGTTAGTGCTTACCCAGGCCTAGAAGATGAAAACCAGTAGGCTGGGTTATTATTTTTATTGTGTTGACACAGATGCATTTTCGTAAAGATTTATAAGAAACTTTTAATTTTTCAAAATACTCTGCCTCTTGCTTTTCAAATTCCATTTTGCTTATGTATGTGTCATTCTCACTACAGCCTCACCAGGAGAGAACAACAACAAAAAGGATTTCTCTTTTCTTCTGGTTTTACATTCTCACGGAACTTTTTTACTGGGTCAATAAATTGCTGCTTACCGAGGAGGGTTCCCCAAAGGAATTGATCTTCAGAAAATGTTCTGAAATTAGGACAAAACACTAATCATTCATGAAGAGGGGACAAACAAATTAAACCTGTTACCCTCCATGAGAAGCAGGAGGTTTTGCATGATAATACTACCAACACCAATAATAAAAAAACAGCAACCATTTATTGACTATTTACCTCTCCCCCCCATTTACAGATAAGAAATTTACAAATAAGAAAACCCCCAATTTACAGATCAGAAAACCGAGGCTCAGAGAGGTGAAATGAAATGCCTGTTGATAATAGCCAGAGAAAAGGCAAAGCTGGGATCCACACCAGGCAATTTGATTCCCAAGCCCGGGGCCGTCTTAACCACTATGTAATATTGTCTCACAAACCTCCAGAGAATCTGCTCCATCTCTTATCACCGACAAAGTCTTGGATTTGCTGGTAGAGAAAAAATGCTTGAAATCTAACTGGGCTCCTTTAGTATCTGTTTTGACAGCCGAAATTAATTGTTCATTTTCTAAGCACTTTTTGGCAACTCTTTCTAATGACCCGAACTGCCGTCTCCTTCCTTTTCATCTTGGCAGGGCTCCCTGGTGTCGAGCTGACAGGAGCGGGGTGGGCCCCGAACTCCAGCGACACAGTGCACTGGCAGGGCTGCAGGCTTTCATGAGAAAGGAAGTGATTGTTCTCACCCACTACAGTTGCTGAGAGTGAAGGTGGGCACTTTCTGACTTTGATGAGCGTGAAAGCCTCACAAAGCTGATTAAACCAAATGTGATAATTGAGTCGAGCCTATCTCACATCTTTGGGTTTGTGTTGCCAAAGTTTGATGAACCGTCTTTCTCACACTCCATCTCACCGCGCTCAAAGGGGAGAGAGATGGTCCTTTCTCTGCAATTTCCCTCAGCGTTGACCAGAAGAGGGAGCAGCCTCCGTGGGAAGGTGAGCAGCGTACAAGCACATGGTAGAATGGGCACCTATCTCCAAAAACTCTCAGATGTTTAATACTAAAAACATTTGTTAAACTGAAAAATGCCACTGAGAACAGAAAATTACCAATATTTTTCTGGTGGCTCTGAGCCCCTAGGTACTATTTTGGGCAAATTTATTTTGAAACATGCAGAAGCTGCCCCGAAAAGTGCATTAATTACTTGGGAAATCCCTCAACATCCTTGGTATTGTCATTGTCAAGATACATATGTAATCAGGCAGAAGGCATGAATCCTGTCTGCAAGGTACTTATAGGTTAAAATGTGAAAGAGGTGATGAAGATAAACATTATAATTTCCATTGCCCCTTATTTTAATTTAATTTAATTTAATTTAATTTAATTTTATTTTTGTATGTGTCTCTGTCTTGTAAATAATGCAGAAAGCAAATAAATGGGGGATTTAATGTTTGGCTTTGGATAGGAATCTTTTCTCCCCTATTTTTCATAATCATGACAGGATTCCTGGTGAAGGGGAACTTCAGGTTGTATTTTAATTAGGAGAAAAGTAAATTGGAACTCTGAAGGGGAGGTGATTCCTACAGGTGAGCACTAGACAGAAGAAGAGACAGAGAAAAACAAAAGAAATAGAGAAAGACAAAAGAGACAGAGAAAAACAAAACAACAAAAAGTCTCTAACATGTGCTTGACAGCAGATGGAACAAAGACTTTAGATCAGGCAGACTTGTGGCAAAGTGCAGGAGGAAGAAGAGTATGGGTTTAATGTTAAAAGCAGTGGGGAATCACTGAAGAGTAATGACACTAGAATGAAGACTAAGGAGATGATGGTGGCACCCTTACATTATGGTGGAAGCTTTTAAAGTAGTGGATACTGGTAGGGGGAAACTCAAGTAATAAAGCCATAGTTAGGGAGGCCAGATGTACTGATTGAACTGCGAAGGTCCCAGTTTACACCTGCTGCCTTGTTCACTTGTCTAAGCATGCCAGTTTGGTTGGTAAATGACACAGTCCCCCAGCCTTATTTTACATATGAAGGGGGAGAGATAGATTTCAGAGAGATTGTTGTAAAACAAACAAAAAAAGCAAGATGATTGGAACAGTGAAAGGTGACCTAACTGGTGATCTCTTGTCTCAAGGGGTCATGAGGGGGACTGTAAGTGAATGATATATTGCTCCATGTGATCGCAAGATCCCCAGAGACAACAGATATTTATTAAATAAAAATGTTGATGAACAATACATGCTTGTTAGATGAATGAAATGTGCTCAGGTGGAGGCAGCAGAACCTGATGTGAAAAAGGGGTGAGATAAAAAAGGCTGAGTGAGCAGTTGGAAGCAAATTTGATTTTCCAGGGACAATATGTCTATGAAGAAGTGTGGAGGGCTCTGTGAATTCTTGTTCCTAGTGGACAGAAGAGAAAAATATATAGGCAATGGTTTGGAGAATGGAAGAAATGTGGAGTAGATGAAGCTTCGGAAATGCAGAGGTGGTCAAGATCTCACTTCCAGTGTGTAGCAGGCACTGTGTGAGGCATAGGGACAGCGACAGACACAAGTGATGCATGGAGGCAACTCTCACAAGTTCATGATCTGGTACTTTAAGATAATCACAAATAATAAACAATTATAAATCAGAGTGATAACTGTTAGAGGAACATAGGAAGGACTTAACCCTGCTTTAAGGTGGGGAGGGGTGTCTAAAGCTAGTGTCAAAAAGTTGGAGGACCGGCCGAATGGAGCGGTGGTTAAGCGCTGGCTTGGGAAGCCAGCGGCCCTGGTTCGGGTCCCACATATAAGGGTCAGTGACACTGCCCTCAAAAAAAGTTGGAGATGGTTGATGGGGTCTAGAAGAAAATAGGAGTTTTCCAGCTGCAGAAGTGGCGGAAGGGAGGAGGAGAGTGTTATTCCAGGTGGAGGGATCAGTGTGAGCACATGGAGGGACATGCAACTGGAGTGCAGAGATGCTTGAGGATTCCGACAGCAGATGGGGGCACAAGACCAGCAGTCTTGAATTCTAAGCTAGAGCATAATATTTTTATTCCATGGCTCACCATGGAACGAATATTGTCACAGAAGGGAAGTGTTTAGCAAACTAACTGTGAGCATTGGATAGAAGGACAGAGAGACTAGAATAGGGTAGATAGGTGAACTATGAGAGAATTCCTGATATGGCAGAAGGAACAGAGCAGAGGGAAAGGAGCTAAGGAACCCTTGCAGGGTCTATTTGAAAGGTCTTGAGGGCAATTTGGATATGGAAGGTGAGGGAGAAAGAGGACAAATATTTTGACTGTGAGGAAATCTTTGGGAGGGTGGTGAAAGGAGACAGCCCCAGAAACAGAACTTCAGGGATGTAAGAAATGAGTTTGATGAAAGAAAACAGAGACAGGCTTAAGCCTGGAGGGGTTGAGATGGGATGATAGTGTGATGGGGGGAGGGGACAGAGAACAGGAAGGAGAAGGGTGGGGGTGGGCATGCTGCCAAGGCTAAATGAAAGTGGTTTTGTCTTGTTTCCTAAGATGGATGGGAAGCCTGGGTATATTTGGTTTTGATGGGGTTATAGAAACAGAAGGAAAAAGCTGATGAAAAATGAGGGAGATTCTGTGGTCACTAGAGAAAGCAAACAGTTCAGCAGATGTTATAATTCTGGTACTAGGCTTATTACCAGCAGGTACGCCAATTCTTGAAGATGATGGTAGTGAGTTAAAATCCAGTTGAAAATTGTGGGGGAGGCAGAAAAAGAGACATTGCTGAAGAAGCAGAGAGCACTAGGGACAAAAATGGAGCTAATGTGTCTTTGATGTAGGGACTGAGGTATCAACAGAGATACCAGGAGAGAAGGGAGAAAAAGAGACAGTATGTTGAATCACATGGGTGCTGAGGACACAAGAAATGATAAGAAGGGCAGAAAGCAAGTTTAGGATGCTAGTGGGTGTTTGCTGTTTTTGCCACCTGACATTCACACCCACCTTCTGAGGTGAGAATGCCCTGCGTATGTTTTGAGGAATCCATCCTTAGTCAACATTTAGCTCAAGTGCTTAGCATTTAGTTGATTGCACTGAGCCCCAGCACTGGAATGTGACACTTGGTTCAACCCTGACAGTGTATTTCACCCCCTGGGCATAGTGATTGGTACACATATATGCACTTAGCTCGTCAGAGCTAGGGAGGCTCAATTTGGGGATTGATTATTGAATTATTGAGGAAGATGGACTTGAACCTGGAAGGATATAAAACTGGAGTTGCTAAGACACCTAAGAACCTCGAGGGGAGAGCCTATTAGAGAATATAGACAAAACAGTGGACAATTAATAGATGGAGAGAGAAACTGTGTCTTCATGATAGCTTCTGAGTGCCTAAAGCTAGCCCTAGCCCTGATTTTCAGTCATATGAGCAATAAACCAAGTCTCTTGCATTTAAGCCATCTAGATTGGGTTTTCTTACTGGCCATGGAAAAAGTTATATCTGATAAAATGATATAGGGGGGATGTTATGGAAGCACAAGAAGGTGACTGAAGAAGGGATATAGTTGAGTGTAGGAATGGAAGAGAGGCAGAAGCAGAGATTGTTGGAGGTTATAAAAATAAGGTTGATAGGGATTAGAAGGCAAGGATGACCTGAATGGAGCTAGCCAGACAGTTAATACCTAAAGGCCACCTTTGGAGTGGAGTATATTTCACTGATGGACATCAGCCTAGGAATTAAAGCTACCCTGGGGATTCACGTTTTTGTTTTTTTCTCTTGTGTACACAAGGAGAAAAACTTATAGGGATGATAATCACACTCTGGAATACTGATAGAAGCCCATTCATTCATTCATTCATTGTTTCTTTCATTTGCTCTATAAAGTTTTATTAGCATCTGTAATACACTACATTAAAAATCAGAAGGTAGAAAAGAAATGGTCTTCTCCCTGGAAGTGTTTCATTGAAACAGAGCAGCAGTCTGATGTCATTATAATGCTGACTGGTGTGCAGACTGGGGATGATCAGTCTGTGAGTTTGAGCTCAGAGGGAGCCATAGAGAGGTATCTACATGGACAGAACTAGTTAAGAAAGTCGTGCAGTTAACAGATGCCTGAAACAACTGCTGGTTTGGGCATTGGCAGTCTAGGTAAGCTTTGCTCTCTCTTGGTGTCTTGGTCCCACATTGGAAAGAGGGCAGATGAATGTGATTCTCTGTTTTGCTGTTCTATTACTCTTATTGTGAACAGACACTTGCTTATTAACTGTGTTAACCTCTGGCTATTGTAGGATTCTGTTTATTTAGGCAATTCAATGCAGATTTTGAAAGTCCTTGTGACTTTTATAAACTGGCTGCATTAAGTACAGTTATTTTTTTAAAAATCAGTGTACTGACTGTCTTGTATACCCAGGTTGAACAGCCTCACCTGCTTGCCTCTCAGAGAAGGGTGTCTAAGCAGCAGCAACACATATTTGATGCAGTGAAAAGCAATTTTTGTCTTTAAAATAAACACCAACTTTTTTCCTCTGTAAGCCTTTCCAGATGATCCAAAGCCAGATAAGATTCTGAAACAAATTCCTTTTTACCATTTGCAATGTAAAAAACTCCTTGATTCCCAGTGAACCCTCCCCTTTCATTAATGGAAGCACAGCTCTTATCTTGATGTATGTGTAGCTGTTGCTTCTTTAGTTCTGAAAATAAGAAAGTGAGCAACAGAAAATAATGGAGCCCTGAAAAATTGCTGTCCTAACACCACTGATATTTCCCCTTCTTTTAAGCCAAATCCACCCATGTGTCATGTTTGAGAAATGAAGAGTGTGAGAAATACTCGTATGTGTTGACAGTCTGCAAAAAGGTTTTTTCTTTTTCTTTTTTTTTTTTTTAAGATTTTATTGGGGAATTGGGGGAGGGGAACAGCGTTGGGGTATCAGGGAAGTGGAACAGACAAGTTGCTGTCTTTTTGTTCTTCAGTCTAGTTGCGGAAGATGTTGCTTCACTGGCCCATGTTGGTATCGTCATTGCGTTTTTCGTGGATGAGGCAGATCAGTCGCCGGCCTCTCGATGGTCGCTCATCGCGGCTATTGGCAGCTCACACCAGGGGCCAGCTGCTCACACTGGCTGCCCGCCACTCACTGTAGCCTATGGCAGCCCACTGCAGCAGGGGCTGCAGCCTACACCATCGTTGGAGCTTGCACAGCCCAGCTCCAGGTGGAGCTGTTGTTAGCTGTAGAGGGCAGCGTCACTGGCCCTCATATGTGGGATCCGAACCAGGGCCGCTGGTGTCCCCAAACCAGCTCTTAACCAATATGCCACTCGGCCGGCCCAAGGTTTTTTTTTTGTTTTAGTCAATGATTATGGAATCATTGAACCAGTCTTGAACACTCTCCCAGGCACAGTACCAGTTAATAGAATGGAGAAGATACTCTCTTTGCCCTTCAGATGCTTTTAACCTAAAATAAGTACAAACAATTAGAAAAAGAAATGAAGATCTACAGCTGCAAAAGTCTTAGAATCTCTGAGCTCAGATATAGGGGCTGCAGCTTCCTGGGACATGTACCATTCTTAAAGTTTGTGATAAGCAGAAAAAAAAAGTATAATTCTCTTGTTCTCCATATACTTTGAGGTGAATGAAAAATAAAAGTAAATTCTACCTCTGAGGGAAACCTTACCTATATCCAAGCTGTCCAATGTGGCAATCATGTGAGTGCCAAGTTCTAACTGGTGTTCAGTGATGAGCACAGCATTGAGCCAGCAAGCACCTATAATGGAGAAATGATCTGCAGCCCGACCAGATCTCCAGATGTTGTAACGAAGCTACAGGTAGTTGACTCGTTCCTTATGTCATCTAAGCTGTTTATAAACCAAAGACTGTGAAATATGTTTGCTCAAGTCCTTTTGAACCAATCTTTAGGCCAGGCAATGTTATCTTTGGTCAGTTTGGAGCAGGCAAGGGCCACAGAAAGGAGGAAACAGACGAAAGACTCCATCATAATAAGGTATCTCAAGTTATCTTGAACAATTAAGAATCCATCATTGTAAGAATATATTGCTGTTAAATAAACAGAAATTGTCTTAGAGACTCAAAGGAAAAACTGATGAGGGCTAGATGGGATGGGGATGGGCATGAGGGAGAAGGGGAAGGGATGAGGCTACATAAACTGGTAACTGCAATACTACTGCAGAGACAGAAGAGACAGTTTAGGGAATTTAATCAATTAGGTTGTAAATTTTTTAGGGGACCAGATGGACTCATGTCTTGTCAGGGAGACCACTTCATCGACGATGTAGTGGCCTGACTACTGCACTGTACATCTGAAGCTGCTGCTGATTAATATTAGATGTTGACTATAATTTAACACATATAGAGTCATGGGATGTGGAATATAGTGTGGGGTGGAGTCAACAGAATTGTAATAGATATGTATGATATGGGGGTGGAAAACTGGGGAGGGGGAAGGGGTAGTCACTTTGTAAGGGGTGAGAAAGATAACTATTGCGTAGTGTTGTACATCTGTAACTATTAATAATAAGTTTTTAAAAAAGAATATATTGCTGTTACAGGGTTCACGGTTTCCTAGTGAGTGACTCACTGGCTGGGTGGGAGACATAGGGTCTGGTGTGGACATTCTTCTAATTAGCAAGATCTGTGACCAGGACCCTGACTACCTCATGATACCTTTAGCATGTTGTCCTCACCCAAAGTCTCAGATACCATGGCCAAATACCATCTTCTCTGTTCACTGGTTGGTGGAGACTATTAGTAATGGAGTGCTCTAATTTGCTCCTGAAACTTCAACATGATCGCTCTGATAGACAATGACCCAAATGTTATGGATTGCATGTTTGTGTCCACCTTAAATCCATATGTTGAACTCCTACTTCCCATTGTGATGGTATTTGGAGATGGGGCCTTTGAAAGGTAATTAGGTCATAAACGTGGAGTCCTCATGATGTGATTAGTGCCCTTATAACAAGAGATATGAGAGTGCTTGCTTCCTTTCTTCACCCACCCCTACTCGTGTTAGGACACAGCAAGAAGGCATCCATCTGCAATCCAGGAAGTGGGTTCTCACCAGGAACTGAATTGGCTGGCGCTTTAACCTTGGACTTCTTAGCCTCCAGGGCTGTTAGAAATAAATATTCATTGTCTAAGCCACCCAGTGTATGGTATTTTTGTTATAGCAGCTTGAATTGACTAAGACACTGAGCAGCCTCATCTTGGTCTGCCTGTCTCCATCTCCCCAGCCAGTTTAATACTACTAACTTCCACAAACTGATAGTCTGCCCAGTCCCTATTTCTTATCTCACTTATTCATGCCAGGTTTTGCTTCACCCACCAGCCTAGGCAACTGGTAGTACTGAGCTCTGATTGAGCCATGACTTAGTTCCCTAACTTAACCTTTGGAGGGCAGGAAGGAAGGCAGGGGCTAAAAGTGGCCAATTTTTACTGCAAGAATATGAAGTGTGTTGGGATCATTTTCTGTGATATTATAACTCTACAAAGCTCCTATGGGAGAATTGATATTCCCAGTTTAAAGCAAACGTTTTTTGTCCAGTGGTGCATAGCCACTGATAAGCATCTTGATATAATTTTTGATGCTTATTCTAAAGCAGAGGTTCTCCACCAGGGGAAAGTTTGCCCTCTCTTACCCATTTATTTTCAGGAACATTTTTGTAATGTCTGAAGGCATTTTTGATTGTCATAATTGGGGTGTGGAGGCTGGGAGGAGGGGAGATTGTTACTGGTGTCTGGTAGGTAGACAACAGGGATGCAGCTAAACATCTTTCAATACACAGACAGCCTCCCACAATCAAGAATGATCAGGCTGAAAATGTCAATAGTGCTGAGGTTGAGAAGCCCTGTTCTAAAGAAGGGGACCCCTGACCCTTCACTAATTGTGCAATGATAGTAATAGCTAACATTTTTTTGGCACTTGCCATGTGTCAGACACTGTTCTTAGGGTAACCTCATTTATTTCTCATAACAGATAACAAGGGAGGTCCTATAATCATCATGTTTTTCAGATGAGGAGAATGAATCTGGCGAGATTAAGTGGCTTGCTGAAAGTTCCAAGGCTAGAAACAAAGGGGTCAAGATCTGAACCTCAACAACTTAAAGAAATGAATTTATAATTAACCACTTATTATAATCCTCCTCCACAACAAAGGTTGCTAAATTTCATTGTTCTCAGTTGGGAAGTGTAGTTACTGTTTTTTCCCCCTTCGGTAAACACAAAAGCCTAGAAGAGGGAGTAGCAGAGAACAGCAACCCAACAACATGTCTTTGTAATGAAAATAATCAAGTTTCTTGTCTCTAAATGGCTGGGCTGCACTGTGTGTGTGGGGGAGTTACTGGTGAACATGAATGAGAAGGCTCACCTGACCAGACAGGACCCAAGTTAATGACAGGACATGCCACTCCTCTTAAACCACACACACCCTGCTCCCCTGATGCCCCATGCAGTGGAAAGTTGGTCCGCAGCATCAGCCAAGACCTGGAACCCTTTGAAATACCATGTTGGAAACTTGACAAAGCCTGACAATGGAAACCAAAAGCAGATTCTAAATGACCATTATCATTAATTGGAGTTGACATTTAAGCCCCCTCCCCCTCCACCAAATACTGTTCAATCATTGTCCCTTGTCATTCCTTTCTCCCAGATTCCCACAGGGCTCCTTAGAGTGAAGGGTACCTGAACCCTGCCCCGGTGTGTGGTCTGTAGAGGAACAATGGAGGCAAAGTAATCCATGACAGAGCAGGCTGGGACCCTCGACATAAAGCAGATATGGGGGCACAGCCCGGACCCTGCAATCTGAGAGAGGGCCATAAGGAGTAGCCCAGAAAGGGAAGAAGACTGGGAGAAAGGCCAGGCATTAAGCAGTGGGGTGAGGAGAGGAGAGCCAATAATCCCCGGTGAAGGAAATGGAGCAGGGAGAGCACAGTTTGTGTTCATACATATCTAGCTAGAGTTGTCACTTTAATGGATTCCAAAGAAGGCAGACATGCTCTCCAGGTAGCTTGGGAAAGCAGCTGCATACAGCGAAGATTTTTAAAAAGCTCTTAATTCAGGAAATTTATTTGTAAGTTATTGTTTTAGAGCATTGTTATTTTAAAAATAACTGTTACTTATGCTTTGGATTTCATCCACTTTTGCAATGCATGTAGGTCCTAGGAATTGTAAAAAAGCTGGGGCCACATCTCTGACATGCTCACTCACTCATTCATTTATTTGACAAATATTTGCTGAGATACTACTAAATGCCAAGTACTGTTTTGAACAATGGGGATACAACCATGGATAAAATAGACATGTTTTTGTCCTCGTGGAACTAGAGAGGGAGACAGACAGTAAAACAGTGAGCATAATAAGTAAATGACTTTTTTTTTTTTTTTACAGATTTTATTGGGGAATTGGGGGAGGGGAACAGCGTTGGGGAACTGGGGAAAGGGAGCAGACAAGTTGCTGTCCTTTTGCTCTTCAATCTAGTTGTGGAGGACATTACTTCACTGGCCCATGTTGGTATCATCATTGCGCTCTTTCCGGATGAGGCAGATCAGTCGCCAGCCTCTGGATGGCCGCTCACAGCAGCTCTTGGCAGGTCACACCGGCTGCCAGCTGCTCACGCTGGCTGCCGGCCACTCACTGTAGCCTAAGGCAGCCCACTGCAGCAGGGGCTGCAGCTATGCTAACCCGGGAACTCAACAGCAGCCCAGCTCCAGGTGGAGCTGTTGTTCATCTTAGCTGTAGAGGGCAGTGTCACTGGTCCTCATATGTGGGATCCAATGCGGGGCCGTTGGTGTCCCAAGCCAGCTCTTACCCAATGCACCATTCGGTTGGCCCAATAAGTAAATGACTTCTGTGCATCAGAGGACACAATCAACAGAATGAAAAAGGCAACATATGGAAAGAGAGAAAATTTTTACAAATCACATATCTGATAAAGGGTTACTATCCAGAGTATGTAAAGAACTCCTATAACTCAACAATAACAACAACAAAACAATAACCAGATTAAAAAATGTACAAATGACTTGAATAGACATTTCTCCAAAGAAGATATGCAAATGGTCAACAAACATGAAAAGATGCTCAATATCACAAATTATTAGAGAAATGCAAAGCAGAACCAGAATGAGATACCACCTCACACCCATTAAGATAGCTACTATAAAAAAACACCCACAGAAAAATAATGTGTTGGTGAGAAATTGAAACATTGTATATTGTTATTGGAAATGTAAAATGGCATAGCTGCTATGGAGAACTATGGCAGCTTTTCAAAAGATTAAAAATAGAATTACCATGTGATTGAACAATTTCACTTCTGGTTATATCAGATACCCTAAAGAACTGAAAGCAGGGTCTCAAAGAAATATTTATATACTCATGTTCATAGTAGTAGTATCCACAATAGCCAGAAGGTGGGAGCAACCCAAGTGTCCACCAATGGACTAATGGATAAACAAAATATGGTTTATACATGCAATGAAATATTAGCCAGCCTTAAAAAGAATGAGAATTCTCACATACGCTACAACATGGAGGAAGCTTGAGAACAGACAGTCACAGAAAGACAAGTATTGTATCATTCCACTTACATGCGATACCTAGGGTAGTCAAATTCATAGAAACAGAAAATAAAATTGTAGTTTCCAGTGGCTGAGGGGAGGGGGGAATGGAGAATTGTTGTCTGATGGGTATGGAGTGTGAGGTTTTGCAAGATGAAAAGAATTCTGGAGAATGACTGCACATTAATGTGAATGTACCTAACTCTACTGAACTACATTTAAAAATGGTTAAGATGGTAAATGTTATGTTGTGTTCATTTTACTACAATTAAAAATAAAAAAATTAGGGCCGGCCAAGTGGCGAATTGGTTAGGAGTTGGCTTGGGACTCTAACTCTGAGCAGCAGGGCCCAGTTTGGATCCCACATATGAGGGCCAGTGACGCTGCGCCCTCTACAGCTAAGATGGTGAACAACAGCTCAACCTGGAGCTGCGCTGCCAAGAGTCGCAGGAGATGGGGTAGGCGGCAGTGGGGCTGGCCAGCAGTGAATATGAGCTTTTGTAAGCTGCTGTGAGCCACAGTGTGTGGCCGTCCAATGGCCGGCGAGCGACTGCCTCACCTGGGAAGGGTGCAATGATAATACCAACATGGGCCAGTGAAGCAATGTCCTCCACAACTAGACTGAAGAACAAAAGGACAGCAACTTGTCTGTGACCCTTCCTTGATTCCCCAACACTGTTCCCCTCCCTCAATTCTGCAATAAAATCTTTAAAAAAAAGTAAATAAAAAATAAAAGGTAAGTAAATTATAGCAGTTTTGCTAGAAAGTGATGATGTTTAGAGACAAAATAAAGCAATGTGACAGGGAGTGGGTGTGCAGGATGGATTTAGTATTGCAACTTAAAAAAATGAGGTCTTTGGGGTGAGCCTCATTGAGAGAGTGACATTTGAGTGAAGACTTGTAAATGGTGAGGGAGTGAGCCATATGGCTATGGGGGAATAGCATTCTAGGCAGAGGGTATAGTTAGAGCAAACGTCTTCGGTGGCTTGGCATGTCTGAGGGACAGGAGCCCAGGGACAATTCAGCCAAGTGAGCAAAGGGGAGAGAAGTAACAGATTGTGCTGAGCCTTGGAAACCATTGTAAGGATCTGGCTTTTTATCCTGAGTAAAGCAGAGGCCACTGTAGGACTCTTTTTTTTTCTATTTTTTTTTCCATTATTAGTTTCAGGTGTACAAAACAGTGCACTAGTTATACTTTTTACTCTTACAAAGTGACAATCCCCTTCCCCCTATCCACTGCCCCACTCTCCCCCCAATGTCATATATATCTCTTACAATTCCATTGACTCCACTCCCCACACTATACTCCACATCCCGTGACTATATATATATTAAATTATAGTTGACATACAATATTATTCAATGTCAGCCATAGGTGTACAGTGCAGTGGTCAAGTCTCTACACTATCCATGAAGTGGTCTCCCTAACAAGACATGTGACCATCTGATACCTACAAAATATCTACAATATTATTAATTATGTTCCCCGACCTTTCTTTCATATCCCTGTGACAATATTAACAGACAAGAGCAACAAGCTGGCTGTGTTAATGGGATCTGCATCTGCTGTGCTGAGAAAGGACTATAGGGGGCACAAAAGGAAGTCAGAGACCAGTTGGAGGCTACTGCATTGACAGGAATAAAAGAATTACTGTGACTTGGACCCAGGTGGGAACAGTGGAAATGCTGACAAGTGGCTAGTTTCTACATAAGATTTGAAAATAAAGTCAATTGATTTTCCTAATGGATTGCAAATGGTGTGTGAAAGAAAAAAATGAATCAAGGGTGACCCCAAGACTTTTGTCTTCAGCAACTGGAAGAATGGAGTTATTGTTAATTGAAATGGAGAGAGTGGCAGGTAGAGCAAGTTTGGTGGATAAGAGCAGATGTTTGTTTGGGTTTTTTTGTTGTTGTTGTTGTTTGTTTTTTTGAGGGCAGTATCACTGGCCCTCATATGTGGGACCGAACCGGGGCCACTGGCTTCCCATGCCAGCGCTTAACCACCGTGCCACTCGGCCGGCCCTTAAGAGCAGATGTTAAATGTAGGCACATTAAATCAGAGATGATGATCACATGTTCAAAGGACATCACTAGATATAGGGGTCTGGAGTTCAGGAAAAGGTTCCAGCTGGAGAAGTCAATTGAGGAGTCATCAGTATATAAATGTAGATTGAAAGCCATGGGCCTAGAGGAGTTCATCTTTAGAGTGAGTGTAGATAGAGAAGGGAGAAGGCCCTAAAATGCACCCAGGATGAACTAATGTTAATATAGGTCCAAAGGAAAGGAGAGACCAGAGCAGGAGACTGAGAAGCAGTCACTGCCCAGATCCCACAGAGAATCTCCAAAATGGAGCACAGGAGTCTGCAGTTTGAGAAAAGGAAAACTGGAGTCCCAGAAGGGAGAAGTGATATATTTGTCACATAGTTAATCAACGACAAACTGACAGTAAGTACTCTTCATAGGAACTTGCCTATTCAGGAGTCAGAAACAGAACACCTAATTTTAATGGGGGTGGGGACCAAAACTTCAGTAAAGCAGAAAACTTCTTTCTTTGAAGCTCATCTAGACCAGCATGTAATTAGAGAGTATATAACAAACGTTATAAAACTGACAATACAATAGGCAAAGACAAAAGAAAGAAAAGTTACCTGTGGATCCTGGTGACTGACTTCATGGCATTTAGCAATTAATAAGTTAGCAGCACTCGTACAATTATAAATTTAACTTTCAAATCTGCTTCTTCAGAGACATTGTGTGCTCAACCCTGTTGAAAGCTTCTCATTTTTTCAAACTCTTAAATAGCACACCTATCCAAATACTTGAAGGTATTTTGGACACTCGTGTTGGAGAAATTTAAGTCCACCAGGTAGAATAAACAGTTTTTTTTGCAGCTGTAAGATATCTGTAAGATAAAGCCTTAAGAGATGTGAATTGTGTGTTTTAAGACAGTCAGTGCAATATATAATCTAGTGGTGCTTATAAACCTTTTCTTACATTATCATTTCAATGGCATTCTTCATGTACTGCATGTTTTAACTTGGCCTAATCTATCTTCAAAAGGATTTTGAAAATTGACTTTGTGAATATTTTCAATAACATCTCAATTATATTTTTCCCCACAGTATATGCATTTTTTGTGTCCTTCTTTCTTAATAGCTGTTCCATATCTCACCCCTCACAGTCTGAGACTTTCAAGAAAACTTGGAAGAAGGAAGATACTAAAAAGCCAAATCTCTCATAAGACCATTCTCCAGAATCATTTTAGCATGTTTACCTCTGGTGGATTTTTTCCTAGTTTAGTTACTTTTTACATCTTAATGATTATATAAGCATCATATATATATATATATATATATATATATATATTTTTTTTTTTTTTTTTTTTTTTTTGAGGGCAGTGTCACTGGCCCTCATATGTGGGACCCGAACTGGGGCTGCTGGCTTCCCAAGCCAGCGCTTAACCACTGTGCCACTTGGCCAGCCCTATAAGCATCATATTTTATGTTCATACTTCCCAACCAGCTGGACTATTCTGGGATCATTGATTCTGGAGAAATATGTGACTGAGTAGAGAGCAGAGACAATAATCTCTCCCTGGCTTTGGGGTTTGAAAAGCTAGTGCACTTAGGCATGTAGAAGTCATAGACCAGAGTTCTGAGCACAGGGTTGGAGGATTCCAAGACCTTCCCCTCCTCACTACCTTCCCAGCAATCTCTCTCTCTCCATCTCTCTCTCTCTCTCTCTCTCTCTCTCTCTCTCTCTCTCTCTCTCTCTCTCTCCCTCCCTCCCTGGGAGAAGAGAAAAGAAACATAGGGAGAGTTCAGAGGATTCCAGAGATAAGGGTCCTAGGCCCTGTTATCCAGGTTTATCCATAGGAAAATGGCAACAAATCAAGATAGATTGCTGGATCCGAGAGCAGAGCTTGTTTCCATTTTTCAGGTGGGACTTGGGAAGTGGTAAAATTATAGAGAAGAAATGGCTGTGTGTCCAGGCAACAAAGCCTAAATCAGTTCCACAGAAGGTCTTATACCTCGCCATGGTTTGGAAGCAGTAGGATGACCCGAGACTGGAACTTGACTTTGGATGGAAATGAGGACCATGGCCAGATTGGGGGACTGACTTTTCCATAGATGCCCAAGCAGCCCCATGTTGATACTGGGGAGCAGCTAGGAAAAAGAAAGTAACCTTGGATTTCAAGGTTGAGTTCCTAGCACTTACCAAAAGGGAAATTGAATTGTTATAGAAAAATATTTTTTCACCTTTGGGTTTGTGGACTAAAATCTTTACCTGTTGGTCATTCTATAGATTTATTTTATATTCTGATTTTTCCTATTATCTTCAAGATTTCTGTCTAAACATTATTTTTAATACTGGCTTAATATTTCATTGAGTGGATGTCATAATTTTATTTATTTTTTTCCAGTTTTTTAAATTTTATTATTTTATAATAATAATAATTATTATTATTAGTTACAGATGTACAAAACAATGCAATAGTTATTTTTTTTCACCCCTTACAAAATGACTCGCCGCTCCTCCCTTCCCTGCCCCCCCACATCCGATATCATACATATCTATTACAATTCCATTGACTCCATCCCTACACTATATTCCAGTCGGTTAAGAGCTTGTTCAAGAATGTGAGCTGAGCTCTGAGCAACAGCAGTTCAATGCCCAGCCCGAGCTGAGTTGCCGCTGAGCTGCCAACAGGTAGCAGGATGGCTCAGCTAGGGGAAAAAAAAAAAAAGATTTCATAATTTTATTTTTTAAATATTTTTCTTTTTTTAATTTACTTTTTAAATCCAATCTCTTATTGTTAAACGTTTTGGTTATTTCCATTTTTTGCTGTTATAATTAGTGCTGTGTATGTCATTAGGCACAAGAATCTAAAATGAGTAGTTTAAAATAAATTCCAGAAATGTAGTTATTGATCAAAAGGTATGAAAAATTTAAATTCCCATAATACATATTGCCAAATTGCTTCACAAAAGTTTTGTAGAGATGTATACTTTCCTGAGTCCTCTATAAGAGTTCATTGTTTGAATTAAACATAAGATTAGCATCAAATGGCTATTGTTTTATAGTCGAAGAAGAGATTTCACTGGATTATAAATAATATATAGTTTTTTTCCTCTGATTAAAAAGCAAAATATGTTCATATTAGAAAATTTAGAAAATATAGAAAAGTGCACCTATAATCCCATACTTGAAGAGAGCTACTGCTCACATGCTGATGTAAGGTCTTTTTCTTTCTATGATTATGCATGTCTACTCACCCACAGTCACATGTAGCTATATTTTGCTTCTGACAAAATTGGAATCATTGTATATATCAATATGTAAATTTCTGATTTAACAATGGTACAAAAATTTTCCAGTACCATAAAAATTTTCTTCTAAAACAGTCATTTACATGATTATTGTCCTAAACCAACAAAATACTCATTCAATAATAGCTTGTTCTTGGGCTGCCAAGTGGAGCATTGGTTAAGAGCTGGCTTGGGACACTAGAGGCCCAGGTTCAGATCCCACATATGAGGGCCAGTGACATTGCCCTCTACAGCTAAGATGGTGAACAACAGCTCCACCTAGAGCTGGGCTGCGTGAGTTCCTGCGACCCTGTAGGCTGCAGCCCCTGCTGCAGTGGGCTGTCATAAGCTACCATGAGTGGCAGGCAGCCAGCATGAGCGGCTGACAGCCAGAGTGAGTTGCCAAGAGCCACTGTGAGCCGCCGTCCAGAGGCCGGTGACTCATCTGCCTCACCTGAGAAGAGCGCAATGATAATACTAACATGGGCCAGTGAAGCAACATCTTCCACAACTAGACTGAAGAACAAAAGGACAGCAACTTGTCTGTTCCCCTCCCCCAATTCCCTAATAAAAACCTTTAAAAAAAATAATAGCTTGCTCTGGACATGATGGGATGGGGATATACATACACATATGAGCACGCACACCTATTTCACATAGATTCTGGCATGTGATATGTGATTCTGGACTCAAAATGTATGATTATTTGCACTGTAGTTTAGCAGGATGAGCACTGATATTGAATCAGGAAATAAGGGCTTTGAGTTTGATTCCATTGTTCAGCAGTCATGAGATAGTGGGCAGACTAAATGAGTGTCACCACCCACAGCTTGCCTTTATCTTGGGAGTTCATTGGGAGTGTGAATAGGAAATTAGTAGGAAAATGTCATGTTTGACATCTTTCACTCATATATTATATTGTCTACTAAACTTTGTATCTAAAGTCACAAAAACTCAATGAATTAGCTGAGACTTGAAGCCCAAAGACATTGTTTCTGGTTTGGCCTGTCAGTGCTTTCTCCCTATCTAGCAATTGTAACAGAGTGCTCATAAGATGTAGGATTACTAATTAGGATAGGATGACCACTAAATCCTAGATACCAGTCTTTGTGACATTTTTTTATTGTTGCTTTTTTTTTAGAATTGGTTTATCTTCTGCTTACTGACAAGCTGGCAGTACCATGGCTTTCTTCAATTGGCTCTATCCCCAGACAATTGCTATATACTCAGTTTCTTCCTCTTACTTTTATATGGGGATGTCCTGTTTAAAAAACTGTCCCATTAAGTGGAGCAGTTTCTAAATAGGCTGAGTTGGGTTCAGCAAAGCAATTATGACAAAACCCGGCCAGGATTTGCCTTGCCATGTGTGGATGCTTTTAGCTATGAGGCTTGTACCATATCATGGAAGCTGTCTGACCCAACTTGACACAACTTGCATGCTGCATTTACTCTCCTCATTCAAAGAGATTCTCTTTTATAGCACTGGCTGCTGAAAAATACATGGGTGACCTGTGCGGAGAGACCAAGGGCTCCATCCTTATTCAGACATATCTCAGGTTTAACCCATCGTGTTTATTGGCAGTGTTTTAGCCGCAAGATGTTGATTTTACAGGCATGTTATTATTAGGATTTATTATTATGCTACCTATAAAATACTTCCTTCATGTGGCTGTTTAACAGCAAGATTGAATTATTATTTAGCAAATACTTTTTTGAAATTATTTGGGAAATGTTATGATTTTACTTCCCAATTTCTCTATAGGTATGTCCAAAAGGCACTCTGAAGCCAATTCCCCGAGCACCCTTAAGAAAATCAATTTTGCCTGCTTTACTTTAGCTTCCTGAATGCAGAAATCAATGTTCAGGCCTGTACAATTTCCTGAAATCTTTAGAGAAAAGGGGCCTTCAAAAACATTTAGAGGAGGAGTGGGGAAGAGAGGAGAGCGTGGTAAGAGTTGCTATGCTCTCTGAGGCATGAGATGTGTCCTCTGAAGAAACTTCTTTTCGCCTTGGTTGTTGAGATAGGGCTGAATCACTGGAGGAATTGTGGTTTCCTTACCTGATCTGCAGAATTTTACTGTGGACATATCCCTGCTCTTGCCATCTGCGTGTACATATACATGCATATACACACATTTGTGCACACACACAAATGCACATGTTCATACATACATGCACCAGGATTCGAAGATTTTAGAGAACACAGTTGGAAAGACTCTTTAGCTAACAGAACTAGCATTTATTGGATGAACTTGGCACAGTTTGTGTTATCTCATTTTATAATAACCAAAAACTTTTGCCTGAGGTGGTTGTTATTATTGTCCCCTTTTACAGGTAAGGAAACTAGGGCTTAAAGAAATTACATTACTTGCTCGCACTCATGCAGCTATTCTGTGAGCGTCAGAGTTCAAGCCCAGGTCTGATGGACTCCAAAGTCAGATTCACATCAGAATGGCAGAGGCTCTGGGCTCTACACTTCTTAGAGATCTGACCTTGAAGCATTGCAGAATTGTTCCAGGACCCTCAGTTTCTCAGCTGGTGTGGGGTCTGTGAGGAGAATAAGTGGGTAGTTACGGTCCTGGAAGTGCTGAGTTGGGCTCATGCTTCTGACACAGATCATCTGCTCTCATTTCCTATTAAGAACTTGTTATGATTCATTTTATGTCAACCTGGCTGGGCTACAGTGCCCGGACATTTGCTCAAACATTATTCTGGATGCTTCTGTGAGGGTGTTTTTCGGATGAGCTTCAATAACATTTCAATCGGTAGACTTCAAGTTAAGCAGATATTATGCCATAGTATAGGTGGGCCTTATCTAATCAGTCAAAGGCCTTCAAAGAAGAAAGACTGACACCTCTTCCTTGTCTTCCAGCAAGAAAGAATTCCTCCAGCTGACTGCTAGAATCACACAGCAACTCTTCCCTGGGCCTCTAGCCTGCCAGCCTACCCTGAGGATTTGAGATTCACCAAGCCTCCATAATCGTACGAACCAATTCCTTAAATAATCTCTTTCTGTATATACTGGGGGTGCCAAAAAAATGTATACAAGTGGTTACTCTGGTCAACAATGCTCAAGCAGTAGTTCGCTGTAATCAGAAGCATCTGAATGCTTTTGGTAACCACTTTGTAAGTAACCTCTTGTAAGTACAGAAGTCAAATGTGACTTGTATTCATCTTTTGTTATTGCTATAAAGTATTACAATTTTAATAGTTTTTTCCTTTCTTAAAATGTGTATACATTTTTTGGCATCCTCTGCATATGTACATATCTATATGTATATACATACATACACACACATACACACATCCTGTTGCTTCTGGTTCTCAGGAAAACCCTAACCAATAAGCAACTTGTTCAATTTAGGACAAGATACCTTCAAAAACCATTACTGATCACCTAACTTTTCCTCTAAGATCCCTTGCAGCTTGTTATTTCCTTCCTCCTGGAAAGCTCCGTTCAAGTGCTACTGAGCATTCTAAAGACATTTTTCTAGTCTAATTTTTAAAAATTACGGTGGTCTCCCCACTTCCCCTTTCTTCATCAGCTTGCTTTCTGAGAGTGAACTTACAGGGGTGGGAATTTCGGGTCCACGGCAGGTGCCCTCCTCCTACTGCCCCCTCTCATGCAAAGGGCACTGACCTTCTTGTTCCTTGACAAGGGTCCTTCTGGGCTTTGCATTTGCGGCTTGTGGTGCTTATTACCACATCCCCCAAGATGGTCCTTTCTGTTTCATTCTCCACAGTCAGGCTCTGGCTTTCATGATAGCTCTGGGAGCTGACACACAAGGCAAGAGTAGTTCTCCCGTCTCTTTCTAGCACATCACACCTTGTTTTACCGTTTTCCTTGCAGGTATCAATTCTGGCCTGTCTTCTTTGTTTACTTGTTTAGTGTTTGTCTTTCCCCACAAGAATGTCAACTTAGTGAAAGTC
The DNA here is from genome assembly GCA_033961575.1 of Aselliscus stoliczkanus. Classification (NCBI taxonomy): domain Eukaryota; kingdom Metazoa; phylum Chordata; class Mammalia; order Chiroptera; family Hipposideridae; genus Aselliscus; species Aselliscus stoliczkanus. The sequence goes on from CM066731.1 coordinate 35,797,101, forward strand.
TGTCTGTCTTTTTGCTGCTGAATTTCTAGTGTTTATAACAGTGGCTAGCTCAGAGCTGGAGCTCAGTGAACAGTTGTTGAATGAATAAATGAATGAACAAATACATTCTTATTTGAAATGCTTAGCTGGTAAGGCAAGGGTGTGCAGGTGTGTGATATCCTACTGGTGAGATGAGAGTAAATTGCTCATTTTTGAAGGTGCATTAACTCTTTCAGGCCCCTAGGGTATCATTTAGTTCACTGGAACAGTAATTTACTAAACAGTACCTTAGGGGCCTGAAAAAGTTAATGCACCTCCAAAAGATCCTAATTTACATCGGGGAGCAGTTTATTTACCCAGCAGGGTTTGACCTAATAGGTCTTAACTCCATTTAAGAGAGTCATAAGGACTTTATCACTTTTCCACCTTCACATTTCCTACCCTTAGCTTTTATCTGTTTGTGGAATACTGCTGCCAGTTGGTGTGCACACGTGCATACACACACACACACACACACACACACACACACACACCTCATAGCCATATTAAGACATAAGAAGGACATTGCTTTTGTTTGTTTATATATGGAAGTATAAAGCTTCCATATATATTTTAGTTGGTATAATGAAAAAAAAAAAGAACAACAAACCAAACCTGTATAGTGCAATCCATTCAAATATTATTTTTGTAGCTTCTTGATATCTATTATAAATAATTGCTTAATTGGTTCATGTTTTGTTTTTATCCAATAATTAGATTACCAGATATTAGAAAATGTAAAACATTCTTTGCATTTAGGTTACAAATTTTATCTATAGTATGTATCCCATTATTTTATTTCTTTTTGTTGTTTCAAAGAGCAAAGCTGCTTCCATTCCTAATCTTGGACACTTTTGTTCTGAGGTTTTCCAGACTTAGCTTAATCTTTATTTTACTCTTTTACTAATTATTATCAATTTTGTACTGTTGTAGTTTGTCAAGAAAATTTCTTCTACGCCTGAATTTATTACTTTTTAAAAAAAATCATTCTTACCAATAAAAGCCATGGAAATACCTTTTCTTTAATTATTGTCACACTAATGTTATAAGACTTGGTAAAATGCTTTTCTCAACTTTGGAGTCTAATCAGATATGATTATCAGCAATAGGTAGCAGAGTTTTTTTATAAAACAGATTGTGGGCAGAGATTTCCCCAAATGGTAAAAACCCATTAATTAAGAGTTCCCTAATTTAGACATTGTGATAATTCATCCTGAACTGTGTTTAAATATGCCCTTGCTGTGGAATGAGAGGTTTGCTAAGCAAATAACAGTGTAAATCAGATTGTAGAGAACAAACTGCTTTTGAGAACATTAGCATAGTATAGTAAAACCTAGATAGGGTCATTTAATATTTTTCATTATAAAATTTTCTTTTTGTTGTGAAACGTTGTTGTGAAAAAATATTTTCCCTTTTTCTGTGTTAGCTTACATGTTAATTGAATTCAATTATGAATATTATGTATCCTCAGGGATATTATTCTGGACAATACTCATAAATCTGCCTAAACCAGTAGATGTTAATAATTAGGATATTGGGTTTATGGAAGTTTTAAAAGATATTTCTGATGCAGACTTTGGTTTTGTGAGTTGATACATTCTTCTAAAGATGGGTTGAAGAAAAAAATCAGTGGTATTGAAGAGAAATGGAAGTTTTGATTATGATTTTTAAATCTCTTTTATAGAGATTCTGTAATTTCCAACAGCTTATTTGTTATAGCAAGCAGTTTATGTATTTGAAATAAACAGAATTTATTTTAAAATTCTATTATTTAGACTTTTCACTAATTCAGATTTTATTCTTCCGGTTAATTAAAGTGGTTGCTTGAATTATTACTGTACTAGAAAAGCATGTTTAATAAGTGGATTTCAAAAGTGAGCTTTTCTGCAATCTTTCTTCTTTCTTTCTTTCTTTCTTTCTTTCTTTCTTTCTTTCTTTCTTTTCTTTAAACATATTAAAACTGTTCTTTATAATAGAAATACAGATAGTGTTGGAGAAGGGCTTGTGTGAGTGCTGTTGCCTTGGTGAATTTGGTTGTGTCATGTGGAGATTTTCCTACCTCTGTGTTATCAACAGGTGGTAACAATATTTGAAAGATCAAGGGCCTAACTTTACTAACTTGACCTTGGCATTCTGAAGAACTACCCCTTAAATTCCTAGCTTCTTAATGAAGCTCGAGCTTGGCTGTCAGTTATAGCAGTAGCTGGTGCCCTGATTGTGTTTCGATCTCATATCTTATGTTTGAAGACTGTACAATTCACATTTTCTTTTCCCTGAGCCATACAATATATGACCAAGCTTTCATTTGACAGCTGAGGATGAAAAACAATATCCTGAAAATGATCTTGTCTTATGAATAGAAAAGTCTGTATCAGTTCATTATTGACAGTTTGAGATGCTTTCAAGAATATAATTCAGGTCTTGTCATTTTTTAAAAAACATTTATTTTGGCTTCCCAGAGGATTTAGCAGTCATACAACAGACGCATGTCAAAAGGCAGGAAGGCTATGTTAGGAGGAAATAGCAAGCTGGGTATTCTTTAGCTAAATGTGATTGTTTTAGTCAAAATGACTTGTTTGGTGCCACCCTTGTGTGTCTTAAACTATTTGTATGACATTTAATTTTGTATAACCCCCATAGATCTCCTAACTGATTCTTCAGTTAGATAAAGTTTTAAATCTGGATGAAATCTAATGCTGATGAAAACATAATCAGATTGGAAGCTATTCCCTGCAGTCTACAAGAACCCAGATAAAGTCCACATGAAAAATCCTAAATGTTATGAGATACAAAGTTCTAAGTGTCTTAGGAGTGGTGAAGCATTATTCTGCTGTAATTTATTATCTGATGGTCTATGCTTTCAGGGAATTTGTTATATATTTATTGGTAATTTTTCACAAGATTTCATTACACCAAAGGAATATGTAAATATGTGTGAGAAAGCTGTAGTTAGCCTCAGGTAACAAATAGTAATTGTTATTTTAATCTCATATTTCAATTAGCCTTAATCTTTTGTTTGTATAGCCTTGAAAAGCTGTAAAAATCAGTCATTATAGTTTAATTACTAACCATTATCCCGGGTGGCTAACTCTACTTCCTTCCAAACAAGTTTCTTCTTTCATTTCGTTTTTTTAAATGCCACCATTGGCATTCTCTAACAATAGTATTACACTTTATATAGCAGTCTTTGTAAATTACACTGTAGAATATTTTAAGTTTTGTTGGTTCCTCCTGGTACCAGAGAGCTTCTTTTTTTTCTTCTTTTTGAACTGGCCTGTTGGCTGCCCCACTTCAGGATAGAATCACACTTAAGTTTTACATAATGACAGAAGTTGAATGTTTCCTGCTCTAGTGTTTATTTAGTAAAACATTTTACATTCCTGGATAGATACCAGTCTGTCATTAATGGATTCTTGGCTTTGGGCCAATAGCTAATAGTTTTATTGGTCCTCATAACATAGCTATGTGATTTTTGTAACCACAAGGGGCTCTTTTCTGTATTTTTCTTTCTTTTTTTTCCCCCTTAAAAAAAAAAAAATAACCCAACAACCCAGAGGTGCACCAAATTTAAGAACATAGCATTTCTCTTTAAATCATTATCTATTCTTCTTCATTCATCATTTTGCTCTTAGGAAATTCTCACATATCTTGGTGTGTTTTGAAAAAGGGTTGGGACTCAATTGCTCACTTCTATTCTTAGCTTTCTCATTGCCCTAAAGAAGCCTGGCAAAGCTCATTTCTCTGCTAGGTGGTGTCTATTTGTCTATCTAAATAGGGGAGAGGCAGGAAGTCTTATTTACAGTACTGGAGTTGTCAAACTTTATTTGATTGCTTTACGCATTTGAGTAAGGGGGACCAACATTTGGAAATCTTGGAATTAGGTATCCCCAAAAAGGAAAAGAAGGTCGTTACAATTGGGTGAGTGTGAGTGAAGCTTGTGCATGTGTTTTTTCTTCTTAAACACAGAGGTATTAGCTGTGAATTCAAAACCTGCCATTTTGGTCCTGACCTCACACAAGGCCATGCAGCAGTGTCCTCATAACTTGGATGCCATTTCCTTGAGGTGATGTTTCCTTTTTATATCCCCTCTCCCATGTATTTTAAAATGGAAATGAAAGTATTTTGTGTCTCTGAATTCTCCCCAGATTCAATCTTCTCCCAAATGCATAAGTTACTATGCAATTCAAGGATCACAAAACCATCTTAAAAGAAGTTAGACATTGGTCATGGTGTTAACTAGGCTGTGTTCCAGTGATGGCAGATCCTGTTTCTTCTTTTGTCTCAGCATCTATTAAACAGCAACAACCAAACATGGAGCTAATGTATGCAATTGTGGAAATTTTGGAAAATATAAAGAATGCAGAACAAGATAATCACTCTCAATTCCTAGTCTCCATTTTCACTCCCACCTCATCACAAAGATAGATGACACATTTTAGGCTATTCCATTCAGTAATTTTTTCCTCTACTTTTATACATAGCAGAGACCATTCTGTACTTCGCATTCTGTTTTTTTTACTTGCTATATAATACTCATTTCAATATGCCATCTAACCTCTCTATTAACATAATTTTAGAGGATGCATAATAGTCTATCATAAGAATTAAACTCACTTTACTCATCTTCTAATATTGAGGATTTTGTTTTCTCTTCCTTTGCAATTATGAAGTATATTGTAATGAATGTGTTTGTGCATATATTCTTGCCTAATTCTTAGGATTCTTGAAGACTTGACCCCATTTTTAACTCAACCCCATAGCACGTTAGGGGAGATCAGTTCTATGGGTGGACACTCACTTCTGGAAGCTAATTCCAGGGAATTAATATTCTTTGCTCAGGGAATAGGAAATAAGAATAATCTACTTTTGGTGCAAGGGTTTTGCCTTCAAAAAGAGGTAAGATTCTGAAAGTTTGGTAGGTGAGGAGAAGGTCCTCATTATTTCTCAGAGAGAGGTTTATTCTTGTTTAGCTGGAGAAATTACATTATGACATATGTGCAAATGCATTTCAGTGGCATGGCACAGCTGGAGAACCAGTGTTTTGGCCACAGGTCAAGTTTACTTAATACTGTGATGTCTGAACACAGGATGATGCCAGTTCAATTAAATGTCTCAGAACAGTGTATTTTGCAAGGCAATTCTTTGACAAACAAAACAAAATAAATGTTTTCCACTTTTGAAAATAGTGTGTGCAAATAAATCAGATACTACATACGACAAACCACAAAATAAAATGTATAAGAAAACCAAGAGAAAAGATTCTGCATAAAGGCATCACAAATCACCAACATTATTCTCTTAACCATAGTTGTCTACTTCAGGTTTTCTGTGAAATTAGTGTATTTTACTGTTATGTTAAAAATTATGTATGAATTTATGGAACTTAAGAAAACAATAGCTAAAAAATAAAAGCCTGTGTTCTTCTATCTGATAAAATTATTGTTAGTATTTTGATTTGCTTAGATGATGCCTTTAAGTAGTAGCATGTTTCTACTATTGAGTCCATCCTCAGTTTCTCTTCCTGTTCATTTCATATCCAGGTGTATTTGGAAGCTGAATAGAGGAATAGAAATGAGTTATTGCTCATGCTTTTTCTGACTATTAAATTAAGACTGCCACTTATCAGATTTTTTTAAAATTAAGTTTATTGGGGTGACAAGTGTTAATAAAGTTAAATAGGTTTCAGGTGTACAATTCTGTAATACATCATGTATATATCACATTGTGTGTTCACCAACCAGAGTCAGTTCTCCTTCTAATGCCATATATGCGATTTCCTTCAACCTTTTACCCTCATACACCACCCACCTCCCTCTGACCCTCTGGCAGCCATTGAACTATTGTCTGTGTCTGTGAGTTTTTGTTTCTTTATTTGTTTGTCTTGTTCTTTGTTGTTTTCAGTTTTATATACCACATATCAGTGAAATCATATGGTTCTCGCCTTTTTTGTCTGACTTATTTCTCTTAGCATTGTAATCTCAAGATCCTCCATGTTGTCATAAATAGCACTATTTCATTTTTTCCCCCACTTATTAGATTTTAAGGGGAAGATTTTCTTCCCTTTGGATACCATACAGCTCCTTTTGGGTAAGTTCTCTTCAGGCTGCCATACCTTGTGAATTTTGTTAACCTGGTTGATGGTTGAGTGAATCCTATGCAGCACGCCAGTAAGGGGAGAACAGCTTCTCTCTTGAATTATTTTTGTGTGAAAATCTGAGGTGACCAAATGGATTTCACAGCCCAGTGAGATGACTCAATAAAGCATCTCTGGGTCTGTTGGAGGTCCCACACTAGCACTCTAACTCTGGCTGGAAGAAGACATGGTGATGACTTGGCTGTGGCCAACACTTTGGTTTGGCTTTTGCCCAAGAAATAGCTAGTAGAGAGGAACTGTCCCCAAATCAGAGGATGTAGTTTGATTTCCTGTAGGTCTAGGGAAAACTCTGATTTATTCAAACAGCTATCTAGAGCAACCTGTGGCTTTACTGCACAGCCAAGACAAGGGAGAGCCTGGGTTCTTTGAAGAGAAGAGTCACATCTTCTTCTTTTTCTCCCCACTTGGCACTTAATACCAAGCTTTAGGTATGATAGTTCATCATTAGACATTGAACATTTGTTGAATGAATCATCAAATAAATCAATCAGGACTGGATATTAGAAGACTGAAATATATTAAATGAGTGAAATTTCATGCTAAGTCTAGGAGTCTGTATTTTTGCCCTCGCTATGTGAGGCCATAGTACATTGACACAAAGAAATCATAAGGGCTCCCTGTGTGTCATGGTTCCAGACCTGCCTAGCAGCAGAAAGGGTGACTTGTTTTTTGTTTTTTTTTCAGGGCCGTGTCACTGGCCCTCATAAGTGGGACCAGAACCGGGGCCGCAGGCTTCCCAAGCCAGCGCTTAACTGCCGCGCCACTCGGCCGGCCCAAGGGTGACTTGTTTTGAAGTAGACTCTGAGGAGGGGACTAAGCAGAAGGTGGCCACCTGGTCTGCAATGAATTCTCACCAAGCAGGGCTGATTCTAAACAGGAATGTTTTAAAATAGCAGGATGATAATGTGAGGGATTCCACAAACGAGCATTTCTCTCTCGAGTTCCCTCTTCTTAAATGGGTTATGAAGTAATGCTCTTGTCTATGCACTTTCCTTCCATTTTGAACTCCCCATCATCTCAGCCTGAGCAAGAATTTTGCAAGCTTTGAAATATGTCAACATAAAATAAGCTTTGAGACAGCTTGAAAAATGTAAGATTCATAATGGACTCCACTAAAAATATGGTTTGTTAAAAAAACAAACCAGGCTCGATCTTCCTCACTTGGAAAAACAATCAGATGGAACTTGAGCTATCACCATCCTTTTATAGATTCCTGCCCCATGAAAAGTCAAGCATTTCCCAATTAAAGCAGGCATATTTGTGATGTTCCGTTCAACCACTTGCCCAATGACCTCTGTGACCTCTTCAAGTTCTACTTGACATTCTTCAAGGCTCTTACAGAGGCTACCTATTCCATGAAGCCTTCCAGACTCCTCCTCACATGACAACCTATCCGTCTGATTTTACTCTCAGCTGTGTATTATTCTTGGATGTATTCATTGGTATTTCCCCTCATTTTCCTAATAGGCAAGGCCCTTGGTGATAGGAATGAAGTATTTTACTTCATGTATTAGCACAACAAAAGTTTATTTCTTATTCATTCAAATGCTGATGTTCGCAGGGCCAGGTTGGGAAGTGCTGGATTGCTTTCCTCAGGATTTAGGCTTCCTCCATCTTGTGACAGCACCTTTTCAACTGGGTCCCTCCAAGACTGCAGCATGAGAGAGAGAGAGTGCCGAAGTGGCTGCCAGTTCTTAAATACCTCAGCCTGGAAGTAACATGCAACATTACTTCTCATTTCAACTGCAAGATAGCTGAGAGGTATTGCTGTCACATGGGCTCAGGAAATTTTGTGGGGGTGATCTCGAGTGGTGTCTACTACAGGGCTAACTTGATTCAAACTAGTCTTCCTTCACAGTAAAAAAAAAAAAAACACACAAAACCACACACTCACACATCATCATCAACTTTCTGAGTCATCCGTTACCTACAGGATAAAGTCCCAACTTTAAAAACTCCAGACACCCTCCAGAATCTGCCCCCTGACTCCCAGCCTCTCAGCTATTCCTAGTTGCTCATAAAGGCTTGCTTTGCTCTGCCTGGATACATTTGCCCATGTGATTCCCTGACTCTGGAATGTTCTTCATTTTTGCCCACTTGGCAAATTCTTGCTCAGCCTTCCCTTTGGAAGTATCTTCCTCTTTGAAGGGCCTCTCTTGACAGATTTAGGGGCCTTTTCCTTTTAGATCCCATGGAATCTCCTATAATGTCTCTTCTCATGCAGCTGTCACTGGTTGTGTGCCACCATCTCTCATTTAACCTGGCCCTGGCTTAAGGAAGATGCCACATTCTCCTCAGCTCTGAATCATTAGGCCTAACATTGTGCCCAGCACTGAGTGGCCCACCAGGATATATTTGTTTGGGTGACTACACTTAAGTTGAATATACACATTGACTTTACTCACATCAAAAATAATGAGATGAATTTGGTCTATTTAAAATGTGTAAGGATTTTAGAGGCTTGGGCTGGTGAGAAAGGATGAGGTTTGGCTGAGGGTCAGGGAACTAGTGGGGGGTTTTTGCATTTTTGGTTTAGTGCAGGCAGTTATGGGGATGAAACAGATGCTGGCTTTTAGAAACAGGTGCAAATACAGGAGGGAATAGTTTAAAGGCTGGTCTATTTTCACCTCATTCATTTTCCATGGTAGCCTTTTCTTTTCTTTTCTTTTTTTAACCTCATTGATTTTCAGTGCTCATTGTATCACATTCTCTTGTGTTTTGGAGAACATTCTGACTTCACTGTTTCTCTCATTTATGTCTCTCTCCTTTCCCACAGTTATTTGTTGCTCCTACACATTAGTTAGGGCATTCTCAACCTTCACTCTAGCTGAGCTCCATGTATGGAAAATCTATCCCTTTGTGTTCACTTTTGTTCTTCAAAACTTAATTCCAGACTCTCCTGCTCCAAGAAGCATCATCAGATTTTTTTAGATTCTTGGGGAGAGTGCCACCCATCACTGCAATTATACAAGATGTTCGAAGGGGTCAGCAAGTAGGCTTAGCTGGACAGCCTGGAGAGTGTGAGAAATTGGGTTGAGAAGAAGGAATTAGAGACAGTAGGAGGGATTCTAATGTTAGGCTGAAAAGTTTAGAGTAAGGGTTCTTACTCCCCAGAGCAGAATAGAATCAGTTGGGAGCACCTAACACACAGACAGACAGACAGACACACACACACACAGACACACACACACACACACACACACACACAATATCCAAAATTTATAAAAAACTCACACAACTCAACATCAAAATCCCCACACAGAAATAAAACCAAAAAAACAATCCAATTAAAAAATGGGCAGAGGACCTGAAAAGACATTTCTCCAAAGAGGACATACAGGTGGCCAATAGGCAGGTTGCTCAACGTCACTAATCATCAAAGAAATGCAAATGAAAACAGCAATGAGATATCACCTCACACCTGTCAGAATGTCTATGATTAATAAATCAACAAACAACAAGCACTGGCGAGGATGTGGAAAAAAGGGAACCCTCATGCACTGTTGGTGGGATTGTAGATTGGTGCAGCCACTATGGAAAACATTATGGATGTCCCTCAAAAAATTGAAAATGGAACTATCTTATGCACTCTTGGGTATTTATCCACAGGAAATCAAAAAACACTAATTTGAACAAATATATGCACCCCTATGCTTACTGCAGCACTATTCACAATAGCCAAGATATGGAAACAACCAAGATGCTCATCAATAGATGATTGGATAAAGAAATTATGGGGCTGGCTGAGTGGCGCAGTGGTTAAGCACTGGCTTGGGAAGCCAGCGGCCCCAGTTTGGTCCCACATATGAGGACCAGTGACACTGCCCTCAAAAAAACAAAAAACAAAACAAAGATCAAGAAATTATGGCACTTTTATACAATGGAGTATTACTTGCCATAAAAAAGAATGAAATCTTACCATTTGCAACAACATGGATGGACCTAGAGGATATTATGCTAAGTAAATTAAGTCAGACTGAGAAAGAGAAATACCATACTATCTCACTTATATGTGGAATCTAACAAACAGAATAAATGAACACACAAACAGAATAGAGTCATAGACATAGAGAACAAACTGATGGTTGCTAGATGGAAGGGGGGTGGGGGTCGGATGAGAAAGGTGAAAGGATTAGGGAGTACAAATTGGTAGTCTCAAAATAGTCACGGGGAGGTCAAATACAGTATTGGGAATATAATCAATAATATTGTAAAGACTATGTAGGGTGTCACTTCATAGATTATATAAATACCTAACCACTGTGCTGTATACCTGAAACTAATATGAAATTTAAAAAAGTAAGTCATGGGGATGTAATGTACAGCATAGGGAATATAATCAATAATATTGTGATAGTGTGATACAGTGTCAGATGGTTACTAGACTTGGTGATCACTTCTTTAGGTGTATAAGTGTTGAATAACTATGGCGTACACCTGAAACTAATATAATATTGTGTGTTAGCAATATTTAAATAAAAATATTTTAAAAATAGAACACACACACACACACACACACACACACACACACACACACACACACCCTGGCTCTGCCCCTGGAGATTCTGATCTAATTGGTTCAGTGTGGGACTCAGTCATCACTATTTTTAAAAGCTCCCCCTGTGATTCTGTTGTGCAGGCAGGTTCGATAAACTCATTGGTTTTCAGAGCCTTTGGAATCCATGGGACATTATCTAAAACCCAGTGGAGATGGTCATGAGTAGTGGCTACTAATGATCACTAACATTTTTTTGTTTCAATAATTCTCTCTTGGGCCGGCCGAGTGGCGCATCGGTTAAGTGCTGGTTTTGGGATGCCAGCGGCCCCGGTTCGGATCCCACATGAGGGCCAGTGACACTGCCCTCTACAGCTGACAGCGGCTCCACCTGGAGCTGGGCTGTGCGAGCCCCGGTGATGGTGTGGGCTGCAGCCCCTGCTGCAGTGGGCTGCCATAGGCTACAGTAAGTGGCCCGCAGCCAGCGTGAGTGGCTGGCAGCCAAGCGTGAGCTGCCAGTAGCCGCGATGAGCGACATCCAGAGGCCAGCGACCGATCTGCCTCATCCGGGAAGAGCGCAATGACGATACCAACAGTGAAGCAACATCCTCCGCAACTAAACTGAAGAACAAGAAGACAGCAGCTTGTCTGTTCCCCTTCCCCGATTCCCCAACGCTGTTCCCCTCCACCAATTCCCCAATAAAATCTTAAAAAAAAAAATAAAAAATAAATAAATAAATAAATAAATAATTCTCTCTTTTTTTTCCTTCTCTTTCTTTTCTGCCAGGAGCTATTGTAAAAAGAGACTTTGAGATAATCAAATTTTGTTTAGTAGTTTTAGGGTTAAGCAGAGGTGCCTCAGGACTCCATGCACCCCTTCTGTCTTCAACTAGAAGGGACTCACATTACTTACTTACTTATTATTTATTTATTTATTTATTTAAAATTGGGGTCATGGTTAATATTTTGTTTGAAAATGGGTTCTGCTGCTACAAAATATTTTAAAAGTCATGGTATCTAGTTCAACTATTTTAGAGATGGATCCACTGTTTAGAGATTTGTTGCTGGTCACACAGATAGATTACAGTAATGTGAGGGTTAGAGAGTGTGTGATAGAGCAGGAAAGAGATATTGATCTTGGCTGAGCCACAAATAGCCATGTGATCTTAGCATTTAACATCTAGCACTAACAGCTCAGTTATTTCCACATCATCATAATATTAATACCCTGTCCCCAGCTGAAAATCATTTTGATAAGAATATATGTGATAGTATGCTCGAAACACTGTACAATTTACTGTATGAGATAGCGTTACTAAAATTCAGGACCTTTACTCCTCTTTATTATGATACAAATAGACAAAAGCCACCTAAAGCTTAGGCCTTTTGCATGGGGTGTGGAGTGGTGCCAAAATTAAAAGTCAATCTAAGGAGATTTGAAGTATCTTACTTATTCAGTTATTGAGTACATAATATGTACCAGGAAATGTGCCAAACCTGAGGCTTTCATAGCCAACAAGATGGACAGTGTTCCTGGCCCCCAGCAACATTTGAAAACGGACTCTGAAGGCAATTTCCAAAGGGGTTTCTGATGGCAGGTCTGCTGGGGTCAGGGTGCCACTTGCTGTGCAGCTTTGAAGACAGCACTCATTTAGAAGATTAAGTTCCTGAAAATTTGTTGCTCTTTAGTCAGACACCTATTATGTCTTTCTTTTCTTTCTCCTCTGTATTAGTTTGTTTTAGATTTGTGCTTCCAAGAAGTAGGAGGAGGCAGCGGGCCTGGATTTATACCTTACTGAGTCCCAGAGAATATCTCTCTGTAATTCAGGAAGTGATAATAATGTCCAGTGTGCTTTCAGGAGCTAATTTTCTGAAATGTGTTGTTACTGTCTTGAAGTCAAACTTTTCAGTTTGGAATCATCTCAGATGATGGAGAAGCAAACTGATTTGACATTAGAAGCAGCTTTTTCTTTCATAGCAAAACTATGAAATTATGTATGAAACAAAAAGCAAATGAGCTGCCTTGCATTTAATTCCCCCCATCCTCCCCCCCACGCCCCCCCCATTGTAGGTAACAACATTCATGTTTTCTTTGGGGATACCCCTCCTCTCCCCTATCATGCAGTTCTGTAGGGGTCCACTCTCCAGCTCAGGAATTGACATGAGATGCAAGCTGTCCAATTAGACCCCAAATGCCCTTAATCTCCATAACTGGCTCAGGGTAGTAAACTGGAGCATCACATTCTCTTGGTCCTTGTAATTTGTAAAGAGATGAGAACAGGCTGCAAGTTCATTTAATCAGAGTGAACTCCAACACTTTCATGTAATACTTTCTTCTGCTGGGATTGCGGAGAGGAGAATGTCGTCCTGGAATGCTGGTAGCCCTGGGCAGAACATGCCTGGAAATAGAGACATTCAGAGAAAAACCATGCTGAGAGATGGAGAGAAATCATGCCCTGATGACACTGTGGTACCTGATTCACCTGGGCCTAAAAGCAGACTAGGCCTAAAATTTTCTAGTCACAGAATAGAATAATCTCCAATACTATCTTTTTCTTCTTTTTTTAAAAATCACAGTTTGTGTGTTTCTTTGTAAATCACTGGATACTTCTGAGAAAGTCTGGACTAATACAACAACCTAAACATTCCTTCCTTCCTTCCTTCCTTCCTTCCTTCCTTCCTTCCTTCCTTCCTTCCTTCCTTCCTTCCTTTCTTCAACAAATACTTTCTGATGAGGCAAATAATTAAAGCATAATAGTATGACTAGGATAAAATGGGTGTGTGTACAGAAAAATATTTATATAAAATGGTTGATTATGACCTATAGTTGTATTTAGTTTGTGTTTGTTCAGGTCTTTAAAAGGGCCTTTCTGTGTGGAGGTTTAACCTGGGGGGCCTCCAATCTGCATACACTCTGTGGGTCACAAAGTTTAGATGAATTATATAAGGTATGCAGGAAGACATTTTGTTAGTGGCTGTTTGAAATACTTGCACATTGATTTGATGCTTGAGGTCTTGGTTTTTAATAGATCATATCATATGAAAGTTTCCTATTATCATTTGGAGGAAATTCAGATATTTTGAGATGGAGTGATATCCAGATATATTCTGTTTCTGGGAATTTTGGTTTCTATATCCTGTGGTGGATTACAAGATATGTGCATGAAACTCTCTTCAGAGGAGACCTGCCATGCTGTACAAAACTGGCTCACAACCACTAATTTAAAAAAAAAAAAAAATCCATGGCAGGAAGATTTACTCACATGAGCATCATTGAAAGCTGGGGTTCGTGGCTGGTTCACTAATACTGCTGTGGAACTGATCTGCTTTCTGAAGGCTCTCAGCTTGCTGAACTGGACCATGAATTTGTCCTGGATACCTGTTGCTTAAGCCAATTGCCAGTATCTCATCCAAAAATAATGTAATTCCCCCTGAAGTGTTTGTTCACGAGTGCTTCCTAGTATACTCTACAGGGATTTTTCTAGTTATGTTTTGTCACATCTTGTTCCATTTTGCCATGTCATAAAGGGAGGAAGCAGGATATAGGACAATGTAGAGGATGAATAAGAAAGAATATACATTTGCATTGGTTTACTTGGACATTTTTAAACAAGTTCCACACCCTTTGACCAAAATGCTGTTTTTTAACTTAACCAGAACATCATCATCACACCTACCACAGTTAACAATGTTCCCTAAATATCATACACAATTTCTTTTAAATTTTGTTTATTTGTCACAAAATAGCATTTTACAGTTGGTTTGTTCAAATAACGATCCAAACAAAGTCCATACATTGCATTTAATTATGTCTCTTGTCTTCTTTCATCTATGTCGGTCCACCTTCTTTCTCCCACCTCTCTCCGCTCCATGCTGTTTATTTGTTGAAGGGATTGGGCAGTTTGTTCTGTAGAATGTCCCACATTCTAGATTTGGCTGATTGCTTCTTCTTGGTGCCCTTTAACTTACTATTTTATCCCTTTTATTTTCCTATAAACTGGCAGTTAGGTCTAGGATTAATTAGATTCATGAGCATTTTATGTCGGGGAGACTTTTGAAATGTGGTGTACTTCCAATTCTGTTGTGTTAGGAGACACATATTGTTCCTCTTTTAGTGGTGCTAAGACTGAGCAATGTATTTGGGTGCTGTCAGCCTCATCCATTGATTATAAAGTTCTCCTTCATCCATTTAGTTAATAGTTTTACTATACATTGATAATTGTTGCCTGCACTCATTCTTTCATTGGGGGATGCAAATGGTGCTTCATTCTTTCTGCTTTATTAGCTAGAAAATTTCCATAAATAACTCCTTTTGTCAAGGATGCTGTAACTGTATACTGAGAAAAGGGAAATAGCTAAACATCTCAAGGCCCAATGGACTTGAGACTTTAAGTGTCACCATAGCCTACTCTTAGAGCAAGGACACAAAAGGACTCAGTAGTAAGTGGAGTCCTAGCCCAGATATGCTACACAGTGGGTCCACTGGGATCATGAACACACCTGAATGAAATTAATAGTTCATTCCTTGGCTACTGGGGTAAGAGCTCTTGTAGCGGCGAAACCCAACTGGAAGCCTGTAAAATTGCTCCCACCCTCCAGCCAAGATAGTAAATAAAACTAATATTATCTCTCAGGGGGATGAGAAAGATTGGTGCCACCTTTAAATGTCTAACACATGCAAGGGTGGTGGCCCCTATTATGTCCATATTTAATTCATTAGTCTTACCCTTACAAAAACCAGATAATTGTGGAAGATGATAGTAGATCCCTACAACTCAACCAATTGGAAGTCCCTGTTTGAGGCTGCTCTTCCAGATGTGGTATCTTTGCTAAAGCAGATTGACATGGCCTTAGTTATGTGGTAAGCAGCCACTGATCTGGGAAATGGTTGTTCTCCCCACCCCCGCCATATCAGAAACAGTTGGAATTCACTTGGAGTAGACAACAGGACACTTTTATAGTATCGGTGACTCTCCTGCTCTCTGTCATATTATAGTTCAAAGAAACCTGTCCATCCGGACATTCAGAAATAACACCGATCTACTCTACTGATGACAACATGCTAATCAAGCCAAATGGCTGATAAGTGGCACATAAATTTAGAGTGCTGAAAAGATACATAAGCTCCAGAGAGTAAAGATAAACCATAGAAGATTTAAGAGCCTGCCCTATCAGTGAAATCTTCAGAGATCTAATGGTCTGGAACATGCTATGACATCCTCTTCAAAATAAAGAACAATTTACTGCATCTAGCAGTTGGAGGTAGCATATTTCACACCTGGGTATTCTGTTTCCAAGATGCAAAGGGCACTATTGAAAAGGGTTGAACGGGTCAGACACCCTTTCTGGTAACTGGTCAGATCTACTATTTGCACAAACACGGAGACAAAGATGGTGCTGAGGTTTCAGTTTTAAGAGACTGAGATGATGGTGATGCTAGGAATTCAATTTTTGCACGAAAGATGAGGAGTGCAGTTTTAGACAAATTTAGTTTGAGATGCATGTAAACAGTTGGACATGTTCGCAAGAGCTTATAAGATATGTTAGGGCTAGTATAACGTGACTCCACTAGTCATTCAGTCATTATTTATTGAAAACCAATAACATGCTTAAAGCTGGAACTAAATCTCAGTTCTGTGGTATAAGAAATTAAATAAATGGCTTCTTAACATGCTAAATTTAATCCAGGGAAAATTTGTATCTTGACATGGGTGTCATCAACATGGGCATAATAATTGAAGCCACTCACTCCTTCATTCACTCATTCATTCATTTACTTGATGAGATTTTTCATGAACAAAAAGGGCAGTGGTTTCCATCTTAGATGTATATCAGAATCACCTGGGGAGCTTTAAAAAATTAAATAGCTGCTCTCCACCCCAGATATACTGAGCCAGAAAATCCAAGACCAGGGCTTATAGCATATTTCTTTCCAAAGCTCCACAGGTAATTTTGACATTTAGTGAGAGTTGAAAGCCATCAATGGAGTGAAAAAAACATATCATTGGTGAACAGCTCTTTTAAGAGGGAAGAAGAGCTAGAGAAAGAGACAGAGCAGGAGGAGATCAGCAATGTAGAAGATGGTTCAAAAGAGGACAATGTCATAGAAGCCAGGGGAAGAGAGGACTTTAATAATACAGTGTGTGTGTGTGTGTGTGTGTGTGTGTGTGTGTGTGTGTGTGTAGAATTAAATGAATTTATTACTAATGCTTAGTAGGGAGGTGTTGTAGAGGAGGGGAGGAGCAGCATGGATGTGGTTTCTGTTGGGGGAGAAGAAGGCAGAGGATGCTCCATGGAAAGAAGGATGTGTGTTTTGTTTTTACAGGAACACAATGGCTCTTGAATCATATTAAGGTGTAGTTTGGGTGTCAGGCATGGAGTTCCACTGGACAGGTGTGATCATTTGGTGCATCATTGTCTGAGAAAGAGGTATGCCCAAAGGCCCAAAACCAGAACCCAGAAGCAAGACCCTAGGTTGGTAGGAGTGGACATTCAGTTAAGATCCCCTGATGTCCCCTAACTCAAGTGATCCGAGGAAGCTACCATGCTTGGCATCGAAATGCTGCTTTCATATGGACAAGGCATCAGGCTTGGTGGGAAACTATGGTAGGATCACTGTCCTTTGTTGTTTCTCTTATGAGTTCTGTTTTCCCTTGTCATAAAGAGGAGTCTCTTGGCAGTTGTAGTTTTAGCTCCAGAAGGGAATGAGGAAAAAGCATTTTGTTCTCTTGAGTCAAAAAATAAAGCACAGGGTAGTCAGCAGGGTGGTAGCAATGCTTGATGCACCTACCCTCTCCACTTTAGGAGGGTCTTCTTTCAGACTTTAACCCTGAAAGTTCTGGATAGTGTTTTAAGAAGGAAGACAGTATAAGTCAGGATATGTAATGAGGGAGCTGACACATTTAATTGTGATTTCCTTTTATATGTACTTCTTGCTCTTCAGGAAACCTCTTCCATGGAGAAGTTCAGAACTAGGTTATTATCTTTTCATTTCCAACTTAAAAAAATTAATTCATTTTTAAAAAATGTTATTTTAAAAATTATAGTTGACATTCAATATTATATTAGTTTCACATCCCCAACTTTTTTTTGTAAAAAATTTTAGAAAACTTGAAAGAATAGTACATTGATCAACCATATTAGTACCACCTAGACTCCACAATTGTTAACATTTGACCAATATTTGCTTTATTTATCAATTGGTAAGTTTTTTCAGAGTCATTTGTAAGTAAGTTGCAGATATCATGATATCTCATCCTGAAAATACTTCATTATTCATCTTTCAAAAATAAGGATATTGGGAAAGGGCCAGAGAGCAGTTCGACTCTAGGCCTCATGTAGAAAGGTATTGGCTAGGTTAATATAACCTGCACATGCAAGCACTCAGGTAACTAATTGGCCATCAGCCGTGATGCCGTTGTTTTGTATATCTGTGGCTATGTTAGTGTGTGTGGGTGTCAGGGATGGAATGGGTGTTGCAGATCCTACTTCGTGTCTCACCAGCTGCAAGCGAGACTGTGGTGCAGGAAGACCCCTTGTTGGGGTACTAGCAGATGTTTGCTTCTCATGACTCGACCAGCTGCCATAGAGAATATAGTGGTATGAAACCCTTATCCATGGCTCCGCTGTTGTTCCTTTTCGGCCTCACTATATCCTGCATTCACCTACCAGGAGCTGAGCTCCAGCATTACCCCTGGCATTACAAAGGATCATTTTCCACACAACCACAATACCACTATTATACCTAAAAATTAACATTAATTTCTGATTTTATCTAATATTGAGTTTATATTTAAATTCCCCCTAAAATGTCTTTTTAACTGGATTTTTTAAAAATTAGGATTCAATTAAAGTCTAGGCATTTCTTTCAGTTGTTGTGTCTCTTTATTCCCTTTTTTTTTTTTTTTTTTGAGGGCAATGTCACTGGCCCTCATATGTGGGACCCGAACCCAGGCCGCTGGCTTCCCAAGCCAGTGCTTAACCACTGTGCCACTCGGCCAGCCCTCTTTATTCCCTTTTAATCTAACAAAAATCCCCATGATATGGGTTACTAATTTTTTGAGGCAAGGACCATATCTTAACACTTTTAATGTCTAGTCTTGAACCTGACTAGTAACAGGTATAATGGTAGGTGACTGTAGTTTTGCAGCTGCCCTTGGGTACTTTATCTCCTTGAATCTGGGCTGGCCCTCCATCTGCTTTGTCCAATAGACTGTGGTAGATGTGATGTTCTGGAACTTCTGAGACCAAGTCTTTAAGAAGGCCTTGCAGCATTCAGGTTTACTCTTTGGGGGAAAGGCAGCCCTTTTGAAAGAAGTCTGACATCAAGGTCGCTGTGCTGTAAGAAGCCCAACTTAGTCTCATTGAGAGGCCATTTGGAAGAGAAATGGGGCCCCAGCTGAGTTCCCAGATGATGGACAGCACCATCTGGCCAGCCATGTGAGTAAGGCCTTCTTGACGGTGGATTTTTCCAGCCCCAGTTGAGCTGCCCAGCTGATGCCACATGGAGCAGAGATGAGCTGTCCCCATTAAGACCTTCCCAAATGGCAGAATTGTAAGCAAGCAGATGAATGTTGTTGTTTTAAACCACTAAGTTTTGGGATGGTTGGTACTCAATAACCAAAGGTGGTACTCAATAGCTATTTGTTGAACTGTATTGGACAAAACCTTGAACAGATGTAATATGAGAAAAGTGGTCAGAATATATAAGAAAAATGTAGCACGCTGATGGAATCAGCAGGTACTTTGTGACTTCCTAGATCACAGTGAATCAAAACTTGGGCAAACCCTAAAATCGATTGCTGTCTTCAGCCTTGCCTCCCCTCAGCCACAGAGGATCCTTTCCTGCCCCAGACTCAGCTCTTTGTATTTATTTATTTATTTATTTATTTATTTATTTATTTATTTATTTATTTATTTATGTATTTTTAAGAGGGCAGTGTCACTGGCCCTCATGTGGGACCCGAACCAGGGCCGCTGGCATGCCAAGCCAGCTCCTAACCACTGCACCACTCGGCCGGCCCAGCTCTTTGTTTTTATAACCTCATTTCTCACAGCTGTCTCTCCTGTATGTGATGTCCTAACTCATCCTGAACTTCCCAGGGCATCTGATAATGTTTGTACAAAATGCCATCCACCCCATGCCTTCTCTGTGTCTATCAACATGGCAAATACCACTCCCTCTGTGAAGCCATTCCTAATACTACACCAGAATTCATCTCATCTTCTTCTAAGTTCCTACAGCAGTTTGTATATACTTCTCCTATCATAACTGCCACATTTTGTTTTGTTCTGTAGTGAATTTTACACACCTCTTTCCTCGTAGCTCATAGGGCCCTGGAATCAGCAACCATGTCCTCCCACTGTTGTGTACCTCCCACCATATTTCTTACAATGTCTGGCATGGGACAGGCACCTAAGATTAGGAAATGGCATGGCTTGATGGCTAAGAGTGGGTTTGGAATCAGATTGCCAGGTGTCAATCTTCCTCCTTTCACATACCAGCTGTGTGATACTAAGCAAGTCACCTAACCTCTCTGTTTCTTGGCTTCATTATCTGTAAATAGGTGTAGTAACAGTACTTACCTCATAAGGATGCTGTCAGAGTTAATGAGACACATAGAATTCTTGGAATAATGCTAACCACATAGTAAAAACTGGATTGTAGCTATTTTAATCAAGGAAGTTCACTGAAGTGAATTAAGCATCTCTTTTCCACACTGGACTTTCATTTCTGTTTCTCTGATGTCCTCCTGCCCTCCACCGTCCCCCATTTTAAGCTATACAATTTTCTACAGCAAATAGCATTTCATTGGATTTAGAGGGAGTAATAAAGGTTCAACATTCAGGGCGGAGGGATATTATGACATAAATAATATGATACACAAACCTCAGGAAGAAGTTGCATCTTAAATGTTCAGAAATTTCTTTAAAAACGTCTTAAAATAGATGAACTTCAGACTGAAGAGGTATTTGTGGGTGGGTGTGGAGGAGGAGAAGGGTGGGACTAGGAAACAATAAAGTCTTCGGTTTTGGCCTAGAGTGGCTGATAACTATTTTTTAAGGCAACAAGAGGAAGCTGGTTCCTCTGCCCACGTTGAAAGTCTTGGATGGGTTGGATTCAGCTGGGCCCCACCCTTGTGCCAGATGCACTTGTTTATTTCTAGTTTCTTTTAGGAACCACATTAGAGAGGACACTCCCTTTGGGCCCCCTTGAAAGATCCTATAAAAATGAAGACACTCCCTTGTAAGTAAAATATCCCTGAATGCAACAATATTTGGATAATTATAGTCTCCCAGGAGCGTAATCCTTAAATGGCTGAGATAATTATAGCATCCCAGGCCTGTGACACTTCTCTTTTAAGAACCTAATCCCACGGGTAGGGGGAAGTGGGGACCCCAGGATGCTTCTTCTGCTGAGCCCCGCTAACCCACACCCTATGATGGATCACTCTTCTAGAAGGCAATTCCAGTGAGTTCTCGCAACTAAGAATTTCTTGCTAACATAAGAGTATAACAAGGAGCCCAGCACAAAGAAGTGTGCATTAATGAGTGCAGTTAGTTATTGTTGACAAATAAAAGGCAACCTTCTATTGACTTCTACATACAACCTTTACTGTTTGTAAACAAATGAAGTGAGAAATGATCCTTTGGAACTACACCTCTGATTGTTATTAGAACTCTGATGGTTCTTTCTGGTACAGTCTCGGGCAAGAAGAACTCAAGTCAAAGTTCAGATTTTTTGGTGTGACTTTAATGTTTATCTTCTAACCTAGTCTGGGAAGCTAGTTATGGCTACCTTTGCTCTCTCAAAAGGACAGAAAGATTTGAAGAAAAACAAATGTGGCTATGAGTTTGGACTCTGACGCTGGTCAAGGAGCCCATTTTAAATTAAAAAGCCAGTACCTTCAAGGCGGGATGGTTTTCTGTCTCCCATCACTCTTACTGGGGAAACAAGGCTAAGTGATTCTTCAATAGATAGGCAGTCAGAGGGTGTTCTCTCTGTCCAGGAGTGACAGGCTCTCTTTGAAAGGGTGGTACAACATTCCTTTATTCCTGGATGCCTCCCCCTTTATAACTTACATTCTATTAATTTGCTCCTGATTGCAAGTGACCCTTGGAGTGATTTAAAGTCATTACGAGGACTATGTATTTTGTTTTATTAACTAGGCTGTAACCTCCCCAAGGATAGCACTGTGGTTGATAAGAGGAGAACACTCTTAAGCCTGTTACACACTGTCTCCAGAACTTTCCCCAGGGTTTATGGGAACATGCTGCATTTTCCTTTATAACCTGTCACTGTTTGGTTCCCACAATTAGAAGGGGTGATTATGACTCACTTTGCTCACAGAGCTCTTTCCTCTTGAGGCTTGGCAAGGATACTTCTCTATTTCAGCTGACTTCTGTGGGCTCTGGGATGATTTTTATAGATAGGAATAATAAAACCCTTTAATGACCTCTATTTCCTGAGCTGGTAAATGAGGGAGATGCACAAATCTCTAAGATCACTTTGGGTTCTACATATATATTTTTTTTTAATCCACATCCTTTCTAACATTTGTTCATTCATTCGTTCATTCATTTGCTAGTATTTGTTTAATTCCACTTTGCAAACATGTGCTAGACACTGAAGGAAGAAAAAACTAAGAAATGTATCTTCCTCTTTTAGAGCATATTCTGCACACAGGACACTCAATACATAGTGCCCGTATCTTAAAGCACAGCCAAATATCTGGGTTACATTATTAGTGTTGTTTCACACACATCAATAAGTTTAACATCAGCTTTCTTATGCCACAAGTATTTTCCCCAGTGATATCTCTTTGCCATTGTTCTGCTAAGATGATTCAGAAAGTGTATTAAGTGGGCCTTGCCTTTTGTGACTTATTTATCTTCTAACCAAGTCCAGGAAGCTATTTTTGAAGAAAAACCAATGTGGCTATGGGCTGGGCCTCTAACACTGGTCAAGGAGCCCGTTTTAAATGTAAAAGCAAGTACTCACACGGTGGGATGGTTTGCTGTCGTCCATCACTCTTACTGGGGAAACAATACTTTTAGCTATTTTCTCTTTGAATAATATGGGTGTCAAATATCTCCTGGGACTCATGTGTTGTCAGTATGCCTGTTAGGGTCTCTTTGGGGGTTATACAAAGAGGCAGACGTGATAGCAACAAAAGCAAGCCTAGGAGAAGTGCTACCAAGATCCAGAACAGCCCTTCAGGCAAGCATTTTGACAGCAGCAAATACACAAATCAAGAATGAATAGTATTTCGATAGTATTTCACAAAAGGAGCATGCGTACTCGGTGTAGACACCAAGTCTAGTTCTTCCTTAAGTTCCTTGCAAATCTGAAGGAGTCAGAAAGTATAAAGGACCTATTCCTAAGGTTTCTATATATATAATAGTCCTCCCTTATCTGAGGGGATACAGTCCTCCCTTATCTGAGGACACCCCCAATGGATGCCTGAAACTGCAGATAGTACCAAACTCTATATATGCTGTGTTTTTTTCTATACATATATACCTATGATAAAGTTTAATTTATAAATTAGGCACAGTAAAAGATTAACAATAATGACTAATAATAAAATAGAACAATTATAATAATACTGTAATAAAAGTTATGTGAATGGTGTCACACGTTCAGGGGCTCCCTTGCTGTAGTCTTTGTAAAGGCTCAATGCTTTCAGGTGCAATATGTTGCCGTCGATTGGAACACGTTTCTGTTCATGACTTCCACAGACAAATTTAATGCCTTTTTCATATTAACTAAGCACTTAAGTGCTATGGCCATAAGTTTTGCAGTTTGAGATGCAACAGCAAAATTAGCACAATTTCTTTTTCATAATTTCATGGATAGAATATTCATTCTTACCATAGATCTTAGCAACCTCGGCATACATTTTCTTTTTCTTTCCTTACTAAATCAAGAACCTTTACCTTTTCACTTAAAGGAAACACTTTATGGCTTCTCTTTGGCATATCAGAATTGCCAGCATCACTACTCTTGTACTTTATTAAGTAAAATAAGGGTTGCTTGAACATAAGCACTGCAATACCATGACAGTTGATCTGATACCTGAGACTGCTGCTAAGTGACTAATGGGCAGGGAGCATCTACAGCATGGAGACACTGGACAAAGAGATGATTCATGACCTGGGCTGAACGGAGTGGAATAGCAAGAGATTTCATCACTTTACTCTGAACAGCTCGCAATTTAAAACCTATGAATTGTTTATTTCTGGAATTTTCCACTTAATATTTTTTGACCACGGTTGACCGTGGGTAACTGAAACCACGATAAGTGAAACTGCGGATAAGGGAGGACTACTGTATGTCTTTTTATTGTGGTAAGAACATATAACATGAGAACCACCTTCTGAATAAATCTGTAGCACAATGTTGTACAGCAGATCTCTAGAATTTATTCATCTTGCATAACTGAAACGTTATACCTGTTGAACAGCAACTCACTATTTCCCTCTCCTGCTAGGTCCTGGCAACTGCTATTCTACTCTTGGCTTCTAGAGCTTGACTATTTTAGATTCCTCATATAAGTGGAATCATGGAGTATTTGTCCTTGACTGGCTTATTTCACTAAGCATAATGCCCTTGAGGTTCATTACTATTGTTGTATATGACAGAATTTCTTTCTTTAACTCTGACTATTATTATATGCAAATACCACATTTTCTTTGTTGATGCCCATTTAGGTTATCTCCAAATGTACATTTTTACATAAAAACTTCAGCATCTAGAAGATGAGGACTTCTTCATTTGATACATTGTATTATTCACAATGCCTAACTTAAAATGCTTTAAAATTCCAGGAGAAAAATCACAGATCCCTAACATAGGATGTGAAGTTCACCAAAACCTGGCTCTGTCTGCATCTCCAGTCTCATTTCCCACCGTTGGCTTCCTTCCCTCTATGCTCTAACATCATTGAACTCCACAGATCTGCACACACATCAAGTCACTCTATGTCTCTTTGCCTCTAGTTACCTTGATCTGTCCCAGGATTTTTTTTCTCCCCCTAAACTCTTCACCTAGGTGATTCCTATGCAAATGTGAAGACTCAGCTCATGTCACCCCCCTACAGGAAGGCTTCCATGAGCTTCTGTTTCCTCCCCTTCATCACACCTCCCCTCTGTTTCCACAATACCCTGTTTGTAGCTCTATCATTTGACTTCTTGTAATATGTTATAATTATTGGTTTCTGTGTCTGTAACTCTTACTACACCTTGAACACCTTAAGGACAGTGAGAGTTCATCTCTGTATCCTCAGGACCTGTAAAAATGCCTTGCAGAGTACTAAGTACTCAACCCATATCTCTGGGCTGAACTAATGAACGTTATTAATTTTGCTGACCCTCAGTTTCCTTATCTGCAAAATAGGGACAATAATATCTTTGTTTTGTGATTGAAAGAATGTAGGTTAATTGCCTAGTTTAGCACTGGCAAATGAAAGGAGCTCAATGAAGGACTGTTCTTATTCTTATCAATGAAAGTGAAATGGACACATGGCAGGGAAGGCCACATTCTGATTGTAGGCCCAGAGTCAGCCCAGGTGAGGATGGAGCTTACTGGGGCATTGTGTGGTCAGCCTTACTCTCAGACCAGATCAGTTAGATGACACAGAGGCTGGGCCCAGCTCATATACCCAGCAACTCTCATTGACAGGTGGTTGCTGGTGATTGTGTTTCACAGATTCTTGAGGAATTCACCTTCTGTTCATTTGATAGACCCATCAGGTGATCCACAAAAGCCATGCAACACAATGGAATTAGGTTGAATATATTTACTTTCTGCCTCCTGCAGGAACTGTGGTTCTCTTGGAGGTACAGTAAATGGTCCTGGCTGATGCTTCTTCAAGTGCTCAGCCTGCTCAAGACTCCATTTACAAGCTTCTGTTCTTGTTTGCATTAAAAGAACGATGCTATTCTGGAGTTGTATAGTTCAACCTCTAACTTGAACCCAGCTACTTTGAACCCTCAAATAACCAAGATTGGAGTCTTTCCAAACAAAGATTTAAGTAAAACAAACTGAAGAATAAAACTCCAATGAACAAACAAAACTCAGAAACTACCATTCACAAATGACTTCTAGAACTTATTTAGATTTAGTCTAGAGTTCGTCTCAAATTTCCATACTTTTGATATGTATAGACTGAAAGATCTGGAGTTAGGCAGACCTGGTTTTAAGACCCTGTGCTTCCATTTATAATAATAATTATTTTTGTATTAAAGTTTATTGGGGTGACAATTGTTAGCAAAGTTACATAGATTTCAGGTGTAGAATTCTGTAATACTATATATCATCTATATATCTATATATCACCTATATATCACATTGTGTGTTCACCACCCAGAGTCAGTTCTCTTTCCATCACTATGTATTTGATCCCCTTTACCCTCATCTACAACCCCCCACCCCCTTACCCTCTACCCTAAAAATCTGAAAACATTTATCCATAAAGATATATGTACTCTGATGTTCATTGCAGCTTTATTTACAGTGGCCAAGACCTGGAAACAACCAAAGTGTCCTTTGATAGATGATTGGATAGAGAAGTTGTGGTATATATACATAATGGAATACTATTCTGCCATAAGAAAAAACAAAATAGTACCATTTGCGACAACATGGATGGATCTTGAGATTATAATGCTAAGTGAAATAAGTCAGATAGGAAAAGTCAAGAAGCATATGATTTCACTGATATGTGGTATATAAAACTGAAAACAACAAAAGAACAAGAAAAACAAATGCAGAAACAAAATTCTGACACAGACAATAGTTCACTGGTTATCTTTATTATTTTTGAGACATTGGATAAATTGTTTTACCTAAGTCTCAGTGTTCTCATCTGTAAATGGGGCATAGCAATGATAACTACTTATTTTGAGAATTAACTAAGTTAATACATGTAAGGACTTAATATAGTGTCTAGATTGTGGTAAGCAGTTGATAAACTTTAATTATTATGAACAATCTCTTGACAGTGAAAATATTTAGAACCATTGCATATAATTATTAAAAGCTAAATTATGTTCAGCATTCTTTATTTATAAAAGCAGAATAATGGTTATTTTTGAAAGACTATGAATAATAATGCTTCAGACAAAATCAACCCAAATACTCTGATTATGTGGTGGAACCAGAGGGCATATAAAAAAATAATGTAGTGGGCGGGCTGAGTGGCGCATTGGTTAAGTGCTGGCTTGGGACGCCAGCGGCCCGCGTTGGATCCCACGTATGAGGGCCAGTGACACTGCCCTCTATAGTTAAGGTGGTGAACAACAGCTCCACCTGGAGCTGGGTTGCTGTCAGTTCCTAGGACAGCATAGCTGCAGCCCCTGCTGCAGTGGGCTGCCATAGGCTACAGTGAGTGGCAGGCAGCCAGCGTCAGAGGCTGGCAGCCAGTGTGAGCTGCCAAGAGCTGCTGTGAGTGGCCCTCCAGAGGCCGGCGACTGATTTGCCTCACCCAAGAAGACTGCAATGATGATACCAACATGGGCCATTGAAGCAATGTCCTCTACAACTAAACTGAAGCACAAAAAGACAGCAACTTGTCTGTTCCCCTTCCCCAGTTCCCCAACGCTGTTCCCCTCCCTCAATTCCCCAATAAAATCTTAAATAAAAATAAAGTAGTAATAGATCCCTAAAGAGAATCAGACATTTCATGTCATGTGTAAGTGACAGAGAACATCTAGAAAAATCTCACATAAGTTGTCCCTGTGATTTAAAAATAAAAATGACCATCAGTTTTTATTGTTGAACCATGTTCAAAAATTATGTAAAGGGTGTGTCAAATGACTTTTCCAGAGTTCAAACAACCTTAGACTTCCTGATAACCTTGCCTGCATTCATCCTATTGACCAAAATGTGCTTTCATATTAGTAAATAGAAAGCTCAATTAAAAAATGCACAGTACGGGTCTGTATTAGTTATTAGCTGCTGTAACAAATTACAAAACATTTTATGGCTCAAAACAATACAAATTTATTCTCTTACAGTTCTGATGTTTAGAAGTCTGACATGGGTCTCATTGGGCTAACTCAGGGTGTTGGCAGGACTGTGTTCCTTCTGAAGACTCTAGGAGAGAATCTATTTCCTTGCCTTTTCCACCTTCCTTGGTCTGTGGCCCTAATCCTCCATCTCCAAAGCCAGCAACCTTGGGCTGGGTTCTTCTCCCACTGCCATCTCTCCAATTCTCATTCTTCTGCCTCCCTCTTCCACTTACAAGGACTCTTGTGATTAATTGGGCCCACCTGGATAATCCAGGGTCACCCCTCACTCAAACTCAGTTGATTAACAAGATCAATTCCATCTGCAACTTTAATTTTCCTTTGCAATGTAACCTAACATATTCACAGGTTCTGGTGATTAGAAGGTAGACATCACTGGGAGTTTGGCCACATTATTCTGCCTACCACATAGTCCTAGAAGTTTTGTAGCATTGGTGCAAGCAAAATTGGCTAATAAAGATGTTATTTCTCCCTTTCTATTGAGAGTACTTTGCTTGATTGTTATGAGAAGGCTATCTAAATATTTTGCATGAATTTTAGAACATCCATGAAGTAGAGGGGTGTGTTGAAAGAATGAAAGTTATACATTACCATGTATAAGAAACCTGGCAGTATGAGAGTGAGTGAGCATGAATGTCTGCAAATAGAAAGTCATCTAGAAATCAAGTTCATTATCCTGACTCACTTGTAAACAATAATATAAATGGAGCCACTTTAAAATGGAGCCAGAGCGGCCATGCCAGGGGAACTGCCTTGCACATCTTATGTTTCAAACCTTTGGAATATTAAAATAAAATAACCTTTAGACTGGACCTAAAGCAACATTGTGTCCCAAAGAATTGTTTGTAAAGATAATAAGAAAGCAGGTAATATGACTACTGGACTGATAGCTGCAGGACTGAAAATTAAAAACATTTTTTAGAATTAACATCACTATGTTATGTTATCTGCACCAATAGAAATATCTTCCTTCTACTGATGTAATTGTTCCCCTTCCCCTTCTCATAAGTACCTGTTGCTTTTGTCTCCTAATCAGAAAACTATTTGGGCTTCTGCCTGAATTTGTGCCTCCTGAGTAACTATTCTTATTTATCTCAAATAAACACTTGTTGCCTCTCACTTTGGAAGGCCTTTTAATTTTTATGTCAACACACTCTACAACCTTGAGTAATTGCTTAATCTCTCCATGTCCATTTCTGAACTTCAGTGTACCTTTCCTCACTTTTGCCATACACACGAAAGAAATTAAGTTTAATTTCACTGGTGTTTCCCCAAGTGTAGACTTCGAGAGGATTGTTAGATGCAGGTGTCTAGACACTTTCTGTTGTATGTGACAGAAAACCTCCCTAAAGCTGGCTTAAAACTGGAGTTGGTGGGGTGGGGTGGGAGAAGATCAGCCTCTGCAATGAATATTTGGGTAGGAAAGAGGAGATGACATAAATGAAAATCTTAGAAGGATGAATGGATGAATGTTGGGTCCACAAACAACAAATATTCACTATAGCCATGAAGGAAGTTGTTATCTGAAAGACAGTATGATTTCTTTGGAGGCTGGGTGAATTAGACCAATTCAGTCTCTATAACCATATCTCAAAAACATGGAAAATATTACAGAAGATTTCCACAATGCCAACTAGTTGTGAAATAGATAATCATAAGCTTCATGAAATTGTGTCATCTAAACAAAAGTTATTATTATCTCCCTTTGTTGAGGGATTATATAGAAAAAAAAATTGGCTTCCCAACAATACCTTATAGTTTCAGAAAGAGATTGAGACCGTTTTGCCAACAGAAGGTTAGTAGTTAATGGTTGAGTTATAAAATACTCACAAACCCAGGGCTGGTTCATAATGTGTACAGATCTCTAAAAACTTTAAGTGTACAATCTGCCCAGCTGCACCTCAGTCCTTCCTTTCTGTTTTAAAAATAAAGCTACCAGTTTATAAACAACTTTCATACCAAAGGCTTGACCTCCTGGGTGATAAGTGACAAGAGAAGTGTACTAATGGACATTTTAAGAGTTCCACATCAGCAGACTTACCCTGTCTCAAACTGGCTTGGGGTTATCAGTGTAATCTTTTAAAAATTACTTTCTAAACAAACTTAACAACTAAGATGATTGGTGTAAGGGAAGGAAAGTTAAAGCTCAAAATATTTCAAATGTAGCTTTAAAAAGAATGATGGCACATAAATTACTGATCAGTTTCTGAGCTCTGGACCTTTTTCTCTTTTCTTTGTAGAGCAGAAGAGTTTTTATCTACTCTGGTGCCTTTGACCTCCTGCCACACATCACAATTTTAAAATAAATGTGAACACTGTAAATAGTATTCAGAATTACTCCTGCACACTCCTGTCACTGCATTGGGTGTGATGGTAAACAAGATAAACAGATGTAGCAGCTTTTATTTTATTTTATTTTTTATTTTCAAAGATTTTATTGGGGAATTGGGGAGGGAAACAGTGTTGGGGAACCAGGGAAGGGGAACATTGTGTTTTTCCAGGACCCACCAGCTCCACATCAAGTTGTTATCCTCCAATCTTAGTTGTGGTGGGCTCAAGCTCAGCTCCAAGTCCAGTAGCTGCTTTCAATTTAGTTGCAGGGGGGCGCAGTCCACCATCCAATGTGGGACGGAACCGGCAGGCTCTTGTTAAGAGCACGCGCTCTTACCAGCTGAGCCATCTGGCCTTTCATAGGCAGCTCAGCAGCAACTCAGTAGCAGCTCAGCTTGGGAGCAGCTCACTGGCCCATGTGGGAATTGAACTGGAGACCCTGTGGCTCAGAGCCCGCACTCTAACCAACTGAGCCACTCGGCTGGCCCAAATCAGGTTTTATTTTAAATCAGTCTTAACTAGTCTTCCAGTTAAATTAATGCATGTGTATTTTCCTCCTTTCTACCTTCTGTGACCACCCCCTCACCCACCCACCCAGCAAAAAGGGATAGATATAAAAGGATTAGACATTTAAACCAATTCTTGGAAGATTTAAAACAGAACAAAGAGTTGCACCTGGAATAATAGGATAGAGGAGGGTACAACATAAATTACCTATTAAGAGGGATGATGATGAGGAACCAAGAAGGGTATTGATGGCAGGCAAATCAGTTGTCCCCTGTAAGCCTCCTCCTATAATATTTAAGAATTTACAGGTGCCAGGAAACCATAAGGGCAAGCATGAAGTGTGGAACTAAAAACAGGAGATGTTGAATTGAAATTCTATAAAGGGAACAATTGAACCCCAAGATCGCATCCCTGATGTGTTAGCAGGAGATTCTATCCCCAAGAATAACAGTGAAAGTTTATTCTTTGAAATCATTCAAGGATACCAGATACTGGGAGGACAGGGAGCAGAGGATTAAGTAAAATCCTCGATAATGAAGTGTGGGACCCTTAGGATGTTTCTCTCCCTTCCATTCTGAAATATAAATATCCAGGGATCTACTCCTTAGGCAGGACAATGAAGAAACTGCTCTTTGGAGAAACTGCTCCCAAGAAAATACTTTCATATACTGATAACTGGGAGTTACTTAGCAAATAACTGGACAGCTAACCCATTTCCCAAAAGTGGAGGCTACCAACCCACAAGTCCTGATCATTCACATAACTTCTAAATAGAGTCTTTAAACATCTCTTACTATAGAACAGTTCAAGCATATGTAAATGTAGAGAGAATAATACAATAAACCCTCATACAGCCATTGCTCAGCATCAACAATTAGCAACTCACAGCCAATCTCACCATCCATACCTTTACCTGCTATTACCCACCTGTACTATTCTGAAGCAAATTTCAAACATTATACTATTTTACCCTTAACTATTTCAGGTTGTATCTCATCTTTTCTAAAAGATACTGACTCTAAAAAAAAAAATCACAATATATTATCAGAACTTAAATAAATTAACAATAATTCCTTAGTATCATCCAATACCCAGTGTTCAAATTTTCAGATGTCTTACAAATGTCAAAATTTTATCTTAGTTTATTTGAAACAGGCTCAAAATTAGTTTCAGTCATTGCAGTTAGTCGTCATGTCTTTTATTATCTTTACATCTATAGGGTCCATTTCTATCTTTCTCTTTTTGTTTGCAATTAATTTGTTGAAGAAACCAGAGTTTCCTTTTTGGACAGTTTCCATATGGTAAGATTTACTGGTTTCCATGTGATATAGTTTCATATGTTCCTTTATTTTGTTTATTTCTTGTAAATTGGATCTAAAGGCCTGATCAGATTTAGGTTGAATTTTTTTGGAAAGAGAAATTTACAGATGGCATTGCATTCTTCCATTAAGGCACATATTTTCTGTCTGTCTTTCTCTTTTCTGATATTAGTAGTAGTTTATGCTCACCCATTAATTTACCAGGGGATGCAAAATGGTGATATTCTGTCAGTCCTTCATTTATTAATGCTTCCGTAAAGAGATACTTCCCCTCATTTGATATTTACTTACATCTAGGAAAGGTATGATGAATGCTTGATTATTTCTCTATTCGCAGTTTTCTAAATAATGAGTGGGTTCACTGATGTCCTCCAATGATGTTCTGTTATGTTTTGTTTTGTTTCACTGTTCTTATGAACTTGGATTTAAACATATTTAATGTGTTCCAATCTATTGATATTATTGTCCTATTGAATTGTTCCATTTTTGGTAAGTTTGGATACTGAATCCTTGTGACATAACATTAGTATTCATTAATAGCTTCTTTGCTATCTGGAATGACAAAATGATCCTGGCTCACTTTAACATTTCTTTTTTTTAAATCACAGTCAAGGGAGAAAAGTGTCTACCCTGAAAATGAGAGATATCAGGCTGGCCGAGTGGCTCGTTGGTTAAGAGTTGGCTTGGGAGCATGAGCTCTGAGCAACAAGGCTGCAAGTTTGGATCCCACATGGGCCAAGTGATGCTGCTCCCTCTACAGCAAGGATGGTGAACAATAGCTCGACCTTGAGCTGGGCTACGTAGATTATGTAGGCTGCAGTGGGGTTGCTGTAAGCTATCGTGAGTGGCCTGTAGCCAGCGTGAGCTGCCGTGAACCACCATGAGCGGCTGTCCAATGGCCAGCAACCGATCTGCCTCAGCTGGGAAGAGCACAGTGATCACAATACCAACATGGTCCAGTGAAGCGAAGCGGCGTCCTCCACAACTAGACTGAAGAACAGAAAGGAAAACAACTTGTCTGTTCCCCTTTCAGATTCCCCAGTGCTGTTTCCCTCCCCCAATTCTCCAATAAAACCTTAAAAAAAAAAAGAAAATGGGAGATATCAAAAGAGAAACCAAAAGGAAGCAAAAATATTACAGTAAATTATAGAAATTTTGAAAAATACTCAGTAAGGGCTGTCGAGTGGCACATTGGTTAGGGGTTGGCTTGGGATGCCAGCTCTGAGCATCAGGGTCCTGGTTCGGATCCCACCTGAGGGCCAGTGACACTGCACCCTCTACAGCTAAGATGGTGAACAACAGCTCGACCTGGAGCTGTGCTGCCATGAGTAGCTGGTGACAGTGTGGGTGGCTGTGGGCTGGCCGGCAGCTGGCATGAGCTTTTGTGAGCTGCCGTGAGCCATCATGAGAGGCTGTCCAATGGCCTGGAGTGACTGCCTCATCCGGGAAGAGCGCAATGATGATATCACATGGGCCAGTGAAGTGAAGTTCTCCACAACTAGACTGAAGAACCAAAGGACACCAACTTGTCTGTTCCCCT
This sequence comes from Aselliscus stoliczkanus, assembly GCA_033961575.1. NCBI lineage: Eukaryota > Metazoa > Chordata > Mammalia > Chiroptera > Hipposideridae > Aselliscus > Aselliscus stoliczkanus. The sequence continues at coordinate 35,830,496 of CM066731.1, forward strand.
TCCTGGATCCCCCAACACTGTTCCCCTCCCCCAATTCCCCAATAAAATCTTTTAAAAAACCCGAAAAACCCAAACCCAGTGAGATTGCTAGGATGAGAGATAAGACAAACAAACAAAATTTTCCAGGGCTGGGGGAAGAATAAAAAGGAAAACAAATGAAAAAATTATCACACTTAGGTCCAACATTCAATTAATTGTAAGACCAGAAGAAGAGAATAAAGAAATATCAAAGGAAGGAAATTACTTAGAAAGAACTCTGCCTCCCACCTCCAAATTTTTCCAAGGTTAAAATATAAATTTTCAGACTGAGAGGGTCCATGAGAACCAGGTACAATGAATGAAAATAAACCTTAAGTACAATATCATTAAATTTCACTGAGTTCTAGAACACCAGAAATAAAGAGAATATCCCCTAAAGCTAAGTACATACAAAGAAATAAAAATGAGAAAAGCTTCGGACTTCTCAACATTAAACACTAAAAGATAATATAGGGACTTCTGTTTCCATCTAAGATGGATATATTTATAAATAATTATGAGGTAAAAGGGAGGTAATGGGTAACACCAGTAAAAAATAAAGTTGTATAAGAAGAATAACTATATTATACTATTTTGCTGTACAGAGAACAACATTTTACATTCTTACAATGATGGAAACAACAGTTATTGATTTTACTAAAAAAGATTATATTGGGAGAGTAAAAGTATGTTGGTGTAAGAGGATTTAATATCTATTATAACAGCATAAATAATGCACCTATTTGATAAATCAAGAGGTAGGACCACACTGTCTTATTTAAAATAATGGAGGTAAATACCAGAAATAACAGTTTTCAAAAGTTAAAATTGTTGCTTCTCGAAGTTACACTAAGAAAGCATAACAGGAAAGAGTGGAACAGAGGATTGATATTCTTCATTCTAAACTCTCGTTAGTCTTTGGTTAAGACAAAATTCTATACAGGTATTTTTTGATAAAACATTTTAAAACAAGAAATGAAAGCAAATAAATAGAAAACAGCCATATCTTCTATTACTTTCTACTTCCACTGAGTACAGAAAAAGAAAAATAATCAATTTCTTAGAGTTGCCCCTAGCACCTGGGCTGTAGCAGGTAAAGCAGAATACACCTTACGTGCAAAATTTAGACACACTTCTATAGCATTTAACTAAGTTTACTACCTAGTAATGTTGGGTTATAAGGGTAATGATGTTTTAAAGTAACACTTAAAAGGGTAATGGCATTGTAATGATCTAGGGCGATGCACCAAAAAACATCAGTAATCAAAAAATAATAATAATAACATTTTAATGCCATCAAAATTAATGCAAAAAATCCATATGAGCAAAATATCAAAATTTTAAATAGAGACAGAACCGTATTGCTTTTTTTTCTTGTATGTCTGCAAGATGGCTTGGCGTGTTTAACTTACAAATAATAAGTATTCTAAATACAGGGAGAATAACACTCATATCTGCTTTCATATCTCAAAATTCTGTATGAAGATTGTCATCACAAGAAAGAGTTTCTGAAAACTTTAACACACTGTATAAATGTTAGTTGCTTCAAATAATCTCCATAGTATTACTAATTAAATCACTAACTCTGATCAAATGTCTATGGCTTCTGGTACCTTCTAGCATAGTCACAAATTCTGTTTTCTTCAATGCCTTTAGCAAAATGAAAAATTCTTATGGATACCATTTTATTTCCAGGCAACTAGAGTTTAAATATTATTAACCATCTGTTTACTTTACTCCTCACATGGAAGGGCAATTTGCCTAAATTCTACTGTTGAGTTTTTTCTGCACTCACAGCATGGACTGTCACAATGGTGTGAGATTAAACACATTTTCTATCTGGGAGAAAGTGCACCTATGAGAGCATGAGCTATAGAGATCCAACATTTTGGAAGTGATTAGGAATTTAGAAGCCAAGGGGTAGCTGGTACAGGAAATGGAGTCGTACCTTTGGGAGGCACCTTCCTTAAAGACCTATTTCTCTCAAGGTCCATCTTTCTAATTGCTGACTTTCCACAGACTCCAAGACAACCTGCATACCATAATCTGAAAGAAAAGGTCAACCTAAAGGTCACAGGTTTTAAGGGCGCTACTTCAAAGACATTTATCTCCTTTACAACACCATTAGTCTTGGGTAATGGTCTATTGTCTTTCATCATACCAACCTCTTCACCTGCCTGTTTACTTCGAGTTCAACCTCAGAATTCAAGCCCCAGCAAAAATGGGTGCTGTTTTTGCTCCTTAATATTAGCCCAGTGGAAGATTGTTCGTAGTTTGGTTTCCAGTTGTCAGGTGTTGAAAGGAAATACAGTTACTAAGGAGGGATATGATTTAGTGCTTTGGACAAAACATGGAAAAGACCTTCTTGAGGGAATAGTTTACAATGAAGAAAAGAGCTTTATGCATTAGAATGTTTATTGAGTTTATGTGTAAATCTGGAAAAATATCAGCAACAAAAATATCCAACAATAAAAATAGCTACATTTGTATAGTACTGATCTAAATATTTTATGTTTGATACCTCACTTAATCTTCATTGCAACCCTATTAAATATGTATTATTTCTCCCATTTTACAGATGGGGAAAAGATTATAAAGAGATGAATAATTTTTCAAGTCCCAAATAAGTAGCAGAACCGGTATTTGAACTCAAACAGTATGGCTGCAAACTACAGGTTTTTAATCTCTATGCTATTTATGCCTTGCATAAAAGAGAATTGTATAGCAACTTCGAGAAATATAATTCAGACTTTAAAATGGTATAAATTCTGTGTAGCAACATAAAGGAATGTAAATTTCATGACCTTGTGATTTAAACTGTATAAAATATATACAGTGTAAGCAAAGACTGAGAGATAACAGGAAAAATCTGAGACCATGGACCCCAGATAGCCAAGAGAAAAAAAATCACAAAACCAAAATATGACAAGAGAGCCCATGGGTAGAATTTGTGCATTATTGCTAAGTATTCTGTCCCAGATTCAATTCCAGTTCCCAAACTCATATTTGTCCCTGGATTTTAACTTTTTGGAAGCTTCTGGAGATATACTTAGGGAAATCTCTTGCTGATTCATGCCATCTAACTCTCTTTGGATACTCAAATCACAGACTAATTCACTCTAGTATGGCTGATATTCATCACATATTCCCCATTCTCTGCTCTTGCTTAGCCCTCCTCATACTTCAAACAGCAGTGATAAGAATAGTTTTTGTAGTATGCTAGTGAGATTATGTTGATCATTTTCTCTTATTAAAAAATAAAGGAAAATGTCTTAAAATTCTTTTGAAAAAAATCTTGAAACCAGTTGTAAGAATGATTGTGATATATAGATTTATTTCTTAAAACAATACACCTTGAATGATCAAATATATGATGCTTTATCAATAGTTATAAACATACATATGGATGAGAACCTGCAAAATAAAAAAGAAATGCTCTCACAGTTATAAATGAAGTGATATTTGGAGGAACAAGATGTATTGGCAGAAAAAGAAAGTGATGAATTCCAGACACAGTCAGTGATCAACTTACAACAATCCATTCAACTATTCAATGAGTATTTACTGAGTACACGCCATGTGCCAAGCATTGTGCTAGGCTGGGTATTTAGTGGTGACTACAATGGACAAGTTCTCAACACACATGTATTTTTCCACATAATTCGTAGTGGAAATACATTTTAAACAAGAAAATATAAGTGTATAATTACTAACGAGTGTTATGAAGGAAAAAGCAGTTTCATGAAGGAACAATCTGGACCCCTACTTTAGACTGAGCACTCAAAGAAGGTCTTTTTCAAAAGGTAAGGCTTAAGATGAGACCTGAAGGATGAGAAAGGACCTGCCACACTAGAAGTCACTACAAGCACACTTCAGATGGAGGGAGTGACAGAACATGTAAGGATTCTTTATCACAAGGTGATAGGAAAAGTCCAAAGAGGCTGGAGTGTAGTGAATGAAGAGAAGGATATGGTAAGTAAGGGTGAGGAACAGGTCACAAGAGAGCAGTGGGTTTACTTATAAATGTGATGGAAACTACAGAAGATCATTGTTGGAGAATAAACTTGAGAGTGACAGGAACAAAAATAAGGGGCTATTATAGATGTCCGAGTAAGAATTTCTAGAACCTTTGGACAAGGGCATTGGTGATGAAGATGGGATTTGGATAAGGAATTGGATGTGGGAAGGAAAGGGAGGTAACAAAATAATGTATAAGCCAGGGTGGTAATCGCTGTAACAAATAGCCCCTTGCAAATCTCAATGACTTAATGCACTAAAAGTTATTTTATTGCTCTCATCACAGACCAGTGTGGCTCAGAAGGAGAGTGAGCACCCACATTTAGGTTCTTATATCTTGTGGGGCCTTCATTTTCAATAAGTGGCTTCCCAAATCACCAGGAACAGAAAGAGAGAGCCTGGAGAACCAGCGGATCATTAAAACGGGTCCGGCTGGATGTGGAGTACATCACCCTACCCACAGTCTTTTGGTCAGAGCTCAGTGACATAACCATGCTTAACTGTAGAGGGTTGGGAAAGGGCTTGGGAAGTGTAACCTGGCTGCCTGTTCAGGAAGAAAATCAAATTGGTTTATGAACACATAGCATTAAATCTGCTCCAAATGACTGCCTGGTTTTGTTTTGAGCGACTGGCTGGATGGTGCCAGCACTAACTGCACACAGGCATGCTTTTTAAAATTGTGCTTTGCTTTATTTCACTTCACAGGTATTGTGACTTTACAAATTAAAGGTTTGTCGCAACCCTACATCAATTAAGTCAACAACATTTGCTCACTTCATGTCTGTGTCACATTTTGGTAATTCTCACAATATTTCAAACTTGATCATTACTATCATATCTGTTATGGTGATCTGTGATGTTACTCTTGTAAATAATGTTACTATTGTTATTGTTTGGGTGTGCCATAAACCATGCCCATATAAGGAATATAAGACAAATCCATAAATGTGTGTGTTCTGACTGCTTCACTGTCCAGCCATTCACACATCTCTCCCTCTTCTTGGGCCTTTCTATTCCCTGAGACACAACAATATTGAAATTAGACCAATTAATAACCTTATAATGACCTCTATGTGTTCAAGTGAAAGGAAGAATTGCACATCTCTCACTTTAAATCAAGAGCTAGAAATTAAGCTTAGTGAGGAAGGCATTTCAAAAGCCAAGATAGGCTGAAAGCTAGTCCTCTTGTGCCAAACAATTAACCAAGCTGTGAATACAAAGTAAAAGTTTAGAAGGAAATTAAAGGTGCTTCTCCAGTGAACACATGCATGATAAGAAAATGAAACAATCTTTATGCTGATATTGGAGAAAGTTTTAGTGGTCTGGATAGAAGATCAAATCAGCCAAAACATTCCCTTAAGCCAAAGCCTAATCCAGAGAAATACCATAACTCTCTTTGATTCTATGAAAGCTGAGAGAGATGAGGAAGCTACAGAAGAAAAGTCTGAAGCTAGCAGAGGTTGGTTCATGAGGTTAAGGAAAGAAGGCATCTCCATAACATAAAAGTGCAAAGTGAAACTTAAAGTGCTGATGGAGAAGTTGCAGCAAGTTATCCAGAAGATCTAGCTAAGATAATTAATGAAGATGGCTACATTAAACAACAAATTTTCGATGTAAATGAAATGGCCTTGTATAATATTATAAGAAGATACCATCTGGAATTTTCATAGCTAGAGAGGAAAAGTCAATGCCCACCTTCAAAGATTCAAAGGACAGGCTGACTCCCTTGTTAGAAGCTAATGCTAATGCTAATGCAGCTGGTGACTAAATTTAAGCCAATGCTCATTTACCATTCTGAAAATCCTAGGGCCCTTAAGAATTTTGCTACATCTACTTTGCTTATGTTCTATAAATGAACAACAAAGCCTTGCTGGCAGCACATCTGTTTACAACATGGTATACATAATATTTTAAGCCTGCTGTTGAGACCTACAGCTTAGAAAAAAGATTTCTTTCAAAATACTACTGCTTATTGACAATGTACCTGGTCATCCAAGAACTATGATGGAGATGTACAATGAGATGAATGTCGTTTTCATGCCTGTTAACACAATATCCATTCTGCAGCCCATGGATCAAGGAGTAACTAAAACTTTCAAGTCTATTATTTAAGAAATATATTTTGTGAAGCTGTAGCTGCCATAGTTATTGATTCCTCTGATGATTCTGGGCAAAGTAAATTGTCAACATTTTGGAAAAGAGTCATCATTCTAGATGCCATTAAGAACATTCGTTATTTGTGGGAAGAAGTCAAAATATCAACATTAACAAGTTTGGAATAAGTTGATTCCAATTTTCATGGATGACTTTTATGGGTTCAAGACTTCAGTCGAGGAAGTAATTGCAGATGTGGTAGAAATAGAAAGGGAACTAAAATTAGATGTGGAGCCTGAAGATGTTACAATCTCATGATAAAACTTTAATGGATGAAGAGTTGCTTTTTATAAATGATCAAAGAAAGTGTTTCTTGAGATGGAATCTACTTCTGGTGAAGATGCTGTGAATATTGTTGAAATGACAGCAAAGGATTTAGAACATTACATAAAGTTAGTTGATAAAGCAACAGCAGGGTTTGAGAGAATTTGCTTCAATTTTGTAATAAATTCTGGGTAAAATGCTCTTGAATACCATCACATACTACAGAGAAATCATTTGTGAAAAAAGAGTCAATTGATATGGCCCAATTTATTGTTGTCTTATTTTAAGAAATTGCTACAGCAACCCCAACGTTGAGCAGCCACCAACCTGATTAGTCAGCTACTATCAATATCGAGGCAAGATCCTCCATCGACAAATGATTATGACTCACTGAAGGCTCAGATGATGGTTAGCATTCTTTAGCAACAATGCATGTATATTGTTTTTTTAGACATAATGCTATTTCACACTTAACAGACTATAGTATAGTGTAAACATAACTTTTATGCACTGGGAAACCAAAAAATTTGTGTTGCTCACTTTATTGTGATAGTCATTTTCTTGTAATATTTGCTTTATTGCAATGGTCTGGAAGTGATTCTGCAATATCTCTGAGGCATGCCTGTAATGAGCTGGAGAAGACTTTGGATGGGACAAGTTTTTCAGAGGATATCAAGTAATTGGTTTTAGACTTGCTAAACTTGAGATGCCTAGTAGCCACCCAGGTGGAGATGTCAGGTACCCAGTTTGATACACTAATGCTCAGTTTAGTTTTTGGCCATATATATAAACTACTAGGAATATCTAGATAATTTGGGCAAGGCAATGTGTATTGATTGTGTATTTCTCTGGCTATTTATTTATAGTTGTCCCCCTTATCCATGGAGGATACATTCCAAGGCCTCTAGTGGATACATAAAACCACAGATAGAAACTTACATATATATATATATATATATATATATATATATATATATATATATATATATATATTCCTATGATGAAGTTTAATTTATAAATTAGGCACAGTAAGAGATTAACAAAAATAACTAATCATAAACAGAACAATTATAACAATATACTGTAGTTAAAGTTATGTGAATGTGGTCTCTCTCAAAATATCTCATTGTACTGTACATACAATGTGAATACATTGGATGAAGGGATGATTCATGCCCTGGGTGGGAAGAGGAAGGATAGTGGGAGATTTCATCATGCTACTCAGAATACTATGCAATTTAAAACTTATTAATTACTTATTTCTGGAATTTTCCATTTAAATTTCTGGAATGTGGTTGAATGTGGGTAACTGAAACTACTGAAAGCAAAGCCACCGATAAGGTGTGAATATTGTATTTATTATTTAATACATGTTTGCCAAGCATCTAGGTATTGTTCTAGGCATGGGCTAATATTGCTATACAAAACAGACAATATGTTTAGAGCTTATGTTTTTTTTACTAGAGACATACTAAACAAGATAAATAAGTAAAATATACAGTATATTGGATGATGATGAAGTCTAGAGATATAAAATGGAGAAGGGGACTAGGGAGTGGAGTAGGATGGCTAATGCAATTTTAGGAGGCCAATGCCTTATGAATTAGGATACTGGGGCTTCTAGCTAATGCAATTTTAAATAAGATGGTCCAGGAAGACCTCACTAAGAAGCTGACATATGAGCAAAGGCCTAAATGGAGGTGAAGCCCAAGGCATGTGTTAACTGGTAAGTGTGTATTTAGATCAAGGGAACATTAAATGTAAATGCCTTGAGACAGGAACGTGACTACCTCCGTCTGGACTTGAGTAGGGGAGGGAGAGAGAATAAGGAGAGGATGAGGTCACAGAGGGAAGTGGTTGAGATAGACCATGCAGGCCTTATAGGCCTTTGTAGAGGCCTATACAACTTGGCCATATAATTTGTTTACTTAAAGTTCTCTTCTGAAAGTTGAATAATCACTCATTTACCAAATTTTCCCTTAGTCTCTCTCTCCTAGTTTAGGACATGATTTCAGATAGATAGAATCATATTTCTTTATAGTAACACATTGGTTAATGTTCCTGTTTCTGCAAGGCAAAATATTATATTCATAGATGCATTAAACAAGAGTCACCAAATATGTATTTTTTTCAATTGCCCATTATTTACTAGTTACTAGTTTAGGCAGTAGTGATGTAAAGATAAAAGAGATATACTTTCTGCACTTAAAGAGCTTCCTGAAACAGATCATTTTAATATCTTGTGCTAAGTGAAAGGAAACCTCATTCTGCTTAGGAGAATGAAATATGTGCCTGAAGGGGTTAATGTTTGAGCCAAGACTTAAATGAGTAGGTGTTAGTCGGGCAAAGTTGGAGGGAGTAGGAGATGGTCGAATGGAAAATAAGTGTTCAGAAAGACAGTTCAGGCAGAGCAGATAGTGTCAAATCAGTGACTATCATATCTAATGGAAGATAGAATTAAAATCAGGGAATATTTTGGAAACAAGTTTGCATGACAAAATCCTCATCCTCTACATTCCTATTAAAAAGCCGTAAGTGAACTTCCAATCTGAAATACATATGTAAGATCCTGGAACTAAAAATATTACCTAAATCTCATTTTTTGGATGAGGGAACTGAGACCTGAAGAGGTTAAATGATTTATTCAATACCAAAAAGCAGGTGAGTAGTTGTGTGAGAACACAGTGCCATGAGGTAGTCAAGCCAAAGCTGGCCCAGGTGCTTCAAGAACACTCACACTTTCTGTTCTGGTTTCTTCATTACTTAGAATATGTATCTCTTTGAGCCTAAGTGTATTTCCGTATTTTTTTTAGACTTTTCCATGGTTCCTAAAATCTTCATGAGTTCATTCTCAAACACCTGTTAGAATTGTTCTTACTCATCGGTTTCTCAGTGGAGGATTACACCCTGCCCACACTGTTCTACAAAAACTTTCTCCAGGAAACTTAGCATTCGTTGGTTCTATTATACTTAATTTTAGGTTTTGTTCTGTTACTGTCTTCCTTGGTTTTCCAGTACACAGAGATTATGAGGCTAAATTAGGGCAGATAGGCTAGAAGTTGAAAGTAATGTTTTCTCTTTGCAAGAGAACACCCCAGGGGCAAAGGATGCAGGAAATTGTGTGTCACTGTGATGAAAAACAAATGAAAGCCTTTACAGCAGAAACATCAGTCTCCAGTCATCTAACGTGCCCATCACTGCATGCCAATGCAGATGAGTCGTGGAGGCAATAGCCAATTGAGCATCCAAAAAATGAATTCCCCCCTACCCCCTTTTCCTTCTCACCATGTTTCTATAGCGATTCTCCAGGATCATATGGAAGTAGTGGATGTGCTCAAAAAAATAATGTGAGTGCATGTATGACTTTTAAGATTATTAGATTAAGATATAACTGTAATGTATGACTTTCCATAAGGAAACAACTCCCTTGAAATTGTAGTGTGTTTCTCTTAATGAATGAATGCCATGGTTATTTTCTTGTTTTCAGATATGGTTATCCTGATGAGATCATTCCTGTTTCAGTTACCTGGAGGAAAAGGAATATCCTAAGACAAGTAACAGGAATTGAGACAGAAGATCCTGAGAAGGTGAGTTGGAAGAAGAACTCTTGGTCTGGTCTTAAAGGATTCCAAATGTCTGGGAAGATTTTCCTTTGAAAAAGTTTAAATAAAGGTGACACCCATTAGGAGGAAACAATCAGGAGGTAGGAAGAAATCTCAAAATCTCATTTGTTTCCCAGTGCTTCAGTCAGCTTGCAGTTTGTAAACCAGCTTATTTAGATCATCCTCCTTTCTGAATTTACACTGTCTTTGTTATACTCCAGAAGCAAGGAATTTTGGGCCCACTCGGCCAGTTTTTAAAGGAGTGAACAGTTAGTTTTCTCCTGAAGCAGAGATAATCAAGTAGAAACACTAAGTAATGGTTCGGTTCCACCTGGGGGCAATTTTGTCTTCAAGGGGACATTTGGCAATGTTTGTCACAAACTGGTGAGGGGGAGATGCTACAGGCATCTAGTGGTTAGACCAGGGGTACTGCTAAACATCCTGCAATGCACAGAACAATCCCTACTACAAAGAATAATACAGCTTAAAATGCCCATAGTGTCAAGATTGAGAAATCCTGCCCCAGAATGAAGCTGAATCTCAGGAGAACAGAATTGGCATCATGTGGCCCAGTTCTCCCCACTTCCAGGAGATTTTCCTTCCAGTGCTACTTTTGGAGGTTCTGGTGTGTTATTGCTATTGAGACAGTTAACATCTTCTTTCTCCAGTCTTAGGTAATACTCTTCCTCTATTACCAAATCAGAGAAATCTCCTGACACTCCCCACTCTCCAAGTCATTGATACCAAATATTTGTTGAGTTTATACCAGTCCTATAAAGTAAACTATGTACTGGGAAGACAAAGAAATTTGAGATGTTCCTTCTCAGGGATGGTTAAAGCCTCAGCTGGAATCTCTTGAGTTGTCATTGCCTTCACAAAAGTCCTTTTATAAAGGAACTTGATGATTTGGGAAAATGGGCCTCACCTCCCACTGTAATCAGGTAAGCTCCAGTCTTCTCCTGGGTTGCTCCCAGACTCAGGAAATCATTCTTAAGGTTTATAACAAATACCTGTGACATTAAGATATTGACAATGTTTTGAATCGAACCAATCATGGGATCTGTAAATTCCTCTGTATTAATTGTCCATGATTCTCAGGTTGTGTTCTGCTTTGATCTCTGTGTGGGTTCATTTTATTTCTCAACTATCATACATGTTTTTCATTGTCTTTTCCCTTGAGGGTCTGAGGATGGGCTTATTTCTCAACTGAATTAGTTGGAAAATCTGATCACTTGAGAGAATTCAGTTAAGTTGATGTTCACAAATATTTATTGAGTGCCTGTTACATATACTCCAATTAAAATAAAAATATGGTTTTAACCAAGAAATCAGTGCAATGATTTGGCTCAATTTAAAAGTCATTATGTTTTTTTCAGTTAAAATTTATTACTCTTGTCATGATGGTGCCTGAAACTTTTCAGGAATCAATATATCAATAAATTGAAATTAAATCAACAACCATTTAATTAAAAAATTAAAATCAACAAATGTTTGTCAAGCAGCTACTATGCATAAGAAGCTATTTTAAACACAATTAGAGTAGAGTTAGGAGAAGGAAAGATGGATAAGAGCCTCCTAACCTCAAGTATCTTACAGATTAGGCCATTTTGGAGTTAATTTATTTCCATGATTGTAAACAAATGTGTGTGTGTGTGTGTGTGTGTGTGTGTGTGTGTGTGTTTGTGTGTGTGTGTGTGTGTGTGTGTGTGTGTGTGGTGTATGTGGTGGGCTGCATGTTTTTACAAATACCATTGTCCTACTAACTAGTGAAACATGTCCAACTAAGCAAGAGAGGGTAGAGGGAGTAATATCAATCTTTTCTTGTAAATTATGTCTTAAAACTACCAATAGGATGTACAAAGTTAAATATTTTCTGTAAAAAATTGACATTTGTTTAGAAACGGTGAACAATTACAGATTTTTTTTTTTTTGGTTGGAGAGCTGTTGAAACAAAAACCAAAGCAAGAAATAAACTATTACATATCAAGTGATACTAAATTGTAGCAGAGAATTACTTCTTTTCTCACTGACCCCTTCACTCTCCCACCTCCCTTCACCACATAAGTATGAATACAAAGAAAGAGGGAAGGTATCTGGCTACTTCCATGAAAAATGACTCTCCCCTACAATCACCTTCTGTCAATAAAATGCTTATTTTCTGACATGTCAATTAGGTGATTCATAATCCAGATGACCATCCCCTTCCATTTAGTACTGTTGGACTGGGTTAAATGTCTTAAGTGTTTACCCTTTATGACCAGTGGCTTGGATCTGTTCTCAGTCAAACTGGGCCACTCATGACATGTTTGCCTGTAGGATTTCTCTTGAGGTAAAGTAACCATTATTATCAGATTTTAAACTGAACGGCAGATTAAGACAGTGGCTTTGCCATCAGTAGTGAAGAATGCTTGTTTTACAGTACCATGTATCCAAAATACAAGTTTGTGGAAAGAATTCAATGCAAAATAAATAGCCTATAATTTACAGAACCACAGTGAAGGGGGCTTGTGTGGCAGATCTAGGGACTTCAAAGGATCCTCTGTTGTTCAAAAGCCAGTTATTAAGGAGGAATGATTTGTTCTAGCATCTTAAGCTAATTTTCCAAGATCTGACTGATAATGAACTAATCATTTTAAAAAATTGAGATAAAATTCACATAACATAAAATCCACATTTTAAAGTACAAAATTCAGTGACCACTAGTGGATAATATAATGAGTTTTAAAAAGATTAGTGGTTAGGATTCTAGGAGGATGGGGGAGGGGAATAAAAATAAACATGTTGAAATTTTCATTCATAAATATATTCAATTATATCTAACAAATGTTAAATAATTGCAGTATTAACATACTAAAATGCTCTTTCTAGAAAGCAATCTACAAGTAAATAATATGTTTCTATTCCACTGAAGGCACAAATTATTAACCAGTTTTGCAAATTGTAGTTATTAAGGCATTTAAGTTTTAATTCTGAAGAAAGGCAGAAGAGTTTAACATATCCACATTGTTAAATTTCTTTACAAAGATGCCATTTGGAGAACGTTTGAAAGGAATTTTAGAAAATTGCTCTGGAAACTAGAAAACATAATTTTTGATAGATAAATACAAAATTTTCTAAAAACATTTTTGCAAATAGGCTGAAATTCAGATAAGACTGCTTTCTACTATTTTGGAGTAGATGTTTGAATTAATATAGAACTCTCAACTTTAAAATGTCAGAATACTATGTAAGTAAAATAGTCAGGTTAAATAAGCTGATGAGAGACTTTTGGGTAAATTAGTAGAAAATAGAAGATGAAAATTTGTTTGGGCTAGAAGTAAATCCTCTTAACCAGTGATTCTCAGCTAGAGGTGGAGTCATGTTCCCAAAACAACACTGAGGCTCTTTCAAATTACAAACCCCTCTGTGGCATCCTCCCACCCCATCCCTGCCAACATCTTCATTTGCCCACATGGTCCAAGGTGAGCAACAGCATCCTCCCCAGGTGAGACCAAACAAAGGAATATAACCACTGCTCTTAACTAATGAAACTTTGTCTCTTAGATAGACAGAAGTAGCTTTTTATTTAAATCACAGAATTTATGAGGTGTGATCAAATAATACTGAATTTTTAAAATAAAAAAAATGTATTATAGCAAAAGACGCATTGCCAGTAATCCTTCTCAAAATACTCTTCCTCGCTTCTAACACACACATTCCATCATTCTTGTCACTTTCTGAAGCAGTTCTGAGAGTTCTCTTTCATTAGTGTCTTTAGTTGCACTCTCCTGGCTTCCTTGATGTCCTGAATTAATTCAAAACATTTACCTTTCATGGTCATTTTGACTTTGGGGAAAAGCCAGAAGTTGCATGGTGCCAGATCTCACGAATAAGATGGATGAGGACACCATGTTTTCATTTGACAGACATTGCCGTACCAGAAGCAATGTATGATACAGAGCCTTTCTGTTGTGATCAAAACATATGGTGAATACTACTGCCCCGTGCCATCCCACTGAAAGGCAGGGATCTTCAATACGGGAAACATGCTTCAAACCTTAGTAGCACTGTGTGACTAGTTCAACTTGATTGGTGCAGTCAGTTGGGTGTGAGCTACTACGGTTAACAGAAGGTGTGTTTTATTTAAAGTATGCTGTAAATCGTCCTCCATCATGACAATGTTCCATGTCACACATCACTTCTGGTATACAGCAATTTCTGTCAAATAAAAACATTAAGTGTGTCCTCATCCACCTTATTCATGGGATTGGCACCATTTGACTTCTGGCTCTTCCCCAAAGTTAAAATGATTCAGGACATTGAAGCAGCCATGACAGCACAACTGAAGACACTCACAAAAGAGGACTTCCAGAACTGCTCCAGAAAGTGGCAAGAATGATGGGATTCTTCGTTGAGACAGAGTGTTTTCAGAGGGATTAATGGCAATGTGTCTTTTACTCTAATAATTTTTTTTATTCAAACATTCACATAATGTTTGATCACACCTCATATAATAATTCAGTAAAAGGTTAAGGATTATCTCTGCATTATCTGTGAAGAAAAGGGGGTAGGTACTACGTAACTAAAGAAAACATTTTAGAGGAAAGTGTTTTATTTAACCTATTTAAAAGCCTCAGAGTCCCTCTTTTCTTGGAGCACTGGAAGAAGGTGCTCCAAGCATAGCCATGGCTCATGGTCCCAAGGAGCATCAGAAGCATGTAGCAGCACCAAAGCATTGGATGTTGGATAAACTGACCAGTGTGTTTGTTCCTCAACCATCTACCAGTCCCCACAAGCTGAGAGAATGTCTCTCATTTTCCTAAGAACAGACTGAAGTATGCCCTAACAGGAAATGAAGTAAAGAAGATCTGCATGCAGCCGTTTATTAAGAGTGATGATGGCAAGGTACTAACTGATGTAACTTACCCCACTGGTTTTATGGATGTCATCAGCATCGTCAAAACTGAAGAGAATTTCTGCCTCATCTATGACACCAAGGGTTGCTTTGCTGTTCATCATATTACACCTGAGGAGGACAAGTAATTGTTGCGCAAAATGAGAAAGATCTTTGTGGGCACAAAAGGAATCCCTTATCTGATGACTCATGATGTTTGCACCATCCACTAACTTGGTCCTCTCATCGAGGTGAATGGCACCATTCAGAATGATTTGGAGACTGGCAAAATTACTGATTTTATTAAATTTGACACTGACAACTTGTGCACAGTGACCAGAGGTGCTAACCTGGGAAGAATTGGTGTCATCGCCAATAGAGAGAGAAACCCTGGTTTTGTTGATGTAGTTTGTGTGAAAGATGACAATGGCAACAACTTTGCCACCTGGTTCTCGAACACTTTCATTATTGGCAAAAGCAACATACCATGGATTTCTCTCTCCCAAGGAAAGGGTATCTGCCTCACCATTGCTAAAGGGAGAGACAAGAGACTGGCAGCCAAACAGAGCAGTGGGTGAAATGATCTCTAGGTGATGTGATTGGAAGAGTCTTTGTACTTAATTAAAGATAATATAGCATGATTAGCATGATTAATTGCCCCCCCAAAAAAGTGCCTCAGTCATTACAAGCACTTTGGCACTATCATTTACATAGAAAGAATTCTATTTCATTAAAATAGAACTGCCACCGACCTCTGCTTGGCCATCTTTTTTACACTAGAGCTATGTTTCCTGAAACAGTTGTGATGTGGGAGAATTTGATAAACAAATATAGGACACCGTGAGTTAAACAAATTGAAATTAGTTTATGCACCACAGGACTACTCAGATACTTTAATTTACTACTGACACACCAAGAGGGGCTTATCTGATGAACAAAGTTTGCCATCTTCTCAGTATTTTGATTTGTATTTTTCTTTTCACTAGTAAAGTTATAGAATATCTTTTCATCTTTTTATTTTTTTCTGTACATTGGCTGTTCATATCCTTTACCTATTTCTCTAGTGGGTTGTTGATCTTTTCCTCACTGCTTTATAGCAGTTCATTCCTTTTCTATTATACATGTTGTAAATATCGTCATGCTGTCATTTGTCCTTTTATTTGATGGTGCTTTTCTTGAAACAGAAGTTTTTGGTTATGAGTACTCAAATTGGTAGTCTTTGTATGATTTTGGGGGTTTGAATTTTAAAAAAGCCTGTCCCACTCCCAGATTATAAAATTCTTTTTCTATATTTTTTTTCTAACACCTGCATAATATTTAAAATATTTCAGTGCCAATAGAGCTTTCCACAGTGATAGAAATGCTCTGTATCTGTCCTATATCTTATGGTGGTACCAGCAATATGTGGCTATTGAATACTTGAAATGTGACTAGGGGAGCTGAAGAACTGAGGTTTTAATTTTATTTAGTTTTAATTAATCAAAATTTAAATTTAAATAGCCACATGAAGGTAGAAGCTAGTATCAAAAAACACAGGTAGGTATTTATTTATCTGAAATTTGTTTTCATCGGCACTATGGGGTAGAAAGTTTTTCCTAGATGAATATCCAATTATTCTAACACTATTTATTGAATCATCCTTTGAAACACTATTTTTCTCCATTGATTTGAAAAGTCTCTTTTAAATTATTCTTTATCTAGCTGTTAAGACAGTTGTGTCATTTTTCTTCTTCTCAACATTTATTCACATCCCTTGTATATTTTATTTTCCCTGTGAAGTTTAGAATTGACTTGCCAAATTCCATAAAAATATTCTCTTCGAATTTTGATGGAGATTTTGATGATAAGATCTATTTGGAAAATAATTGACATTTTAATGATATTGAGCTTTCCCTCTAGCTACTCTATTTTTTTTTTTAAAGATTCCATTGGGGAATTGGGGGAGGGGAAAAGACAAGTTGCTATCCTTCTATTCTTCAGTCTAGTTGTGGAGGATCTTACTTCACTGGCTCATGTTGGTATTATCATTGCACTCCTCCTAGGTGAGGCAGATGGGTCGCTGGCCACTGGATTGCCACTCACGGTGGCTCTTGGCAGCTCACACTGGCTGGCAGCTGCTCACGATGGCTGCCAGCCACTCATGGTAGTTTATGGCAGCCCAATGTAGCAGGAGCTGTAGCCCACACCATTGCCGGTGACTCATGGCAGCCTAGCTCCAGGTCGAGCTGTTGTTCACCATCTTAGCTATAGAGGGCAGTGTCACTAGCCCTCATGTGGGATCCGAACTGGGCCCTGCTGCTTAGAGCTGGCATCCCAAACCAGCTCCCAACCAACACGCCACTCAGCCTGCCCTAGCTATTCTATTTTTAGTCTATAGTTTTACTCCTATGTCTATTTTTTGTTAGATTATTTCTAGATATTTTATATATATATTTTTGTTGCTATTGAAAATAGTCTCTTGCAAATTAAATCTTGGAGTATAAGAAAGCTATTAATTTTTACATGTTGATCTCATATTTATTTACCTTGCTGGATTTTATTTCTTCTTCTTCTTTTTTTTTTTTTTTTTTTAAAGATTTTATTGGGTAATTGGGGAAGGGGAACAGCCAAGTTGTTGTCCTTCAATCTTAGTTGTGGAGGGCGAAGCTAGCTCAGCTCCAAGCCCAGTTGCCATCTGGCCACCTGTCAGCAGCTGGCAACTGCTCAGCGCAAGGTGCCTTGTTCAATCTTAGTTGTGATTTGGGCATAGCCCACTATCCCATGCAAGAGTCAAACTGGAAACCTTGTTGTTAGGAGCACATGCTCTCACCAGCTGAGCCAGCCTGCCACCTGTTGGCAGCTCAGCTCGAGCGCAGCTCACTGGCCCATGTGAGAATGGAACTGGAGACCCTGGTGCTCAGAGCTTGCACTCTTAATCAACTGAGCCATCAGCCGGCCCCTTGCTGGACTTTCTTACTTTTAGTGTTTATTATCTTTGATTTTCCAGGTAATTGATTACAATATCTTTGAATAATGCGAATGATATCTCTTCATTTTCAAAATTTATACTCTTTCATATATATATGAAAGTTTACCCTACCTAAAAATGAAATGCTTGAGTTTCATATACTGAGAGAATTAAACAATCTATTGACCAGTGAGATGTTTTTTTGTCCTTCTTGCTCTGTATTTTGAGTTGTCCCATGATAATTTTTGGCTAAGCAGTTTGCTTTTAATAAAATTTGGTGCTTGACTAAATACTACCAAGTTATAGTTTGAATTTATAATTAATCCTACCATCTTGCAACAAAGTGACAGTTGATACAAAACAACAAACAAAAAAACAACAAAATGCACTTGCACCACATCCCAAAGATTTTGATCGATTGTTTTCTTTGTAATACATTTCTATATAATCTATAGTCTCCATTTTTATATATTTATTTTATTCAAAACTATTCAGAAGAGTGTTTTAAAATTTCAAATCACATGAATAGATATTATTTTATTTATCTTTTTGTTGTGCTTATTTTTATTTTATCATGCTCAGAATCAGCACCCCATGCTTTCTTATTTATAAAATTTAATGAGATTTAACCTATGGTTTGATAATACACTTTTTTTCAATCAGTATGTCACGGGTATTGGAAAATATATATTGTCTTCCTTTGTCATGTACAAAGTTTTATGGTTGTCTCTTAGAACCTGCATGATAATTTATTATTTAAAACATCTGAATGGTTTGTTGATTTCAGAGCCAAGTGTTTCAAGATCTCCTTACAGAACTGTGATTTGCATTTCCCATAATTTCTATTCTCTATATTTCAAACCTATGTTGTTAAGTTCATGGCCATTAATATGATGAAGGCTCACCATCCTTGATCTTTAAAGTTTCTTTGTGTATTGTTACTTTTACTAAAAGCCAAAATATTTTTTTTGCCTGCTAATTTTTAGTCTCAAATTCTATTTTGAATGAGTTTTATTTTGTCAAATTTGCTTTATTATTGTTAGCACTTTCTTGGTATTTCCATCTTTATGTTTTTAACTTTTCCCTATTACTTGCTAAATATATCTATTTTTTGTTGATGTTTAGACTAAATAATATTGTTAAATGATAAATGGAGGCATAGTAAACATTTTTAGGCTTTATTTGAGCAAAAATTGATTCTAATTAAGCAGCACCAAATAGGAAGTGGATGGAAGTACTCCCCCAACAGGAGCTGGGGAGAGACTTTTATAGAGGAAAAGTGGAAGCAAAGTAAGAAAATTATTGATTGGCTATAGCTTAAAGTCCACTTGGCTGTTTGTGATTGGTTATCCTTAGAGTTTTGATTTCATAACTTTGAGGCATTTACAGGTTTAGATTTTGGTTTGCCATCAAGGCATTAGAGCCACCTCAGACTAATGACCTCCTTATTTAATTAATTGAACAATATATAAGCTGGATTCCAACTATGAAGTTTCTTTTTTATAGTTGTAGAAACAACATATAAAGCTGATAGGAGGTTAACATTCATAAACTCTAAAGAACGTCTACAAATAGATAAGAAAAAGACCAGCATCCCAATATAAAATGCATAAGGAATGTGAGCAAGGAATACACAGAAAAAGAAAATCAAATGACCAATATACATGTGAAATGAAATCCAACTCATTAATATTCAGGAAATGCAAATTGAGTGACAATAAAAATCATTTTTTGCCCAAAAAACCCAGCAAAAATCAGAATAGCAAAACATAAAATCAATAATTCACTGGTAACATGGATGTGGAATTCTCACATGTGATGAGTATAAATATAAATGAATTTTACATATTATGATCTCATTTGCCATAGAGGAATGACAATCTCTCTTAGCATCTTTTGAACAATCCTGAAAGACTTCAGTGGGTCCAAGATTGGCCAATGCCTATGCCAGACTGATTGGATTTTGTGAGGCTGGTGGTTGGGTAGATGCCCACTCTGGACCCATCAACTGTGGCTAGAGGGTAGGATCAGGTAAGACCGTGTGACTCTCAGAGTAACCACGGGGGTAGTATTAAGGTAGAAGGGAGCAAGGGATTAAATCTCAGGAAAATATAGTGGGGGTTGCTGCACAAATCACAACCAATTTTACTTTACCGAATCTAAAATCAAGGAAATAATAAAAAACATCAGATACATGAATGAATGAGTATGCATGAATGCACTATCCACCTTTCTCAAATAAACATACCCATTTGAAAAGCTTTCTTAATTTCAAAACAATTGAAGCTGATAAGTGAGCCAATGTATGTGATATGTCTTGCAATCCTTAGATGACTGAGTAAATACAAAAACCTGAGGTGTTAATTACTTTTAAAATCATTAGAGAAAAATAGAAGCACATGTCATGACTCTCAAAAGGGAATTGATCGGGTCTGCAGAATAGAACTCTAAATTCTTAAAATGAGAAGCTCATAAAAATGTCACCTTGAAGCTGAGGCATTTCAGCAGCACTAAAGAAACGGGGAATTTCAGATTTCATTCACCAGGCTTCTCACTCAAACCTGTGCAGTGTATTTTGCAGTTTGGCTGAGATGGTCATACTCTCTTAATAAGTACTCCTGCAAAGCAAACCTTTACTCATATAGAATAAAAGGCAAAGGAGAACCAAAGAACCATGTAATTTAAAGCTAGAAGAAAGGGAGGAAAGAGGAGAGTTCTTTTTTAGTTAACAACCTGAATTATGGAAGATATTTAAATACATGTAATTTTACAAATCTTAAGTACATGTTTTGAACTAAGATACAAATAGATCTCAGTAAGAAAAGTGAGGCAAGGAAGAATGATGTTTACCGGGGTTTCACATCACAAAATAAGATGCCATAGTGTACTGAGAGATGCCAGCAGCTTTAAGAATTTTAACCAGTTATGTATGCCCTCTTGGGAAATAAGAGCTTTCGGCATTTAAATATATTGCATTGTAATTTCTTGGTTTCATATATCTCACATACTAGCACAGAGACTCTTTGAAGATAGGTATATGTCTTACTCATTTTTGTAACTATCCTGCACAGAGCGCTGATTCCTTCCCTAATTGTACCTGGTGCTCAAGCAGGATCTGCTGAAAGACCAAATAACTAATCGGATAGAGAGAATTTATATAGACTAGTCAGAATCTATCATGCCTCCATCCCTAAATATTCTAAACTCCTGGTGGATGTAATCAAATTAGGTATGAAAAGCATCTGAGGTATCAGCATTCAGCAGAAACTCTGAGTTGGTTGAGTACAACCTACTGAGAACTTCCTACGTCTTTTCATCAACATTTGACTGCAAGAAGACAGCTGTAGATTCACTCCTAAGTCCCTTGATCCTTTCTCTCCAGCTTGGATAACCTTAAGTACTGGTGTGCTCAGGACTGTCCCAATTTATGCTGTTGTATCAGTGTAATTATTATTGGTGTCCCATTTTGAAAGTGTCTCATTTGGAAAATAAATTATATGGTCGCCCTACTTACAGTATCTTTTACAACCCTATGTTCCTTACCCTACATGCCTTTCTAAATATTGGAGATTCTATTACGTTGAAATAGCTTTTCTTTTTTTTTCTTAAACCAGGGTGAACTCTTTTCCTAGGCAGCTATGAAGAAAAGTCTTAGAGTTGTAGGAGAGTCACATTTTACAGCTTTAGGAGATGACATCTTTGTTTGCCTCAGCACACTAGGACAATTTTGACTTGAGTGAGGCTCCAAGGGCAAAACTATCTTGGTGCAGATTTTAGGAATCTGAGCTAGTCTCTTTTTCACTGCTTGACATTTGACCCATTGAATAGGAAGAAGTATCAGGTTTCTCTTGAGGCTTTGAACATGAAATACTCTGGCAAAACCCATTGCCAAGAGAACTGACATAAAAGTGATGAAGGCAGTGATGACAATTTGGTGCCTCATATGATTTCAGCTCCAAGTATTAGGTACGTGGTAAAGATAGGTTAGAGACCTGTATTAATGACTGGTCTAAGCTCTGACCTTTTGTGCTCACTTATCCTCTTCCCCTAACCCCACCGTTTCAGTCAGCCTATCCCATCTCTGTCTGCTTGAGAGTGCTACATTCTTATTAACCTGAGTCATACATGTAGTTACTAAGTCAGATATTTGTTCAATACACATTTATCAAAACTTGTCATGTGATAAAGCTAGGAACATATAGATTTTTCAAAAGGTCTATGAATTCTGGAAACTCACATTCTAAAAAATAAGAATGAAACATAGGTAGATCATTAAATTATAGTGTGATAAGGAGCATAATGGTCATCTATCTAAAGGGTTATGGAAACATTTGAGGCAATAATGGTTGATTAACAGTTAAATTTGAGGTATTTTGTCAGATATTCAAGTATAAATGCCTTGTAGGCCTTTGGGAATATGGACCTGGGGCTCAAGAAAGAGGCTGGAGCTAGAACCAGAGAATTTTGTCACTGGCAAAGAGGTCATAGTTAGAGTTGACCAAAATGGCACATAGTATAGCATGGTGTTTAAAAATGCAGCCTCTGGAGTTAGACTATTTATAGTAAAATCCTACTCTTGTAAAATACAAAGAGCTTCTGCTTCTCTTTTTGGACTGTCTTAATTATAGTTTATTATAAATCATTCTTGTTGGAGATATATAGACTTTACAACATATGTCAACAAATGTGTACCAAACTTCTTAGAAATCTTCCTTTCAATAGGCAAAGGAAATCTTTTTAACTTATATTATGTGTTTAAATAGATTTACTCTATTATATATGATAATGCTTCTTTAATGAGGATCTATATCTATCTATCTATCTATCTATCTATCTATCTATCTATCTATCTATCATCTATCATCAATCTACCTGGAACAATTGAAAGTGTTATTTTCTGTGTTACTGTTGGTGAAGAAAAAAAATTGTCATGTAAATGAACATATCATGGAACTCGCTCTGAAGTTTCCATCGTTCTATAAATATTCCTTCTTTTCTCACGGTGTGTGAGATAAGGCAATTAAGATCTTATTTTGCAAATGACTCAGAGAAGCTAATCATGATTGGAGACATGTGGACAAAGAATCATCATCTGCCTTACTGCTTTTTACGCTTAGGGCACAGAGTAAGAATAGTACCAAGTCTTACACTCAGCATCTCTCAAACAAAGGCCTAAATCATTTGACAGTTCTTCAGTCTTATAATAACTATCAACCTCTCACTCCACTACTGGGGATAATGAAATTTTCTCATGGCAGATTAGAGACATACTTGATCAAAATGATATAGGAACGCAGTGGTGTAACTAGCAATAGTATTCAGGACTCTCTCTATGGTCCTTCATAAATAATGTTTTGTTTAGGGTGTGAATGATTGAAGATATAGGAATGATTTGCCTTGAAGGAAAAAACAGTTGGGAGGGGGTGTATATGTTTATATGTACTGAGTGGATCCTACATGCAGAAAATAAATTTTAAATTCTTCAGATATATATGTTATTATAGGGAAGCAAAGACATGGATGATGATAATAATAAAAATAATAAAATAGTAACAACAATTAGAAAAAATGTTAATAGTCAATAATTATACAGTGATTATTATGTCCCAGGTATGGCTCTAACCATTTATTTAACCCTCTTAGTAACAACCATTTAAGGTAAAAATATTATTATCCCACTTTTACTTATGATAAATTAGAGGCAACATGTCCAAGAATGCTCTTGAAGCAAATCCAGGATTCTAACTTGATTAAATTAATTTAAATATGGGATTTGATTAAAATAATTCTATCTCAGGACCAGGTTTTTCTTACAGGTGTATGAGCAATAATAATGGGAATCATCAGAAAAAATGTGATACCAAAAAACATTTTTTTAAAAAGCTTAACTTTTAAGGCAAATTAACTTAATATAAGCATTTGAAATTGTATTCATCTCTTGAAGTAAGGTTGTATTTGGCTTAAGAATGGCACAAAGAAACACATTCTAATTTAGTTGTGAATCCTTTTCTGGATCACTTAGTCTTGAGTTCAGCCAAACACATGCTCTTCCTGCACCAGGCTGGGACTTGGGCAGGAGAGGGGGAGACCCTCAAGTAATCTCTTCAGTAGTAAATCACCTCAGATACTCGAGAACTTGTTATATTTCAAAATAATGTCTATCTAGGGATTGAAGAAAATATCCACTTTTAGAAGTCCTCAGAGAGTTTGAAACTTGGTAGTATATTTAAAATTGAGTCCTGGGGATTTTTAAGCATGTTTACACTTCCTTTTATGGTTTTGGAAGGGGGAAGAAAAACCATGTAATGCATTTTCTTTACTATTTTAGAGAGGAATGAACAATTCTGTGCTCCTAATTTAGGCATTTTTCTGCACAGTGTTGATGACTGGGTCAAGTAGTTCTGATAATCGAGCCACAATTTGGATGGACAGAACGTAGGGGCCACAGGATGCCAATATGCTGGATACTTTATGCAGAAACATGAACATCAGTGTGATGGAGCCCATGCTGTATGGGTAACTGATAAAATGTCAATGTGTGTAGGGAAAAGAATAACAGCATTGAAACAAGAAGCCGAAGGTTGGAGCAACAGCTCTACATAATACAGTGGGAGGTTGGCCATGAACAAATCACCTGAGATCTTAGGGCCTCAGGTTTTTCATCGTGAAATGGAAAGAATATCTAATTCACTGTTAATTAAAGATTAACTGAGACAATGCACATATATTTAAATTATTAAGTGATAAATTCATGTTTTATTGATGGTAAAAATAGTAATAGACACTTTAATTATTTGTTCTGCAAATATCTATTGAGTGACTACTGTGTGGTGGGAATATTTCTAGTCATTCATGATACAAGAGTGAACGAGTTAGACTTTCTAGTGAGGATGATAGGCAATAATTAGGTGACACCATACATTTTCTTTTGATAAATAACAAATTATCTCAAAATTTAGCAACTTAAACCGACAAATATTTATTACCCAGCTCAGCTCCTGAGAGTCAGAACTCCAGAAGTGGCTTAGCCAGTAATCATGGCTCAGCATTTCCTATGAGATTGAAATCAAGCTGTCAGCTCTGACTCCAGTCATCTCTGGCCTAGGGGATCGACTTCCAACCTTACTCATGTGGCTGTTGTCAGGAGGCTTTAATACTTCAGTCCATGGGACTGCTTACAACATGGCACCTGGTTTCCTCCAGAGTGAGTTACACAAGAAAGAAGAGAGAGAAAGAGAGCAAGATGGAAACTGTGATGTCTTTTATGACCTAGTCTCAGGAGTGATCTCTCATCACTTCTATATTCTAAAGGTACTCAGATCAATTCTGGTACAGTGTGGGAAAGAACTACAGAGGATGTGAATGGCAGGAGGTAGGGATCATTGGGGAGCCATTTTAGAGGCTGGTTATCACAATAACATAATACATGCAGTAAAAAATGCTGCAAAAGTAATAAAGTACTGCGATAAAGAATGGTACAAGGGGTGAGGCCTAATTTCAATAGCCGTTTTAAGAAAGTGACCCCTATACTGGAATCTAAGAGCAGAGAAAGAGCCAGCCATAAGAAAGTCCAGGGGCCTGGGTAGAGGCACTTTGGGAAATAGCTGGTCCAAAGCTCTGGGATGAAAGAGGTTAGTGTTTTCTAGGGATTATTAGGAGGATGGTGGGAATTAATAATTGTGAAGGAGAGAGAGAGTGACTTGAGACTCCACTGGAGGGTCAGGCAGGAACCAGATCATAGAGGCCATGTAGCTGTGTGCATTTTTTCCAAAGGTCTTTTAAAAAGAACTTTTTGGCCTATTTTGATGTCTCAGTAGAAGGTAAGAAAGGATATAAGCACTGAAACCAATTTTCAAGTTATTTTAGTAGTCCATAGTCCAGGTGAGAGGTGGTGGTATCAAGTGCAAGTTGGTGAAGAGTGGTGGGAATTACAGCTGTATTTTGTTTTTTGGTTGTTTTTTTTTTAAGATTTTATTGGGGAATCAGGGGAGGGGAACAGTGTTGGGCAACTGGGGAAGGGGAACAGAGAAGTTGCTGTCCTTTTGTTCTTCAGTCTAGTTGTGGAGGACATTGCTTCATTGGCCCATGTTGGTATCATCATTGCGCTCTTCCTGGGTGAGGCGGATCGGTCGCCAGCCTCTGGAAGACCGCTCACAGCGGCTCTTGGCAGCTCAAACTGGCTGCCAGCCTATCACGCTGGCTGCCGGCCACTCACTGTAGCCTATGGCAGCCCACTGCAGCAGGGGCTGCAACTATGCCATCCCTGGGGACTCACAGCAGCCCAGCTCCAGGTGGAGCTGTTGTTCACCATCTTAGCTGTAGAGGGCAGTGTCACTGGCCCTCATATGTGGTATCCGAATTGGGGCTGCTGGTGTCCATCCCAAGCCAGCTCTTAACCAATGCGCCACTCGGAGGAGGGGTTTTCAGGATGTGCTGATAGATTGAAATTATGTGTGTATGTGTGTGTGTGTGTGCATGGTAAGGACAAGATCGAGAATGATTCCCAAGTTCCTGTTGGTGCCATTTACTCAAATGAAAAACAGAGGATTGACAGTGTTTGGTTGGGGGTGGGGGTTTAGTGAACTGGGGGCTCAGAGAGAATCAAGGGCTACTTTTTGGCCACAGTATCTTTGCAATAGCTATGAAAAGCAACTAACAAGAAGGCAGTGGTGTTTATAAGACAGGCTTTGAAGCTAGGTGATGAATTTGGGAGTCATTAACATAGATATATATTTATAGCCATAGAATGAATGGTATCCGCTAAAGAGGTATAGATGAAGAAGCAAAGAGCCCAGGGAATCCGGACTTTATTCTGGGGATAAATAGATGACTTCAGCCATCAGCACTGTCAGTCCAATTCTTCCCATGAGTGACAGGGGCATGTATCAAAGAACAAAGGAAAGAAAGAAGGAACAGAAGAAGGAAAGGATAGGAAAGAAAAGAAAAGGAAAAGACAGGAAGGAGAGGTCTGTCAGAGGAGCAGCCAGCTAAGATAGCAAAAGGCATGGCTGTGAAGTGAGTAGAAAACAAGATGAGGGTGACAACCAGAATGAAGGAGAGGAGGAGAGTGGTTGATTGTGTCCAAAGCTGTTGACACAGAAGTTCTTCGGATTCCTTTACAAGGAGATCATTTGTGATGTTTACAAAGGAGGTTTTAGAAAACTATGAGTAAAACCACAGTGGAGAAATGAGGAGATTGGAAGTGAGGAAGAGGAAACAAGATAAACAGACAACTCTTCACGAACTTCTGCTGCAAAGGGAAACAGAGAAATACAATGATAGCTGAAGAGGCAAGAGAGAACAAGGGAGGTTGTGTGTGTGTGTGTGTGTGTGTTTCAGGATGTGTTTATTTTGTTGGAAATGAGAGAGACTTCTGAAGAGCAAGTAAGAGAGAAAGAACAAGATTGAATGACATCTAGATAATATGTGAGAGGTAAAATAAACATATAAACAGTTTAAACTTGAAAAATCATTTGTACTCTTCACCACTATCCCCCTCAACAACAACAACAACAACAACAAAATTTTTAAGTTGAGTTTCACCAGTTTTATTTAGGATGTAGTGGTACTTTCTTCTTTAAGTTTGTAAGTAATTTTTTGCCCAGTAGACTGAGTTACTCATTCTCAGTCTGACTCATACCTGAATGGGGAAATCTTGAAAAATGACCTGCACTGGGTGTGGAATAACATCTTCTACACAACATAAAGGCCTTGAAATACTCTGTGTGAAGGAGTGAAGGGACCATCTAAACAGAAAACAAATAGGATTGTTTTTTGGTTTAATGCCAGCCAAATGCTTGTGGGAAAAGGGCAACAAGAAGAAGGGAGAGAGAACCTGTTTTAATGTACTGGAGATCCTCAATATTTTGGGCATGTTGCCAAGGGTTTTGCTCCTTTGTATGATGTGTTATATAAATGTCAGTCAAGTTATTAAGGGAAGACTAAACTTATGTAGCAACTTGTTTAACAACCAGTGTGAGTTTTTTCTCTTCTCTCTTGTCCTCTCCTCTCTTCTCTCCCCCTTTTTTCATTTTCTTTCTTTCTTTCTTTCTTTCTTTCTTTCTTTCTTTCTTTCTTTCTTTCTTTCTTTCTTTCTTTCTTTCTTTCTTTCTTTCTTTCTTTCTTTCCTTCCTCCCTCCCTCCCTCCCTCCCTCCCTCCCTCCCTCCCTCCCTCCTTTCTTTCTTTCTTTCTTTCTTTCTTTCTTTCTTTCTTTCTTTCTTTCTTTCTTTCTCTCTTTCTTTCTTTCTTTCTTTGATACTTGTTCCTGGCATTCATGGGAAGGATTAGAGTGACAGTGCTGATGACTGAAGTCATCTATTTATCTCCAGAATAAGCACAGAATAGGCAAGATTACTCAAATTAGCATGGATTGTGCATCCAAAAATACTTTGGCCTTAATTGAGAAAGAAGGGCTGTTGTTCTGAGTGTTGACCTTCCCTTGGATTGCTGGACTTCCCCTGGTCAATGGGAATGGCACTGACTTCTACTAAGGTCCAGGCATCATGCCAGGCAAGCATTATCTCATTTAGTCCTCCTCAAAATTCTGAGAGGTAAAGATTATTATGTTCATGTTGTTGAAAAGCATTGTCATCGAGATATAGTAAGTAACTTTGCTGAGCCTGGATTTTATCAGTCTATTTTTACATACCTTATTGCTTTTTATGGAGCATGTAAGATGGTGTTAAATGATGGTGGATTAAAAAAAAAAGTATTGGGCCGGCCGAGTGGCACAGTGGTTAATGGCTTGGGAAGCCAGCGGCCCTGGTTCGGGTCCCAATTGTGAGGGCCAGTGACATTGCCCTCAAAAAAAAAAAAAAAGGTATTGAAAGGCAGGATGCTGTCTTTACCCCTACCCCATTTATAGATTCCTTGCAGACCTTTCCCTTTTATTAAATCCTATTCTGGGGCAAAGAAACAGATAAACTCATTCTCAGTGAGGTGCAAATTGCACACCAGTCTTGGTATATAGCTTCTCCTAGGGGAACTTTCTTTTTTTAAGAGTGGAAGAAAAGACTTAAAAGGAATGAAAAGCTCTCATGACAGAACTTTTGTAATCAGTGGGCAGCTGGGCAACTGAGATAGGTTTTCACCTGGGAAACTTTCTTGTATCTCTAGAGAGCACCCTCCACCCTCTGAGGCAGCCAGACAGTGGCTACAGGAAGAGAGGCCCACCTGCCAGTGACAAGACACAGCCATTGAAGACTTCTTTCTTCATCTTCCTTTGGCTTACTCACATTCTGAAATTTTCAGGTTTTATAAATATGTCCTTAGATTTGGATGGAGGAGAGGAATTTTGTTTTGTACCAGAAGAAGAAAACTATAGGGTCCTCTAAAATGTAATTTATGGGAACTGAATTATTTTTTTAATGCAAGGTAAAATAACCTAAATGCTCTAGTTTCTGGCACTTAACAAATATCTGGACTGCATACCTTTATATAAGGGTGTTTGGGTAAAGATTGTCAGTGTTCTTTATTAATTCACGGTTTCTATTAGATTTTTTTAAAATATCACTAATACATGCTCAATGAAGCAAGTCATCATATATTTGATAACTTATAAGGAAAAAGTGTTTACTCCCTCCTCCTTTCTAATCGCACTCTCCTGAAGATATTAAATTGGTATGTACCATTTCATAACGTTCCCTGTGTTTTTACAAACATATCCATAAAATATATACAAGGTCTGACGATTAAGTTAGCGAACTTGTTGCAACGATGTTGCTAACCTTTTTTTTTTTTAAGATTTTTTTATTGGGGAATTGGCAGAGGGGAACAGCGTTGGGGAATCGGGGAAGGGGAACAGACAAGTTGCTGTCTTTTTGTTCTTCAGTTTAGTTGCGGAGGATGTTGCTTCACTGTTGGTATCATCATTGCGCTCTTCCCGGATGAGGCAGATCGGTCGCCGGCCTCTGGATGTTGCTCACCGCGGCTATTGGCAGCTCACACTTGGCTGCCAGCTGCTCACGCTGGCTGCGGGCCACTCACTGTAGCCTATGGCAGCCCACTGCAGCAGGGGCTGCAGCCCATACCATCACCAGGGCTCGCACAGCCCAGCTCCAGGTGGAGCTGGCTAACCTTTTTTTGATATCAGAGGGATTATTCATTAACCAAGTTTACTATTCGGAAGCACTAAAAAAGCTACGTGAAAAAGTTAGACAGCTTGAACTTTTCACCAACAATTCATAGCTCTTGCATCAGGACAATGCACCAGCTCACACAGTGCTATCTGTGAGAGAGATTTTAGCCACTAAACAAATAACTATTGGAACACCCTCCCTACTCACCTTATCTGGCCCCCAATGACTTCTTTTTTTAACTGAAGATAAAAGAAATATTGAAAGGAAGACATTTTGATGACATTCAGGACATCACGTGTAATATGACAACAATTCTGATGGCCATTCCAGAAAAAGAGTTCCAAAATTTCTTTGAAGGGTGGACTAGGTGCTGGCATCAGTGCATAGCGTCCCAAGGGGAGTACTTTGAACGTGACCATAATGATATTTAGCAATGAGGTATGTAGCACTTTTTCTAGGATGAGTTTGTGAACTTAATTGTCTGACCTCGTACATATATTATACTAAATGTGTGACTACATCTGCATATAATAAATAATTTGTGTACAATAAATAAAAAGTATATATATGCATATATATTCAATATATACATATATACACATACATAAATGCACATAGTAGAGTTTATTTTCTAATTTCTGTGAACAAAAATAACACTATACTAAATAAATTACCTACAACTTGCATCTTTTCACAGACAATAGGTCCCAGACATCTCACGAGGTCAATAAAAACAGATATAGTCCATTATTTTTTTAAATTTTTTTATTTTTTGAGGGCAGTATTGCTGGCCTTCATATGTGGGACCGAACTGGGGCTGCTGGCTTCCCAAGCCAGTGCTTAACCACCACGTAGCCCATTATTTTTTAATATGATATTCCATGGCATGACAGCATTGCAATTTATTTGACCACTGCCCCATTGGTATGCATTTAGTTACTTCCAGACTCCTCCCCTCTTTCAACCCTCCAGGAAGGGGGAGATGATGAGATCTACATATAAAGAACATCATTAAATTGGTTAAGAAAAATGGAATCCAGTAGTAAATGGGAAAAACATATAAATAGATTCACAAAGTAGGAATTGAAAATGTCAAACATATATGGCAAGATGCTCAATTTTCTGGAGTTATAGATATGCAAATGAAACAATTCGCTGCATTTCTTAACTCATTAGATTAACAAAAATGAAAAAGTTTTTCAACACCAATTGGTAGTAAAAGAAGGCAAACAGATACCTTGTACCTTGTAGGTGGAAATGTGTACTGTGGCTCAGTAGTGTCTTTAAAAAGCAGGACTACTTATCCTCTTGACACTGGAATCCCAGGTTTGGAATTCAGGCTGATATAGTAAGAGCACCAGTATGTAAGAATATATGTTCAAAGATGTTTAATGTCAGTCCAACCTTCAGGTCCAGTAATTTTATTTAACTCTGATGCTCACAAGAGTAAAGCCCACAAACTGATTTTAAAACCTTAGAACAGTCATAGGTGGTGCTCAATAAATGTTTACTGTTATGATAAGTGGAAAACTACAGGTGTAATTAAAAATTAAAAAAACAAAGAGCAAGAACAGAAAGGGAAAAACTAGCCAGAAGAGGTAACCAATCTGTTGCTGTTATTTTTGCTGTTAAGAGTCAACACGGTGATCATTGGCACAAAGACCACCCTGGCCAATGGTGCCCTGAAAGCTGTGACGGGAACTCACACTCTAGCATTCGCAGCAAAACACCATTCCACCTCATTCATTGTCTGTACTCCTATGTTTAAGCTTTCCCCTCAGTTCCCCAATGAGGAAGATTCATTTCACAAGTTTTTAGCTCCTGAAGAAGTCCTGCCCTTCACAGAAGGGGGCATTCTGGAGAAGGCCAACTTTCATTGCCCTGTGTTTGACTACAACCCCCAGAGCTCATTACCCTCTTTTTCCCCAACATTGGTGGGAATGCACCTTCCTACATCTACTACCTGATGAGTGAACTCTACCATCTTGATGATCATGTCCTATGACACCACTCATACTAAGCAGAAGCTGCTTAAGCAAACACAGAACAGAGAGGAGATAGTGCCACTGCTGAAATGCATCTCCTTTGTAATGGGGGAGTGCACTGGAGTCAACCTACATAAACTGGATACTGTCTCTTGCCTTTTTGATTATCCCATAACAAGGATGCATATCTAGGACAACCATGAAAAGACATCAGTTAATGTTTGTGGAATATCTGTGAGCATGAATGCATGAATTCCATACAGATATCCCACTCTCCCGAGGAATACAAGCCCCAGAAAGGTGGGAGTCTTATATGTGCTCTGGCTACCAGGCAACAGGCTGCAGTTATGTAGTAAATGTTAAACAAAAAGAAAACTCCCCAAAAGATGGCTCTAATTATTTACTCAAGTGTGTATACCTGCATGTTACTCTGACTTTATCTATAGAAATAAATGCAAACTTTTAATCTTTCCTTACTTTTCTTAAACTACTTACCTTGTGCTCAAATTGGAGTTTCAGAATGCTATATTCCAACATCCTCCTTTGAAGCTCTGGAAAAATCATATAAACTCTACAGTATGAAGGGTTTATATGATTTTGTCCAGAGCATATACAGCTTGTGAACCCACTACAATAGCGGAAAGGGTTCAAATGATGCATAAGATAGGTGTCAGCTTTAGAGGGTTTAGCAGCCCCATCTGAGGTGTGGGAGATGCAAGGCACGAAGATGTGCAGAGGAGAAGGTACAAATTATTAGAACGTAACATGATCAAATACTACAAGAAAGGAATGAATCCCCTTAAGAGGAGAATTCCCTTTGAGTATCGAAGGATGAGTAGACATTTCAGGGGGATGGATATTTTATATAGAAGGAACAATACATGTAGGCACATGGAGATAGTAAAGGGCACGAGGCAGGGCCCAATGATTTTGGAGTGAACGGGCATAGTGCATGATTGGCAAGGAGACTCGGATGTTATTGGCATCTGGATCACAAAAGACAATAGGGGCTCTAACCAGAGAAAGTCATTGGGGGTTACAAGTCAGGGAAAGGATGAGGGTTATACTTTTGTAAAACAAATTCTGTAGAATTTTTTAAGGCTGGGTAGTAACCTGGTGGCAGGGAAGCTACCAATGATGCTACTGTGATTATATTGAAGGGACACCATACTGTAAAATGCTTAAGACTACAGCCTGGAGCCAGACTGCTTGAGTTCAAATCTCAACCTTGTCATTTTAAGCTATGCGATCTTAGGCAGTTCACTTACTTGCTCTGTGCTTCATTTTCCCAATCTATGAATTGTGGATAATAAAAGATCCATCTCATGGGATTGCTAAGTAATATTTTTAAAGTGCTTAAAATAATGCTTATTGCATAGTAAGTGTATTACATATAATTGTTAAGTAAAAATAAATAAAACTTAGTAAAAGATTACTTAGTAAAAGATACTGAAGGTAAAGACCAAGTAATTGGCAGTAGAGATAGAAAAAAGGGACTGGCTGGAATTGTGAAATATTTATTTTTATGGTAGAATTTAAGTGCTTTTTGTGACCGGTTGGATGTGGGAATGAGGAAACAGGAAGCATGAGACTATATAACGTAGTGGCGAACAACTAGCCTCTGCAGTAACACAGCCTCAAGCCCTATGAGCAGTCAATTTAACATCGCTCTAAACCCCATTTTTCCTCTCTATAAAATCAGGCTGCTACTGCATTGTAACTTCATATGACTTACAATGAGAAAACACATATAAAATGCTCAGCACAGTGCCCAATAGCTAGTAAGTCCTCAATAAATTATATTATTATGACTCAAAGTTGACAGAGAGAATTAGAGGGGAGAGAGAAAGACAGAGAGAATGGTTTATGGTGACTTTCATCAAGACAGTGTGCATGGTGTGGAAGGGATGGAGGAAAGACAGCGAATTCCATTTTGAACTAGTTTGAGATACTGGCAGGATAGTGTGTGAGATATCTAGTTAGAGAATAGTTCTGGATCTCCCATGAGAAGTTTTGAAATTGTCAGTATTTAAGCCGTGGGACCAGATATGATTACCCACAGAGAGTAAAGGGAAAAAGGAGGCCAAGATAGCAGCCCCCAACATTCAACGATCAGCTTGCTGGAGGAGAGATCAGCAAGGGAAATCAAGGAAATAATCATAAACAGATACAGTGATAGCTATGTCCTGTAATACTGTGAAAGTTAGGTGTCTATCCACAAGAATGGTATCATATCTGAAATGTTATTTCTAACACTTTCTCATGCATTACCTATTTCAGTGCTCCTAGAGACCCTCTAAAGTCTCCTTTAGTTATGTAAAGTGAAGCTGAGATTTTTGATTGGCAAAGCTAAGACTTGAAGCCATGTCTTTCTGCTCCAAATCCAGTGTTCTTTTCACTGTCCCCAGCTTCTATATATATATATATATATATATATATATATATATATATATATATATATATATATACAAGTGAAATGTAGATTTGAGCTACCTTGTTCCTATAATTCTTGGACCTGTTGAGATGACCTGTTGAGATTATTTGATACTCTACTTAGCAACCTCCTCAATGCCACCCATGCCTGGAAATCTCTGTTGGCACCTGCTCTTTAGTGTGACCCCCAGATGACTTGATAAAGCAGCTCCAAGGGGCCAGAAAGCTGAGGAAAAGGCCCCTTCGTCAGGACAGGGGAGTGAAGGATGGAGCACAGAAGTTCTTGCAGGTATCCAAAGGTGGTTTGGATTTTTTTTGCTCTCACCTTGTCCTAGATGAGAGGCAAATGCTGGTTTCTTCAGCATTTGAAGTTGGGGTAGTCTAACTTTAAATTCTGATTCTGCCACTTGCCAACCACATGCCTTGGACATGTCATTTAACTCTTAAAAGACTGTTTCCTTTCCCAGGTATTGGGTCTAGTGATATCTTCCTAAGGTGAAACTTATTTGTGTTTGGCAAATAACTATGCCCAAGAAAAATTGGTTGAGTCTTGACTGAAATTAAACCATTTATTGGCTCCCAATTGTTCTTGGACAAGAACTGTTTTATCTTAAGAAAGTCTTATATGGTCCAGCCTCTACCTTTCAATCCAGCCTCCTCTTGCAGCATGGATTTCCTATGCCCTTGGCTCCAGCCATATTAGCCTTCTTTCTGTCCATTTTCACCCTCGTTTTGCCGAGGGCCTTTGTATGGGCTACTCCTTGTGTCTAGAACGTCCTCACTTGCCCTCCTTGGCAAGTTAACTCTTACTTTTCAGAACTCAGTTTATATGTCCCTACTCCAGAGAAACCTTCTCTGATCTCTAGACAAAGTCTGGGGTTGTAAGAAGGACTATTAAAAAATGTTTGATGATCAGGGCCAAAAATCCTCGAAGAACTGAAAAGATAATGTTTAAATTAGGTAGTGAAATAGCTAGGATGAACCCATCTTACTTCTGGCTAAACTTTGATCAAGTCTGTCACACACACCAATACCTTTTAAGACTGTGATTTGTTTTTTTGATAGAAACTGAAGAAGGGGTTGGACTTCATGTTTGAATTAATGTGAGGTGCACCACATGCAGGATGTATGAGATAGAAAGGTGATCCATAATCTGGTTAATGCAGCAGGAGCAGGAATTCAGAGCTGTGGATCACAATGGGAGTACTAGCCTCCCTGGAAATTTGCAGGAAAATATTCAGGGAAGGCTTTGGACTTCTCCACTGTGCGGAATTGGAAGCTTCAGGTGATTGTACCTGTTGACAATATCCAGGGTTATCTGAGTTTCAACTTATAAGGCACAGACCTACAATATGAATGTTACTTTTATTTCTCTATCTCAGCTCTTTTCTAAATAAATTTAAGCAAGTTCTCCAGAAATTTTATTCATTAACCACTAAGGTTAACTACTCAAGGTGGTGCTAGTTGCAGTAGGAATTATAGAGTGGAAGATAAGACAAGGTCTGTGTTTTCCAGGTACTTGAGGTTGAGACAGGACAAACTGCCTAAGGCAAGGCAGGATGAACTCAAACGCTAAGTGCCATGGCTGACTGTGAGAGCTGTGGAGTTGCTTGGTTAGTGGATGCCTGTATTTTTTTTTTTTCCTTCCAAGTATTCAACTGCTCTCTCAGTAGGACAATGAATTCAACTGGACAATATACAAGTTGGACAATATTCAACTGCTCTCACAGTAGGGCAATGAGTTAGTCAATGTAAGTAATGCTATAACAAATAGTCCCCAAATTTTGGTGATTTAATCTAACAAAGGTTTTTTTCTTGCTTATGTTCCGGTCCAATGTGGATCAGCTGGAGTTGGAGGAGTAGGGTGCTCTACATCACACTGGCATTAAGGAATTCAGGCCCTTTCCTTCATGGTTCCTCTGTCTCTTCAGGCCTCAGAGTTATCTGTGGGGTCCTCTGTATCCAGTTGGCCAACAGATGAAGAAAGAGTGTATGAAGGATCCTCTGATCTTAGTTGCCTCCATCCAGTTGAGGCATATCACTTCCACTCGTATGCCAATGGTGAAGACTGGTTATATAGCATCACCTTCATTCAAGAGAGGTGGAAAATGTGATTTAGCTGAGCACCCTCATGAAGAGGACCTGGGTCTAGTGAACATCCAAATTTTAAACAATCCCTGCCATAGTCCAGGCGGCAGAAATGGCATAATTATATGGGGAACTTTTTAAACAGAGAACATGTCAAAGCCTGGGTGCAGGAATAAAACTTTTCAATACATTTTGTTTCATAAGAGACAAATTAAAAACACAAATGAGATGGTAAAGGCATTAAATCTACTTTATAGCTCAGCGTCTGATGTTAAAGAATCTCATCAAACCCCTTTCATTAACATTTTAGCATTTATTTGTAGACATAATTGTGTGCCTGATTAGGGGGTAAAAGCAGACTTTTCTAAATGGGCTTCTGGACCAAGTCGAGTTCTAAACCACTTTTATTGTTGGGCTAACTTTGAGGAAGCTGAAGTTCTTCAAGCCAGATTCAGGAGCTTTCAGGACATTTTCAATGTAAACATTCTGGAGGAAAATGGAACCCAACCATAGGAAAGTAAAGTAAAGGTAAGGGCATGCACATTTTAAAACTGTTTTTTATTTTTTTTTAGGGGAGAGATCAGGTATTTAATTGAAGGGATAAAATTCAAGTACAAAAGTGTTAGTTATTGTGGATATAAAAATGAACAATTCTTATTTCTAATCCTGACAAGAGAATAATAATGTTGAATAGCATTCAAATATAGGGCTTTAGAGAAAGTTAAAATATCATGGTTAACCAGATTTTACATGCTCAAGCAAAATGTAAGAGGCATCTTTCTCTTTGTGCCTGAGCTAGAATAGAGTTTTTTAGGAGAAGCATAAGCAAGCACTGTAAGAAGGTAGGTGAGCAAGAGAGGAATTCCACAGATGGTTTATAAACTGAACATATGGTTTTCAAAAGAATATTGACATCTTGGGGTAAAATCTTATATTTTTGTTGTATATAATCATATGTGATTGTTTGAAAGTGTATCACCAATACAGCCTTGAAATATGAGATTTCTTTTAATTAACGTCCTCATGAACCTTATCACCAGGTTCAATGTGATTTTTTTCTTGATATACTCACTCTTTTGCCTGAGGCTGCCTACAGGAGGCCATGTCCCAACTTTCCCATAAAAATGACTTCCACATTCCACACCCCAATTACTCTGAAGGACCTGCCCAAGATGCCTATAAAATCCTACTACAGTCTACACCACCTTCTAACTAATATTCTACATGTGTTTTTGATCATTGAATCAGATTTTCAAAAGTCAGAATGGTTTTCCACATGGAGTTTGAGTAAACATATAAACCTTTGTTATTTATATACATGGTTCAAAAAATAATATATGAAGCCAAAGTTGTAGAAAGAGCATTGGACTTCAAGTTGGTTGAGCTCAATTCTCAGTTCAGTCACTTATTATCAGTGACATTGGTAAGGTTAGCTAATCTTTTTGAGACTTGATTTCCTGATTTGTAGTTACTTCCAGGGTTATTGTGAGACTTATATGAGCTAATGCATGCCAAGGGCTCATGTAGTGAGGGGTTGCTTAGGAGATAAACTTGTCCTTGCCTTTGTTCAGTGCTTTTAGGTGCCAAGGAAGCAACACACTCAGGTTAAACCATTATTGGGAGTGCTTTTGGTTACAATTGACTTGGGCTTAAACAAAACTGATTTAAAACAATATAAGACATTTATTGTCTCATTTATATGAAAATTCCAGAAGTGGTACATCAGGCGTGGGTTTGATCCAGAGGTTCAGAATGTCATCAAGGTTTTAGGTCTATTTCTCTGTGACCCTCCCTCCTTCATGTTTTGGCTTCATCCTTAAGTTTGCTTCTCTCATGTTATGTGACTGCCTGCTGCCCCAGGGCTATAGTTTCCTCATTCATATCCAGGGAAAATACAACTTCTCTTGCCCCAAACATCAAACAACAGTTATAAACTCCCTTCTGGTTAGACCAGTTTAGGTCACGGGCCCATCACTGAACTGTTCACTGTGACTAGGGAAATCTGGTTCGTTGATTGGCTTAGATCAGTCAGAGCTAACTTCTGCAGCTGGCGCATAGAGTGAAAGCTTCTCAAACCACAAGAATGGGGAATTTTTTTGTCTTCTTAAGAATGGGGGAGAGGAATGGATATTAAGAAGAGGATACATTGGCAAATCCACTCCTTCAGTTTCCTCCTTTTTTCCCATACATACACCTTCAAAAGTTTATGCCTTCATGAACCATATGCATCTCTTTTTCAAAAGGAGTTGTCCCAAGTCTCATCTTGAGCTTCAGATCCAGAATCTGTGACTCATGTGCCTTCCTGTAGATCAGTTTTTAAGTGGAACTCTTTTGGTAAGAAGTCTGGTAATATATGGCAAAATAATACCATCCCCTCCTGTGGAAGAGCCTGCAAATAGTCCCTATTATCAAATCTCCTAATCCTCCCTTTGGTAATAGAACTTTTGAGTTTTAACTAGGGCACATGGCTACTATGTTATATGGAGCAAGCAATGCACAGTCTCTCAGCCTCAAGCTGGATTCAGAAAAGGAAGAACACTCAATATCTAAACAGTGAACATTTGCTGGATACTGGAGTGCTCTAAAGAATTTCAGAAGAAGGTTAGTCTATGCTTTACAGACTACAGTAAAACCTTTGACTAAATGGGTCATGAAAAGCTATGGGTTGCTCTGGAAGAAATGGGTGTGCCTTAACATCTGATCATCCTGATGCATAATATATATTGTGTAAGGGAAGCCATTGTCAGGACAGAATATGGAAAGACAATGGTTCCCTATAGGCAAAGGGGTCAGATAAGGGTGCATTTTATCTCCCTATTTGTTTACTCTGTATGCAGAACATATATGAAAAACTGGGTTATACTCAGAGTAAGGAGGAGTGAAAGTTGGTGGAAGAAATATCAATAACTTAAGATGTGCAGATAACACTATCCTACTGGCAGAAAGTTGCAATGATTTGAAACTACTTCTGATGAAAGTGAAAGAAAGAAATGCCAAAACAGAACTGCATTTGAACATCAAGAAGACAAAAATCATGACAATAGAAGAAATACACAACTTTAACATAGACAATGAAGACATCAAAATTGTTGAAAGATTTTGCTTACCTTGGTTCATTCATCAATTCAAATGGAAACTGCAGCCAAGAAAACAAGAAAAGGCTGAGACTCAGAATGGCAGCTTTGGAAGAATTAAGAAAGATTACCAAGAACAAAGGTGTGTCCTTAGAGACCCTTGGTCTTAGAGACTCTTAGCCTTCTAAGATCATTCATACCCTCACATTTCCAATTACTATGTACAGATGTAAAAGCTGGACAGTGAAGAGGGCTGATAGGAAGAAAAATTGATTCTTTTGAAATATGGTGTTTGAGTAGAGCTCTACCAATACATTGGACCACCAGAGAGATGAATAAGTGGGTTCTAGAGCAAATTAAGCCTGAAACGTTCCTGGAGGCAAAAATGACAAAACTGAAGCTGTTGTATTTGGACATATCATGAGAAGGCAGGATTCTTCAGAAAACACAATAATGCTGGGAAGACAGAAGGCTGCAGGAAAATAATGAGACAAAAGGTGGGATGGATTGTTTCTGTAAAAGAAGCCATAGGCATGAGTCTGCGGAGCTGAGCAGGGCTATGAGGACAGGACATTGTGCACATCATTAATTCTTAGAGTCACCAGGAGTCAGGGCCAGTGTAGTGGCATGTAACACACACACACACACACACACACACACACACACACACACACACACTATGGCTACCCAGCTAGATGCTACTTTTTCCAGCCTTCTTTGCACCTAGGAGTGGCCATGAGTCCAAATTCTCAGCAATGGAATGGAGCAAAAGTCACATGTGTAACTTCCCCATTACATCCTTAAAGTATATTATTTGTCCTCTATTTCCACTCAGTCTCTCTTCATAACAGCAAGAATATTATGTGGTGGTGAGCCAGTCAGGCAGAGGAGCATACAACCTCTAGTGTAATTCTCAAAAAGCATCACCGTCATCTGAAAGCTCATTAAAAATGCATATTTTGGGGTCCCACTCAAATCTACTGATTCAGAAACCATGGGACTAAGACCCAGATATGTCTTTTTTTATTAAATTAATAAATAGTTTTATAAAGATATTGCTAATTTATATGGGGAGGGAAAAAGTGAAATTTAATATTCTAGAATTATTGTGGGATTTAGAAGCAGTGAGTATGGGTGAAGACAATATCCTGCTCCTAAAATACTTCCTAACACTGCCAAATTCATTCACACTTAGCAGAACGATAAAGAAAGTTAGTAGAAATTTCTGCTTTACTCTGTAACCTGGAAGAGTTTGTAGCAGAACAAAATTTTTACCAAGAGAAACTTGAAAAGTTTGATAAAATAAAAAAGACCATTTGTATGAAAGCATCAGGGAGTTACTAAGGCAGCTAGGGCTCAAGAAATCTGCATTTTAACAAGCTCTCCAGGTCATTCTGATACACACTTCAGTTTGAAAATCACTGCCAGATTTGTACTCCTGCTCCCCAAACACTTGGTAATATTTTGGACTGTCAAAGTATGGGAGGCGAGGAGGTGATGCTTCTGGCATCTAGTGGGTAGGGGACAGAAACACAATAGTTGTGTGTAGGAACACATATTACAATGTGCTACACAATCCCCTACAGCAAAGATTTATGTGGTCTCAAAGGGCAGTTGGTCTAAGGTTGAGAAACTCCTCTCTAGGGGATAGTGGACTAAGGAAAGCGAAGAGCTGTGGGTCTTTGGCTAACCTGTCTACTTTCCCTGGACTGCCCTCCTGTCCTCCTACCTCTGCACTATCCAACATGGTAGCCACTAGCCACATGTGGCTGTTGAGTACTTCAAATGTGGCTAGTCTGAATTGAGGTGGGTTATAGATGAGCACAGACAAAAGAATGTAAAATATCTCAGTGATGTTTTATATTGACTACATGTTGAAATGATATTTTTGAACATATTAGGCTAAATGAAATATATTTAAAAAATTAATTTCACCTGTTTCTTTTTTTCAGTGTAGCTCCTAGAGAATTTTAAATTACAAGTGTGACTTTCATTATATTTTTATTGGACAGCGCTGTTCTAGACTATTATTTGAAAGAGAAATAGACTTCTGTATTCTTTGAGCCACTGAATTTTTAGATCTTTTTGTTGCAACAGCTAAGCCTGGACCTTGTTCTAATAAACACATTAAATATAAAATGGTGGGGGATGACTGCAAGGAAAAGTTTTATTTGAAAAAGTGGACAATGAAAAACAGCAGGTTCATTGGCTATATCACAATCTGCTTGACAGGGCCAGTGCCTGCCTTGGCAATGCATTGTGTTCCTTGGTCAGCCAATCTGGCAAATGCTGGCTGTGCTCTCTGGAAGGATCTCTCTTGTCCACTGTCCTTCTCAACTCATCTGAAATGGATATTGGTGATTGGATACCTCCATTGGATATCTCCATTAGTTACTGAGATCCCCCTTTTTGGGATCTGCACTCCTTTGGAGCCCATTACTTTTTGGTACAAATTTGGGAGGTCTGGGACTTACTTTAAAAGCTGAGTAATTACAGGCTGTTGCCAGCCAAGCTTGGGTTTCTCAGGTTGAACCAAATTCCTTAGAAACTTAGACTTCCTTTCTATTTGCTTCCTGTCAATACCATGAGCTGGTAATCAAAGCCAGAGTTCTCATCTAGCCATATCTGAGTCTTGGAATTGCTGTCTCTTAGCAACAGGCTTCTGTATTCTGCCCTGCCAGGATGACTAGGGATGAGGAAGTGGCCAAAATTCAGCCATCCATGACTATTTAGCAGCCTGTGAGGTAGTCAGCCCACAGAGGTACTTGGTACTGGGTGGTGAATGGACAAACTGCAGGGGTCCTCCCTGGGACTTTCTGTTCAAAGCATATGGGAGTCAGTTGGTCAGCAGTGGCAGAAGTAGGGACAGCAGCAGCAGCAGCGGAGAGATGGGGAGGTCACTGCAATGACTGAGTGCTTGACTAGAAAACAGTAACCCCTGCTGCTGAGGGGCAACAAGGTCAATAGGCATAAGAATTGTTTATATTCTGAATAAGGCTCCAGCTTCTGAATACCATTCTGGGCTCCATAAAGCCTAGTAGGGTAGCCAGGGTGGTAGGTTTCATGAATGAGAACGGAGCGACTTATCCATGTAAGAAATCCTTTATATGATTTC
This sequence comes from Aselliscus stoliczkanus, assembly GCA_033961575.1. Lineage (NCBI taxonomy): Eukaryota > Metazoa > Chordata > Mammalia > Chiroptera > Hipposideridae > Aselliscus > Aselliscus stoliczkanus. Next base: position 35,873,144 of record CM066731.1, read on the forward strand.
TTTCTTGGGCTGCACAATACCATCCCCGCAGCATCGCAGCAACAGATTCCTGCCATGTGTCTGAAGTATACCCCATTCCTAGTGAATATTTGTCAGGCACTCTGGGTCCCTTTGCTTTGAAATGAGCAGAAAACTCCCCTCTTAGATTTGTGAGTAGATTTTTCTGGCAGAATAATGAGCCCCTCTTGCCATTAATCTTAATAGGCTTTGGGGCTAACAAAATCCATTTTCCCAAGGTCAGAATTATTCTTAACTGGACTCTGGGAAACATTTTAACCTTTTTGTCACTCAGGCTAAAGAATTAAAACACATTTCTGAAATTTTTTTCTGGGGTTACTAGGAAGCCAGAGTGAGGTGTGTCTACCTTTGTGTATTTTTCTTTACAAAAACCTTGATATCAGGGGACATGGGCCCTTCTTAGCTCTGGTTTATGTTTGTATTTCTATGTATAGTGCACATTCCCAATGGATATTTCTAGGAAATAAAGAAGAAGTGGCATAATGATGACCCAAGAAAGGTAAAAAAGTTTTTATGATGCAAACAGGCCAAAATTGAAAAAATAAGAGTGACTGTGACACTGATATACCTACTACCTTAGTTATAACCCAGGCAGCTGGATTACTGGTTTGTATTGACATCTCAGACTAAATTCTTCTAATGTAAAACAGTGCATGGCAACCAAGCTCCCCGTTTTCTCCCAGGTAGAGTGACATAGTCAGAGATGTCACTTTGAATACTCCCAAATAAGAAAGAGAGATGACAGATTCAGCTGCTGCATGGTTCAGAGATGCAGGAAATGGATACAATACATGGTGTCATTTAGATTTAAAATGAGGGTACTTGAGTGTTCCGTGTTACTTGCAATAAATATATTAGAGTTAAGCCTCAGTTTGAACCTAACCATAACTGGCCTCCTAACTATCTGTTTTAAATGACGGTAACATAAGGCATTTTATAATTTCTGGTCCATTAGTGCAATCAGGTCCCAATTAACATTCCAGGACCTGGCTGTAACCAACCGACATGGAAATTTTGAAGTGGGAGCACATATTTGGGCAGACAGTGCTTTGAGGTTAAAGTTTGTCAAGTAGTTTTGCACTGACTATTATTTTTTTGCAAGGTTGGACTGGTGGAGTTTATCTATATTTTCTTTCTTTACTATTAACATGGGCTGTGTGTATTTCCTGTCTAAAGATTCTCTCTATATAACGCAAGGAAAATCCTTTCTAAGGTGTTAAGGTTCTTATCACTATCAGTCAAGGCAAAATCTAAATTCTGTTTTGATTCACTTCCATGCCTGAGCAGGAAGTGAATTTCTCTGCAGCCCCATATTATGCAGACTTCCATAGTAAACCCAGGCTAAGCACACCTCACTCCTCCAACACAAATCCAGTCTGGTCCTGTGGGGCCACTGACCCTCTCAGGGAAAGCAGGCAGGTTCTTCTAAACCTGAACTCATTAAGAGATGAAGTGTCTAAATGACTTGAAGGAGAAACATTAAAACGAATCTACCGCTTCACCCAGAAGAATCTGACAGACAAGTTCATCCCAGGCAGGCTGTCCTCAAGAAACAGCTGTGAAAGTTGTTGACGTCACCGCCCTACCCATAACCTTGCCAAGCTGTAGAAAGTCATTTTATTTTTATTTTCTTTTAGTTTCAGATGTACAAAACAACGTAATAGACATTTACACCCTTTGCAAAGTGATAATCACCCCCCTCATCTACTACCCCTCTGACATTGAATATTGCTGTTACAATTCCATTGACTATATTCCCTATGTTATACTCCACCTCCCATGACTATACATACTGAGGGTGCCAAAAAAATGTATACAAGTGGACACTTTGGTCATTGTTGTTCAAGCAGTAGTTTGCCGTAATCAGAAGTGCCTGGATGCTGATGGTAACCACTTTGAGGACCTCTCGTATTGCAGAAGTCAAATGTGACTTGTATCCATCTTTTGTTATCAGTGTATATTATTACAATTTTAATACAGTTTTCCTTTCTTAAAATGTATATACATTTTTTTGGCATGCTCTGTATATATATTTAACTGTAGTTGACATTCAATATCATTCAACTTCAGCTTCAGGTGTACAGTGCAGTGGTCAGGAATCCACACAGTCCATGAAGTGTTCTTCCTAATAAGTCCAGTGCCCATCTGGCACCCCTACATAATCCTTACAACATTATTGATTATATTCCCCAAACTGTATTTCATATCCCCATGGCTATATTGTGACTACTAATTTGTACTTTCTAATCCATTTACCTTCCCCCATCCCCATCTAGCAACCATCAGTGTTTTTCCCCCTATATCTCTGAGTCTGTTTCTGTTTAGTTTGTTCATTTATTCTGTACTTTAGATTCCACATATAAGTGAGATCATATGGTATTTGTATTTCTCCATATGACTTATTTCACTTAGCATAATATTCTCTAGGTCCATCCACGTTGCAAATGGTAAGATTTCATTCTTCTTTATGGCTGAATAAAACTTCATTGCATAAATGTGCCACAATTTCTTTATCCAATCATCTATCGATAGGCATTTCGGTTGTTTCCATATCTTGGCTGTTGTAAATAGCGCTGCAATAAACATAGGGGTGCATATATATTTTGAATTAGTGTTTTGTATTTCTTTGGGTAAATACCCAGGAGGGTAATTGCTGGGTCATAACGTAGTTCCATTTTCAATTTTTTGAGAAACCTCCATCATGTTTTCCATACTGGCTGCACCAATCTGCAATCCCACCAACAGTGCACGAGGGTTTCCTTTTCTCCACATCTTTGCCAGCACTTGTTGTTTGTTGATTTATTGATGATAGCCATTCTGACTGGGATGAGGTGGTATCTCATTGTGGTTTTTATTTGCATTCTTCTAATGATTAGTGACTTTGAGGACTTTTTCATGTCTTTTGGCCTCTTTAGAGACATGTTTCTTCATGTCCTCTAGTCATTTTTTGATTGGGTTGTTTGGTTTTTTGGTGCTGAATTGTATGAGTTTTTATAAATTTTGGATATTCATCCCTTATCAGATATATCATTGACAAATATCTTCTCCCATTCAGTGGGCTTCCTTTTTGTTTTATTGATGGTTTCCTTTGCTGTGAAAAAGCTTTTTAGTTTGATGTAATCCCACATATTTATTTTTTTTTCTTTTTCTTCCCTTGCCTGAGGGGATATATCAGTAAAAATATCACTAAGGGTAATGTCTACAAATTTACTCCCTATACGTTCTTCTAGGAGTTTTATGGTTTTGAGTCCGAGATTTAAGTCTTTAATCCATTTTCAATTTATTCTTGTATATGGTGTAAGAAGGTGGTTCAGCTTCATTCTTTTTGACATGTGTCTGTCCATTTTTCCCAGCACCATTTATTCGACTGTCTTTACCCCAGTGTAAATTCTTGCTTCTACTGTCATAGATTAAATGACCATATAGGCATATATTTACTTCTGGGCTCTCTATTCTGTTCCATTGATCTATGTGTCTGTTTTTTTGCCAATACCATGCTGTTTTGACTACTATAGACTTGTAGTATGATTTCATGTCAAGTAGTGTGATACTTCCCACTTTGTTCTTATTTCTCAAGATTGCCATGGCTATTCAGGGTCCTTTATGGTTCCATACAAATTTTAGGATTATATGTTCTAGTTCTTAGGAAAATGTCATTGGTAATTTGATAGGGATTGTGCTGAATGTATATAGTGCCTTAGGTAGTATGGACATTTTAACTATATTAATTCTTCCTATCTATGAGCATGGTATATACGTCTATTTATTTGTATCTTCTTTAATTCCTCTCTCCAGCGTCTTATAATTTTCTGAGTACATGTCTTACTTCCTTGGTTAAATTTATTCCTAAGTATTTTATTGTTTTTGAAGCAATTATAAATGGGATTGTTTTCTTAATTTCTCTTTCTGGTAGTTATTGGTGTATACAAATGCAACTGATTTCTGAATATTAATTTATTCTGCTACTTTACTAAATCCATTTATCAGTTCTAATAGTTTTTTGGTGGAATCTTTGGGGTTCTCTCTATATAGTAATCACGAAAAGTTTGCTTCCTCCTTTCCAATTTGGATGCATATTATTTCTCTTTTTTTTGCCTGATTGCTGTGGCTAGAACTTCCAGAACTGTGTTGAATAAAAGTGGTGACAGTGAGCAACCTTATCTTGTTTCTGATCTTAAGGGGAATGCTGTTAGCTTTTCCCCATTGAGTATGATGTTAGCTGTGGGTTTATCATATATGGCCTTTATTATTTTGAGATATGAACCCTCTATTCCCACTTTGCTGACAGATTTTATCATAAATGGATACTGGATTTTGTCATATGCTTTTTCTGCATCTATTGATACAACTATATGATTTTTATTTTTCATTTTGTTAATGGGTATATCATGTAAATTGATTTGCAGATATTTCACCAACCTTGCATACCAGAAATGAATCCTATTTGGTCATGGTGTATGATGTTTTTAATGTATTGCTAATATTTTATTGATGATTTTTGCATCTATGTTCATTAGTAATATTGGTTTATAGTTTTGTTTTTTTGTTTGTTTTTTGTAATATCTTTGTCTGGGTTTGGGATCAGAGTGATAGTGGCCTCATAAAATGAGTTTTGGAGACTTTCCCCCTTCTGAATTTTTTGAAATAGTTTGAGGAGACTAGGTGATCATTCTTTTTTGAATGTTTGGTAAAATTCACCTGTGAAGCCATCTGGTCCAGGGCTTTTGTTATTTGGGAGCTTATTGATTACTGATGCAATTTTGTTGGTATTAATTGGTCTGTTTAGGTTTCCTGTTTCTTCTTGATTCAGCCTTGGAAGATTGTATGCTTCTAGAAATTTATCCATTTCTTCCAGATTGTCTAATTTGTTAGTGTAGAGTTACTCATAGTATTTTCTTAAATTTTTTTGTATTTCTGTGGTGTCTGTTATCACTTCTTCTCTTTCATCATTTATTTTATTAATTTGAGTCCTCTCTCCACTTTTTTTTATGAGTCTGGCTAAAGGTTTGTCAATGTAGCTTTTCTTTTCAAAGAACCATCTCTTGGTATCATTGATCTTTTGTATTGTATTTTGGTCCCTATTTCATTTATTTCTGCTCTGATCTTAATTGCTTCCTTACTTGTACTCCCTTTGGGATTATTTGGTTGTTCTTTTTCCAGTTCCCTTACTTGTAAAAAGATACACCATTGATTTGAGATTTTTCTTGTTTCTTTAGGTAGACCTGCATTGCTATAAAATTCCCTCTTAGGACTGCCTTCGCTGTATCCTATAGATTTTGGGTCATTGTGTTTTCATTTTTGTTTGTCTCAAGGTATTTTTTTTTTTTTTGAGGGCACTGTCACTGGCCCTCATATGTGGGACCCAAACCAGGGCCGCTGGCTTCCCAAGCCAGCGCTTAACCACCACGCCACTCGGCCGGCCCTCAAGGTATCTTTTGATGTCTTCCTTGATCTCATTGTTGACCCACTTGCTATTTAGTAACATGTTATTCAGCCTCCATCTATTTGTGTGTTTTCCAGTTTTCTTTTTGTAATTGATTACTAGTTTCATAGCACTGTGATTAGAGAAGATGCTTGATATGATTTAAATCTTCTTAAATTTATTGAGACTTGTTTTGTGGCCTAGTATGTGGTTTATCTTAGAAAATGTTCCATGTGCACTTGAGAAAAATGTACATTCTGTTGTTTTAGTGTGAAATGCTCTAAAAATATTGATTAAATCCAGCTGGTCTAATGTGTCATTTAAGGCCACTGTTCTCATATTGATTTTCTGTCTAGAGGATCTGTCCATTGCTGTCAGTGGGATGTTGAAGTCCCCTACTGTGATAGTGTTACCGTTGACCTCTTTCTTTATGTTGGTCAATATCTGTTCTATATATTTAGGTGCTCTTATGTTGGGTGCATAGACATTTACTAGGGTTATGTCTTCTTGTTGGATCTTTATTATTATGAGATCTGAAAATTAAGTTTGCAAACTTGTTGCAATGATGTTGCTAACCTTTTTTTATATCAGAAGGATTATTCATTATGAATTTGTACCAACTGGGCAAAGAGTCAACCAAGTTTACTATTTGGAAGTGCTGAAAAGGCTGCATGAAAAAGTTAGATGACCTGAACTTTTCACCAACAATTTGTGGCTCTTGCATCACAACAATGCACCAGCACTATCTGTGAGGGAATTTTTAGCCAGTAAACAAATAACTGTATTGGAACACCTTCCCTACTCACCTGATCTGGCCCCTAGTGACTTCTTTCTTTACCAAAAGATAAAGGAAATATTGAAAGGAAGACATTTTGATGACATTCAGGACATCCAGGGTAATACAACCATAGTTCTGATGGTCATTCCAGAAAAAAATGTTCCAAAATTTCTTTGAAGGGTTGACTATACACCAGTGCCAATATATAGCTTTCCAAGGGGAGTACTTCGAAGGTGACCATAGTGATATTCAGCAATGAGGTGTGTAGCAGTTTTTCTAGGATGAGTCATGAATTTAATTGGCAGACCTCCTACGTAATGTCCCTAGCCTTTGTTTTAAAGTCTATTTTGTCTGATATAAATATTGCTACTACAGCTTTTTCCTCATTTCCATTTGTGTGAAATATCTTATTCCATCCCTTTACTTTCAGTCTCTGTATGTCTTTTGATCTGAGGTGGGTCTCTTGTAAACAGCATGTACACGGGTCTTGTTTTCTTATTCACTTAGCTACTCTATGTATTTTGGTTGGAGCACTCAATCCATTTACATTTAAAGTGATTATTGAGGTCAGCCGAGTGGCGCGGTGGTTAAGTGCTGGCTTGGGAAGCCAGTGGCCCTGGTTCGGTCCCACATATGATGGCCAGTGACACTGCCCTCCAAAAAAAAAAAGTGATTATTGATAGGTACATAGTTATTGCCATTTTATTATTTGTATTTCTGGTCTTCGTAAGTTAGTTTTCATCTTTCTTCTGCTTAAAGAACTCCTTTTTAACATTTCCTGCAATACTAGCTTGGTGGTAATGAATTCCTTTAGTTTATTCTTTTCAGGGAAGTTCTTTATCTCTCCTTCAATTTTAAATGATAGCCTTGCTGGGTAGAGCAATCTTGTCTTTGTTTGTCACTTTGAATATTTCCTACTGCTCCTTTCTGGCCTCCAAAATTTCTGTAGAAAAGTCAGCTGAAAGTCTTATGGTGCTCCCTTGTAAGTAACTAGCTGTGTTTGTCTTGCTGCTTTTAGGATTCTCTCTTTGTCTTTAACCTTTGCCATTTTAACTATGATGTTTCTTGGTGTGGGCCTGTTTGGGTTCATCTTGTTTAAAACTCTCTGCACGACCTAGAGACTATTATGTTAAGTGAAATAAGTCAGTCAGAGAAAGACAAATACCATATGATCTCACTCATATGTGGAATCTGAAAAACTGTATGAATGAGCAAAGTAAACAGAAACTGTCTCATAGATATAGAGGAAAAATCAGGGTTGCTAGTTGGGAGGGGGGTGGGCATAAGGGAGAACAGGAAGGGATTAGACAGCAAAAATAGGCAACTACAATATTGCCACTGGGATATCAAAGACAGTTTGGGGAATATAATGAATAATGTTGTAAATATTTTGTGGGGTGTCAGATGGTCATATGTCTTGTTAGGGAGACCATTTCATGGATGGAGAAGAGGCTTGATAACTGCACTGTACACCTGAAGCTGAGGTTGTATAATATTGTATGCCAACTGTAATTGAATATATAGATAGTCACGGGATGTGGATTATAATGTGGAAGGGAGTCAGAGGAAGTTTAATAGATACATATGATATGGGGGGGGGAGGAGTGAGGTGGCCAAATGGGGGAGGGGGGGTTTGTCACTTTGAGGGGTAAAAAGTGTAACTATTGCACTGTGTTGTACACCTGAAGCTAATTAAAAATAAATAAATTTTTTAAAAAAGAGAGAAAATGCTATGAGTAAAATAGAAATTAAGGATGTACTCTCATGTTAGAAGATAACTTTAACTGAAAAACAGAGATTAATCTTTTTTAGGATTACAAGTTTGCTGAATTTGTAAAAAGGCTATATCTCTGTTTCATTTAATAATAAACATCCATTTGTGGTAAAAAACAAAAACATTTCAGAAAAAGAAATGAAAAAAGAAAAAACCCCAACAATTCCTTTTGCAATTGCAACAAAAAGAATAAAATAGCTAGGAACAAACTTAATAAAGGATGTGAAGGACCTGCACACTGAAAACTATAAGACATTTTTAAAAGAAATTGAAGAAGACACAAAGAAATGGAAAGACATTCCATGTTCATGGACTGGAAGAATCAGCATAGTTAAAATGACCATGTAACCCCAAGCAATATACAGAAATAATGTAATCCTCATCAAAATTCCAATGGCATTTTTTTAAAGAAAAAGAACAAAAAATCATCAGATTTGTATGGAATCACTAAAGACCCCAAATAGCAAAAGCAATCCTAAGAAAAAAGAACAAGGCTGGAGGTATCACACTTCCTGACTTCAGCTTGTACTATAGAGTAACAGTAATCAAATCAACACGGTATTGGCAGAAAAACAGACAAACATACCGAGGAATAGAATTGAAAATTCAGAAATAGACCTGCATAAATAAGGGCAGATAATTTTGACAATGGAGCCAAAAACATACAATGGAGGGAAAAAAAGCATCTTCAATAAATTGGAAAGCCACATGTAAAAGAATGAAACTAGATTGCTATCTGTCACCATGTATCAAAATTAACTCAAAATGGATCAAAGACCTAAATGTAAGACCTGAAACAATACACTGCATATCAGAAAGCAGAGGCACTAAACAGACCTTGGTTCAAAGAGGATTTTATGAATTTGACCTGAAAGGCAAGGGAAGTAAAAGCTAAAATAAATGAATGGGACTATATTAAACTAAAAAGCTTCTGGACAGCAAAAGAAACCATCAACAAAACAAATGAGAGAAGATATTTGCAAACAATGCCTCCAATAAAGGGCTAATATCTAAAATATAGAAGAAACTCATACAACTCAATAACAAAAGGATAAACAATCCAATTAAAAATGGGCAGAGGACATGAACAGAAACTTTTCCAAAGACATATAAATGGCCAACAGATATATGAAAAACGTTCAACTTCACTACTATTAGGGAAATGCAAATCAAAACCACAATGAAATATCACCTCACATCTGTTAGAATGGCTATCATGAACAGACAAATAATAAGTACTGAAGAGGCTGTGGAGAAAAAGGAACCCTCATACACTGTTGGTGGCAATGTAAATTGGTACAGCTACTATGGAAAACAGTATGGAGGTTCCTCAAAATATTAAGAATAGAATTACCATATGACCCAACAATCCCTCTCCTGATCATCTCCAAAAATCTGAAAACATTTTTCTGTAAAGGTATATGTGCTCCAATGTTCATTGCAGCTTTATTTATGGTGGCCAAGACATGGAAATAACCGAAGTGTCCTTCAATAGATGATCGGATAAAGAAGATGTGGTATATATACACAATGGAATACTACTCTGCCATAAGAAAAGATAAAATAGTGCCATTTGCGAAAACATGGATGGATCTTAGGTTATTATGCTAAGTGAAATAGTCATATAGAAAAGTCGAGATCTATATGATTTTACTTATATGTGGGATATAAAACTGAATGCAACCAAGGAACTAGACAAAGAAACAAAGTCAGATATAGACAACAGTTCAGTGGTTACCAAAGGGTAAGTTGGGGGGGATGGTAGAAGAGGGTAAAGGGGGTCAAATACATGGTGATGGAAGGAGATCTGACTCTGGGTGATGAGTACAGAACGTGATATATAGATGATGTATTATATAATTGTATACTTGAAACCTATGTAATTTTACTAACCATTGTCACCCCAATACATTTAACTTTATTTCAACTAAAAAAGACCTGGGGCCGGCCGAGTGGCGCAGTGGTTAAGCGCTGGCTTGGGAAGCCGGCGGCCCCAGTTCGGGTCCCACATATGAGGCCCAGTGACACTGCCCTCAAAAAAAAAAAGACCTCCTGAGCTCTGAGCAATGGCGGTTTGATGCCAGCCCAAGCTGAGTTGCCTATGAGCTGCCAACAGGTGGCAGGATAGCTCAGCTAAAAAAAAAAAAAAAAAAAATGACCTCATCACCTCTCACCTGGACAGCTTTAATAATCTTGTAACTGGTCTCCCAGCATTCATTTAAAAAAATTGTTTTTATGTTTCAATTATAGTTGACATACACTATCATATTAGTTTCAGGTGTACATCGTAGTGAGTAGACATTTATACAACTTATGAGGTGATCACCCCAATAAATCTAGTACCCATCTGACATCATGCATAGTTATTAAAATATTATTGACTATATTTCTTATGCTTTACCCTACACCCTCATTACTATTTTGTAACTATCAATTTGTACTTCTTGATCTTTTCCTCCTTTTCACCCTCCCTCCAACCTCCCTCCCATCTGGCAACCTTTAAAATGTTCTCTGTATCTATGCATTTGTGTCTGTTTTGTTTGTTTATCTTGTTCTTTAGATTCCACATATAAGTCAAATATGGCATTTCTCTTTCTTTTTCTGACTTACAACACTCAGCACAATACCCTCTAGGCCTATCGATGTTGTTGCAGATGGCAAAATTCAATCTTTATTATGGCTGAGTAATATTCCTTTGTATATATGTACCACCTATTCTTTATTCATTCATGCATTGACGGACACCAAGCCTGCCTCCATATCTTGGCTATTGTAAGTAATTCTGCAATAAACATATGGATGTACATGTCTCTTTGAAGTAGTTTTGGATTTCTTTGGCTAAATACCCCAAAGTGGGATTACTGGGTCCTTCTTTGTCCCTTGGTATAGCCTTTGTTTTAGCCTATTTTTTTTTTCTGGTAAGTACTGCTACCACAGCTTTTTCTTTTCTTTTCTTTTTCATTTCCGTTTTCATGAAATATTTTTTCCATCCTTTTACTTTTAGTTTGTGTGTGTCTTTCAATGTGAAGTGGGTCTCTTGTAGGTAACATATGTAAAGGTCTTGTTTTTTCTTTTTTTTAAGGTCTTGTTTTCTTATCCATTCAACCACCCTATGTCTTTTGATTGAAGCATTTAATGTATTTACATTTAAAATAATTGTTGATAGATATGTAGTTATTGCCATTTTATTATTCACATTTTTTATCTTTATTTTTCTTCTTGTTCTTAAAAAAGTCCTCAACATTTCTTGTAATACTGGTTTAGTGGTGATGAATTCCTTTAGTCTGGAAAGCTCTTTATCTATTCTTCAATTTTAAATGATGTTCTGGATGGATGAATAATCTTGGTTGTGGGTCCTTACTTTTCATCACTTGGAATATTTCCTGCCACTCCCTTCTTGCTTGCAGTTTCTGTTGAGAAATCAGCTCACAGTCCTATGGGAGCTCCCTTATAGGTAACTAACTGCTTTTCTCTTGCTGCTTTTAAGATTCTCCCTTTAGCTCTAAGTTTTAGCATTTTAATTATGATGTGTCTTGTGTGGGCCTCTTTGGTATGTCCTGTTTGGGACTCTCTGTGCTTTCTGAGCTTGTATGTCTATTTCCTTTGCCAAACTTGCCATCATTACTTCTTCAAATAGGGTTTGAGTTCTTTGCTCTCTCTCTTTTCCTTCTGGTACCCCTGTGATGGAAATATTGGTATGCTTGATGTTATCCCAGAGGGCCCTTAAACTACCCTCATTTAAAAAAAATTTTCTTTTCTTTTTGCTATTTTGACCGGGTGTTTTCTGCTACCTTATCTTCTAATTTGCTGATTCAGTCCTCTGCTTCATCTAATCTACTGTTGTTTCCCTCTACTGGTCTTTATTTCAGTTATTATATTCTTTATTTCTGACTGGTTCTTTTTTAATTTTTTTTTCTCTCCATTTTTATGTTTTCTATCTCTTTGTTGAAGTTCTTGCTGAGATCATTGAGCATCCTTATAACCAGTGTTTTGAAGTCGGCCTCTGGTAGACTGCTTGTGTCCATTTTGAGTTCTTTTTCTGGAGCTTTGTTCTGTTCTTTCATTTGGGACATGTTTCTTTGTCTCTCCATTTTGGCTGCCTCCCTGTGTTTGCTTCTATGTATTAGGTAGGGCTGTTATGTCTCCTAGTCTTAGTAGAGTAGTCTTAATAGTAGGTGTCCTGAGTGGCCCAGTGGCACAGTCTTCTTGGTCAGGTGAACCAGGTGCTCCAGGTGTGTCCCTTATCTGGGTTGTGTTTTTCCTCTGTCTAGTTGAGCCTTGCTTGTTGTTTGAATGTCAGTGGGAGGGATTGACCCTCAAGCTAATTGGATGTGAGGACTAGCCATGACTACAGTGGAAAAGCTGTTGTACAGGGGATGATCCTACAAAGAAAGTTTTGCTTTAGTAGGGCTTTGGTGCCTGCCGAGTCTGCCTTTTGGGTGTGTCATCTGTGGAGGCAACTGGGTGGTGCCCTGGCTTGGTTGAAGCTGGCCACTGGGTGTGCCAGCCCTGAGCCTCCAGCAAGGGACCCTGTCCCAGGCCAAGTTCAGCTGAAGCCTGTGCCCTTCATGGGGTCACCTAGAATGAGTCACAAAACAACCTGTGGATGACAGCCACCCTGGCTCAGCTTGGAAGTACCTGGGAGAGGCTAAATTATGAACTGAGGGGGGCTGCCAATAATTCTGGGCTTGGGGCTGCTTAGGAAGAGGTATGGTATGGGATGTGTCAAAGCCAAATGCTGCTTGTTTGGGGTTTGTGAAATTTTTAGAGATTTTAGGAACATCCAAAGTATAGGGCAAGACAGGCTGTTTGTGTGGAAAAGCCACTGGAAGTAGCTTGGGTGTGCCCACAAGTTGGGTGGGAGGGGTCTCAGGGAATCACTGGGGTGGGGCAGACAGTGTTAGCCAGTTTGATGGGGAGAATGCCATGAAGAAAACAGCAGTGTACAAATGGATTAAATGTTTTTCTGAGAGGAGAGAACATGTTACTGATGAAGAAAGGTCAGGGTGGCCAGTAATGAGAAGAAATGATTAAAACATTGCAAAAATTCATTGAATTGTGCATCAAAATCATTGGCTGACTGTGGAAAGCATAGCAGACCAAGTAAAAATTGATAGAGAAACAGTTAGGAAAATCTTAACTGAAAATTTTGGCATGAGAAGAGTCTGTGCAAAAATCGTCCCAAAGGAGCTCACCGATGAACAAAAGCAAAGGAGAGTCAAAGTTTTCCAAGACCTTTTGGAGAGGCAAGATGATGTTTTGGGTCATGTTATCACTGGTGATCAAACATGGGTGTACCACTATGACTCTGAAACAAAGTGTCAAAGTGCACAATGGAAGTCAGCCAATTCTCCACGACCAGAAAAGTTTCGTCAGTCCAACTCAAGAGTCAAAACGATGTTGCTAAACTTTTTTGATATCAGAAGGATTATTCATTATGAATTTGTACCAATTGGACAAACAGGCAACCAAGTTTACTATTTGAAAGTGCTAAAAAGGCTGCATGAAAAGTTAGATGAAAACGACCTGAACTTTTTGCAAACAATTCATGGCTCTTCCATCACAAAAATGTACCAGCTCCCACGACACTGTCTGTGAGGGAATTTTTAGCCAGTAAACAAATAACTGTATTGGAACATTCCCCCTACTCACTTGATCTGGCCCCCAATGACTTCTTTCTTTACCTGAAGGTAAAGAAAATATTGTAAGGAAGACACTTTTATGACATTCAGGCCATCAATAGTAATACAATGACAGCTCTGATAGTCATTCCAGGAAAAGTTTCAAAATTGCTTTGAAGGGTGGATTAGGCACTGATGTCAGTGCATAGCTTCCCAAGGGGAGTACTTCGAAGGTGACCATAGTGATATTCAGCAATGAGGTATGTAACATTTTTTCTAAGATGAGTTCGGGAGCATAATTGTCAGATCTCGTATACCCACTATTGGCATGGTATCTGCACAAAGCAAATGCTCATTATTTGCTGAGTAAAAGAATAAATGAATGAATGATTGTCGGACCAAAGGCTAGAAATTATGTAATGACTAAAATTGCAGTCCTGAGTCATTGAATAATCTGTATGTTAAACAACAGCTAAAATCTAGGACGTCAAGGATTTTATCTCTTTAGGGATGAATGCAGGTGGAAAGAGTTTGTATATCTGACTGGTCATGGGATAATACTTCAAATAGTATTAGAGTAAAATTGCAAATTAGAGACTTAAATGAAATATTCAGTAGCACTTTTTTTTTTTCTGGTGTAAAATGGGATTGGAATGGGCTGGTGGTTGCCAGGATGACATCTCATCTCTTGATGTGGTTTAACAATCTGCACATAGTACTTTCAGCCTCAGCAAGGTTTTTGTCTGTGTTCTCAGGCATGCCTTTGCATGTTTCTGTGGCATTTGCATTGGTAAGTGAAAATTTCTCTGTAGATTAATGTATCCTGCTGGTTCTACTCCCATGCCATTTTGGAAAGATTATAGATGAAGAGCCTTGTTTGGCTGCATGAAATTTCTTCCTTAGAGGAGTCAGGGAAATTTTTCCCGATGCCTGCCAAGCTACTTATTAACTCCAGTGGGAACAAGAGGTGGAGGATGTAAGCATAGGGCTGCAGACAGACATTTGCAAGCCCAATAAAATGTTTTGAATGGAACATAATAAACACATCTCCAACTTCCGTGCCACCAAGAGTTTAGATGGATAATATTAGAAAGGAGGAGGCTATCCCCCATTTTTCTGGCATCAACTATAGTCAGATTTATATCTCACTTTATTAAAATAGGTAACTGATACTAATGCATTTAGACCAATGCATCTAGAGAGGTAAGAACTTCCATCTACTCCTAACATATTAGTAATGACAATATATGATTGTCATTATTTGATCAGAACATTATGATATGTTTTGCACACATACCCTAGAAATAGATATAGTTCTTTTTTCAATGGATATGCAATTTAAATTACTTATAGACTGCTAACTTCTCATATTGTCAACAAGAGATGAATGGGGAGAAGAGACTGCTGAGCTATAGGTTAAAGAAAAGAAAAACATCCATTTCCTTTTCTTTTTCTATCCTCTGAGGAGTTGGTATATACATACAAGTGTACATGTATCAGAGACTAGTAATGCCTATCTCAACATAAGCTCTCCCTTCTTCCTTAATAAAAAGCCTGATATTTAGCTGGGCATTTTGCCTCTAAGATTGAAAGCTAAATTTTCAAGCCTCTTTTGTTGCTAGGTGTGGTCGTATGATTAGTTTCTAGCCATTGAGATATAAGCAAAGTATTGTGTGCAAACTTTCCTTAAAAGTGAGAAAGTACGCCTTTCTTTTTTCTGCTTTCTCCATCCTGTTGATTGGAACTCACATGCTATGGCTGAAGCTCCAGCAAATATTTTGGACCATAAGGACAATGGAGGGGGGAACTAGTAGAAGAAGCCTAGGTCTTTAATGTAGGTCAGTGCTGGTTGACATATTTCTAGTCTTATTTTACATCAGAGAAATAATCTCATGTAAGCCAGTGTGTGTGTGATATGTAGCCTAATCTAAGGCTAACTGTTATACTGTGAACAAGGAAAGAGTGAGTGGAATGAGTTCTTGTTCTTGGCACCCACTGTCTGCTTGTAGCATTAACATTTATCTGGAGTACATTTTTCCCCTGGGAAATATGTGAATTCTATATGAGGCAGATACTCACTTCTCAGAGTGGGGTCAAAGCAGCAAATGACAAGGTTCATTTGGTTGCATCATTGGGGTCTGAGCTCTGTGCCCCAGCCTGGAGGCACAGTCTTGCTATCATCAAGAGAACACATTGAACACATGAAAGGGGGGGCATACTTTGTGTATGTAAAGTATGACTCCAGGTGCTGTCGGTGTTTTTATTAAAGATGATGCTGTTTTGAAATTTAGCTAGAACTAGTGGTGTGCTAGATCTGGCTTGTATTAGCTCATGAGAGCACCTCTTCCCACCTCTATGTTCAGTGATGTTATGCTGGTAGTTTGAAATTGAGCTTG
This sequence comes from Aselliscus stoliczkanus, assembly GCA_033961575.1. Classification (NCBI taxonomy): domain Eukaryota; kingdom Metazoa; phylum Chordata; class Mammalia; order Chiroptera; family Hipposideridae; genus Aselliscus; species Aselliscus stoliczkanus. Next base: position 35,889,153 of record CM066731.1, read on the forward strand.
GTGGGACTATTTACATTATGGAAATCAGCAAACACTAGAAACCAATTTTTTTTTTTCCAGAGACTCTGCTTTTAGCAGACCACTGGCTAACCCTGGCATATTGTTTTAGAAAATCTTCCTTTTTTTCATTTGAACTGTTAGAGAAGAATCTAGGGCATAATTACTTACACAGTTCAGGGATTTATGAGGTACAAAATGTCCTCCCTGACTTTATATCATTTTAGCATTATAATCACCTGTGAAATAGGCAGGGCAAGTCTTAGCATACCCCTGTATAAGGGAGGGGCTGAGATTTAGAGATGCACATGGTGAATGAGTAAAATGGGATCAGAAGCCCATGCTGTTATTTCTTATTCTTGCTAATTCCATAGGAATCAACTAGATTTCCCCAGGAATGTAGTATAGGCACAAAGATGAGGAAAATCCAGTTTGGAAGGAAAGGACAAAAAAGGAAGATAGTAATTTTTTCATCTTCAATTTTATTTTTTCTAAAATAGGCCTACTTGAAAAGTAATATACAAGGTATCAATGTGAGAGCTTGGAAAACAGCACAGTAGTTTTCTTTGAGTACTGGTACTGAAGGTAGTCATGTATTAAAATGTGAAAGGAACCAGTGTGCCGCTGGAAAGAGCATGGGTTTTAGAATCAGATGCCTGGTGCCAGAACAAGCGTTCTCATTTTACCTCTGTGTGAGCATAGGCAACTCACTTAACTTCTGCACACATAAATTTTCCCATCTGTAAAATGGGTTCAGTAGAGACTACTCAGGGCCGTTGTGAGAATTAAATGATATAACTGTGTAAAGCAAGTCTCATTGGAACATGGTGGCTACCCATGAAAAGTTATGACCCCTTTGCTTTTAGATTTTGAGATATTAGTTTTCATGAAGTATAATAAATCATGAACTGCAATTCATACCTACATTTTTCTTAGAACTGGTCAAAATGTCTCTAATCTAAAGCCATAGATATTATAAATGTTCCAAAGAGACTTTTGGGTATCCAAAGCCAGAACCAGCATTATAGGTTAGTAGGGGACTAAGAGTTTGGAGGAGAGTTTTGTGAGAAAAGGCCAGCAGTTTTTAATTTTGCTCTGTCTGTAGTACATTCCATGCTTGCTTTTGAGACCAAAACCAAATCTGGCAGCAGCAGGCAATCATAGAGTTTTCATGTAATTCAATAATTTATCACAAAAAAATCATTTATAAACAATGACTTGTTTTGGAATGATAGCAGCTGTCAGTTTGGAGGCCTTGTTTCTCCCTCAACCTTCCCCCACCCCCCAAGATGGGAGTCTGGCTTCCTCTTTGCTAAATCACGCAGAGTTGCTGGGTTTAGAATCTGAGGCTGAATGCACTTTACAATGTGTTTATGTTTTGGTATGTGAGTTTTTTCATTTTTACTTTGTGGTCATGAAATCTATGTTGCCAGATGCTGAAAGTGCTTCTGAATAGTTCCTCTGCTTGTGGAGAAGAAATAATCAAGTTCAAAGCTGCCATTGCACCTGAAAACACTTGGACCAGAAGAGGTATGAATGTAACCCTCTACCATGACAGATGCACAAATCCTGGTGCTCCCCTGTGTCATCACTTATAATAGATTTGCTACAGCAACAAAGAATCCTGGATTCTTTCCTTTTCTGAAACTCCTTTGCCAGAATTATTTTTATGTCTGAAAGTTGTGATTATGTCTCTTCAGTGTCTTGGGAACTTCAAAGTTTTGAGTTGAAGAGATCAGATTGCCTGCTGGGAATCAAACATTCAGTATTCTATGAAACTGCTTGATACCTTGCACCAGTTTTTCACAACTTTATATCCGTTTCACTAAAAGTCAAAGGTCCCTGACTTCTCTTAAAGCTCCTCAGGCTCTCTTGAGAGCTTGGAAAGCTATTGAATAAATAAAGAGGGGAACTTGCCCAAAAGCTAGAGGTCTACTTCCAGCCATTTTCATTGCCTGTTGTGGCATTTTCACTCACAAGTTAGTCTTTCAAACTTCAATCGAGTTCACTTTCAATGGCTACTTACTAACTGTAGCCAACTACAAGTCCTATGACATTTATTGAGAATTGAATTGTGTCCCCCCAAGCCGAAAATATATATGGAGATCCAAATCCCCAGTACCTATGAATGTGACCTTATTTGGAATTACAGTCTTTGCAAATGTAATTAAGTTAAGATCATTAGGGTGAACCTTAATTCAATATGACTGATGTCCTCATTAAAAAAGGGAAATTTAGACACAAGCACATGGAGAGAGTACCATGTGACAATAAAGGCAGAGTTTAGAGTGATGCAGCTGCAAGAAATGCCAAGGATTATGGCCACCATGAAAAACTAGGAAGAAGTAAACAAAGTTGATTCCTTATAGGTTTCAGAGGGAGCATGACACCTTGATTTCAGACTTTTAGTCTCTAGAATTGTCAGACAATAAATTCTTGTTGTTTTAAGGCACCTCATTTTGGGTACCAAAATCTGTATTAGTTTTGTAGAGCTGTTGTCAACAATGTACCACAAACTGGGTGTTAAGTTTTCCCTGTGACTTATGGAATTTTGCAGATCCCATTCTTCTATCCTTTTAATACAACTTCCCATCGCCACTCCTCTTCCCCCAACATCTTAGAATGCTCTTCCCAACTCTTTGCTGCTGACACAGATTGAGTCATATTACCCTTTCAGGCAGAGGTAGTTGGGCTCTTGAATTCCTGTCCTGACCAAAGCTTTCTGCCCTGTATGTGATTTTATTACTTGTTGGCCCTCTGCCAATGGATAGCAATCATTTAATAGGAAAACTAACTTCTTGGTGGGGTGGCTTCTGTGTGATATTCCTTCCAAGGAAGGGTTAACCTGGACATCTTAAGCATTTCCTTAAGAAGCACAAATGAAGTCTCTCAAACACCACAATGGACCTTGGGGGGTGTCCTTTAAAGTTCAGAGGATCTGATGCTGTGTTTTTATCTCCACTTTATAAAGGAAAAGATAAGTCAAGGAAAAGTCACCTACCCAAGTTCTCTTTCTTGGTAATACTGCTTCAACCATGGCTGTGTTGGGCCAGATTTTGTCTCAAGAGAAGGGAATTTTCTTTGCAGGCAAGAGACTATATGTGGTAAGCAGGCTCTTTTAATGGTTTTTGTGTGTTTGTTTGTTTGTTTGTTTGTTTTGTTAAGAGAATAGATCTTGTATGCTGACAAATGTACACCTTTCCTTCAGAGACATTCAAATAAGTTGCACATTTGTGATGATGTTAAGCCAGCCCCTCTCATCCATTTCCTCTCTCCAAGCTGGAGTGGACTGAGCTACCTTCATTTGGTCTGCCTGGATGCAATGAATGGTCCATGAGAACCACATGGTACAGTGAAGCAAGTGGTAATTTTCCACTTCTGTTTCTCCTTAAATATAAACCTTCAGCTGGTTTTTCCCCTCCTGACATTTTATTCAACTTAATTTCAAATTGCTAGATTGCATTAAGCCATCTGGGGCACTTTAGAATAGAGATAGGGACAGACTGGGTGGCAGAGTGAGAGGGAGAGAAAAGAGCATCTGGAATTCTGGAAGAATGTGGCACATTTGAAACCTGATAAGCTACTGCTGGTATTACCAGACCTCATGGTTTATAACAGCCATGCAACATTTATGGATTAAGACATGTGCATCCTTTACAAAGGCACAACACACTCACCCTTCAGGGCAGATCAGGGACACAGCACTTGGGATTTGAACCTGGGCTGACTGAACCTTGTGCCTTGTCACTGTCTCCTGTCAGAAGCAGGCCCTGGTACAAGTGGCCGGCACCAAGCACCTTGTGTGGGGACACAGTTGGATTGACATCACCAGCAGACCCATTTTAAGTAGCTTCTCAATCTATAGCTAGGATATCCAGGAAGCATGACAAATTAGAATGAATACAGAAGAGACTGAAGAACTCCTGAACTCCTCAGAAGGGTAGTACTATAGGGGGAAGTGGATGGACAAGGTGCTTTCTCATGAATAATAATAGCTACATTAGGTACCATTTATGAAAGTTTCTTATGTATCTGTCATTGTGCTAAGCACTTGACATATATTATCTCATTTAATGCTTACAGCAAACCTATGAGATGTGCTTTGGTTTTAACTCCTTTTTATAGATGAAGGAACTATCTTAGAAAATAGCACAGTTCTGTCACAGAGTTGGCCCTTAATAAATACACAGAGACTACATGATGAGAAGTAAGAAATGTGCTTAAGTTCACATCATTTGTAATTGAGGGAAGTCACATTTGTACTGACTCTGAGTGGTAATTTCAATTATACTAAATGATGTACTCTAAACAGAATTTCAGATTGAAATAGCAAAACTGGAGCTAGGACTTGCTAATGTGAAAGTCAGGAATTCAAGAATACTAGCACTGAAATACTTATTTTCAGCAGAACAGAGGAAGAAGGATTGGAATTTACTGAGGTAGTAGATTAGGGTAATCAGGGTAGGGCTGTGAACAAGGCAGGAAAGTTTCCTCTGATGTAGTTTTAGGGGACAAACTTGAATCCCTTGGATGTGGCTAAGGTGATGGTGACAGGTTCTGGAAACTTACAGGGTATTAACATAAGGAATGAATTAGCTGAGCAAGGGCAACTCTGAACCAAACTGATGCCAAAGGATCAGTGATAACAATCTTGGTCCTTTCTTTTTCAGCTTGGAGGAAACTGCTATGTCTACATGTTAATGAATTGTGCTTCAACTCCAGGTTCTAGTTTAGAACAACAAGGGCAGTCAGGGCAACAGAAGCCTGATTCCAAAGAGCTTATATTACACTGGTCAATCTGAAGATGACCACTTCAGAGTTCGGGAACAGTCGGAAGCAAACATGGCCCTCCAAAGAGCAGCTGCTGCTTGAGTCAATGGAAAAAAATATCATGAGCAGGAAAATGTGAGCCATGTGCCTTTGCCCTGCCCAGTTGCCTTCCCCATCTGAGAAATGGCCTGCTCTTTGAAATCCTAGGAGTGAGGAGTTTGCACGCAGAGGCGAGTGCTTTGAGACATGGGAATGTAGAGTTGGCTACTTCTCCATGAAGGAAGCTTAACTTCAGACAGCTTTTAGAGCGGTTGTTACTTCGTTATGTAACTGTTGCCCAGTGGAAGGAGAATGAACCCAAAGGATCACAATACCTTTCAGATGTGGTCCCCATAGGTCAAACAAAACTTCCTGGATCCTTTATAATAAAAAAGGCAATAGAATGGAGCTTCACACTTAATTGTTTCGTATACATTTATTACATCAATGTATCATCCAAACAGATAAAGGGAATTGACACAGAACTTAAAATGGAAAATACTCAGTATCTCTAGTGGATATTGTTGATTGTCTATTTAGCATCCATTCTTGCCTTCCTTCACAATAATATCCCAGTTTTATTCATATGATTTGGAGGGAAGTTACCTCATTTCCAGTGTCAGAGGTGAGACCCAATTAATCCTGGCCAATCAAAGAAATCAAATACACTTGTCAATGAATGCACTGGAAATAAGCATCTGATCTAATTGTGATCTAAGAGAGGGTTGCTGGAGATTTCAGGGAAAGTTCTTCCTTGTCTTTAAGTGAGCAGGATGGAAGTCCTGCTTCTTTCAAGGGATATGAATAAGGAAGGATGTTCCCTACCTCTTGCTGCTGGCTGCCATCTGACATCAAGGGGGAAGTCAGATTCAGGATAAAGCTAACAGATGGAAGAGGGCAGAGACTCACAGACAAATGGAGCCCTGAATATTTCATGAGCTGAACCTCTCTACCTCTGGATTTCCAGTGAAGTGATTCCCAACTGTTTTCTGCCAACAACATTCATCATGGAGGATGTTTATATCCAGGACACATTCCCAGAGGTGTACCCATTGTGTCTCTATGTGCGATTCCAGAGGTCCTTGAGATAACATGAACACTTTCTCTTTAACTTAAAAAAACATATTGGGGAGTGTGGTGTTTCAAGGTGACGTGATTATAGGGATAACCTCAAGTCTTCTTCTAAGTTTTATTTAAAAGAGAATCACTCACAAATGTCAGTACTTTAATTTCAATAGATTTTAATGGAAATCTTAGTTATTCAGCATCCTGCTACTTCTCAGTTTTCTGGTGATGGATTTAACTGTATCTATCAATCCCGTTTTCTGTTTGAAAATTTCTTTTTAAAGCAAGTTTTTGGTTTGGTAGGGTTTATTTTATTTTATTTTTTTTATTTTTTTGAGGGCAGTGTCACTGGCCCTCACATGTGGGACCGAACCGGGGCCGCTGGCTTCCCAAGCCAGCGCTTAACCACCACGCCACTCGGCCGGCCCTAGGTTTGGTAGGGTTTAGATGTTGATGGTCCTATCTGTCTCATGAGGGACAAGTAGGGGAGAACATTTAGCATTTGACATGGCAACTCTTACCTGGGCTATGGGCCTTAGGTGGCCCGGGTGTTTTTTGCGGTGGACTGACATGATGACAGTATCCAACACAGCTGCAGTGATAATGATTGTGCTCCTCACTTGTCCATGCTGGGAGTGGATCTGCCCTATTGTTATGTGTGCCCTCTCCCTATCCAGGAATAAAGCTGCCTGGGCAGGAGAATGCTGGGAGAACTCTCAAAACTTGAGTTCTTCCTCCTGTGTCTGAGAGCTCTTGCTTCTCATTTTTCTGCTCCTGGTTGACAGGTGGATAAAACCCAGCGCAGTGGAAGTCATAGGAGAAATTCAGTCCAGTCTCACACTGTTGAAGTCAGCCAGTTGGTCTGATTACAGAGAAATGAAGCCCACCCATAGTCTGAATTAATGCCACAAGCCATGTTTAATCACAGCCAGTCAATGCACACACACACTCACAAACACACATACTCTCACTCACACACCATAACAATAACAGCTCAAGTCAGTCCTGTGAATGAGAGGAGATATTTTGCCAAGCCCACAGTGGACTGAAGCACCAGGGGGTTGGGAGTTTGGAACTCTTGCTTCCCCTCCCTCCAACTGTACTCCCTCAACCCCAGGGAGTAGAGCATGTCATCTTTTGGGTAAACAAGACTTCTTGATATTCATGGAAGAAGGGTTCAACATGGCACACCAGTGAAGAACCTGTGGAACATGACAGCCCTGACAAAAGGAGATTTGATGAGTTAAGTGTAAATGAATCAGAAACAGATGGATGAGAGTTTTGTTAAAATACACATGGGTTTTACAATTAAGGGAGGAGAGGAGTTGTGAAGAGAGCTTTGGCAAAAATGTCTTGGGCTCTGCTGGACCCTACCAAACTGTTCAGTGAACCCAGAACACAACCAGGGTCAACCTTTCATCGTTAATGGATAACATACAGCCCATGACCACACACAAGCTATGAAGTAGAAATGATTCTAATAAATATGACCATGCATTAGCAAGATTTTTGGTTTGGGACAAGAATAAAATGGTTCATATTATGTCATGTAATTGCATGATATATATCTCACAAGCCAGCAGTTGACATAATTTGGAATGTGAACAGTATGAAGGTGTTCTCTATAACTCACCCCCTTCCTAAGGTCTAGAAACTTTTCGTCACAGTCTTTCATAGGGTACTAAGAAACTGTGCTTTTGGATTCTAATATGCCTTCCTTTTTTTTTTTTTTTTTTTTTTTTTTGCCACATCTTACTAATTGAAATCTGACAGAAAAATATCCTCAACCACAAATATCTAGAAGAAAATGGAGACTTTTGGACAGATTGAAGTACTTTGAGTTTTATGAGCTCTTAATAAGGTTAATCAAGGCTCTGGAAAGAATTTTGTTTCATGGCGGACTCAACAAAACAATAAGCTGGGACCTTCAGTAATTGGCCAGAGGGGGAGACCTGGGAGCTTGGGGCCCTGATGAACTGCTGGTCAAGTTGGGTGAGGCCACACCACATCTTCTTTCCACCCTGATGCAATCATGGTGGAACTTGGACACTATCTGTTGCTTGGCCTTCATACTGCTGTCAGTTTCTGATCACTCTAAGTCCTAAATAAGCCTCCTTTGAAGTTCTCACAGCTGAGTTTATCCCTCTGTGAATTTGTTTTCTGAGGCTTGTTTTCCTACCTCATTTCTTTATGACAATGTTACATAATCCAGGCTGGAGTGTGCTTGGGTTGGGTGAGGATCAAACAGGAAGGAATCACTCAGCAGGAGTAGCAAAAGAGACAGCGGAGTTGACAAACTAAAGGGGGAGGTTCCATCCAGGTATTAGTGCTAATGTCAGATTCCTCACGTACTGGGAAGAAGGGGAGTGGAATCCCTTTCCCTGATTTATCCTACTTCCTTCCAAAGGGGCTCTGAGCAAATGAGGAAGGTTATACCAGCCAGCAGGTTCTGAGGACTGACTGGGCCTGAAACCCTCCCTTCTAACGACAGGGCTTCTCTGGGGTGAGTAGGCTTTACCTCTGCCTGGGCAGGTGCCACTGTCATGGGTGTCTCCACAGAGGACCAGGAGGAGTGGAACTTTATCTTCAGTGTCTCCCATCCCCTTTCTCTCCCCCCACCAAACTTCTTCCATGATATTTTTCTTTTCCCGACATCCTAGGAATTTTCTCAAACTCTCAGAAGAAGAGATTATAAACTGTTCAGGGGTGGGGACTGTATTTAATCTAGTTTCGTAACCTCAGTTCCAGCATAATGCCTAGACCATAATGGACCCACCACAAACGTTGGGAAACTTCTAAGACTACTGATTTCTCAGCACTTGCAACTCGGTGCATCGCTGTGTTGGGGATATGAAAGGTTATGACCTGATGGCCTTTCTCAGTCCATTAACATTTTTCTTCTTTCCTCCTCCTCCTTCAGCTGTGTGAGTTCACATACTCCCATTCCTGTATGTTAGCAGGTCACCTCTCAACAGCATTCAATAAGACACTTATTCTTCATACTCTTACCCCCAGTAATGTGCTGAACTTGAAGCATCAGAGTTTAACTATACCATGGCCCATTCCTTCTATTCTGGTAAAGAAAAAAAATATCTACAGATGCAAGAAAGAAGTGTCTTCGTGCTTTCTGTCTGTCTCATTGTGGCAGCCAAGATTGAATGGGGGAGTACAGGGAAAAAAAAGAAAGAAAAAGAAAAAAATATCCAATAATTTCCTGCTAATATGGCCTAGTGCTAATGGATTACTAATCTATGTCTCCAGATAACATATTTCCATTAGAGATAATGCCCCAAGTCAAGGAATTGCTCTAGTGTATTAGACTGAGGTCTGCAGGGTGAGCTTTCTAGTGCCTTTCATTCAGTAAGGAAGTGGTATGTGGCATCCAAAGGCATGGCCTTTTGGTCAGGTAGATCTGTGGCAGGTTCCTGGTTCTCAAACTTACTAGCTATGGAAAAGTAAAGCAGGCAATTTATATAATGTATCAGAGTCCGTGGGATATGAACACTCATCCTTAGGGGTCATTGCAAGGATTAAATGAAATGATGCATGTAAATTTAGCACAGTGCCAGGCACACAGCAGACACACAATAAGCCCAAGTTCCTTTCTTTTTCTTTCAGTTATTAATTTGCTGCCACAATGAACTATTACTAAAAGTCTTTTGTTGCCTGGCATTACAGGTGATTGCATTACAAAGGTGCTGCCTGCCTCTCTGGTAGGAACAGTTTTGCATTGGTGTTAGAGACCTGGGGCTTTCTACATCTCAAACAGGCCCCACCTTACCTGAGTAATCTCTTGCCAATCAGATGCTCTTTGACTGCTGAGGGTGGCCATGCTCCAGCGAGTTCTTAAAGATGCAGGCATTTCTGTGATTAGTCCTTCTGCTATCATGGGTGTTACTGGCACTCCTGAACAGGCTTTGAGAGCTGCCTCTCTTCCTGAGAGCTGGCTATGCTTTTTCACAGCTGAGGGTCCAGCTTCCAAGGGGGAGGGAACTTCCTTTTCCCAAGAGACCAAGCTCCCCAGTTACCATCTCTGCACCCCCAGGCGCTAGCCTCAGGAGAAAGGTCGGTGGGTCCCAGCTGAGGTGGGTGGAGCAGGCTGGAAGCTGGACTCAGAGCTTGTCCCCTGGAGTGTGGATCTCCGCTGACCAGCTCGCTGCCGCGCTAATAAATATCCAACCCTTCAACAGGAAAATAAATTATCCCCCCACCGCTAGGCAAAACAGTCGTGATAAATTGTCGTTTTTGCCAACAGTGTTTAAAGTAGAATCAGTAAAGTGTGAGTAATGACGGCTGAGTCAAAAGTCTTGTATTAAACATGATGGTCTGACGAGGGTGGGGGCAGCGTTCAGAGAAAAGCAAATGCAAGTTTAACTAAAACAACTCTTGTTCATGGTGGGAAAAAAAGGACTTGGGATGTACTATCCTATTTGTTTTTTCTGTAGGAGCAGCTCTCAGGGTGTCCCGGGCATAAAGTCAAGATCTCCATTTACCAGAGATGTTTAGAAAACATGCTCTTAAAAGTGGGAACTACCACGTTTTTGACTGAACAACAGAAATATGGTTGAATTCTTTCAGTATGAGGAGTCCTGAGAGAGCTGGTTATATGGTATGGCTACAGTTCTCAAAGGGGATGTCTGGGAAAGATTTCTTGGGTGAGGGAAATCTAGAGGATTTTTGCTTTAAAAAAAAATGCAGTTGTTGGTTACTTATGTGACTCTGTTTTCAATATTTACATATTCTATTGTATAATGTACAGTCAAACCTCACTAATTCCAACTAGAATTAGGGAAGAACGGAATGATGGGAAGTTGAGGGTGATGTATTAAATGGATTGACTTTAAAGTTCTAGAACCATGAAGATAACAATGATAACATTTATTGACAACTCACCATACTCTAGGCCCTCTGTGGAGAATTTTACATGAATTAAACATTAAGTAACTTTCCTAGGGTCCCATAGGTGGCAACTGGTGTGTAGCCAGGATTCAAACTCTGGTCTTCCTGTTCACAAATCTGCATCCTTAACCACTGTGCATATGGTCAATCTATAAATTATGTTTTGTTATGCTCTGTCACATAGGATTACTCAAAATAAATGTGTCAAATGGGCATCATATCAGTTCATGTATAAAATGATAGAAATTTCATTAATAATATAATAATTGTCACAGTAACTGTTGATCAGGAAATGTGCAAATAGCTAAGGTGTTAGATGCTTAAAAATGATTTATTTATTTATTTTTATTTTGTTTTTTAAATTATTTGTTTATTTTTGTCAGTTACAGTTGATATTCAATATTTTTTATTAGTTTCAGGTGTACAGCATAATGGTTAGACATTTGTATACACTTTATGCAGTGATCCCCCGATTAGTACCCACCTGGCACTATACATAGTTGTTGCAGCATTATTGACTATATTCTCTATGCTGCACTTGACCTTCCTGTTACTGTTTTGTAACTACCAACTGTATTTATAATACCTTCATCTTTTCACCCAGCTCCCCAACCCCCCTCCCCTCTGGCAAACTTCGGTTTGTTTTCTGTATCTATGAATCTGTTTCTATTTTGTTTGTTCATTTATTTGTTCTTTATATTCCACATGTAAGTGAGATCAAATGGTATTTGTCTTTCTCAGTCTGACTTATTTCACTAAGCATAATACCCTCTAGGTCCATCCATGTTGTTTCAAATGGTAAGATTTCATTCTTTTTTTGTAACAGGGTAATATTCCAGTGTATATATGTACCACTTCTTTATCCAATCATCTATCGATGGGCATTTGGGTTGCTTCCATGTCTTGGTTATTGTAAATAGTGCTGCAATGAACATAGGCATGCATATATCTTTTCAAGTTACTGTTTTGGATTTCTTTGGATAAATACCCAGAAGTGGAATTGCTGGGTCATAAGGTAGTACTCTTTTTAATTTTTTGAGGAAACTCCAAACCATTTTCCATAGTGGCTGCACCAATTTGCAATCCCACCAACCATGTACAAGTGTTCCCTTTGCTCCTCATTCTCACCAACACTTTTTGTTTGTTGATTTAATGATGAGAGCCATTCTGACAGGTGTGAGGTGATAGCTCATTGTGGTTTTAATTTGTACTTCTCTGATGATTAGTGATGTTGATAGGTTTTTTCTATATCTATTGGCCATGTGTATGTCCTCTTTGGAGAAATGTATATTCAGATCCTCTGCCCTTTTTAAAATTGGATTATTTGTTTTTTGGTGTTGAGTTGCATGATTTCTTTATAAATTTTGGATATTAACCCCTTATCTGATGTACTACTGGGAATATTGTCTCATACTCAGTATGCTGTCTTTTCATGTTGTTGGCTATTTCCCTTGCTGTGCAAAAACTTTTAAGTTTGATGAGTCCCATTTGTTCATTTTCTTCTTTCTTTCCCTTACCCAAAGCGATATATCAGAAAAAAATATTACTAGAAGCAATGTCAGAGAATTTATTGCCTGCATTTTCTTCTAGGAATTATATGGTTTCAGGTCTTACATTTCTTTAACCCATTTTGAGTTTATTCTTGTATATGGTGTAAGAAAGTGGTCCAGTTTCTCTCTCTTTTTTTTTTTAATGTGACTTTCCAATTTTCCCAGCACCATTTATTGAATGGACTATCTTTATATTCTTGCCTCCTTTGTCATAGATTAAATGACCATATAGGTGTGAGCTTATTTCTGGGCTCTCTATGATCCATTGATTTATGTGTCTGTTTTTATGCCAGTACCATGATGTTTTGATTGCTATGGCCTTGTAGTATAGTTTGATATCAGGTAGTGTGATACCTCCAATTTTGTTATTCTTTCTCAAGATTGTGGTGGCTATTTGGAGACTTTTGTGGTTCCATATAAATTTTAAGATTATTTGTTCTGGTACTGAGAAAAATGCCATTGGTATTTTGATAAGGATTGCAAAAAATCTATAGAGTTTTAGTAGTATAGAAATTTTAACTATATTAATCCTTGCTATCCATGAGCATGGTATATGCTTCCATTTATTGATATCTTCTTCAGCTTCTTTCTTTAATGTCTTCTAGTTTTCCAAGTACAAGCCTTTTACCTCTTTGGTTAAATTTATTCCTAGGTATTTTATTTAATTTATTTTTGATGCAGTTGTAAATGGGATTGTTTTCTTAATTTTTCTTTCTGACAGTTCATTGTTTGTGTATAAAAATACAACCAATTTCTGAATGTTAATTTTTTATCCTGCTACTTTACTGAATTGATTTATCAGTTCTAATAGTTTTTTAGTGGAAGCTTTTGGGTTCTCTCTATATAGTATCAGGTCATTTGCAAATAACAACAGTTTCACTTCTTCCTTTCTAACTTGGATGTCATTTGTTTATTTTTCTTGTCTGATTGCTGTGGCTAGGATTTCCAATACAATATTGAATAAAAGTGTGAAAGTGGACATCCTTGTCTTGTTCCTGATCTTAAGGAAAATGCTTTCAGCTTTCCCTGTGGAGTATGTTAGCTGTGGATTTGTCATATATTGCCTCTATTCCCACTTTATTACTATTTGGAAGTACTGAAAAGACTGTGAAAAAGTTAGATAAAACGACCTGAACTTTTTGCTAACAATTCATGGCTCTTGTATCACAACAATGCACCAGCTCACACAACACTGTCTGTGAGGGAATTTTTAGCCAGTAAACAAATAACTGTATTGGAACACCCTCTCTACTCACTTGATCTGGCCCCCGATGACTTCCTTCTTTACCTGAAGATAAAGGAAATATTGAAAGGAAGACATTTTGATGCCATTCTGGACATCAAGGGTAATATGACGACAGTTCTGACGGCCACTCCAGAAAAAGAGCTCCAAAATTACTTTGAAGGGTGGACTTGGTGCTGACATTGGTGCATAGCTTCCTAAGGGGAGTACTTCGAACGTGACCATAGTGATATTCAGCAATGAGGTATGTAGCACTTTTTCTAGGATGAGTTCTCAAAGTTAATTGTCTGACATCATATCTCTTTCTTTCCTCATTTTGGTTGCCTGTTTGTGTTTGTTTATATATATCAGGTAGATCTGCTATGTCTGCAAGTTTTGCCTGGTGGCTTTATGTAGTACATGCCCTGTGAGTCCCAGGTTATCTGCATTGGGTGCTTCAGGAGTGCCCCTTGTGTGGGTTGTGTGTGCCCCCCTGTTATAGTTGAGCATTAATTGTTATTGGCATGTCAGTGGGTGGGGCTGATCTTCAGGCTGACTGCCTGTGGGCTTTGACCATGTCCACAGTTTACAGGCTGATGTCTGGAGGCAGAAAGGCTTACCCCATGGAGCAGTATTCATTATATTGGGCTCCTGTGATTGCTGAGACCGCCCTTTGTGTGTAATGCTCGTGGGGCTAGTTGGGTGGTGTTCTGATGTGTTCTACAGTGAACTTCTAAGTTTGTTAGTTCTGAGGCCTCTTGGGATAGGTTCTGGTGTAGGCTCAGGTCAGCTCCTGCCTGTGACCAGCCTGGGACTACCTAGCAGGAGCTACAAAGAGATCCACAGTTGTTCACCCCCTCTGCTGAACCTAGCGGAGAATGGGAGAGGACACACTGTGAAATGAGGATGGCTGCCACCAGTACCAGGCTTGAAGTAGGTAAGTCAAAAGCCTAGAGCACCCTGGGGCCAGTTTCCACCTGCAATCTCCCATAAGGCTCAGCTGCTGATAGAGCTTTATGAGGTATTCAAATTGGCTGAATGACAAGGGTGAAATGAGTGATATTCACCATGTGAACATAGATTCTGGTTTAGTGCCAGAGCTGAGCCTGGAGCTACTCAGCAAATGTCTCAGAGCACACTGAGACAAACTGTTGCCCTCTTGGGGCCTGAGAATCCCTGAGAGTTGTCCATAAAAGAGTGCAATATGGTTATGCCTGGCTGCTAGCCAAAAAAGAGCCTCCCGAGTTTTGGGACTTGGGTGGGGCAGGGTCCCAGGTGGTCACCAAGGTGGAGAAAGTGGAATTCATCAGGCCAATGCAGATTCAGTTTTGGCTGTGTGGGGGAGGGCTCAACACAGGAATGCTGGATCCCACCTGTTGGCTGCATGGGAGAAAGTTTCTACACAGGGAAAATATCAACTGTCCCTTTAGCCCTTGCCCTGCAGCCACACAACAAAATCTCTTCCTGTATGTTTCTGACTCCTTCTGTGTCACCATCCCTCTGCTGCAGCCCAGGTGAGTACCTGTGAGTGAGTCTGTACATAGGACCGTTAAGAAGATATCTGGGTTTCCCAAAGCCTTCTGTACCACTTGGCGGGTTGGATTCCCCACTTTTTTTTTTTTTTTTTGAAGGCAGTGTCACTGGCCCTCATATGTGGGACCCGAACCGGGGCCACTGGCTTCCCAGGCCAGCACTTAACCACCGCGCCGCTCGGCCGGCCCGGATTCCTCACTTTTATACAGCCAGTTGTTGTGGGGGCTCCTCTTCCTGGCACTGGTACTGTGGACTGGGGACCCCTTTGTGTAGCTAGGGGTTCCCCCTCACTCCTTTGGGGGAATCTCCATGGCTGAGATATACCTCCAGATGCTCAACTGCCACATGAAGGTGTGGGTCCATGCATTTCACATTTCCACCCCTCCTACCAGTCTCAACGTGTGTTTTTCCCTGTATCCTTAGGTATAGGGCTAATAGTCAGCTAGATTTCAGATGGTTCTCCATTGATTGTCCTATAATTTAGTTGTAATTTAATGTGGTCATAGAAGGTGGCAAGCACAGTATTTATCTACTGTGCCATCTTGGATTCCCCTTACCTATAATCTCCCCGAATGGTTTATTTTCAAGAATACAATGCCCTGTACTCTTTAATGTTGTAGATATTATTAATTTTAGTGTGTTAAGAATTTGAGGCAGCTTAGCAGAGATTTAGAATACAAAAGTGCATGCATCCCTCTTCTGAGCTAACATCAGTTCTTCTCCTTTGATACTCCTCCTTAACTTTCTCAAGAGGGACTTGACTCAATAGATCATCTCCTGTCTCTGTTTCATCTTTGCCTTTTCTCTCTGTGGTGGTCAACTGTTACTGTTTTGTCTGTCCGACATCCCTTCATTTGAGGAACTGTTTTTCTCACTCCATATAAATTAGGTATAGGTGCCAATCAAAAGGTGTCTTTTCTGCCACAGGCATGGGCAAATGATACAAGGTGGCTAACCAGAACAACTTGTATCTATAGACACTGTGATAATCCCCAAGTGACCATAAACCCCAAGCATTATCAGAGTCTTTTTTGACAGGGATTTTTTTTAAGTGCTGGGGTGTGTGTGGGGGCGGGGGGAGAGAGAGAAAAGGGGAACTATTTTATTTATTTATTATTATTATTGTTATCAATTTGTTAGCTGAGCCATCCTGCCACCTGTTGGCAGATCAGTGGCAGCTCAGCTTGGGCTGGACATCGAACTGCTGTTGCTCAGAGCTCAGCTCTCATTCTTGAGCGAGCTCTTAACCAACTGAGCCACTCAGCCAGCCCTAGGGGAACCATTTTTAGATATGTGAGTTCTAATCTTGTAAAACTCAGACTGTTTATAGCATGAATAGATTCTAATAATGAAGCCAATGCAGAGGAGAGAAATCAGGGCTGGGGGATGGAGAGAGGGAGCCTTGAAAACCATTTTGAACAGTACTCCCTAAGCCTGACATTCAATGGGCAATTCATTTCTAATGTCCATCAGTGATAATTCAATTAGCTCTTATGCCAGATTACTAATCCTGAATACGAATGGAATTTCCACAGACTTAATACCAAAGAGGTCATATTTCCAAACCTAAATTCCTTCCATTTTCCTGAGGTTCTGTGCAATTTACCCCAATGTCAATTTCTGTATAAGTCCATGTTCCTGGTTCCAAGAACTTTAGCAGGGATAAATTTATTGTTCTGATTCTTCGTTGCTAAATTTAGCAGAGAAACCATCCTTTTAATAGTTTACAGAATTGATTGAAAGCTAAAACAACAAATTAAACAATAAACAAGGATCAATGGAAACTTGGCAACAGAGATGATCCTCTAATTATCCTTGCATTATTATGTTACTACAGTCAGAATCAAAGTCCTGAAGGGTAACATACTCTTGCCACAGTCTAAGTCACAGGTCTACTCCTATTTCTGTTAAGCAGTATTGTGTTTAGGTTCACGAGAGATAGTGGTATATAATTTTCTTGTAATCTCTAGTTTTTGCTATCAGGGTAATTCTAGCCTCATAAAATGAATCAGGAAATGTTCTATCCTTTTCTATTTTTTGAAAGAGTTCATGTATAATTGGCATTACTTCTTCTAAATATTTGGAAGAATTTGCCAGTGAAGCTATCTGGGCTTGGGCTTTTGTTTTTGGGAAGGCTTTTAATAAACAAATCCAGTCATTTAATCAGAGAGAGGACCATTTAGATTTCTTCTTTTAGTTTTGATAATCAGTGTCTTTCAAGAAATTTGTCTAGTTAATATTTATTATCCTTTGAATGTCTGTATGATCTCTAGTGATGCTCTCTTTTCGCTGTTCAAACTGTGCAAAGGTGTATCAATTTTTAAGTTTCTCAAAGAACAAGTTTTTGGTTTCATTGATATATCTCTATTGTTTTTCTGTTTTCTATTTCATTAATTTCTATTCTGATCTTTATTTTGCTTACTTTGGGTTTAATTCACCTTTCTTCTACTTTCATAAGGCAGAAGTTTAGATAATTGATTGTCTTTTGGTACAAGCATTTAATGTTATGAGGTTTTATCCAGGACTGCTTCCATCCATCTAAAAAATTTTGGTATGTTTTTATTTTTACCTATTTCAAAATAATTTTCTCTTGTGGTTTCTTCTTTAACTCCTCTATTATTTACAAGACATGGAAACAACGGAAATGCCCATAGGTAGATGACTGGTTTAAGAAACTGTGGTCCATTTATACAATGGAGTATTACTGGGCCATAAAGAAGAATGAAATCTTACCATTTGCAATGATATGGATGGACTTAAAGAACATTATGCTAAGTGAAATAAGTCAGATGAAGAAAGACAAATACCATATGATCTCATTTATATGTGGAATCTAAAGAATACAATAAATGAGCAAGCTAATCAGAAACAGTTTCAGGGATATAGAGAAAAAAACCTAAGGATTGCTAGATGGGAGGGGGTGGGGATGAGGGAGAAGGTGAGGGGATAAGAAAGCACAAATTGGCAACCACAAGATTGCCATGGCAATATGAAAGACAGTTTGGGGAATATAATCAATAATGTAAAGATTTTGTAGGGTATCTGTTGGACACTTGTCTTATTAGGGAGACCACTTCATGGGTGGTGTAGATACCTGACCACTACAGTGTATACCTGAAGCAGCTGAAGCTGAATAATACTGTCAGCTGTAATTTAATATATATATATATTTAAATATTAATATATAGAAATATTATATATATATGACACAGGATGTGGAGTACAGCATAGGGAATAGAGTCAATGGAATTGTAACAGCTACAGCTATATATGATGTCAGAGTGGTAGTAGATTAGGGGAAGGGAGTTATCACTTTGTAAGGGGTATAAATGTTTAACTATTACATTGTTTTGTACACCTGAAACTAATAAAAAAAGGAAGTATGTTATTAATTAATTAAGTTTAGAGAAAACATTCTGTTATCAATTTCTAGTTTTATTCCTGTGTGGTCAGAGAAAATGTATTATATAATCTCAATTATTTTAAATTTGTCAAAAATTTTTTTTGTAGTTTAGAATATGATCTAATTTAGTGAATGTTCCTTGTGCACTAAAAGCATTTGTGTGAAGCTGTTATTGGGTGAAGTGATATATAAATATTAATTCAGTTGAGTTGGTTGATAATATTTTAATCTCTTATATGTGCTTACTAATTTTCTGTCTATTTGTTTTAGCAGTACTGGGAGAGGATTGTTGAAATTTCCAGCTGTAATTAGGGATTTTTCTATTTATCCTTTAAGTTCTATTAGTCTTTACTTCATATCTCTGCTTTATTACCAGGTATAGACATTTATAATTGTTATGTAATTGTGTTTGTTTTTTTTTTGAGGGCAGCGTCACTGGCCCTCACATGTGGGACCAAACCGGGGCGCTGGCTTCCCAAGCCAGCGCTTAACCGCCATGCCACTCGGCCAGCCCTTTTATGTAGTTTTGATATCTCTCATTACAAAATGATCTTTATCCACTGTAATTTGTTTACTTTACTTTTATTTTTTAAAGATTTTTATTAAAATATAGCTAACATACAATATTATATTAGTTTTAGGTGTACACAATAGTTATTCAATACTTATTTACCTAAAGAAGTGATCACCATAAGTCCAGAAACAATCTGACTTTGTACAATGCTATCATATTATTGACTATATTCCCTATGCTGTACATCACATCCCCATGATTTATTTGTTTTCTACCTGGAAATTTGAACCTCTTATTCCCCTTCACCTTTCCACTTCTTTTTAATTTTTTTCAATTACAGTTCAATATTATTTTATATTCATTGCAAGTGTACAGCATAGTGGTTAGACATTTATATAATTTAAGAAGTGATCTCCCTGACTAGTCGAGTACCCAACCTAGCACTATACATAGTTATTACCATATTATTGACTATATTCCCTATGTTTTACTTTACATCCCCCAGACTATTCTTGTAGCTACTGATTTGTACTTGTTAATGCTTTCACATTTTTTACCCTGTCCCCCAACTCCTCTCCCATCTATCACCCCAATAAATCTAGTACCCATCTGACACCATATATAGTTATTACAATACTATTGACGATATTCCTTATGCTATACCCTACATCCCCATGACTACTTTGTAACAACCAATTTGTACTTCTTAATCCCTTCCTCTTTTTCCCCATTCCTAACACTCCTCTCATGTGGCAACCATCAAAATGTTCTCAGTATCTATGAGTTTGTTTCTGTTTTGTTTGTTCTTTAGATTCCACATATAAGTGAAATCACATTGCATCTGTCTTTTGCTGTCTGACATACTTCATTCAGCACAATACTCTTCAGATCCACTGATGCCATCACAGATGATGAGAACCCATTTCTTTCCATGGCTGAGGAATAATCTACTGTATACGTATACCACCAACTCTTTATCCATTCATCCACCAGGCTGCCTCCACATCTTGGCCATTGTAAACAATGCTGTAAGAATATATGGATACACATAGCCCCTGGAAGTAGTGTTTTGGGTTCCTTTGGATAATCACCCATAAGCGGGATTACTAGGTCCTTTGTCACTTGTTATAGCCTTTGCTTGAATGCCTATTTTTTTCTGGTATAAGTATTGCTACCACAGCGTTTTTGTTTTGTTTTGTTTTTTTCATTTCCATTTTCATGAAATATCTTTTCCCCATCCCTTTACTTTCAACCTCTGTGTGTCTTTTCATCTAAAGTGAGTCACTTGTAGGCTGCATATGTAAAGGTCTTGTTTTCTTATCCACTTAGCCACCCTATCTTTTGATTGGAGCATTTAATTCATTTACATTTAAAGTAATTGTTGATAGATATGTAGCTATTTCCATTTTATTATTCGTATTTTTAATTTTATTATTACTATTAATAATTTATTTTTGTCTTAATGAAGTCCCTCTAACATTACTTGTAATACTGGTTTGGTGGTGAGGAACTCCTTTAGCTTTTCCTTGTCTGAAAAGCTTTTTATCTGTCCTTCGATTCTAAATGATAGCTTTGCTGGGTAGAGTAATCTTGGTGGTAGTTCCATTCTTTTCTTCACTTTGAATATTTTCTGCCAATCTCTTCTGGCCTGAAAAGTTCTGTTGAGAAATCAGCCCATATGGGAGCTCTCTTGTAGATAACTAACTTCTTTTCTCTTGCTGCTTTTCAGGTTCTGTCTTTGTCTTTAACATTTGCATTTTAATTATGATGTGTCTTGGTGTGGGCCTGTTTGGGTTCATCTTGTTTGGGACTCTGCATTTCCTGGGCTTGTACAGAGGATGCCAAAAAATGTATACACATTTTAAGAAAGGAAAACTGTATTAAAATTATAATACTCAATATATATCAATAACCAAAGATGAATACAAGTCACGTTTGACTTCTGCAATTACAAGAGGTATTCAAAGTTAGCATCAGTGTCCCGACACTTCTGAATACAGCGAATTACTGCTTGAGCAATGTTGACCAAAGTGTCCACATGTATACATTTTTTGACACCCTTGGTATATGTATTTCCTTTGCCAGGCTAAGGAAGTTTTCAGTCATGATTTCTTTAAATAGGTTTTCAATTCTGTTTCAATTTGCTCTCTTCTCCTTCTGGTACCTCTATGATGTGAATGTTGGTACCCTTGCAGTTGTCCAGGAAACTCCTTAAACTATTCTCATTTTTTTAATTCTGTTTTCTTTTTGCTCTTCTGATTGGGTGTTTTCAGCTACGTTATCTTCTACATTGATGATTCAGTCCTTTGCTTCATCTATTCTATTGTTGATTACATCAAATGTATTCTTCATTTCAGTTATTGTATTCTTCATTTCTGACTGGTTCTTTTTTTATGTTTTTGGTCTAATTTTCATGTTTCCTACCTCTTTGTTAAAGTTCTGGGATCATTGAGCATCCCTTTAACCAGTGTTTTGAACTCTGCATCTTGTAGATTGCTTGTGTCCATTTTGTTTAGTTCTTTTTCTGGAGATTTGCTCTGGTTTTTATTTTATTTTTTTTAATTTTTAAAAATTTTTTTTGTTTTTTTTGTTGGGGGGGGAGAATGTTTCTTGGTCTCCCCATTTTGGCTGCCTCCCTGTGTTTTTTTTTCCACATAGGGGTGCTACACCTCCTGGTCTTAGTAGAGTGACCTTATGTAGTAGGTGTCCTGTGGGACCCACTGGTGCAGTCTCCCTGGTCACCAGATCTGGGTGCTACAGGTGTGTCCCTCGTGTGTGTTGTGTGTGTCCTCTTATTGCAAATGATACTTGATTGCTGTTTTGCACATCAATGGGAGGGATTGACCCTCACACTGATTGGTTGTGAGGACTGGCTGTGACTACTGTGGAGGAGCTGTTGTGCAGGGGCTGACCTTACAGAGAAAGATTTGCTTTATTGGGGCTCTGGTGCCTGCCTGCCCAGTATGCTCTTTGGCTGTGTCATCCTTGGAGGTGGCCAGGTGATGCTCCAGCTCAGTCTGAAGCTGGCACTGGGACTGCCAGCCCTGGGGCTTTCTGATATACCAGCTGCAGACCAATTTCAGGCACAACCTGTGTCCTACCCAGGGCCACCTTGCATGAGCCACAAAACAACCCAGAGATTGCTGCCACCCGTGCTGTGCTTGAAGGTGCCTTGAGAGGCCAAGCCACAAAATAAGGCATGCTGACTCTATTGCCAGGCTTAGAGCCACTCAGCCAGAGGTACAGGACATGCTGAAGCCAGGTGCTGCTTGTTTTGGTTTTGTGGACTTTTGAGAGATTTTAGGAATGTGTGAAGGTTGAGCCAACGTATGCCACTTGTACAGAAAAAGCTTGCATGTGTCTGAAGTTGGATGGGTTGTGGTCTCAGGAAATCACTACAGCAGGCCAGACAATAGGTGATAGGCAGTTTGATGGAGACTCAGATATGGCAGCTCCATACAGGGAGGTGAGAGGGATCATCAAATAAATAGTGGCCTCCTTCAGCTCCTCTGTCCAAAAGAAAGTTGCCCCTCTAGCCCTCAATCTGTAGCCAGACAACCCAGTTCCTCCTTTTATATCCCTGGGAACTTTCAAGCTGCTGCCCCAGTGCTGGAACTCAGAGCAAGTGAGTCCATCAGTGAGTAAGTCCATGCACAGTCCCTTTAAGAGGAGAGCATTGGAGTGCAGCCACGCTCTGTCTCTCTCAGTCACTTTTTTCTCCTGTTTTTTTTTTTTTTTTTTTCAGCCAGAAATTAAGGGTACTCCTATTCCTGGCACTGAAATTCTGGGCTTGGGAGGGGCTGGGACCCCTTGCTTTTCAGGGAGGGACTTCCACAGCCAGGATATCTCTCACAATTTTTAATGGTCACATGCAGATGTGGAATCAGCCTCTTTCATTACTTTGCCCCTCCCACCAGAAGCCTTGAGGTTCCTTCTTCTGTTTATCTGTAGATGTAGGGCTTTGGTTCAGCTAGACTTCAGGTGATTCCAAGTGATGGTTGTTCTGTAGTTTAATTGTAATTTTGATGTGGTTGTGAGAGGAGGTAAGCACAGGGTTTACCTACCTTGTTATCTTAACTGAAATCCTCCATATATTTCTTGTCTGAAAGTCTACAGTGTCTGATATTAATATAGCCACTCTAGCTTAGTATTTGATATCTCATCTTTCACCCTTTTAGCTTTTGGTCTGTGTGTGTGTGTGTGTGTGTGTGTGTGTGTGTGTGTAAAGGAAATAAAACTATCTCTCTTTTCAGGTGACATGATCTTGAATATAGTCCACCGGAAAAAAAAAATACCATCAGCACTAATAAGAAAATACAAAAAGGTAGGAGGATACAATGCCATTAATTATGGTATCAAAAAAATAAAATGCTTAGGAAAAACTTTAACAAACTAAATACATGACTTGTATGTTGAAAACTACAAAACTATGCTGAGAAAATTTGAGAAAGACTTAAATAAATGGAGACAGTCTATATTTATGGAATAGAAAACAGTACCTATATGGCAATTATTCCCACAGTGATCTACATATTAAACACAATCCCTATTAAAATCCCAGCAGACTCCTTTGAGGAAACTTAAAAATTGATCCAAAATTTTATATGGGAATGCAAAGGACCTAGAATTGCCAAATAGTTTTGAAAGAAGAGCACAGGTGGAGGACTTACGCTAACTCCAAAACCCATTATAAACCTACAGTAATGAAAACAGTGCGGCAATATATAGGTCAATGAAACAGAGAAGAATCCAGAACTAAACTCTTAACTTTATAGTCAATTAATTTTTTTTACAAAGGTTCAAAGGCATTAAAATGGGAAAAAGGGGACATTCACAGGCAAAAAAGAACCTATATGCTTTTTCACACCATACACAAAAATTAACCCAAAA
Organism: Aselliscus stoliczkanus; assembly: GCA_033961575.1. NCBI lineage: Eukaryota > Metazoa > Chordata > Mammalia > Chiroptera > Hipposideridae > Aselliscus > Aselliscus stoliczkanus. The sequence continues at coordinate 35,913,035 of CM066731.1, forward strand.
TGGACCACAGGCCTTTTTACTTTTAATCTATCTGACAATCTATGCCTTTGAAACAGGCTAATCAGACCATTTACATTTAATATAATTATTGATATGGTTAGGTATAGATTTACCAACCTTCTCTTTTCTATTAATTCCTCTTGTTCTTTGCCTGTAGTTTCTGAAAGAGATTATAGAAAATCAGTATGATTTCTTCCTTAAGTGTTTGGTGTAATTCACCAGTGAACCCATGTAGGCTTGGTGCTTTTTGTTTTGAAATGTTATTAATTATTGATTCAATTTCTTTCAAAGATATAGACCTGTTCATATTATTTATTTGTCTTTGAGTTTTTGTGGATTGTGTCTTTTAAGGAACTGGTCTATTGCATCTAGATTTTCAAATTTGTGAGTACACAGTTGTTCATAATAGTCCCTTATTATCTTTTTAATTTCCATGGGTTGAATAATGACCCCTTTTCCATTTATGATATTACTAATTTGTATTTGCATTTTATTTTCCTTAGTTAATCTGGTTAGAGGTTTATAGATTTTATTGATCTTTTCAAAGGACCAGATTTTGATTTCAATGATCTTTATTGATTTCTTATTTTCAGTTTCATTGATTTCTGCTCTAATTGTTGTTATTTCTTTTGCTCTGCTTTCTTTGGGTTTAATTTGATTTTAATTTTCTATTAATAGTTTCATAAAGTGGAAACTTAGATTACTGATTTTAGATCTTTCTTCTTTCCTAATGTATGCACTTAATGCTATAAATTTCCCTCTAGGCACCACTTTTATTATATCCCACAAGTTCTGATAAGATGTATTTTCATTTTTATTTAGTTAAAAATAGTGCAAAGGAGTGATATTAACTTTTCAGAATTTGTCTCGAAATTTGCTCCTTTACCAAAATTATTTTATGACTGCTAGAGGGTTTTCACATGATTTTTTTTTTTGGATCCATAACCATGGATCCATGAGCCAATTTCTGTAATAAATATCCTCTTTATAGCTATATCTATTATCTATCTATCTATGTCTGAATTCTCTATCTATCTATCTATCTATCTATCTATCTATCTATCTATCATCATTCTATCCTATTTGTTCTATTTTTCTGGAGAAACCTCACTAATACATGTATAAAATCATGACATATTCAACTTTTAAACTTGTCTCTCACTTTCTAATATGCATTTATTTTATTTGTCCTAACATTTTGCATTAGTAAAAATATCCAATATAATATTAAAATAAATATGATAGTGATTGGATTCTTTGCTTTGTTCTTGTATTTGAATAAACCATTGAGAAGAAATATGGCCAATTTCGGCATTTGCTAGACAAGTGAATTTTCTTTGAAACACTTTGTTTTTGGTTAATTTATTACATTGTTAAATAATGAGTTATAATTACATTTCTGCAATAATAAGTAGCTGGTTGTGATGTTCTTTTCTTTTAAATTTTTGCTAAGTTATATTTGACAGGTAAAATATTACTTAAAATTTAGATTTTATATTTGTATGAAAATTAAAATCTGTAAGTACAACATGGTTTTTGTTAATTTTCTTATTCTTTTTAAATTAAAGTTTATTGGGGTGACAATTGTTAGGAACGTTACATAGATTTCAGGTGTACAATTCTGTAATACATCAGACCACACTACAGCACTAACTGATTAGCCCCACAAGCAGCACAACCAAAGAGGGGTCTCAACAGGCACAAGAGCCCACCCAGGGTCTGCCCCCACACAGCAACTCATACACTGTGGACATAGCCAATCATCACAGTTAGTTAGCCTGGGAGTCAATCCTACCCATTGACTTACCAAAAGCAATCAAGGCTCAACTACAACAGGAGAACACACACAACACACAAGGAACACAGGAGATTAGGGAAACTATGCAATTTGACTAACAGGACACATACTACATAAAGCAGCCCCAAAACGACAGAAAGACACTGGAGATCTACCTAATATATAGAAGCAAACACAGAGTGGAAGTCAGAATGAGGAAACAAACAAACAAACAAAAACATGTCCCAAATGAAAGAACAGGAGAAACTTCTAGTAATGGAGCTAAAGAAAATAGAGGCAATCAACCTACCAGAGACAGAGTTTAGAACACTAATTATAAGCATACTTAAGGAACTTAGTGAGAATTTCAACAAAGAGATAGCAAGCATAAAGAAGGATGCAGAAACCATAAAAAATAACCAGTCAGAAATAAAGAATAAAATAACTGAAATGAAGAATACACTAGAGGTGTCAACAGCAGATTAGATGAAACTGAGTATCAAATCAGTGATTTAGAAGACAAGGTAGTAGAATATACCCAATAGAAAAAACAAAAAGAAAAAAGAACAAAAAGCAATGAAGATAGTTTAAGGGACCTGTGGGACAGCATCAAGCACAACAATATTTGCATTATAGAAGTACCAGAATAAGAAGCGAGGGAGCCAGGGATGGAGAACCTATTTGAAGAAATAATGACTGAAAACTTCCCTAACCTGAAGAAGGAAATTTACATACAAGCCCAGGAAGTGCAGAAAGTGCCAAACAAGATGAACTCAAACAAGTCCAAACCAAGACACATCACAGTAAAATGGCAAAGGTTAAAGACAAAGAGAGAATCTTAAAAACAGCAAGAGAAAGACAACTAGTTATTCACAAGAGAGTTCGCGTAAGACTATTAGGTTATTTCTCTGCAGAAGCTTTGCAGACCAGAAGTTAATGGCAAAAAATACTCAAAGTGATGGAAAAAAAGGGCCCACAATGAAGACTGCTCTACCCAGGAAGGCTATTGTTTAAAATTGAAGGAGAGATGAAGAGCTCCCCAGATAAGAAAAAGCTAAAGGAATTCATCATCACCAAGCCAGTATTACAGAAAATGTTAAAAGGACTTCTTTAAGAAGAAGAAAGGAGAAAACAAACTAACAAGTACTAAAAAATATGAATAATAAAATGGAAAAAACTATGTACCTATCAATAATCAAATTAAATGTAAATGGATTAAATGCTCCAATCAAAAGACACAGGGTAGCTGAGTGGATAAGAGAACAAGATACATGCAAATGTTGTCTATGAGAGACCTACCTCAGATTAAAAAACACAGAGACTGAAAGTACAGGGATATAAAAGATATTTCATGCAAATTGAAATGAGAAAAAAGCCGTGGTAGTAATACTTATATCAGATAAAACAGACACTCAAATGAAAGACTATAATAATAAAAGACAAAGAAATACTTTACATAACAATAAAGGGATTAATCCAACAAGAAGACATAACTCTAGTAAACCTCTATGCACCCAACATAGGAGCACCTATATATATATAAAACAAATATTGACAGACATAAAAGCAGAGATCAAAAGTAACACATCCATAGTAGGGGACTTTAACACCTTATTGACACAAGTGGACAGATCCTCCAGACAGAATGTCAACATGGAAACAGCAGCCTTAAATGACACATTAGACCAGATGGATTTGATATTTTTAGAGCATTTCACCCCAAAGCAGCAGAATATACATTCTTTTAAGGTGCACATGGAACATTTTCCAAAATAGACCACATGTTTAGCTACAAAACAAATCTCAATGAATTTAAGAAGGTTGAAATCATATGAAGTGTCTTCTCTAACCATAGTGCTATGAACTAGAAATCACATACAAGAAAAAAACTGAAAAGCACACAAACACATGGAGACTGAATAACATGTTACTAAATAATGAAGGGGTCAGCAATGAGATCAAGGAAGAAATCAAAAGATATCTTGAGACATATGAAAATGAAAACACAATGACCCAAATTCTATGGGAACAGTGAAAGCAGCCCTAAGAGGGAAATTCATAGCAATGCAGGCCTACCTAAAAAAAAAAAAAAACAGCAAGAAAAATATCTCAGACCAACAGTTTATCTTTACAACTAAGGGAAGTTAAAAAAGAACAACAAAATAAGCCCAAAGTGAGGAAAAGGAAAGAAATAATAAAGATCGGAGTGGAAATAAAATAGAAATAAAAAAAACTATTGCACTGTGTCGTACACCTGAAACTAATTTTTAAAAAATGTTTATTTCACAATAAAAGAATTTTTAAAAAAATAAATAAAACCAACCTGCTTTTTTGAAAAAAAAATAAACAAAGTTGACAAACCTTTAACCAGACTTATCAAGAAAAAAAGCATGACGACCCAAATAAATAAAATCAGAAATGAAAGCGAAGTGACAACACCACCACAGAAGTACAAAACAGTTTTAAGAAAATGCTACGAGCAACTATATGCCAACACATTAGACAATCTGGAAGAAATGGATAAATTCCTAAAGGCATGCAATCTTCCAAGGCTGAATCAAGAAGAAACAGAAAATCTGAACAGACTGATTACTACCAATGAAATTGAGTCAGTAATCAACAAGCTCCCAACAAACAATAGTTCTGGGCCAGATGGCTTTACAGGTGAATTTTACAAAACATTCAAAAATGAGTTAATGCCTATTCTCCTCAAATTATTCCAAAAAATCCAGGAGAAAGGAAGGCTTCCAAAGTCATTTTATGAGGCCAGAATTTCCTGATTCCCAAACCAGACAAAGACATTACAAAAAAAGAAAATTATAGGCTCATATCCCTAATGAACAAAGATGCAAAAATTCTCAACAAAATATTAGTAAACCAAATTCAGCAATACATTAAAAAGATCATACACCAAAATCAAGTGGGATTCATTCCTGGTATGCAAGGTTGATCCAATATTCTCAAATCAATTAATGTGATACACCACATTAACTAAATGAAAAATAGAAACCATGTAGTCATATAAATAGATACAGAAAAAGGATTTGACAAAATCCAGCAGCCATTTATGATAAAATCTGTCAGCAAAGTGGGAATAGAGGGTTCATATCAACATAATAAAGGCCATATATGATAAACTCACAGCTAATGTCATATTCAATGGGGAAAAGCTAACAGCATTTTCCTTAAGATCAGGAGCAAGACAAGATTGCCCACTTTCACCACTTTTACTCAACACATTTCTGGAAGTTCTAGCCACAGCAATCAGACAAGAAAAAGAAATTAAAAGCATTCAAATTGGTAAAGGGGAAGTATAATTGTCATTATTTGCAGATGACATGATAGTATGTATATAGAGAACCCCAAAGATTCCACCAAAAAAACTATTAGAACTGATAAATGAATTTAGTAAAATAGCAGGATAAAAAATTAATATTCAGAAATCAGTTGCATTTGTATATACCAACAACAAGTTATCAGAAAGAGAAATTAAGAAAACAATCCCATTTATAATTGCATAAAAAATACTTAGGAATAAATTTAACCAAGGAAGTAAAAGATCTGCACTCAGAAAATTATGACACTGGAGAGAGAAATTAAAGAAGATACAAATAAATGGAAGCATATACCATGCTCACGGATAGGAAGAATTTATAGAGCTAAAATGTCCATACTACCAAAAGCAATATATAGATTCAACACAATTCCTATCAAAATATCAGTGACATTTTTCACAGAGCTAGAACAAATAATCTGAAAATTAATATGGAGCTATAAAAGACCCCAAATAGCCATGGAAATCCTGAGAAATAGAACAAAGTAGTAGGTATCATGCTATCTGATATCAAATTACACTACAAGGCTACAGTAATCAAACCAGCATAGTATTAGCATAAAAACAGACACATTTTCATAGCTCAATGGAACAGAATAGAGAGCCAAGAAATAAATCCATGCTTATATGGTAATTTAATCTATGACAAGAGAAGCAAGAATTTACACTGAGGTAATGACAGCGTATTTAATCAATAATGTAGGGAAAACTGAACAGACACACGCAAAAAAATGAAACTGGCCCACCTTTTTATGCTATATACAAGAATAAGAGCAAAATGGAATAAAGACTTAAATGTAAATCTGAAACCATAAAATTCCTAGAAGAAAATATGGGAAGTAAACTCACAGACATTGCCCTGAGTAATATATTTACTGATATATCCCCTTAGGCAAGGGAAGCAAAAGAAAGAGTAAACACATGGGACTACATAAACCTAAAAAGTTTTGTTTGTTTAATTAATTAATTAATTAATTAACAGCAAAGGAAACCATCAACAAAACAAAAATACATCTTAATGGATGGGAGAAGATATTTGTCAGTGATATATATTTGATAAGGGGTTATTATCCAAAATTTAAAAACATCTCATACAACTCAACAGCAAAAACAAACAAACAAACAAAAAACAATTAAAAATAGAGCAATATGAAGAGACATTTTTCTAAGGAGGACATACAGATGGCCAATAGAAACATCACTGATCATCAGAGAAATGCAAATAAAAACCTCAGTGAGATACCACCTCATACCTGTGAGAATGTCCATCATCAATAAATCAACAAACTGTAAGTGTTGGTGAGGAAGTGAAGAAATGGGAACACTCGTGCCCTGTTGATGGGACTGCAAACTGGTGTAGCCACTATGAAACACAGTATGGAGATTCCTCAGATAATTGAAAAGTAAAACTACCTAATGACCAAGCAATTCCACGCCTCAGTATTTATCCAAAGAAATCCAAAACACTAATGCCAAAAAATATGTGCACCCCTATATTTATTGCAGTGCTATTCACAATAGCCAAGACATGGAAACAACTGAATATCCATCAATAGATGATTGGATAAAGAAATTGTAGTACAATTATACAATGGAGTATTAATCTGTCATAAAAAAGAATGAAATATTACCATTTGCAACAACATGGATGGACCTAGAGGATATTATGTTAAGTGAAATAAGTCAGACTGAGAAAGACAAATACCATATTATCTTACTTACATGTGGAATCTAAAGAACAGAGTAAATGAGCAAATAAAATAAAGACTCAGAGATACAGAGAAAAAAATGATGGCTGTTAGATGGGAGGGGGCTGGGGGATGGGGAGACGGTGAAGGGATTAGAAAGTACAAGTTGGCAGTCACAAAATAGTCATGGGGATGTGAAATACAGTGTGGGGAATATAATATGTAACATTGTATAGGTTATGTAGGTTGCCAGATGGGAAGATCACTCCACATATTATGTATATGTCTGAGTATTGCACTGTACATCTGTAGCTGATGTAGAATAATATTGAATGTCAACTATAGTTTTTTTAATATATATAGTCACTGGATGTAAAGTATAGCATAAGGAATATAGTCAATGACATTGTAACAGCTATATATGATGCCACAGATAATATAAAAAAAATTTATTTATTTATTTTTTATTAGTTTCAGGTGTGAAAAACAATGTAATAGTTAGACATTTATACCCCTCACAAAGTGATAACTCCCCTCCCCAAATCTACTACCCCTCTGACATTGTATATAGCTCTTACAGTTCCATTGAGTCTATTCCTTATGCTGTTCTTTCTATCTATCTATCTATCTATCTATCTATCTATCTATCTATCTATCTATCTATCTATCTATCTATCTATCTATCTACAGTAAGTCCCCGACTTATGCACATTCAAGTTGCGAACTTTCACAGATAAGAACGGACCTCGCATTAAGAACATTCGTAGATGCGAACGAGTCTCGGAAGTAGCTCACGTGTCTGCCGGACATTGTCACAGTTGTGCTGCTGTGTGCTTACTGTGCAGTGCAATAGTGTACAGTGCTCAATCAGCCCAGGATGTCCAGAAGCAAGAGTAAAAGCAGTGGGGATGTGGAGGGGACTGCCAGGAAGCGCAATGACTTGCTTTGTTGGACTTACAAACGAATCCAACTTATGAACGTTCTCCCGGAAATGAACTCATTCATAAGTTGGGGACTTACTGTATATATAATTATACTTGACATTCATCACTATTCAGCTTCAGCTTCAGGTGTACACTGCAGTGGTCAGGAATATACGCTGACCATGAAATGGTCTCCCTAGTAAAGCAAGTGTCCACCTGATACCCTACAAAATATTTAAAACATTATAGATTATTTTCCCCAAACAGTCTTTTGTATCTCCATGTCAATCTTGCAATCTTGTGGTTACGGATCCTGCTTTCTAATCCCCTCACCTTATCCTTCATCCCCACCCCCACCCATTTAGCAACCCTCAATTTTCCCTTTATATCTCTGAGACTGTTTCTGATTAGTTTGTTCATTTATTCTATTCTTTAGATTCCACATATAAGTGAGATCATATGGTATTTGTCTTTCTCCATTTGACTTATTTTACTTACCATAATGTTCTTTAGGTCCATCCATGTCATTGCAAATGGTAAGATTTCATTCTTCTTTATGTCTGAGTAATACTCCATTGTATAAATGTACCACAGTTTCTTTATCCAGTCATCTACCTATGGGCATTTCAGTTGTTTCCATGTCTCGGCTATTGTGAATAGCATTGCAATAAACATAGGGGTGCATAAATTTTTTCCAATCAGCATTTTGCATTTCTCTGGATAGATACCTAAGAGTGGAATTGCTGGGTCATAAGGTAGTTCCATTTCCAGTTTTTTGAGATACCGCCATACTGATTTCCATAGTGGCTGCACCAATCTGCAATCCCAACCACAGTGCACAAGGGATCCCTTTTCTCCACATCCTTGCCAGCACTTGTTTGTTGATTTATTGACGATAGCCATTCTGACCAGAATGAGGTGGTATCTCATTGTGGTTTTCATTTGCATTTCTCTAATGATTAGTGAGGTTGAGTATTTTTTCATGTCTGTTTGCCATCTTTATGTCCTCTTTAGAAAAATGTCGATGTCCTTTGCCCATTTTTTAATTGGGTTGTTTGTTTTTTTGGTGTTGAGTTCAATGAGTTTTTTATAAATTTTGGATATTAGCCCCTTATCAGATGTATCATTGACAAATATCTTCTCCCATTCAGTAGAATGCCTTTTGTTTTGTTAATGGTTTCCTTTGCTGTGAAAACTTTTTAGTTTGATGTAATCCAATATGTTTATTTTTTCTCTTACTTCCCTTGCCCAAGGGGATATACCAGTAAAAATATTACTAAGGGTAAATTTGCTTCCTATATTTTCTTCTAGGAGTTTTATGGTTTCAGGAGTCTTTAATCTATTTTCAGTTTATTCTTGTATATGGCATAAGAAGGTGTTCCAACTTCATTTTTTCACATGTGTCTGTCTAGGTTTTCTGGCACCATTTATTGAATAGACTGTCTTTACCCCAGTGCAAATTCTTGCATTCCTTGCCATAGATTAAATGACCGTATAGGTATGGATTTATTTCTGGGCTCTCTATTCTATTCCATTGATCTATGTGCCTGTCTTTATGCCAGTACCATACTGCTGTTTTGTTTAAATTTTTTAAAATTTAAAATTTTTTTAATCATTATTTTATTTTTTATTGTATTTTTTAAAATTCTTTTATTCTTTTATTGTGAAAGAAACATTTTTTTAAAAAATTAGCTTCAGGTGTACAACACAGTGCAATAGTTATACTTTTTAACCCTCAAAGTGACAATCCCCCTCCCCCAATTCGCTACCCCACTCCTCCCCCCCATATGATACTTATCTATTACAATTCCTTTGACTCCCTTCCACAGTATAATCCACATCCCGTGATTATCTATATATTCAATTACAGTTGGCATACAATATTATTCAACATCAGTTTCAAGTATACAGTACAGTAATCAAGCCTCTATTTCATCCATGAAGTAGTCTCTCTAACAAGACATGTGACCATCTGACACCCCACAAAATATTTACAAAATTATAATATTCCCTGAACTGTCTTTCATATCCCTGTGGCAAAATTATAATTACCTATTTATGCTGTCTAATCCCTTTCCCTTCTCCTTCATCCCCACTTCCTCCCAACTAGCAACCCTGTTTTACCTCTATATCTATGATACTGTTTCTGTTTACTTTGCTCATTCATTCAGTTTTTCAGATTCCACATATAAGTGAGATCATATTGTATTTATCTTTCTCCGACTGACTTACTTCACTTAACATAATAGTCTCTAGGTCCATCCATATCGTTGCAAATGGTACGATTTCATTCTTCTTTATAGCAGAGTAATACTCCATTGTATAAATGTACCACAGTTTCTTAATCCAGTCATCTACCGATGGGCATTTTGGTTGTTTCCAAGTCTTGGCTATTGTAAATAGCACTGCAATAAACATAGGGGTGCATATATTTTTTCGAATTAGCATCTTGGATTCTTCTGGGTAGATACCCAAGAGTGGAATTGCTGGGTCATAGGTAGTTCCATTTCCAGTTTTTTGAGATACTTCCATACTGATTTCCATAATGGCTGCACCAATCTGCAGTCCCACCAACAGTGCACCAGGGATCCCCTTTCTCCACATCCTTGCCAGCACTTGTTTGTTGATTTATTGATGATAGCCATTCTGACTAGAATGAGGTGGTATCTCATTGTGGTTTTTATTTGCATTTCTCTGATGATTAGTGAGGTTGAACATTTTTTTCATATGCCTATTGGCCATCTGTATGTCCTCTTTAGAGAAATGCCTCTTCATATTCCCTGCCCATTTTGTAATTGGGTTGTTTGTTTTTTTGGTGTTGAGTTTCATGAGTGTTTTATAAATTTTGGATATTAACCCTTTATCAGATATATCGTTGGCAAATATCTTCTCCCATTCAGTAGGCTGCCTTTTTGTTTTATTGATGATTTCCTTTGCTGTGAAAAAACTTTTTTTTTTTTTTTTGAGGGCAGTGTCACTGGCCCTCATATGTGGGACCGAACCGGGGCCGCTGGCTTCCCAAGCCAGCGCTTAACCACCGCACCACTCGGCCGGCCCGAAAACTTTTATGTTTGATGTAATCCCATATGTTCATTTTTTCTTTTATTTCCCTTGCCTGAGGGGATATACCAGTAAAAATATTACTATGCAAACTTACTCCCTGTTTTCTTCTAGGAGTTTTATGGTTTCAGGTCTTACATTTAAGTCTTTAACCCATTTTGACTTTGTTCTCGTACATGGTGTAAGTAGGTGGTCCATTTTCATTTTTTTTGAATGTGTCAGTCCAATTTTCCCAGCACCATTTATTAAATCGGCCATCTTTACTCCAGTGTAAATTCTTGCTTCCATTGTCATAGATTAAATGACCGTAAATGGATGGGTTTATTCCTGGGTTCTCTATTCTGTTCCATTGACTTATGTGCTGTTTTTATGCCAGTACCATACTGTTTTGATTACTGTAGCCTCGTAGTATGTTTTTCCTTAAATTTTATTTTATTATTATTATTGTTATTAGTCACAAATGTACAAAACAATGCAATAGTTATTTTTTTTCACCCCTTACAATATGGCTCCCTCCCCTGCCCCTGCCCTCCCACACCTGATATCATACATATCTATCACAATTCCATTGACTCCATCCTCACACTATATTCCACATCCCATGACTATATATGTGTTAAATTATAGTTGACATATAATATTGTTCAGCGGCAACTTCAGATGTACAGTGCAGTGGTAAGGCCACTACACCGTCCATGAAGTGATATCCCTAGAAGGACATGCATCCGTCTGTTCCCCTAAAAAAAAATTTACAACCTTATTGATTATATTCCCTAAACTGTCTCTCTGTCTCTGCAGTAGTATTGTAGTTACCAGTTTATGTTGCCTCGTCCCTTCCCCTTCTCCCATCCCCATCTCAACTAGCCCTCATCAGTTTTTTTTCTTTGTGTCTCTAAGACTATTTCTGTTTACATTGCTCATTTATTCAGTTCTTCAGATTCCACATATAAGTGAGATCATGTGGTATTTGTCTTTCTCTGACTGACTTATTTCACTTAACATAATGTTCTCTAGGTTCATCCATATCATTGCAAACGGTACAATTTCTTTCTTCTTTATAGCTGTGTAATATTCCATTGTGTAAATGTACCACAGTTTCTTTTCTTTTTTTTTTTTTTTAGCTGAGCCATCCTGCCACCTGTTGGCAGCTCAACGGCAACTCAGCTCGGGCTGGCCTCGAACAGCTGTTGCTCAGAGCTCAGCTCACACTCTCGAGTGAGCTCTTAACCAACTGAGCCACTCGACCGGCCAAGTTGTACCACAGTTTCTTAATCCAGTCGTCTACCGATGGGCATTTCGATTGTTTCCAAGTCTTGGCTATTGTAAATAGCGCTGCAATGAACATAGGGGTGCATATATTTTTTCGAATTAGTGTCTTGGGTTTTTCAGGATAAATACCTAGGAGTGGAATTGCTGGGTCATACGGCAGTTCCATTTCCAGTTCTTTGAGATACCTTCATACTGACTTCCATAGTGACTGCACCAATCTGCAATCCCACCAACAGTGCAGCAGGGTCCCCTTTTCCCCACAGCCCTGCCAGCACTTGTTGTTTGTTGATTTATTGATGATAGCCATTCTGACTGGAGTGAGGTGGTATCTCATTGTGGTTTTTATTTGCATTTCCCTAATGATCAGTGAGGTTGAACCTTTTTTCCTATGTCTGTTGGCCATCTGTATGTCCTCTTTAGAGAAACGTCTCTTCATTTCCTCTGCCCATTTTTTAATTGGGTTGCTTGTTTTTTTGGTGTTGAGTGGCATGAGTGTTTTATAAATTTTAGATATTAACCCCTTATCAGATATATCATTCACAAATATATTCTCCCATTCAATAGGCTTCCTTTTTGTTTTATTGATGGTTTCCTTTGTTATGAAAAAACTTTTAAGCTTGATATAATCCCATATCTTCATATTTTCTTTTACTTCCCTTGCCCGTGGGGATGTATCAGTAAAAATATTGCTCAGGTTAATGTCTGCAAATTTACTCCCTATATTTTCTTATAGGAGTTTTATGGTTTCAAGTCTTACATTTAAGTCTTTAATCCATTTTGAATTTGTTCTTGTATATGGCGTAAGGAGGTGGTCCAGTTTCATTTTTTTTGCTAAGAGTTTTTATCATAAATGGCTGCTGGATTTTGTCAAATGTTTTTTCTGCATCTATTGATGTGATCATACGATTTTTATTTTTCATTTTGTTAATGTGATGTATTACATGAATTTATTTGTGGACATTGAACCAACCTTGCATACCAGGAATGAATGCCACGTGATCGTGGTGTATGATTTTTTAAAAAAATTTTTTAAATTTTATTAGTTTCAGGTGTACAACACAATGCAATAGTTATACTCTTTACCCCCCAAAGTGACAACCCCCCTCCCCCAGTTCACCACCCCATTTCCCCCATATCATACATATCTATCACAACTCCCCTGACTCCCCTCCACAGTATACTCCACATCCTGTGACCATCCACATATTCAGTTACAGTTGGCATACAATACTATACAACATCAGTTTCAGGTGTACAGTGCAGTGATCAAGCCTCTACTCCATCCATGAAATGGTCTCCCTAAGAAGACATGTGACTATCTGACATGCCAAAAAATTTTTACAACATTATTATATTCCCCGAACTGTGTTTCATATCCCTGTGGCAATATTGTAGTTGTCTATTTATGCTGTCTAATCCCTTCCCCTCCCCACCCCAATGCCACCCCCTTCCCAATTAGCAACCCTCAGCTTTTCCTCTACATCTACGAGTCTGTTTACTTTGATCGTTCACTCAGCTCTTCAGACTCCACACACAAGTGAGATCACATGATACCTGTCCTTCTCCGACTGACTTATTTCACACAACATAATAGTCTCTTCACAACATTATCAATTACATTCCCAGAACTGCCCGCATATCCCCGCGGCAACATTGTAGTGCCAACTACACTGTCCAAACCGTTCCTCCTCCCCATCTTCCCCATTCCCTCCCAGCCAGCAACCATCAGTTTTTCCTTTATATCTGCTTGATATGACTTCAATCTTCTTACATTTACTGAGACTTGTTTTGTGGCCTAACATGGTCTATCTTGGAAATGTCCCATGTGTACTTGAGAAGAATGTATATTCTGTTTTTTCAGGGTGAAATGCTCTAAAAATATCAATGAAGTCCAGCTGGTCTAAAGTATCATTTAAGGCCCCTCTTTCTGTGTTGATTTTCTGTCTAAAGGGTCTGTCCATTGGTGACAATGGTGTTGAAGTCCCCTACTATGATAGTGTTACTGTTGATCTCTGTCTTTATGTCTGTTAAAATCTGTTATATGTAATTAGGAGTTCCTATGTTGGGTGCATAGATGTTTATTAGGGTTATAGTGTCCCTTCTTTGTCTTTTATTGTAGTCATTTTAAAGTCTGTTTTGTCCAAAATAAGTATTGGTACTCCAGCTTTTTTTTTTTCTCATTTCCATTTGCATGAAATATCTTATTCCATCTGTAAACAGCATATACATGTGTCCTATTTTCTTATCTGTTCAGCCACTCTCTGTCTTTTGATTGGAGCATTTAGCCCATTCACATTTAAAATGATTATTGATAGGTGCATATGTATTGCCTATTTGTTATTTGTATTTCTGGTCTCCCTGGGTTAGCTTGTTTACCGCTTTCTTTTGTTTAAAAAAGCTCTTTTAACATTTCTTGCAATGCTGGCTTGGTGGTAATGAATTCCTTAAGCTTATTCTTTTTTGAGAAGCTCTTTATTTCTCCTTCAATTTTAAGTGATAGCCATGCTGGGTAGAGAAATCTTGGTTGAAGGCCTTTATTTTGTGTCACTTTGAGTATCTCCTGCCACTCCCTTCTGGCTTGCAGAGTTTCTGTAGACAAGTCAGCTGTTAGTCTAACAGGAGTTCCTTTGTATGTAACCTGCTGTCTTTCTCTTGCAGCCTCTAGGATTCTGTCTCTGTCTTGAACCTTTGCCATTTTAACTATGATGTGTCTTTGTGTGGACCTGTTTGGGTTCAGCTTGTTTGGAACCCTCTGCACTTCCTGGGCATGTATGTTGATTTCCTTCACCAGGGTAGGGAAGTTTTCAGTCATTATTTTTTCAAATACATTCTCGACCCCTTGCTTCTTCTCTTCTTCTTCTGGTATTCCTATGATTCCTATGATAGGGCTCTTAAACTATTTTCATTGTTTTTTATTCTTTGGTCTTTTTGCTGTGCCAACTGGGTGATTTCTGCTATTTTATCTTCCAAATCACTGATCTGCTCCTCTACTTCATCTACTCTACTGGTGATTCCTTCGAGTGTGTTCTTCATTTCAGTTATTGTATTCTTTAGTTCTAACAGGTTGTTTTTTATGGTTTCCCTATCCTTCTTTATGTCCTCGCTAAGTTCCTTAAACATTCTTATCATCAGTGTTCTAAACTCTGTCTCTGAATGTTTGGCTCCCTCTGTTTAATTTAGTTCCATTTCTAGAGTTTTCTTCTGATCTTTTACTTGGGACATGTTTCTTCGTTTCTTCATTCTGGCTGTCATTCTGTGAATGCTTCGATGTATTAGATAGATCACCTAGAAAGAGGAGAGAAAAAAAAGAGGTGGGGGGACCTCTCTATCCTCTTTAATCCGTAGACCACTTGCTCAGCAATAGAGGGTCTCTGGGCGACTTAGCACCAGCTATTTGGGGGAAGAGCTTAACGTGTTATAGTGTTATATGCCGGCCTCCCTCTCAGGCTTGCAGCGAGCTTCCTGCAATTAGCTGCTGTGTGCTCTTGAACTGTGCTCACTACCAAAAAAAAAAAAAGTCTTCACAGGTTGTTGCAGGTTGTCTGCTACTCGTTCTGTACATCTGGTGTTCAGGGGACAAGATATGAGTCCATCTGGTCTCCTAAAAAAGTAATTACAACATTATTGATTATATTCCCTAAACTGTCTCTTCTGTCTCTGCAGTAGTATTATATTACCAGTTTATGTTGCCTCGTCCCTTCCCCTTCTCCCTCATGCCCACCCCCATCCCATCTAGCCCTCATCAGTTTTTCCTTTGTGTCTCTAAGACTATTTCTGTTTATTTTGCTCATGTATTAAGTTCTTTAGATTCCACATATAAGTGAGATCATATGGTATTTGTCTTTCTCTGACTGACTTATTTCACTTAGCATAATGTTCTCTAGGTCCATCCATATCATTGCAAATGGTACGATCTTTCTTCTTTATAGTTTTGTAATAGTCCATTGTGTAAATGTACCAAAGTTTCTTAATCCAGCTTTTCCTAATTTCATAGCACTGTGGTCAGAGAAGATGCTTGATATGATTTCAATTTTCTTAAATTTATTGAGATTTGTTTTTTGCCCTAACATGTGGTCTATCTTGGAAAATGTTCCATGTACTCTCAAGAAGAATATTATTCTCCTGCTTAGGGTGCGATGCTCTAAAAATATCAATTAAATCCAACTGGTCTAATGTGTCATTGAAGGCCACTGTTTCCATATTGATTTTCTGTCTGGAGGAGCTGTCCCTTGTTGTCAGTGGTGTGTTGAAGTCCCCTACTATGATTGTGTTACTGTTGATCTCTGCCTTTATGTCAGTCAATTTGTTTTATATATTTAGGTGCTCCTATGTTGGATGCATAGATATTTACTAGGGTTATGTCCTCTTGTTGAATTTATTCATTATATTGTTTTGTACACCTGAAACAAATATAAAAATAAAATTAAAAATTATACTTCAATTATTAATTCTGCCTTTCAGGTACTTTTATGGTTTAGTTATATGATGGATTTCTGTGCTTTATTTTCCATATTTTTCATGTTTTCTGGTATTATTTTGGACTTCACATTATTTATGGAGTCCCCAGGAATGTGTAATATTTTCAAAATCTTTTTTTTTTTTTTTTTTTTTTTAAAGATTTTATTGGGGAATTGGCAGAGGGGAACAGCATTGGGGAATCGGGGAAGGGGAACAGACAAGTTGCTGTCCCCTTGTTCCTCAGTCTAGCTGCGGAGGATGTCGCTTCATTGTTGGTATCGTCATTGCGCTCCTCCCGGATGAGGCAGATCGGTCGCTGGCCTCTGGATGTCGCTCACCGCGGCTATTGGCCGCTCACGCTTGGCTGCGGGCCACTCACTGTAGCCTATGGCAGCCCACTGCAGCAGGGGCTGCAGCCCACACCATCACCGGGGCTCGCACAGCCCAGCTCCAGGTGGAGCTGTTGTTAGCTGTAGAGGGCAGTGGCACTGGCCCTCATGTGGGATCCGAACCGGGGCCGCTGGCATCCCAAAACCAGCGCTTAACCAATGCGCCACTCGGCCGGCCCGAAAATCTTTAGATTTTATTCCCGGAGGATATATATATCAGAGCAGATATTGATCTTGCTCCTTTTTAATTTTGTTCTTTAACTTTGAGTTACAAAAATTTCCATTCAAAATATGTTTAATACGCTTCCCCCTTTATTTATTTATTTTTGTTTCTGTGGATTCAGAGAATTTAAGTGCATAGGAACTCTAAGTTACCTGTGAAAAAAAATGACATCTTAATATCCAATGTTATTCCCTTTCAGCAATCTTTCTATGTTAAATTTTCCCATCATCATGTCAAAGTCTGCATTCCTCCTGCCAGCAACATAGCAGATGAAAGATGGTAACTTCAAACCTAGACTCCTACACTCCCAATAACTTCACCTGCCATAAAGCTCCTGGATTTTCAATTTGTTGATACTAGTCAAGGAACTTGGAGAGAAAGAAGTTTGCCTATTGGCAGAGCCTTGGTTATTTAGAAGGGCAACTATGATAGACATTCTGAATGGAAACACGTGTGTTTTTCCTATCTGTGTGGCAGCAGGACCATAAGCAAGATGTTCAGGGCAGGGGTTTCTGCAGCAGCCACCACAGGACCAGTCTTGTTCCTGCAGTAAGGTGCACTCCACTCTGTGAGCTCTGACCATGAGTACTGGTAAACTCCAGGAATGCAGTGAGGCTTGGCACACCAAGTAAGAGCGTCAACACTTTGAGGTGGGAGTTTCTTTTGCTTTTTCAAGTTTTATTGAAATATAATTGGCATACAGTTTTGTATAAGGTATACTACCTAAAGATTTGACATACATGTCTTGAGAAATAATTGCCACAATAAGTTTAGTTAACATCCACATCCTCATATAGTTCTAATCTTTTCTTTGTCATGAGAACTTTTTGGATCTACTGTCTTAGCAACTTTCAAATATACCATACAACAATGCTAGCTATTGTCATCATGTTGTATATCACATCCTCATTACTTATTTATCTTATAACTGGAGGTTTGTGCCTTTTGACCACCTTCACAGAATTCCCCCACCTCTCACTCCTTGCCTCTGGTAATCACAAACTTGCTTTCTTTTTCTATGAGTTTGCAGTGAGGCTTTGGAGAAGTCTGAAGTCCTCTGAGGTAACAAAAGTCAGCAAGGATTCTTCGGAAGGCCCTGTTATAAAGAGTTTTTATAGGGATTTTCAGCAGAGCTTTTCAAAAAGTGTGGTCCCTACACTTGCAACATCATCCTCATTTGAGAAATTGTTAGACATAAAAAATTTGGGGCCCCGCCCCATACCTACTGAATCAGAAGGGTGGGCTCTAACTACCTGTGTTTTAACAAACCCACCAGGCTGATCAAAGCTCAAGTTTGAGAACAACTAGCTCCTAAAAGATAGAAACATTAGGTCAACTAAAAAATCAGGCTGAGTTTAATAGCTTCAAAATCACACAACTATATTATTGTGACAAAAATTGTGGGCTTTATTTTCTTTTTAAGGTATTATACCTGTATAGATTGATTCTTTTAGATGCTATTAATAATATTTACTCAATCAACAAATATCTGTTGAACACCAGCTGTGTGCTAGGCGCTATGTCAGGGAATAGGCACATAAACACACACACACAGTGAACTCTATTGGATGTACCCTTAGCCACTCCTCCAAATTCACAAAGCCAGAGAAGTCGTGCTTTATCATATAGCCAATGTTACAAACTGGACAAGTGATATATTTGGTCTATAGTGTCTTCAAAAGCACTATTGGTCAAAAATATTCCGTCAAGAGATTCCACATGAAATTGGAATTTTGGCATTTCTTGAAAACAAGCAAACAAACAAACAAACTTTAGCACCATGGTTCCATGCTCTCCACTAAAAACAACTACATATTTGGAACTGAGTTATGGCTGTCCCTTACCACTGGGCACTTGCTTTCAAGTTTGCCCAATTCTACTATTTCTAGTTGTTTCCTAATCTGATGCCAAGTCCCATTGCTGTTGATCATCATTTTTGGGTTTTCTTTTTCTTAAGGAAAGGAGTGTAATATTTCTTATACTCACATATTTATTAAAAATGATAAAGTAAAATTTTAGAGAGTAAAATGTTTCAAGAAAAATAAGAAATAGCAAATATCTTTATTGAAATGATGAATATACCTGTTCTAATTTGGATTCCATAGAAATCAGAGCCTGAAGCAATATCTTATTTTATTAATAAGCACAATTCCAGGGTAGAGACAAGGGAACTCAGCCACATTTATTGGCCCACAAGAGCAGAGAACAAAAATGAGAATTTTGTTATCTGATTATTATATGTATCCCAAATATACATTCAAGGACCAGGGCCAAATTCTATTTCTGATCTGATCTCCATAAGCCCCCACGCTACTAGAGGACAGTGATAGCATTTTGGGTCTTCTTGTGTTAGTATTGTCTCCAGCCTCAAAAAAAAAATGTGAGTATTCCATTTTCCCCAATGCACAGTTACCCTGGTAAATAGTCACAAAGACCTTTTGGGGAAGGATTGGAGGACCATTGACCAGTTATACCTGTGGTAGTATTGCATTCACCTTCCTTAAGGGGACCCAGCCTCCCCTTCAATCAGTAGGCTCTGGGCTTGTGAACTGACTAAGATTTGAAAATTGTGTGTTTTTTTTTTATTGTTATGGCTTCTCTTACCCTTCTACCCATCAACCCTTGTTTTTTTCTGATAATACAAATTGAGCCACACCTTAGTAGTTCTACATTTACCTTGCCCTCAGGAACACCATGACGTATTATTCCCTATTGCCAGATCCCTGCAGGTTAAGTCATTATGATAATTATATTTGCCTTGCCTCTGACAAGTCAGTCTTCTACCTGATCTCTTATAGTCTAGAATTTCATTATTCTCATTGATATCCACTACTATTAATCTACCATTAATCTTGGCTAACAGAGAGCAGCCAGCCCCTAGTTTCTTAGTTATGCCAATGCTCCTTTTCCCAATATATTCTTTATTGCCATAATGAATTGAAGGTTCTCCTGGTCCATTTTTAAACACAATGAAGAGTGGTGGGGGAAACACCTGGAACACAGTCATGCAGAGTTGCATAGTTAATAAAGTATTGTTTTTGCAGTTATATTGAGATATAATTTACCAATAAAGTACACAATTCAATGGCTTTTAGTATATTAACATCTATCACCAGTATTAATTGTAGAACATTTTCAATGACTCAGAAGAAACCCTTTGTCCTTTAGCCATTAACTCTCTTTTTTTTTTTTTTTGAGGGCAGTGTCACTGGCCCTCATATGTGGGACCTGAACTGGGGCCACTGGCTTCCCAAGCCAGTGCTCAACCACAGTGCCACTGGGCCAGGCAAGCCACTAAGTCTCAATCCCCTCAATGTCCCTACCCCTAGGAAACCACTAATTTGCTTTCTATTTATGTAGATTTTCATATTCTGGACATTTTGTATAAATGAAATTGTATAATATGTGTTTTTTTTTGTAACTGACTTTTTTCACTTAGCATAATGCTTCCAATGAATATTCATGTTGTAGAATGTAGCACACTTCATTTTTTTATTATTGCTGAATAATATTTCATTGTATGGATACACTACATTTTATTTATTCATTCTTCAGCTGATGGACATTTGGGTTGTTTCCACTTTTAGGCTATTATGAATAATGCTGCTATGAACATTTTGTACAAGTTTATGTGTTTGGATGTGTTTGCATTTTTCTTGGGTACATACTTAGGAGTGGAAATGCTGGGTGATACAGTAACTCTATATTTAACTGTTAGAGGAAATGTCAGACTGTTTTCCAAAGTGGAGGCACCATTTTATATTTCCACTAGTGATGTATAAGTGTTCAAATGTCTCCATATCCTCAGCAACATTTGTTATCTGTCTTTTTAATATAGTCATCCTAGTGAGTGTGAAATGGTATCTCATTTTGGTTTTGATTTTCTTTCCCTAGTGGATCTTTTCGGGTGTTTATCAACCACTTGTATATCTTCTTTAGAGTGCTGTCTTTTCATATTCTTTGTCATATTTTTTTAAAAGATTTTATTGGGGAATTGAGGGAGGGTAACAGCGTAGGGGAATCGGGGAAGGGGAACAGACAAATTGCTGTCCTTTTTGTTCTTCAGTCTAGTTGCAGAGGACGTTGCTTTACTGGCCCATGTTGATATTATCATGCGCTCTTCCTGGGTGAGGCAGATGGGTTGCCGGCCTCTGGACAGCCACTCACAGCAGCTATTGGCAGCTCACACCAGCTGCCAGCTGCTCACGCTGGCTGCAGGCCACTCACTGTAGCCTATGGCAGCCCACTGCAGCAGGCGCTGCAGCCTACACGGTGGCGGGTGACTCAATGCAGCCCAGCTCCAGGTGGAGCTGTTGTTCACCATCTTAGCTGCAGAAGGCAGTATCATTGGCCCTCATATGTTGGATCCGAACCGGGGCCCTGCTGCTCAGAGCTGTTGTCCCAAGCCAGCTCCTAACCAACACACCACTCGGCAACCCCTTTGTCATTTTTTAATTAGATTATTTTTATTTCTATTATTCAGTTGTAGTAGTTCTTTGAATATGCAAGATACATGTCCCTTATCAGGTATGTAATTTGTAAAAATTTCTCCCATTCTTTGGATTGTCTTCTCATTTTTTTGAGGGTTCAAAGATTTAGTTTTGTCCATCCAAATATCTCTGTTTCTCTATACCAATGTTTTTTTTAGAACACTAACTTTGATGTAAGGGATCTGTCAAAGCTACATGTCCAGTCTCCATTGCAGTTCTGCCATTCTTACAATCAGATCTTGGGCCTGATTTTCAGCACAGGTTTTGTCATGCAGCTGAAAGAGATGAGAGTCTCCTTATAGCACCACAAAGTCCTTCTGGCTTTTAGTGGATGTCCTAAACCTATTAATTTATATTTTCAAAGCTTCCAATATAATCATAAGAAGTCAGCTTTGCACAAATCCATAATTTTCATTGCTCACATATTATTCAAGTGTTTTAATACTGAATAACTCAATGTCTTACCTTCCATATGTACCTCATACCAATTAAATGCAGGTGAAATCCCTAATAATTATGAGTATGGTGCTGTTACAAGCCAAGGGTTGTCACCACCATAGTTACTACCAGCAATGAGGTCTCTTTGCTTTCAAATAACTGAGTAATCCACCTCTAAAATCCAGTCTTGAGAATCTGCTTTCTAGTCACTCTCTGTGCCCACTGTTTTAAACTAGGTTCCCCTGGATGCAGAGCCCAACATAAAAGCTATGTGCTACTACTTTATTAGGAAGTGAAATACCTGGGGAGCAGGATTAGGGGAAGTGGGAGTAGTAAAGAAAGGAGGGGGTACAAATACAAGGGTTCATCACCATTTGACCAACACTTGATATCAAATGCGACTGACTATTCAATCTCATGAGACCATCTTCTAAATGTTGTATGGACTCTTGTGCTTCAGAATAATCCATTTTGAGAGATCATTAAATCCCCTTTGGTCAATTCTTGCCCATGGGCACTAACTTCCCCAAACTCTTGTTTGGGCATGCATGAACATGTATAGATACCAAACGGGTCCTCTAGCATCTTGTGCCTCAGCAGCAACAGGGACACCCTAAGGCTGGAGGTGAGAAGTAGACAACATAGGAATGAGTAAAGGTGCTATTGGGATTGTGCTTTTGCAAAGTTCACTGCTATGGTGGCAACTGAGTGAAGTCCATGTAGAGATCACCACTACTAAGTAGAATGGTGTGAAACAAATTGTTAAGGGTCCCATGTATAGGTAAAGCTGAGAAGAAATAAGGTGATGAGCATGAGGTGAAGATATAATGCCTATATATTTAATATGCAATCAAAATGTGTCCATGTCAAAGAATATAATGAAAGGTACAATTATGAAGCAAACCATAGTAAGATTGATGACTGGTCTGCACAAAAGCTATTGGGATGAAAGCTTATTGAACTAACATTTCAAAAGTATTTGTTCTTGAATGTGAATGAACCGATACTGCTATAAAATGCAGCTTTGTATTAGAGGAACAAAACATGCTCAAGGTCCTTCGCTGGACCCTTGAGGCATTTGTGTTTTAGACTCCTGTGAAAAGGAATAATAATAGTGTACCATTTACTGACAGCTTACCACATTTTAGGTACTCTATGTGACTTATTTATTTAATCTTCTTATTTTGTTTATTTGTATCTTTTCTCTTTTTTCCTTAATGAATCTAACCAAGGGTTTGTCAAATATACTAATCTTTTCAAAGAACCAATTCTTTGTTGCATTATTTTTTCTATTCTTTTTATTTTCTATTTGATTTAATTCTGCTCTAATTTTTATTACTTCCTTCTGCTGACTTTGGGATTCATTTGTTCTTCTTTTTCTAGTTCTTTAAGATGTAATGTTAGCTTGTTTATTTGGGATTTTTCTTGTTTTCTTGAGATAGGCTTGTAATGATATAAATTTCCCTTTTAATATCGAATCAGAAATGAAAAAAGAGAAGTTATGACAAATACCACAGGAATACAAAAGATCATACAAGAATACTATGAAGGACTAGATGCTAGAAATTCAAAAACCTAGAAGAAATGGACAAATTCTTAAGAAATATATGAGGTTGGAAATTAAGTTCACCAACTCATCTTACAACTCATCCTGAATATCACCACGGTTGCCTTTGAAGTATTCTCTTTGGGAAGCTATACACCTATGTCAGTGCCCTTCAAAAACAATTTTGGAACTCTTTTTCTGGAATGGCCATCAGAACTGTTGTTGTATTACCCTGAATGACCTGAATGTCTTCCTTTGACTATTTCCTTTATCCTCGGGTCCAGATCAGGTGAGTATGGATGATGTCCCAATACAGTTATTTATTTACTGGCTAAAAACTCCCTCACAGACAGATGCCATGTGAGCTGGTACATTGTCGTGATGCAAGAGCCATGAATTGCTGGCAAAATTTCAGGTCATCTAACTTTGTCACACAGCCTTTTCAGCACTTCCAAATAGTAAACTTGATTAGCTGTCTGTCCAGTTGGTACAAATTCATAATGAACAATCCTTTTGATATCAAAGAAGGTTAGCAACATCATTGCAAAAAGTTCTTGAATTTAATCGTCTAATCTACTTATAACTTTCTTAGACTGAATCATGAACTGGAAAATCTAAATAGATCAGTCAACAGTAAGGAAATTGAAACAATCATCCAAAACCTCCCCAAAAGCAAAAACTTAGGACCAGATGGCTTCACTGGTGAATTTTACCAAACATTCAAAGGTGATTTAATACCTGTCCTCCTCAAACTCTTCCAAAATATTAAAGAAGAGGCAATACTTCCTCACTCATTTTATGAGGCCAATGTTACCTTGATACCAAAACCTGGGAAGGAAAACACAAAAAGAAACTCTAGACCAATATCTCTTATAAATACATATGCAAAAATCCTAAACAAAATACTAGCAAATTGAATACAACAATACATTAAAAAGGTGATCATAGTGATCAAGTAGGGTTCATTCCAGGGGCAAAAGGATGGTTCAACATACACAAATGAATCAATGTGATACATGACATCAAAATAAAGGATAAAAATCATTGATCATATCAATCGATGCAGAAAAAGCATTTGACAAGATACAACATCCATTTATGATTTAAACAATAAATTGGGTATTGAAGGGAAGTACCTCAACATAATAAAGGCCATATATGACTAACCTTCTGCTAATATCATACTTAATAGTGGAAAACTGAAAGCTTTTCCTCTAAGATCAGGGACAAGACAGGGATGCCCCCTGTCACCACTGCTATTCAACACAGTATTGGAAGTGCTAGCCAGAGCAATCAGGCAAAAGAGAAAAATAAAAGGCATTCAAATTGGGAATGAAGAAGTTAAATTCTCACTTTCTGTAGATGACATGATTTTTTATATGGAAAAACCTAAAGACTCCATCAAAAAACTACTAGCAACAATAAACCAATAAAATTGCAGGATACAAAATCAATGTACAAAAGTCCATTGGATTCTATATACTGACAATGTAATTTCAGAAAAGGAAATAAAAATAATTGACTTTCTTTTGCAGCAACTAAAAGAATAAAATACCTAAGAATAAACTTAACAATGAATGTGAAAGATCTATACACTGAAAGCTATAAGACATTATTAAAAGAAATTGAAGAGGTCATGAAGAAATGGAAAGATATTCTGTGTTCATGAATTGGGAAAAGCAATATAGTTAAAATGGCCATATTACCCAAAGCAACATACACATTTAATGCAATCACCATCAAAACCCCAATGGCCTTTTTTCAGAGAAATAGAATGAAAACCCACTAGTTTTTATGGAATCACAAAAGACCCTGAATAGCCGAAGCAATCCTGAGAGAAAAAAAGGAACAAGGCTGGAGGTATCACATTCTCTGACTTCAATTTATACTACAAAGTGACAATGATCAAAACAGCATGGTATTGGCAGAAAAACAGAAACACAGACCAATGGAATAAAATTGAGAACCCAGAAATAAACCCACATATATATGAGCAGATAACTGTCAACAGAGCAGCCAAAAATATACAGTGCAGAAAACAAAGCTTCTTTAATAAATGGTGCTGAGAAAATTGGGAAGCCACATACAAAAGAATGAAACTACATCTATCTGTAACCATATACCAAAATTAACTCAAAATAGCCCAAATACCTGAACATATGAAACAATAATTTGTGTAGAAGAAAGCATGGCTCCTAAACTTATGGTGGTTGGGTTCAGAGATGATGTTATGAATTTGATCTGAAAAGCAAGGGAAGTAAAAGCAAAAATAAATGGGACTATATCAAACTAAAAATCTCCCATACAGCAAAAGAAACCACCAACAAGCAAAGTGGCAACCAATCAAATGGGTGATTTTTTGTAATCAACATCTCTGATAAGGGGCTAATGTCCAGGATATGTAAAGAACTCATACAACTCAATAATAAAAAAACCAAACAATCCAATTTAAAAATGGACAGAGGACCTGAACAGACACTTTTCCCAAGAAGACATACAAATGGCCAACAGATACATGAAGAGATACTCAATTTCACTAGCTATTATGGAAATACAAATCAAAAGCACAATAAGATACCATCTCACACCTGTTAGAGTGGTTAACAGGTAATAACAATAAGACAAGTAATAACAAATGTTGAAGAGGTTGTGGAGAAAAAGGAATTAATATACTGCTGGTGGGAATGTAAATTGGTACAACCACTATGGAAAACAGTATGGAGGTTTCTCAAAAAATTAAGAATAGAATTACCATATAACCCAGCTACCCCTCTTCTGGGTATCTACCCCCAAAATCTGGAAACATTTATCCATAAAGATAATTACAGCATTATTCATGGTGGCCAAGACATGGAAACAACCAAAGAGTCCTTCAATAAATGATTGGATAAAGAAGATGTGTATATACAGAGGGTGCCAACAAAATGTATACACATTTTAACGAAGGAAAAAAAAACTGTATTAATTTTAGTACTCAATATATACCAATAACAGAAGATGAATACAAGTCACATTCGACTTCTGCAATTACAAGAGGTGCTCAATGTGGTTACTTACCATCAGTGTCCAGACACTTCTGATTATGGAGAACTACTGCTTGAGCAAAGATAACATCGCTTAAAATGTGTATAAATTTTTTTGGCACCTGCAGTATATACAATGGAAATTAACTCAGCCATAAGAAAATATGAAATACTGCCATTTGAGAAAACATGAATGGATTTTGATATTATCATGCTAAGCAAAATAAGTCAGGCAGAATAAGTCAAGAGCCATATGATTTCACTCATATGTGGGATACAAAACTGAAAGCAACAAACGAACAAGACAAACAAACAAATCTCACAGACACAGACAACAGTTTAGTGGTTACCAGAGGGTAAGAGGTAGAGGGGTGTCATAAAAGAGGGTAAAGTGGGTCCAATATATGGTGAGGGAAGGAGAACTGACTCTGGATGGTGAATACAGAATGCAATATATAGATGATTTATTATAGAAATGTACACTTGAAACCTATGTAACTTTACTAACAATAAACTTTAATTTAAAAAATTAAAAACAAATAAGCAACATCATAATGGAATTTAAAAAATCTTCTTAAAAGCCTTTAAAACTATGTATTGCTTTTGTTTTAACATTAACTGAGGCATAGAGAAATGACCTTAATTTGCCCTAATTGCACAAGTATTAATGACAGAGTAGGAAGGAAATCCAGAAACATCTGGCCATGAAGCACATCTGCTGAGAAGCTGCTGTATGCACTGAGGGATGGATAGAATACTGTATCAGAGAAACAGAACCAACATTTATTATATATAATATTATAAGACATATATTTATTACAAGGAATTGGCTCATGTAATATCTACATATGGCTGGCAAATCCCAAGATCTGCAAGTTCAGTCAGCAAGGTGTAGACCCAGGAAAGCTCATGGTGCAGAGACCCAGGAAGAACTTCCCAGTTTAAAGGTTATTAGGTTGAAGGAATTCTCTTAGTTGAGAGAGGTCAGCCTTTTTGTTCTGATTGTCCAGACCCACCCGCATTAGGGAGGGCCCTCTGCTTTACCCAGTCTATGAATTCAAATGTTAATGCAAAAACACCATTACAGACACACCCAGAATAATGTTGGACCAAATATCTAGGTACCTCGTGGCTCAGTCAAGTTGACACGTAAAATTAACCATCAAACATACCTTGAAACGATCAGTCCTTGCAACTGTTTATGATTCCTATTTCATAGCTGAGACATGGAGGGTGACAGAGACTAAATGATTCTCCCACAGTCACTCTCCTAGTCACCAGATGATCGGAGATTTACATTCAGCACTCCTGAGATCCAATACTAGAGTCATTTCCTCTGCATACCACATTTCATTCAACAAGAATTTTTTTGTTCTACAATGAAGGGTTATTAAGGAGAAGCTGACAGGGATGTGTGTTCAGAGTATTTCTGAAAGATTATTTAGCAGGGAGTATGGAATGCATTTGAGCTTTTTCAAGAGTGGCAGACAGCTGGGAGGCTAATGTTCATTCTAGAGCCACATTTAACACCTCTAAGTGATTAACCATGGATGAATTTAATTGTTGAGAATTTGAAGCATAATCCTAGAGCGAAATATTGTATTAAGCCTCTTCTCAATTTATTAACAAAATGGATTTTAAATATTTTTTATTTTATAGTGCATATATCCTGTATTTCTATAGTGAGTTTGCTTAATTTAGCTTAGTTTTATTTAGTCATTGAATTGCTTTCATTTTTCTCTTCCAAACACACAAGATTAAATATATTGTTTTTAGTATTTACCTTTTGCAGATTGAAATTTTAATAATACTCAAATATATATTGGTACTTACTACTGAAAGGCAGTAGAACACAGTGGTTAAGAGCTGGGCAGCAGAACCAGGCTTGCTGGATTCAAATTGCAGCTTCACCACCTACCAGCTGGGTGACTTGGGGCACTTACTTAACCTCTCTGTGACAGTTTCTTTATCTGTAAGTAGATTGGTATAAATGAGTCATTGTATGAAAAACACTGAGAACAGTGTCTGGCACATATTAAAGTATCTAAGTAAGGATAAGATATTTTTATCATCACTGTATGGCAGGCCCTCTTCTAGGTGCCCGGGATAGAATAATGACTAAAACAAAGTCCTTTTGTCCTTTGCTTTTGTGAAACATGTTGTTTTAGGGAAGGCAGACATCCATTCTTACTGTTTATCAAAAAAATCATTTATAGCTAAAAATATTATTTTTACAATTGAAGAAACACATATGGTACATAAATATCAAATAAGTATAATGTCATTGGTAATAATGTTAAACAATTTAATATTTTTTGCTTATCAATTTGGTAAAGAAGAAAAAATATTGCTGGTGAAGTCGTGAGGAAAGAGGGTCTATGGTACACTGTTGAGTGCCCTTGGCACTGTTGAGTGACTTTTCTCATGGTTGTCCCCAGTTGCCTTGATATCCCTCATATGTCACACGTAATCAATCTGCAAGTCCCATCATCTTTACTTGGAAACATACATTCAGAAACCATCCCATTATACTCTTTCCCTAGTGCAAACCACCCTTATCTCTTACTATTACAACACACCTAACTAAACCCCTGCTTTCCATTGTTCATTCTCCTCCCAGCAGTCAGTGATGTTCTTAGCAAGTAACTGATCAGGTCACTCTGCTGTACAAAAGGCTTCCTACAAACTTAGAGACATTGTAACCTGACCCCTGCCTGCCTCCCCCCACATTCCTCCTCTCACACATAGTACTCCAGCCACCTTGGCCTTGTAAGTCCTCAAACCAGCCAGTATTGAGGTCTTCCTATTTGTTCTCTTCACCTGGGACACTGTCCCTCAGAGGTGGTCTCCCAAAATGTCATGTCCTTAGAGAGGTCTCCTGGCCATCTTTTCTAAAATACCAGGCCCGGGTATTTTATTTTTCTTCAAAGAACTCATCACTCTCTGAACTTACATCATGAATTTCATTTTTCACTTATGAATTGTCTGCCTCCCCATGGTTATAAACTGCATGCAGCTGTCATTTTGCCTTACTGGTTCACAGCTATCTCACCAAAAGCGGGAAGGGCCTGAGACTCTGTTTGCCCTCAATACATATTTGTTGGACAAATGAATGAACAGCAAAAATCTTTAACATATTAAGACGGTTTACCTGGAAATTCTACTTCTTAGAGTTTACAAAAGCAGAAAGAAATACTACAAAAGTATTCATCATAGCCTCACGTTAGTGATTAGAAACAACTTCAGTCCAATAGTGGGGGATTGGTTCATAAGCACTCTACATTAATATGTTAAATACTCTGCAACTATTAAAATATATGCAATAAAATCGTATTTAATATCATGGGGAAATATTTATATTGTTGAGAGAAAAAAGCAGATTATAAGATACAATGTACTGTAACAGTCAGTTTTTGAAAAATATTAATTTATTGTATATTCATAAAAAATAGAAAGATATACTGTTAACTAAAACTTTATAATGGTTACCTCTGAGATATGGAATTATGACTCATTTTCAACTTTTTTCTTTGTGGTCTTCTTCTGTACTTTAAAATTTGTCTATAATGAAAATATAGCACATTTATAACTTTAAAATTTAGTTTAACACAGAAAGAGAAAAAATTTAGTTAAATATGGTGTTGCCCTCTGTAATAAAGAGTACATTTCTTAGAGTGATGCATGTGGGATCCACTTTCATTTTTCTGATTGCTCATACAGAACACTGAGTATTATTTTTGCTTTGAGGCAGGTGTTTGTGATCTAGGGGTGGATCAGACAGCTTAATTCCTTGGCTGCAAAAGAGACACATGACTGTAGTGGTTAGCACTTCCAGCCTTCTTCCCAAGTAGAGAATGATGTGCAGTCTCAAATAAGTTGTTTGAACAACCAGGACGCTACAGAATGGTATTGCCACATTTTAAGATCCTTAGTCCTTGTATCCAGAGTTGCCTATTCTAGAAATTTTGTATTGAGGTTCCCTGACAGCCAACACAGATTTCTGTGGGTGTTATGGACTGAATGTTTATGTCC
The DNA here is from genome assembly GCA_033961575.1 of Aselliscus stoliczkanus. Lineage (NCBI taxonomy): Eukaryota > Metazoa > Chordata > Mammalia > Chiroptera > Hipposideridae > Aselliscus > Aselliscus stoliczkanus. The sequence continues at coordinate 35,943,685 of CM066731.1, forward strand.
TCCCCAAAATTCATATACTGAGAACCTAAGTCCCAATGTGATGGTATTGGAAAGTGGGGCCTCTGGAGATGATTAGGTCATGATGTTGGAGGCTTTATAAATGGGATTTAGTGCCCTTATAAAAGAGACCCCAGAAAGTTTTTTTACCCCTTCAGCCATGTGAGGGCACAGAAAGAAGATGGCTGTTTATAACTCGGGAAGTGGGTCTTCACCAGATCCTGAATTTGCCAGAGCCTTGATCTTGGATATCCCAGCCTCCAGAATTGTGAGAAATAAATGTTTGTTGTTTAAGCCATCCAGTCTATGGTATTTTTGGTATAATAGTCTGAACAGACTAAGACAGTGGGTATTGAGCAAATAATGGGCTGCTTTACATAATCTACTCTTTCTCATGTGTATGAGAGTATGAGATTCCTCACTGAGCAAGGAAAGAGCTGGGCAAGAACCAGACATTTACCAAGCCAGTTTAAAAAATGCTTGAATACCACACTTCCAAGGGACAGAAGAGGGAAAGAATGGAGCATTCAGAGTAGGGAAAGAGGGCGAAGAGCCTGTTGTTTTCCAGAAATAAGAAAATATAGGTGATTTACCTTAATCTTAAACTCATCACTTATTAGCCAAGTAGACTGATTAAATGAAACCACATTCTTTCTTTACTTCCTCAAATCCACTCTCATGTTAACGTGCAAATGTTTTGACCAGGATTCCAGTGATTCCTGTGAAAAATACATTTTTCTCCTAGTTTAAGTTTGCTGTTGATGCCACACAGTGATACTGCTTTGGAAGTAGCTATAAACATGAGACAAATTTGTAAAATTTGGAAAACTTACAACTAGTGTGAATGAGTGCTGATGCCATTTCTTATGAGATCACCTCCTCCAGGTAGCATACAGAAGTCCATTTAAAAAGAAACATGTGAATCTCTATACTTTAAAATAAATTTTATGCTCTAATATAGCATAATTTCTTGAGCATGTTTCTGTACATGAACTATAAAATGTATCCTTTTCTCAAAGAAAAGACAAGTTTTTGTTTGTTTTTTAAACAGGGCTTACCCTTAACGATCAAAATGGTTAGGTCTCTAAACATACTATTCTGTGCATGTACTGATGCAGTAAGCCTCCAAAGTTCCCAAATCTGAATACAGTTTAAAAAGTTGCAATACCTTAGGGTGGCAGTGTGCATATGTGTCATATTTTGGGGGGGAATAACTGTCGTAAAGTACCCCACTGTTATGAAGTGTAAAAACAAACAACATTCAAGGAAAAAGCAGTACATATTTCTCCTTACTGTTCTGTTTGGCACAGAAACAATGAAAGAACTGGAACTTTCTCCTATAATGTTTCATATGAAAATGTCAAGCAATCGGGAGGGGGTTTGCAAAGTGGATAAAAACTGGGTCACGTGAATTGAAAAAGCCTCAAAAGGCATATGGCTTAGCGCTAATATGTAGCCACCATGCAAAAAAGTAAGATTAACTTTAAGAAACACAAGTCTGCAATGAATTTCATTTGCTTTCTTTAGATGGCTCAAGTTGCTGGAAGAAAGTTTAGGAGAGGAGAACATAGGTCTTCCAAAAAAGATCTGGCTTCTGGGATGCCAGGTGGAATCTTCTTCCTAGTGCCCTTGGAATACCTGGGTTCACTCATGCTCAGGAGTGTCAGGATGATAGAAGCTTTTCCGGAGGTGGATGTCTTACCGTGGGGCAGCCTGTACCTTAGAGTTAACCTTTCTAGGGGCCGGTTTATTGATTCAGTGTGATCTGGCCATCTACATTCCCTGTTAGCCAAGTGTTTCAGGATTCAGCTCATGTGTTACATGGAGACCCAGGACACAGGCGCATACACACGTATGTGTACAAAATCCCTCATTTTTCAGTTCTGGGAAAGGTCTTCAAGAGAACTCGGGCTTTTCTCTCGAGTCCTACCAGCAGATGTCTCTCCTGTGTCTGAAGGCCTGAATCTTTTCTCACACGCTTGTATCTGGAGCCAACTTAGGTCTTGATCTAATTTGACCCTCTCACCAGTTCTTAGTTAGCGAGTCAGTGTTTTGCACTGTGCATGCTGTTCTGTTTTTAAAGACGTTTTCCTAAATAAGGCCATGGAAAAATAAGACATGTTTTGAAGTTATTTTTAAATACGCCTAACTAAAAAACAGTTTTCTTCGCTTTCAAATGATAATATCATGCAATAATTTCAGTAAGTTTTGCCATAAAACATTCTCAACAAAAGAACTATGTGCAGAAGACTTAGTTTTAGACAGAATTTCTACCTGTGATTCCAGGTAATTGTGAAATGTAAATCTGGTTAAGTGGTTCTTCTGCCTAAAAACTGTCTGGCCTCCTTATTGCCCAAAGTTTATATCAGAAGTTAATTAACAATAATATAATAAAATGTTATAGTATTTAGTGGAATGTATGATACAAAATATTATTATTGTGATGTTTTTCTGAATTTTGTGATGTCTGTGGTATTTGTCACCTTTTAAAATTTATAATAAACTTTAATTAAAAAAATTATAATTTGTTAAAATTACTTTTCTTGTTTCAATAAATATTCACTTTTCTATAATTTTCTCATTTTCAATAAATATTATTCACTTTTCTATAAATGTTATATTAAAAAAATAAGTATAACATATTTTGTAAATAAAAACAATAATTTTGTTTTTATTGAAGTGGAATCCCCAGTTGTAATCAGGTCCCACAAAACCTGGATCATCCACCTGTTCATACCTCAATCAGAATTTGCTTAGAGTACATCCTGTCACTAGAAGCGTTTGGAAAAATTAGAAGCGGGGGCGGGGTGGAAAGCCAAAGATAGGAAGGCTCCTTATCTCTCAGTGAGAAAGGAAATTGCTTTAGGTTTCTTGGGAATATGTTTTATCTTCAGGGATTCTTGGGAATCACTTTTTAAACAAGACCTTCCAATCCTGTGTTCAAATGAGGGGCAAGCTTGGGTTTTTCCACCTGTGTAGTTTTCAGACTCACAGCTGTGTCACAGCCAAGGCACTTTCTCTTTCCCAATACTTTTGCCCCACCTCCTAGCCCTCCAGAGCCTTTTGTAGGAAGTTGCCTGCTCTTCTCTAGTCCAAGCCATCTTGTTTCCTCCAACCCAGCCCCTCAACCAACTCCATGTGATGCTGCAGAAAATACAGATACTTCTAGGTGGAGAAATTAAATCCTGTTCTATGATGGGTTCCTTTGTTTGGAAGCCTTGAATCTTCCCAATTTACAACTGATCCCCCAATAAATAATAGAGGAAGACATCTACTACATTTATATTATTATATTATTACCTAATATCTTTTTTTTCTATTTAGCCTCCCAATCTGTGTTAAATTCTTCTCACTAGACCAAAGCTTTAATAATCCAGAATGTTTTTACCTACAAAAATAGTAATCTATACTTTTTAAACTATGGCATAAAAACAAGGGCCCCTTCCCAACATAGAAAAAATTATTTGGAATGAGATCAATATTCTGAGGACATTAACTTTGCTTAAGCAATAATTTGAACATGAGTGGCTGAAACGTTTAATTGATCTGAGCCTTAGGAGTGCATACGACTGTACTAATCTGTCTAAAACAGACTGGCTCAGTTGTGCCTTCCCAGTCAATCCAAAGGGATTGGTAGCATAAAGCCTACAAGATGAGGAACTAAAGAGGTATAATTTTTCAGAGCAACTCTATCACTGCCAAGAGAAGAAGATGCTCTGGCTGGTCTTTGGGGCTATTTCCATCTACTCATCAAGGATAGAGAGATTGTGCTGAGTGGCTGGCTGGATGAGTAAATTGGGCTAATCCTTGCTTATTCCACACAACCTTCTGATTATGATCTTGTTTCCCTTGTAGATTTTCCTAGAAAGTGCTGACTAAAGAAAGCAGGCAATTAAAGTCTTTGGGAATTATATTTATGTGGTAATTAATAAATTGGCATTCTCCCAAGCCTAAGCACCATAGGGCACACAAACCAAGTGGAATTTCTAGGATTGCAGAGCAGATCCTGGGTAGCTGATAGTAACCTCATCAGACAGTTTCCAAGGTGGTGTGACCTGAATGGTCGCTGGGCTCTCTAGATGAGTTCCTTATTTCCTTCTCTCTAAACGTAAGTGCATTAAGTTTTTTTTTTTTTAAATTAAAGTTTATTGGGGCGACAATTGTTAGTAAAGTTACATAGGTTTCAGGTGTACAGTTCTGTAATACATCATCTGTATAAGTGTTTGTTTTAAATCTGTTGAAACTCTGGCAAGCTTGGATTTGGTTTATAGGTGTAACTAAAATCCTGTTCTAAATGTCTGTTATTCAACCATTCATTCACTTATTCATGTAACAGATCGTTATTGATTGGCACTCTGTTCCAGGCATTTTATTAGGTACTGGTGATACAATGATGAATACAGCACAATCCGTTCTCTAAGGGCTCTCAGTCTACTTGGAAAAAAACCACATATTTTAAACAAATAATCACATAAGGTGTTAAGTACTGTGAGAGAGTTATACTAAATAGAAAAAAAGTGGCTTAAGATGCTTAATTGTGCACATAGCAAAGACAGAGAAGGCTTCTCAGAAGGTAACATTTAAACAGAGTCTTGAGGTTGGCCAGGAGTTTGCCAGGAGGATGGAAAAATTGGAAAATGTCTAGGCATGGTGAAGAACATCTTTAAATCTGTAGTTCAGTCAGGATGAAATGCAGGATGTATGTTCATGTGGGATGGGGAATAGAGAGTTGGAAGATGGATGAAATTGGAAAAATAGTCAGGTGTCAGGCAAAGAGCTCTGTATGTTAGGCTAAGGAATTTGTATTTTCATCCTGTATATGAGAAGAGGAGTCTTTGAAATATTTGCCAGGGAAGGGGAGGATCATGTCACACTTGTCTGATTACAGAGGAAGGATCAGATGGGAATGGGCCTGGCAGCAGGACGACCAGTTGGGAGACTGCTAACAGGGTCTAGTTGATGGCTGAGGGTTTGAAATGAGGCAGTAAATACAAGAGTGGAAAGTTGAAACAGACACAAGAAAAAGTAAGGAGGGAAAAGTGTCAGAGGGCTAGGATGAGGGAGCAGTGTTGCGTGATTCCCATATTTCGGACTTGAGGAGAGGGAGGTGTCCTTCATCTCAATAAGAAATAAAGGAGGTTTTATATTGAGGTTTTATTCAAAATGTGTTTTAAGTGTGTTGACTTTGATCTATCTAGGTAGAGATGTTTTATTAGTAATTGGAAATAAGCATTTGAAGGTCAAGAGAGATGTTCAGGTTGGGAATCATTGTTTGAGGATTAAAGAATGGGTAGAAGTGAAGCCACAGGAATGAATGACATTGCCCAAGGGAGAAAAGAATGGGGGCAAAAGCAGGGCTCTGGAGAACTTTAATATTTAAGGGATGAGCTGAAGAGTAAGGGAAGTGGAGAAGAAGAGGCCAACTGATGATTTGTTTTGGAATATTCTCATGTTAAATTGTTGATAATTACTGGAGCTATTTTTTCTTGCCTTTACATTTTCTCTTCCTACCCTCCCTGTCATCTTCTCCTCCACCACCACTTTTTTCCTCTTTCCCTTCCTCCTTTTCCTCCTCCTTCTTCTTTCTCCATCACTGTTTCCATCTCCCCTTCCTCATTTCCTCTTTCTTCTTAACTCTTGACTTTTCCAAAATAAAATCTAGGGACACTGGAAAAACTTTTTTGCCTAGCAAAAAGTGTTCCTTATCCAATCTCAGAGTCTTAATACAGACAAAGCACCATTTACTTACTTTACAGTTACTACATGAAAGCTAATAGTAAGAAAACTAACATCACTGAGCATTTATTAGGTCCCATGAATCATCTCACTTGAATCTCCTAAAATCCTGTGGGAGAGTTACTCTAATTATCCTTATTTTAAAGAGGATGAAACAGGCTCACAGAGTGTATGTGGCTTGCCAAAAGTCACACAACCAGATGTGGGAGTCAGGATTCAACCTATGTCTGTGAGCCTAAGACCTTCGTCATATTCCCCTTCCCCGTTTCCCATTACTTGCTCCTCTTGCCAATTCTAGTGTGGCAATCAATGTTCCATCCCTTTGAACCCAGCATCTCTTTGAATCCTTCAAGCCTAAACTCCTTTTAGCCTGGGAAAAAAGTACCCTTCTGAGTCTCTTTCCAGTGGCTTTAAAAAGACTTGTTGACCTCTGGGTCTGTTCCAGTTTATCCTATCTCCTGAATCGTTTTGGATTCCTTGCCTGATGGTTGATTTTGTCACCAAGGCAGGTGGCTTCATTCCTTTTTTTTTTTTTTTTGAGGGCAGTGTCACTGGCCCTCATATGTGTGATCCGAACCGGGGCCACTGGCATCCCAAGCCAGCGCTTAACCAATGCACCACTCGGCCGGCCCAGCAGCTTTGTTGTTAAGAGCACACGCTCTATCCACTGAGACATCCGGGCGGCAGCTCAGCTCAGGGTGACGAGTTCAGTCTTAGTTGCAGGTGGGCATAGCCCATCATTGAACAGACAATCTTGTTGTTACACCAGCTGAGCCATCCTGCCACCTGTTGGCAGCTCAGCAACAGCTCAGCTCAGGCACAGCATCACTGGCCCATGTGGGAATTGAACCGGCGGCCTTGTTGCTCAGAACTCGCGCCCTAAGCCAGCTCTTAATCAACTGAGCCACTTGGCTGGCCCCTTCATTCCTTAATAACAACAAGAACAATAATAATACTAGCAGATGCTTGTACTTATTTTGTGTCAGGCATTTACTAGCTCATCTTTACCTCACAGCAACCCTGCAGATTGTAGACTTGCTGTATTCACCATAGCTCCTTTGTATTTGAACTTGTCTCTGGCTGGCCTTCCAGCACCCTCACATGGGGTTGATTCCCTACTCTGCTGGTTCCATGGCTAAGTCCCATCTGGTCCCTCTCCTGCTGGCAGCTAAGACCTTCTTTGGCTAGGCCCTCCTGCTTAACCCTCAAGCATGTGGTCTCTATTCCCTGTGACTTTTGCTTTTAATTTCTACTGCTTTTGAAAATAAATGCCCCCAAATCTGTCTTAACAAATTGCTGACAATACTGCAGATTATCAATGTGTCTCACTGTCATAAACAATAATAAACAGAGATGGTGTCTTCTGGCACAGACTGTCCCAGTAAAACTATCATCCCAATTTTCTGGAGGCAAACATTTCTGGGCTAGTTAAATTTTACTTTATTTGCTTGGTTTCCCTGGCTGTAATAAACTGAATAACTTCGTAATCTTCTCATATCCTAGGTGGGTTGGGGAATATGTCCTGTCTCTCAATTCCCAGGTCCCTGCCTCCCAAACTGGAGTATCCCATCTCAGAAGGAAACAGAGGTGGGGTGGGGGTTTGCATAGCATAGGAATCATTAGCACACTGCATCTTTCTGTAGCAATAGTATTACTCCACTACAGAAATAAAACCTATGTTTTTGGAGTAGAACACAAAATTTATGTTAATTTTTAAGATTAATTTTGAAACTTTAGATTTTCTACTTGCTACACACTAGAGTCCCAAGGGTTCCTGTCACTCTCCTCTAAGGGAAGAGGTACTTTGATGGAAACTTTTGTGAGGCTCTAGCCTGGGGTGTGAGTGAGCTGAGGCAGGTGCACGAAGCTTGTACTTGTTAGATGCTCAATAAATTGTCTCTCCCTCCTTCCTCTTTCTCTTCCTCTCTCCTCATCTTTCTCTTTCTTTTTCCCTTTTGCTCCCTCTCCTTTTCTCCATTCTTCCCTTCTTTTCTCAGGCTCTAGCTCTTATTTTCTGTCCTAATAAAATGTTCTCTTTAATGGGGACAGTTTGTCACTGGTGTTTTTCAAGCATAAGTGGTTTTGGGAATTGTATAATTGTCAAAGACTCTTTGAATGAAATAGCCCACAGTGACCGCAGAAGTCCACCCCTTTCACTTAACAAGTGAGGAATGGGAGGTGACTCAGTCAAGGTCACATGAGGGCAAAAGCAGACTAGACCCCAGGGCTCTTGGCTTCTGTTCCAGAGATGTCAACAATTTAGAGAAAATTGTCAAAAAGCCTTTAAACTAAGGCACCAGCTCTAATTTCATGAACAGGTTGTGGGATGTGCAGATCCTCTGTTGTTGGTGCTGCTGTAAGAACAACATTGTGGTGATGATAGGAGGTGTCTGCTCCAGATTAGTAATAGAACAGCCCTTCTAGTACTAGTACTGTAGGGCTGGAGGGTGTTCTTGCCAAACTGTAGCAACCAGTGCCTGGGAATCCAGATCCGGCCAAAACCAAGGCCAGCTGCTCCAGGGAAGGAACAATTTGTTCTTTCCCTGCCCATCTGGGGAGCTGGGCATGTCCTGAGGCAGTCCACTGTTAGTTACCACAGCTGCTTTCCTGAGAAGGGGGATACTGTGAGAGCCTTCACATTCTTGCACCCTCGTTCCCCTTGGCAACTGGTTAAATTATTTTTCTCAATGATGATATGGCATGTTGATAACTAAACACTACTTTTCATTCTATGGACAAATGAAGATCTCTTCCTTCAGATAAACTGTTGCTGCATGGACCATAGATCCAGAAGGTTCCAGAAAATGTGGGGTGCATAAGACCATTTTGTATCCTATTTTTCTTCAACAAATACATCTGAGAACTATTCCAAGACAAGTTTTGTGAGAGGAGCTTGGAAAACACAAAACAAAGACATGATTCCTGTCCTCAAGGATCTGACCCTCTACTGGAGATTCTATTCATTTTCTATTGTTGCTGTAACAAATGATCACAAATTTGATGGTTTAAATGGCACATGTTATCTTACAGTTCTGGAGGTTGGAAGTCCAAAATGGATCTCACTAAAATCACAGTGCTGGCAGGGCTATATTCCTCTTAGAGTCCCTAGAGGAGAATCTGTTTTCTTGCCTTTTCCAGCTTCTATAGGTTATCCACATTCTTTGGCTTGTGGCCCATTCCTCCAACCTTGACTTGGCAGTGGCCAGTCAAGTCCTTCTTCCATTGCCATGTTTCTGATTTTCACTCTTTGGCCTCCCCCTTCCAGTTATAAGGATCCTAGTAATTACATTGGGTCTACCTGGGTAACCCAGGATAATCTCCTCATTTTACAGTCAGCTGATTAGCAAACTTCATTCCCTCTTGCTATGTAACATAACATAATTATAGGTTGCGAGGATTAAGATGTGGATATATTTGGGAGACCATCATTCTGCCTACCTCAGAAATTTAGACATGTTCATAGATGAGCACTGAACACTAGGATTAGTGTTCTAATATGGGGGAAGAGGAGGCAACTATGGGAGATTATAAGAGGAACACCTAATGGTGGAAATGGTGTGATCGTAGGTCAACAATAAAGGAATCTTCCTGGAAAAGGTGACATTGGAATTCAGATTTTTAGCTTGTGTGAGATTCTGGTCAGCAAAAGAGGTAAAAGCAGTCTAAAAAAGGGAAAAGGGTATAACAGAAGCAAGGACATGGCAACATAACAGGGGATGAAACTATTACTGGAGAGCAGGGTCTGGGGAAGAAAAGGGTAGGTGATATAAAAGGCTGAAAAAGTCATGCCCTGGAAGGTCCTGGCAGAAAACAGATGGCACTCTCAAAGGGCACTATGAAAGGGCCTTTTTACAATGTTTAAATGAGGCAGTCTTTTGCAATGTTTGGGCTGGGTTAAAGGAAAGCAACAAGGGATAATGAAGTACCATCCCTAGGCCTGGGGGCAATGGAAAGAAGTCACTGAGATATGGTGAGTGCTATGACTATAGAAGGGGACCATCCTGTAGGAGCTATGGTCTTTGACATAGAAACATAGTCATGGACAAAGCCAGAGGAACCCAAACTTTGATATCTTTGTTTTCCCACCTTTCAATGTGCTGCTCTTGCTTTTCTTTGGGAAAACCAACCAGAAGCCAGGGACAAGGCAGCCTGGTGGACACAGTCCATGGAATTTAGGTCCCTGTGACCCAGAAGAAAGTGGATCTAGAGGAGAAACTGCAGGGACCAGACAGGAGACCTTGTATGTTGTGAATAAAAAAATTGAGTTTTATTCTGAAGGCCACAAGGTGCCCAGGAAGTAATGTAAGCAGCAATGAATAGGTGAAACTTTCTATAAGTTTTACTACCCAATTTCTCATATAGTCTTTATCCTACAGGGTAAAGATTTATCTTGTTTCCATCTCTTGTCTTTATCCTGTCTCTCAGAGCCTTGACAAGCTGATCTTATATCCTCTTTGTCAGCCAAGGTGTTAATAGCCAATAGTGCCCTAATGTGCTACCTTTTTCAGATAATGTTGAGATTTATTGGGAACCTTCAGTGTCTGGATGAGTTAACTACCCACATAATCATGCTGTGTTACTAACCACTTCAGGCTCTGGGGTTTGAAACAATTATTGTTTACTTAGCTTAGAAGTTTGCAGTTTGGTGATTTAGGCTGAAGAGTTTTCCTGGTCTTAGCTGAGCTTACTCACATGTCTGGGGTCAACTTGCCTGTTGGTTGAAGACTCACATTTTGGGAATTGGCTGGCAGTCAAATAGTTTCTGATGCAGCTCTTCTCACCATGTTTCTCCCACCCCTTTAATAGGCTGTGCCAGGCTAGATCTAACTACAACAGCCCAGGTGTAATGGCAGAATCAGAAATGGTTTAGGCTCTTTACCAAGCTTCTGCTGTGTCACAACTGCAGTCATCCTATTGGTAAAAGTGAGTCATGTGACTGAAAAGATTGCACCTCTTGATGGGAGAAATTGCAAAGTCACATGGCAAACAACACAGATAGAGGAGTAGATAAAGAGCTGGCATAATTAGTGCAAGCAATTTTGGGAGCCAATCATTGTTGGGTGGCTTAACCCAGGCAATAAAGATTTATTTATTTATCAAATTATTTCTTTATCGTCAGAATCTCCCACTAAAATGTAAGCCCTGACAGAGCACAGCTGTAACTCCAGTGATTCTAATATATGTGCTCATGGTGAATTTTCATTGAAGATATAGGTGTATGCTACTGGGTTCACATGGGGATTATTTGGAGAATGGTCTTTATGGGACTTTTCTAGTCCACCAAATCCCCATAAGCAGACAATTGTCCCTAAAAATAAATAAGAACAAATATAGTTTCTGCCTGCACATTTGGTGGAATGTATTGCTGTTTCACTTTCTTTCTTTTAGATTTTAATCAACGCTGGGTGAACTTAGTTGAAGGCAGGGAGTACAAGGAGAAGATGAGCTGTCCCTCAATCAGGGTCTTATCTCACCTCATCACTCTCCACTAGGGGTTGGGGAGTTGACTCAGTTGTACAGCTTGAACAGATGACATCATTGAACAGATGATGCCTCCTGTTATGGGCTGAACTGTCTCCCTCCCTTAATTTTTATGTTGAAGTCCTAACACCTAATACCTCACAATGTGGCTGTATTTGGAGATAAGATCTTTAAGGAGGTAATTAAGTAAAATGAGTTCATGTAGGTGAGTCCTAATCCAATATTACTAGTGTTCTTATAAAAAAAGATTAGGCATTAGGACACAGACAAACACAGAGGAAATACCATGTAAAGACACAGGGAGAAGTGACCAGCTATAAGCTAAGAAGAAAGGCTATAGAAGAAACCAATCCTGCTGACCAACACCTTGGTCTTGGACTTTGAGCCTCCAGAATTGTGAGAAAATAAATTTCTATTGTGTAAGCCACCCAGTCTGTGGCATTCTGCTATGGCTGCCCAAACAGACTAATATACCTCCTTTCTTAAAAGGGAATAGCTACAGGGAGACCCATTTTGAGAAATTCCCCTACCCCCACCCCCAATGTGAATCAGAGGAAATCAAGGTGACTGCCTGGGAGAGGCTTGCTCATACAGAAAGCTGCAAGAGTTACATGTATTGGAAAGCTCATGGGACCGCTTCAGAGTGTCCAGCTCAGGCTGAAGACAGATGATGCTTGAGTCCTTTTAGGTGACTTTCCCTGGAGCTTTTCAAGCAGCTCTAATTTGTTCCTTATAGGCTGATGCTAAATTCCGTTCATTAGCAAGTTTCCCAGTGGCCTAATTTTATTGGTTCCTCAGGAGTTTCTCTCTTGGTTTTCAGGCCTCCAGTCATCAAAAATGTGGTGTCTTCAGCAAATTCACCAACCTCATTATGCGTGATCCCTCTTCTAAGCCATTTAGTCCTTCTCCTGGCTCCTAATAAATAAATACTGATTCTAAGACCAAAACCCAAGAGGCTATATGTTTAATTGCTTTGCATGCTGAGAAAGAATCATTTATTAGTGCTGTGCAAAGCGCCGTGTTTGAAAACTCCAAACCACATGAAACGCCACAAGCTCTGTGCCAGAGCCTAACGGAGAAACAGCCAAGTTTCATCTGAACTTTGTTAGGCCTCATGACCTTTCACAAAACCTCAGAGCAAACATAATTCAGCCCCTGGATAGGCTCAAACTCTGAGTTGAGTCCTGTCATTTGTTTGGTTTTGGAGCAGCTGCTTATATCACAAATCCACACTTCTGGTTAGGGAAAAAAAAAAAAGATACACGAGATGGCTTCAACCCAGTTTGATGCTGTATTTTGTTTTGTAACATGTCTATTAATTGTGAAACTCAAGACTCCTTTGGAAAGCTAGCTCTACAGAACAAGTTGTGGGTTTAGAATTGCTAGGTAAATTGGGACTGAGAGATTTAAGTGGAATTCAGTGAGAAACCAGTTGTCATGAATCTGAAAGAATAGCTAGGGATAGGAGTAGGAAGGTCAGAAGAAAATAGTTTTGTTTTGTTCTAAAGAAGGAAGGATTGGTGCTATGGCATTGTCTAGACACAGTGCGTGCTTGATTAAAATTTGTTAACTGACCTCTTTAACACAGGTAATCTGTAGTTTCCTCTTGTCCTGAACTTAATTCCGAGATCCCTGGCAGGAAATTTGCAGTCATTTCTGTATCACTGCATATCTATCTGGGCCTGCTTAATCTCTGCCTGTCTGAGTTAGAATGGCTTGACCATGAATGTTATTATGAGGAGACCAGACTGTGGCTCATCTTGTTACAACTGGACTGAGAAAGAGCAGGGATGCAGTAGACAGGGAGGGTTTGGACTTCGAAGCAGATACATCCACTGAGTTGGGACAAGTGCCTGTGGTAGAGGCCAACCCAAGAACACATAATAGAAATTTGGTTTTATAGGATAAATACACTGCCTGCAGATTATGGTGGTAGCCCAGAAAAATGGAGGGGACCAGAACAAAATAAAGTCTTCCTTATGCAGGTGGAGCCTCATGACAGCCAGCCATTTTAGTGATAACCCAGGATGGCCTGGTAGCAGGTGGCTGTCCCACCCATGAGGTTGGAGTTCGGGGCAGGATTTTGATCTGTGTGTGTTAAAATGTTAAAAGTTGGTTTGGGTAGCGGGGTTGGTAAGGTGGTAATACTAGCATAACAAGAGTAAGAGTAGGTTTCCTGGGTTTCGGGGTGGGAGCATAGTTCTAACAGCTGGCAGATGCTCACCTCTTAAACTGAATCTTAAAATCAGATAGACTGATGCTGACTCATCTATGAATTAGACCAGGACTACTTAACACACTTGTCTGTTCCCTTTCATTTTCCTTCCCCAACTCTCCTCTGCCACAGATGTGGCTGGAAATGGTCTGGGGCAGTGGAAGGAAATGAAGTCATAGATAGAGCAACTCTAGATCAAGTGAGGACTTGTAGGTCATTGTGAGAACTTCTGAGGTAAGGGGGTTCCAAACATTTAACTTGCCATCTGTTCTTCTTTGCTTTAATGTCCACAGGTCCGAGGCAAGTCCAAGTAGGACCTACAAGGTTAGATTAGACACCTTTTCCTACATTTCAGGTGATATGTGAACCAAATCCAAATTAGTATTTGCATTGGCAACCTTTTTGTAGGTATTGATCTTATTATAAACTGCAACTCCTTGCAATTGGTAAAGTTAATGGTTTTGTAATTTTATATCAGTCTCAAGAAAAGGAACAAAACAGAAAGGAACAAAAAAGCAAATGACGTTTTAACCTCACTGTTTTCAACTTCCATATTGATCCTGTATTTTATCCCTGTTTATGAACACAAATATTTTATTAACAATTACACCAATATTGATAGATTTTTATTGACAAGCTTTCTAGGATCAATCTTTGTTAAATCAATTCAATTATTTGATAACATTTCCATAAAACAGCTAAACCATTTTTAGTTTTTATCTTTATTTGAATAAAAGGGTTATCACTAGGATCAATTAATTTTCTGGTTTGGTTCATTTAGTTTGACTTAGTTGTTACCTACTTGTATGTTTTGTGAGTATGAGGGGTTTTTTTGTAGAAAGTTTTTCTACCAAGTTTATTTCTCAGGTCAGATTTTATCATTGTAAAGATTTAATTCTTCCATTCATTTTTCAGCTAATAAGCATTTTAAATCATATGCAATTTTAGATACTATTAGTTTTTTTTAATTAAAGTTTATTGGGTGACAATGGTTAATAAAGTTACATAGGTTTCAGGTGTACAATTCTGTAATACATCATCTATGTATCACATTGTGTGTTCACCACCCAGAGTCAGTTCTCCTTCCATCACCATTTATTTGATCCCTTTTACCCTCATCTACCACTCTTTCCCCTTAGTTTTCTTTCTACAAAAATATTTCTACCAAATCTATTTCCTACTTTTAATTGTTTAATTTTTCATGTACTACAAATTTCACCACATAGAATTTTAACCATTGTCAGTTTTATTCTGTGTTGATTTTTTCCCCCCTAATATTGTGTAAGAATTAGATAAAGGGCTGCTAGTTGTTAGGGTTTTATTCAAGCAATGGGCAAAAAGCATAATCACAGGAATCAGATGCAGAGCAGAGCCTGAAGTGGGGTCAAAATGTCTTGCACTTGGCCTACCCTGCCTCTCACCAGTCCACCATGATATCCAATCCCATTACCCCTTTGTTTGCATGCAAAAGTCTGTCAGAGAGGTCCAATTGTTAGCTCTTTGACAAAAGTGTTAATTTGTCAATAGAGACTAGTAATGGTAGATCCTGTCCTGTCTTGTCCTCTTCTCTCCTCTTCCCTATCCTCTCATCCCTCTCCCTCCTCTTCTTTCTTTCTCTCCTACTTCATCTGACCACATCTAATAGTCTTAGGATGGGTGCTGGCCACACCAGAAAGACCAATCTTATGATTCTATGGTGGGGGCTTTGGGTCACATGGTATCATGGATCTAGAGACTGAGTTCATCCATGTCAGCACTCATGTCCATGTAATGAAGCCTCAATACAATTCTGAACACAGACGCTCAAGTGAGCTATCTGTAGTGGCAATACTCCACGCATATTGTCACACATCAATGCTGAGAGAGTAACACAACCTGAGAACAATGGAAGCTTCAAGTTTGGGACTCTCTTAGACTCTGTCCTATGCATCTTTTCCTTTGACTAATTTTGATGTATTATTGCACTGTAACAAATGTAACTATGAATATAATAGTTTGCATTGACTTTGTGAGTCTTTCTAGTGAACTATGGAATCTAAGGGGGGTTTTTGGAAATATTTGAATTACACTGGTGTCATAAGTGAGGGTGGTCTTTTATGGATTCTTCTCTCTAACTTTGTAGTCAGAGCCTAATTCTTGCCTTTGGAGTCAGAAGACTTTGGCGGCATTGGAAATCTGGAGTAATGCACCCTTAACCTTTCAGTTTGGCTGAATTCGGGTACTGTCCCCACTGTTTATTACTTCTCCCTCAAAATTCTGAAAATCTTTGATTTATTGTATCATTTTTGTCATCTTTGGTAATTTCTGGAATGAGAGAAATAAAAGAAACATTTTTCAGGTACTGATTTGTTTTGAGCTGTGGGTGAAATGCAATTGAAATGGTGCAGTTTAAGTTCCTCCAGGGAGACGTAAAAAAAAGTTTGTTCATTTTGCACATATGGTTAATTCACTCAATAACTGCTTGTGTAGTTCTTGCTACAGGGCAGGCATTTGTTCAAAATGCTTTATGTGTAATGAACTCATCTGATATTGATAATGACTGTTGAGGCAGGTTCTATTATTATTATTCCCATCATTCTACAAGTGAGCACACTGGAGCCAGGAAAATGAAATAACATGCCCAAGCTCCCACAGCCAGCAATGGTTGAGCCAGATGGAAACTCAGGCTCCAGAATTGTTCTGTAGTCACTCTGTTGTTAAGGTTGTGGATTCAAACCCTTGAATCTTGGATAAAAAGAAGCCCAATCTAGTGGGGAAGACAGACTTACAAGCAAACAATGATATCATATAACAAGTTCTACAATAGAAAGATTGTAGAAGTGGGAGGAACAAATATGAATTGCCACATAGGAAAATGGGATTGTTTTTTACTTAGCTCTTATTCTTGTGCTTCATAACCAACTCATCTCCATGTCTGTCAATCCTACTCTCCACTCCCACCCCAAACTATCTGGAAGCAATTCTTTCTTGCAAATATCTTTCCCCAAACTGCAATTTGTCCTTTAATTTTGCTCATGGTGTCTTTTTGTTAGAGAGAGATTTGCAATTTTAGTTAAAAGTTTTTTTCTCATATGACTTTAAGGTCATAAACACATTATATTTTCTTGTAAAGGTTAAAAAAATTTTGCTCTTCACATTTATGCCTTAGGTACACCATTTATTAGACCTAGAATTTACTTTTGTACAGTGCATGTGGTAGGAATATAGTTTTATATATTTTTCTCTTATGAATAACCAATTTGCCAGTTCCAGTTATCTGCATCCAAATATTATGGTCTTTTGGTGTATCTATTTTCTGTTTTTGTCTTTTAATATGTCTATTTGCACACCAAAAACAAACTTCATTCACAAACATAACTTTACAGCAACAAAATAATACTAAATCCATAAATATAATTATTTTATTTTATTTTTATTTTTCAGCTGAGCCATCCTGCCACCTATTGGCAGCTTAGCAGCGGCTCAGCTCGGGCTGGGCATCAAACTGCTGTTGCTCAGAACTCAGCTCACACTCTTGAGTGAGGTCTTAACCAACTGAGCCACTCGGCCAGCCCCTTATAAATATAATTTTATGGTAACATAAATATAACAAAATAACATGAATATAACTTTATATGGAGGTTTAATCATAGAACAAATGTCTTTACCTTGTTCTTAAAAATTGTCTTGATTAGACTGAGGATCCAAGATGGTGGAGTGGTTAACTGTTGTGCTTTCTTTTTCTGTGAACACATTAAAATTACAGCTAAATTATATTACAGCCAACCTGGAAACCATCTGAAGTATAGCTGAACAGAAGTTTTATACCTAAGGATATAAAGAAGAAGCCATGTCAAGACTGGTAGAGGGTTGAAATGTGAAATGGCCTGGCTCCAAACCTCCATGTAGCAATTGAGCATCATAGCGATATCTCAGCCACAGAAGTTCTCCCTAGAGGAGCAAGGACCTAAAGACCCACACCAAGCTCCACAGCCCAGGGTACTAGTGCTGAGAAGAGAAGACCTCAAAACATCTGGCTGTAAAAAAACAGTGGGGATTCTGACCAACCAGATAGGATGAAAAGCTGCATAAAACTCAGACGTCTTCATAAAGAACCCATGCACAAACTCACTTGCTCGCAGGCACTTGCTTGCAGGACCTCTGGCAGAGGAACAACGACTTGAGGGGAATCAGAGACATGGGGAGAAATTGAGTTGTATGGCTTTGATGTGAGGACTGGAGGGATGGTGGCCATTTTCTCTGTGTGGACTTTCTCTGTGTGTTCAGCCAACAGAAGGCATCATCTTTCCTGTGTTGAGCCCTCCCCTATACGACCAACTATTAACCTGAATGTATCTGGTGAGCTCCATTCACTAGACTCCACTCCATCCTGGTGACACCTGGGGCCCCATCTCACCTAACTCATCCAATGCTGGAGGAGCATTCTTTGTGAGCAGTCAGCCCTGCCCATATTGCACCCTTTCTTGGACAACTATTGGTGTCTGAGGGCCCCCAGGCAGGCGGTGATTGGCCTCAGTGTGCTCTGAGACTTTTGCTGAATAGCTCCAAGTTCAGCACTGGCACCAAGAAAGAATCTACATTAACTTAGTGACCACAACTTATCCCACTCTGGTGATTCCCTGAGACCTTGCCACATCCAACATACATACTGCAGGAGGCTTGATCAAAAGCTGAAATTTATGGTAGCTGGCAGGTGGCAACAGGGCTTGAGGTATCCTGGATTTTTATGGAGCTACTCTAGGTCTGGTACTCATGGCAGCCATTCTTGGTTTGCAGTGTGGCTTCCCCCAAGCACCTCCAGGTTTAGCACAGGCAGCAACCAACCAAAGATCACTTTGTAGTTACTACCAGGTAGTCTCTGGCCAGTCATAGGCAGTAGCTGACCTGGGCTTGCACTGGACACCCCCCAAAAAAAGGCCCAGAACCAACAAACTTGGAGGTTGGATTCAGCCCACAGCAGAACATCACCCAATTATCCCCACAAGTGGCACACACAATGGGCGGTCTCAACAAGAACCAAGGCCCACTGGAGTAAATCCTCTTCCATGGGGTAAGTCCACCACACAACAGTCCATAAGCTGTGGATATGGTCAAACTCCACAGCCAGTCATCCTGAGAGTCAATCCCACCTACTGATGTGCCAATAGCAATCAAAGTTTAACTACAACAGCAAGGCATACAAAACCCACACAAGGGACACTCATAAAGTACTCAGCACAGGTGACCAGGGAGACTGTGCTACTGGGCCCCACAGCGCACCTTATTCATAAGACCACCAAGCCAAGCCTGGGGGATGTGGCAGATCTAACTAATACATAGAAACAAACACAGAGAGGCAGCCAAAATGAGGAAACAAATAAATATGTCCCAAACTAAAGAACAGGAGAAAACTCCAGAAAAAGAACTAAATGAAATGAGATTGGCAACTTACCAAATACAGAGTTTAAAACAACAATTATAAGGATGCTAAGGAACTTAGTGAGAACTTAAACAAAGAGATAGCAAGCATAAAACCGGACATAGAAACCATAAAAAAAAGAACCAGTCAGAAGTGAAGAATACAATAACTGAAATAAAGAATTTACTAAAAGTTATCACCAGCAGATAAATGAAGCAGAAAATCAAATCAGCAATTTGGAAGACAAGGTAGCATAAAACATCAAATCAGAACAACCAAAAAGCAAAAGAGAATAACAAGAATGAGGATAGTTTAAGTTACCTCTGTGACAACATTAGGCATAACAACATTCACATCATAGGGGTACTAGAAGGAAAAGAGAGAAAGCAAAGGATTGCTTTCCATCATTATTGCTTCTGGTATAATAATTTCTTCTACCAGAAGAAATAATGATGGAAAAGAAATAATGAAGAAAAACTTTCCTTACCTCTTGAAGGAAATAGACATATAAACCCAAGAAGTGCAGAGAGTTGCAAGATGCACCCAAAGAGGCCCACACCAAGACACATTATAATTGAAATGGCAAAGCTTAAAGAAAAAGAATCTTAAACGCAGCAAGAGAAAAGCAGTTAGTTGCCTATAATGGAGCTCCTATAAGACTATCAGCTGATTTTTCAACAGAAACTTTGCAGGCCATAAAGGATTGGCACAAAATATTCAAAGTGATGAAAAACAAGGACTTACAACCAAGAGTACTCTACCCAGCGAAGTTATAATTGAGAATCGATGACAGATAAAGAGCTTTCCAGACAAGAAAAACTAAAGGAGTTCCTCACTATCAAACCAGTATTATAAAGTGTTAGAAGGACTTCCTTAAGGGGAAAAAAAAGATAAAAAATATGAATAATTAGAATGTTTAGAATAATTAGAACTACATATTCACCAACAATTACTTTTAATATAAATACATTAAATGCTACAATCAAAAGACATAGTAACTGTCTCAAAGTTTGAGGCAACATAGTTGATATATATCAAAATACTTCATAATAAATGTGAAAATGGTGTTTTGAAACAAGTGTTTAAAATACACAAAATAAAGAATCTCAAGAATTCTGCTGGACAACAATAAAAGAAGACATAGTGTAGCTGAATGGATAAGAAAACAAGACATATGCTGCCTATAAGAGATTCACTTCAGATTGAAAGACACACACAGGAATGGTCTTGTCATCTGTGGCAACATGGATAGACCTGGAGGGTATTTTGCTGAATGGAGTTTGTCACACAAAGAAAGACAGATGCAATGTGATTTCACTTATATGTTAAATCTATTAATTAATTAATTAATTAATTTATTTATTTATTTATTTATTTATTTTTATTAGTTTCAGGTGTACAACACAATGCAATACTTATACTCTTTACCCCCCAAAATGACAACCCCCTTCCCGCAGTTTGCCACCGTACTCCCCCCCATATCATACATATCTATCACAACTCCCCTGACTCCCCTCCACAGTATACTCCACATCCCGTGACCATCCACATATTCAGTTACAATTGGCATACAATACTATACAACATCAGTTTCAGGTGTACATTGCAGTGATCAAGCCTCTACTCCATTCATGAAGTGGTCTCCCTAACAATACATGTGACTATCTGACACGCCACAAAATTTTTACAACACTATTATATTCCCCGAACTGTGTTTCATATCCCTGTGACAATATTGTAGTTGTCTATTTATGCTGTCTAATCCCCTTCCCCCTATCCCCACCCCCCTCCCAAGTAGCCACCTTCAGTTTTTCCTCCACATCTACAAGTCTGATTACTTTGATGGTTCACTCAGCTCTTCAGACTCCACACACAAGTGAGATCACATGGTACCTGTCCTTCTCTGACTGACTTATTTCACACAACATAATAGTCTCTTCACAACATTATCAATTACATTCCCAGAACTGCCCCCATCTCCCTGCGGCAACAATAATCTAAAGAACAAAATAAACAAACAACAAAACAGGAACAAACTCATAGATACAGAGATCATTTTGATCGTTGTCAGATGGATGGGGGATTGGGGGCGGGTCAAAAAAAGAGAAAGGGATTAAAAGTATAAGGGTTGATACACAGTAATCATGGGGATGTAGGGTATAGAATAAGGCATATAATCAATAATATAATAACTATGTATGGTGTCAGATAGGCACTAGATTTATTGGGGTGATAGATGGGAGTGGGGTTGGGGGACAGTGTGAAAAAGATGAAAGGAATAAGAAGTACAAATTGGTAGTTATAAAATAGTCATGGCGATATAAAGTAAAGAATAGGGAATATAGTTAATATGGTAATAACTATGTATATTGCCAGGTGGGTACTAGACTAGTCAGGGGAATCACTTAAATTATATAAATGTCTAACCACTATGCAGTACACCTGAAACTAATATATAATAATACTGAATGTCAACTATAATGGAAAATTTAAAAAGGGGGGGATTAAGGGGAATAAGAATTCCAAATTTCCAGTTATAAAACAAATAAGTCATGGGGATGTAATGTACAGCATAGGAAATGTAGTCAATAATATTGTGACAGCGTGGTACATTGTCATTTGATTGCTGGACTTACCATGGTGACCACTTCTTTAGGTATATAAATGATGAATAACTATGGTGTACACTTGAAACTAATATAATAGTGTATGTTAGCTATGTTTTTAATAAAAATCTTCAAAAATTGTCTTGATTATTCTGGTTTCTTTCCTTAAGAGGGTATTGATTTAAGAAATGTATCAACATATCAGAGGTTCGTCCATATGTACACATACATAAATGTATTGAATTTTGACAGCTATTCCATTGACTTTACGGATAAACTCTTTGGGAGAATTTACATCTTTAAACTATTGGATCATCCTTTCTATGAACATGGTATATTATTCCACTTACATCAGTCTTCTTTAATGTTTTCCATTAGTATTGCAATTCTATATAGTGTATGTATACCATTTGTCAGACATTTTTTTGTAAGAAACATTATTTTTATGTTACTTCTGTAAATTATGTCTTTTGAAATTAATGTTTACTAACAGTCAGCTATTGGTATAAAGAAATGCAATTGCATTTTTTATTCAGTTCCCTTACTAAACTTTCTTATTAAATCTAATAACTTATTAATAATCTCTGTGAGTTTTAAATATAAAGTTGTATTTGAATATTGGCAGTATTATTTCTATTTTTCCAATACTTATACCACCTTTTAAAAAAAATTTTCTTATTGCTTTGGCTAGTACTTCTAATGCAAAGTCAAAGAGAAGCAGAAATAAAGGGTGCCATGATTTCCTCCCCCCGTATTACAGCCTGTATAATCCCCTCTCCTTGAGTGTGGGTTGAACCTGTGTCTTGCTTCTAGCCAACAGAATTTGGCAAAGGTAATGGAATGCTATTCCCATAATTAAGTAAAAAAAAAAAAAGTCAAAAAATATCGAAATTTAGTTAATTAATTAATTAGTTAATTAATTTTAGGTAATTAAAAAATTCTCCTTGTCAAGAATTTAAAATTGAAAGATTCTCCTGTGGGTTTGAAGAAGTAAGTTTCTAGGTTGTGGAAAGGCCACATCAGAAGGAATTGCAGATGTCCTGTAGAGTTGTTAATGGCCAGTTAGAAAATGGGACCTCAGTCCTACAACTGTCAAATTATGTAGTCCCACTTGCTTGTGGTGTATAATTCTTTATATTCATTGTTGGATTCAATTTATTACTATTTTGTTGAGGATTTTTGCATCACTTTCATGAGAAATATTAGTATATATTTGGTAATGTCTTTGTCTGGTTTTGGTATTAAGGTAATGCTGCCCTCAAAGAATGATTTAGGAAGTATTCATTCTGCTTTTATTCTCTGAATGACATTATAGAGAATTGGTACAATTTCTTCCTTAAATGTTTGGTACAGTTCACCAGTGAACCTATCTGGGCATGGTGCTTTCTATTTTGGAAGGTTATTAATTACTGGTTCATTTTCTGGAATACATATGGCATATTCAGATAGTCTGTTTTATCTTGTGTGAGTTTTGATACATTGTGTCTTTCAAGAAGTTGGTCTGCTTCATCTAGGTTATCAAATTTGTGAGTTCATAGTATTTCTTTATTAACCTTTTAATTTCCATGGTTTCTGTAACGATGCCCCTTTTTCATTTCTGATATTAGTAATTTGTGTCTGATCTCCTTTTTACTGTTTATCCTGTCTAGAGACTTATTGATTTTATTGATCTTTCCAAAGGATCACCTTTTGGTTTCATTGATTATGTCCATTTTTTTAATAACTATTATTACTAATTCTTTCTCTGTTTCTTTCATTCTTTCATCAGTCTTGAATTTCTTTCAAAAAACAAAACAGTGTAAATTTAGCACTTTTTGTTGGCCAACATATGCAGAAGTCTGCCTGTAATATATACTATTCATATACTTCTCATATATACAAATGATCCAGGGGTCACATCATGTATTTAAATACGTACCTCCCAATCCCTAAGGTACTGACATCAATTAAAGTTGCTATGAAATGTTATTAATCTTTGTAATATCTCCTATGTTGAGCTCAAATATTGCTTTTTTTGTGAGTAAGAACCAATGTAAGAGATGTCACCAAAACGTGCCTTGTCATAAACAGGGGTGTTTAAAATACATGTCATATTTCCAATAAAGAACCTACCTCACACACTAATCATTATGCCACAGCAGTCAGTTTCTTTTAAGAGTTGAGAGAATATATTAAGAGTATGTTGTAGGGCCGGCTGAGTGGCGCATTGGTTAAAGAGCTGGCTTGGGATGCCAGCGGCCCTGGTTCGGATCCCACATGAGGGCCAGTGACACTGCTCTCTACAGCTAACAACGGCTCCACCTGGAGCTGGGCTGCATGAGCCCCGGTGACGGTGTTGGCTGCACCCCCTGCTGCAGTGGGCTGCCATAGACTACAGTGAATGGCCATCAACCAGAGTAAGGCAGCTGGCAGCCAGCGCGAGCTGCCAATAGCCACAGTGAGTGACCATCCAGAGGCCAGTGACCTATCTGCCTCATCCGGGAAGAGCACAATGACGATACCAACATGGGGCAGTGAACAATGTCCTCCGCAACTAGACTGAAGAACAAAAAGACAGCAATTTGTCTGTTCCCCTTCCCCGATTCCCCAACGCTATTCCCCTCCCCCAATTCCCCAATAAAATCTTTAAAGAAAAGAGTATGTTGTATACTGTCCAGCATCTGACTATTACACTAATAATGTTCCAAGTATGTCATCTATGACTGAAATTTAAAAACTTACATGCCACTGAGTTCCCTGAAATGTACTAAATAATCATAGGGTAATTTCGATTTTTTACCTTCTATAAAGGATCTTAGAAATCATTGAATACAATCCCTTCCTTTTTTGTTCAAGGAAATAGAATCAGAAGAGTAAATGGTGTGTTCTAGATCACAGAGCTGAGGCTTGGTCAGGGCCCACTGCTCAGATCTGCTTTTTAAAGGAGCCCTAAATCTTCTTGTTAACTGTGACTAACCTTTCCCCATGCACATTGCTATACCTGAAGGAAGTGTGTGTGGGCTTCAGGGTTAGCTGTTTGCTGCACACCTGTGGTGAGGGTCTGGGAGTAGCTGCTGCTGTGGAGCACATGCCACTTAGAGCCTGTTCTTCATAAGAAAAGTTCTTGGAACATTCCAACTTGGTTCCCATACATCTGCAGCTTTGCCCCACTGGTTGATAGGACTACTGAACTTTATTCCTAGATCCCAGCTCTTCAAAAGGAATTGCATCTATGTGTAAGCCAACATGTTCATCAATATTCACTGATGTTTTAATAATGGGTGATCAAAACCTTTCCTAATTAAAGCCTTGACCTGAGCTAGTTTCTTGCTCCCTGTCTCAAACAGCATTTTATGCTGTAATGCTAGTATGGGAACAAGTACCACATCTGCAGCTTTGCTGGAGACAATAGAGAGGTTGAATCCATGCAACCCTACTCTTTGATTTAACTACCAGAGCTGAAGAACATGGGAATAGAGAGCTCTTTTAAGAATTACCCTTGCCAGTCGTCTGTGTCCTCTGGTTCTTCTTTACTTAGGAACTTTCTGGACAGATGAATCATAGACCAACAAATTTTAGGAGGTATTTCCCTGACATGATTCTTGGGGATGTTCTGCTAACTTACCCCAACACTCACTGGGCAACAAGACTTGGCTCCTGAATTCTAGTTTTGTAACTGGTAATGCCAAACTCCTGCTTATGTCCTCCATGTTGCTATGACTGTCCATTTTTGTGGAATAACTGCTCCTCAATGCCTAATTCCATGGTTTCCTCTGCTGTAAATAACTAGACAGGAAGAGAAGCTAAAAAAAATATAGCAAGTCTACTTGTGTCAACCAAATTGGAAATCAATTAATTCCATGTGCTAGAAGTTGCCATCAACATCTGCAGCAACAGCAGCATCTTCTGGATGAACAGAAAAAATAAAAAGAAGATGGAAAAAGGGTTTGATATCTTGGTGCATAGGCTTCATGACTGTATATCCAGCGACTAATGTTTATTTCTAGGTATGTGCGAGCAACCTCAGAGATTAAGAGCTAACTAGCCCTTGTGTATAAAGGAGTAAGAGGAAAGTTTAAATACATTTATGTTTAAATGGAGATAGAGATGGAAATCTCAGCACCTACTATATTTCAGAAGGAGTAGGACAAAAGGCTACCCTCATTTTGTGCATGTGTATGCCTTTCAAGAGAACATTTCCAGCAGGAGTACCTTTGAACAAGAGAGAATCAAGAGGGGATTCCTCTCCTGTAGCATTTATTCATGAGAGTGACACCGAAATAGAATTGAGAATGGAGAACTGAAAAGGCAAGGCAAGGCAAGGCAAGGATATTGAAGAGTACCTATGCCAAAGCTGGTATGTGACTAGCTGTGTATGAGAGTGGAACTACCACTCCTCCTCCCCACTGCTAACATTAGTTTCTGCTAATTCCGGGTGCATCTCCTGGGGAAATTTCTCTTTTTAGTCACAATCCCAGTTACCTGAAAACCTGAAGACACACACACACCGCATCTTCTTATCTCATTACAAGGATGCTTATTCTCATGGCCTCCACCTTTGTGGCAGTGGTGGTGATTCCCCAGCCTTCCTGGTGAGCCCTACTCATGCTGTGTTGTAACCCTGTGATCTTGGTCCTTGTATAGCAGCTGCTGCATAGCAGTGCACAATTCTTCTTGGGGCCATGATTTGTTTTTCTTCAATTTATTTTACTTCCTATATTCTTCCTTATATAAACAAAATCTTGGCACATGGCCTATCTTTAAAAGGAAAAAAAAAAAGCTGTTCTGGTTTCCATTTCTAAGAGAATTTTGGCAGTAGAAGCCACAGTACTGGATATTTTACTGCATTTATCAATTAAGCACTGTGCATATGGAACCAGTCCTATCTAGATAAGTCCTCAGAGCAATCACTGTTCACAAGGAGCCATTTCAAAAGAAAGATTTTTAACCCCAAATGGAGCAAAAAAGAAAGCTATAAGGAATGGGCAAAAGGAAAGTTTCAATGACCAAGAAGTATGATATACTTTTCTAGTTTATAATAACAAAGACTGGTAATTCATTTGTAGCCAGGTTTGATAAACCTGATTTTTAAAGTCAGGAATCAATTGTTTGCAAAGCCAGACACCAAACTCAAACCACCTTAACCAAAACTGCAAAATAATTTTAAAGATCCTTGTTTTGTTTTGTTTTTTCCAGGGAATCCAAAGAAGAGTGAAAGGCTACCTATGAAAGTGGAGAGGATGTAGATGGGCCCTGTCACAGCTGGAATCTTTTCTCTTGGTGCTATCTGGCTTTCTGCACATGGCAGAAAGAATGACATGAATTTTCCTCTTTACCACTGAGAAGGGACTGATCTAACTCCCTTGGTTTCAAGTCCAAATATTCAATGTGGGACTTACTGGCACAGCTTGGTGCCAGTGCTCACTCCAGAGCAATCAGATATAGCTGAAAATATGGGGCACTAGGTTGCCCTAACTTGGACCTGGTGCCCACCTCTTGGTCAGTCATCTGTGAGTGGGGCCATACGGTATTCACACGGAAGTTCCCATGTTAACCATGTAGATTGAGAAAAGACTGAGCAAAAAATACAATATGTGTCATTTAAACTGTTCAACACTATTCGGAGAATGGCCCTTTGTGCATTTGTTTTCCTTACTACCTTGATAATTATAGGAAAACAATATATTTCTCCAACTTAGTGTGGAATGGAACCCATGTTGTGTTTGTGTCTGGGGGATATTTTTGGCTCTAGCAGGTTAGGCTCGCACTCCCTCTAGAGTGAGTCCTGATGGCTTTTGTAAGAACCAAATACAAATGGATATTAGCCAACATTCTATTGGGTTATCGGAAAAGTCATGACATATTTTTTCTATGTTTTTCGTTACAAAAAGGTGTCATGACTTTACTGACAACCCAATAGTTTGAAGAGTATTGTGTTTATTCTAATTAAAGGTTCCTAGGCAGCAACTGGGCTGAGGAAATGCTCAAATCAACGATCAGCATCTTGTAGTATGTTGATGATTTTCAGTGAGCTATGACCTAGGAATTCATTGCTATACATCCTTCCTGCCATTTGTGAGAGTCATTGCCCTCTGTTCTTTGCATCCTAAGAAAAATGGGGCCAATGTGGCTTTCTCACTGTATTCCATTCCCTTTATGACTCCATAAAAACAAGGATTGCCACATTGATATCACCACTTGAAAGTTTCTCCCTAACTTTAAGATTATCAGGATGACTGGTTAATAATTCCTGGTTTGCTTTATTATAGGAACACTCATGAAAATCATTGAAAAAACTCACTATTTCTAAAACATCAGTATGAATACTAGTCTTGGGTCTTATATTCCATAGGAATAATTTGCATTAACTTAACTACATATAGAAATATATGGCAGGGTTAGTAAAAAATACATTGGGAATTCCGAACCACCTCTACTGTTCACATCCACAGGGAATACAATCACAGTTGTGAGGAGGAAGTGGCCAATCAGAGGCATGTGAATTAACAAGGGAAAATAATCAACAAAAGGCTTGTGAAAATATTATGTAATATAAGCAATAGTAAAGGGTTCATTAAAGATAAAAAGAAAAGAAAAAGGGTGAAGGGAGTAAGAGGTACAAATCTCCAGTTATATATAAAAAAATAAGTCATGGGGATATAAAGTATAGCATAAGGAAAATAGTCAATATTATCATAATAACTTTGGATGGTGACAGATGGTTGCTAGATGTATTGTGGTGATCACATCATAAGAAATATAAATGTCAAATCACTATGTTGTGCACCTGAAACTAATATAATATTTTATGTCAACTGTAATAAAAAAATTAGTGTTAGAAAAAATTTAATTATAGGAATACAAAGTAAGTCTTTGAAAGCATCTGTTTTGTGTTCTCAATAAAACTATCAAACAAAAGAAAGAAGATGAGAAGACAATAGACTAAGATTAAAAGGGAGTTGTTTAGGATGTAGGACAAGATTAAAAGGCTCTTAAAAGGATATAAAGAAAAATAGTAAAGAAATTTAAATGCTTCATACATAAATTTGATATCCTATGTTTAAATAGTTACAAAAGATCTACTTTCAAGTGTATTATAAACACTGGTATTTCAAAACAAAAATATATTATCACTATTTAAAATGTGTCCAGTGTAATCTAAATGCCTTAATTATTTTTAATTATTTATTTATTTTTTTTTTGAGGGCATTGTCACTGGCCCTCATAAGTGGGACCCGAACCGGGGCCGCTGGCTTCCCAAGCCAGCGCTTAACGACCTCGCCACTGGGCCAGCCCAACCTTAATTATTTTTATAATGATCATTATCTACTTTAAAAAGTACTTGAATAAACTCATCTTTAATACTTGGGAATTTAAACTAGTTTCTCATACTTTCAGTTAACTTTTTCTTTCTCTGAAGGATTTATATTAATATAATGTATTTTAAGCATGTTTTTAAAATTAATCATCATATTTTCAACACCAGGAATATGAATATACATTTAAACTTTAAAATTTTTTATATGTCTATAGACTAAGATTATACAAATTTCTTCTATATAGTGAGGTATTATTTCTTTTCCATGATGTCTGGGGCCTCAGTTGAGAAGAATCAAAACCTTGGATGACTCCAATGCTTGGGACTGGAGTTATCTGGAAGTTCCTTCACTTATATGTCCAGTGCCTGGACTGGGAGGGCTTAAAGGCTGAATTCAGCTGGAGCCATCCATCAAAGGGTCCACACATAGCCTCTCCATGAGGCTTGGGTTATAACATAAAAGTACTAAGACTTTTCTTACGGGGATAAGGGCTCCTGTGCAAATATTCCAGCAAACAAAACAGAAGCTTCACTGACTTTTACGACTTTGGCCTTGGAAGTCATATAACATCCAGTCTTCTATCAAAGCAGTCACAATCTAGCCCAAATCTAAAGGGAGGGGACACAGAGTCAAACGCTTTATGGAAGAAATGTAAAAAAACTTGTGGCCATTTTTAAAAACTGCTGCAGCACCATATTAAGATTTGGATGCATGCCATGAGAGATGTTAAGTTTTTTTCTAAAGTGGGAGAAAAGCAAGTGTGAAAGGAAAGAGGAAGCTCAGATATCTCGACAGTATATTTTTTCTAGGTATATCAATTTTAGGAAACTTACGTGTAGAAGGTGAGCATTTGGAAATTGACCCCTTTAAAACTATCTATCTCCCATATATACACTGGAAAGTCTTTCTATATAATCAGGGGTATGCGCACTTCAGTTTGAATAATACTGCTGCAGGATTCAGTTTTGGAAAGCTGATTTAGATGTATTCTAGTAAAATTGAAAAATTATACAAACATCTAAGCATCAAACACAATGACAATAAATCCTACAAATAACAACAAAAAATTGCCTTAAAATGGAAGAAAGAAAGAAACCTGGTATTGAATTTCTCTTTTGTAATAATAAAACCTAGAGGACAGTGCAGCACTGAATACAGGACTTAAAGGGAAATGGTTGAAATTCAAGAATTCTGTATTTAGCAAAATTTCATATGTAAAAGAAATTCCGAGATAAGAAAGAGCTTAGAAAATACATCATTTATATATTTTCTTGAAATAAATAAACACCCAAAACACTAATGAAATATGGACTTGAATCAATCAAGTGAGTATAAGTGAGTAAAATCTCAAGGATGACAGTATTAGGGATGATGGCTTTGTTAGTTTGTTTGTATAGCTTTGCATATTCCTGAATTCCAACATAAAAAACAGACTAGGTGGATAGCAAACCAAGACTCACAGATATTATTTACAGCAAAACTAGGTGACAAGGTATCTTCAGAAACCAAATGTAAATGGGTAGCAATAAAGTACCATAGCCACAGGATTGTGTTATCCATGTCTGGGCTAGAGAAAGCTAGAGGGACCTATGAATGGGAGAAAGCATAGCCTAAGTTATTCACCAAAAAGCAAAGTTAGCTGATGGTAGAAAGTAGATAAAAGTGGGAAAGCTTTTGCCTCTATGGTGGGAATGAGCATAAGGGACTCATTACAAATCTAAAATGGCTAAAGCAGAGTACCCCATGAAACCTCAAAACAGGCCCACTAGAATTCCCTTCTGGATGGAGCCCCACACCAATGATAAACTGCTGGGAGGAGAAATGTAGAGGCAACAGAACACAGGAGTGTTTAGAAAACAAGCCACCATATTTTAAAATACTATACAAAAACAACAGAAGAGGTTGTTCTGTGCGTTCAGACGAGCTCTCTGAACCAAGTTTCCTTCAGGAAAACTAAATCACATAAAAATAAGCAGCAGAAACTACTGAGGCTAAACCCCCATGCAAAGTTATTACAGGAAAAAAAATATTAAAAAGCAGAATAACATCCCCACAGACAAGGAAATCATGCCAGAAGGACATGTTTGAAAAACAGATAAAATTGTAATGATTTCAAACAAACTAATAGGATTAAGACAATTATACCAGACACAAAAGAATAACATAAAGAAGAATTAAAAAGCCTAAGAAACAAGATGACAGACTCAGTAAAATAAATAAATAAATAAATAAATAAATAAATAAATAAATGTGTTTTTTTAAAAGAAAAACACCATTTTAGAAATGACTAAACTAGAAGGAAAACAAGAGTGAGTAAACACAACAAATATCAGAAGCAAAAAAGAACAATGCAAAGGAGGAAAACACTAAAATCAAGATGAAGAAAGAGACAAAAGAGGGGTTGGGAGAAAATGGCAAGTATTGAAGCTAGGAAAAGAAGATCCAAAATACTGATAATAGGAATCTCTGATGAGATGAAGGGAAGCAAAGAAACAGAAAAATAACAAGTGCTATAATTCAAGGATATTTTGATGAAATAGAATAAGATTTTAAATAGTATATTGAAAAGGTACATTGTATACCTGAAAAGAGGGACCAACACCAAAACATATTCTAGTAAAATCATTTGACATTACAGAAAAAGAAAAAATCCTTTTCACATCTAGGCAAAAATAGCAAGTAACTTACAAAGGAAATAAAAATACATTATCATCGGACTTTTTGACATTAATGCTTATGTCAGAATAAAAAGGAGTAACATATACTTAAGATAGTCAAGGAAAGAAAATATGAGCCAAGAATTTTATGTCCAACAAAATTGGCTTTCAAATATAAAAGGCACAGCAAAGGTTAACAGCATTCAAGAACTCAAGAAATATTGTTTCCATGAGATTTTACTAAGGAATCTACTGAAAACAAGCTTTAGATAAAAAGCAAAATGAGTAGTGATATATTGACCTAAAGATTTGTGGTAAATATTAAACATATAGTTACTTGCAGAAATAAGACTAAGTGAGTTTTAAAAGGAAAAGATTTTAATATTCAATGGACAAATGATCTGAAAATATAGATATAATTGAACAATAGAAAATGTGGGGGAGAACACATGCAAATAAAATTTGAACTGTTTCAGTAATTATAGTTGGTGGCTGTAATATTAAATTGTTATTATAAGACTCTTGTATGTGCAGAATGGATAAAGTGAATGAGTAATTATGGGATGTTCTAATTCTACTATGCCTTGCATCTTTGAGAACCAGGATTTTCACAGTGGAGTAAGGGAGATACAGACATAAAATAGAAGGGTTATACAAAAATCTTGTAGTTCCTAATTTGAATTAGAAATATCAGCATGACATTACAAAGTATTTTAATATATATGTAAAAAAAATAAATATAAAAAGTATATATATAATTATTTTATATATCATATCAGATAGCAAAAAATGGTCAAAGATTATTAGACTGTAAAAAACAAATAAACAATTCCAAAACACTCATAGCCAATTTGAGGAAACTCAAGATAAAATATCTTGACTTTTTTAAAAACCTCTTTGTTGGGTATCATTAACATACAATAATTAAATTTTACTAAGGATAAAAAAATTGTGATAGATTAAAACCCACCTAGTATTTTTAAATCCATGGAATATATGTTTGACAAATCAATTGGTCACTTATTGAGGATGACAGGGAATTAATTTATAACTTGAAAGCCAGGTGAATAAAAAAAGGAATCAAGAGTTTATTCTGCTTTTTCTGTGTGAACTGTACTACAGAATAACCAAATGGTGGATGAGGGGAAATTTCTCCTTATGAAATTACTTTCAGCTAATAAATTAAAACTAAATGATAGAGTATAATGTTATCATGTTTCAACCTACAAAGCTAATCACCAATGGCTACTAATATCACAAGAGGAGAGAAATTAGGCATTATGTGCCTCCAATTGTCTTGCCAGTGGGATTGAATTTGTCTCTGGATCCAGCTGCTTATATGCAGAAAACATAAAGGACTGAAAACATGTTGAACTGCACCATGAATATATGATAAAAAAAAACAGGTTGTGGGAACCTCCACAGGTTAAATTCTTTGGTTCTTCAACACAAAAAAATTATAAGAAAAATGAAAGAATGGAGCGGGGAAATAATAGAGAAAGTTAATAAAGACATAAAAGACAAGTGATGGGAAAACTGCAAGATGCATAATAAAATCCTAAAAGCATGCAAGGAAGTGATTACAAAGAAACTTTGGATAGAATTAATTCTTTTCTTTTTTTTTAACTTTTTTAAAAATATACTTTTAATTAGCTTCAGGTGTACAACAAAGTGCAATAGTTATACTTTTTACCCCTCAAAGTGATAACCCCCCTCCCCCAATTCTCCCCTCCCACTCCCCCGCCCCCATATCATACTATCTATTACAATTCCTTTGA
The DNA here is from genome assembly GCA_033961575.1 of Aselliscus stoliczkanus. Taxonomy (NCBI): domain Eukaryota; kingdom Metazoa; phylum Chordata; class Mammalia; order Chiroptera; family Hipposideridae; genus Aselliscus; species Aselliscus stoliczkanus. Next base: position 35,976,851 of record CM066731.1, read on the forward strand.
CTCTCTTCCACCATATAATCCACATCCCGTGACTGTCTATATATTCAATTACTGTTGGCATACAATATTATACAACATCAATTTCAGGTATACAGTGCCATGATCAAGCCTCTACTCCATCCATGAAGTGGTCTCCCTAACAAAACATGTGACCATCTGACAACCCACAAAATTTTAACAACATTATATTCCCCGAACTCTCTTTCATATCCCTGTGACAATACTGTAGTTACCTATTTATGCTGTCTAATCCTTTCCCCTTCTCCCTCATCCCCACCCCTCTCCCAACTAACAACCCTGTTTTTCCTCTATATCTATGAAACTATTTCTGTTTCTTATGCTCATTCATTCAGTTTTTCAAATTCCACATATAAGTGAGATCATGTGGTATTTGTCTTTCTCTGACTGACTTATTTCACTCAATATAACAGTCTCTAGGTCCATCCATATTGTTGCAAATGGTACAATTTCATTCTTCTTTATAGCGGAGTAATACTCCATTGTATAAATGTACCACAGTTTCTTAAGCCAGTCATCTACTGATGGGCATTTCGGTTGTTTCCAAGTCTTGGCTATTGTAAATAGCGCTGCAATAAACATAGGGGTGCATATATTTTTTCGAATTGGCGTCTTGGATTCCTCTGGGTAGATTCCCAAGAGTGGAATTGCTGGGTCATACGGCAGTTTCATTTCCAGTTCTTTGAGATACCTCCATACTGATTTCCATAATGGCTGCACCAATTTGCAGTCCCACCAACAGTGCACCAGGGTTCCCTTCTCTCCACACCCTCGCCAGCCCTTGTTGTTTGTTGATTTGTTGATGATAGACATTCTGACTGGAGTGAGGTGGTATCTCATTGTGGTTTTTGTTTGCATTTCTCTGATGATTAGTGAGGTTGAACATTTTTTCATATGCCTGTTGGCCATCTGTATGTCCTCTTTAGAGAAATGCCTCCTCATATTCTCTGTCCATTTTTTAATTGGGTTGTTTGTTTTTTTGGTGTTGAATTGCATGAGTGTTTTATAAATTTTGAATATCAACCCCTTATCAGATATATCATTGGCAAATATCTTCTCCCATTCAGTAGGCTGCCTTTTTGTTTTATTGATGATTTCCTTTGCTGTGAAAAAACTTTTAAGTTTGATGTAATCCCATATGTTCATTTTTTCTTTCATTTCACTTGCCCAAGGGAATATATCGGTAAAAATATTACTCAGGGTAATGTCTGCAAACTTGCTCCCTATATTTTCTTCTAGGAGTTTTATAGATTCAGGTCTTACATTTAAGTCTTTAATCCATTTTGAGTTTATTCTCGTATATGGTGTAAGTAGATGGTCTATTTTCATTTTTTTGCACGTGTCAGTCCAATTTTCCCAGAACCATTTATTAAATAGACTATCTTTACTCCAGTATAAATTCTTGCTTCCATTGTCATAGATTAAATGACCGTATATAGATGGGTTTATTCCTGGGCTCTCTATTCTATTCCATTGGTCTATGTGTCTGTTTTTATGCCAGTACCATACTGTTTTGATTACTGTAGCCTTGTAGTATGTTTTGATGTCAGGTAGTGTGATGCCTCCCACTTTGTTCCTATTTCTCAACATTGCTGTAGCTATTCAGGGTCTTTTGTGACTCCATATAAATTTTAAGATTCTATGTTCTATTTCAGAGAAAAATGTTCTTGGTAGTTTGATTGGAATTACATTGAATCTATATATTTCTTTAGGAAGTATGGACATTTTAACTATATTAATTCTTCCTATCCATGAGCATGGTATGTATTTCCATTTATTTGTATCTTCTTTGATTTCTCTCTTCAGTGTCTCATAATTTTCTGAGTACAGGTCTTTTACTTCTTTAGTTAAATCGATTCCTAGATATTTTATTGTTTTTGAAGCAATTGTAAAAGGGATTGATTTCCTGATTTCTTCTTCTGTTAGTTTATTATTGGTGTATAGAAATGCCACTGATTTCTGAATATTAATTTGTATCCTGCTACCTTACCAAATTCGTGTATCAGTTCTAGCAGTTTTTTGGTGGAGTCTTTGGGATTCTCTATATATATAGTATCATATCATCTGCATAAATGACAATTTTACTTCCTCTTTTCCAATTTGGATGACTTTTATTTCATTTTCTTGTCTGATTGCTATGGCTAGAACTTCCAGAACTATGAAATAGAAGTGGTGAAAGCGGGCAGCCTTGTCTTGTTCCTGATCTTAAGGGGAAAGCTTTCAGCCTTTCCCCATTGAGAACAATGTTTGCTGTGGGCTTATCATATATGGCCTTTATTATGCTGAGGTATGATCCCACTATTCCCACTTTGTTAAGAGTCTGTATCATAAATGGCTGCTGGATTTTGTCAAATGCCTTTTCTGCATCTATTGATATGATCATATGATTTTTATTTTTCATTTTGTTAATGTGATGTATTACGTTAATTGATTTGCAGATATTGAACCAGCCTTGCCTACCAGGAATGAATCCCACTTGATCGTGGTGTATGATCTTTTCAATGAGATGCTGAATTCAGTTTGCTAGTATTTTGTTGAGAATTTTTGCATCTATGTTCATTAGTGATATTGGCCTGTAGTTTTCCATTTTTGTAATATCTTTGTCTGACTTAGGAATCAGGGTGATAGTGGCTTCATAGAAAGAGTTTGGGAGCCTTCCCACCTTCTGTATTTTTTGGAATAGTTTGAGGAGAATAGGTACTAATTCTTTTTTGAATGTTTTGTAAAATTCACCTGTGTAGCCATCTGGTCCAGGGCTTTTGTTTGTTGGAAGATTGTTGATTACTGATTCAATTTCTTTGGCAGTAATCAGTCTGTTCAGAGTTTCTGTTTCTTTTTGGTTCAGACTTGGTAGATTGTATGCTTCTAGAAATTTATCCATTTCTTTCAGATTGTCGAATTTGTTAGCATATAGTTGCTCATAGTATTGTCTTAAAATTTTCTGTACTTCTGTGGTATCTGTTGTCACTTCTCCTCTTTCATTTCTGATTTTATTAATTTGGGTCCTCTCTCTCTTTTTCTTGGTTAGTCATGCTAAGGGTTTGTCGATTTTGTTTATCTTTTCAAAAAACCAACTCTTGGTTTCATTGATCTTTTGTATTTTTTTTTGTTTTCTATTTCATTTATTTCTGCTCTGGTCTTTATTATTTCCTTCCTTATGCTCCCGTTAGGCTTGTTTTGCTGTTTTTTTTCGAGTTCCCTTAGGTGTAGAGAGAGTCTGTTGATTTGAGATTTTTCTTCCTTCTTTATGTAGGCCTGCACTGCTATGAACTTCCCTCTTAGGACTGCTTTCGCTGCATCCCAGAGATTTTGGGTCGTGGTGTTTTCATTTTCATTTGTCTCGAGGTATCTTTTGATTTCCTCCTTCATCTCATTTTTGACCCACTCACTATTTAGAAGCATGTTATTTAGGTTCCATGTATTTGTAAGCTTTCCAGATTTCTCTGCTTATAATTGATTTCTAGTTTCATAGCATTGTGGTCAGAGAAGACACTTGATATGATTTCAACCTTCTTAAATTTGTTGAGACTTGTTTTGTGGCCTAACATGTGGTCTATCTTGGAGACTGTTCCATGGGCACTTGAGAAGAATGTATATTCTGTAGCATTGGGGTGAAATGCTCTAAAAATATCAATTAAATCCAGCTGGTCTAAAGTGTCATTTAAGGCCACTATGTCCGTGTTGCTTTTCTGTCTGGAGGATCTGTCCATTGGTGACAGCGGGGTGTTGAAGTCCCCTACTATGATAGTGTTACTGTTGATGTCTGCCTTCATGTCTGTCAGAATCTGTTTTATATATTTAGGAGCTCCTATATTGGGTGCATAGATGTTTACTAGGGTTATGTCCTCTTGTTGAATTGATCCCTTTGTTATTATGTAGTGCCCTTCTTTGTCATTTATTGTAGTCTTCATTTTAAAGTCTATTTTGTCCGAAATAAGTATTGCTACTCCAGCTTTTTTCTCATTTCCATTTGCATGAAATATCTTATTCCATCCCTTTACTTTCAGTCTGTGTGTGTCTTTTGATCTAAGATGAGTCTCTTGTAGACAGCATATGCATGGGTCCTCTTTTCTTATCCACTCAGCCACTCTGTGTCTTTTGATTGGAGCATTTAGCCCATTCACATTTAAGGTAATTACTGATAGGTGTATATTTATTGCCATTTAGTTATTTGTATTTCTTGTCTTCCTGGGTTAGCTTGTTTTCCCCTTTCTTCTGCTTAAAAAAGCCCTTTTAACATTTCCTGCAATGCTGGCTTGGTGGTAATGAACTCCTTAAGCTTATTCTTTTCTGAGAAGTTCTTTATCTCTCCTTCAATTTTAAGTGATAGCCGTGCTGGGTAGAGCAATCTTGGTTGTAGACCTTTATTTTGTGTCACTTTGAATATCTCTTGCCATTCCCTTCTGGCCTGCAGAGTTTCTGAAGAAAAGTCAGCTGTTAGTCTTATAGGAGTTCCTTTATATGTAACCTGCTGTCTTTCTCTTGCTGCTTTTAGGATTCTGTCTCTGTCTGTAACCTTTGCCATTTTTACTATGATGTGTCTTGGTGTGGGCTTGTTTGGATTCAGCCTGTTAGGAACTCTCTGTACGTCCTGGGCTTGTATGTCAATTTCCTTCACCATGGTAGGGAAGTTTTCAGTCATTATTTCTTTAAATACATTCTCAATCCCTTGCTTCTTCTCTTCTCCTTCTGGTATTCTTATGATGCGAAGATTGCTGCGTTTCATGTTGTCCCAGAGGTCTCTTAAACTATTTTCATTCTTTTTTATTCTTTTTTCTTTTTGTTGTTCCAACTGGGTGATTTCTGCTATTTTGTCTTCTAATTCACTGATCCGCTCCTCTGCTTCATCTACTCTACTGGTGATTCCTTCGAGTGTGTTCTTCATTTCAGTTATTGTATTCTTTAGTTCTAACAGGTTGTTTTCTATGGTTTCCCTATCTTGCCTTATGTCCTCGCTAAGTTCCTTAAACATTCTTATCATCAGTGTTCTAAACTCTGTCTCTGAAAGTTTGGCTCCCTCTGTTTCATTTAGTTCCATTTCTAGAGTTTTCTTCTGATCTTTTACTTGGGACATGTTTCTTTGTTTTCTCATTCTGGCTGTCGTTCTGTGAATGCTTCGATGTATTAGATAGATCACCAGACTTGACGTGGCCTCCTCTTTAGGTCCTTCGTTTAGCGGTTCTGTTCATCTAATGTTCAGGGGACTCCCGAAGTTAAATGTTGCATAAATTATTTGTAATTTTGATGTGATCCTGGGAGGCAGTTCGGACAGCATCCGTCTATTCCACCATCTTACCCTGGATAGAATTAATTCTTGAAGGGAACTCTGGGGACTGTAATTGGGATGGAACACATGGGAAGGATTTTCTGGGATATTTGGCAAGGTTCTGTCTCAATCTTGGAAACTTAAACACTAATACTTAGAAAATTGTAGGCTAAAATATGAAGGTCCGACAATTAAGTTCGTGAACTGTTCCTAGAAAAAGTGCTGCATACCACTATGATCACCTTCAAAGTAATTCCCTGGGAAGCTATGCACTGACACCAGTGCCTGGTCCACCCTTCAAAGCAGTTTTGGAACTCCTTTTCTGGAATTGCCATCAGAGCTGTCATTGCATTACCCTTGATGTCCTGAATGTCTTCCTTTGAATACTTCCTTTATCCTCGGGTAAAGAAAGAAGTCATTGGGGGCCAGATCACTTGAGTAGGGAGGGTGTTCCAATACAGTTCTTTGTTTACTGGCTAAAACTTCCTTCACAGACAGTGCTGTTTGAGCTGGTGCACTGTCATGATGCAAGAGTCATGAATTGTTGGTGAAAAGTTCAGGCCATTTAACTTTTTCGTGCAGCCTTTCCAGCACTTCCAAATAGTAAACTTGGTTAACTGTTTGTCCAATTGGCACAAATTCATGATGAATAACCCGTCTGATATCATAAAAGGTAGCAACATCTTTGCAACAAGTTTGCGAACTTAATTGTCACGCAGAGATGCCATTAAAAAGCAATGTGGAGGGACAGCTGAGTGGCGCGGTGATTAAGCGCTGGCTTGGGAAGCCAGCGGCCCGAGTTCGGGTCCCACATATGAGGGCCAGTGACACTGTCCTCAAAAAAACAAAACAAAACAAAACAAACAACAAAAACAAACAAACAAAAAAACAATGTGGATGAGGTAGTATTATGTTATAAATGTTGCTAGGCAATTCGATTTCCACATGGGGAAAAAAATTGCATCCTAAGCACACAGCATACACAAAACTAAATTCCACATTCACTAAATGTGAGAAATAAAGTTTATAACTTTTAAATGAAAATGTAGGAGAATATCTTTATGATATTGAAGGTAGGGAAAGATTTCTTAAATGTTACAGAACAGGCACAAACCATAAAAGAAAGTTTTTGACACACTAAAAAATTATACATTAAACATACATTAAAAATTCTGTAAAACAGGGCCTGCCGAGTGGCGTGTTGGTTAGGAGCTGGCTTGGGACGCCAGCTCTGAGCAGCAGGGCCCAGATTCAGATCCCACATATGAGGGCCAGTGACACTGCTCTCTACAGCTAAGGTGGTGAACAACAGCTCCACCTGGAGCTTGGCTGCTGTGAGTAGCCAGGCGAAGGTGTGGGCTGCAGCCTCTGTTGAAGTGGGCTGACATAAGCTACAGTGAGTGGCTGGCAGCCTGTGTGAGTGGCTGGCAGCCAGCATGAGCTGCCAAGAGCCACCCCGAGCGGCCATCCAGAGGCCAGTGACCTATCTGCCTCACCCAAGAAGAGCACAATGATAATACCAACCTGGGCAGTGAAGCAACATCCTCCACAACTAGGCTGAAGAACAAAAGGACAGCAACTTGTCTGTTCCGCATCCCAGATTCCCCAACACCGTTCCTCTGCCCCAATTCCTCAGTAAAATCTTAAAAAAAAAAGAAATTCTGTAAAACCAAAGAAACAACGAAGTTAAGACTGATGTCACAAACTAGCAGACATTTTGAATGGGTTTAAAGAAAAAAACAAAACAAAAAAATTTTGTGTACATAACTTGGACAAAAACATTGTACATGTGTGCAAGACATATGAATATATATACGATATTGTTCGTAGTAGCAAAATTAGTAAACAACCTAAATGTCAGATACTAAGATAATGGGTATATAAATCTTATTATATTCATACAGTCAAATGTTTAATTATACAGCAGTTAAAAGGGTCTGACAATTAAGTTTGCAAACTTGTTGCAATGATTTGCTAACCTTTTTTGATATCAGAGGGATTATTCATTATGAATTTGTATGAATTGGGCAACCAGTTAACCAAGTTTACTATTTGGAAGTGCTGAAAAGACTGCATGAAAAAGTTAAATGACCTGAACTTTTCACCAACAATTCATGACTCTTGCATCATGACAGTGCACTAGCTCAAACAGCACTGTCTGTGAAGGAGGTTTTAGCCAGTAAACAAAGAACTGTATTAGAACACCCTCCCTACTCACCTGATCTGGCCCCCAATGACTTCTTTCTTTACCCAAGGATAAAGGAAATATTCAAAGGAAGACATTCAGGACATCAAGGGTAATGCAATGACTGCTTTGATGGCCATTCCAGAAAAAGTGTTCCAAAACTGCTTTGAAGGGTGGACTAGGCACTAGTGTCAGTGCATCACTTCCCAAGGGGATTACTTTGAAGGTAATCATAGTGATATTCAGCAATGAGGTATGCAGCACTTTTTCTAGGATGATTTCGTGAACTTAATTGTCTGACCTTGTACACATATAGTTTGAAAACATAAAATTGAGTGGAAAAAAATTACAAGAACATACTTAACATTATACCACTAATGTTCATATAAAATACATAATATTACTGTCAGGATAGTAGAAAACATGGACAAAAAGTCTAATAACAATTTTGGAAATTTTGGTTATGATTAGATAAAGGTTCAACTATATCTGTAATGCTTTATTTTGTTTGAAAAAAGATCTGGATCAAGTATGGAAAAAAACAGTTAAAAAAATATAAAAAGTGGTTAAGTGCAATTTTGATGTATCATTCTTTGTAATTTCCTGTATTTATAAACATCTCATAATAAATATATATTTGATGAAATCTGTTTAAACATTCTCAACAGAAGCAAATATCTTGGCTATTCAGATGGATCCACACAAACTATTGTTTATTAATGTTTGCTGACCTTAGGAACTACAGCCTTTGAGTTTGAGACAAAGAAGACCATCATCTGAATAGTTTACTTCCTGAGCAATGTGGTTGTCACTCCCATCTGGACAAGAAAAGCCCTAATGTATTCAGGAACCACATGTGATTCAACCTCTCATGGTCCTAAAAAATTATTTCCTGTAGAATGGGAATTTTGCTCTCTGTAGAGTCAGTAGTCACAAAAACTTTAGGTTTGAGTTTATTAAGAGGACATTTGGTTGTCTAGGATGATAGCTCTAATTAATAAATCATTAATTTATTGAACAACAAATATTTACTGGACATCTACTTTGTGTGATTCTGGAGACATACAATTAAACAGCATATAATGCAGATATGTAAGGAAACAATTCTCTGGTGCAGTGAAATTTTTATTATTTTAATAGCTGTTATTCAAATTTCTCTCAGTGAATGAATTGCATTTGTCAAATTACTATAAGTTACTTTAAGTAGAAGATATCCTAACAAAAAATGAACAAACAGTATTTCTTCTGCATAAGAAAATATGAATTCTTCTTTAAAAGTGGAGGATGGAGATTTGTTTGAGAATAGAGGGCTGAGCACAGAAAGGGAAGGAGAGGTACATCAACACAACAGCAAAAGGCTAGGTAATGTAAAGAGTAAAGGAATCATAAATAGCTCTTTGGTATCTAAAATGAATCCTAAAAATTGGAATATTAAAAAATTGTCATTTGTTTTTCAGAATAGCACAATGTAATCTCTCACTGTGATGCCCATATATTCAGTAAATTGTTATAAGGACAAATGCTATAAAGGAAGAACATTTATGTAAAAATTAGAGATACAGCCTAGGTTCCTGCTTGGGTCTGGGCTGTCAGGAACAGAGACAACACATACAGTAACTGGATCCCAGAGGCTGAGTTGACTGTGAACATGAGGTTTTCCCAGAGAATCATAGAAATATTGGGGAAAGGTTTGGGATTCCCATTGACTGAAAAACTGGAGTATGAGACAACATTATCTAAGTCAAGAGGGCAGCAGACTCCAACTTGAATGCAATAATAAAGGAATATGATCCATGTTTGCTGGAAGAGGAAATATCTAAATCCCTGTGGGACTGATGAAGGTTTTATAAGGGATGTGATAGTTGATCTGGGTATTAAAGCATGCATATGTGTGTGTGCTTGACTCACAAGTTGAGAAAGAGCAGAGGGAACAGGATAGGCAAAGTCACAAGACAATAGTGCAGTGGTTAAGAACACAGACTCTGGTATCAATTGCTTGGTTTAAATTCTAGTTCTGCCACTTACTAGTTTATTATTTCTTAGTACCTCAGTTGCTTTTTCTGTAAAATGGGGATAATAATAGCATCTACCCGCAAAGAGTTGTTTATTATGATTAAATGAATCACCAGCACACAGTAAACTCTCAATCTATTGGCTGTTATTGTATTCAGGGAAGGATAATTAGCTCAGCATGACCTGTACTGGGGTGCCTAGTGGTGAATATTGCAGGCAGATTGTGAAGGCCTTATCCACCAGGCTAACTGAAGACTTTCCTCTGTTGGTGAGGTGGAATACCACAGTTTTTAAAGTGTGGTTTAAAGTTGAATGGTTCGCCAAAGAGTTGTGCTTTAGAAAGGTGTCTATGGAAATTCCATGGGCTAGGATTGCAAATGAGTGAGAATGAAGGCAAGGAGAATAGTTGGGAGTATCTGCACTGATCTATATTGATTACTGCAAGGGAAGAGACAAGTTCCACCTAAGCCAGTGGAGGAGAAGGTAAAAGGAGCTGTGCTTAGATTTGGCAATTTTCCATGAACACTCATCCCAGCCTCAGAATTCACAATGCTCTAGACCAGAACTCTCCAGTAGAAATATAATGCAAGCTACAAAGGCAAGCCACATACGTAATTTAAAATTTTCTAATAGCCACATTAAAAAAATAAGAAGTGGGTGACATTACTTTTAATAATTATTTTATTTAACCCAACATATCAAAAATATCGTTTCAATCTGTAATTAACATGAAAATTTATTAGTAAGATATTTTACATTTTTCTTTTCATATTAAGCCTTTAAAATCTGGTGTGAATTTTATATTTACATTACCTATCATTTAGTCTAGTCATATTTCAAGTGCTCAATAGCCACATATAAGTAGCAGCTATTGGATCAAGCAGGATTTGTAAATCTTTCTGCCATCTCCATTATCTTTCAGCTTAGAAACTCTCAAGAAAGTTCCAGAAAAATCTGTCTTCTTTTTCTGGACAGAGATGAAGGAGATATTTCATCATTTATCGAATCCTTTAAACTAGCATTGTTGGTAGGCAAATTGGGCTAATTCTGAGGACAGTAATGTGCGAGCTAAAAATCTTTGTTATTTCCAATGGTCTGATGTCCTAAAGACTGTTAGTGCCTGAAATTTCTGAGAATTTATCTTATTTCCTGCAAACTCAGAGGGCTTTCCTGTATTGATTCTAACTCAACAGTAACTTAGAGGCTCTAGGCTTACCTCATAAGGATAGAATTAGCTTTCATGGGGACTAAAACGTGACCTGAAATGTTTAGACTAGCAAGGGTAGTGGTGAGATTTCTTTTTATATTGAAATATTTATTTATTAAAAAATATTAATTTGAGTGCCTCCTATGTATCAGGCACTATACTGGGATTTGGGGACACAGTGTTGAACCTGAGGCATGATTCCTTTTCTCATGGAACTTCCGTCTCATTGGTAAATGTTGGAACAATTTGGTCGCCAGCCACCTGATCCTGGAGTCAGGGGTATGGAATTCTTGGCTCAGGATGGGTTCTATTCATTTGGTTAGTCCCGATGTCTGTCTTTGTCTGGGGAATTATTTGAGGTGACAGAATTGTGGCAAACAAGTACCCTGACCAGTTGAGGTGGGTGACATTCTCCAAAACTTCCCTGTAGTGGGTTGAATGGTGGTCCTCAACATATGTCCATATCCTCAACCCTAGGACCTGTGACTGTGACCTTATTGGGAAAAAGGGATTTTGCAGTTGTAATTAAGCTAAGGCTCTCAATATGATATCATCCTGGATTATCCAGATGGAACCTAAATCCCATGACGAGAGTCCTTATAAGAAACAGAAGTGAAGACACAGATTAACAAGGAAAAGCCATGTGAAGAAGCCATACAGGCAGTGACTGGAGCAATGTATCTACAAGCCAAGGAACATAAGGGTGGCTGGCATCCACCAGAAACTAGGAGAGGGACAGAGAATAGATTTTCCCTCAGAGCCTTCAGAAGGAGCCAAACCTGTGCTGACACCTTTGTCTTAGACTTTTGGCCTTCAGAACTGTGAGAAAATATCTTTTCTTTTTTGTTTGTTTTAAACCACCCAGTGTGGCTGGTTTAAAACAGCCACAGGGAATAAATACACCTCTCTCTCCTTTAGATTTTGAGCTTTGTGGGGAGAAACTGCTTTAATCATCTTTGCCAAATATTTATCAAGCTCTCTCTGGGTTCCTGGTGCTGATCAAGGTACTTAGATAAATCCACCAAAATAGCTAAGTGTTTAAACCTTGATGGGCTCTGTGTTCTTGCAATTTGCTAACTTTTTGATGTCAGAACAGGGACCCTCACATTAAAAACCTTGGGGAGGGCCGGTTGAGTGGCACGGTGGTTGAGAGCTGGCTTGGGAAGCCAGCGGCCCCGGTTCCGGTCCCACATATGAGGGCCAGTGACACTGTCCTCAAAAAAAAAACAAAAAAAAACAAACAAAAACAAAACAAAACAAAAAACCTTGGGGAAACCCTGGCCAATAAGATGAAATACAAATACCAATACCATAGCAGACAATGCTCTTTTGTTGGGGGGAGGGGGAGTGGTAATGTCCTACTTTTCCTCTCCAGAGAGCCATCTCCCAATGTTGTTCCATAAAATATCTTTGCTTCAGTCCACATGGACTTATGATAACTCTTGAACACATCTCAGCATTCAAGCCCATCTGCCTTAACTCTATTCTCTTTGCCTACTGATCTTTCCCTTTCCATGTTAAATATTATCTGCTCTGAGCAGTTTCTGATTTATCCTGAGCTCTGTAGAATTGGATTCCACACCTGCTAAATGTCTTTATTCCACTGGAATTCAGTGCGTTCACATACAAGCTCTTCTTCTCTTCCAGACACTGAACTCTTCAAAGATAGGACTTGGGCTCACTTATCTTTGTTTCCTCAAAGCCTGCAGATAGTTAACATTCAGCAATATTTATAGGATCACTGAATGACCAAATAAATGATTCTCAAATGTGAATTTATAAAAGTGGGACTGGAACAAAGTGGTGTACAAAAGAGTGACATATTTACAATTGGGCCAATTTATTAAATGTAAATGTAAGAAGCACCTAATATTAAATGTACTGAACATTGAATTGAAACGTAAAATAGGCCAGAACCATTTTTTCCATAGATTCTGAGACTTCCAAAATTGCTGGACTGATGTTAAGGCCAAGAGCAGAGCCTCTCCCACCCCGAGAGCTTCTATTTTTCAGTTAGTCATCTTCTCTGGGCACATTCCATTTCCACTGTCAATCAGGTTCCACCAGCACTGCCAGCCAGAGCAGAAATTGCCACTGCTGGATTTAGACCCCATGCTGTTTTCATCTTCTTTGTGGAAAGGGATGAGATCCTCTTGTCTCATCAGTCATTTACTCCCTGTCAAACAGGCCTGCTGTTAGAAGGCTGTGTGGCTCAGGTTGGGGAATAGTCCCCGTGGGGCAGAGGCTTTTTGGAGTCAACAGAAGCCTCCACAGTCAGCAGGTGCTCAGCAGCTCCAGCAGAAAGGAAACAACCTAGACGCCTTCCCCTAAGAAGTGGTTTTACCAGAAGAAGGATGAATAGGCCGGAAACCATCCCGCCAGTGAACCTTTTCCTGTCAACTCCTAGCTGGACAAAATAAATATACTTTATCTGCAAATGAGATTGGCTTTTGTGGGCGTATGCATCATGCAAAGACAGAGCTACTCCCTCCAAGGAACATCATCTTCTCCCTTCTTGCAGTGCCCTGGTCCCCTGGTAGTCTTCCTGCTGGCAGTCAAACAAGTTCAAAAGGGCAGAGGGATAAGGCAGATGCTGCCTCTCTTCCCTGGCCTGTCCAGCCTGGCTACAGAGGGGCAGTGGCTTCAGCCTCTCACTAGCATTGCTAGCTAAGGCCCAGAAGCCAGAGCATGAGGGGCCAGAAGTGGCTGACCCCCAAATGCCTCATTTTCCTCCACTCAACCCACCTAGGTGGCTCAGAAGTAGCTGGAATTCCTGTCTGCTTAGTGTTTGAATGGCCTTTCATCTCTGGTGGGAGGACCAAGGGAGCTAATGGATTAACTGCTCAGCCTTGGGGCTTCAGCAGCATTGATCATGGGTTTTCCCAGCATTACTGGGGTTCCCACTGTGTGTTGGCAGAGTGGCAAGTAGGTTAGAAGAAGGCTAACTTTGAGTTAGCAGCTCAAATTGGGAGAAGATATTTTCAGTTTTTTCTTCATGACCCCAACCATCCCGTCAGTCTTTAATTCTGACTGCTCCCCATTTAGGGCATAGGAAAGGAGAAATTGAAAGTAATGGGAAGGAAAGGATGAGAAAGGAGACCAGGAGGAAACAAAGGCACATAGAATGGTGAGAGGAATAGGAAAGGTTGAGGTCATTTGAATAGAAAGCAGGGGAGTAGAAGATGCTGTAAGAATACACCTCTATTCCACTGAACCCACTTTTTCATTCTTTTCTCAATACTGTTTCTTTCTGTCTTAAACACTACACTGGTTTTGAAAATCCTTGGGAAATTCTTGTTGGCAATGAAGACTACTTTCATATTGGGGGAGGTTAAGCTTGCTGCTGCCTCAAAAGCAGGTAACCTTTATTCTTGAACATAAAGTCTTGTGCAAAACTCTGGAGGAAATAGCTTGACTCATAGGACTGTGATCAGCCATCTGCCTTTTTGGAGAGAAAGCATCAGGGAGTGAAAAGAGTCCTGAACTGCTCTAGACTCTACCCTTAACAAGCTGTATGACATTGTGCAAGTCACTTAACCTCTACGGATCTTAGTATCCTCAACTGCAAGATGGCACACCAAATTCTAAGATCCTTTCTAGCTTTCAAACTGCACGATATCTGATCATGTATTTCATTTGCTTTGATGTCATGCAGTGCTTTGCCGTCTTCCTTCACTTAGCATAGCATGATAGGTCTCCATCTACTTCTCCAGCTGTGTCTATCTCCTATTCTTTCCTTATAATTAGTATCCAAGCCATCCTGGAAAAATCAAAATCACTCATTTTCTTGTTTCTGATCTTTGAACGTACCATTTCCTCTGTTTGGAATTCCTACTCTCCTCTGCCTATCCCCTAACTTCTGTTTTTCTTTCAGGTCTTTGCCGCTTCTGGAAAAAGTCTTCTCTGGCCATACCTTCAGCTGAATTAGGCCTCCCAGCGATTCTTAAAGCCTTTTCATTGACCCACATGCCACTTTCCAGAGGATGCTATAATTGCTCTTCCTATCAATCTGCATTGCTGTACCTTGATCTCATTGAAGGCATGAGCTGTCTCTTGTATTTCTATGCCCAGTTCCCTGTCTTAACACAATGAATACATCAGTGAGTTTAAGCTGACTTTAGAATTCTTGTCTATATATTTATGAATTTTTTTTCTTAGAAATGTACAGAGGAAATATTTTATTTATTATGAAAACTAAGGCAACATGAGTGGCAGAAAATGGGAAATAAAGCAAATGTATTTGGACCCAAAGACCTCTGGATTCTGTTAAGGAACCTTTTATAGTCTTAGACTAGAGTGTGATGTGGCCCGTTTTGAGGACTTGAAATGCAAATGGCTGACCTCAGTGATGCTATCCCCCAGGGAAACACATAATGGTACTAATCAAAGTTAAAATGTGCAGGGGTGTTTTAGAGAAGTGAGCAAGAAAAGTTATCTAGGTACATTTCATGAGTCACTTTTCTCATTTTTCAGTGTCTTTGTTACTCATGCTCTCACTCATCCTCATTTTTAACTGCAGAAGCATAAGGTGGATTCTCATTCAAATCATGGCCTTCTCACATTATCCAAGCAACAATGAAAAACCAGGATTTGGAGGAACCTGGGGGCAGTTCCAACAAATTGCAAGAGAGTCAAAAGGGCACATGAGTGTCATTACTTACTGAGCAAATGGGAGGCAGAAACTTTGAAAACACATGTTCATTAAAGAAAAAATGAAAAATGAAGAAACATGGCAAGAAGGGAAAAAGATTGACCCAAAGCCCACCCGTCCCTGCCCTAAGTCAATTACCAAAGAGTATGGTAGGTTTTAACGTTTTTGCCTTGCATATTTTACCCCTTTGTTTTATCTTCATCCTGCCCATGCAATTTTCAATTTTTTAAACTTAAATTGTAAAAGAAGAATCTTCTTACTTTATACATACTTTTTAAAGCTATTTATTTTTTTCAGTTACAGTTGACATTCAATATTATTTTATATTAGTTTCAGGTGTACAGCATAGTGGTTAGACGTCTATATAATTTACGCAGTGATCCCCGATTAGTTTAGTACCCACCTGGGACTATACATAGTTGTTGCAACATTATTGACTATATTCTCTATGCAGTACTTTACATCCCCAGGACTATCTACCAGTTACTTTTAATAAAGCTTTTGGTTTACTTTTGCTGTCTCAATGGCTCTATTTTTTAAAAGTAATAAACAGACATATATGTTATACAAACAGTGGAGACAAGCAAAGGGAAAGAAAACATTGAGTTGTAATCAAATGAAATTCACAATAAATTTAAGAAGGCATGTGTGAACATTGTTTAGGGAGCTCCTTTTCTATAGTCAACCAAGCATTTCTAGAGCTAACCTGTACCCAAAGCAGTAGGATTTTAAAGCGCAAGGAAAAAAGAAAAATTTGTGTTTCCTGGCTTGTCTCTCTCCCAAAGAAGGGAGGAATCTATCACTATTGTCTTCTATCATCAGGCCAAGTAGCCCCCAAGGATACAAATCAGTGTTCATTTCTGATCTCTGAAGGTGAATGAGATGGTTAAAAGGGGTGATATGTTCTCATTTAGAGGCAGAGTCACCTTACACTTCCTGGAGCAGAGACATGGCCCTCTCTTATCTTCTTCCAGGAGCTATCCACTCTCTTCAGTTGGGATGGTGTGGACTTACAAACACTTCTCTTCACATAAGAGGCTGAGGGAAGGAACTTCTGCTTGCTCAAAGTGATTTTCTTTACAGCTCCTTGCAATGCTATGAAAGAAAGCTTCATTCAGGTAAACCCCCCTGAAAGAAAAAACGCGTACACATTCAGTAATGTAGAAGCCATTCTAGACATGCAGGGAAAATATAAGAATATCAATAATAGAGGGTTTCACTAAAACAATAGGCAAAGCCTTTAAGATATGGTTTGGAAGAAACTGGAAACTTCTGATTAATACATTACTTCATGTAAAATGCCTTCTATTGTGGACTCCGGCTATTGAGAAACAAAGCTGTTAAAAGTTCTTTTGGTTTTTTTTGGAAATGTAAACTTTATTCCATATCCTTATTTAGTTCTATTTGATTTATCTAAGAAAGAGTGAGGGAAAAGAGGAATTATAAATAGCTAATTCAAGTACTTACAAAACCAAAGGTGGCTAGTGACGATGACTAGATTTCCAGACATGACACATACCTGGAGAAAACTTATCTTTTGGTAGAGGATTTTTTTTTTTTTTGAGGGCAGTGTCACTGGCGTTCATATGTGGGACCTGAACCAGGGCCGCTGGCTTCCCAAGCCAGCGTTTAACCACTGCGCCACTCGGCCAGCCCGGTAGAGGAGTTTTAATATATAGAAATGACTTCATCAAGAGGAGATAAGATTGAAATAAAAGTTCAAAACAGGTTTATTTCAATATAATATTTAAAAATATGCAACAGTATAGAGATGTACAGTTATATAAAAATAATATGTAATTAAATTAAAGATACTTGGGTGAATTTTAAGTATTTCAGGTACCATTATCAAGTATTTTTTCTTTTTAAAAAATGATTAGTTTTTGGGCCAGCCAAGTGGCACATTGGTTAAGAGTTGGCTTGGGATGCCAGCTTTGAGCAGCAGGGCCCCGGTTCAGATCCCACATAGAGGTCCAGTGATGCTGCGCCCTCTACAGCTAAGATGGTGAACAACAGCTTGACCTGGAGCTGGGCTGCCTTGAGTTGCTGGTGATGGGGTATGCTACAGTGGGGCTGGCCGGCAACTGGTGTGCACTTTCATGAGCTGCCGTGAGCCACCGTAACTGGCTGTCCAATGACCAGTGAGTGACTGCCTCACCCAGGAAGAGCGCAATGATAATGCCAACATGGGCCAGTGAAGCGACATCCTCCACTAGACTGAAGAACAAAAAGGACAGCAACTTGTCTGTTCCCCTTCCCCGATTCCCCAAAGCTGTTCCCCTCCCCCAATTCCCCAATAAAATCTTTAAAAAAAAAATTAGTTATTATGTTTATTTTAAAAATTTTTAAATAATTATTTTTATTTCTCCATTAGAGTTGACATAAAATATTATATTAGTTTCAGGTATACAACATAGTGATTATACATTTATATAACTTGCAAACTGATCACCCTGATAAATCTAGTACCCATCTGACATACATAGTTGTTACACTATTATTTACTATTTTCCTTATGCTATATTTTATATCCCCATCACTATTTTGTAACTACAAATTTGTACTTCTAAATGCCTTTCATCTCCCCAACGCCCCATCCATACAGCAAACATCACAATGTTCTCTATATCTATGAATTTGTTCTTTTATTCTTTGTTGGTTTCTATTGTTGTTCTTTAGATTCCACATATAAGTGAAATCATATGGCATCTGTCTTTCTCCATCTTATTCTACTCAGGACTTTCTAGGTCCATCCCTGTTGTTGCAGATGGCAAGATTTTATTCTGTTTTATAGTATTCTATTCTATTGTATATATTCTATTCTTATTCTACTGTATATATGTACCACCTATTTTTTTATCCATTCATCCATTAATGGACAACAAGGCTGCCTCCATACCTTGGCTAGTGTAAATAGTACTGCAATGAACAAATGGCTTTATATGTCCCTTCAAAGTAGTGTTTTGGGTTTCTTCAGATAAACACCCAGAAGTGATATTACTAAGTTCCTTGTTATAGCCTTGTTTCAACCACTATTTTTTCTGGCATAAGTATTGCTACCAAGCTTTTTTTTTTTTTAAATTTCAGTTTCCTGAAATATCTTTTTCCATCCTTTTACTTGCATTCTGTGTGTGTCTTTTGATCTGAAGTGAGTCCCTTGTAGGCAGCATATATGTAAAGATCTTGCTTTCTTATCCATTCAGCCACTCTATGTCTTTTGTTTGGAGCATTTAACCCACTTACATTGAAAGTGATTTTTGATAGATATGTAGTTACTGCCATTTTATTATTCATATTTTGTATTATTATTTTCTTGGTCTTAAAGAAGTCCCCTTAACATTTCTTATAGTATTGGTTTGGTGGTGATGAACTCGTTTAGCTTTTTCTTGTCTGGGAAGCTCTTTATATGTCCTTCAATTCTAAATGATAGCTTTGCTGACTAGCATAGTAATCTTGGTTATAAGTTCTAGCTTTTCATCATTTGAATATTTTGTGCCAATCCCTTCTGGTCTGCAAAGTTTCTGTTAAGAAATCAGTTGACAGTCTTATGGGAGCTCTCTTATAGGCAACTAATTGCCTTTTTCTTGCTGCTTTTTAGATTTTCTTTGTCTTTAAGCTTTGGCATTTTAATTATGATGTGTCCTTCTGTGGGTATTTTTGGATTCATCTTGTTTGGGACTCTCTGCACTCCCTGGGCTTGTATGTCTATTTCTTTTGCCAGGTTAGGGACATTTTTCATCATTATTTCTTCAAATAGGTTTTGAACTCCTTGCTCTCTTTCTTCTCTTTCTGCTACCCCTATAATGTGAATGTCATTACACTTGATGTTGTCCCAGCAACCCCTTAAACTATCCTCATTTTGGGGGAGTTCTTTTTTCTTATTGCTATTCTGATTGGATGTTTTCTGCTATGTTGTCTTCTAAATCACCAACTTGATCATCTCCCTCATCTAATTTACTGTTGATTCCCTCTAATGTATTCTTTATTTCAGTTATTGCATTCTTCATTTCTGACTGTTTATTTTTTATGCTTTTTTCTGTTTATTTTTATGTTTCCCATCTCTTTGTTGAAGTTCTCATTGAGATCATTGAGCATCCTTATAACCAGTATTCGGAACTTTGTGTCTGATAGATTGCTTGTCTCTATATTTTTAGGGTTTTTTTCTGGAGCTTTGTTCTGTGCTTTTATTTGGGATATGTTTCTCTGTCTCCCCATTTTAGCTGCCTCCCTGTATTTGTTTCTATATATTAGGTAAACCTGCTATGTCTCCCAGTCATAATAGAGTAGCTTTGTATAGTGGGTATCTTGTGGGGTCCAGTGGCACAGTCTCCCTTGTCAACTGAGCTGGGTGCTGCAAGTGTGTCATTTGTGTGTGTAATGTGTGCCCTCCTGTTGTAGTTGAGCCTTGGTTCCTGTTTGCATATCAGTGGGAGGGATTGACCCTCAGGCTGATTGGTTGTGTGGACTGGCCATGACTACAGTGAAGGCGCTATTGTGCAGAGGCTGACTCTATGGTGCAGAACTCCCTTTAGCAGGGCTCTGGTGCCTGCCCAGTGTGGCCTTTGGTTGTGCTTGCAGAGATGGCTTGGTGGTGCCCTGCCAGGGTCCAAACCCGCCACCAGGAATGCTGGGCCCAGGGCTTCCTGGGAGGGACCTCATTACAGGCTAAGGTTAACCTCATCCTGTGCAATTCCTGGGGTCCCTTTGTATGAGCCACAAAGCAATTTGCAGATGGTTACCACCCACACTGGGCTTGGAGGTGTCTGGAAGATGCTAAGCTGTGAACTGAGGCCAGCTGCCACTAGTGTAAGTTCTGGGGCTGCTTAGGAAGAGGTATGAGGCATACAAAGGCCAGGTGCTGATGTTTGAGGTTTGTAAACCTTTGCGAGATTTTAGGAAGGTCTGAAGCATGAGCCAAGACAAGCCGTTAGTATGGAAATGTCACTGGAAATGACTTGAGTGGGCCTGCAAGTTGGGTGTGGCAGTTCTCAGGGAATCACTAGGGTGGGGCAGACGGTGTTAACTAGGTTGACAGAAACTCAGATACGGTGGCCCCTAAGTCTGCATGCTGGGAGAGGGGAAGTCTCAACAAAGAAACAATGGTTTCTGCCAGCACTTCTGTCTAGGAGAAAGCTGCCCCTCTGAGGTAGGATGAGTAGCCTAGGAAATTGTCCACCCTCTCCAGAATACCTGTGAGGCACCTCACTGGTTATATAAGTATTAAGTGATTGCAACTAACACCTGAACCTGGAGAAAAACAAGAACCAGTTTTATCCAGCTTGGCTGATCCCTATGACCTTACCCTGATATTTAGCTAATTTTAATATCATTGTAGTCTTATTTACATTGTTACTGTGCACTCCCATAATGTACCTGGCAACATGACAGTTCCAGAGGAACCAAATAGGGAAGAAAAAGTGGGAACTGGAGCACCCCACCCAGGGGGAGGAGACAGATGAGCCATGTCAATGGGATGTCACCAATTCCCACTCCTAAGGCAGATAAATATCACTGGTTGGGATTTCCTCAGCAGATTCAATCTCTGTGTTCACCTGCACTTCCTTCTCAAGTTTGCACTTTTGTTTCAATAAACTCCCTGTGCTTTCCTGCATCTGCCTTGCTCTTGAATTCTTTCTTTTGTGGATACAAGAACCTGGTCACTGCTGCTCTGGGTTGAGTCTTCTCTTGGACATCCCTGTGAGCCTTAGGTGACACCTCCAGCCCTCACCTGAAAGCCAGCCAATTCAGTTTGTCCCCATATTTCCCTAGAGCCTTTAAAGCTGCTGCCACATTTGCTGGAGCTCAGAGTGAGTTAGTCTGTCAGTGACTAAGTCCATGCATGTGCCCTTTGAGAGGACTGCAGCAGCCCTCTGTCTCAGCCACAGTCTCAGCTGCTTTCACAGGCAGAAGTTGTGGCGACTTCTTTTCCTGCCACTGGAACCCTAGGTTGGGAGCCTGGTGTGTGGCTTGGACTCCTTGATCCTCAGGGAGGATCTCTGCACCTGAGATAGCTCTCCTGATTTTTAACCTCCACACATGGGTATTGGGACCAGCCATCCCACATCTCTGCCCCTCCTACCAGTATCTCTGTGCCTTCTTCAGTATATCCTTAGTTATAGGACTTCTGTTCAACTAGACTTCAGGTGACTATCAATGATGTTAATTTCCATTAATTTGATCATTAGGAAAATCAAGCCTGCAGGAAAGAACTTCACAAAGAAGCAAAGGAATTGTTCATGAACTATAATTCATGTCAGTTACCTCCTTCACCAGTGTATCCTACAGGTATTTTCAAAGAGCGTTTCTTTCTCCCACTTGCAGAGTTTGCCATCTTAGTCCTGAACACCCACTATGATCTGTTCTGTGTTCAACAACCTAGTTCTTCCAGCTCATGGATCTGTGTAGTTCTCTTCTTTGGTGCTATTTCATCACCCAGAGGATGAGGACATTCCAAGACGATCTTTGAGATATCCATCAGTTCCAACAGCCTGTGGCCCCAATCACTTTTTTGCTCATGCCCTTTTTCTCTTTAGCTCCGTGTGATATGTGTTTCCCAGGATAGAGTGGAGACTTCTGGCCCAAGAGGCTGGACAACTTAACTCCGAATTTCCTACAATCTCAGCTCCAGTTTTTCCAGTGCTCCCGCCAGGGGCTGGAGCCTTGTTGTTGTCTGGTCTCTAAAGTTTAACTGCTATGCCTAGGGCTGAACTTAGTCAGCATTATTCAGAAGGTCATGTTGATTTTCCATCCATCAACCTCCCCTTTTTATGCCCTTTCTTTCCCCAACCTATAGTTAAACATTTGAACTCAGGTGACCAATGGCCCTAAACTCCAGCTTCTACTTCCAATGACTCATACTAACTCTTTCAAAGGTAGCTAATGATGTATTTTTCATAGGGATGTAAATGGTTGGTAAAGGTCAATGAAGGTCTCCTTTTAGGGACCAATTTCCTATTTGGCTTAGAGAAAGGAAACCAAATTCAAATAGGATACAATTTTGATCATTGAGCTACTCAGTGGAGAATCCTCTGTCTCTCTCTCTCTCTCTCTCTCTCTCTCTCTCTCTCTCCCCCCCCCAGTATAAATATACCTGGATTTTTTTTAAAAAAGATTTTATTGGGGAATTGGGGGAGGGGAACAACATTGGGGAATCAGGGAAGGGGAACAGACAAGTTGCTGTCCTTTTGTTCTTCAGTCTAGTTGCGGAGGACATTGCTTTACTGGCCCATGTTGGAATCGTCATTGCACTCTTCCCGGATGAATCAGATCGGTCGCTGGCTTCTGGATGGTTATTCACCACGGCTATTAGCAGCTCATGCTGGCTGCCCGCCACTCACTGTAGCCTATGGCAGCCCACTGCAGCAGGGGCTGCAACCTACACCGTCGCTGGGGCTCGTGCAGCCCAGGTCTAGGTGAAGCTGTTGTTAGCTGTAGAGGGCAGTGTCACTGGCCCTCATATGTAGGATCTGAACTGGGGCTGCTGGCATCCCAAGCCAGCTCTTAACCAATGCGCCACTCGGCCGGCCCTATACCTGGATTTTTATACACCAAAATATTAACAATAGTTAGCAGGTGGCCTTCAAGATTATGGATTTGGATTAGTTTTAGCTCTTTTTCCTTTTTTGTTGCCTGTATTTTCTAATTTTTCTACAATAAATACCCATTATTTCAAGAAACAATACATATTTTAAAACTGCAAATATATATAGGTAGAATGAGGAACATGAGAAAGCATTCTAGGTATTCTTGAAGTTATACTTCCTAGCTAGTTGTCTTTAAAAAGTCTACCCTAATAATATTGGATTTGAGTGCTCTGTTAATAAGGCTAAGAAATATACATAGGTTTCTGAAAAGTAATAGCTGTTCTCTTCCTCATTAGAATTGTGTGCCTTTAACTATTAGAAAAGGTGGGCTTTTAAAGTTCCCATGGGGAATACCATTTCTGACTATTATTAGAAATTACCAGAGCTCTTTTCTGTCTGTACTGCGAATGGTCTTTTAGTGATGGTAAACTTGAGGCTCTTTTTGACAATCTGGAATGGCCCTTCTCATACTTGGTATCTATAACCATTATTTTATCCATTATGAGTAAATTGCTTTTCCTTTTTTTGGTTTCTCTCTAATCCCCCATAGGCATATACTAGCTCTGGAACTCTTATACAGTCTCTGGTTAGTGTATTTCTGAGAAGTTAGATAAGGCCAAGCTTTAGCTAAGCTCCACATAGCCAAGTGACATAGAGCTGTTTTTGGCTAAAGGCCCTTTAATTTTCCGAGTGCTCAAATGGAATCATTTAAAATATAAAATGTATGAACATCTTTCCTCTGAACTAAATGGTACTCTTTTTCTTGGCTTAATTTCCTCTAGACATAAAAATTAAAACTGTTTCACCAGCAACAGCGATCATAATACTGTGCATGTTGCCAGGCCTACAGATTAGATAAGCACTTTGGTTTCCAGTAGTGTTTTCATGAAGTTATCTCTATTCAGGTCAAATTCTATTTTGAGAGCTCCAGCTGATTCAACAGCTCACAATTTGTACTTTTGGTCTCAAAGTAAATACTTGATTTAACTCAAGCTGAGAGAACTGTACTTGTATTTGAGCCCTGACCCATGTAATTTTAAAATCCATCAGCCCTTACTATGGGATGGATCAGATGCTTGATACGTTCATGCAAACAGTGGGGAATGCATTCAGGCCATTCTCCTTCCAAAGCAAACAGTGTGAGTCTATTGGTCCAAGCAGGAATTGCCAATTAGGCCTTGTTCCTCCTTCTACCACTTCCTTCCGTTTTATGTTGTGGGGCCCTAAATGCAGAGAGATGAAGCAAGAGGGCTTTAAAATGGGCATACAACTGCCAGATTGTCACACTGTAGGGCTTTACAGCCTGACATAAACATGGATCCTACCAGAACCTTCCACAACCATTTCTCCTAAGACATAGGGCAGAGAGGGTGGGACAGAGAGAACTGGGTCATTACCAGTGATAAAGTTCAGACCTCAGGGTTAATGAGGAATCTAGGAAGTTTATTTGTCAGCAGGTAGAAGAGGAAGTATTCATACATGAGAGAAAGAGACACTTGAAGTCTAGAAGTGAAATAAATCAAAACCTGAGGAGATAAGGCAGTCATCAGAGGCAGCGGTAGGGATTCTAGCACAGGGCACATTGGTAACATGGCTGTGCTTTTATCCAAGATTTAGCCCTCAAGTATGTCTGTTCTGACCTAATGGTGCCTTAAATAGAGTGGGCAGTAATTTTGGAGTTAATGCTTGAAAATGACCATTATCAATAAAATAATCATTATAATAGCTACCTTTTAATGAATGTTTACTATCTGCTACGTGGTACTTTAGGCACTTTCCATGCATACACTTGGTCCCATGCAATCTTTACAACATCTCTTCCATTGTACAGGTGAAGAAACTGAAGATCAGAGGACTTTAGGAATATGTACTAGTTCAAGTAGTTGGTGAGTAATACGTCAATCTGACTTTGAAGCCCATTGAAGGATCAAAGTCTAATGTTATTTATGAGGCATTCAGCACATGTTTGTGTCTTTGGCTTTATTTTTCTGCATTTCATATCTAAATACATGTACAGTATATATAGCATGGCTATGTTTTTAGTTCCTTTTCTCTTTCCACTGAGAAAAAAAATGCAAAAACCCTTCTTTGATGCATCAGAGCTGAGTCTATCTGTTCTTAACACACTTAATAACAATGTCGATAATGTCCTCTTTTACAGCACATATATGCTTATAACACTTTGGGCATTCAGTTTTTTAACAGCAACTTTATGACACTAATAATTTGGGAATTGACAACTATCTGCAGGGGTGGAAGGGAGCCTGTTTTCCTGATTACTTTAGCCTTAGATTGTGTTTTATGCATCTTGTCATATGGAAGTAATAGCATTATCCTTTTGAAAAAGACATCTAATGCAATCCTGGATTTTGAGTTCTTGAGCTTTCTATTACTGCATTATGAAACTATTGAGGCAAGATGTATGTTTTATTCATCTCTCAGTTCTCTGTACTTCTTAACGTGATGATCTGAATATCCTCGGTATTTAAAAAAATTTGTCAATGACCAAATGACTGAGCAATTAGGTATGTGATGTGTAGAGGTTAAGAGTATATTCATGCAATTTTATATTCATGGCGGTAATGATGTTTGGCTAGGACATTGCTAGGCCACCAACCACTAAGGTTGATTTCATTATTACTATTACCACTACTAACAATGGTAATTTACATTTATTAAATGCTTGCCCTGTGCCAGGCACATGAGGAAATAGGTGTGGAGGGATTCCGTTCATTACACTAGGGAATAGGCAGTAGATCCTGGATTTGACCCCAGTAGTGAGGCTCCAAAAGCCACATACTTTCTTAACACTATCTTGATCAAGAAAGAAGCTGCCATAGAATAGCCACTGAGTGTTGTGAACCCAGCCTGAAGCACTTACTCAGCAGCTAAGTTTCTCAACAGGTGCCATTGATTTGATGCAAGAGACGAAGCAGTAACAACTAATGGCCAACTCATTTTCTCCCACATTTTATTTAGACAGAACTAAATGGAAGCAAAATCAGACCAAAACAAGTTTTGCTTTCCATAAATTGTCTCTACCTGGTTGGGGTAAGTCAGTGATCAGGGATTGGTGCTGACTCAGTTTAACAGCTCATAAAGTTTAGGGTGTGACCATGGAATGCAAAGTCTGGAAAGGAGATAACAGAGAATCCCAAAGAAAGAAAAGGTACAAATAAAATGCCTAGGATTATGTAGTTTTAAATCTATCTGCATTAAAAAGTTAAGAATGTGCCTCGGTTCGGGCCCACATGTGAGGGCCAGTAACACTGCCCTCAAAAAAAAAAAGTTAAGAATGAAATGAAAAGAATAGGAACACATAGGAATCATCACACAGAGGAGAAAAAATTTGTAGTTTATACAAATATAGAATTATGCTTATGAACATTCAAATATTATGGCTTAGGAGTTGCCCTACATATATCCTAGGGTATCTGTATTTTTATTTTGTTCTTTCCGTGACTCTCAGTGAATTTTTTACTTTTAAAGGAGCCCAGAGATCATCCTTTAAGAACGTTTCCTTTTACTTATTTACAAATACAGCTGTATTGTCATATCCTTGTTTCTGATTATGCGATCTTCCAACATCCACTCAATGTAGCTGCTCTGTGGCCCCACCATTTGCAGAAATAAAACAATATGGCCTCCACCCTTAGAAATTGGAAATTTATTGCACTGCTAATAGTTTTTATCTGTGGATAGTAGAAGTATGTGTAAGATTTATTTTTCCAATTATATTATTTTGTATTTATGAACATTTCTATAATATATAATACTTTGTAATCAGAATGAAAAAATTAAAACAAACTAAATTAGACAAATTCAGATTTATGACACATGCAAAAAGAAGACAAATCATAATAGCAATTTTGAGAGTTTCCTATGTAACAGGCATTTCATATGAATTGTTTTATTTAATCCTTACAATGATCTTATTAAGTTAGTACTATCTTAATCCCCATTTTACTGATACTGATGCTCAGGCTAAAAAAAGATGATATCCCAGATTACATAGCTGTAAATGGTAAAGTCACAATTGCACTACTAAAAACCTCACAACTACACTAATCTGATAATTAAAGAAATACAAAGATCAAATATATATTTTCTGATCCTGAGAACTCTTCATTGTGTAGTTATGTAGCTATATACAGCCAAAAAGCTTTATGCACTTGTATGTATTTGATGGTGTGTATTTTATTTTTGGAAGATTTTCTGTTTCCTTTTGATAGAGGGCAACTTGAAGCCATAAATCATATCTTCCTCAGTTTGTGGTACTTCCTTCAGGTTGTCTGTCTGGACAATAATGGGACAACACTGTTGGCTTCCTGGCACAGTGACTATATAGTCACAAAGATCTCCTGCTTTGTTGAGGGAGACTGCAGATCTTGATTTGAAACTTAGCTGGGCTAAGTTTCTTAGTTTCATGCTGGGACCTCAAATAAATATTGTTTTTCATAATAATATTTATTGAGCATCTACATGGTTCCCAGCACTGAAGGAAAGGTCTCGCTGTGAAGGATCGTACAGTTACTCCCAGGCCTGTGTGTATGCCTGGATGTTGTGCTGATGGTGAATTGCTTTAAGCTTCTCTCAAGAAAACAACTATGTTAATTCCATTGGGATTTGGCTTTATTTTCAGCAATTGGGTGACCAATGTATAAAACTGCACATTTTCATTTCTTCATAATTTTGTCTGAGAAGAAACTACCTGGAATCAAGAGAATTATTGACTTTGTGAGGTTATTTAAATCTGAGCATAAATTTAATATTTAATGGTAAACATTGAATTGCCCTTTGTTCATCTTGTCTTAAAGTAATTATTCATTGAGCACCCTCTTCTTGCAAGGCATGATGTGAGGTGCTTCAGATAATACAAAGATGACGAAGATGTGATCCCTGACCTCCAAACACTTGTAATCCCTCACAGTACAAGTACAGATAATTAAAAAACAAAGCAAGAAATGGTAACATATGAAAACTATAGAACCATGGCACATAGAATGATTCTATAGGAGGTCAAAAGCAAAATTTGTCAGAGTTTTTGAGCACTTATAATAAGCCAAGGCACCAGGATTAGAGCTTTACATGAGGTATTTTATACATTTCTCAAACAACCTTGGGGTCCTATGCATCATGCTCTTCTCTGCCTGAGATTCTAATCAGTAAAGAAATAAAAGGAAAGATGGAGTAATAAACTATAACCTTCATTACTGATAAAAGGCTATGTTAGTGGATGTAACTTGGTAATGATAGCCAAATAGTATTTATAATTTCATATCCAGATCTTAGAAAAACCCACCTGAGGGAATGTTTGAGTCTGCAGAGCAAACATTGTCAACCAGGTCACCACCTTCCACTGGATCAAATGGGGAGAGAAGGAAAAAGAGAAAATTCCCTGTGTGCAGAATCTTTGGTATATTAGCTCCATATGGTCAAGAACTGTGGAACAATAGCTATGGCTACTGACCAGGAATTACAGACCAGGTATCTCATTCCATCTCCATGGGAGGAAGGGGGAGAGATCTGGAATGTTTAGGGAAATCCCTTCTCATGCAAAAGAGTGTGGGAAATGGGTTCTTCCCTCCAAAGATTTCCAGGTTTTAATTCTCTTTACTTACTGGATTTACCCAACAAGTACAGGGTCAGCTAGGGATGTCGCTAGGGGTGGAGATGGGCTCATATCAAGGCAGTCCTTTTCCTACCTGGGTAAGGCCATGCCCTTTTTTTGAGGGACCTCAGAGAGCAGTAGATTTTATCTCATAAAGCTCTGAAATGGGTCAGAGCAGAGCATTGTTTAAATGCACTTCCATGCCATGTTGTACCCAAGGCCAAAGATGTACTACCAATTTTCATTCCAAATATGTGTAAAATATAGGCAATTAGAGATTCTGCCCCATGGTCAAAATGAAACATTAACATGGTCCAATATTAAAATGCATAAATGCATATTAATAATAAAATCCCAATAGAATGGAAGGATTCCAAATTTGAATATGAAAAGCTCTCTTATTAGCAATTGTCCTTGGAAGCAACTAAAGCCTCCCAAATAATTCCTCTTACAATTGAAAGACATAGAACATTCACTTTCAAAGAAATTAAGAACAAAATCAAATTATCTTGCCCTGGTGGGTTCAATTTAAGTCTGAAATTCACCCCTTGCCCAATTTCTTATTTCGGGGGTGGTGGTGGTGGTAGTGGTATTTGTTTGTAGGGGGCAGATGGAATTCTCCCAGCAGAGGCTGCCTGGGTTGGGCTGTATGTCTTTCTGGAGTAGAGCTCCTTAAAGACTTCTGAAGGTGTACCAGTTTAATGCCATGTCTCTAAGTTGTTTTCCTTTGAAAAGAATTTAAGAACAGGCAAGTGTATTACAGCAGAGGCCTGATACCCGTCATACCTCCATATTCAGGAAACAAATTAATTCCCAACTAGTGCCAAGTACTAATGACAATCTGAGGGGAGAAATAGTTTCAGTTTCTTCAAAGGCATTAAACTCTGTCAGTCACCCAGAATCCATGACATATCAACTTATATGCAGGAAATCTCTCCTAAGAAAGACCCTGCAATAACTGTATGTAGGGTAGTAGGTTGTTCATCTATGAGTACTCTTTCTTTTCATGGAGAATAGCCTTTAAGACATTGCTGACACTTTGCAAATCTTAGACATTTTCAGTGGAGCCCCAGTCACTAGATCTTATTGAAGGTGGATTTTGTTGTTGTTTTAAACAACATTCTTAACTTTTTGTTTTTTCAGCTTCCCTGTGACACCCAGTTCTAGCAGTCTAAACCAGCACTGAGGTGGGCTCTGCATGGTGACATGGCATCCACTTTCCCCTGTGAGCCTCACTGGCTGCTCCACCGCCTGCTGCTAGGGGATTATTTAGTTTTGTGACAACTGGAAGGTGCCTCCTTCATGCTCACATTTTTTCGGCTGGAGTATTACCCCTGGCAGATTCACGAAATGGAATTGTTATTGCTTCTGAAGATTGTGTCGCTGGGAGCTTGGTGACTCCCAGTACCTCTGCAATGTGCTTCTCAGGGCACTATCCTTCTTTTTTTAAAGATTCCTTTTTAATGGAAAATTTCAAACATATACAAAAGTAGACAGATTAGTATAACGAATCCTTTAGCTATCCATTGCACAGTTTCAACAATTATTAACTCATGCAAGAATTTGTTTTTTTGACTTTTGAATATTTCAGATCTTGAGGAGACTTTCTACTGTATATTTCTCTGCACTATTGGAACATGCCTTCATTGTTTCCTCTCCATCTGCTCCTCCCTCCTTCTCTGGCAAAGCTCATTTGAACTTCTAACAATTGAATCCTTTTCTTCTCTAAAATATGCAGGACTAGAGTTGTTGGCTGAGAGAGAATGCCTTTCTCTCATTTACTTTTTCTCTGCTTTTAATCTCACACTTTTGCTTTTCTGGTGTATTCCTTTAGGTTTTATTAGACAGGCTCTCCCATAGTGAAAGCAATGGTGTGAATCAATTCCATGTGTGCTAAAAGCATCTATTATTTAAAGAATCATTCAGTACATTTAACAAATACAGGTTAAGCATCTACTAAGTACCAGACATTTTTCTTTGTCCTGTGTTATTAGTGGAGCAAAGGGGAAAATACCTTTGCCCTAAGTATATAGAATATATTCCATTGGAGGGACAGTGACAAAAAACATACACTGGTATAACATAGGTATATCAGATGAAGAAAAGTGCCATGAAGAAAAAAATATAAGAAATGTCTGGGGGTTGGGGTAGAGTTGTAATTTAAAA
Source organism: Aselliscus stoliczkanus (assembly GCA_033961575.1). Lineage (NCBI taxonomy): Eukaryota > Metazoa > Chordata > Mammalia > Chiroptera > Hipposideridae > Aselliscus > Aselliscus stoliczkanus. The sequence continues at coordinate 36,007,551 of CM066731.1, forward strand.
TAGTGTGTTGGGGGCCGGCCGAGTGGCGCATTGGTTAAGAGCTGGTTTTGGGATGCCAGCGGCCCCAGTTCGGATCCCACATATGAGGGTCAGTGACACTGTCCTCTACAGCTAACAACAGCTCCACCTGGAGCTGTGCTGTGCGAGCCCCGGCGATGGTGTGGGCTGCAGTCCCTGCTGCAGTGGGCTGCCACAGGCTACAGTGAGTGGCTGAGAGCCAGCGTGAGCTGCCAATAGCTGCAGTGAGCGACCATCCAGAGGCCGGCGACCGATCTGCCTCATCCAGGAAGAGCGCAATGATGATACCAACATGGGCCAGTGAAGCAACATCCTCCGCAACTAGACTGAAGAACAAAAGGACAGCAACTTGTCTGTTCCCCTCCCACAATTCCCCAATTAAAAAAAAAAATTCTGAAAAAAAAAGTAGTGTGTTGGGGAAGGACTGGTTGAGAAAGGAACAACTCAGCAGGGGCCTCAGGGGGAGGTAAAAAGTGAGCTGATCTCCTATGTGGGGGAAAAGTGTTCCATGTAGAAGGCACAGCAAGAGCAAAAACTCTGCAACATGGGTGTGCTGGAGTACAAGTAAGCTGGAGTGAGAGGAGTGGAGTTTGCAAGGGGAATCATAGGAGATGATACAGAGAGTTGAGAGGATGGGACAGATCTAGGGGACATGGGCTGATCTGAGGGCTTGGCTTTTACTCTAAGTGAAATGAGAGCTTTAAGAGGGCTCTGATCAGAGGAGTAACAGGAGATACTCTCCCAACCATTAGACAAACACTGAGTCCAGGTCTGGTTTTGATCTATCGTTATTCTGCCTGGTACCCCTTGACTGTGGCTCATGTCTTAGATAAGTGACTTTTGTTAAGGTCCAATTCCATGAATTCCTAGAGTAGCTTTCCTTAGAGTTCAGGCAATATCGTTATCTTTCTTTACAATGAATGTGCACCTCAAAACTCACAAACTATGTTTTAAGTGTTCTTCTCTGATATTTTTGGCCTTCCCTTCTCAAACCTGTACAGATTTTCTGCAACTACCTGATACAGCTCTCCTGGCCTTCCCAGGCCAATTCTCTGATTGCTTTCACTGTGGACTTGCTCCTTATGGCTTAAACTTTCAACAGTTACCTAGATTCTGTCCCTCTCTGGATGAGTCATTTTAGATTCTGCCTCAGAGATATTACATCTCTTCTTCTGTGAGACTTGTCTGGGTTCCAGTAACTTTTTCTCATACAGTTATAATTAAGTCATTTCTTTATCTAGTGCTCAATTACAGCAGGTTGATATATTACTTTTCTTTTTCACACCTCTTCTGGCCTTCAGGATCTCAGTTTTTGTTTCATATCCATTTAGATTATGCCATAAAAGACCTCAATGTTTTCTTCCCTAAAGAAGCATCTCTCCCTCTCCAGCATAATCACCTGGACTTCCTTGGCTTGCTTTCATTCTTAGAACCCAGCAGTACCAACTGAGGCTAGGATCTGAATTATGGGGTCTCCAAGCAGCCTTCTGGAACTTATCCAATTTCTAGCACCAGCTCTGTCTGGCATGCTGGGTAATAATTATCATGGATCAGCAAATCTCAGAAAACCTGAACTTTTCACTCTAGAACAAAGTTGCTCATTGTCACTTCATTAGAATATTGAAATTAACAGACCTGTGATCCCTGAGGTTGAACACAAATCTATGCAGGGATTTTTTCTTTTAGCACGTACAAATTGAAATTTAAGGAGGCTGATGGGAGAAGAAAACAAGATGGTTTACTAGATATAATCTTCTCTAAGAATAAGGAAGCAATATTTTACTGCCCTGAGCTGCCAAAACTCACTTTTATGGAATCAAATCCATGAAGAATTGGCTACTATCCATGTAATATTGTGAGTGTTAGAATTTGCACTTGGTTCCTCTAGTTACTTAAGCTGTGTGAAAAAATGCCTGTTGCCAGCCCACTCCCCACTGGCAACTCAGAGTGTATTATTACTCTACTTAAGAATTACACTATAAAAAGAGACTTCAATTAAGGCTTTTTTTCAAATGGTAGAATTTGAGGATGTGCTGGGCCATTTAATCCCCCTGTATGCTTCCCACCTCTACCACCCCACTGATTCTTCTGTATCAATAAGTAACTCATTTTGAAAAACCTGGCATGAGACTCTCTACTTCTGAAGTACAACAGACACAAATATTACACCTAAACATTTTGGGCCCCTGTCAGCTTGATAGCTAGCAATTCTGCCAAGATTTTTAATTTGGAGAGATTTTTCAACCGGGTCAGCATATTTTCCTGAAGCAATTTTACTTTGGTCAAGGCATTCAGAGTTAGTTTCCAGAGACCCATAGATCATACCTCCTCAGTGGTAGGTAGGGCGAGGTGATGAATTTTGACAAACTGGTTACAGACATATTTGGGTGGGCTGTATGTACATGCTCATTAGAGGCAGGTTTTTTTTTTTCATTCATTTATCAAATATTTATTGAATAACTATTCTATTTTAGGTGCTATTTTTGATGTTCAGTTTATTGTGATAAATAAGACCCCAATATATGTTACAATTTTTACAGTCAAACAAATCAACCCCTCTCAAAAGCAAGAAGACATGATTGGGGTCACTTTACCTTTCGGATCTCTACTGCTCTAGAGTTGGCCTCTACTAGGCAGCTTGGCTAAATATCTCAAACTAGCCCTTGTCTCCCACTATATTTGTAGTCATGGCATCAACCAAGCATCTGGAAAAGCAAGTATTGGTATGAGCATCTGTATAATATAAACTTTACATGGGCCTAAATTTGCACTATTATATGCATGGGCTAAGTTAGTGATTAATGACCCTTATTGGGTTAGAAATCTAACAAACAAGTAATTTTAGAGTTAGAATGGATCTTAAGCATTGTGCTATCCAACACTTACAGTTTCTGTTAAGAACTAGAAAGGCACCTACTAATTTAGTTACTGATGTATTCACTCACTAACTATTTATTCTTTAAATACTATGCATAAACCATTGTGGTAAACACGGGAGATACAGTAGTAAAAAGGCTTGACTTGACCCCCTCAAGGAGCTCATAGATTAGGAAGGGAAATAAACACTAAGCAGCTATTTACACAGTTAATTATGCCATTACAACAGAAATACAGACTGCTAAAGGAACATCTAATAGAAAGAACACTCCTTTTGTGTGGGGGAAATTAAGGGGACTTCTCTGAGTAAGTGAGGGTGTAGGGAAGAGTGATGTAGGCAGAGGGAACTGCATGTTCCAAGGCTTGAAGAAGAAGTATGCCACATCAAAAATGCTGAAAGAATTGAGTGTGGCTAGAGTATACTGAGTGAAGGGGAGAGTGATTCAGCATGAAATTAGAAGAGTAGGCCAGGGCCATATTATGTAGGCTCTTATAGGTCAGGTTAAATATTTAAAATTTCCTTATAACTGATGTGAATTCACTTAAAAGAGTATATCAGGTAAATTATATGATTTCCTTTTTCAATTATTTTTTCTTCTATACCTAATATTTTCTATATGAAGTGTTTTCAGGGAAAGTTTGATATATAGAGTACAAAGACTCCAAATCCTGGCTTTTGAGAACTTACACTGACTTTTTAAAAAATTGTGGTAAAAAGCAAATAACATAAAATTTGCCATCTTACTATTTTTAACTATGTTGACTTTTATAAATATATTTCAGAGACAACGGTTGTGAAAGCCATGATTTTCAACTCAAAGGGCCACAGACTTGAGAGTATAAAGGTTTTTAGACTGGAAATATCAAGTAAAAACCTGAAGGAAGTAAACACAAGGTTTTCCTCAATGACAATAAATCAGAAAGATTCTGCCCAATAATGTAAGACTTGGTTTCAACCAAAAGAGAATAGTATTATGTTCACCTAGCTAGAAGAAAGAGGAAGCAACTAGAGCTTAAAAGTAGTGGGCCTCTGAAAGTGCTCAGCACCTTGACTTTTACTCCATGGAAAGATTCCTGAAAAGAAGAGTAGCCTTGTAAGTTGTAAGTTTTTGAGTAATGAGTAGCCTTGTAAGTTTTTTTTTGGAATCCTAAACCAGATGGCGTTCTTGCTGTCTTCCTAAAGGGAGCACAGGACACCACTCACCTGCTTAAAAAGCCCTACATGTAATCAATAGATGATGTTGCCATCTCTTGCTGTGTAAAAATTACCCCCAAAATATAGTGGCTTAAAACAAGAGCAGTGATTTTATTCAGTCATGATTTCTGTGGGTCAGGAACTCAGGAAGGGCTCAGTTAGGTGATTCTGGTATAGGATCTCAACAATGTTATTGAAACATTGGCCATCACACCTGTGTCCCAGACACCAAGAAGGGTGAAAAAGAGAAAGTTAAAGATGTGCACCCTCCAGCTGAGGTAGTTCCCTTTGATGATTGTCCTTTTCCAGGAAAGTATTCTTGGAAGTCCCATACATCATTTCAATTTGGATCTCACTGATCAGAACTTACCCATATAGCCATACGTAACTAAGGAATTTCGGTCCTTTTGCAGAGTCTGAAATAAAATTAGCAATCTCTTGAAGATAATGGACATATGAAAGATAAAGAGCAAAGTAAATTGTGATAGGCAAAGCGCAGTCTCTGCTGCATTACACAGAGCAGACTTAATTTGAAATCATAAGAGATTCAGTTGTCAGGCAAGATTGGTTAATTGCTAGAATCCAGGTCAGAGGTGGTGATGACAGACTAGCATGCAGCAATGCAGATGTAGAGGAATGGACAGATTCAAGTGATGCTGAAGAAGTAGAATAACCTAGGCTTGGTGATAGCTTGTGGAAGAGAATGTATTAAAGATGACTTCCAGACTTTGAACTAAAATACCTGGGTGTGCATGTGGAGGGAGACAGGTGGTTAGAGAGAGAGATGGTAATACCATTTACTGAAATAAAAATCACTAGCAAAGGGCCTTGCTTTGAATGAAACAATAAATTTCATTCGAAGTATATTAAGTTTTAAGTGCTTTTGAGGCATCCAAGAGAAATGTAAAATAGGCTGCTGGTTATTAAGGTCTGAAGCCCAGAGAGGTCGGAGTTGGAAGTCTATATTCAGGTATCAGCATATAGATGGTGATGGAAGTCATGGTTGTGAATGAAATAACTTTGGATGAGCTAATAAACTGAGTAGATTTTAAAACAATGAAGAGGTGATTGAGCCAGCAAAAGAGACTAAAAAGAAACTGTTTAGAAAGTTGGTGGAAAACCAGGAAAGTATCAAGGAAGCAAGTGTTTTAGGAAGGAGGGAAAAGAAAGACTAAAATGTTTGCACTGGATAATGTGATATGGAGATCACTGTGACCTTGGCAAGAGCTGTCTCAGGGGCTTTGTGGAGGCAGAAGCTAGACCATGGTGGAATGAAGAATGACAGAGCATGAGAGCAGTCCTTTATAAAAGGAAGGAGATCAACATGATAGTGGTTGGGAAGTGGGATAGAGGTATTTTCTTTTTAAGAATGAAAAATCATTAGAAATTAAATAGTTGCAGTTGTCTTTTTTTTAAAATTTTATTTATATATACTTTTAATTAGCTTCAGGTGTACAACAAAGTGCAATAGTTATACTTTTTACCCCTCAAAGTGACAACCCCCCTCCCCCAATTCTCCCCTCCCACTCCTCCCCCCCATATCATACTATCTATTACAATTCCTTTGACTCCCTTCCACCATATAATCCACATCCCATGACTGTCTATATATTCAATTACAGTTGGCATACAATATTATACAACATCAATTTCAGGTATACAGTGCCGTGATCAAGCCCCCCCAAAAAATAGTTGCAGTTGTCTTATGCTTTCTTATCATCTTTGTTGTAATAATTTAAACTACTTAAGCAGTATGATATTTATGTGTTAATTTTAATCTATATTTTAGGGACTGTCAGTATTCTGATCAGGAATATACTGCCTAGGACTGTTTAGATAGCATGTTAAAGCTTCTAATCAGAAGCCTAGACATCAAAGATAGCTCTAACTAAAATAATGGATAAAATAAATGGCTTTTCATCAGTGAGAGTGGAAAGTTCAAAACATATGGATAGACTAGAAATATTGTTCTGTCTAGACTAGAAGTATTCCTGTCCTTGCATAGACAACTTATAAAAACCCTGAATTCAGCCCAATGGCCCACACCCCTCAGAATTACATCTGGAGCTTAACTCTGAAATGATCCTATGTTCAGTTACTGATGCAAGTTTCTGCACTCTTGAATCTGATCATAATGTTGACTGAACACTGCCTATAGAATAGTGCAGTGTATGCCTCAATGAACCCATTTTGAAAAGTACTGTGAGAGCACCTAAAAGGACAAAGAACTGTGGTTTCATCAAATGTCAAGCTATGGAAAAGGTTGTACAATTGTTCTGTGTCTGCTGGTGAGACACCATAAGATTTGCTCATGGAGCAGAATTCAATCTGCAACTTCATGGAACTTCTCAGCGAGGCTGTGCAGAGTGGAATCTATAGTGCTGATATGCCTCTAAATATTGTAGGTTACTGATCACTCCCCCAAAGACCTTCATAATTGTGAATGAGCAAATTGGTACAGATAAAAATCCTTGGGAGCAGGTGATAGAAACCCAGATAGTTCTAAGGGAATTTGAAAATAGTCACAATTTATGTGTAACTTGAGGGGAACACAAAACTCTTATAGAAGCCCATGACACTTAAACAATCCTGGGTGGAGTGGGAGAAAAAGGCTGATAACATGATTATACATTCAGTGTTAGCAAAAGGTGTGCTGTTAGATGTTAGTTAAAGCATTGGTTGGGCTCCTGGCAGGAAACAGATGCCTCACTAAAACTGAGAAATTTGATAGTTTAAAAAAGAAATGCTCTAAAAAGGTTATTTAAAAGCTATGGGGTAGTTCACAGAATGTAAGAAAAATACTGAATAAGCAGAATGAATCCATTCTGAGTTATATCCTTTCTTATGGACTGAATGTTTGACAAATTCGTATGTTAAAACCCCACTCCCTGATGTGATGGTATTAGGAGGTGAGCCTTTGGGAGGAGATTGGGATTAGATGAAGTCATGAGGGAAGCACTCATGATGGGATTAGTGCCGTTATGAGTCACCAGAGAGCTTGCTTCCCCTCTCTATTCTGCCATGTGAAGATACAATGAGAAGTCAGTAGTTTGCAACCCAGAAGAAGACTTTCATCAGTACCCAATCATGTTGGCACAGCGAGCTCAGGCTTCAAATCTCAGAAGTGTGAGAAATAAGTTTCTGTCTTTAGTAGTTTGTTATAGCAGCTCAAACTCACTAAGACACCCATCTTATGGCACTCAGCTGAAGATATGCATTAGGATGATGAGTTGGTTGGCTAGATTGGGTAATAGGCTCACCCTTTGTCCAGGCAAAGTGGATATCCTTTTTATTTTGGTAAAATATTTATAACAAAATTTGCCATTTTAATCATTTTTAAGTGCACAATTCAGTGCCATTGTGCCATTAAATTCATTCAGAGCATTGTACAACCATCACCACTATTCATTTCATCATCTCAAACAGAAACTCTATTCATTAAGCTATAACTTATTCTTCCCTCTGCCCAAACCCTGGTAACCTCTATTCTACTTTTTGTCTCCATGAATTGGCTTATTCTAGGTATCTCAGATAAGTGGAATCATACAATATTGGTCTGCCTTATTTCACTTAGCATACTATGTCATCAAGGTTCATCCATGATATAGCACGTGTCAGAATTTCATTGTTTTTAAAGGCTGAATGATATTCCAGAGTGGGTATCTTGGCTGGCAGTTCTCATTTCTCTGGGCCTTCAGATTCCTTCCTCACAGTATACAGGAAAGTTCTGGTGTTTCATCCTCGCTGGTAAAAAATCTAGTAGATTTTTAACACCACTAGCAAGGTGCCTGAGCCAATGCACTGAATCCAAACCCTGGGTAGATATATCTATGCCAATAAATTCTACCCAGCCAAGCCTTATATTTTGTCCTTCGTGTTCAAACACCTTTAGAATTTGCTCCCATGTGCTACTCAGAATCCTGCAAATTGTTGATATCCTGCAAGTCTCTTGGTATAGAGTACATAATAAGCCTTGTTTTCTCCATCAGTACTATGTTGGGATTTAATTCTCATTGTAGGCTTGGAGGCAATGGCAGGTAGTGGTGGTGGATTCTTAGGATAAGTGGCACCATTTTGTGAGGTGCCTGCCCCAGGTGTAATCATTGAAAGGCTTAAGCAAAGGAAGGCTCCTCAGGGGCTGGATGAGTGGCTTCCACATGCCAGGAACGTTATGCAGGTTCATTGTTCTAAGCTTCATTTAAGTCTGCCCAAATGTCCCTATCCCAGATGCCTGGGTCCCATGCGTTTCCCATTGTGGCCTTGCCTTAAATGCAGGAGACCTGACAGGGTTGAGTACCTACTTCATGCTGCAGTTTCATCACTATTACTACCAGGTGCTATGCCTGGTATGCAGCTGTATCTATTCTGTGTCTACAGGAGATAAGAGTACTCCAAAGCTATCATTGATGGTTTCAGATTTCCTTTCTGGTCTGAGTAGAATACTCATCATCTTCAATTTCCCCTTTTGTTTCCTTTCTAGGGCATTGAAAATAGCTTACTGTTTTATTAACTCTATTTTTGCCATAAGCAATTAAATACCACAGCCACTTGAAGGCCCGGATCCTGCTCTTTGTCCCACAATCCACCAGTGAAGATCTCAGTAATTGGATACCATGCCTTGCTCCAGATTACCAGTGTTTCACCTTACCCTTTCCGATATAAGGAGGTTATCTGTGTTCTCTTAAAATACTATGGGAGCAACCTAATTGGAGCATGCAATTTTGAGATATAGAGAGTACCTCCAGAACAAAGCACTCAAAAGATTGCTGACATGGCTGCCTTTAAGGAAGGGACCTCGGAAGCAGGGGCAAGGGGACAGGGGACTTACTTTGTACTGTGTACCCTTCAAACATGTATAACTTAATAATAATGGTGAAAACAATTATAAAAGCAATATACAATGTCTATGTGTAAGATTTTATTTGCCAAAGAGAGTATGACCCAGTTTTACCTCTTTGAATCTCTTTGAGGATGAAAGTATTTGACTTTTTATTTTACTGTTTTATAGTATTCTTTACAAATAAAGTCACTCGGCTAATACAGAAACCTAGAAATATTGTGTGCATAATTTACCATATTTTTCCATGTATAAAGGGGACTTTTTTGCCCAAATTTGTGAGGGAAAAATAAGGATGAGCATTAAACATGTGTAGTACTAATTCTGTATCTATATAAATGTTTTTAATTTTCTTATTTATGCCTATGAGTTAAAAGTGTAACTCTAGAAATCAATAACAATATCCGTATGCAAAATAATACCCTGGAATACAATACATAATTGGTTTTGTTGAATTTACAATGAACTTGCAATGGTGAAGATTTCTTGGCCTTCTATGTGAAGACTTCTTGGCCTTCTATGACGTGTAAATATCATAAATTTGTTACCAGTACATACAATTTCTTATACCTTGTATCTGTTATTGTGTTTTTTAATCATTTGTTACATAAAATTTCTTGTACCATAATATGTTAAAAAATAAATGCTAAAATTCCTTTATAATACAAAAAGCAAGTACCTAACTGTAAACAAATAAAAATTTGAATTAAACAATTAAAATGAAAGGTTTTTTCCCCTGAAAGTTTGGGCCAAAAATGTGGATGTGCATGATACACGGCAAAATGTGGTACTTGGTCTATAATAGTATCATGTTTGATTTATTTAGAGATATGAAGAACAAGGAAAATATATGAGGACATTTGTGGAAAGATTTCTTCTACCTTTTTTTTTCTTTTTGAAATCACCATGTCCTTGGTTTTTGTGTGCATGTGTGTATGTGGGGGTGGGAGGGGAGCAGGGATAAAGAAAAGGTTAACACTTTTAATCACAATTATTTTTAGTTCTCTTGAAGCCTTTACAACACAACTTACTTTTTGAGTTGGGATGAGTTGGGTTTAGGAAGCGATTTTCAATGTAGGGAAGTGGTGGGGGAATCAGAGAATAAGAAAAAAATAATGTTGGTTGAGTACGTATTATGTGTCAGCAATTTTCTAAATGCTTATCTCATTTAATCCTTGGCATAACTGTGCAAGATAGATGTTATTTTCAATTTTCAGGTGAGGAAATACCCTCAAGGGGTTGAGAGATTTGTTAGGGTTACACATATAATAAATAAGGATGTTTCCCCTAAGTCTGTGGTCTCAAATTTTTTATCCCCCTTTTAAATTTTTCAATTAAAGTTAACATTCAATATTATTTTCTATTAATTTCTGGTGTACAGCGTAGTGGTTAGACATTTATATGATTTTAAAAAGTGATCTCCCTGACTAGTCTAGTACGCACCTGATACTATACATAATTATTACCATATCATTGACTATATTCCCTATACTTTACTTTATACCCCCATGACTATTTTGTAACTCCCAATTTGTATTTTTTAATCCCTTCATCTTTTTCACTCTGACCCCCCAAACCCCTCACATCTATCACCCCAATAAATCTAGTACCCATCTTATACCATACATTGTTATTACAATATTGAAAATACTTCACTTTCTGTCTAATAAAAATATATTCCTCTTGTAACATAGTGGTGAATTCTCTTAGCTATTACTATTATTTTCATATGGTTAGGATAGGGGTGAAATGTACAAAATGTAAACGAAAGAAAAAAATTAATTATTTAAATATATCTAAAACTGTCTTTAAAAAGATGAAGAGCCTTTCCCTTCAGCAGGGATCGGGCGAGGGGAGGGGGCAGAAATATGGCCCGCTTGCAACGTGAAGATTCGCGATTGCTTGGCCTTCACTTCCATAACGCTGAAATGGTGTCTGAATTTGGGGGCGACTGTGGCAAAGAGCAAATTTGAGTACGTGAGGGACTTCGAGGCTGACGACACCTGCCTGGCCCACTGTTAGGGTAGTAACGAGATTGGACAGCAGGAATTGTCACAGGTTTTCTGAGAAGCCCAACTTTGCAAAATCTAATGATAGCTATGCTCTCCATTTAATAACTAAATGTGCTCAGACTATAATGAAAGAACTAGAGGATATTGTGCTTGCATACGGACAGAGTGATGAGTGTTCAAGAGGAAAAGCAATTGGTTTAAAAGAAGAGCCGGTAAATTCATGACTCACGTGGCCTCCTAGTTCGCCTCCAGCTATGTGTCTTATTGGCTGCATTACTTTGAGGACCCGCCTCTTTTGTATCCCTCAGGCTTTGATGGAAGAGTTGTGGTGTATCCTAACAACCAGACCTTAAAGGACTACCTCAGCTGGCGGCAAGCAGATTGTCACATCAACAGTCTCTATAATATAGTTTTCTGGGCACTGCAGTCTGGACGAACACTAGTACAAGCCCAAGGGAGATTACAGTGTACTCTTGCAGTAGACAAGAATCAGAATTTTTTTTTTCCTGAATTCAACGTCAACTACAATAATGAGCCACTGATGTATAGGAAAGGGACTGTGTTGATATGGCAGAAGGTGAATGAAGTCATGACAAAAGAAGTTAAGGTGACAGCAGAAATGGGAGAAAAAAAGATGGCACTGACCCGAACCAGGACTAACTCAGTGCCCTTGCACTGCGATATCATTGTGAATGCTTTCTGGAAGGAACATCCAGAGATCCTAGATGAAAACAGCTGACAGTTTGCTTTTCAACCCTAGTGTGCTTAGCCATGTAATGCTCTCCAATTCTTCTGGCCTTAGGTGGCCCTAACATCCCTATCACCCAGAGCAGTGTCCCAGGAGTGACAGGCCTCTGATTGGGAGGGGAACAGGGAAGGAAGGGATGGATGGAAGTGGGGTATCTCGTTCTGCTTTAAATGAAACACTTTTTATGCAGTGTTGGAACATGGTGCCTTTGGTAGAAGTGCATTTTTAAAAAATCATGGTATTATTTTTATAAAGCAACAACTATTTTTTTAAAAAAGATGAAGAGACAACCAATTTTTTACCTCCTAAGTAGGAATATGTACCTAGCTAGGGTTGATCCAGGAGAGTGGGTGACAGGAGCTGGAGGTTGGATAGGAAGCTGTGTTCTGAGGGGAGTTGGTGCTGTGCTGGGTGTGTTAGGGGTCTGGGGTATGTGAACTGGATACTGGGGCAGGGTGGAAATTCAGAAATGGATAATCAGGGTGTATAAATACACCCAAAGTTGGCTTGAGTCAAATGCGAGAGACAGGCAGGCAGGTGAGAACCCTAAACCAGGGAAACAAAGCACCAGTGATGATTTTTCTGGGAGGACAGGAATTCTACAAACCGTGTATTTTAGATAACTTGATATTAATGTGCCCTTAAATGTAAAGTACATTAAGTCTATACACTCATTTGAAAGTAGAATAAATAAATCAGGATTGATGTGGATTCATCTTATTACAAAAAGCTTAATGCATCAAAACTCAAGTTTTAAAAAGAAGCAAATTGAAGATGATAATTTATTTTTCAAAATCACCTCCCATGGGACCCTTTTTCAGAAATTCTTTACCTGGGAATCACCTGGGAGCTTAAAAACAAAAACAAAAACAAAACAATTCCACCACCAGGCCACACTCCAGAGCAATGAAATCAAAACCTCTGGGGGTGGAATCTAGGTATCAGTACCTTTCAAGTTTCCTGATGATTGCAGTGTGCTGAGAAACACACATGGTGATGGTAACCAATTGAATTCATTTAAATCAAATGACTTTATGATATAATTCCTTTAATCAAGAAAACTAGGGACTACTAGAAATTTAAAAAGGAGTTTATAAGGGTGTGTAATCATGGGAGCAAAGCTGTAGTAGTGTTATGAAAAGTCGGTGCTAATTTCATGAGGAGAATAGCTGTATGTCCCCCGGTACACACTAGTAGAAGGACCATAGTCACACCATGATGAAAATTTTGACCCAGTTGACTATCTAGAGGACATTTACAAACTCTTGAGGAAGAGACATTGCTGATTGAAGTTAAAATTGCATTTGTATTTAATGTTTAAAATTGGTTGTCATGTTTAATTTAACTGTTAAGTAAATTTAGTGAGAAATTTATACACAGTGGGTGAATAATTTATTTTTAAGCATGCCCCCTTCTATTACAAATCCTAGCTAAAACCACAAAGAGTGTATGGCTGAATGAAAAATCACCCTAAATTTTCTCACTGCACTGGTTGCCAGGAAGGGGTGACTACTCCTGGTAAAGTTATCCTTATCTATGTTGTAAAGAAAAGTAGGGAAAGGGGTTTGAGTTTTGCAGCTTTGAATGGGGTGATTCCAAGTGGGTGATCCCTAAAAATTCAAGAGGATGCCCTAGGTAGTCAGCTAGGGGATGCATGAATCTATTGATGAAGTCAGTGCTCAGATAAAGGAAGAGTTGGAAGTGTTTTGTTCCCAGGAGCAGGAATCAGAATTGGGGCGGTAGGATATGGAGCTGTAGTTTTGTTGTTGTTGTTGTTACAAACCTAATGTTCATGATTCTGTAAACCATAAATATGTGTTAATTTTTTTAGAGGGCAGTGTCACTGGCCCTCGTATGTGGGATCTGAACCGGGGCTGCTGGTGTCCCAGGCCAGCTCTTAACCACCGCACCACTTGGGCGGCTAAAATATGTGTTAATTTTTTAAAAAAATCAAATGAAAAATAAAAATATCTTGAAGGATACATATTTAATTTATAACAGTGATTTCTCTGAGGGAGAGAATGGGTTTGGGAAAAGAATTACAATTATTCAAGCTTTTGTTCAATATGCTTGTGAATTGTCTGCATTTTTTTTTTACAACAAGAACATATTCATTCGTTACTCCTATACTTAAAGTAAGTAAATTAATATAAAAGTAAAATAAATAACAAAAGAATATATTCTAGGGAAATAGATTTCATTTTAACAACTTTGAAATGAAAATGAAGTGGTAGACTAAAAGGGCCTACCAATTGCTGAGCAATATGAATAAAAAGAGACTCACATCTAAATAGGGTATAGTTTAGATTTGGGACATCAAATCTAAAGAAAAAACCCTAAAAGCTGTCAGAAGAAAAAAAGTAAATGCCTATGTTGAAAGAAGTAGTAGACTGATACTGTATTTCCCATCAGCCATACTGGTTCTAAGATAATATTTACAATACCTTTAAAGATTTAAGGTAAAATATGAACTTAGAATTTTATCTAGCCAAACTATTATTTAAACATAAGAGAAATAAATATATTTGGGACATTCAATTACTGAAAACGTTTTTACCTGTAAACTTTGTCTAAGAATATTAATAGAAGATGCATTCCAACAAAATGAAAAATAAATCCCAAAGGAAAGGAAAGGACACAAAAGAAATCATGAGTCAAAAAATAAGTAAAGACGTGTTACAAAAGAACAAGATTAAAAATAATGTGAATCTAGGGCCGGCCAAGTGGCTCAGTTGGTTAAGAGCATGTTCAAGAGTGCGAGCTGAGCTCTGAGCAGCAGCAGTTCGTTGCCCAGCCCGAGCTGAGCTGCCGCTGAGCTGCAAAAAGGAGGCAGGATGGTTCAGCTAAAGAAAAATAAATAAATAAGAAAAAAAAATAAAAAAAAATAATGTGATAATGTGAATCTAAAATACCAGTGATAGCAGCAACCCACTAAAGATATAAAATCCATAATCTATTGTGCATCTGAATACATTGCTTTGAAAAATATAAAAATAACATCTGTTAGAAGCATGTAAACAGAAACTGATAAACCCATGATCATATTGTGTGGTATCAAGACACTTCTTAGAAGCTTTTGGACAAAATTAATTACCAACACAATTTGAATAACCCAATGAATAGTCCCGATTCTACACACCGGGGGTGCCAAAAAATGTAAACACATGACTAGTATTTATCTTTTGTTATTGGTATATATTGAGTATAACAATTTTAATATAGTTTTTTCCTTTCTTAAAATATGTATGCATTTTTTGACACCTTCTGTATATTTGTGTTTATATATTATCACATCTAATTAAAATAATAAATGTCTTTTTAAATTCAAATATATATGGAAAATTAACACAAAAAAAACCAACCATGAATAACATATTAAACCATAAAAAAGCTCCAATCTATTATAAGGGCAGGAATTATACCAGGTATATTCATTTCAATAAAATTAAAATTTATATAAAATAGACAATAAAAAACTATACACTTTGACATTTAAAATTAATTTCAAATATATTTTGGGTTATAGAATAAAGAAAGTTATAATTGATAAAATTCTTAAAAATGATAAAATACAACATAGTAAGGTCTAGAATTCAGTTGAAGTTGTGATCACAGAAAAATGTATAACTACAAAGCCAAATATTGTACAGTAATACTGATTGAAATAAATTAAATGATCTTTCAACCCCCAAAACTTAAAAAAGCATAACAAAATGGACTTGAAAAAGTAAAAGAAAGGTATTTTAAAACATACAAATAGTAATTCATGAATTAATCCCTAAGAATCTTTATTTGAAAATATTAATAACATTATAACAAACTTTTTGAAAATCTTAAGAATAAAAAGACAACTGAAAAATCATTAGGAAAAATGTATGGCCATAAATACCAACAGAAAAGATAATAAATATTAGGATATTTATAAAATTTTATAATAGCATATTTGAAACATTACATGATATAAATATTTTTTCTAGGAAAATGTGAATTATATAAAAATGATCTTAAAACAAAGCAGAAAACTGAATAGCCTATAGTACAGTATAATTGAAAAGGTAGGTGGATCAAATAAATGATTTATACTAGAACTTCAAAAAACAGATAATCTTTATAATTCATAAATTATTCCAGTACATCAAAAAATTGGAAACCAGATTTAACCAGATTTCAAAACTTGGCAAGAGAAACCATAGGAAAGGAAAGCAAGAACATTCTTATTTACAAATATAGGGTAAAATTTTTAAGTGAAATATCAGCAAATAGACTACTCTGTATTAAAAGAATAAAGAACATGACCAAGCAGAGTTATTCTAGAAATGCAAAGATGACTCAACACAAAAAATTTTATTAATGTAATTTAATACAATAATAAACATATTAAAGGAGAAAAATAGTTAAAATCATCTCAAACAGATGCAAAAACATTTGATAAAATTCAATGACTCATAAATCATAAAAACTTTTAGTTAGCTGGAAACAAGATAGTTTTAAAATTTTTTAAAATGAGTATCTAACAGAAATGTAGAGCAAAATCATAACTAATGATGAATTATTAAAAGTTTTTCTAGGGCTGGCTGAGTGGCTTGTTGGTTAAGAGCTTGCCCAAGAGTGCAAGCTCTGAGCAACAGGTTCGCCGATTGGATTTCCACACGGGCCGGTGATGCTGCACCCCGAGCAGAGCTGCCGCGAACTGCCAACAGGTGGCAGGATGGGTCAACTGGTGAGAGCACATGTTCCTAACAAGGCTGCCCAGCTTGAATGGTGGGCTATGTTCACCTCAACTAAGGACTGAACTTGGCACCTTGAGCTGAGCTGTTGCCTGGATGGTTCAGGGGATAGAGTGCACGCTCTTAAGAATAATACTGCCGGTTCAACTTCTGCATGGGATGCTGGCTACACCCACCAGCAACTAATTGAACACAGCACCTTGAGGTGAATGGCGCAACTGCACTTGGAGCTGAGCTTGTTGTGCCCTCCACAACCAAGACTGAAGGACAATAACTTGGCTGTTCCCCTCCCCCAATTCCCCAACACTGTTTCCCTCCCCCCAATTCCCCAATGAAATCTTTTTAAGAAAAAAGAAAAAAGTTTTTCTGATTAAGTTAGAAAAACAGACAAGGCTGTCTACTATCATGGATACTCTAAACTTTGTAATAGAGATATTAGCCAATGCACTAAGACAAGAGGAAGAAATAAGAGATATAATAGAAAGAAGGAATCATTTATAACAAATAAATGATTTTTATACTAAAAATAAAAGAGAAATAACTGATAAAACTAGTAAGAGTTAAGAAAAGTGGCTAAATATGGTACCCACATATTAAAATTAATTAATTTAAGAAATTTGACTAACTGGATACAGTCATGCCCACTTAAGGACATTTCAATCAACAACAGACTACATATCAACAGTGGTCCCAGAAGATCATATGGAGCTGAAAAATTCCTACTGCATAGTGGTGTTATAACCATCATAATGTCATAGTGCAATACATTACTCATGTGTTTGTGGTGATGCCTGTGTAAACAAATCTACTGCACTTCTAGTAGTATAAATATTGTATACCATATTTTTACTGTACATTTTCTGTGTTTAGATATGTTTAGATACATAAATACCATTGTGTAACAAATGCCTACAGTATTCAGTACAGTAGCATGCTGTACAGGTTTGCAGCCTAGGACCAATAGGCTACACCGTATAACTTAGGTGTACAATAGGCTATGCCATCAAGGTTTATGTAAGTGCACCCTATTATGTTTACAGAACAATGAAATTGCCTGACAATGCACTTCTCAGAATGTATCCCCATTGAATTAAGCAAAATATGACTTCATTAAAATAAATCCAATTTTCTTTTAGGTTTGGCTAATGTTCCAAGGCAATAAGTGGCAATTATTTCCACATTCCAAAATTGGTGCTGGACTACCTATAAGGAGCTAACCAGTTCTGTCACCTCTGAATCTTTTAACCAACTCAAAGGTATAAAAGAATTAGAATTTTGGAGTTGAAAATTGAGGACATTGTTTCTTTGGCATGAAAGAGATTACAAGAGAACCACTGGGAGAGGCTAATATATGTATCCCAGAGTTTGAGGTCCCAGATGGTTGGTGTCTGAAACCCATCTGAGTAATCTAAAGATATAACAAAACCATATGTATTTCTAATATTCTTATATGTGTTTATAAGTCTGTAAGGATGTATCCTAAACCAATAACAATGGCTTTTTTGGTATGGGGACTGGGTTTCGGACAAGGAAGGTGCATTGTCTGAAAGAGACATTACATTGCTGCATCAATGAGTGAATTACATGCTGAAAATGTACTTTTTCAGTTATCTGAAGAGAATATAACTGCTGGGTTAAGATTCCTTAGTAGATATCACTTTTTAAAGATGTTCTTAGGACTGGCCAAGTGGCTCAGTTGGCTAAGAGTTGGTTTAAAGCACATGCTCTCAGCAACAGGCTGCTAATTTGATTCCCACATGGGCTGGTGAAAGCTGCACCCTAACTGAGCTGTCACTGAGCTGCCAACAGGTAGCAGGATGGCTCAGCTGGTGTAACAACAAGATTGCCTGTTTGATGGTGCACTATGCCCACCTGCAACTAAAGATTGAACTCAGCACCTTGAGTTGACCTGCTGCCCAGGTGGCTCAGTGGATAGGGCATGTGCTCTTAACAACAAGGCTGCTGGTTCGACTCCCGCATGGGATGGTGGCTACACCCACCCGCAACTAAGATTGAACACAGCACCTTGAGCTTAGAGGCCACGCACTGCCACCGGGAAGCCAGATGGTGAGTGAAGCCCTCCACAACGAGGATTGAAAAACAACAACTTGGCTGGTTCCCCAATAAAATCTTAAAAAAAAAAAGAGATATTTTTATTAAAGTATAGCTAACATACAATATTATATTAGTTTCAGGTGTACATCATAGTTCTTCAACAGTACCCAAGTGGCACTATACATAGCTATTACCATATTATTGATTATATTATATTTCTTATGCTAAAAAAGTGATCACCTTGAATAAGTCCAGGAACCATCTGATACTGTAACATGCTATCAAAATATTATTGGCTGTATTCCTTTGCTGTTCACAATTAAGTTTGCAAACTTGTTGCAATGATGTTGCTAACCTTTTTTGATATCACAGGGATTATTCATTACAAATTTGTACCAATCGGACAAACAGTTAACCAAGTTTACTATTTGGAAGTGCTGTAAAGGCTGTGTGAAAAAGTTAGACGACCTGAACTTTTCACCAATAAGTCACGGTTCTTGCATTACATCAATGCACCAGCTCACATGGCACTATCTGTGAGGGGCTTTTTAGACAGTAAACAAATAACTGTATTGGAACTCCCTCCATATTTACTTGATCTGGCCCCCAATCACTTCTTTCTTTACCCAAAGATAAAGGAAATATTGAAATGAAGGCATTTTCATGACATTCAGGACATCAAGGGTAATATAGCTACAGCTCTGAAGGCCATTCCAAAAAAGAGTTCCAAAACTGCTTTGAAGGGTGGATGAGGTGCTGGCATCAGTGCATAGCATAGCTCCCCAAGGGGAGTGCTTCAAAGGTGATCATAGCAATGAGGTATGTGGCACTTTTTCTAGGATGGGTTCACGAATTTAATTGTCAGGTGGTATTACATCCCAAAGACTTACTTGTTTTATATCTGGAACTTTGGAACTTTGAACCTCTCATTTTTCGTTATCTCCCTCATTTTAAACTTTTCAATTAGAGCTGACATTCAGTATTATTTTATATTAGTTTCAGCTGTAAAACACAGTGGTCAGACATCTACACAATCTAGAAAGTGATCCCCCAACTAGTACCCACCTGGCACCATACATATTTATTACCATATTATTGTTATATTCCTTATAATTTACATCCCCATGACTATTTTGTAATTACCAATTTGTATTTCTTAATTCCATTCCAACCCCCCTCCCAACTATCACCCCAGTAGATATAGTACTCACCTGACAACATACAATATTATTGACTATATTCCTTATGCTATATGCTAGATCCCATGACTACTGTGTAACAACCAATTTGTATTTCTTAATCCCTTCTGCTTTTCACCTACCCCCAACCTCCCTCCTATATGGCAACCATCAAAATGTTCTCTGTATCTATGAGTTTGTATCTGTTTTGTTTGTGTGTTTTGTACTTTAGATTGCACTTATAAATGAGATCATATGACATTTGTCTTTCACTGTCTGACTTACTACACTCAGCACAAAACCTAGGTCCATCCATGTTGTCGCAGATGGCAAGATTTTGTTCTTTTTTATGGCTAAGTAATATTCCATTGTATATATGTACCACCTCTTCTTTATCCATTCATCCATTTAGGGACACCCAGATTGTCTTCACATCTTGGCTTATGTAAAAAATGCTGCAATGAACATATGGATGAGCATGTCCCTTTGAAGTAGCATTTTGGGTTTGTTTGGCTAAATACTGGGAAGTAGGATTACTGGGTCCTTATTTGTCTCCTGTTACAGTCTTTGTTTTAAAGCCTTTTTTGTCTGGTATAAGTATTGCTACTCCAGCTTTTTTTGGTTGGTTTGTTTGTTTGTTTGTTTCCATTTTCATGAAATATCTTTTTCCATCCCTTTACTTTCATTCTGTGTGGCTCTCTATCTGAAGTGAGTCCCTTGTAGGCAGCATATGCAAGGGTCTTGTTTTCTTACCCATTCAGCCACCCTGTCTTGATTAGGAAACAATCCATTTACATTGATAAGTAATTATTGCCATTTTATTATTCATATTTTTTATCTTTTTAATCTTTTTCCTCTTACAGTGGTCCTTCTATCATTTCTTGTAATACTGGTTTCATGGTGATGAACTCCTTCAGCTTTTTCTTGTCTGGGAAGCTCTTTATCTGTCCTTCGAGTCTAAATGATACCTTTGCTGGGCAGAGCAATCATGGTTGTAGATCCATGTTTTTCATTATTTTGAATATTTTGTGCCAATCTCTTCTGGCCTGCAAACTTTCTGTTGACAAATCAGCTAATAGTCTTATGGGAGCTCCCTTGCAGGTAACTAACTGCTTTTCTCTTGCTGCTTTTAAGATTTTCTCTATGTCTTTAACCTTTGGCATTTTAATTATGATGTGGCTTGGTGTTGACCTTTTTGGGTTCATCTTGCTTGGGGCTCTGCACTTTCTGGGGTTGTATGTCTATTTCCTTCACCAGGTTAAGGAAGTTTTCTGTCATTATTTCTTCAAATAGGTTTTCAGTTCCTTGCTCTCTGTCTTCTCCTACTGGTACTCCTATGATGTGAAGGTTGGTGTGCTTGTTGTTGTCTTAGAGGCTCCATAAACTATCCTCATTTTTTTGGATTTTTTTTCTCTGTTCTGACTGGGTGTTTTCTGCTACCTTATCTTCTAAATCACTGATTAAATCTGCCTCCTATATACTACATACTTCATCCTATATACTGTTGATTTCCTGTAATGTATTTTTCATTTGTATCATTGTATTCTTTATTTCTGACTGGTCCTTAAATATGTTTTCTATCTCCATTTTTATGTCTCCTATCTCTGTTGAAATTCTCCCTGAGATCATATAACCAGTGTTTGGAACTCTGCATCTTGTGGATTCCTTGTCTCCATTTTGTTTAGTTCTGCTTCTGAAACTTTGTTCTGATCTTTTATTTGGGATATGTTTCTTTGTCTCCTCATTTTGGCTGCCTCCCTGTATTTTTTTCTATGTATTACATAGGTCTATATATCTCCTGGTCTTAGTAGAGTGGTCTTATCTAGTAGGTGTGCTGTGGGGTTCAGTGGTGCAATCTTCCTGGTCACTTGAGCTGTGCAATCGTGGTGTGTTCCTTGTGTGGGTTATGTGTGGCCTCCTTTTGCAGTTGAAGCTTTGTTGCTATTTGCACGTCAATAGGAGTGATTGACCCTCATGCTCACTGGTTGTGAGGATTGGCCTTAACCGCAGAGGAGGAGTTGTGGTGCAGGGGCTGACCCTATAGAGCAGGATCTGCCTCAGAAGGGCTCTGGTGCGTGCCCAATCTGCATGCTGGGAAGGGGGAAGTTTCAACAAAGAAAAAATAGCCTTCACTAGCTCCTCTGTCCAGGAGAAAGCTACCTTCCAGCCCCTGTCCTAAAGCCAGACAACTCAGTTCCTCACCATATGTCTCTCCAGCTGCTACCACAGGACTGGAGCTCAGATTGAGTGATTCCGTAGGTGGGTAAGTCCATGCACAGTCCCTTTTAGAGGAATGCCTGGGACTCCAGCTGCCCTCTGTCTCACTTAGCCACAATCTTCATTGGTTTTCACAACCAGAAATTATGGGGACTTCTCTCCCTGGCACTGGCACTCTGGACTGGGGAGTGGCTGGGGCCCCTTGTTCCTCCAGGTGGACCTCTACAGCTTAGATATCCCTCCCAATTTTTAATGCTCACATGTGGATATGGGACCAGCCCATTCATTGTCTCTGCCCCTCCTACTAGTCTTGAGGTGGTTTCTTCTGCATGTCCTTAGTTGTAGGGCTTCAGTTCAGCAACATGTTAGGTGATTCTCATTGATGGTTGTTTTGTAGGTGAGTTGTAAATTTGATGTGGTCATGAGAGAAGGTAAGCACAGCATTTACCTTCTGTACCATCTTGACCAGAAATCAGCAGATACCACTTTTGATAACAAATCAAAATCCTTTCCAAAGTCTGAGAACATAATTCACTTCTATAAAAATGCTTCATTTTTTTATCTTGTATTTTTTCATGAACTTTATTTTAAATCTTACATGTTTATAATATAACTGTATGCTTATTATAAAAATTCAAATATATAGAATAACATAATTGAAGTTAATGTTCCCTTCACTTCTTCTTTATCTAATCATACATCTCTCCTGAAGGGTAACCATTGTTATCAGTCCAGTGTGTCTATTGAGATAATTTTTGTGCATTTACAGTATATTTATGTATCTATAACACATTTACATAAATTAAATCAAGCTACACATATTATTCTGCAGCTTGCTCTTTCACTTAATAATAGTGGAGGTTGTTCCATATTGATACATATAGATCTCCCAGTCTTTTAAATTATGCATATTTTAACATGGATGCCCTATAATTTCTTAGCTATTTCCCTATCAAATATCCAACATTTAGATTTTTCCTAGATTTTTACTGCAATGAACATTTTTGTACACAAATCTTGGGATACAAATTAAAATACATGAATGGGAGTGGGATTCAATGGTTTCTCACAGGGGAATCAAGGTGCTGTACTATGGGAAGGATGGATGGTGGGTGAGCAAATATACCAGGCAAAACCCCAAGATTTGAGACCTCACTTGTTTAAATAAAATGATTGTTTGGTTCTTTAACTTGATTGACTGTGTGAAAATGCTAATGGTACGCTTAGGTGTTAGCTTTAGGTTGAGAAAAACCAAACTATAACACATGAATGGGTAAATTTTGGTCTTTCAGAGATAAATTGAGAATGGCCTTAAGTTTATATTAACGTCTTTATCAATGTGAGCAGTGTAATAAAGTTATGTGCCATATTGATATTATTCTTGAAAGGGAGGGTTGGCAGGTCTTGAGCTCTTCTTGATGATTGAAGAATACTGATTATGGTAGGTCAGCCTCCACTGTGGAATACCTATACTAATTTTTGTAATGTGAATTTCTGCAAAACTTGATTTTGTCAGTTGATTTTTAACTCTACCCTTGACTCTGAGATTTGTTGATTCAGTCTTAATGACTAAATCTTTTGATTTAGGGGTTCCATATTAGGTTTGGAGATTCTCTTTTGCAAGCTTCTTACCTTCTTTTAATCTTTCCCCTGAATCCTAACAGCTTGACTTGAATGCTAACCTGTTAATGTGGCCTGTAAGGCTGGGCACTTCTATCTGGATGGGGTGATGATCCCACCATTCCTTAGCTAATGGAGAATGTCTTGCAGCTGTCTGAGGAACACAGATCATTAGCGATTTTGGCAGGATTTTTTTGGAAGCACAATGCTAAAGATTAAAGGTCAGTTTTATTTAACTGATGAAAACAATGAGTAGCAGATTAAGCTAGTTTTCTGGTAAACAGTGCCATTACTTTCCAGTAAATAGTGTCAAGATGCCTTGATGAATAACATACATGGAGATAAAGAAGAACATCTCTCAGTGATGGAAAATTAGGTATCCCCATAAACTCAAATATGCCTTTAGTTTTCTTCTTGCTATGATCTGTTTTCTAAAACATTTACCAACAGGTCATTTGGTTGTACTCTTGGAAAAAATGAAGTATGTTCTATTGAAGACACAGTCTACAGAGAGGGGCAAGTTTAAGGACTATTCTTTTCATCTGCCTGAAGTGTTAAGACACCAAAATAAAACAGTGTGTTCCGTGCTACTTCTGCATTGTCCACTGGTCTATTGAAGCTCCGAGATGAGCTGGAATGCAGTAAGGAAAGAGCCAGTCTAATAAAAATCGAATGTGGCATACCAACCCATCAGCATCCTTCACTGAAAGATGGAAGACATAGTTTTGGCTTGCTTGCATGTATTTTTTTAAAAGCACATGTTAATAGTTCATGCTGAGAGGCAACATTTCTGAACTGGAGACAAAAAGCTACATAGTGCTTCCTGTCTGGAGAGTTAGGATCTCTACGGTACCCCAGTAGCTCTATAGTAGCAAATCCTTAAGGTAGGTGCTTAAGGAAGAACATTAACTCTTTCAAGGTGTTCAAGGACCAGTTAGTATCTTTTTAAATTAAATTTATTGGGGTGACAATGGTTAGTAAAATTACATAGGCTTCAAGTGTACAATTCTGTAATACATCATCTATATGTCACATTGTGTGTTCACTACCCAGAATCAGTTCTTCCATCACCATATATTTTTTGTCATGGTACCACTAACAATAATTAAAATAACAGCTAACATTTATTGAATACTTATTACATGCTAGGCATTGTTCTCAAGCTTTTCAGGGATAATTCTATTGAGTCCTCACAATACTCTGTGAGAGAGAGAAAAAAGAGGCACAGAAGGGTTGATAATGGAAGTGTTCAAATTTGAATGGCTAGTATTGAAATTGGGATTTGAACCCAGGTAGTACAGAACTTTTGGACCACACTGTAACCATTGTACATAATACCAGTAAAATTATCTCCTAGAAACCTGAAGCAACAATCTCCAACCTTTTATAACATTTGTGGTGGCTGATTTTCTTTAACCCATCCTGACTTCTTCTAAAGGACTGTATATAGCATAAATAAAGCAAAAAAAAAAAACCGTGAAACAATTAACTGTGTTTTTTCCCCATTTATTGTTAGCATTTTGCAGCACCCCTCAAGATATTTAGAGGCACCTGCTAAGTGGTAAAGCAGTTAGAAGTGCACTGGTTTGTGATCTTAAGTGAATGAATTTCCTGAGCACTTACAATGGCTATGATTTCCACTTAAAACATTTTGAAAAATCTTGAGGCCTGAAAAAAAGAGAGAGCAAGAGAGTTTCAGTGACCTGGCCAAGGTGAGGGGAATCCAGCAGCTTCCCCATGTCTTGTGTGTTGCCTCAGACATTAAGGGAAAAATCTTTTGATATCATTTCTTAAAAATGGAGCTTTTGGGATGCTGATTCAGAACTGTTTTTGATCATTTGGGTTCATTTTTGTTGAAACAATATATTGTTTTACAAGCTGTGCTGATCTCCAAATCTACATTCCTGCTGACATAACTATTATTATTTCATGGTTTCAGCATCTTATCTGGCAAACTTATGCACAGTTTTTTTTAAAATCTAGGAATATGTGTGTACATCTGTATATACATGTGTGTGTATTGGGTGTGGTGGGGAGGAAAATCTCTCAGGAGACTGCTGGACTGGGCATTGAGTCCACTCAGTTTTTTCTGATTATGGACAAGCAAAGCAGATGTACCCCAAATACCATGTTTACAATGTGGCCAGTTAGTGCAGCATAAGTGAATTTGTCTTGGTAGAATAGAGTGGATAGAGTTGGATGTGTCTTACAGGGGTAACATGTGGCTTTAGTAGAGCACAAGGCAATGCTATCACTTTGGGTGAGAATTTTTTTCCTTGGAATGTTCCTATAGAACACTCTTGTTCCTTCCTCTCTCTACTTTCCAAATGGAAGTAATGGTGGAGGACCAAACTCAATTTTCTTGTAGCCGTATGAGACCTTAACAGGTTTGCTCAACTCACTGGCCAGTTTATATTTTAAGCATGAAATAGAGAAATCTAATACATTAGTAGTGTTTCTTATATCATTAACTACAACAATACCGCACATTCCTGCAGCATGATGATTTACAAGCACTTTTAAATAAATTGCTAATTTGATTTTTCCCTAAATTCAGGAAAACCAAGGTATGTAGTATTATCACTATTTTACAGAAGAGAAAACTAAAACTCAGACATGTTAGAAGATATGATGAATGCCCCCCAGCTGGTAAGTGATGGATCTGGAACAAGATTTTCATGTTGAGCTCTTTTTACAGTATACCTAGATCCCTAGTCTTTTAAATATGACATTTATAATAAATGGTTATAATATAAAGTTATTGTAGAAAACCTAGAAAATACAAAAGAGTAAAACTCGTCATACCAATCAGAGTTATTTGCAATTAATATTGTGTATTTTTGATATATATGTGTGTGTATATATATGTGTGTATGCACACACAAACAATTTATTTTATATGTATTTAATATGCACACTCACATATATACACACATACACAGATACATTCATTGTTAGTGCATACACATTATTTAGATTTTAAAAAGTTAACTATGGGTACTATATTGTATAGCTGATCTCTAGAACTTATTCATCTTGCACAATAGAAACTTTATTGTACACCATAAAATATGTCGACAGGTCTCATGTTCAGTGTCCTTACCAAAAATAAACATTTACAAAACAAAAAACAAAAACCCCACACACCACAAAAGAACACAAAGAAATTTTTGGAAGTGGTAAATGTGTTTAATACCTTGGTTGTAGTGATGATATCATGAGTGTATGCATGTGTCCAAACACATTAAGATGTATACATTAAATCTGTACAAATTTTAGTATATCAGTTATACATAAATACAGCTAAAAGTAAATTTCTAAAAGTATATAAAGTCTTTTTCCTATCTTATTCTCTAGCCTTACAATGCCACTCTCCACATATCAAAATATTAGTTTCTTGAACAGTTCTCTGGAGATATTTTTCTAGAGCTATTTTACCCATACAAGATTTTATATATATAATACATGTTTTATGTATGTTATATATGTTACATATACCACATATGTGTATATATAGTACATATATGTATATAATTATATATATGTGATACATACACACACAGACACACACATATTTTCTTCATACTATAAAATGCTGTGCCCCCTATTGTGTATCTTAGAATTTTCTAAAATATTCAAATATCTTTGGTTTTATAACTTAACAGTATGTAATTTCCCAAGTCTTTTTTTAATGGTTATATGAATAAACATTAACCTGACGCTTATTGATAGGCATTTAGATATTTTCCCAATTTCATTATCATAAACTACTCACACTGTGCAAAGTTATTTATAAGCCATTTTAAATGTGTGAGTTTGTCTTTTAGGATAAATTCTGAGAAGTTAATTTACAAGTTCAAAAGGTGTGTTGATATACAACTTTGTAATGTGTTGATAAATTGCCTTCTAGAATCAATTTACATAGCCACCAACAAGGTACTTATTTCTCCACATGTATGCCAATAGAGTATGTTACTAAACTTTTTGATATTTGACAACTTGATACACAAAACATGAATTTTCAGTGTATTTTTAATTTGCAATCTTTTTATTATGAATAGAGTAAAACATCTTTTTCTGTTTGAAAACAAATGATATGTTTTGTGAACTGTCTATATGCCCATTTTTCTATTGGCATGTTGATCTTTTTCTTATTGATTTATAGGTTTTTTTAATATATATAAAGGGCATTAATGCTTAATTTGTGACATAAATTGCTAGTACATTTTTTCCAATTGGTATTTTTTTAAACTTTGCCTGTAATAGTTTTTGTTTGCAATTAAAAAAGATTAGATGGCCAAATCTATCAACTTTTTCTTTTATAGCTTCTGGATTTTGTGTCATAGCTAGAAAAGCCTTCCCCAATCTAAGATCATAAGAGAAACTTCCCTTTTTTAGAACCTTCATGCTATTAATGCTTATATTTAAATATTTGAACTTTCTGGAATCTATTTTTAAAAACATGTAGTTTGAATCAACTACTTTTTGTTTTCCAGATGGAAAACAAACTTTGTTTTTTCTTTGTTTCTTGCCATTTATTTATCATTATTTTCCCTAAAAATTTGAGATACTAACTTAATTAATTTATTTATTTTTTTACTTTTTATTATAGTATAATCATCCATCTCTCCTTTCAAGTTCCAGTATCACACTGATCTCTGAGCCTATAATAATATTATAAAGTCCATTATAATATTTTTTCCTCTCTAGTACTGCCTCATGACTTCCTCTTTCCGGGCTTTTCCTGCCTGTTCTTGCTTGTTTATTTCACCATATGAACTTTAAAATGAGGTTGTCTAATTCCAAAAAAAAAAAAAAAAGCTGCAATTTTTATAGTGGTTATGTTGTATTTGTAGATTAATTTATCAGGAACTGGCATTTTTGTAGTGTTGAGCCTTCTTATCCAAGAACATGATACGTCTTGCGGTTTGTTTATGTCTTCTTTCTGTCTCTTAGGACTATTTAAAATATTTATTCATATAGAAAACTTGCACATTTTGTGTTATTTTTTTCTAATAGTTTTTCTTATTGCTGCTATTGTAAAGGGAATCTTTTCTTCCCAGTTTCTGTTTGTCTATTGAAATCTATTGATTATATATATTAATTTTCACTCAGCCAGCAGCAAAATGTGATAATTTATTTCTTTGTTCTCAATTTTTGTATCTTTAATTGCTTTCATTTGTCAACATGTCACTGGCTAATATCAAGAAACAATACTAAATTTAACTTTAGGGGTGATATTGAAAATCATGGCCCTTTTATCAGATTTTAAGGGCAATATTTATAGTGCCTCACTATTAAGCATCATGCTAGCTTATGTGTTGACAGATATTTTATCATGTTGGGAATATTTTCACATCTATTTAATTAGCAATTTTCTTCAATTATTTTTTAAGATTAAAAACAGATGCTGAATTTTACCAAGTGCTTTTTCAAAATCTATGGAAAAAATTATAAGATTTTTTCCCCTTAAATCTATTAATATAATGGATTACAATAATAATTTTTCTCATTATTAAACCACCTTTACATTGCTGAAATAAATTACTAGATAATAGTGTATTATTCTTTTAATGAGATGTTGGCATCTGTTTACTAATACTTTGGTTTTTATGTGAATAACCTTGAGTAAGATTGATTTATAGATTTTATTTTGCAATAATTTCAGGTTTTAATATCAATTTTACACTAGCTCCATAAAAAAGGAAGGAATTTTATTTTTTTTCCTGTGCTTTGGGATAATTTAGCTGTAGAATTACCTTTTAAAAAATAATTTTAGGCTGAATTTGGGCAAGATGGCAGAGTAGATAAATGCTGTGTTTGCTTCCTCCTATGACCACATTAAAATTACAACTAAATTATAACAATCAGTCTGAAGAGCCATTTGAAGACTAGCTGGACAGAAGACCTATAACTCAGGATATAAAAAAGAAGGCATGTCAAGACTGGTAGGAGGGGTGGAGATGCAAAACAAACTGGCCCAACAAGCATGTGTGGTGGTTAAGAACTAGGAGGGATATCTCAGCTGCAGAGGTTTCCCCCCTGAGGAGCGAGGAACCCCAGACCTACACTGGGCCCCGCAACTCAGAGTACGGGTGCCAGAAAAGAAGCGCCCCCATACACATCTGGCTGTAAAAAATAGTGGGGATATCGATTTTCTGGGTGAGATGGAAGGTTGCTGGAAACCCAGGTGTCCTCTAAAAGGGCCAGTGCACATGCTCATTGGCACTCACTTTGGGCTCTGGGAAAGGGACGGTGACTCTGGAGGTACCAGATACATACAAGGAGACTGGGTTATATGACTTTAGGATGAGTACTGAAGGGAGAGTTGCCACTTTCCCTGTGTAGAACACTCTTCCCGTGCAGTCAGCAGGCATGTTCCATGTTTCCTGTGTTGAGCCCTGTCCCCTACACAACCAAATCCGAATCTGCATTGGCCTGGTGAACTCCACTCACTCCACCCTGGTGACTTCCTGAAACCCCACCCCACCCAACTCACACAGCACCAGAAGCACTTTTCATGACTGGCATCTAGAACCACCTTGTGCAGTGAAAGAGGCTTTTTCAGCAGCAAACAACTGGCCTCAACTTGCCTGCCACTAGAGGCAATTTCACAGCCAGCAGCCAGATTAAACCTGATCTACAGTCTTTCATGTACAACACTCATGTGTTGGCAAGCACCAGAAAGGCAGTAGCTGGCCTCAGTGTGCTCTAAACCCTTTGAAGAGTAGATCGAGGCTAAGCCCTGTGCTAAAACTAAATCTGCGTTAACCTGGTGAACACCACTTCCTCCACCCTGGTGACATCCTAAGACCCCCCTTCTCACCGAACTCATGCACCCCACAAAAGCTCTACCAGTGGCTGAGCTTTACAGGAAGTCACTAGGCTGCAGCATGCCTCGGGGTTCCCTGGGATATTTGCAAAGCTACAAAAAGCCTAATACTGGTGGCAGCTGTCCTTGGTTCACAAGGTTTCCTCTCCTACATAACTCTAGATCTAGCACAGGCAGAAACCAAATGCAGATTTCCTTGTAACTCCTACCAGTTACCCCAGGCCAGTTACAAGCAGCAGTGACCTTGGCCTGCATGAGAGTTCCTCCAAAGAGGCCCCAGAACCAACCCATAGATCAGCTTAAGACAATAGAGTATCAACCAATTAGCCCACAAAGTGTGTTCTCAGCAGGCACCAGAGCCTACTGGGATAAATCCTGCTCCATGAGGCAAGCCATCTACACAGCAGCCTATAAAATGTGAGCATGGCCAAACCACACAGCCAGTCAGCCTGAAGGTCAATCCTACCCACAGCAATCAAGGCTCAATTGCAACAGGAGGGCATACACTATCCACACAAGGGACACTCCTGGAGCACTAGGCATAGGTTATCAGGGAGACTGTGCCACTGGGCCCCACAGGGCACCTACTACATAAGGCCACCTGGCCAAGATTGGGAGAGATAGGAGATCTATTTAATACATAGAAATAAACACAGAAAGGCAGCCAAAATGAGGAAACAAAGATATGTGTTGCAAATGAATGAAAAGGAGGAAACTCCAGAAAAAGAACTAAAGAAATACAGGCAAGCTATGTACGAGATACAGAGTTCAAAACAATGGTTGTAAAGATGCTTAAGGCACTTAGTGAGATCTTCAAAACAGAGAAGTAAGTGTAAGAAAGGACATAGAAACCAGAAAAAAGAAACAGTCAGAAATGAAGAATATAATAACTGAAATGAAGAATGCACGTGAAGAAAACACTAGAAGACCAGATGAAGAAGAAAATCAAATCAGCAATTTGAAAGACAATGTAGCCGAAAACACTCAATCAGAGTAGCAAAAGAAAAAAAGAAATAAAAAATGAGGATAGTTCAAGAGACCTCTGGGACAACATCAAGCATAGCAATGTAGGGGTACATAGGAGTACCAAAGGAGAGGAGAGAAAGCAAGAGACTGAGGATCTATTTGAAGAAATAATAACTGAAAACTTTTCTAACTGAGCAAAGGAAATAGACACATAAGGTCAGGATGTCCAAAGAGTCTCAAATAAGATGAACCCCAAAATACCCACACCAGGACACATGATAATTAAAATGCCAAAACTTAAAGACAAAGAGAGAGTCTTAAAAACAGCAAGAGAAGGCAGCTAGTTACTTACAAGGGAGCTCCCATAAGATTGTCAGCTGATTTCTCAACAGAAGCTTTGCAGGCCATAAGGGATTGGAACAAAATATTCAAAGTGATGAAAAACAAGGACCTACAGCCAAGAGCAATCTACCCAGCAAGTCTATCATTTAAAATCAAAAGACAGATATAGACCTTCCCAGGCAAGAAAATGCTAAAGGAGTTTATCACCACCAAACAGTGTTACAGGAAATGTCAAAAGGAATTCTTTAAGAAGAAGGGGAGGGACAAAGAACATAAATATAAATATTGGGTTGTTGGAAAAGTCATGACGCACTTTTGCAATGAAAATCAGAAAAAAATATGTCATGACTTTTCCAATAATCCAGTAATGAAATGGCAATTTCTATGTATCTATCAACAATCATCTTAAATGTAAATAAATTAAATGCTCCAATCAAAAGACAGGAGCTGAATGGATAAGAAAATGAGACCCATACATATGCTGTCTACAAAAACCCCACTTCAGACTGAAAGACACACAGAGACTGAAAGTAATGGGATGAAAAATAGAAATTTCATGCAAATGGAAAGAAACAAACAAAAAAGCTGGGTACCAATACTTATATCAGACAAAATATACTTTAATACATAGGCTGTAATAAGAGACAAGGAAGGAAATTTCCTAACGATAAAAGGATTAATCCAACACGAAGATATAACCCTTATAAATATTTGTGCATCCAACATGGGAGAACTTAAATATATAAAGAAAATATTGACTGACATAAAAGAAGAGATCAACAATAATACAGTCATAGTAGCGGAATTTATCACCCTGTTGACACCAATAGAGAGACCTTCCAAACAGAAAATCAAGAAGGAAACAGTGGCTTTAAATGACACACTATACCAGATGGATTTAGTTGATGTTTTTAGAGTATTGCACCCCAAAGCAGCAGGATATACTGATGGTGCCAAAAAAATGTCTACAAATGGACACTTTGGTTGTTTGCCATAATCAGAATTATCTGGATGCTTATGGTACCCACTGTGAGCACCTGTTGCAATTGCATAAGTCAAATGTGACTTGTATTCATCTTTTGTTATCAGTATACATTGAGTATTACAATTTTAATACAGTTTTATTTTCTTAAAATGTGTATACAGTTTTTTGGCACCCTCTGTACATTATTTTCAAGTGCATGTGAAACATGTCCCAAGATAGACCACATGGTACACTACAAAACAAGTCTCAATAAATTTAAGAAGATTGAAATAATTTCAAGTGTCTTCTCTGACCACAATGGTATGAAACTTGAAATCACTTACAAGAAAAAAACTGAAAAACACACAAACACATGGTGGCTAAACAACATGCTACTAAATAATGAATGGGTCAACAATGAGATCAAGGAAGAAATCAAAAGATACCTTTAGACAAATGAAAATGAAAACACAACGACCCAAAATCTATGGGACACAGCAAAAGCAGTCCTAAATGGGAAATTTATGGCAATGTATACCTACCTTGAGAAACCAGCAAAATCTCAAATAAGCAATCTAACCTTACACTTAAAGGAATTGGAAAAAGTATTACAAACAAAGTCAAAAGTGAGTAGAATGAAGGAAATAATAAAGACCAGAGTGGAAATAAATGAAATAGATTTTTTAAAATAAAATACAAAAAACCCCAATGAAACCAAAAGCTGATTCTTTGAAAAGATAAATACAATTGATAAACCTTTAACCAGACTCATGAAGAAAAATAGAGAGAGGGCCCAATTAAATAAAATCAGAAATGAAAGAGGTGATGTGACAACTGACACCACAGAAATACAAAGTATTGTGAAAAAATATTATGAATGATTATATGCCAATAAATTAGACAACCTGGAATAAATGGATAAATTCCTAGAGACATACAACCTTCCAAGACTGAATAAAAAAGAAACAGAATATCTGAACAGACTGATTACTACAAATGAAAATGAATCAGTAATCAAAAATCTTCCAACAAACAAAAGTCCTGGATGGCTTCAAAGGTGAATTTTACCAAACATTCAAAGAACACCTATCCTTCTCAAACTACTCCAAAAAATTCAAGAGGAGGGAAGGCTCCCAAGCTCATTTTTACAATGCCACCAGTACAATGCCACCTGATTCAAAAACCAAACAAAGACATTACAAAAAAAAAAAGAGGAAATTATAGACTGATATCCCTGATGAACATAGGTGCAAAAATCCTCAACAAAGTATTAGCAAACCAAATTCATCACTACATTATAAAGATCATATGCCACAATCAAGTGGGATTTATTCCTAAGATGCAAGGATGGTTTAATATCTGCAAATAAATTAACGTGATATACCACATAAACAAAAAAAATAAAAACCATATAATCATATCAATAGATGTTTAAAAGCATTTGATAAAATCTAGCATCTATGATAAAAAACCCTCAGCACAGTGGGAATAGAGGGAACATACCTCAACATAATGAAGACCATATACAAACCCCCCCCCCCCCACACACACACAGCTAACATCATACTTAATGGGGAAAATTTTGAAGTGTTCTCCTTAAGGAACAAGACAAGCATGCCCACTTACACCGCTTTTATTCGACATATTATTGGAAGTCCTAGCCACAGCGATTAGACCAAAACAAACAACAACAACAGAAAACTCAAAAACCCAAATTGGAAAGGAAGAAGTAAAACTGTCTTTATTTGCAGATGATATGATACTACATATAGAGAACCCAAAAGATTCCATCAAAAAACTGTTAGAACTGATACATGAATTCAGTAAAGTAGCAGGATACAAAATTTAGATTCAGGAATTAGTTGCATTTTTATACATCAATAATGAACTATTAGACAGAGTAATTAAGAAAACTATCACATTTATAATTCCATCAAAAAAAACCCCCTACAATATATCTTAGAATAAATTTAACCATGGATGTAAAAGACCTGTACTTAGAAAATTATAACACATTGAAAAAAAATTGGAGAAGATACAAATACAGTAAAACCTTGGATTGTGAGTAACTTGGTTAGCGAGTGTTCCACAAAACAAGCAAACGTTTCTATTAGGTTGGTGCAAAAGTAATAGCGGTTTTTGCCATTACGAGTAAAACATAAGCAGTACGCTCTCTGACATTGCTCTTAGTAATACTTTTTCTAACATATCTCCTCAGGCAAAGGAAACAAGAAAAAAAACAAATGGGACTACCTCAAACTAAAAAGTTTTTGCACAGCAAAGGAAACCATCAATAAAATGAAAAGATCACCCACTGAATGGGAGAAATATTCACCAATGATACATCAGATAAGGGGTTAACATCCAAAATTTATAAAGAACACATACAACTCAATACCAAAAAACCAAACAATCCAATTAAAAAATGGGCAGAGGACCTAATTAGAGATTTCTCCAAGGAGGACTTTCAGATGGCCAATAGACATATGAAAAGATGTTCAACATCACTAATCATCAAGGAAATGAAAATTAAAACCACAATGAGACATCACCTCACAACTGTTAGAATGGCTATCATCAATAAATCAATGAACAAATGTTGGCATGGATGTGGAGAAAAGGGAACCCTTTTGTACTCTTGGTGGGATTTCAAATTGGTGCAGTCAATATAAAATAGTTTGGAGGGTCCTGAAAAAATTAAAAATAGAACACATTAGGGCCGACCGAGTGGCTCAGTTGGTTAAGAGCTCACTCAAGAGTGCGAGCCGAGCTCTGAGCAACAGCAGTTCGTTGCCCAGCCCGAGCTGAGCTGCCGCTGAGCTGCCAACAGGTGGCAGGATGGCTCAGCTAAAAAATAAATAAATAAATAAATAAATAAATAAATAAATAAATAAATAAATAAAAATAGAACACATTACGACTCAGCAATCTCACTTCTAGGTATTTATTTGAAGAAATCCAAAACAGTAGTTCAAAAAAAAATATATGCACTCCTATGTTCATTGTAGCACTACTTACAATAGCGAAGATATGGAAGCAACCCAAGTGCTCATCACTAGATGATTGGATAAAGAAGTGGTGTATATATGCATTGGAATATTACTTGACCATAAAAAAGAATAAAACCTTACCATTTGAAAAAACATGGATAGACCTAGAGAATATTATACTTAGTGAAATAAGTCAGACTGAGAAAGCCAAACACTATATGATCACACTTATATGTGGAGTCTAAAAACAAAATAAAGAACAGCAGAACAGAAACAGACTCCTAAATACAGAGAACAAACTGATAGTTGCCAGAGTGTAAGGGGGGTTGTGGGGCTGGGTGAAAAAGGTGAAGGGATTAATAAGTACACGTTAATAGTTACAAAATAGTCACAGGGAAGTAAATTACAGCATATAGAATATAGTCAATAATATTACAACAACTGTGTATATGCCAGGTGGGTAGTAATCAAGGGGATCACTGCACAAATTATATCATGTCTAAGCACTATGCTGTCCACCTGAAACTATATAAAATAATATTGAATTCAACCATAATTGAAAAAATAATAATTTATTAACACAATAACAAAAAATTTTTTTAAGGCAAATAGAAAATTCTCATACAACCAATTATCTAGGCTTGGTGATTTAAGGGAAATAGCTCTTTATTAGCTGCCTCAATTTATTCAGTAGTAATTAAGTTATTTAAATTTTTTTATGCCTTCTTGAGTTAGTTAGCTTGGTAAATTTTAGTTTTCTAGATAATTATCCATTTCATCAAGGTTTTCTAACATATTTGTAACATTGAGAAAATCATTGCATATGATGCTTTCTGGTTTCTTCTGTACTTGTGGTTATTTGCTTCATCACATCTTATGTATTTATGATTTCTCCTTTCCCATTCCTTGATTAGTTTATTAAACAATTAATCAATTTTATTGGTTTTCTCAAAGATTCAGTCTTTGAATTTGCGTATTTGTTTTAAAATTAGTTTATGCTTTAATTTTGATAATTTCCTGCTTTTATTAAATAACTTTTTTGAAGTGCATACTTAATCCAATTCTAAAACTCTTTCTTGTTGATATAGGAGGTGTGATAGGATGATGAATGCTTAAATAAAAAAAAATTATTACAGTAAAAGACATATTGCCATTAATTTCTCTCAAAATACTCCCCCTCAAAGTACTTCCCCTAGCTTTGAACACACTTATCTCATTGTTCTTGCCACTTTCTGAAGCAGTTCTGGAAGACACACTTTTGAGAGTGTCTTTAGTTGTACTGTCGTGGCTGCCTTGATATCCTGAATCATTTTGACTTTGGTAAAGAGCCAGAGGTCGCACGGTGCCAAATCTGGTGAATAAGGTGGATGAGGACACACTGTAATGTTTTTATTTGACAGAAATTGCCATATATCAGAAGCGAAGTGTGACACAGAATGTTGTCAATGTGGAGGATGATTTATGTCACACTTTAAAACAAACCTCTCAACTGTAGCTCACACCTAACTGACTGCACAGAACAGGTTGAAACTTCTCACATGCTATTACTAAGGTTCAATGTGCCCCTTCCCATATTGAAGATCCCTGCCTTTCCATTGGATGGTACTCAGAATGATTCAGAAGAACCATTCACTGTATATTTTAATCACAACAGAAAGGCTGCGTGTCACACATTGCTTCTGGTACGGCAATTTCTGTCAAATAAAAACATTATAGTGTGGTCTCATCCACCTCATTCACCGGGTCTAGAACAGTGTGACTTCTGGTTCTTCCCCAAAGTCAAAATAAGCATAAAATGTAAATGTTTTGAATTGATTCAGATCATCAAGGCAGTCATGACAGTGCAACTAATGACATTCATGAAAGAGGGCTTCCAGAACTGCTTCAGAAAGTGGCAAGAATGATGGGATATGTGTGCTCAAAGTGAGAGAGAGTATTTTAAGGAACATTAATGTCAATGTGTCTTTTACTGTAATAAGTTTTAAAAATGTAAACATCCCATTTTATATACCACATATCAGTGAAATCATATGGTTCTCTACTTTATCTGTCTGACTTATCTTGTTTAGCATGATAACCTCAAGATCTACCCATGTTGTAAATGGCAGTATTTCATCTTTTGTTATGGCTGAGTACTATTTCATTGTATGTATGTACCACATCTTTATCTAATCATCTATCAAAAGATACTTTGGTTGTTTCAATGTCTTGGTCACTGTGAATAATGCTATAATGAATATAGGAGTACATACATCTTTATGGATAAATGTTTTCAGATTATTTTGGGTAGATACTCAGAAGAGGGATTTCTGGGTCATATGGTAATTTTATTCTTAATTTTTTGAAGAACCTCTATACTGTTTTTGTTAGTGGCTGTACCAGCTTACATTCCCAACTGCAATGTATGAGGGTCTTTTTCTTCACAGACTCTCCAATACTTGTCTTATTGATAATAGCCATTCTAATAAGTGTGGGGTGGTATCTCATTGTGGCTTTGATTTGCATTTTCCTAATAGCTAGTGAAATTGAGCATCTTTTTGTGTATCTTTTGGCTATTTGTATGTCTTCTTGGGAGAAGTGTCCATTCAGGTCCTCTGCCTGTTTTTGAATTGGGTTATTTGGGGTTTTTGTGGTTGAGTTGTATGAGTTCTTTATATATTTTAGTTATTAGCCCCTTATCAGAGATGTTGTTTGCAAATATCTTCTTCCATTCGATTGGTTGCCTCTTTGTTTTTCCAATGGCTCCTTTCTTTCATTATCTGGACCTTTTCTTTCATTCATCTCTATTGTCCCTTTCCTGCTCAATTTTGTTTCCACTCTTAGCAGTGTAGAGCCCTGACCTGGACGAGAGCTCTGGACAGTCAGTTTTGAGGGTTTACAGAATTTACAATGATTCATGTTTGTGAAATCATCTGTGCACCTCTCTCATTCATCTGCTACTGAAGAAAGTCTCCCCATTTCAGCAGCTGTTCTCTATTTGGCCAGCTGGTGTTTTGCATTGGGGAATTCATGGAAGACCTTGTCATGTAGTTTTTAATATCAATATTGTCCAGGGAATTTGGTTTTGCTATCTAGTTGCTCTGTTCTTAGTATGGGGATTTGGAATATTTTTTTTTTTAAGCCTATGGTGACACTGTTGTTATTTTCTCAGAATCCCCTTTGCATTTCTTTTTTCATTTTCTTTTTTATTTGATAGAAGAGTTGAGACAGTTGCTGTTGGTGATGGTACTGCTTAGTATTGGTATCGATTTTTTAAAATTTTGTTTCTTATACTAGGAAAAATGGGCCTTTTATTTTCAGGTTTTATTATTAAATTCCTAGGTTTATTGTTAGATTTCTAGTTTTGCTGTTGTGATCAGAGATAGTTTGGAGGACAAAAAATATTTGTAACCTTTTTATCTTTATTGTGAAATGTACCTTTTAGCATTATAAAATTTCCTCTTTAAATTTTATTCATTTTGCATGTAAATTAGATTTACATTTTGTTTGCATTTCCAATAATACTTTGTTATTATTTTTTATTTAAGCAGTGAATTGTCTTTTTAAAAGATTAAAACTGGGAATAATTTCACTTTTATTTATGGCAGGCCAAATAATGGGCTCCCAAAGCTGCCCACATCTTCATTCCCAGAACCTAAGAATGTTATGTCATAAGTCAAGAGGGGCTTAAGGTTGAATGTTGAATTTAGGCTGCTAATTAGCTGACTTTAAAATAGGGACAGTATCCTGGATTAACCATGTCGGTCCAATATAAGCAGAAAGGGCCTTAAATTGGGAAGAGGGAAGAAGAAAAGTCAGAATCAGAGAGAAGTCATCATGAGAAAGACTCAATCAGCCATTTCTGACTTTGAGGTTGGAACGGGGCAATGAGCCAAGAAAGCTAGGCTGTCTTTGGAAGCTGGAAAATGCAAGAAAACTGTTTTCTTCCCTAGAGACTTCAGAAAGGAATGCAGCCTTGTCAGGACCTTGATTTTTAGCATAGTGAGACCATTCAGACTTGATCTAGGGGAACTGCAAGAAAATAAATTTATGTTTTATTAAGCTACTGAGTTTGTGGTAATTTGTTAAAACAACAAATAGGAAATGAATAAAATATTTTCCATGTAGTTACCATTTCCAGACCTCTTTATTACTTTCTAAAATTCTCACTTCCCATCTAGTATCATTATTGTGTAGGTCTGATGTCTGAAAAAGTCTTCGTATCAATTTTGAAAGATACTTTCATTTACTATAGAATTCTAGTTTGAGTGGTTTTTTTTTAAATTTTCTTTAAGAAGTTTGTTGATGTCATTGCATTGTCTTTTGGTGTGCATAATCTCTATATTTGGCATGCAGCCATTAATGTATTATTATGTTTAACTATAAATCTTTTTTCTCCTCTGGTTGTTTTTACATTTTTCTCTTTATTATTAGTTTTAAGCAATTTTATTATTATATACCTCAATTTAGTTTCTGTTATGTTTATGTTTTATGT
Organism: Aselliscus stoliczkanus; assembly: GCA_033961575.1. Classification (NCBI taxonomy): domain Eukaryota; kingdom Metazoa; phylum Chordata; class Mammalia; order Chiroptera; family Hipposideridae; genus Aselliscus; species Aselliscus stoliczkanus. The sequence goes on from CM066731.1 coordinate 36,047,603, forward strand.
TGTTTATTGATCTTTTTGGTCTTGTGGTTTTATAGTCTTCATAAAATCTGCAAGTAGTTCAACCATTTTTTTCAAATATTTCTTTTCCCCTCCCTCACCTTTGAAACCTTCCTTTATACCTATATTAGACCACTTGATATTGTCTCAGATGCTCTTGTAATTTTTTTTTCTGTCTTTTTCTTTGTGTTTCATTTGGAGAGGTTCTATTGATATTTGTTCAAGTTTATTATTTTTTTCTTCTTAATGTCTAATCTATTAATATCATGAAGTGTATTTTTTATTCAGCCATTTTAGTTTTCTTCCCTACATGTTCCATTTGGGTCTTTAAAAAAATTATCTTTTATTTCTCTCCAAATAATGTTCATGTTTTCCTTTATACCCTTGCATATATCTGTCATATTTATAATACTTTTTGAAAGAGGGCCTGTGTGCTAATCTTTCCTTTCTGTCATGTCTGGGTCTGTTAATAGTTACTGGATTTTCCCTTGACTATGGTTCATCTTTTTTTGCAGCATTGCATGCATGTTAATTTTTGATTCGATGCCGAACATTGTGAGTTTTACATTGTTGAGTGATGTATTTTATTGAAGGATTGATCTTTGTTCTGATATATGCTTAAGTTATTTTGGATCAGTTTGATATATTTGAAGTATGCTTTTAATTTCTGTCAAGCCCCAAGTAACCTTTTTACTAGGGATAATTTAGTTCTACTACAAAGATGAAAGACTCCCTAGGGCTATATCAAATCCTCTGTGAATTACAAGGAAGGTCTCTTCACATTAACTTACCTTTCTAAGCTCCAGAAATTGTTTGGACTACTAAGATCCAGTGTTTCTTTCCCTGGCCTCAGGGAATTTCTACTCATGAATGTATACATCACTACTTAACTAAGATTCAAAGGTACTTTCTGCTGATTTTTCAGAGCTCTCACTCTGCATTTTGCTGTTCTTTGGTTTTATCTGTTGCAAATTATATGCCTTTTAGTCTCTCTGAACTATAATCTCTCTTTCCTCTATTCAGTAAGACTGATAAACTCTAGGTTAATACTCTCTGAGCTTTATTCCCTAAACTATCTCCAGGTACTGAGTTGTTGCAATTGTAGGGCTCACCTGATTTGCTTTCTTTTTCTCAGGAATCACTGCTGTGTCACTTGCTGATCAATGTCTGAATATAGTTATCTTATATGCTTTGTCTAGTTTTCTATGCGGAGAGCAATTTTTATAGCAATAAATCTTTCAAGAGAAGAAGTGAATGTCCCCTACTTTCTTTTGAAGATAAATGTTTGTAGCCTAATAACTTAAGGGAAGTCCTGCTTTAATATATTATGATGGCTTATAAAAAGTATATGTTCTTTCGTGCACACATGTATATGAGTATGCGTGTGTGTGTATGCACATATGTGTGAATTTGGGAAAAAAATAGAGGGTTTCTGGTTTAGTATGGGTGTTAGTTTGGTTTCTCCTAAAATCAAAACATAAGACTAGTACTTGTGTTTAGTTAGTTATTTGGAAACTAATTCTATGAAACAGATGTGAGGCCAGGAGGATAAACAAGTCTAAAAAATGGATTTTGATTCTGCTGTAATCTCTAAGAAGTATGAGAACTGTATATTGAAAGGATCAGGTATTGGTTTTCTCTGGGGCATTGACTCTTCTGTACTCCCAGGTTGTGTTTGCTTCTGTACTGGTCAAACTGTCTTGGCAATGGAGAAGGCCCTGGAGTTCAAGTGTGAAAGGAAAGCAGACATACTTTTGAGATGGGTCTGGCAGTGCAAAGGGACATGAAGATGTTTACTGTTCAGAGCTCCAGCTGAAGTCAAAGTAGAGCCAAGGAGTTGTGGTACAAGCACCAGAGATGTCTGCTACACATTGATTTTTCAATGGGGTCAGGATATAACCCCTCAATACTATATCATGAAGGAAAGTCTGACGAGGCCATAAAAAAGGCTTGGTCTTAATGTAGTTTCCTGTTGAAATTTGTAACTCTGTAGAGAAAGGAATCCTATGGCATGGCTACGACTTTGATCATTTACACAGTTTCCACCAGAGGAAAACAAATGAAATATACAGCGGAGCAAACGTTTGGTGGTTATTGGTATACTCGTTTGATACAGAATGTCAGAACTCCCTTGGGAGATAGACTTCCTTTGGTTTGGATTTTGGAACTTCTTTTCTAGCCATTTCCTTTTCTGAATGTCTTCACCCACTCTTACAGTCTCAGTATCTTTTTGTCCCACAAACCAGCACTGTTAAGTATAGCTCCAGTGGAAAATAACCTTAAGCTCCAAATCCTTTCAACCAGATGCTGACTTGCTGTCATCATTGAAGGATACTTATAAAAAGACTTGATGCCTATTAAAATGGTATGCAAGGGCCGGCGAGTGGCGCTTTGGTTAAGAGGCTGGCTTGGGTTGCCAGCGGCCCTGGTTCAGATCCCACATATGAGGGCCAGTGACACTGCCTTCTACAGTTAAGATGGTGAACAACAGTTCCACCTGGAGCTGGGCTGCTGTGATTCCCCGGGAGGGCATACTTGCAGCCCCTGCTACAGTGGGCTGCCATAGGCTACAGTGAGTGGCTGGCAGCCAGCTTGAGCTGCCAATAGCCACTGTGAGCAGCCATCCAGAGGCCAGCAACCCTCTGCCTCACCTGGGAAGAGCACAATGATGATAGCAACATGGGCCAGTGAAGCAATGTCCTCCACAACTAGACTGAAGAACAAAAATACAGCAACTTGTCTGTTCCCCTTCCCTGGTTCAATAATGCTGTTCCTCTCCCCCAATTCCCCAGGAAAATCTTTTTAAAAAAAGAAAAAAAGGTATGCAACACTAACAAGACAAATGATTTAACAGTCTGCTGCTGCCCAAATTCTTAATATCCATTTTTTTCCCATGTAAGGGGATACATTTTCTCTTGTATGTCCTGAGTCTAACTACACCAAATCAAACTTTACAGCCATGTCTGACCTCTCCTCCTTCCAATTCAACTTCTTTCCCCTAGAATTCAGGTTTTTACCATAAGATCTTCTCTGGATGAATTCTGAGTTCTTGACATGTAGTAACAGATGAAACAGAGTATGTGTCCTAGTCATGATAAAATAACTGGAAGGTGAGGAAATATATCAGTAGATTTTGGCATTGGCAGTTGAAATCCTGCTCTGCTCAAGAGTATACGTTGGTGCCTAGGATAAATAGGAAGTCATTATTTATGAGTTTAGGAAGCATTGAATGTTGAGACTGTGGTCTGTTCTGGTAAAGTCCTTGCTTATTCTAGAACTTCAGTTTATGAGCATGCTAGAGGAATATGTTTCTACTGGTCAAACTTCCCTCCATTCCCTTTATGACCCACCTTAACTTCTGATGAAACAGATGCAAACTCCTATAGAAACTCCATGAATTTATACAACCATTGGAATAGGGGCAGAGCAGTTAATGAAATTAATCAAATCAGCTTATATTAGGGTAGAATACCAGGGTATGGATTGAATTGCATCAGGATATCATACAGAGTGGCTTAAGTTATACATATCTAAGTAGTAAAGCAGCAATCATATTTGAATTGTAGAACCAAGGTATGGCCCCAGAAGTGATTGTGGAACCATCCAATCAAAAGATCAAGCACTGAAAACCTAAAAGTTTTAGAAACAAAGTGCAAGATAGTATGAGATAAGTTCAGGATGGGAGGTTCAGGTTAACTTTTCTAGAGGACTGGAGTTTTCTTGATGGTGGCCAGGAAGGAATAATGGATGTAATCAAATTGGTTGGTTTAACTGAAATTGAGCTGCTTTGGACAGGACCTTCTCATATCTAGTCTTGTATTGTTGATTGAATATCCCATCTAGATTGTAAGCACTGTAGTGATAATGTGGTATTGTCTAATTTTCTACAACTGACATACCACCCAGCACAATGTTTTGCTCACTGCATGTTTCCTAACTGGCTGAAAACCCTCCTAACATACCAACCATTTCATTCAGTCTGGCATAAATAACACTAAGTGCTAGTTCATGTAAACTACATTTGACAAATCGGTGTTAAATGTTTTATGATTTATTATACCTGGTAATATTTACTAAACCCATTTTACTCTTTAAAAAGTAAATCAAGAACATATTTGCAGGAGGTGTGTGAATTTTAAATCACTTTCACCCACATTAAATGGTCTCATTTAATTTAATGAGAATAGTCTCATTTCCATTAGGAAGTTCTCCTGTGTTTTACTACCTCAATGCCCTAAAGAGGGAGTCACGTTTATATTCCAGCAAAGGGGCAGAGTTCCCTGTGCCACTTTCATAGAAAATCTGCCCATATTATATTGAAAATTCCATCCTGCACTAATTACTGTTCTCAATAAACACATCATGAAGGCTTTTATGGTTACCAGTGCTTGAGAGTTATTAGAAAATATAATGAAAAAATATTTAATATTGCCATGTGACTGCTCTCTACTTTTTTTTTCTATTTTAAAGTGTTTGTTAAAATGGTAATGTTCACCTCTACCATCCCAATACACTGTGGTTATTATAAAACTAAGAGACACATGTGAACTTTAAAGAGCAACTGAGCAGCACAGGTTTGATATTTTCTAGATGACTGGATGTCAGGCAAAGTGTTCTCTCAATCTCAAGGCCATCGGTGCTCAGAGTGGACAGTGAGGACAAGCATTCTCACTTCACATTCCTGCTCAAATATGACATTTACTGAATATTAAAAATACATGAAACTTAAACTTGTGAAATGTTTATGGACCAGAGATTTGTATGAATATGTGTGTGCCCACACATGCATGCATGTGTCTATAGGACAGAGAGAGGTATTCTTGACATAATTAGCTTCTATAAAATTTAGGTCAGGCTGTCTAGGTCTTGAGAATTCAACTGAGGCTTCTGAATATTCAGATTACCTTTGAAAGTACAATAATTGTTTATAATCTATAAATAATATGACAAGGTAAGAAAAGAGTGTTTATTTAATGGACTTTTAAACCATTCTAGACTGGAAAAGGCATTCTTCAAAGAGGAGTTACACAAAACTCAGGGCAGAGAGGTCTAATATCTATCTTGATGGCTTCATTGGGTATCAACTTGGTTAGGCTGAATTACATTTCCCAGAATTCCTTTCCTGTATGTTTCTGGTTAGGGCAGGTCACAAGGGGATGGGCGATTTGGTGGGTGGAAGTGAGGCAGCAGCCATTTTGAAACTTACCATGTTGTTACTGACTCACCTCTTTGGTGTGAGGTAGTAGCTAGACCTGCATTTCCCTTCCCCTGGATTCTCCTTCAGATTCTCTAACTCCAAGGGCCAAGTATATCCATTTAGTTTCATGATCAAGGGCACCAGTTGTCCATACCATTAAAGTCAGAGTCAACAAAAAGTGACACAGGCTTCAGTCTCTTTGTGGGAATCTAGCTTACACTTGTGGATTCTCCCCATATATTACATCCATCTTTCCTACACACACACACACACACACACACACACACACACACACACCAGTGTACATATCATTAACTATTCATTCAGAGAAGCAGAACCAGTGGCTATACATTTATGTATACACACGCCACATGCAAATATAAATATATATATATATTTATATAAATATATATATAAAAATATATATAAATATATATATATATATATGTATATGTATGTGTGAATATATGTATAGCCTGTGGCTGTGTTTCTCTGAGTAAATTCTTACTGATATACCATCTGTCTATGTCACACTGGTATTGAGGTATGGCTTAGATTTGTTATGGTTTTTGTTGTGAAGTACATGCTTCATTTGGTTTTGGGTGATCTGTATTAGTGAAAGTGCCCATGCAGTGGTTTTCTAGCACCTCCCTTGAAAGACTACTTTTAAAGAGCTGTAGTTGTGACATTTGGGAGCTTTCCAAGGCTCTTTTATTAATCTCCTTGTCATCCTCTTCTCCACTGTGGTCCTTTTATTGACCAGTCTACTTTATATCTACAGAAAGGAGGTTATGTCTAAAGGAGTGGCTGGAAAATCATCTTTATTCTATGATTTATACATGTCACTTCAGAGAAGAAAATTCATGAAGAATTTTTCCAATGGTCTATCCTGAAAACTTGCTCTAAAATTTGAAAATCAAATTATGTTTAGTTGTGCACATGGAAAATTGGCTCAATTCTTTCATGATTTCTTTTTCACTTTGATCTGATATTAAGCATGCAAAATGGTTAGATGCAGGATTCCAGACTCAATGACCTGGCCTGTCAACTTCTTTGTTACCTAGTCACTCAGAAGAGGATGTATTTGGAATTTTGTTGATAGATTGGCTTATATATGAACAAACCCAGATTGATCCAGCTTTCTTGTACAGATCAATGTTGGATCAGTGATGCTGACAGTAGCAAAAATTGCTTGTGATTGCAAGAGCGATTACCTTCAGCCATAGGGAGCCAATCTGCTCATTCTAGCCAACTTGACATAGTGCTCTGCCATTACTGTCATGGCAGTCATCCTGAGATTTCCAAATGTTTTTAGGCCAGATGTAAAGGCACACTGAGCTTGGATTGATCTGGATCTTCATGAAAGCCAATCCAATTTCCAAAAATTTTAACTAAGAGTCATAACAGCTCACATTTACAAAGTGCTGATTCAGGCTTAATGCCAAGCATTTTATAGGCATTTTCTCATTAGAACAACTCTCTGAGGAAGTTATTATTATCCCCATGCCACAATTTGAGAGCACTGAGGACCCAAGGGTTTAAATAACTTGTCTGAAAGTCACATGGCTAATAACTCAAAGAGCTAGGATTTGTACCCAAAATGTTGAATGCAAAGGCCATGTGTGTAACCACCATGTTACACTGGGAACTGAAGGTAAGTCCAGTGGGAAAGAATGAAATAACCCACACTGTTGATTTATAGTAATAGAATAGAAGCTTGTCCTACTCTATTCCCTTTCCCACCTCATGGTCAGAGAACAGACTAGAGAAGAAATGAAAGCTCATACTCATCACACTCTCACAGCCCTTGGAGTGAAGAAAAAAAAATAAAAATGGACTCAGCAGGTGAGAGGCTACCATGAGGGCACTTCCTTGCAGTGTATGCCTCTTCTGGTTATAGCCTAGATCTTTGCTAGGATAACAGATTAGAGCAATGGTGATGTTTCTGTGAAGTTTTACTACACAAATGGGGATGGTGTACATACAAAATTTCTCAGACTATTAAATTACTTCTAAATTAGGGGGCAGGAATGAGGCCGGGTGGACAAATTCTTCTCTTTTTGGCAAGACAAGCAAACAAAAAAAATCTAGTCCACATGATTTTAGTCAAATATGCTAAGTGCCCTGTTACCCAGAGAGCACATTTTATGCTCCATGTTAAACTGTCAGGACTTATTCCACTGAGTGGTACATGGAGAGGAAAGCCAGTCCTGCAGGCAGCTCTCTAAGCCTGTAGACCTGCTTGGACTGGGCCCATTGTTCAGCATGACCCTGCTGGTTTTCATTAACATTCTCATTGCCTTCTCATTTTATATATATATATATATATCCTTCAGCTCTTGAAGGTGAAGGGATTAGAAAGTACAAATTAGTAGTCACAATATAGTCACGGGAATATGAAATATAGTGTGGGGGAATATAATCAATAATGTTGTAAAGGCTACATAGGGTGCCAGATGGGCACTGGACTTAACAGAGGGATCACTTCATAGGCTGTAAATGTCTGACCACTGTGCTATACACCTGAAGATGAAGTAGAATAATATTGACTGTCAACTATAATTAAATATATATGTGTATATGATATATATATATATGTGTATATATATATGTATATATATATATATAATCACTTCGTGAGGTGTAAATGTCTGTTACATTGCTTTGTACACTTGTAACTAATTTAACAATAAATAAATAAATACCAAAAGAACGGAAACTCAGAAAAAAACACCTCATTTTCTTCATCTAAAAAAAAAAAGAAGAGCTAATGTGGTATTTTCAATATTAGGATTTCATTCTGTGAGCACTAACATGCAAATTATTGTATCTCAGTTCTGCCATTCCCCCTGATTTATTTTATGTTAAGAAAGTCCATTAATTCCTTAGATATATATTAATGCCTCTCTGTGGTAGCTGCTAGAGATACCAGGCTAAATCCTACATGGTCCTTCACCCAAGGAGAGCAGAGTCTGGCGCAGGAGACCCATGATGTGAATAAGATATAATCATCCAATGGCTCATGTTTATTAGAATGCACTGGGGGGAAACCAGCATCTCTGTCTAGGGTAAAGTATTTCAGGGAAGCCTATAGAACAGGCAGGGTATGATTGAGAGGAATTTTGAAGAATGAAGAGGAAAAGAGTCTTGAGAATCTATGGGAATTTGAATGACTTTTGAGGAGCTGTGAGTAGACAAAGGGCATGTGCAGAGGCATTGTCAGAGCCACATGGGAAAATAGTCAAGAAGTCAAGAGGACTCTTGAATACCATGCTAAATAGTTTTCATAATGGGGAAACAGGAGCCACTGAATGATTTGAAGTAAAGGAGAATCATCATAGGAGTAGTATTTTAGTATTTTGGGAAGCTCTCTCTGCAGGGATGTTAAGGATGGAACTGGAGTGTCCAGAGTGGATGTAGGGAGGCCAGTTAAAAGCCATTACATTGTTTTTGACAAGAGATGGTGGGGAAAAGGGAGTCAGTAAGTATACTACAAAATGGTGTTCAGAGAAGGAGTGGTAGATCTAAGATTGAGGATGGTCAAACAAGGCATTTCAAATCAAGGGCAGGCGAGTTTCATGAAGGAAAGAATGGCTGGCACTGTCAAAAGCGTCAGGCACATCTGAAAAGATGACAAGTATCTATTGGGTTTAGCATTTGGCAGATAACTGGTGACGTTGGTGAGGTTAGTTTCAGTGAAGTGGTACAGACAGAAGTCTGACTGCAGTGGGTTTGGGAGAGTGTGGGAAATAAAGAACTTAGAAAGTTAGTATGGGCTGTTATTTTGAAAGGCTTGGTTGTGATGATCACAGTGATAGTTTTTATTTTTGTTTTGTTTTTCATTTAAAAAAATAAACTAAACAAAACCAACCCCTCAAGATGGAAATTGCTGTGAAAATGGAACAGAGTCAGCTCATTGTTGTCTTGTTGGCTCTTTAAACCTTAAGACATAGAAGCTTCAAAAGGATGAGCCAGTTGGATTCAGCTGACCATAAAAATAACATGTTTGACAAAGGCAATTGTCTTGATCTTTTCCTACATTTATGCCTGAATCCCATCTTCCTCCTCACTTGCTGAATGTTCTCCTGTTTACTTGATTGATGCTTGTTCCCTGGATTAATCCCTAACACTGCTGTTGACCACATCATACTCTCCGGCTCGGGTTTGACTCTCTCTACCCTGAGTCCTGAACTGTGGACAAATTTTGTAAGGTCATCCTGGGTTGCAGTTCCATCCATGCCTATGAACAAGGCCAGGGTCTGAATCTCTCCCAGGTTAGCATCCTCCAAAATAAATATCAAATGGAAGTATATAGTGGTATATTAAGAGTGGGGTTCTGTCTTCAGGCTTCCTGGATTCAAACCCTGGCTCTGCCTTTTATCATTTGGGTGGTCTTGAACAAATTTCTTCACCTCTCTTTGCCTCAGTTTCCTCATCTTCTTCCTGAGAATAATAACAGAACACACCTTATAGCATTGTTTTAAGGATTGTGTTAATATATGCAAGGTGCTTAAAATAGTGTTTGGCACATAGTAAGCCCTCAGTGCTGTTCTTATAAATTCCGCAGTCAGTTCCAGAGGAGGGTTTCTACCTTTTTGCTGCCCTCTGGTGGCCAGTGAACATATTGGAGGACTTAAAACATAAAGTTGACCCCTCGTGTGCTGGACACAATACAGATCTGATGATGATGATGATAATGATGATGATGATGATATCATGATATCATGATGATGATGATGATGACAGAATTGCTTGCTTATTATTTCACTGAATCCTCACAGTAAATCTAGTAAAGTAGGTGGGGATCAATATCCCCTTTATGTAAAGGAGAGCATTGACATAAAATATTGCCCAAGATAATCTATATGTGTATTGAGATAAATATCATTTGCACTAAAGTAAGTCTCATTTGTAGCCTTATAGCAATTCAATTAGAAAGAAATAAAAATTTATTTGTTTCGTTTAAATTCAGTTCATGTTATATTTTGACCTGATTTTGTTCCAATTCAATAGTTTCATAAAACATATAGTTTCAGCCTCAAATCAAACTCTTTTAGAATTTATTTCCCTCCCCTCCAGGAAAGTTGGTTCAGTTCATGGTTCAGTGAAACATTAACATTTGGGTTCAGTTCTATTTGAATTTTGGTTTGCAGTTAGGTTTTGTTCAAGTGCTCCTTCTAAGAGTCTGATGAATTTTAGACTGATGGACATATTTAGGAAACAGCCAATGGCTAACAAGAATTTACTGTGCCTGTTTCATCAAAAACATTTCCATGGCCCTCTTTTCTGAACCCATATGATATCTAATTCTCTTTAAGTTGGCTGTCCTGAGATGGAATAATAATGCTAAACACAGTAGTGAGTAGTGATTTTTGCAACACTGATAAATGATTTCACGTTGCTGGATAGATTTATAAATTCAAAAATTCATGAATTTAGTCACACATTTATTCTAAAGGATTGTACATCACAGATGGATGGAATTTGGGGGTTCCATCCTTCTTGTACTTGCTGTCTTTTTCCTATTATAACTGTGTAAACAGTGTGTGCTTGTGACAACTGTTTTGAATATGTATAATATCTCACTGGTAAGATACTTTAAAGATTTTCTGAATTCTGAAGTTCACTTGTTTATATTCAGGGTCCACAATTATTTTTAAGAGATTTGGGTTCTCAATTTTATAATGAAATTTAATGAACAAGTAGGATTAACCTGGAAATGTGTTTATAGCCAAATTAACTGGAACATATATACTGTATTAAGAAAGAGAAGCCTACATTAAGATTTTGTTTTGTAATGGGATAATGATTGTTGGTTTCAGATCATCAGAAGGATTAGTAAGCTGAGATCTGAGAGTATAGGCTGAAGCAGAGCCTTTGTGAAATAACAATTATAGTAACATTTCTTGGGCTGTGTACTAACAGATTGTGTACTAACCACCCTCCCTTTCTTATCATATATGTACTATAATTATTTCCATTTAATAGCTGAGAAAAACAAAGCTTAGAAGACTAAAGTTACTTGTCCAGGTGTGCCAGTGAGCAAGAATCAGAATTGGAACCCATGCTAATCCATAACTCAATCACTTAATCATCATAGCAAATTTGTAGGTAGTTAGGAATTGGGTGCAAATATAACTTAAGATCAAGGCAAAGCAGAAATGCAGACACCAAACAGACAGGCAAAATTCAGGCCATGTGCAACGACCAAGAGTCAGGAGAAGTCAAGGGTCAGAACCTTTTCATGTGGATGAAAACCAGAGAGGGGGGAAAACTAATCTGATGATAAAAAAAAAAAAAAAAGCAAACTTGGCTAGACAAACAAGGGGGCTAGGAGAAAAACTGTAAGGCCGTAGCCACAAAGAGCTCTTGACTGAAAGGCACCCTCCATTCTTAACAGACTGGCATCAGCCAAGATAGGAACCAACTTAATATTGGGCTCACTGAGCCTACTCGTCCAAGAAAGTAAGTAGGTTCATCCTGCTTGAGTAGATATGTGAGGTCAGAAATAAGAACAGGATTAAATTAATTTTGGGGAAATGCAAAGAATCTTCTATTTTGTAATATGTCATCAAGTTAAATTTCCTACTCAAAGCAAGCATTTCTTCTACGGCATGTGACTCAGTTATCAAAATCTCTGGTTGGACATTTCCAAGGGGTGATGATCTCACTGTCTTCTAGCTAGCTTCTTTTTGATACAACATTCTAATTGCTGGAATGTTCTTCCTTATAAGCACCAGAGTTTCATCTATATGACTTCTCTTTATTTTCCTGTCTCTGTCCCTGTGGTCACCCAAAGAAGACATCTGTTGTTGCTGTTGTTTTCTCTACATTACAATCTGTAAGAGATGAAAATGTTTAAAAAATACCTAAAATTCGAAATCTTCCAAGAGATAAAAAAGGAAACAACAGCAAGCAAACAAACCCAGAGCTCATCAATAAAAGAACTCCAGGTGAAAAGAGATGTCATGCCCAACCATATTCAGTGTGTCTTTCAATTTTTACCCAGCTCCAGGAAAAGTCTCTTCCCAGATACTGCTGCCATACCAAGTCTTGAGCAATGCCTTGCTGTTTTTGCAGAACCCCAAAGAGTCAACAGTGCTTTCTTATTCTCATTAATTCTCTGGAGACAAGCTAGCATTTCTTGCTCAAAAATAAGTATATTGAGATAGAAGGTAAAAAAAGAAAAAATACAAAAGTAAGATGATGAGCATATAATCAATAGACATTAGCCACAAATTTGGCTGGTATTTCCTCCAAGCCAGGGTGCCTCCTTCTATATGTTGTCTGTAAGGACGGGCAGGGGAAGGCTGCAGGGAATCACACTTTCCCTTTGAAGGATTATTGGCAGTGTTGTGTGATGTATTGAACAAGAGGGAGGGCTGTGGTGTTTATGTGTTCCAGTAGGCTGTAGAAAGCAAAATGGTCTTTACTTCTGCTGTGAAAGGAGAATGAAAGGAACCAAACTTTATTAAACATCTACTATGGTCCTCTTAACCCTCACAGTAACCTAGTAAGGAAGCAAGCATTTAAGCCAACTATGGATAGAAAAAAAAAACTGAGGTTCATAGCCGACCTTAATAATAGTAATAAATATAATGAAAATATAATAAAATGAAGGTGACATTATTTATTGAGTGACTTCTATCATGTATCATGTTACATATAGCAATTGCTTAACATATTCTCTTCATTTATTTAATCAATAATCATTATATAATTTACAGTCAGTATGTGGCCAAACTACAATTTGAATGCAATTAAATTTCAATGTATATATATTGAAAGCCTATTATAAAACAAGCATTATGTTAAGCACTATATTTGATCAACGAAATTCAATCTCCCTTTTAAGTAATTTATCATCCAGTAGCTAAGACCAGCAAATAAATATGCAATTACAATATCACATGATTAATGTTGGTCTAAAGGCCAAATTCTTTCTCCTCCAACATACTGAGCAATATTAAATCTGAAAACATGCTCATGGCTCCTCAAGTTGGGTTCCAAGGAATTTTCATTTTTAAAGTATTGAGCCATGCAGTCTCCCCTGATTACTGGGCACAGTGTAGTCCCAGGAGAAGTCAGAGTGGCCATGGGGATGGCATTGTGGTATCTGGTAATACAAGCAGGCAGGGACTTGGAAGTGGCTGGCCACGTGTGTGTGCAGGGGCTTCCAGACAGCTGAGCCCTTCTAGTCAACTGCTTGCCAAGGTATGAGTGAGCCCTTCTGTAGGACACTGGAGAATTGGCTGGCCTGAGGTAAGGTGGGGGCGAACAAGGGGAGAACTGGCGTGCCGTGGTTCACAAAGACAGGAACATAACTTTTCTTTCATTAAAACAATCTTGAAATTGTTGGCAAGCCTATAAAAAGGATTGGTTAGAGCCGTCTTGGGGCAGATTTTCTTTGAGTTCAGTTTATTAATGTAGGTTTTTACACGGCTTTTTATTAAGAAACATGTGGTACTTTAGGCCATTTAACACCAAGGAAAAAGCTTCATAAAGAAACATTCTGAACACCAATATAATGTAAACTCATCCTGCTGCATTTTACAGAAAAGCAAGTTATTGGGAGATTTGTGAACAATTTCTAATGTTCATTGACCAGATATTTTATCTTCATTTAGAAATATATACATTAAGCCTTTTAAAAGGAAAAAGAAGAATCTGGGTAGAAAAGGATGTGTGTGTGTGTGTGTGTGTGTGTGTGTGTGTGTGTGTGTGTGTGTGTGTGTGTTTTAAAAGAGGATGGAAATTTGATAATAAAAGACATACGAATATATATTCTCCCTCTCCCAAAATGCCTTTTTGACCCTTTGAGTTATTTTCTTAAAGCACCTGAGGAAGCTGTCTTATGTAGCTTGAATTTAGTGCAAGATTCCATAACATGAGATTCCTCCAAAACTATTGTCTACAAAGAAATGCACACTAATTAGAAAAAGAACCTTGGGGTTGACCTTATTTGCGCATTGCTGGGCTCTGGTTCAGAGTGCCAGGCTCAGAAGCAAGAGAATTCTCAAAGAAATAGTACCCAGTTAAAAAACATCTGCTGGAAATATGCCCCTCTCACCTTCTTCCAATCCTGCCACCCATCCTCAAGGTAGCCACCCAGGAATATCCACATGCCAGGAACTAGAGCTATAAGCAGCTGATTTGGGGCTATGTATTGGAGAGCTGGAGCTGAAACCAATGTAATCTTGGCCTGATAGTCACTTATGTGGCAATTTGTGCTAGGAAAGCCCTATATCAGTGGTCCTCAAATGGGGGAGACTTTGCCACTCAAGGGCATTTGGCAATATGTGGAGACATTTTTGGATGTGACAACTAAGGGGTGGGGGTGCTACTGGAATCTAGTGGACAGAGGTTGGAAATACTGGTGAATATCTTAGAATGTAGAAAGCCCCTACAACAAAAACTTATCCAGTCCCAAATGCCATTAAGGCCAATAAGGCTGCTATGAAGATACCCTGCCCTTGTTAATGCTGACAGATGCCTGATGGAGGTTGGACTTGTGTACAATGAAGAGGGGTATTGTTTTCTTTTTTTCTGCTCTATCCAGAAGAATAGCAGAAACTCACCTTGAGCATACCTGAGAGTCTTGTGGGGGTAGGCAGTATAGACTTTCCAGATACACTTATACCTTGTTTTATTGCTCTTCTCTTTATTGCGATTCACTGTAAATTAAAGGTTTGTGGCAATCTGGTGTCAAGCAAGTCCATGGGCAACATTTTTCCAACAGAATTTGCTCACTTTGTGTCTCTGTGTCACATTCTAACAATTCTCACATTCCAAACTTTTTCACTATTATTGTATTTTTTATAGTAATCCATGATCAATTACTATTGTAATTGTTTTGGGCTGCCACAAACCAAGCTCATATGGATTAATGAACTTAATCCATAAATACTGTATATGTTCTTACTACTCCACTGACCAGCAATTCCACCATCTTTCTCCCTCTCCTCAGGACTCCCTATTCCCTAAGACACAACAATATTGAAAATAGCCCAATTAATAATCTGAAAATGGCCTCTAAGCATTCAAGTATAAGGAAGTCACACAATTCTCACTTTAAATCAAAAGGTAGAAATGATTCAGCTTAGTGAGGAAGGCTTGTCAAAAGCCAAGATAGGCTGAAAGCTAAGCCTCTTGTGCCTAATAATTAGCCAAATTGTGAATACACAGGAAAAGTTCTTGAAGGAAATTAAAGGTACTACTCCAGTGAACACATGAATGATAAGGAAAAGAAACAGCCTTGAGGAGTCAATTGACATGTCCAACTTCTCCATATTGCTGATATAGAGAAAGTTTTAGTAGTCTGGGTAGATCAAACCAGCCACAACACTCCCTTAAGCCAAAGCCTAACCCAGAGAAAAGCCCTAACTCTCTTCAATTCTATGAAGGCTGAGAGAGGTGAGGGAGCTACAGAAGAAAAGTCCTAAGCTACCAGAAGTTGGCTTACAAGGTTTAAGGAAAGAAGCTGTCTCCATAACATAAAAGTGCAAGGCAAAGCAGCAAGTGCTGATGTAAAAATGCAGCAAGGTTTCCAGAAGATCTAGCTAAATAATTAATGAAGGTGGCTACACTAAACAACAGATTTTCAATGTAGAAAGAAGAGCCTTATACTGGAAGAAGATGCCATCTAGAACTTCCATAGTTAACGAGGAGAAGTCAATGCCTGATTTCAAAGCTTCAAAAAACTGGCTGCCTCTTTTGCTAGGGGCCAAGAAAGGCAGCTGGTGACTTTAAGTTAAAGCCAATGCACATTTACCATTCTGAAAATCCAGGACTTAAGAATTTTGCTATGCCTACTCTGCCTGTGTTCTATAAAGGGCACAACAAAACCTGAATGGCACCACATCTGTTTAATCATGGTATACTGGATATTTTCAGCCTACTGTTGACAGTTACTGTTTAGAAAAAAAGATTCCTTTCAAAATATTACTGCTCATTGACAATGCACCTGGTTACCCAAGATCTCTGATGGAGATGTACAATGAGATTAATGTTGTTTTTATACCTGCTAACACAACATCCATTCTGCAGTCCATGAATCAAGAAGTAATTTCAATCTTTAAGGCTTATTATTTAGAAATACGTTTTGTGAGTCTATAGCTGCCTCAGATAGTGATTCCTCTGTTGGACCTGGGCAAAGTAAATTGAAAACCTTCTGGAAAGTATTCACCATTCTAGATGTCATTAAGAATATTTGAGCCCAAAATATCAACATTAACAGGAGTTTGGAAGAAGTTGATTCCAATTCTCATAGGTGAGTTGTTTTGAGGATATAAAACTTCATTGGAGGAAGTAACTACAGATGTGGTCCAAATAGTAAGAGAGCTAAAATTAGATATGGAGCCTGAAAATGCTGCAATATCAAGATGATAAATCTCAAGATGATAAAACTTCAGTGGATGAGGAGTTGTTTCTATGGATGAGCAAAGAAAGTGGTTTCTTTTTATGGAATCTACTCCTGGAGAAGATGATATGAAGATTGTCAAAATGACAACAAAAGATTTAGAATATTACATAAATTTAGTTGATAAAGCAGTGGTAGGTTTTGAGAAGATTGACTACAATTTTAGAATAAATTCTACTGTGGGTAAAATGCTATCAAACAGCATTGCATGCTACAGAGAAATCGCTTGTGAAAGGAAGAACCAATTGATATGGCCAACTTCATTGTTGTCTTATTTTAAGAAATTCCCACAACCACCCTAACCTTCAGCAACCACCACCCTGATCAGTAGCATCATCAACATTGAGACAAGACCCTCCACAAGCAAGAAGATTATGACTCACTGAAGGCTCAGATGACAGTTAGCATTTTTTAGCAATAAAGTATTTTTAACTGAGTTACATAAATTGTGTTTTTAGACAAAATGTTATTGCACACTTAAAAGATTACAGTGTAGTGTAAACATAATTTTTATATGCACAAGAAAACCAAAGAAGTTGTGTGACTCACTTTATTGAAATATTTGTTTTATTGTGGTGGTCTGGAACTAAAACCAAAATATCTCGGATGTATACCTATAATTGAGCAGCTTCCTTAGGAGAGTTGATAGGTGATTCTGTTGCATTTTTGAAGGCCTTAAAATGAAACAGCAGAGACAAAAATGTTAGGGAGGGAAGAAGATGTTTTGGGCTCTGAGTCCATGAGGTGAAAGACCTCATGTCTAGGATGCATTTACAGTCTTTGAGGTAGCCATTTCTGTGATCAAGGGGAAGATTCCAGTGCAAAGCACCATCGCCATCCCAGATGACTGACGGAGGACCAGATATATAGGACGTCCCCATTTCAGCTGTTGCTCTTCCAATAGTGCGCCCCTTGTGGCCATATAATGCAAGGTGTTCTGTTGCTTCTCTGTTGACTGAGTGGGGGTTGGTACTCCTGTCCTCAGGGAATTGACTATAAACTAAGAAAGAGAAGAGTAAATACTCAGTTTACACCAAGATCAGATTTTCATTGATATAATCTAGCAATAAAATTCACAAACATTCATTCAGCTCCCACTATTAGCAAGACACTGTTGTGGATTCTGTGGGTGAGACATAAAGAGGAATGGATCATGCCCTTTGCTCTCAAAGACTTGTTCTATAGTGGGAGAGACAGACATATCTCCCACACTATAGAATATAACTGTAATATAAAACAGATTGTCATAACTGCTAAAATAGAGGTAGTACAAGTCAAATGTAGTGGGACAATAGGGAAGCAGGAAATAAATTTATTCCAACTGAAGGCGTGTAGAATGACCTCAGAAGAAAGCAATATTTGTTCAGAACCTTGAAAGATGGTAGGACTTTGACAGATAGAGAGATTAGCATGAGTGCAGAGCTAAGAAAGTGCATGGACTGCTTGAAAAATCAAAATTAATCTAGTGTAACCAAAGCAGACAAAACTTTCAAGGGAGCTAGTTGTAATGAAGAGTAGAAAAGGTATTTAGAGCTGACCAGAGGACAGGGGTACCAAGATAAGGAGTTTGTTTTTTATTCTATCTGTAGCAGCAAACTGTTTGAAGGTATTTAAGCAGGGGAATATATATATGATTAGCTCTTTTCTTTGGAAAGAGAATTTTGTTAGTAGCACGTAAGATGGAATGGAGAGATGGGAGGCAGGAAACTTTAAAAGCAATTGATTTTTTTTCTTATTTTTATGGAGACACTGAGGATGAAGCTGAAAGGCCCAGGCCATGTTTGAGAAGCTGGAAGAACAGTGTAACAGATAAAAGCAAGAGTTCAGGAACTCTGCTCACATCCAAATCCTGACTCTGACACTTGGTAAAACTGTTTGATATTAGGCAAATTACTTTAACCTCTTTATGCCTTAGTTTTCTCATCTGTAAACTGTAGTTAATAAACATAATTAAACATAATAATCCTTATAAGATTGTTGTCAGGAGTTTTAAATGGGTTACATAAAAACACTTAGGATAGAATTAGAAGTCATTATTAAATTTTCAGGAATTTTGCAAGCTGGTTGACATCACACTGGTAGCTTGAAATACACTGTGGTTGGAGTTAGTATTTACACTATGGAAATTGCCCAGTGGAGGAAGAGAGAAAGAGAGAGAGAGAGAGAGAGAGAGAGAGAGAGAGAGAGAGAGAGAGAGAGAGAGAGAGAGAATACATAAATGAGCAATTGAGCTTTGGAATAACCTCAAATTTCAAATCCAGCATCTCAAGCAACTTTGAGTACAGAACATTTGATGGAAGGAAAAGTATCTCAAAAATTAGATAATACAATATAGTCTACATTGCCTATCTCATTGTACTTCCCTTGGACTTGATATTTATGGAAAAATATAATTTGAAGTGAATTTTAAGGAATTAAGCCAAGTGGGCTAATTCAATCAGCAAGTGCTAGAGAAAGTGCTTTGTTGCTACATTCAACCCTGGACCACACAATATAGATAATGCCATGGTTTAATTGGAGGTTAGGGTCAAGAATAGCATAGCTACTTTCAAAACCAGACTACTTAAGTTTGAATCCCTCTTCTACCATTCATTCGCTTTGACAAATCATTTATCCTTTCTTTGCCTGAGTTTCTGCATCTATAACATGGGGGTAATGATAGTACCTCCCTTGCAGGATTATTGTAAAGCTTGAGTTATAGTGTAAAGTAATATATAGACTACATAGAACAGTGCTAGCTCAATAGAACTATTAGCTATTATCATTATGTTTCCAAATATTAACTGAAAATTTTAGTAAGTCATATGATATCTTTGAGTCTTGGTTTTCACATCCATAAAATGAAAATAATATTAGCAACTGCCTCATCTGCCTCATAGGGTTATTGTAAAACTTGAATTAAATATATTGAATGTAAAACTGCTTTCAAAACCTTATAAAGCCCTGAAGAATCACTTTTGATGATGAGAATAAATATAGCTCAGAGAAGCAGTCTGGAATGCAATTTCCAAGGAATGAGATAGGTAGTTTTGAGCAAAACCCACAGGCTGATTGTAAAAATTAAAGGCAAATTGCAACAGGACTGCCTCTGCCAAGCACACATCAGC
This sequence comes from Aselliscus stoliczkanus, assembly GCA_033961575.1. Classification (NCBI taxonomy): domain Eukaryota; kingdom Metazoa; phylum Chordata; class Mammalia; order Chiroptera; family Hipposideridae; genus Aselliscus; species Aselliscus stoliczkanus. The sequence continues at coordinate 36,067,323 of CM066731.1, forward strand.
ATGCACATGTGCCCAGCATGGGAAGGAGTCTCACCACACATTGGTCTTTTTGGCTACAAACCCATAAACAGCAACTATTGTAAGCAGCACCAACACACAGTAAAAAAGTTTATTGTTCAGTTATATCTGAAACTAGAAAAGCCACCATATAGTGAGAAATTCATTTTTTACAAGGCCAACAAATTATCTTTATAAAGTGCAAATGTTATTATTCCACTCTCCTATTTGAGCCACCTGTTAAATACTGAAACATGTACAAACTATCACAAGACCTAGCCCTAAATACCATTCCAGCTTCCTCTCCTACCTATGTCCAAACATGCACGTTATGCTCCAGTAGCAGAAAATTATTCTATTGTTCTATTAGGCTTGCATGCCTTTATATGCAGGGTTCCTGCCCCCTTCTTATCCCTACTCCATTGCCATAGTCCAGCTAAAAATCATCCTTTGTGAGAAAGCATTCCTGCTTCTCAAGCCTCAAAGTTGTAGTCCACATGAGAATGGATATGACATAATTAAAAGTATATATACAGGGGTGCCACAAAAATGTATACACATTTTAAGAAATGTTGCCTATACTCAAGCAGTAGTTCGCCGTAATCAGAAGTGTCTGGATGCTGATGGTAGCCACTTTGAGTACCCTTTGGAATTGCAGAAGTCAAGCGTGACTAGTATTCATCTTTTGTTATCGGTATATATTGAGTATTATAATTAATACAGTTTTTAGTTTCTTAAAAGGTGTTTACATTTTTTGGCACCGTGTGTGTGTGTGTGTGTGTGTGTGTGTGTGTGTGTACATTTTTGCCTCCAATGCCACTGAGAAATTGGAGCAGTCATGGGAGAAATTCCCCAGAATCCCACCACACCTACCATCCTACCAACACTATCTGCATCCATACAGTTGACATATTCTTCCTTCCTTCTGCATCTGTAGATCAGCATTCTATGCCCCTGTATAAAGCCAGTTTCTCTATTTGTATCTTTGCTCTCACCCCACATAACCTACTGAATGGTAGCACTCCAGCAATTCTTCTTTCTCACTTGCACCATTCATTTATTTCACTCTTTACTAGATTACTCCTATCAGCAATCAATCCTGCTATTAATTCTCCTATCATAAAAGATAAACTTCTTTGATCTTACTTTCCTCACTAACAGCTCAGTTCTTTCATTCCTCCAGCAATACTCATCAAAAGAGTTTTCTATATTCACTGTTCCTTATTTCTTTTCTCCCATTTTGTCTAAAACCAACTTCAATCTAGATTTGCTTCCATGACTCCCCAAACTGCTATTGTTAGGGTCACTAACTATGTAACAGAAGTGTCTTTGGTCCTCTTCTCTTGGCGATTCATTCTCTTGGCGATTCATCAGCCCAAATAGCTTTAAAGGTTCATCAATATGCTGATGACTATTAATTTTATATCTCTAGCCTAAATATCTGCCCCAAACTCTGAATTTCTAAGCCCCACTCCACCTATTTGCTTGACAACTCCAGTTGCATGACCAATAGGCATCTCACAACAGTACTCCAAAAGCAAACCCCTGATCTTCTTTCCACATTCTGCTCCCCACACAGTTGTCTCCATCTCAGGTGATGGCAGGTGTATCTTTCTAGCTGCTCTGGCTTAAATCTTGGACACTTGATTGCTTTCTTTCTCTCATATCCCATATCCAATCCATTAGGAAATGATGCTGGAGGTACTTCAAAATACATCCAGTCTCTCACTGCTTCTCACTGCCTCCATTTCTACCACATGTTCTAGAGCCACTGTCCTCTGTCACCTGGACTATCGCCATAGCCTTCTAACAAGTCTCTCTGCTCTCTAACCTTGCCTCACTACAGTCCATTTACAACATATCACCCATTGTCATACTCCTAGAATTTAAGCCAGATTATGTCACCCCACTACTCAAAACTCCGCAGTCCTTCATTATTTTACTCAGATAAAAGCCAAAGTCTTTACCATGGCCAAAAAGCCTGTCATGATCTGCAAACTCTAGACATCTTTGACTTTTTCTTTCACTCTTCCCTCCCTCCCTCACTGGCCTCCAACCCCTTTGGCCCCACTCCTCTTCCTCAAAAGCTCTAGGCATACTCCTGCCTGGGATCTTTGTTCAAGTTTTTCTCTGCCTCCAGAGTTCTTGCCTGGATCATCTTTGCCTCACTCATCTTCAAGTCTTTATTTAAATATTGCCTTAAATATTGTCTTTTCAATAAGCCTTCCCTGACCTCAAATGTTTATAGTGCTATTTGCACTCACCCTCAGCATCCCTTTCATTCTTTTCTGCTCTTTGGTATCTTTCCTTTTGATTTGTTTATTTATATTTTTATTGTTTTTCTTCTGCCACCACAGAATAAAGTCCACATATGGCAGGCTTATTGTTCATTTTGTTCCCTAATATATTTCAAGTGCCCAGGACTAGTAAATCTTTCTTTCTTTCTCTCTCAATCTCTCTCTTTCTTTCTTTCTTTCTTTCTTTCTTTCTTTCTTTCTTTCTTTCTTTCTTTCTTTCTTTCTTTCTTTCTTTCTTTCTTTCTTTCTTTCTTTCTTTCTTTCTTTCTTTCTTTCTTTCTTTCTTTCTTTCTTTCTTTCTTTCTTTCTTTCTTTCTTTCTTTCTTTCTTTCTTTCTTTCTTTCTTTCTTTCTTTCTTTCTTTCTTTCTTTCTTTCTTAAATTTACAAACAACCCAATTAAAAAATAGGCAATAAACAGACACTTAACCAACAAAGATGTACAGATAGCAAATAAGCATGTGAAAATATGCCGTGAATCATTTGTCATTGGGGAAATACAAATTAAAAGAACTACAAAATACTACTATATTTCTATTAGAATAACAAAAATCCAAAAGCTAATAATACCAATTGCTGGCAAAGATATGAAGCAATGGGAATTCTCACTTATTGCTGATGGGGATGGAAAATGGTACAGCAACTTTGGAAGACACTTTAGATTCTTACAAATCTAAACATGGTCTGAAGCAGCAGTTATGTTCCTAGGTATTTACCCAACTAATTTTAAATACGTCTAGGTAAAAACTTGCACATAAATGTTTATAGCAGTTTTATCTATAACCACTAAAAATTGGAAACATACATGTGATGTGATGAGAATGGCAGTTCACCTCTATGGTCTTCCTATTAAAATCTCATAACCCCATTCTGATCTTGGGGAAAACATCAGGAAAATCCCAATTGAGGGACATTCTACAAAAATACCTTACCAGTGCTCCTCAAAACTTTCAAGGGCATGCAAAACAAGGAAAGTTCAAGAAACTGTCACAGCAAAGAGTAGCCTGAGACATGATGACCATAATGGGATATACTGCATGAGACCCTGGAACAGAAGAAAAAAAAAAAAAGCAAAAACTAAGCAAATCTGAATAAACTATGGATTTAGTTAACAATAATATATCAATATCGGTCGATTAGTGTGAGAAATGCACCATATTAATGTAAGACGCCAATAATAAGGGACCTAAGTATGGAGTATATGGAAATGCCCTATACTGTCTTTTTTATTTTTTTATTTTTTTATTTTTTGAGGGCAGTGTCACTGGCCCTCATATGTGGGACCCGAACTGGGGCTGCTGGCTTCCCAAGCCAGCGCTTAACCACAGTGTCACTTGGTGGGCCCTCTTTTTAATTTTTTAATACATTTAAAACTAAACCTAAAAGTGTACTTTTTAAAAGCTCTAAAGCAATTCCAAATTTACGGACATTTGCTAGTACGAAAAACTCTTTTATTTCCTAAACCATTTGAGATGATACCCCAGATGCCCAATCACGTCCAGAAACTTGAGTATGTGGTTTCTACAAACAAGAACATTCTTTTACATACCCACAATACAACCATCAGGATCAGAAAATTAACATTGCTGTATAACCAGCATCTAGTCCACAGACTCCATTCAAGTTTCATCAATTATTCTAAAAATTATTATAATCATAAAGAAGCTGGTCCAGAATCACTCATTACATTTAGTTGTCAAGTCTCTTTCATCTCTTTTAGTTTGCAATATTGTCTCAGTATTTTACCAATTTTCATGACCTTGATTTTTTTGAAGATTAGAGACAACTTTTTAGAATGCGCCTCAAATTGAATTTGTATAATGTTTCCTTGTTACTAGAGTCAAGTTATGTACCTTTGACAAAAATATCACAGAAGTGAGGGTGTTCTTATTGCATGATGACAGGTGAGGATCTGTCCCTATAATGATGACGATCATTTTGATCATTTAACTTAGGTGGTGTCTGCTAGTCTCCTCTGTTGTAAAGTTATTCTTTTTCCTTTTGTGGTAATAATTATTTGGGGGGATATGCTCTGGGATAATGCAGATACCCTTGTTCCTATTGATCTTTTAATTTGTTAATTTATTTCTTTAAATCAGTTTGGCTTCTTGGTTTCCTATTGTATTCAATGGATTATGTAATACAGTGTTGTCATTTAAGCTGGCTTTTGTGTCTTTTTTTTTCTTTTCTGTCATCCTTTTGATGTCTCATCGTTATTTTTACTTTCTGACACAAAAGATGTCAGACTCATTTAGCCTTTCCCTGCCCTAGCCCTCAAATCAGCAGTTTTTCCACAAAGTCATATGTCTCTCACTGGAAAAGTAGTATTTGGAAACTAAAATTTGGTGGTAGGAGTGCTCAGTGCCCTTGCCCCCATTCCCTCTTAGTAAACAAACATCAAAAATATATATTTAGGGCTAGCTGAATGGCGCGGTGGTTAAGAGCTGGCTTGGGATGCCAGCGGCCCCGGTTTGGATCCCACATATGAGGGCCAGTGACACTGCCCTCTACAGCTAACAACAGCTCCACCTGGAGCTGGGCTGCTGTGAGTCCCTGAGGATGGCATAGCTGCAGCCCCTGGTGCAGTGGGCTGCCATGAGCTACAGTGAGTGGCCGGCAGCCAGTGTGAGCGGCTGGCAGCTGGTGTGAGCTGCCAAGAGCCGCTGTGAGCGACCATCCAGAGGCCAGCGACCGATCTGCCTCACCCAAGAAGAGTACAATGATGATACCAACATGGACCAATGAAGCAATGTCCTCCACAACTAGACTGAAGAACAAAAGGACAGCAACGTGTCTGTTCCCCTTCCGTGGTTCCCCAACACTGTTCCCCTGCTTCAATTCCCCAATAAAATCTTTAGGAAAAAAAAAATATATATATATATATATATATATATATATATATATATATATATATATATACACATACTGAAGACCATGAATTCTTATGAGCTCTCCAATTCTAATCCAAAATTCACAAGGTTTCATCTAGTTTTGTCCCTTTCCATATATGTAACACCTTTGTCAACAGTGACAACTCTACACCAATGGTCCTTAATATATTTGCTAATTTGTTCAATCCCCCTCATGTGAGATATCTCCCATCACCACTGCCTCCCTATCCTGGCACAGAGGCCCCTTTACCTTACTTAGGTTTGGGTACTCCACACCAGTCTGACGGTTGCCATTCTTATCCCAAGCAGGTTCTGATACACCACCCCAGGCTGCATCTCTTGACATTCATGCTGCCCTTAGCTTTCGGAGCTCCCACACAGTATGCAGGTCTCTCCCCTGTAGGGACACCTTCCTTACCGTTCAGAGTCTAGCACCCTATGTAGAATGCCCTCCTTAGCTGGCATTCTCCTCATCCCACGTGGACTCCAATATCCTCCACTGCAGTCACCTCCCTACCCATTCCCAGCGTGGTCACCCTCCTCACTGGCCAGGGTCTGGGTGCCTCCACTCTCCACCCTGGTGAGGTTGCCAATATGGCTCAGCCCATAAAAATGGCTTTAAGACTGAATTGTTCTGAAATGAAAAACAAGAGGAACAGAAAGCAATAAGTATTTCTTGAATGAATTAATTTAAAACTGTTTTAAGCTTCTTCTAAACTACTGTTCCCTGTAGGGTGCTTAACAGTGTTATACAGGGATTGTTATGGCGTCCAGGGGTAGGGGAACTACATTTTATCTGAAATCCAAGCTGAAAGTCAAAAGAGGTTTTAAAATACTTTCTCATAGTTCCAGTTCTCAGTAAACTGGTGGTTAACCTATGAGTTTGAGTTTAAAATCTCTCCAATTGTTGAGTTCTGTATTTCAGGGTCAGACTCTCCAGGCTCTAGGAGGTGATTAAACACTAAAGCCCTGGGTTCCTCTATTGGGATGCAGAAGGTTTAAAGATATTGCACAGGAAGTGTCAGTGGTGTTACTGGGGATACAGCTCATACTCTAAGCAGGAAGTGCCTTTTCTGCCAAAAAGATTTCTAAATTTCTTTTTCATTGCTGCAGCACACATGACACAAATGAAGTAAGAAGGAGAGGATATATAATGGCCATTAAGGGCCTGAGTCATTACATAGCCATTTTGGTTAGCAATTGAAATGTGCAGGACACAAAGTAGGCCAACAAAACCCCCAAGGAGACTACCAATGAGTATTTAAAGGCTGACTTTGAGCAACGAGTAATCGAAGTTTAAAACCTAAAAAAAAATTAGTAGCAAGGGTAATAAAGTAAAATGTAGTGAACCCTGCTCAGATCAAGTAAACCAAACCATACCAGAACTATTCCTTTAGCCACACTAGGTGAGAGTTATCACCCGTTTATTACTCAGTATGCTGGATTATCTCTCAGAAACCCACCACTATTCTCTTTCCAAATTTTCCCCTCTAGTACAGTAGCCAGCAGTCCGGAAACAACATTGTAAACCCCCTACTAACAAATTATAGATTAGATCTCTTCAATAAGAGACAATGTAGGGTTTTAAAATTTTTTTGAAGTATGGTAAGGCCAACAGATCAGAAGATGACTGCCATTAAAAAGATAGTTTGCTGTACTCATAAACCCCAAGAGGAGGGGGCATGCAATGCCACAATAGGCCACACAGGAAAGCAACGGGTTAGTCAGGAGGCAGAGGATGTGGGGGAAAATGTGAGTAAAAGCCTTTATTGTGGTTTCCATGGGAAGGAACAGGAGAGGCATGACAAGCAGATTTAGGATTGCCTTGTTTGAGTAATTTCAGTGGACTGTGGGACCTAGGGGCTTCCCTAGTTTTCTGGTACCTGGTTCCGGGGCAATTAGGTCAGGGAGATAGTGGCCCAGGGTGTTAGAGTCTCTGATATAAAAGGTGATTGGCCTCCAACTGCTGTTGCTCAGAGCTCAGTTCACACTCTTGTGAGCTCTCAACCAACTGAGCCACTCGGCCAGCCCGATGGATCTTTTATTATGGTAAGTGAAGTAAGTCAGACAGAAAAAAGTCAAGAACCATATGATTTCACTGATACATGGGATATAAAACTAAAAGCAACAAAGGAACAAGACAAATAAAAAAGCAAAAACTCATAGACACAGACAACAGTTTAGTGGTTACCAGAAGGTAAGGGGAGAATTGTAGAAGAAGGAAAGGGGGGGGGTCAAATATATGGTGATGGAGGAGAACTGACTCTGGGTGGTGAACACACAATGCGATATATAGATGATGTATTATAGAATTGTACACTTGAAACTATGTAATTTTAGTAACCATTGTCACCCCAATAAATTTAATTTTTAAAAATTTTAACTGACAAAATAAGATTAATAAAAACACCTTATTTTATTTTTAAAAAAAAGGCGATGGGAGGGTGAGCTCTGGATTGGTTATTTTATGTCTGAAAGGGGTGGTCACTGGCTTTATTTGCTATCTAGGAATTAGCTAAGCCTGGAAAGGGCAGTCTCTTCTTAGCAAGGTCCAAAGTGTCAAAGCATCAAGAAATATAGGAACTTATATGATACTTGGAAAGCTGAACATAAGCAGGAGTCACTATTGTTTTTCCAGTAGCAGTAGGCAGATGCGTAGGCTTTGGCAGAAGTAAGATTTTGTGGTAGCCCCAGAGATGTTTCCTGCCAAATACCCATCTTGGTGTTATGACCATTGCCTGCAGATTCTTGGAGTTCCTGTAATTAACTCCCTGAAAGCTGTCAACACCCCTGAGATCTAGCAGTGGCCTTCTCTGACCTTCTTTTTGCCATCCTTCAAATGGTTTCATAAATACTCAATTCCCTGCACTAAAATCTTCCTGCTTGAAATACCTAGAGTGATTTCTATTTTTCTGACTAAACCCACTCAGGAAGGTATGGAAATTAGTGTGTACCTTTTATAGTTCATTGTTGATAAGAATGGTAAATCTCCCATCAAGATTCTAGTGCCTAGAGTCAGCAAAATTATGTGTATAATTCCCTTCTTGGAATTCTGTCTTAACAGAGTTTATTTCTCTCTGGTGAACTGCATGCTAGAGTCTTTTTATCCTCTGTATTACCAAAGCACTGTGTCTTTATTTCTACTATGGTATGATTACTTAGTACCGTTATAATTTGTTTATATACTTTTTTTTTTGCAAGTTCTGTGAACTCAATTAAGACAAGGACCTTATATACCTTATATTGTAGCCTCACAATTTTGCATGGTTCTTGACACACTACAAATGGATGGATATACTTCACAGTAAGTGGGCATGTCCAGTCCAGGTTAAGCAAGGAGTGAATACAAATAAAAAATGGCTCCTGTTTATTGGTTGTACTATATGCTAGATGTTTTATAATTGTCATACCATTTAATCCTTACAAAAACTTGTAAGATAATAATATCTGAACCTGAGGTTTATAGGGGTTTGGTCTTGCTCAAAGTTACACAGCAGAAAAATGCCATAGCCAAGAGATAAACCCAGTTTTGACTGTCTCCAAAGCCTTGTTCTTTCTACTATACTATTCAGTCTTCCTGAGAGCAAGGCAGGTATCTAGTACAAGGAAAATGACAAGAAAGTATAAATGTCATAGGGTTATGAATGTCAGAATAATGCAGACTGTGATATGTAGTCATCCATAGTCAGGATGAAGAGGTAGAGACATGCAGAGTAACTGACGTATTGTGTGAGTATAAGAACTCAGAGGTCAGGAACAGAAGGTCAGTGAGAGTGAGGAGAATGGAATAGGAACCACTGAGCGGGGATGAAGTTAGCTAGAGCCTTTTTAAACTCTTGTCCTACAAAGGACCTGAAACTGTGAGTGGCAGTGAGTGGCCCTACTCCCTAGCAGGTAAAATTTCTTAAAGAGAGGCAGTCCTGCCCTCCCCCAACTTCTCCTTAGCATTGAAAAAAAGAAAGAAAAGCAACAAAAACAAAAAGACAAAGACCACAGAGAGCTACTTACAGCTAATTGAAATACCAACAGTTTTGGAAGAGGGGTTTTGGTCAGAACAAACTCAAAGTTACCTGCTCTTGGAATGAGAATAAAGAAGAAAATGAATTTGGCTTTCAAGGATTTAGAAACTTACACAGAAGAACAAATTCCCAGCTGAGTAGGGATTTGTTTTCTTGACTTATCTGAGATCAGAGCTAACTGTCCCAGTGGTTCAAAAGGGCCCTAAATGTTTCTTTCCACTTGGGTGGAGCTGTTTTGGCCTATTTGGAAGTGGCTGCATCTATGTAAATCACCTGTCTTAAATTAAATTAGTCATTGACCACCTACCTCCTAAGAGCGCTTCAAAAGGAAATACAGTCTTATTCTTCTTCATATTTTCATCACTTAGCAGAGTTCCTGACTTGTGTTAGTTGAAGGAATGAATGATAATTAATGAATAAACAAATGCAAATAAATAAATAAGTAGATAAATGAAAATGAATTAATTTCCCTAGGATGTATCTCCTTATCTGTCCTATATCAAAAGGCATAAATAAAATACATGTGTCTTAAATTTATATGTTATAAAGGTAAATGTTAGACAGACTCTTGAAAATATTTCTGGCAAGCAAGGTTTGTGGACTGATAGTTTCTAAGGCTTCATCTGCACAACTTTTCCTTGGCTATTAAGATCTTGAGACTGTCAGGCAGGTGAGCTGATAGAACTAACATGATGAAGTTTTCTCATCTAGTATGGAAGTACAAATGACATACAATCTCAGGAAAATGATGGGTACTGAAACAACAAAAGGAAAAATTTTACTTGTAGTGACCTTTAAAACTACAAGTATTATTTCTTCCCTTTACTTTTTCTGCCAACTTCTCACAGAACAGTATGCACACATTATCAAATTGTACAATACTGTGTATTAGTTTTCCAGGGCAGAGTATCAAAGTCCCTCATGAGGAAAGAAAAGGTTTTTGTAGAATGACATTGGATATGCTAAATGTTCTCGTATTCTTTGCCTTCCAAAACTGGAGCTCTTTTTTGATCCTATTTTACATTTGAATATTTTGAATATAAGACATTTAGGGCAGAAGAACAGTGTCCTCATTTTGCTAACATTTTGACATATTTTAGGAAAAAGAAGGGAAACAAGAAAGCCTTAATGGAAAAAAAAAATCTTCCAGAATACTCAGTATGGGATTTCTTATTTTTAATTCTTTTATATATGTAAAATTGGATATGCCAGTAAGCGATCTTGCCTTTATCCTGCTCATCACTTGCATTATTTTACATCAATGGGTAATTCTGACAATCACTTATCTTACTCTATTTAACGTTATCCAAGTGGTTTACAGTTGAATCATCTCCACTTTTCCTTTGGGGACTTAGAAGAAAAAAATAACAATAACAACAAAAAACCCATTGAATCTGATTTTTAAATTGTTTTTGTTGACTAGGCTAAAATGTGAAATGTTAAATTTAAAAGATTTATAGTTATCTACATCTACTAGGGAAGTGCAATCCTATAAATTATTTTTAAAGAATGTATGCTAAGGCAATAATTCCCATCCAACATGGCTCCCCAAAATGAGATCTTTAATTTATACTATTGATCTCTTGTTCCGTGGACTAGCAGTACTCTCCTTGTCACCTCCCTTCCAGTACCTTCCTAAAACAGTCTGATCAGAAAAGATAGTCCCAGAAATACGGTCCTGATAGATCACTGACATTCTATAAAACACACGTTGTCAATGGAAACTTTCCAGATGTGAATTAAAAACACTGACAAGCAATAGGTAGGTCAGAACGTGAATCTTCTCCTTAATTAATAAATGTTCTTGGGTGTTGAAATCAAACAGATGAAAATTGAGACCGCCGTGTTTCTATTTTCCTGTTAAGTTCACAAATAACCCCTTTCCATTCACCAGTATTTGGTTTATACATGTTTTAGCTTCCAGAGGAATTTAAGAGCATTGGTCTTGAAAATGAGATGAACTCAGAGGATCAAATAGTCTCAAGGACTTTTTCAGCAAGGAGGTAAACAAATGCCAATTTTTTTCAAATATTCTATTTATCTGTCAGTATTTTTACTAGCCCAAGGTATTTTTTTTTCAATCACCCTAGCTATGTCATTGCTCTAAATTTTCCTCCCTGAGCCAAATTTGTCCAACTCATAAAGAAAACAAAACCTTTTGTAATACAAAACAAATGAACAAAACACACCCCGATTATTTTTAGTGATTATAAATTTTCCCCCCCATGATTTATGTACATGGAGTATTAGCTAAAATAAAATGCCACAATAAAACATGCTTCCAAGTTTTCTGTTGAAAAGATAATACTAACAAAAGAGACTCCTTAAACTGAGGAATTAGCATAAGTGTCGTTCCTGGTCTGTTCTCCAGGAACTTACAGGTTAGCGCCCAGAAAAAATAAAAATGTATTCTAGGCTGTGCATTGGCCAATGCCAGTGAATGGAGGGTAAAATGTGTGTTATGGATCATCCAAGGAAACAGGTGTCAGTAGGACCGGACTGACCAGTGAAAGCTTCACAGGGGAGTTGAAATTTAAGTTGGACTGTCAATGACCACGTGTTTTTTTCCCCATGGTTGCTGTAACAAAATACCACAAAGTCGGTGGCTTAAGACTGGGCCATGCTGTCCCTGAAGGCTCTAAGGGAGAATACTTCATTACCTCTTCCAGATTCTCTGGTGATTGCAGACAATCCTTGAGGATACTTGTGGTAGCCTAAGTCCAATTTCTGCTGCCATCGTGACATGGTCGTTTTTTCTTTGTGTGTGCCACTGTCCTCTTATAAGGACAGAGATCATTGGATTAGCACCAATTTAATCCAGTATGGCCTCATCTTAACTTTGTTACATCTACAAAGACCCTATTTTAAAGTAATATCATATTCATTGGTATCAAGAGTTAGAACTTGAAAACGCCTTTTTTGGGGACACAACTTAACCCAAATCAAACAGCATCTTTGATCACATTTCCTAGAATGGCAATCTGAAATGGGGAATCATGAGCAGATGAAATTTGGAGAATGTGTTCTCAAAATATGAAGAGCAATGTAAGCAGGCTAGGGCAGGGGCAGGAAGCCAGTAACAGTGCACATAACATCCTGGTAAGGTGGCTCTTATCTAGCGCAAGGCAATTCTCTGAAGAACAGGAGCAGTTAGCAGCCAACACTCAACAACTGTCGACTGGGGACATCAGCCTGGTGAAAGGGATCTGGTGGGGCTCCAACAGCATTCACCTCATTCCATCCCTGATTCTTCTCATATCTGCTTTCCTTTCACATTAACTTCCCTCCAACTAGGCACAATTTCCTCCAGATTCTGGTTGTTGTATTTTATAGTAAAGCCTATAAGAGTAGTGTTTACTGGCTGCTGCAGCTTGTCCTAAAGCTGTAGGTGATTCTCACAAACTCTCTCCCTCTATATTCCCCTTACCCCTGGACTAGAACTTCTGCTAATCTAATTGGCTTGATGGGGGGGGTCTTAGTCTCCGTCTACTATCCCCTTATCATGCCTCAGTTGCTCTACTTGACCATTTAGAATGAAATTCTGGCATGGGAGTATTAGGACCGACCCACTAGATCATGAGTGCCTAACATATTTCTCTGCCTCTATTTGGTAAGAGCAGTCATACCGCCTCATGATGATCAGGATTAATTACTCCTGCTCATGTGTGATTTCTTTCTACATTTCCTGGTCGACTGTCACAACTAACCCAAAGGGATCAGGTGGCAGCTTAGTGAAATTCTTACTATATCCCCTGATAGAAGCATCTCTATTCTGGGACCCAGAAGTTCTAGATCAACATAACCTAAAGTTGGTGAGATGGGAAACACAACTTCCTCAACTAAGTCACTGGAAGTGATGGTTAGCTCGGTGACTCCTCACTTCCATGCCTTGGTTCTCAATCCTATGTATTCTTCTTATTGGGGACATAACACCATATGATGGTAATTGATTTAAGATGTGTACCACACCCTTAAAGATGGCATCCCATCATTGCAGGGTCATCTCCAAGCAGAAGCCTTAGCGCCCCTTCAAGAGGCCATTTCAATGCTAGTAGCTTCTGGATAGTGCCATACATAGTGGAGCCGAAGATCCCACTGTCTTGTGTCCACTGCCATCTCTGTTTTGTTATTGAGTAGGTGCCTTAGTCTCAGGCAATTTGTGAAGAATGCCATGTCACTCTGTGAGCTCTGGAGAGTGGTGCTCACTGAGGCAAGGCAGACAATGAAGGCAAACCCAGACCCCAAATATGTGTCCACCTCTGTCAGAATAAAACATTTTTTTCATCACAAAGGTAAAAGGAGGTATGATGTAATCAACTTGTCACCAAGTGGTTGTTTATCTCCTCAAGGGATGGTACCTTATTGGGGGTCAGCAATCGTTTTTATTCTTGGCATGTTTCACATTCAGCTATGGCAGTAATTATATCAGTGTTGGTGAGAGGAGCATCTTCCAAGACTAGCATTCCAGAGAAGGTTGCTCTAGGCAAGGACCACTGAAATGGTTTGAGCAAGAGTGAAAAAGAGGAACTGATGAAATCAGTGTTTTAGGAAGATTAGTCTGGGTAGTTGTTGCATATGTTAATTACTTACCTAAATATCAATGTCTTTCTTCTTTATTACTAAACAAATCCCAATTTTGTTCAGAGCTGCTCCATGCGCATATCCAGGAGTTGGATCATGATTGTCTAAGCCATTCAACACAATCCTGATCCACATTCCCAACCTTCCTCCAGATCTGGCCAAGGAAAAATAATGGGCAATTTTCTTGGGAAATTCCTGAGGATGTTTTTGTTTTGGTAAAAGTTGCAGCTGTTCATCTCCCTACTCATTCTTCCTGTGTTGTTTATGGATGTGATTGGATGTAACTGCAGTAGCCATTTTGCTATTATATAGAATCATTCAAGAGAGAAAACATAGATGTCAGTTTAAACATTGTTTTCTGTTAAATCAAAGCTAACAATTGCCTACCTGTGAATTTCTTATGTACGAAAAATCAAACTCTACGCATTCAAATCTCTATGATCAATTTGAAGCCTCATTTATTCTTAAAAATTAGTTTGGTTACAGGATGAGTTAAAAAGGAGTCAATTGGGGTGGCCTAGTGGCTCAGTTGGTTAGAGCATGAACTCTGAAAAACAAGGTTGCTGGTTTGATTCTTACATAGGCCAATGAGCTGCACCCTCCGCGACTAGATTGAAGACAACAACTTGAGCTGAGCTGCCGCTGAGCTGCTGGTGAGTGGCCAAATGGCTCAGTTGGTTAGAGTGCGTGCTCTTAAGAACAAGGTTGCTGGTTTGACTTGATTTGCAGCTGATGCATCCTGGAAAAACACACTGTTCCCCAGTAAAATTAAAAGAAAAAAAAAAGAGTCAATAGAGACACTATTTAAAGGGCTATTGGAGTTAAGATTATGGTGTTGAAAAGGTAGGGAAAGGAACTGATGGATGCAAGAGAAGAATTCAAAGGAAATATTCAGAGATTTGGTGCAAGTTCATTAAAAATATAACTGATATTTTACCTAATTTTTTTTTATCACCACTGTGATAGTGTGATAGAATAAGAAATATATATTCTAATCCTCATCCCCAGCTCCTGGCTAGAAGTGCTAAAATTTTTGTAAGTTTCTAAGTGATAAGAACAATAGGAGTATCTTTTGTTATAACACATTAGCACCCTCTTATCCATGGTTTCTCTTTCTGTGGATTCAGTTACTTCTAGTCGACTATAGTCCAAAAATATTAAATGAAAAATTCCATAAATAAGTAAATTCACAAATTTTAAGTTGTATGCCATTCTAGATAGAAGGATGAAATTTCACACTGTCCTGCACTGTCCCTCCCAGGACCTGAATCATCCTTTTGTCCAGAGTGTCCATGCTGTATATGCTACCTGCCCATTAGTCACTTAATAGCCATCTGGGTTATCATATCAAATGTTGTAGTATCACAGTACTCATGTTCAAGTAACCCAAAGCACAAAAGTAGTGATGCTGGCAA
Source organism: Aselliscus stoliczkanus (assembly GCA_033961575.1). NCBI lineage: Eukaryota > Metazoa > Chordata > Mammalia > Chiroptera > Hipposideridae > Aselliscus > Aselliscus stoliczkanus. The sequence continues at coordinate 36,082,521 of CM066731.1, forward strand.
TTCTGACATGCCGAAGAGAAGCTATAAAGTGCTGCTTTTAAATGAAAAGGTATGTACACTTGTATGTATGGGATAAAACAGTATAGGAGGTCTGACAATTAAGTTTGCAAACTTGTTGCAATGATATTTCTAAACTTTTTTGATATCAGAGGGATTATTCATTATGAATTTGTACCAACTGGACAAACAGTTAACAAAGTTTACTATTTCGAAGTGCTGAAAAGGCTGAGTGAAAAAGTTAGATGACCTTAACTCACCAACAATTCTTGGCTCTTGCATCACAACAATACACCAGCTCACACAGCAGTCTGTGAGGGAGTTTTTAGCCAGTAAACAAATAGCTGTATTGGAGCACCCTCCCTACTCACCTGATCTGGCCCCTAGTGACTTCTTTCTTTACCTGAAGATAAAGGAAATATTGAAAGGAAGACATTTTGATGACATTCAGGACATCAAGGGTAATACAACAACAGCTCTGATGGCCATTCCAGAAAAAGAGTTCCAAAATTGATTTGAAGAGTGGACTAGGTGCTGGCATTGGTGCATAGCTTCCCAAGGGGAGTACTTCGAAGGTGACCATAGTGATAATCAGCAATGGTATGTAGCACTTTTTCTAGGATGAGTTTGGTAATTTAATTTTCTATCTTTGTAAATCGGGTTTATTATTATCTGTGGTTTCTGACATCTACCGGGGGGTCTTGGACTGTATCCCTGTGGATAAGGGAGGACTCCACTTATTGTTCCCAGCTCCTGAAACAGCCCTACGGTGATAAAGATGAATAGAGCATTTTTAAGTGATACATAACAAGCTGTTTTCAACTACACCTGAGTTAACGTTCCAGAAAGCCTCTAAGGATTGTGGGCTGGTTGCCAGGGGAACCATTCATCACTAATGGCCAGTGATTTTATTTTTTCCTGCATCATGAAGCCGCCATCAAAAATTCTAACAGAAGGGGTTCCAAGAGCTTCCTGGTTGGCGAAGACATTGAAGTGCTTGGAGGGTGGCATGCTCAGAGAGGCATGGAAGCTCTATGTTCCTTCACACAATCTTGCCCTATGAATCTCTCCCATATGGCTGTTCCTGTGTAATAAATGGTTGATAGTAAGTAAAGCACTTTCCTGAGTTCTTTGAGCCATTCTAGCAAATTATCAAACTCAAGGAGGAAGTCGTGAGAACCCCCGGTTTACCAGTTGGTCAGAAGTATAGATGACAACCTGAGACTTGCAATTGGTGTCTGAAGTGGAGGGTCAGTCTTGTAGGACTTAGCCTTAACCTGTGGGATCTGTGCTAATTCCAGGCAGTTAGTGTTAAAATTGAGTAAAATTGTAAGATATCCAGTCAATGTCCATAAAGAGTTGAAAAATTGCTTGGTGTGGGAAAATCCACACATTTGGTGTCAGGTGTGTCATGAGAGTCATAGAGAAGAAACACAGTTTTCATTTTTAGTCACCATGCCATAACAAAATTAACAATAATTCACCAATATCACATAATAGTTATTCCATATTCAAATTTCTGCAGTTGATTCAAAGATTTTTTTCCCCAGCTGAGTTTTTTATTTTTTATTTTTTGAGGGCAGTGTCACTGGCCCTCGTATGTGAGGCCCAAACCGGGGCCGCCGGCTTCCCAAGCCAGCGCTTAACCACTGCGCCACTCGGAGGGCCCTATATCCCCTACTTTTAAATATGGTCTAGACTTTGTTTTGACCAACAAAATACAGGAGTAACTCTATCGCATTTTAGGCCTAGCTTTTAAGAGGACTGGCAGCTTCCAACTTGGTCTCTTGGATGGAGCCTTGAGTTGCTCTATAAAAAGTCTGACTAGCCTAATAGGGGGGCCATGTGGAAAAGACCTGAAGCTCTGAGATAGATAGGGGCCCAGCTGATTCCAACCTCCAGACATCCCTACCAAGGTGCCAGATCTGTGAATTAAGCCATACTGAACCCTCCAGCCCAGCCCAGCCACTATCCATAAACCCAGTCAATGCCAAGTGGAACAGAAGAAACGTTTAATAAAGCCTGCCCCTAACCCCGACACACAAAATTATGAGGTGGATAAAGTCATTGTTATTTAAAGCAACTAAAATTTTGAGCATGTAATTATGCAGCAGTAAATAACTTGAACATTTGGGTAAATAATTTAACTTCTCTGAAGCTCAGTTTACTCATATGTATAATGGAGACACCACTGTCATCATCAGTACAGGCATATGAAGTCAGACAATTAAGTTCAAGAACTCATCCTAGAAAAAGTGCTGCATAACTCATTGCTGGATATCACTATGGTCAACTTTGAAATACTCCCCTTGGGAAGCTATGCACCAATGCCAGCACCTAGTCCACCCTTCAAATCAATTTTGAAACTCGTTTTCTGGAATGGCCATCAGAGCTGTCATCATATTACCCTTGATGTCCTGAATGTCATCAAAATGTCTTCCTTTCAATATTTCCTTTATCTTCCTATAAAGAAAGAAGTCATCATTGAGGGCTACATCAGCTGAGTAGGGAGGGTGTTCCAATATAGTTACTTGTTTACAACTAAAAACTCCCTCACAGACAGTGTCGTGTGAGCTGGTATATTGTCGTGATGTGAAAGCCAAGAATTATTAGCAAAAAGTTCAGGTTGTCTAACTTTTCCACGCAGCATTTCAGCACTTCCAAATAGTAAACTTTGTCAACTGTTTGTCCAGTTGGTACAAATTCATAATGAATAATCCCTCTGATATCAAAAAAGGTTAGAAACATCATTGCAACAAGTTTGCAAACTTAATTGTATTTTTTATTGCATTTCACTTCATTACTCTTTACAGACATTGCATTTTCTACAAATTGAAGATTTGTGGCAACCCTGTGTCCAGCAAGACGGTTGGCACCAGTTGTCCTAAAGCGCTTGCTCACTTTATGTTTCTGTGTCACATTTAGGTAATTCTCACCATATTTCAAACTTTATTATTATTATTAATTATTAATTTTTTAATGGTGATCTGTGATTAATAATCTTTTTTAAAAAATTTGAACTATTTTATTTTTGTTTCTAAAGTTTCATTTCTATTTAGTTTTTAATAAATGTTTTACATTTCCATAAAAATTAACATAAAAAGATATTATATTAGTTTCAGGTGTACAACATAGTGGTTAGATGTTTACATAACTGATGAAATGATCATCCCAATAAATCTAGTACCCATCTGACATACATAGTTATTACAATATTATTGACTATATTCCTTATGCTATATTTTACATTCCCATGACTATTTTGTAACTACCAATTTGTACTTCTTAATTCCTTCCCCCTTTCACCCATCATCGCAACCCCCCTCCCACCTGGCAACAATCAAAATGTTCTCTGTATCTATGAGTCTGTTTCTGTTTTGTTTGTTTGATTATTTTGTTGTTTAGATTCCACATATAAGTGGAATCATATAGCATTTTTCTTTCTCTGTGTGACTTACTCCACTCAGCACAATACCCTCTAGGATCATAGTGTTGCTGCAGAAGGCAAAATTTCATTCTTTTTTATGGCTGAGTAATATTCCATTTATGTATGTACCACCTCTTCTCTATCCATTCATCCATTGATGGAAACCCAAGTTGCCTCCATTTCTTGGCTATTGTGAATAATGCTGCAATGAACATGTGGATGCACATGTCCTTACAGAGCAGTGTTTTGGGTTTTTTTTGGATAAATACCCAGAAGTGGGATTAGTGGCTCCTTCTTTGTCTCTTGCTATAGCCTGTGTTTTAAAGTCTGTTTTGTCTGGTGTAAGTATTCCTCTCTCAGCTTTTTTTATTTTATTTATATTTTCACGAGCTATCTTTTACCATGCCTTTACTTTCAGTCTGTGTGTGTCTCTTGTAAACAGTGTATGTAAGAGTCTTGTTTTCTTATCCATTTAACCATCCTATCTTTTGATTGGAGCATTTAATCCATTTATGTTTAAAGTAATTATGATACATATGTAGGTATTACCATTTTGACTATTCACAATTTATATCTCTTCTTCTCCTCCTCCTTCTCCTCCTCCTCCTCTTCCTCCTCTTCCTTCTTCTCCTTTTCCTTCTTCTTCACCGTCTTCACCACCACCTTCTTCTTCTTCTTCTTCTTCTTCTTCTTCTTCTTCTTCTTCTTCTTCTTCTTCTTCTTCTTCTTCTTCTTCTTCTTCTTCATCTCCTTCTTCTCCTCCTCCTCCTCCTCCTCTTCCTCCTCCTCCTCCTCCTCCTCCAAGAGGTACTCTTAATATTTCTTGTAGTACTGGTTTGGTGTTGATGAACTCCTTTAGCTTTCTCTTGTCTGAGAAGCTCTTTATCTGTCCTTCGATTCTAAATGATACTTTGCTGGGTAGAGTAATCTTCATCGTAGGACATTGCTTTTCATCACTTTGAATGAATCATGCAAATCTCCTCAGGTCTGAAAAATTTCTGTTGAGAAATCAGCTGACACCCTTGGGGGTTCCCTGTACTGGCTATTTTTCTTTTGCTGCTTTTAAGATCCTCTCTGTCTTTAACCTTTGACATTTTAATTATGCTATGTCTTGGTGTGGGCCTCATTGGGTTCATCTTGCTGGGAATGTGTGCTTCTTGGGATTACATGTCTATTTCCTTCATCAGGTTAGGGAAATTTTCTGACATTATTTCTTCAAATAGTTTTCAATTCCTTATTTTATCTTTTCTCCCTATGATGTGAATGTTGATATGTTTGATGTTGTCTCAGAGCTTTCTTAAATTGAGTGGTTATTATTATTAGTTTTAGGTGTACAAAGCAACATAATAGACATTTATACCCCTCACAAAGTGATAGCACCCCTCCCCCAGTCTACTACCCCTCTGACATCTTATATAGCTGTTACAATACCATTGACTATCTTCCTTATGATACACTCCACCTCTCGTGACTCTCTCTCTCTCTACATATATATATATATAGTCATATATATATATATATATATATTTATTTATTTATAGTTGACATACAATATTATTCTGCTTCAGTTGTATAGCACATTGGTCATGCATCTACACAGTCTATGAAGTGATCCCTTTGATAAGTCCAATGCCCATCTGGCATCTTACACAATCTTTATAACATTATTGGTTATATTCCCCATTCTGTATTTCATATCCCCATGACTATATTGTGTCTACTAATTTGCTCTTACTAATCCTTTCACCTTCTCCCCCATCCCCTCCCAAATTATCCTCTTTTGTTTTTGGATTCTTTTTTTCTTTTGCTGTTCTGATTTGCTGTTTACTGTTAACTTAAATTGCTGATTTGATCTGATTTCCTCTATTCTTTTTTTTTTTTTCTTTGGAGGGCAGTGTCACTAGTCCTGATAAGTGGGACCCGAACCACGGCCGCTGGCTTCCCAAGCCAGAGCTTAACCACCGCGCCACTCCCCCTGTCCTGATTTCCTCTATTCTTTATTACAGTCTTTGTAGTTTTCATTTCTGACTGGTTCTTTTTAATGTTTTCTATCTCCACTTTAGTGTTTCCTATCTCTTTGTTAAAGTTCTTACAGAGATCGTTGATCATCCTCATAACCAGTGTTTTGAATTCTGCATCTGGTAGATTACATGTCTCCATTTTGTTTTCTTTTTCTAGAGCTTTGTTCTGTTCCTTTAGAGGGACATGTTTCTTTTTCTCCCCATTTAGATTGACTTCCTGCATTTGTTTCTATGTATTAGATGGAGCCTCTATGTCTCCTGGTCTTGGTAGAGTGGCCTTATGTAGTGGGTGATCTGTGGGGCACAGTCACCCTGGTCACCTGAGCCAGGTATTCCAAGTATGTCTCTTGTGTGGGTTGTATGTGTCCTCTTATTGTAGATGAGTATTGGTTGCTGTTTGCATATTAATGGGAGGGATTGATTGGTTGATTGGTTTTGAGGACTGGCCATGATCACAGTAGAGGAGTTGTTGTGGAGGGACTTATCCTATCAAATAGAATTTGCTTTAGCAGGGCTCTAGTGTCTGCCCAATATGCCCTTTCAGTGTGTCACCCTCAAAGGCAGCTGAGTGTTACTCTGGCTCCATCTGAACCAGCCACCAGGCATGCTGGTCCCAGGACCACCTGGGAGGGGCCCTGCTGCAGGCCAAGTTTAGCCTAAGCCTTTGCCCTCCCTGGAGCCACCTGGCATGAACCACAAAACAATCCACAGATGGCAGTCACTTGCACTGGGCTTGGAGGTGCCTTTGAGAGGTCAAGCTATGAACTGAGGCAGGCTGCTGCTAGTGCAGGACTTGGAGCTGCTCAGCACAAGGTACAGGGTGTGCCAAGGCCAGAAGCTGCTTGTTTGGGTTTTGTGAACCTTTGAGAGATTTTAGTAAATCTGTAGCATTAACCAAGACAGGCCATTTTTATGGAAAAGCCACTAGGGCTTGGGTGTCCCTGCAAGTTGGGTGTAGGGGGATCTCAGGGAATCACCCAGGCAAGGGGAACAGTGTCAGCCAGATTGATGGAGACTCAGATATGGTGGCCACTTGCATCTGCATGCCAGAACCTGGGATTGCTCAACAAAGAAAAAGAAATAATGGATTCTACTAGCAATTCTGTCTGGGTAAAATCTGCCCCTCCAATCCTCATGCTGAAGCCAGACAATTCAGTTCTTTCCCATATGTCCTTGGCACCTTTTGAGCTGCTGCTCCAGTGTTGGAGCTCAGAGCAGTGAGGCCATCAGTGAGTAAGTCCATATACTAGCCCTTTAGGAGAAACACCTGGGACTCTAGCAGCCCTCAGTCAAACTTAGCTACAATCTCTGTTGCTTTTCATAGCCAGAAGTTGTTAGGACTTCTCTTCTCAACACTGGAATCCTGGGCTGGAGACCCCAGTGTGGAGCTGGTACCCCTTGCTTCTCTGTGGGGACTTTTGAAGCTGAGATATCTCTCCTGATTTTTAAACACGACATGTGAGTGTGGGACCAGCCCATTTTGCATCTCTGCCCCTCTTACCAGTCTCGAGGTAGTTTCTTCTCTATGTCCTCAGTTGTAGAACTATCAGTTAGACTTTAGGTGATTCTCAATGTATAGCTGTAATTTTGATAGGATCATAAGAGGGTGTAAGCATAGCATTTACTTCTCCACTGTCTTGATCTGTAATTAGTGATATTTGATGTTACTATTGTAACTGTTTTGGGGTGCCATGAACTCTGCCTATAAAGATGTCAAACTTAATCCATTAATGTGTGTGTTCTGACTACTCCACTGACCAGCCATTTCACCATCTTTCTCCCTCTCCTTGGGCATCCCTATTCCCTAAGACACAACAATATTGAAATTAGGTGAACTGATAACCCTACAGTGGCCTCTAAGCATTCAAGTGAATAGAAGAGTCGTGCATCTCTCACTTGAAATCAAAAGCTAGAAATGATTACTCTTAGTGAAGAAGACATGTTAAAAGCTAAGATATCCTGAAAGCTAGGCCTCTTGCACTAAACAATTAGCCAAGTTGTGAATACAAAGAAAGGCTTTGAAGAAAATTAAAGGTGTTCCCTCTACTAACACACAAGTGATAAGAAAGTGAAACACACTTACTGCTAATAGAAGGAAGTTTTACTGGTCTGGATAAATCAAACCATCCACAACACTCCCTTAAGCCAAAGCCTAACCCAGAGAAAAGCCCTAACTCTCTTCAATTCTATGAAGGCTGAAAGAGGTGAGGGAGCTACAGAAGAAAAGTCCTAAGCTACCAGAAGTTGGCTTACAAGGTTTAAGGAAAGAAGCTGTCTCCATAACATAAAAGTGCAAGGCAAAGCAGCAAGTGCTGATGTAAAAATGCAGCAAGGTTTCCAGAAGATCTAGCTAAATAATTGATGAAGGTGGCTACACTAAACAACAGATTTTCAATGTAGAAAGAAGAGCCTTATACTGGAAGAAGATGCCATCTAGAACTTCCATAGCTAATGAGGAGAAGTCAATGCCTGATTTCAAAGCTTCAAAAAACTGGCTGCCTCTTTTGTTAGGGGCCAAGAAAGGCAGCTGGTGACTTTAAGTTGAAGCCAATGCATATTTACCATTCTGAAAATCCTAGGGCTCTTAAGAATTTTGCTATGCCGACTCTGCCTGTGTTCTATAAAGGGTACAACAAAACCTGAATGGCACCACATCTCTTTAATCAGGATATTTAATCCAGGAAATACTAGATATTTTCAGCCCACTGTTGACATCTATTGTTTAGAAGAAAAGATTCCTTTCAAAATATTACTGCTCATTGACAATGCACCTGGTTACCCAAGATCTCTGATGGAGATGCACAATGAGATTAATGTTGTTTTCATGCCTGCTAACACAACATCCATTCTGCAGTCCATGGGTCAAGGAGTAATTTCAACTTTCAAGGCTTATTATTTAGAAATACGTTTTGTGAGTCTATAGCTGCCTCAGATAGTGTTTCCTCTGTTGGACCTGGGCAAAGTAAATTGAAAACCTTCTGGAAAGTATTCACCGTTCTAGATGTCATTAAAAATATTTGTGATTCATGGAAAGAGCCCAAAATATCAACATTAACATGAGTGTGGAAGAAGTTGATTCCAACTGTCATGGTTGACTTTGAGGGGTTCAAGACTTCATTGGCTGGAGTGACTGCAGATATGGTAGAAATAGCAAGAGAATTAGAATTAGAAGTGAAGTCTGAAGATCTGACTAAAGTGCTGCAATCTCATGTTAAAACTTAAATGGGTGAAGAGTTGTATTCTGTGGATGAGCAAAGAAGGTGTTTCTTGTTTGGAATCTACTCCTGATGAAGATGATGTGAAGATTGTTGAAATGACAACAAAAGATTTAGAATATCACATAAGTTTAGTTGATAAAGTAACGGCAGGTTTTGAGAAGATTGACTACAATTTTGGAGGAAGTTCTACTGTGGATAAACTGCTATCAAACAGCATCGCATGCTACAGAGAAATCGCTTGTGAAAGGAAGAACTAACTGATATGGCCAACTTCATTGTTGTCTTATTTTAAGAAATTGACACAACCACCCTAACCTTCAGCAACCACCACCCTGATTAGTCAGCATCATCGACATTGAGACAAGACCCTCCACCAGCAAAAGATAATGACTCACTGAAGGCTTAGATGAAGTTAGCATTCTTTATCAATGAAGTTTTTTTCAATTACAGTTGACATTCAATAACAATAAAATGTTTTTAAACTTAAGGTATTTATGTTATTTTTGTAAGACATAATATTATTGCACACTTAATAGTGTAAACATAACTTTTATATGCAGTGGGAAACCAAAAAATTCATGTGACTTGCTTTGTTGTGATATTTGCTTTATTACAGTGGTCTGGAACTGAGTCCACAGTATCTCTGAGGTATGCCTGTATAATTTTTGCTTAACATTTATGTGAAGCTTACTATGTACCAGGTATGGTTCTATGTACTTCACCTTTAAACCTCACAGAAACCCGATGAAATATGTGCTATTAATATTATCAATTTCCAGATGAAGTAACTGAGACACTAAGAGGTTAAGTGGCTTAAACAAAGTCACGCTGATAGTAAGTGGCAGAGATAAGATTCAGACTCAGGCAGCTTGGCTGCAAGATGAGAAGAGGTTTATAGAGCATATAATGTGGTGTCAATCACATAGTAGGAGCTCAGCTCACAGTGATGGTGGTGGTGGTGACAGTAGTAGAAGTAGTAGTAATAGCAGTTGTTATCATAACACAGAATAATTTTCTCAGAAAATCTGGGTTCTGAGCAAACACTCCAAGGAAAGAAAAATATTGAGTTATGTAGGGTGATATGAAAAATGGCTTTGACTGGAAAGCAAGAAGAAGGTGTAACAGAGGAGAATGCAGACTTATTAGAAAATGCTGCTGGGGCCGGCCGAGTGGCGCGGTGGTTAAGCGCTAGCTTGGGAAGTCAGCAGCCTCGATTCGGGTCCCACCTCTGAGGGCCAGTGACACTGCTCTCAAAAAAAAAACAAAAAAAACAACAACAAGAAAATGCTGCTGGGTGAGGGTGAGTGTGGGGGGTACAGAGTGGGGATAAATTTATACTTAGACAAGTAATTCGAGTAATTCAAAGTTGTGGCTTTTACGGTCTTTTAGCTCAAAGGAAGAAAGTGACAGAGCTGCGCCCTGGGTGATTTACTATGGCAACCAATCAAGTTGCACATTCACAAAATGCTCCACATTACCACACTTCCTCTCCCCAATTATGAAATGGTTTGTTGGCATCCACATGATTCCACAGCTGAGGAGAACTGATGGGGGTCATATCAATATGACTAAGGTCAAGTGGTCAAAAGTTATTTACAGCTCATTAGGCACCATCCATGTCAGCCAGGATTATCCTGTGCAGCCTTTCTAAATGAAGTAAATATGCTGGATCCCAGGTTTTCAGCATGGCAATGTGCACAAAGATGTTTGTAAGTTATGTGAGAAATGCAAACAGCAACAGCCGAAGTGGTGGATCACCATATTCCAGATGAGTGTTCACGGAGCACCCATCTTATCCCAGTCAGCGTCATAATTTTTTCAGAGAATCATCAAATATTAATTCTGGAAGAGAGCTTAATCTAATTCACTCATTTTAGAGTGATGGATTTCAAAGCAAAGGGACTTGTCCAAAGTCATGTAGTCCATTAGGGTCAGAGGCTGGGTATAGAACTATAAAGTTTTGTCATTCCTTCCACTAGTTTTCCCTTAGAATACGTGGAAATTCAAGATTAGTTAATACATGCCATTGGAATAAGTGGATATCAAATCAAGGTAAATCCTTTAGATTCATCATATATTATAACACAAATAAACTCCAGACTAATTACAAAAATGTCATCCCAAAGAAAATAGTGGGAAACCTGTTGAACTATGCCAGATATTCATCATGAGTAGAGGAATCCTCCAAATCCTGCACTTAAGCCAGCCATCTTCCATGGGTTTCAAAGGAAATGTGCAAAGAGGAAGTACAGACAAATGGACATTTCTGTATAGTTCAAGTTAACCTGAGACCCATGTAGTTCAGTCTCAGAACATTCTTGTGTCTCAGTAACAAAATCAAAGCCAAGAATAAATAATGTTCATCCAAGAGTTTCAGTGTTCATATTTAAGGAACATTTAGCAGATCCATAGAAATGCTTTTTCAAACCTCCTCTCCTTTGCCATCCATTTCCCTTATTCATGCAGCTGCTCTGGAGCCTCCCCTCCAGTCCACATAGCTTTTCTCTTCTTCCTGCCTCAGTTCCTGCACCCCCCTCTCACCATGCCTCAGGAAGTCAATCAACTTGCTTTGCTCCCAAGAAGAAAGAAGCCCCCTTCTTCAGCAATGGAGAGGAGGCTTTGGGAACTCGGTTGACACAGAATGGATTTTCTCTGGTGGTGGGGTTAGGTCTTGAGTCTGTGAATGCTGCAATCTCAGTATTTATTTTGTCCTCTATTACTAATTGGAACCTTTTATGAAATGCCTACCTGTTCCCTTTACTTTATGTGCTAGTTTAGAATGCATTTGACCAGGGAGAATCCTTTCGTCTATAACAAATACATGTGCAGGGAGAGAAAAGGAAAGTGAAGCAATTTTTAAAGGGCTTTTCTAAGGAAGCTAAGAGGACAAGAGGGATCTAAAAGGAGAGGGGGTCCTGATGGGCACCCTGAGCAGGAACAATAACTTTGAATCTCGTCCCACCAAATGCTCCACCCCAGACACCTTGGTCCAATTTGTGTTCTTGACCCACATATCACAAAACTCTTCTGCTTCAGGATGTGGTGACTTTAACTCCCTCTAGAGGCTGAAGTGTGCCCCTAAGAGCAAGTCATTAAAATACTATATAATGAAGCATTGGCATTGAAAGGAAGCCAAATATGGAAAACCATGAGAGTAATGAAGTAGTGACTCCATCCAACCCACTGAATTAAAGAAACTTCAAAAAGAAGGTGACAGAAAAAATGAGTGGGAGATGTAATAATAAGCATATGGGTGTTGCATTATTCTCGTTTATATTTGGTAGCACAAATTTTTTCATTCTGAGTTTTTGAAAATACACATAAGCTATGGGGTGCATATTTCTATTTGGGATATGAGACATTTCTTGGTTCACTTTCTAGAATTTCTTTAGTTTTTTCCTTGCCATTCCTGACTGGCTTTTGTGCAGAAATACTTGGCTCTTCATAAGAGATGGTATATGACAGCAGTCTCTTGGAGTCTATTGGACAGACATATCTTCAATCTATGTCTACAATCTTCCAAAATATTTTTTTAAATTTTTATTAAGTTTATTGGGGTGACATTGGATAGTAAAATTATATATGTTTCAAGTGTACATTTCAATACTACATCATCTATATATAGCATTGTGTGTTCACCATCCAGAGTCGGTTCTCCTTTCATCACCATGTATTTGACCCCCTTTTCCCTCTTCTACCACCTCTCTTCCTCTTACCCTCTAGTAACCACTAAATTGTTGTCTGTTTATGAGTTTCTATTTCTTTGTTTGTTTGTTGTGTTCATTTTTGCTTTCAGTCTTATATAAACCCCAAATGCTCTAAAACCAGAACCAGGTTTTTGAAATAAGATAATGAGACAGGAACCAGCAAACTGAACTCTATCTTCCCTGCCTACATTTCTTCAGTATTGGTTTTAAACAGGGTGATAATATTTAGGAGAGAGGAACTACCCAACAAGAAACACAGAGTGATCCTTTTCTTCAACACTGTGTAAAATAATGGCTTTGCTTTTAAATTTATTTTTTAATTTTTCGACTACTGTTGACATTCAATATTGTATTCATTTCAGGGGGATCACTGTATAAGTTATATAAATGTCTAACCACTACAGTAACTTTGCCTTAAATGCTGTGTGCTGGGGATGGGTGATTACCAAGGAGTTAAACCACTTTCCTTGTTGTTTTTAATGAAACCCTTGCCCCTGGGTTTAAGAAATCTCTCTCTCTCTAATTGATGTCTTTAGTCTGTGGCTGCTTATAATCAAGAAGATTGCACTTAAAGGGTAGAGAGGCTGGTCGTATTATTGGCATTAGAATACTTTGCTTTGTAATTACAAGTCAGGGAATCTAGAACCATTAGATTTCATGCAGAGAGGATGGCAGACATTTTAATGCACACTGTGCATATTCATCAAGGAAAATTACTCTGTGCTATGCATCTGTAACAGGAAGCATCATTTTCTTTTCACCTTTGGAGCTTCTGTTATTCCATTCAATTTATTGTATAATGAAATTGGCTATATTTATTCATTAAATATTTATGGAGAATCTAGTATGTGCCAGGCTGTGTAGAAAGCTTTATAAACAATGAGCTGAAGATACATTTCCAGGTAAACAAACAGACTTGAATTTAAGACAACATGATCTGGAACATGGGGAAAACATTTACCAGGGGTTGGCAAATCTTTCCATTAAGGGCTAGATAGAAAATAGTTTAGGTTTGTAGGCCATATGGTCTCTGTCACAACTATTCAACTATCCTCTTATAATGCGAAATCAGCCATATACAACATATAAACAATGAGCATGGCTGTTTTCTAAGAAAATTTTATGGACGATGAAATGTGAATTTCCTACAATTTTCATGTTTCACAAAAATATTCTTTTGAAACTTATATGACTTTATTAACCAATGTCAACTTAATAAATTTAATAAAATAAAATAAAATCTTTTGATTTGTCTCAACCATTAAAAATGTATAAAAAATGTTCTTAGCTCACAAGCTTTACAGAAATAGGCAGTGGAACAGATTTGGTCTGTGGGCTGTAGTTCATTGACTTCTGACATGTACCAGTCTCTAAAACCATCTTGCCATTGTTTGGGAAGTACCTGACAGAATGGAGGAGAGAAAACTAGAGCATTCCTTTGTCTCAGGTATGACCACAGGTAGCACTCTCACAGAGGTAAATAATATTCAGAAAAGGATGTTCTCCGCACTCCACTCCTCCTGATAGTAACTGTTTCAATGTGTAAAAATGTTCATATGAAATTCTTCCCTATATCTAAATTCAATCCATTATGCTAGTGGTAAGGCTTTATCACCAACTCCAAACATTAATGCGTCTGAATTGTTTCTCTATGTAACTCAATGGCATAGGAAGAGCTCAGCTGTAGATATAGATCATAAATAGGAGGCCAGTTTCTGCAGTATGGGTTTAGATGAGCATAACCTTTAGGTATCAACATATCAGCCTTATTGTTGTCACATGGAAAGAATCTTAGTTAAATTTAGGATCCATCTTATACTAACATCTCTTGATGGAATGAACTGCTTCCAGAGACAGTAAGTTTTCCATGCTAGAATTATGTAAGCAGTGGTTAGGGGTCACTTAGTAACAATAGGGAGAAGGTGATATGAGGTCTGCAATTTGAATTTATAAATTATAAGACCATCATAGATGCTGACTTTGAGGTACATGTCATCTTGCCTCATTTGGAGAAAAGACATGAAAAAAAGAGAGATTAAAATGCAGTATGTCACCATGTACAATATTTTACATTTCAGGTCACGCAGGTACAACCTTACAACTTGAGAGATATAATTACCAAAACCCACAGTTACCCAGGTCCCTGGGATGGGTAAATAATCACCAAGTGGGTATTTTACATTCAGTTTGAGATTTTCTCAGGCTCATGAGCAAAGTACCCATGAAAGAGGATGAAAAAGTAGAGGCATTTAATTTCATTTTATAACACAGACTAGCATCCTCTTCCCTGTTTATTTCTGATCTTAGAAATTAAAACCTGCTAAGGGATATGAAATCTAAACAGGGAAAAATTAAGCTAAGTTTTAGTTAAGTATGTCTCAGTGGTAAACATTTAAATTAGAGCACAAGAAAGCCTTATAAACCAAATGGCAAAGCCCCCTCTGACAAGGACTTATAGGGCCCAACTCTAAGAAAAAGGGCAGGTCCCCGAGGCAGTTTTCTCTCTCACTGGCTGGATGAACTGCTGTGTCAGCAGCACCATGTATCATTAGCTGACCTGGAAAGGCTCCAGCTGCCTTCCCTTTACACCCTCTCTGTACCTCTCACTTTAAAAAAGCTTTCATCAACATCATCCCAAACATCTTTTGTTTTCCCAGCTGGAGAAGCCTTTCTTTCTGTTTGCATCCCATTTCTAGCTAACTAACTTCTTTTGCCCTTAAGAACTGCAGCTATGAATTAAAGCGAATCATCACCTGTAAACTCTAAAGTGAATCTGATTGCTTTGGGATTCCACATCCCATCTATCATCTTGGAGTTGCCATACTTAGTTACACTTTTCCTGTCCACTGTTGGTGGTCATTATCTTCCCCACTTTCCATCCTCCATGTTGGAGACAATATATGAAGATGCTTCCAGCCATATTTTCTTCTGAGATTTAGCTCCAATACAATATAATCCCCTCTTTGCTTGTTGGGTTTCTCAATTCCTCTATCAGGCTGGGGTGAGATACATATCTGGCCTATGGCTGGAGTTATTTACTACACAAATGATCTCTCATTCTTGGGTTTTCCCCAAATTCCCAGCAAATGGCTTTACAATAAATCTAGGAAGGGAAACAAGAAGGTTTTCTTGTTTTATTTTGTTTTAATGATTGACACTCATTCCTTGCTCACACAGAATTCTTGGCTTTTACTGTTTTCATTCATTTTAATTTTCATCATCTAAAGCTACATAGAACTTAAAAAATTATCTGTTCCTTCTCATGTTTCCAAGGAGGAGACTCTGCTTTGATTTTAAGCATTTGTGAAAACATAAAATTCTGCTATTTCACTCAGGAACACTGGTACTTCAGGAACACTTCCTTATATTTGTTATTTTGGATTATGGTAGAAATGGTGAATAAGTTATCATTTTCTGGGAGACATAACTTGCAGTAGTGAAAATATTTTCTAGATGAGCTGCTTCCAAGCCGGAGAGTTACTGAAATTCACCATAGCCCAGTCACTACAGCTAGGCTTTAATGTACCCCTTACTCTGCCTAGCACTTATTTCTTCTTTTTAAATTTGGAAAAATCTAATACCCAGATCACAAAAAGAAGGAACCCAGGGAATTGAGCACAGTTCAAGCTAGACACATGCAAAATTGTTAGTGCATAATTTGTTGTTGGAGAGATTTTAAATATCCATGTAATTGGGTCTTGAGTTAGATTATAGCGACCCTCCCTCTGCCCAGTCCATTAAAGCCTTTCTAGATTTTTATTTTCAAATAAATTTTCAAGGTGTCAACAGATCACTTTCAAAAGCTAAATTCATAGTGTCAGGCTAAAAGTAGTGACTTGATTATGTGAGGGAGACCTCCATTACTCTTCCAGGTAATTTCTGAGCAACAGTAAAGGAAGGGAAAAGGAGAAAAAATAAAAGAAAATTGATACCATTCTGCCTTGGAAGGCAGAACTTTTGTGCTAGTAAACTGAAAGAAAAACAGCCAACATGACAATGACAATGCCTCAAACCTTCAAGTACCTGAGCCTAGTTGACATGCAGTTTTCACAGAGATTAGTAAACTAAAGCCTAGAGAGGTGACATAATTAGACAAGACTATATAGCTCATAAGTGGTAAGACGCAAATTTCCCTTCTCTTAACAATGACTGATATACAGCCACTCATATTTTAACAACTAATGGCACTGGTTGCTAAAATATGGGAATTTTTTTTTTTTTTTGAGGGCAGTGTCACTGGCCCTCACATGTGGGATCCCAACCGGGGCTGCCGCGGCGGCCCAAGCCAGCCCTCAACCACCGCGCCACTCGGTCGGCCCGGGAATACTTTTATAGTTAGTAAATAGCTGTTTCCTTCAGCACCAGAGTACCCCTGCTGCCCTAATTCCTCCAGCCTTTGCCCTGGGACTAACCCTGTCAGCAAGCCTGCCTCATAATCCTTCAACTACAAATGCTAGCCCCAAACACAACAGGCAGCCTCCAGGACACAGCTGCTTGCTGCAGCTTTGTGGTGGCTGATTTTCAGATGATTCATCAATGCCTGTAGCATATCAGCTAAATATTTTAAACATCACTCTTGCTCTTAATTATGAAACATTTCTTTATCTGCTATTCTGGCATGTGACCACAGGAGGCTGGTGAGTTGAAGAATCTCAGGTCTTGGCATTCTTAACCTTTTGAAGAATCCAGATGTGTGAACTGCATTTATTTATTTATTTATTTATTTATTTATTTATTTATTTATTTATTTATTTATTACAGTTGATATTCAATATTATTTTATATTAGTTTCAGCTTTACAGCATAGTGGTTAGACATTTATATAACTTATTTATATAAGCATATTTATATAATTTCTTCAGTGACTCCCCCTCCTCCCGATTAGTCTAGGACCCACCTGGCATTATATATAGTTGTTGCAACATTATTGACTATATTCTCCATGCTGTACTTTGCATCCCCATGACTCTTTTTTTTAAACTTTATTATTATTATTATTATTATTAGTTACAGATGTAAAAAACAATGCAATAGTTATCTTTTTCACCCCTTACAAAGTGACTAACCCCTCTCCCCTTCCCTGTCCCCCCTCCCCTGATATCATAGATATCTATTACAATTCCATTGACTCCATCCCTACACTATATTCCACATCCCATAACAATATATGTATTAAATTATAGTTGACATATAATATTATTCAGCGGCAGCTTCAGATGTACAGTGCAGAGGTCAGGCCACTACACCATCCATGAAGTGGTCTCCCTGACAAGACATGAGTCCTTCTGATCCCCTAAGAAAAATATTTACAACCTTATTGATTATATTCCCTAAACTGTCTCTTCTGTCTCTGCAGTAGTATTGTACTTATCAGTTTGTGTTGCCTCGTCCCTTCGCCTTCTCCCTCATGCCCATCCCCATCCCATCTAGCCCTCATCAGTATTTTCTTTGTGTCTCTAAGACTATTTCTGTTTACAGTGCTCATTTATTCAGTTCTTTAGATTCCACATATAAGTGAGATCATATGGTATTTGTCTTTCTCTGACTGACTTATTTCACTTAGCATAATGTTCTATAGATCCATCCATATCACTGCAAATGGTACGATTTCTTTCTTCTTTATAGCTACGTAACACTCCATTGTGTAAATGTACCACAGTTTCTTAATCCAGTTGTCTTCTGATGGGCATTTCGATTGTTTCCAAGTCTTGCCTATTGTAAATAGCACTACAATGAACATAGGGGTGAATACATTTTTTTGAATTAGTGTCTTGGGTTTTTCAGGATAAATGCGTAGGAGTGGAATTACTTGGTCAAAAGATAGTTCCATTTTCATTGTTTTGAGATACCTCCATACTGATTTCCATAGTGGCTGCACCAATCTGCAATCCCACCAACAGTGCAACAGGGTTCCCTTTTCCCCACAGCCCTGCCAGCACTTGTTGTGTGATTTATTGATGATAGCCATTCTGACCAGAATGAGGTGGTATCTCATTGTGGTTTTTATTTGCACTTCCCTAATGACCAGTGAGATTGAACATTTTTTCATATGCCTGTTGGCCTTCTGTATGTCCTCTTTAGAGAAATGTCTCTTCATATCTTCTGCCCATTTTTAAATTGGGTTGTTTGTTTTTTTTGGTGTTGAGTTTCATGGGTGTTTTATAAATTTTGAATATTAACCCTTTGTCAGATATGTAGTTGGCAAATATAGTCTCCCATTCAGTAGGCTTCCATCTTGTTTCATTGATGGTTTCCTTTGTTGTGAAAAAACTTTTAAGTTTGATATAATCCCATATGTTCATTTTTTCTTTTTCTTTTTTTCCTTAGATTTTATTGGGGAATTGGGGGAGGGGAACAGCGTTGGGGAATCGGAGAAGGGGAACAGACAAGTGGTGCTGTCTTTTTGTTCTTCGATCTAGTTGCGGAGGACGTTGCTTCACTGGCCCATGTTGGTATCGTCATTGCGCTCTTCCAGGATGAGGCAGATCAGTCGCCAGCCTCTGGATGTCACTCACCGCGGTTATTGGCAGCTCACGCTGGCTGCTGGCCACTCACTGTAGCCTATGGCAGCCAACTGCAGCAGGGGCTGCAGCCTACACCGTCGCCCGGGCTCACGCAGCCCAGCTCCAGGTGGAGCTGTTGTTAGTTGTAGAGGGCAGTGTCACTGGCCCTCATATGTGGGATCCGAACTGGGGCTACTGGCATCCTCAAACCAGCTCTTAACCAATGCGCCACTTGGCAGGCCCCATTTTTTTCTTTGACTTCCCTTGCCCGTGGGGATGTATCAGTAAAAATATTGCTCAGGGTAATGTCTGCAAATTTACTCCCTATATTTTCTTCTAGGAGTTTTATGGTTTCAGGTCTTACATTTAAGTCTTTAATCCATTTTGAATTTGTCCTTATATGGTGTAAGGAGGTGGTCCAGTTTCATTTTTTTGCATGATGTCAGTCCAATTTTCCCAGCACCATTTATTAAATAGAATATCTTTACCCTAATGTAAATTCTTGCTTCCATTGTCATAGATTAACTGTCCATATATACATGGATTTATTTCTGGGGTCTCTGTTCTGTTCCACTGGTCTATGTGCCCATTTTTATGCCAGTACCATACTGTGTTGATTACTGTAGCCTTGTAGTATGTTTTGATGTCTGGTAGCATGATACCTCCGACTTTGTTCTTATTTCTCAGGATTGCCGAGGCTATTCGGGGTCATTTATGGTTCCATATAAATTTTAGGATTATATATTCTATTTCTGTGAAAAATGCCCTTGGTAGTTTGATAGGAATTGCATCGAACCTATATATTGCTTTAGACAGTATGGACATTTTAACTATATTAATTCTTCCTATCCATGAGCATGTAGGTGTTTCCATTTATTTGTATCTTCTTTTATTTCTCTCTTCAGTGTCTTATAATTTTCTGAGTACAGATCTTTACTTCTTTGGTTAAATTTATTCCTAGGTATTTTATAGTTCTTGAAGCAATTTTAAATGTGACAGTTTTCTTAATTTCTCCTTCTGTTAATTTATTATCGGTATATGCAAATGCAACTGATTTCTGAACATTGATTTTGTATGCTGCTACTTTACTGAATTCATCTATCAGTTCTAATAATTTTTTGATGGAGTCTTTGAGGTTCTCTCTATATAGTATCATGTCATCTGCATATAATGACAATTTTACTTCTTCCTTGCCAATTTGGATGCCTTTTATTTATTTTTGTTGTCTGATTGCTGTGGCTAGAACTTCCAGAGCTAGGTTGAATAAAAGAGGAGAAAGTGGACAGCCTTGTCTTGTTCCTGATCTTAAGGGGAATGAATGGTTTTAGCTTTTCCCCATTGAGTATGATGTTAGTTGTAGGTTTATCATATATGGCCTTTAATATATTGAGATATGATCCTGTATTCCCACTTTGCTAAGGGTTTTTAACATAAATGGCTGTTGGATTTTGTCAAATGCTTTTTATGCATCTATTGATATGACCATATGATTTTATTCTTCATTTTGTTGATGTGGTGTATCACATTAATTGATTCATGGATGTTGAACCAGCCTTGCCTATTAGGGATGAAACCCACTTGATCATGATGTATGATCTTCTTAATATATTGCTGAATTCTGTTTGCTATTATTTTTTTGAGAATTTCTGCATCTATGTTCATCAGTGATATTGGCCTATAGTTTTCCTTTTTTGTGCTGTCTTTATCTGGTTTTGGAATAAGGGTGATAGTGGCTTCATAAAAAGAGTTTGGGAGCCTTCCCTCCTTCTGGATTTTTTGGAATAGTTTGAGAAGAATAGGTGATAGTTCTTTGAAGGTTTGATAAAATTCACTTGTGAAGCCATCTGGTCCAGGGCTTTTGTTTGTTGGGAGCTTGTCGATTACTGATTCAATATCCTTGGTAGTAATCAGGCTATTTAGATTTTCCGTTTCTTCTCGAGTTAACTTTGAAAGGTTGTATGCTTCTAGAAAATTATCAATTTCTTTCAGATTGTCAAATTTGTTGGCATATAGTTGCTCATAGTAATTTCTTAAAATTTTTTGTATTTCTGTGATGTCTGTAGTCATTTCTCCTCTTTCATTCCTGATTTTACTAATTTGAGTCCTCTCTCTTTTTTTTTTTTTTTTTTTGATGAGCCTGGCTAGAGGTTTGTCAATTTTGTTCATCTTCTCAAAAAACCAGCTCTTGGTTTCCTTGATCTTTTGTATTGTTGTTCTGTTCTCTGTTTATTTCCACTCTAGTTTTTATTATCTCCTTACTTGTACTCCCCTTTGGCTTCTTTTGCTGTTCTTTTTCCAGTTCCCTGAGGTGTAAGGATAACCTGTTGTTTTGAGATTTTTCTTCCTTCTTTAGGTAGGCCTGCAGTGCTATGAACTTCTCTCTTAGGACTGCTTTCACTGCATCCCAGAGATTTTGGTCATGGTGTTTTCATTTTCGTTTGTCTCGAGGTATCTTTTGATTTCCTCCTTGATCTCATTTTTGACCCACTCGCTATTTAGTAGCATGCTATTTAGCTTCCATTTATTTGCCCATGACTCTTTTGCAACTACCAATTTGTATTTTTAAAAATTTATTTCAGGTGTACAAAACACCAGAGTGATCAGACATTTATATACTTAATAAAGTGATAACCCCAATAAATCTATTACCCATCTGACACTGTATGCAGTTATTACAATATTATAATATTTTGACTATATTTCCTATGCTATAGTTTATATCATTGTGACTATTTTTTAAATTATAGTTGACTTTCAATATTATTTTATATTAGTTTCAGGTGTACATCATAATGGTTAGACATTTATATAGCTTATGAAGTGATTCATCAGATAAATCTAGTACCCATCTGACACTATACATGGTTTTTACAATATTATTGACTATATTCCCCATACTGTACTTTGCATCCCCATGACTCTTTTGTAATTACCAATTTATACTTCTTAATCTCTTCACCTTTCTTACCCAACCCCCCAACCCCCCTCTCCTTTGACAACCATTAGTTTGCTCTCTGTATCTATGAGTCTATTTCTGTTTTGTTTGTTTCTTTATTTTATTTTTTAGATTTCACATATAAGTGAGATCATATGGAATTTGTCTTTCTCAGT
The DNA here is from genome assembly GCA_033961575.1 of Aselliscus stoliczkanus. Lineage (NCBI taxonomy): Eukaryota > Metazoa > Chordata > Mammalia > Chiroptera > Hipposideridae > Aselliscus > Aselliscus stoliczkanus. The sequence goes on from CM066731.1 coordinate 36,104,505, forward strand.
CTGATTTCTTTCACTTAGCATAATACCCTCCAGGTCCATCCATGTTGTCACAGGAAATCCAAAATACTAATTCTAAAAGATATATGCACCCCTATGTTCATTGCAGCACTATTTACAATAGCCAAGATATGGAAACAATCCAAGTGCCCATCAATAGATGATTGGATAAAGAAGATGTGGTACATATAATACAATAGAGTATTACTTGGCCATAAAAAAGAATGAAGTCTTGCCATTTGTGATAGTGTAAACTGCTTTTATACACTTTGGTTTTTATTTAGGAATTAGTACCTGTTATAGGCTGAATTTTGTGCCCCACTCCAGCCCCTAGAATTCATATGTTGAACTCCTAACCTTCAAATAGTCCAAATGTGATATATTTGTGATTAGAGTCTTTAAAGAGGTGATTAAGTTAAAACGAGTTCATTAGGGCAGTCCCTACACAATAAGACTGGTGTCCTTGTAAGAAAAGGAAATTTAGGCACAGGTATGTGCAAAGGAAAGGCCATGTAAAAACACATGGAGAAGACAGCCATCTACAATTCAAGGAAAGAGGCTACAGAAGGAACCAACCCTGCTGACACCTTGATCTCATACTTCTAGCCTTCTGTGAAGAAAAATTTCCTGTGAGAAAATAAGTGTCTGTTGTTGAAGCCACCCAGTCTGTGGTACTTTGTATTAGCAGTCCTAGCAAACTAATACCAGTAACTCTTCCTGACCTTGTCATTAATTCATGCCACTAATAGATACAATTTCTTTATAATACTAAGTTCCCTTGCCAGAAAACATTGTGATTAGGGTGATTACACATGCTAATTTGCCAGGATAATTCCAGTTTATGCCTGCTGTCTTGGCGTAATATTTATAGTGCCCCCTTTATCTCTCAAAAGGATCTCAGTTTTAACAATAAATTGTATGGTCACCCAAAATTTGTTCAACTCTTGGCTTCAGTATTTGCAATTTACTCTCACATTCTCATTCTTCCTTGTCAACTACTTGTCACTTCTTTCTTCAAATGCTGATAATTGCTATGCCTCCAGGGTACCCTTAAAGTAGTCCAGTTCATGACATGGTCCACCAGGCAATGGTGTTATTCAGTGGATATACACTGTGAGCAGTTTCTGAGGACAGTTGTACAGAATGAAGATCCATTCCTTCCCCTGAGGAGTGATGACTCAAGAAGAAACATATATAAATCAGAGTCAACCTATGTGGTCTTATTTCTGTCCTACGCAAACCATTATTTTATACTCTAGCTATTATTTTTGGGAAAATGTTCTTAACTGCTGTTTAATCTCCCATCCAGATTTACTGCAGTGAATTTAAGGCAGGCTTCAGAATATAATTCATGCACACTTCTATCCCATCCCATCTTGCAGCTTGCTGTAGCAATATAATGCTTTTTGGCAAGCTGATGGGAGATGGACAGAAGAGAAGCTCTGTTCTTTTATTTTATTTTTTTTGAGGGCAGTGTCACTGGCCCTCATATGTGGGACCCGAACTCGGGCTGCTGGCTTCCCAAGCCAGCACTTAACCACTGCACCACTTGGCTGGCCCCAATTTTTTTTTTTTTTAAGAGGGCAGTGTCACTGACCCTCATGTGGGATACAAAACGGGGCCACTGGCGTCCCAAGTCAGCTCTTAACCATTGTGCCACTCCGCCGTCCCAAGAAGCTCTGTTCTTAAGGAAAAAGCTAGTGATAAGTGAGTAGGTGGGAAGCTAGTTTATGGTACTACAAATGTGGCCTTTCCCAAACATCGCCATTGGATCATCACAATAAATACACTCTTTTCCTTGCCTTCCATACAAAATTAAAATAACAACAATAACAATAATAATAATTGTATTAGCCTCTGAAGAAGTCATTCATCTTCCAGGTCAAAACAAGCATCATATATAAAGCTTGAAGATTGTGACTGAATCAAGATGGACCAGAAGACAAGAGAACATAAAAGTCTTCCTTTTCTCCATGTTTTTTATTTCTACAGTAAAATAGCAGTGTAAGGTCCAGGGTGGTAGACTCCACAGGGTTTAGGAGGCTCTATTCTAAATCAAGTTGAAGATTTCTCAGTGGTAACATTTCTCTAGAGGAAAACCAGGTGGTGATCTTACCCAAGGCCTACTTGACTAATGAGGTTATAGCCCAGGACTGAGTCCCCTCAGCTCCATTTCTAAATAGCTTGTATGAACTTAGATACATGAACTAACCTTTTGGGCCCTCAGTTTCACTGTCAGTACAGTAGGCAGCATGGCATTCAATGGCCCATTTAACTGGGATGTGTGGGTGCAGTGCCAGTGCCAATGAGACTTGCTGTGCATATCCTCAGGCACTGGATAGCCATACAGATGTGCATTGATGATTCTCCTGGCTAGTTCTCCAACAATATTTCCTTCATCGGCCCACATGTGGATTTGGAAAACTGTTCTTTTGAAATAGGGATTGGTGTTTCCAGCCACTGGAGATAATTGTAATTGTGATGGGGGAATGAACAGAGCACAGGATGGTTTGCAGTCTTTATGCCCTGTATTTTGTCAAGACACATTCTGGCAAGCTTGCTTTTTGTAACGTCTCTGTTAGAAAATTGAAGAAACCTGTTTCTCGGTGCTCCAAATACATTTGAAAGGAAACACTATAATTGGACGTCATCACAGTCAATCATGTTGGGTGTAAAAGAGGGAGGCAGGCCATTAGAATGGGAGAAGGAATGAGGAATGACCACAGCATGTTTATGGACAAAGCTCTTTCTGTCTGTACAGTCTAAGTCTTAAAATGATGTGTGTGGCACCAGGGGAGCAGTTCTCAAATCAGAGTTCAGAGCTCAGAAACATTTCAGGGTACCATTGGAGGATTAAGAAACAACTACGAATACTTTATTATTCAATGTTACTGTGATTCTTTTAAAAAGGAAAAGAAAACAAATGGGGATGACTTGACTTAAAAATTCTTTAGATTTATATCTGTACTTAGCGCTCTATATCTTTTACTCACAGATTTATAAAACAAACAAACAAACAACATAACCCAAAATAAAAGAAAAAAAATCTACTTATAACTTTAAAGACATGGCAGGAAGAAAAGACTCTTCATCATTTTTTTCCCAAACATACCACTCTGTGATTATTAATTCAGACACCTAGAAATCCCACTTCCATAAAGGCCCATGAATTGGCTCTGTTGTAACCCCATTTGGCTTCAGAAAGAAGCATTCGTTTTCCTGAGGCATTTCATTTTATTTCTCAACCAATGAAAGGCTATACGTTGTAAGAGTTCTCAATCCACAAACCATAGGAATTTAGCATTAAGGACAAACATACCACAATTTCCCCACTCTTCATATCCTTGAGATAGCGTACTAGCTCTGCCCTCTCTGCTTTCACCTGGGTCTCTTGGGGTCCCTGTGGTTTCTATGACACTGGAAAGGTGGGAGAGGCATTCTTGTCTTCATCCTCACTGTGCTTGTTTTTTCTTTGACTTGTTTTGGGAATGGACTGGCAGGGTAACTGACACTGATAATAACTCCAATATGCTCATTCAAAATTGTATCCTGTCTGATTTTCACTGGTCTAGATGCCCCCTTGGTTCTCAATGACTGCTCTGGAACTGGATTGATTTGGTCCACTCCTAGCCTTGGGTTAGGGCCTTCTCCCCGGGGTAACCCTTGACACTAGATACCATGGGAGAAATGATGAAAGGCTCTGGGGCAATGGAATTAAGCCTTCTGGCCAATGAAGGGAGATGTGAACTGCCTCATACCCCTCAGGATAGAGTGATGGTGCCCTGAGAAGGGTATGATGATGGTGCAAGGAGATTGTTAAGAGGAAAATTCAGGGTGCTGGCACTTAAATCCCTTTAGGCCTTTCTTGGGAAACTCCACAGATTCCCAGTAAAAGCTAATCTTTAAAAAGCTGGGAATGGGCCGGCCAAGTGGTGCAGTGGTTAAGAGCTGGCTTGGGACGCCAGGAGCCCTGGTTCAGATTCCACATATGAGGGCCAGTGACACTGCCTTCTAAAAAAAAAAAAAAAAAAGCTGGGAAGAGGATGTAAAAAGCTTATGTCACTTCAATGCTGGAAGAGCAATGGCTTCGGATTTTAGGATACAGGGCAGGGTCTCTTGAATAGAGCAGAAGCAGCACTAGGAAAAGCAGCTATGGAAAATACAGGCAACTTTCAAGAAGCAGAAAAGCATGTTAGCCACCCAGTACCAAGGAAGGAAACAGGACTGAGTATTTTGGAATTCCAAATTGGAATCCTATTCTATTGTTATTGCCTCCAAAGTTGATTGGCAGAAAAATAAGGATCACACAAGAATAGAATTATTTGATTTAATATCTGAGAAAACACTTTGACATTCAGGTGTTATATTCATAAATGTGCATGTGTGTGTATCTGTTTACATATAGTATATGTATATACTACAGATATTCATATAAATGAATATATCAAACATTATTAATACAATTTATTTTGTAAAATTCCAAAGAAGAAAGATTTCAGTCCAAAACAGACCTACTTCAGGAAGTTTTCCTAGATTAATCTCATCCAATTTCCTACATGTAATGGAGATCGATTAGCTTATGGTTCACACTTTTATTCAACCCAAGACTTAATGGCAACTGACAATTTTGATTCTATTTATTACTTCTATATGAGGTCCCTCAGCAATACCACAGTCTCTGGTGTGTGATGAAAGGAATTACATACTGCCAGGCTGCTGTACAACTTGGCTTCACACTTTTAAGATGGTACCCCACCCTCCCATTAGTTTATGATATATCTTGCATACACTTTTTTTCCTTATCTCAATGGTTTCACTAATTCATTCCATATATATTTATTGAGCACCTACTAAAAGCCACACACTATATTTTGTAGTGGGTTTGTCATAAATACTGATGGACCCCATTATTCTCCTCTCCGTGTGCTCAATCCAACTCCATCTTAGCACCACCCCAAAAACCAACTCATCTTTTTTCTCCCAACTGTTTTTCATAGTTCATAAGTTCAATGAAGACCATGGATGGCTCAGGCAACACTGCATGCACCTAGGTAAGTCATGGATTATTGATGCATAGGTAAGTGCTGTTACATTATCCTCTGGACTTTGTGATAGTCTAAAGCATTTTCCTAAATTGAGAAAAATACTTTGTAAACTTTCACACATGTTGATTATAGTTATAGTGAACTAGATTGTAAAGTGCCTTGAGCATAGGTAAGTAAGGCATTCTTTAATTCCCCCAGCACCTAAGTACAGGGTTTTCAGTATTCAATATATGCTAGTTATTGCATGGATATAAAAAGAATGCACCTCATACATAATGTCTGTGAGCATGTGGTTAAAAGTCCCATTTGAACACAATGAGTTTTTTCCCTGAGAAGCCATGAAAACTTGCATTAGTACCATTCTGACTCAATTAGGAGCTCAAATTAAAAAGAGAAAAATGTGTTGGAGTTAATTACATTAATTCTTTCTGGTGCCTCACTTTAATTGCCAAATTCCATGAGATAAAGACATGATAGCAGAGTCTGTGAAAACTGGTACAATAACAGCATCATCATTGTATGTATTTTTTTCCCAAAGTGCCTTTTGATAGTATAGTGTTTTGTTTGTACAGTTCATGAAATCTCCTGCTCCAAGATCTCAAATTTTCCCATAATTCTTGGAATAAATGTATAATCTAGTTACTGCTATGCAATCCTGGGTCATTACGCTTCCATGATTTCATTTCTTTTTTTCATATAGAGTTTCCTAGAAACAGAGAATTAAAGTGGAAGCTGAGATGGTACATGTAGTTGGAGGCCTCAGAAATCTAGATGGAAATATAATTATTGATACTGCTGTATATTAGGGTTCTCCAGAGAAATAGAACTAACAGGATGTGTGTGTCTGTGTGTGTGTGTGTGTGTGTGTGTGTGTGTATAATTATGATTTATTATAAGCAATTGGCTCACATGATTGGAGACTGAAATGTCCAAGTACACAATGTGGGTCAGCAGCCTGGAGATCCAGAAGACCCAAAGGAGCAGATGAAGTCCCCCTAAGGCAGTCTGCTGGAGAATTCCCTCTTGCTAGGAGAGGCTGGACATTTTGTTCTATTGAGGCCTTCAAGTGATTGGATAAGGACCACGTACAGTTTGGAGGGCAACCTGCTCACTCAAAGCTCACCAATTTAAATGTTAACCTTGTCCAAAAATGCCTAACCAGGTGATAGATACAACTAACCATCACATACGACATGGTCCCAAACAATAAAAGAGCCCACTGAGAGAAGTCAGTGTCAGTTAAAAATGGCTCTGGTGACCAGTTGGCTTTGGTAAGCATCCAGGGTGAAGTGGGAGAGGAAAGCATGGAGACAGAGCAAATATGTGCAAGTGTGCACATGTTCAATACCACTGTGAGGTACTCAGCATTTTGGACACCCTCAGCTTCAAACCTGGGGCAGACCTGTAAACTAGTTACTGAGACCAAGCTCAAAAATCACAGTTTGTTCCTGAGTAAGAGAAATAGCCTGCATTCAGTTACTGCTCTTTTCTTGGATTCCCAAGGATTTGGTGAGGATGTTAGGCAGCGATCTCAGTGTAAGACTGCCTGGGTGAATTCTTGATGATGATCACCTCAGGTCACTTTTGCAGTAGCCCAAAGGAAATATTCAATTTAAGCAAATGTATCAGACATGGATTTCCCTTTATCAATCCATGCTGACTGCCCTTTAATGAATTAGAGAGAAATCCATTCCACATTGCCTGGATAAAGATGTAAGGCTGATGCATAAATCTTGACTTTAAGAAGAGGTAAATTCAAACCAGAGTTCAGAGCTTGTGCCTTTTGAGCCCATAGCAAGGATATTAGTGACTCACCATTATGTAATTATGTCTATTTATATCCCAAGACCCTACATTTCATTTCTTTGGCTCTCATGTTATCAACTCAAACACTCTGAGTTTGGAGAATTAGTGAAACCCACTGCCTCCCATCGCTGTCTTATTTAGAGTTCTTCATTGCATTTCTTTGTTGGACAGAAGTCTGTGGCTTCCTTTGTTCTTTTGTTTATTTGTGTTCATTTGGTAGAAGAATAACTCATTCATCCCTCACTGAGCCAGTCTGATTGAAAAAAGAAATTCAGAACTTGTTTTCAGTCTGTTCCTTTTAAAACTTCCCTTCATCCCAATTTTGCTCTCAAGAGATATGACCATTATGGAAATTAAATTATAATTAGGGTCAAGGACTTTGAAACAATGACCCCCAGATTGACCCCTCTGTCTGTACTCTTAAATGTCTCCCGTCGGTGCACCCAGTGTTGGGTTCTGGGCCATTTTAAACCTGTTTCCAGAATTGCCACCTGACACTTAACCGTCACACAATGCTTTGCCTTAGTAAATGCATCTGTTACATGGTACAGCACTAAATGCTTTCCTGAAACCCAGATAAATTATGTCTGCTGATTTGGTAATGTGGCCCAAGAATTCAATTTAGGTGAATTTATCAGACATGGCCTTCCCTTTATCAATCCATGCTGACTGACCTTTAATAAATTAGAGATAAATCCATTCCGTATTGGTGGATGTACAATCTGAGTGGAAGAGTAATCGGCACCGGATCTACAAACATGCCCTGCCTAATTTCCTGCCCTTAATGTGCTCCAGTCTGTGACAAGGCACAGGGAGGCTCATTTGAATTACTTCAGACTCCTGAAGAGTCAAGTGGGATGTGAAGTTGAAGGAAACGTGAGGTTCTTTATGCCAGAGAGGTGCAGGGAGGGGAGCATAGCTTAGTCATCTGGGTGGGCTTTACAAAGCGTGGGTGCTAGAAAATGTGGCTGTGTAGTTTAAAGGCAGTTCTTCCCCATCTCTGGGCCTCAGTTTCCTCAGCTGTAAAGTGAAGTTGATGGGAGAGGCAATCTCTAAGGTCCCTTTCAGCTCTAATAACTTTCAGCTACAGGGAAACAAAGCAGGGAACAATTACTTGTACTCCAAGGTCAAATGAGACTGGCATTAAAACTGGCCTGATGCTCAACCAGGATCCTGAATTCGGTCAAACTAATAGGGCTACAATGAAATTGATCCACTTTTGAAGACCAGAGGGATTCAGAAGCAAGCAATATGAGAGTTCTCTTTTATCTCAGAAGCCCTATTAGAAGAAGTAAATTTTGGAAAAGATGCCAGAGATGTTCTCTGTAATCCTTATCCCTTTAAGGATCCATTTGAATTTCAATGCACTTAAGATATTGACACCTGCTGAGTTAGAGAAAAACTTAACCCAACTTCTACTCAATTTTTGGCAATATGTTCAAAAAGAAAATGGTCCTGTGCTGGCATAACTTTTCAATGTTACAATAGTAAATCCTGAGCCATGCACAAATTCTGAGATTCACAATCCCATTCAGATTTCCTCGAGGATCTGAAAAGTCATACAATACAGGATTCTGTTGACCTTTGTGTAAGCCAGCATTTTGCATACTTATTTGATATTGAGACCCATTTTGTTTGATTTTGTGTGTGTGTTTTCCTAATGCAATGCCTATTCAAATCACTCAGAACTAATATTCCACAGAACGTATTTTGGAAAATGCCCATCTAAACTTTCCAGGGATCCTCCTGTCTGTTTACGTATTGTGGTCATTAAGGCAGTTTCCTCTCTTTCTTCATTTGGAAAAGTGTTCATCTCTGAAGTGATCTGCAAATTGTGCTCATCCTCAAGTCTTAAGAAAAGATGTTTTCCAACTTTGCTACACTTACTTTCTTGATGAGATCTATCAAACTTGCCAAATGTGAAAATCCCTGCTTAAACTACTTTGGAGTTGCCCCGAGAAAGTTTTACTATTTCAATGGATCAATTTAGCATGAAAATAAGCAGACAGGTAAGCATGTATTTATTTAAAAAGGCTCTTAAATAAAAAGTGTCCAATAACCCCAACTTCTTGAAGAAGGGGGTGGCAGAAACAGTCCTGTTTCAATTGACGACACGTAGACAAATCCTGGGTACATTGGGTTTTGAACTAGCTGAGCAGAAGTGTGGAGTGTGCCTTGGGGATGTCAGGCTGGGCACTGCACTAAGGCTCAGACACAAAACAGTGCACTGAGATGGTGAGAGTCTTCTATGCCGGCCCTGGCATCCACAAGGATTGCTAACAGACCACACTTCTCACTTCTTTTTCACACCTACCCCAGTTCCTAGCATGCTAACAGCATACTTTATTTCCAAGCTATTAAAAATTACATATTTCTTATATTGATTCTTGACATCTGGAAGCTGCCTTGTAATTTTTTTCTAGGTCTGGGGTTTCAAATTTACTGATTTGCTTTTTGACACTTTAATGATTCTTCAATCTCCTCCTTATTCCCTTCCCCACTGATTTGCCTTGTCTTCTGAATTTCTCAAAGCATCTGTGAGGACTCGAGATCAATTTTTCTTAATAAACATTTCTTTACATTCTTACAGGAAATTGCCAACCAGGTAGATGAGCATTGCAGTGTCTACACTTCTCTGATCTGCTTTGAACAACTGCTGTTCACACAAAAGCAACAGGCCTATGAACTCCCTCAGGACATAATTTGTGGGTGTGGCTCTCCCTCTCTTGTTCTCAGGTAATGCTTGGGCAATATTAAGAACCTAGCATTGAAATTCAAACAAGTCATAGGATAAAATGGTAAATTACAGAAAGGTATGAATGCAATAAATTTATTCTGAGCAACTTGGGAAAGACAGAATTGGGATTGATGTATGGCTAAGTGAACCTGGTTAAGGCAAACTGTGAGACAAGAGGACAGCGATCTCCATGAGGTCAGAGAATTTGGCCATTTGTTTAATGTGGTAGCCTCAGTGCCTGGCACAGCTCGAGGCTAATAGTAGGTACTGAATAAATATTCTGTAAGATGAGTATGGATTTTTTTCTTCCTCTTCATGATTCTGATCAACAATCAGAGATTGGGACAAATTTAGTAAGTAAAATCTAACAGCAAAGCTCTACTTTTGTCCCAAGGGACTTTTCCATTCTTAACACCATTTAGCAGTTTCCCTCTTTGGCCCAAGAAAATATTCTAGAAATGCTATCATAAAACCTCTCTTTAAGAATGCATAGTCTGAACATCCAACATATTTGAACCTTAGAGTTCATCGCATTCAGTGCTTTAATTTTGCAGTGCCACAGTGGCCCCTTGGAAGTGAAATGATCTTCCTGGGGGTGTCCTGGATTGCACAGAGTCCTGGGAGAGCTCCTATTCATGGAATGAACATTCATTGTGAACCTGCCTTGTACAAGTCCCAATTCTGGTCACAAGCAAATAGGGGGAAATATAACCATTACATTGCCTAAATTGCCTTATAAGCATTTATTCAACCAACTAGGTTAACCAAAATTTAACAGTTTGGGTTTTCTTTCCTAGTTACAGGAGTTAATATATTCTCTTTTCAAAATATCAAGAGAAGGGCAAAAAGAAAGTGCAAAGAGTGGTTCATTTGCCTCACTGAGAAGAAGTCTTCCATCGGACTACAATTTTCTTACAGTCACAGACTATTTTTAATGTGACTTGGTATTCCTAACACCTATTACAGTTCTTTGCACATAGAAGTGACTCAAGACATATAGAATGTGATGAATGTTGATTGGCAATATGGTGGATTTGTCCATTTGAACCAGGTTCTATAGATTGTTGCATCCAGGCTTCAACTTGGGCAAGTTTGTCTGGCAGGTCTACACCAACAAACCTCCTTGCAATTTATGTAGGTAAAGAGGTCCATAGGAAGGTGCCTTTATCCTGGAAAGAGGGATAGGAATACAGGGTAAATGGAAAACAGCATATTGGAAGTTTTCCTGATCAGCCTTATGGGTAAAGAGGATAGAGGCAAAAGTTGAATGAATTGCTTCCAGAAGTGACTCAGTGCATTGGTTTGGTTCCCCAGAAACTGACCCTGCGATTCAGGTGCAAGTAGTTTATTTAAGGTGTGAAATTAACACAAATTGAAGAGTAGGGTAGTGATATAAGGAAGGAAGTACAGCCAATAAAAAGTAGCATTAAGCTGACTACCACCGTAAATGGCTTGGATATCCTTCAGAGAAAGTTTGCGCACCAGTGTAAAACTCAAACCACAGGATCATTAATATGGAGGAGAAGGAGAAGTAAACCAAGCTGAGAGTCATTGGTTGAAGACTCTAGTGGTTGTTATCATATTTTGCCATGTATAACGTGTACTTTTTTGCCCAAATTTGTGAGGGAAAAATAAGGGTGCACATTATACATGGGTAGTACTAATTCTGTATCTATATAAATGTTTTAAATTCTTTTATTTATGCTTATGAGTTCAAAGTGTAACCCTAGAAATCAGTAACGATATCTGTATGCAAAATAATACTTTGGAATACTATACAAGGTTTTGTTGAACTTATGAGGAACTTGCAAAGACAAAGACTTCGTTCCTGGCCTTCCACGATGCATAAATACTGGAAATTTGTCACCAATACATAAAATTCCTTGAACCTTGTATAACTGTGCTTGTGTTTTGTAATTATGTGTTACATAACATTTCTTGTATCATAATATTTTGAAAAATAAATGCTAAAATTCCTTTATAATACAAAAAAACAAGTACCTAAATGTAAACAAATAAAAATTTGAATTAAAAATATTTAAACAGGGCTGGCCGAGTGGCGCGGTGGTTAAGCACTGGCTTGGGACGCCAGCGGCCCCGGTTCGGATCCCACATATGAGGGCCAGTGACACTGCCCTCTAAAAAAAAAAAAAAAAAAAAAAAATTAAACAAAAGATTTTTTTCCTGAAAGTTTGGACCAAAAGCACGGGTGTGCATCATACACTGGAGTGCATTACATATGGGAGTGCATTCTACATGACAAAATACAGTAATTCCCTGGCACCTCTGGCCCACTACACATGAGGGCAGAGTAGCCTTTTCCAGTTCTGAAAAAAATAAACCCCCTAGTCACAGAAGTGCAGATGTTGGTAACTGGAAGTTAGCTGAAACAGAGTGAGAGATCTGAGGGACACAGCAGGGACATTGATGGCACCTGTTACACTTAGTTTGGCATGAGGATGATAAACAGCTCTTCTGCAGAATATGACAAGAAGTGTGACAGGGTGTGGCAGAGGAATATGTAGCTCTGTTTCTCTGCCTCATAGCGGAAACTAGGGGAATGCATTGCCTTTTTAAAATGCTGAGGTTTAGGGCCAGCAGAGTGGCGCATTGGTTAAGAGCTGGCTTGGGACGCCAGCGGCCCCGGTTCGGATCCCACATATGAGGGCCAGTAACATTGCCTTCTAAAAAAGAATAAAATGAAATGAAATAAAATAAAATGCTGAGGTTTAAAGTTGGAGAGCTCTTGGGAGTTTTCACAGGGGTCCTGGTAATATTTATACTGATAAGGCTCCCTCTCTTGGATTATTTACACATATCTGTGTCAGTATCAACATCAGCAAGGGAATACTAGGGCAGAACACAAAAGGAAACTTTGTGACATCATGTCAGATACCGCTAGGAAGTCCCATATTTAATTGGGGATGTTTTTGAAATGGCTCTTATATTACATCAATGGGAGCACAAGCAGTGAAGTTATAGTTATTATTTAAGTGAATTTATTAGTACATAGGTTAGTAAAACCCAGGAAAATTCCAAATATGAGAGTAAATGGAGTAGAAGATGAGGAAATGAACATAATACCTTAGGGGGCTCCATATTCTCCATGTCTCTTCCTCCTACTGTTGACCAACATCAGGAACAGAACTAGGACTTGGAGAAGAAGGTTGTGGTAGATTGGCTCATTGGTCTACAACTCTTCACTCATCTTGGCATTAGAATTATATATCCCTGCCCTTTGCCATGTGACTTTCCTTCCTCCTTCTAAAAGAAGAGTATATTTCCCTGCTCCTTGACTTTGGGTTTGGTTATATGACTTTCTTTGGCCAATAGGATGTGAAAAGAAGCCATGAGAATAGAAGCTTGAAATGTGTTGAAGAAGCTCTCTGTACTTCTTCCCTTTGCCATGATGACAGGCCCCAGGTAGCTGCCTGTCTCACTGTGAAAAAGGACATGTAGGGCATACTTGCACCCAATCCAGGACCTGGAGCCAACCCAACAAACCTACACCCCAAAGCACAGCCACTCAACCAGTGGAGCTCAGATTAAATTAGCCAAAATGTAGTCCATCTACTGACCGATGAAGTCCTGAGATTTTTGAGATGCAATGTGTGTGTGAACAAGTTTTGAAAATGCCTGGAAAAAGGAAAATCCTGGACAGCATGGCTGTTCAGGGTAAGCAAACTTTACCACCCGAAATCTTTGACCACATGATTAGCAGAGGCTTTGTAAGGAAGCAAAAGCTGGAAAGAAGCTTAAATGAACTAGCAATATGGTTAGAGGTGGGCCAGAAATTTGAAAGGAAAGCAATGGGGCTTTGCAACACTTAAAGCAATCAAAATAAACAGCTGTGAAACCAGGAAAAGGCGATCCCCAGCACAGGGCTCCACTGCTGCGTTGCCTCAGCTTTGGTACGTTTAATCTATCGCATTAACACAGCTTTTAGAGTTACAGTTCTTCAAAAGGATTTGGACCCCATTTCTACTGCAGTTGCCAGGGCCTAAAACTGTCAATTAGAAAACTATTTATCCAAGTGAACCCCTCCACTGGCTGTCAGGTGAAAGTTATTACTCCAACCTTTAATTTGGCCCTTTCTTTACATGCGATCCAAACTCTCCAAATCTGCTTCACCATCCAAATCACATTCCCAGAGCATGCTGCAAAAAGGAATGCACATCAAAACAGTTTGCAACTATGCAAACCTTAATCCTTAAGCTTTGTTTCTGAGGTGTGACACAGAGGTTTGGTTTGGCATGGAGCTGGGCAAAGCTTTTCCATGACTGCTTTTCTTGACTTTTAAATATATATATATATATATATATATATATATATATATATATATATATATATATATACTCTTGATTGACTAAAATAGGTTGAAATGACCTTCCTACTAGTCTCCTAGTCACATTGCCTTCACGTTTCTTATGGAAGAATCATTTCTAAACATGGCCCCTGTCTACATGAAATGTGCCATCTCCAGGGAAAAGGAAATCTAACATTTTCTAAGTGCTTCTGCTAATGCTATCTTATCTAATCCCTACAGCCCCCCTGAGGTGAGGGCCCATCAATTCTACTTTGCTGAGGAAAAAACTGAGGCGAAAGAGGTGACATGACAGAACTGAGATTTGAACACAGCCTGTCTTATTTGAAAGCCAGCTGCCCCGCTCTTTACACAGTGCTGCTTGAAGAGAGGCAGATTCTATAGGAAAAGATCCTGAGGTCTGTCCCCACGCATTCTATAGTAGTCAGAGGCCCTTTACATCTACACCTATGTTTGGCCTGGCAAATTCAGCAGCGGTATTACATTTTTCACTGTCTGAAGATTGTCACAGTATTAAACTTTAGAGGCATCAATATATCGTGTTGTACCTGCTGACTTTACTTCTGCTCTTGGCTTCTTCATGTCAATTCTGCATAAAGCAACACAGCAGCCAGCAGGGTGTTTTTAACATGTAAATTATATCATCTCCCTGCTCCACCTCCCCACCCCCACACACTTAACATCTTTCAAGACATTCCCATCTCACTTAGGGTTAAATCCAAAGTGTAAGTCTTGGTTTACCCAGTTCTACACAATCCAGCCCTTGCCACCCCCTGATTTCATCTTACACCCAGAGCCCATCACTTATTCATCATGCACTGGTAACTCTATAGAAACTGTTCCTAGGACATGCCAACTTTTTTCTGGCTCAAGGTTTTACAGATGCTGTTCCCTCTGCCCAGACTATTCTTACCCAAGACCCTTGCTCAAGTGGGACTTTTCAGTTCATGTACTCTCTCATCCACCATCCTGGCTGATGTAGACTTTCCTGCTTGCTGCATCCAAGACCCTCTCGGGCTCATGATACACTTTAATTTCTTTCATAACTCCTATCATTCTCTGAATTCATCAGATTTATTAATTTATTTTTGTACTTTTATATCATCTATTGCTTCTTACCAGACTATGGGCTATTTGACAAAAGGTAGACGTTTGTTAAACTTGTTCATGATTGTATCCTTAGTGCACATGATAGTGCTTGGGGTATTCATGAAAATGTGTCAAATGAAGAGAAACGTTGAATAGACTTTGTACCTAGCTTATTCTGTTATTGTTTATTTTAATGTTAAAGCTTATCCAGCTACTCTTTCAGCTGGAAACATGATAATCATACTTTTTAAGCTATTAAGGAAAAATATGGTTAAATGTGAGATTCTGGAGCCACTATGTAGCTTCGTGTGGGCTCAAGCTTGTTGCTTTGTCCATCATATCCCTATGCCTAGCACAGTGCCTGTATATACACAGTGACAGAAAGAGGAAGAAGTTCAGGACAAATGGAGTCCCCAGTAATCCCTGCATATTAGCTAGAAATAGAATTTTTGAGGAAGGAATAAAGGGATTATATATAAAAGTGAATGCAAGAAATATCTCTTTTATCTTTCTTCCTCCTGTGCATTATTCTCTCTTTCATTTCACAATGAAGTTGTGGTAAGATGATACAGAGCAGGAAGGTAGTCTTAGCCTGCAAGTGCAAGTAAAGCCACAGTGGAACCCAAGAAAAGGAAACCCAGAGCAGACTTATTTATTCTGCCTCTCATCTGGGGTAAGAGCTGAAGAAGCAAGAGTCGTCTTTGAGAATCTCATTTAGTGAGAAACCAGACAGGCATGAGAATGAAACTTCCATCCAGTGTGAATTTACCTTTGAATATTCAGTTTCAGAAACCTGGCGGGGGAGTTGGAAATTATATGGGAATTTAGAGTTAGGATATTTTGACTATAGCTCTTTACCTTTGATCATTGACAACAATGGTACTTGGAAGCCATCAGTGTAAACTTTCTGAAATATTTTTTTCTCTCAGAGAATAGAACTGTTGGCATAAAACTTAGCATAGAATGAGAAATAAAGCCTGAGCAATATAAATGGGAAATTAGGTTAGTTAGTACCTTTTAATTTTAGAGAAAAGTTAGTTCCAAGGAGAGAATATTAAGTAAGTTTTCAGGATCTATTTTTTTTATTTTAAAGACATAACATTTATCAATATATATGCTGCCAATCAGAGAGCACCAAAATATACAAAGCAATTACTAACAGAACTAAAGAAAGAAACTGGCCAAAGCACAGTTATAGTAGGGGGTCTAAATACACAATTGACAGCTATGGATAGATCATCCAAACAGAAAATCAGTAAGGAAATATCAGCTCTAAATGACACATTAGATCAAATGGACATAATTGAAATTTATAGAGCACTTCATCCTAGAATACCAGACTATACATTCTTTTCTAGTGTACATGGAACATTCTCAAGGATAGAGTATATGTTGGAACATAAAACTAGCCTCAGCAAATTTAGGAATATTGAAATCATACCAAGCATATTCTCTGATCACAAGGCTTTGAAATTGGAGATCAACTGTGGAAAAAAAAGTAGGAAAAACCGCAAATACTCAGAGATTAAACAACATGCTATTAAAGAATGACTGGGTCAAAGAAGAAATAAAAGGAGGTATCAAAAGATACATAGACACAAGGGCTCCAGTCAAGATGGCACAGTAGGTAAAAACTGTGCTTACCTTCTCTCACGACCACATAAAAATTATAACTAAACTACAAAACAGCCATCACATCATTAGTATTTGCTAAAATCTTGCTGAACTGAAGCCTGACAACGAAGGACGTGAAGAAGTCACTTCAACACTG
Organism: Aselliscus stoliczkanus; assembly: GCA_033961575.1. Lineage (NCBI taxonomy): Eukaryota > Metazoa > Chordata > Mammalia > Chiroptera > Hipposideridae > Aselliscus > Aselliscus stoliczkanus. The sequence goes on from CM066731.1 coordinate 36,121,274, forward strand.
TTAGGAGGGGCAGAGACACAGAATGGGCTGGTCCCACACTCACGTGTGACAATTAAAAATTAGGAGAGAAATCTTGGCTGTGGATGTCCACCAGGAGGAAGGAGAGATCCCAGTCCCATCCCAGCCCAGGGTTCCAGTGCCAGGAAGAGAAGTCTCCATAATTTCTGGTTGTGAAAATCAGCAGATTGTGAGTGAGTGAGACAGAGGGTCGTTGGAGTCCCAGCTACTCCTCTTAAGGGGACCGTGCAAGGACTAATGTAACTACGGAATCACTGGTTCTGAGCTCTAGTGCAGGGGCAGCAGCTGGAAAGGTGGCAGGGACATACGGGGTGGGGAACGGGAGACTGAGCTGTCTGGCTTGGAATGGGGGCTGAAGGAACAGCTTTCTCCTGGATAGAGGAACTGGTGGAAGCCCATGTTTCTTTGTGAAACCTTCCCCTTCCTGGCATACAGACATAGGCAGCCACCATATCTGAGTTTCCTTCAAGCTGGCTAATACCATTTGTTCACCACCCCCTAGTGATTGGAGACCCTACCCTGCCCAACTTTTGGACACACCCAAGCCACTTCCAGTGGCTTTTTCATACATTTTGCCTGCCTTAGCTCATGTTGCAGGTTTTCCTGGGTCTCACATAGGTTCACGGAACCCAGACAAGTAGCATCTGGCTTAAGTGTGTCCTGAATCTCTGACTGAGCAGCCCTAAGCCTGGTACTAGCAGCAGCTGGCTTTGATTTGCAACTTGGCCTCTCAAGGCACTTCCAAGCACGGCATGGGCAGCACCCATCTGTAGATTTCTTGGTGTCTCCTGTCAGGTTGCCCAAGGTCGTGCATGGGCTGCAGCTGAACTTGACCTGCAGCAGATCCCCTCCAAGGTGATCCTGGGATTCGCACCCCTAGTGGCTAGTTTTGAAATAAGCTGGAGCATCACACAGCCACCTTCAAGAAAAACAAAATATACTCTAGGGGCAGGTTGGACAGGCACCAGAGCCCTACTGAGGCAGATCCTGGTCAGTAGGGTCAGCCCCTGCTGACAACTCCTCTACTGTAATCATGGCCAGTTCTCATAACCAGCAAACCCTAGGGCCAATCCCTCTCATTGATGTGCAAATAACAACCAAGGCTCAAATACATTAGGAGGGCCCACACAACCCACACAAGGGACACACCTCGAGTGTGTGACTTAAGTGGCCAGAAAGACTGCTCCACTGAGCCCCACAGAACACCCACTACATAAGGCCACTCTACTAAGACTGGAAGACATAGCAGCCCTATCTAGTACAAAGAAATGAATACAGACAGCAGCCAAAATGGGGAGACAAAGAGACATGTCCCAAATAAAAGAACAGAACAAAGCTCCAGAAAAAGAACTAAACAAAATGGAGACAAACAATCTACAAAACGCAGAGTTCCAAATGCTGCTTATAAGGATGCTCAATGATCTGAAGAACTTCAACAAAGAGATAGGAAACATAAAAATGGAAATTGAAAACATGAAAAAGAACTAGTCAGAAATAAAGAATACAATAATGGAAATGCATACTACATTAGAGGGAAACAACAGTAGATTAGATGATGGGGGCCGGCCTAGTGGCACATTTGTTGGGAGCTGGTTTTGGGATGCCAGCGGCCCCAGTTCGGATCCCGCATGTGAGGGCCAGTGACACTGCCCTTTGCAGCTAACAACAGCTCCACCTGGAGCTGGGCTGTGCAAGCCCTGGTGACGGTGTTGGCTGCAGCCCCTGCTGCAGTGGGCTGCCGTGGGCTAGAGTGAGTGGCTGGCAGCGAGCGTGAGCGGCTGGCAGCGAGCGTGAGCGGCTGGCAGCCAGCATGAGCTGCCAATAGCCACAGTGAGCGACCATCCAGAGGCCAGCGACTGAGCTGCCTCATCAGGGAGGAGCAGCGGTGACGATACCAACATGGACCAGTGGAGCGACATCCTCCACAACTAGACTGAAGAACAAGAGGATGGTGGCTTGTCTGTTCCCCTCCCCCAATTCCCCAGTAAAATGTTTAAAACAAAACAAAACAAAACAAAAAACCAGATAGATTAGATGAAGCAGTGGATCGAACCAGCAATGTAGAAGATAAGGTAGCAGAAAATACGCAATCAGAACAGCAAAAAGAAAAAAGAATCCAAAAAATTGAGAGTTTAAGGGGCCTCCAGGACAACATCAAGCAAAGCAACATTTGCATTATAAGGGTACCAGAAGGAGAAGAGAGAGAGAGCAAAGAATTGAAAACCTATTTGAAGAAATAATGATGGAAAACTTCCCTAACCTGGTGAAGGAGATAGATATAGAAGTCCAGGAACTATAGAGAGTCCCAAACAAGATGAACCCAGAAGCCAACATCAAGACACATCATAATTAAAATGCCAAAGGTTAAAGACAATGAGAGAACCTTAAAAGCAGCAAGAGAAAACCAGTTAGTTACCTACAAGGAAACAGCTGATTTCTCAACAGAAACTTTTCAGGCCAGAAGGGATTGGCACAAAATATTCAAAGTGATGACAAGCAAGGACCTACAACCAAGATTACCCTACCCAACAAAGCTGTCATTTAGAATTGAAGGACAGATAAAGAGCTTCCCAAACAAGATAAAGCTAAAGGAGTTCATCACCACCAGACCAGTATTATAAGAAATCATAGAGAGACTTCTTTAAGATGTAAAAATAAAAAGGAAATCTTGCCATCTGCAAGAGCATGGATGGTCCTAGAGGGTACTGTGCTGAGTGCAGTGAGTCAGACATCAAAAGACAAGTGTCATATGACTTCACTTATAAGTGGAATCTAAATAACAAAATAAACAAACAATGAAACAGAAATAAACTCATAGATACAGAGAACATTTGATGGTTGCCAATTGGGGGCGTTAAAAGGGGAAGGGATTAAGAAGTACAAATTAATTGTTACACAGTAGTCATGGAGATGTAGGACATAGTATAAGGAATATAGACAATAATATTGTAATAACTAGGTATGGTGTCAGATGGGTACCAGATCTATTGGGGTGACAGATGGAAGAGGGATTGGAGGCAAGGTGAAAAAGGTGAAGGGATTAAGAAATACAAATTGGTAGTTACAAAATAGTCATGGGGGATATAAAGTATAGGGAATAAAATCAATAATATGGTAATAACTATGTATAGTGCCAAGTACTAGTCAGGAGATCATTTCCTACATTATATAAATGTCTAACCACTATGCTATACATTTGAGACTACTATAAAACAATATTGAATGTCAACTCTAATTGAAAATTTTAGAAAGGGGGTAAAAGATCAATAATATTTTGATAACATGTTACAGTGTCAGATGGTTGCTGGACTTAACATGGTGATTACTTCTTTATCATAGGGAATATAATCAATAATGTGGTAATAACTCTTCATAGTGCTAGGTGGGTACTGCTGAATAGCTGTGATGTATATATGAAACTAATATAATATTATATGTTAGCTAAATTTTATAAAAATCTTAAAATAAAATAAAAACTAATGGTATAAAGCACATTGTTGGGGCAATTGGCACTATTTTAATAAGGTCTATATAGTTAATACTAGTTATATCAATGTTAAATTTCTGAATCTGTGTTGTATCAATGTCAAATTTCCTAATTTATTCTTGTACTGTTATTACATAGGAAAACGTCCCTAAGAGATACATGCAGATGTATTTAGGATTAAAATATCATGATGTCTGCAACTTACTCTCAAGTGGCTCAGCCATAGCAATAACAACAATAATAATAGTGCAACAGCCACGACAGTCACATGTGTGTGTGTGTACACAACAAAAAGATATATAGAGAAAAGAAGATGTAAAAAAGTTTAAGAACTGTTGAATTTTGATGACTTATATATATATATATAGGAAATCATAATGTTTTTGTAACTTTTCTATAAGTTGATTTTTTCAAAATAAAAAGGGTTTTAATTTAAAAAAGATACATAGATACATAGAAATGAGAATGAAGATACATCCTATCGAAATTATTGGGATGCAGTGAAAGCAGTAATAAGAGGGAAATTTATATCTTGAGATAGGCCTGTAATAGGCCTGTGTTAGGCCTATCTCAAGAAGCAGGAAAAATCCCAAATAAACAACCTAACATTACACCTTAAAGAACAAGAATAAGAAGAACAAATGAAACCCAAAGTCAGCAGAAGGGAGGAAACAATAAATTAGAGCAGAACTAAATGAAATAAAGAAAAAAAAAGCAATTAAAAAAATTAAGGCAACAAAGAGCTGGTTCTTTGAAAATATTAATAAAATTGACAAACCCTTGGGTAAGCTCACTTAAGTAAAAAGAGAAAATGCACAAATAAACAAAATCAGAAATGAAAGAGAAGTTACCATGGATACCACAGAAATACAAACATTCATACTAGAATACTATTATGAACATCTATATACTACCAAATTCAATACCCTAGAAGAATGGACAAGTTCTTAGAAACATATAGCTTCCTAGACTGAATCACAAAAAAACTGGAATATGTAAATAGACAATCAACAGTAAGGAAATTGAATCAATCATCCAAACCTCACTAAAAGCAAAAGTCCAGGACCAGGTTGCTTCACTAGTGAGTTCTATCAATCATTCAAAAAGAATTTAATGCCTGTCCTCCTCAAACTCATCCAAAAAAAATGGAGAGGCAATACTTCCTAACTCATTTTGTAAGGCCAGCATTACCCTACTACCAAAACCTGGTAAGGATAGCACAAAAAAAAGAAAACTACAGACCAATACCTCTGTTGAATACAGATGCAAAAGTCCTAAACAAAATTCTAGCAATATATTTAAAAGATTATACATCACTATAAAGTGGGGAGCATTTTAGGAGCACAAGTTTGGTCCAACATTAGTAAATCGATCAATGTGATACACTACATAAATAAAGTATAAAATTATATGATTATATCAATAGATGCAGAGAATGCATTTGACAAGATATAACATTGATTTATAATTAATACACTTAATAAAATGGGGATAAAAGGAAAATACCTCAGCATAATAAAGGCCATATACTATAAGCCCTCTGCTAATATCATATTTAATGGTGAAACACTGAAAGTTTTTCCTCTAAAGTCAGAAATAAGACAGGGATGCCCCCTATCACTATGGCTATTCAACATAGTATTGGAAGTCCTAACCAGAGCAATCAGGCAAGAGAAAGGAATAAAAGGCATCTGAATTGGGAATGAAGAAGTTAAGTTGTCACTTTTTATAGATGACATGATTCTTTATATAGAAAACCATAAGGACTCCACCAACAAACTACTAGAAACAATAAACCAATACAGTAAAGTTGCAGGACACAAAATCAACATACCAAAATCCATCGCATTCCTATATACTAACAATGAAATTTCAGAAAATGAAAGAAAAAAAATTCCTTTTGCAATTGCAACAAAAAGAATAAAATATCTAGAATAAACTTAACAAAGAATGTGAAGGACCTATACACTGAAAACTGTAAGACATTAGTGAAAGAAATTGAAGAAGACACAAAGAAATGGTAAGACATTCCATGTTCATGGAATGGAAGAACCAACATAGTTAAAATGGCTATATTTCCCAAAGTAATATACAGATTTAATGCAATCACCATCAAAATCCCAATGGTATTTCTTAAGTAAATAGAACAAAAAATCATCAGATTTGTATGAAATCACAAAAGCAATTCTAAGCCAAAGCAATCCTAAGAAAAACGAGTAATGATGAAGGTATTACACTCCCTGATTTTAACTTGTACTACAAAGCAACAATAATCAAAACAGCATGGTATTGGCAGAAAAACAGACACACAGACCAATGGAACAGAATTGAAAACCCAGAAATAAACTCACATAAACATGTGTAGGTAATTTTTGACAAAGAAACCAGAAACAAAAAATGGCAAAAAGAAACCCTATTTTATAGATGGTGCTGGAAAAATTGGAAAGCCATGTGCAAAAAAAGATGAAATTAGACTGCTACCTGTCACCATATACCAAAATTAACTCAAAATGGATCAAAGACCTAAACATAAGACCTGAAACAATAAACTTCATAGAAAAAAGCAGAAGTACTAAACTTATGGATCTTGGGTTCAAAGAAGATTTTATGAATTTGACCTCAAAGGTAAGGGAAGTAAAAGCAAAAATAAATGAAAGGGACCATATCAAACTAAAAAACTTCTGCAAAACAAAATAAACCATCAACAAAACAAAGAGGCTACCAACCGAATGCGAGTAGGTGTCTGCAAACAATGCATCCAATAAGGGCTGATATCCAGAATACATAAAGAACTCAAACAACTCAACAACAACAACAAAAAAACAAGCAACCAAATTCAAAAATGGGCAGAAGAGCTGAACAGACACTTCTTCCAAGAAGACATACAAACGGGCAACAGATACATAAAAAAATGCTCAAGTTCACTACCATTAGGGAAATGCAAATCAAAACCACAATGAGATACAACTTCACATCTGTTAGAATGGCTATTATGAACAAGACAGGTGTTGAAGAGGCTGTGGAGAAAAAGGAACACTCATACATTGCTGGTGGGAATGGAAATTGGTGCAACCACTGTGGAAAACAGTATGTAGTTTTCTAAAAAAATTAAGAATAAAATTACCGTATGACCCAGCAATCCTCTCCTGGGAATCTACCCAAATACATGAAAACATTTATGTGTAAAGATATATGTTCTTATGTTCATTGCAGCATTATTCACAATAGCTAAGACATGAAACAAGCAAAGTGTCCTTTGATAGATGATTGGATAAAGAAGATGTGATATATATATACACATATATATAATGGAATATTACTCGGCCATAAGGAAAGATGAAATACTGCCATTTGTGACAACATAGATGGATCTTGAGATTATTATGCTAAGTGAAATAAGTCATATAGAAAATGCTGAGAGCCCTATAACTTCACTCATATATGGGACATAAAACTGAAAGCAAAAAATGAACAAGATGAACAGACAAACAAACAAAAAACATACAGACCCAGACAACAGTTTAATGGTTACCAGAGGGTAAGGGTAAGGGGATGGTAGAAGAGGGTAAAGGGGGTCAAATACATGGTGATGGAAGGAGAACTGACTCCAGATGGTGAACACACAGTGCAATATATAGATAATGTATTATGGAAATGTACACTTGAAACCTATATAGATTTACTAACCAATGTCACCCCAATAAATTCAATGAAGATTAAAAAATAAAGAAAATCAGATCAAAACTTATGAGTAGATATGTAAAAAAATGCAGGAATAAATGCTTTATTTTTCAAATTTTTCTACTGTCAAAGAAACCATGTTCCTAATAAGTCCAGTGCCTATCTAGAACCCAACATAATCTTTACATTTTTTTTCTTAAAGATTTTATTGGGGAATTGGGAGAGGGGAACAGCATTGGGGAATTGGGGAAGGCGAACAGACAAGTTGCTGTTCTTCAGTCTAGTTGCGGAGGATGTTGCTTCACTGGCCCATGTTGGAATCGTCATTGCGCTCTTCCTGGATGAGGCACATCGGTCGCTGGCCTCTGGATGGTCGCTCACCGTGGTTATTGGCAGCTCGCGCTGGCTGCCAGCCGGTCACGCTGGCTGCCGGCCACTCACTGTAGCCTATGGCAGCCAACTGCAGCAGGGGCTGCAGCCCACACCATCACCGGGGCTCGCACAGCCCAGCTCCAGGTGGAGCCGCTGTTAGCTGTAGAGGGCAGTGTCACTGGCCCTCACATGTGGGATCCGAACCAGGGCCGCTGGCATCCAAAACCAGCTCTTAACCAATGCACCACTTGGTTGGCCCTACATTGTTTTATTATATTCCCCAAACTGTAGTTCATATACCCTTGGCTATATTGTCACTACTAATTTGTACTTTCTAATCCCTTTATCTTCATTAGGGAGACCACTTCATAAACTGTGTAGATACCTGACTACTGTGCTATAGACCTGAGTCTGAAGTTGAATAATATTAAAGTTAACTATAATTTAATTATCTATATATGTATATATTCATGGGATGTGGAGTACAGCATAGGGAATATACAAGGTCAGACAATTAAGTTCATGAACTCACCCTAGAAAAAGGGTTACATACCTCATTGCTGAATATCATTATAGTTGCCTTTGAAGTACTCTCCTTGGGAAGCTATGTACTGATGCTAGTCTACCCTTCAAAGCAATTTTGGATCTCTTTTTCTGGAACAGTCATCAGAGCTGTCATTATATTACCCTTGATGTCCTGAGTGTCATCAAAATGTCTTCCTTTTAATATTTCCTTTATCTTTGGATAAAGAAAGAAATCATTGGGGAACAGATCAGGTGAGTAGGGAGGGTGTCCCAATACAGTTATTTGTTTACTGGCTAAAAACTCCCTCACAGACAGTGCCGTGTGAGCTGGTGCATTGTCATGATGCAAGAACCAAGAATTGTTGGTGAAAAGTTCAGGTTGTCTAACTTTTTCACGCAGCCTTTTCAGCACTTTCAAACAGTAAACTTGGTAACCATTTGTCCAGTTGGTACAAATTCATAATGAATAACCGCTCTGAGATCAAAAAAGGTGAGCAACGTTGTTGAATCAAGTTCATGAACTTAATTGTCAGACCTCATAGTCAATGGAATTGTAACAGCTATATATAATGTCAGAGGGGTAGTAGATGGGAGGTGGTGGTTATCACTTTGTGAGGGGTGTAAATGTGTATTATGTTGATTTGTACACCTGAAACTAACAAAAATCAAGTATGTTCTTGTGAAGGGGAAGCTGTAAATGGATTTTGACTGAATAATAAAATTTTCAAAGCCCATGTGAATAATGTTAGTTTTAGGATGAGTATCTCCTTATAAATACAACATTCATTTTCTTGTATCTTTATTTATGAGTAGATCAAATAGACTTATATTAATAATGTTTTTTATTTAATATAATAGGTATAACTGAGTGAACAATTTCAACACATAAAACAGAGTGATTATTAATTTAGAAGGTATAGAAGATAAAACATATGAAAAACCAAAGATAACTAAGTAAATCAGTCATTAAAAAGATATAGTGTTAGCAAAATATGCCAGTTTTTTCTGGGATATTAAAATGGATTCTTTTCACTATTATAATGGCTTTCTCTACTAGTCCCGTATTACCTGTGTATATTGAAACTGAAACATATTATAATTCTTTACTTTTTTTATGGTTTAGGTTGCTAGACATTTGAGAATGAATCTTCCAAGTGTCCATGTTGATCCAACTGAAGTAGTGTAAGAAGTGGAATAAGGAGAGATTTTCTATTCCTGGACGTGATGGTAAAAATTGGACCAGTCATATGTGAAAATCAAAATGAATGGGAGGTATATTTCCACCGGTGGATAATCTCTTCTGTATGACATCTTTGTTGTTGATAAATTATCTTGACTATTTATACTATAATGTAATTTATTAGTTGAACATAATATTGGCAGCAAGACCTAGAATTATATCCTAGCCTTAAGTCTTGACCCATTAACTCTTGTTGGTGTAGGCTAGATAAGCTATGGATGCTTTGGTAACAAAATATTATGTTGTTTTAAAAACTGACATTTATGATATAGATAGATAGATAGATAGATAGATAGATATAGATATAGATATATTAGCATTATAATTACATACAATTAGAAGGAAAAAAACCTGACACTAGAATTAGGCTGAGTATAATTTAATGTTTACTCTAGGAATAAGTAGATACTTTTTAAAATCTTGGCGCATTTAGGGGTTCTTAGTATATTGAGAAACTTTGTGGGAAAAAAGTTCTGTTTTTTGGAAAGTTCTATTATGTGGAGCCTGCAGGGGCCTGACAACAGTATATCACCCCTCTGTGGAATATTTGTTTAGCGTAAAACTAACGCTGTGTTCATTCCAATTTCATGCAACTAATCTGTCTTCCTTGAGGTGAACTTCATAAATATTTAGAATTTGTTCCTATCTTTAAGGTACTGAAGATCAAAAAACAAAATAAGACTTGAACAGAAGTGGAGTTCTTGAATAGTGCCCTTTGGGGGACAGTACAATATAGAGAAATATCTGTTTTTGAATCAAGTAGCACTAGAAGACTCCCAGATCCACTTCTTACCACCTATGCAACAGAAGCACGTTACCAGCCTCTCTGCATCTGTTTCCTTAACTATAAAACTGTGGACATAATATCTTGCAGAGCTCTTATTGAAATTAAAAATAATGCTATTTGCAAAAAGCCCTGTGTTCTCTTCTGCACTTGTGGAAAATATGTACTTTTTGTTTCTTTGGGCTTTGTGGCAACCATTTAACTCTGCCATTGCAGTGTAAAAGCAGCCATAGACCATAAATACATAAATTAGCGAATATGGCTGTGGCCTAATACAACTTTTTGAACAGTAAAATTTGAATTTCACATAGTGCTCACATGTCATAAAATGGGTTTTCTTATTTATTTTTTCAACCATGTAGAAGTATAAAAACTATCTTAGCTTATAGGGTACAGAAAAATAGGTGGATGCCCAACAGCAACAAAAAAACTCCAGAACTAGATGGCTTCACGGATGAATTCTACCAATAATTTAAAGAATTATCAGCAGTCTTTCTCAAACTTCTCAAAAATATAGAATAGTAGGGAACACTTTCTAACTCATTCTATGAGGTCAGAATTATCCTGATACCAAAGTTCAACAAAGACATCACAAGAAAAACCATCTCAAGGAAAAGATTACATGTTAAAAAACTAAAAACAAGTGGAGGGCTAAATTTAGCCCATGGGTCATAGTTTGCCTACCTCCCCGCCAGATGATATAGAAGATGTAAAGGAAATGGGATGTCTCATTCTTGTGCTCTAGGACTTTTTAGCTTTACAGGATGTCTAGTATCATAAAAGTAGTTGAATAACCATAAAACAACATACAAATGAATAGAACTTAAAACAATGCAAATGGGGCAGAGAAATATTGAAAGTGCAGGACATGAAAAGGTTATGAAGATATGATTGACCCTTGAAGACTGGACGAGACAGATTAATTGATTCCTTCATTTAATAATTTTTGTGTTTGTTTATGGGATTAAGCTTTGAGTTTGGGCATCAAATACAGACAGATTGAAAATGGTAAAGCAAAGAAACATTTTATGGCATACAAAAAATATGGAGGTAAGAATGAAAACTTGCATGAGGAGAATAGGGATAAAGGAGATGAGAGGGCAGGAGGGAGGAAGAGAGAAAGAGGAAGAGAGAAAGAGAGCTGTGAGGAGATAAATAATAGCTCAGTTGGAGTAAATTGTTAATGAAAGGTTTTGAAGGTCAGTGGAGCATTGTTAGCCCTGGATTAAAAAGTAGATGACAATTTGCATGTTCTTTTGACTTCAAGTTGCATATATTCCCATTTAATCCTATCTTGTTTTTATTTCTTAGATATTTATTATTTATACCTCTCCTACTACCAAAACAAAACACAATGGATGTGACAGGGCTTCTTGTACATTCTTGGGGGATTACTCTGAGCTGGTCTCTAAATTCAGATACCTGTCTAGCCAATTGACCCACTATCTCTTGCAAAAGGATTTAGATTAATTGCAAAAATTATTTGGGGTGTGCTAAAATGAACACATTCTTTTAAATTGGCTAGATGACTTTTTTCCTAATTTATATATTATCAATACACCAGGAATACCACATTTACAATTCTAAATATTCCTATAAATCACAAATAAGAACATCTAATCTGACCCTGGGGTGCTCTACTTCTGCCTTCTTTCCAGCTAGAATAAAAACTATCCTTGCAGTTGCTGTTTTGAGCCTGATTTTTATCTAATACGGTACTTTACCCTTAGTCCAAGATCTGAGCTAACGATCTCTGAGATGTTACCAAAACCTTTGTGGAATTCCAAGTATATAATGTCAGTCTTTCCATGGTCACTATGGAAACTACATTTTAGAAAAATCCAGTCACTTATTTCAGTATGACCTATCCCTTATAAAACTAAATTGGCCATTTGTAATAAACTTACGCTTTTAAAATTGTTCCCTTACTAAATTGTTGATAATTGTATTAATTAATATTCTTACCATGACCAATAGTACAATTAATATGAAACTAAGGCAGAATATCAAGACAGCTCTAGTGTAGTGTGAAAACCACTGGACTTGAAACTGGGACACCTGGAATTGAAACAGATTCTGCCATTTACTCTCTGACCTTGTTCAAGTCCTATTACCTTCTGAGCCTCAGTTTCCTCAAATGTAATATGGGTGTAGTAACACCTACCTTAACAAGGTCCTTGTTAAGATTTGATGAAATGAGAAATAATCAGCCCATGGAGGTCACAAAACACATATTTATTATTTGTAATTATGTCTCCACTAATTTTCTGCTACTGTGAATGATTCACAGTAAGGCAGGATACAGTTAACACAGGTAAAGAAAAATCAGTAAACAACTTCTTAAAACTCAATTTAACCACAACTTTTGAATTCTTTCTCTCACCAAACATTTATCAAAGCTTGTCTAGCCAATCTTAAATTGCTATAATACAAGCAAAAATTTAATTTTCCTTTCTGTTCTCTTAGCAAGTTCCTCTTTGGAATTGATATTGACCAGAAGATATAGAGAAAATTCAAAAACTGGATTTCAGTTCTAGATATTTGAAAATTAAATGGATTTGGTTTTCTATTTTCACTTATTCACTAAAAGTCTAGGAAAAAAATACAAGTAAGCATTTGGAGCAATTTATGGTAGTATAGTTATAATACAAATAGGCCTAAGAGTGGGAGGGAATGCCCTTTGGAGAAATCAGTTTAGCTCACTGGGTCATCTGGCTTCCTCTTGGCAAATATTCACCCCTCAAAATCCTTATCAGATTATTGATATAGTATTTTAAGATTCTGTTTAACTAGGATGATCCCAAATTCTGGGAGATTAGAGTTCTGAATTACAAGGTTTGTTTTTCTTCAATTTATAGGATATCTCTACTACTTTGTATAAAGCTGAGATTGATTTACTTATTTATTTCCTAACAACTGCCACCAATCAACATCTTAGTCTAACAAACTTTTGTATTATTTCAGTAGATAAAGCAGCTTTTTCTGGCATTGAGGTTTAGATCCACCCATTGCCAGAAATCTCAGTATTCCCCCTGGTCTGACTGCAAGTTAGACATTTGGGTACCACAGTTAGCCCCAACAACTCAGTCCTAAGCAACTCCTCCAGGCATTAGTGGTCACTTAGGAGACTTGCTGACCTTCATCTGGAGGCTCCATGGCATTCCAGAGTGCACAGACCTCTTTGTATATTATCATGGGCCCTAAAAAAACTGCAGTCCCAAATCCTCTATGCTCCCAACTCTGGTGACTACAGGTAAATATTTAACAATTTGCTCTCCAGAGGAAAAAAAAGCCATGCTCTGTAGTTGATGCCAATCCCCATAGTGTAAATACTCCTGCTATCACCCAGAAGTCACTGTAAGTGGATTTAGGAAGAGATGAATAACTCAGTAAGTTGTAGCAGGGGTGTTGGGGGGAAGTATGTTGATAATTTTATAATAACCACTTGCATTTAAATGCAGTTCTCATCTGGAAAGACTGTAAGTTATGTATCAAACACAATAGGTGTAAATGGGATTGTGTCATTTAGCTATTGTCAATCCTTCAATGGCTCCCCTTTCCCATAGGAAACATTTTACAGCAGATGAGTGATTTTTGGTACATGTACATCCCCTATCACCTTTACCCCCTTTCCAGCCCCATCTTTCATTGTTCTTCCAGCCTCAATCTGTGCTAAAAAGTATACAGACATATTCACAATATCTAAATGCTCCATGTATTTTCATAACTCACTCCCCAGGTAAAGACCAATCATAAATTCAGATCATCACCCAAAATCAACAAATGCTCCCAGGCCATCAAAGCAATGTTCCCTGCTCTTTTGAATTTTAGTTCATCTAGTCCTTGTTATTTTCATTGCTCCCTAAAACTTTTAAAAAGATGCTTTTAAAAATGTATCTGGCTTTTTCAGATTGTTGAAGTTGCTGTTAATCTATTGTATGCTTTCTGAAAGGAGAAGCAAGAAAAGACATTTAGGGTTAAAAATATTATGGACATAATCTCAAAGTAAAGATAGTCTTTCCAAAGAAAAGGGAAATTGATTCTTTACACTGCTATGTACATTGTGTTATCTTTATCTCATTTTAATTTGTATAGGTCAAAAGTTTATCACCAATCATAGGTCCTTGTTTTTGTGTTTAATTGTTCTAATCAAAGCTAAAAACTCCTTGACAACAAGAAGGTGGGTTTGCAACATGGCAAAAGCTCACAAATATTTGTGAAGTGGATGTATAGATGAATAGTTATAAATAAGGTGCCACAAAAATATATGAAGTCCCAGTTTTGAAGTTCGGTTATTCACTAGACAAAGAGGTATTATAAATTTTGGAAATTGCCCATGAAAGGTCAGGGAGTCATGAAAATATATGAGAGTGAATCTTTGCTGGGGAAAAGACAAACCAACAAAGATTTTAGTGGTCTTACAAGATTATAATAAAAAAATGAAAATTAAGAACCTCGAACACATGGTACTTTTCCTTACAGAATATTTGCTGCTTTCTGGGACTGCACAAAATGCAGCTGTATCAATCCTATATCAATCAAAGTTCCAGAGAAATAAATAGAACCAATAGGATTTCTATACATATGTGTATTTTTATATCTATCTGTCTATCTATCTATCTATCTATCTATCTATCTATCTATCTATCTAGGTATGTATAGATATGCATATATAGAGAGAATTAAATTATAAAAAGTAATTAATTGGCATTTAAAGGTGCACTTTTCTTTTTTTTTTTTTTTTTTAGCTGAGCCATCCTGCCACCTGTTGGCAGTTCAGCAGCAGCTCAGCTCAGGCTGGGAATCGAACCTACAACCCTGTTGCTCAGAGCTCGCACTCTTGAGTGAGCTCTTAACCAACTGAGCCACTCAGCCAGCACTAAAGGGACATTTTCTAATAAAAAAAAAGAGCTCAATCCGTTTCAAAGATATCATATTCCTAAATATGATTGTACCCTATAAATCTTCAAAACACTTTTTTAAAAATTGGCAAAAGTAATGTTAAGTAGAAGTTAGAAAATGTAGGAGGAAGAGGAGTGAGAAGGGGGTCCATAGTGCGTACAGAAAAAGCTCATACCTAGCTTTGATTAACTGCCTTCAGCCACTTACCTGTTTTTACAACAACAGATGAGGACAGGTGGTCTGGAGCAAGATAAGATCTGAATCAGCAGACCTCCACCCATCTTAGGGGTTTACTTCCTCCCATGGAAGAGCATGCATCATTTTTCCAGACAAAACAATATGTGACTCCCTCACTCCCTCACCATGCAAACTTGGACAAGGACTCTCTCTCTATTCTGTCTCTCACTTTCCCTTTCTCTCTCTCTTCCCCACTCTCCCACCTCCTTTGGCTAGACCTGCTCTCTTCCCATTAGAGAATGTATCACTAATAAATCCTGCTTGCACACTAATCAGCTTGCTGACCTTTGATTCTTCACTGCATCAACAAGAGGAACTGAGACCCCCTATAACAGTAACATGAAAAATCTGAAAAGAAAATGTTACAACAATAAACAAACATAAACTTAAAAAAAAGTAACATAAAGAGTAGATAAATTATAATCATAGCGGTAGATTTTAGTATATTTAAGTCACTAGCTGATAGAGCAAGCCACCAGAAAGATAGAATAGAAAACTCAGAATGATATGAAAAAATCTGAACACACTTAGCAAACTTGGACAAATTTAAATATTGCACCCCAAAATAACATTCTTTTCAGTTGCACATAAAATACCAAAATTAACTGTATGTTAAGTCGTTAATTAAGTCCAAATACATTTTAAAGGATTGAAATTATATAGACTATGTCTCTGACCACAGTGGAATCAAGAAAAAAATCAGTAACAGAAAGATGAATAGAAATATTTTAACTACCTGGAAATTTAAAAAAAAAAAATTATAAACATCCTATGTATTGAGGAAGAAATCAAGCTGTTAATTAAAACATTGTGAACTGAATGATGATAAAGAGATGACGTATCAAAACTTGTGGCATGCAGCTAAAGTACTACTTAGAGGGAGGATAATTGATACCCCTAAATGGAGAAAATGAAGAAAGTCAAGAGAGTAATGATTTATACTTTCATCTCAAGCAACGAGTAATAAATAAAGAGCCCATCAAATCAAACTTAAGATTAAAGAGAAATAGATAATTAAAAAGAAAGGAACAAATTCATGAAATTTTTTAAAAATTCACAAACATAATAGAAAATGAGCAAAACCAAAAGTTAGTTCCTTGAAATGATTTATAAAATTGATAAATATGTAGCAAAACTTATCAGGAAATAAAAAATATACAATATCAGCATTAAAAAGGAGAACATTACTACAGGTCCTATAGATATCAAGTGATAGTTATGAGGCTATTACAATAAACTTTGCCAACATGTTTGGTAATTTGGATAAAGCGCACAAATTCCTCAAGTAAATATTACTTATTACAGCTAACTATAGAATTAAAGAAACTCTGAATAGTGTAAGCTAAGATCTATCTAAAAAATAAAATTTGTTGTTAAAATTACAGATCAACTCATAAACATGAATGCATAAACTTTTAAGTCAGAAAATTGAAACCAGTGATATATAGAAAGAATAATATGACATGGCCAATAGATTTCATTATAGTTTCAGAAGGTTATTTTATTGTTAGAAAAATCAACTAATGTAATTCACTACATTAATAGATAAAAGCAGTTCACCTCAATAGAATAAAACAAAGCATTTGGCAAAATTCAACATCTATTCATGATGACAATTCATAGCAAACTAGAAATAGAAATAGAAGGGAATTTCCTTAATTTTTTATATAAATTATACAATATATCATATTCAATGGTGAAATTCTAAAGACTTCTTTCTTGAGATCAGGAATGTATATGGCATGATTCAATTTATAGAAACCACAAAACAAGTGAAGTTAATTTATCTGTGTTAGAATCCAGGATAGCGGTTACCCTCTGCAAGAAGGTAATATCTAGTTCTTGATCTGGTGTGGTTATATTTACTTTTTGAAATTTATTGATCTGCTAACTTATATGTGTTATTTTCTGTAAGTTTATTAGATATCAAAAAGTTAAAAATATTCAGATCGAGGGCCGGCTGAATGGCTCAGTTGGTTAAGAGCTCGCTCAACAGTGCGAGCTGAGCTCTGAGCAACGGCGGTTTGATGCCAGCCCGAGCTGAGCTGCCGTTGAGCTGCCAACAGGGGGCAGGATGGCTCAGCTAAAAAAAAAAATAAAAAAATAAAATAAAAATAAAAAATATTCAGATCGAAAATCTAAAATCCTCTTATATTTCAAACAGGTGACACTGACTCATGAGATAAAGGGTTGGATTCTTCAATGCTCAGGCCATTGTTTGCCATCATATTGACTCAGTCTTAGCAATTCATTGCTGCTCATTCCATTCTTTCCCTCTTTGATTGTTCTTTAGCCACACTGGCTTTTTTTCTTTCCTCAACTAAATGATGGACATTTGGGGGCCTACTTAGAGAATTTGAGCTCCTCAGAAAATGGGAAACCATCCAGACCTTTCATCAGTTTCCCTATAGTTCACTGAGCTTTTCCAGCACTCTTTCCACTCCTCAAATAATGCAGTTCTATTTCAGGGAACTTTCCCAGTGACTTGCCAAAGGAAAGGCCTGGTGAGCTATCGTAAATCTCCTTCTTACTGTCCTGCCTTGATGGGGTGGAAGGCAAAATCTCTTAAAAGTCAAACCATATTTTGGGCAGTAGCAGGAGTTGAAGCTAACAATAGCCTTCTGGGAATAAAGTCAAGAAACATACTCACAGGACTCTTTACATCAAGAACAGTAGCTGTATGCCAGAGATGACAACTCTTGATGCTATTATATGAAGAATATTCTCCAAATGAGTTACACATCTTCTGTCTAGACTTAGGCACAAGAATCCTTTTCCAAATTTCATTGTATTTTAGCATCTGTTCAGGAGCTCCTGCAAGCCTTGAGCTCCTGCAAGGCCAATGAGTCGGGTGAGGTGGTGGCATATTTACAATGGATGTTGTTACTTTTTATTTTCTTAGAATGGAAACCAAGGCAGTCAGTTTTGGCAAAAGAAACTATTTGGCTTTTTATCCTTTTTGCCTAGCAGGCAACACAATTTTGATAAGCTAACTTTACCATTCCTCCAAGAACTTCTCTTGAACTAATTCCAGTTTACAATTCTTTCTTCCTTTTCTGAACTCTGAAAGCATGTAGGAGTGATACTCAGCTAATAAGCTGGCCTCTCTGTCTCTCTGTCTCTCTGTCTCTCTGTCTCTCTGTCTCTCTCTCTCTCTCTCTCTCTGTCACACACACACACACACACGCGCGCGCATACACACACACACGCAATATGTAAATTATAGCTTTGAGCCCTACATTTTGTACAGGTATAATATTTGAGTGAAACTTACTTTCTCAGAATGGTCCATGAAGCCTATTCAATGTAAGTGCATCCAAAAGTTCTGTATTTATAGAATAAAGAAAGTCCTTGTCTTTTGAGAACAACATTTAGCAGCAGACACAGGCCTTCAGTATTCTATCTTGACTTAAAAGAACTCTATCTGTCCTTGGAGATAAAAGATGGTCTTCTTCTTCCTGATCTGTAAGTTGTAAGCTACAACTTACAAACCCAAAGCAGTCAGGCTCCTTGTTAGTTCTCTAATATCCTTGCTAATTCCATTCTTTTCCTCTTTGATTATTCTTTAGCCTCACTGGCCTTTTTTATTTTCTCAAATATGCCAAAGACATTCTTGTCTCAACCCTTTGTACTTACTCTTTCCTCCAACTGGAATGTCTCCCCCTACAGCCTTCACTTGACCAGATCCCTCTCATCAGTCAGGTGTCAGCATAAGCACCATCTACTCAGAAAGACTTCCCTTGACCGCCCAATCAATTATTACAAGTCATTCTCTAGCTTTTCTCTATTGTATTTATTTATTCTCTTGTTTATGGTGTATATACCCCTACTTTAAAGCAGACTCCATGAATGGAGGGATTGTCTTCATTGTATCCACTTTTATCTCCCAAGTACCCAGAATAGTGCCTGATTATACAACAGGTGGTTGTGTCAGTCTAGTCCTCTGAGAAGCAGAAGCCAAGGTAGGATTAGACATATAAGAAATCTACTATCGGAAACACCTATGAAGGATAAAAGGGAGGGAACACGAGTAGGCTGAGAGAGTTTTCAGACTGTGAGACAGGGTCCAATACCTGTGAAAGGAGAGAGGGATGGAAAATTGGGTAGGAAGAGCCTTAGACTACAGTGCAGTTCTGCAAAAGACTTGGACAGGCTGAAAGGGGTGCCCATGCAAATGTTGCCCATTAGGGAAGTCCCATATTGGGCAAGAATGGCCTCACTCCAGGATGCCCACTGTGCTCAGACAGTGGCTGAATATGATCCTGGGGAAACTGGATACACAGTGGATCCAAAAGAGCAGCATTAGGGGCTATGGTCCATGAGGTTCCCCACAAAGATTCATTGGAAGAGAGATCTGAGCAATGAATCTCTATGGTCTTCCCTTCAGTTTATAGATATTTGTTGAAAAAAGGAATAAGTGGATAAATGCATGGAAGAATATCTAAATTCCATGCTGAAGGTACCTTCATGGCCTAACTGGACAAATTGTGGGGCTTTTCAGCTGATCTTATACAGGGCTAGCTCTTCCTGGCCATCACTCTTGTGAACAAGCCATACATTTCTGGTGTATGTAGGTCAGGGTCCACTTCTGTGCTTCACAACTCACAATTTAGACCAATTGATCCATAAATTAGCTTTATTGTTATTGCTATTATTCTTATTTTCTTTAATCAGATGACAAGCCATGAAGGTTCACAAATGCTAATCCTTTCCCTGTTTTCCCCCCGATATTCTCAGCATTGTGCTAGGCACATTATAGTTCTAAAGTAAAGATCCCAACCAGATAAACCTACCCACGCCAGGCATGTTATGGATACAAGTGAAGCAGGTCTGGTACAGAGTGGTAAGGACTGGTGACCTGGAGTGGGTGTGCCCAAGCTAGATGCAGTACTGCTATGAGAGCTGCAACTGATTATTGCCAGGTGGGAATGCAGATTCTGTGCTACCAAGTCAAGCGATGCCAGAAATCTGGATTTTTATGTGAAATCTCCTGATTTTTAAATGTTGGGAACTAATTAAATGTTTCTTAAACACTCAGCAGGCCAACACTTGCCTGGCCAAGCAAAACATACTTGTGGGATGATTTGGCCACTTGTTTGTAGTCTCCATTCTAGACCTGTTGATGAACACCATTCTAGATCTTTAAAACTCATAGTTTTGTTAAAAAGTTTTGTGGTAGTTATTCTTGGAAGTCTTTTCAGAACTGGCCAATGACTACCCATTTATGTCACTCCCCAGAATCTAGGCTCCAGCAAGCATGGAAGAGAATAGGCCATAAATGTCTGAGTCAGGAAAGTCATGGGACCCATGAGACTGGTGTGAAGTCTTCCATGAAATGCAAGATGACAGACATCTCTTTGCCAGTGTGTGAGCCAGTCTGCCAATGAGAGCAAGACTAAAGATAAGCAGATGGAACTTGCTTCCTGCCTAGAAGGAGCACAAAATGGCCTCACAGGGGAAAGAGTGAATTCTAAGGGAAGAGTCACTTTCAGTAAACGTTATGGCCTAAAGCTAGAAAATCCAATTTTATTTTTTTTTCTATAGTCAGCAACATAATTAGAAATCCCAATGGATGACGGTAAGAACAACAATGATAAAGTGCATTAGCTATTTCAAATTATGGGAACTTTAAAAAGTAACAATACTCTTTAAAATCCTACCAAGTAGCAGTTGAATCTGTTTCTTTCCTGCATGTATGTGAGTATATGCCCAATTATATCTTTTGTCCATTTTGAACATGTTGATGAGAATGCTGATCTTTAACATAATGATCATTTCCAATACTTAGTCAAGGCACACATTCTAACTCCAGGTTTGTGGCACTGATGGTGACTGTCTGCTTAGGCTTAAGTTTTCAGAATAATGAGGAAATGCAGTACATTTTAACAGACCCAGGGGAATTCAACATTTGCCAGAGTTTGACACACAGTAGAAGTATCAGTTCTTGGATTCGCATATTTTTAAACAAAATTCTCAGTGGATCCTGCTCTGCTTTAGGATGTACAAGAGGCTCCTAAATTGTGCTACCCTTTCAGAGTAAATCCTTGTTCATTCCTTAAAACGTGATGCTAATCCAGCAAAACTGACAATCTTCTTCTGAAATTGCAACTTCGTTTTTATCAATAGTTCTATAATCCTTCACGTTTTGTATTTATTTATTTTTTATTTCCTTTGTTGTAAGATGATTGCCTTCTTCAAAAGTTCTCTGCTCAGTTTTACCATAAATAACTGTGCTTCTGAAGTATAGTGATGTTTCTTGATTTTTTTCTCTTGAAATTTCAAGTCCAATGTATCTCCCTGTTTTTTCACAACTATAAGAAAGCATCACAGTGTTACCAACAAGCACTCTGACAACTTGGTTCCTCAGTCCTTCAGTCCCCAAAAATCTTTGTTCTGAGGAAGCAGCTCAGTAAATCTCATCATCAAATTTCTCCCTCTGAAAGCATGAAAATAAACATCATCTCACCATGCTGCTTTAACTGCTTCCAAATATCTCAGAAACTGGTCATGTCTGTGAGGACTGGCTCAGAGAACAGTCACAGTTGGAACCACTTGCTGTATCACATCACACAATGGACTTGCCCACAGGGTTCATGGTCCCAACCTTCACAGGATGAGGCAATGGTGGTCTGGCACACCAGCTTGGGCTACTGACTGCAACCAAGTGTCAGGATGCTGCTGCCTCTTCCCCCTTTTGCCTGCAGGTGCCCCATTGCCAAGTGAACTCATGTTTTCCAAGTGTAGACTGCACTTCTCCAATTCACTATGGGCATGGAATTAAGACTTAACAGCTCATGTATGTCAGATAATTACACAAGTGTATTTTACACTATGCTCATGCTGTTGTAAAATATTTAGAGTTCCCATAGCCCAGTCTGGAAGACTGTCCTACAACTTAAACTTCTAGACTTTATCTATTCATTAATTTAACAGATATTTAGTGATGACATACCATGCCTAAATGCCTGAATTTACCTTTTACTTGTTAGCTTTTAATTGTCAACCTCAATCTCTTTCCAATGGCAGTATAAATAGAACAGAGGATTTTATTTTCAAATGGTCTTGACAGAAATTGATATAGCAATTAGCCTCTCTAGAAGGATCCCCTGTTATTTCATCAGTTTACTAACTTCTGTGCACTGGAATTGAGTTTGCTGCCAAGTGCAGCATTCTTTTGGGAAAAAAAAATTGTAGTTTAAAATCCTCTACATAATTATATTCTGCTTCACTTGGCAAAACTCTTACCTCTTTTGACTGAGACATCAATTGCTCTTTTAAAAAAACTCTCACAGAGTAAACTTTGCATATTTCTGAATTCATCTTGAAATATTATGTTTACTGTGTATGTTCTACCATAGGTAGCATTTTTGTAATCCTGTGCCAAAAAAGCTTTGTGACCTGCCTACATTTAAGTCTCTGCAATCTACCTTTTAGTCCACATCTGCTTACTGCTAAACAGCTTGCCTTTGCTGTAACTTTGTGTTAAACATGACAAGTTATTATCGTGTTTGCTATTTGCTGCCATTTGTAATTGTCATCTTTTAAAACATGCTGTCTCTCTAGACCACTTTTGAGTATTTGCATGACATGAGAAGAAATGACTGTAAAAAAAAAGTTGCTCAAATGCTATGCCTGGTTGTGGTTTTAAGTGAAACATCTGGGCTCATTCAACTCACCCTTCCTTCTGATGTGACTTTCTTTGCATGACTAACAAAGGCAAGAGGTTTGGTCAGGTGGCTTTTCCCAGAAGTTACTGGAAAAAGGGAATTCTTCCTCCAGAGACTGTGTTACTAGGCTCTTCCAGGCTCTTGGACAGAAGTAGGGGCACCTCATGTTATTCCTTTCAAACTGTCCTGATCTACTGGTAGCTTTGATGAGAAAAGTCTCTGGAACTTAATTTGACAGCAAGTCCACAGGAGGGTCATCCAGGGGCAGAGGCACAGTGAAGAAAAGTAGAAAAGCCTGGGAAAGATCCAGCATCATCTGCAAAACCGTGTGAGGGAACTGGGCTTGTTCTGGCTGACTTCAGAGTGTGGAATAATCTAAGCATGAAGAGGAAGATTTTACTTCAATGAAGTCCTTTAGTGCTCCTGCTTCAGGTATCAGTTGAAAGAACACTTCTTTGGAAAGCTTGCCACCCACACTTTAGTAGATCACCTTCACTTGATAATCATGTCATCCCGCTGTTTCCTTAAAACAGCTATGAGATCATGAGGCTTTCTTGATAATTTATTATTTTTTATTGTTCCTCCCAGTGGAAAGTGAGTTCCATTACAACAGGCACCCTTTCTGTTTTGTTCACTCACCCATCTTCAGAACAGCGATGGCTACATAAATTTTAGAGCCCAGTGCAAAACGAATACGTAGAGTGCTTTGTTCAAAAATCAGGAAGTGAGTGCTGCTAAAAGTACTAAGATATAAGACTTTTTCCTTTTGAGTGGGCTCTCTCTCAACTCACCATTGTATTTTTTATTTGCTTTTTAATGACATTTTCAGTAAAGAAAAATTGAAATTATAAGTTATTAACATGGATTTTTACCTTTCATCTTTATATCATACAATGCCAGTTTTAAGTGCAAACATAAGAACATTTAACTCATATGCAAAATCATCCAAATTAAACAATTCATTGTTCTTTTTTTTTTTTTTTTAGCTGAGCAATCCTGCCACTTGTTGGCAGCTCAGCGGCAGCTCAGCTTGGGCTGGGTATCGAACTGCTGCTGCTCAGAGCTCAGCTCGCACTCTTTTTTTCAAAAGATTTTATTGGGGAATTGGGGGAGGGGAACAGCATTGGGGAATCAGGGAAGGGGAACAGACAAGTTGCTGTCTTTTTATTTATTTATTTAATTTTTTTTGAGGGCAGTGTTACTGGCCCTCATTTGTGGGACCGAACCCGGGCCGCTGGCTTCCCAAGCCAGTGCTTAACCACTGCGCCACTCGGCAGGCCCAAGTTGCTGGGTTTTTGTTTTTGTTTTTTAATTTTATTTCTTTATATATATTTTTAATTAGCTTCAGGTGTAAAACAAAGTGCAATAGTTATACTTTTTACCCCTCAAAGTGACATTTTTTGTTCTTCAGTCTAGTTGCAGAGGACGTTGCTTCACTGGTCCATGTTGGTATCGTCATTGCGCTCTTCCCGGATGAAGCAGATCGGTCGCCAGCCTCTGGATGGTCACTCACCACGGCTATTGGCAGCTCACACTGGCTGCAGGCGGCTCACACTGGCTGCTGGCCACTCACTGTAGCCTATGGCAGCCCACTGCAGCAGGGGCTGCAGCCTACACCATTGCCGGGGCTCGCACAGCCCAGCTCCAGGTGGAGCTATTGTTAGCTGTAGAGGGCAGTGTCACTGGCCCTCATATGTGGGATCCAAACTGGGCCGCTGGCATCCCCAAACCAGCTCTTAAACCAATGCACCACTCCGTCGGCCCTCAGCTCACACTCTTGAGCGTGCTCTTAACCAACTGAGCCACTCGGCTGGCTCAACAATTCATATTTCTTATTTTCACATGCATATATATTTCATTCTTACCAGAACAGTAGAAATGCTGCACAAAAATTTTGATTTCACTTTTTGATGCATTCTACTGACACTTTACTTTCAGCTTACTAACGAGTAAGGACGGATTGAAAGGAAAAGGAACTACAGTTGACCCTTGAACAATGCAGGCGTTGGGGTGCTGGCAGCCCCCCTACAGGTGCAGTTGAAAATTCATGTATAACTTTTGACTCCTTAAAAACTTAGCTACAGGGCCGGCCAAGTGGCGTATTGGTTAAGAGCTGGCTTGGGATGCCAGTGGCCCCGGTTTGGATCCCACATGTGAGGGCCAGTGACACTGCCCTCTACAGCTAACAACAGCTCCACCTGGAGCCAGGCTGCGAGCCCCAGCAACAGTGTAGGCTGCAGCCCCTGCTGCAGTGGGCTGCCATAGGCTACAGTGAGTGGCTGGCAGCCAGTGTGGATGGCTGGCAGCCAGCATGAACTGTCAATAGCCATGGTGAGCGACCATCCAGAGGCCGGCAACAGGTCTGCCTCATCTGGGAAGAGCTCAATGATGATACCAACATGGGCCAGTGAAGCAACGTCCTCCGCAACTAGACTGAAGAACAAAAAGACAGCAACTTGTCTGTTCCCCTTCCCAGATTCCCCAATGTTGTTCCCCTCCCCCAATTCCCCAATTAAAAACAAAACAAAACAACTTAGCTACAGCCCCTCAGTATCCTCGGGGGATTGGTTCCAGGTCCCAACACCCCCACAATACCAAAATCCATGGATGCTCGAGTCCCTTATATTGGGTTGTCGGATAAGTCATGACACATTTTTGCAATGAAAAACATAGAAAAAAAATACCTCATGACTTTTCCGACAACCCAATATAATAAAATGGCATAGAACCATGCATGCCAGTTGACCCTCCATATCTGTGGATTCCCAGCCTTGGCTGGAAAATATTGTTTCTGATCTGAGGTCGGTTGACTCCACAGATGTGAAACCTGAGGATATGAAAAGCCAACTGTATATTTATTGAAAAAAACCTGTGTATACATGGACTCACACAGTTCAAACCTGTGTTGTTCAAGAGTCAACTGTATACATTGCCCTATCTTTTCCTTTCCTTCTTATCATAATTTCAGCATTAAGTGGTTGGCTCATACAGGGAAGTAACATGAATAAGGAAGGATGTGAAAGGGTTTATTAGTCCTTGTTCTTGTTCAAAGAAAAAACAAATGGCATCTCCCTCCTCCCTACCTTACTGAGTAGCAGCAGTAACATGTTTTCTTTCTACTCCCTTGGAGTATTCCGGAATACCATGTATTGTGGGCCACAGAAATTCTGTGCTGGTGAGGTATCCCAAACACTCAACATGAATAGGAAGGCAAAAAACTGTGGGTATCTCCTTAACTCATGTGAATGTTCCACTGTCTCATCTGACTTCACTTAACAAAATGTAAGTTCAGCAAAATATTCAGAATTGCAAGATGACGACAGTTGTATGTTAAATTAAATGTGGGGCCATTTGATTGCACTAGTCTATACCTACGAAGCCAACCCTGGCCTTTATACTATGACATTGAACTACACTGAGCACAGAGGATGAGTATATCCTTTCCTGTTGAACAGATGAATAAATGATCAATTCAGTAGTCTCCATCAATAACCGGGGCTGCAGAAATATGTGACCTTGTGGCCTAGAAAGAGAAAGATAGACAGGGTAGCTCCAGCTTTAGTTCCTGATAGTGTTTCTGTTCCTAAGCCTATTTGTTTGTTCCACTTGCCCTGGAATTCAATGACATATCCCTACCTCTTTATAATAAATCTCCCCTAATTTACCTAGCTCAGAAAGTATCATGTTTTTGCTGCTGCCAGACAAAGAAATTCATTTTGTTCCCTGGTTCACCCATGACTCACTCTCCAGGCACATAATACTTTATAGTCCTTTGTACATGTGATGATTTTTCACACCTGCATGCCTTTGCACATCAGACTGTTCTTAGAATGGGTATGCTCTCTCTTTTCTAACAGACCAACTCTTCTTCCTTCTGGAAGACCAGCTTTTCTGTGACAGCTTCTCTGGTTCTCACTTGAGAGAGCTGCTCAAGAGTCGTTGTAGTGAGAAAAATTGTTGCTACTTCTGTCCTTGAGATCTTTTCTGGAGTGGTGATGGTGAGACTTGTTCTCTTTCGCATTTCTGTTGCCTGAGACCCAATACAGCACTTGGGCCATAGCAAATGTTCACTGTCTATTGTATGAAGTAGTGTTACCAAATTACCATATAAGACTAGGTCTGGGAAATGCTGTGTTAGGACTATTTTCAGAATACTTCAGTTACAAGTTGATTTCCATTTCCCATTCCTTATTCCTTTTATTCAAAGATGGTTCTTCATTGAAAGACCTTTTAGCTGATTGTGGGGTTTATGTGAGGCAGTGGTGCTAGAAAGGAGTGAACAATAAAGAGGCATATTGAGTGGGCTTGGAACTATGCCATTCTAAGGGCTGTCTGGGCTTAGCTGTGCCTAGAGTACTTTTGGAACAAAGTAATTATGAAGGCACAGACCACAAATCATTGACTAAGACATCCACATTTGTTCTTGAAAAATATGACTCTGTCATAAGTCCTGCACATACACAGGGGCAGGAATCTGAGGGGGAAGAAATATCTATATTTACAGATACCATTCACAAAGATCACCAGGCAGTCACTCTCCTAAGCAAACTGCATCATCTTGTCTGGTCTGATCCCAATGGGAAACAGTCCAGGGTATTAAATATTTTCACTGAACATAGCTGTCCTTTAGCATGGTGTTTTTGGAGGGGTTCCACTCTGTGGGACACTGTTTATCACTTATTTTTCATCCCACGTGAGAATTTCTACAGAAATAAATCCTTCTTTCATTCAGGACACAGATTTTTTACAATAATATATTAAACATGACAGATAGTATCATGATTTTGCAAAAAAGATCTTACCCTTACAAGATAGGAATCTTAATGAATGAATGACATACCTGTTAACACTTCTTCTTCATTACTGTCAAGAATTGACCATGTGGAATGGGATATCAGATAATATGAGGATTAGGAAAACTCAAGTGGAAAAGGCAAAAGATGAAAATTCTATGTGATATAGAACAAGCTCTGAAATTTCTATTTCCTTTGCTTGCTTCACCATTGTACATATGAAGTGATTCCCTACTGAATGGCAACACAGGCAGATGAAACTGGCTTATATTCAAATGATGGGGGAAAGTGTCTCTACCAGGTTTGAAGATCTAACATTTCTAAAGTCTAGATGAGGAAGTCGGAGCAGAGCATCACACATCCTGCCCTTTTATATGCAATACAGCGGGGGAAATCAGCCCCACTCTGCTGATTTCTCTGCTCTAATCATGAGTATAAAAAATATTACCCTGATGTGGGTCAATCTAATCATTTGGTCATCTTTCATTAGCTCTGGGCATATAGCTCTCCATTATACCACTGTCTTGGACTGAATGAGTCCCTTTCAAATAATGGTTAAACCTTCCAATGTTCCCCAAAAGACTGAGCACCAGCTGGGAGTAGATCATTTGCCAACACCAGCAGTCATGTGAAACCCACTAATTGGGCACATAACTCCTGAGTACACAAACATGCCTATGCCAAAGGGGTGGCCGTGCCTCCCAACACCTTCAGAACATGCAATAACTTCACTGCCTAAAAAAAGTAAGAAAAACCAGAAAAGACAAGACTTGGCCAAAGGCAAGATTGCTTTTCAGAAGGGGAACTTTTCCAGAGTGCACTGTGCAGACAAAACTTACTGCATCCCTTCTGAAACTGTGTCTGAACAGTTTTTCAAGATGATTAATAGAGCAAGTATTTTTCACAAGGTTATGACCTTTGAGAGCACAAGCAGACAAAAGACACAAATGGCAAAAGATGGGTGTCAACTGTAGGCTCACAGAATACCCATGTTCACACACTCACCTCTCATCAGGGACCATGACATGCTCCCTAGGAGAAAACCCCTTAGAACCATGATGCCTGTGTAAGGCTTTTTGTGTAATTGTAAAGGTCTTTACCTGAGGAAGATTTTCTTTCAAATGATGGGACAGCCAACGATATATTGTAAATGCAGAGACTATGAAGATGAAATATTCAGAAGATTCTTCCACCAAGTTTTCAGCTGAAAGCCATGGGCCACAAGTTTAGAAACAAATTCCCAAATGCAACATGTATGTTTTACTGGAGAGGGAAGGCAGAGACGGTAGGTATTTGGGGGAAAGGAAATCAACATTTTTGAGGACTTATTTTTCAACCTTTAAAATAGTTCTATAAGGCAATGTTTATGTTCCCATTTATAGACAGGCAAACTGGACCTCAACAGGCAACTGGACCTCAAAGAACTTGGTAAGGTCGTAACAGCAGAAAGTAGTAGCAATGTGGAAATTCAGGCCTAGTTAGATCCAATTTCAAACTCAATTCTTGTTCCACTATCCCAAGCTATCTCAAGCTGGGGAGGGAGGATTAAATGGGTAGGTCTTGGTGGGAGTTCACCCGCTTAAAAAGAAAGAATATTTCTGAGTCGACCAGCATGATGTGGTAAGGGTCTCTGCTGAGTTGGGAAGTTGGGAAGTTTAAGCAATGCTGAATTTTCTTTTACTAAATTGCATTACTGGCATCTTTATTTCCTGTTTCTTCCCCTACCTCTTAATTTTCAATAATATTTATTTATTTATTTATTTATTTATTTATTTATTTATTTATTTATTTATTTATTTTTGAGGGCAGTGTCACTGGCCCTCACATGTGGGACCGAACTGGGGCCGCTGGCTTCCCAAGCCAGCACTTAACTACCGCGCCACTTGGCTGGCCCTATTTTCATTTATTTATACTTAGCTTATTTGTTGACTTAAAATATTTATTGAATAACTGATCTAGCCAGGTACTGTGCTGTACATGTACAATTGGTATATAGTAATTGTCTTAGCCTGGATTTCTCCTAAAACTGAGCTGGAGACTAAGGCTTGCATGCATATAGTTATTTGGGAAGTGAACTTAGAGAGCAGAAGTGAGGGACCAAAAAAAATGAAATACAGAAGGGGAAAGCCAATATTCAGGCACATTATGGAGCTGGCCACCAGTGTGGGTGGCTGGTGCCCAGTCCTGTTGGCACTTTTGGGGAATGTATAGCAGGATCAGAGGGAGAAGTATTTACCCATTGGATCTTCACTTGCTTTGATTGAGAGTTACCCTACAGAGCATTAACATTTGTACACTTCTGGGTTGCACATACATGAATATCAAGCAGGTTCCTGCAGGTGCTCCACTCAAGGAAGTGAGGGGAGCTCCCAGGCAGGAAGCACAGGTGTCTGGTGCAATCTTGAAGTGTGCACTATCATTGGAGAGCAGTTTGAAAGATTGTGGAACTCTGTCAGAGCTGTGAGCTGAGGCTGTGAGGATGTGAGGTAATGAGCAAAATCTGATGCAGTGAGCTAAATGCATATGATCCTTGCTCTCAAGGAAAACTCTACTGTTTAGTAAGAGAGATGTGTATTAAATACATTAACAAACTACATAATTACGAATTTTGACAAGCACTATGAAGGAAAAAAACAGGTGCCAGGAGAGAGACAAATAGGCCAGCCTGCCTTAAATTGCGATGGTAAGGGAGGCTTACCTGGGGGGTGTGGGTGTGTGTGTGTGACATTTAGTCTGAGATCTGTAGAACGAGCAAGAGATGACTAGTAGAGAGGGGGTCATGGAGAAAAAGAGCCTTTGTATAACTGGAGGCAGAAGAAATCCTAGTGAGTGATAGAAAAGGAAAGAAGACCAGAATGACTCAGCAGAGGGAGGAAGTGGGAGAGAGGTAGGCAGTTGGGTTTTGGCTTTTACTCTGGGTGTGATATAAAACAAGTAGGGGTATTTTAGTAGTTTTGAAAATTCTCTATGATTTTTATGAAAAATAAAGTTTTGCTCTGCAATAGGGGAAGCAGGGAAACTTTTCTGAGGTAGTTGTAATATTCTGGGGAACAAATTTGGTGGCTTACACTAGGCAGTGACAGTGGGGAAGGAGAAAAGTGGGCAGATTAAAGAGCTATTTTTCCTTAAAGAAAATGTGGTGGTAGACCCGAGATGAGGATGAGGAAGGATGGGGAATCAAGTATGACTCCCAGATTTCCATCTTGTGGGTATATTTGCTCACTCAGCAAATATTTATTAAACACTTACTACCTGCAGGGCTCTCCTCTAGATCATTGGAATTCAAGGATTGGTCAGGCTCTATCCCAACCTTTGAAGGACTCACAGTCCAGTGAGAAAAACAGAGAAGGAAACAGGTAATTTCAGCAGAGGGTAGTAAGTGTTTGATAGCTGTATGTTCTGGACTTCATTAAAAGCTAACACAGTTGAGGGTACTTCCACCCTTCCAGATGATCATAAATGTATTCTACTCATGTGGAATACTCCTT
Organism: Aselliscus stoliczkanus; assembly: GCA_033961575.1. Taxonomy (NCBI): domain Eukaryota; kingdom Metazoa; phylum Chordata; class Mammalia; order Chiroptera; family Hipposideridae; genus Aselliscus; species Aselliscus stoliczkanus. Next base: position 36,152,468 of record CM066731.1, read on the forward strand.
TCCTGCCCAGAATACTTGAGGAAATTGATCTAGAGAAGAATCAACTGCCCATGGGTTCTTTTATCCTCACTGGTTAATAATTAGCTTCTCAGACTTCTAGATGTATAGAGTTTAGTCCAGAACATTCACTTCTGGAAACAGAAGTGCTGAATGGATTGAAGTTATCCAGGGTTAATATAGCAGGACCAGTCTCTGTAAAGAAGTATCCTTGGTGAGATACACTCATATTTCCTTTTCTATTTTCTTTGAAGCTTCTGAAGCTATGACATGCCACCAACAGTGCTATCCTCCAACTGGCATTTTTACAATAACTGGCCAACCTCATGCTGCATTATAAAGATGATCTTTAAAAGGTCAAAGGACTTCCCTCAAACCCTGCTGAGCTTGAGTCCCTATGTCCATGACCATTGCCCTCAAGGTACCTCAACCTGCAGTAGAATGCGCATTTTTTTTTTTTTTTTAGCTGAGCCATCCTGCCACCTGTTAGCAGCTCGATCTTTAAAAGGTCAAAGGACTTCCCTCAAACCCTGCTGAGCTTGAGTCCCTATGTCCATGACCATTGCCCTCAAGGTACCTCAACCTGCAGTAGAATGCGCATTTTTTTTTTTTTTTAGCTGAGCCATCCTGCCACCTGTTAGCAGCTCAGCGGCAACTCAGCTCGGGCTGGGCATCAAACTGCTGTTGCTCAGAGCTCAGCTCGCACTCTTAAGTGAGCTCTTAACAAACTGAGCCCCTCGGCCGGCCCTTAGAATATGCATTTTAAGGGCCGGCCGAATGGCTCAGTTGGTTAAGAGCTCGCTCAAGAGTGCAAGCTGAGCTCTGAGCAACAGCGGTTCGAGGCCAGCCCGAGCTGAGTTGCCGTTGAGCTGCCAACAGGTGGCAGGATGGCTCAGCTAAAAAAAAAAAAAAAAAAAAAAAAAAAAAAAATAATATGCATTTTAATTTACAATAAGAGACCACCTAGCATCTCCTAAACCATTCCATTTATGCATTTTGTCAGCCACTCTTGGTCAAAATGCAGCAGAAAAAATTACCCCCAGAGGAATAAGAAAAAGATTTGCTAAGCTCCATTGAGACTGGGGAAAGCCCTGTATCATTCAAACTTTCAATAGCTGAGAACCTAATATGTGCACTCTCATTCTGTCTGAAAAGCAATGGGAAAACTATGTATTAACTTCTCTCTCTGAGGAAATAGCACTATGGTGAATCAGCAGTGATGGTAGCCATATTAAATGAAGTGCACTTGTAATTCTAGGAGTTGACTCTCTTTCATAGTTATTGAACCTTCCATTCAACATCCTAGAATCAAGCTATATTCACTTGATAGATATTTGATTGGCTGATAATCTTTCTTTTTTAAAAAACTTTCTAACAGCTTTATTGAGGTATATTTCACATGCCATACAATTTAACCATTTAAAGTGAGCAACTCAATGATTTTTTGTATATTCACAGATAGATGCAAACCATCACCACAGTCAATTTTGGAACATTTTTATCAGCTCAAAATCAAACCCCTTACCCTTTAACTAACATTTCCCTATCTCCTCATCCCCTCCTCCCACCAGTAATCTACTTTCTGTCTGTATAAATGTCTCCATTCTGGACTTTTCTTTCTTTTATTAAAAAATTAGTTTCAGGTGTACAAAACAATGCAATGGTTATACTTTTCACCCTTCACAAAGTGACAACCCCCTCCTCCAATTCACCCCCTCCCATATCATACATATCTATTACAATTCCATTTGATTGGCTGATAATCTTCATAAGTGCTAAGGTGTGAAAATGCAAAGATAAATGATCTGATAAAATGACGCTGTAAATAATTTTTCTTTTGAGATCAGGGAAAATAATTTTGTCAGTTTTATTTTATTTATTTATTTATTTTTTGAGGGCAGTATCACACTGGCCCTCATATGTGGGATCTGAACTGGGGCCGCTGGCATCCCAAGCCAGCTCTTAACCACTGGGCTACTCAGCTGGCCCAATTTTGTCAGTTAATGCACTGTTCACAAGTGTACTCAGTACACTTACTTAAAGGCAAGACTTGACTCGCACTGCTGAACTGGTGCTGATGCTTAGTGAGTACAAATTTTAAGAAAAAGGAAGAAAAGCAGTGGAGAAATGATGTAAGCTCTTCTCCTGACATCCCTACCCCAGGCCTCATGTGATGGAGCTGACCCTTTGTGTGAGACCCTGATGTGGTCTAGAGTTAGCCAATCAGAGCACTCCATCTTCCAGACTGCAGTTTGGGGCATACTTTTTTTTTTTTTTTGAGGGCAGTGTCACTGGCCCTCACATGTGGGACTGAACCACGCCACTCAGCCGGCCCCAGACTGCAGTTTGGTTTGAAGTGAGAGTGTGATCCCTTTGAGGTGAATTAGAGACCTCCATGGACCTTGTGAGATCATTAAGAAAGGTACTTTCTCTTTCTCTCTGATCTCAGTGAGCAGATAGAAGCTTGGAGATGTTAGTAGTATGTTGCTTCTACATAGAAAAAGCTTGCTTGCCTGCCAAGAAGAGATAAGTAGAGTTGAAAAGGGGAGGGGATGGGGAGAAGGAAGAAGGGATGGAAGGAGGGAGGAAGGGAGAGAGGGGAAAAAACAAGGAAGAGAGGGAGAGAGAGAAGGAAGGAGATGCAGGGATGGGAGGGAGGAAGTAACAGTGTGAAAGAGACAAGAAGGGAGACAGGGAGGAAGAGAGACAGGGGGCAGGAGGAGGGAGAGTGGAAGGGAGGGAAAAGTAGGGGAGAGAAGGACAGAAAGCAAGGGGCATTGAGGTAGAGAGGGAGAGAGAGAAGGGGGGGAGAGGGAGAGGGAGAGAGAGAGAGAGAGAAGGGGGGCGAGGGAGAGGGGGAGAGAGAGAGAGAGAGAGAGAGAGAGAGAGAGAGAGAGAGAGAGAGAGAGAGAGATTGAGAGAGAGAGAGAGCTTGAGACCTGAAGGCAATAAATAGCTGAGACCCTAGAGACAAATGTGCCCAAAGGAAGCTCTCAGTTATGGAAGACAATGAATTGATATTGTATTTGAATTGGTATCCCTTGCAATTGAGAAGCTACATGATGCTGTTTAGTCACTGAATTTTAGCAAGAATTCAGGCAACACTGGATGCCTTAGGAAAGAGTTCCTGTGTTATGAAACCTTTGCAGCAATGAAAAATCATGTTTCTGACATGTTTAATGACATGGGAAAATGCTTATAAGTCAAGTGAAAAAAAATTAAAAACAGGGTTTAGTTTTTTGGCATAATATATATATATAACTGTATTAAAGTAGACTGGAAAGAAATATACTGGAATTTTAGAAGTGGTTATCTCTGTAGGTAGGAGTAATATAATTAAAATTTTTATCTTTATAAATTTCTTTGTTTCCCATATTTTCTACAGTACCCACAAACTGCCCCTATAATTTGGAATAAAAAGTAAATTAATAAAAATCTAAAAACTCGTAATTTAAGATGGCTTACATTTAGTCCACAGTGCATCTCAAAATGTATCAAAGGTTATGTTTTAAAACACCTGAAAAATTTAGTACTTCACTTCCAAATGATATCTTTTGGGTGTTTGTGTATTTTGTTATGACCCTGACCACGTCTCTAGCTCTGTTGAACTTTTAATTCAAACTAGGAATGAAAACTGTACCTTCCACATGGAGCAAAAGGGTCCAGCTATTACCACAGATATTAAGATAAAGGACAAGTTCTGAACCCTCTATTGATAGAGCAGTTGTGTCATCTGGAGGACATTTCTTCTCAATTTCATCTGACAAAAATGCTGGATGTCAAATTCTTAAATAAACAATACAAAGTTCCTGTGGGGGAGCTGCAAGTCAAATAGGAGATACTTGTTCTTGGCATAAAAGTATATATTTAAGAATTAACTTATCACATTTCACAGCTTATTGTAAACTAAGAGGGGTAGAAAAGAAAGGGTCAAAGGCTGCTCTAATTACTCTCATTTTAGCAAGCAGAATGAAATGAAGTTTCCTGGGGTAATTAATCAAGTTGTGATGAAAAGTGAACACACAATGGACAATTTTTTGGTCAGGGATTTGATGGAAGTTGCCACTGCCTCATGGAGGACAATATCATCAGTCTGGCAGAAGGTTCTCACTTAGGAAAGAATGTATAGTAAGTTACACAAGGTCTAGCATTCAAAATAAAGGCTTAAGGAAAACAGCAGCAATCATCTGGCATTGCTCTTGCTGAGTTTTGGCTTCAATTCTTTCTAGTAACAGGAGGCTTGCGAGTTTCTACGGTGTGCTGGGTGGAAACAGTCTATGCCTGGTGATTTTCACAAACAGATGAATATACTTCTATTTCTAAGCATGCAATTCAGCCACTTGGACTCCAGCAATAACTGCCACCCGTTTCAAAGGAACTGGTGTAATGCAGTTCTTACTATCTGAGCTCATATCTATTACGAAAATCAAGCTGCATGTTTTTCCAGGTGCTACCATCTTGGAAACAAGGCACAAGGGGACCAAAAAAATGTGTTTCAGAACCTAATGTGAAAGCCTCCAATTAGGCTTTTCTTTTTTCTTTTTTTTTTATATTTAACCTAGTTATTGCAAGCTGTTTTGGCTAAAACCCGAACATACTTAAATGTCTTCCAAACCTGTATATTTGCTGCTCTTATTATTTATGTGTTAGTTTGAAAATGCTCAAAACCAACCCATCAAATTAAATGTTTAAAAAATTAAGTATTTGATATGGTAGTCTACTTTGGTCTTTTTTACTAATTTGAGTGTGAAATTAGGCAATGCCTTTTGATTGTCAGTAAAATGAGTACAGTAGAATGACTAAATAGCAAATCCTCTAACTGTCAGAGGATTTCTGAAACCAGACCAGGAAAAACAGAAAATGGAATTAAATGCCATTCAAGGACTTTGATTCTGTCTATCTGTCTGCGGTGTTCCATATTTCAGGCCAATCTTATACCCCCTCCCAGTCTCCTACCCCCACTCCAAACAACATCAAAAGCAAAGAACAACTCTCTTGCTAAACACTGTGTTATTCCAAATTATATTTTTTAAACATTTTACCCAGTTAGTCATGTCTGAATATGCATAGAATATCCTCTTAAGCAAGAGGGTGACTCAAACTCTCACTGCATGCTTGCAAAAGAACTTTGGCCTGCCCCATCTCTGAGGAGGTTGGTGAGGTTGAGATAGGATCAAATAGTTGTAGAATACCTTTGTGAACATGGAGGTTGCTCCTGAGATCAAGGCTGGGTCAATCTGAAGGATGGAACAGAGCATTGGGCACCATATAAAGTGGGAGGGACTGTAATGTTGGGGAAAAATTGAACAGAAACTGAATGAGTCCACCCATGGTTGCAGCCAAGTTTCTCCTCCTCTTTTTCTACAGTAAATTTGGAATCTTCTCCTTTTGACCCTACCTCCCAATTTTTACTGGAGTCTATACTTGTTCTGTGCATGCAGTCATATTACATGCCATCTTAGACTTTAAGCCAGTGTCTTTACCATAAATTTGGCTACTTCCATCACACTACAAACTTTACAGCTGGAAAAGCCCCACGTATTATCCTACAATGATACCCACTTACTTTCCCAAATGCTTCATCAAGCTTCTCTGGAAAACTTTCTGTTATATTTTCAAACCTAGATACCTCACCTATTCTTTCCACATCACTCATCAAAATGATCAATTCTACCCGCCCCTCCCACCCTAAAACAGACATCTGTAGGCTTACTGTGAAATAATGGGTTGGAGCAGGAAAAAAAAGTCTATAAATTATTATATTATGCAAAAGAACTTGAGTTGATGGCCCTGGAATCAAGAACTAATGTGACAGTTACCACAATAGAATAATTGGAGTTGAGCTATTAGACACTTCAGAGTGGTTGCTCAAAATAGCATTCCTTTTTAAAAATACCTTTAAAAAATTACTTCCAATGTTTCATGGTTCACAAGAAACACATGATAATTGTAGAAAAATTAGAATACATATATTAAGATAAAAGAAGACAATAAAAATCATCCATAACCTCACCACTGGACTAATTATGTTTTTGATGCATATTCTTTATATTTATATTTTAGATATATATGCAAACACATATGACAAGATAGTCTGAGTAAGTCAAAGCTAAGATTCAGATATGTTTGGTATACGCTATTAAGTGCCACCCCTGTCTACCTCCTGCTCTTTCCAAATATTTATTTGCTTCTACATGATTCACATGAAGACTGGGGAACTTTATGAGAACAGAATTCATGATATGTCCAACTTTGGGGTCCAGACATGTATAGTTATGTCTAGAAAACTGTTTGTATTTAGAGTGTTGTTATTCCAATTAGGAGGCAAATATCAAGGAACATCTATGGGATCCTTAAGAAAGAATTCATTCTAAATGTCAAGCTCATTGAGTCAAACTCAGAAACATGAAATGAAGGAGAAAGTCGTGATTCTGGTTTCAGGGTGTAGCTAGAATTTCAATCCTCATCCTCCTTACTCCCAAAGCCCCAGGTTAGGGCACTCTGGAGAAGAAGACATTGAGCAAGCAAAAGTAAAAGCTTAAAATCCACAATTCTAAACAACCTTGTAGTAGGACTCATTTAATTGAGTATAAAAATAGAATTGAGGAGCTAGTAAAACTCAAGCATTATTGGTAGTTTTTACTGGAACCTCTGTAAACTGTGCATACACACACATACATACACTAATGAATTGTATTTTATTTTATTTTTTTTTTTTTCTTAAAGATTTTATTGGGGAATTGGTGGGGGGGAACAGCGTTGGGGAATCGGGGAAGGGGAACAGACAAGTTGCTGTCTTCTTGTTCTTCAGTTTAGTTGCGAAGGATGTTGCTTCACTGGCCCATGTTGGTATCGTCACTGCGCTCTTCCCGGATGAGGCAGATCGGTCGCTGGCCTCTGGATGTCGCTCATCGCGGCTATTGGCAGCTCACGCTTGGCTGCCAGCCGCTCACGCTTGGCTGCCAGCCGCTCACGCTGGCTGCGGGCCACTTACTGTAGCCTATGGCAGCCCACTGCAGCAGGGGCTGCAGCCCACACCATCACCGGGGCTCGCACAGTCCAGCTCCAGGTGGAGCTGTTGTTAGCTGTAGAGGGCAGTGTCACTGGCCCTCATGTGGGATCCGAACCGGGGCCGCTGGCATCCCAAAACCAGCGCTTAACCAATGCGCCACTCGGCCGGCCCTGAATTGTATTTTAAAATATAATATATTGTGATCATCCAACCATGTCAGTAAATATGCTTCTATATTATCATCATTTTAAATGGTTTCAGTATATGGATTTTACCATACTTTATTTATAAACTGTGTTTCTTGTGGTTAAATCTTTGAGTGTATGCTAAATTATTGCATTAGGATGAATTCTTAGAGGTGGGATTGTGAGTCACATGGAATATACATGTAGAATATGTACACACACACACACACACACACACACTGGGGGTGCCAAAGAAATGTATACAAGTGGATATTTGGTCAATGTTGCTAAAGTAGTATTTTGCCATAATCAGAAATGTCTGGACTCTGATGGTAACCACTTGAGCACCTCTTGTAATTGCAGAAGTCAGACATGACTTGTATTCATATTTTGTTATTGGTATATATTGAGTATTACAATTTTAATAGTTTTTTTCCTTTCTTAAAATGTGTATACATTTTTTTTTGCAACACACACACACACACACACACACACACACACACACACACCCTGTTAGTTCTGTTTCTCTGGAGAACCCTAACATACTGTTGGTATAGTTTTTTGAGGACTGTATTTTCCTCCTATTTAATATCATGTTGTTGGGATAATTATTTTCTTCCCTGAGATATTATTTTACTTTTCCTCAGATCTTTTCTTATTTGGCAATTCTATCCCATATTTCCAATCTCTCTGAGCCTGTTGACTTACGGTGTTTGAATTCACTCATATCTGAGCCATTTTAAATTGATGTGCCAGATAAAAATTCATGAGGTACTACCATTACCAACAGTGCCCCAACACTGTACTTTCCTTGCTCTTGGTTTCTTTCCATGAGTTCATTTCTGATTTCAATGGTATCTTCTATTCTTGCTGTTTCTGTTCTATTCAGTTTTAGAAATGCATTTATAAGCCACTCAATGGTTTAAAAAGGGAATAAAGAATACACTATGAAACACAAACTTTCCTTTTATCATGTGGCAAAGGTAAAGAATCATGGTGGTTACATGGGAATTAAAAAAATTAGTACTCATACATTGTTACTATAAATTAATATAATGCTTCTGGAAGGTAGTTTATAAATATGTACCAAAAGACTTAAACACATTTTTTGTATGCAAGTCTATTTCTACCATGTTTCCCCAAAAATAAGACCTAACTGGAAAATAAGCCCTACCTCAAACATAAGCCCCAGTTAAGATTGTCATCCAGACATGACTGTTTGAATAAATGTATATTTTTGAACATGGATAAATGAATAAATGTAGATTGTTGGAGCAAAAATTAATATAAGACCCTGTCTTATTTTCTGGGAAACACAGTATGATTTATTTGGAGAAAATAACTGAACAAATATATAAAGATTAACATAAAAATGTGTTTCTCACAGCATTATTTATAAGTAAAAATAGAAAAGAATAGAATGTCCAATAATAGGAAGTTTTAAAATAAGACAAGATTTCATGTATACATGAAAATATATGTAGCTGTGGAAAACAAAGGGAAATCTGTATTTACAGCAGTGGAAGAACATTGATCATATATTAAGTAAAAAACAGCAGGTTGCAGGGTAATTGGCATAATGTGATCACATCTCAGTAATAATGACATTTGTATTTATGTAACCAAAGTTAAAAATCTAGATCCCAATTCCATCAATATGCATGCTTAGCATGGGAAAAGAAGGCACCAGAGAGAAGTGTTAGGGAAACTTGTGCCTGGGGAGAAAAAGTTGAAAGCCGGAGAGAAGTCCTTGGCCAGCCTATGTACAAGTTTGATCTCTATAAAGAGAAGGGTATTCTCTTCACTTCTGAAACCCCAAGTGTGATAGGAATAGAGCTGTCTTCATACCTAAAGAGGGAGAGGTCTAAGAGCACCAAAAGTCAGTATCCAGGGCAGGGCAGTTTGGCCACAAAGAGTGATGACAATAGGCAAGGAGTTGCAGAAATATAAAGGCTTCTTAAGAAACTGGCATAATGGCATTTCTTTCTTTTTATATTGGCTAAAGCAACTCACATAGCCATAACAAAGTGAGAAGAAAGGGAAATACAGCGCGCTTCTTTAGTGGGGTGTGGTGATCAGGTAAAGTCAAATGTCAAACGGCATAGATTTAGGGAAAGGTAAAGAATTGAGATCATTATTACAATCTACCACATCTGTATTTTCTCAAATTTTGGGCAATAAATCACACAGTATTTGTGTAATTGTGCCCATTAAAAATATATGGTGTGGTAGACTGTTTCACTAATGGCCACCAAAGAACCATGTCTCTAATGTTTGTGCCTGTATTAATTTCCTAGAGCTGCTGTAACGAAGTACTGGAAACTAGGTGGCTTACAACAGAAATTCATTCTCTCACAGCTCTGGAGGCCAGAAGTCTGAAATCAAGGTGTTTTGGCAGGGCCACACTCCCTCTGAAGGCTCTAGAGGGGGATGCTTTCTTGCTTCTTGCAGCTTCTTGGTAGCCTCAGGTTCTTTGGCTTGTGACAGCACCACTCCAAACTTTATCGGTTTTCACATGGCTGTCTTCCCTCTGTGGCTGTGTGATTCTTCCTCTTTTTGTAAGGACACCTGTCCTATTGGTTTAGGAGCACACTTTCTCCAGTTCAACTTCACCTTAACTTGACTATACCTACAAAAACTTTACTTCCAAATAAGGCCACATTCTGTGGTACTGAGTGTTGGGACTTCGACTTAACTTTTTAGATAATTCTGCCCATAATGTCCCCTCTCTCATTAATTCTGGGCGGTGTGACTTGCTTTGGCCCACAAAATAGCAATAAACTTGACATGGAAGAAGTGTGAAGAGCACTTGAACATTGAGCCTGGCCCTCTTGGAGCATTGCCACTACTCTGTGAGAAAACCTGATGTAGCTTCCTTGAGGATAAAATGACCACAAGGCAAGGAAGGGTCAGATATCACAGATGTCCCAGCTAAGACCAGCCAACCCTCAGGCTGAAGTTACAGACCTGCCAAGACAAGTCACAAAATGGTAAAAAATCATAAATTATTGTTTTATAGGAGCTACTGAGTTTTGAAGTGACAATAATAGAAAACTGATACAGACAGTTTTGGTTTTCCTAAAGCTTAAGCCCCTATCAGCTCTGATGTTTCCCAGCCCATCAGGTCTAGAATCATTGCTTTTATTGGAATTGAAAAGAACTTTAGAAATAATCCAGGCTGATTTTCTTATTTTACTGATAAGAAAATTAAAACTCAGGAGTTGACTGAAGTAATATACTGAACACCAGGCTGCTGCAGAGGCAGGCATCAATTTTCTGACTCTGGTTCTATGCTCTTTCAACATTACCACGAGATCATATACTTGAATATGAAACTACTATTCCAAAGGTGGGGCTGGCTCATGGTCCCACAGCTATTTAGAGTCAATATCAGGGCTAGAAATTAGAAAACCTAACTCCTCATCTAGAATTTTCTTTCTTTTGGGGGGTGGTAAGCATATAGTGTGTGTCTTTACTCACACATTTGATTATTGTCCCATGAAGTGTTATCTTTGTGCCAGAGTGGGGTTCAGGGGGGAAAAGATACCATCCCTAATCTTTCCTAGCCCTGAAACCTCTTTGTCGCCCTTTTTTTTTACTCTCCTTCCCTCCGCACTCAAGTCACCAGGCCTGGAAATACCAGTAAGAATTCCTACCCCTCCCCATCAGCCACCACTTCATGCAGGATGGATTAATGAGGTTATGTCTCCAAAGAACTTTGAGTTCCTTGGAAGAAAGGCATCAACATGCAAAGTGGTGGTTGTTATTGCGATTACTTCACTGAGTAGGGTTTCACAGCTGTCCTGATGGAAAAGGGGCCAACAAAACAGAATGCCAGTTTCCCCCAGCAGAGGAGCAGCTGGAATGGATTATAAATGAGACCTGTGTGCCCGGTTCTCTTTTTCGTCAAAACCCATCAGCCTTTCTCATTGCCCAGCTCTCCCCTTGACAGCCCAGCAAGCTCCCTGAGCCAGACAGGTGTGGGCAAAGGCACCATCTAAGCTCCACGTGGATAAGCCTGCTTGGCAGGGGCAGCAAAACATTATATTCTGAAATGGGGCCAACCCATTACCAGTGCTCAGTAATGCAATGGATTTCTCCAGTGGTGATTTGGGGTAAGTAAAACATTCTCATTGCTCAAACTTCCCTCCACTTTATTAGGCATGAGGGAAAAGTAAGAGAGAGGAAAGAGGGTGTACAGTCTCAGACAAATGTCACACTACCAGGGCCAGAGCACCTTTTCCTCTTTTCTGCCTTCTTTCTCCTTCTTTCCTCCCTGTAATCCTTTCTTCCTTTCTTCCTCTTCCTTTTTCCCTTCCTCTCTTACTCCCTCCCTTCTTCTTTTCCTCTCAATGGACACACATGTATTCAATATTACGTCAGGCACCATGATATGTCCTGGAGATATAATGGAAAACAAAATGCAGTCCTTTCCTTTAAGGAATTGCCTTTCTTGGTATATAGGAGTGGTGGTAGTGAGTGAGACAGAGACAGAGACAGAAAAATGGACAGAAAATCGTGTTCCAGAATCCATATGGCAAGATTAGGTATGTGGTGTCATAGGGACACACAGAGGAGCCACTCAACCTAGTTTTGAAGGGTCTTTAAAGATCCCTATAGGACCAATTGGATATTGTCAGGTTAAGTGAAAGGCAAGAGGAAGGAATATTCTAAGTAGCCACAGTTTCATTCATCCTGTAATAGTACAAAAATTATAAATGTTGTATGTGTGTATGTGTGTGTATAAAAGAAAAACAAAATATGAGCACTGTACTAATATCATGCTGTGATTATAATATTATTTATGCATTTATTAAACACTTGCTATGTGCTAAGCACCACTAAAAGCTTTAAATACATTGCTTTATTTAATTCTCACAACAATTTTACTAAGGAAGTTCTATTAACGATGTTTATTTCACTGAAGATGAAACTGAGGCTCAGGGAAATTAAATGACTTCCTCAAAGTTGTAGAATGAGTGAATAGGAGCATCAGGTTTATACCCAGCCAGCCTCACACCAGGATCCATATCCATAATGAGCACATACCAGTCCCTTCAGTTTGGAGACCTACCACCTCGACATGTAAGTTAGCTCTATCCTGATCTAATTTTTTTTTAATAGTAGGTCTAAAATAGCAAGGCATAACACTCATGGTGGTTTTCAATAAATATTTGCTAACTAAAAAAATGTATTTCTCTAAGTCTAAGAAACATGGGTTCTCTAATGTATTGGGTAAGCAAAATGGTATTTTCTTCTATCCAATAAGTCATGCATTAAATAGCCTTCTTAATCAACACAAAATTGTATGCACAAGTATATTGGGAAACAAATTAGAGAGTAAGTTAAGAAGGGACGTAAATATGTATTTAGGAACTGTTTGGACCATTTTAGCTATAACTTGCATTTAACTTGTCAAATATTTTCTAACCCTCTGGTCTTGTCTGTCTCTAACTGCATTGTATGCTCCTGAAGGCCAAATACTTGTCTATTGTCCTTTTTTGTCTTTGTCAAGTACCCAAACTAACACTGTTGTGCTGCTCCAAGGGTGTCGGACTGTGTCAGGATTTGTGATGGCATCCTTTATCATTGAATTAGTTGTGTGAATTTCATACAAACTTTTCAGAACATTTGGGGGGGCATATAATAGATTTCAAGTAAATGCTTTTTGAATTGAAAACAGAGGCATGCAGTAAAAATTCAGAGCTGTGTGGTAAACCAAGCCCAAATCGAAGGCTTTCAACTTGCTTGTGTACCTTCAACATCCTGTGCGCTTCTGCCCTTCCAGGTCTCAGTAGCCTTCACTTCACTCCCTGCCACTGGCAGCATTACTTTGCTACATGTCAAAACCATGTTTTTTATTCCCTTGCCCATTATGCTCAGTTACAGATTTCCTTTGAGGGACCACTCACTTTGGGGATTCTCAAAAAAATCATGGCCATTTAAAATGCAAATAAAAGTGTTTTGCTTTGTTTTCAGATTTGTGTGTATGTGTTTGTTTTATTAATGCCAAGTGTTCTGTTTAATGTATTCTAATAATCTGACATACGTATTTTCCTTAGTGCTTCCTACTTAAAAGTTCTTTGCTGATATGGAGAATAAAGATGACTTATTTAATAAAAAAAAAGTGAATATGACTGATACCTTATTTCTAGCATGGAATTGGACTAAGGCTTTTTTTACATAGCTCATTAGAACTTGAAAACATCCCTATGAGGTGGACACTTATCATACTACAAATGAGAAATTGGCAACTTAGAGGTTATAAGAGATTTGTAAATGGAATGCTGAGATTCAAAAAGCTCTGATTTCCTAGTGCTCTTAAAAGATTGACTCTTTTGCCTCCTCTTATTGACCTGTAATCACTGATTTCTAAAAGTACTCTGGGGTTGATCTCATTTACCTCCCACTTACAGAGAAGGAAACTGCTGGGCACATGTCGGTTGATATGCCTGAGGTCACAGAGACTGTTGGGCATGGATTCTATTTATTGGTGACACCCCACTACTCATACCTGTTTTGAATAATGAGGTGAAAGAGGATAGGGATCAAATTGTTTCCTTTTGCTTTGTACATACTTGGGTCATATTCAAATGACAGAAGTAAATAGGCATTTAAGTATGTCTGGGCTGTGTAAAAATTAGCTGCAAAACAGCATCTGGCTTTCTCAATTCACTAGGATGGTCAGAGTCTTTGAGAGTGAGGTAGGGTGAGAAGGTTGACTTACCCAAATCACAGAATTCCACATCTTTCGGTGGTTACTTTATATTGTCCCCCAGGCATATGCAACCAAATTGTCATCCCCCGGCACTCCTCTAGTCTTTCTTTCATGTGTGGCATTTCCTCTGAAACAAATTGAGTTCAAAGAGGACAAGGACCTGGCAGGCTGCCTGTGGGTTATTCAGCCCCACAAAAATAAAGAAATACAGAATGAGGACTTGGCATCTGGTTGGATCCCATCCATTAAAAATTATAATTGTTTCAGAAGGAATCTTCCTTTTTTATTCTTTCTTTTTTCCCATTTACCTAAAACCTGACAGGGACTTACAAAAATCATTGAGGTCTTTCTGGACTTCGATGCTGTGTGCAAGTTAGAGGCAGTGGTGAGAGTGGGGCAGGTGTAGGGTGGCAACACTTGAAGTGAACATCTAAGCCACCACTTCCAGCACATGGCCTTGTCCAGTGACCTCACTCCTCATGCCAACTCAGGCTATTGACAGCATTCCATGTGCTAACTTCTCTAAAGCATGTAGCACAGGGCTCAGGTCATGGAATGTGCTTAACAAATGTTAATTCCAATTTCCTCGTTGTTCACAATAGTTTTAATGATTCTGATGAATTATTTTGTCCCAGATCTGTTCCGTCTTGCCACTACCCAGAATTTGCTCACACACAACTTGTCTAAGAGGGAGCTTTCAGTAAGAGTATAGACTCTGGAGCAGGCTGCCAATATTTGAATGCCTACCTTGTCACTACCTGGCTGTGTGACTTTGGAAGAGTCGTTTAAATTCATGGTTTAAGAGTCATGACTCAGGTTTCTCATCTTTAAAATAGGTATAATGGTACCCACATTACAAAATTATTATGAAGATTTAAAGAGTTAATCCACATAACTGCTGATAACATTGTCTGGCGTATATACGTGCTCAACAATCTTTCACTATTATTCTGCCTTAACTCGTCCTGGCTTCTGCTTTCTAATGTTCTATCTGTAAAAACAAGAAAATTTATATTTGCTACATTTCTCTTGTTCAGTTGTTGTAAAGGAAGTAGGCTGTTATAGAGGACTTACTGTGTGTAACCACTAGCAGCTTATGAGGATTTGATATAAACAGATTTAAAGTAAAAAGCAAAATTAGGTAAATAATATACAAGTCATTATGATTCAAATTGATATTAAAATGATTGTGGGAATTTTCATAGTACTGAAAACATTTGCCTTTCATTCTAGGGAGATAGTTTTGTTGAAGTTTCTGGGAATCGGGGATATAGAATAATTGACATGACAAAAGGAGCAGATGCTATAGTTAGATTTTTCCAGATGCTCCCTGAGTGTCCACTATCAGAATACCAGTTCCCTCTTTTCTCCAGCCCTTGCACATGTCCTTCCTTTGAAGCACTTGTAATTGACTTTATGAGCTGATGGTTGTCTATAGGGTATGATGTGAAAATAACCAGGAATGATTACATCCAGAAATGACTCCACTTCCCACTTGAACATGTGCATAAGGAGTCAGCGTGCATAAGGAGTCTGCTCCATAGGCTCCTTCTATACTCATTCCATCTACTTGTAGCTCCTTGGGCACTCTGCTGGCCACTTCTAGGCTTTTGCTCTTTCAGTTCCCTCTGCCTAGAAATCTTCCCTTGCTTATAAGAAAACAGACAGACAAACAAACTGAATATTTGAAGCCATTACTTTTTTCATGTCTCCTCCTGGATCACCTTCTCCCTCAACCAAACATAAATTTGAACACACCTTTCCTGACACTCATTATATGAGGTTTAACGAACCCTGTGCAGAGCTCACAGACAGAGGTTAATAGGAACACCTGTAACACTGTTGCTTTTGCCACTGAAATGTCTACATTCCTAATGAATTAGAACATTTTGAAGAACACAATATATTTTTATTTTTTTATTTTTTTTGAGGGCAGTGTCCCTGGCCCTCACATGTGGGACCCAAACCAGGGCCGCTGGCTTTCCAAACCAGCACTTAACCACCTGCACCACTCGGCCGGCCCAAGAACACAATATATTTTAATCGTCTCAACTCCTCAGAACCTTGCAAAGTGCCTGGCATATAATGAACAATTGATAAGTGTTTATTGAAAGGTTGAATAAATGAATGAATGAGATTTAAATACCTCTTGGTCTTCAGAAAGGCAGGAAGAAGAAACTGAAATCAACTAATTTTTCCACTTTGAGCTACTTTGAATAAGTGGTACTGAAAGAGAGGCTCAAATTCTTAGCTACAATATTACCTGGTAGATTTACTTTATTTCATCTTCTTATTTATGTGTCTTGCAGCATTTGGATCAGTATATGTCATAGAGTAGGTGCTTAAGAAATGTTTAATGAATGGATGAAAGATCCAAGCGAGTTCAATTTCAGTTTCAAGATCTTGGTGGCGTTCTATGGACAGGGGGCCCCCACAGTCTAGAGCCTGGATGGACAATGACAGGCAGTGACATCATTTCTAGGAGAAGAAATGGGAGCTGCTAGTCTGATGACCCAATACCACTCAGAGGCATTAGCCATTCTGAGCCACAATCCACTGAGGAAGGAACCCTGGAAAGACCTCTTTACTCCCTGAAGCTATTCTAGTCCTCCAAGTGCTTGTCTTTCCTCAGAACACGTATAATGAGCATAATATTTTGAATGATATTAACATTCTTCCTCTTTCGTTTTTATGTAGTCATGATTTTCTTCCTAGTCAATATAAAGTACGATTATTGCAAAGTAATGAAAAAATAAAGGAGAAATTGTTATTGGATTTTGGACATTCACGGTAGGGTGTTACAGGAAGACACTCATCATCGAAGCAGACATTCTGGAGCAAGAGTTTCTAACTCACTCTGCTGCCCATTTCAAATAGCAAAGCTAGTCCTGGTGGGATGCAGAAAAGAGGACCTCACGGAAAAGTTGGCCCCTTCCAGGCCTACGGGATTGTGGAAAGAGGATGATGGAACAATGAGTTGACAGAGGTAAGGAAGAATACAGCTCTCTGAATACCTCCTCTTTTAGGTTTTGAAAGCCCCATGGGGTGAGGAGGGGGATTGGATAGTTTGGGAGCAGAGCGGGAAAATAAAGATTTTTGGACCACATGTTGTTTTGGATAGAGAAAACTAACCCTAATACCTACATGGAGACCCACATAATTCAGAGTGTAGAGTGGGATGTTCAGGTTGAGAAAAAGACAGGTTGGTGGGCCTGAGCTTTCCCTGTTCTCACATGGTATGGATGCTCATTTGTGAAGACACAGACCTGCCACAGCTTGCTGGGGTGGAGGCTGAGATGAGCCTGCAGTCTCAGTTCCAGGGTTGACAGCTGGGGCCAGAAGTTGCAGATATGGCAAAGACTCAAAGGAGTCTTCATCAGCAAGAGCCCAGTGGGCAGCAGGGGTAAATCTTGAGGGAGGGGGCCCCAGGCTCTGAGTAAACCAAGCAGAAATAGTCCACAAGTATATCAGCCACAGATGTCAGCTGCAGGTGCCAGCTGTGGCTGCCAGCCATAGGGTGGTGCCAAGCATTCCTCAATAGACATCAGGCACCTCACACCCAAGCACAAGTGCAAATCCAGGGGCTCCCTTCCCCAATCCATGGGCCATGGGACCCAGAGAGAGGAGCAACGCAGGGAAAGAGAGCTCTGAAGAACTGAACAGAAAATCTAGTGAATCTAAAGACTGCATAAAGGATTGGGCAGAGCTAACTGTCAATTACACTTAATGTAATTATCTTGTTTTTATTGCTCTTCAAGCAGATGAAGGACTTATGAAGAAAATAAGATCAGGTATAAAGAAAAAAAGTGCTAATTTCCGCCCCTCCCCCCCATCCAAATGCTTTGTGAGTAATTTTGGGACTGTGCTGCTCACAGACAATTTTGATCCTTAGGAGCTTAGTCATGGGGCTCAGGAAGGACATGGTTTGCCAGGTAAATCCAGAAGTGATTCCATGCAGCATCACAGCAGGAGGGTTTCCAGGAGCACGGGATTCTCTGATCTTTGATCTGTCCTGTCCCTCCACCTCTTCCTTTTTGCTTATGAACTTTCTCTATCCTCTATTAACATCTCTCTCATCCTCTTTTCTTTCTTCTCTTGACCTTCTGTTTTCAGCTCTAAAGAGAGAAAATACACGCCTATGGGCAAACAGAATCAGAATGGTGGCTTGTCAACTTTTTAGACACTTAGATGAATTCAAGCTGAACTACACAAGCCCTTAGAAAGCACCTCTTTGACAGTTACAAATGTCTCCAAAGAACCTTATAATTATATTCCAACATTAGGGCCAGGGGAGAAATACAAAAGGCAATGAATGACAAAAGCTCTTAAGCGACTTCACATTTAGCTGATGAATATATTAGTGAATTGAAGAAATCCTCAAAAAATTTAGCAAGTGGAACATTCCTAGTGCAGTACGTTAACTCGAGTAACCTAATATAATAACGGCCATAGGAAAAAACAAGTCATGCTCCCCCGAGACTATCTACAGTCATAGAAAGAAGATGTGAAACTTTAAGTAAATAGCTAATTGAAATGATCCAAAGTGTTGTTTTGACTAATAGTGGGGTCTCTATATGGAAATATGATCTGTCTTTGCTTTGAAGGTTTTCACATACAAAATAATCCTGCTCCAGTGAAACTTAGTAAGTGACAACGTCTTGGAAAATAGGAGGGGGGACTGAAACCAAGCAATTTCAGGGCCCATCTGCAGAACAGAGATAAGGAGATAATAAAATGTCCCCTTCCCATCTTGTTTCTTTTTTGGCCTCTTTTCATTTGTATGAACTTGTAATTCACAAAGTTTAAGTTTAAAATAAAAATCAGTTTAATGCAATTCTGAGTCATGCAAGGATGTGATGATAGAGAGGTTTGCATCAAACAGATCTCTCTCCTTAGAGATGACTTCTTGTATGTCAGAATCCATTGGTCGATGATAAGACAGAAGTAACATCAGTTAAACTCCTACTGTATATACATAAGGCACTACATTAATTATTTTAAATATCTTATTTCATTTAATCCTCACTATAATTCTAAGGCTGGGATGCTGTCTTCATTTTACAGATAAGTGATCATTTAATTCAGCCATTGTGTGAATTCCTGAGTTAACTGTATAGATGCTTCTCCTTTCTTCTAAAGCCTCCAGGTAGAAAAGCCCCATGATCCCTCAGTGTGGTTCATTTCAGCAGTAATCCTCTGAAGATTTTGAACATAAAATCCCATTTGCAATCCAAGTCTTCTTTCAGCCACTGGCTCCTTAGTGACTAAACAGTGAGACCCCTGCACATGGGGTTTTCCTGGACCCAGATCAGACAGCATCAGAAAGGGGACAGTCAAAGGACAAGAGATACACTGAGTAGATTTCAGGGCATTGAGCCAAACAGTTGTATAACTCTGAAATACAAGTTATGTTCTTAGTATTGCAAAAGTACTATATGCCCCTTATTTTAAACAGGAAATGTTGTATAGCATATGATTAAGAAAATGAAAGTGCCCTGAAGTCCCAGCCTCCAGGGTTGCCACTAGCCCTTGGCCTTTAATAAAGAGTTGGAAGTGTGTGTAGGTCTTTGGTCTCTGCCATTGCAAGATAAAAAAATGGATTTTGGTCAATTTAAAATAGTGAAGAGAACATATCAGTTTTGGCCAGACAGACCTGGGCTTGAATCTCATCTTTGACCTTATGCAAGTTATTTAAATTCTCTGAATTTCAGTTTCCTAGGTGTCAAATGGGTGATGATAGCACTAATTCATTAAGCTGATAGAGGCTTAGATGTTGTGTATGCAAAGCTCTCAGCAAGGTGCATGGCACAAAGCAGACATACAATTGCATCCAATTGAAATCACAAATGTTCCAGGTATTAGGATCCTTCTGCCTGCAATGCAAAATTACCAGCTACTGAGACAATTCCCCAAGATCTTTTTTTCACTGAGTTAATGGCTAGATTTCAGGCATATAGTTCATAGAATAAGCTCTTGGTTAAAGTTTGTTGATTTTTAATACAAGGTATCTGTAGGAATTCTCTCCTGTTTATTTGTACTTTATTGACTGATTGAAGCAACTCATAATGAAGTACATACTCTAGAATTATCAATGTTTTTATGATATAATTGTAAGACTCTCAAAATAAAATTCTCCTTCTATAGTGAAAGCCAACCAATCCCTACTTTTGATAACATTGATGAATTGGAACCATGGAGCTGTCTTCTTCAGTCCTTGCGGGGTGAGGGGCTGATGCAATGTTAAGAACCATGGTGTGAGGAAGGCTGTTTCTTCCTAATGAATGCCCAGCCATCCCACTTGGTTTGGTTGAAATGCAAGTCTCGGCCTCTGTGACTGCCAAGATTCTGTCACTCTTAATGTGCTCCTTTCCAGCTGTGGCCCCATGATGCCTCTTCAAACAAATTATTCTACACCGATTGATCATGTCCCACTCCCTTTAGATGGCCCATAACCATATTTGAGACTTAGACAGAAATACTGCCTGACAGATGATCCACATTGGGGTCAGAAGTTTTAGAGCGGAACAACTCCCAACCCACTTGCCAGTGTGGGACGTGCATTGGGCCCATACCTAACAACTGTGTCAGGAGTAACAAGGCCTAAGTGCTGAAACATTCAGCTGTTTCCTGCCTGCGAACGACCTCAGGGCTTTAGAGTAATTGCACGCCTGGACTTTTCTTCCAAAGACACTATGCACCTCCATCGAACAAGCAAACAATTTTGTTAATTGTATCCATCTAGCTGGAATATAAACTCCAAAAGGACAAGGCATTTGGTTTATTTCATTTATTGCCCATCTCATAGATGCATGCCTGGCATATAGCAGGTGTTCAATGTATGTTTGTTAAGTGAATGAATAAAAGGAAAATCCAAGAGCAATGCCTTCCCTTAGTTTTCTTCAAATAAAGAGAAACCCTAATAGAAATAAGCAGGTAGTGAATATGCTGACTATGGGAATTTGCTTTATTAAAACGAGATGTTATAATAGGTGTTCTTTATTCTGGGGTGTAGATGAAATTAGTTAAATTTGATGGCCCTTCCAGCTTATAAAAAGAAAAAATGTACTTGTTTTTATTTACTTTTATTATTTCTACTCACTAAACGTTTTGAAATGGCCACATGAATCACTTTAGTAAGAATAGAATTTCGGTAATTGACCTGTCAAAACAAACATGGTTTAAGCCATAAAATTCAGTGTGAGTTTCTTGTTTGTATTTTGAAGCATAGGAGTGATATGGGGAGATACTAAAAATATTTTGCCCTGTGGTGATGTTCGAGGATCAAAATTATTCAATAATCTTTTCTTCATTTCTTAAAAAAAGACTTACTTCCTGTAAATATCTAGCCATTGCTGACTGTGAACATAACAAAAACCTGTTACTTTTTCTCCCAGCATTTGTCCCCACCTGGCATATGTTCCAATTGTTGCTATTGGACATGAGTTTACATATTTGATTGTTTAACATCTCCTCTGGTTAAATTGTAAGCAGGGATATTCATCAGTTTTGTTCGTGCTATTTGCCCAGTGCCTAGAACAGTTCCTGCAATGTGGTGAGTATTTAATAAGTATTTGTCAAATGAATGACTTAATTAAAATGTACATTGCAGATCCCAATATCTGTGCAAACATCTTGAAGAGGAAGTGATGGTAATAACATGGTTTGGAACTCAGGGTAGCCATTGTAGAAGAAGGAGATCTGCACTTAGGCCTGGATCAATCCAGGTCCACTCTTCGAAATGTGTTGCTATCAGGCATCTAATCTCCCCAAGCACGGTTTTTGAGACTTGCAAAATGGGAATAACAATACCCATTTAAAGAGAGAGTTAGAAAGATCACATGAGATAAAGGATAAAGTGTACTTTGTGAAAATTGCTAAGGCTGACCAGAAGCATCAGATTTCACTTTGTGTTGGGTGTCTGTTGATGGAGTGAGTTGATTGGGTTGCACTAGCCTCTTACTGAGTTCCACCACTCTATGGAAGAGACTACTAATGGACGCTCAGTTGTCATAGCAAGTGCCAAAAGAGAGATGCCATTTCCAAGAAATACCAGTGACTGGGGCTTATTAGTATTGCCTGATGAGCTTTTAAAAATTGTATAGTCTTAAGTATGATAAGCTGTATTGCTTGCTCACAATTTATTTGTCTCCCTTACCACCCTCAGCCTGCCATATATGCCATGCTTTCCTATAAGTGATGTTTAGTCCTCACCTCATGAACCTCGGGCATGGCTATATATTTGCCTTAGTCAATGAATTATAAGTAGATATGATGCATACCACACCAACGTAGAAACCTTAGATGTGTTGGCATGGATTGGCTTGGCACCCCCACAAGCTTCTGACCTCAGTAATAAGAATGGCATGCCCTAGTTAGTGGATACTCCTTCAGCTTGGGTTCTGGAATGAGAATACACATGCTTCTAGGTCAAGCCCAGGCATGTCCAACAGAGCTGCAACAGACTCATAGTCCTCATGAAACGTGAACACAAATATTTGTGTGAGTTACTGACATGTAGAGGTGGTTTGTTACTGTTGAAAACTGACCAGCATACCAGGATCCACTTCAAGCCCACTGAAGCCCATACTCTGAGGCTCAGGACTCTGTGATTTTTTAAAAAAAAATACTTTTCATGTGATTCTGATAATCAGTCAGGTTTGGGAACCACTCTCTTAGATTATATACATTTCTTCCCTTCTTCCTGCCATCTGCCCATATGAACAGGGCTTGACTAATGCTTCCACTGTTTCTATAATCAGCTGGTAGCATTTCTTGTTGTCAGGCCAGTAGGAAAAGAAAAGAGTGTCCCTCTACATTGGAGATGGTGATAGAATATGAAGCTGCAGAGACTGAATCTCAAATTAAATCAGAGACTTCAGGGTTACCTGCCTCCCTCTCCAGCTTTTTAGTGGGAATATGATAAAATAATTTATTACTATAAAAGTAAGATATAACCTATAGAAGGATATTCTTTATTATAGGCCAGATGGTTTGAATTTGTGTGTGGTCATGATTCCAGTTTTTGACAATCCCTAATAAGTCTGCCTATGTTAGCTACTAAATTATTATTGGTTAATCAAAGCACAGTGATTCTGCCTGTTGCTGAAGTCTTGTGGCACCTACACAAAGCAAGAGAGCACTGTCAGTGGCTGTTGGTGGAAACCAAGCCCATGGTTCAAGTAAGACTTTTCCTTTTGCTTACTAGCATCTCAGCAATAAAACTAAAGCCTGCATATTTGGACTATGAAGAATAATGACTGTTTTTTTCTCTGGCCATTTGTAATTAAGCCATATGAAAGGTTATGGGCAAGATTAAAATCTCTTTATATGAGTACAAAAAATTCCTTAAAATTTATTGGATCATCTTTTGGTCATGGTTATATCTTAATAAAGTTTAGACAAGATTTTATGGAGAACAAGATATGTAACAAATTGTCCTACTTTTTTCAGTGTTAGTGACACTCCAGTAAGGACACCACACTTGGTTTGATTTTTTTTTTTTTTTCTTGGAAGTAAGAGGGTATGGAAATACTTTAATTATTATCATTTATAACATTAAGATTGAATTTGAATTTTTGTTCCTATTTTGGCCTTGAATAAGCTGTACCTAACTGTTTTTTTCATGTTGCAAAAGCAAAATTCATATAGCCTCCAGATTATATTCAGTAGGATAGAAAAAGCTATTTTACATACTCAGATACGCACAGGAGGATTTTTTGAAAAGAAGATTATTACGGGGCTCAGGACTAATCAAAGTGAAATCCCCTAAGTCTTTCTTTCACTGCACAGGTATCTAGTAGATCCAGACACACAAACACTCATGACAAGCAATGAATATACAACAGGCTTCTAGTTTGCTCATTTCATCAGCACAAAAAACTTGGGAATATTCCATATTCAAATACATTGAAATGGAGATGTTTCGAGCCCAAACCTATGTAAACCCATTTTTTCCTTAAAAATGGAGGTCTACATTCCTTTGAGCAAAGCTTTCCTCGGCAGCTGCCCCCATGACTCCCAGAAGTACGAAACTGATAAATATCCAATTACTCCTTGCAGAGGAGACTTAGCAAACAGCATTCATTTGGCCTCACTTATTATTTTTTTTAAATGTGTGATTACCTTAAATATTACTTAGATGGTCAAACCTCAGTTACCTGAAACATTCAAGGAGAGAGCCTGGGATGCTCCAGCTGATGATCGAGTGAGTTTTGTTTTAGTCACTGTTGTTGATGTTGGCATGCAAGGCGCAGGGGGCAGAGTTGAGTATGTCACTTTTTGGAATAAAACCTTGGTATGAGTTTATTTGCCTGGTATTTGCCATTTCTTCTAAACTGAAGACCAAAAATTCTTGGTAAGTAAAGTTTCTGCATATTTAGATTCCAGTTATTCTATTTTATAAAGACATGTGATTTTTTTTGTAAAGTTATGGAGACATTTGAAAATCTGTTGAAAGAATAGACCTCCTCCTCTTTAGAAATCCAAATTTCAAGGAGTTCACCTGGGGTTAATAGAGTCCTGGTCAAGAGCTCACAAGATAATGAACACAGCATGGGATTTGAAGTCTCACTTCTCCCTCATTTCTAGCTATGAGGTCTTAGACAAACCATGTAACTTCTCTGAAACTAGTTTCCATTTAACTTTGTAAACCATAAAATAATTTATAAATCTTAACAATTTCTCTTATAATTGTAGGAGATGTGAATTTACTGAGCCCCCAAAGTGTTGTTCTCTTTCTCTTTTTGTCATTAAGAGCTCTAAAATAAACCTATAGAAAATCTCTCTCTTTCTTTCTACCAATTGTGTGAAACCATAATGTTTCACACATAAGGAAACCACTGGTGCCCTTCCAAGGTCTGTGCTTTGTGACATTACAATTTACACATTAAATTAATGTGTGAGACCTTAAAGTGAAGTAAAAGATAAAGCCAAAGCAAAATGTGCATTATTACAAGTGAATACATGAAAAACTTTTTGCCTGGGTAACTGAACTGCAAACCAGGGAGATGTCCTCAGCCTAATATTAACAGCAAGATGTCCTCAGCCTGATATTAACAGCAACAGCTTTTAAGCACTTTATGTGTGCCATACACTTGACATAGGTTTTTTTCATTATTTGCAATACTCCTATGAAGTAGGTCCTGTTTTGGCCTTCTTTCTCAGTCATGCTCTTCTTATAAATATGTGTATGTGTGTGTTGAGATTTTGTTGTATGCACTAAAATGCACAGTTCTTAGGTGTATAGTTCTCCGAATTTGGATAAATGTGCGCACCCATGAAACCAACACTCAGTCAAAATAGAGAGCATTATGATCTCCTTAGAAAGTTCTTTCCTATTCCCACCAATCTCTTCCTCTTACTCTCCCAGAGACATTCATTTTTCTGATTTTTTATGTGATTGCTTAGTTTTGTCTATTCTTGAACTTCATAAAAATGGACTTGTACAGTATGTATTCATTTGTATCTTGCTTCTTTCATTCAGCCTTTGAGATTCATCCATGTTGTTGCTTTATATCAATAGTACACTTCTTTTTATTGCTGAATAGTATTCTATTATATGGATATATCAAAACTTGTTACCATGCTCATGATGATGAACATGTGGGTTGGTTCCAGTTTGGGGCTTTGAGGCTCTTTGGAATAAAGCTGATAAGAAGTTTCTTGTACAAATATTTTTGTGGATATATGTGTTCATTTCATTTGGGTAAATATCTATCAGTGGAATTACAGTTATAATTGTTCTCTGTGCTCTAAAGCTTCCGCAGTAGCTCAGATAGGCATTTGCCAAAGGACTCTCCTTTCATCCTTGTAGACCCTGAGACTGGGATGCTAGTTAGAACAAGTCCCTATTACCTTATTTGAAAACCCTGGGGCTAGATGCTTTGAGAAATTAGAATTTTTCAAATTTTTGAAAGAAAAAATATATAAATACATAAATAATATGCATATATTAAAATAATACATTATATAACACTCCCCAGAAGGATCTGGATCAGCACCCTGAATGAAACACATTAATATTTATGTGAAAAAATTTTATTCATAATACCAAGTGAGATAAATAAAAACTATAAATAACCTCATGTCAGATTTTTCCACCAAATGAGTTTGCTACAAATTACAACAAAAATTGTTTTTCAGGGGTTTTTCAAAAATTTATTTTTTTAAATATTTTTTTATGTTTATTTATTTATTTATTTATTTATTTATTTATTTATTTATTTGTTTATTTGAGGGCAGTGTCACTGGCCCTCATATGTGGGACCTGAACCGGGGCCGCTGGCTTCCCAAGCCAGTGCTTAACCACCAATATTTTTTTTATTTTTAAACTATAGTTGACATACATTATTATGTTAGTTTCAAGTATACAACACAATAATTAGATATTTACATAAATTATGGAGAGATTACCCTGATAAATCCAGTACCCATATGACACCATACATAGCTAGTACAATATTACTGACTATATTCCTTATGCTGTACTTTACATCCCCATGACTATTTTGTAACTACCAATTTGTACCTCCTAACCCCCTCCCACCTTCACACATTCCCCCAACATCCTCCATCCAGCAACCATCACAATGCTCTCTGTAACTATGAGCTTGTTTCTATTTTTTGATTGTTCATTAATCCTGTTCTCTATGTTCCACATGTAAGTGAAATCATATGGCATTTGTCTTTCTCTCTCTGACTTACTCCACTCAGCACAATATCCTCTAGTACCATCCAGGTTGTTGCAGATGGCAAGATTTCAATCATTTTAAAGGTTGAGTAATAGTCTGTTGTATTGGGTTGTCAGAAAAGTCATGATGCATTTTTGCAATGAAAAACATAGAAAAAATATGCCATGACTTTTCTGACAGCCCAATATGTATATTTACCTCCTCTTTTGATACATTCATCCATTGATGGACACCCTGGTTGCCTCCATATCTTGGTTATTGTAAATAATGCTGTAATGAACATATGGATGCAAATGTCCCTTCAAAGTAGTGTTTTTAATTTCTTCAGATAAATACCCAGTAAAAGGATTACTGGGTTGTTCATTGTCTCTTGTTAGAGTCTTTGTTTTAAAGTCTATTTTTTCTGGGCTAAGTATTGCTACCCCAGCTTTTTGTTTTTGTATTAATTTTTATGAAATATCTTTTTCCACCCCTTTACTTTCAGTCTGTGTGTGGTTTTCAATCTGAAATGAGTCTCTACGAGGCAGCATACGTAAGGTTTTTTTTTTTCTTATCTATTTAGCCACCTTATATCTTTTGTTTAGAGCATTTAACCCATTTACATGGAAAGTAATTGTTGATACATATGTAGTTATTGCCATTTTATTATTCATATTTTGGTATTTTTCTTCTCATTCTTCTTAACGAAGTCTCTTTAACATTTCTCTTAATACTGGTTTGGTGATAATGAACACTTTTAGCTCTTTTTTGTCTGGGAAGCTCTTAACTGTCCTTCAATTCTAAATAACAGCCTTGGGCTGGCTGAGTGCCGCGGTGGTTGGAGGCTGGCTTGGGAGGCCGGTGGCCCAGGTTCGGATCACACATGCGAAAAAAAAAAAAAGGTTTAAATAATAGCCTTGCTGGGTAGAGTAACCTTGGTTATAGGTCCTTGCTTTTCATCACTTTGAATATTTTGTGCCAATCCCTTCTGGCCTGGGAAGTTTCTGTTGAGAAATCAGCTGACAGTCTTATTGGAGCTGCTCTGCAGGTAACTGTTGTAAATGTCCTTCTCTTGCTGCTTCTAAGATTCTCTCTTTGTGTTTAACCTTTGGTGTTTTAGTTATGATGTGTCTTGGTGTGGGCTTCATTGGATTTATGTTTTTTGGGACTCTGTGCTTCCTGGTCTTGCATGTCTATTTTTTTCTCCAGGTTAGTAAATTATTTCTTCAAATAGATTTTCAATTCCTTGCTCTCTCTCTCTCTTCTCATTCTTGTATCCTATGAAGTGAATATTGGTATACTTGATGTTGTCCCAGAGACTCCTTAAACTATCCTCATTTTTTTGGATTCCTTTTTCTCTTTGTTGTTCTGATTTGGTTTTTCCTGCTACCTTATCTCTACCAAATTGCTGATTTGATTCTCTGCTTCATCCAATCTACTGTTGATTCTCTCTAATGTATTCTTCATTTTAGTTATTGTAGTCTTCATTTCTGAGTGGTTATTTTTTATGTTCCCTATCCCTTTGTTGACGTTCTTACTGAGATCATTGAGAATCCTTATAACCAGTTTTGAACTCTGCATCTGTCATCTGTTATATTATTACTGTCTCCATCTTGTTAAGTTCTTTTTTTCTGGAGTTTTATTCTGTCCTTTTATTTGAGACATGTTTCTTTGTCTCCCCATTTTGGCTGCCTCCCTGTGTTTGTTTCTATGTATTAGATAGAGTTTCTGTCTACCAGTCTTGGTAGAGTGGCTTTATGTAGTAGGTGTCCTATGGGGCACAGTGGCACAGTCTCCCTTGTCACCTGAGCCAGGTGCTCCATATGTATCCCTTGTGTGGGTTGTGTGTGCCCTTCCTGTTGTAGTTGAGCTTGGTTGCTATTTGTACATCAATGGGAGAGATTGATCCTCAGGCTGGTTGATCGTGCAGACTGGTTGTGACTACAATGGAGGCACTGTGGGCTGACCCTATGGAGCCGGATTTACTTAAGCAGGGCTCTAGTGCCTGCTTGGTCTGCGTCATCTATGGAGGTGGCATGGTGGTGCTCTTGTGCAGTCTGAAGCTGGCCACCAGGTGTGTTGGTTCTAGGTCAACTTGGGAGGGACTCTGCTGCAGTCCAAGTTCAGCTGCTGACTACGCCCTGGCCGGGGCCACTTGGTATGAGCTACAAAGTGTTTTGCAGTTGGTTATTACTTGTGTTTGGCTTGGAGGTGCCTAGGAGAAGCTAAACCATGAACTGAGGATGGCTGCCACTAGTGCCATGCTTGGGGCAGCTTAGCAAGAGGAACAGGGCATGCTGATGTTAGATGCTGCTTGTTTGGTGTTTGTGAACCTTGAAAGGTTTATGGAAAGTCCACAGCATGAACCAAGACAGGCTATGGAAAAGACCCTGGAAGCAGCTTGGGTGGGCCTACAGACTGGGTGGGGCAGGGTCTCAGGGTGGGGTGAGTGATATTAGTCAGGTTGATGGAGACTCAGATATGGTGCCTGCCTCCATCTGCATGCTGGGTGTGGGGAAGTCTCAAAAAAGGAGAAAGCACTACTGTCTTGCAGAAAGTTGTCCCTGTAGCTCTTGCTCTGAAGCCAGACAATTCAGTTCCTCCCCTTATTTCCCTTGAGCCTTTCAGGCTGCTGCCTCAGCTCAGAGCAAGTGAGTCCATTGGCAAGTAATACCATTCACTGGCCCTTTTAGAGGAATGTCTGGGACACCAGCCTCTCACACTCTCACTCAGCCACAATCTCTGCTGGTTTTCACTGGAATCTTGGGCTGGTGATCCTGGTGAGAGACTGGACCCCTCACTCCTCAGAGAAGACTTCTGCAGCCAAGGTATCCCCCCCAATTTTTAACCACCACATATGGGTGTGAAACAGCCTGTTCCAATCTACACTTCTCCTACCAGTCTTGAGGCAGCTTCTTCTATATATTTTTAGCTTTCGGGCTTCTGTATAGGTAGGTTTCAAGTAATTCTTAATAATGGTTGTTCTGTAGTTTAGTTGTAATTTTGTTGTGGTTATGAGGAGACAAGCACAGCATTTACCTACTCTGCCATCTTGACTGGAACCTCAAAAATTTATTTTTAATTATAATTGACATACAGTGTTATGTTAGTTTTACATGTAAAACATAGTGATTCAGTATTTATATGCCTTTATATTTATTCAGAGAGTTTTTCTAAATAGCTTTATTGAGATAGAATTACTGTACAATTACATATTAAAGTTGTACAATTCAACGGTTTGGGGTATATCATTGATTTTTTTAAAATTATAGTATAATATAGAAATAGTATAATATAAAATTATATACAAATAGAAAACTAAAAATTGTAATATAATATAATTGTAACATAATATAATTGTAGTATAATATGAAGTTTTAACCATTTTTAAGTGTACAATTCAGTGGCATTAAGTATACATTCACAATGTTATGCAACCAATATCTACTTCCAAAACTTATTTTTATAATTCCAAACAAAGATGCTGTAACCATTAAGCAATAATTCCTCCACCCCCCCAGCCCCTGGTTAACTTCTATTCTGTTTTCTGTCTATAAATTTCCATATTTTAGAAAGTTATTATAAATGGGATCATACAATACTTGTGCTTTTATGCCTGGCTTACTTAATTTATCACGTTTTCAAAGTTCTTCCATGTGTAGCATATATCAGAACTTTATTATGTATATACCACATCTTGTTCATCCATTCATCCATTGATGGACATTTGGGTTTTCTACCTTTTAACTATCATGAATAATGCTGTTATGAACATTCTTGTACACGCATCTATTTAATAATTTTTTTTCAACTATTCAACATAAATACCTAGGAGTGGAGTTGCATATTATTTGGTAATTTTATGTTTAACTTTCAAAATTCATTCTATGTTTTTATGTAATTCTGTATTTTTGAGTAATTGCCAATCTATTTTCCACAGTGACTGAATTATTTTACATTTCACATCAGCAATGTGCAGGATTCCAATTTCTCTACATCCTCACCAATAATTGTAACATTATCATCATTATTATTGTTATTGCCATCCTAGTGGCTATGAATTGGAATCTCTTTGTGCTTTTGTTGTGCATTTCCCTAACAACTGATGCTTTTGGGTCATTTGTATATCTTCTTTCTGGAAATGTCTATTCAAGCCCTTCACTCAGTTTTAAATTTGTTTGCCTTTTTGTTGTTGAGTAGCAAGATATATATATATATATATATATATATATATATATATATATATATATATATATATTACATTATTGATACTAGACCCTTATCACATACAAGTCATATGTATGTGATTTGCAAATGTTTTCTCCTGTTTCACAGGTTGATTTTTTTGCTTTCTTGATTATGCCCATTGGTGCACAAAAGTTTTAAATTTTGCTGAACTCCAATTTGTCTATTTTTTGTTGTTGTTGTTGCTCATGCTTTTGGTGTCATATCTAAGAATCTATTGCCAATTCCAAGGTCATGAAGATTTATCCCTAGGTTTTCTCCGAGGATTCCATGGTGTCAGCTTTCATATTTATGTTGTTGATCCATTTTTAGTTAATTGATAATGCAGGGGTCCAACTTCATTTGTTTGCATGTGGAAATCTAGTTGTCCCATAGCACCATTTCTTGAAGAGATTATTCTGTTCCTGTTGAGTAGACTTGGCACTCTTTTCAAAAATCAATTGGCATAAATATATGGGTTTATTTCTGGATTCTTAACTATATTCCATTGGTCTATATATCTATCCCTTTGCCAGTACCACACTGTTTTTCACTGTAACTTTGTAGTAAGTTTTGAAACTGAGAAGCGTGAATCTTCCATTTTTGTTTTTTTCTCTCTCATTTTTTAATTAAAGTTTATTGTGATTACAATGGTCAGTAAAGTTACATAGGTTTTAGGTGTACGATTCTGTAATACATCATCTATATATCACATAGTGGGTACACCTCCCAGAGTCAGTTCTCCTTCCATCACCATATATTTGATCCCATTTACCCTCAAGTACCAGCCTCCTCCCCACTTACCCTTTGGTAACCACTAAACTACTGTCTATGTCTATGATATTTTGTTTCTTTGTTTGTTTGTCTTGTTCCTTTGTTGTTTTCAGTTTTATATCTCACATATCAGTGAAATCATATGGTTCTCGACTTTCTCCATCTGATTTATTTCACTTAGCATAATAATCTCAAGATCCATTCATGTTGTTGCAAATGGTACTATTTTATCTTTTCTTATGACAGAATAGTATTCCATGATATATATATATATATATATATATATATATATATATATATATATCTCACATTCTCTTTATCCAATCATCTATTGAAAGACACTGGTTATTTCCATCCTTAGCCACAATAAATAAAGCTGCAATGAACATTGTAGCACATACATCTTTACGGAAAATTGTTTTCAGATTTTTTGGGTAGATTCCCAGGAGAGGGATTGCTGGGTCATATGGTAATTCTATTCTTAATTTTTTGAGGAACCTCCACACTGCCCTCCATAATGACTGCACCAATCTGCATTCCCACTAACAGTGTATGAGGGTTACTTTTTCTCCACAGCCTCTCCAACACTTTATTATTGGTCTTGTTAATGATAGCCATTCTAATTGGTGTGAGGCGATTTATCATTGTGGTTTTAATTTGTATTTCTCTGATGATTAGTGATGTTGGGCATCTTTTCATATGTCTATTGGCCATTGGTATGTCCTCCTTGGAGAAATGTCCATTTAGGTCCTCTGCCCAATTTTAATCAGATGGTTTCATTGTGAATTCTACTAAACATTCGAAGAGAATCTAATATCTGTGCTACTCAAACTCTTCCAAAAAATTGAAGAAGAGACAATATTCCCTAGTTGTTTTATGAGGTTAACATTACCCTGATACCAAAATCTGGTAAGGATAACACACACACACACACACACACACACACACACAAATTACAGACCAATATCTGTGATGAATACAGGTGCAAAAATCCTAAACAAAATTCTAGCAAATAGAATACAACAATGCATTAAAAAGATTATACACCATGACCAAGTGGGGTTCATCACAGGGGCTCAAGAATGGTTCAACATATGTAAATAAATCAATGTGATATAACACATAAACAAAATAAAGGACAAAAATCATATGATTATATTGATAGATGCAGAGAAAGCATTTGACACCATACAACATCCATTTATGATTAAAACACTTAATAAAATGGGTACAGAAGGAACATGCCTTAACATAATAAAGGCCATATATGACAAACTGTCAGCTAATATCATAATTAACAGTGAAAAACTGAAGCCCTTTGCTTGAGGTTCAGGAACAAGACAGGGCTGTTTCCTATCACCACTGCTTTTCAACATAGAATTAGAAGTCCTAGCGACAGCAATCAGGCAAGAGAAGGAAATAAAAGGCATCTGAATTGGGAATGAAGATTTTAAATTGTCACTCTTTGCAGATGACATGATGCTATATGTAGAAAGCCCTAAAGACTCCACCAAAAAGCTACTTTTCTTCTCTTTTAAGATTGGTTTGGCTATTTAGAGCCCCTTGCAATTCCATATGAATTTGAAGATCAGCTTTTCAATTTCTGCACATAAACACACAAATAAAAAACTGTTGGAACTTTGACAAGAATTATGTTGAAGCTTTAGAGCACTTTGGATAGTGGTATCATCTTAATGATATTAAATATTCTTATCCATGAGCACAGGATGTCTGTGCATTTATCTAGGTCTTCTTTACCCTCGTTCATCAATATTTTATAATATTCAGTGTGCAAACCTTTCACCTCCTTGGTTAAATTTTTCCCAGATATTGTATCTATTTAACACTATTATAAATGGAATTGTTTTATAATGTTTTTTTCAGATTGTTCATTGCTTATGTACAGACACACAATTGATTTTTTGTGTTGATCTTGTACCCTGAAACTTTATTGAATTCATTTAGTAGATCTAGTAGCTTTCTTATGGATTCTTTGGGCTTTTTTATATGTACATTCATGTCATCTGCAAATGAAGATAATTTTATTTCTTTCTTTCCAATTTAAATGCCTTTTATTTCTTTTTCAGATCTAATCACTCTTGCTGGAACTTCTAGTACAATGTTGAATAATAGTGGTGAAAGCAAACATCCTGATCTTAGAGGGAAAGTTTTTATACTGTCACCATTGAATATAATGTTAGTTGGTGTTTATTCATAAATACCTTGTATAATGTTTAGGAAGTTCCCTTTATTCTGAGTTTTCTGAGAGTTCTTATCATAGAAGGGTGTTGAATTTTGTCAAATGATTTTTTTGCATCAATTGCGATGATCATGTGAGTGTTTTTCTTTTGTTCTATTAATGTGATGCATTTTATTTATTTATTTATTTATTTATTTATTTATTTATTTTGAGCCATTTTAGCTTTCCTGGAATAAACCTACTTGGTCATGTTGTATAATCCTTTACATGTGCAATTAGATTTGGTTTGCTAGTATTTTGTTGAGGAGAAAGTTTTACATTTATTTTCATTAAATTTTTTATTTTAGAACTGTGAATAAAGAATTGTGGACCTGTAGTTGAGTATGGTGACTAAATAATTGATACAAAGGAAGCTGATTAATGAAGCCATATGAACGTGAAAGAGATCCCTAATTGTGTGTTCTTGTGTCCTAGGGTTCTGACTGGTTCTTTTCAACATTTCAAAGATGAAGAAGCTTGAAGGTGAAGATAACCCATTTATTACATTTCCAGTAATGAGAGCTAAGAGAGAATTTAATATTTGAGAGACCAAAATAAAGATCCTGACAGCTGGGAATAATCATGCCAAACTTACAAAATGCATTTAATATTTGTGATCAATATTTTGAGCTGAACAAAGGGTTGGAGAAGGTGGAGGGGAGGTGCTGGATTAACAGCCATTCCCATGAAGAGAACTGGGATTTAGCTGACTGCAAACCTGACATGAATTGAGCATTCTGAGGCTCCAGAAAACGAGTACAAGCTGGGGCTCTGCTGACAGTATCCTGTCTAGGGTGTACATTTGCATATGTGTGTGGTGTCTGGGGCTTGCTTAGTTCTGCTCTTGGCCCAGCAAACCCATCCACATCTGGAACATTTATTGCTTCAGTTCTGAGTGCCAATTTTTAAGTGACAAACTGGAGACTATCCAGAAGAGAGTGACCAGCATAACGAAAGGGCTCAAAATCATGTCAGGCCAGGGAATGTTGAAGGAACCAGGGCTGTTCAGCCTGGGGGAGAGAAAATTAAGTGGGGGATTTGAGGGTCATTTTCAAATCACGTGACGTGAAAGGACGAAAACTTGCTCTGTGTATTTCCAGAGTTTAAAAAACAACCTAAGGTAGAAGTTAGAAGAAATGAGAGGTCAGTCTTCTACAAGGGAGACATTCCCAATAGTCACTGAGGTCTAAAAATTAATGGGTTACACATATTGTGTGTGGCAGGAAAAGTGTTTTAGCATCTTAGCAACCGTCCCCCCCACCCCACCCCCACCACACACACTTCTGGGAAATTGCTTCACATTTGCTCATGGTTATCATTGGAATATGCTGAAAGTTTCACCTGACCTAATTCAGTCCAAAGAGTCCTTTTTCTGGAATTTGGGAACTTAAGAGTGAGGAAGAGTCAGGTTGCCTCTGGCAGAAGCTTTAAGAGGTCAAACTAAGGAAGAGTTTCCCACCAAGAGTAGACTGTGAATAGAAAGAAAGAGAATACAAAACTAGCACTCAGAGAAGTGAGAGAGGAAGGGAAGGAAACAGAAGGGAAAGGAAGGGAAGGGAAGGGAAGAGAAGGGAAGGGAAAGGAAACAGGAGAGAAGAGGAGAGGAGAGGAGAGGGAGAGAGAGAGTACAGAGAAGTACTTGAATCTTGACTTCCAGATACTCCTGAGGTTCACTATACTTTTATCCTCCTACAACTTGGTCACTCAACTCATGGATTTTGTGATATACCTTAGTATCACTCCAAAGGATTGTCTCACTTAGTTAAATTAGAGTTGGGTTTTTGTTACTTTCAGTTCAAAGGATTCTAACCAATACTGCAAGTCTGAGGAGGTAGTGAGACCTCTCCATCAGTGGAGGTGTTTGAAGTAACAGAGCTACCTACCTACACCTGCCAAATATTCTATGAAGTGGGTGAGAATAAAAGTGAAATAGGATTGGTCATAACTTGATCATTTTCGAAGCTGAGTGATGGGTTTATTACCTTATTCTCTCTACTTTTTGGTACATTTAACATCTTCCTTAATAAAAAGAAAAAGTGATATGGAGAGAATTCCAGCACTGACGGAAAATGAACTAAATCAATGGTTCTCAAATATATCAGACTCCTAGGGGTAGAGTTTAAACAATAAGAATTTAAGGTCTTGGTCCTGAAAATTTTGATTCAATTGATCTGGGATGAGGCTCAGTATTCTATACATTTTTAAAACTCTCCAGATGGTTTTGAACATCATCCAGGTAAAATCCTTATTATATTAGATGACATTGAAGGCATCTTTCAAATTTAAGATTCATGGGTTCTAGGAGAATACAGGCTGGAAATGACCAACACCTTCAATTTTAAAATGTGGAATCACATTGAAAGAGTTCAAGTGATTAATGTTACACAGCTAGTAAAGAAAAGTCTAAAATCCAGGCAATCCATGCCCTTCGTCCTGCTCTCACCAATTTTATAAAATTATGAAAATCTTCTTTTTTTTATTCAAAATTTTTCATTATTATTATTAGTTTCAGGTGAACAAAACAATGCAATAGTTATCCTTTTTACCCCTTACAAAGTGACAACTCCCCTCCCCCGTCCACTGCCCCCCCATGATATCATACATATCTATTACAATTCCATTGACTCCATTTCCACACTATACTCCACATCCCAAGACTATATATGTATTAAGTTATAGTTGATATATAATATTATTCAACAACAGCTTCAGATGTACAGTACAGAGGTCAGGCCTCTATGCCTTCCATGAAGTGGTCTCACTAACAAGACATGAGTCCATCTGGTCCCCTAATAAACATTTACAACATTATTGATTATATTCTCCAAACTGTCTTTTCTATCCCCAAGACAATATTGTAGTTACCAATTTATGTTGTCTCGGTCCCTTCCCCTTCTCCCTCATGCCCACTCCTGTCCCATCTAGCAATCATCCGTTTTTTTCTCTGTGTCTCTAAGACTATTTCTGTTTACATTGGTGGTTTATTCAGTTCTTTAGACTCCACATATAAGTGAGATATCATATGGTATTTGTCTTTCTCTGACTGACATTTCACTTAGCATAATGTTCTCTAGGTCCATCCATATCATTGCAAATAGTACGATATCTTTCTTCTCTATAGCTGCATAATACTCCATTGTGTAAATGTACCACAGTTTCTTAATCCAGTCGTCTATTGATGGGCATTTCAATTGTTTCCAAGACTTAGCTATTGAAAATAATACTGCAATGAAAAGTAGGGGTACATATTCTTTTTCAAATTAGTATCTTGGGTTTTTCATGATAAATACCTAGGAGTGGAATAGCTGGGTCATAAGGTAGTTCTGTTTCCAGTTTTTTGAGATACCTCCATACTGATATCCATAGTGGCTGCAGCAATCTGCAATTCCACCAACAGTGTAGCAGGGTTCCCTTTTCCCCACAGCATCATCAGCACTTGTTTGTTGATTTATTGATGATAACCATTCTGACTGGCGTAAGGTAGTATCTCATTGTGGTTTTTATTTGCATTTCCCTAATGATTAGTAAAGTTGAACATTTTTTCATATGCCTGTTGGCCACCTGTATGTCCTCTTTAGAGAAATGTCTCTTCATATCCTCTGCCCATTTTTTTAATTGGGTTGTTTGTTTTTTTGGTATTGAATTGCATGAAAGTTTTATAAATTTTTGGATATTAACCCTTTATCAGATATGTCGTTGGCAAATATCTTGTCCCATTCAGTAGGCTGCCTTTTTGTTTTATTGATGGTTTCTTTGTTGTGAAAAAACTTTTAAGTTTGATATAATCCCATATGTTCATTTTTTTTTTTTTACTTCCCTTGCCTGCGGGGATGTATCAGTAAAAATATTTCTCAGGGTAATGTCTGCAAATTTACTCCCTATATTTTCTTCTAGGAGTTTTATGGTCTCAGGTCTTACATTTAAGTCTTTAATCCATTTTGAATTTGTTCTTGTAGATGGCATAAGTAGGTGGTCCATTTTCATTTTTTTGCATGTATCAGTCCAATTTTCCCAGCACCATTTATTAAATAGACTATCTTTACCCCAGTGTAAATTCTTGCTTCCATTGTCATAGATTAACTGTCTGAATATGCATGGATTTATCTCTAGGCTCTCTTGAAAACCTTCTTGAAAAACAAGGATACACAAAGAAAGATGACTCTGGATCTAGACTACTTGGTTTGAATCCTGGCTCTACCACTTACTCAACTCTGTGTCTCAGTTTCCTCATTCTTATCCACTTCATAGGATGGTGGTTGTAAGTTAAACTAGTTAGTATATGTATAGTGCTTAAAACAAATGCTTAGCATATGGTAAAAAAAAGTGTTTGCTACTGTTATAGCTATGACTAGGGAGGAAATTCTCACTGAAGACCATCAAGGAGGCTCTAGATGGTTATTCATTGTTTACAGTGAGTGCAGAGCAGGGGTGGAGTATTTCGGGCCCACACCCAGTATCTGACTTATTGCTTCATGTTGTTTTGTGTGGTATAAGAGGTTATTGCTCAGGCCACAGTGTTTGAGTCATAACTTCAGCCATGTTGGGCTACCCTGCCCTCAACCAGAGAGAAGAAGAGCCAGAGTGCTCATAAGGAGAGCTTAACAGTCGGGGGGAAAAAATCCAGAATGGGCCTTGCTTTTCACCCCCTTACATACCCCGTCATTGAACAAATATCAATACCTGACTTACTTGAATTAAAATAAATAAACAACAACAAAACAGGAGAGATATGGTCGCTTCTAAGGCAACTGTTAGATATTATGAAATTAAACATTCCTAAATTCCCAAAGAGTAAAGACAAGAAAAATAGAGTGTCATTCCAGGTGGGCAGTGTTTGTGTCTTCTTTGTTCACTGCCATACCTGGTGGCCAGTGGCATGTCTGGCATGTGGTGGGGGTTCAATGAAAATGTATTCAAGAGGTAGTCTCTCAGGGAATGGCTTATTTACAGACAATTGAGAATTTCATGTTCAAAGTATAAATCTACAACAATAGCTATTTCTTAAAAATGTAAAGCTCAAGAATTTCATGAAATAATATTTCAAAAAGAAAATCTGAAGTTATACATAAGACTATTTCCTGTGGCTTAAAGGGCTATTGAGAGAGAAAGAGAGAGAGAGAGAGAGAGAGAGAGAGAGAGAGAGAGAGAGAGAGAGAAAGAATAATTTTCAGAGGCAACCACAGAGACAAGCAAAAGTTTGAGAAAAGCTCACCTACTTTCATATAGCTCTTCCTCTTTGATCTGTTTCCAGCTTTCTCCTTTCTTTTTCCTTGTTTTGTCCTCATTATTTATCCTCTCCCCATAACTTTCCCCCACCCCCTGTTTTAAAAAGCCTGTCCTCATTTCATCTTCTACACCTGAAGCCTATGTAAATTTACTAACAATTGTCATCCCAATAAACTTCAATTAAAAAAAAAAAAAGACTGTCCTTCCCCTCGGCCCCTTTTCCTTTCTTTCTCTTCTTATTCCTCCTCTAACCCAGTCTCTTCACTTCTGGTGATAAAATGGGACTGAATTATTAATTAATTAAATTATTTAATGAATATTTAGGAATCTCATACTATGTGCTAAGCACATTTTTATTGTTCTTTGTTGTTGTTGTTGTTAAAGTATAATTTACGAATGTACAATTCTGTAATACACCACCTATATATCATGTTGTGCATTCACCACCCAGAGTCAGTTTTCTTTCCATCTTATTTGTAACTTTACTAACAATTGTCATCCCAATAAACTTTAATTTTTAAAAAAAGCATAATTTACATACATCAAGGTGCACAAATCTTAAATTATAGCTTGAAGAATTTTCACATATGTAAACACCTGTGTAATTACCACTAGGTCAAGACAAAGAATATTTCCAGTCTCCCTGCAGGCTTTCTTATGCCTCCTCCCAGTCACAGCACCTCCAAAGCTACTCTTCTGATCTCTATCAGCAGAGATTAGTTTGAACCTCATATGACTAGAATCATTCATGTATTGTTTTGTATCTAACTCTTTATGTTCAACATTGTTTGTGGGATTCATCTACGCTGTTGTGTGTAGGAGGTGCTTTTTTTTAATGAAGTTTTATGCCTCTAAGGAGTAACTTTTTTTCTTTCTAAAATTATCAACCAAATTTACTTTCCTGGTATATAAGGTTGATTCATGATGGATTTTTTTTTTCTCCTTACTCATCCCCAACTCCCATCCCCTAGTCCCATGTGTATTAGTGTTAGTTAATGAGAAAAAAAAAATAATTCCCATGCTTAGGTTATACCTTCACCTTCTTGACAGGATTATAACATCCAAGATCCCTTTTAGAATGAGGTTCTCATAGGTTATCCACTTGTGTGTTATTAGTTTCCGAAATTAGTTTCCTTTGCAACTCAGCCACAGTGAACCTATGATGGACCTGTCCATGAACCTCACTTAAGGATTTCACTGACACTACCCTATTGTTCTTGTTAATTCTTTCCGGCCACTAGAGGTCAGGGTTCAGTTAGTACTACAGAGGGCTGAACAAGTGTGAAGGGCCAATTAGCATTCAGGAGGACGTGTGTGTGTGTGTGTGTGTGTGTGTGTGTGTGTGTGTGTGTGTGTGGTGGTGGTGGGGAGGAGTTGATGGTAAGTGGTATTCTAGGGATGCAGGAGTTGTGTGCTCAGATTGAGACTAGGCATGGAAAGGCTGAGCTTCCCAGGCTAACAGGTTGTCTCATTACCACATGGAAAATTGACCTCGAACATCTCAAATTTTATTTATGTATTTACTTATTTATTTTTAATTGGCAGGAGCATTTTGTCTATCACATAACTGACAATTCTTTCTTTTTCTTTTTTCTTTTTTTTAGGCAGAAGAATGCTTCAAACTCCAGAATAAGTTTAAGCCTTCTCACTTAAAATTTCCTGAAATGTTCTGGGCTCCAGATTTAACAACAATAGCAACAATAAAAATATTCACTCAGGAGGTTTTGGGAGACTACTTTAGCAGCAGAAAGATTTCTTTTTCTCACAACTAAAAATATTTGGTAAGTAAATGTCATTATTTTATGGACCAAATTTATTTTAGGGTTCTAAAGCTTCACTGCTTAAGATCCAATTCATTAATATGGCTTGATTCTCTACTCCATCACTCCAATTCACCTTGACCCCACAGTGCCTACACCAATGAGGCATAATCAGGACTACGAGACTGCCAATTAAGTTTGCAAACTTAATTGTCTGACCTCATATAATGTTAATCAGTCTCTTGAAAATTTAGGGCAAGAGAAAAAAAAGTTAGAGATAATAAAGCCAGTGGTTTTCAAAGAAATGATTAAGCTGTGAAGCACTTGGTTTTATTAAATGTTACACAGAAGCCCTTTGTATAAAACAGATAAAAAGCAGATTTCCTCTGGATGAAGTTGGAGTATGGAACTATGATACCTGCCCACTCAGGTCCCCAAATCCACCTAACCACTCTGTGGCCACTAAGGATATGCTTCAGAAATCCTGTAATTCTAGAAACGTTGTTTGAAAACCACTGATCTAGCCCAAACTCCTTGTTTTATGAATGAGGGAACTGAAATCCAGTACTTGCCTAGTTAGTATCATACATTAACAATGATATCTGGTGAGAAACATGGCTAGAGGTTAAGTATTTTTATTAAAATTTTGAGGTCTTTTAAAACATACAATACACATTATCCCAGCATACACGTACATTAGCATACAGAGTGTATGTATAAGACTAACATGAGTTAGCACAGTTTTGCCAGATACTTGGACTGGCAAAATAGCAACCCTGTCATGTTCAGATTTAATGGGTTAAAATTATGTTCTGATAAATTTGAAATTGCACCAGGGAGGGGAGTTGATCCCTTCAAAATAAGAAGACAGTTTTATTATATCTCAAGTGCCCACTAGATTTTGCTGCTATGGACACCACTTGCTTATACCAGATGTTGGAGAGCAAGAAGGAAGTTTCCACAGTGAGGAGGGGCCACTTACATGTGGAAAAAATGTAACTAGGCCATTCAGTACTGCAGGTGGAAGGCACTGTGCAACTGGTATAAAATGGCAAATAAGAAAAAGCTAAGAGTGGAGGATCCAGGGAGAATCCTGAAGTCTTTAATTGCCTATTCCAGTCTTGGAAGTGACTTATTTGTCATACGCCAATGAGGAAAGTAAAGCAATGAAAATTTGAGAAAAACTTCCAGCAAAGGTTTTTAACATCAAATTGCTCTCCAGTCTCCCATGTTTATCTATATGACCCAGTAACCAATTGGGTCACGTAACTTAACTTTAGAGAGTCTAATTGCGATGAACAATGTTACACTTGAGTTTAGGAAAGATGAAAGTAATCAACACCAGATAAAGATCAATGAGTAAGGAATTTGATTGTACCTTGGTGTTTGAAATTCTTTAGGTCCTGTCTGTCCTAAATTGTGCTTCATCTTTAACTAAGAAAAAAAATAAAAACATTAGTAGTTATGTTTTGTTCTTTTAATAAATAGATGTGTTTTGATTTAAAAAAAAAAATCTTGGAGTCCTGTGACAGCAGAAGCAAAAATATTTGCTATTGTTTTCCTCTTATTTTATTAAATCTGGGGAAAGCCTGACTTTCAGAGTACATGGGCAATAAATACTATCAGCTATTAAGTCTAGAAGGAATAAATTGTTTCTTGCAAACCTAAACAGTGGTCCAAGTCCAGTTTTTCCAGTTGCATCTAACCTCAAATTCCCTCCATTGTATGAGAGCAGAACTGGGAGAAGACTTGAGAATTTGGATTCTCCTTAAGATCATGTCTTATTTACATAAGTATGGACTGAGAGTTTGTTAAGTTGCCTGCAGTGTGGTGTGTTGAACAGTGTGCACAGGATGAGGAATGCAGAGGGCTGCTCAACTAAAAGCCCCCACATCTAAGAAATGTGGGCCAAGGTGCTACTCTGAGCACTTAATGTGCCTGGGGTCCTGATAATTACTATCAGAGGGAGACACTTTTTTCAACAGACCAAACTAAGAATCCTTCATCATAGGCAGTCATAACAGAGGCCCAAAGGTTAACACAAACTGAAGGGCAGAGGGTCAATTGAAAGCTCATTCTTCTGTCCAGGGCTTTTGGTAAAAACATTAAAAAAAATAAATAAATTTCTCCCTATCTTCTTTGCAATCTGTGTCCTGAAAAGCGGCTCATGGCTATGTGGATCCCCCTTTGGCAGGTGTATGCGTGTTTAGTACATTGTGATGATGAGTCATTCATTCTCACTGCTTTAATAATTGATCATCCAAGCCAATTGTCTAACTTCTGACCCCTTTGCTTGTGGACATTCCAAGCCAAACCCCTAGTTTGATTTCCCTCATTAGAGAGGGAGGAAGGACTAACCCAAAATGCTCCTGTGCTTACCTTCTGAGTTCCTCAAAGAAGGTTCTGCCACCAGTCTCCCTTCTCCTGACATAGAGAAACAGAAGGGAGATATGGGGTTCGAGCCAGAGTCGAACAGACATGGACCAAATTCTATATTTATAAACCGATTAAGGGTATGACCTGTTAACAAGGGCCAGGACTACATGCATAATTAAGATGCTTCAAGGAGGCCAGGAATATGACTTTATGCCTTGTGACTCTCATTGAGCTCAACTGGTGAGTCTTGAGCCTTAGCTGACCCAGCCAGAAGCATACCAAATCTACACAGTAATAGAAATAGCAATTTATATGGCTGAGGGCAAAGGATATAAGAGTTCCTGCCGCTCCTCTAGGGGCAAAGCCTCTAGAACAGCTTAAGAAGAGCTTTAGTTCCAGCGTGCATCAGGGTCAGGTCCTCCTTCAGAAGGAAGAGGTGGAGGTAGTGGCTGCAGAGTCCAGACTGGGAGAGCAGGCTTCATGGTGGTCAGTACCACTTACCAGCCTGTGTATGATATAACAAAGGCTTTAATGAAACATACCAGGTTTGCTCCACATTCACATCTACAGCCAGAATGGGAGGTTTATCCTAGAGACCTAGGTTCAGCTTTTGGTCAAGGAGCATTCCGTCATTCAACAAATATTTATTGAGCACCTACTATATGTTGGGTACTATCCTAGGCATGAACAATGTAATGATGAGCAAAACAGATCTCTGCCCTCATGGAATTTATAATCTAGTGGGTTAATTCAGTATATTGACATGTAATTGAAAACTGTCTGAAGTTCTCAGCGAGCAGAAATTGTTTCAATTTGTATATGTGCAGAG
The DNA here is from genome assembly GCA_033961575.1 of Aselliscus stoliczkanus. NCBI lineage: Eukaryota > Metazoa > Chordata > Mammalia > Chiroptera > Hipposideridae > Aselliscus > Aselliscus stoliczkanus. The sequence continues at coordinate 36,196,476 of CM066731.1, forward strand.
GACTTTCTCTAATCAGACATCTAACACTTTTCTCTTCTCTGCCCACACCAACCTCTTGGAAGAGCCTTCTGCTTTTCCTTTACTTCACTCGAGTTTTTTCCCTTTCTGGCACTTACTTAGAGGAGGTTTCTCCTCAGACAATAGCAAGGGCCCTTTCCCCCTAAATACAATGAAACAAAGTCTTTTTTCTCAGATGACAATAATCTGGGAACTCTCTTTTCCCCTTTGACCAGAGTACACAAGAACACCTATGTACAAAGGCACTGAAAAATCACCCTGCACTCATGGCAGGGTACAAATGGGAGACAGATAGATAAATGTTATAAGACTTATTGTTTGAAGGCTTCAGAATTAGTTGCTGGTACCAAATTCCAGAAAAAAGTAGACTGGAGCTTTAACCCAGCTGAACCACATGAAGAGTTGGCAAGAGATTTCAAGCTTCTCCGGGGAAACAAAGATACATGAATCTGTTTTGGATACTGGGTCGTCTCCCAAACAGTAATCAGATTCTTGTCTTGCATCCCACAATCCCACAGGTGTAAACCACATGAACAAATATGTGCTTAGGGGTGAGGGTTGGAGTGGTGGGGGAGGTGATGACAGTTCTGAATTCATAATGCATCATCTCAGGTGGCAGCTGTGCATCTGTTCCATATTTTGAAACCCTTCTCCCATACCAGTAGAGCTATTTCAGCAGATAATATCTAGGACTGACTGAAAGAAAAGTCATATGTTACCAAATGTCCTGAAATGGTTCAAGAAGATGGATAAGGAGAAGGTGTTGGGGTTGAAACTTGTATTTTACCTCCTGACTTTCAAAATCATTTGGATGGCAGCTTTGATGGAGTCTTGGAAACTGGACTTAATTAGCAGGAGCCAGCCCTCTATGTGGGAGCTCTCCAATAGGCACTCTGGGTCCCTGATTCCCCAAGCTCCCTCCTAAAGACGGGGATTTAAATAGTTGCAGCCCGTGGGACTCCTACAAAGTACTTCCAGCCCATATGTGGCTAAAAGTGATAATCCCAACACGTTTTGCAGGAAGAAAAATTGTGCTGGGAACAGCAAGTCAAGCATTTGCTGAGTTTTAGTAGGAGGTGTGAAAAATATGTAACTCTACTCAGGGTCATTCCTGTTGGCCTCACTGTTAGCCACAGTGTGTGTGGAGGGAGGCAGAGGCTGCGCCAAACTCACATCCATCTTTCTGTGGTCCCATTAATCTCTGCTCTTCCTGAAAACCAACTTATCTTGCAACCCTCCCAGGACTGCAAATAAGGCTGCTGCTAGCACTGAAGGGCCTCTGTGCTAATTAGAAAAAGACGGGAAGGAGAATTGCAGAAAGATGACCCTCCCAGCAGACCAATTAGTGGATGTGCGCCTTCTTCCAGGCTGATTCAGGCCTGTGCCAGGACTTAGGGTTCAGCAGTTGGAGCATGGGCTGGATTTCAGCACCCCACCTTCCAGTGCTCTTCCAGCTGGACCCTACTGTGATCAGTGGCCATGACTACAAAGTCTCTTCTATAGCTCACAAAGCAGGCACTAACTAGTCTCCATAGCTGGAATGTATTTTCTTCTAACCAAGTCCCTTTGCTGATGCCTTCATTCTTAATCCTCTGCACTTAATAAACACTGAACGCTCAGAATGTCCCCGGAGATGTTGATGAGTATCAAAGTAGAACCCATGAATAAACAGATAATAACACTGATTTCAGTTGCAGTGTCCTGATCTGTGAGGTAATAATTGGCTCTTTGTACACAAATTTTGGATACAAATTTTGGCTAGGCACTTCCCCCCATAACATTTTTTTTCCAATGTTTTCTTTCTACCTGAGGAATGGAGTTCAGGTTTAAATTCATATTTCTCCTGATAGTGGGAGCAATTTTCTGTTTTGTCTTCCCTTGTCATTAGTTTGATTGTTTCTGATTTTCCTAAGCCATTTCATCAAATCTTTTTTTTTTCTTGGCTTTTAAATATGCCTGCTGTCTTAAGATTTTATCCACCAATAATAATAGTAACAATAATAATGATAATACAAAAATGATGGAGAAGTTGCCGTATATCAGGTGCAGTTGTTGTCCTATGTGCTTTCTATGAATTTTAACTCATATAAATGGTCACAGAAGCCTTATGAGGTTGGTATTATTGTTCCCATTTTAAGATGTGGTATTGAAGCCAAGAAAAGTTATTTGCCAAAGGCACACAGCTAGTGAGCACTGGAGCCAGGATTCAAGCCCCAGCAGTCTGGCTCTAGAGCTCACATTCTTTACCACTGTGCTCTGTTGTCTCCATCTATCCATTCATCAAACTCTGTCCATCATTGTACCCATTCTTCTGTCCATCACTCCATCTATTCACTTGTTCTACATACATTTATTAAATACCTGTACACTAGGTTCATGCTAGGTACTGGAGATGCAACCATGAACAAGATACAAACCTTAAAATAAAGACAATTTTAGAATAGTGGAGGGGACAGACAAGTATAAAGACAATTAGACTTCATAGGGTTTCATAGTATACATGTCTTGGATATCTACCTTGCCAATAATGTTCTATACCAAGAAGTTCCCTTTCCCATTGCTCCTGTAAAGGGACAAGCCTAGGTGCCATATTTATAGCGCATGACTGCTTGCTGCCATTGATGATTGGACCAGAGTGAATACAATACTTAAGTTCTACCAATTCAATGGATATAAACCACCACTTAATTCTTATAGGGAATTTGAACTAAGACACATAGTAGAAGTAGGTCTTTAAAAGAAAACCTGAAGCTGGCACTTTGGCAAACACACAAGTTGGGGAATTGCATAAGCAAAACTCTGACATGGGAGGTAGCTTATGAGCCATTAAGGACCTGCTTGGCTTCCAATGAAATGGCCCCTGGACTAAGGGTAGTAGGAGATGAGATGGTTAGATATAGCCTAAAAGTAATTCCCATGCGCTACAAATAAACATCAGTCTTACTACTGTGTGTTTCACTGATGACTGTGGGAAAAGGTCCTGATAAGGGAGGGATAAATGAAGATGTCCACACATGATGCAGGAAGCTGGGGCCTTCAAACCTTTTCTTTTGCAAAATAAATCTTAATCCAAAAAGCCAGTTAAAAGATGGTTGTTCTGATACAAGCAAAGGTCAAGGCCATGGAACTCTCCTCCTCCCTTCCCGCAAGGTGGTGGTGTGACTTGGAGGTTTTGTTTTGGGAGTTCTTGATCTAAAGAGTATAGGTTTCACCAGAGACTAACAAGGTCTGAGATCCTGGGGGCCAAGCAGGGGATAGGGTAACCTTCAGGGCTCCTAAAATGGCCCTAAAGGGAGAGGGTGAAGGCTCGATCTGACAGAGAGAAGGGTATGGAAAGGACAAAGATGCCTGCTACTTTGAAGGACAGGCTGGAGGCCAAACTTGTTATCTATATCCAGTTGCTCTCAGAAGTTTGTAGGAACTTATGGTCTTTATCTCTCAGTTGATGGCCTTCTTAGCATCTGGATGTGCTGTTCGGCCTTTATCTTAGTTTAGCTTGATTTGAGCTATACATTCTCAGATAATGGACTCTAAGTCCAATCTTAGCACCAGTTTCATTCACAGTTACTTCACTAAAAATAGGTGTTCAATGTTGATTAAAATATTGAACTGAATTAAAGTAATTATAAAGAAATAATTTGTTACATCAGAATTATCATAACATAAGATCAGAATGCTACTAGACAGTGGGAGAGAAACCCCACTCATCTACTGCAGGAGTTTTTAGGCATAATATTTATTAAAGTAAAGGAATGGGTAAAACAATAACAACAACAACAAAAAAACTAGATTTCTTCCACCTTATATCATGGCCTTTGGATTCTATGAATTCTAGAATTCTAGCTTCTTATGATTGATAGTAGAAAATGCTATAGAAATTTCCTCAGCATCAGTTTCTAAAATAAAGGGTATAAAACCATCTTCCTATGATGTTCTGAAGATCAAAGGCGATATCGTGGGGTAAGCAGTGAATTAACTGCCTGGCATATGATAGGCACATGATATATGTGCAGTTAAATAAATGAATGAAAGTTATTTTGCTTATCTCAGTTTCCTCATCTGAATAATGTGTAATAATTATACATTTTTGACAGGTTTTTGAGAGACTAAATGAGATAATGCATGCAAGAGCACTTGCCACCCATAATATTCATAATATTAAATAGAATAAATGGTTTGAAATGGGCAACCTGAAGTGATAGAAAAGGGACAACCCCAAATCTGAGAAGTAGTTAAGAGGAGCATTTCTACCACTTTGTAGATAAAAAACAACACCAATGACAAATTTAAGGTATAGTCAACTTGTAGGGGAGACTGGTGGTTAACAATAAAGCACTGGGTGATCTGTGGGCTGTGGGGAGAGGGGAGTCACAGTTTCATTCTCCTAGCAGACAAGCTTCCAGGGAAATCTGAGCTCTGGTGCTGATCTATTGGGTGCTTAGGCAGTTGAGTCAGTAGAAAGGATTCCTCTTGGGTGTGGGTGATAACTCAGAATTGCCTCTTTGTCTGTATTGGTTTGTCTATTGGGACACACAGACTATCTGTATAATTTATTCTCTACCCTAAATATTATTTTAGTGCTGCCTACAAAAGTAAGGTCAAGAAGGATGCAATACAATATCTCATCTTAATGTTTCCCCTTTTCATTATGGAGGTTATTAATCATTTTGTTTGTTCATTTACTTATTTTGATTGGTGTGGTATTGTTAGATTTGACTTTTTCTTTGAGTATATGAAATGGCCTATAAAAAAGACACATAAAGGATATGGCTCAGTCAGCTCTGACTACTATAACAAAATAACATAGACTGGGTAGCTTATAAACAACAGAAATTCATTTCTCACAGTTCTGGAAGCTGGGAAGTCCAAGATGAAGATGGGAAATCTCAGTGTTTGGTGAAAGCCTACTTGGTTCATAGGTGGCCATCTTCTCTCTTTGTCCTCTCTGGGGCCTCTTTTATAAAGGCACTAATGCCTTTCATGAAGGCTTCCATCTCATGACCTGATCACCTCTTGACTGCCCACCTCCAACTACCATCACATATTAGGTGTTAGGATTTAACATATGAATTTGGGAGGCACAAATATTCTATCTGTATCAGGAAGAAACCATTGAAATAAAAGTAAAAAAAACAAAAACAACTGATGGATATGGGGATAGGTAGATGGATATGGGGATAGGTAGAGAACGCAATGAATGGTCCTAAATGGTTTAAAAGTATCTGACAGTATCAAAATTATAAATCACTATGCCAATGTTTATAAATATCTATAATTTTGCATTTGGGTTAATGTGTCATCAATCATTTTCATACGCACCTAATATAATTTCTTTTTAATTTTAGAGAATAATTTTGGCTTGTACAGAGTTTATGGCTGCTGCAAGCAGTTAGCTGTAATAGGTTACTAACTCAAACAAGGAAAGAGGACAGGCAAGCCAGTATGAGAACTTGAAAAACAATAGCGTGAGAGCACCTTATTATTCATTATACCTGATTTTGATTGAGTTATTGAAATGACAGTTTGGTTGGGGTGAAATTGTCCATAATTGTAGTCAACAAATTCTAGAAATGAGAACATAATGAAGGTCCAGTAGCTTCAGTATAGCCAAGCACTGACTAGGTGCCAGGCATGGTGATAAAGGACATTATCTCATTTGTTCCCTAGAGCTGCATTGGATAAGGTAGCCATGGTCCACATATAACTATTTAAATTTAAATTTTAGTTAATTAACATTAAATAATTTCAAAATTGAGTTCCTCACTCACATAAGCCACATTAGGTACCTACTGCCAGCAGAGAGCTGGGTACTAGAGATCACAGACATATCTGGGAGATAGCAGGACTGTAATCCTGACTGTAACGTATTAGCTATGTGCCCTTGACTTACTCAGGTTATACCCTCTAAGCCTCAGTTTTCTCATCTGTAAAATGGGACCAATGATACCCATGTTGTACAATTGCTATGAGGATTATAAATTAGTTTTGTAGGTCACCTAGCATACTGTCTGCTACATAACAGGTGATGATGGTGATGATGATAATGGTGATGATGGTATTGGAGGAGGAGTTGGAGACGGATGAGGAGGTTCAAATTCTTTACTCAAAAAGCTCTGGTGTGGCTATTACAACATTTTGGTCACTCCCATGGAATAAATGTGTATAGCCATGGTAAGAAACCTCCTCTTTTCTTTTTCCCTTTCTTTCTTTTTCTTTTCTTTTTTTGTTTTTTGTTTTTTGTTTAAAGCTTTTTTTCTGTTTGTTTAATCTTAAAATCTTCAAGAAATCTCACCTTTTCAACACTTTTCTACTATCTCCATAACAAATACCATCCCTCCATGACACAAATCTCTTCAACGATTTCATACACTTAGGCTATTGATCCACTTTCCCCTATTTTTCAGGAAGAATCTGAAAATTTAGTAAATAACTTACAAGATTTGAAGGTACCACAGCCAAAAAGTTACAAATTGTAATTGCAGTCAAATCTGATACTAGCTTACCCATGAGAGAACATCCTCAAGTGTAAGAAACCAGTCTGTAGCTACAATTCCAAGAATCAGTGAGCAGATAGCGAGAATAATTTTTGGACATGAGCAAAAGTGTTCCTCCCAAGACTACTTCTGATTGTATCTTTTCTTTTCCTAACCTCTAAAGATTTGCTTAAAAACCCCTGTGTTATTAGACCGCTAAAGCAGACACTCCTTTACAGACCAACCATCTGCAATTGTTTTGTTTTCTTTTGTCACACCAACCATTTTGTACCATCTGGGTAAGTAGCTACAACACAGCATCTCTTCCTGTCTCGAGTCTCAGCTGCCCACTGACTACAGGGTCAAATGTTTGTGCTTAATTCCACAGTCTACCCTGCTGTGTCTTCAATCAGTGCTGTCATTTCCCTAGTTTGAAGGTCGATGACTAGTCTGGACAATGCGTCTGCTGTAAGCGGGTCTTTGCCTGGGGTATAGATTAGTCATAAATCATATTTTTATAGCAGCAATAACATTCCCTGTTGTCTAGCAGGTGCATTGCCTAGTGGTTTGTGATCAGTCTGGACAGTCAGGTTCCTGCCAAATGCATATTTGTCGAAGTCTTGCAGTGCACATATCATTGCCAATATGTTTTTTTCTTTGTTGTGCAAGCAGACTTTTTCTGTTTTCCAGCCAAAGCCAGTATAAGAGATGTGCAAGTGACTACTGAATAATCCAATTACTTGCCAAGAATCTCACTCTAGGTTCTCAATATCCTTGTACATCTTTGCAGTTATTTCAGTGTACCAGAGAACTTTAAATGGAAGAGGAAAAGGACTTGCATTTGCTAAGTACCTGCACTGTGCCAAGCATTGTGCTCCTTGCCTCACCTGTGATATTTTATTTAACCCTCCCAACAATCTCATGAGGTACATATTATCTTTAACCCCATTTCACAGATGAAGAAACTGAGGCAATAGCAAGTTTAATAACAACACCAGCTAGTAGTTATCATGCCCTGATGCCAGGCACAGTGATAAAAGACATCATCTCACTTACTCCTTAGACTAGCTACACTGTCCAATATGGTAATAACTAATTATTAAATGAATTCAAATAAAATAAAATTTAAAATTTATTTCCTCAGTCACAATAGCGACATTTTGAGTGTTCAATAGCCACATGTGGCTACTGGCTACTGTCTTGGACTATGCAGGTATAGGGTATCATTGTTCAAGTCCTATTAACCCGCGCTGCCCTAGAGCAATGCTACAGGTAATTACAGGTACTGTGATACCCGTACTATGGGTGAGAAAATGGAGGTTTTTGTTGGTTATGTGACTTGTTGAATAAAACTAACATAACTTGTGCATTAGATCCAGGACTGAATCCAGTTCCAGGAGCCTTACTCTTAACTACAGCTCTGTTCTGTATACTCAGTGACTTATCTAAAGTCACACCACTGGTATGTAATATGTGGGTGACTCCTGGGCAGAGGCCCTCTTGAGAGGAGGTCTTGTGGCAGCCTCACAGCAGGCTTTTTCTAATAAGCCTTAGATTTGGTGCTAGTCATGCAATCCACATCTCTGGCATCTCTTTAATCTGGTTTCATCCCTGGAATTTTCAAATGCCCGGGGCTGTTTGCCTCCAATAGTTATGCACATGTGCATCTTCAAGGGTCTCTTGCTTCTGCGGGAGCCCATCTCCTGCTCTCACAGTGTCCTTTCTGTCCTCATGGGGTTTTGCTTGCCTTCCTCATCTGCCAGGGTCCTCTGTCTGGGCTCCAGCATTTTACCCCAGAGACTCCCCAAAAGCCTTTATCATTCTCTGGATGGCCTGGGAGGCTGACTCAATCTTAAAAAGTAGTCTGAATCTGTGACCGTGGCTTGCTCCAGGGGGCATAAAGGATACACAGCAAAATGGGTTTTGTCTGCTGTTGTGCAAGGTCTTATGCCAGCTCAGGACCCAAGACTTCCTCCGTGGCCAGAAGTGTGACAGGTGGACATGTTTCCTCTGCTAACTCCAGCCTTGGACCTCTGCTCCTTTTCTCAGGAATCATTTCACTGAGCCAGAACCTCCACTTACTTTAAGAACTCAGTACTCACCATAATACACAAATTTTTGTGAGATTAAGTTCTTAGAGTTGCAGAGGATATACAGCAGCAGCAATATGGTGTGTTGAGTGGCTCTGACATATCAAAGTTCTGTTCTAGGAAGTTTGGAAAAAAATAACTAACACTTCTTGAGCCTTTTCTATATCTCCAGGACTCTGCTTCAGGCTCATTATTTCATTAACTCTGCACAAAACCCTAAAGTAGCATATGTTTCATTGCTCCCCCTTTACTAGAAAATCAAGTCACAGAGAAGTAATTTGTTTGCAGTCACACAGCTACTTGGGAATTAATTTGGATTAATATTTTTAATCACAATGCTGTATTACGTCTTCATTTACTCCAATTCTGTAAATAAGACATTATTATCCATAATTGGCTGATGAGAAAAAAGAAAGTCTTAGAAATTAAAGATCTTTTTCTATGATGCAGGTAAGTGGGTAAACTGGAAATCACCATAACAACATTAATATAAATTTTAGTTATTTTTAAAGGTCTAATTTTAAGCAATAAAGCTTGAATGTAAAGAATTGTTTTAAAAATAAAGTAAGAAGGGTGCTTTGTGGATTGTAAATCACTTTACAAATTTAAGGTACTCTTTATTATGTTGCCAACTTATAATTAATTATGTTAAATACCACTTATTGATCATGTTCTTTAAGTTAGAACCACTGATGGCTTTTACTCTCATAAGTGCTCAGAGCCCAATAAAAAATAAAGAAAACAAGTTCATCAGTAAGGTTCAAGTTAGGTTGTATTAATAGAATGATAAGGCTTAAACTTGATAGGAGTTTATTTCTCTCTCATGTAAGAGAAGTCCTGAAGTGAAAAGTCCAGAACCTCTGTCTTGCCTTCCTCTGCGGCCCTCATTTTCATGGGCCAAGATAGCTGTTAGAATTAGGGCTATTGTGTGCATGTTGAAGACTGCTGGATGGAGAAAGCAGAAAAGAAGCATGGATACGTTTCCCATTAAGAACACTTTATTCCTGTTTATACCCATTATACCATTGGGAGCCTGACAAATGTAATCTTTTTTTTTTTTTTTATGCAAGAAAACAGCAACCAGGGTTCTGTTTCTAAGGAGGGAGAGAATAGATTTGAAGTAGGCAATGATCCATCTCTGCCATAAGAACTAATGTCTAGAATAGTCTATAAATCTGCTAATGTACTAGGTAATTTAGGCCATCACACCTTTTCTGGCTCATCTCCCAGTTTGAGTTTTCTGAATCCAATAGGAAGGCCTTCAGTACTACATGGCATAATCTCTAACTCTGTGGCTGTCAGAAGAAACAAAAATCACTCATTGTTTTCCCATTTCCTTGTTCAACATCCCATCCAGGGCCCTTGCAAGATCAAGATCATTATCCTCTAAAGATGATCTTGGGAAGTCATAGTTATCCTCCTTGTACTTCCTATTCTCAAAGTATCATCCAATTTTTATTTTAATAGTGATATGTTAGGAGGCAGGCCTCATCTCTCCCATTCCTTTCTCATTCTTTGCTTCTTGTGTCTAGCTGACCACCATTAGACTTGGGCTTGGCAAGATTTGAGTCCAGATTAGCCGTTAACATTCCAGGGAGGACCTTCATTCTATGCCATTATCACTAAAAAAGTTGGAACAACAGCATTGCTTAGTAGAGATCTTTGGGAAAGAGCTTTAATTATGTTCAATTAAAATATGAATTGATTGAAGGGTCAGCCGAGTGGCACGGTGGTTAAGCACTGGCTTGGGAAGCCAGCGGCCCTGGTTTGGTCCCACATATGAGGGCCAGTGACACTGCCCTCAAAAAAAAAAGATATATTAATTGATTGAATATCTTTCCTTCTCTGAGGCTCATTTACTAACCTTTCACATAAGGGAGTTGGGAATTCAATTCAATGATCCATAAAGTCAATGTCAGTTCTGAGATCTACAACCCCTTGGGATTGGACCCTTTGGATAGCACCCAGAAGAGCCAGCAGTTGGGATATGGAGGCCAGAAGTAGAGTGACATTGAAAGGGTGGACAGGGGGCGGAAGTGGAAGAGGCCAAATCTCTTTACAATTTTTGCCAGAGTTCAGCCTTCCCCACTCTGAACCTGAATCAATCATGCTCTGAGAAGTGGCAAGTGCTTGGAGGTGCATGAGCACCCCATTGGGTGAGTGGGAGGAGGAACACACCTCAAGGTTGCTGTTCTGGGCTCTCATTCTGTGTCTCTGCCTGCTTCCTCTTAATCTCCACCCCTATTTCTGCTCTATTTCCTACACTTCAATGTTCCTCAGGGTTCTATAATCCACACCTTTTACTTCTCACTCAGTTCACTTTCCTTTTCCACCTCGTCCACACAAATCTTTATCTCCAGCCCAGTTGTTTTTGTTGAGCTCCACACCCACAAAGTAGCCTTTATTGGCCTCTCAAAAATAATATATCTACCAATGAACCGTCCTTTGTGCTCATTTATCAATGTCCTCAGTTTCAAAAAGCTACACCAACCCCTACCTAACTGCCTAGTTCAAAATCTGAGTCCCTGTCCTTTCCCATCCCTTCTCCCTTGGTCTTCACTTCTGTCACCTTCTCCCCACCACCAAATGCTCATGATTTTTATTCATGTTAATGTAATAATTTCTGGCATTCTCTAATCTTTCCATTATAAAAGAAACTTCTTTTAAATTACAGGTCTATTATTAATAGTGACAGTAATAGCAAAAATAATCACTACTACTTATTTTTCCCCTATGGGTACAAGTGTTCTATACTTATTATGTTCGATTCACGTAACAGCCCTGCCATGATTTATTGTTTTGCCCACTTTACAGGTGTGGAAACTATGGCTTAGAGAAGCTAAGCAATATCTCCAATGGTCTGGTAAACTGTGGAGGCAGGATTTGAATTGTGTTCTCTCTAGATTCAGGTCCTGTTATGTTTTAAATCTTTCTTGTACTACCTCTTGCCCCTCTCCCATTACCTTCAAGATAGAATTTCCACCTTCTCAGCAAGGAGAACACGGACCTGGATGACCCAGTTACTGCTACTTCTCGACTTCATCTCCTGCCAAGTCCACACTCTGTGCTACATTCATTCAGAAATCCTTTCAGCTTCAGATCATTCCCTGCCTTTCGTATCTCTTGCTTTTGTAAGTGTTATTCTTTATCTGGAAATGTCTTTCTGTAGGGATCACACTAATTTGGATCCAAACATTTAATTTAAATGTCACCTTCTCTTTAAAGTCTGTCTGCCTTTCTGTTATTTCTGCTGTCCCCAGAGCTAACTACTATCATAGCATTTATTACTAAAACTTTTCACCATCTTTCTTTCCTTCTTAAAGCAGAGCTTCCTTTTCCTTTTTCCTATATTTCTCTTTTGTCTAGCATAATTGTGCCTAGAACATTTTGTGCTCAATAAATATGATGGTGATCATGACGATCTTCGTGATTTGATGATAATGAAGATAAAGTGGAGGTGATATATAGCCAGTAGAGATGAGTTTGGCCCAGGACTTCATCTTGTCTTTCCCTAAGCTCTTTTCAAGTCATCCTGTCCACTCCCATAGCTTTTTATACCTACATTTATATTGATGACTCCAAATATTTTGTCTCCAGGCCTAACTTCTCTCTTGAGCTCCAGATGAATACATCCAACTGTTTCCTTAATGCTTTCATTTGTTAGTCTAATAGGCACTTGAAACTTAACATAGCCAGACTAGAACTTTGGAATCTTTCCTTTCCAAACTACTGTTTCCAGTCTTTCCCATTGCATGTAATAGTCCCATCTTTCACTTGTTTTGGCCAAAAACTGAAAAGGCAATCACTATGTCTCATGTCCTGCATCCAATTTATTAGTTAATCTTCTGGCTTTTCTGTCTCCCCAAATAATAAAAAATCCCATATTTTATCATTTCTCTCCCTTGTCACTGCTATTATCCAAGTATAAGTCAAAATCATCTTTCAATAACAGGCTCCTAATTGGTCTCCCTATTTCCATTTCTGTTCGTCTGTTATCCATTCTCCACACAGTAGCCAGAGTGAATATTTATAACAGAATCATAGCATGTCGTTGCTCTTATTTAAAATCCCCCAAGGCCATTACATTACATTTGAAACTAAAATGCACCATGTCCCTTACCAGGATCTACAGGACCCCTCTGCCTGTTTATCTGACCTGATCACAATTATCTCCTTCTTCCATCAGGCTTTGGCCACACTGACTTTCTTGCTGTCCCTTGAACCAGACCACCCTGTTTCTGCCTCAGGCCCATGCACTTGCTATGCCCTGGCCTAGAACACAGTTACCCCCAGATCTTCGCACAACCAGCTCCTTCTCCTTATTCTGTGCTCAGATCACCCCTCCGCAGAGTGGCCTTCTCTAAGCATCCTACCTAAAATAGTCCCAACTCCACCTCTCTTTTCCTGATTACCTTTTCTTTATATGCTTCTTAGCACTGATCACTATCTGAAATCAACTTTATTCACTAATTTACTTACTCATTTACTTTTTTATTATCTATTCTCCCCAAGTAGAATGTGAGGTCCATGAAAAAAGGGTCTCTACTCTCTTTCTCTCTCTCTCTCTCTCTCTCTCTCTGACTTTCTCTCTCTCTCTGACTCTCTCTCTCTCTCTCTCTCTCTCTCTCTCTCACACACACACACACACACACACACACACGCAGATATATGCTTATATAAATAGAGAGATTTAGATTTTTGATATCTACATGTATATATGTAAAATCCTCCCTGAACCTCTTTATGATATTACCACATAAGACCAACAACTCCAATAGATTGAAGTATAAGAAGTAAAATCTTCATTCTGTAATTGGTGCTGCCTTAAAAATGCCTCATCAGAAAATCTATTGCATTTCAACAATCATTGTCCAAAATAATAACTATAAACTTAGTGGCATGACACATGCAACACTGCAACATGAGTGAAACTAAAAATCATTCTGAGTAAAAAAGCCAGACGGAAAATAGTATGTAATTATATGATTCCATGGACAAAACATCATTCTGAGTTAAAAAAAAAAATGCCAGTCAGAAAAGAGTATGTATTATATGATTACATTGACATAAAATTTAAAAATGAACCAATTTGATCCATGGTAATAGAAATTAGAAGTCGTTACCCTTAAGGGCATTGACTAGGAAAGCACAAAGAAATCTTTTGGGTAGTGGAAATATTCTTAACCTAAACAGTGGTTATGTGGGTATATACATATATAAAAGTGTGTCAACCTATTCACTTAAAATTTTTGAAATGTACTCTTTGCAAGTTATACTTCAATCAATCAATTAATAAAGCTAGTGGTAGTAGCCATGTAGTCACAGTGAAATCAGATGCTTGAAGGAATTTGATATAATGTTTTAGGTAAAGATATTTTTGTTTTAGGCCAGTGCAGGCTTCACTCTAGGAAACAAATCTCTTGAAAATATAAAGAGAGGATGGTTCCAGCACACCAAGTTGTACCCTTTCTGTTAGAAGGCAAAACCTATTTAAGCCTTTAGGTTTACTTGCTCCACTCCCTGTAACTCCCAAGCACAATAGTGAATGTCAGCTACAATAAAAAGGTCATTTTCTTCTTTCAGCAACAGTAACACAAGTGGCTACATTTCCTGATTCTGGATTAAGTTCAAGATTTCAAATACAACTGGACTCGTTTCTGATTAGAAAGTTTGATATTTATCATAGACTTCCCTGTCTTCCATAACCAGTATGAGAGAGATTGCAAAAAGGTAAACTGAAAGGGACCATTCTTTTATTCAACAATTAACCCCATCTGGGTAAATAATACCGCGCGGTGCACTTGAGCCATTGCTGTTAGGCTCTGAGTTCAGAACTCAACACGGCTTCAAAGCGGCGTCGATGAAACGATGACAAGATGCTACAGAAATGGCTTTTTATGTGGAATATAATGCGCGTCTAATGTTACATAGTACAGTAACGAGGAGAAGAGGGTTGCAAAGACAGAGGATAGAGTGTCTGGAAGTACTTACCTGAGGGAAACACAATCTTGGTTTAGTTCAGGCCCTTAGGCCTAGAAACACAGTATATGGTCTAGAAACTTGAATATTCGAAAACATTTTCACCAAGCTTTGTAAGGTTTCCATCACAGGCAAATAAAAACAAAATTCTCTGGCAGTCACCAAGGCAGCCAAGAGCTGAGATGCTTCTGAAAACCTGAGCTTCATTCCCTCTTTTATCAGATAATTTCATTATACAAAGGGGCATATGTCTCTTAAAAGTATCAAACAGCACATTAGAACCGTGAAAGCCCGTCAGTCAACAAATCCTTTTGATAAAGATCGATCGCTCCCTGAATAAGGGGAAAACATAGTCCAGGTCAATCTGTCAGCAAATGCATTCAAAAATCTATACTCTGAATTGAGACAAGAAACTCTAATAAACTGAGATTACTTTCCAAGAAAATATTTGGGTATCCCTACAAGCCCAGGCCTCACACCTGACTGCATTTGGCATCCCCAGGAAGAATAGGCCGAGTGATCCACAGAGGTGTGCGGGCATCTTTGGTTACTTCTGAGAGGCAGGCCTCACCCAATTTCCACTCGCCTGTATCACTTTTAGTAAATGGGACAGGGGTGGAAATTAGTGGGGGAACCAGCTCGAGACTTGGGCAGCTCCAATTTCTCAAGTGGATTTTCTATTGTAATATGGGTACTCTTAAGATCACATGAGAAACCCAGGGTCTGGGATCTGGTTCAACAGTAAACTGTTTGCAAAGTCCCTCTGGAACAAAAAGGACTTATGCATCTAATCTGTCAGTTACAGACATCTCTAGAGAGATCGTGAGGAAAATAAAACATGGAGAAAATAGATTTAGATCATCTTTATGACCCAGGAAAAACAACTATTTTTGTCAATTGATTGAGGTACTGCCTCAGACTCCCAGGGAGCACAAAGAGGGAGAAGCCAACACCTATTGAGCCCCTACTGTGTACGCTTTGCAGTTTGCAACCATTATCTCATTTCATTCCAGGGCAACACTGAAAGGCAAATATCATTACACCCATGTTACAGAGTTCATAGGAGACACAGGGAGCTAGGTTTTGTTTGTTTTTTTGTGTTTTTTTTCCACCCCAGATATTTAGCTAGTGTCAGGAGTGACATTTGGATCTACTGTATCCTGCGCATCAGGCCTGTCCACCAGAGTGACTGGCTTCCCCCTTAACTTCATAGTCCAGGGCCACCCACCCACCATTCCCAGTGACCCCCTTCTCAGTGGTTGCTGACTTCTGGGAGGCAGAGAAACCTTTGGGCCATTTAATAAAAGAAGCTGGCTCAAAGTATCAGCCAGGTAAGAAAGGACTGGGGAAAGAGGAGGTCAATCTTAACAGCACAGCTGGAAAAACCATACAGCAGATACACAATTCAGAAGCAGATGAGTTCAGTATCTTCAGTCCAGATAGTCAGAGGGTCCACTAACTTTATGGGTGATCAGAAGCCAGAGGTTAGGAGAAAGGTAGAGACAGAGACTATATACTGGGATCACATAGACTCACCATGCCAGTTTGCTATCCAGTCTTCACCTGTCTCTACTACAATATGACAGAGAGATGACTTAGATTTTGGAAGGACTGGATTCAAATGAGAGCTCTGTCTCAAATGCAGCTGTGGGACTTGGGGCAAGGTGATTTACCCCACTGAGCACCAGATTCATCATCTGTATATTCAGGATAACGGCTCCACCTGATGGAAGAAAAAAAAATGAAGATTAAAAGGACTAATGCACAGGAAACACACCCCAGTGCCTGGAATACAGCAAGTCTTCAGAAATTTTACTGAAATCCATTTCTCTTCCCATTCTCTTCAGGAAGAGCCAGTTCTATAGTGACATGGGCCCTACAGCTTAGTATTTAAAAATAAGTAGTAATTGGTTGAACAAGGTGTGATGCAGCCCACAATGGAGGGGCAGCTCTGAGCAGCAGCCACTCGAGGAATTCCCAACCTCGTTGCTCTTAAAAAGCATGGGACATTGTTGCTTGGGAATATTAGGTTGGTGCAAAAGTAATTGCAGTTGAGGACGGTGAATTTTAAATCATTATAACTAGGCTCAAACACATCTTTATTAACCAAAATAGGAGCCATTACAATCAACACATTTTTGCCCATGAGAAATAGTTTGTTCCTGTAGCATAAAAATCCATGCTTGGGGACTCAATGAACTCTTGGAAAGCATTTTCTGCATCCTGCTCATTGTGGAAGTGTTTTCCCTGCAAAAAGTTGTTGAGATGCTTGAAGAAGTGGTAGTCGGTTGGCGAGAGGTCAGGTGAATATGGCAGATAAGGCAAAACTCTGTAGCCCAATTCGTTCAACTTTTGAAGCATTGGTTGTGCAACATGTGGTCGGACATTGTCATGGAGAGGAATTGCACTCTTTCTGTTGACCAATGCTGGCTGCAGGCATTGCAGTTTTTGGTGCATCTCATCAATTTGCTGAGCATACTTCTCAGATGTAATGGTTTCGCTGGGATCCACTCAGAAAGCTATAGTGGATCACACCAGCAGCAGACCACCAGCAGTGACCATGACCTTTTTTTGGTGCAAGTTTGGCTTTGCGGAGTGCTTTGAAGATTCTTCCAGGTCCAACCACTGAGCTGATTGCCACCAGTTTCCATATACAATCCAATCCACTTTTCATCATACATCACAATCCCATCGAAAAATCATTCGTGGTTGTTGTGTAGAATAAGAGAAGGCAACACTTCAAAACAACGATTTTTTTTTTATTTGTGGTCAGCTCATGAGGCATCCACTTATCAAGCTTTTCATCTTTCCAATTTGCTCCAAACGACTGTAGAATGGTCGATGTTGAGTACTTCAGCAACTTCTCAAGCAGTTGTAAGAGGATCAGCTTGGATGATTGCTCTCAATTGGTCATTGTCAACTTCCCATGGCCGGCCACTATGCTCCTCATCTTCAAGGCTCTCGTCTCCTACGCAAAACTTCTTGAACCACCACTGTACTGTATGTTCATTAGCAGTTTCTGGGTCAAATGAATTGTTGATGCTGTGAGTTATCTCTGCTGCTTTACTACCCATTTTGAACTCAAATAAGAAAATCGCTCGAATTTGCTTTTTGTCTAACATCATTTCCATAGTATAAAATACATATAAAATAAGCAGCAAGTAATAAGTCAGTGGCAAAAAAACATAAAGCAAGAAATGTGCATTAAAATGATGTATAACATAATCACATTTATTTAAGAATATATTCCAATATCAAAGACAAATTTCAACAATGCAAAAACCGCAATTACTTTCGTACCAAACTACTACATTTGGAGCAACCAGGACTGATCATAGTGCATCTCTGCCACCACTTTTTGCAACAGCAGAGAGAAGTACTTTGATAATCATCTCAGGCAGGATCAGCCCCAACCTGCCTGGGCCCCAATCTTAAATATAGCAACCATACCCTCACAAACCGTTGCCACCACATCCTGAATGACAGCCACTGTCCCCACTTCCCACCCCACCAATCCTCACCCCAGTGTCCCAGGCCATCATCTCTAGGTTTCAGCCTGAATTCCTATTTGGCTTTTAAATGACACATAAGCCTAAGAATCAGGAATGACGGGTGGGGTGGGCAGTATATACAGGAAAATGTATGGGTGAACCTCATCTTTAAATGAAAAACTAGTACATTTTACCCTTCTCTCCTTATTTCCCTTAATAGTTTTGGAGGAAAGTGATTGAATTTGGAGTCCTGGGTCTACTCTCCTTCTTAAAGTGGCCAAGTCTCCATTTGGCCCTGGGTTCTCCTTCCATTAATTTGCTAAATTCTGATATTTGTTAGGAACTTTCCTCTTAGTAAAATAATGGAAATTTGAAGTACTATCTCTGAGGTTCCTTCTATGTAAGGATTTCATGAACCTGTTATTCTGTTTCACAAAGTTATCATCTATCTGTAATGATTAAGGAGGAAAACATAAGGGTTAGGAGGCTGTGTAAGAGGTGACACTATACCTGAAGTCCTGAATTCAACAACAAGGCCTGTCACTAACTCAACATGCTCTTAAGTGAGATAGTTCCCCATTTTGAACCTCTCTCTCCCCAACTATATATGGAGAATTATTATAAGAATTGTTAAGGTTTCTTCAAACTTTAATATTCTGCAATGGATTCAATAAACCCTCATTTTAGAACATAACCCATATTTCAGACTCTTTACTAGGTGTGGAAAAAAACTTTGTGGGCAAAGAAGTAAAAACTCTAGCAGGTATAGGTTTCCTGAAGCTCCTCGGTATTCCTGGTAGACAACAGAGGGCACTATTGGCATATGTGCTATAAAGGGTCCCCAGAGACCCTGGTGTGAACTACCACTGCATATTGTTTTCTGGAGCTTAAGCTTTTATGCCGAGTTACTGTAAAGGTTCTGTCTGACCCATCTGCTTGTCTCTATCTTACCGAGCCATAGTTAGCCTCCACCATTTAGCCCTGCGTTCTCCTTCAATGAATTTACTAAATTCTGATATTTATCAGGAATTAACCTGGGATCCAGTTCTCCTATATGCAAATTCTCATTCAAATATCTAGTTAAATATGATGTCCATCTCTCCTCTCCTCCCTCTGCTCAAAGTATATTTTCATCTGTTCTTTTATTTTTAGCAGATTCCACATTATATTATCAAATTAGAGATGAAATGTAAACCCTACAAAAATGGTATGGAATACCAATGTTCATCAAAAATGGTATGGAATACCAAGGTTCATTTTGTTGCAGTATTTTTTTTTCTCATAGGTTATTTTGGGGGAGAAAATGAGATAATGTGTGTAAGAGATACTTAGGAAGACAAAGAAGCTTTTTAGGTGGGCCGAGTGGCGCAGTGGTTAAGCGCTGGCTTGGGAAGCCAGCGGCCCCAATTCAGTCCCACATATGAGGGCCAGTGACACTGCCCTCAAAAAAAAAAAAAGAAGCTTTTTAGGCTCTTCATAAAGCCAAGTGGATTGCTATATAAATGTCACATAAATAATTATCATGACCATATTTTTAAGGAGAATGGTACCATAAGTACATTGTTTCATTTGAAAAGCTGAGGTCCTAACTATGGAGTATTATGGAAATTCTCATTGACCATAAGCTATAAATTCATTCATAAAGGAAAACTAAATCCATATACATAAGACAGTTTGGAAATTTTGGCAGCAAGATTCAGAAAAGTGTGGTGTGAGCACATCTGGGATTAGCAGGACACATTTCTTAAAAATGCATTTGTCCTTAAATGGTACTATCTACTTAGTGACCATGGCAAGGTCTTAAGTCTGTTAGCCTTAGATGAGTCACTTAAGCCTCAGATTCCTCAGACCAAAAACCCTGGGTTCTGGCTAAATGTTACCTAGGCTTCTTACCTAGGACTTCTCTGGACACCATGAATTGAGTAACTGCCTGGATAAAGGGAAGGGTATATCTCTGATGTAGGACAGAGATAAATGTGAATCTCTGCTTTGCCACTAACATTGGGCCTAGGGAAAGTTGCTTTCCTTCTCTAATCTTGGTCTTTATACTTACAAAGTGAGAATAAAAACACTTACCTTTTGAGTTTTTCTGAGAATATCATGAGATAGGCCATGAAGGGACAAGCACACATAAGAAATGTCCGGAAAAAATTAGTTCTTTTCCTTTCCTCCCATTACAATCTCTAAGCTTGTTTTTTGCCCATTAGGATGTTCTAGCTGGGTCTGCCAGGCCTACACTATGCAGAAGTCATCTGTGCATAATCAAGGGTGAGGGCAAAAGTAAGTAGAGAAAAGTAAGTGTGACTTTTTTATCTGAGGGTCCAAAAAAATGTCCTGGGTGTTTCTAGAGCAGAATCCTTGGGAGTTTTAAAGGTTTAATTCGGGTGTTTGAGCCTTTGGTGAAACATCCAGCAGACAGCTGTGGAAGTTAATTGCTCTACGAGCAGCCTTAGTGTTCTACCACCCTCTCAACCAGGGCAACTCCAGGTTACCAGCCTGACCCATTTTCCCTGATTAATCCCTTTGGGTTTGAAGGGGGACAGAGATTCAGGGAAAGAAACCTGAAGATAGATTTAGCAGCATTTTAGATTACCCCAGCTTGGCAGGCAAATAGCCTTCACTTAAGAAACTCCACTTGATCTTTAATATACTTATCTTGTTGGCATAAATCAGCAGAAGAAAAACTAAGGTGTTAACTCTTTTTTGAGTTGATCAGGTTGACTCTGCCTGACCTTTGGGGCCATTTGCCTGGACCTAGTGAAAGAGACAAATAACCTACTAAGTTTGAAATACTTGTCTTTGCAGCACCAGGCATGCAGTGCTTTTAAGTACAGAGTACATGATGATATATATAATCATCTGTACGATGTGCCTGTAATTGCCCACAGGAGCCTCATTTTTCTGTTGAATCTTAACTTTTCCCTAGCGAGTGAGTCAGTGGTCATTTACAGGTTAGAACATACTTAACAAACAAAATATAATGTTGCATTTTTTTACAAATAATTTCAGCTATGTTTCTGCTAAAGAGTTTCACTTTAAGAAAAAATATCTTGACAAATTCAGCACTACTTTTAGCAAAACAGTGTAGCAGATTCAATCAGGGTTACAATGATGTTAAAAGCAGCAGCATTCAAAGGAAATATGGCTATAGGCCCCAACCAGGTCCCTTAATATACTAGACAGAAATTCAATGATACTTTTTTTCCCCTAGGTTGATACGCTACTTGTATTTTTTTTCTCTGTGATTCCAAAAGGAAATGCTTATAATTATTGGCTCTCCATGTAATGATTATCACATTTTTTATTTCAGAGCTAACACTCCTGGAAACACATTCCTTGACGTAACCTGAAACCCTCCATTTGGGCAAGATTCTGATTGATTTCAGCAGAACAAAGAGACAATTGCATCTCATTTGAAAACCAGATGAGGTGCTCCATATTTCATTCTAAATTGGGAGTGATAATGGTTGGGTGGTCATTACTTCAAGGGGAGAAGTAAAGCAACAACAATATTGAATAATGCCGGTGTACAGTGGCCATTTTCTGGGCTGGAGCTCGTTAACTAAAGATTGAAAAGTCATCCTCTGGTAGCCTGAACAGGAACGTGCAGTCTGCAAACACTTACTCCCATCAACACTGCTCCACAGAGGTGCCGAAATGCGGGTCCGTCATTCTGATCTTGTGTCTGTCCTGGTATGAATTAACAGAGGGGAACAGGAAATGGATCGACACTGTTCATAAGTAAGAAGTCCAGGCAGGAGGGGAGGTCCTTCTGCTTTCAATCAAGAGAGAGAGTACAATCTGAGGTGTCATCAGTACATCTCAACCATGGCAAACCCAGGCTTCTGGAGGGACCTGGGCTTCTTTATGGATGGAATTACACACTGTGAGCAAGAATTATTTCTTGTGTAGAATACCTGTTAGCTTATAGCAAAAATGTGGGTAGAAGGAAACACATGGGACTGGGGAAGTATGCAAAGCAAACACTCAATGTATTTCTCCACTCGACATTGGACCAGACAGAGAAATCATTATCATCATAAGTATCAGTGTACATTTAAATATTATTTAATAGCACTACTTTTTCCAGTTTGCAATCTGGACTATCCAGAGAGAGAAAGAAAAAACAAAACAAAGCAAAAACCATTGTCTTTCACGGAGACCTTTAGAATCCAGGAGCTTAGATGTAAATTTGTGTCACTGGATTATTCATGTTGTAGTGAACACTGCCATTCTTGCTTTAATATTATTGACACCAACCCTTGCTTTGTCATCTTGGATAGCTACTATTAAGAGTTAGGAATTAATTTGCTTAATTTCAATCTTACTAATTGAATAAACTTCCCAGTTTACTTTGCTTGCTCAGCAAGACTTTGAAAAAAAGACTATTAAGTGACTTCCTATTCCAAGAAAGATTTGTACATGGGCACTTGGTCTTAATCAGAGAGGGGATGGACTTGTCCCAGGGTGGATGTGGTTGGAGGTGCTGCTGAGCAGGGGCAGGAGTAGGAAACTGGAAAGCTGCTGCCAGCCTCTCCAAAGTCACATCTTCACAGTGTGACTACAGAATTCCATTTGAAATGGATTTCTTGACACTAAAAAAATCCATATATAAATGCAAGCAGAAAATGTGGTTTTGGTTTTTTTGTTGTTGTTATTTGACATTTTCTTAGCCACGTTGCAGTTCCTCTTCTTTTGCAAAAATCAGTTATAATTGCCAATATTTTGTGCAGCATGTTGGAAATGAACTGTGTCTTGAAAACTCATTTTAATTTAGCAGTTTGGCATTTTAGCATCAGAGCCCACCAAGATAAATCAGGTGTATTTAAAACTGTGTTATTTATTAAACAACTATAGCCATTTATGAAAAAAGACCATTTGTTCTAAAAAGCGTAACAGAAATTATTTAGAAACACCATATAAATGTCCATCAGAATATAGAGTGTGTCTGTCTTCATCAAGTTATTCCCCAGGACTTAGCATAATATCCTTCTGATACATAGTAGGGGTTCAATAAGTATTAGTTGAATGAGTGAACAATTTTCATAGACTGCTGAAAGGCCACTCTATTGGCTCTGAGTAAATGCTCATGTATTCAGAAAATATCACCAGAACTGTGTCTCTATAAAGCCAAAACCACATTAAAAAATTACTCAATGAATTCTTTGGCAATACTTAAGCAAAACTGATGGCATATTTGCTCCCCAACTAGCCCTCAGCCCCAGTTTTCAGTGTTTGTCTTTGTGTCCTATAAACAGTGGCCTGAAGCAGGCTTCCCCCTTATTCCCTTCCATTTTGTTTGTTTTCTTTCTTTTTTAAAAAAGAGAATGTTTATCTTGTAGTCCAAATTAAGGGTGGTCCTTTCCATTTCAAACTAATTATAACAGTATGATTGGAGAAGAATAACCAGACAAATTTTATTTTACTGACCAAAAGATCAGTCCAACATAAAGAGGAATTTTCTTGTTTCTGGGGCCACAAAGCTGTGGGTGAACACTTGGAGGAAAGTCATAATCCAGTGGAGAAGGATGAAAGGAATTTAAAGGTGAATTTGGGGACTTTGGAAATTTAATACTGTGATTTGGTATCAGATTTAAATTCTTTCCAAAGCCACTGTGAAATCAAGTGGGGGAGGGGTGACTTACAGAAAGTTGGATGTTATTAGAACCAAATATTAAAGCATTTACCAGTCCCTTTTCCTCTCACAAAAAACACAGTTAAAAAAAATTATCCATGTAAGATGTTATTGTATTTTATTGAGCTACATGTTCTAACAAATTAAAAGATTGTTGTGACTGGTACTAAAGATAAAAATATAGATAAATTTGTAAGTTACAAGGTTAAACAGAGTCATCAAACAATGATTTTGTAAATCTACAAATCCAGTACAAGCTGAGGAGATAAAATGCTGATAAGGCTGAGAGTTGACTCAATTCTTCCTCGGCAGAGAAAAGATGGATATAGCAGGATATAAATTCTCAAATGAGTGGCTAAATGAATGGCTTCAAGGTGAACATTCCTCCACAGCCTGGAGAGTTCTGTGCTCATTGAAGTTTTGAAGACATTCTCTTGGATTCCCAATGAGAGAACTCAGAGACAGGGAAGGCATAGCAGCACCCTCAACAAAGTTGCTGATAGCGTTTGTTTTTCCAAGAGCTAAACAATAAGGTAATATACTTTTTCCCCAGTGTGCCCAATTAGCCAGGCCAATTTGCTAGTTCAGTGCTGGCAGAAGTGTTTGGATTGGGAGAGGAGCCCCTCAGGATGTAGTATGATCCCAATTGATAATCACCCTGGTTTTCTTAAGGTTCCTGCTACCAGGAGTCATCCTGCTTAGCTTTAGGGACTCTCAAGGTGGAGAGTTAGTATACTATTATTGGGTAAAACTGCACAGACTTCAGAGTCAAATGGAAGTTTGAATCATGACTCTCAGAACTTCTCAAAGCCTTGATGTTTTTATCTTAAAATGGAGATTATAACACTAATTTGACTGGCTTACTGTAAAGGACAAATGAGCTAAGTGTGGAGAGTTGTTAGTATAGAAGTTGGTATAAATAAGGACTCAATGCATGGCAGCCCAGTATCGTCACTTTATTTTTTCAAATCATTTTTTAAAATTTTTCAGTTACAGTTGACATACAATGTTATATTAGTTTCAGGTGAACAACTTAGTGATCAAACATTTATATAACTTATAAAGTGATTATCTAGCAATAAATCTAGTAACCATTGTTATTACAATATTATTCGTTATATTCCTTATGCAATACTTTATATGCCCATGAATATTTTGTAACTACCAATTTGTACTTCTTAATCCCTTCAACTTTGTCACCCATCCCTCCAACTCTCCTCCTATCTGGCAACCATTGAAATGTTCTCTGTATCTATGGGTGTGTTTGTGTTTTGTTTGTTCATTTATTTTGTTTCTTAGATTCCACATATAAGTGAAATCATATGGCATTTGTCTTTCTCTGTCTCCACTCAGCACAACACTCTCAGGCCCATTCATGTTATTGCAGATGGCAAAATGTCATTCTTTTTTATGACTGAGTAATATTCCACTGTATATACACGTACCACTTCTTCTTTATCCATTCATCCATTGAAGGACACCCAGGTTGCCTCCTTAGCTTGGCTATTGTAAAAATACTGCACTGAACATATGGCTGCAGATGTCTCTTCAAAGTAGTGTTTTGGGTTTCTTCAAAAGCAGGATTACTGCGACAAGCTTTTTATATGAAAAAGGAACTGGAATTGATTTAGTTGGGTTTCCAAGTTGGGCGGGGCAGGGTCTCAGGTAATCACTAGGGTGGGGCCAACAGTGTTGATGGAGACTCAAATATGGCAGCCAACTTCACTGCATTCTGAGAGTGGGGGAGGGCTCAACTAAGAAACAAGAGTTTCTGCCAGTGTTTCTGTCTGGGAAGAAGCTGTCCCTCAAGCCTTTGACAGGAAGCCAGAAAATTCAGTTCCTCTCCATATGCCCCTAGTGACTTTCGAGCTTCCTCCCCATGGCTAGACCTCAGAGCAAGTGAGCCAATGCATGGGCCCTTTAAGAAAAACACCTAGGACTCCAACAATCCTTTGTCTCATTCAGCCATAGTCTTCACCTGCTTTCACAGCCATGAGTTATGGCAACTTCTTTTCTCAGCACTAGAACTCTGGGCCAGAGAGCCTGGTGTGGGGCTGGGGTCCTTTGGTCCTCAGGGGCAACCTCTGCAGGCAAGAAAATCCCTCCCAGTTTCTAACCACCACATATGGGTATAGGGCCCAGCTTTTTCTGCATCTATGTCCTCCCTACCAGTCACCATGTGGCTTCTTCTGTATATCCTTAGTGATAGGGCTTCTGTTCAGTTAGAATTCAGGTGATTCTTAGCGATGGTTGTTCAGTATTTTAGTTGGACTTTTGATATAGTCACACGAGGATGCAAGGACAGCGTTTACTTACTCCTCCATCTTGATTGGATATCCCAGTATCATCATTTTATTTATTTATTTATGTATTTATTTATTTACTTTTTTTTTTTTTTTTTTGAGGGCAGTGTCACTAGCCCTCATATGTGGGACCGAACTGGGGCCGCTGGCTTCCAAGGCCAGCGCTTAACCACTGCGCCACTCAGCCGGCCCTCCAGTATCATCATTTTAAATTCTCAGGAAAATAAGGATTTTTGACTTAATAGTTTATTTGATAATATCCCAATCAAACGAGTATCCAGTTATGGTAAACTGCAGATGAGAAGGTTAAAAATAAAACAAGCAAACAAAAAGTGTTTATGTAAGTTTTTTTTTTCTTTTTTTCTTTTTTTTTTTGAGGGCAGTGTCACTGGCCCTCACATGTGGGAACCAAACCGGGGCCGCTGGCATCCCAAGCCAGCTCCTAACCACTGTGCCACTTGGCCGGCCCTGTTTATGTAAGTTTTTAAAAGTTTTTATTTGACATTTGCAGTGCATTGATCATTCATTGTACAAATTATTATTTAGTTAGTTATTTAGATTCACATATTTGCTCAAATACTTTTAATAATTCCACTTTGATTAATATAATGGGACATTTATCAGTGTATCTGCTAACTCATATAAAAATATAAAGAGGAACATGATTTTGCATTTAACAAACATTAAGATTAGTAATTTTTCCCAAAGCAATATACTTTGACCTAGAGATTTCAGTTATTTTCATTTTCAACTTATTTCCCTGTTGTGAGAGTTTGACTACAACTTCTCTCCAATTGTTCCAGTTTCCTTTCTAAAAACACCATAACTCTTCAGCTGAACTCTATTTTCTATCCTTTACATTCAGTCTGTTCTTTTGAATTATTTAAATGTTTATTTTTTTCCACTTCAGGTTTCTCTCCATTGTATTACCAATTCACCTTTTCCTTTAGAGTAACTATCTTTTATTCCTGCTTTGCCCTATCTGTACATATCTTAATTGTACTTAGAAATGTACTTATATGCTTTTCTAAGTTGAATTAATTCTAGATTACAACAGAACATAGATTCCAAAGTATTTTCTGTTAAAGTGATGTCTATGCAAAACCAAACCAATAATAATAATAATAATAATAATAATAATAATAATAACCTAACAAGAGTTTAGGATAAGTAGATAATTTTGTTTCATCTTAAGCATCACTAAAACTGGAAATGTCCCAGGTTAGCAGAGTGTACATTAGAAATGACAACCATAGAACACTCATACCAATATTCTCCATGCCAATGCTCATATAAAATATTGCTAATAGGTCACAGCATTCTTTATCATATATCCGGTATGAAATCTCAGGGGCCTTCATCACAGCTATCCTGAGAACTACTACCAATCAGTTGAAATTAGCCCATGTGAAGAAATTCATTTGCCATTGCCAATCCATTCAAGCATTTTTGCTTCAACAATACCAAAATGTGTGACACAAAAACATATCTAAGCTTCCAGTAGAATTTTTCAGGACCTCTGTTCTTGAGTGACTCTATTTGCCATAACCTAACTCTTAATGTCTTTGAAGCAGTTTTCCTCAGTTTCCCTTCTGAAAGTAGGCAATGAACAGTTTTCATCCATTTGCTGTTCTTGATTGTGTCCCTGAAACTGAAATCAATGTATACTTGGCTTTTAACCCCATGTTTATAGTGATTTTCAAGTTTTATCTTGCATTTTTTCGCTTGAATGATTGTTCTGTGAGGTGAGACAATTTGGGCACACATGATGAGTTTATTGAGCAATTCATATTAAATAAACATGTGGAGAAGTAAGGGGAAAAAACCCTGCATTTGTGAATTTGACATGTGATAACTCATAACAGCCATTCCTTGAGTGTTAATTATGTATCAACCACTTCATGTACACCATCTTATTCAATATTCATGAGTTTGTTATAATTATTATTTCCACTTTATAGATGAAAATATTGAGGCTAAGTCCAAGTAAATTGTCCAAGCTTTTAAATTCCAGAGCCTAGATTCAACCTAGATTTGAGTCTAGAACACATCCTCTTAATCGTTATGCTTTCCTGCCTCAGATGTCAATAAAAATACTTCAATGAAAACAACTGAATATTTTCTTGTAAGGCATCAAGTCAATTATAATGTCATTTTATATAATGTCAACTTCTGCTATTAAAATGGAGTATCAGAATAGTGTGCATATAAGACTTTGAATAAACCTGAAGGAGAGCAGGGCCTATTATTCACTAAATAAAAACATAAAAGAGAACAGAGAAAGCCTAGAGTAGAGTAGTTTCATACTTTACATTGAAACAGACTACAAATATGTATGTAGTCAGTAACCTCCATGGCACCTACTCTCAACTCTTGTTTGTTCCATTGACCCAGAAAGGAATTTGGGAAATCCACTCCCCATAGCCATTAAATTGTTAGCTTCAGGGAGTTTGAGCCTATGTTTTTCCTAGGTGTCTTCAAGACCTAGCACAGTGACTGGCACACAACAGGCATTGAATAAATGTTTGCTGAAGGCAGGAATGTTTAATGCAAGGGTAATGGGAAAGAGGAAGAGAAGAAAAGGACAGGTGGGAAAAGAAAGGCAAGAAAAGAAAGGAAGAGGGCAGAAGAATAAATAAATTAATTAATGTCCTTCAAAATTAAGCCCTAGTCTTATCCCATGATGGAACCATTCTATTTGCAAGTTTACTGGCTTTGACCCATTCATGGACTACCAAACACCTGAGTGTTGCCTACTTTGGGCTTTTCTGCCCTTTCTGTTCCACCCACTTTGCAACTAAGTCCTCTGAGTGTTCATTTCCACTTTTCTGGGGAGGGAGCAATAAGGGATTCCAGGGGTTGGGGATAGCAGGAGGCAGGACTTCCAGGTTCTGGTCTCTGCCAGGTTGGCCTGTCTCACCCCTACACAA
Source organism: Aselliscus stoliczkanus (assembly GCA_033961575.1). NCBI lineage: Eukaryota > Metazoa > Chordata > Mammalia > Chiroptera > Hipposideridae > Aselliscus > Aselliscus stoliczkanus. The sequence continues at coordinate 36,225,395 of CM066731.1, forward strand.
GCTGCTGTTAGAACAACATCTGGAACTTGGGACATTAAGCACTGTAACCAGAGATCCACTTCTATCCAGGCCCAATAGCCTTTGTCACCACATTTAGTATTATTACCTTAACCCACCTCATTGTTATCATTCACCTGTTCTACTAACATAGACTCCTAACTAGTCCTGCAGTTTCCACTCTTGGCCTCTTTAATGTACTCTCTAGAGAGCAACAGGTGGTCCTTTTTCAGACAAAGTCAGATTATAGCACTTCTCTGATCAGAACAGTCCATTGGTTTCTCAAATCTCACTCAAAATAAAATGAAAAGTGTTTAACTTATCTCACAGACTCCATATGAACTGGACACTGTTTACCTTCCTAACCACATCCCTTATCTCTGCTCCCCCTTCCCATACTCCCTCTGCTGTTCCAATAGGACCCCTTGCTCTCTCTGGACATTCTAAATACCTTCTACTTCAGAGCTTCTGTGATTCTTCTTTCCGCTGTCTGGAATGCTCTTCCCCAGAAAGCTGCATGGCTCAATCTTTCAATCCAAGTCTCTGGTCATTCATTATTCCCTCATTAGAGGTGATGTGCCTTCACATTTTTTTATTCTGCTGAACTTTCCTTCACAGTAGTTATCACCATCTAACACATATATTTTTTCATTCATTGAACACACATTATCTCTTCTTTAGTAGGAGGGTCATAAAAGTGGGCATTTGGTATTTGGTACTAGAATACCTCAACACAATGCCTGGAACAGTGTTGGTGTTTGATAAGTATTTGTTGAGACAGTAAAAAAATAAACATCCAGAGAGCTCTCCAGAGTGGGTAGATGGAAGGCTGAGTGATTTTAGAGTACCAGGGCCAGATCTGACCAAGAAAGAGTGAGGCCAGTGGCTCATTTTACACCCCCACATTGCTGTTCTACATCAGACCTGAGCCCCTACTGGTTACAATGAAACCTTTACTGGGTAAAACCAAGGTTTGAGGAGTAGGAACACAGGGTCCATCTATACCACTGCCCCTTTGCCCACCCATGATATAGGCCTCAGAGTCTAAGTTATTAGCAGTGAATAAGTGAGTTCAAACTTAGAGGCACTTAGGCTCTTTAAAAGCTAAACTGAAATGTGAAAATTCAAGTCCCAAATGGAATTTGAATCCAGGATCTTATGTTTACAAGATAGGCACTAAAATCAACTAAACCATGGAGCCTTACCTGAACTGAAGATCCAGAAATACACCCACATATATATAGGGAGATCGTTTTTTTTTAAGGGAGCCAAAAACATACAATGCAGAAAAGAAACCTTCTTCAATAAATGTCACTGGGAAAATTGGAAAGCCACATGAAAAAGAATGAAACTAGACTGCTGTCTGTCACCATATACCAAAATTAACTCAAAATGGATCAAAGACCTAAACATAAGACCTGAAACAATAAATTTGCATAGAAGAAAACATAGGTACTAAACTTATGGACTTTGGTCTTAGAGAGGATTTTAGAGGAATTTGACCTCAAAGGTAAGGAAAGTAAAATCAAAAGTAAATTAATAGGACTATATCAAACTAAAAAGTTTCTGCACAAAAGAAACCATCAACAAAACAAAGAGGCAAACAACCAAATAAGAGAAAATATTTACAAATAACACCTCTGATAAGGGGCTAATATCCAAAATATATAAAGAACTCATACCATTCAATTACAAAAACCAAACAGTCCAATTAAAAATTGGGAAAAGGACCAGAACAGACACTTCTCCCAAGAACACATACAAATGGCCAACAGATATATGAAAAGATACTCAACTTCACTAGCTATTAGGGAAATGCAAATCAAAACCACAATGAGCTACAACCTCATACCTGTTAGAATGGCTATCATCAACCAGACAAGTAACAATAAGTGTCAGAGGGGCTGTGGAGAAAAAAGAGTCCTTATACACTGCTCGAAGAAATGTAAATTTGTACAGCCACTATGGAAAAGAGTATGGAGGTTCCCCAAAAAATTAAGAAGAGAATTACTATATGACCCAGAAGTCACTCTTCTGGGCATCTACCCAAGATCCAAAAACATTGATCCATAAAGATATATGAACCCCTATATTCACTGCAGCATTATTCACAATGGCCAAGAAATGGAAACAACCAAAGTGTCCTTCAGTAGATGATTGGATAAAAATCCATGTGGTACATATGGGGTCCGACAATTAAGTTTGTGAACTTGTAACAATATGCTAATCTTTTTTTGATATCAGAGGGATTATTCATTATGAATTTGTACCAATTGGACAAACAGTTAACCAACTTTACTATTTGGAAGTGCTGAAAAGGCTGTGTGAAAAAGTTAGATGAAAATGACCTAAACTTTTCACCAACATTCATGCCTCTTCCATCACAAAAATGCACCAGCTCACACGACACTGTCTGTGAGGGGGTTTTTAGCCAGTAAACAAAGAGCTGCATTGGAATACCCTCCCTACTCACCTGATCTGGCCCCTAATGACTTCTTTCTTTACCTGAAGATAAAGGAAACATTGAAAGGAAGACGTTCAGGACATCAAGGGTAATATGACGACAGCTCTGATGGTCATTCCAGAAAAAGAGTTTCAAAATTGCTTTGAAGGGTAGACTAGGCACCAGCGTTGGTGAATACCTTCCAAAGGAGAGTACTTTGAAGGTGACCCTAGTGATATTCAGCAAATATATATTCAGATATATAGCGCCTCTTCTAGGATGAGTTTGCAAACTTAATTGTCAGACCTTCTTATGTACAATGGAACATTACTTAGCCATATGAAAAGATGAAATATTGCCATTTGCTACAGGATAGATCTTGAGATTATCATGCTAAGAGAAATAAGTCAAAAAAAGTTGAGAACCATATGACTTCACTCATATGTGGGATATAGAACTGAAAGCAACTAAGCACAAGACAAACAAACAAAAACTCATAAACACAGACAACAGTTCAGTGATTACCAGAGGGTAAGGGGGTTGGGAAGTGATAGAAGAGGGGAAAAGAGGGTCAAATATATGGTGATGGAAGGAGACCTAACTCTGGGTGGTGAAAAACAATGCAATATATAGATGATGTATTATAGAATTATACACTTGAAATCTATATAATTTTACTAACCAATGTGACCCCAATAAATTTAATAAAAATTAATAATAAATAAAATAAAATAAAAGCTAAACTGAGTCACCTAGGCATAATGATGAGCCCAAGGCCATTCAAGCAGTTGGACAATACATTAGTATTAATATGTAGACTACTTCCCTTCTTCTTTTGGGTGTTGGCTATCAAAAACATTGTGCTTGGAGCTGGTCCAAGTTTCATGGATGTTTTGTTCAAACAGAAATGAAAGAGAGCCCCTAAAATCTAGACTGGTTTGTTAACTTTCTAAAGTTGTGGTCATTGTGTGTGATACGACAGGTGAGTTTAAGCGATCAGAGCATTAGAAACCTCTCTTGGGGTTTCTCCGACTGCTTCCCTCTGTTTGCAGACATAATATTCAGTTTCTCCAAAACATCTCTGGTTACCGAAAGTAAATTTTGTGGGAAAATGGTGATGATGGTCAAACAAAGAGTTAACACAACGAAAACAGAAAATCCAGTTTGAAATATTTTTACAGCGTTCTTTACACTAGAGAGTGGTGGAGAAAAAACAGTATTTTAAGTGCTGCTCTTTTTCCCATTAGGTTGTCTGCTTTTACAGGTGGCAAGTTTCAGCGAGATCTAAAGGCAAAAGGCTCATGCAGAGATGGTCTGGAGCAGAAAGACTTGACCTGCTTGACCTCCTGCCCATGCATACAACATAATCACTCACAAAATAGATACTAAAATAATGTTAGCAGCCGCCTGGCCTAAGCTAATAAAACTGAGCACATTGAGAGTGAGGGCAGAAAGCCTGTCCTTAACTCACCCCCCTCAGGCCCCAGCATTACTTCTTCCCTGGCCTGAATTAACAGAGCTCAAACTAAATGGCTTTTGCACCTCTCTTCATTTCCTTGTGTCATTCTGACACTCTTGGGTTTTTTTTTGTTTTTTTTAAACAGGGCCTGACTCAATGAGTTTAAGTACCCTTCTCTTTCTCACTCACCACATGCAAACTTTAATTAAGGCTGTCTCTACATAACACCAATGTAACTTGTTGAGAAGTGAAACAGTCAAGTCACTGAGTTTGAAGGCCATAAGAAGAGGGAGAGGGAAAAGTCAGCAAGGGTCATGAATGACAGCAAAAAAATACCCCAAGTGTTTAGACAGGTTCCTTTTTACTGCACTCTCTCCTTTTGGCTATAAGCACCAACCTTTTTCTTTTCATTCTAGAGAACAAACATTTCTTCATTAAGTTAGATATACATTGTTCCAAAGCAAATGGCTTTTTGTATCTCTTGTTCTTGTTGTACACCAGCTTCCTACACTTTATTATCTCTGTGTTATCCATGTTAGCAGGGCAATTATAATCTCATTATCCTCTTTCATAAAAGAGAAATCTGAAGCTCAAAAGATTAACGCCAAGTCCACAGCCTCAACAAAGGATTTTTTTTTTTTTAATTTAAGTAAATAATTGATTTTAAATTTCAAAAAATATGTTAATTAAAAGAATTAAAGACCAAGAAGGAACTGAACCTACATTTCTCAATAGTTTCAAAGAAATGAGCATTGGTTGAGAGGACTTCCAGGTGCTAATAACAAACTAGGTTATACATATATAAAAGAATTTCCAGACACCATTTTTCCTTCTAGTAGTTTATATAGCTTATACAATAGTGACCATGGAATGAGTAAACAGGTGGTGATTCCTTAGCTTTGCAGATGTAAGGGATGTTGATTAGCTTTACACTGGGAAGTTTCATGGCCTCCATTACTGCTATCCAATGACTCATTTCAAGTTGGAACTACAGAATACTCTTTAGATCGAAATAAGAAGGCAGAACACAGAGGCTATAGCAAGAAAGAACCCAAAGAGAGACAGAAAGCTTCACAGCTTTAAGAAGCATGAGATGAGCCATGCCAGTTAATCCACACATGGGTCAATCATTTTGTTGACTGTACTGGAGCAAGCAACCCTCTTTAGGAATATGGTTCATGAACACTCTGGTTTAAAATCTGAATATTTGAAATATTTCAAATAGAGAGATTGACAATGCACAATAGAGCTGACACTAACAGTTATAATCTAAATTTAAGTTGGGTTTGGCTGCCCAATTTTTTGAATATAATGAATATAATGAGAGCAACAGTTTTTGATATGCTATAACAATGATGACATAATAATTATAATAACAATAATAGCTAAAATTTATTAAGTGCTTTTGTGAATTTTACATATTTTGCTTAATTAATACTAATTTCTACATTTTAAATAAACATATCGCTTAAAACTTAAAAATTCTCAAGGATTTTTGCTTTAAAAAGGTTAATTTGACAATTTGAACTCTCAAGGACTGTTGTTTTGAGAAGGATGATTTGACATATGTATAAAAAGTATATGTATTCTTTTGAACCAAAAATTCCAATTTTCACTATTTTACTATAGGATTATTCGTATAAGTTTATAGAATAATTTATAGATAAATATTCATAACTCTATTATTTACAAATGAAAAGACTTGAAATAACCTGTTGATCAGTAAGTGTTTTTATGAATTAATTATGGAATATCTATACAGAGAAAACACAGAAAACAAATTTAAAAAATAAAATACAGAAAATGTGTTAAATTTAGAAAAAAATCTTGATATTTAAAGGTAATCTATTCCTTAATCACAGTTCTAATTTAATGTTACCTAGTCAAAGTGCAAATTGAAATGCAGAGAAATTAGAATTACAGAATTTATCATAAGAAGAATAAAGAAATATTATAAAGTTAACTAAAACCATGTCAAATGTACCACAGACAAATACAGAGCATCAACCTCCTTTCAAACTGACATTCTCATTAAGTGGGTTGTTACTACCCTGCATTAAATTGGAAGCTCCCTGAAGGTAGGAGCCTATTTTGCTCCTTTTGTTCCATTTTTTTTTTTTTAACCTCAGTGCTAATTACAGAGACAGGCACATTATGAACATTCATCTTATTTTTAAATGAATGAATTGTCTTTTGAAATGTAAGAAGTAAATTTAAAAGGAGGAATAGAAGATATTGAAACAAAAAATAAGAAAAGAAATAGAGAAAGGGAGGGAAGGAAGGAAGGGAGAGAAGGAGGGAGGGAGGAAGGAATAAAGGGAGGAAGGGAGAGAGCGAGGGAGGGAGGGAGGGAGGCAAAAAGGAAGGAAGGAAGGAGCATCAAGGGAGGAAGGAAGGACTAGAAAAAAAGAGGAGATGGGATGAGTCAGGAATTGCCCTTTGTGTCCTCTATTTATTTTTCTTCTCTATGATTACGGTGGTCAAATGAGAAGTCATGCACACCAGGTCTTTTTTCAGAAACTGACTTCAGTAGCAGCTATGGCAACATTTTCAAAATTTATTAACTTCTGGAAAAAAAGGATGAGACTTGAAGAGAGAGCCTATAACAACATTTATTCTGGACTTCAGTCTAATCTGAAGCTACACATCTGGGAAGGTAGGAAGTTAAAAGGCCTAATTCAGCCTTTCAGTTGTGGTGAAGGGCCGATGGCTTTATAAATAGCATGAAGAAAAAAGACAATAACTAGTTGAAACTGACACCCTATTTCTCAACAGATTATATAAAATACAGATATAAATCATGCCCAGATTGAATGAGCATGAGCATGAGGTTATTTAGCACAAACCTATTCATGCATTCTAAAAAGAGTCTTCCTTTTTCTCTTTTCTTTCTTTCTTCCTTTCTTTCTTTCTTTCTTTCTTTCTTTCTTTCTTTCTTTCTTTCTTTCTTTCTTTCTTTCTTTCTTTCTTTCTTTCTTTTTTGTAGAAAAGAAATGGAAAAGAAAATAATGAACTATATTTCTCTGAGGCTTTTAATTTTCTGTCTATTTTGATCTCTCCCTGAGATCCTTGGTAAATCCATTTTGGAGGGGCAACAGAAAAATTAGGAAGCATTTTTGAAGTAAGCTTTATTCTTAAATCCAACAGGAATAAAGAAATATATAATCTCTCATCAAGTTGTACATTCATTCTGGGGAGAAGGAGGGAACTAAAAGAACTCTATATATGTGTGTTTTAGATGTGAAGAGAAGGTAGGGTTTGCTGAAGGGCTTGGAGTGAAATCAAGCTGTAGATTAAGGATAATTATATTACGGTTTCCTTTAAGAAAAAATTCAACACCACCACCCCCAATCTGTCTCCTGCTTGTTGACACAGTCTTATCCTCTGTTTTTCTTCCCATGCTGTTAAACTGACTTCCTCAGTGCTCTCCAGGAAGTCGTGCTCATTCCTGCCTTATAATATAACTTGGAACATGCTGTTCCCTCTGTGTGAGATGCTCTTCCCAGCCTTATCTTCCTAGCCTATTTCTATGCATGCCTCAAGACTCAGTTTATAAAACACTTTTGTTATGAGAACTTCCCAGAGCTCCCCAAATAAGGTTAGTTTCAGATTTAGTTATCTTCTCTTCTGTGGTCTCACAGCTCTATACTTATGTGTCTACCATAGGGTTTTATCATCTGTTCATGTATGTTTACATATATTTCTTTCCCTCTAGACCCTGAGCTTCTCAAGGGAAGAAAAAATCTTATTCTATCCCCAATACCTAGGTAATGCCTGGCATAGAGGAGACACTTAATAGAGATATGTTACATGAACTACGTTGAAAAGTGTTTAGACTTTGGCCGTTCCAAGGAAGAAGATGGCTTTGTGCCACGTCAGCTCTTAAGATTAAGGGAATGATCCTGAGAGAAACATTCAGGCATGACTAAAGTCTGGCAGAACGACCATGCAAACACTGAGGAAGAAAGTGTGACAATTAAAGAGGTGATAGGCTTTGGCATGGGCCATTTGTCCACTCTGCAGATTAGAAATGGGGTAAAGGCATTAACAGGACTTGAGAAGCAGCAGAGTCGGATAGATAAGAAGGAGAATAGATGATTGATTCAAATCATAGCTTGACCCCTTGATTTCAAGTGAAATTACACACTTGCGCATGATCACACTTGGGTGTGATCTTGGGTAAATAAATGAATTTCTATGCCCACTTTCTCAACTGTAGAATGTGTCTATTGTAAATCTGAAATACATTAACAGGTGTAAATAAATACAATAGTTCTTGGCATGGAGATGCACAAATTCAAAACTCACTATTAGTGAAATTTTAAAGTCCAAAGTGGCCAAGGTGAGAAGCAGAATCCAGCTGAGACACAAAATTCAACAATCTCACTCCCAAGCTGTATCTTCTCTGTTTGTTTGTGATGGCATGACTCAAGCTGTGGGACAACTAAGTTTTAAAGGTGAATTCATTTTTGGGCTTAAATAAAGAGCTATGCTGAAAATGAACCTTTCTGGAAAATGGAACTTTCAGATAAAATGACGTACTTTAATGAATGAGGTAAGTATAGAATAAACTATGGGCATGTGTATGTACCTAAGAGGCTTCCATGATCTACATGATACTGCTGAGGAACATGGTGGCAGAGCGTCCCCAGTCAATGGGAGAATTGCTTTTGTTTCCCTTAAAACATAAACTGAACTCAATGCAGCCAGAGTTGACATATCGAATGAGGTTCTGCACTTCCTCAAAATGGTTTTGTGTTTACACTTCATTGTGAGATTTTTAATGATTAGAAATGACTCAGAGGAAGTTATGTAATGTTTATGGAGACATGTGCTAAAAAATAAACCAAGAACCACAATTGTAGTGTTAGAGGTAACTCCTAAATAAGCTTTCTCATTCATTTATTTACAAAGTATATTTTAAATAACAACCAAGTAATTAGAAGGGTTCCAGATCGTGTTGAACTAATCTTCTTGCTGATGACAACTATAAATTTTAGACAAAAAAAAGAAAAAAAAGAAAAAAAAGAAAAAGTATTTTGGAAGACACTAAAGATCAACCAAAAGCAGGCAGACACTGGAGTAAACATGGCCTTTGAAAGATGGGATGCAAATTAGGTGAGAATCATATTTATCTAACTTTTTCCCTATGGGAACTCCCTAATTTGCATGAGAATGAGGGATAGCTCAAACAGAATCAGTCTTACTGGACTGAGGAGTTGGAAGTTAAATTTTGGGTCGCCAGCACAGTTGGGAATTAAGTGGGGATACTGTGGAATGGAGGTTGCCATGGAGAAAAGAGGACATATCTGCATAAAATTTCCTCTCAGATTCTTGGTTGACTCCAAAACTATAAATGTGCTGGCCAAGACTCCACGCAGAAATCAATAGAATTCACAAATAGGGACATAGGCAAATGAAGTGCAGGAAGGACAAGGTTTGGAGTTCAAATTGTACCAAGTTAGAAGAAATTAATAAACACCTCAGGCTTAAAACCTCATAAGGGCCATGCCCTAGAAGTAAGTAAGGATCATACCCCAGGACTAAGGGCTATATTTTCATGACAAAAGGCAGGACAAAAATAACCCTCCCTAAGAAAACACTAAAGCCAAGGATCTGTAGAAATGAAATATTCTGATAATAATTTCATATTTGCTAAAACAAAATTCAACTCCTTAAAGGAATATTATAATATCCAGATTCTTTGTGGTTTACCTTCAACAATAAAACATATTGTAAAATTTGAAATAAGAAATTATTAGGCAAGCTAAGAAGGTGGAAAAACTGGCCTATAATTCAAGAGAAAATATAATCTACAGAAGGGGACCTATGGATACAGATGTTGAAATTAACAGATAACTTTAAAATAATTATTTAATATGCTAAGAAATTTACAGGAAAATATGGAAGAATTAAGACTTAAAAAATTTCAGAGGAGATATGAAAACTCTGGAAAGAACCAGTCAGAAATCTTAGAACTGAAATAGGATATCTGAAAACAAAATTTTATTAGTAATATTAAATCAAAAAGTGCACTATAAAAAAGCAGTGAAATTGAAGTGGATAAATAGATATTCAAACCAAAGCACAGAGATGAAAAAAATATTGAGAACTAAAGTAAAAGGCCTCAGTGACTTGTGAAACAAATTCAAACAAACTTTTGTATAATTGGAATCTCAGAAGGAGGGCAGAGAGAAAATGGGGAAAAGCATTTGAAAATTCCCTACATTTAATGAAAAACAAAAATCCACTAATCCAAGAAGTTAAGTAAACTGCAAGCAAGGTAAACACAGAAAAATACAAAACTAAGCATGTCATGATAAAATGACTGAAAATCTAAGATATAAGAAAAATTTTAAAAGCAGCCAAAAAAAAAAGATAAATTATATAAACGAACAATGATGAGAATAATGACCAACTTCTCATCAGAAATCATAGAGACTAAAAGGCAATATCTTTAAAATGCTGAAAGAAAAAAGAATCAACCTAGAAATCTATAACCAGTAAAAATATCTTTAAAAAATTAAAATAAAGTAATGACAGTTTCAGACCAAAGGCTAAGAAAACTCATTGACAGTTCTGTAAGTAGAAGGGAATGATACAAGAAGAAAATTTGGATTTACAGGAAGAAATGAAAAGCACTGGGAACAGCAGATATGTAAATATAAAAGAGGTTTTTTTGTTTTGTTTTGTTTGTTTTGTTTTCTGGGGGTTTTTTGCCTATAGAAATACATTTTTTAATATGATGCAAATTTAAATGAAAAAATTTAGTATTATTGCAGCATGTTTGTTGGGGGGCCTTACATGCTTCAGTACCATTAACTTCTAAGTCTTAAATCTTTCTGGATTATATTGCTCCCAAATGAATACATGACTCTGTTACATGTATCCTGAAGAAAGATTCTGTGGTACCTCTTGTCATCACATGAGGTCTCCATAAATCTTGATGGTTATAGAGGCTGACAAGTCCCAAGATTTGTAATCAGCAAGCTGATGCTGTATGTTCCAAATTGAAGGCCAGCCGACTTGAGATCTGTGCAACTCCTAATAAACCTGGAAGCTAGTGCTACAAATTCCAGGGGCACCCTCTTTAAAAGGAAGTTGACACTTTTTCTTGGACTTCAAATTTTCATTCTCTTCTTCAGTTTTCATCGGGCATATTTCTTGATAATTATGTGTGTCCTTATAATTATGTGTATCCATGAGACTATTTTCTTCCCATGGACCCAATGAGATGTGATGCAAAGTGTGTTACTTTCCAGGAATTCTCCTCCTTTATTGGTGGATCTTCTTTCAATTTCTCTGACTTCTGAGCCTGGTGCGGGTGTATGTGTGGGCATGTATTCAGCAACTTGAATAAGGGTCCAGCTTCTGCAAATACTGATTACCAGGTCAGCAGCAACAAGAACAGACAAAGACTTCAGTCCATCTCTGTGGAGTTCCAACTTATTCTCATGGGGTTCCAGACTTCTGGTGATCTTCTTTTCCAGACAGTCCACCCTGGGAAGTTTGCCCTTTAGCATTAGATGTGGAGGCAGCCTGTGGAGGCTTTGTAGCCAGTCGCCATAATTGGGTGAGCAAATAACCAGTAATAAACTCCTCAATATATTCCTATATATTGTTGGCCTTTAACAAATAAACTGCTGGATATTTCTTCAGTAAAACGGGTCTATTTGGGAACAACAAAAAATTTCATTGCAATACATACCAGTTAATGGTGAACCATGCAGAAACACCTAAAAAAATTTTACTTTCTTCTTAATTTTCTTTTTTGAGGGCAGTGTCACTGGCCCTCACATGTGGGACCGAACTGGGGTCACTGGCTTCCGAAGCCAGCGCTTAACCACCATGCCACTCAGCCGGCCTCTCTTCTTAATATTTTTAAAAGACAGTTGATTGTTTAAAACAAAAAACGATAAAAGTGTACTGTGGGGTTTACAGGATAACAATGACACAAAGGATGAGAAGAGTGGTAAATATAATTATATTGTTTTAAGGTTCTTACATTATAAATGAAGTGGTTCAATATTAATTTAAGGTAAACTGTGGTAGGATAAGGATTCATATTTATCTAGACCAAACATTAGATAAAGATTCAGAGAGTTATTCCTAAAAAGTTAATAAAGAAGGTTAAATAATACTAAAATATATTTGGTTAATCCAAAAGAAGATAGGAAAGGAGGAAGCAAAGATTAATCTGTCATCATACACCAAAATTAAATCAAAGTGGATCATAGACCTAAATGTAAGACTTGAAACAATAAATTGCATAGAAGAAAATATAGCTACTAAATCTATGGACCTTGGTCTTAGAGAGGATTTTATGAATTTGACCTCAATGGAAAGTAAAGGCAAAAATAAATGAATGATACTGTCAAACTAAAAAGCTTCTGCACAGCAAAAGAAACCATAAACAAAACAAAGAGGCAACCAACAAAATAAGAGAAGATATTTGCAAACAGCACCTCCAATACGGGGCTATTATCCAAAATACACAAAGAACTCATACAACTCAACGATAAAACAAACAGTCCAATTAAAAAATGGGCAGAAAACCAGAACAAACACTTCTCCCAAGAACACATACAAATGGCCAACAGATATATAAGAGATGCTCAACTTCACTATTAGGGAAACAGAAATCAAATCCACAAAGAGATACCACCTCATAACTGTTACAATGACTATTACCAACAAGACAAGTAACAACAAGAGTTGGACAGGCCATGGAGAAAAAAGAACCCTCATACACTGCTGGTGGGAATGTAAATTGGTACAGCCACTGTGGAAAAAAGTACGGAGGTTCCTCAAAAAATTAAGAATAGAATTACCATATGATCCAGAAATCTCTCTTCTGGGTATCTACCCAAAATCTGAAAATATTTATCCATAAAGATATATGAACCTCTGTTCATTGAAGCATTTTTCACAATGGCCAAGACATGGAAACAACCAAAGTGTCCTTCAATAGATGATTGGATGAAGAATTTGTGGTACATATATACAATAAAACACCACTCAGCCATAAGAAAAGATGAAATACTTCCATTTGCGACAATTTAGATGGATCTTGAGATTATTGTTAAGTGAAATAATTCAGACAGAAACAGTCGAGAACCATATGAGTTCACTTATATGAAGTATGGCAATTAAGTTTGCAAATTCATCTTTAAAAAAAATGTTACGTACCTCATTGTTTAATATCACTACCGGCACCTTTGAAGTACTCCCCTTGGAAAGCTATTCACCAAGGCCAACACCAAGGCCAACATCCTTCAAAGCAATTTTGAAACTCTTTTTTTCTGGAATGGCCATCAGGGCTGTCGTCAAATTACCCTTGATGTCCTGAATGTCCTCCAAATGTCTTCCTTTCAATATTTCCTTTATCTTTGGGTAAAGAAAGAAGCCATTGGGGGCCAGATCAGGTGAGTAGGGAGGGTGTTCCAATACAGTTCTTTGTTTACTGGCTGAAAACTCCCCCCACAAGACAGTGCAGTGTGAGCTGGTGCATTGCTGTGACGCAAGAGCCATGAATTGTTGGTGAAAAGTTCAGGTCAATTTGTCTATCTTTTTCATGCAGCCTTTCAGCACCTCCAAATAGTAAACTTGGTTAACTGTTTGTCCAGTTTTTCAAATTCATAATAAATAATCCCTTTGATATCAAAAAAGATGCGCAACATCATTTTGACTCTTGATTTGGACTGACAGAATTTTTTGGTCATGGAGAATTGACTGACTTCCATTGTGCACTTTGACACTTTGTTTCAGGGTCGTATTGGTATACCCATGTTTCATCACCAGTGATAACATGGCCCAAAACATCATCTTGCCTCTCCAAAGGTCTTGGGAAACTTCAACTCTCCTTTGCTTTTGTTCATTGGTGAGCTCCTTTTGGACCATTTTTGCATACACCATTTTTATGCCAAGATTTCCAGTTAAGATTTTCCTGTTTCTCTATTGATGTTTACTCGGTCTATTATGCTTCTGACAGTCAGCCAACAATTTTAATGCACAATTCGATGAATTTTTGCAATGTTTTTGTCATGTCTGCTTGTTATTGGCCATCCTGACCTCTCCCCTCAGGAAAACATTTAATCCATTTGTACACTGCTGTTTTCTTCATGGCATTATCCCCATAAACTTGGACTAATATGTCCCTGATTTCACTTCCACTCTTGCCAAGTTTAAAAAGAAATTTAATGTTTGTTCATTGCTCTAATTCAAGTTCAGACATACTTGCAATGGCACACAAAAACATGCAACAGTAATGGACGCCACTTGCAAGACACTGCCACACTTCTATGAACACAGCTGTGAGACACTGATGTACCAAGGGTATGAAACTTTACCATGCCTTTTGTACAGTCCAGTGAATGTAAGCACATGGTGGCAAGTTTGCAAACTGAATTGTCAGATCTCGTATGTGAGATATAAAACTGAAAGCAGCAAATGAACAAGACAAACAAATAAAGCAACAAAAACTAATAAATACAGACAACAATTTACTGGTTACCAGAAGGTAAAGGGGTTGGAAAAGAGGGTCAAATATATAATGATGGAAGGAAAAGTGACTCTGGGTGGTGAACACATAGTGCAATATATAGATGATGTGCTATAGAAATGTATACTTGAAACCTGTAGAATTTTACTAACTCTAAAGAACAAGTGAGGTGAATAGAAAGTAAATAACAAGGTACTGGAACTATATGTAATCATATTAAAACTTAATAAAGAGAGGTCCATAATAATGACAAAAGCATATATTCCACAGGCAGATATAATAATCCTAAGTGTGTATATATACCTAATAACAAAGCTTCAATCTACATAATGCAACAAGTGGCAACTAAATACACAAACAGACAAATCCATAATCATCATGCAGATTTTAACTCCCCTTAATAATTGATTAAATATATAAAAGAAAATCAGTGATAATATACAAGATTTGCATAAATAGTATCAGGCAACTTCACCTATTAGAAAGTTATAGAACATACCACCTATAGGTAATAGAATATACATACTTCTCAAGTAAAGATAGAATGTTTATCAAAAATATTGTATATTGTGCCTAAAATACAAGTACTTTCTCTGACTACAGTGGACTTAAATTAGAAATCAATAACAATAAGGTATAAAGAAAGTTCCCAAATATTTGGGAATTAAAGAATATATATAGAAGCATGGAGGTTCCTCAAAAAATTAAAAATAGGACTTCCTTATGACCCAACAATTCTACTCCTGAATATTTATTTAAAGAAGTCCAAACACTAATTTGAAAAGATGTGTGCACCCCTAGGTTTACTGCAGTGCTATTTACAATAGCTAAGATATGGGAACAACCAAAATGCCCATCAATAGATGACTGGATAAAGAAATTGGGGTACAAATATACAATGGACTATTAATCTGCCATAAAAAAGAATGAAATTGTACCATTTGCAACAACATGGATGGACCTAGAGGGTATATGCTAAGTGAAATAAGTCAGGCTGAGAAAGGCAAATACCATATGCTCTCACTTATATGTGGAATCATGGAATCTAAACAACAGAATAATGAGCAAACAAATCAGAAATAGACTCATAGATACAGAGAACAAACTGATGGTTACTAGATGGGAGGAGTTTTGGAGGACTGGGTGAAAAAGGATAAGGGATTAAGAAGTACAAATTTGTTGATAGAAAATAGTTACAGGGATGTAAAGCACAGCATAGGGAATATAGTCAAAAATATTGTAAAAACTATGCATAGTGTCAGATGGGTACTAGACTTATTGAGGGGGGATCACTTCATAAATTATATAAATGTATAACTACTACAATGTACACCTGAAACTAATATAAAATAATATTGAGTATCAACAATAATTTAAAAAATAGTCACAGGATATAAAGTACAGCATAAGGAATATAGTCAATAATATTGTAGTAACTGTGTATAGTGTCAGATGGGTAATAAAATTATTGGGGTTATCCCTCTGTAAGGTAAATAAATGTCTAATCACTACATTCTTTTGTATACTTGAATCTAATAATAAAAAATAATAATTTAGCTACTTGATTCATTCATTGAACAAAGTTTACTGAGATTTCCATTTATGCTAAGGATGGAAATGTCAAATTATACTAATTATTTTTACCTCTGTGAGGGTTCAGAATGACCCACCCTAAGATGTTTCTCTAGTATATAGATTATTTTGAGCTAAAAGCAATTTTAGCTTATGGCTCAAAAGAAACTTCTGTCCCTACCCTTAACTACCTAGAATTTAATTAGGGGCTTTTTCCATAAGAGATGATCAGAGATAACTTTTGTTAACCTATCTATATGCCAGAGCAAACTTCTGTTTACTAAATATCTGTTCTTATCACCCTAGATTATTACCCTTTGAAGCCCCAAGTCACCTTCCTCATCCCTAGCTCAGGATGCCTTACAAATTGAAATCTTCCTTTCAATTACTGAACCTCTCCTGCATGTGGGGTCTCTGACTCTCTCATACATGCAGGGTTCCCATACATATGTATGTATTAAATTTGGTTATTTTCTCTTGCTAAAAAAAGAATATGTATATGAATAACACATATGTCAAAGAATAAGTCACAAGGAATATTTGAAAATAGTTTAAACTGAAAGATAACAAAACACAATTGAAATTTGTGACATATAGTTAAAACAATGCTTGGAAAAATTGTTTAGCTTTAACGTATATATTAGAAAAATAAATAAGGCTATTCTTATGAAAATGGGAAGAGAGAGCAAACTAAACTTAGCCTGAGTATAAGAAAGGGAATAATAAAAATGAGATTGGCAATCAATGAATTAGAACACAGCCCCACCCTGCCAAAATGTAGAGAAAATCTGGAGGCTGAAGTTACTTCCCTCAAGAGGTGAATAAGTTGATAAATTTCTTGCAAGAATTATTTAGATGACAGATTGATAGATAGATACATAAATAGATGATAGATGATAGATAGATAGATAGATAGATAGATAGATAGATAGATAGATGATAGATATAAACAGTCAGATAGATGGAGAGAATGAGTATACAAATTAGCAATATCAGGAATATAAGTAGGGGACATTACTATTGATACTACAGAAATTTTTTAAAAATAAAGGGATAGTATGAAAAACTTTGTCAGTAAATTTGACAATAAGATGAAATGGACAAATTCCTAGAAAAACACAACAAATACAAGAAGGCATAAGACATCTAAATAGCCCTGTATCTCTTAAAGAAATTGATTTTTTAAATTAAAAATGTTCCCCAAAGATAACTCCAAGCCCAGATGGCTTCACTGGGGAGTCCTACTAAATGATTAAAAAAGAAATAATTGCAATTCTGAACTGAAAATAATAGAGGGGAGAATACTACCTAACTTTTTATGGGTCCAGCATAACCCTGATACAAAAACTGAAAAAGCACAAGACAGGTCACAAAATTACAAACCATTATTTTTCATGAATACATATGCAAACATCCTTAACAAAAGATTATAAAATTAAACTCTGAAATCTATAAATATTTAAGAACATACGTACACACAACATAATGGTAGCAAATCAAATCCAACAATGCATCGAAAAGGATAATAATAAATAATGCAAGCTGGCTTAACATTTGAAATCAGTCAATTAACCACATAATAAAATAAAGCAGGAAATTATGTAATCAACTTAATTGAAGTAGAAAAAACACTTGACAAACTTCAACACATTTACAGAATAGAAGGTAATTTTTGTTCTAATCTTGTGAAGAACATTAATTAAAAATTTATTAATAAAATTATTTGATGGTGAAATATTCACAATTTTACTCATAAATTGGATATCCACTCTCACTACTTTTGTTCACCATGTACTGAAAGTTCTAGCCTGGCAATAAAGAAAATGGAATAAAAGAAAACAAAAAAGGAAAGGAAGAAGAAACTTTGTTGTTAATCACTGACATATCTTTAAAAATCTAGAAAGAAGTGATTGAAATAATAATTTAGCAAAGTTGTAGGATACTGGATCAATTCACAAAATTTCTCTATTCTACCAGTAAACAAATGGAAAACAAAAATTTTAAAATATCATTGATAATTGTGTCAAAAATAATTAAAAATAAATTTAAGACTACTTTTGGATAACCTCTACACTGAAAATTATAAAACATAACTGAGAGATATACTTTTAACTAAATAAATAGTAAATGATCATTGATGTAAAAATTCAATTATTGAGATTTTAATTTTCCCCAAGTTGATGTGTAAATTTAACCCCATTTCAAATAAACCCAAGCAAAAATCGTGGTAAATATTGGCAAGCCAATTCTAAAACTTACATAGAAATGCCAAGGGCTTAGGATAGCCAAAACAATCTTGACTAAAAAGAACTTGAAGGAGTACTGATTTCAAGAAACACTATAAAGCTTCAGTAATGAAGACAGTGTAGATAATACACATAGATATCTGGAACAGAATAGATTATCTAGAAAAAGATCCATACAATTGATTTTCAGCAAAGACACTAAGGCATGTAAATAAAGAAAGGTATTTTCTACAAATGGTGGTGGAACAAGTGTATACATGTGTGGGAAAAATTAATATCAGTCTCCCCTTCACATCATATACTATAATTTGAGTTGGAAGATGAACATCTACATGATAACTAAAATAATAAGGCTTCTATAACAAAACATAAGGACAATAACTTTGTGACTTTAGGCCAGGCAAAGATATTTTAGGTAGAACAGAACATATTAACGATAAAATAAAAATGAACAAGTTGGACTTAATTAACATTAAAAACTCTTGTTCATAAAAGCCTATGTTAATAAAAGGCATATCCACAGGATGGGAAAAAAATATTTGCAATACATGTAACTGACAATGTACTTGAATCCAGAATGTACGAAGAAATTCTACAACCTCAAAAAAAAAAATGGGCAAAAGACTTGAACAGACATTTATGAATGATCATTATTAGTCATCAGGAAAATTCAAATTAAAAACACAATTAATTTTCATTTCACTAGAATTGATAAAATTTTTAAAAGACTGATAATACCAAATGTTGAGGATGTGGAACTGGGAAGCTCATACATCACACTGCTGATGGAAAGGTACAACCATTTTGAAAACTCATAAAACTTATACACTTCAAAAGACCTCTTATCCAGAAATTGCACTCCTAGGTATTTACCACCCGCCCCACACCCATCCACCCCCGCCACAAACACACACTTAAATGAAAGCATATGGCCACAAAATGATTTGTAGAAGAACGTTCCTTTCAGCTTTAGTCATGGTCACGTCAAACTGGAAATAACCAAATGTTCATAAACAGGAAAATGGATAAACATATTGTGGTATAACACTACTCAATAATAAAAACAGAGGAATTACTGACACACAAAACAATATGGACCAATCTCAGAAACATCAAGTTGAATGAAAAAAGTGAGACACAAAGAATACATGATGCATAATTCCATTTATATGAAGATCAATAAGAGGTAAAGCTGAGCTATGGTAATAAAAATCAGACGAATGTTTGCCTCTTTGTGTGTGGGGTGGGAAGGATTGTTCAAACAACAGTAAAATATGAATCCTAATGTAAACTATGGACTTAAATAACAATAATGTATCAATACTGGTTCACCAATTATAATAAATGTACCTCAATAATGCAAGATGTTAATAGGAGAAATTATGTGCAGGGGGTATGGCTATATGGGAACTCCATGTACTTTATATGCAATATTTCTGTAACTATAAAAATGCTCTAAGAAACAAAGTCTATTTTTTTAAAATAGAGAGTATTGTCTTGAATAAATCATGTTTGAGAGGTGCTGACTCAAACAAAATTAAATTCATTTCTTTACTGAAAGACCTTTCAGAGCCTTTAATATGTTCATATGCACTGGATTCTCTGAGAGACACAGTGCATGCAGCTTTTCCCAAACTTACTTATCTAAGAAACTTTTTTTTTTTGAGTATATCAAGGGATACTGTTTTTCTGTACACACTTTGGGAAGTACTGTAACATAGCTGTGAATTACTGACTTTAAAAAAATTTTCTGTGTATGCCTAAATACAAGATGATGCCACACAAAAGGCAATCTCCAATTTTCCAAATGACAAAATCTAAAAAATAATTATTTTCTTCTGGTAAGTATACACAACGGAATACTATTCTGCCATAAGAAAAGATGAAATATTGCAATTTGCATCAACATGGATGGATCTTGCGATTGTTATGCTAAGGGAAGTAAATCAGACAGAAAAAATCGAGAGCCATGTGACTTCACTCTTACATGGGATATAAAACAGAAAGCAACAAAGGAACAAGACCAACAAATAAAGAAGAAAAAAAACCCCATAGACACTGACAACAGTTTAGTGGTTACCAGAGGGTAAGGAGGTAGGGGAGAAAGTAGAAGAGGGTAAAGGGGGTCAAATATGTGGTAATGGAAGGAGAACTGACTGGGTGGTGAGCACACAATGTGATATATAAATGATGTATTATATAATTGTATACTTGAAACCTATGTCATTTTACTAATCATCGTCACCTCAACAAATTTAATTTTAAAAAAGTAATTATTTTGACCAACTCTAAAATATTAATTTAGAGAATATAATTAAAATAGCTGACGAGAGGGAGGGGCAAGATGGCGGCTGTGAGGAGGGCTCCATGAAATCTCCCCTGGAAATATCCACAATTTGAACTTCTAATATGCTTCAAAGAGACATCTACTCATCACACAGAGCAACTAAGAGTTCCACACAAGGATTGCTGGAAGGTGGGCAGGCCGGGTGAGTAGTGGAAGAAGGCGGCGAGACGTGTGAGGTGCAGCCCGCACCCGCGGCTGCTGAGTCACGGTGAGTGTCCCCCGGCTCGCTCCCTGCGGCCCGCGGCCCACCTAGAGCTCAGCAAGAGCGCGTGGGTTTGCAGTCTGAGGCAGAAGCCTCAGGCCGGGCAAGTGCGGGAGGAGAGAGAGGAGATGACTGTGCAGAGGTACGAGCTGCACCCGCGGCTCGCCGGGTCCCCAGGAAGCAGGGTGCAGAGCCCCGCAGCGGCAGGGCAAGATCAGTCCCTGCACCCTCCCGGTTCAGGGATCAGT
The DNA here is from genome assembly GCA_033961575.1 of Aselliscus stoliczkanus. NCBI lineage: Eukaryota > Metazoa > Chordata > Mammalia > Chiroptera > Hipposideridae > Aselliscus > Aselliscus stoliczkanus. Next base: position 36,246,410 of record CM066731.1, read on the forward strand.
CTCTGTGCCCACCGGGTCCGCGGAGCGCAGAAGCCTGATGATACCAGGGAGCAGGGGAAAACAGAGGACTCGCCCGCGGAGACGCAGCGCACGCTGGGCGGTAGACGCAGATCCCCGAGAGACGGAGCGGGGATCGGAGCCGATTGGAAAGGTGCGCGCAGTCCCCTGAACCCCGGGCGGCAGTCCCTCCAGAAGCGCAGCAGGAGAACGGCGTGGGCGCGTGCCGGCTCCAAGGCAGAAGCCTGAAACCCGGGAGCAGGGGGAAACAGAGGACTCGCCCGCAGAGACGCAGCGCGCCGGCCGGAGTCACATGTCCTGGAGAGACGAGCGGGTATCGGAGCCGCGGGGCAGGGTGCACGCAGTCCCCTAAATCCCAGCAGACCGTTTGGGAGAGTAGCAGGAGCACCGCGGGCGCGCCCGCTCCAAGGCAGAAGCCTGAAACCCGGGAGCAGGGGAAAAAGAAGACTCACTCGGACACGCAGCGCGCCGGGCAGAGACGCAGGTCCCCGAGAGACGGACCGGGGATCTGAGCCACACGGTAGGGTGCGCGCAATTCCCTAAATCCTGGCAGACCCTTTGGGAGAGCAGCAGGAACTCCGCTGGAGCATAAGAGGCAAAGGCTTAGCTTAAAACAGTGTTAGAACTGTGGCTTTGTTTATTTTTATGTTTTTAATTTTTTTTTCCTTTTTCTACTCTTGAACAGAAAGCAAAAAAAAAAAACCAATAACTCACCCACTCCCACAAACTTTGCCCCCCCCCCCAAGACAGTCTTAAACTGACTCCTGAATGGAACAATAGGTGCAGACTAGGAAGATATTCCTACCTGCAGGGGGTTGAGAATTTCCACCCAGTAAAGGCTGCAGAGACTACCTACCCCGCCCCCACCTTTATGCAAGGCTTGGGAGGCAGGCAGGTTCACCTGCTGAGGCACTAATTAACAGATTCTTAGCAGCAGGCTTTTGGTAGTGAGGAATTCTTTAATTCTCCACCACTGTCAACCGAAAGGGTGCCCAGAGACACTCATTGAGCCTTTGGGGGTGCAGCCTGCCTTGGGACAGGCAAAAGCAAAAAGGCAGTGACTTTATAAAAACCACCAATCACACGTCACAACCACACTCAAGTACAGCAAACCTGCAGTGCCAGGATCACGCTAGGCATCAGGTGGCCTACTGTTCCCACAAGACGCACAGGAATTTTTGTACAGCAGACAAACTGAAGAGAGCTTGGTGGACTTTAGCCTAGACCGGCACGGGTATTTTTGATTTGTTTGGTTTTATCCTGTTTTGTTTTCCCTTTATTGGCTGCGTATCTTGGTTGTTTTTGGTTTTTATTTCTATTTCATTCTTACCATTTTGTAGTTTTTAATATAGGCATATATATAGGTGTATATAGGTGAATATATGTCCATATATATGGGTGTGTAGACAAATATATATATATTTTTTTCTTTTTCTTTTTCTTTCTTTTCTTTTTCTTTTTTGCACACCCTCAGTTTCTCTCTTATTTTATTCATTCTTCTCACTGCTATACTTTTCCTCTTTTCCTTTTTTCTGCAAATTTTATTTTTTTAATTTTTATTCTTACTTTTTTTATTATTATTTTAGTTTATTTTTATTTTTTATTTTTTAGGTATAGCTAATCGGTTTCTCATGTTTATTCTATTTTTTATTTTAGGATATTGTATTTTATTTTGTTTCCTCTTCTGTTATTATTGTGTGTGTGGTTTTTGTTTTGTTTCTGTTTGTTTTCTTCATTAGTATGATTGATATTTCTGTACAAGTTAACTGTAGTTTGATGGTTGGTTTTTTTTTACTTGTGCGAGCATTTGGTTTCCTTTGGTGGTGCGGAGGTTCTTGTTGATCTGTTATGCTCTAAAATCACTCTGCAGCAGTGGGTCCAAACAAACAGACACAAGAATCATCATACCCGGAGGCCAACTTTAGATAAAACCAGAGCATTTCTGGGTTTGACATACAAGAGTCACACCCAAAAGGAAGTTGCTACAGGTACTAGGGCCCATAGGGTCCAAGTTTAATCAGAGGGGTCAATCCTCTCACAGCAGCTCATAAACTGCAGATGCTGCTGATCCTCACAGCTAATCAATCTGGGAGTCAATCCCACCTACTGACAAGCCAAAAGTAATCAAAACTAAAACTCAACAAGTGAGGCCGCATGACACAAGGAACACCTCAGATACAAGCACAGGAGAATATGGAGACTGAGTAATTCAAATATAAAGGACACACACCATATAAGTTTACCCAGAAAAGACTGAGAAATCTGGGGGATCTATCTGTTATATTGAAGCAAACACAAAGAGTAAGCCAGAATGGGGAGACAAAGAAACATAACACAAATAAAAGAACAGAAGAAACTTCCTGAATCAGTGGAAATAGAGGAAATAGAGGTAACCAACCTATCGGAGACAGAGTTCAGAACACTGATTATTAGAATGTTCAAGGAAATTAATGAAAATATAAAGAAGGATAGAGAAATCATGAAAAGCAACCAGCTAGAACTTAAGAACACAATTACTGAATTAAATAACAAAATTGATGGAATCACTAGCAGATTGGATGAAGCAGAAAATCGAATCAGTGACTTAGAAGACAAAATAGCAGAGATCACCCATGCGGAACAACAAAAAGAAAAAAGAATGAAAAACATGGAAAATAGTTTAAGAGAGCTGGGGGACAACATAAAACGCAATAACTTACAGATCATTGGAGTACCAGAAGGAGAAGAGAGGGAGCAAGGGATTGAGAATATATTTGAAGTAATAATGTCTGAGAACTTCCCTAACCTGGCAAAGGACATTGAAATACAAGCTCAGGAAGTGCAGAGAGTTCCAACCAGGATGCTTCCAAACAGGCTCACTCCAAGACACATTATAGTGAAAATGGCAAGGGTTAAGGACAAAGACAGAATCCTTAAAGCAGCAAGGGAAAGCCAGCAAGTTACTTACAAGGGTACCCCCATAAGATTATCAGCTGACTTTTCTACAGAAACTTTGCAGGCCAGAAGGGAGTGGCAGGAGGTTTTCAAAGTGATGAAAAACAAAGGCCTACAACCAAGATTGCTGTATCCAGCAAGGTTATCATTTAAAATTGAACGCGAGATAAGGAGCTTTGCAGAAAAGAATAAGTTAAGGGAATTCATAACCACCAAGCCAGCTTTGCTAAAAGGGCTTCTTTAAGTAGAAGAGAAAAACAACCTAAGAAAGACTACGAACACAAATAACAAAATGGCAATGAATACACACCTATCAATAATCACATTAAATGTAAATGGATTAAATGCTCCAATAAAAAGACATAGGGTGGCTGAATGGATAAGAAAGCAAGACCCCAGCATATGCTGTATACAAGAGACTCACCTCAGATCCAAAGATTCATACAGGCTGAAAGTAAAGGGATGGAGTAAAATATTTCATGCAAATGGTCCTGAGAAAAAAGCTGGAGTAGCGATACTTATATCAGATAAAATGGACTTTAAATTGAAGAATATAACAAAGGACAAAGAAGGACACTTCAAAATAATGAAGGGATCGATCCAACAAGAGAACATAACTCTAGTAAACATCTATGCACCTAACATAGGAGCCCCTAAATATATAAAACAGGTATTGTCAGACATAAAGACAGAGATCAACAGTAACACTATCATAGTAGGGGACTTCAACACCCCGCTGTCACTAATGGACAGATCCTCCAGACAGAAAATCAATGTGGAAACAGCGACCTTAAATGACACATTAGACCAGCTCGATTTAACAGACATTTTCAGAGCATTTCATCCCAAAGCTACAGAATATACGTTCTTTTCAAGTGCACATGGAACATTTTCTAAGATAGACCACATGTTAGGCCACAAAACAAGTCTCAATAAATTTAAGAAGATTGAAATCATTTCAACTGTATTCTCTGACCACAATGCTATGAAACTAGAAATCAATTATAAGAAGAAATCCGGGAAGCTGACAAATAAATGGAGGCTAAACAATATGCTATTAAATAGTGAGTGGGTCACAAATGAGATCAAGGAGGAAATCAAAAGATACCTCGAGACAAACGAAAATGAAAACACCACGACCCAAAATCTCTGGGATGCTGCAAAAGCAGTCCTAAGAGGGAAGTTTATAGCAGTGCAAGCCTACCTAAAGAAGGAAGAAAAATCTCAAATCAACAGGTTATCCTTACACCTAAGGGAACTGGAAAAAGAACAGCAAAAGAGGCCCAAGGGGAGTACAAGAAAGGAGATAATAAAGATCAGAGCGGAAATAAACAATATAGAGAACAGAAAAACAATTCAAAAGATCAATGAAACCAAGAGCTGGTTTCTTGAGAAGATAAACAAAATTGACAAACCTCTAGCCAGAATCATCAAAAAAAAAGAGAGAGGACTCAAATTAGTAAAATCAGGAATGAAAGAGGGGAAATGACTACAGACATCACAGAAATACAAAAAATTCTAAGAAATTACTATGAGCAACTATATGCCAACAAATTTGACAATCTGAAAGAAATGGATAATTTTCTAGAAGCATACAACGTTCCAAAGCTAACTCAAGAAGAAACAGAAAATCTAAATACCCCGATTACTACCAAGGAAATTGAATCAGTAATTGACAAGCTCCCAAAAAACAAAAGCCCTGGACCAGACGGCTTCACAAGTGAATTTTATCAAACATTCAAAAAAGAACTATCACCTATTCTCAAACTATTCCAAAAAATCCAGAAGGAGGAGAGGCTCCCAAACTCTTTTTATGAAGCCACTATCACCCTGATTCCAAAACCAGATAAAGACATCACAAAAAAGGAAAACTACAGGCCAATCTCCCTGATGAATATAGATGCAAAAATTCTCAATAAAATATTAGCAAACAGAATTCAGCAATATATTAAGAAGATCATACATCATGATCAAGTGGGATTCATCCCTAGTGCGCAAGGCTGGTTCAACATCCGTAAATCAATTAATGTGATACACCACATCAACAAAATGAAGGATAAAGATCACATGGTCATTTCAATAGATGCAGAAAAAGCATTTGACAAAATCCAACAGCCATTTATGTTAAAAACCCTTAGCAAAGTGGGAATACAGGGATCATATCTCAACATAATAAAAGCCATATATGATAAACCTACAGCTAACATCATACTCAATGGGGAAAAGCTAAAACCATTCCCCTTAAGATCAGGAACAAGACAAGGCTGTCCACTTTCTCCTCTTTTATTCAACATAGTGCTGGAAGTTCTAGCCACAGCAATCAGACAACAAAAAGTAATAAAAGGCATCCAAATTGGCAAGGAAGAAGTAAAATTTTCATTATATGCAGATGACGTGATACTGTATATAGAGAACCCCAAAGACTCCATCAAAAAACTACTGGAACTGATAGACGAATTCAGTAAAGTAGGAGGATATAAAATCAATGTTCAGAAATCAGTGGCATTTGCATATACCAATAATAAACTAATGGAAAGAGAAATTAAGAAAACTGTCCCATTTACAATTGCGTCAAGAACTATAAAATACCTAGGAATAAATTTAACCAAAGAAGTGAAAGATCTGTACTCAGAAAATTATAAGACACTGAAGAAAGAAATCATAGAAGATACAAATAAATGGAAACACCTACCATGCTCATGGATAGGATGAATTAATATAGTTAAAATGTCCATACTGCCTAAAGCAATATATAGATTCAATGCAATTCCTATCAAACTACCAAGGGCATTTTTCACAGAAATAGAAAATATAATCCTAAAATTTATATGGAATCATAAAAGACCCAGAATAGCCTCGGCAATTCTGAGAAATAAAAACAAAGTCGGGGGGATCACGCTATCAGACATGAAAACCTACTACAAGGCCACAGTAATCAAGACAGTTTGGTATTGGCATAAAAACAGGCACATCGATCAGCGAAACAGAACAGAGAGCCCAGAAATAAATCCAGGCATTTACGGACAGTTAATCTATGACAAGGGAAGCAAGAATTTACACTGGAGTAAAGATAGTCTATTCAATAAATGGTGCTGGGAAAACTGGACTGACACATGCAAAAAAATGAAACTGGATCATCTCCTTACGCCTTATACAAGAATAAATTCAAAATGGATTAAAGACTTAAAAGTAAGACCTGAAACCATAAAAATCCTAAAAGAAAATATAGGGAGTACATTTGCAGACATTACCCGGAGCAATATTTTTACTGATACATCCCTACGGGCAAGGGAAGTAAAAGAAAAAATGAACATATGGGATTATATCAGACTTAAAAGTTTTTTCACAACATAGGAAACCATTAATAAAACAAAAAAGAAGCCTACTGAATGGGAGAATATATTTGCCAACGATATATCTGATAAGGGGTTAATATCCAAAATTTATAAAACACTCATGGAACTCAACACCAAAAAAACAAACAACCCAATTAAAAAATGGGCAGAAGATATGAAGAGACATTTCTCTAAAGAGGACATACAGATGGCCAACAGGCATATGAAAAAAAGTTCAACCTCACTGGTCATTAGGGAAATGCAAATAAAAACCACCATGAGATACCACCTCACTCCAGTCAGAATGGCTATCATCAACAAATCAACAAACAACAAGTGCTGGCGTGGCTGTGGGGAAAAGGGGACCCTGCTGCACTTTTGGTGGGACTGCAGATTGGTGCAGCCACTATGGAAGTCAGTATGGAGGTATCTCAAAGAACTGGAAATAGAGCTACCGTTTGACCCAGCAATTCCACTCCTAGGTATTTATCCTGAAAAAACCAAGACACTTATTCAAAAAAAGTTATGCACCCCTATGTTCATAGCAGCACAATTTACAATAGCTAAGACTTGGAAACAACCAAAATGCCCATCAGTAGATGACTGGATTAAGAAACTGTGGTATATTTATACAATGGAGTATTACTCCGCTATAAAGAAGAATGAAATCGTACCATTTGCAATGATATGGATGGACCTAGAGACTATTATGTTAAGTGAAATAAGTCAGTCAGAGAAAGACAAATACCATATGATCTCACTCATATGTGGAATCTGAAAAACTGTATGAATGAGCAAAGTAAACAGAAACTGTCTCATAGATATAGAGGAAAAATCAGGGTTGCTAATTGGGAGGGGAATGGGAATGAGGGAGAAGGGGAAGGGATTAGACAGCAAAAATAGGCAACTACAATATTGCCACTGGGATAGGAAAAATAGTTTGGGGAATATAATTAATAATGTTGTAAATATTCTGTGGAATGTCAGGTGATCATAGGTCTTGTTAGGGAGACCATTTCATGGATGGAGTAGAGGTTTGATCATTGCACTGTATTACTAAAGCGGAGGTGGTATACCTACTGTAATTGAATATATATAGATAGTCACGGGATGTGGATTATACTGTGGAAGAGAGTCAGAGAAAGAGTAATAGATATATATGATATGGGGGGGAGTGGGGTGGCGAATTGGGGGTGGGGGTTGTCACTTTGAGGGGTAAAATGTATAACTATTGCACTGTGTTGTACACCTGAAACTAATTTAAAAAAATTAGCCAACTTTTTGTTTTCTTTTAGTACATGATTTTATTAGACTTAGCTGTGTAATAAGACATTTCCTCACTTCTTTTTTAGGAGAGGTTGCTTGAGAAAATATACATTTGCTAAGAGAAAATCTGTTGTAATATTTGTGATACATTCCCAACATAAACGGTAACAATTGTGCCTCACATGCTTTTTATTTAACAAGCCCGCTTAGACAACCCAAATGCCTCAGGGACTCTCCATGCTTTGCTCATAGTTTGGGTCTCCATTAGCACTCACATGCATTCACTCATACCTTCTATTTTCTCATGCTTTTTCTTCTAATCCTGCTTGGCATGGCCCCCTCTTTCTTTTATCATCTCCTTGTGATTCTTTCCTTCATGCTCTATCATTCTCATAGATCTTCAGATTCTTCTTTCCTAAACTTCATTTCAGTTCCAACTCCTCCCTCTCACTCCACCCACTGCTCCTCATTCATCCACAGAAGACTCCTGGGTGCCATTTGTGCTTTCCCAAAGGGAACACCTTTTTAGGTAGAAAGTCATTGTGCCGTCTACATATCCATGTCAGAATTAAATCAGTTACTCTAAGGAGAGACTCGCATAAAAGAAGCCAAGTTCAGTAGCTGAATGAAAAGAAAAACTCTATTCCACAACTCAGATGGACACCCAACCAGACATCTTCCAAGTATGTCCCTTCAGATAACCATGAAGTTAGCCAAGCCATGGCAGAGGCAGATCTCCCCATCACATTCATCTTTAAGTTTAACACTATCGTTAGAAGCATGTGTGAGGTGGAGTGGTATAACGGTAAAGCAAGAGCTAGATGGACAAGCACTCAAATTCTGGCACATTCACCTAATCTGCTGTGTGACCCCAGAAAGCTGTTTAGCTCTCTGAACTACAATTTGCTGATTAAAAAAATAAAGATAATAATACCTCCTTGGTACTACCTTAATACAATATTAATACTGTCTTCTAGGGTAGTTCTCAGGATGAAAGATAATATATGCACAGGGTCTGTCATGTAAAAGAGGCTTGAAATGGGCTGTTCTTTTTTGATTACTATTATTATCATTAAAATAGTCAACTTTCAATTTATGATATTGAATTTTTAGTTTTCTTATACATATTACATGTGAAAATTGAGAAACACATTGCTTTATTCCATTCTCATATTTAATAAAACAATTTTATTAAATTTTTTACATCTTCAACATTCACCTTGTTGATAGTGGCATTTTAATACACAAATTGACTCTAGAAATAACATGATGAAGATGGCAGAGCCTGGATCAACCTGGGTCCCTGAATGATGCTGTGGAGCAGAACCCTCATTAAGACACAAACACTATTAGGACTCTATGTATGTGAGTCTCATCCCTTGTTACAACATCATCTCAAAGTCCAGATACCTGTAACCTAAATCAGATCCAGATGCATTTGGGTCTCCTTCAGTAAATTTCCTTGAGTGTAGCTCCTCAAATACAGTTCCTCCCAATCTGAGTATCTGTGAGATAAAGAGACAGGTTATCTCCTTATGCACCAAGCAATGATGTTACAGACATAGGACAACTGCTATAGATACACCTGTTCAAAACATAGGAGGCACACAAGGGTCACTAATCCATAGAATTCTGAAATACAGCTGGGCATATATTGAAAGTTCCTTAATTAGAATTCCATCCTACTTCTGTCTAGGAATGACTCTTCATCATTCTTGTCTCTATCCTCTGAGCTTTTGGTTCTACCTTCTGAGTCATTCTTCTGTGAAAGGTGGCCCATGTTTGCAGCTGAATACTTTTCTCAACTTGTTTGCTGTCTGTCAAGTCTTGGTGGTCCAAATGCCTCCTTTTATTTATTACTATTTCCACCCCTTTAAATGCAAGCTAGCAATGTTTGCTAGCCTCTTAAAGTCTTTTTGGGCATTTTATGAATCAATATATTTTTTTCACTCATTAAAAAAAACTTCATCCATAGACCTCTTAAAAATAAGTTATCCTATACTTTGGCTTCTGATTAAATTGATTTTTTTAGAAGACGTTTGAGCAGTTCTCTAAAATACCATCTTAAATCCTTCTGAAGCCTTAACAAAGGATTTTTAGTTATACCCTAAGCTTTATTATTAACACATATTTTCCCAACAGTGCCCTGGATTTTATCTTTTCCTAGAAACTGTTTCTTAATTTTAACATTGTTGTTCACTGGAAAGACTAAGAAATTTTATAACCAGCAAGTCATGGCTTCTTTATTTTTCCCCTATTATTTATTATTTATTTATTTATTTCAGTTATGGCTTTTTTTTTTTTTAATGTTCTTTTCTTTACTCTTCTCCTGCATTTTACTTTTAACAACAGGAAGGAATGAGATAGCACCTTCATCATTATATGTGCAAATCTCCTTATCTAGATCATATAGCTCTTTAGTTAGATTTTTTTTCTTTTATGTTACTATTGATGACAGTGTGGCTAAACTGTCTTCCAGTACACAAAAATCTTCTTTCCTGCAGTTATTAAATGTTTGTAAAACATTTATCTTATGCCCTTTAAACTCTAACGGGCAGCCTCCTCAAAGCCCATCAAAGCTTCAAATAACAGTCTCTTCAAGAAACATTAGGCTCTCACTATTCTCAAAGTCCTTGAAAAGCTTACACCCACCGTCTGGTTCCAAAGCTACTCTCTCTCTCATTCTTAGTTCTTTTTCTTTTTCTTTCTTTCTTTCTTTCTTTCTTTCTTTCTTTCTTTCTTTCTTTCTTTCTTTCTTTCTTTCTTTCTTTCTTTCTTTTTTTGTTGTTGTTATTGTTTATGATAGCACTCCACTTCCATGTACCAAAAACTGTGTTAGCTGTTTGCTATGGGCTGAATGTTTGTGCCCCCCTCCAAATTTATATGTTGAAACTCTAATCCTCAATGTACTGGTGTTAGTAGGTGGACTTTTGGTAAGTACATCATGAAAGTGAAGCCCTTCTGATGAAATTAGTGCCCTTATAAGAAAAGACAGGGGAGAACTTACTCTTCCATCCTTTCCTCTCTGCACCATATGAGATAGCAAGAAGATGGCAAGTAATGAAGTCAGCTCCTACCAGAACCAGAACCTGACAGTGCTCACAAGATTGTAACAAATTTCTAAGACACACCCTACTGCTACATAACAATTTACTCCAAACTTAATGGCTTAAAACAAAACACTTTTCTTTAACACAGTTTCTGTGTGTCAGGAATCTGGAAGTTGCTTAGCTACATGGTTCTACCTCATGGTCACTCATGAAGTTGGAGGCAAGATATCAGTTGGAGTTGCAGTTATCTGAAGACTTACCTGGGGCTGGACGATCTACTTCCAGCTTTACTCATTCACATACTTGGCACATTGGTGAAGGACCTTGGCAAGGGGCTTCATTTCTTTATCACATAGACCCCTCCATTGGGCTAATGTAGTGTTCTCATGACTAGAAGATGGCTTCTTCCAGAAGGAGTTATCCAAGAGAGAGCAAGGTGAAAATTGCAATTTCTTTCATGTCCTAGCCTTGGGAGCCCCTCTCTATCATTCTCACAACATATTATTAGTTACCCAAGCCAGCTCTATTCAATGTAAGAGAAAACTACCCCAGAATACCAGAAGATATGAATCATTTAGGGCATCTTAGAGGCTGGCCACTATAATTATGTTATAGCACTTAAGATTACTCCATCAAGTACAACTACAATAATCAACATAGACATTTTGGAGATCATCTAACAGATTTCCAAAGCAGAATTGCCATTTTCACTTTTATTTATGTAGTTTGAGACAGAGCTGTAGCACTTTTTAGGTTTTATATGGTATTTTCACTGGAAATATTATCTGAAACTACAGACATCCCAACCTGTTCATATAATATTATAATAGATATTCATCCATTTACTCTGCTCTCCATAACATAACCACTTAATATGTTGGTTTTAAAGGTTTTTTTAAAAATATTGTTTAAAATAACATTTGTATTTGCAGATTCTTTTTTTGAGGACAGTGTCACTGGCCCTCATATGTGGGACCCAAACCGGGGCCTCTGGCCTCCCAAGTCAGCGCCCAACCACCGCGCCACTCGGCTGGCCCACTATATTTGCAATATGAGGTTATACACTAAGATATAATTGTGAAATAATTCATCTAATTTTGTTATCTTTTTTTTCCAGGTTTGTCAGGTGACCTTCATAAAACATCCCAAATAGCATTAATTGTAGTCATTTCAAATTAATGTTTTTCAAAAAGCTGGTTCTTTGCAAAGATGAACACAATCTATAAAATTTAATCAGACTCATCAAGAAAAATAGAGGGTCCAAGTAAATAAATCAGAAATTAAAGAGAAGAAGTGACAACTGACACCACAGAAATACAAAGGATTATGAGGAAATATTATGAACAGTTATATACCAAAAAATTGGTCAATCTGGAAGACGTGGATGATTTCTAGAAACATACAATATTCCAAGATTGAATCAAGAAGAAACAGAAAGTATGAATAGAGTGATTACTACAAATGAAATTGAATGTGTAATAAAATAAAATTCCAACAAACAAAAATTGTGGACCAGATGGCTTCACAGGTGAATTTTACCAAACATTCAAAGAAGAATGAACTCCTAGCCTTCTCAAACTATTTCAAAAAATGCAAGAGGAGGGAAGCCTCCCAAGCTCATTTTACAAAGCTGGTATTACCCTGATTTTAAACCAGACAAAGACATTACCAAAAAGAAAATTATAGGCTGATATTGCTGATGAACAGCGATTCAAGAATCCTTAACAATATTAACAAACCAAATTCAGCAATACATTAAAATGATTATACCATGATCAAGTGGAATTTATTCCTGGGATGCAAAGTTGTTTCAATATCAGCAAACAATTCACCTGATACATCACACAAACAAAATGAAAGATAAAAATCATATGATCATATCAATAGATGCAGGAAAAGCATTTGACAAAATCCAGCATCAATTTATGATAAAAACTGTCAGCAAACTGGGAATAAGGGGACTACATCAACATAATAAGGACTATACTGGGTGTGCCAAAAAATGTATGCACATTTTAAGAGATGTTATCTATGTATTAATTTTCACAGTTGAATTGAATTACGGTAGCAATGTGTAATATGACATTTTCTCAAAAGATAGCAGGACAGTCAAAGAAAATGGCAGAAGCACAGTTGTCATTGGAGAAGTGCAAGACCATTTTGAAGTGGTGTTTGAAATTCAAGAATGCTATGGAAGTACAACAGTGAAGATGTAATTATGCAACAGACCCTCCAACATGCCTAACAACGGCACACATTCGTGATGAGTTTGAGATGCATGATACTGTATGTGATGTGAACAACGGAAGATCCTGGAGGCCTCACCTAGCAACAAGTCCTGCTTCTTCTGCTATAGTGTTGGAACTGTTTACATGTGAGCCACAGTAGTCTACCATATAATGTGCACATAAGACAGGAGTTGGCAGAACAAGTATATGATGCATTCTTAAAACAGCAAAATGGAAAGTTTTCATCCCAAGATTATTACATACACTAAATGAAGATGAACCTGATTTAAGGGTGCAGTATTGTGAGTGGTTCCAAAACATGGTATGAGAGGATGAGGAGTTCATGGGGAAAATGGTTTGGTCTGACAAAGCACAGTTTAAACTGAATGGAACAGTACACCGACATAATTATGTGTATTGGGTTCCAGAAAATTTACATATTCATGTGGAAAAAGATGTGAATTTACCTGACCTCAATTTCTGGTGTGGATTGTCATTAAGGGGACTAATTGGACCATTCTTTTTTGAAGGTACTGTTACTAGTCAAGTGTACCTAGACATGCTATACACATCCATTTTACCTGCGATTTGTACACTTTTGGGGAATGATCATTTTACTTCCAACAAGATGTTGCCCTACTGCACTTCCACTGAGACTTGAGAGCTTACCTCATTGAGAATTTGCCAGGACAATGGATAGGATGAAGAGGTGTAGTTGAGTTTCCCCCACATTCTCCTGACTTCTTGCCTTCTGACATCCCTTGACTTCTACCTGTAGGGGAGCTTAAAGAATGTGGTATACTGTATAAAATCAGCTATACTGGTGGTACTTTGGGAAGAAATTGAAACAGCATGCACAGTGATATAAGTGAACACTTTGGTCAACGTTACTCAAGCAGTAGTTCGCCATAATCAGAAGTGTCTGGACGCTGATGGTAACCACTTTGAGCACCTCTTGCAATTGCAGAAGTCAAGCATGACTTGTATTCATCTTTTGTTATCAATGTATATTAAGTATTACAATTTTAATATACTTTTTTCCTTTCTTAAAATGTGTATAAATTTTTTTGGCAAACCCTGCATATGACAAATCCTGTGTCTGGTGAACTCTGTGTATGACAAACCCACAGCTAACATTATACTCAATGATGAAATGCTAAAAGCATTCTCCTTAAGATCAGGAATGAGAAGAGGATGTCTACTTTTGCCACTTTTATTCAATATAGTATTAGAAGTCTTAGCCTCAGCAATCAGACAAGAAAAAGAAATAAAAGGCATCCAAGTTGGAAAGGAAGAAGTAAAGCTGTCATTATTTGCAGTAAACATGACATTATATAGAGAGAACACTAGCGATTCCACAAAAAAACATTAGAACTGATAAATAAATTCCGTGAAAAAGCAGAATACAAAATTAATACATAGATATTGATTGCATTGTTATATACCAATAACAAACTATTAGAATGAAATATTAAGAATAAACTCCCATTTACAATTGCATCAAAAAAAAAAAACCAACCCAAAAAACAAAAAAACCTAGGAATATATCTAGCCAAGGAGGTGAAAGACCTGTACTCCAAAAATTATAAGACACAAAGGAAAAAAATTAAAGAAGATACATGTATTTAAATGGAAGCATATACAATGCTCATGGATAGGAAGAAATAAAAAGTTCGTACTATCCAAAGCAATCTGTACATTCATTGCACTCTCTATCAAAATGCCAACAGCAATTTTTACCGAACTAGAAAAAACAATCTTAAAATTTGTATGAAACCACAAAAGACCCTGAATAGCCCTAGCAATCTTGACAAAGAAAAATGAAATCAGTGATCAAACTATACTACAAGGCCATAGTAATCAAAACAGCATGGTACTGGCATAAAAACAGACACATAGATCAGTGGAACAGAATAGAGAGCCCACAAATAAACCCACATCTATATGTTCATTAATCTATGACAAAGGAGGCAAAAAATATACAATGGAGTAAAGACAGTATATTCAATAAACAGTGTTGATAAAACTGAACAGATACATGCAAAGAAAAAGAAACTGGACCATCTTCTTACACCATGTACAAGAATAAACACAAAATGGACTAGAGACTTAAATATAAAACCAGAAATCATAAAACTCATAGAAGAAAACATAAGCAGTAAACTCTCTGACATTGCTCTTAGTAATATTTTTTTCATATATATCCTTGGGCAAGGAAAACAAAAGAAAAATAAACAAATGGGACTACATCAATCTAAAAAGTTTTTTCACAGTGAAGGAAACCACCAACAAAACAAAAAGACAGCCTACTGAATGGGAGAAGATATTTGCCAATGATATATCTGATAAGGGGTTAATATCCAAATTTGATAAAGAACTCATACAACTCAATATCAAAAAAACACAAATAATCCAATTAACAAATGGGCAGAGGACCTGAATAGACGTTTCTCCAAAGAGGACACACAGATGTTCAATAGACATAAAAAGATGCTCAACATCACTAACCACCAGGGAAATGCAAATTAAAACCACATCTGACCACTGTGCTATATACCTGAAGCTGAAGTAGAATAATATAGAATGTCAACTATAATCAAATATATATATTCCTCAAAATATATGCATATTTTAATAAAGGAAAAAACTGTATTAAAATTATAATACTCAATATGTACCTATAATAAAAGATAAATACAAGTCATGTGTATACCTTTTTTTGGCACCTCTGATTTTTTTATATATTTATATTTATAACATGATTTAAAGTACAGCATAGGAAATGCAGTCAATGGTATTGTAACAGCTATATACAATGTCAGAGGGTTAGTAGATTTGGGGTGGTTATCTTTGTGAGAGGTGTAAGTGTCTAACTATTACTTTGTTTTGCACACCTGAAACAAACAAACACACAAAAACCTAAGTCATGAAAAAGGATCCTTAATGGTTAAACTTCCTGTTATAAGAATAACAAGATCTGGAGATCTAAGGTAATTGTAGCTAATTGTACCGTATTATATACTTTAAAGTTGTTAAGAGAGTAGATCTTAAAACTTCTCACCACACACTCACACACACACACACACACACACACACACACACACAAATGTAATAATGTGACATGATGGAGGTATTAGCTATGTTGACAATCATTTTGCAATTACATAAATGTATCCAAAAATAAAAAATAAGTAGAGAAACTACCCAGAAACATTTATATGATTAAAGTACATTTCTTTCTTATGAAAAACAACAACAACAAAACCACAATGAGATACCACCTCACACTTGTCAGAATTGCTATGATCAATAAATCAAAAAACAATAAGTGTTGGCAAGAATGCAGAGAAAAAGGAACCCTCTTTTTTTTTTTTTTTGAAGAGGGCAGTGTCACTGGCCCTCATATGTGGTATCCGAACCGGGGCCGCTGGTGTCCCAAGCCAGCTCTTAACCACCGCGCCACTCAGCTGGCCCCAAAAGGAACCCTATACTGTTAGTGGAATTGCAAATTGGTGTAGCAACCATGGAAAATGGTTTGGAAGTTCCTCAAAAAATTAAAAATAGAATTATCTTATGACCCATCAATTCCACTTTTGGATATTTATCTGAAAAAACCCAAAACACTAATTTGAAAGGCTTATGTGCCCTTATGATCACTGCAGCACTATTTACAATAGCCAAGATATAGAAGCAACCTAAGTGTCCATTAATAGATAATTGATACATATATACAACAAATATTACTCAGCCATAAAAAAGATGAAATCTTACCATTTGTGACAATGTGATTGGACCTAGAGGGTATTATGCTAAATGAAATAAGTTAGATTGAGAATGAAAATTATCATATGATCTCACTTCTACGTGGAATCTAAAGAACAAAATAAACAAACAAACAAAGCAGAAACAGAGTCATATATTCAGAAAACAAACTGATGGTTGCCAGCAGGGAGGGGGTTTGGAGAGCTGGATGAAAATGTGAAGGGATTAAGAAATACAAATTGGTAGGTACAAAATAGTCATGGGGATGTAAACTACAGCATAGAGAATATAGTCAGTAATATTGTACCAACTATATATAGTGCCAGGTCAGTACTAGACTAATTGGCGGGATCACCGCATAAATTTATAAATGTCTAACCACTATGCTGTACATCTGAAACTAATGTAAAATAATATTAAATATCAACTATAACTAAAAATATATATAGTCAGACAATGTAAAGTACAGAATAGGGAATACAGTCAATGGTATTGTAATACTATGGGCAGTGTCTAATGGGTAGCAGACTTGGGGTACTCATTTTGTGAGGTATGTAAATGTATGATCACTATGTTGTTTTGTACACCTGAAACTAATAAAAAATGTACTTTAAGATAAAGGCTTATCTGAATTTGCTGCATACTTATTAGATTATGACTAGGTGAAAATAATTTTACACATTTGATATACTTATGAAGAACAGAACCTGATTTCAGTCTAGAAAACTTCGGATGTTCGATTCTGTATGGGTGTGTATTCGTGGGATGGATGAGGCATATAATACATTTATTAATAACCAGCACAGCACATGTCCAAGTTGTCATATTTCTTTATAAAAATGCCCAATTCAAAATAGAATTAACAGGTAGAGTTGATTATTAGGAAATTGTTGACTATGTAAAAATTTTTAATTTTTCTCAATTTAGAGAGTATCCAGTTAACATTTCACTTTTGGTGTTGCCAGCTAATTGTGCCTTAAAATTTTTTTGTGAAAGTATTTGCCTTTAATTTCCCCGCATGGATAAGTGAAAAAGAGTTCCTACATGAAATTTGTGTTTTGTGAGGGCCGGCCGAGTGGCGCGGAGGTTAAGCGCTAGCTTGGGAAGCCAGTGGCCCTGGTTCGGTCCCACATGTGAGGGCCAGTGACACTGCCCTCAAAAAAAAAAAAAAAAAAAGTTCACAGAAATTTGTGTTTTGTGGATCTCCTAGCTACCAAAATCAGATATTCATAGGTTGCCAATCAGTTATAACACCATTCATTGATTGTGTTTTCCTTGATACCTGGAAGTAGATTAATAAATCCTTACATATAGTCTTTCAATCTGTACAATGAAATAAGTCGGTTGTCTGGCATGATTATTCTGTGACTCGTCCCAGAACCCTTATTTCTGCTGCCATCACCATGGTCCTGTCTTTTCTGCAGTAGTCATCACCCAAAGCAATGAATCAAAAAATCAACATAAACTCTTTGGTAAGTCAAACTCACAGCATTTGCTGTCAGTCATATTTGGCCTCAATAGCATTTTCTCCTACTTTATAGCCGGAAAGACTGATTTCTGAGCTCTTCTGGCTCTTCCGTTAGGCTTGAAAACATTGAATTCAGTCCCTGAGAACGTTTTTCAACATTATCAGAAAAATCAAGTTTCACTTTATGAACTGAATGAAATAGAAGGTGACCTCTTTCTCTACTGATTCCATAGTACAATATTTTGGAATACTGTTTGAATGCCAGAAAACATGTCAAGGATTTAATTGTCATGATCTCATTTAATTCTCAATGACCCTGTGGATTGTTCCTATATTATGAAAGAGGAAAATGGGGCCTAGAAAAGTTAAGGAGCTCGGGTAAGGCAGAGCTAACAAGGAGCAGAAAAGGCTTCTGACTTGAGTCTTTCTTGCTAATGTATACACCTAGATATGACTCCATATGGCTTCCCCAATGAGCTAATTAAAGGACCCCCTGAAACCAAATTTTTTTTTATTTTCATTTTTGTCACCTAACTACTTATGATCATGCAATTTTTCATCTGTGAAATCATAGCTGATAAGAATACTTGCCATAATATACCTTTGGCCAGAATGGAACAAAAAGTTTGTCTATATTGGCAACTATCTTAAAATCATCAATGAATAAATATTTCCACACAGCTTATAATTAATGTCTATACACTCTAAAAGCCTTCTTCATGGTCTATTTAGGAAGATACATTTGTTTTAAACTGCTTAGTCTGGCTTTGCTTATTTATCTGGGATAATTTCTCTTTCATTATGGAAATCTTTTAGGGAGCCCATACTGTATCATTACAGGTTGGCATTTGACACCATGTAAGAAACTACTAACAGGGCTATTGCTTCCTGGAATTTTTTCATGTACAAGGGTGTCTTACTATTGAGCATTAGTCATTCTTTGCATGTTTGTGAAAGCTATCTGATAATAAAAGCAAAAATGAAGCCTTCACTTCCTCTATACATATTTGTTCCATGACCTAGGACTGTTGGCCTGCCCTCCTGCCAACACCCCATTAGAAGTCATCCCTTTTACAATCATCTACTATCATTTGATAACCTCTTAGGATTAAGAATACAGATGTAAGAGCTCAGATTTCTGATGAGAATACTTTATATCCCAAGTATGTTTTCCCTTCAAAATGACATAGCCCCAGGGAAACATTTTTCAAATAATTTGGCCATCATTTTATGAAAGCTTCCTTATAAATATAAGGAAAGAAGCACCCCATACCTCAAACAAAATTTTTCAGAATCCAGGATTTAAAAATAAAACAAAACAAAATACCTTACTGATTAATTAGTCTTAGAAGTTTTTGGTGTGGCAAGGTGACAACAGCCATCAAGGAATAGTGTCATTACAAAGATTACATTATATGATTTTCTGTATCAAATTCTAATATCATGGAAGCTCATGATTACTGGATTTTGCTTGAAAGACAGTTTTTATAATTTGGATTTGAGCATAAAGATAATTTACTGTAAATTACATAAAAACTTACTCCTAAATAGAGCAGTCAAGTGGCTGCCCATGGGTTAAGATTTTCATCTCCAAGTTTGTGGATAAATGTCACTAAGGGAGCTCTATAGTTACCTCTTTCGCTTAAAGCACAAAATTCCTCCAAAAATGCCATATGCCAGGTAACAAGAAGATTGTAGATCTAGGGTACTGGACTGTGAGGAAAAATTTCCCCTTTAAGGAGCAAAAATGGACCACTATGTTATACATAATACCTGTGATATATACAATTCTCAGGTTTTAGTTCTCAAAGCAGTGTGTGTGTATGTGTGTGTGTGTGTCTGTTTATTCCAATGTTAAGTTTTCTTGCAATGCGAAGTTGGAAAAATATATTAAATATTTATCAAGGATTTATTATATACTATCTTCTGAGCTATGCACCTCTTATGCAGAGATCATAGTAGTAACAATAATAATAATAATAGTAGATTACATTTGCTAAGGAACTACTATATTTCAGGCTCTGCTTTAAGCAATTTACAAGAAATATCTCACTGGATTCTTACAACAACCCTACGAGGTAGGTACCACTATCTCCACTTTGCAGATGAAGAAACAGAGGCTTAAAGAGGTGAAGAAACCAAAGATCTGCAGCTAATAGGAAATGGAGCAAGAATTTAAACCCAAGCAGCCTAACTCCGGAGTCCACTATGCCTAACAACCTTTTTCATGCTCCTCAGGAACTTCCAGCCTAGCAGGAAGAGAGGCAAAACCAGATTGTCTTAGAGATCTGTAGAAGGAAAGCAAATGCACAAAAAAAAAGAAGTTTCCTGTTTTTCAAGTGTTGGAGTCAGGGAGGATTTCAGAATTGATGTTAAAGCTGATGCATGGAGGGTGAGTAGCATTTCCAGATGGATGAGCTGAGGAAGACAGTTTCTGGTAAAAGGAATACGTTAATACAAACTTGGATGTGTACAACAGCGTAGAGTGATGAAGTCCCAAAAGTGAGTCAGTGACTAATAAGATACAGAGTACATACAAATAGGAAGCTAGTCTGAGATGAGCTGGTTGGGTGGCCAGGAGCCAAAGAGAGAAGGACTTCACATCCAATGCCACAGAGTGAGGACTTTTCTACTTGCCAAGAGCCCATGAAGAACATTACACAGGGCATTTGCTTGACCCAAATTTTATTTCAGAAAAGTAACATTAAGGTCTGTGTGATGTCAGATTTGAAGAGACTAGGGCTAGTGGCAGGAGAATAGTTAGGCTGTTACTGAACTATTCAGGCAAGGGATATGGGAGTCTAAACCCAAATGTAATAACAAGAGTGAAGAGATCTATTTGAGAAATGTTTCTTATTAAGGTTGATAGAGTTGAGAGGCTGGCTGGGATTTGGGTGTGAGGTTAAAGGATAGGGTGGGGTCGGGGCTCTCAGGCTACCAGCTTGAGTGGTAGTAACTGAGTGGATGGTGGTGCTGTTCATTTCCATGAAGACTCTGGGGTGAAAAGCTTGGAGTAAGAAGACTGAGTTCAGCTTTGCATCTTACCTCACTTGCTCCTCACTCATTCCTCTCTCCGCTGAGCTCCAACATCACCTTGTGATACAATGATTTGGATCTTTGCCTAGTTTTATAGTTGTATATACAGGCCTGTCTTCAGTACTAGACTATGTGCTCCTTGGCAGCAGGGCCTGTAATATATTTATCGTTCAATAAATGTTTTTTAAATGAGTTAGTGAAGAACACAACCACATTTTTATGACTAGATAATTGAGCATTTAAATGAAACTCACTTTTCATAGGGTCAACACTTTGTCCCTGATCTGCCTTCAAAATTCTTAGAATAGAACAGATCTTTCTTCTACGAAATATGAGTTTAAAAACAGAGATTGCACTACCTCTGTGACCCTAGGCTGTTATTTTTAATTTTGAAAACCTCCAGTCCCTTCAAATATTCCACATACAACATAATTCCCATATACATTATCATCTTACTTGCCCTCCTATGCCCATATCCCAATCTGTCTGTGTTCTTCTTTAAATGTGACACTCTGCTTATCTGACCTATAGGCAATGTGGCCATTACTTCTGAAGAGAGGTGAAAATAAATCATTTTCATAACTAAATCAGAATTATTTTTAAGGAATAAACTGTATTTAGGAAATTAAACTAGTAAGTAGCTTGAGAAAGTGAGACCTTGATGGCATAGGTTAGTGGAAGTCAAGTAAGCAAAAGGCTAAACTTTTCTATCTTGGAACCTAATAGAATTTATGGATTGGGGAAGAATTGGAGATGGTTAGCCTAAGAACCTAATATTTTGAAAAATGTAATTGAAGTATAATATACATGCACTAAACTGTGTGAATCCAAAGTGTACAAATCAGTGAAGTTTTAGAAAATTAGCACATAAAAGAAACATTATAAATGCCTACCCCTTATTTTGTCCTTTTCTAGTCATTTACCCCATCAAGGGATGGACTGACTCCTGGAGGTCTTGTTTCCCTGTCCCCTAGTAATTATCCTCCACTGAGATCCCAGACTAGATTTCCCACTCTTGACGCTCCTGGTAAGCAAATTCCCCTAGCATAAGGTAAAAATGCTGTGGATCATCAATGTCAATAGACTGTGAATTAATTTCAGGCTTCAGAATTTCACCAGTTATTAGCAGGTCCCTTCCCTCAGTTAGACCTTGTCTCTCCACACAGTGAGAAACTGCTTTGCCAAGATTTTGGCTTAGACTTTAGCCCTCTGCCCCATGCAGCTTTGGAATTCATGGAAAAGTCCCCTCAAATGTCCAATTTTGTTGCTTCTGTCCCACATAACCACAAAAATCTCTGTTGGCTTTTTTTTTTTTTTGCCCATCCATGACCCTCTACCCAAGACGTACCTAAATTTTCAGACTCCAGCCTAACCCAAGAATCAACAATGACCCCAACTACAGCTGTGATTCCTCAATATTTCTCTGAATATTTCCTTTCTCTTATCAATTTTACTCTCTTTTGTCTTCAATACTTCTGAAGCTCTCTCATGCCTTTAAATATATCAGGAATCAGCAAACTTTCCTGTTAAGACCAAAGAATAAACATTGCTGGCTTTGCAGGATGGTCTTTTTCACAACTATTTGATTATGCTTTTACAGAACAAAACACTACCACAAAATAGGCATGGCCAGATTTGGCCCACAGGCTATAGTTTGCCAACCCCTCAAATATATAATTATTATAACTTATTTAACACTCCTAGTTCTTCAATGAGATATGTAGCCTAGAAGGCCTAGTCTATCCTAGCTAGAAGGAGAGCCCTGCCAGAGGACTTCTAAGAACAAGCATGTCTAATATGCAATTTGAAGTTCTTTAGAGGTTATGATGTAAAACCTTCTTCTTACGTTCCCAAACTTTCTGTAAACTCTTGTGTATACACAGAGGCTTCTGAGTAAGGTGTTTTGTGTGTGTTTGTGTGTGTGTGTGTGTGAGAGAGAGAGAGATGAGAGAGAGAGTGAGAGAGAGAGAGAGAGAGAGAATACAAGAATACAAGACAGAGTTCAATTTAGAGATTGATAAGTTTTGGTGCTTTAGGAAGTCAATAAATAATGTTTTTCTTTTCCCCACTAAGTTTCAGACATAATGAGAGATAGATGTAAGAGACACGAAAATAGAGCTCAAAGCACCACTTTCATTAGTGAGAAGTTAGTTGTGTTTTGCTGTATTTTGTTTTTTTCTTCCTTTTCTGCCTTCGTTTAGATCAAATGAAGGTTCTTTATGATTTCATTATATCTCTACTATTGGCTTATTAATATTTTGTGCTTTTATCTTTTTTTATTTGGTTGAAGTGGTTGTTTTAGAATAAAGGACAAAGGCCTGCAGCCCAAATCTATTCCACTACCTGTTTTTATAAATAAAGTTTTATTGGAATACAGCCACACCCACTCATTTATTTATGTCAATAGCTGCTTTTACACTATAACAGCAGAATTAAATAGTTGTAACAGAAACCATATAGCCTGCAAAACAGAAGCATTTGTATCTGACCCTTGACAGAAAAATTGCTCCCCTCCCTGCTTCAGGGATAACAATATATTCCTGCATCAATCACAGTTCCCATATGATTGTGGACATGTCCATGTATCCTTTTATTTCCCATTTATTGTTTTATACATTGGTTGAATATTCACATGTTGAATTTATATGTTAAATTCTTATATAAATTTATACTTTTGTTCAATTTGGGTATATTCTATTGACCTAACTTCTAAGCCACTAATGCTTTTCATCTGCTGTGACCAATCTGTTGTTAAATTCATCTCATGAGTTTTTAATTTCAGGTACTGTAGTTTTTCAGTTCTTTGACTCCGTTTAATTGTTTTGTAGTATAAAATCTTGATTATATTTTCATCCTTTCATCTATTTTGTTCTTTTAAATTTTTTATTAAACATGTTAATTCGTTTAATTAGCTTAAAGTTATTGTTGATTAGGTGTGATATCTGCTTCTGTTGCTTCTTTTAGTCTTTACTTTTCAATCACATTTTCTTGTCTCTTCCCTGACTAGTAATTTTTGTTTTATTCTGGACATTGTATAATCTAGAGGATCCAGATAACATATTCCATCAGGGATGGATTTCCCTTTCCTCTATTAGGCAGATAGGTGAAGGGGTGAGCTAAAAGGGCCTGAGATTCAATTTTGGTAAGATTCTATCTTCCTCTAACTTGCCTTTGTTTTTATGGAGTGGCCTTCCCAGGCTTTTGCTTAAGAACCTGGATATCCATTTCCTGGTATCTAAATAATTTTCTATCGTAGCTCTCCAACCTCTTACCCTGGTCAGCCTTCAAATCTTGCAAGTTTCTAAAGGGAAGAACAGCACTGTACTTAAAGTAGATCTTATCCTGAGGGAAATTCTTCATTTACTAAACTCTGAAAGACTGCATATAATTTTATTCTGTATCTTAGAAGATGTTGGTTTAGCTTATAGCCATTTGGATAGCCTCAGAGCTCAAGAAATGGCTCATGTTAAAATCCCAATTTATTACTGAATAACCAAAAAAGCATTGTGAGCTTTTTCTGCAAGAAGAGGCCCTGATCCTCAGTTTGCACCCAATACCAACATATGTGCTCAAGGAAAAGTTGGCTTGTGATTGTCATCTCAACTTTGAGCAGTTCTCCGCTCTCTGGAATTTTAGTTCATTTATTCTTCATAATTTTCACAGTTCTGTGATGTTTTAAAATATATTGTATGTAATTTATCTAACTTTAGTCAGTTGTTACAATGTGAGAATGAACCTGCCACAATCTACTTTACTTCATTTGAAGGTAGAAGTCTCTTGAGAGACCATTCTTTATTAGTGAGAAAAATTAATGCATTATGTTTAATCCAATGCTCAGTACAAACTTACTGAATACCTTTATATCAATAAAGAATACACTTGACTATGAGTAATAGAAAATCTGACTGCAGTAGCTTGAAGAAACAAAGGTTTCTCCTGCTCACTTAAGAAGAACTCAAGAGTTGGGCAGTTACTAATGTTTCAACAGTTCAGTGATGTCAGTGTTGATGACATCTCTGAAATTTCCTCAGTATTTCCCACGTCTATATTATCTTAAAGTCACCACATATCTGAAGCTTCAAATAATATTTCTACAATCATGGCAAGAAGAAGACAGATGGAGTGGCCAGGGCAGGCAACTGTATTTTTTATTGGGAAAACCATAGTCGTCCAAAATCTCTCAACTAATTCTTGTTCTTATTTTATTCATCATGTTGTCATATAGTCATCACCAGCAGTAAGGGAGGATGTGAAATTCAGTACTTATTTATGTAGGAATTGATCAAGGAAAGAATAAGTATGACAGGTAAAGAATGACCTAGCTATAGGGAAATGCAAACCAAAAACACAATGAGGTATCACCTCAGGTCAGTTAAAATGGCTATTATCAACAAGACAAGTAAAAACAAGTGTTTGAGAGATTGTGGAGAAAAAGGAACCCTTATACACTGCTGATGGGAATGTAAATTTGTACAGCCACAATGAAAAACAGTATGGAGGTTCCTCAAAAAAATAAGACTAGAATAACCACATGACCCAGCAATCCTTCTTCTGAGTATCCACACAAAAATTCTGAAAACATTTATCCGTATAGATATATGTATCCCTGTGTTCATTGCAGCATTATTCACTGTGGTCAGGACATGGAAACAATCAAAGTGTCTTTCAATAGATGATTGGATGAGAAATACGAGGTACATATATAGAATGGAATATTACTTGGCCATAAGAAAAAATGAAATACTACCATTAGTATTAACATAGATGGATCTTGAGATTATTATGCTAAGTGAAATAAGTTAGACAGAAAAAACTGAGAACTATACAACTTCACTCATATGTGAGATATGAAACTGAAAGCAACAAATGAACAAGACAAACAAACAAAGAAACAAAAACTCATAAACACAGACAACCGTTTAGTGGTTACCAGAGAGTAAGGGGGTAGGGAATGGTAGAAGAGACAAAAGAGCATAAAATATATGGTGATGGAAGAAGAACTGACCCTGGGAGGTGAACCCACAATGTGATATATAGATGGTATTAAGGAAATGTACACTTGAAACCTGCTCATATATAATTTTACTAACAAATGTCACCTAATAAATTTAAAATTAATAATATTAAAAATGAATGATCTAGGTAAAGAAAAAATAAGTACAGAAAACAACAGATGAGAAAACATCAGATTTTCAGGATCAAGAAACAGAAAACCAAGTGTATTTCAAATAATAAGTCAATATTATTTCACACAATAAAATGTCTGCAGGAAAGGTGGAGTAGGTTAATTTAAAGGTTCCACAAAATTATTAGGTATCCATATCATTTTAACTTTTTGTTCTGCCATTCTAAATATAGCACTCATGACAATAAATTGTCTATAGCAACTCCAGGAACCATATCTTTAAACATCAAACTTCAGAAGTGTAGGAATCATGCTTGTCTTGGATTCTAGGAGCTCCCAACAGATTTTCTCTCAGTCTCTTTGGCCCAATTAGTATCATATAATTACTGTCAATAATTGGCCCAAAACAACTATTTTTAAAAGGTAATGAGTTGACCACTATTTCTTTTAAAAAATTTTTTTTTTTTTTTTGAGACCAGTGTTACTGGCCCTCATATGTGGGACCGAACCGGGGCCGCTGGCTTCCCAGGCCAGAGCTTAACCACCGCACCACTCGGCTGGCCCTTTAAATGACTTTTTTTTTTTTTTTTTTTTTTTTTTTTGAGGGCAGCCTCATATATGGGACCCGAACCAGGGCCGCTAGCACTTAACCTCCGCGCCACTCGGCCGGCCCTTTCAAATTTTTTTATTAAAGTATAATTGCCATAAAATATGTTTTTTTCAGGTGCACAATATAGTGATTTAACATTTATATATCTTACTATATAACCACCACAATAGATCTATTAACCATTTGTCACCATGCAATGTTATGATATTATTGAATACATTTCCTGTGCTGTACACCACACCCCCATGGCTTATTTATTTTATAACTGGAAGTTTGTACTTCTTATCCCCCTTCACCTTTTTCACCCATTCTTTTACCCTTCTTGCCTATGGCAACCATCATTTTTTACTCTGTATCTTTGAGTCTATTTTTTTTGTTTGTTTTATTTTTTAGTGAAATCAGGTGGTATTTGTCTTTCTCTGTCTGACTTATTTCACTTAGAATAATGTCCTCTGAGTCCATCCATGTTGTTGCAAAAGGCAAAGTTGTATTCTTTCTTATGGCTGAGTAATATTTCATTGTATATATTTATCACACCTTTATCTTTTCACTTTTTGATGGGCACCTAAGGAGCTTCCATATTTTGGCTATTGTAAGTAACGCTGCAGTGAACATAGAGATGCAAATATCTTTTTGAATTGGTGCTTTAATTATCTGTGGATAAACACCAAGATGTAGAATGGCTGGGCTGGGTCAATCGTAGTTCTATTTTTAATTTTTGAGGAACCTCCATTTTGTTTTCCATAGTGGCTGCACCAGTTTGCAATCACACAAACAGAGCTTAAGGGTTCCCTTTTCTCCACATGCTCACCAACACTTATTTTTGTTGTCTTTGGGATAGTAGCCATTATGACAGGTGTGAGATGGTACGTCATTGTGGTTTTGTTTTGTATTTCCCCGATGATTAGTGATGTTAAGCATCTTTTCATATGTCTGTTGGCCAACTGTATGTTTTCTTTGGAAAAAAAATAAAACATTTTTTTACCAGGTACTCTGCTCATTTCCTAATTGGGTTGTTTGTTAATTTGGTATTGAGTTGTATGAGTTCTTATGTATTTTAGATATTAACCCTTTATTGGAAATATACAATTTTTGAATATCTTCTCCCATTCAATAGGTTGTCTTTTCGCATTGTTCATGGTTTACTTCATTGTGCAAAAGCTTTTTACTTTGATGTAATCCCATTTTTTTTTAATTTATTTTTTTTGTTGCCCTTGCCCAGGGAGACATATCCAAAAAGTTGCTGCTAAGACTGATAACAAATAGCTTATTGCCTCTGTTTTCTTATAGGAATTTTATGGTTTCAGGTCTTATTTTCTAGACTTTAATCAATTTTGAGTTTATTTTTGTATATAGTATAAGGGAGTGGTTAGTTTGTTTTTGTTTTTTTTTGTTTTTTGGGTTTTTTTTTTGCATATATCTCTCCAGTTTTCCTAACATCACTTATTGAATAGATTGTCATTTCCCCATGGTATATTCTTGGCTCCTTTGTAAAAGATTAATTGACCATGTAAGTAATGGTTTGTTTCCGGGCTCTGTATTCTGTTTCATTGATCTGTATTTCCGTTTTGTGCCAGTAGTACACTCTTGATTATTATAACCT
Organism: Aselliscus stoliczkanus; assembly: GCA_033961575.1. Lineage (NCBI taxonomy): Eukaryota > Metazoa > Chordata > Mammalia > Chiroptera > Hipposideridae > Aselliscus > Aselliscus stoliczkanus. Next base: position 36,274,845 of record CM066731.1, read on the forward strand.
TGTAAGATGGCTTGAAATCAGGAAGGACAATACTTTCAACTTTCTTCTTCCTGGAGATTTCTATTGCTATTTAGGGTCTTTTGGCATTCCATTTGAATTTAGAATCATTGGTTCTAGTTCTGAGAAGAATGTTATTGGTATTTTGATAGGGATTGTATTAATTCTGTAGATTGCTTTGGGTAGTATTGACATTTCACAATGATGATCCTTTCAATCCATGAATACTGTATATCTTTCCATTTATTTGCATCCTCTTAAATTTCTTTCTTTAACGTCTTATAGATTTCAGAGTACAGGTCTTTCACATCCTTGGCTGAATTTATTCCTAGTTATTTTATGCTTTTTGATGCAATTGAAAATGAGATTGTTTTCTTAATTTCTCCTTCTGATGATTCATTATTAAAGTATAGAAACACAACAAATTTCTGTATATTAATTTTGTATCCTGATACTTTATTGAATTTATTTATTAATTCTAATAGTTTTTTGGTGGAGTCTTTATGGTATATATATATATCACATCATCTGCGAGTACAGTTTTACTCTTCCTTACCAATTTGGATGCCTTTTTTTTCTTTTCCTTCTCTGATTCCTGTGGCCAAGACTTCCAATACATACAATGTTGAATAAAAGTAATGAGAGTGGACACCCTTGTCTTCTTCCTGATCTTAGAGAAAAAAGATTTAAGATTTTCACTCTTGATTTGATCTTTGTTGTGGGTTTGTCACATATGGCCTTTATTATGTTGAGATTGTTCCCTCTATACCCACTTTGCTGAGAGTTTTCAATCATAAATAGATGTTACATTTTGTCAAATGCTTTTTCTGCATCTGTTGAGAGGATCACATAACTTTTATCCTTGGTTTTGTTGATGTGGTGTATCAATATTTGCAGATATTGAACCAATCTTTCATCCACAGAATAAATCCCACTTGATCATGGTGTACAATCTTTTTTTTTTGCGGGGGGGGGGTATTATTGAGGAACAGTGTGTTTCTCCAGGATCTATCAGCTGCAAGTCAAGTAGTTGTTTCAATCTAGTTGTGGAGGATGCACCTCAGTGGCCCATGTGGGAATTTAACTGGCAATCTTAGTATTATGAGCACTGCACCCTTTGCTCTAACCACCTGAGTTAACCAGCCATCTCTATAATCTTTTAATCTATTGTTTAATTCAGTTTGCTAACATTTTTACTGAGAATTTTTACATCTATGTTCATTGAGGATATTGGCCTGTAATTTTCTTTTTTTTTGCAGTGTCTTTGTCTGGTTTTGGTATCAGGGTAATGCTGGCTCATAGAAGGAGTTTGGAAGTATTTCTTCCTCAACAATTTTTAGGAATAGTTTGAGAAAAATAGATATTACTTTTTCTTTAAATGTTTTGAAGAGTGCATTCTAAACACACTACATTATTATTCCCCTTCCATGTTTTCTGGTTTTGGCCTCATATTTTAGATTTTTTTGTTTTGGGTATCCCCTGACTATTTATTGTAGTTATAGTTAATTTTTACTCTTTTGTCTTTTTAACCTTCATACTAACCCTTTAAGTGGGTGATTTGCTGTGTTTATTATATATTTGCCTTTACCAGTGAAATTTTTTTTTTATATGTATCTTCTTATTTCTGGTTATGTTCTTTCTTTTTTGTTTAAAGAAGACCCTTTAACATTTCTTCTAAAGCCAGTTTAGTGGTAATTATCTCCTTAAGTTTTGCTTGTCTGGAAGATTCTATATCTTTCCTTCAATTCTGAATGATAACCTTGCTGAGTAGAGTATTCTAGATTGTATGTTCCTCTCTTTCAATGCTTTAAATATATTCTGCCTCTACCTTCTGGCCTGTAAAGTTTCTGCTGAGAAATCCACTGATAGCCCTGTGCTGTTTTCCTTGTGTATGAGCAATTGATTTCCTCTTGTTGCCTTCAATATTGTCTCTTTATCTTTAGATTTTGCATTTTTAATTACAATGTATCTTGTGTTTTAGTATGGGCCTCTTTGAGTTCATCTTTTGTAACTATGTGCTTCCTGGACATGCATGTCTCTTTTCTTACCCAAGTTAAAAAAATTTTCAACCATTGTTTCTTCAAATAAACTTTCTGTCCCTTTCTCTCTCTCTTTTTTTTCTGGGATCCCTATAATGTGAATGGTAGTATGCTTGATGTTGTTCCAGAGAGCCTTGAAACTATCTTTTTGTTGTTGTTGTTAAATTTAATTCTTTCTTCTTTTTGCTGTTCTGATTGGGTGATTTCCACTATTTTGTCTTCCAGGTCACTAATCCACTCTTCTGTATTATCTTATCTATTGATTCCTAATAGTGGAATCAATAGATTTCAGTCATTACATTCTTCAGCTATGATTGATTCTTTTTTATATTTTCTAACTCTTTGTTGAAGTTCTCTCTGAATTTTTCTATTGTACTCTCAAGTTTGGTGAGCATCCTTATAACCATTAGCTGAAATTCTTTTTCAAGCAAATCATTTAATCTCCATTTTATTAGGGTTTTTTTCCCCCTTGTTCCTTTATTTGAAACATATTATTTTGTCTTCTCATTTTGTTTGACTTCTTGTGCTTGTTCTATAAATTAAGTGAAATAACTTTGTCTCCCAATCTTGAAAATGTTGCCTTGTTTAGAAGTAACCTCTGTGCAGACTGTGTGTGCGAGGTGGTTTTGGCAGGCTGATTTGACCACGATTTCTTAAAACAAGATTTATCCTCAAGAACACAGAAGAGGCCCAACATTCTCAAAATATTTATTGTTAATAGGGTAAGTAAATACATTTAGGGTTCTTGAGCAAGGAAGAATAGAATGGCTACTATGCCCTATAGTATTTGCTATTGAGAGTCTGAGACACTCAGGTAATTTAAATATTTCAGTATGTTTAGAATACAAAGGACAAGGTCAGGAGTGAAGTGAGTGGAAAGCAAGGACAGGCCAGATCATGATGGGCCTTTTAAAGTTAAGTTTAGACTTCCTCCAAAAGGCAGTGAGGAACCATTGAACATTGAATTCTTAAACAAAGAAAAGACAATCAGATTTTTAATTTGGAAATAATTGTCTAATTTTATTATGGAGAATGGACAGATGGGACAAGATTGTTAAGAGTAGAGCATAAGAAACATACGGCATGGCTATAAAGTAATAAGATGTTTCCCAGGTGACTTTTCAAATAATGATAGCTTATATTTACCTGAATTAACTCATAATATTTTCATAATAGCCCGGTAAAATACTTATCGCTGATGAAACTGAAACTCACAAGGGTTAAATAATCTGCCTAAAGATACACAACAAGTTCCCAGGCTGGGATCTGAACTCAGCATAATCTGTCTTTAAAGACAGTTGACTTCACCACTATGCCATAATACATATAGTGGTCCTTTTGCAGTAAATCTCTGATGTCTTTCATAGACCTACCTTAGGTGCATCTAATTCACCCAAGGGGACCAGATAAACTTGAGAAGAAAGTATAAGAGTGTAGAGCTCTGGGTTCAAACCCTGATTCTGATTATCACCAGCTGCAGCTTGGTTAAGCTACCTCAGCCCTCTAAGCCTCAGTTTCCTTATCTGTATAATAGGAAGCCATGTCTACTTTGACAAGTTTTGAAGATTGAATTAAATGAGAAAATATTTGTAAAGCTTTCAGCACATGGAAGACTCTCAAAATTGTTTGATCTCTTTCTTTCCCTTTGTCAAATAGCAGTGTCATGGTGAAGTAGACATTCCAGACTGAATGACATTCCAGAATTCACGAAGTGAGAGACCCACGGTTTCTAATGAGGAACATAGAGAACCAGCACTACAGTAGGGCTTCCAAACATGAGTTCCACAGGCTTGAGGGGAAAAATCACATCTTGGTTCTTACTATCCTCTAACTGAAATTTACCATATGCTTCAATTTTGAACGTAGGCAGCAAACATATGTGGTATTAAAGACTACCTGTGTCTCTGGCCACGAATAGAAGTCAGATATTTTCATTTCACATTTCAGTCACCACAAATACTTTGAAATGTTTCTTAACACTTATCATACTTTGAAATTACATCATATTACATTCAAGATTAATTAAATTTTGTTTTCTAATGAATTGATAGAGAAGTATACACTCACATTTCTATCTCATAAATTTTCTATATGTTTCTATCTTTCATAAATTTAAAAGTGTTTTGATAACTCAATTTCAATAAAATTGGTTTCCTTTATAATCCTATGTATTTTTGTTGTTGCTGTATCAAAACACATTGTTTCGAGAGAAGTCCTTGGAGTTCAGCAAATGCAAAAAGGGGATCCATGGCACAAAATAAACTTCTTCACTAAAGGGATTCGGGCAGTAGTGGGGGTGGGCAACAGAGAGACAAGGGCAGGGTGAATTCTGCCAGAGGAGGGCACCAGTCATTTTGGGGTAAAACACCCAGCGATCTCCTGTCTGTGACCCTTGCCTGTGCTAGGTCAGGATACATATGACCCGGATTTGGCAGCTTCTGAGACTTTTTCCTGAGCATTCTTGTAAAACAGCAACCACATTGCCACATGTGCCTGGAATTTGATTTCCAGGCCAAGTGTCAGCTTTTCCATGCTAAAACTCCCTCAGGTTTTGGCCCAGGTTCTCCTGCTGTCAAGGCCCAGCCCTTTCAATACCTTGACCACCTGCCAGAGAGACCAGATTTATGGAATTTTGGCTACCACTTCTGAGTTATGTTGTCAGCCACAGGCATCCACCTGCAGCCTCAGGAGGCCTGGACTGCAAGGTGCCTGAGGAGACAACTGGTGCTGACCTGACCCATCAGGGCAGCATATCTTTCCCTATGAGCTGGGACCCTTTACAAATCAGGCCAATTTCTTCCTCCTCTGCTCTAAAAAGGCATTTTCTTCTCAGAGAGTGAGTCTGAGTTTTTCCAATGTTATCTAGAAATCTTAGTTTCTCTCAAGTTATTCCCTTGTTCTGTTGTCCAACAACAAATTTACCACAGGAACACAGGAAATGGTAGGGAGAAAGACTTATGCAATGGGAGGATATTGTTATAAATAGAAGTCCTTGCTGTAACTTTCTTAAATAAACAGGTTGCTAATGTTTCTAGACAGTAATAAAGCTACTTTTCAGAGGCTGATGACAGTTTTCCTGTAAAAAGGAATCTATGTCCTCCCAAACTACTCCATCTCCAGAAGTGAAGAAAACCGTATTACAACCTTGGTTTAGTAAAGTAGTCCCACTTTGCCCTGCTAGAGATGATAGCCTAAGTGGTATGTATTGCAGGGATGAGAAGCCCCCTGCTGCAGAAAATTTTCTTCCCTCAGTTACCAGGACCTGAAATTACACCAATATATATTATATAATGGATATATATATATATATATATATATATATATATTATTCATATATCTTCATTATGTATATTTATCTATTAAAACTTCTCTGCTTCCAGGAGAGAAATATATAAAATTGTTTCAATTAGTAACCTCTAATATTAATTATTTATCTGACTTTCTAAATTATGGACCAATTGATTATGTATAGTGAGAGAGAACAGTATCATTAGATCAGTAAGGAGGCTGAGAGAATCCACATCTAGTGAGAAAAAGATGAACCAAAGTAGAACTCTGGAGGAAATCAACCATTTTTTGAGGGCTTGGCCAACGGGGAGGAGCCAGTAGAGATGACCATCTGAGTCCTTGAATTGTGTTGGAAACATACTAGGCAAACAATAAATATTCCTTAAATGAACTACTAGAAAGTAGAAGAATAAAACCATTGCTTTGTTTTGCCATTATTTTATGCCCCTAACCCCTTCCAAACCCCAAGTGAGTAGAGTCAGGTCTTGGCTAAAACTTGATAGAATAACTAGAATTGGTCCTTTCAAAGTGTTTCTGATCTTTGAGTAACTAAGGGATTATATAGTAATAGTTAACTGGCTCAATAAGAGGTCTTTATTTATAACTATCAGGCCCAAGAAGTACAATCTGAAAGTAGAAGGTGGGTGAGATGAAGGAAATGAAATAGCATTATTTTTCATAATGACATGAAGCATTATTTCCATTGCAGAAAGACAGACTTGTAAATTGTAAGACACTTAGGAAACTATTTCTCATCATATTAATTTGGGTCTATTGCCTCTAAGAATTAAAATCACTCCATCAGAGGTCAACTTGTGCAAGTTTCAATATGGCAAGTATAGATCTTTCAAATACTGTGTGGAATATATGACTAGATGAATAAATGGAGAAAAAATCAAGATGTGCATAAATTAACTGAATTTCTGCTGAGACACTATACAATATTAGAGTTGATGGAGTTTTTATTCATCCCAGATTAAATGCAGAATATAAATATGAAGAACTAGCTTTCTATTTTAGCATCAGTAGACTTAAATGAAGTTTCTGGTATTCCTCTCTAGACAAATATTATCCTTGGCTTTTACTATCCCAATATGTTTTGGTGGAATATATAATTTGATACAATATCAAGTGGATTTAATCAAACCTGACTTTATATCTTAGATATGTGCACCAAATGTTTAAATACTCCTATGATTAGCAACTACAGATAAATTTTTCACATGCTATTTGTGTCTCAGATCATAAAGAATGCCAAAAAGAAAAAACATTTAGGTGAATTTAATCACATTTTAATGAGTCCCACATTCTCACCTAGATGAATTTATCAAAATCATATCGCCAAAGCAAAAAAAAACAAAAAAAGTATAGTTTTAGTTCACATGCATCAATAACTATATACAATCAAACCAGATCATCACTTTGGGAGCTGAATGAATCATCCAGTCAGACTAAATTTATGCTAAATTTTATAATTGCTAACTCTAATTTTTTTTTTGTTCATTAGAATAATTTCTAGTGCAGATTTATATAAATAACGCAAAGGTTCAAAGGTTCAAAATGTGTAGCAGGAATGGCAGTTTGTTAGCAACTCTTGTATACGTATTGTTCAGAGCTAGACAGAAATGGTTTCTGTCAAATTTTTGGGGTTGCTCACAATTAGAAATTTATGATTTTAATTTTCCATGTTCTGGTAGCTCTGCAAACTGACATTGCTTTGTAATTTCCCTTTCCATAGATAAAGTCTAACTTTTGTTTTTCAAAAGAAAAAAAAGCAATTAAAGTGAAAAACAAGGCATTCTGACTGTGATGATCCATGTCCTGCCTATTCTATTGCACATATGCTTCAAAATGCATTTCACAGTGTTTAATGTTAACTTAAAGTGATTTCATATGTTGTTTTACTTGCTCCTCTGATTTTCCAAGATTATGTATAATCTAAAATATTATTATTAGATAACTTAACAAATTTAAAGTGGAAACTGTTTTTTATAAATTCTTGTAGACCATTAATATATACATTTCATCTCTTAACTACTTAGGACTTTCGGAACATGGGACTGTGTACAAGGATATTTATTTATAAATTTACCTTCTAATATTATATCAATTGTACATAAGTGATAACAAGTGGTTTGATTCAGAACAAGCTCCAGCATTCAATTTAAATGGTCTTAATGGAATTAGAATTTAATCAACTAAAAAGTGGCTTACACCTAAATTAGCATGTTATTTTAATATGGAGCAGGAAGCTCAGAGCAGTGAATTTGCCATTTATTGACTGTTCCAACATCCAAGTGAGATAAAGTCAGGTCATATCCATCTTATTGATGAGAAATCATATACTGCTAAAATGTTTTGCTATGAGTCTTACAACTACTCAGCATCAACTTTGGAAATAGATTGTTCAGCTAACTGGAAGTGGGTTATTAAAAAATGACACTTTTGATTATTTGTTCTAGTATTCCAGTAAGATAATGTTTGCAATTTGATCAAAAATTATTTGGCTGCACTATATCCATGAAGCTAGGGTTGAATTGTGAGTTTCAGCTATTTGACAGTCATTCTTCTTTTGTGCTGGTGGTAGCCCAAGGTGCAAGTTATTGTTACAAGTCCCAGAGAAGAGAGAAAGGAGAAATTGGTAGTTTTATTTCAATTACACATTCATTTTCCTTATCCAGTTCTTTAGACAATGAAAGGCTTTAGTGAAAATAAAAATTCTAGTTTTTTATTTTGCTGTAGGAAGGAATGAGGAGAAATTCCATTTATTACTAGACATTTAAAGAGAACCTGTATCCATGTCATTGATATCTTTAATGCAGAAATTTTAGGAAAAGCAAGCATAAATTTGTCATCTACTAGGCACCTGGCTGTTATTCAAGGTGCCCAGTAGAATGTGGAATGTAGTGGGAAATTCTGTGGAGGTACCTACATGCCATAGCTTTATTATCAATGTAAAGGCAGGAAAATAGAAATAGGAGCCATGATTTGGATTCTAAACTGCCACTTACTTTTATGATGCTTGAATAAGTAATTTCAATTTTTGAGAATCTGATATTTTCATCTGTAAAATGAAAATATTGTGTTGTGCTAGAATAATAACGTTGAGTCCCTTCGTCTCTAAAACACTATTATTGTTTATCTACTTTAATTTTGCTTGCTTTAGTTTTTTAGTCTCCTTGATGTGTTTGGGAGACTCTAAGGACAAAAAGACATTTCTACAACAGCCTGAACACCTTTACACTAACGCATGTATTATTTTACGTAGTTTGAAGCACTTTGAAAGACAGAATGTACTAAAACCTGCAGACCATGATGGAGAATTTCTGATGGCTCAAATCAGGCCTTCAAACTACTTCTTTGAGAAGAGATAAATATAAAAAGATATAGTATTGTAGTAATTAAAACAATAATAACAGGGCCTGCCGAGTGGCGTCGTGGTTAAGTGCTGGCTTGCGACGCCAGCGGCCCCGGTTCGGATCCCACATATGAGGGCCAGTGATACTGCCCTCAAAAAAAAAAACAAAAAAAAAAAAACCAATAATAACAAAAAATGGAGTTATAAGAAGTCGTTAGCAACAGATATTTTTAAAAGCCACATCTTGGGGCAATTACTACATGAAAGTGTCTCCTTATAATTGCACTAATGGTTTCTTTAATCTTCATCTTTTCTACCTTGTTTTCTCTTTGTTGTTCTCTTACTATCAACTTTTCTTTGTCCTCAAATGGAAAAGTTAGTCCATTGTTATGATGTTAGTGATGATGATAATGTATAGCACTTTTAGGTTTGTATTTTTCCTAATCTTAATTTAAAGGTAGAATAGTATAAATTCTCACTTTTATAAAATTGAAATCACATTCCTCGTTACATATATGACCCTTTATTGTTCATGGGTATATTCTCTACCATGGTATTTGGCTACTGTACTTGAGTTTCCTTTGTACACCACATCTCCTGAAACACATCAAACTTCACTATGAAAACAAATAAGTAGTCATGAAGGTTCTTTTTCAGCTCCAAAATTGTTCCAAACAATCAGGATGCAGCATCTTGTTTCCCTCAGAACTAAAGGAAAATGAATAAAACTGTTACACTAAGTATTTTAAACATGTTGTGATTCTCTTATGCCTCACAAAAGGCTAAAACCTAACCAATTTCACTGGGGAAAAAATCAGTATTTTTGCAAAACAGAGTCATCTAAATGTGACCTGAAACTATAAAGGAACCGAAAAACCAAGAAATAGCCCCTTTTAGTTGAGAAATACAGATGCCTTTGCTTTTTCATTGGTAAGGCCAACAGTTTTTGCCATTAGACATTTCATTTTCAAGAAACAGCTGTACTGTTTGGACCTGTCATTTCTGTGACTATGATTAATTAGAGATGTTAGAAACAGTAAAATGACTAAAAGAAGTGGAGCCCATCACCCAACTGGAAATATATTTTGGGGTGAAAAAATACTTAATGGAAACTAAGATAACACTTTTCCTCCTAAGAGTGATTGTCTTGATAGTTTTCTTTTCTGAATAGAAACCTATTATAATTAGTAACTATTTTTAGAATACCATTAATTGCCATGTGGCTTAATTCCTTGTATAATGTCTTATTTTATCCTGTCCACTAGAGAGTGAGAGTACCTTTATTCTAATATCGCAGATCAATCATTTTCAACCAAGGAGTGAGGCAAGTCACACATTCCCAACTAGCCTGCCTGCACTGACTGCCCCATTCTCACAACTACTATAATAGCTTTATCATCTGTAGACACAGATTAATATTATTTACTATATCAAATTATTTCATCTGTTAGCCTTTGTTCCTTGAGGGAAAGACTGTATCTTTTACCTCTTATGTGCATCCAGCTTTTAACTGAAAACACAGTAAATCCACAATGAACTTTCCACTGGCCACTTGATTTGATTGACCCTAAGAGAAGTTGATGTAGAAGCAACCAACAGAGTTCCGCAGGAAGTCATAACCTGACTCATAGGTTTATACTTCCTAATCCATAAGCCACTTGCTTTGCCCTGATACTTACCTGCACTTTTTTGTTACCAGAATTCTTATTTTAGGTTCAATTGATAAGCTGATGCACACCATTTATCAGAAATACTGTGTCTCAGATATGAAAACCCAGCCTCTGCATTCCAAAAAGGCAGACATGCATAGACAATCCTGGTCAAATGTTGGGGGTAAAATAGCAAATTGGAAATATGATCAAGATTGAAGTTTGTTCCAAATTAACATCCTCACAACATACACACACACACACACACACATACACACACACACACACACACACACACACACAAACATTCACGCAGACTACTAATTGTCTTTCAATATCCATGCTCCCCTTCTCCCTTAGTAAGAAAACTCCCAGTTTTTATCTGAACATAGGAACCACTGAGAATAAAGGCTACCTTTCCAGGTTTCTTTTGTAGCTAGGTGTGGCCATGAGAATAAGTACTAGATGATGAGATGGGAGCAATCATGTCACATGCTTCTGTTCTTAAAAGGAGAAAATTCTTTTATCTCTTCTTGCTTCCTGCTGGTTTGAATGCAGGTGTGATGGCTGGAGGTTAGAACTGTTTCAGACCATTATGTAGATTTCACTTGCTAAGGTTAGTAGAGCAACAAATAGTCCTTAAACTGAGTCCTTAAGCTATGGACACCAGAGCTTCCACAGATGACCTTTTATTGAAAGAGAAATAAGCTTCTATGTTGTCCAAACTACTGTTATTTTGGGTTTTGTGTCATCTGCCTCTGAACCTAAACCCAATGAAATCACTAAAATTATTTCAAGATTAAAATTAAAAATAAAGATGGGGGGACTTCCGGTTTAAGTTCAGATATAGAAAGAACTTAGAAGTCACCATTCCCATTCTTATAATAAGAAAAAGATGTAAAAACAAAACCAGTGACTTTTCTTAGACCAATCAGAAAGCTGAGATCACAGAGCAAGTTACCTCCCAACCTCTGGAGAGGTAACTCCAGGGAGACAAAGGATGGGAGAATTCACTTACCTGAAGCATATGACTTTGGAGCATTAAACTAGAAATTTTGATAAACTGCAGGAAGCCAAGTGTGGGACAGCATCAGAATGAGAAGCTTCTGGAGGCCTCTATACATTAGCAGCCTTTTCTTCCAGGAATCCCACCAGGCTCTCATAGAATGCATCAAGGGAAATCCAGAGAAATCCCCCTTTGGAGCCATGGCAAGGGTAGAGAAAGAGTATTCATGGTGAAATCCACTAATACCTGTCTTTCTTAGGCTTCATCTCCAGAGAGGGCATTTCCAGGGGGCAGCAGTAAAATCCCAATCCAGCTGGAGTTGGGTAATTCTAGAATACAATAGTTCACATAAGCAAACAAATGCATGATCTACAGGAGAGAAGGCTTCAAGGACATAGATTGGAAAGACTGGAGAATACCCATTGCATTTAGGAAGAGATTAGGGGCAAAAAAAAAAAAAGTAAATCTCTATCCCTAGGGGAGGGACAGAAACACCTGCAAAGGCATACCCCTGAGACACAGGTCCACTGTGAACTCCAAAGATTGAGACTTAATCACATTAGTGAATGCCCCCCCACACACACACCCTACTATATAAATAAATCTCCAGTAACAATAGTAGTAGATTGCAGCTGAGAGAGGTGCAGGAGAGATTCTCTCCAAGAAACAGCACAAAGGGAAGCCCCAAATCCAAGAAGGGTGACAAAGTAAGGCCACTAGAGGAATTTGAACCCTCTGGTATCCATGGATACAGCAAACATCAAACAGCTCAAATCCTGGTCAGCTTAACATAAATCTTCACATTAATGATCTGTGTACCTCATTACCTATTGTCCTATACACTATGTTCAGCTATCAACAACAACAACAACAGTAATATTATAAGACATACCTAAAGCACAGTCTGAAGAGACAAAGCAATTATCAGAACCAGACTCAGGTATGACACAAATGTTGGAATTGTCAGACATGGAATTTGAAATAACTATGATTCATATGTTAAAAGCTCTAAAGGAAGAGGTATACAACATGCAAGTCCAGAGTGGTAACGTCATCAGAGTTAGGGGAACTATAAGAAAGAATCAAAAGGAAATGCTAGACATCTATAAGACAGCATAGGCACACCTCAGAGATATTGTGGGTTCAGTTCCAGACCACCACAATAAAGCAAGTATAACAATAAAGTGAGTTATAATGGTGGAGGGTCTTTCAATTTGTAAAAAACACGTTTGTGAAGTGCAATAAAGTGCAATGCCATCAAATGAGGCATGTTTGTAACAGAAATGAAGAGTGTCTTTGATGGACTCATCAGAACATTCAACACAGCTGAGGAAAGAGTCAGTGAACTTGAAGATAGATCAAAAGAAATCACCTAAACATAAATACCAAGAGAATAAAGGATTAAAAACAAAACAAGCAAACAGATAGAACATTCAAGAACTGTGAATCAATATCAGATGGTATAGCATATGCATAACTGAGATATCAGAAGAAGGAGAAAGGGAGAACAAAGCAGAAAAACTATTTGAAGAATGGCTCAAAAATTTCCAAAATTAATGAGAGATACCAAACAACATATCCAAGAAACTCAAAGAACACCAAGCAGAATAAATACCAAACACACGTGGATACACACACTTATATAAATTGCTGAAAACCAAAGACAGAGAAAATCTTGAAGGCAACCAGAGCAGGAAAAAAACTCTTATGTACAGAGGAACAAGAATAAGAAATTACAAAAATAAAAGTGTTGTTTAAATTGAAAGTGGATGGTTTATTTTCCCCTAAATATCTCAGGTGTCAAATGATTACAGCTTTGGCACTTTTTAAAAGCAAGAACTGGAAATGCCTCATAGCCATTATTACTGATATACTTCATTGAGCAGCAGGTCTCAGGCACTGGATTACAAGTATAGGATCCTGTATCCATCACTTTTCAAGTTCAAAGTATTTATTTACTCTTTAGTGCTTCATTTGACCCTCATCTGTTGATGGCATTATCTATGTGCTTTATTTTCTGACTATAATATTGTTTCAGACCATGGGAATTAGCACTTGCAGTTCCTAAATGAAAGTCTAAAAGAAACTTGTATGATGGAGCAAAGAATTCTTTGTGAGCCTGTTAAATGACTTCAGGAAGTTTTCAGAAATTTACTAACAATCAAATGCATGTTCCCTTCTGATATTACATATATGATAGAGCTTAGGCTGGATGTATTTGTCAGCAAGCAGGATAGAACCCAATTTCCATTGCTTTGTAACTATCTGTAGCATTCCAGTTAAACGAGTTAGCTCAAAATATGGCAGTACTTTAAGACCAGCTTATGCAAGTATATTTACAGGTTTTCTTGACCTTAAAATTTGGACACAGTTCATTTCCTCTCTAACTTATAATATGAACATCTTCCTTTTTATTGAGAGCATTTGTTGGTTTTCTACAGATGAGTGGGACAAATAATATTTATACCTAAGCAATACCTGTCCCATGGAAAAGGTGTCATCCATGAACTCTTCATCTTCCATTTAAGGTAAAATGGGTGAAATGAATGTTAAGTTTTCAGGTCTTACACTTCAAAAGTCTTTGTCATTAATTTCAAAAATTGGAAAACACCTTTTTGGAATAGATAATGGAAAAAGCAATTTCTGACTGGTGTTCCCATATTTGAACACACTAGACATATTAAGCAGTAAAGAATTTCTTTTGGCAGGTTGATTTTCATCTGAGAATTGAATGCTCTACTTTCTCCCAGACTGAATTTATTCACAAAGAGCATTTACCAACCTAGTTTATACAAGTTAGCTCAGTTGACAGGCTCCAGAGAGACTTGGACAGAATAAAGAAAGAAATCACAATGGAACTATGAGTACATAGAAAGCAAGAAATGCTTGCATATATATATATTCTCCTTTTCTAAAGAAATCAGAGAAGAAGGAGTTAATAAAATTAATCCTATAAAATCCATGTTTACATAACAGAAATATTATAACGACATGGGTTTTAAATAAGGAAGCCAAAGTTTAATGTGCCTAGTATGTGGCAGATGATGTGCTTATATTTACTTACTCTCCCAACTTTGTCACCAGCTACATGTCAGAGGAGCCAATTTTTTTTTTCTCTATTGAGCAAACTGTCATCTGAAGGATGAAGGATTTCAACTATATCAGGGAGGGCAAATAAATATTCTCCTTCATGCCAAGTGTGATCATTTCATAGGGCCTACCTGGAAAGTTGTGATGAGGACCATGAAGCCACGTCCAGACCGTGTTTTAGTCCATTCAGGATGCAATAACAAAAACACTGTAAACTGGATATCTTATGAACAACAGAAATTTATTTATCACAATTACGGAGGCTGAAAAGTATAAGATCATGGCTCTGATAGATTTTATGTTTGGTGAGAGCCCCCACTTCCTCACAGACAGCCACCTTCTCATTGTAACCTCACATGTCAGAAGGCTCAAGAGAACATTATTGTGCCTCTTTTATTAGGTTACTAATCCCATTCATGAGGATTCCATCTTCATGACCTAATCATTTCTCAAATACCCCATCTCCAAATACTATCACCTTGAAGGTTAGGAGTCAACATATGAATTTGGAGGAGACATAAACATTTAATCTATATCACCCAAGGAAGATAGATAGGTAGATGAGAGATATCATTCATAGGCTCAGGAGTAACAGCACACATGACATATTTCCAGACTCCGAACCAGATGATCTCTCATGCCAGTTCTAATTCCAAGTGTGTAACAACTGGTGTGGCACAGGACTGGTCAATTAAAACAGACAGCTAAACAATCAGAATGGACATCAGCTATTAAAAATATAGAATGGCAAAACCCAACGTGGCAATACCAGTGCAGATGAGTGAGATACAACCTGACTAAACCAATGTTGGGGTGGCCAAAATCAATTTATAAGATTGATTTTACATAATTTTACATAATTTTTTAAATTATGTATAGTTTTTCTCTTTCAAGATGGGAGACCAGAATTTGCCCCTAGGGCTGCCTATTATAGTTTGGGGAGTGGCCCCTGTGCTGAGGCTGTTATCTTTATGCAAAGAAAAGTTATTATGAGATGGAAAGATTGGAGCCACTAAGTAGCTAAGTAGTTTACACAATAGGTTTAAGTATTGTCATCATTATGGGCAGAACTGCATCTCAGAAGCCTATAGTCTATTTATAGGATATGTGGGTTTTGTTCTTTCTGGGAACCTCAGAGTTATAATCATTTAGATTCCAGATAGGGGCAACCAGCTGGAGGGCACTTCCAGAGAAAAGGAAAGTAACCTGTTCCCTGCAACATGGCAATTGGTTATGGCTAATAAATTAAAAAAGAAACTTCTAGGGAAGAATTTGACCCATGTATTTGGAGACCTATAGTGTCTAGTATCTGGTATATATACGCGTGTTATACTACGCTGCTGTCATTGATGTTGTTTCCTGCATTATAACTCCATTTGTTATCTCAAACTTTCAATACATTTTCCTTAAACGATACAGCTTAATCATTGCTGTTCTGCTCTGGGGAATTAAGGGTCAGGACTGTGTGCACATTTCGGGCAAAGAGGCAGGGAGAGGAATAGCAGCATGAGGAAAACTGGTTTCTGGGTGAAAAGGCAACATCGAATGAAGGGGAGCCATGGTCCAGAGCCAGGGTTCAGGGAATAAAAGAAACCAAGATGGGATATGGACCTTGGAGAGACGACTCTAAAAAAAAACAATGAGCTTTCTGTCATCAAACATAAGAAATTATATTATTAATCTTGCATTAAATGATAGTGTGATTATTTAAGACTGGTGATGCAAAGAAGTTATTTGTCTTAATATCCTCAGGGAGCTCTGTGCACAAAGTCTAGAATATAGTAGACTTATTCACACCATTTACTGTTGTCACACAGGCAAGCAGAAGACTAGAGGCGTAGCATGATATGGAACAACCCAAATTTGGTTCAGATCTCACCTATGTCCTTACCCGTCCTGTGATTTCAGACAAGTTCCTCATCTCTCCATGCCTATTTCCTTGACAGTCCAATAAGGACAATCCTAGTACTAATCCTTAAAGTGTTTTAGAGAGACTCCAACAAAAAGCCTCACATAAAGTATGTAGCCTATTTTATGGAAATCAGTAAATATTCAATAAATATCAACTACAATCATATTTGTAGTATGCATATATTCTCTCTCTCTCTCTCTCTCTCTATATATATATATATATATACACACACATATATACGTGTGTGTAGAGATATACATATGTATGTATATAGTCACACTAAGTTCTGCTAATAACAAAAAAAGAACAAAGTCAATGAACAAACAAAACAGAAACAGACTCATAGATACAGAGAACAAACTGATGGCTGCCACATGGCAGGGGGACTGAGTGGAAAAGGTGAAGCAATTAAGAAGTACAAATTGGTAGGTACAAAATAGTTATGGAGATATAAAGTATACCATGGGGAATATAGGCAGTAATATGGTAAAAACTATGTGTAGTGCCAGGTGGATACTAGGCTAATTGGGGAGATCACTTTGTAAATCATATTAGTGTCTAACCTCTATCCTGTACATCTCAGGCTAATACAAAATAATATTGAGCATCAATTATAATTAAAAAATAAAAAATCTAACTTTAAATTTTACTATACATAATCATAACAATCATAATCAAAATAACCATTCCATTTTGTAATTATTTAATTTATTTATTTCTGTCACCATGGTTTACATTACATCCCCAGGACTTATTTATCTGTAGCTGGAAGTTTGTACCTTTTGACTGCCTTCATCCATTTCACTCGTTGTCCACCTCCCACCAATCTGTTCTTGTATTTTAGATTCCATGTGTAAGTGAAATCATGCAGTATTTATTTATCTCTGTCTGCCTTATTTCACTTAGAATAATGCGTTCGAGTTCCATTCATTTTTTTCTTAAATGGCAGCATTAATAATATTCCAGTGTGTGTGTGTGTGTGTGTGTGTGTGTGTGTGTGTGTGTGTATAACACATCTTCTGTATCCAGTCAATCAATGGACACTTAGGTTGCTTTCTTGTCTGCACTATTGTAAATAATGCTGCAATAAACATGAGGGTCCAGATATCTTTTAAAAGAATTATTTGTTTTTTTCAGATAAATACCCAGAAGTGGAACTGCTGGATTATATGGTAGTTCAGTTTTAATTTTTAAGGGAAACTTCATACTGTTTTCCATAGTGACTGCACCAATTTACATTCCCACGAACAGAGCACAAGGGTTCCATTTTCTCCACATCATTGTCAACACTTGTTATTTCTTGTCCTTTCGATGATAGCCATTTTAACAGGTGTGAGGTAATATTTCATTGTGGTTTTCATGTGCTTTTCCCTGATGATTAGTCATGTTGAGCACCTCTTAATGTACCTGTTGGCCATTTGTATGTCTTCTTTGCAAATGTCTATTTAGTTTCTCTGCACATTTTTAAATAAAATTGTTTTTTTGCTATTGAATTGTATGAGTTCCTTATATATTTTGGATATTAACCCCTTATCAGACACATGATTTGCAAATATTTTCTCCCATAAGTAGATTGCCTTTTAATTTGATTGATGGTTTACTTCACTTTGCAGAAGGCTTTTTAGTTTGATGTAGTCCCATTTGTTTATTTTTGATTCTGTGGTAAAATCAAAATGTTGTCACCAAGACAGATATCAAGGAGCTTACTGCCTATGTTTTTTTCCAGGAGTTTTATGGTGTCAGGTCTTACAATTATGTCTTTAATCCATTTTGAGTTAATTTTTGTGTATGGTATAAGGTACTGGTCCAGTTCCATTATTTTGCATGTGGCTGTCCAATTTTTTCAACACCATTTATTGAAGAGACTTTCCTTTCCTTATTGTACATTCTTGGATCCTTTGTCATAAATTAATTTGCCATATATATGTGGATTTTTTTCTGGGCGCTCTACTCTGTTCCATTAGTCTATATGTCTATTTTTATGCCAGTACCATGCTGATTTTGATTATTATAGCTTTGTATATAGTTTGAAATCCAGAAGTGTGATGCCTCCGTCATTATTATTTTCTCATGATTGCTTTGGCTATTTCAGATCTTTTGTGGTCCAACAAACTTGAGGAATGTTTGGTCTATTTCTGTGAAAAATGCCATTGGAATTTTGATTGGGATTGCACTGAATCTGTAGATTGCTTTGGGTAATATGGGAATTTTAACAATATTAATTTTTCCAAGCCATAAGCACAGAATGTCTTTCTATTTATTTGTGTCTCCTTCAGTTTCTCTCATTAATGTCTTATAGTTTTTAGAGCACAGGTCTTTTACCTCCTAGGTATTTTATCCCTTTTGATGCAATTGCAAATACAATTGTTTTAGCAATTAATTTTAGAATTGCATAGATAAAAAGTAAAACTAGCTATATGTTTTAATTTTAAAATTTATTAACAGATTCCATATTGATCATGTATTGCCCTTGAAGAATGAGGGTCAGAGCAATGTAGAAGATAGATAAGGTCATTGCCCTCATGAAATTTATATGCTTATTTTCATATTGAGCCAGAGGAAGTGTCAATGTTAAAATTAGCAGGATCTGGTTTTATTTAACATTCCTCAAAATAAAATTTTAATTTAAAAATATGGCATTTTAAGTCAACATTTCAAAACATGAAAAAGAAAAGAATGGAAGGAAAAGTCACGTTGTGATCGTTTTTTCAGTGGTTTAGTTTTGGGTATAGAAGGGTTCAGTCCCTTGGTTGGTAATTCCCCCCCACCTTTTTTTTACATCATTTGTAACCCTGTGCTTAATAAAAGTTATTAAGAGTAACAGCAGTGATAAAAATTATCAGTGGTCCGGGACCATTTTTTCCATGACAGCAATGGAAAGACTTATGCTGACTTTAAGAGAAATAAACATAGATTACCCATGGAGTTTAAGGCCAGATTGCCTGTATGTTCCCCACATGCTACAGCCAGATCAAGTTTTAAGAAGGGCTAAGAAGGGATGTGCCTTGGCACCTTCTCCTTCTAGTGCATAGGCCTGCCATTGTGTAGCTCAGAAAAAGCTCAAGACCAAACTTCGAAACAATAATCATAATAGCTCTCATTATTGAGCAAGAACATACTGGTATATTAAACTTGTTTAATCCCTACAACTACCCTTGTAGGTAGCTACTTTTATTATCCCCATTTTACAGATTTTAAAAAAATGAGGCAGAAGAAAATTAAATAATTTGCCAGCCACACAACAATTGGTTGGAATTGGGATAAGAAGTAGGCTGGCACCAAAATCTGTGTGATTAAACACTAGACAGCACTGCTTCTCTTACCTCCCTCTCAACTAACTGTTGCTTTCCCAGTGAAATAACTTCTCTCAGCCTCCTACCATTGCTATACTGACCTAATACGGAAAATTCTCCATATTCTAACAATATATTGTCTCTCATCAAACCAAATGATCTGTATTGACCATGACCTAGGGATTCACTTTCTGTTTAGGTTACAGAGGAAGTAACAATTTTTCTTTTTAACATAGGACTTCTCTCATTACAAAATAATGTTTTTCATCAAAAAAAAAATCAAAGGAGGAATAGCTTTTATAGTTCCATAACCTAGATATTATATACATTATATATATATATATATATATATATATATATATAGTCTACTTATGCATATATGTGAATTTGAGCCATTTGTCATTATGACATATGTTACAGCACCAGCTGTCACTCTAACTAATGAGACTAATCTGCACATATAGTTAATTTACAAACTGGGCTACCCACTTCCAGGTACTTAAGCATTTAAGTCAATAAGGATGCAAGTGGCTCCTTAGGAAAATCCTCATAAGCCCAATGGTACAGTATAGAAATGTCAAATATTATAAAACCAGGCCACAGAAGTGACTTCCTTGTCAGTCTATGGGAGAATCTGAACTTGGCATTAGCTCTACTTTGACCCAGCTGAGCCACAGATCCCAAGTTCATATAGCTTGTACCTACGGTTTCGGTTATTTATCAGTCAGGGTGCAATCAAAGAAGCAGAACCACTAGAGTGTATATATATATATATGAAGATACAAAAATAAATATATATATTTATATATCAATATATCAATATCTATATATATATATATCACATATATACATACATATTATACATATATATGTATTCAGAGGATGCCAAAAATATGTATACACATTTTAAGAAAGGAAAAACTTGTATTAAAGTTACACTGATGGTAACCATTTTGAGCACCTTGTAATTTCAGAAGTCAAACATGGCTTATATTCATCTTTTGTTATTGGTATATGTTGAGTATTACAATTTTAACACTGAGTGCTATCCAGTGGAAAGGCAGGGATCTTCAATACAGGAAGCTGTGTGGCGAACCTTAGTAACAGGGTGTGACACTCAGTCAGGTGTGAGCTACCATTGAGAGAAGGAATGTTTTAAAGTGTGCCATAAATCATCTTCCATCATGACAATGTTTTGTGTCACACATCACTTCTGGAATAACAATTTCTGTCAAATAAAAATGTTACAGTGTGTCCTTATCCATCTTATTCACCAGATCTGGCTCTTTCCCAAAGTCAAAATGGCCATGAAAGGTAAACGTTTTGAATCAACTTGGGACATCGAGGCAGCCACAGCAATGCAACTAAAAATACTCATGAAAGAAGACTTCCAGAACTGCTTCAGAAAGTGGCAAGAATGATAGGATAAGTGTGTTTGAAGCGAAGGGGAGTATTTTGAGGGGGATTAATAGTAATGTGTCTTTTATTGTAATACGTTTTTTCTTAAACATTCACTGGATGTTTTGATCACACCACACACATATATTTGTTACAAGTGTTTGACCTAACACAATTATGGGAGCAATTTTCTTTATATCTAATACTAGAACAGTGATAGGCACCAGTCATTGATGGGCAATTCAGGTTGCATGGTCAGTTTCAGTTTTCAGTAATGCCCAGTAGGAAGCCAAAAGCTTTTCTAAGAAATAGAATAGTTATCTGCACAGGATAACATGGATTTGCTTCAAAATCCAGAGTATGAACTATGATTCATCTATAGAGGCCCACAAGAGGCTCTATACAGCATCCTTGCCTGCCCACTAACATGTCAAGGTATCATTGTATTTGTTGGGTCATATAGCCCAGATGGCAAGGCAGCATGCATAAAAACTTGGACTTGTTCCAAAGTCTTCTATTCTGAGCCTTACTCAAAACAGGCAGCTCTTGAGGTTATGTGGTAAGTGGAGTAGATTAGTATGCTCAAATGGTTGGATATTGCCTCCAAAAAAACCTCATTAGGTATTGCATCTTTCTCAGTGGTAGGAGGAGCTAGATGCAGCAACTTATCTTTCACCATTGAAGGGATAACTCAACATCTTAGAAATGTCACCAATATGGCAGACATTTGAATTTTTGTAGAATTTATTTTTCACTCCATGGCATGCAAGTATCTTACCAATGTATCTATAGTGGCTTTTACTTCCTGTTCACCAGGTCCAAGCAATACTGTATCATGAATGTAATGTAATTTACAGCACCATGTTCTGTAAATTAGAAAGGCAATCAAGGTAACTGTGGACTCTATTATGACATAGGGCTAGAGAGATGATATAGCCTTGAAGTAAGAAACTGAAGGTATATTGCTGGCCCTGCTAGCTGAAAACTAACTGCTTCCAGTGGTCTTTACTAACAGGTATAGAGAAAAGAAAAAAGCATAAGCAGATTAATAGCTGCATACGAATTATGAAGGTATGTGTTGATTTGCTCTGGAAGTAAAAACACTCCTGGAGCACTCACCACAATTGCAGTCATTATTTGATTACATTTATAGCAGTCTGCTATCATTCTCTAAGATCCATCTGTCTTCTGTACAGGCTAAATATGTGAATTGGGGATGTGATATAACCACATCTTTTAATTATTGATGGTAATACTAACTTCTGAAATTGTTCAAGGATTGCAGTACTGATTTTGATTTGCTGTTTTTGCAGGTAGAAGCAGTTCTAGTGGCTTCCACTTTCCTATCATGATTGCTCTCATTCCACAATCAGACGGGGATATGTCAATTGCTGAGTGTGTTTATTCCAAGTATGAGCCAAAAACTAAGGAAATAGTCTCATGGTGAACTGAGGCATACAATGGCTCCACTGTGAGATATACCTGACCAAAATTCCATTGATCACCTGATCTCTAAAAGCTTTTGCTGTGACTGGTAGGCCACAGTGGAATTTTAGATCTCCAGAAATCAGTGTCAATTTAAAGCTAGCATTCAGCCATCCCTCCGAAATCTGATTTCCTCTTCCCCAATGTACAATCACTTGCTTCTTGAACAAAGACATATCCCTTTGAGAAATGCTAGAATAATCAATGGGATACATTTTTGGAAGTGTAACAGTCCTTCCTCAAGAGGATGCAAATTCCCCTTTATTCATGGAACTCTGGGTTTACAAAGTGGCTCAAATATTAGAATTGATTGAGGTATTGTGAAGATAAAATGCCAGAACTTCCTCAGTATACTGTAGAGAAAGTATCCAAAGGCTTTGAGAGATTGGAATGTCACAGTGGATGTGTCATATAAGACCTGCTCACTCATCCCCTCACTATATCCTTGGGAGAGTCCAGAGGATACTTCCTTTACCAAGTGGTGCAGAATAGCTAGTGCATATGCTGTGGCTACTGAATTACATTAAGAGCCGTGAGATAAACTCAGTCACTTAGGTACAGATTCAACAGCAAAACTGGGGAAAAACTAAAGAATCAAAGATAAAAGTGTTCTCATACAGCATTCCCATTTTATGTGCCTGGGGTGAGACACAATTGTGAGATTTTATTATTATAATAGGCAGGACTAATGAACATTAGAATTATGTGTTTGCTTTGGCAGCACATATACTAAAATTGGAACAATATGGAGATTATCATTGTCGCTGTGCAAGGATGACATACAAATCATGAAGAACTGTCATACTGAAGCTTACTGTGTTCAAGAATTGATTTTAGTACACCAACTATCAGACTTAAAAAAGAAAACATGGGATCTGCCTAATAATAAAGTTTTAGTAAAACCATTTGTGCTTTTACAGATAAGGGGTACATATTACCTTTGCTCATTAACAGATAACTTTCAGCAACCTCATAGTCCTAGAAATGACACTTTGACACAACAGTGAGGAGAGAGATAAACAGAATAGGACATAACTACATCCATCAGAGGCCTGTTGAAAGTAAATGCTCAAGACACAGAAGATTTAACAATCAGAAGTGGCACTTCAAAAGGTTGTGCATGTCTTACATATTTCGTATTTTTCTCCTGTGGTATCTTCAGATTGCTTCCATGGTACCCACACAACTACCTCTCTCTCTCCTTTCACGCTACCGCTTAGCCCTCGTTCACAGTAATCTTTCTCACATACTTGGAATTTCTTGGATTAACAGTACTTCCTGATATCTGCTTTTAATTTTCTAGTCTGTTTCTGAATACCTATTTGCCTTATTATCTATATCAGATAAAAATATTTCTGGGGTTCACATTTTTCCCATGAAAGGAATTCATCATCTGAGATTCAGCTTTCTCATTATTTCTCCTCACCACCAGTCCCTTCAAAAAAATGGGGGTTCAGAGTATCTCTCATAGAGTCTGGACTCCAGTGGACTTCAGTGGTTCTTTCATGATATTATTTTAAGGCAGAAACTGGCTCCTTATTGTTCAGATATAAATATTCTCTACAGTATGATTTTTCCTTTTGGGATTAACCTCAGTGTCATTCACTGAATGCTTTCCAATTCAGCATTTTTCTCTAGGAGTCTGTGAAAAATCATGAGATCTTTTGCAGCATTCCAGGGAGGGAGCTGCATGAACTCCAGTCTTATATCGTATATAACTATTTAAAAGCATAAAAATCACAATGCTGTGATTAACTCTTCTTTACATGTTACTGGGTCTCTAACTTCAAATTATCAATATAACTAACGTTAGATTTTTACTTGATTTAAAAATATCCTCACTCCCATTGCTGATCTAGTGATGCAAGATTATAATTATAATCAATTATGCAGGCAGAATTCTTTTTTTTAATTAAAATTTATTGGGCTGACAATAGTTAGTAAAATTACATAGGTTTCAAGTGTACAATTCTGTAATACATCATCTATATATCACACTGTGTGTTCACCACCCAGAGTCAGTTCCCCTTCCATCACCATATATTTGGCCCCGTTTACCCTCATCTACCACCTCCCGTCTTACCCTCTGATAACCACTAACTATTATGTGTGCCTATGAGTTTTTGTTTCTTTATTTGTTTGTCTTATTCTTTTATTGCTTTCCGTTTTGTAGCCCACATATCAGTGAAATCATATGGTTCTTGAGTTTTTCTGTGTGACTTATTTGGCTTAGCATAATAATCTCAAGATCCATCCATTTTGTTGCAAATGGCACTATTTCATCTTTTCTTATGGCAGAGTGCTATTCCATTGTGTATACACAATTAAGTTCATGAACTTATTGCAACGATGTTGCTAAACTTTTTTGATATCAGAGGGATTATTCACTATGAATTTGTACCTACTGGGCAAACAGTTAACCAAGTTTACTATTTTGACGTGCTGAAAAGGCTGCGTGAAAAAGTTAGACAACCTGAAATTTTTGCCAACAACTCATGGCTCTTGCATCACGACAATGCACCAGCTCACATGGCACCGTCTGCGACAGAGTTTTTACCAAGTAAACAAATAAGTGTACTGGAGCACCTTCCCTGATCACCCGATCTGGCCCTCAATCACTTCTTTCTTTATCCAAAGATAAAGGAAATATTGAAAGGAAGACATTTTGATGACATTCAGAGCATTGAGGGTAATACAATGACATTACCAGAAACAGAGTTCCAAAATTGCTTTGAAGGGTGGAATAGGCATTGGCATCAGTGCATAGCTTCCCAAAGGGAGTGCTTCAATGGTAACCATAGTGATATTCAGCAATGAGGTATGTAGCACTTTTTCCAGGATGAGTTCATGAACTTAATTGCCCAACCTCATATATACCACATCTTCTTTATCCAATCATTTATTAAAAGACACTTTGGTTGTTTTCATGTTTTATCCACTGTAAATAAAGCTGCGATGAACATCAGACCATATATATCTTTAAAGATAAATTTTTTCTGGGTATATACCCAGGAGAGGGATGGTGGGTCATATGGTAATTCTATTCTTAATTTTTTGAGGAACTTCCACACTGCCTTCCATAGCAGCTGCACCAATCTGCATTTCCATCAACAGTGTATGAGGGTTCCTTTTTCTCCACAGCCTCTCCAACACTTGTTATATTTGTCTTGTTGATGATAGCCATTCTAACCAGTGGGAGGTGATATCTCATTGTAGTTTTAATTTGCTTTTCTCTGATGATTAGTGATGTTGGGCATCTTTTCATATATCTATTGGCCATTTGTATGTCCTCTTTGGAGAAGTGTCTATTCAAGTCCTCTGCCCTGAACTCATACAACTCAACAACAACCAAAAAAAAAAGCAAGCATGCAGAATTCTTGATCCATATAAATCCCACAGATTTTAGAAGAGCAAGATGTATGTTTTTTAGAAGAACAAGCTATGTGGGGCATCTTTGAGTTACATATAAGCTATTTATCACATACTGTTTCAGTGTTAATTTGGGGAATCTCAAGAACAAATCTGAAATATCTTAATCACACTTCATGATTTAATTCTGAAATAATATTATTGGGTTGTCAGAAAAGTCATGACATATTTTTTCTATGTTTTTCATTCAAAAAAATGCATCATGACTTTCCTGACAACCCAATATTAGTCATTTGTCTGCACAGCCACTACATTTTGAAAAGCAATCAATGTTCTCATTTTCAGTGATTTTTACCCCCATATTATATGGGAAATATATTCTAAAACAACAACTTTCTTATCTCTGTACCTAGATGAGGATTTTAAAATCTACTTAGACCATCTCCTTTCCTCAAGTATCTCTTTAGGGCACTGTTTTGTTTTGTTTTTCTATTGAGTGCATATGGCATTTATTGTAATGTCTTTGTTCAGAGACCCAAGTTTCATATATCTATCAAAGATGCAGGAGAACACTTAGGGGATCTTCAGATGCTCAAACTTCATTTTCTGTAACTGGGTTTAAAACATGGTTATAATAGATAGTATGCCAAATGTAAAAATGTATAATTTTTTAAAGAATTAAAATCCAGTAAGTCGTTCTTTCATACTAAATACAACACATTGTTAGTTGAGAGTAGAGAGAGAGAGAGAAATCTGAGAGCATTTGTACATGATAGTTATCAATCAAAGGGTCAATATCACTTTATCAAGTACATCTGCATAGTGCACTACACTTAAGCTGGGCAATAAAAAATGATTTCTAGGAAATGAACTTATAATGTGAACCATGGAAGTTTCTATTATATACCATCTTCAATGTCTCCTCCAAGGTGCTTAAAAAATAAAATTTGTTTTTAAATACTTTGCTTTAGGGTTAGAACATCTAACAGCTTCTCTAACCTTGGCTTCATATTGTGATCATCTGGGGCAACTTTTCATTTTAATTCCTTTCTTCATTGTATTCTTATTTTTCTTTAACTGCTTGGGTATACTAATAATCACTGTCTAAAGTTCTTGTCTGTCATTTGTGAGGTTGTTTCTATTGACTTATTTTTCTCCATGTTTGGGAGTCACGAATTCATGCTTGTTCATATGTCTAGAAATTTTTGATTGGATGCATTCACTGTGTATTTCACATTGTTGAGTAATGGATTCAGTTGCCTTTAAGTATTGGGCTTTGTTCTGAGAGGCAGTTGAGTTCTTTGTGGATCAGTTTGATCCTTTTGAGGCTTATTTTTAAGCTTTGTTAAGGTAGGTGCAGAGCATGTCTTACTCTGAGGCTAACACTATTTCTAAAGCATGCTCATCTGGAGTCTGTACTGAATGTCCTGGGTATTCAATAAGGACCCTCTGTTCTGGCTGGTCAGAACAGGATATCTCCCAGCCCTTTAGGAGATCTAGGATTTGTTCAGCTTGCTGCTACTTGGCAGGTCATGCTTGGACTTGCAGTGATACCTCCTGCACATTCATGGTTTCATGCCCAACAACACTCAAGAGAAACCTTATGCAGATTTCTCTGATACTTTGCTTTACAAATTCTGAATGCCTCAGCTTCCATGAACTCTAATTTTATCTCCTTAACTAGATGGGCTCTGTTTCAGATTCCTCTTATTTCCTGAGTCTTAGTTGTTTTTAAGAAGAGAGCTGGGAGATTATTGGGCTCAGCTTTTCAGTTTCTCTTCTCACAGGGATCACAGCTGTGTGCTTCATGTTGTCCAATGTCTGAAAACTATTATTTCACATATTTTGTCATATTTTCTAATTTTTTTTACAGCACAAGGGAAAGTCACATTTCAACTTTACATTGCAGAGAAAAATTTGAAATACTTTAAAAATATTGGTATGATCAGGCTACATCCACAGAGGCTCTAATTTACTTGATGAATGAAGATGCAGACTGGACTTCAGTATTTTCTTTAAAATTTCCCAAGTTTATCTTAATGTTTATTCTGTGCTAAGAGCCACTGACCAGAGGAAGTTCCTGCGTTAGTCTTATCAGAAATGTTGTGTGCACTTGGTCAGAATAAGAGGAAGAGGCTGAAGCCAGAGAGTGCTTATCTCAGGTTTAGGTTATCTCTTGGGGATAAGGAGTTGTGAGAGGCAGAAGTAAGAGTAGTCCTTCTAGTTGCTCAAGTATCATCAGTATGAGCTGCTTTAGATATCCTTTTCACATTTTCCTTCTCTTTTTTTTCTCCTGTCTCTCTTTTACTCAAAGTGGCTACATTGAGGGAAGCCCAAGTCAGATTTAGATCAAGGAATTTCATTGGCTGCACAGTGGAAAACCTGGTGTGTGGGTCAAATTGTATCTCCGAAAAATACATTGAAGTTTTAATCTCTAGTAATTACAAGTGTGACCTTATTTGGAAATAGGGTCTTTGCAGATGATCAAGTTAGAATGAAGTCAGTAGGATGGGCCCTAATCAAATATGGCTGATGTTCTTATAAGAAAGGGAAATTTGGACACAGAGATAGACCTGTACAGAGAAAATTCGATATAAAGACAGAGGAAGAGGGGCATCTACAAGCCAAGAAACTGCTGAGGCTATCAGAAGCTAAAAGATTGGCATGGAATAGATTTTTCCCTCACACTTATTAGAAGAAATCAACTTTGCTGACATCTTCATCTTGGACTCCTAGCTTACAGAACTATGAGACAATAAATTCATGTTTTTAAAGCCATTCCAGTCTATGGTACTTTTTATGGAAGCCTTAGGAAACTAATATACCTAATAATAAGTTTTTTAAAATACTTATGTCAGGCACCATTCCCAGAGATTATGATTTAATTGATCTCAGAAACAACCTGAGAATAAGCATTTTTAAAGCTTTGCCAGATGATGTGCAGCAAGATTTAAGAGCCACTGTTCAGGAAACCCAGGTTGGTGTTAGCAGAGAAAACTCATTATAGTTTATTGTCTTCCCCTTTGACCATCCCCAGCAGACACTTCTGGATACCACCCATTGCTTCAGCATCACTGAAGTTGGAAAAATCACTGAAACCCTGGTTATGGCTTCTTTCTAGGGCATAATAAAGCCACTTAGAACCCCTATTTTCTAGACATTAAGAATTAGCATGAGGGCTGGCCGAGTGGTGCGGTGGTTAAGCGCTGGCTTGGGAAGCCAGCGGCCCCGGTTCAGTCCTACATATGAGGGCCAGTGATACTGCCCTCAAAAAAAAAAAAAGAATTATCATGAGATGTAGTCACATTGCAGCTACAGAAAACCCTCTATTAGCTTTATGTTAATAGGTTTTTTTTTCATAGTTTTATGTGACCAGGAAACAACTGCCAAATCATTCACCTCTGTTTTTATTTGAGTGCCGTGTGTACTATTGATGTCCACTGGCTCACACCCAGAGAGGCCCTGGCTCTTGAACAGTTGTTATTTTTGGGAAGCACTCCTTGACCCTGAGGTCCTGTTTGTGTCTGGGATTCCCAGCCCGTTTCCATTATCTCCCTTAGCCCCATGCACCTGTGTGGGAACTGAGACCAACATTAACCTTCTATAGACTAGGCAACTGAGATTCTACACCTCATCATGTTTGGATATTCCTTCTAGGAAATAATTTTGCCAAGGATAAAAGGCTAACATGAATCATTACCCTTTGTCTTTTATTAACTAACCATGGAGACTGGTCATCCTAAGACAGCCAAAATAGCATTTCCTGTAGTAAAGATGTCTCAAAAGATGTTGCAAGGTAAAGGAGCAGTAAGCCAAATGGCTAACAAAGTGTTGTGCTTGTCAGGAAATATCTTGGAACATTTAGCTGCTTTTTTTTTTTTATATCTGTGATGTATTCCAAAGGCAATCAAATTTGTGCCTCCAGCGAGGCATATCTTTGGACACAGCACAAAAACAGTAACTACAATGAAAACACTTCTACTCCATGTCATCCCTACTTCTATTCATGGCATCACTATTCCTCCTGACACCCTGGCTTGAACTTCAATCATATTTGTCTCTGCCACCTCCCTCTATTTCCACATCTCAACAAGTACTCAATTCAATTCAAAACATATTTGCTAAACATTTACTATGTGCCAGATATTTTTTAGTGCTAGGGACATGATTTCATGTACTTTAATTCTTATGAAGGAAGCAAATAACAAATACATTTATAATATTCTGGGGCTTTATATGTGCTATTAATAAAACATTAAGAATAGGAAACAATGGAACAGTGCCACTTTATTTAGGGTGAACAAGGAAGAACTCTTTGATATGATAATATATGAACTGAGAAGTAAAGAAAGTCATGAAGTGATCCCTGTGGATATCTTGGGAAAGAGAATTCTAGGCAGAGGACACCGTAATTGCAAATCCTTTTAAATCCAATGAAGAGCAGACACACAGAATGTGCTTATTCAGTTTTTGTTTCCTCAATGCCAAGGTTAGGCATCTGAACATAGTACACATTCAACATTTTTAATTGACTTGAATGGAGAGGGAAAAATAAAAATAAGACTCCTTAATAAGTAGGCAGGTATCAGATGTTGAAAGTTAACTTTTGATCTTATTGGTCTAGCCACTACTGATTGGTCAGTGCCTGAAAAAAACAGTTGCCAAATATCTTGAATGTGAGTCTGTTAATAAGTGAGAAGTAGTTACACGACAGCTGCAGAAAATGTCTTCTTAGCTCCAACCAAAGGCTGAAGATTCTTTAAAAACTCTTGCTATATGAGAATTTAAAAAAAGGACTAAATCTCTATGAAATATTTAAGGGTGAGGACATGATGGAAATGTACTTCTCTAAATTTAGATTTGAATTTAAGAGTCACTAGAGCACCTAAGACAGTGCTGACACATTTGGTCGTCAATATCTGTTGGGCTAATGAGTGAGAGAAACTAAAGAAACATTCTCCAAATCACAATGTTGGTGCCATATGAGGTAGCCATGGCACTCAATTTCTGATTTACTAAGAGTCAATGAGCATTGGATAGACTTAGTTTGTTATTGTGGCAGATAATATTTTCCAGAGACGGTCTCAACAACATCTCGGAACTCACATGTTTTTCTAGACACTTGCTATCCTCCCATTCAAAGGTGGAGTCTGTATCTCTTTTCCTTGAACCTGGGTGATTTTAGTTGACTGCCTTGACCAATAGAGGATAGCAGGAGAGATGCTGTGTGACTTGAAATGTTAGGTCATAAAAACATGTCATGGACTTCTTTCTTCTTGTGACATGTTCAAAACAAAGACAGAGTCATTGCTGTGAGGAAACTCATGCAACTTGCAGGAAGGCCCATCAGGAGAGGGCTTGATGATCCTTGGCTGAGCCCTGGTTGAACTTCCAGCTGAGAGCCAGCATCAATTTGCTAGTCATATGAGTGAACTATCTTGAACTATGTTGAAATGGATATACCTGCCCCCACTAGTGCTGTCCCAGCTAATGCTTCATGGAGAAGAGATGGCTTCATCCCTGCAAGCCCTACCTAAATTACAGTCTCATGAGAAAAGAAATGATTAGTGTGGTTTTTAGGCATAAGCTTTGGGTTGGTTTGCTATGCAGCAATAAATAAGCAGAAGAGCTACTGGACACACAGATGGCCACTATGAACCACTTATAATAGTATATTCCTGGATTCAGCCCTGAAAAATGAATTAGGAGCTCACACTAGTGGACCATACAAGGGGATATACTTGAGTGTTACATGTGATAGAGAATTCTTTCCTTAAAGGAACCAGGCTAGGGAGAACATAAAAAGTAATAAAGCATCTGAAATGTTTTATAAATTGATTAAGAAGCTGATTAGATATTTAAAGAAGTAAATCTACCTGGATTGTTAGCCTAATCCAAGCTATTTATTATTTATGTAATTACTTTCTTGAGTTTTGAGTTATGTTGCTAATGTCTTCATATCTCTCAAACCTGATTTATTTGGAGCAATACATTATTGAAGTGGGAATAAAAAGAACTATGGAATGTAGTGAGAATCAGGTGCCCTACAGCATGCACAGAAAATCAAGTCAGGTCATGTAATGATAGCTGTAAAGTCCAGTGCTGAGAAGAACTCTGAGGAAAAATCCAGACCATGGTAAAGAGTAACTTGATTGATTTTTGATGTTGCCTCTGGGCACAAAAGTGAGATATGGAAGTGCCAAAATCAGATGTCTACCTACTGTCACAACCATAGGTCCTGGGGAAAATGGATTTCTTGAATATCAGGGAATAGAAAACTCAGTTCAATGAAATGATGTAAACGTAGTTCCAAGGGGTCAGGTTGTTTTCCAAACCATAATTCTGACTAGGCAACTGCAAATGCTTCCAATGAGGAAGAAATAGGTAAAGTAACCTAAAAATTAATGGCTACACAGAGAACTTTACAAGTAGCTAAAAGTTGAAAAGGAATGTGCAAAAGATAGAAATAAAGGCACATAACCAAAGATCAACAAAAGAATGCAGCATGAATTCCAAAAAGTTAATGTTGGGAATAAACTGAAACTTGCAAACCTTGGAAGAACACCAAAAGAGTTATTTTTAATATTGGGGAAAAGAATAACAAAAATAGGCTAGAACTGTAATTTTATAGATGACAAAAGGATAGCAAAACTGTGAGACATCCATCACCTCCACCAAAACAATTGATCTTTCTGTTGGAAAGGATGAAGCAGATATTGGAAAAAAGAGAGTGGAATTGAAGATCATAGGCCTGGTGTTTGTAGGTTAAAACCTGGGTACTCCAGATGAGTTCAGTGATCCTAATTAGAAACATCTGAATCACAGAGTAAGAGGAGATCAACTAACTTCTGTCAGTTATCACCATAGCATCACTGGTAGTGGGACAGTACTTAGAAAAATTCAAACATTTTCAAAATGATGAAGAATATTGATTCTGCAAAGCATAGACCAGTGAGTTTGATGTCCCCCATACAGCTATATTTTATGATGTAAGTATAAACCAAGATTCTATCATTAAAAAGAGCTAGTATGAATTTTCTTAAGGCAAGTCTTATTGAAATAGCCTCACTTCATTTTGCCATAAGGTTTCTGGTGTAATAAACAAGGGAACACATAATTCACACAATGTATCTGGACTTTAATGTGCTTCCCAACAGTGTCTCAAGACATCCTTGAAGACAAAACAAGAAACGTGAATAGTTAGATGGATTCATAAGTGGTTTAATGACTGCTTTCACTGTCTCCCTGAAGGGAGGTTTCTCATGACACACACTAGGGCTCTTTCCTCAGCCATATCCCAATAAGTATTTTATTAATGGCATACTGATCCTAAGTTTGAATGATCAGAAGCTAAAATCATTGCATGGATTCTGTAGGAATGCAAAACAAAACAAAAACCCTTAACATGATGAGATAAATGTGACAAATTTATGTAGTTCGGTATTTCAAAAAATTTCACTGTATGAGAGATGAGATCATCATTGATTGTAACTCAGATTATAATACCTACCTAGTTGCTTATTGCTTTCAGCCTAAAGAATGTATAGTCCAAATTTGGAAATAAATAAATAGTTCAGACTTCTTAATTTAAAAGACATCTACTTCCTGTGCTTTTTACTCAGGTAATCAGAAAGCCCACCTAGAGCCCTAAATATTTTAACAGAAGGAGAGATGTGTGAATGACAATAACGTTTCAGACATCAGGGTGGGTTTTTGTTTTTTTGTTTGTTTGTTTTTTTACCAGTGATCATTTTTTTCACTCTTCTTTAAGAAATGGGATGAATGTTCAAAACACTAATTAAGGGTGGGACAAAGGATAGCAATAAACGAAGACACAGATTCCAGAAGAATTATCTTCCCTTGATACTTAAGAATCACAAAAATGAAGATAATTGGATTATTACTTTCATTAAAATTCTCACAATTCTGATGTGTCACCAAAAGTAGAGTAAGTCATCACATCATTGCTAATGAGATTTCTTTCTTCCTTAATTAATCAATTGATGACAAGAGACTGTCTTATCGAAAGTTAGAAAATATAGATGAACAAGAATAATAAAATAAAAACACAAGACATTTACACTAACAAGAAGTATTGTATATGTTTACAGATCTTTTTATACATATTATATGTATATGCATATATGTATATCTACATATATGTGTATGTTAAAATACTTGTGTATTTTTAATTCAAAATCAAATGACACCTAAAGAAGAAAATAAACAAACAGAACAGAAACAGATGTATAGATAGAGAACAGTTAACTGATGGTTGCCAGAGGGGAGGGGAGTTGGGGAACTGGGTAAAAAGGGTAAAGGGATTAAGAAATACAAAATGGTATTTACAAAATAGTCACTGGGATGTAAAGTACATCACAGAGAATATAGTCAATAATGTTGCAACAACTATATATAGTACCAGGTGGGTACTAGACTAATTGGGGGTCACTGCATAAGTTATATAAATGTTTGACCACCATCCTGTACACCTGAAACTTATATAAAATAAATTTGAATGTCAACTGTAACTGAAAAAAAAAATTTAAAAGATGGTGTTCCAGAAAAACTAATGTCCACGTTTTGTTGGAAACACTGGAATATTATTCCATAAGAAAAGATGAAAGTGCCATTTGCAACAACATGGATGGATCTTGAGATTATAATGCTAAACAAAATAAGTCAAACAGAAAAAGTCAAGAACCATGTGATTTCACTGATATGTCGTATATAAAACTGAGAACAACAAAAGAACAAGAAAAACAAATGAAGAAACAAAACTCATAGACACAGACAATAGTTTAATGATTACCAGAGGGTAAAGGGGGAGGGGAGTTGTAGATGAGGGTAAAAGGAATCAAATATACAGTGATGGAAAGACCCTGGGTGGTGAACACACAATGTGATATATAGATGATGTATTACAGAATTGTACACCTGAAATCCATGTAACTTTGATAGCAATTGTCACCCTAATAATCTGTAATTTAAAAAAAAGAAAGAAAGAAACAGAGATTAGAGTTCAAGCCAAAGATTGTCAAGAATTATCAGGAGCTACCAGAAGGTAGGCAGAGGTGAAGAATTCTTCCTTAGAGTCTTCAAGAGAAACCATTGTCCTGCCAACACTTTGATTTTGGACTTCTACATTCCAGAACTCTGAGATAATAAGTTTCTGCTGTTTTAAGCTACCGAGTTTGTGGCAATTTGTTATGGCAGCCTTAAAAAACTAATACACCACCTTGAACTGATTAATGCCTGTGCTGTATCAGCTATGAATTATTATAAATTTCAACTCACATGTATGTTCTAGTCAACATGTCAGGATGCATGTTTTTCCCTTTGGGCAAGTTTATCACTAGGGTCAGAATACTTCACAACAAATTTCCTTTGATTCACTACTTTGCTGTTACATCTAATTCAGAACTGCACATTCTAATATGCTTTTTATTTCCCTCATTTTTTAAATTAGTTTCAGGTGTACAAAACAACATAGCGATTAGACATTTATAGACCTTATAAGATGATAATCCCAATAAGTCTACTGAATGGGAGATGCACACCAGTGATATATCTAATTTGTTTTCATGAAGCCTCTTAGCTTCTTCCAATCCCATCATATCCAATAGGAATCCCTACCATTACCATTTTGTAGAATGGGTTGATTTTTATCCTGTTGCATAACTCTTCTGTAATGTACAATGCACCAGATTCTCAAATCCCTAAACTGATGAGTCCCAATGGTGATGAAGCTGAGTTCTTCACTGTCCTGACTCAGAGAGGATCTTAAGCTGTTTCTGCTCAGCATCTGATTGAGTCCTGAGAACATTATTTCCCCAGCACTATTACTTCATTAGTTTTAAAAGACTTACAGGTGTCCTAGGAAATTACAAGGAAGTAATTTCTTCAGATGGGGATTTGGCATCACTTTTGTTTGATGATTACCAGAAAAGTTTTGGACATAGACCAAGTACAGTCCTCAGCAAGTACCTATGTAAAGGTCAGCTCACCCAGACCACAGAGAAGAAAGGATGCTCAGTGCAACGGAGTCTTCGCTGGCCTGGGTGCTGACTCAGCTCCCATGTGACTCATGGATGCTCTAAGAAGCTCCCCCACAACAGCCCTTTGCTAAGACAAATCTCATTCCTGTCAAATAGCCCATACACCTTTTTGTTCTTCTTACCTCCTCATTTGTTTCACCCTCTACCTTTCTGTTTCATTTGGGTCAGCTTCATCTGAAGGGCAGGAAGTGTCCTGTTCTTTCCTCTGAAGTTTCTATCAAACATTTTATCTATCCCCCTAGGTCTTTTTATTCCTCAAAGGACTGATGGCAAACAGTGTCTGGAAGAATCCTTTAGCTTTTCTCCTTGTCACATCTTTCCCCTGATTCCATGAGCCCAGAATGGCCTAAGTACTTTTGTGGAGAGAAGATAAAGAGGAAAATTGCTATGGAAAAAAAATCCATAAATTTTCAAAAATATTATCCTACAACATTGAAGGTATTCTCAAAACTTTTTAAAAATTAACCTACAATTTTCACATATTGTTTCCCAGACCTAAAAATACCTTCCAGGCAGATATATGACTTATATGATATAAAAACTAAAGACTCATAGACCATGATGAGGTTCTAGATGTGACCTCTTCAGGGGCATGAATGGCATCTGTTTCATTGGCTTGGGACAACACCCAGCATATGTAGGTTTTTAAAAATACTCCCAGATATCTCTAGAGTCCCTGGATGTGGGTACACAACAGCCTTATCAACCTTGTCTGAGACAGGAGTCTATTTCCTCTTTTCATGAAGGATAAATAATGGGTATGGGCCAGCCACAGCATTCTGAGCAGACTGGAAAAGTCAGCAGGAAATACAGATGAATTATATCTGTATTATATCTCACAGCTTCTAAGGAGGGAAAATCTCCTTTGCTATGACAATTTTATCTGTTTCTCCCAACCTGATGTACAAGCAATCAGCTTCTTATTCCCTGATTGTGATATGAGACATCTATCTCTGAGCCTCCAGGGGTGTTGCTCTTCTTTCCATCAAGGTGGAAGGTCTTTGGCAAATGGATTATGGACTCATTACTAATGGTTGCTTGGCCTTGCAGCTGTGCAAGACTTTTGGTGCTCTTCTCAACACAGTGGAGAGCCTCCAGCTACCTTATCTTTTCTTGTTTCCTCCTCTCTGTAGCTATTACCTTACTTTTCCTTTTAGATCAAGCAGCAGCATTCTTTCTCCTTGGAGTCCTGGATCTATGCCTATTAACTCATGTCAGCAGCTGAGGTCCATGTAGGCAGAAAGTATGACTGAATGGAGATGACAGCCTCAGCTTGGTCAGGCCACATGTGGCCTATTTTCCTACACACATAAGTCCCATCCTAGACTGCAGGGGAAACTGCTGAAACTACAGCTTACTGCATCTTGCAGGTTGAAAAAAGGATTATAGACCATCTTTTATTATCTCTGAACTTATCTGGTATTTTGGAGTATAAGTTTTGCCTGACAGAACAAATGCATTAATGTAAAAAAGGAGACCTCACTTTGGCTTCTCTTACTGAGGTCACCCTGTCCCAGGTTTACATGGCAAGTATTTTACATTTGAACCAGATCCTAGACTCATACTATCAAAAAAAATTATATTTAAAAACATCAGTGATCTCTTTTTATAAATGGCATAGATGGGAATTAGACAGACGTTGTCTCCTTAATCCCTCTCAGTCTTCTTATTTCATCTTTAGGGAGCACTGCTGTTTGATGTCTGTCACATTGTTGCAAACATAGACATAGGAAAAATGTTAAGAGTTGGTTTTCTTTGCCCCTTTTAAGTTATTAATCCTCTTACTACTCTCTTTTCTATTTTAGGCACTAAGTTTAGTTTTCAAATCTTTCAATTTTTCCTTTTGGGTTAATGTTATATATGTTTTTTCAGGGCAAAACTATTTTTATTATCTACAAACCTCCTCCACTTAAAACAAAAATTCAACATTCTTATTAGGCAACTAGATACTATCTGTCTCTGTTGTGGTGCAATACATCACCTAGATGTATGCAAGCCAAAAATGTCTAACTTGAATCCTTTAAGCCTTTAGCTGCTGGAAAACATTTCCATGCATCAGTGTCATAAAACACAGTGGGTGGGGCAATGTGCTAGATGAGGAGAGAGGTAATGGACAGAACAACCAGATGCAACTTATAGTCCTGGATTGGACCTGGTCTGAACCAGTCACCTCTAAAGGATATTTTGGCACAACTGGGCAAACTCAAAAGTAGATTAGAAATTAGATAAAGTGAAATCTGTAAGCATATATAATGATTGCTGGTGTGGAAAGGTAGATATTGATAAATAAAAAAATGGATTAGAATACAGCAAGTATAATGTGATTTGATTTTTTTTTTCATTTGTATATATTGTGGGTGTTTTTTATTAAAGTTTATTGGGGTGACAATTTTTAATAAAATTACATAGGACCGGCCGAGTGGTGCGGTGGTTAAGCGCTGGCTTGGGAAGCCAGCAGCCCCGGTTCGGGTCCCACATATGAGGGCTATTGACACTGCCCTCTACAGCTAAGATGGTGAACAACATCTCCACCTGGAGCTGGGCTGCTGTGAGTCCCTGGGGAAGGCATAGCTGCAGCCTCTGCTGCAGTGGGCTGCAATAGGCTACAGTGAGTGGCCGGCAGCCAGCGTGATGGCTGGCAGCCAGTGTGAGCTGCCAAGAGCCGCTGTGAGCGACCATCCAGAGGCTGGAATTTATGACAGCCTCTCTGACCCCAAAGTCTATGGATTTAACCTCTTGGTTTTACTGTCAGCATAAGTGCAACCGTCCAATCTCCAAATTTCTGACCATTAATTCCTTACATGTGCACACAGAGCTCAATGATAATTGTATATCATTCTATGTTCTTCTCACTAGGTTATGATTAAGGAGACACCTGTGCTATAAGGAAAGTAACCTTTGGTTAAGTATCTGATTTTTCCTCTCTATTCCCAATAAAGCTTTGTCATTTATAGCTGTGTGGCCTTGAGCAAGTCATTTCACCTCTTTAGTATTTTCAAGGGAGTAGAATTGCTGATTATAAGTTCTTTCAAATTGTTATATCCTTTGTGTTTTGATATAGCAATCTGAGGAATTTCAACTGTGGGCTGAAGTGTTTACATTTCACAGAGAGGCCATAGGGGTCAGGTCCTGAACAGAGCTATAATAAACTATCTGAAAAGAATTATTCAACAGTTGAGTATAAACTTAAAAAGTAGATGCCAAAGTCAGGAAGGTGAGAGAGAAAGTTATAAAATTCCACTCATATTCTCTTAATAGGCCATAATTCATTCAGCTAATAACTAGGAATAAAGAAAGGTTTTCATTGTAGCATCTGCTGTATACCTGGAGGCTCTCCCCAAACCCAGAAACTCAGACTGTAGTGCTGAGGTGCTATGCATCTCTGGGAAAAGTTTCATGTTGAAATTTGGCCTCAAGCCACCTGAGTAAGGAGGACCAAGCTGGCAGTGGCATTACCTATTGGCAGCCAGGATAAAATCTCAGGTTGAGGGAGGGCCACAAGCAGGGTGGAGAAGGGAGAGAAAGTAGAGGATACAAAGATAGAATCCTGGGAGCTGTGAACAAAGACCTCAAGGCAGGGAGCCAAGTATATCACTTCTACTTGTCAGGGAATGGCAGGAAGATAATGACACAGCATGGCAGGCATTCTCCCAGTTGCAGCTTCTGAGCCAACTCTTCTGTTTCAAAGAAACAACTCTGAAAACAGTCCAGGGAAATAAAAAGCCTGAACAAATAGAATGGTTTGTGGATGTCTGTGTTATTCTACCTTTGTCTTCACTATAATTAGTTCTTCATGTCCTCTTCATGCCTCTAGCTAAATGGACTAGTAAATGAACATGCAAAACCAAGAATCTAGCCCAATAAATTTGAAGGGCTGCTTGATAACCCACAATACCTGCCTTTTGTTAATTAAAATGCACTTCTGTGATAAAACTATTTGAAACATTTGTAGGAGTTATGACCATGAAAAAATAAAGTGTAAAGGGATAAGAGGGAAATTTCAGTTTATGTTCAAACCAACAAGTATAGTGACATAAAAAAATCATTTCAATCATTAAGAAGGCTTAGGAAGTAGTGGTTATTAAGGGCAATATACTGCAACAATGGATCAATTATTGGCTACTGTTAGTCAAGACCTTCCAACTGACCAACTGATGGTATGTTGGATGAGTTGCCCTTTTAAGTTCACAAAGGTCAGGAAGTAAACTGGCCATTCTCCAGGACAATGAAGTCTTTTAGGAAAATATTCAATAAATATTTATTGAATCGTTACTCAGAGCACGGTACTGGCATGGAAGTTGTGAGGCAATACAAAATAGAAAAATGACTTGTTCCTAGGAATCAAGAGACTTACAACAGCTAGAAACAATATTTGCTTTCCTGAAGGAATTCACATGCTTTTGGTTATACACACATATAGAAATCAGGCAATTACTTGTTTTGCTTTGACCCTCTAGAGCATTTAAATTCCCCCTTGGAAAACATATCAGACCCTGTGTTCTGCAAACCTCTGTTCTAATTCCTCCAATTCATGCTCAGATTTCAATTCTCTATTCTGTCAATGATTGTACTGATGTCTACTATTTATCTACAGCTTCAGAAGATAGGAAAATAGTTATGAATAAGGAGGGATGAAACATGTTCTTAAAGATAGAAAGGTGAAAGTTCCATAATAGAGATACACGTGTGGAGGGTAAGGTTTAGAAGAGGAAGATACTAGTTTCATCTGGATATAACTAGGAAAGTCTTATAGAGGAGATGAAGTTTGAAATAAGAGTTGCAAATTCAGAAACCTAGAGGGGCCTATTAAGCAATATAAATAAAATAAGTGGGCTGGGTAGAGATAGGAGAATGTAAAGCTCATGGATGTTCTAAATGTGATGATCACTCTGTAGCTCCAGATTTGATGACACAAATTGCCAATAGTTAGGATTATGCTTGAAAATCTCTTAAGTCATCTATAAGATATAGAAGCAGTACTTAAACCACAAAAGAATAATGTTTCTATGCACATATGTGTTCTGATGTCAGGTTAACTGGTATATGTTATGGCATACCCTTTTTCCAGTTGTGTGCTACGTGGTGGAACTGGGGGAAACAATTATATAATTGTTACTCTTGAGAAACAAAGAAGTTGGATCCCTGTGAGTTAAAGTACATTTTATTCTCTTGTATATCTTATCACCAAAGTACATCTATGGCAGAGCATCTCATTAAAAAAGACAACACGTTGTACATGTGGATGTCATCAACAATCAGAAGTTGACCATGAGATTGAGTTCCGGTCAAGATGGCAGATTGGCAGATTAGATAAACACTGTACTTGCCCCCTGCCATGGCCACATTAAAATTTCAACTAAACAGTAAACAATTCAACCTGGAGAACCATCCAAAGACTAGCTGTAAGGAAATTTTATAACTAAAGACATAAAGAAGAAGCCACCTCAAGACTGGTAGAAGGGGCGGAGATGTGAAACAGGCTGGGCCCACAACCATGTGTGGTGGTCAGCAATTGGGAGGGATAACTCAGCTGCAGAGATACTCCCTGAAGAGTGAGGGGTCCCAGCCCCACACCGAGATCCCCAGCCCAGAGCACCAGTGCTGGGAAGAGGAGCGACATGGCATCAGGATGTGAGAATTAGTGGGGATTCCATCCACCTGGGTGAAACGGAAGGCTGCTGGAAACCCAGGAATCCTCTTAAAGAACAGACTCTCTCACTCCCAGCCACTTACCCTGGGCTCTGGTAGAGGGTCTGTAGCTTGGAAGGTGACAGAGACATACAGCGAGAGACTGGATTCCGTGGCTTCAAGGTGAGGGAGGGAGGGGAAGCTGTCCCTGTGTTGAACCCTCCCCCACACAACCAAATCTGAATTTTCACTGGCTTAGTGAGCTCTGCTCACTTTGTTCTGGTGATTCCCTTCGACTCCGTCACACCCAACATGCACAATGCCAGAGGGTTTTTTTGGGGCTGGCAGGCAACTTGTGCTGGCCTGCACAGCAGTCTTTCTTTGACAACTCTTGAGGGTCCATGAGCCTCAGATGGGCAGTGTGTGCTCTGAGACTTTTGCAGAGTGGACCCAGGCTCAGGACTGTGGCCAAACCTGAATCTGCATTAATCTGTTGAATACCACTTGCCCCATTCTGGTGACTCCCTGAGAACCCACGCCAGCCAACTGGCATGCCACCAGAGTCTGGTTTGGTAGCCTGTGAGCAGTCAGAGTTGGCATGTGCTGCGGTCTTTCTCGGACAACTTTCAGGGGTCCTCTGGGCCCAGGCAGGCAGCAGATGGCCAGTGTGCTCTGAGACTTTTGCAGAGTGGCTCCAGGCTCAGAATTGGACTAAAATCTGAATCTTCATTAACCTGGTGAACACTACTCACTCCACACAAGTGACTTCCTGAGACCCTGCCTCAACCAACTACCATACCACCCGAAGCTCTTTTTAGTGGTTGAGCCTATGCACAGTCGGCAGGTGGTGGCAGGACTCAGGGTGCCCTGGGACTTTGGCTGAGCTGCCCCAGGATCAGTACTGGTGACAGCTGGTCTCCAACCCCCATGTGCTTACTGGTCCAACACAGGCATCAACCAATCATGGATTGCTTTGTAGCTCCTAGAAAATAGACCCAGACCAGTCACAGGCAGCAGCTGACCTTGCGCTGCATAAGACCCCCTCCCAAGAGGTCCCAGAACCAGCACGCCTGGAGGCCAGGTTCAAACCACAATAGAACATCACCTGATTAACCCCACAAGTGGCATACTCAAAGGGTGGACTGGCAGGCAACAGAGCCTGCTGGGACAATTCCTATTCTGTGGGGTCAGCCTCCACACAGCAGCTCATCCACTATGGCCATGGCCAATCCCCACAGCCAGTAAGTCTGAGGGTCAATCCCACTCATTGACATGATAAAGAGAATCAAGGTTCAACTACAAAAGGAGGACACACACAACTCACACAAGGGGCACGCCTGGAGTGTCTGGCTCAATTGACCAGGGATGCTGCACCACAGGGCCACACTGGACACCTAATGCATAAAGCCACCCTATCAAGACTAGGAGACATAGCAGCTCTGCCTAATAGCTAGAAACAAACACAAAGAGGCGGCCAAAGAGAGGGGAAAAC
This sequence comes from Aselliscus stoliczkanus, assembly GCA_033961575.1. Taxonomy (NCBI): domain Eukaryota; kingdom Metazoa; phylum Chordata; class Mammalia; order Chiroptera; family Hipposideridae; genus Aselliscus; species Aselliscus stoliczkanus. The sequence goes on from CM066731.1 coordinate 36,317,907, forward strand.
ATATTCTGAAATGAAGAACAGGAGAAAACTTCAGGAAAAAAACTAAACAAAATAGAGGCAAGCAGCTTACCAGATACAGAGTCAAAAACACCAGTTATAAGGATGCTTAAGGAACTTAATGAGAGTTTCAACAAAGAGATGGCAAGCATAAAAAAGGACATAGAAACCATAAAAAAAGAACTAGTCAGAAATGAAGAATACAATAACTAAAATGAAGAATACACTAGAAGAAATCAACAGAAGGTTACATGAAGCAGAGGACTGAATCAGCAATTTGGAAGACAGGGTAATAGAAAACACCCTATCAAAACAGCAAAGAGAAAAAAAAAAATTAAAAACTGAGGGTAGTTTAACGGACTTCTGGGATAATATCGAGCATACCAACATTCAAACACAGGGGTACCAGAAAGAGAAGAGAGATAACCAGGGATTCAGAGTATGGTTGAAGAAATAGTGACAGAAGACTTTCTTAACCTGGTGAAGGAAACAAATATAACAGGCCAGGAAGTTCAGAGAGTCCCAAACAAGATGAGCCCAAAGAGGCCCACACCAAGACACATCATAATTAAAGTGCCAAAGATTAAAGACAAAGAGAAAATCTCAAAATCAGAAATTAGAAAAACACAATTAGTTACCTACAAGAGAGCTTCCATAAGGCTGTCAGTTGATCTCTCAACAGAAACTTCTCAGGCCACAGGGCACTGTCCTGAAATACTCAAAGTGATGAAAAGCAAAGAACTGCAACCAAGACTATCTATCCAGCAAGGATAGCACTTAAAATTGATGGAGAGATTAAAAAGGCATCCCAGACCAGAAAAAGCTAAAGGAATTCAACACCACCAATGTAGTATTATAAGGAATATTAGAGTAACTTTTTTATTTTTATTTTATTGAGGGCATTGTCACTGGCCCTCATATGTGAGACCCGAACTGGGGCCGCTGGCATCCCAAGCCAGCTCTTAACCACCGTGTAGAGGAACTTTTTTAAATTTAAAAATAAAAAAATGTATATATATATATATATATATATATATATATATATATATATATATATATAAAATGTGAATATTAGTGCTGTCTGAGTGGCTCAGTTGGTTAAGAGTTAGCTTAAGATAGTGAGCTCTGAGCAACAGGGCCACCATTTCAATTACCACATGGGCCAGTGATGCTCCGCCTGACTTGAACTGCCACTGAGCTGCCAACAGGTGGCAGGATGGCTCAGCTAGTGAGAGCATGTACTCCTAACAACAGGACTGCCTGTTCGATGGTGGGCTATGCCTGCCCACAACTAAGATTGAACGCAGCACCTTGAGCGGGGCTGACATGCAGATGGCTCAGTGGATAGAACTTGTGCTCATAACAACAAGGCTGCTGGTTCAACTCCTGCATGGGTGGCTTTGCCAATCCACAACTAAGACTGAACTTGGAACCTTGAGCTGAGCTGCCAGCCAGATTGCTCAGTGGGTAGAATGTGCTCTCTTAACAAAAACGCTGCTGGTTTGACTCCTGCATGGGATGGTTCCTACGCCCATCTGCAACTAAGATTTAACACAGCACCTTGAGCTTAGTGGCCACGAGCTGCCGACGGGTAGCCAGACGGCGCTCTCCACAACTAAGTTGAAGAGCAACAATTTGGCTGGTACCTCTCCCCAATTCCCCAACACTGTTCCCCTCCCCTAATTCCCCAATTTAAAAAATATATATGAATATTCAAATAACAATAAGCACATATCTATCTACAATTACTGTAAATGTAATGAGTTAAATGCTCCAACGTAAATGAATTAATGGTACAATCAAAAGATAGGGCAGGGCCGGCCGAGTGGCACATTTGTTAAGAGCTGGTTTTGGGATTCCAGTGCCCCGGTTCAGATCCCACATATGAGAGCCAGTGACACTGCCCTCTACAGCTAACAACAGCTCCACCTGGAGCTGGGCTGTGCGAGGCCCGCGATGGTGTAGGCAGCAGCCCCTGCTGCAGTGGGCTGCCATAGGCTACAGTGAGCGGTCGGCAGCCAGCGTAAGCTGCCAATAGCCGTGGTGAGCGACCAGCCAGAGGCCGGCGACAGATCGGCCTCATCCGGGAAGAGCGCAATGATGATACTAACATGGGACAGTGAAGCAACGTCCTCCGCAACTAAACTGAAGAACAACAACAATAAAAAAAGACAGCAACTTGTCTGTTCCCCCTCCCAGGTTCCCCAACGCTGTTCCCCTCCCTCAATTCCCCAATAAAATTTAAAAAAAAAAGATAGGGTGGCTGAATGGATAAGAAAACAGGATCCTTATATACTGTTAGGCTACCTACAAGAGACTGATTTCAGGTCAAAAGACACACCAGACTGAAAGGAAAGTGATGGAAAAAGATATTTCAGGGCTGGCCAAGAGGCTCAGTTGGTTAAGAGCACAAGCTCTGCACAACAGGTTCACCGATTTGATTCCCACATGGGCCAGTGAGCTGTGTCTGAGCTGAGCTGCTGCTGAGCTGCCTACAGGTGGCCAGATGGCTCAGCTGATGAGAGCACATGTTCCTAACAACAACGTTGCCTGTTCAATTAGTGCCTGGGATGGTGGATTGTGCTCACCCACAACTAAGATTGAACGGCACCTTGAGCTGAGTGGTTGCAAGGTGCCAATGGAAGGCAAGATGGTGACTGGACTTGGAGCTGAGCTAACTGCACCCTGTACAACTAAGACTGAAGGACAACAACTTGGCAGTTCCCTCCCCCAACACTGTTCCCCTTCCCCAATACCCCAATAAAAAATCTTTAAAAAAAAAAAAAGAAAATGATATTTCATAAAAATAAAAATAACAACAACAATGAAAAGTTGGCATAGCATACTTTTACCAGACAAAATAGACTTTAAACCAAAGGCTATAACTATAGACAAAGTACATTTAATGTAATAAAGGGGTCAATTTCCACAAGAAGATGTAACCCTTATAAACATTTATGCAGCTAACATAGGAGCACCTAAATACTTGAAGCAAATACTAACTGACACAAAAGCAGAGGTTGACAATAATACAATCATAGTAGGGTACTTTAACACCCCATTGACATTAACGTAAGTTCTTCCAGTCAAAAAATCAACAAAAAAACAGTGACCTTAAATGACACATTGGATCAAATGGAATTAGTTGATATTTTTAAAGCATTTTACTCCAAAGCAGCAGACTGTACATTCTTTTCAAGTGCACACGAAACATTTTTGAGGATAGATCATGTGTTAGGCAACAAAAAAAATTTCAATAAATTTAAGAAGATTGAAATCATACTAAGCATATTCTCTGACCACAATGGTATCTCATACTAGAAATCTATTAGAAGCAAAAAACTGAAAAACATACAAACACATTGAGGCTTAAAAACAAACAAACAAACAAAACACATGCTACTAAACAAAACATACAAACACATTGAGGCTTAAAAACAAACAAACAAACAAAACACATGCTACTAAACAATGAACAGGCTAACAATGAAATCAAGGAAGAAATCAAAAGATAGCTTGAGACAAATGAAAACAAAAACACAGTGAACCAAAATCTATGGAACAGAGCAAAAGCAGTCCTAACAGGGAAATTTATAGCAGGCCTACCTCAAGAAACAAGAAAAATCTCAAATAAACTATCTAACGTTGCACTTAAAGGCACTAGAAAAAGAAAAACAAACAAAGCCCAAAGTGGGTAGAAGAAATTAAATAATAACAATAAGAACGGAAATAAACAAAATGGTGTCTAAATGAGATACCACCTCACTCCTGTCCAAATGGCTAATATCAATAAATCAACAAACAACAAGTGCTAGAGTGGACATGGAGAAAAGGGAACCCTTGTACACTAAAGGTGGGATTGCAAATTTGTGCAGTAACCATGAAAAACAGTATGGAGCTTCCTCAAAAAATAAAAATAGAACTGCCTTATGACCCAGCAATTCTACTCCTGGGTATTTATCAAAAGAATCCATATTTATCCAAAAGAATCCATAATTTGAAAATATATATATGCATCCCTATGTTTACTGCCATGTTATTCACAATACCCAAGATGTGGAAACAACTGAAATGCCCATCAATAAATGGCTGAATAAAGAAATTGTGGTATATTTATACAATGGAGTATTACTCTGTTGTAAAAAAAAGAATGAAATCTTACAATTTGCAAAAACATGGATAGACATAACATAAGATAGAAATAACATAGGGTATTATGCTAAGTGGAATAAGTCAGACTGAGAAAGACAAATACCATATGGTCTAAATTATATGTGGAATCTAAAGAACAAAATAAATAAGTAAACAAAACAAAAATAGGCTCATATATACAGAGAATAAACTGATAGTAGCTAGATGGGGGGAAGTTGGGAGATGGGTGAGAAAAGACAAGGGATTAGGAAGTACAAATTGGTAGTCACGAAATAGCCACAGGGATTAACAAATACGAAATAGCAAAATACAGTATGGGGAACATAGTCAATAATGTTGTAAAGATCATGTAGGGTGTCAGATGTGTAATGGACTTATTGAGGGATCACTTTATAGATTATATACATGCCTAATCACTATGCTGTACACCTGAAATGAATATAAAATAATATTGAATGTGAATTATGATTACATGTCATATATATATATGTCACAGGCTGTAAAGTACAGCATAGGGAACAGTCAATAGTGTTGTAATAGCTATGCATGATGTTAGATGGATTGTGACTTGGTGGGGTTATCACTTTGTGAGGGGTGTAGATGTTTAATCATTATGTTGTTTTGTACACCTGAAACTAATTATAACAACAACAACAATAATAATATTAATATCACTAGAAAAGATCAATGAAACCAAGAGATAGTTCTTTGAAAGGATAAACAGAATGGAAAGAGCTTTAAATAGACACAAGAAAAAAAAAGAGAGAACTCAAATAAGTAAAATCAGAAATAAAAGAGAAGTGACAACTGACACCATATAAATACAAAGAATTATCAGACACCATATAAATACAAACAATTATATATCAACAAGTTGGACAATCTGGGAGAGATGAATAAATTCCTAGAAACATAAATCTTCCAAGACTGAGTCAAGAAGAAACAGAAAATCTGAACCAACTGATTACAATTAATGCAGTTGAATCAGTAATCAGAAAATTTCCAACAAAGTTCCTGGAATGTATGGCTTCACAGGTGAATTTTACCAAACATGCAAAAAAGAAATAACACCTATCTTTCTCAAACTATTCAAAAAAAATTCAAGAGGATGGAAGGCTCCCTACTTCATTTGGTGAGGCCAGCATTGCCCTGATTCCAAAGCCAGACAAAGACATTACAAGGTAGAAAATTATAGGCCAATATCTCTGATGAACATAGATGGAAAAATCCTGCTCAAAATATTGGCCAACTAAATTCAGCAATACATTAAAAACATCATACACCACAATCAAGTTAGATTTATTCATGGGATACAAAGTTGATTTAATATCTGCAAATCAATTAATGTGATACACTACATAAACAAAATGAAAGATAAAAATCATATATGAGGTCCAGCAATTATATTTGCGAACTCACCCTAGAAAAAGTTCTACTTACCTCATTGCTGAATATCACTATGGTCACCTTCAAAGTATTCCCCTTGGGAAGCTATACACTGATGTCAGTGCCTAGTCTACCCGTCAAAGCAATTTTAGAACTCTTTTTCTGGAACAGCCATCAGAGCTGTCATCGTATTACTCTTGATGTTCTGAATGTCATCAAAATGTCTTCCTTTCAATATTTCCTTTACCTTCAGGTAATGAAAGAAGTCACTGGATGTCAGGTCAGATGAGCAGGGAGGGTGTTCTAATACAGTTGTTTATTTACTGGCTAAAAACTCTGTCACAGACAGTGCCATGTGAGCTGGTGCATTGTCGTGATGCAAGAGCCATGAATTGTTGCCAAAAAGTTCAGGTTGTTTTTGTCTAACTTTTTCACACAGCCTTTTCACCACTTGCAAATAGTAAACTTGGTTAACTGTTTGTCCAGTTGGTACAAATTCATAATGAATAATCCCTCTGATATCAAAAAAGTTTAGCATCATTGTTTTGACTCTTGATTTGGACTGACAGCACTTTTGTGGTCATGGAAAATTGACTGACTTTCATTGTGCACTTTGATGCTTTGTTTCAGGGTCATATTGGTGCATCCATGTTTCATCACCAGTGATAACATGGCCCAAAACATCATCTTGCCTCTCCAAAGTTCTTGGCAAACTTCGACTCTCCCTTGCTTTTGTTCATTGGTGAGCTCCTTCAGGACCTTTTTCGCCCCACCTTTTTTTTTTTTTTTTTTTTTTTTTTTTTAGCAGTGAATAACCATTTAATTATACTCTAAGAAATCATTTCCTTCAAGATGCAATTTCCGAGTTACCTATAAAAAACAGTTTTAAATTGGCTACACATATACATTTCTAATGCTTATATGCAGGAAGAAACAAAGAATTCTGCTCATTATCATGGTGTTCACTCAACAAGTTTGAAATGACCTTAAAAATAATGAGCTTATTTTAGAAAATTGTGTTTTCTTCAAGCATACACTTAGCTCTAAAACTAAAGGGTGGGGGTATTCCAAGCCATACTAACACTGATACCATCGAATCATCATCAGATTGTACTGAACAAGCTGCGCAGAGGTTTCCATGGGAGTTCACAATGATGGTGCTTCAATCATGCTGAGCAACAATCCCTAGGGCTCTGGCTTTACAGGATGTGTGAGGAGGTCTCTGAAAAGGGTAATAGGTTTATTGAGATGACCAACCCTCATCTCTGACATGTTTTAACCATTTCCTATCAGCCTCCAGGATTAGTCAAGAGACCATCATAATATCTGGCTAATTGATGATTCAGGTAGGGAATCATCAATGGCTAATTGTTTCCTCCCTCCCTTAATTTTTCCTGGTGTCTCTTCAGCAGTTATGGATGGCACAGGAATGAAGGGATAATATGGCTTCTGCTTACCTCTCTCAATTCTCCTTGGCACTCCTTCAGGACACTCTGGTTCTTCTGTCCTCAGTTCTTCAAGGGACCCACTTTTTTTATTGTATCCAGGTGTACAAAACAATGTAATACATATTTAAACCCCTCATAAAGTGATAACCCACCCCCCAAGCAACTACCCCTCTGACATCTTATATAGCTGTTAAAATACCATTGACTATCTTCTCTATGTTGTACTACTCCACATCCTGTGATTATATATACATATATATTTAGTTATAGTTAACATTCACTATTCTCCTAATTCAGGTTCAGGTGTATAGCACATTGGTCAGGCATCTACACAGTCTATGAGGTGATCCCCCTGGTAAGTCCAGTGCCCATTTGGCACCTTACATGAGCTTTACAACATTGTTAATTATATTCCCCACATTGTATTAACTACCAATGTGTATTACTTAATACCTTCACCTTTTCCACCCTGTCTCCAACCCCAATCCCAACTATCACCCTGATAGATTTAGTATCTATCTGGCACCATACCTAGTTATTACAATATTATTGACTATATTCCTTATGCTATATCCTACACCTCCATCACTAATGTGTAACAACCAATTTGCACTTTTTAATACCTTTCCCTTTCACCCATCCTTAACCCTCCTCCCATCTTAAAGAAGTCCCTCTGAGGTTCCTTGTAATACTGGTTTGGTGGTGACAAACTCCTTCAGCTTTTTCTTGTCTGGGAAGCTCCTTATCTGTCTTTCAGTTCTAAATGATAGCTTTACTGGGTAGAGAAATCTTGGTTGTATGTCGTTGCTTTTCATCACTTGGAATATTTCCTGGCACTCCCTTCTTGCCTGCAAAGTCTCTGTTGAGATGTCAGCTGACAGTCTTATGGGGGCTCCCTTATAGGTAACTAACTGCTTTTCTCTTGCTGCTTTTAAGATTCTCTCTGTCTTTAACCTTTGGCATATTAATTGTGATGTGTCTTGGTGTTGGCCTCTTTGGATTTATCTTGTTTGGAACCTTCTGAGCTTTCTGAGCTGTATGTCTATTTCCTTCACCAGGTTAGGGACGTTTTCTGTCATTATTTCTTCAAAGAGGTATTCAACTCCTTGCTCTCTCCTCCTTCTCCTTCTGGTAGCCTTATAATGTGAATGTTGGAACACTTGATATTGTCCCAGAGGCCCCTTAAACTCTCCTCAATTTTTTGGATTCTTTTTTCTTTTTGCTCTCCTGGTTGGGTGTTTTCTGCTACCATATCTTCTACATTGCTGGTTTGATCCTTTGCTTCATCTAATTGGCTGTTGATTCCCTGTAACATATATTTCATTTTTATTATTGTATCCTTTATTTCTGACTGTTCTTTTTCATGGTTTTTATCTCTATTTTTATGCTTCCTATCTCTCTGTTGAAGTTCTCCCTGAGATCATTGAGCTTTACTATAACCAGTATTTGGAACTTTGTGTCTGACAGATTGCTTACCTCCATTTTTCTTAGTTCTACTTCTGGAGCTTTGTTCTGTTCTTTTATTTAGGACATGTTTCTTTGTCTACCCATTTTTGCTGCCTCCCAGTGTTTTTTTCTATGCATTAGGTAGGGTTCGTACATCTTCTGGTCTTAGTAGAGTGGACTTATGTAGTACGTGTGCTGTGAGGTTCAGTGGCACAGTCTTTCTGGTCATCAGAACCATGTCCTACAGGTGTGTCCCTTGTGTGTGTTGTGTGTGCCCTCTTGTAGTTGAGCCATGGGTGATAACTGCACATCAGTGGAAAGGACTGACCCTTGGGCTCCCTATTAGTGAAGATTGGCCTTGGCTACACTGGAAGAGGTGTTGTGGAGAGGCTGATCCTACAGAGCAGGATCTGTTTCAGCAGGACTCTGATGCCTATCCAATCTGCCCCTTGGGTGTTGTACTTGGAGACAGTTGGGTAATGCTCTAGCATGGTTTGAAGCTGGCCACTGGGGGCCCAAGCCCCAGGACCACATTGGAGGGGATCCGCTGCATGTCAACTTCAGCCACAGCCCTTGCCCCACCTGGGACCACCCAGAAGGAACCAAAAAGAAATCCAGGGATGGCTGCCACCCATGCTGTGCTTAGAAGCACCTTGAGAGCTCTACCCATGAACCAAGGCCAGCTGCCATTAGTTCCAGCTTAGGGCTGCTCAACCAGAGGTATAGGACACACTCAAACTAGATTCTATTTGTCTGGTTTCTGCAAACCTTTGGGAGTCCCTAGGAATGTCTGCAGCTTGAGTCAAGGCAGACAGTCTGCATGAAATAGCCACTGAAAGCGGCCTGGGTCTCAAATCGCTAGGGCAGGGTGAACACACGGTGGACACTCAGATATGGTGGCCACTTGCGTCTGCATGGGAGGAAGGAGGAGGGCTCAGCAAAGAAACAATGGCCTCAACCAACTCCCCTGTCCAGGAGAAAGCCACTACTCTGGATCTTATCCCAAGACAGACAACTCAGTTCCCCACCATATGTTGGGGCCACCTTGCCAGCCACTACCACAGTGCTGGAGTTCAGAGGGAGTGATTCCATTGGTGGGTAAGTCCATGTGCAATCCCTTTAAGAGGAACACCTAGAAGTGCAGCCACCCTCAGTCTCGCTCAGTCACAATCTACACTGGTTTTCACAACCAGAAATTATGGGGACCTCTCTTCTCAGCACTGGAACCCTGGGCTGTGGTGGGGCTGTGACCTCTCACTACTTTTGGGGATGGAAGGGACCCCCACAAACAAAATATCCCTCCTCATTTTTAATGGTCACACACAGGTGTGGGACCAGCCAGTTCCTTGTCTCTGCCCGTCCTACCAGTCTGGAGGTGGCTTCTTCTGTGCATCCTTAGTTGGAAGGTTTCAGTTCAGCTTGATTTTAGGCAATTCTCGATAATGGTTGTTTCATAGATTAGTTATTATTTTGATGTGGTTGTGAGAGGCGTTTAGTACAGTATTTACCTATTGCGCCATTTTGGTTATCCCTCCTTTGGGACCATTTTTTTTTTATTTAAGATTTTATTGGGGAATTGGGGGAGGGGAACAGTTTTGGGGAACCAGGGAAGGAGAAGAGACAAGTTGCTGTCCTTTTGTTCTTCAATCTAGTTGTGGAGGACATTGCTTCTCTGGCCCATGTTGGTATCATCATTGTGCTCTTCTCAGGTGAGGCAGATTGGTTGCTAGCCTCTGGACGGCCAGTCAAGGTGGCTCTTGGCAGCCCACACAGGCTGCCAGCTGCTCACGCTGGCTGCCAGCCACTCACTGTAACCTATGGCAGCCCACTGCAGCAGGGCTGCAGCTATGCCTTCCCAGGGACTCACAGCAGCCCAGCTCCAGGTGGAGCTATTGTTCACCATCTTAGCTGTAGAGGGCAGTGTCACTGGCCCTCATATGTGGGATCTGAACTGGGGCCGTTGGCGTCCCAACCCAGCTCTTAACCAACGTATCACTCGGCCGGCTCACAGGACCATTTTTTTTACACACTTTTCTCATGCCAAGTATTTCAGTTAAGAATTTCCTAACTGTTTCTCTATCAATGTTTACTTGGTCTGCTATGCTTCTCACAGTCAGCTGATGATTTTGATGCCCAATTCAATGAAGTCTTGCAGTGTTTTTGTCAGTTCTGCTCATTACTTGCTGCTCTGACCTCTCTTCATCAGTGTCGTGTTCTCTCCCCTCAGAGAAACATTTAATCCATTTGTACACTGCCATTTTCTTCATGGCATTAATCCCATAAACTTGGACTAGCATGTCTCTGATTTCACTTCCATCCTTGCCAACTTTAACAAGAAATTTCATGTTTGTTTGTTGCTCTGATTCAAGATCAGATGTTCTCGCAATGGCACACAGAAACACACAACGACAATAATGAGTGCCACTCAGCAAGACAACGCCACACTTCAACATGAACACAGCTGTGAGACACTGATATACCAAGGCTATGAAACCTTACCGAGCTGTTTGTATAGTGCTGTAAAATTCACAAACTTACTTGTCAGACTTCATAATCATACCAATAGGAGCAGAACAAGTATATGACAAAATCCAGCATCCGTTATGCTAAAAACTCTCAGTAAAGTGGGAATAGAGGGAACAAACCTGAACATAATAAAGGACATACATGCAAACCCATACCTAATTTCATATTGAACAGTGAAAAGGTAAAAGAGTTTTCATTAAGATCATGAACAAGACAAGTCCACTTTCATCACTTTTATTCAATATAGTATTTTAACTTCTAGCCATAGCAATAAGACAAGAAAAATAAATAAAAGTCACCCAAGTTGGAAAAAAGAAGTAAAACTGTCCTTATTTGGAGATGACTGTATACTATACAGAGAGAACCCAAAAGATTCCATTAAAAAACTATTAGAATTGATAAATAAATTCAGCAAAGTGGCAGGATACAAAATTAATATTCACAAATTGGTTGTATTTCTATGCATAAATAATGAATTATCAGAAAAAGATATTGAGAAAACAATCCCATTTACAATTGCCTTAAAGAAATTTATACCCAGGAATAAATTCAACCAAAAAGATAAAAGACTTATACTGGAAAAATTATAAGACATTGAAGTAAGAAATTAAAGAAGGTACAAATAAATGGAAACATATGCCATGCTCATGGATAGGAAAAATTAACATCATTAAAATGTCCATACTACCCAAAGCAATCTATAGATTCAATGTAATCACTATCAAAATAGATCAGTATTTTTCACAGAGCTCAAACAAATAATCTTCAAATTTGTATGGAACTAAAAAAGACCTTGAATAGCCACAGAAATCTTGAGAAAGAAGAACAAAGTTGGAGTTACTACAATACCAGATATCAAACTATACTACAAGCCTATATTAATCAAAACAACATGATATTGTCATAAAAACAGACACATAGATCAATGGAAAAAAATAAAGATCTCAGAAATAAAACCACACCTATATGGCCAATTTACTTATGACAAACAAGTCAAAAATATACAATAATGTACAGCCAGTGTATTCAATAAATGGTGCTGGGAAAACTGGACAAATATATGCAGAAAAAAAAATGACACTAGACCAGCTTCTTATACCATATAAAAAAATAAATTCAAAATGGTTTAAATACTTAAATGTAAAACCCAAAACCATAAAAATTCTAAAAGAAAACAAAGGCAGTAAACTCTGGCTTTGCTCTTAAAAATACTTTTTCTAATATATCTCCTTGGGAAAGGAAAACATAAGAAAAAAAATGGAACAACATGAAATTAAAAAGTTTTGACAGCAAAAGAAACCATCAATAAAACGAAAAGAAAGCCTACTGATGAGAGAAGATATTCACCAATGGTACATCTCATAAAGGATTAATATTCAAAATTTATAAAGAACTGAAGTAACTAACACCACAAAAAAAAACAACAACCAGGAAACAAAACAAAAACCTAGCAATCCAATTTTAAAAATGGATAGAGGACCTGAAAAAACATTTCCCCAAGGAGATCATAGGGATGGTCAATAAACATATGAAAAGATGTTCCATATCACTAATCATTGGAGAAATGTAAATTAAAATCACAATGAGATATCACCTCATACCTGTCAGAATGGCCATCATCAATAAGTCAACAAACAAGTGTTGGATAGGATGTGGAGAAAAGGGAACCCTCATGCACCATTTGTGGGACTGCAAATTGGTGAAGTCACTGTGGAAAACAATTTGGAGGTTCCTCAAAAAACTAAAAATAGAACTACTTATTACCTAGCAATTCCACTTCCCGGTATTTATCCAAAGAAATTCAAAACACTAATTCTAAAGATATATGCACCCCTGTGTTCATTGCCACATTCTTTACAATAGCCAAGATATGGGGGCAATTTAAGTGTCCATCAATAGATAATTCAATAAAGAAGTGGTACGTATATACTTGGTGGAATGTTACTTGGCCATAAAAACAAATAAAATGTTAGCATTTGTGACAACATGGATGGACCTACAGGGTATTATGCTTAGTGAAATAAGTCAGACTGAGAAAGTCAAATACCATATTATCTCCCTTATATGTGGAAACAACCGAACAAAATAAATTAACAAGCAAAACAGAAACCAATATTGATGGAGGGAATAAGCTGATCTTTGTCAGATGGGAAAGGGTTTCAGTGGTGAGGTGAAAAAGGTAAAGGGATTAAGGAATACAAATTGGTAGTTATGAAATTGTCATGGGGATACAAGGTAAAGCTTAGCGAATATTGTCAATAATATGGTAATAACTGTATAGTGCCAGCTACTAGATTAATCAAGGGGATCACTGCATAAATTATATAAATGTCTAACCAACATGCTGTACACCTATAACTAATATTAGATAATATTGAATGTCAACTGTAATTGAAAAACTTTTTAAATGGAGGGGGATGTTAAAGGAGAATAAGAGGTTCAAATTTCCAGGTATAAAACAAATAAGTCATGGGGATGTAATGTACAGTATAGGGAATATAGTCAATAACAGTGTGATAGCATGGTACAGTGTCAGGTGGTTGCTGGATTTATCATGGTGATCACTTATTTAGATATATAAATGTTGAATAACTGTGATGTACACTTGAAACTAATATAATATTGTTTGTTAGCTATGCTTTAATAAAATGTTTTTTAAAAATTGAAAGCTGTGAGAACGTCAGCATTTTAATGAAGATTGATATAGTGGTGACTGAGGAATATATCAAGCCATCATTAGGCAATTTCTAATAAAAAGTGTCCAAAATTAGATAGAAAAACAAGGAAGTAAGAAAAGGAAAGGGATACTTAAAAGGATGTTGTTGGCTCGCAAAGACACTCTGAGTTAAACGGAACTGCCAATTAGGATATAAGAAGAAAATTCCATTTTGGCAGCCTGGTCAAAGCTTGAAATGTTGCATCTATCAAATTAGTAGTAAATCTTAACCTCTAGTTTCTTCTGTGCTTTACTCTCCAAAGTTTCAGATCCGACTGTTTCACTACACCAAGACATTTGGGAAACAGAATCTTTTTGATGGGATTTCAAGTCTAACATTTTACTCAAATGTGCACTGTACAATTCAGTTAGTTGTTTAACAGAAACCAGGTACAAGGGTCAGCCAACCTGCTTAGCTATGAGGCTACTGAAGCCCAAGTTTATAGATAATTTTTTAATCTAAAATAAACTGTGATTGGATTTCAAGAGTTTAAGTGAACTCTACAATGAAGCAATCCAATAAAACCACCTTGAGAAAGAAAAATAACAGAGGAATCAGAATAATCTAGTGATTACTGAAATCATTTTTTGCCAGAAAGAATGATCCAGTGAAAACTATTAGACTCTAACTAGGACCAAAATTTGCATGTTAAAGGACTCAAATCCATAGCTCCCTTCTGTAAAATTAACACTTTCTGTTTTTTAAAGAGAGTTTTGGGTCACAAATAGAATAATAATAAAATAACCGTCCTTTCTTTCTTGCCTTAACCCTAACTTTGATCCCCCATGCTGTTTTAATAAACAGAGTCCTGTGCTGTAAGAGGGAAAAGTAAGGTTTCAAAAGGCATGCCATGAGAGGAGAAATTTGCCTGAAACTGGTCATTTAATTTTTTTACTTCTTTTCACGCACTACAATTGTGTTATGTGTTTTTAAAAAATAAAGAAGTTATATGGTAATTGTACTCTTAATTTTTTGAGGAACCTCAAAAAGTGGCTTTACCAATTTGCATTCCCACCAGCAGTGTATGAAGGTTTCTATTTCTCCACAGCCCATCCAACAATTGTTATTTGCCTTGTTGATAATAGCCATTCTAACTGGTGTGAGGTGGTATCTCATTGTGGTTTTGGTTGGCATTTCCGTAACAGCTAGTGAAGTTGAGCATCTTTTCATATATCTGTTAGCCATTTGTATGTCTTCTTGGGTGAAGTATCTGTCCAGGTCTTCTCATTTATTTATTTATTTATTTTGTTTGTTTGTTTTTTTGTTAGGTTCAGGTGTACAAAACGAAATAATGTTTAGACATTTACACCCTCACAAAATGATAACCTCAACAAGTATACTACCAATCTGATACCATACACAGCTATTACAATATTATTGACTAGACTCCCTATGTTATACTTTATATCCCATGACTATATGTTAATATACAAAGATAGATATAGATATAGATAGGTATAGATATAGATATAGATATAGATATAGGTATAGATATATAAATATAGATATATAGATATAGATATTTAGATATAGTTGAATTCAAAGTTATTTTATATTAGTTTCAGATGTACAGTGCAATGGTTAGGCATTTATATAATTTATGAAGTGACCTTCCAGATAAGTCTAGTACCCATCTGATACCATACATAGTTTTTACAACATTATTGACTATATTCCTCATACTGTGTTTCACATCCCCATGACTATTCTGTCACTACCAATTTGTATTTCCTAATCCCTTCACCTTTCTTGCCCATCCTCCAACCCCCCTCCCATATAGCAACCATCACTTAGCTCCCTGTATCTATGAGTCTATTCCTGTTTTGTTTGTTCATTTTTAAATTGGATTATTTGGTTTTTGTTGTTGTTGTTGTTGAGTTGTATGAGTTCTTTACCTATTTTGGATATTAGCCCTTTATCTGAGGTATTGTTTACAAATATCTTCTCCTATTTGATTGGTTGCCTCTTGGTTTTATTGACCGTTTCCTTTGCTGTTCAGTAGCTTTTTATTTTGGTATAGTTCCATTCAATTATTTTTGCTTTTATTTCCCTTGCTTTCAAGGTCAACTTCACAAAATCCTCTCTATGACCATAGTCCCTAAGTTTGGCACCTACATTTTCTTCTATGCATTTCATTGTTTCAGGTATTATATCAGTTAATTTTTTTATTTATTTATTTTTTTTGGTGACAAATAGCAGTCTAGTTTCATTCTTTTGCATGTGGCTCTCCAATTTTCCCAGCACCATTTATTGGAGAATTTTTCTTTTCTCCATTGTATGCCTTTGGCTCCTTTGTCAAAAATTATTTGACCATATTTTTGTGGGCTTATTTCTGGGTTTTCAATTATGTTCCATTGGTCTGTGTGTGTTTTTTCTGTCAATACCATGCCATTTTTATTATTGTCACTTTGTAGTATAATTTGAAGTCAGGAAGTGTGATACCTCCAGACTTGTTCTTTTTTCTCAAGATTGCTTTGGCTATTCAGGGTCTTTTGTGGTTCCATACAAATTTCTATATGACCCAGAAAACCTTCTTCTGGATATCTACCCTCAAAATTGAAAACACTTATTTGTAAAATATATGTACCCCTATGTTTATTGCAGCATTATTTATGGTGGCCAAGACATAGAAATAACTAAAGTGTCCTTCAATAGATGATTGGAGGGGGCTGGCCAAGTGGCTCAGTTGGTTAAGAGCTCACTCAAGAGTGCAAGCTGAGCTCTGAGCAGCGGCGGTTCAATGCCAGCCTGAGCTGAGTTGCCATTGAGCTGCCAACAGGTGGCAGGATGGCTCAGCTAAAACAAACAAACAAACAAACAAAAAATAGATGATTGGATAAAAAGATATGTTACATGTATACAATGGAATATTACTCAGTCATAAAAAGATTAAAAACTTATATGTGGAATATAAAACTTAAAACAACAAACAAAACCAACCAACAAACAAAAACTCATAGACACAGACAACAGTTTAGATGTTACCAGAAGGAATGAGATGAAGGAGGTAGAAAAGGGTTAAGGGGGTCTGATATATGGTGACTGAAGGAGATTTAACTTTGGGTAGTGAACATACAATACAATATACACATGATGTATTATAGAATTGTACACTTAAAACCTAAATAATTTTACTAACTATTATCACCTCAATAAATTTTCATTTTTTTTTAAAGAAGATAAAAACACTCCTTAAAGTTAGAATTCCGGTGTCTCTGGGCTCAAGTCCAGTTTCTATGGAACAAGGGAAGGCAAATTGTTTTCATATATGTTATCCAGTTTTCTGTGAATAATGACCATAATTGTTTCCAAATCCAGGAAAATGGATCAATGGTGCTAGTAAGTGGGTGGGTTGGTGGGGGAGGTTCCTTTACACTACCAAGGAAACATCCATGGCTTATGCAAACTGGTTTAGAAGATTGACTGGCAGTGGTATCCTTTAGGAACAGAATGATATCGAAGCAATATATTCACTTTAAGAAGTAAATGTTTACCAAAGTTTCAGACTTCTGACATTTTATAAGGCACAGCTCTAATGGAAGCAGGTACAAATGGAGCAGACACAAATAGAACATAGATAAGTTCAAACAGGAGAACAGACAAGAATCCAAAAGGAGAAGGCATAGTAGTGGTTTGGCTGCCGTTCTTTAATGATTATTCCCACTTTTCCACTTCTTTCTGGGTAAAGTCACTTATGAGGGAGATGAAACTCCTTGATGACAAAGCACCGGAGGGAGAAATACAAATATCTCCCAAAAGACTAACAGGCCACTTGGGGTCAATAAACCTATACTAGGTTTTGATCATACATACCATTGATTTGGCTTCCTCCTCTTCTGCTGACCTTGAGTAGGTCATTGCTTCTTGTGTCACCACTAGACAGAGGCAGGGAAAACTGAGAGTGAAACACAACACTGGAAGAGAGTCTTAGAGAGCAAACTTAGTCTAGGGCCTTGCACACCTCTTAAGTGTTTATAAAATCTTCTCTGTGATAATATGAACAGAAAACAGTTCTATTACAAATTACATTTATGTAACAGTCAAAAATAATATGGTAATTTGAAAAATTTTCAGAGTACAATTTCAGAAGCCTTTACTTAACCAAAACTAGGAATAATCCACTAGGAATGAAATCCACAGTTAAAACTTAATCAAAAATTAGAAGGAGGGCTGGCCGAGTGGCGCATTGGTTAAGAGCTGGCTTGGGAAGCCAGCGGCCCCGGTTTGGATCCCACATATGAGGGCCAGTGACACTGCCCTCAAAAAAAAAAAAATTTAGAAGGAGGGCTGGCGAGTGGCGCATTGATTAAGAGCTGGTTTGGGATGCCAGCAGCCCTGGTTTGGATCCCACATATGAGGGCCAGTGACACTGCCCTCTACAGCTAACAGCTCCACCTGGAGCTGGGCTGTGAGCTCCGGCTAGGTGTGGGCTGCAGCCCCTGCTGCAGTGGGCTGCCACAGGCTACAGTGAGTGACCAGCAACCAGTGTGAGCAGCTGGCAGCCAGCGTGAGCTGCTAATAGCTGCGGTGAGCGACTGTCCAGAGGCCATCGACCAATCTGCCTCATCCAGGAAGAGCGCAATGACGATACCAACATGGGCCAGTGAAGCAACATCCTCCGCAACTAGACTGAAGAACAAAAGGACAACAACTTCTCTGTTCCCCTCCCCCAATTCCCCAATAAAATCTTTAAAAAAAAAAATTAGAAGGGAAGTGTTTTTCTAAATCACTTACATTGCCATTTTCTGACTCCTACCCCTTTTTGGTCAGAAACAAATGAGAATTTTTGATATACCAAACAAGTATTGATATACCAAATAATTACTGATATACCAAAATACTAAAAGAGGTTCCAAAAAATGTATACGAATAGACACTTTGGTCAACATTGCTCAAGCAGTAGTTTACCATAATCAGAAGTGTCTGGACACTGATGGTAACCACTTTGAACACCTCTTGTAATTGCAGAAGTCAAATGTGACCTGTATTCATCTTTTGGTATTGGTATATGTTGAGTATTACAATTTCAATACCGTTTTCCTTTCTTAAAATATGTATTCATTTTTTGGAACCCTCTCTATATGGAAGTGCTTTGTAACTCTGAACTACTACTCATATAAAATAGTTTTTTAAATCATTTTGGTCAGGTTGACCATTCTAAATTTAGTTTATTTTTGTCAGCCTCCTAAAACATTTCTGGAAGTCCTTGTTCCAACTTTCTATGATTCTATGATATTTGTTGAATAGTGACTACATTCCAGCTATTATTCTCAGTCCTGGGGATATAGCAATAAATAAAAGACAAGACTTCTGTTCTTGTGGAGCTTACATTTCGTGTGTATAAGAGGAGAGAGAAATAAACAAGATAATCAACATGAATAAACCAGATTAAGAGTGGTAAGTGTTGTAAGAACATCAAACAGGTTGATGTAAGAAATAATGAGTGGGATGAGCAACCTTAACTTATGGAAAGCCTCTCTGAGTAGGTATCATTGAGCTGGACTTGAATATTAAAAGGGAGTCATCAATGTTAAGAAAGAGCTTACTGTTTTAAAAGATAGAAAAGAAAGGATAGTATGACTGAAATCTAGTAAATGAGGAGAGTGCTATGAGAAAATGTTCCAAGAGTTATACAGCAGACAGATGGTAAAAGATCTGATAAACCAGGATAAGGAGTTTGGATTATATATGAAAGCTATGGAAAAGCCATTGAGAATTTTAAGCATAGGGTGATATGATCTGATTTATGTTTTTAGAATATCATTTTGGTTCTCCTCTTGGCTATGACTGACTGGTTAGTTTAGGATCAGTCTTCCCACTCAGAACTGAAAAGAAAAATAATAAAACTAACCTCTGACTTCTCAACAGACATATGATTCTAGAAGACAGTGGAATGATGCCTTTAAAATACCAATAGAGGGCCGGCCGAGTGGCTCAATTGGTTAAGAGCTCGCTCAAGAGTGCGAGCTGAGCTCTGAGCAACAGCTGTTCGAGGCCAGCCCGAGCTGAGTTGCCATTGAGCTGCCAACAGGTGGCAGGATGGCTCAGCTAAAAAAAAAAAAAAAAATACCAATAGAAAATAACTGCCATTTTAGATCTATACTAACTTTTATTCCATATCTAATTACATACCAACAGAAATGCATATGTGTGTGTGCATGCACAAACACTCACATTGCATAGATGTTCATAACAGTATCCTTCATAATTACCCAATCTGGAAACAAGCCAAAGATTAATTATTAATGGATTAGGTACATAAATAACTCGTACATTGGAACACAATAAAACAATGAAATTGGATAAACTTCTGCTACACATAACAACATGATTGAATATCATACACATAAATCCAAAAATGAAGAAGAAATAAACACATTTCAAACAAGCAAAAGCAGATATAATTTGTCTCCAATTGAACAACATTTTAAAAACATGTTAAAAAATATATTTTTTCAGGCAAAAAGAAAATGAGGGCAGAAGGAAGCTGAGAGATGCAAGAATATATTAGGTTCATGCAAATGTAATTGTGGTTTTTGCATTGTTGAAATTTGCAAATTGATGAGATGCACTGAAAATTACAAAGCCTGCAGCCGTCATTGGTCAACAGAACGGGCCCAATTCTTCTCCATGACAATGCAACAACACCTGACCACATATTGCACAACCAACGCTTGGAAAGTTGAATGAATTGGGCTAGGAAGTTTTGCCTCATCCACCGTATTCACCTGACCGCTCACGAATCAACTACCACTTCTTCAAGCATCTCGACAAGTTTTTGCAGGAAAAATACTTCCACAATCAGCAGGATGCAGAAAGTGCTTTCCAAGAGTTCATTGAATCCCGAAGCATGGATTTTTCATCTACAGGAATAAACAAACTTATTTCTCATTGGTAAAAATGTATTGATTGTAATGGTTCCTATTTTGATTAATAAAGATATGTTTGAGCCTAGTTATAATGATTTAAAAATCACAGTCCAAAACCGCAATTCCTTTTGCACCAACCTAATACATGCAGCAATGGAATCAGTAATTATGTCAATAAATTCAAATGAATATTTAGGGTATAAAACAAATAATACTAATGTCTCATGAAGTTTAAAGTACATACTATATAATTAAAATACACAGCTATAGTCCAAAAACCTGGAGGGAATACAGTTAAGGTGTTCTAAGGACCTTGCATTATTCAAGGTCAAAAAGATTCTTGAAAAAAAAAAGGAGGAAGAAGAATAAAGAGGATATAAGAAAAAGGAGGGGAAGAGCAAAAAGAGGGAGGAGGAAGGAAGTGAAGTAAGTAGTATTTTAATTTGTTGAATCAGGTCTAACTGTATAGTTATAGTAATTAATATACTATGGTATAGGTTCAAATATAAGCACATTTACAAAGGAACAATATATAAATAAAATTAAAAATACAAAAAGAAGGGTCACTTGGTTGTGAAGGTAACTAATTTTAGAAGAGAATGGAAAAAATGGTAAGTCCTGTTACAAAGCACTTTCACTAGTCCAGGTGAAGAATGATGGTTATTTAGACTCAAAGATATTTGATTTATGATCAAAGGGACACTGCAAAACAGTAGGACAAGGATTTTCCTCTTGCTAAGGGTGTTGGTTCAATTGAATATTCTTAGAGAAAAAAATGAAATTTGACCTCTATCTCATGCTCTAGATGAAAATGAATTTCCAGTTGGATTGTATAACTAATTTTAAAAGACAAAACAATAAATCTAGATATAAATACAATGTCTTCAAAAATTTGAGATAAGAAAAGATTCTTAAATAGACACAAAAGCTCTAAAGCTAAAGACAAAAACTGAGAAAAAAATAGAGAAATGCAGATAAATTGGACCATATTAAAATAGGAACTCTGGTATATCTTTAAAGAGATGAAAAGACAAGTTACAGAATGAGAGAACATATTTGTAACACATGTAATTAATAAAGGGCACATATCTAGCTCATAAAAGAACACCTCTTTATCAGTAAAAACATAGACAGCCCAAAGGGAATTAATACTTATTTAAGTATCTGTTTGAAGAGCTTATCAAATAGCCAATAAACACATGAAAAAGTGATCAACCTCATTAGTTATTAGGGTAAAGCAAATAAAAACTATATTATGGTACCAATATGCGCCTGCCTTCATGGATAACATGAAATTGAAAGATAATACAAAGTATTGACAATTATGTGAAGCTAATGGTACACATATCCTGGTTGCAGAAATATGAAGTGTTATATATACAAACTATGACCCAGAAATTCTACTTCTAAGTATTTATTCAACCAAATGCATACATATGTGCACATCAAGCATGTACATGCATGATACACAGATATTCATGGATATTTATAGCAGCATCCTTCATAATAACACCAAAATGGAAATAAACCAAATGTCCATTAACAGTCCATTAGGTAAATGAATTGAGGTATATTTATATTAATATATTGGAATATTAAAGAACAGTGGAACTGATCAAGTTTCCGCTATACACAACAACATTGTTGAATTTCATAAATATAATATTTAACAAAGGAAACCAAATATGGTGGCATATACATGTGTATATATGTATTAATCCATTTTTGTAAATATCAAAGAAAGAAAAACTAATTTATGGCATTAGATGTCAGGATAATGTTTTCCTTTGGGGAAGACGGAAAGGATAATGATGGGCAAGTATTAAGGGTGAGGGGTTTCTGAGATTCTGATAATGTTTTGTTCCTTGACCTATGCGTTGGTTAGGATTATGTGCACTTGACTATTATTTAGTGAATGTACATTTATGCTTTATTCACTTCTGTGATATGATACATTCTGATTGTTTAAATTCACTTTGCTATAAAAAGAATCAATAGGGCCGGCTGAGTGGCACGGTGGTTAAGAGCTGGTTTGGGAAGCCAGCAGCCCCAGTTCGGATCCCACATATGAGGGCCAGTGACAGTGCCCTCTAAAAAAAAACAAAAACTGCAGGACAACAAAAGCTAGGGGGGAAAAAATCAATAGTAAAGGCAATTGGAAATAATAAAAAGACCTGTTACTAATCAATTTCAGTGGTGCAGGTGAAGAATGATGATTATTTGAACTCAGATATTAACAGTAAAAATGGAGAGAAGTAAGCATGTAAACCTATCAGAGATACATTGAAGACAAAGCCAATCATCCTTACTGATGGATTCAGTGCAGGTTATGTGTGACTTGAAGAATCCTGGATGATTCCTACCTAATGGATGCATGGTGGAACTATTTGCATAACAAGAAGACAAACTAAGAGTTTAAGTATATATCTTTGGAGCAAGATGAGAAGTTAATTTTTCCTTAAATATTAAAGTTGAAATACTGTGAGACATTTCCATAAGGAAAATAGGTGATTAGATGTATACATCTGGAGTGCAGTGATATGATCAATGCTGGAAATTTCTACTTGGGAGTCATCAGCAGGAAGATGGCACCTCCGTTAATACCTTTTTTTTTTGTCCCTTTCATCGTCTTATTTTTGAAGAATTGGGGATGATGAAGGAGATGGAATGACAGTAATACCTAGTCCTGAGGCTTTACTTTTCATCAACCACTAACCACTGTTCATTGGTGTTCCATATCCATTAACTGTTTAATATGTATAATAACTCCCCTCTGAGATGAAAAATGTTACCTTCATTAGATCCATTTTGCAGATAAGGAAATGAAGATGCTGAAAGGTTAAGCAACAATACCCCATAGTTAGAAAGTGTGAAAGCTTAGACGAAAACAAAGAAAACTGAATCAGAAGTCATCATCTTTAAGTGCTGTGTAACACCACCTCTCCGGGAAGAGAAGAGAGGAAGATAGGGGATAAGTGCTGTAGTTATGTATTGCTGCAAATAATTTGGTGAGTTAAGACAGCAATCATTTTATTATATCTCAGTTTCTGTGGGTCAGGGGTTTTCAGCTCCTGGCTCAGGATCTAGAGATAGTGCCTAGAGATGGAACAGTTGGGGTGGGAGTGGGGGAGTTAAAGTAGCTGAGGGCTGACCAGACATTTCTATCTCTCCATGTAGTGTCAGGGCTCTCCATGTGATCACTTCATGTGAGCTAAATTGGTCTTTCTCATAGTAAAGGAAGTTTCAGGACAGTTAGACTGCTTACATGGTAGAGAACCAGGTGAAAGCTAACTCACTACATTGTTTGCAGCAATACATAAGCTGTATTGCCTTTTATGACATAACCTCAGAGGTTGTATAACATCACTGCTACTATAGTCACAATACCACCCATATCGCAGGGGAGGGAACACAGGCTCCCAACTCTAGATGGAAGGAGTATCAACATTACATTGTAAGAAGAACATGTAGGATCAAAAATATTGTTTCAGCCATCTTTGCAAAATAAATATGCCAAACAAGGAAAAGAATTTGGACAAGGAAGAAGAAAGAACAGATGCAGAAGGGGAAGGGAAAATGTGTGCAACTAATATAAAAAAATCATCATTCAACAAAAAATTGTCAAACATCCTGTGTGTGCTAGACACCACTAAGAATTACGAGTACATAAGTAAGCCAAAAGTGACCCTTGACCTAAAGAAGCCAAAATTGCCAAGGTGAGAAAGTTATATATAAAACACAGAGTGGAGGGCCAGCCGAGTGGCGTGGTGGTTAAGCGCTGGCTTGGGAAGTCAGCGGCCCCAGTTTGGTCCCACATATGAGGTCCAGTGACACTGCCCTCAAAAAAAAAAAAAAGAAAAAAACAGAGTGGAAGGAATTAGGAGTTCTTACATAAGGACACTAAAAAGATTCATTGGATTTTATGGTATAGAAAAGAAGTCAGCAAACTATAGCTCACAGGATAAAAAACAGCCTACCACCTGTTTTTGTAAATAAACTCTTATTGGAGCACACCATACTCATTCTTTTTTTTTAAAGCCAGATACATTTTGTTTATTAGTTTCAGGTGTATAACACAATTCAATAGTTATACTCTTTACCCCCCAAAGTGACAATCCTCCTCCCCCAGTTCGCCACCCCACTCCCCCCCATATCATACATATCTATTACAATTCCTTTGACTCCCTTCCACAGTATACTCCACATCCCGTGACTATCTATATATTCAGTTACAGTTGGCATACAATATTATACAACATCAGCTTCAGGTGTACAGTGCAGTGATCAAGACTCTACTCCATCCAAAATTTTTACATTATTATATTCCCCAAACTGTGTTTCATATCCCTGTGGCAATATTGTAGTTGTCTATTTATGCTAATTCCTTCCCCTTCCCCCTTACCCCCACCCCGCTCCCAACTAGCAATCCTCAGTTTTTCCTCTATATCTATAAGTCTGTTTACTTTGTGTTTGTTTGTTTTTAATTAGCTTCAGGTGTACAACACAGTGCAATAGTTATATTTTTTACCCCTCAAAGTGACAACCCCCCCTCTCCCATTTGGCCACCCCACTCCTCCCCCCATATCATATATATCTACCACACTTCCTCCGACTCCCTTCCACATTATAATCCACATCCCATGACTATCTATATATTCAATTACAGTTGGCATACAATATTATACAACATCAACTTCAGGTGTACAGTGCAGTGATCAAGCCTCTTCTCTATCCATGAAATGGTCTCCCTAACAAGACATATGACCATCTGACACCCCACAAAATATCTACAACATTATTAATTATATTCCCCAAACTGTCTTTCATATCCCAGTGGCAATACTGTAGTTGCCTATTTTTGCTGTCTAATCCCTTCCCCTTCTCCCTCATCCCCACCCCCCAACTAGCAACCCTGATTTTTCGTTTATATCTATGAGACAGTTTCTGTTTACTTTGCTCATTCATACAGTTTTTCAGATTCCACATATGAGTGAGATCATATGGTATTTGTCTTTCTCCGACTGACTTATTTCACTTGACATAATAGTCTCTAGGTCCATCCATATCATTGCAAATGGTACGATTTCATTCTTCTTTATAGCAGAGTAATACTCCATTGTATAAATATACCACAGTTTCTTAATCCAGTCATCTACCAATGGGAATTTTGGTTCTTTCCAAGTCTTAGCTATTGTAAATAGCGCTGCTGTGAACATAGGGGTGCATAAATTTTTTTGAATAAGTGTCTTGGTTTTTTCAGGATAAATACCTAGGAGTGGAATTGCTGGGTCAAACAGTAGCTCTATTTCCAGTTCTTTGAGATACCTCCATACTGACTTCCATAGTGGCTGCACCAATCTGCAGTCCCACCAACAGTGTAGCAGGGTCCCCTTTTCCCCACAGCCCCGCCAGCACTTGTTGTTTGTTGATTTATTGATGATAGCCATTCTGACTGGAGTGAGGTGGTATCTCATGGTGGTTTTTATTTACATTTCCCTAATGACCAGTGAGGTTGAACATTTTTTCATATGCCTGTTGGCCATCTGTATGTCCTCTTTAGAGAAATGTCTCTTCATATCTTCTGCCCATTTTTTAATTGGGTTGTTTGTTTTTTTGGTGTTGAGTTTCATGAGTGTTTTATAAATTTTGGATATTAACCCCTTATCAGATATATCGTTGGCAAATATATTCTCCCATTCAGTAGGCTTCCTTTTTGTTTTATTAATGGTTTCCTCTGTTGTGAGAAAACGTTTAAGTCTGATATAATCCCATATGTTCACTTTTTCTTTTACTTCCCTTGCCTGTAGCGATGTATCAGTAAAAATATTGCTCTGAGTAATGTCTGCAAATGTACTCCCTATATTTTCTTTTAGGATTTTTATGGTTTCAGGTCTTACATTTAAGTCTTTAATCCATTTTGAATTTGTTCTTCTATATGGCGTAAGGAGGTGGTCCAGTTTCATTTTTTTGCATGTCACACTCATTCATTTATACATTGTCTATGGCTACTTTATGCTATAAAGGTAATGTTAAGTAGTTGGGACAGAGAACGTATGGCCGCAAAGCCTAAAATATTTACTACCTGGCTCTTCACAGGAAAAAAAGTTTGTCTGCCTCTGGTGTAAAACATTATACATTCATTCAGGAGAGAGGGAATGGGACTGAAGACAAGAGGGTAAGTCCCAGATTTCCAGCGTGGCAGACAGGAAAGCACAAGGGCCTTTTATTCAATAAAATTAAATTATTGGCCAATCATTCGCTAGCCTCATGACCTTGAGGAAGTTACTTCATTTCTCCAAATCTTAGTGTCTTTTTCTGAAGAAAAATCTTAGTTGTCCTTTTACTGACCAGGATTATAATATGAATCGGGTAAAATAATGTTTGATTAAATGTTTTGTACACTCTGAAATGTTAAACATATATGCTGTCATCTTTTCTACTCATTTCCTCTCAAATAAAGATTTGTTGACACTCTTTCATCTCATCTTCATTTTTTACACTCAGGGCACAGTTTTCTCATTTTGTAACTTCCAATGAGCACCTATTTTCTTATTTTGGTTATCAGAAGTGTCATTTTATGACCTTTGGTCCATTCTTGATTTTAGACACTAGAAACTGTTCTTTAAAAATCTTAAACTCCTCCAGCTACTCTTACTTCTATGATACTTAATCACTTTTCGTTAATAGGGTCCTCACTCTTCTCTCTTTTATCTTGAAATTCTTTTCTTTACCTCATTCCAACCCATATTCCCACTTTTTCACATATTATTTGAGGAAGGGTGTGTTATTAAAAGGAGACACCTAAATTCTCTGGCTCTTTTTGACAAAGTTCTTTGACTCTATCTCACAATTGCTTGAAGTGCATTCTAAGTACTGGTGTATTTTAAGTTCTGAGAAGATCCTCTGGAGAGATCTTTGGGAATCTCTTTGAAGTTAATGACCCCATGACTATATTGACCAGAATAATTCATCTCAATTCAGTATATTTCTATGAGTGTAAACCACATCATCATTAATTGTTGGGTCTTTCATCATCACATTAACTGCTCATTCACCCTAGTCTACAGCAATTGGCACCAGTCAGTTTCTTTTACCTTCTTCACAATGAGCACTTCTATGTAATTTACAATCTCCAAAGGATTGAACTAATCAGGAAAATCTGACCACAAGAAATTTGAGTGGTTATAAAACTTCCATAGTGAAATCTCCTATTCTCATTCAAAGGGGTAATATTTTCAACACTTGGTTCAGATGAGACTTTCAGTTCTTGTTTCAGATGAGACTTTCAGCCGATCATTTAACACACATTCTGTGCACAGGAAATATCCATTACCAGAACTTTCACTAAAGAACTAGTAACAATGAGCTAAAGAATGTTATGGCCAAGGACACAACAGAACAGGAGGATTTCAAAAGTTCTTCCAGAGAGAACCACAATATGATTTCTGGTATTTCATGGTGAAGACGAATTGGGAAAGTAACTGTGAATGACAGTACAACAGGAGAATGCCTAAACAAAATTTAGACAGCATTACTACCTAACTGAAGAAGTGAATGATGATAGTGAAATTCTTGCAGACAACTTGTAAATGTCAGATTAGAGCCATTGGGAAAGGAGTAGTAACGTATTTATGCAAACAAGATTTTAAAAAAACATCTAGAAAGAGTTTGATGTAGTGTCTTTTTAAATATCTTAAAATAGGAAAAATTTCTACCAGAGTAATAAACAATAAATACAGTATTGCAAACTCCTTATGTACTTCCCTTAGCTGAAACTCATTCTGGCTCTGGCCACATTACAGACTTGAGCAAAGCTTTTAACTTGAAACAACTTGTATGAAATTGCACATCCATTTGAGCTTGAAAATGGTCAATTACATGCTTTGTTAAATATGAGTAAATAAATTTAAGTCCTGGCAAAAATAAAAATTTAGACTAATAATGAACTACAATGGAGAAGTGATGTGATTTCTTTACATGGTTTTCATTTTTTACTTCTGTGTGCCATGTTTGGTCAGGGCTGTGTTTTAGTTCTGTATGTCATGACTCTTCTGCCCAAGGTACTGATGAGAGGTGCTAGAAGGAAGGTGATATGACCTTAGGATAATTCATTGAATTATAGAATTTTAGATCTCAAGAAGCTTAGAAATTACCTAGCCTTGTAGTTACAGAACAACCATACATTAACCAGTACTGTCCAATATTAAATTCTAACAATCCCATGGCAAAATGAGAAAAATAAAGATGTTTACATGTAAGCATCCATATGTGTGTGTATGCCCAAGTAGTATGTTTGCCAACTCTTGTTTCTTATAAAGAGCTGTCCATTTTACTATATTAAAATACCCTTTTTCTTACAGAGTGTTAGCAGATGTTAATTGTGTTTGTTTTCATGTCTTTACTTGGCAAACTAACATTATGGCAACATTCTGTTTGTCCTACCCCTTGTCCTTACCAAGTTTTTAAAATTTTGTCGGTATGGTACATGTAATCTGAAAATTCTACCTCCCTTGCTCTCATAATTATCCTAACTAAAAGTCTGTTGTGCTGATAAAAGAAATCTAGAGAGACAGTTTGGGAAACAGCCTCCTTTAAAAAGTTAACAGAAAAAAACAACAACAACATAAAATTCCTTCCATTCCTATTCCTTTCTCCCACAAAGAATAAGAATCCTTTCCTAATCTAAAGAACTGAATAAACGAGCAAAATAAACAGAAATAGTCTTAGAGACACAAAAGAAAAACTGGGGCTAGATGGGACGTGGGTGGGCATGAGGGAGAGGGGAAGGGACAAGGCAACATAAACTGGTAACTACAATACTACTGCAGAGACAGAAGAGACAGTTTAGGGAATATAATCAATAATGTTGTAAATATTCTTTTAGGGGACCAGATGGACTCATGTCTTGTCAGGGAGACCACTTTATCGACGGTGTAGTGGCCTGACTACTGCACTGTGCATCTGAAGCTGCCGCTGATTAATATTAGATGTTGACTATAATTTAACACATATATAGTCATGGATGTGGAATATAGTGTGAGGATGTAGTCAATGGAATTGTAATAGATATGTATGATATTGGGGGGGGACAGGGGAGGGAGGTGGGGTAGTCATTTTGGAAGGGGTAAAAAGATAACTGTTTCATAGTTTTGTATATCTGCAACTATTAACAATAATAAATAATAATAATAATAATAATAAATATATAGTCTAAAATAAAATAGAATCCTTTCCTAAACCTTGCCTCTTTTCCTTTGGAGACAGTCTGGGAACAACAGCCACTTCTTCACATTTCTTGGAATCAGCTGCAGTATTTTTTGGGTGGATAGGAGTCTATCTCCTTTCCTGTTGAATCAGCAAAGGGACAGTTGTTAAAGGGGCAATTGTTAATTACCCAGTTTCTTAGGAGGAGGAAAAGCATGACATATCCAGTTATTCCACAAATCAGGCACAGCTGGTATCAAAAATTCAATCCTGTGTCCCAAGAAGACAGTAATATTGGAGACAAGGTCACCTTTTCCATCTCTTTCTGGTAAACATACCAAGCATAGGTATGTTTACCAGAAGATGGTATTCAAGAGCAATCTCTCCAAGCAAATGAAATACTGTGTCATTACATCCTGAATGATTTGGTGCCTGAAAGCAGGAAAATAAGATGAGAAAATCTTCTACCTTGCTTCATATCTACCAAGAACCAGTTGACCAATATGAATATTTTTATTTTCACTTATTGAAAACATTTTCAACGATGACAGATTTCTAAGAACCCAAAGGAACACATTACAAACAAACAAGCAAAAGTCAATGAGAGGCAATCAACTCTCTAGGAATAGATAATTAATTATTGCCTTTTCTATTCAAAGATGACCTTGTGGATAGGGTATTTACAATTAGGTACAAGTGTGACCAACCAAAAGTCCTTTCACACTGTGCTCCATAAAAGTAGCTCTTGGTTTTGTAGGTTCTGGCACTGAGCACTCAAACTATACAATGTGTTATCTCTGTTTCTGGACATCAGGCTTTCCATTCATTTAGTTATAAAATATTTATTAAATACCTACTATGTGCCACTATATGATAACGCAAAGATGCATGAGACACAGTCCTTGCCCTTGATGATATTTGTCTACTCAAAATTTATTGAATACTTACTGTATGTTAGGTAATTTGGACTGCATTGTGTCCCTTCTCTGCACCAAATTCATGTTGATGCCCAGCCCCCAATATGACTGTATTTGGAGATAGAGCTTTTAAAGAGATAATTAAAGTTAAATGTGTTTGTAAGGGTGGGGACCTAATCCAATAGAACTGGTGTCCTTATCAAAAGAGGAATAGACACCAGAGATCTTTTTCTCCATGCACACACACAAAGAGGTCATGTTAGCATATAGCAAATTGGCAGTTGTCTCCAAGCCAAAGAAAGAGGCCTTAGCATGAAACCTACCTTGCAATATTTTGATCTTGAACTTCCCAGCCTCTAGAACTGTGAAAAAAAAAATTCTGTTGTTAAGCCACCGAGTCTGTGGTATTTTTTGTGGCAGCTCTAAGTAGAATAAGACACTAGACAACATAATAGGTATATTAACTCAGATTCAGCATGCCACAGGTACTATATCATTTAGAACTGTGCTTTACTGTGTGTCCTTGATTATAGCCCAGCCTAGTTCTAGTTTGGAGAGGAGGGTTATTTGTTTTTGCAGGGCCCTCTGTGTATCTCTTCTGGTATCTAGTTTCCCTCTATAAATCCATCCTCAGAAAATTCAGCGCTCTCAAGCTCTTGTGTGGCTGCACTAAAGCTTTCCCTAAGGTCCCTCTTCTGAGATGAAATGATACACTCTCTCCCTGTGTGTATTCTCTCTCCCTTACTTCTACTAAGATCCAATTCAGAAAAGAGTATAGACAGATGTACATATTTATATGAAGATATCCATTATCAATAACCATTATTTCTTATATGAAGAACACAAGTACACTATTATTCTTGAGCCAAGGCAGACGGTCTGCAGGAAATAGCCACTGGAAGCAGCCTGGGTCTCAAATCACCAAGGCAGAGTGAACGAATGGTGGAGACTCAGATATGGTGGTCACTTTCATCTGCAAAAGTAGGGCGTGGGGGAAGGGAGGAGTGAAGGGTGAGGGCTCAGCAAAGAAACAATGGCGTCCACCAACTCCCCTGTCCAGGAGAAAGCCTGCTTCTGCCCCTGTCCCAAGCCAGACAACTCAGGTCACAGGCCACCTTGCCAGCCACTACCCGAGTGCTGCAGCTTCGAGCGAGTGATTCCATTGGTGGGTAAGTCCATGTGCAATCCCTTTAAGAGGAACACCTAGAAGTGCAGCCACCCTCAGTCTCGCTCAGTCACAATCTACACTGGTTTTCACAACCAGAAGTTATGGGGGCTTCTCAGCACTGGAACCCTGGGCTGTGGTGGGGCTGTGACCTCTCACTACTTTGGGAGATGGAAGGGACCCCCACAAACAAAATATCCCTCCTCATCTTTAATGGTCACAGGCAGGTGTGGGACCAGCCAGTTCCTTGTCCCTGCCCCTCCTACCAGTCTGGAGGTGGCTTCTTCTGTGCATCCTTATTTGAAAGGTTTCAGTTCAACTTGAATTTAGGCAATCCTCAATAATGGCTGTTTCATAGATTAGTTGTAATTTTAATGTGGTTGTGAGAGACGTTAAGCACAGCATTTACCTATTGTGCCATTGTGGTTATCCCTCCTTTGGGACCATTTTTGTACATAGCTTTCTCATGCCAAGATATTCAGTTAAGAATTTCCTAAGTGTTTCTCTATCGATGTTTACTTGTTTGCTATGCTTCTCACAGTCAGCTGATGATTTTGACCCACAATTCAATGCATTTTTACAATGTTTTTGTCAGTTCTGCTTATTACTAGCTGCCTTGACTTCTCTTCATCATTGATGCATTCTCTCCCCTCAGAAAAACATTTAATCCATTTTTACACTGCCATTTTCTTCATGGCATTATCCCCATAAAGTTGGACTAACATGTCCCTGATTTCATTTCCACTCTTGCCAAGCTTAACAAGAAATTCCATGTTTGTTTGTTGCTCAAATTCAAGCTCAGACATCAACTTATTAGAGCTTATTACAAATGCAGAATCTCAGGCCCTTTTAGGTTGATTTGTATGTGCAACATAGCCTGAGAAGCTCCACTCCTCCGATAGTTAAAATAATTAGTCAGCCATGTATCTATGACCCAGGCAGCACCTCAGTGTGACTCAGCTCCATTATCCTAAAAATGGAAATAATCATTGAAATAATTTTCCACTCTATTCTGCCCTTTTCATTCATCTTGATCCTATAAACTTCATTCTTTTGCCAGATGTTGTCATGTCTTCTGCCTCCTTTCAGGAACAATGAGCCACAAATGAAATCTTCTAACACATCTGCCTGAGTCCCTCTCTATTTTGCAACATGCTCCACATTCTATTTAAAAAGGCTCTCAACCTCTTCCTCTCCTGAGATCTAGGTATGCTGTCCCTTAGATCCCAAATGTTCTGATTACCGATTTCTCTGCCTTTCTGCTTTACTCAGGACTTTTCTCAAATCAACTCCAGCAGAAACTCTTCCCAAGGCAATCTTCATTATTTCAAGTCTTTTCACAATTAGAGTTAAAATTTAAACACATTCATGTGTGCACACATATACCCAATTAAACAAACAAAAACCTATCAAAACCACAAAGAAAAAAAAGGGATATAGAAAAACAGTATCAAGGGAATAATATGTGCTCTACTAACTACAAAGGTCCAGAGGCAGTATGATCTAATAGTTAATGAGTATGGGATACTGGAGCAAGACTATCTGAGTTCAATCCCTGGTACACCTCAGAGTAATCATAAAACAAATAACTAAATCCTAAAAATGTTCTCTCTCCTTAAGAGCAAGAGTATCTTGTGAAATATCTGAGCAATGGAACATTCAAAGATGCAGTTGCTTTTCCTTATCATCATGCTGTGAAAGATGATTCTGCTACAAGAATATGAGAGCATTGCAGCTCCAAGGGTACTAGAGTATTACAGATACAAATGTTAGAGCATAGTGGCTTACATTATGGACCCTGACTACTAAAGTTTGAATCTTAGCTCTGCTATTAATGAGTTGTGTAGCTTTGAACGTCACCTCACTATTAATAATAGTATAGGTAAAAAAGAGATAATACAATGTCTATTTTATAGGACTGTTAAAATGGTTAAATGAGACAGTCTGTGCAAAAGTGTTTAAAATAGTGCTAAACACAATAATGTCAAAAGTGTGAGTTACCATTTTAATATTATGGCCTTTTGAGTACAGGGGATTTTTCTATAAAGTTTTTTATCTCCCACAGCAATCACCAAACCCAATGAAAAAATCTGACCTTATATGCAGTCATTACCTGCAGTAGTCAGTCTGTTCAGTATGGTTCTAGAGTTCCCTGTAATCTTAGAGAAATGAAAAAATTGAGAGAGAAATTCAAACATCTGATAAAATGAGTAAAGATGATGGATAAGTAAATTTATTGTTTCAGTTATCCCGTCAACAAATTCAAATTATTTCCTGGGTGTCTACTAAGAGCCATGTATTGTATCTTCATAGAAATGGCATTATAGCAGCAGAGACAGGCATAAAATAGTAAACCCCAAAATAAACATATAACTTCACACTGTGGTAAGTGCTCTGAAGGGGAAAAAAAACAAAAACCAAAAAACACATGTTCTCTATTACAGAGAATAAGAAGGGGACTTACTTGGGGAATTAGGTTATAGCAACAGAAGCACAATCCAGAAAAGAAACTTTTTCACACTTAATAATAATGCATTTCCCAAGGTGTTTCTAAAGAACCTAAATTCTTTGTGGTCAAATCCCTCTTAGAAGGATTCTTTGAAATTCCTCTTTTTTTTAAAAATTTATTTATTTTTTTTAATTAGCTTCAGGTGTACAACAAAGTGCAATAGTTATACTTTTTACCCCTCAAAGTGACAACCCCCTCCCCAATTCTCCCCCCCACTTCTCCCCCCCCATATCATACTATCTATTACAATTCCTTTGACTCCCTTCCACCGTATAATCTACATCCCATGACTATTTATATATTCAATTACAGTTGTCATACAATATTATACAACATCAATTTCAGGTATACAGTGCAGTGATCAAGCCTCTACTCCATCCATGAAGTGGTCTCCCTAACAAAACATGTGACCATCTGACACCCCACAAAATTTTAACAACATTATATTCCCCGAACTGTCTTTCATATCCCTGTGACAATACTGTAGTTACCTATTCGTTGAAATTCCTCTTGGAGCTTACCAATTCACATTGTCTTATTAAATGTAGGTCCTGGGAGTACCTATACAATAAGGAATGTTGTTTTAATGAAAAAGTTGGTTTGTCTCTTTTGTTCACTCCTTTATTTTCAGAATCTACAGCAGTGCTAACTGTGTCAGGGCAATTTAGTAAATATTTGTTAAATAAAGAATGAATGGTGAATGAATGAATGAGAAAATGAATAAATGAACAAACCATGGAACCATTTTTACATAACACCTATAAAACTTTCTAAAACTAATGTGCTGGGGAATACTTGGGAGGCCACTGAGAAAGCACTGCAACAAAGGGAAAACAAACACTCAGCCATAACCACAATTCATGCACTTCCAGAATTAATTGAGTAGGAGAGAGGCACAAGTGTCATGACTGAGTTTAGGGGAGAGGAGTGAAGCTAAAGGTTTCTTCCTCTTTTTGTTTTAATCTTGTATAGAAATATTATAAAATCCCTGTGCTTGGAACTTAAAAGTTTCTGAATGTACACCCTCTCTCCCTCATCCCCATTTCTCCATCCAGTTTTTATGCTGTTCTGATGTCTTCTTCCAGTCTCATGATTGACTTCGTTTAAACCATCCTTGATGACTGTTTTTAGGTCTTCAGTAATTATTGGGAGGGGTTCAGAAATTTTCTTTCTCACAATTTTCAAATTGCCACATGTTAACTCTGTGTTTCAAGGAGGCTAGACCATATTAGATCCAGGTCCAATCCATCATGAATTGAATTAGTCACCAAGTAAGTCTCTAATCATAAGAGCATAATGTGCTAGCACGATCCTGTTGCTAGATCATTGTGACTCTAAGACCTTCATCCCTCAGCTGTGGAACAAACCACACTCAGAAATTTGTTCAAATTAGTAGTATGGTTCACACTTCTATTCAAAAATCATGGCCCTTCCACAGAGACAGAAAGAAGGTTAATGGTTGCCAGAGGCTGAGTGGAGATGGAAATGGCAAATGACTGCTTAATGGATATAGGTGTCTCCTTTGGGGGTGATGAAAATATTTTGGAACTACATAGAGGTGATGGTTGCATAATATTATAAATGTACTAAATGCAACTAAATGTTATAGTGATGTACTAAATGTTATAGTGATCAATTTTATGTTATGTGACTTTCACCTCAAATACATATATATATATATATATATATATATATATATATATATATATATTCCCTAGAAGACATAAAGAAAAGAATGCTCCATTAAGAGAGAATATAATCCCACATACCCAAAAGTCTTGGGATGCTCTGCACTGTGGTGCTCACCATGCTCCACTTCAGTAACAAGAAGAAAGAAGAAATATTGCTTTTCCTAAGACAAAGAAGGGCTGTGGTCACCAAGCATTTGTCATCAGGACTTTGTTACTCACTTGAGACATACGATGATATCTGTTTAAAACAGCTTCAAGATGTTGGAATTAGATCATAGTGTGAGGGCACTGGTATAGCATAAAGGGAACATACAACATCCAGTATTTTAAAAAATGTTTCTGTGAGTCTGGAACTAAAACATGTATGGATAATATGTATAAGAGAGAAATTGCTAAGGTGGGAATAATACAGCTGTGAGGAAGAAGAAAAAAGGAGAAGTGATTGTTTTTTTAAACACATGTGTTAATCACAGTTCAGATGCATCTCAAGGTAGAAAGCCACAGCTGTGAAAGAGAGGGCAAAGGGAGGACATGATTATTATTTTAAATATATTTATATTAAATCATTACTTAAAATAGGGAACTGGACTAGAAGTTGCAGCTGAGAGGAGGTCAAAGAGAACTTAGTCCCCAACCTTTGAAATGGATGTGTTAAATGGATCTCCAACTAGGTCAAATGAGGCGTCCTCTGCAGCTGGAAGTGGGAGGACAGCTGGAGAATGCTAGTTTGTCTACCTGTCACTTTAAAATATGCTTCTTCTCTCTCATTGTAGGAGCCTCTTGCAAAACAGAGAACTATGAAAATGGGAAAAAAGAACAATCAGCTTCCAAGCTAGACTACTTTGATTTCTCAACCTTAAGAAACTCCATGGAGTTTGTAACACAACGTCAATTATTTTTCCTCCAGAAAAGAAATATCAACTTTCCTGACATTCTTTAGATGTTATGTAAGGAACTTCTTTAGGACAGAGACTTTAAATCCTCCTAAATTAATTTTTGTATCCCAGAACATAACACAATGTCTGGCACATTTATGGATGGATGGATAGAAGAAAGAAGGAAGGAAGGAAGGAAGGAAGGATAGATGGATGGACAGGTGCTCTCAAGAAACCAGTGCCAAATATGAATTGAAAGAGTGACATGGGCAGCACCAAAGCAGAAACTAGATTTTAATTTAAAACTCTACAGTAATCTTGAGAAGATTCATAGACAGAATAAGAGTGAAAGAACATTAAGTTAACTTGGGTACACCTTCTTGGAAAAGTGTAATAGAGTCAAGGGAAAAAGCCAACCAGCCAGAAAAGAAGGTAACTCAGGGTATCACTTGAAAAGAAAACCTCCCCACTATGCCCCTAATTACTACACCTTATGAGAAGACATTAGGTCCACCACATTTCTCATGAAATAATGCTAGCCATCAAAAAAGCAGTGTTTTGATAACCTGGCAGATCTGGCTTCAAATATTGGTTCTGCCACTTGTCGACTGTGTCACTTTGAATAGCTTTATCTTCCTGAATCTCAAGTTTCTCATCATAAAATTGTGACTTTGATAATAATATTCTTGTGATATTATTATGAAAATTAAACCACATAGTATAAGTAGAGTACCTGACATGTTAAGGATATTTTTTAAATGTTAACTTTCTCTCAGTTAGGTATAGTGGTGTGCTGGAGCCAGATTGTACCAGCTTATGAAAGGCAATTGTGTGCATCTTTTCTCAGCTCTGTGTTCAGTATCATCAAGTTAATACTTTGAAATTGGCCATAGTGGAAGTATTTATACCATAGAAATTGGCATAGACAATAATCAGGAATTTTTTCCCCAGAAATCCAGTTGTTAAACATTTGCCAGCATTCTACTGAGTAACATCCTAAATGAAGGTGTGGATGGTAGAGAGAATTCTGGTTTGCAGGTCAGGAAAATTAAGTGCTAATCCAAGTGTTGCAAAGGGCTATTTGTATGATCTTAAATAAT
Organism: Aselliscus stoliczkanus; assembly: GCA_033961575.1. NCBI lineage: Eukaryota > Metazoa > Chordata > Mammalia > Chiroptera > Hipposideridae > Aselliscus > Aselliscus stoliczkanus. The sequence goes on from CM066731.1 coordinate 36,355,909, forward strand.
TCACATTCTGGACGTAAAGTTTCCTCATCTATAAAATGAGAGGGTTGAAATATTGAGTTGTTAGAAAAGTCATGACGAATTTTTTTCTATGTTTTTCTTTGCAAAAATGGATCATGACTTTCCCGACAACCCAATAGATTGGTTCCAGTTTCTGATATTGATGGGTTGCTATTTGGATACCCTTCCTACTAAAAACTAAAAATACTGGATAAAATATATTTTTAAAATATATTCTTAAATACATCAAAAACCTAACAAGAATAAAAGGATTATCAGGGCAAAACTGAAGCAAAACAAGGAACCAGTGTAGTAAGCAGGAAAGAAGTTGTTTTTGCCTTGAAGGCATTTGAAAATTCCAACAAATTTAGATTTTTATTTTGCTGGCCTCAATGAAAGATAAAAATTTAAAAGCCTCAACATACATAATGTGAGGAATTTAATAGGAGAATCTCTCCACAGTAAATTGGAACTTTAAGATAACCCTACTCTCTCATGTTTCTCACAACCTACTTTTCATGTTTCAGGAAATCTGAAATCTTGAACTTGGATAAAGGTTGCCCTAGACTTTAGTTCCTTCATGTGCCTGAGAGAAGCAAATAAATTCTCTCAAGAAGAAAGTGCTTCCATCCTAGGCCTCAAGTTATTCCTTTAAAAAGATCTTTCACGTATAATGAATATATTGTAATCAGAGATAACCAGGTGTTTTAAAAAAAGAAGGCACTATGGGTGTAAACAGCAGAAATGACAACAGAAAACAGACCCACAAAAACTTCAGATACTAGAATTATACCACACTTAAAAGATAAGTTAGAAAATATATACAAAAAGTAAGGAAACTATAAAAAGCATAGCAGTTTTGTTTAAAAAAAAAACCTCAGTATAACCTCTGGAAAGAAAAAAAAAGGGGGGGGGGGTAACCACAATTAAGAAAAAAGATCTTAAGTCATAAAGACAAATCTATCCTGAACATGTGGGGAGTTCTGAGGTTTTGGCCCACAGTGTTTAAATAAAATCTTGAACCAATCTTTAAAAATAGGAAGATTTCATATAAAATTTGAATTTCAAGTTTTTTTCATAAATGGAGATCTGGCAACACTTCACAAAAGCCAGTTCACAAAAGACAACAGTCTGTTAAAACTTTGTAGTTTACCACGGGTTGAGGGGTGTGTGTGTGTGGAGGTGCCATTTATCAGGAGTTGGCAATCTCTACTAAAGGCCATATAATAAATATTTTATGCTTTATGGGCCATATAGTCTTTATCACAAGTATTTAATTCTGACATTATAGCATGAAAATAACCATAGACAATACATAAATAAATGAGGGTTGTTGTGTTATAAAAACAAAATTAACAAAAAAAGACTTAATTTACAAAAACAGAGAGCTGGCTGAATTTGGCCATTGGGCTAGTTTACCAACCTCTGCTATATATATTTTCATTTGTACTACTGTTTTTCTCAGAGAAATATTCCTCCCTATTCATGCTAACTATAAATAGTGGAGAAAAGACATATATACTGAGAGGACCATGTGTTTTTAGAAATATAGGAAAAATCATAAAATTTGCTTTCTCTACTTATTTGCATTACTTCTCTGGCCTCTGTAGGGCTTTGTATCTGTGTCACCAAGTCTAAATGACCTGTACAACTTCGTCCAACTCTATAAATTTATAGTCTGATGATGGTTATCAATATGGCCATAAGTCAGAACTCCTGGGCATTGTGCCCTCCTCATTTCTCTCATCAACTACCACACTTTTTCTAAAGTCATGTGTTTCGATGTTTTAACAGATATATAGTACAATCTATTTGAAAAGGGGCACAGCAGTTCTTCCCTATGTGCAGTAGTGACTGATGAGGATAAAAAATGCTCCTTTTTCCTACTTTTGTTTCCTCTGCTATGATCTAATTTTTACAAGCTTTTTGGAATACTATGTACAAAACAGGGGGGAAAGATAAAGATAAAACCAACTTAAGTTCTTTGAATGTCAGAAATTTAAACTAGTATTAATACTCAAAGACAAAAATAGACTAATTCCATACTTTAAAGCCAGTTTCCAATCTGAAAGGTCACTACAGGCAGGATTTTTATTTAAGTTCAGGTTTTCAAATGGCTTTGCTCTTTTACTTGACTCAGATCATAGTGAAACATTTTCTACTGTCTTTTGAATAAAATCATAGTCTCAATAAAAAAGGATACAGAGAAGAAATAAACCAGACTCTCTCAATGACTCTTTTCTGAGCCCATTCTGCAAGATAATTTCATGTGTACAATCCCTTTATAAGAAAGAACCTCTTATTTTTTTTAGGCTCTTGAAGCCTCTTGGGTAAGATGCAATAAAAATAAACGTCAAAAATAATAGAAAAAAAAATTATCTAATACTTAATTCTTCTCTAGAGTGAACTGGATTATAATATTAACATATTTAATCAATTCTAAGAGGTATTTTAGAAAACATTTTAATATCTCTTTAATTGAGGTGACTCTCACAATTACTATTACCTAGTTGACAGTTGTGATGTAGTTGTCATTGTAGGCATATAAACAAGCTTAATTAATTGTTAATCATGCTGGAATGATTGAACAATGGCAACTTCTCAACAGTTTTGTTAACAAACAATTTAAATACTATTAGAAGAAGGCATATGAACACTAGTTGTTGTCTAACGGTCTTTTGTTGATACCTTATGGTCAGATCAAGGAAGTTTCAACATCTAATTTTGCAAATAAGCATCAATGGCTAAAAGAAAATCCCAGAGACTATTGCAGAACAGTATTGTAAGCAATATTGCATTATCAATGCTTCCAATGGTACAGAGGATATTTCGTGGACAAAAATCATTAACATCATTAACTGTGAGTTAAAAACTTATTTAGGACAGGACTTCCAGCTACAGCAATGTTAAGAGGCTGGCAAATTGTCTCTCCATAAAATGTTTAAACTAGACAAAAGTTGTCAAAAATGGGTATTTAAGATCTCTGGAAATTGACCCAAAATAAACAATATATTGAGATGCATTAATTCATGATAAGCTACTAGAAATTTGAATAAGAACATTGGATATCTGCAGATTTCATGCTCTCTCTTTTAAGGGCAGTGAAACTATTCTGAGTGATACTACAATTTTATGTCGTTGAATGGACACATGTCATTGTACATTTGTCAAAACCTATACAATATACAACACCAAAAGTGAACACTAATGTAAACTATAGACTTTATCTGATCACGATATGTCAACATAACTTGATCAGTATGACAAATGTACTACTGTGATGTGGAATGTGAATAGTGGGGGAGTTTGTGTGTGTTAGGGTTATGGTAAGGGGCATATGAGAATTTTATATTTTCTGCTCATTTTTGCTCTGAATCTAATGGCTCTGAAAAGTAAATTTTATTAATTTAAAAAAGACATTCAGAATATATAAAGAACTCTCATAACTTAATGATAAAAAGACAAACAACACAATTAAAAATGGACAAAATATTTGAATAGATATTTCACCAAAGAAGATATATTATATAAGTAGCTCTTAAGTACACAAAAATACTCAACATCATTGATCACTGAGCTATGCAAAATAAACCCACAATGAGATATCACTACATAACCACCAGAACAGCTGTAATAAAACAGACTAATAATAAAAAGTGTGGTGAAAAGTAGATAAACTGGAACCTTCATACAATGTTGAAGAGAATATAAAATGGTACAGCCATATTGGGAAATTTTGGCAGTTTCCTAAAAATTAAATATATAATTCCTATATGGCAAGCAATTCTATTCCAAAGTAGTATGTACCCACTAAAATAAAAATATATGTTCACAAAAAGCCTTGTAATGCATGTCCATGGCAACATTATTCATAATAAGCCCAAACTGGAAACAATTCAAATTTCTTAAACAAAATGTGACACATTCATACTGTAAAATACTACTCAGAAATGAAATAGAACAAAGCATTGATAGTTGCCACATTATGGATGAACCTCAAAAACATTGTGTTAAGTGAAAGAAACCAGTCACAACATAACCGTATATTGTAGGATTCTATTAATATGAAACTTCCAGAAGAGAGAAATTCATAGAGACAGGAAGTAGATTATTGATTGTCTTAGGTTCAGGGAGCATGGATTTAATGCAAACAGGCATAAAGGAACTTTGTGGGATGATGAAAATATTCTAATACTAGATTGTGGTGATGGTTACACAATGACAGTAATATTTTACACTGCAGAGATGCTGTAAGAATTAAATGGGCTAATACATGTTAAAACATGTCTAGTACTACACCTCAAATCTATGGAGTTGGGCTCAAATAGTAGTTGTTTCTTTTATTCAAGTCCCTCTTTAATGCACCTGTGTCCCTTTTCCTTTACTTCTATTGTATCGCACTTCTCTGACTGTTTTGTCACACCTATGATTGCTTGTTTTCAGTATCTTTTACTGATTATTTTTCCTATTCACTTAGAACTTCTGGGCTTCATTTTCTTATCTATAGGTAGAGTAGATGGAATGAAATTAGCTCAAAATTCTAAGATACTTATATTATAATAAGATTCCCATGCGACTACTTTCTTCTCTTGTTCCTTGCCTTGTTAACACACTCTTAATGCCTGAGCTAGCTTGTTCAGCCTGCTGGCACTCAAAACTATATCTGCCAGCCCAACAGTTTCCTAAAAATCATTGAACTATGCACTTACACTGGGTGAATTTTATGGTATGTAAGGGATATCTCCATAAACCTACATATGAGGTCTGACAATTAAGTTCAAGAACTTGTTGCGATGATGTTGCTAATCTTTTTCTGATATTAGAGGGATTATTCATTACAAAATTGTACCAACTGGACAAACAGTTAACTAACTTTACTATTTGGAAGTGCTGAAAAGGCTGCATGAAAAAATTAGACACCTGAACTTTTCGCCAACAATTCCTGGCTCTTGCATCACAACAGTGCACCAGCTCAGGTGGCACTGTTAATAAGGGAGTTTTTAGCCAGTAAACAAATAACTGTATTGGAACACCCTCCCTACTCAGCTGATCTGGCCTCCAATGACTTCTTTCTTTACCTGAAGATAAAGGAAATATTGAAAGGAAGACACTTTGATGACATTCAGAGTATCAAACATAACCTGACTTTAGCTCAGATGGCCATTCCAGAAAAAGAGTTCCAAAATTGCTTTGAAGGGTGGACTAGGCGCTGGCATCAGTGCATAGCTTCCCAAGGGGAGTACTTCGAAGGTGATCCTACTGATATTCAGCAATGAGGTATGAAGCATTTTTTCTAGGATGAGTTTGCAAACTTAATTGTTGGATCTTGCACAAAAAACTGAAGACCAAGGAGGTAAAGTAATTCCCTAAGATCACAGAGTTAGTTTCTAGAACATCAGAACCAATAATAAGAATTCCCAGCCAATGGACTTGCACTGTGAAAATTCTAGGGTATCACTAATTGAAAAAAAAAAACTGTCAAATGGAGTAACTTTAAATATTTTGGGAGAAAATGTGAGGTATAAATTGGTGATAAGTGAATGGAAACATGAATAGATGAGCTGACATATATTTAGAAACTTGACATTAATAAATTCTAGTCACTTACATTCAAACATAAATTTTATTATAAAATCTTTATGTTCTGAAATAATTACTCTCTTATTCAAAGTTGTTCGTTCTTGCAGCATGCACAGGAATCCGATTTACCAACTTTCATTGCAAGCTCTTTCTCATCGCAGGTCACTGTTTCCCTACATGCTGTGCCTTCCTCAGGCTGCTGCTGTGCAAATAGTAGTGCCTCAATAAACATGTTGGCCCTGAACAGCTTCCTATGAGGTATACTCCACTATATATTCCATTCAGCTGTTTACTCTTACTCTTCACAGTTTACTGGAATCAGTAGATCAACCAACTTAACCGAACACACCATCTTCACTTTACTCACTCTTTCTGACTCCAGGGAGATCTCAAGATTTGTCAACAAAATAAGAATCTCAACATAATATACACAAAAAGAAGCCTGTAAGATGTTTTGAATTTGTTTTTTAATCTTCATAAAGGCAATAAAAGTGCCCTAGAAACTTGGAAACGAATTTTTCTCTACATATTTTTAAAACTCAGGGTAGATGAATGGAAACCTATGTGTTTTTTTTTGTCTTTTGGTGTTTGTTTTTTTGTTTTTCCTTTAAGCTGTGGTATACAGCTTGGACATATGAAATGAGAAAGAATTTTTTTCTTAAAAACCAAGACTCCTCTCTTCTGACTACATTCAAGAAAAATAATGGAGCCCCCTGGTGGTCTAATTACTATCCTCACCATTAAGTTCGCTAACAAACTTCTTAGCCATCTAACAGCAAAAACTTGCATTTCATATTCAGAAGTTTTGCAACTCTTAATCTTTACAGGGCCTTTTATTAAAATGAGCACAGGTTTTTACTTTATATAGCTCTTTGTGACAGATGTGTGTTTTCCTGGCAAGGGGCTTGAAGCTAATAAATATTTATTGAAATCCATGGAATAGCACTTCCTAAGTTATTTCAAAGTAAAATGAGAGGTTAGAAGTGAGTTCCAGAATCACTCTGATAATTAGAGTATCGTTATGATGGTCCCTGATCCCCTTAAATATGAAATGGCTTCAAGTATCAAAACCTTTTGCAACTATCCTGGTTTATTTTTGAGATTTTACTGTATCTACACCTAACATTTCAATCTCTTCATTGGTAGATCAAACTCTTCTTTTGTACAACACCATGTAACATGTAGCTTATAAGATACAGTAGGCTTCTTGAGATTAATGGTGCTATCACTCTCATTTTTTAAAAAAGAGATTCGTTATAAAGAACTGGCTCATGCAATTATAGAAGCAGGTAAGTCTCAAGATCTGCAGTGTGAACTTGCGAGCTGCAGATTCAGGAGAGCTGATGGTTTAGTTTCAGTCTGAGTCTGAAGGACTGGGGATGAGAAGAGCAAATGGTATAGTTGCTATCTGACAGTTGGCAGGTTTGAGACCGAGGAAGAGCACATGTTTCAGTTGGAGTTTGAATGGGGGAAGGAGGAAACAATGTCCCAGGTTAAAGGCCAACAGGCAGGAAGAATTCTCTCTTACTCTGGGGAGGGTCAGCCTTTTTGTTCTATCCAGGCCTTCAAGTATTTGGATGAGGCCCACACTCAACTGGGAACACATTCCGCTTTACTCAGTCTACCAATGTAAATGTCAATCTCATTCAAAAACATCCGCACAAAAACACCCAGAAATAATGTTTGACCAAATATTTTAGCATCTGGTGGTCCAGTCAAGTTGACACATAAAATTAACTGCCACACAGCCAGAGAGAAAAAACATGCATTATTGCATACAAAGGAATAAAGATAAGAATTACAGTAGATTTCTTATCAGAAACCATGCAAGCGGAAGACAACCGACTAACATCTCCAAAGTGCTGAAGATACTACCAACCCAGAATTCTATACGCAGTAAAAATGGCTTTCAGAAATGAAGGTGCAGGTCACATAAATTTATACATGGTATAAAATTGCATAGAACGAGAGAGAGAAAGAGAGAATGATTCTATCACTTTTATAAGATGCCTTCTAAGTTCTAGGAATCAACCTACATCTTTTGAAGCATAAATCCAGTTGGCATCAGTAATTGATCAGAAACAGGAAAAGCTACCTTTTGGTTCCCGCATTTTCCCTCCTCACTACAGAAAAACAAGAAAACACTAAAACATCATTATCAGCCAAGGTCCAACTACCTGGTAGAAACAAGGAATAAAGAAAGGCAACAGAGGGGTAATAGATTGGGGGAAGAGGGTTATCACTTTGTTAGGAGTGTAAATGTCTAACTATTGCATTGCTTTGTACATCTGAAACTAATTTTTAAAAAGGTAACAATTAACTAATTTGATTCTGAAATTTTTTATTTTTTAATCATCCAGGCTCAGTTTGAAATATGTTGAGTCATCCAGTACTAGTTAAGGTGTATTACTTTGTGACACAACAGATGTGCTTGAAAGGCTTTGCTGGAAAACTATTTGGTGAGATAAAAGGTCAGAAGTAGAATAGACATGCATTTTATATAGCTAACTACATAAGCAAACTTTACACAACTACTTGGGTTATTTTCTTAAAGCTCACACTGGATAGTGCTGAGAGTCTTATTTTATTTTCAGAAAATTGAAAGTCTCCTTTCCTCTTCAGATTCAGTCACACAAGTTGTATCGGTTCTTAAAGAAAGCCATACCTCAAGACCTCACAAAGAGGTATCTATTACCAGGAGCTCTACACAAATGTTCTTTTAATTAGCTACATTTATCTTTAATCCTTGTTTTGACAGAAACTCTAACATAAACATACATTACCAATACATAAAACTCAGCTCAAAGTATGGTTAATTTTTATATTTGACAGAGCCAGTTGGAAAAAATAACTTTGACCTTTCCCCGTCTTTGTGTGATGTCACTACGACCTACTCTCAGAACCTAAAACAGAAACAGTGGCATCTGCAGCTAAAGTACAATAATGATTCTTAAACTGCTCCTTAAAAGTGGCAATAAAAACCCTAATAAGACCTCTGGGCCTTATGTCAAAGCAGCTGCAAAATCAAGTTAAATAATTTCTGCAAGGACTATAGTAATTATAAAACTGATTAAAGTTTACCTACACTTCATTCCTAGAGGGTTTTCACCAAGAACTTAGAAACCAGATGGTTCAAGACTATACATGATGGATATATTCCATAAAGCATGTCCGTTGTTGTGGAAAAAACAGAAATAACATTATCTTTACTGTCTATTCCTTCACAAAACCACGCATTTAAGAATTGCTGCCAATTTAAGCAAAATTCAAAAGAATACTTAGATACCAGGTTAAAAATTGGTGCCTCTACCCAATTTTAATACTAAAGCCTGACTGTTGAATTCACTAAAATGTCTTTATGAATCAATTTACTTTTTACAGGGGTGTTTAAAGAGAACCTTAAAATTTTGGGAATTTTAATATTCCAGAGAGAATCAAAAGGTCTGAAGATCCCAAGAAACCTTCCTGGAAGAGAGAGTGGTTAGAGAAAGAAACATCCTCCTCTCATGCCCCTGTGAACAAGTCAGTTCTGCTTCTCTGGAGAGCTAACTCCTCCCACCACACCTGAGCTTATTCCTACCCTCTTGCTAAGGAAGAGTCTTACCACATGTATTCTCCTCTTCACTGCCTTCAACCTCAATCATAATAACAATAATAATCAAACATTGCTTGAGCATTTACTATATGCCTGACATGCATCATGCAATTTCACCCTCACTACTACTCCATTATTGTTATGATCCCTATTTTATAAATGAGGGAACTGTGGCTTAGTGTAGTGCTTCTCAAAATGTAATGTATTTATGAATTATCCAGAGATATTTTCAAAATACAAGGCCTGGGGCAAGAACCACAATTTTGCATTTCTAACAAGCTCCATGTTATGCAGATAGATGATAGTTCATAGTCCACACTTTGAGTAGCAATGACTTTGATGGTTAAGAAACATGCTCCCAAACACTCAGCTATTAAGAAAGAACCATGGTCATAATTTCCTGACTCTAGAATTTCATCTCTTAGTCACTTTGCTCTCTTATCTCCCAATTCCATAATACACACCACAGCAGCCTCTACTTAAAAGTAAACAACAGCAACAAAAAAAAATTTAAGTTCTTAACAGCCCTGACTAGTACTACCCAATTCTTTCCCCTCAACCACACTTTTCAAACAAGTAGTTTATACTTTCTCTGGGTTTCCCATGCTATCCATTTGGTTAGCACTCTGAAATCTCTCTTGCAAATCTATGACTTCTCTGGATAGTCTGTCTCTTTCTATCATTGATTGCTCTGTGAAAAATAAACCTGATCTTACTTGTGCCAAACTACATACATGCCTTTTTGGCAGTACAATGTATATTGAGACAGAAATTGGATTCTTACACATGTAAATACATGTAAAATAGGTAAGAAACTGCAGATAAGCTACTATGTAAGTAGGGAAATTAACCAAAACATAGTTTAGAAAATAGAAGATAAAATCAAGAGAAAAGTTAGCTCAAGCGGACTTTTGTCAATAGGGAGACCTGACTAGGCCTAGGGACCTTGGGCAGAAGGGACATGACTCTTTTGAAATTCAGGAGGTGGAAGATGGAACATTTCAGGTCTGGTCTGGAGATCTAAGAAGAGAAACCAGACTGATCTGGTAAGGTACGAGTTAGTAAACAAATTTTTCAAGAATTAGACCAGCGTAATCTGTAACCAATGCAACCTTCTCCTCCAATTAAACTAAGCAGCCCTCTGTGATATCACTGTGTAACTAGGATTTCTTCATCTATATTTAGAGTTTACATCTTGAGAATTTTCAACCAATGGTAAAATATTCTGGGCTGGGTCAGGCATACAGACCACATCAGGATCTGCCGATGGTGGTTAATTTTCGGGAGTTCCAGAAACACCTCCTAAACTAATCCTTGCCCTTCCAGATGTCTCTCCCACATGCTCGCTTACACTAAATATTTTCTACAATTCAACAAGACAAATGAGATCAAATCACAGCTCTACAACTCACAAACTACATGATCTTGGGCAAGGTACTCAGTCTCTCTTAGCTTCAGTATCACCAACTGTCAAATGAGTATAACATCTTACTGTACATTGCAGGGATGCTGTAAGAATTAAATGGGCTAATACATGTAAAAACATATCTAATACCACACGTCAAATCTCGGAGTTGAGCTCAAGTAGTAGTTTCTTTTATTCAAGTCTCTCTTTAATGCATCTGTGCCCCTTTTCCTTTGCTTCTCCTATTTTGGACATTTCTGACTGTTTTGTCAAACCTCTGATGGCTTGTTTTTCCTATTCGCTTAGAACTTCTGAGCTTCATTTTCTTATCTATAGGTAGAGCAGACTAAATCAAATTATCTCAAAATTCTAATACACTTATACTTAGATTCCTATGCAACTACTTTCCTCTCTTACGCCTTGCCTAGTTCACGTACTTTTAGCACCTGAGCAAGCCTGTTCATCCTAGTGGCACCCAAAGCTATGTCTGCAAGCCCAACATATTAATTCTAGCCCCAATTTCAAATTTCCTAAAGGAAACCTGAAAGAAAACCCAAATTTTGTCCTAAATAGCTCCTTTTTCAAAGTCTCCATTTTAGCGCAACCATTTTCTGAGTAGACCCTCATCTTCAAACCTTGCAGCCATATTGGTTCTCTTTTCAAATTCATTTGCTATCGTAGTCAGTTGCCTCATCCTGTGAATTTTTCCTTCACAGAATCCCTCATATGTGACTCTCCCTCTCCATGTTGACTGCCACCATGAGGACCAAGATCCTCATTTCCACAGGCTCCACTCTTACCTCTCTGACTCCATTCCTTCTTCACGCGAAGAACTGAACATCATTGCCAAGCTACTCTGCATCTTTCCTCATGCCCAATTCCTCATTTCCTTCCTTGTCATCTATCAAAGTTCTGCTGCCTCAGTATTCTGATGGTTTGTATCAGCATACTTTTTTCTTACACAAGAAGACTAATAGAATAATAGTTTTCTGCAGTCATCATACTTGTTGGTTTTTAGCCTAACTGAGCTACAAATAGCAACCACAAAGAGATCACCATTTTTTTTTTGAGAGACTACTATGGCTATGTGCTTTATTAACATTATTTCTAATCTAGACTTGCTAGATGATGCTCTGTAAATGCTTCTAGAAAAAATAAAAAGTAGAGGCCTTTATTTTTAATACATTTAGAAAATACTGTGTAATATACTCTAATAGGTTGTAGCTATTGTCTTTGGGTGACTGGGGTAAGCTATCAGCATCAGAACCCATTTCTTATGTTCTTGTGCATCCTGGTGAGAGTAGAGGCCACTTCCCACTATTTATATCAGTCAAAATGAGTTTCTGTTGCTTGCAACTAAGAGCCACTCTTCTTTAATATTCCCTTTCAAAATAATCAAGACAACTTACGTGAACACAAGATCTTGGAGGTACCATGGTGAAAATATTTATTTAACTGTGCTTATTTTAGTGTTCTCTAATTTTATTGACCATGAAATTTCTTTTTCTTCTTCCTTTATTTTTTTTTGCATTCCATTCTTTCTAGTTTGCCATATAGCAGCATTGAAAAATTGTTATCCCCAATTTTACGAATGTGGAATGAAAGGCTCAGAGGGTTTAAGTCAGTTGTCAAAGGTCACAAAGCTACTATATGCCAGATCCAGGATTCAAAACCTTATTTAACTCCAAAGCTACTTCATGTATGTATGCCTGTATTAAATGCCTGTATTATAATAATTAAAATTATAAATGAAATGATATATTTCTAAATATTTAGAATGTCATGATTTTTAGAAGTTCATTACAATTATTTGATGTTCTCATGTGCTTATCAATCACAGGATTTCCCAATATGATAGCACTATCAGAAAGAATGATGGGTGGCAGGGAGAACTTTCTAGGGTGATTATCACATACTCTGTTAAAAGAAAGACAATTACAGGGGTAATATTTTAATGTTAAACAATGTGGGTGTGGTTCTATGCCCTTATACACTCCTCCCATTTAAGTGGCAGTAAGGTCTTTTTTTTTTTTTTTTTTTGAGGGCAGTGTCACCGGCCCTCACATATGGGACCCGAACCGGGGCCGCTGGCTTCCCACACCAGCGCTTAACCACCCTGTGGAAAAGGCCCAGGTCTTTTTCTTTTTTTTTAATTTATTTTTTTATTATTATTAATAGTTACAGATGTACAAAACTATGCAATATTTATCTTTTTCACCCCTTACAAAGTGACTGCTCCCTCCTCCCTCCCTTGCCCCTCCATCCCCGATATCACACATATCTATTACAATTCCATTGACTACATCCCCACACTATATTCCACATCCCATGACTATATATGTGTTAAATTATAGTCAACATCTAATATTATTCAGCGGCAGTGGGGAAAAGGCAACCCTGCTGCACTGTTTGTGGGATTGCAGATTGGTGCAGCCGCTATGGAAGGCAGTAAGGTCTTTCAATATGCACTTTCCTTAGAGAAGATATTATAGAGAGAGAATTACACATCACACTCTTTGTTTTTTTTTAGTTCTGAAATCAATTTTGTAAATCCAGGCCAGAAACAACAGTTTTGAAAGCCATAGTTTTTAGTCACAAGAGTCAGGCAATTAAAAGAAAACTTTTTTTTTTGCAATTCAAAAGGTTGATTTCAGTATCAAGGGCCAACTCCTGGGGAACCTAGAATTTACAATTTATACCATGATTGCAGGGTGATGTAGTGCCATCTACTCACCCAAAAAGAGTAGAGGGTCTTTTCACCTAGTGAAAGACAAGAAAGAGTGCGGCTACACCACCACCCTGAATTGGACCCCAAGAGCAGTATAATAATAATAGAAGCTTGTCAGAAGTCTGTGGGGTCCTAGAGCAAAATAGACCATTTCCTGTCTGCTTCCCAGAGCATAAGCTAGAAAACTACAAGCCACAGAGAGAACCTCTGTATCTCACATGGTCCCTAAACAGAAAAGAAGCCATAACTGAAAGGAATGGTTTCTAGGAAAACAGACTACCAAGAAGCCTCACGGAATCCTGAACATTCAATAGTGCTGCGGGAAAAATCTGTAGCCCCACCCTCTCACCCCCTACCCAAGCATTCATTCACTCAAGTGGCTGGAAGGGCTGATAGACTGGAAATAGACCAGAAGAGGACTCCTGGTTAGTAAAAGAAGAGCACACAGTAAGGAGAAAACAGAGTGAGATGGGTCAACACTGGGTACCATGTAGGAGCTGCTGACACCAGCAAAGTCATGCAGAATTACACAGTACTGCCCAGGCCTGACTGGATGATTACATCTGAAACAGGCCAAAGAGGACAGGAGATGATCAGGGACATGCCAACCTCCCCGCACCACCCCCTGTGTGTTTCATATCTGATATATACCTCCTCCAAACCAAGAGGAAGAGAAAAATCCAGAGAGGGGAGAATCCTGATTTGGTTAATTACCACCCACTCCCCGCTAAGTGGTTAAGTGTTACACTAGAAGTTAGTGAATTTTCTAGAACCGGCAAGATTAAATTTTTTACTACCAAGTCAAGATGGGTTTTTCAATCTCACGTGAGTATAGTTATGGATAGGTAAATTCATTATCTTTGTGTGTGAGTGTGTGTGTGTGTGTGTGTGTGTTATACCTGAGTTTGTGACTGTGTAGAATTCATACTCAATTCACAAGTCTTAAGGAAATATGAATTTCCTGTTGGTGTGGTATGATTGTTAAGGCATCATTTTTTATTATTCAAATTACTATGATCCTCCCCAATAATAGTGTTATGAGTCATTAAGTTGAAAGGAAGGAGACATGATAGAACAGGAGGACATCAGCTCTTGACAGTGGCTACGAAGCACGAGAAGGCCTCATTGGTGACCACTTTGCCTATGAGGCCAAGAGCATTGTTGACAGGCAGCTTATGGGCCACCTGAAACAGATTTGTGAGCCACTCATGGCTCATGAGGGAACAGGTGGAGGGACCACGAGTGTGGGGGAGGAAGCAATAAAAATGCATGAGTGTAGAAGAGAGTTGGAACAGCAAAAGAGATGAAATAAACTACAGTTTCATTGAAAAGGAAAAACTGTAAGTACCAAGTAATAGACTCTGTGGATTCATAGGGGACTCTTCAAAGATATGAAAGTAAAAAGAACTATTTTTTTTAATTAAATAGAAAAAGGAAAGGAAACTAACTGAGAAAATAGTGCAACAGGGCTTTCAGCAAAAGGGTTGAGGATCATTTGAAATAAATTAATGCTTTTCAAATTCTTTAGAGAAATGAAGACTTCCATAAATTAAAGTGAGATAAAAACAAAAGACATAAAATGGGTAGGGAAATAAACAAACCAACAGTTCTTGTAAGAGAGAGTGTCCTGTGTTAAATAATTTTCCAAAGAGAACACAATCATTAGTGTAGCAGAAAGAGCCTAAGAGATGATTATTATGTCAGATGTACTAAATTGTTTGTTCAAGTAGCCTTATTATTTAAAAAAAAAATTGAATAGTCAACAAACATTAAAATATTCCATGGGTCCAAATACTGTGAATTTATTTTAATATAAAATAGTACTTTTTATAAATTAAAGCTAACTCATGACCAATTTTTCTAGCCTATTATTCTCTCCATTGTAGAGACATGAGATAGACAATAGTTAAATACCATAATCAAGGCACAAGTGAGGCAGTAATAGACAGAGGCTTATCTCTCAGTTTCTCTTTTAAACAAGAAGTTCTATATGAAGACAATGTGGTATTGTGATATTGACCCTGTGAGAGACATATAGAATAACAAAACAAAATAGAGAGCCCAGAAATAGATCCACACATATATTGACTCTTGGATTAAAACAGGTGCCACTTTAGATCGGAGCAAAGGACAGTCTTTTCAAGATGATGTTTGAATAATTGAGTATCCAAATTGTTTCTTTAAAAAATTATATTGATGGCTATTTCACATTATACACAAAAATCAACTTCAAATTTGTTAAACATTTGAATGTAAAATGAAAGAAACCATAAGCTTTTAGAAAATAATATAGGAGAATGTCATCCTGCCATGAACTATATGAGGTGTGACAATTAAGTTTGTGAACTTGTTGCTAACAATGTTGCTAACTTTTTTTTGGTATCAGAGGGATTATTCATTATGAATTTGTACAAACTGGACAAACATTTAACCAAATTTACTATTTGGAAGTGCTGAAAGGCTGCGTGAAAAAAATTAGACTACCTAAACTATTCACCAATTCATAGCTCTTGCACCACAACAATGCACCAGCTCACATGGCACTGTCTGTGAGGAAGTTTTTAGCAAATAAACAAATAACTGTATTGGAACACCCTCCCTACTCACCTTATCTGGACCCAATGACTTCTTTCTTTACCTGCAGGTAAAGAAAATATTGAAAAGAAGACATTTTGATGATATTCAGGACGTCAAGGGTAATACGATGACAGCTCTGACAGCCATTCCAGGAAGAATACAAAATTACTTTGAAGGGTGAACTAGGTGCTGGCATCAGTGCATAGCTTCCCAAGGGGAGTACTTCAAAGTTGACCATAGTGATATTCAGCAAAGAGGTATGTAGCACTTTTTCTAGGATGAGTTCTTGAACTTAATTGTTAGACCTTGTAAGGCAGAGACAGTGCTTTAGGTTCATTAAACCTAGAGTCTTTTTCATTGTGGGAAATCTAAAAGCACATTTCCTGGCTTCATTTATATTCCCTAGGGATAGCATAACTGGCATCTGGCCATTGGAATGTAGGCAGAAGTGAGTGAATTACAGTACTTCCAGGCTTGACTTCTATAAAACTTCCCATATGATCTTCCTTCCTCTCTCATTCTGTCTCTTGTCCCTCATCTTTTAACCAAATGCAGAGGATATGGCAGAGGACTCCAAGGTCCTAGGAGGTGATGGGACTACTGGTTGGAAGGAATATCTGAATAACTGCATGGCACAGAGCCCTTTCACCCTCCTAACACACTATAATTTTAATATCCCATACAAATCAATAAGAAAAAATGTATTACTCCCCCCAAAACAGACAGTTACTAGAAGATATCCAAATAGTAAATATTCAGATAAAAAGGCATGAAATCTCATTAGTAATCAATGATATACAAAATAAAAACATGTTTTATATTTACCAGATGGGCAAAAATTTAAAAGTCTAATAATATCAAATACTGACAAAAATGCAGAGCAAGGGGAACTCATATATTTCTGGTTGAAATATACATTGGTATAACCAGTTTGCAAAACAGTTTGTCGTTACCTAGTATAAGGGAAGATATCAATATTCAATGATCCAACAAAAGTAAGTATATATATCCAAAAGGAACTCATGTACATGTACACATGGATATATACCGAAAAATATGCATCTGAAAGCAACACAAATTTTATTCTTTAATAATAGAGTGGATAAATAGATTTTGGAAATGATCTGCAACTACATGCAAAAATGTTAAGTCTCACAAACATAATATTGAATGAAAGAAGCAAGCCACAAAAAAAATGTATTTGGTATTGACCTATATAAGTCAATTTCAAATATAAGCAAAACTAAATTATACTGTTCAAGTATGCATAAATAATAAAGAAAAGAAAAGTAACCATAACAAAAAAAAATGAGGACAATGGTTACTTCAAGAAGTGACTGGTGGTTACCCAGATGTTTGTTCTATAATGAATTAAATTTTATCTAGCAACCAAGCTAAAATTATGAAAACTCTGGGGAAATAAAAAAATAGAAATTACCACATTATGAAACATAGAAATTCAAAACAGAGATAAAAGAGACATTATTGAAAATTAAAATATTGTAATGTCTTAAATGTCATTCAGTAGTAGAGAGATGATTTTTTTTAATTAACAATAAATTAAAAGCTACCTTTTGGGTTCAGTCTTAAATAACAATAATGTCTCTTTGGTCTAAAGTCAAAATTACAACACTTACAAGTATCTTTTAGAGGCAAAGTACACACCCATAAATCAAGTCAAAGGACAAACAATTCCTGTGGCGGAGGAGATATTTAAGTTGAGCCCTGAAGACTCAACTTTTCAGGCTGAGGGGACAGAAAATGGGAAGGTCCAGAGGTGCAAAAGAACTGAAAGTAAACCAGCTTGGCAGAAATAGAACGGCAGTATTTACTGAAGGAAGGTTGCCTGAAGATCAAGGGAGGGAGAAAAGAGATTCCAGAAACTTGGGTTTTGCTAAAATTTTACTGGGTTAATTTCTACTCTTTTCATCAACTCTGATAACTGCCACCACCATCACCCCAAATCCACATACACACACAGAAGAGTTTTGAGATAAATAGGAGGTCTGCATTTAGAGGGGAAAGGTGTAATTCCATAGGGATTGTCCATCTATAATTGCTGTTTCTATAACTCTTATAAGTAGTAAACCAGTATTGAAAGGAAGGAAGGAGTTGGAACTAGCTAGGGGAAATAACAGATCCTTTCCCTTGACTCTGAGTTTAATGCTGAACACCTAGACAAACTATCAGTAGGGCTCAGTTCAGAGATACAAATCCTAGGACAACTGAGACAGGACATGGGTTTCATCAGAACTTAAGCTTTCCCTTTCTCTCTTCAATGTCTGTAGACTATCAAATAAAATGCATAGCAATCAAGGCAGTGCTTTTCTAAATGGGAGCAGACAGATTTTCAAGATGTGTTCTACTTAACACTTTATTGCAAGAAAATGCCTAATTCTTTATACTTTTCTGAGTTAATAAATTTTATTCTTCTTTACAGGAAGAATAATAGCATTGAAGTAAATATACATACCATGTTTAAAAAGTACACTGTTTCCCCACTTCATTTTCATATGTAATACACGTATTATTTCAGATAGACATTTAAAAGGTAAAGATATATACCTGGTACTTTAAAATAAATTATACATTTTCTGTTGCCAGAGCACACAGATGGTCCATTTACCACTCCAGGGGACATGCCACTGTTTTTGAAGCAGTAAACATTTCTTTTTCTCACTTCTTTTTAAAACTTCCTATTCTGTTTCATAATATTCACTAATACTATGAAATTCTCCAGACATTTGGGAAGACATTAAAAAGTGGAGGAAATTTCTGTTCTACATAGAATCTAATATTTGTTTTTAAACTAACAGGTGTGTTGAAAAGGGAGGCACAGAGATTTACATTTCTTCAGTAACATGGCCTTTGGTTCAAAGGTAGGCATGGCAATGTCAAAACATTTCGATTTGTCACTTGCACGTATGAGGAACTCAAGGCCTGTTGGTTAGTTGATTGATTAGTTCATCTTGCTTTCTTTGGGCCCAAGATTTCTATGGAAATTAGGAAGAGATAAAGAATACCAGAGACTCAGATAGTAGGGGACACAATCATCCCACAAGCAGTGTTAAATGTCAAATTTGGTAAAAACTCATTACAAAGAAGTAGTTTAAGATGCCCCTTCAGAATCCCAGATATTTTTTCAAGTTGATTATATGAAATACTTAACAATTCTTCATTTGGAATTTATATAAGATATAAAGTCTAGGTGTAGATAGCATTCATGAGCAGACTTGAGTCAATAACACTACTAAACAACACAATTCTAACTTCATAGATAGTGTAGATGCCTGACCACTGCATTGTACACCTGAAGCTGAAGTAGAATAATATTGAATGTCAACCATAATTAAATATATACATAATATACAATATATAAAATATATATTATATATATAGTCACAGGATGTATAGTCAATAGTATTGTAACAGATATATATATATATATGATGTCATAGGGGTAGTAGACTTGAGGGGTGTAAATGTCTAATCATTATGTTGTTTTGCACACCTGAAAATAATATAATTTTTTTAAAAAAAGAAAAAAATCACAATTCCAAAAGAAGATTATAGAAATAGCAGGAAGATATTCATGCTTTTGAAAACAACATTTAATAAATATCTATTTAGCAACAATTATTTTCAGTCATGGTCTGGTTACTGAAGATAACCACACTGAATAAGGCACACATAATACTTGCTCTCATAAAGCAAGAAGCAGATAATGTAAAAAGTATGAAGAGAGTTCCAAAAAAGGATTAGAGAGGATGAAATTGCACCAGGACAAGGTAATGCAGCTAGCACAACTTTTCTTGTTTTCAATATCATTTTGTTTCATAAATTAATAGCAAGAATTACAATTGTAAATTTGTTATTAAAGGAATTGAGATTGCATAAGTGGTTGGGGCTAAAGAAAATGGGATAAAATTATTAATTAGGCATTTTGTCAGAATGGAAATTAGGATTTTCCTTACTAATCCTCTGCTGTAATCCTTCAATCTCTCATGACAGTTGTTGCTAAAACAGAAAAGAAAGAAAGGACTGAAAAAAGATGGACAAATAAATGGTTAGTTGCTTGAATTGGTTGGTTGTTTGATCTTGTCAAGGTAGGGTGAACTATACTGATGGTATGAAAACTCTTTTAAGTATTTAGGTAACCATTAAAAATAATTCTGTCATCCTAGTTCAGTATATGTTCCACACTGGAGGGAAATTTAATGATTCCCTAAATCTCATCAGACAATCTTTTGCCAATAGAGATAATTAATCCTTTATGTTATTCAATACTTATACAAAGGCTTTAGTACACGTATGTTTCCTTCTTATTCCTCTGTTGTCCCTTTACATATATTGTCCTTTTACTAATATTTTGCTTACCCAGGCATATTACCTTTTACAGAAGTGCTTCACTTTGTGAATTGTCCAGCAGCCAAAAAAGAGGAGATACAACAACAAAAACCCACAATGAAAATCAACCAAAATAACTGATTGTAACAAATTTCTAATAGTCCTGTAGCAAAACAAAACAAAATAAAATAAAACAAAAACTGTACTTTTTATATTCAACAAATTCTCATCTTTGTGGCAATTCAGCAGTTATTCAAAGGCCAAAATAGATGAAAACTCCAAATTACCATCTAATTCAGTTTAAAGGCATGCTCTTTAACCGCAGATGGAGCATCTCCCTTCCCACTTTCTCTTCCTTTGGCCCATGCATCCTGCCCAGACAAGGGTGAGTTCAATCCACCACTGACCCTGAGTACACAAAGGAGTGAAAAGGTATGAAATATTTACAATTAGAAAATATTTGCTTTAGTGCAAATTGAGAGGCTTAGTAGAGTCACAGATTTAAGGGAAGAAGTTGTCCTTTCTCAGCAGAGCCTTTGAATTTTCTCAGAATTATCCTTTCTGATCAATGAGAAAGCCCATCACTTGATCATGACATATAAAAAAGTCCTAAAAGGTAAAGCCTAGCTGCTTTGTGCAATATGATAGTCACTAACCACATGTGACTATTAAAATCAATTTAAATTAAATAAAATTTAAAATTTAGTTACACAGTCGCACTAGCCCCATTTCAAATGTTCAGCAACCTTATGTGAGTAGAGTCAGTCTTAGGCAGCACAGATCATTTTCCATTATCTCAGAACATTCCATTGAACAGCACTGTGCAGCCTTCCTAGGAGATTCTGCTCCTTACTTGGAGGAGAGAAAAATGAGACTTCAACAAATCCTATAGGATTAAAAAATAATTTGTTCGCTTCTCTGTAATTCTTGCAAGCTTTCAATACCCATCCTCAAACTGGAAACTATTATGTTAATGTTCTGTCTTCCTCTCTTCCTCTTTCATTTTTGAATTTATCTACTTGTACTACTGAATCTTACTTCCTTAAGCTTTGCACCTCAAATGCTTTTGCACTTTCCCTGGGTCAGACTCAGACCTGCCTCCCAGCATTACCTATGCTTTCTACCACATCAGTCTGGATCTTGTTATATTTTCTTATCATAACAATACATTTTTTCATTTGGAAAGGTTTTTCCCATGGAACCCAGTACATTCTATCCAGAGGAAGAGGAAGAAAGCAGGCACTTAGAATAATAAAATTTATTAAACCATTCAATATCAAACATTTTGCAGAGTTCTCTCCCCTCCCTCAGCCAGATCTACCCCCAATAATAAGTAAATACTTAGTCATAATATCTCAGCCTAATAAGAGATAAATTCATGATTACATGAAAGTCAAATTTTTCCCTTAAGTTTTTTGACCTGAGATGAAGGAAATGTTACAACTAAATTTCAGATTGTGTTCTTTTGGGCAAGGGTTTCTCTTATCCAAATATACCTTTTGAAGCCGGTAGAAAGGACTTGCTGATAAATGTTTCAACAGCATGCTTTATTAAAACAAGTTATTTCTGTTGTTTACTATGTGAGTAGACTCTGATGAAAAGCAGATCTTCACCAGAGCATTTTTGTGCAAATTCCTTACCTTTCTGTTTACAAAAGAAAGTGAAGACCTTTCAGGGCTATTTGTCACCGTGCCCTAGTAGCCAACAATGCACATTGCCAACTGCTAAAGGTTTCACTTCCTAATTAACTTACCTAGAAGCATAAGAACTGTCTAAAAATACAAAGCTTTCCCATCTAACCTTCCCTCATTCCACTCAGCTCAGTCCCAGTCGGATGATGCGTGTGTTAAACAAAAAGTCCTCAAGTGGGGTCGGAACCATCCTGCACACAGAGACAGTAATCTGAGAAGGTTTTCTGGAGGACAAATTAGTTATCTACTTCATTTAAAACCTTTTTAAAGGATTACAACATTAAGTCAGTCCTGCTCCAAACCCAGGCATGAATGTTGAAGTTATTCTCAAACATACTTATTTCTTTCATTCCCAAGGTGAGATTCATTTTCATTTAATCACTAACAATATTTCCCAGCCTTTGGTTGAGGGATTCCAGATCACACATGCACACAATATCTCAACATATTAGTAATGGTGAACTTTAAATAGAATCATTATTATTAGAAGTAGAATTTTCTTTTAAATTATTGTTTGATTTAGGCGCTTGTAACAAAATCCACACCACTAAAAAATTAAATATAATAACTATTAAAGTATTCTACAGTTATTATGCTACTGTCCATTTTGAGTGAAGGAAATATTTTTGGCAAAATTTTTGGATATATTTATAAAAAATGCAATACTGTGGCATGTTAGATATTTTCTCATATATGCATGAATTATTTTATCCATTTGATAGGAAAAGGAAAAAAGGAATAGGAAAATTAAGTTATCGACCTCAAATTGTACAATCTGTCAACCATGAAACCAAGAGCACTCCTCATTTACAATGAGACATGTGTTTTAAAGGAAATCTCTTATCTCAACCACGTTAGTATACTCTACCCATCATAGAGAAAAAAACAGAATAATTTATCAGGCATCAAGTATTTATTTATTTTACAATACCCCAAAGTCTTTGTAATACATTTATAATAACTGTAAGTCGAGAAAGAAGAGTAACTATCACACACCTGGCATTCCTGAATGCATGATTCCAACTTCCTTTCTGGTAAAACCACTTATTTCCATAAGTCTCACTTTTCCAGAAAACATTAAGTTCAATCATGTAGAACTCTGCTTTTTCTTTAGATCATATTCAGGCAACATTATTGAGCAGATATCTCAGGATACATTTCCAGTTCTATAATATCCCCAACTTAATTGGGCTGCCCAAATCACCAGGCAGTACATAATTATCTGCTTTCCTCTACTAAAAATCACTTTGTATAGGAGATAAAAATATTCATTTAGCCACACAGATCTTTCCAGTAGCCTATAATACCTATCAGAGAAAAGTAAAAAGTCAGAGGACACTGAGTTTGACAGAAGAAGGCAGCTGGAAGACTGAAGATAATGCAGTGTGGATTCAAGTAGGGAGTTATTGTCAGTGTGTCTTAGTGCCAGCTGGTCACAGGGAAAAGCCTAACTGAAATCCAGCAGAGCTTATATCCATCCTATGACTGAAATGCAGGCAAAGAATGCTCATGTTGGTGAAAACTCCTGGAGACCAGTGGCTGGATTCACACACAAAGTCGTTTCTGGGACAGGTCTTCATTGGCAGTTACTTACCTGTTGACTTGGAAATGTAAAGGCAAAAGTAAAGTTAGTTTTCTCAGAAAACCCAGGAGGAGATTCAGATCTTGAAGTCATGTATACATGGTTTCCTTCCTTAAAGAATATTTTGAAAGACTGGTTAGGTCTAACTGCTGCCTGGTTGCTGTCCTAAACATAGCAACCATTTGTACAATAGAAGAAGCAGTGATGCTAATAATTCATAATCCTTGTAGAGGCAATCTGGTCACTTGCCAGGTCAGCTTAAGTTGACTGTGACCAGGGGGTAACAAAGGACTTTCAAGGACTGTCAAGAATAAACCAGCCTTGCTGTAAGAAAGAATCTGAACAATTATTTATCTAAATATTCTCATAGAGAATAGTTACACTGCTTGCTTACTTGAAGCCTTGCCTGGCCAAATATTTAAGAAAACATCAAATCCCTCCTGAGCTACATTTGCCTATACACATTGCCAAGATGTAAAGATATAACTATGTGTAAAATTGTTGTGAAGATCCTTTAACTAACCAAGAAGCAAAAGGAAAAAAAAGATGAAAGAATTTAGAATCATGTGGCTAATTATAGAATGGTCAAAATGAAGTTTGCTTTCCAACATCAACTAAATGTAAACTCTATCTTCCCAGGCTGTAAGCTTCCCACTTGGATGTTATTTTTGGCTGATCTTAAGCAGGTGTGGGAAGTAATTAAGAGATAGTAAAGCTCACCTATATAAAGCTTCAGTGCAAGAGGGGAAGGGAAGTAGCAAAAAAGAGATGCCTCTTTATGGTTATGGAAGATGTAATGGAACTAGATATAACAGATACCAGGCACAGACTAGGTTGATAACAGGAACAGGTTGTGAGGGCATAAGTATAGTGAAGTATGGTGGGCTGACCAGTGGGCCCACAATGGATAAGCACAGGAAGAGTCCTTGAGAACACTTAGAAGAAGGCAGGAATCCCAAATGCAAAGGTGAGGTTGGATTTAAAGCCCATGGGTGATCTAGAAGGAACAGAACATGGAACGAATCAGGCACCAGGTAATTTTACCTGAATGGTGTGGTCTTGTGTCAGTGAGGTTTTATGAACCCAAATCAAGATCCACAGCTCTTGCCATGGGGAACAAACTAATATCTGACTATCCGTTTAGCTAATTAGAAACAATGTTTTCATTTACCAAGTGGGAGATAGAAAAATTATAGAATCAAAATAGTGGTTTCTGAGGTCAAGCAAAAATTTCATGTGCTAGTACACACTGTTAAAGTTCATAACATCTTTTTTGTTCCCCAAAACAATGAAGACATACATCATTAGCTCACATAAATTAATGTCAACATCTACACTTACTCAGAAACAAGAAGTTACATTATAATCATTATACAGTAGAAGAAACACAAGAGTGTCAAAAGATGTGCTTTTAGAATTTCTCAAGGTATGGATATTTGCCTTTTGCTAGAATTTATAAATTATATTTATAAAAAGCACTCCAAATTTCAATGGTGATTCTGAGATGTTGAAGAGAAACAATAGTAGGTTCTATGCATGTGAACAGAATAGTGTTGATGGACAGAAAAATGTGGGGAGAACAAAAAGTAGACAGAATATAATAATGGCGTCTATGGTCAAAAACGGGGAGAAAATGTTAACATATCACTAATCACTGCTATTTCAGATATTCTGCTAAAAGTCACTGTGTAACAATTTTGTTTTAAGAAATCACAAATTATAATAACCCTCACTAAAAATTTATCCATTTTAGTATTCCACACATTCCTGTAACATTGATCACACTTTATTATATTTGTATGCCTTATGTCTTTCTTCTTTGCTAGGTACTATGCTCTATGAGGGCAGGGTCCTTGTTAGTTTTGTTCACCAATGTATTTCTGGCCTCTGGCACTTTTCCTGATACTAAATGCTAAATAAATATTTTCAAAATGTGGGGGAAGGAGAGGAGAAAGAAGGAAGGAAGGAAGGAAGGAAGGAAGGAAGGAAGGAAGGAAGGAAGGAAGGAAGGAAGGAAGGAAGTTAGTTAGTTGAAGGAATGACATGTCATTTTAAGTAATAATCAAAGTACTTGATGTCTAAATAGTATAATTTGATCTAAGTAGAGTTATCTTAAAATAGTTCAACAAAGCTTCAACAACTTATGCCCCAGGGTTATGGTCATGCACACAGAAACACAGCTGAGGCAGTGGAATGTAGAATGCATTGTAAAACTTGTGAAAAATATGAGTTTATGGGGGATATCAACTTACCATGTATAAGATTTGGATTTTAAGCACTAAGATAAATCAATCAATTGAATGAATTAACTGAAATGAGATTCAATAAAGATAAATACAGACTATTTTGATATTCACTCATAGTGCAGTACCTTATATTTCTGGAGAGTTCTTGTAAAAGAGTAAATCCATATTAAATATAGCCCATCTAGGGTAGTATGGTGTTAGGAGGCAATCATTTGATTCAAAGATCTTGGAAGTTTATTCCTAATAATCACATAAACCAACTGGTTGTAATTTCTTCACCTTTGAAATGAAACTAATGAATCAGATTATTTCTGAAACCATTTTGAGTTATAAATGTCTTTGACTTTAAGACTAAATTTCATATTTTAGTGAGAGTGCTGGTAAAACAGCAACAATAAATAATATGCCCTATTAATATACAGAGACATTTATGGTACTACTTCTCTATGGCTATTAAAGGAAGTTATAAAGTTCAGGATTTAAAACTTAACAAAACAGTTAAACAAAGATTTTAACAACTTATTTAGCTCTCGGTTTTACATAAATATCACTTTAGTTTTTTTTTCTTTATATAATTTAAGTAATTGCATTTGTCTGCTTGAAAAAAAACCTACCCAATTAAAACAGAAATCTTAGGCTTGGAAAATTGAATGATTTATCTTAGGTGTAACCTCAGAAAGCAAAACCTCTTAGGCAAGATGGTCCCATGAATACAGGCAGTTCTCCTTGATTACCAAAGTACTGTTAAATGCCTGGCAATGTGCTAACACAGAATTATACATTATCTTATTTGATTCTCACCACAATCCTTTAGAGTAGAGAGTCTTATTCTCATTTTAAAGATAAGAAAATTGATATTTAGAGAGCTTGCATAACTTGACTATGGTTATACAGCCAATAAATGGTGGAACTGGGCTTTGAATCTAGGTCTAAACCTGTGCTCTTAACTAGTAAATTAAGCTGCCTCCATGCTCTTTCATATGTTCCAGGTTAATGAAGAGTAAAGAAAAAAGCCAAAGTAATGAGATCCAAATTGTCCTTTATCATCTGTTATGGATTGAATGTTTGTGTCCCCCCAAATTGAAACCTAATACCCAATGTGATGGTATTAATAAGTGGGGCCTTTGGGGTAGTTAGGTCATGAAGGTCAAGCCCTCATGAATGGTACTGGTACCCTTATAAAAGAGACCCAGAGAGTTCCCTTGTTCCATGCCCCATGTGAGGACACAGTAAGACAGCCATCTATGAATCAGGAAGTGGTACCTCACCAAACATCAAATCTGCCAACACCTTGATCTGAGACTTCCAGCCTCCAGAACTATAAAAATAAATTGGTATTTAACATGGATGGATTTTGAGGGCATTATGCTAAATGAAATAAGTCAGTCAGGCAAGGACAAAAGCCAGATGATTTCACTCATATGTGGAATATAAAATAAAAAAGTAATAAATGAACTAAGAAAACAAACAAACTCATAGATATTGACAACAGAATGGTTGTTATCAGAGGGGACGTGTGGAGGAAGGGTGAATTAGGTTAAAGGGGCATTAATATAGTAACAGAAAGAAACTAGACTTTTGGTGGTGAGCACACAATTGAGTATACAGAGTTTAAATTATAATGTTGTACACCTGAAATTTATATAATGTTATTAACCAATGTTACCTTAATAAATTTAATTTTCTAAATTCCATACAAAAAAAAATTGTTAAGACAGCCAATGTATGACATTTGTTACAGCAACCTAAATGGACTAAGATAATTGAAACACTAATAGGCATTATTAATAGCTCTAAGTAACATGTATTTATGGAGAGTAGATATAAGGACCCACAAAGCCAGTCAATTCTCCCTTCATATAGAGGTCCATAATCACTTTTTGGAATATTACCAGGTTGCCACAGTAGAGGGATATAGGGCTCTATTAAATGTTCTGTCCTGGAAGTGGTACATAAGACTTCCACTCACAATTTATTGGTCAGAATTGGTCACATGACCCCATAACCACAAAAAGCCAGGAATTCAATCCTATCATGGAAGAGGAAAAAACAAATATTTGGGAAATCACATTAATATCTACCAAAATAATGATAGCACCAAGTCATGTAAACTGTAATCTAATTGTAAAAAGTGCTGTGGGAGCATAAAGAAGGATATTGGAGGTACAGAGAGTTTCCATAAAAGAGGTGACAATAAGGTTGGCCCTTAAAATACAGGAAAGATTCACTTTGTAAAGAAAAATGGGAAAAGCATATTCCAGGGTAGAGAAGGAAACTACAATACAGAGATGTCTAGTGTGGAGGCACTCCACATGTTCAGGAAAACAAGGAAGTACCTGATCATGATACAGCAGAAATGTTTAAATTTTATTATGCTTAGGGATCATCTGAGAAGCTTAGAACTCCATCCCCAGATACACTGATTCTACAGATTTTGAGCAGGGCTTAGGTACATCCATCCCTACAATCCACACCTCTCTGAGATTCTAATGCAGGTGGTACACAGTGTAAGATATACTAAAATAGAAAATATGAGAAGTGACCAATGAGGGTCTAAAAAGGAAGAGTTTGATTCACAGCCTGAAGGGCTCAGTTTTCCTAGCTAAAGAATTGTCCTTATAGTTTTGATAAGGGAAATAAATGGTAGCTTTAACCAGAGGAGCTTTTCAGAGATGCTGGTAGCAGTATGAATGACACATTGGAATAAGAAAAGACTGAAATGAGGACAACTGCCTTACGAAGCTACTGCATTAACCTAGTGTACAGTTAGTGAAGACCTGGACTATAGATGATAATTTGAAACTTTATATATGTTATTTTAAAAGTCAAGGGTGGTCAAGATTTTAGAGTAGTAAACACTGAATCCTCTCACAACCACATCAAAATTATGACTACACTACAGAACAACCATCACAGAGAATCACATTAAGTCTAGCCAAACAGAAGTCCTATAACTAAGGATATACAGAAGAAGCCACATCAAGACTTTTAGGAGGCACAGAGATGTGGAACAGGCTAGTCCTCTTACACACATGCTGTGATTAAAAATTGAGATGGTATCTTAACTGCAGAGGTCGTCCCTCAGGAAACAGGGGTCCCACCCACATACCAGACTACTCAAACTAGGATTCCAGTGCCAGGAAGAGAAGTCTCCACAACTTTTGGCTGCGGAAACCAGCAGAGATTATGCCTGAGTGAGATGGAGGGCAACTGGAGTCCCAGGGATTCCTCTTAAAGGGTCTGGACACAAACTTTCTCACTTGACAAACTCACTCTCTCTGAGCTCCAGCATTGGGGCAGCAGCTCAAAAGGCAACAGGGACATACAGGGAGGAACTGAATTATTTGACTTCAGGGCAAGGGCTGGAGGGGCAGCTTTTTCCCAGACAGAAGGGCTGGTACAAGACATTGTTTCCTTGTTAAGCCCTCCTACGTCCCAGTATGCACACACAGGCAGCCGCCATATATGAGTCTCCATCAGCCTGGCTAACAACACTTGCTCTGTCCTGGTGATTCCCTAAGACCCCTCCCCACCCAACTTGTGAGCCTACCCAAGCTGCTTCCAGTGGCTTTTCCATACAAACGACCTATCTTGGCTCTTGCTTTTAACTTTCCTAAAATCTCTCAAAGGCTTACAAACCTGAAACAAGCAGCATCTGGCCTCAGCACACCCTGTACATCTTGCTAAGTAGCCCCAAGCCCTGCACTAGTGGCAACCTGCCTCAGTTCACGGCTTAGACTCTCCCAGGCACCTTCAAGTCCAGCACAGGTGGAAGACATCTGCAGATTGCTTTGTGCCTCATGCCAAATGGCCTCAGGCAGGGCACAGTCTGCTGCTGAATTTGACCTGTAGCAGGGCTCCTCCAAGCAGGCCCCAGGGCCAGCATGACTGGTGGCCAACTTCGGACCACACCAGAGAGCCACCAGGAAACCTCCACAAGTAACACACGCTAAGGGCAGACTAGGCAGGCACAAGAGCCCAGCTAATGTGAATCCTGCTCTTTAGGGTCAGCCCATGTATGACAGCTCCTCCCCTGTAGTTACAACCAGTCCTCACATCAATCATCCCAAAAGACAATCCCCCCAACTGATGTGCAAACAGCAACCAAGGCTTAACTATAACAGGAGGATGAATACAAGCCACACAAGGTACACACCTGCAGCACCTGATTCAGGTGACCAGGGAGACGGTGCCACTGGGCACCACAGGACAATAACTACATAAGGCCACCCTACAAAGCCTGGGAGACATAGCAACTCTACCTAATACATAGAAACAAACACAGAAAGGCAGCCAAAATGATAGACAAATAAATATGCCCTAAATGAAAGAACAGAAAAAGAACTAAACAAAATGGAGACAAGCAATCTACCAGATGCAGAGCTCAAAACATTGTTTACAAGGATGCTCAGTGATCTTAAAAAGAACTACAAGAAAGAGACAGAAAACATAAATATGGAGAAAAAAACACATAAAAAAATAACCAGTTGGAAATAAAAATATAATAACTGAAATAAAGAATACATTAGAAGGAATCAACAGTAGATTACATGAAGCAAAGATTCAAATCAGTGATTTGGAAGATAAGGTAGCAGAAAACACCCAGTCAAAATAGCAGAAAGAAAAAATATCCCCCAAAAACTGAGAATAGTTTAAGAGGCCTCTGGGAAAACATCAAGTATACCAACAATTGCATCATAGGGGTACCAGAAGTAGAAGAGAGAGCACAATGAATTGAAAAGCTATTTTTAAAAAATGACAGAAAACTTTCCTAACCTGACAAAGGAAATAGACATACAAGCTCAGAAAACACAGAGAAAGCCAAACAAGATGAACTTACAGAGGTCCACACCAAGACACATCATAATTAAAATGCCAAAGGTTAAAGACAGAGAGAGAACCCTAAAAGCAGCAAAAGAAAGGCAGTTGGTTACCTACAAGGAAGCTTCCATAGACTGTCAGCTGATTTCTCAAGAAAAATTGCAGGCCCAAAGGGATTGGCAGAAAATATTCAAAGAGATGAAAAGTAAGGACCTACAACCAAGATTACTCTACCCAGCAAATCTGTCACTTACAATTGAATGAGAGATAAAGAGCTTCCCAGATAATAAAAAGCTAAAGGAATTTATAACCACCAAACTAGTATTACAAGAAATGTTTAAGAAGGAAAAGAAAAAAAAATGAATAATAAAAATGGTAGTAAGTACGTATCTATCAACAATTACTTTCAATGTAAATAGATTAAATGCTCCAATCAGAAGATACATGGTAGCTGAATGGATAAGAAAACAAAACTCTTACGTATGCTTCCTACGAGATTCACTTTAGATCAAAAGACACACGCAGACTGAAAGTAAAGGGATAAAAAAAGATATTTCATGAAAATAGAAATGGGAAAAATATAAAAGCTGAAGTAGCAATATTTAAACCAGAAAAAAATAGACTTTAAAACAAAGGCTATAATGAATATCAGAGTACATATATCTTCACAGATAAATGTTTCAGATTCGTTGGGTAGATACCCCGGAGAGGAATTGCTGGGTCATATAGTAATTCGAGTCTTAATTTTTTGAGGAGCCTCCACACTGACTTCCATAGGGGCTGCACCAATCTATCTTCCCACCTACAATATAGAGGGTTCCTTTTTCTCCACAACCTCTTCAACACTTGTTATTTGTCTTATTGATGATAGCCATTCTAAGAGGTGTGAGGTGATATCTAATCATGGTTTTGATTTACATTTCCCTAGTAGCTAGTGAATTTGAGCATTTTTTCATATATCTGTTGGCCATTTGTATGTCTTCTTGGGAGACGTTTCTGTTCATGACCTCTGCCCATTTTTTAATTGGATTATTTGTCTTTTGTTGTTGAGTTGTATCAGTTCCTTATATATTTTGGATATTAGCCCATTATCAGAGGTGTTGTTTACAAATATGTTCTCCCATTTGTTTGTCTGCCTCTTTGTTTTGTTGATGGTTTCTTTTGCTGTGCAGAACCTTTTTAGTTTGATATAGTCTCATACATTATTTATGGTGGCCAAGACATGGAAACAACCAAAGTATCCTTCAACAGATGATTGGATAAAGAGCATGTGGTATATATACACAAAGGAATACTACTCTGCCATAAGAAAAGATGAAATAGTGCTATTTATGACAACATGGATGAATCTTGAGATTATTATGCTAAGTGAAATAAGTCAGACAGAAAAAGTCAAGAACCATATATGACTTCACTTATACATGGGATATAAAACTGAAAGCAACAAGGAACAAGACAAACAAACAAAGAAACAAAAACTCATAGACACAGACAGTTTAGTGTTTACCAGAAGGTAAGGGAGGAGGGGGATGGTAGAAGACGGTAAAGGGGATCAAATATATGGTGATGGAAGGAGAGCTGTCTATAGATGGTGAGCACACTATGTGATATATAGATGATGTATTCTAAAATTGTACACTTAAGACCTATGTAATTTACTAATCATTGTCACCACAATAAGTTTAATTATTAAAAATGACTATAACAAGTGACAAAGAAGGACCCATTAATCCCACTTCTGGGTATTTATCTAAAGAAACCCAAAACATTACTTGAAACGGACATGTGCACTTATGTTCAGTGCAGCATTATTTGCAATAGCCAAGATATGGAGTCAACCTGGGTGTCCATCAATGGATGAATGGATGAAGAAGAGGTGGTACATATATACAGTGGAATATTACTCTGCCATAAAAAAGGATGAAATCTGCAACAACATGGATGGACCTAGAGGGTATTGTGCTGAGTGGAGTAAGTCAGAGCAAGAAAGACAAATGCCATGTTATCTCACTTATATGTGGAATCTAAAGAACAGAATAAACAAATAAACAAAACAGAAACAGACTCAGAAATATAAAATACATTTTAATGGTTGCCACATGGGAGCGTTGTTGGGAAGATGCATGAAAAAGGGTAAAGGATGAAGAAATACAAATTAATAGTGTCAAAATCATAATGGGATGTAAAGTACAGCATCAGGAACACAGTCAATAATATTGTAATAATTATGTATTGTGTCAGATGGGTACTAGATTTATCGGGGTGATCACTTTGTAAATCATATAAATATGTAATCACTCACTATGTTGTACACATGAAACTAATATGATATTGTATGCCAACTGTAATTGAAAAATTTTAAAATGTATTTAATAAAGAGTTAATTCTCAGAAAAGGAAACCTGAATGGCCAATAGCATATAACAAAATTATCAATCTCATTGGTATATGGGAAATGCAATTTAAATCCATAACGAAACACCATTTCACATCCATTAATTTGGCAAGGATAATGTAGGCTGGCAATATGAAGAGTTAACATAGAGTCACTGAAACACATACACATGGTGGGGTAGAAAATGAACTCAGCATACCTACTTTGGAGTGCAATTTGGTAATATCTAGTGAGATTGACTATGTGCATACCCTATACACAGCAATTCCACATATAAATCCTAAAGAAAGTTTCTCACATTTTCTCAATTTATGCATGATAATATTCATTGCAGGATTATTTGAATAGCAAAATGGGAACATCCTAAACGTCTATGAACAAAAGTATGCATAAATATGTAGAGGTAATCTATAATCATGGAAAAAACTCAAAACATAATGTTGAACAGAAAGCACCTCACAGGAGGTGTATACATTATGATAACAGCTACATAAAGTTGAAGGACTGGTTAAACCACACCATATTGTTTAGTAATACCTATAACTGGAGTGCCAAAAAATGTATACACATGTCTTGTATTAATCTTTTGTTATTGGTATACATTGAGTATTACAATTTTAATGCAGTTTTTCCTTTGTTAAAATGTGTATACAATTTTTTTGGCATCCTCTCTATATGTAGTAAAAGAATAAGGATGTGCATGGAAATGATACATAAGAAATTCAGGATAGAACTGGTAGTTACCTCTGGGGAGCAGGTGAGGTTATAAAGAAGAGAATGTCATTAGGAAAGGTACACAGGAGGCTTCAACAGTATCCATAATGTTTCTTAAGTTGGATGATGTTAACATGGATGTATTTTATATTATTCTCCATATGACATTTATATGTCTGATGTTTCATTTTAAAAATAAGTAGATATTGGGTCGGCTGAGTGACACGGTGGTTAAGCGCTGGCTTGGGAAGCCAGCAGCCCGGGTTCAGGCCCCACATACGAGGGTCAGTGACACTGCCCTCATAAAATAAATAAATAAATAAGTAGATATTTAAGAGTCTTGCTATGAAAGAGAAAAGAGGTGATGGCGCTGGAAGAAAAATAATAAGACTTTAACTCCTGTGATACTTATCTATGGGTTGTCTTGCTCCAGCTTCCCTGGCCCAGAGAACTAGTTATGTACCACTAAAGACAAACAGTAGTACAAAGATTCCATGCTTAAATAAGTTTCAAGAGTGATGGGTTAAACAAAGTTAAATATGTACAGTTCTTTTCTGTAAAACTTCTCAGAGTATTTGAAATGCTATGTGTACTGTAACCTCTGAGCAGGAAATAAAGTAAGCAGAGTTTCTCCCACTTGAGTTATCCTGGCACCATTTCTTCATGCAGCATGTCAGTTTCCATGACATATATTTTGGGAAATGTGCCACTAAAGTTTTATTTTCCTGTTGTCTGCCTTTATCCCCATGTCTCAGCCTACTCGCAGATTCTACTCCCTTATCAATATCTACCTGTGTCCTTGTCATTTCATTCCTACCTCTCTGCACAACTCCCCCGTGTCTTTGTTTCCGTTTCATGGCATCGTAAAATGAACACTCAATTTGAAATCCTGACTCTAGTATTTCTTAGCTGAGGGACCCTTCTCTGTGCCTTGGGTTCTGTCTACAAGATGGAGAAAAAAATCAAATCCCTTACCTCAAAGGACAGTTGTGAATACAGTCATGTGCTCATAGATGACAGTCATAGACAAAGATTCAGTCTATGATGGACTACATTTACAGTGGTGGTCCTATAAGAGTATAATGCAGTTGAACAATTCCTATCATTTAGTGACATAACCATGGCAACATCATAGCACCGCTAAATTACTCACATGTTTGTGGTGATGCTGGCATAAAGAAACCTACCATGCTACCAGTTGTATAAAAGTATAGCACATACGATTATGTACAGTCCATAATATTTGATAATGACAATAAAAGACAATATTTTTTCTTAAAAAAAAGCACCATGCATGCACACCTGGGTTGGATTTTCCAACCATTCCCTTACCCTGCTTTACTATGTTTGTAGCATTTGTTACTGCTTGACAGTATATTATTTTTATTTTTTGATGTACTTATTTATCTATCTAATACCACTTGGTTGTACAGAACTAACATTATATTTTACTAATTGATTTTTATTGCCTATTATCTTCATTTGAATATAAGCTACAAGAGATCCAGGACTTTTTTACACTGCCTTATTCCCAGAACCTAGCACAGTGGTGGGCACAGTGGAGGCCCTTGAAAAGGACCTGTTAAATGACTGAATAGCTCATTGAGTTATGTGAGGAGAAAATGAGATGGTGATATACATGAGACACTGAGCAGAATGCCTGCTACTGGGGTCATAATACAGTCAGGGCTCAGTAAAGAGCAGCTCTCATCTGTATTTTTATGGTTGCTGGATTGGGGAGACTGGGGGGCTGGATGAAGGGGAACAGGATTAAGAGGTACAAATTGGTAGTTACAAAATAATCATGGCCATTTAGAACATAGCATGGGGAATATATCAGTAGTATTGTAATAACTATGTGTGGGGTCATATGGATACTGGATATATCAGGGTGATCAGTTATACAAATGCCTAATCACTGTGTTGTACACCTGAAGCTAATATAATATTGTATGCCAACTGTCACTGAAAAATTAAAAACTATCTTTAAAAAATCAATAGCAACAACAATTATTTAGAACTTAGACCAACAAAAGACTTTTTATCAGAGATAAGTATTTTAGCACTGCCATTGTTTAGGATTGCTAATGTATGGTAATGATAAAAGACTGACTTTTCATCAGTTTTATTATTTTTAAAATAATTTTCTCCAGACAATGCATGCCCTTGTTGCCTATACCTTGGAGTAGACCACTCCATCACCCTACCTTTGGGGTGCCACTGGTGGAGAACCAGATTGCAGTTCAAGGAGCTTTGACAAATACATACATCCATGAAACCACAACCACAATCAAAATATGAAACATTTTCAGCAGCCCAAATTGTTTTCTGTGACCCTTTCTCAAACTCCACCCCTGGCCTTAGCAACCACTGGTTTACTTTCTGTCCCTATAAATTTGATTTGTCTTGTCTAGAGTTTCATATGAATGGAATCATACAATATGTATTCTTTTGTATCTGGCTTCTTTTGCTCAGTATACTGCTCTTGAGATTCATCCATGTTGTTGCATAAATCAGTGGCTCATCCATTTTAATCCTGAACAGTATTCCATTGCATAGATGCACCACAATTGTTTATCTGTTCACCTGTTGATGAATATTTGGGTTGTTTCCAGTTTGAGGCTATTATGAATAAAGCTAGTTTAAACAAATTTTTGTGTAGACATGAGTTTTCCTTTTGGGAGGTGAAAACCTAGTGCTGCTAAAATTGCTATGTCATATGGTAAGCATATGTTTAACTTTACAAGAAACTTCCAAACTGTTTGCCAAAGTGGTGCCATTCTATATTCCCACCAGCAATATCTGAGAGTTCTAGTTACTTCACATCTTTGCCAACAGTTGGTATTGTTAGAATTTCACTTCTCCTTGTGAAGAGAACATCTAAGATCTACTTTATTAGGCATTAAAGCAACATAGCTATTATCTTCTTTTTTGTGGTTTTTGTAAAATTTTTATTAAATTTATTTGCGTGACATTTATTAGTAAAGTTATATAAGTTTCAAGTACATAATTCTACAGGAACTTTCAAATATACAATACAGTATTATAAGCTATAGTCACCATGCTGTCCATTACATCCCCATGACTTATTTGTTATATAGCTAGAAGTTTTGTACCTTTCAATCCCCTTCACCCACCACCAACCTCCCACCTCTGGTAACCACCAATCTGTTCTCTGTGTCTATGGGCTTTTTTTTTTTTTTAAGATTTCACATATAAATGAGATCATATGGTATTTATCTTTCTCTGTCTGACTTATTTCACTTAGTATAATGCCCTCAAGTGCAATGAATATTGTGGAAAATGGCAAGATTTCATTGCTTTTTATGACCAAATAATATTTCACGTTATATACTCGTATATTTACATATACATATATTATACATGTACAGTGGCATTAAGTGATATTAAGGCCATTTCCAAATCTTGGTTATTATAAATAATACTACAGCAAACATTAGAGTGAATATATCTTTTCAAATTAGTGTTTTCATTTTCTTCAGATAAATACTCAGAAATGGAATTGCATATTTTAGCTCTATTTTTAATTTTTGAGGAACCGTCAAAATGTTTTCCATAGTGGCTGTACGAATTTACATTCCCACCAACAGTGTACAAGCATTCCCTTTTTTCCACGTGCTCACTAACACCTGCTTTTTCTCATCTTTTTGATAACAGCCACTTTAACAGGTATAAGGTGACATCTCATTGTGATTTTGATTTGCATTTCTCTGATGATACTGATGTTGAGTATCTTTTCATACCCTTGCTGTCTATCTGTTTGTCCTCTTGGAAAAAATGCCTATTCAGATCCTCTGCCCATATTTTATTTGGATTTTTTTTTTTTTTGCTATTGAGATATGTATGTTCTTTATGTGTTTAAGGATATATACACCTTATATGATTTGCAAATATTTTCTCCTGTTCAGTAGATTGCCTTTTCATTTTTTTGATGGCTTCTTTTGCTGTGCTGGAGCTTGTTTTTAGTTTGATGAGTCCCATTTGTTTATTTTTGTTTTTGTTGTCTTTGCCTTTGCTGTCAAATACAAAAAATCATCACCAAGACTGATGTCAAGGAGATTACCCCCTATGTTTTTTCTAGGAGTTTTATGGTTCGAGGTATTACATTCAAGTTTTAATCCATTTTGAGTTAATTTTTGTGTGTAATATATGATAGTGGTCTAGTTTCATTATTTTGCATATGTCTACCCAGTTTTCCCAAAACCATTTAAAGAGGCTTTCCTTTCCCCAGTGTATATTCTTGGCTCCTTTGCCACAAATTAATTGATGATATATATGTGTGGATTTATTTATGTATTCTCTATTCTGTTCCATTGATCTATGTGTCTATTTTTATGACAATACCATACTGTTTGGATTACTATAGATTTGTAATGTAGTTTGAAATCAAGGAGCATGAAAACTCCCACTTTGCTATTCTTTCTCAAGATTGCTTTAGCTAACCATGGTGGTCTTTTTATGGTTCCATACAAATTTTAGAATTTTTTTTTCTATTTCTTTGAAAAATGCCATTTGAATTGTGAGGGATTGCATTGAATCTATAAATTGCTTTGCATAAACTTTAAAATTTTAGCCATATAATACTATCTCATTATTGACACTTTCCTTTGTCTGTAAGTTTTCATTAAGTTACTGACTTGTACTAGATCATCCCAATTCTTTTTTTAACACTATCAGATCCCAAATATGGCTAATGGAAGAATTCAATCTGTGACCATTTATAAGGATGACACATATCTTCAATAGTAATAGGTAGAATCAGGGTTTTAATGATGAGAGAAATATAAAATTGTCTACATTACTTCATAGTTAACTGTACATTTTACTTAGTACTTATCCAAAGAAAAGTGTCTAGTCCTGAAGTTTTGCAATACTTTCTTTACCTACATCATATATAAATACCTTATATAAAGCATTTTTTCTCTATAGGGCTTATTTCTTTCCAGATAAGTTTCTTTTTTAATTTTAACTAAGACTAACAGACAAAAGAAATTTCAGAGAAAGATGGAGACACACCATATAATTGTTTTAGATTAGGGAAAGGTTTCCTAAGAAAAACCAAAACCCAGCTCCTCCAGAGTGAGGCAAAAAACAAAGCTGCAGTTATACAA
Organism: Aselliscus stoliczkanus; assembly: GCA_033961575.1. Classification (NCBI taxonomy): domain Eukaryota; kingdom Metazoa; phylum Chordata; class Mammalia; order Chiroptera; family Hipposideridae; genus Aselliscus; species Aselliscus stoliczkanus. The sequence continues at coordinate 36,394,718 of CM066731.1, forward strand.
CTGAAAGTTGGCTAAGGAAATTTTATTTAATTTGGCAACTAACAACATTTTTTAATTATAGTGAAGCTATTGTTATTGAAGAATTACATCTTCAGTTGAAGATAATGGTTTTGTTCCTGTGGGAAAACACATCCATGCATACACAAACACATATTCCAATATACTCTCAGCTGATATCACTAAGGTCTAAGTATGGGTTTGCACAATCTTGCATTTAAACATCTGATGAGAGGGGTAAAAATTATTGACATTGACTAAAACAATAAGCATAAGCTAATTGAGATATCATTTAATGGGTAATGGAAATAAGCAATAGGAATACTCATTTTATTTTACAGCACAAATATGATAACTCTTTTCTTCTTCTTTGAATATATACCTTTCTCCATATATAATCTTAGAAATTTAAAGCTGATCGTGAGGTGGCAGTAATTTTAAAGATTATCTAGTCCAACAACCTCATTTTTCAAGTTGAAGATATTGAGGCCTATAGCAGGTAAGTGACTTGTCCCAAGTTTCTTTTGTAGTTAGTGGCAGAATTGGATCTAGAGCCTAGGTCTCCACTGCTTAACTGACCATATAATCCTTTGTCTTCTAGTAACTGAAAGATAGAATTAGAGCATAAAGATTTTTAAAATAGCATACCATATTTGTAAAACATTTAAATAAATGTGATTTTTAATAACTTAGCAAAATGTAATAAACATTTCTAAAAAAAAAAAAAAAAAAAGAGCTAAAGTTACTTCCAGATGGCAGCAATTTATTCCTCACCCAGTCTCCATGATAGAAAAATGAGGAAGTCAGAGTGAGGAGTTCCCTTTTCTGAAAAATTACCAGGAAAGGAATTCTATACCATCTCCAACTTTCTAACGTGGTTACTTCAATGAAGAAAGTAATTCTTCTTTGCAATCAAACATTACTAAGAAAGTATAGTGTTGTTCTTTGCATTCTGAGTTAACTAATGGGTCTTGCCCTCCTGCATTCAAGAATATGTGAAGCTAAAAACAGACTAATGTCCTTCAGAGCTCTAGACTAACAAAGCAGATTATCAGGAAGATTTATTGGAATTCCCATGAATTTAAATTTCCTAGACTGCTCTTACTCTCTAGCTTTAGATTAAGTGAATAATCCTGAATTAAGTGGTTTTCTCATGTCTCCTACCTGACATTCCACACAGCCCAGGTCCCTTTACAATTTGGCTCAAATTTTCTGGAAATTCAGCCGAAATTCAATCTTGGTTTGTGAATCTTGGCGAAGAAGCCTGCTGGCTGCTCCAAGAGCCCTCCAGCCAGTAGCATATACTGTCTTCCTTCTCTGGAGAACCCAGGGAGCCCAGTTGTACTGTGTGTTTATGTTGGTTAGCATCCCCAAGTCCAGGGTGACATCTCCTTCCCCAAGTTCCAAGTCTACCATTTCCTGATGTTGATTACCACAAAAAACCTAGGGTCATAATAACAGTGAAAAACTCTATAGCATACTCCAACATGGCCAGTTTAGCCAGTTTAACCTTGGGCTCCCTCCTTTGCCAGCCCCCTCACCCATCAGACAGTATTTAACACATGGTCCTACCATCTCTTGGCACTACTGACCTAAACACCCCTTTAGCTACTCTTTTCTTCACCATGTGCCTCACAACACCATAGGGTGAGAGAGTCTATAAAGTTTATGATTCTTATATTATCATTTGGGGATTCTTGAAATAAATTAAAAATTGTTTTCTCCATCATATTTCCCCATGCATGAAGAATTCCAATCAGGAGAACTTCAAACTAATTCTCTTTTCAAAATGTAATATGATATCTCTACAAATTAATAGTACATTTAGAGCAATTGCAATTACAATTGTAGTTTTGTGATTGTATTGAATTCCAAAGTGATTTTATAAAAGTAATGATTCTAAAATTCAAGGTAGGTTAAGCAAGTAAAAATACTCAGTAAATTGAGAGCAGGTGAAGACTGCTGTAACCTAAAATCATCAAAAAGATATAACAAGTAAAGCACTTTTGTTCTAACATAGAACTCAGTAGACAGACCATGAAATTTTTTTTTAAATCCAAGAATACATAAGGGTTTAATAAATGTTAAGGGAGAAAAATAAAACTAGAACATTTGTTTATTGAGAGAAAAATAGTTCTCTATCTCACAGCATGCACTACAGTGTCATGTGGATTATAGAGTTAAAATATTGAAAAAGGAAATTTTTCTCTTAAGTCAGTGTGGAGTTGGTCTTTATCAGCATAAAATTATACTCAAAATATAAGAGGATAAGCTGGTTATATATGAATTCAGAAGGGTAAGAATAAATAAACTTATGGATGACAAAATTATCATAAACAAAATACAATGACAAAAGACAAACTGGTGAAATATGTATAGCATACATAATAGTGATGGATATAATATATATTTATACATATTTAAATATAGTTAATATGTGAGTGGTTTTTATAAATCCAACAAGATAAAAATGAACATACCAATTAAAAATGGGCAAAGGACACCTATAGAAAAGTCATAAGATATCATATTAAATTATCCCATAAATATATGAAATATGTATCATAAAAGAGTCAGTGGGTAAGGTCTAAAATACAGTATTTCAAAGAAACAAAAATTAAAATAAGATACAATTTTTCATCTACCAAATTTACAAATATTAAAGAAAAATCCAATGTTGATGATGGTATGGAAATAGACTTTTTTACTCATTACCCCTGAGAGTTTAAGCTGGTAATTTCTGAAAAGTAATTCAGAAATATGTATCAAAAGCCTTACAGATGTCATACTTTTTTACCTACACAGTCAAATGCTAATCATGAGACCTGGGTCAATCATGAAAAATTATACAAAGATGTGGATAGAAAAATGTTCATCATAACAGAGTAATTTGTAAGAGAGGTTTTCTTGTTTGTTTTTAATGGAAATACATGAGCAAGTCAGTGCAAGGGTGAAGTAGGTAAAGACCTTTGATCCATATATCTATTTTCATCCACACATTTCCATATGAATCCTGGAGCTGAACATTCAGATATTAAAAATATCTGATGTTGCTAGGATAGCCCATAATAGGTGTCAGCCAGCGTACATCACATCTGTCAGGTCCCCCTTCAAACAGCCTATGTCTTAACATCATTGCATTAGTGATACACTCACAGAGTTCAGTCAAGAAAGGAAATGCAAAGCTTAAGTTCTGATGATGAGTTGATTAAGACGTGTATTCCTGTAACTAGTGTCCTAGTATCTCCCACCTTTTCTTTAGTTTAGGTCAGTTTTATGGGTTCTGCAACTACAGAAAGGTGTCACTCCAAATGTCACCCAGCAATTTAGTCTCTGATCTGACTAACGATATTATATAATTCTTCCCTCGATTACTAGAGAGTGGCAGAGGTAGCTATTGACAGAACTTCAAGTAATAGGGCAAGCCTGGAATTGACTTCTGATATTTTCAACATTGGATGGCAAACAGGAGGGACTTAAAATAGAAAATACAGGGTGAAGACAACAATATACTCTGATTTTGTTTCCCTTCCTGGCATCTTTGGACTGAGCATCCCGATTTCCTCAGTTATAAAGTCATACTTTAAAAGTCATGGTCAGCGGGCTGGCGGAGTGGCACAGTGGTTAAGCGCTGGCTTGGGAAGCCAGCAGCCCCGGTTGGGGTCCCACATATGAGGGCCAGTGACACTGCCCTTAAAAAAAAAAAAGTCATGTTAGGAGGCTGGCCAACTGGCTCAGTTGGTTAAGAGTGCGAGCTCTGAGCAACAAGGACGCCGATTCAACTCCCACATAGGCCAGTGAGCTGCACCCAAGGTGAGCTGCCACTGAGCTTCCAACAGGTGGCAGGAAGGTTCAGCTGGTGAGAGCATGTGCTCTGGTTCTACTTCTGCATGGGATGGTGAGCTATGCAGGATGGCAGGCTATGCAGGATGGCGACTGGACTTGGGAGCTGAGCTAGCTAAGCCCTCCACAACTAAGACTAAAGGACTGCAACTTGGCCATTCTGCTTCCCTAATTCCCCAACACTGTTCCCATTCCCCAATTCCCCAATAAAATCTTTAAAAAAAAAAAAAAGACATGTGCTGTCTTCACAACTTTCCTATAAATTTAAAACTATACTAAAGTTTAAAGTTTATTTTTTAAAAAAGAACAGGGTCTTTAAAAAATGCTCCATATGCTAGCTATTACTGCTACTAAACAAATATACTTGTAGCTCTCCATACTCTAAGCGTACAGTAAGATTGTATACAGTTCCTGGACCCCTGTAGTTAGGTGGGGGTATTGTGACCACCTCTGGCCAATTAATTGGGGCTGGAAATATTTCCTAGCATTGCAGTTAAATGCTGCTATAAACACCACTTTCCCTCTGCCACATTTCCCAGAGAATGTTCCAGCTAGTGGATGTTTCACTACCGTGGGTCTTGAGTAATGAAGGAGAAACAGCAAGTCCCAGCTGACCGTTGATAGACATGCAGTGTGATTAAGACATAAACCTTTATCTTTCAAGCCACTGAGATTTGAGTGCTGCTTTTTCCCACAGCATAGCCAAGCATATGCTGATGAAACATTCCCGGACTTCAGACAGAATGGTGAAATCCAAGTTTATCTGAGTGTAGGGGTGTGTGTGTGTGTGTGTGTGTGTGTGTGTGTGTGCGCGCGTGTGTGTGTATGTGTGTGAAATTTATATTAAATCATCCCTTATGTCTGAAAGAGTTCAGATTAACATATAGTTTCTTGGATTAATTAATTATAGTTTTTTTTTTCACTTTCAGTAATGCCCCAGGTTACACAATAAATGATACATTGTTGCTAGAACTACATCATACCTCCAGCAAATCTTTTTTTTTTTCAGGCTTGCTAGTTTTTTATTTTGTTTTCTTTTGTTTTGTTTTTAATTAAAGTTTCTTGGGATGACAATTGTTAGTAAAGTTACATAAGTTTTAGGTGTCTTTATTATTGAGTTGTATAGGTACTGTATATATTCTGTGTACAGGTCTCTTAGAAGATATATGATTTGAAAATACTTTATTTCATTCTGTGGATTACCTTTTCACCTTCTTTATGGTGTCCTTTGAAGCACAAATGTGTTGTGTGTTTTTTAAATGAAGTTTAGTTTATCTATTTTTTCTTTTGTCAGTTGTGCTATTTCTTCTTTAGTCCATTCTAGAAATCTGTGGATTTTTTAGGAATTTAATTTTTTGGCATACAGTTGTTCATAGTACATTCTTGATTTTTGTTATTTGATTCTTTTAATTATTATTATTATTATTATTATTATTATTAGTTAGAGATGTACAAAACAATGCAATCGTTATCCTTTTCACTCCGTACAAAGTGACTCCCCCGTTCCCTCTCTATTGCCCTCCCACCCCTGATATCATACGTATCTATTACAATTCCATTGACTCCATCCCCACACTATACTCCACATCCCACAGCTGAATAATATTAGATGTTAACTATAATTTAACTATAATAGATTCTTTTCTTTTTGGTTTTACTGGGGGTTTTTTTCTATTGTTTTTCTATTCTCTAGCTCATTAATTTCCATCCTAATCTCTTTTTTTATTAATTAAAGTTTATTGGGGTTACAATTGCTAGTAAATTTACATAGGTTTCAGGTGTACAACTCTGTAATTCATCATCTATATATCACATTGGGTATTCACCATCAGGAATCATTTTTCCTTCCACCACCACATATTTGATCCCTTTAACGGCCATACCACCTTAAACACACATCTTGTCCATTCTAATCTTTATTATTTTCTTCCTTCTGGTCGCTTTAGACTTAGTTTTCTTTTTCCAATGTCTCAAGGTGGCAAGTTAGATAATTAATTTGATCATTTTTCTTTTTTAATGTAGGCATTTACAGCTATACAATTTCCAGCAAGTACTGCTTTAGATGTATTCCATACATTTTGGTATATTGTATCTTGATTTCCACTCATCCAAAAGCATTTTCTAAATTCCCCTGTAATTTTGTCTTGACTCATTCATTATTTAGAAGTGTGCTGATTAATTTCCACATTTTCAAAATTTGTTATTGATTTATAATTTCATTCCATTGTTGTCAGAAAGCATATTTTGTATTATTCCAATACTTTTAAATTTATTAAGGCTGATTTTATTACTTAGTATTTGGTCTATCAATATGCACTTGCAAAGAATATGTATGTATTCATTGTTGTTGAATAGGGTATTCTATAAATGTTTATTGGTTATACTTGGCTTATAGTGTTGATCTTCTACCTGTTTGTTCTATCCATTATTGAAAGTGGGGTAAATATATTAAAATTATTGCTCAGCTGTTTAGTTATTTATTCAGTTTTGTCACTGTTTGCTTCATGTATTTTGGAGCTCTACTGTTATGTTCATATATGTTTATAACTGTTATAGCTGACTGATAGATCAACTGTTTTATCACTCATTATAAAATGCCCCCGTTTTATCTTTTGCAACATTTTTTGTTTTTAAATCTATTTTTCTAATATTAGTATAGCCACTCCAGCTTTCTTCTGGTTGTTGTTTACATGATATATGTTAATATTTTACATCCTTTACATTCAAACTAATTGTGGATTTGAGGACAATCTACTAGCATTTCCTTACTATAGTACAGCTTTATATTTACTTCCTTCATGTTGTTATTATCAAATATACTGCATTTCCATATGTCATAGATCCAATAATATAATTATATACATACCGTTTTATACAATTGCTTTTTTTTCAGTTAAGAGAAGAAAGGAAAAGAATGTATATTTGTTTTGGTGGTCTGCTAGAAATAAATTTTTGTTAATATGGTAATGCCATTATTTCACCATTTTTAAAAGATCGAGTTTTCTTAGCTATAAGATTCTTAGTTGACAATTTTTTCCTTCAGCACTTTAAATAGTTACCTAACTGCCTTCTGGCCTTCATGTGTCTGATGAAAAGTTAGATGTTTATCTTACTTAGATGTTCTTGCACATGTTGAGTCATTTATCTATTGCTAGTTCCATTTTTTTTTCTATTTTTTGGATTTTAGAATTTTTACTATGATATACCAGGGTGAGCCTCTCTGAATTTATTATTTGTAATGTGTTGAGATTCTTGGATGTATAGATCAAAGTTTTCTAGCAATTTTGGGACATTTATATCCATTATGTTTTCAAATATTTTTCTGGCTTTTTTTTTTCCTTCTCTCCTTCTGGTACTCACATAATGCATATGTTGGTGCATTCACTTCCCTGAGAATCTGTTCATTATTCAATACTCCTTTTTCTCTTTTTTATTTCAACTGTATAATCTCTATAGCATCATCTTCAAGTGTATTGATTCTTCCCTCTATCAGTTTAAATCTACCAGTAAAGCCCATCTAGTAATTTTTTTCATTTCACCTATTGCTCTTGTTTACAACTCTAGAATTTCCATTTGGTTCTTTTTAATCATTTGCATCTGTATTATTCTCTATTTAATAAGATATTGTCATTCCTTCCTTTACTTTAAAAAATATATATAGATATTATTTTTTCACTTCATTTATTTATTTTCACACACAGTATTATTTTATATTAATTTCAGATGTACAGCATGGTGGTTATACATTTACATAATTTAAGAAGTGACCCCTCTGATTAGTCTAGTACCACCTGGCACTTTGCAGTTATTACCACCTTATTAACTATATTCTCTATGCTTTACTTTATATACCCATGAGTATCTTGTAACTACCAATTTGCACTTCTTAATCTCTTCACCTTTTTCACCCTGCCCCCAACCTCCTCTCATCTGTCATCCAATAAATCTAATACCATTTGACACCATATATAGTTATTACAATATTATTGGCTATATTCCTTATAGATTGTTTCTGTTTTGCTGGTTTTAAAATTTTTGTTCTTTATATTCCATATATAAGTGAAATCACAGTGCATCTGTATTTCTCTGTCTGATATACTCCACTCAGTGAATACTCTACAGGTCCATCCATGACCCTGCAGGTGGTAAGAATCCCCTCTCATCCATGGCTGAGCAACATTACATTGTACAAAATGTATCACCTACTCTTTATCCATTCATCCATCAATGAACACTCAGGCTACCTCCACATCTTGGCCATTATAAACAATGCTGCAATGAACCTACGGATACATTCATCCCCTCATTGTGGCATTTTGGGTTTCTTTGGATAAACACCCAGAAGTGGGATTATTGGGTCCTTCTTTGTCCATTGTTATAGCCTTTATTTTAAAGTCTATTTTGTCTGGTATAAGTATTGCTACCTCAGCTTCATTTTTGTTTTTGTTTTGTTTTCTTGTTTCCATTTTCATGAAATACATTTATTTTATTTTTTTATTATATTAGTTTCTGGTGTACAAAACAACATAATTAAATACTTACTCCCCTAACAAAGTGATAACCCCCCAAGTTAACTACCCCTTTGACATCATATATAGCTGTTACAATACCATTGACTATATTCCCTGTACTGTACTTTACATCTTGTGAATGAATATATATATATATATATATATATATATATATATATATATATATATATATATATATATATATATATTTCTGGGCTCTGTATTCTCTTCCATTGATTTATATGTCTATTTTTATGTGAATATCATGCTATTTAGATTACTAGAGCCCTGTAGTATCATTTGATATTGGGTAGCTTGCTACCTCCCACTTTTTTCTTATTCTCAGGATTGCCCTTACTATTCAGGGTCTTTTATGGTTCCGTATAAATTTTAGTATTATTTGTACTACTGTGAAAAATGTCACTGGTATTTTGATAGGGATTGCATTTAATCTGTATATTGCTTTAGGTAGTGTGGACATTTTAACTATATTAATTATTCCTGTCCATGAGCATGGTATAAGTTTCCTTTAATTTGTATCATCTTTAATTTCTCTCTTCAATGTCTTATAATTTTCTGAGTACAGGTCTTTTACTACTTTGGTTACATTTATTTCTAAGTATTTTATTGTTTTTGATGCATTTGTAAATGGGATTGTTTTCTTAATTTCACTTTCTGATAGTTCATTATTGGTGTTTTCTTAATTTCACTTTCTGATAGTTCGTTATTGGTATGTACAAATGCAACTGATTTCTGAATATTAATTTTGTGTACCCTGCTACTTTACTAAATTCATTTACCAAGTCCAATAGTTTTTTGGTGGAATCTTTGGGGTTCTCTATATAATATCATGTCATCTGCAAATAATCACAATTTTATTTCCTCCTTTCCAATTTGGATGCCTTTTATTTCTTTTTCTTGTCTGATTGCTGTGGCTAGAATTTCCACTACTATGTTGAAATAAAGGTGGTGAAAGTGGGCAACCTCCTCTTGTTCCTCATCTGAAGGAGAATGCTTTTAGTTTTTCCCCATTGAGTATGATGTTAGCTGTTGGTTTGTCATATATAGCTTTAATTATGTTGAGATATGTTCCCTCTATTCCCACTTTGCTGACAGGTTTTATCATAAATGGATGCTGGAATTTGTTAAATGGTTTTTCTGCATCTATTAATATGACCATATGATTTTTATTTTTCATTTTTTTAATGTGGTGTATCTTGTTAATTGATTTGCAGATATCAAATCAAACTTGCATACCAGGAATGAATCCCACTTGATCATGGTGTAGGATCTTTTTAATGTATTGCTGAATTTGGTTTGTTAATATTTTGTTGAGGATTTTTGGAATATCATTAGGAATATCAGCCTATAGTTTTCTCTTTTTTTGTAATGCCTTTGTCTGGTTTGGGGATCAAGGTAACGGCAGTCTCATAAATGAGCTTGGGAGCCTTCCCTCCTTCTGGATCTTTTGGAACAGTTTGAGGAGAATAGGTGTTAATTCTTTTTTGAATGTTTAGTAAAATTCACTTGTGAAACCATCTGGTCCAGGACTTTTGTTTGTTGGGAGCTTGTTGGCTCCTGATTCAATTTCATTGGTAGTAATTGGTCTCTTCAGATTTTCCGTTTTTTCTTCATTCAGCCTTGGAAGATGGTATGCTTCTAGGAGTTTATCCATTTCTTCCAGAGTGTCTAATTTCTTGGCATATATTTGCTTGAAGTATTTTCTTAAATTTTTTTTATATTTCTGTGGTGTCTGTTGTCATTTCTCCTCTTTCATTTATGATTTCATTTATTTGGGTCCTCTCTCTTTTTTTCTAAATCACTCTGGTTAATGATTTGTCAATTTTGTGTATCTTTTCAAAAAAACATCTCTTCGTTTCATTGATCTTTTTATTTTCTCTCTATTTTGATAATTTCTGCTCTGATCTTTATTATTTCCTTTCTTGTACTCATTTTGGGCTTATTTTGCAGTTCTTTATCCAGTTGCTTAGATATAAAGATAGACTGTTGATTTGAGATTTTTCTCTTTTTTTGAGGTAGGCTGGCATTGCTATGAGTTTCTCTCTCAGGGCTACTTTTGCTGCATCCCATAGATTTTGGGTCATTGTGTTTTCATTTTTGTTTGTCTCAAGGCATCTTTTGATTTCTTCTTTGATCTCATTGTTGACCCATTCATTATTCAGTAGCGTGTTATTCAGTCTCCATGTGTTTGTGTTTTTCATTTTCTTGTATTTGATCCTAGTTTCACAGCATTGCAGTCAGAAAAGATGCTTGAGATGATGTCAATCTTCCTAAATTTATTGAGACTTGTTTTGTAGCTTAGCATGTCGTCTATCTATCTTGGAAGATGTTTCATGTACACTAGAAAAGAATGTGTATTCTGCTGCTTTGGGATGAAATGCTCTAAAAATATTGATTAAATCCATCTTGTCTAATGTGTCATTTAAGGCCATTGTTTCTGTATTGATTTTCTGTCTGAAAAATTGGTCCCTTGGTGTCGATGGGGTCTTAAAGTCCCCTACTATGATTATATTCTGTTGATCTCTGTCTATATGTTTCTAAACATATGTTTTATAAGGTCAGACAATTAAGTTCACGAACGAATCCTAGAATAAGTGCTACATACCTCATTGCTGAACGTCAATATAGTCACCTTTGAAGTACTCCCCTTGGGAAACATGGACCCATGCCAGTGCCTAGTGCACCCTTTAAAACAACCTTGGAACTCTTTTTCTGGAATGGCCATCAGAGCTGCCATCATATTACCCTTGATGTCCTGAATGTCATCAAAATATCTTCCTGTCAATATATCCTTTATCTTCAGGTAAATAAAGAAGTCATTGGGGGCCAGATCAGGTGAATAAGGAGGGTATTCTAATACAGTTATTTGTTTTTTTGTTTGTTTGTTTGTTTGTTTTTGTTTTCGGCCCTCATATGTGGGACCGAACCGGGGCCACTGGCTTCCCAAGCCAGCGCTTAACCACAGCGCCACTCGGGCGGCCCCAGTTATTTGTTTATTGGATAAAAGCTCCCTCACAGACAGTGTCATGGGAGCTGGTTCATTGTTGTGATGCAAGAGCCATGAATTGTTGGCTAAAAGTTTAGGTTGTCTAACTTTCACACAGCCTTTCAGCACTTCCAAATAGTAAACTTCGTTAACTGTTTGTGCAGCTCGTACAAATTCATAATAAATAATCCCTCTGATGTCAAAAAAAGGTTAGCAACATGGTTGCAACAAGTTCATGAACTTAATTGTCAGACCTCATGTGTGTGTGCCCACTCGTGCGCATACACACTATGTTGGGTGCATAGATGTTTACTAGGGTTATGTCCTCTTGTTGGATTGATCCCTTTATTTTGTAATACCCTTCTTTGTCTTTTATTATAGACTTCATTTTAAAGTCCATTTTGTCCAATATAAGCATTGCTACTCCAGCTTTTTTCTCATTTCCATTGCGTGAAATATCTTATTCCATCCCTTTACTTTCAGTCTGTGTTTGTCTGTAGCCAACATATGCAAGGGTCTTGTTTTCTTATCCACTCAGCTAGTCTATGTCTTTTGATTGAAGCATTTAATCCATTTACATGTAAAGTAATTATTGGTAGTTCTTGCCATTTTATTATTTTTGTTTCTGGCTTTAATTAGTTATTTATTTTCTCCTTTCTTCTACTTAAAGAAGTTCTTTTAACATTTCCTGTAATTCTGGCTTGATGACAATAAATTCTTTTGGCTTCTTCTTTTCTGGGAAGCCCTTTTTCTCTCTTACAATTTTGAATGATAGCCTTGCTGGATAGAGCAGTCTTGGTAGTAGCCCTTTGTTTTTCATCACTTTGAATATTTTCTGCCACTCCCTTCTGGCCTGTAATTTTCTGTAGAAAAATCAATTGATAGTCTTATGGGAGATCCTGGTAAGTAACTAGTTGTCTTTCTTTTGCTGTTTTTAGGATTCTTTCTTTGTCTTTTACCTTTGGCATTTTAACTATGATGTGCCTTGGTATGGGCTTGTTTGGGTTCATTTTGTTTGAGACTTTCTGCACTTCCTGAGTTTGTATATCAATTTCCTTTACCAGGTTGGGGAAGTTTTCAGTTATTATTTCTTCAAATAGGTTCTCGATCTCTGGCACCCTCTCTTATCCTTCTGGTACACCTGTGATGCGCTGATGTTGCATTTGATTTTGCCTCTCATATCTCCTAAACTATTTTCATTGTTTTGTTTTGTTTTTCTTTTTTCTTTATGTTGTTCTGATTGGGTGTATTCTATCTTGTCTTCTAAATTGCTGATTCGCTCCTCTGCTTCATCTAAGCTGCTGTTGATTCCTTCTAGTGTATTCTTCCTTTCAGCTATTATGTTCTTTATTTCTGACTGGTTATTTTTTCATGCTTTCTATGTCTTTATATTTGCTATCTCTTTGTTGAAATTCTCACTAAGTTCCTTAAGTATTCTTATAATCAGTGTTTTAAACTCTGTCTCTGGTATGTTGGTTAGCTCTATTACACTAGTTCCATTTCTGGAGGTTTCTTCTGTTCTTTTATTTGGGACATGTTTCTTTGTTTCCTCATTCTGGCTTCTGCTCTGTGTTTGCTTCTATGTATTAGGTAGATCTCCTATGCCTCTCAGTCTTTGCTGAGTGGTCTTATATTATGTGTGTCCTGTGTAGTCAAATTGCACAGTCTCCCTAATCTCCTGCACATGTGTTCTAGAGGTGTCCCTTGTGTTCTATGTACTCTTCTCTTGAGCCTTGATTGCTTTGGGCACATCAATAGGTGGGACTGACTCACAGGCTAACTATAAGGATTGGCTATGCCCACAATGTATGAGCTGCTGTGTGGGGGTTGACCCCTCAGAGGAATCTTCACACCTCCAGCACTTGTGCCTATTGAGACCTGCTTTTGGATGTGTTGCTTGTGGGGCTAACCAGGTAGTGTCCTGGTGTGGTCTGAAACTGGCCTCTGGGTGTGTTGTTTCTGGTGTATCTTGAGTGGGAGTCCCATGCACGGCAATTTCAGCCTTGCCTGTTACCAGTCCATGGCTACCTGGTAGGTGCCTCAAAGCTGTATGTGGTTGGCTGCTGCTTATGCTGGACCTGGAGGCATATGGGGATGGCGTTGCTATGAAGTGAAGCCTGCTGCCACCAATAGTGGCCCTGCAACTGCTTAGCAAAAGACCCAGGGCTCCCTAAGCCTATTGCCACTGACCAGCTCCCATAAGGCCCAGCCATTGAATGAGGCTCCTTAAGTGCATGTGCCTGGCTGGTTGACCCAGGGTTGAGAGTACCCTCAGTGATACAACACTAGCTGGGTGGAGTGGAATTCAAGTGAGTCACAAGAGATGACCATTAGTTTTTTACAACATTAATACAGATTCAGTTCTTATGACAGTACCTGGCCTGTGATCACCTTGCACAGCACACAGAGTACACTGTAGCCAACCACCACCTCATGGTTTCCAATTCCTGAGAGCTGTTAAAGTGGTTGCAGTGCAGTTTGGGGGTCATTCTCCACCACCAAAGTCTCCCCAGGCCATTGAAGATTGTTGGCTGCTGTAAACAACTTCCTTGGCTTGTTGGGGTGGGGACATACACTCAGGCACCCAGAATGCCCTTTGCAATGCAGCTCTAGATGTGCAGCATCTAGCAGGGAGCTAAGAGGTGTGGTCAGTGTTTTCTACAAATTCAGTGCAGTCTCAGCTCCTGGGCCCATGCTGGACCTGCAACACCATGCAAAAATGTCCTGAGAACACTGGCCAGCCATAGCTTGTCTCCCCGCAAGCCATTGCCTGTCTACACTGTGGCACAGTTCTTGGTTTATCACCCCCCCAGCAAATGTTTTCTGGGCTGCCACAGTCCCTCCACCTGCTTTAATCCACAGCCTGTAAGATGGGGCCAGCAGTCCAGTAGTCAAGAGTTTCCCAGGCAATGTAGCACCAGCTGTGCAGAGGGCAAGGATCCAGGGTGTCACCAAGGCAGTGCCCATGTGTAGATTCCACCAGAGCAATCTGGTCCCAGACTAGGCCCTTTAGGGAAGGTCTTATCCCTGAAAATATGGTGCTCCCCTGTAAGCCACATGTGTGCAGGCTCTACATTGGGAAAACAATGGCTCCTGTACATCCTGTGCCTGTGCCAAAGGCACTCAGTTCAGTCCTTTCCCAAATGCCTCTGGGCTTCCTGAGCTGCCACCCATTCCATCAGAGACCATGTGAATGCCCGTGAGTCTGAGTCTGTGTGTCAGCTCTACAAGAGGGCATCTGGGTTTCCAGCCACCTTCCACTCCACCAGGAAGGGCAGACAGAGTCCTTGCTGATTTTCACTGCCAGATATCATGGGAACTCCTCTTGGCATAGGACCCCTGGGCTAGGGATTCCAGCGTGGGACCGGAGGGTCTCTCCCTCTTCAGGGGGTATCCTTGCCACCGAGCTTTCCATACTGGCATTCAACCTCTCTCTGTAGGTTTGGGATCAACCCATTTTGTGTCTCTGCCCCTCCTACCAGCTTTGATGTGTTCTCTTCTTTATATCCTTAGTTATAGTGGTTCTGTTCAGCTAGTGTTCAGCATCTTCAGGTTGATTGTTGTATAATTTATTTGTAATTTTGGTGTGATCCTGGAATGCAGTAAGCAAAGTATTTACTAAATCTACCATCTTGAATTCTCCATGAAATATCTTTTTCCCATCCCTTTACTTTGAGCCTTTTTATCTAAAATAGTTTCTTGTAGGCAGTATATATAAGGGTCTTATTTACTTATCCATTTAGCCATCCTAACTTTGATTGGAGCATTTAATCCATTTAAAATGAAAGTAATTGTTAATAGATATATTTATTAACATTTTATTATTTATATTTTTGATCTTTTCTTTTTTTTCTTCTCATCTTCAAAAGTCCCTCTAAGGTTCCTTGTAATACTGGTTTGGTGGTGATGAACTCCTTTAGCATTTGCATGTTTTCTATCTTTATTTGCCCTTTAATTCCAAATGATAGCTTTGCTGGGTACAGTAATCTTGGTTTTAGGTCCTTGCTTTTCATCACTTTGAATATTTCCTGCCAGTCCCTTCTGGCCTAGAAAGTTTCTCTTGAGAAATCAGCAGGCAGTCTTATGGGAGGTCTCTTGTAGATAAGTAACCGCATTTCGCTTTCTGCTTTTCAGCTTCTTTCTTTGTCTTTGATCTTTGACATTTTAATTATGATATGTCTTGGTGTGGGCCT
This sequence comes from Aselliscus stoliczkanus, assembly GCA_033961575.1. Taxonomy (NCBI): domain Eukaryota; kingdom Metazoa; phylum Chordata; class Mammalia; order Chiroptera; family Hipposideridae; genus Aselliscus; species Aselliscus stoliczkanus. Next base: position 36,410,269 of record CM066731.1, read on the forward strand.
GTTTGGTTTCATCTTGTTTGGGGTTCTCTGTGCTTCCTGGGTAACTGAGCTAGGGTAGCGGCCTCTGGTCTTCTCAGCATCCATTTTCCAGTGTATAAGTTTCACCCTATAAATAAAGTGGGACCAGGGCAATCAGGACCCCAGTATTTTTGCCCTGCCATGCCTGGGGTACAGTTTCCACTCTATGAGTGAGGTAGAAGAAGAGAGCCTCAGAGCCTTCATCCATTCTTTTTGGGAATAGAGCCTCTGCAACATGGGTTTAGGGAGGGAGATACATGCTCAAAGCTGCATCCTTTGAGACATGATGTCAGAGACTGCCACTGTGGGGGATTCTGGTAGTCTTGACCTCCCCAGGAGAAGCATAGTCCTCAATTGAGAGCTATGAGAGAGAGGGTGCTCTATGTTCTTGTGTTCTTGGCTGCACGCACCTGGAATAGAGCTTCCATCATGCTAAGCTGGGAGTTGGGAGGGAGGGAGTGGGTCATGGCTCAAATGCTGCAAACTCTTGCCACTCTTATTGAGAGTCTAGTACAGTTTCCTTAATAAATGTTTCTTCATTTATTTATCAAGTATAAATGTACTTCATTCAAGTACATTTCTAAATGCATGCCCTTATGTCAATTTCCAAACATTTTAGTATATTTTTTAGTGATTTTCACCAGGTATGATTGTTTCATTGCAAAGAGGTTTACAGGGCTCATCACTCGAGCACTCCAAAAGTCATCTATCATTCATCTTAAATAGTTATTTGAACTTCAGTAAGTTTTGATTAGTATGTCATACAGTTTATATTATAAAACTCTCCTGAAGTTAACATATGCTGCCTCCTTTGCTTTCTCTTTCATTCTCATGCTGTTTATTCTATCAAAGAATCAACCTGGAATAATCAGAAAAATCAATTATTATTTTTTTTTAATACCCAGGAACTACTGGCTTACTGGTCTATAGTAGTTCATGAATAAATTTTAGGTTGCACATGCCTATCTTGTTTCATGTAAAATCAAAAACTCAGCTGCAGTTTCCTTCCAAATTCTTTGTCTTAAGTTTAATTTCAAGTACATTTGCAATGGAGTGGTCCACTCTAAGCTTCTCCTTTAGGAAGCATTGCATATACAACATATGCTCCAAACACATATCCAGAATTGTGATACCACTGTAATGATCTAGTAGTATAACATCAAACTTAACAATCCAGCCACATCCATTGTGAAGCAGTATTCAAATATTGGCCAATTACTTGAGATTGCCATATACGTACTGAATATTTCTCAAAAACCAGTTTTGCCAAAGGTAAACATGTTTTTAGCAATGTTTCTATTGTTCCTTACATTTTGTTTAGGGATTAGAGACAGAGCAGTGAGCATGTTTTCAGTACCACAGTCTTTCTGATTATTAACTCAGTGACATAAGGCCCTAGCCAACTTACCCATCTGCAAATTGAGTGAGTGTACTCCATTCCTTATTATTAGTCATGACTGAAACAGTAACACATGCCAGCCAAGGACTGGCCCCAATAAAATTATATCTGATCTTTTCCTTTGCATTTTGGTTGATAGAAATACCACTGATAAATCACTAGAAGTAACATTTTAACCAGTTGTGCACTCTCTTGGCAGTGTTTGATCTAAACCGAATTGCCAGGGTTTCTGAGTTAATTTGTCCAATGACTCTCAGACTACCAAAAATTAAGGGATTCTGATAGGTACTTTGTTCAAAGAAATTGTCTTTTAAACATTTTAATCTAGCCATGCCTCTGTGTTTAGAAATTATATTAATTAAAGACATTGGTTTCTCTTTATGTGCTTCCACTTCTACCTGCTGGCTCTTTAATGAGAATGAGATGACAATCAATTTAATCTATCGAAGAAGAGATAGAATCTATCTTGGATGAGTTAAGTATATGGATGGCATACTTAGGTTTAATTCTGAACCAACAACAGATAAGTATGATTTCCTTGAATTCTGTGTTTAGAAAGATTGTGAGGCTCTATCTTGAGTCAGTGGGAAGAAAGTTGCATGATTAGCATGGTCCACCAGGGACTGAAAAGAGAATAAAGGCAGAGCTCATGCCATCTATGCACTGTCAACTAGGGCCTAGATTCAATGACCCTGATGTTGCTTCTAGGCATATGGTGCTGTGTTCAGTAAAATTGTCATTATCTGCACCATATTTCTCCATAGGGTGACAACACTCATGAAGCTGAATCCCTTCATAACGTATGAAAAGTATGATATGAACATGCTGTGAACCATCATGTTACTCTTAGTTTCTCTTACTGAAACCATGTTTAAACCATTCCACTTTCTTTATACTGCTTGCCTGTGAATAATAACTTATTGGGAAACCCTTCAGGAATTTCTGTGGGTAGGAATTTCCATCCATATTATCATAAAATGGACAACTTGAGGAAGAAATTTCATTTATTTGAAAGTATCTGTAAATTAGTGTCTTTCTCTAGACTTTCAAGACACACAAACATTCAGGCCTCATGACAATATTTTTAGTATATTTCTGTCAAACTCATATAAACCACATTTTTACTTTCATTATAGTTTAGTGTTTTAGTGATAAAGGGTTTTGAGGCCCAAATATCAGTTTCATTAAATTATCCTTATTTAAAAGCAGCTGAGCACACACAAATGACTAAACTTTTACTCTCTTAAATCTTAGAACAGGTCAATGCTTTTAGCCCCAGAAGACTTTAAATTTAATGTGTTCTAAATCAGTGCTACTCAAAATATGGTTGGCAGACCAGATGGGGCCCCTAGACTTTTTGTTGCTGATCAGTGAAAATTATAAAAACTGAAAATAAGTGCTAATAAACATTTATAGAAATTTGACAAAGAAACTTGATTTGCATCTATTAATAGCAAATTTGGGATTGATTTTTAGATATATTTGTGTATTTGTTTCCTTTTTATACTGATTTATTTTTATCATAGTTTTTAAAAGAATCAGTCCATGATAGATTGGCAATAAACAAAACCAGTGCTTCATCACAGATAATCTGAGACAGTTGAGCATGAGTTTATGCCCTCTCCTACCTTCCCTCATATTCTCCTTTGAAGAATGATGATGACTAATAAATGTAAATTTTCCCATAAAATATAATTTTATGCTCTGCATTAGTTTTGTATCCCTATGTAACAAATTGCCACAAGCTTAGCAGCTTACAATGATGCCCATTTATTAGCTCATAGTTCTTTGGGTCAGAAGTCTGGCATGGTGTAGCTGGGTTTTCTACTCAGGGTATCACATGGCCAAAATCAAGGTGTTGGCTAGACTGAGTTTTTGTCTGGTGGTTCTAGGCAAAAGTCTGCTCTCAAGCTCATTCTTGTTGTTAGCAGAATTTTGCTCCTTGCAATGGTAAAATTGATCCCGTTTTCTTGCTGCTGTCAGCAAGAGCCTGCTCTCAGCTCCTAGACCCTGCCCACAATTTTTTGCCAATTGGCCTCCTTCATTTTTAAGCTAGTAACAGTGCATCCAATCGTTCTCCTGCTTCAAATCTCTGACCTCCTCTTCTGTGACCTAAGCCATGTGGTTAGGCCAGGCCTACAAGGATAATTTCTCTGCATTAAGGACAACTGTGCCATGTAACATAATCCAGTCATGGAGTAAAATCCATCCTTTTCACATTCCCAGGAATTACATAGCCATATACTCCACGGAGGTTGGGAAGGAGGAAATCTGTGAGCCCATCTTAGAATTCTGCCTACCACACGCTCTGTTGAATTTCATATCTGAATTTGGCAATTGTTTCCTTTGAATTCTAGCCAATAAAGACTCTTGACTATTAAATAACATTCTTTACATAAATCTATCCCTGGTTTGGAGGAGGTCTTTCTCTGTGTAAAATAGGTTCAAATTGTTTCATTTCAACGACCCAAATGATATTCACTAAATACCTCCTGTTAAAAAAAAAAAAAGAAAACTGCACCTGTGTACTATATATTATAATGTTTAATTTCAATGTCTCAAATTTCACAGAGAGTGAATAAAACAAAATTGCTTCATTAAAAATTCATTTTTGCAGAGTTTAAATATTCCTTTTTAGAAAACATATTCCATTAAGAGTTATTTCAAAGGAATGCTTGTGGTTTATGCTAGCTTATTATAGATCCATCCTTTTATAACATAAACCAAGGACTGTGTAATAAAGCATACCAGTTATAAATATAAACAGATACATTATAGATAACTTAAGTAGTGCATTTCTCTCCTGTGAATATACTTTGTGTCACTTTAAAGCTGGAATCAAAGAAAGCTTATTTTTAGAGATATTTAGAGCTGGGAGATGTAGCAAGCAATTGCAACACTAACTAATTAAATCAAATACCATTCATGATCTCTGTTAGCATTTTAGGGTTCAAGATGAAACAAGATGGAAAAAGTGTATGATCCCTTGATAAGTATAACTTGCAACAAGTTGGCAAACTGGCAGGAATTAAAAGCCAAAAATAGCAGTTTTGCTGTGTAATTATTTTTGCAATGACTTTATAGCTCCACATCCCAGCTTGCATTACTCATTTTGTGAAATAAAGAAAAAAACTATAATTACAAAACGTATTTAAATGTATTATTCCATCAAATTGACCAGTTTAAAGAGCATATTCCATCGCATTTAAGGGTCTATATAGAAAAAAAAAAAGAACCAAATATTCTTTGACACTGAGAATAACACAGCCAAATATAAAGTATTAATTGCAGTCAATGTAACTTAACCTTTGTTTAGTATTGTGGCTGTTTTTATTAAGATGAAAACATCTAAAGTAGTACCTTGTTTCTGAATTCTAGCATAATTTAACTAATGTTTTCATTGTTTTTCCATGTTGATGTTTCCATATCAAATTAATCTTAAACAATGCCATCAGAAACTTCAAGAACTACAGTTTCCATACCTAAACTAAAGAGCTGATTTCAAAACACTGTAAGTCTTAAAGATTGTGCTTCACTATGGGGAAAAAACAAGAATGTGGAGACAGAGTAAGACAGTCAGTTTTTCATGGGATAATTTCGTATTGCTGATCCTTGCCTGGTGTCGGGATCATGAGGCTTAATCCAAGAACTAAAGTATTAGGTTAGTTCTGTGTTCATTGACTTCATATTCTGTGTTTTGGCTTCCCATCTATCTGCAAATGGGTGTCCCCGGAAATGTAACTATAACTTTGGCCATAGGGTGAGCCAATCATTGGCCAATACCCAAGAGTCATGAGTGCACATATTTGGATAACCTCCTATTCACCCTTAAAAAGTGTGCTGCACTCAATTCCAACATGTGTGTGGGAATATCCGCACAACATGCAATGCTGAGTGTCCTACAATTCAATTCTATTCTGATACAATCTACCTGGAGATATCATCAGATCCTACAGGATAAAGGACCAATCTCACAAGACTGCCCTGTGCTTCAGATGCCAATTGCAAGTCCAGGTTGGTACCTATGCATCTGAGCTACTATCTATAGATTGGAAGTTTCTACAATTGCCTCCTTGGACTTCAGATACCAGTCACAAGTCCAAGTTGTTATTAGCACTTCTGAACTACTAGCTATAAATCACATTCCAATGATCCCTTCCTTGGGTTTGAATAATTTGCTAGAGTGGGCCACAGAACTCAGAAAATCTATTTACTCACTAGATTACTGATTTATTACAAAGTGTATTAAAAGATACAGATCAAGGCCAGCTGAACAGCGCATTGGTTGGGAGCTGGTTTGGGATGCCAGTAGCCCTGGTTCGGATCCCACATGTGAGGGCCAGTGACACTGCCCTCTACAGCTGACAACAGCTCCACCTGGAGCTGGGCTGCGAGCCCCGGCGATGGTGTAGGCTGCAGCCCCTGCTGCAGTGGGCTGCCATAGGCTGCAGTGAGCGGCTGACAGCCAGCGTGAGCTACCAATAGCCTCAGTGAGCGACCGTCCAGGGGCCGGTGACTGATCTGCCTCATCCAGGACCAACATGGGCCAGTGAAGCAACGTCCTCCACAGCTAGACTGAAGAACAAAAAGACAGCAACTTGTCTGTTCCCCTTCCTGGATTCCCCAATGCTGTTCCCTTCCCCAAATTCCCCAATAAAATCTTAAAAAAAAAAATGTGTAAGATACAGATCAATGGTCAGATGAAAAGATATATAGGATAAGGTCCCAAACAAAAAGAGTTTCTGTCCTAGTGGAGTTTGGAGTCCAGCATGGTGGCTCATGGAAGCATTCTGGTTCTGCTAACTGGACACTCTTTGAATCCCATAGATAAAAATCTGGATTTTTATGGAAGTTTCATTACATAGCTATGATTGATTAAATCATTGGCCATTGGTGATTGGTTTAACCTCCAGCCTATTGTTACCTCCCCAATGGTCAGAGGGATGGTACTGAAAGTTCCAACTCTATTCATGGTTCCCTTGGTGACCAGCCCCCAACCTTAGATGATTTCCAAATATCACCTCATTAACATAAACCCAGTCATGGTGGAAATGGGCTTGCTATGAATAATATAACACCTATTTCACCTTTGTGGCTCTGAAGCCAGTCCAGGAACTACAGACAAGAGACCAAATATTATGACAAAAGATGTTCCCATTGCTCTTATTGCCCAGGAAATTCCAAGGGTTTGGTGAGCTGTGAGTTAGAAACAGTGGAAGAAGACCAAATATATGTTAGAAATACATTTTGGTCAGCAAAAAGACTAAATATTTCTCACACATCACAACCCTGTTGACAAAGGAAGTATGTCCCAGCCTAAATACTATGAGTTGGCTGAATACACAACCCTTGACACTGGACAGACAGATGAGATCAACAGCAGTTCATTAGTCACATATACTCACAGTCTGGGGAGGAGGACACTGCATGCCAGGCATGGCCACATAAGAGTTGCACTTGGGAGTAGACTTGACAGCCAGGGGCTATGAGAGGCAAGCTTTGTAGTATCAAGAGGGTCAGGTGTCCTTGTCCACTGGTTCCTACAGCTTGTTTGAATAATTTTACAGACTGGCAAGGAAGTGAAGCCTGTTAGTGATCCAGATAGAATGCAACTGATCTGGCTGATGAAGGAACTAACTGGATGGCGCTTTTTCCACTGGGTGGAAGGCATATCTGGTGAGAGCAAGAGAATTCACAGTTAAGCCTTTGTGGACTTCTTAATTTCAAAGATGTCAAGACACCACCTGAAATGTTAGGTCTTACAATAGAGCTTGAATGAGGGAAGTCTGAACGAATCAAGACCCCCACCAGCCTTCTAAGGACAAGGAGCAAACCCTAGCCACTAATCACTGAAATTTTTCTCTGCAAATGATAACAACAACAGTAACTCCAGAAACTTACCTTGAAGTTCTGGGAGGAAGTAAATTCCTTAACATCTCCCTGCCTAGCTGCTAGTTGCTTTATCCTTCCCTCTGACAACTATTGATCATGATTCTTATGATGATATTTACTTACCTATTTCTCTTCCTCACTTTTCCTGCATAAATAATTGCTTTTTTTTTTTTTTTTGCCTTATGTGCAAGATGAGGCTACTCCAGTAGGTGACCTTGTGTCTGTTCAAACTGCTCCCTGCTTACTTCCCTCTTGGCAAAGAGACTGTCATTTCTATGATGGGCTATTTCTGTTTTCTTCCCAGAAAAGTGCTATTGAAGTCATATTTACATGAAGTGATTCATTTCCACCTTTTTGTCCTCCCTCTCTGGTAGCTTGGAAAATGCCAAAAAACTCAAAGTACTTCATGCTGATGCTGAATCATCTTTAGATGTTCTTGGAGTATATGGCCTTGAGTTTATGAATGTACCTATAACAGAAGGAACTCCCCTTCTATCTCAGCAGGCACTAAGTAAAGCTTTCTTGTCTACACCTGTCTACTACTAACTTGGAAAAATGGGGAGTGTGTGTGATACATGGAGGGAGCGAGAAAGGAAGGAAAAGTGATGGAGAGAGAGAGAGAGAGAGAGAGAGAGAGAGAGAGAGAGAGAGAGAGAGAGAGAGAGAGATTTGCAAGATTCAAGTAGATTCCAGGAAGCAGTGCCATTAATAACATGTGTCACTCTTGATGACATTAGGAGTCAAATTCTAGACTTCACAGCCAGCCACCAGGGGAAGTTTTTGCCGGTATAGTCACTACATAAACTCCCGTTTGGTCTTTTGGGTACCCCCTGCCCCGCAGGCATCCTGTAAATTTTCTTGACTTTATTTACAAGATTTCTGAACCTGCACGTCCTCTCTGTGCAATAAGTGCCAGGAAGACTGAGGTCACAGCAACACCCGCTGCTGCAGTTGGGGGAAGGTGATGGGAAGCAGCTGTTCTGTTCTTGGTTCCTGCAAATCACCTGCTGCCGTATAGAGGATTAAAACCACTCCAGAAGCATTCAGCCTCCTTGGTTGTATGCTTTCCTCATTCACTCATTCATTCATTCATTCATTCATTCATTTATTCAAAAACTGTTTACTGATCACCAACTATTGAGCAACATTCCTCCCAACACTGCTTTTATCCTACTTGGATCTGCTAAGGGAAAGAGGAAGAGAAGAATGAGGGAAACACAAGTGTACTAAAACCATTCCAACTTCTGTCTTAGCCAATTCAAGTCCTGAATAAAATGGAACATAAATATTAAAACATTGAAAGGGGTCCGGTATAAATAATTTTTGAAGTGGATTGCTTTCTTTACAACACATCTCTTTTATTAAATACTATTTTATTTTTTAATTACAGTTGACATATAATATTTTATTAGTTTCAGGTGTGCAGCATAGTGATTAGACATTTATATAACTTACAAAGCGATCCTGATAAATCTAGCACCCATCTGACACCATACATTATTATATTATTATTAGCTACATTCCCTATGCTTTATATCCTCATGACTGTTTTGTAACTACTAATTTGTACTTCTTAGTTCCTTCCATTTTTTTCACCCAGCCTCCCAAATCCCCTCTCTGGCAACCATCTGATCTGAGAGTTTGCTTCTGTTTTGTTTGTTCATTTGTTTTTTAGATTCCACATGTAAGTGAAATCATACGGTGTTTGTCTTTCTGACTTACTTTGCTTAGCATAATGCTCTCTAGGTCCATCCATGTTGTTGCAAATGGCAAGATCTTATTTTTTTGTATGACTGAGTAATAGTCTATGGTATATATATACCACTTCTACTTTATCCATTCATCTTTTGATGAACACAGGTTGCTTCCATATTTTGGCTATTGTAAATAAGGCTACAATGAACATATGGATGTACATGTCCCTTCAAGGTAATGTTTTGGGTCTCTTTGGATAAATACCCAGAAGTGGGATTACTGGGTCCTTCTTTGTCTCTTGTTATAGTATTTGTTTTAAAGTTTATTATGTCTGTGTAAGTATTGCTACCTCAGCTTGTTTTTTTGTTTTGTTTTGTGTTTTTTTTGCATTTCCATTTCCATGAAATATCTTTTTCCATCCCTTTAACTTTCAGTCTGTCTGTTTCTTTGGATCTTAAGTGAGTTCCTTGTAGGCAGCATATGTGAAGGTCTTGTTTTCTTATCCATTTAGCTACCACATCTTGATTAGAAAATTTAATCCATTTACATTGATATGTAATTATTGCCATTTTATATTCATATTTTTTTATCTTTCTTTTCTTTTCCTTCTTCTTAAAGAAGTCCCTTTATCATTTCTTATAATACTGGTTTCATCGTGATGAAATCCTTCAGCTTTTTCTTGTCTGGGAAGCTCTTTATCTGTCCTTCGATACTGTATGATAGCTTTGCTGTGTAGAGTAATCTTGGTTGTAAGTCCTTGTTTTTCCTCATGTTAAATATTTTGTGCCAATCTCTTTTGGCCTGCAAAGTTTCTGTGGAGAAACCGGTTGACAGTCTTATGAGAGCTCCCTTGTAGGTGATTAGCTACTTTTCTCTTGCTGCTTTTAATATTCTCTCTTTGTCTTTAACCTTTGCCATTTAAATTATGATGTGTCTTGGCATGGGCTTCTTTGGGTTCTTCTTGTTTGGGACTCTGTGCTTCCTGAGCTTGTATGTCTATTCCTTTGCCAGGGTAGGGAAGTTTTCTGTCATTATTTCTTCAAATAGGTTCTCAATCCCTTGTTCTCTCTTTTTTTCTGGTGCCCCTATGATGCAAATATTGGTCCACTTGGTGTTGTCCCAGAGGCCCCTTAAACTATCTTCATTTATTTTGGGATTCTTTTTTCTTTTTGTTGTTCTGATTGGGTGTTTTTTGCTACTTTATCTTCCAAATTGCTAATTTGATCCCCTGCTTCATCGAATCTACTCTTGATTCCCTCTCATGTATTCTTCATTTCAGTTATTGTATTCTTCATTTCTAACTGCTTCTTTTCTTATGTTTTCTGCCTTCATTTTTGTGTTTCCTATATTTTTTTCAAAGTTCTCACTGAGATCATTGATTATCCTTATGACCAGTGTTTTGAACTCTGCATCTGGTAGACTGCTTGCCTCCATTTTGTTCAGTTCTTTTCTGAAACTTTTTTCTTTGTCTCCCCATTTGGCTGCCTGCTTGTGTTTGTTTCTATGTATAGGTATGGCTGCTATTGTCTCCTGGTCTTGGTAGAGTGGCCTTATATAGTAGGTGTTCTTTGGGGTCCAGTGGCTCAGGCTCCCTGGTCACCTAAGCCAAGTGCTCCAGGTGTGTCCCTTGTGTGGGTTGGGGTGCCCTCCTGTTGTAGTTGAGCTTTGGTTGCTGTTTGCACATCAGTGGGAGGGATTGTCTTTTCAGCTGACTAGTGGTGAGGACTGACAGTGACTACAGGTTCTGACCCTATGGAGTAGGATTCTCTTTAGCAGAGTTCTTGTGCCTGTCCAGTTTGCTCTTCGGGTGTATCATTTGTAGAGGTGGTTGAGTGGTATTCTGGTGTGGTCTGAAGCTGGGATCTGGTGTATTGGTCTGAGGCCTTTGGAAGGGGCTGTGGTATAAACCAAGTTCAGCCACTGCCTGTGCCCTGCCTGGGGCCACTGTGTGTAAGCTGCAAAGTAGTCTACAGGTGGTTGCCACTTGTCCTAGGCTTAGAGGTCACTGGGAGAGGCTTAGCTTCAAACTGAGGCTGGCTGCCACTAGTACCTAGCTTGTGACTGGTTAGCAAAATGTACAGAGGCCAGATGCTGCTTGTTTGGGGTTTGTGAACCTTTAAGACATTTTAGGAAAGTCCACAGCATTATGGAACTAACTCTTTAAGTCAACACTAAGTTAAATGGATTCTGATTTTGAAAATCAACCTGAAAATATAGAAATCGATTTTGTCATCTCACTTTGATCATATATTAGTACTTAACCCTGTGAATGTTACCTTTAAACACCTATAGGTATTGTTTTCATCTTTGAAGAATGCCGTCTTTGTGATTGCCATTGATTTTCAGGGTAAACAAGTCAGATTTTAATTTCCAGTAAATGCATTATTTTAAAACTCTTATATAGGTGAACTATTAGATCTTAAAATAAGGGAGAAATTTTTCCTAAAATGCTAAGAAATAAATAGGTACTAATTTCAGCCTCATATAAAAAAAGAAAACAGTGTCTCCACTGGTTTGAAATGAAATTGAGTGTTTTCTTCTGAACAGTATGTTTGTGAATGTGCAATCACATATTTGCTATAATAATTTAGCCTGTCGAAAATTCTCATTTTCACATGCTAACCTCAGAAATGAAAACTACAATCAGCAAACCCCTGAATTCCTTGATAAAAAGTAGTCAGAAAAGTTTTTGAGGGGTATACTATGAGGCTAATAAGAGAAGACTTATTTTTAATAATTTTTGTAAAGTAAGTAAGAAAAGTCTTCTTGAAAACCAACTAGAAAGTTTATTGTTGATGTGATCGTATGTTAAATACACTGGCCCTGAGATCAATGAGAAAGAGCAATGGGTCTTAGCATCTCAGTTTTCAATGGGATGAGCGCAATGATGATACCAACACGGGCCAGTGAAGCAGCGTCCTCCACAACTGGACTGAAGAACAAAAGGACAGCAACTTGTCTGTTCCCCTTCTCTGGTTCCCCAACGCTTTTCCCCTCCCCCAATTCCCCAACCAAAAAAAAATCTAAAAAAAAAAAAAAGTTTGTGATACATACTAAAGCAATTGTGGGTGAGATCATGCAATGGCTGGGTTTTGATTTAAATACCTCAAAAGAAGTGTGAGGACAGGGGGATTGAAACTGACAAAGCAGAAAACTAAGTAGCTATTAAATCTGGGTGATATGTATGTGGGGTAAATTGAAATACTCTCTACTTTTGCATTTGTTTGAAAATTGCCATAATGAAATTTACAATGAAAGAAAGAGAAAGAAGGGAAGGAAAGAGGGGGAGGAAAAAGAGAGAGAGAGAGAGAGAGAGAGAGAGAGAGAGAGAGAGAGAGAGAGAGAGAGACTAAAAAGGGGGGGGGAGGAAATGAGGGTGGAGGGAAGAACTGACCAGAAAACAAATGAATAGCTACAATAACTGGTTGTCAACTGACATCCTTCACTGCACCCTCATAGTTTACTGTAAATCCAGTTTGTTGGACTATAGGGATTTGCGTCTGCTTCTAAGTCTTGAGAGTGTTTTCATTCTTCTACTCATTAATGTTTACTACATGGTGAGGCTCTCTGCTAGGGTTGGATTGATATAAGTAAGAAATAAACATGTTGTGTAGGAAACCATCATAAGATGTTATTTTTACACACACAAAAAATAATTGTTTTGCAATTTAACATGGTAATGGCCTCATTGACAACATGATCACAGTGTTACCTTCTTCACTCCCTAATGTCCTGAAAAAAAGGATTCACCATTACTCTTTTTTTTTTAAAAAAAGATTTTATTGGGGAATTGGGGGAGGGGAACAGCATTGGGGAACCTGGAAAGTGATACAGACAAGTTGCTGTCCTTTTGTTCTTCAGTCTAGTTGTGAAGGACATTGCTTCACCGGCCCATGTTGGTATCATCATTGCCCTCTTCCCGGCTGAGGCAGATCGGTCTCTGGCCTCTGGACAGCCGCTCATGGCGGCTCTTGGCAGCTCACTCCGGCTACCAGCGACTCATGCTGGCTGCAGGCCACTCACTGTAGCCTATGGCAGCCCACTGCAGCAGGGGCTGCAGCTATGCCATCCCAGGGGACTCACAGCAGCCCAGCTCTGGGTGGTTGTTGTTCACCATCTTAGCTGTAGAGGGCAGTGTCATTGGCCTTCAAATGTGGGATCCAAACCGGGGCCACTGGCATCCCAAGCCAGTTCCCAACTAACGTGCCACTTGGCCAGCCCCATTATTGCTCTTTTGTGTCACTATTTAAAGCAGGGCCTCTGATTAATCTAACTCCATCAGAGGAAGGCAGGTTTGGAAAAAGAGACCACCTGCCTCAGAGGGAAGCTGTGAGGGGGGCACTGCCCTCCCAGTCAGAAGAGGCAGCCTCCTGACCTAGTTCTATAACAGCAGCCCCAACAGAAAATTTAATCTCCTTAATGAAAAACAGATACCTTTCTTACTTACACACCTATTACAGTTCTGGCCTTAAATATTTCCTGCCTCCTCAACTAAAAGGAGGTAACGACATGATGTCTCTAAGTGAAGTCAGGGTAAAGCGCAGCAGAAAAGATTACCTGGAAAATGCCTTTCCTCTCTATTCATCCCTTCCAACCCAGGGAATGCAAGAGGAAGAAAGGAGCTAGGGCAAGTAATTGGAAAAATGTGGTGGGTAGGGAAGGAATACCTTCTTCTTTGGTTCTCTGGTGGCACAAGAGTGTCTCCTAAAAAGGAAGAATTCTGCGAGGTTTATTAAATTGCAGTATCGTGTTTGGAGGAGACATGCAGTATTTCAGACATGTGCACAGACATAATAAAAAGGGGAAATGGGCATAATAAAAGGGGAAAATGGTACCATGCTAAGGATAAGGGCTTGGAACAATTTATCTAGAATGTCTAATTCAGTAACCATCTGGCCCTAACATTTTGAGAACAAATCGCAATGTAATGTTTGAAAGCGTTCAGGGATTTAGTACCAAAGGCCCACAATTGAATCTTGGTGTGAAAAAAATCTCAATTTCCTTGACCTTCAGCTTCCTGACTAGAAAATGGGTTAATAATGAATTCCAGGATGGCTGTCATTGTGAAACAGAGCATTCATGTGCTCGATTAAGGTGTTATTCACTCTACTTGAAGCAGATATGAATTTTTCAGGCCAAACCTCAGGTATGTGAAAATGTAGGTTTACTTTTTTCTATGGTTGAATTTAAAACATTTCTTATATCTTAAGCTCTTATTTCTTCTAGTGGCAGAAATTAAATGTAGTCTATTCTGGTAAATCCAGTTAATTCAAGGTATGCTAGTTAAGAGAGATAGACACTGTCATGTTTGACTACATAAGAACCTTCTTCTTTTGAATGGGGCAGGAATGCCACAATAAATGTGATTAGAGACCATCCCCTCAGGATATAAGTCAAAGATAGGCCTGCTCCCAAACAGCTAGAGAATGGGCACATGGCTAATATTGGCCAATAGGATAAACTCGCCCAGACATCAAATCAGCAGTGAACAGGAAGTGAGGGAAGCTGCAGAATTTATTCTGGCAGTAGCAGCAACAATGGCATCCTATGTCCTATTCAGGGAGGGGCAGAGGTTAACAGCAGTGATTAACAGCAGTCCATTTCTGACAGTGGTGATGCAGTGGTTGTGTCCACATTTTACCAAACACTTCCTGTGCTGTGGTTTTGGCTGGAGGCAATTCTGCCCTTTTTATGAGTCCACTGATTGTGAAAACTCTCTGGTATCCTTCCCATAAATTCATTTTCTGCTTATGTTAACCAGAGTTGTTTCCTTGTTTCTAACCAAGGGTCCTGATAACTCAGTTAAGGATTTCTCCTGAAATCTCCCTGAGAGGGTAGTGGGATGAAGCACTGAAGTTCCATGGGGCTTTACATAGCAGCAGCTCATCCAGAGGACTCTCCTGGACTCCAGTAATAATCTGTCTCACACGAGAATCTGCAGAGATGCACATGGGTCTATCTAGTCCTTCATCATCATCCCCTCTCCATGCTGGCCACACCTGAGATGTTTTTGTTCCTATCTGGCCCCTGGTCTTATGATTTATACCACATCTTTGGCATCTCCATCCTGCAAATTTTCCAGTCTCAGTCTCAGATGCTACTCAATGTCAGTCCCATGGAAAGAATCTGTTACCCCTGCACCCCATTAAGGTACCTGGAAGATCTGTGGATTTGCCTGAGGTCAGTCTGCCTTGGCATCCTAGATAGGTGCTTCTGTTTATCTAGCCCATGGTAGCATTAGATGCTATGGGGACTTTGCTGTTTTCCAAGGCCACAGTAAGAATTGGAACATAGGACTCCTTGATATTTGGATCCCCAAATCAGTCTGTGTCTTCTATGGCCATCCTCTGGATTCAGTTCAGCATAGGAGTAGGGCAGCATGCAGGGCCTGGTTCTTGAGGACATTCACCAAATCTAACCACCTGAGGGTTCCTCAACTCTCCCCCACTCCCAGGTTGGAGGATAATATACTGCTTCTAGTGGAGGAGAGTAACCCAGATATATTACATATTTGTCCACGTTTACTCCATATTTATTGTTTAGACCAGAACTTTGGCATATGTATCACTGTTTATTTTTTAAATACATGCATATTGCTACTTGTAAAATCAAATCATATTAAAAGGTATGTAATAAAAACAGCTTCTCTCACCTTTATCATCTTTCATGCAATTGTTTTTAAATATTTTAGCCAATTTTCTATAAGATTATATTGCTATTTATTAATTTATTTTTTGCTTTCTCTTATAAAATCTGTATGCTTAGCTCTATCACATTTTCCTCTTCTCCTGCCCACCCTTCCACTAAAAATGTCATGGAAACACATTAAAAGGCATAAGGCAGACCAGCCAAGGACGCGTTGGTTAGGGGTTTGCTTGGGACGCCAGTTCTGAGCAGCAGGGCCCCGGTTCAAATCCCACATATGAGGGCCAGTGACGCTGTGCCCTCTACAGCTAAGATGGTTAACAATAGCTTGACCTGGAACTGGGCTGCTTCGAGTCACCAGGCACAGTGTAGGCCGCAGGGGGACTGGCCGGCAGCTGGTGTGAGCTTTCGTGAGCTGCCGTGAGCCACCATGAGCTGGCATGAGCAGCCGTCCAATAGCCGGAGAGCGACTGCCTCACCCGGGAAAAGCACAATGATCATACCAACATGGACCAGTGAAGCGACGTCCTCCACAACTTGACTGAAGAACAAAAGGACAGCAACTTGTCTGTTTCCCTTCCCCATTCCCCAATGCTGTTCCCCTCCCCAAATTCCCCAATAAAATCTTTTTAAAAAAAAGACATAAAGCTATAACACTGAAAGACAAGACAGTGATTTGCTTGTCAGAATCTGTAGAAAATAGCTCTATAGTTACATAGTTAAATTGAGAACTATAGTTGATAAAATATGAACATAAATATCAAAAATCATTATTAAAAGAGAATACTGATAAAACAAATGTACTCCTAAAATTATACAAACTTAAGAGGGGGAAAAGAAGGGCCGGCTGAGTGGCGTGGTGGTTAAGAGCTGGCTTGGGATGCCAGCGGCCGGGGTTCAGATCCCACATATGAGGGCCAGTGACACTGCCCTTAAAAAAAAAAAAAGGAGGGGGAAAAGAAAATGTGGGGAGGTGATAGGAGGAAGAAACATGTCAAAATGTTCATTTTTACACAAATAAAGAATCAAAATACATATAATCTTTACTTTGTTTAACAAAAAAATTAACATATCATAACAAACACTTTTAAATAAATTAAGGATAACCACTAACAGAATTAAATCAGAATTATTATTTCCTAAATGATTAGAGGGAAAGAAGAACAAGGAAGAAATCCCAGAAAGTAAAGACCGGTAGTTGACATGAATACATATAGATATCATAAGAACAGGACTACTTTTATTTTTTTAAATTTTTTTGTATGTTCTTGGGTTTTTTCCCCTAGCTTTATTGAGGTATGATTAGCAATTACAAATTGTATATATTTAAATTGTACAATGTGATTTTCAAATTGTGCATGTGATGATTTAATATATGTATACATTGTGAAATTATTACCACAATCAAGTTAACATATCCATCCTCTCACATAGTTACCATTTTTTGTGTGTGATGAGATCACTTAAATGCACTCTCTTAGCAAATTTCAAGTACATAATTATTAACTATGTCACCATACTGTACATTAGATCCCCAGGATTTATTTATCTTATAACTGAAAGTTTACACACTTTGACCAACATTACCCCATTTTCCCCAGCCCCCAAGCCCACAATAACCACCATTCTACTTCCTGCTTCTATGAGTTCAACTTTTTTAGATTTCACATATAAATAAGATAATACAGAATTTGTCTTTCTGGGTCTGACTTATTTTATTTAGCATAATGCCCTCCAAATTTCATCTATGTCATCCCACATGGCAAGATTTCCTTCTTTTTGTGGCTAAATAATATTACATTGTGTGTGTATGAATGGTCATCTATAAATGGACACTTAGGTTGCTTCCATATGTTGGTTCTTGTGTTTAATGATGCAATAAACATGGGAGTGTAGATATGTTCTCAAAATACTGATTTCACTTCCTTTGGCTATATACAGAGAAGCGGGATTGCTAGATCATATTGATTGTATGGAAGTTTTATTTTTAAATTTTAGAAACCTCCCTCTGTTTTCCATAATGGTGTACCAATTTACATTCCCACCAACAGTGTACAAGGGTACCCTTTTCTTCTTGACCTTGTGAGCACTTGTTATCTCTCTTTTTGATAACAGAAACAGGCTTATTTTCAAACCCAAGCTCATCTACAATATACTAGCTGTGTGATTTAGGCAGGTCTCTGAACATCTCTCTAACTCAATTTCTCATCACTATAATGAAAACAAAATGCCCATTTTGTATGATTATTACAACATTGAATGAGACCAGATAGCACTCAGATTGCCCTACTGCACAGGGTCAATGGATTTTCACATTCAAAGTAGCACAGTCCAGGTTCAAAAGCAATTAAAATTTTTTTTAATCTTTCTTTGCATCTCTAGAAGAACATAAAAGAAATTCAATTCATAACTTAAAACATGATTTCTTAAAATTTCAGTTTTCTCATAGTTCATAGCTTCTCTTGAATCCCTAGGCAAGTCCTTCACTAGTGCACACTTTTGCCAAGCTCTCCTCAGTACTGGTCTGTACCAGTTTTTTCATCTTTGTCTCTTCCTTCTCTTCCCCTTGAACCATCCAGTCTGATCTCCCTTTACCCACTTTCCTGATTCTGCATTCAAAAATCACAAGATTCAGATGTCTTCTAACAAGGGAGAAGATAAGAGAAGTTGTATAGAATAAGAGGCAGAGAAAAAGAAGGAGGAAAATGAAATTGGAATTATGCTTTAATAAATTTTATCCTTACCACATATGTAAAGTGCCTTACACATCATAAATACTTAATAAATACCATTGCCCTTCTCAGTGACTCCCAACATTTCATAAGTGCTTATTCTTTGTTTTAGATATGTCTTCCATAATAAAAATGATTATTTAATTCTTAAACACTAAATTTATCAATGCTTTCTTCCCAACTCTACCAAATTAGCAATCAGAAAATAGGCACTAATTCACAGAAGGGACACTGCTATTTTCAAACAAACCTATGATTCAGATAAAATTAAAATCCTATAATATAATATGAATAATCACCTCTTAAAGTCCCTATTCTATGCTTGATTTTTTTTTTGCATTATATTTTCTTAAAGCAAGGCACACCTGCATCCCTTACCATCCCTAAGGGGACTAGAGTGAAATTAGACTCTACAAAAGACCCCCTTGGTTGTTCCAACTTTTTAAAAAGTAAGGTTTTTTTTCTCCTGACATTTTAGAAGTGTTATTAAAGCTCACTGGATTCTTGGGATTTGGAGAGGGAAGAAAAGAAACAACTGAAACCTCCCCTGGATATCATGTTTGTTTTGACATGTGGGTGTGGTGTGGTTTTCTGGCAATGACTGCGCAAATTCAGCCCTGGGTGTCTACAGGACACAGTACAGCCATGTCTAGGTTGCTTGGACAAGGAGTATTGCCTTTCTGTCTGCAGGTCATTCACACACAGCTGCTGGGCTCAGGTGTCATAGCACCAAGTTGCTCTGTTCTCTCATTAAGATCTTATGCTACAAACTTATGTGTCCAATAACAAAAAGCAAGGAGATGGACTAGTTAAAAGTTTAATATAATGGTGGATGGAGATGGGCTTTGGGAGTCATGGGTCTGTAGGAAATGTACAGGTTGCAGGTTCATGACTCTTTGGACTAGACACCAATGTCTTTTTCTAGGGCATATTTCTAATTGAGTGTCAGGATGTCATTTCTACCACCTCTCTCTCTTTTTTTTCATTCTGCAGTCCTTTCTGCCTTGTATTCGTGGGAGGTCTTCTTAGGCATCTTTGAAATTTTAAGGTTGCATCTCTCTCATATATCTTCACACTTTGTGTAGAAGAGTGATATGTGTTTTTTGTTGCAGAATTTCTTCTGATGAAATTAGCTTTTAATATTTTCTTTGTCTCAACCATCATCTTTTCCATCTTCTGGTTATGTATTATTGTGCCATACACAAGGAACCTCCTGTGGTTCACACATTCATCATATCATTTCATACCTCTACACCTTTGCATGTGTTACTGCCTCTGCTTAGAATTCCTTTTTTTCACTTTACTTATCTACTGCCTATTTGTCTTTCAAAACTCAACTCATGTCACTTCTTCCCAGAAAACTTCCTTGACTTTTTCATTGTGTTCCCATAACAGCTTGTACATACCACTATAGTTTTTAAAACCGTTATTTGCTGAGCACTTATTAAGGACTAAGCATTGGGTTAAGCATGTAATCCCTATTAATTCATTTAATCCTCATGACAATCTATTTTTTTTAAAGATTTTATTGGGGAATTGGGGGAGGGGAACAGTGTTGGGGAATTGGGGAAGGGGAACAGCCAAGTTGTTGTCCTTCAATCTTAGTTGTGGAGGGCCCATCAAGCTCAGCTCCAAGTCCAGTCACGCTGCTCAGCTCAAGGTGCTGTGTTCCATTAGTTGTGGGTGGGTGTAGCCACCATCCCATGTGGGAGTCAAACTAGTAGCTTCATTGTTAAGAGCTCATGCTCTACCCATCCAGGCTGCAGCTCAGCTCAAGGTGCCTGTGGGTGGGCATAGCATCATCTTATGAGGGAGTCAAGAGTGTGTACTCTATCCCCTGAGCCACCCCAGGCGGCAGCTCAGCTCAAGGTGCTGAGTTCAATTTTTAGTTGTGAGCGGGCATAGCCCACCATCTCGAACAGGCAACCTTGTTGTTAGGAGCCTGTGCTCTCACCAGCTGAGCCATCCTGCCACCTGTTGGCAGCTCAGTGACAGCTCAGCTTGGACACAGCTCACTGGTCCATGTGGGAATCGAACCGGCAGCCCTGTTGCTCAGAGCTCACACTTTTGAGCAAGTTCTTAACCAACTGAGCTACTCAGCCAGCCCCCTCATGACAATCTTATGTTGTAAGAACTGTGGCTTAATATATTAGAGAAGAAAAGGGAGATGTAGAACCATTAAAGAACTTGCCCAGGCCATGCTGCTCATGTGTGATGAGGTCCAAATTCAAGTGCAGGTCTGTCTGACTTCAAATCCTGTCATCTTCAGCACTACATTATTCTACCTTTCTAATAATTATGTATATTTGCTGATATACTTTCATTATGAGTATACTTGTCTGTCTCTTCTATTAATTTGAAAGTTCCTGGAGGTCAGAGCTAAAATTTTACTCATATTTATAACTTTAGTGTATATTAGCAAAGTGCCTGGCTGAGACTGTGCTCAACAAAAAGCTATTGAATAAAGGAGAGTGGAGGTCACTTTCTATAAATTTCCATGTTCACCTTATGTCAAAGTGCCTCTTTTCTCATTGAAATGAAAACTCAGATCAGACTATACAATATGCTGTTAAGGAAAAGTAGAAGGAATCTGAGGCAACTGGTATATTGGCAGCTCCAAGTAGAGCAAGCCGGAAAAGCAATGTGTAAGTGCCCAAGGATGCCAAGCTCCAGGGATGAATTAGTTTGTACAGCTGGGAGTCAGTGGCAGCCTGCCCACCAGTTTCACACAGGAAGCAGTCATCAATAAAGCAACATGAACCAAGGGCAACAGAAAGATACCCTGTGAAACCAAAAGCTGGCTGAGGGAAATCCCAGTAAGTCCAAATAAAGGACACGATGGGGTAGGTGAGATAAAATGTAGTGTCTATTTCAATACTGATGTTCCAGGAGTACAGGATGTACCTGAGCATCTATTTATAATAATCCAAATCACTTACAGTTAGGACTTGGTAGTGACTCCCAGAGCAACAGAGAAATACGATTTGATTGGAGAAATTGTACCAAACAGAGGAAGGATCTGCACTCATGGAAATAAGTTTGTGGAGATACCTCTAGGCAGTTTTGGTTTGTTTGTTTGTTTTTGTTAAAAGCGCCTGCTCTATCCACTGAGCAGCTCAGCTCAAGGTGCTGAGTTCAGTCTTAGTTGCGGGTGGGTGTAGCTCACCATCAAACAGGCAGTCTCATTGTTAGGAGCACGTGCTTGCAACAACTGAGCCATCCTGCTACCTGTTGGCAGCTCAGCAGCAGCTCAGCTCGGATGCAGCATCACTGGCCCATCTGGGAATCGAACCAACGACGCTGTTGCTCAGAGCTCGCGCTTGTAAGCTAACTCTTAACCAGCTGAGACACTTTGCCGGCCCTAGGCAGCTTTGAATATCAAGCTCATTTACTTAAAGAATGAATGAAAGAGTTAATAAAAGCAATTATGTAGCATAATTAAACAGATAGGGTGATGTGTTATCAGTCACGCTGAAAGTAACATACTGGGGATCTGCATGAGAAAAATATGATTATGAATGAGATCTGTGACAAAGGAACAAGAGGATTAAATATTTTCCAGGAATTTTGAATGTAGGGACAAAAGGGGATTATGTGTTATATGCATAGCTGAAGAAGCCACACAAATGTAACACAAAGAGAAGAGTTATGAAGGACTGAAAGATGACAGCACAAAGGATTTCTGATAAGGCAACAAGGAGAGAATAGATGAATATGTATTTCTTATTTTACATTTATTGCCACATGTGTTTACTTATTTATTTATTTTTAATTAAAGTTTTTTGGGGTGACAATTGTTAGTAAAGTTACATAGGTTTTAGGGTACAATTCTGTAATACATCATCTATATATCACATTGTGTGTTCACAAGTCAGTTCTCCTTCCATCACCATATATTTGATAGCTTTTATGTATTTCAATTTTCCATATTGAGAAGAAAATACAAAATTGTTGGGAATAAACAACATAGAGCAAGAAAACAGTGGAGAAAATTAGAAAGCTACTTCTTTTTGGATATCTAAATCCTAGCAATCAAAATCCTGGCTTCAAAAGCATAAATTTTAATAGGAAAAAAGGTAAAGGGGCAGGAGAGTTTTGGGAAATGAATGGAAGGAAGCAAAATGTAAATAATGAAAACAGTAGCCCATTGTAGGAAACCTAAATTTCAAATATCTAGAAAGAACACAGTGACACTGACTGAGTCTGAGAGAGCAAAGGGCAAAAAAGAAGGGGTGCTCAAAATGGGCTGAAATGATTCAATTAAATGTGAAGGTCATAAGTATGGAGGAAATGCATCTTCAAGTTGGAACACAGGATTTAAATAATATACATATACAGAGCCCTAGAGGAGAAAAGTTGGTTTTTCAGAGCAAGAAAAAAAGTTGAAAAGATACTACTTTAGGAGCTATTCATACAAACCACTACAGGAATATGGATCTATAGGATATAGCTCATTTAATGAAAGTTTGAAAATCATGTCATCTCTGGTAAAAGATATACAGTATGGCAAAGAAAAGAGCTAGTATATAAAGTAAAATTGTTCAAAAAAATGGGAAAATTAAGAAGGAAATGACATATCCTCTAAACCAGTGGATCTCCACCTTGGGTGCATGTTAGAATCCCATGGGAGCTTTTTTAACTACACCAGTGTCTAGGCCCCAGCCCCAGATATTCCCATTAATTGGTTTGGGGTGGGATCCCAATGTCAGTACTTTTATTTTTTTATTTTTTTTTATTTTTTTTTAAGTTTTCACCAATTTAATATCAAGGCATATACTCAGATTGAAATAGTACTTTTAATGTATCATAAATACAATTTTGGTCTTAGTGAAATTACCAGTTATATAAACCATTAATAAAACTAGTAATATAACATGTAAAATGCTATAGTTACAACATTTTAAAATCTCATTTCATCTTGAAGTCAATTCTGTGTAGTAGATTTGAACTCGTTTTATTATAAGACAATGTCAGTACTTTTAAAAGTCTCCTCCCAGGGGAATCCAATGTGCACCCAGGGTTTAAACCACTGCTATATTCCCACAAGTCACTGGTGATAAGAAGGAATTTCATCTATTAGCTAAGAAACATGCAAAGTCACTGAAATTTGAATTTTAGAATCAATCTGTAAGAAAAGTCTCATTGAGAGGTGCTTATTCATATAAGCCTATTCACATGTTGAATCATATATCTAAAAGAGAAGTGAATCAATAGAGGACATATTTATGTGAAAATAGGAATAAATGTGAAATTTAAAGTTTAAAAATATCTGAAATTTAAAAAAATGAAGTAATTTAAAATAAAGGGAGAGAAATAAGCAAAAAGGAGGAAGATGATAATCTTCCTCACAGAAAGAATTTATATCTTTGTCTCTCCAGTATTTAGAGCAGGGCCTGGCATGAAGTTGGAATCCATAATTTTTGCTGAATGAAGGTAATCAGCATTGAGGTAAGCATGAGATAGTGAGATAGGACACTGGGAAGACAGTGTAATGGGCAATGAAAAGCAATGAACTGGGCTCCACCTATCATAGTGTCACCATGTGACCAGAGAAACCAATACATCTCCAATGCTTATTGTTGGATTAGATTCACTCAAAGCTCACCTAGTTCTAAAGGTTTATGACCTCATCATAGCTTTTTAAAAGATCAATAAACCCTCAAGTGGAAAGAAAAAGTCAAAAACCTTAAAAAGCAAAATAGAGTGTGTAAGATGTACTTAATGGAATTCATAGATAGATAAACTAAAGGTGAGGAAATGAAAGCCGAAACACCTAAAACAGGAGTAAAGAAAAGGAATTTATAGGTGCATTAAGATGCAAGCCCCCGGAAGGCAGGAACTTTGTCTGACTTGCCTCCCATCATATCCCCAAAACCTAGAAAAATGCCTGGCTTGTGGTAGAAAGATAGGGAAGAAATGCCTGATTTATATAGATCCAAACTGGGCACTGCTCTGGAAAGTGTTGTGGAGGAGATGGCCAAAAGAAAAAGATGTCCAATAAGTGCAAAGTATTCACGTGTCATCAACATCACTTATTTATGTGATTGATATCTTACAAAGGGATTGCCATCAAAATCAACTTATCTTGATCACATTACAGTCAGGAAGCACACCAGACCATGGTTCATATGAAACTTGAAGTTAAGTGTGGTGACATGGAATTAATTCAGATATTGAAAGGACTTTAAAGCAGTACAATTCCTGCCAAGTTACTTTTTTCTCTTTAGCCAAATGCATGTGCTTTTCCACGGAAGAAAGCCAACAGACCTTGATCATGAATTCATGTTTGTATTGCAGGACCATTCCTGAGGGAACACCTCAATTGTAGTCAAAACCTTCCCCACATAGCTCCAATAGCTCCAAGGTTTAGCTCTCAAATTCTTTTTACCATATAAACCTGGTTCTTTAATTTATAACTCACAGATTTCTGGTATAGTAACTTTAACAAGGAGTCTACAATTACTTATCTTAAGTTCAAAGACTGTATGGACCTAATTAAGCTACCCTGTCTCTTTTCATCACCCACAAATCAAGGGCTTGGATAAAATAATGAGGTAAACCAAACCAGAGGTTCACATGCATTGTCAAAGGAGACTGGCCAATAAGTTAGGCCAGGTTTTTCAGGATTTGAGATAGCATTCCTTTCATCCAGCAGCCAACACATTTGTATTGAACACCTGTATTGGGCACTGTACTAGGGGGCTAGAAAGATTAAACAAGTCAAGATGTCTCCCTAGAAGCTTCATGGTCTTGTGGGAGAGACAGATAGGTCCACATCTAAGCATGGAGGGAAAATAAAGGAAACTGATATTTGTTAAATATCTGCTAGAGGCCAGGCTCTGTGTGATCTGCATTATCCACTCTGCTTTATTTAATCTCATGGTCTCTTTTACAGATAAGAAACTGAGGTTCAAAGAGGGTGTTTACATATTCAAAGTATCAAACCTGAGTGTAGCATAGGATGGGCCCCCAGATTTGTCCTCCCTGAAAATCCATTCTATTTCCCCTGTACCAAACTGAAATGCAATTTTCAAAAAGTTAAAATAACACTAAAAGCTATATTAGTAGTAGTTTAAACAAAGGGCTATGGGAGCACAAAGGGTACAGTGAAACTGTGACTAGGCTAGGAAGGGGGTCAAGGAAGGCATCACCGAGGATGTGACATTTGAGCTGGGCCATGTTAAACAGCTGGAGTCAGTCCTGCTGGATTACTAATGTGTTGATTTTTTGACTACACCTCTTGGGCACTTACCAGAGCCACAAAGTGAAGGAAGCAATAACTCTTCTCTGGCCACCAAAACTGCTGAAATGGAGTCACCTGCTATTTCTACACCCACTGGTTTCACACAGAGTTTCTCAAATAAGGTTGCAGCTAAAGGATGTTAGCTTAGGGAGCAGCAGGTGTGTGGATGAAATGGGGTATGGCTATGTCTGATGGGAGGGGGAATGCTGTGGTGCTTTAGAGCCCCTCTTGTTTGCATGGTGGGACTAGAGGTACCCAGATTAGATAAATGGAAGCAAACAGTTACAAAGAGGATCTACATATGGAGCAATTTTAGTCTGAGAGTTGAGTTGTTTTAAAAAGAAAGATCTCATCATGGATTAAAAAAAAAAAAAGCAGTTTCTATTTACCTATTGATGATAAATCAACAGGCCTACATGGCAGCCAAATGGGTCTTTGAATGTGCTGCTTCATTTTTCCCATGAAGTCCTAGGAGAGTCCTAGAAATGGAAAAAATAAGACATAAAACTTCAGTGAAGCAAAATTTGGAAAAGTGTGTGTGATCCACTAAACAAAAGACACTGGGCTGGACATTAATGGAAAGTACCTTAGAGTATATTATAGAAATTTTAGTGACTATGTACTCTGCAAATGAAGGAAAATAATGGAATACCCACATAAAGCACATAGAATCACCAAGTGGGATGGGAAAGGGAAGAAATTGAAAAGGTTTTCAAAGCACTCTGACATTTCTCTATAGAAGATAGGTAAAGTCCACACAGGCAATAGTTGAATAACTACAAGCCAAATGGATGCAGCAGTGCATGACTGAGCAGTTCCTAGCTAATCTCTCTGCTTCCAACTTTGCCCCTTGCAAATGATTCCTCCCACTGTGACCAGTGATCTCCCTAAAATGCAGACCTGATTATAGTACTCCTCTACTTAAATGCCTTAAATGACCAAGTCTCAAGAACAAGTCCAAACTCCTTGGTGTGTCATACAAGGATGATCATAATGTGGTCCCTTACTGTCCAGCTTCATCTCGACCCTTCTCCAACTCATATTTTATTCTCTAATTGTGCTGAACTGTCTGAAGATCCCCCTAACTCAAGCTTCAAAATGTTGAGCATGCTATTTCTCTTACCTGGAATGCCATATGCCACCACTGTCTTCCCTTTCCCTCTAATTCCCATTCCTTCATTCTTTCATCTAACATTTATTGGACCAGGAAATGAACTAGGACCTGAATAGAAAGAGATGATGGAGAGGGAGATGGTCGTGACTCCCATGGGCTTCATGGGTCTAGCTTAGTTATTGTCATTTCTTGTGTGAAGTGAGGCTCCAAGGCTGGATTGACTGATATTCTTATCCCAAAGCACCATTAGTGAATGATTGAATTATTCATTTTTAATTAGTTAATTAATAGTTAATTATAGTTTAGTGACTAATTAACTGTTGAATCAATAAAGCCATAAAAGACTATAGAAAATACCATTTCCAACTGTAAAGTCTTCCCAACAGCATTTGCCTCTGTTTAGTTCAACAGCCTTTTAGTGGGCATCTACTACCAGGCATCATGCTAGGCACTGGGTATCTGAAGGTAATTAAGATAATCCCTGACCTTAAGGAGTTTGAAGTCCAGGAAGGGAAATGAAGACATAAATTTTAATTTAATTTTAAAACATACAAAGGCATAACTTATTATAATGTCAGAGAATGTTTCAAATATTTTGTGAGGATCTTCCAATCCTCACAAGAATTCTGAGGTACAAGACAATTCTTATTATTATCCCTATTTTATTGTGAGAAGACTGAGATTAAGTCATTTGCCCAAGTTCATGTCTGAACCCAGTCATTCTTATTCCCCAGCCCCGATCTTAGATTCTTAATAGAGCAAGGAAGATGCTATAGTGGAGGTGTGTACAAGGTGCCATGTCAAAACAGAGACAAGAACTAAGCCCCAAAGAGAAATTCAGAAAAAATTACTAAGAGGTGCTGAGTCCTTTCCTGTGCTAAACACAGGATCAGTATAATGAACCATGATCTAAGCTGGTTGAAAGAGCAGACCCACCTACACCAAAGCAGACCGGTGAGAAGAAACAAATTGGGGCGGCAGTCAGATGGTTCACACCAGCATGCCATACTCTTTGATAAATATTAAAGTTATTTTATACCATTTGGCAAATAAATATTGCCCCCAAGATTCCCAACTTCCATCCCTACCATCCTTGCCATCCTGGTTGCAATGCCTGCTGTTTAAGATTTAAGCTTCCAAACAGACACGAGTTGGCTTCTACTCTTTCTATTCTGTTCTATTGACATAATTCTCCATGCTTTTGCCAAAATTATGATGCTGTGATTAGCTATAGGTTTGTAATAATTCTTGATATCAACTAGGCTAAGTCCTCTTACTTTGTTCTTCTTCAGGAATGTCCCAGCTATTCATAGCCCTTTGTTCTTCTGTTTATACTTTTAAATCCATTTGTCGAATTCTATTAAAAGCTCTACTGAAATTTTGATTGGAATTACATTGAGTTTAGAGATTTGAGGATAATTTATATTTTTATGATATTGGGTCTTTCTAACAAAAATGTGAAGTATCTTTTGTCTAGATCTTAATAATATCTTTCAATAGATTGTCATCATTTTTTCTCTAAAACTTATGCACATGTCTTACTAGATGTATTCCTAGAGCCATATTTTTGTTGCCATTGCAAATAGCATATTTCAAATACATGCATTTTCTAATTGCTTGTTGCTGATTATAAATATGTAATTGATTCATATCTTGACCTCTATCTGATACCCTAAACTCTTACTAATTCAAAAGAAATTGTCAGTTTACCTTCTAGGTAGATAATTCTATCACCTTCAGTGATGACAGTTTTGTTTCTTTCTTTCCAAATTTTACACTGTTTATATATATTTTTTCTTTTACTGTGTTGGTTAGGACTAACAGTAAACTATTAAACTGTATTGTTTCTAATTTTAAAGGGAACGTTTTTATATTTCATAGTTTAAATAAATATCTTCTGGAGTTCTTTGATAGAAACCACTTATTATATTAAGGATGATCTTTTCTATTCCTAGTTTACTAAAATATTTTAATATGAATAAACTGGCAGTCTTAATTATTGCTTTTATTTTTCATCTATTAAGATAATTGCATTATTTTCCTGTTTGATCTGTTAATATGGTGATTTTCTAATATTGGACTAACTTCATAACTACGAAACCAGCTTAGCAAATGACATGTTTCATTGGGTTTAATTTGCCTGTTATTTCCTTTAGAAGTTTTGCATCTGTATTAGTGAATGACATTATCCTGTAATTGCCCTTTTTCTTACTATCATTGTCTGGTTTTGATAATAAGGTTTAATAGGCTCATAAAACAAGTTGTGGAATGTTCTCTCTGTTCTTATTTGCTGAAAAAAGAATTTTTAGAATTACCTGTTATTTAAATATTTGAAAGTATTTGGAAGAATTTGCTTATACAATCATCTGACCCTAGCATTCTCTTTGTAAGAGGATTTTAAACCACTGATTCAAATTATTTTATGGCAATGAGACTACTCAGGTTTTCTCTTTTGTTTTTTAGATAGATTATATTTTTTCAAGAAATTTGTACATTTCATCCAATCTTTTAATTTATTGAAATAAGTTGTATATAATATTATGTTGTCTTTTTAAGTTCTCTGCATCTAAAGTCATGCCTCCTCTTATTTATTCCTAATAAAGGTTTTTTTTTTATGTCTTCTATCTCATTTTTTGATCAGTCTTACCAGACATCGAGCTATTTTATTTGTCACTTCACAAAAACGCAACTTTTTTTATTCTCTTTGTTTTCTATTTTTCATTCATTTCTGCTTTTATCTTTGTTTTTTCTTTCTACTTTCTATGGCTTTATTGTACTGCTATTTTTAATTTAATTTTTGTGTTGTAGTGTTAGATTACTAATATTCTTCATTCTTTTCTAATATAAATTAAGTACTGCTTTATCTGCATTCCACAAATTCAATATATAATATTTTCATTTTCATTCAGTTGTATTTTCCAAATTTCATTATGATTTTTATTGACACATGAGTTATTTAGTCTTTAAATTTTTAAATGTATGGTGTACTTTAGTTATCTTTTCATAATGTATTTCTAACTTAATTGCACTGTTATCACAGAGCATAGTCTGCATGATGACACTTCTCTAAACTATGATGAGACTTCATTCTAGTAACTGATCAGCTTTCATAAAAGTTCAATGGATGCTTGAAATTAATGTTTTTCTCTAATTGTGGTGGGAAAATATCCTGTACCCTAATACTAATTTTTTGCTTGAATTATCAATTGCTGAGAGTTCTTTAATATTTGTTATAACGATGGTGATTTTTTTTTTTTACTTTATCCTTATAGTATTTAATTCATATGTTTTGAAGCTATTAGGTGCGTTCATTCTTTTAAAATTAGTTGCAGGCATACAAAGCAACATAATAGTTAGACATTTATACCCCTCACAAAATGATAACCTCCCCCAATCTATTACCACTCTGACATCATTTATAGTTGTTACAATACCATTGACTATATTCCCTATTGTGTAAATATATTTACATCCTGTGAATTATAGAATTATAGTTGACCTTCGATATTATTCTACTTCAGGTGTATAACACAGTTGTCAGGCATCTACAGTCTATGAAGTGTGCATTCATGTTTTACATTGTTCTTTTACATCCAAGAGAATTCAACCATTTAGTAATATGTCAAGAATATTTTAATTTCTTAACCTAACCAAACAGTTTAGTTCATTGATATTTGCTGAGATTATTGAATTTCTTTTTACCACCTTATTTTTACCTTTTTATGTGCCCTGTTTTTTCTGTTTATTCTGTTTATAGTTTTTATATTTTTTATTGACATCTTTTGGATTTCTTAAGGGTTTTGTTATTTTTCTTTCTTTTTGCTTATACTAGTTTGGAATTTTACACTCTTTCTATTATTTAATAGGTATTTAAAAATTTTGACATATAAACATATTAAAGTCTAAAATGTTTTAATGATAAAACTCCAGTTTATACGTTGTTATCAGGATATATTTTATTTGTACCTAAAGTTTTTTTTAAATCCCACAAATTAAACATTATCATTGTCACTGTTATTTTAAGTTTTTTGCGTTTTTTTTATAGCTGAGCCATCCTGCAACCTGTTGGCATCTTAGCGGCAGCTCAGCTCGGGCTGAGCATCGAACTGCTGTTGCTCAGAGCTCAGCTCACATTCTTGAGCGAGCTCTTTACCAACCGAGCCACTCGGCCGGCTCTTAAGTATTTTTTGTACAATAAATATTTATCTGGACTTACCCATATGCTCATTCTTTTTTTTATTCTCCTTTTTTTCTTGCTTCTCAGACCTTCCTTCTGGTATCATTCTCATTCTTCTTGAAGTACAGTCTTCAGTAGTTCCTCTATTGATGGTGACAAGTACCATATTTAATGGCAAACAGTTTTTTGTTTATCTGAAAATGTCTCATTCTTAAAAAAAAGTTTTGGTAGCTATATAATTCCAAGTTCACATTTATTTTCTCTCAAAGTTGGAAAGTAGTATAACACTATATTTTTCATTTTTACCTTCAATCTTAATGTTATTTGTTGCTAATTTGTCTTTTCTCTCTAACTTCTCATTCCATTTTTGTTTGTTTGTTTGTTTGTTTGTTTGTTATTCTGCTGCTTCATTGCAATGTATCTGGTATATATGTCTTTGCATTTTTCCGGCTTGGAATTTAGTTATACCTAAATCTTAGAATTTGTATCTTTATCAGTTTGGGGAAATTTTTCACTATTTTTCTCTCAGAATAGCATCTATTTTGCAGTCTTTTTAGCCTTTCTTTCTGAAACTCTGATAACATATATGTTGGACCTGTATATAATCTGCTTTAAAAACCAACTGAGTTTATTTCAATTACATTTTTCAGGTCTATATTTTTCTTTTCAAATATGCCTTGTCCTCAGTGACAGTCTTTGAACCTTACTCATACTTTCAATACTGTTTAATATTTCTTTAAATTTATAATATATATTCATTTTCTATTTTGTATTTGACCATTTGAGTATCATAATCTTATATATTTGATTCAACTAATGGGTATTTCTGCTGATTCTAAGCCATGTTTCTTTTTTTCACTTCTGTTTTGTGATATTTGATTGTTGCATCCATTATCTGATATAAGTTTTATCTGAAGGAAGTCCCTTAGCAGTATGAAGTTGAGGGTTCTTTCATCCACAGGAGATTTATACTTGCTTTTGCTAGCCACCTTTAAGCCTATTTTTTCTAATAATTTTGCTTTTCCCTCCAGCTAGAGGTAAAAATAAAATAGGTACATTTCCCTTGTAAATTAGGTTTTACCTCTAGTTCACTATTCACTGAGGGTGTGGTCCTTTTGGACAGATTAGAGTCTTAACTTCATATGCAGATCTTTGATCTACCTCCCTATATTATATGGACACTAAGATTTGTTCCCTGCTCCCTACGAGGCCATTAAAACTTAATCTCTGGATCACCAGAAATTCACAGGTGCCCAGGGAGCAGTTGACTTTTCTCCCAGGATTTATGTTTTTGCTTCATGTGTGACTGCTGGGGATTTCCTTACTCTGTTGCCAGCTCAGCCAAACACTGAAAAGTTTCTCCCAAATACTTTATATACAATAGTATCTTGAATTATTTTTTAGTGTAAGGCTTTTCAAAGTATCAAGTTTGTAATACTGCCAGAAATAGAAATCTAATTTATTCTTTTCAAATTTTGCCTAAATTAGACTAGTTCCTTTTTAGATGACCAGGTTGTTTTCTATTAAAAATCCTTTATAATTATAAAATTATGTTTCTTTAAAATTAGAAAATCACCAAAACATCACAGAAAGAGAATACTGCTGAAAATTTTATTACTTCCCAAAGACACTCATGTGTTAATATTAAGTTGAGCCATGTGAAATAGTCCTTCTGTAGGTAAACAAATTTATGTGATTCAAATAAATATTGCCTTCCAGCCTTTTTTTTTTTTTTTCTTTTTTAGCTGAGCCATCCTACTACCTGTTGGCAGCTCAGCTCGGGCTGGGCATTGAACTGCTGTTGCTCAGAACTCAGCTCACACTCTTGAGCGAGCTCTTAACCAACTGAGCCACTCGGCCAGCCCTCAGCTTTTTTTTTTTGTATAGCTGTTTTATAATGATAATATAAAAATGATAATTTATATATAATCATATATATTTATATTTTCTTGCAGAGTCATTCCCCCCTCAAACTCACAAATAGCTTGCTTATATAATATTTATTTACATAAAATTTAACACAAACATTTTAATAATTTCCCTGTTTTTGGACACTTAAATTGGGGTGTGTGTGTGTGTGTGTGTGTGTATACATCTTTGTGTGTGAATATCTTTGGGCATAAAGCAATTTTCTGAATTTTGTATTTTCTCTTAGAATGCATAAGTAGAAATGGAATTGCTGATTCAGAAGATGAAGTTGTTTGTTTTGTTTTGTTTTCAAGATTTTATTGGGGAATGGGGGGAGGGTAACAGCGTTGGGGAATCAGGGAAGGGGAACAGACAAGTTGCTGTCCTTTTGTTTTCATTCTAGTTGTGGAGGACGTCACTTCACTGGCCCATGTTGGTATTATCATTGCGCTCTTCCCAACTGAGGCAGATCAGTCTCTGGCCACTGGGCAGCCTCTCACGCTGGCTCTTGGCAGCTCATGCTGGCTGCGGGCCACTCACAGTAGCTTATGGCATCCTACTGCAGCCTACACCATTGCAGGCGACTCATGGCAGCCCTGCTCCAGATGGAGCTGTTGTTCACCATCTTAGCTGTAGAGCGCAGTGTTACTGGCCCTCATGTGGGATTTGAACCGGGGACCTGCAGCACAGAGCTGGCATCCCAAGCCAGGTCTTAACCAATGCGCTACTCGGCCAGCCCAGAAGATTAAGTTTTTAAGAATCTTATCACCTATCAGCAAATTATGTTCGCAATTGCAGATATAAAAATATCAGACAAGAAATATTTGGGGTCTCTCTCAATTTACTTATTTGGTATTTCAACACCTCATTAGAAAACTCATGCCATGCTTTCGCTTACATGTCACTTATTGCAATGTGTTCTCATTTTCATATTATCTGTTCTGTGTTTAAATAGCTCTATGATACTCATCACATTTCGTGTAACGACTAGAATAATCTCATACAACTTCCCTTAGGACTTTTCAAAAGTTCTATAAAAGTCAAATTGCCTAAATTTATCAAACTTAATTCTTCAAAGAGGTATGTTAGTTCTTACCAGAGGCCTAAAATTTAGTTTCAAGCAAGTGTTCAGATTTCATTTCATTTTTATTTGTAGAAACACCATTTTGTTCCTCTGTCCCAAATTCCTCTCTATTTAACAAAAATGGCAATAACTCCTACATTTTTATCTCACTAGACTGTTTCAAAAACAATAATAACGACTATCTTTCATTGAGTGCCTAATTTATGCCTGAAACTCTGTTCGGAACTTTACATGATCTAACTCCCATAATAAACTTGAAAGTTATTATCATGCCCGTTTTATAGCTGAGGAATACTGAGTGTCAGAGAGGTTAAAGACTCGTGGGAAAATAAAGGGTGTGATCAGAGTTGAAATGGATTTGGCTTAAGTCAGATCTGCCTCTACACAAGTATACACACAAACAACCAAAGTTATGGCTCAAAAAAAGTATAGGGGGTCTCTTTTGCTTACCACACCAGGTGTCTTGGGGCAACTAAAGGACCCAGAGACAAAGTAGCTTATTCTTTATGTCATGGATAGCATTTAAAAGCCATACTAAAAAACTTAGCTACCAACCTTGTGAAATAGCTGCTGAGAAACAAACAAACAGAAAAGCTGAGAAAATAACGCATAGTCCAAAGATGGTTTTCCCTTTGGCTCCAGTTTAATCAGCTTATAACACCCAAGAACAGCATGGCTAAGCTAGTTCTTTCATTTAATGCCATATTCAAGCTATGTTGTTTCACAGCTTTAATAGCCCTGTCAACATTCATCAGGAAATCAGTGCATCCCTCCAGAATCCTGCCATAAAAACACAGTGGCTTTTTTAATTAAGGCAGTGCAACCTTCAGAGCACCCCAACTCTATGTTGAATTGATGTGTCTCACTCTCACCTTAAGTTCACCAAGATTCAGATTAATCCAAAGGAAGCAGAAAAGGGTCAACATGGGCCCAGCTGAACAAATGTATTTTCTTAGGTTTCACAGTGCACTTTTAATCCTTGATACCATGGCCTTTTAAAAAAAAATGAATAAATTATAGTAGGAAACTCTCTCACCAACATGAGAGTTGTTAGGTAATCTATATGCTAGACACAAGTTCTGTGAAATAGAAAAGTAGATATAAATTCATGATTCTGGTGACTTCATGTTTCCTAAATATATATATACTTGCACAGAGAATGTTATACAGGAAATTGAGAGCCTAATTTAATGAGTCAGTTTTATTATTTCATTACAAATAATATTATTTACCAAATGTTTTACATCCATGTTGTTTTTTAAAATATAGGTAATTTTCTCTGATTTTCACCCCTGGTTTCTGAATGGATCTGTGTACTCATTGAAAATCCATAGCTGGGTGTGTTGAGAAAGAGGAGGGGATTCAACGAAGTTTAGACAAGTGTTACTTTTCCTAAAAAGCTGAGGATTGCAAACTCCTGGATTTTTTGCTATTGAAATCACAATACAAAATGGTGATAGTCACTTCTAGGCTTAAAGCTTCGATTGTCTGTGAATTAAATGGAAAAAAAAATGTTCTTTTCAATTTTGCAATTCTATTTAGAAGTTGTATTCTTGATCAAAAATCTAACTTTCCATTTAACAATAATAGCTCTTACAGTGGCAAGAAGGAGAAAAATGCACTTTGAATCTCTATCTGCTACTGCTATTTTTTCCACAGCCCTTAGCTTCTCTAAGATTAAACAATATAAGTTAAACATTACTTGGTATTTAAAATACATATATTTACTATAATCAATTATCTTGAATTTAATCTCAAATTTAATTTTTCTTCAAATAAACATATACATCACCAAGTAGTTTAGACATTTTTAAAAATTCCCTCAATTACTGTACCAGAGTATATATTCATGCCAAATATGAAATCAAAATTATTTTTCATTTTTTAAATCAATCAAAAACATTTTACAAGATGTTGCTTTCCAAAAATTTGTGTACAAATTATGACTTCACTTTTGTAATTTTCTTGGCAAAATTTCTGGAACAAAGCAATCAAGCAAAACCTTTCATTGGAAACACACCTCCAAAATATAACACTTCCTCCGCTGAAATGGAGACCCCACTTGTCTGCAGAATGACAAGCGACCTCTCCAATCTACAATGCAAAATTTAATTATTATTTGGCAAGATATTCATTTTTATCAATAATAGAAAGCTTTGATCAATGATTCATTTGATGTGTGAAATAATTCATTTCCTATGTTCCAAATGCTTAGGCACAAATAGATCTGAATATCCAGAATAGATGGGTTATAAAGAGAAGAGCACATTTAGGGTCATATTTTTATTCAAGGTAATAATCTAAGAGTATTCCTACATTTGACAAATTAGGTTTGAGCCCAAAGTGGAATAAAACAGGTAAGGAAATTAAACTTGTTAAATTTTTGTAATCATTTTAATGGGAAGTGACATCTCATAAACTTGTCTAAGAAGAAAATCCTGCCCTCTTGTAATAAAGTCAATATGTGTAGAGAGATGGCATGAGGGCCAAATTAAGGGTTGATCTTCCTTCTTTGAAAGAAATACTAGTCATCTTTGGTCAGGGCTAATCTCATAAATGGGCCTGGAAGGTAGTTTTCCTACTTGTATGTTCTGAAAGCTCTAGTAATGCTGTCCTTCTAAAAACATCTCCCCAAGGTCTGTTACTGATACCTGAAATTCCACCATTAGAAGTTTATTGTCCTTCTTTCATGTTTTCTCTCATGCTAAAATGTAAATGCTACAGAGAGGAATAATACACAAAGCTTGTCAGTTATTTCTGTCTTCATGATGATGAGTTTTTAATAGAAGAGGTGAATAAAGTTTGAAATGATCATCTGTAATGGGAAGGGAAATGTTAGCAAGGGAGGAAGGTCCTGGAAGATGCAGAAAGGTACCGGGAAATGTGGGAGGACACAGGAAAAGAAGGGAAGGCACTGTAAGATAGGTAAGGCAATTGTCATAAAGTCAATGGAAAGCTTCACTGTCTCTATTTAAATGGAGGGGTTTTTTTGTCTTTATTTTTTAATTAAATATATTTGAGTGATAATGGTTAGTAAATGGAGTTTTAATTATCCTGGGGCATAGCTGTATGGGAGAAAATGTTGATGGCTAGATCTGAATTCTGTTCATGACAGCTAGGCAAATAAACAGAAAAAAACACAAATATGGTATTGTCAAACAGAAAATGAAGTATAAATTAGCTAAGAAAACAAACCTTTAGCTTTGAAAATATGACCCTCAAAGAGGCACTATCTATATATACCTCTAACTGAAGCATTTGTTTTTCTGTTTCTACAACATGGTTGGATGGTAGGAAACCCAACTGCAACTCTTTATGAGGACGGTACAAGAGAAGAAATGTAAGTATTTCTTAAAGTGTGTTCCATGGAATACTTGAATGGGTTGATGTTAGAATGATGGATGGAACAGATAAGTTACATAACTTGCTTAGGATAAGTGAGTTTGAGAAAAGTATTATACTATAGGTTTCTCTTACAGAGTTAAAACATTTGTGTGGCAGAGACTACTATATGTTCACTAAAATCCATTTCCTTGTTCTCCAGATCACATTTCCCATCATTTGTTACAGTTAGGTATGGCCATGTGATTGAGCTCTGGTCAATGGGATGTGACATCTGGGTAGAAGTCATGTGCACACTTTCTGGCTTGACCCATAAAAACCTTCTATGCACTGTCTTCCATGCTCTTTGTCCCTTCCAAATATTTGGGATGGAAATAAACCTGGGGTGATTTGAGGAGCTACACACTGAAGATGATAAAATTCTGACGGATGATATTTGGCTTTATGAATAACCTCTTGGAAAGAGACACCTAATTAAGAACTGTACTCGTGCACCAGTCGAGTGGCTCAGTTGGCTGTGCTCTGAGCAACACGGTTGCTGGTTGGATTCTCACATGGGCCAGTGAGCTGTGCCCGAGCTGAGCTGCTGCTGAGCTGGTGAGAGCATGCGCTCTAAACAAGGTTGCTGGTTCAACTCCCACACCCCTAACTAAGATTGAATATGACACCTTAAACTGAACAGCCACAGGCTGCTGACAGGGGACCGGATGGCTCTGTGTGCAAGAAGATTGCCAGTTCGACTTACTCATTGGATGGTGGACTACGCCACCACCCCCCAACTAGATTGAAAGAGGCGACTGGACTTAAAGCTGAGCTTGCACCCTCCACAACTAAGATTGAAGGACAACAACTTGACTTGGAGCTGATGGGTCCTAGAAAAACACAGTGTTCCCCTTCCCCAATTCCCCAACATTGTTCCCTTCCCCAGTTCCCCAATAATTTTTTTTTTTTTAAGAAAAAGAACCGTATTCATAGCACTGGACCAGGTCATGAGCCAGCTCTTACTATCTTAAACCACTGAGATTTCAGTGTTTTATTCTATTGCAACAATATTTATCCTAATTAATAAAGTGTTTTACATTTTAAATGTCTGAAAGGTATTACAGTTAAAAATCATGTTAAGTTTTATTAAACCCAGTTTTTTCCACTGATTTGATCACGGCCTTTATGGTTTGGTTTTGTTTTTAACTTAACAATTATTAGCTAGTAGATCTAATAGTTTTCTAGTTTGAGGAAGACTGCACTGTGCCTTTCTTTACTCCCCTACCCTCTGGAAGTTCATTCTAACCAAAAGAGGAAAGGACTAGCACCGGGGATTTTTAATTATAAATTCACTCACAGAGCTATGTTAGAGATAAATATGGATATTTCAACACAGAGTTAAACAGGTAAGCTCACAGAACCAAAGCTTGTTCTCTGAGGCTCTAAGCAAAAGAAGGGAAGGACCAAGAATCATACACAATAGCTAATAATTAGTAAGGTACCAACGTGGTGACAAGGTTCTCTTTTTTTTTTTCAAATTTTGCATTTTCTATTTTCATATAGGAATTTTCACCATATAGGAATATTAAGTACTAATAATGGCCTGGTTCAGCTATTTTAATAAAGACATATATCTTGATCTTATATCAGTTAGGACTCTACCAGAAAGACCAACTCAAACTGACTTAAAAAATTAAGGGGATTTATTGGTCTCAGAGGTAGGGCAAGTTTCAGGACTGGATTGACCTAACAGCTCTGATGTTCTCAGAGACTGGCGTCTTTTGGTCTGTCTATTCTTCCTGTGAAATCAGCAGCATCTTCAGTATGTTTTCTCTTATGGTAGCAAGAACTGCAACCTTTCTAGGGTTTCTATCTGTATATCACAGGAGACTTTTTTCCCAAAAAAACCCTCCACCCATATTTTGGTGATCTAACCTGGGTCAACATCTCTTCCTGCACCTGCACAAATTCCAGTGTTCCGGAATATGCCATATACAGTAGTCCCCCTTTATCTGAGGTTTTGTTTCCACATTTTCAGTTTCCCACAGTCAATCATGGTCCAAAAATATTAAATGGAAAATTCCAAAAATTAGCAATTCATAAGTTTTAAATTGCATGCATTCTGAGTAGCATTGTGAAATCTCACACCATCCCATTCGGTTCCACACAGAACTTGAATCATCCCTTTCTCCAGTGCATCCACACTGTACACAGTTCCTACCCATTAATCACTTAATAGCTGTCTCAGTTATCTGATCAGCTGTCACAATATTGCAGCACTTGGTGTTCAAATAACTCTTATTTTACTTAATAATGGCCCCCAAACACAAAAATAGTGATGCTGGCGATTCAGATATGCCAAAGAGAAGTCATAAAGTGTTTCCTTTAAGTGAAAAGTTACGTATGTATAGAAAAAATCATAGTATATATAGGGTTTGGTATTACCCACAGTTTCACGTATCCACCGGGGGTTTTAGAATGTTTCCCCCATGGATGAGAGGAGACTACTGTACTGACTGACCTGTGTCTGAGTTACCTGGATCAGTCACTATGACAAAAGGGACTCTCCCAATTAAAATACGCAAGTCAGGTCACTCAGTGGTAGTTGGAGGTGGGTTAAATACTCCCCCACACTATATGATTATGACACAGTCAAGAAGTAAGATTACTGTAAGAACAATAACAGATAAACTTCTGGGTAAATTGTATAATAATGAGTTAACTTTTATATATCAGATATTTATTATATGTCAGCCACTATTCTAAGTATTTAAATATATTAACTCATTTAATTCTCACAATAAATCTATGAAATAGCCACTCTTATTAAGCTTAATTTACAAGTAAAGAAACTGAGGCACAGATAAGTTGCATAACTTGTTCAAAATTAGAAGGCTATTAGATAAGAGAACTGGGCTTTGATTCTAGGCATTCAAGATCCAGAGTCTGTGCTTTTTCACCACCCTGTTAAAGTTTTTGTAAAGCCACCATGCATACAAGGTCTGGCAATTAAGTTTGCAATCTCATCCTAAAAAACGTGCTTCATACCTCATATCTGAATATCACTACAGTCACCTTTAAAATACTCCCCTTTGGAAGCTATGCACCAATGCCATTGCCTAGTCCACCCTTCAAATCAATTTTGGAACTCTTTCTGGAATGCCCATCATAGCTGTCTTTGTATTACCCTGATATCAAAAAAGGTTAACAACATCGTTCATGAACTTAATTGTCATACTTTTATATATATATATATATATAAAATATTTTATATATGCACACACACATATATATGTAAATATATACACACATGTATCACTATATTTATACATATACATATACACATATACATACACACATATATAGCCACATACATTCACATATAGTTATACCACATGTACACACTCATTCACACATTCATATATTGAGTAAAAAGTCTGGCTCTTCGGACCTTATGATTATAACAAAGGTGCCATCTGGCTTTATAACCCTCTAATTGCAGAAAAAGCACCCATGTGGAAATGAAGAGTCCCAAACAATACAAACTTAACTTGCAAAGTAGTCTAAAACCCTGATATCAGAGCTCTGTCTCTCTCTTCAAGAAATCTTTATCATGCCTGATAACGCCTTTGACTGATTTCACAATGCTGCTTCAGGCTGGCGCTGCATACTTATTCTTTATATCACTTGCAAAAACCACTGTTAAATGAGAATCACTTTATTCTGATGCCAAAGGGGAGCGTATATGTGGAATTTTTTCATTTGGGGAAAAATGAGTTGTCCTGTATTAATATTATATACCAATTTCTCCTACTTTTAGCATCCAGCACAGCCCTAAGCAAAGGTCTACCTATCCCAGGTGGCTGACCTTGGAGCCGATGAGGAGCTCTTCTTCCTCTTCCAATTAGTGGACACAATATGATGGCTACAGATCTTGCCCAGGGCATGGGAGTACATTGTGGTACAGTGCATGCTAATTTCTCTAGCTACTTTGTTCAACTTGGGCCTTGAAATTTGTTTGCCATAATGGGGGGACCTTCCAGGGATGACACCCTGAATAGAAATTCAGCCCTGAATTTGCTCTTTCTTTTCAGAACAATTATTTCTAGATTTGAAGCTACTTTCATAGTCAACCTTGAATTAAAACAAGGTCACTAGGAACAATATCCTCTAGCTCAGACCTTATTACTAGTCCTTTAACTCCACTGTAATTTACCCAGTCATAATTTCCTCCAGTTAATGATTTAATAAACCAGGTAAACCGGAGTTGTAACTTAACCTGTTCACACTGACTACTCTTCTAAAAAGCTCTGTATAAATCTAGAGTGATTGCCTCATTGTCAAGTGAGCACCCCCTTAAAAATAAATGATGACTTACTGTACACATGCACACACACACACACACACACAAGACTCCAACACTGTAGGCTTAATTTTTGGGCTAAGTCTAATGCTGAATATCAAATTTCTCATAGTACACAAGTTGTTAATAGTGTGGTGTTATTTCATTGTGTTAAAGCTAGCTGAGGGTTTTGGACAAAACAGAACATTCTCTTAGTTCAGACTCAAGTAAAAAAGCTACACCAATACAGATTGCACAATTTCACAGCTGTATAATATCAACATATTTTTTTTAAAGACATGAAAAGAGAAGGTGCTGACCAGAAGTTCATTGATACGTGGCCAGCAGCATGGTTTTCAA
This sequence comes from Aselliscus stoliczkanus, assembly GCA_033961575.1. NCBI lineage: Eukaryota > Metazoa > Chordata > Mammalia > Chiroptera > Hipposideridae > Aselliscus > Aselliscus stoliczkanus. The sequence continues at coordinate 36,452,202 of CM066731.1, forward strand.
AGTTTGGCAATAGGGATTTATCATTAGTTTGGCATTAACTAGTTCTGCAATTGATATTTATCATAATCAGTGTAGATTACAAATGTTCCAAGATCATCATATTTTCAGTGGGTAGCAAGTGTCACTCAAGAAATCTGGGATCTGCGCAAAAGCTGCCTTTGTTCCATGGTCCATTGGTAGACACCAAACATCTGCCTCCTAGAACTTAGGTTGAGAGTTGTATATATAAATCAAGGATAAAGTAATGATATTTACATCATATTCTTTCTTTACATAATCTGGACAGTTCAGAGCTCAAAACACCTATTCTGGCAAGAGTATTTCTTCAACGGCAGTGAAAATACTAAACCTAATTAACATTCTTTATTTCTTAATCTTTCCAGTTCAGCTGCATTATCTTTTGAGAGTAAATCCTTCCCCTTGATTACAAGAGCCATTTGTGAATCCACCTGTCAAAGAGCCTTTGGCGTTTTTCTGTGAGCCAATATACCACATCACCCAACTACTCCTTCTGCCAGCCCAGCTCTTGTACAGTAGCCAAGGTCTAGAGACGGATTCATATTTAAAAAGGAACAAATTTTAAATATTTAGGGAACTTTCTGCCATGATGAATTTTCAATATCTTGCTATGAACAGTAGACAGAAGAGTGTATAGAATTTTCAAAACTCAAAGCAATAAACAGTTAATATCTATGCTCCATTTGTATGTAAATTATACCCTCAATTTTTAAATTATTTTTGTTTTTCAATTACAATCGACATTCAATATTATTTTATATTAGTTTCAGATGACCAGCATAGTGGTTAAACATTTATATGATTTATGAAGTGATCCCTGCGAATAGTCTAGTTACATCCCATCACTATTTTGTAATTACCAACTTATACTTCTTAATCCTTTCACTATTTTCACCCAACCCCCTCTCATTTGGCAATCAGCAGTTTTTTCTCTGCAATCTATGAGTCTATTTCTGTTTCGTTTGTTCATGTATTTTGTTTCTTAGAGTCCACATATATGTGAGATCATATGGTATTTCTCTTTTACTGTTAGACTTATTTCACTTTGTATCATTCGCTCTAGGTCCATCCATGTTGTCACAAATGATAAGATTCCATTCTATTTTATGGTCAAGTAATATTTCATTGTATATATGTACCACTTCTTTTTATATTTTTTAAAAGATTTTTATTAAACTCTAGCTAACATACAATATTATATTAGTATTAATTTCAGGTGTATACATTATAGTTATTCAATATATCCACCTGGCATTATACCTAATTATTACCATATTATTGATTATATTCCCAATGTTCTACTTTACATCCCTATTACTTTACATCCCCAAATTGGTAGTATTTTATAACTACCAATTTGTATTTCTTAATCCCTTTACCTTTTCCACCCTTCTCCCAATCCCCCTCCCATCTATCACACCAATAGATCTAATACCCATCTGACATCATATAGTTATTATAATATTACTGACTATATTATTTATGCCATACCCCACATCCCTATCACTACTTTGTAACAACAAATTTGTACTTCTTGTTTTGTTTTTTGTTTTGTTTTGTTTTGTTTTTGAGGGCAGTGTCACTGGCCCTCACCTGTGGGACCCGAACCGGGGCCGCTGGCTTCCCAAGCCAGCGCTTAACCACCGCACCACTCGGCCGGTCCTCAAATTTGTACTTCTTAATCCCTTCCTCCTTTTCACTCACCCCCAATGACCCTCCCATCTGGCAACCATCAAAATGCTTTCTATATCTATGAGTTTGTTTCTGTTTCGTTTGTTTGTTTATTTTGTTCTTAGATTCCACTTATAAGTGAAATCATATGACATTTTTTTTTTCTGGAGCTTTGTTTTGTTCTCTTTGGGACATGCTTCTTTGTCTCCCCATTTTGGCTGTCTCCCTGTGTTTGTTTCTATGTATTAGGTAAGGCTGCTATGTGTTCTGGTCTTAGTAAACTGGCCTTACCTAGTAGATATGCTGTGAGCTCAGTAGTGCAGTCTTCTTGGTCTCCAGAACCATGCACTCCAGTTGTGTCCCTTTTGTGGGTTTTGTGTGCCATTCTCTTGTAGTTGAGCCTTGGTTGCTGTTTCAATGTCAATAGAAGGGATTGGCGCTTCGGTTCATTGGTTGTGAGGACTGGCCAGGAACTACGGTGGAAGAGTTGTGGTGCAGAGGCTGAACCTACAGAACAGGATCTTCCTCAGCAGGGCTCCATTGCCTGCTCAATCTGCCCCTTGGGTGTGTCATCTTTGGAGGTGACTAGGTGATGCTCCTGCTCATTTCAAAGCTAGCCACTGTGTGCACCAGCCCCAGGACCACCTGGGAGGGGACCCACTGCAGGTCAAATTCAGCTGCAGCCCATGTTCCACCTGGCACCACCTGGCAGGAGCCATAAAGCAATCCAAGAATGGCCACCTCCCATGCCATGCTTGGAAGTGCCTCAAAAGGCCAAACCTTAAACCAAGGTAGGCAGCCTCTACTGCCAGGCTTAGGGCTGCTCAGCCAGAAGTACAGGACGTGCTCAAGCCAGATGCTGTTTGTCTGGGTTATGAGAACCTTTGAGAGATCCTAGGAATGTCTGTAGTGTGAGCCAATGCAAGCGGATTTCAAAAAAGCCACTGGAAGTGGCTTGGGTGTGCCCGGGAGTAGAATGGGGAGGGATCTCAGAATCACAAGGGCTGGGTTAATGATCAGCTTTTGACAGCTAGATGGAGACTCAGATATGGTGGCTGCCTGTGTCTGCATGCCAGGGAGGGGAGGGCTCAACAAAGAAACAATGACTTCTGCCAGCTCCTCCAGTCAGGAGAAAGCTGCCCCTCCAGACCTCATGCCGAAGCCAGACAACTCAGTTCCCCCTACCTGTGTATGTCTCTGTCACTTCTCCAGCTGCTGTCCCAGCACTAAAGCTCAGAGCCAGTGATTCCATCAGTGAGAAAGTCTGTGTGTGTAGACCCTTGAAGAGGAGCAATTTGGACTCCAGTCCCCCTCGTTCTCACTCAGCCACAATATTTGTTAGTTTTCACAACCAAAAATTATGGGGACTTCTCTCCCTGGCACTGAAGCTGCATTGGGGAGGGACTGGGACCCCTTGCTCCTCAGGGAGGGACCATCACAACCGAGATATCCCTCCCCATTTTAAACGGTCACATGCAGATGTGGGACCAGCCTGTTCTGTGTCTCTTCCCTTCTTGCCAGTCTTGAGGTGGCTTCTTCTGTGTGTTCTTCATTATAGGGCTTCAGTTCAACAGATTTCAGGTGATTCTCAATGATAGTTGTTTTGTAGTTTAGTTGTAATTTTGATGTGGTCATGAGAGAAGGTAAGCACAACGTTTATCTACTCCGCCATCTTTACCAGAACCCCTATGTACCACTTTTTTTTTTTTCAAAGATTTTATTGGGGAATTGGGGGAGGGGAACAAACAAGTTTCTGTCCTTTGGTTCTTCAGTCTAGTTGTGGAAGATGTTGCTTCACTGGCCCATGTTGGTATTATGATCACTTTGCACTTCCCAGCTGAGGCAGTTGGTCGCCAGCCTTTGGATGGGAACTCACGGTGGCTCATGGCAGCTCTCGCTGGCTGCTTGGTCACTCACAGTAGCTCACAGCAGCCCACTGCAGCAGGGGCTACAGCCTATGCCTTTGCCCATCACTCATGGCAGCCCAGCTCCAGGTCGAGCTGTTGTATGCCATCTTAGCTGTAGAGGGTACAGCGTCACTGGCCCATGTAGGAACTGATCCAGTGGCCCTGCTGCTCAGAGCTCATGCTCCCAAGCTAACCTTTAACCAACTGAGACCAGCTGGTCCATACCACTTCTTTATCCAATCATCTATTAATGGGTACTTAGGTTCAATATCCTGGCTGTTGTAAATGGTGCTGCAGTGAATTTAAGAGTGCATACATCTTTTCAAAGTAGTATTTTGAGTTTCTTCATATATATATATACCCAGGAGTGAAATTGCTAGGTCATAAGGCAACTCTATTTTTAATATTTTGAGGAAATTCCATACTGCTTTCCAATGACTACACCAATTTACATTCCCACCAACAGTACATGAGGGCTCCCTTTTCTACACATCCTGGCCAGCACTTCTCGTTTGATGATTCATTGATGATAGCTATTCTGACAAGTGTAAGTTGGATCTGATTGTGGTTTTAATTTTGATTTACCTGATGATTAGGGACATTGAGAATCTTTCAACATGTCTGGTGGCCATGTGTATGTTCTTTTTGAAGAAATGTCACTTTAACTCCTCTGTCCATTTCTTAACTGGGTTGTTTGTTTTTTGGTGTTAAGTTGAATGAGATTTTTACAAATTTTGCATAGTAGCCCCTTATCATATGTATCATTGGCAAATATCTTCTCCCTTTGGGTTGGTTGTCTTTTCATTTTGTTAATGGTTTCCTTTGATATGCAAAAGCTTTTTCATTTGATGAAGTCCTATTTCTTTCATTTCCTTTGCCTGAGGAGATATATCAGAAAAAATATTACTACAATGGATGGTTGTCAGATGGGAGAAGGGTTGGAGGAGTCAGTGAAAATGGTGAAGGGGTTAAGAAATAAAAATTGATAGTTACAAAATAGTCATTGGGATGTAAGTTACAGCATAGGGAATATGTCAATAATAATATAATAACTACATATACTTCCAGGTAGGTACTAGACTAGTCAAGTAGCTCACTTCATAAATCAGAGAGAAATGTCAAAGAGTTTACTGCCTATGTTTTCTTCCAGGAGTTTTATGGTTTAAGGTCTTAAATTTAAGTGCTTAATCCATTTTTACCTCATTCTGGTATATAGTGTAAGAAAGTAGTCTAGTTTCATTTTGTGCGTTTATCTCTTCAGTTTCCTCAGCACAATTTACTGAAAAAACTATCTTTACCCCATTTTATATTTTTGCCTCCTTTGTCATAGATTAAATGACCACATAGGTGTGGGTTTATTTCTGGGCTCTCTATTCTGTTCCATTGATGTATGTGTCTGTTTTTATGTCTGTGCCATATTGTTTTTGTTACTACAGCTTTGCAGTATACTTTGATATCAGATAGCATGAGACCTACAACTTCATTCTTCTTTGTCAAGATTGCTGTGTCTATTTAGGATCTTTTCTGGTTCCATATAAATTTTAGGATTATTTCGTCTAGCCCTGTAAAAAATGCCATTTGTATTTTGATAGGGATTGCATTGAATCTATAGATTGTTTGGGTAGTTTGGACATTTTAATGATGTTAATTTGTCCTTTACATGAGCATGGTATATGTTTCCATTTATTTGCATCTTCTTCAATCCCTTAAATTTTCCAAACATAGGTCTTTTACTTCCTTGGTTAAACTTATTCCTGGATTTTTTATTTTTTGATGCAATTGTAAATGGGATTGTTTTCTTACTTTTTCTTTCTGATGATTCATTATTGATATAGAAATGCAATCAACTTTTGAATATTAATTTTGTATCCTCCACTTTACTGAATTTATTTATCAGCTCTAATATGTTTTTAGTGAAATCTTTAGGGTTCTCTCTACATAGTATCATGTTATCTGCAAATAATACCAATTTTACTTTATTTTCCAAATTGGATGCTTTTTATTTGTTTTTCTTGTCTGATTGCTGTGGCTAGAACTTCCAATATTAATAAGTGGTGAAAGTGGACATCCTTGTCTTGATCATGATCATAAAGAAAACACTTTTCACTTTTCCCCATTCATTATGATAATAACTGTGTTTTTCATATATGGCTGTTATTATGTTGAGGTATGTTTCCTCTATTTTCACTTTGCTGGGGTTTTTATCATAAATGGATGCTGTATTTTGACAAACGCTTTTTCTGCATCTATTGCTATTATCATATGATAGCAATATGATCTTATGTTTCATTTTGTTTATGTGGTACATCACATTAATTATTTTGCAGATGTTGAACCAACCTGTATCCTAGGAATAATTTCACTTGATCATGGTATATGATCTTTATAATATATTGCTGAATTCTGTTTGCTAATATTTTGTTGGGGATTCTTGCATCTATGTTCATCAGGAATATTTGCTTATAGTTTTCTTTTTTGTAATGTCTTTGTTTGGTTTTGGAATCAGGGTAATAGTGACCTTCAAAATAAGTTGGGGAGTTTTCCCTCCCTTTGATTTTTTGGAATATATGAGAAGGATCGGTGCTAATTCTTCTTTGAACATTTTGGTTAAATTCACCTGTGAAGCCATCTCGTCAAGAATTTTGTTAGGAGTATTTTGAGTACTGATTCAATTTTATTTGTAGTAATTACTGTCTTCAGATTTTCTGTTTCTTCTTAATAAAGTCATAGAATATTGTATGTTTCTAGAAATTTATCCATTTCTCCCAGATTTTCCATTTGTTGGCATATGATTGTTCATAGTATTGTCTTATAATTCTTTGTATTTCTCTGTTGTCACTTCTCTTTCAATTCTGATTTTATTTATTTGAATTCCTCTCTCTTTTTTTCTAAATGGGCGTGGTTAAAGATTTATCAATTTTGTTTATCTTTCCAAAGAACCAGCTCTTGGCTTCATTGATCTTTTGTATTTTTTTTTAAGGTTCTGTTTTGTTTATTTCCACTCTGATCTTTATAATTTCCTATCCTCTACTCACTTTGGGTTTTGCTGTTCTTTTTCTAGTTCCTTTAATTGTAAGCTTAGATTGTTGATTTGAGATTTTCCTTGATTCTTGAGGTAAGCCTATATTGCTAAGAATTTCCTTCTTAGCACTGCTTTCACTGTGTTCCATAGATTTTTTTGGTCATTGTGTTTTCATTTTCATTTGTCTCAATGTATCTTTTGATTTTTTCCTTGATTTCATTTTTAACCCATTCATTGTTTTGTAGCATGTTATTGAGCCTCCATGTGTTTTTGTGTTTTTCTTTTTTTTTCTTGTAATTGATTTTTAGTTTCATACATTGTGGTCGGAGAAGATGCTTGATATCATTTCAACCTTCTTAAATTTATTGTTTTGTGGCCTAATATAGTCTATCTGGAACATGTTCCATGTGCATTATAAAAGAATGTATATCCTGCTACTTTGAGATGGAATGCTCTAAAAATAACAATTAAATCCATCTGTGCTAATTTAAGGCAGATATTTTCTCATTCATTTTCTGTCTGAAATGTTAAAGTCCCCTACTATGACTGTATTACTGTCTATCTCTCCATTTATGTCCATCAATATTTATTTTCTATATTTAAATGCTCTTATCATGAGTGCATTTTATGTATTTACGTGCTCCTATGATGGGTGCAGTCTGACATTAATTTGCAAACTTGCCACCATGTGTTTACATTGGCAGCATTGTACAAACAGCTTGGTAAGGTTTCATAACCTTGGTATATCAGGGTCTCACAGCTGTGTTCGTGTTGACATGTGGCATTGTCTTGTGCAGTGGTGTTCATTATTGTTGTTGCATGTTTTTGTGTGCCATCACAAGAATGTCTGAGCTTGAATTAGAGCAATGAACAAACATTAAATTTCTTGTTAAACTTGGCAAGGGTGGAAGTGAAATCTGGGACACATCAGTCCAAGTTTATGGGGATAATGCCGTGAGGAAAACAGCAGTGTATAAATGGATCAAACTTTTTTTGAGGGGCAAGAACACATCCCTGATGAAGAGAGGTCAGGGCGACCAGTAATGAGCAGAACTGACTAAAACATTGCAAAAATAAAATTTATTGAATATGCATCAAAATCATCAGCTGACTGTCAGAAGCATAGCAGGCCAAGTAAACATTAACAGAGAAACAGTGAGGAAAATACTAACTGAAAATCTTGGCATGGGAAAGGTGTGTACATAAATGATCCCGAAGGAGCTCACTGATGAATAAAAGCAAAGGAGAATCGAAGTTTGCCAAGACCTTTGGAGAGGCAAGACAATGTTTTGGGTCGTGTTATCACTGGTGATGAGATATGGGTGTACCCACACGATCCTGAAACAAAGCATCAAGGTGCACAATGGAAGTCAGCCAAGTCTCCAAAAACCAAGAAAGTTTCATCAGTCCAAATCAAGAGTCAAAATGATGTTGCTAACCTTTTTTGATATCAGAGGGATTATTCATTATGAATTTGTACCAACTGGACAAACAGTTAACCAAGTTTACTATTTGGAAGTGCTGTAAAGGCTGCATAAAAAAATTAGATGAAAACGACCTGAACTTTTCACCAACAATTTAAGGCTCTTGCATCACAACAATGCACCAGCTCACACGGCGCTCTCTGTGGGGGAGTTTATAGACAATAAACAAATAACTGTATTGGACCACCCTCCCCATCCACCTGATCTGGTCCCCAATGACTTCATACTTGACCTGAAGATAAAGGAAATATTGAAAGGAAGACATTTTGATGACGTTCAGGACATTAAGAGTTATACAATGATAGCTCTGATGACCATTCCAACAAGAGTTTCAAAACTGCTTTGAAGGGTGGATTAGGCATTGGCATCAGTGCATAGCTTCCCAAGGGGAGTACTTCAAAGGTGACCATAGTGATGAGGTATGGTCATTGCTACATAGCAATGAGGTATGTAGCACTTTTTTTAGGAGGAGTTCATGAACTTAATTGTCATACCTCGTATATGGTTACAAGGGTTATATTTTCTTGTTGGATTGATCCATTTATCATTACTAAAGATCCTTCCTTGTCTCTTATTACAGCCTTTGTATTAAAGTCTATTTTGTCTTCTATAAGTATTGCTTACTTAGCTTTTTTTCATTTCCATTTGCATGAAATATCTTTTCATCCCTTCACTTTCAGTCTGAAGTGGGTCTCTTGTAGACAGCATATGTATGGGTCTTGTGTTCTTATTCATTTGGCTACCATGTGTCTTTTGATTGAAGCATTTAATCCATTTACATTTAAGTTGGTTATTAATAGGTACATACCTAGTTATTGCCATTTTATTATTCATATTTATGTTCTTTTTTTTTTCCACCCTTCTTTTTCTTAAATGGGTCCCTGTAAGTTTTCTTTTAATGCTGGTTTGGTGATAATAAACTCATTTAGTTTTTTCTTGTCTGAGAAGCTCTTTATCTCTTCAATGTTAAATGATAGCTTTGCTGAGTAGAGTGGTCTTGGTTATAGGTCTTTACTTTTCATCTCTTTGAATATTTTTGTGCCAATGCTTTCTTGCCTACAAAGTTTCTGTTGACAAATCAGCTGACAATCTTATGAGTTCCCATCCTTGGACTGTAACTACTTGCCATTCTTTTGTTGCTTTTAGGATTCTCTCTTTGATGTTAACCTTTACCATTTTAATTATAATGTGTCTTGATGTGAATCTCTTTGGGTTCATCTTGTTTGGGGCACCCTGTGCTTCCTGGACTTCTATTTCCTTTACCAAGTTAGGAAAGTTTTCAGTCATTATTTCTACAAATAGGTTTTGGACCCCTTGCTTTGTCTCTTCTCCTCCTGGTACTCCTATGATGCAAATGTTGTTATGCTTGATGTTGTCTCAGAGATCTCATTTTAAAAAATTGTTTTTGCTGTTCTGATTGGGTGTTATCTGCTACCCTGTCTTCCAAATCACTGATTCAGTCCTCTGCTTCATCTTGCCTGCTGGTGATACCTTCTAGTGCATTCTTCATTTCAGTTATTGTATTCTTCATTTCTGACTGGTTCTTTTTTATGGTTTCTATGTCCATTTTTATGCTTGCTACCTATTTGTTGATGTTCTCACTAAGTTACTTGAGCATCTTTATAACATTTTTTTGGATTCTGTACCTAGTAGGTTGCTTGTCTCCATTTTGTTTATTTTTTTTTCTGTAGTTTTCTCCTGTTTTTTTCATTTGGGACATATTTCTGTTTCCTCATTTTGGCTGCCTCTCTGTTTATTTCTATGTATTAGGCAGATCTGCTACATTTCCTAGTCTTAGCTGGGTGGCCTTATGTATTTGGTGCCCTGTGGGGCCCAGATGCACAGTCTTATTTGCCAGGTGCTCCAGAAGTGTCCCTTGGGTGGGTTGTATGTGCTCTCCTGAGTAGTTGAGCCTAGATTGCTGCTAGCGTATCAGTAGGTCAAATTGATCCTCGGGCTCAGTGCCTGTGAGGATTTGCCATGCCCACAGCTATGAGCTGCTGTGTGAAGGCTGACCCTGTGGAGCAAGGTTTGCTCCACCTGGTTCTGGTTTCTGCTCTTTGGATGTGCTGCTGTCAGGCTAATCAGGTGATGCTTTGTTGTGGTCTCAAGTCAGCCTCTGGGTGTGCTGGTTCGGGGCCTCTTGGGAGGGGTTCCCATGCAGTCCATAGTCAGCCACTGCTTGTGACCATCCCAGAGCTACTTGGCAGTACCTACAAACTCATCTGTGGTTGGTTGCTACCTATACTGATCCTGGGGCTTGTGGGAGAGCCCACATTGAGTCAGAGGCCTTCTGCCACCAGTACCATGCCTGGGACAGCTTAGCAAAAGGCCCATGGCACCCTCAAGCCTACCACCACCTGCCAGCTGCCCTAAGGCTCAGACATGGAAAGTACCTTGGGCAGTGCAGAAGTTCAGTGAGGCAGGGTTTCAGGGAGTCACTAGGGTAGGCCAAGTGTGTTCATCAGTTTAATGCAGATTCAGGTTTGGCACTAGTGCTGAGCCTGCAGCCACTTGGCAAAAGGTTCAGAGCACACTAAGGCCAGCTGCTACACTCCAACAGCCCATAGACCCACACAAGTTGTCCAAGAAAGACTACAGCACAAACTGAGGTTGCTTGCTTGCTGCCAAAAGTAATTCTAGTGGCATGCTGGCCAGCTCCAGCTGCTTGCTGCTGAAAGAACCTCTGGCAGTGTGCAAATTGATGGAGCAAGTGGATTTCACCAGGTTAATGCAGATTCAGATTTGGCCCTGTCAGGGGAGAACTCAACACAAGAAAGATGCCACCCACCCATAGGCTGCATCAGAGGAGATCTCAACACAGGGACAATGGCTGCTGTTCTTCCAGCCCTCACCCTGAAGTTACACAACTAAATCTCTTCCTGTATGTCTTTGGCATGTCCCGAGTTGCCATCCTGCCAGAGTCCAGGATGAGTCTCTGTGAGTGAGAGAGTGTGTGCAGACCCTTTAAAAGGATACCTGGGTTTCTAACAGCTAAGCAGCTTTCCATCTTACCCAGAAGGACAGATCCCTGCTGATTTTCACAGCCAGATATTGTGGAAGCTCCCCCTCCTGGCACTGGTACTCCAGTCTGGGAAGCCAGGCGAGGGAGGGGCCACCTCATTCCTCAGGGAGAACATCCCTCTGGATTCTCAACCACCACAAATGGGTGCGGGGCCAGCTTGTTTTGCAGCTCTGCTTCTCCTACCAGTCTCAAAGTCGCTTCTTCTTTATATCCTTATTTATAAAACTTCTGTTCAGCTAGTCTTCAGATAGTTCTCCAGGTTGATTGTTCTATAATTTAGTTGTAATTTTAGTGTGGTTATGGGAGGAAGCAAGTTTACCTACTCTGCCATCTTGACCAGACTCATCTATACTTTAATTTTTTTAATGATCAAATAGTCCCTATACCCATTAGGAAATCTCTTTGATGGGCATGATTTTACTTCACTCAGTGGCATGCCCATCTGCCAAGCAAAGCTGAAAGAAGCACAAGGCCCAATTTGCAGATTGTACTAGTGTTGATGATAAAGGTTGCTGAAGAGAAAACTTAGTGACCCAGGATCCAATTCCAAAGATGACACACTTCCAGGATGATAATGTCCAGTGTGAGAGTCTACAATGTTTCCCTTCCAAAACATTCACATACAGAATATTATGATGTCTTAGACATTCCTTAGGCAGAGAAAGTAACTTCTGCTAAAGATTCAATTACTCAAAAGAGTAATACAAGGAGAGGACATAAAGAAGGATCTAAGTTTAATGATACTACCATTCAAGGATGGCATCTCTCTCATTCTGATTACCTTCGAGTAATGGCAAGAATTTATTGAGTACTTTCTATTAATATGTGCTAGATGTAATTCTAAATACTTGACTTTTATTAACTCACTTAATACAAGTTACATCTTCTTTAGTTGTTACAGAGAAGGGGGTATGAAGTGATTGCCTAATCTACCATGACAGCTTGATCTTCCTTCTCCTTTCCCACCATTTCCTCATGGAAGTTAAAGAAATGGGGATAAGCACAATCTCTGAAGGCAATAATGGAAACAGGAGGACAAAGTAACATAGGTCACTTCCACAGTTAGAATCAGAAGGAAACCCAGCAATGGCATGTGAAGGGCAGAGAAGAGAGTGTATTCTATTTTCTGGGTACATTTTCAATAGAGAATTTAAATACAGTAATAAAACTGACTAAAAAGCTGATCTGCTTTTTATTATCACCATGTGCTAAGAATTATCACAATGTCAGTGAGAAGCTACTGTTCCCCAAGAAAATCTTTAGTTGGCCTTAGTTCTAAACAATTCATATAGTTTCTGTTGACTTTTAACATTAATATGAAAGCCTCAATATAGCACATTTTTATTAGTTATTCTTTAATAAATATTGTGTTATGCATGAAAGTTAACTCAGAAAACTCCTAGAGTCAGCCCACAACACATATAGACTGAGCTACACACATTTGTTTTGAGTAAGTTGGTAATAGTTCAGAATTTTTCATTCCCACTTAGGACAAAATTCAACTCTCCAACCCCACTACACGTTCCTATATTTGTGCAGCAAATTCAAAATAATGATAGCACGGTGATTGCAAAGGCAAAGAAATAAAATTTGAGATACTTGATTTTGGCATTCCATGTGACTACTTGAAGTTTTTACTTTTTTGAAACCTTTGGGGAAAAATAATGCATTCATTCCAGTATCACTTTCCTGTTGGAAAATGCAGTGGAATGTTAGGTATACCAGCTAAAGGCTTTCCCAGAGGAGATGAAGATATGCCTGAAGTAAAGACAGAAAACAAAATATGGCACAAGAGGATCAGCTCAAATTTTATTCTCTTCAGTGCAATGTTTTCTTTTCTGTTATCTTTTTTTCTAATGTAAAGCTTTAGATGAAATTAAGCAGACACAATATATTTGCAAGTTATAAAATCAGCCTTGAGAATGTGTCATGAGATATCAAGCTTTAAAACGGATCCTTTTAAATCAGCTTACACAGGCTGTCTAAGGCCATTAACCACGGAATAATAAAATATAAGGAAATGGACATTTTTCAGAATAAAGAATTAAATTTTGAAGATTGCCAGGAGAAACCAAAACAAGATGCTGGCCTTACATTGCCAGAAACAAGTAAATAATAATATCTGAATTCCTTATCATTTTCAGCAAGAACTGGACACTTTTTCTAAAGCCATGAATCAAAAACTGTCAATGTCCTCTGTCATTCAGTCATGTTAAAATGATTTTTGTAAAAGAATTAAAACTTTAGAAATACTTACCAGATTTAATAAAGAATTCTGATGAATTTTCTAGTGAAGATATTTTAGTGAAAATATTTCTACTAAAAAATATTTGAAAGCCACTAGAAATATGCCTGAAGGAAAAAAAAAAAAAAGTAACTTTATTGCAATTTCAGGAATATTGGGATTGGGATTTTTATAAATTTCTAATAAACTTAATCCTTATGTGTGAGACTTTTTCCTGTTTGTATATCTGTTGCTTCACATGAAAAAAATTAAAATTGAAATTAATAAAAAATGTTGTTTTAGCAATTAGAATTGAAGATAGGTTGACAAATCTGTCTATAATGAATATGCAAAAAAGATAATTTTTTCATTCAAAAATTTGCAGAAGGCTCAAAACAGAAACTAATAGTATTCATTAGAGTTTCAGAACAATATAGATATAAGGATGTTCCTTTTTATTTTAACATAAATTAAAAGTATTAATCCGTTAATTTTTCTCTTCCAGTACTATAATATTTTATTACTAGCATGATTATATATACATACATCAAGAAAATAAAATTTTCACTATGTTTCTCTTTTGACCACTATTATTTATTCAGCTCATTAACCAGTTCAGTATAGAAGATGAAGATTTTTTTTTTTAAATGAGCCTCTATAAATGTTAAATATACTACATATGTCACTGGAGTGAAATATAAAAAAGGAGTTGAGGAAAGGAAGTGATAGTCCTGCGGTTCAATGCCCTTTTTTATTACCCAATGTCTGGTATATTATAATAGCTTCCCAGTATTTTTTATAGTATTTCTCTTCACTCCTTATTTATCCTCACATTGTTGTTAGATTCATCATCCAAATGTTATGTCCAAAGTCAGTGGTGGCTCCAAAATTTGTATATACAAGGAGCTTTCTTAGAAGTGGCCATCTGTGTGGATAGAATGGTAAATATCCTAAGACTGAATTTGCTTAGCAAGGGCAGTGATTTTACTTGTATGTTTATTTGGAGGTATTGAAGGTAGGCAGGGACAGGTGGACAAAAGGAGTCAAAAGCCAGCCCTTCCTGACTACTGCTAAGTGATAGCATAGTGGTGTACTAACTCCATAGGACTGGAGATCAGGAAGCTTGGGCAAAACCCAGTTATGTCAGCTAACCATGTGATCATAGACAAATTTTTACTGTTTCCTCATCTGAAAAATGAAGGGGTGAACCTAGATGGTTTTTAAAACTTCTTCCAACCATAACATTCAATGGTTATGACTCATTTGCCATGACAGTTTTAAACTATGGATGGCCCCAGATTTGTGCCAAATTTACATTGAATCAAAGTGAAGAGGCAGACAAACAGCCACTGAGCCAGAGTCTATGAATTAATCGCCAAAGTTGCATTTGGATAAATGAGAAAGTATCAAATTCCTGTGTAAGGGACCAGGTGTTTTTATATAGTATGTGTTGTTCTTCCATAAACGTTGGCTTCTTAGATCATGTCTGCTTTCACAAGTCCTTCTATAAACCATGTCACTATCAAGTGAGACAAACACTAAAGTTTTCTCTTCCTGTGTTACCTGGAACTCCTTTAACCCCATTGCACAAAAATTAGGTATACTTAATTTTTTAAATTGCTGCATATCAACCTGGTTCACACAACAAATATTTCCATACGGGCATGAGCCAGTTTCTGGTATTTGGAGGACAGGGCAGATCGCAGAGTGGTCTTTTAAATCAAAAACCAAATGTGGGGTGAGCTCATTCACTGGAAATTTGTAAAGGAGACTTCATTTCACTTTCTTAGCATAAATTAAGCTATAGTGAGCTAGTGAAAGATTCTATCACCTTTCACTGAGATGGTAAATTGAGCTCTGCAATGGAGATCAGAGGGAGACCTGGGCCCCTTGGAGAAGGTAAAGGAAGGGGGCACAGTTGGATGTATTTGTTTCCTGGCTGAAAGTCAGGAAGAAGCAAAGAAGTGGCCACAGTGAAACTACAAGCCTACATCCTTCAATGGGAAAAGAACAGATGACAATATCTGGATCCTATTTAACTGCACTGTGGGGAAGAGGAGAAAGCAGAGAATTGTCTGCAGAAGGAGGTGTGACTACTACTGCAGCCCTATTCTCAGACTGGGGACACCCCCACCAAGGGCAAGGAGCAGCCCACTGAGGGCCCTTCTGTTGCTGGTGTGTGCAAGCTTTTGGAGCCTCAGGGCAAGAAAGAGCCTCCATCAGCAGCTCTTTTCCTCCACAAACACTTCAAATGTGAGTGTCCCATTGGCTTCCTCAGACCTCTATGCCCCTCAGAATCCCCATTCCCTCAGAGCAGCTTCCTTCGCTCCTATGTCTGTAGTCAGTCGCCATCTGTGTGCTGCCAAAACTTGCCACCTGTTCTCCCCCCAAACCATTCTCCTGCGGGTTAGAACCCAAGACCCACTCCTCAACTTAGAAGGCCCTTAGACACCCCAACCTTTTATCTGAAGCCAAGCTAAATACCTCCACTCTCACACATG
Source organism: Aselliscus stoliczkanus (assembly GCA_033961575.1). Classification (NCBI taxonomy): domain Eukaryota; kingdom Metazoa; phylum Chordata; class Mammalia; order Chiroptera; family Hipposideridae; genus Aselliscus; species Aselliscus stoliczkanus. The sequence goes on from CM066731.1 coordinate 36,468,054, forward strand.
CCCTGAATCCTCTCAGTAAATTAACCAACACCCTCCCACTTACTCATCTCAGAACCTGAAAGTCAACTCAATTTCCCTTGCAACCCCATTCAATTAGTCAGACTCAGATAGGTTTTGTTTCCTTATTGTCTTAAATCTATTTTCCCTCTCTGTTCCCTCTGCCACTGACTTTTTTCAGACCCTCACCATTCATTTCCTGGAGTAGTGCAGTCACCTAACAACTCCCAGTAGTTGCCCTTCTGCCAATACTCTTTCCTTTGATCAGTCCTCCATGTGCTTGATAATGCAAATACAATCTGGTTACTTTCCTGCTTAAATCCTTTTGATGATGGCAAAAACAAAGTTAAAAGGCAAATGATAAAATGTCTTTTATATGCATTACATATGAGAAAGACTTAATACCCCTAATATATAGAGAGCGCCCATATTTTCTTTTTTTTTTAATTTTTTTTTTTTGAGGGCAGTGTCACTGGCCCTTATATGTAGGACCCGAACTGGGGCCGCTGGCTTTCCAAGCCAGTGCTTAACCACCGCACCACTCAGCCAGCCCTGAGAGCGCCCATACTTTGATGAGAAGACAAACAATGCAACAGAAAAAAAAATGGGCAAAAGCTATAAACAGGCAATTCGTTCATTAGAAAATGAAATGATCAATAAATCTATTAAAAGATTCATGACCTTTAGGCATCAAGTAATGGAAATCGAAAGAACAATGAGATTCTGTTTTTCACCTATAAGATTGACAAAAATTAATAAAAATTGAGTACATCTAGGACCAAGAGGGTGTGTGGACTTACGTACTCTCATATACTGCCACAACCTTAATGAAGAGTAGTCAGCCAGTATATACTAAGATTTAGAAAGAAATGACACGTTAGGGCCAGCTATTCCACCTAGGACTCTTTCAAACAAAAAGGAAAGTACCAATATGTGTACAAGTAAGGATATCAGCATATGAATGCTTGTTACAGCATTGTTTGTAACAGCATAAACACTAGAAACAACTTGAATAGCCGTCAATACAGGAAGAGTTAAATAAAACACATCCATGTTATGCAACAATATTATACAGCAATTTAAAAGAATATTATGCAGATCTAAATTGATTGTCATGGAAAAGTATCGATATGTATTGTTAACTTGTTTTTTTAAAGCAGATCACAAAGTAATGTGTATAGCATAATTCTATATTTGTAAAAATTAAGCAGTCATATATATTTTCATATATTTGTTTACAATAATGATGTGAAATGGTGAGTACCATGGGGAGAGTGGTCTTGAAATTGGGGGGGGTAGAAGAGGAGATTTTTTTTTCTTTATATATCTCTAATTATTTCATTTTCATTTCCCTTTATCCCAGGACCCTGTTATTTTCTTCATGGCACACCACCATCACAGACCATAACTAATTTCTTATGTTTATTTATAATATGGGTTTTTTTCCTATCTTTTTTCCAACCAGAATATAAATTTTGTGAGAACCCATTTTGGTAACCACCATGTCGGACATCTCAGCACCACAAAGGACCTGCCATTTAAAAATACTTATTGAATTGGTTTATTAATTAATAATTAAATGACTTCTGTTAATATAAAAAGAAATGAAAAAGTCAGACTCCTAAAATGGCTCTTCACAGTTTCTGGAATAAAAGCTTGGAGCACATTTATCCTGCAGCCTCATCTCCCAGCTCCCCACACCACAGCCTCCCATCCTTCCCCAGGAGTTCTTATCCTCATGGCCAAGATTCCTTGAGGGCAGGGACCATCTTATTGGATTATGGGTCCTTGTGCCTCATACAGTGGCCAGTATGCTGTGGTTCCTCAGGGAATGCATATTAAATGATTGCCTCAATTGCACATAGTGGGGGGGGATGAATGAAACCACTTAGACATGAAGTAGGGGATCCCATCTTGAGAGTGGCAGGAATGACAGCTGCCTTGCCAGTTACAAGCTCTGGAATCTTGTGAAAATCGCTTATTAATTGGATATAACCACAATACTAACTCTTTTATCAGGTTATTAGGACACAATGAGATAGCTGGTGTGAATGTATAGTATAAACCCTAAAGAACTGTATAGATCCTGTGATTTTTATTATGATAGATTCAATGTCACATTTATTTTCTTTCTCTAATCAAAATTAACCTGTACCAGGGGCTGGCCGAGTGGCTCAGTTGATTAAGAGCTCACTCAAGAATGCGAGCTCTGAGCAACAGGATCACCGGTTCAATTCCTGGCCTGAGCTAAGCTGCTGCTGAGCTGCCAACAGGTGGCAGGACGGCTCAACTAAAAAAAAAAAAAAAATTAAAATTGAATTAACCTGTACCAGATTCCACTTTATGACAAGGAATTCAATTTCTATTATATTGATATTGCCTTCTATTGTCCCCAGGATCATTCAAAGGCACAAAGGGACTTCTCTTGTCCTTACATTTGAAAAGGGCTCTTTCATCTACAGTCCTTACTGCAATATGCTTAAGGTCCAAGCCCAGGTGGTCCCCATGAAGAAAAGAGGCTCTGCACTTTCATGCCAAGCTAGGACACATGGTATTGCCTCAGCTGGGAGCTTTGGCATCTGGAGTGCAAATTGCCCAGGTAGATCTTTCCCTGGCAGCACAGTGAGGAGCCAGGATGCTGTTCATAGATCAAGAACAAACAGGCTTATACCCATTCTCAGCCTTGGAAATAGTTCTCCTTTTCCCAAGTTGCCAACCACCACCACTGTGCCAAAATACTTTCCTCTCTCTGAATAAACACAGCAAAAGCCCTTCACAGAGGGGTCTTCAAGGACCTTCAAGGCCCCTGAGATTAGAGAATACAAGTTGTAGTTACCTTGTCCGAGTCAAGATATGGACAAAACACAAATTAACAGCCTTTGAAATTGGTCTGCCACTTTATTGTTATTAAAACAATAATCAGGATAGAGGAATAATAATAGGAACCCTACTATAATGCAGTTGGCTACAGTTCCCATAAAAGCTTCCTGTTAAATAACCCCCAAAGCTATAGATTAGGAATTTGAAAAGGATCTTTGAAAGGGTTCATCTAGTCCAAAGCATAAAACAACTCTTTCTAACATTCTTGCTATTATCGTGGTAGAAAGAAAACCCCTCGCACATTTTGAATAGATGATTCTGTTTTTTAAATAGGATTTAAATTCACTGAATAAATCTATTACCTTGGGTTCTCCATTTTCAAAGGAAGGAACTTTGGCTTGAGGAGTCTCCAGGAGAATGTGCTTTCCTTTATCTGTCTTTCATCCTTAAGCTTATTGTGTCAGCTCTTCTCTAGGAGATTCTGAGATAGGTTTCTGCTCTCCATGAGTTGTGGTAGCTTCATCAGCACTCAGTCAAGACGCTGGTATCTTCAATAGTAGACACTACTGTTTAATGAATGAGTTATCCAGTGGCTCACCTGCCTTGGGATCTCATGCAAGGACTTGCCACTTGCTTTTTGTGCATAGCATTCCTCTCACCATGAAATTTCACCATTTTTCTGACAATCAAGATTCTCGCTATTTACCTTTAGGTTCAAAGTGCTTACTTTTATGTCTCATCTCCCCATAGACTCAGGTAGAAAGTTGTGATGCACAAGTGAGTCTGGATGTCCTAAAACCAAATCTTAACTGATACAGAGTAAAATCTAGGAGCAGCTCACTGTCTAGTGTGATTGCTACTGCCACAGTGTCCCAGCCATGTGACCTTGGCCAAGACACAAACCAGTCTGACTTCAGATGCCTTATCTACAAAATAGGAGAGTAATTTCACATAGCTGAGACCAAAAGACTACAGAATCAACACATTATCACATTAGACTACCTATGATAATGCTTTCACAGATATAATTTTGTGGGATGCCTTTTAACTCTAAAATCTAGTGTATTATTTGTTTGGAGTTTTTCTTTTCTTTTGTTTGAATCTTAGTTTGCTCCTAAGTAAAACAAAAATTATAATCCCCACTTTAGTCACAGGTTATTGTAAGGAGAATCAAATAAAATAAACTATGCAAATATATTTTGAAAACTACAAAGTTTTGTCCAAATGTGAGATATCATTTTTAATGACTGGAGATCCTCTTTAAGAATTGGTAAGCAAATAAAAGAGAATAAAACTAACCATAATTATTTTCATATAGCTTGACTTCAATCTGTTTGCCTTATTTACAAAAGTATTTCTAGGTCAAAAGGCTGTCATCCTGAATTATCAAGCAAAACAGTTAAGTAATTTTAGACAGCTCCATTACCTCCATACAATTTTAGTTAAAGCTAGAGAGGGAAGAAATGTAATTATTACATTCTTTCCCTGAACTATAGGATGTTCTAAGATTTTCATCTTGGTGAGGAAACGCTTATAGTCTGTATCTTCTTACATTAACATTTACACTCTATCATAGTTACTTCCTCTAGTTTGAAATTTGGGTGCAAAATCAGGTGATGTTCAAATCTGGACTATATTAAATACCTCTGGGTTTGATTGAGTCAGATTTGTAAACAAATGACTTTCTTAAAAACATGAAGTCATAAAAAATCTTTTACTATTAATGCCTTGTTCTCTTCTGACACCATACATAAACCTCATTTCTCCTCAAGGATTAGTGAAAAAAGCACATTTTGAAAAATTTCTTTCTGCAAAGATATTAGGTAATTGCTACCCGCTGCCTTGTACTTGCTTCCCTTTAGCTCCCAATGAAGAAAGTAAACAATGTTTCCAGTCGAGCGTGTCTTGGAGCTCAGTGTTTTAAGCAGACTACTATCTTGGCATTTCTACAAGATCTATTACATGATTTACAGTGAAACTGGTTGTGGTGAGCAGCCTAATCTCTACCAGTCCCACATAAAATCAGCCTTGCAACATTTTAACATTGTAAGCTGTTACTTCTGACCCACTCTCAGGTTTCCTTTCTAACTTCCTATCATTATTTGGCTACCTTAAGAGCCTCCATTATGCTAGCCTGGACATTCTGATTTTTTCTTTTCCCTTTCAATGCAGATTTATGGAGTCTGCTGTGGGCAGCACAGTGAACACATTTAGGTGGGAAGCTCTAGAAGGATCAGCACAGATCGACCCCCAAGTGGCTTGCAGTAACACAAAGTGTGTCCAATACTCTTTCTAGGTTGAAAGTGACAAGAGATACAAACTGTGAAATAGTATGTGCAATATTGAAGACTTCTTGAAAGAGGTGTCCTTTAGACTGCTAAACCATGAAAGATCAATAGAATCGGGGCTTGTGGGGATAGAGGAGGGAACACCAAACAAAGGAAACAGTGTGGACAGAGGCAATGAGTCAAGAAAATTACCCAACACATATGTAGCCTAGAGCAGTTCAGATTGGCTAAATCCTTAGACATCTGCAGGGAAGTCATGTAAATTAAAGTTAGAAAGATAGTTGCCACATCATGGGTATTCCTGGTTAGTATTGTGATCACGCTGTGTTACAAATCAGCTTAGAGATCTCTCCCCTGTGAAATTCTGGATTAAGCCACTATACTAGGTAGACGGAAGAAGGGGAAGGGAGCGTAAAGAACAAACAAGTCATGGCCCCTGTCTTCAAGGAATTTAATGGGGGAGAGAAAGACATCCTTATAGCATAATGTATTATGAATGTGATCCCATTCTCCACTATGGGTCTCTGAACTAGTATGAGAACACTATGTCCCCCACTCAGTTTTCTAAAAAGAATCCACCTATCCCCAATAGAGGAACTCCACAGGACATTTCTTCTGTGTATTTTGTTAGCAAGGTCCCATCCTCTTTTTTCTTTCTCTCTCATACCTATAGGTGCCAGACAACAAAACTGTGTAAAGAAAACTATAATTTTTGAAATTAAATTGAAAATAGTTAGAATTAAATAGAAATTAGTGGGGGCTAATTTAATTAAATTAATTAAATTGAAAATAGTGAGGGCTCCTGTGAATTAAAGGCCTGTGTAAAAACGTCTTTAACTTTTTCTCTTCAGATAATTATAGATTCACATTCAACTATAATAACGGATGATCCTTTGTCTCCTTTACCTAGTTTCCCACAAAGATAGCATTTTGAAAAACTGTAGTAAAACATCACAACTAGGATATTGAGGTTAATACGGTCAGGATACAGAGCATTTCCATTACCACAAAGATCCTTCAAGTTGCTCTTTCATAGTCACACCCACTTCCTGCTCCCATGTGTTCCTGAATCCCTGGCAACCCCTAATCTGTTCTCCACTTCTATAATTTTATCATTTCACAAATGTTATAGAAATAAAGTCACCATGTGTAAGTTTTTAGAATTGTTGTTTTTCACTCTTGATTTTTCTCTGGAGATTCATCCAGGTTGTTGCATTCATCACCACTTTGCTCCTTTTTACTATTGATTAGTATTCCATGGTGTGGATGTACTATAGTTTGTTTAACCATTCACCCATTTAAAAATATCTGTATTGTTTCAAAATTTTGGGTATTGTGAATAAAGCTGCTCTGAACTTCTATGTGATCAAAGCTCTTCCTTTCTCTAGGATAAAGGCCAAGAAGTGCAATTGGCGGGTCATGGGGTAGTTGAATGTTTACATTTTTTTTGTTTGTTTGTTTGTTTTCTTTGAGGTCAGTGTCACTGGCCCTCATATGTGAGACCGCTGGCGTCCTAAGCGAGCGCTTAACCACTGCGCCACTTGGCCGGCCCGAGTGTTTACATTTTTAAGAAACTGCCAAGCCGTTTTCCAGAATGGCCATACCATTCAACATTCCCACCAGCAATTTATAATTGATCCAGTTTCTCTGTATTCTTATCAGCATTTGATGTCACTGTGTTTTATTTAGCATTCTGATAGGTGTGTAGTGATATCTCATTGAGTTTTAACTTGCATTTTCCTAATTGCTAATGATTCTGAGCACCTTTCTTTTTTATTTATTAAAATTTATTAGGGGTGACAATGGTCAACAAAACTACAAAGGTTTCAAATGTAAAATTCTATAATATATCATCTATATATTGCATTATGAGTTCACCACCCAGAGTCAGTTCTTCTTCCATCACCACATATTTGACCCCTTTACCCTCTTCTACCATCTCCCTGTCCCCCTTAACCTCTGGTAAACCTAAACTGTTGTCTCTGTCCATGAGTTTTTGTTACTTTATTTGTTTGTCTTATTTCGCTTAGTATAATAATCTCAAAATCCATCCATGTTGTTGTAAATGGCAGTATATCATCTTTTCTTATGACACAGTAGTATTCCATTGTGTATGTATACCACATCTTCTTTATCCAATCATCTATTGAAGGATAATTTGGTTGTTTCCATGTCTTAGACACTGTAAATAATGCTGCAATGAACATCAGAGTACATATATCTTTACAGATAAATATTTTCAGATTTCTTTGGTAGATACCCAGGAGAGGGATTGCTGGGTCATATGGTAATTCTATTCTTATTTTTTCAGGGACCTCCATACCATTTCCATAGCGACTGTACCAATTTACATTCCCACCAACAGTGTATGAGGGTTCCTTTTTCTCCACAACCTCTCCAACATTTGTCATTATTTATCTTGTTGATGATAGCCATTCTAACAGGTGTGGGGTGATATCTCATTGTGGTTTTGATTTGTGTTTCCCTAATAGCTAGTGAAGCTGAACATTTTTTCATATATCTGTTGGTTGTTTGTATGTCTTGTTGGGAGAAATTTCTGTTCATGTCCTCTGCCTATTTTTTAATTGTATTGTTTGTCTTTTTGTTGTTGAGTTGTATGACTTCCTTATATATTTTGGATATTAGCCCCATATTGGAGGTGTTGTTTACAAATATCTTCTCCCATTCAGTTGGTTGCCTCTTTGTTTTGTTGATGGTTTCCTCTGCTGTGAAGAAGCTTTTTAGTTTGCTATAGTCCCCTTCATTTATGCCTTTGAGGTCACAGTCATAAAATCCTCTTTGAACCCAAGGTTTGTAAGTTTAGTACCTATTCTTTCTTCTATGTAGTTTATTGTTTCACGTCTCATGCTTAGGTCTTTGACCTATTTTTAGTTAATTTTGGTACATGGTGACAGATAGCAGTCTAGTTTCATTCTATTGCACATGGCTCTCCAATTTTCCCAGCACCATTTATTCTTCTCTTCATTGTATGTTTTTGGCTCCTTTGTCAAAAATTATCTGCTCGTGTTTACGTGGGTTTACTTCTTGGTTTTCAATTCTATTCCATTGTTCTGTGTGTGTGTGTTTCTGCCAATGCCATTCTGTTTTTATTATTGTTGCTCTGTAGTACAAGCTGAAGTCAGGGAGTGTGATACTTTCAGCATTATTCTTTTTTCTTAGGATTCCTTTAGCTATTGGGTTTTTTTTGTGGTTTCATACAAATCTGATAATTTTTTGTTCTATTTCTTTTAAAAATGCCATTGGAATTTTGATGGGGATTAAATCTCTATATTGCTTTGGGTAATATAGCCATTTTAACTATGTTGATTCTTCCAATCCATGAACATGGAATGTTTTCCTATTTCTTTGTGTCTTCTTTAATTTCTTTTTAAAGTGTCTTATAGTTTTCAGTGTATAGGTCCTTCACATCCTTTGTTAAGTTTATTCCTAGGTATTTTATTCTTTATTTGTTTTTATTTTTATTGTTTTTTGAGGGCAGTGTCACAGGCCCTCATGTGTGGGACCGAACCGGGGCCGCTGGCTTCCCAAGCCAGCGTGCTTAACCACTGCGCCACTGGGCTGGCCCGATATTTTATTCTTTTAGCTATAATTGCAAAAGGAATTTTTTTTAATTTTTCTGAAATTTCATTGTTTGTATATAGGAATGCAATGGATTTTTGTGCTTTGGTTGTGTGTAGCCAGCAACTTTACTGTATTTGTTTATTGTTTCTAATAGTTTTTTGGTGAAGTCTTTAGAGTTTTCTATATAACACATAATGTCACCCAGCAAAAAGTGACAATTTAACTTCTTTGTTCCCTATTCAGATGCTTTTTATTTCTTTGTTTGCTTGATTGTTCTGGCTAGGACTTCCAATTGTGTTGAATAACAGTGGTGATGGAGAAAACCCTGTCTTTTTCCTGAACATAGAGCAAAAGGCTTCAGTTTTTCACCACTAATTATGACATTAGCTGAGGGTTTGTCACAATACCTTTATTATGTTAAAGTAGTTTTCTTCAATGCCCATTTTATTAAGTGTTTTAATCATACATGGATGTTGTATCTTGTCAAATGCTTTTTCTGCATCTATTGATATAATCATATGATTTTTATCTTTTATTGACGTTGCGCACCTTTTAATGTGCTTCTTTCCCTTCTGTACAGCCATGCACATTCAACAATGGGAATACGCTCTGAAAAATGTGTTATTAGGTGATTTTGTCATTGTGCAAACATCACAGCATGCACTTACACAAACTTGGATGGTATAGCCTACTACACATCTGGGCTATACAGTATAGCCTATTGCTCCTAGGCTACAAACCTGTACAGCGTGTTCGTGTTACTGAATACTGTAGGCAACTATAGCACAATGTAAGTATTTGTAAGTATATAAACATAGAAATGGTACAGTAAAAATACAGTATAAAAGATAAAAAAATGATACACATATATTGGGCACTTAACATGAATCGAGCTTGCAAAACTGGAAGTTGCTCTGGGTGAGTCAGTGCGTGAGTGGTGAGTGAATGTGAATGCCTAGGACATTACTGTAGACTTTATAAACACTGTAAACTTAGGCTACTCAATTTATAAAGCAACATGAGATTAAATCAAGCACACAAGAAATGATGTAATCAAGAGATGCAGTAAACATGAGATGTATGAGGCTGCTGCCAGTGTAACATAACATATTATTTTTCAGCATTTAAAAAAAAATAAGGACAAAGAATACACTCTAAAATAATGATAAAAGGTATGGTATAGTAAATACATAAACCAGTAACATTTATTATCATTATTAAGTATTATGTACTGCACATAATTTTGAGTGCTATACTTCTATGTGACTGCAGCACAGTGGTTTGTTTACACCAGCATCACCACAACCATGTGAGAAATGTGTTGCACTAGGTTGCTACAATAGCTACAACACTAAGCAAGAATTTTTCAGCTCTGTTATAATTTTATGAGAGTACTATCATATATCCAGTCCATCATTGACTGAAATGTTATGCAACACAAAACTGTATATCCTCTTAGTAAATGTCTCTTTACATCTTTTGCTCATTTTCCAATTGGATTATTTGTTTTCTGTTTTGTTTTAATGTTGACTCTTGAGATTTGTTTTTATATTCTACTCATACATACTAGTTATTTTTCAGAAATATATTTTGAAAATATTTTCAGCCAGTTTTTAGCTTGTTTTTCATCCTCTTAATAGGCTCTTTAACAGAACAGACATTTTTAATTTTGATGAACTTCAATTTATCCAATTTATCTTTTATAGATCATGCTTTTGGTATCACCTCTAAGAACGTTCTGCCCAGCTATAGTTCCCACAGATTTGCTCCTATATTGTCTATAAGACTATTTTTTTATAGGTTTATATTTTACATTTAAGTCTTTTTGAGTTAAATTTTGTATAAAATGTAAGACCTAGTGTGAGGTTAATTTTTTGTGTGTCTGGATGTCTACTTGCTCTGGCACCATTTGCTTTCACAACCTTGTTAAAAATTAGTTGAGAATATGTGGCTCTATTTCTGGGTTCTTTATTTTATTCCATTTATAGATATGTCTATCCTACTGTAACACCATACACTCTTGATAACTGTAACTATATAATAAATCTTGAAATTAGGTAAACTGATTTCTCCCACTGTATTCTTCTTTTCAAAAAATATAAACTATTCTAGTCTCTTTGCCTATCCATTAAATTTTAGAATCATCTTTTCTACATCTTAAAAAAAAATCATACTGGGATTTTCAATTGCATTAAAACTGTATGCCAATTTGGGGAAATCTGACATCTTTGGTGCATCTTATCTTAGAATCAATGAACACACTGTGTTTCCAATTATTTAGATATTTTTTCTTTCATCAAAGTTTTGTACTTTACAACCTATACTGTTCATGTTTTGTTAGATTTACACCTAAGTATGTTTTTAGCAACTGTAAATGGTACAGTACTTTTAATTTTAGTGCCCACATGGTCATTGCTATTATATTGAAATACAATTGATTTTTGTCATAGGATAAATGTCATGTTGTATCCTAGGGCATCCTAAACTTAGTTCTAGGTTTTTGGTAGATTCCTTTGGATTTTCTGGAAAGACAGTCACATCATCTCTAAATAGAGAGAGTGTTGTTTCTTCTTTTCTAATCTGTATGCCTTTTATTTTATTTTCTTGACCTATTGGTCTACCCAGAACTTCCAGCACTCTGTTGAATAAGATTGGTAAGAGTGGGTATCCTTACCTTGTTCCTGATCTAAGGAGCAAAAAATTCAGTCTTTCACCATTAAGTACAATGATAGCTGTAGGTTTTTGTACATGCTCTTTATCAAGTTGAGGAAGTTCCACTCTATTCTGATTTTTCTGGAAGTTTTTACCATGAATCAATTTTTTTTTTAACATTGCTTGTGCCAAACAAAATTCATCTGCAGGATATTTTCAGCCTTCAGTTCAGCATCTTGCAACACCTACAATGAATTTGTCCAAATCTTGATTTTTCCTAACCATTCTTAAACAAGAGGAAAAGATGAAATAAAAGAAGCAGAAGAGGCTAATAATATTCAATATCCTTCCTAAAGTACCATGTGGTGTTGTCCTTCATATTTATTGAAAATTCCCTCCAGTCGAGATTACCTTCTATGTTCAAATAGCAGTATCTCCCTTTCTAAGAAAGTCATGTCTTCTCAATCCCAGAAACACCATTCCTTTCTGAGAAATGATACCATGAGAAAGAACACAGATTTTGATTTTTCTCCCAGTTAGTATCTTTCCCCTCTTACTTGTCATTCTGTTGTCAAAGGACTGAGACCTTAGCCAAGACTTCAGTAAAGTTCTTGGTTATCATCCCTCACAAAAGTTCTAAGTTGAAATGCCTAAATTTAAATTAATAAAAATATTAAATATAAAAAAATCTTAGCCAAGAATAGACTAAACTGAAAAAGACTAAAATATGATTCAAATGAGAAATGGAAAAGAAAAACAGAGAACTACTAAGAAAAGATTTTTTATGGGATAATTGTCCTCTCAGTATGTTTTGTAAATGAACCACCTTAAAATAAAGTCATCTGAAAATACCAAAAACTATCTCAAAATTGAAATCCTATGAAAACAGAAAATATTGACTAATTTTTTTAAATTACTTTTTTTAAATTACAGTTGACAATCAATACTATTTTATATTAGTTTCGAGCATACAGCATAGTGGTTAGACATTTATGTAATTTAAGAAGTGATACCCCAGTTAGTCTACTACCCACCTGGCACTATACATAGTTATTGCAACATTATTGACTATATTCCCTATGCTTTACTTTACATCTCTATGACTATTCTGTAACCACCAACTTGTATTTCTTTTTATTTTATTTTTTATTAAATTTATTGGGGTGACAATGGTTAGTAAAATTACATGGGTTCCAAGTGTATATTTCTATAGTACATCATCTGTATATCACATTGTGTTCTCACCACCCAGAATCAGTTCTCCTTCCATCTCCACATATTTGACCCCTTTACCCTCTTCTACCACCCTTCTTCCCCATTATCCTCGGGTAACCACTAAACTGTTGTCTGTGCCTATGAGTTTTTGTTTGTTTGTCTTGTTCTGTTGTTGCTTTCAGTTTTATATTCCACATGAGTGAAGTCATACAATTCCTGACTTTTTCTGTTAGACTAATTTCAATTAGCATAATAATATCAAGATCCATTTATGTTATCGCAAATGGCAGTATTTCATCCTATGGCACAGTAGTATGCTATTGTGTATACATACCACGTCGTTATCCAATCATCTATTGAAGGATACTTTGGTTATTTCCATGCTTTGGACACTATAAATAATGGTGCAATGAATATTGGGGTACATATATCTTTATGGATAAGTGTTTCCAGATTTCTTTGGTGGATACCAGAAGAGGGATTGCTGGGTCATATGGTAATTCTATTCATAAGTTTTCAGGGACCTCCATACCATTTTCCATAGCAGCTGTACCAATTTAAATTCCCACCAACAGTGTATGAGGATTCCTTTTTCTCCACAACCTCTCCAACACTTGTTTTTATTTATCTTGTTGATGATAGCCATTCTAACAGGTGTGAGGTGATCTCATTGTGGTTTTGATTTGCATTTCCCTAATAGCTAGTGAAGTTGAATATTTTTTCATATATCTGTTGGTTGTTTGTATGTCTTGTTGGGAGAAATGTCTGTTCATGTCCTCTGCCCATTTTTTAATTGGATTGTTTGTCTTTCTGTTGTTGAGTTGTATGACTTCCTTATATATTTTGGATGTTAGCCCCAGTTTGGAGGCGTTGTTTGGAAATATCTTCTTCCATTTCTTGATCCCTTTACCTTTTTTGCCCTGCACCACAACTCCTTCCCCTCTGGCAACCGTCAGTTTGTTATCAATATCTATGAGTCTGTTTCAGTTTTGTTTGTTCATTTATTTTGTTCTTTAGATTCCACATGTTAAGTGAGCTTTTATGGTATTTGTCTTTCTTGGTCTGACTTATCCCGCTTAACTTATTCATTCTCATCAATTTGATTAAATATCCATGTTTTATTCTCTAGTTTCAGTTAAAGTTCTAGGGAATCAAGCTAAAGGATTATATAAGATGAGAATTTTCCTCTTGATACCAGCATATTTTAAGAAATTTGCCATCAATTTAGGAAATCATTCTTTCAAAGATTTCCCTTCAAGGACACAGATTTGCTCTTTACATTTGTATGTAGGAATCAAGAACAAAGTGAATACCATTAATCACCTCTCAACAATGAATTTAGCCATTGCTTAAGTGAGTCCTACTACCCAGCCATGTAACAAATCTTTCCCACTATAGCATATAATTATAAAGTCTTTCTGAACTGCATTTTAAACTCTGTGTTCTGAGGTAAGCAATCTTTGTCAGTTTCTCCTAACTTTTTTCAAACACTTTATGCTAATGGTTCAGACTGAGTAATTCTTCTGATCTCATAGAGCCGTGGGCATTGGTAACGCCATGTCCATTCAGTTCGATTAACTCCAAATGAAGGAGTGAGTTCTGCTTTGGATACTTGGCAATGTAACCATAAACATAAGACTAATCTTTCAATAATACAAGTTTAAGAAAACAAGAGGTGACTGGAACTCTGTTGTAATGAAATTGCCCGTGCATGGCAGTTTCAGGAAGGGTTTTTTTCCTTCTGGGAGAGCAGAGAGAGCCACACTGCCTCTACCCAATGAATGTAATTGAGCGAGTGATTTCACTTGTTTCTTCTTTGGACTGAATTAGGTCGTCGCCATCTGTGGAGTGTGCTAAATACCTTAGGGGAAGAAGGCTGTTTTCTCATGTCATTTATGTAATGGTTGTGTTGTCACTTGCCACCTTTGAGCAAAATCAATATGTAGCAGAAGTTGGGCCAGGTTTTCCACAGCTGAAGTAAAGTAGGGAATTGGGGCAATTGTTCAGTCAAATTGAGCACATTTTTAAACAGCAACACTTTCCTCCAAATTACTCAAATACTTCAGGGAACACTTCTAATTGCCCTGGCTTAACATTTTTCTTCAGCTATTGATGTCTGGCCACCAAGCATCTTGCTGGAGCCATAAGCAAATATAAATGGGTTAGGAGTTTTTAAGGGGATGCATTTTCTTCAAATATTGGAATGGTAGTCAGAAATAAGAAGGATTGGACTGTTCTGCATGAAACTGAAAGCTAGAAATAGGAGCACACTGGGCAAGATCTACCAAGGAGACAGGTTTAAGCTCAGCTGAAAGAGGAGCTTCAAATTCTCCAATGATAAAATAGGCTTCCTTGGGAAGTAGTAAATTGTCTGTAGCTGGAGGTGTTCAAGAAAAGGATTGAATCAGTGTTTCTTAAACTGTGAGCCACAACTCACTGAAGAGTTATGAAATCAATTTAGTGAGTTATTATCAGCATTTAAAAAAAAATGAAATGGAATGGATTGGAATGAATGGGATGGAATGGAAAAGAATAAAAAATATAGAGCTTTGCAATAGAAATTAGTATTGTTTTGTGAAACTATTTTAAATAATGTCTGTGTGTACACACAAAGATGTGTGCACTAGATCACAATGTAAAATGTGTTTTCAGTGTGGGCTACAGTTTAAAAGTTGAAAAACACTGAATTAAACATTAGTTGAGGGGATATAAGTACTGGGTAGGAGTGATTAAACTACATGACTATTAAGACCTAGCTCAAAAAGGAAAACACAATCAGGGTCACAACCTCCTTTAGCTAAAAACAAATCAGTTCTGCAAAAATATGTAACTACTTCTAGTCCTGAGCCTGGAAAAAAAAAGTTGTTTTCCATGGATCCTAATAGAGAAAATACTGTATAAAATATTTTTAAATACATTACTTTAATAAACACAATAACAGATTTCATTGGGATAAATTTAAATGATGTCCCAAAATTTGAGCTCATGTGATTACACCACAGCAAAGGTCAGAAATCAAGTCTAAAAAAGCCAATACTGATGTAGTCCAGTACAAGTGTTTCAATAATCTGGTTTATTAAAAGGTAGATATAAACTTGTTTGTGCTCATCTATTGCATAAAGTCATATCATCAGTGCAAACATGTTAAATGACAAGCACATCATGTTAATAGGCAAACAATGGCTGCCTTTCTGTCTGTTCTAGAAAAATATAAATGCCTTTCAGTTTAGAGCTTTGAACATTTATCAGATTATATTATTGATAGTTATTTGGAGAGGTTTTTCTACCTCTTTCACTCACCACCATCATATACAAAGTGAGCTCTTCAAAGATACAATAGGAATATGACTAGTTTTACTTTCTCAAGCCTGCATAACGCATAGAATGTAGTAGGTGTTCAACAAGTGCTTACTGAATAAATGAAAGAACTTAATAACATCAAAGAGAACCCAGCTATCTGGGGTGGAAAGACAAAGGGTGACAACAAAAAAAAAGAGAAAAAGATTGAGTTCAGGAAGTCTGAGGTTCAGTAAAGCAAGAGATTTTTCTGGCAATTCAAGGAGGGCAAGTTCAACTTAGGCATATAAAGAATAAAGGTATTTTATTTCTAGATCCTCTTCTCTGTGGTCCCAATAGAGACATCAAAGAGACATAAGCTCTTAAGCATCACCTCCTCATCCAGATTCTGTGTCATTCTATGAACTTATAAACACTTTTATGTACTTTACAAATAACTAGTATCAAAATAAACTTCTATCCTAGAGAATTCAGGAGGGATTTAAAAAGGAAGAGGTATGGAGAGAAAAAAAAGGGGAGGAAAGGGTAGTTATCTATTATGGAAGGTTAAAAGCTTCCTCAAGATGGTGGAGGAGAAGGCTGTGCTGCTGCAGCAGGAAGAATATTTCTTGGTTTTGTAAAATAAACTAGACAGCCCTTTGTGCCCCTTTAAGGCATTAAAATCAAATAAGTTCCAATGAGGGAGTGGTGTCTAGTCAATTAGAAAAAAGGACTCAGAGCCAGACTTTTGACTTTTTATTCTTGGCTGTGCCATACAATCTCACTGTAGCCTTGGCAAATATTTCCTCTTAACATCTTGAGCCCTCTCTTGACACATCTGTGAAATGTATATGAGTGCCGGAGTGTGTGAAGGGTAGATGACATCAAACTGCAAGCAGGACTATAGTTCCAGTGGAGAAATAGTCAAAGCATTAATAAGCATCATATTCCAATGAAGAGCCCAGGCTCCATCCAATCAAGGGGTAAGTGTTTAAAAATCATGGAAGAGGCCATTAGAATCCAAGTCATATACACTGTTTACAAAATAGGATGGCACTATACACACCCACACAGAGGAGGTCCAGGCAAGCAAGAAAGCCATGTTAACATAAAAATGAAAAAACCTACACAGAGCACATAAAGACACCAGAATTTAAGATCCCTGATGTACTTGTAGCTGTCATGTTTCTGTCTTTGGAGCCATCTAGAATTTTTTTTAATTTAGAGTTGGAAATGAAGCCCAGCCTTTCTGCCAAAATAGGGATCTTCTCCCAGAACCTACCTGCAGGTGATTCAACTTCTGCATAAACATTCCCAGGGACAGACAGCTTACCATCTTTCAAGCAAGCCCAATCATTTGTGAATAACAGTTAGAGAATGGTCCCTCATACTAAATTTTATTATGTTTAATCTTCTCTTTGTGCTATCACAATCAGGTAATTAAAAAGAATAAAAAGTTGCTCAGCACAAATAAAATGGTCAACTGTCCTAGTTTACCTGGAACTGAGGGGTTTCCTGGGACACAGGGCTTTTCAGTGCTAAAACCAGAAGTGTCCCAGGTAAACCAGGGTGATTGGTTGTCTTAATTAAGAAGAAAACATAGATGAGCTTACCAAAAGATGCAAAAGAATTCCATACCAGGGGTGCCAAAAAAATGTATACAAATGGACACTTTGGTTGCCATAATCAGAAGTGTCTGGATGCTGATGGTAACCACTTTGAGCACTTCTAGCAACTGCAAAAGTCAAACGTGACTTGTATTCATCTTTTATTATTGGTATATATTGAGTATTACAATTTTAATACAGTTTTCTTGTCTTAAAATTCATATACATTGTTTTGGCACCCTCTATATTTACTGTCCCATCAAACAACTACCTTGTTGGGCGGTTTGTCCCTTTGGTAAGCATTGTCTCTCTGGTCCAAAGGGCTGGAGGAAATTGCAGAATTGTCTCTTACAATGATTGGCTCTTTTAGGATGACATTTCTTAAGATAATCATTTCTATTTAACTTACTTTAAGCAGGACTGCTTTAGTATCCTAGGGAGAAATACAGAAAAAGATCTCCTGATTCAATCAATGAAGATCAATGGGAATACCATATCTGTTCCTCATACAAAGCACTTATAACCTAGATTAACAGTAAAAGAGTCAGTCTAGAGATATTAAACCAGAAAAAATAGATACAAGGGCCTTGTCTGTGTTTGAAATGGCATTCTGAAATCAGCAAAGAACAATATCATCTTTATAGGTACTAAATCTTCCAACAGAAAAAAAAACAGATCTAGCTCTCATTACAATGCCTGTGCTGTGTGAGAGAGTGTTGACCCTCTTAGGTTTGTTCAGTGAGGGTTGTTCTGTAAAAGTCAAAGAGCTCCATGGAGAGACCCTGAGAATTAGAGTCTAGCAGGTGTAGCCCAGCCAGGGGAGCTGGTCATTTAGAATGATGTTGAGAATGGAGAGATTCTATAAGAATGTTTTGATGTGGAATGAGAGCAATACTGAAAATAAAAGAAGGAGGAATGCAGGAAAATAGGGGAGTTCATGTACAGGGACCTTTAACTGTACAAGTGCAGAAGTCATAAAACCACATATATAAGCCATTTAGCAACCCATTAAACAGTTATAGAGTCAAGGTTCCCAGAGCAAATAATATGTATTTTCCCCGAGGCCAAGAGAGATCTCAGTTTTGATTTCTTTCCTGAAAAACCAGTGTGGGAGGATGGTGGGAAGAGAAAATAAATGTGTCTGTGGATTAAGGTACAGAGAAACCCTGATGGTTGCTCTAGCTGGGGGCAGCTTTTGTTTGCAAAAACCAAACCATCAAGGTGCAACTTCTCCCTTAACAACTCACTTTCCTACAAGGTAAGAATACAAAAGCCCCTCAGTATGGATATATTTTTATATTCCAAATTTTATCTGCAAATACAAATTGGGCATACAGCAGCAACTGACACCCATGGACTCCATTTGGAATAATGATGAAGTTCAAAAGGTTAATCAAGTTATTAAGATTTTAAAAGAAGGGAAATTTTCTTTCCCAGATGGCTTAACAGGTGACTCCTATAAATTACACAGTACATTACAGTGGGCATCCGCTAGCCCAGTTATAGTAAAGAGTCTGTCAACATTTCCATTATAAAGCCCTATTTTCAGAGTTTATAACTCAGCCATAAAACTCTGCTCCAAGCTGGGTCTTGGCTTTCTAGTTGAATTCTCAGCTCAGTGGCAAACTCTTTTTCTTTCTTTCTTTCTTTCTTTCTTTCTTTCTTTCTTTCTTTCTTTCTTTCTTCCTTCCTTCCTTCCTTCCTTCCTTCCTTCCTTCCTTCCTTCCTTCCTTTCTTTCTTTCTTTCTTTCTTTCTTTCTTTCTTTCTTTCTTTCTTTCTTTCTTTCTTTCTTTCTTTCTTCTCAGTCTGTTTCTTTTCCTTCTCTGTCTTCTCCATCTCCACCCTTTCCTCTGCACCACCACCATCCTCCTCTCTCCCCTCTTCCTCCACCTTCTCCCCCTGTTGAAAATGTTGGGGTTCTTTTGTTTTTTAATTCACTTTAGATTAACTAAGTTAAAGGAGTACTTGCACATAGGGAAATCTTTTAGCCACTTTATATTTAAGCACATTTTTTTAATGCTCAGGTATTGAGAATTTTTCAGAAACTATTAAGAATCAAGATGTTTCTAATCAAGGCCTGTGTCCTTCAAATCATAATGGAGATGTCTAAGCCACTAGCATTTCAATTGGGTGGGAGTTCAGGAGAGGAAATTTTGCTATAGAAATGTTTCACCTTATTTTTGAATTCCAAATGTCTATATTTAATTCCATCCCGTAAAGGTAAAAGCACCAGCATATATCCCATTATTTCATGAACTTGTGTATGGAGCTTTAGAAAACAGCATTTGTACAGCAACTTCCAGATGGCGGGTGTGTGTGTATTTACAGGCCACCAGGGTGGAGAGAGAGACAACACACAAAATACGAAGTGACAAAGAAGGTGCATAAGTGATGAGCAGAGGTCTGCTGTTCCACGTCTGGTCGGTCACAGCCTAGGGAGTTTTTATGGCCTATTCAAAGCTGTGGTGCAGACTAAACAAAGTTTCCTTTACTTTCACCATGACATCCTCGAAGACCAGCCCAGAGGGTGGGGAAGACTAAAGTGCACAGCCAACTCTGCTCAAACAAGAGACTGTTGCTTTGCTGTGAAAATTCTGCTGCTGGCCTTGTAGCTTCATGCCCAGGGCCATTCTGAAAACCTACCTCAGACTGAAAGTTAAGCTTCATGGGAATTTTCCTGCTAATGCAGGGGAGGGGGTGTTCCAGGAATGGTGTGGAAACACTCTTACGAGGGTCAAGCAGGTCACAGTGTTGCTTGGACTATTTTCCCTCCTAAGACCCAGGCCAAAGAGGTTGCATCTGAAAACACTGCGGAGAGAAAGTGGATTTTCTCATTCCGTCAGCATTTGTCTTGATGCCAACTCAGCAGCTCCTAAAGTTAGGCATCACCTCCCACCTGTGAGGGAGATAGCCCAGGGGCAAAGGGCAACTAATCTCCCTTTTTACCTAGGGAGAGAGCCATTGGCCTCCTCCTACATCAAAACAGGAGACTGCAGCTGTTGGATTGTCCAGGGAACAGCACTTTGGCTTGAGAAATGTTCCAAGGGAAGGTGCTAAGATTTATCTACTGAGCTCACCCCAGGCACATCTGTTGAAGAACCTCTCTCACATATCCCATTCTCCTGTCAATTGCCTCCTTATGTGTCTTTCTTTCTTTCTTTCTTTCTTTCTTTCTTTCTTTCTTTCTTTCTTTCTTTCTTTCTTTCTTTCTTTCTTTCCTTCTTTTTTTGTTAACATACTTGCTCATTAGCAAAGGTATTTTGGCTTGGAGGAAAACTGCCCTTTTACAGCTCATCTTTTCCTCCTCTTGAGTCCTGTAGTCCTGTCATAATATTTGAATTTGTGATATACATCACCATCATTTCCATAGCAATAGAAACAGCAGCCGTTGTGAAAACAGGATTTGCGATTCAATGACAGAAAAGAACTGAAAAAAAGTTTGGAGAACAGCTGTTTCAGCCTCTCCCACAGACAGGTACACAGCTAAGCAGACCAAGGACTGCTTTCAATCAGTGCATGCCACTCTTACAAATAGCACACCTCTCCTTGCTGTTCTGTAACTAGATGTCTGACCACATCACTCCTATACAAACTAGCCAAGAGCTTCAGATGGAGGACTGCATCTTGTCCATCATTTCCTTGCTAGCATTCTACTGAATGTCTAAGAACTGTGGATACCCCAATGAGTGTGTTGAATGATGAGTATGCCTTACGTTGAGCCTATAATTAGATTGACAGCCAAGATTTGTCCTTGATGTGTCTAAGTAAAGTATCTTCTGTTATAATTTAAAGCTATTGAAACTCTGAGTTCCTTATGTGAAATAAGTAAATTGTACAAGGCTATCCATGAAATAATTATTCATTCTAATGCCTAAGACAAGTTATCGATTCACCATCTCATTCTTTTATTGTCCTGCTTAAGAGTCACCAAATTCTTCATCTTTAAAGCAATTCACTTTCTGCTAGAACATCCCCAATATACTATATTTCTCTTTTAAGTTTTAAATTTTAATTGTAACTCAAAGCACTGAGTGAGGATTCTTAAAGTCTCGATTCTAGTACTGCTAACACCTACTGAGTGACCCTTACCAAGATGGCCCTCTGTTTCCTCATCTATAAGATACTGCCTATTCCACAAGTGTTGTTGTGGGCAAAAAAATAAACATATGTGAAAGCCTTTGAAATTCTTAGTTGTATATAAGTGGCAATTATGAGTGTTACTAAAATTATTCAGGTAAGAGTGTACCTGGTATCAAACACAACAGATTACTTGTCAACCCAATGGTTACCAGCCTGGAATGACAGGTTCTAGTCACAATCTTACATTTGTTCAAGAAAACTGGAGCTGGGCAGTAGTTAAAGCAGTAAAAAAAAAAACATTTCATTTAGGAACTATACAGTGGAGAAAAAAGAGACATCAATATAGAACTGGGCTCAATTCTGAATACAATAAGAAGTAGGGATTTATAACTAAGGAGAGGGTTGGGAAGGTTGGTGGATGAAAAATTACTAGGGAAAGACATCAAGGGTAGAGGGAGTCTTTAATTAACTGACTAACAGGATTCTTGCTGAAAGCAGACCAGGTGATCAGATAGTAAGGGTGGGGGATTCTCTCTGAACTGACGTAGCCGGGTTCTTGCTAAAACTGGATTATGCAGGCCCAGCAAAGATTGGGATGGGGGTAAAAATGGGACCCAAGGCTAAGGTCTAATGGAAAACAGGGTTCAAAAAAGCCTGATCATAGTTTGATCAAGGAGAGAGGTTTGTCATATTACTGACTCAGCTTTAGTCTGTGATTCTCCTCAGGTCTTTGTTTGTAACCATAATTGTGCCATTTCTCACCCCCTCTACTTTTATTTAAATATATGTGTAGTTTCATATATATATATATATATATATATATATATATATATATATATATATATTATAATATTATATACATAATCTTCTTCCTGGGCTCTAGTTTAGGCAACAAATGTGACCCAGACAGCCAATGGAATACATAAATATGTGGGTTCTAATGTATAGATTGAAAAAGCAACACTTAAAACTTAACTTTTTTTTACAGCAGAAGCCACCTGGGGTACACTTTTTATCCCTAAAGGTAATGTGTTATTTTTCTGTGGTGAACTTCTTTTCCACCCCCACTATTTTAAAGTCTATTATTTCCCTCAACCATACCAGCTTCAGCAAAAATGACGATCCACGAGACACAAATTGAAATTTTTATTTGCTGACCCCAGTATTTCATTGCAAAACTTCATGGTAACCCTAGTCCTCGTTATCTGAATGGAGCCTGTGAGTTTTCCTTTAGACCTGGGGCCATAGATATCCCAGTATGTGTCCAAGAGCCGTGGAGCTGGTCCTTCACCAGCCTGATAGATGCACATACATTGACAATCAACCCTTTTAGTCAAATGACCACACACCTGTTGGCACTACCAATTTCAAATATTTTAACCTAAGAGCCTTATGAGGCTTCATCCATTCCTTTTCCTTGCCTCCTTTTCCACCACTATCAAAGAGGTACCCATTTCTTTTCTCTTCTCATCATGTAGGGGTTCTCAGTTCTCCTGTTTTACCTTATATTGTGTATCCCAAATCATTCTTCTGCCTCTTCTAATCTGGGTCACTTTTCATGCTTTTGCTTTCCTGACATATCCCTTCACAAGTAGACAATGCCTGGCCTCATTTTCACTACAAATTTTTCTCTCAGTTTTTTGTGTGAGATCTTGAATTTTGCATTTCACTGCACCTTCTTCCCTTCCTTCACAATAGTTGATTGGATCAACAACAGTGATAATAGCTATGAGACCCTGCTGTGGACTGGAGGTTGGATGTAGTAGTTTTTAATTCTGACAACCAGAAGGGTAAGTATTATTATCTCCATTTTACAAAGGAGGCAACAGGAAGCCCAGAGGCAGTAAATGAGTGGATCAATATCACATCTACAGCTTGACATATTAAGGAGACTGCTTCCTGATTCCAACTTCTGTGTTCTTTCTATTAAGCTAACTAGGCTTGCTGTCCCATTCTTCTTCTCTCTGTGTCCCCATTTCCATTTTTCCCACATATTTCCCTTCTCTCAATTCATTACCAATTTTAGATCAACCATGTAAGTGTTCAACCCATTAACTTCTCTTTTCCTCCATGTTTATCCTTCCCTCACCCTTCACTGCACTGCTCCCCAATTGTTTCTTCATTTCCTCACATAGGATGAATATAGTCCCAAGATTTACTCTTCCTTGAGGAATCGCTGGACAAAGAAAATAAAATCTGGGGCAAAAAGAGAACAGGTCCAGGTTTTGTGAGGCTTGAAGCTTATACATTTTGTAAGATATCTTTAAGAGAAATTACGCAAAATGACTGCTATAAAATCAGGCAGACGTATCAATATTTATTTAGACTGAGAAAATAAATTAAAACAAGCCACAAATTTTAAAAGCTAACAAAACTCTCAAAACCCACAAAGTCAGCTACTATTAAGTGACTGACACATCTGTATAACACTTTTTGTCTTACATCTTTTAGCTGTTGCTCTGATTGCCTCTTTATATGACAAAAATATTGTGATATTATTTGCCATACAGAAAAAAAATTTTAATTCAGATTCTCTCTAGAATAATTGCTCAAAATTTAGATTTATACCTGATAATTTAAAATAATTTCTTTCACTTCATAACTATTAATGGTAATGTTATGCTAAGATACCATTCAATACATTAGGATGTATAAAATATACAATGTCATATAGGCATATTAGCTATAGTTCAGCTATAGTTTGTGCTCTACAAAAACAAAATTCTTATAAATTCTATTTCTTGCAGTCACCCCCCCCCCCAAAAAAATAAAAGGTTCTATGGTAAATTTACAATTGCATGCCCTGCATTAAGAAATATAATTTTGTCAAGAGATAGAACTTCTATTTTGTTTTAAGCACTGATGAGAATTAAAGCTATTGCTTACAGTTTTACACATCTACAGTTTAGAAGAATTTCCCACAGACTAGCTTCTAGACCCTTAACTTTGTTCCCCCTTTATACCACATGTTTCTTATTCCAGGTCCCGCCATGTACAATGACTTCTCTACTGGCAACTTCATGTTTAAAACCCTGAGGGAGTCATTTCAGTGAGTAGTAGGTATATTTCTACAGTTTTCCTACATGGGACAGCTAGTAAGCTATTCATAAAGCAGACTACGAACCATATATACATCTTACAAAATCCAAACTAAGTGAACACTAACTCAGCTTCCACATATCTGAAAATCCAAAATGTCGATAGCCTTTCCATTACCATCTAGTCTGAGGAGAAGAATGAAAAAGGGAAATTCAGAATGCAAAGAGGCGGTAGTCTTAATCAATTGCAGTTAAAATATTTTACCTTTGCAAATGGTATGGTGCCCTTCCCAGAGCTTTGGAAGGGATCTATGAAAGCAAGAGTGGAGGTCTGAAGTATAAGTTTTATTCCCTTTCAGGTAAACCTGCCTCTGGTAGTTAGTTACCAAACCAGCTTCGTTAAACCATCTTCAAGTCTCTGTAGAATGAAAAGCATGTCCAACAAAAACAAAAGCAGGGTTATCTAGCAAAATAAATTCACCATTAGGATTAAATATTATTAATCTTCAGACACTAAATCCAATAGGCTCTAAAGTCCTTGATTATGGCCCATTTTGTGTGTCTTTTTGTCTGCAGATAAATACCTGTATAATATATTAAGTAGTCAACACAAGCTTTGTGAATAAATGAATGAATTCATGAATACATGGATAACTGAATGATATTAGAAAACAATATTTGTAAATATGTCCTTGGTAAATAAAATACAGTGTGAGGTTGGAAGGATAGTGAACCATATTAATGATCCCAGAAGTTGTAATAACTTCCCAACACCTGTCAAATAAATTGTAATTCAAATGATGGTATTTTCAAACAGAGATTATTGTCTGAAAATGAACAACAGTGTCTCTCCAAATAAAAATGTTTTTAAAATCCATGGATGTGAATCCAATGTGGAAATGGATTTGAAATAAACATTAAACATGTTGCTGTCTATTGCACTAATGAGCCACTGAAGAATATTCTTCCTAAATGTTCATATTTTAAGATTAATTGGTCCATGGCTGACAGGCATAAAGAAGAAAGAAAATCTGAAACTCGGTGATTCCATTAAGTTGTAAAAAATACACTACAGAGACACTACTATTTGAAGGTGAAGTTGTGGATGAACCTTGGAGACAAACCAGGGGAAACATTCCTAGGTTGTCAACGGACCATTTTATCCAACAATTAATCATAATCACCACATTCCAATAACTTTGATTAATTTAATGCTTAATTATTTTATCTCAAAACTTCTACCAAAATATATTTACTTCACATTTCTAATCTTTAGACGACATTGTTTTTAATGGGCATCAGAAATTTGAGTAAGAATTTGCAGTGAGGGAGAAAAAAAGATAAAGGGGATAGAATGAGAGGCAACTAGAGTAAATGATGGATGAGTGAGATTTCCAAAATAGAAGCAAACAAGAGAAGAATTTAAAGTAATCAAAGAAACCTACTACTATTTCTCACATTTCAGTCATGCCTTTCCTCTGAGGAGGGTAGCACAAGCCAAGCAAGTTAACTTCAATCTACTCAGGGCTAAAAGAAACAATACACAGTTGGACTCCCTCTTGCCAAACACCACCTCTGGCTGCTCCAGGGTTACTATCCAGCACCAAGTCCCTTGTGTTTAAAGGTAGCCTGAGTCCTCAGGTCCCAATCTCAATTTCAGGGCCACCTTCATGCTACTTTCATAGCCTGAATGTCTTTCTGGGAACTGCACAATAGTTTCAGCATGTAAGAGTAATGAGAAATAGAGGCAGACACCAGGCAATTGCAGGAATGTCACTTAAGGGAGTCAGGAAAATTTCTCAACTGATAAAAATTTTATCAACCCTAATGAAAATTCCAGCAGAATGCTTTAGAAATCAAAAAGCTAATATATATATATATATATATATATATAAATACCTTGGTTTGCGAGCATAATTCATTACAGAAACAAACTACTTGTATTGCAAGACATTGCTTGTTTACCATCTTAAAATGTATTAGAAATGTTTACTTATCTTGAGGAACACTTGCAAACCAAGTTACTCACAATCCAAGGTATATATATATATATATATATATATATATATATGAAAAATCAAAGGATCTAGTACAGCCAAAATAATATTGAAAAAAAAAGTGGGGAGCCTCATAGAACCTAATTTCAAAATTTACTGTAAAGCGATAGTAGCCAAGACATTGTGATAAAGATGAATGCAGAGACCAATGGAATAGAACAGAGAGTCCAGAGATAGACTTAAAAATATATGGCCAATTATTTTTTACCAGGTGTCAAGGCATTTCAGTGGATAAACAACAGAGTTTTCAGCAAATAGTGCTGGTACAATTAGAATCCAAATTAAAAAAAAAAAAAATTAAACCCATACCTTAATTGATATACAAAAATTAAATAAAAAATAATCGTAGAGCAGGCCGAGTGGCTCAGTTGGTTAAGAGTTCACTCAAGAGTACTAACGGAGCTCTGAGCAATAGCAGTTCGATGCTCAGCCTGAGCTAAGCTGCCATTGAGCTGCCAACAGGTGGCAGGATGGCTCAGCTAAAAATAAAAAAAAAAATCATCATTATCATCATCATCATCATCATCATCGTCATCATCATCATAGACTTCAATGCAAAATATAAAACTATAAAATTTCAAAAGGCACCATAAGAAAAATATTTATGACATTGTTTTAGAGATTTGGTTTAGAGATTGGTTTGAAGATTTCTTATATAAAACATAAAAAAAAAAACCACAGGAAGCATAAAAGAAAAAAACTGATAAATTGATTTTCATCAAATTAAAAACACCTTCTCTTTCAATGATAAAGTTAAGAAAATGAGGAGATCCATGATGACAGACAGAGTAGGCAAATGCTGTGCTTACCTCCTCCTGTGACCACATTATAGGTACAACTAAATTATAGAGCAATCAACCTGGAGAACCACCTGAAGACTGGCTGAACAGAAGTCTTATATAAAGAGGAAGCCACATCAAGACTTGTAGAATGGGCAGAGACACAAAACAGGCCAACCCCACACTTCACTGTGGTGGTTGAGAGTCGGGAAGGATATCTTGGCCATGGACATGCACCCATCCCACCCCACCAGGAAGAATGAGAGATCTCAGACCTGTATCCAGCTCCCCAGCCCAGAGAACCTGTGCCAGTAAGAGGAGCCCCCCACAACATCTGACTGTGAAAAAGAATGGGGATTTCAAATATCTTGGTGAGAAGGAAGGCAGCAGGAAATCTAGACATTCTCTTAAATGGCCTGGACATGGATTCATTTGCTTACAGGCACTCACTCTGGGCTCCAGTGGAAGCACAGTGACTCAAGAGGAGTCAGAGACATACGGGTAGAGAGTGAGTTTTGTAGTATCAGAGCAAGGACTGGAGAGACAGTCACTATTTTCCCTGTGTAGAATCTTCCTCCTGTGCTGCCAGCAGGTGGGTGCCAACTTTTCTGTGTTGAACCCTCCCCCAGATGGCCAAATCTGAATCTGCAATGGCCTGGTGAACTCCACTAACTCTACCCTAGTGAATACCTGGGACCTTGCCCACCCAACTTGAGCAACTCTGAAGGCACTTTCTCAGCCAGCAGCCAACCCTACCCATATAGCACTCTTCATTGGGCTCTTGGGGGTCCAGGAGCACCAGGCAGTTAGTGGCAGGCCTTAGTGTGCTCTGAGACTTTTGCTGAGTAGCTCCACACTGAGCACTGGCACCAAACCAAAATCTGCACTAACCTGGTGAACACAACTTGACCCACCCTGGCAATTCCCTGAGGTCCCACCTCAACTAACTTGTGTACCACACAAGGCTAAATCAAAGCTGAGCCTGCCAGCAGCAACAGGCTTCAAGTGCTCTGGGCTTATGGCTGGCCTACCCCACGCCAGGCACTGGGAGCAGCAATCCTTGGATCACTCCCACATGCCTCCAGATCCAGCACAGAGAGCTACCAACCACAAATCATTTTGTAGCTCCTACCAGGTAATCTCTGGCCAGTCACAGGCAGTGGCTGACCTGGGCCTGCACCAGAGCACCTCCCAAGATGCCCAGAACAAACATTTCTGAAGATTGGTTTCAGCAGAGCAGAGTGCCACCCAATTAGCACCATGGTAGCATGTCCAAAGGGAAATCTCTGCAGTTACCAGAGCCCACTGTAGCAAATCTCAATTTAGAGGGTAAGACCCCTGCAATAGCTCAGAAGCTGTGGACATGGAGAAATCCAACATCCAGTCAGCCTGAGGGTCAATCCCACCTACTGACATGCCAACAGCAATCAAGCCTCAATTAAAAAGGAAGAAAGATACAACCCACACAAAGGACACTTTGGAGCACTTAGCCAAGTGACCAGGGAGATTTTACCACTGAGGTCCACAGTGTACCTAATACATAAAGTCACCCAGCTAAGCCTGGGATACACAAAAGATCTACCCAATACATTGAAACAAACACAGAGAAGCAGCCAAAATGAGGGAACAAAGAAATATGTCCCAAATTAAAAAAAAAAAAAAAGAGTGAGAGACAGAAAACTCCAAAAAAAAGAACTGAATGAAATGGATTCCAGCAACCTACCAGACACAGAATTCAAAACAGAAGTTATAAGGATGCTCAAGTAACTTAGCATCCTTGAAAACTTCAACAAACAGATTGTAAGCATAAAAATGGACACAGAAACCATAAAAATGAATCAGTCAAAAAAGAAGAATACAATAACTGAAATGAAGAATTCACTAAAAGGAATCACCAGCAGACAAGATAAAGCAGAGAAACAAATCAGCTACTTTAAAGACAAGGTAGCATAAAACACCCAATCAGAACAGCAAAAGGAATTTTTTAAAAATGAGAATAGTTTGAGAGCTCTGGGACAACATCAAGCATAACAACATTTGTATGATAGGGATACCAGAAGGATAAGAGAGAAAGAAAGAGGTTAAGAACCTAGCTGAAGAAATAAGAATGACTGAAAACTTTCCTAACCTGATGAAATATATAGGCATACAAGTCCAGGAAGCACAGAGTGTCCCAAACAAGATGAACCCAAAGAGACCCACACCAAGACAAATTATAATTAAAATGGCAAAGGTTAATGACATAGAGAGAATCCTAAAAGCAACAAAAGAATGGCAAGTAGCTACATTCCAAGGGAGCTCTCATACAATTGTCAGCTGATTTGTCAACAGAAACTCTGTAGGTAAGAAAGGATTGGCACAAACTATTCAGCCATGAAAAGCAAGGGCCTGCAACCAAGACTATTCTACTCAGCAAGGCTATCATTTAAAATTGAAGGAAAGATAAAGAACTTCTTAGACAAGAAAAAGCTAAATTACTTCATCACCATCAAACCACTATTACAAGAAATGTTAAAGGGGCTTCTTTAAGAACAAGGGGGAAAAACATACATATGGATAAAAAAAATACAATAACTATGTATCTATCAATAATCATTTTAAATGTAAATGAATTAAATTCTCCATCAAAAGAAATGGGGTACCTGAATGGATAAGAAAACAAGATTCTTACATATGCTATAAGACCCACTTCAGATCAAGGGACACACAAAGACTGAAGGTAGAAGGAATGGAAAAAGATGGTCCATGGAAATGGAAACAAACAAACAAACAAAGCTGGGGTAGCAATACTTGTATCAGACAAAATAGACTTTAATACAAAGGCTATAATGAGAGACATTACATAATGATAAAGGGATCAATTCAACAAGAGGATATAACCCTTATAAATGTTTATGAACCCTACTTAGGGGCACCTAAATATATAAAACAAATATTGATTGACATAAGGGAGAGATTGACAGTAATACAAGCATAGGGGATTTTAACATCCTATTGACACCATTGGGTAGATCTTCCATTAAGTCAACAAAGAAACAGAATCCTTAAATGAAACATGAGACCAGATTGATTTACTTAATATTTTTAGAGAATTTCACCCCGAAGCAGTAGAATATACAGGAAAACCTTGGATTTTGAGTAACTTGGTGTGCGAGTGTTCCACAAGACAAGCAAATGTTTCTAATACATTTTAGTGTGGTACACAAGCAATGTCTTGCAATACGAATAGTTTGTTTCCAGAATGAACTGTGCTCGCAAACCAAGGTATCACTGTATATTCTTTTCAGGTGCACATGGAACTTTTTCCAAGGTGTAACACACGTTAGGCCACAAAACAAGTCTCAATAAATTTAAGAAGATTGAAATTTTATCATTTGTCCCCTCTGACCTCAATAGTATGAATATAAAATCAATTACAAGAAAAAAAAAAGAAAAGAAAAACACATGGAGGCAAAAATATGCTACTAAATAATTACCAAGATCAAGAAAGAAATCAAAAGATTCCTTAAACAAAAGAAAGTGAAAACACTCAACCAAAAAGCTATGAAATACAGCAAAAGCAGTCGTAAAAGGGAAATTCATAGCAATACAGGCCTACCTCAAGAAAAGAAAAATGTAAAATAAACAAACTTACACTTAAAGGAAATAAGAAAAAAAGAAGAGCAAACAATGCCTAAAATGAGTAAAAGGAAGGAAATAGTAAAGACCAGCGTGGAAATAAACAAAACAGATTCTAAAAAGGAAAAACAAAAACAAAACAACAACAACAAAAAGAAAACAATACAAAAGATCAATGAAATCAAGAACTGGTTCTTTGAAAAGGTAAATAAAATTAATAAACTTTTAACCAGTCTCATCAAGAAAAAAGAGAAAGGATTTCAATAAATAAAATTAGAAATGAAAGGGGAGAAGTGACAATTCACAGAAATACAAAAGATTATATAAAGACACTGCAAACAATTATATGACAACGAATTTAACAATCTGGAAAGAATGGATAAATTCCCCAAAACACACAATCTTCCAAGGCTGAACAAAGAAGAAACAGAAAATCTGAACAGACTGATTACTACTAGTAAAGTCAAATCAGTAATCAAAACCTCCCAAAAAACAAAAGTCCTGTAACAGATGGTTTGACAGGTGAATTTTACCAACATTTAAAGAAGAATTAACATCTATTCTCCTCAAGCAATTCCAAAAAATTCAAGAGGAGGCTCCCAACCTCATTTTCTGGGGCCAACATTATTCTGATTCCAGTGCCAGACAAAGTCATCGCAAAAAAAGAAAATTTTAGGCCAATATCCTTAATGAACATGGATGCAAAAATTCACACCAAAATATTAACAAACTGAATTCAGCAATACATTAAAAAGATCATGCAAGATGATCGAGTGGGATTTATTCCTGGTATGCAAGATGGGTTCAATATCTGCAAATCAATTAAAGTGATGCAACACATAACCACAATAAAAGACAAAAATCATATTATCATAACAATACATGTAAAAGAAAGCATTTGTCAAAATCCAAAATCCATTTATTTTATATAAAAACTCTCAGCAAAGTGGGAATAGAGAAAACATACCTCAACATAATAAAGACCATATATGACAAACCCACAGCTAACATCATATTCAACAGGGAAAATCTAAAAGTATTCTTCTTAAGATCAGGAACAAGACAAGAATGCTCACTTTCACCACTTTTATTCAACATAGTATTGGAAGTCTGAGGAACAGCAATCAGACAAAAGAAAAGAAAGGAAAGAAGCAAGCAAGCAAGCAAGCAAGCAAGCAAGCAAGAAAGAAAGAAAGAAAGAAAGAAAGAAAGAAAGAAAGAAAGAAAGAAAGAAAGAGAAAAGAGAGGAAGGAAGGAAGAAAAGGCATCCAAATTGGAATGGAAGAAGTAAAACTTATTTACAGAAGAGATGATATTACATAGAAAGAACACTAAAGACTCAACCAAAAAACTATTAGAACTGATAAATGAATTCAGTAAATTAGCAAGATACAAAATTAATATTCAGAAATTGGTTGCATTTTCATACACCAATAATGAACTGTCAGAAAGAGAAATTAAGAAAACAATCGCATTTACAATTGCATGAAAACAACAACAACAAACAAACCTAGGAATAAATTTATCCAAGGATGTAAAAAACCTGTATTCAGAAAACTATAAGATGTTGAAGACAGAAATTGAAGAAGATACAAATAAATGGAAACATATACTGTGCTCACAAATAGGAAGAATTAATATCGTTAAAAATGTCCATACTACCCATAGCAATCTATTGATTCAATGCAATCCCTATCAAAATAGCAATGGCATTTTTCACAGAAGTAGAACAAATAATCTTAAAATGTATATGGAACCATAAAAGACCCTGGATAGCCACAGCAATCTTGAGAAAGAAAAACAAAGTTGGTAGCACCACAATACCTGATATCAAACTATACTATAAGGCCACAGTAATCAAAACACCATGGGTTTGGCATAAAAATAGATATATAGATCAATGGAACAGAATACAGAGCCCAGAAATAAACCCACAACTATATGGTCATTTAATGTATGACAGAGAAGGCAAGAACACACAGTGGGGTAAAGACCATCTATTCAACAAACGGTGTTAAGAA
This sequence comes from Aselliscus stoliczkanus, assembly GCA_033961575.1. Taxonomy (NCBI): domain Eukaryota; kingdom Metazoa; phylum Chordata; class Mammalia; order Chiroptera; family Hipposideridae; genus Aselliscus; species Aselliscus stoliczkanus. Next base: position 36,501,085 of record CM066731.1, read on the forward strand.
AACTGGACAGAAACATGCAAAAAATGAAAGTGGACAACCTTCTTATATATGAGAATAAACTCAAAATACATGAAAGAATTAAATGTAAGACTCAAAACCATAAAACTTCTAGAATACATAGGTAGTAAACTCTCTGACATTGTTCTTGGTAATATGTTTTTCTGATCTATCTCATCAGGCAGGAGAAACAAAAAATAAATAAATAAAAAATAAAGGAAAGAAAGAAATGGGACTATATCAAACTTAAAAGTTTTTGCACAGAAAAGGAAACCATCAACAGAACGAAAAGACAGCCTACTGAATGGGAGAAGATATTTGCCAATGATACACCTGATAAGGGGTTAATATCCAAAATATTTAAAGAACTAATACAACTCAACACTAATAAAACAAACAATCCAATTAAAAAATGGGCAGAAAACCCGAGTAGACATTTCTCCAAAGAGGACATACACATGGCCAATAAACATGTGAAAAAATGCTCAACGTTACTTACTAATCATCAAAGAAATGCAAATTAAAATCACAATGAAATATCCCCTCATACCTGTCAGAATGGCCATAATCAATAAATCAACAAACAAGTGGCAAAGCTGTGGAGAAAAGGGGAACCTGTGCCCTATTGGTGGGATTGCATATTGGTGCTGCCACTATGGAAAATGGCTTAAAGCTTCCTCAAAAACTTAAAAATAGAACTACCTTATGATTCAGCAATTTCATCTTGGGTATTTATCCAAAGAAACCCAAAACACTAATTTGAAAAGATATATGCACCCATATGTTTGCTGCAACACTATTTACAACAGCCAAAATATGGCAGTAATCCACATGCTCATCAATAGATGACTTGATAAACAAAGAGGTGATATATATATATTTAAATGGAATATCCCTTGACCATAAAAAAGAATAAAATCTTACCATTTGCAACATGGTTCGACCTAGAGGGCATTATGTTAAATGAAATAAGTCAGACTGAGAAAGACAAATACATATGATCTCACTTATTTGTGGAGTCTAAGGAACAAAATAAGCAAACAAACACAATTGAAACAGACTCATAGAGACAGAGAACAAACTAATGGTTGCCAGAGTGGAGGGTGGTTAGGGAGCTGTGTGAAAAATGTGAAGGGATTAAGAAATAGAAATTGATAGTTACAAAATAGTCACAAGGATGTAAATTGTGGCATAGATAATACAGGCAATAATGTTGCAACAAAGATGTATAGTGCCAAGTGGGTACTACAGCAGTCAGGGGGATCACTGCATAAATTATATAAATGTCTTACCACTATGCTGTACACCTCAAACTAATGTAAAATAATACTGAATGACAACTGTAACTGAAAAACTAATAACTAAAATATTAAGTTAACAAAATGAAAAAAATGACATAAATTGGGAGAAAATATTTACAAATAAGAATATATAAGATGAGAATAGAAATGAGAATATATAAGAATTCTTAAAACTGAATAATAAAACAAACAACCCAATTTCAAAAAAAGAGAGATCACATCATCAAGATGGTGACATGTGTCATTCCTGATTATAATCTCCTTCACAAAAAGACCAACTAGGAACTATCCATAGACAAGACACCATTATGAAAATCCCAGAACATGACAGTGAAGCTAAAGCAACCCCCAGACCACAAAGGCTGAGAAGAACCATATTATAAGATAAGAGAAGAGGCTACACTCTGACCATATCACCCCTTTCCCAGGCTAGCACAATGTTGCACCAAGAAGGCCCAACTGGACCTACAGTTTCCCCAGTAGGAAAAAGAGAGCCCAAGGTGAACACCCAGCTCTCCTGGCATTGTGTGTCACTTCCTGTGTGCCCACTTGGGTCTCATCTCACAGGGACCACAGTGGGAATCTGTGGGGCTTGACACCTGAAGATCAGATTGTGATATATAAAGGGGTCAGGGTTTATAGCAACCAGTGCATGGATGTTGGTAGATCCAATCTACCAATCTTGGTAGAACTGAGTTGTTGGCCATACCTGGCCATGGAAGTCAGTGGACAAATCTACCCGATTCTAATCCCCAGCCAAAAAGCCATACTGGCCATGGAACTTGTTTTAGTATATTCAAAGCCCTGCCTAGGGCTAAATATAGCCTCCAGCCCTGCCCAACCAGGAACCCTAACCAGAGCCCCTAGGAGCTGTGTAGCCCATTTGACAGTCCAATACAATCACACCTAAACAGAGAGCTTAGCCTGTGGCTCTGCCCATCTACATATCCAAACCAGGTAGCTTGTATGCAGTCCTGCCAGATTAAGTTCCCAACCATCAAACCACAATGGCCATGGGACCCGTTCAAGATCCTCACTCAGGCAGGGCATAAATTCATAACCCTACCCAGCTGCCGAACATAGCAATCAGTTTCATTCAACTAAAAAGGCTGACAGAGAATCCAGGCAACTGCAGAGCCCATCATTTAGTTGTGCTAGAGCAAGGAACCTAGCCAGCAGTCCAACTATTTCCAACTAGTGGCACTTTCCTGGACCTCAGTGCATGGGCAGTAGCCTCACCAAGTAGAGATCGTGATAGCAAGCCCCAGCTGCCCAAAGTCACTACCAGCTGACTAGTCCAGAACCCCAAGCTGAGCTAATTGGAAAAGGACTCTCTATGCCAAAGTTAACCTATAAAGTCTGGAAAAGAAACCACTTACTCAAATGCCCAGATACCAAGAAAAGGAATCAAGGATCACAAAGAATCAGGTGGAAATGATATCAACAAAGTAAACTAATAAAGCTCCAGTAACAAAGCCTAAAGAAATGGAGATTTATGAATTGTCTAACAAACAATTCAGAAAATTTTCTTAAGAAGTTTGGTAAACTATAAGAACACTACAGATAATGAAATGAAATTAGGGCAACATCACATTAACAAAATGAGAAGTTCAACAAAGGAATAGAAACCATCAAAACAAACAAACAGGTATACTAGAGATGAAGAATACAATAACTAACTTTAAAATTTGAATAGAGAGCTTTAATAACAGACTTGACCAAGCAGAATAAAAAAGCAGTGAACTAGAACATGGGTCATTTGAAATTATCCAGTCAGAGAAACAAACAAATGAATGAATGAAAAAGTGAAGAAAACCCATGGAACTTATGGCACACCTTCAAGGAAGCAATATACACATAGGACCCCTAAAAGAAGGATAAGAGAAAAGACAAAAAGTATATTTAAAGCAATAATGGCTGAAAACTTCCCAAACTAGGCAAGAAAAATAGACATCCAAATTCATTAGGCCCAAAGGATCCCTAATAGGTTGAATTTCAGAAGGGCTATACAGAGCCACATTCATTAAATTGTCAAAAGTCAAAGAGAGATATTTGAAAATAGCAATAGAAAAAAGAACAATGGCATAAAGTGGAACCCCAATATAACTCTAAGCACATTTCTCGACAGAAAACATTTCAAGCCAGGAAAGAACGGGGTGATGTATTCAAAATATTGAAAGAAAAAAACTGTCAATCAAGAGTGCTATACCCAGGACTGGCCGAGTGGCGCGGTGGTAAAGCGCTAGCTTGGGAAGCCAGCGGCCAGGGTTCGGTCCCACATATGAGGGCCAGTGACACTGCCCTAAAAAAAAAAAAGGAATGCTATACCCAGCAAAGCTGTTCTTCAGAAATGATGAGAAAAAAATCTTCCCAAACAAATAAAACCTGAGACAGTTTATCACTACTAGACTTGCCTCACAAGCAATGCTGAATGGAGTTCTTGAAGTGAAAATAAAAGGATGCTAATTAACATTGTAAAAAAACATGTTAATGTAGTTGTAAAATTCACAGGTAATGGTAAATATGTATTCAAAGTCAGATTCTCTAATAGTGTAAAAATGGTGCATTATTCACTTACAACTCTAGTTCAAAAGTTAAAAAGTAAATTTATTAAAATTTATTAAAATCAGCCATAATTGTAATAGTGCCTAATTGAATACATAAAATTTTAAATATGCAAATTGTAACATCAATAACCTAAACTGTGGGAGTAGGGGAGGAGAAGTCAAAGTATAAAAATTAGGAATACTATTGAAGTCACTATCAACTTAAAAGAGGATGTTAAAATATTGGGTTATCAGAAAAGTCATGATTTTTCCGACAACCCAATATAATATATTTTATGTGAGTCTCATAGTAACTACCAAAGAAAAACCTATAGTAGTTAAATAGATTATAATAAAGGAGTCAAAGCATACCACTACAAAAAGGTATCAAATCACAAAAGAAGAGAGCAAATAAGAAGCAAAGAACAAAAGGTTTACAAATCAGTCAGAAAACAATTAACAAAATGGTAGTAGTAAGTCCTTAGCTAACAATAATTACCTTAACTGTAAATGTATTAAATTCTCTAATCAAATGACATAAAATGGCTGAGTAGATTTAAAAAACAAAAACAAAAAAACGAGATCCAATGATAGTTGTGTAAAATAGACACACTTTATCTTTAGCACACACATAGACTGAGAGTAAAGGGATAATAACAGATATTTCAAGTAAATGGTAGCCAAAAGAAAGCAGGGGTAGCTAAATTAGAAAAAATGGACTTTAAAGTGGTCAAAAAAGACAAAGAACTTCATTATATAATGATAAAGAGCCAATCCTTCAAGAAATTGATGAAAGAAATTAAAGAAGACACAAACAAATGGAAAGGTATCTGGGTCATGAATTAGAAAATTTTATATTGTTAAAATGTCCACACTACCCAAAGCCACCTATAGATTCAATCAATCCCTTACAAAATTTCAATATTATTTTTTCACAGTAGAAAAAAACAATCCCAAAATTCATATGGAACCACAAAAGACCCCAAATAGCCAAAGCAATTCTGAGAAATAACAAAGCTGGAAGCATCACACTTCCTGATTTCATACCATGCTATAAAGCTAGAATAATCAAGAGTATGGTACTGGCATAAAAACAGACGCATAGACAACGGAACAAAATTGAGATCCCAGAAATAAAAATATGCATATACGATAATTAATATTTGACAAGGGAGCCAAGAATACCCAATGGAGATAACACAGTCACTTCAATAAATGATGGCAAATTGGATATTCACATGAAAATAGATCCTATTTTACAACACTTACAAAAATTAACTCAAAATAGATTAATGACTTAAACATAAGACCTAAAACCATGAAACTCTTAGAAAAAAAATAGAAAAAAAATCTCCTTGACATGTGACTTCGCAACTATTCTTTTGACATGGAACCTAAAGCATAGGAAAAAAATGAAAAATTAATAGGTGAGACTACATCCATTAAACTAAAAAGGTTGTGCACAGCAAAAGAAATCATCAAGAAAATGAAAAAGCAATCTATGGAATGGAAAAAATATTTGCAAAATACATCTGATTAGGGGTTAATATGCAAAATATTTAAGGAACTCATACAACTCAATAGCAAAAACCTATGATAATAACCCAATTAAAATAGACAAAGGCCATAAATAGACATTTTTCCAAAGAGAATATTCAAATGGCCAATGGGTGCATGAAAATATGCTCAATATCAGGGAAATGCAAATAAAAAAAGCACAGTGAGTATTACCTCACACCTTTAAGAATGGCTATTATCAAAAAAACAAGAGATAACAAGTAATGGTAAGGATGTAGAGAAACGGGAACCTTTGTCCACTGTTGTTAGGAATGTAAATTGTTACAGTCATGGAAAATAGTATAAAGTTTCCTCAAAACATAAAAAAAAAAAAAAAAAATAGAACTACCATATGATCCAGCAATTCTACTTCTGGGTATTTACCCAAAGAAAATAAAATCACTATATCAAATAAATATCTGTACCCCCATGTTCACTGCAGCATTATTTACAATAGCCAAGACATAGAAACAATGTAAGTGTCCATCAAGGGATGAATGACTTAAAAAATGTGGTATGCTTATATGTGGAATCTGAAAAACTGAATGAATGAACAAAGTGTCTCATAGATATAGAGGAAAAACAGGGTTGCTAGTTGGGAGGGGGGTGGGGATGAGGGAGAAGGGGAAGGGATTAGACAGCATAAATAGGCAACTACAATATTGCCACAGGGATATGAAAGACAGTTTGGGGAATATAATTAATAATGTTGTAAATATTTTGTGGGGTGTCAGATGGTCACATGTCTTGTTAGGGAGACCATTTCATGGATGGAGTAGAGGCTTGATTACTGCAACTGTACACCTGAAGCTGATGTATAATAGTGTATACCAACTGTATTGAATATATAGATAGTCACGGGATGTGGATTATACTGTGGAAGGGAGTCAGAGGAAGTGTAATTGATATAGATGATATGGGGGGGAGGAGTGGGGTGGAATTGGGGGAGGGGTGTTGTCACTTTGAGGGGTAAAAAGTATAAGCATTACACTGTGTTGTACACCTGAAACTAATTTTTAAAAAATTTGGTATGTATATACAATAAAATATTATCCAACCATAAAAATGAAATCCTGCCATTTGTGTCACATGCGTGGATTTTGAGAGCATATTGTGAGTAAGATAAGTCAGACAGAGAAAGACAAATAACACTATATGATCTTATTTATATATGGAATCTAAAAAAAAACAAACTCATAGAAAAAGAGAGTAGATTGATGATAGTTAGAGGCAGGGTGAAATGGGGAAACTGGATGACAATGATCAAAAGTTACTAACTTCCAGTTATAGGATTAGTAAGTTCAGAGGATGTAATGTACAGTATGGTGTATAAATAACAGCACTGTATTGTATATTTTACTAAGCTCTCATCACAAGAAAACAAAAGTGGTAACTATGTGAAGTGATGGACGGTAACTAAACTCATTACCAATGTATTCATATGTGAAATCATTATTTTGTACACCTTAAAATTATACAATGTTATGTGCCAATTAAATCTCAATAAAACTAGAAAAAATAAAACTCAAAAAAAATTTTAAGTAAAAAGAAAGTAACAGGAAAAATATTTGAACAATTTATTTCACCAAAGAAGATACATGAAGTAAATAACACATGAAAAAAAATGCTTAATATCATAGCCATTAGGGAAATGCATATTAAAACGACAGTGAGACACCAGTGCATACCTATTAGATGGACTTTTTTAAAAAAAGGATATTTACCAGCTGGTCAAGATGGCAGTGGAGTAGGTAAATGCTGTGCTCACCTCCGCTCAAGACCACATCAATTAGAACTAAACCACAGAATAACCATTACTGAGAATCTCTTGAAATCTAGCTAACTGAAGCCCTGTACCTATGGACATACAGAAGAAGCCACCTCAAGACTGGTAGGAAAGGCAGAGACTCAGAACAGGCTAGTGACCATTAAAAATCATGAAGGATATCTCAGCTGTGGAGTTTCCTCCTGGAGGAGCGAGGGGTCCCAGTCCGTCCTCAGCCCAGAGTTTCTCACTCCCTTTCAGCTCCAGCACTGGGGCAACAGCTTGAAAGGCACCAGGGACATATGGGGAGGAACTGAATTGTCTAACTTTAGAAAGAGCTGGAGGGGCAGCTTTCTCCAGAGTGGAATAGGTGGTGGAAGCCATTGTTTCTTTATTGAGCCCTCCCCCCACTCATCATGCAGAGGCACACAGATGCTAATCTGAGTCCCCATCAAATTGGCTATCACCATTCATCTGCCCCACCCTGGTGATTACCTGAGATCATGCCCCAGCCAATCTGCTTCAGTGGCTTTTCCATATAAACAGCCTGCCTTGACTCACTGTGAACTTCCCTAAAATCTCTCAAAGGTTTGCAAAACCCAAAGAAGCAGTACCTAGTTTTGGTGTGTTCAGCCCTAAGCCAGGCACTAGTGACAGCCAGCCTTGGTTCATGGCTTGCCTCTCAGGGCACCTCCAAGCAGAGCACAGATAGCAGCCATCTCTGGATTGCTTTGTGGCTCATACCAGATGGCCCCAGGTAGGGCACAGACTGTGGCTGAACTTGGCCTGCAGTACATCCCCTCCCAGTAGGTCCAAGTGGCTGGCTTTGGACTGGGCCAGAGCATCATCCAGCCACCTCCAAGGATGACACACCCAAAGGGCAGACTAGGCAGTCACCAGAGCCGTTCTAAAGTGAACCCTGTCTTATAGGATAAACCTCTGCACAACAGCTCCTCCACTAGAGTCACAGCCAGTCTTCACAACCAATCAGCCTGAGTATCAATCCCTTCCAGTGATATGCAAACAGCAATCAAGTCTCAATTATAACTGGAGGGCATTCAAAACCCACACAAAAGCCACAACTAGAGCACCATGCTCTGGTCACCAGGCCCCACTGGGCCCCATATAACACCTACTACATAAGGCCACTCTATTAAGACAGGGAGGCATAGCAGCTCAACATAGAAACAAACACAGGGGGGCAGCCAAAATATGGAGACAGCGAAACATTTCCCAAATGAAAGAACAGAACAAAGCTCCAGAAAAAGAACCAAACAAAATGGAGACAAGCAATCTATCAGAAACAGAGTTCCAAACACTGGTTATAAGGGTGCTCAATGATCTCAGGGAGAACTTCAACAAAAAGATAGAAAACATAAAAATGGCGATAGAAAACATAAAAAAGAACCAGTCAGAAATAAGGAATACAATTACTGAAATGAAGAATATATTAGAAGGAATCAACAGTAGATTGCATGAAGCAGAGAATAGTATCAGCAATGCAAAAGATAAGGTAGCAGAAAACACTCAATCAAAACAGCAAAAAGGAAAAAAAATCCAAAACAATGAGGAGAGTTTAAGAGGCCTCTGAGACAACGTCAGGCATACCAACATTTGCATCATAGCAGTATCAAAAGAAGAAGAGAGGGAGCAAGGAATTGAAAACCTATTTGAATAAATGACTGAAAACTTTCCTAACCTGGCAAAGGAAGTGATATACAAGCCCAGGATGCACAGAGAATCCCAAACAAGATAAACTCAAAGAGGCCAACACCAAGACACATTATAATTAAAATGCCAAAGCTTAAAGACAAAGAGAGAATTTTAAAAGCATCTAAGACAAAAGCACTTAATTACCCACAGGGGAGCTCCCATAAGACTATCAGGTGATTTCTCAACAGAAACTTTGCAGGCCAGAAGAGATTGGAAGGAAATATTCAAAGTTATGAAAAGCAAGTACCTGCTACCAAGATTACTCTACTCAGCAAAGCTATCATTTAGAATCAAAGAAATGCTGAAGGAGTTCCTCACCACTGAACTAGTATTACAAGGAATGTTAGAGGGACTTTTTTAAGACCAAAAGAAAAAAACAAATAAAACATATGAATAATCAAATGTCAATAACTACTTCAACAATTACTTCCAATGTAAATGTAAGTGCTCCAATGAAAAGACATAGGATGACTGAATGGATAAGAAAACAAGACCGTTATATATACTGCCTACAAGAGACTCACCACATCAAAAGACACTCAAAGACTGAAGTAAAGGGATGGGAAAAAGACATTTCATGAAAATGGAAACAAACAAACAAACAAAGCTGTGGTAGCAATACTTATACCAGACAAAATAGGCTTTAAAACAAAGGCTATAACGTGACAAAGAAGAACCCAATAATCTCGCTTCTGAGTAATTATCTGAAGTAACCCAAAATGCTACTTCCAAGAGATGTGTGCATCCATATGTTCATTACACCATTGTTTACAATGGCCAAGATGTGGAGGCAGCCTGGGTGTTTATCAATGAATGAATGGATAAAGAGGAGGTGGTACATGTATACAATGGTATATTGCTTGGCCATGGAAGAGAATGGGTTCTCACCATCTTCAGTGGCATGGATGGTCCTGGAAGGTATTGTGCTGAGTGGAGGATGTCAGACAGAGAAAGACAGATGCATTGTGATTTTGCTTATATGTGGAATCTAAAGAATAAAATAAACAAACAAAACAAAAACAATTTCATAGATACAGAGAACATCTTGATGGTTGTCAGGTGGGAGGGGGATTAGAAGTGGGTGAAAAGGGGAAGGGATTAAGATGCACAAAATGTTACATAATAGTCATGGGGATGTAGGGTATAGCATAATAAATATAGTCAATAATATAGCAATAACTATGTATGGTGTCAAATGGTACTAGATTTATTGGGGTGATAGGTGGGAGGAGTGTTGGGGGACAGGGTGAAAAAGGTAAAGGGATTAAGAAGTACAAATTGGCAGTTACAAAATAGTCATGGCTATGTAAAGTAAAGCATGAGGAATATAGTCAATAATATGGTAAATATTATGTATAGTGCCAAGTGGGTACTAAACTAGTCAGGGGGATCACTTCTTAAACTATATAAATGTCTAACCATTATGCTGTATACCTGAAAGTATTATAAAGTAATATTGAAAGTCAGCTCTAATTGAAATTTTTAAAAAGTGGAGGAAAGATGAAGGAAAATAAGAGGGTCAGATTTCCAGGTATAAAACAAATCAGTCATGGGGATGCATTGGGTACAGCATTGGGAATATAGTCAGTAAAATTATGATAGCATTGTATACCGTCAGATGGTTGCTGGACTTATAGGGATCACCTCTTTAGGTATATAAATGTTGAATAACTATTGTGTACACCTTACACTAATGTAATGTTGTATATTAACTCTATTTTAATAAAAATCGTTAAAAAATGATAATTACCAAGCACTGCTGGTGTGAATGTAAAGAAAACATTGTAATAAGTAAGATAAGCTAAACTCAAAAGGCTTTCATGTAAATCATTTCTTTTATATGACATTCTAGAAAAGGCAAAAATCATATCAGTGTTTTCCAGGGTCTACGGTGGAGGAGGACTGATCTACAAAGCGGCTTGAAGGAAACTTTGTAATGTTGGAAATGTTCTGCATCTTGTGAAGGCAATTGCACAACTCTGCAAGTTTGTGAAAATTCAATGAATTGTACACCAAAAAAGGATGACTTTTACTGTATATGTTATATTTCACTAAACAAAAAAATTACAATGAATCAAAAATTAATTGCACATAAATCATCTTGTAAATCATGATTTTAATAATATCTATGCAAATTGAATGAGAGCAGCATTCAATTCATTATTTGAATTATTGAAATTTCTTTTCATGATAGATTTTCAGGTGAACAGAATCCGTTTTCCTAAACTGCTTACCATAAACAAAAGTTGCTAAAAGGTGAAGCATTATTTAGCACTGTTGTCATTGATTAGCATCTATGGTAATTACCTGTGACATGATTTAACAATTATTTATGCAAACATTCAAGAAATATTTCTTGGGCATTACTAGACTACAGGCCTAAAAGGACTCATTTCTTTTTAGTTCTGGGCCAGTAGGATATCCTTCAGTCTTCTTTAATAATAAACTTTAATAAGGTATGATCACTGAGACCAAATATTAGAGAAAAAAAAAAACCTTAAAATTTAGTTTCAGGTGGTCCATAATAGTAGAGTTGTTTAATATTAGAAAATAATATCATACAATATGGTGATATCACAAAACTGTAATTACTACACTTAGAATGAATGAAACTTATTGACATTTTAAGTGGCCCAGATATTATAACTCTCAGGTTACTCTAAATTAAAATACTAAAAATGTAATATAAGATCGAAGAACATTATTTATTTTAATAGTGAATGGAAGCTAGTTATGTACATGGAATTTTTAGTCATAATCTCTCCTCTGGAGGATTTCTCAGACTGGGAGTTAGTGGTCCAAGGTTCTAGCCCCACCTATGCCAATACTTTATATTTTCCCTACTTCTCATCTCCATGTTTGAAATAATTAAATAGCTCAGCAATTTTAAGAGGATCTTGCTGTGAATATGAACTCACCAATGCTTTGAGAGTCCCCAAAAGACAAATAATCTATACAGGGCTATCTTTATGGGCATGTGACCTAAGCCCCCAGTTTAGAAGGGCCTGCAGAGAGTTTAATGCTCTGCTGTAACTGTCTTGAAATTATTAAGAATTTTTTAATAAGCTCTCTACATTTTTACTTTGTATAGGGCCCCACAAATTATGTAACTGGTCCTAACTTTATAAATACCAAAACTGATATGAGGAGACTGAGTTACTCTGAGTGACAACTTGGGTTGTGCCTTTGACTAAAAACTAACCAAATTTATCTTGAAACGCTTTAGTTAAGACTGCAGCTGGAGGGCTGGCCAAGTGGCGCAGTGGTTAAGAGCTGGCTTGGGATGCCAGCAGCCCCGGTTCGGATCCCACAGATGAGGGCCAGTGAGGGCCAGTGACACTGCCCTCTACAGCTAAGATGGTGAACAACAGCTCCACCTGGAGCTGGGCTGCTGTGAGTCCCCAGGACGGCTTAGCTGCAGCCCCTGCTGCAGTGGGCTGCCAGTGTGAGCTGCCAAGAGCTGCTATGAGTGGCCGACCAGAGGCCAGCAACCCATCTGACTCTCATGAGAAGAGCGCAATGATGATACCAACATGGGCCAATGAAGCAATATCCTCCACAACTAGACTGAAGAACAAAAGGACAACAACCTGTCTGTTCCCCTTCCCTGATTCCCCAACGCTGTTCCCCTCCCCCAATTCCCCAATAAAATCTTTAAAAAAAAAAAAAAAAGAAACTGCAGCTGGAAAACTGGCAAGATGGGCTCATATAATGTCTAGCAACTTCTGGTAAGATAGACATGTTGCAAGAATAATTCATTGCCTGAGGGTTTTTTACCTTCCTATTCCAGGTAAAACAGGGAAGAAAAAAAACTAAATAGATTTTTCTTCTCATGTGATTAACTGTCTTTGTATTTAAACTTGGTTTTGCCTATATTTTCATTTTAATCTTTGGTCAGTTCGCTCTTCTAAAAAGTTTTATATGTTTATTTATTTATTTATTTATTTATTCAATAAATAAATGATGAGTGCCCACTATGTGCCAGTCATTATGCTTAACACTAGATAGAAAATAGAAAAACACAAAATTAAACAAAAACAAAACAAGAAAACAGTCTTCCTCCCTCATGAAACTTAAAGTCAACAAATTAGTCGCTCCTAACCTTCCCATTTACAGCCTTCATAAATTTGTTACGTTTTCTTCCATGGCATTCATTTTTTAATCTTTGAATCTGAAGGAACAATATGCTACTTATCAACTTTTTCAGTAGCAAAATAATATAAGTGATTGTGCCTTTTAAAATGTGAAATCTTACTGTTTAATAATGAGAGAAAGTTGGCAAAAAAACAACAACACAAAACCACATCATGCCTGGGCTGTATGAAAGGTATCCGGTAAATGTTTAGTATTGTTCCTAATCTAAAACATGTCACCATTCTTCCCTGCATATTAATTGGCATGCGTTATCATGGTCAGTCTTGGAACTGGCTGTCAGCCCAGTCAGCCCAGCAGCAGTCAGGGCAGCAGTGTCTTTTATAAGTGGGCTAAAAAGCATTTGGCTTGAATCTCAAATGCTGAGTTTTTCTGCAAGATGGCAAATACATAACCCAAGTGCTTTGGAGCGGAGCTGATTTAAACAGCATAAGAGCAAGTGAAACTTCTCTTAATTGTGGTCCAAACGAAAACCAGTTGGTCCCCTGCAGTCTTTTTTCATCCTTAGTGGTATAACTAGGCTCTTTGGTTCTGAAAAAGCGTCTCTCGTGCATAAGCCATAACACAAAGCAGCAGAGGCCTAATACCTATTTCCATACCAGCTCCTAGGCAGAGGAAGTGACAACTGGTTGGAATTAAGCTGAACCTGGAAACATCCTGGGGTTCATTTTTATTTGAGGTTACAAAATCAACAAGTGCCATTTTTCTGTGCTTGGCAAAGGGAAGCAACGTAAAGGTATCAAGTGGCACTCATATTTTTGGATGTGAATGAAGGGTCATATCCCCTGACAGCTCGGCAGGGGTGAATTTAGTTCCTGCAAATCATGTGGAGGCTTTCATTCCTCCCCTCAGTGAAAATGTGTTACTTTATGTGCTCAGACTATCACCTCCTCCCTTACTTTTTAAGGAACATCTATTTCTGGTGGGAGCTGCACTTTCCCATCCCACAACCCTACCCCACAGTCAGACACATGACCAGTATGAGTCCATCAAAATCTTCCTCTGGGTTTGTCACAAGATCTGGAGGCAAAGGGCTTTCTTTCCTCTCTAGTCACTAGATGGTAAGAATATTGGATTCCTGGAGTCTCATGGAGTCAGCTGGAGAGAACAGGGCTAGACAGAGAGTAGAAATGAGAGACGATGAGGGAGCCCTGATGTGCCTGTTCCTGGACCCATGCTAGCCTCTCCTCTGCTCTCTTCATCATTTCAGGGCATAAGCAAGAACATTATTCTTTTATGTTTTACTTTATTTTTACTAGCTCAAATTGGATGTCTGCCACTTTCAAAGGAGAGTTCTGACCAATTCACTTCCTATTCTGAAGGCTGCAAGTCCACAACCACCTGAACATCAAGCAAATTCAAAAATATCCGGGAGAGGTAACCGGATTCTCAGACTCAAGGAATCCTGTCCCCAGCCAATTCATTTCCTCATGGCATGTTAGATTCATAACCAAATTTATGGTAGTAATTTATTAGAACCTAATGTTCTTTTCTGTGCAGAGTGAATCTGTCAATCATGGCCCACGTGCTGGCAGTTGGACAGGAGAGAACGAGGGGTGGGAGTGAGGAGGCAAGGCACAACCAAGGGGCCTGCCTAAAGACAGAAATTTATCATACATCTAACAAAGTGAAAGTGTGCCTATGTCCATGACCTTTCATTTATATCACCAGTTGGTTCTCTTCTCCAATAACTGTCTCTGTGGATTAAGACTCACGCTTCTGCAAATCATTAAGATCTACTCAAAGGCAGAGACCAGATTAAGTGAAAGACATTCTAGTTCAAGAGTTGCAAAGTCAAGTTACAAATCTCCTTCCTATCCCACCCATTATCTTCTCTTCCCATTCTATCCACACTCTCATTTACGTATCTTGTCTATTCATTCATTCATACATTCGTGATCATTTCTGAGCATATTTATGTGCCTGCCATCATGATTTAAAACATGAATCTCTCCTGATTAAAAGCTTTCTATTGGCTTCTGATTAAATATGGGAAAGTAAAGCCAAACACAAGATTCTCTTGTGTAACTCTTAACAAAAATGAACAAAAAATGAGGGGAACAACCAAGCAAACAAAAAGGGAAAACCAACTGCCATGAGAATCAAAAACTGGAAGCTGAGGAAACAATATTCTGACACAAAATGTCCCCAAGTCTCCCAGAGGTAGTACTGGTGATTTAATAAAATCTTGAAAATTTCTATTGATACTCCCAATGTGGGGAGAAAAGAATTGGAGTTCTCTCATCTTTTCCTTCTTTTGAGGGAAAATATTTGCTGGGGAGATAATTGTAAGAAGTGAATAAACAGGGCTGGCTCTTTTTGATGGAGTGAAGACTCTAAGACTCTATACTAGACCGGGGAAAATATTCCAAAGCCCAAGGATGTTTCTTCAATAAAAGAAGATATACCTTCGATTAGATGCAGTGAACAGAAATATGAAACAATCAAAATAATTCATCTGTAATATCTCAGTGCAAAAAATATCTGGACCAAACTCCCGATGTTGGACATAAACAAGGTGAAACATATGACGTGATAACCATGTAAACATTTTACAAAGAGAGAAGGAATGAAAGGAAGCAACACAGCAGGCAAGATATGTGAAGAACCCAGTTTGCCCAAAACCATAACCATGGAAGAGAAGAGAGTTCCCCATGAGCACCTCAGTCTATGTAATAATTTCATAGGTGTATTAATTTAAAAAACAAGGTAAATGAGATAAAAAGCGAGGCTGCAAAACTGAGAAAATAAATTGAACACTAATTCAGCTGAAAATCAAATTACTGACCAAAAAAAAAAAAAAGGGTTTGGGATAATCGCAGGAAAACATATAAGAATGACAAAGATAACCCCGAACAAAGACAAGTTTTGGCTGTCCCTTAGGCATAGAATCTAAAAGAGAAAATCATTCAAAGATTACTAGAAGGAAAATTTCCCTCAAATGAAGGAAATCTTAAATCTGTAGATTTTAAAATGTATACCATGTGCGCATATATATATATATATATATATATATATATATACCTTGTTTGTCTATCTAATATCCATTTCCCCTCCCCCTTCCTAAGGAAAAATAAAAAGTTTTCCTTTAGATATCCACCCTTGCTCCACGTGGCTCTTATGCTTTGGGAATACTGACCCCCGATGTTCAAAGCCAAGGGTGGGTTCTGATTGGTTTAAACCAATCTAGCAAATTTCACTGCCCTGGCCACAGGTATTGATTCAAGTCTGAGTATGTGAACTAAATGGGTCAAATCAGGTAAATATTAGGATTCTTGCTTGAAATAGTGAAGAAAAATTACTCTGTATTCCAGGGAATATTAAATTTAGAGAGAACTTTTATTTGTTTTTATTTTTATTTTTCTTTGAGGGCAGTGTCAATGGCCCTCATATGTGGGACAGAACCAGGGCAGCTGGCTTTCCAAGCCAGCGCTTAACCACCGCACAGCCACTCGGCCGGCCCTAGAGAGAACTTTTAGAAATATTTCCTGTAGTGAGATCTACCACGTACGTGTGAGCTAATATATATATATTAAATATTAGTACAGTGATTCTTTAATTTGACTTTCTCTTCTGATAAATTTAGGAAATATCAAATTATAAATTTAAATTTCAAAGTGTTTCTGGAACTTGCTGTAAATCCATTCTCTTTCTCCAGGGTGCTAGAGAAAGCTATTAACAGGGAAGTGTTACACTGGACACAAGACTTCCTAAGGTGGGTATACAGAGTGGGAGTGTGGGGTATAGCTACTGGTAGCTGGGTGCTGCTGCCTGGCACTGCAGGAGTAGCACCCTGGAGAAGCTGCCAGCATTGCAACAGTCCAGTGCTAGAGAAAGCCTGCCAAAGGAGACCACCAGAACCAGGAAGCAAAAACCCTTTTCCTTCTCCAATGACTGCTTAGACTCCTCTATTGACAAAGCTTTAGGACCAGCTGGCAAAGGAAAAACATTTAAAGAGTCTGGATCAATTTTCCACAGAGCTGTCTAAAAGAATTAATGTGGCAACAACTGATAACCAACCTGATACCCACATTAAATTTAGTCTTCTGTGGATTTAAAAAATTTTACATATACAGGGCCAGCAGAGTGGCTTGTTGATTAAGAGTTGGCTTGGGAGAGTGAGCTCTGAGCAGCAGGGCCTCTGGTTTGGATCCCACATGAGGGCCAGTGACGTTGCGCCCTCTACAGCTAAGATGGTGAACAACAGCTCGACCTGGAGCTGGGCTGCCATGAGTCGCCGGTGACGGCATAGGCTGCAGTGGGGCTGCAGTGGGCTGCTGTGAGCTACCGTGAGTGGCCGGCAGGCAGCATAAGTGGCCGGAACCGCCGTGAACTGCTGTGAGTGGCCATGCAATGGCTGGTATCTGCCTTAGCAGGGAAGAGCACAATGATCATAATACCAACGTGGGCCAGTGAAGTGGTGTCTTCAACTATACTGAAAAACCTAGCAAGTTGTCTGTTCTCCTTCCCCGATTCCCCAATGCTGTTCCCTCCCTCATTTCCCCAATAAAATCTTAAAAAACAAAAACTTTATATATACAGAGGGTGCCAAAAAACATATACACACTTTAAGAAAGGAAAAAACTGATTAAAATTGTAATATTCAATATATACTGATAGCTAAAGATGAATACAAGTCACATTTGACTTCTGCAATTACAAGAGGTGCTCAAAGTGGTTACCATCAGTGTCCAGACACTTCTGATTACGGCAAACTATTACTTGAGCAACGCTGACCAAAGTGTCCACTTGTATACATTTTTTTGGCACCCCTGGTATATGATTTCATATCACAATGACTGTTTTTTTCTTTTCCTTTTTAGTTTTAAAAAAATTTTTATCCATGTTATTATAGATAAATATAGTTCATCCAATTTGTTTTGTGCAACATGAAGTTATTAACAGATACACGTTCAGGATTATTATATCTCTCTAGTGAATCACTCTTTATACCTTTACCATTGTATAATAACCTCTTTTTCCTTAATAATGCTTTCTGTCTTAATATTTTTGTCTGATAGCAATATTGCTACTATGATATTGCTTTGTGTTTGTGAGAGTGTATATTGTATGTTTTAGTATTTATTATTAGATATTATTATATCTTTACCTATCCTTTTGTTTTCAAAACTCTGTGTCATATATTTGTATTTTTCTGTAAGCTGCATATAGATGTATATTTTAAATCCAGTATGAGAATCTCTGCTTTTCAACAGGTGAATTCAGTATTTTCATTTATTTGGATTACTGATACATTTGAATTTATTTCTGCCCTTCTATTTTTATTTATTTTACTTTTCTTTTTTTAATAAAAAAAAACCTGGAAACAGTTATCTGTAAAGAAATATGTATTCCAATGTTCACTGCAGCTTTATTTATGGTGGCCAAAACATGGAAACAACCAAAGTGTCCTTTGATAGATGATTGGATAAAGAATTTGTGGTATATATACACAATGGAATACTATTCTGCCATAAGAAAAGGTGAAATAGTGCCATTTGCAACAACATAGATGGATCCTGAGATTATAATGCTAAGCAAAATAAGTCAGACAGAAAAAGTAGAGAACCATATGATTTGACTGATATGTGGATTATAAAACTGAAAATATTTTACTTTTCTCTTGAATTGGTGTTTTTACTTGGTTCTCCTTTCCTGCTTTCCATTAGACTCTGTGCTCCTGCCAAACATTACAATGCTGTACAACGATCTACTCATATTTCATTTATTTATAGTATAATATTTAAATTCTACCTTATTGTTAAATCTCCTAAATCAGTCATTATTATTTATTATAAATTATTTACTTTTCAAATAATAACATATGAAAATGCCTATTTATATTTACCTGTGATTATAAACTTTATCATTGCTCTAGCATCCAAAACTTTCTTTCTGAGTGTTTTTTTTCCCTTCTTGAAATATATTCTTTAATAAATTCTTTCAGCAAGGGTCATCGCTTGGTAAATTCTCTCACCATTTGCTTGAAATTTTTCTTTACTTTAACATTCTTAAAAAATGAGAAAACTAAGTATAGAATTTTAGGTGGAATTTTTTACTCAGTACTTTAAAGATGGTATTCCATTGTCCTTCAGCTATCATTACCAATAAGTTTGCCATCAAACTAATTTTTCCTCAGAAGAGAATCTGTCTTTTGTGTCCACAATAAAAATATTATCTTTGTCATAGGTGTTCTGAAGTTTCATTACGAAGTGCCTACATAGTGATTTATTTTTTATATTTCACGAGGATTTAGCATATGCAGTTATGTGCTGGAGTCGGCCTAGGTTAGCTCACAAGAGCCAATCATGCATTCTTCCCAACTCCACATTCAGTGAAGTAACCTGAATTCAGCTGATAACCTGAAATCATCCTCAATAGCAGAATTTATGGCACAGTAGTCAGCAAACACTACAAATCAAGGCTAACTTTTTATCTTGACCAGTTTTTTATTAAACATTTACCAGTATACTACTAAGTATATTGTTCTTCAAATTAAGGGCTCCTGGGTTGTTGTTTTTTAAATCAGGTTTGGAAAATTGCCCCTTCTCCATTCTCTTTTTATCTATCTTCCATATCTCTTAAACTCATTTTCATTTTTCCCATCTCTGTATTTCTGTCTGGTGCCTTATAGGTAATTTTCTCAGTTTTGTCTTCCAAGTCACATTCTTTCTTCAGCTTCATAAAATGTGGTATTTAACTCATCCATGGAGATATCAATGACATATTCATATTTCTAGAAACTGTTTGTTCTTCACAATGTGATGTTTTCTCATGATTTCCAGTTTTTCAAATCACTTTAACGATTTGAAGTATAGCTATTTTATAGTCTTTCTCAGATTGCTCCTTATCTCAAGGTGATGGGAATAGTAGTTTTCCTACTTATAATGTTCGCTGACTCTCATTATATCTCGCCATGAAATTTATAAGCTTTAATTGTTTCCTCTCCTTCCTTACCCTACCCCCAGAATACCTGTGCACTCTGGGGTGTAAAAGTCTTACTACAGAATCATTTTACTTTTGCTTTTGGTTTGGAATTATTTTTGATGTTAGTTTCTCAGCTTGTACATTCCAGCATTAAACTGATGATGTAAATTCTAACTTCACATGATTTTTGGTGGCCAAGGGCTTTAATTCATCTTATATTTTCCCATCCAGAATTCCAAAAACTGACAAACTTTTTAGTCATTGTACCTGAAACAGTGAGTAGGTTTTAACTAGTCTCCTTTGACCAACAGAGCAGTCTTTTCTTTCCACGACCCCAGCTTTAAGTACAGATCTCTGTTCCAGCTCTCTGCCTCACTCTGGCCCATTGCCACATTTCCCATGTTTACATGGGCATTAAAACTTCAGCCTCTAATCCTCTTATCCAGTCTAATATCTTCCAAAACCATTACAGCATCTGCTCATAAGTCTACTGCTCAAACCTAAAGCTGCCTTTATTTCTGACATGTCATCATGCCAGAAATGATCTTTTTTGAAATAATTTATATATTTAGATTTTTTTTTATACATTGTATCTATCATGTCTATGGTTTCATAACTGTGGAATTAAAGGGTGAGTGGAGTTTATGTTCATTCCACTGACCTTGTTGCCAGAACCAGAATAGAACACATCCTATTTTTATAAAAAGTATTTATCTCTTTCAATATATTTGTATGTGTGCATAGAGAGAAGTCTAGAACAATGTTCACCTAACGGTAATGCTTATTATTTCCAGAGGTTTGGATTCACTTTTTTTTAAACTTCATATTATATGTATAAAATGTTTGAATATTTCGATAATTACCTTCTTAACTGAAAAAAAAATTAGTTACAGAATAAATGTTGGTGTCTCCCAGGTCTTTTTGGACAAAAGCTAATCTCTTTGATGTGCTAACCAAGGACTTTCATGCTCTGACCTCATTCTGTTTGTCTAGATCCATTTCTCAATAGTCTCCCCATATTCCCTAACTTCTGACTCACTGGACAATCAACGTTTCCCACACATGTCTCCTTTGTCACATTCTCATGACTTCATTGAGGCTCCTGTTTCTCAGCATGTCCTTACGCTCTCAGTAGGTGTCCATATTACTCAACCTTCAAGACCACTTCTTTCTTAAAACCTCTTCATAACCCTTTAGTTCCTCATTTAGTCTTCCCCAGTTCTTAACATATAATATTTTCCATACTGAATCACATTTATGTATCTGTCTGTTACCCCCTTTAGAGAAGGGCAAAGACCATGTCTAATTTTTTTATACTTTGTTAATCAATGAATGAGTTCATGAATAAATAAATGAAATGAATATTCACAACTTGCTGAGTTAAAAGCAGTCTTCTTGAAGAGTTCACTGTGAGTGGGATGCAGGTTAATCTGAGATGCCAGATAATTTTTTTGTGTCTTTTTATGACTTTTGTGTGCTAGTCAATTGGGATGTTTTGGTAGCACTGTATAGCTGTGGAGAAGTCTTTAGAGAAAGGATGGCCAGTGGTATTTTATAATGCCTTACACATTAATTGCCTTTAGTTTTCATAACACTTTCACAAACAACATTTCATTTGATCTGCTGAGGTAAATGGGAAAATAGTCACGTACCCAGTTTGTAAATGAGAAAACTGATGCTTAGAGCATTACTGATTTGTCCAAAAAATTAGGGAAACAACTTTGACCTATGTCTTCCATTGCCTAGTCCAGTGATGTGTATTCCATCTCTTTTACCATCGGTCTCCACAACTCTAAAGATATTCCTGGCTCCCACTAAGGTAAGAGTTATAATGCTAGCCATAACATTGTGATGAAAGCCAGGCTTTCCCCTTGATTGCTGGGTGCCTTCATATGACCCTTCTGGCCTCTAGCTTTTTCATGTGCAGCCTCGGTTTCCTCATCTCCAAAAGGAAAAAAACCTCTAAGTCCTTACTCTTACTGTTTCATGAACCTGAATCTCTGAGAATTTGATAAAGGAATCATGCCTAATTTAAATCCTAAACATCTTTCTAGCCACCTTTCCTAGACTTTTTCTGACTGAGACAAAGCACCAGGCCTGGAGTGCTGCCATAACAGGAACCTAAATCTTTTGACCTAGCCACGTTCATGCTGATCTTTTTATCATGATTCTTTCTTGATCTTAGTCCTTTCTTTTCAGAGGTCAAAGAGAGCAGTTATTGAAATTAATTAATTAATTAATTCACCAAGCACAGTGTATAAACCTAACACAGACATGGCCCACCTGTTTTTTATTTCCCCTGCCTCCTCACACATCAATTGTTTAGTTAAAGGTTTATTATCTCATTACTCGGCATACTTTCAACAAAGGCAAAAAGATCCACTCCAATTGTCTGACTGAAAAAGGTTCTTTTTTACCGAGATGGCTTTCCCTTCTTGTTTCATTTTCATCACAATTTAATACCTTGTAGGCTCTTATAAGAAGTAGAAAGTTTTCTTATGGAATCATGAGACAGTTAATTTTACAAAATTGCCAGACAGCTATGAGAAAGACAGAATAACTAATATCCATCACTTAAAATTATTTGTGATGCTTCCGGCAATATAAAATAAATGTGTTAAATCAAAATGCTACTAAAATTTAAGAGGCAAAGCAGGGAGATACAATCCATATGCGTTTATAAGTCATTTTTATCCAGGATGAGCTGAACCTAACTGGCTTCGATTTCACAAATTGTTCTATAATTTTATTTTGTATGAAAAAAAATAGTGGCACACTTTCTTCAAACAGAGAAAATAAACGTGTGCCTGCTATCAGAGCAGAGAGTGAGAACAGATCTAAGAACTGCCATAGTGAAAGTTCATACAGCTGACAAAAACTCACCAGGGCTGACTTGTCGGAGTTGACCTATAAATATGGCATGGAGCCGAAAAAGGAAAGTTGAGTAAAACTGCTCAGTTTGTTTTACTTTTCTGGTGAAATGACCATTTGTTTCCAAATAGTCCCAAAGCTCATGTCTTTAACGGCCATTACTCCACTGTACTGGCACGCTGCTGAGGGCTTTGCTTATTCCCTAATTATCACAAAGAGCTGCTGGAATTCATTAAGAAATTATAAGTAATATCCCAAGTACCTTAAAAATTAAAGTTAGCAATATCCTTAAATCTTGCATCAATGGTGGACTCTTGTGGTTTGCTGTGAAACAGACTAGAATTTGACAATACTGGAACCACCTGAGCCAAAGATGAGGCAGACAGTTATTTTCCACTAATTGTTGTTCCCAAGGTTTATTTTTAAGTCCTTCAGATAAGCACATAAGAACAAATTAAAACATTTTAAATAATAAACTATAATTTACAAGTTATGCACATATTTAATTAACTCATATGGTGGAAGTATAAGCCACTTAGATGTTGTAGAAAAATCACACCCTTTATTTGAATTGTAGAAAGTAAAATGTGTAAAAGGTAAGTTTAAAAGTCACATTTAAGGGTTGGCCGAGTGGCACTGTGGTTAAGAGCTGACTTGGGATGCCAGCGGCCCCGGTTCGGGTCCCACATATGAGGGCCAGTGACACTGCCCTCAAAAAAACAAAACAAAACAAAAACAAACAAACAAACAAAACAAAAAAGTCACATTTAAGGGCTGGCCGAGTGGCATGGTGGTTAAGAGCTGGCTTGGGACGCTAGCGGTCCCGGTTCGGATCCTACATGTGAGGGCCGGTGACACTGCCCTCTTAAAAAAAAAATCACATTTAAGACTCAGAGTCTTAATTTTTTTCACTATTCTATTAATTTAAATACTTACTAATCCAAGTCAAATTCTTTGACAGCAATTATTGTTACAAATATTTTGCTTTGGTAAAAATATTTCTCAATACTGGCTAAAGCCCACCAAAATTCAATGTCAAACTCCAGTGAAATTTTAGTTCAGATGACCTCTAAAAATGGTTATGATGGACTTTGACATCATGTTCCATTTTGTTTCCTTGAAAATTAATGTTTTTCAGGCAATATAAGAGTCATTTTTCTTACATAATTTTTTTCTATCATCTATTTAGTCTTTGATATGCTTCAGGCACAACCCTTTTAAATACATCATCTTATTTAATTATCACAACAACCTTTGAACAGAAAGTATTATTATTCCTGAGTATAATGAGATGTATGCAGAAGAAACTGAGACATAGGAAAATTAAACTTCTTGACTGTAGTCACACAGCTGGTAAGTGATGGAATCCACATTTGATCTCAGAGAGTCTCATTCAAAACCCATGCTTTTCACACATCTCTTACCCAATTCTCCCCCACCCCCTACCATCACAACAACATACACTGTTTTCCTCTATCCCAGCATCTTGGAGCAGTTGCAATTTTAATGTTATCTAAGATTATAATTCAAAATATACATTCATAATCAGCTTTCTTCTATATACCATAAGAAGCCTCATTGATACACAACTGGAAAGCATCACAAGCAATTGAAAACATGTGTATACACACACACACACAACACACACACTACTATACATACTTTATATCTATCATCTACCTGTTTGTCTATCTATTTATCTATCTATCTATCTGGAGCTGGGGAGGGGGGGCAGGGGACACAGAGAGGCATAGAAAGAGACAGGAAAAAGTGAGAAATACTAGAGATCCAGACCCAATGTGACAAGATGATACTAAACAGAGACAAATGCAAACTTCTACAATTATGTCAGGCACTGTTAGACCTTATGTCTCCAGCACCTCACATACAGCCTAAAACATAGTGAAGGCTTTTTGATTTTACATGTATGAAAAAGACTCAGTGGTCATCACTGACACTAAGGTCAACATGAGTAAGTGAGTAGATGTAGCTACCAATAGCTGTGGTACAGAACAGCCTGTATTTACAGAAGCCTCTATCTCAGGCATGGAGGTGTTAGTCTTGATCTTCTTTGTTGCCCAATGCTGTGAGCACCTGGATGGGGAGCTCAAAAAAGAATGAAGATGATGATTAGAGTATCAGAAAGTCCCGCCATAGGAAAAGAAGACTGAGGGAAACCTAAGGTTTCCAAATATTGCAGGGCTCTTTGGGGAAAGGGATTAGACTGGTTACGCATGATCTGAAGGTATGGAGCTGAAGGTGATGGAAGCCACAGAGAAGCAGATTTTGGTTCAAAGTTAGAGAGAACAGGCACTTTCCATCTCTCCCAGTGGTTGTGTCCTCCTGCTCCCTCACCACCTCCCAATCCAGTGATTCTTTCAAACTCCAGAGCAAGCTCCAACTCCTCAGAGAAGCTTCCTTCCCTAGCCAGACTCACCTTTGGTAGCTTCTCCCTTTTAGGAACTTCTACTCTACTTCACAACATCCCCAAATGATAGCGTTGTCTTTGTTCCTTCCTTTGTTCACTCACTGCACTGATAGTGATAGGAATACAAAAATAAGTAAGACTGTGTTATCTTATCATCTTTGGGATACTTACAGTTGAGAGGGAGACAGAGAAGTAAAACAAAGATGACCACATACTTGGTGCAAGACACCTATGCTCTGAGTATTGCTGGTTCATGGAGGATACACATCTAAATAAATCTGAAGAATCAGAGAAAACATCCCAGAAAGATGGGATTTACTTGTTTTTCCCTGAGCTGTATCTGAGGAAAGTTTATAAACTAACTAAGTGAAGGAAGTATGCTCCAAGTTCAGGGAACAGCTAAGGATCCAAGGGAATGTGTTCTGGGTGGCTGGAGGATACAAATGCCAATTAGAAATTTCGTAAAGCAAGGATCTTATTTCCATAATATTTACACTCCTCCAGTGCACACTTCTCAATACTAATGGATTGTCACTAAATAATTGCTTATTTGACTAGAACAAATATCATAAGGAAGAAGGGACTATGATGTTCTCTGATCCTCCTATTCAGACTAACAAGAACAGGGCTCAAATAGTCAGTTAGTAGTTGGATGAGGGCCACCATTTATAAAACTCTGGACAGTTTGTGTGGCATAATGGAAAGAGCATAAGCTCTGGAATCAGATAAACCTGGGTTTGAAACCCAGCCCTGTGATCACAGAAATAACACATTTCTTTTGAACCTCAATTTTCTCATCCTGAGAGCTAATGGTACCTACCTCAAAGGCCTGTTGCATAGTTTAAATGAGATAATAAAAGTAAAGCCCAAGAAAGCTGCCTGTTAATATTAAGTGACTCATAAGTCATAGATCTGATGAAGAGTCAGAAGTGAGACTTTAAATTGAAAATTAAGAAGTTGGAGAAGGATTTTATTTGCATTGTCATGGGCCAAACTGATATCCATTTCACACCTAATAAAGAAAAATGGGCACAGGGATTACTAAACCTTGTTAGCACAAGAGGCTCAGATTAGAGCTGCCTGGCTCAGATACCAGTGCAAATTTGTCATTCTCCACTACTAACGTTTGTGGCTGATCCTGCCCCCTTTAGTTGGTTGTCTTTCTCTGTGCTGAGAAGCCCATGATGTCCAAAGAAGCAACGGTCATCCATTCCATTATGAAACAAGTTAGCAAGTCTTCTTAACTAAAATTGGCTCTTTCCTTAAAATTATAAAAGAAGATGGAATGCCAGAAAAGCTTAATCTATTGTCAATAACTGAGCATGCCCGTATGGTGACAATATTTAAGCATAGGAAAGGACTAAGAATAAAAGGGCAAGCCCACCAACAATGTTTACATGATGCTAAATGATGGTTTTTCAGTCAGGTACCAGTGGATTTGCTTAAAGTGGAAACATTCATCCCAAAATCTGCAGATGGCATTCATATTTTTCAGTCTGTGAAGCCAGTAAAGTTTTGGTCTGTGTTAGATTAGCCAGGCATGGTAAGCATGGGGAGGATCTCTACGTGAGGAATACCAAAACAAAAGCCTCTCATTTAAGTATTATACTTTCCTTTGCATGAGAGGGATGCCCTAAAATTAACAGTTAAAATAGAGTTTGTCACTGTGATATGAGACTCATACCATACAGTGTCATCTCTGTTCAAACTTTGGTTTCAAATAACTCTATCCATTACTACCTGTCTTACTTGTATGCTTGCCCATCTTGCTACACCTCCAGATAAATTAAAGAGACTTCCATTCTCTACTTCAGTCTTTGTCTGAGTTGTATTCACTAAACCAAATTGCTTTTCTCATCTATCAAGCCATTAGCTTTCTTTTACCTAACCCAGACCAAGGCACCTACATCATGGAAGTTTCCCACATTTAACTCATCCCATCACACACCAGAATAATCCCAGTCCAGCCATTCCTCCTCCACACTCTGAGAGTTAAATCATCTGCTTACATTTCAGTTGATGATATGTGTCTGTTTGCCTCCTCTAATGGCTTGTAAGGCCTTCGGGTCGAGCTCATGTCTAATCTTTGCTGCATACATCTGTATACTACTGAATACATCATTACTGTACATTACTCTAACCCAGTGGGGACTCAATAAAAACTTGTTGACTGACTGATTTAGCACAGGGATGATTATTACGTAAGCCACTTTGGTAAATAAATTTCAAATAATGACCAGCTCACACAAATGTTTTACTAGCTCACCCTCCCCAAGGAATTAATATAAAGAATGAAAATCAGCAGTCATTTCTACTTGCCCAACATTAAATGTTAACTCACCCCAAGAGAGTAGCTATTTTCAAGCCTAATTTCAAGTAAAAATGTCTAAAATGGTTGTCATTCTTGGTGACGTGCTGGGAGGATTCAAGAAATAAGGTATCAAATCCAGTCACTTCCACAGGTTATTAACCCCAACCTTGAAGAACATTATTTTTAGTATATTACTAATAATAATGTGAGCAGTTTATTTGAATTCATGTCTATTCAATGAAAGGGATGTACTCTCAAGGTCATTCTAACGAAAACAATTTGATTGGCATTATTTTTTATATAATTGTATACTTTATTGGAATAACATGGATTAGGAACCTTAATTTGATTTACATTAATGATTCAAATAATTTAATATACAGGAATGTAACCATAAAAATAATCACTTGCCTAACATACCTGAGGCAAAAATAAATAAATAAATAAATAAGAGTTTAAAATAAATTGAACATGTTTCTCTTTTCCTTCCCTTTTTGTTATCCTTTTATAGAAGCCTCAGAGGGAAGGGGTGGGGAGTGGGAAACTTTATAGTACTCTCTGTCAAAGTTATTTTAGCCTTCTGATGTGAGATGGGAAAAAGGAAGACTAATGTGGCTCAGAGTTCAAGGGCAACAACTAGCAGATCAGTTTGGAGTTAATTGCAGTCTCATGGTAGACACAATTTTTTTACCTAAAACAATGACTTCAAACAGATATTTTCATGATTGTTATTTTAGGTTTATCAGTATATTGTATAAATATGTGTAAACAGTTAAACTATCAGTTTGTAATATAAAATTTTAATATCTATTTAAAATTGTTTAAGAAGTACTGAAATACTTAAGAATTACTATAAAATGCTACCCACTAATTATATTAAGCTATTTCAGCATGGTCATGAGAAAATGGGTTTGCCTATCCTCTGTCGTGCTATGAAAAGATTAACCTGCTTTTAGTGCTCTGATATATTTTCAGCAAACGCAGGTTTCAATCGCATAAAACACTTGCAACACATCAGATCCCAGAAGGTTTCTTCAAGTCAGGTTCAGTTTGATTCATTGTGACAGCTTCTCTGAAGTTGCACCCTCTAAGAAGCAATAATTGTCATTTGGGGGTCTTCCAGTTGAAAAGGCACAATAGAACCAAAAGAGCTAGAACGTCTAATCTGCACAGTGAAAGAAATGCTCAAGGTCTCAAGGGCAATGAACTGCAACTTTAAAGGATATTTCACTTTAAAGCTTATCTCTTTATTTTCTTCCTTTATTGAGCAAATATGTGCATCAGCAAGTACATCAAATTGTCTTCAAAATTTGAGCTACACAAAGATAAAGTTCACATTCAACATCAGACTTCCAAATTCTCGGTATACATATAAAGGAAATAATCAGACTTCAGATGGAAAAAAAAAAAACCCTGAAAGAATAAAGAAAGACTATGATCTAATATCAGAATGGAGTTAACAAATGTCATTAAGTGAAATGATTGGTGATGAGTGAAGGTCATGCCCAGTTTACTTTTCACAGTTGACAGAGCAAAGTCATTTCTTCATTTAAGATAGGAACTGAATGCAGTTTGGTTGGCCTTGGAAAATTCTTTCACGTAAGATGAAGTCTCTTTGGGGTCTGCTATTTGTAAGGCACATGAATGATCAGAACCATTCATGAAGTATCAGGGACCCAAGGCAGAATGGGAATAAAATTAAAGGGTACATCTCAGTTTAAATGATTTTTTTTTAAAATTCAATATTAAATAATGTGGGAAATGCAGTCCTAACATATCATAGCACACTATACCTGTGAATATCGTATGGTGCAAGGATACATAAAAAGACAGGTAAAGGGCCGGCCGAGTGGCTCGGTGGTTAAGCGCTGGAAGCCAGCGGCCCCTGTTCGGGTCCCACATATGAGGGCCAGTGACACTGCCCTTAAAAAAAAAAAAAAAAAAGACGAGTAAGATTATGTCATGGAATGATGGTCTCATGAGATCTGAAGGCACTAAGGGATCATTGTGTCTGACCATCTGATTCATGAAACTTCTTCCCTGCCAGGTGGTCATCCAGTCCATGTTTGGAAAGTCTCTATTGGTGGAAAGTTCTCCACTTCTGGTTAGCCATGCATAGCTCTATCAGGAAGCCCTTTCTGTCTGTGATTAGAAGTCTGGCTTCATCCATTTGTCTTATTGCCACCCCTTAAGATCAAACAGAACAAACTAAATCCTTTCACTACCTAACATTCCTCAACTATTTGAAGATGGTTACCTCATCCTCCTCATCACCACCTCCAAGTCTTCTCAATCCCTTCAAATAGTCCTCATGGGTATTTGTCTAATCTTCTCAGTATTCTGATGAGGCTAAATCTAGCTGCAATCCAATTTGCCTATTTCCCGCTAAACATATAGACCTAGATATAGAATTTCATGTATAATTATTCCAGAGCAGAAACAAAGTTGAGTATCATTTCTTTTGTTCTACATACTATTCTGCCTTGATTTCAGCCAAGATCTCATTGGCACTTTTGTAGCTAGTGTCATTTGAGCAACATTTCTCCAATCTAGAATAACTGATGTTTAATTAGTATTTTATGCTTTAGAAATTTCTTTAATCTCTACATCTCATTTGAATTTGACAAAAATTTGTAATAAAGGTATTATTTTTGCCATTCTCAGCTGAAGAAACTAAGATTTACAGAGGTTAGGTATATTTTTTTCTGGATCACATAAATAAGTTGCAAAACTAGAACCCAAATCCAGGTTCTCTGACTATAAATCATGTAAGCATGACTATATTACTCTGCTTTAGACTCTTCAATGATACTTCAGTGGTAATAATAATAGATTACTGTCAAATGCAAAACTCTAAAAATTACAGTTCCCTGTTCGGCCAGTGTAGGAACCATACCCTGGGATAGAAAGAGGGTGGCATGACATGTTAAGTTCTTGCTGCCTCCTTTTTAAAGTGGTCACAAACCATGCTTTTAATTATTCACCCCAGATTCTTACACATATTTGACTTCAGACTCAGTGGTCTGTTGTTTGTAGTCTTATTCTTTATTTTTTTTAAAATAGAGACTACATTTTCAGTATTTCAGCCTTCTGACACTTTCCCTGCACTCCAAAATTGCCTAAAGATCACTGACTCTTACTCAAGTCCATTTTGAACTCATATCTCATCATGTGATGTATTTGCAATTAGTTAAATCTTTGAAGCATCCATAAGTGTAATGATTTGCTCTGTTTCCATCCAAGATGTTGATATTTTTATAAAATTTTTTGAAAAGGCTGAGTTGAGACCAGAGTCCTTAAGCACTGGAGATATCTGTGACTTTCCTCCAACTCAAGAGCAGGACATGACTTCTTATGAGGTATTTTAGAATCCAAATGGTGGATGCTTGAAGAATGTGTAGGGTTGAAATGGCATATTCAATATCATAATATAATTTTAAATTGAAGAAAATATTAGTTTCCCATTTCAAACTGCAGAAACTTCAGGCATTTTCAAGTTTACTAATTAGGACCAGGATTTTGAAAGTTTAAGACATATTGTTTGAATTAATAATATTCCATTAATCAGGATCCTTGAATAGAACTGGGCAGTTAGCTGTAAATTCAGTTTACTTTTTTCCATCCAGTTTATGTGTTTTCCTTGTTGATGGGATTTTCTTAGAGACTTTGCCACATGCTTTACTAAAGTCCAGGTACTCTATGTTTATTGCCTTTCTCTGATCTATCACTCCTCCTTTAAAAACTTTCTTCATTTAGTTTCCAGGAAACCATACCCACTTGGGTTTTCCTCTTATATTTCTGGCTTCTTCTTCTCCTGTTCCTCTTCATTTCCCTGACATCTGTATTTTGAAGTATCCCAGAACTCAGTCCTTGGACCTCTTCTCTTTTCTAACTACACCTACTCCTAGATGATCTCATCCAGACTCATGGCTTAGGTAGTATCAGTGTGTGGATTTCTGCAGGCCAGCTCTCCCCTGAACACCAGGCCTGAAAATCTGAAGTTCTATTTTGCATCTCCCCTTGAATGCCTAATAAATTTTCCAAACTTAACATGTGAAATATTAACCTTCTGATAACTGCCCTACCACTACCATCACCATAAACTAGCTCTTCTGCAGCCTTCCCATTCAAGAAATGAAACCTCCATTCTAATGATTAGTGGTGTTGAGCATTTTTTCATATGTCTTTTGGGCATCTGTATTATGTCCTCTTTAGAGAAATCTCTCTTCATGTTCTCTGCCTTTTTTTTAAATTGGTTTTTGTTGTTGTTGTTGTTTTGGTGTTGAGTTGCATAAATTTTTTATAAATTTTGGATATGAACCCCTTATCAGATGTATTATTGGCAAATATCTTCTCTCATTCAGTAGGATCCCTTTTTGCTTTATTGATGGTTTCCCTCACTTTTAAAATTTTTTTAGTTTGATATAGTCCTACCTGTTTATTTTTTCCTTTGCTTCCTTTGCCCAGAGGATATTTCAGCAAAAATATTACTAAGGGTAATGTCTGTAAATTTACTTTCTATATTTTTTTCCAGGAGTTTTATGTTTCACGTCTTACATTTAAGTTTTTAACCATTTTCAGTTTATTCTTGTATATAGCATAAAAGGTGGTCCAGTTTCATTTTTTTGCATGTATCTGTTCAGTTTTCCCAGCATCATTTATTGAATAGACTGTCTTTACCCCAGTGTAAATTCTTGCTTCCCTCATCATAGATTAAATGACCATAAAAGCATGGATTTACTTCTGGGCTCTCTATTCTGTTCCATTGATGTATGTGTCTGTTTTTATGCCAGTATAATGCTGTTTTGATTACTATCGTCTTGTAGCATGATTTGATGTCAGGTAGTATGATACCTCCCACTTTGTTCTTATTTCTCAAGATTGCTATGGCTATTTAGGGCCTTTCAGAGAAATGAAAATAAAAACCACAATAAGATACTGCCTCACTCCAGTCAGAATGGCTATCATCAATAAATCAACAAACAACAAGTGCTGGCAAGTATATGGAGAAAAGGGAACCCTCATACACTGTTGGTGGGATGGCATATTGGTGCAGCCACTATGGAAAGCAGTTTGGAGGTACCTCAAAAAATTGAAAATGGAATTACCTTATGACCCAGCAATTCCACTCATGGGTAACTATCCAAAGAAATTCAAAACACTAATTCAAAAAAAATATATGTACTGCTATGTTAATTGCAGCACAATTTACAATAGCCAAGACATGGAAACAACCAAAATGCCCATCGATAGATGATTGGATAAACTGTGGTACATTTATACGGTGGACCATAAAGAAGAACGAAATTTTACTGTTTACAACAACATGGATGGACCTAGAACATATTAAGCTAAGTGGAATAAGTCAGACCGAGAAAGACAAATACCATATTATCTCACTTATATGTGGAATCTAAAGAACAGAATATATTAACAAACAAAACAGAAATAGGCTCAGAAATATTGGGGGGAAAAAACTGATGGTTGATTGGTGGGAGTGGAGGATGGAGGAGAAGGTGAAGGGATTAGAAAGCACAAATTAATAGTCACAATATTGTCACGGGAATATGAAATACAGTTTGAGAAATATAATCAACAATGTTGCAAAGATTATGTAGGATGCCAGATGGACACTGGGCTTATTATGGAGACCACTTCCTAGACTGTGTAGATGCCTGACTACTGCACTATACACCTGAAGCTGAAGTTGAATGATATTGAATGTCAATTATAATTGAATATATATAGAGAGAGAGTCACAGGATGTGGAGTACAGCATAGGGGATATAGTCAATGGTATTATAACAGCTATATATGATGTCAAACAGGAAATAGATGGGGGTGGTTTTCACTTTGTGAGGGGTGTAAACGTCTATTACATTGTTACATTGTTCTATTACATTGCTATTACATTGTTCTGTACACTTGAAACTAATAAAAAGAATTATAAAAAAAATGCAATTCTTTCATTCCCTCAGGCCAAAAACCTTAGTGTTTAGTTGACTTTTCTCTTTATCTCACATTCTACACCTATTCTGTCAGCAAATACTGCAACTCTAACATCAAAATATATTCAGAATCTAATCACTTTTCAGCATTTCCACTGCCACGATCCCGGTATCAGCCAGCAGTATCTTTCACCTACTCCCACCCTTGCCCCCTCAGTCTACAGCCGACCCTCAGTCAGAGCAATCGTTCAAACATAAATAAGGTCTCATTACTCATCATTGCTCTTCTCGACTCAAAATCCACCACATTCAGGGTTAAAAGCAAAGTTCTACAATGATCTATAAGACTCAATAGAACCTGACCCTCGGGCAAATTGTTTTACCTCACCTCCTACTATTTTGAACTTTGCTTGCTCCACTCTAGCGCTTTCAACAGCTTTACTGTTCTTAAAGTGTTCCTGCCTCAGGGCCTTTTGCACTTGCTATTTGACCTCAAACACTTCCCATGGCTGGTCACATGGTGATCACCCTCATGTGTTTTTCTCAGTGAGACCTTGCCTGGCCACACCATCTACAATTGCAACTTTCTGCACAAACACACTTCAAATCCCTCCACCCTGTTAAAGTTTTAGAGCTTATCAATGTCTAAAACACTATATATTTTACTTATTTATAGTACCTTGTCTGCTGTCTCTATCCACTACTAAAATGTAAATTCCATGAGGTCAGTGATTTCCACTTTTTGTTCACTGTTGTATTCCTAGTGCCTATAACAGTGCCTGGCACGTAACAGGTGATAATACTTTCTTCATTTGTTTTTCCTTAATTCGTTGAGTGAGTGAATGAATGATCTTCCAATTTATCCCCTGTCAAGGAAAGAAATAAGGTTAGTGGTGCTGAGTTGATGAAGTTTTGGAAAGTTCCAGTGATCACTCCTTCATTGTTTCCTAAAGCAGTCCCTTGATAATCTGTTCTATAATGCTGCCTGGAACTTCAAACTATGGTTTTCATGTCTGGAAGGGGTACCTAACTGGTACTCTCACACCCCTATACTTCACATCTTGATGACTTCCCCAACTACTTGTCATTGTTTTCTCACTGGTGTGTGCCTGTCACCCACTGTCCTCTCCAGGAAGATGAGGACAGTGCCCACCAGGTTCACTGGTACAGCCCCAGTCCCTATCACAGTGCTTGGGACACAGTAATGCTCAATAAACCATATATATTGTGACATCAATGAACCCACTTTCTTGCTTCATTTTAAAAGAATCACAATTTTGCTTGCTCATCTCCATTCCTTAAACAGCTCTAACAGCAATTTGTTCAGCAATTTCATTCTCTAGTTTTTGTAGGATTCTGAGAGGTGCAGGCCAAAATTCCTGAGCTTATTTATAGGACATATAGTTCCTGTCTTCCTCTACTCGGGCTTCGGTTTCCTCTTAATATTTTTTCTACCCCAAAATCATTCCACTAAACAGAAGACTAAAACAAAATAACAGTTAAACTGTCCTTTGTTTCTCATTTGTCTATCCACAAATGTCACTTACTACAAGCAGCTAACCTGTCCTGCCTTGTTTTTCTTGCTCCCAAATCTTTTAAAATTTTTTTCATTGTTGCAAGAAAGTTCTAAAAGCCATAGCTTATTTATGCATTATACTTTCTAAAATTTTTATAAGCACAAGCCACTTTAATATTCATTTTTTGTTATATCCTCTGATTTTCATAATATAGCTATAGTTTTTTAAATTAAGTAACTATATTGGTCTATTTCCAGTAATTTTCTTCCTTTGAGGATAAAGTAACTGTACAGTAGAAATTACATTTCTGAGCGTTCTGTACTGAATGTTTGTGACCCCAAAAAATGTATATATTAAACCTAATCCCTAATGTGATAATATTAGGAATTGCGGCCTTTGGGAGGTGATTAGGTCATGAGGGTGAAGCCCTAATGAATGGGATCAGCACCCTTAAAACAGAGGACCTAAAGTGCTCCCTCTTCCCTTCTGCCATATAAGGACACAATGAGAAGGCAGCTGTCTATGAACCAGGAAACAGGCCCGAATCTGCTGGCACTTTGGTCTTGGACTTCAGAGCCTCCAGAACTGTGAGAAATAAATGCTAGTTGTTTAATCACCCAGTTGTATTTTGTTATAGCAACCTGAATGGACTGAGACAGAGGGCTACCTGGCACTAAACCATGTTCTACACTACTTCAGTTTACATGGTGATTAGACTGCTCATATGTATCAAGTAATAAGAGATTTTGCATCAGAATGAATTTTCTCAAATAAATAAATAAAAACAAGATATACCATAAACAAAAACTTCCAAAGCAGTTTGAAAAAGATGACAGTCAAGCCTTTTATTTTTAATTTTTTGCCATATTGTATTAACATAAAGAAAAAATGTTTATTCATAAGTGGATATATGGGGCTTGCCGAGTGTCTCAGTTGGTTAAGAGCTCGCTCAAGAGTGCAAGCTGAGCTGTGAGCAACAGCAGTTCTATGCCCAGTCTGAACTGAGCTGCCGCTGAGCTGCCAACAGGTGGCAGGATGGCTCAGCTAAAAAAAAAAAAAGTGGATATATGAGTTATTCATGAAAACTTTTTCAAAGTCACTGATAATGACCAATTATCATATTTGTATTTATTTCTATCAGGGTGGAGTTGGGTCTGTCTTGAGAATTTCTAAATTCAAGCCATCCAAAATAGTGTAGGTTAGAACCACGGACTCTTCTAAATGTAAGTTTAATCTTTCAAATGGAGTGTTTTTTGAGACCACCAAATTTTTCAAAATATATTTGATAACACCCACAGATAAAAATTATATTACTTCTTTTGGATTTGGACCTGTCTATACACAAGTGCACAGCAGATGGTGAGGTGAGTCACTTCCACTAAGGACACAGTCACTGCACCTGAGATCAGGCAGCACAGGCCACTCCAGCATGGTCTCTCATGCCAGCAATCATCAGGCTTTTGTGTTCATATGTCCCCTAAAATTACTTCAAAAAACTATGTACTCCACATCTTTTAAGTTATAATCTAAAATTTTCATCATACATTTGAAAATATATTTTGTAATAGTAAATAGAAAACCTTAAAAATACTATAAGCTGAAATATGATGAAGACTAAATGTTTTCAGAGAATATAGTTTATTGCATTAGGTGATAAAATAAGCTTTTACTATCTATGTAATGTCAAATCCAAAAGAAATTGTGCATAACTTTTATGTGTGAGTGTTAGCAAGTGTATCTTGAAAAATCTGGTGTCCCAGAAAACATTCCATTTAAAACATTAAATATACATTTAGAAAATTCAGAATTACTATCCTACAGCATTTTGAATACTCTGAATTCAGAACATCCCAACACAGATCCAGCTCCACCCTAAACAGAAATATGTACAAAATAGGGAAAGACAAAATCCCCACCAAACTAAGATACTTTGATTAATCTTTGAAGGATTTTTCTCCAAAATCAATATTTCTAAGTATTACTTTGGCTACAGAGAGTTTTACATTCTGGGACAACCCACCAGAGTAAGATTCTACTGAGGGGTAAATGTGAATGCAGGTGAGCTCTCAGGGAGTGTTTTTTTTAAAAATACAAATGAGAAAAAGGAAAGATTGGAAATTGACTCTCTTAAAACAACCTGCATGCATGTGCCTATTGGAACATCAACATATCCCCCCGGTAGACACACAGGTTTGAAGGCTGCTCTCTTATGTCACTTCTCAAACAGAAGAGTGCCCAGGGCCCACAGCCCTTTGTCATCTAGAGATGGTCTTTCCAGTCTGAAAGATGACCAGAGTCTAAGCTGTATGTACACAGCCTCTTTTATGTAGAAATATTATGTTTTAAGTTCCCCTTTAAAAGGAAGTCAATGAAGAAAAGACCAACAATAAGAGCTAAAGATGACAGGATTGGGCTGTCCCAAATCATTTACTTCGGAAAGATAGTTAGTGACCCTGTGATCTAAATAGTTCAGATTTCAAATATTATGGCTCATTGTTCCCATGAGAAACTTCATATTTTTCCTAAAAGTAATCCAACTTTTAATTGAGTAATCATTTATTCTCATAGGACCACATAGTTTTTGCACTTTGAAATGAAAAAGAATAACTTATAGAATTTTTCTCTTGGATGTCTGGTATCACAGGACACCAGATCCCTTTGTAGAAGTGTGCTGACCCTAAGTATATAGGTGTCGGTGTGTAGGTACTGTGTTGTGTTTTGTATTTGTATGTAAAAAAGACAGAAAGAGAATGAGAATGAATAATATCCAAAGAGACTCTGTGGTGATGTTGGAGGTGACAGTGTGCTGAGAAAAAGTTACTGCCTGGCTTTACAATAAAACAGATCAAAAGAGAAAAAGAATAATAAGAGATGCAGCTCTAAACAAAAATGATGCCAACAGAAGGTGTGAAGTGAGGTTTATATTAGGCCATATTTGCAGCTTCTTTTAAAGTTATTATAAAATGCAAACTTCTATAGACAATGCATGTATTATCCTTTCAAACCAAAAGCAGTCTTTAGGGAATCAGGAGTCAAGCCATTAGATTAGGCTATAAAATCAGTGCAAAGACTCAAGACCAAGGTGCCACATTTTCAGGAAAATTTTATTAAATGTGTACAGATGCATTGTGAATACCCACAAGGGCTCCCTGACATTGGGTTTCAAACCTACTTCACAGGAAATAGTCTTACAAAACTGGAGGGTTAAAATAAAAAAGATGATCATAATACTTTCTTAAATCATCACCTATAGAAGCTACTGTTGCCTAGCAAGGCCATTGAAAAGTCAAGCTTCTCAAAAACATCACCATTTATATACCAAAGATGTGAAGCCCAATACATTCTCTCTTAAAATGTGAATCATAAAAGGGGCTGGAATAAAGCATGAAATATAAAGCTTATGATATTGGTCAGGTTACTTGCCTTCTCTGAGTCTCAGTTTCCTCATCTGTAAAATATTACTTATTTCACAGGATTATTGTGTCAATTTGTTTAAATTACTCCACTTGAAGCATTTAGTATAGTATTAATGGCATGGGTTAAGTATTCAATAAATG
Source organism: Aselliscus stoliczkanus (assembly GCA_033961575.1). NCBI lineage: Eukaryota > Metazoa > Chordata > Mammalia > Chiroptera > Hipposideridae > Aselliscus > Aselliscus stoliczkanus. The sequence goes on from CM066731.1 coordinate 36,539,675, forward strand.
GAAGCTTATTATTATTATTTAGGAGATCTAATTTCAAATCCTATCTTTTCCACTAGCAGCTATGTAATTTTGAACAAGTTATTTAACCTCTCTTGAATTTTCATTACATACTCTTTAAGAACTTCAAAAGGTTGCTATGAAGATTAATGACATACAAGGAAATCTTTAGAATAGCACCAGGCATACAGCAGGCACTTGAAAATGCTAGTTGACTTCATATCTTGAGATCATTTTCAGTTCTCTTGCCTCAGTGACTATTTCTTGGTTATAAACAGACAACACTTAACAACAACAAAAATGACAAGTAATAAGCAAAGATCCCTTAGTTGGACACAATAAGCATAACCTTTAAAAGACAAACTGAACACAATCTGAATTAAAAACTTCTATTCTTTGAAAGATACCAATTAAGCAAATGAAAAACAAGCCACAGACTGAAATAAACCATTTGCAATACAATCTGACAAAGGATTTGTATCCAGAATACATTCTGAAAAAATGAAACTCTTATAATTCAATAAGAGGAAAAATAACCCAATACAAAATATCCAGAAAAAACTGAAAAGACATTTTACAAAATAAACTATAAGGATTGCAAATGAGCATATAAAAAGATGTTCAGTATTATTAGTCATTAGGGAAGTGCAAATGAAAACCATTCTCTATGAGATACCATTATACCACTGAAACAACTAAAACTTTAGAAGACCAACGATACCACGTGCTGACGAGGATGTAGAGCAACTGGAACTCGCATAGACTGCTGTGGGGAATGCAAAGTGATAGTTTTGAAAATAGTTTTGAAGTTTCTTCCAAAGTACAGTACAGATTTAGTATCTGGTCAAGAAATTTTACTCTTAAGTATTCATCCAAAGACATTTTAAAATTTTTCTACAAATGTTTATAGAACCTTCATTCATAACAGCCAAAACTTTTGCCTTATTTCTGCAATGCAAATATCCATTAGCAGGTAAGTGGATAAATAAACTGCAGGCCATCAAAACAATGCAATACTATTTGGCAATAAAAAGAATCAAATTATAGGGCCAGCCGAGTGGCGCACTGGTTAAGAGCTGGCTTGGGATGCTAGCAGCCCCAGTTCGGATCCCACATATGAGGGCCAGTGACACTGCCCTCTACAGCTAACAACAGCTCCACCTGGAGCTGGGCTGCACCAGCCCTGGCGACGGTGTAGGCTGCAGCCCCTGCTGCAGTGGGCTGCCATAGACTACAGTGAATGGCCGGCAGCCAGCGTGTGAGGCTGGCAGCCAGTGTGAGCTGCCAATAGCTGTGGTGAGCAGCCTTCCAGAGGCCGGCAACCGATCTGCCTCATCCGGGAAGAGCGCAATGACGATACCAACATGGGCCAGTGAAGCAACGTCCTTCGCAACTAGACCGAAGAACAAAAGGACAGCAACTTGTCTGTTCCCCTTCCCGGATTCCCCAACACTGTTCCCCTCCCCCAATTCCCCAATAAAAAAATCTAAAAAAGAAAACAAAAGAATCAAATTATTGACACATGCAGCAACATGGATGAATCCCCAAAACATTAAGCTGACCAAAATAAACTAGACATAAAAGAGTAGTTTTCTATGATTTGATACTATATGATTTCATTTATAGAAAATACTGGAAGAGACAAATCTAGTCCATGGTGATAGAAAGCCGGTCAGTTACCTGGGACCTGGAGGGGAGGGCATAAAGGACCATTTTGGGGGTGATAGAAATGTTCTGTATCTTGACTGTGAATGAGCAGATTTGTCAAATCTCATCAAACTGTGCATGTAAAATGGATACATGCTACTAGTATGTACATTATACCACAACAAAGTTGATTTTTACATGTCCACATCCCCTTATCCAAGATGCCAAAATCCCAAAACTCTGAATATCAAAAGGTTTTTATAATTGTAAAATCTGACCTAACCTAATACAAAGCGATTTATATAGTCTATGTTTTTCCTGCTGAGTGATAATTTTTATGCACTAAACTGCAATAATTCCAGAGTGCTTCATCAGGCCTTGTTGGGGATATATACATTATACAGTATATACACTAAATTACCTTACCTCAGGGTTTTGCATAAAGAATTATGAATTGCTTTCCTTGTCTTGGGAAAAAGAGAAAGAAAAGAGGGGAAAGTGGGGTGGGGGAGAGAAGGAAGAGAGAAAGGGAAGAAACGAGGGAGGAAAGGGTGTCTTCTTTTGCTGGTACACACCTTCAAAACCAATCTTCTTGCCTAAGTGCAGGAGTGACACCTGCTCTGGTCTCTAGTGACAGCCATGGTAAGGCTTTCCCAGCCCTCTCTTCACTGCCTGAGCCACTAAAATTTATCTAATTAATTAGGTTTCTTCTCAAAAATTCTGAGCTCTCACTTTTTAGAATTTGGTTCCAAGGGCAAACATTGCTGGGCCCCTTTATCATTCCTGTCTCAGAATTAAGAACCTGGGAGAAAAGGGGGGGAAAAGATGAAAAAAAAAGGAAAACTATTTTAAGAATTTGCCAAATGGTGAATTTTTTCATACCCTCCTCCCAGACTTTCCAGAGGGTTGGTTTGAATCTAAATACTTCAAAGTTCTTTTGATATCTGTTTCCCCCTTGTCCATACAACCCTCCCACACACACCACAAAGAAATGGAGAAAACCCATAGTTTGTTTTGGGGCCTTGGAATTAATTTAAAGCAAATATTTCTTCTAAAATGTTTCAATCCATAAAATGAGATTGTTTTTCAAGCTTTTATTTTACTTATTCTGTTCCAACATGTTCTAGTCTCAGCCTCATGTGTAAATTATTGCGAACATATTAAATTAGAAACACATTTTTTATTGTTATCTTTACCTCTCCAACTTTTAGTCTTCCCTAAAATATCTTGTGACCTCTGTGGTACTACAACCCTGTCACATGAATTTTATGTCTGTTCCTCCTTAATTAGCATGGGTACAGAGCAGCAATTACAGAGAAAAGTCAGTACTTCCTCTAAAGAAGGGTTAAAAGGACAAATATTAGGATCAGACTCCCTTAACGCCTTTGGATTAATTGGATTTGAGGCTAAAAATAAATTACCCAATAGGTTAAAATGAGGTAATGTTGAAAGACCTACTTGGAAAAGAACTACAAAAATGCAAACGCTTCACCATGAATACTTAAGAGCAACTTGTAAGGGGAGAAAAAAACAAGCATGTTTCTCAACTTGATAAGTACACTTCCGGATGTTGGCTATGCTATCCCTAAGACACTGGTTAGGACAAGAATACAGTATAGGTTAAGCAGATTTACAAAATAGAAAAGAAAGTATTCCTACTACGGCGGAATTTGCAATCTTGTTTAGCAGTCTACTCTAAATCTAGTGTGCCTTTCTTCCTGTAAGATGTCCTCAGCAAATTAAGGAAGAGTGCGATGGAGCAGGAAAAGGATGGATTCATGGTCAAATCAGTTTGGGGAAAAGAGGCATACTCTATCTTTCTCTTGGGGATTCATTATGACTGTTAGCGTATCAAAGGCTCTGGAAAGTCTTGGAATAAACAAACCTATTTACATCTATTTAAAGTGTAATTTCCCAAATTTACTTGACCATGAAATGAAACTCTTCTACATCCTCTAAGACCTTACAGAACTAGGATTCCTTGGAAAACATTTGGGAAAATATTGTTCTAGAACTATTATTTTCCCAAGTTTCTATGGTACTATTCAACAAACAAAAATAATTCCCCCACGTTTGGTCCATAAGTTTAAAGTCATAGGAGAGGATACATGATTATGCTCTTCTAGTTCCTGCAGTTTTGGGGACAAGAGACTCTAAGAATGGTGCCATCTCTCTCCCTAGCACTCCTTTTTTCAAAATAATTGCTTTATTTTTCAATTACAGTTCACATACAGTATTATTCGTTTCAGGTGTACAACAGAGTGATTAGACATTTATAAAATTTATCACCCCAGTAAATTTAGTATGCATCTGACACCATATAGTATTATTATAATATTATTGACTATATTCCTTATGCTATACCCTACATCCCCATGATTACTGTGTGACTACCAGATTGTACTTCTTTTTTAATATATTTTTTATTAATTTCAGGTGAAATTTTTATTAATTTCAACATAATAGTTAGACATTTACACTCCTCACAAAATGATAACCCTCCGTCTACTACCCCTCTGACATTGCAGATAGCTGTTACAATACCATGAACTATATTCCCTATGTTGTACTTTACATCCCATGACTGTATATCTCTATCTCTATCTCTATATCTCTATCTCTATATCTATATATATTTAATTACATTTGATGTTCAATATTATTTTACTTCAGCTTCAGGTGTATAGCTCAGTCAGCAGGCATCTACACAGTCTATGAAGTGATCCCCCTGATAAGTCCAGTATCCATCTGGCACCCTATATGATCTTTACAACATTATTGATTATAGTCCCCATACTGTATTTCATATCCACATGACTATATTGTGACTACAAATTTGTACTTTCTAATCTCTTCACCTTTTCCCCATCTAGCAACCATCAATTTTTTCTTTTTATCTCTGAGTCTATTTCTGTTTTGTTTGTTCATTTATTCTGTTTTTTAGATTCCACATATAAGTGAGATCATACGGTACTTGTCTTTCTCAGTCTGACTTATTTCACTTAACATAATATTCTCTAGGCCCACACATGTTGTTGTAAATGGTAAGATTTCATTCCTTTTTTATGGCCGAGAATGCTCCATTGTATAAATGTACCACAATTTCTTTACCCAACGATCCATTGATGGGCATTTTGGTTGTTTCCATATCTTGGCTATTGTGAATAGTGCGGCAATAAACATAGTGGTGAATACATTTTTTTGAATTAGTGTTTTGGATTTCTTTGGATAAATACCGAGCGGAATTGCTGGGTCATAAGGTAGTTCTATTTTCAATTTATTTTGAGGAACCTCCATACTGTTTTCCATAGTGGTTGCACCAATTTGCAATCCAACTGACAGTGCAGGAGGGTTCCCTTTTCTCTACATCTTTGCCATAACTACTTGTTTGTTGATTTATTGACGATAGCCATTCTGACAGGAGAAAGGTGGTATTTCATTGTGGTTTTTATTTGCATTTCTGTAATGATTAGTGACATTGAAAATCTTTTCATATGCCTGTTGGCCATCTGTATGTCTTTAGAGAAATGTGTCTTCATACCCTCCGCCCATTTTTTAATTGGGTTGTATTTTTGTTGTTGGTTGTGTGTGTGTGTGTGTGTGTGTGTGTGTGTTGAGTTGCATGAGTTTTTAAATAAATTTTAGATATTAACCCCTTATCAGTTGTATCATTGGCAAATATCTTCTCCCGTTCAGTAGGATGTCTTTTTGTTTTATTGATGGTTTCCTTTGCTGTGAAAAAACATTTTAGTTTGATGTAGTCTCACCGGTTTATTTTTTCTTATGCTTCCCTTGCCCAAGGGGATATATCAGTAAAAATATTACTAAGAGTAATGTCTGAGAATTTACTTCCTATATTTTCTTCTAGGAGTTTTATGGTTCAGGTCTTACATTTAAATCTTTAATCCATTTTAAATTTATTCTTGCCAATGGCATAAGAAGGTGGTCCAGTTTCTTTTTTTTATTATTTTTGCACGTATCTGTCCAGTTTTCCCAGCACCATTTATTAAATAGACTGTCTTTACCCCAATGTAAATTCTTGCTTCCATTGTGATAGATTAAATGACCATATAGTCATGGATTTATTTCTGAGTTTCCTACTCTGCTCCATTGATCTATGTGTCTGTTTTTATGTCAGTACCATGCCGGGTTTTTTGTTTGCTTGTTTGTTTTTTAAAGACTTTTATTGGGGAATTGGGTGAGGGGAACCACGTAGGGGAACGAGGGAAGGGGAACAGATAAGTTGCGGTCCTTTTGTTCTTCAGTCTAGTTATGGAGGATGTCGCCTCACTGGCCCATGTTGGTAATATCATTGCACTCTTCCCGGGTGAGGCCCAGCCTCTGGATGGCCGCTCACAGCGGCTGTTGGCAGCTCACTCTGGCTGCCGGCTGCTCAGGCTGGCTGCAGGCCACTCACTGTAGCTTATGGCAGCCCACTGCAGCAGGGGCTGCAGCCTACGCCATCACCAGGACTTGTGCAGCCCAGCTCCAGGTGGAGCTGTTGTTCACCATCTTAGCTGTAGAGAGCAGTGTCACTGGCCCTCATATGTGGGATCCGAACCAGGACCGGTGGCATCCCAAGCCAGCTCTTAACCAACACGCCACTTGGCCAGCCCAGTACCATGCTGTTTTGATTACTATAGCCTTGTAACATGATTTGATGTCAGGTAGTGTGATCCCTCCCACTTTGTTCTTATTTCCCAAGATTGCCATGGCTATTTGGGGTCTCTTATGGTTCCATATAAATTTTATGATTATTTTTTCTAGTTCTGAGAAAAATGGCATTGGTAATTTCATGGGGATAGCATTGAATCTATATATTGCCTGAGGTATTATAGACATAGTAACAATGTTAATTCTCCCTATCTATGAGTATGGTATATGTTTCCATTTATTTGTATCTTCTTTGACTTCTCTCTTCAATGTCTTATAATTTTCTGAGTACAGGTCTTTTACTTCCTTCGTTAAATTTATTCCTAAGTATTTTATTATTTTTGAAGCAATTGTAAATGGGATTGGTTTTTTTGTTTTTGTTTTTGTTTTGTTTTTTTTCCTAAAGATTTTATTCGGGAATTGGGGAAGGGGAACAGTGTTGGGGAATTGAGGAAGGGTAACAGTCAAGTTGTTGTCCTTCAATCTTAGTTGTGGAGGGTGCAGCTACCTCAGCTCCCAAGTCCAGTTGCCATCTGGCCGCCCTTTGTCAGCTTGCTGCCGCTCAGCTCAAGGTGCCATGTTCAATCTTAGTTGTGGGTAGGTGTAGCCTACCATTCCATGTGGGAATCGAACCAGCAACCTTGTTGTTAGGAGCACATGCTCTCACCAACAGAGCCATCCTGCCACCTGTTGGCAGCTTAGCAGCAGCTCAGCTCGGGCACAGCTCACTGGCCCAAATGAGAATCAAACTGGTGATCCATTTGCTCAGAGCTCGCGATCTTAACCAACTGAGTCATTCAGCTGGTCCTGCCAGTGTTTTCTTAATTCCTGTTAATGATGGTTTGTTATCAGTGTTTACAGATGCAACTGATTTCTGAATATTAATTTTTGTATCCTGCTGCTTTACTAAATTCATTTATCAGTTCTAAAAGTTTTTAGTGGAATCTTTGGGCTTCTCTCTATATATAGCATCATGTCACCTGCAAATAATGACAATTTTACTTCCTTCTTTCCAATTTGGATGCCTTTGTTTCTATTTCTTGTCTAATTAAGGTGGCTAGAATTTCAGGTACTATGCTGAATAAAAGTGGTGAAGGTAGGCATCCTTATCTTGTTCCTGATCTTAAGGGGAATGCTTTTAGCTTTTCCCCATTGAGTATGTTAGCTGTGTGTTTATCATGTATGGCCTTTATTACGTTGAGATATGTTCCCTCTAATCCCACTTTGCTGACAGTTTTTATCATAAATCGATGCTGGATTTTGTCAAATGCCTTTTCTGCATCTATTGATATGGTTATATGATTTTTATTTTTCATTTGGTTAATGTGGTGTATCACGTTAATTGATGTGCAAATATTGAACCAACCTTGCATACCAGGAATGAATCTCACTTGATCATGGGGTATGATCTGTTTAATGTATTGCTGAATTCTGTTTGCTAATATTTGGCCTAGGATTTTTGCATCTATGTTCATTAGGGATATCAGCCTATAGTTTTCTTTTTTTGCAATGTCTTTGTCTGGGAGCCTTCTCTCCTTCTGGATTTTTTGGAATAGTTTGAGGAGACTACATGATATTCTTTTTTGAATATTTGGTAAAATTCACCTGTGAAATCATTTGGTACAGGACTTTTGTTTTTTTGGAATTTGTTGATTACTGATTCGATTTTGTTGGTAGTAATTGGTGTGGTCACATTTTCTGTTTCTTCTTGATTCAGCCTTCGAAGATGATATGCTTCTAGGAATTTATCATTTCTTCCAGATTGTCTAATTTGTGCTGGTAGTATTTTCTTAAAACTTTTTGTATTTCTGTGGTGACTGTTGTTACTTCTCCTTTATTTCTGATTTTATTTATTTGAGTCCTCTCTCTTTTCCTTGATAAGCCTGGCTAAATGTTTGTTGATTTTATCTTTTAAAAAAAAACAAAAAACTGTTCTTGGGCCAGCTGAGTGGTGTGTTGGTTGAGAGTTGGCTTGGGACACCAGCTTTGAGCAGCAGGGCCCCAGTTCAGATCCCACATGAGGGCCAGAGACGCTGTGCCTTCTACAGCTAAGATGGTGAACAACAGCTCAACCTGGAACTGGGCTGCCGGGAGTCGCTGGCAACAGTATAGGCTGCAGTGGGGCTGGCCAGCAGCTAGCATGGGCTTTCGTAAGCTGCTGTGAGCTGCCGTGAGCAGCTGTCCAATAGCTGGTGAGCAACTGCCTCACCTGGGAAGAGTGCAATGATAATACCAACATGGGCCAGTGAAGCGATGCCGTCCACAACTAGAGTGAAGAACAAAAGGACAGCAACTTGTCTGTTCCCTTTCCCTGATTCCCCAATGCTGTTCCCCTCCCCCAATTCCCCAATTTAAATACACACACACACACACACACACACACACACACACACACAGTTCTTGGTTTCATTGATTTTTGTTTGTTTGTTTGTTTTTGTTTGTTTTGTCTCTATTTCATTTGTTTCCACTCTGATCTTTATTATTTCCTTCCTTGTGCTCACTTTGGGCTTGTTTTGCTGTTCCTTTTCCAGTTACTAGGTATAAATATAGACAGTTGATTTGAGATTTTTCTTGTTTCTTTATGTAGGCCTGCATTGCTATGACTTTCCCTCTTATGGGACGCTTTTGCTGCATCCCATAGATTTAGGGCCATTGTGTTTTCATTTTCATTTTTCTCAAGGTATTTTTTTATTTCTTCCTTGATCTCATTGTTGACCAATTCATTATATTGTAGCATGTTATTCAGTCTCCCTGTGTGTTTTTCAGTTTTTTTCTGGTAATTAATTTCCGGTTTCATAGCACTGTGGCCAGAGAAGACACTTGATATGATTTCAACCTTCTTAAGTTTATTGAAACTTGTTTTGTGGCCTAACATGTGGTCTATCTTGGGAAATGTTCCACGTGTACTTGAGAAGAACGTATATTCTGCTGCTTTGGAGTGAAATGCTCTAAAGTTATAAATTAAATCCATCTGGTTTAATATGTCATTTAAGGCCACAATTTCTGTATTTCAGGTATTTTTGGAGAATCTGCCATCGGTGTTAGTGGAGTGTTGAAGCACCCTACTATGATTGTGTTTCTATTGATCTCTGACTTTATGTCTGCCAATATTGTTGTATATATTTATGTGCTCCATATTGGGTGCATAGATGTTTACTAGGGTTACGTCCTCTTGTTGGATTGATCCCTTTATTATTATGTAGTGCCCTTCTTTGTCTTTTATTACAGTCTTTGTTTTAAAGTCTATTTTGTCTGATATAAATACTATTATCTCAGTTTTTTTCTCATTTCCACTTGTGTGAAATATCTTATTCCATCTCTTTACTTTCAGTCTCTGTTGTGTCTTTTCATTTAAGGTGGGTCTTCTTGTAAATAGCATATGCATGGGTCTTGTTTTCTTATCCACTCAGCTATCCTAAGTCTTTTGCTTGGAGCATTTAAGCCATTTACATTTAAACTGATTACTGATAGTCATATAGTAATTGCCATTTTATTATTCATATTTCTGGTGTTCACAAGTTAGTTTTTTCTCCTTTTTTTTGCTTAAAGAAGCCCTTTTAACATTTCCTACAATAATGACTCAACAGTAATGAATTTCTTTAACTTTTCCTTTTCTAAGAAGCTCTTCATTTCTCCTTCAGTTTTAAAAGATAGAACTCTTGGTTGTGGACCTTCGTTTTTCATCATTTTGAATATTTCCTGCCACTCGCTTCTGCCTGCAATGTTTCTTCAAAGAAACTCAAAGGATTCTCCCTTTGGCATTTGTCTTGGGGTGGGCCTGTTTGGGATCATCTTTTTGGGGACTCTCTGCACTTCCTGAACTTGTATGTCATTTTCCTTCACCAGGTTAGGAAACTTTTCAGTCATTATTTCTTCAAATAGATCCTTGATCCCTCTCTCCCTCTCTTCTTCTGGTACTCCTATTATGACAATGTTGGTGCACTTGATGTTGTCCCACAGGTCTCTTAATACTATTTTCATTGTTTTTTATTCTTTTTTCTTTTTGTGGTTTCAATTTGGTGAATTCTGCTACCTTGACTTCTAAATTGCTGATGCAAGCTCCCGCTTCATTTAATCTGCTAGTAATTCCTTCTAGTGTATTTTTCATTTCAGTTATTGTATTCTTTATTTCTGACAGGCTATTTTTCATGGTTTCTATGGCCTTCTTTATGCTTGCTATCTCTTTGCTGAAATTCTCACTAAGTTCCCTAAGCATTCTTACAATCAGTGTTTCAAATCCTGTCTCTGGTAGGTTGGTTGCTTCCATTTCATTTAGTTCCATTTTTGGAGGTTTCTTCCATTATTTTATTTGGGACATTGTTCTTTGTTTCCTCTTTCTGACTGCCACTCTGTGTTTGCTTCTTTGTATTAAGTAGATCACGTAGGTCTCTCAGTCTTTTCTGGCTGGCTTTATGTAGTATGTGTCCTGTGTAGTCAAATTGCAGAGTCTCCTCAATCTCCTGTGCATGTGTTCCAGGAGTGACCCTTGTGTGTTGTGTACATTCTCCTGTTGTAGTGGGGCCTTGATTGTTTTGGGTGTGTCAGTGGGTTGTATTGACTCCCAATGTGACTAGCTGTGAGTATTAGCTACATCCACAGTGTATGAGCTGCTGTGTGAGGGCTGACTCCTCAGAGAATGTTTTGCCCTTGTGGATTCTTGTACCTGTTGAGAATTCCCTTTGGGTGTGCTGTTTGTGTGGATAATTGAGTAGTGTTCTGGTGTGGTCTGAAGCTGGCCTCTGGGTGTGTTGTTTCTGGTGTCTCTTGGGCAGGGCTCCAGTGCAACACAATTTCAGCCCTGCCTGTTACCAGCCTGTGGCTACCTGATAGGTGCCTCAAGGCTGTATGTGGTTGGCTGCTGCCCGTGTTGGACCTGGAGGCATGTGGGAGTGGTTTTGTTGTGAACTGAACCTAGCTGCCACCAATAGTGGGCCTTAGGCAGCTTAACAAAGGCCTAAGGCCCTCTGGGCCTGTTGCTACTTGTCAGCAGCCTATAAGGCCCAGCTGTTGAAAAAGGCTCCTTAGATGCATGTGCCTGGCTGGCTGACCTGGTGCTGAGAGTGCCCTCAGTGATGCAACACTAGCTGGGCAGGGTGGAGTTCAAGTGAGTCAAGAGATGTGACTGGTGGTTTTTGCAATGTTAATGCAGATTCATATCTTACACCAGTACCTGGCCTGTGACCACCTTGTACAGTGCCCCAAGGACACTGCAGCTGCCTCCACCTCAGGCTCACAAATTCCCAAGCTCTGCTCCCAAGTGGCTGTGGTGCAGTTTTTGGGTCACTGTTCACCACCAAAATTTCCCCAGGCCATTGAAGATTGTCTGCTACTGTGAAAACCTCTCCTGAGGTTTGTAAGGCCAGGGCCAGTCACCCAGGTGCCCAGAGTGCCCCTGGCAATGCAGCTCTTGGTGGGTGGGGTAGTATTACACAAGGCTAAGGGGTGTGGTCAATGGTTTCTACAAATTCAGTGTAGTCTCAGCTCCTGGACCAGTGCTGGGCTGGAGACCACTCAGCAAAACAAAACAAAACAAAACAAAACAACAACAACAACAACAACAACAACAAAAAGCAAATACATACACAAAAACAACAAACAAACAACAATACAAAAAATAAAACATACAGAAAAAGAAAAAAACAACAAAAAACAAAACAACAAAAACAGAAAAAAGAAAAAGATAGAAGAAAAAGAAAAAATGAAACACTAAGTCCAGCTACCACCTGTTTATGCTGCAGTACAGGTCTTGGTTTAATGCCCTCCAGCAAATATTTCCCAGGTCCTCCATAGCGCATTAGGGTTCCACCAGCCCAATGTGGTCCCGGACTTGGCTCTTTGGGGAATTAGCCTTGAAAATGGTGTACCGCCACTCCATAAGCCACACATATGCAGGCCACCCCCTAAGGCTCGCATGTTCCTGAGAGCTGCCCGCAAATAGCTGCAGGGGTTTTAAGACACTGTTCACCACCAAATTCCCCAGGTGGTTGCAGATTGTCTAATGTTGTAAAAAAAAACCTCCTCCATGGCTTGCGGAGCTGGGTCTGGCCACCAGGCACCCAGAATGACCCTGACAATGGAACTCTAGGTGGGCGGGGCAGGTTTTCAGGGTGCTATAAGGTATGGTCAGTGGTTTCTACGAAGTCAGTGCAGTTTCTGCTCTGGTACTGATAACCAGCCTGCAAAAATGTGCTGAGAACATCATAGCCAGTCACCACCTGTCTACACTGTGGTGCAGATCTTGGCTTAATGCCTTCCAGCAAATGCTTTCCCATTGGTTCTCTGCCCACCCCAATCTGTAGCCCGTGGAGTGAGGTTACAAGCACGGCTGTCAAGTTTCCCAGGCAATGCAGCACCAGCTGTGTGGAGGGTGGGGACCCAGGATGTCATCAAGGCAGTGTGCGCAACTGCAGATTCCACCAGACCAATTTTCACGTCCCGCACTACAGGGTAGGCGGGAGTGGAGAAGGGACAGCTAAAGGTTACGAAAGAGAGAGAGGCACAAAATAAGAGAGAATACAGTTCTGGGCCAGGGGACCTCCGCTTCGTGGATGGGAAGCCCCAAATCAGGCTTGACTGTTCCTTTTATTATCTTACACATAAGCAAGGGTCAATGTAGCTTCCACGGTCTGTGGAGTCTCACACTCAAAAACATAGCTCAGGGCCAAATCACCCACACCTGCAAGCTGCCATTACTGGAGGTCCCGTGAGGTTATTGTCATGTACCTCTTAAGATACAGAACTTCCTCTGCCTTAAGAGACAGAACTTCCTACTGATATGAATGCACAGAGGACAGATATGATCATATCAATAGGTCATTTCACAAGCAGGCTGCCAGAACCTGAAGCAAGGGATCCACGCCCTATTTCTGTCAACTCGTGATTCCTCCTGGTGGCACCCACTGGTACCCACTGGCACCCACAGGCACCCACAGGCACCCACGTAGCCGTGTCTGGCTTAGGTCGCCCCTCCCTTGAGGGATCTTATCTGTCATTGACTAACGGCCATCCTTTGGGGCCAAATAGGGATATATACAGTAAGCATAATATTGAAGTAATGATCTGTCTTTATGGAGAGGTGTATGGGGACAGACAGGCAGGCTATAATGTGACACCAATGAGGTCCCAGTCTTAGCCCTTTGGAGGAGGGTTTAACCCTGAAAATATGCCCGCCTCTTCCTCCCCCACCCTGCCTCCTAAGCTACATGAGCACAGGCTCTGCACAAGGAGAACAGTGGCCCCAGAACCTCTAGCTTCTGGTCCAAAGGCACTCAGTTCAGTCCTTCCCCACATGTCCCTGGGACCCTTGAACTGCCATTCCCTCTGCCAGAGACCAGGTGAGTGCCCACCAGCGAACTAGTCTGTGTGCCAGCTCTATAACAGGGCACCTGGGTTTCCAGCTGTCTTCCACCACACAGGGAAGGGCAGACATTGTCCTTGCTAATTTTCACTGCCAGATGTTGTGGGAACTCCTCTTCTTGGCACTGGACCCCTGGGCTGGGAAACCTGGCATGGGGCTGGGGGGCCCCTCCCTCTTCGGGGGAACCTCTTCCACTGAAGTGTTCCTCCTGGCATTCACCCTCTCTCTGGGAGCTTAGGGTCAGCCTATTTTGTGTTTCTACCCCTTCTACTAGTCTTGATATGGCCTATACTTTAAATCCTTAGGTATAATGGTTCTGTTCAGCTAGTGTTCAGATGAATCCTGAGGTTGATTGTTCCATAATTTATTTGTAATTTTGGTGTGATCCTGGGATGCAGTAGACAAAGTATTTACCTAATCTGCCATCTGCTAGGTTTTCATACCCTTTGCCCACTTCTTTCTATGTGCTCTGCCACAGTCCAAACCACCTTCATTTCTCTCCTGGACTCTTGCAGCAACTTCCTAACTAGTCTCCCTGCCTCCAGTGTTAAAATCTTGTTCAAATGCAAATCTGGCCATGTCACTCTTATGTTTAAAATTTTTTCATAAGAGACACATACTGAGGGTTTCTGGGGACATGGTGGCCTGAGTGAAATGACCATCTCAGCACTCCCAGAATAACCTATTTATTTCTCCAGGGACACACAATTGTGAAGATATGTGAGTGAGAGTCTGGGCTCCAGAAGATCCCTTTTAGATAGCTGGCATATGATTCTCACCCCATTGAGCTGGACAATCACTGAGGACTGTTGAAATAAAGTTAGTAGCCAGGACCTATGAGTGTACATGTACAAGGGGGAAAAGCTGAATTTGTGGATCCTAATTATACCCTCCATTTCTTAAAATTTGACATTAACATAGTGTGCATGTGCCAGATCTGTCAGACCCTTCGAAAGCCAAGACAGAGACAAACAAATGAGTAAATCTTTCTTCTGCACTGAGCGAATAAAGGGAGACCATACAAGTTTCTTCCAGGTTTCTCAGCAGAATGCTGACATCTGCCTTTACACTACAGACCTACAGGGCCATAAATGCATTTGGTTTTCACCTCCAGTAGGATTCCCACCATTAAGGACATTTCAACAACCAGGTCTGAGGGCTGAAGAGTAGACAGGGAAAACTAACCACCCATTTAAGAAGTCCCAGGAATGAGAGAGAGGAAGATCAGGTGAATAATCAAAATCTCAGTGAAACAGAAGAGCTGTTTAGAAGAAAGAGCCAAATAGAAAATAAGATTAATAAGGAGTTCTAAAAGCATCTTTAAATGACTTCACTTGAATTAAAATAAGATTTCTCTGTGGAAAAATTCTTAATTAAATTAAAGAAGAAGATAATCATTATTAAGCTTCTAATTAGTGCTCTAGAAGATCAAATCTGAAGAAATACTTCAAAGTACTGAGCAAAGGGATAAAAGAAATTAAAGTATCCAAGAAAGAAAGGAGAAACTGGAGACATCAGCAGAAGAGATAATATGAAATAATAGGTGCTTCTAATAGCGGAAAATAGCGGAAAAGGAACAGATGGAGGAACAGCAATCATTCAATAAACAGTAGATAAAATTTCCCTGAACTGAAGAAAGATCTGCGTACTTAGGTTGGAAAGGTGTGAATGACGTTCAAGCTGGATTGACAAGAAGGTTCACAGAGATAGGCAGGTCGAAATTTTTTAAGAAGAAAGAGAAAAATCTCACAAGCAGACAGTTAAAAAAACAACTTACCTGTATCACGGGGTAAAAAATTCAACCTCTCACCCAAAATCTGGGAAGCGAGGAGTTAAGGAAAAGCATCTACAGACAACTGAATGGAAAGAATGTGAACCAAGAATTGTATACCCAGCCAAGATACTATTTCCTTGCCAGATGAATAAAAAATACTAGAAAACAGGCAAGAACCAAAAATGTATATTAGTCAATTCCCTGTATGAGGAACATACTTGAGAAAAAAATTAACACTTGAATAAATTAATCAAAACAGAGACTTCAAGATGAGAGATTAAAAAGGAGCAAACATTGATCAATGACTCTTGACATGCATGCATATATATGCAAACTTAAATCTTAATGAAAATTAATACCTACTAATTAACTAAGTAATGTGTAATAAATAAGGCCTGTTGAAATAGAAAGGACATATTATAAGAAGTCAATATCTCAACAAAGTGTAAGAGTTGGAGGTGGAGGGTAAAGAGAGGAATAAGGCAAAAGTACTCTCAAGAGGCAGAGAAAGGAGAAAAGGTAAGTGGAACCACAGACTGTGACAGCCATGGAAATGCCACATCTTCCTTTAAGAGAAGACTACCATGAGGAATGCGATCTGCTGACGACTTCTAGAGGGTGGAAAAGAAATTTAGAAATCTCTTAATGGTAATGATATGACTAAATACTTGAAACATAATTAAAAGACAGTTTAGATGTAAACTAAACATAAAGACATCAATGGCTTTATTCTAGAATAAACTCAGGAATGAAATAGGAAAAATATTTTATTTTAAAAGGAACAAAAACTATGAAATATTTAGAAATGAATTTAAGAATATACAAGAACTAGGTGAACAAAAGTAGAGATATTACTGGAACAAAAACTATGAAATATTTAGGAATGAATTTAAGAATATACAAGAACTAGGTGAAGAAAAGTAGAGATATTATTGGAACAAAAACTCTGAAATATTTAGGAATGAATTTAAGAATATACAAGAACTAGGTGAACAAAAGTAGAGATATTATTAAAGACAAACAAGATAACCACTCTCTTGGATGAGAAGACCTATTATCATTAAATGTCAACTCTCCCAAAATAAATACACAGGTTGTGAGAAACAGAGCACTCTCATACACAACTGGCAAAAAGAAGAGTTTTCTCAGCATTTGTGGAACGCAATCTTACAACATATGTTAAAATAAACAGTATCCTTTGACTCAGTAATTCCAGACCTGGAAAATAAAAGCATTAATACTTAAGGAGATGTGTAGAGGATACTTATTGCAGCATTGTTTGTAGTTACAAAATGTATGTTCATAAATGGGAAATTGGCTAAATACATTGTAATACATCTACATCATAAAATAGTATATGACTACCTAAAAGAATGAAAGAAGAGCTACACAGTATTGAGTGAGAAAAGCAAAATGCAGAAAAATGTGTATAATATGATGCCTTCTTGGTACAAAGCAAAAACAACCACACCACTCAAAAAAATGTCTATGTGTGCATTGATTCTGAAATGCCTTTTGTTACACTGTAACATCTCTGAAATGAGGAGGCATCTTGGAGTCACCATCTGCTATGTGGCTGTCATTTATGGCATTGTCCTTGTCCAAACATGTACATCAAAGCATGTGCAGTCACATGTAATGTGTGTCGGGCGGGCCTCAAAGAACATCTACGTTAAGGCAATAGTGAAGTACTATCACAAAGAATACTGTATCACTAATACTCTTGATGGCACACATGACAGCCATGCATGGAAACGCACAGACCCTAATGTCTGTGAATTGAAAAGCGGTTCAAACAGTCAAACTCTGAATATGAAGAAGTTTTAGGAATATCTTATCCAATTTATTTCACTTGCAGTTTACTTTTCATGTGTACAAAAGAGTAATGTCTAAATAGGCCTAAAAGAACTAATTCAATAAGTTTAAAATAAAAATTACAAGGATTAAGAAAGCACTGTGTCATGGTTTAATTGACAGCATTTTTTATTTCTACACAAAACATAAAATAATTATATCTTACACTAATGTCATCTTAAATTAAGTGAAATATGTGGTATAAATATATGTATATTAATATCTATACAGGACAGAATAAGTAAGGAGAAAATTATGGATGAACATAAGTTAGGATACTAATAAAACTGCATTAGTCTGGTAGGACTACCACAACAAAATACCACAGACTGGGTAACTTAACAGAAATTTATTGTCTCACAGTTCTGGAGGCTGGAAGTCCAAAATCAAAGTGTCAGCAGGTTTGGTTTCTCCTGAGGCCTCCTTCTTTGACTTGTAGATGACCTTTTTCTCACTGTGTCCTCACTTGACCTTTCTTTTGTGTGTGCATCCCTGATGTCTCGCCTCCTTCTGATAAGGACATCAGTCATATTGGACCCCACTATTATGACCATTTAACCTTAATTATTTCTTTAAAGCCTCTATATCCAAATATAGTCACATTCTCAGGTATGGGTGTTAGAGATTTGTTGACCTTAAACAAATAGACAGCTAGATATTTCTGCAGCAAAATCGGGTTCATTTGGGAACAACAAAGAATTACAATTTAAGACAGGAGGTCTAAAATGACCACATGCAACTTTCAAAAAACAAATGAGAGGAAACTCTTTTAAGGGAAGAGTAAATTGGGAGAACTATTATAAACAAAGAGCTCTTCCTGTTGAGCCCTGAGATCAACATAGGGCATAAGAGCTCCCCCTTCTGGCCTCCTGACTTCATTTTAAATTAGTTTTCTGTTTATTATAGGTTTAACATATGACGGGCCGGCCTAGTGGCGCATTGGTTAAGAGCTGGTTTTGGGATGCCAGCGGCCCCGGTTCGGATCCCACATAGGAGGGCCAGTGACACTGCCCTCTACAGCTAACAACAGCTCCACCTGGAGCTGGGCTGTGCGAGCCCCGGTGACGGTGTAGGCTGCAGCCCCTGCTGCAGTGGGCTGCCATAGGCTACAGTGAGTGGCGAGCAGCCAGCATGAGTGGCTGGCAGCCAGCACGAGCTGCCAATAGCAGTGGTGAGCGACCATCCAGAGGCCGGCGACTGATCTGCCTCATCCGGGAAGAGCGCAATGACGATACCAACAGTGAAGCAAGGTCCTCTGCAACTAGATTGAAGAACAAAAAGACAGCAACTAGTCTGTTCCCCTTCCCCGATTCCCCAATGCTGTTCCTCTCCCCCAATTCCCCAATAAAATCTTTAAAAAACAAACAAACATATGAATATAGGGGTTTCAAATATCAGACCATATCAATAGGTTGCTGGGGGAGACCTGGAGATAGAGAACAAAGACCATACAATAAAAGAAAAGAGAAAGGACCACCTTTAAAAACAAAAAAGGTGCGCAGGCACACACACACACACATACACACACTCAAGGTATGATAAAAAAATATGGTGAATGTTTAAATTTAAAAAATTTGTTACAATAAAAGACACTTTGTCATTAATCCCCCTCAAAATACTCCTCCTTGCTTCTAACACACTTATCCCATCGTTCTTCCTACTATCTGAAGCAGTTCTGGAAGTCCTCTTTTGTGAGTGTCTTTGGTTGGGTTGTCGTGGCTGCCTCAATGTCCTGAATCAATTCAAAATGTTACTTTTCATGGTCATTTTGACTTTGGATAAGAGCCAGAAGTGGCACAGTGCCAGATCCAGTGAATAAGATGGATGAGGACACACCATAATGTTTTTATTTGACAAAAACTGCTGTACCAGAAGTGATGTGTGATCACTTTCTGTTGCAATCACAAAATACGGTGAATGCTGCTGCTGAGTGCCATCCAACAGAAAGGCAGGGATCTTCAATACAGAAAGCCGGGCTTCCAACCATAGTATGAGTGTGTGACAAGTTTCAACTTGTTTGGTGCAGTCAGTCAGGTGTGAGCTACAGTTGAGAGAAGGTGTGTGTGTGTGTGTGTGTGTGTGTGTGTGTGTGTGTTTAAGATTTTATTGGGGAATTGGGGAAGGGAAGAGTGCTGGGGAAATGGGGAAGGGGAACATTATGCTTTTCCAAGACCCATCAGCTCCAAGTCAAGTTGTTTTCATTCAATCTTAGTTGTGGAGAGTGCAAGCTCAGCTCCAAGTCCAGTTGCCACTTTCAATCTAGTTGTAGCGGGGAGCAGGCCACCATCCCATGCAGGAGTCCCAACCAACAGACAACCTTGTTGTTAAGAACACGTGCTCTCACCAGCTGAGCAGCTGCTCAACTCAAGCACCATGAGTCCCCAGAACAGCATAGCTGCAGCCCCTGCTGCAGTGGGTTGCCTTAGGCTACAGTGAGTGTCTGGCAGCCGGTGTGAGCTGCCAAGAGCCACTGCGAGCAGCTGTCCAGAGGCCGGAGACCCATCTGCCTCACCAGGGAAGAGCACAATGATGATACCAAGTTGGGCCAGTGAAGCAACGTCCTCCACAACTAGACTGGAGAACAAAAGGACAGTAACTTGTCTGTTCCCCTCCCCCAATTACCCAATAAAATCTTTAAAAAAAACAAAAAACTACAGTTAGATACAATTTCTCACCTATCATATTGGCAAAACTCCAAAACTTTGACATCATATTTTGTTGGCAAAACTTTGGGGAATAGGCACTCTCATAATCTGATGATGAAAATGCAAAATATTATAATATCTATGAAGGGGAATTTGGCAGTATCTAGCAAAATGTCATAGCATTTACCCTTTGACCCAGCCATCCCACTTCGAGAAATGTCTCCCACAGAAACATTGACAAAGACATAAAAATGCACGTGTTCAAGGCTATGCATCTCAGCACTATTTGAAATAGCTAAAAGCTGGAAACAACTCAAAGGTTCATTAATAGGGGGCTGGTGGAATTAACTGTAGTATATCTACCCAAAAGGGTGCCAGGCAGCTGTAAAAAGAAATGAGGACTGTCTATATATACTACACAGGTTTTCAAGCTTTCTTATTCATTATCCCCTTAGTGTCTCAACAATTTTTCATGGTATCCCTAGGCCACAAGAAATGCCTAATGTTTCCACTTACTAATGGAATTTCACAATTCCATTTATTAATCTATGAATCAGTTTGGTTGTAGAGTATGGTGGAGAGGACAGGGGGGAAAAAATTAGAATAATTTGTCTATATACCCCTAGTAGGATATGTCCTAAGGACAAAAAGGATTGCAAATAGCAACAATTTAAACTGATTTAGGTAATCATGTTTGTGTCATTATTGGTTTTATTCTAGTTGTCTATTGTCATGGGACAAAGCAACTTAGCAAGCATATTGTTATTAATTGAAAACCATAAATTTCAGCATGGAAGGAAGCAGATACAGATATAAGGCTAATGAGGGTAAGTGAAAACCTGGTAGTCCTGAATTTGAAATATCAGCACAAAGTCATAATGTATTTTAACTTCAAAAAAGTACCTGTCTCATAGCTTTGTCTGCTGAAAAGGCCTAGAAACTATGATCAACCTCAGAGATAAGCATCTCTGTACCCAGATTGGGTTCTTAATGTCATTTTCCACTAAAAGGAATCCTTTTCACAAAAGAAAAAAAAAATGTATAACTCTGGGGGTCTGGGGCAGGAATTATGCAAGATGAGACTGGAATATCTTATCATGCCAGGAAGCAAGAGATGTTACCAAACATCATGTCAAAGGACTTAGAAGATGATACATAAGATACATGAGAATAACTCCCAAGTTCCAGATTTCTAAAAGGTACAGGCATTCATGAAGATAAGGAAGGTATGTTGTGGACATGCTGAATTTGAGCATCCGTAGAGGAGACAATATCTAGTAGGAAGTTGTATATCCCAATCCAGAGTTCAGAGGGGTAGGTTTATTTAGCCTGAAGGTGAGAGTGGATGTGATTGCTCTTAGAGAAGAGGGATGAATGAAGAGAGATGAAGAGAGATGACAACCAGGCAGAGAACCCCAGAAGAACATTCATCTCTTGCTTTTTTTTTAAAAGAAAAAAACATTTATTAGCATTAATTGATAACTCTATCAATTTATAATATGTAACAATTTTACTTATTTTTATAAAACATTCAGGGACACATGCTTCAGGTAATGCAGTTGTCAATGTAAGAAACTTTCAAACCTGTAGAGAAGTTTAATGAGTTTATTTGAGCCAAATTTAAGTCAATTGCTAGGAAACAAAATCTCATTGGATTGAGACAATGCTCCAGAGAATGCAGCTTATTTTATGTTAGAATCTAAGGAGGAGTTGTAAAGGTGAAATCCATTGATGGTAGATTAAAGGGGTAGGAGAAAGCAAAGTGGGGAAATATCTGGGATTAGATAAAAAGTACATTGGAGAGACAGATACTTCTTGCTTGGTACAGGATAACAGGATAGTTAACAATTAACATTTTACAGCACATAGAGATGGTAGTAGGAGAACAAGGTAATGAGGATTTAGTGGTCTCCTGCTCTGGTGCAGTGGGCTGTGCCCTAAGGGGTCTAGGAAAAAGGGATTACTGACATTCCAAGGGAATGTCACCTTAGATGCAGAAAGACAATAGAAAGGCTCACTTAAAGTAAAGATTGACCTTTGTCAAGGAAGCTACAGGATGTGACTACTGGCCAGGACTTTTTATCTTCAGACCACCCTATGTGGTTAATTTCTGTAACCATACAAAAACTTCACTTCTTTAAAATGACTTTTGCTTTTCTCTTTCTCCTTGATTCAAACTAGCCTAGTCTAGCCTAATAACACCATGAATCACTTGCTTCTTTCCTTTCCTTATCTTTCCACCTTGGCACATACTGCATGTCCAATCCCTTAATCATTACCCCCCTTAGGACATCAGATTCTAAGGTCCGGCCGATTGGCGCTGTGGTTAAGCACTGGCTTGGGAAGCTAGCGGCCCCAGTTCCGTCCCACATAAGTGGGCCAGTGACACTGCCCTCAAAAAAAAAAAAAAAAAAAAAAAGATTCTAGTCAGAATCAAACAGTTTTAGCAATAAAGCTTCAGATCTGCTGACACAGAAACAGAGTTTTGGGCAAATTGAAGATAATATCTTGACTTCAGTTGTATGAAGCAGTAACAACACAACCAGCCACATCCCCTCGAAATCAAACAGAATGGCTCCATGACTGACATCAGAACCTGATGCAATCATCAACTGCCTCCTACCCTAGCCTCAACCAATCAGTAGAGCCCAAGACTCCAACTTCCTTAGCTACCATGATTAATGATTTTTCTCCTGTATAACTGATCCCCTAGAGGCCATCAAGGAGCCAGGTCTTAAGAACACTAACTCACCTGTGTCTCCAGGCTTGGTGCCATTTCCTTTAATAAATCTCTACTTTTTTTTGCTGTAAACTCCTATTCATGACTCATTGGGCCTTAATGCATGTGGGCAAATGAACCCCTTGAGTTCTGTAACATTTCAGTCTCTGAATTTGTAGGGCCCCACCATGCTGGCCTCCACTGAGCTTGTCAATTTTTTTTAATTAAATTTATTGGGGGCGACAATGGTTAGTAAAATTACATAGGTTTCAAGTGTACATTTCTATAATACATAATCTCTATATTACACTGTGTGCTCACCACCCAGAGTCAGTCCTCCTTCCATCATCATATATTTGATGGTTTAGTATGTGGCCCCTTTTTCATCCTAATGAAATATTCAGGGACACATGCTTCAGGTAATTCAGTTGTCACCGTAAGAAACATCCAAACCTATAGGGAATTTTTATGAGTTTAATTGAGCCAAACTGATGACAATTGCCAGGAAGCAAAATCTCAATACATGTCCAGGGAACTTAAGGCTTCATGTTTACAGTGCAAGACTTCTCCTCACATACTCAAGAGCTTTGCTATCCCTTTCCTGGGGACCTGTACAAAAAGGATTCGCAGGTTTCTTGTCTTTCCCTCTAATGAAGGTAATTCCTGAGATTGGCAGCTAACACCTTTTTTTAACATCACAGATTAAAAAGTATGTCTTAAAGTAAATATGTAATTCTACATGCCTATAGAATGCCATTTTTGTACTATATATTCTAGATTTAACAGTAGGTGTAGAGATTATATTTGGCTTTGTCTAATAATACTCAATACACTCTCATCAGATTGGAAAGACTCCTCAGCCTTAGCCAAGGTTTTTCCTTAAGGATTCACATGCAATGTACCCCACTGACAGTAACTCCCTGGCTGTGGAGGTGTGGTTGGGAGGGGAGACAGGAGACCATGCACCCCAGGGGAATCATGTGTGTTTGAAGACAGAACCTGACTCCAGGTACTGAGTATTGTGATTCCTGCACCGTGCACTTCAGCAGAGTGGGCAGAGATTACTAAAACATCACATTAAACCACTCAGCTCCCTTTCAAGAAAGTCATGGATGCAGTGAGGGGAACACCAGGCCCCGGTGTGGCCCTCAGGATGCCGCTGGCCAGGGTCCCCCGGGAAGGCAGCCGATTTATGAACACCTAAGAACAGGCGTGTGAGCTGGTGTCTAAGCAGTTCCAACATATCATCAAGGGCTTCAGCCAAGTTAATGAGAACCAGAGCTCCAGACCAAATTGCTTATTTTGAAAATACCTATTTTTCAAAGATTTTACATTTTAAATTAAACCATATGAGTAATGGTATCCTAGCTTCACAGTCCATTCTGGAAAAGCAAGTTTTCATCCCCTAACTTGGGAAGGAACATGTTGATTTTGCAAAAGGAAAGCAGCTGGAGGGGTCCGGGGGGTGGGGGCTGTAGAAAGGAAAACTCTGAGGTGTCCAAGTTCAAGCCATCAGGAGACTTTGACGAGCAGGGGAGCAAAGTCCCTGGGAAGAGTCTCCAGATTCTACCTCTCTCTCCCCTAGAAATCCAAATTCACCTTGCAAGCTCATCCTACCTCCACCTTGCTTCTATGAAAGGTGAGTACCGGTCATGATTCAGTGAATTTGAGGCTTTTGAAAGTCAGGGCATAAAAAGAATTGTGTAAAGTCCATGCATCATTTGATGGCCTCTAAATGTGATGGATTTGTTTTGGGGATAGGAGGGTATTTGTTCTTTCTTATTTTTTTTCCTTTATTTAATTTTGTTTTGTTTTGTTTTGATTTGTCCTAGGAGTTATCTGAAATTTCTGCATTTTTTTTTATTTCCAGGAATTTTGTATTGCTCTAAGCAGCTATTTTCAGAAAAACTGAATGAGGTTTAACTGATGATAGGCCCTCAGACTACAAATTCCCATAGACCTAATTCTATTGTTTCCTCCTTCTTTGATTTGGTGACATTGTACCCCAAACTATTTAGTTCTAAAATAAATATTTTTTGTCTTTGGAGTCAATTAGGGAGCCGTCAATAAAACTTGTTGCTATTTTTGCAAGAGGTATTCATCCCCCAGCCCCACTAAACCATTAAGTAAGGTGGTGATGGGCAGCTGCAGAGAAAGCACAAGGGGGAACAGACAAGGAGTAGAGAGGTCCAAAGGAGTCAAGCAGAGTGTGAATTCAAATACTTCTTCTGCCACTGGATCCTGTGTGTAGCCTTATGAATAAAAGTTAATATATACAGAGCTTTACTGCATACTGGGCACTCTTCTGATGCACAATCTCGTTTAATTCTCACACATAAAATCCATTTTCATGATAAGGAAACTGAGACAGCAAAAGATTGATTTGACTTTACCAATATCCTAGAACTAGAAACTGGTAGAACCAGGACTCAAATCAATTCTGTCAAACATCAAAGCCCGTTCTCTGAAGACTCTGATGTAGAAAGTGAGAATTATGAAGAACTTAGCATTAATTCATTGATTTGCATCCAGCTGTAATATGATGGAAATGATCTGACCTTGGAGTAGCCATTTAACCTGAGTTTAGTTTCTGCAATTGAAAAATGGAACTAATAATTATACTCATCTTTTAGGCTTCTTGTTAAGGTTATATGAGAAAACAAATGTAGAAGCATCAATCACACAGAATCTCAGTAGATGTTGATTGGTTAAGTTACTCAAAAGGAAATAAAGCATAGTGTCCAGGTGTTTGGCTTCTTGTTCAGTCTTGAAATTCACGTCCCAGCTCTACTACTTGGGCAAATTACTTTAGTTCTTGGCAAAATGGAGAAATTAATGGGGTTGTTGTGACAACACATGCAAAGTCTTAGAACAGCACCTGGCATATAGTACTATATGAATGTTTGTTATTAAAATAATTATTTATATGAGTGAAAGTAATTGATTTCTTGAGCATACTAAATAGTTTCACTACCACATGCTGGAAGGAAGGGGAAGGGCACAGGATTGCTACAGAAAAATAAAAATTTTAATCTACATTTTTGTACCAAATGGCCCAAGCTAAAAACTTAATACTTGGTAAAGGAGATATAAATATATAGCTATGACTGAGTGGGTGATAATAGTAAGCCATGAAACAGATCAAAGATATTGATTTGATTTTTTATGCCATTTATTGGACTCATATTGTGTTCCAGACACCATGCTTGAACTCAGAATGCAAAGATAAATGAGAAAATATTCCTGATCTTGAGAAGATTATTGTCCATGGAAGAAACAAGCACAACAAACATCTCTAGTACAGGTATTGAAAGCTACACAGAAGTTAAAAGTAAAGTGTTAAGGAAACATGACATCAAATGGTTTTATATTACTTAGTGAGATAATCATGCATGCAGATAGATTATCACCTTCTTACTATAAGACACAAAGCAAGACTATCCAAGGTCATTACTGGTGAGTGAGACACCAACTTCCATGTAACTTATTTCCCAAATATCAAATATCCAAATAAATTATAGTGAATTTGTGGAGTGGAGTTCCTAGTTAATTTAAAATAAATAAAGGTCCCCAAAAGACCAAGACCCATATTGATTAGCCAGAGGTTCAGGAGTTTCAAGCTGTGATGACAAAAACATAGACTTGAGGTGGGAAAGAAAAGAAAGAAGAGAAAATCTCAGTACAGGAAATGGAGATGCATTCATGGCTAGGAGGAAAAAAGAGACAGTCACAGCAGCCAGACTGTAGGGATTCTGTCTGTCAAGTTTATGGTGGTAGAGCAGTAATGATGATAATCAAATGTTCAAGAAAATAAATGACATCTCTAATTGCAAATATTTTAAGCCATCACCCCCCAGAAGTATATAAATATGTACCAAACCATTTTGGGATTTTCAAAAGATAGGCAAAAGACAGTACTGTGGTCCAGAAAATTATGTCCACGGGTCGTAATTGTCAAGGCTGAACTGGGCTAGTGGCTGGGGAAAAGTAGCCAGGGAGTGCTGGGTTCATCCAAGTTTAGGAAAGGCAGCGCCCAACAGAGAAAGCAACAGTCAGTCCTTCCAAGTTGATGACAAAACAGCCAAGGAAAGCCAGAACCCAAAGAGTCTCCATCTTTGGGCAGTAGAGTACCTGGTACAGGACAGTTTAGGATTCTTCTATTGAGCAGTTTGCTGATTGGGAAACTCTATATTTATTGGTCAGGCATATGGGTGTACTTCCTAAGAGAAATGTTCCAAAGGCATGACCCCAAACCCCCAAATATGAAGTCAAAATGACTAATCTAGGACAACTGCAAGGGCTGTTCCAGTTAAGAGAGAAATTGGAACTGGGAAGCCAGTGTAGGCAAGATCAATAGGGAAGGGGCTATGGACACCACTAGATCTAAGTCTCCTGGGCCATTTCTTGGGGTCCCTCAGAGCTTTCCTTGACCTCTGCTCAGCACTCATGGCTTTCTGCCCTAAAAGTCAACTGGTACACATCTTTTTTACCAACTAGACTATAAGCAGAAACAATGTCATTTTCCTACTCAGATTGCTTGGCATCGAAATGCACCATGTTAGAGATGAAAGAAGGGTGTGGAATTCAGCCCTGGAGATAATATTTTGCAGAGACACAAATGGTAGAATGGATAGAACTATGTTATATGAAGCCAGGTTACACGGATTCAAGTCCTGCCTCTTCTTAGTAGCTGTATGAAGTTGGGTAGGTTGTTAGTTTTTGCATATATCAACTGAGAGTAATAATAATACTTACTCCCAATGCTTTGGGAATTAAATGAATATAAGTACTTACAGTAGTGTCTATAATTTGTTAGATCATACTATCCTTATTATCCATAGCCTAATGAACAGTACACGTTAATTTGCTTTGCTAAGCTTCAGTTTTCTCATCTGAGAATGAGGACATAAGATCCAACCTTACAGAATTAGATATAAGGATGAAATTAACTAATGGAAGTCAGAAAATATGTTGAGTGGAAAATGCAACCCAAATGTTTGTGTTTGCTGTTATCATCACACATAGTGGGCATCAGAATCAATGACTACTAAAATATGGAAACAAAACAGCCATTGTGAGGTTGGACCAGATGCCTCTAAGATTCACCATTCCAAGATCTTGCACAGTAAAGTTATTTGTAGATGTGAAGGCCAGACAAGTGTTCCTCATTAGCTATGCATGGACCCTGGAGATGAGCATTGCCATGTGTCAGATCAAGTGAAGTGACAGGCTTTGCCAAGTGTTGCTCTGAGGCCATCCCTCACACGAGCCTGAGAAATAACTCCCCCAGAGGCCTTTTGCACTCTGCTGTGCCCTGCCTTCAGCTTGGCTACCTCCCTGAAGGCCCTGAACCCCCTCCAGCCATCCTCCAGACTCTAACCATTCCCAGTTGGCATAGAAGTGCAGAGCTCAGCACATTCCCCTCTTTATGTCCCTGGGTTCACCCCAATGGGGAGGTTCTGTGTGACTGTGTCCCACACAGCAGCTCTAGGAGACTCAAAAGGAATATGTGGAACTTGCCAGTGCTGGAGGCAGAAGTAAAGCCAGCATGGCCTATCAACCAAGGGAGTTTAGTGCTCCTGTCATTGCCATGATACAGACATAGAGCAGGCCCCGAGAAGAGCCTGCACCTTCCCCAGAACCAAGGAGGTGGCTCCAAAACCAGATGGCACTGTAGGTTCTCCTGCACAAGGTGAACCACCAGTACTCAAGACCTGGAAAACTCCTTCCAAGAGGGGAAACTGACAGAAAAATAGCAACTGCCTGTGAGGTTCTTGGCTCCACCTAAAACTGAGAATGCTTGTTTAAGATCAAATCCTAGAGCTTTGTGATAATAATGATAATAATAAGATAATAATAATAATAATAATAATAATAATAATAATAAATTAGAAAGCATTCTTTCTCTGGATTTGGAGTGCCTAGAATAATGTTGTAAAGAGATTTTGAGTAAGACACTTGACCTCTCTGAGCTTCCCCCTCAGTATAACGGGGATTAAAATACTGACCCTGCATAGGTTTTATAAAGATAGTACAGAAAAGGAGCCTGCTATGTAGGAAGTTTGATTATTGATAAACCAAGAAGTTTTACCCAGTTCATAGCAGATCTTGATTCCTTTTCCTTAAATGTAAGGCCACTTCATTAGTCACCCCCCAGACTTCAGGCAGACTGAGGCAATTTGCCCATCACTGTGTTCACTGCACACCCTAGAGCCAACATTCCCAACCCCCTTTTAGCTCATGCCTCGATCACTTTAACCAAATACTACAGGTGTCCTTGTCAGGATAAATCTGTGGAGATGAATGTGCTGGTTACAGTACTATAGTCTCAGTTACTCAAAAACTTTGATTTACCCATTTCCTAACATGGGGTCCTTTATCCTTTTTTTATTTTTAATAACAGTATTATGGCCCTTAATTTTTTTTTATTAATTTTTTTTTTTTTTTAGCTGAGCCATTCTGCCACCTGTTGGCAGCTTAGCAGCAGCTCAGCTCAGACTGGGCATCAAACTGCTGTTGCTCAGAGCTCAGCTCGCACTCTTGAGTGAGCTCTTAACCAACTGAGCCACTCGGCCAGCCCTTGGCCCTTAATTGTTCATTCATTTATTTACTCACTCAGTCAACAAATACATATTGAGCACACCCACTATGTACTAGGCACTATGCTGGGAACAGGAGCTAGAATAGTGATCAAAGCCAGAGATGATTTTTGTTTTTGTCGTCTAGTATCCACATTCTCATCAGAGACCATACTGCCCCCAAGGGGCAATAATTGCTTATGGGGTGGTGGAAAAACTTACTCATTTTATGTAAGTAGCTGTGTGTGTGTGTCTGTGTGTGTGTGTGTGTGTACACACACAGTTGTATTAGTTTCTTATTGTGGCTGTAACAAATGACTACAAACTTAGTAGCTTAACACAAATTTATTATCTCCCAGTTTTGGGAGTCAGAAGCCTGAAATGAATCTCACTGGGCTAAAAAAATCAAGGTGTTGGCAGGGCTGTGTTCCTTCTGCAGGCTCTAGGGAAGAATTTGTTTCTTTGCCTTTTCCAGTTTCTAGAAGCTGCCCACATTCCTCGGCTCATGGCTGTCTTCCATCTTCAAAGCCAGCAATCAAATCTTTCTTATACTGCATCTCTCTCACAGTGATTCTCCTACCTCCTTCTTTCGCTTATAAAAATCCTTGTGATTACATTGGGTCCACTGGATAACCTTCCTATCTCAAGGTCAGCTGATAAACAACCTTAATTCCATCTGCATGCTTAATTTCCCCTTACTATGTACTATTACTTATTCACAGGTTCTGGGGTTTAGGATATAGGGGGGCACAATTACGTCACCACAACAGTATATCTGCTGTATTAAAACTTTATAAAGGGATTATTGCAACAACTATGCAGAGTGCCAGATGAGTATTAGACTAATTGGGGGATCGCTGCATAAATTATTTAAATATCTAACCACTATGCTGTACACCTGAAACTAATATAATATTGAATATCAGCTGTAACTGAAATAAATAACTTAAATTTTAAAAATTTTTTTATGAAGGGAGGATCACTAAAGCATATCTTAAAAACCCCTTTAAAGGGGCAATAATGAAACAAGGTTGAGAAACCTTGAACTACTAGGAAGGCAACACGTGTCTTGATTAACAGTGTACACCTGGGGTCAGCCTGACTCCCAACTTGGGCTCAAATCCCAACTTTATGCTTACTAGCTGTGTAATTGTGAGCAAGTTACTCGAGCCCTCAGAGGAGGTAATAGAGTATACTCCCTCAGTTGTTGTTTTTTATTAAATATGTTAATGCACTGATAGAACTTAGAAATTGTCAAATATGCAGTAAGTGCTCAATAAATGTTTCCATTAGTGTTAGAAGAGACAAGATTATTCAAATACAGAAATAAATGTGTAAGTTGAAATGATGATAAATGCTGAAAAGAAAAAGAATGCTCTTATAGCATTGCAAGAGTATAAACAGGGATTCTCACTGAGAGTAGGAGAGTAGGAAAAAGTTTCCTAAGAAAGTGACCTCCAAACTGAAATTGGAAGGGTGGGTGGGCATTAAATAAGTAAAGAGCATGGGGGCAGGGGACATCATGAACATATTTCCAAGCAGAGGGAACAGCATGAGAGTATCTTTGGGGTTTTAGAAATGAGGCACAAGCTCACAGGAATGACAGTCCAGTGTGGCTCCAGAGAGCAAGCCCATATTAAGGATTGTTGCCTTTTTCCTAAGAGCAAGAGGAGACCACTGATGGATTTGAAGCAGAGACAGTGGTGCGAGAGAAATGCTCAGGACTTATTGGAGAGGGGCAATAGTGGTACAGACAGACTAATCAGGAGGTGAGGGGGGTGAGACAAGGATGGGGAAGGAGATAAAGAGAAAGAAGATACTTAAAAGCTAAAATCAACAGGACTTGTGGTTTGCGGCAGAAAGGAGTGGGTTTTAGATGCACACGCCTAGTTTCCAGTGCTCCGTGAGCGTGTCCATGTGCATCCATCAATGCACAAAACCACCAAGTTCATGGGTATCTTGTCCAGAGAAAAGGCCTGCCGAAATGTCTGATCTGTCCTGCCCAGATATGTGGTGACTTCTGTAGCACTCTACACACCATTTTGTGTCCCACATATAAAATAAACTTTAAATTGGATACAGCTTTAACAAAAAGTGGTGCTGGCAACAGCTCTTCTTTTAAGACCTCTGTTTACTGTAGAGTGTTTTAAGCATGACGTTTTAATTTCAAATTTTTTAAATATGTATTTTGTGAGAAATAAACAGAGATGACTTAACTGGAAATTGAACTGGGGTCTCCTGGCTCTTGGCCCACTTTTCTACCCAGGGACCAACTGTCTGCTGAAGCATAAATCCATCTCCCCAAACTGTTGTATGACCAGCATGAGCTATGTTTATGTTCCTCTTAAAAATGCATGCATTTCTTGGCCCAGCAGGTCCACAAGCCAAAGTATTGAACTGTTAGACCCTCTGATCCAAGGAAACCTAATTCAATTCATGGTATAATTTTTCAAGGTCACATTGTAGCTGCACATGTTTTCCCGAAACTTCTCTGTTTTTGCCTACTCCATACCTAGGACAGGACCACATTTTGCAAATCAATAGCTCTGGGTTCCTTAAACCATTTGCCATGGCAATGGTTGGGAAAGGAATCCACTGGCAATAACAAAAACAGGTAGAATATAAACCATGGGGAGAAATTTGTAAGAATTAGGGTAAAAGAGGGGAAAAGGAGGGCTGTCCCTGTTTCTGTTATTTTAGAAACACTGAAGTCAAGACACATGAGTTTTACCTCTGCCCCTAATTACCTGTGTAATCCTTGGCCATTCAGTTCCATTCAGTTCAGCAACGAGTGAACAAATGAATGAATGAATCCATCAGGCATAGCTATGAGTCAGACACTGGTAGGCACTGGGAATCCCAAGACACCTAAGGCACAGTACTTACCCTTGGGTAGTTTAAAAACCAAAGGTGGACACATATACCTAAATAGGAACACATTAAAGGGTCATAAGTGATAAGGCATCAATATACCCAAAGGGCTAAGGAAGAGACAAATTCCAACCTGGTTGAGAGGAAGACTTCCTTGAGGCAAAGACACCTGTGCTTATATTAAAACATAAACAAGAATTAAGTAGGTGAATAAAGGTGGGTCAAGTCATGAAAGTAAGCCAGGAAAGGACGCTGGGCAGCTCACAGAATTGTCACAAAGGCTGAAGAACTGTAATGGACAGTTGTCAGTCTTTTTGTTGCTCAGCATCTGAACTTCCTTACTTTGTTTGGGAGAACTTTCCTCTTTTTGAAGATTTGTGGGATTTCCCACATAGAAAGTGAACATTTCTAATACTTTCTTTCCCTCCTCCTGTGCAGTTAGGGACAGGTATGTGACTTAGGCTTGAACAGGTGGATACATGTGCCAAAATGTTAAATTGGGAACAAATGACACAAATAAACAGAGTCCAAAAAACACCACTTCTGGCACTGTAAGCAGTCATATCAAGGTCTAGTTTCCATAGACAGTGGTACCACAAGGGCAGCTCCTAGACCCCAGCCCCCCGAGTCAGGGCAGGCAGAGCAGGCTGCAGTGTGGGGGGTGCAGCAGTGGAACCTCAGTAGACCTGCTCCGGAGTGTGATTTCAGCTACTGGTAGTTTCAGCAGGGTAGCTTCTGACCTAGTTCTTCAGCCTTTGTGGCAATTCTGTGAGCTGCCCAATGTCTTATTAATAAATTTCTTTTCTGCCTAAATCAACTGGGGTTGGTTTCATTTACTGGCAGCCAAACCATCTGACTGATACAGGAATAACAGGAGCCTAGCCTCCCAGGTGAGTTGACAGCTTGATGGTTGTGGATGTTTGGTGGGGGCCTGGCAAGAAGTTCAATATTAGGAGAGCAAGAAGAATGAGATGAAAAGGATGGGAAATGACTCTAGAGAGATAGGTAGGGGTCAAGTCACAGAGCGACTGGTTACGCTGGGCTAAGAAACTTAGAATTCATCCTAAAGGTGATGGGGACCTCAGTACAGAAGTGGCATTAGCTATATTCATATTTTAGATTGATTAACTCCAGAAGGACAGGCCAGTGTAAAGTGGGCAGGGGAAGATCAGGAAAGGCCAGACAAGAGGCTATGATAATGGGGTCCAAAGAAAAGGTGAAGAAGGCTGAACCAAAGCAGTGGTTGTGGGGAGCCAGAGATGGTGATAGCCTCAAGAAATATTTAGGCAACAAAGCAGGAGTTATTTTCACATTGAGATGAAAGAAGTCCCTTTACAATTCTGGGCTCAATTTTTTAATGGTAAATTAGGAGTGACGTTCAGATGTCCTACAAGGCATGCAACAGTCTATGATTCTAATTACTGAAGATTCAGTCAGTCACACTAGCCTGAAAAAAAGGAAAACTGTAAATGGGAAAAAACTTCCTTACGGGGACAGGTCAAAACAGGTGAGGCACTTCTAGTGAGAAGAATGGGTTAAAATCAGAGACTGTGAAGTTGTGAAAGACCCAGCAGCATATGGTAAAGATAGGCTTGTTTACTGAAACTTGTATTTCTATGACTGAAAGCTTGTTATTATATAAAAGGAAGCATTGCTTTATACAACAGGTGCATTACCAGGTTATACTAACATTTGAAAATTTGGTGTACTGTAAAACACAATCTTCTTTATAAACTGATTTTTTTTTTAGCCTCTACCCAGATGTTTTCCCATTACATAGACACAAATTCATGAGTGGATTTGAGCTCTTGAACATTTACAGTGAAATGTTTCTTTCATGAGACTAAAATATTTCCTGAACAACACTAATATTTTTCTAACAAAACAAGTATCTGGAGGGTTGGGCATCAAAACATAGGATAGTATGCCCCTTTTAAGTATGTATGTAGCTAAAACTGAACAATAGAGGCAACCAACACTAGAAGCATGAAAAATGGACATCTTCATAGAATCTCACAGTTTCAGCATGCCAATGATAAACACACACTTCCACCTCAAGTAAAATTTGCCTTTGCAATGCAGGAGTTATATTTCAACCGTAATGCAAAAAACTTGAGTTTTTTGTGATTATGGCTTTGTTTGAAAATTTTAAGTGATGGGGGAGTCCTTTTAAAACTATTTCTTAGAAGACCCGAGAATGAAAATATGCCTTGCATTATTTTTCACAGTTAATGAGCATGTTTATATTCCCCCAATGCCCAATGTAATCAAGGAAATAAGATGACATGTCTTAGTCTCTTATGTTATCAAACTCTTGATAACCTCACCAAGCAGGGCTGCTGAGTTTCTGAAGAAAGACTTGGGACCCAATTTCAGTTTCTCTGACGAAGCATCTCCAATGAGGAGCCTAACTCAGCTACTCAGCTCTTGTGGGGAACTGATGATGACCTCATCCCAGCTGCTTCTCCCCCAGCCACAGGCAGAAGATGACTTTAGGGGGACTTACTCCTAAAAGTTCCTTCATTGTAATGATGATTTGGCCCACTGAAAAGTATAGATCAAAATAATACTTCTAGGGCCAGCCGAGTGGCGCATTGGTTAAGAGCTGGTTTTGGGATGCCAGCGGCCCCGGTTCGGATCCCACATATGAGGGCCAGTGACACTGCCCTCTACAGCTAACAACAGCTCCACCTGGAGCTGGGCTGTGCGAGCCCCGGTGCCGGTGTAGGCTGCAGCCCCTGCTGCAGTGGGCTGCCATAGGCTACAGTGAGTGGCCAGCAGCCAGCGTGAGCGGCTGGCAGCCAGCGTGAGCTGCTAATAGCTGCGGTGAGCGACCATCCAGAGGCCGGCGACTGATCTGCCTCATCCGGGAAGAGCGCAATGACGATACCAACACGGGCCAGTGAAGCAACATCCTCCGCAACTAGACTGAAGAACAAAAGGAGAGCAACTTGTCTGTTCCCCTTCCCCCATTCTCCAATTCTGTTCCCCGCCCCCAATTCCCCAATAAAATCTTTTAAAAAAATAAATAAATAATACTTTTAATTATTGTCCATTTTGGTTTTTCTGTCTTTCAAACTGAGGAGTACCTGCCAAGTTTCTGGTAGACAGTGTATATAATAAAATACCCTCCATACTCTGAGCACACATATACACTCACTGCTGTGCCCCTCCCCCCACCACACACACACACACAAACACACACCCCTCCAAATTAGGGCACAGTAGAAAACTCAAATTATGTCTTGAAATGGCAGGGAAGAATGTTTGTCTCTCTTATTCAGCTTGAAGTACCTCTTGGAGGATTTTCTCATTTTGCCTTTTGAGTCCTTTTTGAAAATCTCCTTGACTTGGTGAAGAAGAAATTCATGTATAAAAAAAAAATCTGTTTTAAAGCAACTATGCACTCTTTCCCAAGCAAAGCTGAATTTTTAATAGCTAAAAACATTACCATCACCCTCTTGCCCACTCCAAACAAAACGTTGTTTATTTTTTAAACCTGTGTTCCTGAACTTTCCAGGTTTGTTCACCTAATCCACAACAAGTTCTAAGGTGCCCCAGAGTGGGAGAGGTTGCAGTCCACCCTTCCTGCTATAGTTCTTTTTCTCTACATTTCTAATAGTTTCCCTGAAATCCTGAACTGCAATAAAGTTTGCTAAGCAGACAAATGCTAATACTCAGACCATTTCATCCAAGAAGAAGCAAGTTGGCCACAGCTGCAGGTGTGATAAGCGATCCACACATATACTGTCTGTGGGGCAACCCTGAGCATATGGGTCTCCAGCAAAAAATACTGGAAGACAATTTCCTGCTGTTAACTAACTCACCTTTCCCATGAATAATCAATTATTTAGAGAAAGGGAAAACTACTTTAAAACACTTTTTTAGACATCAGTGTACTTAGTATAATTTTCTTGCCTCATCTTTCTTTTCTCAAAGAAATATGCCCTCGCTGGCTGACAGGGACAAATTTCTCCCCACTCCCCTATCCTAAATTCACCTCACCATTTACTTCCCCATCTCCCTGCAGCCTTCAGATTGGATTCCTAAATAAATATTGCAGCTGCCTCCGTTGTCTTTATCTCAAACCAGAAAATGAACACAATTTCAAAAACCTGTTTTCTCAACTCTCAGTGTCTGAGACAGGAAGGGGTGGGGAGAGAGGATGGGCGGCCTGTTTGTACCCACTGGCACTGCCTCTTCCTCACCAGCGAAGCTTTCCATGGAAATTCTGGCTGCATTAGCCTTGGCTAGGCTTGGGACTATTTTTGGAAGCCTAAAAACCTCAGGGGAGTGACTTTTACTTTTATTCATGTACAGGGTCCTTACTTTTATTTATTAAAGAAACAAAAACATGTCTCCTGCTTAACTTCAACCAGCTTTCATGTCAAGTAAAACAAAACTTGTTGGCTGGTCCAATCGGCCATTGGCCAGGGTGGAGGGGAGCCCCTTCCACAGCGCTTCTGAAGCATATGTGACCTGGGTATTAATCACCCCTCAGAGAAAGGGAGGAGTCATGGACTTTTGAGACTCTTGTACCAAAGGAACAACTTTGGGAGAGTGTTTAAGTCCAGCTGGGAGAAAAAAAAGGTATCTGGAAGAAATTCCAGCAAATTTAAAGTGTTACTTTTCAAAAACATTTCAGGTGCGAAAGAAAAGAGGTAGAAAGCTCAGCACTCCCTCCACTCCTAACACTGTGACACTAACATCCCAGAACCTAGAAAAATCAGCAGAGAAGATCATGGGGTGAGAATCACTCCCACAGATTTAGCTTCACCCCCCAGAGTCTAAGTGTTCATTTTAACAAGTTGTGAAGGGCAAGCAGCCAACCCCTCAGCCTCCACAAGACAAATTAATTCAAGGTTTTCTCCTTGAGCCTGAAGCCAGGATGCCTGCAACAATAGCAGCTGGAGAGGTGCTATTGTTTTATCTCAGTAGAGATTTGAATCTCCCTTACTCAGGACAAAGAGGCCCACCAGGCATCTACAAATAGCAAGAAATGCAAGTAAAGTGGAAGATAAAACTGCCAGGGAACTTGCTTGGTAGGTCATTCCTGTGCCTTAATGCCAAGGCTATTGCCTCAGCTCTCTCTTCTTTTCCTTCTACACCCTCTTCATCACCCCCAGTTATGATTCTAGCTAGGATTCGCATTATATCCCAACATGTTGACAATGGATACAAATACCTATGCCATCATGGGCAAATCACTTTTAGCTTCCCTGAACCTCAGATTCATCCTGTTAAATGGGCATATGACAGAGACGGCCAGTTGTTCACCATAAATCTATTTCATCTTCTTCCTGAACACACAGCTAGTGTATGTGTCCTGGTTTCCTTTGTGGTTAGATGTGGTCATGTGACTGTCATTCTGTTGAATATGAGCAGAAGTGGTGTGTGCCACTTGCAGGCCAAGAAGTTGGTGTATCCCCTTTTTCTCTTTCCATGAATGGCATGTGGTTAATGAATAGGACCTAGATATCCACATTTTGAAAATGGCAAAGCCAGGAAATATATCCCAGAATCACCCTATGAAAGAAAGCTGTCCTTTAAGCAAAATATCTTCCATGGACTGTTTCATAAGCAAGGAATAAACATTGATTGGGTTGAGACACTAAAAGTTCGAGGTCCTGTTTGTTACTGCAGCCTACCCTACCCTGGTTAATACAGAATGGTAATAATACCTGCCCTGCCTACCTCAAAGGACAATGGGAAGAATCAAATGAGATATTTCGTGTGAAAACACTTTGAAAATATGTCACATCCTCTAATTCTAGAGCAGAAATAATACCATCTGTAGATGGGGAAGCACCCATAAATTAACAGTATTTAGTGAGTCCAGGCATCATATTATTTAAATGCTTTATGAGGATTATTTCATTTAATCCACATAACAACATTATAAAACAGATGCATACTCTTATTATCTCCATTCGCTAGACAAGGAAACTAAGGCTTACAAAAGTGAATAACTCACCCCATGTACAACCCAGGTTGAAACCAAAAAGTCTGACATTAAAATCAATATTCTGAACCATGAACCTAGGGGGTGGAAAAGGTATCTTCAAATAAGTGAATCATTGATACTTTTAATTAAATAAATAAAACTTTAAAAGCACTTTGCTTCAATTACCTGTTTCAAAAGAAAGGCTATATTTAGCATCATGGCGACCGAGTTTTTCCACTTTATTTTCCATGTATACACCAAGCTCCCATCTATGGCAGCTAGTGCTCTTTTAAACAAATGGTACAGACCACCACTTAGATTACTTTCATAAACTTGAATGCCGGATTTGACGTTTACTAGCATTTTTAATCTAAGTCCAATACATTTTTTTATTCCCTCTAGAATCTCTTTTGTCCTCTTAAATGCATTTAATATAAGCTAAGAGACAAAGAAATACGTTTAATGGGTGAAAAGGGGCAAGGGTGCCTCCCAGGTATTAACTCATTTAAGAAATCTTAAAGCAATGTTACCTCATGCTTCCACCATTAGACAGAATCCCAAGTACAATTACTGAAGCCTCGTAATGAGACCACCAAACATAAGCAGACCATTATAAAAATTTAAAAGCTATTAAGTACTATGGGGTTTTACAGTCGGTCAGCTCAGAGTTATTTAGCATATGTTTTTTCCATCCTTGCAATGCATGGGGAAAATTCACAGTGTTCAACATCTCTCAAAACCACATTTCCACCTGTGTGTGGGGCAGTGGAATTAATAAGCATATATATAGAATAACCTCACAAATTTGGATCCCTCTCACCTGGAATGCATGATATTTCAGTTAAGCATATGTGGGCCTAGCCAGACAAAAAGGCTGGCAGGGCTCGAGGTCACTGAACAAAGCTGGTGTGAAATAAGGGCTGGCAGGGTCAAGGCGGGTAAGAAATTGGGCTGTGTGGCTCAGAGACTATTACACATACATGTTTTAATGATCAAGTGAGAATTGTATCTATAAAGTCACTAATTGCGTGCTGACATTGAATTTACCCTTTGGTATTCATGAGGATTTGGGAAATAAATTTAAACACTTAAGTGAAATTGCAAGGGGAATGTTTACCCTGCTTGCTGATTAAGGCAAATAAAGCATTTTCTTGCACTTTTCAGGAATACATTCACAAAAGCTATTGGCATAGTTAACTATTCACTAAGGGATATCAACAACTCAAGCTTTATAGTTTTCCTGACATAAAATAATGAAATAGCAGTCTGTGAGATACAGTTCAAATCTGAAACTTCCAATAATTCTAATAACCTTCCAACAATTCCTAATCATTTGCACATACAAGCAACCTGTTGTTAAGTCTGCTAGTTTCAGTTCCTATGAAGACAGAAAAGAGATAGATCCAAGTTCCAACTTGACTGTGGACTTACCAAGGTAAAGCCATGCTCACTGTGCTTGTTTCTGATGTTTACTACTACTACCAATAATAATAATAATAATATCAAACTAGACTTTTAAACCACACTAGACTAACCATCCTAGGGCTCAGCCTCCTCCATTTCATCCTAGGTGTCTGCTTCCTCCAGCCTCCTCCGACCTCTTCTAAGATAATGAACTTAAGGCAATCTTGTTACCTTTTGGGTCGGTTTCCATTTTGATGATGTTAGAAAACATAAAAAGTGTAAATATTCCTAACCAGACAAATAAGCATGCTCCACCACTTCCATGAGGACACCAAAATATATCGTTCTTTCCTAAGGAAAATAAAACAGCATGGTGTCACAAATGCATTCTTATAACAGGGTTATCCACCAGGCAGAAAAAAAGGTAAAAGAAACTCAAACTCCATTTAACTGTTTATTAATCTTCTTTTTCCTTCATAAGAGGAAGAAAGTCACTATCTTATGCTTCCAGGGCTGTCCCAGGACTTTTGCATGTTTCTCTGTCTCGTCTAATCCAGCCACTTTCTAGCTATTGATCAGAGGGAAAACATAAATAACCTAAATTGTACTACCAAAAATAAGTACTTTTATTCTCATTATTCTCTTTATTAAGCATTTGAAAAATATAGACAACTATAAAGAAAAAAATTAAAATGAGCCCAGAGATAACATTTTAGTATCTATCCTTTTACACATTTTTTTATATACATAGATATACATATATAATTTTAAAAATTTTACTAAGATAGTAAGACTCTATCCATACCACTTTACAATCTGCTTTTTTTCCTACTTAAAGAACATATGGTGGTTACATTTTCTGATTAGTAAATAAAGATCAACATTATCATGGTGAATATACACCGTAATTTATTTAAACAATCCTCAGTTGATTTATATTTAGATATTTTCAGTTTTTCTCCGTTATAAATAATGCTGTGATAAACAGTTTTGTGTATGCCAGAGTATAATTGCTTTATCAAGAGTAAACATTTTCTAAGGATTTCAATATTTATTGTCGAACTCCAGAATGTCCTGGATATCTGAGTTTACCATCCTAATGGCAAAGTAAGCAAATCCCTACCACCTACCTTCCTTGACAACTTTTAGTATTAACAGACTTTTGACTCTCTGTCATTCCAATCGCTGGTCAATTTCTAATAAAGCAAGACAAGTACTTTTGGCCATTTATATTTCTTCCTTCATGATTTACCTATTTACCTCACACATTTTTTTTTTATTAAAGATTTTATTGGGGAATTGGGGGTGGGGAACAGCGTTGGGGAATCAAGGAAAGGGAACAGACAAGTTGCTGTCTTTTTTTGTTGTTCTTCAGTCTAGCTGCGGAGGACGTTGCTTCACTGGCCCATGTTGGTATCGTCATTGTGCTCTTCCCGGATGAGGCAGATCGGTCACTGGCCTCTGGATGGTTGCTCATCACGGCTATTGGAAGCTCACGCTGGCTGCCGGCCGCTCACTGTAGCCTATGGCAGCCCACTGCAGCAGGGGCTGCAGCCTACACCATCGCCGGGGCTCGCACAGCCCAGCTCCAGGTGGAGCTGTTGTTAATGGTAGAGGGCAGTGTCACTGGCCCTCATATGTAGGATCCGAACCGGGGCCGCTGGCATTCCAAAACCAGCTCTTAACCAATGCGCCACTCAGCCGGCCTTACCTCCCACATTTTTTCTAATTATATGCTCTACTTTTTCTGAATAATTTTCTTAACCTTGGCCTGAGGGCCTAGAACCCTGAACTGCTCTGATTTTGCTCCAAAGTTGTCCTTGTCTTCTCGTCCAGATTGTCTCAAACTGAAATATCTATTGTCATCTCTTTCCTAAATCAGTACCCCTCTCTACTAGCAAATGGCTTTTCTATGTTAGTTTTGGACATCTTAAAGGAACCATGTTATGTTTCTATCTAGCTTGATTAAAAGGGTGAGAGGGGTACAAATTAGAATGTTGTAGGTAATATAGTAAATGGCCCTGATAGAGCCTAAGCCATATTTTTCTGCTGAGACTCACACGTGAGCACTGGGGTGAAATTTGAACATTCTAAACAAAATTTTTCTTTGAGCCCCAGGACCTACTCCACACTCACCCATTCATTGTCCCTGGTAGAATTATAGTAGAAATGCAAAGAGAACTGTTTTAATATTCGATTTCTAACCTACATAGATGTTAACAAATTATAACAGAAACAAGAATGTGGAAAAACAATTTTATTAGGGAATTGGGGAAGGGAACATTGTGTTTTTCCAGGACACATCAGCTCCAAGTCAAGTTGTCCTTCAATCTTAGTTGTGCAGGGCGCAGCTCAGCTCCAAGTCCAGTTGCCGCCTTCAATATATTTGCGGGGCTGCGGGGAGGGCAGGGACAGGGGTGTGTGGCACAGCCCACCATCCCATGTGTAAAATGAACCCAGCAACTTTGTTATTAAGAGCACACGCTCTCACCAGCTAAGCCATTTTGCCGCCCACTGGCAGCTGAGCAGCAGCTCAGCTCAGGCATAACTCACTGGCCCATGTGGGAATCAAACTGGTAACACTGTTGCTCAGAGCTCACGCTCTAAGCAACTGAGCCACCCATCTGGCCCCAGAACCAGGCTTTTTGAGAGAGAAAAAAAAAAGGTTTTGGGGACTCAAACACTAAACTCGGAAATAGGCAAAGCTTAGAGTTTAAGTCTATAAGCCTTTGGTTTTAATCTGTGAGAGATGTACCACAACCTCAAGCATGATGGGGTGGGAAGTGGGGTTGAATTGGAAATATGGATGGGAGTATTATTGAATTGTCACAATGCCAATAGCACGCTCATTGTGCTCAAATTAATGAATTGGGGAAAGAAAATAGATGAAGAGTCAGAGAGTGTGCATAGAGACCAGAGAAGAGATGCCCAGCCTGGGAAGAGGAAGTTTGACCTGGACAGACCTCTGTGAATCTATGTTGAGGTCTGTCCACTGCAGCAGGGGCTGCAGCCTACACCATCACCGGGGCTCACAGCCCAGCTCCAGGTGGAGGTGTTGTTAGCTGTAGAGGGCAGTGTCACTGGCCCTCATATGTAGGAGCCGAACCGGGGCCGCTGATATACCAAAACCAACTCTTAACCAATGTGCCACTCGGCCGGCCCCTGTCAATGGTTTTTAGAGTGAATAAATGGATGAATGGGGTACAGCCAATGTCTCTAGCTTGGATTTATCTGAATTACAAGAAGGTTAGGAGATGTTAGTCAAGAACATCCATCTGTGTTTACTCTGAACTCTCAATAAGAAATTGAGACAAAGAACTGTTCTAGTACCCTTAAAGCACAGAGTAATAGAGGAAAGGACAAGCCGTGCTTTCTACTTCTCCTCTGAACACAGTGTGACTCTGGCATATGGGGGGCTCCAGGGAGCACAGAGCACCTTGGGGCTCTGGGGAAACAGCAGCACCTAGATAACGGTGGACTTGCAGATGGTGACCATGCCTGTACTCACCTTAGAAAGCCACTTAACGAGGGCATCACTGGGAGGTGACTTGAAGATGCTTTGTAAAAAAAAAAAAAAGCTGGGTCTTGAGATGATCCTTTTACTTTATTTTATCTTGTTTTGTTTCGTTCTATTACTTAGGTATTTACTAAACACCTAGTTAGCTCCAGGCAGCTAAGTGTGAACCTCAGAAAACTGGGAAGATTCTGGATGAACAGAGGTTCAAATGGAGAGAACAGAGTAAACAAAGATATGAAAGCAAGAAAAACAATAACTTAATTGAAAAGAGGCTTATAATTTACAAAGTAATTTTACATACATCATCTTATTTAGAAGGGAGACAATAGTGAGCAGATAAACAGGCAGGTCTAGAGTTAGTACTCTAGAACCCATAAGTCCCAACTGGGGGATGGATGGGTAAAGGCAATGAATAGAAAATAGGGAGGTGATATATTCACTCTCCCAACAGCCTTTCGGATAGAAGCAGGTAGCTAGACATTACTTAAAACTTCCATACAATGGTATTTTTCTTAGACCAACTAGGCAGAGGCTAGAACTTGGACAACAAGTTTCCAAGACTATTTCCTTAAAGTGCATATATTCCACACCACAGCACATTTTTAAATAACAAACTTGGGTGAGGTTTTCAAACATAAAAATTTTAAGTGGTTTCATGACTGTTGCAAACACTGGTCTGACTCAATGAATTTATTCTTCAGAAGGCCCTGGGCAGTTAGAATTCCAGGTTGTTATTTACAAAACCAAGAGTTTATTCCCTTCTTGTTTCTTACAGAGTTCTCATTGCCATGTGCCCATGGAGAAAAAGCTGAATGCTGGATTCACAATTGACTATACTAAACATTTTGAAATCAATGGTAATCTGTGTTGTAATTCCCACCCCAAATTTCAGAAGGTGGTAAGGTCTGACACCTTTCCCCATCCAGAGGCAGATAACATGGAAAATAATGCCTCGTTTCCTTTTCCCCTCTTAGTACATCCCCGAACCTATGCCCCAAACTTTTTGGCTAACACACCTCTTGAACTAATGTGTGAAGAGTTTCCCAAGATCAACACTGACATCTTTCATCAAAGCCTTAATTCAAGGCTGAGTGGTATTTTTAAGGTAACAGAACCAGCTGTGCACACAACATGTTTGCCTGAGACACCTCTACAAGATCCAGGCTTCTTAATACAATCATTCAAGCATGAATGAGCCCAGTA
Source organism: Aselliscus stoliczkanus (assembly GCA_033961575.1). NCBI lineage: Eukaryota > Metazoa > Chordata > Mammalia > Chiroptera > Hipposideridae > Aselliscus > Aselliscus stoliczkanus. The sequence goes on from CM066731.1 coordinate 36,583,838, forward strand.
CTCCCTGGAATCTCTGACCAGATAAAGGCAGGCAGGCAGCACCACCCCTGTGAGTTTTGCATTCCATGTTGAGTCCAGCTGCCTTGATCCCCTGGGAATTTCTTTCTCTGTAATTCCAAGTATTTCGACCAAGCTGCTCAGTCCTCAGCAAGCTGACAGTTCAATTAATATTGTCATACCTAGATAAATGGGAGTATAAAACATCCATGTGTAGTTACAATATGGTCTATTTTTAGGAGCCACCCAAACTAGGACAGGGTGCTGGAGGTCACTGAAGCCTTTGGATTTACAAATTCCTGGTCAGAGAAAGGTCTCTCCTGCTTTCAAGTGCCCTCTCTTCTCTGGTCATTCTAGCAGATGATCAATTACCAGTGTCATGGGTCAGAAAGACCAGTTATCTGCTGCATCACCCCCAGAATTTCATCCCTGATGAGGTAACTTCCCAAATGTTTTGGAACAACCAACTCTAACAAAACTTCTTTTCTCTGGAGACTGGGAAATGAGGATAGCCAGATGGCCCTTTGCTTCTATCACCATTGCCCTGCTTGTCTAAAAAGAGGCTCTTCTGTGTCAGAGCCAAAGTGAATAAGATCTGACTATTGGGAGAGAATTCTCACATGTTTTAATCCTATTTTGTTTGTTTTAATCTTATTTTGTAAGGTTGGTTGAGAAGTTTCAGGATACACCTTATATTTAGTTTGTGGGTCTATGGATTTAGAATGGGCAATAAAAGTTTGCAGAAAGGTATTTATACTGTGACATTTCATAGGGCAACACTTAATTCTGCAAAAGTATCACAAGATGGGATTTTCTTCATCTTCACACCCCCTTTCTAGGACAGGATGCAAAACCATCTCCTTGCAGAGAACCTGACCACAAAATATAACAGAAGGGAGCATTTGAAATGCTAGGAAAAGAGGCCACGACACTTAACAAAATAACATTTAGAGTTATGTTCCCAGAATATTTGGGAACAGTCACTTCTCTTCATAACCTCCCCTCTCTATGCTGGACCTAAAGCATACATGACACCACCACCTCCACCAGCACCCAGATCCATTGAGAGGAACAAACAAAAGCTGGGAAAAGGATGAAGAGGAAACCTTGGGAAATGCAGACAGGATCATGAGGGTGAAGAAGAAGGGAGGGGATGACCAGAGAAAAGAGACTTCCTAGGCCCATACTGATGGCTAGAATAATCTTAGAAGAGAACTGGTTTTCACCATCTTCTAAACTCCAAATGTGGTTGATCTTCCACCAGTAAGACTTTGATCCTCCAAAAGTAAGACCTCTAATACTAAAAATAGTAAACGAATGACTGCACATTCCTCTCTTCCAAAAGCCAAGGGCATGACTAAGAGGTTCCTTGTGGCTGAAAGTTATAGAGAAGTCCCATTACACTAAGGTCTGTTGTTCACAGAATTATACATTAAAAAATAAGAAGAAGGTTCTTAATCAAGATAGCTTCATAACTTCATGATTTGGCTTCCCTTCTCTTCCAAATAATAAATGAAAACAGAGAGAAGAAACTATAAGACAATATCTAGGCTCAAAATATCTATTACATAAAAATCTAAAGTCAGAGTTAAAGCTGTGGGTGTGCTGGTTCTAGAGTCAGAGAGTAGTGGTGGCCAGGAGCTGCCAGAAGTCAGTATAATAAGAACGAAGGGTGCTCCATTTGCAAGTAGTAATGGAGCTAGGGTCTCTGTATGAAGTCATGGAGATGAGGTTTTCTTGATTATGAGCTAATATAAAGGGTATATCTTCATAAGAAGCTGTGATCTGAGGGAAATGGGAGCAAAGAGACAAAGTTTCATAACAAGGAACTAAGTTTATCATCAAAGCTCAACTTTAAGGTCTGGTAGCCTAGATATAAAGGTAAAAATGGAACCAAAACAAACAAACAAACAAACAACAACAACAAAACACACCAAAAAACTGGACATTGAGGAAGAGAAACAAAAACAACAACAACAAAAGCTTTCATTTAAAATAAATCTTCAACCCAAAGTTCTAATACACAAGAAAGTTAGCTGACAAACTTGAACGTAAATTTACTTGACGTAGGCCGGCCAAGTGGTGTGTTGGTTAAGAGTTGGCTTGGAATGCCAGCTCTGAGCAGCAGAGCCCCAGTTCGGGTCCCACATGAGGGCCCACATGAGGGCCAATGACGGCTGCGCCCTCTACTGCTAAGATGATGAACAACAGCTTGATCTGGAGCTGGGCTGCCTTGAGTCGCAACAGCTGCAGTGGGGCTGGCTGGCAGCGTGCGCTTTCGAGAGCTGCCGTGAACTGCCCTGAGAGGCCATTCAATGGCCGGTGAGAGACTGCCTCACCTGGGAAGAGCGCAATGATAATACCAACATGGGCCAGTGAAGCGACACCCTCCACAATTAGACTGAAGAACAAAAAAAACAGCAACTTGTCTGTTCCCCTTCCCCGATTCCCCAATGCTGTTCCCCCAATTGCCCAATAAAATCTTAAAAAAAAAAAAATTATTCCAGATGAAACAAACTATATGGAAGAATTACACACAAACAAAAAAATAAATAAAATAAGTGTGCTTAAGCTTAAGATGGTCAGACAAATAAATGAAAGATGCCATTAAAACTAAATAAAAATTTTATAAAACAAAACACACAAAAATGAAAAAAAATAAATGATATGCATGATTTTAAAAACTTACTTGAAATCTTAGAAATGATAAATATAATTAGTCATTGATATTTTTAGATTCAAAATATGTGATGAAAACTAGAAACAAAGAGATAATTAATGAAATGAAAAATAAGGCAGATCACGCAGGACGAGAAGAACCTTCTTGTAAGTGGGTAATCTAAGAGCCTGAGGAGTCAGAAATCCAGCAGAGTGAGGCTACCTGGGGTAGAACTTATGTATGCATGTATGTATGTATGTTATGTATGTATGTAATGTATGTGTGTGAGTGTGTGTACATCTATATCTATCTATTGTTTATGTGTAGGTATATACATACATATATTTCCCAGCTCTGTCCACTGAGAGGACTTTGGGGTATGAGGGTACCTAGTGCCAGATCTTGGCCTCTAAATACTATTCTCACTGAAAAATCAGGAAAAATCGCTGATTCCAAGACTGGAATAGGGAAAGTGGAAAATGAGTTTAGAACATCTTATTGTACCAAGTAAGGATATGCCTAAAGAGTGATGGGACATGTCAGAAAAACAGAGAAGCTAGCTTGAATGGTTCCTGCTCATCCTGGTGATGTTAGGCAGAATGTGGCAAAACAGTCTCCAAACCCATGGAAGAACAGAATGTCAGATGGCTCTCCTGAGAAATCACATATTTGACATAACTGGCTTTTTTGGTTTTTTTTTTTATGCCCTCTGAAGTGCCCAGTGATGAAAAGCAACATTGTGAAAAATCAATTGATTGCAGAACATCCCTCCTACAGTCTTCCTGTGAACACCAGAGTTTGAAACTTTTTTTTTTTTTTTTGAGGGCAGTGTCACTGGCCCTCATATGTGGGACCGAACCGGGGCCGCTGGCTTCCTAGGCCAGCGCTTAACCACCGTGCAACTCGGCCGGCCCGCCAGAGTTTGAAACTTTAACATCCCAGATATAGACAATAACTTTAATTATGATCTTTGTGATTGGGCCAGCTCTGAAATGGCCTGCTTTTTAGGAGGTCTATGACTAATGTTTTCATTTCACAGAATAATAGAAATTAGAAATGGAAAAGATTTATTAAGTCATCTTGCACTTGCCCCCTGCCAGGCAGACATTTTTCCCCAAGGTCTGTAGGCTCCGACTACATCCAGGCGTACTTGCAATGAGGCTGCAGTCCTCCGCTTTCGGCAATGACGCCACATTCTGACAGTCCTTCCACTCAGAAAGATTTCCTCCTGGGATTCAACCCCACTAATCCATTTGTTATTTTTTCTTTTTTTTTTTCATCCCATTTTGCATGCAGTTAATGGATAGTTTCTTTATCAATCCCTATAAAATGGGAAAATTGCCTTTTAGCTCTATAACCCTCAAATGATGCTGAACCTAAAATGCTGAGTAAGGATTAGGTTTTAGTTAAACTCTAGAGGCATTTCTTTTTTTTTTTTTAGCTGAGCCATCCTGCCACCTGTTGGCAGCTCAACGGCAACTCAACTCAGGCTGGCATTGAACCGCCATTGCTCAGAGCTCAGCTCACACTCTTGAGCGAGCTCTTAACCAACTGAGCCATTCAGCCGGCCCTAGAGGCATTTCTAATAAACTCAATGCCAATAGTGAAAATAAACAGAAGCAGGAGGGAAAAAACAGTGAGTTACAAGGATCCTAGAATATGTAGAATTTTATGTGATTCAGAAAAATATCCGTTTTGTGAGGCAATGGTAGAGTTTCCATCAGATTATCAAAAAGTGACTCCAAAAGTTTAAGAATTGCTACCAAGAGTAAGGTGACAGAGGAGAAATGGGTGAGCTCTTGAACTGGGAGTAGATCAGGTATATGTACTTGAATCTGCTGCCAACTATCTGTGGTTTGAATAAGTCTCGTAACTGGACTTTGGTTTCTATCTCTGAAAAAGGAAAGCAGGGAGGAAAAAATGGCAAGGGAGAAAGGGGAAGTTGAATTAGATTATTTCTAAGATCTCTTTCAACTCATAGATTCCTATTTCATGATGAACATCACCAATCCTTATATTCTAGTTCTGAAAGCTTCACCTATGGGCTGACGGCAGTCAGTTCATTCTAGCTCCTGCCACTTTTCCAGATGAGGATCTCTGGCTCAGACTTGCTATGTGTAAGTAACATCATAGATTCTAATAAAGATAAGCATGAGCTCCTTCCCCAGCCACATCCAGCACGATAGCACCCCAGCTTGTGAACAAAGTTCCTTGAGTCACTACTCAGTCTCAATGTCCTTGGTCTTCTAAATTGCTCCAAAATGGAAGTCTCAGCGTTTTACATGGAGATTGCTGTGAAAATGGCTATTAAATTTTTCTCCTGTTTCTTAATTTATTCCACAACTATGTATTGAGCAACTACTATATGCCAGGCACCATGTTAAATTCTGGAAAACCACTGTAAACAAGACCAGTCCCCATCTCCAAGAGGCTGAGTATCCTAACAGCACAAAAAGCCCTCTCTATGGAGCTGTGCGTGGTTCCAGGATAACTACTGGCTTGATTGAACGAAGAGGAGAGAGAAGGACTTAGAGTTGGCATTGAATTAAGAAGAGACAGAGCCTGGGAGAGTATCACACGCCTACCTTTCCAGGGAAGGGTGATGCTGGCATCCTCCCAGAAGTGAAAATGAAAACCCTGCCCAAGTTGCACTATGTCCCTGGTTTTGGTCTGGAAAGATGCTAAGGTTTTGTGTTTTTATTTGAATTTTTCTTCTACTAAAAAGAAACTGACTACCGTACTAGATTAGCACATAACTATTGCTCTCCCAAAGAGCAGTATTCCATCCAACATTGAGCCAGCTGACTTCATTAGACCACACCTAGTAACACTAATCCTGGTGTTATGTTTCCCTCGAGAGAAGAGCAGACAGCATCTGTCTCTTTCCCTAAATGGCTAATATTTCTTGCCTGTTCTTTTCCTTTCAAGTTAGCATCTTGTTCTGGTGAAAAAGCATTTCTTTTATTTAAGACAAAACCTGTCAAATATAAAGCATTCTCTCATGACAATACCAAAATACATGGAATTCTATACTAAAATTGTTTACCATTTCTTTCTGGTATACTTGCCTAGACCAAAATTGAAAATCTACAAAATAAAAGGAGGCTCATGGCAATGAATGAAGTGGTCACTGAACAATTCAGAACTGAGACTCAGTACCACCATCTCCCTCAGAACTCCTGGAAGCTATTCCGCTCCCACCAGAGACTCAGTGAAAAGACTTCGCCTCACTTAAGAACACGTTTAGCCCACACTGTCACAGCCACCTTCTCCTCACCACCCATGGCTGGAAAGTAGCAGTGATACCCTATGTGAAAGCCAGAATGGAATAAAAATCACAATAAAGTAATAAGGATAGAGCAAATTGTACTCATTCACTATAAATGCATAAAATAATGATTGATCACTTGAGGTGAAGAGGGAGACCCCAAGGGGCACACTCATTTAACAAAGGTGTCACTAAATCACCTTATAAATGGAGAGAGACCTTTGTTTTTCTGTTCTATTTGAAGTTAGATGCTATGGCAGTGCTGAACTGCATGATATAAAAAAGGGAGTCTGGAGTTCCCAAAATAAAGAGGAGGTGGAATGTGGAAGAGGCCAAGGTGCTTGGGCTTATGAAGGGAAGGAGCAGAGAGAAGGAAGCCAGGGGACCCAGACTACAAAGCAAACCAGGGAGAAAGCAAATGCCTAATGAGGGGTTTTAAGTTGTTTTGAGATGAGAAATGTATGTGCCCCTGGTTTTACTCTGTGAGATCTACAAAAAGTTAACATAGCTCACTGATGTTTTTGTGCAAGTGGATTATTTGGGTTTCAAAGTGAAAACAGACTGAGCAGCCCAGACCCAGGACAAGAGGATGAAAGGCCACATGGCTTGTCTAAATCTATCATACTCCCACTGCCCCACTGTCCCAGTGAGGAGGTACACTGTCCTTTGTGAGGGTTCACCCATCCTTGGCAGGGCCTACTCTCTGAATTCAGTTCTGCCAAAAGTCTGTTACCAAGCCCTTCCTGCTGGAGGTAACTGATCAAGTCCCACCCAGGAGTAGCCACACTCAAACCACAGGGTCCATGGTTCATGGAGTCAGCAATGACGTTTACCTCCTGAAGGGGAGAATATGACCCTTGTGGTTATCAGGTCTGGATTCATGGGTGCGCAACCTATACAACTGCACAGGGCCCCACACTTAGAAAGGCCCATCCTTAGTTTAATGCTCTGCTACTTCAGTCTTTAGATTCCTAATAATTTTAGAGCAAGGCCTTCTGCATTTTCATTTTTCTCTGGGTCCTGAAAATTATGTAGCCAGTCCTGGTAATAACCACCACTCTGCCAGCAAAGCACTGACCAAGAATCCAAATAAGACTGCAATGAATAAGAGGATCAAAGCAAGGTCAATAGTTTGAGGTAAGGGCCTCTGATGTTGTTGAAAGGAACCCTGAACTTGGTTTTGAGATCTGGGTTCAAGGCCTGGCTCTGCCATTTTCAGCTGGGTTTTCTGGAAAAGTGTCATAATGTCCCTGAGCCTCAGTTACTTATTCATTGATTCCCTTAACTGGGAAAAAAAAAATCACAGAAAAAAAACATTGTAATAGAGTGTGATCTATATTTTCATAGGAAAAATCAACAATGCTAAAAGAGCACAAAGAAGGGGCGCCCAATCTTCCCTAGGGAAAGAGAGGGGGAGTTGGGAGGATCAGATGAGGGAGGGAAGTGGGCTTGAAGGAAGGTTTTCCCAATATGGGGACTTTGCTAATTGCTGAGTATTTCTATTCCAATTACGCATCCAATAACTGGGAGATAACCACAGGATGGGTTTGGGGACCCAGTGGGCCCACTGTGAGATGGTCCTGCGTTAAAAATCCAGTAATCAACTGCCTTTTGTGCCCTACTCTGATTGGTGGACCATAGTGACATTTTGGGTCTCCTGGAATTAGTGTCAGTTCAGAGCCAGTGTCCAGAAATCTCTGAAAATCTGATTATTTCCTTTTCTCCAGTGCACACCTACTCCGATAAAAGATTGTAAGTCTTCTAGGAAAGGAAAGACAGCCTGCACTGCTTTAAAATGGTTCTATTCCTACCTAGTCTGCCTGCACATCAGAGCTGTCATGAAGATCAAACAAGAGAGCCTTTGGTATTATTGGATAATTAATCAAAAAGAAGAGAATCACGGTAAGAAAGGATATTGATTATAATATAGCACTTCTTTCATGGACATGAAACCATGGCCACATTTTCTGCTTCTCTTCTATCTCCAACTGTGAACATAAATTAAATCTCTCCTAATAAGATCTTGGATTAGATGTAAGATCATCTCCAGGTTTAAATTTCTAAGATCTCAGATAAGATCCAACTAATGTCTTCATCCAAGTGAAGTGTCATGACCAAAGAGACATACAGACACAGGACTTACTTTCTTTTAACTTATGATCTTATTTTGGAAACAATGATGGCATGTACACAAACATTAAGATCTGTACAGGGCACCATTTAATTTAGGTAACTGTTTAATTTAGCTAAACTAAATTGTTTAGTACAGATTGAAAGCAGTGTCAGACTAGCCAGTTCTCCAGCAAAAGGAGGCAGCTTCCCACAGGAAGTGAGACTCAGCAAATCATGCCACTTGTCCCCTCAGTAGGACTGATAGTCCAGTGTGGCTTCATCTCTGTCAGAGGGCACAATTCGTCACCAAGATCTTCTTTGGTGTTTCTTACTTCCTTGGCTGACGCTTCATGCTGTTCCTCAGAACTGGTACACTCACCTTTCTAATGCTATAATTGTACCTCTTTTGATTAATCATCACAATATTCTTAGTCCGCAACTGTTGGAATTTGGGATGTTGGTTTTTATAATTTGAGTATAGTTCAGTAATTTTCCAGAACAACCAGGTCTCTAAAGCAGATAGGCAGTTTTTTTTTATATGACAGCTTCTCATATTTTTGGTAAAAAAACATGTTGTTTACAGATGGGTTTGTGGTGCCAAAAATCCAGGTATTACCACAGAGATTCAAAAGCAATAGACAGATTACTGGTGTTGAAGGAACTAGGACTTGGAATAGTCAAGAATTTCAGGCCATGAACCTTTTCACACCAGGAGCTATTCCCAGTTTGTACTGATAGAATAATATGCATCACGTGGTATGACTGCATGGCAGGTCTCCAGCTGGTCTGATATGCCTGAGGACAATTATTGTCAGGAAGGTCCTTCCTAGCAAAATAGCACATAAATCTTTTTCCTATTATACTTTTATGTGATATCTTCAGAAGATTTCATTTTCATCTCTCAACTGATCACTTTGCATTAACTTCACCCTAACTACCCCTACTCTTGGAATCACAGATCTAAGAAGAATGGTTACCAGACATCACAAGTATGGCAGATATATTTACTGTTCACTGAATATTCATGAACTCAGCCACATTTCCCAGCACTTCCTCCATTGGTTGAGGGCAGACCATGTGGCTAGTCCTGGCCAATGGGCTATGAATGAAAGTGATACATGATACACATAATTTCTGGACTGAAATATTGAAGAGCCATTGCATGACAATCCAACTATATCTTCCGCTTCCAAAAGCATTGCCAGGATGTCCAGCAGCCTCCATTTCTGAGACCAGGTTAGAAAGGAAAATGTCTTAGGGAACTGCGGGGCTCTTCTTGAACAAGAAATAAACTTTTATATGTTAAGCCACTGAGATTTTGCAATGTGTTCACCACTGCAGCACAGCCTAGCCTGACAAAGCAACTAGGCAGCCAGAAGCACCTATGCTCAATGGGACGCAAAGCTGGGAATAGAACATACCAGCCCTATTCTCAGATAAGGGCACTCTTAGCTTTTCTCAAGATTATTGGGGTCAGTGATGTTGGGAAAACCAGACAAACACATCAAAACATTGAAATTTGATCACTTTCTTACATCATATAAAATAATATACTCAAAATGGATTAAAGACTTAAATGTAAGACCCAAAACCATAAAATTTCTAGAACAAAGCGTAGGCAGTAAACTCTTTGACAACACTCTTAGTAGTATCCTATTGGATATGTCTCCTTGGGCAAGGGAAACAAATGAAAAAATAAAGAAAAAGTAGGGCTACATTAAACTAAAGAGTTTTTGCACAGCAGAGGGAACTATCAACAAAACAAAAAGACAGCCTGTTGAATAGCAGAAGGTATTCACCAATGATACATCAGATAAAAGGTTAATTTCCAAAATGTATAAGGAACTCATACAATTTAACACCAAAAAAAATAAACAATCCAATTAAACAATAAGCAGAGGATATGGGAAGACATTTTTCCAAACAGGACATACAGATGGCCAACAGACATATGGAAAGATGCTCAATGTCACTAATAATCAGGAAAATAAAAATTAAAACCACGAGATATCACCTCACACCTGTCAGAATAGCTATCATCAATAAATCAACAAACAACAAGTGTTGATGAGGACGTGGAGAAAAAGGAACCCTCATACACTGTTGGTGGGATTGCAAATTAGTGTGGCCACTATGTAAAACAATATGGAGGTTCCTCAAAAAATTAAAATTAGAACTACCTTATGACCCAGTGATTCCACTTCTCATTATTTATCCAAAGAAATCCAAAACACTAATTCAAAAAGATATATGCATCCTTATGTTCATTGCAGCACTGTTTACAATAGCCAAGATATGGAAGTAACATAAATGTCCATCAACAGACGACTGGGTGAAGAAGTGGTACATATATGCAATGGAATATTACTTGGCCATAAAAAAGAATGAAATCTACCATGTGCAGCAACATAGATGGGCCTAAAAGGTATTATGCTAAGTGAAGTAAGTCAGACAGAGAAGGACAAATACCATGTAATTCCACTTATATGTAGAATCTAAAAAACAAAATAAAACAAACAGAAACAAAATTACAGAGGCAGAGAACATTTTGATGGTTGCCAGATGGGAGGAAGGTTGGGGGCTTGGTTAAAAAAGGGGAAGGGATTAAGAAGTACAAATTGCCAGTCATAATAATAGTCTCTGGGCTGTAAAGTACAGCATAGGGGCATAGGGAATAAAGTCTAATATTCCAATAACTATGTACAGGTACTAGATCCAATAACTATCAGATGGGTACTAGACTTAGTGGGGTGATTACTTGGTAGGTTATATAAATGTCTATGCTGTATACCTGAAACCAATAAAATGTTGTATGCCAATTGTAATTGGAAAAAAAAAAAAAGATTATCAGGGTCAAAAGCTACCAAAAATAGTGGCCATATAACTGGAAGTAAAAGAAAAGTAGAGGGCCGGCCGTGTGGCGCAGTGGTTAAGCGCTGGCTTGGGAAGCCAGCGGCCCAGGTTCGGGTCCCACATATGAGGGCCAGTGACACTGCCCTCAAAAAAAAAAAGAAAAAGAAAAGTAGAGAAGAGGAGGGCTAAACAAAATAGGGACAGGGAATGTTGGGAAGCAATGGGAGTTTGACCTGGCCTCAAACAGCTGTTGCTCAGAGTTCAGCTCGCACTCTTGAGCGAGCTCTTAACCAACTGAGCCACTCAGCCAGCCCTTGGCCTCTCTTCTAGATATTCTGGTCATCCTGAAGATACAAGGTTGGGAAAAGTGTTATCTTGAAGTGTTTAGGAGAAGATGGGAATGGAGGCTGTATAACATAGCATGAAACCTTTGTTTCTCAGCCAAAACCCAAAATTTTATGTCAAGCCAACAGCAGGGTAAATCAGAAAGCTGAAAATCTGGACAGCCACAGACAAAATTGTAAAGTTTATTTTCAGAGCCTAGTATTGGCCATGTAGCAGACAAAATCAATATTTCTTGAATTATTTGTTTATTCCTCTGGCCACTTTCCATTTTTAGGACCCCATCCGTCAGCCACCCAGTGTCCAGTTCTTCCAAACTCTGAAGCCACTCCAGCAGCACCCCACCCCCAGCACCTTCCTTTTCCCCTACCAAGTCCTCGTACGAGTCCTAAATCCAAATTTTTTCAGACTTGGGCAAGCCAGTGTATCAATTTATATGAGCTAAGGCTACTTTGGGAGTAAAGCCTCATATTCCTAGATAATTATACTGTAAGAGGTAACACTGGTTGTGATTGAAAGATGTGACTGAATTTCAGCCCTCCATGCAAATCTAGGCAAGAAATCTCTTGGAGAAAAGAGGGCTTTTAAGGATTCTCAAATCACCCTGGGGTACATAGATGTGTCTCCTCCACTCACTTTTACCATGAGTTCAGGCATTGTGGTCACAGAGTCACCTTCTCCTTTTCTGTCAAAGCCTTAATTCCCTCCAACCTGTCCTATCACTGACACTCTTACTCTGAATTTCCCAGAGCTACTTGTGATAATATGTCTATGTCACTCTCACTGTGACTTTGGAGGGAGAGAAAGAAGCAAAGAGACACCTGGTTTTCTGCCACTGAAATTGGAAAATGGTCCTTGAGAAAAAGATGTCAAGGTCCAGTGGGACAAATTTTTCCATCAAAACATTATAAAATGATTAGAGGTTTCACATGATGCATACATCTTAGTAGGCGTTGTTGTTTTTAGAACACCAGGCCTCATGCCTGAAGTGATACATGCATATATGATGTAGGTGTTACCATGGAAAATGCAATGCATTTTTTGGTTGAACAGAAAGGTAGATAAGGGTGTAAATATTACATTTTCTGTTACTACAGAGATGCAACAATTTGGGCCCCTTCATTTTGGGAAGTTATTTTATTTTATTATTTAAGCTCACTCCCTGCTATAAATATTCTTATCAGAAAGTATCCAGGCCCTGTTGCTGCTCTAATTAGGCTTACCCAGCTAGCACTCTTGATTTGTTTTTTCAGATGCGATATCTCTGGGGGTGGGAGGTGGGGGGGGGGGTTCATCATCTGTTCTTTCTTTATTCCCAGATGTGAAATCTATATTTTCAATATTGAAAGTATATTTTAAAGTCAAGATTCTGTTGTCTACCTGGCCATAAGAAAAAACAAAAAAACCCAAAAAACTTGTCTATTCAAAACCTTGAAGGGTTTTTTTATCTATTTTTTTAAAATCTAGATATGAAGTAGATCAAATACCATTTGAACTCTTACTGAACAAGGTTTTAACTCCTAATCCTGATATACCACCACAGAAAATCAGAATGTTAACCTTTGCATAATTTTAATATCTCCATTACAGTCATTGATTTAGATGTTCTAGCATCTAAGCTAGAATCTGTGGTTTAGCCCTGCTAAACTTATGTCTACAGTGAACAAAAATCAAGATTTGAAGACTGACTTAGACTACTTACTCCAAGATATGTTGGTTTGCTTCTTACCAACTAATCAATATATTGAACAGCCATTAAAACATTTCACAAACACTTGCTATACAAGGCACTGGGAATTCAAAAATAAATTTAAGGTACAGTCCCTGCCCCCAAGGAGATCATCTTGGTAATAAAACACCAAAGTGTTGTTAGGGGGATTTTGTGTTGGGCTGAAGTCAAATTAAATTATCTCTAAGGTTTCTTCAAATCCTAAGATTCTGAACTTATTTAATTCTACACAAATTTTAAGATTAACAGTAACATCAAAAATCTAGAGTTTTTTTTCCCCTCACACATAGATAATCAACTCTCAGTTATACCAGCAGCATTCAAAATTAATTAGAAAAGTTCCTAAGATCCTTTGCAGCCATAATGTCAGAAGTTGCTACTGGCAATAAGGCAAATTAATTTGGCTTTACTTTTGTCCATTAAAGAAAGTAGTTAGGCTGTGGAGGCACAGTTAGATTACACTGTCTCTTCTCCATGCCTCTGCTAAAAATGTGATGAGAAGACAGACCCCAAGAGATTAGTCAGCCCAGAGAAAAGTAGGGGCAGGAAGGACTGCAGACTGGCAATGATAACTTCAAGAATGGATGAGTTGGCTGAATTAAACCGGTGGCAAGCCAGCTTTATCCACCGCACCCTACTTTCCTTTTTCTAGTTATTAATGTTTTATGTTCTCTCTAGTCCAGTCATTCAGACTTGGCCCTTCAAAGTCATCTTGGACCCTCTCTTCTCCCTTGTTCCCAATAACCAGACACAAAGTACTATATGTGATTGCATAGTTTTCATTCACAAGGCCTCATTCTTCCAATTTTTGACAATAGCCTGTTGTATAGTGTGTATTTGTGTGTGTTTGTGGAGGGGGGCTGGGTGTGTGTGGGGGTAATGTACACACTATGATTCAGATATTAAGTAAACATTTTTTATTTTATTATGACTTTTTTTCGCAAGTACTGTTGATGGCAGAAAAACAAACAAAATATTTAATGTAGCCCATTAAGAACATTCAAAGGTTAAACCCCATATCAGGACTGTTTCTTTCCTCTCAAGAGTTCTTTCTTCCCTTCTTCATTCCCAAGAAGGTCCCCAAGTGCAGGCATTTCTTCTAGCAGTGAAAAGGCCCCAAGACTAAGGAATACATACACAATGAAATATTATTCAGCCATGAAAAATAAGTAAATCCTGCCATTTGTGATAACATGGATAAACCATGAATGCATTATTTTAAGTGAAATAAGTCAGACAGAAAAAGATAAATACTGTATGATCTAACTTACATGTGCAATCTAAGAAAGCCAAACTCACAGGAACAGAAAGTAGAATGGCAGTTACCAGAGGTTGGGAAATGTTGGTCAAAAACTTACAAGATGAATGAGTTCTGGGGAATCTAATATACAGCATACATATGACATATAATGGTGATTATAGTTAATAATACTCTATTACATTCTTGAAAGTTTCTAAGAAAGTAAATCTTAAATGTTCTCTCCACAAAAACAAATGGTAATTATGTGAGGTGATGGAAGTGTTAGCTAATGTGGTGGTAATCATTTTGCAGTATATAAGTGTATCAAATCAGCAAGTGTACAACTTAAACTTTCACAACGTTATGTGTCAGTACTTTCTCAACAAAGCTGGGAAAAATATCTAAGCCATGGAACTGCTCTCAGATGGGATGAGGTACTAGATGAGTCACCAAGGCAAGGTCTCTTAGACAGAAAAGCAAGACATCAGCCATAAAGTAGAAAATAAGACTCAAGAACAAGACACAGACACAGGGGTGGATACAAGATTGGGACAAGTCAGGCCCAAAATAACAGTCATGTGACTAACATACAGGCCATCTGCTCAGGATAAGATGGCAGAGGTTGTCAGGGAATCCCTACATTGTAGGGAAGGGGGCTATAGAGAAAAAAAGGACATGTTGTTTTTGTTCCTGCATGTGCCACCTTAGTTCTCTCTTCTGGAACCACCCTTATCACATAGTGTGGCACATACCTAGTGCTCAGTGTTCACTCAATGAACCATGAATTGGCGTGGCAGCCTTCTAGCTGGTCTTCTTGCCTCTAGACAATTCCCCTGTTGAGATGTACCATGTACCATTTACGTGGTTATCTTCCTACAATGACACTTTCAATCTGCTACTTCCCAACTCAAGTATCTTTAATGTCTCAAACCAAGGCTAAAAACTGGAAACCTCTAAGCTGAATCCAGTCCCAGATGGCTTTTGTTTGGCTCATACTGTGTTTTTAAAAAACTTGATTTAGTTACAACATTTTAAAATAGAGATTTCATGTGTGTGTGTGTGACACACACACACACACACACACACACACCTACCTAGATTTCTGGCTTCTTTTAAAAACTCCAAAAGTCTGGCAACTCTGGGCCCATGTACCCACCTGGCAATAATCAGCTGATGCTGAGTAGCAGCTGCCTGTCCCTGGCATCTGCTCTCTACTGTCCACCATGTCCCACCAGCACCTTTGCACCTTTCTTGGCCCTTCACCCACCATGGTTCCACTGACCCTCAGCAGTTTTTAGAATTTGTTAACCTTTGACCACCAGAATGAATTCTAACCCCTAGCATTCAAGGTTCTCCTTAGTTTAGTCATGTCATAACACTCCTGCCCAATATCTAACTCTCCTTTCAAAAACTTCTCTACCTGATATCCCTTAAAAAGATCTTCTTTCCCACCTCCCTTCATTAAACAAACATTACTGACTGCTGCCACGTGCTAAAGAATGAGCAAGACCCACACAGTGCCTATCTTCTGGAGGCAGATATTCCACTGGTAAGACTGATGTTTAAATCAGAAGGTGCAATAGAGAGTGACAGTTGCTATGAGGCTGGCAGAAGAGGGAAAAGCAGGAGGGACACTAACCCTGTCTAGAAGTTTTCTGGAGGCAGTCATATCTAATACAAGGTAGGGGATGGTGGGTGAAGAGGGAGTGTCTTAGGCAAGGGCACAGCTACAGCAAGGCCTAGAGATGAGCAAAGAAGTAGAAGGACTTGGGTTTGGACACAATGGGCAATGAGAGTGGTACCTGGGGACCAAGGAGTCTGAAAGATCTGTTGGAGAAGTAGGTAGGCACAATCACACAGAGTTTATCCCGAGGGCATTTAGAAGTATCTGAAGAATTTTAGGAAAGAGAGTAGCATGCTAAGCTTTGTGGTTTAGAAAGAGCATCATGACCACTTATGGAAAATAGATTGGAAGAGACAATGAGGGAAGATGGAAAACATGTTAAAAAAAGACTATTATGGGAGGTTAGACATAAAAGGTCACCACATATTATATAATTCCATTTATATGAAATATCTGGATAAGTGAATCCATAGAGAAAGAAAGGAGATTAGTGGTTGCCAGGGGCTAGGGGAAGAAGAGACAGGGGGAGTGCCTGATTCATGGGTATGGGATTTGTTTTGGGGTGGTGAAAACATTTTGGAATCAGATAGAGGTGATGTTTGCATAACATTGTGAATGTACTAAATGCCACTCAATTGTTCACTTTAAAATAAACAATTTTATGTTTTATGAACATTTTATGTTATATGAATTTTATCTCAATTCTCAAAGGAGTCCAGGTAAGAAATGTTTGGAAGAAGAGATGTCATGACACGAGTTCCAGCCTTCATGCCTTGCACACACCGTTCCCTTCTCCCTCTGGAGTGGCCTCTCCCCTCCTTCCTACCTTCCCTGACTTACTTATTCTCTAGCCCCTCTGAGACCAACAAAGCTAGAAATCATTTCTTCTTCCTTGGAATTATAGTCATGACTCTCATCGCACACTCTCTGCCACCTCTTTATAATTTCTTTGTGTCGGTATTTCTAATTTCCTCAGCTGTAAAATAAGATTGTGAATAATGGCACCCTTTAGTGAACACAGGATGAGAAAGATAAATGCTAAGATCACTATGTGACTTTTCAACGAAAAGTAAGGAAAAGATGCAGGTTTTCTGCCACCTAAATATGAGATTGTAGCATATATATGTATAAATTTCTATTATAATCCAAAAATTATTTGGACCAAGTGAAAAAATATAGAAATATTTGAAAGTGATACACAATTTTTACATACTGCCAGAGAACATACACAGAAGCAGACACTATTGTAGTGTCTTTTTCCAGCTGGTCTGCAGTTCTAAATGTCTCTGCTTCCCACTGATAGAGGTTTACCCATAAGGAGCTGTTTCCAGTTGGTCTGTAAGTCTAAATGTCCCTGCTTCCCACTGATGAAGGTATGTCCCATAAGGAGCTGACCTTCCCTGCCCATATTTCTGAATTTTATCTAGCACCTCCATAGCTGCTCAGAAAACTGGATCCACGGAGTGGTACTCCATCCAAGTCTGAAAGTAGAGGGACGCTCAGTGCAGATGGGGTGTGAGGGAGGGTCATGCTGGCCTGGGCTCTAAGCTTAAACTCCTGCCATTCAGAGCACTACTGGGCAAGGGTTTCAGCGACAGAGCAGCACTTTCAGATAGGAGAAGACATGAGAGGTGTCAAGGTTTGTAGCCAATACAGTGACTCAGATCAAACGATATGCTCTGAACATCTGAATAGTTCAGCAATGTAACTGGCACTGATTTATTCATTCAGCATACAGTTATCAAAAATGTACCACCAACCAGGCACTGTGCTGGGAAAACAGTATATATCAACACAGTCCTTCCTGATACTTCAAGTCTAGTGAGGAATACAGACCAGTTAACAGGAAAATGTAAGTGTATAGCATTAAGATAGGGTCAGTGGATGCTTAGGACAGCACCCAGGGAAGCAAAATAGCACAGAGATTGTAAGCCTGAGTTCTTGAGTCTCACTGCCTCCTAGCTCTGAGCAACTGAATTAGTTAATTTAGTGGATTGAGTGGTGGCCCCCCAAAATATATGTCTGTCTTCTAACCCCCAGAACTTGTGAATGTGACCTTATTTGGATAAAGGACGTCTTTGTAGATGTAATTAAGGTTCTCAAGCTGGGTTCTCCTGGGTTATTCATGAGGACCCTAAATCCAATGAAAAGTGTCCTTATAGAGAAAAAAAGAAGACATAGACACACAATTTAGAAAGCAGGGGCAGAGATTGGAATGATGCAGCCAACGAATACCTGGAAGCTCTAGGAGCTTGCAGAGATAAGAAAGGATTCTCCCCTGGAGTCTTCAGAAGGGAGCACAGCCTGCCCAAACCTTAATTTTGGACTTCTAGCCTCTAGGACTGTAAAAGAATAAACTTCTGTTGTTTTAAGCCACCAAAACTGTGGTAATTTGCTATAACAGCTATAGGAAACTACTCTTAGCCTCTGAAAATGATTTTCAGTTTCTTCATCCCTAAAATATGGAGAATAATAACACACATGTCATGGGGTTGTTAAAATGAGATAATGCATAGAAATCACTTAGCATGGGAGGTGGTAAGTGTTCAATAAGGGTTAACTAATAATAGGATTATCATTACTAGTGGTAGTAGAGTAGCGTGGTATGCATAGTATACCACCATATCCACCAAGGTTTGGGGAAGGCTCTTGAGGAAGTGGCATCCAGCTGAGACATAATGGATGAGAAGGGGTTAGCTGTACAAAGGAAAATGGGAGAGGTTTTGGAGAACTGGGATGGAAAGAGGGATTTGGGGTGGAGCTTCAGAAGGAACAGCTTATCCGGAAGCCAGAAGGTAAGAGGACCAGGGAACACTTGGCAAAGTGAAAGCAGTTCTAGCAAGTGTTGGATGGCATATAGTTGGATGGCATATAGGAACAGCTTTATTTCTATGATATGCTAGTGCCAGCATCATTTCAATTAGTGTGAGAGCAACAGGAAAATTTGATTTGGTGTTATTTTATTTCTTTTTTTTTTTAAGATTTTTTTATTGGGGAATTGAGGGAGGGGAATAGCGTTGGGGGATCAGGGAAGGGGAACAGACAAGTTGCTGTTCTTTTGTTCTTCAGTCTAGTTGTGGAGGACATCGCTTCTCTGGCCCATGTTGGTATTATCATTGTGCTCTTCCAGGGTGAGGCAATCGGTTTCCAGCCATTGGATGGCCTCCACTCACGGTGGCTAACCATGCCAACTGCCAGCTGCTCACACTGGCTTCCAGCCACTCACTGTGGCTTCCAGCAGCCCACTGCAGCCCTGCCGCAGCCTATGCCATCACTGACAACTCACAGCAGCCCAGCTCCAGGTGGAGCTGTTGTTCACCATCTTAGCTGTAGCAGGCGCAGCATCACTGGCCCTCTATGTGGGATCTGAACCGGGGGACCTACTGCTCAGAGCTCATGCTCTCTCTCAAGCCAACTCTTAACCACCATACCACTCGTCCAGCCCGATTTGGTGTTATTTTATATTTAATCCCAATCTGATGTCCTATCAAATATTCACCAATAGGTGTTCTCCACCTCTATCCTGAGTTAGAGGGACAAGGGTTTTCAGAAAGCACAGTAAACTATTTTCCTTTTGACCTTGTACTACAATTTCAAACTCAGAACTATCCTAATCTCTTTTTCCTTGAACTCTTTGACTTAGGCACATATTCTTCTGACACATATCCATCAAATAAGTGCTCGATTTTTTTTTTGGGGGGGTGTCATAGAGATACTTTACATGCCAAATCATGGTGTCTTTTAGATGGTGTGCCTGTCATTCATGGATGTGTTTGCTCTCAAATCCATTCCCAACCTTTCCCTCCTCTGCTCTCTACATTCCTTAAGCTTTCTTGACCTTTGATTTCTTCATAAAGTTTTACCAACAGAAAGTGCCTCCTTAAACCTAAATTTCCTAGGGATAATATAATTATCTTGCAGAGTTGCCTATAAATATTAAATGAAAAAAAGTATGTTAAGTGTCTATGGTAACAACTATTGCTTTTTACTCATTATATACTTCCTCTTTCTTCCACTATAATAGCATTTATAGCTGAGCATTCAGAGTAAAACCTATATTTTCAACTTCACTTGCAATTAGATGTAGTCATATGCCTAAATTTTAGAATGTGAAAAAACCTGTGTGCGATTTCTGGGCTTGCTCTGTTTTATCCTTTCTCCTTTCCTTTGGCTAACATGTGATGTAACCATGAGCCACCTTGGAATGTATGGACAAGAACAACACCTTGGTGATAGCACAACAGTAAGATCAAAGAAACTGAGGACCTTGAACGACGATGCAGAGCAGGACAAATAAGCCAGACAGACTTTTACAGAGAGAGAGATAAATTAGTGTTCATTAACCCACTGCTACTTTGGGACTCAGTTACACAACTAAACCTCTATCTCATCTAATATAGCACTCAACAAAGTGTCCAGTACACAGTAGGCACTTAATTAATGATGAGGTTGTTTGCATTGCAATGAGTACCTGCAGAGACCAACTTCGCCTGCTTGAAAGCTGAAAAAATAACCCCCTGCTCAAAATAACAAAGAGTTTCTGCCTTTTGGATGCAACCCAGAACTTGCCTTTGAAGCAGTCTATCCCTTTGTTCTCAGGGCAGTAATTTGGTTGAGATCTTTTAATTATGCAGTAAGAAAGTTATCTTAGAATTAACTGGGAAACTTTTGAGAGAAACTAATTTCCCTGCAATTAGGCCAATTGTACTCAAGAAAATTGAGATAGTAAAAGAAAGTACACTTATTTGCAGGACACAAACTAATGAGGCTGGAAATTTATTGGTTAGTTACCTCTAATCTTTCACATGGCCAGTAATAGTTGGATAGCATGCCTGTAAGAAGTTGAATTCAACGGCCCTTTTATACAAAATCCAAAACTCTTGTACAACACAGCTCCCTTCTCCAAGTCAGACTCTCAGTTGTCTCCTCTCTCTGCCTCTCCACGGTATCAGTTTTATGCCAAGAAATCATCCTGTCACTTGTCCCTCTTTGCTGAGAGACTCACAAAATGTCTTTGGTAAACTCAGATGTGTTGTCTGTCATCTTCCTATCCTTTTTTCAATAATCCATATTTACCCATAATATCCAACTTCCTCTCCTTTTTACTTTACATCCTAAATTCCTTCTTGATTTCTTAAAGCACACTCACCTATCTCCAGTTACTATCATTAATGGTCGTGGCTGCTCACAATTACGATCTCTCCTTCAATGGTCATTATTTTATATTGACCTAGCACATTCATTAAATGATTAAACCAGAGATTGAATCACTAAACATAATTAGAAATCTGATAGCCCTGTTTAATTTTTTATTCTCAAAGAAACTGGCCCTTATTGAGGATCTTCTCTAGTGCAGGAATTGGGCTAACAGCTTCATAGCATAAGAAAAGGCACACAGTTACTGGCTGGTTTTTTCTGCCCAACTTTCTATTTTAATTGCTAAAAGAAGCAATATTAGAATAAAAGGAGTCTTCATGTTTACCCCAAAATTCCCATTTGTAGGGCCAGATTGGGAAGATGAATTTTATTTAATCTTTCGTCCTTTCTCCCCCCTTCACTTCCTTCTCATTTTCTTCTTTCTGTACACCTCTGCCACCACCACCACCATCACCTTCATTGTTATTTTCAGACAGAGAATTAAGTCCAGCTCTGGAGCCCCAGGCTCTACCCTTTGAGTTCTCTACTGGCACCAGGCAAGCAGGCTCTCAGGGCAGCAGCTTGTGGGGTTGTAGGGGTGGGGGGTGGGGGTCCAGTGGAACTCATAGAGCCTTAAAGCCCTTAAACCCACTCTACCCATCAGCTCTTCTACTCTGGCTGCAGGAATGCCTCTCCTCATCTTAGGTGTGGCGGCTACTCTTCTGTGGCTCCTTTGCCCTTCCAGCACTTTCTCTGCTGCTCAGTTTAGCACAATTTTCTATTTGTAAGAAAACATAAAGAAGCAAGAGGAAAAGACGCTGCATGCAGGGCACTATTCCAAATGAACCCCCTAGAACGAATCCCTGTGGAGAAAGGTGTGAGGTAAGAGGTGTGGGGAATATAAAATCCACAGGATCTCTCGACATTTTAGGTGTTTATTTGAGTAGAAGACAACATTCACAATTCTACACTCACCATGGAAGACACTTCTGCATGTCTTCCTCTCTCGAGGTCTTTTTTTTTTTTTTTCCAGGCATTAAAAGGGGTTTATTTCAAGCAGGTTTCAAGGTTTTTGACTGCAGCTTTCTTAAAGCAGAGGATTATCCCCATTGCCACCTGTCCCTTCCTGACCAACAGACTCCCTGGCAAAGTGAGAGTGGACCCCCAGGAGTCTGACAGCTCCAGAGTTCCGGGACTTTGCTCCAAGCACTAACACTTTCAAGGCCACCTTCCACTCAGGTTTATTTGTATTTGGAAAATGTGGTTGCATCAACCTACCACCTCCGCAAAAGAAAACACCTATAAAAGGAGAAACTGGCCCTGAAGAGGTTGGTGGAGGTGAGATTCAACTTGCATAGGGCATTAACGGAAGAATCATGATCAGCAGGAAGCAGCCCAGAAATAAAAATGGATTCCCACCTCCTGAGTTAAACTTGAAAGAAGATGGAAGTGGCCACAGCTGGGCTGGCACAGCTCTGACCTGGCACTGGCACCTACCTGGTTTTCTCTGAGTCTTGCTCAGGGTTGGGCTGGTCAGGAGGTGCCCCTGCACCACCATAAAACAACACAGAAACTATGTTTTTAGTTCCCATAATGTGTACTTTGAACCTGAATCCTCTTCTGGGAAAGAAAGATAAAATTAGAATATTGCATGAAACCTTAGGCATTATGGACCTGAACAATTTTTCTGTGCTTCCATTCCTGCATCTGAGGTGGGGACAGCGGAGGTGAGTGATTTTTCTAAGATCCCTGTCATGACCAACTGCTAGGCTCACAGTTCGTGCTGCAGTCTCTTCCTGCAAGTCAGGGGAACTAACCCCCGAGAGACTCTCAGACCCCCAGATCTACCTGGCACTGACTGAGGCCTCCGCAGTAGCTGTGGCATAAGCAAAGAACAGAGCACATAAGATCTTAGGTGCCTTTCAATATGATCTCTACTCAAACATCACTCATCAACACACCAAACAGTAAAGCATCAATCAGCAATATACCACAGAGTAAAGCACACAGAGTAATACAATAATTGGGTAAAACATTGTAACAAACCAGTCCCAAAGTTAATCAGAGTCCTGATGAAGCAAGGAAGGGTGGCTGGTCTGGGAGGTTGGTCCAGCAGAGGTTCTGACTTAGCAGAGCAGAGCAGAGTGGAGGGTTCTCAGAACAGAGTGACAGCGTGGTCACCTCTCAGTCAAGACCAGCTCCCTGAGCTGCAAAAGTCCTCAGTTCTTATGCAGTTCCGAGTGCCTCTCTGATATCACCTTATCAGGGCACCCAGCCAGTGACCCTGACTGTCCTATTATCTTCAGTGGCAGACCTTCAGAGTGTAGCTGGTTACACCCAATTACCAGGGCAACCGGGCAGCTCCCTGGGCGCTGTCTGCTAAGTTCTCTGTGCATGTCCAAAATGGAGTTATTCTTGCTCATTCAATACGGAGTCACTCTTGCTCACACAAAACTCATTCTAACAGCATCTACACAGTCCCACAGCAAAGAAAAAGTGGCAAAATGGGTACCAGACTATCCTGACTCCCTTCAATGCCCTGCCACCTTCTATGAGGTTACTTAGTATTGTGGCACTTCAGATATTGTCATAACTCAGGAGTGAAAGATTAACCCAAAAGAAGCAGTTCTTCCCATCAATCCACCCAGAAGAAGAGTCTATTTCTCCACCTCCAGAATCTGAGCTTGGTTGTGTCACTTCTTTCAGCCATTTGGGACAATAGCAAACATGCTGCAAGAAGAGGTTTGAAACGTGCTTATGGATTAATGCTTGTCCTCTCCTGTTGCACTCAGAACTCTGAGATTGTTGTGTAAATGTGCCCCAGCTAGCCTGCTGGAGAGGCCATGTGGAAGAGAATGAATGCACCTTGGCAATGAGTCCATCCTAGACTATTCACCCCAGGCAAACTGCCTGCTGAGTTGTAGTTGCATAAGTGAGCCCAGGCAAGACCAGACTTACCCAGCTGATAGAATAGTGAGCTAATAGTATAATTAGTTATTAATTGATTAAAATTTATTGTCTTAAGTCATTACAGTTGGGGGAGTGGTCTGTTGAACAGCATAAGCTAACTTATACACTTCAATATGTCAGGAGAGGATTTGCTTTCCATCTGAAATGCATACACACACACGCCTGCTTTGGAATGCTCACTAGAGTTCTTTCCACTATAAGCCACTTACAATGTCTTAGATTGAAATTGTTCACTGAACACTTAGACAACTGTTCAATTATCTTGGTTTATTAATCAGGGAAAGCTAAATGCTAAAATAAATACCCAAAATGCAAAGGCTCAACCTTAGTAGAATTAATTTTTTCATTTACATAATAATTGAGGGTGGTTTCAGATTGAGGGAGAGCTCTGCTCTATGCAATTATTCAAGTACCCCAGCTGATGGCAGGTCTGTCGTCTCTACATGCTTTCAGGGTCATTCTGGGCATTGCCATTCCAGTTGGGCAGACTACATCAAGAATGAAGGAGCAAACATAAGAGATTATGGCTAGCACAAAGTGGCCTATATCATATTCCTCACATTACATTAGCTAGAATTCAGTTATGTGGACACATACAAATGTGAATGAAGCTGGGAAATTAAGGTGAGAATGATTCTTGGTTGACAGCAGCAGTCTCTGACATGTTCGTATGCATGCAGAGTTTAGACATGATGACCTTAGACCTAGGGCTCCAAGACAGACTACGGATCCAGAGTTGATGGAGTCACAAGGGAGAATAGATAGAAAATGAGCCAGATTTATCATGAGTGGAGGAATCACAGTATCTTGCACTTTATCTTTTCCCAGGTGGAGACAGGGCCAGGTAGGGGTGGTGAGATGCTCCACATGTGGAGTGGATCCAGAGGGAGGCGGAGGCAGCAGCCTCTGAGAATCTGTTGATTGGTTTGCCACTGAGGCCAAGACTGACTGTCACCTGGGCTTCCATTCCCAGCAGGGATCCTGTCTCTGAACACAGACAGGAAAGTCTTCTGAGGGTTTGTAAGTAGGTACAAGCCAAACTTCATTTCTCTTTGCCCATTTACTCAAGTTCAAGATGACTGAAAAGAGGAAACAGGCTCTTAAAAGCATCATATCCAAGATCATATCCAAGATCTCACCCAGTGGAGCAGACATCTTTTAATATTGAGGGACACTACCCAGAGAAAAATAATCAGTTGACATAAGTTATGTGAGAAAGTTTCCTCACAATTTGGGATGTTTCAAGAAAGATAATTATATAATATTCAGATTAAGAACAAAAGTACAAATGTTTTATAATAAATATAATTAGTAATACACACACTGAAATTTGATTTTAACACTAAATAAGGTAAAGAGACAGGGCAAGTGTTTAGAAAGACAAAATCAAAATATAGAGACAAAGCAGGGACAAAGAGGAAGAGAGGGAAAGAAACAGAATAAGAGACATCACAAAGTGAAGGATTAATATAGGAAGCAACAAGCATCCTGGAATGAAAACAGAAAGGAAAGATAAATACTGTATAACTCAAAGAACAAGAAGAAATCATGAATTCAAAATAAACAACAAATTTTTCCTTTTTCTAGAATTCTCTTTGCTGGTTCATTCAAAAGTACATGCTTTTCTTTCTGATCTTTGATAAGACAAGCTAGCACTTTATTTGGGTTTGCTTTTTTTTTTTTAACAAGCATTTCTTGAATAATCTTTACATGGTAAATATTGTGTTAGGTAGTAGAGCTACAGAAATATGGCCCCTTCTACAAGGGAGAGACATGCATAGAAACAAATCACGTTACAATGTGATTAGTGCCAAATAGATGTACAAGATATGGCATTGCAATCCCTCTGTGAAAATGGAAAATCCACAGCCCAACGAGAGTGTCACCATCCCAGATGTTCCCCTGATACTTTCTTCAATCTGACCTGGCCAAATATCATATGACTCAAATGGCACATCTCTCACCATGTTCGTTACAGTTATCTAGTGCTGTATAACAAATCACCCTCAAATTTAGTGACTTAAAACAACAACCAATGACTTGCTCACAATTCTATAATCTTGGCTGGGCTTAGCTGGGTAGGTTGTCTCTGCTCCATGAGTTGTCTGGGCTCGTTCATGCATTTTCAGTAAGTTGGCAGATGGACTGAGGCTGGAAAATCCAAGATGGCTCCATTCACAGACCTACCACCTCAGCTGTGACCGCTCATGGGCATTTGCTACCAGGGCTTCTGCTTTCATATGGCCTCCTATTCTCAAGTAGGCTAGCCTGGGCTTCTTTACACGACAGGGCAATGAGAGAGTGAAAGCAGACTTATATAGTGTTACTTCCACCAAATTGTTTTGGCCCAAGCAAGTTATTAGACCAGCCCAGTTTCAATTCAGGGAGGTGAGATTTATTGGGGAACATTTTATAACAATTTAAGACAATGTTTTCGCAACTTAACGTTTTCATTATTCTAACCCCAATTTCCAGAGTGTCATTTATCCACCCCCTTTAGTTTCTCACACTTGGGTTTGGCAAGTTCTGTGATAATGCAACACTTTGAAAATACTCAAAACCACTACTGAAGTAAACTTCTTCATAAGAACACCATGGATGGAAATTTAAAATAGAAAATTGTTGACCCAGATTTTGACAATTCTCATTCTAAGGTCTCTGTTGGATGCTGTTTATGGAGTCCCAAAGGTGTCTCTTTAACCTGTACTGCCTGACAAGTCATTTTGGAAATAGTCAAAGGTACAGTATTAACCTCTCAGTGTCTCTTGAAGGATCTTTTTACTTCTGACATGGCTTGTCACAAACTACCTGTCCTCCTGCAAGGCCAGGAAGTGTCAGGACACTTTTTTCTTTTTTTTAAATTAGTTTCCGGTGTATAAAACAACATAGTGATTAAACATTTATATACTTCACAAAGTGATAATCCCAATAAGTCTATTACCATCTGACACTGTACACAGTTATTACAATATTATTGACTATATTCCCTATGCTATACTATATATCCCAGTGACTAATTTTTTATTATAATTGACATTCAATATTATTTTATATTAGTTTCAGGTGTACCATGTAGTGGTTAGACATTTGTATAATTTATGAAGTGATCTTCTAATAAGTCATACACATCTGACACTATATAGTTTTTAAAATGTTATTGACTATATTCCCCATACTGTACTTTACATCCCCGTGACTATTTTATAACTACTAATTTGTATTTCTTAATCCCTTCACCTTTCTCACCCAGCTCCCCAACCCCCCTCCTGTCTAGTAACTATCTATTTGTTCTCTGTATCTATGGGTCTATTTCTGTTTTGTTTATTCGCTTATTTTGTTCTTTAGATTCCACATATAAGTGAGATCATATGGTATTTGTCTTTCTCAGTCTGACTTATTTTGCCAGGAGCTGACAGCTCTTCAGTGTCTGACAAGGGCACATTGCCCTGCTCAGCATTGGATTTTGGGGTGCTGCCTTATGGTTGGTCATGTAATATCTCCTGCCTCTATGAACCCATGTGCCTTTCCTCCTATAGGAGACAATATACTCACTGCATTTGTGACAAGTTCCTTTGGTACCGTGATGATAGCTGGTTGTGTAAGCCAACGATGGGGCAAGATTTCCCAAAGAAAAGGAAACTCCCTAAAACAGGCTATAGCTCAAGGGGACCCCTGAACTGAGATATTGGAGACTCAAGCCCCTTGGAAACTGAGGCACAGACCTCTGGTCACATAGGCCAAGAAGCCTGCCTGTGAGAAACTGATGCACTTGCCTAAGGGCCCTGCTGTGAATAGTTTCCTTGAAGATTGAAAGTCTGCAGGCCATGAGAGTTCCAGTAAGAGGCGACTTGCTGACCATGGGGTATGTTAATTAACAGCCTTGTTTGAATTCTTTGCCTAGTGCCTTGTTGCAGCAATGGATACTGAAGCTTTGACTGACAAATAGATGCTAACCTCTATTGTAAATATGTAGCCCTCTGTAGGACAAAAGATGTTTAAGACTCCCTTTAGCTACTAAATATTGTATTTACATAGGAATAGATTTTTAGATGCTTTTACCCTAAACACAGTCACTCCTAGTCTATTAGTAATAGTTCAAGTATACGCCTTGTGAGTCTAGCTGCTGGAATTTGGGATAATGGCTAGGTAGTCATGGTAACCACTCTTTAGGCAATATGTAGAGTTAGGTGAATCCTTAACATAGAATAGGCCAGTATACCCTGTAGAGAACAATTACAGGGAAGTAAAGACTGTGTAAATCCTGGGAAATAGAAATCACCAAACTCATTTGAAATGTTTTGTGATTGAGATAATGGTCAAGAATCCCTATAAAAAGAACATGGTCTGGCAATAAAGTGAGACACTTATTCTCTGAAACTCCCCTGGTGTCTCCACTGTCTCCCTTCTTTCTTTTCTTCCCCCACAGATGCCTTCTCCACCTGAGGGAAACCCTGGACTGTGGAGGCTGGTCCCCCGCATTATTTCACTTAGCGTAATACCCTCTGGGTCCATCTATGTTGTTGCAAACAATAAGGTTTCATTCTTTTTTTTGGTGAGCGGCAGCTTGATCTGGAGCTGGGCTGCCGTGAGTCACTTGTGACGGCATAGGCTGCAGTGGGGCTACAGTGGGCTGCCGTAAGCTACCGTGAGCGGCCAGCGGACGGCAGCCGGAGTGAGCTGCCATGAGCTGCCATGAGCAGCTATCCAGTGGCCGACGACCGATCTGCCTCACTCGGGAAGAGCGCGATGATCACAATACCAACATAGGCAAATGAAGCGATGTCCTCCACAACTAGACTGAAGAACAAAAAGACAGCAACTTGTCTGTTCCCCTTCCCCAATTCCCCAAGGCTGTTCTCCTTCCCCAATTCCCTAATAAAATTAAAAATATATATATTTCATTCTTTTTTATGGCCAGGTAATATTCCATTTATATACTTACCACCTCTTCTTTATCCAGTCACCTATTGATGAGCACTTAGGTTGCTTCCATATCTTGGCTAATGTAAATCATGCTGCAGTGAACATAGGAGTGCATATAATTTTTCAAGTTAGTGTTTTTGGTTTCTGTGGATAAATATTTAGAGTGGAACTGCTGGGCATAAGGTAGTTCTATTTTTAATTTTTTGAGGAATATCCAAGTCATTTTCTATAGTGGCAGCACAAATATGCAATCCCACCAACAGAACATGAGGGTTCCCTTTACTCCACATTCTCACTAACACTTGTTGTTCGTTGATTTATTGATGATGGCCATTCTGACAGGTGTAAGGTGATACCTCATTGTGATTTTAATTTGCATTTCTCTGATGATTAGAGACGTTAAGCATCTTTTCATATGTGTATTGGCCATGTATATGTCCTCTTTGGAGAAATGTCTACTCAGGTCCTCTGCCCATTTTTTAGTAATTGGATTGTTTTTATTTCAGTGTTGAATTGTATGACTTCTTTATAAATTCTGGATATTAACCCTTTATCAAATGTATCACTGGAAAATATCTTCTCTCACTCAGTGGATATCTTTCTGTTTTGTTGGTGGTTTCCTTTCCTGTGCAAAACCTTTTTAGTTTGATGTAGTCCCATTTGCTTATTTTTTGCTTTCCTTTCCTGAGGAGCATCATCATCATCATCATCATCATCATCATCATCATCATCAGTGCAATGTCAGAGAGTTTGCTGCCTATGTTTTCTTCTAGGAATTCTAAGATTTCAGATCTTACATTTAAGTGTTTAATTCATTTTGAGTTTATTCTTATATATGGTGTCAGAAGGTAGTCCTGTTTCATTTTTTGCATGTAGCAGTCCATTTTTCTCAACACCATTTATTGAATAGGCTGCCTTTTCCCCACTGTATACTCTTGCCTCTTTTGTCATAGATATAGGTGTGGGTTTATTTCTGGCCTCTCTATTATGTTTCATTCACCTTTGTGTCTGTTTTTATGCCAGGACCATGTTGTTTTGATTACTATGGCCTTGTAGTATAGTTTGATATCTATACTAAACTATATCTATACTATTGTGATACATCCAACCTTGTTCTTCTTTCTCAAGATTGTTTTGGTTATTCAGTCTTTTATGGTTCCATATAAATTTTAGGATTATTTATTCTAATTCTGTGAAAAATACCATTGCTATTTTGATAGGGACCACACTGAATCTATAGATTTCTTTGGGTAGTATGGACATTATAACTATGCTAATTATTCCTATCCATGAACACAGTATATGCTTCCATTTATTTGTATCTTCTTCCATTTCTTTCTTCAACGTCTCATCATTTTCTCAGTACAAGTGTTTTAACTCTTTGGTTAAATTTATTCCCAGAGTTTTGTTTGTTTGTTTGTTTGTTTTTCATACAGTTGAAAATAGGATTATTTTCTTAATTTCTTCCTGATAACACATTACTTCTATCAGTTATAGAAATATAACCAATTTATGAGTATTAATTTGTATCCTCCTATTGTACTGAATTCGTTCATCAGTTCTAATATTTTTTTGGTGTAATCTTTGTGGATGTATATAGCATTATGGCACCTCCAAATAATGACAGTTTCACTTCTTCCTTTCCAGTTTGGATGGTTTTTTTTCTTGTCTTATTTCTGTGGCTAGGACTTCCAATGTTATGTTGAATAAAAACAGTGAAAGTGGACAACTTTCTCTTGTTTCTGATCTTCATGAAAACACTTTTAGCTTTTCACTGTTCAGTATGATGTTAGTTTGTCATATATGGCCTTTATTATGTTGAGGTATGTTCCTTCTGTTCTTGCTGAGAGTTTTTATAATTTTATCGTAAATGGATGCTAGATTTTGTCAAATGCTTTTCCTGCATCTATTGATATGATCATATGATTTTTATTCTTTATTTTGTTTATGTGGTGCATCATGTTATTTGATTTGCAGATAGTGAACCAACCTTGCATCCCAGGAATAAACCCCACTTGATCATGGTGTAAGATCTTTTTAATGTATTGCTGAATTAAGTTTGCTAATATTTTGTTGAGGATTTTTGCATCTATGTTCATCAGGGATATCAGCCTATAATTTTCCTTTTTTGTAATGTCTTTGTCTGGCATTGGAATCAGGGTAATGGTGGCCTCATAAAGTGAGGTTGGGAGCCTCCCATCCTCATGAAATTTTTGGAATAGCTAAGGATCGATATTGATTCTTCTTGGAATGTTTGGTAAAATTCACTGGTGAAGCCATCTGGTGCAGAACTTTTGTTTGTTGTTTGATTACTGATTGGATTTCATTTGTAGTAATTGGTCTGTTCAGATTTCCTGCTGCTTGATTAAGTCATGGAATATTGTATATTTCTAGGAATTCAACCGTTTCTTCCAGATTATCCAATTTATTGGTATATAGCTGTTCATAGTATTTTCTTATAATCCTTCATATTTCTGTGTTGTCAGCTGTTACTTCTCTTTCATTTCTGATTTTATTTATTATCCTTTCTCTTTTTCTTGATGAGTCTGGTTAAAGTTTTATCCATTCTGTTTACCTTTTCAAAGAAACCAGTTCTTGGTTTCACTGATCTTTTGTATTTTTTTTAGACTCTATTTCTTTTATTTCTGCTCCGATCTTCATAATTTCCTTTCTTCTACTCACTTTGGGCTTTGTTTACTGTTTTTTCCTAGTTCCTTTAGGTGTACAGTTAGATTGTCTTTTTGAGATTTTTCTTATTTTTTGAGGTAGGCCTGTATTGCTATGAATTTCCCTCTTAGGGTTGCTTTCGCTGTGTCTCCTAGACTTTGGGTTGTTGTTATGTGTTTATTTTCATTTGTCTCAGGTATCTTTTGATTTCTTTCTTGATCTCATTTTTAACCCATTCATTGCTTAGTAGCAGGTTATTTAGCAACCATATGCTTGTGTGTTTTTCAGTCTTCTTTTTTTTCCTAGTAAATGATTTCTAGTTTCATAGCATTGTGTTTGAGAAGAATATGATTTCAATCTTCTTAAATTTATCAATACTTGTTTTGTTGCCTAACATGGTCTATTTTAGAAAAATGTTTCACGTACACTTGAAAAGAATGTGTATAATGCTTCTTTGGGAAGAAATGTTCTAATTACATCAATTAAATCCATTGCATCTAATGTGTCTTTCAAAGTAGCTGTTTTCTTGTTGATTTTCTGCCTGGAAGATCTATCCATTTATATCAATGGGGTGTTAAAGTCTCCTACTATGACTGTATTACTGTGAGTCTCTCCCTTTATGTTTGTCATTTTTTGAAAATATATATAGAAGCTCCTATTTTTGGTGCATAAATGGTTAAAGGGTTATATCCTCTTGTTAGATTGATCCCTTTATCATTATGAAATGTCCTTCTGTGTCTCTTATTATGGACTTCGTATTTAAGTCTATTTTGTCTAATATAAGTATTGCTACCCCAGATTTTTCTTTTCCATTTCCACTGACATAAAATACCTTTTCTATCTCTATACTTTCAATCTGTGTGTGTCGTTTGATCTGAAATGGGTATCTTATAGACAGTGTATGTAAGGATCTTGTTTTCTTATCCATTCAGCTACCCTATGTCGTTTGATTGAAGCATTTAAGCCATTTACATTTAAAGTGATTATTGATATATACAGTTATTGCCATTTTATCATTCATCTTTATGGTTCCCCCCTCCCCTTCTTCTTCTTAAAGAAGTCCCTTTAACATTTCTTATAATACTGATTTGCTGGTGTTGAACTCCTTTAGCTTTTTCTTCTCTGAGGAGCTCTTTATCTCTCCTTCCATTTTAAATGATAACCTTGCAGGGTAGAGTAGTCTTGGCTGTAAGTCATAACTTTTCATCACTTTGAATATATCATGCCAATCCCTTCCGCAAATTTCTGTTGAGAAATCAGCCGACAGTCTTCTGGGACTCCCTTGTAGATATCTAACTGCCTTTCCTTTCTGCTTTTAATATTCTCTCTTTGTCTTTAATTTTGGTATTTTAATTATGATGTATACCTTTTTGGGTTCATCTTGTTTGGGATTCTGTGTTTTCTGGACTTGTATGTCTATTTCCTTCACCAGGTTAGGGAAAGTTTTCAGTCATTATTATTTCTTCAACTATATTCTCAATCTCTTGCTATCTCTCGTCTCCTTCTGGTACCCCTATGATGCAAACATTACACTTGATATTGTTCCAGGGGTCCTTTAAACAATCATCTTTTTTTTTTTTACTTTTTTTTTTCTTTTTATTCTTCTGATTGGGTGTTTTCTGCTACCTTGTCTTCCAAATCACTGCTTCATCTATTCTTCTGGTGATTCATTCTAATGTATTCTTCATTTCAATTAATATACTCTTCACTTCTACCTATTTCTTTTTTTATGGTTTCTATGTCCTTTTTTATTCTTGCTTCCTCTTTATTGAAATTCTAAGTTACTCGAGCATCCTTATAACCAGTGTTTTCAACTCTGTATTTGGTAGGTTGCTTGCCTCATTTCATTTAGTTCTTTTTCAGGAGTTTTTTCGTGTTCTTTAATTTAGGACAAGTTTCATTGTCTCCTCATCTTGGCTATCTCTCTGTGTTTCCTTCTATGTATTAGGTAGATCTGCTATGTCTCCCAGAGTTGGTAGGGTTGCCTTATGTAGTAGGTGTCCTGTGGGATCTAGTGGTACAGTCTCCCTGATCACTGGCACTGGTGCTTCAGGAGTGCCCCTTGTGTGCTTTGTGTGTGCCCTCTTTTTGTAGTTGAGACTTGATTGCTGTTGGCACATTAGTGGGTGGGATTGACCCTCAGGCTGACTGGCTGTGAGGAATGACCATGACCACAGTGTACAAGGTGCTGTGGAGCGCTGACCCCATGAACTAGGATTTGCCCCAGTGGGCTCTGGTGCCTGCCGAGAAAAGACACATTTGGGGATAAATGGTAGTGCTCTGTTGTGGTCCAAAGCTGGCCACAAGGTGTGTTGCTTCTGAGTCTTCTTGGGAGGAGCTCCTGTGCAGCCCAAGTTTAGCCACTGCCTGTGACTAGCCCAGGTCTACCTAGTAAGAGCTAAAAAGCAATCTGCAGTTAATGGCCTCTTATCTTAGACATGGAGATGCCTTGGAGTGGCCACACTTTCAACCAAGGCTAGCTGTCACCAGTACCAGGCCTGAAAGTGCTTTGTATGGTATGTGAGTTGGGTGAGGTGGGGGTCTTATAGAGTTACCAGGGTGGGGCAAGTGGTGTTCACCAGGTTAATGTAGATTCAGTTTTGGCATGAGTACTGAGCCTGGAGCCAGTCAGCAAAAAGGAACAGGGCACACAGAGGCCAGCCATGCCCTACCTGGGGTCTGTGGACCTTTGAAAACTTTTTAAGAAAGACTGCAATATGGGCCAAGGCTGGCTTCCTGCCACCGAAAGGGCCTCTGGCAGTGCATGAGTTGAGTGGTACAAGGTCTTGGAGTCATCAGGGTAGAGCAAATAGAGTTCCCAGACTAATGCAGATTCATATTTGGCCATGTGGACAAAGAGCTCAACACAGGGAGCAGCTGCCCCTCTAGCCCTCACCCTGCAGCCATACTACCCAGTTTCTCCCTGTATGTCTCTGGTATTTCCCAAGCTGTGTCCCTCCACCTGAGCCCCAGGTGAGTGCCTGAAGCAATTGAATCTATGCAAGGGACCTTTAAGAGGACACCTGAGTTTCCAGTCACCTATCATCTCACCTGGGTGTACAAGGTTGATTGGTGTACAAGACGGAATCCCTGCTGATTTTCCCAGCCAGATATTGTGGAGGCTCCTTTTTTGCCACTAGAGCTCTGGGCTGGGAAGGCTGGTGTGGGGCTGTACACCATCCCCCTTACTGGCCCCCTTCCCCCTGCTACTCATTAGGACAGGGACCTCTGAATCCCCCTTACTGGCCCCCTTCCCCCTGATACTCATTAGGGCAGAGAACTCTGAAGCCAAGATATCCCTCCTGATTCATAACCATCATACATGGGTGTGAAGTTAGCCCATTTCTCAGCTCCATCCCCTCTACCAGTTTCACATGGCTTCTTATCTTTATCCTTATATCTATATCTATATCTTCTATATCCTTATAGAAGCCCTATATCCTTTGGGCTTCTGTTCAGCTAGTTTTCGGATGGTTCACCAGGTTTATTGCTCTATAATTTAGTTGCAATTTTGCTGTAGTTGTGAGAGAAGGTGAGCACATTTATCTACTCTGCCATTTTGATCTCGTCAGGACCTTTTAAATAGCAGGAAATGATTATTAGAAAAGCAGATTCCTGCTCCAACCCCATTTGGGTTCACTATGTTTACAGTGAGGCCCAGGTATTTGCATATTTAACAAGTACACACACACACACACACACACACACACACACACACACACCAGATAATTCTGGTACAAATGGTTTGCAGGCTACCTTTTGAAAACATTGCATGGATTTCTAGGCCATTAGAAGGTAACTCTCCAGTTTACCCTGTCCTATAAACTTGTCAATCTTAGGATTTAGCAAAGCACATACCTAACTTCTTTTTTTTTTTTTTTTTTGCCTTAAATGGAGAGCATGGGTTGCAAAACTAGAAAGATTTACAAAGTCAATTTGTGTGAATTCCCAGCTCTTCTTCAACTCTAGTTCTCAGCCAGTCACAATGGTATCTATCTGTCTCCTTGAAGCAGATATTGAAATTGGAGACATAATTCAGCAGACTGAAATCATTTCTTAGGCAAAGACTTCTTGGTTATAACTTTCCCTTTAAAGAAAAATGTCCTCCACATGTAAAATTTATCTGAAGAGTCCAGGTATCTCTGTAGTGAGCATTATGTGCCTAGGTGCTTAAAGGTGATACCCAGGCAGGTAGCAATCTAACATATTTCTGCGGTGTCTGATGAGCCCATCCACTCAAGGCAATATCCCCACAATCACAGAAACTTAGTATCCATTGGCCACTGAGGTGGACAACCATGCTCCACAAGGTCAGGGCTCCACTTGCCTCTGTGGACTGTCATAAATATCCCTGTGGGAGAAATGGGAACTCTGTCATCTGTTGGGAAATCAATCAAAATGAGTGAATCTCATTACATAAAATGTGGAAATAAGTAACTTTAAGAAAAAAATAGATAAAAATGATTTGTTATTCTAAATTAAAGAAAAAGTATTTCTTTTCTCCATTTTCTTAACTAATATCAATGACTCACTTGCCACAATGCTATGGTTGATGCTTTCTTTCTCTTGAGATTTTCAAGAGAAAAGTTACAGAGGCAATAAAACCAGTTTGGAAAGCATATGAATGAAGTGCCATGTAACCCCAAGGGCAGGGTAAAAAATCATAAATGCTCTTTCAACCCTTTGATTCTAGGATTTTTCTGAATGTTCCAAAAAATAGAAAGGACCAAAGCTTAAAATCATATTCCTAGAAAAGAACAGCCTAAAAGGCTCTTGTTATTATCTGACTATTCTGAAGGGAAGAAGGGTGAAATGGCCATTCATTCATTTATTCAATAAGCATTTTTGAGCACAGTAGCAGAGATAGGGTGATTAATAAGAGTCTAACTAAAGGCCTAGTGGTTTCTGAAGCATCCAGCTTGAGTAATCACAATTTTAATTCTATCTTGTTTTCCCTTGTAAGTGTTCTGGTTATATATTGCTTAATAACAAACCACCCAAAAACTGCAGTGGCTTAAAACAAACAAACAAAAAAATCATTTAATTTGTTCATGAATCTACAATTAGGGTAGAGCTTGGTGAAGATGGCTAACCTGGGTCTAGAGGATCTGCTTCCAAAATGGTGCAGTCCCGTAAGTTGATGCTGGCTGTTGGCTGTGAACTCAAGAGGAGCTGTCATCTAGGGGCCTTGGTTCTCTTCCATAGGACCTCTCCATGGGATACTTAGACTTCTTCACAACATTGTGGCTATATTTCAAGAGCAAATACTTCAAGAAGTGTGGGAGAAAGCCATAAGATTTCTTATTACCTCTGGACCTCATAATTCCCAGAACTTTACATCTACTACATTTTAATGGTCAGGTAATCCATAAAGACCAGCCCAATTCAAGGAGTAGGCAGTTAGCAGTGATAGCTTATAATATTATGACTTATAGTAAGAAATATATATTTGGTCTTTGTCCTGTTTCTGTCACAGAGCTACTAAAACCCTTGGGATTTCCTAAGTGATGAGAGCACTAAAGGTGTCTTTTATGTTATTGAGGTGACTTTTGGAATGCCCTTCCGTTACTAAGAATGGGAGCTAATCACCAGAGGAACCAACCATGTGGTTAAAGGGCTGAAACTTTCAGTTCCATCCCTCCTCCCCTGACCTCTAGGGAGGGGAAAGAGGCTGGAGGATGAGTTCAATCACCAATGGCCAATTATTTAATCAATCATGCCTGTGTAATGAAGCCTCAATGAAAGCCCCAAAGGGCCAAGATTGGAGAGCTTCTGAGTTGGTGAACAAGTGGAGATACTAGGAAAGTGGCATGCATGGATTCTAAGCCCTTTCCCCATACCTTGTTCTGTGTATCTTCCACCTGACTGTTCCTCAGTTATCTCCTTTGTAATAAACCAGTAACATAGTGAGTTGTTGACCCTTCAGCAACATAGATTTCAACTGTGAGAATCTATTTATATGTGGATTTCTTTTTTAATAAATATGTTAGGAATTTTTTTGGAGATTTGCAACAATTTGAAAAAACTCACAGACAAAGCCTGTAGCCTAGAAATACCAAAAAATTAAGAAAAAGTTAGGTATTTCATGAAAGCATGAAATATATGTAGATACTAGTTTGTTTTATCACTTACTGTTATAAAATATACACAAAAAGTTAAAGTTTATCAAAACTTACACAAAAAATACAGACTATACATGGTGCCATTCAGTTGAGAGAAATATAAACAAACATAAAGATGTGGTATTAAATCATAACTGCATAAAACTAACTGTAGTACAAACTGTACTACTGTAATAATTTCGCAGCCACCTCCTATTGCTATTTCGGTGAGCTCAAGTGTGGCGAGTATCCGCCATGTGATGTTAATCATCTCCACTTGAGCAGTTCGTCTCTCCAGTAAATTGTGGATTGCAGTTAAAAGTGATCTCTTGCGGTTCTTGTGTATTTTTCACTGTGTTTAGTGCAATACCGTAAACCTTGAATAACACCATGGGACCCATTCAAAGTGCCACTAGTGATGCTGGAAGAGCTGCCAAGAAGCAGAAGAAAGTCATGATATTACAAGAAAAAGCTGATTTGCTCAATATGTACTATAGATTGAGGTCTGCAGCTGCGGTTTCCCGCCATTTCAAGATAAATGAATCCAGCGTAAGGACCATTGCAAAAAAAGAAAAGGAAATTTGTGAAGCTGTCGCTGCAGCTATGCCAGCTGGTGTGAAAACCTTGCACTTTTTGCAAAATACCTTTTTTCTTGTATTAAAATGCAGCTTTTAGGTGAGTACAGGATTATTATAAGTAAGGCATATGTACAGACTCTAACATGATTCAAGAAAAGGCAAAGTCATTCATTGTATGACAACTTAAAACAAAAGGAAGATGAAGGATCTAAAGCTGGAGAACTTAACGCCAGCAAAGAATGGCTTGATAATTTTTTAGAGGTTTGGCTTTAAATATGTCAAGATAACAGGAGAAGCAGCATCTGCTAACCAAGAAGGCAGCAGACAAGTTCCCAGACGCCACTGGGAAAATAACTGGGGAAAAAGGATATCTGCCTAAACAAGATTTTAATACAAGTGAAAATGCCCTACAAAAAAAAGAAAAAAAACCCTGCAAATCACATTTATTAGAAAGGAAGACAAACAAGCACCAGGATTTAAGGTAGGGAGGGATACTATTAATGTTTTGTGCAAGTGGAGTTGGGTTCATGATCAGGACTGCCTTTGCCCTTATCTGTAAAGCTGTTAACCCCCAGGCCTTGAAGGGAAAAGATAAACACCAGGTGCCAGTATTTTAGTTGTACAATAAGAAGGCTTGGACAATGAGAACACTTTTTCTTAGTTCCATGATGTCCCTGAACTCAGGAAGTACTTTGCCAGTAAGGTACTGCCTTTTAAAGTTTTGTTGATATTGGACAATGCCCCTGGCTACCCAGAACCCCATGAGTTCAACACCGAAGGCGTTGAAGTGGTCTACTTGCCCCCAAACACAATGTCTTTAATTCAGTCTCTAGATCAAGGGGCCATAAGGAACTTTAAAGCTCATTACACATAGTATTCTATGAGAAGGATTGTCAATGCTATGGAAGAGAACCCCGATAGAGATAACATCTTTAAAGTCTGGAAGGATTATACCATTATAGATGCCATCATTGTTATAGAAAACAAAAAAAGCCATCAAGCCTGAAACAATAAATTCCTGCTACAGAAAACTGTGTCCAGATGTTATGCATGACTTCACAGGATTTATGGCAGAGCAAATCAAGGAAATAGTGAAAGAGATTGTGGATATGGCAAAAAAGGTCAGGGCATGAAGGGTTATAAGATACTGATCTTGAAAAAATTCAAGAGCTAATAGATACACCAGAGGAATTAACAGAAGATAATTTGATGGAGATGAGTGCTTCCGAACCAGTGCCAGACAATGAATAAGACATAGAAGCAGAACCAGAAAAAAAACTGACATTAGACAATTTGGCAGAAGGGTTTTGATTATTCAAGACTGCTTTTGGCTTTTACAACATGGACCTTTTTATGATAAGGGCACTGAAACTAAAGCAATCAGTGAAAGAAGGATTGGTACCCTATAGAAACATTTTTATAGAAATGAAACAGCAAAAATCAAACAGAAATTGCAATGTATTTCCATAAAGTTACACCGAGTATACCTGCTTCTCCGGCCTCCCCTTCCACCTTCTCCACCTCTGCTACCCCTGAGACAGCAAAACCAACCCTTCCTCTTCCTCCTCCTCAGCCTACTCAACATGAAGACAATAAGGATGAAGACCTTCATGATAATCCATTTCCACTTAAGTAAATAATCGTCATGCCATACAGTTAGAGACGTTTTTGTTTTATCATCATTGCCTAAGTATTCATCGTGTAGACTCATGCACAAGACTTTTATGAAATCGAATAGTGTATCCTTACATAGCCATATGGAGAGTGATAATTAATACAAAATTAATAATGTGTTAGTTTTCTTACTGTTTTATAACTTTGCTTTCGAAGAATTATATTACCATACAGTATGCTTCTCTTTCTTAAAATTCAAAAAACTGTATATCAGCCTATCATCACAGGTAAATGGTTTTCAATAAATGTAACAATGTTTCTAATATTATATTATGAAAATTACTATATTACTGTATCCCATAATAATTTTATAACAATTCATTCATTAGTATACAAGTAGAGGCTAGGCTACCATGAAGTAATGATATTGATTAAACTATACTATCATAACATGATCATATTGCTGCTTCTTTATCAATGCATAAATAATTATACCTATAAAAAATATGAACTTCTTTTTCACATTATCTTTTCATTTTTGATGTCTAATGTTAGTAATATGTATAACATCTACAGTGTTTTGCATCATAAGACAATATTGATGTAAGTACTGACAGATGATTCATCTTATAAACAGATAACATAAATTTATGGTATCAATAAATACAGTACAGTACTATAAA
This sequence comes from Aselliscus stoliczkanus, assembly GCA_033961575.1. Taxonomy (NCBI): domain Eukaryota; kingdom Metazoa; phylum Chordata; class Mammalia; order Chiroptera; family Hipposideridae; genus Aselliscus; species Aselliscus stoliczkanus. The sequence goes on from CM066731.1 coordinate 36,624,334, forward strand.
TATGTTTTCTCTTCCTTATGATTTCCTTAGTATTTTCTTTTCTCTAACTTACTTATTGTAAGAATACAGTATTTAATACATATAACATATACAATATGTGTTAATCAACTTTATGTTATTGGTAAGCAGTCAATCATAGGCTATTAGTAAACTTTTGGGTAAGTCAAAAGTTACATACATAGAGTTCTAACAGGGGGTCAGTGCCCTTAACCTTCACAGTTGTTCAAGGGTCAACTGTACTTTCCTGTGGTCTGTGAGACACTAGCAAATTAGTTGAACCCAAGGAGGGGGTCATTGGACCTCCAATCTATAGCTGGTAAGTCAGAAGCACAGGTAAAACCTAGACTTGTGATTGGCATCTGAAGTGAAGGGCAATTTTGTGAGACTGAGACCTTAACCTGTGGGACTGATGCTGTGTTCAGGTAGACAGTCAGAATTGAGTTGAATTGTAGGACACCCAGCTAGTATTTGAAGAACTACTTGGTGGTGTGGGAAACACACACAAGCATTGGAATTGGGTGCAGAATTGTTATAGTTTTTCTATCATTGCAAGATTAAATTCTTGCTGACAGTTCCTGCCCCCCCCCCGGTTCTAATAACAACTTCTTTTATATGTGTCTGAAGAAAGACTGAACCTCTGAAGATCCCCTGTGGGAGAATTTAAGTATCCAGGAGGCCACTATGGCATTGACCCAGCAGTCTACTGGAGGTGGTAGAAATGCTAACAAAAAGTAAAGGAACCTCAATTTGAGATTAAAATTCTACTCATATATTAATTAGTGCATGCTACTTCATTAGTAGGTATAGTCGACACTGTGGCCTGATTATTCCAAATTCATTTCCCCTTCATCTTCAGTTTTGTTTACTCTCTCTGCAAAGCCATGTGCTTCAGAAGAAGTGGGTGCATCCCCAGGCCCAGGGGATGAATTAGGATTGGTCTAAGTCAATTATCATGGTCTTATCACCCTTGCCAGTGAATGGCTAGACATGTGACATACTCCTAACCGATGAGATGTAAGAGAAAATCTCTCAGAATACTTCTGGGAAGGATTCTTCACTAATAGAAGATACACAAGAAGAAACAGTTTCTCTTATGCTATGATTGAATGGGGTGCCCAAAACTGCCACAACCATCTTACAGCCATAAGAAGAATAAGCCCAAAGGATGGACTTTCTGGGTCTTTCCATCATCTTTCAGAATATCTCCTCACTATATTGCATCTTAGACATAAAAGCTATAGGCATTTAGACTGATTTGTTTTTGACCCCCTAAATAATGATAGAATTTCAGTGCAAGAAGATATATTAAATGGTTATAATAGTCAACTTCTACTAAATTATCCAAATTAGAGACATTCATAAAACTTGAAAAGACTAATATATAGTAGATCCTCATTGTTTATAGATTACATATTTATAGATTCATCTACTCACTAAAATTTATTTGTAATGTTAATATCAATATTCACCCTGTTTTCACAGTCATTTGCAAGATTGCACTGGCACAGAGTAGGCAAAAAAATTTGAGCTGCCTGACACATACGAGGTGACTGTCTGTCTTCTTATCTCAGTTCTTATACTGTAAACAACTGACCTTTTCATGGTATATTTAGTGCCATACTGTTAGCATTTTGGGACTTTTTGTTGGTGATTTCGCTGTTTAAAATGGCCCCAAGCATAGTGCAGAAGTGCTATCTAGTGATTTCCAGCACAAAAAAAGCTGTGATGTACTTTACAGAGAACATACATGTGTTAGATAAGCGTCACTGAGGCAAGAATTATAGTGCTATTGGCTGTGATTTCAATGTTAATGAATCAACAATATATATTAAATACAATGTCTTTAAACAGAAACATACAAAAGACAGGTTATATATTGATCACTGAAGAAAATATTTTGACCAGAGGTTCACAGAAACCTAACCCTGCATTTCCCCTAAGAACAATGGTTCAATATTCCCTAATTCAGTGTTTAGAGGCAATATAGAACATAACTGCCATGACTAATGAGAATTGAATATGTCTTATTTCCTATTATTTCCTTCTTTCTGTCACAAAATGTATAGTGTTCAAGGGCAAAAACTATAGATAGTAAATAGCATCAATTTCAGTGAATCCCTCCTTTTTGAGATCCAGTGACTTCACAGCTATGAATCCAATCAACCCAGGGCCCCCCAGTGGCCTGGAATCAGGACTGATTACCCAAGGTAGCTCACCTGCACATTCCAATAACCGGCAGCAATCACAGCATGCTACAATGAAATGCTCACATTTTACAGTCAAAGAGGACATTAGAGAAAAAGTTTTCCCAAAAGCAGAATGTTTCCACAAAACATGTTTTCAACCCAGACCTCAGATATTCTTTTTGGCCATTGGCAGTGTCAAGACCACCGAACCCTACAGCAACCTAACCAACACAGGCAATTCCACCACTGCTGGACTCAGCCAGTGCAGGCAGGCCTCTGAAGCTAACTCCACTGTCTAATTGAAGGCCATGAACAAGGGAGTGATAGCTCTCCTCACTGCAAGCAAAAGGGAATTTAGATTCATTAAGGCTAGTCCTTGTGGATTGGTCCACACTTAGCCAGAAGGTATCCCTGTATTCCTGGCAGAAGTTTCCTTCCCTGAAAAGCTAAACTTTTCAAATGATTTGTTCCCACTTAATGTCACCCTCTTTTTTCACTCTTCAAGCTGACTTCAATTTACCCTGTGCCACCTAAAGCTTACAAAAGTTTTCAATGGCTGGCTACATCAGGTGGGCATTTTTCACTCTTAGCATTCAGGCACTCTTAGCAGCATTTGATGTTACTAATGACTGCTCTTTCTGCAAGCACTCTCTTCTCTGTTTCTGAACTTCTCCCCTCTCTCATTCTTTGTCTCACTGAATCTCCCACAACTTTGGCTCCCTCACTGTCTTCGGTACACTTTTGGATTCCCTGAGACCTGGAGCTAGGCCCTTTTCCTTTTTCACTCTGTACATTTTCTCCCAAAACAGCCTTATCCCCAACATTGCTTCACCAACAATTATAAACAAGTCACAAATTGATAGAAGCAACCAAACTTCTTTGAGCTTTGTTATTATAAATAATAATAACAGTGACTAACATTTATATAATACTCATTCTCTGCCAGACACCAATCTAAGTGATTTATGTATGCTAAACTCATTTGGGCCTCACAGGAATGTTATAAGGTAAGTACTATTATTAGGATCTCTATTTTACAGATGAAGAAACTAGGAGGCACATAAAGGCTAAGAAATTTTCCCAAGGTCACACAGCTGCTAAGAGACAGTCAGGATCCAGGAAGATGCTTTTAACCACTACACAATACTGCCTTTCCATTTATTTGCTTACTAAAAAAATCACTATGTGAATGTCTTCTTAAGAGTAAAAACTAAATTCATTTCTCCTCAAATCTGGTCTTTCTCCAGTACTTCTTATTTGGGGGTATGTCACCACAATTCAACAGCCATTCAGCTGCTCCCTTGCCTGCATGTCCAAATAACCTCCAAATCCTATCCAGTCCACCTCAAAGATATTTCTTGAAGCTGACTTGTCTCCCACTGTGCTATTGCCACCTTAGACCAAGCAACAGTCGTGTCTTGCCTGTGCTTTTGCAAGAGCTCCTAATTGATTTTTCTGCACATACCCAGGCTGCCTCCAGACCTTTCTCCCGCTGCAAATGGAGTGGCTTTTAAAAATTCAGATCTGGTCATTTCACATCCTACTCAGTTTCTCAGTGCCCATACAAAAAGTCCGAAAGTTTCCTAGGCCTCCACAGCCCCGCAAGAGTAGCCTGTGTTCTTCTCCAGCTCTCACTTCACCTCCTCATTCTCTGCAAGGCTTGCTTTTCATTCCTCACATGTGTGTCTTATTCCTCCCTCCAGGCTTTACTTCCCTACTCCCATTCTCTCCAGCCTTACTCGATCTAATTAACTTTGGCTCATGTGTCTTTCAGAATTCAGCTAGATTTCTCTGACTCTTTTCATTCCTTTTAAAAAAAAATTTCTCAAGAACATGGTGCTTCTCCTTTATAGCTCTTTGCACAATTGTCAATAAATAATTGATTTTGTCATAAACTCTTTAACATCTGTCTGTCTCACTAGAATATAAGATCGATGATGGCAAAGGCATTTTCTGTCGTGTTTGTCACTATGTCCCCTGAACCCATCAGTGTGTACAAGACAGGTTCTGAAATATTTTTTCAATAAATGGGTGATAGTTTGGAGTCATATTATAAGCAGCTTTAATGCCAGATCCAGAAGTTGGTACTTATTCAGCAGGTAATGAGGAACCATGGTGGTGCTTTAAGCATGGAAATGGTGAGAGTAATGTGCCACATTAGGAAATTAATCCAACAGCACTGTGGAGAGTGAAGTGCATTACACAGATGAATAGTTAGTCCAGTAATGTGTGAACTAGAGTCTGGACTGGCAGAGTGATGTTGAAAAAGAAAACTAAATGAGGGATCAGAAACATTAGATGCTACAAAGTAAAAATATGTAGGACATGGTAACTTGAGTTATTGGCTAGTTGAAAACTGGGCAGTTTTATTCTGCTAGTTAGCAGAGAATGGCTCTGTATTAGATGCCTATGATGTACTCATGTGCCAATAGAAGAGTGGAATGTAGGGCCGTGATAGGAGGGAAGGATGGTAGGAAGTGTGCTCAAATTCCCTAAATTCCCCCTTGCACCCTGAGAAAATGTAGATAAATAAGATAATTACATTCTCAATAAGTATATATGCAGGTAAATTAAGACAAGAGCAGATTAGTAAACCAATTACATTTCAACAGGGGATACTCACTCCTCCCTAACATCAAAAAGACTCATCTGTTGTTACTTAAAGCAGATCATCCTGGATGGTGGTAATAAAGTCCTTTCTGCCTAGGCATGCGCTATTGTCATCAACATACAACCATCTTTACATCTGAAACTAAAGCTTTACAAACTTATCACATTTTAAAACATCTACTTCCTCCTCTCATGAAACAAAACTTCATAAAATAGGAGGAAAGCATTTCAAGTGTTCTTTGGTAATAGACAGAGACAGGTGTTATCAAATAATCTGGCTGCAGTTACAAATACATAATAATATTTAAACTCAGTAATCTGAGTGGTTATGCCTTAAAGGTCATTATTTACTTTTAGCATCAAAGAGCTTTCCATCATGCACACATAATAAAGGAATGGAAATTCTGAACAGCCCCACAAATAAGATACTTCTGTACCTCTTAAGTTTTGAGGGTCCCCCCCGACCAAGTACACTTGGAAAATTTAACTTTCAGGAGTGGCTCAGCCCTAACTGAGATATATGTAAATATATAAAATGTCAGACTGCATTTCTCAAACCTGGCCTTTTGTACTGAACTTCTAGTCCATGGGAATAAAATGGCACTCAACACCACAGTCCACAAAATTATTTTGGGTGCATCATAAAATTTCTCAGCCAATAAAAGCTTGTCTGGATAGAAATGCATTGAAATTTCTTAAAATGTAACATTCCGTGCAAATCTCCAAGTAAATTCCTAGCCCCTCCCCATTTCCCAGTGAGTCTGCAAATGGATTGAAAGGCAAACCAAAACTGTAGGCTAAAATGTGCCCCCATTAACCAAAAGTACAGAATTTACTCTTCCAAGCCTCCATGTGGTGACCAGCTTTCCATGTTTGTGTTAGTGTCCCTCTTATCTTAAAAAGCATGATTTATCTGGACAAAATTTTAATAAGGTCAGTGGTTATATCAACAAAAGAATAGTATCTGGTCTTGAAATAGAAGGGGAAAAACTCTAAGCAAAGTGCAATTAACGACAAAGCAATAATCCACTCAAACCAAGAGGAAATGGCTTGAATGAAAACAAATGACTTGAATTTTTAAAAAATAAACAATTTTTAAATTATACAAATGCAATTTCCCACTTTTGTTTACTTTGGTCGTATTATTTTTCTATTTACATATAAACCAACCAGAGCCTGATGGCTGATTTCATCATAGAAAAGAGAAAAAAAAGAGGGCCAAGTTTCTCAGTACCTGCCACAAACTGAAATTGCTCCCATCAATGCTCATTGGGTTCAGCTTGTGCAACTACTGGAGACCATTATTTTACATAACTTATTACCTTGATACTGCATTAATTGCATCTTCTCAAGAAGCCTGTGAAATCAGCACACTTTACAAATTGAAAATCTGAGACTCAGAAAGACTGGGTAATCAACTAGCAGAAGGATGAGTTATCACATAAACTCAGGTCATTTGACTCTAGGTCCATCCCCAATACACACTGCTATATGATAAGCAGAGATCAAAATGTTTGGAATTCCTGATACATGCCCAGGGCTAAACTAATATTTTTTGTAGCGATGTTAGTCTGACACCTGTATCTCTTCTAACCCAATGAGTAGAATCAAGCCTGAAACAAACAACTCTACCTATTAACCTCTAAGGAAGACTCAAAGGAAAAATATCTAGATTTTCTTCTATCAACCCTATTAACCACTGACCACATGCATCAAGTATTTTAAAACTTGTAATTAAAAAAAAAAAAAAAGGAACAAAATTTCCCCTCTTGACTTGCCTGTCATGGGTGACCACCTTCACAGCTAGCTGTGGCCAGAACTAAGGGAAGCAGAAGGTCTGGGGTCAGGTTGACACTCCTGAGCTGCCACACCTGGGTGACCATTCCCAGCACCCCATTGTTTTGCAACACTAAATTGGACCCATTAAAACCTTATATCCACACTTGTTTTGCAACACCATAGAGCCTCTACCTTCAGTCATCCAAGAACTGAAACAAATACTATCTACTGTCATTCATTTACTTCATGCAACAAATATTGAGTATGGAAAACCAGTAGTGTGTCAGGCATTGTGATAGGTGTTGGGGAATAAGGCAGAGTTTACTTAGACTGTGGAGCTTAGAAAACAAATGTTTTGAAGCATATTAAGGGGTATGGTGGGGAAGAACAGTGTCTTTGGAAGGGATGCCTAGCATGGATTTAGAGGTCAGAGAAGGTTTCCTAAAAAGGAGCATGGATAAGCAAAACTATTAAGGGTAAATAGGAGTTAGTCAAAAGAAGAGCCTACTATGTGCTGGGCATTTTATGTCTTCGCTTTTAGCCTCTTAATAATCTACTAAAGTTGTTATTACCATTGGAAAGATGGGGAAACTGAGACTCTGAGCAATCTCATGAGTCATCAGGGCCAGCTAGTCTCAGAATTCAAATTCAGATCTGCAAATCCCAAAGCCCATGTTTCATTACTTTTTCACTATTCTGCAAAGAAAACACCTTCCCACAGATCCTATAGGAGCCCATTAACATGCATCAGTGTTAGTCCCAGACTTCCCCACTGTGCTTCACTAGTCTTAGACATGTGCAGTCAAGGTCCTCATGCCAGCTATGTTTGAGCTTTTAAAGCACCATAATGGTAGCTCTGGAGCGGAGCTGGGGCATGACCTGGGAGACTCTGTTCAGAATGTTCCTTGCTGAACCACAGGGGAGCCCTGGGTTCTGTAGTGAGCTGCATTCACAGTGCCAGTGATTAATCAATCCACCCATAAGTATCTCCATGACTTTGTCTGTCAAAGCCATGCATTCTTTTGTATCAAAATTAATTTTATAGGGCCAGCCAAGTGGCACAGTGGTTAAGAGATGGTTTTGGGACCCCAGCAACCCCGGTTTGGATCCCACATATGAGGGCCAGTGACACTGCCCTCCACAGCTAACAGCAGCTCCACCTGGAGCTGGGCTGTGTGAGCCCCGGCGATGGTGTGGGCTGTAGCCCCTGCTGCAGTGGGCTGCCATAGGCTACAGTGAGTGGCCGGCAGGCAGCATGAGCAGCTGGCAGCCAGCGTGAGCTGCCAATAGCCGCGGTGAGCGACATCCAGAGCTGCCAATAGCCACAGTGAGCAACCGATCTACCTCATCCGGGAAGAGCACAATGACGATACCAACATGGGCCAGTGAAGCAACGTCCTCCGCAATTAGACTGAAGAACAAAAAGACAGCAACTTGTCTATTCCCCTTCCCCGATTCCCCAACGCTGTTCCCCTCCCCCAATTCCCCAATAAAAATCTTTTAAAAAAAAACAATTAATTTTATACAGTCTGGTCAGCTGTTTTCTTCACAAACTTGATACCCAGAGATACTGGGATGTTTTCACTGATGCCATCCACTGTCAGTAGAAGAGAATTTGAATCTACTAGATATATTCAGGAGAAAGTACCACAGGCCCTGATGGGCAATGACAAAATGATGGGGAGTACATGGATAAAACTGTGGTACAGATTCCTACATCAGCTACTTTAACTTAGTGGACAAACCCATCTGTGTGTGCAAGTTCTGATGCGTTTGTTTAAAGAACAGTCTCATCACCTGCCAGCTGCATTTTCACCAGAAGATCTAACTTTGATGAATGAGAATCTTGCAAGACTCGATAGTTCTCATTCTGAAAATTGGTTCTCGTTAGTAAGATATAAGCATTGTAATTTGGCTGCTATAAATAGCCTTTGTAAATCCTATATGCCAGCTTGCTCTCTCTTGCTGCTTTCTCTTAATATATCAGTTAATATGGAATTTTGGTGAGTTATGTTTCCAGATAATTGAGGTATCTTGGAGCATAGGTTAATTTTATGCTCATTGAGATCTCCTAGGTGCTGAGCATCATTTATGTCAAACAGAAGGTCTCCTTTTCTTTTTTTTTTAATTTTATTTATTTATTTATTTTTTAAATTAGTTTCAGGTGTACAACACAGTGCAATAGTTATACATTTTACCCCTCAAAGTGACAACCCCCCACCCCCAATACACCACCCCACTCCCCCCCCCATATCATATATATCTATTACTCTTCCTCTGACTCTCTTCCACAGTATAATCCACATCCCATGACTATCTATATATATTCAATTACAGTAGGTATACCCCCTCCACTTTAGTAATACAGTGCAGTGATCAAACCTCTACTCCATCCATGAAATGGTCTCCCTAACAAGACCTATGATCATATGACATTCCACAGAATATTTACAACATTATTAATTATATTCCCCAAACTGTTTTTCGTATCCCAGTAGCAATACTGTAGTTGCCTATTTTTGCTGTCTAATCCCTTCCCCTTCTTCCTCATCCCCATTCCTCTCCCAATTAGCAACCCTGATTTTTCCTCTATATCTATGAGACAGTTTCTGTTTACTTTGCTCATTCATACAGTTTTTCAGATTCCACATATGAGTGAGATCATATGATATTTGTCCTTCTCTGACTGACTTATTTCACTCAACATTATAGTCTCTAGGTCCATCCATATCATTGCAAATGGTACGATTTCATTCTTCTTTATAGCGGAGTAATACTCCATTGTATAAATATACCACAGTTTCTTAATCCAGTCATGTACTGATGGGCATTTTGGTTGTTTCCAAGTCTTAGCTATTGTAAATTGTGCTGCTATGAACATAGGGGTGCATAACTTTTTTTGAATAAGTGTCTTGGTTTTTTCAGGATAAATACCTAGGAGTGGAATTGCTGGGTCAAACGGTAGCTCTATTTCCAGTTCTTTGAGATACCTCCATACTGACTTCCATAGTGGCTGCACCAATCTCCAGTCCCACCAACAGTGCAGCAGGGTCCCCTTTTCCCCACAGCCCCGCCAGCACTTGTTTGTTGATTTGTTGATGATAGCCATTCTGACTGGGGTGAGGTGGTATCTCATGGTGGTTTTTATTTGCATTTCCCTAATGACCAGTGAGGTTGAACTTTTTTTCATATGCCTGTTGGTCATCTGTATGTCCTCTTTAGAGAAATGTCTCTTCATATCTTCTACCCATTTTTTAATTGGGTTGTTTGTTTTTTTTGGTGTTGAGTTTCATGAGTGTTTTATAAATTTTGGATATTAACCCCTTATCAGATATATCGTAGGCAAATATATTCTCCCATTCAGTAGGCTTCCTTTTTGTTTTATTAATGGTTTCCTTTGTTGTGAAAAACCTTTTAAGTCTGATATAATCCCATATGTTCATTTTTTCTTTTACTTCCCTTGCCCGTAGGGATGTATCAGTAAAAATATTGCTCCGGGTAATGTGTGCAAATGTACTCCCTATATTTTCTTTTAGGATTTTTATGATTTCAGGTCTTACATTTAAGTCTTTAATCCATTTTGAATTTGTTCTTGTATAAGGCGTAAGGAGATGATCCAGTTTCATTTTTTTTGCATGTGTCAGTCCAATTTTCCCAGCACCATTTATTGAATAGACTATCTTTACTCCAGTGTAAATTCTTGAGAAGGTCTCCTTTTCAAGGGCAAATACTCAAAATCACAGATAAACATTGTCATTTCTCTGCCAAGCTTTGCTCTAACCCAGGCATCAGCCATGGGAGGGAATCACCCTTGCAAGGTTTTCTTCACCATCAGAATGATAACACTGCTCTGGCTTCTCTCTCCTCTCTCTCCTTTCCACTCTCACCCCTTATTACCTTATGCTGCTTCTGGCTGCCCACAACTCCATTATCGGGGTACTCAACATAGGGAGAAGTGGTCTCCCTAGAGGGGTGCCTTACCTATAGAATTTCTATCCACTCCTCACCCCCAAGCCAGTTCTTTATAAAGAAGCCCTGATAGCCTTTATCAACCTAAAAGAATTGCTAACTGGGGAGCTATAGCTAAGTAGAGACTGTACCAAAACTCTAGAAGAAACTTGATCAGCCATATACCCTGGCATTGCCAGTTCACCTTTGGCCTTTGCCTGATCATAGACAGTAACATCCCCAGGACTCATTTTCTCCCATACTCAGATAAGAATTAGTTGTGAGTTGTCCTGAAACACAGAGAGGAGTGATGAGAATTCTGTCTCTCTGCATCATCCATTTATTAAATATTTATTGAACATCTGTTATGTCAGGTATGGAGGCCTAAGAAATTCATGACTTTATATCCTAGATAAAGTGATAGGCATATATACAAATAAGTGCAGTAAAGCATAACAGATACTCTCCTTACAAGAGTCACACATGGAGCCCTAACAGAGCAGATTTTCGGAAGACTAATATTCTCCCAATGATGAGGGCAGGGAAGGGCTATAAGGCTAAGGGGAGAGCATGTGCAAAGGTCTGAAGTTGTGGGAGGGCAAGACCGGGAGTTCTGTCCAAATGAAGGGAACCCAGCCCTTACCCACAACCACGTTCCTTATTTTCCTATAGTTGGAAAAGAGGTCCTAGAGACTCAGCCAGATGGTCTACCTAAAAAGATCAGTGAAGAATTAAATCAACTGCTCAGATACCTCACAGAGCTGATGGATTGAATGAGGTACCACAGTATAGTAAGAAGAAAAAAACTGACCTGGGTGTGCATATAGGCTCAGCCACTAATAGCTATGTGATTTGAGGTAATCAGTTACATTCTCAGAACTTTATTTCCTTATCTGTAAAATGGTGATAAAATATACATAAAGTTGTCTTAAATATGTAACTATAGAGGTAGCATATGTGAAGCACCTAACACCCAGAGAAATCATCTCAGAGAACCCCTTAGTTTCTGCTTTCTTCTCTTGTACCACCTTTCTATATAGAAAATATAAGTTGAAATGACTGCAGCAGAATGAAGCAACTCTCTCGGGCTGGCCAAGTGGCACGGTGGTTAAGCACTGGCTTGGGAAGCCAGCGGCCGGGATTCAGGTCCCACATGTGAGGGCCAGTGACACTGCCCTCAAAAAAAATTAAATTAAATTAAAATAAAAAGCATAAAAAAAAAAAAGAATGAAGCAACTTCCAGCATTCACGTCTGTGGTCTCAGAGAAGCAGTGGAGAAGCTGACACAGGGTGAGTCTTACTTGACAGAATAGGCCCATGAACACCCCAAATATATCCAGAGGCCACAGGCACACTGACAAATTTGCAATGACCCTGAACCTGGGCTTTAGCTTCCATAGTCATCTTTTTGCTGGTCTTCTAACTTTTTTCCTTTAGCAATTCCTTGAGCCCTTGTTAGCTAACATTCTCATTCTCCAATAACACTTGGAGGGACAGCCAACTAAAGGCAAAAATCCAAAGACATATCACAGACAGCTGGGGGAAGCAGTTAAGAGAGAAAAGGGAGGCACCCTGGGAGGAGGTGAGTAGGTAACCCACTTCACAACCTTATTGAATCAAATCTGACTGGTGTGCTAAGGTCCCCCAGGCATGAAGGACAGCATTGTTCTAGTAAAGTCCCAAGCCTGGAAAAGGACTTTCAAAATCATGAGGTTCATCCTCTGTCCCCAGACCAAGGCTACCTAAGAATTATAGGAAAGATGGAAATATGTCTAATTATTGAAGAGACCTTCATTTATTATGAGCCACCAAATAGATTGTTTTCTAATCCTCCTTACTACCTCCCTAAATTCAGGAAACACATGCAGACTGACCTCAAAGAGCTCTGAGTGACAAGCAGAGAAAACAAAGCAGAAAAGAGAAAAGAGAAAACGTGTCCAATTAAATCAGTAAGATTTAATTGCCCATATGGAGTTAAGCTAGGTGATATCAGAGGACAGCTAGAGGTGGGGATATCTGCATACATTAGGGGCCCAGTCTCGGGGCTGGGAAGGCCCTGAGGCTATTTAAACATTTAATGCCAGTTTAACTCTCATGTTAAATACCAGCTAGATTGCTCTCATGGGAGACCAGTACCAAAGCAGCAACCTCAATTCATTCATTTGGTATCTACTGTGTGCCAAAGGTGTGTCCATGCCTCCGTCATGTTGAAATCCTTAGTAAATTGGGTGGACATATGAGGATTACCACACTTGATAAAAGCAACCATCATAATCTGAAACCCCTCTTCAGCCATCCCTGAGCATTTGTGAAGGCAAGAGGTCATGTCGTACCCTGTTCTTCTCTTTTCACAGCTGCCATCATCAACACAGGGCTGGGTGCCTTGCAGGTGCTCGATAAACTCCATTCAACACATAATCAAGAAGATAAATTCTCTGACTTCAAGGTAAGACTTAATCCACTCAAAGGAAACTTCTTTAGAAAAGCTTATTTTATAGAGTAGATTTCAAAAGACTGCCTATTTGCTCGGAATAAGTAATCCGACATGATAAAGGCCACATTCAGAGTGTCCCTGAAATGCAGGCACATGTGGTACAGGACATGAACAGACTCCAGGCTCACAATTTCTTTGTTTTAACCTTGGCAGCCCTGCAGCTTGGCTCCCACATTCAAAGGGATGATGTATTTTCCCATATTTATTATTTGCCCTGGACTACTGAGGGAAAAAGCAGGGCAGCAGGCCGATGTGTCTCAGTGTTCCTGCCAGTAATAACAGAGAGGCCTTGCACCAGAGCCTCATTAGCTTATGGAAAACAGTTCCCTAAGGAAACTGCAGGGTGTAAATAAATTTAAAACATTTCAGCCTTTTGAGGCCTGCAGATGCCAAATTTGTAAAACAGTGGTGGCTCAAGAACGCTGTAACATTCTATTGCATGTCTCATAAATTGAGCATAACTTCTATGTCTGTTAATAAGCTAAATAATATGATATCATGAACATACTTTTTAAATGTAATATGTATTATTTTGTTATATTTATAAGAAGCAAAGATTTAATTGGTGGGGTAAATTCAGTCTAAAAGAATAGGATAGTTCTAGAGATATTCATGCATGTACCTTCCTAACTCAGAGCCCTGTTTAAGGATATATCCTCTGTAGATGCTATACCATACTATAGCCAAGTATATGGGCAAAACTTGCTGTAGTTTCATATATTATCCGTTCTTTGAACATGGTGCTACAGAATATTACACATGAGAGAAATGGGTGAGGTTTAAGCCTAAACCTCTGACTGAATATTTGTCTGTTAGCTATTAACAAGACACACAAAAAGAGTGGTGTCTTAGAAGTCATAGACTAATCCCCTCATTTTATAAACAAGAACACTGAGATCCAGAGAAGAAAAGTAATTTACCAGAATCACACTGCAGGTTAGTGGCAAAGCTGAGAGAACACAGGTCTCTCTGTGTGCCCACTGCTCATAAGACTAATAGGATCAGAGCTGCACAGCACTTAGCACCCTGCCTGGTACATGGTGAGCACTCAATAAATGTTGGCTGTGACTGTCACTGTTACCATTTCATCATTTTTGCTACCCAAGGTGCTGCATAGAACAGCTTATTTTTATCTCAGCAATAGTGATGAGTCCTCTGAGAAGCTAAAACTGGGGTTAGTTTCATATTTGTTATCAGAATATTTTTAAGTATTGTATTGACCCAGTTTCCTTCATTAGGTGATCCTCCCCAATATTAACTCCTAGGTTCAAGAAATCCATACACTCTTAGTTTCCCTTAATAAGATATTCTATATTGTTTTCCACTAAATCATGATTTATTAGAGCATCAACAGACTGTAAACTTTATAACGCCAGGAACCACATCTACTTTTTCAACATTATAGCTCCAAATCTTAGTGTAGTAGGTACTCAACTATTTGACAGTCATGGCACCAGATGATGGGGATACAAAGGCAAATAAGGCATGGTCCCTCTTGTGAGTTCCACAGTCTGATGAGGTTAATTCTTCTTGAACCTATGTAATTTTTTAGCCCATAACACCCCTATAAGTTGTTGAATACTTGCATTCATCGCTTCACATTATAATCTATATTCCTAATGATTCAAGGATAGTCCTCCAGCAAGATTTCATTCAAGATTTGTCTTAAATAATAATTGTAACAATAGCATCCCCCAAATATATTAGAGAAAGGTGATCCTTAAGAGACAGATGGATACTTGGGCTATATAATAAAAGAAAGCTATATGCCTAGGCAAAATAGTTAAAAAGCTATATAATTTTTAAAGAAATAAGAGGAATTAACCTAAATTTAATTCAAATAAGATCAAATTAATCTCTCTAAAGAATTAAGGTCTGAGAAGCTATTTGGTCTATACCAAAGGCATATAGCACATGAGTTAGTATAGCAAAGGTCTCAGCATAAGTTTATGAATGAGAATATGCAAACTAATGCCAGTGACAACATCTGGCCACAGGCTATGGCTAGCCCCAAGAAGGGGGTAGCCGGGATGTGTGGAGGTGCACAATTAATGACCCAATTCATGGAAGGACTCTTCAGGAGGTTCTAGAACACTGTGTGGATCAAATCCTCTGGAGGGGTTCTTAAAACACAAATAACTGGCCATCCCCAAGAGTTTACGTTTCTAACAAGTTTTCATCTGATGCTTAGGCTGCTTGTTCAGGAACTTAAAATAAGCATAATACATGCATGTCCCAATATTTTGACAGCTAGGAATCAATGTCAATAGCCTGTCAAGTATGTTCTATGTTTGCTTTTTTTTTAATTCCTTGAGCCAGTCACCAATTATGTGTGCTATACATCTGAGTGACTCTTAAGCCAAAGGAGAAGGTGAAAGAATTAAGAAGCCATTTCAGTGAATGGAACAAAATGCAGAAAACAGGCTGGGCTGTAAACCCAAAAAAGAAAGAAAAAGTTCATGAGATAGAGACAAATTAGAACCAGAGGCAAAGAGGCAGTGAGTGGAAAACCTTGACAGAGAGGGGAAAGTGGATGAGGAGAAATTGCACCACTGGAGCAGTGCCGAAGAATTGGGACTCCTCCAGGCTGTGAATCCAGACCTTGTAACATCTCTATTTATTAAGTACTTATTATTCCAGGCCATCCTAGAAGCTATACCTGTCTCTCTGAAACCTCATGACATCCTCTACAGTAGTTAATATCTCTCTTTTACAAATACGCAAACAAAGGCTCAACAAAATTAAGTAATATCATCAAGGTAGCTAGTAAGTGGTAGATTCAGGATTCAAACTCTTGTCTGTCTGACTCCCAAGCTTGACTCTTGTCACCAAACCAGTCTGCCAGCAATTCTTTTTCTCTAAAAATGAAACTAAAGGAGAAGGTACTGAAGGAAACCACAAATACTAGCATAGAGCTAGAAAGAAGTAGGGCACACCGAGTAAGAGGAAGTATAATAGTGTGGCTCAAGCTTTGTCTTTTAGACTAGAGACCTGCTTTCAGGTCTGTGCTTCTCTCTTAAGAGCAAATCACATAATCTGATCACAATTTCCTTATCTGTATAATGAGGATATTAATAGCTACCTGCCAAGGTTATTAGAAGAATATAGACATATTTTTACTAGTATTTTATTTACTATGTCTATTTACTAGACTTTTTTTTATTAGAACTAGTATATTTGCAATAAATTTCCTAGTAAGTAGTAGATGTTCAAAAAGGTGGCAGTGGTGAAGATGATGGTACAGAAAGAACTAAGACCCTAGTAGTTGAGGAGCTAGAAAGAGAACATTTAACAGCTTTAAATAAGTTTCAAATCTCCAGATTCATTTCAAACTACACCCGATACAAAAAGAACCTGCTATGGTCAGTTACCAACATGGACTGTGGAAAACAAAAAGGTATATAAAGATTGGAAATGAGCAACTTCTGAATCCATTTTCGAAAAAGAATAAAATATATGCTCCAGGAATTTTAGACTTTCAAGCTTATGGTTTAACCAGTATGTGAGCAGTACTTGGGCACCATAATGGAGCATTCCTTCATAATCTAGAGATAAAATAAACAAAGGTACCCCCTGAGAGTTATCCAATAAAATCAACACATAATGCTGGACTTGAGACCAAAAATATTCAAAGTCACCTTGAAGAAACAGTGGTTCAAATGCTCCAATAGATTTCACTAAAATTTTATGGGAGATATTGACAGAACCAGAGGAAGAACATAATGGGGAGGTTGACAGTAAATGATATTGGGGAGGAGGAGGAGTCAGATTGGGAGCAGTAACTCTTTACTAAGAAGAGTTTGCTCTAGTCCAAACACCTGAACCAAAAACTCCTTGAAAACAGGAACTGTTTTTACCCACCTTTACATCTCCAGGAACTAACTGACTGGCACAAAATTACAAATTAATTCTGGGATGCCAGGACTATGATGACAGCCTTCACAAAGGATGGGCTGTTCCCTGTGCTCTGCTTTACATATCTTTCAAAAATGTTCTGTGGTCTGAAATCCCAAGTCCTTAGCCTGATATTTCAGCTCCATTCCATGTTCCTTTCCAGGGTGGTTTACCATGCCTTTTCCTAAATCAACTTCTGCAAAAATGATTTACTCATGCCCCCCTTCCAAGTACCCTTACATTCTCTTGGCTATTTTCCTACGTTATTTCTCTCAACCATTAATGCTGTCTCTGATTTTCTGCACTTTCTGAGATCCTATCTCTAGAAATCTCCTCTGTTCATCTCAGAACTTTCTCCCACTTTCAAACTTTTTGGGCTCTTGTGTTCTCTACCACTTATTCAGCATTCACCAAATACCATCTTGTGTTGACACTTGTGGTTTTTCAAATGATTGTGTTTTATCTCCCCCCGATGAACTCCAAACATCACGTCTTATTCATCGCTGCATCCTGCCTGGGGTCTTGCACAGAGTTAGCACTTAATAAATGTTTGTTTCTCCTATTAATGATGAAAAACAAATGCTTTGGTAATTCTGAGGCATCTGACATGCCCAGCCCACCCACTCTCTATGTCATCGTTTCTTCCAATGTAGGTAAACAATGTCTCTTCCATCCGGAAGTTTCCACCACTCCCTCCCTGTGCCCTGACTAATTGTCTGGGCCTAGATGGGAATCCCTAGACTGTCAGAGGCTCCCCGGTTCTCATATCCCCAGCAGCCATCTCTCTAGGCCTGCTTTTGGTTGTCAACCAGCTATAGGTTCTTCTAAAAAGCGTTTAAAATCCCTGGGTTTCTGGTCTTAAAAGTCTTTGCCCTTTCACATATGGTTGTCATTAAGATAAACTAGATAATAGACTAAAAATGCTCTGAAAAGTCTAAAGTTCTATGCAAAAGAGGAGTGGTTTAAGAAATCAACTTAGCCTTTTTAGGCCTGTAGAAGATTACTTAATTTGGTACCTTGGCAATCTAACCACTTGAAAGAGTTTACCCTTTTCTTAGAACCTAATTTTGTTTTTGTTTTAATCAGAGACTAATTATTAGACAGAAACTGGCTCAGAGAGGAATCCTTGGGCAGAAAGGTATTTTAAGCATTCATTATGTTATGTTCAATTTCTTCTGTGGTCTAATTCTGAGTTTAGTCATGCTGGAAGGTGTTTCTCTTATTCAGAGGCTTCACAGAATAGCCCTGAGAAAACAACAGAGATTGTTCAAACATGCAAGACAGCTGAGAACAGGTGAGAAAGGCTTGGGAAACCTCATTTCTTTCAGATTTGTCCAATGCCATGGCCCATGGCCCATGGGTAGCTGTGTGGATTCCACAATTGGCTGAGAGGAGCCAGAGAAAGCTCCCCCTACAACCAGGTAGTTCTTTCTTCTACTAAGAGGCTGTGTAAAGAAAATAATACTCAAAAGAAATGTCCTTTATCCTCCACAGGATATCCTAATTAGGCTGCTGAACAGACACTGACACACTTAGCTAAGTCACCCTCAAACATCTATTGAGTGCTTACTGTGTGCCTACTAGAGACATAACTCTAGCCAAGCTTTGGGTTTCCTATATATGACTAGAAGAACCTGATGCATACTTGGCATACTACAGTTAGCAAATTATTTGGCCAAAATCTTAGTGCCTTCTCCAATGCAATTTCCCTTACAAGAGGTTCTTCATTAATCTTCAACTGTTTTATGCTGCTGCTTGCATCAGGCCTTTCTTCAAAACAGATATTGATAGATGAACAGATTATCATAATACCACATGAAAAGTGAACAAGAAGGTACAGGAAACATAATAAAACCTTTCCCTAACCCATCAACACATAAAAACTGGGATGCCTGTCTTAGTCAGCTGAGGCTGCTGTAACAAAATACCATAGACTAAGTGGCTTAAACAACAGAAATTTATTTTCTCACATTTCTGAAGGCTAGAAATCCAATATCAAGATGCCAACATGGGCAGCTTCAGTTGAGAGGTCTCTCCTGGGATTGAGGAGAGAGAAAGCAACATTTCTGATGTCTCTTCTTATAAGGGCACTAATGTCATCATGTGGGCCCTGCCCCCATGATCTTATCTAAACCTAGCGAAGGACCCATTTCCAAATACATCCCATGGGGGGTTAGGGCTTCAACATATGGATTTTAGGGAGATACAAACATTCAGTCCACAGCAGAGCCCCCGAGAGAGTCCAGAGACATCCTCCACATCACTAGAAGAACCAGGAAGCCCCACCTCTATTACTTCCTCAATGATAATGGTCTTGGGTCTCCATGCAGCCTGCAATTAGATTGGCTTTTAGATGAATCAAGCGTAGTGGGGGCCGGCCAAGTGGCGCAGTGGTTAAGTGCTGGCTTGGGAAGCCAGCGCCCCGGTTCAGTCCCACATATGAGGGCCAGTGACACTGCCCTCAAAAAAAAAAAAAAAAAAAGAGTGATGGACCCTGAATACGAACCCCTGCTTTCAGCCTAATAATTTTATTTATTTATTTATTTATCTATCACCCTCACTTATTTTATTTCACAGTCTTAGAGATTGAGAGTTTATTAAATATTGCATGCAAATATAAACATAATATTCCATATAGTTTTGTTTTTACACAAGTACTTGGAAACTAATTTAAACACAAAAATAGAAGACTAAGTTTATATAAGCCTGATGGGCCACTTCCATATTCCATTTCTGTCCCAGAGGCCCCTTGATCTGAATCTCTCCCCAGAGTATGCCCTCACACATAGGCATGATATTCAAAAGACTTACCAACCAACCAATCAAGCCGATAGCACTCAACAAAGGGCTGGGGAGGGCCCTGGAGGCCCTCACTGTGCCCAGACCATTTACCAACCAGGACTAAAATCTTTCCACATTTAACAACCAAAACAGCCACACAGGTGTGTACCAACTGAGGCTTGGCCCTGCTGGTGCACAATCTTACTACTGGAAAGCAGTTCTTCCCTAGGACTCATGCATGGGTTCAGAACCTCATGACTCCCACTCAACACTTAGCCCCCTCATTAGCAGCCCATCCTATTTTCTCCCTTATGTTTTTCTGGATGTTGGCAGCCTATTACACCAGATCGTAAACTCCTTTGAGAATACCACCCCACTGTTTCATGCACTGCTTATAGGGCTTAATCCTGTGCTTTGCACACAGTAGTTCATCAATCAATGCTAAATAAAACCTGTCCAGGGCCTCTGGAACCACCCAGATGATCTGGGTATCATTGCTTGACAGATATGTATTATGAGTTGAATGTCTGTGTCTCCCCAAAATTCATATATTGGAGACTTAAGCCCAGTGTAGCCATGTTTGGAGATGGAGCCTCTAAGGAAGTCATTAAGATTAAATGAGGTTATAAGAGTGGTGACCTGACTCACAGGATTGTTGCCCTTATACAAAGAGACAGCAGAAAGCTTCACCTATCCCTCTCTCTCACACATACAAGGAAGAAGACAAGTGAGTGCACAATAATAGGCAGCCACCTACAAGCCAGAAGAAAAAGCCTTAGAATGAAACCTACTTTGCCAACACCTTGATCTTGGACTTCCAGCCTCTAGAACTATAAAAATAAATTTCTCACACACTGAATACAATAATACATTATAAAAAGAAATTGAAGAAATACAAACAAATGGAAAGATATTCCGTGTTCATGGACTGAAAGAATCAACATAATTAAATGGCCACAAAGCCCAAAGCAATATACAGATTTAATGCAATCCTCATCAAAATCTCAATGGCATTTTTTAAAGAAATAGGGCAAAAAATCATCTTGTTTGTATGAAATCACAAAAGACCCCAAATAACCAAAGCAATCCTAAGAAAAAAAAGAACAAAGCTGGAGGTATCACACTCCCTGACCTCAATTTATACTACAGAACCACAATAATAAAAACAGAATGGTGTGTGCAGAAGAACAGAGACAAAGACCAATGGACTAGAATTGAAAACTCAGAAATATATGTGGAAAAAAAATATATCTATATATCTATATATCTATATATCTATATATCTATATCTATATCTATATCTATATATATATATATATATATATATATATATATATATAGAGAGAGAGAGAGAGAGAGAGAGAGAGAGAGAGAGAGAATCCACATACCCACATATATATGGGCAAATCATTTTTGACAAAGAAGCCAAAAATGTACAATAAAGAAAAAAAAGCAATAAATGGTTTTGGGAAAAATTGGAAAGCCACATGCAAAAGAATAAAACTAGACTGCTATCTGTCCCCGTGTGCCAAAATTAACTCAAAATGGGTCAAAGACCTAAACATAAGACCTGAAGCACTGAATTGCATAGAAGAAAGCATAAATACTAAACTTATAGACCTTGGGTTCAGAGAGGATTTTATGAATTTGACCTCAAAGGCAAGGGAAGTAGAAGCAAAAACAAATGAATGGGACTATATTAAACGTAAAAGTTTCTACCCATCAAAAAAAAAAAAAGAAAAATCAACAAAAGAAAGGCAACCAACTGAATGGGAGAAGATATTTGCAAACAACACCTTCAATAACAGGCTAATATCCAAAATACATAAAGAACTCATACAACTCAACCACAAAGAAACAAACAATCCACTTTTAAAAATGGCAGGATCTGAACAGACACTTCTCCCAAGTGGCCAACAGATATATGAAAAAGTGCTCAACTTCACTAGCTGTTAGGGAAATGCAAATCAAAACCATAATGAGATACAACCTCATACTTGTTAGAATGACTATTATCAACAAGACAAGTAATAACAGTGGTGGACAGGCCGTGGAGAAAAAGGAACCCTCATAAACTGCTGATGGGAATTTAAATTGGTACAGCCACTATGGAAAACAGTATGGGGGTTCCTCGAAAAATTAAGAATAGGATTACCATACAACACAACAAATCCCTCTTCTGGGTATCTATCAAAAAAATCTGAAAACATTTATCTTTAAAGATATTGTACCCCTATGCTCATTGCAGCATTATTCATGGTGGCCAAGACATGGAAACAATCAGTGTCCTTTGATAGATGATTAGATAAAGAAGATGTGCTACATGTATACAATGGAACATTATTTGGCCATAAGAAAAGATGAAATACTGTCATTTGTGACAACATGGGTGGATCTTGAGATTATCATGCTAAGCGAAATAAGTCAGAAATAAATCAGATAGAAAAAGTAGAGAACCATATGGCTTCACTCATATAATGGGACATAAAACTGAAAGTAATAAATGAACAAGACAAACAAAAAAAAACTTAAAGATGGACAACAGTTTAGTGGTTACCAGAGGGTCAGGACAGGTGAAGAGTGGTAGAAGAGCGTAAAGGAGGTCAAATATATGGTGATGGAAGGAAATTTGACTTTGGGTGGTGAACACAACGCAATATACAGATGATGTATTATAGAAATGTACACTTGAAACCTATGTAATTTTACTAACCAATGTTACCCCGGTAAATTTAATAAAGATTAAATTCTGTTGTTTAAGCCACCCAGTCTATGGTACTTCGCTATAGCAGCCCAAGATGACAATATAACATGGCTTTCCCATTTCTTTCATTCTCATAACAACCTTATGAAGTCACTAGTGTCATCTCCATGTAAAAGTTATGAAAATTAAGGCTTTGAGGAATCACCTAATCTGTCTGTGATCACATTAAAACTATCATTGGGCTCAAATTTCCATTCAACAGACCACAAAGCCCATGTTCTTAACCTCAAGGCATGACTGCCACCTGGAAGTGCCTCACAATAGAAACAATGATTACCACAATAATAGCTAACATATATGCAGTGATTACATGCTGAAGTATCATGTTAAGCACTTCTCATTTACACTCACTTCATTCTCCCAACAACCCTTCGAGGCAGGTACATTTAATAGCACCTAATAGAGAAGCAGAGGATGCCATGCCCCCCTTCATTTCTGACTCCTATCAATATTCTGCTTTATTCCTCGTTTCTCCCTGTCTGGCGAGTCATGTTCCATTTTGTTGAGTTGTGAGTGGCTTTCCAAATGGCCTTAAATTGTTTCTAGAGCAGGGCAGGATGTGCACAGACTTTTCTTCTAATCCACAAAACAGCAGATATCAGAGCCCTACTGACCTCACAAGGGCCATGTCTGGAAAAGAGTCAGATAAGATGCTTTCTGCCTTTAGTTTCTTATTTTCTGTCAATTCACACACAGCCCACGGCCTGGTACTAAGGGAAGCAAATCATATCCACGCACTTGCCAAGAAACAGGTCCAATCTCACTTTGCTGGCAGAACTGCAGGCCCCACCCAGCCCTCCTCACAGCTCCTGCAGCCTGAGCCAGCAGCCAGCATCACACTTCTGGGTCTCTGTTGAATGGTGAAGGGGTCTTTACTGAAACAGATGTGGATTGTGCACCACCGCCATCGATTTTCCCGGCCTCCTCCAGGATGTTAACGAAGGTACTGGATTCTTTTTCACTGGGGGTCAGAAATGCAAGCCTTCCCTTGAAGCCCAACCTTCCCCCTCACCGCCCCAAAGCTCCTAGAACTGACTGCATCTCCCCTGGACTCCCAGGCTTCCTGGGGGTGGCTTCACTCCTTTGCAAGGCTTCAGGGTAGAGTCTGACATCACAGCATGCCCAGAATGTGAAGTAATAAGTGGGCCATGCTCCAAGAAAATGTCTTTTTTTTCCTCACTAGACCCCCCAGAGCAGTCTGAGGAAGGGCTATGTAGCCCCTGAGAGAGAATTTGTGAAGCTGAGAGCAGTACATTCAACCACCTCACTGGGATTTCCACTCGACCACCTCACTGGGATTTCCACTTGCGAACAAAACTGGGTACAACGGCTGCTCAAGAGCAGTGCTCCATGCCCAAGTGCTGTGGCTGCCAGGAGGCAGGAAGGGGACCTTGAAATTTCTAGAAAAGGGGACACTTCCTTTTCAGGACTAGTTATTATACCAACTTTACCTATGGTGGTTTTCTTCATGTGTATAAAACTGAACCTGGTATTGCTATTGTTGCCATTTGAGTTGTTATTTCCTAGGACTTATGTGACTCCTCCACAGTTCCCAAAACATCTTCTGATACAGGAAGGTAGGCCCTGTCCATACCCAGCACAGTCAGGATTCACCTGGCTTGACGGAGATGGCCAGAAAGGCCCAGATGATCCAAATCTCCCCTCCACTGGTTTACTAATTCGCCTGAGGAAAATGCCCACCATTCAGTCACTCCTTTAGACATGGAAGCCAACCAGAACAAATTTAGGAACCAGAATGCATCACCATTATCAAAAAGGGCCCCAATTATCTTTTCTAACTGGTAACACCTGAGCAAGGGTCTGAAATTCATACACTACTTTTCCAATGTGCAAAAGCCTTGCTTCTTTTATGTTTCTACATCTGAACTGAGCCTGCTCAAAAGCTCCTATTCTTAGGCATAGTAGAAAATAATAAATTTTCTAGTTAAGTTTACCTAGTCTCTTTCCATTTAAAGCAGTTTCATTTGGGGGTACATCAGATACTTTCTCAAAGTTCAAAGTATTTTAAGGGCTGTTTCTTGTCTCCCCTGCCACTCCTCCCACCTAACATGGCAAGTGGGTAAGAAATGACATTGCTATATCCTCAAGGCACTGAGAGGAGGGGTGTCCTTCGTACCCCTCTTTGTTGAGCACTGCGATGTCTCCCAATACCTGGGTGTTGACCTCTATTTACTTCAAATCCTTCTGAAGTAGAGGTAGCAGGGGATATGTGTGGTCTGTTCTCTTGGTCAGGACAGGGTCCACAGATCCCCACTGGCTGAATCAGCCCTATCTTAGCTCTTGTGCCTCCGAGTGTCAGCTGCACCCTTGCTCTGATCTATGGACTGTCTGCCTCAAAGCCTCTGGGTGAGCTGACCCATACCAAGGTGACCCCAAGAGGTCAGGTTCAGTGGTTCTCACCTCTGATTACTTTCAGAGTCCCCACCAAAGGTGCAGAAACTGACCACTTCTCACCCCTGCACTGCTGCCTGGTCCAAGCTACATGGTCTGTTTCCTGGATCGCTGCAGTAGCTACTCAGCAAGTTTCCCTGATTCCACCTTTGCTACCTATAGTCTCTCTCAATACAGCAGCCCGAGTGATCCTTTTAAAAAAAATTCAGGCCTTATCATTCCTTGACTCAAAAACCTCCAGCAGCTCCCATTTCATTCAAAGGGAAGGCCACAGTGTGAAGCTGCACTGAGTTCACACCCACATCCTTTCTGATCTCATCCCTCCTATGCCAGCACATGCTTGCTCCACTCATCACACTGGCCTCCATGTTGAGTCCAACTTAGGGCTGGAGAAGGAAGGATGGAGAAGGAAATAGGAAGTAGAATCAGAAAGGAGAAAGGGGGGGCCGGCTGAGTGGCGCGGTGGTTAAGAGCTGGCTCGGGATGCCAGCAGCCCCAGTTCGGATCCCACATATGAGGGCCAGTGACACTGCTCTCCAAAAAAAATGAAAGGGAAAAAAAAAAAAGAGAAAGGAGAAAGGGAATGGAAGGAAGCGTCAGAGGCTAGTGGAAAGACACCACATCTGAATTTTGCTTCATTGTGGCTTTGGCAGAGGGGAGAGAGAAAATGCCAATAAACAAGTCCCTAGCCTCTGTCACTATTCTCCTGCATCCACTTGGCCAAATGCCTGCCTCCTCCATGCCTTTGTTCACCCCTCACTCTCTCCACAAGGCCTCTTCTTCTCATTTGATACTACAATCTGCTTCCTACCACCACTGAACTCATGAGCCCCTCACCCTGTTCTACATTTCTGTTTTTCCATACTACCCATTACCTAACATACTCTATAAGCCACTTATTTATTACGTCTCACCCTGCCTCATTCCTCCAGAGCAAGGATCTTTGTTTTGTTTACCAATGTATCTCAAGGAATTAGAACAAGGCCTTACACATAGCAGGAATTCAATAAATAATTTTCCAATAAACAAAGGAAACTTCTGGATTCTTTCCATCCATATAGGAGTTGAAGGAGGCCTGAAGGAGTCTCTCAGGACTGTTTTCTGTTGATATGCTCTATTGAGCTACTATTTCCACTGCAGCCACTCCACATTGTAAGGCAGAACCCTCCCAGAATTCTAGAGACAATTCGGAGACTCAAGAGCTCCCCATTGGGGTTTCTCACACATCTTACTGAGCATGTATTTTCTCCTTGCCCACCATTCCCTCCCAGTTTCAGGTGGAAGAACTTCATTTGCATCACATCCTATACTTTTTTCCACGTGTGCCTTAAGTTCTAATCCACTAAACTTTATTCCTAAAATGTAATGGGAGTTGGGGAATTCAGGACTCCCTTTTATCTTTGATGAAAGCCTGGATTTCTCAGCTAATATCTCCTTATGATCCCAAAGTCACAGTCACTTCTCTGTTTGAGGCTATTCCTGTTCTTCTCCTCTCTGGGACATCTGGTCTGGTGGCATCACTGTCATCATTGGAAAAGGTACAGGGAAAAAAACAGCTGGATGTGGTCCACTGCTAGTTGTCCCCCAAAATCTATTCTCTCCTTCTTCCATTGTTGTAGAATTGTACCCAGGCACATGGCTGCCCTGCTGAAAACATACTTTGTAGTCTCCCTTAAAGCCAGCATAGTCATTTGACTATGCTCTGATCAACTGGATGTGAGCACAAGTGATATGTGCCACTCTGGATCTTGCCCTTAAAAAGATTAGGTGTGGATATTCCTGGCCCTTTTCTCCCTTCCTGCTGGCTGGGAGGTGATGAGAAATAGATTCATGCGTTGAGACAAGAGTCTCCACCCACCCTAATCCTTGTACCTACAAATTCTGATTAAAGAGGAATATGAACTTTCAGCTTATATAAGCCACTGTGTTTTGGAGTCCCTTTGTTACATCAGCTTAGTCTATGGCCTAATACAAAGAAGAAACACACTTATATTCCATTAAATGCCTAGATGAGGTGAAAAGAAACTTTCCCCTGAAATCCAGAAGACCTAAATTCTACTCTTATTCCAGACCAATTGAATCAGAATCTTTGGGGGTAGAGACAAAATAGGCATATTTTTAAATCTCCTCAGGTGATTTTAATATGTAGCCAGGTTTGAAAATTTCTGATAAAGAGCATATTTCCAAATAATAAACTTTTAGAAAAAGTCTCAAAATGTAACAACAAATAGACCTCATCCTCTCACCATAATGAAAAATTAATCTAAAAATTAAACAAAAATCAACTTTAAAATCTGGAGAATAAAAAACACTTTTAAAGTTATATCAAAGAGAAAGTAAGTATAACCACATTCAGAAAATAATTTAAATTGCAATTAAAACCTAATAGGTAAATTAGTACCATAAACTCAGGGTATTCATTCCCTCTAATAAGAGGGCAAGTTTGTGACTGGGAAAGAATGCACAGGTTCTAGAGGCCCTGAATGTTCTTTTTCTTGACCTGAGTTACACATTTGGTTTGCTTTATAACTAATTGTTAAACTAGACATGTAACTTTTAGGCACAATAAAAATGTTTTAAGAAAATAATTTAAGGGATGGTGCCAAAGTGTCCTCAAAATTCAATGCAGGTTCTTTAATACATTTATCACTTCACAGGTTTGGGAGTTATACAGATCTGGGTTTGGATTCCAGATATGCCACTACTAGTTATACCCCTTCTGGCAAGTTACAAAACCTGTCTGAGTTTCAGTTTGTCCATTTGTAAAATGGAGAGAACACACATATATATCTCAGAAGGTTATTATTTAGATGAAATGAGAGTGACATCAGCAAAATGACGACATGCGGATTTCTAGCACTCATCCCCCTGACCCTAGTAACTTCAATTTGAACAGCTATTCACACACTTACCTTCACAGGAGCCCAGGATTCCAAGTGAGGGATTATAGCACCTGGGTGAAGCACAGAAGTAAAAAAAAAAAAAAAAAAAAAAGGCACATTGAAGAGGGTAAAAAAGACAAATTCACATTACCTCCATCAGCCCTCCCCCAAGACTGGACAGCCAGGCATGGAGAGAGACAACTCCCCATGGGAGAAACAGAGTGAAGTGAGTATCCAACTCCATCATAGGCTCCAGAACTGGCCCACCCTAGCCAACTCCTGTGGCCCCAGGCTCCTGGCCAAGTCTAGTACCAGGCTGACTAACATGGACCTCGGCTCCCAGCTCACCCCAGCACCAGGCTGGCCCCTGCAGACCCAACCTCCCTAACCCACTTCATCCCCACTTTCACCTCATTCTGCTTCACACCCCAGGCTAACCTCACATACCCTGTAATCTATAGGTTCAATTATTTCCAATACCAACCCCTTAGTGTCAAGGACTCTCAGATGATTTCCGGTCACTAGAGAGAGAAAAAGCAGTAAAAAGGAGGCACCAAAGATAAAGAGAAATAAGACATAATATCCTTTGGACATCTACTATGCTCTGGTAAATGATTCTGTGCAAACCTATTTCATTTAGTACTCTCCCTCTGAAAAAAATGGAAATCATTATTTCCATTTTTGAAGGAGAAAACTGACTGGTTCAGCGGGGTTAAGTGGTCTTTCATGAGATCAACTCAGTCAACAGAAATTTAAAGTGCTCTGGGCATAGGCACCATGAAATTAAGGCACAGCACCCATCGTTAGTAGACACAACCTGCTAAAGCCAGAGTAACTACACGGAAAAACAAACAACATCTAAACACCTGGTGCCTTTTACTGACAAGATAGACTCAGGGAAAGTAGATTGTTTTTCCTTAAAAATGTCATATTAAAGTCACTTATTTTAACAATAAATTGTGTGGTGCTTTAGCAACGTACAATCTCAAAACCAAGTTCCTTAAATGTGGATCATGCTGGCCACAGACTCCTGCTCTTACCCAATACCCTGCCAGGTTCCAGTCTTATTTGTACCTTGAAATGTGTGCTGTTTCTTCTTATAGTTAGGTGACATATATTCTATCAAGGAAAGAAAGTGAGGAATTTTTCTAAAGTTCAATCACTTTGCAAGGACCAGAATACAAATGAATGTCTCCTAAAATTTCACAGGCAATTCTGTAAGGTAAGCAGACATTGGAAAATGAGAAAACAAAAATCCATTCTTATGAAAAATGCAGAGGAAATCTTGAATAGCTGCTTTTGCATAAGGCTTTCCTCTAAGGACTTACAGTTCCTGCAAATATCTGTGCGTACACAGCACACAGTAGTGGCTTTCCAATTGTCATCCCCAAGCACCTTTCTCTCTTGCTCTTTCCCACTATAGAGCCTGAGAAAAACTGGACACTTGCTTTCTAAGCCTCCCTTGCAGCTAGAGGAGTCATATGACCTACTTCTTGCCAGTGGGAAGCATAATAACATCTGCTGGGAGGCATATGCAAAAGAATTTTCCTCCCTAATGAGAAGGGAAGGGCTCATTTTGCCCTCATGTGGAGTGTTTCGTGACTGGAACTATGCAGTCGTCTGGCAACCGTAAGGGGCAGACCAAGAGAATTCCAGATATGTTAAGCCAGTATCAGGGCATACTAGAAGTGTTCAACCATTCCTGGAACCACCTTCTTCCAAACTTCTTATTAAATAAGCTGTAAATCATCTTTCACTTGGGTGACCACTTGTCAGTTTTCCTATTACTTGCAGCCAAAAGCATCCTACAGAATACAATGAGGATCCTCTGTTCTTACGTGAAGCAGGATTTGATACATCACTGTAGCCCCTAAAAGCAAATCCCATTCTGACAAGCATTAGCAATTAATGCACATTTTTGCTGGAAATCTTAGAGGAATATAAAGAAGGTTAGGTCACTCACCACTCTGTGAAATTTAATAACAATCCAGAATAAACCAATTTGTTTCCCTCCAAAGTCTCAGTTTGGACCCAGTTGCCTTTTTCCCTCTTGACATTTTCCCCATGCAGATTTCCCAGCCTTGCTATCTTCAGTCTTCACTACCTCTTGGAAATTCCCAATTCCCAGCTTCTTTTTTATTTCCAGCAATTTAACTCTCTCCTAGATTCTCCAATCATGAGTTCTTACACCCATCACTCGACTTGATAAACAAAAGCCATTACAGTTCTCTTTAGAAGACAGTCTTCTCTTTAGAAGACAGATTGGTTGGTTGGCTAACTGAGAAAGGGGATGGGGGAAAGAAAGGAAGGGAAGGGAAGAGAAGGGAAGGAAAGAAAAATAAAGGTAAGGTTTCTACCATTACCATTACCCTCTCCTTCCCAAAACCAAACAAAACACTTTCTTCTATTTCCCCCTCTATCTTCTGCCTTTTGGAGTACCTCTCATTAGCTAGAAAAAAATTTTGAAGGAGTCATTCAAACTACATTCCCTGTCTCCATTTTCTTACTTCTCATTCACATCCTCACCTACTTATGGCTTCAGCCTCCTGTCACTGGACTAGAACTGCTTAGGTAGAGGCTACAACCATCTGGTGCTGAGATGACCCATCCAAATGAAATTAAAGTGTCGCCTTGACAGTATGGTGCTATTTCTTTTTAATGTAGGTTCCTAATAAAAGCTAGGACAACATCTTAAGGATCTTTGAACCACAGCTCAGATGAAATGAACAAAAATATTACCTTTTAAGCCCCCATCATTAACAAGGCATGCATGCACATGCACACACACACACACACACACACACACACACACACAGTCACTGTAATTCCTATAAGAAACTTCCCAGTTATGACAATACTGGCTCTGGCCTCAGAGGCCAGGGCCACATCCATTCAGGACTTTCTTAGGTGGCAACCAATGCCAAAAATGATAGAAAGTACAATCTATGAAACAATAGATAACAAGCCATGATGGTGATGAGCAAGCATGCAAATGGGCTTCAAGATTTTCTGAGATACTTGCTGCTTTTTGCCCCATGGGTAAAGAAAATATGCTCCCCGAGATGCTTTCCAAAACTTCTTCACCTGATTGTAGTTATAGATGCCAATATTATGATCTCCCATGCAGTACAGAAAAATAAATCCTGGGCTTCAAGAAACTTCTACCATTTTTTAAACATTCTTTCTAAAAGCATGAAACTTTTGTTTTTTCAAGTTCAAGAGATTTCCTGCCCATTGGGGTTAAAAGTTGAAAACCAAGAGTCTGGTTCTATCACCTAACATCACCACTGGCTACCTGTAGCCAAAGGAACATATAAGGCTGGTGGGCTTCCTTCCCTGGGCTGACAATGTGTGCTTCAGAATGGGGGCCTGGTATTTGGAATGTTCTTTTGTCTCACAATTGCAAATGCATGAAACTGAATCATGAGGAAAAAAAGTAGGAGGGAAGAAGGAGAAGCTGCTGGAGCTACAAGGACTCTTGTCTCACTGCAGCACTATGGCTGAGCTTAGAGCTAAATGCCTTTCCATCCCCTGAGGTCTCGGCTTGATCACGTGAAATATTACTGGCCTCATCTTAGGCCAGCAGTAACCTTTGACTTGATTTTTGTTAGGCATCATGAGGCCAAAGAAAAAGCTAGCGAGTAAACCAAGAATCTGTTTATTCAAGTGTTTTTTGTTCAAGTTTCTTTTTACATTGCACTGCACTCTTTCCCAGCCCCACTTGCACAAAGAGCAGCTTTGCCAGAAAACCTGGTAGCACCAGCTGCTTCAGAGAAGAGACTTTTAAACAGTGCCCAGAGAAGGCCAATTACCTGCCTGCTTGTCTGAGTAGATTTCATTTGGCCAGTATTTGCTAAATGCAAGCTGTCTTGGAGGGTGCATAATCACTTTGTTGATTTGATTTGATATACATGTACATATGACGGGAATTCCGCAGAAAATAAATCTTGAGTCTAATCACTGTGTACATTACAGAGCTGTTTTTTCACACGTGTATGGTGGGGAGGGGACACAGAAGGGGACCTAATTTGTTGCTAATTAAAATTTTTTTGGGCCATCCCAGTGGTGCATTGGTTAAGAGCTGGATTGGGATGCCAGCGGCCCCAGTTCGGATCCCACATATGAGGACCAGTGACACTGCCCTCTACAGCTAAGATGGTGAACAACAGCTCCTCCTGGAACTGGGCTGTGTGAGTCCTGGTGACGGTGTAGGCTGCAGCCCCTGCTGCAGTGGACTGCCATAGGCTACAGTGAGTGGCCTGCAGCCAGTGTGAGCATCCAGCAGCTGGAGTGAGTTGCCAATAGCCGTGGTGAGCGACCATCCAGAGGCCGGCGACTGATCTGCCTCATCCGGGAAGAGCGCAATGACGATACCAACATGGGCCAGTTAAGGAACGTCCTCCGCAACTAGAGTGAAGAAAAAAAGGACAGCAACTTGTCTGTTCCCCTTCCCCAATTCCCCAACACTGTTCCCCTCCCCCAATTCCCCAATTTTAAAAAAAAAATTTATAAGTGCTAGAGATACACAGCATTTTATCTAGAGCTGGTTCAAAGTCTCACTTGCCTTGCTTTTATCACTGGCTATCCTTCTTTTTCCTCAGCTAGCACAACCAGGTCTTTCCAAAGCTTGCCCAGGCCCCTTCATCTGTGCCATCACTGCCTCTTAGAAAGACAGTAGGAATTTTTATGTGGAGCTGGTTCCTGTCTTTATACAGCTGAGTTAGTCCTATTGCCAACTCTACCTTACAATAATCACATTTTAGTAAAATTATCAACTCCTGTTGGTCTCCCTATCTAGATCAGAAGCTACTTAAGGGCAGAGACTATTTTATTCATCTTTCTATGCTCAGCCTCTTTCTTGGCACACAGAAGTCACTCTACAAATGTTAGCTGAACTAAATTGGTCATTTTCTGAAATTAAATGTGTTGAGTTCTCATTTTTTATATTCACAGGCTAAGTCCCAGCCATCAGCTTCTCTCACGTCTTTAGGAATCTCAATCAAAGCAATCAGGATTTCTCTAAAAACTTTTGCTTAGGTTCCTCTTGGCCAGCCCTGGTTTACTACAGTTATTTTTAACCTTTTTTTCATTCATTCAGAAAGCATCTCAGTTTGCAGTGTAAGTTACCCATTCATCTCTGTTGGTCTAGCCCAGGGGTCAGCAAACTGCAGCTTTTTGGGTACATGCATGTGTGAATTTTTCTTATATTAATAAAGATATAATTAATACTATTACTTATTATAATATTACTTTAAATTCTCCTTATTTGTAAAAATATACTTATGGCTCTTGAATAGCTTTAAAATTGTTGTGAGGGACATGATTGGCTCTTCCGTCTCAAAAAAGTTTGCCTACCCCTGGTCTAGCCCACTGAGAAGCGGACATCAACATGGGACTACATATGCAAGGACTGTATTAAGGGAAATATCTTTAAGAGAAGAAGTGAGGAGGAGCTGGGTAAAGCTAGGAGAACCTTCAGATAGCTGGGCAAGTCTAGAGAGGAAAGGTAGGTGGGAGCCTCCAACCCTGCTGAGTAGCCTAAGGAATGTTTGTCAAGGCAGTCAGGAAGCTCTGGCACCAAGGTTAGCCATCAAAGGATACACATGTGTCCCAGGATTGGGCCTGCCTCCATCTCCCTGACGTACATAGCCATTGGCTGGGAGCAGCCCGTGGGAATCATGGCCTTGGCACAAATGTACAGATGGATTTCAGAGTTAAGATTTTTGGTCAATGACCATCCTGTGACCAGCAGTCTGAAAGGCAGGCACATTCTCTTGGCCATCCCATCACTCTACTTAGGAAGGGGATTATTAATCATCTTTAATTTGCTGTGGCCATAATCCTTGTGCTCTCCTCAGCCAGATGAAAATCCAGGTTTTGGAATGACAACCATTACAAGCAAGTCAACTGTCCTCCAGGAAATAAGGACCCTGCTAGGTCAAACTGTGGTTCACCTTCTCCCACCACAGCCAGGCCTGGGAAGTGGCCAGAGAAGGTAAGAGCTACAACATGGCAGAAGTGCCACCACATTTCCGCAAGTGATTCTCTTCTGCAGAGGAACTAGAGGCGACTTGGTAGGCCTCTGCTGCACAACCCCAGGGGCAACATCACACAGAAAACTATGTGGATGGTGCTTCCTTCAGTTGTACAAGACAACAGTTTATCTGGAGGGACTTTGGCCAAACCCCCATAACTTCCATCAGGCCCTCCAGAAAGCCTCCACTAATAAATACACACTCCAAGTAAAAATCAACGTCCTTGCACTACCAACCAGACTCTGCTATCCCTAAAGGGATCTAAACGACTCACAAAGCATATGACAACCCACCCTCTCTGCACTTGCCAAGCAAGCATCTCGCCGACAACATAGAGCCCCTCATACCGGGGTCTGATAATCATCTGTTCCCAATTTTTGGATGTGTCTTTGTTTTGAAAAAAGAATGGGGCTGGCAATGAGAAGGGCTGGCAGTCAGCATCCCCATGCTCCTGCTTTCCTTTACTATATAGCATAACAAACAGACCAGGCTGTCAGAAACAGGCATTTCTCCCTGCCCCACCACATCATATACCACCTCCTCTGCTCTGGCAGTTGGTTTAACACCAGATCATGCAATCCTCCTCTAGGACAAGAGAAGGCCTCAGAGAATTTGGTAGGAGGCCTTCATTGATCTTGAGGTCCAGCTAGAAAAACACCCCAGCCCACCAAAATGTCCACCTTACTATTTACCATAAAGAGTGTGCACATGGAAAGACAATTACTTCAACTTTTCTTCCTGCTCTTATGGCACAATTATTTACCTGAGTAATAGGGGAAAATACTGTTTCATACCATGTCATCCCCAAAGGTATCAGTTCTATCTTTAAATTCAGTATTTTGTTCACTTTCTGACAAGTCATTTTTCTATGTACCTTTACACAGCCTTGCCCATGGGAGATGCCTGTTAAGTGTT
Source organism: Aselliscus stoliczkanus (assembly GCA_033961575.1). Classification (NCBI taxonomy): domain Eukaryota; kingdom Metazoa; phylum Chordata; class Mammalia; order Chiroptera; family Hipposideridae; genus Aselliscus; species Aselliscus stoliczkanus. The sequence goes on from CM066731.1 coordinate 36,659,034, forward strand.
CACTGAAATAATTGCCCATCCCTGCCTCAACCCAACTTTATACAATGTCCAGTGTCCTCAGGCTGCCTGTTGGCACTGAATCGAAACAGAAGTGGGACCTTCAAATGCCATATTTGTACTGTATGGTCACAGCTGATTAGCCCAGATTGAACACCTGACCTGAATTTAGAGAATCAGATCATCTGTCCTGGAAACTTGGAGTACACACACACACGCACACACACACACATATACACACACACACTGCAGTCTTGGCTTCTCTTGACAAGTCATAAGATCTGGCACTCCTGGACCCACCCTTCAGAATTTAAAGATTGATGGGATTCATATGTGTGACTAGGAATAGTCAGAAGTCATATACCACTATATGGACAGAGAAAAGGGAAAGCTGGTTTGCAGAGAGGTTGAATAGAGCAAATAGAAGCAGATGCTGTCAGTGCCCCACTCAGATGCCTCATTCTGCTTCAGCATGTGCTAGCCAACTTCCAAGTGCCAGTATTTGCCTGAGGGTTTTCTCCGAAGTCTCCCTCAGCAGCCCTGAACCAATGACTGAGAGAAATTAGGGTATAAATACCCCAACTCTGGCCGGCCGAGTGGCGTATTGGTTAAGAGCTGGTTTTAGGATGCCAGCGGCCCCGGTTCAGATCCCACATATGAGGGCCAGTGACACTGCCCTCTACAGCTGACAACAGCTCCACCTGGAGCTGGGCTGTGGGAGCCCCGGCGATGGTGTAGGCTGCAGCCCCTGCTGCAGTGGGCTGCCATAGGCTACAGTGAGTGGCCGGCAGCCAGCGTGAGTGGCCAGCAGCCAGCGTGAGCTGCCAATAGCCGTGGTGAGCAACATCCAGAGGCCGGCGGCCGATCTGCCTCACCCGAGAGAAGCGCGGTGACAATACCAACGTGGGCCAGTGGGGCGGCATCCTCTGCAACTAGACAGAAGAGCAAGGGGACGGCGGCTTGTCTGTTCCCCTTCCCGGATTCCCCAAGCTGTTCCCCTCCCCCAATTCCCCAATAAAATCTTTAAAAAGAAAAAAAATATCCCAACTCCCTCACCCCTGAGGTGGGATGATTCTGAGTGTGTATTCTAGAATGCTGGTTATCAAACAGGACAAATTTTCCCCTCCAGGGGACAATTGGCAAATTTCTGGAGACATTATTGGTTTCACACCGGGGGAAAGTAAATGCTACTCACATCTATACTAAACACCCTACAATTCTCAACACAGCCCCCACAACAAAGAATTATCCATCCCAAAGTGTCATTAATGCCAAGGTTGAGATATTTTGCTCTAGAGGAAAAAATTGAAGACTAACTTCCCATCACCCCGAGCTAGTTACCAGCTTGCTAAGGTGCCCTTTACTGGCCACCTTCTGTCCTTCCTCTATTCCCCGCCAGTGTTTTCTTTCACCTCCCAAATAAACTATTTGCACTTGAATCCTTAACTCAGGCTCTGCTTCTGGGTGAACCCAAACTAAGACAATAAGTTTCTGATATCTATTCAATTCCTGATTCCAATGATTCCTAAGGTGGAAACAATTTAATTTAGGACAGTAACAAGAGTTAGCCAGCTTTACAGTTTCAGAGGGGTGTAGTCAACCTACAAGATTGCCCTTATTTTGAATACCAATTTCAGGTTCAAGGGGTTATCAAAACCACCTTCACTTGCAACCTAGAGGATACATCAGGCTAGACCTACTCCCTTTATGCAGCTTTCTTCAATTCAAGGACCCACTGCATTCTCCAATCTAAATCTCTATTGATATGAGGGTAACCAAGCATCCTGTTTTTTCCAGGACCATCCTTGTTTTAACAATTTAAGTCCCACTTCTCAGGAAATCCTTCATTCCTGGGCAAACCACACAGTTGGTCATCCTACTGAAGATTCAGTATCTGGAGGGTTTCAGATTATTGGAATCCTGGTCAGTGGATACTTCAGTCTCCATTTGAAATTAATGTCTATATATTTTATGGGTCAAAACCTCAGGGTGGGGAGCAGGGTGGGAATGAGCGGCTGGATTCAGGGACACTCCCCAAGTTTGTAACATTGCTGAACATCAGATCTGCAGTCTGGCTGGATTGAGAGACCTCCCTTAGGGCCACATGGAGACCCTCGGCAGTGAGGCATCACAGTGTGATGGTGAGGTCATGCCTAGAAAGACTTCTGAAAATGTGAATTGCTGAGAGTCATCATTAATTATATATTAGAGGGCACTCAACCAGGACAGCTGGCATGCACAGCCAAAGAAAAACCTCAGTGGTCAGCAGCTGGAATTCAGAGATTGCCTCATGGTGAGACTGACATCAGTCATCTCCAAAAAAGGAGAGGTGTGGCTCAGAGGTCTGTCAGCCTTGGGGTCTGGAGGATCACAGCATAGCAATCTAGTGTTTGAGAACATGGGGACTGCTTGGAGAGACATTCTTAGAGAGATACCACACAGGCCACAGAAATAAAACTCATAGTCCCTCAGTATTGAGTCCAAGATAATCTAGTATTATTCTATGTTCCTGGGGCACAAAGAAAGTCATATCCTTGAAAAGCTCATAAACTATCTATAGAAAGAGAGATAAAAAGAGCACACTGTGTAAGTAACTACTACCATATATATAATAGACAATAAGTTCTCCAGGACTTTGTGACACCCATTTGCTCTACAAGTGTGAACATTATTATTAGGCACATCAAGCACTGTGCTAGGCACTAGAAACCCAGGAGTAGAAAAGTCACCTCTCCCTGCCCTCACGAAGCTCATGTTCTAGCACATATGAAACTTCTGATGACATAATTTTATCATGAATAAATATTTGGTAAATACTATGAAGTAAAATGAAAGCAATAATACCAAGCATGCAATAGTGTTTATTATTTTAAGCAACCCAAAGAAAGTTAGATGGACTCCAGACAGGGTGATTACAGGGGGAAGGAAGCCTTGACCAGTGAAAGACCTCCTCTCAAAGGCCAAAGTGATTCTGGCAGAAGCCCAATAAACTGAATAAGATGAACCTAGAGAAGGCAGCAGGATGGCCCCGGCAGCAGCTGATGAAAGAAAGGCAGCAGCCATCAGGAAAGAAAGCTGGATCTAAGTCTGAGAGGGTGACTGATTTTCAAGACTTAGTGAAAGTGGTTAAGGTATGACTGGGCTGTTGTGGAAACCATCCAGTAACTACACCTGCTACATGCTGTGCTCACTTTCTTCCATCAACCAGTCATTCAATAAGTAGTTATTGAGTCTCCCCATTATGTGCTAAGCACTCCTTGATGCTAGGTTCATACAATGCTAAAAGAGACATATCCTCTGCCCCTAAAGGACTTGCTGTCTAATGGGGGAGCTACACACGTAAAAACAGAAGTTGTGAATGGTGTTATAAAGCTACAATGGTGGTAACTATAGAATGTCAAAGTGCTCATCTCCCCTGCTAACACCTCATATTATTCAACTCCAACCCTACTCAATTAATCATGGTTGCCTCACTTCATCTATTATGGATGCCATTTCTGTCCATAATGCTTTTTTCCATGCTGTTCCCAATGCTTGGCATTTCTTCCCCGCACCCCATCCCCTTCATCTAAGTCATACTCATATTCCACAATTATTCTGTTCATATATTCTGTCTCTTCTCTCTGCCATGGTACATATGACATTCCCCTACTAGAATACTTAACACTCTCTACAGCAATTCTTACTATATGTATCTTTCTTCTCTACTTCACATGAGGAAAGGGCCCACCCATGTATCATTAGTGTTTCCCAACTTATTCATTCAGCACAGTAATGAAGTTTCTGGTTGAATGGATGAAGGAGCTAAGAAAAAGATCAAAGAAATGAGGCATGAGGTTGAAAATTGTGAAGAAAGACAAGCAAAGATGACTGTGCCCTTTGGTAGGATTTTTTTCCAATAATTTTCTGCTTTTTTCCAGCTTTATTTCCCACAAAAATGTATATATTTAATGTGTACAATTTGATGAGCTTGGACATATGCAAATACCCCCATCTCCACAAGCAAGGTAATAGGTATATCCAACACCTCCCGAGAGAAAGCTTACCTGGCTAGGCCACTCTGCCCTGTTCCTTCTCCAAAGCTCTCCAACCAGTGGGGCAGGAGGCCAGAAATATCCCTCTAGTGAAGTGCCCTATTCTCAGAAATAAGCAGCCGTGGGGAAAGTCCTCCCATCGCAACCACCTCCCAAAAACAGTAATCAGAAAAGCATTATTAAGGAAAGCCCATGGTCTCCAAGGTGTGGACTCCAGACATCTAATGGAATTTAGATTGTGATCCCTACTGAAATGCTTCCTACAAGACCTTTTAATAAACTCTAATAGTTCAGGTTCTCTTCTGAGATGTGAAGATAATCCCCACATCACCCTGATGGTTTCAGTTCATTGTTGATAACAAAAAGCATGATCCACTAAGGTTTTTTCTTTCAAAGGGGTATTTAAGAAGAAAGTGAGGGAGAAACAGGAGAGAGTGAGAGTGGAAGGGGCAGAAAGGGGCAGGAAGGGAAGGGAAGAAATGAAAAGTAAATGTGAAAAAGGAAAAAGAGTAAGTCTAGAGTTGGTCTTTTGAGCCACTCAGGCTTTTTAGACTCAATCACATTACACCAATCTGTGATATTTACAGTCCCCAGGTACATTTCACCTGATCAAAAATATAAATAACCTTTTGCATGCCTAGGTACACATGACCTGCTGTTTAGCTTTTTAATCACAGGGAAAAAATACATTTATTCACTCAGAACTACAGCATATAAGCCCCTGAAGTGCTCCATAATTCAACATCTGGAATTCATTACCAGGTTAGCTAGTCAAAGAGCCAGCATAACGGAGATGGACTAAGCCTTAAAACTTATACAGACACATAAGTGGGTTGAGGCAGGGTTGATTACAAGCCCATCTTTGACTTCATTTTGCTCCTGGAGAATTAGTTTGCAGGTTGAGTGGCATTTACTAATAGGACTAAGGTGGACTAAGCCGTTAAAAACAGTAAGTTAGAAGTAAAAAGCTGGGAAGGTTGAAAGTGTTTGAGAAAAATCAAGATACCTCTCAACATATGGCTGTTTTTAGACTAAAAGTTTTGTTTCGTTTTGCTTTGTTTTAAGTGTTTTTGCATTGCCTACAACTAGAATTTTACACTTTACAGTGGAACAATCAGGGCAGCATTCTTAGGACAGCCCAACTTCTTGCCTTATGCCATGTGAACTGTGTCCTCTGTCCCTCAGGCACCCTGCAACTTTGATGAACTTGTAAGTGATGGGTAATTCACCAGGTGGACTGTCTTGTGCCCAGCACTATTCTTAATAGGGATTGGCAGCCCTGGTAAGAACTTAAGTCACTTTCATAGCCACAGGGCTGTTACACCTATGCAAGAAAGGAAGTCTCTTCACTGCGTAAGACACACCTTGTGTCCAACAGAGCAGAGGAAATTTGCAGAAGAGCCAAGAGCCATGGGAGGGAATGTCTGACTCAGAAAATGAGAACCAAGGAGAGTATAGACTCTGGAATCAGAGCTGATTTTGAATCCTAGCCCTGTTCTTTCTGGCTGGTTGCTTTATCTCTCTGACCCTTGGTCTCTTCATTTAATGGTAATAGTAACAACAGTATCTATCTAATAAAATTGTAGTGGGATTTAAAAATTCAACTACGAAAATGCCTAGAACAGAGCCAGGTACTCAGTAGACCTCAGTAAATGAGTGTTTCTTGTGTATTTGATAGTGTGTCCCACGAAGGAGTTGTCCAAATCCCAACTGTTGTCTCTTGGTCTGAGTTACAGCCTCCTGAAGATGGGGGACATGGGGTTTATGATTTCACCTGTACGCAGCCCCCAACACTTGAAGGCTTTGCACACTGATCACAGGTTCCCAAAATATCAGAACTAAAGAAACCTGAGAAGTGATCTAGGCTGACCACTTTCCCAAATTTTCTTTCAGATACAGAACCTGTCCTTCAAATTAAAAGTTTCTGCAGAAATTCAATACAAAATAGATAGTGCGGAGTTAATTTGGTTGGAGTGGGTGGTGGTGGGACCCAGCAGAAACCACTTACTCGCTATTTGTAGCCATCCTTGTAGTGATGCCCTTGAAACACATCCACAAGACCTGCAAGCCCCCAGATATCATGGTTAGAAAACTAATGGCCCAGTACACCACTTTCCCTCCTATTTTATATGTAGAGAAACTAAAACTCAGAAAAGTTAAGTCACCACCCCAGTGGTATTCCTCAAGAATTGAGTATAGAGACAGGTCTAGAAGCCAAGGCTCTGCCCAGTGATATTGTAAAGAAGGGGAAAGAATAAATTTCTTTCATGCTCCCCCACTTTCCCAGCTAATGCCCTTCACCTGATCATCTTCTAATTACCAATTACCCTCATGCAAATCTTTGACTGACCAATATTTCCCCTTTACCACTAACATTAACACTACTCCAGTCTGCCCTCCCTAAAGTATGCCACCCTCTAAAACTTTTCAGTCTCTTCTTCCCTCTCAGAACTTCTTTGCCCCCAATCTTATTCCCTCAACACCTTCTCATTACTGATGAACATGCTGACAAACCAATCAGTAAAGAGATATGTTTGGATGCTTGTATATCACCCAAATAATTTTTTAAGTATATGTTAACAAGAACCTCATAGTAAACCTTTTGTAAAAATTCTAGATTTATGTTGACTACCAGGAGGTTTTAGATATATGTTCTTTCAAATCGTACCAGGCCTTCCTTACTCTACAGTACTGGGATCACTCCACTGGCGACATCAGTCACTTTGGCCACACCTTTGACCTAGACCACGCTAGCATTTTTCACCCACTTCCAAATCTGCCCAATTTACTACTATTGTTGGTTATAATAAGGAGAGAGGACTTCTGTAAGTCAAAAGTAAAAGACTAGAAGGAGAAAGTAGGAGCTGAATTAAAGACACCAAAAGGAAACCTGACACAACTCCAACTTTCCATGAAAACACTTCCCATCCACTGTTCTCAAGCACCTGATATATAACTATACCTGAGCACTGTAAAAATCACAAGCATTTTGATTGGACAGACTGCTGCAGAAACAACTGGCAGTCAGAAGACCCAAGTTCTAGTCCCAACTCTGCCACTGACTAGCTGTACGGATTTGGAAAATCCTCTTTACCTCTTTAAATCCATGTCTTCTCAACTGTAAATGGGAGAGAGGGGTTACAATTGCCCTAAAATACCCTCAGGTCTAATTTTGAATGATCCTGTCATTCTTTAAGGTGTTCACCTTATGGCAAACATGATAGAGATAGCTGGCCTCCAAAAATGTGTGCTCTTCCTCCTATAGCTCCCCTGAGAAGCAGCAGCCTACCACGGACTTCTCTTCCCAGATGCCCTTACATCTAGGTGAGATCATGTGACTAGTTCTCCCCAATAAAATATGAGTGAAAGTGATGGCTGTCACTTCCAGGCAAAGCAATTAAGACACAGATGTCCCTTTTCTACACTCTGTTTCCATATTTCTAGCTGCATTCTCAGGGCCTAGAAGGAGGCAGAGCCACAAGGTAGAAGGAGCCTGAGTCCTTGAATCACCATATGGAGGAAGCCACCACTTACCAGGCACACTCATGCTGGACTATTACATGAATGAGAAGTAAACTTTTCTTGGGTAAAGCCACTGAAATTTGGTGGTTTATTTGTTACAAGCAGCTAGCATTATCTTAGCTACCACAAGAGGTATAGAGTTCTGTGACACTTGGTACAATTTAGAAAACATTTATGGAAAGCACTATGCTAAGAGCTGGGGAGATTAAACAATGAGAAAAAATATAGTCCCTTCCCAGGCTGAAACCCAGTAGAGCACAGAGACTATATTCCTAGTAGAGCATAACATGTTGCTATATTCTAAGGCAAAATGAGATAAATTCCATATGAAAGGCAAAGATTTGTAGCGAAGGGAAAAAGGGTGAATGAATAAAACCTACCAACTCACCTAACTGAAGTCTGTTTTGGAAATCATCCATGTGAACCACAATTAGCTCCCAGATTGAGTTGAAATTATGTTTCAGTTAAGTCATGTCTCCTGATACTCATCTTGACCCACACTGCCCTCTAGTTAACACACTTGGTTTGGGGGTAATGGTTGATCCCTTGATACCATGATTCCCAGCATGCCCCATGCTCAGCCCAGGCACAAAGAATGCAATTTGCCCAGAGCGGTAGTTCATCCTTTCCTAACTCTTTAATTCTCACAGATGAAGGAACAAGATATGTCGGGCCCACCGACCACCCAGAGGGACTGGGGGAAAATACAATTACCATCATGGGAAAGCAGTCTAAAAGAGCTGATCATGAGGCGTTTCAAGTTTGCCAACACCTCTAAAAGGAGAACAGTTGGATATCAGGTGGTCACTAGCCACTGAAAGTTACCCTAAACTACTCAGGGGTTGAGAATATTGCCATTTATTACTTGGGGACTTGTCAAAGTATTATTTTCATTACACTAATAAATACTGTAAATGTCAAAATAAAAAATACTCTAAGTTCTGGAACTTGTCTTATCTAAATCTATATGATCTGGAAATATTTAGCAAGGGAGCTATGTAATATAAAACAGATACAGAAAGGGTCCCCAGGAAAGCTCCTGGGAAATGCCAAACTATTAATTATACTTTAAACTGAAGTCTCTTTAACAGCAATTGCCTATGGTTGCAAAGAACAAAGCTAAATGTATTCCAGGGGAAGGAATAGAGGAGTCCAAGTTCTTTGGCTCCTTTGAGTAAAGGCCCTTTAAAGATGAAACAAAATTGTGATGGGTATTTGAATTTTGTTTAGTTTGTGGGAGAGGGGAGGAGAAACTTGTGGATTTTTATTTCTCAAATTCAAAAGGAAAAACAGAATAATTCTGATGCTTTACTGTAATCATGAACCTAAATTAAACCTAAATAAAGATTTATATGACAAAAGCTCAAAACAAAAACTTGCCAGGAAGACACTCTCACTTCCTGCAAACCTGTCTGGAAGCCTTCTTCTCACATGGAATCCATGTCATTTTTCAAAATATATTATTTTTAAATCTAAAAAAAAAAGAAAAGAACATAACATGAATATTCAAAGGTGAATTTCACTTACATGTGCAAGGATGAGTGGATCACACTTTTTAAAGATATCCATTTGATACAAAGTTTGTAACTATGTAATATGTGTTCTCTGAATTATTCCATGGAAGAGATGCTATATAAACACTAAGTAGCAACACTAATGATGCAGATTGATTAAGTCAAGTTCAGAACGAAGATGAATGTGACTGGCATACAGAAGACACAGTCTGACCCAGTTTGCAAGTGGATCACAAAAAGAGCTCAACCTCTACATAAAAGTCTAGCAACTTACCTGCACCACCCCAGCTAAGCCCAGCTCAGCTCTACACTTTTCCAAGAGCCATAACCACCCACAATGACGCATCCTTGGGCACCAGTGGAAGCCCCATAACAGCTAACACACTACCCTGGGTCTATAAAGCCTGTTTTTAAGTTTGTTTGCTTTTATTTATGTACTGAATTCCCCCACAGCCGCCTCAGTGAGGCCATTAAGTGCTCATTTCTGAAGCTGGTGCAATCCTTGTTTTTCCTTTGGCATTTGCCATTCAAATATGGGTCTCCGCCCATGAGCCCCAGGTAGCCAGCTGGCTCTTAGGTACCTGCTTGGCAGAAAGCACTTACCCTTTTATTCCATGCTGCCTGGTTTCTTCCTGCCACAAGGAGGTTTTCCCAAAGCGGATGGAAGACATTTCACACAGGATGAGCAATTATTTGTGTTGCGTTTTGCCACCAAGTTTCTTTATTGCTCTTCTGGGCAGATCTGATAGAGTTCCTCTGAACAGCTAAGGATATGAACCTGGGGAAGTTTCTAGTCAGTTACCTCATTGGCTGTGATTATGGCATTGATAAATTTTATTTTGTGGTTCATTTTTTTTAATCGGCTCATTTCTCCAAACAATGTTTCTGCCAGTTACACATATTTTTTTACCTGTAATAAAATATTAGTAATAAAACAAGAATTTTTAATGTGTAAGATATTGTTGAAAACACTTTTTAGACCCTTCCAACTTTTTACATGTAGGTAATGAGAAAAAATTCAAGTGATGAATTACTTCCATATTAAGATTAGTTATAAAACTGATCTTATCTTGAACCATATTTAAAATGACAATGGTAGATTCATACTAGAAAGAACATAAAGCTTAGTCAGGTGGTGGTAAACTAGAAGACCTATTCCTCATACCAAAAGATACACACACACATGCAAACTTCAGCTTCACAAAGAAATAATTTATATCATGTATTCCAGTGTTCCAGAAACCTGGACATGGAGAAACTCCCCATTCTGCATTTGGCCCAATTGGCAGAGCCTGGGTCTATAGAGATGCCTCTCTGGCAACTGTTAATGGAATCCCTTAGGTCAATTCCTGTTTCTTCAGCCACTGCAAAGACCAAGAACTGAGTGATGAGTTCTTAGTTTAAATGGTCAGTCCATTTTGCTCATTTCAACTCTTTAAGAACTAAAATTGGATAGACTTTTTTGCAATCAATTAATTGACCTGTATTCCATATGGAAATAAACAAATTAATGTCAAAAAGATGACACAATACATATAGGCATGACCTACACAAAGTAAAAATGAATTATAATATAAATCCTAATCCAGATTCCATATAATATATAAGCAAATTATATGACTATAAAGTAAAATAGGATGCTGGCCAGTCAGTGGCCTCAAATCTCTCCTGCCTTTCTGCTGTGTCCTCCCATCACCCGGGGGCCTTGCTCCTTCCCCTGAAAACCCCATATTGTTTGGCTTTCTCTCCCTGTAGGCTCCCCCTCCCCAGCCATCCAGTTCCTCTCTTGCTCTGGGCCCCCTTAACACTCCCACAAAAATAATAAAGTAAAATAATAAGTATAAAGTATATGAAGTAAAAATATATATAAGTAAAATATTTAGAGCTTAAGAGTACATAAATACATATACTTATATAAGTAAATAAATAAGCATAAAGTAAATAGAGTATATAAGAAAGCATATATGCCTAAAGTGTATGATTACATAAAAATATATAAATACTAATTTAGACTATCAAAACAAAGATTTCTCAATATTTAAATGTTTTCTAAGAATTGCTTCAACCCCCAAGGGAATAAAAATAGTTACAGATATCTACAAATGAGCCAATCACCTGTCCACTTCACTTTAATTGTATAGGCACAGCCAGTACAGACAAAATAATTGAGAAAAGTTAGACCACAGATAGTTTTTCTTGTAAATGACTGCCCTTCTTTGCACAACATTTATTTATTTACTTGGTATAACATGAATGCTATTATGAAACTTGATATGAAATGAAATCTTTGCTTATGATATGGTTTTGTACTTCACCCAACTTTTATACAGAAATAAAGTATTGAAAAATGTGTCAAAAGCAAATGATGTAGACAGCCCCCAACTTCGGGCTTCCCTCCAGTGCACAGCCTTTGGGCCAGAGTGGGCTCGCCCCTCACCTTGATCGGCTTCTAGGGCAAAGCTCTGCAGCATTGTGACTCTCACTGTGGAAGTTCAAGTAGTCCACAAGCACTGGGAATTGCATGCTAAATGGTGTGAGCCTAAGTCCTTACAGAGGAGTCTGGAAAGAGGGGCCTTCTGTATAGGGGCACCCAGGTATGTCTTATCCCAGGACTTGCCTGCTGGCCCCATAGATCTCCCTAGATTCTGAGAGATCAGATTTCATCTCTGGACAGTGTGGTTGTAGCTGCAACCATGTGTCAGCATGCTTCTGCCATTCTCTGTACCACCACTGATGCTCAGCACCTTCTTGCCTATCATCTCCCTGATCCTCCATCAGGACCTGCACTTGTTCCAAAAATCAAGGTCTGACTCAGCTTCTCTGTGAACTAAGATAACTTTACATACAAAGGCAAGATATGTGAGTCTCTATCAACCTGGCTAATACCATTCCTTTTCCCCCCCTGGTAATTCTAAGATCTAGCCCCACCCAACTTTCAGACACACCCAAGCCTCTTTCAGTGGCTTTTCCAAACGGCCTACCTTGGCTCATGGCTGTAGACTTTCCTAAAACTTCTCAAAGGTTCATAAAACCGAAATAAGCAGCATCTGGCATTGGTGTGTTCCATACCTCTGACCAAGTACCACTAAGCCCAGCACTAGCAACAGCCAGCATTGATTCATGGCTTAGGCTCTTAAGGCACCTCCAAGCACAGAGCAGATGGCAGCCACCTGCACATTGCTTTGTGGCTCATGCCAGGTGGCCCCAGGCAGGCCACAGGCTACTGCTGAACTTGGCCTGCAGTAGGTCCCAATCCAGGAGACCCTGGGGCTGGCAGTCTCAGTGGCCACCTTCAGACTGAGCTGGAGCATCACCCTACTGCCTCCAAAAATGATACACCCAAAGGACAGACTGGACAGGCACCAGAGCCGTGGTAAAGTCAATCATGATCTGTAGGGTCAGCTCCTATACAACTCCACTGTAGTCACAGCCAGTCCTCACAACCTATCATCCTGAAAGTTAATCCCTCCCACTGACATGCAAACAGCAACCAAGGCTCAACTACAACAGGAGGATAGATACAATCTACACAAGAGACACACCTGGAGGTCCTGACTCTGGTGACCAGAGAGACTACACCACTGAGCATCACGGAACCTCACAGGACACCTACTACATATGGTCACCCTACTAAGACTGGAAGGCAGAATAGCCCTACCTAATACATAGAAATAAACAGAGAAGGCAGCCAAAATGAGAAAACAAAGAAATAAAAGAACAAAATAAAGCTCCAGAAAAAGAACTAAACAAAATGGAGATAAGCAATCTACCAGACACAGAGTTCCAAACACTGGTTATAAGGATGTTCAGTGATCTCAGGGAGAACTTCAACAAAAAGATAGAAAACATAAAAATGGAGATAGAAAAACATACAAAATAACCAGTCAGAAATAAAGAATACAATAATGGAAATTAAGGCCACATTAGAGAAAATCAACAGTAGATTAGTTGAAGCAGAGGATCAAATCAGTGATTTAGAAGATAAGGTTTCAGAAAACATCCAACCAGAAGAGCAAACAGAAAAACAAATTTTTAAAAATTGAGGACAGTTTAAGATGCCTCTGGGACAACATCAAGCATACCAACATTTGCACCATAGTGATACAAGAGAAGAGAGAGAGCAAGAAATTGAAAAACTATTTGAAGAAATAATGACAGAAAACTTCCCTAACCTGGCAAAGAAAATGGGTATTCAATCCCAGGAAGGGCAGAGAATCCCAAACAAAATGAACCCGAAAAAGCCCAGATCAAGACACATCATAATTAAAATACCAGCAGTTAAAGACAAAGAATCTTAAAAGCAGAAAGAGAAAGGCAGTTAGTTACCTACAAGGGAGCTCCTATAAGACTGTCAGCTTATTTCTCAACGGAAACTTTGCAAGCCAGAAGGGAATATCAAAAGTGATGGAAAGTAGGGACCTAAAACCAAGATTAGCCTAGCCAGCAGAGCTATCATTTAGAATCAAAAGACAAACAAAGAGCTTCCCAGACAAGGAAAAGATAAGGAGTTCATCACCACCAAACCAATATTACAAGATATATTAAAGGGACTTCTTTAAGCAAAAAAATAAAAATAAAAAATATGAATAATAAAATGGCAATAACTACATATCTATCAACAATTATTTTCAATGTAAATGAATTAAATACTCTAATCAAAGAAATAGGGTATGAAATACTATTCTGCCATAGGAAAAGATGAAATAGTACATTTGGGACATGGATGGATCTTGAGATTATTATGCTAAGCAAAGTCAGTCAGACAGGAAAAGCCAAGGACCATATGATTTCACTGACATGTGAGATATAAAACTGAAAGCAACAAAGAAACAAGACAAACAAATAAAAGAAACAAAATCTCATAGACACAGATAATAGTTTAGTGGTTACCAGAGGGAAAGGGTGGAGGTGCATGGTAGGTGGGAGTAAACAGAATCAAACATATGGTGATGGAAAGAAAACTGAATGTGTGTGATGAACACATAATGTGACATATAGGTGATGATTACAGAATTGAACAATTGAAACCTATGTAACTTTACTAACCATTGTCACCCCAATAAACTTTAATTTAAAAAAAATGCACATTAAAAAAAAAAGACACAGGGTAGTTAAATGGATAAGAAAACAAGACCCTTACCCACGTGGCCTACAAGAGACTCACTTCAGATCGAAAGACACACACAGACTGAATGAAAGTAAAGGGATGAAAAAATACACTTCATTAAAATGGAAACAAACTAACAAACAAACAAAAAGCTAGGGTAGCAATATTTATACCAGACAAAATAGACTTTAAAACAAAAGCTATAACAAGAGAAAAGGAAGGACCTAGTAATCCTATTTTTGGGTATTTATCTGAAGAAACCCAAAATGCTACTTCAAAGAGACATGTGCATCTATATGTTCATTGCAGCTTTGTTTACAATGGCCAAGACATGGAGGCAACCTGGGTGTCCCTGAATGGCTAAGAAGAGGTGGTAAATATATATACAATGGAATATCACTCAGCCATAAAAAAGAATGAAATCTTGCCATCTGCAACAACATGAACAAACCTTCAGGATATTGTGCTGAGTGTAATAAGTCAGAGAAAGACAGATGTCATATGATATCACTTATAAGTGGAATCTAATGAACAAAATAAATAAGCAAATGAAATAGAAACAAACTCATAGATGCAGAGAACATTTTAATGGTTGCCAGATTTGGGGTGGGAGTTGAAAAAGGGGAAGAGATTAAGAAGTACAAATTGGTTGTTACACAGTAGTAATGGGGATGTAGGGTATAGCATAAGAAATATAGTTAATAATATTGTAATAAGTGTATATAGTGTCAGATGAGTATTAGATTAACTGATATCACAGATGGGAAGGGGTTTGGAGGGAAGGGTATAAAAGGTGAAGGGATTAAGAAATACCAATTGGTAGTTACAAAATAGTCGTGGGGATATAAAGTAAAGTATAAGAAATATAGTCAATAATATTGTGATAGCATGGTACGATGTCAGATGTTTGTTGGACTTATCATGGTGATCTCTTCTTGAGGTATATAAATGTTGAATAACTATGGTACACAGCTGAAAATAATATAATATTGTACACTAGCTACATTTGAATAAAAATTTTAAAAATAAATAATTAAATAAGCAAGTGATATAAAAAAGAAAGAATGATAACATTTGTAATTTGTATGCTACAGTTCAAGATATTGACTAATTTTTGAAAAATAGATAATATTCTACTGAAATCCTCAGCTGTTTCCCTGTAAGTTTCTAAGAAAAACCATGGAGAAATCCATTTCACCTCAGAGTTTTCCTGGTGTACCAGACTTCTGAGTTTGAAATGAAACTTGAACATATTGGGGTTCAAGTTTGTTTTCTTTCAGTGATACATGGTTTCCTGTTTATAAGAATAAAGGAAAGCCTTTAAAAAGCTTATAAAAAACTCAAAAGGCTTCTTGGAACTTGAATCCCTCTTACAAAACAACATTTTGATGATTTAACTGTAAATAAATCTGAAACATATGATTAAATTTCCATTAAAATGCACATGAGTTTAAAAATTATGAGGAAAAAATTCTGGGAAGAACAAGCTTTATGCTTTTGCTAACCCCACAGCAGTTGAAAAGTGGTTGGGTGTATCCAAGTCATTGCTGAGTTTGCCATCAGTACGTGAATATACCTTTCCAAGTTTCTAATTTAATACTCCTTGTTTTAGTGCACTGTTCATTACCCCACAGCTTTGCCACAGACAAGTGTGAATATGATCTTTATGTGGCTATCCAATATGCTCCCCTCAGCTTGCACCCAGAGTTTAGGTTCCCCACCACCTCCTGAGGAAATGGGTCTAAACCAAAATGTGCTAATCATAGAACTATCCAAGGAGATATGAGCTATTTCTCACAGTTCAGAAAATGAACAAGTGTGTGCTGTGGGGAAAGGGACGAGGGTTTCAGTCTTCCACACCTAGGTGATATCTTGGGAGACCCCTCTCCACCATGAAGAAAAGAACAGAATTTTTCAATGCATTGGTTGAAGTGAAAGGACTTTGTCTTTTGTCCCTCTTTACCATATATTAGCCTAAATTCTCTCTTTGATTTGCTTCAGCAAATATTGGCAGTTAATGGAAGAACTGTAAGACCAAGTATCTCATTTTCAAACTAAACATAGAAAGTAAGACAAGGAAAGCTAGAGGTAAGGATGATAGGCATCTCATTTTCCTAAGGGAGATGTTTCTTATGACACCCCACACTGCCAACATCTTGGAAAGAACACTCCAAGAAGCTTCCAAAAGTCAATGTCAGTGTCTCCAGGTGCTCTGTAAAATATGAGAATTGTAGAACTAGAAGGGGCCTTACAGGATTGTCATCTCTAATCTGTCCCCACTTTACAGATAAGGAAATTGAGACACAGAGAAGCTGAAAAGATGTTCAGGCATTACACATTTAGGTGGTAATATGTCTCATAAGCCTGAGCCCAGAGCTATCTTCACATACCAGGCTAGCTGTGTGCCTCTAGCCCCTGGTCCTTTGATGGTTTATCTGTTAAGAGTCACAGTGACATATCACCTCACACCTGTTAGGATGGCTATTATCAAAAAGATAAGAGATAACAAATGTGGCAAGGATGTGGAGAAAAGGGAACCCTTGTGCACTATTGGTAGGAATATAAAGTGGTACAGACATTATGAAAAACAGTACGAAGGTTCCTCAAGAAATTAAAAATAGAATACTCCATTGCATTCTCTTGAAAGATAATTAAATTAACATCATAATATTGCTAGACCCTAAATCAATTTGAATGCAAAGAAAGAGTCTGGTTAAACATAAAGTATTATCTTTATCAACATGTGTTTATCTCCTCTTCCTACTAAAACCCAAATAAAATACAGCAAAGGAATCTTTCAAAAAGTGTATTAAACTATAAGGAGAATGGGAGGAGTTCAGCGAGCAGAACGTTTACACAAATTTTGGAAAGACAGAATTGGAGTGTTGTGTGACTTAGCAAAACAGAAGGAATAAAAATTGTAATTTGAGAGTCTATGGAGGTCACAATACCAGTGAGAGTTACAGCAATTTGCTCCACAGACCCTCAGAGAGGGTCATTATTCAAAGGCACAGGCCCCACAAAGGCAGCTGTGAAATTCTACTTTCATAATCCCTGCTTGAGCAGACTAGAAGGAAGGACCTATCTGTCTCCAAGTACAGTCCTTTCTTCTCTTCCATCCCAGCAGGTGTTAGCCTGACCCTGATTCCTACCATATACCACAGGCTTGTTCTCTGCAGAAACCAAGGTACTGGGGCTCCAGACTTGGAGGCACTAAACACAAAGAAAGAGGCATGTGGGGTTAAAAATAAGAGGGAATTTTTTTAAAATAAAGCTATCAGATAATCCAGCAATCCCACTTCTGGGTATATGCCCAAAGGAAATGAATCAGTGCCTTAAAGAGATTATCTGCACCTCCATGTTCAGTGCATTATTTATAATATCCAAGACATTGAAACAATCCAAGTCTTTGTCAGTGGATGAATGGATAAAAAAACGGACACACACACACACACACACACACACACACACACACACAGAGTGGAATATTATTTAGCCATAAAAAAGAAGGAAACCCTCCCATTTTCAAAAACATGAACGAAACTGGAGGGCATTGTGCTAAGTGAAATAAGCCAGGCAGAGAAAGAAAAATATTATATGGTGTCACTTATATGTGGAATCTAAAAAAAAAGGCTGAGGATTTAAGCATGGGGGAAATGGGAAAAAGTAGGTCAAAAGGTACATACTTTCACTTATAAGTTCTGAGGATCTAACGTACAGCATTGTGATTATACTTAATACTGTATTGTATACTTGAGATTTTCTAAGAGAGTAGAGCTTAAGCATTCTCAACACACCAAAAAGAAAGGCACTATGTGAGATGATGGATGTGTTAGTTATCTTGATTGTGGTAAATATTTCACAATGTACATGTATATCAAATCATCACATTGTACACTTTAAATGTGTACAATTATATTTGTCAGTTATAACTCAATAAAGCTGGGGGTGGGGAGAGTGATAAGAATTTATGGCTAGATGGGAGAACTGAGTTAAATGATGGTACAGTCAGCTTCCAACCATATGCAGCAAGTAAAGAGAAAAAGTCTGGAGAACTCATAGCAGGTAGCAATTCAATTGGAGATGCTGTTTGTTCTAGGAAGACAATGTGATTTCTCAGCCATGACAGCAAATCTCTTTCAAAATTAAATCCAATGTCATAGGCAGAAATTGGTATTCATCAGTGGGTGAGTGGGACATAGGGCCCTGAACCATGCTGGGTGTTACTGAAGAATAGAATTGGCAGCAAAGAAGGTAGATCTAAGTTTTTTAAAATAATAATAAACAGCATGTACATGCCTTGGAAAGCGACAAGAGAGAAGGCAGCCCCTTTTTCCTGCTCTGAAAGTCTCTGCAGTGTTCTTGGGAGTCAAGAACAGAGAATGGAGCCTGAGGTGCCAATGTGGCAAAATCTACAATGACTGAGGGATCCAAGGTTTATGTGATTCTTGCAAGTCAGCACTCATGATAAAGTGCATTTACCTTTTCAGAGAACTATTTGCAAAGTTGGCTGTAAGTTTAGGTAAAATAGGTCACTATCATTTACAAAGGTTCTAGAAAAACCTACAAATGAAAAATACCTCCCTCCTTCACCCTGATCTAATGCCCAGAATGTCACTTTTGGAGCATTTCAGTTATCTATGGCTGCATATCAAATCATCCCAAGTATTAATGGCTTAAATAAACAATACTCATTGTATCATCTCACAACTCTGGGCAGAGCTGAGCAGATCTTCTCATCCACATGATGTTGCTGAGCCTGCAGGTACCTGAAGCCCAATTAGGCTGAACCATTGACATCCCATAGGTGGCAGTTGAGGCTTTTGATCAGAGAGCCCACATGTGGCCTCTCATCTCTTGGCAACTATGTTCTGAAGAGGGTTATCACAAAAATAAACATTCCAAGAAAGAGGACATGGAAGCTGCCAGTCCTCTGAAAGCCTGGTCCTAGAAGAGGCAAAAAGTCAGTTCTACTGCATTCTGTTAGTCAGATAGCCACTGGCCCAGTCCAGATTTAAGGGCACAGAGAAATTGACCACTCCTCTCAGTAAGAGAAGTGACAAAGAGTTTGTGGCCATCTTTAATCCACCACAGAGCCTCATGCCTTTTCTTCTATATTTTTATCACATATATAAAAGCAGATTATCATGGTAGTCACAATATGTTAGCCTTGCACAAAACCATCATTGCAATTCAATGTAAATGTTGCTTGGATCCTTTCCTGAGAGGTAGTTCTATGGCAAGAAGAGTATAATACATCAAAAGTGTGACCCAATTCTTCACCCCTTTCTATATCCATGCCCTTTGCCATGTAATTGGCAATGTCCTCCACCCTGACTCTCGCTTCATTCAAGTGATTTGCTTTAGCCAATATGATGTTAGCATTGTGATGCAAAATTTGAAAAGTGCTTCACAATCCAGCTTGCCCTTCCTCTTGCACCTCTGCCAACATCATGAGAAAATGCTTGGACTCACCTGCCAGAAGATGAGAGACACCTGGCAAAGCCAATTGATGTCCCCCCCATCCCACCCCCGCTGAGGCCATCTTAGATCACTGAACAGCTAGCTGCCTCACAGACAGGTAAGCAAGCCCAGCCAAGATCAGCAGAACCCTCTAGCTGACTCCAGAGTGCGCAATAAATACTAATTATGTCACTGAGGTTGTATAGTTTCTTGTTACTTAGTATTATTGTGGCAATAGGTAACTGTTACAGAAAGTGTTGGGACTAGAGATGCCTGAGAATGCCAAGGTTATCACAATAAAGAAAAGAAGACAGAAATCAAACTTGACACCCTTAAGTTCGCCTTGCCTGTTACCATGTACAATTATTAAATATCTAATAGATTGAACTATAAATATTTCACAGAAGTGATTCATTTGCAGCAGGGAATCATTTGGCAGCAAGAGAATCGGGCTTATAAACAGCTTGTGATGACAACAGGAAAGTGCAAAAGAGCTCCATTTGACTTTGCTGGAATCAGTCACATCTATGGGCACTTGGGGCTGGATGCAGCTCAGCAGAGCCCAGAACAAAATGACAAATGAGGCCACAGGGTATGTGTGCACCGGGGGGAACCCTAGCCTTTGGCTACGGTTCATTAACGAGATTGAGGTTTCTCCTAGAAACCTGGGCAGCAGCTTTGAGACTCTTTCCAGGGATTGAGTTCTAAGTTTAACAGGCAGATGTAAAGGTTCCTTTAGTCTGAGTGCAAATGTTTTGCAAGGTTTTAGCCATACAGTTTATTTATTTTCTTTGCCATAAATTATAAGCATTATGTGTATAAATATATAACTATATACACATCTGTGTGTCTGAATATATATCTATCTCAATCCATGTGAGCATACTGGGATAAGTCCTATAGGAGCTATAATAAATAATGGGAAATGCATGGAGCCTTTAAAAAAATGGTAATCCATGATTCACATTGTCTGTCACAGCCACACAGAAATTATAGCCTCCTTGCAGGTGCAGTTTTACAGATATTGCTATCTTTCCTTTCCAGAAAATAGCCTCTGTTATCATGATGATTGTAAATTCTCTTATTATGTAACACACTGCTCTGAGCTTATGCAATCCAGACTTAACAAGAGGTTCTCAGCAATGGATGGCTTTTTTCTATTGTAGACTTGCCCCTAAAATGTGTAACCAGTGTCATGTATAGGCAAAACCACAGTTAACCATAAATTTAAGGATAATAAAATAAATTGAATTCTCATGGTAACATTAAAATATTACATTTTAGCCCTCTCTCTTTCATTTAAAATCTATAATTAAATGAAATATGTATGCAGTCACACAAATGAACAAATGGTTATGAAACCAATAACAGAAAAGATTCACATTTATTTTCCCAGACATAACAGGTGTGTTTTATTTGATACATGGTGCTACAAGTTCACATAAATAAACATGAACACAAAAATGAATGTAAAGGATCTAAGGACACAAATTATTAAACAGAACATATACTTAGATGCTTATACATTTTTCAAGTATCTAATTTAACACTTATAAAATGTCCCGAGTATATACTCAACTATGTGATGATTGTATCCATGCAGTGTGATTCAAGTTCTTTTTTGAACTAACTAGAAGACAGCAACCAAAACATTTCAAGGGCAAGAAAATATTTTTTTGTGGCCAAACCCCTCCACAAATGGGCAAATTTAGTCAGGTATTTAGTTTCCCTGAGCTTTGAGTAAGTTGTTAAGGTTGGGTTGGAGTTGGGGAAAACAGGAAGATGGGTCACTTCTGAAGATCTTGCCAGTTTTACCCAGCTTTGAGTTGCCCTCATGGAAGGCCATACTCTCTAGGCAGATAGGTAACAAGTATGGAATCCTAGATCAGAGAGGAGAGAAGAAACTGCTTGAAATAGATTGTTTCTTTTCATGACACTCAATTATCCATTTTTGATAACATTCTCTTTTGGTATTGGAATGGCATTGAGTCCATTTTTAAGACTTCTCTTATAATATTATTCAAAAACCAGATCATTTCCAAACAATACAAATTTAGAAGACTAAATAATTGTGCATCCATGACTGGTACTTATTTTTTAAAGAAAAAAATAAAACAGCTGTTTGCATCTAAAGGAGGAATTAGATCAGATTCGCCACCCCACCTCATTCAAGGGAACGATCATTCCCAAATTTAGTTTTAAATTCAATTCTAAAATTTATCTTCTTCCATGGGCAAGAAAAAATCCTTCCTTCCCCCATCACCCTCTTCATTTCTCTCTCCTGATATATTTTGGGTGGCAACTGACTTCTTTTTCCTTAGAAATCGTAGAACAAGTACATTAGGATCATGTCAAAGAATAACAGTAATAAGCATTTACTGACCACTTAGAAGGTACCAGGAACTATACTTAAGTAGATTAGATTATCACCTCACCTAGATCTTCCCTACCACTCCAAGGTTTGTGCTAGCTCCCATTTAATGTGCGGGAAACTGAGGCTTAGTAAGGCTCATGGATCATGGAAAACAACAGCCCGCTAGAAAGTGGCAGAGTTAGGATTAAAACACAGGTTTGCTACCACCCAATCAGATGTTTCTCCTTTACATCAAGGTTGCTTCTAGAAGATTTTCCAAGGGTGGGAATGGACCAGCACCTAGAAAGGAAAAGAATGCCACCAGTCATCCTACCCTGGGAAGAGTAAAAGACCATCTCCTTATCCACCAAACTCTCCTCCTTTCTTCTCATCTCTTCCTGTCACCCTTATTATACCACCCAGTATCATGGAAACACCACAGCTTCCTTGTGAGTTCAGGCCCCACCCCACTGTAGGAGTATAAGACTCTTGTTTTCCTGTGTCACCTGAAAATGCCACATATGTGCTCAATGTTATCCTGCTTTTGTTAAAGTATTTCCAACTTTTCCCAGGCATTTAGGTTTGGACAAACCTAAAAGATATTTTACCCTGTGCTTTTTCCCATATTTTAAACCTAAATGTATTTTATGAGAAATCTAATCCATATGTTTCTGATTAATTTGTAAGAGCCATTTGATGTCCAAGGGCCTTTTAAGTTTTTATAATCCTTTTTAAGACTTTCCCTTAGAGATGTTTTGCCAATAGAAAATGAACTTAGATCCCCACAATTCAAGTTCATTCCCCATCTCAACAATCACTGGCTGAAACTATATTGCTTGCTGCTGCTCTAAGCTGATCATCCACAACTCCCCCAGTGTAAATCACTACTTATACCTTTACTCAACCCTCCCACTGAAATGTTTCTTACCTTATAAATGGGATAATAGTTAAGTTGCATTCTTAAATACATATCTCACAATTTAGCCTATGTTTACACACAGCTACTAGAGAGACTCTTGCAGCTGAATTGGATGGTTGACTCAGTGAAGCATTAAGATCAGTCTCCATAGAAAAGCTAAAGATTTTTTCCTTAACATATAGGATTATTTCTGTATTCAAATCTGGCTTCTACTCCCAGCTCTGTAGTTTACCAGCTATATGACCCTGAACAAGTCACTATTGTCTTGAGCTACAGTTCCTTTAACTATAAAATAGAAATTATAATTTATGACCTTTTTAAGGATTAAAGACATAATATCTGTCAGGTGCCTGGCATATGGCAGACCAGTACTTCCTAAATTTTAGCCTTTAGGTTGTTAGACAGATAGCATAATGAAGATACACAGACAGACACAGAATTAAAATGTGTATATATAGAAATCATCTGAGGAACATATTTGAAATATAAATTCCTGGCCATACTCCAAAAGTCAGCTCAGTAGATATGGGATGAGGCCCAAGAATCTTCATTTTGAGTTTTTGGGGTAATATAGGTGGCCTAAGGATCACAGGTTGAAAATCAATGACTTATGCTAACATGAGGAAAGGAGAAATAATAAAATGTAAGAAGATGACAGTAATAATGAGGAGAAGATGTTGCCAAATCAAACAAAAGAAGATTATGAAACACTTAAGGAAAAATTATGAACTTTATAAATATTTGCTTGATTATTTATGAATATTTGCTTAATTATTTGCATTTCTCAGAGGAGAAACATAAGAATAAACATAAAAGTAAATTCATGACTGTATGTATTGTACTATAGTTAGCATTTAAAATGGATCCAATCAATTTTACACCAAAGATTATTAAATCTTTAGTTATAATGCAACCTACAATTAGAGAAATCTATTTTATTATGGATAGAGAATGCAGAATTTTTTATTATAAACCAAGTTTTCAAGTTCAGCCTTAAGTAAAAGTTCAAATCACAGGACATGGGATTTTAATAACCAAGTTGACAGATTGGGAAACTTTGAATTACTCACTCAGAACTTTGAGACTACCAGCTCACTTACAAGCAACAGGAAAAAGATAAACATCTTTACAAGATCCCTTAAAGACACTGTGGATATGTGGGAATAAAGCAAAAGCAATGAAATGAGCACAAGAAAGGCTATTTATTCAGAGCTTGGTATGTAGCAAGAGAGTCATCCACCATTATTTGCGTTTGGGCAAACACTCAACAGCAGGCAGAGAAGTGGGGGAAGCTTCAGAGTGGGAA
Organism: Aselliscus stoliczkanus; assembly: GCA_033961575.1. Classification (NCBI taxonomy): domain Eukaryota; kingdom Metazoa; phylum Chordata; class Mammalia; order Chiroptera; family Hipposideridae; genus Aselliscus; species Aselliscus stoliczkanus. The sequence goes on from CM066731.1 coordinate 36,683,249, forward strand.
AAGAAGAAGGCTTCAGGTGTGCTCTGAGAAGGCTTCAGTTGAGCTAACTAGAAGTGGGGCATCCTATGTGATTGGTTAGGGGACATATTTGGCTTTCTCCCATTGGTCCTAAGTTGGAAGCAGGAGCAAAAATGAGAAAAGCTGTCAGTTATTAATCAAGTCTTACCCATTTGGGGCCAATTGTTGCAGGGTTATTGTTTATTTGGCTTCCAGGATTGTTACTAAAGGTAGCAATCTGACTTCCCCCAACTGTGACTGGTAACACACTGGCTTTCTGGGCTTGTTATTATAAAAAACTGATTGGTTTCCTGGGCAGGTTGCTGAAAGTTATGGATTAAAGTTCTATTTTTATATATAGTCTGGCCATTGTCCATTTCTATATTCAGTCTCTCAGATATAATTTAGCCAGAATAAGGTGAAGGTTTTATTTCAAATTTATATGTTTTATGTCTTATAATTGTAAAATGAATGACTTATAATAAATAAGTAAATTATTTATTTATTATAAAAATATATATTTACTCATTGGTTATAGGACAATTAGTGTACCACTGTTAAACCTACTTATTACGCTAACTTAAATGATATTGTCATAATTAATTCAAACAGTATGAAACTATCCAGATTCTCTTGAAAATGGGAAAAATTCATCCTTTTTATTCTATCAACCCTGGTACAGGTAAAAATATCTGGTGACTTCAACAGAAATATTTAAAAACCACAATACCATCCTTCAACTTCTTCCTTAAAATAGAGAACTACCTAAAGGGTAGATTTAAACTTCTCTAATTGGAAACATCTGAACAATAGAGTTTTTGTTACTTTTATAATTACCGTATTTTGCCATGTATAATGCATACTTTTTTTGCCCAAATTTGTGAGAGAAAAATAAGGATACGCATTATACATGGATAGTACTAATTCCATATCTATATAAATGTTTTTAATTCTTTTATTTCTGGTTATGAGTTAGAAGTGTAACTCCAGAAGTTAATAACAATATCCACATATAAAATAATACCCTGGAATATGATAATTGATATTGTTAAACTTACAATGAACTTGCATTGTGAAGAGTTCTTGGAATTCTATGATGTGTAAATATCGTAAATTTGTTACCAACACATAAAATTTCTTGTACCTGGTATCTGTTCTTGTGTTTTGTAATTATTTGTTACATAACATTTCTTGTAACATAATATGTTAAAAAATAAATTCTAAAATTCCTTTAAAATACAAAAAATGAGAATCTAAATGTAAACAAATAAAAACTTGAATTAAAAAATTAAAATGAAAGAGTTTTACCCTGAAAGATTGGGCCAAAAATGTGGGTGCACATTATACACAGCAAAATACAGTAATCTGTAAGATTTCCTTTTTTGTATATGATCTCAAAGGAGTACCTAGTAATATCACAGATTGGTGGCCAACTCTAAACTCCCCTGGGTAGAGTAATGTCATGGAGCTTACCCACTGGAAGATCTATGATCTGGCCTACAGTATATGGTGCCATGGATCAATCATGGCTACAGAGAATAGACCACCAGAGTGGGATCAGCTCAAAACCTGAGTCAGGGGCTGGGAGAACTGCATGGCTATTAAGGGAGGCATTCAGGAGATTCAGGTATAGAGTTCAAAGACTATCCCAACTTGAGCATACATCAACAGTTTGCACTGAGCAGCCTATCCTCACATGTGAAGACCAGCAGGGAGCTCAAGCAGCAGTAAAAGCTGGGGCTCAGTCAGGCAAGCAGGTCCCAATCATAGTATCTGTTCACAGCAGCAGCACAAGCTTGAAGTCAAGGTCCCATTCCCAGAAACCATGTCTCAAATGAGGAAGACAAGGTATGAAGGTCTGTAGTCAGACGTCTGAGCATACAACCAAGAGAACCCAGACAAAATTACTTATAGAGTAGAAATTATATATAGCAGGGTTCAATAGAAGAAAACAAAACCATTGCAGTTATTTTCATAAACAAGGGATTCAATGCACACCAAGTGCTGCCTGGAATTTCATTGGAAAGCTAGAACTGGGGCCTCAGGGCTAAGACTCCAGGGATGACTCTGGAACAACACTGCCAAATTAGCCTTCCAGGGAAGCTGCCTCCTCTTATATAATGAAGAAGGTGGTGAATCCAGAAGATTCTGTCACTTCCACTCCAGCTTCTTGACCCTACAAAGCTAAGGACTAAGCATGAAATGCTGCTTCAGTCAGTGCAATCAGAACAAAACCACTGCAACTGTCACCATAGTCACCCTGTACCTTCACCAAGAGGTCAAGTGATAGGATCACTGCTACCAAAAAAAGCCAACATCTCCTCTACCTTTCTTCCCAGTAGAAAATAGCCAAGCAGTGTTCCAAATATAACACCAGTGTATCTAATAGGTGGAAATGGATTCTCATCCAGAATCCCAACAGGCTTTCCAATCACCATCATACAGAAAGGCACACTGGAACAAAAGGATAAGGAAATGCTGAGTGCAAAACCTCTAAACCAAGACCCAATCCCATGAAATGGAGAAAGAAATTGCTATTCCTCAGAATTAGCAAACGTCTGGTAGTCATTCCTAGAATATCTCAAGAATGTTTCATAATAGGGTAACTAAAAAAGCAATATGGAGTACAGTTGTCATCTTAATTGGAAAGATAGCTACAATTTTTTGAGCATCTATAGATCAGTACTTTAGGTACACGTTATAATACAGGTTCTGTAAATTAATATTGTAAGGTAGATATTATCTCCATTTAAGGTAAAGAAATAGACTCATAAAACTCAACAACAGAAAAACAAACAATCCAATTAAAAAATGGCAGAGGACCTAAACAGATACTTCTCCCAAGAAGACATACAAATGGCCAACAGATATATGAAAAAATGCTCAACTTCACTAGCTATTAGAGACATGCAAATCAAAACCACAATGATATACCACATCACACCTGTTAGAATGGCTATTATCAACAAGACAAGTAACAACAAGTGCTGGAGAGGCTGTGGAGAAAAAGGAACCCTCATACATTGCTGGTAGGAATGTAAACTGGTACAGCCACTATGAAAAACATTATGGAATTTCCTCAAAAAATTAAGAATAGAATAACCATACAACTCAGCAATCCCTCCTCTGGGTATCTACCCAAAAACCTGAAAAAAAATTATCTGCAAAGATATATGTACTCCTATGTTCATTGCAGCATTATTTATGGTCACCAAGACATGGAAACAACTGAAGTGTCCTTCGATCAATGATTGTATAAAGAAGATGTGGTATATATACACAATGGAATATTACTCCGCCATAGGAAAAGATGAAATACTGCCATTTGAACAACATGGATGGATCTTGAGATTATCATGCTAAGTGAAATTAGTAAAACAGAAAAAAGTCAACAACCAAATGATTTCACTCATATATGGGATATAAAACTGAAAGTAACAAATGGACAAGAGAAACAAACAAGGAAAAACGCATAGACACAGACAACAGTTAAGTGGTTACCAGAGAGTATGAGAGGAGGGTGTGGTAGAAGAGGATAAAAGGGGTCAAATATATGATGATGGAAGGGGAACTGACACAGGGTAGTGAATATACAATGTAATATATAGATGATGTATTATAGGAATGTACACTAGAAACCTATATAATTTTACTAATCAATGTCATCCCAATAAGTTTAATATTAATTAATGGTAAGGAAATTGAGTTCTAATTTAAGTAGCTTTTACAAACATACAAGTGATAGAGTAGAAACTGGAAGCTGGACTCTAAACCCAAAGACCAGCCACTCTCACTGTGTGTTAATTGAGCCACCAGCGCCCAAATCTTGAAGGAAAATTTAATTATAAGTCCTGCCAAGTGTTGGCATCACAGGTTTTCATAAATTCTGTTCTGGATCAAACTGAGTCTGAAACTGGGGTTACCACAGACTTCAGGTAAAGAGGCAACCTAATGAGACAGGAAACATAAGTCAAAAACGTGTTATACGATATCAGACAATTATGTTCCTGAACTCATCCTAAAAAAGTGCTATATACCTCATTGCTGAATATCACTACAGTCACCTTCGAAGTACACCCCTTGGGAAACTATGCTGACTAGGATACCAGCACCTAGTCCACCTTTCAAAGCAATTTTGGAACTCTTTTTCTGGAATGGCCATCAGATCTGTCATCATATTACCCTTGATATCCTGAATGTCATCAAAATGTCTTCCTTCCAATATTTCCTTTATCTTCAGATAAAGAGACAAGTCTTTGGGGGCCAGGTCATATAAGTAGGGAGGGTGTTCCAATACAGTTATTTGTTTATGGGCTAAAAACTCTGTCACAGACAGTGCCGTGTGAGCTGGTGCACTGTCGTGATGCAAGAGCCATGAATTGTTGGTGAAAAGTTCAGGTTGTCTAACTTTTTCATGTAGCCTTTTCAGCACTTCCAAATAGTAAATTTGGTTAACTGTTTGTCCAGCTGGTACAAATTCATAATGAATAATCCCTCTGATCTCAAAAAAGTTTAGCAACAGCATTGCAACAAATTTACAAACTTAATTGTCATACTTCATAAGTCTCTGTGAGTGAACAAAAGAATGATAAATGTGTTTTAATTAAACAAGTTGAAATTATTTAAAATATGCATATAGAATCAAATGGTTCTGGAGAAAATCTGGATCACACTTTGATTCAGGAAAAAAACCTCATATTATAATTTATTCCCACAGAACATTGGTTCCATGCTCTGCGACCATCTTCCTTAAAACAACAATCCTGGGCCGGCCGAGTGGCCCATTCGTTAAGAGCTGGTTTTGGGATACCAGCGGCCCCGGTTCGGATCCCACATATGAGGGCCAGTGACTGCTCTCTACAGCTAATAACAGCTACACCTGGAGCTGGGCTGTGCGAGCCCCGGCGACGGTGTAGGCTGCAGCCCCTGCTGCAGTGGGCAGCCATAAGCTACAGTGAGTGGCCTGCAGCCAGCATGAGCGGCCGGCAGTCGTGTGAGCTGCCAATAGCCACGGTGAGCGACCATCCAGAAGCCGGCGACTGATCTGCCTCATCCGGGAAGAGCACAATGATGATACCAACATGGGCCAGTGAAACAACGTCCTCCACAACTAGACTGAAGAACAAAAAGATTGCAACTTGTCTGTTCCCTTTCCCCGATTCCCCAATGCTGTTCCCCTCCCCCAATTCCCCAATAAAATATTTTTAAAAAATAAAAATAAAAATAATCCAAGGGCCAGCCAAGTGGCTCAGTTGGTTAAGAGCTCGCTCAAGGGTATGCGCTGAGCTCTGAGCAACAGCAGTTCAATGCCCAGCCAGAGCTGAACTGCCGCTGAGCTGCCAACAGGTGGCAGGATGGATGACTCAGCCAAAAAAAAAAAAAAATCCAGTACTTCTCAAAATTATATGTGTCATCTCCCACAGACCCATTTATGGCAGTTGTTTGGAGGCCTCTATTTCTCACCTTGTGTCCTATTTGGCCTGGGCCTCCCTTATTCCTAAAATAACAATGCCTATCTTCTGATTTAACTCTTACCAGTCACTTGGGACAATTACTTCTCTAATTGAGTTCTAGCCCTCTGAATTCTAAGTTCTGCTCAACAAGGAGCAGTCCACAGTTGCCCAAGCAAAAAAAAAAGAATAGTCACACAAAACAGAAAAATTGGTTCCACCCAATGAAAACTATGTAAAACAACTGGGACATCGTGTACAATTCTGATAATCAGATACCAAAGATCATGTAATGGAACCAGAAGATTTTTTGAAAAGCAATAAAGAAAATAGTAAAAGAAAGCTACTGTCTATGAAGATTTGACTGCTCACAAACTCAAAGAGGCCATGACCAAAATATATTTTTAAAAACATGAACCATATGGATAAGAGGTGAAAAATTCCTGCCGAGTTTTGTGGTTGTTGAATTTGGGATGGAACTTGTACTACTGGAAATGCATTCACCAAATACTGAATGTAAGAAATCAATACCACTTTTAAAAATTTGAGAAATGTAAATAAAGGGAATAAGAGGAAGTGCTATTTCACAACATAAAGTTTGGACTTGTGGAACTCATTATACCAAGAAAGTTGTAGACATGGAAAAATATAAATTAAGCCCCAGAGGATTTGGAAAAGTTTATGAATGACCAAACCAGAAATAGCTACTAAGAAAACCCAGGTTATGACTAAGTTTTAAGATTGCCCTCAAGCCTTCCTCCTATGGGAAGGATTCTGAGCAGAGTAGAGATTGGGGCCTGTATGAAGAATACCCAACTAGGCTGGTGGCTCTAATAGTGGTCAGAAGATTAACTACATTCAGAGAGGTTGAGTAAATAAACAAATGTAATAAACATAAAGAGAATGAGTTTTTTTACTATTGGAGAAGAGAGGTACAAATTTAGAGAAAGGGAAAACTAGAATGCATCTTGTAGTGTTTGACTGAAATTGAAGGTAGAGTATGAATTATTTTTAATATCAAAAGTAAATAAAGAAATAAATACAAATGTAAGTGTGTCTAACACACATATATCACCTAGTTCTGTCTTCAGAGAGGGCCTGTGTACAGTTATATCTCAGTAACAATGAGCACACCTACTGTTCAAATATTTCTGAATATCACTCTCTACTAAAAGAAACCAATGCTCCTTGGTGAAATGGGTGATTCTAAGACTGGGGCAGGGAAAGGACAAGCTGAACCTGGAATATTTGTCTTATGAGGCTAGTAAGGTAGTACTCAAAGAGTGATGGGGACATGTCAAAATGACACAGAAGCCAGTTTAAAAGGCCTGCCACTGGTTAAGTCTAAGACAATTTGAGTATCAAAATAAATAATGATAAGGAGAAAGTCCAACATGGCAGATAAGGTAAACACTATGTCTACTGCCTCTCAGGATCACACCAAAATTACAAATAAATTATAGAACAATCAACATCAAGAATCACCTGAAGACTAGCTGGACAGAACCCCTAAACTAAGGATATAAAGAAGAGGCCACATAAGAATGCTAGGAGGGGCAGAGTCATGAAACAGGCTGACCCCAAACCCCCAGATAGTGGTTGAAAACCAGGAGGACACCTTAGTGGCAAAGGTACTCCCTGAAGAAGGAGGGGTCCCAGCCCCACACCAGGCTTCCCAGGCCAGAGGTCCTGTGCAGGGAAAAGAAGTTCCCACAACATCTGGCAGTGAAAATTAGCGAGGACCCTGTCTGTCCATCCTGGTGAGACAGAAGGTGGCTGGAAACCCAGACACCACCTTAAAGAGCTCACAAGAGCTCACTTGCTGGCTTGCAAACACTCACGTGGTTGCCAGTGGAGAGTGGAAACTTGAGAGATGCCAGAGGCATACCACAAAATAATCAGTAGTGTAGATTTGATGAAAGAGCTAGAGGGACAGAAGCCAATGTCCTCTGTGGAGACTGCCTCATGTGTAGCCTGCAGGAGGGCAACAACTCTTCTATGTTGAGCTCTTCCCCAAAGGTCCAAATCTAAGGCCACATTGGTCTGCTAAAATTCCCTCATGTGCATCAATTTGGTGATGCCCTGGGGCCCTGCCCCACACTGCTAGTACTACATCACCAGGAGCACTCCTGACTCATGGGTGTGGGAAGCCTTTTACAGGAGCAGTTGGCCCAGAGAACTTTTGGATGTGGGCAAAGAACAACATCTTGTACCACAGCCTCACCTGGATGGCTCTCAGAGTCCTGTAGGCCTGAGGCGAGCAGTGGCTGGCTGTGATGTTCTCAGAGAATTTTTGCAAAGTGGTCACAGATCCAGCACCAGTGAAAGAATCGAAACTGCATTAACTTTGTATAAACCTCTAATGACACCTGTGGCCCGCTGGAACCATGCCTACCTAGCTAGTGCTGCATTGCCAGGGGCATTCTCAACACGGGCTCAACCAGCCCAGCCTGCACATCTAAGGAGGCTTTTTCAACAGCTGAGCCTTACAGGCAGCTCACAGGTAACAACAGGCCTAGAGAGCCCTAGGCCTTTTGCTAAGCTGCCCCAGGCCCAATATTGGTGGCAGTCAGCCTCCCCACATGCCTCCAGGTCTAGCACAGGCAGCAACCAACTACATATAGTTTTGTAGCTCCTACCAGATAGCCTCCAGCTGGTCCAAGTAAAGTTGAAATTGGCCTGCATGGGAGCCCCTCCCAAGAAACACCAGAAACAACACACCCAGAGACTGGCCTCAGAGAACTACCTGGTTGGCCCCAAAGTGGCAAACCCAAAGGGTGATCTCAACAAGCACAAGAGCCCATGGGGGCAAATCCCCCCCGAGGGGTCAGCTCACACACAGAAGCTAATACACTGTAGGCATAGCCAATCCTCATGCCATTCAGCCTGAGAGACCATCCTACCCACTGATGAACCAAAAGCAATCAAGCAATCAACACAACACAGGGAACACTCCTGCAATACACACACAGGTGATCAGGGAGACTACACCATTGGACCACACTACATAAGTCCACCCAGCAAAGAATGAGAGTTATAGAAGATCCACCTAATACATAGAAGCAAACACAGAGAGTCAGCCAGAATGAGAAAACAAACAAAAAACATGTCCCAAATAAAAGAACAGGAGAAACCTCCAGATAGAACTAAATGAAATGGAGGCAACCAACCTACCAGAGACAGAGTTTAAAACACTAATTATAAGAATGTTTAAGAAACTTGGTGAAAATGTCAACAAAAAGATAGTAAGCATAAGGACACAGAGACCATAAAAGAGAGCCAGTTAGAAATAAAGAATACAATAACTGAAATGAAGAATACACTAGAAGGAATCAACAGCAGATTAGATGAGGCAGAGAATCAAACCAGTGATATAGAGGACAATGTAGCGGAAAACACCCAATCTAAACAACAACAAAAAGAATTTAAAAAGTGAAGATAGTTTAAGCAACCTGTGGAACAACATCAAATGTAACAACATTTGCATCATAGGAGTACCAGAAGGAGAAAAAAGGGAGTAAGGGATCGAGAACCTATTTTAAAGAAAAATGACTGAAAACTTTCCTAAACTGGTGAAGGAAATAAACATTCAAGCCCAGAAGGTAGTGTCCCAAACAACATGAACCCAGAAAGGCCCACACCAACACATATTATAATTAGAATACCAAAAGTTAAAGACAAAAAATATTTTAAAGCAGCAAGAGAAAGACCACCAGTTACTTACAAGGGACCTCCCATTAGATTATCAGCTGATTTCACAACAGAAACTTTGCAGGCCAGAAGGGATTGGCATGAAATATTCAAAACGATGATTAAAAAAGGACCTATAACTAAGACTACTCTACCAGGGAAGGCAATCATTGAAAACCAAAGGAGAGATAAAGAGCTCCCCAGACAAGAAAAAGCTAAAGAAATTCATTATCACCAAGCCAGTATTACAAAAAATGTTAAAAAGATGGCTTTAAGAAGAAGAAAAGACAAAACAAACAAAGATCAAAAACACGAATAATAAAATGCCAATAACTATGAACCTATCATCACTTTAAATGTAAATGAGTCAAATGCTCCAATCAAAAGACATAGCATAGCTGAATGGATAAGAAAACAATACCCATGCATATGCTGTCTACAAGAGACTCACCTCAGATCAAAAGACACACATAGACTGAAAGAAAAGGGATGGAAAAAGATATTTCATGCAATTGGAAATGAGAATAAAAGCTGGTGTAGCAATACTTAAATTGGACAAAATAGACTTTAAAACAAAGACTGTAATAAGAGACAAAGGAAGGCATTACATAATAATAAAGGGATCAATCCGACAAGAGAAATAACCCTAGTAAACATTTATGCACCCAACATAGGAGCACCTAAATATATAAAACAAATATTGACTGACATAAAGGCAGAGACCAGCAGTAACACAATCATAGTAGGGAATTTAACACCACACTGACACCAAAGGAGAGATCTTCCAAACATGAAATCAACACAGAAACATCAGTCTTAAATGACACACTTGCTAGATGGATTTAATTGATATTTTTAGAGCATTTCACCCCAATGCAGCCGAATATACATTCTTTTCAAGTCCCCAAAGCACATGGTCCAAGATAGACCAAACGTTAGGCCACAAAACAAGTCTCAATAAATTTAAGAAGATTGAAATCATATCAAGAGTCTTCTCTGGTCATAATGGTATCAAACTAGAAATCAATTACAAGGAAAAAAAACTGAAAAGCAAACAAACACATGGAGGCTAAATAACATCCTACTAAATAATGAATGGGTCAACAATGAGATCAGAAAGAAATCAAAAGATACCTTGAGAAAAATGAAAATAAAAACACAACAACCCAAAATCTATGGGACACAAAGAAAACAGTCCTAAGTGGGCAATTCATAGCAATGCAGGTCTACTTAAAGAAACAAGAAAAATCTCAAATTAACAATCTAACTTTAAAGAAACAAGAAAAATCTCAAATTAACAATCTAACTTTACACCTAAGGGAACTGGACAAAGAACAGCAAACAAAGTGCAAAGCAAATACAAGGATGAAAATAATAAAGATCAGAGAGGAAATAAGTGCATTAGAGGATGAAAAAAATAAATAACAAAAGATCAATGAAACCAAGAGCTGGTTTTTTGAAAGATAAACAAAATTGATAAACCTTTAACCATACTCATCAAGAAAAAAAAGAGAGGATTCAAATAAATAAAATCAGCAAAGAAAGAAAAGAAGTGATAACAGACACCACAGAAATACAAAAAAAAATTAAGAAAATACTATGAGCAACTATATGCCAACAAACTGGACAATCTGGAAGAAATGAATAAATTCCTAGAAGCACACAATCTTCCAAGGTTGAATCAAGAACAAACAAAAAGTCTGAACAGACCAATTATTCTTACTGAAATCAAATCAGTAATCAACAGGCTCCAAACAAGTAAAAGTTTTGGACCAGGTGAATCTTATCAAACATTCAAAAACGAATTAACACCTATTCTTCTCAAACTATTCCAAAAAAATTCAAGAGGAGGGAAAGCTCCCAACCTCATTCTACAAGGCCACCATTTTCTGATTCCAAAATCAGTAAAAGATATTACAAAACAAAACAAACAAACAAAAACAATACAACAACAACAACAAAAATCTATAGGTCAATATCCCTAATGAACATAGATGCAAAAATCCTCAACAAAATATTAGCAAACCAAATTCAGCAATACATTAAATATATGATACACATAAGTGTCCATGAGATTTATCCCTGGTATGCAAGGTCAGCTCAATATCCATAAATCAATTAACATGATACACTACATAAACAAAATTAAAAATAAAAATCATATGGTCATATCAAAAGGCCAGCTGGGTGGCTCAGTTGGTTAGAGGGTGAGCTCTGAGCAACAACGTTGCTTGTTCAATTCCCACATGGGCCAGCGAGCTGAGCCTAAGCTGAGCTGCCTCTGAGCTGCCAACGGGTGGCCAGATGGCTAGTTGGTTAGAGCACATGCTCTTAACAACAAGGTTGCTGGCTTGGAGCTGAGCTTGTGCCCTCCACAATTCAGACTGAAGAACAACTTGACTTGGAGCTGATAGGTACTGGAAAACCACAATATTCCCCTTCCCCAATTCCCAACACTGTTCCCTTCCCCAATTTCCCAATAAAATCTTTAAAAAAAAAATAGATGCAGAAAAAGCATTTCACAAAATGCAGCACCCATTTATGATAAAAACTCTCAGCAAAGTGGGAATAGAGGGAACATATCTCAATATAATGAAGGGCCATATATGACAACCCCACAGTTAATATCATACTCCATGGAGAAAAGCTAATAGCATTCTCCTTAAGATCAGGAACAAGACAAGGGTGCCCACTTTCACAGCTTTTATTCAACATAGTACTGGAAGTCCTAGCCACAGCAATCAGACAAGGAAAAGAAATAAAAGCATCCAAATGGGAAAGAAAGAAATAAACTACCATTATTTGCAGATGACATGATACTATAGAGAGAGAACCCCAAAGATTTCACCAAAAAATTATTACAATGGATAAATAAATTTAGTAAAGTAGCAGGATACAAAATTAATATTCAGCAATTGGTTGCATTTTTATATACCAATAATGAATTATCAGAAAGAAAAATTAGGAAAACAATCCCATTTACAATTGCATCAAAAAAATAAAATACTTAGGAATAAATTTAACTAAGGAAGTAAAATACCTGTACTCAGAAAATTATAAGACATTGAAGAGAAAAATTAAAGAAGATACAAATAAATAAAAACACATACCATGCTCATGGACAGGAAGAGTTAAGACAGTTAAAACACTAATACTATTCAAAGCAATATATAGATTCAATGAAATCCCTATCAAAATACCAATGGCATTTTCCCAGAACGAAAATAATCCTAAAATTTATATGGAACCACAAAAGACCCCGAATAGCCATGGCATTCCTGAAAAAGAAAAACAAAGCTGGAAGTATCATGCTACCTGATATCAAATTACACTACAAGACCATAATAATCAAAATGGTATGATGTTGACATAAAAAAAAGTGGGCAGAGTACATGAATAGACATTTCTCCAAAGAGGACACACAGATTGCCAATAGACACATGAAAAGATGCTCAATGTCACATCATCAGAGAAATGCAAATTAAAGCCACAATGAGATATTACCTCATTCCTGTCAGAATGGCTGTCATCAACAAACCAACAAACAACAAATGTTGGCAAAGATGTGGAGAAAAGGTAACACTCCTGCACTGTTGGTGGGATTGCAAATTGGTGCAGCCACTATGGAAAACAGTATGGAGGTTCCTGAAAAAATTAAAACTAGAACTACCTAATGACCCAGCAATTCCACTCCTGAGTATCTATCCAAAAAATCCAAAACACTAATTTGAAAAAATATATGTGTCTTTTTGTTTACTGCAGCACTATTCACAATTACCAAGATATGGAAACAACTGAAATGCCCATCAATAGATGATTGCATAAAGAAATTGTGGTGCATTTATACAATGGAGTATTACTCTGTCACAAAAAAAGAATGAAATCTTACCATTTGCAACAATATGGATGGACCTAGAGGATATTATGTTAAGTGAAATAAGTCAGACTGAGAAAGACAAATACCATATGATCTCACTTATATGTGGGATTTAAAGAACAGAACAAATGAGCAAACAAAATAGAAATAGACTCAGAGAGATAGAGAAAAAACAGGTGGTTGCTAGATGGGATTGGGTGGGGATGAGGGAGAAGGTGAAGGGATCAGAAAGCACAAATTGGTAGTGATGCACAAACTAATCAAAGGGATGTGAAATACAGTATGGGGGATATAGTTAGTAATGTAAAAACTACGTATGGTGTCAGATGGATACTAGACTTATGGGGGAATCATTTCTTAAATTATATAAATGCCTAACCACTGGACTATACACCTGAAACTAATATACAATAATATTAAATGTCAACTATAATTAATATATATGTGCATATATATGTGCATATATAGTCACAGATTTAAAATACAGCATAGGGAATATGGTCAATGGTATTAATAACAGCTATGTATGGTGTCAGATGGGTAGTAGACTTATTGTGGTTATCACTTTATAAGGCATGTAAATGTCTAATCACTATGTTGTTTTGTACATCTGAAATGTCTAATCATTATGTTGTTTTGTACACCTGAAAAGTGAGATCATATGGTATGTTTTGTACTGTATATAAAAATTAGTCAATTAACTTCACAAACTCATCCTAGAAAAAGTGCTACATATCTCATTGCTGAATATCACTACAGTCACCTACAAAGTACTCCCCTTGGGAAGCTATGTACTGATACCAGTGCCTAGTCCACCTTTCACAGCAATTTTGGAACTCGTTTTCTGAAATGGCCATCAGAGTTTTTGTCATATTACCCTTGATGTCCTGAATGTCATCAAAATGTCTTCTTTTCAATATTTCCTTTATCTTCCGGTAAAGAAAGAAGTCACAGGGGTCAGATCAGTTGAGCACAGAGCGCGTTCCAACACAGTTATTTGTTTACTGGCTAAAAACTCTGTCACAGACAGTGCCGTGTGAGCTGGTGCATTGTTGTCATACAATAACCATGAATTGTTGGTGAAAAGTTCAGGCCGTCTAACTTTTTCACACAGCCTTTTCAGCTCTTCCAAATAGTAAACTTGGTTAACTGTTTGTCCAGTTGGTATAAATCCATAATGAATAATCCCTCTGATATCAAAAAAGGTTAACAACATCGTTGCAGCAAGTTCATGAACTTAATCGTTAGACCTTGTGTGTGTGTGTGTGTGTGTGTGTGTGTGTGTGTGTGTGATAACATAAATATAATGATGATAATGGATTATGATCCATTGAATAAATTGGAATCCAGGAATCCACATTCATATAAATAAATGAAAAAATAAATGGGGGAAAAGAAAGATTTTCCGTAGAATAGAATGTCAACTCATAAATATAGAAAAAAAATGATGGAACTACAAAATCACCATTTGACAACCACTATAGTAATGATTAACTGAGGCAAAAAGAAAAAAAAGAAAGAAAAAGAATGCATTTTAAAGTTAGTGGATAAAAGTGAAGCGAAGAATGGGTTTTACAGAGTCCAAATAAACAAAATGTTTATTAACTGCAAAGGAGTGGGGAGAAGGAAATCTATAGTGAAGAAACCGGGCAGACACTATCTTCAAGTGATCAAAGTTCATACCACCAGTAATGGGGCAAGTCAACACTATATGCCACACTATAGGTGCAGTATGAAGAACACTGATTCACTTATGTGATATTTCAACCAATAATACACCTGGGTCTAGTCATGAGGAAAAACTGGGCAAATCAAAATTGAGTAATAGTTTACAAAATGACTGGCGGTATTTCTTTTTTTTTTTTTTTCTCAAGTTGTTAAACTAACTTTCTGTTCTTTTTGGTCTTCACCTAGACTCTTTGTGAAAATGCTTTGATTAAGAGTAATGGAACAGGAATTAGAAAATAAGAGGCTAAACTGATATACTTTGAAATATGTACTTCTCTTAAGATTTGTTTATCAGTTTAGACCCAGAGAGTCTTTGACTATGTAATTATTAAAAGAAAATATTAGTAATCCTCAAGCTAAATGTAACTCTGAGAAATTAAATTGGATGAACCATGTTGAATATTGCTTTCTGAGAAGTAGTTAAACATTGTAGGGCTGGCCAAGTGGTACAGTGGTTAAGCGTTGGCTTGGGAATCCAGCGGCCCCAGTTTGGATCCCACATATGAGGGTCAGTGACACTGATCTGCCCTCCAAAAAAAAAAAAAAAAAAAACATCGTGGTGCTAAGATTGCTCTTATATGAATCACATCTTTTCTACTCACTACCTTTGTTATCCTGGGTAAATTATATAACTTCTCTGAGCCTCAGTTTTCTCATCTGTAAGATAAGTGAAATAGTACCCACCTGTCTTAGTCCTTTGGGCTGCTATAACAAAATATCACAGACAGGATAGCTTATAAACAGCAGAAATCTGTATTTCATAGTTCTGGAGGCTGGGACATCCAAGATGAAGGCACCAGCATGGTTGCATTTTCTGACAAGGGCCCTCTTCCTTATTCCTAGCCAGCACCCTCTCACTATGTCATCACATGGTGGAAGGAACTGTAAATCTCTGTGGGGCCTATTTTATAAAGCACTATTCCCATTCATGAGGTTTCCTCCCTCATGACCTAATCACCTCCCAAAGGTCTCACCTCCTATTACCATAAACTTTAGGGGCTAGGATTTCAACATATGAATTTTGGGGGACACAAACATTCAGACCATAGCACACAGATTTATTGTGAAGAATAAATGCATGTAAATCACTGGAGCTGTGTTAGGCTAGTAGTAAGTATTCAAAACATCATTAAGCAAAGTTAGAATTAATTTTATTCCTTATTTGCATTCATCTTATTTCTAACTGTGAGATTGATAGTAATGATGATGATGATGATGATAATGAAGATAATAATTTTTTTTAATTTGTTGAGATTTACTAATGGCCATATACTATGCTAAATGCTTTTAAATGTATTATCTCCTTTGATCTTCATAGCAACCCTGCATGCTGGGTACTATTATTATCCCCATTTTATAGTCAATAAAACTGAGGTATAGAGGGATAAAGTAGTTTGACCAAGTCACACAAGTAGTGGAGCCACTACTAGAACCTAAGGAGTAAGAATACAGTGCCTCAACTTGATCTTAGGAGCAAATTTGGTGGGTTAGGAAATGATCATTATATCCCAGAAGCACAATGAGTCACTCCAGCCTTCTTACTGAAATTTTGGATCCACTTTAGTATCATAGAGTGAATGGTCAGTAAACTGTCAATCTGTACCTCATATTGAAGAGTCAGGTTTTTTTTAATTAAATTTATTGGGGTGACATTGGTTAATAAAATTATATAGATTTCAAATCTACAATTCTGTAATACATCATCTATATATTACATTGTGTGTTCACCACCCCCTGGCTGGTAACCTTTAAAAATATAAAGATCATGAAAATTACGGGAAAAAAATAAGGAATTGTTCAGATTGAAGGAAACTAGAGAGACATGATAACTAAAAGCAGTACACAATTCAGACCTTGATCATTTTGCTTTAGAGAACATTATTGAACAACTGGCAAAAGTTGAAAGTGTTTCTAGATGAAGGATAGTCTCAAAATAAAAAATGCTTTATGAAATCTTCTTAAACTCTTTTTAAAAAATTTTTTAAATTAAAGTTTATTGGGGCGACAATTGTAGTAAAGTTACATAGATTTCAGGTGTATAATTCTGTAATATATCATCTATATATCACATTGTTTGTTCACCACCCAGAGTCAGTTCACCTTCCGTCACCATATATTTGATTTTCTGGGGTTTTTTTTAAAGATTTTATTGGGCTATTAGGGGAGGAGAACAGCTTTGGGGAACTGGGGAAGGGAAACAGAAAAGTTGCTATCCTTTTGTTCTTCAGTCTAGTTGTGGAGGACATTGCTTCACTGGCCCATGTTGGTATCATCATTGTGCTCTTCTCGGGTGAGACAGATCAGTCGCCGGCCTCTGGATGACCGCTCACAGCGGCTCTTGGCAGCTCACACCGGCCGCTCATCCTGGCCGCTGGCCACTCACTGTAGCCTATGGCAGCCCATTGTAGCACGGGCTGCAGCTATGCTGTCCTGAGGACTCACAGCAGCCCAGCTCTAGGTGGAGCTGTTGTTCACTATCTTAGCTGTAGAGGGCAGTGTCACTGGCCCTCATATGTGGGATCCGAACTGGGGCCACTGGCGTCCCAAGCCACCTCTTAACCAACGCACCACTCAGTCGGCCCTATATTTGATTTTTTTAATTAAATTTATTGTTTAGTAAAATTATATAGGTTTCAAGTGTACAATTCCATAATATATCTATATATTCCATTATGTGTTCACCACCCAGAGTGAATTCTCCTTCCATCACCATATATTTGACCAAAACAAAAACAAATTCATAAAGAGAATAAGTTCAAGGTTACCAAAAGGGAAGGTGGTTGGGAAGAGGGCAAAATGGGTGAGGGGATCAAGTGTATGGTGATGGATGGTAACTAGACCTATAGTCATGATTACTATGTAGTGTATACAAATACCAAAATATTGTAAACCTGAAATAAGTAAATATATATATATATATATAAAATGTATACCAACTTTATCACAATAAAAAAGTAATTTATAATAAAATAATTTGTTTTAATATGTAAATGCTTGAGCAAGACTTTAGTAGTAGAAAACAATGAAATAGTCTGATACACGCATTCACTCTTTATGAATGTCTGCTTTTGAGAAAAGGTCAGAAGCCATTCTATACGAGTACAAGAAAATGAAAGAAGAAAAGGTACTGGCACATACTAAAATTTATTATATTACACTCCTCTAGCATCTTTATATCTGAAGGCAATAATTAGGAAAATGGACACCTTACTTTGAACATCAAGACATTTAAAAGGTAAATAGGAAATAGGGCGATTTGTTTTATATGTGGGACAACTCTACATGTTTCAGGAACATCTTGCATCCTTGGGCCCTGCCCAATACATGCTAATTGTGTTTCACAGTAATTCCTCCACAGATTTCAAAAATTCCCCCAATGAGAACCACTGATCAAAAAGTCTTCATCCGGGGGCCGGCCAAGTGGCTCAGTTGTTTAAGAGCACAAGCTCTGAGCAACAGCATCACTGGTTTGATTCCCACATGGGCCACTGAGCTGCCAGCAGGTCAAAGGATAGCTCAGCTGGTGAGAGCATGTGCTCCTAACAACAAGGTTGCTGGTTCGACTCCCGCATGGGATGGTAGGCTATGCCCACCTGCAACTAAGATTGAACATGGCACCTTGAGCTGAGCAGCCACAAGCTGCCGACAGGCAGCCAGATTGCATCTGGACTTGGAGCTGAGTTAGCTGTGCCCTCCACAACTAAGAACAAAGGACAACTTGGCTGTTCCCCTTCCCCAATTCTCCAACACCATTCTGCTTCTCCAATTCCTGAATAAAATTAAAAAAAAAAGTCTTCATCCAGGAATTGACTATCCTCTTTAATTTCAGTGTACATCCACTTTGACCATCATAGAAGTTGAATTCATTGGCAAAACTTCTGATTTCTGTTTTTGGGGAGAAGGACGAAAAGTAGCTATGCTAAGTAAGTCCATACAATAGATATGAACTGAAAAGCTGGTGATTATACATTAGCTACTACATGACCATTCATAAAACTGAAACATTCAGGTAAATAGTACCCTTATTTTACTAAATTATAGATGATAAATTTTCTATACCCCAATATTCAAGGTTTGCATATTCTACTTTAAATAAGTGGGTAACTGCAATTCTTTCATATCATCAGCCACCTTGCAACTTGGACCTTTATGCTAAGATTCTGGAAAGTTCAAAACCTTAAGAGTCAGAATTCTCATGTGGGAGAAATCTTAGAATGGAAAAAAAAGATATTGAGACACTATTATGTACCAGCCTCTAAGTAAATTGCCCTATGTAGAGTTAAATAGGTTAATCCTACTACAACCTATAAAGTGGGCAACATAACAATTGTCATTTACAAATGAAGAACCTGGGACTTAATAAGGTTAAGTAATTTGTCCTAGTCAAACAGCTAGTTCATGGCAGAGCCAAGTTCCAGGTTCCCATCCAGGTCAGACTCCAAAGCTAATGTTAACACCAACCATCACACAGCCACCAAGAAATCAAAGGGAAGCCACTAAGGAAACAGTATGGAAGTTCTTCAAAAAGTTAAAAATGGAACTACCATATGATTCAGCAATCCCACTTCTGGGAAATTAAAACAGGATCACAAAGAGATATCTGCACCTGACGTTCATTACAGCATTATTCACAATAGCCAAGGTATAAAATCAACCTAAATGTATCCATCAATGAATGAATGGATAAAGAAAATGTGGTATATATACCATAGGATTCTATCCAGCCATGAGAAAAAAGGAAATCCTGCCATTTGCAAAAACATGAATGGATCTTATACTGGATGAATGGAGGGTATTATACTAAGTAAAATAAGCCAGACACAGAAAGACAAATGCTGCATGACTTCACTAGTGTGTGAAATCTAAAAAAGGTGAACTCATAGAAACAGAGTGTGTGTGTGTGTGGGGGGGGTGGCTTAAAGGAAAGGGGGACAGGTTAAAAGGGAAGATGTTGGCCAAAGGGTACAAACTTCCAGCTACAAAAATGAGTAAGTTCTGGGTATCCAATGTACAGCATGGTTAATAATATTGTGTTATATATTTAAAATTGCTAAAAGAATAGATCCTTTTTGTTGTTGTTTGTTTGTTTTGTTTTTGTGTGGTTTTTTTTTCAGCTGAGCCATACTGCCACCTGTTGGCAGCTCAGCTCAGGCTGGGCAATGAACTGCTGTTGCTCAGCTCAGCTTGCACTCCTGAGAGAGAGAGCTCTTAACCAACTGAGCCACTCGGCCAGCCCCACTGAAAGAATAGATCTTACATGTTCTCACCACAAAAAAGAAACGATGATTATGTGACACTGTGCAGGTGTTAGCTAACACTACTGGTAGTAATCATTTGTAATACCAGGGGTGCCAAAAATTGTATACAAGTGGACACTTTGGTCAACATTGCTCAAGCTGTAGTTCACCATAATCAGAAGTGTGTGGAGGACTTCTGGTAAAATGGCGCAATAGACAGACGCTGTGCTAACTGCCTCCCAAGATCACACCAAAATTACAAGCAAATTATACAGCATTCAACCCTGGAGGTCCCCGGAACACTGGAGGAACAGAACCACTAAATGAAGAACTTAAAGAGGAAGCCGCATCGGGTCTGGTAGGACAGGCGGAGACGAGAGAGGGCTAGCCCCGTGAGGGAAGCCCCAGCCGTGGGAAGCTTGTCTGGTTGGGGGAGAGACCCTCCGGCCGCACACCAAGCTCACCAGCCCAGAGTTCCTTTGCCGGGAAGAGAAGTTCTAAGACAGCTGGCAGTAAATTAGTGAGGACTCTCTGCTCAGCTCGGTGAGGCTAAGAGCGGCTGGAGAATCAGTGGGGCTGGCGCCCGGGCTTGCTCGCCGGTGAGCACCTACCTGGTTCCTGGTGGAGGGAGTGGCTGTGTGAGCCGGGAGCCTGCAGGGACGGACTGAACTGAGCACCTTTGGTGCAAAGGCTGGAGGTTTTTGAACTGTTGTTCCCGTGGTGCAGAGCCTGCACACAAGTGGTGTAGGGAGGGTGCCATTTTGTCGGGCTTGGGCCCTCCCACGGAGGATCAGGTCCGAGACCTAATTGGTCTGGTGGAATTGGCGCAGAAGTGCGTGTGTGCGTGTGCGCTCCTGCGGCCTTGGATCCCCACCCTCTGCCCAGCTTATACTGCGTTGCCAGGGAAACGCTGGGCGGGTGCCCTCCGGCTCCAACAGGCTGCTCACTGAGATCCGGGAGTGCGTGAGCCACCTCGGGTCCCCACCCTCCGCTCCGCTTGTGCTACATTGTCAGGGAAATGCCTAGTGGGAGTGATCTAGCTCCAACAGGCTGCTCACTGAGACGCGCAAGCCGCCTCGGGTCTCTGCTCTCTGCACTCCGCTTGCAGAGTTGCCAGGCTGATGATTGGTTGTCAGGCTGCTCGGCCTGATCAGCAAGTGGCTGATTGGGACAGGCTGAGACTAGGAGTTTTCCTGGGAGTGTTGGGCCATGAGCTGTGTGCCTGCGTCATCCAGCCAGGGCTCTCCTGGTGATCTATGTAATACATCAAAGCAATCCCAGAGAGACAGCCAGAATGGGGAAGCAAAGAAACATGTCACAAGTAAAAAATCAGAAGAAACCTCCAGAAATGGAACCAAATGAAACAGAGGGATCCAACCTTTCAGAGACACAGTTTAGGACTCTGATGATAAGAATGTTTAAGGAACTTAGCGAGGACATAAAGAAGGATAGGGAAACCATAAAAATCAACCTGTTAGAACTAAAGAATACAATAACCGAAATGAAGAACACACTCAAAGGAATCACCAGTAGAGTAGATGAAGCAGATAAGCGGATCAGCGATTTGGAAGATAAAATAGCAAACTCACCCAGTTGGCACAGCAAAAAGACCAAAGAATAAAAAACAATGAAAATAGTTTAAGAGCCCTATGGGACAAGGTGAAGTGCAACCATCTTCGAATCATAGGGATACCAGAAGGAGAAGAGAAGAAGCAAGGGGTCGAGAATGTATTTGAAAAAATAATGACTGAAAACTTCCCTACCCTGGTGAAGGAAATTAACATACATGCCCAGGAAGTGCAGAGGGTTCCAAACAAACTGAACCCAAACAGGTCCACACCAAGACACATCATAGTTAAAATGGCAAAGGTTAAAGACAGAGACAGAATCCTAGAGGCTGCAAGAGAAAGACAGCAGGTTACATACAAAGAAACTCCTGTTAGACTAACAGCTGACTTTTCTACAGAAACTCTGCAGGCCAGAAGGGAGTGGCAGGAGATATTCAAAGTGACACAAAATAAAGGCCTACAACCAAGATTGCTCTACCCAGCACGGCTATCACTTAAAATTGAAGGAGAAATAAAGAGCTTCTCAGAAAAGAATAAGCTTAAGGAATTCATTACCACCAAGCCAGCATTGCAAGAAATGTTAAAAGGGCTTTTTTAAACAAAAGAAAGGGGTAAACAAGCTAACCCAGAGAGACAATTTAAGAAGATTGAAGTCATATCAAGCAGATATAAAGGAAAAACTGATGGGTGCTGGCTGGGAGAAAGTGGGAAAGAGGGAGAGGGGGAAGGTTTTGGACAGTGTATGTGGGACTACAATGTTGCCGCAGGGATATGGGGGCAGTTCTGGGAATGTAATCGATAATGTTGTGAAGAGACTATTAT
This sequence comes from Aselliscus stoliczkanus, assembly GCA_033961575.1. Classification (NCBI taxonomy): domain Eukaryota; kingdom Metazoa; phylum Chordata; class Mammalia; order Chiroptera; family Hipposideridae; genus Aselliscus; species Aselliscus stoliczkanus. Next base: position 36,705,618 of record CM066731.1, read on the forward strand.
GTTGCGAGAAATAACTCAGTCGGAGGACAGATACCATGTGATCTCACTTGTGTGTGGAGTCTGAAGAGCTGAGTGAACCATCAAAGTAAACAGACTCGTAGATGTAGAGGAAAAACTGAGGGTTGCTAGTTGGGAGGGGGGTGGGGATGGGGGGAAGGAGAAGAGATTAGACAGCATAAATAGACAACTACAATATTGCCACAGGGATATGAAACACAGTTCATGGAATATAATAATGTTGTAAAAATTTTGTGGCGTGTCAGATAGTCACATGTCTTATTAGGGAGACCACTTCATGGATGGAGTAGAGGCTTGATCACTGCACTGTACACCTGAAGCTGATGTTGTATAGTATTGTATGCCAACTGCAACTGAATATGTAGATGGTCTCAGGATGTGGAGTATACTATGGAGGGGAGTCAGGGGAGTTGTGATGGATATGTATGATATGGGGGGGGAGTAGGGTGGCGAACTGGGGGAGGGGGGTTTTCACTTTGGGGGGTAAAGAGTATAACTATTGCATTGTGTTGTACACCTGAAACGAATAAAAAAAGAAAAAAAACAAAGTGTGTGGACACTGATGGTAACCACTTTGAGCACCTCTTGTAATTGCAAAAGTCAAATGTAACTTGTATTCATCTTTTGTTATCGGTATATATTGAGTATTACAATTTTAATCTAGTTTTTCTTTCTTAAAATGTGTATACTTTTTTTGGCACCCACTGTATATAAACATATCAAATCAACACCTGTACATCTTAAACTTCTGATTATGTTACATGTCAATTATATCTTAATAAATCTGGAAACATTTTTAATAAAGGAAATCAAAGAGAAGAAAGGCTGCCTGCCATTTTTTATATCCCATCTATATGCCTCCTCTGGACTTGCATTTTCACTATCATCCTCCCAACTCAGACAGAGGTAGATATTGTCATCACCAAGATGAGCAAACATGCCCAGAAATGCAAACACTTGATCAGGGTCACATAGCAAGGGTCTATCAAAGGAGAGAATTAAACCCAAATGGTATAATTTTTACCCCATCATGCTGTCTTTTGAGAAAAGAGGAGCGTCATATCCATGGTCAACAACCAGCTAGACATTGTTTTCAGGCCTGAAACTATGACAGTGTTAGAACAAAGAGCCACAGTTATTTCTTAGAAAATTTGTTAGATCATCTAAGATAACAAAATCACTCTGTTATTCTCAAATAAAAAGATCATTGCTTGCATAAGACTTTATTATTTAAACAGGCTTTTTGGCTAGTGGTCTAACAATCATTTGATTCACTTTTGAGTAATATCCTGATGTTAAATGGTTAAGGAATGGGGCAAGATTTTCAAACAGCACATGGAAGGTTTGAGTCATGTTGTTCCCTTCTCAGGATCTAGGTCATCTTGACTGTAGTTTCTTGTAGTCTTTTTGCAGTGTGGAGAATCTGATTCTCGGGGAGCTTCTGATTGTTAAGTCCTTTGGTGTTTATCACACCCCCACCACTCCACTGTCTCTGTGCAGGTCTTACAGCTGATACAAAATACGTGTGCCCACTTGCATGATATCCTTTCCAAAGTCATGTCAGGAAGTTAAACAGACTAGAACTCTCTTACACAACTGGTGAGAACGTAAGTGGGTACAACCACCTCAGAAATGTTTGCTTAGCAGTGCCTACTAAAGCCAAACACATATATGCCTATGACCCAGCAGCTCCATTCCTGAATATCTCTACAATAAAAATGGGTGGTTTTGAACATTAAAAGACTTATATAAGAATATTGCTAGCAGCTTTATCATAGTAGCCCAATATTGGAAACAACCAAAATATTCATCAATACTAGAATGAGTAAATAAATTTGGTGTATGTATACAATAGGGTATGACACAGAAATGAAAAAGAAGAAGACTACTAATACTCTCAACAACATGGAAGAATATCACAAATATAATGTTGAGTGAAAAAAGGTTTAACAAGATACTACATACTATATGATTCCATACATATGAATTTTAAAATAGTTTAAATGAGTCTGTCATGGTAAAAGTCCAAATAGGGGCTATTTTTAGAGAGATTTTACCAGGGAATTTTCTGGAGGGTTGGAAATGATCCACATGGTCATTACATGGTTTTATACACACATGTGAAGATTAAATAAAATTTAATGGATGTGAAATTTAAGTGATATGTGTATATGTATTGCTATACATAAGTTATAATGCAGTTTAAAAAATAAAGTTCAATAGCTGTATAAGATTTAACTAAAAGATTTCACAAGGCAGAGTAAGATGAATTGCCAAGAACATTGTACAAATAAACTCTGAGAATGCAAGTGATAGCAAGGGCACTCTGTGGCCTGGGTGGAACTTGGAGGCTTCCACCTGAAAGGTAAATTTGAGCTATGTCTACCAGAACAGGTATTATTGGAACTGGCAGAAATAGTCCATACAGTTTAATTTTCACAAACCATTGAAGATTCATTGACCACACTCTAGGATTCTTCCTTGGAAATTGGAGCCCAGTTAAAGCTTGAAAGTCTACAAGTTCTTCTGAACCATCTGCCTATTGTTTCTCAAACTTCAGTGTGCCATTCAGTCATGGGGATGGGGGCAGTAAAATGCTGATTCCCAGTCTCCCCAGTTTCTGATTTGATGAGTCTGGCTGGAATGGAATCTGAATCTCTGCTATTTTAATATGCATATCTCCTAGTTGTTTAAAAGAAAAGTGGTCACAATTTAAGAAACATTTCTGACTGTTGTAAACTGGCCCAGAGCCATATTGACCCAGTTCTGAAAACTCCTGATAGTTCTGAATTTTCTTTAGTGAAACCAGTGCAGTACAATTTATCCATATTGTTGTCGAATCAGATGAAGCAACACTTCTGGTGGACTGTGCTGCCAAAAGGAAAGACGAGACCAATGCTCTAGATTGAAAGTTATGGTTAGAATTGCTTGAGGACAGTTCCATTGCTTTGTGTGCAAAAACAGACAAAGGCTTATAAGAACCCAGCCATTTTGGCTCTTCTAAGGATGCTGTGCCTCTTACCCCCTTGTCATCCCCACCCTAGCAGCACACTCTAAACTCTGCATAAAAGGTGTGACTCACATAAGACGTATTTTTAGGACTATTTCCTAAACTGCCAACCACACCTGTTCTATATCTGATTCTTCCTCTGTGTTCTCCACCTATCCTGCTCGGACCTCTCTGGCCATGTTCTTATGAAAACACTTCAATCTGAAATATCTTCTTGTTGCTCCTGACTTTGTCATTGGCCCTCATCCCTGATGATTTTTCCTGCTCCTCTCTGCAGGAAATAAGCCTCTCTGGGCTTATTCACAACAACACTCAAGGCTCAGCATAGGACTTCTTTACCATATGCTTCCCCGATGAGCTGCTCCACCTGGCCAGTCCCGGGTGGAACCCAAATCTAGGTGGATTCATCTGCACTTGGAGAAAATGTTCTTAAAGCTTTATAGACCCCAAAGTACATGGCTAAAATGAAAACACAAACACACACATTGCCAGAGTATTCAGCATTGTTCCATTAGTTTCATTTTTATTTCTTTGCTGAATGTTCTAATTTGACTCTGAGTCCTTTTCCAAGGCATTCAGAAGGATCTATGTACAGTATTTGTGGCTAATGCTAGTTGCTGCATAAGAAGCCTAAACCTGTACAATCCTGAACATCTTAAGATCTTACAATCTAGAACAGACAACATCTAAGAGAATTAATCTCAAAGAACATTAGGCATAAACCTGGATTTATGCAAAACATACAACCTGATCCTTGTGCTATCGTGTTTCTTTCTTTTGTTTTTATTGAAACTCTGTCAACCAGTTCTATATATTAGATAAAAGTAAGAAGAGACCATTAAGAAGAGAGCCAAAGAGCTGCTGTGTATTCATTTTCTTCAGAGAGAGATAAGAAGTTGTTATAAGATCTCAGAAACACTGATATTAGTAAATAAGGCATTTTTAGTACAGGTCAGCCATGTGACAAGCTCAGATAGTGCTCTGAGAAGAGGAAGGGAGACCAGAATAGAGGTAAGTTCATCTGGAGAAGGGAGCCTAGCAAAAAAGATCAACTCTCCTCTCACTAAGTCAAGAAAGAATTCATTCATGTAGAAGGTATTTTAAGAACAGTTTCCTGAGGAAATACCTTCTAGCTAGAAGATGTTATGGAGAGTTCCTAACTTTGCTCAATTTGAACTATTTGACATCTCTAAGTATAAAATAATAAGTAATCATAAACACGGTTAAATGCTTTTTTAACCAAAAAATATGATTGACATAAAATAATCAAGAAATGAGTCTATCTCACTGTGCCTGAAGAACACGTATCCAATTGTGCATAAGGAACCTAATTCCTATGTCATCTGGAGACAGTCACACTAATCTATAGAGAAACTGTGTGGGGCTGAGCTCAATAAAGAGCAGCTGGCTTTCGTAGGGAAGAGATATTCTGGCTGGACACACATATAGCACAGCAGTGATGCAAGTACCAGTAGACAAGCAAAGGGCTCCTCTCTGGCGTAATCAGGCAGCTGTCTAGGCACTGTGCTGGGCCCCATCAGATGAACACACTGAGCTCTGCATGTTCCCATGGGGCTTATGGAGGACCAGGCAATTGGAAGCCCCTCCAGAAGAGCTGTGGGGTTACAAAGGAGGTGCAGGAGAAAAGTAGAATTCAGAGGTTTGGATTTTCTTTTTTCTTCCTATTTTTCGTTCTAATGTAAGGCAGAACCATTAACTTGATTTTCGGCAGGTTTCTCTTGACCTACTTCTGGATTAAGCACGCATACAAAGAAGAGTTAAGAAGGCCCAGGAATGAAAAATAACCCAAGCCTAAAGAAAATGAGGCCATTGTCAAGCAAGGATGTTCACCAAAAGGAGCAAGTCTTATGAGAAGTATGCTATACTCATTTGGGCAACAATTCAGTGACTATCAAAGATATAATATTTAACTTGACTTTGGGGGATACAGAAAGGTCCTGAAAAAGACAGTTCCTTGACAGCCCTCCTAGAGTTTGCAACCTAAAAGTAGAAATTTATAAATTGTGTATATTTATAAATCAGTGTATATAAATGCAGCTGATGAAAAAACATAAAAGATTGGTTTTTCTATAGTTTTATCACAAAAACTGAGAGGCCTGTTAGAATGACTTTCAAAGCCAAGTCGATTCCACCTAGAAAGACTTGACAGAAAAGATCAAATTCATTGAACTGACAAGAGAAAGAAGCTTGGCAAAATGCAAGAGTTTTACCAACATGGTGCATGGGTGCTAGGCTGCGAAGGAAACTATTGGGCTGTTGGAAAAGTCATGATGTATATTTTCTGTTTTCCATTGCAAAAATGTGTCATAACTTTTCTGACAACCCAATATAAAGTAAGGTGCAAAAGAATAGACAGTTAGGTAAAAAAGAGACAGGGAGCTTACAATTAGGAAGGCACACCAATTGGGTCCTCAGCACTGCCATAAGAGAGGAAAAGAATAGACCCCCAAACAATGCTTGGGAAAGCCAATTCTAGAGCAGGGCCAACTAGGATGGAAGGAGCTAGGAGTAAGCTAGAGAAGTTTGCAAGTAAGAGGTATTGAGGCTTAACACCAACTGCTCTTGGTTAGCTGTGAAAGGGGCAAGGTCCCTGGCCAGTAATTATCCTTGTTCCCATCACATCCTTTCCCCACTCAAGGATCTACGGGAGCTTTGGAAGTCTTTCTCATAATATATAAATGTGCCTTCACTGCCCCACTCCCAAGGTATCAAACCTCATCTCTTGATCCACCCTATGGAGGCCCTCCTCCCTTCCAGCCAAGGAGGTCTCACCCAAGCTAGTCTTGCTCATTTCCACTCTTTGGAGTCAAGTGGACCTGAATTTTATTATCAACTCCAATATGTACTCTTTGTGTGACCTCAGTCATAGGTTCCTTCTCTAAAATAAATACATAAAATCTCTTACCACATTATAAATTAGTAGAGAAAATTAAATTTTCAAGGACACAGTAAAGGACGTAACACAGTACCCAGCACATAATACTGTCCAACAATGATAGTTTTCTTAACCACCTGGCTTTTCCATTCACATCTCTTCTCAGCCATCTTCCAGCCTAGAATTACCACTTACCATCTACTCCACATAATCTATGTAGAGTTTAAACTCTCCTGTAATAAACATACCCTATTAAAGCCTACTCCATCCCCATTTTGGTTTCCACTTTGTACCATCCAGTCAGGACCAACTATGAACACATGCCTGTATCTCTAAATAATTTCTTTATTACACACCCCTTCAGCCCTCATCTCAGGCCCCAGGAATGTACACACAGTGAATTCACAGTAACTGTTTGGTTTTAATTGGTATGAGTGGGAAGACCTGGTGAAAATGCTGCAGGACAGACACAACTACCTACTAGACTGATGTGAAAAAAAGGATTTAGATATTTTAATAAATGATCTACACTTGGGTAACTGTTAGTCAGTCTTGCCCAAACTACTCAAGAGTAAATAAAATATCCCTTTTGCTAAAATTAAAAGAGTAAAGGACCATTAGGATAATTATCCCACAACAAATGCCAGAAATAAGTGGCTATCTTGACTTCATTTTGTAGATACTTTCTAAAGCACCTACTCTAGCCTTGCAAAACAAAAAGAAAAGATATTAATATTGCTCAGATTCTATTTATCCATGAACTGCTGGGTAGAAAGCCCTAAGTTTATCCTATAATGACAACTGACCATTTTTTCAATGGACATAAAAGAAATTCAATTTCTCTGGATACTTTTTTCCTCTGTACCAGTGAGCTCCAGGGACTGTTAAACTCCTAAAGGAAAACCATAAAAATAAAATTTAAAAAAATACATAATCCAGAGAAAACAAAATCTAGCTAGTTAAACTATCACCAATAAGAAGCATAAACAGGAACCATTTTCAATTGCTTGGAATCAAAAGCTCAATTTTAAACATCTTCAAAACAAGAGTTTACTATTTCCCGGACATCTGCAGCTGTAAAAAAAAAAAACACAAAAACAGTTCTGGAAACTGCTATAGTTTACTTCATACTTTCCAGGTGCAAAGGGGAATACTGGAGCAGGATAAAAAATGAAATGAACATGAACCAAGAATTTTTTTAGGGCCATATTTATATATACCTTTCTGGTTAGTAACTCGTTGCATATAAATGTAGCATGTGGCACTATGTGCTGCTTACTTGAGAAAAGCCTTATCCTGGGGACAGCTTTAGGCACATTTCCCTCTGGCAAGCTTCATATAGACTTCTAACTCAGAAACTCTCAGGGGAAGGGCCTGGCTTAAGATTATTTGTCATTGTCCTTCTGTTTGAAGCAGCAGGCAGAGTGAAGAGCCTTTGATGGTAAGTGCCATAGCTTTAAGAGCAGAACTGCCAGGCAGCTGTGTATGCTCTCCAGACTGTGGAACAAGCAATAAAAAGAAAAAAGCAAGATGAGAATTGCCAACTTCTTGCAACATGGAGCCATAACTGTAAGAGCCAAGCTGGTCATTTTTCCACTCAGCCAGCCCCGAGGTTGGCATTTGACATCAGTGTGGAGGATGACATCAGAGAGTCTACAATCACCTGCTTGACTGATGGGTTTGCTCAAGAAATGCGAGGGAAGCCAGAGATGCAAGAAAAGAGGCAGAAGAGGGAACTGATGTTGTTAAAAAGGCACTCACTTTTTGCTCAATAGACTACAATTTCAACCAACTGAATAAAGCCAGTCTTGCATAATAAGATGAAAACAAAAAGCATTTTCATTGTAGAGTTCAAAAGGGAACAATTAGACTAGCAAATTTAACTTCAGATGTATCTGGTAAAGTTCCTAATTTACAAACAAGACACTGACTTTGGCTGGTGTTATGGACTAAATGCTTGTGCCCCTCTAAAATTCATACATTGATAGTGCTAACCCCCAGTATATTTGTATTTGAAGGAAGCAATTAAAGATAAATGAGATCATAAGAGTGGAGCACTGATCCAATGATTAGTGTCATTATAACAGACACTAGAGAGCAAGTCCACTCCCTCTCAGCACGCATGAACAGAGGAAAGACCAGGTAAGGCCAAAGCAACTGTCTGCAAGACAGGAAGAAAGTATGCACCAGAAACCAGCCCCTGCCAGAACTTTGATCTTGGAATTTATCAGCTTTCAAAACTGAGAGAAAATACATTTCTATTGTTTAAGTCACACATTCTGTGGTATCCTGCTATGGGAGCCTGAGCAGACTAAGGCAGTTGACTAACTCCAGCCAAAGGAAATGAAGAGCTCACAGAACCAACAAGAGGTTGAAGAACCAGCCTGGAAACAGGCAGAATCCAAGACAGTTCCAGAAAATAAGAAATCAGGAACTGGCTATACCAGGATAGAGGAAGAAAGAATTGTGTCCTTTCCACTTCTGTTTTATGTTTATATGTGGATTATCCCAAGACATCACAGTAGGGCAAGGTCTTGACTCAACAGAAAATCAGGATGTTTTCAGGAAGGAAAAATGGATGCTGGGTAGTCTAAAAATGTTTAATATCTACTACATTAAATATTACAAATTTCTAGGCTTACCATTCTCCTGGTATACACATCACATGTACATGAGATGGGTTTCTGTGGCTATAGATTCAGAAATAACAAAACCTAAAAAGGTGAAAGAGATTAAGAAATACAAATTGTCAGTTACAAAAATAGCCATGGGGATGTAAAGTACAGCATAGGGAATATAGTCAATAATATTATAATAATTACATATGATGTCAGATGGGTACTAGACCTATCAGGGTGATCACTTCATAAGGTATATAAATATTTAATCACTATGTTGTACACCTGAAACAAATATAATATTGTATGTCAACTGTAACTGAAAGACACATAAATTTTTTTTTAAAAGATACTGAACCCTAAAGGAGCACCTGCCCAGAGGTAGAGCTACAGGGACAAACTACCCTGAGCTCCAGGCTTATCCATTGCTTGTTTCTATAGCCAATTTTCTAACTGTCAGGACTACATGGTACTTGGAGGTCCTTAATCAAAAAGGTAAAGCTACAAAGAAATATTAATGACCACTAAATACTATCATTCATTCATTACTTTCATGGTCCCAGGACATTTGACTGGAACCTGACCTTCTGACTGCCCAATTACAATGTTTATTGAACAACTGCTGCGTATCAAGGTTTTTGCAATGGGTTTATCCATGCTGGCTTATTGTTTCTTCCACTGAGAAACAGAAACAGAAAATGATGTATTGAGACAGGGAGATATACAGAGATATTGCAGAGGTCTGTAGCTGGACAGAGACATAAAGAAATGAGGCAGAAAGAAACCGAAGGACACAATGAGAAAAAAGGTGGAGAAAAAGACTGAGAACACAGTTGAAGATAGCTATAACTGGAAGAAAACAATAATGTTTGAGGCAGGTGGCAGAACGTTATAAATGAATAAATGTTTCTTGAAGACAAGGAGGTCTCTAGGTGAAATTTCCCAGGCAAGAGGTTCTGAGTCTCAGAGTCAGAGAGTAATTTGGGCTGCTGTTTTCTTCAACTCTCCTCCCATACTTTCAGCAGCCCCAAACATCACTTAGCCATGGCCATGGTAGTGGAGAAGAGATAAATGCTCAGGGCTTGGCTAAGTGATACCCTGAATGAAAACACATGATGGCCAGAGCTTGATTTTCTGCAATAAAAGGATACAAACAGACAAACCATACTGAAGTGTCAGGTTCTGACAGTCTGCTGAGTGAGCTCCTAAAAAATACTTTGTTCCAGCACATTTCTCCTAGGCTCTGTAGGCTGCTTTGTAGTATCTTTCTGCCCAATATCATAGCTTATTTATGCTTTAAAATGGTCCATGAAGTCAAAAGGTTAACAGTGGGGAAGAGAGACAGTAATAAAGTAGTAGAGATGAAGTTCCTACCCTCTATAATCTTGGAAAACGGCAAAACCTACAAAATCAGAAATTTTGTATTTACGTAAATACAGAGCAACCAGAGTGAAAATAAGCAACATATGAACAAGTAAGAAATTAGTATAAACTAATTGCACCAAAGCCAACGTATGTGGGGAAGCCCTGGATTGAGGTCTTAAATCTGCCACTTGACTTCAGGCAAGTAATGACTTTTCTGGGCCTTAATTTCCTCATCTATTCATTGAGGTCAGGATTAAACAACCAACTCAGAGAGGATGTCAGTCAATGCTTTTAATGTGTTGAGTAAACAGAGAGTGAAATTAGTCAGGGAAATTCTCTTGAAAGCGGATAAATTTTCAACCTGTTCTTCTCAGACTTGCCACAAATTGCATTACACAAGGTCAATAAAGACCCCTTGCCCTCCTACAGGCCAAATCCAATTATTGGAGTTCAGTTCAGAACTTAGTTTATTTGATTCTTCTGTTGCCTTTTTACTCTGACCATTTTGCCTTTCTTCAAATTTCTTTCTCCTTGTATCCCTGGCAATGCTCCTCCCCTGGCCCTTTCTTTGCTCACTACCTTTCCTTCGCAGACTCCTTTCTGGCTCCTTTTCTTCTAGCCCTGCTTAACGCTAATGATTCCTGAGCTCTGTCCTTGATTTTCTCTTATTCTATGTGTTCTATCTGGACAATTTCAGCCACACTTGTGGCTATAGATACCAACTGCACAGTTCCTCATCTTTAATGTAAGTTCCTTTCCCAAGTTCCAGATCAATACATCAACCACCATCTAGTAACTTAACATGCTCCCAAATGCCTCTGTTGTAACAGATGCAAAGCTGAACTCATAGATACCCATCTACCTCCTTACCCTTACCCTAGTTCAGTGAGTGATGCCAGTCTACCCAGGCACCTGGAAGTCATCAAAGCCTTCCCTGCACATACATTGGTCTTCAAGTCCTGTCATTCCACCTTGAACATTTCTAACAAGTCCAGCCCCTTCTTTTCACCCTACTGTCATATCCCAAAATTAAGCATTCAGCCTCTTCCCTTCTCCCTCCCTCTCTTCTCCCTTTCACCTGATCACTCTACCTCCTTGCTTACCCACTCCAAATACACCAGAGTAATATTTCTAACAAAATCATTATCACACCTACTCAATATTCTTCATATGATGTCAAACACTAATAAGAGAAAATCTGAACTCCTTTGCAGGGCAAACACCATGCATAGTATTCATGGCATACCAGACCATTGTACCTGCCTCCCTTATAGCCTGCATCACAGTGTATGTGTTATAGTTGTTGGTGCCCATTTCATCTTTATATGCACAGTGATTAACAGAATGACTGAACATAGAGGCTCAAGAAGCCACTGATTACCTAAGTGGATGAATGAACCAATACATCAAATTTTCCCCTTTATACACTTTCATTATTTTTATTGTTCATATTTTTAAGAATCCCATGCTAAAATAACAAAAATAAAGTTATATTCGATTTTCTTCTAACTTAGTGTTTTGAAATCAGTAATATCTGATTAAATGAGTATCAGTGGTTCTCAACCCTGGGTATACATTACAATCATTTGAAGAGATTCTTTTTTTTTTTTTTTGAGGGCAGTGTCACTGGCCCTCATATGTGGGACCCAAACTGGGGCCACTGGTGAAGAGATTTTTTTTTAAGCTGGCTCCAATCTAGACCAATGAAATAAAAATTACCTTTTGTATTTACTGTAGTTATTTGAGTGTTTTCACTGGGGAGGGGAGACACTAATTAAAAAGTATTCAGTAAACATCATGGTTAATGCAGAAATTTTTATACATGGTAGCTTATATACTCTAAAACAACCCATGAAGTGGAATCCTCTTTTTACTTTTGAGGCACCTGAAACTCAAGAGATTACATTACTTAAATGGGTCACCCAAGTAATATGCAGCGGGTATAGGATTCAAATCCAGAGCTGTTTCCAAAGAACATGTGCTTTCCCCAGTCTGAGAAGCCTCCACATGGGCAGTGTAAAATATAACAGGACAAGGAAGAAGGGATGGAAGGCAAAAAGAATAGCACTTGTGGACACTGTATTTGAATGTGGGCACAACCCACAATCACCCTAACTTGAATGTGTAAGAGTGAACCATCCATCTGAACATAACAGAGTTTTTTAAAAAAATGTGACCATTTGGCAAACACCTAAGTGATAACTGTTTCGGGCAAGAATTATAGATAGATGCTTGTGAAGGTTAATTTTATGTGTCAACTTGACAGTATCACGAGGTGCCCAGGTTAAACATTACTTCTGGTTGTGTCTGTAAGGATATTTCCAGATGAGCACAGTATTTGAATTGGTGGACTCAGTAAAGTAGATTGCCCTTCCCAGTATAGGTGGGCATCATCCAATCCACTGACAGCCTGAATAGAACAAAAATGTGGAGGAAGGAGGAATTTGTCCCTTTTTCTTCCTGCCTGGCTCCCTGCCTGAGCTGGGACATTGGTCTTCTGCTCTTCGACTGGGATCTACATCATCAGCTCCCCTGATTTGAAGGCCTTTGGACTGGAATTATACGACTAGCTTTCCTGAGTCTTTAGCTTGCAGATGGCAGATTATGGCACTTCTCAGCCTCCGTAATCACATGAGATAATTCCTCATAATAAATATAAACAAACACACACACACTATTGTTTCTGTTTCTCTGGAGAATTCTAATACAGTGTTAAAATTACACAATGAATGAGAAAAAAGATATTTACATAGTCTCAAAGTATGTACTCAGAAGAGGCTTATTTACAAAAAAGAAATTAATAACTTTACAGTGCAGAAGCCTAGCAGGTACCACCTTAACTGAGTAAGCAAAGTTAACATCACCAGTAATCAGTAATGAGACACATTAATATCATGGACTTCATGATATGATGTACCAAGAAGACCACAGCATCATGTCTATGGTATTCCTGCCAAAAACCCACAATTTTAATTTTAAGAACCATCAGACAAAATCATTGATCTATCCTCTTCAAAAGTGTCAAGATCATAGAAGACAAAGACCAAGGAAATATTCCAGATTAAAGGATATGCAACAAAATGCAATATCTGGTCTGTAATTGAATTCTGGATCAGGAAAGACATCAGTAGTACAGTTTGTGAAAGTTGAGTAAGTATGTAGATTAAATAATACTATTACATTAATGTTAATTTCCTGCTTTTGATGACTCCACTGTGATTATATAAGATGTTGATATTTTGGGAATTTGGGTTGAAGGTATGTGGAAATTCTTTGAACTGATTTTGCAACTTTTTGTGTGACTGAAATTATTTTAAACTAAAGAGTCTTTTAAATTAAAAAGTTAAAAAGTGTAATATAAAGTTATGAAACTGGTTTTCATCCATGAATCTGAAGATAATTCTGAAAGGAGTATTTTGAGCATTATAGATGTCATTTGCCTATCAAAACCAATACAGTTTTTGTTTGTTTTTATTAAATATTATTTTATATTAGTTTCAAGTGTACAGTATAGTGGTTAGACATTTATATAATTTACTAAGTGATCCCCCATTAAAAGACCAGCATGTTTCAATACTCAAAAGACAATACTCTTTTGCATGTATAAAAAGTTACACTTGTTACATTACCAGTCTTATTTCATTATAATCCCATAGATATTTTTTCTTAAAACCCTATAAAAAACTTTTTGTATCCACTTCATTAGGTACCATTTGCTATATAAGAACCTAAGTGATTCCCATGGCTCACAGGGCCAGTAAATAACAGGGGCAGAACTGGAAACAGGTGCCTGCTCTACGTTCAGGGCTTTCACTAGGCAACACTGCTTCTCAGATCTTACTTCCCTTCTGGAGAGCACCAAAGACCTATGTCCCAAAGAGTCTGAGAGAAATTAATGAAGCTGAAGTGGGGGAAAAGTGGGGCAAAAGTATGACAGACTCCACATTTGTGAGTTACAATGCTGGAAGATTTACTAGAATCTCTCTAAAGTTAAAAGAACATTATAAAGTATGTTAGTTAAATATTTTACATTTAGGGGTAGGAGAGGAGCTCGTCTTTTCCCCCAACATCTTTAATGAGAGTGATAACAATAACTTACATTTGTGGAGCAATTACTATTGCCTATCATTGTTTCAAGTTATAATATGTTAGCTGATTCTTGAAACAACCCTATATTGCAGATATGTTATTCTTCCAGTTTTACAGGTGAAAAAACTAAAGTACTGAGAGTGTAAGCACCCTTCCAACAATGACACAGCCCAGGGATGACAAGATACCTCAGTGAGATCAAACTGGTCCAGGATCTTTTTTCTAGTATTTCCAGGGTGTGTTTTCCTCGCCTATAAACACTCTCAAACTTCTCTGTCCTTTTAAAATCCACAATCTTTTTATAACACTTTCTATTACCTTAACCTCTTTTCATGTCTTAAGTGAAAGCTAGAACATCATTTTGTCAATCACACTGAATAGTGTTCATTCTGCCCAAAGAATAAGAGAATAAGAGGAGATAAGATTTTTAAAAAATATTTATCTATTTACATCTATATCTATATAGATATAGAGAGATATATGAGATTGGACAATTAAGTTTATGAACTCATCCTAGAAAAAGGGCTACATACCTCATTGCTGAATATCACTATGTTCACCTTTAAAGCACTCCCTTTGGGAAGCTATACACCAATGCAGGTGCCTAGTCCACCCTTCAAAGAAATTTTGGAACTCTTCTTCTGGAATGGCCATCAGAGCTGTCGTCGTATTGCCCTTGGTGTCCTGAATGTCATCAAAATCTCTTCCTTTCAATATTTCCTTTATCTTCAGGTAAAGAAAGAAGTCATTGGGGGTCAGATCAGGTGAGTACGGAGGGTGTTCCAATACAGTTATCTGTTTACTGGCTAAAAACTCCCTCACAGACAATGCCATGTGAGCTAGTGTTGTCAAGATGCAAGAGCCATTAATTGTTGGCTCAGGTCATCTAACTTTTTCATGCAGCCTTTTTAGCACTTTCAAATAGTAAACTTGGTTAACTATTTGTCCAGTTGGTACAAATTCATAATGAGTAATCCCTCTGATATCAAAAAAGGTTAGCGACATCATTGCCACAAGTTCACGAACTTAATTGTCTGACATCATGTACACAAGCTGTGATAAAAAAAAAAATATGGTGAATGTTTAAATTTAAAGAATATTATTACAGTAAAAGACATATTGCCATTAATCCCCCTCAAAATACTAACCCTTGTTTTGAACACACTTATCCTATCATTCTTGCCACTTTCTAAAACAGTTCTGGAAATCCTCTTTCATGTCTTTAGTTGTATGTCATAGCTGCCTCAATGTCCTGAATCAATTCAAAACATTTTCCTTTCATGGTCATTTTGACTTTGGGGAAGAGTCAGAAGTCACACCATGCCAGATCTGGTGAATACAGTGGATGAGGACACACTGTAATGTTTTAATTTGACAGAAATTGCCATACAAGAAGTGATGTATAACATAGAACATTGTCATGATGGAGAATGAAGTGAAGATACTCATGAAAGAAAACTTCCAGAACTGCTTCAGAAAGTGGCAAGAATGATGGGATAAGTGTGTCTGAAAAAAGAGGGAGTATTTTGAGGGGGATTAATGGCAATGTGTCTTTTACTGTAAAATAAATTTTTATTTAAATATTCACTGAATTTAGTTATCATACCTTGTATCCATCCTCTCAGGAAAATAAAAAAACTTATTATCTTCTCTGTTCATATAGATTGTGAATTATTATCCTTTATCAGCCACAACTGGATACTAATCCTGAACTTGCCAATGGTCAAGATGAATAACTCAATAGGGTTCAGGTAAAAAAAACATTTGATTTGCATATTCAAAATTATTATAATCTTTCTAAGACACTTCTCAAATAAGACAATTAATTTGATAGGCCATTTGACTGTGTCTCTTCAACAATAGTATTTTCTCCTTGTTATACAGAAACGATATCATTGACCCAACATTAGCAACAATTTTGAACCAGAGTGGTGAGAGTCTCACTAAACCTACCCCTCTGTGATCAGTAGCAACAAGCTTTTTCCTCGTTGGCAAACCCATTTATAGCTTCTGAGAAGATCATACCTTTATCCTTGGACTTGTCAGTTCCCTATTCTTGAGTTTGAAGGCTAATTGGCCAATCTATGACCTTTCAGGGCAGGTTTACCTCCTGCATTCTCCTGCAATCTATCATTTGTCTGTGCAAACTCATTTCAATCAAAAGACTTCAGCCTAGGGAACTTTGGGGGTTTAGCAGTGAGACACAACTTGTGCAACAGCCTCTCTTATGTAGCTTTTGGGGATCTGTGGATCCAAGGCTAACAGTGGTTGGCTGCAGTGTTCTTGCAGTGTTTTGCGAAGTGGTCATAGGCCAGGCACTGGCACAAGAACTGAATTTGTATTAACCTTATAAAAACCACTGGCCATGCCTCATGACTCCCTGGGATCCTGCCCTGAGCAGCAAGTGCTGCATCACTGGGGGCATTCTCAACACCAGGGCAACCAGCCTGGCCCGTGCACTTAAGGAGGCTCTTTCAATGGCTGAGACTTATAGGCAGCTGGAAAATGGCAACAGGCCTAGAGGGCCCTAGGTCTTTTGCTAAGTTCTCCCAGGCCCATTATTGGTGACAGTCAGCCTCGGTTCAGAGTGAGGCCACCCCCACATGCCTTCAGGTCCAGCACAGGCTGAGCAGTCAACCACATATAGCTTTGTAGCTCCTACCAGGTAGCTCCTGGCTAGTCATAGACAAGGCTGAAATCAGTCTGCACTGGAGCCCCTACCAAAAGATAGCAGAAACAACACACCCAGAGGCCAGCTTCAGACTATACGAGAGTACTACCTGATTAGCACCACAAACAGGATAACCAAAGGGAAGTCTCAACAGGCACAAGAGCCCGTCGGGGTGAATCCTCCTCTGATGGGCCAGCCCCCACACAGCAGCTGTTAGCATAGCCAGTCTTCACAGTCAGTCCTATCCACTGATGTACCAAAAGCAATCAAGGCTCAACTACAACAGGAGAACACACACAACATACACAAGAGACACTCCTGGAACACATGCACAGGTGATCAGGGAGACTGTGCCACTGGACCACACAGGACACATACTATATAATACTACCCAGCAAAAGATTGAGAGACATAGGAGATCTACCTAATACATAGAAGGAAATAAAGAAACATGTCCCAAACAAAAGAACAGGAGAAATCTCCAGAAATAGAACTAAATGAAATGGAGGCAACCAACCTACCAGAGACAGAGTTTAAAACACTAGTTATAAGAATGCTTAAGGAACTTAGCGAGAATTTCAACAACAAAAAAAAATAGTAAGCATAAAGAAGGACACAGAAACCATAAAAGAGAACCAGTCAGAAGTAAAGACTACGATAACTGAAATGAAGAATACACTAGAAGGAATCAACAGCAGATTAGATGAAACAGAGGATCAAATCAGGTATTTAGAGGACAACGTAATAGAAAACACCCAATTGGAACAACAAAAAGGTAAAGAGTAAAAATGAAGATAGTTTAAGGGATCTGTGAAACAACATCAAGCGTAACAACATCAAATGATAGGAATATCAGAAGGAAAAGGGAGGGAGCAAGGGATCAAGAACATACTTGAAGAAATAATGACTAAAAACTTTTCTAACCTGGCAAAGAAAACAGATATACAAGCCCAGGAAGTACAGAGAGTCCCAAACAAGATGTACCCAAACAGGCCAACACCAAGACACATTATAATTAAAATGACAAAGGTTAAAGACAAAGAGAGAATCCTAAAAGCAGCAAAAGAAAAACAAGTAATTACTTACAAGGGAGCTCCCATAAGACTATCAGTTGATTTCTCAACCTAAACTTTGCAGGCCAGAATGGAGTGGCAGGAAATGTTCAAAGTGATGAAAAGTAAGGACCTACAACCAAGATTACTCTACCCAGACTGAATATTTGAACCATCAAGCTTTGTTACTTCTATCTTTGTAAACTCAGTGAACCCTGAATAAAGTTTTGAAGCTATGACTCCTTTTTCCCTGCTATATAACACACACACACACACACACACACACCCCTTGCAGATCCCATTCCCTCTTATGACTTACATTAAATTCAGGTACAAACTCTGAGACAGAAAACCTTGTAGGACTGATGAAGAGCTGACAATGCTAGCATAATATTAAAAATTATAAGACAAAGAACAATTATTTTATTATTATATACCATATTTATTCACATTTCATAAGTTTTTTTAAAGTGTAAATACCTAGTTATCAATGCTGAGAGTATTTCTTACCTTGGATGTGGGGGACAATTTGCTATGACTGGGGAGGAAAATGAGGTTTCTTGGGGACTTTAGACATCAAAACTCTTTTCTTATTCTTCTGTTATCATTTGATGGGTCAGGGCTTCAAGATTCACTGTGGAGTGTTTTTAGGGCTAAAATCTCCACTGAACTCTGCCTGTCACAGCTAATTTCAAACACTGCAGACCCACAGGGGAAGTTCAAGAGGATAATGTGCCAAATCCCCAGACCTGCATTGATGGTTCAATCTGCCTACCACATGACAAAGACACACCCTCATCATGATTCCTCCTGTGGAATATGGAATAAGATTGAACTGTATTTCCACCAGGCTATTTAACCATACCATGTTTAGTATCTTTCCAGCCTTTCTAAAGTCCAGAGATAAAGTTATTTATGTTGCTGAAAAATATCAACATCTAAGTATTATCATATTTTCAAAATCAGAACAAACTGTAAGTATCTCTTAATCTCTCTGCTTCCTGTGTATGGCCCTAATAATCTCAGAGGCCCCCATAGTCAGGAATCAGCTCATAGAAGATACTTACTGCTCAATACATGAACCTAAAGGACATGTGAATGTCTTCTCTTCTTGTTTTCCTAGTTCTCACCTTTTCTTTCTTTCCTTCCCACCCACCTCACAACCACCACCACCACTACCACCACCCAGACTTGCTTTTCATGTTCTAAGTCTCTGGCCTTTTCCCTTTTAGACAGTCTATCTAATATCATAATTTACATAGAAGCTGGTAGATGGTAGGATCTCAACAGAATCCTATGCTCCTATGAGTCAAGGTAACCAAGCATTATTAAAATGTTGTCATAGACAAGAACAGAAAGTCTTCAAGCTGGTATCTGTTTCTTTTTATCCAGCCCTTCATAGATCCCCAGCGGTACTTCAGGAGCTCCACAGAAAACTATTTGCGAAGAAATAACAAAGAAACTATAAAATCATACCCTCTCTTGCTTTTATCTGGAGCATTTATTAGAGTTTCTCCTAAATTTCTGATTAAAAAAACAAAAGTACTGTAGCTTAAGAAAAAGTTTGAAAACATCTTATAGTCCAGTTTTCTCATTTGACAAATAAATAAATTGAGGCCCAGAGGAAAAAAAGCAATAAGATGAAAATCAGAAATTTCTTTGGGATCTGTACAGCAAGATCATATAAGTAATATTTTTAAAAATATTATCAATGGTCTTGGATTAGAGCTGAGGTCATAGATTCATAAACTTTTACAACCTTGGCTTGGTGGGTATATAAAGATCTTTTGGGGTCCTTGTCTCCCCTTGTGAGTGCACCCTCTCCATGGTAGCCCCCTTGAGGCAGCCTTAAATTGGCTGCTGTGAAGAGGCTTTGAGCTCAGCTTCCTGCCTAAGGATGTCCAATGAATCCTCATCTGTAGTAGGGAATGACTGAAAACCCAGATGTCTATCCATGGACAGTGGAATATTTTACAGCAATAAAAAGAATGAGGAAACAGGTTAGGACTAAAACGCAATTATCTCCAAGTTTTAATCATATTAAACATAACACCAGGACGATACATAATTTGTATATATGCATAAAATATTTCTAGAAAGCCATAAGGAGGGGAAATTGGTGCCTGGTAGAAAGGAGTGGGAGACTTCTCTTCTTTGACCTATTTGTACCTTTTTATTTGAATCACCTAAATGTGCTCCCAGTTGAAAAATAATTTTGTTTTAAATTTTAAAAACCCCAATTTCAAAATCTGCCTTGAATTTTTGTTTTATTATCTATCACTCTTAAAATCTATGATTTCTTTTCTCTTTACTCTCCATGGGTACCTCAATTTCCCGTCCTTGACAAAAAGAATTGTGTGTCCCTTCATTTGATTTTATAATAAACATGCTGCTGGCTTTAAGTTCAATTGCTCGAGTTCACAGTATCCAATAAAGTCAGGCATAGAAGATAGGTGCTTTCTGGGGTTTTAAAACACTCAGCTTTCACATCTCTGGCTCCCTCACATCCTGCAATCTAAGGCTGCCAGACCCTTCGTTCAGTGCCCTAGCCAAATGTACCATGGTCCCACAGTAGTCGTGTCTGAACCATTCTCCCAGGGACAATTACTAAGGCCCAGTGCTTCATATCTTAATACCCAGTCAGAATGCATCACATATCCTTCAAGCTAAAACCTCCTTCTTTAGCTAATCATATCTCAAGAGCAACAGAGACCTTAGATATATAGATAACCAATCTCTCAGCAAGTATTATTGTAGCTAAAAGTGTACTATTGTCATTAAAATAGATGTAGTATAGGCCATGCTTCATGTTCCAATAACTTTTTGTGGGTAGGGAGGTGGGGGTATTGCTGGGAATCTCACCCTGCAGTGCCCCCTACTGGTCATTTTAAGAAGTTGGAGGAAGGGAAGACTCGAATGTCAGTGACTTTCTAAAAGGTGCTGAGAGAATAATTACTTGATAGGGTTGAGGTTTTTTCCACATACCCTTCAAACTGGGTATCATTTTGGTACATATGCCATCCTGGTTACAAGCTTATAGAATGTACTGAGTCATACTGGTGGCAACCCAGTGTCAACAAATGGGAGAGGCACTTCAAACTATAGGGGGAAGGTGAAAGAGACCTCCTCTAAAGAGAGAAACAGAGTGCCTCAAATATTCTTATGAGCTCCTTCCTCCTTGTCCACACTCCAGACAGGGTGGCTACAAAAGGACATAATGTCTGCCAAAATCTCTATGCTGAAATTCTCCTTGGATTTTTTTCCCCTCATGAATTTTCCTTCTCTTTCAACCTGCAAATAACTCTGGGAGGGTTAACTGCATTGGTTTTGCATTTGGGTTAATAATTTCCTTGAACTAGATTGGCTTTGTCTAACAACTTGGTTTGGGGTTAGTTGGAACAGAGACTTGTTCCTTAAGACTTGTATTAAGGAGTCGAGCATGTATAAGAGCAGAGGCCCAGGGGCCTGGGGTGCAGGGGCCTCTACGTCCCCCCCACTTCTACGTTATGCCAAGTGAGGGATTCTTCAAGAGAACTACTTGGAGAATTTGGCATTTGTTCCCTGGAGAATGCAGGACTGACACATGACTCATCCCTCAAGTGTTAAAGGTGAGCCGCTGGCTAAAATGTCCTGCTTGATGGCAAAGAGACAGGACAACAAACGGAAACAGCCAGGCTTTCTGCAGTTTGGTGGGGCAAAGATGTTCATAGGTTTCTTGTTGGGCAGCTATAAGCCCCACAGAAGAGAACTGACTGGGGTTCTCATAAATGGATCCCCTAGAAGGTCAAAGTGAACCCAACAGAAGGATAATTGTGAGAAGCTGAGGAGAGTCACAAATGTCCAGCTGCAGAAGCCACTGCCCATATCAAGGGAGCTGCAGGTGGGAAACTGCTAGATCCAGAGTCCCAAAAACCCACTGAAAGCCCCCTCCCTCCGAGAGTGAGCATCAGCACTGTAGCATCCAACTCACCCAGCACCCCTGGCCCAGATTACAACTGTTCAGTCAAATAAGACCTTCCCAGTCCCTTCTTCCCTCCCACTCCCACCCAGGGAGGCAAATGGAGTGGTGAAATCCAAAAATAAGATGAGGAAACAGGGAAGCCAGTCAAGCCCTCCCCCTTCCCCACCCAGGCTCCCACCTCAAAGATTTTGAGGTGGGGGAAAAGAAAAGCTTGGTTGCAACTGGACTTTGCAGTGACTGTGATTATCTCTTTAGCTATCATTAATAGAGAAGGAAAAGAAACACAGGCTCAGGTCCCAGAGGTTCCACTGTCATAAGGTAGTAATACTGGAATACATTCTGTGTATACCTCTAAGCGAAGATAAAAAACAAACACTTGAGACCCCACAGCATACCTCATTTAATCTTCTATTCTAGGAAACAAGACTTAGCAAGAATAACAACCAATATTTGAACAGCTTTACAAACCACATTCACATATGTTATTACCTCATTTAACTCCCATAATCACCCTCATTTCAAAGATGAGAAAAACCTAGGTTCAGAGAGGTAACTTCTGTCTGGGATCAAGCACACTAGTTAGTGAATTTGAACCTAGCCTATCTGATTCCAGGGTACTGACTCAAGATACCATTCATAAAACTCAGCTTCCAGCTTTTCTGGGGAAATTCTGGAAATTTCAGTGGATACAAAGAATTTGGTACTTTATTTTGAGCTACTAATCAATAAATGTAAATTTAATCTACTAGCTAAATATTAGCAGCCAAGCCCACCAGGCAATAAATGCCCTTTTAAGAGTACCTGAAAAATATTGATTCTCCTGTACCTTCTTAAATTCCCTAAAGTACTCTCTTTGAGAATTGATCATCTTCAACCACTTAAAGACAATTAGAAGGTCCCTTTCACATTGTCAAGCTCTGGACCTTTAATTCATTTCATCTTTTCTCAGAGCCTGCCTGTTAGTCTCTGGATCATTTCATTGCACAGACATATATGATGTCCAGTATTTCGCTATGTTTATTCACAACCCACAGTTAGCTGTGGTTGTACCTCAAAGCTGAAATAGCTTTTTTTCACACAATCAGATACCAGTACATGTTGTTTCCATAACAAGTCCATTTTACTAACTTAATATTATATATGAGTTTTAATTATTTAAGTCTGGTATATAGCTTTCACATTTTCTCAAACAGCATGGCAGATTTCATGATATCAGATTTGTCAGGTCACCCTTCTTTTTCATCAAAAAGAAGGAAGAATGGAATGAGGGAAGGAAAGGACAAAGAGGAAGGAACATGGAAACAATCCAATGCTATAATACAGAAGAATAAAAAAGGTTAAAGATCAAGAGGGAGGTTTACTCTCTTCCATTCTCTTAGGGTGCCAAGCCCTGCAGATAGAACAGCAGCTTTTCTCCTTGAACTTCTCATATTCCACGAGAGACTGGTCTTCGCTTCCTGGCAGACTCTTGCGTCATGGCCAGAGGCCTCACACCTATCTATTCCCATACCATGGCAACCACTCCAGACACAGCTACTTCTATCCTTCTTACACCAAGTTCTTAGCAGAGAACTAAAGACCCACAATGTGCTTACATTCAAGGTACTTTGGCCCAAGATGGTCCAGAAATCTGCTTGGAACTTTAAAAATGCTGGGGATGAGAGGGCAGGCAGGAAGTGGAAAGAGAGGATTTACTGAAGTTACATCCACCTCTGCCTCCTACCACTGACCCTAGGAAAACAGACAAGAGTTCCAGTCCTGACTTTGCCTGGGACTTTGGAGCAGCTCTTGTACCAGATAAGCCTCAGAATGGCCGGAGTTTGGGCTGGTGAGTTGGTCTGCCACATCAACTGTCCTTAAACCTGGGTCTAGGCATTTCCCTCCTGTTAGCCCTAAACTAGCTCACCTTCTAGTCCTCCCCACACACCTTCCCAATCCCCACTTCTGTCCTGCCAGACACTGGTTTCTTTCCCTCAACTTCAGGGTTCTGAACCCTGGATCCATACTCCAACTATGAGCCCACAGGGATTAGAAGGTCTTCTTACCTCTCCTCTCCTGCAGCTCCAGCTCTGTAGTACCTCCATCAGCAGATTCTTCAACTGCCTTAGGAAAGGTGTCATCCTCCAGATTTTGGTCCCTTGGAATTCCATCCTGACAGTTCTGTCTATCTTCACCTGGAATGCACTGATGAAGACGTTGAGTCAGCTAATGACAAGGAATTAGCTCCTTCTCATAGTTCAATCTCTTACTGTCCCACCAAGACAAGTTCTCAGGACACTCCATTTCTCCAGTTGATCCCAAACTGCTTTCTCTTACTCTTGTCTCACATATGATAAACTTTGTTTCTATCCCTGTCTTTGATCCCTGCAGATTTAGCATTTACCCATCAACTCCCTGATCTAGCTCCAACAACACAGAATGGATTACCCTAACCCTTTAACCTATGTATTATTGTTATCCCTGTTTTAAAAATGTGAAAAACAGGTATAGTGAGCTTAAGCTGCCTGCCCAAGAAGGAAGTCTGACTTTAGAACTCAAAATATTATCACCTGCATCAGTGGTTCTCAAATATTCATGGGTATCAGGATCATCTAAAGGGAATCACAAGATTGCTTGGGCCCAATCTCAAAGTTTCAGATTCAGTACACCTGACATGAGATCTGATCATCTGCATTTCTAACAAGTTCCCAGGTCTTGCAGTGGACCAGCCTCCGAGAGTCCCAGGTGGAGACGGCGTTGGCGAGGGAAGGAAAGAAAGAAGGGAAAGAGTGGAGACACCAGGGGAGTTTCAGAGAAGAAGTGTCACACTTTATTGTTACAGCATGTCCCTTTTATAGGGATTTTTGACTATTACCTCAATCACAAGTTAAGTTCCACCTCTTAGGACTTTTGCAGTCTTTACTTCCTTGTAATTGTTCTCTCCAGGGTACACTGGCCTATTCTATGTGAAGGATTCACTTATCTCTACATATCACCTAAAGAGTGGTTACCATGACTACCTAGCCATTATCCCAAATTCCAGCAGCTAGACTCACAGGGGGTATACTTGATCTATTACTAAAAGACTAGCAGTGGCTGAGTTTAGGGTAAAGATTATCTAAAGTCTATTCCTATGTGATTACAATACTTATTAGCTAAAGGGGGAGTCTCAAACTTCTCTTATCCTATGGAGGGCTACATATTTACAATAGAGGGTAGCATCTGTTTCTCAGTCAAAGCTTCAGTATCTGTTGCTGCAACAAGGTACAAAGCAAAGAATTCAAACAAGGCTAATGATTAGCATACCCCATGGTCAGCAAGCTGCCTCTTATCGAAACTCTCATGGCCTGGAGACTCTTAGTCTTCGAGGAGACTTCTCACAGCAGTGGCTTTAGGCAAGTGAGCTCAAGGACTGATATTATCATCAGTTTCTCACAGGCAGGCTGTCAGTTTCTCACAGACAGGCTTTTGGCCTATGTGACCAGAAGTCTGTGCTTCAGTTTCCAAGGGGCTTGAGTCCCCAATACCTCAGTTCAGGGGTCCCCTCAGGCTGTAGCCTGTCTTAGGTAGTTTCCCTTTTTTTTTAAGGAAATCTTGACCTGTCATTGACTTACACAGCCATCTCTCATTGGGACACCACAGGAACTTGCCATAAATGCAGTGAGAGTACTGTCTCCTATAGGATCCAATGTAGAGGAAAGGCACATGGGTTCACAGAGGCAGGAGATATTACATGACAAACCATAAGGCAGCACCCCAAACATCCAGTGCTGAGCGTGGCAATGTGACCTTGTCAGACACTGAGGGGCTGTCGGCTCCCAACAGATGCTGATGCTACAAGTCTGGGGATTGCACTTGAAGAACCATTCACCCACACTCTTGCTTCTTATGCTCTTGATTGCACTTTAGAACAGACCAATTAATTCATAATCATTAGAGGTGTAGCCTAGACATTCATATTTTTAAAAACCCTTTAGATTATTCTAATGTGCAGCCTTAGTTGAGAACTATTTGAATACATCACTGGTACTCAAACCATAGTCCACAGGCAGCATTGACATCACTTGGGTACACTCAGAACTATTGATGCAGAAAATCTGCAGGTGATTCATATCTCATTCAAGTTTAAAGAAGACTGATAAACACTCTACTGCCTCCCAGGTCCTCTCAAGCCACTCAGCCCACTGCCAGGGTTCCTGGAAATCACTGTGTTGGGCAGAGTTCAATCAGAGAAATAAAACCAGTAGAAGATATTATTAAGAGATATATTGCAAGGAGTTGTCTTACAAGATTGTGGGGCTGGTGAGGCAAGTCCTGACTCCACAGGACAGGCAGGATGCACAGCTGAAAGTGCTGCCCCCAGGCAAAATCTTTTCTTCTCTCAAGGAGGCTTCAGACCTGCTTTAAGAATTTTCAAGGGATTGAATCAGTCCCACTCAGATTATCTAAGATAATCTCTCTTACTTCAAGTCAACTGATATGTACTTTAATCACATCTACAAAATACCTTCATAGCAACACTGAGATTAGATTTTGATTGACTGAAGACTGTAGCCTAGCCAAGCTGACACACAAACTGACCATCACAACTACTGAGGATGCTTGATTTAGTAATAGAGCCCACTGTTGGCACATTCCCTGTTATGTTCAACCAGAGTAAATAATAGGTCAATATGTCTTTAAGCATTTATGAAAATATGAGTCAGCTGATGACAAATGATTAACTCCACTTTCTTCAACTTTCATCATTGACTTCCATTTCCTGGATGATCATAAATCACATATGAAGGTAACAAGAATCTCCTCCTTCTCTAAAAGGAATCATCAACTGATTAAGAAATTAGAACTGGCTGCATAAGCAATAAAGTGTCCTTA
Organism: Aselliscus stoliczkanus; assembly: GCA_033961575.1. Classification (NCBI taxonomy): domain Eukaryota; kingdom Metazoa; phylum Chordata; class Mammalia; order Chiroptera; family Hipposideridae; genus Aselliscus; species Aselliscus stoliczkanus. The sequence continues at coordinate 36,732,152 of CM066731.1, forward strand.
TCTTTTGTGAGTCTATAGATTTTTCACATGTCTTCTAGCTTGTGCAAATTATAAAAGATTATCTCTCTATGAACTGGATCTGGACTTCAAATAATGCATCCCAAGATTGTGTGACATTTTTTAGCAGCCATGTCACACTATTGAGTTATTTTGAGCTTGAAATGCACTGAGTAATTCTCCATGTGAATTCTTAAAAAGCTGGATGTCCACCTAGTCTGTACCTGTACTGCTAATTATTTGAACCACATTTGAGACTTCACATTTCTTTCCTTAATCATTATACAATAGATATGCTAGGCACAGTCACAGAACTCCTAGGCAAATGGATGGGCAAAATGCTGTGAGAAGAAATGTAAAAGATGAGTACAAAGTAAAAGTTCACTTTTCTAATTTTGGCTCATTCATACAATCGACAAAAGGTTTTTCCTTCTGTTTTCAAGTGAATAACTATCCAACCCAGCTTTATCTTAACCACAAATTTAATAAGCATGTTTTATATTTTTGTCACAATTGTTGCTAACATTTTAATAGCATTGGTTGATATCTCAAAATTGTGCTCTTTGGGTTTGACTGCTTAATTATTGTAGCAGGTTGAATGGTGGTTCCCAAAAAGATATATGAGGTGTGATAAAATATAATAATAATAATAATGAATGTTTTGGGCCGGCCGAGTGGCATGTTGGTTAAGAGCTGGCTTGGGATGCCAGCAGCCCCGGTTTGGATCCCACATATGAGGGCCAGTGACACTGCCCTCTACAGCTAAGATGGTAAACAACAGCTCCACCTGGAGCTGGGCTTCTGTGAGTCCCCGGGGATGGCATAGCTGCAGCCCCTGCTGTAGTGGGCTGCCATAGGCTATAGTGAGTGGCCGGCAGCCAGCCTGAGCAGCTGGCAGCCAGTGTGAACTGCCAAGAGCCACTGTGAGCGGCCGTCCAGAGGCTGGCGACCGATCTGCCTCACCCAAGAAGAGCGCAATGATGATACCAACATGGGCCAATGAAGCAATGTCTTCCACAACTAGACTGAAGAACAAAAGGACAGCAACTTGTCTGTTCCCTTTCCCCGATTCCCCAATGCTATTCCCCTCCCCCAATTGCCCAATAAAAAAATCTTAAAAAAAAAATACAGTGAATGTTTAAATTTTAAAAAATTATTACAGTAAAAGACACATTGCCATTAATTCCCCTCATGTCAAACACACTTATCCCATTGTTCTTGCCACTTTCTGAAGCAGTTCTGGAAGTCCTCTTTTGTGACATTTCTGACAACCCAATAATACTATGAGTTTAACCACTACCAATTGTGTGCCTCTTTGTTGTATATATTAATAGGAGTTAGATGTTGTGTGAAGGGGGCCATCAAAGGAGTGTATAGTCCCCAAGTACATAGGGATAGGGGTCAGGTTAAAGAGGAGAGCTGTTTTGACTTGCCTTGATCCAATAGGAAGCCATAGGCTCCTGATTAAAGCAGCGTTTTTTTGTTTGTTTGTTTGTTTGTTTTTTGTATTTTTTTTCTAGCTGAGCCATCCTGCCACCTGTTGGCAGCTCAACGGCAACTCAGCTCGGGCTGGCCTCGAACCGCTGTTGCAAAGCAGCGGTTTTTAACCATTAAACTGGAAATAATTGGCGGTATGGATGGGAGTATAAGCAGGGAGGGTGGTTTCTGAAGTCAGGATACCATTTAGACACTTAGTTTCAAGAGTCCAGACACTAGGTAAAGACTGTGTCAGAGGAAGAACCAATGGCAATTAACATGCTAAGCATAAAGAATTACAAATAAGTATCAAACATTAGAGCAGGAAAAGGTAATGCTGCTAGCCAACCTGAGAATACTGGAAAGAAAAGCTAGCTCAAGTGGCAGTTTAACCAATTTTCATTGGACATCTGAGGCCTGTACTTTGTTGGCACATGAACAAATTGACTGAATTTTCAATATCAGTGAGAGGAGTCAAGTGTCTCTCTTGGTAGAAAGAAAACCCCTGCCCTTCTGCTTAGTGATTTTCCATCCTGGTCTTCCTCCCCCTCCTCACTCTATCACTTTACACCTGTAGGTTTCCCTTTGCAACTAACAGTCTCTCACACTGGGACACTTAATGACTATGAAACAACCCTAGTCCAGTAATAAAAAAAACTCTGATCCATGTGGCCAGTGATTGGATGCACATCACCGTAACAAGAGCCATGCAGTGGATAAAATGAAACTCAAACAATTGGAACTCAAAAAAAATGTAATTTGCTCCACTGCTCTGTTAATGAGATTTTCATGGGAACTTACATTTGGAGGGTTGGGGGTGGGGACGTGAATATCAATGAATTGGTAGATGTTTTAGCCCAATGACATGAACAGCTGCCAGAGGAAAAAGGCTAGCAGGCCGATGTGGAGGGAGGAGGCAGGCATGAGCAGTATCCATTGTATATTTGTCAAACACATTTACTCTAAATCAAACAATTTTTAGTGGCAATTTTATTTTAAAAATAATTGTTAAAAGTGCATAGAAGTTCACTATAGTCAATAATTCATTAAAATAACAATGTAATAAAAGTTCTATGACGGAATCAGAACCCAAATCAAGGTCAGTCAAGGAGCTGGGACAAAAGTGTACAGGGCTGGGGCAGGCCCCCTCACTGAGGGCATTAGTAGTAAGAATCCAGATAGAATGAGTTAATTCATTTCGGAAATGTTTATTGGGTGTCTACTGGGTCCGAGGCCATGTTATAGGTACTGGGTGCTGTGCTAAACAACATAAACCAATTCCCACTTCCTCAGGTGGCTGATCTAAGGGTGTGTTGAAAATGGCAGCAGCTTGACTTCACAATCCAGTCAAAAAAGATCCAAGTGTTATTAGGTCCTCAGATATGAATAGCATGTATTCCCACAAAAATATTAATAAAAAGTAAATGATATAAAGGAAACTCTAACCTGCTCAATTGTGTTGTAGCAGCATGAACTAAGAGTGCCCTTCAGGAGTTAATTTTACCTCTTTAAAAGAAACTCAAGGATCTTTTGTGGTGATGGAAGAGTGCTGTATCTTGATTATGGTGGTATTTACACATACATGTGGTAAAATTGCACAGAGCAATTTACACACACACAAATAAGTATATATAAAATTAGTGAAATCTCAAAGAGTTCTGTAGATTGTACCAATGTCAGTTTCCTGGTTTGATATTATACTATAGTTAGGTAAAATGTTTTCACCAAAGGAAACTGGGTAAAGGACCCCTCTGTACTATTTTTACAACTTCCTATGAATCTATTGAATCTATAATTATTTCAAAATAAAAGTTTTTTTTAAAAAAGGAATTGGAGAGTAAGGAATGTTATTGTGACTCTGATCCACCCAAGATAGAAGGTGGTCTGATTCTGGGACTACTGTCAGAGTTCTAAGTACATCCATAGAAGGAAGGGTGATCTGTGCAACTTCCTCACAGACCTCGAAATCAAACCCCCTCTCTGGCAGCTCCTTTAACTCTTCCCAGGACACTCACACCAGAGGCACACATAAAAAGCCATGGCAAACACTGACTCCGGTTCAGGAAATTCTTCCAGGATGCCTCCCCAAGCCTGCTTGGAGACTTCCTACACATGGCTCTCAGTTCTCTTGGCACCTCACTTTGGCTCTTTCTCTGCTTGTTTCCCAGGGTGGAACTGGTAATGGCCCCAGACTCTTGGCACTGACCTAAGACTTTGTAAGGCAAAACCTAGGTATCACCTCTCATCTCCAAATACGAATGTGTCTCTGAAAAAGAAGGCTGGAGCTCAGAGGGATCAATAATGTTTCCTGGTTCCTTACCTATCCAATCAGATGAACTTTTTTGTCTTTGTTGTGGTTTTATGCTCATCTAGCAATAATTGATCATGTTTTGGACTTTCAAGTGAATTTGCTCACTGGGGCAAAGACCAGAGAAAATAACCTACGCTTATTATCATAGTAATTACATCTCTCTTTGTAAATAAATTAATTTCAATTCTGGTTTCAGCAGGGGTTAAGTCAGTTCCTTGGTATAGTAGTTACGACTCCACAGCCAGGCTGCTTGAGTTTAAATCCTGGCTCTACCCTCATCAGCTCTGGGACCTTGGATATCACCATTTACTTGCTGTGGGGCCTCAGGCAAGAGCCTCATCCTTCTGAGACACTTTTATTTCTATACAGTGAGTGTAATAATAGAACTTATGTCATAGGGCTGTTGAAAGCATTAAATGGAGTATCATATCTAAAGTACTTAGAGTTGTGCCTGTACACTTTAAGGATTATGTACTAGTTATTACTACTGCCTGGAAATTAATAAAAATAAATGTAGAGGCCTATAAAACTAGGAGGCAGACCCTGAAACTATAAGAACTGAGTAACCACCAAGCACTGCCACACTAGACCCAAGCTGAGAAATAAGCAAGCCACTGAGAGTTCTCTTGCCCCCAAGTCCCTATAGAATTGGTGGTTGGTCCACTTGGTGAAAAAGAAAGGACACAAACCAATGCCGAATTTACCCTTCAAAGTCAAAGCCACTTGATAAGTGATTCAAGATAGAAACAACCTGGTAGTTCAGACAAATCTGTTATAATATTCTGCTGAACTGATTCACACATGGAAGAAGAGGCATTGCAAAAATAACCTACGTAATGGTACCTGAAAACATCTCCAGTACTGCTTAAGAAGAACCACAGCGATTTATGTGTTTGCATGGAGCTAGGGGGAAGTGAAACTGTTGAAGGTTCTATCTATATGATAACCGACCAACTATTCAAGAAAGTTGACTGAAGGAAATGATAAATAAATCAATTCGTTCAATTAACTTGCCGATTTAGTAAAAGATTCAGTTAACTTTGTGTTCAATCCTGTCAAACCACAGCCTTTATCTGGAGCTCACTTGCCTAAAATGAAAATGTTTGTTCACCCAGGGAAAGATACAAGAAAGTGATTACACCATTTCATGAAATTACCAATACAAACTAAAAATTAAATATAGGAAGAGCTTAGAAAGTCAAGCAATAGCACCTGCCAGTATCATTAGAATTAATGTTGCCCCACAATGTGATTTTGGATAAATTGCATAAATAAAAGACCTACCTTAAAGGCCTGTTACAGTATATTTAATAAATACCAAAGGAATAGCTGAAACAGAGCAGGTAATAGGGATAATTAGGCAGGAAAACTGGATGGGGCTTGTTCCTACTGATTCGTTGAGGTCACCTGGGGAAGTGACAGAGCTGTTTCCCTGGAGAGACACAGACATGTCTGAAAATCTCTTTTGTTTTCTCTGCTGGGAGTCACCATGCCCCTTAGAAGAGCTCCAAATGCAAAAATTTTATGTCCATACTATTTATAAATGTAGGATCTCAGAAGTTGGTAAAATAAAACCAGAGACAAAAAAAGAAAGAATACAGTTCTAAGGACCGATGTGACCTAGTAAAACTCTCCTGACTATCCATTCATTGAAGTGTTCCTAGTGTGGGGTTTTGGAGAATGGAGCCAGAACACGCGAGTGCCAAATAATAATAGCCTATGTATATTGGGTGCTTACTTACGTGCTAGGCACTCTCCTAGCACTCTCATGCATGAACTGATTTAATTCTCAGGTGAGTAGTGTTATCAGCTCCAGTTTACAGATGAGGAAACTGAGGCATAGAAAGTTTAAATAACTTCCCCAAGATCCACAGTGAAGAGTTAGCAGAGCTCCGATATTTTATTTAAGCAGATTGGCATTAGTTTATTTACTTGCATACTATATTACGGGGTAAAACAAAAGAACCCCCTTAAATAATGCACTATGGGGCCAAATGAGAGACACAGGATCTATCAAGTCCTCTTTGGTTTAGAAGTGCTTCCGACAATGGGTGTCAGCTCATATAAGGCTAGTGTTTACAGAGGCAGTCATTTGGACCTGTGAACCAAATCCAATTACATTTTAAAATATTGGGAAGGGGCAGGGAGGAAGAAATTGGTACTCTGAAAAAAATACTCACCATGCATCACTCTCCCTTTCATGGACCTTGGCACAACCTCTATAGACTGACCACATCCTCGGGGTTCCATGCCTGTGAGGCATAGCAAACACCCTAAAGCAGCTTCCTGGCAGCATGTAAGAAAGGTCAGACATACAAACCAACAAAACTGAGGTGCAACTTCCCACTGCAGCCCTGCCAGGCCCTGTGAACTGTTTGTGGCTCTGAGCACATGTAGGGCCCTGGCCCAGGGCAAGGCGGGTGGGGCTCCCTCTCCTATTTCAGAGAGATGTGGAAGAGAGTAAAGGGTGATAAAGCCTGTTGGTGCACAGAAAAGAAAAGACCTCATCACAAGGAAAGGCTATATCTACCTAAAAGGTAAAAGTAAGTATTATTCGTGAGAAATGGAATAATTAGTTTGGGAACAGAGAACCAGCAACAGAGTATGTCTCTCATGGAACAATCAAATCTGGGCACAAATCAAAAAAGAACCAGAATGGATGTAAATGGAGTTACTTAGGAAAAAGAAGAAAATCATTAGCTCTGTGCCCAGCTGTAGTTAAAAACACCTGAAATCTGAAAGTATGTTAGCAGAGGGAATTGACTGAAAAACCAGAGATGCATCCTTTCTCTGCTCAGAGTTCTCATTGGACCCTTCAAAGGAAGATCAAGGCTGTTTCTGTCGTTTATCTCAGTGTCCTGAGTAGGGAAGGGCAGCACCACTCAAGTCACATGGGCCTTTCAAGGGAAGAAGGAGCAGGACACTGAAGACAGACCAGCTGATTCTCACTGGGTTAGAAAAACGTCCACAAAACCTTTTAAATGATGGAATACATGGAACACACCATAGAGAAGGCCCCACTCATGTGGGATTGAAGAGTGTTTTCTCCTTTTACTTGTAATGATTCAAACACTGAGTGATGCCATGCAAAAATAAAAGAGCAGAGGGGGCAGGGAGGATCCTGATAGAGCTCATGTACATAACATATGGAATTAGTTATTGAAGAAAGTGGCTCTAACAGAGTTTATAAAAGTTGAGGAGGGGCAGTTATGCTTCTTTTGGAGACAGAGAAGATTGAGGGTGTGGTGAAAAAATAGCAAAACGGAATTAAGATAAACCAAAAACAGAGGAGAAATATTGGGCCAGATGAACTTTCACCTTCCCTAAAATGATTTATGTACTTATGAATAGCTAGACTGGACTTGATTTCTGAGGGTGAAAGTTGCTGGTGAACCTGCACGAATCTAGCATTTCTGCAGGAATTCTGGGCAGAGCTACAGTTCTACAGGCAGAGCAAACATCAAACATACGTGGTAATGAGGTTTAGCATCTTACTCTGAGAAGAGGGAAGGATGGAGAAGAGGCAGAAAGGGAGGGGGACAGGTAGAAAGAAAAGAATGAGAGAACCTATACAGAAATCTGAGAAAAGAAGTAGCTCCCTTTTTTAATGATCTAGTCTAGTATTTTTTCTCTGTTCTAGAAAATAATACTTTCTATCTGTCTTATTTATGGCATATGGGTATCAAAAGTCAAGAGAGACCTGCTTTTCTAGTTTCGAGAGACTGCACCAGGCAACATGAGCAGCTAAGTCTCCTGCAACACCCTCTACTAATGCAGTGCAGGAAGTCCCACACGGAAACCAGCGTAAGCGCCGGAAGTTTTTGGAGCTGAGCTGCAGATCAGCTTGAAGAGCTATGACTGTTAGAAGAACAAACACTTCTCAGGCACCAGTCAGGCTTAAATCCACTCCCCGCCCCAAGTTCTCCGTCTGTGTTCTGGGGGACCAGCATCACTGTTGCAAGGCCAAGGCTGTGGATATCCCCCACATGGACACTGAGGTCCTGAATAAACTCACTAAGAATAAGAAACTGGTCAAAAAGCTGGCCAAGACGTATGACGCCTTTTTGGCTTCAGTCTCTGATCAAGCAGATCCCATGAATCCTGGGACCAGGCCTCGCTGGCAAATTCCCTTCCTTGCTGACCAACAATGAGAACATGGTAGCCAAAGTCAATGAAGTGAAATCCACGATCAAGTTCCAGATGAAGAAGGTGCTTCGTCTGGCAGTGGCCATTGGCCAAGTGAAAATGACAGCTGATGAGCTTGTGTACAGTATCCACTTAGCTGTCAATTTCCTGGTGTCATTGCTCAAAAAGAACTGGCAGAACATCCGAGCTTTATATATAAAGAGCACCATGAGAAAACCCAGCACCTGTACTAAGGCAGAGCTTAATAAACCATAGTGCTACCAAAAACAAAAAGTCAAGAAGGACCCAACAGTGACTAAAGGCTCTATAAGGACTCAAACAGATCTAACCAGTGGATTTCATAAAAGCTTAAGCCAGAGAGGCTTGGGCAGAATAAAGATTGTTAGCACACTGGTGAGCTAAATGTCAGTGTGTCTAATTGTCACAGGAGAAAGCAGAAGCCAGGGTCCCAAAGAGATGAAATATAAGATTCATGAAATGTAAGATTATTAAAAGATAAGATTTTACTGGGTGTCAGGTAGTGGATGGGGAGATTGAGAAAATGCAGACTTGCCAAGTCTAAGGCCCGAAAGTTCAGTTGACGTTTGACCCTGAAAGCTTTAATAAGGATTGAGATCCATGGAAGGGTCAGGAAATCAATGTAGTCCATTTTCTTCCAGGATTTTAAAAAATAAAATAAGATAGGATAAAATTTAAAAATAAAATAAGTTGGGGCCAGCCAAGTGGCACGTTAGTTAGGAGTTGGCTTGGGATGCCAGCTCTGAACAGCAGAGCTCCGGTTCGGATCCCACATATGAGGGCCAGTGACGCTGCACCCTCTACAGCTAAGATGATGAACAACAGCTCGACCTGGAATTGGGCTGCCATGAGTCTAACACCAGCACAGGGTGTAGGCTACACCAATACGAGGGCTATACCGGCGACAGTGTAGACTGCGGGGGGCTGGCCGGCAGCTGGCATGCGCTTTTGTGAGCTGCCATGAGCCACAGTGAAGGGCTGTCTAATGGCCCGTGAGTGACTGCCTCACCCGGGAAGAGTGTAAGGATCATAATACCAACATGGGCCAGTGAAGCAACGTCCTCCATAACTAGACTGAAGAATGAAAGGACAGCAACTTGTCTGTTCCCCTTCCCCTATTCCCCAATGCTGTTCCCCTGCCCCAATTCCCCAATAAAACCTTTAAAAAGAAAAAGAAAATAAAGTAAGTTGAGATAGGATAAGATATTAAATAGACTACAGCAGACTATAGTAGAAAAGTGAATTACATTCTGTACTAAGGATAAATATTGTTCAATGAAGCTTTTAATTCAGGTGTATGTGCACACATGTATGCTTTGGGTCATTATATAAATGCCCATCTTACCATGTGTATTTACCAAAAGAGTCTAAAACCACTGATAAGCAGAGGTCCAGGGGAAATAGAAAGTTGTAAAATGCATGAAAATTCAATTTCTGAGCAAGTGCCATAACAGATCAAAGGCCCTCCTTGAAAAATGGAAGCCCAAAGAAACAAAATAATATGCCCAAGTTTCTAGGATTCATGACATGGAAGAAACTGGTATCTTCATGCCTATAGTGTAAATGCCTGGCATTAAGCTTTTTGACTATTGAGGCATCCATTTCAAAAGTAATCTGTCTTGAATAAACATATTGCCAGCTGTAGATCACAGCTACCAGTAAAACAACCAGAAAAGGAATTAGGCTGCCCTCACTCATGAAGTCCCCTCTTTCAGAAAGCCCTAGATAACCTAAATAATTGACCACATCTCTCTTTTCCACACCCTAATTTCCACTTTTATGCTTTAACTTAGCCAATAAAGAGTGAACCTATAAAACCCTAGACATACATACAACCCTTGAATCTTAACAAAAGCAGAGTTCTAGGTCTTCTCTCTCTCTCTCTCTCTCTCTCTCTCTCTCTCTCTCTCTCTCTCTCTCTCTCCTTCTCTCCCTTCCTTCCTTCCCTTCCTCTCTCCCTCTTTCCTTCTCCCCTCAACTTCACTGTGTGGCCTTCATGTGCCATGTACCCTCCAGGATACATAATAAATCTTGATCCTCAAAGTTCCCTGATGATTTTGCTGGAGTGCATCCTGCAATAATAAGAACCATAAGGGCTGATTCAGCTACAACATTGCCCCAGCTTGGGTAAATGTTTGTAGGGGCTGGTTCCCTATGAGTAATACTGGTGGGGCCTGGAAAGTACCTCAGGCATTCCTAGTTTAGAGCATCATTATCAATGGACTAGGATGACACAAGAAGGCCAGCAAGTGCTTTCTAACTAAAATGTAAAGGAAAGAGGATGAGAGAGGTGGAGCAAAGGGAGGTACTGCAAACCCCTGCTTTTGTTTGTCTTGGGTTGGTTCTATTACTAAGGTGGACAACAAATTTGTAATTAGAAGTCTCCTTTTGGCCATGCACTTAACTGTGAGATCTTGGGCAGTCATTCAACTTCCATAAGCCCCAGGCTTTCCTCTGTAAATTAGCACCAAATATTTGGAGTAAACCCTGTTGAGTGTTTTCGGCATCCATTGCCCTCTTCTTATTCCCTGACTTCGTTCTTTCACCCACCCGCTCCACGTGACCCAGAGGAACTAGCTCCATGCCCAGCTCCAGGAATGGATCCTAATAGGTCTATGCCAATCACAGTAATCACACCCTTCCTTGCCAGTAAAATTGGTTCAGGAACCCAAGCCAGTCACTTAAGTTACCACCCCACCACCATGGAGTGCATACATTACCTAAAATGACTAATCAGGAGAAGAGAAGGACGTCTCTTCCATGGTTGGGTGAGAGATTTTTCTTCTTTTGAACCTGACCACATGAATAATGATGTGGGTAGTCCTAGTGCTACTGACAAAATTCTTACTACCATGAGGGGCAATAGCCTTGGCTAGATCTGATGCCCTAGATGATGGAGTGGGAAGAGAGAGAATTATCTGAGTCCTCATCAACCTGCTGGATTAATACCCGAGACCATTACACTCCAGGGTTTAGAGTTAAGACAAATGTAACTTTCCATATTGTTGAATGCATTTTGAGTCAGGTTTTCTGTTGCTTGCTGCTGACTAAATTACAATGCAGCAAGGCTAAAGTGAAGATTAAATTAGCTAATCCATGTAAAAACATTTTTCAAACTGCAGAAATTTTATTAAAATGACACCTTTTTACAAAATCATAAAGTTTCAACTAACTTAGATAGAAGGGGTTTTTAGGAAAACTCCTTAACTATTATAAAAGCCTCACCTTCTTTTGGTGAGAATATTTGCTCTCTCCCTTGACCTCTGAACAGGGATTGTATTCTCTACAACACCTAGTGCATTATCAACACTTAATAAATGCAAAATAATGTTGTGTTAACTACCAATTGCCACCAGATGTTCTTAAGGCTTTAGAACCTTCAGGTGAAACTGATTGCACAAAATAGTAGTTTAATTATTACATCATCTATCTCAGTAATGGCAAGCGTCTGTCTGAGGGCTGAAACCTCAAGTTAGGCTGCTGCTGCAGTGTTTAAATTTTAAATGCTCAATATGTGGTCCCTAAAGGCAGATTTCGGGAAGAGCCAACAATCAGCTTCTCTCTACAACACCATCTTGAATTATTTTGTTCAAAGCTCAACATCTAAAACAAGATGTCAAACAAGAGAATGTCAAAAAAATAAGTTTCTGGCTGAAATGAAGTTTAAGAAGACAAGTACTCCCAGCAGTTGCAGACAAGCAACCAGGAACATTATTCATAAGTAGTTAATTGGAAGACAGGATGACAAGGCTATTTGGAAGCAATTGTCTCATCTGAAGGGCAACAGGAAAGGACTCCTACATCCTCAGAAAAATGTTCCTCCCATCCAGGTGAGAGTGCAGGGATCTAAAAAATTAAGTTAACTTATCCAGGGCCACAGCACTGGTAAGCACCATAGACTAGTCTTCAGTTTTGGCCCATCTGACTCCAAAGTCTGCACTACTGCTGTCTCCTGCCAGGGAAATTGATCTGAGGGGGAACTAGGAGCCTTCCAGCTAAGGAATTTGGACTTGATGTGGAAGGCAATGGAAGGCCATCAGAGATTTACTAAGAAACTAAGCATAAAATCCGAGCAATGCTTTTAGAACAGAATACTTCAAACTGTGTGTCTTCCTCCTTCTGAAATCTATTTAAATAGGTGTTGCAATCAATTTAAGTGGGTCATGGAATCTATTTAAGCAGGTTTAGACTAGCACTTTTTTTTCCAAATAAAAGGATAGAATAGAATAAAACAGAAAATATCAGAATGCATCTTACATAGATTAAAATATAATTTCATAAAACTTTTGTCTCATTTTAGATAGATAACATACAGGTAGATAGATAATGGAGAGAGAGAGAGAGAGAGAGAGAGAGAGAGAGAGAGAGAGAGAGAGAGAGAGAGAGAGAGAGAATTCTGTCCTATCTTCTAAAATGTATTTCTCACTGTGAGTCATGGTCGAAAAACCTGAAAGCCTGAGCTCTAAGAAGATTGCCAGGAATGTATGCATACAGGAGACAGGGAAACCAGTTAGAAGATATTTGCAGATTTCCATAAGGGACAACAGTGTGAACTGGGGTGGCAGGATTCAACAGAAAGGGTTTTGTGCAACCAATATGTTTTCTCTGACTTAATCTACACTGGAACATCCTTCACCTGTTCTCTCCGCCCTAAAGAGGGATGCCTCAGAGGCCCCTTCTGACTTCCCCACCTATTTCCTTACTATTGGGAGGCTTAACTTCCTTCTTGCACCCCCCTTCTCTCCCCCCTCCACCACCCCCCCCAGGGATCAAACAAAGTAGTCTTTGCTGTTTGGGTTTGCTTTAAAGTAATGAAACTAACTCCTCTCTGCTTGGTCCAGTAGTCTATCTGTTACAAAGCAGCATACTGGATTTGGGGAGAATATATTAGACAAGCCCAGAGAGGTACGAGGCAGCAAGGTTGGTCTTTTGCTCTTGAGGTCATCATTAGAGACCAGTCTGGCTCTGTCAGCAGCTCCACACTTCTGCTGCTTCCAGCTTGGGTTCTCATTCAGCCCTCACAACATGCCTGCCAGATAAACACTGTGTTACTAACCCATTTTTTTAATAGATGAAGACACTGACGATCAAAGAAGATAAACAATGCCTCCAAGTACCTCCCATCCTCAAGCTAGTAAATGGGGAAAAATGAGATTGAAACTCAGGCCCTATGACTTCTAAATCCACATGTTCACCACCATTAGTACATTGCCTTACATTAAATTATCCTTCCTTTAGATTAAGAAAGCTATCTTTTTAAAATTTTAGTTCAGTTTATTATACTATGGAAAATATGGAAAGCATAAGTATTTACTAGCCAGAGTTACACATAAGGAGACTGAAAAACAAGAAGGGTCAATGTCTCATCCAAGATCATAATACAGTAACAGAGTTAGAAGTAAATCAAAACTAGCAAGGCCAAGTGACAAATAGCTGTTGGTTCTAAGAATTTTAGTGTAACGGTTCTTAGAAGTGTGGATATTGGTCTGGATTTCAGCTAGTGTGTAAATTCATTGCATGACTCCTTCCTTGGAATATAAACTTTTAAACTTTTCCTGGCTAATTGAACTTGGCATTTTCCTTCACACTCGCATCTCATCTTCTCTGTGAAGATGAAGTGGTTGCTGGAGAATATTAAAAGAGTACAGACAGATTCTACACACAGTGGGGAATTGCAATAACTGTACAATGATACAAACTGGCAAAATTAGTGTAAACTTATGTGCACTCAAAGATCCTGAGCTAGAAAGATCCCCCACAGACAAGAATTTAAGAATTATCAGTTGAGTACATTTGTCTGCCAAGTCCTTATAAATAATTAGAAAATCAAATTAAAGCCAATTCCTACCCTCACCTCAGTTTTTTGTTTTTATTTTTTTAATGAGGTGGACAAGAAAAGATAACCTTAAGATAAATAATGAAAACATGTAAAATATCATATGGCATGGTAAAATGAATATGAGTTTTACAGTTAGATCCAATTTCAAAACCCACATTGTATGACCTTATGCAAGCAAGTTTGCCTCTGTCCCTATTTCTTCAGCTGTAACATTAAATAAAATAAGTTATATAAAGAGCTCAGATTATGGTAGGTATCCAATAAATTATATTATAGATATGAGAACACTATATCTGACAACACAGCCATAGGAGGCATGCTGAGACATCAATGCCAGGCTGACAAGAAGATGGAAACCACTCCAGTATGGCTCAGGTTAAGAGAACTGACCTGACGTTGGGCTCATTTGTGGGAAAGGAGTCCATCAAGCAAAGTCACAGTATTTAAAGGCAAGCTTGGATCTGATACAGCCTGACACTTATACCCATGTAGCTGGAAATAGAGGCCTGGAAAGGCAGTAAGAAGGTGTGAGCTGTGGAAATACTCATAGTCAAGTGGGTGACAGAATTTGATTCCAGACAGACTCATCATGTTGAAACAGATCTTTCGCCAGAACCAAGAGAGGCAAGGAACTGATCTCCCAGGAAGAGGGGCCAGCACAGGCTCAGAATTTGTCAGGGCCCTTATGAGAAGCTAAGAAATGACCCTAAGAAAAGATATCCATGTCAAATCCCTGGAATGTTACATCATTTGGGGAAAGGGCCTTTGCAGATGTGATTAAGTTAAGGATCTTGAAAAGAAACATTTATCCTGGATAATCTAGGGTGGGCCCCAAGCCCAATCACATGTATCCTTATAAAATGAACACACTGAGGAGATGATATGCACAGGAGAAAGGAACGTGAAGACTGAGGCAGAGATTGGAGTGATGAGGCTACAAGCCAAAAAATGCTAACAGCCACCAGAAGCTGAAAGAGGCAAGGAATAGGTTGTCCCTTGGAACCTTCAGGAGGAGTCTTCATTTCAGACTTCTGGCCTCCAAAACTGAAAGAATGAATTTCGGTTGTTTTAAGTCACCAAGTTTGTGGCGATTTGTTATTGGCAGCCCTAGAAAACTACTTCAGCCCTGGACAAGGTTTTGGGATTTGGACACAGTTTCAGCCCAAGAACAGAAGTGGAGTTCAATCTAAAGGTAGAGTTGAAATCCATCCCAGGGGTTCATGGGGAAGACAGCAATGTCACTCTTTGCCCACTAGATACCAGACTTAGGCCGTCCAGATCAATCCAGATCCAACCATGATAAAGAAGAATGAGGAAATCCTAGGTTAGCCTAGGGGCTGATGGGGTTCATCCTGCAGGTAGAATATTTCAGTACCTACAGCACGTAGGGCAAACAGGAACTGGCACAGCAATCAGTTACATTCTGCCAAAACGACAATGTCTTATGGAACCTGGCTGCATATAGTCTGAGATGATGTTGGTTTCAGAATAAAAAAACAAAAAGGCCAGAAAATATGCTGCTCCTGTAATGGAAGGAATCTGTGCCATCATTCACAGGCTAGTCACATGCGAGCAATGAGGGTGCAGAAATAAACACAGGCCTTGATGTCCTGGAACTCACAGTCTGCTCTGGCCCTTCTCTGTCGCCCCACAGCCTCTGCCAGAACTGAGACCTCCCTGCATTCTCAAAGAAACTCATTCTCCTTCAGTCAAGTGCTTGTTTGGCTTGAAGAAACCATACTGCACCCATATTAGTTAGAACTTACCACCTCTATAGGCTTCCAACTCACAGGTCATAGAATCAACCTATTAGAATACAATGGGGGTTCTCTGCCCCCAATAGTAGTATCACAATAGGATTTCAATGTAGATATTCTCAAAAGATACACTTCTCCCTCCCTTCCTAGGCACTATTGAAGAAACAAATACACATCACTTACAGTCGCTGTCCTTATATGAGTGTGATCAAAAATTACAGTGAATGTTGAAATTTTTAAAAAAATTTATTACAGTAAAAGACACATTGCCATTAATCCCTCAAAATACTCCCCCTCGCTTTGAACACACTTATCCCATTGTTCTTGCCGCTTTTTGAAGCAGTTATGGAAGTCCTCTTTTGTGAATGTCTTCAGTTGCACTGTTGTGGCTGCCTCACCGTCCTGAATTGATTCAAAATGTTTACCTTCAATGATCATTTTGACTTTGGGAAAGAGCCAGAAGTCACACGGTGCCAGATCTGGTGAATAAGGTGGGCAAGGACACACTACAGTGTTTTTTATATGACAGAAATTGCTCTACCAGAAGTGATGTGTGACACGGAGCCTTTCTGTTGTGATCAATAAATACAGTGAATGCTGCTGCTGAGTGCTGCTGCCAAGTGCCATCCAATGGCAAGTCAGAGATCTTCAATACAGGAAGCACCATGTCAAACCTTAGTAACAGTGTGTGACAAGTTTCAACTTGTTCAGTGCAATCAGTCGGGTGTGAGATACAGTTGAGATAAGATGTGTTTTAAAGTGTGCCTTAAATCATCCTCCATCATGACAATGTTCCGTTTCTGGTATATGGCAATTTCTGTCAAATAAAAACATTATGGTGTGTCCTCATCCACCTTATTCACCTGATCTGGCACCCATGTAATTTCGGGCTTTTCCCCAAAGTCAAAATGATTCAGGACATTGAGGCAGTCACAACAGCACAACTAAAGACACTCATGAAAGAGGACTTCCAAAACTGCTTCAGACAGTGGCAACAAGGATGGGATAAGTGTGTTCAAAGTGAGGGGGAGTGTTTTGAGGGGGATTAATAGCAATGTGTCTTTTACTGTAAAAAAAACTTTTTTTTAAAGATTTTATTGGGGAATTGGGGGAGGGGAACAGACAAGTTGCTGTCTTTTTGTTCTTCAGTCTAGTTGTGGAGGACATTGCTTCACTGGCCCATGTTGGTATCGTCATTGCACTCTTCTCGGGTGAGGCAGATCGGTCGCCAGCCTCTGGATGGCCACTCACAGCAGCTCTTGGCAGCTTACGCTTGCTGCCAGCTGCTCACGCTGGCTGCCAGCCACTCACTGTAGCCTATGGCAGCCCACAGCAGCAGAGGCTGCAGCTATGCCATCCCCAGGGACTCACAGCAGCCCAGCTCCAGGTGGAGCTGTTGTTCACCATCTTAGCTGTAGAGGGCAGTGTCACTGGCCCTCATTTGTGGGATCCAAACCGGGGCCACTGGCATCCCAAGCCAGCTATTAACCACTGTGCCACTCGGCCGGCCCTGTAAAAAATTTTTCAAATTGAAACATTCACTGTATTGTTTGATCACACCTTATATGTAATATGAGGTCTAGACATAATCACTAAACTATAGGACAATGGGGACATTACAGTGACATAGACAATCAGAGATTTGAAAAACTTAATGAGATGAGTTATCTTTTAATTGATATGTTAGTCCAGGCATGAAAGGATTCCAAAATGTGGCAATCTGATATTAGATTTATATCATTAAATTTATGGCCATTAGAAATAATCTTATCCAGAATAACCAGCATGATAATGAAGTAAGACAATGTAATGAATGGTTGCAATGAAAATCTCTTAATAATCAAAGAATTTCTAAGTTGTTTCTCTTCTCTGGTCATGATTGCTTCATCTATAAAATGAAAAAGATTTATACATAATCACTAAAGTCCTTTGCAGCCCCCAAATATTCCTTGGGAAGTTCATTGTAAGAGAGAGAGTTCTGTTGGCTTTATCCTTAGGGACATTCATGAGCGTTTGATGTAGGTAGAGAGCTTTTATATTTCAGAAACCTAGAGGTATCTTTTTTAAAGCTATAAAGATTGGTTGACGTGTGGAAATGTGACCAAGGAAATAGAGCAAACTTGTCTATTTAAAACCCTGGATTCTTCCTTAAGAGAAAACATGGCCAGTAGGGGAATGGGAGACTGATAGGCACTGAGCCTAACTAAGTCCAGAGTTGTGAGACCTTTCAGATTGCCTCTGTCATTTGGTCCTCACTTTGCCTTCATTATAACATCTAGCTGAAATTCCTACACACACACATATACCACAGTCCCCAACTGATCCTTTTTCCCCGCCATGAATCAGGTTTAACTTTCTGGAGGTTAAAAATCATAAAGCAAAAAATATATAATATGAGACCAGGAAAAGGGAAAAGAGAGCTATACTCAGAGAACTGTAGAACTGAAAGCAACATTTTGATGTTAAAGCCTCAAAAAAGAGCTGGTTACTGACTCCTCAGAGGTTTGACTGGTTTGAGAGACATACACTAGCACTTGCCTCCTGAAACTGATCTGTTTGTTGGTTGCTATGTGGATGGTGATAAAATACCCATTTGGGTGGGGTCAAAAATTGTACTACACTCAGATAACACATCTGTAAATACTGGCCTTTTGAACAAATAACTGTAGTTCACTAGGCCTCTGTGCTGTCAGAGGCTGCTTCCCAAATACCAACTTTGAACCTAGCCTCACCATATGGACACATGGGGTCAATGAAAAATCGTGTCCAAGGGGCCCAAAAGCATGAGAAGTTCTGGCAAAAGTGACAGGTTTTATCCAGGCTGCTGAAGAGAAATGTACTTAGGCTAGAAAGACTAAGGAGTTGCACGCCTTTGGAACGTGTCTGTGGATCAAAATACACCCTAACAGATTCTTGAGAGAGCCCCTGGTGGCCATGTTAACCGTGGCATTGTTATCATTAAAAGGCTATGCTCATTTCTGGCACCTAACATTGGACACATTGACAGCAACGGGGTTGATGGAAGAGGAAAGAATCTGTTTTGCAGTTTAAAAAAAGAAAAAAGTTCTCAGATTTCTCAGGCCACTTGAAATCACGCCAGAGAAATGCTTGATTTCAGCATTCTTAAGCTCTCTGCGATGATGCCGCAAGTGGTGTCCCCCACGTGTGATGATGTATTTCAGGGCCAGAGTTTTCTCAAGATGTTCCAAGCCTGCAGGCTCCTGATCCTTTTTCAAATTATGAAGATGATAGTATCCCAGTGAGAGTTGTGATTAGTCTAAACTCTCCACAGCTGTGAGAGATGCATGTACAAATTCCAATAAAGATTCTGCGTGTTCTGGACTGAATTTACCTACATGACATCGGGGCCTAATTCAGGGAGTACTTTAAAAGAATCAGAGCTGCCTCAATGCTATTCCATTTCTTCCATAGGATCAGCTGCTGGGAGGCTGGCAACTGTTCTGGGAGGATACCTCCCCTCACACCACTGTCACTACTCAGCAGTGAGTATTTATTTAGAAGGTCTGCGACACGTGCAGAGAGAAGCAGGGCCGGAAAAATTAAATCCAAGTAACTGATAATTCAAAGAGGCCTTGTAATTCATTATGTGAAAAGCCAGGAGGACTACAAAACATCTTCTAATTGAAGGGTTTGGCCTGGAGCTATGTGGGACAATAGAACCAGCTGTATCACCACCTCTAACTCCTTTAGAATGGTGCTAGCAAGAAGGCAGGCTCTGAGCATTCTTCTGTTACTTGGAAGAGTCAACAGGGGTTTGTTTTCTTATTTTGGATACCTTTTCCCTAAGCACTTCCTTGGAATACTAAATAAATGTAATAATACATGACATGACCCTTTTACCATGTTTAATAATTGTATCATCTGAAGACGCTTTGGTTAAATTCCTTTATGAAACATCAGCATACTTTCCAAGACTGGTAAAGACTTAGGCAAGAAACACTCACATTGTGGTCTACACATATTAACAACTATGCAGGTAATAAATAAGATTCCTCGCTTTGGAAAAACAAAGGAATATATACGGTAGTTTCCCTTTATCCGCAGTTTCACTTTCCACCATTTCATTACCTGCAGTCAACCATGGTCCAAAAATATTAAATGGAAAATTCCAGAAATAATTCATAAGGTTTAAACTGCACAGTGTTCAGAGTTGTGTGAAGAAATCTCAAGCCAACCGGCTCTGTCCCATCCAGGATCATCCCTTTGTCCAGTATATCCACACTGTAAACACTACCCACCATTAGTCACTTAGCAGCTGTCTCAGTTATCAGTTGACTGTCATGGTATTGCAGTGCTTCTGTTCAAGTAGCCCTTATTTTACATAATAAAGTACAAGAGTAGTGATGCTAGCAATTCTGATATGCCAAAGAGGAAACCATAAAGTGCTTCCTCTAAGGGAAAACATGGAAGTTCTCAACTCAATAAGGCATTTTACCACCTCATACCTTCACAAGAAGAAGGGTGAGTACAGTACAGTAAGATATTTTGAGAAATAGAGATCACATTCACATAACTTTTATTACAGTATATTGTTATAACTTATTATTGTTGTTAATCTCTTACTGTACCTAATTTATAAATTAAACTTTATCATACAAGCTCAGACAATTAAGTTTGAGAACTCATCCTAGAAAAAGTGCTACATGCCTCATTGCTGAATATCACTACAGTCACCTTCAAAGTACTCCCCTTGGGAAGCTATGCACTGATGCCAGCACCTAGTCCACCTTTCACAGCAATTTTGGAACTTTTTTTCTGGAATGGCTATCAGAGCTGTCGTCATATTACTCTTGATGTCCTGAATGTCATCAAAATGTCTTCCTTTCAATATTTCCTTTATCTTCAGATAAAGAAAGAAGTCAGTGGGGGCCTGATAAGGTGCGTAGGGAGGGTGTTCCAGTACAGTTATTTGTTTATGGGCTAAAAACTCCTTCACAGACAGTGCTGTGTAAGCTGGTGCATTGTCATGATGCAAAAGCCATGAATTGTTGGCGAAAAGTTCAGGTTGTCTAACTTTTTCACATAGCCTTTTCAGCACGTCCAAATAGTAAACTTGGTTAACTGTTTGTCCAGTTGGTACAAATTTATAATGAATAATCCCTCTGACATCAAAAAAGGTTAGCAATATCGTTGTAACAAGTTCATGAAGTTAATTGTCCGATCTCATAGATATGCATGCATAGCAAAAAATATAGTATATATAGGGTTCAGTACTATCTGCAGTTTCAGGAATCCATTGGGGGGTCTAGGAACATATCCCCACAGATAATATGGGGACGTATTGTAATATGGTTTTTCAAAATTACTTTCTAATATGATTTCCATGAATGCAGAATCTTCTGTATACATATCATGTACTTACAATTCCATTGTTTAGAGTCCATAGAAGCACAACTGGTATTACTCTTGACATCTGGAGATTTTTTAATGGAGCACTAACTATCATTTTACAGTTTATCACTCAGCCATACACATATGTGATATGTGGCATTTCTTCTTGTAGACACAGGCTTTTTTCTCTCTAACACACAGCAGAAATACAACACAACTCAAGTCAGGACACGCACTGGAGAGTTAAATGAGCTGTAAAATGAAATTCTGAAAACACCAACTTCTGGATGATCTATATACAATATTTTCTTAAAATGGAATGGGAGTGGAAGAAGGAAATAAGCTCCAATTTTTTTCTAGTATTCATACAAACAAAACACACAACTAGAAACATGTCCTCTTTTATCTTTTCACAGTCTTTTATGCAAATCTAGATGTTAATAGATTCTTTCAACTACAGTTTACCCTTAAACAACATGGATTTGAACTCCACTGGCCCACTTAAACAGGGATTTTTTTCAAGAAATACCTATACTGTATCCATCCATGGTTGGGAGACTGGAGATGCAGATAGCCACCTGTATGCATTAGTCTACCTATACCATTTTATACTGGGGGACTTGAGCATCCATTGATTTGGGTATCTGTGTGTGTGGGGTGGGTGGAGGGCGGTTCATGGAAGTAATCCCCTGCAGATACCAAAAAACAACTAAGTTTTAGGTGAAGTCAAAAGTTACAGAGGATTTTTGACTGCATTGAGGTCTGCACCCCTAAAGCCCTGTTATTCAACAGTTAATTATACTGGCATATACCACCTTAGATTTCATCTTTTCTAAAGAAAAACATCAAATCATTAATTTAAGCCTGTTAAACTGGATGGCAATGATGCATTACTCCCCCTGGAACTCTGTTTCAAGGGCAATTTCAATATCAAGTGGCTTATTACTGTCTCTCTGCTGGAGGACAATTCCAAACACAATCACCCTACAAGGCAACTTGGGGGAAGAATTTTTTTTAAAAATTGAGTAAGAAATCATACAATATGCCAGAATTCTATTCATTAAAACAAAGCTCAGGGGAGAACAACCAGAGCAGCCCTACAGATAAGGAGTTTTGCTTCCAGGGGATATTCAAGGTTGGTCTGATGGTAACATTAGTGGTATGCTGGTAAATGTTTCACAACCAGTTCTTAGGGAGAAAAAGCCATATTTTGTAGCATTCACAATTTCTCTAGTGTAAATACACCCAGAAAGCTGATTTCAAGCTACCCAAGTGACATCACTGAATGGGAAGTTAAGAGAATTAATGATAGCATCCATTGTATAGTATTGCGGATACAATAGAGGTAAATAACTTCAACAGCATAAATTATAGTAAAGTGTAGTGAAATAACTAGACCATAGTGATTTTTGAGTATTACTTTTGTTTTTAATATAGTTAATTTATTTGTAAGTTTATATAATTTAATTTTTATTAATGGTTGCATTTAACAACTGGTTCCCAAAATTCGTGAAAATTTAAAGATGAACTCTAATGAGCAGGTAACACTCGCTCCAGCACAACACAGCAGGCTGTTCTTCAGGGACATTAAAAATATGTTTAATAAAGACCAAATAAATGAAGTTACTAAATCATCTATGTGTTGGGTCAAACTATCTCCAATTTCCAAAGGTACTAAACTCTTTGCTACCCCACTTTAGAAGTATTCAAAGTTCAGGTTACACCGTGCATAGCATCTATAGGGATGCCATTAAATGACAATACCTGACATTTTTATCACGCATTACACTTTTCAAAGCAGAACTTTGATGGAACGGTGGAACAGTATGACCCTGCACAATGAATTTTAAATCGGTTGGTAACAGCATTTTAGTGCCTAGTGGATGAAAAAAGAAGACGCCTGGGAGCTGTTCAACTAAGAGCAAGGCCAGGAAATGGAACTGGAAGCAACGCAAGGAAGCCAAAGGCTGATCAGGTTCTATATTCCCTCCCGGAAATGGTTCCATCAAAATGCAAGCAGGTGTACAGTAGTACTGGACTTTCCTCCCTCTCTTCTGTTTTCTAACTCTAACTTTAAAATTTTGACTAGATCAGTTTTTTTCTGATGGAAAAAAAAAGTGTTGGACGGGATATGCTCTAAGAGTCCTTTCAAACATCTAAAATTATTCTTTTATGTGACAGAGCAGCTTTGCAATGTTTTTCTCCCCATCTAAACATGTTGCTGTAGACACTTGTGTATAGAGTCTATATGGATTTTACCGCCACCACTAGCACCAGCAGTAGTCGTGGCCGAGTGGTTAAGGCGATGGACTAGAAATCCATTGGGGTCTCCCCGCGCAGGTTCGAATCCTGCCGACTACGGGAAGCCGAAATTTTGCTGGTATTTGTCCTCATTTTGAAGTTTTCTGTTTCTCCACTGATCACTTAAGGAATTGATCAACGGCTAGAATACAAAAGGACCCCAATGGAGCCGGAAAAGGAGTGGATGAGGGAGCTAGGGAGCAGTGTGATTGTAGTTACAACCAGAAGGGGGAGATGGGACCAAAACGCCTCAAACAACCTGGAACGAAGAAAAGCGAAGCGTCCTGAGGTCGCGCAAGAAGGAACAGCTCCGACCTCCGGCCCTGTAAAGACCCTGGCGCCGCCAGACCTCGCGGACCCACAGCGTCTTTTTCGCTCCAGCGTTGTCAGCGCCAAGTCCTCACCAACGGCAACGCCGCCTCGAGGAGGCGCGCGCATGCGCAGGGGTGGGCGTGGCCGAGGGCGCGCGCACGCGCAGGGGTGGGCGTGGCCGCGAGCGCGCCGGTGCTGGCGTTTGCGCCCAGGAAACTGGAGCCGGGAAAAACGTCACGATTCAAGATGGCGAAGGGTTTGGACGAGCTCTTGGACGAGGTCGAGTCCAAGTTTTGCAGACCTGACCCACTGAGCCTGGACAAAGTCGAGCGGCCCAGAGGCGGCGGCGGCGGCATCCTCAGCAACGACCGGCACCGAGGCGAGGCGAAAGAGAATCTCAGGTTAACGGGCGGGAGGGGTGGGCTGTTCCGGTCAAGCCTGCTCCGAGCCCTGCAGCCGCCCCTCCGCCCGCCACCGCCGGGGCTTCCCCCTGGGAAGGCACAGACCCTCAGTCCCCCAGCCTCGGCGCCGCGCACCCCCCACCTCCCTGCCCACGCGGATTCTGGCGTACGTCATAGCGACGCCCGACTCCGCCCCCGGCAAGCCCCCGAGCGCTCAGCGGACCGCCCGGAAGGTCCTAAAGGCGCAGAGCAGGGAGCACCGCTTAGGCGGCCCCTCGGGAGCCGTGACGCCGGTTCTGTGCCCCCTGGGAGGCTCCGGTGCAGGGAACCTCAGCCCATCATCTCTCACCCCATTCCCGAAACAGAGCAATCCTTGGGCCACCTGTGGAAGTCAACGATTCCGTTCTATCGTCATTCGCTAATTTTTGTTTTTGTTTTTTTAATTAAAGTGTATTGGGGTGCCAATTGTTAGCAAAGATACGCAGGTTTAAGGTGTACAGTTCTGTAATACAGGTAGAATCACATTGTGTGCTCACCACCCAGAGTCAGTTCTTCCATCACCGTATATTTGATCCTCTTGACCATCTGCCAGCACCCCCCACTCCTGTTTGTCTTTAGCTCAGAGAATTTGGGGAAATGTCTTAAAGTCTTTTGGGTGCAGAACCGAGAAATTACCCTTCGTATTTGTCAGTCTTGTTACTGTAGTTGTAATAGGACTTCTGTGTCTCATTTCTCCCCACAAGCCCAAAAACAAAAACAAAAACAAAAAATTTTGCGTCATAATGAGAATTGCCCTTCAAAGAGATGACTTGGGAACCTCTGCAGTAACTTCCCTAGAACCTGCTGGAAATGTTGGTGGAATTACACAGAGGTCGTTTTGGAACAATCCAAGCAAGCCGTACTTGTTAATTTATGGCTACAGCTGTGGTTTTTGTTTTGCTGTGCACGTGTATGATTTCCCAGAACTATTACTCAACTTCGAGTTACCAGACTTACCTCTAATGACGTTTATTTGTTTACAAAAATTCACTCTCAGAACATACGTTGAAAAGAGTCTAAAGTTCAGAAACAAGTTCTAAACATTTAGTTGAGTACTGGGCAGTATTTAAAAAAAAAAAATGGAGAGCCAACTAAAATACCTACTTTGAATGGGCGAATGCTCATTTGATGGGATGTTTATGCAAATATCACTCATTAATTTGTATGTTAGTATGTTGTATGCTGGATGCTGGGTACTCTTTCCCAGCACATCTACTATCTCTATCCCACAGCAGTGTCACCTTGCGATTTCTGTTACTTTTTTTATTCATTCCTTTAGGGAATGGAGACAGTTTATCAAAGAGCATTCCAGAGCCTGTTCATCTTCGGAGAACTAGTGTGCAGAGGATTAGGATATCTTCAGTCAGGCAGCTTAAAATGGAAAGGGGTGCTAAGCGGTCCTCTGCAAGCACAGATCCTTTTGTGCCTCTCTCCATAGACTGTTACTGGCCCACTAAAATCCATCCGTAGTGCTCCTAGCACCCCATCCCACCTAACTATGTCAGGTTTTTCAGTAATACATTTATGAAAGTTGTAGCAAGCCAGTACTGTTGTGTTAAAATTTTACATTTGGCAATGTAGTTGTAAAGATAAATTATGCAAAAAACAGCAAGAAAGACCCAAAACCTAACACCAAATATAGTCCCCACCTGGTATGGAATGTCAAACATTAAAATTTTTGTTTTGAGCAAAAATTGATATTTAAAACTTAGAAACCCAATTATGTTATGCATTTATTAGCCGGTGACTACCTGCTGATTATTGTATAGCAGTGTAGCCTGTATCTTATAAGAGTTGAAATGCTGAAATTGTCTCAAAATGATAGCTATGCAAATAATAAAATAAATGACCATGCTACATCTGGATACCAAGAACAATTGCTAATGTAAGTGGTCAAAACATATGTAATTTTTTTTTTTTTTTTTTTTTTTTAGCTGAGCCATCCTGCCACCTGTTGGCAGCTCAACGGCAACTCAGTTCGGGCTGGCCTCGAACAGCTGTTGCTCAGAGCTCAGCTCGCACTCTTGAGCGAGCTCTTAACCAACTGAGCCACTCGGCCGGCCCCATATGTAATTTTTTGAAGTGTTCAAAATGATAAAGAGAA
Organism: Aselliscus stoliczkanus; assembly: GCA_033961575.1. Taxonomy (NCBI): domain Eukaryota; kingdom Metazoa; phylum Chordata; class Mammalia; order Chiroptera; family Hipposideridae; genus Aselliscus; species Aselliscus stoliczkanus. Next base: position 36,758,205 of record CM066731.1, read on the forward strand.
ATATGTGATTAATTTTTTAAAAGACTGAGGCAGGTTGAACTGCAATAGTAATAAAGAGGTTCAGGATGATACGGATGGGAATGTTTGTAGATAATATCATAACCTCCTAGGTAATATCTATAATAATAGCTAACATTTATTGAATCCTTTGTATGTGCTAAGTGCTTTATATACGGTATTTCATTTAATCTCTGCAACCCCATGAGGTGAAATGTCATCCCATTTCATTGACCAAACCAACACTTAAAAAAGTTACTTGCCCAAGTTCATTTTTCCAATTCTATCAGAACATTGTAGATCTAGATTTAAGCTTTTATATGTACCTTTCACATTTAATTGTGGGTGTCAAGTGTTTATATTTCTTTTATTTGGAGTATACCTTTTATTTTTGACAAAAACTATATAGTATATATCAAGATTAAACTATAAGAAAGGTACAGATAGAACCAATAAATGTTTATTAACCTTCGATTAAGATTATTATATTACAATATCAAAAGACAAAAAAATAAAAATATACTGCCCTTTAAAATTTCCATGAGTTCTCAGTGAAATGATGGCTTTATTTTCTTCATTTCTGCAGCAAAGCATAGACAAGTGTAGGCATCATGAAATTGTGTGATCTAATAGCAGACCAAAATCTTACGTAGGCTGTCAGTTTGGATCCCTAAAGGTACTGATTATGTCGGTAAAGTTTGAATGCATCTGATTCTTGAAATTGTAAAATTGCATGAGAGAGCAGAACCCAGAGAGTATATCATGAAAACCAAAGGAGGAGAAAATTTCAAGACATCTTAGCAACCTGCTGTCATAAAAGGAGTTGGTACCCAACAATGTCATGTGCTTCTGAAAGATTAGAAAGGATTGGAAATGAGAAAGGCCATTGAGGGTAGTGATTTGGTCAGTAGTGACCTTTGAGAAAAGAGTTTCACTATAGTTGAGGGATGTAGAGGCCAAAGATAAAAGACTACACCTGCAAGAAGTTTTAAATACTTGTCTAGATCTCCTTTTTACAAATAAAATGTTTGAGGTTCAGAGAGGTTAAATAATTTAAACTAGGTCAGTAGCTCTCAACCAGTGATGATTTTACCACTTGAGGCATTTGACAATGTCTTGACATTTTTTTTTTAATATTTTATTGGGGAATTGGGGAAGGGGAACAGCTTTGGGGAATCGGGGGAAGGGGAACAGACAAGTTGCTGTCTTTTTGTTCTTCAGTCTAGTTGCGGAGGACGTTGCTTCACTGGCCCATGTTGGTATCGTCATTGCGTTCTTCCCGGACGAGGCAGATGGGTTGCTGGCCTCTGGATGGTTGCTCACAGCAGCTATTGGCAGCTCATGCTGGCTGCCAGCCATTCATGCTGGCTGCCGGTCACTCACTGTAGCCTATGGCAGCCCACTGCAGCAGGGGCTGCAGCCCACACCGTCACTGGGGCTCGCACAGCCCAGCTCCAGGTGGAGCTGTTGTTAGCTGTAGAGGGCAGTGTCATTGGCCCTCATATGTGGGATCCGAACCGGGGCCGCGGGTGTCCCAAGCCAGCTCTTAACCAATGCGCCATTCAGCCATCCCTGTCTTGACATTTTTGATTGTCACAGCTAGGGAAGGGTTTGCTATTGGCATCTAGTGGGTAGAAATCAGGGAGACAGTAAAACCCTACAGTGCTCAGCAGCCCTCACCTTTTCCCCCCGACTACACCCCCCCCCCCAAAGAATTATCTGGCCCTAAATGTCAATTGTTCCGAGGTTGAGAAACCCTCATTCAGATAACCAGCTAATGCTAAATCCAATTACTTGTAAGGAAGTAGAAATAACAAATATAAACTGCTCTTCAGTAGTAAGAGAGGGTGGCATTTTCAAGAGGGTTTTTTGGAGTATTTCTTTGAAAAGCAAAGTCTTAAGCATACTTACAAGTCAAGGTAAGAAGTCAGCACAGAGTGGAAGACATTAAGGATAAAAGGGGACAACGGAAGAGGTAAATCCTGGAAATAGATGGAATCGAGTTCACTCTAAGACTGCAGTCTCTGGATTTTCTTACGTCAGATTAATTATTTTACTCCAAGCGATAACAAGGGCTATATAAGCTAATGGTCCAATAAAGTCATGAAGTTGATGTACAGTATCTGTAACAAACTCTAAAGAGTTTAATGTGTTAAGGGTACAGACTGCCTTAGATTCAATTCCAAGCCTCTCTCACTATTTGTATGACCTTGAGTGAGTTTCTGAATCTCTCAGTCTCTGTTTCTTCATTTATATAGTAAGCATTCAGTAAATGTTAGCTATTAAATAGAAGTTCCATACAGTAACAGTTTGTATCAATAAGCCTGTGATGGCTTGACCTGCAGAAGGTAGAAAGGTAGTTGAAATATTGTCAAACAAATGTTGCTCTTTTTTGTTGTTGTTGTTGTGATTCATTTGAGTATATAACCTTTGGCTCCTCTAGTAAAAAGATTTTATTATGTAACTTACAATGAAACCCTTAGAGAAAAAATTAGAAAGACATTAAAGTTATCTTTGTTTATAATTCTCAGTTCTATTTAAAATTGTACATATTTTATATTCTTTAAATAAGTGGTTGATGTTAAAAAAGTACATGCCCAGCTTTCTCTTGAATATAACTTATAGCTTTAAATGTTTTAAGTATGTAATGATAACGTACATATGTGAATTTGTAACTGATAAACAATATTTTTCTATCAACAAACTTAGGTTATGTCCATAGCAGGAAAAAAATTAACATCACATTTATCCTTCTATTACCAACTCTAATAGTAGACTTTAAACAAAATTCTCTGAAACTGACTTTATCTGTTCTTAAGCTTCAGCTGTTTTTTATTTCAGATCAACAGAAACATTTAAAAAAGAAGATGATCTTGGCAGTCTTATTAATGAAATATTTGAAGAACCCAACTTTGATAAAAAACCCTTTGTAAGTCAAGTGTTTTTATGTGCAATAATTTTTTCGTTATTTCAAGACATGTTTAGAATAGTCTGAAAACTTATAAAATGCTCACATATGTATAGTCTTTTGCATTCTGAGAAATACAGTCATCTAAATAAATTATTCCACTTAGAGTTGTAGAAGAAATAAAATACTAGAAACTCTCAATATGTGTTTGGTTGTTCATTTCTCAGCAAGAATGCAAAATTAGAAAAGCTGTTAGAACAAATGTCAACTCATAGTTGAAGTTGGTTACCTGTATTTGTAGACTCTTAAGAACACTTTTCTAAAAGACTGAAAACAGTTTTCATTATAGGAATGTGCTTAGCATCTCAGTGCAATGCCATTGCTGTTATCCCGTGAACCATGAGTAAATTGTTAATATTTTAATTTTTAAATGCTTCGTATCTATATCAACTTTATAAAAAGCTCATAAAATAATATAACAGCCACCTTATATTTACCACTCATACTGAACATATATTAATGTTTTGCCATATTTGCTTCTCTGGATTTTTTTAAAGAAATAAAATTACAGTTTAAGAACTCCCCAAATCCTACTCTAGTGCCTTCCTTCCCAGAGGTAAACACTGTTCTTTCTATCCGTACTTTTATTACATAGGTATGTAAACATAAACAATTTTCATTGATATATAATAGCTCTTATGTAACTCGACCGCAGTTTATTCATCCACTTCCCTGGTGATGGACATTTAGATTGTGCCTAGTTGTTGCTCTTACAAAGAATGCTTCTTCAGATAACTTTAGATGTCTTCTTTTGCCCATGTACAGGAGTTTCTCTAGGATGTATAAACTTGAAGAGGAATTGCTAGGTTATAAGGTGTGCTCATTTTCAAGTTTACCCATTGCCAAAGTGTTTTCCAAAGTGCTGTATCATTTATAGTCTTACCAGCAGTGTATGAGAATTTATATACTTTAATCTTTACCATTTTGATGATTGCAAAATATATTCGTTAGATTTGAAAGAAAGACCAAATGGGAGTCAAAATTACAATGACCACAAAGAAAAAAAAAATCTAAGAAATAAATATAATACCAAAGGTTTTGTTAAAGGTAGGGAAGGTTAAAAGAAGACAGTGGACTGAAAATCACTAGGCAGTGGTGGATGGTGGTAAGGATATGGATGTGGGCCATTTATATTTTTGTGAGACACATGAAAAATAAAATGACTAGATCTTAAGATCCTTATGTCGCTAACATTTTTAATTCATCTGAAGTAAATTAAGCTGATGAACTAGTTGCTTAACCTGTCAACACAATAGCAATGGTGTTGAATACTCTGCGGACAAGACTGCGTCATAAATGCTGAACAGCAATGCTAATTTAGTAGGAGAACAACTACATGATGTGATTCATTGATTATCTGAGCAATTAAGTACTACAGGGTGCGTATCTGTATGTGGAGCACTGTGTCTTCGATTTAAAGCATTTCAACAGAAGGAACTACTCTGGCTTGGCTTTTAGATACACAGATTTAGAATAGAAGTAACTCCTACAATCATGAAGAAATAATTTTTTTTGTACTTTTTCTATATGCTCCTGTTTTCAGTTATATCCAGTTTTCCAACCTGCAAGGGAGAAAGCAACCCAAATAAACTTCTGAAGGAGAACGGGTCTTTGTAAAACATTGATTGGATGAGGAAGTGTCTGTGAATAGCCGGTGCATGCCCACCTTGTCCTCAGAGGCCACATCATGCTCCTAAGAGTACTGTTTCTCCCCCCAGTGCCCCCGACTCTGTTGTGTTTCTGAACTGCTCTCAGACCCACACAGGGAAGCCCAGAAACATAATAAATATCACAGTATGCCAGCTTAAGTCATAAGTGTGAGCCTGGATGGTACATGAAACATGCTCCGAAAAATAGAAACTCATGCAATTATTATTTTTCAGACATGCACCCAAAGTTTTTCCAGTTTTGTTTAACATCAAATAAGAGTTAAAAGAAATAGTAAAATGAAATATTTTTGCCTCCTTAAATTTCCTCACCTACTAGGTAGAATGAAGGCATGTCTCTGCATAGTTTAAATTGCCTTTTCTCCATCTCACTTCCCCTCTTTGGCGGTGGTCCTAGTATGTGGGTTGGTTTATGTTGTTTGGTACCATATACCAGTTAACACTTAATAAATGCCTGCTAATGATGATGATGTTATGTAACCATGTAGGAACTACTGTGTGGTTGTGGCTATGTAGCTCTAAATTTTCCTTGAATGCCTATTGGTTGATACCTTCCCATTGGATCAAAATTAATATTCCTGAAATTACCCAGGAGTTTGGTTAGTTTATTTTTAGTTCAGGTGAGTACCATTCACAGCTTTTAAAAATGAGTCAAGTTTTTTCCCCCTCAGTTGAATTTTTCCAGGATAAAATTTTAAATAGAAGTTCCTTCATATTAAATCATTGAACTGGAGTATTAACTGAAGAGTTATAAAGTGACTCTAAATCTTAGCATGCTAATAATGGCAGTATATCAATTTCCTAGACTAAAAGAGTAATTTGCAAATACCTCAGGGAGGCCTACTTCCCTTTTGCCTTTAAAAGGTTTTGATCATTGTTTATATTTCAGAAACTTTCATACAAAATTTTTAAGTCATTTAGAAAATAGTCTTGTTATAAAGAATATTAGTTTTCATGTTACAATTATCTAAGTTATTCTTGGCCTTTTATTTTGTTTTTTTAACAGAAATTAAAATCTAAATCTTCAGGTAACACATCTGTCAGAGCTTCCATTCAAGACCTTGGTAAAAGGTAAGCTGAGATTGCTCTGGTGAGTTATACACACTAGTGAGCAAACACTATGAGCATAGTCTAGTTGATTTTATTACCATTTAAACAACAGTGACATTTCACAACAAAGCACTGGTTAGATTTCAGGAGAAAGACCAATAGCAATATCTTTAGTGTTCTTATGGTCTGTGACCTCTTAATGTAAAGGAATTTGAATGGGAGATTATTGCTATTGTAAATAATTTTCTGCCATGTGAAAAAAAAAAAAAGTAGATGTGAACAGTTTCTCAAAATTAATGTTCTGTTATATTCTTCAGTATTTACTTTGTCCCTTGCATTATTTGGCAAACACATTTTTCTGTGACTCACTTTAACTCCTTGAGTGTTCCTAAATGTACAGGTTATATCCAATAAAAGTGATTCTGGAATAAATACCTGTTTAAAATAGTTGGCTTCACCAGGAAAATATACAATTTGATTACCAAACAATAGAGTCGACGAGGCCAAATTAACTTCTCATATTTCTTTCTTGTAATTGTATTTTTCTCCTGTCTGTTGCGCATGTCTAGTTGCAGCCCCGTATACCTTGGTGGAAGCACCGCTCCGTGTGGGGTTGGAACAACTACATCACAGAGGTAGGCTGTCAGAAGTATATTTTCTGATGGGGTTTTTCCAAATTGATATCCTGTTATGACATACATTTTACTGTAGTTCTTATCATTTTGGCATTCATCTGTTTCGCAATGAGAGGAATATTTTATTAGCCAACCCAAAAACACTTTATGGAAATGTTTGTTACTCATGGGCAATAGCTGTTTAAAGCTGTGACGCTGGGTATGTGTTGTTCATTATGTTGATGCCCTTTTCTAAGCCCCACATGAAGTGCCTGGATCACTCCAGTCCCAGCTTGGTTTCCACAGGACATTAGGAGAATGAGCGTCTGCTTGGCCGTTTTTCCTTCCAGGCAGTGGAAGCCAGTAGCTAAGACAGGTAAAACAATGTAGCCATGCAGCTACATGATGTGTTACCCACACTGATTTGGCCGAACAACATGAAAAGCCGCAGGTCTGTGGTACCCAAAAAATTCTCAAGCATAGTCGCTTGATTTTACGTATTTAAAAACCAGAAACCCTCCTTTCTTTATCTCCTTTCCCCACCGCTTCTTATACTCACTGTCTCACTCAGTACGTCTCTCAAGGCCATTTTAATGGTCCTGACACCACCTATCCTAAGCCCATATTGGCCTCGTACTTCTAGCGTATTGCATCCTCTTTGTCATGGGGAAACAGATTGGTTTTAAGCAAATCTTTCTATTGTCCTGGTACTTTTGGTTGTATCTTTGCAGAGACCTACTTACCTAGATTATTATTTTTTTGTCTAGTTATTTCTAAAACGCTTTCTACTTTCTGATAATTTTTTTTAGGAAAGAAAAGACTAATATGATTGCATGTTGATCACATTTCAGGAGGGATAACTGTTATATTGAAAATGGAAGTGGGGTCTAAAAAGACATTGTTGTAGAGTTGTGGTTGTGCTGGCCTAGATCCTAGGAAGCCTGGAAAGAGGGGCTCCGTAGGAACAACAGGAAATGGGGAGTCTGGGGAAGCCTGTACCAGAAACACCAGGCAGCAGACAGGCTAATAGCAGTCCACTGGATGCTGCCTGCTATACAGGTTGTAAAAATTAATAGTGTTTGAATCATCATGCATTGAGGACTGTCTATACAGAGAATCAGAGGTACAAACTCCCCATAAAGAAGAATGTAGTCTGGTTGCTGTCGATCCTAACTTATCTGTGTCAACTCAGTGGGACTGTCTTAGTCATTTCCAAGGAAATGATTGTTATATTTCAGCAGTAGGAATCCTATATCCTGCTACTACTTTTCCATTTTATCTCAGAATTTATGTATCAGTGTTTACTTACAGGTGTCTTCTGATTTTCAAAATGGTCTTTAAGATAATACATTCTGTTTTACTTCCAAAACGTAAATATTTCATTAAGATTTTCTTTTACATAGTATTTTTTTACATGTTCTTTGATTTCGTTCCAGTATAGCAGAGTTTTGTTCCAGATGAAATTTCAGTAGACAAAAGAATGGCCTGTTTTTCAGCTCGAGGGTCCTGTTACATGATATTAACCCATGAGAATGCCAAAATCTATCAAACCCTATTTCTACTTTCTGCACAGCTACAAGAGCAGAAAACATACCATTTGCATATGTATACACATGTAAATGTTTGCATTCACGGATCTTTTCCTCACCTATTAGAAAGAGACCAGTGTTGACCACCATTTTTGTGACACAGATCTACACCCACAGAAAGATACGCACATACCTGTTCATGTGCATGTATTTTATGTGTGAAATACTTTATATTGTCCAGAGCACTTTTTAACATATGCATATTGGTTCCGCTGCTTCACAGGAAAAAAAAAAACAAGATGGAGATAAAGCAAGAATTTATAACCCCATTTTGTAAATGAGGAAATTGGTGTTAAACTCATCAAACACATATGAATTAACCACCTGCTTGCTAGGTCCTAAGTTTTGAGTGAACACACAAATAAATGAACACTTCCGTGCCCTCAGTTTTTCAGTCTAAAGGAGGAGAGAGACTAAACAGATAATTCTACAAAAAGGTGTTTACTTTCCACATAATATGTAATATGAAGGGAAAGTACTATAAACATAGATAATTGGTACCCAAGCTAATGTGAAGGATTAGAGAACGCTTCCCTCAGCAAGTAACATTTAATCAGGCCACAATATGAAAAATGAGTAGAAGTTAAGCAAAGAGAGAGGACCATTGAAGCCAGAGGGTATGCCATGTTAGGTGATCTCTAGCTGAGAAGGAGTGTTGGGGGAGCAGAAAGCATCTGTGTGAGCTGGAGCATAATGAGTAGGGGAAAGAAGGGCTCCTGAAGGGGCCAGAGAGGTAGTGGAGGGACATTTGGTTGAAAATCCTGTAGTCCTATGGAGGATTTTAGAAAAAGTATGTCATATATGCAGTGGAAGCTATTGGTGGTTGATTTGTTCGTTTTTAGCAGATGGAGTGACCTAATCATATTTGTGTTTCTAAAGAAAGTCATTTTGGTTGATGAATGGAAAATGGGTTGGAAGTTAGAGGGGCAAGATAGGAGAGGACGCAGGGAGATGAGAAGACAATAGTTATAATGGTCCAGGAAAGAGATGATGATAGTAGCTGTGATCTGAATGGAGGCAGTGGGTATAGTGAAACGGTGTCACATTTGAGCTACTTAGAATCTAGAATTGACAGCATTCAGTAAGTTAAATGGCTATGGGAGGTAAGAGAGAATGCTGTCAAGAATGATTGCCAAATAATGTGCCTTGCCCAGGGTCAGATTTATTATTACAAAGCAAGGACTCAGATGTGTAACTTGATTCCTACTCCATTATGCTTTCTAGCATACAAGTTTGCAGAAGGCCATGTAATGTATGTAAGGGGAGAAACTTTGCTGTTTTTGCTGCTGCAGCTGCTGTGATTTTACAACTATCCAAATAGTAAGATTACCCTAGTCCACTGTGTAGATCTGACAGGAGTTAACTGAGAACCACAAGGTAGGGTCTGGGCACAAGACTGTATTGGGCTGGATTTGGGGCATTCCCACCATAAACATCTTTAAAATAGTAAAGATTCTACTTACTAGCTGGACAAAGGGACAAAGCTGTTGGTGAGACCTTCATATTCTATTCCCTCCATATTTTAGAGAAAGAAACCTAAAAATGTGTCTTTCATTGGAATCATGACTTTCAGATATGCTGTATATATACATAGTTATGGAAAAGAAATAGTTTTAAATCCTGAAAATAAGCGTGATTTACATGCCCAGGGCACAAAGGAAATTGAGTCTATTCTGCCTATTTTCCATGTATTTTATTTGTTTGATTTCTGGGTAGAGTTCTGTTTTGGGAGTAATGCTGAATGATTTTACAGTGTAAAAATTTGAGTCTTTTACCCAGTTGGGGGAAAGGAGAAAGAGTAGTAGGAAGCGTGTTGGCATTAATAAAGTATAGATAAAACCAAGGCATTATTTTCAAGCCAAATTGAATTTTACTCTCCTAATTATTTTTTAAACTACTTGTAAGACTGGATTATTCCATAGACTGGTACTAATTATGATCTAAGAGAGTGAATCGTAGCAGCGGAATGATTTCTTAGCTGTAAGTTAGTTTTATTTTTCTCAAAGGACAGTGTTTGTAGGAAAATGTGGTAGTGTGAATAGATTTGAATAAACTACTAAATTTTAAATTAAATTAAAAAGCTGTATTTAACATTATGGTTGAGATTTTACACATACAAAATGTCAGGAAATTCAAAATTATAGTTCCCACAACAGCAATAATTCAGCCAAATTGCACATATGTATTAAGGCATTAAAGTTAACACTCTGTGCAATCATGTAATAAACTACATATGCATAAGAAAGCAAGTTATGGCAGCTTTGGGAACCATCATTTTGCATTTCCTAACTTGTACATTCAAAATTCAGGTTCAAATGTGTATGAATATAATTGTGTTGAATTTCCATATGTATGATACAACTTCATAAATTGCTAACAGTTTGAAAGAAAATATGGAATTGCTTATTAAACTTATATAGATTCTGAATGTTTAGTTATTGTTATTATTAATAATAATTTTACAAATAGAAAGCATTTATTCTCAAAGGAAACTTCAGGCCAAAGAATTGTAATTTTCAAGGTACCATATCTGAATTTTAAGGGAAATACGTGGGGAAAAACAATCTAAAGATGGGTTTTCTTTTATTATTTTTTAATTGCTGAAGGATTATATCCTTATTGAAAAAATAAAAACAAACTTTAAAAATGTGTAAAGAGAAATAATAATCTCCTTCCCTCCCCTCCATTCCCACCATTCCTGAGACAACCAGTGTGAGCCGCATAGTATACGAGGATAACCTTCCATTTTTTTCTCCATGTTCTTACCTTACAAACACCTATATAGGAATTTTTTTTTGGTTGCTTTCACAAAAGTAGGATCATGCTATATATGTTACTGTGCACCTTGCTTTGGACATCCCTCTAGGTCAGTGGATAAATTAATTCTATTTACCAGCTACCTAATAACATAGTATAAAGGTACTGCATGTTATTCAATCTTTTTCCCTTTTTGGTAGATATCCAAGTGGTATCTTATTTTTTGCCGCTTCAACAATACTGCAGTAGAAATTCTTGAGATATATGCTTATATTGGTACTTTTATTTATATGCAGTAGCTTCCCCAAAATGGGATTACTAATGCAACAGCTAGGAATAATTTTAACTTTAAAATAATACCAAGATTTTCCCCCAAAGGTTATAGCAATTCACCCACCAGAAATGTCTGATAGTTCTAATTTTTGCTAACTTAATTGGTAAAAAAATGTATTTTGTGGTTGCTTTAAATTTTAGTGATTTTTGTTTTACCTTTTAATAAACACTATGTGCCAGGTACTGTTATAAACACTTTACCAATATTAACTCATTAGGTTCTCATAATAATTATTCTATGAGATGTGTAAGTATTATTAGTAGCCCCATTTTACATGTAAGGAAACTGAGTCACAGAGAAATTGAATTACTGGAGTACAGTTACACAGTTAGTAAATAGTGGAATCAGTTGAAGATAGGCAATCTGTGTTCTGAGTCTATGTTCTTAACTACTCTAATACCTGTATTAGTGAGATTGAATATATGTTTAAGTTTTTTGTTTATTTGTCTTCATTTGTATATTTTATATAGTATAAGTGTTTGACCATGTGTTGAAGATGTTTTCTTCCACTCTATTACTGGTCTTTTCTCTTTGGTTTTGGTGTCTTAAAACTCTTATTTCCTTTTAATTCTTAGATGATCAAATGTATCTGTATTGATCCTAGTTTTTGAATACTTCAAACAATAGAGGTTTCTTTAAAGTAATCACAATTATTATACAAATCAAATCATAGCAGCAATTCATAATTATTGCCTTATATTATCATTTTACTCTTTAAGCCACTATGTAGTATATGAGTTTTAAGAATTGGTTGGCATTTCAATTCCTCAGATGTTCATTAAGTACCTGTTATATGCTAAGTATAATTCTAGCAGTTCTGCCCTCTTTCCTGCAGTATCAGCATTTTGCCTTTCACTGTATCTTTTCCGTCAACATACAAACATGCTTTTTCCTTCCCTTCTTAAATAAAACTTTTTCTTAACCCCACTTCCTTTACTAGCTACCATTTCCATTTAAACTGCTCAGATATAACTTCTCAGGACTATGCAGACCACTCTATTTAGAATTGCAACCCACTCCCTCCTCGTACTCCCAATTTTATTTATTCATTATTTCATTTGAACCACTTTTTTCTTCTAACATTGTGATGAGTACTGTTTATTTCTTTCTCATTAGAATTGAATCTCCATAAGGATAAAAATCTCACTAGCACAGAATAGGCTTTCAGTAAATATTTTTTAAGTGAATGGATGAATGCATTAATGTCGGGTAGTGGAGAAACAGAAACAAATAAGATAGTGTACCAGCGCTTAAGTTACTTATGGGGGAGACATTCATTTCAATGTAATGTGGCAAATTCTGTGATAGAGGCATGCTTGAAAATTTCAATAGGAAGGGAAGCAACTTAAAGAAGTTAGCTTAAATGAAGATCTCCCTCAGGTACAATTTGAAAACCATTAAACTAAAAGAGCTATACATTTACTTTGTTTCTTTTATATCTGTCCAATATACACATGTGCATATGACGTCTGACAATTAAGTTCGCGAACTTGTTGCAATGATGTTGCTAACCTTTTTTGATATCAGAGGGATTATTCATTATGAATTTCCCTGGACACAAACAGTTATCCAACTTTACTGTTTGGAAGTGCTGAAAAGGCTACGTGAGAAAGTTAGACAACCTGAACGTTTTACCAACAATTCTTGGCTCTTGCATCACGACAATTCACCAGCTCACATGGCACTGTCTATGAGGGAGTTTTTAGCCCCTACACAAATAATTGTATTGGAACACCCTCCCTACTCACCTGATCTGGCCCCCAATAACTTCTTTCTTTATCTGAAGATAAAGGAAATATTGAGAGGAAGATATTTTGATGACATTCAGGACATCAAGGGTAATACAACCACAGATCTGATGGCCATTCCAGAAAAAGAGTTCCAAAATTGCTTTGAAGGTTGGACTAGGTGCTGGTGTCAGTGCATAGCTTCCCAAGGGGAGTACTTCGAATGTGACTGTAGTGATTGATATTCAGCAATGAGGTATGTACACTTTTTCTAGGCTGATTTCGAGAACTTAATTGTCCTACCTCATATATATATATATATATATATATCAGTGTGTAAGATCTTAGTAAAATGGGTTTGTGCAGAAATTTAACCTGAAATTTCAGATATATAATCAATTAGTCCTTTGTATAAAAATGTATAGTCAGAATTAATCTTTACTTTTCTGTTGTTTGCTCAGTAATATGTAATGTATACATATGTAATATGTAATATCCTATGAATAAATCACCATATTTTTATAATTAAACATACCAACAATCTTTAATGTTCAGTTCTTTTTCTCTGAACAGAGCATGTGACCATCTGCGTTGTATAGCATGTGATTTCTGGGTGGTGAGCTACGATGACTATATGTGGGACAAATCATGCGATTATCTGTTTTTCAGGTATGTAGCTAAAGAATTTCACTGAAAAATGTACCAACTACAACTTTATATTTCTTATTTTGCTATAGTGTCTCTTGGTGAACTTGGCCAAAATGTGTGGCCTTTACCTCTTTGATATTTCTCTCATACATCTTCCCCTTGCCATCTGTCTGCTGTCAGCCTAGGTAAGGACATGTTATAAGAAGCCTCCTCACTGAGTTTTCTGCCTACAATCTCTTCATTCAGACCACCCTTTCCTTGCTGAGAATTAGAGCATAACTATGAGTGTGCCACTCTCCTGCCTAAAACCCTTCTGCTTATAGAATCACATCCAAATTTCTTAGCGTGGCATTCATTACCCTCCACAATCCAGCCCCTACATATTTATTGTCCAGCTTTGTCTTTCCACAATATACTTTTCACCATCACAAGTTTTTAGCTACATCAAATTAATACTCCCATTCCCTGTGACTTTATTCAAGCTCTCTACTTTCTGGGACACCTTTTCACCATTTTATCTACCTAAATCTTACCTGTCCCTCGGGTACAATTTACTACACATTTTCCATGATTCCTTCACCATTCTCAACTTGGAAGTAAATTAGTTCTTTCCTATGCGTCCACAGCACTTCATACCTATTATAACAGTCACTGTAATAAAGATTGAAAATCTTAGGTTGGTTTATATGTCTGCCTCACTCCTTGTGGTCAGGTAGTCTTACTCTTACTTTTACAATTTGTACGTTCTTACACATTTTCTGAATACCTAATATTTTTAAGATATTATAAGTTATAAAAATAAAACTATACAATCACATTTTTAAATAAAAATTTAGAGCTAAAAATGAATCGTGCACATGTCATGCGTTTTTGGCTCCCCAAACCTGTGCCTAGACAGACTATATTTTCAGGTACAAGTAACCAGAATATATTGTAGAATCTCCAGTAGCATAAAGAAAAGAATGAGTCTTTCTTCCACACCTTTTCTGGCAGCCATTCTTGTGTAAATCCCTAAAAGTCTCCTCTAATTTAATAGTTTTTAAATTTTTTCACATCAAGAACTAGTTTGAAAATCTTATGAAAACTTTGAATCTTCTACACACACACACAGACACACACACACACAAATTGAAATGTACAAAACATGAAAAAATTACAATTTAAGAGGTTTCACAGTCCCCAATCGAAGTAAAGCCTAATGCAGTCCCAAAATCCCAGGTCAGATTAGCTCGTTTTTAATTCCATAGTTGGAAAGTCAGCTTTTAGTTTCAGGTCTGTTTTGCCCTTTCTAACTTTTCCAAATCCTCTGCCAGGTACTATCTTCTAGTTAATCTAATGAGTGATTAATAATCCCCATATGTCACTAAAATGAGCCATCAATTTTTATAAAACTAGTATAGGATAATAGAATGCATGTAATATCAAAACTGGGGTGAGCACAGGCATTAAGTAAACTCATTGGTGATTTAGTTGGTATTTGAGGAACGTGCAGTTATCAAGGATATCATTTGGTTTACTCTAGGTAGTAGCCTGATTTTTTTTTTTAATGTACTTTTAGATAAAACACTGAGAACTAGAAGATTTATTATACTATTAAAAATAAATAATATTTATTATTTGTATTTCTACAGTATACTAAATACAATATTCTTAAAGCAAATAATAACAAGTAGTTATTTATATCAGAAAATATTGTCTCAGCCCTCAAGATATTTAGAAATACTTGGGAAGAAAGAAAATAGAACAAATAAAAAGGCTGTCACCATCATATAATAGAAATCATTGATACGATATTTTTTGTTTTATAGAGCTTATTGGCGTTCCTTTATCAAACAGACATTATTCAGCACCTAATCTGTGGCATTCTTAGATATTGGGCTCACAAGATGAATAAGACCCAGTTTCTACTCTCAAGTAATGCAGTTTTGAGAAGGAGCAACATTATGTGATAACATCATGTGATAAATGTGACAATGGAGATAAGTTAAAAGAAAGAGGAGTATCACAGGACAAGGTGGATACACTCCACCCTGAGGTATCAGGGGAAGCCTCAGACTCATCAAGAATAATTAGGAGTTTATTCATCTAGCAAACAAGATGGTCACTGGTATTCTTTTAGGAGGTATTTTTAAAGACACAGGTGAAACCACGTGGCATGTTTGAGGACTTACAAGTAGTTTGTACTGTGGAAAGTGTTGGATACAAGGGCAGGAGATGGCAAGAAGTGAATGAAGTAGGAGAGAGATCAAAAAGAGCAGAGCCAGGAAAGCCATACTGAGGAATTTAGGCTTCATTTTTTTAGGTTGTGGATAATCACTGAAGGCTTTTATTTTTATTTTTTAATCAAGGGAACAATCTAAGTAGAGGTGATTTTTTTTTTTTTTTAAAGGATGACTTAACTACTATATGGAAATCGGGCCAGTTTAGAATCATGGGGATTATTGAAGGAGGCTATGATAATCCAGTGGGAAACAAATAAGGACCTGAATTATGGCAGTGAGGAGGGTAGAGAGAAGTAGATGTATTTGAGTAATATTTTAGAGGTAGTCGTGGCCATGAAAGGTGAGAGACAGACATCATCTAGGGTTAATCCTAGGTTTCTGTCTTGTTTTATGTAGATGGGTGGTGATACTGTTCTTTGATAGAGGGAATTGATGAGCAGATTTGAAGCAAGAAGCTATACTCATATGTTCGTTTATGGGAGCTACTAAAACTGTGGCTCTTAAGTGCTGATAGGAAATGTAATGTGTAACTTGGTAGTTGAAACCATGAATTGGTTGGTATGAGCCAGGAAGGCAACTTGGAAGCCCTTCAGTGAATGCAGAGTTAAGGGATCATTTAGTTAGGAGGTGCTTTGATGTTTATGTTGTCTGGGTAAGGGAGATATGAAAGAGGGAGGGTGTGTGAGGAACAAGGTCCTGGAGGCTTTGGGGCCTGGAGTGCAGATGGAAAGTGGGCCTTGGATAAGAAGAAGAGGTTCACCCTCTGTGACTAGGTGGAAGGAGGTAAGATGTTGATGCATTCTTAGGGAAAGCTAGGAGATGGAAGGCTTTTCACATCTGATGGCATGAGTTTTTGAGTGAGGATGTAGTCTGCTGAAAGTAAACAAGTAGGGGGCAGCTGGTTGGCTCAGATGGTTAGAGCGCAGGCTCGTAACACTGGGGTTGCCAGTTTGATTCCCACATGGGCCAGTGAGCTGCGCCCTCCACAACTAGATTGAAACAACTACTTGAGTTGAAGCTGATGGGTCCTAGAAAAACACACTGTACCACAATAAATTTAAAAAAAAAAAAGGAAGAAAAAAAGTAAACAAGTGGAGAGTACATGAAACACTTGAGGAGGACAGGGAATAATCACAGAGGGAAACCAGAAGTAGGTGGTGACTGAAGGTGAGTTAAAAGGTTTGCAGAGTACCATTGAATGCCCAGCAGAACATGAGGAGCCATTTGTTTTCAGTCTGCACATTATACAGTGAAATGCCATGCTGTTGTCTGTTTTATTGTCCTTATCTTATAAATGGGGGAAATAAGTGTATCCTAACTTTGACAAGTTCTAGAACTTTCTAAAAGAAGTATAATCTATACTTGACCGTCCTGCCATAACTAAATTAAATGCTTTTATTTTTTTTTTTTATTAAATCTTTTTTTATGGGAAATAATGAAATTATTTTCCTTTCTAAGCTTTTAAGATATGGGCTTCTTAAAAAACATTTGAAATGTATTAATTAGTACCCTGGCTGATCATGATTCCTATTCCTAAAATCTCTAATTAAGGATTTAATCAGGTATCAGATATTAAATTTTGTCCAAATATATTGCAGGTTGAATAAAGATCATTTTTTCTTTATTTAGTTTTCATTAAACACATTTAGTTTTGTGGAGTTTTTTTCTTACTGATAAAACTTGGATGATTCATTTCTTCCCCTGTAACCTTAGCTAAGTCACTTAGGTGGTCTAGGTCTCATTTTCCCGAAATCAGACAGTTGGCGTAGAAAATCTCTCAGGTTTTCTTAGGTTCTAACTTTCTAAATTGTGCCTGAATTTTGTACAATACAGTACTGAATGTGGTGCCCATTGGCCACCAGAGGGCACTTTGTAGCCTGCCTTCTATTGAAATAACTTAAAAAGTAAAGATAGGACTGTATATCTTTTGAAAATATTTATACTATATTTCATCACTTTAGTTTGCAATTTTTTCATCATTTCATTTTTAATTTTTTCATTTTCTGCCATGGAATAGTTACATGAATTCAGTACATGGATTATGAAAATCATAATTGACTTCCATTAATTAAACTTTAACTTCTCTACTTTTTTTTTTTAAATAATTGCATCAAGTCAGATGGTTATAATTTTTTATGATAGCCCTGCCCATTGATTCAGTTATTTTAACATTATTGTCATTTAATGTAGGATAGGCATTTATTTTGTTGCTGATACTATAAGTAAATAAACATTGAAACAAATGAAAGATATAATGTCAGTTCAAAATATAGAAATAACAGGCACTTTTTCTCTATTAATGAAAAAATTCTATAGTTAACCCATCAGAAGCCTATTATTTTTATATCTCTTCTGTGCCCTCCATTTGCCAATAATATAGGCTTTTAGAATATGGTATAGTGAATATCTGAGGTAGGAGACGAACCACCATCCTTTCCACTCTGCTCTATATCTTGTCACCTCTGATAAGACAAATGAATAATTCTTCAGGCTTTTAGGTCTTGTGTTCTAAACAGCCTTTATAAACAGACCTAGAAAATTGCCATTAAAAAGGACTGGGTACTGAGGAAATACCATCAGAAAGAAAACAGAAGCATCCCTTTTATTGTTTGTGTGAGGAGACCAAGGTTTCTTTAGTGTTCAGATGTTATAAAGATAGGAACTTTTTTTAAAGCAATTAGAATGTCGTTTTGTCATTAAGCACTGAACAAAGCCACTAGTCTAAAACATTCATATTTTACTAATAGGAACAACATGCCAGAATTCCACAAATTAAAAACTAAGATGGTAAAGAAGAAAGGCACACGGGCATATGCCTGCCAGTGTAACTGGAGAACTGTTGAAGAACTGACTGACCTTCAGACCGATCATCAACTGCGTTGGGTTTGTGGTAAACATTGAGAATGCAGACTTTTCACATTCAGAACAAATGCATCCATGAGAGCAGTCTCCATTAATCATCGTAATATTTAGGTAAAGGTACATAGCGGTATCATGCCCTTTGGAAAAAGACAAGAAATTTCATTTAATAAATTTTTGAAGACCAAATGGACTTGAGAAGATAATGAGTTTTAACGTTTTGTAATTGTTCCCTTTTGACCTGTGCACATTTTACTTTGTAAGTAAGGTAACGGGTTATCTAAATTCTTCTTTACCAGCCTACCTCCTCGTAAAAGGAAGTTTAATTTTGGAGTTTCATACAAATATATAGCCATTGATTAGCAACTGCAGTATTACTGACTGCTGATAACACTTATCATAAACATTCCTCATTTATAGCATTTAAAGGGGATAAAGCCAGCCAGTGCAGAGAGGTTATTGAGAGGTATATACATCACCCTCCTCTAATCAGAGCTGTTATTGCCAAATACCGTAATTTAAACATGGCAGAAACTATGTAAGCAGTGACTAACTGAAGGGTTTTCAGGAGTATAGCTATATTGTAAATGGAAACACTGCCTAGGGGTCTGCCAAATGGCTCAGTTGGTTAAGAGCTCGCTCAAGAGTGCAAGCTGAGTTCTGAGCAACAGCAGTTTGATGCCCGGCCCGAGCAGAGCTGCCGCAGAGCTGCCAACAGGTGGCAGGAGGGCTCAGCTTGGAAAAAAAAACAAAACACTGCCTATACCTGATCTTACCTTACCAATTTAGAAGTAATTTTATGTTCAGTAATGATAAGTATGTATTACAAATTTTAGCTTATTTCTCCTTTTTGTTCATTAGATATCAAGTTATTTAGTTTGAAATTTTAGCAAATATCCACTTATATATAAAGTTTTTTGGGGGGATGCACCTAAAATCACAAGATGCCTAATACAGATAAGTCATTGTTGGATTTTCCAGTACTTTCTAGTCTTTAATGCCCAGAACTCCAATCAAGTAAAGGGAACCGCAAGTAATATATTTTTTCAGGCAGCCTGTTGATTTTTCTGATAGAATCAAATTGGCATACTATTTATTAGATGAGCACATGAAAAGGGAAATAAAGCATAGCTGAACCAACCTGTTGGGCTCCTGTTGACATCACTGAGACTTGAGGAACTCTGTAATGGCAGCACATTCGGGAAACCAGTTACCTTAAAATTACCAGCTCCCGGCCACCATGGAGAGATTCTGGGGGCTTTCCAGCCCGCCAAAAGCTGTTTTTACTACATGTATCCAATATATAGTTCAAATGTGTGACACAAGACACGCTGAAAGGGAGTAATTGAAGCAAAGTTATGATCTTCTTAGTCTTATGCTGAATCTTTTCTAACCACCCTACTTAAGCAAAGAAGAAAATCTGGTCATTAAAATCCTTTTCCTAGCCATGACACACTTCCACATGTGTAAAACTTACTTTGGTAAGTCTAGCATTGCAACAGAACAAATCTAGTGGCAAAGGCTCACATTTTTGTATTAAGAATATGTTTACAGATCTCTTTATTTTATTTTATTTTTTAAATATTTTATTGGGGAAGGGGAACAGACAAGTCGCTGTCCTTTTGTTCCCCAGTCTAGCTGCGGAGGACGCTGCCTCGCCAGCCCATGTTGGCATTATCATTGCGCTCTTCCCGGATGAGGCAGATTGGTCGCCGGCCTCTGGATGGTCGCTCACCACGGCTATTGGCCGCTCGCGCTGGCTGCCGGCCACTCACTGTAGCCTATAGCAGCCCACTGCAGCAGGGGCTGCAGCCTACACCGTTGCTGGGGCTCGCAGCCCAGCTCCAGGTGGAGCTGCTGTTAGCTGTAGAGGGCAGTGTCACTGTCCCTCATACGTGGGATCCGAACCGGGGACCGCTGGCATCCCAAAACCAGCTCTTAACCAGTGCGCCACTCGGCCGGCCCTACAGATCTCTTTAAATAACAATGTTTTACTCCCTAAAATTTTATCACAGTGTAGTTGTATCCAGAAACATGGGATTTGGATTAAAGTCACCTATTCCAAGAAAAGGCACAGCAGCAAGAGCTACACAGGCAGAACCCAGTGGAATTTGGTACATTAGTCACAATGGGGATGTTTTCTTTTTCTTTTTATTCAAATGAACAAATTTACTAAACCATTAATTTGAAAATACATTTTCTTTTATTATTTCACCATAACTATCCTATAACTTGGATATATATTCCCATGTTTGGCATTCAATACAATAATTATAATTTCTCAACGTCAGAAATATATATATGAGTTCACATTTTTGTTGGCAATTTCCTTTCTAAGCTTTCTAATATTGTACAATTTTTAATCTAAAATATAGAAAGAATATTATGTTTATATACAAATGAATAAATTATTACCGGTTGTAATTTAAGCCAAAATGCAATTATTTTAGTATCAATGTAGAAGAAAAAGCATGGTTTCTCATGAACTATTATTTTAAAATGCAAGATCTATAAAACTTGCAAGATGTTTTGCCCATTTGTTTTCAATATTTATAATAATTTTCTACCTTTAGAAAGTATCTATTTTTGTCAAGCCAAGTAGCTACTTTATTTGAACTGTATTACACTCTCCAACCCTTCCTTATCCTACCTAGAAATGAATAAATAATAAATAGCATTACTCTGTATTTAGTTACTTTTTTATTGTATAGTAAAATATTCATATGGGGATTAATTTGAAATAATTTTGATAATTTATTTTAAAATGTCAACAAAAATGTTTCCAACAATCCAGTTGAATGGAGAATTATTGGTTTATATCGAGGAGGAGAAGCATGCCATAAGTGTGTGTGTGCATGCATATGTAACAAAACGTGGGTATTAAAGAAGCAGGCCCAAGTGCTGTAAGAACAAACCATGGTGATGTAGTATTTGTCCAGGCCTTGTATATTGATGTCAGTAAACTTAGCATCCTTATTTTCTTTGGCCAAAGAAGATGGCATCAGACTATGACTGAACTGCTTTCCCTTGTTTTCTTAGATCTGATATGAACTAAATAAAAATATGAACTAAAAAGTAAGTACTGTGATGCTTAGCAGTAACTTTCAAATGCTGATTTTTCTCACGTTTTAACAAAATCTCTACCAGCCAACATACTACCCCTAGTAATCAGTCTTCCATATTGTTTAAAATAGTTCTTGAGGGGAAGAAAAGATTCAAAATATGCAACCTCTTTAGAGATTTACATCTTGAATGTATTTGGGTTTATACACCATTTTGTGCCCTATTTTAAAAGATTGCATGGACTATATAGATATACGTGAGGCTGAAAACATAAATTTGTTTTCAGACTTTCCCCAAATGCCTTAAGATAAGGATGACAATATGAACTGTTAACAAAATCAGAGCTGAAAGTCACATCCCTTGGGAAGTTACTTTACATTTTGGGCTTTATTTTGCCTTATCTATATGAATGGTGACATCTGTTTTTAAGCTTGTTCTAAAGATTAAATTATATAACGTGAAAAGTGACTAACACAGTGTTCAGAATATGTGCTTACATGTGTTCTTATTTTTCCTTCTGAAAATAATGCTGTCTAAATTAACATAAAAGTGCAACGTGTTTCTTACAGCAAAGCATTTCACCACGTGTTTATTTTTTCATTCCCTAAACTTCCTTATGAGAAAAGCAGCTATGCTATTGTTTTTATTTTATAACTAGTAAATGTAAACGTGGGCAGCTTTATTTTTATATAAGTTGAAACTGCAACTTGCAAAAACAAAACAAAAAAACTGCTCGCCCTAGCCACTTCTGTGTGGCTTAAACCTAATTGATCATCATTAAGGCGTTCCAGGCCAGAATAGCTGCAGTTTAATAGTTTCACAGTATCTTTGCAGCTTCATCTGCCCCTGCTTCTCTCGAAGCAAACCTATATTCTACCCAATGTCCCTTAGATATACCTCACTTTTTACTGCCTTGTTGATGCTCCTATTCTTCCTCATGCTATCAGAATCCAACTCCTTTTTAATAATTGTATCTTGTACACCAGTGATTCTCAGAGTGTTGTCCACATTCAGGGGAGTCCTCAGGAGGCTTTCAGAGGTCCATATGGTCAAACCTGCTTTCATAACACTAAGACATCAATTTCCTTTTTCACGCTTTTGTAGGTAAACCTGCTGACACCTTACTTAGCATGGTCCAAAGCAGTGACACCATGCACTTGTGGTGCAAAAACCAGTTTCACTTAAGAATGTCCTGATATGGGCCGGCTGAGTAGCGCGGTGGTTAAGCGCTGGCTTGGGAAGCCAGCGGGCCCGGTTCGGGTCCCGCATATGAGGGCCAGTGACACTGCCCTCAAAAATAAAAAAAAGAATGCCCTGATAAAGGCAGTAAACATTATTAATTTTATTAATCTCAGCCTTCACGAACATATCTTTTTAATATTCTGTGTCACTATATGGGAGTACACAAAAAGGACTTGTGTGATTGAGTTGCAAGCTGAACAAACCACTTTTCATGGAATCCATTTTTGTCTGTAAGAAAAACTGACAGATAAACCGAGTATTCAGAATATTGACTATTTGGCATACATTTTCTTAAAAATTTACCAAGTCACCTGTAGGAAAATAACTGATAGTATGTATTCCCAATGATAAAATTCAAGTCTACAAGCAAAAAAACAGAATTTTGGAAAACTTGTATTCACCACTGTAAGCATTACATCTTCCCAATACTTGAAGACTTTTCTGATAAGACTAGTGGTAATAGGACCAAGTGAATTTTTTTTGATACTATATAATGAAACGTGACAACACTTGGAAGATTTGTATAATTCAGCAAACCAGTATTACCAAATGACCAATGCATGATGCTACAAAACTATACATTTAAAGTGCAAGCTAGACCAATGATTTTAATGTAACAGAATACTAAATGTTCATTGATATGATTTGTTTCCACATTGCAACTAAGAAAATTATCACTAAGTTTTGATGTAGTACTAAAGAATAGCTATAGTTTAGTAGTCTGAAAAGACTACTAAAATTTTCTTTTCCAACTACATGCCTACATGAGACCAAATTTTCTCCTAAAGATTCCACCAAAACATCTTAAGAGAGAGAAAGCAGCAGTAGATATGAGAATCCAGCTGTCTTCTATTAAGTCAGAGATTAAAGGGATTGGCAGAAATGTAAAACAAATGTCACTCTTTTCACTTTGTTTTGGAAAATATATTTTCATAAAAGTTCAACGTGTAATGGGTTTATTATTTTTTAAGTTAATAGTTTTTAATGTTCTCGGTTTTCATTTCTAATATCATAAATATCAATAGATAAAACCACACACACACAAAAAAAAAACAAGCTATTTGGGGTTCACAATAATTTTTAAGAGTATAAAAGGGTCCTGAGATCAAAAAGGTTGAGAACTGATATGCACTATCCTGACTACCCTCCCTCCTACTCACAACCCACCCCAGCCTAAAGGTATAAATTCTTCCATCTGCTTTTGAATTTTATATTTCTCATATAACACCTTGTATTATAATTGTTTGTGTCCTCCTTGTATTCATCTTGGAGATTAGATATCAAACTCTAAAGTCTTGAATGATATCTCAGTAGAGGGGATTCTATCTGGGACAGTTAATGCCACTAATTTCCTGGGGCATTGTGGAAAAGCCACTGTCTCTTTGTGCTTATCTGTAAAATGAAAATGGAATTTAATGACTTAAGTTTTCTTCTAGCTTGAAATGGTATGCATACTCTTCCTTTTAAAATACTTTATAGACCCAGTGTTGTGCTGGCCACGTGAGTACATTAGGAGACAGGGTACGTGTTCTGGGGAAGAGCTCAGATTCTGGGGTCAGAGAGACATGGGTTTCAAAAAGACCTGATCTGTGTCCTCTTGGAGATTTCACTCAGTGGAGGAAACAAACAAACCACTTCCTGCTGAGATGATGTATATTCTCAGAAGTAAATGGGGTCCTTACAGAGGATAGGTATTTAAATGAGGATGGAAGGGAAGGATGTTCTTCCTTGTAGGAGATTATTCTTAAGTTGTCTTGATGTGTGAAGAACTACAAGTATGTTGATTTGGCTTGATTTTTACAATGAATATGGGGGGATGGAGTGGTAAGATCTGAGACTGCACTAGAATGATAAGTCGGATTGAATTAAGAAATCTGTGTCATGTAGTCTTAGATAAAAATTGAACTAATTAGAAGGAGCAGTTGGGAGAGAAAGATGACAAACAGTTTTTCCAAGTGACATGTACTATGTGTGTGGTACTATTGTTCACAATTACTCCTTCCCCTCCAGGACTGCACATCATCACCTGTTAAACTCGGGGAGAAAATGACATCCCACACACTGGAATGAAAGGACCTCAGGGAAGCATTCCCAAGAAAGCCATGTTTATAGTGGAGTGAGGGTATGTTGAGTTTGCCATGATATGGGTGTTCCAGAAGGCATGGTGAAAGGAGTTGGCCAAGAGGCAACAGTGGAGGAAGTTGTGGAACAGAGGTTGCTGAGAGATGGAGAAGAAAAACAGAGCCATGTTGAGATGAGAGCCTGGAAGGAACTTAGGGAAAAACAATAGAGATCAGAGCCCTGAGGGATTGACCAGCCTCAAGAATCTAACTGAAACTCTTGTTCCAACTAGAAAGAAGTGGTTTCAGTGCATGACATAGATTCGTGGCTCTGGGCCGTCACCCAGGCTGTTGGACCTGGCTTTTACATCCAGGTCAATGGTCTACATCCTTTGCTCTCAGTTTTGAATATAATAGATTGTAATAAAATCCAAATTGTTAGGAGACTGCAAAACTCATCTCTGGCTAGAGGAGTACAAAGTACCGAAGAAAAAAATGTGTTGAAATGCAATCATTTCAGTACATTTGTCTTGAAGGCCATTTACAGGCACTCTAAATACTAGCAAGGGAAGGCTAAGGACTAACTCCTTATCAAGAATTTGTTGTTGTCATCAGAACAAGTTATTACCAGGGGGCTGAGAGGATTGGAACTCAGAGATAAAAACTAATCTGCATCTGTGTAAAATGGGAAAGAAGTTGCTTGCTGCAAGATGAACTAGAGCAGAAGCTCAGTTGAGTAATCCAGCATGAGAGCTTTCATCCTGGTATTCCCCAGTAGAGCCCTGATGAACTAAAAGATAAATACAATGGATTGAGAGACTATACAACCCCTGTTTTACCAAAATAATGCTTTCTGATATTTTCTGTGACTGTTTAGAAGCAGCAAGACACAGTGCCCAGTATAGCTAGGGTTCAGGTTGTCTGCCGGTGCTAATGGACAGGTGGTAGCTTCCGGGAACAATGAGAGGGAGACCAGGTTAGGTGCAGCAGGAAAGACTTAATAATTTTTTATCCATTAGTCAAGTCTGCCTTGGGCTCAAGGTAAGGAATGAGAGACTGCAATGGATTTGTCTAACAGTCCTCAGCCTCTGGCCGCTCAGCCCAAGGTGCCATGTTCAATCTTAGTTTGCAGCTCAAAGTCAGCTGAGCTCAGGCGCAGCTCACTGGCCCATGTGGGAATTGAACCTGCAACTCTGTTGCTCAGCTTCCACTCTTAACCAACTGCGTCACTTGGTCGGCCCTATTTTTACATATTCTTGAGGGATGGGGGAAACAAGATTTTCCCAGTGGATTGGAGCATATGTTAGAAAATGCCTTTCAAGTCCCTTCCCTCTCGCCTTGGTTTCCCTTTGCAGCTGACTATGCACTAAAGACCTCGTGGGCTTCTTTCCACTCAGCTTTATGAGAAACGTTTAGGTATTTAATTACCAGCACAAATTTATTTGGAACTATCCGAGGTCCAGTGATAAACCAGGGAATGAGAAGAAAAGGATTTGTATGGTCCCGCCTATGAAGGCATAGATGATGTGTGTACTCATGAAGCTCAGCAAAGGAGTTCCAGGCCCCTTCTTGTCTTTGTCCCTCTTAATCAGCAGTTGTGCCCCAAATGTGCTGCTGTAGTGGGTGAGGTCCGCAGCACGGGCCTGTAGTCAAACTGCCTGGATTTGAATCCTGGCTCTACAACTTCCAGAGGACATTACGTTCTACGGATCACATCCCCCCGGAGCCTCTTCTCCCCTACCTGTGGAACAGATTATAAGAATGCATACCTCACAGAATTGCTGAAGGAAATGAATAAAATAATCCATGTAAAGCATTTATCATGGTGCCTGGTATCTAGTAAGTGCTTAGTCAGTGTGAATTCTTTCTAAGATCCCTGTCAATATAAAAATGCATACCCTAGGGCTGGCCCGAGTGGCGCGGTGGTTAAGCGCTGGCTTGGGAAGCCAGCGGCCCCGGTTCAATCCCACATATGAGGGCCAGTAACACTGCCTTCAAAAAAATAAATAAATAAATAAATAAATAAATAAATAAATAAATAAATAAATAAATAAAAATGCATACCCTAAACACAACCCTGCCACGATTCTACATGGGTTTTCCCCTTCAGCATTCTTCCTATTCTGACTTAAACATTTTTAGTACTGCCAAGCTTCTTGTAGCAGGTGACCCAAAGTGATCCATTTAAAGGGAGCTTCAAAGTACAGGTACATTTCACTTAAAGTGCCCTCCTGTACTGTGCTAGGTTTGTGGCAACTGGGGCCCAAAGATACTAGTCATCAGACAGGAGGATTCAAACCATTTCCTAAGGAGTTATAATTATTAGAGTCTTATTTATGTGTCTTTGATTCTGGTCAATACCAAACATCAAAATATAAACGTTACAGGCAGAGCTGATACATTTAGGCTATTTCACAACCTAGTGAAATTCAACATTGGACATCCCCCATTTGTTCATCATTGATTATAACATAACCAAAATGAAACTGCTAGCCTGTGTGTCAATACTTGTCCTAGAAACATTCACTGCTTCCCGAGGGGAGAAAGGAAAGCTTAAACTTCCCCTTTCATAGTCTGAAATTCTTACTGCAGTTTCATTTAGGTCAGCTGTTGAGTCATTGAGCCACATTCTAGCCCAACTCCAGCCATCGCTGAGGCCTGAAGGACTCAGCAAGAAAAAGCAGCCTTTACAGGGCTATAGCTAGTTACATTGGTGAAGAAAGGGACAAATTTGGCTCCAGGGACTTGGGGATTTAAAAAGATCCATCCATCATTCTGAGCCCTTACAGACTTGGTGAAACTAATAAATTAAGAATCTAGCCCATAGGGGGCAGGCGTGCACTAAGGACCTGATCTCATTTCTTTAATGGGCTCTGGTCTCGGAAAAGCACCCAGAACAGTTTTCTAAAACATCCATTCAGTTTTTTTTATCAAAATCTACCTGCTGTTGTTAACTGTACCCCGCAGTGGTGGAATTAAATGTTTTCCTCTGGCTGAAAATAGAAATCCTCGCCTAGTCTAAACCACCTGTCTATTTTTAGAAGAAAAGGATAGGCCCCAAACACCATCAGTCTTACCCAGGAAGTTTACACAGAAGCCCTTGTCATCTTGAGCTTGTGGACCCATGTCCGGAAGGAAATTGGAACATTTTAACTGATTTACTTCAAAAATGGCCTCCTTAAGCACTTCATGGATCTAAAAGAAGAGCAATGATATCTCACATCCAACAAAAAATGGGAAAACAAGATGACAGGCTTGGCAGAGGCAATTGAGGAAAATGCAAGGGTGAGTGAGTTTGTGCTAACAGGCTTTCTAAGACTAGAAAACTATTTCATCATGATCTTTGCATCTGATTGCTCAGAACATTCCCAGAATACAGTGGTTTGGTTGTACTTTATTTTTTTAATTTAAATGTACAGAAAAACAAGAAGATAAAAAATTATTTTATGCTCTCACTTTTTTGTGCATTGAAATACAATATATAAAAAGGCAAAAATCCCTCCACTATCTGAAGAGGTAACAGTGTTCATTTGGTGCCCATCCTTTTGGACTTTTGGATGGATGGATGACAGAGACACTTACTGAAATTTTTTTTCTTAACAAAAATGGAATCTTGGCATATATATTATCCTTCTATTTGCTTTTTTTTTTTTTTTTACTAAATAATATATCCTAGATATCTTTCCAGGCCAGTATAAATAGATTTATGTTATTTATAATGGCTCCATGGTATTCCATGGTATGGATGTTCCATGATTTATTTAACCATTCTGTTTAGAGAGATATCTGTTTCAATATTTTTCTGTTATAACAATGCTTAGGGGAGATGATAGATAGATAGATAGATAGATAGATAGATAGATAGATAGATAGATAGATAGATGATAGATAATCTGTACACATACTTGCTACTATTTAAAAATGGGATTGCTGGGCCGGCCGAGTGGCGTGTTAAGAGCTGGCTTGGGACGCTAGTGGCCCCGGTTCGGATGCCATATATGGGGCCAGTGACACTGCCCTCCACAGCTGAGATGGTGAACAACAGCTCCACCTGGAGCTGTGCGGCTGTGATTCCCCCGGACAGCATAGCTGCGGCCCCTGCTGCAGTGGGCTGCCATAGGCTACAGTGAGTGGCCTGCAGCCAGCGTTAGCGGCTGGCAGCCGGTGTGAGCTGCCAATAGCTTCGGTGAGCGCCTTCCAGAGGCCAGCGACCGATCTGCCTCACCCAAAAAGAGCTCAATGATGATACCAACATGGGCCAGTGAGGCAATGTCCTCTCCTCCACAACTAGTCTGAAGGACAAAAGGATACCCCTTCCCCAATTCCCCAATGCTGTTCCTCTCCCCCAGTTGCCCCCTCAAAAAAAATAAATAAAATAAATAAATAAATAAAAATGGGATTGCTGGGCCAGCAGAGTGGCTCAGTTGGTTAAGGGCTTGCTCAAGAGTGTGAGCTCTGAGCAACAGGGTGACCGGTTCGATTCCCACATGGGTCAGTGAGCTGCGCCTGAGCTGAGCTGCCAACAGCTGGCAGGATGGCTTAGCTGGTGAGAGCACATGCTCCTAACAACAAGGTTGCTGCGCCCGCCCACAACTAAAGACTGAGCTCAGCACCTTGAGCTGAGCTGACCCCCGGGTAGCTCAAGGAATAGAGTGCGCGCTCTTAAGGCTGCGGTTCAACTCCCCGCATGGGATGGTGGTTATGCCCACCCGCAACTAGGACGGAACTCAGCACCTTGAGCTGAGCTGCCACCCGGATGGTTCAGTGTATGGAGCATGTGCTCTAAACAATGAGGCTGCTGGTTAGACTACAGCATGGGATGGTGGCTATGCCCACCCGAAACTAATTGAACACAGCACCTTGAGCTGAGCAGTACAACTGGACTTGGAGTTGAGCTTGCTGTGCCCTCCATAACTAGACTGAAGGACCACAACTTGGCTGTTCCCCTTCCCCAATTCCCCAACAGTGTTCCTCTCCCTCAAGCCCCCAACACTGTTCCCCTCCCCCAATTCCCCAATTTAAAAAAAAAAATGGGATTGCTGGCCAGATTATGAGCTAAGAAGCTTCCAGGCGATACCTACTGCTTGTCTATGCACCACATTTTGAGCAGCCAGGCTATGTAAGTGGTCCATGATGTAACAATTCCATCTTATCTCAGATTGATCCACATGCTAAAGAGGCCACAAATAGACACTGGTTGATGGTGCCAGTGGAGCCCAGCCTTTCTGACTCAGTGAAGCCATCTTGGACCCTTCAGATCTGCCCATCTGCTGTCTGGCTGAGGTCAGCAAGTGACCTCAGTTGGTGTGGAGCAGCATTGCTCCAGGCAAGCCCTGTCTGAATTCATAATCCATAAAATTGTGAGATGTAATAAAATGGCAGTTGTTTTAAGCACCCCCCCCAAAAAAATTGCTTCACCATAGAATATATACATTTTTAATTTAGATTATATTGTCAAATGATCCTTTCACAAGATTGTATTATTGTATCAATTTATACCAGTACCAGCTATAGATGAAAGACTCGTTTTTTCTCTAAAGGAATGAAGAGAATATATTGAGCATTATTGGCTTTCTAAATTACTGAGTTGTTAGAAAAGTCATGATGCATTTTTGCAACGAAAAACAGAAAAAGTATGTCATGACTTTTCCAACAACCCAATATATTTTTTATGAAACATTTCAAACATACAGGAAAGTGCAGAGAGTAGGATAAAATACTGGTTCATGCATATTTATTGCTTTTTTAGTCAAATTTAATAGTTATTTTTCTCCAGAAAATTCTCCACATCAACTAAATTGTTAAACTGAGATTTCAACCCAAATTTGTTTAACTTCAAAATCTAAACTCATTTCATTTACCAACTTCCCTTCTCATATAGTATAACTGAAGCTGTAGATAAATAGTAGTAGAAAGCTAAGACTTTGGGTCATATTGCCTGAGTAGCTTCTGAAGATCACAAAAGAAAAGCAAACATCTGGCTGGCTGGTCCTCTGGCTCTCTCCACATCTGTCCCTGCCATGGTTTAAGGTGTCTCAGCTCCACTCCCTTTGCTTTGGCACCACCAGAGGCCACCGACAAGCTTGTAAGCCACAATCTTGCAATCAGCAAAGATTTCTGCTCAAGGCTTCATGGAAGAAGAGGGTCAGGACATGCAGTAGGGAGGGAGGGAGAACATGAGTTCATTGTGAGGTTCCTGTTTGCAGGGATTGAAAATGGGAGTTTGAGAGAAACAGGGAAAAGAAGAATCTTTGAGAAATACAAATTAAGAGGAGTCAATCACACTCATATACCAAAAAGAGATGGGTGTGTAAATTTTAACCCCTGGGCAGAGTCCCAACCACCTGGTGATAGGGCTATGGAGCTCCCAGTGCAGAAGCCCCAGCATGGAAGACACCTGATACAGTGGTACTTTCTTCACCGGGGGCAGGTGATAGAAGTTAAGAGGTGGTTGCCAAAGCCCTGTGCTGAGGATGCCAGAAGACAGCTGAGTCAGCTCTTCAGCTGCCATTTACCCACAGAGGAGGGTCCTCTGGGGCCAGCTATCTCCCCAGAGCCTTCCATGAAGAGCCTGGTCTCCCTGCACATACTGTGACTCCCAGTTAGGAAATGAAGACTCAAAACACTGTCAAAAAAATTCTGGGGCCGGCCGAGTGGCGCATTGGTTAAGCGCTGGTTTTGGGATGCCAGCAGCCCCGGTTCGGATCCCACATGAGGGCCAGTGACACTGCCCTCTACAGCTAACAACAGCTCCACCTGGAGCTGGGCTGTGCGAGCCCCAGTGATGGTGTGGGCTGCAGCCCCTGCTGCAGTGGGCTGCCATAGGCTACAGTGAGTGGCCCGCAGCCAGCGTGAGCGGCTGGCAGCCAAGCCTGAGCTGCCAATAGCCGCGGTGAGCGACATCCAGAGGCCAGCGACCGATCTGCCTCATCCGGGAAGAGCGCAATGACGATACCAACAATGAAGCAACATCCTCCGCAACTAAACTGAAGAACAAGAAGACGGCAACTTGTCTGTTCCCCTTCCCCGATTCCCCAATGCTGTTCCCCTCCACCAATTCCCCAATAAAATCTTTAAAAAAAAAAAAATCTAAGGGAGAATGGAACCTTCTTTAAAAAAAAAAAATTCTGATATCATTTAACTCACAGACGGTCCCCAACTTGCAATGGTTTGACTTAACAATATTTTGACTTTATGATAGTGCAGAAGTAATACATTCAGTAAAAATCGTACTTTGAATTTTGAATTTGATCTTTTCTTAGGCTAGCAATATGTGGTAGGATACTCTCTACTCTCCTGTGATGCTGGGCAGCGGCAGCGAGCCTCAGCGTGCACTCAGGCACATGATCACAAGGGTAAACAATTGATATTCTACAATGTTAGATGATTTTGCCCAACTGTAGGTGAATGTAAGTATTCTGAGCACATTTAGGGTAGGCTACTGCTAAGCTAAAATGTTCGGTAGGTTAAGTGTGTTAAATGCATTTTCAACTTATGACATTTTCAACGTACAACTGGTTTATTGGGACATAACCCCATCATAAGTCGAGGAGCATCTGTATTACATTGAGCAAATTACTATATAACACAAAAATACAAACCATATAATAAGATAATTATAGAATTTAATTCCATATATCACATATATTATTATATGTCATATATAAATTGTATGTTTATGTAATTTCTTTTACAGTGTATTATAAGGAGTGGGCTCTATGGGATTAAATGGTATGTTTACCCCCCTCTCTGTTCTCCCACCTGTGATTAGCTACTGCTGTTCTTGTCCTACCATGAGAGTTGGATGCCAGGGGCTGAGGGTTTTAGAGGATGTGATGAACACCTTTCAGTTCTGTCACTGTATCTCTGTGCCTATACTTACTGTCTCGTTTGCTGTAATATCAGAATCTAAGCCTGAGCCCATGGGGCCTCCTGTCTTCCCACCCCTTAACAGATTATGTGCCCAAGGGTCCACACCCATGCTCCCAGCCTACAGTCCAGCCTGGGTGTTCCACCATCACTTCACACCAGGCCTATGTTCTAATCATCCCCAAATGCTGCCAGTGCCCCTTTGCTGACCACTGACTGACAACATCAGCAACTTTCATCACTGCATTCCCAAGGGGAGAGCCTTTCCTGTTCTTACAGGTGTTCTCTCAGAGGTGAGAGGCAGCAACTTTTCTAGGGTCAGGGTCACCAGCACAGGTTTTCAGCTCTGCAGAAGTTCACTGGCCAGTGAGGGAACATGCTACATCAGGAAGGCATTAGAGGTTTTGCAAGAGAGTTCCGGAGAATGCAGGGTGAGCAGGGCAAGTTAGCCAAGTCATCACCTGCTGAGGCACCTAACCGCAGTGAGCAACATTTAAACATATGAAGGAACTTTGAATACCATTGCTAGATGTTCTGATTTCAAAGCTCTCTTTAGTGTTTGAGCTTGCCATGCCATGAAAGTGCATGACTTTTTCCCTGGTTATCACTTGTGCCTTTTCTGGACAGGGACAGGCTTTAGGACAGGGGGTGTCAGGAGAGAAGATAGCATCTTAAAATGAGAGCATCAGAATAGGAAAGGACTTTGGATTAGATTGTTAATCCAGATAAACTACAGATAAATTGACAGGCTCAGAATGTTGGAGGGACATGCCTAAAGACACACAGATGGCTGGTGTCAGGATCTTTTTTATTTATTTATTTATTTATTTATTTATTTATTTATTTTTAAAAGATTTTATTGGGGAATTGGGGGAGGGGAACAGCGTTGGGGAATCGGGTAAGGGGAACAGACAAGTTGCTGTCTTTTTGTTCTTCAGTCTAGTTGCAGAGGTCATTGCTTCACTGGCCCATGTTGGTATCGTCATTGCGCTCTACCCGGAGGAGGCAGATGGGTCGCCGGCCTCTGAATGGTCACTCACTGCGGCTATTGGCAGCTCACGCTAGCTGCCAGCTGCTCACGCTGGCTGCCCGCCACTCACTGTAGCCTATGGCAGCCCACTGCAGCGGGGGCTGCAGCCTACACTATTGCTGGGGCTCGCACAGCCCAGCTCTAGGTGGAGCTGTTGTTAGCTGTAGAGGGCAGTGTCACTGGCCCTCATATGTGGGATCCAAACCGGGGCGCCAGCGTCCAAAGCCAGCTCTTAACCACCGGGCCACTCAGCTGGCCCAGGAACTTTTTTAGATAAGAGGAGTCTTGGAAATTATCAAATCCAGCCAGGGGCAGGTGGGTTCCTGGGAAAGAGTATCTTTGATGCCCTGCCCTTCCCTTTGGCCTAATTCTTCTCCCTCTCTACTTGTCAAATGTGTGACCTTCCGAAATCAGACCTCTCCAGATGGTCCCCTGGGTTTTTCATCCCTCTTTTCACCTCTCCTGCTTCAACCAAGAAAAGCCATTCCTGTCCAGTCTATCAGGACCTCCCCCACTGAAATCAGCTCCCTCAGCTGAAAAACAAGCTGATAAATGTTCTCCCCCCACCCCCAGCTGTTAAGAGCTGATAATGGCTCCTAGTGTTCTTCACTCTCATAGATATTCTTTTCTTAATTTAATTCTTGAAAAGGCAGTGCATCCATAAAACTCAAAATTCAAACAACATAAAAATTCTCATTCCTACGCGCCTGCATGCCTTCCATTGAGCCAATTCCCATCCCAACTCTCTGCAAGTAGCCATTTTTATTGGTTTCTTGTGTATCTTTTCAGAGTTTTTTATATTCAAATAAGCAGATACAGATACATATATTGACAGAGAATTCATAAGAGTTCTCAGAACCATAAGCCAAAGGAATCCTGTTAATGTAGAACTTCAGGCACTCTGAAAATCTCATTGAGCAACAGGTCTTTCCGAGAGCCCCTTTGTCATGACTTATAAGTGGCTGGCTGCCTTCTTGTAGTTGAAGTTCCTTCCCTGTTCTATAGAAAATTGGTTCCAATGGGGTTCTGTAACAAGATCATCCATCATCCAGAAAGAACCACAACCTGCCACTTCATTTCCAGGTCTCAAAGGAAGAAGTCGTGGAGTTGGAGAAGCTCTAAGACACCTTTCTTCATTGGTTGATTCGTTTGTTGAACTTTCCTATGGGCCAGGCACTGAGTCAGGCTCTGATGACACAGATATAGTCCCTGCATTCATGAAAAAAGAAAGACAATATGGGCCAAGGTTATCATTTAGATTATTTCAATTGCAACTGACAGCAAATTCAACCAAAACAGGCCTATGTTTTAAAAGGGATTCAATTGGCTTCTGTGACTGAAAAGTACAAGCTGGCTTTAGGTACAGCTTGATTCAGAACTTAAATGATGTCATTAGGAGCTATCTCCTGGCTCTGCTCCCTCTGAGTTGGTTCAGTTCTCAACAAAATTCAACCAAATAAATTTTCAGATCTTATTGGCTTTATTAAGTGATTCATGGATTGGGTAGTATCCCCTCTAACAATTAAAAGGGTGCTCTGAGGGGTTGTACAAAATGGAAGGCTTTTATAGGAACAAAGTGGGGCAAGGAAGCTATTAGAAAAAAAAAATATTCTTTTTATGCCAGCTCATCTTTTGGGGGAAAGGGAATGCAAGTGTTTTATCATGCAGACTGCCTTTTGTTCCTATGGGGTGGGGGGGATGGAGTGGGCTTACCTCATTGGTATTGACCAGCAAATTCCAGACTGATTAAGGTTACATTTCTAGTGAAGGTTGAAACTGCAATTAGGTCATGGGCTTTAGCACAAGTGACACCATTTTGTGGCGTTTCTCTTTAACAATCCCCCACTTTTGATCACATCTCTCAGAGATGTGATCTGAGAGATGTGATCAAAACTTAAGGCAACATCACTCTCAGCTACTACTCCACAGCTGTTGGTGTATCATGACGTTTTTGTTGAATCTCTGTGCATTCACAGGTCACAATTCCAGGCTCATAATCCTTAAGTAAGTCATTCTTTTGTTCCCTTTTGATGTTCCAGTCTTAGGGAAAAGATTTGCGTGGCAGTTACTGGCTACAAACTTGTATTTAAAGCTTTTGAGAGAATATAACACCAGAGAGACATGATAACTATAAATATACTTCCCAGTGTTCTGAGTACAATTCAGAGCTACAGTCCCCAAGACCCAAACCAATGAAAGAAAGACCCTGTTGAAGGTCTCACTCTTTTAAGCCAAATTGCTTGCTGAGTGATCTTATATAACTGAGTTTCAGCTTCCCTAAAAGTATTCATCCAAGTATAGCAGGTGATGTTGGCCACAGCACAGTTACCTCCTTATTCAGCTAAAAGATAATCAAGGGCTATTCTGTTGTCAAGAACAACTTTGACCAGAGAGTCTAAGGATTATTTCTGGATAGCTAATGCCTCAGCAACGAAATCTGAAATGTCACCAAGAGTTAAAGAGAAGCTTTATATTATATTCCCATTTGTATCTATTCTTAACCAGGAAAATGTGGCCCTGCCAAAGGAAGTGATTCCTGAATCATTAATGCCTCCTGGTAGGTTCTTTTTAGAATAGTTAAGGGCACAGTTAGATAATCTGAGAGGCATTGCCTAGCTGTGCACCAGCTATCTAGGTACTCATAGGCTAAAGGACAATGATAACCACTAAGACAAAGATAAATTCTGTCAGGGCACAATTGTCCATTCAAATCAGAGGTCAATTAGGTTTTCTCCTAGCCTGAAATAAAAAGTTGTCCTAAATTCCAGAGGTTACCCACCCCTTGGCAATGGCCTGGAAGATATGAATGATGGCATTATCTTTCCAGGCCATAGTCAGAATAAAGGAAAAGAAGAAAAGAAGAAAGGATTTCATGTTTAGCTAAAGTAGGGAGTCTTGATCCAGCATCTTAGGCAGAAGCAGTCTATATCAGTGTCAGCTACTTCTCTTAGTAGTCAATTTGATTTGAAGCTCTCCAGCATTTGCACAGGATCAGATGTCAAATGGAGCTTTCTTTAGCTGTGAGATATGTATCCAAGGTTCCATGACTTCTGGTTTTGCAGCAGTGTCAATGGCCAGGAGTATTTCACAAGGTCCCTTTCAATGGGGCTCTCAGACTGTCCTCTTCTGATATTTCCCGAATACCCAGTCACCAGGCTCTAGACTATAATCAATAAGATCCCTTGAATTGGGGTCTGGGAAAGGTTCCTTTACCTGTTAGTGATAGGAATGAGCATAAGACATTAAATATTTGTGCATAAGACATTAAACTCTTACAGTAGCTGGTTGTACTAGCCTGACACAGCAAGGGATAAGCAGAAGGTTATATGCAAATAGACATTGGCCTAGCAGTGACAATCTCATGTAGAGTTGAAATACATTTTTTAACAGTTTATTTGCCACTGTTGTGGCACAGGAAGGCTTTAACCCATCTGGAAAATATACACACAACAAGAAGAACATATTGATAACCCATACTAAGTGGCAGTTGAATGAATTCCAACACCTGAATTGCAGGTGTTCAAAGGGTTCAAGGGGAGAAGGTCTGAGGCCACTGTCCCTGGATAAAATAGTTTTTCTTAAATGCACTATAGTGGGTGAAGGATCACAAAGACCTGAAAAGGGGTTTTGCCAGGGAGCACTGAAGAACTAAGCACCTGTCTTGGGTTTTCCATAGCCCTAACTGTTTGTTTCATTTACAGCCATTGTTTACCCATCTTAATTTCGCTGATTTAGGAGCAGACTATTGCCATGTTACAAGGATGTCAGGATGGCAAAAAATCTGGCAATGAAGAGTCATATTTTTCCAGAAGTAGAATGTACTTCAGCAACATGTGCCACAGCCTTTATAGATTTAATTTTAGCAGCCTTTGCATAAAAGTCAGCTAGGGCATTTCCTTGATACTCAGGTTTAGTCTCCAGTTAGTGTGAGCTTCAGTCTTGATGACAGACAATATCTCATGGCAAGACATACCAAACTTCCAGGAATTAAACATAATTTCTGGAACACATAACATGTACCTTGACACAACATAAAGAAGTCTTAATGTTTGGACTTTTGCCTAAATAGGATCACAGATTATTAGGAAACAATATGTAATTATCTATTTGACCAAAGGCAGTAAATTATTTCAAGGACAAATACAGGTTAGCTCCTATTACTGAGAAAATTTAGTTTTCTAGAAGGTATCCAAGTTTTCCCCAAGTTGGAGTTTGGGGGCATATTTGCAGGACAGTTATGTTTCTAATGATTAAGACAACATAAAACACCAGAAATTATTTTGATAAAACCTATAATCTGCTTTCTTGGCAGATTACTCAAAAAGAAAACCTTTTAGAAATTAAGTTTTGGGTTTACATAAGTACACCATTGATATTAAAACTTAGTTTTTAAAAGCCTTGTAGTAACAATTCCATTTTTAGCCAGCTTAATTACACAAGGTAAAATTCTCTTTCCCTTTTTTTTTTGTTTTTTAAAGATATTATTGGGGAATTGGGGGAGGGGAACAGACAAGTTGCTGTCCTTTTGCTCTTCAGTCTAATTGTGGAGGATGTCGCTTCTCTGGCCCATGTTGGTATTATCATTGCGCTTCCCGGGTGAGGCAGATCAGTCACTGGCCACTGGACGGCCACTCACAGTGGCTCTTAGCAGCTCACGCCAGCAGCCGGCCGCTCACACTGGCTACCAGCCACTAACAGTGGCTTATGGCAGCCCACTGCAGCAGGGGCTGCAGCCTACGCCATTGCCAGCAACTCATGGCAGCACAGCTCCAGGTCAAGCTGTTGTTCAACATCTTAGCTGTAGAGGGCAGTGTCACTGGCTCTCATGTGGGATCCGAACCGGGCACTGCTGCTCAGAGCTAGCATCCCAAGCCAGCTCTTAACCAACGTGCCACTCGGCCAGCCCTCCCTTTGTTTTTTATATATCTAGTTTGTCCTTCATAACTAGACAAAATTACTCTCATTTCCCTTAACAAAATGCATCTTTATTCCTCATACCCAAAACACATCCTTCTCTCTTTGCATACACTCATCCCCTCCCCTTATTATTTCCAGTAGCTTCAATTACATATATCAAGATTTTTAACCTTTAAAAACCTTAATTTCTAATGAAAACTAATAAGTAAACAATTATAAGCTGTGTTTAATATTACTATCCTGTGGCTTGGTAAATTTATAAATACTTCTCAATATTTTTAGAAATGTTCTTTCTTAAAGTAAATTTCTCACTGTGGTACAAGACCTGTTTGCTAATAGACCCAAATTTATCTTTAGTTTTTCTGCAATAGGAAGCCAAAATAAGATAAATTTATGTTTGATAATTAATGTTTCAATATTTTTTATTTTTCAATGATCTAGATAGTTAATAATAACTTTTCATCATTAAATTTAACTTAGCAAAACTTTAAGGATTCAGGTTATCAGAAAGATTTGGTAAACTTATTTGAAAAATTCACCTAGAAATTTTTTTCTCCTATTTACATCTATTTATTTTATGTGCCCTAAACAATTATGTTTAGATTACTCATGAAAATTTCATCATTCCAAGTTATTTTTCCTACCAACAAATTTTGTAACAGAGATAACACAGACTTATTTAACTAGTACACTCAGGTAGAACAAAGTTGTTTATCTGTATTATACTAAATGTTTATAACTCTAGAGAAATGTCTATTTTAATTAAACTAACAAACTTAAACTAGCTTCTAGTCACTAAAGATTCTTAGATCATGTGAACATGAAAAAATATTTGGTTCAGTTTCTATATTTCTGAGTCTTAGAATACTGAATCCTCACAACATTTTACCTTAAACTCAATTAAATAGAGCTTTTTTGGCAATACCATCTGAAAATACAAAAATATCCCATATTTATTGCACACATATAAGACACATACAGATGCAAAGAGACATTATAGTTACTAATATTTGTAGAGAAGACACTTAAGATTTTTTTATTTGCCCAATTTCTAAATATTTCCTTTTTTTCCCCCCTTCTGGTGTGAACATTTGCATTTCAAAGAATGGCTCTTAAAGAAGATGGGGTAGAAAATCTGTATCACAAAGGAACAGAGAAGGTATCCAAGTGTTCTCCAAGTTGGAGTTTGGGGGGCATATTTGCAGAACAATTATGTTTCTAATGTCCCAATACCTACAAGTATTTTGAGATGAATAGATGAGGTTTTGGGATTGGCAAAAAGGATTGACACACCCCTACCTATCTATTGTTGGAATGTTTCTTTCCCTTTGGGAACGTTTAGCTTAGAGGAGAAGGCCTAAACAAATTTCCATCAAACCTAGAGAACCATCCAAACACTAGCTGAACAGAAGTCCTATAACTAAGTTTGTAAACAAAAAGACTGGTAGTAGGGGTGGAAACAGAAAACAGGCTGGCCCCACACCCAAATGTGGCAGTCAAGCATTTAGAGGGATATCTCAGCTGCAGAGGTCCCCTCTGAAGAGCAAAGAGTGCCAGCCCCACACTGGGATCCACAGCCCGGAGCATCAGTGCCAGGAAGAGGGGACCCCATGGCCTCTGGCTGTAAAAATCAGCAGAAATTCCATCTGCCCAGGTGAGACATAAGGTGGCTGGAAATCCAGGCATCCTCTTAAAGGGCCCACACACAGATATTCTTACTCCCAGGCACTCACCCCGTGCTTGGTGGAGGGATTGCTGCTCAGGAGGTACCAGTGACATATGGGAAGAGATTGAGTTGTGTGGTTTCAAGGCAAGAGTTGGGGGGAAAATCACCATTGTCCCTGTGTTGATCGCTCCTCCTGTGTAGCTGGGTGGATGACATCTTTTCTGTGTTGAGCCCACCCCACACACAGCCAAATCTGAATTATCACTGGCCCAGTGAGCTCCACTCACTCCACCCTGGTGACTCCCTGGGACTCTGCCCCACCCAACTTGCACAATGCCAGAGGCTATTTCATGGCTGGCAACCATGTATTGGCCTGCACTGCAGCTTTTCTTGGACAACTTGTGAGTATTGGCAGACCTCAGGCAGGTGGCAGCTAGCATCAGTGTGGTCTGAGACTTTTGCGGAGTGAACCCAGACTCACAACTGGGGTCAAATCTGAATCTGCATTAACCCATTGAACACCACTTGCCCCACACTGGTGACTCCCTGAGACCCTGCCTCTCCTAACTTGGGTGCCGCCAGAAGTTGTTATGGCAACTTGTGGATAGCTATTGTTGGCCTGTAATGCAGTATTTCTTAGAAAATTTTCAGGGGTCTGCATGCCCCAGGGAGGCAGCAGTTGTCCTCAATGTGCTCTGAGCCTTTTGCAGAGTGGCCCCAGGCTTAGAACAAAATCTGCATTAACCAGTTTAACAGCATTCGCCCCATGCTGATGACTCCCTGAGACCCCACCCCACCAAACTCCCATGCCACTCAAGTTTCTTTCAGCAGCTAAGCATTATGGACAGCAGGCAGGTGGCGGCAGTCCTCAGGGTGTTGGGCCTTTTGCTGAGCTGTCCTCAACTGGTTACTGGTGATGGCTGGCCTCAGATCCCAATGTGGCCTTTCTCACACTCCTCCAGATCCAGTACAGGCAGTGACCAACTGTGGATCACTTTGTACCTCCTACCAGGTAGCCCTAGATATGTCACAGGCAATGGCTGATCTGGGCCTGAACAAGAGCCCCTCCCAAGAGACACAGAACCAGCATGCCCAGTGGCCAGCTTCAAATCATGACACCACCTGATTAGACCTACAAGCAGCATACCCAAAGGAAGATCTCAGCCGGCACCAGAAAATGCTGGGGCAAATGCCATTCAATGGGGTCAGACCCTGCACAGCAGTTAATACACTGCGGTCATGGCTAATCCTCACAGTAAGTATGCCTGAAGGTCAATCCCACCAGCTGATGTGCCAATAGCAATCAAGGCTCAACTTCAACAAGAGAACACACAGAACCCACACAAGGGACACTTTTGAAGCATCCAGCTCATGTGACCAGATAGACTATGACACTGGGCCTCACAGGACACTTAATACGTAAGGCCACCCTGCCAAGACTTGGAGACCTAACAGATCTACTTAATACATAGAAAGAAACACAGAGAGGCAGCCAAAACAAGGAAGTTAAATTTTTAAAAATGTCCCAAATAAAAGAACAGGAGAAAACTCCAGAAAAAGAATTAGATTAAATGGAGGCAAGCAATCTACCAGATACAGAGTTTGACACTGGTTATAAGGATGCTCAAGAAACTTAGTGAGAACATCAACAAAGAGACAGCAAGAATTTTAAAAAAGGACACAGAAACCATAAAAAGAACCAGTCATGGCCTGCCAAGTAGTATAGTGGTTAAGAGCTGGCTTGGGACTCCAGCGACCCTGGTTCAGGTCCCACATATGAGGACCAGTGACGCTGCCCTCTACAGCTAAGATAGGGAACAACCAGCTCCACTTGGAGCTGGGCTGCTGTGAGTCCCTGGAGATGGCATAACTGCAACCCCTGCTGCAGTGGGCTGCCATAGGCTACCGTGAGTGACCGGCAGCTGGTGTGAGCTGCCAAGAGCCACTGTGAGTGGCCATCCAGAGGCCGGTGACTGATCTGCCTCACCCAAGAAGAGTGCAATAATGATACCAACATGAGCCAGTGAAGCAACATCCTCCACAACCAGACTGAAGAACAAAAGGACAACTTGTCTGTTCCCCTTCCCTGGTTCCCCAACGCTGTTCTCCTCCCCCAATTCCCCAATAAAATCTTTAAAAAAAAAAAAGAACCAGTCAGAAATGAAGAATACAATAACTGAAATGATGAATACACTAGAAAGCAGATTAGATGAAGCAGAGGATCAAATCAGCAATTTAGAAGACAAGGTAGCAGAAAACACCTAATCAGAATGGCAAAAAGAAATAGAATTTTAAAAATATGGATATTTTAAGAGACCTCTGGAACAACATCAAGTGTAACAACATTTGCATCATAGGACTACCAGAATGCAAAGAGGGAGCAAGGGATCGAGAATCTATTTGTAGAAATAATGATGAAAAACTTCCCTAACCTGGCAAAGGAAATAGACATACAAGTCCAGAAAGCACAGAGAGTCCCAAATAAAATTAACCCAAATAGGCCCACACTAAGATACATCATAAATAAAATGCCAAAGACAGTAAGTTACCTACAAGAGAAGTCCCACAAGACTGTCAGTGAATTTCTCAACAGAAACTTTGCAGGCCAAAGGAATTGACAGGACATATTCAAAATTATGAAAAGTAAAGAACTACAACCAAGACTATTCTACCCATCCAGGCTATCATTTAAAATTGATGGAGATATAGTGCTTCTCATACAAGAAAAAGCTAAAGGGATTCATTACCACCAAACCAATAATACAAGAAATATGAAAGGGCCCCTCGAAGAAGGAGGTGGGGCAGAATATAACTATAAATAAGGAAATGGCAATAACTATGTACCTATCAATAAGCACTTTAAGTGTAAGTGGTTTAAATGTTCCAATCAAAAGACATAGGTTAGCTAAATGGATAAGAAAATGATGCATACATATACTGTCTACAAGAGACCCACTTCAGATGAAAAACACACACATACTGAAAGTAAAGGGGTGGGAAAATATATACCATGCAAAAGGAAATTTTGAAAAAATAAGCTGGGGTAGCAATACTTACATACAAAATAGACTATGAAACAAAGGCTATAGTAAGAGACAAAGAAGGAGGGCCGGCCGAGTGGCGCATTGGTTAAGAGCTGGTTTTGGGATGCCAGCGGCCCCGGTTTGGGAGCCAGTGACACTGCCCTCTACAGCTAACAACAGCTCCACCTGGAGCTGGGCTGTGCGAGCCCCGGCGATGGTGTGGGCTGCAGCCCCTGCTGCAGTGGGCTGCCATAGGCTACAGTGAGTGGCCCGCAGCCAGCGTGAGTGGCTGGCACCCAGCGTGAGCTGCCAATAGCCGTGGTGAGCGACATCCAGAGGCTGGCGACCAATCTGCCTCATCCAAGAAGAGTGCAATGATGATACCAACATGGGCCAGTGAAGCAGCGTCCTCTGCAACTAGACTGAAGAACAAAAAGGCAGCGACTTGTCTGTTCCCCTCCCCCAATTCCCCAATAAAATCTTAAAAAAAAAAAAGAGACAAAGAAGAATATTTCATAATGATATAAGGATCAATTTAACATGAGGATATAACCTTTGTAACATTTATGCACCCAACAAAGTAGCACCTAAATACATAAGGCAAATATTAACTGACATAAAGGGAGAGATTGACAGTCACACAATCATAGTGGGGGAGTTTAACACCCCATTGACACCAATGGACAGATTTTCCAGACAGAAAATCAACAAGTATACAACAGCCATAAATGACACATTAGACCAGATAGATTTAATGGACATTTTTAGAGCATTCCACTCAAAGCAGCAGAATATACATTTCTTTTCTAGTGCATATGGAACATTCTCCAAAACAGACCACATGTTAGGCCACAAAATAAGCCTCAATAAATTTTGAAAGATTAAATCCTACCTAGCATCATCTCTGATCACAATGGTATGAAACTAGAAATCAATTATATGAAAAAATACTGAAACACACATAAACACATGGAGGCTAAATAACATGCTACTAAACAATGAATGAATTAACAATGAGATCAAGGAAAAAATCAAAAGACACCTTGAGACAAATGAAAATAAATGTACAATAACCCAAAAATTTATGGGACACAGCAAAAGCAGTCCTAAGAAGAAAATTCATAGCAATACAGGTTTACTTCAAGAAACAGGAAAAATCTCAAATAAAAAATCTAACTTAGCATTTAAAGAAACTAGAAGAAGAACAAGAAACAAAGCCCAAAGTGAGTAGAAGTAGGAATAATAAAGATCAGAACAAAAATAAAATAGAGTCTAAAAAAAAATTCAAAAGATCAATGAAACCAAGAACTGGTTCTCTGAAAACAAAATAAACAAAATTGATAAACATTTAACCATACTCATCAAGAAAAAAAGAGAGAGGACCCAAATAAATAAAGTCACAAATGAAAGAGAAGTAACAACTGCCACTACAGAAATGCAAAG
Source organism: Aselliscus stoliczkanus (assembly GCA_033961575.1). Classification (NCBI taxonomy): domain Eukaryota; kingdom Metazoa; phylum Chordata; class Mammalia; order Chiroptera; family Hipposideridae; genus Aselliscus; species Aselliscus stoliczkanus. The sequence continues at coordinate 36,802,950 of CM066731.1, forward strand.
GATTATAAGAAAATACTACAAACAATTATATGCCAACAAATTCAACAATCTGGAAGAAATGGATAAATTTCTAGAAACATATAATCTTCCAAAACTGAATCAAGAAGAAACAGAAAATCTGAAAAGACCAATTACTACCAATGAAATTGACTCAGTAATCAGCAAGCTCCCAACAAACAAAAGTCCTGAACCAGGTGGCTTCACAGTTTAATTTTACCAAACATTCAAAAAAGAATTTACACCTATTCTCTTGAAACTATTCCAAAAAATCCAAGAGGAGGGAAGGCTCACAAGCTCATTTTACAAGAGCACCATTACCCTGATACCAAAACTGAACAAAGACATTACCAAAAAAGAAAATTATAAGCCAATATTCCTGATGAACATAGATGCAAAAATCCTCAAAAAAACATTAGCAAACTGAATTCAGCAATACACTAAAATATCATACATTATGATCAAGTGGGATTTATCCCTGGAATGCAAGGTTTGTTCAATACCCACAACTCAATTAATGTGATACACCACATAAATAACATGAAGAATAAAAATCATATGATCAGGCCAGCTGAGTGGCTCGTTTGTTAAAAGCACGAGCTATGAGCAACAGCGTTGCCAGTTTGATTCCCACATGAGCCAGTGAGATGTGCCTGAGTTGAGCAGCCACTGAGCTACCATCAGGTGGCAGGATGGCTCAGCTGGTGAGAGCATGTGCTCTTAACAAAAAGGTTGCTGGTTCGATTCCCACATGTGATGGTGGGCTACGCCCACCCACAACTAAGATTGAACACAGCACCTTGAGCTGAACAACTGCGAGCTGCCGAGGGGTGGCCGGATGGCAACTGGACTTGGAGCTGAACTAGCTGCACCCTCCACAACTAAGACTGAAGGACAACAACTTGGCTGTTCCCTTTCCCCAATTCCCCAATACTGTTCCCCTTCCCTAATACCCCTAATAAAATCTTAAAAAAAAAAAAATCATATGATCATCTCAATAGATTCAGAAAAAGCATTTGACAGAATTCAGAGTTCTTTTATGATAAAAACTCTCAGCAAAGTGGGAATTGAGGGAACATATCTCAATATATTAAAGGCCATATATGACAAACTTACAGCTAACATCATACTCAATGGTGAAAAGCTAAGTGTTTTCCTTAAGATCAGGAACAAGACAACAATGTCCACTTTCAGCACTTTTCTTCAACATAATATTGGAAATCCTAGCCACAGCAATCAGACAAGAAATAAAAGGCATTTAAATATCAGCTTTCAATTTGACCAAATTTCTGATCATGTAATCATTAATTTTTTTCAAAGATTCCTCTCAGGTTTCAGTCAGAACAAACAGTAAATACTTCCAGCAATATTGAATAACCCCACTAATTTTTATTTTATTTTCTCCTTACTATTTAAGGAAATAACATAGCAGTTTCCCAGGAAATTTCCCAGAGTTCTGTCAACTTTGAGAGGGGCTCACATGGAGGCATTTAAGTTGATGCTGAAGAATTTACACAGGGCCTTTGAGGATACATTTTTTTTTCTTTCCATTGTCCCAGTTGATTACAATTGAGACATCAATTTCTGGGCCAGTGTTCTCATGATGATCTGATGATCTCTTAGGAGGGTATAATGGGGAAGACCTAGGTGTTGTTTTGGGTTTCTGGCCCTGGAGCTGTCATAGCTGTAAAGCTATTAGCTTAGCTGTGTTTTGTTTGTAATCTTGTTCCACTATCCTTTCAAAATGCTCAGCTATAGTCACGACCTCAGTCAAGCCTCTGGCATCCCACTTGTAGCTTATAAAAGCTATTTTGTGAGCCCTTTCTGGTTGAGGAGGTCAAATAACACCCTCAGGGTTTTGCCATCATACTTTCTGCATTTGTTTTTGGGCTCTCCCAGGTTCATTCTACCAACATGTACACAAGCTGATAAAGAGTTGGCAGCTCAGGGTCTTAGGCCCTAATAATAACTCCAAGTTCCTAAAAAAAAAACTTTGGGGGTTCCTCACTAGGTTTAGGAAATTCCTGAACTATGACCCTTGGTTCAGTCTTTGACCAAGGGGTACCTACCTGAGGAGATTCATCTACTACCTCAGGTAGTTTTATTTTAAATGATAACTAATAGTCTCTTCAGAGTGGAAAACCAGTTCAGACAGAGGATTACTAGAATGAGTTCTCAAATAAAGGAGGATAGAAGGGAGCAATAGGAATTACATCAACCTTGTTTTAGGTACCTTTTATCTCTAATTTTTCATTAGCCTTTTTGCAATGAATCTTTCAATGAAGCTACTTTGGAACCTTGAAAATTCTGTAAGCCTCTACATGCCAATTAAAATAAGTACCTCCTTTTCTTTGCTTGGTTTGGGAACCCTTACTTTTTAAATGAGTTTGCCTAAGTGGAATGCTCCTCACAATGGTCATTGCAATTCTAGGTTGTTTCCAGCAAAAGTTTGGCTCTTTTGCAAATATCTACAGCTTCAAATATCTATAGCTCTTAAACATAAAATAAGCAGATCTGCCAGAAGGTGACATGCTCAATTCTTTGGGCGTTTCTTAATATTCACCTGAGGGTCCCATTTCTTAACATTCACCTGAGGCCTCCAGCTGGACCGAGCCTGATCCTGGCCAATAACCACAAACAATTCCCATGGGAGTTTGAACTGGAGAAAGAATCAAATCAACAAACCCAAGGAATGAGTATTGCACACTTATTCCAGACAAAATGGAGAAACGGCAGCTGCCACAAGCAGATCCCAATGTGGAATCTGGGAGCTCATTCCAAACAAATGGGGAATTGTAAACTAAGTTTTCATCTCTTCCCAATGTGGAATCCAGGGACAGAGTTAAGGCTGGGGTTTTCCACTGGGAGAATTGTGGTCTAAAAGGCAAGAGCCTTGGCTCCACGCAGAATTATCTGCCAGCTCAAGCAGACTTGCCCTGTAAAGAAAAGCCAATTAGATCAGGAGCTCAAATACAAAGAGAGAGCAGAGTTGAAACTTAGAGGGATTTACCAACAGCCCTCAGAAATAGGGAGAAAGACAGTGAACTCAAAATGCAGTCTGTGGGAGCCACGCCTGTTTCTTGTAGTCCCTGAATGCTATGAGGTGTTCATTTTGGTCCTGAAACTGTTATGAAATCTGTTAAAGAACAAAATTCAACCAAGCAAATTTGAAGATCTGATTGGCTTTATTAAGTGATTCATGAATTGGGCAGCATCTCAGCTAATAACTAGTGGGGCACTCGGAGGGGTTGTAAAAAATAGAAGGGTTCGGCCCCGGTTTGGGTCCCACATATGAGGGCCAGTGACACTACTCTCAAAAAAAAAAAAAAAAAAAAAATTGAAGGGTTTTTTTTTTTTTTATAGGAAAAAGAATAGGGTAAGGAAGCTACTAGCAAAAGAAAAGAAAATATTATTTTTAGGTCAGGATAGTTTCTTTTGGGAGGTAGGGAATGCAAGGAATTTATCAAACAGATTGTGTCTCTTCCTTTGAGGGATGAGAGATGACAGATCGAACATCTCATTGGTGTTGACTAGAGAATTTCAGACTGGATGGTTAAGATGACATTTTTGGTGAAGGTTGAAGCTACAATTAGGTCATGAGCTTTAGCACAAGTGATGCCAAGTTGGGCCTGTGGCTTTCTCTTTAATATGGTGGCCCAGGCAACCTCAGGCTCATATCATCACCACCTTAAGACAGTGGAAGTGAGTGTGTCAATGATCTCAAAAACTCTAACATATACCAAGGGATTGAGTGTCTTTGGTCCTAATTGACTTATTTGGATTACCCACCCATTCTTAAAACAATCATTGAAGCCAAAGGGGATGAACAGTACTGACAGGTCTAGCCTAGGTCACATGCTTCAATCTTGGAGGACAGGGGTGGGGTCAACTTTGCCCAAAAAATATAGGTTGGAAGTGAAGGAGGGGTGGCACCCCAATATAAAACAAGGGTACTATAGTCATACACACAAAATAGGTTGCTAGGCCCTCAAATATGGAATACCTATTCCACCCATGTAATTGCAAGTGAGGTGAATATTTCAAAAAAGGAACTGCAAGGTGTCAATAGGGGTCTGACTTGGGGTGAGATGTCAGGGACATGTTCCCTAAGGAAGGAACAGACATCAGTCAAGTGAAGACTGTGGGTTTATATTCATGAGAGGGGAAACTGGCATGGGAAGGCCCAGAGGTGATAGAGAACAAAGCCCTTTTGAGGAACTTAAAGATCCACAATATGATTGGACTCAGGGGGCAGGTATAGGGGAGTCCAAGACCAGGGGAGTGACATAGGTTAGGTGGGCAGCCCAGATGGGACAGGAGCCTGTAAGATGGACCTGTTACCTTTAACCCAAGCCATGCTTCACTGCTGAGCTCCATACTTAATGGTTCTCTGGTGGGCTGAGTGTTCAGGCTTGCCACTCAGCATGGTAGCTGCGGGCCCAGTGCTGCATGAGTGTGAGAATCAAATCTGACCAGGTCACTTCCCTACTTTAAACATGAGCAGAGTCTCACATTCAATATGTGAGAAAGCCCTACCCAATCTCTATCTTCCTGTCTCTCCCCACCCTTGGCTTCTCCCTGGCTGCTGGTCCTACATCCCCAATTCAGAGGAGAATCAGGACAGGTGTGGTCGTAAGTTATGGGGCATGTCCTCAGGATCTGTTCCCAGGTGCAGCATCTGGCATCACTGTACTCACTGAGGCTGCCTATCTCCTGGACACCCACTGGGTGAACTGTGACAGCAGATTTCACAGGCCCTGGGGGTCAAGATCAAAAGGGGAGTGAGACATGACCTTCCAAAGAGAGGAAAGGGCATCAGAGCAGGGAGCCACAGGACCAAAAATGATGGTCCTGAGCACTATCTCTGGGCTCTAAAAGCTACTGAATGCTGACCCAGACTCCAGCTTTGAACTCCTGGTAAAATTTCTCATTATTTTTTTGGAGGGAGCAATGGGAAATGCAACTTCTTCAAGGTCACATGTATAGGAAGGTAGAGAAAGCAAGAAAAGAGAGGGTCAGAACTAATTTTTTTTTTTTTTGAGGGCAGTGTCACTGGCCCTCATAAGTGGGACCCGAACCGGCACCGCTGTCTTCCCAGACCAGCGCTTAACCGCGGCGCCACTCGGCCGGCCCAAGAACTAATTTTAATGCCTAGTACTTCTTACCCTTGGTTCTAGGCAGAATTTTCTCTCCACTTCTTCTCTGGTTTCTGATCTCTATCTGACTTATATTTAAGCTGCTCAGTTTACATATGTGTTTGTAATTATAAGTTGCCTCCACTACTTTCTGGAAGTAGACTAATAAATGAAAGAAGAATATTATAAAAGTATAGTTTTTTGTTTTTTTTTTTAATTCCACAGAACGACCATAGGTGTGAAATAATTTGCTATAGATCAACTCTGGGTCTTCCCAGGTTGTAAAACATTTCTTTATCTTCCATTTATGCTGTCTACTTGAAAACAGCCACCACTGGAGGACAGTCAGCTTCCTCTATTTAATTAGTTGCTTATTAACGCACAGCATACAATTTCCTCCTGCCAGACAGACAAGTGTAACTATAGCTGCAAGCACACATCTGTGTTAGGTAACAGACCAGCCAGGCTCACGCCAATCATCTTTTTTATGCAAAGAGACTGAAAAAGTGCATAAAGCCTCACAGGGGTCCCAGTGTCCTCTTCAATGCAGTTTATGTGCAGGAATTGCCTTCTGCATTTTCTCATTTATCAGCTAGAAAATTACACTCCTCCAATCTACTCTTAGAATCTGACCTTAGAAATCAGCCACTCCCATCCCTGGTGGCAGAATCTCTGGCTATAACTCCAGACTCTCCGAGTATATTGCCCTTCAGCCTTGCACAATTTAGTAAATCTCAATTTTATATTTCTTGACATTGCAACTACTAAAAGTCAGTGCAGTGCTTCTTGCTGGCCGGGGCTGCAGCTACCAGAAAGCTGTGGAGAAGCCCTCCCAGTGGAAAGGAAGGCCCATGCAGGGTCCAGATGCTGGCAATGCCAGGAGCCACTCAACTGGGACATCAACACTATTCCTCAGCGCCCATCTGCCCACTTTTCACCAGAGTATCTCCAGCACATTATAAAGATAGCTTGGAGCTCTTTAAAGCAGGGCTTAATCTGTTTGGATGTAGGTGCGACCATTGTTTCTACAAGGCTAAGGGACTAAACAACCCTCCTTCTTCCTTCCCAGAAACTGAAGCTGAGCAAGGATGGGCAGAGAGCATGGCTGTTGGCCTTCCACTTGGCCTCCTTCCCAGGGGCACCTGCTAACTCCTTTCCCAACAGAGAAACTGAGTCCTAGCAAGGAGCCTCACAGCAGCCATCCCCCACACCAAGGGAGGTCAGGTCTGAATCAGCTTTCTTGTTAAGCATCACACCACCTAACATCTCTTTAAAAACAAGCCCTAGATAACTCACCTCCCACACACCAAGCCTCCTCAGGGGTGTTTTGCTAGATAAAAGGCCATCCACTCCTGAGCTATCTCTGCCCTCCTCCCCAGCAAAAGCAGCCAATCCCGCAATTGTTCATGGCTATCCACCAGCAATCGTCTCCTCTACTTCAGAAGATTCATCTGGTAACAGTGAGCTTGTGCGGGGAGCTGAGGAAGGCTGGAAGCAGCCAGGCCAGCTGGGAAAACAGGGCAAGGATAAGGAGGAGCCTGCCAGGCGGAGCAGGCACAGAGGGAGCTCCAGCAGCCTGCTGCTCACATGTGGTACTGATGAGCAGTTGGACACCACCTGGCAGCTTGTTGGATATTCAGGCTGGCAGCCCGACCCCAGGCCGGATGGATCAGAATCTGCATTTTACACACCCCTGAGTGGTGTCAAAGTTTGAGAAGCACTGAATCCTATAGGGCTCCATGACTCATTAGATCAGCGGGGAATCTCCAGGTGGCTTCTAAACCCTTTCCATACAGCTACTGCGAGCAATAAATGCCAGATGTGAAGGTCTTCGTTGTGCAAAGTAAGAAAACATACCTTCTCTTAATTCTGGTAACAACACTGGGAAGTAGGTGCTGCTATCCCATTTTATAGGTGAAGGAACTAGCTTACAGAAGTTAGACTACTTGTCCAAGTTTACAAAGTTAAAGAGCGGGGATTTCACCTGGGGACTGCTCTACTGCTAAACCTGCCAGTGAGGCAGGAATTCTTTGCTTTGGGACTGTGCCTGAAACCAAGCCCCAAACAAAAAACCCATGTACTCTAAATTCAAGCTGGAACTTACTTGAGGAATCTGGGCTGAGGCTCCACAGGAGGGGCCAAGCAGGACTCCCAGCTGCTCCAGTGAAACAGCTGGGCACAAAGTCCCAGCACCCAGGCCCTGTCCAGGCCTGTCCTTCAGCTGCAAGCTCCCTGGGAACAAAACAAAGCCCTTTGGGCCTCAGCCGGCCTGCCAACTCAAAGCTTCTGGGGTGGGTGGGGGACACTTTACCATAGATTTCATGGCTGTTCCTGTCAGCTCACTGTCGCTCCTGTGGGAGCTACCTTTCCTCAGCTTCCCTAAGATACAGCCCCAGCTCTGAGGCCTCTCTCCAGAAATGCAATTTACATTTGCTTTCTCTGGATCCAAGACCATTGGCACTCCTCTGTGCCCAACTGCCCCAGGCAAGGGCTCTAGGCTCTCACAAATTGTAGCACAGACAATTTTGTAAACATTCATATATTGTGTGCTGAGTAACTACGCTGGGTGTTTTTACATGCTGTCTAATTTTGTCCTTAATCTACTGAGATAAGCACTATTATGCCTATTTCACTGCAATGAAAACAGAGGCTGGTAGGTTATAGAGCTAGGATTTAAACCTGGGTCTTAACACCATATCTAGTACTTCTTAACCACACAAGAGCTGCATCCTTCACAGCGTTAGTATAGAAGATTATATTACTTGATAATTATTTCATTGCAAGTGTGTGTGCCTTTTTTACTAGACAGTACTCCACCAGGGGTCTGCATCTTATTCACTCCTGTATCCCAATTCTTACTTAGCACAGTGCCTAGAACATGATATATGCTGACTAGACCATGTTGAGCTGAATTATGCAGCACCTTTACCAAGCAAAATACCATGTGCCAGACCTTGTGCTGGAAACAAAGGACTACACAGATGAAAAGGGAGAAAAAAAAATGTGCATCAGACATTGCAACAGAATTAGGTACTTGTAAGAACAGAGGAACACACCAAGTGTGGTGGAAACATGGGGAAGGAGCACTGGAGTGAGGGAGAAGGGGCAGGGGGTGACCACCACAGTTGATGCAGACCCTGAGTGAGAGTGGACACAGAGAAATTGGCCATAAGAAGGATGTGACATTACAGGAAGTGAAGAGCAGAGGTTTTCAGAGAACCTGGTTTGGCTGGAGTTTTAGAAAAATAGTAAATAGCACTCTGGAAGGAATGGGCCTTCCAAGGTGTCCCCATAAATTGAACTCCTCCCCCCCAAAAAAAACCCTTTCCAAACCAAGTACCCCCCAGTCAACAGAGCATTGGAAAATAGACACGAATGCATCTTTCTGCAAGACAGGAAGGAAAAGACACCAGCTGAGGGTGCTTAGTTTCTTCTCCCAGGTTACCAAATACCCTGCCTCCACCACAGGGGAACAGAGAGGGGGCTGTTTCTTCTATACTATTCCCTCTGGGGAGTCTGAAATTCCCTGCAGTCTATAGACACAGAAGACACTGCGACTAGTGCCCCCCAGCCCAACCCCCTGCAATGTTCAGAGAAGTACTGTGAGGCATAGCGGGGTGCTGAAGGCTGAACAGGTAGCCCTGGCCACACCAGCAGGAGCCTTGTATACTGTGCAGTGGGCTGAGCTTTACTCCCAAAGGTGACAGGGAACCACCTACCAATGGTAAACAGGATGGTGATAGCACCCAAGGCCACTCTGGGAGCTGTGGGGATGAGGAGGGTAGAGAGGAGAACATGAATTGTGAGGGGTTACCCCAGAACTCTGGCCAGAGCAGTGAGTATGGAACAAAAGGCAAGGGAATCAAGAGGTGTTGAGGAGGTGACAGGTAGGGTTGAATGATTAATTGGGTATAATAGACAAAAGGAAAGATGGAGTCAAGTTGCCCTCCAGGGCTCTGACAGGAGAGCTTGCTGGAGCTGGTGTCACTTTGGAGACTGAAAGAACAGTAGGGAGAGTCTTGGCATAGAAAGAAGAGCTCTCTCTGGGACATATTGGGTTTGAGGTCTTGGAAGTAAAGATGCCCAGGAGATGTGGATATCAGGCGAGAATGCCAGCCTGCAGAGAAAGAAAACGCAAGAGTCAGACAACTAGCAGAAGATACATTTCCCAGGTAAAAGGAGCCTGGAGTGAAAAATAGCATGTCAGTGAGTGACCCAGGATGGTCTTTCTCTGCCTTGGCCTCTCTCACTCCTGGGGACTCCAGCCCCTCTCAAACACATCCCAGGAAATTCTGGGGACCCCTCATGTGTGTGGGGTGGAGGGAGGAAGCATATACTAACTTACTTCTTGAACTAGACCTCTGCTGCCAGGATTTCCCCTTTCATTCTCCTGCTCATGGACCACCCAGGACTCAGGGCCATGCCTCGGTCCCAATGCCCACTCCAAGAATTATGACTCAGGCTCTGACCCACTGCAGCCAGTGGCCACCATCAAGGTCATTGATGTCTGTATTAAAAAGGAATAAATGTGCAACAAGCATGTGAAGTATGACCACTATTAAAAGTGGCTTCTCTGGGGGCGGCCAGGTGGCTCAGTTGGTTAGAGCGCATGCTCTTAACAACAAGGTTGCCAGTTCGACTCCCACATGGGATGGTGGGCTGTGCCCCGGGCAAGTAGATTGAAAATGGCAACTGGACTTGGAGCTGAGCTGTGCCTTCCCCAACTAAGACTGAAGGACAACAACTTGACTTGGAGTTGATGGGTCCTGGAAAAAATACATTGTTCCCTGAAAAAACACACTGTTCCCCCAATAAAGTTTAAAACAACAAACAAACAAACAAATGAGAAACACAGTTCCTTTAAAAAAAAAAAAAAGCGACTTCTCTGAAAACCAACAGAACCCAACCATACCCTAGTCCTTTAGCAGGCCAGGCCCTGTCTGGGTCAGGGCTAACTTAATCCAGGTCAGAGCTAACTCACCCAACCCCTTCCCCCCACTACCACCACCAGGAATGTTCCCAGCATCTCCACACCTGGGTGTCCAAGCCCCACTGGCACTGTGGCCCCAGTCCAAACCTGCCTCCCTTCCTACCCCAGGACCAGCATCTTTCCACAATGATTGACATTGGGAATATCAATCTGCTTCAGGAAAAAAAAATTCTGTGATCCAGCAATTCCACTTCTCGGTATTTATCTGAAGGAAACAAAAACACTAATTTGAAAAGTTACCTGTACCTCCATGTTCATTGCAGCATTATTTACAATAGCCAAGATATGGAAGCAACCTTAGTGTTCATCAACAGACAAATGGATAAAGAAGATGTCACACACACACACACACACACACACACACACACACGAGTGCACACTCACTGGAATATCAGTCAGCCATAAAAAGAAGAAAATCTTGGGCCGGCCGAGTGGCGCGGTGCTTGGGTGCTGGCTTGGGAGGCCAGCGGCCCCGGTTTGGGTCCCACATGTGAGGGCCAGTGACACTGCCTTCAAAAAAAAAAAAAGAAGAAGAAAATCTTGCCATTTATGACAAAACAGATGAAACCTGAGGGCATTAAGTTAAGTGAAATAAATCAGAGAAAGATATATACATATGGCCTCACTTATATGTGGAATCTAAAACAAAACAAACAAACAAACAAACAAAAAAAAAAAACCTTAACCCCACCCACCCTGTGCAATAGTAGCCCAAGGAGATAATAATCAGTACCTAGAGTCTGGATCATTCGATCTTAAAAAGCATCATCTGTAGGTCTACCATTAGTAAACTCTGTTGGTGCTATCCTCAAAACCCATGCAGATGCTAACCAATCCTCATCACCTGCATTGTTCCCAGACTGACCCAGCCACCATTATCTCTTGCCTGGATTACTGTAACAGCCTCTCAACTTGTCTTTCTGTTTCTACCCTTCAGCCCGAGTGGCTCAGGGGATAGAGCGCATGCTCTTAACAAGGCTGCCAGTTCGACTGCTGCATAGGATGGTGGCTACTCCCACCCACAACTAACTAAACACAGTACCTTGAGCTGAGCGGCGTGGCTGGACTTGGAGCTGAGCTTGCTGCGCCCTCCACAACTAAGATTAAAGGACAGCAACTTGGCTGTTCCCCTTCCCCAATTCCCCAACACCGTTCTCCCGCAATTCCCCAATAGAATCTTTAAAAGAGAGAGAGAGAGAGAGAGAGAGAGAGAGAGAGAGAGAGAGAGAGAGAGAGAGAAAACTAGAATAAAAAAAAACCCATAAAAATCCTCTTTATATTAAAAAAATAATAATAATAAATAAAATAAAATAAAATCACATTGCCCAGCCTAGCTGGCAGCTTGGAGTGGCCAGGTAACTGCTCTCTGGTACTCCTGGAAGGCTTCTTGTTTCCTTCCCTCTGTGGCTGACTTGGAAGTCTGGTGTGATGACCGTAGCTTGAGTTGCATCTTGGGTCATGAAAAGGAGGGTCCCATCCTAAGAATGGCAGAGCAGTGAACAGGAAGAAAACTGGGTCCCTGAGGACTTTATGAAGCCAACTTAAGCTTGCTCTGGACCATCTACTCTCGAGACGTCTTTAACTTGAAAAATGAAATCTTTTGTGTTTGAGACACCATTGTTTTAGGTTTTCTGTCAGCAGAGAGCTAATCCTAAATGTTGTAGATGGTGTAGGAGGATGGCACAGATCTCAGAGGAGCGTGAACACATATTTGTCTATAAACAGCAACAAGAATGCCAACACTGGCTTCCAGACCCAAGATAAATTAGGACTGTGAGAACTAACCACCTCCACTCACAAGGGCTCCAGGCAGTTGTGTTTCTTAGCTCAAGTGAGAAAGAAGAGGGAGGTTCTGCAAAGAGCTTGTGGCCATGGGGAAGGGTGTTGTCAATGGAAAAGGGCTCTAAATAGCAAAACTAAAAGGCTTGAGAAGGAGCTCGGCAGTGAGTTGGGAGCCATCAGATCAGAGTATTATGTGGCCACCACTAGAGGGGTTTGTATTCAACACAGAGGTCAACAATGAGACCCAAAGGTCTAAGCAGGTTCACATTTTTCAGTAGAGTTTAGCCAATTTCCTGCTGAACTTGTCAAGTTTGAGGAGACTCATTCCTTCCTGCAGCTGCTTCTTGAAGGTAGAGGTAGGCAAGAAGCCAGCCCAGGGTGGGGAGGGGAGGGAGAGAGGTTGCCCCAGCATGCCAGGGAAGGGGTGTGGCCCACCACTGAGCAGGCCTGAGGTGGGGCATTATATTCTCAGGCTCAGTTTTCTCATTTTCTTTTAACTGTGTTTTTAACCTAATTTCCATATTAACTTCAGAGGATTCAACTGTACATCTCTATTTTGAAGGGCAAAATAAACAGTTGAAAATGTGGATTGTGGGCAAGTGTGTGGGTCTTTATGAGGACCATTTCATAGGAAACAGCCTGCCAGGTCTCCAAGGGAAACCAACACAAAACTAGACCAAGAGAGACCTACTCAGGAATGGTGGCAGGACGGGAAAACTGGGGACTGTAATTATAAAGGGGCAACTACAGGGATCAGAGACAGGAGTCTTGTTCTCTCCCTAAGTGAAATGCAGGGCCACCCGTGAGAAAGTGGCAGCATTCCTGGTGACCTGAGTAGAACCTTAAGTAGGTCCACAGTGCAGACCCAAGACAAAGTCCAAAACCTGGTTATAGGAACATAGGATAGGGTTGGGTGGATTAACAACCAGGAATTCGTGCAGGTGACACATACTGTTCAGCTACCTTAAGTCCCCCCCCCCCACACACACACACACACACACCACCCAGCGTGTGACCTGGGCAAAGGGCTTGGGTGGGGTGGGGTTGGATTTGGAGGTGAGATCATGGTTTCCAACTGTGGAAGGTAGTGGGGAGGCTTGCAGAATCCAATGATCAGACAGGCTCAGAAAAATTGTGTGGAAGCCTGCAGCCACAGCCACTGCCCAAAACTCATATTCCTCCTTTCTCTATTAACCCCAAGCAGAGGAATTTCACCATGCTGCCAGCTAGCAAAGTCATAAGCATGGTACCTGCAAGGAATGAACAGCCTCTTTCAGGTAGACCTTGGACTCTAGAGGGTAGTTCTTATTAGAATCACCTAGTATGCTATAAACAAAAACAAAAAGCCTGATGCTGAGGCCACACACCAAATCAATAAAATCAGTATCTCCAGGGGCCAGAACCAGGCACTAGTTGATTGTAAAGTTCTCTAGATGTTGCCAATGTGCAGCCAAGGTTAGAACCTGAAGTTGAACTCTGACTCGGGCCATTTACCAGCTATGTGACTTTGGGTAATTTACGGAAACTGTGCTTCAGTTTTTCCGCCTGTGAAATGCAGATGCTACTAGTGTTAGATAGAAGTTAGAAAATGTAGGAGAAGGAGGGCATGTGGGAGGAGGTCCATAAAAAAAGTTTATAACTAGCTTTGATTAATGTCTCCAGCCACGTATCTGTTTTTACAACAGATGACAAGAGTTGGTCTGGAGCAAGATAAGGATCTGAGTCAACAGGCCTCCACCCATCTTTGGAGGTCATGCCCTCCCATGGAAAAGCATGTACCACTTTCCCCAAAAAATTAATATGTAACTCCCTCACCCCACCCAGCAAACTATAAATCCTGGGCCCTCTCTCTGGCCCTTGAGCTCTGCCGGTGGCCCTCGAACTCTCTTGCCCTTGCTTTCTCCCCCTCCCTCCCTCTCTCCTTCTCTCCCCCACCGTGGCTAGACTTGTTCTTGTCTCTGAGAACCTATCACTGATACCAGAGGCTTAGGCTTCTCTCTGCAACTTTGGCTAGCCTGTTTTCTTCCCCAAGAATGTATCACTAATACTGGGATCCTATGCCTCTCTTTCTCACCTCGGCTACGCCTACTCTCTTCTCTGAAAAAGTATAACTAATAAAACCTGCTTGCATATTAATCAGTTTGCTGACCTTTGATTCTTCACTGTGTCAGAAAGAACCAAGACTCATAACACTAGCACTACCTTATAGGGTTCTTGTGGGTTGATAGTGCTTAGGTAGTGCCTGGTATGTAGCTCTTTACTAAGTGCTAGCTACTATTATTAATGGTAGTCAGCATTCAGTTTGTAAACCCAAACTTGAGAAATTGTTAGCTTCTTTGGCTCTTTGGGGATTTGTCAAATCTAAACAACAGCATGGTTTGTGGGGGTGGGGATGACTTAGGCTTTGAGGTGCTCATTTCTAAACAGGATAGGGTAGGAGGCTGGTCCCACACAAGCTGGTCATTATGTCTTAAAATAAGCAACCATCTTTCCAGGAAATCATCTGCTTTTCAGCATTTAATTATTATTCTTCTTCTTTGGGGGTGGGAGGGCATGGTGGTATATCAGTTTTGAAATACGATTCAGGTACCATATGATTCACGTGCCATACGATTCACCCATTTAAATGTACAATTCAGTGGTTTTTTAATACATTCACATATTCTCATTGTTTTGTTTTCATAAATTATCTTCCAAGGGCTTGTTCAATTCCTGCCATATCTGGCGTTCCTGGTCCAGGCTTGGGAAGAATGCTGTTAGTCCAGCACTGATCCCATTTCATACTTCAACATGCCTGGAATGCATTGTTCCTCAAAATGTGACTATTTGAGCATGATACTGCTCAAAATGTTATTTTCAAGTCCCTATTACAAAAGTCACTGTCAGAAAAACTAAGGCACCAGTAGCCTGAGGCTCAGCAAGCAAAGCTACCCTCCTAGCAACCAAGGGACAGCTTCCAGCATTTTTTTCCCCCCCACGGTTACCACCATAATTGTTGGGACACAGCCAGAAAAGCAGTTTCCAGAGTCTCAGCCTCACATGGAGAGGTTCTGGCTTGGCTGTGTAGCCTGCGCATGCGCAGGACGCTTCCTTATGTAACTAGTTGGCCATTAGCCACTATTGTCCTGTATGCTATGTAACTGCTATTTACGTTAGCAAGTACGCATGTTGCGGGTGTTGCGGATCTTGCAGATCCTACTTCCAGCCGCTAGCAAGACTATGGTGCAGGAAGACCCCTTGTTGGGGTTTTGGCGGATATAACTGTGGTATGAACCCTTTACCTACGGCTCCATTGCCTTTTTTTGTTCTCACCCAATCCAAGAACCTGCCAGGAGTCGAACTCCTGCATTACAATAATCAAATTTAGTATTCCAGTGGCACTAATACAATTGGAGGTACTCATGGTGACGTTGCACAAGATTTCCTGCCTTCTAGCTTCTAAAGAGAAATGTCTACCTGTTTGTGCCTTCCCTCAGTTCCAGCATTTTCTAGGTCTGAAGTACATGGGGAATGGTTAGTACTCCAGAATTCCCAGGTGGAAGCAGTCTGAAGCTGCACCATCTTGGAAGGTGACTAAAGTGAGGACTGTTAGATTTCAGCTACAGGACCCACCACTCAAGATCGAGCCTGTTAACCTAAAAATAAAGGCCAAAGTCAGAAGCCATAAGTGTTTATTTGAGATCCAAATGAATAGCTATTGGGGAAGAAGTGATTCAGGAAGAAACCCAAATAGTGTTCCCATTAGGAGGTGAAGGCAAGGGGTATTTATTAGAAAGGGAAGGGGACCAATTTCATGAATAGAAGGAAGGAATTTCTGTGGGTGTTAATAAACTGAGGAACAAATTTCTATAGTTGCAGATAAACTAACACAGTAATGCTATTTCTAAAGAATGTCTTTAATTTTCAGTCATAAAAAACACTTGTTTGGAACAAATGCTGATTTAGGCTCAGTTGAAAGGTTCTTTTGCCCAGTTTTAACATTCCAAAGGTTTGAGGAGTAATACATGCAAGGCAGCTCTTCTGGGATGGCAGCTCTGACTCCATTTTGAAGTGGCTCCCTTATATTATTATTTTACAAGTCTCAAGTTTTCCCCATCTGTTCCTGGGGCTATCCCCTCATTTTTTTTAACTTAGAAATAACTTCCCTCTTAGCACTGTCTTGGCCCCCAGCATATAGGATTTTAGCTAATTCTTTTTCTTTCTACCATCATCTTAGGTGGTTTTCAGAAGTGCGTGTGTGTTTGTGTAAACACACATGATGAATAAGATTTTATGTTTTGTAATCTCCAAACATGACTCAGGTCTCCACAGCATGAACAATATTTCCAAAGTCCTGGCTGGAGGTGGAGCCATCACAAAGAATTGTGGTATTAAAGGAGAAGGTTTCTGACTAGTCAGATGGCACCAAAAACTCTGCCACAGGAGGTCAAACATGCTTTAAACCAGTGCTTCCCTAGCTTCTCAAAAGAAGTACCTGCATAAAAATGCAAACTCCAGAACCCATCCCTACCTCCACCCCCCAAAGCAGAATCTCCAGGAGAGGTCAGGAAAGATGTATCAATAGTTGTTTTATAAGTGCTCCCAGGTGATTCTTATCAGGGCAAGTTTTTAAATAATACAACACCTCCTCTCTAGAGATTTGAGTTTAGTGGGAATGCAGGGGGTTCCCACTCACACTAAAATATCAGTTTTTAAACACTACCCAGGTGAGTCTGATATGCAGTTTTGTTTTGTTTTTTCTTTAGCTGAGCCATCCTGCCACCTGTTGGCAGCTCAAAGGCAGCTCAGCTTGGGCTGGGCATCGATCTGCTATTGCTCAGAGCTCAGCTCACACTCTTGAGTGAGCTCTTAACCAACTGAGCCACTCAATGGTCTTTTGAGAATCATTGCTGACCTCCATTCATACTCGTACTTGATCCTGTTTTCACCAATTAGATCATTAGCTCCTAAATGGCCATGCTTCACTTGACTTTGTAATGATGATTTCAATCGTGTTTTTTTTTCTCTTCTAGATATAACTCTATTGAACTCTGTGCTCTGCATCATCCGAGGCACTTTGCATACATGCCCTCATTTAGTTCTCTAAACGACGCTGGGAGGTTGGTTCAGTTGATAGCCCCACTTTACAGATGAGAAAACTGAAACAGAGGTTAAATAGCTTGCTTAAAGCCACCCAACAAATAAGTAGCAAATCCAGTCTCACCAATTCTGGGCTAGCCACCGAGACTACACCCCTGTGCTCAGCCTGCCCAAACTGGCCCACAGGTCAGGGTTGTTCTGAGCCAAGGAGTCTTCAATCCCATGACCGTTTCCCAAGGAGAGAATGGGGTTTTGCCCCAAAGCACACATTCCTGCTTTGTGCCAGTCCAGCATAGTGGGCTATGTTGGAAGTACTTTTAGGTCAATAATTCCCGGTTGATGTTGCATCAGAATCATCTATGGAGGTTGTTAAAAATACAGATACTTAAGTCCTGTCCTCAGAGATTCTAACTCAGTGTGTCTGAAGTGCAACTGGGAATTTGCATTTTTATAAGTATAATCAGTGATTCTGATGCAAGTAATTGCTGAAAAAAAAAGAAAAAAGGGGAAGAGGAAAGAAGTAAGAAGGAAGGAAGGAAAGAAGAGAAGAAGGGAGGAAGGCAGGAAGAAAGAGAGAGAGGGAGGGAGGGAGGGAGGGAAGGAGAGAGGGAGGGAGGAAAAAGTGCCCTGAATGAGCAATCAGCCCTTGACAGAATAAGGTCTCCCGCCCATGGAGGGTAGGAGAGGTTGCATCCTTAGTAATTTCTTGTTCCTTTCTCCATACCTGGGTAATTTCTATTCCTCCTTCAAGCCCCAGCTCCCATGGTACATTTCCTCTGTGCTGTCTTTTTCTGTGCCTCCAAAAAGAGTTAAAGAGATCCCCTCAGGAATTTCATAGCCCTTAAGTCCAGGCACTGGTACATTTTCTTTACCAGTTTGGCTCAAGGGGTGGTTTTCACTGCTTAGTGCTTTGGGAGTGACATATTCACCTTGCAGGGGTGAAGCCACAACGCCATGGCTGCTACCTGCCAAGCTGCAGCTGGATGGCCAGAGAGCTGGAGGAGGCTAAGCTGTTGAGCAGCTGTTCAAAGGCTAACTAAAGCTGTTAATGCTACAGAGGTGACACTCCTGCACCCCTACACCCACACCCAAGCCAAGACTCCCAGCCCGTTGAGCACAATAGCCTTGCTAATCCCTCTTTTGAACTGCCTCACACAGTGATAGGTATGTGGTAGGCACTAATCAAGGATGCCAGTAGGTCTCCTGGAGCTTGTCATCTCCAGTTTCAGGGTAGCAGCTATCTGGAAATTCTGTGGATGGGGTGAGAGGTGCTGTCAGGTTCCTTGGGATAGAACACTAAGTGATTACCGATGTCTGCATTGGGCCCAGAAGGCACTTACCTGCCACTTGTTTGCCAGTTACATTCATTTCCTGGTGGTGCCAAAACAAATTACCACAAAGTTGGTGGCTTACAATACAAATTTATTCTCTCACAGCTCTGGAGGCCAGGAGTTGGTAATTAGTATCACTGCATCAAAGTCAAGGTGTCCACAAGATCGAGCTCCCTCCAAAGGCTTCCTTACCTCTTCCAGCCTCTGGTTGCCCCAGGCATTCCTTGACTTGTGGCAGCATAAGTTCAGTCTCTGCCACTGTCTTCACATGGCCATCTTCCATGTCAGATCTCCTTCTACTTTCTTTTATAAGGACACCTGTATCTATTCTTTATGAGGGGCACCTGTCCCTCGCTAACCCCCACTGCACACTTGACCCAGCTCTTTGAAATACTCTGTGTGAAGGTGAGAGTGCAGTTCAGTAATAAACTGTGTTGCACCTGAAAAAAAAAATAACAAAATAAACTGGATTTAGGGATCCAGTTTTTAGGGATTTAAGACCCACACTAAATCCAAGATGATCGCATCTCGAGTTTCTTAATTACATCTGTGAAGACCCATTTTCCAAATAAGGTCACATTCACAGGTGTAAGGGGTTAGGATATGGACATATTTTGGGGAGAACACAATTCAACCCAGTACACCGACCTTGTACTAAATAAATATCAGTGATTACATACTCCCTCCCTGCTTTCCCCCCCCCCACCTTCCACACCCCTGTGCAAACCTTTCAGCATGTAATGCTGGTGAACCTCTCCGCCTACCAGGGATAGGCCTGTTCTGGTGTCAGGTTTGGTTCACTGCAGGTCTCCCCTCCAGCAGCTAGAACAGCAGGGGATGCAGAAGACTGAGGGAATCAGAAAGCCTTCCACTCCCACAAGGATAATAACATGGGTGCCAGTCCTTCTCTGACTATTACCAGATCATTGTGCTTAGTCTCCCCCAGTGTATACCAGATGTAGAACCCACGGTATGAACCTGGCTGGGTCAAGGCCATGGTCAGCTTGCCCTTGCCCCACTGACTCATGCAGCTCCCTGTGAACATCTCGTTCTACCCCAATGTAAGCATCTCTGGCTCAAAGGTCACCCACATCATAAAAGGTAGTTGTGGTGAACACCAGGCTGCAAAAGACCTGTTCCAAATATCACACACACACACACACACACACACACACTCTCTCTCTCTCTCTCTCTCACACACACACACACACACACACACACACACACACACACCTGTCATGCAGTCTGACCTTGAGCTGCTCATTTCACTTCTCTGAACCTCACTGTCAAATCAGACTGATAATACCTACAGACTTAAGTCCTTTCTCTAACCATGGTAGGTATCAATGAACAAACCTTTTCTTACAAGTTACGCAGAGAATTGAATGAGTAACTGTGAAGGTTCCAGGCCCATGATAGGCATTCCATAGCGTTGTTTTGTTTGCTTGTTTTGTTTTTTTATTGAGTAAAATTGTCTCACAACACAGTAAATGCATCACTCAATGTTCAACAAGTATGAGCACATTCCTATCTTTAACCAGCACCTGCACATTGGTAACTCCTAAACCTCTACCTTTCTCCCGCATGTCTGACTACCTGACCCATATCTCAAAGCTTCCATGGTCAAACTCTGCATCTCCCACTGCTCATCTGCTGGTCCTGTTATCTTCATCTGCCTGAGTAACACAACCCAATCCAAACACCTAACAGGCATCTTTTCTTTACCCTCAAAACAGTCTCCAAGTGCTATTGGTTCTTCCTTAATATTCCTTGACTCTATCTCCACCTCTTTATGTTCACCTCGTCTCCACACATTTCTTTTTAATTAAAGTTTATTGGGATGACACTTATTAGTAAAATTACACAGGTTTCAGGTATACAATTCTGTAATACATCATCTATATATCACATTGTGTGTTCACTACCAAGAGTCAGTTCTCCTTCTATCACCATACAGTTGATCCGTTTTACCCTCATCTACCAGTCTTCACACATTTAAAGCCACATCATTTTTCACTTGATATATTGCAACAGCTTCCCTTCTTAGTCTCTTCCTTGCCCAGTTTATGTTGACAAGGCTGATGTTTCTAAGACACCGATCTAATGCGTCCCAGACTGCACAGATCAACCTCCTCAGCATGGCTGCCGGGCCCATGTGACCAGCTCCTGCTACCTCTCCCAGTTACCTCTCATACTCACATCCTCCCCTAAACCAGCGCCCTTCAGGCTACTTATAGTCCCTCGGCCACCTCCACATTACCCTCACCTGTTTCTCCATGTTTTTGCATTGCCTTTGCTAAGAACATTCTTCTACCCACTCTTCACATCATTGACCCTCAGTCAACCTTCAAAGCTCAGCTCCTTCAAAAGGTTTTCTTCGACATTCCCTCTCCAGTCTCCCATAGCACCTTGTCCCATGTCTTTTACAAAACTTACAAATTATATCATAAATGACTATTACTTATTTCTCCACTGCACATGTCACACACCACATGCTATGGTCACCCTGTCCCGGATTATGAGCTCCTTCTTTCTATAGTTCCAGCACCTGGCACAGTATTTGTCAATAGTCAGTGTCTTAAAAATTTGTTGAAGTGTTGAATGCCAAGGACAGAACAGCATGATATTAAGAGATATATCTGGTGGATTCTTTTTTTTTTAATGATTTGTTTGTTTATTTGCTTGTTTTCAGCATTCCACATCAGAAGAAGAGATTTCTAGGGCAGTGGGTCAGCTCAAGTGGTTAGAGCACAAGTTCCTAACACCAAGGTTGCCGGTTCGATTCCCACATGGGCCAAGGAACTGCACCCTCCACAACAAGACTGAAGACAATTACTTGACTTGGAGCTGATGGGTCCTGGAAAAATACCCTCCACAACTAGATTGAAACAACTGCTTGACTTGGAGCTGATGGGTTCCGGAAACGCACACTGTTCCTCAATAAAATTTCTTAAAAAGAAAAAAGAAGATGAGATTTCTATGAGTGAAAAAAATGCCTTTGTTTAGTAAATCACACAAAAATCCAGCAGAAATCATGAAGGACAACATAGTCATTTTAGAAAAGCAGGACAAAAAGACAGACAAGGTATGAGCTAAAACAATAACATTAAAATATGTGTATTCCAAGGCCACAAACCAATGTAAAAGTTAATGAAGAAACCCAATTATGGTCTGCGATATGCACATAGGGTCTTTATAAATACATTTAAATATTCTTTTAGCTTTTTTCCCAGCTTTATTGAGATATAATTGACATATAAATGGTTGATTCTTATACGAGGAAAATACCATATTATACAATGAACAAAACAGTGAGCAACACTCTTAAGGTTTTATTGGAACATACCAAAGTGTTCTTCATGGGGCCATTTCTTCCAAGGGCTTAATATAAAACCCAACACATTGACGGTCTTTTGCTATGATATTGGGCTAATGTAGTCTTTTATAGAACTTTCTGGCAATTTGAATAAATACAAGAATTACTGTTGCAACTAGCACACCCTTGGGAAGCCAAGATTTTGATATGATCTAGATTGTTATCAGTTCAAGATTAAATTTCCTGAGTAGGTCCTACAGTGCACACATCCTATATGGTTGATTAAAGAATATTCAAGTTTTTGGATAGCAGGTAAAAAGTGTCACGTTTTGTGGGAAGGTTGAGCAGCCTGTTAAAGAGATGAGGCCTGCCCATCTCCACCCAGGGATGGGTCAAAACCTATTCTACATAAACCTTCTCTCCGGTTATGCTGTATATTTACTTTCTTCAAATCTATCATTCACCTTCTAACATCTCTGCCATTTTCTCCACTTGGAATGCCTGCCCCCTCTAATTTCTACCCAACAACACTTTACCCATATGCCAAGGCCAAGTAATTGTGAAAAAGATTATAATCCCCCTATTATTCTTGTCTTCCACATTAAACTTTTGGCTGGACACTTGGCTACTTGCCTACAGACTACATTTCCCGGCCTCCTTTGTAACTAGATATGGCCAAAGACCAAGTTCTGGCCAACAGACTATGTGAGCCATTTCTGGGTATGCACCTTAAAGCATCTGTTGTATGTTCCGCCACCCTCTCTTCTCATTTCCACAAGCTGGAACACCAATGTGGCAATGACCAAACTTTAGCCGTACAGATGAAGACAATACCCAACAAGACTGGAACAAAGCAACAGGATAAAGCAGAACCGGGTCCCTGAATGACCGTGTGGAACTTTGCAGACTGCCACCTACATCTGCACTATTACAGGAGACAGAAGTAAAATTATATCTTAAGAGTGACCTTATATGAATCACTATGTTTGGGGCTCTCTGCACTATAAATTTTTAATTATCTGCCATCCCCTCTGTGAAAGCTTCCCTGAGAGCTCTGTCTGAAATCCTGTCATGACTTTGGTGGCAGTGCTCATACAGCATGCATGTGCCAGTCCAGCGACCTCTGTACATGTTATATTATTACTAATTAACTAAAAGACTCTTGAGTCAAAGGCCACACTGATTTCTTCTGTGATGTCCCCCAGAGCGATCAGCACAGTGTCCTGTATATGGAAGTCATGTTTGTTGAAGAAGTGAGTGAATACACAATGCTGCCCACTCAAAGGCTGTTTTTAGAAGGGAAACTAAGATAGCAGCAACAAAAGTCAACAGGCAACACATTTAATCAGAAACCAGAAAGAATGCACCTGACAAATAAGAGGACTGGTATGCTGAACTGGGAATAGTAATTCTTCAAAAATAAATGTATGTGGTAGCAAAGCCTGAAGAGACCTCCCTGAAAAACACAGATGGTCACTGAAGCCCTGAAGCAGCCTTTCCTTCCTCCCAGTGACCCCAAATCCCTCAGAAGAAATGGCCACATGCTCTCAGGACCTGGACAATTGCTTCTGCAGATGGGATCACCTTCCCCTGGGGACTGATCCATAGAACCAGGCCTATAAATACAGTTTCTTAGAGGGAGAGAGGCACCACAACAGTGTTCTCCCAGGCCATGGAAGTATAGGAAGTGGGGAGCATTCCCCAGACCATCAGGAAAATGCTCAATCATAAGATATGAGATCTGAATCCAGACTACTGGGTTTCAATCTCAGCTTGCTGTTTACCAGCTCTGCAACCTTGGACAAGTAACTTAACCTCTCTGCATCTCCATTTCCTCACATGTAAAACAAAGGTGATAATAATACCTACTCATGAGGTTGTTATAGGATTAGGTTTATACATTAAAGCACCTAGGACACTACCTGGCATACAGCTCATGAGTTGCTGTCATCAGCATCATTGTTATCCTCATTGGCATCACTTTTAGAGGTCACTCACACCACAGAACCATTGTGCAATAGGTAGAGCAAATAAAATACCCATTTTCCAGATTAAAAATACTGAGGCTCCAAGGGATTGTCAAAGGAGACCAGAGTAGAGGCAGGAGGCAGACGCCGCCTCCTGTATCCCAGCTCTACATCATGTGCTAATGGGGAAGCTTTTCAGCCTTCACCTGTGTGCCTTTCTCTGGCTCTCCAAGGGTTCCTGGGCTTCACAGGGGAGCAGTCCTGGGGAGCTAAAAGCTGAGGGGAGGCTATAATCATCTCCTCCTGTTTGAGTGGCTTATCAGAAGTCAAGGTGAGGAGGCCGACTACTCCGGGCATTCCTACTTGCTGCCCATGCCCCAGCAGGCTGCTGATCCCACCTGGGCCCCAAGGAGCTGAGACTTTTCTGCCAGGTTTGGTCCAGGACAAAGGGATGGGGATGGGGGGATACTAGGAAGATGTTTGTGTGTTTGTTTGCAGATCAAAATAGATGAAGATATGTGGGGGGACCAGAAAGGCACAGATGACATTGTGAGCAAGTATTTATAAAAGAAAGCCTGAATGAGGAAGTATAAATGAGAAAATAGAAAAAGGAGGCTTGGGCAATGTCAGAGCACAGGTGCTTCCTGTGACATCTTGGCCCTTTAGCTGAAGTGATCCAAATAAAACCAGGTTCCCTCTCTCATGAGAACCTGAAAACCACATGAAAACCAAGGTCCAGAAACCCTCAAACCCAAGGTCAGGGTCACCCAGCATGCCCACCAGTGATGGAGAAGCCCAAAGGCCGCTCTGTCCTCCTTGGACATCCACTGCTTCCCTCAGGCCAAGCAAGCACAAAAGTGACTGCAAACCATAGCTCCAGTTGAGTGCCATCTCTGTCCCTGGAGAGGGACTGCTATAAGTGCCCACAACCACAGCTCTCTGAGCTGCTATTTCCAGCCCCAAACTCCATTCCTTGGCTGCAGGCCTCCCAGGGTTCCTGGAGCTTGGCAGCTTCACACTTTACCCTGTGAACGTCCTTCCAGGTCGAAGGATTCCAGGCTGGGTTTTTACCATCCTTGACTTGGCTCCTGGATAAACTCATCCATGGGACTAGCACCCTCCTCACATTTGCTTTCAGGTGGAAGAAATTTCACATTCCACTCCCTTCCTGTCCAAGTGCCTGACCTCTTAGCCAAGCCAGCAGGCTGGGAATTCCTGCACCCCAATACCTTCAGCCTACAAGCCAGCCTTGAGGAGACTCGCTGCAAACTCTACAATGTGAATCCACCCATACCCCATCCCAAGTCTTACTATATCTGTATTGCTAGCAGGTCTACCACACAGCAGGTGCATAATAAGGATTACTGGATGGATGGCTTTCAACTAACTTCTGATTCCTGGGAATCTGTAGCCCATTTGGTTAAAATCTTTCAGTCCAACATCAGTGCAGCTCATTCTCTCCCTCCATTTCTGTTGTGGGCACAGCGGCCCATAGGAACCCCTTCTTCTACCAGATGGGAGAGATCAGAGGACTGCAAACTCTGAGCCTCCTGAGCGATCCCCCAAATCTGGTGTATCAGGATGCACTTCCCTCCAGAAGCGCTAAAAGAGAAGAATCCATTCTTGCCTCTTTCAACATCTGGTGGCAGCCATCATTCTTTGGCTTGTGGCTGCATCATTTCAATCTCGCCTCTGTGGTTACATTGCCTTCTCTTTTGTGTGGATTATACCTCCTTCTACCTTCGTCTTATAAGATACATGTGATTGCATTTAGCACCCACCTGGATAATCAAGGATGATCTTGCCATTTGAGATTCTTAACCACATCTGGATTAAATTTAACTTAATCACTTAATGGATTGTGGCAAAGTCCTTTTTTGCCATATAAGATGACATTCACAGATTCCAGGAATTAAGACACAGATATATTGGGGAAGATGGCATTATTTAGTCTAATGCACCTGGCCATGCAAAAATTCTGAATGCAGGTGGATATAAATCCTCCCTTGCCCTAAATCCATACCCATAGCCACCTCAGAGAATCTGTTGCAGTTGGATGAATGGAGAAAAGAGATGGTGACATAAAGGAAAGAGCACTGGGCTGAGAGTTCTGGCCTTGAGTGTCACTTTGCCTCCTGCTAAATCTGTTACTTCAACAGGTTGCTTAGTTTAGCCAAACGTTTATTGAATGCCTTCTGTGTGCCAGACACTGTACTAGGCATGAGACTGTTCTTTTGTCTGAGAAATGGAAAAAACAATGCAATCAATATGGTTGATGTATGGGGCAGTGCCTGGAATTGTGCCTGATTCACAGTAAACTTATAATAAATTCTGGCTATTACTATTATTAGATAGTAGGTATTCAGTAGGTGGGATTTGTTTTTAACACTAGGCCATGTAGGTATGGAAAAACCAGGACAAAACAGGATCATGAAAGCCAATGGAAAAGAGAATTACTCCATATCTTATTTGGTTTTCACAACCATCTTGTGAGTTGGGTGATATTCTACGAAGGAAAAAGTAAAGCTCAGAAAGTTAAGATCCATCAGATAGAGTTGACACTCAACACATATATCCATATGTGCCCCCCAAATTTCCCAGCTCTCCTGAAATGAGGTGGGCCCCTGTGACCAGTTCTATCCAATGGACTGTGAGAGAAACTGATAAGTCTCATTATCAGGGGAAAAACCTCAGCTCCCCTTTACCTGCCATGGTGATTATGGAGTTCTCACACTAAGATGGCATAACCACAATATGGAAACAACCCGTATCCCTGAGTTATCATTAGAAGAGAGCGGTCTGATCCACAGAGGACTTCATACAAGTGAAAAAAAACAAAATAAAAATGCAAAATGTGTGTGCTGAGCCCCTGTGATCTGGGGTTTTCTTGTAAACACAGCATAGCTTGTCCTTACAACTCTAGGTCTTGTAAACAAGTGTTTTTCCATCATCCTGTCTCAACTAAGCTTCTTAAAGTTGTCTACCTTTACTGGCTTTACTTCTTCACCTCCCATTCACCTTTCAGTCTCTTCAGACAGCTTTCTAGCCTGTCCCTCTACTGAATTTGACTTATGACAACCATATTGCAAAATCCAATCAACAGTGTTAGATTTTTTTTCATAACTGAATTTATGAGGCGTGTGGCTCTGTTGAAATATTTTCCTCCTTTGTTTACTCTAATTGAAAGTAACAGAAAACCTGATCCAAACTGGCTAAAACAAAAATTTCATTCATTATATCACATTTTTTAAAGGCCCAGTGGAAGAATGGATTCCAGGGATGGTTGCTACAGGATCACCAATGTCATCAGAGACCCAAGTTCTTCCCATTTCTCCTCTCTGCCAGCTCTGATGTGCTGGCCTGATCCCCAGGCTATTTTTCATTATGGTCACAAGAAAGTTGCAACTGTTTCAGGTATCATATGCAGATTCGATGAAGTACAGAGGTGAAATACAAGGTATGATTAAACAACACGGCAACTGTTTAAATTTTTAAAAAATGTTATTACAATAAAAGATACATTGCCATTAATCTCCCTCAAAATACTCCCCTTTGCTTTAAACATACTTATCCCATCATTCTTGCCACTTTCTGAAGCAGTTCTGAAAGTCCTCTTTCGTGAGTGTCTAGTTGTACTGTCGTGGCTGCCTCGATATCCTGAATCAGTTCAAAACATTTACTTTTCATGGTCATTTTGACTTTGGGGAAGAGCCGGAAGTCACATGGTGCCAGATCCGGTGAGTAAGAGGGATCAGAACACACTGTAATGTTTTTATTTGACAGAAATTGCAGCACCAGAAGTGATGTGTGACAGGGAGTCTTTCCATTGTGATCACAAAATATGGTGAATGCTGCTGTGAGTGCCATTCAACAGAAAGGCAGGGATCTTTACTATAGAAAGTGGTGTGATGAACCTTAGTAACAGTGTGTGACAAGTTTCAACTTGTTAGGTGCAGTCAGTCCAGTGTGAGAGAAGGTGTGTTTTAAAGTGTGCCATAAATCATTCTCCATCATAACAATGCTCCATGTCACACATTGCTTCTGGTATACAGCAATTTCTGTCAAATAAAAACATTACGGTGTGTTCTCATCCACCTTATTCACCGGATCTGGCACCATGGGACTTCTGGCTCTTCCCCAAAGTCAAAATGATTCAGGACATCGAGGCAGCCATGACACTGCAACTAAAGACACTCATGAAAGAGGACTTCCAGAACTGCTTCAGAAAGTGGCAAGAATGATGGGATAAGTGTGTTCAGAGTGAGGGGGATTGTTAGGGAAATTAATGGCAATGTGTCTTTTACTGTAACAATTTTTTTTTATTTAAATATTCACCATATTTTTTTACCACACCTTGTAGAATCCTTGACTCTTTTCTTAAAAATGGAAAGCTTTTTTCATAAGTCCTTTAGAACTCTTCCTCTCATGTTTCGTTGGTAAGAATGGGTCACGTATCTGTTCCTAAGACAATCATTTAAAGGGGAATGGGATTACCACTACTTGCTTCCACTATCACAATCCATTCTCTTGAACAGGAAGATCCACATGCTTATGTCAAGGAGGACAGAGGGACAGATGTTGGGTAGGCAATCCAGAGCCCTGCAGGAATTTCCATGACCTCTTCCTGGTTCTCCTTCTACTTTGACACTCTTTGTTGGTGCCCTCTCCTGGGTCCTTTTCCTCTGAAGGTACTCTGAATTTTTATTTCCCTAAGGGTTTTATGCCCAGATTTCTGGCCCTACTCCATACCCTCTCCCCAGCAGTCTCATGTATCCCTATGATTTTAATTTCCATATATATGCCTGGGAGTCCAAAGCTACATTTCTTGCCCTGAACTCTCTCTTGAGCTCTATACCCAAATATAAAACTGCTACATGAAGTCCTAAGGGATTCTCAAACTCAACGTGTCTAAAACAGAATTGATGTAGACCTTCCCTCCCAACTTTCTCAAAGTTGTTTTCTTCTTGGCTCTGTGGTTCAGGTAAGTGGAATCACCTTACACTCTCCACTACACCTTCTACCATATCAAATTGGCCATCAAACCCTGGGACTCCAGCCTGGAAACTCAAAAGCATCCATCTTCCCCATCCTCACAGCTACTGCCTGGGTTCAGGCCTCATCATTTCTCTCCTGCCACAACACCTTAGCCTTCAAATTGGCCTCCTTGCTCTAGTCTGCGAGTACTTAACCCATCTGACATAGCCACCAGAGCAGTCACATTATATCTGTCCACATTCCCCAGATTCTGAACACACCTGCTGGGCTGGACTGCACTTTCATCTCACCCCATTCTCTCCTTACTGTGCATCCCAACAACATTGGACGTTCCATCTGATATCACCTCACCTTTGCACATGCTGTTCCCACTGCTGGGAATGCCCAGCAAATTTCTGTTGTTTCTTTAAATACTTGCTTAGTCATCACCTCCTCCAGAAATCCTTCCCTGATTGCTTCCTGATAAAGTTAACCAGTGCCTTCTCTGTGCAACAGCTCCCTTCAATGACCTAATAAACATTTACTGAGAATTTACTACATGCCAAGCACTGGGGTACAACAAGGAACACAATAGATATAGACCCTGCCCTACAGGAGAAAGAGAAAAAGGAAACAAAACTATGAGACATCAAGAAGAATTGAAATAAAGAAGGAACGGCCTCAGGGAAGATGTTCAGGGGAACCTGAAGGATAAGTAGGAGTTCAAAGGGGAGAGGGGCATTCAGGCAGAGGGAATCATGCATTAAGTCCTTGAGGTAAAAAGGAATATGACACATCAAAAATATCAAGATGTCGGGCCAGCCGACTGGCGCATTGGTTAAGAGCTGGTTTTGAGATGCCAGCGGCCCCGGTTCGGATCCCACATATGAGGGCCAGTGACACTGCCCTCCACAGCTAACAGAGGCTCCACCTGGAGCTGGGCTGTGTGAGTCCCGGGGACGGTGATAGTGTAGGCTGCAGCCCCTGCTGCAGTGGGCTGCCATAGGCTACAGTGAGTGGCCGGCAGCCAGCGTGAGCTGCTAATAGCCGCGGTGAGCGACCATCCAGAGGCCGGCGACTGATCTGCCTCATCCGGGAAGAGCGCAATGACGATACCAACATGGGCAGGTGGGGCGATGTCCTCGGCAACTAGACTGAAGAACAAAAAGACAGCAACTTGTCTATTCCCCTGCCCCAATTCCCCAGCGCTGTTCCCCTCCCCAATTCCCCAATAAAATCTTTTTTTAAAAAAATCAAGATGTCAGGCTGGCCAAGTGGCTCAGTGGGTTAAGAGCTCCCTCAAGAGTGCGAGCTGATCTCTGATCAACAGCGGTTCGATGCCAGCCTGAGCTGAGTTGCCGTTGAGCTGCCAACAGGTGGCAGGATGGCTCAGCTAAAAAAAAAAAAAATAATAAAAAAATAAATAAATAAATACATAAATAAATAAATAAATAAAAGATGTCAAGTCTAAACCTTGTACAGGTTTCTCTTACTGGACAACCCTCTGTCCCGCCCTCCCCCCCCCCACACACACACACACAGATACACACACACACCAGGTTCACCTGCTGGTCTTTCCCACCAGGAAAAGCCCCTAGAGGATGGGCTCCACATTCAACTCACCTCCACCTCTTACTACTGCAGGATGCAGCATCCAGGAGGAGCTCAGGGGATTTCAGGTGAATGGGAGAAGCCAATGGATCTGACAAAGGTGTCACGTGTAAGCTGGGAGCGTCTCTGTCCAGGCAAGCTTATCCCCAGGAAAGGGGTTGTACCTACTCTCATGTCTGTGCCCAGACTTGCCATCAGGGACCTGACCCCATGCACAGCAGGAGTGGTGCTGTCATCATTGCCCTTCGAGAACAGTGCTATGTCTGTGTCTCCTAAAATTCTTATATGGATACCTAATCCCTAATGTGATGGCATTTGGAGGTGGGGCCATTGGGAGGTGTTTAGGTTTAGAAGTCATGAGGCTGGAGCCCTCATGAACAGGATTAGTAGCATTATAGAAAGAGACTGGAGAGATACTCTTTCTCTTCACCATGTAAGGACACAGAGAGGAAGCCCTCCGCAAGCCAGGATGAAAGCTCTCACCAGAACCTGAGCAGGCTGGCACCCTGATCTCAACTCCAGCCTCCAGAACTGTGAGAAATAAATTTCTGTTGTTTAAGCCACCTGGTCTGTGGTGTTTTGTTATAGTAGCCAATTCCTGCCATATCCCTTCAGGTTCTTCTCCCCAGCAAAAGAATGTGCAGATCCAGCTGGCAAAGGTGCAACAGAAAGAGAGCATACAGGCAGCCTTCCAACTATGCCCCTTCCTCAGTGCCATTGCCTGCCCCTCCCCACTTCAGTGTGCCCAGAGAGACTGGTCCCCCATCTCAAAAAATGCAAGGCCAGGACCATCCTTCACTAGTCCTGGAACAAACGAAACAGTGGCTACAAATTCAGACAGACACAGAGCCATGTGCCACTAAATTAACTGGCTCACCACTTGCTCTTTAAAAAAAGCCACAGAGACAGAAAAAACCTAGGCTTTGAGATCCAGGTGGGGTTCTTGAGCCAATTCTATTACCACAGAGGCCCAGAGTGGTACCCCTGGAAAGATCCTTGTTGATTAGTCCATTTCATCCTGTCCATTTTAGACCAGCAAAGAGAGGCCCAGAGATGCTTTCCTGTCTGTGCAGACTCAATGATCCAGGAAAGAAATACACCTGAGGTCATCTGATTCTCCATTAACTCATAGTGACCACAGCAGATGAATCAGATAAAACAAAGCTATGCAAAAATGGATGGAGACTTTGACCAGGGTTCTTCAGAAGCAAGGCTCCCAGGCACCCAGAGAAAGCAGCCCATCCAGATGGAGACAGACAAGATCTGCAGGAAGGAACCTGAATCTGTGCCCACCCTACCCCTCAATCCAGTTTGGGCTGGCTGGGTGGTAACAGGGACATGAACAGAGAGATTCTGGAATTACATTCTGCTTTATTCCCACCTTTACCTGAGGACTCACTCTGGGAGGTCAAGAACAGTCAGGTTAGGGCAATTTTAGAGAAAGTTTGGAGAATGGTGAATAAAAGATCTCAATTATGAAGGTCCCTAGAATAGGCTGAAAAATTACTCAGAATCATTGGGGACAGGGGCATCCAGCAAGAGGGTGATGTGGGGTAGGGGTGAGCATACATAAACCTGCTCAATTCAGGCACCAGCCCCTTTCCATTTTCTTACAGCCTTTCTTTTTCATGATCTGTCTGGTGAGATGACAGCAGCTACATCTGCAGGGAGCACAAGCAGCAAACCTCACCACACTTGCTGCAGGCTTAGCGGGACTGTGTGGGAGGAGTCCTCCTTATCTGACCTTTCTTATCTAGTATCTGACCTTTCCAAAGTATTTATTATCCCTTATCTGCTTCCCTCACTTACCAACTGGCAGAGCTGAGTAGCAGGTTGCTACCAAGGGGAAGAGTGACTAATCTATACCAATGGGAACAGATGGGCTCCCAGAGACACCCAATGAGCCCTTCTGAGGGTAGACCCCAGGAAGGGTTTTCTCCTCCTGCTTTTCTGGACATGTGCCTCTGCAGCCAGGAACCTCCTTTGGGGAAGGTGACTACAGGTCTGCTGAAAGCTTGAATTTTGAGGGCAAAAGGAGATAGCTATTCCTGGTTCTTATGATTTCCATAGTAATATAGACTCCCAAATATGGGCATGATGGCTCTCCTCATGAACCAGAGTCCTCTCTTGACCCTCTCCCCTAAATCAGCAGTGTTTAGGAGCATGTGTCTCAGGGAGGGACTGCCCAAACCTTCTTCATGTTTATAATCCCCTGAACACTTATAGGCTGGACAATGGCTCCCAAAATATTTCTATGTCCTAATCCTAGAACATGTGAATGCTACCTTACATAGAAAAAAGGAGGTGGGGAGGAGGATTTTTGTGGGGTTGATTGAGGATCTCCAGATGGGGAGGTTATCCTGAATTTCCCAGTGGGCTCCAAATGCAATCACATGTATCCTTATAAGAGGGAGGCAGATAGAGATTTGACACACACAGAAGAGGAGATGTGACTACAGAGGCAGAGGTTGGAGTGATGCAACCATAAACCAAAAATGTCACAGCTACCAGAGACTGGAAGAAACAGGAACAGATTTTCTCCTAGAGCCTCCAAGGGAGTGTGCCCCTGCTGACACCTTGATTTCAACCCAGTGACACTGACTTTGCACTTCTGGCAAA
Source organism: Aselliscus stoliczkanus (assembly GCA_033961575.1). NCBI lineage: Eukaryota > Metazoa > Chordata > Mammalia > Chiroptera > Hipposideridae > Aselliscus > Aselliscus stoliczkanus. The sequence continues at coordinate 36,835,751 of CM066731.1, forward strand.
CAACAAATTTCTGTTGTTTTAAGCCATCCAGTTTCTGGTAATTTGTTACAGGAGCCACAGGAAATTAATAGTGAGTGACGTTGTTGCTGGAGGCTCAGAGGGATGTCCAAGAGAGGACCCAACCCTGAGCATCAGTGACCAGGTTCTTGTCTCAACACAAGAAAGAATTCAAGAGCAAGGCAGATGCAGGAAAACACAGAATGTTTATTAAAATGAAAGTACATACCAGAAAGGAAAGTGCAGGTGAACTCAGAGAACAAGTTGTGCCAAGGTAGTCACAATCAGGGGTATTTATCCCTCCCAGGTGGGAATTCGTGATGTCCCATTGACATGGTTCATTCATCTCCTTCTGCTGGGCAGGACACTCTGTTTCTCACTTTTTCTTCCTTATTTGGTTCCTGTAGAACTGTCATGGTATCAGATCCATGATGGGAGTCATAGTAACTGCAATGCAAATGATGTTATAATTAGCTAAAGATCAGGTTCCAGTCATAAGGATCAGCCCTGGTACTGAGCAGTGAGTACTGGATACAGTCACTTGTTACTTGTGTAGCAAGTGAGGCACCTTATGTTGTATCCTGGAGGGGGTTGTCAATTTCCTAAGCTACCTGTCCTGTCTCAACCTCATAGGATGAATTCCTATTATTCATTCAACAAACATCTACCAGGTGCCTACTATATTCCAGACACTGCTGTTGATGCTGACAATCAGCCATGAACAAGATGGGGCAAGCCTTATCCCGTGGAGCTACAGTCCAGCTGAGTGTAAAGGGCCCAAGGGTATGTAGATGATCATACCCTTGTTCCTAATAATTACGACAGTATCGCAGATGATGAGGAGAGAATGGTTGTTTTAAATTATCCTTTTTAAAAGTAGCTTTAAATATCAACAGGCATATAAAAAAAAGTGCAACCTCACTGGTCATTAGGGAAATGCAAATAAAAACCACAATGAGATACCACCTCACTCCAGTCAGAATGGCTATCATCAATAAATCAACAAACAACAAGTGCTGGCGGGACTGTGGGGAAAAGGGGACCCTGCTGCACTGTTGGTGGGACTGCAGATTGGTGCAGCCACTATGGAAGTCAGTATGGAGGTATCTCAAAGAACTGGAAATAGAGCTACCGTTTGACCCAGCAATTCCACTCCTAGGTATTTATCCTGAAAAAACCAAGACACTTATTCAAAAAAAGTTATGCACCCCTATGTTCACAGCAGCACAATTTACAATAGCTAAGACTTGGAAACAACCAAAATGCCCATCGGTAGATGACTGGATTAAGAAACTGTGGTATATTTATACAATGGAGTATTACTCCGCTATAAAGAAGAATGAAATCGTACCATTTGCAATGATATGGATGGACCTAGAGACTATTATGTTAAGTGAAATAAGTCAGTCAGAGAAAGACAAATACCATATGATCTCACTCATATGTGGAATCTGAAAAACTGTATGAATGAGCAAAGTAAACAGAAACTGTCTCATAGATATAGAGGAAAAATCAGGGTGGCTAATTGGGAGGGGGATGGGGATGAGGGAGAAGGGGAAGGGATTAGACAGCAAAAATAGGCAACTACAATATTGCCACTGGGATAGGAAAAACAGTTTGGGGAATATAATTAATAATGTTGTAAATATTTTGTGGGATGTCAGATGGTCATAGGTCTTGTTAGGAAGACCATTTCATGGATGGAGTAGAGGTTTGATCGCTGCACTGTATACCTGAAGCCGAGGTTGCATACCAACTGTAATTGAATATATATAGATAGTCACGGGATGTGGATTATACTGTGGAAGAGAGTCAGAGGAAGAGTAATAGATATATATGATATGGGGGGGGAGTGGGGTGGCGAATTGGGGGTGGGGGGTTGTCACTTTGAGGGGTAAAATGTATAACTATTGCACTGTGTTGTACATCTGAAACTAATTAAAAATAAATAAATAAATAAATAAATAAGTAGCTTTAAATAAACCAACACAGACCTTCATAAAATAGTAGCAACTTCTGCACAAATTACATGCATATGCAAGTATGCCTGTGAGCACAAATGTGTTCTTCAGGAAAAACACAAAGCTCTCTAGATCCCCAGAAAGGCTTCGGTCCGTCCCTGTGGGAACAGTGTGGTCCGAGGAGACTGGTAGAAGGCCCTGCTCACTGCACTTACTCCTGCAGAGAGGGCCAGGCTGCAACCATTGGCAGGCCCACAGAAACAGCTTAGCCCTGGGAAGACACTGTAGAAAGTGTCCTGAGAGAATCGCTTTTCCATGTTAACACAGAGACTGATTGCATGTAATTTACACCCAACTTCAAGGTAAGGTCATGCATGGCTTGACTCACTTTAGATGAGTCAAAACACGTTGGGCCTTGGTGACTCCATACCTTGGCTTTCCCATGTGTAATTTGGTCACATGGGGCAGGCAGTGACCTCATGTAATCACCTCATGTGGCATACTTCAGAATGGGCCATTTCCAAAGCTGGTTAAGCTCCTGGCACCACCCTGGCATTACCAGATACTGATTCTGCAAAATTCTGCTGAATGGCCACAGGACTCACTCTGTCTGAACAACCCAGGAGGAGGAATGGGGCAACGTTGGTGAGGGAGGAGGGGAAGAGGTCAGGACAGTCCACATTCTGCCCAAACTCCCATACCTCCTGTGTCTCAGAGGTTTAACAATATCTTCCCTTTCCACTTCTTTTGAGGATTAAATCAGACAACACTTTCAAAAGTGTTAAGCGTAAAGCCAAGATCAAGTGGTGTTTTTAATTATTGGCATTATTCAGTTATCTCTAGTAACAATAAATTCAATGTTATCTTTGCAGGGTACAAAAAAAAATTTTTTCTAAATTGTGTTTCAGCTATCTCTCTGTGTGTTAGCTGATTCCCACCTCTGTATCTCTCCAGCCCCACCCCACCTCTAAGCTTGAAGCTCCATGGCAGTGTCCAGAGTGGAGCCCTGTGAAGTCAAGATTATCCCATGACGTCATTGCCTATCCCATGTGACCAATTACATGTGGGAAAGACAGGGTATGGAATCTCCAAGGTCCAATGTGTTTTGACTCATCTAAAGCAAACCTAGTCATGACCTTACCCTGAAGGTGTACATTACACGTAGTCAGTCTCTGTGTTAACATGGAAAGCCTTACCCAAAGAGAGGTATGGTCCTTTCCCTTGGCTCCTACAAGGTATCCTTAAGCTCTTGGAATGTCCTGCCTGATAAGAGTTTATCTGGGGAGCTGGCCGAGTGGCTCAGTTGGTTAAGAGTTGGCTTACAGCACGAGCTCTGAGGAACAGGGCCGCCAGTTCGATTCCCATATGGGCCAATGAATGCTGCGCCCTAGCTGAGCTGTCACTGAGCTGCCAACAGGTGGCAGGATGGCTCAACTGGTGTAACAAGATTGCCTGTTCAATGATGGGCTATGCCCACATGTAACTGAAGACTGAAATCAGCATCTTGAGCTGAGCTGCCACCCGAATGGCTCAGAGGATAGAGCATGTGCTCTTAACAATAACCTTGCTGGTTAGACTCCCACATGGGACGGTGGCTACACCCACCCACAACTAAGATTGAACACAGCACCTTTAGCTTGGAGGCCATGAACTGCCGTCGGGAAGCCAGATGGTGACTGGCACCCTCCACAACTAAGACTGAAGAACAACAACTTGGCTGGTCCCCTCCCTCAATTCCCCAATTTAAAAAATCTTTAAAAAAAAAAAAAAGAGTTTATATGGGGACCCTGGTAGTCTGCTATGGCTACTTGACTGAGCCCTAGTAAAAACTGTGGACACCAAAGCTCAGGTGAGCTTTCCTGACTGTCAAGACTTCACGTGTATTGTCACAGAGCATTGCCAGGAAAAGTTGGTGCTGTTCAGGGCACCACTGGGAAAGGACAGCCAGATGCTTCACTCTTGGAACTTTCTGCTCCATGTCTCTCCCTTAGCTGATTCCTTTCACTGTAATAAACTGTAACCATAGTAACTTTCAGTAAATGTTGTAAGTCCTTCTAGTAGTTTATCATAACCGAGGATGGTCTTGGGGGCCCCGAAACTTGCAATGGGCATTGGAAATGAGGGTGATCTTGGGGACTGCCTCGCACTCTGTAAGTTCTTAACCTTTTTTGTGCCATGGACTTCTCTGGCAGTCTGGTGAAACCTATGGAGCTTTTCTCAGGATAATGGTCTTAAATGTATAAAATGAAATATAAAGTATTCAAAGAACACCAGTTACGTTGAAGTGTAAGTACCAAGATATGTGCTTCTTTAACACATTAAATAACAAGTTCTAACAGCAGATTTATTGTAATATCTCGTTTTGAAGTAGTGTCAAGAGTAGCTAATATTTTAAGATATCTGCAACAACTATGTAGAAATGTGGTCTAGGGGTGGTGTCAAGTCACAGGTATTGTTACTACTAGAGAATTTTGTTGCCTACATTCATAATTAGAGGAGATTCTAAATATCAGTTAGAGGTTCATGAAAATAAAAGGTCTAATTTTTTTCCCATTCAAGACCCCGTAAATTCTATCCACAGACCATCAAGGGGTCCGTGGGCCCCAGATTAAGAAGACTGGATAATGGCTTGGACAATGATCTCATGCTTTGCAGCTCTTGAAGTAGAACTGCTGTTGTCAGTATTATAAATAATAATTGCTAATACTAATACTGAGCACTTGCTCTGTGCTAGGCATAATGAATGTGGTAGTATCATACAAATTTGAACCATTATCTTTATATATATCACTTAATGAAGATAAGTTTTCTGGTTGCATTAAGAAAATAACAGCTACATCTTTTGGTATGCTTTATATGGACCAGGTTCATGCCAAGTGCTTTCAACGCATTCTTCATTTAGGCCTCATGTAAATGTTGATTAGGTGAGCCTGTTCTTCCCATTTTACAGACAAGGAGAGTTTAAACAACTTACTCAAATTATAATGCTACTAATTCATAGAATAAGGACTTCAAAACCAGATCTTTGATTCATGAGCATAGCTCACCAAAAAATGGCAGAATGGCACTCTGCAAAGAAAGATAGCCACAGAGGTGCCACTGCATGACTTGACCACAGTGGTTCTGTGTTGAGGTAGAAAGACTGACCACTGAATGGAAATGGAGATAATTAAGCATAAAGTCCTGCCTGGATTAACAAGTCAATGATTGCTGAGGTCATGAGGAATTTCCTGTGTTAATCATTAGTGTTCAGATTCTAGAAGCACAGGTGTCACAGAAGACTAACCTGCTCCATGATGAGCTTCCTGTTTCTCTAAGAACGTCCTGGCTTACACACAGAGGAACCTGCAGGCTCCGCACTGAGCTAGCAGCATCCTTAATACCAGCCCAGGTGGGCTCTGCTTTCTCCCAAAGAAAAATTTTCAGAAGGTTCCTACTTGGAATGGACTCTAGATTCTAAAGTGGTTATTGGCAGGAAAACACATCCAAGGGCACAGATGCCTTGCAGAGGCAGGGAAGGAGGGGAAGACTGGGACAGAAGTAGAAAAAAAAAACCCTAAAAGCAAAACAAGCCACATGACAGGAAACTACATGGCACCCATGCCTTTTTAGTGAAAATAAAAGATCTATTTTTTTTTTCCCATCCAGGGTCACAAAACCCCCTGAATTCTATCCACTGACCATCAAGGGGTCCATGGGTCCCAGATTTAAAAGGCTGGTTTCCTCCTTATTTCCTCACTGACTGCAGACCCTGCTAATGGAACACTTACAATTCCCCCTTGCTGAGGATGCAGCCTCAGAATCCTTCTCAACACTGCTTGCTGTTCATGCAGCTACAACCAATTGGTTGAACTTGACAGACAGGTTGGAACCTATTTTCCTTCAGATCCAGATATACCAAAAGGAAAAGATAAATGTTATACTCTTGAAATAAGGACAAGAAACAAGAATAGCTCACACTTATTGAGTGTTTATCTTGTACCAGTTCTGTTCTAAGCATTTTACATGTATTAACTCACACTTTCCTCCCACAACAATCCTATGAGGTTAACACTATTATTAGCCCCATTTGCCCGTTACCCAGTGAGTAAGGAGTAAAGTCAGGATTTGAATCTAGGCATTCTGGGTCCAAAACTGGCATAATTAAATGACTACTACCCTATGTTGATCCTGTTCATGTGCTGGGGGTGTTTTCAGATGATGATCATAGCAAAAGACAAAGATGAAAACAGTTTTGTGTGCCAGACGCCAGTAAAGGTGACTTATAACATACTAAGAGACTATTATCTGAAGGCCTTAGTTGCTTTGGTCAGTGAGTACACCTGGCTCTGGTTCTGCTACTCGATGAGGCCAGTTTCCCCATTTTCCACCTCCCCACAGAAGCTCATCTGCAGGCCCAGGCTGTGCACCCCTGGGACAGGTAGCAGAGTCCAGCAGGAAGCATGCTGAAGGTTGCTGGCTGATGCTGGGCCTTCCTCTTCACCTTGTGCCCTCCATGGCCTATATATTCCCTGACACGTCTGCTGGCCTAACTGCAAATACTGGGCATCATCTAAATTGGCCCAGCTAGACCTGGGAAGTTCCTGGAGTTTGGGCATCCTGTTAACATCAGAAGTTGAGGAGTTAATATCATGCAGAGGAGGCCAGCTCCACCCCTGCCCTAGGTCCAGTTGATGACAAGTTAAATTTTTTAGGAAATAAGCCAGAATCTAAGCACATGACTCAGCCACTATATCACATCTCTTTTTACAGATGGAGCTAAAGGGAGCTTTAGGATGGAGAGACAACCCCAACCTCTGCCACGAAAAAGACCCATACCTTCCCTTGGAGGTAGCTACTGAAGGATAAGTGTGTCATCTGAACAAGGTTACCACCAACTCCCCCTCAAGGCTCCACGTTCAGTAACTGCTGACAGGCAAAAGAGGGTGGGTGGCCATGGCAGAACCCAGCGAGGTGCTGTTCGCTTTACCACCATTTCCACTCAGCCCCACAAGGCTCCCTCCTCCTCATCTGTGGGTGCAGAGATGGAAATGGAGACTTTCTCAGGGGCACTAGACCAGCAGCTTTCAATATTAGTAGTGTCAGTTCTAGTTATAGCGCAGAGTGACCCAGGGCCCACTGGGTTCCCACACCCAAACCCTGATGGGGAGTCAGGTGGAAGAATCTGGGCAGACGGGAGGTCTCAGGCTGACTCAGCCAGTCCAAATCATGTGAGTGTCAACCCTCATTTGAAATTAACTCAGCCTCCTCTCATCTATGCATGAAAAAGGCAAATTTTCAAAAACCCTGTTTAAAGCTCTCCAAACACTTTCAATAAATTTTATAGAGCACTTTGCAGTATAATATTTCATTCACTCTCATATGAAGTCTGAGAGGCACGAAGGGCAGATCACTATGTCCCTGTAGTAGGTGAGGAAACAGGCTCTGGAAAACAGGGTGAAAAGCCACCATCATCACACAGCAAGGAAAATGGTAGAAAAAAATCCAAACCCAGATCTGAGTGCAGAGTCCCAATTCGTCCCACACTATCAAGCCAATGCCCTGCTGTGCTGGTACTTCATTGCAGCCCACTCATCCTTCAGAGGTTCCTGGAATACCACGAAGTAGAGGCAGAATTAGAAATGGATCTTTGGGTCCTCACAGTCTCCCACAGCCCTCTACTCTGGCACTTGCATGCCCTTCCCCTACTCTCCATCTCCTACCCCACCCCCACCTTCCTGGCAATTACTGTTAGAGCAAATAGATTAGGCCATTAGACACTCACCAACATTTGCAGCATTCACCTACCATTGGCATGAAGGGAGCAGCAAAAATGAGAGGGTTAGATGGTCCTATCTATGCTAGAATTATAAATGTATAATTCTCTGTACTTTTCTCCAGCTTTTTGTAGAGAAAGCATTTCACAAATACATCAGGCTCAGAAACCATTCACATCTGCTTAGGTCAAGAAAACTCAGGTGGAGAAAAATGTTCTAAGCAGTTCACTGCAGCCAGCACAATTGTTATCTGGAATTCTGGCAAGACCTCTACTTTGGGAAATTTTCACAGGACCTGTCCAGAAAATTCCAAGCATATAACTCTGCACTTCACCATATTTTCCTTTTTGATGGTAGAATTTAGCACTGGTTCACCAAAACTGCTCAGGTAGTCTTAAGAGATGGCCAGGCCCCAAAAGGTCATCAAGTTCACACGTGGACATCCTTATTCCCGAGGTACTCTCTGGAATTCCTGCTCCTTACCTCACTCTCTTCCCTCACTGTGGGACATGGTCATCCTTCCTGGCCCAGGGGGAAAAAAGCAATCTAGTAAAATTATGGCATGGTAGAGTCACTCTTCCCAGAAATTATGGGTGCAATTAAAGAAGGGAGAGCAGTGATTGGGTAAAGAGATTATAACCGGTTTATTGACTGGGCTGGTGTAACTTGGCATCTCCTTGACTTTTCCTCCCACCCCGCCTTTCAAACATTTGTTCTTGGTTCTCTCTTCCCCACCCGGGACAATATATTAGGAAGATTCCCAACATTTTGGTCACTTTCAGATATTAAACAATGATCCTTATTTTTAGATATTTAAAATGCCAGACCAGGGCCGGCCGAGTGGAGCATTGGTTAAGAGCTGGCTTGGGAAGCTGGCTCTGAGCAGGAGGGCCCCAGTTGGTATCCCACATATGAGGGCCAGTGACACTGCCCTCTACAGCTAAGATGGTGAACAACAGCTCCACCTGGACCTGGGCTGCTGTGAGTCCTGGGGGAAGGCATAGCTGCAGCCCCTGCTGCAGTGGGCTGCCAGAGGCTACAGTGAGCGGCTGGCAGCCAGTGTGAGCTGCCAAGAGCCACCGTGAGCGGCCATCCGGAGGCCGGTGACCTATCTGCCTCACCCGGGAAGAGCACAATGATAATACCAACATGGGCCAGTGAAGCAACGTCCTCCACAACTACTGAAGAACAAAAGGACAGCAACTTGTCTGTTCCCCTTCCTCGATTCCCCAATGCTGTTCCCCTCCCCCAATTCCCCAATAAAAAAAAAATCTAAAAATAAATAAATAAAATAAAATAAAATGCCAGAACAATCTAAGTGAAAATTTGACTTTCTCAGCCAATTCAAGGTTTATTCCCTCTCCTTCATCTTCCAACCCCCAACAACTACCCCCACACCTGACCCAAAAACAGAAACCCACCCGGTTGGGAGTGGGGGAGGTCACCATCTCTTCTTCTGAATATTTCAACTCCTTCTTCCACAGCTACCACCTGCTTAGGGCTCTCCAGGTTTGGGGCAGGGAGGTAAAAGAAGAAGCAACAGGGCAAAAGTGTCCTTTTAATAATTAATGAGTTTTCTACTTCTCTCTGGCCATAATTAGCAAATAAAAAAGCAGTATGCCCCATTAAATATGAATGTCAGATAAACAATGAATAATTTTTTTGGTATAAGAATTTGTGTGCCATATTTGGGAATCCTGCATTTTATCTGACAACACTACTCTGGCTACCCAATGTCTCCTCTGAGTCATGGAAGGTGTATTGGTTTCCTATTGCTTCTGTAACAAATCACCACAAACTTAGAGGCTTGAAACACCACACTTTTATTTTCTTAGAGTTTTGGAGGTAAGAAATCTAAAATGGGTTGGCAGGGCTGCATTCTTTCTGGAGGCTCTAGAGCTGAACCCCTTCCTTTGACTTTTTCCCACCTGCATTCCTTGGGATATGGCCCCTTCCTCCATCTTCAAAGACAGCAATGTAGCATCTTCTCTCTGATTCTGCTGTCCTTACATCTTCTCTCTTACAAGAAAACTTGTGATTACATTGGGCTCACCTGGATAATTCAGGATAATCTCCCATCTCAAGATTCTTAATACAATCACATCTGCAAAGTCCCTTTTGTCATTAACGTAACATATTCACAGGTTCCACGGTGCAGGACATGGACATCTTTGGGAGATGTAATTTGGCAATTGTCTATAGGCAGGCTCTTTTCCTATCCTTTAAGGAGGCCTTTAGTGGGTTTTTTAAAGACTGCTCTAATGGGGATCCCCAGAGCTGCCAATTCTCTGATCCAGGCAACATGGATGATACCCTCTCCATTCAACTTTCTATAAAAATTCCTCAGCTCCTTCTTGAAGGTTACAGCCTTCAGAGGTGCTGTCTGCTGGAGTCTCCTCTCCTGAGCAGGCAGACATTCTTGAGTGGAGTGCTTTCAATGAGCAAGCCTGACTACCTTCCAAGGTGTTGGGGTCAACTTGGACTCCAAGGAAACATTCCAGCCCTGACCCCAACAAATTTTGGAAGTATAACCATCCCCAAGAAGCAGTTTAATGGACCCACATAGAATGACCTGCACATTTTTTCCCATTAAAGACATCAATTCTGAGCCATCTTTACCCTTTTCTTAGATCTAGGTTGCAAGTGGGTGCTGGACCAAGGCCAGGAGTTGCAGGACCAGTTTGGATACTTTTTAGCAAGTTCTTCATGAATGGCCTTGCGATTCTCTTTAAAATGTTTGTGTGTTGATGGAGGTTGGGATGGAGCAGGTGAGGGAGTGGAGCAAGAGATCACCAACTGTTTTAAGCTTTGGGTTTCCACCAATATACTCAAACAACTTGCAAAGTCTAGCCTATTCTCCCAGAGAAAGAAAAAAACTGATACACGAAATGACTGGCAGTAAAGTAGGGGTGTCACCTATCCGAGAGGTACTCATGTTTTAACAGACCAGGGCAATGATTGACTCAAACGTTTGCATTGCTAATGAAAAAAATGCCCCACATCAATGGTGAACCTTCACAGGAAGCCTGTCATACGCCCAGCACTGCCTACCTGACCCTGCATCAGCCTTGTCCAGGGGAAGCCAGGCCTGAAAATATGTCTGAGCTGGCACAAAAAGCCTGTTATGGCCAATTGGAAGGCAGGCATCTTGAGTGGTACTGGCTGGCCCACAAGCTTGGTTTGAATGCCCACCCTGCAGGTTGATAGCAACCAGCTGTATTTGGAAGAGTACTGAGGCTGCTCCGGATATGGTGAGAAAGTGTAACAATCAACATGTGGCATCTGCCATGGACATGGGGGTCAGAGTGGTGGTTTGGAGCCTTCTCTGAGACAGTGGGCAAGTGACTGCAGAATCACTCATGGTTGTGAATCCTGACTCCCCCAGAATTCAGCTATGTGACATTGGGTTGTTGCTTAACCTCTGGGCACCCATTTCTATAGACAGATGAAACCTATCTATGATAGAGGGTTCTTAGGAAGATTCATGGAGTGATGTTTGCAGAGCATCTGGGACCTTGCTGCACCTACTAAATGTTATTTCTCTTCTTTACACCTCTATGATACCCTCATGTCAGCATTTTGGGGTACATTTCTTTGTGTCTATATATTGGTGGGCACACACAGGGAGGAGTATGACCAGTAAGTCTCCAAGTTACACAGCTATAAACCCATGAGAGCCTAGTAATAGAGGCACCATTAAATTAATCAGCAGCCCATCCTGATAAATTAAATCTTCAAGCTTGGTATGCTTCTCCCTCCCTAATTAATCCTGGGTGTGAAAAAATTCTTCTGGCATCACCTTTTTAGTGTGCCTACTAGTTGATGTTCTGTAAGGACAGGTTTTCAGTTTACAAAGACCAGGTGGTTTTACTGTGATCTTTACCATGGGGTAATCTCACCCCCTCCACATTACACACACACATACACACACACACACACACACACACACACACACACCCCTTACTGGGGGTTACAGAGAAGGGTACGGGTGCAAAAACCAGCTACCCACCCCCTTGGGTATCTGTACAAAGCAAGGTGTCATGGAAACTTTCCAGCTTACTCAAGAGAAGCCATTTCAACACAACTTCACAGTGTCCTTTTCTTTCTCTTATTAGTACAAGGTGCTAAACTAAGCACTTTAGTTGCATCTTTCATTATATCTCATAACAAGCCCCTGAGGTTGGCATTTTATTATGCCTAATTTGCAGAGAGGCAACTGGGGGACAAAGACTGCTTATCTGAGGTTACAGTGTTTGCACTACAGCTCCTCTATCTATGACACACAGCCTCGGTTCTCCCCTCAGGTGAGAGCAGCTCAGCTAACCACCTGCAAGACACCTGACCCAATACAGGTGGATAAAAATCTTCCAGCTTGGTATGCTTCTCCCTCCCTAAGATGACAGACAGCTTTGCCTCAGCTCAACCGAAACCGCCCCCCAAAAAAGGAGGAAAGTCCACTGCACTGATCTGTTCATGTCCCACTGTCCCCTGATTCTGGCACTGTGGTGGGGACCCAACCACAGGGTGAGGAGTTCTTTTGGCTTCAGCAGATCAGTAGGGCCCTGGAAGTGTTGGGTGGACAGCATGAGGCTTGGGTGCTGCCATCTGTCTCAGGGGACAGAGCAGACACAGCAAGCAGGATGCATCTGAAGGTGGCACAGGACCATCTGTCTTCTTCTTTTATAGTTGTGAAGGGCCCAGAAAGGAATCTCTACCGTGGGGAAGGCAAGAGGGCTCATGCCTTCAGAGGAGCCAGAATAATATGTGCTGACTCAGAGGCAGGTGTGAGCACAGCTCAGGAGTGGGTGGAGGAGTAGTGTATTGGAATACCCTTCCTACTCACCTTATCTGGCCCCCGATTACTTCTTTCTTTACCCAAAGATAAAGGAGATATTGAAAGGAAGACACTTTGATGATATTCAGGACATCAGGGTTATCCAAGGACAATTCTGATTGCCATTCCAGAAAAAGAGTTCCAAGATTGCTTTTAAGGGTGGACTAGGCACTGGCATTGGTGCATAGCTTCCCAAGGGGACAACTTCGAAGGTGACCACAGTGATATTTAGCAATGAGGTATGTAGAACTTTTTCTAGGATGAGTTTGTGAACTTAATTGTTTGACCTCGCAGGCCTGGTACATGACGTCACTTAATGAATAGTGACTATCAGTAATAGAAGTAAAATTATTCTTTTTGGTGGTGATGGGGATTCAAAGTAATGGATATAAAAATGATCACAATGCCTGGCACGTATTAACTATTGTTACTGTTGTCATTGTGTTGTTATTGTTGGAATAGTTGTTATTCATGTAGCATACAGGGATAACACCTATGATCCTAACCACTTAGGTGCAGAGGCATTAATTATGGACTGTGGTGGAAGATGCTGTGGGCCCTCCTGCCCTCCTGCATAGTGTTGCCCACAGGAGCTCTGGTGGACCGTGTCCATGTTCCTAGGCTTGGCTGTAAAATCAGAGGCTCCCTCCTCAGACCTGCCTTCTCTGATCATAATGACATGGGATCCACCACAGCTGGGGCCAGCCACAGCCCCTCCTTTCCTAGCAAGCTCCCATCAATTAAGAGCAGGTGGGGAAAGCTGCCCTTCGCTGAGAGGTCAGGGGCTGAACGTAAGGCCCCACCTACTTTTTCTAAACTGTGGTATATTAAGCAAATCAGGTTACCTCCCAAATTATCCTTTTCTCATCTGTACTGTGAAGACAATATAATTTAATAATTGCTCCCTCCCAGTACTCTATGAGGATCGAATGAGAGAATGACATCTGGTACACAGTAGACCCCCAACTAGGGTTACCTGATAAAAATACAGGAGACCCAGTTAAATCTGAATTTCAGATAAACAGCAATATATGTTCTTAAACAGTATATAGGGACCTACTTATACTGTACTTTTATTTACTAAATCTGGCATTCTTGCCCCTAACAAATGCCAATTCCCTTCTTTTCTTAACACCTGTAAGCATGAATGTGTAACCCTGACCACCTCCCAAGTCATTGTAACCATCTCATTAATTCCCATGAACTCTTTCAACCAATGCTTGTTGGGCTAGCAGAGAAGGTGCGCAAAGGCAGAGGAATATAGATTAACCAAGGCTTCTGGTCAGGCTTGTATTGTGAAATGCCTGGAAAAAGTTCAAATGCCGTTCAAACAGGAGCTTTTGGTGTTATGGTGGTCCTTCAGGTCCGGCCTCCTTTTGGACTAGAAACTCCAGAAGAACGGCATTTGAACTCTTTCAAGAGCTTCCTATGGTATCCATCACCTCCCTCTGGTTCTCTAAGAAGGCTGACAGTGGAGGAAGAGCAGGGTCATGTGTAGGGCAGGGGAAAAGCCAGGATTAGCATCTCCTTGTTCACAAAGCCTTTTCAGCACTTCTATATAAACTTGGTTAACTGTCCAGTTGGTACAAATTCATAATGAATAATCCCTCTGATATCAAAAAAGATTAGCAACATCGCTGCAACAAGTTCGTGAATTTAATTGTCAGTCCTCCTCTACAGGTAGTTTATGTTCTTATCTCATTTAACACAAAAACAACCCTATCAGGTGAGTACCATTATCCACATTTCAGATTAGAATCAGAGAAGTTAAGAAGCCAGCCCAAGATCACACAGCTCTCAGAATTCAAACCCAGATCTGCCTTATTTTGAAGCCCATGTGCTTTTTTCCACTGCTCTACACAGCCCTTCCATGTGCGGGGGTGGGGGGGGGAGGAGAGTGGGACGAGGGAGTTAGAACAAGACAATGCCAGTTCCAACCAGCTCTTCCATGCTCTCAACCCAGATTTAAAAAAAAATCTGTGTCAAAGCAGCCTCACTTCCCCTCAGAGCTAATCTGTCCTGGAATAAAAACTTCAAGACAAAATCTGGGCCCATAACGCCTCTGGTCCATAAATTCTCATGGTGCGGGGGCACTATGATCACCATGATTTCTGGCCACTTCCTTACAGAACCCAGCCTTAGAGAGTGCCTATCATGGTACTTACCTTTCGACTGAGGTCACTTTCTAGCTGTCTACCCTTTGGCCTGATTCAATTAATGAGCAAAACACCAAGAGATCCACCAGTTTTCTAAAAATGAGAAACAAATGTGTCAGTCTTCCCAAGTTAATTTATGGCTTCATTAATTCCATTCAAAATTCTAATGGGACTTTTTTAGTGAAGCCTCAAAAATTTGGAAAAATAAACACTTCAGAGAAGGGCCAGCCGAGTGTCTCAGTTGGTTAAGAGCTCGCTCAAGAGTGTGAGCTGAGCTCTGAGCTTCAGCAGTTCAGTGCCCAGCCCGAGCTGAGCTGCCGCTGAGCTACCAACAAGTAGCAGGATGGCTCAGCTAAAAAAAAAAGAAATAAAAAAAATAAAATAAAAAAATAAACAGGCCAGAGATGACCAAGAAATTTAAGGGGGAAAAAATAGTAGTAATTGGGACTGGTGCTTCTTTTCTTTTCTTTTGGTTTTATTTATATTAGCATTTATTTGATGCTGAATTTACCCTTGGCCCATAAGTTCTTGTCTCTTCTGGGAGAGCTGTTTTCCTGTGCAGCCTCCTCTCTGGTTTAGGAGCAATCTGCTCTTTTTCAGTGAAGATCATCTCAATGTGGCAGGGGGAGCTCATGTATGGGTTAATCTGCCCGTGCACTCTGTAAATTCTGTGCTGCATCTTGGGAGCTTTGTTCACCTGGATGTGTTCAATGACCAGAGAGTATATATCTTAACTTCAGCATTATTCTCTGCATTTTTAAGCATGTGCAGCAAAAATTCAGCATTCTTTTGGGGTCACTGACTCTGAGTCCAGCCACATTGTTTGACCTGGGCACACCTACCGACTCCTTTGTATCGACAGAATGGCACACATTGCTTCTGTAAAGTGACATCCTTCAGATACTCGGTGGCTTTTCAAATATACCCTTGATTGCCTGGGCAGTTACACAGGTGTTCTTAAAGTGAACAGGAAGATTTGAACCTCTTAATTTGCATGATTTTGGTGGATTTTCTGGGTGACGTGAATAATGAACTATTTTTAGAGGTCACCTCAGGCCACTTAAGGGAAGAGCTAGCTGGTGCTTCTTCATTTAACACTTATTATTAATTTGAAATGGCAAGTATATGCAAGTTATAGGCAAACACATTAACAGAGCAGAATTAAGAATCCAGAAATGTACCTCTTACAAAAAACTTGACATATGATAAAGGATGCACCTCAAATAAAAGGTGAAGGGATCAGTTACTTAAAAAAACATTGTGGGCCAGCCAAGTGGTGCGGTGGTTAAGCGCTGGCTTGGGAAGCCAGCGGCCCTGGTTCGGATCCCACATATGAGGGCCAGTGACACTGCCCTCAAAAAAAAAAAAAATCCTTTAAAAAAAAAAAACATTGTGAGGAGCTACACAATAGAGAAAATGTAGTCTTTTAGCAAATGGTGTTGGAACAACTGGACATCCACATGCAAAAAAAACAAAATGAACCTGGACATAGACCTTACACTCTTCACTAGAAATGGATTATAGGCCTAAGTGTAAAATGCAAAACTATAAAATTCTTAGAAGATAACATAGGAGAAAATCTAGGTGACCTTGAGTATGGAGATGACTTTTTGGATACAACAGCAAAGGCATAATTCATGAAAAATATAACTGATAAGCTGGACTTCACTAAAATTAAAAACTGCACTGGAGGGCCGGCCGAGCCGCGCAGTGGTTAAGCGCTGGCTTGGGAAGCCTAGCGGCCCCGGTTCAGTGCCACATATGAGGGCCAGGGACACTGCCCTCAAAAAAAAACTGCACTGGGAAAAATGCTGTCAAGAGAATGAAAAGACAAGCCAGAGGGTGGAAGGAAATATTTGTAAACGATAGATCTGATAAAGGATTTGTATCCAAAATATACAAACAAATCTTAAAAGTCAACAGTAACAAAATGAGCAACTCAATTTAAAAATGGACTAAAGACCTGACCAGACAACCCATTGAAGATATACAGATGGCAAATAAGCACATGAAAAGATGTTCAACATCATATGTCATTAGGGAAATACAAATTAAAGCAACAATGAGATACCACTATCATGCACCTATTAGAATGACCAAAATCTGGAACACCAACAACACCAAATGCTGGCAAGGATGTGGAGCAATATGGACTCTCATTCATCGCTGGTGGGAATGCAAAATAGTATAGTCATTTTAGATGACAGATTGGTGGTTTCTCACAAAACAAAACATACTCTTATCCTAAGAGCCAGCAATTGCACTCCTTAGTATTTATCCAAATGAGATGAAAATGTAGGTCCACACCAAAACCTGCACACAGACATTTATAGCAGCTTAATTTGTAATTGCCAAAACTTGGAAGCAACCAAGATGTCCTTCAGTAGGTGAATGGGTAAATAAACTGGCACATCAGTACAATGAAATATTTTTCAGCACTAAAAAGAAATAAACTACCAAGCCATGAAAAAATATGGAGAAAACTTACATACATATTACTAAGTAAAAAAAGCCAATCTGAAAAGGCTACACAATATATGATTCTAACTGTCTGATGATATCTTAGAAAAAGCAAAACTATGGAGATAGTAAAAAGATCAGTAATTGCCAGGGGTTGAAGGTGGAGGGATAAACAGATGGAGCACAGAGGATTTTCAGGACAGTGAAATTACCTTGCTGGTGGATACATGTCATTACACATTTGTCAAAAACCACAACACACACAAATGTGAACCCTAATGTAAATTATGGACTCTAGGTGATAATAACATGTCATTGTAGGTTCATCAGTTGTAACAAATATACCACTCTGTAGCAGGGTGCTGATAGTAGAGGGAGCTATGTGTGGGAGGTGGACAGGGGATACATGGGAACTCTGTATTTTTGGCTCAATATTGCTGTGAACCTAAAACTGCTCTAAAAAAACAGTCTTTTAAGTAAAAAAAAATTAAGGTTATGAGGAAATGGAAACTTGGAACAATATTTAGACACCATTTATTTCACACTCAAAAAACTTCTGTTAAAATGTAAAAAAAAAAAATTAGACACAACATATAAGAAAATATAGATACTTTATCTTATATCTGGATAGGGAAAGACTACATACCCATAACAGAAACAAAAGAAATTACAAAGAAATGATCAATTAATGTAATTACTGAACAACTTAAAACTCTTGGCAAAAATCTTAACAGTCACTCAAATTTTTAAAATATTACTATTAATATGACAACATATTTAAAAGATAAGCAGTAAGACCTCAATAGAAAAATGCATATGATATGACTAAAAATTTATTTTAAGGGCCGGCCGAGTGGCGCGTTGGCTAAGAGTTGGCTTAGGACACCAGCTCAGCGCAGCAGGGCCCCAGTTCAGATCCCACATGAGGGCCAGTGATGCTGCACCCTCTACAGACAACAGCTCAACCTGGAGCTGGGCTCCCATGAGTCGCCCATGACAGTGTAGGCTGGAGTCCCTGCTACAGTGGGCTGCCATAAGCTATCGTGAGTGGCTGGCAGCCAGCGTGATCCACCGTAAGCTGCTGTGAGTGGCCGTCCAATGACCAGGACTGACTGTCTCAGCTGGGAAGAGCGCAATGACCACAATACCAACATGGGTCAGTGAAGCGACATTCTCCACAACTAGACTGAAGAACGAAAAGGACAGCAGCTTGTCTGTTCCCCTTCGCCAATTCCCCAACACTGTTCCCCTCCCCCGATTCCCTCAATAAAATCTTTTTTTTTATTTTTAAAAAATTATTTTAAAAAGTATCTTGTTTAATGACTAATAAAATGTGTGAAAAATGAAATTCAAATAAAAACAGCAACAGAATACCATTTCCTTCCATTAATCTGGCAAATACTGTCTAGAATGATAGTGCTCAATATTGATAAGGGTATGATAATCAAGGCCTTGTAAATTGATACAATCTTTCTCAAAAAAATTTGATAATATGCATGAAGAGCCTTTCAAATGTTCATACGTTTTGATCTAGTAATTCCACTACAGGAAAATAAATTATCTGAAATATAAATGGACATTTGTGTACCAAAACGTTCATTGCAGCATTATTTGTAATATTAAAAATTTACAAAAATTTAAATGCTGAACAGGAAAACCATTAATATTTTACCATCATTAAAAAAATTATGAGGGCCAGCCAAGTGGCTCATTGGTTAAGAGCTGGTTTTGGGATGCCAGCGGCCCCAGTTCGGATCCCACATATGAGGCAGTGACACTGCCCTCCACAGCTAACAATAGCTCCACCTGGAGCTGGGCTGCGAGCCCCGGCAATGGTGTAGGCGGCAGCCTCTGCTGCAGTGGGCTGCCATACGCTACAGTCAGTGGCCGGCAGCCAGCGTGAGCGGCCAATAGCCTCGGTGAGCGACCATCCAGAGGCCTGCGACCGATCCGCCTCATCCAGGAAGAGCGCAATGACAATACCATCATGGGCCAGTGAAGCAACGTCCTCCACAACTAGACTGAAGAACAACAACAAAAAAAGACAGCAACTTGTCTGTTCCCCTCCCCCAATTCCCCAATAAAAATCTTTAAAAAAATTATGAATAGTTTTCTCCAAAAGAAAATAGCTTAGCTAGTCTGTTCCGACAATAAAAAGTTCATGTTCTTTGTAATTCCAAACAACATCAATTAAAAAAAAAATGACAATTACCCCAAATCCCACCATCAAGAGGCAATCACTATCAATATTCCAACAAATTATCTTCCAGACAACTTTCTGGACATATGGTTTTACAAAATGGAATCATGATATCCATTTTTTCTCATATTGCTTATTCTACTGTATCTCTCATAAATGTTTTTACATAGCATTAAATAGACATACTTTTGGCCAGTGTATCTAATTCTATATTGCATTCCAAAATATGTCTAGCCTATTATTTAGATACCTAATTTCCTGATGGACATTTAAGTTTTTCCTACACTTTTGTTATTATAGTCATCACAAGGAGCACACTCATACAATCATCTTTGCTCACTTGTCCAATTATCTCCTTAGAATACAATCAGCAACTGGACTCTCTGGGTCCAAGAATATGCCTCTTTCAGTGATAACACTTACTGTCAAACAGCTTCCCAGAAAGTCTGAACCAATTTCACCACCAGCAAGAGCTTTTGAGATGGGTGATGGGCATCACCCACCACCTGACCATTACCTGATATTGTCCAACTTTGTAACTGCCACCAATAACGGAGTATTTTTATTGTTTTAATTGGTATTCCTTGAATTATGAATGAAAATGAAAACACATTTTCATATATTTATTTCTCATTTACTTTTTATCTTTTGTGAACTGCTATTATATATTTTGCTCACTTTTTACAGACTTTGACTTTTTAAAATAAATTTGTAAATGTCCTTTATATATTAAAGACATTGACTCTATGTCCTATATGTTGCAAACATATTTCCTAGTTTGTCATTTGTATTTCAACTTTATTATTCTTAACATTGCAAAGTGGGATTTTTTAATTATATGTATTTGAACCTATAAAATATTCCTTTGTAGTTTCCTTTTGGTATGATATACTCTGCACTTCAGGACTATGAAAATATTTACCCATATTTTAGTATTTTATGGTTAATTTTCTTTTTTTTTTAAAGATTTTATTGGGGAATTTGGGAAGGAGAACAGCCAAGTTGTTGTCCATCAATCTTAGTTGTGGAGGGCACAGCTGGCTCAGCTCCTGAGTCCGGTTGTCATCCAGCCGCCCATCAGCAGCTCAGGGCAGCTCAGCTGAAGGTGCTGAGTTCAGTCTTTAGTTGTGGGCAGGCAGGCATAGCCCACCATCTCGAACAGGCAACCTTGTTGTTAGGAGCATGTGCTCTCACCAATTGAGCCATCCTGCCACCTGTTGGCAGCTCAGTGGAAGCTCAGTTTAGGTACAGCACACTGGCCCATGTGGGAATTGAACCAGTGACCCTGTTGCTCAGAGCTTGTGCTCTTAACCAACTGAGCCACTCGGCCGGCCCTTACGGTTAATTTTTAATATTTGGGTCAAGCTTTATGGTTTTCCTGTTAAATCGTTGTCTCAGAGATTCAAAATGCCACCTTTATCTTAAACATAAGCAAAATCCTGATATATATATATATATATATATATATATATATATATAGAGAGAGAGAGAGAGAGAGAGAGAGAGAGAGAGAGATTTATACAGATGCACATACACACACTCAATGCATGCTCACACACTGTATTAGTTAGCTAGGGCTGCCATAACAAAGTACCGCAGACTAGATGGCTTAAAAAACAGAAATTCTTTTCTTATAATTCTGAGGCTAGAATTCTGAGATCAAGGTATCAGCAGGATTGATTTTTTTCCTAAGGCCTCTCTCCTTGGCTTATAAATGACTGTCTTCTCCTTGTATCCTTACATGGTCTTCCCTCTGTGCCTGTCTGTGTCCTAATCTCCCCTTCTTATAAGGACACCAGCCATATTGAATTAAGGTCAACCTAATAGCCTCATTATGGCTTAATCACCTCTTTAAAGACCCCATGTCTAAATACAGTCATATTCTGAGGTACTGGGGATTGGGACTTCAACATATGAATTGGGAGGGGGGAGCGGGATTGGGAGGGGAAGATACAATTCAAACCATAACACAAACATACAACTCACTCACTTGGGTCTACACTATCTTTTTTTTTTTTTTTTTTTTTTTTTGAGGGCAGTGTCACTGGCCCTTATATGTGGGACCCGAACTGGGGCCGCTGGCTTCCCAAGCCAGCGCTTAACCACCGCACCACTCGGCCTGCCCAAAGAAAGTGCTTATTTTATTTTTATTTTTATTTTTTTTAACTGAGCCACCCTGCTACCTGTTGGCAGCTCAGTGGCTGCTCAGCTCAGGCTGGGCATCGAACTGCTGTTGCTCAGAGCTCAGCTCGCACTCTTGAGCGAGCTCTTAACCAACTGAGCCACTCAGCCGGCCCTTACACTATCTTGTTTGATTGGACTATCTGTTCCTGCATTAGTATCATACTTAGTTACTGTATATATCACATTTAATTACTATAGCTTTGTAGTGCATGTTAATACATAGTGGAACAAGTACCTCCTATGACTTGCCTTTTTCAGAATTCTCCTGGCTATTTTCATATTGCTCACCTTCCACTGTGAGTTTCAGAATTCATTTGGAATTCCTTTGGAATTTTTATTGAGATTGCATAGAATTTGTAAATTAGTTTGAGAACATGCACCTTGTTAACATTGGGTCTTATCATCTGTTATGGGTTGCATTGTTTCCCTCAAAAACTATGTTAAAGTCCTAATCTATGAATATGACCTTATTTGGAAATATGGTCTTTGCAGATAAAGTCAAGCTGAGGTCATTAAAATAGGCCCTAATCCAATATATTCATGTCCTTATAAGAAGAGGAGCAGAGAGCCGACTGAGTGGCTCATTGGTTAAGAGTTGGCTTGGGAGCGCGAGCTCTGAGCAACAGGGCTACTGGTTTGGATCCCACATGGGCCAGTGATGCTGCACACTGTACAGCTAAGATGGTGAACAACAGCTTGACCTGGAGCTGGACTGCCATGAGTCGCTGGTGACAGCGTGGGCTGCAGTGGAGCTGCTGTGAAATACCGTGAGTGGCCAACAGCCAGAGTGAGCAGCCAACAGCTGGTGTGAGCTACCATGAGCTGCTGTGAGCCACTGTGCACAGCCATCCAGTGGCCAGGGACCGATCTGCCTCAGCCGGGAAGAGCACAATGATCACAATACCAACATGGGCCAGGGAAGCAACTAGACTGAAGAACAAAAGGACAGCAACTTGTCTGTTCCCCTACCCCGATTCCCCAACGCTGTTTCCTCCCCCAAATCCTCAATAAAATCTTTATTTAAATTTTTTTTTTAATTTTAAAAAAGAAGAGGAGCAGAGACATATACACAGAAACAAGGAGAATTCTGTGTGATGACAGAGGCAGAGATTAGAGCAATATGTCTACAAGCCAAGGGAAGCCACGGATTCCAGCAACACTAGAAGCTAAGAGAAAGGCACCATCTGGACAGATTCTCTTCTGGAGCTCCCAGAAAGAGTTTGCTGACACCTTGATTTCAGAATTCTAGTCTCCAGAACTGTGAGGGTAAATTTCATGGCCACTCAGTTTGTGGTTATTTGTTACAACCATCCTATGAAACTAATACACTATCCAATAACAAAATTTGTCTTTCTGTGTATTCAAACCATATTTCTCTCAGAAGGGTTTCCATTCTATTTGGTTTGGGTTACATGTATTTCTAGATATCTAATTTTATTGATGCTATTGTGAGTGGAATATCTTTTCCATTATATTTTCTAACTGGTTGTCACTGATATATAAGAAACTATTAGTTTGGATTTCTAGTCATCATGGTGGAATAGGTAAACTCTGTGCTTACCTCCTATCATAGTCACATCGAAACTACAACTAAACTACAAAACAACTATCATTGAGAATCACCTGAAGTCCAGGTGAACCAAAGTCCTACAATTAAGGACAAACAGAAGAAGCCACCTCAAGACTGATAGGAGGGGCAGAGACCTGAAACAGGCTAGTCCCACACCTGTATGTGACCATTAAAAATTGGAAGAAATATGTTGACTGTGGAGGCCCTTCTCCCCAGAGAAGTGAAGGGTCCCAGTCCCACACCAGACTCCCCACCCCAAGAATTCAGTGCTGGAGAGAGAGGTCCCATAACTTCTTGGCTGTGAAAACCAGCAGAGATTGTGGCTGAGTGAGACCAGGGCAGCTGCAGTCCCAGGGGCTCCTCTTAAGGGGCCCATGCTCTGCTGTACCACTAATGGACTCACTTGCTCTGAGCTCCAGCACTGGGACAGCAGCTCAAGAGGCATGAGGTACATACAGGGAGAAATGGAATTGTCTGGCTTCAAGGCAAGGACGGGAAGGGCAGCTTT
This sequence comes from Aselliscus stoliczkanus, assembly GCA_033961575.1. Lineage (NCBI taxonomy): Eukaryota > Metazoa > Chordata > Mammalia > Chiroptera > Hipposideridae > Aselliscus > Aselliscus stoliczkanus. The sequence goes on from CM066731.1 coordinate 36,859,377, forward strand.
TTCCCGGACAGAGGAGCTAGCAGAAGCCATTGTTTCTTTGTTGAGCCCTCCATCACCCTGGCAAGCAGATGCAAGCAACCACCATATCTGAGTCTTCATCAACTTGGCTAACACTGTTCTTTCATCCTGCCCTGGTGATTCCCTCAGACTTTGCCCCATCCAAGTTTTAGGCATACGCAACTTGCTTCCAGTGGCTTTTCCATACAAATGACCTGCCTTGCGTCATATTTCAGACTTTCTTAAAATCTCTCATAAGTTCACAAAACTCAAATATTAACAGCATGACTTCAGAGTGTCCTGTACCTCTGGCTGAGTAGTCCTAAGCCAGGCATTAGTAACAGCTGGCCTCAGTTCATGGCTTGGCCTCTCAAGGCACCTCCAAGCCCAGTGCAAAGCAATCTGAGGATTGCTTTGTGGTTCATACCAGGTGGCTCTGGGAAGAACACAGGCTGTAGCTGAACTTGGCCTGCAGCAGGTCCCCTCCCAGGTCCCATGTCAGGTAGCCAGCTTCAGACTGAGCCTGAGCTTCATCCAGTCACCTCCAAGGATGACATATCCAAAGGGCAGACTGCGCAGGTACCAGAGCCCTGCTAAAACAAATCCTGCTCCATAGGGTCAGGCCCTGCACAGCAGTTGCTTCACTGTGTCATGGCCAGTCCTCACAACCAGTCAGCCCAATGGTCAATCCCTCCCATTGACATGCAAACACCAACCAAGTCTCAACTACAACAGGAGGCTACATGCAACCCACATAAGAAACATACCTGGAGCACCCAGCTCAGGTGACCAGGGAAACTACACCACTGAGCCCCACAGGACACCTGCTTCATAAGGCCACTCTACTGAGACCATGAGGCAGAGCAGCCCTACCTAAAACAAACACAGAGAGGCAGCCAAAATAGGAAGACAAAGAAACATGTCCCAAATAAAAGAACAGAACAAAATTCCAGAAACAGAAATAAACAAAATAGAGACAAGCAGTACAACAGATACAGGGTTCAAAACACTGGTTATAAGGGTGCTCAGTGATCTCAGGGAGAACTTAAACAAACAGATGGGAAACATAAAAATGGATATAGAAAACAGAAAAAAGAACCAGTCAGAAATAAAGAATACAATAACTGAAATAAAGAATATATTAGAGGGAATCAACAGTAGATTAGATGAAGCAGAGGATCAAATCAGCAATTTAGAGGGCCGGCCGAGTGACGTGGTGGTTAAGAGCTGGTTTGGGAAGCCAGCGGCCCCGGTTTGGTCCCACATATGAGGGACAGTGACACTGCCCTCAAAAAAAAAAAAAAAATCAGCAATTTAGTAGATAGGATAGCAGAAAACACCCAATCAGAACAGCAAAAAGAAAAAAGAATCCCAAAAAGTTAGGATAGTTTAACGGGCCTCTGGGACAACATCAAGCGTACCAACATTCGTATCATATGGGTACCAGGAGGAGAAGTGAGAAAGCAAGGAATTAAAAACCTATTTGAAGAAATAATGACTGAAAACTTTCCTAACCTAGCAAAGGAAATAGACATACAAGCCCAGGAAGTGCAGAGAGTCCCAAACAAGATGAACCAAAGAGGCAAGACACATAATTAAAATGCCAAAGCTTAAAGACAAGGAAAGAACCTTAAAAGCAGCAAGAGAAAAGCAATTATTTACCTATAGGGGAGTTCCTATAGGACCATACGCTGATTAATCAATAGAACCTTTGCAAGCCAGAAGATGTTGGTATGAAATATTCAAAGTGATGGAAAAGTAAGCACCTATAACCAAGATTACTCTACCCAGCAAAGCTATCATTTAGAATCAAAGGACAGATAAGATGCTTCCCAGACAAGAAAAAGGAGTTCATCACCAACAAACCAGTATTACAAGGAATGTTAGAAGGTTTTCTTTAAGATTAAAAAAAATAATAAAAAAAATGAATAATAAAATGGCAATATCTACATATCTATCAACAATTACTTTAAAGGTAAATGGATTAAGTGCTCCAATCAAAAGACATAGGGTGGCTGAATGGATAAGAAAACAAGACCCTTACATTAATGTCTACAAGAGACTCACTTCAGATTGAAAAACACACATAGACTGAAAGTAAAGGGATGGTAAAAAGATATTTCATGAAAATAGAAACAACAAAAAAGCTTGGGTATCAATACTTATGTGAGACTTACACCAAACATAATAAACTTTAAAACAGAGGCTATAACAAGAGACAAAGAAGGACCTAGTTAATCCCACTTCTGGGTATTTATCTGAAGAAATCCAAAACTCTACTTCAAGGGGACATGTGCATCTACATGTTCATTGCAGCATTGTTTGCAGTGGCCAAGATATGTAGGTAGCCTGGATGAAGGATGAATGGATAAAAAGGAAGTGATACATACATATGTACAATGGAATATTGCTCACCCATGGAAGGGAATGGGTTCTTGCCATCTGTAGCAGCATGGATGGACCTGGAGGGTATCATGCTGAGTGGAGTATGTCAGAGAGAGAAAGATAAATGTGATGTAATTTCACTTATATGCATGTGGAACCTAAAGAACAAAATAAACAAACAAAACAGAAACAAACTCGTAGATACAGAGAACATTCTGATGGTTGCCAGATGGGAGGGGTGTTGGGGTTTGGGTGAAAAAGTGGAAGTGATTAAGAAGAACAAGTTAGTAGTTACAAAATAGTCATGGGGATGTAAAGTAAAGCATAAGGGAATATAGTTAATCATATGGTAATAACTATGTATAGTGCCAGGTGGGTACTAGACTAGTCGGGGGATCACTGCACAAATTATACAAATACCTAACCACTATGCTGTACACCTGAAATTAATATAATATTGAATGTTAACTGTAATAGAAAAATCAAAAAAGGTGGGAAGGTAAAGGGGAATAAGAGGTTTAAATTTCCAAGTATAAAACAAATAAGTCATGGGGAAGTAATGTACAGCATTGGGAACACACTCAATAATATTGTGATAGCATGTACACTGTCAGATGGTTGCTGGACTTACCATGGTGATCACATCTTTAGGTATATAAATGTTGAATAACTATGGTGTACACCTGAAACTAATATAATATTGTATGTTAGCTATATTTTAATAAAAGTCTTAAAATTAAAAAAAAGTCACATAACTTTTCCAGCTATCAATAGCATACATTTATCAAAACACACTTCCTTCCTTAGTATCATAATCAACATTTACGTCTCAGTCTGTTTTGCATTTATCATCTGAAGAGCCCTGGGGAATCATTCTTGGCCATCAGCAGTTATGCAAAGCATGCAGTGACATACTGCTTTCCATAACCAAAGCCTGTGGCCTTGACCTGTATGATACCTTTAAAATTGACAGTATAAGTTCAAGACCCCTGGAAGAGTCCTAGGAGTGCTTGCATTTTGTAGGTAACCTTAAAGTTTCTTCTTTCCTTCATGGGATTCCACACTGTGGAAATTAGATGACTCCTCATGAAAGTCAAACCAGAAGTTTTGATGAATCGTCAATCACTCTAAGTAATTTGCATTTTTGAAAATGCTGAGATCTATTCTGAGAAGTTTGGCCATTTCTACTGCCTTCAATTCCATTACCTGGCATGTACAAGCCAATTTTCATTTCAATGCTGTCATTGTGTGATATTCCTGAAGACATTATATAACAATTAAGAATCTAACTTTAAGTTAAAATTCAGTCATGTGAGGTACCACCTCAGCAAATAACTCAATGAAATGTACATCTGATAAGCAGATGTGTCAGGCCAAGTTCTCATATATATATAGTGGGCAAGATACTCATGACAAAGCTTATCCTCAGCCTGGCTGGCAAGTTTCTTTTGACTAGATTAAAAGACACAGCCCAAGAATTGGCAAGTGAGGGCTAAATGCCTGCTTCTGTACTGCCTAGGAGACAAAAATGGTTTTTACATTCATAAATGGTTGGAAAAGAGTTAACAGAATAATACTGTAAGAACCAAGTCTTGGGCCGGCCGAGTGGCGTGGCGGTTAAGCACTGGCTTGGGAAGCCAGCGGCCCGGGTTCGGGTCCCACATATGAGGGCCAGTGACACTGCCCTCTGCAGCTAACAAAGCTCCACCTGGAGCTGGGCTGTGCGAACCCGGAGATGGTGTAGGCTGCAGCCCCTGCTGCAGTGGGCTGCAGTGAGTGGCCGGCAGCCAGCGTGAGCTGCCAATAGCTGCGGTGAGCGACATCCAGAGACCAGCGACCGATCTGCCGGATGAGGCAGATCCGGGAAGAGCACAATGATGACACCAACATGGGCCAGTGAAGCAACATCCTCCGCAACTAGACTGAAGAACAAAAGGACAGCAACTTGTCTGTTCCCCTTCCCTGATTCCCCAATGCTGTTCCCCTCCCCCAATTCCCCAATAAAATCTTTTTTTTAAAAAAGAGAGTTTCCCATGAATGTAAGGGCTGAACAGATTATGAGGTTTTGTTGCCCCAGAAGAGTTCAATAGAATACACTTACATCTGCTTTTCAATGAAATCTTTCACATTCATGGTTAAATGAGCCAGTTGATTAGGAACCGTAACTTAAGCCAAAGTGTTTGTGTGGGTTCCCCAGTCCCATAAATCAGACGTCCAATTTGCCTAAGTGAAAGATAGAGGATGAGATGTCTTCCACCAATTCTGCCTGCTGAACACAAACCAATTCCTCAAGAACACTGTACTTGCCAGTCTGTCTTTTCAACTCTCCAGAAACCATTCAATTTATTCTCCAAGAGAATTGGTTACTAATTTCAAATCACTTTTAAAAATGATGGGCCGGCCGAGTGGCGCGGCGGTTAAGCACTGGCCTGGGAAGCCAGCGGCTCCGGTTCGGTCCCACATATGAGAGCCAGTGACACTGCCCTCAAAAAAAAAATAAAAAAAAGTGTAAAAGTATTAACACTTTTAAAAATGAGGTTATAGTGCATTTCTTGACAAATATAATACTTGACAATAGACATTAAGATGGAAAAGTTTAGAAAACATAAAGATTTCCTTTTTATCCCTTGTTTCTATATTTTTCTCTCTTGTTTAGTAAATCAATAGACAAAGATTATCAGAAGCTCTCTAGGACTTTGTTCTGGAGTCATTTTCACATCCCAAGTTCAGATTCCACTATTAATTTTTAAGTTGCCTGGTTGTTTGTGAAGAAGATATCCTATTGTAAGTTCTGTAAAAGTGTGGTGACCTTACTTTTGAATGTGCTAATCATCCAGACACAGGGCCATATACCATGCCATTGTCACCCTGTCCCCCTTTAATTAGGGCAGAGCTTCATTTGAAAGTTAATGCTTAGCCAAATCTTCTGCTTGATTCCCCAAGCTTGTCCCTTCCCCCTCAGGCTGGCCCCAGGAGTGGCACTGGGGCAGCCCCATTGAGGAAACAATAACTGGAGGTTGGATGCTGCCCACACCCGGGTTTAGGCTGAGCTCATGCAGAATGAGGACGGCTGGGGGACACCACTGCTCACTCACTGCTCCTACCAGGAGCTCCGTCTGAATGGCTTCTGGTGCTATTATTTGTTGGCAGATTCTGCCCGTGTCCCTTCACTGTAAACACTGACATCTCTGAATCGGGCTGTCTCCCACCTCATTGTCAGGGTCAGGCTATATTTCTACATTTCCAGGCCCGTAAAGAACTTCATGAAGTAGAAGAGACAAGAAAAGGGACACTTAGGCAGGATACACCGGCTGTACTATGCTTATCAGTCCATCCAGTTCCAAGAAGCTCCTGCATCTTCAATAGATAATTAAATTTAATGTGCAGCTGGGCCCCATTGACCTGCTGCTACCTTATCTTAACAAGCTGGTTAAAGGCAATCCTTAGGAAGGCTTCCGGAACACAGGGACCACCACTTTAAGGAACAATTTATACTTCCAAGTATTATTGTTAAAAAATAAAAAGCCAATGTAGACTCATTGATAATAACAAGTGTACCACTCTGGGGCCAGATGTTGATGGTGGAGGAGATTTGCGAGGTGGGGAGAAGGAGGCATAGGTGAACTCTCTACTTTCCACTCAGTATGTCTGTGAATGTAAAACACTTTAAAAAATAAAGACTATTAAAAACTAAGAAAATAAAAAGCTATGAGGACAGCTCCCTCTTCAAAATAGATTTCATAAAGCCAGCAGCCCTGGTTCAGGTCCCACATATGAGGGCCAGTGACATTGCCCTCCAAAAAAAAAAGTAGTTTTCATAGCTCAACCATTGCTCTATTCACACAACTGTGGGGATGAAATGAAATGAAAACTAACAATACAAATATACTTTATCCTTAGGCAGCTATTTGCATGTATAATTTAAAATATAAGTATATTAAAAATGAAAATCTTAGTAGTTACCACTAATTAAATATTTGCTGTACTCTGAACTAAGCACTTTAATTTTCTCATGGATTTCTTAAAAACAATTCTATCAGGAAAGTGCTGTTATTCTCCTTATTTCACTGATAAAAACCCCGACTTAAGCAGGTTAAGAATATTGTGTCAAGTCACATAGCCAATAAATGACTGACTGGGAAATTGGCATTAACTGAAGAGAGGATAAGTTCATTAAAAGAGAGGAAGTCATCAAGTATTTTTTGCCTGAAAATAAACAAAATAAACATGTACAAAATTTTTTTAAAAAAATGTTTACCTCTATTGGGTGAATGAGCTATAGTTGACAAGCTTGGAGGAGAGAGATAAGAGAGTAAATAGAGGGACATAGAAAGTGGATATCATTTTCTAAGCAAGACACAGCTGGTGGGAGGAGGACTAAAAAAATTCTTCATGGTTGGGGAGAGAATGGAAGCTACGTTTGGAGAAATAAAGTAAATAAGGGAAAGGGAGGACGTAAGAGAAGAGAGAAAGAAGTATGTTGATGGGTGGGACAATTTTATTTGTGACTTTCATATTGGAATTAATTGGTTTCAACAAAATGATAGTTTACAGTGGCATCAAGTGTGCAAATATGATTTTAAATTACGTACATTCAATTACATAATTAAATTAGAAACCTTTAAAGAGTCTTTAGTTTTTGTTAAGTGTATGCTCCTGTCTGCAGAAATTCAGTAATTACACAACCAAAGGGTCAACAACACCGAGAATGTCACATCCAATAATCACCGTGTGAATTCATCAATCCTTATAGCACTTCAGAGCCCCAAGTTCTACCTTGGGCCCTACTCAGGTTTTTATTTCAGTTACCTTTTATTCCTCTAGTCTCTCCTCATGTTTCTGAATTACTGATTCCTGGGATATTTAATTTAAAAAGTCAAGGGATGAATAACTTTATAAATCAAGAATAACCATGTCTCATCTAAGGATTTTCAGGTAGTGGGGTCCCTTGCAACATCAATGATGTGTATGTATTAATATTTGGTTTCTAAATTATATTACAAGACATTTATTACAGTTGATACTCATCGTTTATAAAAAGGAAGGATAACAGTTACTACATCTTTTTGCTCATATCATGTTCTAAAAAAGCAAAACGTACAAAAAGAAAATCTGTAATTTAGTCTCTGTTAGTATTTAGATGTTCCTGTTGGGAGGTAGGGATCAGGGCAGCAAGGCAAGAACCTCAATGTTCTGAAGTTTCTCTCTCTCTCTCTCTCTCTCTCTCTCTCTCTCTCTCTCTCTCTCATTTCATTCAGCCCACTCTCCTCACTGGCATTGCATAAGTGATTGTGATATATCCCTGCTTCTAACAACTCGAGCAGGTGCCTCAAGGCCCCACATGGTCTAGCGCCACCTGACACTCAGTCACTCTTCCACAAACACTGTCCCAGCCACCTGAACTACTTAGTCATTGGTCCATGGTATCATGAAACTCATCGCCTCTGACTATGCCCCTCCCTTTGTGGGACAAGTGCAAGGAAGGCTGTCTCTTTCCAGAAAGACTTGAGCCCTACCACTCCCATCTACTTGGGGACTTCTGGATTCGTTCTTTGGAACCCTTGCAGCCAGACAATCCCTCCAAGCACCATATTCCTATTATCTCTGGCCAATGACCAAAATTCAACCTGTCTGGTCAGCTCTTTGCCTATATTCTAACCCCCAGAGAGCTCTGAACTTCTTTGCCAATGACCAAACTCCTACTGTTTCCTTCTCTCCATGGTGTTTACCTGAGCCCTCTAGAACATCATTCCATGGTAAAAATCTCTCATCCACAATGATGTCACTAATGGGTTCTTTGCCTCTGTCTCCTCAGGTAAATGAATCCTGGCCCTTCCCTGCAAGGACACTGCTTCACCCCTGTAACTCCCCTAAGGAGATGCCTCTCACTCACCCTCATCCCACATACTGTATCCAACAGGTGAGAGGAAACCCTAATGTCAGTTCCAGATAACAATTCCTCTACCATTCAGGCTGATGGTAAACTAACTTTTATTTATACTTCACTTTGTCAGTGTCAAATGCCAACCTCTAGTCATTCTTCCTCCTCATTTAGGGAGCCTTTGGCACCTTGGTTAATCTTCCTTTCTACCCCAAGTCCTGCAGGTATCCTGAATAGCTTCAAGATCTTAGTTCTTTGATCTCAAAAAAATTTCCCCTCAGTGTCACTTAAGCCACCCTTCCATTGGCCATCTCCTGGACCTTGTCATCACCCAGAATTGCTCTACCTATAAAAAATTAAATCTAATAGCCTATTCTGATTCTAAGGTACCACTTTTCAGTCCAGTTACTGTCACCACATCTGTATTTTATTTCCATAAGACCTTCAGTATCTTGACTCCTCTGCTTTCTTCTTTATCAACCCCTTCCTGTTTTTACTTCTTTCCCTATCAAACCCAGGTTTCATGACACATCATGTTAATCACTGCCTTACAAATATCCTCACCCCACTGCCAAGTTCATTGTCTTTCCATTGCAATCACCATGCAAAATTCTCCAAATCAGCTCCTGCCCCACTTCCTTACTCCCCTAACCCCGCCTGTAAACCCACGCTACAAAGGGAGCCTTCAGAAATGTCCCTTCACTTCATGGTTAGGCCACTATAAGTTCATAGTCTCCAACTGCAAAGATCTCCTCCAGGGTAGTCGGGCAATCTGTCAACGTTCTCTGTCTCTGCGACAGGCAATTCAAGTTTTCTTCTACCACACCCCTTCTCCCTACCCTCTTTGCCCCTTCCAAAGAATAGTTTATCCCTGACTTCACAAGAAAAGAGAAATCATCAGAAGGGAGTTGGCAAGACCACCTACAAACTTATCTGCATCTACACCCTGGCTTGCCTCCTCCCTCCGGGCACAATGGAAGTGTGTTCCTGCCTCTTTGGCTCAAAAATCCATCAGTTATCCTTTATCTTAACACCTCCCTCTTCTGGCTTCTCCCTGTAAGCATTTAAACAGGTTCAATTGGCTCCCATGTTATAACAAAAACAGAACTCTCACCTCCAAGCCACTCTCTGGCAAGTACCTTTCCCTTCTAGCCAAACTGATTTAAGGATTATTCACATTTGCATTTTCCATGCACTCTCCCACCCTCCACACTACAATCGAACTTTGGACCCACGTACTCCATGAAAGAGCTCTGAGCCAAGTGATCCAGGACTCCCTTATTTATTCCAACAGACACTTCTGGTGTTGAACCTTTTGACTGCTCACTGTCTCATCCATAAAATATTCTCTTCCCTGGGCCTCAGGAACACTCTAATTTCCCTCCTCAGTCTCCTTTCTAGGATGTCTTTTGCCTTTCCCTTAAATGTCAGTGTTCTTGAGTGCCTCTGTTGGAATTTAACCACTCTCCCTTGATAATCTCATAGACACTGCTTGGATATTTCTGGCACTTAATTTATTTTTCTACATAAAATGCCAAATCATTTACTTTGCAATTTATTTTCACAAGGAGATTATATAACCTCTGTATTTAATTTTTGAACTACAGGATTATTTTGACACAGATATAGGTATAAAATACTGCCAAAAGAACAAAACGAGGGCCGGCTGAGTGGCTCAGTTGGTTAAGAGCACAAGCTCTGAGCAACAGGGTCACCAGTTCGATTCCCACATGGGCCAGTGAGCTGCACCTGAGCTGAGCTGCTGGTGAGAGCTTGTGCTCTTAGCAGGAAGGTTACCAGTTTGACACCCATATGGGATGGTGGGCTACTTCCCCTCCATCCCCCACATCTAAGATGGAACTTGGCACCTTGAGCTGAGCAGCCACGAGCTGTCAACGGGTAGCCGGATGGCTTGGTGTGCAACAAGGTTGCCTGTTCAAAACCCACCCACTCCCACCCCTAAACCCCCCACCCCAGTAACTAGATTGAAAGTGGTGAGTGGGCTTGGAGCTGAGCTTGCGCCCTCCACAGCTAAGATTGAAGGACAACAGCTTGACTTGCAGCTGACGGGTCCTGCAAAAACACAATGTTCCCCTTCCCCAACTCCTCAACACTGTTCTCCTCCCCAATTCCCCAATAAAAAAATCTTTAAAAAAAAAAATGAAATTTGCTCTTGATGAAATGTTTATAGCATTTTTACAATGAGATCGTTCCAAAATCATGATAGCCACAATGCTTTAAACCATTATAGTGTGTCAAGTATGGGTGTAAGAACTTTGTGGACTCTCACTGAACCTACTCAACAATTCTGCAAGGTAAGTATAATGGACCCCAACTGAAGAAAATGAGACTGAGAGAGATTTTATATAACCCATATAACCCACAATGTCATGCTGCTAATCAGTAACAGGGTTGGAATATAATCTTGGTTCTGATGGAAACTAAAGTCCATCATCTCCTTGCCACTCACATTGCTTCTCCAATACTGGGCATTTCTATACCCACCCAGTTCAATTATGGGCTAACAGAGAATATTTGTTATTTATAACATGTAAACAATATACAACATTACAATTAACAGCTAAAACACCAGATACTTTTCCTAGGATCAACTTTATGGATGACATTCCCTCAAAGAGATTATTCAATGCCTGTGACATGTAATTTTTATTATTATAAAATTTCCTTTACTGCAATGTGCTATATCCAGATTTTGTTTATAAAGTTTTCTAGTAAGAAAATCCTATTACAAAGTCAGTTCTCAACTTTCTTTTTTGCTGTTAGAAACAATAACGGTACCAATCTTTAAAGCTATTTTTCAAACTCTGATCACCACAGTGTTCTGTGAAAAACTTCTAAGATCTTGAATTTTTCTTCAGCCATTATGCCTACAATGGAATACTGACAAAAGCTTTAGAGGTCACTAGGAAAAAAATAGTATTTCTCTCTTACATATCTCTATCATGTGCATATTTTTGGAAGTGCCGGTTGATCACAGCCCTGGCCTCTGCTGACTTAAAAACCAGCCACAAGCTTCAAAAGAGGCAACTCTGGGTTTTTTACTTCATAGAAAACATAATTGTGAGTCCTCTAAATTTAGATAAACAGATTCAAATTGTTCCCAGAGAAAAGTTAGTAGAAAAGCTTTTCCTCCTGAGACGCAGTGGATACCCATTATAAGTCTGCCAAAAGTTTAGTATTCTTAGACTGGTTTGAGAAAGGATTTGAGTAACTAAAGTAAGAGAGTAAGAAAGAGGCTGGATGGGTAGAGGGAACGTTCTTCACATTTGCTAGAGCAGATTCTGTCATTTTTAAAGCTGATTTTGGAAAGGAAAAACCTGCTGAATCTCCTTTTGCAGTTATTTGAAAACCAAGAAAAGGCCCTTGCTCAGCAAAGGCAGAGCACAGAATGGTGAAGTGGCACAGATGCCTTTTCAAAGGGAAATCCCTGCAATGGGCTTGTCCTTCTAGCACTTGGCAGGGCAAGCTACCATCCTGTTAAGCAGGAACCGGAGGGGGGGGCGGGGCGAGGGCCTGGCATTCCTTGGCGGACTTGCACTAGATGAATCAAATCATCAACAAGCAGCAGTGCTTCATTTAAGCTTTCAGGAGTTGCTTAAAGAGAATAATGCAGACTCAGAAGACATTTGTCTTTCTCCTCAAGTGGACACTTTTATCACATTCAGTTCAGCAAGCAATTATTGAGCGCCTTCCATATGTCAGGCATTGTGTCAGGTGCTGAGGATAAAAGGATGAACGAGGCAGCCTCCTGCCCCTAATGGGTCCCAAACTAGCCTAAGAAACAGGCATGGATAAAGCGACTCTGAGACAACAAGAGCAAATAAGACTAGTGGATGAATACAGTTCTGTGGGAGGTGGGGTATGGAGAGAGCAAGGGGTGAAGAGTCCTAGGAAAGATGCTCAGAAGTGATCACTTTTGAGCTGGGTTTTTCCAAACTTCCAGAGCCAGGAAGCAAATCCCAATCTTTCAAAGTTCATTGTTCTAAGAAGAACTCACAAAGACTTGAAAAGAGCTACATTCTTTTAATATATAACATCCTAATTAGTGGCTGTACTCCAAAGCCAAACAAGGTGACTGCATAACAGACTTCAAAGCCACTCATCTGATGACAGACTAAGACAGAATGACTTTAAATGAGAATAAGCCCTGGCTGAGCTACATTTTGCTAGCACCCCAATTATCACCATTGTTGGCATGCCTAATTTATTCCCTCATTAAGTCTTTTTCTCTTTATCATCCCAAAGCAAGATAAATCTTTCTTGAGTAGTCCTCAAAAGGAAATATTAACAAATTCATTAATTAAAAGATGCAAATATAGATGTAAAAGGGGCAACATACTAAACCTGACAAGCTCGGGGAGGCTTGCATGGCAGGCCCTACAAACTCAGAGACTGAATTTAACCACATAGGATGGTCTGAACACAAAAATTTCTAACTAAAAGCAGGTCATGAAGGGCAGTCACATCTTTGGCCTGCACCTTCCTTGACATAGATCAATCTTTCTTTTTTTTTTTTTTTTTTTGAGGGCAGTGTCACTGGCCCTCATATGTGAGACCCGAACCAGGGTCACTGGCACCGAAACCACGGCACCACTCAGCCAGCCTGACATAGCTCAATCTTTACCTTAAGGAACCTGTTTATTGTTTTTTTTTGCCTCTAAGATAACATACCTTTGGAATGTCAGAGTAATCACCTTGTCCAGACCCCTTGGGGTACAACCTCCCATCACAGCAGGAGACTACAGAACCCCTCCTTGTTATCTTGTTCCCCCCCAACACACACCATCTCTATGTGCTGTCTGTTAACTATCCTATACCCACCAAAGTAAAAGAAGTACCGTATGTGTCTCTCCATTTTACTTTTTATCCAATCCCAGAGATTTCCCCACTTTGCTTTCTCCTACCCCTTTAATCTACCACCAATGGATTTCATGTAGCCCTCCTTACGTCTCCTCCTTCTGTTCTAATGTATAAATAAGCTGCAAAACTGTCATTCTCTGGAGCATTTTTTCAATCCAATGAGATTTTGCTTCCCAGCAATTGTCATCAGTTTGGCTCAAATAAACTCATTAAAATTCTCTACAGGTTTTAGACATTTCTTACATCAACAAATGTAAACTTAAGCCTGAAAAACTATCATTCTGTTTGAATTAGCAAGTGAGCCAGTTCTGGAATCCAATTTAAATACAGAAGGTGCCAAAAATATGTATACACATTTTAAGAAACGAAAAACTGTATTAATTGTAATAATATATACCGATAACAAAAGATGAATGCAAGTCACATTTGACTTCTGCAATTACAAGAGGTGCTCAACATGGTTACCATCAGTGTCCAGACACTTCTGATTATGGTGAACTACTGCTTGAGCAACATTGACCAAAGTGTTAACATCTCTTAAAATGTGTATACATTTTCATTTTTTTTTGGCACCCCCGGTATTTCCTAGCAGGGTCTAGCTTCATCTAGGACTACAGGCTAACTTTATTTTCAAGTAGTTACTTAAACAAATATTCAACCTTCAGAATGGAATTACAGTCTAATAGTTGGTTCTAGTTTAAGACAATAGGCTAAATTTCTATCTTGAGCTTAATTTTCATTCATTCTAGCATTTATAAAGCACCCACTATGTACACAGTAGGGATGGAAATTGAGCTTTCTTCACCACTTTCAGTGCCACCCTCAATCCCACCCCACCCCCACCATACCCTACTTCATTTACATCACAGCACATACATACACCTGGCATTGTATTACAATATACTAGAACATCAGCTCCATGAGGGCAGGAATGTCAGATGGCTGATCACTGCAATAATCCCAGAGTGACTGGTAGAAAGTACTTACTTGCTCAGTGAGATACTTGCTTATTCACTCAGATGATTGAGGAGGCCATAATAGGACCCTGAAGTTGACAACATTACAGAACAGCTACATCATTTCCTTATGAAAGAATTTGGAAGAGTAGGGTTGGAACCATGGGATGTGTCTTAAAGCTGGTTTGCATAGCAAGCACATTGTTTCAACTTAGATTATGTACTGATTTGGGGTGATCTGGTGAGAATGTTACCAAGCTAAGGTCCAGCTGCTTGTTGCTTGTGAGCCAATAATCAAAAGACAAGGTTGGTGGAAAGAAAAGTAGGTTTATTCAAAATGCCAGCATTCTGGGAGGACAGTGGACTCCAGTCCCAAAGACCATTCTCTCTGTTCCTAGAATGGTCAGAAGGTTTTATAAGTAAACAAGATGGGACAGAACAAAGGAAAGGAGGAGTTAGCCACGCAACTCATCCTGGGAGAACATTTCCTGGGGTCCAGTTTGTTCTGCAATGGTTATCTCGAACCCGGTCTTAGGGGTGATTCATATGTCATCTGACAGAAAATCGCAGTCCAAAATTGCAGCTGATGTCTGGATGATTGAGAGCTGACTCAGTTTCTTGCAAGTTAATGCTCTGTTGATGAGCTAGATTAACAAAATATGTGTGTAGCCTTGGGAAAGCAGAGCAATTAAATCAAGCAGTGAGGGAGAGAAATAAAGAGGGGAAAAAAAATACTATAACATAAAATAAATCAAACCAAACTATAATTCAGTAAACCAAGCTAGATTGCTAAATCCTTCAAAGTATACCATCACCCTTACAAGAATACTGGAGATTATGGGAGAGCAGCTAAATTTCTGCCACTAAATGGATAAATGAATAAATGTATTTAATTGACTAAATATCAAATTTTCTAAAATAACAATATGGGATCCTTTCCTTTCAGAAGTCACATTTGGTGGGATGAACAGACATGACAAATCTGGTGGACACAAACATACATAAAGTGTTAGAGAAGCCCAAGAAAACCAACATGAGGACAGTCTTGCTCTAAGAGTGGGAATTTGCCAGTGTTGCCCGTTTGCAAAAATCTTTAGGAGTTCCCTCAAAGATACATAAGACTTCCCCAACTTTGTATAGCCTCTTTAGGTTAGACATAAGAGCAGGAATTCTGAACCAGATTGCCTGAGTTCACATCCCAAACCTGCCACTTACTACATGTGTGACCTACTTTGTTATCCCTACAGGTTAAGGATAATAATATTTATACCTACTGTTGGGAGCTGTCAGCATCCCATTATGTGACAAGGTTTCATGGTCAGTTATAGTCTCCACTCCTGTGAGCCCATGTGCCTTCCCCGAAACCTACCTCACAGGTTTAACATAAGAATTGACTTAATGGGCCAGCGAGTGGCTGAGTTGGTTAAGAGCTCCGCTCAAGAATGTGAGCTGAGCTCTGAGCAATAGCAGTTTGATGCCCCGCCCAAGCTGAGTTGCCACTGAGCTGTCAACAGGTAGAGGATGGCTCAGCTAAAAAAAAAAAAAAAAAAAAAAAAAGAATTGACTTAATAAATGTACTTAGGACAGGGCCTGTCATGCAGAATAACATAAAATGTTGTAATTATTTTTATTATTGTTACTAATGGAATAACTATCACTGTTGTTGTTATTGTTATGAGCAGAATAGCATGCCTAAGGATGAAATAAATTACCAATTATGATTTAAAGGCAATTCTAGTTTCTACCCTAGGCAGTAAGGTCAACTGGGCCCATATCAGATGAGGGCCCATACTAGACAGGCCAATTTTAACAGTTCAGCTAATAAATCTTGCCCATTAACACACACAGCACAGCTTTTAATGTAAAGGGAAATCTAATTGAATTATTCACACATATACATCATGAGTTCAGATAATAGACATTATACAGAAGGGAGGCTCCCAATAAAAATAAGGAATTATATTAATTTATAACATTCAGCCCAGATTCTACAACTTGCAGTGGCTGGAATTAAGATAATTTGGTGTCTTAGCAACTGACCAAATGCAAGCTACTTTTAACATTTTGTCATTGATTCTGTCTGCTTTTAAGTCCTTAAAAGCTACTATTAAATAGTCTAAATCACAGAAGCTATTTCTAAACCATTAGATGTAAAAATGTCAAATTATCACTGTAAGCTTAATGATGTTACCATTAAAGCTTCGCTATTATGAAAAAGCTTCGCTATTATGAATATTCGCTATTACAGGAAACCAGTAAAAATTTTATAAATCAGGGCCAACCAGGTGGCTTAGTTGGTTACAGCGCGAGCTCTGAGCAACAGGGTTGCTGGTTCAATTCCCACGTGGGCCAGTGAGCTGTGCCCAAGCTGAGCTGTCACTGAGCTGCCAAAGGGCAACTGGATGGCTCAGCAGGTGAGAGCACATGCTCTTAACAACAAGGTTGCCAGCTGGACTCCTGCATGGGATGGTGGGCTACGTTCCCCCCGCAACTAGATTCAAAGCTGTGACTGGATTTGCAGCTGAGCTTGTGCCCTCCACAACTAAAGATTGAAGGACAACAACTTGTCTTGGAGCAGATGGGTCCTGGAAAAACACAATGTTCCCCTTCCCCAATTCCCAATACTGTTCCTTCCCCAATTCCCCAATAAAATCTTATAGAAAAAAAATTTGTAAGTTATTTGCTTATGTTATACATCAAGCATGTTTTTTACTCTTTTATTCATGCAAAGCAACAAGGAAAATTTTGACTTTTATTAACTCAGGTTTCAGCTTCTATGCCCAAAGATTTAGATAAAAATATCCCCAAGGAATGCTTTTAAAAGATAAAAGCTAAATGCTTTTAAAAGATAAATTAGGAGTCATTACACCACAAAATATGCTTTATTGTACCAATTTAAAAGAAAACTGGTTTTCAAAAAAAACAGGTATTCAAAAAATATAATCTTTTAAATCCATTGTCCTTTATCTTGCAGTTTGCTCTTTTTCTGTTTCTTGATGATACATTACTGTATGATTATTTTCATTTAATTAGCAATATTTCCTTTATTCATGTGAATATCTAAGTTTCTATTTACATATCTTATTTTTCTGAAATATAATTTGCCATATTGGCTCAAACAAATGTTGATAATAGTGGTCACTTATTTTTCATATATAGAAATAAATTTTAAAATAATTTCTAGAGAATTGTGTACTTCAAACCCATTACTTTTGACTTCTTTTACTAAAACTCTCTTAAAATCCCATAAATTCCATTCATGAATTTCTCATCCAAATTGAGGTTCTATGTCTCCCTCCTCAAGATTACTGTATGTTAGGGTCACACCACTGTTAAAACAAGTTGATTTATGATTTATTTATAAGTTAAGCTAAAGTGTAAAAATAACTTGACAGGGCCGGCCAAGTGGCTCCTTGGTTAAGAGTTGGCTTGGGAGTGGGAGCTCTGAGCAGCAGGGCCCCAGTTCGGATCCCACATGGGCCAGTGACACTGTACCATCTACAGCTAAAAATGGTGAACAACAGCTCAACCTGGAGCTGGGCTGCCGTGAGTTGCCAGTGATGACGTAGGCTGCAGCCCCTGCTACAGTGGGCTGCCACAAGCTACCGTGAGTGGCTGGCAGCTAGCATGAGTGGCCGGCAGCCAGCGTGAGCGGCCGGCAGCTGGAATGAGCTGCTGTGAGCCACAGTGAGCAGTTGTCCAATGGCCAGCAACCAATCTGCCTCACCCGGGAAGAGCGCAATGATAATACCTACATGGGCCAGTGTAGCCACTTCCTCAACTAGACTGAAGAACCAAAGGACAGCACTTGTCTGTTCCCCTTCCCTGATTCCCCAACACTGTTGCCTCCCCTAATTCCCCAATAAAATCTTTAAAACAATAAATAAAAATAAAAATAACTTTACACCTTTGTTTTTCAATCATCAGTAAATAAGATCAACTGGAAACCACTTGGGTTATTTTGGGGCACTTAGAATTTGGGTGCCATGAAAAATGTTAACTGACTTGATTGAAAGAAGTGGTTTTCAAACCCCCGGGGTCTTAGTAAGGTGGAGTGAACAAGCAAGAGTCTGGCCTGGCTCTTGGTTCTCCAACCCTGCCTTCAGACAGAGCAGCTCAGAGCTCTAGTTTTATCTTGAGCTCTTATGTCTTGTTTGTACATGCCACCTGGTGAGTTTGTTTTAAAAAGAGGGACAATAGATTGGAGGAGGAGGGTTATCACTTTGTGAGGAGTGAAATGTCTAATTATTACATTGTTTTGTACATCTGAAACTAATTTTAACTTTTTCATGAAAATAAAATTTTTTTAAAATTAAAAAAAATAAAAACAAAAAGACATTCCCCTGCTTGCTTGCTTGCTTTCTCTGTCTCCGTGCCCACCACAATTTCTTTTTCTAGGAATTAAGATCATGTGCATAGCCCTTCCCTTCTTCATCTAAACAATTCAGTCCTAAAACCATTAGGTGGGCTAGAGAAAGACTGGAGTCTGTGCATATGGGTGGCCTGGTGTGGGTAATCAGAGCCCAAGCAGAGTGTGGAGAGGGCTTCCTCCCATGTGGGCAGCTTGGCGCACAGTTCTATATCCCAAGCACAGTGAGGGCATCCACACATAGTATAAGGAGGTCGCTCAGTTACAGGAGTAACCCCATGAGGAGAATCAGAGACCAGGCAGGGTACAGTGTCCTTGTGTGTGGGTGTCCCAGAGTGGGATGTCAGAGCTAGGCAGGGTGAGGAGAGATCCACTGCTGAATGCTGGATCCCAAGTGAGGTGTGGAGGGTATCCATGTATGAGGACAGCCCAGAAGGAAGTGCTGGAGACCAAACAAGATGAGGAGGACATACCCACAGGGAAGGCACAACATGAGGTTTTGGAGCCTAAGTGCAGTGAGGGGGTTATCCATAATAGGAGCAGCCTGGTATGAAGTGTCAGAGCCTCATGGGATGAGGGGGGGCATCCATGTGGGAGAGAGGCAGCAGTGGTGATAAGAGGTAGGTTACATACAGGAGACTAATCAAATAATTTAAGCATATTAAAGCTAACAAGACCTAGTTTTCCCTGTCAGAGAGGGAAGGAAGCCTATAGTGTTGTTAGAATTGAAGGTATGAGTGTGAAGTCTGGATTTCAATAGAGATAGGTGTAGAAGTTCTGATATAAATGTGTGTATGTATATACGCACATACATATGTTCCTAGATGTGTCTCATGAAAGGGCCTTGGAGTAGTACTTTTCCCAAAGTATCAAGCACACCTAGTGCTCATATCTTTGCTTGTAAGTATCACTCTCCACCAGAAGAAACCAGGGCTCTTTAGAAATAGCCAATTCCTGTGTTGGGGGAGAGAAAGTTCAAGGTACATCTAGAACACCCTTTGTAGCAAAGATGTCAAGGAGGGCTCAAACAATGAAAACCTGTTAATAGGCCACAGAAGCCAGCTTACCACTGGCCAAATTAGGCACAATTTGAGCATCAAAATAAACTGAAAATAACGAGTGATAAAGTATGGTCCTTGGGACAGTAACAACAGCATCACTTGGAAACGTGTTAGAAATACAAATTCTCAGGTCAGGTCCCACCCCAAACCTACAGGATCAGGAATTCTGGAGATGAGGCCCAGGAGTCCATGTTTCAGCAAGTCCTCCAAGGGATTTTCATGCACACTCAAGTTTGAGAACCACTGCACTAGGAAACCAAGAGTCCATAAAAGAAACAATTAAAATAAAAGTTTGATGAGGAATAAGATATCTACATAGTCTCCAAAGTACCACCTAACAAAATATTATAAAGAAAAAAACAGTTACTTTACAATGAAAAAGTCTGGGATATACCACCTTAATCAACTGATCAAAGTGAACATAAATAATGGTACACACTGAAATTAAGCATCACCTGATAAGATGTGATAAGAAAACATCCTAACTTTTATGATATTCCTGCTACAAAAACGTATAAACCCAATTTAATAATGAGGTAACATCAGACAATTCCCTACGGAGGGTCATTTGACAAAATCCCATTCTACAAAATTTTATCCATAAAAATATCAAGATCATGAAAATTAAGGAATGAATGAGTTGCTGTTCCAGTTCATTCTTTCCAGCAGTAGTAGATACGTTAGAAGTGCTCAATAGATCATGCGCTGCTAGCCTGGGGTGTCACCTCAGAGATCAGTTTGGGCTGGGCTTGCGAAAAGATCAACATGCCTTTGGCTAGAGATTTACTACATCCATCCTTGGAAGAGGAAAAAAAACGTAAAAAGAAACTGTTAGTTCAAAATCCAAATTCTTATTTTATGGGTGTGAAATGTTCAGGTTGCTACAAGATTACCACAGTTTCAGCCATGCTCAGACAGTGGTTCTTTGTGTAGGTTGTTCAACAGTGTAGTGCGAGTCGACAAGAGGAAAGGCCAGACTCACAGAAGGGTGTTCATTTAAAAGAAAGCAACACTAAGGGCCAGCCGAGTGGCTCAGTTAAGAGTGCAAGCTGAGCTCTGAGCAATGGAGGTTCGAGGCCAGCCCGAGCTGAGTTGCCATTGAGCTACCAACAGGTGGCAGGATGGCTCAGCTAAAAAAAAACAAAAAACTAAAAGCAATACTAATGATGCACACAACTTCCTGAATTTGTTATATCACAGAAAGCTTTATCAGTTCAGCAATTCTAGTTAATCTACCAAGATAATGTAATTACATTTAATTTTGTAAGTATAAACAGTGATCCCTATTTTGGTATCAGGTTTTCAATGAAGTTTTAATTATGGGCAAAAAAAAAAGAAGTGCTCAATAAATATTTATGGAATAAAAAGTTTGCCTTAAATAGCTCTGGAATTTTTTCAAGTGGTTAGAATGTTCCTATAAGAAAGTATGATATACATAAAAAATCTAAACTTACAATTTTACCCTGTTACTTTTGTAATAGTTGATCTTAAGTCAGAATAGTTTATCTTGAGTCATTCTTTCTGACAGTAATTGAACTACAAAGCCAAGTTATATTAAAGAAGCTTCCAATAACAGTAAACCTTCAGCATATGGAAGAATGTTTGTTTTCTGAACACTTCTGCAGTAAAACCAAAAGAATAGTTTACCTTACTGACTTGAAGGAGATGGCTGATGGGAACACAGTGATGTTTTACTCAACTAGAAATTTTGCTAATGAGTTATCTAATTTATCACAAAATAGTTCCCAACTCTAATTCTGGAGGTAATATTAATGATATGTTCTGTGTATCAATAACCTAGAGTCCTCATCAGACTCAAAAAATATAAATCTTTGTGACTGTGAGTTAGGCAATGGTTTCCTTAGATATGACATCAAAAGCACAAGCAACAAAAGGAAAAACTGATAAACTGGAATTCATCAAAATTATACTTTTGGGGGCCGGCTGGGTGGCTCAGCTCGTTAGTGTGTGCTCTTAACAAGGTTGCCCATTTGACTCCCGCATGGGATGGTGGGTTGCATGCCTGTCCCCTTCCCCCCCCACCCCGCCCTGCAACTATTGGGTTTTCAGAAAAGTCATGATGTGTTTTTTTCTGGTTTTCGTTGCAAAAAATGCGTCATGACTTTTCCAAAAACCCAGTAGATTGAAAGCAGCGACTGGACTTGGAGCTGAGCTTACGCTCTCCACAACTAAGATTGAAGGACAACTTGACTTGGAGCTGATGGGTCCTAGAAAAATATAATGTTCTCCTTCCCCATTCCAGAACACTGTTCCATTCCAAAACAAATTACACTTTTGTGCTTCAAACAATACCATCGAGAAAGTGAAAAGGTAATTCAGAATGAATAGTTGTCAATCATGTATGTGATATAAGTCTTGTATACAGGTTATATAAAGAACTCTTATAACTCAATGATAAAAAAGATAAACAACCTAATTTAAAAGTGGTCCTAATAGACATTTCTCCAATTAGATATGCAAATAACCAATAAGCACTTGAAAAGACCTTCAACATATTAGCCACTAGGAAAATGCAAGTCAAAACTACGAAATATTCCACATGTCCTAATCAAAGATAGTTAAGTGTTGGAAAGATGTGGAGAAATTGGAGCCCTCCTACATGGCTGGTGGGAAAGTAAATTGGTGCAGCCATTTTGGAAAGTTTGGAAGTTTCTCAAAAAGCTACATAGAAGTAACATATAACCTGGCAACTCCACTCCTGGTATATACCCAAAAGGAATGAAAACATGTACACACAAAAAGTTGTACATGAATGTTCATAGCAATATTATTCATAATAGCCCAAAATGTAAACAATCCAAATATCCACTGATGGATAAAATGTAGGACATTCATATAATTTGGCGATAAAAAGGAATGAGAACTCATGCATGCTACATGAATGAACCTTAAAAACATACTAAGTGAAAAAAGTCAGTCACCACATATGATCTCATTTGTGAAATATTCAGATAAGACAAATCTACAGAGATAGAAAGTAGATTGTTGCCTAGGGTCGTGGGATTGGAGAGTGACTACTAACGGGTACAGGGTTTCTTTTGGGGGTGATGAAAATGTTCTGGAAATGGTGGTGATGGTTTTAGTGACTATATTAAAAACCACTGAATTGTACATTTCATATGGGTGAATTGTATGGTACATAAATTATATCCCAATAAAGATGTTAAAAAGTAAATAGTAAAGCATGTATTTATCACCAAACAATAAGCTGACAGGTACATGCACACATAAAATCTGATTGAAATGGTACTTATTATACATTTTTTTCATAAACTTAAATACCATCAAAGTTTACAGCAATAACTTTAACTAGTGTGAATAATTAAATATAATAACGACTTGGATGGTAAAAACAAGAGTGTTAGCAATGTTATCAACCAAATTTTTCTACCTTTCTATTCTTGATAAATTGATAGAATTATTAAGCCAAGTAATTCTACTGTAGCCAATTTCTGTGTTTACCAACTACTAAACTAAGTGGACACAAAGAGAAATACTGTTGGTTATATGGTTTAAAATTCTGCTTTCTACTGCTGAAATTTGGTATATGAGGAATATGGTTGTAAAAAATGATTTCGGGCACAAAGTAATTTTTAAGAAATTAATTGACACATCAGGGAATGCCACTGATAATAACTGCAGAAATGTACTTTTAAAAAGTTTAACACACCCGGGCCGGCCGAGTGGCGCGGTGGTTAAGCACTGGCTTGGGAAGCCAGCGACCCCGGTTCAGGTCCCACATATGAGGGCCAGTGACACTGCCCTCAAAAAAAAAAAAAAAAGTTTAAAACACTCAACACCTACACAATAAAGCCTGACATAAAATACTCAATAAATGTTGAATGAATCTAAAATAATTTAGCTTTTAAAGAAACTTTAAAATTACTATCAATAAACTAAACAAAATTTCATGTATTATCCTAGACTTCACTAAATTTTATCTTGTTAAATGTATAGCAATCTAACACATGTGAACATGTAGATAACTACTATATTTAGTTTAAAGCTACAACATGTATTTGAAAACAAAATGATCATATCTGAGAGAAAGGAGACTACAGCTCAAGTACAGGGACCTTTCAAGAATCATAAGGTAGGGCTGGCCGAGTTGGTTAGGAGTTGGCTTAAGAGCATGAGCTCTGAGCAACAGGGCCGCCAGTTTGATTCCCACATGGGCAGGGGATGCTGTACCCAAGCTGAGCTGTTGCTGAGCTGCCAACAGGTGGCAGGATGATGGCTCAGCTGGTGTAACAAGATTGCCTGTTCGATGGTGGGTTATACCCACTTGCAATTAAGACTGAACTTGGCACTTTAAGCTGAGCTGCCGCCTGGATGGCTCAGTGAATGGAGTGTGCACTCTTAACAAGGCTGCTGGTTCGACTCCCACATTGGATGGTGGCTACGCCCACCTGCAACTAAGATTGAACACAGCACCTTGAGCTTAGAGGCCACGAGCTGCCAATGGGAAGCCAGATGGCGACTGGCGCCCTGCACAACAAAGATTGAAGAACAACTCGGCAGGTCCCCTTCCCCAACTCCCCAACACTGTTCCCCTCCCCCAATTCCCTAACAAAATCTTAAAAAAAAAAAATCATAAGGTATACAATACTACCCAAGAATTTCATAAAAATGATAAAGATATATAAACAAATAACTTTACAGTAACTATGGCCATTGTATGAACTTGACCCAAAGGTGTGAATTCCTTCCTGTATAAGGTGTACTCACCTTAATACTTTTCCTTGGCATCAACAGAATCTTTACACCAATAGTTACCAATTTGGTTAATGCACTAGGAATCCAGTACAGTCCCAAGTAAATTTCATTCAAGAGAAATGGTATAAAAAATCAGCACCAAAATAATTTCAGCTTTTATATAAAGATTTACAAAAGCTTTACAAATTACAAGAAAAAATTATGGAAGAAAACACATTTTGGATTCTATATGCCTGTAAACTCCATGAAAAGGGAATTTTTGTTTGCTGCTCTATCCTGAGGGCCTAGAATAACGCCTGGCACACAGAAGGCACTCACAGCTGTTGAATGAGGGGGAAAAAAATGCATAATCTCTCCATTACCTTAGCAAGAGGGAAAAAAATCTTCAAATTACAATACGCACAAAACAAAGTAAGTAGTAAAGTATTTTTTATTGTAAAAAAAGTCAGTAGAGGTTGACAATGCAAATATTATCGCAGAACATTTCCCCTTTGTTCCTGAATTTGCTAGGTTCCTGGTACCAGCAAGTTTCCATTAGCACTTCTCAGGTTTCATGGTCCTTTTCAGATATGTTCATTATATGATATATTGCTTGGAAACACAAGTCCACCTGATGGTAAAACACACAAAAAAACCTATTGTGTTTTTCTTTCACATTTCCTACATTATCTCATATGCTTTCACAATTTAACAGTAAAGCTACTGCCTTAACCAAACCAAAGAATCCTCCATCACAAGTTACTGAATCAAACTTCTCGTAACATATGCAATATATCCAGATTTAAAGGTTTAAAAACAAAAGAAGTTAGAATTTAAAACAATCTTTAGACTGATTTTTTGTATTTGAAAGACTCGTTATTTGCAGCATACAAATAGAGAGAGTAGTGCAAAATGCATCAAGTTTTATATGATAAATATAATATCAACCTAATGGCTGCCTCAAAAACAGAGTGAAAAATTACCACTTCTCAAAAGCAATCTAGACTGACTCAGTAAAGTTCACAATTTAGAAAGATCAATTGCTACTCTATTTCCATACATTGCAAAATGATTTCAGAAACAGATTAAACAAACATTTTACAAAAATAGAAATATTGTTTGGGACTTTACAAAACTTTATAAAATATAACACTATATTTGTAAATCCAAGATCGTTTCACACCAAAATAGACAATACTCCCACAGATATGAAGTCTAGTCAAACTTAATTGGTCTGTCTTGACCATTCTTACATATTATTTCTTCCAAATCTTCAACCTAAATAGATTTGTGCTCTACCACAGGATTTTTTTTTAACAGATTAATTTAAACAATTTTATAAGAGTTTACATTCTGGAAATAATGTTACAGCAGGTGAATTTATACCTACAAATGTCTTACTAAAAATAAAAATTAATGCAATTCTATATTTGATAAATTTCAAACCAAAATCTTAAGAATGACCTTCTATTAATTTAAAATTTATATTTGACGATTATAATTTGGTACCTGTAAAATGTAAAAATATAATCACAACTATTTTATGGAAAAATATTTATTCATATAGAATAAAGAACCTCTAAATTTAGTTATTTGTAGCTATCAGATGACAAGTATTTTCTAATTATACCCATTCATAAACACTCATTTAATTACCTCAAAGAGCACCAGTGTATTTTTAAAACATGCTATAAAGTGAGATGGTAGGGACTTATTTCATGTAACAGTGCTATTATAAGGCACCATTTGGTATATGAAAAAGCCAAAAAGTATTTCCAAATCATGTATTTTTATTACTGGTGTCTTAACCGTTAGATAGAGTGGCTAGAAAAAAGCTAATAATATTAACTAACCACATTATACTTCTTTTTCCATCATTCTTTGTTTTTAGTTTTTCCATATAACATATAATAAACATAATAAACAACAATGTGGTACATGATCTGTTAAATAAACATCTTTTTCCAACCTTCCAAGAAAATAAACTAGAATTAAACAAGAATAAGAAACCAAAAATTTATCTGTTATATTTGTAATAGGCCATCCCAGTAGAAGAGTGGAGAGTTGGGGGGCAGGGAGAGTGGTGGCAGCAGTGGGGTTGGGGGGATGACAACAGGACCTATTTTCTATAGAATATATTGAGGCACGAAGGTTCAAAGTTTCTCAGGCAAATTCATGGCTACAGCAAAACTGAGAGAGAACTCAGAATTTTACATTCCCCCCAAAGCTGATTTCTCAGATAGTCACACCCAATTAAATATTTCAAAATATGTCCTTAGTCACTGCTATCATCATCTTCATCATCATCAGATACATCATTTAAAGGAGACTTCAATGACTGACTGTAAGAGTCCGACCTAGTAGGCTGGCATGTGGCCATGTCCCCAGTAGAAAGAAGGTCATAGCAGAAGTCACAAATCCGCACAGGCTTAGAGGACTGACTGGGAAGAAGAAATCTCTTTTCAGAGCAGGGCCCACAGACAACAAAACCACATTTGCGACAATGGTGACGACGATTAACAGGTGTGAATTTTGCTTTCTGACAGCGCATACATACAGTTGCCTCAGAGTCAGGAACCCAGACAGCAGCATGTTCATTACTGGGTGTCTTCCCACTTTTGGAGAGCAAATCAGTAACACATTTATTAATGTGATTCATCCATTCTGATTTCTCAGTAGCAGTGGCAGCATAAACTGCAAACGATTTAGTTGGTGTCTTGATAAGCCATCCATTCCTCAAGTCTCCTTCATCTTTGATGGAATCAATAGTGACATTTTCCAGGGGAATAATATGTTGTTTGTTATATTTTTTCTTCTGGATGACAATATTTCCATATACAAGAATATCATTAAATAAGAAAAACTGCCTTGCTTTGGGCTTTTTTCTGCACAACTTAGTCAATACTCCTTCTCCAATAAGAACCCGTCCAGGTATAGTCAAGGGTTGACCAGCTGCTCCAAAACAGTTTTCTACTATATTTATACGTCTGGTATTTGCTTCACTATTTGCCAAGCGATCCACCATCTTTTGTTAATAGCCTTTAAAAAGAAAAAGAAAAAGAAATTAGGATACAAGTTAAAAATTAATATAAGAAATTATATAACCTAAATTTAATCTAACAAATCATTACCCAAAAGGCAAAATGCTCCAAAATTGCTTTCCTCTAATCTAACTACTAAACATACCAAAAGGGCTAACATTTCCCAATTTTTATAATCATCAGAAACACTTATTAACCATCTCCACATAGCACCATACCAGTCAGGTAGGTATTCATAAAAGTACAAAATTCTTAGGGACATAAAGGAACAACAAACAATTGGACAATGATTATAAGTCATTTCTGCAAAATAATAAACCCAGTTCCATAAAATTTAATCTCAGAGGAGTTCTGAACAAGAGGGTCAAACATTATATACACTAAGAGAAATGACTATAATTTTTCTAATAAGCTATTACATTGAGCTAAGGTCTTAATTACCAGATGGTAATTGGTACTGGATTACCAGAACTGTTTCCCAACAAGTCTCCTTGTCTTTGGTCTTGCCCCTCAATCAATCTTCAGGCAATGATCTCTTAAATGCAAACTTGACAATGCCATTACTCAATATGACTCCCCTTAACCTATAAAATGCAGAATCTTTAGCATGGCATTTAAGGCCTTTCATTATCTGCTTCTTGTTTATCTTCCAAGACTCATCATAGTCACTCTTCACCTCAGACTTTATGTTCTAAGAATATCCTACTACTTGTGCTCCATTTCATCCATGCATGTCTTCTCCTATCCTTTACTACTTACTACCTCTCAGCTCTTATTCATCTTTCAATACTCAGATTAGCTTACCTTTTCTACTTCAGGAGCCCTTCCTTAAACTCTATTAGACTAAACACCTTTCTCTGTGTCCTTCATATTCTATGTATTTTCTAGCTTCAGTCCTACCCAAGGACTGAAATCTGTCTCCTCCACAGGCTACAGTGGAACCTAAAAGGCAGAGACCATCTGATACCTGTCTTTGAAACTGTGCCATAACAAAGGTGCTCAAAAATGTTGACAAGAATATTTTGGCAATGTGAAAAAAAATCCCATATCAATCTAACCTTAAACAAGCATAGATTTAATCTCTAGATCCAATACTATACTTAACTCAAGTCCCAGAGCTGTGCCCTATTTCAGACCTACTAACCTAGTACCACTGTACTATAACCAAGTCATATTAAAGAGAAGAGGAGCATTTAAAGTTTAAAGACTAACAGCATAGTCAAAGTTCCAGTATTCAGCTCGCAAACTGATGATACTTTAACTCTTCTTGGTTTCTGTGGTAACGGAAACAATTCTAATTACTCCTGAATTCTGTCTCACCCCCAATCTTATAAAGTCCTTTTGCCCTCCAAAATAGTGGGTTCTGCCCTGAAAGTTGTTCTCAAGAATTAATATGAGAATGCACGGCTCCAAACTGTGATGCCTTCTTTTTCTATTTAAGGCAAACCTGCCAGCCAATTAAAGGTCTACTATCCTATGCACAAGTGCACCGTAGAAGAGGAAATAAAACCAGCTAATAAACACAAAAAGAGGCACAATGCCATTCATAATTAAAGAAATGATATTAAAACATTAAGATTTTTTTCATTTATCAGATTAACAAAAATTTTAAAAATTTCCAAAGATGCCACACTGAGAGCATAGGGAAATTGGCACTCTTATAACTATAGAAAACATGTGTACCCACTGATCTAGGTATTTAATCAAAAGAAATTTCGCTCAACTACATAAAGATATGTGCAAGGATATTCAACACAGAACTGTTTATAACAGGAAAAAAATTGAAAAGGTCCAAATGTCCATCAACAGGAATTGGTTAAACAATTTATCATACACTTTTTTAAAAAAGATTTTATTGGGGAATTGGGGGAGGGGAACAGCATTGGGGAACTGTGGAAAGGGAACAGACAAGTTGCTGTCCTTTTGTTCTTCGGTCTAGTTGTGGAGGACGTTGCTTCACTGGCCCATGTTGGTATCGTCATTGCACTCTTCCTGGATGAGGCAGATCGGTCGCCGGTCTCTGGATGGCCGCTCACAGCGGCCATTGGCAGCTCACACTGGCTGCCGGCCACTCACTGTAGCCTATGGCAGCCCACTGAAGCAGGGGCTGCAGCTATGCCATTCCCGGGGACTCACAGCAGCCCAGCTCCAGGTGGAGCTGTTGTTTACCATCCTAGCTGTAGAGGGCAGTGTCATTGGTCCACGTGTGAGATCTGAACGAGGGCCGCTGGCGTCCCAAGCCAGCTCTTAACCAACGCGCCACTCGGCCGGCCCTATGATACACTCTAGACATCTGTTAAGAATGAGTTCTAAATACAGTGATATGGGGAAATGCTCAAGTATTTAGGTGGGGGGTGGGGAAAGAACGGCACATTATATCATTTTTGTTTAAAATATATACCATATTTCATCATATCTAAAATGCTTTACATTTTAAGACACATCCTCATTTTATGTGCCACCATGAAAGAAAAATGCTGCCAATTAAATCATGGCATACCCTTTACTATATGACATACCAATTTCAGACATAAAATACAGTAAAACAATGTTCCTCCTTAGACTCAATGAAATATGGTATAACTGCATAATCATGGACACTTGTAAAAATGTAAGCACACACAGAAAATAAAATTAGAAAACTATATACCGTAATACCAATGATTATTTATCTCTGGGAAGTACAATTATGGGTAATTTTTCATACTTTATATTCAACAAGTGTTCATTCTGTTAGACACTAATCTAGGTGCAGAAATAAAATAAGTGACACAGGCAAGGTCCCTGCTCTTCAAGGCTTCCATCCGAGTTGGGGAAGGGGGAAACAAAATAAAATCAAGAACCAAGTAGTAATTGATGTTATGATTTTTTTAAGTGATTAAAAAAAAAAATCAACTGAGGGCCGGCCGAGTGGCGCGGTGGTTAAGAGCTGGCTTAGGACGCCAGCAGCCCCGGTTCGGATCCCACATATGAGGGCCAGTGACACTGCCCTCTAAAATAAAAAAAACAAAAAACAACTGAAAGCTACTCAGATTGGATGGTTAGGGAAGGCCTTTCTAAAGTGGTATTATTTTAGCTGGTAAGGAAGAATTAGATATGCAGACATGAGCGGTGGGTAGGAGAATATTCCAGGCAAAAGAAATAACTGCAAAGCTCAAAAGGCGGAAAAGAGATTGGTTGGCACTTTTATAGAACTGAAAGTATCTATTCCCATCTGAATCAACGGCTGATTCTATTCATTTGGACAGTTATTAATCAGATCAAACAGGTTTCCTTATTGCTACTACTGGAATTAATACCACCACAAATTTGTACAGTGCTTTTCATATTTACTATCTTCTGTTTTAACCATCTCAAACTCCTGTCAAGTAACCAGAGAAGTTTTTATTATCTCCCAAAGAAGTATCTAATAATACTAATTGAAATGTGAGGTGAAGGAGGAACTGAGGCAAAACAGCCTGGAATTAACTTGACTCACTGGAAGCCCAAGCTAGGAGCTGATCTCTTTGCATGCATTACCATATTTCCTAGTCAGGGTAGCCTTATGATAATTATGCACTATTAGCTCCAATTTATAGATATGTAAACAGAGACAAAACAGTTAAGTACCTTGCCCAAACAGAACTGGGGCTAAAATCTGATTCTTTTATGCTGTTACCAGTTTATTATTGTATGGTAATTATGTATTCCCTAAAGCTCCATTGACTCTACAAAAACTAAGAAACTTATTGCTAACCCCTGGACCCTCACTGCAAACCCTAACAATACTGAAGAAAGATAAGAGGATACAATCTTAAGCAAACAACTTCAAAGGACGGGTTATCATGATTTAGCCAGTCTGATAATATTTTATTGTTCAAATTTTACAATATATTAAGCCTGAATATCTGTTCATAAATCTTCCCCCATTTAAGAATGCTTCACCATAAGAGAAATTTGGGGCCAGCGTGAGCAGCTGGCAGTGGGTGTGAGCTGCCAAGAGCCACTGTGAGCGGCCGTCCAGAGGCTGGCAACCCATCTGCCTCACCCGAGAAGAGCGCAACGATGATACCAACATGGGCCAGTGAAGTAACGTCCTCCACAACTAGATCAAAGAACAAAAAAAAAAAGGACAGCAACTTGTCTGTTCCCCTTCCCCATTGCCCAATGCTGTTCCCCTACCCCAATAAAATCTTTTTTAAAAAAAAGAGAAATTTGGGGCATTATTAATTGGTATTTGGCTAGAATAGCTTTCAAAGTTTGACAGTGACCGACATAAGAAATACAGCTCATACTAGCAAAGATGCAAGGTTGGGGTGAAGGGTAAAGTGAGGGAAGGGATAAGTGGGAGGAGGTTATCAAAAGGGAAATGAGGCTTTTTGAGCTCCTCCTTTTGCTCAGCTAGCTCCAAACTTTTTGGAGTGTACTTTCTCTTCTAATAATGGGCCCTTGAGCCACTGCTTTCTGCTCGGCCTGCTTCTATTTCTTTGAAGTATACTTTTTCTTCTAATAAACTGCTTTCATTGCTTAAAAAAAAGAAAGGGGGGATTAAAACACCACTTTTAGCTGGATTATTGTTTGATAACCCAAATAAACTGGATTAGGGCCCTACCCTTTAAACTGGATTAGGTAAACTGGATTAGGGCCTCTGCCTTCCCCAAAAGCCCAAATCCAAATTTACCACCAGAACAAGCTGAGATGCCCCAAGCAAGTTAAGAATTGTCAAAGACTTCTGTGAGAGTGCCAGAATACAAGATTACCAGGCCTAGCAAAAGATTAAGTCCTTTGCATATCTTTCTCACGGAGTCACAAGCAAGAGGAAGCAGAAAACAACTATAGAACTGGCCCAATAGAAGCTGTCTACTTTTCTGAGGAAGGAATACCAGTGAATACAGGAAGAGCTAGGAAGAAAGTTTCCCCACCCTCCTGCAGAGATAACTTCTTTAAGACAGATTCCAAGAAGTAAAATTACTGGGTCAAAAGGCATGAATGTTTAAGGCTTTAGCTATCTTTTACAAAATTTCCATTCTGAAAGGTAACACCAATTTACCAAGCAGAACAATCACTGTACCCATCCCATCTTGTCTCAAACAGTATTTTTCTTTAAAAATTTCCGCAAACGGGATTTTTAAAATGGTTATCTAATTTTATTCATACCATTCACTTCTCTTTTATTCATTCTGTTTGTTTATTCAACAATTATATATTTAACACTTTCTACATGCCAGATATTTTTCTTTTCCTCTCAGAGCTTAGAGTCCAGTGGAGGAGAAAGACAATGAGTAAGTAAACAAATAGGTGATTCTGAAAGCCTAAGTGTAAAGAAGGAAAGCAGCAGGGTGCCAAAATAGGGGGGAAATCTTATTTATTGAGTATACTTCTGCAACTTTAAGCAAAACAATGTACTACACTAAAACCAATTTTATCACAGGCTGATATAAACAAGAGTTTAGTTCCTAGGACATTTTATCTCATCAATATTATAATGAAATGCACCTGCTAGAGTTCACCAAGGCCTCACTGAGGTGGTTCTATATACTGGGTCTTAAAGGATGAGAAGTCAGCCAGTCATACTAAGGAACTTAACACCACGGACAAAAGTGCTAAGATAGTAAAGAATAGTACTTTCTTTTTCTTTTCTTTTTTTTTTTAATTCAAGTTTACTGGGGTGATAATTGTTAGCAAAGTTACATAGATTTCAGGTGTACAATTCTGTAATACATCATCTACATCTATATATCACATTGTGTGTTCACCACCCAGAGTCAGTTCTCCTTCCATCATCACATATTTGATCAAGAATAGTACTTTCAGGGCCGGCCGAGTGGCGCATTGGTTAAGAGTTGGCTTGGGATGCCAACAGCTAACAACAGCTCCACCTGGAGCTGGGCCTCACGAGCCCCGGCGACAGTGTAGGCTGCAGCCCCTGCTGCAGTGGGCTGCCATAGGCTACAGTGAGTGGCCGGCAGCCAGCGTGAGCTGCCAATAGCTGCGGTGAGCGACATCCAGAGACCAGCGACCGATCTGCCGGATGAGGCAGATCCGGGAAGAGCGCAATGATGACACCAACATGGGCCAGTGAAGCAACATCCTCCGCAACTAGACTGAAGAACAAAAAGGACAGCAACTTGTCTGTTCTCTTTCCCCAATCCCCAACGCTGTTCCCCTCCCCCAATTCCCCAATAAAATCTTAAAAAAAAAAAAGAATAGTGCTTTCAATTTAATTGAATATTTTATTTCATAGCTACTAGTGAGGCCAACCACTTTCTAATATGTCTAATAGCCACTTATATTTCTAAGATCACTATTTAAGGGTTCTTAATCTGTACGACTGTTTCACATATAAACACTATTAACTCATTTATTTCTTTGCTTTTCCTCCTACATTAATCTATAATTTTGTTTATGGTGTATGAGTCTTATTTCTTAAGCAGTTAAACTTATAGATCTTTTACTCTGTGATTTTCTTCCATTACTCCTAAGTGTCCCTTATCCAGATCTCAGAAACACCTATTTATTATCTGTTTTATGATATGAATTTTACATTTAATTCTTCTATCCAATCTGAAATTTATTCTGGCATAGGTAAAACTTCCTTTTTCTTTTCAAATATTTGCATTACAAAAGAGCTAATTAACTGGTCCAGATTCACCAAGTACTACGTATGACCTCAAGTTTCCTCACTTGTAAGTGGAAATAATAGCAGTTATGCCAGGAAAGGGATTAATGAGATAATGCATATAAAGGATTAAATGAGATAATGCATATAAAATGTTCAACAAGTAGTCAACAAGGGGTAGCTCTTATTAATAGTATTAATAATCGAATCTAATTATTTAGCATAATAAATTGTATATATTCTAACATCTGCTTCTGGGCTGTCTAGTTGATACATTAATCTTTTTTGTAATTCTTGTGTCAGTACCATGCATCTGGCAGAACTAGTCTAGGCTATCCCCCATTACTTAATCTTTCAAAACTTTTTTACCTAATCTCTTGTTTACTTCTCAGGAAGAAGTCTTCTAAGAACAATGGTTCTCAACCTTAGCTGAACATAGGGAAGCGTTAATCTTCAGTATACCAGAAAAAATAGTCATCCCAATTTACTATCTGGGTCCAAAATACCCTTTGTATCTATTTTTAATATTTTAAGCCATTTATGACTAATTTTCAGAAATAATTTAAAAAAATAACTAAGCAATCTAAATATAAAAATTTAAACATGTAAATTTGTTTCATATTTCTTTTGTATTGAAGGTACATAAATCCAAAATAGCAGCACCCTTTGAATGCAACTAACTGCTCATAAGCTATCATGCATGAATCTATAATACAATTGACCCCTGAACACCTGCATATAACTTTCGACTCCCCAAAAGCTTAACCTGTTGCTCAGTATCTTCCGTCTCAAAAGTTTGCCGACCCCTGGTCTGGGGTACATGCTATATGGTCTGGGCACTGGAATATTTTAGAGCTTCCCAGGTAATTCTAATGTGCAGCTAAGGTTTAGAACCATTTTTCAATTACAATGAATAAAGGAAAGAAAAAACAAAATCCACTGAACTTTTGATGGAACTTACATTACACCCATAAATTAATTTGGCATAAATTAACACCTTTATAGTTTTGAGTGTTCCTAGCCAGGTTGATAGTATCTCTTCCCAAGGTTTCAAATCTTTTGTGGTCCAGTTAATTTTGAAGATTTCTTCTCAGAGTATTACATTTTGTAAGTAGGTTCCCAGATATTTTATACTTTTTGTTGCTATATTTTGAATCTAATCTCTTTCCACATTATATTTTTAAATTTGTTACTACTATTAATAAGAAAACTATTGATATTTCTGGGTTTGTTTGTTTTTTTCCTTCACAGAACTCCATAAATTCTAAGTTTTTCAACTGACTTCCTTTGTTTTCTTTCCCAGCAAATAGTGTCTGGAAATCTTAATTCATAGTTAAAGATGTAAGATCCACAGTAAACACACATACACCCTCGAAATCTCTTAACTTTCATAAAGTTAAGCCAGCTTTATATATCAATTTAAAAGAATTAAACAATCAGGCTGGCTAAATGGCGTGGTGGTTAAGCGCTAGCTTGGGAAGCCAGCAGCCCCTTGTTTGGGTCCCACATATGAGGGCCAGTGACACTGCCCTCAAAAAAAAAAAAAAGAATTAAACAATCCAAAGTTTCAAATTATCTCCTTTACAACTGCAGACAAGAAATGCATTTGAATTGTCCAAGTTCCACCCTAGTCTTTTTGTAACATCTTGTTTCTAAAGTAGTATGTTCTTCATTGGAGTGTCTACAACATGTTAAATATATAATACTAGAGAGGTGAAAGTTCTTTTTAAAAAGAGAAAGAATACTTTTTACAATTGAGAAGAGAGACCAACTGTCACAAAATATTATGGCCCAGTTCTTCTTGCTTAAAATCAATACTCCCTATCTTATCCTTGAAGGTGAGTTTAAAACAAAAAATCATCGATTAATTTCTTATATGTACCCATGACATCTGATATCAGTGAGCTTTAGTATTCAACTGTGCTTTATTATACTGGAAAAACCAATGAACTATGAACCAAAAGAGTTGGATTCTAATCTCAGCTCAGGCAATGAATAGGAGAGTTCACACAAATGACAGGAGGAGGGGAAAAAGGGGGGAAGGGGAAGAGAGGGGGAGAGGAAGTGAAGAAAAAGGAGAAGCAGCAGCAGCAAGCTTTACTTGCCTACAATTAATTTTTATTTTATTTTATTTTTTTCCGGAGTATTTTCTTTTATTATTATTATTATTATTATTATTATTATTATTAGTTACAGATGTACAAAACAATGCAATAGTTATTTTTTTCACCCCTTACAAAGTGACTCCCCCTCCCTAGCCCCCCCCACACCCGATATCATACATATCTATTACAATTCCATTGACTCCATCCCCACACTATATTCCACATCTCATGACTATATATGTGTTAAATTATAGTTGACATATAATATTATTCAGCGGCAGCTTCAGATGTACAGTGCAGTGGTAAGGCCACTACACGGTCCATGAAGTGGTCTCCCTAAAAGGACATGCATCCGTCTGTTCCCCTAAAACAACATATTTACAACCTTATTGATTATATTCCCTAACCTGTCTCTTCTGTCTCTGCAGTAGTATTGTACTTATCAGCTTATGTTGCCTCGTCCTTTCCCCTTCTCCCTCATGTCCACCCCCATCCCATCTAGCCCTCATCAGTTTTTTTCTTTGTGTCTCTAAGACTATTTCTGTTTACATTGCTCATTTATTCAGTTCTTTAGATTCCACATATAAGTGAAATCATATGGTATTTGTCTTTCTCTAACTGATTTCACTTAACATAATGTTCTCTAGGTCCATCCATATCGTTGCAAATGGTATGATTTCTTCCTTCTTTATAGCTGTGTAATATTCCATTGTGTAAATGTACCACAGTTTCTTAATCCAGTAGTCTACCGATGGCCCTTTCGATTGTTTCCAAGTCTTGGCTATTGTAAATAGCGCTGCAATGAACACAGGGGTGTATATATTTTTTCGAATTAGTGTCTTGGGTTTTTCAGGATAAATGCCTAGGAGTGGAATTGCTGGGTCATAAAGTAGTTCCATTTCCAGTTTTTTGAGATACCTCCATACTGACTTCCATAGTGGCTGCACCAGTCTACAATCCCACCAAAAGTGCAGCAGGTTCCGTTTTCCCCACAGCCCCGCCAGCACTTGTTTGTTGATTTACTGATGATAGCCATTCTGATGGGAGTGAGGTGGTATCTCATGGTGTTTTTTATTTGCATTTCCTTAATGATCAGTGAGGTTGAACATTTTCTCATATGCCTGTTCGCCATCTGTATGTCCTCTTTAGAGAAATGTCTCTTCATATCCTCTGTCCATTTTTTAATTGGGTTGTTTGTTTTTTTGGTATTGAGTTGCATAAGTGTTTTATAAATTTTGGATATTAACCCCTTATCAGATATATCATTGACAAATATATTCTCCCATTCAGTAGGCTTCCTTTTTGTTTTATTGATGGCTTCCTTACAATTAATTTTTAATCAAACTTTTTACTGTCTTAATACGAATCAAGATTTTAAAATCTGTGTTACTGATGAATTGAGACTTCACAGGAAGTGTAAAAGGAAAGGGAACAACAAAAGTGGGGAAAGAAGAGGTAAAAACAAACAGTAACAAATTATCAGAGAGGTACACCCTTCCTAGGTAATTGTGGAAGTATCAGAGCAAACAACACCCTCTCCTAATGAGTCTAAGTCAAATGAACAATCATTCTGAGTGCCTATCATAAGCACAGGTGAAGACAGTTTCTAATTTCAAAAATTCTATAGTTTAGTAAGCACGATAGTAGTCAGAGAATTCTTGGTAAGACTTTCAATAAAACAGGATGATAAAGAAAAAATACTTGAAAGTTCAGCAAATTAAATTTTGAATTTTAGTAAATTTTACTTATTTCATCAATAAGAAGAGACAAAGTTATTTCCTTCCTTTTCCACTAGGATTTTGGCCACTGTGGCAAATCAACTATACAATTCGTATAATAGAAATTAACAGTGAGAAAGGGTCGCTGTTAACAGGTTCATTTTGGGGGAAGGGGGAGATGCTTTTATATTTTAATTTTAAATTCATGTCAAGCTGGATTGAGAATTGAAACTTCAAATTTTGAATCACATTTAGAGAGAAGCCATAGTAATTTTTAAAAAATCTCTCCCAGAAACCAAATGTGCCTATTATCGAAAAGTTGACTCAAATGCATTATTCTAGTCTTAGCCAAGAAAGGAAAGAAAAAACTAACATTTACTCAATACCTACACATGTGCTAAGCACGTGTATATTTTACTATTTTGCTTAATAATTTCAAATTTATTAAGTGATCCATTTTACAAAAAAGTAAATTGAGTCATGGGCTAGTTAAGCAATTTTCCCATGGTCTCACAGCTAGTTTTTGTAAATATGTTCTTTCCATTATATTTTGTTACCTCAGAAATAAATATTCTAGAAATTGTTCACTCATGTGGACTTTATTATGTATTAGGGAAAACCATTGATAAAATGAGAAACAAATTTAAAGCATATGGTAATAAATATACAAAATGCTCAAAATGATTCTTCAAATACTAAAGGAAATGAAAGTAAAGCTGTGACTAATTTAGGGTGTCAGTACAGGCAGTTTCAAATAGGTTAGGCTTGATAGAGAAACTCACCGAGGTATGTAAGAACAAGTAAGCCATAGTTGAAGATTTTAGAAAATTAATTGGGAAAATGAGAACAGCCACACTGGGACTTACAAAAGGTCTTTCTTTAGAGAAGGGAAGAATATGGACCTCAAGTTTTAAACAAGTCCTCTCTCTAGTCTTTAGCATTTAAACCATAACACACAAGGCAAGATTAATACTCTTTAATTACAACTATGATCAGGTACCTCTATTCAAAAACCAAAGATTCCCTGGCCAAATTAAATCCCAAATCCTTAACCTGGTATTCAACGCCCTACACAGTCCAGCCCTGGCCTAACCCAGTCTCTCTTTCCTGTTTTACCTCTTTCTATACATTCTCTTTGTTATAGTCAAACCAGACGACTAGTTATTTCCCAGAATACACTCTAGGCTTCCCTGAGCATATCTCTCTGAGCTCATTATGTCCTCTTTCCTTTGTTATTCTGAAATCTTACCAATCCTCCAAAATGCAGTCAATTCAGTAGCCTCACAGACAAATATTGTTTTATCTTTAAATCCTACCACTTTTTCTGTACCACTTTATGGTATTTACATTCTATTATGCTTTGTATAGATATGTGTACCTACTTACTGCCAACAGATCTGAAGATTCCTGAAAACAATATTATCTCCTACAACTTTGTATTCCCAACAGCACCTACATAAATGCATATACATGCCATCAATATGCACTGAGCTGAATGACCTAAGTTAAAAGTGGCAGCACCTTCTCGACTGGAGTTTGACAAAAATCAAACACTTTATTTTTGTATTGTTGTTGTTTTTTTGAGGGCGATGTCACTGGCCCTCATATGCAGGACTGAACCGGGACCACTGGCTTCCCAAGCCAGCTCTTAACCACCACGCCACTCGGCCGGCCCTCAAACACTATTTTTGATGTCTATATCATTTTCACAGAAAACAGGAACCCCCACCACCACACATCAACTGCTTCACTAGACACACAGATTTTAAATTTGCAAGTAAATGTTCTGGCCCATTTAATTATAGTATCTAATTATAAATCCTAAGTATTTAGCATGGCAAATCTTGTTTTTACGAAAACCTCAATCTCATGAATATATATATATATATATATATATATATATATATATATATGATTTTTTCAGGCTGGCCGAGTGGCTCAGTTGGTTAAGAGCATGAGCTCTGAGCAAGAGGGTCGCCAGCTCAATTCGATTCCCACATGGGCCAGCAAGCTAGCTGCCTGGGAGCTGAGCTGCTGCTGGGATGTTGAGAGCCTGTACTCTTAGCAGCAAGGTTGCCGGTTCAACTCCCGCATGGGATGGTGGGCCATGTCCCCACCACAACTAAGATTGTAACACAGCACCTTGAGCTGAGCAGCAGCGAGCTGACTATGGGAGGCCGGATGGCTCAGTGGAACAAGGCTGCCTCTTCAACTCCAGCATGGCATGTTGGACTATGTGCCTCCCTCCCCTCCCACCCAACTAGATTGAAAGCGCGCCCTCCACAACTAAGACTGAAGGACGATGACTTACTTGGAGTTGATGGGTCCTAGAAAAATACAATGTTCCCCTCCCCAATTCCCCAATTTAAAAAAAAAATCTTAAAAAAAAAAAAAAAAAGATTTCGTCTTCTCTGGCCAAAAAGCGCAGCTGTTGAGTTAGCAAATGAAAATCGATGTGTGCATACTTTTATTATCAACAAAATTCGGATAAAACTGCATCATTTCAAAAAGTATTTGTACAGGGGCAGCTGTACAGTGCTGACAGCTATAAAGAAACCATTGTGTAATATCTGAAAAATAAAGCTGGCAAAGCTTAACTGAAATACTACTGTAGAACTGGTTATCCCATCACATCCCTAACAAATTTTCTTTAGTATTTTTCAAAGCAGTTAAAATCTGCTCACTACATTCAAGGCTTTATGCTTTGTGTTAAGAGAGAAAAAAGAATGAACCAGACACTGGGAGTTAAGACACATATCACAAGACTTTAATACAAAGCACAATGAGATAAATACTATTATAAAATTATTAACGAAGTGGTAAGGAACTAAATAGAAAAAAGTGAAGAGGCAGCTAGAAGAATGTAGCATTTGAATACTTGAAAAAGGTTGTAAACAATAAGTGTAACTTCGAAAAGCAAAAAATGGTTAAGTAAAGGCATAAAGCTCTGCAAGAAAAATGTGTTAAGAAAAACGTCACATGTGCAGTTGCAGTAGAGGCTGTAGGGAATTATTTAGTAGAAAAACAGGGGAGAAAAAAAGATGAGATCTTGTTGGTTCCTGAGAGTTCTTTATGAAGCTTTGGAAGGAGTGGCCTGATTTGATCTGGATTTTTCTAAGATAACTGTAGAAACAATGAAAGATAAGCTGAGAAAGGAGAGACTGAAAGCAGAACAGTTGAAAAATTATTGAAAAGGTAGGCGGGGAAGTTGATTAGAGTCTCTAATCCGGAAAAGAAAGAATAGGTCAGATTCAGAATTTCCATAACTAGATGTGGAAGAGTAAAACTGAAATTAAATCCCCAGGTTTTTAGTTAAAACAATATGGAAGCTAGTAAAACCAGTAATCATTTTCAATGACTTTAAAAGTAGCAAACATTTATTGGGCACTTACTCTCTACAAAGTAGGATTAAAAGATAGAGGCACTCAAAACTAACAATCTTGGGCCGGCCGAGTGGCGCATTGGTTAAGTGCTGGTTTTGGGATGCCAGCGGCCCCGGTTCGGATCCCACATATGAGGGCCAGTCACACTGCCCTCTACAGCTAACAACAGCTCCACCTGGAGCTGGGCTGTGCGAGCCCCGGTGATGGTGTGGGCTGCAGCCCCTGCTGCAGTGGGCTGCCATAGGCTGCAGTGAGTGGCCCGCAGCCAGCGTGAGCGGCCGGCAGCCAAGCGTGAGCTGCCAATAGCCGCGATGAGCGACATCCAGAGGCCGGCGACCGATCTGCCTCATCCGGGAAGAGCGCAATGACGATACCAACAGTGAAGCAACATCCTCCGCAACTAAACTGAAGAGCAAGAAGACGGCAACTTGTCTGTTCCCCTTCTCCAATTCCCCAACGCTGTTCCCCTCCACCAATTCCCCAATAAAATCTTTAAAAAAAACAACAACAAAAAAAACTAACAATCTTTGTGAAGGAGAAAGACAGCTATATTCCCAAGTTTATACACACAAGTATATACAGA
Source organism: Aselliscus stoliczkanus (assembly GCA_033961575.1). Lineage (NCBI taxonomy): Eukaryota > Metazoa > Chordata > Mammalia > Chiroptera > Hipposideridae > Aselliscus > Aselliscus stoliczkanus. The sequence continues at coordinate 36,901,051 of CM066731.1, forward strand.
TGGTGCCAGAAAAAATGTATACACATTTTAAGAAAGGAAAAAAGCTGTATTAAAACTGTAATACTCGGGCCAGCCCAGTGGCTCAGCTGGTTAAGAGCTCGCTCAAGAGTGCGAGCTGAGCTCTGAGCAGCAGCAGTTCGATGCCCAGCCCAAGCTGAGCAGCCCTTGAGCTGCCAACAGGTGGCAGGATGGCTCAGCTAAAAAAACAAAAAACAAAAAAACTGTAATACTCAATACATACCGATAACAAAAGATGAATACAAGTTATTTGTATACATTTTTTTTGGCACCCCCTCGTATAATTCATGTATTATACATTAAAGTGTGTTTCTGTTGGAAAGAGGATTATGGAAGCGATTGAATGATAAGGAAAAAACAAGCAACAAAGCGGTTTGGTACCCATGTAGTGTTACAGACTGAGGAATATGATTAACTCAAATGTGTGGACTCAAAAGTTTAAGGGAGCAGAGGAGAAACAAACCAAAAATGTATATATATTTTTTAATTAAAAAAAATAAAACAAGTGTGCAGCCTAGGGCCAAAAGGTTTAGTTGGGAGGTAATTTTGACTAGAGGGAACTAGATTTAGGAACAACTGTTAAATGACTAGAAGTTCAAGATGGGCCTTATAGTAAAAGTAGTAGGTCAGATTGTTTGGGGGAGAGGAAGAGGAAGAGTGGATTATGGTAAATAAATATATTCCCCAGAGAAGAAATAATTGAGCCCAAGCTGGAGGAGGCAGGGCCAGGAATAAGTATAGCAGTAGAACAGAAATTTAGTAAGACGGGGAAAGGCCAAACAGCAAAGGAAAGTAAGCATCAGACTGAAGAGTTTAGACTTTATTAAATAGGCAACAGGAAGACAAGGATTTTTAAGTAGGAAAATATTAATTAGTACAAAGAAGCAGTACACCGGAGAGACTGCTGATAAAAGTAAAATTGAAGGAAAAACAATAATCAGAAAGGTATCACAACAGTCTCTAAGTGAAAGGTAAAGAAAGCCTGAGCCACATAACTGACAACAGACATAAAAAAAAGATTGAAGCTAAGAGGTCACTGAGGTACAGTACATAGGATTTAGGAACCAACTGAATACATGGATAAAAAGTGAGTGTAAGATGGCTTCAAGGGTTTACGCAGAAGCCATCAGTCAGATGCTAGTTTGTTTCAGGAGACATTTATCTTGAAGTACCTTCAGGGTATCTACTAGACAGACATCTGTCAGACAAACAAATGCCAGGATGAACAGGGAGCTCCAGGACAGAAAAAGATTCAGTAGTCATCCAAGTGGAGATACTTGTTGATGCTGTGAAAGAGAGAGAGGGCAGAGCACTAAACTTTGGGGAACACCTAGTTTGGAAAGTAGGAGAAGAGAGAAGGGGAGATAAGAGAGCACAAAGCACTTTTTCAACATGCTTTCACATGTTTCACAAGTCTCATAGACTAAATAACCTTACTATGCCAAAAGGTCACAATAAGCAGTGAAATACATGGATAAACCAAAAACTAATGGTAATATATAATAAAATGTTTTGCCCATGCAATTTTTAACCACAGAAATTTTTCCTGAGAAATAAACTACTGGGGAGGAAATAAAACTATATAAAAAGTTTTCTCTCTGGCATTAATTCTAAGAGTGAAAAACAGAACCAAAATTTCTAGCCATAGAGAGGAATGGTTAAATATAACATGAAAAAGCCAAATATCATAAAAGAAAACATTTTACCACATAAAAACTTTAAACTTCAGGGCCGGCCGAGTGGCCCGGTGGTTAAGTGCTGGCTTGGGAAGCCAGCGGCCCCAGTTCGGTCCCACATAGGAGGACCAGTGACACTGCCCTCAAAAAAAAACAAAAAAACTTTAAACTTCAACATCAAGGGGGAAAAAAGTATTAAAGAAAAATATTTGCAACATGTGACAAAGGATCGACGTTTTTAATATGTAAAGGGTTCCTGTAAATCAATTTAAAAAAGGAGAAAATGTCCCAAAAGAAAAATGGGTAAGACACAAATGGCAATCCCAAAAGAACAAATGAAAATGACATAGAAAAATGTTGACTCTCCATGCTAATCAAAGAAATAAAAATTAAAATGATGTATTATTCACCTAAGATGTGGGGAAAATGGGCACTCATATTTTTATTAGTTTCAAGTGTACAGAACAATGTTAATAGTTAGACATTTACACTCCTCACAAAGTGATAACCCCTCTCCCCCAATCTACTACCCCTCTGACATCTTATATAGTTGTTGCATTTCATTGACTCTATTCCCTATGCTGTACTCCAAATCCCGTGACTATATGTATATTAAATTATAGTTGACATTCAGTATTATTCAGCTTCAGGTGTGGGCACTCATATTCTTAAGAGTATACACTGGAACAACTTTTCTATATGACATTTTTGGTTATTTAATAAGCACTTTAGACCATTTACACAACAATTCTATTTCCAAGAACACATACAAAAAATAATTAGACCACTGTGAAAGTTTTTCACATAAAGAAGTTCACTGTAGCTTTGTCTAGTGCTAAAAATCTAGAAATAATGTAAATGTTCAACAATAGAAGATGGATTAAGTGAATTATGGCATATCCATATAATGGATTTTTAGACAGGTTTTGATACTACACTTGATCTTAGCCAAAAGGCCGAGAAGCGATTAGACAGCTTTTGAAAGAACACAGATTAAATACTGAACATGGAAAACTGCTAAATATGGCAATATATGAAATAAAGGTTTCTAAAAGCATATTAAAAGCATATATAATATAAACCTTTCTTTTCAGTCTGGAAAGATACATATCAAAAATTTAGTACTGGTTATATCTATGTACTAGAGTGAAGTATTTTGATACTGCCTAATTTTATAATGATCACATATTCTCTCATAGACAAAAAAGCTTTTTAAATGAGTAACAAAATGCAAAGAAGAATGTGTAGAAAAATGTAAGTGTAATACACAAATACAAAGTTATAGGTACAATTTATAAAAATATGAACAAATACAAAAATCATTTTGATTTCTCCCAATTATTGTTTAAATGTAACAAGTATAAAGAATTAAGGATAGTTACCCTTATGAAAATGGAAATAAAAAGTTGATGCAAAGAAATAAAACTAGAAAATGCACATCGTAAAATTATTTTAGAAGGAAGTAAGGTCATTTGCTAAAAGTCAAGCATTTCAAGATGGGGGTTAGCAACCTGAATTAGAGTGGAAAAGCAATAGAAAAAGTGAATTAACTTTGGGATGAGAAAAGGATTAGAAAGCAACTAGTACACAAACACGGTAGCTGGAAAACAAGTAGTTAACAGTCACCACAGTTGTGATTTTCAGGGTGTTGGGCAGGAACAGAAGTAGAAAAAGTAAATGGTGATATTTACAAGTTGAGAACTGACCAGTTATAAACTGCAAAGATCAAGAAGAGGAGGGCTATGCGGTTAGTTCACAGAATATGGACTACAGAGTTCAGTATTGGAGAGAAGAAAGAAAACTAACAACCTGGGAGGAGCTGGAGGTGACAAAAAGCTTGTTCATCAAATATGATGGAAAATGGAAATACAAGACAGGCCCTTAAACCACCATCTCTGGCCACAGAGCTTAAGACAGGTAGTTCTGAATGACAATGTTAAATAACATGGCTATCCATGTAGGGTGTTGTAGAGAGGAGGTGATGGTCACTGAGTTGGTGAACTGTAGTTCTAAACGTGGCCTTTCTGACCTGAAATATATGTAACTGTTACTTTAACATGCATGCACTTAACTTTCCTCCACTGCAAATACATCCTTTCTAGCCTGACTGATGGGAATTTGGCTGACACTTAACCTCCAACCACAAAATGAAGAGAATAAGGAGGTGGGAGATTGAATTAAATCAATAGTTTTCAAACCTGACTGTACATTAAAATCATGGGTGAAAAAAAAAGGTAAAACTACTTATTACTCAAACCCAGTAGTTCAGGCATTAGTATTGTTAAGAAGCATCTCAGAATTCTAATGTACAGCCAAGCTTGAGAACTGAACTAAGTATTTCTAAAGGTTGCCTCCCTTTTAAAACTTTTAAATTCTATGATTCTGTATATATAATTAATTGCCACTCTATTAATTTGTTTTAATATCATATTGAATATCTTATTGAATATCATACACCAGGCACTTCCATAAGCACCTTAGTAAATCCTCACAACACTGTGAGACAAATATTTGTGTCCATTTCACAAATGAGTGCAGTGAAGCTTAGAAAAGTGAAGGGACTTGTTCAAGAGTCACAAGCTAAAAAGGAGCACAGCCAGGATTCAGGTTTGTTTTTTGGTTCAAGTCCACCCTACATGCAACTTGCTTTTTCTAGCACTCACAGCAACTACTTGAATGTCTTCTATTCTCTTCCCAGGACCTCTCAAATTGAGCATACCAGTTTGTGGTTATGGATTCACTGAAGAGAAAGTTATCAGGGCTGGAGGCATAGAATTAACCCCAAATTCTGTGGTAATTTCATTAAAGAATTACAGAATACCTTCACTACAGAGGTCTTGCAACATAAAACAACACTCTGAAAGCATATCTATGAAGTACACTTTATTCGGTTAAACCAACATGCACACTGCTATTAAGCATGCAACTGGTATAGAAAACTGATTCTCAAAGATAAACTTATCAACAAAAAAGCAACTTTTTATATGCTTTCCATTAAGCAAGGCATTCTAAAACAAAATTCTAAAACAATTCTGACAAACCAATAACTAAGATTTGCTCTATCAAAGAGCTTAAGTGTATGAACATGATTCAGAATGTTCAGGCATTGACTCTATTTCCATCCAGCACAAATAAATTCAATCGTACTTTAAAATTAGGATTATTACTTTTTTGTTGACCCATGGCTTCTTCGTTATCTACTTAGAAATTTCAGAAACATTTAAATGCTGTATTCCCAGGCCAAATTATCCATCATCTACTTGGAAATTTCATAAACATTTAAGTTCTGTATTCTCAGGCCAAATGTGAGTTATCCAGGTAAATTCTCACAAAAAAACAAAAACAAAAGAAAAACAAACACAGAATTAGCGCATATTTAACTACTATGCATGGAAATTGCAATTTAATAAGAAATTCATAAACTATATTTACAAGGAACATATGTGTATTCATCCATTCATATTTTTCCTGGACATCTGCTATGTTCTCGGCACACTGGGGATGAACAATCAAATCAGACCCATAAAGCATGCTGTACAGGAGATGCCATGACAGGTCAATGCAATATTTACAGGGATGCCATAAGATATGTGAATTATTCTTTGGGGAAAAACGGTGTGTGGGGTTAAGGAGAACAGGGCAGAAATGGCTTCAAAGAGCATACAGGCTTAAGTGAGTATTATTTTTAAGAGGAAAAATTTTAGTACAAGAACCCTTGTTAATCAGTTCTCTAGGAAATAAGTTATTTATACCAAGGAACTAAATTAAAATAAGAAAGAGCAGTGAAGACACAGGAAACATGGTAGTCACAGGAATGAGTTTTGCACCCTACAAAGTTATGCTACAGGAAAAATGAGAAGGCTTCAGAGTCATAAGACCTAAGTTAAATACCAGTTTGGCTCCTAGATTTGTGAAGTTAGTTAAGTCACCTCAGTTCTAGATAATTCTTCATCCAGAAAAACAGATCTATATAATGGCATTTACCTGACAGTGAAGCAAAACAAGGGAATTTTCAAAAGAAAATTAAAAATCAAATCTAAGCATACACGATATTTTTTACCTATAGATTAAGAAGAGAAATTCTTCAAGACATGTTTTAGGGTTTACTTTATTTGTGGTTGAGTCCTGTCAGTAAATGCAATAGGATTCTAAAGCTAAGATGCTTTTATGTTTAAAAAAAACCAAAACTGCAATTCACATTCATTTACTGGGGTAAGTCACGCTGAATCTTTTTTAATACCTTGGTCACTACAACAGTGTTTTATTTTTTTGAGGCGATTACAAATGCTTTCCAAATAAGTAACTTAATACCATTCACCTCCAGTGCTGTCAGGACCCGAAGAGATTAAAAATAGAAGCCTTCGTTAATACTGAATTAACCTGAGGACCCCATATGCTACCAGAGTACAGAATAAAACAAACAATCAAAAAACACGGGAGGCATGTATCTTTCAGGAATCAGAGAGACGGGGGGGGGGGGGGGCAACTTAGCAATGTCAAGATCACTTCACCTTGGTCTTAACAGAACCACACAAGCCTTCAAGTCTCTCAGTCTACGTTCCTGTCTAAATCATTCTTTAATGAGCCTCTTCAGCCACGTACTGAAACACAAGAAGGCATTTATCAACTTACATACGTTGTGAGCCCGTGAATTACAGAAAAGGGCTTAGTTATCCACAACCTGACTACTAACTCATTTCCAGAGCACACACAAGCTGCTATCATGTACCAAGAGCACACATGGGATTCCAGCAACACGAGCAGCAAGCTGTCGGGACTTCAATACATGTTTTAAAAGGAAAAACATGTTTGGCAAAAGACCACAAAACTTTAAAAGACTCCAAATAAATCATGCGTAAAAGCCATCACTTCCATCAGAGCAAAGTGAGGTGCCATGTTTTTTTGCCCCAGGTCACATAAAAATACGCTGTTTAAGTTACAACGTCCCGAATGCCCAGACTCTGAAAAGTTTTGGAGAGAAAGAGGTTGGGGCCCTAAAGCGCCCTGGCCCCCCACTGGGACCCCAGTCCCCAAGTCCGACAACTTCTAAGCCGACCTCGGGGCTCCCGCGGCGTGTGCGCCTGGCCGCCGCCCCACGTTGGCGCGGACCCTCCCGCGACCCTGGAGTCCGGCGGCGGCGGCGCGCTGCTGGCAGCGCGGCTCACTCCGAGCGCCCGCGGGCTCCCCCGACACCAGGGCAGAGGCCTGGGAGCGCCCCGTTTCTCGCAGACCCCAACATGGCGTCCGCCGCCGCCGCCGCCGCCCGCGACGACGACACCTCCCCGCGCCGCGGACGCCCTGGAGACCGCGGGGAGAAGCGCCGAAAAGTTTCGCTTCTCTTCTCCCGGCCCGCCAGGGGCGGGCGGACAACTAACTCGACTTCACTTACCCTGCCGGGCGCGGGCGGCGGCGAAGGTCCGACTCCTCCTGGTCCCGAGCGCCGGGCGCGGACTCTGCCCACTCCCCAGTCCCGGCCTCCCCGGGTGTGTGCGGCCAGCAGCCCCCGGGCAGCTGACGCGATCCGGACGAGGCGGGAGCGCAGCCGGCGCGGCCGCTCGCAGGTGACACCCCCGCCCCTCTAGGCGAACCCCTCCACGGCTGCTCAGACTGGCCTCTCCCCTGCGCGCGCAGAGGCGCGCCGCCGCCCCCACTCAGGCGCGAGCGCGCGGGCACGAGCTCCCCCCACACGAGTCTCGCCCCGCCCTTTCCTGCCCGTTCCCTCGCCCCGCCCTGGCGGCCCCGCGCGACGTGCTGGGGGGCGGGGCCTAACGGAGGCCTCGCCCACCGAGGCAACCAGGCCTGGTATTGGTTCCACCGCCCAGTGTGAGGAGCGCGGCCCAGGAGGTTTTGGGGGGAACGTGGGACGTCTTGCCTGGCCTTCTTGGCTCGCGCAAGCCTTTGAAAAGGTTTGTTCTCACTACGAAGTTCTTAGGGAGACTGGAAGAATGAAAGGAAGGTTGAGCCCCGTCTCCCATCACCGAACAGCCCTCCGCAGAGAACCCAAGAACTTTCTGCAGCAGGGAAAGAAAGGCTTTGGATTTAAATGCCCAGAGGTGCCTGCGGGGACATTTTTTTGCTGCTCCCACTGAGCAAGGAGGTCCTGCTCGGCCCATCTTCCGTTTGCTTTCCCTAAAACTCCTAGGTTTGAAATCAAGAGAGCGGGTGCTACAATACAAATAACCGCCACGTACTCTTCAGCCCTTTGAGTGGCTTTATTACCTGCCTTAGAACTTTGGTCTTTGTAAAACTTTGCTCTGACGACGCAAAACCTCATCTAGGTACTTAACATACCTGGAAACTGTAATGATAGTATGTAAGGTTAAACCTGCCTTTTTTTTTTTTTTAATACCATAGCAATTGTTTTCTAAGCGCGTTGGTGGTTATCTGGAGAGATGCTGAAGATTTCTAAGATAGACAAGGAATTGGGGGGGGGGCATACTCACTGAAAACAAAAAGTGTGTAGGTGGAAATTAGATTTGGGGAAATTTATCTTCCTCATTGATCAATTATTCCAGAGATATTTTACCTTTGATTACTCTTGAACTAGAGTAACCAAGCCGCACATAACTGAGCACCCATGGAGAGGACATGAGCAGGTCTTGCAGATCTTGGTTCCCGCCTTCTTGCCACCTGTTCCTGCTCTTAAGTCTGGGATTCTAGCCCTTCCCCTACATCAATGTCTCAGAAACAAGCAAATTTTTTTTTTTTTTTTTTAGTAACTACAACAAAACTGTCAAGGATGAACTTCTTTTAAATGAGGAAACTTAAGTAATCATGATCACACAATTCTTTACACGTGTTAGCTGTAGTTGTCTCTGTAGACCAGCACAAAGGCTCCCAGGACTCTTAACTCAACCATCACACTATCCCACCTTCATTCATCCTCATACCTCTCTACATGTAGAGCAACATCTATCAGTGGGAAAAGGATGCACTTGATCATCTCCAAAATCCCTTTAAATTTTGAGATTAGGAATTGCTGTGTCTCATTGGTTAACGTCTATAGAGCATCAGTCACCAAACATTTTTGGTCACTTACCCATCAGTAAAAATGTTGGCCCTCTTCCAGCTTCCAATATACTTACCTAGCTTACCCTGAAGTAGATGGACTTAGAAGCTAAAATGTACTAATCTTGACTTTGCCACCAACTACCTGTGTCCTTAGCCACACGCAAATGTTGCCTTGATTTCTTCAGTTGTAAAATGAGGTTAATAGAAGTATTCACCCAACAATGTCATTATGAAGATTAAATAAGTTAATATGTATAAAGCAAAGTGTCTGGCACATGGTAAGTGCTATATAAGTTAAATAAAAATTATATATTATATATTAATTAAATATATATGTATAATTTATATATGCAGTATAATTTATATGTATAGGAGGTATATACTGGGAGTGCCAAAAAAAGGTAAAGAAGTGGACACTTTGGTCAACGTTGCTCAAGCAGTAGTTCGCCATAATGAGAAGTGTCTAGATACTGACAGTAACCACTTTGAGCACCTCTTATAGTTGCAGAAGTCAAACGTGACTTGTGTTCATCTTTTGTTATTGATATATATTGAGTATTACAATTTTAATAGTTTTTTTCCTTTCTTAAAGTGTGTATATATTTTTTGGGACCCTCTGTATATATACACATCTATTATATCTAATGTTAGGTACATTGCAAAACATACACAAAATCAGAAATAATTATTTAAAACATGTGCGTGAGGATTTGTGTTTTCTTTCTGCACTCTGTATATTCTGTACCATCCCTGGGCTGTGTGAACCCCTCTTTGGGGACCATTGATTTAGAACTATGCTGACAAGTACAGTAGCCACTAGCCACATGTAGTTATTTAAATTAAAAATTCAGTTCCTCAGTCACACTGACCACATTTCAAAAGCATAATAGCCACGTGACTACTGGACAGTGCATATATAAAATATTTCCATCATTGCAGAAAGTTCTATTGGACAGCACTGAAAAAAAAAGGTACTGTGGTACCTTGTTCAAATCAAGTGATAAGATCTCTCTCTCACCCTCACGTCTCCTCTGTAAAATGAAGATAAAAATAGGAACTGCCTCATGGATGGCTGAATGGAGGAAATGAGATAAGGTGTGTAAAGTCTCTGGCAGAGTGCCTAAAACATAGAGGAACTTGAAAATGTTAGTAAAATTTGAGTTTAAACTGACCCAATTCTAAAAGCCTAAAAGGCAAAAATCTTGTTATTGTCCTTTACTGGATAAGTTTATCAAGAATGCCGATTTTGCAAAAGACAAGAATTTGGTTAACTTTTAGTTGAAAACAGAGCATTCAAGGGAAAATGGCAAATACCTGGATTTTAATTATGCCTTGATTTCTCTGTGCCCCCCACCCCTCCCCGGTCAACCCATAGACACTGGTCTTTTCCCAGTCATGTCTATCTCAGTGAATTGCCATCTTGTCCTCTTTTCCATCTCCTTCATCTTATCCCTTTGCCTCTAAAATATTGTAGATTTACCTCCAAAGCACTCCTCCTCTCCTTTCTCCCCTCCATACAGGATCATGTCACTCCTCTGCAGAAACCCTTCCACAGCTCCCCACTGAGGCTGCCATATACAGTTGTACAGGTTGTAGTAGAACAACCTATGGAAGAGTGCCTTTCACATTGGAGCATTGTAAATTTTATGTTTATAACAAATATTCTTTGGTAGATTCTAGTGAAGTGATTTGTTCTAATAAAAGTATTTTAGAACAATTTTCCAACAAAATGGAAACATCGTGAGGAGTGGATGCCTTTTTCTAATTTGCCCAAAGGCGCCATATAAGGTAGGAACATTTCTATTTCACTTAGAAACAAAATAGCAGCTCATCCCCAGGACCTATAAAGTCTAGCATAATCCAGTCTCTGCCATCCTCTCTACCTTAAAATGATGCCAAGCTCCACCAAATTCCAGTCGTGTATACCTTTGGACATTTAAAAAAATATACCAACTCTTTTTTGCTATGTGTCCCACTGCCCTGGCCACTTCTCTACCAAGACAGTCACAAGCCCAAACCTCCCTGCTCTTCACAGACCTGTGGCTCCTTGCCATCTTTCAGACCTCTGTGTCCTGAGAGAGTGCCATGATTATTCTAGGTCACAGCCCTATGTGTTTCCCCACAGTACTTCCAGATCTCCCTGAAAACTGTAAGCTCCTTGAGGGCAGGCCAGCAGCCTTTCTATCTTGAGTTCCTGACAGGAGTATATGCCAGCTTGTCAGCATTATTGCCACCCCTTTCTGTATTCTCCTCTGCACTGTGGAGAGAAAGTCTAGAACTCTATTTTCTAGAAGGCTTTTCCCTGAGTGGTTTCAGGCTAAATTCTGCCAGAGACACATATGTGAGATTCAAAAGGCAGATGAAAAGAAATTATATTCTCCAGGATAGCTTTGAACAAACAGCTCAGATCACAGGGGACTATTTTCCCTAGATTTCAGGAAAGTATCAGACAGACCTGAAAAAAAAATGAATATTCTATTTTTAAAAGGGGGATTTAAAATTTTTGGTCATATTCTTAAAAAGGGCAGTGAAAATGTTCCAGATTAACAGAGGCGAAAGAGACATTACAACTAAATGCAATCCCAAACCCTAAGCTGGATCCTGTAGTAGAAGGTAAGAATGCTACAAAGGACATTATTGGGTAAATTGACAAAACTAGAATGTGAACAGAAAGTTAGGTAAAAGTATTGTACCAAAGTTAAATTTACTGTTCTGGTTATGTAAGAGAAACCCCTATTCTTGGAATATACACACTAAAGCATTTAAGGTAAAGGACTCTGATGTGTATAATTCACCGTCAAATGATTCAGAAAAAAATTTCACATATAAGATATAATTTAAATATTATATATAAAAGAGAGAAACCACCTACATAAATGATAAAGCAAATGGTGTAAAATGTTCGTAGGTGAATCTGGGTAAACAGTATATGGGTGCTCGCTTCGGCATCACATATACTAAAATTGGAACGATACAGAGAAGATTAGCATGGCCCCTGTGCAAGGATGACATGCAAATTCGTGAAGCGTTCCATATTTTTAGAAATGTTAAAAGGGCTTTTTTAAACAAAAGAAAGGCATAAACATGCTAACCCAGGAAGACCAGGAATACTAATAACAAAATGGCAATACATATGCACCTATCAATAATCATTTTAAATGTGAATGGGCTAAATGCTCCAATCAAAAGACAGAGAGTGGCTGAGTGGATAAGAAAATAGGACACATGTATATGCTGTTTACAGATGGAATAAGATATTTCATGCAAATGGAAATGAGAGAAAAAAAAAAGCTGGAGTAGCAGTACTTATTTTGGACAAAATAGACTTTAAAATGACTACAATAAAAAACAAAGGAGGGCACGATAACCCTAATAAACATCTATGCACCCAATATAGGAACTCCTAATTACATATAACAGTTTTGACAGACATAAAGACAGAGATCAACAGTAACATTATCATAGTAGGGGACTACAACACCCCATTGTCACCAATGGACAGACCCTTTAGACAGAAAATCAACACAGAAAGAGTGGCCTTAAACGACACTTTAAGCCAGCTGGACTTCGTCGATATTTTTAGAGCATTTCAACCCGAAAAAATAGAATATACATTCTTCTCAAGTGCACATGGGACGTTTTCCAAGATAGACCATGTTAGGCCACAAAACAAGTCTCAGTAAATTTAAGAAGATTGAAATCATATCAAGCAGATATAAAGGAAAAACTGATGGTTGCTGGCTGGGAGAGAGTGGGACTGAGGGAGAGCGGGAAGGTTTTGGACAGCGTAGGTGGGTGACTACGATGTTGCTACAAAGGGATATGGGGGCAGTTCTGGGAATGTAATTGATAATGTTGTGAAGAGACTATTATGTTAATTGAAGTAAGTCAGTCGGAGAAAGACAAATACCATATGATCTCACTTATATGTGGAATCTGAAAAACTGCATGAACGAGCAAAGTAAACAGACTCATAGATATAGGGGAAAAACTGAGGGTTGCTAGTTGGGAGGGGGTGGGGATAAGGGAGAAGGGGAAGGGATTAGAAACCATAAACAGACAACTACAATATTGCCACAGGGATACGAAACACAGTTCGGGGAATATAATAATGTTGTAAAAATTTTGTGGCGTGTCAGATAGTCAAATGTCTTGTTAGGGAGACCACTTCATGGATGGAGTAGAGGCTTGATCACTGCCCTGTACACCTGAGGCTGATGTTGTATAATATTGTATGCCAACTGTAACTGAATATATAGATAGTCACGGGATATGGAGTATACTGTGGAAGGGAAGTGAAGGAATTGTAATAGATATGTATGATATGGGGGGGAGGAGTAGGGTGGCGAACTGGGGGAGGGGGGTTGTCACTTTGAGGGGTAAAAAGTATAACTATTGCATTGTGTTGCACACCTGAAACTAATTTTTAAAAAAATGCTTATTTCACAATAAAAGATTATAAAATAATAATAATAATAAATTAATTAATAAAAAAGAGTATATGGATATTCTTGGTACTATTTCTATTCTTGAAAACTGTAAATATCAAATTATCTCACCTGCCCCCATGAAAGTTAAATGTCCAGTCACAAAATCAGTCTAGACTGAGAGCTATATGATTAAAAACACTACATTTTATACATTTTTCTAAACAAAGAAGATTTTACTCTTCTTGCAGAAGAACAAGATGCTCCTTGGCTAGGAGAAAACAACCTATCATACAGAGGGTGTCTTCCTAAACATTTAAATACAGACATTTGTGGCTTTGCAGGCCACTGTGTCTTACAAACCAGTATGATACAATCACTTTTGCTGAAGATTCTGAGCTTCAGCAAGTGGGAACAGATACTGTATACTTTATAAAAATTCATTATGTAAAGAGAATAATCCAAGTTATAACCACATCCCCAAATTGCAGTATTGCACATTTTTTGCTTTGAAGCAGGAAGGCCTCATGGAAATACAGTTCAGTGATGTTTTATCAGAGAGCTTTATAAAGTCATATTCAAGTACTCAGTTCTTAGAAGATCATTTAGAAAAGTTTCCCAATTAAATGACATAGAAGATTCCCTAAAAAATATTGCGAAACAGGCCGGCCGAGTGACGCGTTGGTTAGGAGTTGGCTGGGATGCCAGCTCAGAGCAGCGGGGCCGCGGTACAGATCCCACATAGAGAACCACTGACACTGTGCCCTCTACAGCTAAGATGGTGAACAACAACTTGACCTGGAGCTGGGCTGCCATGAGTCCCGGGCGACAGCATAGGCTGCAGTGGGGTTGGCAGGAAGCTGGAGTGCATTTTCGTGAGCTGCCCTGAGCAGCCGTCCAATGGCCGGTGTGCGCCTGTCTCACCCGCAAAGAGTGCGATGATAATACCAACATGGGCCAGTGAAGCGATGTCCTCCGCAACTAGACTGAAGAACCAAAGGACAGCAACTTGTCCATTCCCCTCCCCCAATTCCCCAATAAAATCTTTAAAAAAAAATTATATACATATACATATATATGTATATATATATTACTATTTTATATAAATTTACTATTTTATATATATAATAGTAAAACAGTAAAATGAGTAAAATGATCAGTAGTTGCCAGATGTTGGAGGGCAGAGGGATGAACAGGGATGAACAGGAAAAACACAGAAGGTATTTAGGGCAATGAAATTATTCTGTATGATACTATATAATGGTGGATACACATCATTTTACGTTTGTTAAAACTCAGAATATACAACACCACAAGTGAACCCTAATGTAAGCTATGGACTTTAGGTAATATTGACATGTCAATGTAGGTTCATTGATTGTAACAAATGTACCACACTGGTGCAGGGTGTTCACAGTGGGGGAGGCTGTGCATATGTCAGGGAAAGGGGATATGGGAACTCTGCACTTCCTACTCAATTTTGCTGTGAACCTAAAACTGCTCTAAAAAATAAAGGCAATTCAAAAAGCAAAGGAAAAAATTATTGTGTATGTCTCTTGGAGAGGTTGAAATTTAAGATTGGCAGTTATTTGAAAAGCTTTTTGGCAGGCATTTTAATTCATTTTTTCAAAGATTTATTGTAAGTAATATTTCTCAGACTATTACTCTTTTAACCATCTGTCAAGCTATCTTACCTTAGAATCAAAAAATGACATTTAAATTTTACAGAGATTATCCACATTTTAAAAAAATGAAATTTTCTTGGCAGAAATTTGATCTTGATCTTGGGAGTTTTAACATACAAACCTAATATACAGCAAGAATCCTGTGAATTTTCCCAACAATGGACATAAATTGATCATGATTTGCTTCACTACAAACTAAGTTTACATATTTCTAACAGGAACATAATTTATTTGTCGTGTTGGAAGCTAATGAAGTAGTTTCATGTTCATCTCTGTCTTATCAGAAACATTAAGGCTTAAAACACCCTACACTAAAATGAATTCCAGGTAGATTAGTGAATTACATGTAAAATATGTAAACTTTTATACAAACAAGAGATATAAAATACACAACTATATTAATATTTTATCTTTGATTGGATTATCCATGACTTTTTCTTCTCTGTATTTTACTAATCTTCTGTAATAAGTATGTATTGTTTTGTTATTTTGAAAGGCACAATCATGGGTAAGTTTTTCAATGAAGTAGAAATCATATTCAAGTACTCATATAAAAAAGGACACAATGGCTGCTTTATTCTGTAGAAAATTCCTAAATTATTTGCACAGAACCTTCCCTGGCAGTAGAGGGAAATTATACAACAAATGCCTTATTCCTCAGCATTAACTCCTGTAAATGACAAATAAAATATTAACCTCAAAAAGCAGTTATCTTGCAAGCCTACCCCAGCTCTTTTTTGTGGCGTGGAGGAGGTTGGCTGCTTCAGGATGAAGCTGACCATCTCTTTCCCAGCACTGGCTGCCAGAAACTCATTGATGTGGATGATAAATGCAAACTTCATACGTTTTATGGGATGCATATGGCCACAGAAGCTGCTGATGTTCTGAGTGAACAATGGAAGGATTATGTGGTTCCAATCAGTAGTGGAAATGACAAACAGGTTTTCCTTAGAAAACAGGGTGTCTTGACCCAGGGCCGTGTCTGCCTGCTCCTGAGTGAGGGGTATTCCTGTTATAGACGAAGGAGGACTGGAGAAAGAAAGCGCAAATCTGGTCGGGGTTGCATTGTGGATGCCAATCTGAGTGTTCTCAACTTGGTCACTGTAAAAAAAGGGGAGAAACTAGCGGGGACGGTTAGTTCAGTTGATTAGAGTGCATTGCTCATAACACCAAGGTTGGCCGTTCGATCCCTATATGGGCCACTGAGCTGCGCCCTCCACAACTAGATTGGAACAACTACTTGACTTGGAGCTGATGGGTCTGGAAAAACACACTGTTCCAAAATAAAATAAGATAATAAAATAAAATAAAATAATAAAATAAAATGGTAGAAAGACATTCCTGGTCTCACTGATACTACTGTGCCTCGTCACCTGTGGCTCAAAAGAGCTAACAGAATCTGCAAACTTTTCAGTGTCTCTAAAGAAGATGATGTCTGACAATATGTTGTGATAAAGCCCCTAAACACAGAAGGTAGGAATCCTAGGATCAAAGCACCCAAGATTCAGGGTCTTGTTACTCCACGCGTTCTGCAACACAAATGTCAGTATACTGCTCTGAAGAAACAGCATACTAAGAAAAATAAGTAAGAGGCCACAGACTATCTTCAACTTTTGGCCAAGAGAATGAAGAATAACAAAGAAAAATACCAGGAACAGATTTCCAAGAGACGCAGTCTGTCCTCTCTGAGAGCTTCTACCTCTGAGTCTGGTAAAAAATGAGATTCTCTAAGAGCAACAAATAAATGAAATCAGACATTTAAAAAAAAAAAATGCTGTGAGTCCCCGAGATGGCATAGCTGCAGCCCCTGCTACAGTGGGCTGCCATAGGCTACAGTGAGTGGCTGACAGCCAGCGTGAGCAGCTGGCAGCCGCTGTGAGCTGTCAAGAGCCGCTATGAGTGGCCATCCAGAGGCCGGCAACCAATCTGCCTCACCCGGGAAGAGTGCAATGATGATACCAACATGGGCCAGTGAAGCAATGTCCTCCACAACTAGACTGAAGAACAAAAGAACAGCAACTTGTCTGTTCCCTTTCCCTGGTTCCCCAATGCTGTTCCCCTCCCCCAATTCCCCAATAAAAGTCTTCAAAAAAAAAAAAGCTTACCTTCTATAAAACTAGCTCAAAATAAGTATAAAACCTGCAAAATTAGAACACTGGATAAAGTTTTTAGAAGTTGGTACCAGATTATATAAAATTCCACAGAAATTTGAAATCCAAATATTATCAAGAGAACTTATTTTTAAAAACAATATATTTTTCTAAAATATTGGTATACAGAGGTCATTCGTACTTCGATATAAAGAGAAGATATTTAAGCATGATTTAATTTAAAAATTCAAATAAAAATAAAGATGTTTATAGCTTAGAGCCAGATAGACTTTGATTCATATTCTGATTCTGCAATTTATTAGCTGTATAGTCTTGTGTAAATGGCTTAACTGTTCTGTGCTTCAATTTTGTTACTAGTAAAATTTGTAAAGTAGGAAAAATAAATCCTACTCCTAGGATTATAAAGATTAGGGATAATATAAGCAAAGCACATAGTAAATAGCAGGTGCTCAATAAACAGTTGATGTGGTGGTAATAGTTGTAGTAGTAAATGTTGTTATTGAAATATTAACAAAATATAAATTTTTACCACTTATATGAAAAATGAGTGAATTGATATATAAATAAATAAGACTAATTCACACTATCTTTTCATTCCACCCTAATCTTATCCCTAAGTGGAAGATTTCCAGTCTTTAAATCCACAATGTATACATTTTTATTTCTATACATATATATCATACTCCATTTCTGGGAAAGTAGAATGTGTATCAGGGGTCTCCTTGCAGGAAAGGAGAGGCTAGGAGAAAATAAAGTGAAGATATGCTAGAGATGCTATTAGCTAGGTATTGTTTTTAGAGTTGGGGATGGCATGGGGTATGCAGGAAGACAGACAAGGACCATGTCTTCATGGAGCCTACATTCTAGCAAAAGGAGAAAACACAGATAATAAACAAGGTAATTATAGGCAGTGATGAGTGCAATAAAGGAAATAAACATGGTAAATACCTTGACATCACTTAGGGCTGTTTAGGGTAAGAGGTACTTTAGCTCCATAATATTCATCAATCCTACCACCACTACTACTCGTTTTTGAGAAGAACATCTCATGTAAATTACTATGCAAATGCATCTTCAAGACAAGTATCCTAGCCACCAGCCCCTTCCACCATCACACACTGTCAACCAGATTATTGCCCCTAAAACTACTCTCCTATAAAAGTTCTGGAGTCATCACAGAGTATTGAATGGAAAGTAGCTGGCTTTTTTAGATAGGATGGTTCATACAGCCTCTCTAAGGAGATGACAATTCAATTGAAAACTGAGAGAGGCAACTCTTGAAAGAGCTATGAAAAAGTGTTCTAGGCCAAAGAAGGAACATGTGAAGACCCTGAAGCAGAAAGAGCTTATAGTGAACTTGTATTATAAAGATCAGTGTGGTTAAGGGAGGAGCAGTTATAAAGAGCTAAATGAAGTAGGTAGAGGCCAGAAGGGCTCTAGTCTGACCCAGACAGGCTTAAATTGAAGGGTTTAAGCAGGAACATGATTCTATTTGTTTTACAGTTTTAACAGATTTAATTCAGAATGGAAAGCAAAAGTAGAAGCAGGAAGATCTCTCAGCAGGTCACTGCAGCAGCTCAGGAGAAGATGATGATAGCTGGGACCAGGATGGCAGCTTTGGGAAGAAAAAGAAATGGACAAGAAAGGGATATATTGGAGACAGAAAAAGTAGGACTTGCTAACTGACTGTAAGAAGGTGAGAGGATGGAGACAATGAACTCCTAGATTTAGGCTTGATCAGTTGGGATGATTGTTGCCCCATTTACTGATAAAGATACCTGGGAAAGGAGCTGGTCTGAGAAAATGGGAGGGGAATCAAGAATCATTTAACATATTTAGTTGGAAATACCTGTTAGTGATACCAAGTAGTGATGTCTAGAGTAAGGGGAGAGATCAGGACTGAAAATCTGAATTTGGGCATTGTACACAGAGAGATGGGCAATGAGAGTACAGTTAGAGATGCTCTCATGAAATTTATTAGAAAAAAACTTTCAAAACCAAGGAGCTACAGATGAATGAATATAATCTAATAAAGAAATAGTGCTTTATGCACAGATACTTATTACAGTACAATTAAGAATATAAATAAAAGGGGAAAACTAAATGTCTATTTGGGATCAGTTGAGTATTTTGTCACAACGAAATATTATTCAATAATTAAAAATCTTGGGGATGTAAAGTACAGTATAGGGAATGTAGTCAATAATATTGTAATAAGTGGGCCTGCCGAGTGGCATGTTGATTAAGAGCTGGCTTGGGAAGCCAGCGGCCCCAGTTCGGATCCCACATATGAGGGCCAGTGACACTGCCCTCCACAGCTTAGATGGTGAACAACAGCTCCACCTGGAGCTGGGCTGCTGTGAGTCCCCAGGGCAGCATAGCTGCAGCCCCTGCTGCAGTGGGCTGCCATAGGCTACAGTGAGTGGCCAGCTGCCAGCGTGAGCGGTTGGCAGCTGGTGTGAGCTGCCAAGAGCCGCTGTGAGTGGCCGTCCAGAGGCCAGTGGCCCATCTGCCTCACCCTAGAAGATTGCAATGATGATACCAACATGGGCCAGTGAAGCAATGTCCTCCACAACTGGACTGAAGAACAAAAGGACACCAACTTGTCTGTTCCCCCTCCCGGGTTCCCCAATGCTGTTACCCTCCCCCAATTCCCCAATAAAATCTTTTAAAATAATAATAATAATAATAATAATAATATTGTGATAAGTATGTGTAGTGCCAGGTGGGTACTAGACTTATCAGGGGATCACTTCATAAGTTATACAAATGTCTAACCACTACATTTTACACCTGCAACTAATACAAAATAGTATTGAATTTTAACTATAATTGAAAAATAAAAAGAAATCAAGAAAAAATGTCTTTACTAAAACTTCTTGATAGGGAAGATATGTTTATATTATAATTCTAAGTGGGAAAAAACACTACAAACTTGAGTACATGGCATGATAACTATATAAAAATATATACAAAAGGGAATATATGAAAGGTTAATCATAGTCATTGTTTTCTCAATCTTTCCCATATTTTCTGCAATTCTCATTCTATTAATCAGCTTAGGCTAGGCTTATGTTAAAGTAACAAACAGCATACAAAATTTCAACATCTTAACACCTAAAATTTGTTTCTTGTTCATCCAAAGTCTGCTGCAGGTCAGGGATAGTATTAATAGATAATAAAAGATGCCCACTATCAATACATTCCCTCCCTATACTATATACTACTCTCTGTATCAAGAATAGGAATCTAATTCCCCTACCTTGGAAACAGGACTGGACTTGGTGACTTACCTTGACCAATAGAATATGGCAGCAATGATGGTTCAAGACATCCAATGTCATAAGAAGCCTTTCAATTCCTCCTGGGTCTCTTGGAACACACCCTCTTAGGATGCTTCCTCTCAGAGCCCAGGACCCATGCAGTGAGAAGCCTAAGCCACATAGGTGCTCTGGTTAACAGCTCTAGAGCACCCAGTCAATAACCAGCATTAATTCTAGACAGACTAGTGAGACATTTGGACACCTAGCTCAGGTGAGTTGTTCGATGACTGTAGCTCCAGCTCACAACAACTGCAATAGTATGAGACACCCCTAATGAGAACTGCCCCCAGTGAGCCTTTAGCTCACACAGAACCATAGGGATGATAGTACATTGTTATTTGAAGCCAGTTAAGTTTCAGAGTGATTTGACACACAGAAGGTTGTAACCAGAATATGATGACTCTCCAACACAGCTGACATTTGTGCATTGACTCAGGGAGCCAGGCTGCTTTATTCTTCTGGCTCCACCGTCTCAGTATCTGGCCCCCACCATCACGCTGAAGGTGAAGGGAGAGCTAAAAGTTCGCGCAGGACTTTTCACTGCCTCAGCCCAGAAGAGACAGGTCATTTTTGCTCTCAGTCTATTGGTCAGCACCTGGCTACCTAGGAAGTATAGCCTCTTGTGCACCCAGGAAGGAGAAAAAATGACATACTGGTGAACACTGATAATGTCTACCATGGCTTTATGCTACTTTCACTTTTTAATTGTGAAATATTGGAATCACATAACCCCAGGACAGTTGGTAGCCACCTTGGGACCATGAAGGAAGTCTGCCCTTGGATGCAGCTCACATAATAGAAACCAGAATAGAGGGAGGAAGAGAAATGAGAATTTAATGCCATCAAGCCTTACCATACCTGAACAATTCCTGTCCTTTTTAGGTGAGATGATGAATTTCCTTCATTGTTTAAGTCAGTGTACGTTGTGTTTTCTGTTGATTTTAACCATAAGACTGCTAATTAATAATACCAACACTCTGATCCAGCCACATTGAGTAACTTTCAGTTCTCTAAAATACATGTGTTTTCATTTCAAAATATGCTTAAACCCAGCCCAAATGTATTCAGAATGATCACCATAAAAGTCATGAATCTCAGGCCAGCCGAGTGGCTCAGTTGGTTAAGAGCTTGCTCAACAGTGCGAGCTCTGAGCCAGTTCGATTGCCACATGGGCTGGTGAGCTGCGCCCGAGCTGATCTGCCACTGAGCTGCCAAAAGGTGGCAGGATGGCTCAGCTGGTGAGAGCACGTGCTCCTAGCAAGACTGCCTGTCTGATGGTGGGCTACACCCGCCTGCAACTAAGACTGAACTCGGCACCTTGAACTGAGCTGCTGCCCAGATGGCTCAGTGGATAGAGCATGCGCTCTTAACAACAAGGCTGCCAGTTCAACTCCTGCATGGGATGGTGCCTATGTCTACCCGCAACTAATGGAACACAGCACCTTGAGCTGAGTGGCATGACTGGACTTAGAGCTGAGCTTGCTGTGCCCTCCACAACTAAGATAGAAGGGCAACAACTTGGCTGTTCCCCTTCCCCAATTCTCCAACACTGTCCCCCTCCCCCAATTCCACAAAAAAATCTTAACGAAACAAAAAAAATAAAGGCATCTGGGCCCCTGTTGTCATTTGTGAAGAACAAAAATCACCATCAACAGCATCTAGGAAACCTTTTAAAAATTGAGAACACTGCAGCTGTTGAGGAGAGTCGATTCTTAAGTGTTAACTTGTAGATGTCTGTAATTTTAGGGCATCTGCCTTGATAAATGTCCATGGGCAGCTCTCTGAGGTCCAAGCTTCTCTCAAAACTATCTGCTGAGCAATCGGTTAGGCACCGCTTGGAAGTATAAAAATGCTCATCAGGGGCCTGAGAGAGCCTGTATGAAAGCATGTGGATAGAAAAACCCCTGTTGAGTCAAAGTTACACTTCTAACTTCCTGATGTGGTCATATGAATGGGGAAGTGTGTGTCCCTCTAAGTATGTGCAACACAGCTCCAACCAGTGTGGCTGAGTCAACTGGAAAGTGTCTCAAGGTAACATAAAAGGGGTAAACAGAGAACCATTTTCAATCAGGAGAGCCAGGCTCTCCCTTTGTATTATAATTCTCTCATCCTCTCACCACATTTAAACAGCTAGAGAAGCCTCCAAGAAAAGTAATATAATAACATTTAAAAGTTGCCAAGGGAGACCTTCCAGAAATAGTGTAGTAAATGTAACACTTGGTGTTATCAGTCATACCAATCCATCTTTTCTTGAGTCACTATAATTTTTTTTCCCTCTCTTCTTCAGCCCTCTTGGTATTGACAAAAACTGAGGTGTTCAACATGAACTTTTCAGCCTTCAGTGGCAATGATGGATGAAGTGGATATATTAAACACAAAAAAAAATTTTGGAGTTGGCAATTTGGCAAAATGGGCACACAATTTGATAAGTACTTCAAATGCAAGCCTATCTTGATATGTACTTTTGTTTATTGTACATCTCAGAAGAGCATTTATATTAGCTAATCTGTAATTTCAGATCTAAGTTGAAGTACTAGCATCAAAGTGAGTTTTATAAATCTCCATGAAATATTAATGAAAACCACATCTGCCTTTTTTGTTGATGGTGCTATTTTATCTCAGAAAAAACAAAAAGAATGTAACTGTTACCTGTATACACTGAATGGAAGAATGCAATTATAGAACAGCGATGAAAAATATGTACGGAAACTAGGCAAATGACTCATAAGCACAAGCCCTGAAATAGTTCAGTTTTGTATATATGTGACAGATCTGTCAATGACTACTGTAATAGAATAATGATTCACTTGGGACTAGATTTATTTAAAAGTTCCTATAAAGTACACCTACATAAGTAGTACCAGAAATGCCACTGAATTTCAGCAAACATGGCTACCAATGTACAGGGGGAAAGGCAAGGAGGTCAGCCACTGGTAAATTCCACAGCACCAGCTGCCCCTTCTTTAATGAGTACCCCCTTGCTTTACCCATCCCCTGCCTTTCTGGGGAGCACAAATGTTCAGTGGTTAAGCCCTGGGGGCCATGCCTCTGGCTGAGACTGAGGTAGATCTCCCTGGTTCCCCTTTCTTCTCTTCTGCAGGCCTCAGGCTGTTGAGGGCCCTTCCATCTTTCAAGCCAGCACCACTCATTTTCTCTCTGGCTTCACTTCTCCCCTCCAGGGCTGGAGATACAGGTTTGCTTGCTTTACCTGGTCTCTGCTCCTCCCTCACATAAGCACATGTGTCCTTTCCTTGCCAAGGCTTTACTGCAAATTAGCTCAGGGAAGAGGGCAGGGAAAGATCAGCAAGTGCAGGGGGAGCCTCAGGACTCAAGAAATCTTACTAGGCTCTCACCTTCGGTGTCCTGGCCGACATCCCTGACTCTCGGAAGTCTCTGCATACTCTGAGTTCTCTGTGCTGGATCGTATCATTAACGTGGAGCTCACCTCTCCCCAGCATTTGTTTTAGCACCTGTGTGACTTCAGGCACATTACTGAACCCCTTTAAGCCTCAGTTTCCCACAATTCATGTTGTGGTGAGGTTTCAGAGAGATAATCCACTTAGTACAGTTCCCAGTACATAGTAAGCATTAACATCAGGACTCTTGCCAATATCTGGTAGCCACAATCCAGCATCTAAAGGTGTGATGCCTGGCACAGAAGGAGCCTCCTGGACTTTGCTCCATCACTGCAGCC
This sequence comes from Aselliscus stoliczkanus, assembly GCA_033961575.1. Taxonomy (NCBI): domain Eukaryota; kingdom Metazoa; phylum Chordata; class Mammalia; order Chiroptera; family Hipposideridae; genus Aselliscus; species Aselliscus stoliczkanus. The sequence goes on from CM066731.1 coordinate 36,924,996, forward strand.
GGCATCCATTGCTCAGAGCTTGTGCTAAACATTTTTTATCTTAATGTTGGTTGTATTATGTGTACTGAAGGCAAAGTCACACAGAGAAGTGTGTACTATTGAGCCATTAAAGCACAGCGGGGTAAGACAGGAATCACAAGCAGAAGCATGGAAGGTTGGGAGATTGCAGAATGGGAAGGTGTCTGTTGTCTGTAACATGATAGGCAAACAGGATCCTAATCGCTTATGACATAAGCGAAGGGAAGGTTATTGTGTTAGTTTCCTGTGGCTGCCATAACAATGCCACACACTGGGCTTAAAAACAAAAGAAGGGGCAGGCTGAGTGGCTCATTTGGTTAAGAGCACAGGCTCTGGGCAACATGGTCGCTGGTTCGATTCCCACATGGGCCAGCAAGCTGCACCTGAGCGGAGCTGCCGCTGAGCTGCCAACAGGCGGCAGGATGGCTCAGCTGGTGAGAGCATGCTCCTAACAACAGGTTGCCTGTTCGAGATGGTGGGCTATGCCCACCTGCAACTAAAGACTGAACTTGGCACCTTGAGCTGAGCTGCTGACAGGCAGCCTGATGGCTCAGGGGTTAGCATGTGCACTCTGAGCAACAAGGTTTCCAGTTCGACTCCTGCATGGGATGGTGGGCTATGCCCACCCACAACTAAGATTGAACACAGCACCTTGAGCAGAGCAGCCATGAGCTGCCGATGGGTGGCCAGATGGCGACTGGACTTGGAGCTGAGCTAGCTGTGTCCTCCACAACTAAGTTTGGAGGCCAACAACTTGGTTGTTCCCTTATCCCAATTCCCCAACACTGTTCCCCTTCCCCATTCCCAAGAAAAAAGTTTTGAAAGAAAGAAAGAGAGAGAGAGAGAGAGAGAGAGAGAAAGGAAGAAAGAGGGCCAGCTGAGTGGCTCAGTTGGTTAAGAGTTGGCTTAGAGTGTGTGCGCTGAGCAACACGGCCAGTGAACCTGGTTCCCACATGGGCCAGTGAATGCTGCGCCCAAGCTGAGCTGTTGCTGAGCTGCCTACAGGTAGCAGGATGGCTCATCTGGTGTAACAAGATTGCCTGTTCAGTGGTGGGTGTAGCCCACCAACAACTAAAGATTGAACTTGGCACCTTGAGCTGAGCTGCCGCCTGGATGGCTCAGTGGATAGGGCGTGCGCTCTTAACAACAAGGCTGCTGTGTTCAACTCCCACATGGGATGGTGGCTATGCCCACCCACAACTGATATTGAACACAGCACCTTGAGCTTAGAGGCCACAAGCTGCTTAATGGAAGCCAGATGGCTACTGGCGCCCTCCACAACGAAGACTGAAGAACAACAACTTGGCTGGTCCCCTTCTCCAATTCCCCAACGCTGTTCCCCTCCCCCAATTCCTCAATAAAATCTTTGAAAAACATAAAAGAAATTTATTCTCACAATTTGGGAGGCCAGACGTCTGAACTCTCTCTGAAGGTGTTGGAAGGACCATGCTCTCTCTGAAAACTCTAGAAGAAAATCCTCCCTTGCCTATTCTAATGTCTGGTGGCTCCAGGCATTCATTGGCTTGTGGCAGCATAACTGCAGTCTATGCCTCCATCTTCACGTGGTCCTGCCCCTGTGAGTCTCTGTGCCTCAAATCTCCCTCTGCTTTTCTCTTATAAAGACATCTGTCATTGGAGTTAGGGCTCACCTCACCCTAAGTCCAAGATGATCTCATCTTGAGATTTGTAATGTAATTACATCTGAAACGAACTTTTAAAAAAAATAAGGTCACAGTCACAGTTCTGAAGGTTAGGACTTGAACATAGCTTTTGGGGGACCACTATTCTGTATTATCAACCCAATGCAATTATACATAAAAACAGAGGCCTTTGCACACAGAGGGCACTTAACAAATACTGTGGCTGATATATGTCTTCATTATGCTTGATGATTTTCAGAAGACTAATTCTACAACATTGAAGAGTATATTGTGGGAGACTCGGTATTTACCCAGAAATGTTCTTCAGCACCATTCTGCTGCTCTGGCTCCAGGGTAAAACCTGTCTTTCATCTTCTAGAGGCTGCCACATTCCTTGGCTCATGCCCCACCCCACCTATCACCCCTACCTCGCTCCCACCTCTGCTTATGTCATCACATCTTCCTTCTCTGATTCTGGCCCTCCTGCCTCCCTTTTATAAGGATCCTTATGATTACATTGAGCCCACCCAGATAATCTAGGACAATCTTCCCATCTCAAGATCCTTAATTTGATCACATCTGCAAAGGCTCTTTTGCTACATAAGATAACATAATCAGATTCCAGGGATTAGGATGTGGACATCTTTGGGGGTCATTGTTCTGTTGACTATAGTCGGAAAGTTGAGTTTCATTCAAAGGGCAGTAGGATTCAGTGGAGGGTGTTAAGCAGGAGAGTGAAACCAGCAGAGTCAGGGTGGCAGAAGAAAAATCACACTGGATAGCAGGGGGAAAAGTGTTAGCCACGGCCAGAGGGTTTAAAAGTTAACATGGAAGAGACGGCCAAGTGGTGCATTGGTTAAGAGCTGGCTTGGGACACCAGCTCTGAGCAGCAGAGCCCCAGTTGGGATCTCACATGAGGGCCAGTGACACTGCCCTCTACAGCTAAGATTGTGAACAACAGCTCAAGCTGGAGTAACCGGCAACAGTGTAGGCTGCAATGGAGCTGGCTGGCAGCTGGCATGCACTTTCATGAGCTGCCGTGAGCCACCATGAGCAGCCATCCAATGGCTGGCGAGTGACTGCCTCAGCTGGGAAGAGCACAATGATAATACCAACATGGGCCAGTGAAGTGACATCCTCCACAACTACACTGAAGAACAAAAAAGGACAGCAACTTGTCTGTTCCCCTTCCCGGATTCCCCAATAAAATCTTAAAAAAAAAAAGAAGAGTTAACATAGAAGCCTCCCTATGCAAAGTATGTGTGTGTGTGTGTGTATGTGTGTGTGTAGTTTTTGTTTTTTTAAATTTTTTATTGGGTAACTGTGTTTTTTCCAAGACTCATCAGCTCCAAGTCAAGTCATTGTCCTTCAATCCTAGCTGTGGAGGGCACAGCTCAGCTCTAAGCCCAGTCGCCATTTTCAATCTAGTTGCAGGGGGGGTGCAGCCCACCATCCCATACAGGAGTCCAACCGGCAACCTTGTTGTTAAGAACACACGCTCCAACCAACTGAGCCATCCGGCTGCCCACCAGCAGCTGAGCTCAAGTCACTGTCTTCAATCTGATTGCAAAGGGCATAGTTTACTGACCCATGTGGGAATCAAACCAGCAACCTTGTTGTTCAGAATATGCGCTCTAACTAACTGAGCCATCTGGCTGCCTCCCTATGCAATATTTTAAAACTTGGTCATGGGTAGGATAATTAGTATAAATTTTTTTTTCCATATTCTGGGTTTGGTTTTTCTGAATCCTTTGAGTTTTTTATGAAGCCCTGAGTTTTAGAACACCTTTAGATATTGTTATAGGTGAAAAGCTGGACAAAGTAGACAAAAGATGACTATTTTTGTCAAGGTCCTGTGCCCACAATGAGAAGGCTAGATGTACACATATGTGCACCTGGGGAATGCTACTTTAGCAGGCACAGTTCTACACCTTACCAAAGCATTACCCACTATAGAAAGATACTAGAACCATTTCAAGAATAAGGAAATGCCAAATGGCAATAGGAAGAAACATTATAAAGGTTTCAGAAATCCAAGAATATAGACTATGTTGATTCCTGGAAAGGCTCTATTCATGACACTAAATAGAAAGAGTGCTATTTATTTGAGGGATATTAACTGTTATTTAAAGAATAATAAATTAATAAATATTTGAATAGAGTTAAGTTTTTTATGGTTTGTGAAGTTTATTCAAACATGCCTGTGCTTCTGGCAATAGCTTCCTGTCTCTGATCTTGCACAGAGTTGCTTAGAACTGCCCAGAATGTCCTCCACTGACTAGTTTTAGCTTGCCTCTTCCTGCTCCTATCTTCACTGGGTTTCTGATCCCATTTCTCCCAGCTTCAGCTCTTTACCTACCCCATCACTCCCTTGTTTAGTTGACCTGCTAAAATAAAATTCCCAAATTCATCAGTAGTCCCAGACAATCTGGGAGGCTTGGCTCCCTCTTTAGAGCTGTGGGTGAGAAGCTCAGACTCCCGGCCCAGGCTGCTCATGGTCAGACAAGCCAGGCCAGCCCTACAGGCTTCACCTCCAACTAGGGGACCAAAGAGATGGGATGATAATTCCTTTCCAGAAATACATTGCCTGGAAAAGTTACAAGCTATTTACCAATCAGCGTAAGAAAAACTGCATTCCATCAGAAATTTTTCACAGCAACAGAAATCTTAGAGCCGAAACTGAGTGTTGGGATCCAGAAAGGATATTATCCAATGACACCTTGATGGGGAAAAAACAAACAAACAAACAAACATGTCCTTCAGGAGCCTGTATGGGATCAGGGGAGGGCAGAATAGCATAGCTACTTTAAAACACAGATTCTGGACCAGATTTTTCTGGGCTCAAACTCCACCTCTGCCATTTATTGCCTGCTACTTTTGGATAAGTGACTTAACTGCTCTTTATCTTTGTTTCTACATCTGCTCTGTCAGGATAATAACAGAACCTACCTTATTAGGTTGTTTTGAATATTAAATGAGTAAATATATGAAAAGCACTTAGAACAGTGCTTGGGATGCAGCAAGCACTCAGTGTGTGTTAACTACTATCATTTTTACTGGAATGTGTCCAACACGGGACATCACTGCTATTGGAAACTGCTTATGTATAGCCTATCTGGCTTTTTAAGCAAGGGGCACCCATGAACAGAATCTCACAGAGCCATGAAATTGTGTCTGTTGATATAGAGCTCTGCAAAGGTACTTTGGTGGTTGCTGAGTAGGAGGCTGAAACACGTTCTGTCTGGTGCATGGTTTGTCGGTGAGGCAAGATGCTAATAAGATCGCATCTATAGAGTTAAATACACTCATTCATTCTATTCTATGACCCCAAACTGAAGTTTTTGCTTCTCCAACCATCTTTCAGGTATATCATTAGCCCTAAGGATGCCTGTCACCATTTTCACTAGGGGCACTACTACTAAATTGCCACAGTTTCATGGGCAACATAGAATGCATTTTACCAGCATCAACAGAATTGAATAAAGGCACTTCAAAGAAGACAGACAGGAAAAGAATCCCTGTAAGGGCACGCTGATACACAACTTCAAATTGTTTGGAAGTATAGCAAAATATTCCATAAAAAGAGGCAGAGATAGACCCACCAGCATAACCTTGGAGAAGTCACTTTCACTACATCAACTGAGGTTTCAGTTTCTTTATCAGCAAAGTGGGGAGGGATACAGATAGTGAACTAGAACAGCCTTTTTGGGAGAGCAAATCCTTTCTTACTCGGAACATCCAGAATCTCAAATGACACATCAGAAACACTGTCCTAGAGAATCTGTAATGAGGAATGTCTCATTTACTATGCCCCCAGGGCATCAGCAGCCCCCAACCTGCATCAGACAAAGGTTTCCTTCCGAAGTCTCCACTTACCCTCAGCCTTTCTTTATGCCCATGGGTCTAGGTGTTATGTCCACTATGCTATTCCAATTTACAGACTCTAAATACATTATGAATATAAATATTTGTGCATAAGCTTGGAGGCAGAGAAAGGAGAGTCCCTAAGTGTTCCTAATTGGTTTGGAACTCATCTCAAGCCTCCGTTCAATTCTTCTGGGTCCTTTATCTTAATACAACCTGGGCGATGGTCTCTGGTGTTCTTTAATGCCCTTTCTGGATTAAACTCACTGCATTCCCTCTCAGGCATTCTACATCCCCACCCTACCTCCAGCCCCACCACTGCTCTGGGGAACTGCCTCGGTTCTACTAGATTTCCTTCTCCATAGAAAACAGTACAGTGGTTCCTCTACAGTGGCTGCATCATTTTACATTCGAACCAGCAATGCACAAGAGTTTCACTTTCTTCACACCCCACCAACATTTGTTGTTTTCTTATTTCTTTTAATAACCATTTTAATGAATGTGAAATGCCAGCAGATAATTTGAGTAGGAGGGTTTGCTAACACAACCTAATCAGACACCTGCCTCCTAAACTGTCTAATACTGCAGTAAGGGAACATCCTGGTGGCCCCACTCCTCCCTAGGCTTTCACCATCTATCTACTTCTGGGACTATCCAAGCTCTTAGATCACAGATCTAAATGACTCCACGGCATTCACTTATACCCTCCCAAGTTCCTCTTGCTCCTAAAAGGCAGGCTCTATCTGTCGCACACATTATGTCCTAATGGCTTCCCTGATACCTTGAAAAAATCACAATAATCTGTATTTACACTTTTTTTAAAAAATGCTTTTTTATATAACAGCTTTATTTAGGTATAAATTGACACTATAAAAATTCACCCTTTAAAGTAAAATATATATATATTTTTTAAACAGACATGATTTCTTTCTCAAACCCCCTCAGCCATTGTTCTCAGTCTAGTTGTGGAGGACACTGCTCACTGTCCCATATTGGTATTATGATCATTGTGCTTTACCCAGCTGAAGCAGATGGTCGCCAGCTATCGGACAGCTCACAGCAGCTCTCATGGGCTGCTGGCCTCTCACCCAGCAGCTGGCCACTCATGGCAGCCCAGTTCCAGGTCTGGCTGTTGTTCACAATCTTAGCTGTAGAGGGCACAGCTTACTGGCCCATGTGGGAATTGAACCGGCAGGCCTGTTGTTCAGAGTTTGCTCTCTTAACAACCAAGCTATCAGGCCTCCTCCTAAAGTCAAATATTTTTAAAGCAACTTTCTGGTTCCTGTGAGGAGTAAGATGGTTGTCCTAAATTCATGGTCACTTTTTGGAAGAGAAATATTTTGTGATAGAGCAATAGTATACCATTCCTCAGCTGAACATTTACTTACAACCATGGCCAGCAGTTTTGCTCAGGCTCTTTTGATTGATTAAAGCAAACACTCAGGTCCTTAGAAAAGTGACATTTATGATAAAAATATTTGTGAACAGAAAATTGGAAGCCATTGGGAATCAAAACTACTTTTTCTTTCTTTTTCTTGGGCTATACTATCTCTGTCTCTTTGTTTCTCAAAACATCATTGTTTCTCTGTGTGCATCCGTTTCACTCAAAATTTGAATTGCTCTTACTGTTCATGGCACCAATTCAAACTCATCTTCCTTCGTTGTAGGCATACTTTCCTTTCCTCTCCTACTGCTAACAACTTCATTCTCTCAGAGGGAAATTCTGAGTGGCCCAGCTTATCCTTTCCAGCTGGACCATATAATAAGTGCTGACCAGTCAATGTAATGCTGCCCTAGGATCAGGTGTCCAGCCTGGCCCATTTTACTTTGCCATGAGGGGACTGAGGTCAAATAATAAAGAAACACAGCTGTCAGGGTGATATGAAGAGGGCCAGATGGCAAGTGCATACACTGTGGGGCTAATTACAGGATAAGAAGCCTAAGCTTAGGAAACACAATCATTTATAAGGGGCAGTAATAATTCCTTTTGTTCCAGGGCAGACATCTTTATTATACAGGACTGTACGCATGTCTGCCTTTTGCTTTGCAGAAAGAGTCTATCTCTATCTTCCAAGGCTGTATGCTATGTAAACATCCTTAAATGAGGCTAAGGAAGGTAATCCAGAATAAAGGGAAGTCAGAATCTTTGCTTGCAAGCCATGGAGAAACATGAAAGATCCATAGAGAATTACGTCCCAACAGTAGTTACCAGCAAATTCCCTTTTCTCATCTTTTTGTATAAATATTAGGAGGATCATAACATTTTATTGTGATCTGCTGTTCATGAATGTGAATGTACATTCTAAATTACTTTGGGCCTGATGGTTATAATGGACCACTGCAACAATGCTTAAATGCAATAGTAGGAGCCTATTGTCCTTTAAGGGTCATAGAAAAAGATCGCCTTTGCCTGGGTCTTTCTAGGCTCTACTTGGTATGTATTGACCAGCTTCACATAAAAGAGTACAGATAAGTGTCCACCTCGTTGAACCAAACTACCCAGAATGGTAGGGAAGGCACAAATTGCAAGGTGTCTAGCACAGCGGGTTACAAATTTAAATGTCTACATTGTCCAGGCCGGTAGGTTAATGTGCGAGGTAGCCGGTTGTAATAACTGGGAGTAGTGGGGACTGCAGCAAATAGGAGAGACCCTGCTCTATCTAAAGTTGGCAGCCACTACTCAGCTCCAACTAAGCATTTCCATGTAAGAATGAGGGTCACAAATTGCTTGATTTTTCCCCTCAAAAGAAGTTGGAAATGGGATTTTTATATGATATCACCCACTGCTTAAATGTTGGCAAATAATTCAAACTTAAAATAGTACAGGTACCCAGGAAAAAAACCAAATGAGCCGTGACTGGAACTGAAGGAGCCTCATGAAAGCAGGAGTCAGCTCTAGTAGACAGCTGATCTCCTCCTTCAAGGGAGTAGCTAATATTTTGGTTGACCATAGTCTTAATGGGTAAACCCAATGGGTTGAGAAGAAAAAGCTAAGAAATGTGAATGGGGCTCTGCTAGAATCACATTCGTGTTTTCTTGCCCCACCCTCACTTATTCTTCCCCAAAGGAGGAAGAATAGTTCATTTTGGGGGGAGTTTAGAAAAAGAAATTATGCATGTCTAGATCAGCTCACTCCTTTCCTTTTCTTTGAGATTGTCTACCTACAAAGAGCACAAGATTTGCTCTACTCCTCAATGTCTATGCTATAAGTTTTACAGCAGCTAAATCACATGCTGAGGGTGAGTGTGTGTGTGGGGGGGAACAGAGTCCATGGGCTGTTTAGCACTACCAGAGACTGTGTCAGCTCCTGAATGTTATTCAATATCAACCTTTCTCAGTAATAAAGCTGACATGTTATTCTCCATCCTACTGATTCTTGAGTCCATTTCTCAATTGTTCCCAATTTGGGCAGGAATAAAGGTGTGGCATTTATGTATCCCTTCCAACTCAAATAGGGAATATTATTTTCACTTTATAGGTGAGAAAAGGGAGGCAATCAAGTGAGATCTCTCTGGTCCCACACTCTGCTCCTAACAAACACCAATATTATTTTTACCTTCTTATCAACCATTCCTTCATTTGGCATCAACAGCTTCATTTTACTTGGAATTTTCTCTGTATATTTGATAGGGGTGAGTCCCCTTCTTCCAGGGGTAGGATACCACAGGGCTTTCCAATCAGAGCAACAGAGCTACCTGGATGTTGTGATTGGTTCAGAAATAAACACGTGATACAAGTTTGACAAACTAGAGTCAATTAAACTTAATCTGGTTACAATATTGGGGAAGAGAAGTATTCTTTTCCCAGGGAAGTCACCAAAAGGAAGGGATAAAAGCCTGGAGCTGCTAACAGCCATCTTGCCACTATAAGGAGAGTGTGTAAGAGCCTAAAAAGAGAAACAGAATATAAAGGTGTTGTGTCAGTTATCAACTGATTATCTCTTAGCTCTAAACTTACCCTTTATTGTCTGCTCAGCAAAAATGCAGTGGTGGTGGTGGGGGGGTGCAGGCGAGTGGCTCAATTGGTTAGAATGCCAGTTCTAAGCAACAAGATCGCCAGTCGATTCCCACATGGGCTAGTGAGCTGCACCTGAGCTGCCGCTGAGCTGGTGAAAGTGCGTGCTCTTAGTAGCAAAGTTGCCGGTTCAATACTCATATGGGATGGTGGGCTGCACCTCCCACAACTAAGGTTGAACACGGCACCTTGAGCTGAGCAGCAGTGAGCTGCCGATGGGCAGCCGGATGGCTCAGTGTGCAGCAAGGTTGCCGGTTCAACTCCCACATGGGATGGTGAACTAAGTGCCCCCCTCCCCCACAACTATTGATAGATTGAAAGTGGAGACTGTACTTAGAGCTGAGCTTTCGCCCTCCACAACTAAGATTAAAGGACAACAACTTGACTTGGTGCTGGTGGGTCCTGGAAAAAAAACATTCCCCTTTCCCAATTCCCCAACACTGTTCCCCTCCCCAATTTCCCAATACAAAATTTTAAAATAATAATAATAATAATAATTCTTAAAATAAAATGCAGCAGGCCCTGAAATATTTTTTCTTTACTGTCATGATGTCACACTTTTTCAGTAGAGGGCACTGGAGAAACATAGCACAAGAAAAGGGTTTTGCTTCCTGGTTCCATTGTGTTCACTGGGAATGCTGGTCACTTCTCCAATGTCTGGCTCTTGCAACATCAATGGCTTATCTAGCATCTAACTCCTTCAGTGCCAGAAGCACCTAGTGGCCAGCAGCTTATCCGGGCACTTCCCTTGGTTACACTTTCTCATGAACAGCTTTCCCCAGCATCCTAGAGGATGAATTTCCAGCAAGTTCCAGGGAATGGGTTTCCAGCAAGTTCCACAGAAATGGCCTGACAGTGACTTGTCTTTCAATCAGTGAGACACAGCTTTGCCACCTCCAACAAGGTCTGGATCTCAACTCGGGGAGGTGGTGCCTGGCTCTTTCTTGGGTGCCTTATCTTGGCCCAAAGGGGAGTATTGCTCCTTATATCTGCTATTCTTTGATTCCTTAGAACTCTCTTTACTTCTTGCTACCCAATCCCTCATTATTCCTATCCCTTGTTATATTTAATAGTTCTTTAGATTAAACTTGACCTGTTCAAATGATCATGTGGCTTCTCTCTTCTTGATAGGACTGTGAAGGACACAGATGGCAAGTGAGACCAGGCCCTGATGTCATTGGCTGGGCCAGAAGCCACCTCTTCCTCTGGACTTTTCAGTTACATAAACCAATACTATTTTTTCTTTACTTGAGCCATTTTGATTTGGGTTTCTGCCTCTGGCAGAATCTCAATTACATAAACCACAAAAGGAGAAGGAACAGTTAAAGGAACAAGAAATATTTACCCATAAAAAAATCATCTTCTTAGGAGGCAGTATGATAATTATTTACATTTGCATTGTGTGAAAAAAGAATTCGAGTGTTATAGTCAATTTGAATTGTATGACCATAATATAATTTTTCGTCTGATGACCACATTAGGACCAACGGGTAAAAGTTATAGAGAGACAAAATTTCAGTTCATCATGATAGCATAAGGAAGGACTTTCCAGCAATTCAGTGTTCACAGTTGGAATGAAATGCCTCTTCCATTGTGAGGGTCCTGTCCTTGATGGTGTTGGGGGACAAGGGGTGATGGTGACTGTCAGGTATGCTATGAAAGAGATTATTGCATTAAGTAGGAAATTCAACTAAATAACTTATTAAATTCCTCCCAAATCTAAGATTCTATTAGGTTTATGGAAATTCCTTAGCCCAAATCATATTATTGAGTCCCAGTTAAGAGAAAACCAGACAAAGACAACATTGTGCATCATGTGAATCACTTGGGATTGCAGTTTTTGTGTACTGCCAAATGTTATCATCAGATGCAAAGAAAATGGACTAAGTCATCAGATAGGGGTATTTAAATAGACTTCTTTGCCCTGCTAAGAACACGATGTATTGGGTTGTAGGAAAAGTCATGATGCATTTTTGCAACAAAAAACATAGAAAAATACGTCATGAGTTTTCTGACAACCCAATATTTCATGGAAAACAAGAAAACAGTTATTGTAAATAAAATTATTCTGAAAATAAGCATATTAAACACTTGTTTTTAATATGGCTTAAGCATGTTTACCTGACTCAGAATTAGATTGCTTAAATGAGTAGGTAAATGAAAAGTGCTCCGAGATCTGCTTTACCCAAGGTATGGAACATTAAGCTGGGACGCAGCCAACATTGATTCTATTCCTGCTTTTTATAGTGACCTTGGGGCAAGGCGGAGTGGGGTGGAGGGGAAAAAGAACAAGGACTTGATTTTGCTGAGCTTTGGCTTGTCCCAGTACAAGAATCAACAAAACAATAGTCACACCTACATCACAGAGTTTGTGAAAGTTAAACAGGAAATGCCTACAAAAATAGAAAACAATGTATTTGTCTATGGACATAATAGATATTTTGAGTCAGAATCTTTTAATGCAAAGGTTTTCAGGCATAAATTATACTAAAATCTGCATTATTTAACCAATTATTTCCCAACACCCTCCTAATTAATATAACTTCTAAAGATATCCAATCGAAAACTAGCTAGTTCTAGCAAACAGGGTAAGTTGGTTTAATATATACCAAACAAAAACATAGCAAGTGAAACTAAAACCTATAGAAAATCAGTAACCGTTTATTCAAAGGCATAATATATTCGGGAAGTCAGAGGCAACTTTGCATCTGACTTTATATGGAGTAGTTCTTTAGACCAAACATTTGAGCAAATCAGATCATTTCCTTTTCACTGCCAATATATTTGGCTTTTCTTTAAGTGGAAAAAATCCAACTGCAGCTCCATCAGTTTTTGTGGAGCATGACTTGCTTTCAAGTTTAATCATTTGCTTTGTCTTTCTATTTGCTATTGTTCTATTTATTTTTTGTATGCAGACCACATCCTGAGGAGGAAATCATTTTTAAACCTAATTCTTACGGATATCCTCATCTGAGGGATGTTTTGTGATTGCTTGTTTATCCCTTACACAGAGTGAAGGAAAGCAGGAACTGATTAGGAGCCAAAAGGGGTAGGGACTCTTAACGGATTGAGCCTTTAGAGTTTAACTTCCCTGGTGGGCTAAAATCAGTTTCTAGATCAGATTGACCCATCTATATTCAAATTCAAAAGCCTCATGTATAACTTAGGAACAATGATCTGCAGCCCAAGCCAGCACAGAAGAGCCTCAACACATTCCTGCTCAAGGAAAAGGGTTTGGGGAAACACATTTGCAGATGTTCTCCTGAAGCCTGGGAACAGTGAAAGGAGCACCAAAAAAAGCATAAGGGGCCACACTTCTACTCATAGATTATTTTACGGGCACTTGGAGATGTTCTTTTATAGGAAATGCTTTGGGGATGAGACAGTAGAAATGGGGTTGTTAGGAATGAGTAGAACTGAACTGCAGGAGTGGGTGCGTGCCTCCAGCAAGCCCCAGTAAGAAGGCTTGGGATCTGTAACCAGGAGTGAAGAATGGAAAAGGTGGAACATTCCAAAGGCTAGTGTCCAGAGACCATTGTTAGAGGAGCTCTCCTCTCTGTTTAGGATTGGGAAAGTACTAGGAAGTTGTCACAGTCAAACCCTTCTATGAACCATAGAAGTTTTGGCTAGGCAGGGGAAGCAAGGGAGTAGAGAGTATGTGGACACTGGCATGATAAGCGCACCCATTTTTATAGGCTACCCAGAGGCCCAGGAAAACTGGTGGTGGCTGGTGATGGTTCATAAGCATAGACCCAGAGGGGGAAGCCAGCTTTTAAGTAAAACTGATCTCTCTGAATTATGGTGGTGCCCCCACAATATTGGCAATGTTGTGGCATTGACATATGAAGAGGCTTTTAGCGTTTAGGAATTCTATCCCATTTTTGCCACAGCTGTAAGCTTGGCTCTTTCCCTCTGAAGAGGCACTCCAGTCCCAAGGAAGGGCAGTTCCAGGTACCAGGTACCAAGCATCCTGGTGCCTGCCACACAGAGATCCCACGCAGCATACAGAATGCAAGTTAACATCTTAATGGTTGAGCTTGAGGTTTTGGGAGAGAGGCAGGGCCAAAAACATGCTTCTGCCTTGTTACCAGAGCCTCCAAAGAAAGACTTTCTTGTGTGCCTGTTCTCACATCACAAGTGAAAAGTTTCATCTCGGTAAGTGTTTTAGTGTAAGAGCAACCACCACCCAGGTATTTCTGCATTTAGTTCAAATATGGTCCAAAGAAATGGTAGAGGAAAGGACAAAAATCTTAATCTTATAACTCCTCTAGGAAATACCGTGTTATTCATACCTATAAATTCCTTTGTGTTTTATAATCCACTATTTTACTATTTAAACAATCATCCTACGAAAAATATACAATGATGGCACACGTGTTTATCATGTTAAGATGGTCTCAGAAAATTGACTAAGTAATAGATTAGTTAAGTATTTTCCTTTTGTTTCTATTCTAACAAGCATAACTTCTCTACCAAAATAAAAAAATAAGCCATATGACAGAATTTATCTCTTTTTTTGTCAAACATGTTTCAACAGCTGTTAATTTTATGGAGTCACTTACAATACTCTACAGAATTTCCTTTACTCATAAAACTTTGTGTGTAAGTATACATATGGACAATTTTAAAAGAAAAGGAGATAAAAACAAGGAACATCCATGTAGTAAATTATACTGCAAAATTATGCTGGCAAAACTATTTAATGAAATGAGGGATATAATATTAATTTTGTTATAACAAACAGGACATGAAACCCTATATACAGTATAATTTCAATTTTAAATAAAAATGATATGTTCAATTAAAATCATAGAGACAGTAAGTAGAATGGTGGTTGCTAGGGCCTGGGGGAAGGGGAGAATGAGGAGTCAGTGTTTAATGGGTAGAGAGTTCTAGTTTTGAAAGATGCAAAGAGTTCCAGAGATGGATGGTTATGATGTCTGCAAGACAATGTGAATGTACTTAATGTCAATGAACTGTACAGTTAAAAAATGGTTAAAATGATACATTTTATGTGTATTTTACTATAATTTTAATTTTACTATACTTTTATATATTCAATATTAAAAGATTAGAAGAAACTACAACAAAATCCCAGGCTGTTACTTCAGAGTAGTGGGGTTACATAGTTTATTTTCTTTATACTATTTTGTATATTCTAAACTTTCTACAATAAACATTTTTAAAAAAAATAATTTTAAGCACCTAAGTTTTCTTAGATTTCTCAAATCATTAGTCTACTTTTCAACTTCCTCAAATTTCCCAAGCTCCACTACCAGGCTTTCTTCTCCCTGGGACACAATCTAATTTCCCATTAGGATTCCATGGAATGAGGAAACCATATATCTCAAATATTCCAAGAGAGTACAGTTTCATGCTTGCAATATCAATATTTAATTCAAAATGTTTGGTCACTGTACCTATAAGGTTTTTTATCTTCCCCATATGCCATTGCCCCGCTAATTTTCTCTACATTTTCTGCCATCTCCTCCCTTAATGGGGTAATAAGTGGTAGCAGAGAGTAGTAGATGAGGTTTCCCACCTTCCACCAGGTTGCAGTCAGTTTATTGTTACGTTGTCCAGTGTCTATATATCTCTCCCCAATTCTGAGCACTCGAGATGTAGCAATAGGCATTACTTTTTTAAAAATCTGATTAAAAAATTTACTTTTGTGATGCAGAAGAGGCTGCGAATCAGAACATCACCATTAAGGATGAGTTGTACTCACCTGGAACCCTTTACAAGCAAGGAGCCTCCTCTCACCATTTTTTTTTTTTTTTGAGGGCAGTGTCACTGGCCCTCATATGTGGGACCTGAACCAGGACCGCTGGTGTCCCAAGCCAGCGCTTAACCAATGTGTCACTCGGCCAGCCCTCCTCTCACCTTTTTAATGTTACATAGCAACCACAGATAAAGGGATTCAGAACCAACTGTAGAAATCTCCCTCAAACACCTGCATACCAGTTTTTACTCCAGTCCAGCACTTGACTTCAGAAAACAAAGAACGCCCTGGTAATGGATAGATAGTAGGCCCAGAGATCCCTAGCTAGCAACAGATGAGTCACCACTTAGGAGGAATTTCCAAAGTACTTTAGTGTTATCAGATCCTAAGCTCCCCAATCGGTGCCTTACAATTTTAGAAGTTAGTTCCGTCAGGAGCACACCAATTTCAAAAAGCTTAATTTTCAAGACAGGAGTCAATAATATAGGCAGAGTATGGACTCTACATTATTTTAATGACTGCATAGTAGTCTACACCCACTATTGTTGAATATTTAGGATGCTTCCAACTTTTTTATTATGTGAGAATACAGAGTCAAAATCTCCAATGTACACATCAAAAAAGAAAGTTACATAGGAGCTGCCTCTGCAGACCCATCCTGGTGGGTTTACAAGGTGTGGGAAACTGCCCATGGAGTAAGTGAGTGTTGGGAGTGGGAATAAGCGAAGTTGGGATAGAAGGGAGCAGAATCCAGCCAGGCAATGAAGAACAACTCTTGCCCAACATAGGGCCAGTAAAGACTAATTCTTCCAATTCTGGGGGGAATCTGGAAGGAACCTAGAGTGGGCAAGGCGCAGCCTCACATTAGAACCCCATCTAATGGACAAGCATGGCCCTCTCTAACCCTGCCAGTGGTCCAAGATGGGCGAGTCTGCAGCAGAGGTGGGAGAAGTATTAACTGCTGTGGAGAATCTACTGACCTTGCAGCAACAAGTGTGGCAGATGGTGCTGCAGACCTTAGGGCCTGAAGTGTAGGCACCTGAATGGAGACCCCTGGTAATGGTAAGCAGCTGGCCCAAGGTGCCAGGGCCCACATGGCACCTGCAGGATTAGCTGCTATCACTGCCAAAGAGAGTTTATGAGAGTCTGCCCTCCTCTCCCAATACCCTGGGTGGAGGCTGAGGTTTCCACAGTTTGCTAGGAGGAGGAAGGGCTTGAGAAACAGTGGGTTTTATTGTAATCATGTGTGTGCCACTGCCTGACCCTGAGTCAAATGTGCAAGAAAGACTGGAGGTTGTGAAATGCAACTTGGAAATTTGCGGGCACTGCAGTTTTGTGGTAAGAGTGGATGTTCTCAAAAGCCAGGTGATGACTCAACTTCATCCGCACTTAGCAACTATGTGTTAAAAGGAAATGAAAAGTAAAATAAAAGGACAGGGAAGGGAATTTGGATCTCTTTTCAAGGAGGCAAAGAATGGTGAGAAATGTTCTTAAAATAAAAGGAGAAATATTTTTAAGAAAAGGAGAAAGCCAAAGAAAGGTTTTAAACAGCAAATAGATTTCTTGGCAGCACAGTTTAAATGGAGGTCATAATTCAAGGGAACAAAAGTAGAGAAATGAAACAGCAACTAGAAAAATGCAAAGAATAATTTTCATAGCCAAATGATGGGATGAGAAAAAGGTTCTGATATAAACGACTGAATAAATAAGAAAATGGAAGAGGATAGACAAATCTCTGATGCAAAATGATTTCAAATCATAAAGATATAGATACTCTGCCCTCAAAGAGGTGGAACATAACTCCCACTCTTGAAATGTGAGTGCTCATAATGACACCCTTCCAAGAGTATGAAAAGAGGGGTGGGGGAGTAACCTTACAGTGGGGACACCTGACAAAGAAGCTTCAGCCAGGTGATCAGGCTCCACATCGACAGCGGTCATATTGATGTACCCTTAATATAATACGGTGGGAATGATACTTTACCCCTATGATCTTCCTCCTGAAAACCCGTAACCCTAATCTAATCATGAGAAAAATGTCAGATATATCTCAATGGAGGCACATTCTACAAAATACAGCACTCCTCAAAATTCTTCAAAATCACCAAAAACAAGAAAAGTCTGAGAAACTGTCATAGCCAAGAGGAGTCTAAGGAGGTGTGATGACTAAATGTAATGTATTCTGGATAGGATCCTGGAAAAATAAAAAGACATTAGGTAAAAAATAAGGAAATATCAATCAACTATGGACTTTAGTTAATAACAATGTACCATATTTTGCCATGTATAATGCATTCCCATGTATAATGCACAACCATGTTTTTTGCCCAAACTTTCAGGAAATGAAACCTTTCGTTTTATTTATTTATTTATTTATTTATTTATTTATTTATTTATTTATTTATTTATTTATTTTGAGGGCAGTGTCACTGGCCCTCACATGCGGGACCCGAATCGGGGCCACTGGCCTCCCAAGACCAGCGTTTAACCACTGCACCACTCGGCCGGCCCTCGTTTTTATTTTTTAATTCACATTTTTATTTGTTTACATTTAGGTACTTGTTTTTTGTGTTATAAAGGAATTTTAGCATTTATTTTTAACATTATGGTACAAGAAATTTTATGTAACAAATAATTACAAAACACAAGAACAGATACAAGGTACAAGAAATTTTATGTACTGGTAACAAATTTATGGTATTTGCGCATCATAGAAGGACAAGAACTCTGTCATTACAAGTTCATCTTAAGTTCAACAAAATCAATTATCAGATTCCAGGGTATTATTTTGCATACAGATATCGTTATTGTTTTCTAGAGTTACACTTTTAACTCATAAGCATAAATAAAAGGATTAAAACATTTACACAGATACGGAATTAGTACTACCTATGTATAATGCGCATCCTTATTTTTCCCTGACCAATTTGGGCAAAAAAGTGCACATTACACATGGCAAAATACGGTAACTAAAAGTTTAATTTTTTTTTTTTTTTTTAAAGATTTTATTGGGGAATTGGTGGAGGGGAACAGCGTTGGGGAATCGGGGAAGGGGAACAGACAAGTTGCTGTCTTTTTGTTCTTCAGTTTAGTTGCGGAGGATGTTGCTTCACTGTTGGTATCGTCATTGCGCTCTTCCCGGATGAGGCAGATCGGTCGCTGGCCTCTGGATGTCGCTCACCGCGGCTATTGGCAGCTCATGCTTGGCTGCCAGCCGCTCACGCTGGCTGCGGGCCACTCATGTAGCCTATGGCAGCCCACTGCAGCAGGGGCTGCAGCCCACACCATCACCGGGGCTCGCACAGCCCAGCTCCAAGTGGAGCTGTTGTTAGCTGTAGAGGGCAGTGTCACTGGCCCTCATGTGGGATCCGAACCGGGGCCGCTGGCATCCCAAAACCAGCGCTTAACCAATGCGCCACTCGGAGGGCAGGCCCTTCTCGGCACAGTGTCCAGGTTCTTTCGTCTCAAGCAAAGAACTGAATGAGACACAGAAGTAAAGTAGTGAAAGAACAGTTTATTAGGAGAAAAAGTACACTTCAAAGAAGTAGAAGTGGGCTGAGCAGTGGAGAATGTCTTAAAGACCATTATTAGAAGAGAAAGTACACTCCAAAGAGTTTGGAGCAGACCAAACAAAAGAAGGAGCTCAAAAGGCCCTGACTGGTCAGGACTTGGAGTTTTAATCCCTTTTTCCTCTAGAATGGGCTGTTCCTCTCTGGGTGTGGGATCACTTGACTGACACCTGTGACTGACAAGAAGCTATTACCTCATCGCTGTAGACTATGCATGTTCCTTCCCAGAATTCAGCCTGTTATGTTATTAATGTACTTCTGGGGCATATGTATGATATTATAAGGAAGGTATAATGAGGCCCAAGTGAAACGAAGGTTGCTATGGCCTTTACTGCGCAGGTGTGAGTGACTGGTCTAATCTAGTTGGGTATTTTGTACCCATTTGTTTCCTCATAGGAGTAGATAATTACAGTGAGAAGGGGAAGTTTTGGGTGGAAAGGGGAGGTCTTTTGGGCAGTCACATTCTGTGGGTTGTGTTGGACTTGCAGGAATGCAGAGACCCAATGCCTGCCTCTAGCTGCCTGCCTTGTTTTCTCCTTGAGAGATGTGATCCCCATAAAATCTCTATGGGAACCTGAGGGACAGGAGGTCTTTTCTTGTATATCTGCTTCCTGCTGGGCAGGGGCATAGAGTTGTCCCTACCTATGGGGGAATTCACGGAACTCTAGCCCTATCTGATCTTAGATGAGAGGAAGGGGTCTCCAGCTCCACCTGAAAGACAGGGTTGGCTTCTTTGGTTGCTTCTGGCAATCTTGCTGGGGTGTGATCTCTATCCCCAAGGCCCCAGATTTAATTAATAAATCTGTTAGCTCTTATGGACTGTGGCCATTCAACCGGTCACAGGTGGTGTCAATTGTCTAGGAGCTGGGCCCAGAATGGGTTGGAAAGAAATTAGGCTTCAGTGAATACAATCAACAAGTATACTGGCCTGGAGAAATGTTAAAACCTATTTAGTCTCTGGGATGGAATTATCCAAGAGTTAGGTTCAGAAGACTTGGAGATGTTGGGAAGTTACAGGTTTTAAGTAGTTATCTGAAGCAGAGGGTAGGAGACTTCTATGATTCAGGTTTAAAATAATCTATTGTCTACGATTAAGAAACTGATTTGAAAAGTAATTATAACTAGGGAATAAGGAGTCAAAAACACTAGGGAGAAGAAAACTTAAAGTTTCTATAGTGAAATGCCCTTTCGTTTGGCCCATATCAGTCTAAGGAGAGTTTTCTCTTGGTTAATTTCAACTTAGAACATTTTCATTTAGGGTTTATATGATTAAACTGTCAAAGCTTTACATTGTCCTTAGTTAAAAATGAAGAGCTGCATTTGTAATAAATGGGTCCCTTCGCCTCCATTTGTCAGTCAATTACTTTAATAGTAATGCATTCCATTTTTTTGAGAAAGGGCCTACAGTGGGGGTTTGGAGTGGGGGGTGTTGTTTGTGTGTATGTGTGTGCCTAAGTGCTGGTTAAGTAGTATTCAGCTGACTTTCCCCTCAGGTCACATGCTAGATGTGTGACTTTGAGCAAATTACCTAACCTTCTTTTATATGCACAGTTGTAATCTAGTCCTGCTCTCCATGAATATGTACTCAACCTACTGTGTACCAGGCACTGTGCCAAGTCCTGGGCATCCAAAGAAGTGAAAAGTGGACTCTGTGCCCATGGAGCTTATGGTCTGCAATAATTAATATTAATTACGAATTAATCAAATTATCTCACAAACACAAGCAAAATAATCACAACTGGAACACACACTACCAAGGAATAAGGATGACTGTGTGCTGCCCTGAGGCCTGGGAAGTTGCCCAGAGGAAAGTGGTGCTCTGCAACGATCCAAAGGATGGGAAGAAAAGACCTGCCAGGCGGAGGGAAGACACATCAGGCTCTGTGCCTGGGAAGCCTGGTGAGCAAGGTGGCCTGGCCTCTGCCTCCCCTCCAGTTCTCCCATCATCTAGCTAGATCTTCTGATGTGCTGAGTTTGAGAAAAGGGACAAGAGTCTGAAATTTAAACTGGAAACCATCTCCTTCCATCCAAACAGACTGTCTCAATAGGAACCCTCACGGAGCTCTCCACTGCAGCAGCCCCACAGTGTTCGTGGCTGCCGCCTCCACCTCTGATTCTCTCCACTGGCTCCTTCTGCCCACACTGAAGCAGGATATTGGGTGTGTGTGTGTGTGTGTGTGTGTGTGTGTGTGTGTGTGTGTGTGGTGTGTGTGGTGTGTCTGCACACACATGCTGGGATCATGGTCTCGCAGCACTGAAGAATGGAAACATGGACCAAAGAGGTAAAATTTGCTGCAGAGGATAGTTTATTAGAGCAGAAAGTAACAGCTCTCAAAATGAGAGGGGGTCCCATCTGGGGTGACCACAGCTGAGGCACAAGTTTCTGTTTTTAAACTTTTTTTGTATGTCTGGGGAGAAGGGCTGGCTGGTGTCTTTTAGGGCCCGGCCTATGCTTTGAAGATATGCATTTCACCTGGGAATTTCTGACTGTCTTATGTTATGTTAATTAACCTCTTTGAAGATATGCATTCTACCTGGGGAATCCCTGACTTAAACCTATCTGTCAGCTAATAAAATTATTTCCCATGGCTCTGTTATGGCTTCTACCCTGATTCCTTCTATGGTGGCAATTTCCCTGACTGCCTATTTTTTCCTCTCACTACTGTTTATTCCGACCTCTTCTGTATCTCACCTTTTTGGTTTATGAGGGGCCTCTGTGATGTCAGAGAGCTGCTGCCTACTGCCACCTTTCAGTGGCTCTCAGCTTCTTCCTACCCTACTGGCTACACTAAGGGAGATGTGCTTGGCTCAGCTGATCTCTCTCCATAAGCTCAAGACCCCAGATCAGGCATGCACCTGACACTGGCTTACAGGACATTGCCGGGCTGTAGTGGCTGCATTTAGCTCAGGTAGAATCAAGGAAGTGAGATACACAGCAAGACCACTTGAGTTTGAGGCCTGCCTCTGAGCACCCTTGGATACTTGGAAGGACAGGCACTTCTCCAGAGCTTTAGAACCCAGAATAACTCCTCCCTGGAAATTTCTCTGACACAAGAGGAGAAAACCTTCCTTCCCCACAATTGGAATAGATGTTTCTCAGGTGTTAGCACTTGCAAAGCTGTCTTGTACTTGTTTCTTTTCTCATTTGTCTACCTCCCTAGAGTGTAGGCACCTTGTATTAGTTTGCTAGAGTAGCCACAACAAAGTACCACAGACTGGGCAACTTAAGCAACACACATTTATTTCTCACAGCTCTGGAGGCTGGAAGTCTGAAATCAAGATGTTGGCAGGGTTGGTTTCCTGTGAGGCCTCTCTCTTGGGCTTGTTGATGATTGTCTTCCTCAGGTGTCTCTGCATAGTCTTCCTTCTATGCCGTGTCTGTGTCCTAATCTCTTCTTTTAAGGACTCAAGTAATATTATATTATGGCTCACCCATATGAGGTCTGACAATTAAGTTCGTGACCTTGTTGCAACAACGTTACTAACCAAAAGCAAAAACACTGCAGGTGATGCCTGTGCGAGGGCAGGAAACTCAAAGAGTGGACTGAGGACTGAATGTGCAGAGCTGCCGCAATCCACCACTCATCCCTTGGCCCGAAGCCCCTCACACCTCTCACCGCAGGCGAGAGACTGAGGTGCCTAGATGCTGGATGCCCTCTGGTCTGGGGAGGCTAGGCCGTGTCCTCCTGGTCCTCAGCATGTCCATCCCTTGCAACGGTCTCCAAAGCTGCCTTTGCAATTACACCCTCTCCCACTCACGGCCTTGGCCCGCCTCCCTGCAGAGAGCTCATACTTCTGCCTCTGTTCCTAGCCTTCGCTTTTGGATGCTGGAGAGAGCCTAGTGATTGGCCTGCTTTCCCTCATTACTTGGGGGCCCTGCTCTTCTTCAAAGTGCCCCACTATCCACTATCCTCACTGTCGTGTTCCACTTTCTTGCTGCTTATAGAGGCACCCTTGTTCTGGGCCTTCAATGACATAACTTTTGGACTCTCCCATCCTGCAGCACCAGCCTGAAAAAAACAGTGAGTTGCACTATCACACAGACACACGTGAGCTCAGGTTGGTGGATCAGGCCAATATGGCCACCTGTGCCCCAGCATGCCCATTCGGCTTCTTTGTCCAGCCTCATTGCAGAGCCAGGAGCAACAAATCCTTCCCTGGGAGAGGGGAGAGGAGTGTGCGCCCTGCAGAGGGATGCGGATGGATTCCAGTGGCTCTGCGTGTTCAGTTCCCAGTGGGCTCTTTGAGTCTCCTGCCCTGGCACATCCCAGGCAGTGTTTCTGCTCACTTTCTCTCCCCAGGCTGCCAGAGCCCCTGGAGAAGAGAGGAGGGAAACCCTGTTAAGTCTTCTGCAGCAGGTGAGGTGGGGTAAGCAGCGGCCCCTGTGCCCCCAGTTCTGCAAAGTTCTGTAAAGTGGTCAGACCCATCACAAAGGACTCTCTTCAGAAGGAAATGCTGGTCAGGGCTTCTGAACCCTAATAGGAAACCTGTGAGCTGAGAAGTACAGTCAGTCCAGATTCCCTTCTCTAACTGCCCAGACACCCAAAACTCATACGGTCAATCACTGCTTTGCTTTGGCATATAAGGCCCCTGTAACAAGGTTAACTCAGTACCAACAGATACCCAATGCTACTCATTAACTACAAAATGTAGATTAGTATAAAGGATACCATAGCCTCAACCATGAAAATTAAGACTTTTAGGGAATGGAATAAAGAATAGTTAGCTTCTGATGGGGGTGGAGAGTGCTCTAGCATGGGAAGCAGCCCTGGACAGGTCTAAATGGGGTTGCAAAGTAGGGCACCCCAACATGAAGGCCCTGGGTCTTAGTAAATGGCTAGGGTGGCAGAAGGAAAGGAAACTATCCTTTTATTGATCATCGAGACAGGTGTGCTGGTACAGGGTACATGCAAAGATTAACTTCTGGGGATGGGGGGTTAAAAATTATTGAGATGTGAACTGGCATCTTTTATTACTCCTCTCCTTCGAAGATAAAACCAGTCTGTGCAGAATGAAAGGAGGCTTGGAAGAAATGGACGTGAGCAGCAGGAAATCACCCTCTGACTGGCACCAAACCCTCTGCCAATGCCAACTCATTTCCTCACCAAAGCCCCCTAATAGAATTTCAGCCTTCAACAAGGCACAGGGTATAGGGCTAGCACTGTTGATGCAGTGGGTTCTGAGGTACCCCGGGGCATTGCTGGAGTTGATCCCAGGCACAGGAATGACTTCAGGCCACTGCCCTTAAAATTGCCACAAGCTACTCAGTCAGCATCTCTTAAAAGTAGGAGAGACATGTGTCCATCACCATCCAAACGCGATCTTGAGGAATTCTTCCAGGAACTATTCACTGCCAAACAGAGCCAGACTGGCTATTTCCAGAACACAAGCCATTTTCCCCATGCCCGCTGAACAGAATGAAGGTCCTGAATCCCTCAAGAGAAGCTGCAAAGGTCACTAGGCCAGCCCTGGTGAATGACCAACCTCTTAAATCCCCTTGCAGGCCCAGAAGCCCCCAGGACAGCTCTTGGTGGTGTGTGAGTCTGCAAGGCTGGCTGGCTGGTAGGGCACTGGGCTGGTGAAGCCTGCCTTCGAATAACTTTCATCCCCACCTTACAGTAACAAGGCTCCTACTACTCCATTGTCAGCAGAGACCACATGAGGAGTCTGAACTTTCACCATTGCGCAGAGGTAATAAGGTCACCTTCCTGTGATGTCAGTAAGCCACATGGGCCACAAGACACTCCTACCACTTCCAGCCAGGGTGGTATTAGTAGGATCCAGAATTCCCACCCTTTCCCAGCAGTAATTGGGAGCCCCTTCCTTCTCCAGTGTCAACAGAGGCCACGTGGATCTCTACTCCTACCTAGCAGTAATGAGGTAGCATTCCTCCTTTCCCCTGCCAGGTTGGTATCAGAAGAGCCAGTTAAAACAGAAGGTTTACGTAAGATCCAGAGTTTCATAATATCCAAAATGTCCAGGTTTCAACTGAAAATCATGCATCACACTGAGAATCAGGAAAAACTCAACATGAATGAGAAAAGATCATCAATTGCCAACACTAAAATGACAGGGATGTTAGAATTATCTGACAAAAATTCTAAAGCAGCCATCTTTTTTTAAGATATAATTTTTTTTTTAAAGATTTTATTGGGAAATCAGGGAAGAGGAGCAGAGAAGTTGCTGTCCTCTTGTTCCTCAGTCCAGCCGTGGAGGACATTGCCCCACTGGCCCATGTTGGCACCGTGATCACCGCACTCTTCCCAGCTGAGGCTGCCCGGCTGCTGGCATTGGACGGCTGTTCATGTTGGCTGCCGGCCACTCATGCCGGCTGCCGGCCACTCATGGTAGCTCAAAGCAGCCCACTGCAGACCCACTGTAGCCTACACCATTGCCGGCAACTCACGGCAGCCCAACTCCAGGTTGAGCTGTTGTTCACCATCTTAGCTGTAGAGGGCACAGCGTCACTGGCCATCCGAACCGGTATCTGAACCGGTGGCCCTGCTGCTCAGAGCTCGTGCTCCCAAGCCAACTCCCAACCAACAAGCCACTCAGCTGGCCCCAAGATATAATTTTTAAAATTTATTTTTTTCTTTAAGTATAATTGGTATACAATCTTATATTGGTTATATTAGTTTCAGGTGTACAATATAGTGATTTGACATATTTAAAAAAAAAAGATTTTATTGAGGAATTGGGGGAGGGGAACAGCATTGGGGAACTGGGGAAGGGGAACAAACAAGTTGTTGTCCCTTTTGTTCCTCAGTCTAGTTGTGGAGGACTTCACCCCACTGGCCCATGTTGGTATTGTGATCATTGTGCTCCTCCCGGATGAGGCAGCAGGTCGCTGATCATTGGATGGCCACTCACAGCGGTCTTGGCAGCTCATCCCAGCTGCCGGCCGCTCACACCTGGCTGCCAGCCACTCACGGTAGCTCATGGCAGCCCACTGCAGCAGGGGCTGCAGCCTATGTCGCCGACTCACAGGAGCCCAGCTCCAGGTTTAGCCATTGTTCACCATCTTAGCTGTAGAGGGTGCAGCATCACTGGTCCATGTGGGATCTGAACCAGGGCCCTACTGCTCAGAACTGGCTTCCCAAGCCAACTCTTAACCAATGCACCACTCGGCCAGCCCCCTGATTTGACATTACAATTTGACCAACTTACTAATTCTAGTAATCATCTGTCACCATGTAAACTTATCAAAATATAATTGACTATATTCCCCTTCCCCTTTTCACTCTTCACCCTATCCCCCATCACACACACACACACACACACACACACACACACACACACACACACACACTCCTTCTCTTCTAGTAACCATCCCTTCCTTTGGTCTCCGTTTCCATAAGTTCGTTTTTCTTTTATTTGTTTTATTTTTGGATTAAAGCAGTTGCCTGAAAAATGTTTCAACAAGCAATTACAAACATTTGAAACATTAAAAAAGATGACATTCTCAGCAAAGAATTAGTCTCAGCACAAAAATAGAAGATATAAAGAAGAACCTAATGGAAACTTAAGAAGTAAAAAACATAATAACTAATCTTTTGAACTGAGGGGATGGGTTTAACAGCACAATGGAGGGATGAGAGAGAAAAATCTGTGAACTGGAATACAGAGCAATACAAATTGCCCAATCTGAACAACAGAGAAAATAGACTGAAAAATAAAAATGAACAGTTTCATGGACCTATAGGCCCATAACAAAAAAAATTTAACATTTATGACATCTGAATCCCAGTAGGAGAGAAGGAAAAAAGCAAAGCTGAAAAAATACTTGAAGAAATAATGACTGAAAACTTTCGAAATTTGACAAAAGACAAAATCTACAGATTCAAGAAATAAATCACAAAGAGAACAAACCCAAAGAAATCCATACCAAGTCAAACTTCTAGAAACTAAAGGCAGAACTTGCTCTTATATTTCTTTAAATGTAATTTTATGACTGCTGATATTATAATAAAACTTGGAGCTCATAAAAGTAAAAATTAAAGACAAAGAAAAAAAATCTCAAAATCAGGGCCGGCCGAGTGGAGCGTTGGTTACAATCTGGGTTGGGATACCAGTGGCCCTGGTTTGGATCCCACATATGAGGGCCAGTGACACTGCCTTCTACAGCTAAGATGGTGAATAACAGCTCCACCTGGAGCTGGGCTGCTGTGAGTCCTCGGGAACAGCATAGCTGCAGCCCCTGCTGCAGTGGGCTGCCATAGGCTACAGTGAGTGGCCGGCAGCCAGTGTGAGCTGCCAATAGTCACGGTGAGCGACCATCCAGATGCCAGCGACCGATCTGCCTCATCCAGGAAGAGTGCAATGATGATACCAACATGGGCCAGTGAAGCAACGTCCTCCGCAACTAGATTGAAGAACAAAAAGACAGCAACTTGTCTGTTCCCCTTTCCTGATTCCCCAACATTGTGCCCCTCCCCCAATTCCCCAATAAAATCTTTTTAAAAAAAAGAAAAAAGAAAAATGGATCAATCCAACAACAGGATATAACCCTTGTTAACATCTATGCACCAAACATAAGAGGACCTAAATATATAAAACAAATACTGATGGACATAAAGAGAGAGACTGACAGTTATACAGTCATATTAGGGAACTTTAACACCCCATTGACACTGATGGACAGATCTCCCAGAAAGAAAATAAAAAAGTAAACAGTGGCCTTAACTGACACATTAGACCAGATGAATTTAATTGATATTTTTAGAGGATTCCACCCCAAAGCAACATAATATACATTCTTTTCAGGTGTACATGGAACATTTTCCAAAAAGACCATGTTAGGCCACAAAACAAGTTTCAATAAATTTAAAGAGATTGAAATTATATAAAGTGTCTTCTCTGACCACAGTGGTATAAAATTAGAAATCAATTGCAAGAAAAAAATGGAGGAAAACACGCAAAACATAGAAACTAAATAACACACTACTAAACAATACATGGGTCAACAATGAGATCAAGGAAGAAAGATACTTTGAAAAAAAATGAAAATAAAAACACAACGACCAAAGATCAAGACACTGTGAAAGTAGTCCTAAGAGAGAAATTCATAGCAATACAGGCCTACCTCAGGAATCAAGAAAAATCTCAAATAAACAATCTAACACTAAAGGAATTATACTTAAAGGAATTAGATAAAGAATAGCAAACAAAGCCCAAAGTGAGTAAAGGAAAGAATAATAAAGATCAAAGTAGAAATAAATGAAATAGTCTATTAAAAAAAACACAAAAAGATCAATGACACCAAGAGCTGGTTCTTTGAAAAAATAAACAAAATTGATAAACCTTTAACCAGGTTTATCAAGAAAAAAAGAGAGAGGACCCAGAAAATTAAAAATGAAAGAGGACAAGTGACAATTGACAGCACAGAAATACAGAGGACTACAAGAAAATACTAAAAACAATTATATGCCAACAAATTGGACACTCTGGAAGAAATGGATAAATTTCTAGAACATACAATCTTCCAAGATTGAATCAAGAAGAAACAGAAAATCTGAACAGACTGATTACTACTAACAAAATTGAATCAGTAATCAAAAAACTCCCAACAAAGGTCCTGGACTGGATGACTTCACAGGTGAATTTTATCAAACAGTCAAAGAAGAAATAACACCTAACCTTCTCAAACTATTCAAAAAAGTTCAAGAGGAAGAAAAGCTCCCAAGCTTTATGAAGTCACCATTATTCTGATTCCAAAACCAGATAAAGACATTACCAAAAAACCCAAAATTATAGGCCAATATCCCTGATGAACATAGATATGTAAAAATCCTCAACAAAATATCAGCAAACCAAATTCAGCAATACATTAAAAAGATCATACACCATGAACAAGTGGGATTTATTCCTGGGATGCAAGGTTGGCTCAATATCCACAAAACAATTAATATGTACACCACATAAAAAACATGAAGGATAAAAATCATATGATCATCTCAATAGATACAAAAAAAGCACTTGACAAAATCCAGCATCTATTTATGATTAAAAAGAAAAAACTCTCAGGAAAGTGGGAATAGAGGGAATATATCTCAACATAATAAAGACCATATATGACAAACCCACAGCTAACATATTCAGCAAGGAAAAATTAATAGTGTTCTCATTAAGATCAAGAATTAGACAAGAATGTTCACTTTTACCACTTTTATCTAACATCATATTGGAATTCCTAGCCACGGCAATCAGACAATAAAAAGAAAAGGTATCCAAATGGGAAAGGGAGAAGTAAAACTGTCATTATTTGCAGATGACATGAAACTATATATATAGAGAACCCAAAAAATTCTACCAAAAACTATTAGAACTGATATATGAATTTAGTCAAGTAGGAAGATACAAAATTAATATTCAGAAATCTGTTCCATTTTTATACACCAATAATAAATTCTCACAAAGAGAAATTAAGAAAACAATCCCATTTACAATTGCATCAATAAAGTAAAATAAATTACCTAGGAATAAATTTAGCCAAGGAGGTAAAAATCTGTACTCAGAAAAGTATAAGGCACTGAAGAAAGAAACTAAAGGAGATACAAATAAATAGAAGCGTTTATCATGGTCATGGATAAGAAGAATTAACATCGTTAAAATGTCCATATTACCCAAAGCAATCTATAGGTTAAGTGAAATCCCTATTGAAATACCAATGGCATTTTTCAGAGAACTAGAACAAATAATCCCAAAATTGATATGGAACCACAAAAGGTCCTGAATAGCCACAGTAATCTTGAGAAAGAAGATCAAAGTTGGAGGTATCATGCTACCAGATAGCAAATTATATCTGAAGTTTATAGTAATCAAAACAGCATGATACTGGCATAAGAACAGACACATAGCTCAATGGAAAAGAATACAGAGCTCAGAAATAAACCCACATCTATGTGGTCATTTAATCTATGATAAAGGAGGCAAGAATTTACATTGGGGCAAAGACAGTCTATTTAATAAATGATGTGGGAAAACTGGACAGATACATGCAAAAAAAAAAAAAAACTGGACCAAGTTCTTACACCATATACAAGAATAAACTCAAAATGGATTAAAGACATAAATGTAAAACCTGAAACCATAAAATTCCTAAAAGAAACCATGGGCAGTAAACTCTCTGACATTGCTTTTAGTAATATTTTTTTCAGATCTATCTCCTCAGGCAAGAGAAACAACAACAAAAATAAACAAATGGGACTACATCAAAATTAAATGTTTTTGCACAGCAAAGGAAACCACCCACAAAATGAAAGACAGCCTATTGAATAGGAGAAGATATTCGCCAATGATACATCTGACAAGGAGTTAATCTCCAAAATTTAAAAAGAACTCATACAGCTCAACACCAAAAAACCAAACAATCCAATTAAGAAATGTGCAGAGGACCTGAACAGACATTTCTCCAAAAAGGACATACTTGTATAGATGGCCAACAGACATATGAAAAGATGTTTGAAATCACTAATCATTAGAGAAATGCAAATTAATACCACAATGAGACACCATATCATACCTGTCCAAACGGCTATTATAAATAAACCAAAAAACAAGCGCTGGTGAGAATGCAGAGGAAAGAGAACCCTCATGCATTGTTGGTGGGATTGCAAATTGGTGCAGCCACTAGGGAAAACATTTTGGATGTTTCTTTAAAAATTTAAAATGGAACTACCTTATGATCCAGCAATTCCATTTCTGGGTGTTTAGCTGAAGAAATAAAAACCACTAATTCAAAAAGATATATGCACAGTTTGATGCCCAGCCCGAGCTGAGCTGCTGCTGAGCTGCCAATAGGTGGCAGGATGGCTCAGCTACAAAAAAAAAAAAAGAAAAAGAAAAAGATATAGGCATCCCTGTTAAATGCAGCATTATTTGCAATAGCCAAGATATGGAAGTAACCCAAGTGCCTGTCAATAGACAATTGGATAAAGAAGCTGAGATACATAATACAATGAAATATTATTCAGTCATAAAAAATGAAATCTTACCATTTGTGACAACATGGATGGAACTAAAAGGTATTATGTTAAGTGAAATAAATTAGCTGAGAAAGACAATTACCATATGATCTCACTTATATGCTGAGTCTAACAAACAAAGTAAACGAACAAACAAAACAGAAACAGATTCAAAGATACAGAGAATAAACTGATGGTTACCAGACGGGAAGGGGTTTGGGAGCTGGATGAAAAAATTGAAGGGATTAAGAAATCTAAATTGGTAATTACAAAATAGTCACAGGGATGTGAAGTACAGCACAGAGAATATAGTCAATAATGTTGCAACAACTATGTATAGTGCCAGGTGGGGACTAGACTTATCGTGGGTATCACTGCATAAATTATATAAATGTGTAACCACTATGCTGTACACCTGAAACTAATATAAAATAATACTGAATGTCAACTGCAACTGAAAAAATACATAATTAATATAAAAAACTAGGTTATCCACAAAGAAAAAAAAAACTATTTTTTGTATCTATATGAGGTGATAGATGTTAACTTACAGTAATCATTTCACAATAGATGTATGAGTAAGTCAAGACATGCTGTATACCTTAAACAGTACTGTATGTCAATTATATCTCAATAAAACAAAGGGAAACAAACTAGGTTGTTGGGTATGATAGAAAAGCAGGGTGTGAGGAAGGAAAAGTGAGGTTGGAAAGAAATAAATCACAGAAACAAGATGTTTGGATTTCAAAATGGCATGAAATCTGTAAAATACCTCAAAAATATTCAATAACATATATTTTGTGTATATATGCTCATATTATTTTCCTTTTTCTAGTGTAATCATATCTTTAAATGCAGTACCTTTTGAATCAAATATGAAATAGATTGTCTTTATTCTTATTTGATTTGTCTGTGGGTTGACTTTTTATTACCCTGGACAAATACTGTTTTCCTTTGAGTCACCCTTTTTTTATTAAACAGTCCTGCTTTGGTGTGCTATGTGTTTTCCCTTTTATTTTACATCACAATTCATCTTCCCAGCTGCTTAGGTATATTGTAATATCCTGTGTGTATAAACAGGCCTACAGATTGAATTTCTCAGTGTGCAAGTTCAAGACCTTTTTAAGCCACAAGATCTCTTTTATGGGTGCTACAAAGAGTCTCTAGGAACTCAACATTAATGATATGAGAAGCTACTTCATTATATATTTTTAAAAGATTTTTATTAAAATACAGCTAACATACAATATTATATTAGTTTCAGGTGTACACCATAGTTACTCAACACTTATATACCTCAAAAAGTGATCATCATGTCCAGCAACCATCAGACACCATACCATGCTATTACAATATTATTGACTATATTCCCTATGCTGTATATTACATCCCCATAACTTATTTGTATTATACCTGGAAATCTGAATCTCTTATTCCCCTTCACCTTTTCCCCCACTTCTTAATTTTTCAATTACAGTTGACATTCAATGTTGTTTAATATTAATTTCAGGTGTCCAGCATAGCGGTTATATATTTATATAATTTAAGAAGTGATTTCCTTGACCAGACTAGTACCCACCTGGCAATATACATGCTTATTATCATATATTTGTCTCTATTCCCTATGCTTTACTTTACATCCCCATGACTATTTTGTAACTACCAGTTTGTACTTCTTAATCCCTTCGCCTTTTTTACCTACCTTCTGAACCAACTTTCCTACTGGCAACATTCAAAGTGTTCTCTGTATCTATGGGTTTATTTCCGTTTTGTTTATGTTGTTCTTTAGGTTCCACATATAAGTTAAATCACATTGCATCTGTGTTTCTCTGTCTGACGTTATCTACTCAGCACAATACCCTCCAGGTCCATCCATGTTGCTGCAGATCTCAAGAACCCATTCCCTTCCATGGCCTAGTAATATTTATATATATATATATCCCTTCCTCTTTCTCCATTCTTCCATCAACATACACTCAGGCTGCCTCCACATCTTGGCCATGTAAACAATACTGCAATGAACATATGGATGAACATATATCCCCTCGAAGTAGTGTTTTGGGTTTCTTTGGATGAATACTCAGAAGTGGGATCATGGGGTCCTTCTATGTCTCTTGTTATATAGCCTTTGGGTTTTTTTGCGGGGGGAGAATCGGGGAAGGGGAATAGAGAAGTTGCTGTCTTTTTGTTCTACAGTCTAGTTGCGGAGGACATTGCTTCACTGGCCCATGTTGGTATCGTCATTGCGCTCTTCCCGGATGAGGCAGATCGGTCACTGGCCTCTGGATGGTCGCTCACCGCAGCTATTGGCAACTCATGCTGCCTGCCAACCACTCACGCTGGCTGCCGGCCACTCACTGTAGCCTATGGCAGCCCACTGCAGCAGGGGCTGCAG
This sequence comes from Aselliscus stoliczkanus, assembly GCA_033961575.1. Lineage (NCBI taxonomy): Eukaryota > Metazoa > Chordata > Mammalia > Chiroptera > Hipposideridae > Aselliscus > Aselliscus stoliczkanus. The sequence continues at coordinate 36,958,181 of CM066731.1, forward strand.
CCTACACCGTCGCTGGGGCTCGCACAGCCCAGCTCCAGGTGGAGCTGTTGTTAGCTGTAGAGGGCAGTGTCACTGGCCCTCATATATGGGATCCTGGCATCCCAAACGTGGCATCCCAAACCAGCTCTTAACCATGTTTTGTGTGGTGTAAGTACTGCTTCCTCAGCCTTTTTTATTTGTTTCTATTTTCATGAAATATCTTTTTGCATCCCTTTACTTTCAGTGTGTGTGTATCTTTCGATCTGTAGTGAGTCTCTCGTAGGCAACACATGTAAGGGCCTTGTTTTCTTATCCACTTAGCCCTCCTATGTCTTTTTTTTTTTTTGAGGGCAGTGTCACTGGCCCTCACATGTGGGACCCAAACTGGGGCCACTGGCATCCCAAGCCAGCTCTTAACCACCGCACCACTCGGCCGGCCCCCCCATGTCTTTTGATTGGAGCATTTAATCCATTTACATTGAAAGTAATTGTTGATAGATATTGCCATTTTGTTTTTCATAGTTTTGAATTTCTTTCTTTCTTTTGAAAGTCTTAAAGAAGTCCTTCTAACGTTCCTTTTAATACTGGTTTGGTGGTGATGAACTCCTTTAGCTTTTTTTTGTCTAGAAACTACCTGTCCTTCAATTTTAAGTGATAGCTTTGCTGGGCACAGTTCCCTTGGTTGTAGGTCCTTGCTTTTCACATTAAATATTTCATGCCAATCCCTTCTTTTGAGAAATTAGCTGACAATCATAGGAGCTCCCTTACAAGTTATTATAAGCCTGTCTCTTGCTGCTTTTAGGGTTCTCTCCTTGTCTTTAATCTTTGCCATTTTAATTAATCATAATGTGTCTTGGTATGGACCTGTTTGGGTTCATCTTGTTTGGGACTCTGTGCTTCCTGGACTTGGATGTCTATTTCCTTTGCCAGGTTAGCAAGTTTTTCAGTCAGTATTTCTTCAGATGGGTTCTCAATCCTTTGTTTTCTCTCTTCTGATACCCCTTGCAAATGTTGTTACACTTCATGTTGTCCCAGAGGTCTCTTATTTAAACAATTCTCATTTTTAAAAATTATTTTAGCTGTTCTGATTGTTTTCTGCTACACTGTCTTCCAAATTGCTGATTTGATCCTCTGCTTCATCTAGTCTGCTGTTATTCCTTCTAGTGCATTCTGCATTTCAGTTATTGTATTCTTCATTTCTGACTGGTTCTTTTTTTATGGTTTCTATGTCCTTTTTTATGCTTGCTATCTCTTTGTTGAAGTTCTTACTAAGTTCCTTGAGTATCTTTATAACCAGTGTTTTGAACTCTGTATCTGGTAGGTTGCTTGCCTCCATTTTGTTTAGTCCTTTTTGTGGAGTTTTCTCCTGTTCTTTCATTGTGGACATATTTCTTTGTGTTCTCATTTTTGCTGCCACTTTATGTATGTTTCTATGTATTAGGTAGATCTGCTGTCTCCCAGTCTTGGTTGGGAGACTACATACTACCTTATATAGCAGATGCCCAGTGGGGCTCAGTAGTGCATTCTCACTTGTCACCTGTGCCAGGTGCTCAGGTGTGTCCCTTGTGTGGGTTGTGTATGTCCTTCTGTTATAATTGAGCCTTGATTGCTATTGGTACATCAGTTGGTAGGACTGACCCTCAGATTGACTGGCTATGGGGTTTGGCTATGCCCACAGCTATGTGTGGGGTTTACCCCATGGAGAGAGATTTGCCCCAGTGGGGTCTGGTGCCTGCTAAGACTGCCCTTTGGGTGTACCACTTGTGGGACTAATTGGATGGTGCTCTGCTGTGGTCTGAAGCTGACAGCCACTTATGTTGGTTCTGGGTCCCTTTGGGGAAGGCAGGGGGTAGCTCCAGTGCAGGCCCAGGTCATCCACTGCTAGTGATCAGCCAGGAACTACCTGGTAGGAGCTATAAAGTGCTCCACGGTAGGTCACTCCCTATGCTGGACCTGGAGGCATGGGGGAGAGGCCATGCTGCAAGCCTAGCATGGCTGCCACCAGTACCAGGACTGGGGTAGGCCTGAAAAAAACCTAAGGCACCTCAAGGTCTGCTGCAGCCTGCTGGCTCCCATGAGGCTCAGCTGCTATAGAGTCTCATGTGGTATGTGAGTTTGGTGAGGCAGGGTTTCAGGATATCATCGAAGTGGAACAGGTGGTGTTCACCAGGTTAATGTAGATTCTGGTTTGATACCAATGCTAAACCTGGAGCTACTCAGCAAAAGTCACAGAGTACACTGAGGCCAGCTACTGCCCACTTGGGGTCTGCAGAGCCCAAAAAAAGTTGTCCAAGAAAGTGCAATGTGAGTAGGGCTGGCTACTCACTAAGAGATTGCCTCAGCATGTGCAAATTGGGTGGGGTAGGATCCTAGGGAATCACCAAGGTGGAGCGAGTGGAGCTCACCAGGACAATGCAGATTCAGACTTGGCTGTATGGGGGAGAACTCAACACAAGAATGATGGCACCTGCCTATAGGGCACAAGGGAGGATTCTACACAGAGAAAATGGCAACAGTTCCTCCAGTCCTCTCCCTGTAGCCACACAACTGTCTCTTCCTGTATGTCTGTCTGTGATGCCTCCCAAATCACTGTCCTTCTGTGGGAGTCCAGGGTATTTCTTTGAGCAGTGAGTCTATGTGTGGGCCCTTTAAGAGCACATCTGGGTTTCCTGCAGCCTTCTGCTTCACTTGGAAGGTCAGCATCCCCAGTTTTTCATAGTCAGGTGTTGTGGGAGCGTTTTCCTGGCACCAGTACTCCAGGCTGGTGAAGCCATTGTGGGGCTGGGGTCCCTCACTCTTCTGGGAGGACCAACCTCTGTAACCGAGATACCCCTTCCAATTCTCAAACACCACACACAGGTGTGAGGCCAACCAGTTCCATGCCCCCACCCCTTCTACCAGCTGTGGCTTCTTTATATTCTTATAGGACTTCTGTTCAGCTAGATTTCAGATGGTTCTCCAGGTTGTTTTATAATTTAGCTCATTTTAATGTGGCCATGGAAGGAGGCAAGCACAGCCTTTACCTACTACACCATCATTGACCCTCTCTCAAACTAGTTTCTTGAATGTCATATGCACTGCCCAGTCGCCACATCTGTCATAAACTCCCAGTTCACCTTTCACTGTATCAGCCCAACCCATTACCATTTTCTGAGAGCCTACCACCCCACCCCACCCTTAACTGCAACACACAGGATTTATGGAGCAGCACCAGGATCTGTGGTGGGCCCTATGGAAACAAAGAATAAAACACTATCTTGCACTTGGCTACATGAGGGACAGACCTGTAAACAGTAGTTGAAATACAGCTGGTTTTGGGGCAGAAAGCATGGCTGTGCTTTGTGAAGCCAGTTTTAAGTTGGCAATCACTTTTTATTAATCCACCATCCACAAATTCTTCCAAACTGCTGGTCACAAACTCAAGTGCTTATATAGTAAGCAAGTAACATGAATGCATAAATCAGGCTGGGTGTGAGATCGCAGCTCACACTGGGACCTGTGGCCAAATGGAGAGTACACGTCCCATCTAAAGGCATTCAATATCTCATTCTTTTCAAATGTTATGCCTGCAAAACAAAATATGCCTACAGGTCTAACTTGGTTCAATCTGCTAGCTTGTGACTTTCGGTTAATAATATTTATTGTTTACTACATGTAGATCACTGTTCCAGGTACTTTATATGTATTCACTCATTTACTCCTTGCAACTGTTGAGATTGATATGCTTCTGCTTATCTTACAAATGGAGCAACTGAGGCACAGGAGAGTTCATTTAACTTGCTGACGTTACACAGCTATTAATTAGGGTGGTGGATCTGTGATTTTGAACCTAGGCAGTCAGGCTTTTCCAGACCCCACACTCTTATAAGAAGTGCTTCATGGCACTGTACGCTACTGCTCTGTATCTAAACTTAAAAAATTTCTTTATTCAGCTTTTACTATTAAATGAGTTACATATTTAATAATTTATTATGCCAAATGCTATTTGTTTTTGCTTTTGAACAAACTCTTTTAACCAGTACATATAGATTTGATGGAAAAATTCATGTCCATCCAAGGGCCTTAATTTGTAAGAAATAACTCTGCAGTTACCAAAGAAATATGTGTTCATTATAGAAAAAAGCAGGTAGAGTGGTGTCCAAGTTATTTAATGTATTTTCAACAGTCACTCCCCCAACCCTTTTCCCCTCCTTCCAACCCACTTTTGACATCCTTCCCAATTCTGGGTGCATGTGGTTTTGTGCTCAGTCCTCCTTACAGGTACAAATAGTAGGATGTTTTCAATAACCATCTACATAATGTTTACAACTCTGTAGATCTTTCTGGACCAGGCAAAAGATTAGGCCAGTGTCTGCAGAGACATCCTATTCATATGAGCCAAAACAAATCCAAGGTCACCTAGGGATTTGCTGAAATGGGAAAATATTAACTCCCAAGTCTTTGATCTTAATTCAAAATGTTTCACTAGACCAGGGGATGTGGCCACTTTTCATTTAAAAACTTTCCTAAGAACTCTGAATATTACAATCTGTTCTTTTCACTTAAGTAAGTTAAAGCTAAAAATTAAGTCTTGACGTAGGCTATCCATTCTGCCTCCCTGCCTTTGTTCGTACTGCTCCCTCAGCCAGGACCTCCCCACATCTACACCCTCTCCCCAAACCCTGGCTGCTACCCAACACTCCTCACATGCCACCTCCCCTGGGAAACCTTTGTCCTCCAACGTGGTGCCTGCCCCACAGAATATACCATCGAGAGACTAGCACTTACTATCCATTTCAGTTGCCTAGTTCTCGCTCACCTGATTTGTAGTTTTTTATGTAATTATACTTTTTAAAAAAGTAATTCATACCTAAAATTTATGTAGTAAATTTTTTCTGAAAAAAGTTGTGTCCTTGAACTTTTAAACTTAGCAGTTTATATTACAATCTTGAAAATAGTAAAAATACATAGGTTGTGGGCTTTGGCACTAAAGTAATGTGGGTTTGGCAATCAGTTCTAGTTCAAATGGCTATGTGACCTTAAACTTTACGTCTCTGAGGCAGTTTTATCATTTGGAAAATAAAGACATACTTCTCTGTGAAGATTAATGCATGAGTGCAGTGGACACCACCTGTCCAAATTCATGCTAAGTGTTAGTTGCTGTTGTATTTTTCAAGAGTAATTTAATCAGAGGGAGACATTTAACAAAAAGGAATGAAAGAATATTGCCAGTTGAGTGGGAACTACCCAAAACATATTTTATAATGATATGCAACTTTACCTACATTGGGATTAATCTGTAATTTATACCTAATATTGTTATCTATCCACTATTCAGTATCGAAATGCATCTTAAATGGTTTAAAAATGTATGACTCCTTTAAAATGCTCTAATAAAAAGAGAGATTTGAAAAATGAGAAAGAATGTTGGCACCATTTAAGGGAGTATCTTTCATGCCAGGAAGAGAATAGTATAATGCATGTTTCTGAATAAAATACCATCTTAATCTCTAGGAGACAGAAACTTCAGTTCATCCAAATCTCTAACCATGAAACTTAAAACAGCTTAGAACGTATTTTGAACTCGTTTAATAGTAAACTGGCCTCTGAGCCAGTAAAAAATATCGAGTAATCCAGTTGAGTGTTTAAACCCTTCTTTTTAAGACCCTTAGACAAGAACCAAGATGCTTAGCAGATGATTACTGCCAAATTTAACCTGGGAAGACCCACAGATAATGCTGACTAACAAAGACTATATCTAATGAACTCTTCAACCCTGGATCATTCAGAATCCCAAGAGGATATGTGTCCCATTTCCTCGTACTTGCCTTTTTTAGATAAGCTAAAACGCTCTCTCTAAAGCCACAGAATTAAACAAATGGATATTCTTTCAGCATCAGTATCAACTGAGAGTATGCTAACATATACAATCACATTGTACACTCATTCAGTTATACATTAATCTCCAGTTGTTCTAAATCAGAAGCCATTCTAGGTGCTGGGGGAATCCCAAGATGAACAAAACAATGTATTATTAACCCACAAACAGCTCTCAGTTTGAGCTTTAATTGCAAAAATGTAGTATTTTCAGCCATCACTAATTCAAAATTGAAGTAGGCACTAATTCATAGCTGAAACCAAAGGCTTAAGAGAGATAGGATAGCGAAACAGTTCCCCAGAGCTGTGAGTGGGCAGGATACAAGGCAGCTAAAAAGTCAGGAAAACAAAACTATGGCATAATCTTTGGAGTCACAGACTCATTCAGAGTCCAGACCTGCCATTACCAGCAATGCAAACATATGTTTTTGCAAGTAGTGTATATTTTATAATTAAAAATTTTAATTACCATAAAATTCTTTATTTCAGTTTTAAAGATCAAATGAAAACAGTGATGGAAGTGTATAGCACAGAGCTTATCACTGTGAAGCTCAACTAATATACTAGTTTAAAAAATGTAGTATCCCCTTAATGAATGCTCAATACAATTTTGTTAATATAATTTACATTAATACGTTTTGTTAATAAAATTTTGTTCAATACAATTTTGCTCATGATCACGATGATGAAGAGTGAAGCAGTACGGTTAATAAAAAATTTTTTATTAGACATAATCAGACCTAAAGTCAAATTAGGGTTCTAGCTCTTGATAGCCAGCTGTCTTACTTTAAAGAACTTATTTTTGTGGAGAAATTTTCACAGGATTGTAAAGTGCGGGGAGCCAGCCCCCGCGAGGACCAGTGATTCCTTCGGGTGGGACAGAGTTGTCGAGGAAAAAGAAGGAGGAAGAAGAGAGTAAAGAAGAAAGAAGAAAGAGAGTGGAGACACCGGAAAGAGTTTCGCAGGAGTGTCACACTTTATTGTTACAGCATGTCCCCTTTTATAGGGACTCTTGACCATTACCTCAATTACAAGTTATGTTTCACATGCGTTTGATGTTTTTTCTTTCTCAGGGCTTTCACAGTCCTTACTTCCTTGTAATTGTTCTCTCCAGGGTAAACTGGGACCTATTCTACGTTTAAGGATTATCTCATCTTTTAATATGATGTTCTCCTTGCGACCCAAACTCAATTTCTACTTATCACCTAAAGAATGGTTACCATGACTAGCTTGACTATCTAGTAAGTATCCCGAATTCCAGCAGCTAATACACAATCGTTAAGACTCACAGGGCGCATACTTGAGCTATTACTGAGAGACTAGGAGTGGCTGAGTCTAAAGTCTATTCATTTGAGATTACTTAGAAGCTAAAAAGGGGGTTTCAAACATTTCTTATTCTAAGGAGAGCTACAGTATTTACAATAGAGGGTAGCATCTGTTTCTCAGTCAAAGCTTCAGTATCTGTTGCTATAACAATGCACTAGGCAAAGAATTCAAATAAGACTATTGATTAACATAGCTCATGGTCAGTAAGTGTCTCTTATCGGAACTTTCATGGACTGGAGACGTTTGGTCTTTAGGGAGACTTTTCACTGTGATTATCTTAGGCAAGTGAACTCAGGGGCTGATGTTATCATCAGTTTCTCACAGGCAGGCTGTCAGTTTCTCACAGCCAGGCTTTTCTGGCATATGTGGCCAGAGGTCTGTGCCTCAGTTTCCAAGAGGCTTGAGTCCCCTATTTTTTAGTTCTGGGGTCCCCACGGAACTACCACTTGACTTAGGTTGTCTCCTCTCTTTTCTAGGAGATCTTACCTGTCTTTGGCTGCATAGTTAGCTCACTGGGTACCACAGGAACTTGCCATAAATGCAGTTAGAGTACTGTCTCCTATAGGATCCGATGTAGAGGAAAGGCACATGGGTTCACAGGAGTGGAGACTATAACCGACCATGAAACCTTTTCACATATTGGGGTGCTGATGGCTCCCCACAGGAAAGATTAAATTTTAGGGATATAGAGCCCTCATCACAGTGACTGACAGTCCTCAAATATTAATTTCACTCTTCATGACCCTAAATAAACATTTCCCAGCTGTACTGGACACCTGAGTTCTGGTTCTCAGCAAGCAAACCCAGTACTACTGGAGCCCCTTTCCTCTTCTCCAGGAGTGAGAATGGAAGGAGATGGTTCTTTTCCCTGCCCTCTGCTGGTGAAGCATGGCCTGCAACCTAAGCACAGCTAAATTGATGCTCCCTCCTGGGACTCCGACTTGACAGGCAGACACTGTCTGGCCTGGTGGTGACAATAGCAGTCCCTGTGGCGGAATCTCAGTAGTATCTTGGCACCCTAGCCTCACAGCAACGTATCATCAATTCCATTAGCTATACACATCATCCAATCAATTTGTTTTATCCTTAAGTAAACAGTCAGTTCCTGTTGTTTGTAAACAAGAACCCTAACTACAATAACATACGTTTGTAAAACTAATTAAAGTAAATTAATATCAATTCCATGAAATTATTTTAATATCTTTTTCTCCATGACTGAATATACAAAGATAATGGAAGTAATGGATTCTTTTGCTGTAAAGATGGGTGGAATATATCAAAATCCACTTGTTGAATTTTCTTTAAATAGTCCTCCAGAGCGACCTGGAAAAAGAAAAATGGTCACTAGATGACAGAATGATTAACTCTTTAAAAGAAACTAAAGAAAAATTACAAGTATTAAGGTTATTTTAGTTTCCCTGAGATGGTCTTCTACGTACTAAGAACTTAAATGTGAATTTTAAAAGGGAGAGAGAAAATAACGATACCTTATAAGAAGTTTCCATTAGGCCAGTAAAACAGGTTATAGAGCTAGTAGCAGAAATATTAAGTCAATTCAGATTATAATTTATAGTGTTCTGGTCAAAATGTAAAATATCAGAGAAATAAATTATTGTTTGGGGCCTGCCAAGTGGCTCAGTTTGTTAAGAGCTCGCACAAGAGTGTGAGCTGAGCTCTGAGCAACAGCAGTTCAATGCCCCGCTCGAGCTGAGCTGCCAACAGGTGGCAGGATGGCTCGGCTAAAAACAAAACAAAACAAAAGAAAAAAACCCAAATATATTGTGATCACCCTTCCATCTCTAAGAATTCTATTATGTTCATTTTAATAGTTTTATAAAATATTTAATTATAAGGAATAGTTAATGAAATTAAGGTACAAGCACATAATAGAAAATCATACAATCATTAAATATTATATTTATAAATATTTTTAATGATATGGTTAAATGCTTGATAAATAGGACACTGACACATAAAAGTGTGATTTCAACTATGTACAAAAATTCATTAAAAAAAGAGCAGAACAGGGCTGGCCGAGTGGCGCGGTGGTTAAGCGCTGGCTTGGGAAGCCAGTGGCCCCGGTTCGGTCCCACATATGAGGGCCAGTGACACTGCCCTCAACAAACAAACAAACAAACAAACAAACAAACAAACAAACAAGGAGCAGAACAGGGCCGGCCGAATGGCGCATTGGTTAAGAGCTGGTTTGGGACGCCAGCAGCCCAGGTTTGGATCCCACATATGAGGGACAGTGACTCTGCCCTCTATAGCTAACAACAGCTCCACCTGGAGCTGGGCTGTGCAAACCCCGGTGATGGTGTAAGCTGCAGCCCCTGCTGCAGTAGACTGCCATAGGCTACAATGAGTGGCCAGCAGCCAGCGTGAGCGGCTGGCAGCCAGCCATGAGCTGCCAATAGCCGCGGTGAGCGACCATCCAGAGGCTGGCGACCAATCTGCCTCATCCGGGAAGAGTGCAATGACGATACCAACATGGGCCAGTGAAGCAACATCCTCTGCAACTAGACTGAAGAACAAAAAGACTGCAACTTGTCTGTTCCCCTTCCCTGATTGCCCAATAAAATCTTAAAAAAAAAAAAAGAGCAGAATAAATAGTGGTTATCTCTAGGTCCTGGAGTTATAGGTAATTATTTTCTTCTAATATTCTTTCTATGTTGTCCAAATATCTATTATGAGAATGTACTGCTTTTACAATTAGGAGAAACTCCATTAAAATACTGATGAAACATGCCCTCCAAATTAGAACTCAACTGGACATTCACAAATTAGGATTTGGTTCAAAGGAAAGTTTAATTAATGGTAAATAAATTGTTCGATATAACAAATTCATTGTAAAATTCTTAAAGACATTACAATTTCTGAATATGACTTCTTAAAGCTTCACCTATGGTGAAGAACATACTAGACCCTAGACTAGTTATTTTTAAGTAGTTTTTAAATAGCAAAATCTTTTCTTTGAACGAAATAATTAACAAAAGCGCCATATATAAAACAAATAAGAAGAGATGTGGCTCAGCTGGAATGAGGATGTAGGACACTAGCAGTCCCTCAGGAATTGCCATGTAGCCCCTCCAGTTCCTCCTGGCAGAAGATGGAAACTGAGAGCTAGACTTCAGCCCCAAGACCTGTATTTCTTCTTTTTATTTTTTGAGGGCAGTGTCATTGGCCCTCATATGTGGGACTGAACCGGGGCCGCTGGCTTCCCAAGCCAGCGCTTAACCACCGTACCACTCGGCCGGCCCAAGACCTGCATTTCTAACAAGTTCCCTGATACAGCTAATATCATTTGTCCAGGGACCATACCGTGAAAACCACTAGTCTAAGGTAGTGGTTGTCAGGCCTAGCTGCACAACTACTGGGGGAGCTTTTAAAAAGTATCAATGTCAGGATCCAACTGCTTAGATATTGTGATTTAGCTGGTTTGGGGGCAGGGGCAACATTGCTTTGGTTTTTTTTTTCTTTTTTTTAAAGCTTCCCAAGTGATTCTAATGGGCAATCAGAGTTTAGAATAACCTTTTTTTTTTTTTTTTTTTTTAAGATTTTATTGGGGGAATTGAGGGAGGGGAACAGTGCTGGGGTATCAGGGAAGGGGAACAGACAAGTTGCTGTTCTTTTTGTTCTTCAGTCTAGTTGTGGAGGATGTTGCTTCACTGGCCCATGTTGCTATCATCATTGCACTCTTCTCGGGTGAGGAAGATCGGTCGCCGGCCTTTTGACGGCCACTCATAGCAGCTTTTGGTAGCTCACAGCGGCTGCCAGCCGCTCACGCTGGTTGCCGGCCACTCACTGTAGCCTAAGGCATCCCACTGCAGCAGGGGCTGTAGCTATGCTGTCCTGGGGACTCACAGCAGCCCAGCTCCAAGTGGAGCTGTTGCTCACCAACTTAGCTGTAGAGGGCAGTGTCACTGGCCCTCATATGTGGGATCTGAACCGGGGCCGCTGGCGTTCCAAGCCAGCTCTTACCCACCGTGCCACTCGTCGGCCCCAGAATAACCTTTTTCATAGAAGTGAATAAAACAAACTCCTTAACCTCCACGGAGCTTAACTTAGTAAGTTAAACAGGTGATGGCACATCATCAAATATTCATTAAAACCAAATAATCAAACAAATATTAAAAACAGTAATACAGAGGGCTGGCCAAGTGGCACATTGGTTAAGAACTGGCTTGGGAAGCCAGCTCTGAGCAGCAGGACCCCAGTTCGGATCCCACATATGAGGGCCAGTGACACTGCCCTCTACAGCTAAGATGGTGAACAACAGCTCAACCTGGGGCTGAGAGCTGCCATGAGTCGCCAGAGATGGCATATGCTGCAGCCCTTGCTGCAGTGGGCTGCCATAAGCTACAGTGAGTGGCCGGCAGCCAGTGTGAGCTGCCAAGAGCAGCTGTGAGCGGCCGTCCAGAGGCCGGCAACCGATCGGCCTCACTCAGGAAGAGCGCAGTGGCAATACCAACATGAGCCAATGGAGCAACATCCTCCACAACTAGACTGAAGAACAAAAAGGACAGCAACTTGTCTGTTCCCTTTCTCTGATTCCCCAACGCCGTTCCCCTCCCCGAATTCCCCAATAACATCTTAAAAAAAACCCCAAGAAACAGTAATACAGAACAGTATTTGTTGACACAGAAAGATGTTTGATACCCCAATTATACAAAAAGTACATATGTAATTATATAAACATAAAAAGTCTAGAAAGATGACCAGACATTACTCTGGAAAGGATAGAATTGTGAGAGGATTCTAATTTCCTATTTTGCCTCCTCTTATATTATATGAACATCTAAAATATTATTGTATTACTTTTATATTAAGTAAACCCACTAAAAAAAACAAAATGATTTTGAATATTCAGATCTGAGACCTAGGATAGAAGATATGAAGGGACAGAAATGAAATTTTAAAAATATTTTGGGGAAAAAGGTAGAAGGTATGTTTAGTATTATAGAAAATGCATGAGTTTTTAATTTTCACAGATCAGAAATGTTTGAACCTTGATTTTTATCTATAAAATGAAGTAAACCATGCCTAAGAATGATTAGGAATAATGTATGAAATGACTAGCTCAGTACCTGTTTAGCACTCATACTAGGTGTTAAATAACTGGACACTATTCTCATTTCCCAAACCTAGCTCACATCAGAATCATTTGGGGAACTTTTTAAAATCACAGATTCCCCTAGGAATCCCCCACCCCCAATCCCAAGTCTTATTTAGTATGAAGACCCCAGGAATCTGTATTTTTTTTCCAGAGCTTTCCAGGTTATTCTGATGCAGCACTGGTCTGTGAACCACTGTTAGGAACTAGTGCTACAATGGTCCCAATGGAGAAACTATTAATAGAATAACTAATACTCATGTAACTATAAGTAGCCTAACAATTCTACAAGGTAGTTTCTCATAGATTCCCATTTTATCTATGAGTTAACTGAGGAACATGGTCGTTAATCACCTTAAACTCCCATGGCCAGTAAGTGGCAAAACAGATTCAAACTGATACAGTCTGGCTGCAGTCAGTGCTACCACCAATTCACTCACCTGCCTCTGGGAAATACAGGCATGACCATCACCAAAAGTAGCGTACAACTAACAAAACCAACCATAAAGGAGGGAAACAAAAAACTAGAGAACTGCACTGGGAAGCTCATAAAATAGAAAGAGATCATATACATCTGCTTCATTAATTAAGCAGCCTTCTCTATTAATCTACTTACCGTCTGAAGAAAAGCAGGAAATGCTTTCACAGGAACACTTTTATGGAAGGACCTAGCCTAAAAAGGAAGACAAAAGGAAACTGGTTTGAAATGTAAATATTTCTTAAAACAAACACTCTCCCCCAAAAAGTGAACACAAAGCAACACCAGCAGTTTAAAAACATGGCTAGGTCCTCTCTCAGAAGCAAGAAAATAGCTCTCATCTCCTGCTGACTAAGAGTAATTTCTTAAGTCTAAATGACTCAGGAAAAAGTACTATTATTAAGAATTCCATTCTTCCTTACAGATTGACTTGGGCGTTTTCCAGCTGCCTTGTAACACCTTACAACTGACCCTACAGTTTGGTGGTTAGGGGTAAATGAAGAAACACTTGCATTAACAAGTCCCACCATCTCCCCAGTTTAGATCATTATCTCCTGTTTAGATGAACATAAGATTCTCATAGCTGATCTTCCTGCCTCTGTGTTTCCCAGACTTTAATTCATGCCACACAGCTAGCCAAATTAGCGTACTTAAGTCACTGTTTTATTTTTACTTTCTTTAACTTACCTTCCTGATAGATCAAGTCTCAACTATTCATTTTGGAATTCAAAGGCCTCCACATCTTGACTCTGACCTCATTAACCTTCCTCCCTACTGCTCTGGACTATGAAGCCCTGATCCACTCAGGCTGATGTCCATCATCCTACGCTCACCAAGCCTAATCCTGTCTTCAGGTCTTCAATTATATTGTCAGATACCACCTCTACTTCCTGGCTCACTTCTTAACCTGCTTTCCTCTGCCTTTACCCCTGTCTACTAAAATTGCTCTCTTCAAAATTGTCCACGATTTACTATCACACCCATCTTTTCTCTTCAATCTCCCACAGCATGCACAGCTTTACTGTTCCTCTTTCTTGGAATTTGCTCCTCCCTTGGTCTCCAACAAACTGACTCTCAGTTCTCATACTTCTTTAATCATTCTTCCCTTCTTCTTCCTAATAAATGGGCCTTTATCCTTTTACCTGAGAAAAGGAGGTGGGCCTCAAGGTTCTGCCCTTGGTCCACTTAACTATATTGACATTTCCTTGGGCAACAGCATCCAAGCTTAGAGCTTTAACCATACTTAGCCTCCCAGGTGGATGACTCCCAAATCTCTCTCCTCAGTTCTGCTCTCCTTTAAAAGTCAAAATCTTGCATTCTTCAATAGCCTGTCTCTCTAAATGTCCTCTAATCCCCTAATAGTCAATGATGTCCAGCAGCTAGTCCAGTCTACTGATCAGCACCTAGTATACTACTGCTTTTTTATTATAGTCTCTGAATGGCACCATCACCATCTCTACTTGCACTCTGTGCAGCCTTCAATGTTCCCTCTTCCTAATCCCGCCACAATCAGTTATCAAGTCTAGTTTATTCTACCTCTGTTGTGTGTATGGATATAAATGTGTATATATGTATACACATATACATACATACATATATATAAATATCTACCCCCTCTAAAACAGATACTCTTTAAATCTGTAGGAGATTTACTAGTGATTATTTACTAATGATTACTGTTAGAGTAGGCAAAATGGAAGCCAAATCACAGTTCAATGAACAGTTCCAGGATGGTGAGGGTCTTGAGGGAATAATGAATGCAGACCACTTATTCAAAAAAGGTTAATTGTGAAGGAAAAATAAGAAACAGATGAGTCCACTGGCTGCCTATAACTTCAGAAGGCAGTAGCAACAATCCAGAAGCTAAAAGGGATGTTATTATAGAGACTGACTGAAAAACACCAGCTGGAACTGCTGAGGATGCCAAGGTCCTAGAAGAGGTCTGAGAGGCATTGGATTGTAAGGCAGAAACACGTTGCTCTCTGAGACATGATAAATGGATGGATCAGAGAGAAGCCTAACTGAGGAAGCTCAGGCTTGACTTACTCACTAAACGGTGTATACACATGGTGAGAGGAAGATTTTTTTTAAAGTGAAGAAAGTTTACAATAGTTCCCGAGATTCCAATGAGAAATGGAATATGGACCACCAAGCAGGGAATATCATAACCATGCTCTAGGAATAGCCACACCTCAAAATGATAGTTTCCTGGGGTGGGGGGTTGTCACTTTGAGGGGTAAAATGTATAACTATTGCACTGTGTTATACACCTGAAACTAATTAAAAATAAATAAATTAATTAATTAAAAAGAGGCTACTTACATGCTTTACAAAAAGAGGCTACTTACATGCTTTAGGTGCAAGTGTGCCTGGCTGGCAATGTCATATATCACATCTCTCACATTTTTATCTTGGTTTTTCCTCAGAAAATCCTCTTGTGAAACACCATGCTGTGTTGGAAAATACATTATATTAGCAATTCAACAGCACACATAAAACTAACTCTAGCTCAAGAAAACAGGTGAGAGAACAGTATGTACAGTATAATGCCTATTTTGTTTTTTAAAAAATGTATCTGTACATACACATGTAGGTATGTCTGTGTCTGTGTGTTTACATATAGAGACACATACAGACACACACATTCCTGGAAGAATATGCAACACAAAATGTTAATTAACAATAGTCACAGGTAGAACAAAAATACACAAGCAACAAAAAGAAAATATAAGCAGTTTAAAAGTATAGATAATAATGAATCTCATACAGAAAACAAAAGTTCTCATTATTTTTTTAAAGATTCTCTCCTTTAAAATAAAGAACAGGCTACAATGAACACTAGGAATAATTACTGTAATTGCTTAAAAGGGAGTAAGACAGCACCACCAAGCTTCACCAATTGAGGTTCTCTGGACCTCCTTACTCAAAGCTCCACCAGAGATCTAAAATGCTTGACTGGGGCCAGCCAAGTGGCGCGGTGGTTTAGCACTGGCTTAGGAAGCCAGCAGCGCCGGTTCGGGTCCCACATATGAGGGCCAGTGACACTGCCCTCAAAAAAAATAAACAAATAAAAATAAAAATAAAATGCCTGACTGATAAAATTCTCACTGGATAACTATGGAGCAAAAAAGCAATATGGGGCCGGCCGAGTGGCTCGTTGGCTAAGAGATGGCTTGGGACACCAGCGGCCCTGGTTTGGATCCTACATATGAGGGCCAGTGACACTGCCTTCTGCAGCTAAGATGGTGAAAAACAGCTCCACCTGGAGCTGGACTGCTGTGAGTCCCCGCAACGATGTAGGCTGCAGCCCCTGCTGCAGTGGGCTGCCATAAGCTACAGTGAGTGGACAGCAGCCAGCATGAGAGGCCGGCAGCCAGCGTGAGCAGCTGGCAGCCAGCGTGAGCTGCCAAAAGCCACTGTGAGCGGCCATCCAGAGGCCGGTGACCGATCTGCCTCACCCAAGAAGAGAGCAATGATGATACCAACATGGGCCAGTGAAGCAATGTCCTCCACAACCAGACTGAAGAACAAAAAAAAGACAGCAACTTGTCTGTTCCCCTTCCCCAATTCCCCAATAAAATCTTTAAAAAAAAAAAAAAAAAAAAAAAAGCAATATGCATTCATTTCAAAGCTGCTACTTGAATAGGCTGAGCAAAGAACCAAGAAATAACATTATCCTGAGGTAAATTATTAGAGCATACAAATAACAGCCTTACCAGCATACAAATATCCATGGGAAGGAATATCCTTCTTCTGGTACCATGATATGGTGTTGCTCTCAAGCAAGTGACAATGCCTTGTGCTTTCCCAATGTGACTTGCAGCATGGTCTGCATGAAGATCCTTTATACCTAAGATTTTAGAAATGAAACAGTAGGGCTGCTCTTTTCTTTTTAAATGCATTAACAACTCAATAGAAGTAGCAAAGAAAAATCACCTAAACATGTAAGACTAGGTGTTTATCTAATTCATTAATACCTGAAAAACAGGGTCTTTGAGCAAAATTGGGCACAAAAACAAGTTGATCATTTTACACTAGCAGGTTTCTGAACTTCAACTTTTAAATAAAAGAGCTTTCCTCAGACTACAGCACACCAAGAACACATTTGGAATGTTAATCAGCTATCATGGAAAAACATTATGTCTTCCATTTCTTCTCCTCAGTGCAATTTCCATATGACCTCATTTTAAGCATATGCTTAACAAACATTCTGCTCTTTGCTCCCTCCTTCCATTGTGTTGGCAAATGTGTCACCAAACGTGCAGGCAAAACAGGCCTGGGAAATTCAATAGGGACTTGTGTTATTCCTTTAGGGGGACATAAAGATATACTGCCTTCTTCAAATGGGTAGTATTGTCTTTGTCCCAATTAATTTCCTCATTACAATCCTCATTACAGTAAGACCTCACCAACTTAGAATAGTCAAGGGAGGAAAAGTATCATCTAAATTAGTCTTTTCATTGTTGCTTTTTAAAAGAAAAATGCCATAGTAACTTAGAAATACAGGTTTATTTTCTCTGTTATAATTATTTTTTTACACGGGGAAGCATTACTGACAAGGAAGGAAGAGTCATGCTACAGGCCTTACAATTTGTAGATGTATAAAAAAAGTAAAATCATCTGCAACTACCAGATTATTAACTACAGCAATCCCATGAGGTAACTAAAGTACTTTTATTAGAGCCTAAGTATTTTGATTAGTCTGCACTCCAAGGAAAAATATATATTCCCCTTCTTGCTTTAAAAAGAAAAAAAAAAAAAAGCCAGTCCTTTGTAAATGATACAAATAGGGGCCGGCCGAGTGGCGCAGTGGTTAAAAGCTGGCTTGGGATGCCAGCGGCCCTGGTTCGGATCCCACATATGAGGGCCAGTGACACTGCCCTCTAAAAAAAAAAAAAAAAAAAGTAAATGATACAAATAAAAACTTCAGTGTTAAACTGGTTAAATTGTCAAATTATGAAAGGTATTTTATTTGAAAAAGAGAAGTATGAAATAAGGAAAATAAAGATCTTACCCAATATTTCTAGTGTTAAATAAAGAAGAGAGCTCTGTGTGTTTTCAGCATAATTTTCCAGTTCCTGGATATTACGATATGTTTTGTCATCCAAATTTTTTTCCTACAGTCAAACAAAAGGCAAATAATTTGCTGAATTATCCAAATTTATAAAAACACTTTTTTTGGCCAAAAGGACTGAATAAATAATAAAAATATTAAGTATATATTGTTTATTACACAATAAGATTAAAATAAAGTTAAAATATTAAAGTTCTGCACATTCAATCTTACAAATCATCCCCCCAAAGTAATGCTTCAGGAATAATTTCAATACACAAATCACCATGAACATGGGTTGGCTTAATTTTTAATTCCTTTGAAAACCCAAGGTATCACAAGAAACTGACTTTACTGAGCTCTTACTTAAACACTTTAGACATTATTAGACATTATCTTCTTAATCCGAGCAACCTGCCCCTCCCCCACACACACACTCACACAACACACTAATACTTTTCCATTTTGCAGATGAAGAAACTGATTCGTGGACACATTAAGTAACATGCCCAAGGTCACAAAGCTAATAAATGGTGGGGATAGGATTCAAATCCACACATTTTGACTATTAATCCCATGCTCTTAATAAGGAAAAGATACCTAGAAAAAGAAAGGAGACTCATAACTAACTCCTACCCCAAAAGAAATCATGCTCAATAAAGTAATAGGGTTGATGAACTGAACACACTCTATTCAAGAAACAGAAAAATGTAAATCATAGTAAAATCTAGTCGCTTTTATAATACATTAACAAAGACTCTGTTGCCAAGATAATGCACTCCTTCCTCCTCCGTTTTTTCTTTTTTTTTTTTAAATCAGGAGATATTGGCACCAGCAATAATCCCAGGGAAGATATATATCCAAATCCTTTACATTTTAAAACAATTCACATGCCATAAAGTGTACCCTTTAAAATATAGAGTTCAGTGGTTTTTAGTACATTTACAAAGTTGTGCAACTATTACCACGAATTTCAGAATGTTTTCATCACCTCAAAAGAAATTCTGTATCCATTAGGCAGTCACTTCCCATTTCCCTTCTTCCCCTCATTTCCTGACAAGCCACTAATCAACTTTCTGTTTCCATGGATTTTATAAAAATACCATGATACAACATGTGGCTTTTTGTATCTGGCTTCTTCCATCTAATCTGTTATCAAGGTTCATCTGTGTTGGAGCATCTATCAGTACTTCGTTCTTCTTTTTCTTTTTTCTTTAAAATTAATTAATATTTTTTTTTAATTAAAGTTTATTGGGGTGACATTGTTAGCAAAGTTACACAGATTTTAGGTGTACAATTCTATAATACATCATCTATATATGATATTGTATGTTTACCACCTAGTCAGTCCTCTTTCCATCACCACATATTTGATACTTCATTTCTTTTTTTCTTTTTTTCACCCCCAAGGGCAGTGTCACTGGCCCTCATATGTGGGATCCGAACCGGGGCCGCTGGCTTCCCAAGCCAGCGCTTAACCACCGCGCCACTCGGCCGGCCCAATACTTCATTCTTTTTAACTGAAGAAATTATGAATATTCCATTGTATGGATATACTATTTTGTTTATTCATTCATCAACAGACTGAGTTGTTCCCACTTTTAGACTATTATGCATAGTGCTGCCATGAACATTTGTGCATAAGCTTTGTGTGGGCATACGTTTTCATTTCTCTTGGTTATAAACCTAGGAGTGAAATTGCTGGGTCTATGGTAACTCTATCCTTAACTTTTTAAAGAACTGCCAAACTGTTTTTCTAAAGCAGCTGCACAATTTTAATTCCCATCAGCAATGCATGAAGTGTTCCAGTTTCTCCATTCTTACCAACACTTGTTATTGTGCACCTTTATTTTAGCCAACCTAATGGGTATGAAGTGGTATCTTATTGTGGTTTTTATTTGTATTTCCATAATGAAAAGATGCTGGACTTTTTTTTTTTTTTTTTAATTTTATTGAGGAACAGCATGTTTCTTCAGGACCCATCAGCTCCAAGTCAAGTAGCTGTTTCAATCCAGTTGCAGGGGGAGCAACTCAGTGGCCCACGTGGGGATCCAAGTGTCAACTTTGGTGTTATGAGCACTGTGCTTTAACTACCTGAGCTAACAGGCTGCCCCCGAACATCTTTTTAGATGCTTAGTGGTCATTTGTATATCTTCCTTGAAGAAATGTTTCCTCAAATCCTTTGCTTCTTTTAAAATTGGATTATTATTTTTACTTTTGAGTTGTAGGAGTTCTTTACATATTCTAGATACTAGTCCTTACCAAATATATAACTGGCAAATACTTTCTCCCATTCTATGGATTGTCTTTTCATTTTCTTGAAGTTTTTTTATTTTGATGAAGTCCAATTATCTGTTTTTCTCTTATTGTTTGTATTTTTGGTATCACATCTAAGAAATCACAGCCCAACCAAAAATCACAAAGATTTACATCTATGCTTTCTCCTAAGAGTTTTACAGTTTTAACCCTTATTTATTTATTTATTTTTTTAGTGGGCAGTATCACTGGCCGTCATATATGGGATCCGAACCGGAGTCGCTGGCGTCTTAAGCCAGCTCTTAACCACAGCGCCACTCGGCCAGCCCTACAGTTTTAACTCTTACATTTAGCTCTTTAATCCATTTTGAGTAAGTTATATACGGTATGAGGTAGGAGTCCAAATTCATTCTTTTGCACATGGATATCCAGTTGTCCCAGCAACATTTGTTGAAAAGGGTGTTCTTTCCCCATTGAATTATCTTTATACCCTTGTTAAAAATCAATTAACTGTAAATATATAGGTTTATTCCTGGACTCTCAATGCTATTCTATATGTCTATGCTATGCCAATACCACACAGTCTGATTACTATAACTTTGTAGTTAAGTTTCAAAATTGAGAAATATGAGTCCTCCAACTTTATTATTTTTTTCAAGATTGATTTGACAATTCTGGGTCCCTTGCATTTCCATATGAATTTTAAGATTAGCTTGTCAATTTCTGCAAAAAGGGCAGCTGGAATTTTTACAGGGATTGCATTGAATCTATAGATCAATGAGGAGAGATTGATCCCAGTCCTTTCAAATATCCCTCCTTACAAATGCCAAATGTTATATTTCACTAAACAGAAAAGTTATCTCTGGCTTGAGTTCTCTAATTTTCTTTACATAACAAAAACAGAAGACACTTGAAAAACAGATTTTTTTAGTGCAAATTAACTCTATAAGCCAAATGAGCATTTTCTTAAGCTGAAGCCATTATCAATTTCATTTTGCCTTGTATTAATACTACTGTAACTTATGGTTATTAATAGATTATTTCCAATAAAGTAAGTAAACTTACATTTTCATGACAACAGTGAATGATAAATATCAGGCCAATCATGACACTAAGCAAACAATATGTCAGAAAATTTACACAATTTAGCCCAGGTCATCAAGTAATTTGCAAGCTTGGTTAGAACTAAAATGGAACTCAGTGGTAAGAACTTTAGTATAGGATTCCCTTCACTGGAATCGTCAGACTTGCCTTATTTCCTCTACTGTTTGGACAGAGATTCAAACACTGGGTATATAGAAAGGTATGTGTATGACTACTCAAGTTTTGGTATTAAGGAATTATTCATAATTTTTTAAGGCTTGCTAATCATACTGTGGTTATGTTTTCTGTTTTGTTTTTTTTTTTTAGCTGAGCCATCCTGCCACCTGTTGGCAGCTTAGCGGCAGCTCAGCTCAGGCTGGGCATCAAACTGCTGTTGCTCAGAGCTCAGCTCACACTCTTGAGTGAGCTCTTAACCCACTAAGCCACTCACCCGGCCCTTGTGGTTATGTTTTTTTAAAAGTTTTTATCTTCTCAAGACACATATATATTTGCAGATCCAATGATAAGATGTCTGACATTTACTTTAAACTAATCCAATGGCAGTTAGTGAGGGGGGTGTTGGTAGAATATAGATAAAACAAACTGGATATATGTTATAAACTATTAAAGCTAGGTGACAGACACATGAAAGTACATTACATTATTATTTCTACTTCTGTATAAGTCTGAACATTTCCATTAGAAAAACCCCAAATAGTAGAGTGTGGGTGTGCACATGATGCCTCTGCCAGGGTGCCTGTCTTTGTCTGTCTCAAGGTGCAAGATGAGAGGAGAGCTAAAGTTGGTGGCATGCAATGGTAAAGAACAGAGAAAATCGCATAATTCTCTAAATGTTTCATTCTTCCACAATATTAAAATACATATTAAAACACTTTATCCCTAAAAAATTGGCTTAAGAATTAAAAAGGAAGAAAAAAACTGAAGACTTGTGCAATTTCAACTTACTCTTTCATCAATGATTTTCATAAGCCATCTTTTAGTCAGATTATGCCTTTTCACAGCCTAAAAAAATAAAAGGGTTGTAAGTAGAAAGTACAAGAAATGGCTTCTGCAGACCTGAATAAAGTAAACAAACCAAATACAAAACCAGTTAGGGGATATTTGGAATAACTCATTACCAGATTAGACAGCTAGCTGTGTTATAGAAACACCAGGGGAAAAAAAAAATGTCCCCAGAAAACATTACAAAACATTTCCAAGTAAAGATAATATAACCAAAACTTTTCCAAATCTTTTTTTTACCCTATTAGTAATTTAAAGATTCCACTTGCAAAACAAAAACAAACCAAGAATTGAATACTGAGCTTCTGTTGTGTAATGCACCCTGACATCTATGCTTACTTATTACACCCAGGCTTTTTTCCATAGGATAAAGATACTATTTAATGAAAAAATAACCACTTCTCTAAAAAAAGAAAAGAGTAACTACACTCCAAAAAGCACCATCTGCAGAGCAGTGTTACCTTAGCAAGTAAAGACACTCCAGTAGGAAAGAGCACACCTGGTTCCCAGATTTTGGTCTCTAATACCATTCCCCTCAAAGAAACAGGGCTCTAGAGACATGGGTTATTCCAGAGTTGGGCATGAGAAATTCAAGATGATCCTAGAATATTTTATTGTGCCAGAAAACAGACAGTGCTCAAAAAAAAAATTATGTGTCATAAGGACACAGGAGTCAGTTTGAAGTGGCTCCCATTGTAAAAATCTGGGACTATCTGAACACCAAAACAATTAAGTATAGTAATGAATTATAAACTATGGGAAAAATAGGAATTCATGAGTCCATACTAATAATTAATAAACAAATAAATACAGAAGAATGAGAGCTCTTGCTTATAGCAGAGTGTCAACTGGTAAATGTGGACAGAGCATTAGAATTGGAATATTATCATTTTGCAGTCATAATAGTAAAGACTAAATCAGACAAGGACCATCAATGAATGCGAAGCTTCAGGGGAAATTAATGAGGAGTAGGGCATCTGCATTGTCTTAAAGTTGATTAGTTCCTAGAGGAATTATAATTATACAATTATGACTGGATGATGAAAATTAACAATGCCAATAAAGGACAGATGCACAAAATGTGCCTCTAGATGTGATACCCTGAAAAGAAGACATCATCTATGCAGTATTATGGCCAAGAATGCATTACCTGAACCTCATCATGAGAAAACATGAGACAAATCCAAAATGAGGAATGTTCTATTTAAAAAACATTGGAGGGGCTATACTCGTCAAAAATGTCAATGCCATAGAAGACAAAGAAAAGCTATGGAAATGTTCCAGATTAAAGTAGACTAAAGAGAC
The DNA here is from genome assembly GCA_033961575.1 of Aselliscus stoliczkanus. Lineage (NCBI taxonomy): Eukaryota > Metazoa > Chordata > Mammalia > Chiroptera > Hipposideridae > Aselliscus > Aselliscus stoliczkanus. The sequence goes on from CM066731.1 coordinate 36,981,653, forward strand.
ATGACAAATAATACCTAATCCTAGACTGAATTCTATACTGTGGGGGAAAAATACTACAGTGGACATTATTGGGTCAACTGACAAAATTGGAAGATGAATGGGAAATTAGTAAAAGTGTTATATCAAACTTAAATTCATTAAAGTCCATAACTGTTCTGGCTATTTAAAGGAATGTCTCAATTCTTATGAAATACTGAAGTATTTAGGGATAAAGGGCCATGACTATATATATATATATATATATAGAGAGAGAGAGAGAGAGAGAGAGAGAGCTCTCACATGCAAGCGCACACACATACAAATGATTAACAAATGAGATAAAATGTTAACAATACTGTGTGTTTCCCCAAAAATAAGACCTAACTGGAAAATAAGCCCAAGCATGATTTTTCAGGATGCTCGTAATGTAAGGCCCTCCCCGAAACATAAGCCCCGGTTAAGATCGTCAGCCAGAGAGTCAGTCATGTAGATTTTGTACACAAATAAATGAATAAATGTAGATGGTTGGAGCAAAAATTATTATAAGGCCTGGTCTTATTTTGGGGGGAACACGGTAGGTAAATCTGGGTAATGAGGATAGAGGCGTTCTTGTATTATTTACTATTTTGAGAACTTTCTGAAAGTTTGAAATTATTTCCAAATAAGTTTTAAAAAGTTTTTTTGCCAAGTCAACATTATGATATATTTTCACATCAGTAACAGTAGTGAAACATGTCATAGAAATGTTTCTATGTGACAAAAGGTGGAAGTATGAAGAACAGAGCCCACTTTGCCTGACAAGAACCTAACAGAAGCCAAAAGGGCTCCATAGAGTTGGTTCCCAAGTGCTTTCAGCACTACTATTATTACATAGCAGGACTCCCCAATCCCAGGAATCAGCCTGGGATTCCTCAGTCTTTAGAGTCCTAGTCTTGTTTTATTTTGTATGTGTCTGAGTTGGGCAGGGCATGTTTGAGCTTTGTAATTACACCATCAAACACCATTCCTGACACATAAAAGTACTCAATAAATAGTTAACCATCGAAAAATAAGACTCCTATTTACTGAAGGCAGAAGCCATAATGGCTGCAGTTCTTTGACCACAAAATATAGTTCTAATTCTAAAGGAAATCAGAGATCAAGGTAAAAAAAAATATAAGAAGCTGAAAGAAAACCAGCTGAATACAGTATCAAAACTTTGCAAACTGAAGTCAAATAGAATAAAAACCTTAGCCATAAACATAAATTTAAACTGCACCTAATATTAATAAACAGAGAAATGGAGAAGCCCATATGAAATGTATAATAAATTACAGATATTCAACTATTTCGTATCCTAAAAGCACCAAATAAAGAGTGCAGCAGGAAAGTGCTCTTTGGACAACACACTGTCGCTGTTTTCCTATTTAATCTTCTAAAGTACCTGACACTCTTCAAAGAACCAATGGAAAGTTTTACCGGACAGTGATACAATAACTATATGCTCCTGAAGAATGGGGAAAGACAGAGAACATACAAGGAGGGCAAAAAATCCGAACACTCCCTGCTTCTTTCAAATATTCATACACTGGTCATATCAGAAAGCTGGCCAAGATTAATCATCAAAAGTTAGTCAGCTAGGCTGGCCGAGTGGCGCGTTGGTTAAGAGCTGGCTTCCGAAGCCAGCAGCCCTGGTTCGGATCCCACATTTGAGGGTCAGTGACACTGCCCTCTACAGCTAAGATGGTGAACACCTGGAGCTGGGCTGCTGTGAGGGATGGCATAGATGCAGCCCCTGCTCCAGCGGGCTGCCACAGGCTACAGTGAGTGGCCGGCAGCCAGTGTGAGCTGCCAAGAGCCGCTGTGAGCGGCCATCCAGAGGCCAGCAACCGATCTGCCTCACCGAGAAGAGTACAATGACGATACCAACATGGGCCAGTGAAGCAATGTCCTCCACAACTAGACTGAAGAACAAAAGAACAGCCACTTGTCTGTTCCCCTCCCCCAATTCCCCAATAAAAATCTTTAAAAAAAGTTAGTCAGCTATAATAAAATTAGACTAACTGGCATATATGTAAACATTCTGTAATTCAGGTGTATTTTCTGTGTTTTTTAAGAGATGCCAAGGAAAGATAAATTTGTGCTAAAGGAATCTCCTATCTTCCCTGATATTTCCTGCCAAAGGTCAGAACCTTCAATGCAAGTCTTAGCATAAATCTCTAGTGCAGTCAGGTTTGTGTATAAAGTAATAGAAAAAGTTTCTGGATTTTAGAGAAACTTTTTTCTAAACTGAGTCACCTAGGTTGAGGTCCTTGAAGTGGGATGAATAGAGGTAAATAACTAATCTAATACTCACAGCTTCCCATCCACTTTTTCTTCTCAGTCCCTGGTGGGGCAGGGAGGGGGGCTGGCTTTCCATCTTTACTGGGGCTCTGCGAAGTCAATCTGGGGCCCAGAAACAGGGTCTGCCTCTGTTGGTCCGGAGACCTGAGAAGAGGTGTACCACTGTCAGGTCTGTCAGTGGCTCCTGTTACAGAAACTTTCTTTTGGCGCTCATCGTATTACAATGAGGACACAGATCAGTAATGAAAGCACCTAATTCCCTTCCTCTGTTCACCATTTAGTATATTTCTACACTGTGCATGGCTGTTTATGAGGGATCCATGTAGCTACTTTAATGTAAAACTAATTACTACATACATCTATCTATAAAAGTAATATTCTAGTCCATAGGTTTCCATTCGTTAACACCTAAAGTTCATCAACGAATAGGCAATTCTATCAAACTAGAAAGGCAGTTTTAGATTTGGGTCTGGACAATAGTGAGAGCATGTTTCCCTTCATAAAATATCAATACATGTTTTTCTACAGCCCAGAGTATGGATTAAAGAACTGGAATTAGGAGCTGCTGGGCAGATAGAAAATTTACCTACCATGCTTCAAAATGTAGAGGGTTTAAATTCTGCAACCAAATATGTGGAAATAATTGATAATATAAAAAGATCAGGTTTCTCTTTTTTCATTTAATAAAGAAATACACTAAATATCTGTGCAAATTATTAGTGGATGATTTTTAAATTCTTCTGTCAAAAACTAACATATATCTGAATATTACATGAGCCTAAGAATATTTTCAAGTTAGATCACCCATCACTATTATTCTAATTGTGTACATCAAAGAGTATGCTCAAATAAAATTATTACAAATTAAAAGTAGTTTGTTTTGTTTTGTTTTCTTACCTTCCATAGTTCAACCGCCACAGGCTGATGTGGTGGATTGTCACTGTATATATCATCCACGGTTTTTTTCCAAAACTGCATTCGCATCAGTCCAATTGTTTTCTCAGAGACTGAGTCCTTAACCTGTAAATAGGGTTTACAAACTTTAATAAATGCACTAATAGTCTTAAAACCAGTATTTGTGGCTACATAATCACATAATTCAGCCAAAAATTAAGTTTAGCTCTACATATTTGTTTTAATTTTTCCTTGAAGTTAAATTGTTGTCATTGTGAGTTTCCTAAGTAAAAGCTGCAAATTATTTGGTGCTTATTCAAAAATATTTTTAAGGTCTGCATTCAAAAATAGGTGATTCTTCCAGAAACCATTTGCAAGAAAAAAAACAAAGAGGGGAAACACTTAGATTAATAAGAGATTTAAGAGCTAGATCAACCAGTCATAACATGTAGACTTATCTGAATCCTGATTTGAAGAAAGAAACAACTGGGAAAAATCTGAACAGCAGGAGTTTAATGATATTAAGAAATTGTTAAACTTTTAATGTATGATAATGGCATTGTGGTTATTTTTTTTTAAGTGAGTTATCTTTTAGAGATACATACTGGGGCTGGCCGAGTGGCGTGGTGGTTAAGCACTGGCTTGGGAAGCCAGAGGCCCTGGTTCGGGTCCCACATATGAGGGCCAGTAACACTGCCCTCAAAAAAAAAAAAAAATTTAAATAGAGATAAATACTGAAATGCTTACAGATGGAAAAATTTCTGAGACTTACTTCAAAATAACCTGGAATCAGGATATGGAAAAGATTATGGGTGAGGGGTGGAGCTGACTACAAAGGGGCACATGAGTGGATTTTTGGGGTTGTTGGAATTGTTCTGTATCATGACTGTCATGGTGAATACATCATTCTCTGCATTTTTCAAAACCTATAGAACTGTATACCACAAAAAGTAAATTTTACTGTACATACATTTTATTTTTATTTTTATTTTTTTATTGGGGAATTGGGGGAGGGGAATAGCGTTGGGGAATCGGGGAAGGGAACAGACAAGTTGCTGTCTTTTTGTTCTTCAGTCTAATTGCAGAGAACGTTGCCTCACTGGCCCATGTTGGTATCATCATTGCGCTCTTCCCGGATGAGGCAGATCGGTCGCCGGCCTCTGGATGGTCGCTCACCGTGGCTATTGGCAGCTCACGCTGGCTGCCAGCCACTCACTGTAGCCTATAGCAGCCCATGCAGCAGGGGCTGCAACCTACACCGTTGCCGGGGCCCGCACAGCCCAGCTCCAGGTGGAGCTGTTGTTAGCTGTAGAGGGCAGTGTCACTGGCCCTCATATGTGGGATCCAAACTGGGGCCTCTGGCATCCCAAAACCAGCTCTTAACCAATGCACCACTCGGCCAGCCCCACATACATTTTAAATAAAGTCATTCATTCATTAATTTTTAAAAAGAAGATTATTAGTTTCCCTCACTCACTACTGATTAAGAATGACCTTGTTAGGTTCAGGCAAGAATCACCAATGCATGCCAAATCTAAGAGGTAACACTTTTTAAATTGAGATATAATAGTTTCGGGTGTACATGATATATGTATATATTACAAAATGATCACCACAGTAAGTCTAGTTAACATCCATCACCAGTTACATTTTTTTCTTGTGATGAGGAGTTTTAAGATCTTTCTCAGCTATTTTCAATATACAATACAGTATTGTCGTCACCATGCTGTGCATTTCATCCCCAGGGCTTACTTATAACTGAAGTTTGTACCTTTGACCACTTTAAGCTATTTCACCTACCTCCCACCCCGCCGCCTTTGGCAACCACCAATCTGGTCTTTGTATCTATGAGTGTGTGGGGGTTGTTTATTTTGATTTTTAGATTCCACATATAAGTGAAATCATATGGTATTAGTCTTTGTCTGACTTATTTTACTTAGCATAATGCCCTCAAGTTCTGTCCATGTTGTCACATATGACAGTATTTCTTTTATGCTTGAATAATATTCATGTGTGTGTGTGTATCACATTTTCTTTATCTATTCATCCATCGATGAACACTTAGTTTGCTTCTGTATCTTAACTATTATATGCTACAATGAAAAAGAGGCAATTCTATCAAACTAGAAAGGCATGAAAAATTCATGTCTTTTCAAGTTAGTGTTTTCATTTCCTTCGAATAAATACCCAGAAGTGGAATTGCTAGGTCATAAGGTAGTTCTGTTTTTAATTTTTTGAGGAAATTCAATATTGTTTTTAAGCAACTGCACCAATTTACATTCCCACCAACAGTGGTTCCCTTTTCTCTACATCCTCACCAACACTTATTTCTTGTCTTTTTGACAACAGCCATCTTAATAGGTGTGAGGTGATATATCATTGTGGTTTTGATTTACATTTCCCTGATGTTGAACATCTTTTCATGTATCTGTTTGCCATCTAGAAGGTAAATTTTTATGAGGACTATGGTCTTAAAGTATCTCCTTATATATACCAGGGGAAAAAATATTAACATCTTGACTGGTGACCAAAATTAGTATCATCAATAAGAAGCAGATGGTCATTTCATGCCTCCTTGTGATTCTGTGAAAAGGACACACACCATTTAGGTTGTGTTAGGCTAGGAATACATAATATAATGATAAAAAATAAACTCCAAATGAGATACATTCTATTTCTTAAAAGGAACAGTATTGTTTTTAAAATGTCAATGTCATAAAAGACAGGCTGTGAGGGCCAGCCGAGTGGCGCAGTGGTTAAGTGCTGTCTTCAGTCTCACATGTGAGAGCCAGTGACACTGCCCTCAAAAAAAAAAAAAAAAAAAGACAGGCTGTGGAAATGTTCCAGATTAAGGGTTAAAGAGACATGAAAATTAAATGCAATACATGATCCCAGATTCGATACCATACAGAAGGGAAAAAATTCCATAAAGGACATTGGGTGATTTGACAAAACTGGAAACCAGGTGGCAGATTAAATAAAAGTGTTGCATCAATGTCAAACTGATGAAGTATCAATGTCAAATTGATAACTATTCTGTGGTTATGTTATTCTTATGAAATACACGCTCAAGTGTATAGGGATAAGGGCCATGGTGTAGTCAAGTTTCTTTAAAATGATTCATAAAAAGAAAAATTTGGGTGTGGATATATTCATATAGACAAAATGATAAAGCAAATGGAGTAAAATAGTAACAAAAAGGTATATGGATATTCTTTATACTATTCTTACTTTTGTTTTGTTTTTTTTTTTAGCTGAGCCATCCTACCTGTTGGCAGCTCAGTGGCAGCTCAGCTCAAGCTGGGCATCAAACTGCTGTTGCTCAGAGCTCAGCTGGCACTCTTGAGTGAGCTCTTAACCAACTGAGCCACTCTTGTACTATTCTTACTATTGTGTGTGTGAAATTATTTCCAAATAAAAAGGTTTTTTTTTTTAATGGTCTTGGTACGGGGTGGATCTCTTAGCAACGTTAATTGTTCAGATTCCAGTTGCATATAATCTACTCTCGATACAGTATCAAGAGTAATCCTTTTAAAACATGACCAAGAGATGATGATTATCAGTCAAGATGTTAATATTTTTTCCCCTGGTATATATAAGGAGACAGTTTAAAACCATGGTCCTCCTAGATGGCAAACAGGTATGTGAAAAGATCAGGGAAATGCAAATCAAAACCACAATGATGTATCACCTCACACCTGCTCAGAATCTTCCAATGTTTTCCGATCTCACTCAGAATAAAAGTGACTGCAATGGTCTCCAAGACTTCACCTTTCTGGTCCAGGTACCTCTAACCCAATCTCCTTTAACCCTCCCCCTGCCTTCTCTGCTGTTCCCCACAGGCCTTTTATTTTATTTATTTATTTTAACAGGCTTGATTCACTTTATTTTTCTTATATAAAATTATGTGGTAGCCACAGCTGGAGCCTGGGTCCTCTGCACAGAAACTCTGGTATGGGTCTTTACAAGATGATCAATGAATTCCTGATAGGGAGAGTTGGTGAATCTGGTTTCTTTCCAGAGGTTGGGGGGTGTGATAGCTGTAGAGATGGTATCAAAGGTGGCCTTGGTGAAGTTGCCCAGTGCAGTGCAGGCCCTGGCTGAGGTGTAGCAGTAGTTGATACCAGCCATCAGCAAGTAGTTTCTTGGGCACAGGAGCTGAGACGCCAGTGCCCCTGGGGGCAGAGATGAGGTGCACAGCACAGAGCCACAGCAGCTGGTCACCTTGTAGTGAACGGTGTGGGGCTTGCCCATCTTATTCCCTGAGTAGCCTCGCCGCACAGGGACAATGGAGAGCTTGGCCAGGATGATGGCCCCGCGGATGGCAGTAGCTACCTCCATGGAACCCTTAACACCCAAACCCACGTGTCCAATTGTCATCCCCAGTGGCAACAAATGCCTTTGGGTCCTTTGGCCAGCGCAGGTCTGCTTTTGTACTGGCATTATCTTCAAAACCTCATCCTGAGGGACGCCCCCAGGAAATATAATCGATGATCTGATTCCTTGATGGGCAGTGAGAAGAGGTAGATCTCCTCCAGGCACTTGATCTTCATGTCCTTGACCAGGCAGCCTACCTTGGTGATTGGGATCCACTCCCTTGTCCACGGCCTTGCTTCCGCAAGCTCTGTGGCCTTGGCCCGACCCGCTGCAACCTCAACCATGACCTCAGCCTCAGACGCTGCTGCTGAATCCACTGTGGACTTCCATTTCAGTACCAGTGTCATCTGCCATTTGGTGTTATCTTGGAGAAGCTGGCCTTCTTGATCGTATCAGGTACACTTGTACCTCAGAGCCTTTGCACTTCCTGTTCCTTCTGTCTTTGCCCCCGTATCTCACTCTTGCCTCCTTCAACTCTTCGTTCAAATGCCACCTTCGCAGTAAGTTTTTTCCTCACCACCCTACATAAAATAGGAACCTCCATCCAGCCTTCCCTATTCCCTTAAATTTTTCTCGACAGTACTTTTTTCCATCTCACACATTACATTGCACTTGTTTGTTTCTTGAATGCAGGGACTTTGTGTGTTTTATTCAATGCTATACCCCAGGACCTAAGACAGTGGCTAGCATATTTTGGACAATACTTGTTAAATGAATGAACAAACAAGACAGTACGTGCAAAAAAGTAGCAAGACACTCCTACAAACTGATAGATTCAAGGGGAACCCTAAGGATTTATTTATTAAAAATGGAATTTTAATGATTTTAAAGTTATAATGGAAGACCATTAATAGGGACTCTTTATTGCTAAATAGAGATTGACTCAAGATGCTGATGTGTAGTTTATACCTGAAAAAGGATAAGGTGAAAACTATGGACCCATGATTTCTGGAAATACACCAAGGAAAAATAGCCAGCATCTATTAGACTATCTGCAGATTCAAAATGACTAACTGCAACCATGCCTCAGTGCTATATTTGCATCCTTTTATTTGTTTACCTATCATATTCACCAGACAAGCTGTGCCAAAACTTGTCACTTTCTTCCAGACTCTAAACCCTTACTCCCACATTCTCCGTAACTGTCCTCTCCATTTAAGACACTGAGAAGATCAAGGCTGCTCTATTTCAACTCCCTCATTTCCATCCTCCATTTCCATTTGTGTTTTCTCTGAATGTATCTTTCCATTCAGAGAAAAAGAAGGGTCCTTCCTTCTTTTGTAATTCTTTTTTTTTTTCGTTAAGTTTTTTAAATTGGGGAATTGGGGGAGGGGTACAGAAAAGTTGCTGTTCTTTTGTTCTTCAGTCTAATTGTGGAGGACATTGCTTCATTGGCCCATGTTGGTATTATCATTGCGCCCTTCCTGGGTGAGGCAGATCGGTCTCCGGCCTCTGGACAGCAGCTCACGGCGGCTATTGGCAGCTCATTCCAGCTGCTGGCTGCTCACGCTGGCTGCTGGCCACTCACTGTAGCCTATGGCAGTCCACTGCAGCAGGGGCTGCAATCTACACCGTCGCTGGGACTCGGGACTTGCGCAGCCCAGCTCCAAGTGGAGCTGTTGTTAGCTGTAGAGGGCAGTGTCACTGGCCCTCATATGTGGGATCTGAACTGGGCATCCCAAGCCAGCTCTTAACCAACGTGCCACTTGGCCGGCCCTTCCTTTGTAATTCTTTAGACAAAAGTGAGTTAGTATGATCTAAGGTCTGGGTTTGCTATAATTGCTTCCATTGCCCATTTCACATTAAAGCTAAAAACTCAATTTAAAAATTGCTTTGAAAAACTGCTATATACATGTAAATTATGAAAATGTTAGAGGATAAGCATTAATACTCTGATTAACCTAATCAATTAACAAATGTGCAATTTTAAGTGCATAGTTTTATATCTGCAAAAAAAAAAATTCCAGAATGGTATTTCTAGAAAAAGTAAGTTCATTAGCCAGTTTCATTTTTGGAATTGAATTAAGGCTAATAGAAAAAGAATCACCAGCAGAGACCTTAAACACATATAAATTACAATTATGTTTCTTTATTGTTCAGTATTGAACACATTGTATCACCATTTATTTATTTATTTTAATTTTTAAAAAAAATTAATTGCAGGTGTACAATGCAGTGCAATAGTTATACTTTTTACCCCTCAAAGTGACAACCCTCCTCTCCCAATTCGCCACCCCACTCCCTCCCCATATCATACATCTCTCTTACAATTCCTTTGACTCTCTTCCACAATATACTCCACATCCCATGATTATTTATATATTCAATTACAGTTGGCATACAATATTATACAACATCAGCTTCAGGTGTACAGTGCAGTGATCAAGCCTCCACTCCATTCATGAAGTGGTCTCCCTAACAAGACATGTGACCATCTGACACCCTACAAAACATTTACAACATTATTATATTCCCCAAATTGTCTTTCATATCTCTGTGGCAATATTGTAGTTACCTATTAATGCTGTCTAATCCCTTCCCCTTCTTCCTCATCCCTACCCCCCTTGTATCACCATTTTTGCAAATAATTTTTAAACTATTTTAATACCAGCCTGAGCCAGTTCCACATTGAAGGCTCTCAGTGCAAAAGCAGAGCTTCTGGATTCTGCAGGAAGCAGCAGGGAGCATAAATAGCCTTCATAATCTCGTTTCCTATAACATATAGGCAAAAAAAAAAAAAAGAAAAGACAGTTACTTTTCACTTTCCAAACTATACACAAAAATATACTGACCAGAATTAACTGAAAACAATGAGCCTTCAGTTCAAAATAGGCCTGAAATTTCTTTATTTTAAACCTGTTTCTCTACAATTACAAAAAAATGTATCTGCCCACAACTCCGGATCAGTTAAAAAGAATAATCAATCTCTATTATTTTGAATTATACAGTATTTATAAATTTAATTGTTTCAGAATCACTTTGTAAGAATTCAAATGAGCTATCAAAGTAGAAATCAAGAAAACAGCTCCAGCAAGCAGTGGTACGAACTCACGGTTTTTAATACATAGATAAATATACAGATAAAACATAAAGAGAACTATGTGGAGGCGTGTGTGTGTAGGTGTATTTGTGTATATGTGCACACACACGTACATACTGTACTTATGTTTCCTTTGCAGTGTCTGCTGAGAGGGCCTAGAAGCAATAATACCCACCCACCCCCCAAGACCCTCAGAATCAGCGAACACACCTAACACCTAGATCTTGGTTTCTAAATACCATTCTCCACTGAAAAAAACTAGGGATCCATGGAAGAATGACTGACTCTGGGGCTGGGAAAGGGAAATACACGGTAAGCCTGATACATTTTCTTGAGCAGAAAGAAATGTTCAAAGAATGGAGGGATTTGTCAAAAGGACAAAGAAATTGGTTTTACAAAGTTCTCTTTGGCAAAGTTTGGGACAATTTGAATATCAAAAAACTGACAGTGACAGATTATAACAGAACTCCATAAACCTGTTATCAATATAAATTAACAAATAAATATATAGAAAAGGAAAAAAACCTGATAACCAGTAGAATGCCAACTGATAACTATAGAAGACATTATGGAATTTAAATCATCATTTGATAACTATCAAAGTAATAAGTGATTCAAGCAAAAATCAATATATGTCTGAAAATGTCAAACAGGTGAAAGTTTGATAGAAACAGTAGATTTATGCGGTGTTAAAGTACCTCATCACAAAATATGTATGACTTGCTAATTAACATTCTTATTAAATTTAGAGGGAAGAAACCTGAAACACAGCTTTTCAATCAAGTAATAAAAATTTCACACTACAGTAATAGGATAAATCAATGTCATGTGCTTCCTGCTATGAAACTGAGAAAAGCACAGCATCACTTCTGTAATATACCTGCCAAAAATGTACAGATCATGAGAAAACATTAAATAAAACCTAACTGAGTGGCCAGCCGAATGGCTCAGTTGGTTAAGAGCACAAGCTCTGGGTAACAGGGTCGCCGGTTCAATTCCCATATGGGCCAGTGAGCTGCGCCCAAGCTGAGCTGACCCTGAGCTGCCAACAAGGATGGCTCAGCTGGTGAGAGCATGTGCTCCTAACAACAAGGTTGCCAATTCGACTCGTGTAGGGGATGGTGGGCTCTGCCCACCTGCAACTAAGACTGAACATGGCACCTTGAGCTGAGCTGCCGTGAGCGGTTGACATGAGCGGACAGATGGCAATTGTACTCGGAGCTGAGCTAGCTGCGCACTCCACAACTAAGACTGAAGGACAACAACTTGGCTGTTCCCCTTCTCCAATAAAATCTTTAAAAAATAATAATAAGGGCCGGCCAAGTAGCGCAGTGGTTAAGTGCTGGCTTGGGAAGCCAGCGGCCCCAGTTCGGGTCCCACATATGAGGGCCCGTGACACCGCCCTCAAAAAAAAAATAATAATAATAATAAAATAAAAACATAAAAATAAATCTTGAGAGATTCTACAAAGCATCTAGACTGTTTCCTCAAAATATCAAGCTCATGAAAGATAAAGAAAGACTAAGAAACTGTTCCAGATTGGAGAAGATTAAAGAGATATGACAACTCAATGCAGCACATGATCCCGGATATATGAAAAACATAACAGAATAATCAGCAAAATTCAAATGGAATCTGTGTATTAGATAATATTGGATCAACTTTAATATCCTGATTTTGATGGCTATACTAGGGTTGTTATATGGGAGAGAATCCTTGTGTATTAAGAAATACACGCACTAAAACATAAGGTTAGGGGCCGGCCGAGTGGCACGGTAGTTAAGCGCTGGCTTGGGAAGCCAGCGGCCCCGGTTCAGGTCCCACATATGAGGGCCAGTGAGACTGCTCTCAAAAATAAAATAAAATAAAATAAAATAAATTTTAAAAAAATAAACATAAGGGTAATGGGGGATCATGTCTACATCTTATTCTCAAATGGTTCAGAATGTTAACAATAAGGGAATTTGGGGGAAGAGTATACTGGAGTGCTGTGTACTATTTCTGTAATTTTTATGTAAATTTTGAAATTATTTCAAAATAAAGTTTAAAAAATATAGTCCTTACTGTATTTATTCTAGTATGGCATAAGTATAAAGTACTTACCAGACTGCCTATGGACAAGGCTATTTTCATTATAATACACTAGAGCCTTATTATAACACTATTTCCTATAAAACAGTATTCAATATAAAACAGGTCCAGCATCCCTCCATGGACTTTAGGTACTAAAATTCAGACCACTTTTCAATTGATTTACATTTTGTCACACGCCTAACAGAGAACTTAAATGCCTTCTAGCCATTCCCTTCAACAATTTCCCCCAATTTCCACATAAACAAAAGAGACCATGAATAACCTTGCTATCACATGATAGCTTTATTTTTAAAATCTCAACATAACTTGTTTTAGCTACAAAATGAACAGTATGGGTAAAATATAGCGCTATAGTTTTTATTTTTAAATATATATAAATAGAAATACTGTCAATTTATTTTACTATAAAGTCTCTGAGCTTCAAAAGTGTTTAAAACACTTAGAAGTAATATGAAATAATGGGAAAACACTGACTAAGAATCAAAACTACAATCTTAATTTCCATCATTCAACTAGTTACTAACAGAAATACTAGCCATGTCTATTTCCTAATTTGCAAAAGAACTTGATAACCTACATGTTTCATACAGCCGAAAAATAACCAATATATGAAGTATTTCAAGTTTCTTATAGGGAAATGAAAAATGAAATGACATAATAGAACTGTAACAATCTTTGGGAAATAAGATAGTCTACACAGCTAAGAGTTTGCCGTTAATAATTTTTCTAAACAATATTACCCGCTTCCTTACATTAAAAATAGGACATACTGATTATTTAACCATTTCTTCATCACTTAGGACCACTGTTATATCAATTATTAGTACACAAGGATATCCTAAGTGGCTAACTGAGGCCCAAGTTACCTAAGAACTCATCCAGATAGTGAGAAGTGCCATACTATGATGGCTTTATATAGCAACAGGACCTATGTGCCAGGCACTGTGCTAAGACACTAACGATAGGTAAAGGCTTTAGTCTAATAGGACAGATGAAATAAGTCTGTCTGGTATTAGGACTGCTGTGCCTATTCCATGGACTTGTGCTATCGAACCACAAAGGAAGAACTGGTTCCCCAGTGAGGCTGGAGGATGAACAAGTGTATTATTCCTAGACACCACCACTAGTGCTTCTCTTTATAGCAATAATCTCAAGGCCTAAGCAGCAGTTCCTCAAAACCAAATCCCAAGAAGCCTATGTAAATTAGGACTGAGATTTTCCCAGAAACCTAGATTCCTAGGAGAGCCCAGCTGACTAACCTGAAGTTACGGCCTGATATCTTTTCTGATATTTGGAAGCCTTACATAAGATACATATCCAAAACAACCCTGCATGAATAATTTCAGAGGCCAAAACTTGCAAAGATTAATGGACAACTAGAAGCTAGAAGTTCTAATCTTCCTTTCAATTTTTTAAAAGTATTTATTGAGCATTTGTTATGTGCCAGCATTTTTATACATCATCACATTTAATCCTTATGACCAAGCTATATGGTAGGAGTAGAAGTGCATAAATGAGGAAAAAGCTGAATCTTACAAGTAAGTAACTTTCCCAAGAGATAAGCTAGGATTAATAAATTCAGATCAGTTCTGCTTGCAAAATCCAGGCTTTTTAATAAATCACAGAGTCAATAATCTCCATTCCACTCAAGTACGAACATGTAAAGATTAAGTTTCTGGCCATTTGTAAATATATACTTGAGAAAAGCTGTCATGTGATAGCCATAAATTTTACATAAAATTAGTGTGATTATTCACCACTGGACAGGAAAGTTAGAACACTACTGGCATTAAAGAAAAATTTCACTGGACAAGTGGACATGGCTGGTAAACATTTTGGTCACAAACTTTTTATCATAAAACAATGATAACTTTAAAATAGATAAAAAATGACCATAATCTTTTAGCAGTTTTGGCTTTTAAAATTCTTAATGCCCTAATTTCCATTACTGCTACCTTGTTCCCCCTATAAGCAATCAACAAATAAATAAGGTGAGGGGGAACACTATTAAAAAAGAGATTAAAAGCAAAACACATGGGAATTTTGTTGTGTTATGCTGCATTTTGCTAAAAAGAATACTTAAAAAATTGGATTTACTAGCCCAAACTCAAGGTAGTTTAAATATTCTAACAGAAGTCCTTGAAACCAAATACTTGGAGTATTTTTATTACTTATGAAACAATCTCGCCAGAAAAGCAATGAGGGATTCCAGGGCAGGCCCCTGCCTAGATATGTTGGGGGATCTGATTCATCTAACTCCACTCCACAAATGACTAACAGTGATTCCCATGTGTGAGACTTTTCAGTGTTATCAGAGTGAACAAAATAGTCATCAAGCCCCTGACTTTATGAGGCTATTCTAATAAGTCTCAGGTAAATTCCCTAATTTCTCTCAACTTTGGTTTCCCAGTCCACTAAGTGAGATAATAATGGCTTATACTCACTGTGCCCTTGCTTTGTGCCAGGCATTGTTCTAAATGCTTTAATTCTCATAACCTTAAGGGGTAGATCTACGTTTGTCCATCTCAACTTCTAGTAAAAGACTAAAGTAAATTACAGTTGATCCTCGCACGGGTTTGAACTGTGTGGGTCCACTTGCGAGTTTTTTTTTTTCAATAAATACTGTAAATGTATTTTCTCTGCCTTATGATCTTAGCAACATTTTTTTTCTCTAGCTTGAGAGGAATCGTTTATAATACATATAACATACAAAATATGTGTTCATCAACTGTTCGTGTTACCAGTAAGGCTTCTGGTCCACAGCGGGCTATTCGTAGTTAACGTTTTGAAGGAGTCAAAGGCTATAGTGGAATTTTCCAAGTGGGGTGTGGGCGCCCCCAATCCATGAGTTGTTCAAGGGTCTGCTGTCCTTGGAAACTACTCTGCACAGTGCTGATACATACAGAGAACTGAAGAGTTAGGTGCTTTGTAATTAATTACTAGTCATCTGTCAATTTTAAAAAAGCTGTGCATGCAAAACGTTTAAATAGCTAAAAATTAAGGTTCAGGCACGGTGACAGAGAAGGCATTTTGTCACAACCTTGTGATCCACGTGGAAGTTCCTGTTGCCTCACTTCCCAAACACCCTCGCCCAGGGCCAACCCAAGCACACACACGGAGGAGCCAGAGAAAGGAGCAGGTTCGCACGCCCCGGCGGCCCGGAGTCCGCGGCGCGCATCCCGGGCCCGTGCGGCCGATCCCGACCTTTCACCCAGGGCAGGCCCGGCTCGCTCACCGCAGCAGTTCCATGCAGTAGCTGTCAGTGCCCGAGGCGCCCGGTCCGCTGGCAGCAGCCCCGCTCCGCCTGGACCCCGCGGGCCCTGGCAGCCGCCGTGAGCGCGCCCAGAGGCCCCGAGGCGGCCGGCGACGGCACAGGCCGTAGGAGCCGAGCAGCAGAGGGCCCCAGGCCGAGCCCAGCGCGGAGGCAGCCATGACACCGACGTCACGTGCCCTCCGACCCCGCACACGTCACGCGCCCGGCCCAGGCACGCGCCCTCCAAGCGGCGGGGAGGAGGCCTCTGGACGCCGTTGGGGAAAGAGCCAGGTGTCGCTGTGGTCCTTTGCGTCTGGGTCGCTGCCGCGCTCGTCTGCGTTGTTGTTCTAGGAAAGCGCCACCTAAATCCAGCCGAGGCGGCCCGCCTCTCCCCCTTCTCCCTTCCAGCTCCTTCTGAAGATGTATTTATCCAGGTAGGAGGATGGAGAATATTTCCTTTGACAGTTCACTAGGTTTATTTATAACTTCAAAGTATTTATTTACACACTATGTAAGCCTTTTTTGGTACTCTTCTCCTCAGGCCCTTCAAATATTAGAGTTGGGTCTAGTTGTCATGACTGACCTGGTGCAAGCCAGCAGCAGCCTACGTCTGGATCCTAGTGACATCCCCTGCCTCCAGATTTGCCCAAACTTCATGCCGCAGTTTTTTTTCCCCTTTGTATGTCACCACCCACCTACTGAAAATAGACCATCAATCACTCTGGGGATATCGCTACTAAATGTTCCATAGACTTGATGCACAAAATCATATGTGTGAAGAGGGAAGATTGATGGTGGTTCCTACACAAGATGCAACAAGACCTATCATAGTTGTCATGTGGTTATGGTGGATTGCCTCTGCACGAATTTTTTTAAATCAGAATGAGCCAACAAAGGAAGAAGACAAAACACTGAAACAAACACTCATAGACACAGACAACAACTTAGTGGTTACCAGAGGGTAGGGGTGGCAGGGGAATGGTAGAAGAGAGTAAAGGGGGTCAAATATATGGTGATGGAAGGAGAACTGAATGGGTGGTGAGCACTCAATGTGATATATAGATGATTTATTATAGAATTGTACACCTGAAACCTATGTAATTTTACTAACTATTGTCACCCCAATAAATCCAATTTTAAGAAAAGAAAGAAGAAATATGTATATATACACATATATGTGTGTATACATATATACATACATATGTATGTATAAGAGGTAATTCCAAGTTGGCCTTATGATGTCATTCCAACATGGGAGAGAAAAGGGTGGAATTATAGTACTATATCAAGTGCCCAGGGGACATAGCATATCTGTAAACATCACCCCTCAACCATTGGGTGTATTGTAGGAAGAAATGGTTAGGATCCCAGGCTTATGATATTATTTTTTCCTCTCTTGTCTTTTTTCTTCATCTTCTTCTAGTTCTTCTCTTTCTCTTTCCTCTCTGGTGTGCTTTGGATTTCCATCCACAGCTATTTGAAGATCAGTTCAATACAATTGGTATTTAATGAGCATCTTTACACATGTGTTTTTATTCTGATGTCTGGAATGTACACTCCCTCTTTCCCACCCCCATTCATCTTTTTCCCAAGGGGATTTTCTTACTTGCTCTCACACTACTAGATTAGGAACACCTTGAAGAAAGGAAACAAGTCTCAGTCTTGTTTTTTATCCCCTGGCTTTATAGTATAATAAGTAGTTGCTCAATACATCTTTTTTAAATGAAAGTTAATGAATGAAGGCATTGATGAATAAATAGGAAGTAATGAGAGGTGAAAAAAAGCCTTCGACTCTATCTGTGATACTTTATTTATTTAAAAAATTCTGAAACAAATGTCAAAATATTAACATTTTCTAAGTCAAGGTGCTAGATATGAAAGTATACTTTATCTTATGCTCCATACTATTTTTCATGTTTGAAAATTTTTACAGTATTTAAAAACCAAAATGAGTGATGGAGTTGATATCAGTATAACAAAAGTGCCCTTCTTCAAGGATCTCATCATTTATTTAGGGGATTGTTCCAAGTGCACAAGATTGCAGACATCTATTGGACTGTACATTTTTAGGAGTTGACTGGCTAGATGAAAAGAAAGAGAAAATAACTCTGAAACTAGAAAAGCAGGAGTTAATATTATTTGTCTAATTTGCAGGGTAGCCTAGAAATTAACAGATAAGCACTTTGAGTACTTTTAAATATATATCCATCCTCTGTGAAGTATGCAACATGGTCAAGAAGAACTGGATGGATCTAGGCATGATAGTATTGGCTAGCTAAATACCTGGGGGTTGGTAGAAATCTTATAGAGAACTGTGGCAAAATTTCTGTTTGCCCTTTCAGGTCAGATCTACCCTTCTTCTTCTCCACCCTAGTCTCCTGGAAGATTAACCTGTATGGACAATATCAGTGGATGTTCCTGACTTCTGGCTTATAGTTGGGTTCAGCTAGTAGTCAAAGGGAGGGAGAAAGGAGAGGGCAGTCAGGTTGCTTAATCCCATTGTTCCCTGCCTATAAAGTTGCCTCCAGTTGACTGTGTCCCTTGACTGAAGGCTATTGCATCTCTCTCATAAGAGTGCAACTCTATATGACTCTACTTCTCTGTCTCTAGGGTCTAGTAACCATCTCTTCTGCTCATCCCTTTAGGCCTGGGTATTAAAAGTTCATTGACGGAGGTGAAAAGAAACCTATAAGACATTGAAAAACGAAATTGAAGAGGATACAAATAAATGGAGGGATATGCTGTGCTCATGGATAGGAAGAATTAACATAGTTTAAATACCCAAAGCACCCTATAGATTCAGTGCAATCCCTACCAAAATACCAATGGCACTTTTTTTACAGAACTAGAGCAAATAATCCTAAAAGTTATATGGAACCACAAAAGATCCTGAATAGCCACAGAAATCTTGAGAAAGAACAAAGTTGGAGGTATCACATTACCAGATACCAAACTATACCTCAAGGCTATAGTAATCAAAACAGCATTATACTGGTATAAAAACAGACACATAGATCAATGAAACAGAATAGAGAGCCCAGAAATAAATGTTCACTTAACCTATGACAAAGGAGGCAAGAATATACAATGGGGAAAAGACAATCTCTTCAATAAATGGTGTTGGCATAACTGAACAAATACATACAAAAATGAAATTGGACCATCTTCTTGCACCATATAAAAGAATAAACTAAAAATGGATTAAAGACTTAAATGTAAGAACTGAAACCATAATACTCCTAGAAGAAAACATAGGCAGTAAACTCCCTGACATTGCTCTTAGTAATGTTTTCTGATATATCGGTCAAAGGAAACAAAAGAAAAAAAATAAACAAACGGGACTACATCAAATTTAAAAGTTTCCGCACAGCAAAGGAAAGCATCGAGAAAACAAAAATGTGACCTATTGAATGGGAGAAGATAGTCACTGATGATACATTGATATCCAAAAATGTATAAAATTCATACAACTTAACACAAAAAAAGCAAACAATCCAATTTTTAAAAATGGGCAGAAGGCCTGAATAGACATTTCTCCAAAGGGGACATACAGTGGCCAATAGACATATGGAAACATGCTCAACATCACTGATCATCAGGGAAATACAAATTGAAATCACGGTGAGACACCACCCCACTCCTGTCAGAATGGCTATCCTCAGTAAATCAACAAACAAGTGTTGGTAAGGATGTGGAGAAAAGGGAACTGTTGTGCACTGTTGGTGGAATTGTGAATTAATGCAGCCACCTTGGAAAACAATATGGAGGTTCCTCAAAAAATTAAAAATAGAACTACCGTATGACCCAGCAGTTCCACTTCTGGGTATTTATCTAAAGAAATCTAAAACATTAATTTGAAACACATTTGCATTCCTATGTTCATTGCAGCATTATTTACAATAGCCAAGATATGGAAGCAACCTAGGTGTTCATTGATAGATGAACGGCTAAAGAAGTAATACATACATATACAATGGAATATTTCTCAGCCATAGAAAACAATGAAATCTTACCATTTGTGACAACATGGATGGATCTAGAAGGTATTAAGCTAAGTGAAATCAGACAGAAAAAGACAATATTCATATGATTTCTTATTTCTTTTTTTTTCTTTCTTTTTTTTGTTTTTTTGTCTTTTTTTTCTTTTTCATATGATTTCTTATATATGGAATTTCTTATATGTAGAATCTAAAAAACAAACAAACAAAACAAAAATAAACTCATAGATACAGAGAACAAATTGATGGTTGCCAGATGGGAGGGGGGCTGTGAGGATGGATGAAAAAAAAGGAAGGGATTAAGATGTACAAATTGCCAGATATAAAAACAGTCACAGGGATGTAAAGTACAACATAGGGAATATAGTCAATAATAGTGTAACAACTATGCATGGTGTCAGATGGGTCCTAGACTTATCAGGGTGATCATAAGTTACATAAATGTCGAATCAATATATTGTATACCAGAAACTACTATAATATTGTATGTCAACTGTAATAATTTTTTTAATGTTCTTATAAAAGAAGAGTTCATTAAGAAATTCAAAATGCCTTCCCACATATACCTTTGAAAACAATCCCTTTGTATATAAAACAATCCCAAATTAGCCTCGTCTGAGTGTGCCATCTGTTTCCTGTTGGGACTCTGATTGATCAAGAGCCCAGACCATAATATCCAAGTTTTAACTCCTCACCAGTAATTAGCACACAGGTCTCTATACTTCACTTAGCCAATGCTGGAATAAAACTTCAGAGAATTACCTTTAAATACTAAACTGTTATCTATACCTGGTATATTTAGCTCTTTTATCTTCTTTCATCCTCTTCTTTCCTTCCATAAAGTTATAGAGGCAGAAATGTTAAATGACTACAAAACACTTGAAAACACATTGTCAGCATGAAATAAACGCAATCATCCTTTAGTAAATTCTACCTTTTAATCACTTTCAGTTACTTTGTGATCTTAAATTAATACCTTAATACATGTAAATCATAATAAGAGTGGAAAATCTAAACAGTCAATGTACCGTGTAGTGATGAAAAGGGAATTGGTGTGATTTATTTAATTTGAAATATTAGGGAAAGTAACAATGGAAATGGTATGTTTCTGGGATAATGTTCCTGGACCTGGCCAGAGATGTCTGGTGATATCCAAAACTCTTTAAGGCCTTTGCACATACCATTCCCACTACGTGGAATACTCTTCCCTCCCTCCCCAACTTTTCATCTAGCTAATTCCTATTTATCCCTCAGCATTATGCTTTGATGTCACAACCTCAGATAAATCCCTGATCACAGTCTAAATTAACCTCCTCTCCCACCTCCCTTCAATTTTCTTTGATAGAACTCAGTTCTTTTCCTTTGTACTTATCACAATATAAAGTATGTATTTATTTGTGTGTTCATTGTCCAGTGTCCATGAGGAGAGGACAGGCTTGTTTGGTTTCCCTCACATATTTGCAGTTCCTAATAAACACAGTGCCTATCAACATTAGGGGCCTAATCCATAGTCATGAAATAAATGAATGTACAAAGTTCTTACAAATGAAGAATGATTGCATTTATGAATTGCAACCTCATTATACTACTGTTATTAAAGGTGAATTATTTGCCTGTGTTAAGTTTAAGAGGATGCCTCAATTAGGGATATTGGATATTATCCCCTAAATAAAATGAATGTATTTATATGTCTATGTAGATTTGCATTTTCTAAGTTTTATTTTATTCCAGGAAGCCAAAAGCCCAGCCAAAACCTTGCCATAAATAGTCTTTAAAAAAATAAGCCCTTTCTTAAAGTTATAAATGATTAGCTTTGTAATGAGATACACTAGGGGACGTCTGCTGTGTTTGCCTGTACAGCTTCCTTTCCCCCTTCCTTAGGTTATGGAACTAAGGACCACCGTGTGTGGCCTTTCAAGGGTTGTGTGCTGTACAGCTCCAGGAGGTCCCATTCACATAGACTATTACATGAATTAGAGTTCCAAATCTGTGCAACATGGAGACCCTGACATACAATACATAACACTTTTGGTAAACTCTCCTCATCCACCTTGATAGCCCACACTGTAGGTCTGCTCCCTTGCCACAGAAGTGGACATATGATCTAAGCCAATCAGTCAGAAAATTAACTCTAGAAATCACCATTATTGTACATCTAGACACATGACCTGAGGAAACCAACCAGTACCCTTTAAGAGTATTATGTGGATGATAGGAGAGAAAGAATCTCTCTCCTGAGATTTCTAATACTAAGAAACATGAAAGTCTAGAGCTGCTAAGGGTTCTTTTGCCACGTAACAATAAAACGTCTACCTGCAAATGAAATCAACATAGAGCAAGCAGACTGAAAGAAAGAGAAAAGGAAACTGATTTTTATTATTATTTTTATTAAAATATAGTTAACATATTATATTAGTTTCAGGTGTATACCATATTTATTCAACATTTGTATACCTAAGGAAGTGCTCACCATAAGTCCAGCAACCCGCTGACACCATACTATGCTATCACATTATTGACTACACATTACATCCCCATGATTTATTTGCTTTATACCTGGAAATTTGAACTTCTTATTCCCTTTCACCTTCCCCCCACTTTTTAATTTTTCAATTACAATTGACATTCAATATTATTTTATACTAATTTCAGATGTACAGCATAGTGGTTAGACATTTATATAATTTAAGAAGTGATCCCCCTGACTAGTCTAGTACCCACCTGGCTCTGTATATAGTTATTACCATATTATTGACTATATTCTCTATGCTTTATTTTACATCCCCATAACTCTTTTGTAACTACCAATTTATACTTCTTAATTCCTTCATCCTTTTCACCCTGTCCCCTAACCAGCCCCCCCAGCTATAACCCCAATAAATCTAGTACCCATCTGACACCATACATAGTTATTACAGTATTATTGACTATATTCCTTATGCTATACCCTACAACCCCATGACTACTGTGTAACAACCAAAATATACTTCTTAATCCCTTCCCCTTTTTTACCCATTCTCAACTCCCCTCCCATCTGACAACCATCAAAATATTCTCTGTATCTATGAGCTTCTTTCTGTTTTGTTTGTTTATTTTGTTCTTTAGATTCCACATACATATAAGTGAAATCACACTAAATCTGTCTTTCACTGCCCAATATCCTTCAATCAGCACAATACCCTTCAGGTCCATCCATGCTGCCACAGATGGCAAGAACCCATTCCCTTCCATGGCCAACCAATAATCCATTGTGTATATATACCACCTCCCCTTTATTCATTCATCTACCTCCCCTTTATTCATTCATCCAGGCTGCCTCCATTCATCTTGGCCATTGTAAACAATGCTGCCCCCTTGAAGTAGTGTTTTGGGCTTCTTCAGATAATTACCCAGAAGTGGGATTATTGGTCCCTCTCTGTCACTTGTTATAAATATAACCTTTGTTTTAAAGTCTATTTTGTCTGGTATAAGTATTGCTACCATAGCTTTTATTTTTCCTTTTCATGAAATATCTTTTTCCCATTCGTTTACTTTCAATCTTTGTGTGTTTTTTGATATAAGTCTCTTGTAGGCAGCATATATAAGGGTCTTGTTTTCTTATCCATTCAGCCACCATATCTTTTGTTTGGAGTATTTAATCCATTTACATTGAAAGGAGTAGTTGATAGAAATGCACTTATTACCATTTAAATATTCATTTTTTTCTTTTTTTCTTTTTTTTTGTTCTTTTTTTGGTTTTTGGTTTTTTGTCTTAAACAAGTCCCTTTAAGATTCCTTGTAATACTGGTTTTGTGGTGAGGAACTCCTTCAGCTTTTTCTTGTCTAGGAAGTTCTTTATCTGTCCTTCAATTCTAAATGATAGCTTTGCTGAATAGAGTAACCTTGGTTGTAGATCCTTCCTTTTCATCACTTTGCATATTTTGTGGCAATTCCTTCTGGCCTGCAAAGTGTCTGTTGACCTCCCTTTTAGGTAACTAACTATTTTTCTCTTGCTGCTTTTAAGGTTCTCTCTTTGTCTTTAACCTTTGTCATTTGAACTGTGATTTGTCTTGATGTTGGCCTGTTTGGGTTCATCTTGTTTGGGACTCTCTGTGCTCCCTGGGCTTGTATATCTATTTCCTTTACCAGATTAGGAAACTTTTCTGTCATTATTTTTTTCAAATAGTTTTTCAATTCCTTGCTTTCTCTCTTCTCTTTCTGGTACCCCTATAATGTGAATGTTGGTATGCTTGATGTTGTCCCAGAATCCCTTTAAACTCTTCTCCTTTTTTGGATTTTTTAATTTTTATTTATTTTTTGCTGTTCTGATTGGTGTTTTCTGCTACTTTATATTCTAAATTGCTGATTCAGTCCTCTGCTCCATGTAATCTACTGTTGATTCTCTCTAATGTATTCTTTTTTTAAGATTTTATTGAGGAATTGGGGAAGGGGAACACTGTGTTTTTCCAGGACCCATCAACTCCAAATCAAGTTGTTGTCCTTCAACCTTAGTTGTGATGGGCGCAAGCTCAGCTCCAAGTCCAGTCACCTCTTTCAGTCTAGTTGTGGTGGGGTGTAGTGCACCATCCCATGCGGGAGTCAAACCAGCAACCTTGTTGTTAGGAGCACGTGCTCTCACCAGCTGAGCCATCCGGCCGGCTTCTTCTGTATATTTGTAGTTGTAGGGCTTCGGTTCAGCTAGACGTCAGGCAATTCTCAATGCTAGTTGTTCTGTGGTTTAGTTATAATTA
This sequence comes from Aselliscus stoliczkanus, assembly GCA_033961575.1. Classification (NCBI taxonomy): domain Eukaryota; kingdom Metazoa; phylum Chordata; class Mammalia; order Chiroptera; family Hipposideridae; genus Aselliscus; species Aselliscus stoliczkanus. Next base: position 37,006,340 of record CM066731.1, read on the forward strand.
ATGTGGTCATGAGAGAAGGTAAGCACAGCATTTACCCACTCTGCCATCTTGATCAGAAATCAGGAAACAGATTCTTTTTTTTAAAAAACATTTTATTGGGGAATTGGGGGAGGAGAACAGCATTGGGGAACTGCGGAAGGGGAACAGACAAGTTGCTGTCCTTTTGTTCTTCAGCCTAGTTGTGGAGGACATTGCTTCACTGGCCCATGTTGGTATCGTCATTGCACTCTTCCCAGGTGAGGCAGATTGGTCGCTGGCCTCTGGATGTCCTCTCACGGTGGCCCTTGGCAGCTCACACCGGCTGCCCACCACTCACTGTAGCCTATGGCAGCCCACTGCAGCAGGGGCTGTAGCTATGCCATTGCTGGCTATTCATGGCAGCCCAGCTCCAGGTCGAGCTGTTGTTCACCATCTTAGCTGTAAAGGACCCAGCGTCACTGGCCCTCATATATGGGATCCAAACCAGGGCTCTGCTGCTCAGAGCCTGCATCCCAAGCCAGCTCTTAACTAACGCGCCACTCAGCCGGCCCCAGGAAACAGATTCTTGATTACAAGGATTGATATTCATGTTGATCCCTAGCTCTGCCTAAACCACTCTTTGGCTTTGGCTTATCTGTGCTAACAAATTCTCTCCCTTGCTTAGGAGAGTTTGAGTTAGATCTCTGTCACCTCAATCCCCAAAGTCCTGGCTAATACTGATGCATAAGTAAAACCATAAATCAGGAACTTAGAACTTGTTTTCTGCTTAACAGAAAACTGAATAGTTATGACAGTGATGATGCCATTTCTCTGCCCATAGCCCTCCAATGGTTTCTAATCTTACCCAGAAAAAAAAAAAAAAAAGCTGTCCACACATGGCAGTAGGTCCCTACATTGTCTGGCTTTATCTCCTCCCACTTTCCCCATTTGCTCACTATGTATGAGGAATCCTGACCTTGATGATCCATGCACTTGCCAAACATATTCCCCCCAGAGGGTATTTGCACTTGCTCTTCCCCCTGCCCAATATGTGCTTTTTCTGGTTATCTGCTTGACTTTGTTCTCTGTCCATATGTGAACTTCCCTCATCACTCCATTTAAAAATCTTACTTTTCTGCTCCATATTAGTTTTCTATAGCTGCCTTAACACAATATCACAGACTGGGTGGCTTACACAACAAATTTATTGTCTCACAGTTCTAGAGACTAGAAGAAGTCTCAGATCAAGGTATTGGTAGCATTGGTTTGTTCTAAAGGCAGTGAGGGAGATACGTTCCATTCCTCTCACCAGCTTCTGGTCGCTTCCCTGGCCATCCTTGTCATTCCTTGGCTTGTAGAAGCATCACCCAGATCTCTGCCTTCATCTTCACAAGGCATTTTCCTTATGTGCATGTCTGTCTCTGTGTCCAAATTTCCTCTTTTTATAAGAACACCAGACGTATTGGATTAGGGCCCACCCTAATGACCTCATCTTGACTTGACAATCTGGAAATATCCTAGTTCCAAATATGGTCATATTCACAGGTAATGGAACTTCCAACATTTTGAGGGGACACAATTCTCTGTAACACTCCTCTTAAGCTGCCTTATTTTTCTGACATATTATAAACTTATGTTTTCACTAATTTAATGTCTTTCTGTCCCCCAAGTAGGATGTAACTTCCAAGAACATGTGGATATAATGTTCAAATATGTGTTAAATGAGTGAATACTAAATGGGAAAATAGGCTATCCTATTTTAAAATACTAAAGTCTGACACTTCTTTTTGCATAGTCAACTATTTTTGAAGAAACTAAGGCTTCTCAGATATCTTTAATATGTATATACAGAGTCTAAAGACTCACTGGAGATCTATCCAAAATCTGTCATAAACTAACAAATACCAGTCCTTTGGAAGTGTAAGGGTAGATAGAAACAGTCTGAGGAAGAATGGACTTTGGGGGTGGTAGGCTGAGATGGGAACCTGTGAGAAGTGGTAAAAGTTAAGTGAGGTTAAGAGTGGTCAAGTTCTGGCAAAATCTACATGTAGTGATTCTTATTGTTGACTTCATGATAGAAGTATGCCAGTGGCCTTCAATGGAGTTATACTGTTTTCATCACCCATTAAAAAGTACTTTTATTGTGAAAACAAGTTTTGTCTGCTGAAAATATTAGAAGTTACCCTCTGGCATTTATTATGATATATTATATATGTATAATTTTATCAAGTTGTGTTATCATTATCTGTCTTTCATGTGATGCCCCCATTGGAATATGAGCTGAGGGACAGGGGTCTATGTCTTTGCTAGCCCACAGGCAATCAAAAGACAAATGGTAAATTAAAAGAAAATATTTGCAGCATGCACACATAAAAAAGAGTTAAGATCCCTTACTTTACCTAAGGTTTTTATAAACCAATAAGACAAATGGCCCAGTGGGTCAAAGGAGGTGCAGATGGCATATAAACATATGAAAAGTTGCTTAATCTTGCCAGCAGCCAGGGAAATGCAAATCCTTAATTTCAAATTATTAAAATAATAACAAAATTGAATTTTTGTCCATGTGCTTGGCAAAAGTTGAAAAGATTGATAACTCAGACTGATAAGAATGTGGATAATCAGACACTCTCATACTTTTGGATGTGGGTGAATATATTCAAATTCAAATTACACTGACCTTTTGACCTAAAAATCCCATATTTAGGAATCTATCCTACAAAAAAGGCAGCCCTCAAAATGATACATATCAGTAAGGCTCCAGAATTTCAATATAGGAAAGACACAGTGGTCATTTATTTTTAAACAAATCAAGAATATGGTATTTTACAGAGTGAGAAGAACCTAGATTTCTCCTGGGGAAAGGAAGAAGGTGAGCGTCAGGGAAATGGACAAGATTTGAGGGGTTTTGAGAGTGAAAGGAGAGGTTCACCTAGCAATGTGATGAAAGTGAGGCTAACACAGGGCACTGAAGGCCCTGGAGGATTTCTGATGTTCCCTTGTCATTTGCTACCCATCCCCAGCAGCATGGTTGACTGAGCTTCTGGCCTAAGCTCCTTCAGGACCTCCTAAGGTCCTGCTTTTTCTGGGGCAGCATCCAGCAATGACAGGCAGGCAGTGGCCAGGCCTTAAACATTTCCACTGGAACGAGGACTCCTTTACCATACAAGCTGTGCTCTGAGTGCCCCTGGTTGTGGCAAAGCCTTTGTCAAGTCGGCCTGGGTCAGATGGCTCCCCCTGCCCCACGGGGCTTCCCTCCCCTTGGTCTTCACAGCTTTTACTCTTTTCCCCTCCCTTCACTGCCTCAGCCTAACTGGCACAACCAAAGACCCCTCATTTGCAACTACCAAAGTTTCACATTAGTTGGATTCAGAAAGGAACTATTTCTCATTTTAATTTCAAATTCCCGAATTAAAACCAAATAATTGCCAGTTTGTTCTCTGCCACACAATCACTGTTGAACTTTATATGATGATTGGCTTTGTTTGAAGGAACAGTCACAAATTCCCTCCAGAATATATATATATACATTTTGTTTTCTGTTGTTAAAGAGAAATGAAAAAAACTCTGGGGGTGGAGGGAACCTGCAAATATTGCTATAAAACTTTCAAACTTTTATGAGCAATAGTCTTAATTTTAGAATAAGAAAGGTTCTTAGAATAAGAAAGCCCCTCACTTTGCATCAGAGCATTTGTCCATAGAGCCCTTGAAAATTGTCATCTAGATCTCCAGTTACAAAAACAAACAACAAAAAAGAACTTTACAACTGTCTTAGTAAATATAGGTAATGTTCTAAATAATTATAACTTGTGTTTACATTAGTCAGAATTACGATTATACCAGGTGTTAATACCCACCTAGATAAATTAGTATTTAAATCATTAGGGTAAAAGATAAAATTCAATCTTTAGGATGTAATATTTTTTTCAATTAGATATATTTTTATTTTCATTGTTTTCAACTTACCAACTATATTTTTTAAAAGAACAATTCAGTTTTGTTTTTCAGAAAAGCAGACACATAAGTCCACGTGGGCTTTCCTGTCTATATGCTGGGGAATTTACAAGGATATTAATTCAGTGCAGTATGGTTTGTTTTTGTTTTTGTTTTGTTTTTTCAGGGGGATGCCATTCTCTGTTTTGTTAAGAAAAAATAACTTTAAAAATGTGTAACTTTTTTAAAAAAATTAACAAATAATTATTATTTGTTTAATATCTTAAAATATATTAAGGGGAACGTTGACATTCAGGATGGCTTTTCTGTGTTTAACAGGGAATATATTTGTCAATTCCCTTTATTCTTTAAACACGCCTTTCTCTGCCCTCTTTTTCTATCTCTGCTGAAATTACATCTCCACTTGGCTCTTTCTCCTTTGCAGAAGGGAGAGGCTCAACTTCGGGCTGCCTAACCTTCACTAATCCCCTTTCTGCCTGGGCTGGCCCGGAGCAGATGAGTTTACTATGAGATTCTCAGCCTCTTAGGAAGACCCGGGTCCCTAGACCTTTCTCTCAAGTTGCTGCCTTGATGATCTCTGCTGCACCATCCACCCTGCCTCTCCCATGACCCACTGACCCAGTAGTTCCCAGAGCAAGATGGCTGATGATCTAAGTCCAACTATATCTGGTGTCTATCGACACCATGAAACAGCCAACTCGTCTACACAAAAGGGTGGTTTCAGCTACAAATTACACACTAATGGCTGAGTATCTTTTCTATGCTACTAAAATTGACACAGGGCGTTTCTAAATCAAAGGCAACTATTTGGTGAATGACATTTACTTATATATATGTACATGCATATATGTTATGTGTTGACTAACACTGACGGTAGTTCACAAGCATGGAGTTCAGGACATGTCCACATCTATAAATATATATGTATAAATAGTATATCCCATGACATAAATGGAAAATTGTTTTCCTGTTTAAATCTTGAACAGTTTAAATGGGAGTTACTCAAAAATATTAATTAGCATTTTCAGCACTAGCTCAGGATAAATTGAGTTCCTTCGTAAGGAACTTGTGATCTAAACAAGACAGATCAAACCAACAACCCCTGTAAAAATTAGCTTAGACAAACTGAGACTTTAGCATGTGGGGTAGATGCTGACCGTAGAATCTGCCCTTTGTTGCACTTACCCAAGCAAGGATTATTCAAAGTTTTTCCGTACACAACTGGAATGGATAAGACTTGATGATGATTATCTTTAATTTATGATGTATCACTCAATTATTAACTAAATATTCTCAACCTATGGTGAGGGAGAGGAAGAGGGTGAGAGAGCACAGAGTCAGAGCACCATCTGACCTAGGTCCCATATTTATGAAGGGTCTTGAATTTAGGCTTTTGACATTACCTCCAAAGGACGTTACACAAAGATATTGTGATGGAATTGAAAGAAAACACCCCCATCCAAATTTAAAATTGAACCTCATGACTTAACTACATCACTTTTAGCATACTCTAGACTTTTAAAATTAAATCTTTTAATTATCTTCTGACTAGCACAACTCTTCTGTAATTTTCTTGTGTTAAAGGCATCAATTGTTGAAATGTATACTTTCAAAACACCGCTATTTTTTAAACCTCATTTTAGGATTAAAAGAATGTTTAATATATTGGAAATGTCAAAAATAATGGAGGCAGCCTGGATCTCCCTCGGCCTTTGAGAAGCCCTGAAATTATTTGGTTAAAATGCAAATAGTTCCACGAGGTAGCAGGAATATTTTCATATAAGGAACTATAGACTAAGAAGAGAATAAGAAAATTGTAGGAAAGAAAGAGTTGTATGTTTCAAATGAAAACTCTATGCATTCCTTTTTTTCCTCCTCTATACTAGATTTTATCAACTTCAAGGAGTCTCACTATTCCAGAAAGTTAATGCATATTTAAAATATATTATATTTGTACCTTTAAAGCATGCTTTTTCAGTCTGAAGTCACCAACCTGCCTTGGTAATCTGATAGATGTAGCACTTGTATGAAATTGTGAATGTTCAACCAAAGTAAACTGCATGATGAACAAGCGTTCTTGGACACCCAAGGCCTGGAGTGCTAAAACAAAACCGATAGAGATCCTTTGAAAGACAAGTCTTACAGAGATGTTTTAAAGGAGAAAGGGGTGACAAAACAATAGGAAAGTCAGCTCTCATGAATTAGAAGGGAAGGTTAATTCTGGGTAGCAGGTCAGCAGAAGTTATTATCTGAATTATAAATATCTTGAAAGGGAACTTCTTCCTCTTGTCTGCCTAGTTCCCACAACTGCATTGTCTCCTGGCGAAGCATTCATAGCTATTCCAGCAAATCCAATACAGAATGTTGGAGACAACTCTTTGGTTTCCCTTACCAGACTGAAATATGAAGCCAGCTATGCAGTTGGGGTGGGAAAATTATATCTTTCGAGACCAACAAGAATTGGTCTAAGGGCATTTAGAGATGAATAGGGGAGAGAAAGCTACAAAGGGCACCAAAGGGGAAAAGAGGGTTTGAGTCTGAATTCCATCTCTGCTACAGGAATAATATATATCTAATGGTCTTAACTCAAGTGCTTAAAATAAAAACACAATAAAGGAGGAAAGCTCATATCATAAGCCTCACCCTGAGGAGCCCAGAGATCTAAAAACTAAAATATAATCTATTGAGTAATGATGCTACAAGTTGTAACTTTCTAGGATTCCACAAAGGCAAATGGAAGGAATATTTAAAAATCAGCAGTGGTATTTCAGGAAGGAGTATCACAGACACAGGAAGCTAATGGTTTATTTCAATAATAACAAGAAATATACTTCAAAGGAAAACCCCGTGAATAGTCCCTGATGTCTTTTGGTCTCTGTGTCACATCTCAAATTGTCTAGCTTGGCGAGGACCTTTCTCAGGGTGGGTATATGCTCTGCATATATAATCTCAAGTATTCCTCATAGCAGTACTAGTGGTTGGGGATTTTCACTCCAATTTTGTACATAAGGCAACTGACTTCAAAGAGAAATATCAAGTCATTTGCCCACGATTGGATGGGAAATTTGGGCTTTAGATTAACCTTACCCTAAAAATGATGCTATTTCTACAGTATCATTCTGTATTATTATTACTGTTAACTGTTGCTTGCCAGTTAACCTGATTTTCCCCCTTTTTTAAGGAGAATTACCCAGGCTTGAACCTTGGAATATCTTTGACCCTTCCAATCAATCATTCCACCAATATTTATTGAGCACCTAGAAAGAGCTAGGCATTAGGGTTAAAGAATAAATAAAATACAATGCCTGTTCTCATCATACAGTTTATACATGGAATCAATAATTAAACCTTATAGAGTTCATTTATCATGCATCTATGCCCATCTTTCTGTTCTGAGTGTCTCCCCCTGACTCTGGCCCTCACTGCCTGCTGGTCTTATAATAGTCTTATAACTGGTCTCCATCTGTTATTAGCCAGAGTCACAGGAGAACAACTCACAGTACTGTGGGCAGGGTGAAGAATTTTAAAAAGTAATGAGACATCTAGAAGCTGACAACAGTGGGAAGCTCCCACCTCGCCTAGGGCCAGTGTCCCAGAGCTGCTTCCCTTTAGAAGATATACTCATCGAGGGAAGCAGCTAGGAAACCTCTCTCCTGCCCTCTAATTTACTGGTGCCACCCTCTGCTCAACTCAAAAGCCAGCCGGAGGAGGTTTGCAATCTGCAGGGGTAAGCTACCCCATGCTGGGAAGTGGGGAATAGATCAGGTATAGACAAATGGATAATAACCAGCTGTCTATCCATTCACTCAACAAATACGTACTGAATGTGTACTCCACGACAGGCATGGTGGCTATAATAGCAGAATGGATTTTTTTTTTCATGGAGCTTACAGTTTGGGGGAGGCTGCTGAGAAAAATTAAACAAACCACTAATGAGCCTAATTCAAATGTAAATAAGAGCTGGGAAGAAAAGGAACCCACTTCCATAAGAAAGTATAATGAAGGAAACTGAATCAACTTGGAGAGCCAGAGAAGGCTTCCCAAAGAAAGGGACAGGAGCTGAGAGTGAAGAAAGAGATTAAGAGAGGAGAGGAAGAACTGGAGAGAGCAATTAAGCAGAGGGCACCATAGGGCACAGTGCCTGCCCGTAATAGGAGTGGGCAAGGCTCATCCTAGGAAAAAGAGAAGTGCAATGTAGAGAACAGGGAGTGCTGGAAGGACAACTGGCCTTAGTGAAGCTAAGGTGGGGGCCAGGGCAGACCACGGAAGGCTTTGTGGGCCAGGTTAAGGATTTTGGTTTATATCCTAACAGCAAGTGGGAAACCAACAGAGTTTTAATTCAGGGAGAGAATGAGGACAGTCTGACAGTCAGATGTCAGACTGTTTTGGGGAGATCACTCTGACTACACTATAAGGACAGAATTGAAGGGGTGGGTAGAGACCAACTCTAGGCTACTGTGGAAGCCCAGGTGAGAAAGAATAAGATCATGACTTATGATGGTCACAATGGAGATAGAAGGCAGTAAAGATGTTAAGACAGATTTAGGAACCATAACAAGACTTAGCAGTGCATTGGACATGGGAGTGGAGTGAAGTGCCAGGATGACTCCTAGGGTTCTGGCTTGAAGAAATGGTTAAGGTTTCACTGAGCTAGTAAAACATGGTAGGCCAGCTTTGAGGATTGTTGTGGGTTGAACTGTGTCCCCTAAAAAAAGATATATTAAAGTCCTAACCCCCATTAACACAGAATGTGAACTTATTTGGAAATAGCGTCTTTACAGAAGTAACCAAGTTAAAATGAGGTCATTAGGATGGACCCTAATTCAAAATGACTGATGTCCTTTTAAAAAGGGGAAATTAGGACACAGAGACATGCACAGACGGAGGACCATGTGGAGACACAGGGAGAACACAATCTACAAGTCAAGGAAAGCCTGAGGCTACCAGAAGCTAAGAGAGAAGCATGAACAGATTCTTACTCATCACACTCATTTTGCACTTCTAGACTCCAAAGCTGTGAGACAATAAATGTCTTGTGCCACCTAGTTTGTGGTACTTTGTTATAGCAGCCCTAGCAAACAAACGAGGGATGAAAATCAGAAATTGGACTCTGGACAAACTGAGTTTAAGGTTCTGTTTGAGAAACAGCATAGCAAAGTAGTTATAAGCTTAGACTGGAGTTATCTGCCTGGGTGTGAATCCAGGCTCTGCTATTTACCAGCTGTGGGAGCATGCACAAGTTAATATAAATCTTTTAGCTTCAGTCCCCTCATTTGTAACTAGGAACAATATTACCTTTCTCAAGAGATATTACAGGGGGCAAATGAACTGACTGTAAAGCACTTAAAACAGTACCTGGCACAAAGTAAGCACTATAGAAGAGTTTATTTAAACATAGTCAAATACATAAAGTATCCAAGTATTGAACAGAGTTGGTTATAGGAGTCTGGAATTCAGAAGAGAGTATGAATTTTAAAATTGAGAATCACTGGCATGTAACTGATACTATAGGAAAGAAAACAATGGCCTAGAGAGAGAGGTGAATGAGAAGAAGAGGGCTCCTGGCCCAGTCTTGACATCTACATTTAATGGCTAGGCAGAGGAGGTTTAATCATCAAAGGAGACAGAAAAATGTCTAGAGAAAAGCTACAATGCGATACCATCTCACACCTACCAGGAAAACTGTTAGGCACTGACTTGTGTTCCCCCAGCAAATTCATATGTTGAAGCCCTAACTCCAATGTGACTATATTTGGAGATAGGGACTTTAAGGAGGTAATTAAAATTAAATGAATAAGGGTGGGCCCTAATCAAATAACACTGATGTTCTTATAAGAGGAAGAGACACCAGAGATCTCTCTACCCGCACACACAGAGAAAAGGCCATGTGAGGACATGGCAAGTAGGTGCTGTCTGCAAGCCAGGAAGAGAGACCTAGTCAGAAACCAACCCAGCTGGCATCTCAGTCTTGGACTTCTAGCCTCCAGAACTGTGAGAAAATAAATTTGTTGTTTAAGCCACCCATTCTGTGTCATTCTGTTATGGCAGCCCGAGCAAACTAATATAATGGTTATCATTTAAAAATGGAAAATAATAACTGGTGGTGAGGATGTGGAAAAATTGGAACTCAGCCCTAAGGCAAGAGGAGGAGAAGGAAAGATGAGAGCAATGGGAAATTGAGGGTATTCAGTTGTTCCTATGAAGAAGAAGGTAAGATCCACCAGTTGGGTATAGGCGATGGCACTTGGCAGTGGTGTGAGAAGGGAAGATAGCGGTTTAAAAGAGCGAAAATGGTTTGAAATCATCATGTGGGAAAACGAACAGAGAAACAGAGGCGCACTGTCAGGCCTCCTGAGGGCTTGTTGACAGCCATTTAGAATTTATCTTGTACCATTTTGCATGGAGCATAATTCTCTCCAACACTGCTCAGCTACTTTAGTAAGATATGGAGAAAACCCAAAAAGAGTGCCTCATCGTGGGTTAGAGTTTTCCCACATGGTACAAAATTGAAGGCAAGGAGCATTTAATGCTCAAGAGGCAGAGACCACGGGGAGATTCAAGGGGCCTGGGTTCTAGAGGTGGGGGAGCAGTGGCAGGCAGGGTCAGAGGTTAGGAAGTACAGAGCATTGGTGTGCACCATACACACTTGTAAAGGGAGCTTTTTAAAAGTACGATTCCTAGGACCGGCCAAGTGGTGCGGTGGTTAAGAGCTGGCTTGGGATGCCAGCGGCCCCGGTTCAGATCCCACATAGGAGGGCCAGAGACACTGCCCTCTAAAAAAATAAATAAATACATACATACATACATACATACATACATACAAACAAGTACGATTCCAATCACATCTCTCCCTTTGAAACCGCCAGTTTAAGTATAGTCTGAGCTTGCATTAAAAGCCTGTCCCACTAGGGCCCAGAAACACTTCTCAGATATATCTCCAAAACCTTCTGTCACGTCTTCTGCTCCTTCTGTTCTTCTTGGTATACCTACCCAGTACTAAACCAAATTGGACCATAACTATTTCCATTGCTTTCCCACATCTATGACATTACTTATGTATTTTCTTCCCTAAGGAATGCTCTTTCCATGATATAAACCACTCCTTTACCACTGTTCTTTTTTTTTTTTTAAGATTTTATTGGGGAATTGGAGAGGAGAATGGCGTTGGGTAATCGGGGAAGGGGAACAGACAAGTTGCTGTCCTTTTGTTCTTCAGTCTAGTTGTGGAGGACGTTACTTCACTGGCCCATGTTGGTATCATCATTGCGCTCTTCCCTAGTGAGGCAGATCAGTCACTGACCACTGGATGGTCGCTCACCACGGCTCTTGGCAGCTCACACCTGCTGCCGGCCACTCACAATGGCTGCCGGCCACTCATGGTAGCTTATGGCAGCCCACTGCAGATCCACTGCAGCTTACTCTGATGACTTATGGCAGCCGAGCTCCAGGTGGAGCTGTTCACCGTCTTAGCTGTAGAAGGTAGTGTCACTGGCCCTCATGTGGGATCCGAACCAGGGCGCTGCTGCCCAGAGCTGGCATCCCAAGCCAGCTCTTAACCAACATGCCACTCGGCCACCCACCACTGTTCTTATGGTACTTAATGCATGTGTCTATCACAGTCCTTGTCATATTTTGTTGTAATTTTTTGTTTATATTGTAGAGGATATCTGTTGTGCTCATCTACCCAACATCCCTTCCTCTACGGCCCCTCCCTTCCTGTGGTAACAGGTCCCCCTGCAGTTAGAGAATGGTTCCTCCTTCACTCATTGTAGAGCTGCTGTGGTTCCTGACTGTGGCTCCAGGACTGGCCGGCTATAATTATGGGCACAGGTCCCAAACCAGGCCAATTAGCGTCACTTCTTAGGATCCTATACCTGGAACATGAAAAGATCTCTCCCTTTTCAGGTCTACTAACTGCAATGATGTAAGCCAGAAGTTGTCAGTGGCCAATTTCCATACCATGATATTTTTTTTTTTTTACTTGTTTAATTTTTTTTTTTTTTTGAGGGCAGTGTCACTGGCCCTCATATGTAGGACCCGAACCAGGACCGCCGGCTTCCCCAAGCCAGCGCTTAACCACTGCGTCACTCGGCCGGCCCCATACCATGACTTTTAACCACTACCGCATAGAGGAAGCCCCATTGTAATGGGGAAAAAAGAGGAGACTGAAGCAGGGATCACATTATTTGACCTCGAGATCTACTTATGCCTGAAGCTGTCTCCCCTCCTGCACCTCACATTTATACCATTCAATTGCCTCTATTGCTAAAGCCAGCATGAGCTGGTTTTGTTTACTTGTCCCTGAAAGGGTCTTGATGAATACACATGTTGTCTCCTCTGCTAGACTCTTAAGTCCTCGACTAGATTCAGAGACTCTGTAGTCCAGCACCTAGAATAATGGGTGCTCAATAATGTGAAATAAGTGTTGAAATCCTAACAATCATACCAGGTCCAATTCAAATTTCATTTACTTCTATAAAAATTTTACTGAACGAAGGTGAAGGGATTAAGAAATATAAATTGATAGCTACAAAATAGTCATGGGGATGTAAAGTGAAGAATAGGGAGTATAGTCATTAATATGGTCATAACTATGCATAGTGCCAGGTGGGTACAAGGCTAGTCAGGGAGATCACTTCTTAAATTATATAAATGTCTAACCACTATGCTGTAAGCCTGAAATTAATATAAAATATTATTGAATGTCAACTGTAATTGAAATTAAAAAGTGGGGGGAGGTGAAGGGAAATAAGAGGTTCAAATTTCCAAGTATAAAACAAGTCATGGGGATGTAATGTACAGCAAGGGAATCAATAATATTGTGATAGCCTGGTACGGTGTCAGATGGTTGCTGGACTTACCATGGTAATCATTTCTTTAGGTATATAAATGTTGAATAACTATGGTATACACCTGAAACTAATGTAATATTGTATGTTAGCTATATTTTAATAAATATATTTTTAAAAATTGTACTGAACCCCCAAACCAGTTAGGATCATTCTCAGAACCCTAAAGCAATTGTGACTCCTGGTGGTACTTTATAGATTCTGCTTCTCATTTTAATTGTTTGCGTCTTTGGCCATCTCTCCCTACCAGATAATAAGTTGGATGCAGGGCTTAAATCTGTGTAATAGGCTCTTACTAAAAGTCACCTAGTCTAAATTGTACTCCTATGTGCCAGTTGTCCAGAGGAAAAAAAAGATGAGATGGGTGAGACTCAGTTTCTGCTTTTAAGGTGTTTGTAGCACATGTTCAACAAATAATGTTTTGAATTACCTTGGCCTGAATAAAAAATGAATAGAGAAGAAAGAAAGTAGCACATATCCCTTCAGGGAAAACAAAGCTCTAGACTGAGAGCAAAAGATACTTTTATCAGGAAGTGTCAAAAGAATGCGGAACATGCTCAGAAACATTTTATAAATAGATCAGGAACCAAATATGCTGAAAATATAAAACCCTCATAAATAAAGTCAAATGCAACATTTCCCTGAACATAATTTAGCAACTGTAAGAGTCACTAAATCCTCTTTTCATTGTCCCCAATTTTTTTCCCCAACTAAATAAGGGTAGGCTAAACTGATCCTCTGTGTGTGTCTAACTTTGGGTAAACACAATGACTATAAAATTCCAAGGTTCTCCAGAGAACACGCAATGAAGCTTGCATTGTTCCAAGTATTCCCACTGTGTTAAATATGGTGGGAGAATTTTGTTCATCTCTGAGGCCGCTATAGCTACCCACACAGAAACTTCCCATCTGCAGAAGCTCTGGGGATATTTGTTGAATGAATGGTGAACTTCGCAAACCAATTCTTCTCCCCGAAGGTGTGATTATATCAAACTTCCTCATATTGTTTCCTTTTCAGCCTTCTTCATAGGTTTAGGAGTCCAGCCTGGACAGCCAAACTGATGCAAAAGTTTATGCAAGAATCCAGGAATATTAGTCTAATCTCTGCCAGCCTTGGGGGAATCAGGCAAAAGACATTTGGACAAATATGCCCAAATTGATTATGTCATCTCAGCAGTAAAAGCATTATTCAGTGTCTTCAGTCACCTGAAAGCTTTCCTGTTGCAGTTAAGATATGGTTAGACCAGTTGACTGGCTACCCAGTAGAATGTCATCACAAAGCTGCATTGCCAAGGTGAGGCAGCAAAAGGCTTAGAAGCTCAACTTTTCTGGATCAAAAACTTGATTAGACCTACTCTTTCAAGACAGGTGTATTAGTCAGCGTTCTCCAGAGGAATACAACCAATATGATATATAGAGACATATAATAGGAGATTTATTATAAGAATTGGCTTATGTGGCTATGGAGGCCAAGAAGTCCCACAGTCTGCAAGCTGGAGAACCAGAAAAGCTGTGGGTGTAATTCTGTCTGAATCCAAATGCCTGCGGATAGGGGAGTGATGGTGTAAGTTCCTATCTGAGTCAGAAAGCACAAGCGCCTGTATCTTCAGTATTCAAGGACAGGAAAGGATGAATGTCTAAGCTCAAGCCCAGAGGGCAAATTCTCCCTTCCTTGGCCTTCTTATTCTATTCAGGCCCTCAGTGGATTGGATGGTACCCACCACATCTGTGAGGGTGCTCATCTTTACTCAATGTACTGATTCAAATGCTAATCTCTTCCAGAGACACCCTCTCACACACACAGAAATAATGTTTTACCAAGTATCTGGGCATCCCTTCACCCAGTCAAGATGATATATAAAGTTAACCATGATAGTAGGGGTGATCAAACTCTGGGAAACTGAGTTGCACTCCCTGCAAAACACTTCCCAAAGGGTCACAGAGTCAAGCAATATGCAATTCAGTCCTTTCAATGAAATAAATACAGAAACTTTATGCACAAAAAGGTAAGGAGATTTTTAAAATTTGTTTTGCTTATATGATGAGAGGATTCATATATTACACTCTTACATAGTTTTAATTTTTTATAATAGGTATGTTTTATATTAAAATATGCATTTAAAATTATTGCATCAAATAATTCATCTGTGAGGCTAATTTTTGGTTCTATGAGAGTAGGGACCACGTTTTATTTTGCTTTGTCACTATACATATGTAGCACAATGTCTAACCCATTGTAGGTGTTGAATAAACATCCAAATGAGCTTATTTTGTCAGTCTATTCTAATTTAAAAAGTGGACACAGTCATGTAAATCAGGGAAAGGCTGACTAGTTCATAGAATATCAGAGTCTTCAGACACTATATAGTCCATAATTTCCCAACTTGCTGATAGTACCTATTAGTGTTTTGTGAAATCAGTGTAGTGAGTCATGACTGGCCTTTTAAAAAGTAGAATTTAGGGGGGGAAAACAGTATATTTAATAAGGGTACTGTCTCATGAAATTTTGTTTCCATTTTGCATACACTGTGTGGTGATGTCAAATGTATTTCTTATAATAAGAAAAGTTTGAGAATTGTCTAACACACACACAAACACACACACTCACTCCGCTCTCCAGCTGTGTAACAAACACTTTCAGTTTCTCAGAACGTTAAGCCATTTTCTACTCTAGAGGCTTTGGCACTTGCTGTTCCCTTTACGTGGAATGCTGAAATATATTTACCTTCCTTGTCTACCAGGGTCCCCTGGCTTACTCTTCCAGATGCTGCTCAAACACCTTGCCTGTAAACCCTCTGTGACCCTTCTGAGCAAAGCCAGACTCCCTCCTGCACTCTTCCATCTTCCTTTCCACCTGCTTCATCACAGTGCTGTGCACTGGGCAGTGGTCAGTTCCACAGGTGGCTGCCCCTTCTACTACTCCTGAGAGCAGGGACTTCGTGGTCCTCACCTTAGTATTGCCAGGCCCCACGTAGCACTCAGTGCACAACTGTTAAATAGTTACAGGGAAAAGCCTTTATATGAAGAAGACACCTCTTTATGTAATGAAATAGAATAGCATACACATTTAAGCATCCAAATTTTTAACAGTAAGTGAAAAAAAGCAAGGTGCAGTACAGTATGCATACTATACTGTGTGTGTGTGTGTGTGTGTGTGTGTGTGTGTGTGTGTGTGTGTGTGTACTTTATCATAGGGAATAGATTTGGAAGAATTCAAAGGGAACTGGTAACAACAGTTGCCACCTGGAACAGGCATAGAAGGGAGACTAATATTTTACTATATGCCTCTTGATTTTTGTGCTATGTGCATGGGTTATCTATCACTAAAATTAAATAGTAAGTATTCCTCCAAAGTATTTTTATAAGCAATGGATATAAGAAGGATTTATGGCTTCTAAATATCCCATAATGTGGAAAAGTATAATTGTATCTTATTGACTGAGTTTTTTAAAAGTGCCTCTGTTGTCTGTGAAGCATAAAGGTAAACATAGACTTTTTCTAATTTACAGCAAAAAGAAGAAGTGGCATCTGCCTCTAACCAGGGGAGCAGCCTGGCGATTAAGAAGGAGATGGCAGTGGACAGAACTGCAGTTTCTAAGAAATAAGCAAACCTCCAGTCTTTATGCAAAACTGCGTATCATTAGGAAGACCTGACTAATGAACACTCTGCAGTTATCAAAGAAGGCAATTGTAATGGGATATTGTAAGTTAATTTTGTAACCATTTAGAGAACAAGATTCTTCTTCCACCAGTCCCCTGGCTGGACTTTCCAAATTCTTCATTTCATTAAAATATCCTTTTATATAACCCTAATTGTCAGAATTAAAAGAGCTGCTGTTACAGACCTGGGCTTCTATGGCAATGGTAAAATAAATGCCAAAGTGTCTGAAGCATTAAGAAAAATAATATATACTAATAATAGGTAGCCCTGTGAACCCTTTAATAAAACAATTCATTGGGAGTCAGCTACTCTACATGTTGTAACAAGAATAGCTGAGGAGCTCTGCAAACTTTTAAAAACCCAAGTGTCTTTTGTTAAAATCACTGAAATGATTCTGAGTCAAAAAAATATTCATGGCTAAAATATTCATTTAGGATTATCATCGAGATGTTCTAAAGGTATTTGTTAATGGAAGAAAAGACCATTTTTTTCTTTTACATTATATGCTCAAAGTCTCTCTCCCTCCCTCCCTCTCTTCCTCACTGGAATCCTGGCAGGGGTGATCTTGGCCCCAGGCCAGGGCCTGCCCTGCGGCTGCCTATGAAAGCAGGAGGGAACTTGTTGCTTTCTCCTGCATCCACTATGTTCCTTTCCTCAGAATGGAAGATGAACTCCAAACAGGGAGCACTGAGATGGGCCCTTTCTGATTCATGTTTTCTGACATAAGGTCTTGACTTATTGTAAAGAAAGCAAGTGACATATCCTTTGTATTTCTTTGCTAGGGCTTCCATAACAAAGTACCATAGACTGGATGGCTTAAACAACAGAAACTTATTTTCTCACAATTCTGGAGGCTAGAAGTCCAAGATGAAAGTATTAGCAGGGTTGGTTTCTTCTTAAACTTCTCTTTGGCTTATGGATGGCCACTGTGGGGGAGGAAGAAACTTTTCCTTTACCCTCAGTGTTCGTTCAGATGGTCTAATAATCAAATAGACATGAGACAGATTAGCAAGAGAGAATAACTAAATTTAATTATATATACATGAGAGAGTCAGAGACCCACACAAGTTCAGAGACAGAAAGGGAAAATGGGCATATAAGACATCCTGAGCTAGGGATGAGGTCATGCACCCTGGAGCTTCAGAAGGTCATTGCAGGGAGAACAACATGTTCAGTAATTAGTAGTTTGCCCAGTCATTCAGGTGGGTCAAAAACGGTTATCTGTGATAATCTCTTATTAAGGACAAGGGCCCTAATTCAAGTTCTAGGCAGTTAAGGGAGGGGCAGAGTCTACAGTTAAAGTTAACTTTAACTCATAACAATCCACATACCACAGAGACTTATTCTGAACCCCACACTGTCTCTCCTCCCTGTGTCTTCACAGTGTCTTCCCCCTGTGTATGTCTGTGTCCTAATTCCCTCTTCTTATAAGGACACAAGTCATGTTGGATTAGGACCCACCCTAATGACATCATTTTAACTTAATCACCTCTTTAAAGACCTTATCTCCAAACACAGTTACATTCTGAGGTACTAGGGGTTAGGACTTCAACATATGAATTGGGGTGTAACAAGGCACAATTCAGCTCATGACAGAAAGTATGCTCCTTCATAATATGACTTGGCTGTCCTTCCCATTGAGATGAGCACCACCCAATATATAACTGGTGTCCTTATAAGAAGTGGGGATTAGGACACAAATACACACAGAGGGAAAACACCATATTCCACTGAAGATGGCCTTGGAAGAAACCAACCCTGCCAACACCTTCATCTTCTTCTTATAACCACCAGAATTGTGAGGGGGGAAAAATTCTGTTGTTTAAGCCACTCAGTCTGTGGGATTTTGTTATGGCTGCCCAAACAGACTAAATACACTTAAAAAGATGGGAGGCATTGTTGCAGCTACCTTCTCCAACAATTTGCCACAACCCCCAGGCCTTAAGCTCCTTGTGGTTTGGGGTTCTGTTGTTTTTATGCATAATCAGCATTCAGTGAATATTGTCTGTTATTAGGCCTGTTTTTTCAAGGCAAGTGAAGAAAGAGAAGCCAGAGAAGATGGTGAAAGATAAGAGACATTTGAGTGAGCCAGACAAATGTCTGTCACAGAAGCCAAAGGGAGAGAGAATTTGGGGAAGAGACCTTTTGGGAATCTCAAATCTTGAGGAGGATGGGAACTGAGAAATGGCTATTGGATTTGACAACGGTAATTGACACATCAAATAGTTCCCAATGTGGGAGGGGCTGGAACTGGTTGCAGGGAAGAAAAGAGTGTTGGTCAAGATCTTTACATTCTAACCATGTATTTCTAGTTTGAAATATTTTACCATAAGATTATTACACAAGTAAAAACATTTTTTAGCATATAGTAATTTTTAAAGAAAGGAAGTCAAAATCTTCTCTGGGCCTTCCACCCCTACCTTTCAGAAGTATCCACTTCTAGGAGTTTAGTGCACATTCTTAGACATTGCTGGGGAGTGCAAAATGACCCAACCCCATTAGAGGGCAATTTGGCAAAAACCCATCAAAATTGCAAATGTAGTAAATTATACTTCAAAAAAGTTATTTTTCAAATATTTCAAATACATAAACCCTTTAGATATACTCACACACATGCACAGTGACACTATCTATATACAAGGAGATTTGCTACAGCTTTATTTGTTATACGAAAAGTCTGGAAATAATCCAAATGTCTTCCAATTAGGAGTGGTTAAATAAACTGTGCTACAGCCACACAATGGAATCTTGTGTTGCTGTTTAAAAAAAAATAAAAAAAGAATAAGGAAGCTCTTCTTGTACTGATATAGAAAGATTTCCAAAATAGATTCAGTGAATAAAATAAAGTACAGAACAGCTGTATGCTCCTTTTATGTAAACAAGGAGGCAAAAGAATATACATATAAGTATAATGTATATATATTTTTAATTTGCTTATATTTGCATAAAGAAACTGGAGGGATAAGAAGCAAATAGAACTAGTTATCTGGAGAGAAGGGTGTAGATAGGGACAGAGGTGAAATTATTGTAGATTATTTCTTTCATTCATATACTCAGTGTCATTAGATCCTTAAGCAAATCTGAGGCAAATATTCCCATTTTACAGATGAAGATTAGAAAGAATAAGTCACTGACTTGCCTATTTACCAACTTTCACAGCTGGTAAATACAGATAAATAGCTTGATTCCAGCCTAGCTCTGCCTAACTCTGAAGTCCATGCTGTAACGTTATTCAGACTGTCCCATGAATAAATACAGGCCCCTGGTCTTCAGACTTATTATCTAAAATAAATAACATCAAAGGCAAAATAATCAAAAGTCATAGCCAAACATATTTTAAGGTATATATACAAATACAAGGGGCTAGAGATTGGGAGACTTTTTGTTTGTTTGCTTGTTTCTTTTTTATAAAGAATTTATTGGGGAGTTGGGGTAGGGGAACAGCCAAGTTGTTGTCCTTCAATCTTAGTTGTGGAAGGCGCTAGCTCAGCTCCAAATCCAGTCACCATCTGGCCACCTGCCCATTGGCAGCTCCAGCTGCTCAGCTCAAGGTGCCATGTTCAATTTTAGTTGCAGGTGGGCATAGCCCACCATCCTATGCGGAAGTCAAACCAGAAACTTTGTTGTTAGGAGCATGGGCTCTCACCAGCTGAGCCATCCTGCCACCTGTTGGCAGCTCAGCAGCAGCTCAGGTCAGGCGCAGCTCACTGGCCCATGTGGGAATCGAACCGGCAACCCTGTTGCTCAGAGCTCGCGCTTTTAAACAACTGAGCCACTTGGCCGGCCCTGGGAGATATTTTTTAACTCAGCTGGTTTTACTGGTGGTTTGTATTTGTTTATTTGTTCCTTTGTTGATCTCCTGGGTTTTTACATGTCTGTTTTGGAAGAAACAAGTGGAGGAGGAGATAGAAAGATAATCTACTTTATGTGGTACATGCAGTTCCCTTAGGCAAGTAATTTTTTGATGAGGCTTTTGAAGTTTAGGGTTTATGCTGTTTAGCTCCAAGACATGTTGTCCAAGAAAGTGACTGAGCATATAGGAAGGGAAACAAAAAGTGAAGAAAATTCTCTTCCTGGATAAGGCTTCTGCTGTCACTGCGGCCAAGTCTCCTGGGTAGGAAGGACTGACTGAGCATAAATGGAAAAATCTGGAGTTCATCTGCCTGCAAGAAGGCTTTGGCATTCAGTTAAGATATACTGTGTGTTCTAGATATTTTCTTAATTAATTATGTTTTTCCCTGTCATGAAGAAATCTCTTTAAGCCAGGTTTCTTTTCTAAATGGAACTATCCAGGCCTTGAATGAAGTATCTCATGCTCTGAGCAGTTTCGATCTTAAAATCCATCAGTTACGTATTCGTGGCTGTTACTTATGTGTCCTTCAGAGAGGTTCTAATTAGAGCTCTGTGGGTGACAAGGATTTTTTTTTTTTTTTAAGTTTAGTAAAAGAGAGAAGGGAATCTCAGGAACCCATAGTAAAAGTGGAGAGTCCTATCCTGGTATTGCTCTCCCCTGATTTCAGATGCAGTGGCACTGATTTGCAATGATAACTTGGGCCAAACACACAAGTCCTTTCCCAGCTGGTAAAAATGGAAAATTAGAGAGTGGTTGCTTCTTCCTGAGGCTGGTTACTCCTGTCCTTATCACAGTGTCTTACAATGCCAGGACTACACAAAATTGTTGCCTTAATTTCAAACCACCTTCTGAATGCTTTGTCCTTGTCTTGGAGCAAAGCTGACCTCCGAGCTTGCCCCAGAATCCCTCAGTGCTCCCAGAATGACCAGACCAGATCTTATGATGCTTTTGTTTTGGGAACTAATCCTCTCCTCAGCTCATCACAACTATAGAAAATAAAGCAAATCTTGGCCATGACACTGATAAAGTCAATATAGAGCAAAACTTCCCCTCTTTACATTCTTAAGGAGAAATAAGAACCACTGTGATCTGCAACACTTGAAAGAGAATTAACATTCCACTGGCGGTGGAATAAGTATAACACCCAAATCTCCAAGTCACTGTCAGCATCAAAGCAAGACCTGACTGCATTGGCTGGTAAAATGGTTTATTGGCTGGATGAAGGTGTCTCATCATTTTCATTGGTTGGCCCTCAGTTCATTAGTTTCACCACTTATTCATTATTCATTTACTTATTCATTCACCCTTATTGAGGCAGACGTTGTATTAGGCAGTGAGATTACAAAAGAGAACAAGACAGAAACAATCCCTGACCTCAAGGAGCTGACAATCCAGCTGTTTTTCCCTCCCCTCATCACTCTCACAAACTTTAAAATGCCCCCTCTTATCTGACCTTCATGCACAAAGCTGTAAGCTCTGCCTCTCTGAGATTATATATATATATATATATATATATATATATATATATATATATATATGCCAGTTATCCCTGGAGAACTCTTAGTATATCAGCTTCCAAAATAAGGAAGTAGTGAAGTCTAAAAATGATTATCATTCTATGGTTTGAAATATTTCTCTTTTTTGAAAAACAACTCATTGGAACTTCACAATATATCTAAACTAGATAGAAATTATTGTTTCTTTTTTATTTCTTTTTAAATAACAACTTTATTGCAATATAATTCACTTACCATAACTTACCATTTAAAATGTACAATTCAATGGTTTTTAGTATATTCATGGAGCTGTGAATATAGCCATCACCAGTATTAACTGTAGAACGTATCACCCCAGAAAGAAACCCCATGCCCATTAACTGATATATTAATCTACTTACCGGCCTTGTAGATTTAGCTATTCTGTATATTTCACATGAATGGAATCATATAATACACTATCTTTTGTGTCTGGCTCCTTTCACTTAGAATAATGTTTTTATGGACCATC
Organism: Aselliscus stoliczkanus; assembly: GCA_033961575.1. Taxonomy (NCBI): domain Eukaryota; kingdom Metazoa; phylum Chordata; class Mammalia; order Chiroptera; family Hipposideridae; genus Aselliscus; species Aselliscus stoliczkanus. The sequence continues at coordinate 37,028,618 of CM066731.1, forward strand.
CATTTTGTACCATATGTCACTAATTCATTTGTTTTTTATGGCTAAATAATATTCTATTTTGTGGATATTTCAGATCTTAATTATCTATTTATTAGAAGATGATATATTTCATTTTATATGTAAAGAAACTAACGCAAATAAATGCCTGGGCTGAGACCATTCAAAGCCAGATCTTCAGTGCTCATTTCATTAGATCTATGAGATCCCATAACTTAAAAGTACATGTTCATTTCTACTTTCAAAACACATACCTGAGAAATTCTTCAATAGGGAATGAAGCCAAGAAATGCATCATAACTTCTAAGGCTGCCGTCTAGGCAGCCTCGTTCTTTGCTTTGTTAGTTAAGGTTTTTTTCTCCCACTTTCCAGGGAAAAAGGAATGTCCAGGGTGAAACAGAAATCAATAAAAAATGGTTCTTTGTAGAACACAGCCCTCTCCAGTGCCCCGCCCCTTTCCCTGATTCTCTCTTCTCATAGGCCATTAGAATGGGCCAGTGGGAGCTCAGTGAGAGCCAGAATAAGCTCCTGATTAAAAAGGAGTACGCCAGAGGTCAACAGCCATCGCCATTCAGCTTCTGTTAACCAAGGCACAAGCTCCAGAATCTCTAGGCCATGTGAACGTATTATGAAATTCATCCTGATTACTCTTGTCTCCCTAATAATTGTATACATTTAGATGAGGCCTTGGTGGAGAGATATGCTAGTAGAGGTTACTTTTTTTCTATATACTTTTTTCTCTATTCAGAGGTTATATTTAATTTTAAAAGAAAATGAGTTTAGACAAAGCATTGACCCTATAACAAAGCAAATCTGTCCGGCTTTAAACCAAATGCTAAGAGTAGCCAACTTCTATTTTTAGCAGCTGGCAACAGCACCCTTAATGATGAGCTCTACTGACATTTCTGTATTCTTCATCCAATCTGGTATAAAACAAAACCAATCTAGACTCTTCGATAAGCTTTATGTGGTCATTTGAATTTCGTAGATGGTTTCTCTAATGGTATGTATGCCAAAATCATTTTTGTGTTCTCTCTAGATAACTTTACTGTAACATACAGCAACGTTAATTCTGCTAGTGAGTCTTCTATAAACAGTCACCAGATGCTCCATGTTATGAAAACTAATCTATATGCAAATGAAATAATCCACAGGTTCTAAGCTGGAAGTACTAGGAAAACAATCTGAATGCATTAATTACAGCACTCTGAAGATCTGTTCCGGCTGCTATAACAGAATAGGGTGGGTTATAAATAACAGAAATTTATATTTTCACAGTTCTGGAGTATGGAAAGTCCAAAATGAATAACGCTTGTAGATTTCGTATCTGGTGCAGGCCCACTCCTGTTTCACAAATGGCTGTCTTCTCACTGTGCCCTGGCAGAAGAGGCAAGAGAGCTGCCTGGGGTCTCTTTTATAAGGGCATTGATCCCACGCATGAGACAGCCACCTTCATGACCTAATTATACCCAAAGGCTCCACCTCTAAATACCATCCCATTGGGGATTATTAGGATTTCAACATATGAATTTTGGGCATACAAAGATCCAGTCTGTAGCATATGGTAAGGATAATAAAGTTGAATAAATTAACTCATAAGCATCAAAATTAAATACCAGCCTAATAAGCCAAGCAAACAGAAGGAGACTGATATAAACAAGAAAACATTGTCAGATCTTATTAAGGTTTCAACCTCAGTGAGTTTTTTGCAGTTAGTTCATCTCTCACTTCCTCTTTTGTCTCCAGCTTTTCTCTCTGGGGCTTCCTATTCCAGTTCCCTAGTTAAGCTAAACAGCCTAAAATTGGGCCGACCCACCAGCCAGGACTGTCCTAGTCAATAGTGACTGCTGCTCCTCTTCTGAATATTTGTGTACTGAAATCTAATTCTAAACCTACCCTGATTCCCATGCATCTCCTATTCTAATATGCTCTGTCCTGGCATGGTTGGGGACATACTGACTTCCACAAATGAGCGCTTGTGGACAATGAACCTCCTTCAGGGGAGAGATCTCCAAGGAAGAGGAGAGAAGGTGTGTGTGAGGGTAGGTTTGTGTGTATCTAAAATGAAAAACTCAGTCTTTCCCTCCTGGTATAGGGGAAAACCTCAGTTCAGCCTATCTCCTGTGTTTCGTCCACTACTCACACAAAACACTTCAATTCTGACACTAATCACAGACATGTGGAGGGTTTACCCCACAACAACAAACAATTCTCTGACACTAGCTGGGTGTCCTGCTATTTAACTCAATTCTGACACCATCTACTCAGAGATAGCATCAAATCCCAGAGGCTAAGGGCTCAGTCTCACAACACTGCCTTCCTTCCCATCCATGACCCTCCCCTCTCCCCCACTCCACGCCCACCCCCCCAAACACACACTTCAGACACTAGTTGCAAGCCTAGGTTATCACCTGTGCTCACCAAACAGATGTGGATTGTATGGATTGGAGGTTGCAATGACCCCTTCCTTAGGTTTGATTAATTTGCTAGAGTGGTTCACAGAACTCAGGAAAACACATATTTACCAATTTATTAAAGGACATGATAAAGGATACAGATGAACAGCCAGATGAAGAGATACACAGGGCGAGGTCTGGGAGGGTTCTGAGTGTGTTACCCTTTCTATGTGGATGTGTTCATCAACCTGGAAGCTCCCTGAACCCCATACTGTTGGGAATCTATGGAGGCATCATCATGTAGGCCTGATCAATCACTAACTCGATTTTAGCCCTTCTCCCATCTCAAAAGAATGAGGGCAGGGTTGAAAATTCCAAGTTCCTAATCATGGCGTGGTTCTTCCCAGTGACCTGTCTTCATCAAGAGTCATCCAGGAGCCCACCCAGAGTTGCCTCATGGGAATAAAAGACATTTCTATCATCCAAGAAATTACAAAGATTTCAGGAGTGCTGCGTCAGGGATCAGGGCAGAGACCAATGTGTGTTTTCTGTTATCTCAGTGTCCCACCATCATTTCTGAAAGTGACTAGGAGCAAGACATCAAGGCATACTAATAAGGTATGGAAACTGGGGAAACTACAGCCCTGATTTAGGCGGGGGTGGGTGACCAAGGTCACCTGTAAAGGCAAATGAACCAGGAATAACCAATAGAAGTTGCAGAATACTACATACAGTATGATTGCATTAGCTTAAAATTTTAAAACTATATGTCCCCCATTTAGAAAAATCATAAAGATAGATACGGGAATGATAAACACTAAATCCCAGATAGTTGTTACTTCTGGGTGACAGAGAAGCAATGCATTCAGGGAGAGACACACGAAGGAAATCGATAATAAAGTTTTATTTCTGAAACAGTGGTGGCTACACGAGGGTTAGTACTGTCTGTTCACAATAGTGTTTGTTTTTTAATTTCTCAGTTTTAATGACTAATAAAGTAAACACTGATAGCTATAATCCACATAGAAAAAGAGCTCTTTTTGGTCTTCAATTTGTTTCATGTACCTGCTTATTCTTTTATTTTTTTTAAATGTAGTAAAATATACACGATATAAAATATGCCATATTTGTGGACCCTAAAGAAAAAGCTGAAAATCCCACAGAAGTGTCTTTCTGTAGTGGACATAGTGGCTGATTTAGTGGTTCAAGAACCTCTACATTTTTCACTATATTAACACTTTGTAATCGGGCATTTGAGCTATATGACGAGTTTACTTGTTTCCCGCAAAAAATGTGTTAAGCTACCTGGGGAAATTAAGAGTGCAGGTGAGAAGTTATGAGACACTTCTCTTTATGTTTAAATAAAGTGATTTCAGAACACTTCCTCTAGATTGTATTTTTAGTTTACTCTCTATGAGGTGTGACAATTAAGTTCACAAACTTATCCTAGAAAAAGTGCTACATCATTGCTGAATATCACTATGGTCACCTTCAAAGTACTCCTCTTGGGACGCTATGCACCCACACCAGCACCTAGTCCACCCTTCAAAGCAATTTTGGAACTTTTTTTCTGGAATGGCCATCAGAGCTGTCATCGTATTACCCTTGATGTCCTGAATGTCATCAAAATGTCTTCCTTTCAATATTTCTTTGATCCTTGGGTAAAGAAAGAAGTTATTGGGGGCCAGATCAAGTGAGTAGGGAGGGTGTTCCAATATGGTTATTTGTTTACTGGCTAAAAACTTCCTCACAGACAGATGCCTTGTTGTGATGCAAGAGCCATGAATTGTTGGCAAAAAGTTCAAGTCATTGTCGTCTAAGTTTTTCATGCAATCTTTTCAGCACTTCCAAATAATAGACTTGGTTAACTGTCCAGTTGGTACAAATTCATAATGAATAATACCTCTGATATCAAAAAAGTTTAACAACATCGTTTTGACTCGATTTGGATTGATGGAACTTGCTTGGTCGTGGAGAATTGGCTGAGTTCCACTGTGCACTTTGACGTTTTGTTTCAGTGTTGTATAAGAACACCCATGTTTTATCACCAGTGATAACACAGCCCAAAACATCGTCTTGCCTCTACAAAAGGTCTTGGCAAACTTCAACAATCCTTTGCTTTTGTTCATCGGTGAGTTCCTTCAGGACCATTTTTGCACACACCTTTCTCATGCCAAGATTTTCAGTTAAGATTTTCCTCACTGTTTCTCTATCAATGTTTACTTGGTCTGCTATGCCTTCTCACTGTCAGCAGACAACTGATACACAATTCAATGAATTTTTGCAATGTTTTTGTCAGTTCTGCTCGTTACTGACCACCCTTCATCAGTGACTCATTCTCTCCCCTCCGAAAAACGTTCAATAATCCTTTTGTAGAGCCGGCCAAGTGTCTCAGTTGGTTAAAAGCACAAACTCAGAGCAACAGAGTCACCGGTTCAATTCCCCTGTGCCTGAGCTGAGCTGCCCCTGAGCTGCCAACAGGTGGCAGGATGGCTCAGCTGGTGAGAACCCGTGCTCCTAACAACAAGGTTTCTGGTTCAACTCCCACATGGGATAGTGGACTACGCCCACCGCAAGTAAGATTGAACACAGTACCTTGAGCTGAGTGGCCTGAGCTGCCAACGGGCGGTGGCCAGATGGCAACTTGACTTGGAGCTGAGCTAGCTGTGCCCTCTACAACTAAGACTGAAGAACAACAACTTGGCTGTTCCCGTTCCCCAATTCCCCAACACTGTTCCCCTTCCCCAAGACCCCAATAAAATCTTAAAAAATAATAATAATAATCCTTTTGTACACTGACATTTTCTTCATGGCATTATCCCCATAAACTTGGACTAACATGTCCCTTATTTCACTTCCACTCTTGCCAAGTTCAAGTTAACAAGAAATAGAATGTTTGTTCGTTGCTCTAATTCAAGCTCAGACATTCTTGTGATGGCACACAAAAACATGCAACAGCAATAATGAATGCCACTCAGCAAGACACTGCCACATGTTGACATGAACACAGAGGTGGGACACTGGTATGCCAAGGTTATGAAACTTTACAGAGCTATTTGTACAGTTCTGCCAATGTAAGCACACATTGGCAAGTTTGCAAACTTAATTGTCAGACCTTGTATACTTGTATGTTCTAAATATGTAATTAAAAAAAAAAAAAAGAAAAAGCTACAGAAGGGAAATAATCTAAGAAGGAGATTTATTTCTTTTCTGCTTTCTGGGTTGATGTTAACCCAGGAATTATGCAAATCAAAATGGCTTACAAAATAAGGAAAATGTATCATTTCCCATAACATAAAGTTCCAAATATAGAGTGGCATATGTAGAATGGCACAATGATGTTTTCAAAGACCAAAATCACCTTCCATTTTCCTCCTGTGCCATCCTCATCACCTTGGCATTCATCCTCAGCTTGTGCCCTGATGGTCACACAATGGCTGCCATAGTTCCAAGCTCACACTGTCATACAACTGTGTTCAAAGGCAAAAAGAAGCTCTAGCTTTAGAGTCTTTTTTTTTTATTAAGGAGAAAACTCATTTCAGAAGTACCCCTGTGGATTCCCCTTCAGGTTCCTTAGGCCAGAGTTGGATTGCATGGCCATACCCTCTCTGCAAGAGAGGCTGGTAAATGAGTATCTGGCATTTTCAGCCTTTATAGAGGGAGACAGCTCTACCAGCAAGGAAAACACATGGGGAATGGATCTTGGGTTGGCATCTAGCACTGTCAGCCAAGGCAGTAGGTAACCAGACAAATCTATCTGCAGACAGACCATATACCTTTAACGTCTGCTCCATGATATCACTTTTAATGTTCTTCCAGATCTTAAATTTCTTTTTTTCCCCCAAAAATATAATGTAACCACATCCCCACACTCACCCTACATATTCCTGTCTTCCATTGTTGGACATGCAGTTCCCTCAGCCTGTGATTCTGTCCCCTTCCACATCTGCTTTTAGACATAGAGTTTACTCTTGAAGATGCCACTCAAACACCACTGTCTCAACAAAGCCTTCCAAATAAGTGGTCAAACTTTGCAACTCTTCCCTCTGGTCTCCCATAGCACTAGGCAATTCTCCATGGGGTCTAGCCTAGCCGAGGGTCTGCAAAAGCTCAATTCTAGTGAATTCAACTGAACTGTTTTTGCCTCTGGGCTGCAGAAGGAAATGTAATAGAAAACAGGTTTCTCTTCATATAGTGTAATAATTGGAGTGATTTGAGTGAAATGGTATTACACAAGAGAGCAACCCAAAGGTTAATGCTATCTTTTTCTGTTTTAAACTGTTTTAATTTGAAAACATTTTTTTTCTTGCCCAAATCATTTAGAAAATTTATGTAAAAGTAGTTATTTTCCTCTCCCAAATAGATCTTTAAACTGCTTCTCAAAATTGGTAAAATGTTAGGATTGTTGAATCTGGGTGATAGATACATGGGAATTGATTATACTACTTTTGTATATGTTAAAAATTACCATAAATTAAAAACAAATTGCTTCTCCATGTTTCAGAACCTTTGAAGCCTGTGGCTATGTAGCTAGGAGAAAGTACAGTGGATATTGACATGTTACATATTGGAAATTAATTTCCAGGATGCCAACTCAGACACAAAATCTGTCAGCCCTGTTGTTGGGTTTTCTTCTTTGCTTCTCTAGATTCAATGAGTCATGAAGCTTTATTCTTCCATTTACTTCTGAAAAAAATAGTGCCAATGTAGTGTAGACACCAGCTCATTAGCGTGTTAAAGTTCTTAATTGTTGACATGCACTTGTTTTCTTTCAATTGGATACTTCTGTGGCCATGTTGGGTCTTTGTCAGGTGGGTTCCAAATGTGATGATTTCACGTTTGTTAAAATAAGCTAGAGAACTTTCATTTAAAACAAAAATAACTTTGACTCAGCTGATATCAAATTTTGGCAACAGGAAACCAGGAGGAGCAAAATTAACCAAAATTCTTTTAGGTGAGAAAACAACTCCACAGTTTAAGTTATCTCAGTAAATGTCTATTTCAGTTCACAAACAAGGAACTACAGAGGTTGCATTTTTTTTTTATTTTTATTTTTTTGGTACAAGATATAAACAGTGGAATTTCTGCTTTTGTTTCCTCTTTGCAAAATTCTGTCTGTTCTCCATGGCTTAGTTTAAATTTTGCCTCCTCTGTGAAACCCTCAAGATTGAGGTTTCTATTATAATAAAAACAATTTATATTACATTCTTAGCCAAGTTGTATTGAACTCATTTTATGGAAACGACAGTTTGAAGAGCAATTATCTGCCAACTCACCAAATTAATTTGGGAGGAATATTAAAAATAGATCCCTAAGTCTGTCCTTTAGAGATCTTAATTTGGTAACTCTGAGGTGAGCCCTGGAATCCGCTATTTCAAAAGGTGATTCTTGCCTGGTGATTCTTCAGCCTATGCAAGTTTGGGAAACCAGGTGGAATGATTAAGCCATGGCCCCTGGATATCCCTTGGATGCAGACTCCCTGGTTCTGAATCTTGGCTCCACCATTCACAGTGTGAAAACAACAGTTCCTATTTCATAGTATTGTGGTGAAGCTTAAATGAGATAATTCTGGTACAAGATTTGGAGGATCTGATTTAAGAAAAAGAGTTACAAAATAAATTTACAAATTTTACAAAAACATGTGACAATGTGAACACATTGCCAGGACTTTGAAGTTTTGTTAGCTTCATGAAAAATACACTTCTAAGTGGCTATTATTTTATTGTGCTCAGGCTTTGTGTATATTGTTCCATTTAGTTCTTGCAATTACACCATGAGAAAAGTGTTATTACCTCCACTTTGTAGTAGAAGACTCAAAAGAGAGGCTTAGGGAGAAGGCCTGCCCAAGACTATACCAAAAACAGTGGCAATGCAAATCCACGTTTTATGTCCCAAAGCCAACTAGTGTTGTCAGGACTACATACTGAATATGGACACTCTGCCTTTATTAATCCTCTATGAATGAACTTGTCAAAGTTAAAGAGAGATGTAAAGAATCTTGAGTTGGTTGGCTTCTCTGTGTTATGGTAGGTCACCATGGAGCTGGGACTGTTGTCAACTTTCCAGCCAGAATCTCAGGATTTCCAGTTCATGCAAACTCTAACAATTAATTGTTTACCCAAACTCACAGGAAGCTGACTGAGCACATGCAATGCCAGTGTGTTCATGGACAATTGGAGGGTGCCTACCTGATCATCAAACCCATGGAAGGAACCAAATCACGGGTTGGAAGACGGTTTGGTAAATAGGAGTTGGGTGCCATGCTGAAATATTTTTATCATGCTAGCAGCTATGCTAACCAAGCGAATGAGTGTTTCTCCAGGGGAGAGACACATCTGTCCAATAAATAGATGTGGAGGTCAGGAATCAGTGCATCAGCTCCCAAGAAAGCACTGGATAAAAGGCAATATATTGTGACTCTCTGGTCTTCCTTTAAAGCAAATCTCCATAAGCACAATTTGTAGAACTATTTTGGTTATAAGTGTCTAAAAACCTAACTCAACCTGACTTAGAAAATGTATTGGTTCACATAGCTGAAAAGTCGAAGGGCTGAAGACCTGGCCTCACCCTGTCCAGAGTGGGAGTCATGCGATTTGCTGCTCTCCATATGTTACTTAATTCTCAGGCTCCACATGGTAGCAAGATGGCTACAGTTGCTGCAGCCACACTGTTCAGGTTCAACATGGGGCAGGGCAGGAAGTGGGGTGGGAAGAAGCCTCTTTGTAGAGGCTTCAATTTAACTGGCTTAAATTACTTGGTCACCTTTGAACCAATCATGAAGCAAGAGGAATGTGATCTGCTCATTGGCTTAGACCTAAATCATGAGCTGTTTCTCTTGTGGCAAAGTGGAGCCCCAGATACTTCATGGGTTGTTGAGGGGTGGATACCCAAACAAATAAGAGGCACTCTCGCTGGAAAAATGGGGATAAAGATTAAGTATCCACTAAACTATGGCTTCCTGACCCATTCATGAGAATACAGTTGACGATGTTAGTTTGCCTCTGACAATAACCACATTCCAGGCACATCTTCCTCAGGATGTATCTCACTCAGCTTCTTTGAGCTTGGTTGTCTCCCACAAACCATTTCTTACCATGGGAAACTTTTGCAGTTGACTCAACTCCTTTAATATGAGTGGTTCAATTTTCCCACCCATTATAAAAAAAGAATATACTCTTTGAAAAATACATATAAAATATAAAAATATATGAAGAACAAAAAACTTATCCTCAATCTCACTGTGTAAGCATAACCACTACTTCTTATGTATTTCATTCCAGTCTGTCTTCCATAGATAAAGTTTGTTTTTTGGCACTGTCTTGTTTTACATTGTTATCATCCTCCTGCACATATTTCTACTTTTCCCCTTAGCATTATATCATAAACGTTTTTTAGATTATTACATAGACTTTATGAATATAACTTTTCATAAAAATATTTTAAAAGATTATTACAGTAGTAATACAATTGTGGAGAAATAACTCAAATAACACAGAAGAATATAAAGTTAAAAAGTAAAGTTACCGGGCCGGCCAAGTGGCGCATTGGTTAAGAGCTGGCTTGGGATGCCAGCGGCCCTGGTTCGGATCCCACATATGAGGGCCAGTGACACTGCCCTCTACAGCTAACAACAGCTCCACCTGGAGCTCGGCTGTGCGAGCCCCGGCGATGGTGTAGGCTGCAGCCCCTGCTGCAGTGGGCTGCCATAGGCTACAGTGAGTGGCCGGCAGCCAGCGTGAGCGGCTGGCAGCCAGCGGGAGCTGCCAATAGCTGCGGTGAGCGACCATCCAGAGGCCAGTGACCGATTTGCCTCATCTGGGAAGAGCAAATGACGATACCAACATGGGCCAGTGAAGCAACGTCCTCCGCAACTAGACGGAAGGACAAAAAAGGACAGCAACTTGTCTGTTCCCCTTTCCCGATTCCCCAATAAACTCTTTAAAAAAAAAAAAAGGTAAAGTTACCAGGTTTTGAGAGTATGAACTAAACTCATGCTAAAATCTCCACTTCCTTATAAACCCTGAGAATAGATTTTAAAGATACAAACAGGATGGAAGGAAGAGAAGGAAGGAAGGAAGGAAGGAAGGAAGGAAGGAAGGAAGGAAGGAAGGAAGGAAGGAAGGAAAAGAAAGGAAGGAAAGGAAAGGAAAGGAAAGGAAAGGAAAGGAAAGGAAAGGAAAGGAAAGGAAAGGAAAGGAAAGGAAAGGAAGGAAAGGCAGAAAGGAAGGAAAGAAGGAAGGGAGGAAAGTGAACAACAATATACTCATCCTTGAAAATAAGAAAGGGCCATCCATATAAGGGCTGAGCAGCATTCCTGAAGAAAGTTGAGATGGAAAATCACACATGAGGGGCAGTGCAGCCAGGTCACAGGTCACAGGGGAAGTCCAAGGTGAAGGTTACAGCCCAGGTGGCAGAAGATGAGCACACTTGACCTCTGCCAGCAAAAAGAGACATATAAAATATAACAAAAGGAGGAACTTGTAACTGAGAAAACAGTTACCAGAACAATGAGAACTTGAATATTAGGGATTTCAAATCTTCAGAGACAATGTGCTCAGTCCTACCTGCATGCTGGGATCGCTTGGCAGCTTTTATAAGTCGGGTGCCCACTGCTCCCAGACAAGGCTTAACTGCTTCCCAGACTTCACTACCTCCCCCTCCCAACGGCCGCACCCTTCCCTGTTAGGTCAGATTTTCTTGGGATGGGACTCAAGCATCAGTATTTTTAAAGTTCCCAAGTGATTCTAATGTGCAGCCATACTTCACAGGTTGATTTCAGGTATTCATTAGGGAATCATGGCCGAGTGGCGCGTTGGTTAAGAGCTGGCTTGGGATGCCAGCGACCCCGGTTCGGATCCCACATATGAGGGCCAGTGATACTGCCCTCTACAGCTAAGATGGTGAACAACAGCTCCACCTGGAGCTGGGCTGCTGTGAGTCCCTGGGGACGGCATAGCTGCCGCCGCTGCTGCAGTGGACTGCCATAGGCTACAGTGAGTGACCTGCAGCCAGCGTGAGAGTCCAGCAGCCGGTGTGAGCTGCCAATAGCCGCCGTGAGCAACTGTCCAGAGGCTGGCAACCGATCTGCCTCACCCGAGAGGAGCGCAATGATACCAACATGGGCCAGTGAAGCAATGTCCTCCACAACTAGACTGAAGAACAAAAGGACAGCAACTTCTCTGTTCTCCTTCCCCGGTTCCCCAATGCTGCTCCCCTCCCCCAATTCCCCAGTAAAATCTTAAAAAAAAAAAAATAGGGAACCATGTCCATGAAATGAGAACAGAAGTCTATAATACAACAACACATGAACATAAAAAAGAATCAACTAAAGATACTAAAAACAAAACATATCATTAATGACAGCAAAAAAAATCAATAATGGTCTGATATCAGACTGGATATGACCTTGACATCAGTCTCTTCAGATGAGTCACTTCCTAGCATTGGTTCAGATTCTTTCCTCCTATTTCCTGCCCTCCCTTCATCCCTTTCTTATTCCCAATGCTAGGTTCTATAAATATAGTTAAAAGAGCACCATACAAAAGTCTAGCAAACAAGAGCAGTGAAGAAAGTTTCCAGGAGAACAGCTGCTGTAGGTCATGGGAGTTCTGTGACTGTGCTCTTTTCAACTGCCCTGGCTCACCTCTGCCTGAGCCTGGTCAGGATCTGAACCCAGGGAGGCATACGTGGAACTTTCCATGAGAATACACGTAGAGAGAACTAGGAAGAAGAAATAGTTTCGTAGACATGTCATTGTGCCATCTTCTCTTTTCTCCTCCCTCACTTCCCTCCTAGGACATTAAAATATGGTTAAAATTAAGGATTAGGACAACTTGAAAGGGGAAAAAGAGACAAGAAAGCCACCTGCAGGATGTGCATGAAAGGGGACTCTCCATCCCACTCATGCCCTGTCTCTATCTCTGCCTGGGAAGGCAGAGAAAGACTTGCTGTATCCCAGGGGCAGCTCAGCATTTGGATGACAGGCATGGCGTTGGCAAACACATGACAGTGCAAGATACCCTAAGTGATGACCTTAGTGGTCTGGGAAGGGCAAAAGCAAGGAGCTGGCATTCTGGAGACAGGTTTGACTTCCTGGCTGCCACTTACTTGTTTGGAGTCTAGAATGCCTTGGGTTTAAATCTGAGGTCAATAATTGAGGCAAATGGCCTCAACGAGGCATTCAGAGACTCAGTGTCTGCTCTGGGGGTGATACGACCCACTTCCCGGTAGAGGGCTAATGATTAAGCTGAATAATGTAAGGCCCCTAGGTACTCAACAGATGGTCAGTCAACCTGCTCTCCTGAAGGAACCAACCACTACAACCGAACCTTAGCTACTCTTAGGAACTGAAAGCTAAAATACACAGGTAATATCCGTAACATACTCCAAATTACAAGTATTTTACAGGCTGTGATCTGCACATGTATTTCATATACTTACAATACCCTGTTGATACCTCTTTTTAGGGCTGTAAGACATCTGGATTGACACAACTTTCTCCAGGTGTCTTTATATACATTGGATTTCATTTTGTCCATGATAAAGGAGGTAAATTTAGTTTTGGAGAAACATTAGCACTTTCAAACTACCAAGACCTTCTGAAAAAGATAGTTCTGTCTACAAGTAAACTTGCAGCTGAGGGCTCCTTGGTCAGGGCCTTGTTTAATAACTTATTAATCTGCATGAGATATCTCTCTGGAAGTATATCAGACATTCCTTGCAATCATGTTTAATTAAACTGTTTTATTTTGAGATAATTATAGATTCCATACAGTTGTAAGAAATAATATAGATAGATCCCATGTACAATTTACCAGTTCCGTCCAATGGTGAAATCTTACAAAACTATAGTAAATATCAGACCTGGGATATTGACATTGAGATAGTCAAGATATGGAACATTTCCATCACTAAAGGGTCCCTCCTGTTGCCCTTTTATGGATATACCCACCTCTACCTCCTCCTTAACCCCTGGCAACCACTAATCTGTTCTCCATATCTATAATTTCATTTCTATAGATTCAAGAAAGTTATATAAATGGAATTGTACAGTATATATTTGGGGTTGGCTTTTTTTTCATACAAAATAATTCTCTGGGGATTTATCTAGGTCAGAGGTCGGCAAACTTTTGAGACATAAGACCTGCTATGGGTTGGCAAACTGCGGCTCGCCAGCCACATACAGCTCTTTGAGTACATACATGTGGCTCTGAAGTAAAAGTGAAAATGAAAATAAAACTCTCACAGTTTCATTTATAATATTACTTTGAATTTTCCTTATTTGTACAAATATATTTATGACTCTTGAATAATTTTTAAATTGTTGTGAGGCACAGGATTGGCTCTTCCAAGGGTCAGCAAACTTTTGAGACAAAACGTACCCAAAGAGCCACATGTGGCTCACGAGTCACAGTTTGCTGACCCTTCATCTAGGTCATTGCCTGTATCAACACTGTGTTCCTTTTTACTACTGAGTAGTATTCCATGGTATGAATGTACCACAATTTATTTAATCATTCACCTGTTAAAAGACATCTTTGGGGCCGGCCGAGTGGCGCATTGGTTAAGCGCTGGTTTTGGGATGCCAGCGGCCCCGGTTCGGATCCCACATGAGGGCCAGTGACACTGCCCTCTACAGCTAACATCAGCTCCACCTGGAGCTGGGCTGTGCGAGCCCGGTGATGGTGTGGGCTGCAGCCCCTGCTGCAGTGGGCTGCCATAGGCTACAGTGAGTGGCCCGCAGCCAGCGTGAGCGGCTGGCAGCCAAGCGTGAGCTGCCAATAGCCGTGATGAGCGACATCCAGAGGCCAGTGACCGATCTGCCTCATCCGGGAAGAGCGCAATGACGATACCAACAGTGAAGCAACATCCTCCGCAACTAAACTGAAGAACAAAAAGACAGCAACTTGTCTGTTCCCCTTCCCCGATTCCCCAACGCTGTTCCCCTCTGCCAATTCCCCAATAAAATCTTTAAAAAAAAAAAAAAAAAAAAAAAAAAAAAGACATCTTTGTTGTTTCTGATTCTGGGATATTATGAATAAAGCTGCTATAAACAATTGTACAGGTTTTTATGTGAACATAAGTCTTCATTTCTCTGGGATAAATGCTCAGGAGCACAATTGCTGGGTCATATAGTAGTTGCATGTTTAGTTTCAAAAGAAATGGCCAAACTATTTTTCAGAATGGACGTACCATTTTGCATTCTCACCAGCAATGTATGAATAATCCAGTTTCCTTGCATCTTAACCAGAATTTGGTATAGTCACAATTTTTTATTTTAACATCTATCTGTATTAATATCTCATTGTGATTTTAATTTGATTTCCCTAATAGCTAATGATGTTGAACAATTTTTCATGTACTTATTTGCATCTATATATTCTGTTTAGTGAAATGTCTCTACATGTGTTTTGCCCACTTTTTAATTAGATTTCTTTACTGTTGAGTTTTGGGAGTTATTTATATCTTCTAGATTCTAGTTCTTTGTGGGCTGTATGGTTTGCAAATATTTTCTATTTGTGGCCTCTCTTTTCACTCTTTTAAGAGGGCTTTTCTCAGAGCAAGTTTGTAATTTTGATGAAGTATTATTTATCCATTTTTTTCCCTTTATGTATCATATTTTTAATGTCAAATCTAAGAGCTCTTTGCCTAACCCTAGATTCTGAAGGGTTTTCTTCTATGTTCTTTTCTAAAAGTTTTATAGTTGCACATTTAAGTCCATGATCTATTTTGAGTTACTTTTTATGTAAGGTATGATACATAGGCCACAGTTCTTTCACCCCCTCCATGATGTCTAATTACTCTAGCACCATTTGTTGAAAGGGCTATCTATTGTCAGTTGAATTGCTGTCTCATCAAAAAATCAGTTGGGTGTTCCAGTCAAGATGTTGGAGTAGGTAAATGCTGTGCTTGCATCCTCTCATGACCACATCAAAATTACAACTACACTACAGAATCACCGGAAGTCTAGCTGAACAGTTCTACAACTGAGGAAGTTCTACATATAAAAGAAGCCACCCCAAGACTAGTAGGAGGGACAGAAATAGGAACAGGCTGGTCCCATATCCACATGTGGCAGTTATAAATCAGGAGGGATTTCTCAGCTTCAGAGGTTCCCCCTGCGAAGTAAGGGGCCCTGGCCCCACACCAGGCTCCCCAGCCCAGGGTTCCCCTGTCAGAAAGAGAAGTCCCCACAACTTCTGGCTGTGAAAAACATTGGAGATTATGGCTGAGTGAGACAGAGGGCAGCTGGAGTCCCAGGTGTTCCTCTTAAAGGGCCCCCACATGGATATACTCACAGATGTACTCATACTCACTTGCTCTGAGCTCCAACTCTGAGGCTACTCAAAGAGCACCAGGGTTGTATGGGAAGGAACTGAATTGTCTAGCTGCAGGGCGAGGGCTGAACGGGCAGCTTTCTCCTAGACAGATATTCTGGCAGAAGCTATTGTTTATTTGCTGAATACTCCCCCACATCCAGTGTGCAAACGAAGGCAGCTGTCATATCTGAGTCTCCATCAACCTGGCTAACGTGGGTTGCCCTTACCTGGGGATTCCCTGAGAACCTGCCAAACACAACTTGTGGGTCAACCCAAGCTGCTTTCATGGCTTTTCCATACAAATGGCCTGTCTTGGCTCATGCTTCAGACTTTCTTAACATCTCTCAAAGGTTCACAAAACCCAAACAAGCAGCATCTGACCTTGTTGTGCCCCATACCTCTTGCTAAACAGCTCCAAGCCTGGCACTAGCAGCAGCTGGTCTCAGTTTACAACTTAGCCTCTTCCCAACACCTCCAAGCCCAGCACAGGTAGAAGACATCTGTGGATCACTTTGTGGCTCATGCCAGGTTGCCCCTGGGCAGGGCATAGGCAGATGCTGAACTTTTTCTGCAGCGGAGCCCTGCCCAGGAAGCCTGGGACTGACACACCCAGTGGCCAGCTCACCACACCAGAGCACCACCAGACTACCTCCACAGATGACATACACAAAGGGGCAGGCACCAGAATCCTGCTAAAGCAAATCCTGCCCTGTAGGGTCACCTCTGCACAACAGCTCCTCTATTGTAGTCATGGTGAGTCCTCACAACCAATGAGCATGAGGATCAGTCACTTCTTTTGACATGCAAACAGCCAAGGCTCAACTACAATAGGAGGGCACATACAACCCACATCAGGGACACACCTGGAGCACCTCGCTCAGATGACCAGGAAGACTGTGCCAGTGGGTCCCATAGAATACTTACTATATAAGTCTACTCTACCAAGACCAGGAGACATAGTAGCTCTCTCTAATACATAGAAATAAACACAGGGAGACAGTCAAAATTAGAAGACAAAGAAACATGTCCCAAATGAAAAATCAGAACAAAGCTCAGAAAAATAACTAAACACAATGGAAACAGGAGACAAGCAGTCTACCAGATTCAGAGTTCAAAATGCTATTACAAGGGTGCTCAAAGATCTCAGTGTGAACTTCAACAAAGAGATAGGAAAAACAAAAATGGAGATAGAAAACATAAAAAGGAACCAGTCAGAAATGAAGAATACATTAAAGGGAATCAATAGTATATTAGATGAAGTAAGGATCAAATCACTGATTTGGAAGATAAATTAGCATAAAACACCCAATAAGATTAGGAAACAGAAAAAAAGAATCCAAAAATATGAGGATAATTTAAGAGGCCTCTGGGACAACATCAAGCATGGGGTACCAGAATATGAAGAGAAAGAAATAAGAATTGAAAACCTATTTGAAAAAATAATGACAGAAAATTTCCCTAACTTGGTGAAAGAAATAGATATATAAGCACAGAGTCCCAAACAAGATGAACCTAAACAGGCCAACACCAAGACTTCATAATTAAAATGTCAAAGGTTAAAGACAAAGAGAGAACCTGAAAAGCATCAAGGGACAAGCAATTAGTTACCTACAAGGACCTCCAGAAGACTGTCAACTGATTTCTCAACAGAAACTTTGCAGGCCAGAGGGATTGGCAGGAGATATTCAAAGTGATGAAAAGCAAGGACCTGCAACCAACACTACTCTACCCAGCAAAGCTATCATTTAGAATTGAAGGACAGATAAAGAGCTTCCCAGACAAGGAAAAACTAAGGGAATTCATAACGACCAAACCAGTATTACAAGAAATGTTAATGGGACTGCAAGAAAGAAGAAAAAGGAGGAAGGGGAGGAGGAGGAGGAGAAGGAGGAGAGGAAGAAGAAGAAGAAAAAAGAAGAGGAAGCAGGAGAAGGAAGAGAAAAGATAAAAATATGAATAATAAAATGGCAATAACTACATATCTATCAATAATTACTTCCAACGTAAATGAATCAAATGCTCCAATTAAAAGAAATAGGGTGGCTGAATGGATAAAAAAACAAGACCCTTATATATGCTGCCTACAAGAGACTCGCTTCAGATGGAAAGACACACACAGACTAAAAGTAAAGGGATGGGAAAAAGGTATTTCATGGAGAAAAAAAAAAAAGCTGGTGTAGCAATACTTAATGCCAGACAAAATAGACTTTGAAACAATGGCTATAACAAGAGACAAAGAAGGGTATAGTAATCCCGCTTCTGAATATTTATCCAAAACAACCAAAACACTACTTCAAAGGGATATGTGCATCTATATGTTCAGTGCAGCCTTTACAATGGCCAAGATATGGAGGTAACCTGGGTGTCCATCAATGGATGAATGGATAAAGAAGAGGTGGTACATATATACATTGGAATATTGTTTAGCCATAAAAAGAATTAAATGTTGCCATCTTTAACAACATGGATGGACCTAAAGGGTATTGTGCTGAGTGGAGTAAGTCAGACAGAGAAAGACAAATGCCATATCATTCATTTATATGTGAAATCTAAAGAACAAAATAAAAAAAAACAACAAAAAAACAGAAACAAACTCATAGATACAGAGAATATTTTGATGGTTGCCAGATGGGAAGGGGGTTGGGGTGATGGGTGAAAAAGGTGAAGGGATTAAGAAGTACTAATTGGTGGTTACAAAATAGTCCTGAGGATATTAATAACATAGTCAATAATATTGTAGTATCTATGTATGCTCTCAGATAGGTACTAGACTTATTAGGGATATCACTTCATAGGTTATATAAATGTTTAATCACTGTGTTGTATACCTGAAACTAATATAATATTGTATGTCAACTGTAATTGAGTATACCTGAAACTAATATAATATTGTATGTCAACTGTAATTGAAAAAAGATTATTTTAAAAAATCAGTTGACTATTTATGTGGGTCTATTTCTGGGTTCTCTGTTTTGTTTCATTAATCTCTGTGTCTGATCCTCCACACAATCTTTTTCTTTTTTTTTTTATCTGTAATTTTGTTTTTAATGACCTTAATCCTTATGATCACATAATTTACAGTTTTGTGCTGTGGTCTATTCTCTTTTATTTTAATCCTTCTAGTGAGTTGGGAAAAGCACCATTGCCACTCATATGTATGTAGTAGTTCTACAGTTGTGTTTTTGAATCACTGTTTAAAAGACAATTCTGAATTATAACTTAGTCTGACATAGTAAAGAATTCACAAGCAAAGTTTGCTACTATATCTTGTCAAGCTGAATTTTAAAAGCATCTGACCTTATAGATCACCTGTAAAGTGTGAGAAGTTAAATACTCTTTATTTGATATACATAAACCACACTAAAATACCTTATTTAAGTAAAAGGCAACAGTTTAGATACTAGGGATTGTAATTAAATTGGCATAGTTAGGACCAAAAAAATAAAGTGACCCTGCCACCTTATTTTTAGCCCTTGCCTTTTAACAAGCTAATCACAATTTCAAATACAAGCAAGTCTTGCTGTTCTATGAGACAGTGAAGGGACTTCCTCAGTATGTAAACATATTGACATAACCAGTTACAAAAGTCTAAATATAAAACCAATCTTTTACAAGTTTTGAGATGACATTCACCATCTTTGTGAAAAGTTGAACATGACTAATTACGTAGAATCATATCTCTAATAGGAAAAACAGTGATAACACTTGCTGAACCGAAATTACCATCAAAGTTCAAAAAGCTGATCATGTTCATTTAATCACAGGCCAATCATATTTAAATCTGGACTGCCCAAAAGAAATGTTCTGTCAGCCATTCATGATCTGAATTCTGGTATATGAGATCGATTTAAATATATAGTACATATAAAAAAATTCATGGGGGCTGGCCGAGTGGTGCGGTGGTTGAGAGGTGGCTTGGAATGCCAGCGGCCCCAGTTCGGATCCCACATGTGAGGGCCAGTGACACTGCCCTCAAAAACAAAAAAAAGTCATGGGTCAGCTAAGTGGCTCAGTTGGTTAAGAGTTGGCTTGGGAGTATGAGCTCTGAGCAGCAGGGCCACTGGTTTGGTTCCCACATGGGCCAGTGACACTGCACCCTCTACAGCTAAGATGGTGAACAACAGCTCGACCTGGAGCTGGGCTGCCGTGAGTTGCTGGCTACAGTGGAGCTGCAGTGGGGCTGCAGTGGGCTGCCATGAGCTACCATAAGTGGCTGGCAGCCGTTGAGAGCTCCCGTGAGCCACCTTGAGCGGCCATCCAATGGCCAGCAACCGACTGCCTCAGCCAGGAAGAGTACAATGATCATAATACCAACATGGGCCAGTGAAGCGGCATCCTCCACAACTAGACTGAAAAAACAAAAAAGATAGCAATTTGACTGTTGTCCTTCCCCGATTCCCCAACACTGTTCCCCCTCCCCCAATTTCCCAATAAAATCTTTAATAAATAAATAAATAAGGCATTGGTCTTCTATTACTACTTAGTCTTTTTGAGATACACTATCAAGTCTGCCCTTTCTGTAGTCTTCTTAATGTCAGGAAAGATTTTTTTTTTTCCCCCCCAGGGACGTACTTCTTGGGATTCTCCAAATACTCCAACAATGTTTTCTCTCACCAGGTGATACTTTTGTTCTTGTTGGCATACGTGTAAGGAAGTCCGGGCCTGACCTGTCTTTCACCCAAAAACACCATGGAGATTTCTCCCAGTCTTGTGCTTGCCTCCCTTTTCCACAGTATGCACTGGGCACACTTCTGAACAAAAACCTTCTTGCGCTCTTCAGGATCACCGATTTTTAAATCACTCTTTTGTCTTGCGATACAGTCACTACCTTCACAAGCTGGATGTCCCTCTCTTTGCTCCACAGGATCTTGATTAATGATTACTGTAGTTATATAATAAGTCTTGAAATTAGGTAAACTGAATCCTCCTATTCGGTTTTTCTTTTTCAAAATTGTTTTAGCTATTGTAGTTCGTTTTGCCTTTCCATATAAATTTTAGAATAATTTTGTATATATTTACAAAACATCTTGCTGGCATTTTCATAGGAGTTACATTCGACCTGTAGATCAATTTGGGGAGAAATTAACTCTTTAGTATGTTTAGTCTTCCAATCCATGAACATGACATGTCTCCATTTATTTAGATCTTTTTTTATTTCTTTCATCAGCATTATGTAGTTACAGCATATAAGTCTTACACATGTTTTATTAGGTTTACACCCAAGTATTTCTTTTTTGGATCATTTGTAAATGATATTTTTAATTTTGGTGAATAATTTGAGTAATTATTTTTTCTAAAATAAAACCAGAAGAGGGTAAAATCTTACAGTCTGTTCTAAGAGTATAAGGCTTGGACATTGAATATCTGCAATGCTCTATCCACAGCTCTATTAAGAAAGAATTCTTAGATGGTTCCTCACAAGCTGCTCACAACTGTGGCCACAGATGATCAGGCCAAGGAAGACACAAGTATTGTCAATACCTTTGTTGACTAATGGAGTATGAGCTGGACACCAATAAGAACTTTGCCCAGTAGGGACAAGTTACTAAATGGACCAATTAGATTCTTTCTCTCTGAAATGTAACCTGGAGATATGGGGAAAGAGTTAGCAGGCTATAGTAGAGGCAGAAGTGAAGAAACACACAAAGAAAGAAAACAAAGGCTGTAAAAATACAGAAGCTAGGAGGCAGATATGAGGGAGAGCAGTTGGTATTGGGAACAGAATGCAAAAGACAGACAGAAACAGATTTGGCTGCAGATAGACACCAACCCACTCCTGGTACATATGAGTGAGGAGACCACCTAGTTGAGAAAGCTGAGCAGTGTCCAGATTGACCTTCCCATTCCTGACCAATGATCAGTCTCCATGGGATGCAGGAACACCAATAGTCCTGTTCTAACCCTGAGGACTGGGAGCGTGGCTTTCCAGAGTTCCCATGAAGATATCTGTTTTCCTCACTTCCATGAACACTCTTAAAATAAATCACCTATTAAATTAATTGCACACAGCCCAGCACGGGTGTATATGTAATAAATCAACATCTACAAAGTCAACCTAATTCTAATTCCCAAACCCTATCCTGTGGGTTCAGAGGAAATTCCAACTCAAGCTTTGCTTGTCACCAGATTGCTTACTATCTGTCTCCCCAGTGCACCCACCATGTAAGCTCCACAAAGCAGGATCTTTGTTTTGTTTGCCTGCCATCCAGAGGGCCCAGGTGAGTGCCTTGTAGGGTGCTTTCCAGACATTCTCTATGCACCTGGTGTTTCAGCAAATTTTCCATGGAGCCCCTAGAGCAAAAGAGATATCTAATAGTAGGTCCAAACTATAAGTATTTGTGTCCTAACAACTTAGTAGTTGTTTGAAAAACATAAAGCACACAAACTGAAAGGAAAATAACATTTTTATTCTTTTCTTTAAAAAAAAAACCCTCAAAAGTATTTTTTTCATTAAAAAAATATTTAGAACACATAAAACAAGGCCACGTTTATTCTTTTTTCTCATCTCCTGGTATGGGATCTGTTGGTGTCTCCTCCACTGTTGCACTGTTGCTCTCTGAGCCAGTATTACTATCTCTGGGCCCTTTGTTATGCTGTCCAACCTCTCCTGCCCACTCTCCTTGTCCTCAGGAGTAAACGCTCCTTCTGCACCATTCTGTTGGCTTTCTGTCATTTCTTCTCTGTCTCCTTTGTCCCCACTAAAATGCTGTTCTTTCTTTCTTTTTTTTTTTTTAAAGATTTTATTGGGGAATTGGCAGAGGGGAACAGCGTTGGGGAATCGGGGAAGGGGAACAGACAAGTTGTTGTCTTTTTGTTCTTCAGTTTAGTTGCGGAGGATGTTGCTTCACTGTTGGTATCGTCATTGCGCTCTTCCCGGATGAGGCAGATCGGTCGCTGGCCTCTGGATGTCGCTCACCGCGGCTATTGGCAGCTCACGCTTGGCTGCCAGCCGCTCACGCTGGCTGCGGGCCACTCACTGTAGCCTATGGCAGCCCACTGCAGCAGGGGCTGCAACCCACACCATCACCGGGGCTCGCACAGCCCAGCTCCAGGTGGAGCTGTTGTTAGCTGTAGAGGGCAGTGTCACTGGCCCTCTCATGTGGGATCCGAACTGGGGCCGCTGGCGTCCCAAAACCAGCGCTTCACCAATGCGCCACTCGGCCGGCCCTGTTCTTTCTTTTCTTCAGTCTTATTAGCGGCTTGCTTTTCCTCAGGAACAATACTGCTCTGACTGCGTTCAGCTTGTTCTGTTGCCTCTTTTTCCCTTTCCTCATGCCTTTTGCAAGCCTTTTCCTCTGTGCAATTTCAGCTGCATTTTTTTCCATATCCACTTCTACTTTCAAACCGCACAACCTTTTAAATTTATTGTTAAATGAATTTGTGCTTTCTAGGAATTTCCTCCTCTTTTCCTGGTGTCGTGCCTCTGTTTGAAAAAGTTCAGCTTCTAGTTTTCGCTGATGAACCATTAAGGACTGGACCTGACAGTTGAGGACCTGCAGTCTAGCTGTTGTGACAACTGGCTGGACATCCGGCACCACACTCTCACTAAGGATTTCACTGATGAGGTGGTTGTTTATCTGGAAACAGGCGATGGCTGTATGCTTGAAAAGCCATCACCATAATCATCTGGGTCTTCAGCAAGCTGAATGCTCATGTAAGGTTCTCCATCATGTGAGATTATCCCTGTCGACTTTCTTCCTCTAAAGCAGCTTTTGCACAACTTTTTTCATTTGTGTAAGCAAGGTGTGCAGGGAAATTATGGTAGGCTTTCATAGATTCATTGTACTCTACCTTTTCTGCTTCGTATTCGTTTAAATATTCTTGTTTTTCTTCACCAGTGAGATCTTGCCAAATGTCACCAATAATCTTGTCAATCTTCCACAACTTTAGGTCAGGGCTGGAAGCCTTTACTTGGTCCCAGACCTTTCTGCTGTGCCTCATGTAAGGCATCAGCAGCTTATCTGGTGGCTTTGGGGGTTTTGGAATCGTAATACCAGAATGGGTTTTGGAATTGTAATACCCAGCTGTTAGTGGCCGGGTTCCCTCCCAGCCTATAGTTGCTGTAGGCAAGATGACTGTATGGATTGTATCCCACAAACCATAGTGTGCTGGGCATTTGTGTTGCAAGAGCTGGGGGACGGGGGAAAGTGGGACATAAGATGATCTTTTCGACATTTTGAAAGATTAAGTTCTCAGTTCCTTAAGAATGAATCTGAGGGCGGGCTGAGTGGTGCATTGGTTAGGAGTTAGCTTGGGATGCCAACTCAGAGCAGCAGGGCCCCCGTGCAGATCTCACATACGAGGGCCAGTGACACTGAGTCCTCTAAAGCTAAGCTGGTGAACAACAGCTCGACCTAGAATTGGGCTGCCATGAGTCGCCGGTGTAGGCTGCAGTGGGCTGGCCAGCAGCGGCCATGAGCTTTCATGAGCTGCCGTGAGTGGTGGTCCAATGGGCAGCGAGTGACTGCTTCACCCCAGAAGAGTACAATGTTAATACCAACATGGGCCAGTGAAGCAACATCCTCCACAACTAGACTGAAGAACAAAAGGACAGCAACTTGTCTGTTCCCCTCCCCCAATTCCCCAATAAAATCTTAAAAAAGAAAAAAAAAAAAGAATGAATCTGAGAAACCGCAGGCAGAAAAAGCACCTGCAGCTCAGGCCTTGGTTCCCTTTGTCCCGCACACGCCCCGCCCCACCCATTTTATTTCCGTCCTACCACCTTACTTACCAATAGGATATGTGCCCTGCTGGCTCCTGTGCAAGCTCCACCAACCTTGGAGTTACATTGCTCCCCTCACTTCCTGTTCCACATTGATTTTCTTACAGTCCCTGCATTTTTATCACAGCAGGTGATGAAAACTCAGCTTCACCAAGATGAACGGCTTCTAAAGAGGAATGTAGCAAAATCTAATGTTGAAACTGTGACCTTCCTTGCGATATAAGGGGTGTAGTGTCCAACATATACCCCTCAGAGTTTCTGTGGGTTTGCTACAGCATGCCAGGGTACTTCACACATATTTTGGGAACCATGGACCTGGCACATGGTAGACGTTCTATAAATATTTGTTTTGTAAACAATTTGGGGTGCCCTTTCTTTGTCAGGATTCCTCTAGAATCAAGGATGCTTAGGTGGAACCAGGAAAGCAAGAGAAGAAACAGCCTCTAACCCTGGGCTGTCGGATAGAGTAGCCACTGGCCACATGTGGCTATTGAGCACTTGGAAATGGGGCCAGTCCGAATTGAGATATGCTGTAAGTATAAACTACATACCATATTTCATAGACTTAGTCCAAAAAAGTAATTATCTCAGTAATATTTTATATTGTTTATATGTTGAATTGGTAAGGTTTTAGATATAAAATATATTATTAAAATTAATTTCACCTGTGTCCTTTTGTGGTTTTTAATGTGGCTACTAGATTCTAGTAGCTAGAAAATTTGAAATTAAATACATATGTGGCTTATATTATATTTCTATTGGTCAGCTCTGCTCTAACCATCGAATTCTCATGGTCAAAGCTGACATATTCCTAGTCCAAGACCCCAGGGAATCCCAAGAGTCTGGAGCTCCTTGCTTCTGGCCATTAAGCATTGGACAAGGAGAGCTGCTATCCTTGCACACTGCACAGCCAGCCCCTGAGAAGGTGCTACCACTTGGGGCCCTGCACAGGCCCCGTCTCCTGGAACCTTCTCTGGGAACTCTCTTCCTTCTGCTCTTGACCCGCAAGCCTCACCCACTGCCACCTTTCCTGGGACACTCAGCATCACCTATCACTTCAGTGGGCTTAGGCTTTCCTTAAAGACTAGAAGAGCCACTGGCTGCAGATTCCTTCCTTTCCCACGGGCTTCCCGCTCTAAAAGAACCCCTCAAGCCACAGCACAAGACAGCATGGCCACCTGCTTGAAAGGGGAGGGAAGGACAACTAGAGAGAGAAGAAACAGAAATGAATACGTCAATATATTGACACAGAACTATTTTATGTACTTGTTTTTACTTGTGATCATTGCTTTAGTGAGAAGTGATAGCAAGAAAAATTAGCATTTACTTTTTTAATTAATGTTTTTATTTAACAAGCACTTACATAGCAGGTATCACATAATCAGGTACTGCTCAGAACTATTTACAAATATTAACTCATTTAGTTTCATTAACAACCTTATACAGTAGATCCTATCATTATTCTCATTTTTAGATAGGAAAAATATGAAAAAGAAATTGAGTAAATTGCTGGAGGTCACATAGCTAGTTAAGTGGCAGGATTTGAACCCAGGCAGTTTGGTTTAGACATTACAGTCCCAATTTACATGGTAATTGCTTAGAGTTCCTCTTGAGAAATGAATTTTTTAAATGTACTTATTTTTACAATCAGAAACCCATTTCCTTTAGGATGGCCTTTATGATCTATTTTAAAGATTACATCTTTGCTCTCTAAATCTGTCTTGCTATGCCATTGACTGAAACACAACCATTTTGAAAATCTCTTTCAACTTTCAGAAAACATCTTTCCAAGAGAACTTTCTCCCTGATGCTGTCAGTACCATTATTTTTCTTGTTTAGCATTTATCAAATTACTGCAATTTGATAGGTGAAGTAAGCAAAGTTGAGGTATCACTGTCAGAAAATAAATAATACAGTCAATTGGTTTCACAACCAATGGCACCATTCTTCAATTTGCAGGTGAGTTAGAATTTTTTTAAATACACATGAAATATACATAAAGGACTATAGAAACAGAAGCTATGATTCTCCGTCATCTCCATTCATGAGAAACCTGAAAACAGAAGCTAACCAATACTGCAGAAGGAACCTCCAGGGCAGTCTTTGTCAAAGAGGTGGGATGGAAAAGCAACCCTAGAGGGAAGCGGACAATGACCCACCTGTGAGCTTCTGAGCACAGGCCAGCAGAAGCATGGTTGCACCAAAGCACTTATAGGATGAAGTTAGATAATACATATTGTTTGGGAGCACCACCTTCATCCTTCAATTCCATTAGCTATTCCTTAACTTTCATTCCATGGAGTCAAGCCCACCTCAACTCCAGCATTGAGGTCTCTAAGAAGAACTCAACAGATCGCTAAGTCTGCCTACCCAATGCCCTATCACCTTTGACCTGGGACTGCAGATCTGGGCAGTGTCACCAAAGGCCCAGTTATGGGGCTGGCGTTCACTTTGTGGCTGGGCTCATTTTTGCTGTGATATTTTAGGATCCGAATTATGTTTGTATCTTTTGAGACTCCATTATTTACTCCCACAAAACACTTCTTCAAATTTCTGAATAATCTTTGTAAACCCAGGACTTGGCATAGAGAGGCAGGTGCAGAACTCAACAAAGGTGTGCTGCATGAAAGAAAGGTAGCCAACTTTCTATATGACCGCAAGGGAGCATTTTTGATGGGTTTCCTTTTCTCTATAAATATGTTTCCCATAAGATATACACAATTTACAATTCTACTTTAAAAAAATTAACACTATATAGGCATTTTCCTGGGTGCTATAGTCTGAGTGTTTGTGTCCCCCAAAACTCAGATGTTGAAAACTTAATGCTCATGGTAATACTATTAGGAGGTGGCACCTTTGGGAGGTGATTAGGCCATGAGGGTAGAGACCTCACGAAATGGGATTAGTGATTTTATCAAAAAGGCCTTAGAGAGCTCCCCTCCCCCTCCCCCATGTGAGGATACCACAAGAAGTCTGCCACCAGAAGAGGGCCCTTACCCAACCATGCTGGCACCCTAATGTCTGGTGTTTTGTTATAACAGCCCAAATGGACTAAAACACTGTTATCATAAATTCTTCACATTTTTTGGTATGTGTATGTGGTTGATTAATACTCTTCTGTATGAATGTACGCAAATTTCCTAAGCCATTTATTTGGTGTCAGCATTGAGATTATTTCCTCTTATTAACTATTATACATAAAACTGTGACCAGCTCCTTCATCTGCATTTTGGATTAGTTCCTTAGAATTCCCTGAACTGGAATTACTGGGTTAAAGTGTGTGAATGGCTTTTTGTTAATTTGATAGTTTAAAACACATCATTTTGTGGTTTTAATCTGTATTTCTTTCTTTACTAATGGTGCCAATCACTTTTTTTTAATCTATGTTTACTAGTTGTTTTTCCTCCTTTATGAATTGTCTGGTTATGTCCTGTGTCCATTTGCCTATTAGGATCTTAGTATTTTTCTTCTCGATTTGCATGAGGCATTTTTTTTTTTCTTTTCATTGTGAAGATTCTAATCCTTGTCATAGTTACTGAAAATAATTTCCTTCTTTCCATGGCCTGGGTTTTAATGTTATAGTTTTATTGATACAAATATTTTTCTAATTTTTAGTAACTTAGTGTTTTCCATCATGCTTTTATTGTTCTAACATCAAAATTCATGAAAGAGAAGTCCATACCCTCTAGATCTCTTTTCTAAACTTCACTCCCTCCAAAATCCACCATACCCAGTTGTTGACTCTAGCACTCTTTGCAACCTGCTCTCTCTAAAACCACCAATGAGGGCAGCTGGATGGCTCAGTTGGTTAGAGTGTGTGCTCTTAACAACAAGGTTGCTGGTTCAACTCCTGCATGAGATGGGCTGCACCCCTCCACAACTAGATTGAAAATGGAAAAATAAAATAAAATAAAACCACCAATGACCTACGGCCTTTCAAATTCTGTGGCCTTACCTGACCGCCAAGGGGCATCTTGAAAGTAGAGAGCATCTCTCCCCGTGGCCTCCTAGGTGAACTCTGTTGACTGCCTCCCTGGCACCATCCACCCTTCATCATCAGCTGTTCCTTTTCAATCCTCCTCGCCAGGACTTCCTCATTCTACCATTTCCAAAGATTCCAAGAGATGTCTTCTTTAATCCATTAAGGCCTATTCTCTCTAGGTCAGTAAGCTCATCTAGTCCTATGGCTTTTGATGCCAACTCAATGCTTATGACTCCCAAATTTCTATTGCCAGCCTGGAACTCACCCCTGAACTACAAATTCCAACTTCCTCTGCAACATCTGCACTTGAATATCTAACAGACATCTCAAATTTAATGTGATTACAAGACCAGTCAAATCTTTCATTTACTCTCCCAGACTTATTCTTCCCATCCCAGCAAATGGCAACCTCAACCTTACAGATGCTCATACAAAAGCCTTGAAGGCATGTTAACTCCTCTCTGTCATACCCTAAATCCAATCTATCAGCAAATCTTACCAAATATACCTGGTATCCAATCATTCTCCTCACTTCCACCAAGACTCCATTCTCTCTCACCTGAGCCACTGCAGTAGAATCCCAACAGGTCTTTCTGCTCTCACTTTTGGCCCTTGTATCATCTGTTTCCCACACTACAGCCTTTTCAAAGTATGGTAGATTGTGTCATACCGCTGCTCAGAACCTTCCAATACAGTCTTTACCATGTCCGATAAGTCTGTGTGTAATCTGTCCCCCACCACAGCGCTCTGACTTTATATCTTCCTTTGCTTGCTTGACTCCAGTCACATTGGTTGTGTGATTTGTTAAATGCCCTGTTGCAGGGAATTTGCACCTACTCTTCACTCTACCTGGAATGCTTTTCCACAGATAACCCCATGGCTTGCTGCCTTAGCTGCTTCAGATTCTACTCAAATGTCATCTCATGAAAAAGGCCTTCCCTTACTTTGCCTAATTCTTTTTCATAGCACTTATTGTCACCTACATATGATACATATATTGTTTGTTGTCTGTCTCCACTGAGTAGGATATAGCTCTATGGTATAGAGCCTCAAAGTGGTTCCCCATGATCCCCACCTCCTGGTATTAACACCCTTACGTTATCCTCTCCCCTTAAGTGTGAGCTGGACCTAGTGAATCCCCTTGAGTCTGAGCTGGACCTAGTGACTTACTTCAAAACAAATACAATGTGTAAAAAAACAATTCATTTTGCAATTGCAACAAAAAGAATAAAATACCTAGGAATAAATTTAACCAAGAATGTAAAAGACCTATACACTGAAAACTATAAAACATTTTTAAAAGAAATTGAAGAAGACACAAAGAAATGGAAAGACATTCTGTGTTCATGGATTGAGACTCAACATATTATCCAAAGCATATTATCCAAAGCAATATACAGATTTAACGCAATCCCCAACAAAGTCCCAATGGCATTTTTAAAAGAAATAGAACAAAAAATAATTAGATTTGTATGGAACCATAGAAGACCCCAAATAGCCAAAGCAATCCTAAGAAAAAAGAACAATGCTGGATGTATCAAACTCCCTGACTTCAGCTTGTACTACAGGGCAACAATAATCAAAACAGTATGGTAGTGGCAGAAAAACAGACACACAGACCAATGGAATAGAATTGAGAACCCAGAAATAAACCCAAATATGGACAGGTAATTTTCAACAAAGAAGCCAAAAACATACAATGGAGAAAAGACAGCCTCTTCAATAAATGTTGCTGAAAGAATTGGAAAGCCAAGTGTAAAAGAATGAAATTAAACTGCTATCTGTCACCAGGTACCAAGATTAACTCAAAATAGATCAAAGACTTAAACATAAGACCTGAAACAATAAACTGCATAGAAGAAAGCATAGGTACTAAACTTATGGACCTTGGGTTCAAAGAGAATTTTATGAACTTCACCTCAAAGGCAAGGGAAGTAAAAGCTAAAATAAATGAATGGGTATATATCAAATTAAAAAGCTTCTGCACAGCAAAAGAAACCATCAACAAAATAAAGAGGCAACCAACAGAATGGGAGAAGATTTTTGCAAACAATGCCTCTGATAAGGGGTTAATACCCAAAATATATAAGGAACTCATACAACTCAACAACAACAAAAAACAAACAATCCAATTAAAAATTAAAAACTGGACAGAGGACCTGAATAGACATTTCTCCAAAGAGGACATACAAATAGCCAATAGTCATATGAAAAAGTGCTCAACATCATTAATCATCAGAGAAATGAAAATCAAAACCACACTGAGATATCACTTCACACCTGTTAGAATGGCTATCATCAACAAGACAAATAATAACAAGTGTTGGAGAGGCTGTGGAGAAAAAGGAACCCTCATACACTGTTGGTGGGAATGCAGATTGGTGCAGCCAAAATGGAAGGCAGTGTGGAGGTTCCTCAAAAAATTAAAAATAGAATTACCATGTTATCCATCAATCCCTTTCTTGGGTATTAAAAAATCTTAAAACATTTATCCATAAAGATATATGTGCTCCAATGTTCATTACAGCTTTTTTTATGGTGGCCAAGACATGGAAACAACCGAAGTATCCTTCGAGAGATGACTGGATAAAGAAGTTGTGGTATATGTACACAGTTGAATCAGAAAAGATGAAATAGTGCTATTTGCAACAACGTGGATGGATCTTGAGATTATTATGCTAAGCGAAATAAGTCAGACAGAAAAGGTCGAGAACCATATGATTTCACTGATATGTGGTATATAAAACTGAAAACAACAAAGGAACAAGACAAACAAATGAAGAAACAAAAACTCAGACACAGACAATAGTTTAGTGGTTACCAGAGAAAGGGAAAGGGAGGTGGTAGATAAGGGTAAAAGGGATCAAATATATGGTGATGGAAGGAGAACTGACTCTGGGTGGTGAACACACAATGTGATATATAGAAGGTGTATTACAGAATTGTACACCTGAAATCTATGTAACTTTACTAACCATTGTCACCCCAATAAAATTTAATTTAAAAAAATAGAATATGAAATAATTGATAGATATCACTTCCAAAATGAGGTTACAAAAAGACTGGCATCGGGCTGGCCGAGTGGCTCATTGGTTAAGAGCTGGTTTGGGGATGCCAGCGGCCCCGGTTCAGATCCCACGTGTGAGGGCCAGTGACACTGCCCTCTACAGCTAACAACAGCTCCACCTGGAGCTGGGCTGTGCGAGCCCTGGCGATGGTGTGGGCTACAGCCTCTGCTGCAGTGGGCTGCCATGGGCTGCAGTGAGTGGCCGGCAGACAGCATGAGCTGCCAATAGCTGCGGTGAGCAACACCCAGAGGCCAGCGACCCATCTGCCTCATCTGGGAAGAGCGCAATGATGATACCAACGTGGGCCAGTGAAGCAACGTCCTCCGCATCTAGACTGAAGAACAAAAAGACAGCAACTTGTCTGTTCCCCTTTCCCGATTCCCCAACATTGTTCCCCTTCCCCGATTCCCCAATAAAATCTCTAAAAAAAAAAGACTGGCATCTATCCTGCTTCTCTCCTGACCCTCAACCCAATGGAGGGGCCCACATTACAAAGAACTGATGTTTCTCGCCAACAGCCACTATGGACCTGAGGCTGATAGCCACATGAGTGAGCTGGGAAACAGATCCTCCCACAGTAGGCCTTAAGATAACAGAAGCCCTAGCTCATAGCTTGATTATAGCCTTAGAAGAGACCCCAAGTCAGAGGCACCCAGAGTCCACAGATCAGTCCATGCCCAAACTCCTGACCCACAGAAGCTATGAAATGTAAGTGTTGTTTTAAGCCTTCCATTTTGGAGCAATTTTTTATATAGCAATAAGTGACTAAAACAAGATCCAATGGGGCAGGATGCCTGTTTGTTTTATTCACATTATCCCCAGCATCTAAAAAAGTACAGACGGCCATTAACTCAGCACTATTTCTGAATGAGTGAATGAATTTCAGGGCTTGTGCTAGGAAGGCGCTCTGTCTTGCTCTGGACAATGTGGTGTGCATATATGAGTCCTGAAACTACTTCAGCCATGTTATTACCATTTATGAAGCCAGCCTGAATACAAGGTCAACACAGAGGGGGCAGAGCCAAGAAAATAGCAAAATTGTAAAGCCAGAGCCCAATGAACATACCTGCTCTCCCTATAAATGTTTCTGGTTACTTGAGCAAAGTTTAAACTAGCTTGGGCTGAGTTTCAATAACCTGAAACTAAAAGCTTCCTATCAATTAAAGTTTTTATGACATCGTTCTCTCCTTGGCTCCCAGATGTTATTCTTTCTTTTTCTTTCCTCTGCCTACCTCCTTATGGCAGAGATTACATTTGTCTACCCAGTTTTCATTCTGCCTTTTTCTCTACCAAGAGAATCCTGACTTAGAGTGTTGAGGGGCCAAGCTAAAGAACTACATTTCCCAGCCTCCCTTGAAGATAGGTCATGTGACTAAGTTCTGGCAAATGTAAGCAGAAATTATGGGGTGGGTGTTCTGCAAAGACTTCCTTAAAAGTAGGCTCACTTGGCTAGCAGATACATTTTTCCCTTGGTTTCTTCCACTCTTCCTGCTGCCTGAAATGTGATGGTGGGCCATTTTGTGATTGAAACAAATTTAAGGATGAAACACACACACTAAATATAGTAGACGAGAAAGAGAGAGCCTGGTTTTCTAATGAAGCTAACATACAAACCCTGAGTATTCCATCTCAAAACTTATGGCTTGAGAAAAATATAAATCCTAGTCTTATTCCTTGTCTTTTCTGATATCTGTAACATCTTTTACAGATATCTGATATCTGTAACTTAACCAATATAACCCTTAAATATGAACTTCCCTTGTCTTCTCTTTTCAAGCCACACAGTTTTTCCAGTTGGTCTCAGCTGCTTTCAGGACTTTGGGAACCATCTACACAATAAATATTGATGCTTGTATGTCCTGCCTATTTCCCAAACTCCAGATTCGAGTCCTGACATCCCATCTAGATGGCACTTAGAAGCATCCTGGGGGACTGCATGAATTAGAGAGTTAGGTAGATATAGTTTCCAACTCTAACTCTGTTATTGTCTGAGTAACTTTGGATGAGCAACAGATCTCTGAGTCTTAGTTTTCTTATCTGTGAAATAAACATAATAAGATTACTTCATAAATTTTTCATGATAAAAATATATGTAAAACAGTGCCTGGCATATAACCAAATATTATTTAGTTCTCTCCTTCCCACCCTCTGCAGATGTCTACTGTCTTTTGTTTTCTCACCTTCAGTTAAATAAATGACTTTACCAACTACCCAGTCTTACAAGCTAGAAATCTTAGAATCTGCTTCAATTTCTTTCTCTCTGTGTCCCCATTATTCCCTCATAGCCAATCAATGACCAAATTCTGTTGATTTTATCCCAAAACTGTGACCATGCTTTTCTATCTTCATTATTACTCTGTGGTTTAAACTCCTACTAGCCATTGCCTGGCTTATTTCTATGACCAACCACAGGCTCTTCAAAATTTAATCTCCCACCCTCTTATCAGAGTTTCCCCTTAAAAAAAAAACAACAGGATCACAGCCAGCCTAATGGCACATTGGTTGGGAGCTGGCTTTGGACGCCAGCGTTCAGATCCCACACGTGAGGGCCAGTGACATTGCCCTCTACGGCTAGGATGGTGGACTGGCTCCACCTGGAGCTGGGCTGCTGTCGGTCCCCGGGATGGCGTAGCTGCAGCCCCTGCTGCTGTGGGCTGCCATAGGCTGCGATGGGTAGCCGGCAGCCAGTGTGAGGGGCTGGCAGCCGGTATGAGCTGCCAAGAGCCTCTGTGAGCGGCCGTCCAGAGGCCGGCGACCGATCTGCCTCATCCGGGAAGAGCGCAATGACGATACCAACATGGGCCAGTGAAGCAATGTCCTCCACAACTAGACTGAAGAACGAAAGGACAGCAACTTGTCTGTTCCCCTTCCCTGGTTCCCCAACTCTGTTTCCCTCCCCCAATTCCCCAATAAAAAATCTTTAAAAAAACAGAACAAAACAGGATCATGTCTCAACATAGTTTATTGATCTTTCCTGAGGCTGCCAAATCCCATAATTGGTCACCCAAGGCTGTCCCATTGCATCCTCTCCAGCCTCTTGCTTCTCTTCCCAGGTATTCACCATTGTCCAAACACGTCACACCCTTTTCTGACTCTGTCTTCACGCCTGTTGGGATGTTCATGTTCTGGCCCCAGTCCTTTAAACCACACCATTGCTATTAATATGAGGCCCAATAAGTATTTGAAAGCTTAAACTGTTTTTCTTTTAGTCTCAAGGAGGTTGGGCAGGTAGACAGCAGAGTAGGCCTGGAGATACTTCTCTTTCCAGCTCATATGTCCCAAACCCTAAGCTTGGTGAGCTGAAGTGGGTTTGAGGTGAGAGAGTGGGTCTCAGGTCAAAATAGGACTAGAGAGAGAGAGAGAGTTCTCCCAAACCAGGAAGACATACATGAGCCTGGGGAGGAAAAGAGGGGTCTCTGGGGTCTACCAGCAGCAGGAAACTGTGTCCTGCTTTCTGGAAGCACCAGAGGATGTATCAGTTACTTGGTGGAAATACCCACCAAGTACATTAGGGAAATGGTACATTAGGGAGATGGGATACTACAGCCAGGTTCCTGTGTCACAGAAAAAGCAGTTCAGGGGACTGAAGGGATCTGCAGGCTGAGTAACACACCAGGATTTTAGCACAGCCTTCAGTGCAGGGGGAAGCCCCAGGAAGGACTAAGATTGAATTTCCCACACGGCTAATAGGATGGGGGCTGAGAGTGAAAATGAAGTTGAATGAGAAGTCATGAAATGAGGTATCTAGTGCACTAAGTTTCTTGCATTCTTGAGAAACAAGCCTCCACCCATCTTCCCAGGCTCCTGCCCTGCCCCATCTCATGTGCCCTCTGATTTCTTGCTCTTGTCTTTGGCCCCAGATTTCCGGCTCCCTAGGCCTGCTGTCAGGGTTTTGTGCCAACCCTCACAACTTCCCTCCTGCTCCTTTGGACTTTGAGTTTCCTGCAGAGCTGTTAACTCTGCTAATAGCATGGGTTTTGGAATCCTATGTTGTCTCACTTGAAATCCTGCTACAGCCCTTGTTCCAACACACCTCCAGCTGGGCCAGCTTCTAGCCCCCAGGGTAGAGGTGAGAAGGAACACAAGTGCAGAAAGCCTTTTTTCCTCTTCTCTGACAGCACTTTATTCATCCTTCCAGACCTGGCTCAAATGTCACCTCTTGAGAGTCTTCCCTGACTTCCCTAGGCAGGGTTCCTTTTCTGGGTTTCCACGGCATTTTGTTTATATATCTGTGCTTATCACAATTTATTATTATTTATGTATTTGCATGGTGATCTTTTCACCTTGACTATGAACACCTTGGGGACAGGAACCATGTTTCATTTACCTGGTACAATGTCAGCTACAGAATAGGGGCCTCATAAATGCTTGTTAAATGCCATTTCTCTCACAGTCCCCTGGACTCTCGTGCACCATTCTATCCTACTTTGGATCAGACAGGGAAGCATTTGGCTGCGAGTAATAGACAACCTGATTACAGTGACTTAAATAGAGACTTATTTTTCTCACACAAAAAGAAGGTTGGAGGTAAGCAGCCCAGGGTTGTCAGACACCCAGCCTCTTCCTGTCTTGTCTATCCTGTCCATTTTAAAGTATCGGTCATAAAATGGCTGCTGTAGCTCCAAGTTCACTGTGTACTTATATGTATATTTAAGTTCTAGGCAGGAAGAAGTAGGAAGGGTGAAGAGCCACCTCTCCCTGTTCACCAAGAAGGAACATGTTTTGCCACAAGACTTCTACTTACATCTCATTGGCCAGAACTACGTCACTTGATCACCCCTACCTGCAAGGGAAGCTGCAAAGGTGAAGTGGTAGGGCATGGGTATAAATGAGAATATTCTTGGGCCCCACCCAGATTTACTGAATCAGAAATGCTGGGAGTGGGGTCCAGCAATCTGTGTTGTAAGAAGCCCTCCAAGTGATTCTAATTCAGCTGCAGTTGGAGAACCATGATCATGTATAAAGGCTAGTATTATGGTAGGAAAAACTCCTAGGCTAGAATTCAAATCACCTATTTTTTTAGTACAAGTTTTGTTACTTGCCAATTAGGAGAACTTAGTTTTCTGATTTATAAAATGGAAAAAATGGGCCGGCAGAGTGGCACGGTGGTTAAGCGCTGGCCTGGGAAGCCAGCGGCCCCAGTTCAGGTCCCACATATGAGGGTCAGTGACACTGCCCTAAAAAATAAATAAATAAATAAATAAGAAATGGGAATAATAATGGTTGCCCCTATTACATTCACTAAATTGCTGTGAGAACCAGTTGAAATAATGTCGATGAAAACATTTTTTTTTTTTTTGAGGGCAGTGTCACTGGCCCTCGTAGGTGGGGCCCAAACCGGGGCCGCTGGCTTCCCAAGCCAGCACTTAACCACCGTGCCACTCGGCCGGCCTGAAAACATTTTGAAAACTGTAAATCATTGGACAATTGTGCTGGTTTGAAAATTGTAAAAGTTCTCGTTGATTGAATGAACAGTTGGCTGGTTCTAAGAAAGGAGGAGAAATTCTGCATGAGGTAGCTCCTGGAGTTCAGAGACAAAAAAAAACTTAAGAGAGTGTGATGGTTAATTTTATGTGTCAATGGAGAACCCTGACTAATACAGAGAGGAAATTTTCCAATTGGAATTGAGTGCTTTATTTTATTGTGCTCCTCTGTATTGTAGGTCAACATTTCAGAAAAGGGATATTCTCTTAGCACAGTTTCTAGTGTTTGGGAATGATTGTATGTAATCAGTACAAGACTAAAAATGTCCGCGTATTGGCCTCTTAGAGTCTTTCACAGCACATTTTCTTGGGGTAATAATGATAGAGGAATCTTGCAATCGTCATGTCACAATTTGTGTAGCTGACGTATTTAGCAGAGTACAAGATCCTGAGAAAAGCAAAACAACCCGTAAAAGGTATAAAGAGATCGAAAAGTTACAACAGTAAGGGACAAAAATAGAAACTGAAACCACAGACTTTCAAAATACACTGTTATCAAAAACAAATGTTTGCAGCAGGCCCGGTGGTAGCTGTTACAGGTGGTTTCCATGAGAGGAAGGAGGACATACATGGTTTCAAAATAAACACTAGAGAATAATAAAATGGGGCATTTGGGGCAAAGGGTTGGTAAGAAAATGTGAAACAAACGGAAGGAGTTTGGTGTTCTGCCATTTGGATTAAAAATACTGAGATGGGGCCGGCAGAGTGGCGCATTGGTTAAGAGCTGGTTTGGGGATGCTAGCAGTCCCGGTTCGGTTCCCACATATGAGGGCCAGTGACACGGCCCTCCACAGCTAACAACAGCTCCACCTGGAGCTGGGCTGCGCAGCGCTGGTGAAGGTGTAGGCTGCAGCCCCTGCTGCAGTGGGCTGCCATAGGCTACAGTGAGTGCCGGCAGCCAGTGTGAGTGGCTGGCAGCCAGTGGGAGCTGCCAATAGCCGCGGTGAGCGACATCCAGAGGTCGGCGACCGATCTGCCTCATTCGGGAAGAGCGCAATGACGACACCAACATGGGCCAGTGAAGCAACATCCTCTGCAACTAGACTGAAGAACAAAAAGACAGCAACTTGTCTGTTCCCCTTCCCCGATTCCCCAACGCTGTTCCCCTCCCCCAATTCCTCAATAAAATCTTTAAAAAAATAAATAAATACTGAGATGCCGTTGTCTGAGCACCAAGTAGATGTCCATCCCTCACTATAGTAAAACCTGCCCTAGCAATTCTGTGTTTATTCATTCCGTAACAGTCGCCCATATAACAGGCACTGAGGGGTTTTCACTGGTGAACTTGGACAATACATCAGCTGCTCATGAGGCACCAGGGAAGTCACAGTCAGATCTGCATTAGCCTTCAGATAACCTTCTCAGGTTTGGAAATGGCCATGACTAAAATAGCAGTCTCCCATACCGACATGGGAGATTGACCTGTCTACTCAGGTGAAAACCACAGTATTAAGAAGGAAGTGTTGACAACTCTATGGATATACTAAAGATCAATTAATTGTACACTTTAAATGGGTGAATTTTATGATTGTGAATTATATCTCGATAAAGCTATTAAAAAGAAAAAAGTAGAAGGAAGTGTTTGCAGGCAAGGACCCCATGACACAGAGGCTATGCAGCAAAGAGATTGTGTGTGTGCGTCCGTTAAATTTGTCTGTACAAAATGTGAAGCCAAGGTTTATTGATTGATTTGTTTAACATCAGGGCTCTGACACACAAGTGCTATGATAAGAGAATTTGTAGAAGCAAAATCATGAGACCATGTGCTCATTGGCACTGGTGAAAGAGGGTGGCAATCTGCATTTGAAAAGTCTGAAACTGGTGGTGACCTGAAGCTAAGCTCAGGTCAAATAAATAGGCCAATGCTCGGTGACAGATTCAAAATATTAACCACTTTTGGAACTGGACTTCCTGGAACTGATTGTTTAGTTTATCAATCAGTCACATAGGGCTTCATCTATTTCTCCTTCCCCTTCCGTGTACCGGTGACCTACTTTCTTCACCCAGGAAATGCAGTGGTAGTAGACAGCCAGGACAGCTATAATTCCATATGTGAACATGTTTCCTCTGCTTCCTTCCTGGGGAGTTGTTATGGTTATTCATGTTCCCAAGGATAGATATTGAAATGTAGTTGTGGGACAGAGAGTCCACAGTTAGAATTCCCACGGCCAAGTGTAAGACCCACCAAACAGAAGTTAGTGACACCTGTAAATCATCTAATATCTCCTAATCCCATCCCCTCTTGGGTATTCAAGGACTTTGCTACTGTAATGACCCCTCTCTATATTGCAGCCGTTTTCAATAGCAATACCAGCTGCTAGAATTTCTTCCCCAGCAAAAATCCAAAACAAAGGCAAAACCTTCCTGTCTCCCTATTTGCCTCTCTAGCTCCACCTCAATCCTTTGCTCTCCTTCACAGCAAAATTCCTAACAAAGAATTGCTTGCTTTTATGGGCTGAATTGTGTCCCCCAAAATTTATATGTTCAAGTCCTAACCTCCAGCACTTAAGAATGTGACTGTATTCAAAGACAGAGGGCCCTTATAGGGGTGATTAAAGTTAAACTGAGGCAGTTTGAGTGGGACCTAATCCAACATGACTGGTGTCCTTCCAGAAGAGATTAGGACACAGACAATACAGAGGGAAGGCCATGTGAGGACACAGGGAGAAGGCAGCCATCTGCAAGCCAAGGAGAGATGTCTCAGGAGAAACCAATACTGCCAACCCCTTGATCCTGGACTTCCAAGCCTCCAGAACTCTGAGAAAATACACGTTTGTTGTTTAAGCCACCCAGTCCATGGCACTTTGTTGTGGAAGCCCTAGCAAACTAATAGACTGTCTGTGTTTCCTCAAGTCCTAGTCTCTTGTGATTTTCCTTTCTCTTGTTAACCCATTGTAGTCAGGATTCTGTAGCCAGCCAGCCACTACAACTGCTCATCCAAGGTTACCGCTAACCACCATCTTGCTGAATCCAGAGAATACTTTCCTGTCCTCATCACATCCATCTTCTCCACAGTTGGTCACTCTTCCCTTCTGCATTTTCAGCACTTGGATTTGGTTATCACATTAAGTTTTCACTCACTTCATTGGCTGTTCCTTCTCGGGCTTCTTGGCTGAATAGAATAGTCCTTATCTATCTTTCTTCTAAATATCAGAGCCTCAGGCCCAGGCCTCAGCCCTCATCTCCGCACAGTCTCTCACTAGGTCATTCCATCTAGTTCTATGATTTTAAATGTTATTAAAAAGCTGATAAATCACATGTTTACATCATTAGCACTCACCTGTACCTTGAGCTCCAAGCTCAAATATTCAATTGCCTAAACATTTCCTCTTGGGTATCCAAAAAGCATTTCAAGCTAACATTGTCTGAAATTCCGAGCCACTGGCCCTAATTTCCCATCACATTTAGAATGAAATCCAAACATCTCACTCATCTTGTTCACAAGTTCCCTTGTGACCTGGGCCCTGCCCATCTTTATGACTTTATTTCCTTCCACTGCCCCCTCCCTCACTGCTCTCCAGCCATACTGCTGGTCCTCTAGTGCACACTTTACTGTTCCTGCCTCTACCTGAGTCACTGCTTAGAGCTTCACAGAGCCTTACTTGCTCCTTTATATCATGCAGGGCTTGGCTCAACATTCATCTTTTAAAGAGGCCTTCCTTGGGCCAGCCAAGTGGCTCAGTTGTTTAAGAGTTGGCTTAGAGCGCAAGCTCTGAGCAACAGGGCTGCCAGTTTGATTCCCACGTGGGCCAGTGATGCTGTGCCCGGACTGAGCTGCCACTGATCTGCCAACAGGTGGCAGGATGGCTCAGCAGGTGTAACAACAAGATTGCCCGTTCAATGGTGGGTTACACCCTCCCACACCTAAAACTGAACTCGGCACCTTAAGCTGAGCTACAGCCTGGATGGCTCAGTGGACAGGGCGTGTGCTCTTAACAACAAGGCGGCTGCTTCAACTCCCGCTTGGGATGGTGGTTATGCCCACCTGCAACTAAGACTGAACACAGCACCTTGAACTTAGAGGCCATGAGCTGCCAAAGGGAAGCCAGATGGCGACTGGCGCCCTCCACAACGAAGATTGAAGAACAGCAACTTGACTGGTCCCCTTCCTCAATTCCCCAACACTGTTCTCCTCCCCCAATTACTCAATAAATTCTTTAAAAAAAGAAAGAAAAAGAGGCCTTCTTTGATCCCCTGTCTCACATATCACTGTCTGCAAGATTGTTGGATATAGTTGCACTCACGTTGCACTTATAACATTTTGTTTTATATTTTA
The DNA here is from genome assembly GCA_033961575.1 of Aselliscus stoliczkanus. Classification (NCBI taxonomy): domain Eukaryota; kingdom Metazoa; phylum Chordata; class Mammalia; order Chiroptera; family Hipposideridae; genus Aselliscus; species Aselliscus stoliczkanus. The sequence goes on from CM066731.1 coordinate 37,069,861, forward strand.
AATAACTTTTTAGTTTTGAATTACAGTGGGCATACAATATTACATTAGTTTCAGGTGTAGGTCATAATGATTAGACATTTATATAACTTAGGAAGTGATTACCACAATAAATTTAGTATCCAACAGGCAGCATACATAGTTACTACAATATTATTCACTATATTTCCTATGCTATACTTTACATCCCCATGATTATTTTGTAACTGCCAATTAGTACCTCTTTTTTTTTCTAAAGATTTTATTGGGGAATTGGGGGAGGGGAACAGTATTGGGGACTTGGGGAAAAGGAACAGACAAGCTGCTGTCCCTTAGTTCTTCATCTAGCTGTGGAGGACATCGCTTCACTGGTCCATGTTGGTATTATCATTGCGTTCTTTCCAGCTGAGGAAGTCACTCGCCGGCCATTGGACAGCCGCTCATGGTGGCTCTTGGCAACTCATGAAAACACACACTAGCTGCTGGCCAGCCCCACTGCAGCCTATGCTGTCACCAGAGACTCACGGCAGTCCAGCTCCAGGTGGAGCTGTTGTTCACCATCTTAGCTGTAGAAGGTGCAGTGTCACTGGTCCTCATGTGGGATCCGAACCAGGGCCCTGCTGCTCAGAGCTGGCGTCCCAAGCCAACTCTTAACCAATGTACCACTCAACCAGCCCCAATTAGTGCCTCTTAATCCCTTCCCCCGCCTTCACCCATTTCCCAAGCTTCCTCCATCTGGCAATCATCAAAATGTTCTCTGTATCTATGAATTTGTTTCTGTTTTCTTTGTTCATTTATTTTGTTTTTTTTTAGATTTCACAGATAAGTGAAATCATATGGTATTTGTCTTTCTCTGTCTGACTTATTTCGCTCAGCATAATACACTCTAGGTCCATCTGTGTCATTGAAGTGGCAAGATTTTATTCTTTTTTATGGCTGAGTAATATTCCACTTCTTTATCCATTCATGAATAAATATTTAAAGTGATGCAAAGTAAGGACCTACAACCAAGATGATTCTACTCAGCAAAGTTATCATTTAGAATGGAAAGACAGATAAAAAGCTTCCTAGACAAGGAATAGCAACTTAGGTTGCTTCCATATCTTAGCTATTTCAAAAAATGCTGCAATGAATATATAGATGCCCATGTCTTTTTTAATTATTGGGCTTCTCCAAAAAAATACCCAGAAGTGGGATTACTGGGTCTTTCTTTGTCTATTGTTATACTGTTTGTTTTAAAGTCTATTTTGTCTGGTATAAGTGTTGCTACCCTGACTGTTTTTGTTTGTTTGTTGCCATTTTCATGAAATATATTTTTCCATTCCTTTACTTTCAGTCGGTGTGTGTCTTTCCCTCTGAAGTGAGTCTCTTGTAGGCAGCATATGTAAGGGTTTTATTTTCTTATCCATTCAGCCACCCTATTTCTTTTTATTTGCGCATTTAATCCATTTACAGTTAAAACAATTGTTGATAGTTATGTAGATAGTCCCACTTTATTATTCATATTTTTAATCTTTTTTTTCTTCTTCTTAAAGCAGCCCCTTTAACATTTCTTATAATCTGGTTGGGTGGTTATGAAGTCCTGTAGCTATTCCTTGTCTAGGAAGCTCTTTATCTGTCCTTCCATTCTAAATGATAACTTTGCTGAGTAGAATAATCTTGGTTGTAGGTCCTTACTTTTCATCACTTTAACTATTTCCTGCCAATTCCTTCTGGTCTGCAAAGTTTCTGTTGAGAAATCAGCTGACTATCTTATGGGGGCTCCCTTTTAGATAACTAACTGCTTGTCTCTTGATGCTTTTCAGATTCTCTCTTTGTCTTTAACCTTTGGCATTTTAATTATGGTGTGTCCTCGTGTGGACCTCTTTGGGTTCACCTTGTTTGGGAGTCTATATGCTTCCTGGGCTGGTATGTCTATTTCCTTCACCAAGTTAGAGAAGTTTTCCATCATTATTTCTTCACACATGTTTTCAATTTATCTCTTCTCCTTCTGGTACCCTTATGGTACAAATGTTGGTATGCTTGATGTTGTACCAGGGACCCCGTAAACTATCCTCATTTTTTTGGATTCTTTTTGCTGTTCTGATTGGGTGTTTTCTGTTACCTTATCTTCCAAATCACAGATTTGATCCTTTCTTCAACTAATTTACTCTTAATTCCCTCTAATGTATTCTTTATTTCTGACTGGTTCCTTTTTCTGTTTTCTATCTCCATTTCTATGTTTCCTATCTCTCTGTTGAAGTTCTCACTGAGATCTTTGAGCATCCGTATAATCAATGTTTTGAAGTCTGCATCTGTCAGATTGCTTCCCCCATTTTGTTTAGTTCTTTTTCTGGAGTTTTGTTCTGATCTTTCATTTGGGACATCCTCATTTTGGCTGCCTATCTGTGTTCGTGTCTATGTATTAGGCAGAGCTACTAAATCTCCTGGTCTTGGTAGAGTAGCGTCATGTAGTAAGTATCTGTGGGACCCAGTCTCTCTGGTCACCTGAGCCAGGTGCTCCAGTGCTCCAGGTGTGTCCCTTGTATGTACCCTCCTGGTACAGTTGAGCCATTATAACTGTTTCCATGTTAAGAGGAGTGATTAACCCTCAGGCTGATTGGTTGTGAGAACTGGCTGTGACTATATTGTACAGGGGATGACCCTACAGAGTAGGATTGCTTTAGCAGGGCTCTTGTACCTACTGAGTTTGCCCTTTGGATGTGTCATTTGTGGAGGTGGGTGGGTGGTACTCTGGTGTGGTCTGAAGCTGGCCACTGGGTGTGTTGGTTCTGGAGCCTTTCGGTGGTGGAGGGGCTCTTGTGCAGGCCAAGGTCAGCCACTGTCTGTGCCCTGCCTTGGGCTAGGGTCAGGCTTGGGGCTGTTTAGCAAGATGTGCTGGGCACATGGAGGCCTGGTCCTGCTTGTTTGGGATTTGTGAACCTTTGAGAGATTTTAAGAAAGTCTGTAGAATGAGCCAAGACAGGTCATTTGTATGAAGAAGCCACTGGAAGCACCTTTGGATGGGCTTGCAAGCTAAGTGAGGCAGGGACTTAGGGAATTACAAGGGTGGGGCAAACGGTATTAGCTAGGTTGTTGGAGACTCAGATATGGTGTCCACCTGTGTCTGCCGGCTGGGAGGCGTGAGGGCTCAGCAAAGGGACAATGGCTTCTGCCAGCACTTCTGTCTAGGAGAAAGCTGCCCCTTCAGCTCTTATCCTGAAGCCAGACAATTCAGTTCCTCCCCATATTTCCTTCCTGCCTTTTGAGCTGATTGTCCAGCACTGAAACTCAGAATGAGTGAGTCCATCAGTAAGTTGGTCCACGTGCAGTCCCTTTAAGAGGAACACCTGGGACTCCAGCTGCCCTCTGTCTTAATCATTACTCTGTTGCTTTTCACAGCCAGAAGTTGTGAGGACTTCTCTTCCTGGCACTGGAACCCTGGGCTGGGGAGCCTGGTATAGGGCTGGCACACCTCACTCCTCAGGGGGCTCTTCTGCAGCCAAAATATCCCTCCCAATTTTTAACCACCACATGTGGGTGTGGGACCTGCCTGTTTTACAACTCCACTCCTCCTACCAGTAGTTATGTAGCTTGTTCTGTATACCCTTAGTTGTAGGACTTCTGTTCAGCTTGACTTTAGGCAATTCTCAATATGGTTGTTGTCACACTTATAACATTTTAATAAGTTCATACTATAGTGCCAAGCATTATATTAAATGCTCTATATGTATGATCTCATTTAATCCTCAGAACACCTAATGAGGCATTCTTATCATCCCCATTTTATAGATGAGGATGCTGAGGCTGAGAGGTCAAACCCAAGATCATATAGCTTGTATTAAGGTCTGATTCCAGAACTAGTGCTCTTAACCATTAGATTCCACTGTTTCTCATTTTATTCCCCTCCCGGCCCCCACCTCCAAGCCGTTGCTCTCAGTCTAGTTGTGGAGGACGCCACTCCAGTGGCCCATGTTGGGATTATGATCATTGTGCTCTTCCCAGCTGAGGCAGTCTGTCGCCAGCCATTGGATGGCCGCTTACGGCGGCACACGGCAGTTGTTGCCGGATGCCGGCCACTAACACTGGATGCCTGGGGCCACTTATGCTGACTGCTGGCCACTCATGCTTGCTACAAGCCACAGTTCACGGAAGCTCACAGCAGCACATGGCAGCTTCACGGCAGCACATGGCAGCTCATGCCTTCCGCCAGCCACTCATGGCAGCCCAGCTCCAGGTCAAGCCATTGTTCACAATCTTACTGCAGAGGGTGCAGCTTACTGGTGCAGCTTACTGGCCCATGTGGGAATCAAATCCACATCCTGTTGTTCAGAACTCACGCTCTTAACAACTGAGCTATTGGGCTGCCCTGTTTCACGCTTTAAATGTTATTCTTAATTATAGACAATATGACTTTCAGGAGTTTACTTTTCAGGATTACTGGTTTCAACTGCACTTGTGTTCGAGCAGGTAAAGTAACTCAGATGTATCAGTATGTGCTATGGAAGGGCTTATTTTCCAAATTCTGGTTTTAAATATTCAGATAACACAAAATGCAAGCTCGGTAGGGACATGGGTCTACATCACCTCTATGGTTCTTGCTTATAGACTCATTAAAGATGAAGTTACTTTGCTCTTCACCATGTTTTCTGGGGCTCAAGTTCTCAGATGCTATTAAAGGTTTCAAGCTTTAGGGCTATTTTTTTCTTTCTTTTTAAAGAAATCCTTTTTCCACAAGGTGATTAGAAGCAAAAATCCTTAAAATAAAATCCTTAAAAGAAAAAGGTCAAGTGCTGGTTAGAAACATTTATCAAACACCTACATGTCCCAGGCACTTTTCTGCTTTCATTGTTTCTCTGAGTTGATATTATTTTCCCTCTTTTACAGTTGAGGAAACTGAGGCACTTAGGAGATAAGCAACTATCCCCATTATTGAGCAAGAACTCTGCAATTTCCTGTTCCTTCCTTCCTTACCAGATAGCACAAGCTCCAAAGTTGGTTTTGCCTTCCCATTATGCAACACAATTGATTAACTGAGGCCCCTTCTCTGAGACCTGTTCTCAGGGCCCTGTAATTTAGTTCCATGACTCAGGGACCTATATGCTTTTCTGGAAGTGTTGCAAAAACCCAACAGACTGCAAAGGAATTTAAAGCCCTATGGCCAGTCGTCTTCAACTGATAGACCAGACCTATGGATCTGCTCAGATAACCATCAGATACCAGATGGCACCAAATTCTCAGTGACACTGTTTAGCATAAGAACAGTGCTAATCCTTGAGCACAGGGACTCTTCTGCCTCTGGCCTTTGCACTGGCTGTTCTGGCTGCCTGGCCTTCCTCTTTCCTCATGCCCTTCCACTCTTGCTGCTCAAGTGCCACATCCTCAAAGAAGCTCTACTGACCATCCTACCTCCCTACCAACCTCCCTAACCCATCACCCAGCTTTGTTTTTCTTCACAGCACTTATGACATTATATATTTACTTTCTTATTGTGTCTCCTCCACTAGATTAGGAGCTTCCTGAAGGCTGAGATTTTGTCTGTTTTGTTCACTGCTGTATCTCCAATGCCTGGCATAGAGAAGGTGCTCATTAAATAATTATTGCATAAATGAATGGATGCTGTGAACACAGTAGCCCTGAATGAATGAGTGGATGACATTCAACCTTTACGGGCCTATGCTATTCATATCCTCCCTCTGATCTATAAAAGGAAAGAAATGACTACTCCTGCCAAAGAGGAGTAAAGCAGGAGAAGAGGCCCCAAAAGAATAGAAATCAAAAACCCTCTTGCCTCAGATTATCAATATGCTTAGGTCTGGATTTGCTGAAGTCATAAAAAAACCTGGATATTTAAGAACATAAGTTAATCTTGCAAAAGGTAATGGATATTTAAGGTGGTTAATTCCAGCAAAAAGAATAACGCAATAAACAAGTTTTCCTTAAATAGGCTTACTATTTAGGCAGAGTGTAGCTTACGTTAAGTAGCAATTATATTGTCTGTGCCGTCCTCTAGAGAATGGCAGAAAGATACATTCTACTCAAGATGTCCCCATAATAGAGGGTTTTATGGTTACAGACCTCACCTGCAGCTGCCTCTGGCACCTGTGGACTGCTGGGCAATGACCCATAAGGAGCCATGTGAATGAAGAGGTAGCTTTGGCAGTGGGAGCTATAAAAGACCTTTACTCACACACTTAAAATAACACTGCAACTGCACTGGGACCAGGTGGGCCTGCCCCACACAGCTGGTCTCTTCAAGTTTCAGGCTCCCTGGAGCTGGAATAGTAAGTGAAGGGACATCCTATATCATGTATCTAGGCCATATCGACTTAGGGGTGACTCGCTTTTCTCCTTTGCTGTAAGGATAGGTTATAATATAATTTTAAACAATTGGATACTCACTGCATATCCACTTAGCAAATAAAAAGCATTTAAAGTCAGGACTTTACAGAAACTGGAGAAAGCACTCTAGGTCTGGAGGACTGTCGTGAGTCATTCATAATCCAGCATATGCCACCACAGCTTGAGGGCTATTGTCCCTGCACACTGGCTACTACATGAAATGGTCCCATCTCCTTTCTCTTTTCTGGTGCCTTAGCCAGAATACAGACCCTTTTCATTTTAAGGATTTTATTTCTAATCATCATGTGGACATAGGGTTAAACAAACCTAATATGTGGGAGTTATAAAGCTGTTACACTTATGGTCCTAGTATCATTTCTGACTTCTTCCTGAAATGATAACTGGCAACACAGTTGGATTTCTGTTCTGTGTTTTTATTTCAGAAAGTAAAGTTCACCAAACCTCTCTCTTCCTTCTGTTCCAGGCTTTCTGGAGAGAAAACAGGCCATTTCTTCTGTTCTCTTAGGGTAATACATTTCACTGGAATTCCAAGTGATTGAGTGATTGTTCTTCTAAAACGCAATTAAAAAAAGAAAACACATTATGTCAAACTTAAAAGTTTTTCACAACAAAGGAAACCATCAATAAAACAAAAAGGAAGCCTACTGAATGGAAGAAGGTATTTATCAACAATACATCTGATAAGGGATTAATATCCAAAATTTATAAAACACTCATGCAACTCAACACCAAAAAAACAAACAACCCAACTAAAAAATGGGCAAAGGATATGAAGAGACATTTCTCTAAAGAGGACATAGAGATGGCCAACAGGCATATGAAAAAAATGTTCAACCTCGCTGATCATTAGGGAAATGCAAATAAAAACCACAATGAGATACCAGCTTACCCCGGTCAGAATGGCTATCATCAATAAATCAACAAATAACGAGTGCTGGTGAGGCTGTGGGGAAAAGGGGACCCTGCTGCACTGTTGGTGGGGTTGCAGATTGGTTCAGCCACTACGGAAATCAGTATGGAGGTATCTCAAAACACTGGAAATGGAACTACCGTATGACCCAGCAATTCCATTCTTGGGTATCCAGCCAGAGGAATCCAAGATGCTAATTTGAAAAATTATATGCACCCCTATGTTTATTGCAGCGCTATTTACAATAACCAAGACTTGGAAACAACCGAAATGCCCATCGGTAGATGACTGGAATTAAGAAACTGTGGTACATTTATACTTGGAGTATTACTCTGCTATAAAGAAGAATAAAATCGTACCATTTGCAATGATATGGATGGACCTCAAGAACATCATGCTAAGTGAAATAAGTCAGTCAGAGAAAGACAAATATCATGTGATCTCACTTATATGTGGAATCTAAAGAACTGAATACATGAGCAATGTAAACAGAAATAGTCTTAGAGACACAGAGGAAAATCATGATTGCTAGATAGGATAGGGGTGGGCATGAGGGAGAAAGGGAAGGGACGAAACAACATAAATTGGTAACTATAATATTGCCGCAGGATTAGAAAACACAGTTTGGGGAATATAATCAATAATGTTGTAAATATAGTTTAGGGGACCAGATGGACTCATGTCTTGTTAGGGAGACCACTCCATGGACAGTGTAGGGGTCTGACCTCTGCACTGTACATCTGAATCTGCCGCTGAATAATATTATATGTCAACTATAATTTAATACATATAGAGTCATGGGATGTGGAGTATAGTGTGGGAATGGAGTCAATGGAATTGTAATAGACATGTATGATATCGGGGGCGGGCGGCAGTGAATGAGAGTGGGGGGTTGTCACTTTGCAAGGGGTGAAAAGCATAACTATTGCATTGTTTGGTACACCTGAAACTAATAATAAAAATTTAAAAAAAAGAAAAACACAAAACTTTTCTGTCTTTCCCAGACACTTGACAACATGCTGCCTGGATGGTAGAAGCTCAGAAGACCATATTGATTGATGGATAGATTCAAAATTGCCTGTACTTTCAGGTTCTCCTCAGTACACACTGGGAAACTTGTTGCTTTGTTGTTCTGATATTACCCTGAGTAGCCATCCTTTGTAGTTCCCCATCTGTGGCTTGGTAGGAAACAACATTCTTTAGCAGCCTTGACTCAACTGGCAGGGCAATGGCCACAGCCTGCCTTTGTAAGCAGGAGGCAGGGGCATTAGCTGTATTGTTCTGGATGTTGGCATAAGTGTGGTCCTGCCCTGTGATCCTTCAGAATAAAATTTGAGGTTGAATCCATTTTGTTTGGGTAGATAGATTGTATAGAGCTCCATGGAAAAAAGACAGAAGGACTCTGACAGATGGGGGAAGAGGGTCAGCCTGGAAGTGGGTACTATAGCAACCCACTGAGAATCACCCTTTGAATTAAAGGATGGCTGGATTCACTGGGTATTCCCAGGCAGGGAACCTGGCTGGGTCTTTGTCAGCCGACAGACTAGAGGCTGTTTTGCAGCTATGTGATTTGACAGTTTGGTTGTGTTCAGACAGCTCTCTGCTGTGGAGATGACATCACTCCTGAGTCGTACTGCATGTGTGTATGTAAATCAGCAGGAGATCACAAAGGGAAGCAGTAGGAATGACCCACCCCAGGTATGGGCAATAAGCAGAGAATTACTGTGTGAGTGTGTGTGTGTGTGTGTGTGTGTGTGTGTGTGTGTCTATAAATTTAAAACAATAAAACTGACTAAAGTCCGTTTGTTTTTTATTATTTTCATGCTCCAACTGTTCTGAACAATGTTAGTGATAAAATACTCCTCCCTCATAGGGGTAGACTTCTCCCACCCCACCCCCACCTTCTGATGCCACTGGGATAAACAAGCACCAGGTGGAAAGATTATAAATTCAGCAAGAGAGTAAACAGAAAGCAAATGACTCATGAGATAAGATAAAAGATGTTTTTCCCCCAAAACCCCACTTTGTGCTATAGGCCTGTTGTTTAGCTTTGTGTTTTGGTTAAATATTGCTGCTTTTAAAACCACCCAACATTTAGTCCCTTAAAACAAAAATCATTTACTTGCTCAATTTTCTTAAATTGTGTCAGGGCTCAGTGAGGTTGGCTCATCTCTATTTCCTGCTATGGTTGGCACTTCCTAGTGGTTTTTTTCACTTATATTTCTGGTACCTCAGCTGGAATAAGCTGAATATCAAGGGGCTACCCAAGCATCTCGCTCTTTTCACATAACTAGCTAGCCTGGGCTTCCTCACAGCATGGCGGTCTCTTCTTATGTGGCAGCTGGCTTTTCCCAGAGTGCAAAGCAATTGTCAGGCTTGCTTAAGGTCTGGTCTTGGAAGTCCTAGAACATTATTTCTGCTACATTCTATTGGTCAAAGCAGTCACAAGGCCAGCCCAGATTCAAGAGGAAGAAAAATAGACCCCTCTTCCTGATGAAAGAGATATTGTTGTGACCATCTTTGGAAACATCATCTACCTCACATTGTCTTCTCAACCATAACAATGTGTTGTAAGCTTTCACATTTTGCCTTTAACAGTAACAAACCTTAGGAAGTTGGAAAAAGTTAAGACTAGATTTGCCTTTCTAAAAATTAAACCCTTATAATTATCATGCCTTGGTTCTGATTGGGAAAATGATCTCTTCATCGATTCCTAAGAAATAAGTGATTACGGGGCTCCAAACATAGCAATGATTTTGAGAAAAAAAATAGGATGAGACTAATTTGCCAAAAATCTAAAATTCAAAGTATGCTCAACTCCGTGAGATTGTTCAGTTCTCAAGTTACAGCCTTGGTCTACCTCCTGAGAAAAAGTCAAATGGCTACCATAGTTTTGGTTATTATTGCTGAGTGTTAGATAATCCCCTGCAACTTGATTTACATCTTTTAAAACCTGTATTGTTGGAAATGGACTGACCACAGGATTCTTTTAAGGGTCAGAATGTGAGAGTCTTTCAGAGACTGTAATGTATGCTATACCTGTTGAGGGTTGCTATATTTCACCTTGGGCCAGAGAATTGCATCTCAGTTCAAATAGGACCAGACACGAGAAGAGAGATGTATCAACATGACTCCCTTGCCTTTGCCAGACACAGCTAATCCATCCGTACACACACAAAGCTTTAGTCTGGAAAGCCTTTTCAAGCCCAGTCTCATTTTCTTCTCAGTATACATAAATGGGTGAGTAGGTAAGCCTGTGTGCATGCCCCTAGATTGCATGTATGTAACCAGCAGAATAGAGCTCATAACCTCCCTGGATCACATGAGAGCTTAGATGCAGAGCCTAGGGAAGAAGCTTCTCCCCACCGGGTTCTTCTCTTCTGCTGAAGCAGAGGGCCCTTCAGGCTCCTGACCTCTCTGGTCTGAGGGCCTCTTCTGCCTCGCCCTCCCATAGGTTGAATACTGAGGCTGCGGGCAAGTTCAGTCAGCTCCCAATGTCAGTTACCACAGCAAGGTGGGGCCTGGCTGCAGGTCTTAAAAGGGACGCTGGGTGGGCCGGCACTGTCTATATCTGGAGCCCATACTTCCCTTCTAAGAAGGCCAAGAAGTGGGCCTGCCTGACAATGCCTCGTCTAGCGTTTGACCACTACTCTGGCCTGAATGGGCCTCTTGCGGCTTTTAGTCTCCATTACTCCCATTGCTCTTAATTTGCCTCTTACAATAAAAAAATGCTTTGAGTCCCTTTGTGCCCCAAACCCTCGGTCCACGGGGCCCCTGGGGTCGGGGGTCTTCCTCCCGCCCTTCGCGTTCTTCTCCACACTCCTGCGGGCTCCGATCTCTGCTCCCCCAGCCGCTTCTCTTCCCGCCTCCCCGTCGCCCCAGTGCCAGCGACCCCAACACCCCCACTCGTCCCCCCTGCAGCTTGCCCCTCTCGTCTCCCCTGCGCACCCGGCTTTTGTTGCCTGGGCTTGTTCCTAACTTGAGAGCGTCTCGCGGCGAGGCGCCAGGTCACGTGCGTTAGTGACAACCTCTCGCAGGGCGGCCCCGGGGCCCGCGCGCCGCGGATTGGCGGGGCCGGGCCTGGCGCGGCCCCGAGGCGGGGCGGCGGGGCGGGCGCGGCGGCCGATCAGCTGTTCCCAGCGCTGCACAACAACAAAAGGAGCGAGACGGGCCGGCGGCGGCCAGCGGCGCAGCAACTGGAGGGCTGGCCCGGCCCCGCGCCCCGCGTCCCGGGAGCCGCAGCTACCTCAGCAGCCCCGCGCCGCCTGCGCCCGCCGGCCCTGCCACGCCCGGCGCCCGCTGCCTCGCCGCCGTCCTCGCAGCAGGTCCCGCCAACGTAAGTGCGGGTGGGGCCCGGGCCGCGTCCGCTGGTCCAGGCCGCCCGGTCGGCGCTGCCCGGACCCGCGCGCCCTGCCCTCGGGCAGCCGTCCTTGCGCTGTGTGGTCTCCGGGTCCGTCGCCGCCGGACCGCCCACCCTCCCGGCGGGTCCTGCGGCCCCGGGTGCGGACCTGGGCTGGGCCGGGCCGAGCCCCGGCTCGGGGCGGCGGTTGGGTGTTCGGTTTCTGCCTCCTCCCCCGAGCGTGGCCTGTTTTCCTGGCTGCGACGGGACCTCCTCTTCCTCAGTCCCCTCCACGCCTCTTGCGCTCCGCCGTTGGACTGGGCGCTCGGCCGCCGCCCCGCGCCCGTCACCCCCCTGCCGGCCTTCCCCACCCGGGGTCGCGCTCAGGGGCACCGTGGGCCCTGTGAGCGGCTCCCTGGAGCCCAGCGACCGGCGGCGGAGCTGGCCTAAGAGCCCGCCTGCCCGTGGCGTGTTCCTGAACCCGGCTGGCTCTCCGCGTCAGTCGTGGAGGTTGCACCTCTGGAAAGAGAACTTTCCTTGCCAACCATAATTACTTTAATCACGCTGATGGATCGCTTACGATGCACCGTACACTATGCTGAGGGCTTTACCGTCTTATGGATAGGAAACCCGAGGCCCAGAGAGATTGAGTAACTTGCTCAAGGGCACACAATGAAAAGGAAATGGTGTTTTCTCTTTCAAGAGGCGCAGATGAATTTTACGTGCAGGTGCCTCTTTTTTATTGTATTTCCCAGTTACGTCTGCTCCTGATAGTCTGTGTTAATTCCAATTTACAATAGATTAAGGGAGAACCCCTTTGTATCTAACTTCCAAGGACTTGGACATCTGTTGCTAAAAGAGCCTTGTCTGAATACAGAGTAGTTTTGGGAAAAGGGAAAAGTGACCCATGGGGTCATTGAACAGAAGTAATCATGAGGTGCCCAAGATCCTGAAATCACTTTCTTGGTAATTGAAATACATTTTTCATTGGAAATATGAAAAGCACTTGGGAACCTTTTGATTTTAAGTCGCAGTCACTATCATTCTGAACTGATAGCATCATTTTCAGAGGCCCCCTGCTTGGAGCCAGGACCTTACTAATTTCTATGACCAAGCAAGGTCTCTTGTTTTTTTCCATCGGATCTGTTGTTTGTTTCTGTGAATGTACCCTCATATTTCTCTTGGGAATGGCCCTACTTTCAAAATTCTAGTTAACAGGCTATGAATGACCACTTATTGCAGTCTTTGTCCACTGTCACTCAGCCTCAGGGCTGACAGTGGTGGGTCCCTAGGAGAATAACCCTCTTCTCACTACCTGAATTAAGGGTCCAAGTGGAACAAGCAAAGACAACTTTCTTGCTTGATTTTTCTGCAGTTTAAAATCGATTTTAAATTACTCAAATCAGCATATTTGTTTTTCTAAACTAGTGAGAGAGGCTGGGATATAAAGAGAAAGGTAATTTTGAGGCCGCTTTTCAATGAAGACGTGTTAGTTTAGCCACCTGATATTTCAAAATGTCAAGAAGCCACAACTGTACACATAGAAGTTAGGTCATCAAAGTTGTGGGATTTTTTTTTTTTTTTAATGTTGTTTTTGGAGCCGCCTACTGGCAGCCAAAACCAACTGAGGCTGGAAGGAGCCTGAGAGATCATGTGCAGGGAAAAGCAAGGTACATACTTGGAACCAGGCAGACTCAGGCTCTAATTCCAGCTCCACCCCTAAGTGGCTCTGTTACTTTTAAGAAAGTTATTTAGTTTCTGAGCCTCAGTTTCTTTATTAGTACAGTGGGACTAATAAGTACCTCAAGTCCCTGTCACATATAATAAGCATTCGGTAAATTGTAGCTCTAATTGTTATATAAACATTTTGTAGATGTAGGCACTCAGACTCAAAGATGCTGAATGAATTGCTCAGAGTCAACAACTGGCTTGGAATGAACTTGTGGTTAATATTTACTGGGTGCCTGCTGTGTGCCAGGCACTATTCTAAGTGATACACACTTAATCCTCACGTTGGCATTTTAAGGGTGTGAAAACCATCCCATTTTAGGGGTGTAAAAACTGAGGCACCAAGTTCACACAAGTTGCAAGTAGCAGAGCCAAGATTTCAAAAACAGCAGGCTAACTCTAGAGCCACGTTGCCTCTAGGTTGGTGCCATCTCAAAAATGAGAAGCTTGGCTGGTCAAGTGGCGCAGTGGTTAAGTGCTGGCTTGGGAAGCCAGTGGCCCCAATTCGGGTCCCACGTATGAGGGCCAGTGACACTGCCCTCAAAAAAAAAAATAAAATAAAAAAAAATGAGAAGCTAATTTATATAAATAAGCTCTTCCAGACTAGCTGTTCCTTTTCAAAGTTCTCAAACTAGAATGCTCTTCCCCATTAAGTATTCAACTCAGCCACTTTTCTTGGCCCACAGAACATTTCTGTTCTTGTAATAATAGGCAAAACATTGATGATAAAATGTTAAGTAACAAAGCAGGATACAAAATTGTGCATTCACTAGACTATGACTAATGATAAAAAGTTTCTTTGGCTGGCTGAATGGCTCGCGGGTTAGGAGTTGGTTTGGGATGCCAGCTCTGAGCAGCAGGGCCGGGGTTCTGATCCCACATGAGGGCCAGTGATGCTGCGCACTCTACAGCTAAGATGGTGAACAACAGCTCTACCTGGAGCTGGGCTGCCATGAGTCGCTGGCAACAGCGTAGGCTGCAGTGGGCTGGCCAGCAGCTGGCATGAGTTTTCATGAGCTGCTGCAAGCCCCCGAGAGTGGCCATCCAATGGCCGGCTAGTGACTGCCTCAGCTGGAAAGAGCGCAATGATGATACCAACATGGGCCAGTGAAGCAATGTCCTCCACAACTATACTGAAGAACAAAAAGACAGCAACTTGTCTGTTCCCCTTCCCCGATTCCCCAACGCTGTTCCTCTTCCCCAATTCCCCAATAAAATCTTAAAAAAAAAAAAAGTTATGTGTAGGAAAAAAGCCAGAGGACAATGCACGATATACTAAAAATGGCTACAACAAGATGAGGAATAATAGTGATTTTCTGTAAGGTGGTTTCTTTCATATTATAATGAAAAGGACATTTTTTTAAAGGAAGAGGTGGAGGTATTTTGAGCCAGGAGACCAGGGACAAAGCTGCCTTCTTAAAATGCTGGAGCCCAGACAGACACTTTGTTTCTTTTCTCCACTGGGGTAAAACTGCCCAGCTGAGGTTGGTTACTGTTGAAAGCTTGCAAGTGCCCCAAAGAAGAGCAGTGCTGCCCTACCTAGCCGCCTTTGCTAAATTCAGAGCTGTATAAATTCAGAGCTGTATTTGTAAATTTGTCCTCTTAGGAATTTTCACTTTACTTTTATTATTGCCCTAGAGTTGTGAATATCAAAGTCAGTGGTGGTGAGGAATGAAGTCTGTTCAGCTTTGCCTTTTAGCGCCACATAGAAACAGCCTCATGGAGACCCTGCGTTTTTTGGCGGGAGCCAAGGTCATGAGTAGCAGTGAATGTGTAGGGACAGTCCCTGAATCATTAGGACAGGCAAGACCCCATCCTATGTCCTTCCCATGGGTCTTCAACAGGTGTTCCATGTAAATACCAACAGTGAGCTCTTCCTTTGTCCAACTATGCTGTACTTATGGATTTTAACTATAATTAGGTATGGTTATAGTCATATACAATACGTACAGAGCACAAGAGAAAATGAGCCAGAGAAAGATGAGGGCCTGGCATAATTGTGATCACCGTGTACTATTGCTGGGTTCATTTTGGCAGCTTCTGGGTGGTTGAATGTCATATAGCAAGACTGTTAATATCTAGTTTTTGCTCCTCTACTTACAGAAAAACAATATTGTAGTTTGAAATACATTACTCAGATTTATCCCTTATAAAAGCACAGATGTGAAAAAGAACCAACTGCTTCACTTTTGTTTCACATTTTAAGACACTTACAGATTGTGTTTTTGTACTCATTCATAATGTTTTGTAAATCACAGATACTGCATTTTTTGTGTTTGACTGCTACAGGAAGAAAACAGCTGTAGCTGAAGGCTAAGTCATGTGCTTTCTTCTAAGGGTGTTTGTGTGTGAACTTATATGTATGTGTACTTTTAAAAGCACATACACATATTATGGAAAGAGATGCTGATTTGAAATAATCTCCTGTTTCTGTTTTATTTTAGGGGAATGATTGACTCTTCTCACTTAAGTTGAATAAACACCTTGTGCACTTTACTCTCCTGTCGGTGCCATCAGGCTGACTGAAGACAGGGTTTTGAAATCTCAGCTATAAAGATAGCCAGTCCAAGTCTCAATCTTGCCTTAACAATGTTCCAGAGACTGAATAAAATGTTTGTGGGTGAAGTCAATACTGCTTCCAACCAAGAACCAGAATTTAGTGAGAAAGAAGATGATGAATGGATTCTTGTTGACTTCATAGGTAAAGTATCTCTGCCATTAATCATCACAGCAAAAGTGGAAACTCTTGCATCTTGGTTTTTACATAAGTAAATCAGTAACTTTGAAGGTTTTTAAGCCTTAAAAGTAAATAAACAAGAATTTATCTAAAAAAATTTCAGGAAACAGCCTGTGAAATTGATTGACATCAGATTTCCAAGTTCTGCAACTCTTACACCCTGATCAAATCAGGGGCACTTTAATAGAAAACTCTCATGCTAGACACACAGTAACTGATAGGACTCTATGTTTACTCAATGGAGTGGAAACAGTCTGAAAACGATTCCTGCAAAGCCACTGTAATCTGTTCCATAGACTGACACACCACACACATACAATGCTCAGAAATTATTTTATAATTATTGTAAGTGAATATAGTTTTGTTTCTGACCTAAATAAAGGGAAGAATGTGAGCATCAGCTAATAGTAGCATCTCTTCTTTTTCCGTGCTCTGAATGTGATATTCATCCTCCTGTGGGACATCAACAACTCACGTGGACTCTGATCTAGACACTTGTACTGGTTTGTCAGCAGGAGAAGATGAGGAAGAAGACATCAGTGAAGAGTCACCTGCTGAGCATCCTTCAGTCTTTTCCTGTTTACCTGCATCTCTTGAGTGCTTGGCTGATACAAGTGATTCCTGCTTCCTTCAGTTTGAATCCTGCCCGATGGAGGAGAGCTGGTTTATCACCCCTCCCCCATGTTTTACTGCAGGTGGATTAACCACTATAAAGGTGGAAACTAGTCCTATGGAAAACCTTCTCATTGAACATCCCAGCATGTCTGTCTATGCCGTGCATAACTCCTGCCCTGGTCTCAGTGATACCAGCTGTGGGACCGACGAATTTCATAAACCTAGTAGTCCCAGGTACGTCATTAGTATCTTACTCTCTCCACAGGCAGTCTGTTTAGCATGCATTTTATTTGTTTCTACTATAATTCCAAGCTAAGTTTGTAGAAGATGCAAAAGTAATCTTGTTGGAGATTTATGAAAGTATATGAATAGTGCACAAGGCAGTTGATGGTATAAAAAAAATTGTTCATTTCAGATTTTCAAAAAAGTTGCAATAGTTCTGTAGCCTCTTAATCTGTTTTATTGTCTTCAAAGCACTTGTTAACATTTATTCTCTCTGTATATGTATATATAAATACACATATATTTGTTATTTTGAAGAACCTTTTAAAGCCTTTTAAATGCGGGGTGATTTTCAAATGGTAAACACTTAAGGAAAGAGGATGATTTTGTAGGAAAAAATGACATTCAAATATAAGATACTGAATGTGAAAAAAGAAAACAAGAATTGTATCACACTCCAGTTATATAATGGAGAGCCATGTCGTATATTCTGCTACTGAATGAGAAGGAAAAATTGGCATTTCTGCTAAGTATCTTAGAATATAATATAACTCTGGCATTTTACAGACTAGATTGATTGAGGGTATCAAATTCAACAAGAATAGTATGTCTTAAAATAAAACGTGTTTTCTTCCACATAGTCTTAGCTAGGTCACATCAAATGGCACTTAACCTTGAAAACCTGAGAAATCTTAGGCATGAAGTTAATGGCAGTTTTACCAAAACATTTTACTCAAAGAGTTGCTTTCTGCCTTACAGAGGAAAGATTTTACACTCAAACAATATTTTGTCGTTGTAGGGGGTTCCACGTAGCCTGAGAGGATCTGTTTCTATGGCAGATGGGTTGAGGGCCTGGAAAAGTTCAGGGAAAGTGCCTGGTCAGTGAAGTTTGATATGTTCCTAAGCAAATTTATAGACATTTTGTAGCCTTTATCCAGGGAACGTATTCAGGGTTGCTCTCACCCGCTAAAACAAAGCCCATGGTGGTGGTAATTATCTCAAAGTCTGGCTAGTCCCTGATGTACGTTAGTGGAAGGTTCCTCATGGTTTTAAAGTATTTTGGGGATGCTGGCATTGCCTTAATTCCCTTAATACCTCTCAAAGGTACAGGTGAATTCTATTCTATGGCATGTTTCAGAATATTCCTGTGGTTAGTGCTGTTGTCCAAAGAGCATCTTTTTGGATTGTCCGGGCTCTGACTCTTCTAACTAGGCCATTGTATCTTCTTCTATTTCCTGTTTGCCAAATATAAACAAAGCCCAGGCAGCTCATTAATTTGTTAACTTTACCAGAATTTGCTGCACTTTCAAATCTCAATATTGTAAATTATCTTGAATGAAGATAAACATATGCTTGTACCAAATTGAAAAAAATTTCCTTATATAGTTACCCAGGCTTTCTACTGGGTAAGATTTTTGATGGGAAATGTTAACTTTAACTGGCACTTTTTTTAGCACGATAAGTATATCAAGAGGTCAGTGTTTCAGGCATTCCAACAAAAACTTACAATATAATTTTTTGGAGGTGATATTGATTTAATTGCTTTATAGTTGATTCAAATCAATTTTTTCAGTTCTTAAAAGTTCTTCCTGATTCTGAGCTCACTTCTGAAGAATTCCATTCAAGAATTTAGCATGAGTAATAGTCACTTTAAACTTACTGGTGTTTGTATGTTTTTCAGTAATATATACATACATATATTCAGCAGCTTTGTAAATAGCATTAAAGAAGCAGTACATATGCATTGCAGAAAATTAGGAAATGAAAATATGCAAAAATTTAAAATGACATTCTCACTACCCAAAGCTGAATACTGTTAAGACCATAAGGCATATTCTTCCACATTGTTTTTTCTATATGTGCCCATGCACATGTGTGCGCATAGCTGCACACATACCATTTTTAACCTAAACGGAATCAAGTTGCATATATTATTTTATAATCGGCTTCTTTAGGCGATGATCTCTACATTTTTTTCTTCTTTTTTAAAGTAAAATTTCACTTCATCTACTAAACCATACTCAGGTTTTTGTATCTTGTTTTATGTTTTGATATAACATATAAGGTAGTTAAATATCTACTTTTTCATATATCACAGATCAGAAGAACACGTTATATGAATTCTTTCTGAACATAAGAAAGTACTGCAAATTATTATAGTTTAATAATAACTGAAAATTTTTTTAACATCCTTATTTTTGGATTTGAAATTCTTATAAGTAAGGCCCACTAAATAATGACAGAAATTAGGTGTTATCTAGATAAGGAGAACAGCTATGTAGTAAATATCTATTTTCTAAGCAGGATATACATCATGTCTTTCAAAAGTTAGATCGTTTCCATTTTGTCTGTCCTTGGAGATATTACCACAAAAAAGTACAGGGTTTTATAATTACAAATGAGCTTCAGAGTGTGTATTTTATTGCATTTTAGCCTTTATAAATATTGTTTGTGAAAGTTTATATACTGTCATAATCTTAAATTAAGTAATACATGTGCCTTTAATGACCCATAGTAAACCAGTTAAAAAATAAAGAAAAGTTGACCACATCCTAACAGTAAAATTAAAGAGCATTTTAAATCTTACTAGTGATTTAATAGTTCACCATTTAACATTTGTAGGGCCAGGAAAAGCTGCTTATAAGACTCACTGGCACAGAGTAAGTATATTCCCTTTGAGACTGTGTGATATGTGTTCTCAGTCTGAGTAGGAAGGATAAGGACTCAAGGTGCCCATCTTTTAAAAACCACTGTCTCTGTTTTAACTTCTCTTTATTAGTGTCTGAATATGATCTGTTTTGATTTTACTATTTTAAAAAATATATTAAAAAAGAGTAGTGTTTTCCGTTAGTGATTATAGGCAGAATATAGAACTGCCCTTCCTGTGTAAATAACCCTTAAGAATCTTAAAACTCTTCATGTTACATGTTAATACAGTTTAGATCTATCCTACTTGATTGGTTTTTAAGATAGAAAACTTAATAATCATATAGTTTGTAGCCATATTTTAAGATTATTTGTTCTCCAAGGATTTTGATAACATTGCTATGCAAATGTCATTCCAAAATGTGCCCTGCTGTGATATAAATAATAAGCAGGTAGCTTCTTACTAGAAAAGTGTTAAATGTAAAATTTCCTTACGCATATTTCTGTTAAATGCAGATGTAAACCTTGTTTTCTAGAACAAGATAGCAAACATCTGTGAAGGTGCTGTTGGCACAGGACACCATTATTCACCCTGAGTCATAGCCATAGTCTTTAGAGTAAGATCTGTTAGAATCCTGGTTGAGTCAGTTAATAATTGTGACCCTACCATCTCTGAGCCTTAGCTTTCTGATCAGTAGAACTTTCTTTTAAGATTATGGTGAGAATTAAAATACATAATATTTGCAAAACATTTGGCAAATGCAGATACTCAGTAAATGTTATTTTCCCTCCCAGGAAAGCATATATAAATGTGTTTCCTTTGTAATTGAAATTTACTCTAACTGTAAAGCATTTTAAAAAAATAGTCTACTTATTTCTGTTAAAAGTTGGCTTCTCCTTTCTACCATTATCAGTTAGTATGGTCACAAAATATAAACTTATTTGTCAGCCATGAGACACTTAAGATATCATTCAACCATAAATCAGTGTGACAAATTGAATTGTTAACTTTTTCAATTTCATTAATAACATACTGTGTTATTTAATACATCCCCATTGTTTTCTGTTTCAGAGTGGAAGCTCAAAATGAAATGGGGCAGCACATTCACTGCTATGTTGCAGCTGTTGCTGCTCATACCACTTTTCTGGAACAACCCAAGAGCTTTCGCCCTTCCCAATGGATAAAAGAACATAGTGAAAGACAGTCTCTGAACAGAAATAACCTTCGTCGCCAAAATCTTACCAGGGATTGCCACTCACGGCAAGTCAAGCACAATGGCTGGGCTGTCCATCAACCCTGCCCACGTCAGTACAATTACTAAGAATTTCAAGTTTGGTTGGTTTCTCTTGGTTTGTGCATGTGTGTGGATGTGTGTGTTTGAATGATGAAGATGCTGTTTCTTTACAGCCAACTGATGACCAATCACATAGTTTTACCAGTGTGTTTAGACACTATCTTGAAAACCAGATTTACATGCTGTGTATCACATAATGCCTTGCTCTTAACATTTACTTTTTTGTAAATTTTTTCAGAATATTTTTGGAGACATATCAATACAATTACAGTGTTTGGTGTTTGGGGATGTCTTTAAATCTATTAAGGTATACATGAGTTAGCATTTTAAAGACATTTCTTCCCAAGTACAAGAATAGGCATCTTTCAATTTCATTTTATTTTGTAAGCAATCTTTTGAGTAAGCAAAAATTCATTCTCAGGGTCAGCCATACACTTTATTGACCAGTACTTGATAATCTTTTCTGTATATAACGAATACATTTTTACACACTAACATGAGCATTAACAGGTTATATATAGTTGCCATGGATATAATGGAATTATGGCTGAACTTTCTTTTGAAAGAAAACTTGATATATTTCTGTGTATGTAGGGTTTTTTTTCCAGATTAGCCATGCAGTTCACTTTGGAATTCAGGTACATTAAGTGTCAGCAGTTCCGATGGTGACTGTGTGATATGGTACAGACATTACAGGTATCATGGGACAAAAACACTTGTCTCACTTGCAGAGGGATTAAATTAGACCTGTGAAATTGTATTTGGAAAAATGTGTGTTCATAACTAACCCATTAGTCCACTCTTTGTTTGGATTCTTTCCTGCCAGCTATGCCCACTCACCACCTCACATCAGCTATAAATTGATAAGCACTTGTCCAGGCACTTGAATGACTTCATATTTATATCTGCCCAAGGGAAAAGTGATAGGCTTTGTATTTCTAATATAGTGATAAATCCTCTACCATGGAGCCTGTCCTGCTAAGAGGCAAGCAAGGATGAGGAGGAATTCCTGGTGATATCTTTTCATGGTGTCTAAATGAAGAGTGACAGGTTGGCTTCCTTGAATTTTCATTTTTGTTTTAAGTCGGGTTTCAGACAGAATCTTTAACCACTTTGGCCTCAGTTTCCTCCACCAACAAGGGAGCAGTCATAGTTAACTTTCTAAAAGTTGTTGGGAGGATGGTATCCTGATTTGAAGTGGGCTATCCAGAACTGAACCTTGTGTGAAATTCCAAAGGCCTCCCTACTGAATTGTGATTGGGATGGGGCCTGTGGCAATTTTTCTGCCACAACTGTTCTTCAGAATGTTAGTGCTAATGAGGCCAGGGTGCAAGGTTCATTGTACACAGAGGCCAGTTAACTCGACACAGAGAAAATCTATATCTTACCTCCAGCCAGTCACTTTACTTTTTAGTGGGATGGGTTTTGCTTTGTGATCCACACTCTCACCGATTTCCTCTGAAATTTAGTTAAGCACATTTACAATCCAAGGCACATGTACTGACAGAACAGTAGTATCATCTTCATAATCAAAGTTTATTTTTCCATCTCCTCGGCACCTCTAATTCAATAAGTACATGTCTTTACAATGTTTCAAGGGAAAAAGCAGCATATAGTTATGTGAAGTATTATTTTTCTCAGTAACCCTGTAGCAGCTTGATACAGGGAACCATGGGAGACTTTTTTTTTTAAATGAAGAGCTGTGCTTTTTTCTGACTAGACTGGGATGTTTGGAGTCAGAAGAGGTCAAATAGCGTAGTTAGATGGTGGTGTTAGGTTGTTCTTCCACTGGCGTTGATGAAGTGCCAGGAATGTCTCTTTAGAACAAGAGTTTAGATCCCCCTTCTCTTATTCCCCCTCCATTTCAACCACCCCTTTATTTATTTGTTTTCTAATTAGGGGCCAAGTCTGTAAAATTTTGTCAAAGAGAGAGTTATTTTGTTAACTATTTGTGTTTACCTGAGTTGGGAGATAAGGTAGAGTTTTCATGAAGGTGTGTATGTTTTTTACATCACGTCTATTATAGGGCCATATGTTGGTAACTTGAAAATAGACCAGCTAAATGTTTTCTGGATATAAGCCTCTGAATACATGGGGGTCTCTTTTTTCATATATTAAATGGAAGCTATTAGTACCTCACAAGCTACAGAAGTTCAGCCATGAGAATTTGTTTGGCAGCATAAACAGATTTCTACATAAAACTGCAGTGGTCCCTTTTTTTTTTTTTCAGTTTTCCTGATACCTTAAATGCATTTATATCTCTATCGGTGTTACCTTTTTGTTTTCCTTATCTGGGCCTATTTTTTTATGGTTTGTACCTGGAAGACAAATGATTTGTCATTGGGATGCTTTTTCAGGGTAAGGGCTACCACATCTGTGATATCATACTGTGGTTTCTGTCTAAAACTGGCACATGTAAGAATTGAAGAAAGTGGTTACATAATTCAGTTGAAGTTCTTGGTCATTAGATGTTTGTTAGGCAACTACTATGTTAAGATACAAGACCAATAATGACACAGAATGATGTGACCTGTTAAGTGTTCTTTGAAACATGGCCAAAATGCAATTTATTATAAGTTAATTATTTTTATTGTTGTAAATATTAGTGGTTTCAGTGTGTTTAGTGCATATTCCTCAAACATTCAAGCAGTGAGAAATAAGACTCTTCTGCATTTAGTGCTCTGTTTCTAAACTGATAATATAGAATGTTACTTGGAAAAAGTCTGGACTATGTGATGCAAACAAGCAGTGCTCATGATTGAGTTTCTTAGTTTTTATAATGCACCATGTTTCTCAAAATTTGTGTTTTTGTTAATAAAACATTTTATAATGTATGTTCTATGTTTATTACTTTTTCTTCCTCAACTAGTTGAATTATGCACTGCACTGTAAGTTGAATATTAACCATCCATTATTTATCTTCTGTGGCAATGCATTTATATGGTTCGTTGGGGGATTTTTTTACAGAAGGTGCAAAGTGATTGGATTTTTGACTTCCTATTCCAGGGAGCTTTTTTTACATTAATTTTCTGTTCATTTTTCCAGTTCCCATGCAAACTGTTCCTGTTTACATACCTTCTCTGTTGATCAGTACTTTGATTCTAGTGAGAAGACAGTTTACTTAAAACTTGAGAGGTCCTTTTAGCATTGCCTGTTGCTTTTACTTCTCAAATCTGTGTAGTACACTGGTTTGTAATCTTTACATTTTTGTTGAATCTGTCTTTGCTATTTCTCTTCCTCCTCTAGGAAATATATTGTCTTTATATCTTAAGAGAAAAGAGCAAAGAAGAAAATCTTACCCTCATTTTCTTGAGTTGGAAACAAAATTAAATAAAATGAAGGACTCCAACTACAATAGAATATAGACATTTAAATTTAAATAGATTAGTGGAGAAAATTTAAGAGTTTCCAAGTATTAGTTTTTGTTGTTAGAATCGGTTAAGAGACTGCTCCTTGTACTGGAGATACTAGCATATGTTTGTAATGTTACCTTAAAAATATCTTTTTATTTTATAAGGCCCATACATACTGATTAAATTCTTTTAAAAGTTGGGCTACTATCATGGATGGTTTTACTGCCATCAGCCATGTTGATGCATTATAAATGGCATCCTTATCTACATATTTTAATGCTTAAAATTTTATTTAAAATGTTTTATTTAGAAAACCAACATAATGTAGCGGTGTCACCCCTGCCATGTACCAATCTCACTTGAAATTTGACACCAATTACAGTGGTTTGGGGTGGAGAAAGAAGTACTGGAAAGCATATGGATAAGGATACCTTTTTCTATTTGCAACAGTGTCCTTTATGTGGGAGGAGAAGTTACTATTCCAAGAAAGGCAGCTTAAGTGGATAATGTTTTGTATATCGTTGAGAATTTTCCTTATAACAATTTTTTTTTAATTGTGTAATTGTTAAATGCCCAGTTTTGCGCTGTATTTGCCTGAAGTTTTAGTGTTTGTTTTGTAGGTGGACTTCTAAAAACCAAACCAGTACTTGGGGAGGTTAGATGTGTATGTTTCCAGACTTGATGTGTGTGAGTGATTTTGCTTGTCTTTTGGTTGTATTTTCCTCCAGAAGTTTGGAACTTTAATCAATAATTGTGTGTGTTATTTAAAGAAAAAAGTGGCTTTGGCTTTTCCTCAAGTAAAATTGTGAACACATTTGCTTTTCAAAGGCAGGACATCAGTTCTAGAGATTGAAGAGTATTGTAGATAATACTATGTGCCTTGATGTGTTTCTGGACACAAATTTTTTCCAACAACTTGAAAACTAAAAAGGGACATTTGGTTAGGTTATATACTGTACATCAATCTATGCATAAATGGCAGCTTGTTTTCTTGAGCCACTGTCTAAATTCTTTTCTGTTTTTATAGAAATTTTTATACTGATTAGTTCATAGCTGGTCAGTTTTATACACAGACTAAATAATACAGCACTTTGCCAAAAATAAGTGTAGCATTGCTTAAACATTGTGTATTAACACCAGTTCTTTGTAATTGGGTTCAGTGGTGCATTTTGCACTACCTGCAGTTATGGTTTTAATTTGTCAGTAAATAAAATGTCCTTTAATTTCACATTTGTCAGATTCTCTTTATTTTTTTCTGTATGGTCATTAGTGTTAAAACTAGATACATCTTACTTAAAATGTTTGCTGTTTAGTTTTACTTGTCCAAAAGATATGTTTAATATGCACTTTAAATACTTTTTTTAAAAACTTACGTAAAATTAGTATATGAAAATAACCATTTAAGTGAATGTGAATTTAAGGGTAACTTCCAGCCAGTACATTTTCCTTCCAACAAATCTGTGTTTTATATATATACCAGGGGTGCCAAAAAAATGTATACACATGACTTGTATGCATCTTTTATCGGTATATATTGAGTATTACAATTTTAATAGTTTTTTCCTTTCTTAAAATGTATATACTTTTTTTGCACTCTGTATGTGTGTGTGTGTGTATATATATATATATAAAATGTAATATATAATTATATATAACTTAATATATAATTATAATTTAATATATGATAAATATCATATATAATTTAATATACTTGTTCTTAGCCTTTTTATGGCTAGTGTGGTGAATTCTTAAAGGCTCTTTCCCAGATAAATGCAGACACAATCTTTAAAAACATTTTAGGACAGTATGGACATCCCCGATGTTCATTAATGTCTATTAATGGAGCTCTAGTTTAAATAGGCGGTAAACATTCAGAATGCTTAAATGGGAAGCTCAAACAATAACTCTCATGTTGATGAATCTTGGGGCAAGATCAGCATTCTAGAACTATAACCTATTTCAAGACAGATTTCTATCTCTGAAACTCTGAGCTGAGATGACAAGACTGGGGACATAGGTAAGGAGGAGTCACCCCAAACATGAAAATAAAGTCATGAATGGTGACTTGGGGAGGAGCAGCTTGAAATGGGAAGAGCCTACCCTGCAATTGCAGGTGAATGGCTGCTCGGAGAAGAGTGTTTACCAGGCCTACTTACAAGGTAATGGGTGGCTGGGGCATCTAGCAGCTCTGTCGTGTCCTGAGCTCGGGTAATGACTGAATGGAGTCTAAAAATAGGTGAGTCAGAAGTGAAGGTGGTCTGTGGGGGATGGGCATATCACAGTTTCACAGCTTGACGTGTGGCCTAGGATTATCTAGCTCCTTTGTTTAAAATTGTAGCATTGTCTGTAAATACAAAATACTGGAAACAATGTAAATGTTTATACATAGAATGGTTGAAAGTATCAAGACACATCCACACAATGGAGGTCTATGCACATCAATCCAAAAGGAAAAAAACATGAGGACAAGCTCTATGTATTGATTTAGAGATTTCTGAGACTAATGAAAAAAAGCAAAGGGTGAAGAGTGTCTGGAGTAAGATACCCTTCATGTAAGACAGAAGGAAATATAAGAAGCAAACATGTACCTACCTGCCCATTTGTACAAAATACAATAAGAATAAACCAGAAACTATAAAGAGATTGTTTAAAAGATTGTTTACAGGTAAAAAAAAAAAAAAAGGGTTGGAAAGAAGGAATTGGAATCGGTTCCTAGGCATGAGGAGGGAGCAATATTTCTCTGAACATGCCTTTTTGTATAGCTTTGGCTTTTAGAATCATTGTGGTGCTTCCCAAACCTCCCAAAATAAAAAATAAAAATAGACCATGGTGGGGTGGGGAGGAGGGATCCAAAACGGAAAACAAACAATTGAACATAACTTACAAATGAATACATAAGCACACTGAAAGGGAAAGGGAAGAAAAAAACTAACCTACGTAACTGGAAATCAGTATTTTGGCAACTGTGCACAAATACACGAATTAGTAAATCTGTCTCTCAGAGAGGTATGAGTTAGCAATTTGTCATTATTTTATGTGTACACTAGGACTGAACAAATGATAATGAGTGCCAGGTGTGGCAGACACCCTAAGGTGACCCCTAGTGATTCACAGCTTCTCATTCCTTCCCCTTCAGTGAAGGCTGCCCCTGTGACTGCTTCTAACCAACAGAATATGGCAAAGGTGACAGAATGTCACTCCTTGATTAGGTTACATTATAAGGCCAAGGTGGTAATTGCATATGTAATTAAGACCCTAATCAGTTGACTTTAAGATCAAAAGAGAGATTCTTCTGGATGGGACTGACCAATCAGGCGAGACTTTGAAAGGCAGTCTAGAGACCATGGACTTGAAGCAGTAGACTCTTTCCATTGCTGGATTTGAAAAAACAAGCGGCTATGAATTCACAGCCACAAGGAAATGAATCTGTTCAGAACCTGAGGGAGCTTGGAGGCAGACCGCCTCTGTCAAGCTCCAGATGTGAAAGCAGCAGAGAAACCAGTTGTGCTGTGCAGACTCTGACCCACAGAAACCCACAGAGAATAAAGGAGGGTCATTCTAAGCCACTGAAGATGCTTACTTATGCTACATTGAAAACTACACTGTCAGAGAAAGAAGTTATAACTAAGGAAGTGGGAAGACTAGAATGAGTTTTATGGTGTTAAAATGGAATGGGGGTATTAGGGTGAACGTAATTTTAATATATGTACAGATAGATGTTGAAACAAATATAGATGTGTATGTATGTGTTAATGCGTGCGTACACACACACACTCTTCACACACTTCATTAAATGCCTATGAGAGTAGCAGTGATAACCCCCTGGTTCCTAAATACTATTTCTCCACTAAGAGGAACCAGAGCTCCTTGGAGATGTTCATTCCCAGGCTGTGCAGGAAATACATTAGATGATCTTGGAACACCTTGTGGAGCCAGAAAATAAAGAAGTACTTGAAAAGAATGGGAGCATGTCAAAAAGACAGGAGCCAACTGATTCAGCTCTAATGGTGAAAAGCTGGAATAACTTGAACAACAAAGTAAAAATCATATTGAATTATTACTCATAGAATGAAATAAATACCCATGACTCTATATTGATACAAATAAGTAGGAGAGAAGAGTGAATTCATCTTTATAGAATTCCAATTAATAAGTGGAGCAAGGGAAATAGAAAAAATCACCTTTAGGGTGGCCAGCCAAGTGGCTTGTTGGTTAAGAGTTGGCTTGGGAGCACAAGCTCTGAGCAGCAGGGCTGCCGGTTTGGATCCCACATGGGCCAGTGATGCTGCGCCCTCTACAGCTAAGATGGTGAACAACAGCTCGACCTGGAGCTGGGCTGCCGTGAGTCATGCCGGTGTGGTATAGGCTGCAGTGGGGCCACAGTGGGCTACTGTAAGCTACCGTGAGTGGCCGGCAGCCAGCATGAGCGGCTGGTGGCGTGAGCTGCCATGAGCCGAGGTGAGCCACCATCCACTGGCCAGCAACAGATCTGCCTCACCCTGAAAGAGCGCAATGACCACAGTACCAACATGGGCCAGTGAAGCGATGTCCTCCATAACTAGACTGAAGAACCAAAGGACAGCAACTTGTCTGTTCCCCTTCCCCAGTTCCCAAACACTGTTGCCTCTCCCTATTCCCCCATAAAATCTTAAAAAAAAAAAAAAAAAAAATCACCTTTAGGCAAACACCACAGTAATAATTGTCACCAATTATGGGCAGATTTTTAAGAAAAATGTAACATCATAGTCCCAAAGCATTTCCCCCAACACATTTATCAATTACAAAGGTAAAACCAGTAATCTATAGTGGAGAAACCCAGCAGTACCATCACATTAACCCAGTCAGCAAGATTAACTTTACCAGTAACAAGACACTGATTTCATGTACCCTTTAATATAATACACTAAGGACGACACATCACTTCCGTGGCAGTCTTGTCAAAATGCCTAAACTTGACCCATGAGAAAACATCAGACAAATCCAAATTGAGGGACATTCTACAAAACACCTGACCAGTACTCATCGTAAGTGTCAAGGTCATGAAAAACAAGGAAAGAATGAGGAACTGCCACAGACTGTCAAAGAATTAAGTTATTAATTCTTTTATTAACAACTAACTAAATGCAATGTGGGATCCTCCTTTGGATCCTGGAATAGAAAAAGGACATTTTCAGTGAAATACAAATAGTCTGTAATCTTAATTAGTAATATGATATTAATGTTTATGCCTTGATGGTAGGAATTGTACTGTAGATATGAAAGTTGTTAACATTAGGGGAAGCTAGGTGAAGGGTATTATTTTTCTGTAAATCTAGTATTATTTCAAAATAAGAAAGGCTCCAGAGACAAGCTACAAAATAAGAGAAGATGTTCAAAATAGATAATCAACAAAGGACTAGTATCAAGAATATTTTGGGTTGTCAGAAAAGTCATGATGTATTTTGTCTATGTTTTTCATTGCAAAAATGCATCATGACTTTTCTGACAACCCAATATAAAGTAATCTGGCAAAAAAAAAAAATCTGACAAAATAGTTTTTAAAAAGTTCAAAAATCTAATAGAAAAATGGGGAAAAGCCTTGAACATGCACGTTACAATAAAGGAAACTCAAATGGCCAATTTGTATATGGGAAAAAACAAAGCTACACTTTACTACCAATTGCAAGAATGGAAATTAAAACAATAGTGAAATACCATTCTATATTCACTTGGTTGGCAAAAATTAAAGACTGACAATACCAAGTGTGGATGTTGTGTTGATATGTACACCCTATGACCTAGCAATTCCATTCCAGGTGTATATCATGCAGAAATGTGTGCTTCTGTGCACCAGGACTCATGTATGAGAACCTTTATTACAGAATTTTTTTTTCAATAGCCAGAAGCTGGAAACAACACACATGTGCACCAAAGGTAGACTGGACAGATTGTGGTACAATCATACAGTAGACTCTCTTTAACAGTGAAAGTGAACAACCTATAGCCATATACATTAACATCGATACTTCTTAAAATGTTGTGAAAAAATTCACAGAATATTTGCAACATGATTTCAATTATATAAAATTCAAAAGGCTGAGCTACTTGGGAGCTATTTGGGAGAACATACATAGCTGTAGAAATATAAAAGCAAGGAATTGTCACTCAAGTTAGGGTGGTGGTTACCAGATGGAGAGAGGAAGGTGTGATCAGACATAACACAGTCCCAGGCTGGGCTTCTAAAATCCTGGCTCTGTTCTATTTCTTAGCCTATGTGTTAGCAACCTACGTATCATTATACTTACTCTTTAGACAATAGATAATGAATGGATAAATATTTCACATTTCTTTAAAGATAAAAACACACACACTTATGAATTTAATACCTCCCAAAGGTAAATATTTAATTTCCTTTAGAGAGAACTGGGGTCCAGGAGCTAGGATTAGAGAGCCAATTTTCACTGTATACAGCCTTTTGTATTTAATACTACTTAAATAAAACTAAATAATTTTTTTTCAGTGCCTTAGTTCTTTTCCAGACCTACTGAATCAGAATCTTGGAGGATGGCCTGCAGATCTGGATTCTTCAACAAGGTCCCCATGTGACTTTTAGGTGGCTAACATTGAGAACCCCTGGTGTACCAGGCAGAAGGGGGAAATCAGCAGACAATGCTGTGAGGAATTCCATGAAACAGAATCCAATCTTCCTCCTCCTTACCCAGAAGTGGAAAACCCTAAACCTTTCTTTGGGAGAGAGGATCCACGCACAAGTTGGCTGAGTGCAGAAAACCATGGGCTCTTGTTCTTGAAGGCTGCCAGTTCATATTGCTGTTCTGGAAATAAGAGGTGCTGGCCCACTGACCATAAAGTTCCTTCTTTTCTGGTGACCCACCAGAAAACAGTGTGCTGGCTTCTTGTGTTTTCTGTGCCATCCTTGATCTTTCTTCCTTCAGTAGTCTGCCTCAGTGATCTGTTTCATTAGATCATGGATTATATGCAGTTGAGAAGTAATATGACTTGGGTTCTGTGTCCTTGGGTTAATTTTAGGTTTAAAATTAATAAAGTATCCTTTCTTAGCATATGAATTCCTATTTCAAATAAAACTTCTGCCTGAATTTCCAATTTAGGATCCCATAAGACTGCAAACTCTAGACTTGGACTAATATCTAGCCACATGTAGCTATTGTAATTTAGTTGTAATGAAAATTAAGTAAAATTTAACATCAGTGCCTCAGTCTTGCTAATCATATTTCAATATGGCTAGGTGCTATCGTATTGGACAGTGCAAATACAGAACATTTCCATCATCCAGAAAGTTCTATTGAACAGTTTTCTCTAGACCTATCAACAGTTCCACCGCTCCTATGTAGCAATCTCAGACCATTACTCTGCCATGTAGCTTTTTCTCCCACTTTGCCTGCTTCAAGTTATTAGAAATATTCAGGCTGTCACCTTCTTTCTTCATGGCCACCTTCTTTTCTATCCAGCCTAGACCCCATTCAGCACCATTTTGGCCATTCTCATGAACACATGCTCAACTCTGAATCTTTTCTCTTTCTAACATGCCTGCTGTACTAACTTCAACTTCAAGTCAGTCTGAATGCAGGACTTTGTTTCTACACTGGAGCTGCCTAAGAGCTACTGGAGGAAATCACACAACTGTGGGATTGGGACCATGAGGCATTTAGGGATAAAAGCTCCAGTGCCACTGGTCAACTCTATGCAATTCCTTCTCTACTCTCTTTAGACCTCTAATCCAGTGCTATCAAACTTTAATGTAAAAACGAATCATCCCAGAGACCTTCTAAAGAATGCAGGAACTAGGTTGGGGGCAGAGATTATGCATTTCTAACAAGCTGCCAGGTGATTGCTATGCTGCTAGTTCTCAGGCTACCCTGAGCAGCAAAGCTCTAACCTAATGGTTCTCAAACTTTAGGGTGTGTCAGAATTACCTGGAGGGCTCGTTAAAACACAGATTGCCGGGCCCCACTTCCCAAGTTTCTAATTCAGTAACTCTGGAATAGGGCCTGAGAACGTGAATTTCTAACAAGTTCCCAGGTGCTGCTACTGCTGTTCCTGGTCCCCCAGCTGGGAGATTCCATTCACTCACCTAGTATAGGTGCCTGTTAGCACTTGGCAGTGTACAAAGTCAGTTAACCTGTATTCTCTTCCTCTCACTTACTAAGATGATCCTAGGAAATGGGCAGCATTACCATGCCTCTTTTCAATGTTGGACTGCCATCAGAGGGATTGAGACTTGCCCCAGACTAGGTCACATAATTAGACACAATGTTTGTGTCCTGACAGGAACCTCAGATCTGAGTTTTGCTACATGCTGCTGTATCTACAGAGAGCTCTGGCAAGGAGCACCTAATAAGGCTTTTACAATCTGTGATCAAAACCATACCTTGAATTCTAGTCACGTGGTTTTTCTTATAGCGTATTATCATTATATAGTGTTGTCACTATATATATATATATATATCACAGTTGTCACTATATATGTATCACTATATATATGTCATTACATACGAGGTATGATCAAAAAATACAGCAAATGCTGTTGCTGAATGCTATCCAATGGAAAGACAGTAATCTTCAATACAGGAAGCAGTGTGTTGAATCTTAATAACAGTGTGTGACAAGTTTCAACATGTTCAGTGAAGTTAGTTGGGTGGGAACTACAGTTGAGAGATGGTGTTTTTTAAAATGTGCCATAAATCATGGATCACAAACAACGCATTAACATGAACTTTTGTTTCACACTACAAAAAACTGCTAAAGAAACATGAGATGTTAAAATTAGTTTACGTGTTGCTGCAGTGACCAAGAAGATGGTTTACAAGTGGTTCAAAAGATTTCAAGGGCCGGCCGAGTGGCTCAGTTGGTTAAGAGCTCGCTCAAGAGTGCAAGCTGAGCTCTGAGCAACAGCAGTTCGATGCCCAGCCCGAGCTGAGCAGCCGCTGAGCTACCAACAGGTAGCAGGATGGCTCAGCTAAAAAAAAAAAAAAAAAAAAAAAAAAATTTCATAATGGTTGTGAATCAAGTGAAGATGAGGAGAGATCAGGACATCCTTCAATATCAAAAACCCAAGAGAATGTTGAAATGATTCGATCAAACAGGTGATTGACTACTATGGAAATTTCTGAGTACATCTCATACGGTTCCATTCAAAGCATTTTAACAACAGATTTGAACTTAAGGTGAGTGAGTGCAAAATTTGTTTCATGTGTTTTGACTCTTGAACAAAAGCAACAGCATTTGTTAATTTCAGTGTAGTTGCACAATCATGCTGCTTCAGATTCCAGCTTTTGAAAACGTGTCATCATGGGAGATGAAACTTGGATCTATGGTTATGATCCTGAGACCAAGGTTCAGAGTTCTTAGTGGAAATCATCACCCAGTTCTCATGCAAAAAAAGTACATTAATCAAGATCTAACATCTTGGTTATGCTACTGTGTTTTCTGACCTTGATGAAATTGTGCAAGCTTAGTTTGTACTCAGGGACACTATGGTGAACTCTGAATATTATAAGGGCTTAGTAGAACATTTAAGAAATGATGTGCAGGGGCTGGCCGAGTGGCGCGGTGGTTGGGCACTGGCTTGGGAGGCTGGCGGCCCCAGTTCGGGCCCCACATGTGAGGGCCAGTGACACTGCCCTCAAAAATAAAAAAATTTATATATATATATATATATATATATATATATATATATATATATATATATTTATAAATGATGTGCAGGGCCAGCCGAGTGGCACGGTGGTTAAGAGCTGGCTTCGGACACCAGCGGCCCCGGTTCGGATCCCACATATGAGGACCAGTGACACTGCCCTCAAAAAAAAAAAAGAAAGAAAGAAAGAAAGAAATGATGTGCATAGAAAACAGCCTGAGAAATGGGCTAACGGTTTCATCCTACATCATGACAATGCTCCATGTCACATATCCCTTCTGGTATTGCAATTTCTGTCAAATAAAAACATTACAGTGTGTCCTCATCCACCTTATTCACCAGATCTGGCACTGTATGACTTCTGGCTCTTCCACAAAGTCAAAATGATTCAGGACATTGAGGCAGCCATGACAGCAAAACTAAAGACACTCATGAAAGAGGGCTTCCATAACCACTTCAGAAAGTGGCAAGAATGATGGGATAAGTGAGGGGGAGTATTCTGAGGGAGATTAATGGCAACGTGTGTTTTACTATACTACATTTTTTTTCTTTAAACATTCACCATATTGTTTGATCACACCTCATATATACACGAAGGTCTGACAATTAAGTTCCCAAACTTGTTGCAATGATGTTTTTTTATATCAGCGGGATTATTTATTATGAATTTGTATTAACTGCATAAGCAGTTAACAGGTTTACTATTTGGAAGTGTTGAAAAGGCTGTGTGAAAAACTTAGACGACAACAACCTGAACTTTTTGCCAACAATTCATGGCTCTTGCATCACAACAATGTACCAGCTCACACAGCACCGTCTCTGAGAGAGTTTTTAGCCAGTAAACAAATAACTGTATTGGAACACTGTCCCTACTCACCTGATCTGGCCCCAAATGACTTCTTTCTTTACTCGAAGATAAAGGAAATATTGAAAGGAAGACATTTTGATGACATTCAGGACATCAAGGTTAATACGATGACAGCTCTGATAGCCATTTCATTAAAAGAGTTCCAAAATTGCTTTGAAGGGTGGACTAGGCGCTGGCATTGTTGCATAGCTTTCCAAGGGGAGTATTTTGAAGGTGACCACAGTGATATTCAGCAATGAGGTACGTAGCATTTTTCTAGGATAAGTTTGCAAACTTAATTCTAATCTTGTATATATGATAATCACTACATATCAAACTGTTATCAACGCAGCCATTTTTATCTTTTTAAGGTTTCATTTGAAGACCACGTGCTCTAAGAACAATATTTTAATGTGAGGTGTGACCTGCCAAAGTGAATAAGGCTACAGAAAATTACATATAAAATAATATGGCATGCCCCTGGATCCTTCCTGAATCTGCTCTACTTTATTAGAAATATTTGGTCTTAATATATTGGTCCAAGTGTAGATTTTGTGATTTTTCACTGCTATGTTTTAGATTTTGTTGCTAACTTGATTGGTTTATAAGATAATGAATTGAGAGAATACACAGCACCTGGAATTCAGGATGGTTGCAGAAGTAGAACACTGGCCTGTGGGAGACAGAATTATTACTGTTGAGTGCCACCAGGGGGTGCCAGTGTGGCCTGGAAAGAGGGAACATCACTTTCTGGAGGGCTTATAGGATACCCTCTTCCCCTCGGATGGATAGTAGCCAAAAGTAGGTGAGCAGACTCAAGTCTATGAACTCCTGGTCTCTGAAAATGACAGAGCAAATCTTTGGGACAGCACAAAATGACATCCAAAAGTGTTTGACTTCTCACTGAGAATGAGTAACAATCAGTATTATGGGGTACATTCAATTAAGGAGTGAAGTAATAGCCATTTAAAAATTATTTTACTCAGGGCCGGCCGAGTGGCGTGTTGGTTAAGAGCTGGCTTGGGATGCCAGCGGCCTCGGTTTGGATCCCACATATGAGAGCCAGTGACACTGCCCTCTACAGCTAAGACGGTGAACAACAGCTCCACCTGGAGCTGGGCTGCTGTGAGCCCCTGCTGCAGTTGGCTGTCATAGGCTACAGTGAGTGGCCGGCAGCCAGCGTGAGGGGCTGGCAGCCGGTGTGAGCTGCCAAGAGTTGCTGTGTGCGGCCATCCAGAGGCTGGTGACCGATCTGTCTCACCTGAGAAGAGAGCAATGATGATACCAACATGGGCCAGTGTAGCAATGTCCTCCATAACTAGAGTGAAGAATAAAAAAAGGACAGCAACTTGTCTGTCCCCTGGTTCCCAAATACCGTTCCCCTCCCCCAATTCCCCAATAAAATCTTAAAAAAAAAAAAAAAAGGGCTGGTCGAGTGGTGCATTGGTTAAGAGCTGGTTTTGGGATGCCAGCGGTCCTGGTTCGGATCCCACATATGAGGGCCAGTGAAACTGCCCTCTACAGCTAACAGCTCCACCTGGAGCTGGGCTACCCGAGCCCCGGTGACGGTGTAGGCTGCAGCCCCTGCTGCAGCGGGCTGCCATAGGCTACAGTGAGTGGCTGGCAGCCAGCGTGAGTGCCTGGCAGCCAGCGTGAGCTGCCAATAGCCGGTGTGAGTGACCATCCAGAGGCCGGCAACCGATCTGCCTCATCCGGGAAGAACACAATGACGATACCAACATGGGCCAGTGAAGCAACGTCCTCCGCAACTAGACTGAAGAACAAAAGGACAGCAACTTGTCTGTTCCCCTTACCCGATTGCCCAACGCTGTTCCCCTCCCCCAATTCCCCAATAAAATCTTAAAAAAAAAAAAAAATAGTAGAATACACTCTGGTCTATGTACTTCCATGTAGGGTGTTCTTAATGCTTAATTACAGGTATAAAATTATTCTTGTCAAAGAAACATTTGATAACTATACTCAAGTTCTGTCATAATATAGAAATCAATGAAGTGATATTTTATATAGCTATCTCACAGGCTGAAAGTAGCCTCTAGAAAATTTGTACAGGTGAAAAATGGATTAGTTATTAAAAAGTTGACCAGACTTCATCTGTGATAAACAAAGCCTCTAAAATAACAATAACAGAGTCTAATGTGGTGGCTTCCCTGGATAGCTTATTTCTGAGCCAGCCTCCCAGGATGTACCCTGTCACCATTACGTCTGACACCCTGAGAGGCCCAGGCCAGAGTTCCTTGTTTCAAACCAAGCCTGGGCCACAGGACACTTGAAAAGCACCTGGCATTGTCTTCTGATGACCTGGACTGTGTCAATGGCACTGATCAGGAAGGGAGTCAAACTGGTTAGGTGAGTGTACTTAGGGGGTCCTGAGTTTTACAATTCAGGCAGTATTTTTTTCTGAAAACAAACAAAAACAAAAAACCCTACAAATATCCACCCAGAAATCCAGAGCAGGTTAGAAAGTCTTAGAACTAAGGGACAATTTAAAGAAATTTTTACTGATCCAAATCATTTGACAGACTGCGCATTTGGCAACATGTGCTGGAGAATGTCACTTTGCAGCTCCAGGGGTCTGCAAAAATACCTGAAGGACTATTAGCATAAAGAGGCTTCCGTTAAAATACTTGCACTTAAGGAGCCAACATGATGAAAAGACTGATGTATTTTATATTTTATTTGTAAAGCAAAGTGAATAAACTTAAGAATTATTTCTTACAAACCTTGTCATAAAATTGGATTGGTAACACATTAATGCATGAGGTCATAATAGCTAGGGGAGAACTTGACACATGAGATGACATTAGTTTCATGTTTCAACTAAAATTTTTGCTTTTAAAAAAAATTTATACACTTCTTCGATGTTTTCTAAAAATCTCTATAGTGTTGACATACTAAATTTCTTCTTAGAGGTTCTTTGTGGTTGTATTTTTTACTTTAAAACCAGTTTTGCAGAGTACCATTGCTAGCACACTTAGAGGTAATTCAACCACATGGTCATTACACAAAAATAAACCATTTCAGACCCAAAGCTTTATGTATTTTACTGTCATTTTAGCAGAACTCACTTTTGTTTTTCATTGTTATATTGGGGAAAATATACTAGTCTGAAAACTAGGAAATGAGGATTCTAGTTGTATACCATAGCAATGCTTGTGTTGTACTTGAAATTCCAGTATGTTCAACTACCCTGGGGGATATAGGTTAATGGAAAGGTGCTGGTAAATGGCTCTGCAGCTCTCACAGGAGGATACTCTAGTGCAGGCAGAAACAGAGGACAACAATCCTTAGGTTATTACAGTGGATTACTTTTTATTTTAGTAACTTATGAGTTGATATGACGCTGGTCAGTGATTTGTCTTCTAAGTTTATTCTTTGTGGCTGTTTTTGTTTTTTAATAGGTAGAGTAAGCTAAAATTGGGCTGATCTAGTAATTCCTTTAAATGTAAATACTAAATAAACTTCAGTGGCTGACAGGATGACAACTGGGATGTAAGAGCAACTGGGTCATTTATGAGGTGTTAAAGGCAGGGCACTGGCCTTTCCCCCTCAGACTAGTGGACAATGACTCCATTAAGGAAGTTTCTTGCTGTTGGGTGGTACTGATCCCATGGAACAAGACCTTGGCTTGCCTCTGTGTTACTTGTTGTGTGTGGACCATCTCAGACTATGTTAAATTGCTATTGAAAAACAGCAGAGGGAAAAGCATTGCATCAGGCTCTAAGAAAGTGCATGAGGCTTTATTTCTTCTCTTTTCTCTACCATCTTGCTACTTCCCTCAGCTACTCAATGACCTTCAAACTCACCACACTGCCTAAGTTGTACACCCCATTTCTGCTTACATTCCACTGACTAGAATTCAGTCAGTGGCTTTTCCTACCTGCAAGGGAGAATGGGAAATTCAGTCTTTATTTCAGCTAAGTCAAGAGATCTGTTACTGATGAAAAGGGAGAGCACAAATATGAGGGAGGGGAATCACTAGCAATCTCTTCCACCCACCCACTAAAATCCCACTCATCTTACAAAGTCTAGTACAAGTGTCACTTATTGTTAGGGTTATCCTGTTTCTTCCCTAATTCTACCTAGGCAGACTCTTAATCACTCATTCCTCTGAAAGTCCCACTTTCATTTCTACTTGCTTTTTGCCTTATGAGTCCATGATCTGTGTACCTACTCAGCTCTCATTCTAAATTGTGAGTCCTGAACCATGAACATCTATGGCTCACCTCCGTGTGGGTGGATTCACATGTTACTCACTTATGTACTTTTAAGGGTTGTATGTTTATTTTTGTGCACAGAGCCTGGGACATATGTGGCAGTTTGTACCCTAAGGCCCTTGGAATTCTGGTAAAACTGATACAAAGGATCTGTGCTGTTTTCAAAATGTATATTTAAACTACAATATACATTAAGCCAATAAATTTTATGCATAATCTGAATTAGTAAACAAGTGAAGATTTTTGTTGTTTCCATAAATGATATCATTTCAGTGGTTAAGCTACTTATCTATGCCAATTAGAACCTGTTTGGCAGTTGTATACATATAGCTCCAAGGCTAAAAGGACCTTTGATTAAAAAAAAAAAAAAAGTCACTGTCCTAGGTCCTCAGGAAACATTTCCTAATCAATATATCAGGGAACTGATACTTCTTTCATTACATAAAAAACTTTTCTTCCAAAAATTAGTTCCGCATCCCCTATTTGCATTTATGAAATCTTGAAAGCTCTTAAAAATCAAAAGTTATTCCATAATTTTGGCACAAAACTTATTTTGCAGCAAAACCTGGGCTTAAACTGACCTAAGACTCAGCTGTGTCACAACATTCCTCCCAAAGTAGCTGCTGAGTGCTGGTGTTTTGTTGCCCTTGTTGTTGTTGTTCTTTTGTAACATGAAAAAGTCAAATAGAGTCAAATGTACCTTTCTGTAATAGCAAGAAGATAAAAAGAAGAAAGGGAGCATCTCTCATTAACAATAGCATAGAGTGAAGTTATTACAGAAGCTTGATCCTGGTGTCTGTGAGGCCATTTACTGACGATTATGGAGTTGAATCATTACTATATATGATTTAAACAGAGGTTTTGTAAGTTTTATAATGATGGTGAACAAAAATTGATAAAAATACGAAAACATCGCATAGGGCAAAAATTTAAGATCTTGACCATTTTTTTCGTTGAATGAATTCAACAAGATGTGAATGTATAACTGGAATATACCATGAAGAATTGAACCTTAAAGGTATGTGTGAACATTCATTAGGCTGACTATAGAACTGAAGAAGGGTCATTGCGTAAAATAATCTGAAAATCAAGTGGAAAAAACTTCTAATGGTCAGGAAACATTAGAAAGTTATATTGATGGATTTGATAAAATCATATCTGATAAAAACCTTATTCTTAAGCAACTGACAATACTGATGAGTGAGCATCCCCAGGAATGGGTATGTGGGGTGTGCCCACATTAGATAAAATTGGCAGTGTGGGAAAGAGCTACATCCAAGATGTTGGAAAGCTATACATAATTTGCCTGGGTTACTATGCCAATAAACCATGGGCAGCCAGAGAAACACTGTGACATCCATCAGGATTTCATTGAAGGAGCAGGAGCTCAGGGTGGGCAGGCTGATTAGGAAGCACAGTGAGGTTTTACTGTTCCTAGAAAAGATCTCCACATGCCCATCCTGAACATCTTGTGAAGCCAATATGGAATTTTATCCTTCAAAGAGAAGTAAAAGTAACTAAAAAATGACCTAGGTGCTTGCTTGCTTGCTGCAGTTCACAAGAGCCTCAGAACTTTCCCTGGAAATTCAGGGATGCCATGAATACAGTTGTAAGGCTTGGAATGATGTTTGTAAATCAATATCAAAAATGCTTGGCGGGGGCCGGCCGAGTGGCGCATTGGTTAAGCGCTGGTTTTGGGATGCCAGCAGCCCCGGTTCGGATCCCACATGAGGGCCAGTGACACTGCCCTCTATAGCTAACAACAGCTCCACCTGGAGCTGGGCTGTGCGAGCCCCGGTGATGGTGTGGGCTGCAGCCCCTGCTGCAGTGGGCTGCCATAGGCTACAGTGAGTGGCCCGCAGCCAGCGTGAGCGGCTGGCAGCCAAGCGTGAGCTGCCAATAGCCGCGGTGAGCGACATCCAGAGGCCGGCGACCGATCTGCCTCATCCGGGAGGAGCGCAATGACGATACCAACAGTGAAGCAACATCCTTCGCAACTAGACTGAAGAACAAAAGGACAGCAACTTGTCTGTTCCCCTTCCCCGATTCCCCAACGCTGTTCCCCTCTGCCAATTCCCCAATAAAATCTTTAAAAAAAAATAAACTATTAAAAAAAAAAATGCTTGGCGGGAGGGCCGGCCTAGTGGCGCGGAGGTTAAGTGCTGGCTTGGGAAGCCAGCGGCCCCGGTTCGGTCCCACATATGAGGGCCAGTAACACTGCCCTCAAAAAAAAAAAAAATGCTTGGCGGGGCTGGCCGAGTGCCTCAGTTGGTTAAGAGTTGGCTTAGAGCACGTGCTCTGAGCAACAGAGCCACCGGTTCAATTCCCACATGGGCCACTGAACGCTGCACCCTCGCTGAGCTGTCACTGAGCTGCCAGCAGGTGGCAGGATGGCTCAGCTGTTGTAACAACAAGATTGCCTGTTCAATGGTGGGCTATGCCCGCCTGCAACTAAGACTGAACTCGGCACCTTGAGCTGAGCTGCCGCCCGGATGGTTCAGTGAATAGGGAGTGTGCTCTTAACAACAAGGTTGCCAGGTTCAACTCCCGCATGGGATGGTGGCTATGCCCACCTGCAACTAAGATTGAACATAGCACCTTGAGCTTAGAGGCCAAGAGCTGCCGACGGGAAGCCAGATGGCGACTGGTGCCCTCCACAAAGAAGACTGAAGAACAACTTGGCTGGTCCCCTCCCCCAATTCCCCAACATTGTTCCCCTCCCCCAATTCCCCAATAAAATCTTCAAAAAAAAAATGCTTGGCATCGATATGATACACACTAATCATGAAAAAAAATCAGACAAACTCAAATTGAGGGGCATTTTACAAAATACCTGACCTCAAAAGTTTCAAGGTCATGAAAAACAAGGAAAGACTGAGAAACTTCTAGAGACTAAGGAGACATGATGACTAAATGCAATGGGGTATCCTAGATTGGATTCTGAACAGAAAAAAAAGGCCATTAGTGGAAAAACTGGTGAAATCTGATAAAGTGTGAACTTTAACTGAGAGTATTATATACATTTCTTTAAAAAAGATTTTATTGGAGAATTGGGGGAGGGGAACAGCATGGGGAAAACAGGGAAGGGGAACAGACAAGTTGCTGTCCTTTTGTTCTTCAGTCTAGTTGTGGAGGATGTCGGTTCACTGGCCCATGTTGGTATTGTGATCATTGAGCTCTTCCTGGCTAAGGCAGTCGCTCGCTGGCCATTGGACAGCCGCTCATGGCAGCTCACAGCAGCTGATGAAAGCGCACACCAGCTGCCTGCCAACCCACTGCAGCCTACGCCATCACTGGCGACTCATGGAAGCCCAGCTCCAGGTGGAGCTGTTGTTCACCATCTTAGCTGTAGAGGGCGCAGCATCACTGGCCCTAATGTGGGATCCAAACTGGGGTGCTGCTGATCAGAGCTGGCATCCCAAGCCAACTCCTAACCAATACTCAGCTGGCCCAGTATTATGTACATTTGCTAACTTCTTAGTTTTGACAAATGTACCATGGTTATTTAATACTAGTGGAAGATGGGTGCAGGGTATATGGAAACTCTGTATTACTTACTTTTGCAACTTTTCTGTAAATCTAAGATTATTTCAAAATTAAAAGTTTATTTTTAAAAATGCTTGGCATACACTATTGCTTACAGTGATATCTGAAACTGAATCTACAAATGAAGACCTAAGGATTTCATATCACTGATGAGAAGACCACCTTATGCCAAAGGTTTATCAGCTAAAAGTATAAAACGGACATTATTTATTTTTTATTTTATTTTTTTGCTGAGCCATCCTGCCATCTGTTGGCAGCTCAGCTGCAGCTCAGCTCGGGTGCAGCACCACTGGCCAATGTGGGAATCCAACCGGAAGCCCTGCCACTCAGAGCTCATGCTCCCATGCCAACTCCCAACCAATTGAGCCACTGGGCCAGCCCAAAACTGACATTAATATTCTACACTGACAGTAATGCTTTTGTGTATGTCTTGAGTGGGAAAATTGTTCAGTGTTTTGTTTTATTTTTATAAAGATTTTGTGTGGACATATTTTTTTATTGTAAAATATATACAACATAAAAATTTACCATCTTAACCATTTTTTTTTTCAAGATTTTATTTGGGAATTTGGGGAGGGGAACAGCATTGGGGAATCAGGGAAGGGGAAGAAACAAGTTGCTGTCCTTTTTGTTCTTCAGTCTAGTTGTGGAGGACATCACTTCACTGACCCATGTTGGTATTGTGATCATTGCACTCTTCCTGGCCGATCATTGGATGGCTGCTTGCAGTAGCTTACGGCAGCCCAATGCAGTAGGGGCTACAACCTACACAATCGCCAGTGACTCACGGGAGCCCAGCTCCCGGTAGAGCTGTTGTTCACCATCTTAGCTGTAGAAGACACAGCGTCACTGGCCCTCATGTGGGATCCGAATCAAGGCCCTGCTGCTCAGAGCTGGCATCCCAAGCCAACTCCTAACCAATGTGCCACTCAGTCAGCCCCCATCTTAACCATTTTTAAGTGTACAGTTCAGTGGTATTAAAATACAAGGTGTGATCAAAAATTACAGTGAATGCTGTGCTGCCGAGTGCCATCCAGAGGAAAGGCAGGGATCTTCAATAGGAGAAGGGTTGTGCGAATCTTAGTAACAGTGTGTGACAAGTTTCAACCTGTTTGGTGCAGTCAGGTGTGAGCTGTGGTTGAGAGAAGGTGTGTTTTAAAGTGGGCTGTAAATCATCCTCCATCATGACAATGCTCTGTCAGACATTGCTTCTGGTATTGCAATTTCTGTCAAATAAAGACATTATGGTGTGTCCTCATCCACCTTATTCACCGGATTTGGCACCAGGCAACTTCTGGCTCTTCCCCAAAGTTAAAATGATTCAGGACATCGAGGCAGCCATGACAGTGCAACTAAAGACACTCAAAAAAGAGGACTTCCAGAACTGCCTCAGAAAGTAGCAAGAACAATGGGATACGTGTGTTTGAAGCAAGGGGGGGGTGTATTTTGAGGGGGATTAATGGCAATGTGTCTTTACTGTAATGAAATTTTTTCACTTAAACATTCACCTATTTTGTGATCATACCTCATACATTCATATTGTTGTGCAACCATCACCATCATCAATCCCAATAACTCTTCATCTTGTAAAACTGAGACCCTGTACTTATAAATAATAACTTCACATTCTTGCCTTCCCCTACTTCCTGGCAACCACCACTACAATTTTTGTCTTTGTGATTTTGACTAATATAAGTAACTCATATAAGTGGAATCATACAGTATTAGCCTTTTTTTTTTT
The DNA here is from genome assembly GCA_033961575.1 of Aselliscus stoliczkanus. Taxonomy (NCBI): domain Eukaryota; kingdom Metazoa; phylum Chordata; class Mammalia; order Chiroptera; family Hipposideridae; genus Aselliscus; species Aselliscus stoliczkanus. Next base: position 37,114,045 of record CM066731.1, read on the forward strand.
TGAGGGAAGTGTCACTGGCCCTCATATGTGGGACCCGAACCGGGGCCGTTGGCTTCCGAAGCCAGCACTTAACCACCGCGCCACTCAGCCAGCCCAGTATTAGCCTTTTTTGTGACTGGCTTATTTCACTTTGCATGATGTCCTCAAGGTTCATCCATGTTGTGACATTTGCTAAATTTCCCGCTTTTTAAAGGCTGAATAATATTCCACTGTATGTATATACTACATTTTACTTATCCATTCATTGGTCAATGGACACTTGAGTTGCCTCCACATTTTAGCTATTGTGAATAATTGTGCTATGAGAATGGGTGTACAAATATCTCTTTGAGACTCTGCTTTCAATCCTTTTGAGTATATACCCAGAAGTGAAATTGCTGAGTTATATGGTAATTCTATTTTAAATTTTTTTTAAAAAAGATTTTATTGAGGAATTGGGGGAGGGGAACAGACAAGTTGTTCTCCTTTTGTTCTTCAGTCTAGTTGTGGAGGACATTGCTTCACTGGCCCATGTTGGTATCATCATTGTGCTCTTCTCGGGTGAGGAAGATTGGTCGCCAGCCTCTAGATGGCTGCCGGCTCACAGCTGCTCTTGGCAGCTCACACCGGCTGCCAGCTGCTCACCCTGGCTGCCGGCCACTCACTGTAGCCTATGGCAGCCCACTGCAGCAGGGGCTGCAGCTACACCATCACCGTCTACTCACAGCAGCCCAGCTCCAGGTGGAGCTGTTGTTCACCATCTTAGCCGTAGAGGGCAGTGTCACTGGCCATCATATGTGGGATCCGAACTGGGGCCGCTGGTATCCCAAGCCAGCTCTTAACCAACGCGTCACTCGGCGGCCCTATTTTAAATTTTTTGAGGAACTGCTATACTCTTTTTTTTCACAATGACTATACCATTTTATATTTCCATCAACAGTACACAGGGTTTCTACACAGACTTGCCAACATGTTATTTTGTTGTTGTTTTTTAAAAACGGTAGCCTTCCTAATGGGTGTGTAAAATGGTTTTAAATAATCATGAAGATAATAGTGATGATGAAGATAAAATTGTAAATACAGGTGGAAAACAAAATCCTGAGGTGATGTGAAAATGTTGGATCAGTCAACGGCTGGTCTTGAACTATGCACATTTATCAATAAATGTGAGTTTATGGTGATTTACATAATTAAAGAGGGACTGCTTATGGAAACCTAAATTAATGAAAAATTTGTCACAGGAAAAGTCCTTAAAAAGGGTCCCTAGGGCCGGCCAAGTGGCACGTTGGTTAACAGCTGGCTTGGGACGCCAGTGGCCCCGGTTCAGATCCCACATATGATGGCCAGTGACACTGCCCTCTACGGCTAAGATGGTGAACAACAGCTCCACCTGGAGCTGAGCTGCTGTGAGTCCCCAGCATGGCATAGCTGCAGCCCCTGCTGCAGTGGGCTGCCATAGGCTACAGTGAGTGGCCACAGCCAGTGTGAGCTGCCAAGAGCCACTGTGAGCAGCCGTCCAGAGGCTGGCAACCGATCTACCTCACTCGAGAAGAGCACAATGATGATACCAACATGGGCCAGTGAAGCAACGTCCTCCACAACTAGACTGAAGAACAAAAGGACAGCAACTGGTCTGTTCCCCCTCCCCCAATTCCCCAATAAAATCTTAAAAAAAAAAAAAGGGCCCCTATTAGCAGCTGCCCTTAATCCTGCTCCTGCAGTCATCAGATACCATCTCTGTCCAACTCCTGGTGATAGACCCTGAAGTTCCTCTCCTCTAGGATGCTCAAGCAACCAGAGATAATAGGTGTTCATGGTTTGTGTATATACAAGCATATTTAGATTAATTCAAACCTGCATATATATAAAGATTTATAAAATGTTTTCTTCATAAATACTGTAGTTTTATTTCTATTTATATTTATCCCATTTCATTTAGTGGTTTATTATTATTTAAATAAACTACATACTACTTATCCTAATGAATGTTTCACTGTAGAAATATTAATATGTTTGATTATGGTATGCTGCCTTAACTGCTATTGGAGCTGGAGTTACACAACATACACTATGTATACATACTATCTTTCAAGAAATCTGAGAAGTTCTGAATTCCAAAACTCACCAGGCCCCACAGATTTTGGATTATAGATTGTTGACCTTATTTTAGTCAAAAAGCAAAACTGTACTTGTAGAAAATCATTTCATCGTTCCAGACTAAGATCCTTTTTTGAACAATTTCTAATGCCTATTACACTTGGCTATGCAGATTTCTAACTACAGGCAGCTATTCTATCTTTCCCTGGTAGGATGAAGGCCTTTGCTGTATTTTGGCACTAATACACAAAACTTACTTTTTAAGCAGCAAACTGAAAAAGCTTAATCATCTCTGGTAGTAATACTTCTAGACTGTACACACTCTAGTAAGGGGACTTTACAAGATTATATGAAGCATGAATTAATTTCTCCCTAATAATTCAGCATTGTCATTATGAAGATCAGTTAATCATTGTGAAAACCAGGCCTGGCCCGTCTGTCTTCCTGTGTTCTTGGGTTTGCATTTCAGTCTTCCATAAATCCTGGACTCAGACCAGGCTGTCCCTCCTGGCTCCTCTCAGGAGCCTGCCATAGCATCCTCATTATTGTGCCAGGGCTAGCAAAGCTTGTTTGGGTTGTCTAAGTGATCTGGCAAGAGCTTGAACTTTACACATCTGTTTTGGCTATTCAGAGGTCCTCTTCCTTCCTTCCTACTTCTCAGCTGAGTTACTTAGAACCAGGTAAATAATCCCTGGAGGACCAAGGCACCACTGTACATTAATTTTTACTTTGTCTCCATAAGGATTAATGGGGGAAATAGAGATTATCTCCTGGATATTTTTTTCCAGAGAGACACTAATCCACCTCTTTGGTAGCCCAGTACCCAGTTGAGAATATCAGAGTAATGCACACAGGTAGCACAGTCAACATATTTTGCAGGTGTTTTAATATTCCACTCCAAATTGCTTGTGTAGAAGGAAAAAGAAACTAACATTTGTAGAAGGATTATATTGTACTACATGCTTTGTGTACTTCACTTTCTTTAATCAAACAACGCGAGGTAGATATCACCCCTTTTACAGATGAAGATTGAGCTTAAGTAATTTACCAAACCTCTCACAACTATTAAGTGATAGAAACTAGATTATAACCCATCTACCTATTTCTCAAACCCATTCTCTCAAAAAATTGTCACTTAAAAAAAAAATCACAATATCAATCAATACATGCTTGTTGTAAGCAAGTCAAACAATACAGAGGTGTTAATGTCTCCTTCTCCATCCCAATTCTACTCCCAAGGTGCTAAATTCTATTAGCTGAGATAGTATCCTGCCACTTCTTCTCCATGCTCATATTGGGTTGTCGGAAAAGTCATGACGCATGTTTGCGACAGGAGGCACTAGTTCATTTTTGAAAGTATTAGAGTCATTCGCATCTATGACATCTATTGCTATGTCATTTGACAGCTGACAGTTCTAGCTTCATTTAAAAAAAAATGAGCGATTTGGTTGAGTTTTAGAGATTTTACAACAAGTTGAAGATGGAAGACCAAACTGTGCATTTTTGCCATATTTTACTGTTTTACTTCCATAAAGGGAAGAACACGCATCAAGCTTGTGAAAAGTTGCATAAAGTTTATGGTGACAATGCTCTACAAGAATGTCAGTGCCAACAATGGTTCATGAAATTCCGTGCAAGTGATTTTGATCTCAAGGACGCTCCTTGGTCAGGGAGGCCCACCGAGATTGATGATGACCAAATAAAGGCAATGATCGAGTCAAACGTTACACGACACAAGAGATTGCAGAAACATTGAACATCCATCATTCAATGGTTCACAACCACCTGAAGAAGCTGGGATATGTAAGCAAGCTCAATATTTGGGTTCTGCATGAACTCAAAGAAGTTCATTTGACAGCACATATAAACATCTGCAATATGCTCATTAAACGTGATGAAAATGATCCTTTTTTGAAGCAACTGATAACTGGTGATGAGAAGTGGACTGTAGACAACAACGTGGTGCTCAAACAGTCTTGGTCCCAACGTGATGATTCGCCTCAAACAACTTTGAAAGCAGATGTTCATCAGAGGAAGGTTATGCTCTCTGTGTGTGTGGATTTTAAAGGTGTTGTGTTTTTCAAGCTCCTACCAAGGAACTAAACAATCAGTTCGAATGTGTACTGTCGGAAATTGGACAGTTTCAACGAATACATCATCCAGAAACGTCCAGAGTTTGTTAATCATAAAGGAGTTATGTTCCATTGCGACAACAAGAGACCACACACAAGTTTGATTACCCATCAAAAGTTATTGGAGTTTGGATGGGATGTGTTGCCACACCCACCATACTCGCCTGACCTTGCACCATCAGACTTTCACTTGTTTCACTCTCTTCAAAACTCCTTGCATAGTATAATGTTCAATTCAGATGAGGCTGTAAATCAGCATCTTGTTCAGTTTTTCGCAAATAAAGACAGGTCCTTCTATGAACAAGGAATTATGAAGCTGACTGAAAGATGGCAAAAGGTTAATGAACAAAACGGGCAATATATCATTGATTGAGCTTTGCTTTTTATATAAATAAATGACCTTTGAAAAACATAGACAAACTACGTCATGACTTTTCAGACAACCCAATATAATCACACACATATAAAGATTTACTTATTTTTCTCAAAAGTAAAATCATTCCATTAATATTATTCTGCAACTTTTATCACTATATTCATATGATATATTCACAGACAGCTTTACAAGTCCACACATGATGTAGTCCTCATTTAAAAAAAAATGAGTGCAGGGCCGGCCGAGTGGTGCAGTAGTTGGGCCCTGGCTTGGGAGGCTGGCGGCCCCGGTTCGGGTCCCACATATGAGGGCCAGTGACACTGCCCTCAAAAAAAAAAAAAAAAATTAGTTTCTTTGAACAGTGTTGTATTGTTTCCAACTCACCTCCTTCCCAAACTCCAAGGAATAACAGTAAAAGGAAACAAAAAATGTAGAAAAAAAAAATGAGTGCAAATACATTTGTACAATGTATTACAAACTATAATTTATTCAACACTTCCTGACAGATACTCAAATTGTTTTTAGGTTTTTCCATTTACAAATAATGCAACCTTGATTTTCCCAGGATAAATGAACAAAGATGACATTCCTGAATGTAATCTCTTTTATTATTTTTTTAATACACAGGAAGCTACATTCTCAGAAGGTTCAGCAATTCATATTTACAGCAGCAATGAATAAGAGCTTATTGTCTCACCCTCTGCCAGCACAAAATATTATCAATCTCTATAATTTTTTGTTTATTTGATAGTTTTTCATTGCATTTCTTTGATTACTGGTAAAATGTAGGTTTCTGCTCTTCTGTTGTCAGGTTTTGACTCATAAAGGATGACGTGTGAGGCCAAACAATGGGATCTATCTTTTCTAAGTCCTGGTAAAGTCATTCCTACTGGACAGAAGTGAGATTCTGTTAATATTCTGTACAATGTGAACACTCCTTGGTTAGCCAATGGGGTCTATACCATGGGGCATCAGAGAAGGAAAGTAAAACAAAACACTGGGCTCTGAGTTGTGAACACTTCAAAACCAGTAAATAAATGGAGAGTGAAGTGGGGTTATTTTTATTAGCTTTCAAACCCAGAGACCTTTATCAAAACCAGATCTCATAGGGGAGGGAGTAGGGAAACTTGGATTGATGCCTCTTCCACAACCTTCATCCCTCACCTGGTAAATAACAAAGAAAGAAAAAGAAAGCACAAAAAGAGGGAGAAAAACCAAGTGTCTGTTAGCAAGAGCCATGCTCCTGTTAGAAAGGGCCTGGGGTTTTAGAAGTCTCTGGTGCAGGAAAACAGAGGGCAGCTTGGTTTCCCAAAGGTTCAATCCACTTTTTCAAGCTGAAAGTGAAATCTGAGGCAAGAAGTGGGAGAGCAAGTTTCAGTGTAATTACTTCTTGCTGCAAGTGTGTCATAGAAACTCTCCAAAATTTATTTTCTTATTTTGAAAAATGAGGGAGAGGTTTGGAATTTATGATGTGTAAGACCACTTCCAACTCTTAGATTCTATACTTCCAATTATAAAATGTTGATAGTTTTCTATTAATTTTGTCTCACCTTCAATGGGTGTCCATGAGAAAGTAAGATCATAAAATTTGGAATCAAGTCTTGGGTTCAGAGCCCAACATGCAAGCTATGCAATCTTGGACAAAAAAGGAGGCCCTTTGATGCCTCTGAGCTTTTCCTCATCTACAAAATTGACAAAATAAATCTCATAGGGATGTTGCAAAATTCAAGTGAGAGCATATTTGTGAAAGCACATTTATAAACTCTAAATGTGTCAACACAAATGTAGCATTCTTACTAAATTTTACTAAATCTCATTTCCATTTCTTTGCTCAATTTAAACTTCGCTAATTAACTACTTTAATGATTCAATCCATAAATATGGACAATGTCTCCTGAGGCACTAGAGATACCTTAATGAATAAGACACTGGATGGAGGTCACGGGCATCATGGAACTTAGACTTGAAATTAGTTTCTGTTTGTTTTTTTAATAAAGTTTATTAGGGTGGCAATTATTAATCATGTTACACAGGTTTCAGGTGTACAATTCTGTAATACATCATCTGTATATCACTACCATCTGTGTTCACTACCTAGAGTCAGTTCTCTTTCCATCACCATATATTTGATCCCTTTTACCCTCATCTATCACCACCCTCTGGTAATCACTCAACTATTGTCTGTGTCTATGAGTTTTCTTCTTCATTTGTTTGTCTTGTTCCTTTGTTGTTTTCAATTTTATATACCACATATCAGTGAAATCATATGGTTCTCGACTTTTTCTGTCTGACTTATTTCACTTAGCATAATAATCTCAAGATCCATCCATGTTGTTGCTAATGGCACTATTTCATCTTTTTTTAGGGCAGAATAGTATTCTACTGTGTATATATCTTCTTTATCCAGTCGTCTCTCAAAGGACACTTCGGTTGTTTCCATGTCTTGGCCACCGTAAATAAAGCTACAGTGAACATCGGAGCACATGTATCTTTACAGGTAAACATTTTCAGATTTTTTTGGTTAGACACCCTGGAGATGGATTGCTGGGTCATATGGTAATTCTGTTCTTAATTTTTTAAGAACCACATACAACTCAACAATAAAAAAACAAACAATCCAATTAAAAAATGGGCAGAGGACTTGAATAGACATTTCTCTAAAGAGGGCATACAGATGGACAACAGACACGAAAAAATGCTCAACATCACTAGTCATCAGAGAAATGCAAATAAAACCCACAATGAGATACCACTTCATAGCAGTTAGAATGGCTATCATCAACAAGATAAATAATACCAAATGTTGGAGAGGTCATGGAGAAAAAGGAACCCTCATACAGTTGGTGGGAATGCAGATTGGTGCAGCCAAAATGGAAGGCAGTGTGGAGGTTCCTCAAAAGATGTTCTTTTAACAAGTGCATCAGATAAGGAAATCTAGACATATAAATATTTTAGCAAGATACATAAAAGGTAAGTAAGCTGTATCCAGTATTGTAGAGATATGAATTCAATAAATATGTATGGGGTTTCTCCTACGGTTCCATACATAAGAACCAAGCACTATTTTAGGTATCGGGAGACTGAGCATTGAACAAGATAGACCAAGATAGGCCATCTGCAGCTTACGCTCTATCAGAAAGGTTCCGTCAGTCAGACTATTGCTAATTACATATGGAAGTCACAGTCAAAGAAAAGTGTGAGGCCAATGTAAGAGATAGGAAACATAGTTCTGAACCCAGAGTTTCTGGGGTCTTCTCTTGGCAACAGTCAAGTTTCCCCTTATCAGGCATTATAAACGCTGACATGCTCTCCTCATGCCTCATTTTTCATTTTAGTTATTCCACTTGGACAAGTTAACAGCCTTTACCAAGTAGTGAGACATTGAGCATAGGGAATAACATAGATATTTCTCAGCTGTGGTCAGCTGTTATGGCTTAATTAGATTTTCAAACAATATACATTCTTCAAAAGTATGATTCAGCTTTACCCATTTTTCAGGCTCCTTTGAATCTACCCTGTAACTCACTTAATATACGGACTCCTGCAGCCAATAATAAACTACCAGTCTCCATCTTACCTGTCAAGTATTGGTCATTATGCATCCAGCTGTACATTCAACAACTGCAGATTCTTTTGTAGGAGGTGCTGGGCCAGGTCCTTGCTTCCTGGCATTTACAATCACATTTGAAAACTTCAAAGAGAAATGCAAATAACTCAAAGATAAGACAGTATGAGTAGATGCCACTTGATGAAATGAGATTAAATGAGATAGTAGCGCCAAGAAAGGAGACATCACTTCTAACTTGAGTAACTAGATCTGAGGAAGAGGCAGCTCTGATGATAGCCTGCTTTGTGCCAGGCATAGTCCTAGACATTGTACATAGCTTCTCCCACTAGATGTGGAAGGCTTCATGAAGGACTTGGAGTCTAAGACAAGCCCTTTAGTGGGAAGAATTAGGAAAGGCAGAGATGGAGTTTCAACCAAATATTTATTGACTGCCTAACTCTGGCACAACAGATGCTAGGTACTGGGCACCCAATGATGAACCAGTCTTGCAATAAAGGGCTTTCAGTGGGGGATACAGGCAAATAAACAGTCAATTACAATTACCATAAAGTGTGACATGTGCCACAACAGTCAGTTGCACATGACAAAAAAGTTTCTTCAACTAAACTGTGATGGACTGGCTTATATTACTAGGACCCTCAGGGTGGATCCAGGACTTAAACATGGAAACTCCCTCTGCTCTCTGTGTCACCATATCTTTTAAGTTTACAGATGGGGTGTTCTTCCAGATGAACATTCTTTGACACAGTGACCCCAAAATCAAAAGGAAGGCTTCTCGGTGAGCTCTAGTGGAAGGAAGGCTCAGGGAGGGACTCTGGCCCTGCTTGGACAACTTAGCTTTCCCTGAAACTGCTGCCAGAGAAGGGGCACCATGATTAATGAGCTGGTATTATGTGCCTATCCCTGTTGGTGGGTGGTGGGTAGGATCTGATACCAGAAGAAAGAGAGGGAGAAATACATGTGGGTCACCAGAAACAACGGCTAACACAAAGAGGCCCCGAAGGGACCAATGCAGTCATGGGAAACAGCAGGGACACAGAGGACGGGATGTGCATGATGAGTTCCTGGGATGGTAGTAGATTAGTTTGGCTGAAGCAGTGGTCATCCCTAAGAACAGAGAGTAAAACCAAGACCAGGCTGTGGAAGGCTTTGAATGCCTGGCTAAGGTCTCAAGCCTGATGGGAAGATGGTAACAACTTTGTTCGGAATTTTTCTGAAAACCAGAGCAACAAGAACAAAGGTATGAAACATCTACAATTTTATATCTTCAGTGAAACATGGCAGTGAGAAAATTCACAAATTTCATATTGTGTGTAGTGTCACCTCTGAACCAACACAGTAAAGCATAATGTGTGGTTTACCAGGTGCTACAGGGAAGACCAGAAATTGCACAAGAGTCCAGGGTGTGCAGGTCCCAGCAATCTCCAGGGAAAACTCAACATGAGGCGGAGAAGACTCGTGGGAACGGCTGTGAGCAGGACTAAAAAGGGAAAGGGCAGGAACAGTGGAAGAAGGACAAGTAAATTCTGTAAGTACCTGAAGGACTCACAGGTGCAGCTTAGGAAAGAGAGAGGAGCATGTTGGCAGGAAGAGGCAGAAAGTCTTAGAATCAGTGGCTAGAGAAGGAACCAAGGAAGCTCCAGACTAGTTGTAGGAGCCCAGCTTGGCCAGGTCAGGACTCTATTCAGAGGAGGCCCAGCTACACCAAGGCACCATGTAGTAAAGTATACATCCTTGTAAGGACAGAGGAGGGAACCCTTGAGCTGAGATGCAATGAGAGCTTCCTCACTCCAATCACAGTATTCTCTTACTAATAGTTGTTCACAAATATCCAACTCATTCAAAAATAAATAAGAAGTTGTAACTCAACATCCAATCAAAGGCACTGTTAGAAAAACTGATACAACGGTACCATCAGAAAAAAAAATCTGAAAAGGAGCAGAACTTCCCTGCAGACTATGAAAACTCATCAGAGAAATGCTGTCGCAAAGCAAGAGAAAGTTTTAACCCAATATCCTATTATGAATTTTTGAAAATGTAACAGGGCAGTGGCAGCTGTGCAGGAAGCTGACAAAGCAGAAATAAAGAACTCAAGTAAGGGATTGTTAGGCAACAGAAGGTGTCAGACAACAGGAAGACACAAAACAGAAACGGTTGGTCGATTTAGAAAATAAGTGTAAGAAAAATATAGAAAGTTTTCAGAAACAAAAACCAAGTTATAAGAAACACAAGAGAGAGGAGACACCACTGTAAGGGATGCTGTGGAAGACACAGAAATAAAAGTGAAGAAGATAAAACAGAAGTGAATAAAAATCATTAGAGAGGAAGTGATGGAGAAGACAGACAAAGCAAATTGTACAAATGTCAAATCAGTATCCCTGAAGAAAAAAACACAAAGAAATGGGACAGAACAAGTATTTTTATATTTAGCTCAATTTTCAGTAGGGGTTAGAACTGGGGTTGGAGGGAGAACTTGGCCCAGATCACAGACCTAAGGTTAGGAATTGGGTGTGCAAGGAAGGCCAGAAAGTCAGCTGCAAGGCAGACTTGGAGCAGGTCAGAGGTGCTGTCTGCCAGGACCCTCCTCTCTGAAGTCTCTAAGGAGCTTCTGAACTGTGGCAGCCACAAGAGGGAAACTCGGAAGTGGGGGTGAGCAGCTCTGCTCCCCACATCCCGGTTCAGCCCAGTCTCAATTACCTACAGAAATGGAGGCCCAGGGCAAAGTGAGCAAATGAAATAAATACTTCAGAAACTCCTTAGACAATTTCGCAATCAGAAAACCAAAAACTTCAGAGATTAAAATAATGAACATGTATCCATCACCTAACTTTATAAAATCATAACATTTTACCATATTTGCTTCATATGCTTTCAAGGAAATACAACTTGACTGATACATAGTTGAAGGCTATTATGAGCCCCTCTGATCCCATTCATCACTCCCTCCCCATTCTGAGATAACATCCTGAAATTGATGATTATTTTTGCAAAGCATGTTTTAATACTGTTATTACATACTGAATGTTTCGATGTGAATTTTGCTTCCTCCCCCACATTGTTTTTTGAAATTTATCCATGTTGATACACATGGCTCCATTTCATTTTAACTGCAGCTTTGTATTTCATAATATGACTACATCACAGTGTATTTACCCATTCTTTTGTTGGTGGACCTTTAGAAAAAGATCTGACAGTTTTGTTTTTTGTTTTTTCAAATACAGAAAACTAAAACATATATCTACCCTATGGCCCAGCAATTTCACTCTTAGGTATACACCCAAAAGAAATGAATATGTTGGGCCGGCCGAGTGGCTCAGTTGGTTAAGAGCTCGCTCAAGAGTGCGAGCTGAGCTCTGAGCAACAGCTGTTCGAGGCCAGCCCAAGCTGAGATGCCGTTGAGCTGCCAACAGGTGGCAGGATGGCTCAGCTAAAAATAAATGAATAAATAAATAAATAAATAAATGAATATGTCCTCACAAAACAATGTCCACACATAAGAATGTTCACAGCACCTTTATTCAGAAAAGCTAAAACATAAAAAATATAAAAACTGTGTCATATCCATACTACTCAGCAATAAAAAGGAACAAAGTAGGCCCAGCCGAGTGGCACATTGGTTAGGAGTTAGTTTGGGATGCTGGCTCTGAGCGGCAGGGCCCAGGTTTGGATCCCACATATGAGAGCCAGTGACACTGTGCCCTCTACAGCTGACACCTGGAGCTGGGCTGCTGTGGGTCGTGGGCGATGGTGTAGGCTGCAGTGGGGCTGGCCATGAGCTGCCATGAGCTGTCCAATGGCCGGTGAGCGACTGCCTCACCCGGGAAGAGCGCAGTGATGATGCCAAAATGGGCCAGTGGGGTGACGTCCTCCACAGCTAGACTGAGAGCAAGGGTGACAGCAACTTGTCTGTTCCCCTTCTCCAATTCCCCATTGCTGTTCCCCTCCCCAATTCCCCAATCAAATCTTAAAAAAAAAAAAAAAAAAAAAGGAACAAAGTATTGATACATGCAACAGCATGGATGAAAGTCAAAAACATTGTATTAACTGAAAGAAACTGGACACAAAATGATATATATGTATGATTCCATATATATCCATATATGTATAGAATATATATATATATTTTTTTTTCTTTTTTTTCTCTAGTATAGAACTAGTGAAACCAATCTATAGTGGAAAAAAAATCAGAACAGTGACTGCTTCTGGGAAGGTCAAAGTGGGGATGAACCAGAAAAGAAAACTTTCTGGGAGTGAAAGTAATGTTCTACAAATTGACAGGAGTTTGCCTTACACAATGTATCCAATAAGAACGTATATTTAAGATTTGTACTTTTCACTGAAAGTAAATTTTAGCTCAAGAGAAAAAAAACTAAACAAATATTGAAGTTTGTTAATGCTATTCTTGCTGAAGTATTTAGGGGAAGTGTACTAATATCTCCAATTTTTTGGAAATGCATCAAAAAATAAGATGGAATGATGGGTGGAAGAGGAATGGATAGATGGCGAGATCTGTGATAAAGTAAGCATAGCAAAACGCTGATGGAATTTAGATGGTGGGTATATGAGTGTTCATTATAAATCCTTTCTCTTTTTTTTATTTTTTTTTATTTTTTGAGGGCAGTGTCACTAGCCCTCATATGTGGGACCCAAAGTGTCACTAGCCCTCATATGTGGGACCCAAATCGGGGCCGCTGGCTTCCCAAGCCAGCGCTTAACCACTGCGCCACTCGCCCAGCCCTATAAATCCTTTCTTGTACATGGTGTAAGGAGGTGGTCCAGTTTCATTTTGTTGCATGTGTCAGTCCAATTTTCCCAGCACCATTTATTAAATAGACTATCTTTACCCCAATGTAAATTCTTGCTTCTGTTGTCAGGCCAGACCTCTGCATTGTACATCTGAAGCTGCTGCTGAATAATATTATATGTCAACTATAATTTAATACATATAGAGTCATGGGATGTGGAGTATAGTGTGGGAATGGAATCAATGGAATTGTAAAAGATATGTATGATATCGGGGGTGGGAGGGCAGTGGATGGGGAGAAGGGGGTTGTCACTTTGTAAGAGGTGAAAAGGATAACTATTGCATTGTTTTGTACTCCTGAAACTAATAAAAAAAAATCCTTTCTACTTTGCTGAATGTTTTAAGTTTTCACAACAAAATGTAGAGGAAATTTTTTATTCTTTAACTTGTCCAAAAACAACTCTTGATTTCATCTTTCCCTGAAGCCACTCCTCCTTTCATCTTCCCTGTGCATCTAGTTACTCACCTTTGAGTTGTCTCTATCCTATACATCTAATCCACCAGCACATGCTTTCAGCTCTACCTTCTACATATATCCTGAATGCAGCCACTTCTCATCAATCCCAGCACTGCACCCTATTCCAGGCCACCATCTTCCACCTGGATTGCACTAGTCTACTAACTGCTCTCTCTGCTGGTGTCTGTTCTTCACGCAGCAGTTACACTGATCATTTAAAATGCTCCATCCTATTTCTCCAAAGAGGACATACAAATGGCCAGTAGACATATGAAAAAATGCCCAGGATCACTAGTCATCAGAGAAATGCAAATCAAAACCACAATGAGGTATCACCTCACACCAGTTAGAATGGCTATCATCAACAAGATAAATAATAACAAATGTTGGAGAGTCTGTGGAGAAAAAGGAACACTGTTGGTGGGAATGCAGATTGGTGCAGCCACTGCACTATAATAGTAAAAAGTATAATTATTGCACTGTGTTATACACCTGAAACTAATTTTTAAAAAAAAGTTTATTTCACAGTAAATTAAAAAAAAAAAAATTAAGAATAGGGCCGGCCGAGTGGCTTGTTGGTTGAGTTGGCTTGGGATGCCAGTTCTGAGCAGCAGGGCCCCCATTCAGATCCTACATTTGAAGGCCAGTGACGCTGCGCCCTCTACAGCTAAGGTGATGAACAACAGCTCTACCTGGAGCTGGACGGCTGAGTCACCGGCCACTGCGGAGGCTGCAGTGGGGCTGGCCTGCTGAGGACGTGAGCTTTTGTGAGTGGCCGGCAGCCAACGAGAGCCGTAAGCGGTCGACCAATGGTAGAAAAGCGACTGCCTCACCCAGGAAGAGCGCAATGATAATATCAACATGGGTCAGTGAAGCGACGTCCTCCACAACTAGACTGAAGAACAAAAGGACAGCAACTTTCATGGATGGAGTAGAGGTTTGATCACTGCACTGTATTACTAAAGTGGAGGTGGTATACCTACTGTAATTGAATATATATAGATAGTCACGGGATGTGGATTATACTGTGGAAGAGAGTCATAGGAAGAGTAATAGATATATATGATATGGGGGGGTGTGGGGTGGTGTATTGGGGGTGGGGGGTTTGTCACTTTGAGGGGTAAAATGTATAACTATTGCACTGTGTTGTACACCTGAAACTAATTAAAAATAAAATAAAATTAAAAAAAAAAAAAGACAGCAACTTGTCTGTTCCCCTTCCCCGACTCCCCAACACTGTTCTCCTCCCCAAATTCCCCAATAAAATCTTTTTTTAAAAAAAATTAAGACTAGAATGACCATATGACCCAGCAATCCCTCTCCTAGGTATCTACTCAAAAAACCTGAAAACATTTATCCATAAAGATATACATACTCCAATGTTCACTGCGGTTTTATTTATGGTGGCCAAGATATAGAAACAACCAAAGTGTCTTTCGATAGATGATTGGATATAGAAGATATGGTATATATACACAATGGAATACTCTTCTGCCATAAGAAAAGATGAAATAGTGCCATTTGTGACAACATGGATGGATCTTGTGATTATTATGCTAAACTAAGCAAGATATGTCAGATAGAAAAAGTTGAGAACCATATGATTTCACTGATATGTGGTATATAAAACTGAAAACAACAAAGGAACAAGACAAACAAATGAAGAAACAAAAACTCATAGACACAGATAATAGTTTAGTGGTTACCAGAGGGTGAGGGGCAGGGCGTAGTAGATGAGGATAAAAAGGATCAAGAATATGGTGACTGAAGGAGAACTGACTCTAGGTGGTGAACACAGAATGTGATGTATAGATGATGTATTACAGAATTGTACACCTGAGAAACCTACGTAACTTTACTAATAATTGCCACCCCAATAAACTTTGATTTAAAAAATAAAATAACCCACCCCACTGCCTCTCCTTCCACTCTCTCCCTGCTCACTGCATGCCAGCCATACTGACCTCCTTACTGTTCACTGAATATGCCAAGGTCCTCTGGATTTACTGTTCTCCTGCCTAGAATGTTCTTCCTTCTTATCTGCATGGTTTGTTCTCCCACTGCACAGTTCTCTACTCAAATGTCACATGAAAGAGGTCTTCCATAAACGTCTAATACAGCACTTCCTATCACATCCCTTATGCTGCTTTTATTTTTCTTCTTAGTTCTTATAACTATTAATATTAGGTTGGTGCAAATGCATTTACTTTTGCACCAACCTAATATCTGACGTTTGTTTTCTATGTCCCTCCCACTAGAATTAAGCGCTGAGGGGGCAAGAATTTTTGTCACTTCACTACTGTGTCCTAGTACTTGCCAAATAGTTCCTCTATCATATTACCCTATTTCATCTTTTCCATAGTGCTTAATTGTTGTGTCCAGCATGACAGAGCAGTAGGAGTGGAGAAGGGATGGCGAAAGGTTAAGAAAGAGACACAAGTAAGAGAAAAATGCAGTTGGTGCCAGGGAACTCCAGCCTCATGGACTGAGCCCCGAATCGGGCCTGACTGTTTCTTTTATTGTCTCACACGTACGAAAAGATTAATGTATCTTTCGCGGTCTGTGAGTCTCATACCAGAGAACATAGCTTGGGGCCAAATCACCCATGCCTCCAGGCTGCCATTACTGAAGGAGGGGCCAGCCAAGTGGTGCGTTGGTTAAGAGCTGACTTGGGACACCAGCAGCCCTGGTTCGGATCCCAGAGATGAGGACCAGTGACACTGCCCTCTACAGCTAAGATGGTGAACAATAGCTCCACCTGGAGCTGGGCTGCATGAGTCCCCGGGACGGCATAGCTGCAGCCCCTACTGCAGTGGGCTGCCATAGGCTACAGTGAATGGCCCGCAGCCAGTGTGAGTATCGGGCAGCCAGTGTGAGCTGCCAAGAGCTGCTGTGAGCGGCCATCCAGAGGCTGGCGACCAATCTGCCTCACCCGGGAAGAGCACAATGACGATACCAACATGGGCCAGTGAAGCAACGTCCTCCACAACTGGACTGAAGAACGAAAGGACAGCAACTTGTTTGTTCCCCTCCCCCAATTCCCCAATAAAAATCTTTAAAAAAAAAAAAAGAATGCACAGAGCACAGATATTATCACATCAATAGGTCATTTCACAGAACCTGAAACAAGGGGTCTATGCTCTTTTTCCTCAACTCTGTGATTAGTTTTATGGCTCCCATGTGACTGTGCTTGTCTTAGGTTGTTCCTCCCTGGAGGAATCTTATCTGTCATTGACTAACCAGCCATCTTTTGGGGCCAAGTAGGGATACATAGAGTAGGCATAATATTGAAGTAATGCTCTTTCTTTATGGAAAGGTGCATGGAGGCATACAAGCTATCGTGTGAGGACACTTAATGATCATTATTTGTTACACACTTGTTCTTTCCCCCACCCCAGAAGAACATAAGCTTTTATGGACAGGGCCCATCTCATATCTTTGCAGTTAACAAACACAGTGCCCAGCCCAGGGCAGGCAGAGGAACCATGCACCCTCTTGCTTATTCCAACCTCCACTCAGAGATTCTGGATTTCCAGCACTGCTCTGTCTGCACTGTGGAGTATCAGGAACCCCAAGGGAGCTGGACTGACCATCTCTAGGATGAGCTCTAGCTCTCACACCCTCAGATGCCTTCCTTCTCAAGCCCCCAC
Organism: Aselliscus stoliczkanus; assembly: GCA_033961575.1. NCBI lineage: Eukaryota > Metazoa > Chordata > Mammalia > Chiroptera > Hipposideridae > Aselliscus > Aselliscus stoliczkanus. Next base: position 37,131,108 of record CM066731.1, read on the forward strand.
CCTTCCTGCGATGGCGGCCAAGAGCAGCTTCCACAGAGCCAGGTGCTCTCTGCCTGGACTCCATGGTGCTCCTGGCATCCCAGAGGCCAGGAACTGCTCTGACTCTAGAGTGCAGCACTCAGCAGTGACCCTACTGAGCCTTCCAAGACGCCAGTTGCAAAGCTCTTTTAGGAGAGTGTTCCCTGGAGTCTGGTTATAAGGGCCGCCCCCAGTGAGCACACCTCTACTGCACCCTCCTTTCATCCCACAAAAGGGGCTGTGGTCTGCCAGGCCCCAGGCCAGGCATGAGTCCCAATGGGGAAAGAGAAAGCCCCAGCCCTTCAAGATTCCCCACAGCTTTGTAAGGACAATGATAGAAGCATGGCCAGGAGGGGAGTGGTAGAGGAGGAAGGGATATAAAAGAGAGCCCTACCCCAATGCAGGGCAGGTCAGCTTTCTAGAGGAAGCTGAGCTTATGTGAGTATTATTGGATGTAATAGAGTTAGCTGTGGGGAGGCAGTGGTGGTGGCAATGCAAGGTACAGGTGCAAAAGTCCAAGAGAGAAGGGCGGAGGTATGGAAAACAGTATGCAGTTGGACTACCCAGGTACAAGAAGCTTTGTGTGTTAAGGGCTGTGGCCTTTAACCCAAGGTAATCCATAGGAGGGCAGTGGCAGAGTGGCAGACCTGTGCTTCAGAAAGAAAGCTTTGGCAATACCTTGGAAGGTAGATTAGAAGAGGCAATACATGTAAGGAAAACCAGTTAGGAGATTACTGTACTAATTGAAGAAAGACTGGATTCCTGAACTAGAGCAGAGGGAAAAAAAGAGGATTGATCTGGAAATAAAGTAGTAATAGGAGGCAGCACAGGACAGGGGTGCCGGGGTCAGACTCCACTTTCGGGTCTTGGGCAAATTACGTTTGTGCCTCAGCTTCCTCACCTGTAAAGTGGGGATGACAGTAATAGCAACCGTCTTTTAGTATTGGTTAAGGTTTATAGGAGTTCATACAATGTAAAAGCTTAGAGTAGAGCTTAGCACATAATTTTACTCAGGAAATGCTAACTGTAATTATGGAACTCAGAAAAAACAAGAAAGGGAAGACTCCCAGTATTCTGGTTTGGAAACTGGATCTGTAGTTCTCAAAGTTTGGGCTTCTGGGGATCCCAAAGACCCTTTCACGGGGACTACAAGGTCAAAACTATTTTCACAATAAAATTATTTGTCTTTTTCACTGTGTTGCTGTGATAATGCAAATGCAATGGTGTTTAAAATCAATGGTGCCCTAGCATAAATCAAGGTGGGAGCTCCAAACTGTACTAGTAGTCATTGTACCATCACTCACCATTAAAAAAAAAAAAAGTCAATTTACTGAAAAATGGTTTTGGTGAGGCAATAAAAGAAATAATCTAATGGATAATCCAGTATTAAAATTTGGAAGGATTAGGTGTGTTTTGGCTAAGATGGACAAGTTTAATCAAATGAAAAAAAAATCTCCCATGCAGAAAAATTCTAAATAAATTATGTAGATACTTCATCCTACAGGAGCAGGAGCGTAACTCCCCATTCTCTAGGTGTGGGCCGCACAGTGACTTCCTTCAAACAGTATGAAAAGAGGGGCGGGTAGTAACTTTACAGGGGAAAAACCTGACAAACACTACCAGGTGATCAAGGTCAACATCAACAGTCATAAACCATAATGACAGTAAGTATCCTTGATATAAGGTGATGAAATGGCACTTAGCTCTGTCATCTTCCTCCAAACCCATAACCTCAGTCTAACTATTAGAAAAACATCAGACAAATTCCAATAGAAGGGCATCCTACAAAATAGTTGACCAGGACTCCTCAAAACTGTCAAGGACATCAAAAACAAGGGAAGTCTGAGAAACTGTCACAGCCAAGAGGAACCTTAAGGAGACATGAGTTCTAAGTGTGATGTTTGGATTCTGCAGCAAAAAGACATGAGGGTAGGACGAAGAGGGAGTTCTGGCTTTCTCACCGGGTGTCCGAGAGTGGATGTGGAAGAAAATTGGGAGTCACAAATAACATGGTTTTGGAAGCTCCCTACCTAGTTGGCATTGAAGGTTCACTTAAAGGCAGCATTTACAATCTTTTATTCTGTAGTTCCTGTGGGATTCCCATTGGTTTCCATCTGTATTCTACCTATGCTGCCCTGGCTGCCTTGAGAGGTCACTTCTGCCTCTCTAGTGATAAAATAGTGTGCTATCTCTTAAAAACAAAAGCCATAGTAAATGCATCTGAGATGGATATTCACAACATGCCTCTACCAGAAAAGGTTGCAGAGCTGAAAGAAAAGATAATGTTAACGCATACTACTTAAATTCACTGATGGGGATTCTGAAGGAAGTGACTCCTGACCAGTCCAAGGCAGAAAACTGAGCCAGAACCAAAGCTTGAGCATCAAGAGTCAGGCCTTGGGCCGACCGAGTGGCGCAGTGGTTGGGAGCTGGCTTGGGACGCTGGCGGCCCCGGTTCGGATCCCACATGTGAGGGCCAGTGACACTGCCCCCCTCCCCCCAAAAAAGGAAAAGAGTCAGGCCTTAACCGCTGTCTTCAACAAGAGGTCCTGTTTGATCATTTCTTGAGGAAGATCCACTGTAAGAATGGACGTGAAATATGGTTTATTGGTTTGTCTCTAGGCTGATTTCCCAAATGATTTGTGAAGCTGTTTCTAGAAGATGAGAAACCAAGGAGGCTTCTTTCCAGGTTTCATAGCTATTTGCCTTAAGAACTTACTTTAACTTCTTTTCAGTTTCATAATACTTATTTCTGAATACATCTTTAACTGCACATTTAGGAATGAAGAGGCAATGTCCCATGAATGCTCTGATCTGAAAATGCATGGTTGGTCCATAAATAAAGTTGTACTTAATGTTGACTACTGTGATTCCTACATGGAGCAGTTATATGAATACTGTCTTTTTTTTTTAAATGTAAAATGCAGGTACATTCATATTCTGTAGGTAATATTCAGTAAGTTGGATGATGTACAATTTTTCTTTCTTTTTTCATTTGGAAACTGAGCCTAATAAGGTAAGAATGAAAAGAATAATAAAACATCAAACAGTCAATGAAATGAAAAAAAAAAAAGAAAAAAAGACATGAGGGTAAAATTAAGAATCTTCCTGTTTTTTTTCCTCCCCCTTTCTTCTGAAAATGAAAGCACTGTAGAGGCCAATACCATGGTGTTTTAACTTTGCATGCACAGTGGGGAAAATATACTGTAGGAAATGCCAAAATTTCTAAAATTATAAGTATAAAGGAATTTCAAACATTTCAAAGTAAGTGAATTTTAAAACTGGGATGAGTGGGGAAAAGGGAGCTAAAAATAAACATAAAAAAATATGAAACAAAGATATATTCAATGCCTACAACAGGTACGCAAAAGGATGACTACATGAAAATTCTGGGAAGCAGCAATTTCATAATCCAGCTTTCTGTTTTATTCAGGATCCTTAAAATTACTTTTTAATTTCTATGGTATAAACTAGTAATGGGTGGGCAGAAGAGTGAAGAGCTAGCACTGAGCACCTGTTCTGTAACAGGTACACAAGCAAGAAAGGGTCTCCATATACACTGTCAAATGGAATCTCTAAAACCCTTGAAATGAGTGTCTTGTATAGCTTTTCTAGAGGAAATCCAGAGGCATCTGATAAATTGCAGCAGAATGGGATTGGAACCTCAGCTCACCGGATAGGTAAGCCCATGTTCTGTTTAGTCCCGCTTTACCATAGACCAGGTACTTGTAATCTGGCAGAAGTCACCCTGTTGGTTTCCACACAAAGCAGTCTTGGGAGTGTTTCTATGATTGCACTCTATTCACTTCATAGTCATGGGCATTGACCAAAGTACATTTCTAATTAGTGTCTTGTTTTCAAGTAATTTATTAATTAGCCCAGGGCCAGGCATACAATACTCCAAGATGAATCCTACAAATGTTTTTGGTATAATTTGGTGTTTCGTATCTTTTGACTGTCAAACTCACTCCTTCAGGTCGCCAGTTCTACATATGTTTGGCTAACACATGCTTGTTGGAAGACCACCGTTCTCTTTGCATACAATCATGCTTTTAGCTCAGTTTTACACCGTACAAGCGTTATGAGGGGACTGCAGAAGGCACTCAACTCCTTCCCTAAAAAGAGAGCCATCGTAAGCATTACAAATGTATGAAGTTTCTTGGGACTGACAAGATTTTGGGTCTTTTCTGATTCTGTGCCACCTTGGACAAGACTCTTACTATTTCCTCATGCGTAATTTTGGGAGAAAAACAATTATTTTGCCGGCGTCACAAGACTGGTCTAAGAAGTGAAAGAGAAAAGTGTGTAAAAGGACTCTGCTGGCCCGAAAGCCCGAAAAACACGCGTTATTTCTAGGCTCTGAGGCCCGCACAGGCGGCGCGGCACAAAAGGCGCGGGGAGGGGACACCGGATGGGTCCCGGGCGCGCCTCCTGGTGCATCTCGGGAAGGGCTCCCGCCTCGGCCGCGACCCCGGGCCAGTTGGAGCGGCACCGTTTCCCGCGCCTCTCCAGTGACTCACTCGGGGCTGCGGCAGAGAGACAAACGAGGCTGGCTCGCATCTGGTCGGGGCTGCCTGGGTTGAAGGGAGCCTTCGCACGGGGGTCTTTGTTCCAGCAGAAGGCCCCCGCCCCACAACTCCGGCCGCAAAACCTGTTCGCGGAGTATCATCGATATGCCCTCCTTGTAGATGTCCAGTTTGGGGCACACTATGGCGGGGGCGTCAATAGAAGCAGCAAGGGGACCCCTACGTTTAGCTATGGGGGAAAAGGGAAGGGAATGCGTTGGATTCGAGGCTGGCGGCTGTCTCCCCCGCGGGCCTCTTGCGCGGGCTCCGCAGGGCGCGCTGGCGGCAGCGGAGCGGGGCGTGGCGTGGCGGGCGGGCCCCCGGAGCCTGCACGTGGTGGGACCGCTCTTCCCGCCGGGCCGCGCACCCGGAGAGACGCTCAAGGGGAAAGGAGAATGCGATTCCCCGGCCCCGCTCCGGAGGGGTGTTTTACCCCTGGGGGGGCCCCCGAATTGCAGGTTGGGAGAAGAGGGCGCGAGATAGCGCGAGTGTTTCCTGTACAGAGTGGGAAGCCGCCCGGCAGGGGCAGGGTGCGGAGTGACCCACCCACAGGGAGGGTGAGCCCGTCGGGTGAGCAGAGAGCGGGAAAACAGGGTTGATCCGTACCTCGGTCAGCCGTCTGGAGCAAAGTGCAAGATAGGCATCTCTGAGCATGGCAGCCCTGGGAGAGGGGGTACAGCCGGTCTCCGGGAGCCCCAGGATCCCAACCGAGGAAGCGCTGGGACACACGTGCCGTGCAGCGCGCCTGACCGTGTTTACATTCTGCTGCCTCTCCACGTTGTGCTGCCGTCCTCGCCTCCCATTGGCCAGCTCGCCAGCCAGCGCAGCGCTCCTCCCCCGAGGGGCGGGGCCACCTGGTCCCCGCGTCTCTTAGGAAAGAGCCCGGTTCCTCAAGGCCTTGGCGGGACAGTCAGGGTGCGCCACAGGACGGTCACTTCCTAGCTACTCCGTGCTTGCCCAGGCCACCTCCACTTGGCTGTACGCCGGAGCTGAGCTGCGGCCTACTATCCTCGGGATCCAGGAGTTCAGGGCGGGAGGGGACACGAACGTATAGGCGGGAGGTGCGGAAGCCCAGCCACGGGGAGCCAGGCCACGGAGGAGGAACTGATGAGAGAGTCCCTCCCGCCGGCGGGTTTCGCAGACAGGTGAAGAGCAGCGCAGTTGGCCGCGGACCGAGGGCCTGGGAGAGCACGTCCTAGGCCCCTAGGGCTGGGCTGGCGCGGACTCAGGCGGGGAGGGCGCGCGGGCGCGGGGGGGAGGGGAGTGCGCTCGCCTGGGTGTCAGCCTGAAGCGCATGCGTGCGGGGCGGGCCCGGCCCGGCCTATATATTGGATTGGCGCCGGCGCCAGCTGAGGGCGAGCAGTAGCGGGTCTGGCGCTGAGGACACTGTAAGTAGAGCGGGAGCGGGGGAGGAAAGAAAGCCCCCACGCAGGGCTGAGCCATCCCGCGGGCGGGCATCTGAGGGAGGCCAAGTGGAAAGGCTGTGAACTAGACGGCTGGGGGGTGGGGAGGTGGCTGGGTCCCCCGCATTCGGTCCTTGGCAGGACCCTTGGCAGGGCGCCGGGGAAGCGGTGGGGGATGGAGGGCGACCCCTAAGTGAAAGGCCACGGAAATGCCCCTCATCCTAGGGGCTTCTCCCTTCCACCCCTATTTGGGGAGCTATCCCGCGGGAGAGAGGATGCGTGTCTGGGTCCTCTTCACTGGGAGAAAAATTTTCCCAACCAGCAGTTTCCCCCTGTATTCAACTCCCTTTCTTTCACTGCCACCCCTTCTCTGGTGCATGGGTCCCTCTCCAAGGAACAGGCAAGGTCCCGGTGGGGCTGGGAAGGAGGGAAAGGAGACTGAAGGACGTGACCCAAGTCTCAGTTCCCTCCGCCCCCTGCTTCCCCGCCACCGCCGTTCTCCAAATTGGCGCGGAACCGGCTTCTGCACAGCGTTCGCGTCCACAACCCCCTCTCTCCGCGGCAAATCCGGGATGGGAGAGGGGAAGTGGGGCTCTGCCCACGCTCCCATCAGGGTAGGGTGGAGGGCGCAGAGAAGACCCATTTGGGGGAGATCTGCTTCCGTGCGCGTTCAGGGTGCGGGTGTACTTTGTAAATATTTGAAGACACTCGGGTCCCGGCTAAGGAAATGCAAGCATGTGTCCAAAATTAATACCATGAACTGATACAGTGGCGAAGACAGCATGGTAGAATGGCTCAGGCCATCTCTGAGGGGCTTAGTTGTAACCTCTGAATCGCGTCTGATTGGCACTCGGAGAATATGGATTACAATGTATTTGATTCCGGTTTCCTCTCTACCCTCCAGAGGTTTCATAACCCTTAAAGAAGAGAATGTCAAGACGCAGGTAACATTATTTGGTTTGGAGATATGTTTCAAAGTTAGCTGCTGCCTTTGAGACGCATGACTTACTAATTAAACTTGCTTTTAAAAAATTCATCGTAGTAACCGTTTACAAGCTAAGCAGCAGCCCCAGCCCAGCCAGACGGAGTCCCCACAAGAAGCCCAGATAATTCAGGCTAAGAAGAGAAAAACAGCCCAGGTGAGTTAAGGGGAGAGAGAGGGATGAGAGGAGAGTCCTTGCTGCGTCCTTAGTATAACAGTAGTCTTTTCTTTTTTCCAGGATGTCAAAAAAAGGAAAGAGGAGACGATCGCCAAGAAACATCAGTATGAGATTAGGGTAATGCAGAACTGTGTTGGGTGGGTTTGGGGAAAATAAGTGCAGGATGAATAAGAACAGAATTGTTATTGCTTTGCAGTAGAAAGATTCCTCTGACACTTTTACTTTTAATGCCCCTAGAGGTCAGCAGGAAGGCACTTAAGTGGGTGGTTTGTATATGCCTGAATCCTACTACAGCTGCAGAGTGAGTTTGCCTTGAAGCAGCTGGTTCTTCTTTGTAAACTCCCTCCCTCTTGGAGCTGCCCACTGCACCAGGACCCGCCTAATCTGTCCAATGGTCTGCTCTTTGTTCCCTCTCTGACTATAGTGGAGGGTCCTAATAGCTGCTCCTTAGGGCCTAAGTAGGATGTGAAGTGACTGACAGACTGGCACCGTTTTTTGCTACCTGTTCTTCCTATGTGTTTACAGAAAACACTTTAGAGACAGTGGTTCTCTTTGAAACCAGCACTGATGGGGGAAAGGGTCCTTTAAATAGTATTTTAGTAATTAATTCCACTTGCTTTCATCTTTAAGGGTTTGCCTGAAAGTAATCTTAGTATGGGAGCAGGCTAAGGCGGGAGGGGGGGGGGGGATCTTATAAAACCAGGTGCTCTTGCCATTATTGCTAAATATAAAGAGAGAACTTTAATTTTATAATTTTGAAAGTGATTAGTATGTGACTGCAGATGCATTTTATTCCTCCCTTCCCCCAATACCTAATGTCTTGTATTTCCAGAATTATATTTTATTGTCTAAACATCGTGTTATTTTTTATGAAGGTTGATATGAGCTACATGGCTTATTTATAAATTATAAATGTCGACTTAAACTAGATTGTCGGCAATGTTAGCTAACAATGGTGTTTCAGGAAAATTATAGACTGTTTAGCTTCCATTTATGAAAGATCCACAACAAAAGCTGGTTTCCTATTGCACAAATATATATACATATATATTTTTTTTAATGACAGAATTGTTGGCCACCTGTATTATCTGGGGGGATCAGTCCTTGCATTATCATTGAAACACCCCACAAAGAAATAGGAACAAGCGACTTCTCCAGATTTACAAATTACAGATTTAAAAATCTTTTTATTAATCCTTCACCATTGCCTGACTTAAGGTAAGAAAATTTTCAGTAATTTAATGCCAAAGATTAAAACTGTATTGATTTCATATTTGACATTACTTGGGAGTTATTTTTTTTTTTGCCTTCATTAAGATAGAAAAACTTGTAAAAAATTGCTTTCTTTACTAATATTTAAGCATATATTATCTGAGTAGTACTATTTACAAATGATATGGGAATATAAAACATTGATTCTATAGTTATTCTCATTTACTTGCTGTAGACCTTATCTGAAGATGGAAGCACTGTAAGATGTACAAACAGCATTTTCATTTGATATATCAACCCCATTTATTTCTTACCAAGCTTAGTACGGCTCATACCTCTTTTTTTTTTTTTTTTGAGGGCAGTGTCGCTGGCCCTCTATATGTGGGACCCGAACCGGGGCCGCTGGCTTCCTAAGCCAGCACTTAACCACTGTGCCACTCGGCCGGCCCTCATACCTCCTTTTCTAGTTAATGAATGACTAAGAGATACAGCTTATATAAAACATCTAGTGTAATAATTTATATTTGGTTTTAATAAGCAAATTAATGGACATTTAAACTCACCAGTGCTCTCCTTCCCCGTACTCTCCCACCTTAACCTCACTGTAGGTGACTGTACTATTGATGACCAACCTATTGGAGATGATTGAGACTTGTCTTTACTGGGATCATATATTTTAAATATTTACCTTTTTAGTATTGCTCTTGAGAAAATATGGTTATCTTAAACAGGAACTTTTATAAACTATAAGTAAATGGGAACTAGAAAACACTCTTGAAATCTCAGTTTAGATTATCTTAGTTCAGGCTTCTACTTTTTCATGCTAAAGAAATGGTTGCTAAAAGTTAAGGTAGCAATTTTTTCCTAATTTACTTTAAGAGCATCTCCTTCCAAGTTCTAAATGAAAGTTGGATTTCAAAGTCTTAGAAAATTTTTTTTTTTTTTTTTTTGAGGGCAGTGTCACTGGCCCTCATATGTGGTACCCGAACCGGGGTCGCTGGCTTCCCAAGCCAGTGCTTAACCACCGCCACTCGGCCGGCATGGATTTCAAAGTCTTAAAGTTGATTTTTTTTCCTATGTAAAACAGATAACTTGTGTATTGTGTAGATCACACAAATTATTTCTTTTTACCCCCTTTCCATAGCTGGGGATGTTCAAAGGATGTTTGGCTAAACATGTTAAAGAAAGAGACCCGATATGTTCATGACAAACATTTTGAAGTTCTGCATTCTGACTTGGAACCACAGATGAGGTCAATACTTCTAGACTGGCTTTTAGAGGTATGTTGCAGCAATACAAATTTTCTGTCTCTGTATGATGGAAAATATTTAGACATAAATATGTTTTCAGTGTGCCCTTCTGGTATATTATCCATTGCCAGCAGCTATTTTTTGGGGGGTACTTTGGTTGATGGTACCAAAATGGAAAATGACTAATTTACTCATGAGGACACAGCCATTACATCCCATACAACCCAAACTCAATTCAGAATTCTTGGTATTTGCGTATTGCTGTGTACCAGGCACCATTCTAGGTGCTGAAAATATTCAAGATGAATGGTATAATTCACAAGGTTTTGAATTGTGCTACGCAAAGTGAAGAACCATGACTAGGCTTCATGGCCTTCAGAAGTCCTTTTCTGCATCACCAAAATCAAATTATAATGTGGAATCTTGATTTCTATGTCCGAAACCATAAAGAGTCTTTGAATATGCAGAAGCCCTAAGCCCTCTAGGCTCCATGTAGTTTCCCATTATTATATATCTGTATTCCTTTCAGAAATATTCTATATCATTAACCTAAGGGAATAATAGTGACCCTGAAGTTCCTAAAAATGTGTGCCAGAACTTTCTCTTTTGTTTAGGCCCATTTCCTTCCTCTGGATAATAATTCTAGAAGTGTCTATAATTATTGAGGAAATGATCACTTGTGTTAATGTCGAACAGATTTTTCTCTAAGCCTTGGATATTTGCTTTGTAGTTTTCCTATCTCTAAGATAGAGATGATGTATTCTAAAGGAGAAAGACTATAGTCTTTTTGGTGGAGTAGATCTCAGAAGCTAGTCAGAAAAGTTTGTGTATTTTTTTGAGGGCAGTGTTACTGGCCCTCATATGTGGGATCGAACCAGGGCCACTGGCTTCCCAAACCAGCGCTTAACCACCGCGCCACACGGCCGGTCCTTAGAAAAGTTTTTAAGACTACAAAATGTCCTTTTGAGTTAGGTCATCTTAATTACTTATTCTGACTAAAAAAAAGGAAGATTATATTTCACCACGTGGGTATAAGGTGGTTGGATTTTGACTTTTTCTAAGTGTCTAGTAATGAGGGAAGCAACTTATATTATTGATTTTCTTTTTTCTTTTTATGATACATTGATTTTTACCCAGTGGTTGTATGTCAAATTTATTCCTATTTTCCCTTAAATATGATTATATATGCAAAACCCTATGAATATAATAAATCCAACAGAGTGTTAAACTCTACCTTGTCTTAGTATATTCTTTCAGTCTAGGAATTCAAAAACGTTTCAACATTTGAAAATCTATTACCTTAATAGTTTAAAGGAGAAAAACCGTGAGTTTTCATTAGTGTCAAAGATATTTTTTGAAATTCAATATCCATTCATGAGTTTACAATATATTGTAAACTAGGAATAGGAGATTGCATTAATACATTGTTTATTAGAAACTCATACATCTATCCCTGTTTCCTTATCTTCAAAATAGGGATAATGGCCCCTGCTTCATGGAGTTATTTTGGGAATTAAAAGCTTTCCCTATAGTAAGCGTGGAAATGACAGATACTATTTATTATTAATAATAAGTGAAACATAGGGGAATTCCCATTACAAGAGATAAAGATTTTGTCTATCACCAACGTTATTCAGTTTTTTTCTATAATCTTAGCCAATGCAGTAAAACATGAAAAACAAATGAGGTAAAACATTGAAAGGAACGCCATTGTCATTTTTTTAGTTAAATGTTTACCTAAAATGATAAAGAGAATCAGTTGGAACTATTCAAATTAGTAAGAATATAAACTCAGCATGAAAAGTTAGCCATTTATCAGCTTAAACAATTAGGAAATTAATAAAAGTTCTCATTCATAGTAAAAATGTAAATGTATATGGGAATAAATACATTAAGTCCATGTGAAAAAAAAACAATAAGACTAAGTGAGAACAGCAATAGATTAGTTTATCCTATTAGTGCATGTTATTCCCCACACCCCAATCTTAGCTTTGGTATCCTAAAAAGCAAAGTTGGGCTTATAAAAGTATTCTAACTTCTAGTATGCTAAAAGATAAGTTTCTAATTTGGGAATATTCATGGAATAATATTTAAATCTTTGGATTCTTCTATAGGTATGTGAAGTATACACACTTCATAGGGAAACATTTTATCTTGCCCAAGACTTTTTTGATAGATTTATGTTGACACAAAAGGATATAAATAAAAATATGCTTCAACTAATTGGAATTACCTCATTATTCATTGCTTCTAAACTTGAGGTAAGTTCTAAAGTTTATCTAGACATATTTACCCCAAACTTTTTTTAAATCAACACATTAATTCCAGAAACTACTACTTTAATATTAACTCCTTAGGAAAGATGGTTTTTTCAGTACATTTTCTGAACATTATGATTTGGATGCAAGGGTAACTATCAATAGTTCCCTTTTAGTGTCTAAGCCATAAAGTCTCAAGTTTACATTCTGGAATTTGTGTCTAGGTGAAATGTTCTGTGGCTCACTCTGCCAAATTATCCCATTGCTGTCCTTATACACATACTTATGGCATTCGGATTCAATATAATGGTCTTTGAAAACTAATCAACCAATCAAATGAAATGCTTTATTGGTTTTAGAATAATGGTCTTTATCCAGCCTAATATTTCTGTATCTTATGGTGGTGTCAAGATGGAAGTACTTTCTTGCCCGCGATTTTCCTTCACATAGTCTCTCAATCTACTTAAACATGCATTTATCATTAATACCTTCATCTGAAATTTTTAAAGTCTGTATTGTTTTAGTGGAGAGGGACTGTGAATCATGCATTAATTTCCTTAAGTGTATTTTCTTATCCAAATTTCTTTTCAGCTTTAAGGGCTATCCCCAGATTCTGCCAAATTTGGTGAATACCTTTGTATTTAGTCTACCCTTACCCGAAATCATATTGTTTCAGATCTCTCTAGACTGAAATTGATCTTTAGCCTGTTCCCATCTGTGGCAGGCATCTCTTCTCCTTTGATCATTATAGTTGGTTCTTTTCTGAACTGTTAAGGCAGAACTTTCATCAGCCAAACTGCACAAAGTATTTTGTGATTAACCATTCTTTTGTATTAGGGTAAAGGAAATGTTTTCAGTTTCTAGAACTTATTTGTTGAGTGTCTTGTTTTGGTCTCACCAATATACTAGGCAATCTTAAAACTTAAATTTGGCTTTTTGTGTTTTAACTGAAATGACTAGTTAAAATACTCGTTTATTACTAAAATTCAAGATCAATTCTATGAAAATAAGTCTCGGTCATTCTAGTTGGCTAATTCAGACCTAGATATGAAAAATACCTTTAAGTGTCATGTTTTGCTTTGGCTACCATGGAATTATTTTACTAAGATTTAATCACTTTGTAAAGCTGTCCTTAAAAATGAAGTCTGTATGTGGTTTGCATATAATTCTTTTGTTTTAATCTCAACCTCAACTGTGCTTAATTTTAAAAATCCATTTTAAAGGAAATCTATGCTCCTAAGCTCCAAGAGTTTGCTTATGTCACTGATGGTGCTTGCAGTGAAGAGGATATCTTAAGGATGGAACTCATTATACTAAAGGTAATAATAATAATTGTATCTTTATTATTTCTAGTTGAAATTTAGTAACTTAGTAATTATAACTGTAGTCTCAAAGACTACAATATAAGTAAAACTGAGCTTTTAGTACTAGGATCGAGGCTAAGAGGCTAATGCAAAAGATTGACACAGTATGGATGGGAGAAGAATTTACTTAACGTGTACTCTATTTTTCTGTATCTTTCAAGTTTCCTATATTGAGAACATATTGTTGGGTTGTCGGAAAGTCATGAGGTATTTTTTCTGTTTTTCGTTGCAAAAATGTGTCATGACTTTTCCGACAACCCAATACTTTATTAATTTAAAAGTGGTTAAGGACAACACTTTCAAACATATAGGTAGTTGAGTAGTTAGCATAGCATGTGTATATAAATAAATTCCAACAATGATTCTCAAATGTTAATTATTTTCCCCTTCTTCCAGCAGATAGAGAATGAGAATTATTTCATTACTTTTTACATTTTTTCTAAATGCAGAGGAAGGGCTATTAATGGAAGGATAGAGGAGAGAAGAATAAAGGAGTTTAATAAGGCTTTCAGTTAAAGAGTGAATATAACCTACTTGAAAATGTGTTATTAAATTTGAACATCATAGGTTTCTAAATAAGGCATACAAGAAAACCCAATCTGTATGACTTTCATTTACAAATTATCTATAAATGATATACATTATAATATAATTATAACTTTATATATTGTAAGTTATATTTACAAACTACAACATTCACATAGCTCTTAGAATGAGATCTTGTTGGCATGTTGATATTATTCTAATAAAATTATCCAGATTCAGACTTGTATATAAAGGGAAGATGGAATTCTCTGGGTACTTCTACAGACATTAAGACTCTGTTCTGATTATTTTAGACTTCTTATAAATGGTAGTCTCAGGGCTTCATGGAGGGAAAGATATAAATTAGGATTTGTCTTTTTTTTTTTTTTTTTAACTTTTACATTTTGATTAGAAGTCACTGGAGATCACAGAAAAAAGCTTAAGATTTGGAAGACCAGGGACTACCAAGAAATGAAAAAAGTAGAAATGAATAGGCTCAATGAACTTTGTAAATAAAGACACTAGAGAATCATAAAGGGATCTATATCAATAATAGGCTGTAAAACACAAGCAGCTTTAGATTGTGAGGTATCTGTAAATATCTTTAATAAAAATAAAAGGGTTCAGAATAATAAAACTCCCAGGAAGAGAAAAGCCTAAAAGCAGAAAATGTTTCTTAAATGACTAGTTAAGAATATAACTATATAATATAATATATATGTACCTACATTTATTAACATTTATTTTAATTTCATTAACAGGCTTTAAAATGGGAACTTTGTCCTTTAACAATCATCTCCTGGCTAAATCTCTTCCTCCAAGTTGATGCTCTTAAAGATGCTCCTAAAGTTCTTCTACCTCAGTATTCTCAGGAAAAGTTCATTCAGATAGCTCAGGTATTGACATTGTATTAAATATATGCTAAAAGTACTGTTAATTACAGGTTTTGTTGAGTGTATTTATAGTCTTAAATAGGCTATACAACAAAACAATCGCATATTGAATTTAATTCACTCTTTAACTGACTAGAACAAAACTTCTGGTGCATAAAATTCCGTCCCCAATTTTTAAACTATGAATTTAAATATGAGTACTACTTTTCATTCTTTAGGAATCCAAAATAGAGAAATACCTCTTTTTGATATAAAATGGGGAAAAGTATTTAGAAGCCAGTCATATCCGAGCTTTATAATGGTATATTATTCTGCATGACTATCATACTTTTTTTCTCTCCCCCCCCCCCCCCACATCCAAGCCATTGTTCTTAGTCTAGTTGTGGAGGACGCTGCTCACTGGCCCATGTTGGTATTATGATCATTGCACTCGACCCAGCTGAGGCAGTCATTCGCCGGGCGTCAGTTGTCATTGTTCACAATCTTAGCTGTACAGGGCACAGCGTACTGGCCCATGTGGGAATTGAACCACGCTCTTAACAACTGAACTATCCAGCCACCCCGATTATCATACTCAGTATTTGAATACACAGGGTACCTATTTTACATTACAATTAAAATCACCTTAGTTACATTTTTTAAAAAATTTAAGTTCAAACCAAGCTTTCCTAGGCCAGCATCTAACAGACATTCTAACAAAGTAATTAAAGGAGGAGGGTACCACTCTTTATACCACTCTTTCCTGTCTACTTCTCATAGTATCTTAAGGCTGCTGTTAATTGCCATATATAAGTGAAGAAAATCTACCTTCTTATTCTGTGTAGGATGTTAAAATCTTACTATGGAATTAAGGAATTATGGTACATTGGGATGGGTTTTAAGTAACCTAGGTTGAAATTGTTTTAAATCTACTAAACACATTATGAACACTAAAACTTGATAACCAGTAAATACATTGGAATTGGTTCATTTTGTAAAACTTTTTAATGCTTATAAATATTCTGTCAGAATTCCCAGCATCCCAGGTTGTCATAAGCAGCTATCTCGTATACCTTTTTGACAGAGGGCAAACTTTTGATAAGCTAATAATATATGAAGTTTCTAGAGGTATAATGCATTTCCAACCCTTCTACTCATTTTTCTAACTATGAAACCAATGGGAGCAAACATAATTTAAGTTTTATTCCACTGGACAGGTATCAGCTCAGGCCTTTGAAATCTAGCCCTTTCACATCATTCCACTGCTTCTTGTTCAGCTCTCTTATTGCCTGGATTATACTGCCTCTTAACCTCATTGTTTAGAAACATGTTCCTTGTGTAGTTGCTTCACCATAGTCTTAACAGATGGTTCTTAAAATGTAACTTTCCTGATTTAAAATCTTCATGATTTTGGGCCGGCCGAGTGGCGCGGTGGTTAAGCGCTGGCTTGGGAAGCCAGCGGCCCCGGTTCGAGTCCCACATGTGAGGGCCAGTGACACTGCCCTCAAAAATAAATAAATAAATAAAATCTTCATGACTTCAATAATCGGTCAGAACTCTCAACTTCTCAAAGAACCCTTATCATCTAATCTAGGCTGTGCCTCTGCAGCTACCCCCTTTTTTTTTAAATAATGAAGGAAAGGTACTCCTTGCTTCATATATTTTTTTTCTACTGTAAGTGTTCTGAACTATTTGAGTTCTAAGGTAAAATAATACTTTTTCATTTACTTTTGCAAATGCTATTTTCTCCCAATCTTCCTGGCTACCTTGTCTTGAAGATTCATTTAAGCAGCAGCATTCTTTCCTATCTTCCCCACTCTGGATGAGTGCCCTTCTTACTTTTACATCACATTGCATTTAACAATCCTGTCTATTCACTTTTGACCTATTATCTCAAGACTCAACTTCCTTCAGGGTGGTGGCTTATTTATCTTTGACCCTTTAGTTTTAGCAATTCTTGACATATGGTCCATAACATAAACCCTGTAAAATGTTAGTTGACTGATATTTAGTAGTGACATGTAGTACTTATCCTTCTCTTAAATACTTGTACTTTTGCTTTCTCCTTTTTAGCTTTTAGATCTGTGTACTCTAGCCATTGATTCATTAGAGTTCCAGTACAGAATACTGGCGGCTGCTGCCTTGTGCCATTTTACCTCTATTGAAGTCGTTAAGAAAGCTTCAGGTAAGACATTCTTTCAACTTCTTACCTGCTCACAACTTTTAAAGAGACTATTTATGAACTTTTGCATCCTGCTAAACAGGAATTTAAAATTTTAATGGAAAACATTTAGCAGTTTAGTGATTACCTTCCTTTCTGTTAGAAGTACTTTCTAGGGGCCGGCCGAGTGGCGCATTGGTTAAGTGCTGGTTTTGGGATGCCAGTGGCCCCGGTTCGGATCCCACATGAGGGCTAGTGACACTGCCCTCTACAGCTAACAACAGCTCCGCCTGGAGCTGGGCTGTGCGAGCCCCGGTGATGGTGTGGGCTGAAGCCCTTGCTGCAGTGGGCTGCCGTGGGCTGCAGTGAGTGGCCCGCAGCCAGCGTGAGCGGCTGGCAGCCAAGCGTGAGCTGCCAATAGCTGCGATGAGCGACATCCAGAGGCCAGCAACCGATCTGCCTCATCCGGGAAGAGCGCAATGACGATACCAACAGTGGGGCGACATCCTCCGCAACTAAACTGAAGAACAAGAAGACGGCAACTTGTCTGTTCCCCTTCCCCGATTCCCCAACGCTGTTCCCCTCCACCAATTCCCCAATAAAATCTAAAAAAAAAAAGAAGTACTTTCTAATATTCAGTGTATATCCACAAACAAAAAATAGATGAAATTTAAATCAAGTTAGTCAACATGATTATAGCTCTGCTTTGAGTTCTTTGGGTTTTGACAATTTTAATTTCATATGTAGAAGGCACTAGTGAAGAAACTAAGTTTTTCTCCTTCAAAATAGTCCCATTATAAAAACAGCTTGAGAATGATCTGTTTTCACTTGCCAAACTTGATTTTTTTTTTAAATGAGTTTTAAAATAACCATAAATTTGGAAGCAGGAACAAATACATTAGGCATGTGTTAGATAGCTACTGATGTAACCTTCACATTTTGCTAACTTTTCTCTATCTAGGTTTGGAATGGGACAACATTTCTGAATGTGTAGACTGGATGGTGCCTTTTGTCAGTGTAGTAAAAAGTACTACTCCAGTGAAGCTGAAGGTTTTTAAGAAGATTTCTATGGAAGACAGACACAATATCCAGACACATACAAATTATCTGGCGATGCTGGTAAGTTTCTTGTGGAGTTTGTGGTCTTACTGTGTAGTAAGTCACTGAAACTGACAAAATGATGCTACAGAATAATACATCAGGCAGTTATATAAGACTCTAAGGGGCTAGAAGCTTCTAATGGGCACAATGATTTTGAAATGCATTGAAGTTAATAAAATAACTTTGAAGTCAAAACAAAATTTGTGAAGCTTCTCAAGATCAATGACAGTTGTTCAGGTAAGTTTTAAAAATTAGTTACAGGGCCGGCCGAGTGGCGCGGTGGGTAAGCACTGGCTTGGGAAGCCAGCGGCCCTGGTTCGGGTCCCACATATGAGGGCCAGTGACACTGCCCTCAAAAAAAAAAAAAATTAGTTACAGCAGTTCAAATTGCTGAATCTCTCGAATATGATTGGTCAGTTACAAAGACATAAAAGAGACTATTATATTAGGCCTAAGTAGCCTCAAATTAATATCCAAAAGTCTGGTTTGACTTTACTACATCAATGCTTTATATTTAGCTGTTCATCGCTGCATCATTTCTTCCCATGTACAGGAGGAAGTAAATTACGTGAACACCTTCAGGAAAGGGGGACAGTTGTCACCAGTGTGTAATGGAGGCATTATGACACCACCGAAGAGCACTGAAAAACCACCAGGAAAACACTAACATTAACTAAGCAAACAAGTTGGAATTGATGGAGTTTTGGGTAGAATTTCATAGAATTGAACTACTAAAGTTTTACAGGGAAATCATGCTGTGACTGTCGTAGCCAATTCAGAAATTTCACCGCCATTCTTTGATTTAAAAAACCACTTAAAATTGGCACTAAGGAAGAAACTTATTTCATTCCTGTTAGCTGTTTAAAGAAACAGCAAGGGTTGTTTACAAAGATGCATTTCCTAGGTGACTGGATAGAAGCCAGCCATGATTTATGCCATAAAATTTTCTTGATCCAGTGTTACTATGTTTATCTTGAGAAATCAGGAATTTTATCATTGAAGTTTTAGACTAGATAAGTGCTATCTTAAAGGGTACATTAAGTAACACAGTACTTTGAATCTAGTTTTTAGATTCTCAAAATTCATATACTCTTTTGACTAGTGTGCAATTTGGTTTTTGAACATAAAATTTAAACTTGTTTACAAAGACTTAGTTTTGTAATAAGGTGACTAATTTATCAACAGTTGCTGTAGCAAGCTATTATAAAACTTGAATTTTTACAAATGGTGAACTTTAATCTGTTTTTTAATTAGTTTGTTTGCCTTGCCATAACATTTTTAATCAGTAAGGCTTAGATGAACATGGTGCTGAACTACGCTGTAAACAGTGGGAATACCAAAGAAATAAACCAGATAAATGCTGTGGCGCCTACTTGGGGCTTTGACATACAGGTTGCTTTACAGTAACTTTTTTGTACGTCACAATTTGGGTGAAAAACTTAAGTACTCTTTCAAACTATTTATATGAGAAAGTCACTTTATTACTCTAAGGTATCCCTAAGGATTTTTTTTTTTTAATTTAGTGTGACTAAGGCTTTATTTATGTTTGTAAAACTGTTAAGGTCCTTTTTACATTCCTACATGAGGTTAAGGACAGTGTCAAAGTGATAAAGCTTAACACTTGACCTAAACTTCTATTTTCTTAAGGCAGAAAAGTATTAAATGTATACTGACCCCCAGAAATCTATTTATTAAAGAAACAGAAAACAAAATAAACTTGTCATAAGAATTTGCTCTATATAGACTATCTAATTCTACATAAATATTTTAGTTTTTTAAAAATGAAATTTCAGCCTCACAGTGGATTTAATTAGAAAACAAATTATACTAGAGTGCCAGTTTATTCTGTTACTGGACATGTGAATCTCTTCTTTGAATAAATTATAAATTTAAGCTACTGTTATGGTATGAAGTCTTTTTTAAACTAATGTTTCAGTATTGTCTGCAAAGAAAACACCACTAAATGTGTACATGTGTATTATATAAACTTAATCTTTTAATACTGTTTTTTTTAGCCCATTGTTTAAAAAATAAAAGTTAAAAAATTTTAACTACTTAAAAGTAAAGTTTTGCCATTGCTTGGAGAAACTTTTTTTTTCTTCTCTGCGCTGCTAGCTGTAACACTTCTTCTGGGTTGCTTGTGTTCAGTTCTGTCTGGCCGATGGCTTTGATCTTCCAAAACAGAAAAGTGATGTTACTAGAGGTCTAGTCAAAAATAAAATCTAGTATATATAATACAAAACTACCTATATAATAACAAAGATAAAGTTAGTTTAATGATTAACTGAAACTAATTGTATATGCTAAGAGGTGTGAAAGTAACTTAAAGACTGACTGGAACCACTCTTAAGGAAAAGATTAATTGCTGAACCATAGCTTATGTAATTACCTTCAGTAGCATTAAGTAAATGCATGTAAGTTTATTTGACTAAAATATCAGTAAACTCTACATGTAGTTTGACCCGATGTTTTTATAGTTAAATTAAGGCTTCTATAAAAATAGTTTAAAAAAATCTGAATTCATGTTTCAGGGCTTCACTTTAATATGCAAAACCAGCTAGTGCCCAGCATTTTATCAGTTAATGACTCATTTCTTTCATGATTGCAAAGAAGTATCTCAGCCTACTAAAAATCCATAGTGTTCTTCCACAGAGTGTTTCGTGACAGCATATTTTAGGACCTTAGAATTACCTTTAGATTAAAAGGTAATTACATTTTTTAAAAAAAACAACTTTAACAGACTATTCTGATATGTAGTTGAAGGGAAATAAGATTATTCAGAAATGATCATCACTTAGGAAGTAGGAAGAATTGCTAAATGATGCTATTTCAGTATGAAGGAATACATGTGGAAAAACCTGGTAGTGGGGTATAACTAAGTTATGAAAGCAAAATATCCTGAAGACGACTAGCTATAAAAATCCAAAGTATAAGACAAGTTGGAATAGGAGCTAGATATTTGAGAGAAATGGTACATCCTACATGGGTAGTAGTCAAAACCATGAGCAAATGAGATTACCTGGGGTGTATAGGGCAATCAGAAAATAACTCAGGGACTTGGGAAAACCAAGTTTAAGGAGTAAACAGGGAGATACCCGCAAAGAAAAGGCAGAACAGTCAGGAAAAAGAATAAAAATAATGTTGGGGAAGCCAAAGGAATGAAAATATTTTAAGAAGGAAGGAGGTAGATTAAAAAGTATCCAATGGCTATTTGACTGATGTAGTTTTCTATTTTTAATCAGGAATCCCACTTCTATTGTATTGTTTCACACATGCTCTCTATATACATGGAAAATGTTGATTTTTCAATGATAGACTGTATATGCAGGTTGTTTGTTTCTATTGCATTGCATAAATTAACTCTCTTAAGGCTTAAAAAAAAAGAGTATCCAATGGCTTTGGCATTTGGTGACCCAGGGAGAAAAGAGCAATGATGGCAGAAGTCAAACTGCACTTGGTAGAAGAGCTTCAAAACATTAAACAGGGCCGGCCGAGTGGCGCGGTGGTTAAGCGCTGGCTTGGGAAGCCAGCGGCCCCGGTTCGGTCCCACATATGAGGGCCAGTGACAGTGCCCTCAAAAAAAAAAAAAAAAAAAAAAACCCAGGATGAAACAGTTAATAGGCTACAGGAGAAGCTGATAATATAGATGGGATAACTAATTAATTAAAAGGTCACTAAAGGGAAAATCAAAAGCTAAGAACTTGCTTTTCTCAAAGAGTAGCATAACTTTTTACTTAATAAAAGAGTAGGCTTAATGATGAGTAAAATTGAGGGTTATTTTAAAGGCAGAAAGCAAGACTTAAAACAGGAATTTGAAACTGGCACTTCCAGGGCCACAATTCCCAAGACTGCAACTTCTAGGAGGACAGGAGCTGGTCTTTTTTCTGGTCTATTATTCCAAACACAGACAAGGAAGTTACTGAAAAAGGAAACGGGAGAGTAGATGGGCTTTACAGGAGGAAAGTCTAAAATAGCCTCTGAAAAGAATGCTTTATCTACTGTAGGTAAAACAAAAGAGATGAGGGACCAGCTATAGTTGGTGACCATGGTTTGGAGGTGGCACCAGTTTATATAGTTGTAGGCCTTTTCCTAACAGGACTCACTGCTTCAGGAAAAAAAACAGATTTTTGAACTAACTCACAGTTAAGACTTTTTCAGGTGAGGTGAAGGACAAAAACACAAAGATACTGAAAATACTGATCAAAGAGTAGTTCTGACAATCATTTATAGCTGGGGTTCCCAAAATCTGGTCTGTTATCAGACCTACCTGAGAAACTTAAAATTTAGATTTCAGGGCCTCATCTCAGACTGACTGAAACAGATCTCTGAGGTGCACAGACTGGTATTTGATGTACTCTTGGTGAGTAGGGAAGCTGGGAAGAGGCTGACAGACGAGGGAGAAATTGGCCATGAACTTGAACATCACATTGATCACAAGGAACATGAAAGCCAGAACTAAGAGATGGATAGATCCTTAGCAGGACAATTCTGACTAACAGTAACACATGGCTGTGGGTGGGGGTGGCTGATGCAGGATAAGGGTGACAATGGATTTATAAAGCTAGGGGTGCTGGATACATGGACCACAGATCTTTTGATGCATGTAGAGGAATAACCAGGAGTTTGCTTAAGTAAGGGAGTAAGGAGGTAGGTATAAGCTTTGTAGGAGAAAGGGCTACAAAAATGATACAAGTAGAGATGGGTTTGGAAATAGTATCAGGGAACTGGGAAAGCTTAAATATTGCCTTCCAGCTCTGGATAAACTGGAAATATGGGAGAATGAGGAGCCTCTAATCAAGTGGATTTGGCTTCATGTTCTTATTCTTTTCTATTGTTTTGTTTTTGAAGATGCTACTATCTTCTGACAGCTATACAATTTGGTCTGAGTACAAAGCTTTAAAAGACACTTAATAAACAGCATACACTTTTATAAATATGAGTGAAGAGAAAGTATCTATAGTGATACTAATGAAGCAATTGTTAGGCAAGTAAGAACTGCCATAACACTTATAATGTTTTAACTTGTAAGTCAAATTTCAATAAATAATTAATCTATTCTGTAACTATCAAGCATCTGTTACTTGCCAAGCACCATTCTAAGTATCAGCTATGAAAAAACCAAGTTGCTAGTTACCCTCATGAGGAAATAGTCAATAAATAAATATATAGTATGTCAGATATAAGTATGGAGAAAAACTTTTAGAGGGAAATCAGAATAAGAGTATTTGGGGGAAAGACAATGTGATTTTATAAGATGGTTTGGAAAGGATGATTTCTAAGAAGGAAACATTTTAGGAGAGACTTGAGAGAAGCTAAAGAATGTTCCTGGAAAAGAAAATTTCAAAAGCCCTTCAAGGTGGTGAATGTTCTTGGCATATTCGAAGAACAGTAAGGGTATTATTGTAGCAGAAGTTAGGGAGGGGGAGTCAGACAGGCAGCTAGAAGAAGTCAGGTCATATGTGGCCTTACAGGCCATTGTATGGACTTTGGTGGTGTGTGGGGTGGGAAACCATTTAAAGGTCTGGAGCAAAGAGATGACACGATCTAACATTTTAATATGAAATAAACTAGATGTAAAAGCTGTATTATCAAAATAGGATCTTTTAAAAAGTAAACACTGATAAGCAAATTTTGGCAGTAACTAGGAACACAAATCTTTTTGTTGGTCCAAATCTTAACAATGGTTCAATATTAGGAAAATTAAGTACATCACTGAAGAAAGGCATAAAGTTACTTACTGCAATTTGTCTTTTATCTGTTTCTCCTCTTTTATGATGAAGATCTAAATGAATCCGTTAAGAATAATAAATCTGATACTATTAGATACCATAATAGAATCTCAACTCTGTTTTTCAGGTTTGTTTTACAAAATAAACAATATTAAATGCTTCTTTAACTTACAGAAATAAACTATTCTAATATCATATATGTGGATGAAAGGATACAAGTCAAGTATTCCAAAATGGTAACATCCCATATGTAGTCATAGTAGGAGTCCATGGCATCATGACTGAAAAACAGGATTCAGTTACTTCCTCTTTCTTAAGCAGAAAAATTTCAACTTCATTTTATTTTAAAAATCATTCATACCTGTTTTGTTCTTGCAGTGATTTAAAGGCTGTTTTGTAATCAATTTCTCTGAGGAACTGACATAAAATTGCCACCTACATAAGCAAAAATTTGAAAATGGTTTCATGTAAATAACTAGTGTCAACAATGACTCTCCTAGTTTGTTTTTTTTTTTTTTTTTGAGGGGGGAAGGAGGGTTTAATGCTTCTTATATCAAGACTATATCATTTAAGTGACTCTGCAGATCACGCTAAATGAATCAGCTTGTATTGGTGGACTCTGTTCAACTTTAATTACAAAAACCTTTACACAAGTGTCTGTCTGCCCAATATTTTCTTCATTGGTGATCTAAATCCTAAGTTTTTAGAGCTTTATTTGGCAAAAAGCCAGTTCATAAAAGCTGAAGGGAATGGAAAAGTGCTCAACAAATGTCATGACATTCAAGGGCATATAGAACATGTGATTAAATCTTTCACAGCTGGCAAATACAGTTCATTTTGGCAAAATTTAGGTTGCCAGTCTGCTTAACATAGAAAACACATCCATTCGATCAAGTATGTAGGTTATAATGTTGATTTCTTTCTAAAATATTTTTCATTTTTGTATGTAATTCACATACCATAAAATTTACCATTTTAGAATGCACAATTCAGTGATTTTTAGTGTATTCACCAAGTTGTAGTCATCACAACTATCAAATTCTAAAGTATTTTCATTACTCTCTGCCATGCACTCCCCCACAAAAACTCCACACCCAGTGACAGTCACTCTTCTCCCCCAAGTCTCTGGAAATCACTAATCTACATTCTGATTCTACAGATTTGCCTATGCTGGACATTTCATATGAATGGAATCATATAATAATAGGCTTTTGTATCTAGCTTTTTTCACTCAACATAATACTTGCAAGATTCATCCCTGTCATAGCATGAATCAGTAATTCATTGCTTTTGATGTCTGAGTAATATTTCATTATATGTATATACGAAATTTTGTTTATCCATATAAGTACCGAGCGCTAACCGATTGCGCCACTGGAGCTCCTATTTATCCATTCATCAGCTGATGAATTCTACTTTTTGGATATTATGAATAATGCTGCTCTGAACATTCATGTACAAATTTTTCACAGGCACATGTTTTCTATCATCTTGGTTATACATCTAGAAGCAGAATTACTGGGTCATATGGTAATTCTATTTTTAACTTTTTGAGGAACTGCCAAACTGTTTTCCAAAATGGTTGCCCCATTTTATATTCCTACCAGCATCTGAGGGTTCCAATTTCTCCAAATCTTCACCAACGCCTGTTACTGTCTGTCTTTGAATTAAAGCCATCCTAGTAAGTGTGAAGTGGTGTTTCACTATGGTGTTGATTTTCCCTAATAACTAATGTACATATCTGCTCTTGTACATAAGAAAACATACTTAAGCATGCTTCTTTTCCATTTGGAAGGTTCAAAGATCAATGTTTTCTAATTCACATTTCATTTTAAAATTCTATAAACTACTAAAAAAACACTATGCCAAATTCTAAATAAACTTAAGCAATTATACGGAAAATAAAAACTACTTCCCAGTCCAATACTTTATATTGATTATAAACTCTAATACATGTGAAAATATACCAATATCATAATATGATAAACTAACCTGTGTGTGGCAATTCAGCAAAGAACAGCACTTTATCATTCTTTTTATTACCTACAAAAATAATTCCGATTATTTTTAAAATAATTATTTAAAAATTAATTTTAAAAAAACTAATAAATTATTTAAAAAACTAATTAACATCATCTGTAGCAAATGTACATTCTGATATGAGATGTCAACCGTGGGGAAGGTTGTGCATGTGTAGGGGTTGTGGAGTTTCTTAAACAATAAATATAATTTATTAATTTAAAAAATAGTTACTAAAAAATGTAAAATCTTATTTCAAAAGCCATTTAGTATAAGTATTATAAAATGCTATTTCTTTTAAATTACAATACTGATGGACTAAATCAGAGAAAAGAACAATGTATATCGACAGAAAATGAACAAAATTCAAGATTTAGTAGGTAGAATCAATATGCCTTGAAGGCTGATTGGAATGTTGATGGGAGGGTCAGTCAAGAAAAAGGGATGGCGGGCCAGCCGAGTGGCGCATTGGTTAAGCGCTGGTTTTGGGATGCCAGCGGCCCCGGTTCGGATCCCACATGAGGGCCAGTGACACTGCCCTCTACAGCTAACATCAGCTCCACCTGGAGCTGGGCTGTGCGAGCCCCGGTGATGGTGTGGGCTGCAGCCCCTGCTGCAGTGGGCTGCCATAGGCTACAGTGAGTGGCCCGCAGCCAGCGTGAGCGGCTGGCAGCCAGAGTGAGCTGCCAATAGCCGCGATGAGCGACATCCAGAGGCCAGCGACCGATCTGCCTCATCCGGGAAGAGCGCAATGACGATACCAACAGTGAAGCAACATCCTCCGCAACTAAAAACTGAAGAACAAGAAGATGGCAACTTGTCTGTTCCCCTTCCCCGATTCCCCAACGCTGTTCCCCTCTGCCAATTCCCCAATAAAATCTTTAAAAAAATAAATAAATAAATAAATAAATAAAAAAAGAACAGATATCAATTACAAAGAAATCATTTAAAAGAAAAAGGGATGGCACTCAGGATTTGGGCTTAGTCAACTCAAATGGTTAAACAAAGGTGTTTGGTATTGTGACAGGGTTTATTTTGCAGGGTGGAGGGAAAGTCACCAGGAGGCCAGACTGGTACCAGCAAGGGGCTGAAATTAGTACAGGTTGAGTTTCAAGTGTTTGGGAAAGTAGCAATGACCATGGGAAATGGAAATATGGAGAATGATCTCGACTGCAGCAATCAGTTTGAGAGTTACCATCACAAAAGGAAATGAACACACCCAAAAGTGACTAAGGAAGAACATTTAAAGGTAGACAAGAAGAAAAAAAAGGCAATAAAAACAACTTACTTGGTCTGTATAAACATCAGGGGGTACAGCCTTATTAAAGAAATCAGAACACACAGCTCCAGCCTGGAGGTAATAGTGAAGAGCTGCCGAATACTGATTTGTTGCTGGAGTAGAAAACAGAGATGAAGAATTAACTATCATTAGATCTATCAGTTAAAAAGAAAAGACAGGACATCTTTTGTGAAGAGTTAGGTATTCCTGAGTTGACAAAAGCAGATTCAAATCACAGACCTAGGGATAACACTTCTCCAGGACAACACTGGAAAAAAATTTCTTTTTTTTTTTTTCTTTTTTTGAGGGCAGTGTCACTGGCCCTCATATGTGGGACCCAAACAGGGGCTGCTGGCTTCCCAAGCCAGCGCTTAACCACTGCGCCACTCGGCCAGCCCTGCCTTTATATTTTTTAAACCACTCTGAAGAAGCAATCTAATAGATTTTTTGCCTTCAAAAACTGATTACACAAAAATTTAGCTCAGATTTCTTGTCAAATTTACCAGTACAGAATTTAATATTTGGAGATATTTATTTCCCAAATGTTCACACTAGAAACTGATCTTAATTTTCTGAGGCAGTTCATAATCACTGAACCTATTCTGAATATAGATATTAAGATCTTAATAATGAATCCTTTTGGGGGTCATGGTGAAAATGAGCATTAAAACTGGCAACTATCGGGCTGGCCGAGTGGCGCATTGGTTAAGAGCTGGTTTTGGGATGCCAGCGCCCCAGTTCGGATCCCACATATGAGGGCCAGTGACACTGCCCTCTACAGCTAACAACAGCTCCACCTGGAGCTGGGCTGCGAGCCCCGGCAACAGTGTAAGCTGCAGCCCCTGCTGCAGTGGGCTGCCATAGGCTACAGTGAAGTGGCCAGCAGCCAGCGTGAACGGCTGGCAGCCAGCGTGAGCTGCCAATAGCCTCGGTGAGCGACCATCCAGAGTCCAGCGACCTATCTGCCTCATCTGGGAAGAGTGCAATGACAATGCCAACATGGGCCAGTGAAGCAACATACTCCACAACTAGACTGAAGAACAAAAAGACAGCAACTTGTCTGTTCCCCTTTCCTGATTCCCCTCCCCCAATTCCCCAATAAAATCTTTAAAAACAAAACAAAAACAAAAAACTAGCAACTATCTGCTTCAAACATAATCTGAAAGACAACGGGATAATGTAGGTGAGGGTACAGATAAAATGAGACTGGCCATGAGTTAATTACTGTTAGAGCTGGTGGCAGATACAGGTGGGTTCATTATACCATTCTCTGTACTCATATTTTGAACTTGGCGCGTTGGTTAAGAGTTGGCTTGGGACACCAGCTCTGAGCAGCAAGGCCCCTGTTTGGATCCCACATGAGGGCCAGTGATACTGTGCCCTCTACAGCTAAGATGGTGAACAACAGCTCAACCTAGAGCTGGGCTGCCGTGAGTTGGTGGCAACAGCGTAGACTGCAGCCTGGGCTGCACTGGGCTGCCATGAGCTACCATGAGTGGCTGGCAGGCAGCGTGAGCTGCCGTCCAATGGCTGGCAAGTGACTGCCTCAAATGGGAAGAGCGCAATGATAATACCAACATGAGCCAGTGAAGCAACATCCTCCACAACTAGACTGAAGAACAAAAGGACAGCAACTGTTCCCCTTCCCCAATTCCTCAATAAAATCTTTAAAAATTAAATAAAGTAAAAAGTGCATGTTCCTTACTAAAAAAAAAATTCATTTGATCTGTATAGTAACAGAAATACTCTTATCAAATTGGAAATTGTCACTTAAAATAGATGGGGAGAGTATCAATGTATTTCCAGGAATGCAAATAATCATCAAGAGTGCCTGGATATATGGGGATGTAATAATGTACAACATAGGGAATACAGTCAATAATATTGTGATAGCATAGTATGGTGTCAGATGGCTGCTGGATTTATGGTGACCACTTCTTTGGATGGGTATATAAATGTTGAATAACTACTGTGTATACCAGAAACTAATATAATATTGTATGTTAGCTATATTTTAATAAAAAAAATTTATTTTTTTTTAAAGAGTGTCTGGACAGATTTTAGAAACATAAAACAGCAATTCTGCGAGCTAAACTTTAACCTTTTCTTAAGGATGTTTTACCAACTTACTAAATGAACATTCACTATTTTAAAAAAACAGAAAAGGGCCAGTCGAGTGACTCAGTTGGTTAAGAGTTGGCTTAGAGTGCATGCTCTGAGCAACGGGGCCGCCTGTTCCATTCCCACATGGGCCGGTGAACTCTGCACCCTAGCTGAATTGTCTCTATGCTGCCACCAGGGGGCAGGATGGCTCAGCCGGTGTAACAAGACTGCAGTTCAATGGTGGCTTACGCCCACCGGCAACTAAGGCTGAACTGGGCACCTTGAACTGAGCCGCTGCCTGGATGGCTCAGTGGATAGGGCGTGCGCTCTTAATAACAAGGCTGCTGGGTTCAACTCCCACATGAGATGGTGGCTACGCCCACCCGCAACTAAGATTGAACACAGCACCTTGAGCTTAGAGACCATGAGCTGCCGACGGGAAGACAGATGGCGACTGGTGCCCTCCACAACAAAGATTGAAGAACAACTTGGCTGGTCCCCTCCCGCAACTCCCCAAAACTGTTCCCCTCCCCCAACTCCCCAACACTGTTCCCCTTCAATTCCCTAATAAAATCTTTAAAAAACAAAACAAAACAGAAACAAGGTACACAACATAAAATTAAAAGCATCTGAACCAAAGATTCTACCCAGAAAAATGCATTTGTGTGACAATTACACTTTTACTCTTAATTTTATCTAGGAAGAAGAATTAGATAATGTCAAAAACAAGACTTAAGTTTAATAAAGTACTGTTAATAAAATGTATAATATATTTATTTTCACTTCTAAAAGTGTTACAAAAGCAAAACAGAAAGCAGCCATACAGCTCACTTACCAAAATAAATGTCTGCCTGAATAATTAACCAGGAATGGTTGTTTGGATTTATACTGAGGGCATACCGAACTAGCTCTTTTACTGTGATTGCCACAGCTTCAAAGTCAACTGACTGGAGGCTAAAGAAAAGACAATGAAAATTAATCTCTATTTTAAGAAAACTTCAAATTCCATACACATATTTATTAAAAACAAAAAGACATAGCCAAAATGTAGGTGACCATAAATATAATGCTAACTATTACTAGGAGTCAATATATAAAAACTATGAAAACTACATCTGAGAAAGTGTGATAAGCTAACTTTTTACAAGGGGTTGAAAACAATCCGATTATTTCCTTTTTTTGCCAAAATGCTAAAGAAAGTTGATTAGACCACTCTAAAAAAGTATCTTTAAATATTTTACAATATCAAGTATATAAACGTGGTAGGTAAACCCCTATCTCTGCTTTTTATGCACAATTTACTGGTAACAAAATTAAAGAGACACACTCATAAAATTTCCCCAAATGATTTTTAAGTTATGTTTTCTAGAAGAAGCCACAAAAAACAAGGGCTTAAACACTAACAGTACTGCTATGTGGCCTTAAATCCACCTTGTGGCTTCTTGTAACAGTGACTGGCTCCCCTGAATTAGTTTTACTGGCCATCACAGGATTAGGAGGCTAGATGTGGCAAGTGTACCCCTTCAATGCATTTGGTAGCAGTAAGGGAATCAAAAAATGGGTAAGGAATATCAGGACAGTATTCCTGGTTAAACCTGAAAGTCTTGAGATACGGAATTAAAAGATGAAATAGAGGATAAAAGCACCAGAGTAACACAGCTGATGACTCCTACTCCCTAGAGCAGTAAGGCACAATGGTAAAGAGAACACAGGTTCTGGATTCAGACACACTTGAGGTTCAAGTCCTGGCTCTATCATTTACAAGACAATCTTGGACAAAATACCTCTATTTGTGCTGAGGGGTTAAAATGTACCAAATATCACTGTTCCCAGTATAGTGGGAAAGGAATTGTGGTATTATTACCCAAATATCCAATTACTTATTTACAACTAAATCAGTTAATCTGGTTTATGATTTTATAGAAATTTTAAAAATGTTAACAAGTCTAAGCATTCGATCTACATATCAATTTAAAAATAGTAATACTTAACCCATGCTACTCACTGTTTTTGGCGTCAATAAAGCCTCTTGCACAAGAAAATACTTTTTCTGATCAAATGTTTAGTCACATTTTATTTTCTCTGGGTCAATTTACATTCGAGTAATTTTATCATGAACATAATAGTTAAGACTATTATGTGCCAGTCCTTATTCCAAAAATTTAGTTTAGAAAACATATCAACTTGCTCATATACCTATTTTACAGGTGAGAAAACTGGCACACAAAGCAACT
Source organism: Aselliscus stoliczkanus (assembly GCA_033961575.1). NCBI lineage: Eukaryota > Metazoa > Chordata > Mammalia > Chiroptera > Hipposideridae > Aselliscus > Aselliscus stoliczkanus. The sequence continues at coordinate 37,162,361 of CM066731.1, forward strand.
TACCCAAGCTCATATATCTGATAAGTGGAGTGGCTGGGACTTGAACCCTAAGAGTATGGCTCAGAGCCTCTATGGTAAACCATTCTTTTTGTTCATTTTAATAAACCCACACTAAAAATCCATCATTAGCTTACACTCTAAAATTAGGTCAAAGGAACGCCAAATCAATTAAAAAGGCATAATGATCTCTACCTGATCCTTGGATTGCTATCTAATAAAATAATTTAATATAAAAATCTGCAGTCAGAAAGCTGTGGAGTGTGCAAATTTGCTTCATGAAGCATGGCATTCCTTTGGGAAACAAGCCTCAGTAGGTAGAGGGAAGGGTCACTCACCCATTTTTGACCCTTCAATCCCTATATGAAATATAGAACTGCTTCTAATCTTGAAGACTGAGATGGAAGCAAATTACTTTCATTTTATTGCCTACTCCCCCTATCTACTTAAATATTTTCTTCTTCAAGTATGCCACTAAAAGCAATAAAGTAAGGCCTAGGACCTACCCTTCAGGCAAAGTAAGACAACTGATGGGAAGGGAGGGAAGGAAAAGTCACTTCTGTGAGGAAAGAAATGGACATGGATTCTCCTGAAGGAGAAGTATCAATGCTATGTGTGGGAAGAGGAAACGTAAAAGGTTTCTTCTTCCCTAGAAAAATTCCCTCATCATCTTATTGTGATTCTCAAGTGATAAAAGGGGAAAGATTTCTTAAAGTAATTAAAGAGCAACTAAAGGAAACTAAAAGGGGTTGGGAGCTTCTGATAATCAGTGTTAGAAGAGACCTACAAAGAATTATAAAAAATCATTTTCAAATAGATGTTTGCAAATGAGATAAGATGCTGGAAACCTGACAGAAAGTCCTTCTTTCGTTAGTCTTGATTTTCTAATTCTACCCTGTGACATGTAATCAGGACTACTTAAGAGACCTTCTGTTCTACTAAGGATGATAAACCTCAGCTCTTAAGAATTATGCCTTATCCACAATTGTTAGGAAGAGAACTACTGCAACGGAAAGACATGAAATTAGCTATAGAATCTTAACAAACTGTAGACTTTTAATGAAATTATTCAAGGTTATGTCATTCACAATGTTCTAAATACATAAATAATTTAATAAAATGTAAGCTATAATACTTCTTACTTGGGGATGGAGGATGGCCAAATAGAAATGTGTTCAGCTGTAATATCATTCACAATGTCCTCCTTTAAAAGAAAAAAAAAAAAAAAAAGAGTGAGATTTAAAAGGAAATTTCTTTCAAAGATTTTTTTAATGAAGTTATGAAATACTGACCCGAACATTGTGAAGTTTCACAAAGAGTGATAAAATAATGGTCAAAACCAATGGTTCCTATGGGAAAGAAAACACAGAATCCTTAAAAAAAATATATTAGATATATATAAATATTTCTTCCATCAACCTCAGGGATACCAAGTTATTTTCTTTCAAAAGATTACTACTCTTTTGAAATTTACATCTACTTTATTTTTTATTTACATCTACTTTAGAGTACACTAAACATCAACTTTATTTCTAATCTCATGAAAAGAAATCACAGCACACAAGTTACACAAAAATTATCATATTTAGGTATCTGGTTTATAATGCTCAAATCCTTACATAACTGTCGAAAATGAGTAAATAGATCTCTTTCCAGCTAGTACTTCCAGCTACCTAAAAAAATTGATTTTTTATTCCTTAAAATAATAAAGGACGGGGCCGGCTGAGTGGCGCAGTGGTTAAGTGCTGGCTTGGGAGGCCAGCAGCCCCGGTTCGGGTTCCACATATGAGGGCCAGTGACACTGCCCTCAAAAAAAAAAAATAATAAAAAATAAAGGATGGAATTTGGGTCATGTCCAGTAAATAAACATAACATTAATCCTATCGAACAAAATTAAAGCTAGGTTTTACACACCTAGACCTATTATGAAGACTTCTTTACAATTTAAAAAATACCTGTTCGGGCTGGCCGAGTGGCATGGTGGTTAAGCGCTGGCTTGGGAAGCCAGCGGCCCCGGTTCGGGTCCCACAAGAGGGCCAGTGACACAGCCCTCAAAAAAAAAAAAAAAAAAAAAAAAGTACATTCTAAAAAATACCTGTTCTATTCAATAAAACATAGTTAGATAAATGCAAAATAAACTTCTCCATCCAGATTATCCCATCATCAACACTAAATCACATTAATAGATCACATAAATAAACATCATTTAAGCATTCAATATTTTTAGTCCTATTATTCTGCAAAAATCAGCAATAGCAATTAATTAATCAACTTTTAATAAAACATACCCGTAATTTTTTGATAAAAGAAAGCAGTTCACTCCTACAAAAAAAGAACACAAATTTTTGTATACACATTTAAGATGAGAAGTTAAAAATAAAATCAAGAACATGAATTATAGGTGAAGGTTTATTCCTAACCAGTTCTGAATGTATGAAAGAGTATAATATTCTATTGTTATGCTAATGTAATAAAATTTCTTCCGTTCTAATCACATGTGACATCTTCAGTATTATCCAGCCATGTATATTAATTATATGATTAACAGTCTTGTAATATAAACAGAAGGTATTTCCAAAAGTGGTCATGTCAGACAAGACCATCAGCTATCAGCACCAGAGGAATTCTTACATTGTCCATCTTTATGATATACAAGAATAATGTTAGATGTTCTTGAACTACTACAAATAGTATAAATAGTAAATGACAAAAAATAAAATGATTAAAACATACCGATACATTATACCCAATGTAGATTCCCTTTGCTTTATTAAACTAACTCTGCCATCATTTCCTCGTTTGTGTTGACTGGACACACTACAGATCTGAACAACAACTTCCCAAAGGTCTTTAGCAGTCCGTCTACTTTCTTTAGGGCCTGGAAGTTCTTTGATTGTAGCTGCCAAAAGCTGTCCAAGCTATAATATGAAAAACAAACAGAAAATACTTATGAGATGATCTGTAAAGTCATACATGTTAGTTCTATTATTAAGGCATACTTAAAGATGGATAATTGCCCAAGTATACCAAGCACAGTTATTTTATGCTGTGCCTTCTATCCAACAACTGAGGAATTTAGACATTGTCTACTGACATATTTGAATCTGATCTGGGAAGAGAATTCTCTGGTTTTACCAAATTATAAACCCATTCTTTCTAAACAATTACAGTCTAATGAGAACAAAATGAAACAACACAAAGAAGTATGTGAGTTATTAAGTGGAAAAGAAATTCAAGTTGTCAAATGTATGTAATATGATTCTGCTTTAAAAAAAAAGTGTCAGGGCCGGCAGAGTGGCTCAACTGGTTAAGAGCTTGCTCAAGAGTGCGAGCTGAGCTCTGAGCAACAGTAGTTACATGCCCAGCCAGAGCTGAGCTGCCGCTGAGCTGCCAACAGGTGGCAGGATGGCTCAGCTAAAAAAAAAAAAAAGAAAAAAGAAAAAAACAAAACTGAAAAAAAAAAGTGCCATGGGGGCTGCCAGAGTGGCCCGTTGGTTATGAGCTGGCTTGGGACGCCAGCTCTGAACACCCCGGGGGGCCCCAGTTCGGATCCCACGTATGAGGACCAGTGACACTGCCCTCTATAGCTAATAAAACAGCTCCACCTGGTTGTCTCTACAGCTAAGATGGTGAACAACAGCTCCACCTAGAGCTGGGCTGCTGTGAGTTGCGGGCGACGGTGCAGCTACAGCCCCTGTTGCAGTGGGCTGCCATAGGCTTACAGTGAGTGCCAGCAGCCAGTGTGAGCGGCTGCCAGCCGGCGTGAGCAGCTGGCAGCCGGTGTGAGCTGCCAAGAGCTGCCATGAGCGGCCGTCCAGAGGCCCGAGACCGATCTGCCTCACCCAGGAAGAGCGCAATGATAATACCAACATGGACCAGTGAAGCGACGTCCTCCACAACTAGACTGAAGAACAAAAGGACAGCAACTTGTCTGTTCCCCTCCCCCAATTCCCCAATAAAATCTTTTAAAAAAAAAGTGTCATGGAATGTATACACCACAATGTTAACTGCGGTAAAAGCCCAGAGATGAGATCAACATAGTGCTTCATTAAAAATGAGGTCTTAGGGCCGGCCGAGTGGCGCATTGGTTAAGCGCTGGTTTTGGGATGCCAGCGGCCCCGGTTCGGATCCCACATGAGGGCCAGTGACACTGCCCTCTACAGCTAACAACAGCTCCACCTGGAGCTGGGCTGTGCGAGCCCTGGTGATGGTGTGGCCTGGTGATGGTGTGGGCTGCAGCCCCTGCTGCAGTGGGCTGCCGTAGGCTGCAGTGAGTGGCCCGCAGCCAGCGTGAGCAGCTGGCAGCCAAGCGTGAGCTGCCAATAGCCGCGATGATCGACATCCAGAGGCCAGCGACCGATCTGCCTCATCCGGGAAGAGCGCAATGACGATACCAACAGTGAAGCAACATCCTCCGCAACTAAACTGAAGAACAAGAAGACGGCAACTTGTCTGTTCCCCTTCCCCGATTCCCCAACGCTGTTCCCCTACACCAATTCCCCAATAAAATCTTTAAAAAAAAAAAAAAAAAAAAAAAAATGAGGTCTTAGGCCCCAAGTCCACTGAATTTCACAAACATTCCTGAGTATCCAGTAAAGCACTGAGAATGAAAAAATTAACTGTTTTCAAGAAGCTCACTGTTTTAAAGGGAAGACGTGTGAACAAATAATTTATTATACAGTATAAACACAACAAAATATGTCCACATTACAACAGTAGCAGGACCAGTACAAGGGCACAAAAATAACAAGCGATTTACTCGTTGCAGGGAAAGCTTCAAAGAAACCAAACAAACAGGCAACAGTAGGAAGGGCATCCAACTAAGCCAACAAACAGCAAGCGCATGAGAGAAGAAACATGAGACAGCATGGTGTGTATAGGGACCAGAGAGTCTTCTGGCAGTGCCAGGACAAAGCTGGCATCACAAGGAGCAGGGGAGAGGAAACTGGGAAAGGAGAAGCTCTCACACTTTAAAAGTTCGTATAGGCCATATTAAATACTTGGGTCTTTATCCCCTACTATTACTGCTATTACCATCAGCCCGTCTTCCTCCTCCTAGCTAGTCTTGTAATCCGGGTGCCCATACATCTGTGTACTTTCCAACACACTAGACTGCTTCCCATCCCAATCCAAAGGGGAGACTGGACAGAACTGTATTATTTCAAAAGGACATAGTTTAGTCACATCTTAAGATTTTTTCCTTTCTTTTTTGTGATTATATAATAGATATTCAAATAAAGAAGAAAATAATGTAACAGAATGGAAAATGAAATCAGCTAATATTCCACTATCCAGAGAGAATAACTATTGATATCCTTCCAGATTTTCTCCTACACACCAAATTCAAAGTTTATTAACTGCTCCAAATTACATTATTTTCAAAACACAATCCCTCACTCTAGATTTCGTTCCCTGACTCCTTTTTTCTTGACATTAACAAGGGATCAATGGGCCAACTAGGGATGGGAACACACAAAACCTTAACCCAGATGAGACAAGCCGCCTCAGGGACTCTTCAGCAAGGTCACCACATATCCTTCCTCCTTTGAGGCCAGATCAGAGGGGACTACTGGGAGCAGCGAAAGAACCCAGTCCAAGGTTAGGCAACCTACAACACAATATCCCGTACCTTTCCACACTGTAGGCCCTCAAACATGCACCTATCCCTCCTGGTGCGCAGCTGCACAGAATTCACAGCTAAGAGAAGCCAAGAAAGAAGCTGTACTGCCTTAACAGTGAGCAACAAGCTACAATTATAAATGGAAATTATGGTCTTGGAACAAAATGATTCTCTCATCTGAGAGTTTACTAAAGCCTAAGAAGACACAGATGGGAATAAACACACAAGTACCCTAGATATTAGAAACTCGTATCTCAGAAAGTTCACTAGAAAAACAGGTATCATCCAATGTCTGAAATTTCAAAGAGAAGGATGATATAAGCATGATGATAAATGTTTATAACAATTGTAAACAAGACAAAAAGGAGGAAAAAAAGAAATCATTAAATCTTCAAAGGGTTGCAATGAAATGAGTCCCGTTTTTAAAAGGACATACATGAAATAAGGAGGAAGAAACAAATAACCAAAGACAAAAAAGTGACAGTCTTTTAAAAGTTCCCAAGTAACCATCCAATCAAGGGACTATGTACTAAACATGAGATGAGGGCAGATGAAGAATAACAAAAGGTGTTGCAAATAATAAAAAAGAAATATGGAAATCTGAAGGACCAAATGTACACAAAAAAATGTTACATCACTAAATGTTTTGTTTTAACTACAAGACCAGAAAGGGAGAAAAGCCCACTACCTATTCAGAGTATACATAACATTAACACATGAAAGATGTTATCTGAGAGACAACCTCCAGTCTCTATTTTTGATGTTTTCTTCACCCAGAAGCATATTCAGTTGCACAGGAAAGATAAATAAGAAAGGAGATACCACCAATTCACTGAACTTTCACATGGGTAAAATTACTGACAACAACCATGTACACTAATAAGAATCAGGCATATCAATCAAACTCAAAGAAGTAAATAGGCTCTAAAGGGCAAGGTGAAGTGCACGCCCGACGGCTCCACCCGTTCACACCAGGTAATGCCTGTGTATTCCACAGCTTAAAACTAGAGTTTGGTTTTATCATTTATAACAAGAAAAGCTAACACACCTCTCCCTAGCTTAGGATTATAATAAAATTTTATCTGTTAACTATATAATTTTTGCTTGCATTCTCATCGCCTATACATAGGGTATTAAAAAAATATATTTAGAAAGGGCAAACTCAAGTGCCTGAATTATCAAAACCTATACTTTTGTTTGTTTGTTTGTTTGTTTTTGAGGGCAGTGTCACTGGCCCTCATATGTGGGACCAAACCGGGGCCGCTGGCTTCCCAAGCCAGCGCTTAACCACCACGCCACTCGGCCGGCCCAAAACTTTTAACTACAAACCAACAAGCACTTGTGAATCATAGAAAATGGACAAGTTCCAATTGTAACATAGATCTAAAAAATAGGTACAATAATTTCATCCTAATATTGTAATTCTTTTTATATTCAACATAAATTACCTTTACATATGGGTTGCTCTGAAGTAGAAATGCAGGAACTTGTAGTGTAAGGTATTCATTTTCCTTCCAGTTTAACATAAAAGCAACACACTCCTCAGCAATAACTTGGCGAAGAGGAATATCTAAAAAGAGAAAAATAGGGCCGGTCAAGTGGCGTGGCGGTTAAGCGCTGGCTTCGGAAGCCAGCGGCCCTGATTCGGGTCCCACTTATGAGGGGCAGTGACACTGCCCTGAAAAAAAAAAAAAAAAAAAAGAAATCTCCTTTTTAAAAAATAAATAAAAAGAGAAAAATAGTTGGAATTACCATCATAACATTAAAATGAGAACAAAACAAATTTTCTCAGATTTCAAACATATTAAAAACAACAGTTACAGATGAAAATTAGAAAAATGCTAACCTTTTATACTTTTCTCTACAAAGTTTAAAGTTTCCCCAAAATAGACTGCATGGTCCCTACTATTAATCAATAAAAGTATCCACCTAAGAACACCTTGGATGCCAAACACTCCACTTGTGGAACTTTATAATTCATGGGAGCAGAGAATAAACACACAAATGAAACAAGTACAAAATGCTATGGTATAAACTTTAAGTACATTTAGAGCACAGAAATAGCCAAAACCATATAATAAAACTACAAATCTGAGTTAACATATCATTTTTAATATTTTTTCTGAGTGAAATGTAATAAATATTCCTACTGGTCACTCGCTCTTTCAAAAAATACTTACTGTACCAGAAACAATTTTAAATGAAAAAGTAATGAAAATCAGAATTGTTTTGAACACATTATTTCCGTCGAATAAAATTATTAAATATACCTTCGTATTAAATATGCTGTGAATTTTTTTTTTTTTTGAGGGCAGTGTCACTGGCCCTCATAAGTGGGACCCGAACCGGGACCGCTGCCTTCCCAAGCCAGCGCTGAACTGCCGTGCCACTCGGCCGGCCCTGCTGTGAATTTTTATAGCTCAAAGTATGTCAGGTTTTAATGAACAGCCGCAAAAAGAAACCTTAATGAATGTTAAATACCAATGTTAAAACTTAAAATGGGAAGAACTACTAAACTTAAGTAGCTATATTTTTCAATCTTTTTCTAAAAACGCTGCCTATGGCTACTTAATTTGTTTATATTTCACCTTATTCCAAAAAAAATTTTTTTAATAAAAAAGATCTGAGATGACAAAAACCTGCCCAAGAACACAGCAAAATAAAATATAAATAAATACATTATCTGCATCATCTTAAAGAAGAAATGAAGGCAGAAGTGAAATTAGTATCCCAATGCATGCATGCCATTGAGTTCTATACAGTTTGCCAAAGGAAGGCCACACAGCAAACTGGCTCCAAGGTTTCATTTATTTACTGGGGACTTCTCATCAGTAATATGGCAAGGCTCTTATAGATGAATCAGGGCCTAGAGAGTAAAGTACTGATAGAGCTTGAGAAGCAGTGATTTGGATATTAAATTTCCCTGTAAGCACCTGCAATACAATTATTCCTTACCAAAAAGTACAAGTCATAGGCAGTAACAGGCAGCCAGAGTAGGCCTAACATTCTATTTTGCTGAACTCCAAGAAACATAACAAGGACATGTCTCTCAACAGAAAGCTATCTTTTCATACAAAGGTATTAAAACTTGGGGGATCTCTCCCAAAAGACATGGTTTTAGAATAATTAATCTGTAGCTATTATTTTTATTTTAACTAAAAAAGTTGGATCTATTGTCAGTTAAGATCACTTCTTATTCCTGATAGAAAAGCCAGGTCAACACTTTCTGTGTTCCATAAAGGGCATGTATCTAACTCATTCAAACTTGGCCCAATATCACCAGGAAAAAAGTTCTTTCCTTAAAAAAGGAGAAGATGGGGCCGGCCGAGTGTGTGGTGGTTAAGTGCTGGCTTGGGAGGCCAGCAGCCCCGGTTTGGGTCCCATATATGAGGGCCAGTAACACTGCCCTCAAAAAAAAAAAAGAAGATGGCAGAGGCAGCTTTTTATACTGCTCCCCTAATTCTGACTCATGGAGACACCATCCTATTAACAGCACTTCTCTCAGTGGTACTGGAGTGCAGAGTTGTAAGAGCATTAGAGCCAAGAGTCTATGCTGCACTTAGGGAACTTAGTCTGTAACTGAGGCTCGAAGTCAAGACAAGGAACTGTGCCAGTGGGGAAAACAATCGTTGCCTTGTTCCTCCTATCAATACATTACACCCATTCCTTCTCACTTTATACACTGTTTATAGCATAAGCTACGGGACAAGTGGCTGGACATCTCATAAGCTAGGAATTTATACAAATTATGGGCAGAACTATGAGTCTTAGATTAAAAAAAAGAAAAAGTGATATGAACTCTAAACTACTGACATGCCAAAAAGTAGTACAAATAGACTAAAATTATTTAAAGACATTTCCAGCCATTTCAGAGTAACAGCCTAGGCTTAAGTTGGATTCAAATCACAGCAGTCTCTTACTGCATGACTTTGGCCAAATTCCTTTTCCTCCCTGCACCTGTTTCTTGATTTACAAAATGGGGATAATTAAGTAGCTACTTCAGAGTTGCTGGGAAGACTAAATGAATTATGCACCTAAAGCTCTTAATCATTATCTGACATGTAGTTAGCACTCAATAAATGTTAGGGCTTTTCAATTCTTTTTGCTTTTTAGAAAAACCATGTATAAAAAAACAACCTTCTAGGGCCGGCCAAGTGGCTCAGTTGGTTAAGAGCTCTCTCAAGAGTGCGAGCTGAGCTCTGAGCAACGGCCGTTCGATGCCCGGCCCGAGCTGAGCTGCTGCCGAGCTGCCAACAGATGGCAGGATGGCTCAGTTAAAAAACAAAAACAAGGGGTGGGGCGAGTGGCACGGTGGTTAAGCGCTGGCTTGGCAAGCCAGCGGCCCCGGTTTGGTCCCACATATGAGGGCCAGTGACACTGCCCTCAAAAAACACACACACACACACACAAAAAACCTCCTACCTTTAAAAAGAACACATACACACAATAGCATGTGTCAATCAATAGTTGGTGCCAGCATATTATCAGATCAAGTCTTCTTATGATACTAAAGGGCACTGATGCATTAAAGCTCAAAGGTATTCTATCTACGGAGTGCTATAAAGTTGTAATTTCTACTAATAATCAGAATGTAATAACAAACTTCAAAAGACCCCAGAGGGCCAGCAGCCATTTCTGTTTTGGCACATTATTAGCACCTTTCTTTACACTTCAATTTTACTCTTTACAACATTAAATGTGTACAGTATGATTTAATTGCTCTAAATACTTTTATTAAAACATGTGAAATTAAGAAACTGCTTTAATTAAGCAAGATTTATATGTAACATAGATAATCTTTTCATAATAAGATATTTACATTTGAATTGGACACACAAAGCTCTGTTCCTAAAGTGACCACAAGTGAGTTCCTGACCCAGTGGCAATTATTTTGAGGGCTTTCTATGATAGTAATGAGGAAATAAATCTTCAACCTGTACCTTCAAGAACATTTTGATTCTTTTAACAGAGTATCTTCAAATTGCAATATAGTTTCTGTAGTGTAGTATCCCCTCAAAATTCATGTTCACCTGAAACCTCAGAATATGACCTGATTTAGAAATAGGGTCTTTGCAGATTATTTAGTTAAGATGAGGAAAAACTGAATTAGGGCAGACCCTAAATCCAATGACTAGTGCCTGGTAAGAAGAGGAAAAACACAAACATGCCACATAGAGGAGGAGGCAACGACTGAAGTGATATACCTACTGCTGGGAGCCATCTGAAGCTAGGAAAAGACAAGGAAGAATTCTTCCCTAGAACCTCCAGAAAGAGTATGGCTCTGCAGACACTGTGATTTCAGACATCTAGTCTCCAAAAATGTGCAAGAAGGAATTTCTCTTGTTTTAAATCACCCAGTTTGTGGTACTTTGTTATAGCAATCTTAGGAAATGAATAGTTTCCTACATTTTCTCCAATGTTCTCAAGTGAAGCCCATATCTGAATTCTGCTTTAGAAGAAAAATAACTTTTTACAAATGGTAAAAAGTAAATGTTCTTTTAGATTTCCCCCCACAAGTATTTCAGTACTAAATTTCTGAAATGTAGCTTTGTGCAACAGTCTTACCGGGAAGCCTCATTTCCAGATATCCCCGCACCCTACTAATAAGATCAGAAGGAGGTCTCTCTCCTGACTGCCCTGTCCCAGCTTCGTGTGTATGAATATCCAAAAGCAGCATCTCATTCAGCATGACCTGACGAAGTTTTGGTGAGAACTCTGTTACCAACTCCAAACAAGCAGCAAATAGCTGTTTAGCATGGGAAAAGTCCTATAAAAAGAAATAACAGAATAACCTGGATCACCTTTCCTCTGGAGTCAAAAAATACGTATCTTTATGAGTACAGGGCAAAGAGGAGGATTAATGGTTAACACTGGTTACCTCGGGGAATGAGACTAAATTATCTTATTCTTTATTACTCTGTATTGATTTATTCTAATAAATACGAATTCTTTTGTACTTTAAAAAAAATCCAATAATCAATATAAAATGCATGCCATATTACTAAACAAGTAAGATTTACATAAATTGTAAAATAACAAAAATTGAAGTTTTTACATAAATTATATGTAATTATACACATATATTATACAGGTGTAAACTTCTATGACAAGCACCCTTCTCCATCAACCTAGATATTCAGAATTAGACCTTACATCCTTCAACAAGGTTTCACATTCTAAAATCTTTGCACACAATGTTATTAATCTACATAACTGGCTAATAAATCAAGTCAGCTACCATCCAAACCCTTTTTTACATATCTCCTAATTTTTCCAAACAGTAATGCTCAATTCTCTCTCTCCCCACAGGCTTCCTTCACTCCTACAATCTGGCTTCTACCTACCATCACGATGAAGAAACAGCTCTCATTGAACAACTATTTTCTAATTTTCCAATCTACTGACTGAACACTTTTCAGTTACCTTACTGGACTTGGGGACTGCAACCCAGTGCTGTCCACTACCTCCCTTTTTCCTGACATTCTCTATTCCCTTGGCTATGATGACTCCACATGTATCTGGTCCTCATACTCATCACATCACTCTTTCTTGGACTCAACGGTGCATTCCCCTAGGCTCTGTATGTTCCCTGGGTAATCTCTGATGTCTCTCAAATCTGTATCTCCAGCCCAGACAACTCCCCGAGCTTCAGGCTCATGTTTCCAGTCGAAGGCCCAAATTAAACATTGTAAAAATGAACTCATAATCTGCCCTTCAAAAATGTTTTTCTCTGCACATGCACTTGGCACTCCCATCTGTTCTCCGATACCCAAAGCAGAAACCTGACCATCATCCTCAATTCTTTTCTCCCTCTGGCCTTCCACAGCAAATCAGTTAGCAATCAATTCTTGATTTTTACTTCCTAAAGATTTCTCTAATATGTTCTCTTCTATCATTTCTAGCCCTTGTGTCACTTACTACCTGTACGACCTTGGCCAATTTAATACCTTTGAGTCTCTGATGTCTCTGTAAAACTAGAGATAACACCTTTCTTGTTTTGTTTTGATTTTTTAAGAAAAATACATATGAAAATTGCACAATAGTCTGTGAGCCCAATAAATGTTATTTTAGGAGGGGAGGGCGAAAAGTTCCCAATAACATGACTATTATAAATTGTTCAAAAGCTTAAACAATTGTCTAGATCTTTATTGTGCAATATGGTAGCCACTAGCTACACGTGGCTATTGAGAACATGAATTGTGACCAGTCCAAACTGGGAGGTACTGTAAGTGTAAAATACTCACTGGATTTTGAGTGAAAACTTAGCACACAAAATATTTTTTTTTAAAAAGCAAAATATCTCAATTTTTATATTGTTTACATGTTTAAATGATAGTTTAGATACATTAGGTTAAAATATACTATTAAAATCTATTTCACCTTTTTCGTGCTTCTAAAAATGTGGCTACTAGAAAATTATAAATTACACATGTTGTTTGCATGGTATTTCCATTGGACAGTTTGGACTAGAACAGCAGTTCTCAAATGTTAGCATTCATCAGAATTACCTGTAGAACGTATTAAAACAGACTGCTGGGCCCATTCTAAGTTTCTGATTCAGTAGATCTAGGATAGGGCCCAACAGTTTGCATTTCTGAGTTCCCAAATACCAAGTATCACCAAAATTGCTAGCGTATGGGCCACACTTTGAGAACCACTGGTTTAGAGCTCTGTCTTCCGAAGTGTCTTTGCTCACTTCGCTCTTAAAAGTTTTACATAAGAATTCCTGCCCCTATATAAATTTTTAACTTGAGAAGTATAATTTTTCTTAGACAAAGATTAAGGAGATACTAAAGTGTAGTGTAAGCACTGAATTTTTGAATAATGAATTATACTTTGTTCCTATTTTAAAACATACATGCATTTAGGGATAAATCTAACGAAATGTGCACGATTTCTGTGCTGAAAATTATATAAAACACTGATAACATAAATCAAATACACAAAAAGATATACTACATTCATGGACTGAAAGACTCCATATTGTTATCAATTATCCCCAAATTGTTTTATATATTCATTGCAATCTGAATCAAACCCCTAGCAAGTTTTTGTAACAGGCATTCAAAAGCTGATTCTAAAATTCGTATGAAAGGGGGCCGGCCCAGTGGCTCAGTTGGTTAAGAGCTTGCTCAAGAGTGCGAGCTGAACTCTGAGCAACAGCAGTTTGATGCCCAGCCTGAGCTGAGCTGCCGTTGAGCTGCCAAAAGGTGGCAAGATGGCTCAGCTAAAAAAAAAAGAAAATTCGTATGAAAAAGCAAAGGACCTGGAATAGCCAAAATGATTTTAAAGTATGGCTAGATCCTCAATTAATGTCTTTCAATTAATGTCTTTCTGTTAAAAAGTTGATGAGAAAAAAAATCGATTCCTGGTCTGGGCCACTGTCTGTGTGGAGTTTCCACATTCTGCCTATGTCTGTCCGGATTTTCTCTAGCACTTGATTTCCTCCCAATAATAAAGACATATATGTTGGGTTAACTGGCAGGTGTTAATTGTCCCAGTCTAAGTGAGTACGTGGGTGTGTATGTGTGTGTGAGCCCTGCAAAGGAAGGGTGTCATGTCCAGGCGTGGTTCCTGCCTTACACCCCAAGCTGCCAAGATAGGCTCCAGCCATCTGTGATCGTAAACCGGAATAAACAGGCTAGAAAATCATTCTTACTTGTTTTTATTAATTTTTCCTAAATGTATACATCACTCACATTCATTTCAATGTTTAATATTAGAAGTGTTTCGGGTCTTTATTTAGAAATTCGGTGATGTTTTTGTGACCAAAAATATGCCGTAAGAACTTGTGCATATCAATTATCCTATGGTAAAATTGGTTTTGTTACAGGTTGTTTCATTTAATGTTGCGATTTCCGAACCTATTGATAACATTAAGTGAGGTTTTACTGTACAATAAAACTGGAGGACTTACAACACTTGGTTTCAAAACTTACTATGAAGCTAGAATATGGCTCCTTCTAGCTTCTTTTAAAGTAAGCTGGAAAAGGACAATTGTGAAGAGGGAATGAAATTATAATGGGGAAACAACATGTGAACTCTAACTAAGAGTATTTTCAGGCATATCAATTTTAGGAAAGAGTACAAAGAGAAGTTGAAAAGCTGGGAATTATTTCCCTTAAAACTGTGGTGTCTGGGCCATACGAGTGGTGCGGTGGTTAAGAGCTGGCCTGGGACTCCAGCAGCCCCGGTTCAGATCCCACATACGAGGGCCAGTGACACTGCCCTCTAAAAAAAAAACAAAAAACTGTGGTGTCCACATCTTGGACTTCTAGCTAGAAGATTGCTGGTCTAGAAAAACCAGCCACCTTAACAAAACTTACATGGGTTTCTGGGACTGGGTCTTACCTCCCATCTAGCCTCACAACCTGCCTCACCTCACATAACAAGTAACACTCTAACATTAGCATAATGCTTCCAGTCTACTCGTATACCATCCTATTTCTTTTCTTTGAGCTTTTCCTCATGGTATCATCCTGCTTACCTAGGTAATTTAGGTTTAGCTTACGATTTTCTCTTTCCAAATGTTATCTTCAACTTTCCTATAGAATTTACTGTACTATTAGTTGTGCAATTATACTATCTTATATCATTTAACATATCCCTTCTGTCTTAACTTCCCAAATAAATTGCAAACTCCTTATGTAAAATAAACTACAAAAGTAATTTTAAGGGATTTTGTTTTGTTTTCATAGCTTGGAACACCGAATGAATCCTAAAGAATACAAATAATGGTTTTTCATGTTACCTAGATGTTTAAAAAGGAATAGAGCAGTATCCATAGGTCCAAGACCAGTATGGTGTAGCTATGAGGGTAAGTAAAAAGAACAAAGCAAAAAAACCTTTTCAAATCTCGTTTTAGGCCTATGACTATAATTTTAAGATCAGGAAAATATAACAGATTCTGATTCCTGGCTTTCGTGGTAAAATTAGTAAAGCAAATTCTTAACCAGTAGTTGAGGTATTTTTACTCACCTTAACAGTACTGCAGTGTAAACCTTTGGCCATGAGAATATAAACTAAATCTCTTGTTAAATTGTCTTTAATTCCCAGGATAACACCACTATAGACAGTAGGTACTTCCCACTAGAAGAAATTAAAAAATATACATATACACACATAAAGAAAGCCAAATCTACATAAGAATGGTTCAATAATCTTCAATCACATTAAAAAAAATCATTCAAAGGTCATTTTTTTTAAAGAGAAAACTGACAGCCATAATGAAATGTTACTCAAAATGAACGTATTCATTATAATGAACTAGTAACAAATAAATGGATTGGTACTTTCTGAAGGATAGTCTATAAAAAAAATAAAAAAAACAATACCCTAAGAGTACATGTATTAAGTTAGATGATGCTCAAAATAAGTACTATGAAGTGGGTACTGTTATCCCCCTTCTACAGATGAGAAAACAGGCATGCAGATGTTAAAAAACTTGCCCAAGATTATACAGCTAGTAAGTATGCAGCTGGTATTTAAACAGGGGCAGTTAATATCAGAACTCCCTCTAACTACACTATCCTTCCTTATCTATAAAAATGAACACTAATAACAAAGCCAATTCTAATAAAGTCCAACTAATGTTCAGAGCAACTTTTCATTTCACTGCACCGCATGTTCAAATCCCATGAAATGTACATTAATTGCTGACTGCTTTTTTACTACATTTTCAGCAGCAGAAGAGTATGCAGTTAGTTAGGAATGCCATATTACTTTCATTTCTCCTGTATCTGTGGGCTATTTCCCTTGTATTTCTAGCTATATTCCAGCTGAAATCGTGTTTTAGAAGCTATTTTCATTTGCACTTTCCATGCAGAAAAGCATTTAAATAGATAACCTCAGACACAGGTAAATACATTAGCTGGGTATTTTTAAATGTGTATCTAAAGCCAAAAATGTCCTAAATAAAGAAGTTTTAATGAATTGGTTCCAAGTTGTAGTCTTTAGACCTCAAGAAGTTATTAAAAAACAAAAACAAAAATACTCTATAAGCATATAACAAGTAAAAGCTACACAATGCGTAAGTAATATACCTTATAAATATTTTATAGCTATACTTAAAGTATATGGAGATGCTATAATACATAGAATATAAACTTATTTTTAGAAGTCACTGAATTAATGGTGTCTTTTTTGACATTTTTTTATTTGTCTCAATGGATGTTCAAAGTACAATCACTGTCATATGAAGGTCCTAAAATTGTTGACAAATGAAGAAATAAAGGGGGTCTTTATACTCAAAAAGGTCAGGTAACAACTCATCTATTAAATTACATCAAAAAACCAAGAATAATTTTCTTATCTGTTCCTGACAGAGGGTTTCTTACCTTATTAGACACCGTCCAAAATTGGCGCTCTGACGTCATACCATGTAATTCAATTAAAATCTGTCGAATCCTCCAGGGATCCACTGACAATATCAGCTGATGCTCCAACTGGCCAATGTTGACACTTGCCGAAGCTAAGAAAGGAAGAAATTTGTATTTCAATTTTGATTTAATTCAAAGGTATACATAATCCTATAAGTATGAGAATAATTTGAGAGAAATTGTGTAAGTTAAAACAGCCCTCATCGTGAGAACTGATTCATCAACATGTGTAATCTACATATTAACTTTAGCCTGAGAAAACCTAATGTATTATGTCTGCATTTAATAAAAGCATTTAATAGATAACAATGATGAAAATATAAATAAAGGTAAAAATCAGTAACTGGTTTATGGAAAGAACTATGTGGCCTATATGGAAAAAATAACATATATAGTCTACTTATGATCATAATGTGTTAACAAAAGCATGTATAAATAAAATCTTAATATTGAGTAACAAATATTAAGAATATTTTGTTTTTTGAAAGAAAAAGGAGGAAGCACTGCCTTCCCAAAAAAATGATCATTAAAGTCCCTAATTACAAATCAGCTTTCAGATAAGTCTTCAATAATTCATTTTCAGCATTTTATGTGTTAATGTTATTCTTTTCCTTTACAACTGGACAGTCAGTTTAAATCTAGTTAGGGTCAAAGCAACCAAAATTTTGCTTTATGGTTAAACCAACGGCATTCTCTATAGCACCTATATTGTTTTGAAGCTTATAGCTTATGTTTTTTAACTAACAGCACTATATTTTCTACCTATATTTATAAAAGCAAAAATGGAAGAAAATCATCAAATAAATTAAGGCAAAAATGGCAATATTGCCAAAGATAAATATTTAGCCAATAAATAGTATCAGTGATGTAGATGGAAATGCATAAAAGTCTGTGGGTTTTTTGGTTTTTTTTGGGAGTTAGCACGCTTTACCAGCCCCCTTCCTCCTCTGTTACCTCCCACAAACATATTAGCAGCAGAGTTACCTTAGTCTAGGTCCCTAGCTAAAATCTTGTATGTATCTAGGTCTAATTCTCCGTTTACCATACACTCAGCAGAATCCCAGGAATTAATTTCATAGACAGATATATATGACTATGGAAGACAGGTAAATTTCTATTAATTACCGACATAAGTATAAATTAAAACAATTAAGAAGGCATCCTCAAATATAGTGAGGGGTAAATAGTAATAGAGGGGCAAAATATGCCGACATTTAGCTAGCAGACTAGAGAGCTAACCTGGGATATCATAAAATGAAGTTACAGGTTTAATGCACAGATTTATTCTAGGGGATCTCTTCCTCATCTGATCAACAAGTAGCTTTCGTTCTTCATCTTTCAACAATGTAATGAAAAGCTCATGTGAAGAAATCATGAAAACATACTGCAGATCTTCCAACCCCAGACACATATTCCTAGATCAGTAAGAAATATTATAAAACAAAAAAAGTATATAATTTAGTTTGGGAAAAACAATATTAACCAATTTTTATTAATAAACCGTGAAATAAATCAGCCATTTCATAAACTACATTAACAAAATTTTGAGATAAGATTTTAAATTTTTCTTTGGCCCTTATTTAAAATTGTGATGTCAGGCAGGCCGAGTGGCTCGTTGATTAAGAGTTGGCTTGGGAGCGCGAGCTCTGAGCAGCAGGGCCGCCGGTTCGGATCCCACATAGGCCAGTGATGCTGCGCCCTTTACAGCTAAGAGGTGAACAACAGCTCGACCTGGAGCTGGGCTGCCATGAGTCGCTGGCAATGGTGTAGGCTGCAGAGGGCTGCCGTAAGCTACCGTGAGTGGCCAGCAACCAGCATGAGCTGCCAGCCAATGGCCAGCGACTGTTCTGCCTCAGCTGGGAAGAGTGCAATGATCACAATACTAACACGGGCCAGTGAACTGATGTCCTCCACAACTAGACTGAAGAACAAAAAGACAGCAACTTGTCTCTTCTCGTTCCCCGATTCCTCAACGCTGTTCCCTCCCCTAAATTCCCATTAAAAATCTTTAAAAAAAAAAAAAATTGTGATGTCAATTACACAATGTAAGAAAACAGTAACTGATATAATCATAATTTTGTGAGGCTGCACAAATTTCAACCTTAATAGTTATCAAATACCAGTTACTGTCTGTTTATAAGACATGCAGTTCAAACACAAAGAGTAATAAAAGATATTTCCTCACAGTACTAAGTTCAAAGGGGAAAAAGGCACTTACTTTAGAAAAGCAGCCATGTTTCCTTTCAAAGAACCAGAAGCTTTTTCTAAATTTATAGACCTTGAACATACCTAAAAATATGAATTTTTTTTTGAATATGGGCACTTTAAAAATGTACACAGCAGTTCAAAAACTTTAAACTTAACAACTGAATTTTCCATTTCAACCATTTGATTAAGTAATTTAAAAGATGAGAATAAAAACAAAAATCAGTTATGGGAGAAGTGGAATCCTCATTTCAGTAACTGCAGGTATTTATATGTAATAAACAATAATCTATTTAGCATGGTACAGATTTCTCCTGGAATTTATAAAGAATGTTACCAATTATATGTAGACATTAATTCTTACAGTTCATCTCTACATGTAATTTTTCTTTTATTTTTATGCCTTTTAAGTTTTTAGGAACTGTCTCATCCATGGCCATGGAAGACTGAGCTAGTATTATTAAGCAGCACAATCATAATAATTTCTAATGTATTTTATATTAGTTTCAGGTGTACAAAACAATGATTAGACATTTACACCCCTCACAAGGTGATAACCCCACCCCTAAGTCTACTACCCCTCTGACATTGTATATAGCTGTTAAAATACCACTGACGTCAATTTACTTAAGAGGTAAGCATGACCCTGACCAAAATCAAAGGCAGGACAAGGAAAAAAAAAAAAGACAGGTGTATCAATCTCATACATGAATGTAAAAAAGTCTTAAAATATTAGCAAACTAAATCCAGCAATATATATTTTAAAACGATCATGGCATACACCTAAAACCAATACAATATTATGTGTCAATTACGTCAATTAAGACAAAAAGATCATGACCTAGTTGGATTTATCCCAGACAAGCAAAGGTAGTTTAACACTTATTATACTTCACCCACATTACTAAATTATTAGAGAAAAATTAAATTACAAGGGAAAGCAGTTAATAAAATCTAAAAATCATTCATGATTTAAAAAAAAGAAAAAGAGGCCTTAGTGAAACTATGGTTAGACTTCCTTAATCAGAAAAGGAATGACTACAAGAAAAAATACAATAAACATTCTAAATGGTGAAACAGTACAAGCTTTTCCTCTGAAATTGAGAATGAAACCAGGAAGCACACCAAAGCCCCTTATATGGAACACTGTACTGGAGGGTATCAGCAGCACAATAAGATCAAATAAAAAGAAATAAAAATGAAAAGGTTAGAAAAGGAAAAAAACAAAATGTATCATCTACAGATGAAAAGTGTTTATTTAGAAAAGTAGATGAATTTACATATAAATTAAAAGAATTTTAAGAGTTCAGCATAGTTGGAAACAAAATCATTATACAAACTTTAACTGTACTTCTATACCAATGCGTAAACGATTTTCAAATGCATTTTTTATAATATTTAAAAAACAAAAAAGACTTCTATGGAAAAAATTATAAAGCTCTGAAAGACATTAAAGAATGCCTAAATAAATCAAGAGTCATACCACTTCATGGATTAGAATACTCAATATTGTAAAAATACTAATCTTCTCAAATTGGTGTTTAAATGTAATATAGCTCCAAACAAAAATCCATGAGGCTCATTTGTCGAACTGGACAATCTGAGTCTACTGTTTACAAAAGAATGCAAAGGACAAACATACCAATACAACATTGAAAAATAATGTTTGTGCTTTAGGTATCAAGACATAGGGATACTGATGTATTGACAAATAGAAAAGTGGTATAGAATAGAGCCCGGAAACAGGCCCACACACATATGGACACCTGCATTCAATAGAAGTAGAACTGGACACTGGTAGAAAAAAAAAAAGGGTGTTCAGTAAATGGTACTGGAACAAATAGACAGTCATACGAGGGGAAAAAACTGACATCAGACGCCCTACTTCATATGACACACAAAAATCAATTTAGATGGATTAAAGACCTAAATGTGAAAGGAAGGCTAAATTATAAAGCTTTTAGAAGATAAAATATAAGACCATCTTCATGACCACAGGATAGGAAAAGTTTTCTTAAACAAGACACAGAAATCATGATTCTTTTCCTTTATGGAAAAGATTAATAAATTTTATTATATTAAAATTAACAGCTTTTCAAACAATAAAAAGAAAGTTAAGAGAACTCAAGCTCAGAGAAGATACCTGCAATCTATAAAGCACTCCTACCAAAAAAATTTCTGCAAAAAAATAAACAATCCAATAAAAAAATGAGGTATACCACTTGGAATACATACCTCAAAAGACAAAATCTATATGAGCAAAAAAATAAAAGTTGGTAAATTCCTTAGTAATAAGGGAAATAGAAACTTAAAACTCAATGAGACCATAGAAATTATTATACCTGAGAAGCAAATCTGACAATACCAAGTGTTGGTAAGGATGCTGACCAATGAGAATCATGCATGCTGGTGGCAAAAACCCTTTGATGTTTTAAAACAATATTGCTGATATTCTTTCTCAAGGTATACAAATAGACAACACATGTATGCACCAGGATATATATAGAATTATGTTCCAAGCAGCACAACAGCCAAAGACGATAAACACGACAAACGTCCATCATCTTAAGAATGGATAAATTGTGGCACAGTCATATAATGTTACAACACCTTACAGCAATGAGGGGAAAAAAATCTGTATCTGCACATAACTTGAAAAAATACCACAAATATGTAGTGAGAGAAAGCAAAGAATACATTTTGTATGATTTCATTTATATAAAATTCAAAACAGGCAAATTAAAGAATATTCTTTAAGGGTGCATGCAAAGCAGATACAACTGTCAAGAACAAGGAAATGATTATCACAATAGGCAGGACAGTGGTATCCTCAAGGGGAGGCAGATAGGGTTTGGTAAAAAGCATAAGAAGGACTTTTAGAGTGTTGGCAATGTTGCATTTTGGAACTAAGTGGTATTAATTATGCTTTATGTACTTCTTAATGTCTATTATATTAAAACTGTTAAAGAGGTAGAAAGATCCAGTAGAAACACAGATTCTAGAACTCACATGACAGGCTAGAGGTATGATTTGAGAGTTTTTAATAAACAGGGAAATGAACAGGTGACTGATGTTTTAGATGAGAATAAAAAATGATATGAGTGAGCCAAGGACAGAACTTTTGTAAAAAAAAACTAAAGGGAGAGCAAAACAGAAGTTAATGAAGAATTAAGAAAAATCTAGTAATGGAGAACTAGGAAAGAGACAAGGTAGGAGAGTATTGTCTGTCAATAATATCAACTATTTGCCAGAGGCAGGTCAGATGAAGACAGGAAAGAGGGCACTGGATTTGGCAATTAAGAGGTCATTTGTAAGCTTAAAGCAAAATTATAAGTCAAAAGGGAAAAAAATGTCTTACCTCAAGAAGAAAGTCTATTTTCTCTTTATTAGGTATAAGAAACAGCTGGTTAAATTGAACACTAATTGCTCTACTTTCCAGTATATCACGGACTGTGTTACAGACACAGACTTTAAAACAGATTTCATCTAGGGCTTCATTTCTGTAGAATACAAAAGTAAAACCACTAATATTTTTCAAATACAAAAGAAGGTACATACAACAAAACTAAATTACAAGAATGAGCCATTTATTCTTGAGAGGTTAAGATTTTAGGACACTCAGGCACACTAGCAAATACCCAAATCAAGGTGAAAGGCAGAACAGAAAGGTTTTCAATTTATCAAGGGGTAATTTAGTTACAGATTAGGTAAAAGAATCAAATTCTGATATGTATTTTTCCCCAAGGCTTTTAAAATATGAAGTGTGATCAAACAATACAGTGAATATTTAAATTATTACAGTAAAGACACATTGCCATTAAACCCCCTTGCTTCAAACACACCTATCCCATCATTCTTGCGACTTTCTGAAGCAGTTCTGGAAGTCCTCTTTCATGTCTTTAGTTGCACTGTCATGGCTGCCTCGATATCCTGAATCATTTTGATCTTAAAGAAGAGCCAGAAGTCGCATGGTGCCAGATCCAGTGAATAAGGTGGATAAAGACACACTGTAATGTTTTTATTTGAAAGAAATTGCCATATACCAGAAGCAATGTGTAACACAGGGCGTTGTCAAGATGGAGGATAATTTGACATACTTTAAAACACACCTTCTCTCAACCATAGCTCACACCTGACTGACTGCGCCACACAAGTTAAATCTTGTCACACACCAGTTACTGAGGTTCGACGCGCTGCTTCCCAAACTGAAGATCCCTGCCTTTCTGTTGGATGCCATTCGGCAGCAGCATTCACCGTATTTTGAGATCATGACGGAAAGGCTCCATGTCACACATCGCTTCTGGTACGGCAATTTCTGTCAAATAAAAACACCACGGTGTGTCCTAATCCACCTTATTCACTGGATCTGGCACAGTGCGATTTCTGGCTCTTCCCCAAAGTCAAAATGACCATGAAAGGTAAAGGTTTTGAATCAATTCAGGACATCGAGGCAGCCATGATAGTGCAACTAAAGACACTCACAAAACAGGACGTCCAGAACTGCTTCAGAAAGTGGCAAAAACAATGGGATAAGTGTGTTCGAAGCAAGGAGGAGCATTTTGCGGGGGATTAATGGCAACGTGTCTTTTACTGTAATAAAAATTTTTTTAATTTAAACATTCACAGTATATTTTTATCAAACCTCGTAGATTAGATGAACATTGAAGTGGCTCCTCGATGTCAATTGCCATATACTAACAAAAATGTAAGTGCTGTCCCAGACTTATAGGTAATATGGAGGTATATTTTTGATAAACCTAAAATGCGCACTTGCTCTTTTATTCAAAAATCAAGAAGTAATTCTTCAATTTACTTACCCCTGTTGAGCTTTCTGAAAGAGTTCTCTTAGTGCTGACTGTCGGAACTGAACAGGTAAACTGAAGTTTAAGTTATCTTCAATGAAAATCTTTATTAACTCCTAGAAAAGACGTAATATTGAATCCATTTCAAAAATCATGGCAAAGTTCCTTCATTTTTTATATTTTTATTTTTTAAAGTTCCTTTACTTTAAAAAACCCATTCTCCCAAAAAGAATTGAAATAAATTTTAAAATGCATTTTTAAGTCTTTCTGTAATAAAAGAAATATATACATTGAAAAACATCATAAAAATATCTTACTAGGAAAATCTCTAAAACTTTAAAATTAGATTAAGAATAAAAAATAGCCCTCTCCCCTTTTTTTTCCTCTCCCCTTTTTAAATTAAAAATCATGGACCAAAAATAAGAGGTGAGTGAAGAAATACGTCAGTAAGAAGCAATGCAGCTATATATAGATGATGTATTACAGAACCATATACTTGAAACCTATGTAACTTTACTAACCATTGTCACCCCAATAAACTTTAATTAAAATTAAGAAAAAGCAGCACAGCTATGTTATTAGAAGTTTTAAAAATTATTCTCTTTCAGGCCGGCTGAGTGGCTCTGTGGTTAAGCACTGGCTTGGGAAGCCAGTGGCCCTGGTTCAGGTCCCACATGTGAGGGCCAGTGACACTACCTTCAAAAAAAAAATTCTTCTCTTTCACTTCAAACAGGGGTTCATACAACAAATTTTATTTTTTTTTATTAAGATTTTATTGGGGAAATGGGGGAGAGGAACAGCACTGGGGAGTCAGACAAGTTGCTGTCATTCTGTTCTTCAATCTAGTTGTGGAGGACAGCGCTTCACTGACCCATGTTGGTATTATCATTGTTTTCTTTCCAGGTGAGGCAGACCGGTCGCCAGCTACTGGACGGCAGCTCACGCCAGCTGCCAGCCACTCACGGTGGCTCACGGCAGCCCACTGCAGCTCCACTGCAGTCTACACTGTTGCCGGCGACACGGCAGCCCAGCTCCAGGTCGAGCTGTTGTTCACAATCTTAGCTGTAGAGAGCGCAGCATCACTGGCCCTCATATGAGATCTGAACCAGGGCCCTGCTGCTCAGAACTGGCATCTCAAGCCAACTCTTAACCAATGTGCCACTCGGCTGGTCCACAACGAACTTTTTAAAATATTAAAACAATTTAAAATAACTCAAGTGGAAAAAACATGCTCAAAATACTATTCTAATACATTTAAATGGCTTAAATATATTATTTAGTGAATTACAGAAAATATCCACATTATAATATACACACTTTCTCAGCTTTATCAAGCAACGGAAGAGAAAAAAAGGAAGGGTGACTGTGTAAAGAGATGGGAATGAGGTTTTCTGGAAACTTTAAAGCTAATCAGTTGCTACCACAAATTACTGAGAAAAGTGGTTTCAAAACTATAGAGCAACCACTGTTTCACTTCAGTAGCCAAAACTGAGCATGGGAGTACTACACAGGGCAAAACAGCCCTTCCCAAATGTGAGAAGATACATTTGTTACCACTGTTCAACAACTGCTTTACCAGCACAAAACAAAAACTAGGTAGTTCCTATGAATAGAATCCTCTTCAAATACTAAAAGACTACATATGATTTCTAAGATACTTCTGCATACATAGCTAACGTGATAAATTTAAGAGTTGCAATAAAATCGCTACTTTCCTCTTCCTAGCTATCCATTACACTACTTTCTGATTTACACATTTTGGCACTTTATTATACTCACTGTAACATGTGCTTATTTATGAGTAGTAATATTTCTAAGGTGTTGTTTGCACAGACCTAACTACTCCAGGGAGCTTCTTAAAGATTCTATATCTTACCATAATTGACCCCTACCGCCCATATGCCTCCCTAGGGATATGCAACTGCAAGATCTCTAGTCTTTAATGAATTCATCTGTATCTGTAATCCATCTTCAAGAAAGTTTAATTTTCTTCCTTAGGGCAAAGCAGAACTTGAAAAAGGGCCAGACGGAGTGAGAAATACTAGCCCCTCTCTTCTATTTCTATGAAAAAAAATTAACTCTACTTGAGAATAGTGAACTAAAAAGCTGGGCTAAAGCCCCTTTGGAGACATAAAACTAAAGGTATGCTGCAGCTTTGTCATTTCATGACTCCTATTTTGAGTTAAACTAAAATAAAGATTTTAAAAGTACAAATTCTAATTCCCAGTTATTTTCATTAAAAAACTAAAGATACACACACACAGAGAGCAATAAAAATCTTAACAGACTGCTTTTAAGCCCTTTTCATGAGTAAAACTAAAATGAGGACCAGGCTCGTCGACAAAGTGGCCTCTAACATACCATCCAAACTACCGAAACCACTTTGCTCACTTTCTCCAGTCATATATTTGCTGTGGCTAATAAGGCTGGGCTACAAGACTAGTCTTTCAAATCAGACACAAAACTTTAGGCTCCATGAAACTAAAAGTTCTCTATCTATAATTTAAAATGTTAAAAGTTCTGCTTACAGAGTTTCTCACAGAACTTACTTAAAATGGGTAAACTCTGTAACTTCAAAAAAGG
The DNA here is from genome assembly GCA_033961575.1 of Aselliscus stoliczkanus. Classification (NCBI taxonomy): domain Eukaryota; kingdom Metazoa; phylum Chordata; class Mammalia; order Chiroptera; family Hipposideridae; genus Aselliscus; species Aselliscus stoliczkanus. Next base: position 37,188,946 of record CM066731.1, read on the forward strand.
ATATAATAAGGAATCAACATCTGTATAGTGCTTTGCCTTAAGAGTTTATAAACTATAATTCTCACTTGATTCTCAAAAGAAGCTATGAAATGAGGTAATTATTACCACTATTTTATAGGCCATTCTGACAGTTTGGCTTGCCCTAAATCACACAACTGGTAAATCACACCAACTCAGTTCTGTCTGGCTTCCAAAACTTTTCAACTACACTCCTGCATCCCCCTCGTAAGTCTTACCTGATAGTTGCCAGATCTCAAACAACTATAGACTTGACTATATGGAGTCAACCCTTGAGATGTACTATCAGAAGAAGGTACAAGAACATCACACGCTTGACAATATCCAGCTAACCGCTTCTCATCTATGGTACAATGAAGAGATAATGAACCTATCTGTAAAGTAAGAAGTATATATCATTATCCATCAGTGTAACAGAAACAATAGTCTAGCATCCACTTAGTGCATTTGAACAGTATGAGAAAATGCTAAAGAAAAATTCAAGGCTGGCGGACACAAAAAATATAAAGGTTAAGCGTTTAGAGCAGGGGTCAGCAAACTATTGCTTGCAGGCCAAATCCAGCCTGTGGCCTATTTTTGTACAGCCCTTGAGCTAACAATGATTCTTAGAGTCATAAAAGGAAAAAAAAACAACAAATGAGAATATGCCAAAAATTGTATAAGGTCTACAAAGCCTGAAGTATCTACTATCTGGCCCTTTCCAAAAAAGTTTACTAACTTTAGAGTTTTCAGGTCAACATACAAAAGGTAGATATTATTGTAACTCTTAAGTATTTATGAAAATTAAGACATTGATTAACAAAGAGTGAACACTGTTATAAACAAGCTTAAAATGTTTAAAAATACATAAACTTGGCAGAGATTTATGGAGGGGAATAACAAGGGGGGAACAACAACAAAAAACCTCAATCTTCACTCAATTGGAAATAGGAATGCTTCTACCAAACAGAAAAATTGTTTAAGACACATTTTTTAAAAATTAAAGTTTTAAAGGGTCGGCCGAGTGGCACGGTGGTTAAGCGCTGGCCTGGGAAGCCAGCAACCCCGGTTCGATCCCACATATGAGGGCCAGTGATACTGCCCTCAAAAAAAAAAAAATTAAAGTTTTAAATCACTACGCCTGAAATGCCATAAAATTAGAAATCTGATGAGTTACCCAGGCAAAGTAAAATGGGATTCCCAATGGGTCGACAGTAGATTTAAAGTAAGACTCTAGTGCATTTAATGAATTTCCTGGTGAGGAAAGGAGACTGAAAAGGCAATTTTTCTAGGCACCAGGCATACAAAAATCTTCAATTTCACTTTAAATTTCAGTTGTCTGAACCATATAAAGAAAAATGCAAGTGATAAACACATGAAAAAGTTACCCTTACTAGGAGTTAAGAAAATGCAAACTTTTTAAAGATACTACATTTCACCCATCAAATTGGCAATTAAAAAAAAAACAAAAAACTTACTGCTGATTAGAGTACCCTGAGAGAAAGGTACCTAGAAATCAATTTGGTTTTATATATTATAGCATTTAAAAAATGAATAACCACTGGACATGGTAACTCTACTTGCATGAGTTTAACTTGAAAGTATCTAAAATCCAAACAAAAATTTATGCTTGGGGATATAAATATTGCAGTTTTGTAATAAATAAAAACAGCAAACAACCTAAATGCCCAAACATTAGGAAAATGAAGCAAATCACAGAACAGAATACATTTTAAATGTCTATTCAAAAATTTAAGACCCAAAGTAATATATATAGAATGAGTTTAACTGTATAAAAACATAAAAATAAAAACTGGAAGAAAATAAACTCTAATGGCAAAGAGAGTTATTTCCAGACAGCAATAATACAGATTTTTAAAAATGTTTTCAGTATTTTTTTGAACTTTGAAAATTTACTACTATAATAAAACTTACTGTTTATCAGAAAAATGAAAGCCAAAAATGTACAGATGTTGTAAAGGACTGAATATTATATGCCTGCTATCACCATATTTACCTCTGCAATTAGCTCTTTGGTTCTAAAAAATTTTTCTCTGGCATTTTCATAGACAGCTGAATTTGTAGAGCCTTGCTGGAAGTATGCTGCACCCAAATCATAACACACCTAAAATGGTAATGAACACCAATTTGCTTAGTAATTTTTCACACACTTGAAGAGTTGACAAAACCAAAAATTACCTTTATCTCAGCAAAACACAGGTATATATATAGAAAAAAAAACATTTTAATGAGCAGTGAAACAATCAATGATCTTAGTCACAAGCAACTATGACTGATAAAAGCAGAAAATAGATTTACTAATAAGACTTCAGATGGCCTACAAAATTATTAAGGCCAAAGAATTAGGCTTAGAAAACAAAAGGGGCAAGGGAGGCAAGCAGTCAGGACAAGAGCCACAACTGGTCTAATAAGATACCACTGCAGCCAGCCACCCCAACACTAGACTTCACAGCTTCTATCACCTGCAGCCATTAGCACTAGACACTGAAAGCAGCAGCTACATACACTCTTACTCTGCTGCCCCTGAAAATTAGATTTTACTGTCACTGTTGCTGCTACTCACCATCACAATGGATTCTCTATCACCTCCACTTCACTGACTTACTAATTCCTGATGCATGGTCTAAATGTGTCTGTCACACCTATGTGACATGCTTGCCCTCAAGCGGATAATGCTAGAGAAAGAGAGTATTTGGAGTTTTCAGTTGTTATAGGAAGCAAGCTCTGCCTCCCACCATATCTCAGAAGGTAGAGTTCTTCAAACATAGAAGAAGGGAACAGATTCTGGGGAATCTCTCCAAGGGGCAGAACACCAAATGTCTACTATAACAAGACTGGCCAGAGTAAAACATTAATAAATTTGAATTAATGACTATAAAATGATAGTACATTTCTAGGTTTCTTTTTTTAACAGAACCTATATATTTTCCCAAGGACTTTCTTAAATTGATGCCTAGATTCACCAAGCGCAGATCTCAAAGACTAAGACTGTTCAACTTGGCCATTTAATGGACACGAATACTAAGGCCCAGAAAGTGACACATCCGCTTAAAAGTATATAACCCAGTACTAACACAACCCAGGCTTGAACCCAGATCCCTAGGCTCCTAATATCCTGTCTCAAGTTTATTCTACACATAGCTGACAGATCAGTCTTCTTGATCTGACTTTCTTAAAAGTCTTCAAATTAGTCCTCCAAGTAGGAGAAAGTTCAAACCCCTTTGCCTGATCTTCAAGGATCTCAGAATCTAGATTAATTTCTCTCTTCAAAGCTCTCTATTCTCCTTTGCTTCAACCATACCAGTCTCCTCAATTCCCCATTCATATCGGATCCTAAAAATAAACTTCATTCCACACCCCTTATTTCCATTTACACCAAACCAACCTTAGCCAACCTTATTCCTCCTCCAAACTACTAGGCCGTATAGTCTCTGGTACTCATTATGGAACTACTCTTTACTGACATGCATTATAGTTATTGTTCCGTCCTGTTCAACAAATCAGAATTAATGCTTCTCAAGCCTCTAGAATGCTGCTTTGCACTATTTAGTCTGCACCAAATGTTTGGCTGATTTTCATTCTAGAAAGTTTCCTCCTCTCTGGGGTAAAGGGGTGTGCTAAAGAAGAAAAAACAGTGTGTGTGTGTGTATCTCACTCTCTCTCTCTGAGAGATTGATTTACAGACACATGCACACACACACATATATATGCATGTTATATAGTTATACATAATTCCCCTTTCCAGACAAAGATACAGAATGAGATTTCAAAACGATATTTTCAAGTATGACTATATTAGCTGTCTAGCCACTAAAATGAGTTTAAATTCTGCAGTTAGGAGGTGATCGATAGGTTAAAATAAAACACCTAATAATGAACCTTTCCTCAAGAACAGTAATATTTTTGGTTTTATTGGGGGAAAAAATTTAAAGATTTTTCTTTTAAGTCAGATAAATTTTAGTAATGTAAAGAATGCACTTTAAATATTAACATGCCAGGAAATGAGTCTTCCTACTAATTTGCCATTCAAAAAACAGGAATTATGACACAGCTATGTAATTAAAAGAATATTTTATAGTTTACTTTATAGTAAAACATCTAGATGTTGTATAAAAGTTGTTTTTCAGGTTATATAACTCACTATATTGTAAAAATCAGATGTGTTACCAGTAACTTTTAAACAGATTCTCAGCTATAAGGTACTACAGCACCAGAAAACCTCCTATATGCAAGTTTCATGAACGATTTAGGTTACTAACTGTGTATGCTCATTACTCCTACTCCTATGTAACCTCCTTCTCATCAGGTCTTGAAAAAATGATTACCTTCAATTCTAGAACCAGCTAATGTGAAAAGGCACCTCCTAACACTTTGTCATAGCTACTTCTGCCCCTTTCGGGAATGGGAAATAGTGATTCAAGAAGTCACGCTAACTCACAAGAAAAAAGCATATAGATAATAAAAGACACTATCCTTGTGCCCTGCTTTAGGTAATCATGGTTTTTAAATTTCTATTATACTCAAGATTCTGCGCTAAAAACTGAGGAAGATGCAAAATATATTTTTTAAAAAAAGAGACACCTCAAAGTGTTTACAGGCCCGGCCAAGTGGCGTGGTGGTTAAGCGCTGGCCTGGAAAGCCAGCGGCCCCGGTTCGGTCCCACATGAGGGCCAGTGACACTGCCCTCAAAAAAAAAAAAAAAGTGTTTACAATCCATCAGGGAAAAAGAAAACACAAATAAAGATCTAACAACAAACATCAACTGCAAGCTGTCAAAGTAGGGCCCACATTTACCAAAAGTAGATAACCTTAAGATCCTTGAAACACGAGATATTATCCCTAGGGGCCTACATTTTTCAAAGTCTAGTACAATTAGTTATTTTGGGGAGGAGGGGGATTCTGATTAGATTTCTACTAGTATAAATGAACTGTAAATCAGTTATGTATTCACTACATTCGTAAACTCTGCCTCCTGAACAGAACTGGGAAACTATTTCAGAGTCAAAAATGCAAATGAAATTTCCCTTGCATGCCTTTTAGGAAAATTTCAAGTGAAGTACTACAAAATTTATAAATTAAATGCAATGCAAACAGTATTTTTTTTTTTTTTTTGCTATTACTTTGGAAATTTATTGATGACTGAGTATCTGACTAAGGTCACTGACAAATTCTTCCACGCTACCCCAAACTCAGTGGTGAACCTCTCGTAGGTACCTGGATGTCTGCATAGTGGCCCCTACCCTTCCCAGAACCATTCTGAAGAGCTCATCAGTAAAGCAGAGTGGAGAAGTGGGCCTATTTTCAAGGAATTTAGAGCACATCTGGTCAACACCTCCTGCCTTTGGACAGGCCATCCCTGGCCTTTTCAGGGTGTGTCAAAGGCTGGCTCAGTGTAGGGGAGGGATGAGAGCTGAAGGCTTGTGTCTGTAGCACCAGGAGCAATAGCATTCACACTGGATCTGCCTTGGTGCTTGTGCTGCCAGGCCTAGTCTTCTAATATGCACTCTTGCAGCACTAACCATTCAAAGGGGCTCCTGTTTCTCTCTCCATGAAGGACATGGAAGAATGAAACAAGACCTAACATGGACATTGTGATCCCCTCGGTGCCACCTGGGACACTCTGGCCAAAAGACAACCTCAGTTTTCTATAAAATGAGAAGAAACCAGATGGTTTCCAAAGCTCCTTTGGACTTTGGCCTTCCTCAAGTTTAGGGTCTCCGAAAAGCTGTCACCTCAGAGGGGCAATGGCAGTGATGATACAAGTCAGGAGGAGGGTCAGGGAAGGCCTGGAATGGCAGAGAATATCCAAGAACAGGGGTCGGCAAACTTTTGAGACGGAGGAGCCACCAGGGATCAGGGTCAGCAAACTGTGGCTCAGGAGCCACATGCGGCTCCTTGGGCACGCACATGTGGCTCTGAAGTGAAACAGGAAATGAAACTAAAAGTATCATAGTTTCATCCGTAATACCACTCCAAATTTTCCCCATTTGTAAAAATATATCCATGGCTCTCAATTTCCAAACTGTTCTGAGGGACAGCATTGGCTCTTCCAGGGGTCAGCAAACTTTTGAGACGGAACGTACCCAAAGAACAGCATGTGGCTTGCGAGCCACAGTTTGCTGACCCCTGTCCTAGAGCAACTACAAACCCAGCTGCAGCCAAGGGGGAACTTTAGCAGCTTCTCTACTCCCAGCCAGCAGTCTGGCATGCTCAGGCTGCAAATGTCCTCAAACCCCGTTCCCCATGCTTGGCAAGAGGGCCTCCCACTCACTGGGTAAACTGCTGTGCCCACAGGTCCTGGAGAGAAAGGCCGACAGAATCAAATTAGCTTTTTTAAAAATGTTTATGGAGCTACTATTGAGCCCTTATGATTTGTCACTGTACTAAGTCTTGCAATCTTACCTAATACGAAAACTGATGCTTATCTTCTTTTTACTCTTCTGATTTTTTTTTCTCCTTATTAGTTGTGCTTTAAGGGGGCGGGGGGGGCAATGCAAACAGTTTTAATAGCATCTTAAGTCAAAATAACAGAGATAAAAGGAGAAATAAATTCTAGTTAAAAATACCGGGATGATCTCATAAATGATTTTCCAAAAATTCGCCAAGGATTAAATACTGAAATAAATACCTGACACTGCATCTCCTCAGTCTTGATTTTCAATCCAGCAGCAGAACTCTCAGTTTCTCCATTTACCATGCCTGGCTCCATGGCCAATAAATCTAACGTTCTCATTGTGTGGACATAAAGATCCTTGTTTAATTTAAGGGCTGCCTCTAGTACCAAAATAGAATCAGAAGCTTGTTCTTTGAGCTACAAAAATTCAATAAGCAAATTATTAAAATACATAAATGGCAGCAATGGACTATATTAATCAAAATACTATATTTAGGGCCGGCCAAGTGGCGCAGTGGTTGAGAGCTGACTTGGGATGCCGGCGGCCCCGGTTCAGGTCCCACATGTGGGGGCCAGCAACACTGCCCTCAAAAAAAAAAAAACAAAACAAAACAAAAAAACACTATATTTATAGGATACTTAGTAGCTTAATGTTCCAGGCTATTAAAAACATTTTTAACACAGAAGTGCAATTAAATTTGTTGAAATAAGGTTATCTTAAATTTTCAAAAACTAAAGTACGTTCCTATTGTGAAATTAGAAAATACAAATTGGAAAAGATTACCTTTTTTCTACAGAAAAGTTAATAAAGAAAAATGCTTTCAAGATTTGCTATTCTGTTGATTTATTCAAGAAATGTTTGTATGCTTCATTGTGCCAGCCATTTAATAGGAATTAAATAACAAAAATGCAGGTTTTTGCTTCCACATTCAAAATACTACAGCATATTTGATTTATGTTGATGCAGGTTGTTTCTTATCTTCCGTCTCCTCTCCCAGCCCCTGCATTTTATATGGTATCTCTGGCACATTGTAGATATTAAATAAAGAATTATACAGATCATTTTTAAATTATGGAAACTCTTATATTTCTATTTTTACATTAACTAGATCAATTAAGAAAAACTGCTGTGGGCTGGCACTACTGGCTCAGTTTGTTAAGAGCTCGCTCAAGAGTGCGAGCTGAGCTCTGAGCAACAGCAGTTCGATGCCCAGCCTAAGCTGAGTTGCTGCTGAGCTGCCAACAGGTGGCAGGATGGCTCAGCTTATAAATAAATAAATAAATAAATAAATAAATAAATAAATAAATAAATAAATAAAATAACTGCTGTATTTTTCTGACTACAAAAGTAATTGTAAAATATGTGGAACATATAAAAGAATACAAAGATATCATCTGTAAGAATAATTTCTCATATCTGCTAAAGTATTATGAAATATTCGACAACAGACTTGGTGGCAAAGCACTCTATCATTAACATTGAAAATCTGTACAATTTAGAATATTATCAAACTATATTCTAACAGTGAAGAAAACTTAAATGTCATTGTATCTAGACCTTGCCAACTCTCATACCTAAGGTTAGGAAAAGCATCTAAACACACTCTAAATGTGTGCCAGAAATGTTTCAAGTATAACTGATGTCGATACTCACCACTTTCAAAATATTTTCCGTTAGCTCTTTCTCCTGCTGCATCTGATTCATACTAAAAGAGAAATAATTGAAGAATATATCAAATGTTACTCAAAAGATGGAAAATTCAAATCTTAAAGAGTATCATTCTTGAAAATGAGGTTGAATTTAAATAAAAAATGTTTTTAATGCTATTTCTTCTCATGCTTAACAAAACAAAAACTCAATTATAATGATGCTCATTTATTTACCATTATTTTCTCATTTGCTTTGCATTAAAAAATACCCAACTTAAGAATGAAACTTAGGTATTGTGATGTACAATGTATGTGATATACTATGTACAATGTCAGAGGGGTAGTAGACTTAGGGGATTTATCACTTTGTGAGGGATGTAAATGTCTAATCAGTTTTGTACAACTGAAACTAATTTTTAAAAATTAAAAAAAAAAAAAAAATGAAACTTACTGGGAGCAAAAGCTCATTTATATAAGTTAAAAACTATCTCGCTAGCTCCAAATTTGGGTAAGTTGTTACCTGGAATTTAAGAATCAGGTTTAAAACTCCAGATATGATCAAAGTTTGTAATAACTTCGTACTCTAAAATATATTTACATATAGTAAAATAATTTTCCCACACGCAGAACAAATGTATCTTCAAATAAATTTAATTAAATGAAAAAAAATCTTAATACTTTGAAGGCCAGCTAGTTCTTATTACAATGAAAGGCACAATTCACTTCTTTTCCAGAGCTCTCTACTCTAGGTATCCAAAGTACTACGTGATTCTCTCACCCTCTAATGCCCCCAAATCCATCTTCTGAAGCAGGCTTTCTGCTCTCCGATTTCTGCTCTACTCCTCTGTCCCCAGAGGTTATTAAAAACTTGCAATTTTTTTTTTAATTCTGATGAAAAAAGTGCAAAGTGAGGGTCATATGTGCCAACTTACACACTTAACTGAGGAGGTCCAGGTTTTGCCTGTTTGACAGGAAAACTACTTTGAACAATTGTCCTAATTGCCCTGAAGAAAATACAAGAAAAAGAAAATTAAAACATTATAAATGTCACTCCGGTTATTTTTCAAGTACTTCTTAGCAGATTTGTATTATCAATTACCTGAAATTTTAATTAACATATCATAAAAACTTTCTAATACAATGCTTTTCATCTATACAGTCACAAGTTTTCTCCATCAGACTCACAGTTCCCAAGATCCTCTGAGAGAGCCCTTTAAAAACACACCCCTGAAAGCCAGAGTACAATTAAACAGAGGCTGTCCAACACATTTTAGGTTTATGCAAAAATTTACCATCTATTGTAGAGAAGTATAGCCATGGCAGTGGTTGGAGGTAAAGTGGCCAGATCCATGTCTACATGCTTTGTCCCAGGAGGAACTTTACTGATGCATAGCAGTTCATTCAGCAGCATATTCAATACTGGAACAGACAAACTTAAAAGGAAGAAGCGAAAGGTACATGTCTGCATGTTAGCTGCATAAGAAGCACAAAATACACAATTCAGTACCTTTCCTGACAATCATTACATTGTTAAGGGCTAAATCTACAGAGCCATTTTATTCATCTGCCTCAATTTATATGAAAATATCAAATTTTAAATGATTCTTAAAACTTTTATTATGAAAACAACTTATACATATACAGTAGACAGAACATAATGAATCCCCGTATGCCCATCATTCAGTTTCAACAATTATCAACTGATGGCCAATCTTATCTGCTTCCCTCCTTCCTATATTATCGTGAAGCAAATTCCAATATGAAATTATTTCTTCCCTAAGTACTTCAGAATAGATTGCCAAAAAGTTGATTCTTACCATAGTCACAGTATTAACATCCAAAATTTTTTCAATTATCATCAAATATCCAATCCATGTTCAATTTTCCAACTGTATCATAAACATACTTTTTTGTACACATTGCTATCTGTTGGTATGCCTCTTGAATCTGTTAATGGATAGGTTCTCCTCCCTCAGATTCAAAAATAAATTTAAAAAATTGTAACATGTAACGCTGGAGAATGGGTTGTGAAAAAGTGTTTAACTACAACTGAGAATATAAACTAGTACAACTCTCTTGGAATGCAATCTGGCAATATGCAACATGAGCCTTAAAAATGTTTAAACCACCTGACCCAACAATTTAATAATCTAAACTAAGGATATAACTAAAAAATTCAGATAAAATTTAAGGGCAAAGATATTTAAGGCTCTGTGATCTGTGAAAACGAAAAACTGAAAACAAAATGTCCATGAAAGAACAGTTAATAAATTATCCATACAACAGAATTATCTCCAAAAAATAAAATGGGGAAATGCTCATGATACTCTGTTGGTAAGGGGGGGCAGGGGGAATCAAAACAGTATATAGGGTATGATCAAAACTTTGTTTAAAAAATAAAGATAAAAGCAACAAAAATTACACAAAAATGTTTAAAATACTTCTCTCGCCTCCCCTATTATTTCCTATTTTCTGAATTTTTCTATAAGGTATTTCTTCTTAAATTGTGAGGGCAATGGGGATGAAAAAAACTCATTTTCTAAGCATAGCCTTGAAAGCATTTATTTGTAAACAAATAAGCAGTGATTCTAATAAGATATTTTATATAGTTTGGGAGATAGTGACTAACTTATGATCAGTACAATTAACTGAACTATTCAGTAGCAAATCATTCAAATTATTATGGAACATCCATCATTAATTTTTATCCATTTTATTCAGATATATAAGAGTAAACAGAAACATTTAAGTGTTTAGGTGTGGATTTTCTCTAGTCACCACATCAAATCATCAACTGCCTCATTATTGATAACATCAAGTATATACTTTTTTTTTCAAGTTTATACTCTAAAAGGTGATTTAAATTCATCTAACATTCAAAAACTTTCTTATACTTTTTGAAAAATATTTGCTATTTTACCAAGAATGTAAAATACTTCTCATTTTAAAGACTATTATATAAGCATCTGTAGAAATAAACCAAAATCTAAATAGTACTTCAAAATAAATCTTTTAATTAAATCTTGTATACCTTTTCTCTAATATGTCCAAGTCCCACTTCAAATGTGCAGCAACTTTAAGAGCAAGTAGTTTTAAAATACGATTTCTCTTGTTATCAGGTGGAGGCTGAACTTGATTTTGTTCATTAACTGAAGGTTTGGAAGCTTGTTCCAAAAACTGAACTATAAGTTGAACCGGTGCAGGATCTAGGATTTAAAAGAAAATAAATTCTTAAAGTTAAGTTTTAATTATGAAGATGTAAAAGGATTCACTGTATTGGTTTATAGCAACTAAAGGAATCCAAACAGCTGTGTAGTTACGACTAAGGAACATGATTTACAACTGTTTTGGGGAAATAAAGGAAGGGTGGTAAGGAGGAAGGGAAAACAGATTCATGCAGAAGAAAGCACTTGACAGAGAAGTACAGAATGATTACAGATTTCCAGTTCAGCAAATAACCAATGTCAATTAGAGGAAAGAGATGCCGTCTTTAGAACTGGTGGGACTTGGATCAACTTAACCTCCCTACACCTGTTTCAGTCAACGCACGCTAGAGATAATACCACCTACCTCACAGATTATGAATAAAATGATCACAGATGTGAATCGTTAAGCACAGTGTCTGCCAGCCAGAAAGCAATCAACAAATGTCTGTCCAAAGCAATGAATTAAAAAATACAGGTGGCAGGCCGGCCGAGTGGCGCGGTGGTTAAGCGCTGGCTTGGGACGCCAGCGACCCCGGTTCGGGTCCCACATATAAGGGCCAGTGACGCTGCACTCAAAAAAAAATAAAAAATTTAAAATATATATATATATATATAATTTTAAAACTACCCAAGTACACGAACTTCTTGCACAGCAGTCTCCATCAGTCAATTAGACTGAACAAGCCACAACTGGATTCGGACTTAATCAGCCAAATTCTATTGAAGGAACTTACCTTTTCATGACCTCTTTTCAGAAATGCCTAGAAATCTTCCTTAAACTGTATAATGACCATCGTTATACAATAGCCATCTTGCAGTTGGATATAGCATTTCCTGTTTTCAAAGATTTTCTCATTTTAATTTACTGCCCAACTTTGGACTATATAACTAAGAGTCAGTAAAATCCCCTTGTTGAAGAACAAAACCAGTTAAATAAGAATCCAAGGTATAACGAATCAGCGTCGAGATTAGCACCGTTCGTTTTCTCCCCATCGCCCCAATTCAATCCCAGCCAGTGTTCTGTAATGAGAAAGGTTCGAGCCAGCCTCCCCAACCCAAGCAATGTCAGCAGAGCAGGTGCTCAAACCCCAAACCCCAAAGGGGTGCAATGGGCAGGGCCTGTTCCGAGCTTGTCTTTGCTTCCCCCGCCCAAAGCGGTGGCCCAGCACTGGGACTCTTAATGCTCAGCGAGGGAGCCCCGGCCAGAGTTCGGCTGCGGTCCGTGCCTCGGTCGTGGGAGCCCGGCAGGCAACGCCGGCGGCCACGTCCTGCTCCCTTCCGGCTGCTAGCGCCGCGCTTACCCGGGCAGGACTTGCGCAGATGTTTCTCCAACAGCGACTCCTCCAGTAAGAACTCAAACCAGCAGGTCTGCGGCGGGGTGCAGGGCCGGCTCGAGGTGGCCGCCTCCCGGTCCGCCGCCTCCGCGCTCATCCTGCCCCCGCCGCCGCTACCCCCAGGGGCGCTTCCCGGCTCCAACCTGACTCTCGGACGCCGCACCCAAGGTTATGAGCCGCCGAACCCAGGACAGCGAGCCAGCAAACTAGCAGGAGCAAGCCTGTACTCCCAAGGTCCCGGAAATCCACACAACCCAAAATGGCGGCGTCGCCGTGGGCCCGCCTTCTTGCGCTCCGCCACGCCTCCGGCCAATCGTAGCTTGAGTTGGGGAGGAAGAGGGCGGGACCAGCGCCACGCCTCCTCCCGGTTACCATAGGAGAGGATTGGGGGATGCTGGGACCCTGTTGGCTTTCGGGTTTACTTGAGAGTTTCTCTGCTAGCAAAAGAAGTAGCCTCATCTACGGCTGCAACGGCTCTTAACTGTGTGACAGTGGTACAGGTTAAAACTGTGAGCCAGGCAAACTTTGTCTTCGGTGCTTTCAATAATCCCATTTCCAATTCTGAAATTTCCTCCCACCTAGGTCCTCTTGGCAGATACCCCCCTCAATTGTTCTGGTCACTAGCGTCCCCGTCCCGCTCCCCCCCTCCCCTGCCCCTTCCCGTCCCTCCCTCGCCCCCTCCTCTAACAGACCACAGCCTACGTGAGATCTAGCCTTCTGTTACTTCTCAGGACTAGCTCAATATTTGGCGCCTAATTAATTTTCCTGATATCCCCGTTAGAGGGATTGTTAACCTCATTTTCCATTTAGCTCCATTCGGTAATGTTCTTGTGTTTTTGTTTTGTAGGGTGTTTGTTTGTTTAGTTTCAGGTGTACAAAGCAACAAAACAGTTAACCATTTACACCCCTCACGAAGTGATAATCTCCCTCCCCCAAGCTACTATGCCTCTGATGTCTTATATAACTGTTATAATACTATTGACTATCATCCTTATGCTATAGTCCACCTCCCATGACTATATATGTTTTTTCATATAGTTGACATTCAGTATTATTATACTTCAGCTTCAGTTGTGCAGCACATTGGTCAGGCATCTACACAGTCTATGAAGTGATTCCCTTTATAAGTCAGGTGAACATCTGGCACTTTACATAATCTTTACAACATTGTTGATTATATTCCCCATTCTGTATTTCATATCTCCATGACTATATTGTGCCTACTAACTTGCTCTTTCTAATTCCTTCACCTTCTCTCCCCATCACCTCACCCCTCCTATTTAGCAACCAACAGTTTTTTTTCTATATCTCTGAGTCTATTTCTGTTTTGTTTGCTCATTTATTCTGTTCTTTATTTTTTTATTTTTTTTTATTTTTTTATTTGAGGGCAGTGTCACTGGCCCTCATATGTGGGACCCGAACCGGGGCTGCTGGCTTCCCAAGCCAGCGCTTAACCACCACGCCACTCGGCCAGCCCTGTTCTGTTCTTTAGATTCCACATATAAGTGAGGTCATATGGTATTTATCTTTCTCAGTCTGACTTATTTCACTTAGCATAATATTCACAAGGTCCATCCATGTGGTTACAAATGGTAAGATTTCCTCCTTTTTTATAATCATTAGAGAAATGCAAATAAAAACCACAATGAGATACCACCTCACTTCTGTCAGAATGGCTATCATCAATAAATCAACAAATAACACTTGCTGGTGAGGATGTGGAGAAAAGGGAACCTCAGTGTACTATCAGTGGGACTGCAGATTGGTGCAGCCACTATGGAGAACAGTATAGAAGTACCTCAAAAAATTGAAAATGGAACTATCATATGACCCAGCAATTCCATTCCTGGGTATCTATCCAAAGAAATCCAAAACACTAATTCAAAAAAACATATCCACTCCTATGTTTATTGCAGCACTATTCACAATAGCCAAGATATGGAAACAACCAAACTGCCCATAGATAGATGATTGGATAAAGAAACTGTAGTACAGGGCCGGCCGAGTGACACATTAGTTAAAAGCTGGTTTTGGGATGCCAGCGGCCCCGGTTCGGATCCCACATATGAGGGCCAGTCACACTGCCCTCTACAGCTAACAACAGCTCCACCTGGAGCTGGGCTGCAAGCCCCAGCGATGGTGCAGGCTGCAGCCCCTGCTGCAGTGGGCTGCCATGGGCTACAGTGAGTGGCCGGCAGCCAGCGTGAGCGGCTGGCAGCCAACGTGAGCTGCCAATAGCCGCGGTGAGCGACCATCCAGAGGCGGACAACGGATCTGCCTCATCCGGGAAGAGCACAACGACGATACCAACATGGGCCAGTGAAGCAACATCCTCCGCAACTAGACTGAAGAGAAAAAAAAAAAAGACAGCAACTTGTCTGTTCCCCTTCCCCATTAAAAAAAAAAAAAGGGAAAAAAAAGAAACTGTAGTACATTTATAAAATGGAGTATTACTTGGCTATAAAAAAGAATGAGGGGCCTGCCAGGTGGCTCAGTTGGTTAGAGCATGAGCTTTGAGCAGCAGGGTTGTCCATTTGATTCTCACATGGGCCAGTGAGCTGTGCCTAAACTGAGCTACCACTGATCTGCATTGGGCAGCCAGATGGCTCAGCTAGTGAGAGCACATGCTCTTAACAACAAGATTGCTGGTTCAACTCCCACATAGGATGGTAGGCTGTGCCCCCCTCCGGCCCCACGCCACAACTAGATTGAAAGCAGCGACTGGACTTAGAGCTAAGCTTGTATCCTCCACAACTAAGATTGAAAGACAACAACTTGACTTGGAGCTGACAGGTCCTGGAAAAACACAATGTTCCCCAACACTGTGCCCTTCCCCAATTCCCCAATAAAATCTTTTAAAAAAATGAAATCTTACCATTTGTTCTTGTGTTTTTTAATGAACAAATGATTAAAATGAAAAAAGATGTATCCATCGATTGTGCACACACTAGTACAAACTCCAGGTTAAGCTATTTAACCTCTATGAACATTAGTTTTCATGTTTATAAAACAGGGATAATAATAATGCCTAATCTTAGGGTTGATAAGAGAATTAATGGCAGAGGTTGGAATATAATACAGGTAAAAGAAATAGCACAGGTAAACTTTTTAAAAAGTTTAAAAGTTTTTTAAAAAGAAAAAAATCAATCATTGTTAGCTAACAAAATATAGTGCTTTTCAATTTGAGATTATTTTCATATACATGATTCTAATTTTCTCTTATAAATAACCCTGTTATACACCTTTTAACCAATGAAGAAACTAAGGTTCCAGATTTGCCCAAAGTTTCCCAACAAACAAAGGCCTGAGCCAGAATTTTGGTGAACTTCCCACTGTACCCAGGCTGCTTCCAACATTGGATAGAGAGGAGATCTGATGGCTGTGGTCTTTCCCAGAATGAAGAGGGAAGTCTTTGAAAAGTTTTAGGAAAGATAAATGGAAGTAGCTCTTCCACTAATTAAAGTAAATTTAATGCTTCAGTAGCAACCATTGCCTTGTTATTCTCTTTCTGCACAATCATTTTTCTGGGCTCTGTACTGCCTCTCCCCACTGTTTCATTTTGGTGTTCTCTGATGTCCTGTTCTTAGTTCCCCTCTCACTGTAAAAACCACCCCTGGTCACTCCCCCCAACTCTTGCAATTCTAGTTCTTGTGCACCCCTATACTCCAAACACTCAGTGGACACTGGACATTTCCATTTTGAACCTCACAGGTGGTGCATACTTAGCATTTCCAGTGTGAATTGCAAACCTTTTACTTAGCTTTGTCCAATCCT
Organism: Aselliscus stoliczkanus; assembly: GCA_033961575.1. Taxonomy (NCBI): domain Eukaryota; kingdom Metazoa; phylum Chordata; class Mammalia; order Chiroptera; family Hipposideridae; genus Aselliscus; species Aselliscus stoliczkanus. Next base: position 37,205,322 of record CM066731.1, read on the forward strand.
GATAAAGAGCAGAGACACAGATAATCCACCCTGTCACTGGAGTCAGAAACATCGAAATCATCCTTTCTCCCTTCATTGTTTATGCCTAACTGGTGAATAAAACATGCTAAATCTTCCAGGAAAATAATGATTTAATCTCCCTATTGATATTTATTAGTTTAGGCCCTCATGATTTTATTAGTATAACACGTGATTTTCAAACTGTGTTATTTAGAGTCTGAGGGGGTCCCTGGAGCTCCTTTAGAGAAGAAAAAAAGCTCTGTGGTGTGTGTGTGTGTGTGTGTGTGTGTGTGTACAGCATATATGGTCCCTGTCCTAACAGAACTCACAGTGTAATGGGAAAGCCAGTCATTAAATCTGAATGCCAAAGTTGCTAAGTTCTAACAAAGAGGAAGTCCCCAAAGTCCTTAAGTCCTAACTAGATTTTATATTTAGCAAAGAGACAACCTAGTTTGGGGAGCAAAGCAACATGGAAGTAATGAGTTCGGATATCTCAAGCAAAACTCTGTAGTGAGTAGAAGTTATATAAAGTAAGGGGGACAGGAAAAGCTGCTGGGGTCATAGTGTGTTGGGGGAAAGCATACAAAGAATTTATGACATTTGTATAGAGGCCTAAGGTAGGAGAAAGCTTGACACATTAGAGGAATCAAAATACTTCTAATACAGGGCCAGCCGAGTGGCGCACTGGTTAAGAGATGGTTTTGGGATGCCAGCGGCCCTGATTCGGATCCCACATATGAGGGCCAGTCACACTGCCCTCAAAAAAAAAAAAATAATAATGTTGTTAATTTAATTCCTTCATCATAGAAGAATTGGGTATTAACTATTCATGCTCTACCTTTTTTATTTTATTTTTTTGAGGCCAGTGTCACCGGCCCTCATATGTGGGACCCGAACCAGGGCTGCTGGCTTCCCAAGCCAGCGCTTAACCACTGCACCAATCGGCCGGCCCTCATGCTCTGCTTTTATTTTTCACTGTCAATTTTTCATTATTTCCAATTCTACAGAAGAGCTCCAAAATCTCCACAGTATATTTTTTGAGGTTAATCTTCACTGCAGTTTCTTTCTTGTTCATATTATGAGTGTCATTTTGGAATCCAAACAATATATATTTGAATATAAAATGCAACTGTTAAAGATGTTAATTATTCGGGGCCAGCTGAGTGGCTCAGTTGGTTAAGAGTTGACTTAAAGCGCGTGTGCTCTAAGCATCAGGGCCTCTGGTTTGATTCCCACAGAGGCCAGTGAATGCTGCACCCTAATTGAGTTGTCGCTGAGCTGCCAATAGGTGGCAGGATGGCTCAGCTGGTGTAACAAGATTGTCTGTTCAATGGTGGGATACGCCCACCCACAATTTAAGATTGAATTTGGCACCTTGAGCTGAGCTGCCACCCGGATGGTTCAATCAATAGGGCGTGCACTCTTAACAACAAGGCTGCCAGGTTTGACTCCTGCATGGGATGGTGGTTACGCCCACCCGCAACTAAGATTGAACACAGCACCTTGAGCTTAGAAGCCAGGAGTTGCCAGTGGCAACTGGCGCCCTCCACAACGAAGACTGAAGAACAAGGACTTGGCTGGTCCCCTCCCCAATTCCCCAACACTGTTCCCCTCCCCCAATTCCCCAACAAAATCTTTAAAAAAAAAAAGTTAGATGAAAACAACCTGAACTTTTTGCCAACAATTCATGGCTCTTGAGTCACGACAATGCACCAGCTCACATGGCACTGTCTGTGAGGGAGTTTTTAGCCAGTAAACAAATAACTGTATTGGAACACCCTCCCTACTCATCTGATCTTGCCCCCAATCACTTCTTTCTTTACCCAAAAATAAAGGAAATATTGAAAGGAAGACATTTTGATGACATTCAGGACATCAAGAGTAATATGACAACAGCTGTGATGACCATCCCATAAAAAGAGTTCCAAAATTGCGTTGAAGGGTGGACTAGGCACCAGCATTGGTGCATAGCTTCCCAAGGGGAGTACTTCGAAGGTGGCTGTGTGATATTCAGCAATGAGGTATATAGCACTTTTTCTAGGATGAGTTCGCGAACTTAATTGTCAGAATTTCGTGTGTGTGTGTGTGTGTGTGTGTGTGTGTGTGTGAGAACACATAAAGCAGACAGTACAGGCTGCACAGAACTTGATAAATCTTGTGTACAAGGTCACATAATTAAGTTGCAGAACTTGTTGCAACGATGTTGCTAAACTTTTTCGATATCAGAGGGATAATACATTATGAATTTGTACCAACTGGACAAACAGTTAACCAAGTTTTCCATCTGGAAGTACTGAAAAGGCTGCATCAAAAAGTTAGACAACCTGAACTTTTTGCCTACAATTCCTGGCTCTTGCATCACGACAATGCACCAGCTCACATGGCACTGTCTGTGAGGGAGTTTTTAGCGAGTAAACAAATAACTGTATTGGAACACCCTCCCTACTCATCTGATCTGGCCCCCAATGACTTCTTTGTTTACCCAAAGATAAAGAAAATATTAAAAGGAAGACATTTTGATGACATTCAGGACATCAAAGGTAATACGATGACAGCTCTGATGGCCATTCCAGAAAAAGAGTTCCAAAATTGCTTTGAAGGGCTGACTAGGTGCTGGCATTGGTGCCTAGCTTACCAGAGTACTTTGAAGGTGACTGTAGTGATAGTCAACAATGAGGTATGTAGCTCTTTTTCTAGGATGAGTTTGCAAACTTATGTTACTGTTGTTGTTATTACTGAAAATGGAGTGATGACTAGGGACAGTAATTAGAAACAATCAACATCCAACATTATTTTTGTTTCACCATAAGTGCAAGAAAGCCTGCTCATTTCTGCAAATTTTTCAAAAAGCCCTTTTCTGAGATTTTTAAAGGAACACCCAAATACTGATCCCAAAGGCCAGACCATAGGTCATATAACTTGACTTCCTTCCTTTCACTCATGTAGACAATCCAAGTTATGACCTCAAATTCAGGGGCTGACAAGACTTGAGGCTGAGTTTCCTAGACTCTGAAACCATTTCTTCTGGCCACAGCTCACTTGAAGAGATAAGTCTGTGTACTAAGATTACCCTTGCATCTATAAACCTCATACTTACAACCTAAAAATCTAAGAAAACAAATGGAATAAATCAAACTAGCACTCCCCCTGTCCAGAAAGAAACACCCTCCACTTCTACCCTGTGCCTTCCCCAAATGGGCAACTGAGAAATTTAGCTTTCTAAAGAACCAAAACTATCAAGAAAGTTATACTCAAAAACTTCTATCTGGCTCAGTATATCACAATATGCCACAATAGCTTTAAAGCACAACCCCAATGACAGACCTAGGGCTGACTGCAATTCTGTTAAAGTGAGGCAAGTTTAGGATGATTAAAACGATAGTTAAAATAGTCAGCAGGAGCTATACAAACAAGGACAATTCCTTCAATTAAGTGTGACTATGTTTTTTGTTTTTTTTCAAATTTTATTTATTTTTTTAATTAGTTTCAGGTGTACAACACACTGCAATAGTTACACATTTTACCCCTCAAAGTGACAACCCCCCACCCCCTATGACTATGTTTTTTGATTTACACCAACTGGCAACTTACTAATTGTGCGCATGGGGAGTAAAGGCAACAGTTGTAGGTGTTCTCTTCCCACATGGGGACAGGGATGCAAGGTACATTTTGAATAATGGTCTGAGGTCCAAAGGGCATTAGTCAATAAACACCATTTTTGAGTTCCAAAAAAGCATTAATAGAAAAGCAGAAGCTTGAGAGACCAGAAGTATGCATAGGGGGGTCCAGGGTAATAAGGGTTGGAGGGGTGGTAGGGAAAAGGGGAATTCCAGAGTAAAAAAGGTGTCTTTGAAAGGCGTATACTATAATTGAATATTGCGTATCATACTTAAGCTAACAGTACGAACAAGCGGGGTTGTAGGTGAGTTAAATGATACCAACTTCTTTTCTTTTTTTTTTTAATTTTTAGATTTTTTTTTTAAAGATTTTATTGGGGAATTGGTGGAGGGGAACAGCATTGGGGAATCGGGGAAGGGGAACAGACACGTTGCTGTCTTTTTGTTCTTCAGTTTAGTTGCGGAGGATGTTGCTTCACTGTTGGTATCGTCATTGCCCTCTTCCCGGATGAGGCAGATCGGTCTCTGGCCTCTGATGTCGCTCACCGCAGCTATTGGCAGCTCACGCCTGGCTGCCAGCCGCTCACGCTGGCTGCGGGCCACTCACTGTAGCCTATGGCAGCCCACTGCAGCAGGAGCTGCAGCCCACACCATCACCGGGGCTCACACAGCCCAGCTCCAGGTGGAGCTGTTGTTAGCTGTAGAGGGCAGTGTGACTGGCCCTCATATGTGGGATCCGAACCGGGGCCGCTGGCATCCCAAAACCAGCGCTTAACCAATGCGCCACTCGGCCGGCCCCTAATTTTTAGATTTTTTTATTGGGAAATTGGGGAGGGGAATAGTGTTGGGGAATTGGGGAAGGGGAACGTTTTGTTTTTCCAGGGCCCATCAGCTCCAAGTCAAGTTGTCCTTCAATCTTAGTTCTAAAGGGCACAAGCTCAGCTCTAAGTTCAGTCTCCACCTTCAATCTAGTAGTGGGGGGTGTCGTCCACCATCCCCTGCAGGAGTTGAACCGGCAACCTTGTTGTTAAGAGCACATGCTCTCACTAGCTCAGCGGCAGCTTTGCTGGGGTGCAGCTCACTGGCCTATGTGGAAATTGAACCGGCAACCCTCTTGCTCACAGCTCGTGCTCTAACCAACTGAGCCACTCAGCCAGCCCTACCAACTTTTTTTTCCAAAATAAAATGTCATGTTTATTGTAGTATGTATGAATTTTGTAACACTTAACACGCGTAACACTATGTTATCATTTTTATTACCTCTTTAAAAAACAACGTGTCACTGATGTCTGAGGATTGTGTACCAACCTCACTTATTCCATAAGCCCTATAGTTTTTTTAAATAACTTTTAATACTTCTATTACAGTTGACATACAATATTTGTTTCAGTGTACAACATAGTGATTAAATATTTATATGACTTACAAAATGATCACCTAATAAATCTAGTACTCATCTGACACCACACATAGTTATTACAGTATTATTGACTATATTCCTAATACTATACTTTATATCCTCATGACTATTTTATAACTATTAATTTGTACTTCTTCATCCCTTTTCCTTTTTCATCCATCCCCCAACCCACCTTCCATCTGGCAATCCTCAAAATGTTCTCTGTAGCTGTGAGTCTGTTTCTATTTGGTTTGTTAATTTATTTTGTTCTTTAAATTCCACATATAAGTGAAATCATATGGCACTTGTCTGTCTCTGTCTGACTTACTCCACTCAACACAATACCCTCTGTTGTTGCAGATGACAAGATTTCATTCTTTTTTTTATGGCTGAGTAATAACCCATTATATATATGTACCACCTCTTATTTATCCATTCATCCTTTGATGGACACCCAGGTTGCCAACATATCTTGGCCATTGTAAACAATGCTGCAATGAACATACAGATGCATATGTTCCTTTGAAGTAGTGTTTTGGGTTTTTTTGGATAAATACCCAGAAGTGGGGGTTACTGGGTCCTTCTTTGTCTCTTGTTATAGCCTTTATTTTGAAGACTATTTTGTTTGTTACAAGTATTGCTATCCAGATTTTTTTTCATTTCCATTTTCATGAAATATCTTTTTCCATCCTTTTACTTTCAGTCAGTCTGTGTGTATCTTTCAATCTGAAGTGGGTCTCTTGTAGGCAGCATGTCCAAGGGTCTTGTTTTCTTATCCATTCGGCCACCTTCTCTTTTTTGATTGGAGCATTTAATCCATTTACATTGAAAGTAACTGTTGATAGATATATAGTTATTGCTATTTTATTATTTATGTTTCCGTTCCTCCTCCTCCTCCTCTTTTTCTTCTTCCTCTTTCTTCTTTCTTCTCCTTCCTCTTCTTCTCCTTCTTCAAGAAGTCCCTTTAACGTTTCTTATAATGCTGGTTTGGTGGTTATAAATTCCTTCAGTTTTTTTCTTGCGTCGGATTCTAAACAATATGATTCTAAACAATAGCTTTGCTGGGTAGAGTAATCTTGATTGTAGGTCCTTGCTTTTTATCACTTGGAATTTTGTGCTAATCCCTTCTGAATGTTCCTATAGTTTTCTTTTAATAAAATTTTTTATCTTAAAATAATAATAGACTCACAGAAAGTTACAAAAATAATACAAAAATTAGGCCGGCCAAGTGGCTCTTGGTTGAGAGTTGGCTCGGGAGCAGGAACTCTTGAGCAGCAGGGCCACTAGTTCAGATCCCACATGGGCCAATGACGCTGGGCCCTCTACAACTAAGATGGTGAACAACAGCTTGACTTAGCAACAGTGTAGGCTGCAGTGGGGCTGCAGTGAGCTGCCATAAGCTACCGTGAGTGGCCGGCAGTCAGAGTGAGCTGCCATGAGCCACTGTAAGTGACCATCCAATGGCCAGCGACTGATCTGCCTCAGCTGGGAAGAGTGCAATGATCACAATACCAACATGGGCCAGTGAAGCAACGTCCTCAACAACTAGACTGAAGAACAAAAGAACAGCAACTTGTCTGTTCCCCTTCCCCAATTCCCCAATGCTGTTCCCTCCCCCAATTCCCCAATAAAAATATTTTTTAAAGTAATAATAAATAATAATAATAATAATAATAATAATAATAATACAAAAATTCCCGTGTACCCTTCAGCCAGCTTCTCCCAATGGTGACATCTCATAAAGCTGTAGTATAATATCAAACCAGGAAATGGACATTGGTACAGTACTGTTAACTACCAACCTTCCATTTTTAGCATTTTTAAAAACATGCATTCATTCGTGTATGTGTTAAGTGACGCCTTCTCATGTCACACACAACTCTCTCAGTCACCTCTCCTCACTACTTCTCCCTTTTCCATCTATAAACCAAACCACTTATATAGCCTAACTCTTCATACATCCTCATTTCCTTAATTCTGACCTTCTCTGTCACTATTTTAAAGTTAAATTCTTTTGCTATTATATTTATGTAAACTATTTCAAAACCTGTTGAAATAAAAAGGGGGAATATATATATATATATATATATATATATATATATCTTTTATCTTGTTTATGCCTCAACATCTTTGCATAAAAACCATTCCTTCTGAGAGAGAGAGAGAGAGAGAGAGAGAGAGAGAGAGAGATTAAAAAAAGAAACTATTCTAGTTAAAATCTCTGTCCCACTCATTAAATTCTTGTTCATTCTCTATTCTGGGTATCTTCCAGATTTGACTGACGGATGTTTCAGCAAAATTAGGACACCTCTATTCTTCCAAACGGCATTTATTAGACTGTATTCTGATGTGTTAATGTACTAATAAAGTGTATTAATGGTTTATTTACACATTTGTCTTCTTCACCAGACTAGAAGAACAAGGAACAACATTTTTATTCCTCCCTACTTCTTTCCTTCAACAATCACTTCCTGAGACCTACTCTGTGCCACGTTATAAAGTGGGAACCAGAACAGCCCTATCAAGGAATTTATGTTAGGACATGCTGGTCGCCTTTGTAGGCTGTAGCATGTAACTGGCACTCCATAAACATTTACTGATTGAATGAAATTTCAAGCAACTCCTCACTCCCCCACCGCATGTAAGTCTATGAATATGACATGACACTCATTGGTATCTCTACGTACTGCAGTTCCCACACGGAATACCTTGCACACCTTTAAAAATCGTGCAATTAGAGTTGCTGAGTTGGCACAGCTACTGTTAGCCTGAATCAGTGGGCAAGGCAGCATTTACCTCCTGGTGTCCTGAAAGAAAACAAGGGCGTTCTGAGCTGAAAACCCTCGTATAACTTCAGGTCTCAAAAAGCCTGATTCCGGACCTGATACCCGGGCACAACAAGACAGCTGCGTTGGCACAGCCCCCAGGTCTTTCCCGGGCCACACTTCACCGCTACACTTTGCTTTCCCCTGAGTCTCACCCAGGTTTGCCCTTTCCTCCCATCAGGGTGCCTTGAACTCCTCGCCAGGTTGTTCCGGGCTCCCAAGTCCTCCGACCCCCATGCCCACACTCAGAAAACTTCAAGAACGCTAATTTAATGGAATCAAGATCTCCTCTGACCCTTCCTTCCACCCCCACCCGCACCCCCATCGCCCCTGCAGTTCTCAGAGAAGACAAACTCTCCCGGGAGAGTCCGAGACTGTGGCAATGAATCAGCGCACCCAGGAGCGAGGGTCCCTGACCACTCGGGCAGAGGCAGCGCCCCAGAGGGCTCGGGCGGGGTTCAGACTCGGGAACTTCACTCCATTTGTATTTGCAGCTGTGCCCAAACTCTTACTACTACCGTCCGCCTTCTGAAATCAGAAACAACGCGTGAGAACGTAAGTGCCTCTGGGCGAGACCTAAAGCGAGCAAGCATCACCCACAGAACTGCAGGACATGTCAGGCCGCCGCCCCCGGAGGCTCTCGTTTCCGCTTCCTCTGTCGCAATGCAGCCAGCCACCTCCACTTCCCTGGGCTGCAGCGGTGCCGGCTACTTGGCACTACTTGGGGAGGGGTCCGCCTACCCCCCGGGTACTGTGTCTGCGAGGTGAGTGTACCTGGATGCGATAGGGTAGGTAGATAGAAATAAGCAGGAGAAAATCAACCCCAGTTAGAAAGCCCCTTGCTGAGCTCCTGAGTCAAGACTCCTTGCAGCTGCCCACCAGGATTCCAGGTTTTCACAGAAGGATGCGTACACATGCCTCTAAACCATAGGGATGTGTTTGTTTACACATGCCCCTAAATCAAAGAAATGCATTAATAAGTGCCAGAGGACTAGGCGTCTCAGGGGAAGAAAGACAGATCAGAGAAGGGAGAGGGGGACGCAATTCTTACCCATAAAAGTAAAAGCCTTCACTCCATGTGAGGCGAAGCTGCTTCCCTCTCTTGGGTCAGCCCGCTCCACGGCTCGGAGTGTGCTCTCTTCTATTAATAATCTTCTGTTGTTCATGCTGCATAAAATTCTGTCTCTTGTTCAGTGGGGGCTCGTAGCTAAAATTAGTAGGGGCGCTGCTCCAGAACATTTTTAGCCTTTGTTTTAATATTGTGTAAAAGGAAACAAACAGGTATAAGAAAATTTATTCAGAAACTTGATAGAATCCTAAAAGAACAAAATCAAACATTTTTTTACTTACTATAACCTAAATTGTTACAGTTCAAGCTTGATTCTACACTTTATCACATTCAAGAATATGGTACACGGTTTTTAAGCACAACACACTCGGAGTATAAAAAAAAACCACTGCCTTCCACCAGCACGCCAAGGTCGGCTCTCCCTCGCAGCCTCGCGTGCAGCTTCCTATGTGCGCAGTTCCATACAAAGATTTTTGTATTTTTTTCATAAACTGAGGGATGGCTACTGACGTTAAGCTTAAGGATTATATATTGTACAAGTATAAAGAAAGAATTAAAGAACAAATCATTATATTGAATGTTATCGATAATATCAAGCGGAAATAGGGGGTGCTGCAGTTGCACAGTGCCTACACGCGAGCCGCCACTGCTCTTGTTTGAAATCTTTCCTTCAAGAAGACAAACCAAGGTTTCACCGTCATCTCGCGGTAGCAGACGTACCCCAGCAGAACCCCACTTGAGTCTCGCCAGGCATTGCAGGGTCGACTCGGAGCTGTTGAACCTTGCCGCCGCCCCCTGAGAAACAAGGATCTTGGGGCACCAGTGAACAGCTGGTCGCAAGGCACGAGGTGTGATGCCCTCCCGGGTCTGGCGGAGCCGGCAAGGAGGGGTGGAGGGCATGCGACTGTCCGAGGCCCTATGGAGGAGAGTGGGTCTCTCTGAAACCCAGATGGAAAGGAAGCAGCCAGAACAAGGGGCACACTGCAGGCAGAGCAGCGTCAGCGTCGAAAACCCACAGCCCGGAGCTTCCAGGTGCTAGGGAATGACTGCGCCCCAGATCCTCAACTGCCATGACGTTCCCCTCGATTGGCGCCGGCCCCTTCCCCTCCTTATTTGCCTCCTCTACAGTTAGCGTAGGCTCTGTTGCTGGGGGTAGGCTGGGCTTCCCTTCAAGTTGTCAACTCGGTTTCCATTAATTAGTGCCAAACACCATTCTCCTTTAAATACTGACCCGGGTCTGGATACCTCCCAGGGGGAACCGACTCGGGAAACTGTCTCAGCGTAGTCCACCTACTCGGGCCGCTTCCCAGGGAGTGCCCAACCTTGCTGCAGCAACCTAGATGCCGGTTCGGTGTCCCCCGTCTCAGACCGCGGGCATGCAGGCTGTAGAGTTGCCACCCTGAGCCCTCATGTCAGCAGCTATCGCGTGGTCTCTTGACTTCTGTTTCCTAGGACAAAGCTTGAGCATCTGAGAATGATCTGGAGCCACTTCTGGCTGAAGTGGCTGCTCAGTTCTGCTAAAGCGGTCCCCATCCTTCTAGACTTCCTATTTCCATAAATCCGGGGTAAATGCCAGAAGCCAGCCAAGAGCAAATTCAGCTTTAAATCCCAGTTACAATATTTAGCTGTTGTATAACCATTATCTGTAAAATGGGCATGATAATACTAATTATAAAGTTGTTAAAGGATTAACTGAAAGAATTACATGTCAAAACATACAGCACAGTGAGTAGCACAATGTAAATGCTCAACAAGTGTTTATTGTGATTAGATATGGCCAATAGCCTAGTTCAAAAACCCAAGCTGGGCCACATTCTCTCAGAAATTGGAAATAAGTAATATTAGATCAAGGCAATTAATAAAAGGGGGTTGAAGCTGGGTCAATGCCATGATCTAGATTTGGGAATGGACCAGAGCCAAAGTAATAAGAAAGGAGAAAATGAGTAGGCAGCAACTAACTGTTAAGAGAACAGAGATAAAATGAGATACAGAGACCCTTGAGGGACCATGTAGCAAATGAGAGACACTTATGAGGTTTTGGCTCCTGACACTTTCCTACAGTGAAACTTCTCCCTCCCCAACTTTTATTAAGGTAAATTAACCTCTGCTCTTTGCAAATGAAGTGCTTGACTAGAGGATGCGCCCTGCCCACCCCACCCTCCACACTACCCGGGTTGTGATTTGAAGGAACTGACATGACATCACGTTTCTTTGCTTTCATCTGGATTAAGTTAGCAACTGTAAAATAGGAGTTTCCAGTTGGTTCTTTGCTCCAGGAAAGCAGGTGGTTATTGGAAGAGACCAGCCTCTAACTCTGATCACACATACATTTTTCATGTGACTACAGCAGGGTTAATTTCAGGGCTAGTCTTACAAATAAAGTACAACCATGAAAATACTTTGCATTTCATCATTAAGGATGACTGAAAATTCAAATCCAATCATAAGTTAATAAAATGACTGAGCTTTGTTCATATTAATGCTCATTAAGTAAGGATTTAAGAAAGGATCTCAAAAATTTTTAAATTGTGTATATATAAAACTGCCTTGCTTTTTTGCTTATAAGAATTGTAAGTCTTTAGAATCATGTAAATGTATATTGCAAGTTACTTGGTCCACAATACTCATATTTAATAAATAAATATTATTTAATAAAGCAATCCTCAGGGTTAATTAACTCTTGTAGAATTAATTCCTAATGGAATACTTAATATTTAAAAAAAATACTGTATAGGAACTGTGCAAGTGCTTACATTGCTATCTATGTATCCGGAACTGGATAAAAACTTGATATTGAGATAATAACAGCTTACGTTTACAAAACACTTGCTATGTGCCAGGAACTAAAAATGCTTTACTTAAAATCAAATTTTACTTCTCATCGATTATCTTATGGGGAAACATCATCCTTATTTTATTGCATTTGTCAGTGTGATTATGAAGTCCACTAAATGGTGTTATAACTGAATATTTGCAGCAATTACTTGAGCCTATTTTTTTTTTTTTTTGAGGGCAGTGTCACGGGCCCTAATATGTGGGACCTGAACCGGGGCCACTGGCTTCCCAAGCCAGCACTGCTTAACCACCGTGCCACTCGGCTGGCCCTTGAGCCTATTTTTTTATTTCTAGATCGCATTTAGTTTATTAGACTGACAAACAGCCATTCCCTCATTCAATAGTTTTAGTCACAATGTTTCAGGTGAGCAATAACTATTTAATCTATATAAAGCAGTAACTATTAAATCCTTACCAATGATATTACCAAGAGAGAAAACCAATTAGTAACTACTGTAAATGATCTGATAAAATTTTTTCTGGTCATTAATAGTCTTAAAGCTCATGTACACAGTTCCACATCTGGAATGGCAGCATAAGGAGTACCCTGTGAAACAAGCCTGATAACAATTATTTTTATGAAAACAGCCATTTAAAAGCTCTGGAAGTTGTCCTAAGGGCATACAGCAAATGAAGAATTAGTTATTCAAAACAAATCTACTAAAACTAGGAGAGAACAGGCAGAGTCTGTAACAAATGTAGCACTGAGTTAGGAAAATTATAGGGAGTCAGGAAATTGCCAAGGTAGAGGGAATCAGGGAGGAAACCATAACAAAGCCAAGGAAATAATTTTATGAGCTGACAGATAGGTTTAAGTCACAAGAACCCGCCACAGTGACAAATTCAGGTGGGGGCGGAGGAAAAGCTTTTTCCCAAGCCTGTAACAAAAAGTCAGCGTTCCCCAGGTGGAATGCATATCTTCAAAGAGGTTAGTTAGCATATCTTCAAAACACAGGCCTGGCCCCAAAAGGTGCCAGCCAGCCCTTCTCCCTGGGCATACAAAAAAGGCTTAAAAACAGAAACTTTTGCCTCAACTAATAGGAACCCCAGTCGGGACCCCCACTCATTTTGAGAGCTGTTATTTTCTGCTCTAATAAACTGTCCTCTGCTGCAAACTTTACCTCTCTGGTCCATATCTCCATTCTTTAGTTCTACGAGGACACACACACACACACACACACACACATCACAAAATCCTGCTTCAGCATTTGAACCACTACCCACTCCCTCCCTCTCGTCTCCTAGCTCAGTATGATGGTGTGAACAGAATAGGGGCCACATGTTAAACCTGACAGAGGATGGTGTGAACATAAAAATTCCTAACAGAGGTGGGCCATGGCACGAAGTCACATCCTTGGTCTGTAGCTTCCTTGACAAAGGTCAATCTTTACCTTAACCCTGTTGGTAGTCTTTTTGCATCTAAGATGACATACCCTTACAATAACAGAGTAATCTCTTTTTCTGGAACCCCAGGGGCACAACCCACCACACCAGAGCAGGGAAACTACAAAGCCCCTCTTATCTTGTTCCCCAAATACTCTGTGTGCTGTAAAATGCTATTAATTATGCTGTACCCATCAATGTAAAAGAAGTGTCTCTCCATTTATTTTGTATCCAATAGCAGAGATTTCCCCTTAATCTACAACCAATGGATTTCATGTAACCTTCCTCCTTTAATTCTAATGTATAAAATAAGTTGCAAAATGGCCATTTTCTGGAGCATTTTCTCAATCCGGAGATTTTGCTTTCTGGCAATTGTCATCAGAGACCCACTGCCTGTCTCTAACTGTCTGCCTTATTTTCCCTGAAAGATGTGATCCCCATAAATCTCTGTGGGAGTTTTGAGATGGGTGTCTCTTCTGTATTTCCTTCAAACTGAGCTGGGACATAGAGTTGTTCCTACCTATTGGGAATTCACGGAACCCTCACCTTATCTGATCTTAAATAAAAAAGACGGTGTCTCATATCTGCCTAGGTCAGGGTGCCCTGGAATCCTCCCTGGAACATAATTCGTGTCCTGATGTCCCCTAGATGAAGAGACAGTTGTTAGTTAATAAATTCAAGGCACTGGCTCCAGGAACTGGACACGAGTCCATTTATCTATTTCACCCGTGGGTTAGGTCTAGAATGGCCTGGAGGAGTGTTGGGCTACAGTGATTATAGTTAACAAGCTTAAGTCACAGGCTTTCACGTAGTTATTTGAAGCAGGGGTGACAGACATTGTGTGATTTAGGCTAGGAGGAATCTTTAGTTTAGGATTAAGAAACTGATTTGAAAAGTGATCAAGACTTGGGGCTAAGGAGCTAAGAAACTAGGGAAAAGACTTAAAATTTCTATGAGGGGGCTCTCCCTAATCAATAGGACACTATCAAGGAAATGAAGCAAACCCACTGAATGGAAGGAAATATTTCCAAATCACATTATCTGGTAAGGGACTTATATGCAGAATATATAGACCCTTACAATTCATTAATAAAAGACAACCCGCTTTAAAAATGGGCAAAGAGGGCCGGCCGAGTGGTGCGTTGGTTAAGAGCTGGCTTGGGACACGAGCGGCCCTGGTTTGGATCCCACATATAAGGGCCAGTGACACTGCACTCTACAGCTCAGATGATGAACAACAGCTCCACCTGGAGCTGGGCTGTGTGTGTCCCAGAGACAGTGTAGGCTGCAGCCCCTGCTGCAGTCGGCTGCCATAGGCTGCAGTGAGTGGCCGGCAGCCAGCGTGCACTGCCAATAGCTGCGGTGAGCGACTATCCAGAGGCTGGCAACCGATCTCCCTCATCCGGGAAGAGCGCAATGATAATACCAACATGGGCCAGTGAAGCAGCATCCTCCACAACTATGCTGAAGAAAAAAAGGACAGCAACTTGTCTGTTCCCCTCCTTCAATTCCACAATAAAAAAATCTTAAAAAAAAAAAAAGATAAATAAAAATAAAGATGGGCAAAGAATCTGAATGAATATTGCTCCAAAGATACGGAAATGGCTATTAAGCACACAAAAAGATGCTCATTATTAGCCATGATGGAAATGTGGATTAAAACCACAATGATATACCACTTTACACCCACTAGGTTATCTGTAATCAAGAAGAAAGATAGTATCAAGTGCTGGCGAGTACATGAAGAAATTGGAAGCCTCATACCTGTTGTGTCATTGGAATTAACCTGTCATTTGCAAAAGGTAAATCACATTCACGGACTCAGCCTGAAATGAGGACAGGAATGAAGTTTATTCAAGAAAGATGCCAGCATAAAAGTTGCCTGGGCAGACAATTGCACCTAACTTTAGGTTAGCTTTTTCCTATATAGGAAAGGGTAGGTAAATTTCCTTACAACAGATGTGACGTATAGACTGTCATTTGGTTGACATATGTTGTTTATATAATTAGTTTCTTTCTGCCCATGCTCTTATCCAGAATGCATACAGAAAAACCCATGGGGTTGGGGAGTAAGCCTTAATGTTCACTTTCATTGTATTATAACGAGAATAGAGTTCAAGTAACAGACAGGTTTTAACAGTTTGTGCATGTGCGACGAGCCAGTTAATACCAGTTGGGTTTTATCTCCTCCTATTAGGAGTGTTTGGACATTTTATTTCTAGGGGATGAGCCTTGGTGGTTCCTGGGGAGGGGATGCAGGCCTGGGCAGTCCCCCTTCAAGTTCACTTTTATTAACCTTTTTCTGCCTCATCCATATCCTGTGGGATTGTAAAAGGGTACAGTCACTTTGAAAACCAGCCTGGCAGTTTCTCAAATAGTTGCCATAATTATCATGACCCAGAAATTCTCCTCCCAGACATATACCCAAGATATATGAACGCATGTCCACCCCAAAACTTATACATGAATATTCATAGCAGAATTTTAGCAACACAATAGCCAAAAAGTTGAAACAACCCAAATGTCCAGCAGTTGATGGACAAAATGTGGTATATTCATAAAATGCAGTATTATGTGACAATAAAAAAAGGATACATGCAGCAATATGAATGAACTTTGAACATATTATGCTAAATGAAAGAAGCCAGTCACAAAAGACCAAACGTTATATATGATTCCATTTATGTGAAATGTCTAGAACAGGCAACTGTAGAGACAGAAAGGTATATCAGTAGGAGATGCCTGAGTATGGAGTGGTTAACAGTGACAGCCAAAATGTATGTAGCTTCTTTTTGGGGTAATAAAAATGTTCTAAAATTTATTGTAGTGATAATTATACAACTCTGTGAATATACTAAAAACTGTTGAACCGTATACTTTAAGTGGGTGAATTGGTATGTAATTATATTTCAACAAAGATGTAACAAACAAAGGCTCATATATAAATAAAAGACAACTTAAAATTCTCTGAAAGAGTTTTACTATGGAAACAAAACAAGGAGTGTAATTAAGCACAAAATAAATAGTTTTATTCTTGATAATACATACACGTTACAAAATCTGAAGTAAACTAGTTTATACCCCAACTCTTTTAAAGGATTTATATTTATTAAAATTAAGTTTTAATATTTTGCAAAGACATAATTTTAGTTACAGGAAGAACACATTTAATCAATTGTCATAGATTACAATAGTTGGATGTTCAGTGTATCTCGTACAGAACTGCACATTGGATTATATATGCCAAGATTAAAATACTGCAAATTCTAAGAGACTTAAAAACGGAAATGATTCAAAGATGCCTTTATGCTAAATCCAGCAAATCTTGTTCTAAAATGCCCCTTTTTATTAAGAAAAACAGGTATAATGTTTAGAAACCATAGTGGACAGAAAATACTTGAGTCAAACATATTCCTCTGTAATTTTCACATCTAATTTTATTTAAACTGTTAACTCTACACATTCAAAATTGAATAATGAGCTATTATTTCAATAAGAAATTGTTCAATTTTACTTGCAACTTCCCAGAGCTGTAATTTTAATATGTATTGGTATCTAAAACTATTAGCAAATAGCAACAGTAGAGTATAATGTATTATACTTTAAAAACTGGACAAATAAAGAGACTATAGTAAGATGTAAATTAGAAAATAGTTATTTGCTTTGCAAAAGGTTCTTAAATACACAGAATCATTAAAAACATGCTATTTAAATATTCATGCATTTAAAACAAATTTACCAAAAAAATCGACTGACATACAACTTTTAGAAACCCCAACAATTTTATAAAGAGAGGCACTACTTTTATCCACAAAAGCATCAAAATGTTTTAATAGTTCAAAATAGAAAGGACAAAAACACAATTAATTTTTAAAAAACAAAACAGTTTAATAAGATGGCTGTTCATTGTGCCCTTCAAGAAATTCATCATTTACTTTTTAAAAGAGCATATTTTTCAGCCCTAACTTGTAACACCCTTTTTGACCTCCATTTCTGCTTTTCCTTGGACCAATCTGAACTGTGTGAAAGAGTGCCACAACACTGAAGCTACAAGCAATTTGGGTTAATGTCCTGAAAAAACATGCGGTCTGTATACACAAAAGTAATAATAATAATAAAAAAAAATGTTAGCTTTGAAGTATAATGCATACTCCCCAGGTTGTAAAACCTGCAGTCTAACAAAAAGTACCAAGATATGGATGCCAAAGATAGAAAAAATACAAACCAGCACAGAGTTAATATCATATACTTTATCAGGTAAGTTTTATTTGTTGGATTGCCTGGCACTTGGGAAGCTAAAAAAAATGAATTTTGCAGGCTAGAAATCCCATTGCTACCCTTAACAAAGATTTACTTATTAATGAATTAAAGTTACTAGTGAAAATAGCATAGTGAGGACCCTACTTAACGATGAGGAAAAAGTTACAAATTTTTCTTTTGGAAAAGTAAGAAATGAAGAATATTTTGGGGAAAATAAAAAGTAAGCTTTGAAAAAAGGAAATTAAGGCACTTATTTCAATAGTTTTGTTACAGCAAGAGCAAAGTATGTTTTGTGTTTCTTCATGAAATTCCTTCCACACAAAACCCATAAACTTTGCTCCTTGCACAGATCTTTATTGTCAAACCTACCAACTTCAAATTACCCAAACAGAATTATTTGCAGAATACTTCATCATTTGTTACTCTATAAATAAGAAAATTAATTAAATGCTCTTCATTCAAAGTTTTCTAGTACTACTGTTTAAACTACAGTTAAAATAGAGCAAATAAGCTTATCTTTCATATCCAATACTATTATTTCTATATTAAAGTTCGCATTTTCCTTTATAACCAATGCTGAATAAAAAATTCATTTAAAAAATTCAATTAAAAGTTTTTCCAAATCTATTTAAGAAATAAGTTGACAGAAGCAAAAGCAATGTACTAATTTGGCAAAAACAGGAAAAAAATGGGATCAAATATAGGGTGATAGGAGAACTGACTTTGGGTGGTGAACACACAATGTGATATATAGATGATGTATTACATACAGAATTGTACACTTTAAACCTATGTAACTTTACTAACCATTGTCACCCCAATAAGCTTTAATATAAAAAAAAATAACGGGACAGCCGAGTGGCTCAGTTGGTTAAGAACTCGCTCAAGAGGGTGAGTTGAGCTCTGAGCAACAGCAGTTTGATGCCCAGCCCGTGCTGAGCTGCCACTGAGCTGCCAACAGGTGGCAATGGCTCAGCTAAAAAAAAAAAGTGTACATTTTCGGCCGGCTGAATGGCGTGGTGATTAAGAGCTGGCTTGGGACGCCAGCGGCCCTGGTTTGGATCCCATATATTAGGGCAGTGACACTGCCCTCAAAAAATAAAAAAAATAACAAAAACCCACAACAAAATAATTCAGTATATTTGATCATAATATAAATCAATACAAATTAAATTAAATATTTCATGCTACATAGAAAATAGGTTGTTCTGTTTCCCTGTCAAAATATGCAAGCTGACTTTAAAATTATGTTTCACATCCTCTAATCACAAGTATTGCCATGTGATTATTCACTATATCCTTAGGTAATTACGGTAATATTTTCATAAGGCTTGAGGCTAAATATTAGTGACTCACTATTAAGATGTACAGAGAACCTAAAATACCCTGCCTGTAGCTATCTTGGTATAACTTGTAAAAATTACATAAAAGCATGAAATGAGAACCAATAAAACTAATCCATTAGATATATGACGATGCCATCAAACAATTCTTAACTCAAAAAGAGCAAAGCATCCTAGAGCTAGTCTAAGAATGAATGTAGTTTTGTACTTTAAAAGTATATATATATATATATATTTATATATAAAATATATATAAAATAGAAAATAAAGATAATGGAAAGATGCTCTCCCATCTAATGTAATTTAGAGTAATGAAAATGCAATTTTTAAAGTACTCTAGAAAGTGAAAAATTTGAAAACCTATTCACTGAACAGGTACATAAGGTAAAACGAAACATGCATTCCATCTTATTACAATGATATATCTATCCTGAATCTCTCTTTTTTTTCTTTTTGAGGGCAGTGTCACTGGCCCTCATATGTGGGACCCAAACCGGGGCCGCTGGCTTCCCAAACCAGCGCTTAACCACCGCGCCACTTGGCCGGCCCCTGAATCTCTTTATAAAGCCAAATTAATCATTTAAGAATTTTGTTTAATAAATGATTAAAATATGAAAGCATTTAACTTTAAGGAACAGAAAAGTTAGACTGTGAAACTATAGTGTGAATTTTTTTATAATTGTCATTTTATTCTTACTGTTGAAGACCGTATCAGTTTCATACATAATAACACTTGTGTTTTATAATAAATATAACTATATGCAGAGGTATGTTTAATAGCATCTGCACATAGCTCCAGAAATTGTTACTCATTTTATTCTGGTAGAGGCCGGCCCCTGGTAGATATTTTACTTAATACTTCGGTAGACCACATATGACTAGATTGTATACCCCATACTCATATTTTTTAAAACCTGAACAACATTCTTGTAAATGTCTGTTTTGAAAAACATATAGGTAACAAGAATTACTGTTTTAACATGATTAAATTGGTATCAAATTTATGGGTGTAAGTAAAAAAAGCTAACTACTTAACAGTCATAAAATAATAAAATGCAATATCATGCACTATATATTACTTAGAAAGTGCTCACTCACTTATATGAACAGCTGATGATGAGAGCAGTATCATGGAAAATCTGGATATATCTTTACATTTGTCCTTAAAAAAAATCACTTTTTAAAATATCATTTCCATTTTAATTTAAATGCCACATATTTTCAGGTAACATTTAAATTAGTTTTTGTTTTTGTTTTTTTTAACTGAGCCATCCAGCCACCGTTGGCAGCTCAACAGCAGCTCAGCTCAGGCTGGGTATCGAACTGCTGTTGCTCAGAGCTCAGCTTGCACTCTTTTTTTTTTTTTTTCAGCTGAGCCATCCTGCCACCTTTTGGCAGCTTAACGGCAGCTCAGCTTGGGCTGGGTATCAAACTGCTTCAGCTTGCACTCTTGAGGGAGTCCTTAACCAACTGAGCCACTCGGCCAGCCCCTTTAAATTAGTTTTTTATTGTACTATTTCAGTTCTATTACAAACATGAAATACCCTCAGAAACTGCCATGAGGGTAAGAATGATTCTTTTCTTCTATTCTATAATTATATCACATTTGGTATATATTAAACATTATATTTGAGAAATACACGCTGATCCTGAACATATTCAAATTCGAGATCAATGTTACGATATAATGAAGATTTATGAGGAAAAATTTATAACAGTTTAGAAGGTGAACTCTTTAAAGATCATGTAACAAGAATACCTGGCTAGAACATTGCAGAGTGGTAAGATTTGACATTTTACCAAAGGACAGTGATGCTTGATCTTCTATTCCACACAGTTCACAGCAGGAGGGAAAAGCAGCAGCAACATTCCAAATGTCTATACTCTGATCTCCAAAATGACACCACATAAGTAGAAGAAAATCACATTTTACATCCGGTGCTATAAATCTGAAATGAAGGTTCTGCTCTTTTCAAGACTGAAAGGATATCACAGTGTTGATTTTATATACAAAGTAGGATCTGTTCCAGTATACTCTAGTGAAATAATTCACATATGGAGAATAGTTTATTTTGACCTCATGACAAAATCGCCCATATTTTGGATAGGTTAATTTGCCACCCTCTTCACACACCACCTATAAAAAGATATAAAACATAATATTAAAAAGCTTATTAAGCTTATAGCAGAAATGCAATCAATGTACAAACGACTATATTTATATGAAAAAAATATGCTAAACATGGACTGTCTCACCTTGTTTAGCAAACATCTCATATTGTTTAGCAAATAGAAGCCTCTTCATAAGAGGCTTCTATGCATCTATGCACACTAAACTTTTTTTTTTTTTTAAAGATTTTATTGGGGAATTGGGGAAGAGAACGCTGTTGGAGAATTGGAGAAGGGGAACATTGTGTTTTTCCAGGACCCATCAGCTTCAAGTCAAGTTGTGTTGTTGTCCGTCACTCTTAGTTTTGGAGGGCGCAAGCTCAGCTCCAAGTCCAGTCGCCACTTTCAATCTAGTTGCGGGGGAGGGGGGAAGTTGAACTGGCAAACTTCTCATGTGGGAGTTGAATTGGCAACCTTGTTAAGAGCAGTGTTCTTACCAGCTGAGCCATCCAGCCGCCATTGGCAGCTCAGCTCAGGTGCAGTTCACTGGTGCATGTGGAAATCAAACCGGTGACCCTGTTGCTCAGAGCCCGTGCTCTTAACCAACTGTGCCACCTGGCTGGCACTATACTAAACTTTTGGGCTTCCCATAGAGATGGAAAAAACAATGTAAAGAGTTTCCAATTTTTAAAAGATTTCACCCTAAAATTTAGAAGGCTATGTCTCCATAGTCCATTATCATTCCTCTGAAGAACCTTACCATGGAGCCTACCAAGGCTGAGAAATGAACATATTATATTCTTAATGTACATTCAAGTGCTTCTCCTGATGTAGAATTGACTCACAATTATACAATAAGCAAATAAATTTTTGTGACTTATCCAGTGCAAACCTTTACATTCTCACCTTAATGATGTTCACTAAGATAACTTAGCTAGCTTGAAGGGTTTACTATAATAAAACACTATATATTATTCTAATACCTATGAAAGATGTCAGAGCCAAATTTAAGAGTAAAATGATGTAGTTTTATGATGTAGTTTTAAGTCCATGCCTGGCATTATATGAAAGTAAACTGATCTTCAAACTGGAGCAAAAAAGCAGAATAAAATGGTTCTAGATAGCAGATAACAATACAGTGGTAATCACTGAATACCTAATGTTTAATAAAATTCCATTTTGGGGGCCGGCCAAGTGGCTCAGTTGGTTAAGAGTACAAGCTCTGAGCAACAGGGTTGATGGTTCGATTCCCACATGGACCAGTGAGCTGTGCCCAAACTGAGCTGCCACCGAGCTGCCAACAGGTGGCAGGATGGCTCAGCTGGTGAGGGCACGTGCTCCTAACAACAAGGCTGCAGGTTCAACTCCTGCATGTCATGGTGGACTATGCCCACCCATAACTAAGATTGAACACAGCTCTTTAAACTGAGGTGCTGCCCGAATGGCTCAGTGGTTAGAGCATGCACTGTTAACAACAAGGCTGCTGGTTGGACTCCCACATGGGATGGTGGGCTACTCCCACCTGCAACTAAAATTGAACATGGGACCTCGAGCTAAGCGGTCGCAAGCTGCCAAAGGGCGGCCAGATGGCAACTGGACTTGGAGCTGAGAGAGAGCTGTGCCCTCCACAACTAAGATTGAAGGACAACAACTTGACTGTTCCCCTTCCCCAATTCCCCAACACTGTTCCCCTTCCCCAATAAAATCTTTAAGAACATTAAAATTCTATTTTGTCACCAATTAAGCCAAAGATAACAAACATCAAGTATGAACAGATAAAATTCAAAATACATGCAGCAGAAAAAATAGTAAGTTTATATCAGAAGATTAAGGTATCAGGAAGAAAGAGAAAGAGGAAAATCACAAAAATGAATTTCTCACCTGCAAATAGGTCTGGCATGATAAGACTAAGAGCTAATTATTTAGGAAGGGACAGAAAAAAATGTTGGCTGCAACCTGAATAGACTATGCACTCCAAACTAGAATGACTACTAAACTTTTCCTAAGGTCCCTACCCTCATCTTTCCCAGGAATAAAGGCACCTATTCCAGACAACACTGATTACCCTGTCAGTCTTCCTAGTTGCTAGACATACCGTATATACATTCCAGGCTGAGATGTAAGAAAGCTTAGTAAACTAAGTGAAATCAATGAAAAATTAAGATACAGCTAAGTCCCGGGGTGACCGGTTAGCTCAGCGGTTACAGCATGGTGTTGATAAAATACCAAGGACACCGGTTTGATCCCTGCATGGTCCACTGTGAGCTGCGCCCTCCTTAAAAGAGTCAACTATGGGGCCGGGTGAGTTGTAGCATGAAAGCAATATGTAACTAATGACCATGGCTGCTCCCTAATAAAAATTCTAAAATAGGAAAAGATATAGCTGAATCCTAACAACTAAAGTGGCTAAGTTTTGTGGATAATAGGGATTCGATATAAGAACTGTGATAATGTAGTATGCAATTTTCTAGATATGTATCAAATCACAAGAAATTTCTCAATATAAGAATATAACAATGCAACCAGATGCTCATTAGATTAAAGATCAAATCAAATCAAATTATGCCATGTTTTACTTATAAATGTTGAACATGCAGAAGTACAGGCAATGAATAAGGAATCCAGGTATTAGTAAAATTTTTCATGTTTTGCAAAAATGTCCAACTTTTCTTTTGTACTTTGAAAAAATACTTCAAACTACTTTTTTTTTTATTGAGGGCAGTGTCACTGGCCCTCATATGTGGGACCAAACCAGAGCCGCTGGCTTCCCAAGCCAGCACTTAACCACCGCGCCACTCGGCCGGCCCGACTCTACTTTTCATAAGCTCTCTCCATTGTTATAAAACTTTAAATTACAGTGATATCTTGGTTTGCGAGCATAATTCGTTCCTGAAACAAACTACTCGTATTGCAAGACATTGCTCATTTACCACATTAAAATGTACCTGGTCTGCGAGCATAATTCGTTCCTGAAACAAACTGCTCATATTGCAAAACATCGCTTGTTTACCAAGTTAAAATGTTATTAGAAACGTTTCCTCGTCTTGCAGAACACTCATAAATCACGTGACTCACAATCCAAGGTATTACTATATATTCTTAGTTAAGTTCCAAAAATAAAATTCGAAGATTACAAGTTTAAATAAAGTCATTTTTTCTTAAAGATTTAACTTACAAATGGTTACTTACATGGCCATTTGCAATGTCTAGTAAATCTTTAACCCTACATCCTCGCATGGTTCCCACCTCATTGCAGATAGCATCCTCTACAATTAGGTAATTAGCTTTGTAAGATGTCAGTATTTTATAAATATCTTCAGCAGATCGCTTTGAATAGATTTGATAGATCTGAAAGAATATAATCAGAAGTTATTTTTAAAGACATTTAAAACGTCTGTTAATCAAAACTATACACTAAGCATTTACTATGTTCTTAGTAGTGAGTACGATCTGTGGAAAATAAAGATATTCACTAAGACTTGATTCCTGCCCTTAGGAAGTTTATATTCATATGCTATTAGCCATTTGTATCTCCTTTGGAGAAATGTACATTCAAATCCTATGACAATTTCCCCCAGCTTTACTGAGATATCATTGAAATATAACATCGTGTAAGTTTAAAGTATATAATGTATTGATTTAATACACTTAGATACAGATAAAATGATTACAACCATAACATTAGGTAATATTTCCATCATGTAACATAATTACCAGTTCTTTTTGTGGTGGGAACATTTAAGATCTACTCCCTTAGCAATTTATAAGTATATAATACGTCATTAATAACTATAATTACCATGTTGTACATTACATCCTCAGAGTTTATTCATCTCATAACTGGAAGTTTGTGCCCTTTAACCAACATCCCCAATTTCCCTATCCTCCAGCCCCTGTTAAGCATAGTCTATTCTATGTTTCTATGAGTTGGGCTTTCTAAAATTTCATATGCAGGCCAGCTGAGTGGCATGTTGGTTAGGAGTTGGCTTGGAACTCCAGCTCTGAGTAGCAGGGCCCTGGCTGGGATCCCACATGAGGGCCAGTGATGCCCTCTACAGCTAAGATGGTGAATAACAGCTCGACATGGAGCTGGGCTGCCGTAAGTCGCCGGCAACAGCATAGGCTGCAGTGGGGCTGGCCAGCAGTGGGCATGAGCTTTTGCAAGCTGCCATGAGCCATCGTGAGCGGCCATCCAATGGCCTGCGAGCGACTGCATCACCTGAGAAGAGCACAATGATGATACCAACATGGGCCAGTGAAGCAATGTCCTCCACAACTAGACTGAAGAACAAAAGGACAGCAACTTCTCTGTTCCCCTTCCCTGATTCCCCAGAGCTGTTCCCTTCCCACAATTCCCAAATAAAATCTTAAAAAAAAAAAATTCATATGTAAGTGGTATCATACAGTATTTGTCTTTCTCTATTTGACTTATTTCACTTAACATAATGCCCTCAAGATTCATTCCTGTTGTTGTAAATGGCCTATGCCCATTTTTAAACTGGTTTGTCTTTTTATTATTGAGTTGTAATAGTTTATCTAATCTTTTTTATTACCATGTATCAGATTATTTTATACATAAGTGGGCCGGCCGAGTGGTGCAGTGGTTAAGTGCTGGCTTGGGAAGCCAGCGGCCCCGGTTCGGTCCTACATACAAGGGCTAGTGACACTGTCCTCAAAAAAAAAATAATAATAATAATAATAATAACTTGACCATTGTCACAAAATACTGAATGAGCCAAGGATGCTTACAATTCATGTCTGGGGGCGGGGCGCGGTTAGCTTAGTTGGTTAGAGTGCAGTGTTCGTAACACCAAGGTTGCGGGTTTGATCCCCACATGGCCACTGAGATGCGCCCTCCACAACTAGATTGAAACAGCTACTTGACTTGGAGCTGATAGGTCCTGGAAAGACACCGTGTTCCCCAATTAAAAAAACAAAAAACATAAAAACAAATAAACTCATGTCTGGATTCAATGGCATTTTTCATTACAACTTTGCTGACCTTCTGAGCAAATAAGCTCTGGATATTATTACATAATGAGGTTTTTCAGTTTTTCTGAAATGCTAATGCTGGATCAGCTCGTTACTCTTCAGGACATAATAAATCACAAATGTCAGGCCCAAAGCATCACATATTTGTCCTGAAAATACTGAGATGTGAAATCTATGCACAAGTTCCCAGTCTTTTTGCAAAATATTCAGTAGCTGCTTACTTCTTATAACAAAACATAGGCAGTAAGCGCCTTGATATTGGTCATGGTGATGTTTTTTTTTGGATCTGACTGCAATGGCAAGGGAAACAAAAGCAAAAATAAACGGGACTACATCAAACTAAAATGTTTCTGCAGAGCAAAGAAAAGCATCAACAAAATAAAAAGGCAACCTATTGAATGCAAGAAGATATCTGCAAATCATATAATCAATAAGGGATTAATATCCAAAATATATAAAGAACTCATACAACTCAACAATATCAACCAAAAACAACTTGATTTAAAAGCAGGGAGAGGATCTGAATAGATACTTTACTAAAGAAGACACACAAGTGGCCAATAAGTACATGAAAAGATGCTGAATATCATTAATCATCAAGGAAATGCAAATCTAAACTACAATGAGACATCACCTCACACCTGTAAGAATGGCTATTATCAAAAAGGGAATAAATAAGTGTTGGTGAGGATGTGGAGAAAAGGGAACCCTCATGCACTGTTGGTGGGATTGCATATTGGTGCTGCCACTATGGAAAACATGGAGGTTCCTCAAAAAATTAAAAATAGAACTACCATATGACCCAGCAATTCAACTTCTGGGTATTTATTTGAAGTAAATGAAAACAGTATTTGAAAAAATATATGCACCCCCATGTTCACTGAAGCATTACTTACAATAGCCAAGACATGGAAACAACCTAAATGTCCATCAATAAATAGATGAACAGACAAAGAAAATGTAGGCATATATACAATGGAATATTATTCAGCCATAAAAAATGAGGGCCGGCAGAGTGGCTTAGTTAGCTAAGACAGCAAGCTCTGAGCAACAGTGTCAATGGTTCAATTCCCACATAGGCCAGTGAGCTGCGCCCAAGTTGAGCTGCCAACAGGTGACAGGATGGCTCAGCTGGTGAGAGCACATGCTCCTAACAACAAGGTTGCCTGTTTGACTCCTGCATGGAATGGTGGGCTATGCCCACTCGCAAATAAGGTTGAACACAGCACCTTGAGCTGAGTTGCCCTGAGCTGCTGTCCAGCGGCCGGATGGTTCAGTGGTTAAAGAGTGAGCTCTTAGCAACAGGGTTTCCAGTTTGACTCCTCCATGGGATCGTGGGCTATGCCCACTCGCAACTAAGATTGAACACAGCACCTTGAGCTGAGTGGTCAGATGGCAACTGGACTTGGAGCTGAGCTAGCTGTGCCCTCTACAACTAAGATCGAAGGACAACAACTTGTCTGTTCCCCTTCCCCAATTCCCCAACATTGTTCTCCTTCCCCAATTCTCCAATTAAAAAAAAAAAAAAATGAAATCATGCAACTCACAAGAACTTGGATGGACCTTGAGGACATTATGCTACGTGAAATATGTCAGACAGAGAAAGACAGATGTCATGATTTCACTTATATGTGGAATCTAAAACAAACAAACAACACATACACACAAAACCAGAGAACAGATGGTGGTTGGTAGGCAAAGTGAGTAAAGGGAGTCAAAAGGCATAAATTTCCAGTTACAAAATAAATAAGGTATGGAGATATAACATACAGCGTGGTGACTATAGTTAATGATTCTGTATTGCATAGTTGAAAGTTGCTAAGAGAATAGATCTTACAAGTTCTCATTACATGAAAATAATTTTTTGTAGCTATTTATGGTGGTAGATGTCAACTAGACTTAATGTGGTGATCGTTTTATAATATATACATCAAATTATTATGTTGTTTATCTGAGACTAATATAATGCTATATGTTATTATGCCTCAATTTAAAAGGGTATTGTGGAAATCCCCTTCTCTCCCAAAAGAAATTGCTCAAGGTAACAAGCCAGTAGGCGGCAGAGATAGCATGTGAGTCCAAATACTCTAATTCTAGAGTCTGTATTCTTAAAGTCTAACCTCCATACTATAGTCAAACTTCTATGATGCTATAGTTTCTTCTTAGCTTAGGCTATACTTAAAAACTACATAAAACTTTCTCAAACTGAAAAACAGAATATTTGGAATTTAGATTCAGTTGGTCATTGGCTCCAGACATGAAGTTACCATATAAATCCATCCCAAACATTCAAACTAATATATTCTCTGAACAGCAGTAGTTAGATACCATTCTAACGTTATACTAAGTATAACAGCCCATACGGGAAAATAAATCACAGTGACAGAATTTTAGCCTGGAAATACAAAGTGTATCAAGACATTAATTGATAGCTTTCTTTCAATAATTTGAGAACAATGATATTTTCAAAATTATGTTTCTCTTTGTGAAAGATCACACATCAATTCCTTTGAAACTTTGTGGAAAATTAAATGTTTCTCCAAGAAACATATTCACAAAACCTTTAATATTTTAATTTTGGCTCTCTTCTTGGTTAAATGTATTATGCGGCTTTTTAAAAACTAAAACTAATTAACTCTTCTAAATTAATTGGATTTTCCTAGTTAATCAGGAACATATAATATGCATCATTACAGAACTGTACTAAAATAAAGAATGATACTAAAAAAGATCCAAATGTAGAATCTAAAATCTTACATTTTCATTTCTCTCGAGAAGATCATCATCATTGTAAAGAGGCAAGTTTGTTACCATCCATCCAGTGCATAATTTAATCACACCCATTAACTGTGGACTCCCTGCAAACACAGCTGCAACTGGAGCTTGCCTTCTGCAAAGAACCATAAAGATTTGCACAATGGAAAAGTAAGTATACTGTTTATAGACAGATCTCTGATTTATACTAACTATGAAATACCAGGCAACTTACAATGTATTGTATACTTAAGTTTAAATGTCAGCTTTCATTTAATTTCATTTCTGGATTCATTCAAAAACTTGAGCACCTGGACCGGCCGAGTGGCGCATTGGTTAAGAGCTGGCTTGGAAAGCCAGCTCTGAGCAGTGGGGCCCGGTTCGGATCCCACATATGAGGGCCAATGACACGGCCCTCTACAGCTAAGATGGTGAACAACAGCTCCTCCTGGTTGCCTCTATAGCTAAGATGGCAGGCGACAGTGTGGGCTGCAGCCTCTGCTGCTGTGGGCTGCCATAGGCTACAGTGAGTGGCCAGCAGCCAGTGTGAGCAGCTGGCAGCGAGCGTGAGCTGCCAAGAGCCGCCATGAGTGGCTGTCCAGAGGCCGGCGACCGATCTGCCTCACTGGGAAGAGCGCGATGACGATATCAACATGGGCCAGTGAAGCAACATCCTCTGCAACTAGACTGAAGAACAAAAAGACAGCAACTTGTCTGTTCCCTTTCCGATTCCCCAATAAAATCTTTTAATAAATAAATAAATTGAGCACCTACTATGTACCAGGAATGATTTTAAGTGCTGAAAATACAGAAATTCTTTTGGGAGCGGGGTGGAGACAAGACCCTTGCTTTCAAGAGGGAGCAGAGGGAAGATAATAAACATGTAAGTCAGGTGGTAATAATGCTATTAAAAAATAATGCAAGGTAATGGGATATTGTGCCAGGAATATACTATTATATACAGTGTGATCAATTCAATGGTGATACTGTGAATTGTCAAATTCATCTTTTTGCAAATATTAACTGCCACAACCCACCTCCTTCCAGATCCATCTATCCTCCTGCTCCTTCCCAACTTTTACCATGTATCTGTATCCGGATATCACATGTAGGACTTCTCCACTCTGAACCATGATCCAAAGTCCCAGATACATGCCACTTGCAAGACTATGAAACTCAGATGCAGATCCCAAAGGGCTATTCTATTGCTTTCATATTTATTTATTCACTCCCTGTATTCAGCATGCACCTACGTGTGTGAGAGATAGTCTCAAGTTCTAGAAATAGAGATGGTACACAGCCACTATCCTTGGGAGTACCCAATAATGGGAAACCAACAGGAAACAATAATTATACCACAGTAACGAAAATGTCCAGTCTGATGTTCAATGTCCTTTGTTCAGGCCTTTGCTGTTTTTGAAAATAAGTATTATGATAAATCACATACATAGATATAATTCCCTCTTTTGTTAATGATCACACAAAGCTATATATATAGTCAGTGTTCCACAATGCTAAATATAATTCACAAAAAGTGTTAATGGGCAATAGTTATGGGTAATCTACAGAAAACAATTTTTTTATACAAGGGGTATCATTACAGTATAAGACTTAATAATATGAACTATTCTCATTTCTATATACCTATTCTATAAACCTAGTTCTCATTTCTAGAAACATTTTTTAGTCTCCAACCCTCACCCCGTTTCCTGGCCTTTTCTGATAGTGTTTCATTCCTTTTCATGTTTTAATTTCTCCTTCTATGTCTTCAATAATTTTCAATGTAGTTATTTCAGTCTCTATCCACGGGACAGACTGCATGCAAAATGCCTGCAATGATTCTTCTCCCTATAGCTATGCTGTAGGAGGAAACTCTCATTTTGGTCATGTGACTTGCTTTGCCCAACAAACAACAACAAACATAATGTGAGCAGAGACAAAACATGCTTGACATTGAAAATTGTCCTCTCTTGCTGCTTTCAGGAATTCTACAATCACTGCCTTATAAATGATCCCAGGCTAACCTGGACGATGAGGGGCATGTGGCCAAGTCAATTCCATTCCTTCAGGTGATACCTACCCAACTCTAGGCATGTGAGAGCAGCCACGCTAGACTATCCAATCCCAGCTGAGCTGGCCCAGAGCAGAAGAATCCTTCCCATTGCCTACACTCAGCTGATCTCAAAATGGTGCAACATAACACATATTTATTGGTTGTAAGCCACTGAATTTTATGATAGACTATTATGCAGCAAAACTAGCTGACACAAATTTTATAATCAGAAATTGCTAGAACTCTAATTTTAGAGAGCTAATTCTTGCTGTGCCAGACTGTTTCCTCATGTGTTTTGTAATTTTAGAGCTCATCTTCATTAAGCTTTATTTGTGGATCTTTGTAGCCTTGGTTGATATGTCAGGTACTCTACGCCACTCCAGAACCAATTTTTATGCCGATTTTTTTGATTTGGGGTTTCCTGGATTAGTCAAGTGTAATTTCAAACTACAAACTCATGTGAATTCAGATTCATTGCTTCAGATTCAAAAGACCCTTTTTTTTGACTAAGAGCTGAGGCCAAAGAAGACATGCTTTCTCATCATTTTTCTCTGCCACTTGATGGATCTTTTGCTAGTCTACCTTTCACCCTCTGAGCTCTTAGTTATATATGTGTGTGTTGAGAGAGGGATAGTTATCTTAATTACAATTCTCTGCTTTCATAGATCAAAGACCATGTACATCTCTTGTCCTAAGTGGGCATTAAAATTGAAATTAAAAATTTTCGTAAACTTGGTTACCAAGACTAGCAATCCACCACTCATCCAGCTCCAACCCAAGGCAAAAGAAGCATCCTTTTGACTACCTAAATAAAAGGATATTTGTTTCTTTTTATTCCACATTTCTAGGTGTGTGATGGTGAAGAATCTTAAATCTCAAACTTATTAATGCTGATTTTCAAAGGAGTTCAATAAGAAAATTAGAATTATAAGTCCAATAAAAAGTTAAATATCCCTAAAAACACAGTGTAAAATTCCCGAATTTTATGAGAATTTGTAAAAACATTAATTTTCTATTTTTCCTGAATCCACTAGATAGTATGCAATGATTAGTTAATAGTTTAATAAACTTGGGCAGTTCAATTCTTACTTTATCCAGGTCATAAGTTCCACTGTATCTGGGTCATAGAATTCTTGTAGTTCCGTTAATTCTGTCATTAATCTTGGAAAAAACTAAAATGCAAAACAAAAATCCCCAAAAAGTGTGTGTAAGTATCTAGAAAGCTTAAAACTATTCTAGAGTATTTCAAAACTAAGAAACTAACTTAAGGCAAACAATATTACAATATTGTTCTTACTGAAAAAATGTCATAACTCTCTTTACTTTTTTTCAGTGACCTGCTTGTTCTCCTCAATTCATATCATCTATTTTATGGTTAATTTACTGCCTAGACTTAGTAAATAATTTTACCATTAGCAAACATTCATCAGTTGTATATTTTATGCACACACATAATAAGCAAATTAATTAATTAATTTTGGGTTAAATAATTCATGTTTATTGGCAATTAGTTTCATGTTATATTATAAGCTAAAGAATTTATATTATTTTACAGATATTTAAATTTTGAAGTACCCAAATACCTTTTAGCATTAAGACTGATTTATTCAGCAATTTCCTTTGCCAGTTATAAATTGAATTAATGAAAGCATCAAACAACAGAAAATTGTATCAGATGGCATTCTAAAAGTGTTTTAGCTTTTCTATCATGTTCCTGATGATAAAAAATTTAGCATTACTAAGAGTATCAGACTTTATTTCGTTAGAACACTGTCTCAATATAATTATCCTACACACACATACACATTTATCACTACTTTGTAGGTAAAATACATTTTAATATAAAAATCTGATTTTCTTACCTCTTTCCATAAGCTGAGGCCTATTATAGTGGGCACAGCCATACTCAGAATAAGAGCCTAAAATATTAAAGCAAAAGCATTTTGGATAAATATATTTCAGAATGTACTTTAAAGTACTACACATTGATTCTATGACCAACCACATATTAATACAGTTATAAAAATTTCAGTCGGAGAACTTTAAGTCAGCATGAAACCTAGTTCATGGAGTGAGATGGGTGAAGACTAATGATAAGTTTAAGACATATTAAACAAGGTAAAATGAGACATATATTATATAAATTTAAGGCAGAACATAAAAATGCTAACACTCATATTAATATTCCAAATAGGAAATCAATATTTGACAATTTTGCCAGAATTTAAGTTGTGAAGAGCATACAAAGGTTACTGAACTGCTACCTAAAAAGCTAACAGTAACAAAAAGACAATGAATTAACACAGAAAAAATAGCTAATATATATCAACATACTAGTATGCTAAAATAAGACTGTATAAATTCCTTTGGAAAAAGACTGGTCTAATACAACATGACTATTATTAAGGATAATTATTCATTATCTTCCTTCCAGAACATTTCTTCTTATGTTCCATGTCCATTGGTGACTCCACGATCATGCAAGAAACCTAGGAAATATCTGATTTCTCTCTCTTCCTCATTCTCCCATACTTTTTTTTTTTTAAAGATTTTATTGGGAAATTGGGGGAGGGGAACGGCGTTGGGGAATTGGGGAAGGGGAATACACGAGTTGCTGTCCTTTTGTTCTTCAGTCTAGTTGTGGAGGACTTCGCTTCACTGGCCCATGTTGGTATCATGATTACGCTCTTCTTGTGTGAGGAAGATAGGTCGCTGGTCTCTGGATGATCGCTCATAGCGGTTATTGGCAGCTCACATCGGCTGCCAGCTGCTCACGCTGGCTGCCTGCCAGTTACTGTAGCCTATGGCAGCCCACTGCAGCAGGGCCTGCAGCCTACACCGTCGCCAGGGCTCGCACAGCCCAGCTCCAGGTAGAGTTGTTGTTTTTAGCTGTAGAGGGCAGTGTCACTGACCCTCATATGTGAGATCCGAACCAGGGCTCCTGGCATTCCAAGCCAGCGCTTAACCAACGTGCCAGTCAGCCGGACCTTCCAGTCTCATATCTTGACCACACCCATCTCACATTTTACATATCAACAAAATTACATATATCATGTTTTTTCTTTACCTCGGTTTTTATTCCCATTGATCACATTGAGTTCTTTGCATAACTGTGTTTATTCCTTCTACACAATTACACTTTCTTTCCACTTCATTTGACTAATTACTCATCATCTTTCAAATGTCATACTGGAAAGTCTTTGAATCCCAAAGAAACTAAATTAAGTAGCCCTATTCTATGTTCCATTAGCATCCTGTCAATACTTTTTATTATCTATTTTTATAATCAGGAGACTATAATCTACTTGATGAAATTAATCAGGTTTTATTTATCTTTGTATTCCAAGTATATTGCAAATAACAGATACATTCACATTGAAAACATACCATAGTTCTAAATCAAACCAAGATATAAAAATTCTTGATAGCCTCTCACATTATTAATTCACTTTTTTTTATGTTTCAAGATGTCTTCATTAAAATGCATTACTATTATAATCAGAAATTACAAAAAAATGTTTTTCACAGGATCTCTTTTTCTACCTATAAGTGATAATGTGATTTACTCAGGCTACTTCAATGGTATTTAATGTGGTTTCCATTTACACGTATATAATTGGAAGAGAAACAAGTACTTAACCTGAAATAACAATGACTTACCAACAATACTGGGTGTACAGTTCGTAATCGAAGCCACTTAAAAAGTGTCGTCCACAGTTCAGGAGAACATACACCAGATGCTGCTAACATGCACATATAAGGAGTCCAGAGGTATTTCAGTCTGGAAAAGACAGAGTCACATATGAGATATCTTATGAACATCATTATTATCTGATTTCTCTTTTCTGAGTTCTTTCCTATTACCCATGAAAATATCACAATGCTAAAGGAAATGAAAAAGCTTAGCCTCTAATTTTCAGCAACACATTGTTATTCATTTCTTAAATAAATCACGAAGACATGTGGGTTACTAAAATAAGGATGAAACAGCATTAACATAGAAGAGGGTGTAGCAAAATTAATGCTCTTGGGAAGCATATAAACTTACACTTTTTTAGAAAGTAATTTGGCAGAAACCATAAAAATTTTAAATACCTCAAGACAATCCCATTTCTAGTAATCTAGTTTACAGATATATTAAGATATACATACAAGGGTATTAAATGCAGCGTGTTGTTTTAATAGAAAAAAGTTCGGGGCCGGCCGAGTGGCGCGGTGGTTAAGCACTGGCTTGGGAAGCCAGCAGCCCCGGTTCAGGTCCCATATATGAGGGCCAGTGACACTGCCCTAAAAAAAAAAAAAAAAAAAAAAAAAAAAGAGAAAAGTTCGAGACCTAATTATCCTTTAATAGGTATTTATTAAAGAGATGATTAAGAAAAATAAAAAACAAAATTTCATGTATACTGTTTGCCTAGTTTTTGGCGTTTTTTTTTTTTTTTAATGCAGCTATATGGTACAGTAAAAAAATGACGTCTAGGGGCTGGCTGACTGGCTCAGTTGGTTAAGAGTTGGCTTATGAGCACGAGCTCTGAGCATCAGGGGCCGGTTCTATTCCCACGTGGACCAGTGAAGGTTGCGCCCTAGCTGAGCTGTCACTGAGGTGCCAACAGGTGGCAGGATGGCTCAGCTGGTATAACAAGATTGCCTGTTCAATGGTGGGATACGCCCACCGCAACTAAAGACTGAACTCAGCACCTTGGGCTGAGCTGCCACCCGGATGGCTCAGTGGATAGGGCGTGTGCTCTTAACAATAAGGCTGCGGGTTTGACTCCTGCATGGCTATACACACCTGTAACTAAGACTGAACTCAGCACCAAAGACTGAGCTCAGCACCTTGAGCTGAGCTGCCACCCAAATGGCTCAGAGGATAGAGCGTGTGCTCTTAACAACAAACCTGCTGGTTTGACACCCGCATGGGATGGTGGCTACGCAACTAAGATCCTGTGTTCAACAGGAACTAAGATTGAACACAGCACCTTGAGCTTGGAGGCCATGAGCTGCTCACGGGAAGCCAGATGGTGACTGGCGCCCTCCACAACTAAGATTGAAGAACAACAATTTGGCTGTTCCCCTCCCCCAACTTGCCAACGCTGTTCCCCTCCCCTAATTCCCCAATAAAATCTTCTTAAAAAATAAATAAATAATTAATGTCTAGGCTGCAGTGGGCTGCCGTAGGCTACTGTGAGTGTCCAGCAGCCAGTGTGAGTGGCCGTAGACGGATCTGCCTCAGCCAGAACGAGCGCAATGATCACAATAACAACATGGGCCAGTGAAGCGACGTCCTCCACAACTAGACTGAAGAACAAAAGGACAGCAACGTGTCTGTTCCCCTTCTCCAATTCCTTAATGCTGTTCCCTACCCAATTCCACAATAAAAATCTTTAAAAAAAAAAAAAATTAAAACAATAACGTCTGGAAAGATATTGCCAATAGTGGTAACCAGAAGTGGGACGGAAGGATTTTCATTTGTTACTTCATATCTTCTGTATTACTTGGATTTGTTATAATCTGCATTATTACTTGCGAGATTAATTTTTATAAAACAAGGATTAAAAAATTGGGGCTCTTAAATTAAGGAGATTAAAAATCCAAGTGTGTGGGAAAATGAACTTGTGCAAATGAAAGACAGTACACTACTTTATGTTGTGAGTTGTAGAGAAAACACAAGGAACTAACCCAACACCCTAGGTAATTGTAACAGCTGAAGGTGGAAGAAAAAGAGTTTAGAAACATTTCTACAAATGTCAGTACTTCATACAGATTACCTAGGAAAAAGAACATTTCTGAAGATAACTTGTAATTAATACTAAGGAGAACAATGAGATTCTTCTATGACATACTGCTGGATGTTAAACTCAACAGATGCTAAAAGGGCCTGAGGCCAGAGTGTAAATATGAACTACTATGGTTTTATAAAACAACAAAGCTACTGAATGGGGAAAATAAAGTAACATTCATTCATCTAATAAACATTTATTAATCAGGCATTGCAGGATGATCAAAGTACTAGAGAGGAAAAAAGAAAAACAAGATAATGCTACAGGCTTCAAGTCTTTATCAAGATGAAAAAAATGGAACATATAAGAAAGAGAAAAGAAGTATAAAAGGTTTATATAAAATCTAAGGTTATGTGAAAGCAAAAATGACCAATTTGAGAAAAATGCTTACTGAAGGTTTTTAAGAAATGAACACTAACTTGGGCCTTGACAGAAGTGATGGATGTATATAGAATACACATTGCTAGGACAGAGGAATTTCTTTAGTTTCCTCTGGTCAACTGTTCTCTGCTCCTAACATCTCAATTTCTGATAATATCAACCTATTCTTCGAGTCAGCAGAGTCAATACTAGTTTAGCTTATGGCTCCAGAGGACACCATTCACACTGAATTATATGTATACAACATCCCCTGGAACACAAACTACCTGCTCTAGAGATTAGACCATTATGCCAAATCCACTTATTTCTCTGTATCCATCCCTTCCTTACCATTTTATTGCAAGATCCTACTAATTAACATCTCTACTTTAGATTCCCCTCCAACTCAACCAAATGCCAAATGAGTCTTCTTCAAACATAACCACTGTAAGACACTTTTGTTTAAAACTCTTTAATGGTTCTCCAGTGCCTAATGAAATAAGTGAAAACTTATCTAAATGGTTTTCAGGGCCCTTTAAAATATGTCCTTGACTTCTTTTCAGTTTTTTTTCCTACTACATCTCTAAATATTAGTCTTTCAGCAGAGTTTGCAGAACAATCTCAGTGCTTCCATCCCATAATGCACATAAGTTTCTCCCTCCTGGTACAACTGCACACCTCTCTAGTGGCTGCCTTAGACTCTGATTCCCTTTACAGCCAGATAACTTTTTTAAAATTTTTTAAAAGATTTTTATTGGGGAATTGGGGGAGGGCAACAGCATTGGGGAACCGGGGAAGGGGAACAGACAAGTTGCTGTCTTTTTGTTCTTCAGTCTAGTTGCGGAGGATGTTGCTTCACTGGCCCATGTTGGTATCATCATTGCGCTCTTCCCGGATGAGGCAGGATCAGTCGCCGGCCTCTGGATGTCACTCACCGTGGCTATTGGCAGCTTACGCTGGCTGCCAGCTGCTCATGCTGGCTGCTGGCCACTCACTGTAGCCTATGGCAGCCCACTGCAGCAGGGACTGCAGCCTACACCGTCGCTGGGGCTCGCAGCCCAGCTCTAGGTAGAGCTGTTGTTAGCTGTAGAGGGCAGTGTCACTGGCCCTCATATGTGGGATCCGAACCAGGGCCGCTGGCGTCACAAGCCAGCTCTGAACCAATGCGCCACTTGGCTGGCCCTACAGCCAGATATCTTGAAGTCCATGTTCAATTTTTCCTTCATCTCTACTCTCTGATCATGTCTTCCTTTAAAAATTCCTCCATTGGCCTTTCTGCTGGTGTAATGCTGCCAAGTAAGCATCATTTAAGTCTCCCCTCCCACGGCCATCCGAAATCAGAGCCAGAACAGCTGTGGAAGCTCTTCATCAGAGGTTTCAGTTCGAAACAACCTGAGGAGTTATTTTGAGCAATGGGGAATGCTCACAAACTGTGTGGTGATGACAGATCCAAACACCAAGTGCTCTAGAGGCTTTGGGTTTGTCATGAGTGCCAACAGGGAGGAGGTTGGTGCCACCATGGAGGCAAGGCCACATAAGGTGGATGGAGGAGTTGTGGAACCAAAGAGGGCTGTCTCAAGAGAGGATTCTCAAAGGCCTGTTGTCCACTTCACTGTGAAAAAGATTTTTGTTGGTGTTAAAAAAGACATCGAAGGGCCGGCCGAGTGGCTTAATTGGTTAAGAGCTCACTCTAGAGTGCGAGCTAAACTCTGAGCAACAGCAGTTCAATGCCCAGCCCGAGCTGAGCTGCTGCTGAGCTGCCAACAGGTGGCAGGATGGCTCAGCTTAAAAAACAAAAAAATAAAAAAGACATCGAAGACCATCATCTACAAGATTATTTTGAACAGCATGGGAAAATTGAAGTGGCTGAAATCATGACTGACTGAGGCAGTGGCAAGAAGACAGGCTTTGCTTTTGTAACCTTTGATGACCATGACTTTGTAGACAAGATTGTCATTCAGAAATACCATACTATGAATGGCTACAACTGTGAAGTAAGGAAAGCCCTATCTAAGCAAGAGATGGCCCTCCACAACTAAGACTGAAGAACAACAACTTAACTTGGAGCTGATGGGCCCTGGGAAAACCCACACTATTCCAAAATAAAGTTTTTAAAAAAAGCAAATACGATCATGTCCAATTTCTGTTTAGAACACCTACTCTGGTCCCTGCTTATTTTTCGAGACTTATCTCTTGCTGTTTCCCTCACGTTTATCCTACGCTTTTAGTTCCCAGAAACTCCTTCTGCCCTGATTACATACACACAAGACAATTGAGAGTCTGGCCAAACTCTATCTATCTTTCAATACTGTCACCCCATTTAGAAAACTTTCCTTAAATGGGACTCTCCTACCCACCCTCCACAACTAGGGTAGTATCTGACCAGAGCACCTTATGTATACTATTCTGATAGCACTTGCTTTACTTTAACTCTTGGTTTATTTATTGAGAATAGGAACTCTCTGGAAAAAAAAAAAAAAGACTAGATCTTGTATCTCTTTTATCCCTAATATTTACCTAGTAGAGTGTCTGGCACTCTGACTTAGACTGGTGACCATGCATCTTATTTACATGAATAGGTAATCATGTTCTTATAGGCCTAGTGAGTAAATTAAAGAATTGGAGATGAATGATAGAATGTAGATTAGACATTCAAAAGAAAAGGATCTACAGCAGTTCGATGCCCACCCGAAGCTGAGCTGCTGCTGAGCTGCCAACAAGTGGCAGGATGGCTCAGCCAAAAAAAGAGGATCTTGAATATAAAATGGTAGACCAAACAATGAAGAATGGTGGGAATCACAAAAGGTTCTTTTGCAGAGAGAAATAAAACTAGAGAGCAAAGAGGAAAAAAGGTAAACTGTGTCCCCAAGTTCTACTATTGCAAGGCAATGAGATGAGAATTCAAGCATGAATCACTTAAAATACACATGGTTTAATAAATGTCTTCACCCTACTTATTAGGCATTATGGAATGCTAACTATTAGAGTGAACCACTATTATTGCTTCATGTTTTCATAAAGAGATTTCCACTAGTCATGGGTATGGCAGTCTGATAAAATCTATGGACCCCTTATAAGAAAACATTTCTAAAAAAAAAAAACGTTCAGCAATATTGAGAATGCAAGGCAGTCTTTCAGTCTTTGTGACAGGGAGTCCACTGTCTTTCCTTAACGCAGGCATTTCAGAATGAAACCTACTTTTTTTTGCACTAAAAAAAAGAAAAAGAAAAAGAAAACATTTCTAACGGCATAAAATAAAATATACAGG
Source organism: Aselliscus stoliczkanus (assembly GCA_033961575.1). Lineage (NCBI taxonomy): Eukaryota > Metazoa > Chordata > Mammalia > Chiroptera > Hipposideridae > Aselliscus > Aselliscus stoliczkanus. The sequence goes on from CM066731.1 coordinate 37,245,366, forward strand.
CTTATGAAGGAAACCAATTATACTGAAATACTGATAACAAATAATAAAAATAAATTTATAACAGCAATATTTGTACTTCTTTAGTAATACATTAAATGCAGGTATATTAACGACTGTACTTTTCAAATAGTGATGTATTGGGTTGTCGGTAAAGTCATGATGCATGTTTGCAACAGATGGCACTAGTTCATTTTTGGAAGTACTAGAGTACTTCGCATCTATGTTATTGCTATGTCATTTGACAGCTGACAGTTCTAGCTTCAATCTAAAAATAAATTGAGCCATTTGGCTGATCTTTGGAGATTTTACAAGTTGAAGATGGACGACCAAACTGTGTATTTTTGCCATATTTTACTATTTTACTTCCATAAAGGGAAGAATGTGCATCAAGCTTGTGAAAGAAAAGTTGCATAAAGTTTACGGTGACAATGCTCTACAAGAACGTCAGTGCCAATGATGGTTCATGAAATTCATGCTGATTTTGATCTCAACTACACTCCTCGGTCAGGGAGGCCCACCGAGGTTGATGACGACAAAATAAAGACATTGATCGAGTCAAACCCACGTTATACAACTCGAGAGATTGCAGAAACATTGAACATCCATCATTCAAGCATTCACATCCACCTGAAGAAGCTGGGATACGTAAGCAAGCTCGATATTTGGGTTCCGCATGAACTCAAAGAAGTTCATTTGACGGCGCGTATAAACATCTGCAATATGCTCATTAAATTTGAGGAAAAAAAAAAAAAACGTGAGGAAAACGATCCTTTTTTGAAGCGACTGATAACTGGTGATGAGAAGTGGTTTGTTTACAACAATGTGGTGCACAAACGGTCTTGGTCCCGACGTGATCATTTGCATCAAATGACATCGAAAGCAGACATTCATCAGAGGAAGGTTATGCTCTCAGTGTGGTGGGATTCTAAAGGTGTCTTTTTTTTTTTTTTTTTAAAGATTTTTATTGGGGAATTGGGGGAGAGGAACAGACAAGTTGCTGTCCTTTTGTTCTTCAGTCTAGTTGTGGAGGACTTCGCTTCATTGGGCCATGTTGGTATTATCATTGTGCTCTTGCCAGGTGCCTCTGGACGGCTGTTCATGGCGGCTCTTGGTAGCTCCTGCTGGCTGCCGGCCACTCACTGTAGCTTATGGAAGCCCATTACAGCAGGGGCTGCAGCCTACACTGTCACCGGGACTCACGCAGCCCAGCTCCAGGTGGAGCTGTTGTTCACCATTTAGCTATAGAGGGCAGTGTCACTGGCCCTCATATGGGGGATCTGAACAGGGGAAGCTGGTGTCCCAAGCCAGCTCTTAACCAACGTGCCACTCGGCCGGTCCAGGTGTCATGTTTTTTGAGCTCCTACCAAGGAACCAAACAATCAATACGAATGTATACTGTCAGCAGTTGGACAGTTTGAAGGAAACAAAGAACCAAACAATTCAAATGTGTACTGTTGGCAATTGGACAGTTTAAACAAATATATCATCCAGAAACATCCAGAGCTTGTTAATTGTAAGGGAGTTGTGTTCAATCACAACCAGGTGAGACCACATGCAAGTTTGATCGCCCATCAAAAATTATTGGAGCCTAGATGGAATGTGTTGCCACAACCATCATACTCGCCAATCCTTGTGCAGTCAGGCTTCCACTTGTTTCACTTCCTTCAAAACTCCATGCTTGGTATAAAGTTCAATTCAGATGAGGCTATAAATCAGCACCTTGTTCAGTTTTTCGCAAATAAAGAAAGGTCCTTCTATGAATGAGGAATTATGAAGCTCACTGAAAGATGGCAAAAGGTTACTGAACAAAACGGGCAATATATCATTGATTGATCTTTGTTCTTTATATAAATAAATGACCTTTGAAAAACATAGACAAAATACGTCATGACTTTTCTGACAACCCAATATAAAAACAACTTTTCAAGATATCTGTAAAAAATTAATATAGTGAGAAAATAGTCATGTTTTCTGTTGATAAAAGCACCACAGGTACTGCTAAAATCATTGTGATTTAGTTCCTGTATTCATAAAGTAAATTTAACCTAGAAAATGTTATACTGGATTACATTTTTCACCTCTCCCTACTTCCACTAACATCCCACTACTTCAGAACCTTAATCGCTCCTCCTCGTAAGAGTGATTTATCTGATTTGTGAGTGTGAGATAAGGACTCAAGCATATCCAGCTCAAACACTTCTCGGCTTCTATATTTTGGATCTTACTTGTGCAGGTTGTGTGTGTATAGGTGCATAGGCTTACTAAAGCTTTGCTCATTCAAGAGGGAAGGTCTGAAGTTTGGAGACTAAACACAATTTGAGGTAGAAGATATTAGAAGCCCTTTTGATCACATATGAAGTGTTTCCAATACACCTTTTATCAGAATCAAAGTTATTTTTCATCTCCAGCTGACTTACTCTGTATTATTTTGTCTGAATGCAAACTTCAAAGAAAAGAGTATCATTTATTGAACGCTACCATCAAAGCTCCAATGTTAACTAATCAAACAAATCAAGTTACTTTTAGAAATCCCAGAAGTTAATAACAAGCAGGGTCATAGCATTTATATAAATAAAGAGAATTTACACTAATGAGATACCAGTCAGTGCAGAAACTTTTCTTTCAATATTCTCAGAATATCCTAAATACATTTTATTCATAATTGGTATATTGTCTTTATAAACAATAGGCAGTATTTATTCTCGGGTAATCATTCTGATTGTAAAAATTTGAAAAGTACCCAAAAAGTATAGATGGATAATTTTTAAAAATTACACATAATCTAGTCACTCAAAGTAATCACTTTATTTCCTTCTGATGTTTACATGTGTGTGTGGTTGAGTGTGTAATATGTACATACACACACATATATACATTTTAGCAAAACTGTGATCATGCTGTAACATGCTTTTTCATGTTATATATTCACATAGTATTATACTATATCCTTGAATAATTTTAAGAACATAATTTTGAATAGCTGCATATATTCCAGAGACAGATATATCAAAACTCAAATGTAACACAATCTACAGAATGAAAAGGCAATCTACAGAATGGGAGAATATATTTACAAATCATATATCTGATAAGAGGGTAATATCCAAAATATAGGGCCTCAGCGGCCCCAGTTCGGTCCCACATATGAGGGCCAGTGACACTGCCCTCAAAAAAAAAAAATAAACAAAAAACCCCCTCAAAATACAGGGCCCGCTGAGTGGCGCAGTGGTTAAGTGCTGGCTTAGGAAGCCAGCGGCCCTGGTTTGGGTCCCACATAAGGGCCAGTGATACTGCCCTCAAAAAAAAAAAAAAAAAAAAAAAGGCAAAGGGGGGGCCAGCCGAGTGGCGCATTGGTTAAGAGCTGGTTTTGGGATGCCAGCGGCCCTGGTTCAGATCCCACGTATGAGGGCCAGTGACACTGCCCTCTACAGCTAACAACAGCTGCATCTGGAGCTGGGCTGTGCGAGCCCCAGCGATGGTGTAGGCTGCAGCCCCTGCTGCAGTGAGCGGCCATAGGCTACAGTGAGTGGCTGGCAGCCAGCGTGAGCGGCTAGCAGCCAGCATGAGCTGCCAATAGCCACGGTGAGTGACCATCCAGAGGCCAGCGACCAATCTGCCTCATCCAGTAAGAGCGCAATGATGATACCAATATGGGCCAGTGAAGCAACATCCTCCGCAACTAGACTGAAGAACAAAAAGATAGCAACTTGTCTGTTCCCCTTCCCCGATTCCCCAACGCTGTTCCCCTCCCCCAATTCCCCAATAAAATCTTAAAAAAAAAAAAAAAAAATGGGCAAAGGGCTTGACAGATGTTTTCCCAGAGAGACAGACAATAAGCACAAGAAGATGATTAGTGCTTAACATCACTAATCATCAGGAAAATGTAAATCAAAACCACAATAAAATATCACCTCATTAGTGTGGCTGCTATCAGAATTTGTGAATTGCTGATGGGATTGTAAAATGGTGCAACTGCTATGGAAAATAGTATGGAAGTCCCTCAAAAAATTAAAAATAGAACTACTATTATGATCCAGCAATCCCAGTTCAGTTCTGGGTATATACCCAAAAGAATAAAAAGGGTCTCAAAAAGATATTTACACACTCATGTTCATAGCAACAGGTAGATGTAACTCAAATGTCCATCAGCAGATAAATGGATAAATAAAATGTGCTATATACATATAATGAAATATTATTCAACCATAAAAAGGAAATCCTGTCACATGCTACAACACCTTGAGGACATTAGGTAAAGTGAAATAAACCAGTCACAAAAAGACACATACTGTATGATTCTACTTATATGAGGTATCTAAAGTAGTCAAATCATAGGAGAAAGTACAATGGGAGTTATTAGGGGCTGGTGGAAGGGAGAAAGGGCAAGTTGTTTCATAGGTATAGAGTTTCAAATTTATAAAATAAAAAAGTTCTTTCCATCTCACAATAATGTGAATATAATATTACTGAACTGTACATGTTAAGATGGTAAATCTTATGTGCTTTTTACCACAATAAAAAACAAGAACACATAGGGCTGGCCGAGTGGCGTGGTGGTTAAGTGCTGACTTGGGAAGCCAGTGGCCCCAGTTCGGTTCCACATGTGAGGGCCAGTGACACTGCCCTCAAAACAACAACAACAACAAAAAAACCAAGAACACAACTTAAACATAATAACCTGCATGCTATTAAGCATTCCGTTTGCATACAAGTAACCTGCCTAATAAAGAGATGGTTAAAAAACTACAAACTTCTGAAATGTAACACATCCATCTTCCATGTAGAAAAGGAATTGCTCTTGTATAAATTACAATTTAAGGATTAACTTTAACATGTAGAGTCTCATATATTGCCTTTTATTATATTTATTTTAATGCATCTTCTCTACTATGCAGTAAAGGATTAACCTTGCCCAAAGAGAGATTTGGCCCTTGCCCCCAACTCCTGAGAGGTAACTTCCAAGCCCTTGGAAAAGTCCTGTGTGAAAAGAATATCTTTGTTTATCTGGGTTCATGCCTGATAGTTTATGCTAAGAATGTAATTTATAGGGCCGGCTGAGTGGCTCAGTTGGTTAAGAGCTCGCTCAAGAGTGCGAGTTGAGCTCTGAGCAACGGCGGTTCAAGGCCAGCCCAAGCTGAGTTGCCGTTGAGCTGCCAACAGGTAGCAGGAGGGCTCAGCTAAAGTAAAAAAAAAAAAAAAAAAGGATGTAATTTATTGTGGGGGCCTTTGCCCATACAATTATCAGTTTAATGTCTGGAGGGGCTAGATACTAAGGTCAGCCAAGCAAATGGTCATCCAATTATACATACATGACAGAGCCCCAATAAAAACTATGAACACCAAAGCTCAGGTAAGCTTCCTTGGTTGGCAACACCATGCATACTGTCACATGTCATTCCTGAAAGAACTAGGTGATTCCACTGGGAGGGGACAACTGCAAGTTCTATGCCTCGTTTCTTCTGGACCCTGTCCAATGTGCCTCTTCTCTCTGCTGATTTTAACCTCTATCCTTTCATTGTAATAAAACATAACTCTGAGTATAACAACTATTCTGAGTTCTGTGAATTCTAGTGAGTTACTGACTGAAGGGTGGTTTGGGGAAATGCCCAAACTTGCAGTTGGTGTCAGAATTGAGGGTGTTGGGAACTCATGAACTTCGCATTTAGCCTCCTAGACTGTGAGCTTCTGAGAAGGGGAATCTTATCTTAAATATTTTTATACCTCCCACTATTGTTAAAATAGTAATATATATGAAAGTACTGAACACTGCTGTTAAATGAATACATTTGGATCAAGTTTATTAATAAGGTGGTTATGATTTTGGGTAGAAGCAGGAAAAAAAAGATTTGGAAACTAAATATAAAAATAATATAAGATGTTTCAAGGATTCACACTCCCTAAAACTGTAACTTATCTGGATATTAATATATGGATACTAATTTTGCTTAACAAATTTAAGAAGGTATACAGGACATTAAAATGATCAAGCAAATGAAATAATTTGGCCTTCTTGAACATTAAATGGAGTCCCAAATGTACTTTGTAAGAGCTGATATGTAATATAAAGTAATAAAAGAAATGAAGTGAGGAAAATGATAAAAAAAAAAAAAAGACCCCCAAATCCTTACTAACAAAGCTTACAAGATGCTATGTATGCTCTTTGTACTTCAGCCACACTGAGTTCCTTTGAACCCCTTCCATCAAGTCTCTCCCAAAAATGAGCCATGTTTCTTCCTATCACAAGCCTTTGCATATGCTCAGCTTCTACCTGGAATACTTTTCCTTCTTCTATTTACGTAATTCACTGCTACTTACCCTTCAGGTCTCAACTCAAGTACCCTTTCCTTAGGAAGCCTTTCTGAAAGATCTCTTCAAGTCAAATTCCATTTTTATACTCGTATGTTCTCACAGGACCATTTACCCTTCCTTCACTTATCAGAGTTATAATCTTATTTTTGTGTGATTAATATCTGTCACTTCCATTAGGCCATAAGTCACATAACATTAGAGACTGTGTGTCCATCTTTGTTCACCACTGCACCTCGAGTACTCAGCACAATGACTGGCCCTTGGAAGATATTCAATGGTTTTTAAACAAATGAATAAATCTGTAAATGTCAATTTACTATACTATAAATACCTTTGTAAACTCCAGTTGGATTAAGGATGTTTGTAGATTTTGAATTTCTATAAAGTTTTATAAATGTATTCTTGAAAACATCCAATTATTACCATTAGAAAGAACAATTCTGGGCCGGCCGAGTGGCGCGGTGGTTAAGCGCTGGCTTGGGAAGCCAGCGGCCCCAGTTCGGTCCCACATGTGAGGGCCAGTGACACTGCCCTCAAAAAAAAAAAAAAAAAAAAAAAAGAAAGAACAATTCTTAGTAAAAACAAATAGATCAAATAAAGTACACTTACCCTTCTATAACCATTGCAAGAGAACCCAGCAAAATAGTGTGAATCACATGATAAATTATTTCTGGCCTTTCTCCAATTCGTCCATCTTCAAGAGTAACAGTTTCTTTCAGGGACTTACCACTACACAAAGGAAATGTGTTTTTTACTACTTTAAATATACACATTTGAAAAATCAAAGATCTTAAATTTCTTCATAAAAAGAAATACAGGTGGTCCTTAAAATAGTCAAATACTAACTTTTATATTTTCAAGTTTTTAAAATGGGTTTTAGAACCTGAATGCAACTGGATGCAAAAATCAATATAATTAAATCATAATTTGAACTAAGTTCTCAAAATTAAGATGCTACACACACAACCTCCTTTCAAACATGATAAAATATTTAAAATGCTCAAACTTTATAATTTAAAATCAGTTATACGACTAGCTTCATTTATGCTAAATAGAAGAAATTATTCTTATGTTAAGTAAAAGTATGAATAAATTAGTGAATGAGTTTGGGAAACTTTAACTGGTTAATCCTACATTAAATCTGGACATTACACATTTAAATATATAAACTTTAATTTAATTTTTCTTTTAATTTTTATTTGTATTAGTTTTAGGGGTACAAAACAATGTAATACACATTTATACACCTCACAAATTTTATCTGGTGATAAATATATTTTACATATTGATGAAGAGAGAATGAAGCTCTAAAACAAGTACAAATATTGGAAGAATATTAAAAATAAGTATTTTACATATTTCCATAATATATTAGTAATGTGATTATTATAAGTACTTACTTAATTCTCTTAAAAATAACTTGCATCATAGAAAGAAAACAAATAATTAACACTAAAATATAGAAAGGTAATAAAGAAGACTGTGTCAATCGCAAAAAAAAATCTTGAGATGGTGCCTGCAGGGATTTCTGACATAGGAACCAATTCATTGTAAAATTCCTATAGAAGACAAAAATCATATTAAAATAACAGGTGTTTTAAACTTGTGAACATAAAAGTACTTTTTATCTTGGCAAAAACTTAGACAAAACAAAATACATGTCCTAAATCCATTCACTTATAACAGGCAAAGCCTACCCTTTACAAATGAAAATAGCATAGTAACTTTCCTCAACAAACTGCTTTAATAAATATAAAACTGCTGCTTTTTGTTAACAAGTAATGCTATCATCTCTAGAGTCCAATATAGCTCCAAGAGTTTCACTTTCTATTTTTATCTGGAAGAAAACAAAAAACTTAGCTGTCCAACTTCTACATCTGCATTATCCAATATGCTAATATGGCTACATATGGTTATTAGCACTTGAAATGTGACCAGCAAATGAAGATGTATTTTAAGTACAAAATACACCCTGGATTTCAAAGATAAAAAGGAATGAAAAAAACAACAACAGAGAAATACAAACTATCTCAATAATTTTTATATTGGTTACACATTAAAATAATATTTTTGATGTATTGGATTAAAGTATATTATTAAAATTAAATTCACTTGTTTCTTTTTACTTTTCTTAATGTGGCTACTAGAAAATTACAAATGTGGGTCACATTATATTATTATTAGACAATCCTAATTGATATTGATGAGTGTAACTATACCGGGACCTATTTTTAAAGAGATCTAATTATTAAGACAGAAATCATAAAATTTGAAATATAAAGCTTTCAAGCTATAAGAATAAGGATAAACCTTTTTTTTTTTTTACCCCAAGTTAAATATGAACAACAGTACTCCTACTTATATGTAATTTTATCTGCATTCTCACTCCCAATCCATCTCTAGCCTCCATTTTATCTTTAATCCCTTGCCCTGCAGAAGGAGGTAAGAGATAGAGTGATGTTCAGGAGTGTTCACAGAGATGAAGAACGTTTGCTTCACAAATCACTACATTTAAAATAAAAGGTTAAAGTTTCACAACGTGTCAAATAGCAATACAGCTCTATCAAAGGGCTGTCATCAAAATATCTTGTACCTACAACAAATGCACCCTTTTTTTCTGTCTGTTAAAGTTATTAATTATTAAAGATCCAATTCAAATTCCAATTTAACAAGTATTCTTTCCATATTCCTCAGTCTTAATCTTTCCTTCCCCCCATTCCCATAGCACTTCACTTCTCTCTCAATTATAGTGCTTAATGCAATCTGCCATGTGTTAGACTGCAGTCATTTTTTATATTCTCCCAGAGTATCTAGCCGAGTGTCCAGCATATCCAACAAATATTTATTAATATTTCTTTAGTGGTTTTTGAAAGCCTATCTCAACAAAAATGTTTTCTGAAATTCTGATGAACTCCAAATCCTAATATCCAATTGGCATATTTCAGGATAAGGCATGTTCTGTTTCTATCACCCATGTTATTAATTGTACAAAAACTATATCATGAGATGGCAAAAGTACAGGGATCATGTCTTATTCTTAAAACACCTAGTGCATTACTTGGTGAAGCAAATCTAGTACCTGACATGCTAAACAAAGGGGCACTACAAAACATCAACTAAGAAACACTGGACAAAAGCAGCCATTCAGCCTAGGTTCATTCTAGAGTCTTCCAAAGTTAAAGGGAAAGTCATTGAAAAGGCCAGTCAATTATGGAGGTCTACAACCAAATTTTACTAATTGCCTGCTGTGTCAGGCCTACAGATACACCAGAAAAAGACATAGTCCCTACCCTTATGGAACACCTAGCCTTTTAAAGAATCCTTTTATCTTAGTAGACATCCATATACAACTTGTACTTCAGAAGATTTCTCCAGTGTTTAAACAATGTCAAATACTTTGTTAACTGTGATATATCAAAACATGAAATTCCATGTACAGTTATCTAAAATCCCATGTAATCACAGCAAAGGATAGTAAGGTTCTAAGGTATATTACATGAACTAGAAAAATGTATAGGTAAAAATATATTTTGTGTTATACAAGTAGACTGTCAGTGCATAAAATCATGTATTTCATTTTAAATTTTAAAAATGCATTTAAGAAACCAAAAAAGTATACACTATTCTTGAATTTAAAAAGTCAGCTTCTGGGGTGACCGGTTGGCTGTCGGTTAGAGCATGGTGCTGATAATACCAAGGTTGTCGGTTCGATCCCCATATGGGCCATTGTGAGCTATGCCCTCCTTAAAAGAGTCAACTATGGGCCGGCCGAGTGGCGCATTGGTTAAGCGCTGGTTTTGGGATGCCAGCGGCCCGGTTCGGATCCCACATGAGGGCCAGTGACACTGCCCTCTACAGCTAACAACAGCTCCACTTGGAGCTGGGCTGTGCGAGCCCCTGTGATGGTGTGGGCTGCAGCCCCTGCTGCAGTGGGCTGCCATAGGCTGCAGTGAGTGGCCCGCAGCCAGCGTGAGCGGCTGGCAGCCAAGCGTGAGCTGCCAATAGCCGAGGTGAGCGACATCCAGAGGCCAGCGACTGATCTGCCTCATCCGGGAAGAGCGCAATGACGATACCAACAGTGAAGCAACATCCTCCACAACTAAACTGAAGAACAGAAAGACAGCAACTTGTCTGTTCCCCTTCCCCGATTCCCCAACGCTGTTCCCCTCCGCCAATTCCCCAATAAAATCTTTAAAAAAAAAAAAGAGTCAACTATGCCATTGTAGCATGAAAGCAATGTGTAGCCAATGACCATGACTGTTCTCCCCAAAAATAAAAAATAAATAAAAAATCCTCATCAGTGGTTGACTGCTAAAACTCTCTCTCTCTCACCCTTTAAATAAATATTTTACTGTCCACCCCGTTTTTATGCCTACACCCTTTTTAGTGTAAGCATTTTACAGATGTAATAGTTAAAATTACCTTGGTTCTTTATTCATTCTTAATCTTTCCTTTATCCTGACATTAGATTACATTATTATTACTCATGAAGGGAGAAAGTAGCCTCAAAATACTGTGATGTTATTAAGGTTTAAGTATATATAATTTATAAAAGAACTAAATGAGATTTATTTTTTTTAATGAGCGAAAACAATGTTAGATTTCTTCTAGATATAATAGCCTAAATTATTTATTTCCTAATTGGTAATAAAATAGGGGTATATTTCTCCCTTTGATTATTTTTGTTCTTTATCTTCTAAGTGGTACAGAGGTAAATTTACATAATCTTAAAACTTACTTAGTCATATTTAGTCCAAATTTTACTTCAAGGAATTTCAGCATGTGCCCATTTTCTTTGTGTGGGACAAATGTCTGGAGGGGAGAAACACTAGTTACAACAAAGAACTATTAGCTATATTTATAGCAATATGATTTGGTCCAACACTAGAAAGAGAAAACACAGTAAGACTACAAAACCAAAAATATGAATGAAGGGCCAGCCAAGTGGCTCAGTTGGTTAAGAGCTTGCGAGCTCTGAGCAACAGGATCGCTGGTTCAATTCCCACATGGGCCAGTGAGCTGCGCCCGAGCTGAGCTGCCAACAGGAGGCAGGATGGCTCAGTGGGCGAGAGCACATGCTCCTAACAACAAGGTTGCCTGTTCGAAATGGTGGGCTATGCCCGCCCGCAAAAGACTGAATGCAGCACCTTGAGCTGTGCTGCTGCCTGGGTAGCTCAGGGGATCGAGCGTGCTCTTAACAACAAGGCTGCCAGTTCAACTCCCGCATGGGATGGTGGCTACGCTCACTGGCAAATAAGACTGAATTCGGCACCTTGAGCTGAACAGCGCAACTGGACTTGGAGCTGAGCTTGCTGTGCCCTCCACAACTAAGATTGAAGGACAACAACTTGGCTGTTTCCCTCCCCCAATTCCCAAGAAAAATCTTTAAAAAAAAAAAAAATGAATGAAATAATACATGGTATAACTATGAAGCAAGGAGATTTATCAGCATAAGTTGATCATATTACCTTATACTCAGTATAAAACTATAATGGAGTTGTAGGAAGATTTCAATCTTATCCCACTCAGCTTAAGTAACTTAACCCACTGTTCTAAACATCTTGGACTCATCTCAATTTAATCCATATATCACTTAATGTTAATTGGGTAATGATGACATTTTAAATTAAATGAAAAATAAGTATATGTATTTTTATAAGTATATTGAGAAAAGAATCATAATCCTATTTCCTCACCTAGTATGCCAGCATGATCACTGGTCAACTCAAAATTATACTGTACAAACTCTATTACCTTGCTATCTCATTACTCTCATTAAAACGTAGTCCACAATATTTCATTATTTAATTTGTTTACTATATGAATCACAGACACAGAGTTACTTACCTTCATTATAATATTCAATGTCACTGTCAGAGTACATACCAGGTAAAAATTAATCACTTTCATTATTTTAGCTACAAAAGTTCCTTTCTTCACATTTAGCTGCAAAGGGAGGGGAAGCAAATGGACAAAGAAGTGAGGTATAAAAAGTTAACAACTAAATAATTCACCATAAAAATGATAAAAAAAAGCAATTCTAATTACCTGAAGGCACTTAACAAGCACTAAGGCTACTACTAAACTTAATAAAGGAGACACCAGTAAAGCTGAATTCTCAAACTGCAGTAAATATCCCAGAAAGAGAGAAAATATATAGGTTTTATAAACTTCATGAACCTGTAGGGACAAAAATAAAATGAATGAGAATAAAATGAACTTTATTGTACATATTTTCAGTAGTTTTGTTTAGAATAGACTTGACTATAATTATAAAGTAAATGCTCTATTATAATTTAGGACCGTATTGTTCAACTGTTCCACCCATATTTTTAATGTTATGAAATGTAATGAATTTATTACTTCTTTCTTAGAAAGAACTTTTGCAAACAAAGCTAAAAGCTTTAAAACAATGGACATCTAAATCGGACTGGAAAAACTGTTAGTCCGAGGCTCTGATTTAATGTCACTTATCCATCTATGCAACATAAAACTCCATAAATCCAAAATAATAATCTTTAGCAGAAGTTCCCCAAATCTACCCAGTGAAAACATACTTCCATGAAATGTAGCACTAGAGAAAAATATTTTTGCATTTGGTCCACTGAATAGTGAGCATAAATATGCTAAGTTCAACCTCCTACCAGAAGATCTCGGGCTGGCTGAGTGGCATGGTGGTTAAGAGCTAGCTTGAGATGCCAGCGGCCCCAGTTCAGGTCCCACATATAAGGGACACTGCCCTCAAAAAAAAAAAAAAAAAAAAATCTCCCAGGAAAGTTATATGTCTTAGGTTTCTTTTCTAAAATTTAATAGTACAATAATTTAATCTATCATAAAGTTAATTCCTTTTAGAAAGGGAAAATTAAGACAAAATATAGGCATTAGAGGGAAATAAATCAAAAAGGCAGTGTTAAAAGTAAAAAATTAAAAAAAAAAAATCCTGAAGAGGCCAGAGCCATTTAAAAAAAAAAAAAAAAAAGATACCTAACTGTTGGGAGACTGAAGTTATGACTGGGAAAGGGAACAATGGGATCTTTTGGATGCTGATAATGTTCTATTTCTTGATTTTGGATGCTGGTTTTACAATTATTAACTATCTCTTAGCTCCAAACTTATCCCTCTATCCTCTGCCTCATAATGATGGGGATGGGACTCTACAATCTATTATACATTTCTGCTTTTCCGGTTGGCTCCCTATTAAGCTCACCAAACACAAAATGCAAGAGAGATTACAGGTTGGAGGAGAAAGAAGGAGCTTGTTCCTTCCTATTATTTCCTGCCTGCTTGCAGGTCCGTGAGCATCATCTCAGTGATGCTTCTTCATTCCAACAGAGCAATTCCTTCATGAAACTGCTGAATGCAGCTGAAGTTTTTCCAACCCTTGAATAACTAGCTTTAATGCATTCTCTTGCCCCAGAGACCCAAAGAGCTGCTGGCGGAGCTCCTTTCTCAGAGGTCTGGTCCCATTTCTACAGGGTTCTTCTGTCTAATTCTGAGACACCAGCAAAGCTGAGCAGGCCCCTCCATAGGGTTCCTCTCTAAGTCTTTTTTTTGAGGGCAGTGTCACTGGCCTTCATATGTGGGATCCGAACTGGGGCCGCTGGCGTCCCAAGCCAGTCCTCCTCTAAGTTTTAATAATTCCAAATTCTTTGTTCCCTCAGCTCTAGGGTAGTAGCTGCTTTCTGCAGTTGCAAGCTCTATGATACTTTCAGGTTCTTATTAGCCTTTCAATTAGCAAGTGAATGACTATACTTGGTTAATGATTATATTAAATTCTATTTTAATAACCTAAATGTTGGTACTCACAAGTATTTTGGACCACCTGAGTATATGACATAAAGAAAAGAGAAGAGCAAGAAGATTCCTAAAATCTAGCTTGGACAAGATACTAAATACTTAATAAGTGTCCATAAATAAAGAAATATAAGAAATGGCAAAGAAAAAATAAAAAGATAAAAAACAGAAGGAACCAAATGTTGATGGGCACTTTTAAAGACCTCTGGCACGAGTACAAACTGATATAGCCATTGTGGACAAAGGCTTGGTATCTACTGGGCTGTCGGAAAAGTCATGACACATTTTTGCAACGAAAAACAGAAAAAATACAACATGACTTTTCCAACAATCCAATAGTTAGGTTGAATATGCACATATCATTTGACCAGTAATTCCTTTATGAGGTATAGTAAAATTTTGTACTTATGCCACGTGACATATATAAGAATGCCTATAGCAGCACATGAACAATAAACTGGAAAAAACTGAAATCTCCACCAACATTAAAATATTTAAATAAATACAAATGAATGAAATATAGTTTTGTACATCACCATGGATGAATCTCAGAAGCAAATCAGGCAAAAGTAAACAATATATTATTTACAACGTATTTTTTAGAAATACATAGGTAGTAAAAATCATAAAGAAAAAGCAGAAAAGAACTAAGAAGATTCAAGACAGTTAGCCTCTGCTGGGGAGGGGGCAGGATGGCAGGATGTGACTAGGGAAGACAGAGAGGGTCTTCTGTGGTATTCAAATGCTCTACGTCTTGGCCAGGGTGGTCAAATACTCAAATTTTATTCTAATGCTATATATATACAGCATAGATATACTCTTTTGTACATGTTCTATATTTTACTTTTTTTCTAAAGAAACAAAAACAAAAGGAGAAATGGCTATAAATAAAGAGGAAGCACAGGGTGACTTTGGTTAAGCAGACGAAGTTTAAGGGAATTTTCAAAGTGCTTCTAAAAGGGACAGAGGTGAATGGATTTTGCAATCTTTTCAGAAGTATACATCAGAGTCTATTAAAATATTTTAAAATAAATCTTAAAAGCTAAATGGTTTGAAGATACAATGCTATAAAAACATTTATTTTCTGGATTTAAAATTATAATTTCAAATTTCCATAATACCTTGTCACTTTGTTCCAGTGAAAAACTATCTAGCAAGAACAGAGATACCGCTTGAAGAAACAAGAGATAGTGGCTGTACTCCCACATCATCATAAATGTGTAAGTTGAAGCACTCATCAATAAGTAGCAAAACCTCTAGAGAAAACAAAAGAAAGAAACTAAATATCAACAGCTTTATTACTATAAAAAAATCTGACATTGTTACCTCAAAATGGTAGCTGGTTCAACTTCAAACTACATAATTCTTAAAACTCTGTTTTAAAATCACATAATTACTAGTAAATTCTTACATAAACAACTAAGATTTTAAAGCACTCTAGAGAAAAATCAACCACCGGTCCCTCAAAGCTTAACATCACATTGAGAATTTCAGGAAGACAGGAAAAAATAAAATTCAGTACAATTTTCTTTCATTTCCAAAGATGTAAAGTAATAAATACAAGAAAATTGTGGCCTTTACTAGACTTGGCTCTGGTGGGCTTTTGTTATTCTGAAAGTTAACTCCTTTCACCCTAGAAAATATTTTCACTTCCGTAGTGCTTCATATTTTCCTAAGAGTTCCCATTTAATTACTCTGTTTATGTCTCAACCTATTCCACAACCCACGAAAAAAAGTCCAATGCTTTTTTCATTTCCTCTCAGCAAAAATGTGGCCTTACCTTTCCCCAATGCTTGTACAGTCAACCATATAAAACTCTTAGTTGTTTCCCTCCTGCTGAAGAACTAAACACAAGGATTTCAGTGCCTGAAATAACTGGCTAAAATCAATTCTGTCCTTCCAAATGTTATCTCCTAAGAGATCCCTTAGTGAGAAACCAGGTTTGTGAGAAATCCACTGTGCCTTATCATATTTCTAACAACAGCTTCTACGTTTTCCAGGTATCTGCTTTTTTGATTTCCAATTCGTCCATCAGCAATGGTGTCAAATGACTTTGTTCTGATAAGAACAGTGAAGGAGAAGGACAATAAGGGTCAAGTCAGTAAACCGAAGATAAGAATTGTGTTCTCTAAATCATTCAGACTCAGCTGACTATACTCAGTGATAAATTCCAGAGTCAGAAATATCTCGGGCCATGAGCAGCATCCTGAAGAAGGTTAAGACCAGAGAACAAAATATAAGAAATAGAAAATTTCCATCGGTGGTCAAAGAATACCAACCACGGGGCTGTGCTCAGCAGTGTAGAACACATAAATTTTTGTTCTTTGTATCACAATAGCAGTAAGAGAAAGTGTTCTGGAAATCTTTTTTTTTTTAAGATTTTATTGGAGAATTGGGGGAGGGCAACAGCATTGGGGAATCCGGGAAGGGGAACGGACAAGTTGCTCTTTTTGTTCTTCAGTCTAGTTGCAGAGGATGTTGCTTCACCGGCCCATGTTGGTATCCTCATTGCACTCTTCCCGGATGAGGCAGATCGGTCGCCGGCCTCTGGATGGTGACTCGCTGCGGCTATTGGCAGCTCACAGGCTGCCGGCCACTCACTGTAGCCTATGGCAGCCCACTGCGGCAGGGGCTGCAGCCTACACCGTTGAAGGGGCTCGCAGCTCAGCTCCAGGTGGAGCTGTTGTTAGCTGTAGAGGGCAGTGTCACTGGTTCTCATCTGTGGGATCCGAACCGGGACTGCTGATGTTCCAAGCCAGCTCTTAACCAATGCACCACTTGGCCGGCCCTGGAAATCTTTTAACATGGAACAATATGAACTACATTAACCAGGCCTGAAACCATCATCCCCAGAGAATCCAGTTATAGAAATCAACACAAAGGCTCAGATCTAGATCTAGCATAACTAACCTATTGGCCATTTGGAGAATACTTTGAGGCTGCTGGAGAAAAGCTACAATAAAAAGAAACAAACTGCTAATTTCAAGGGTTTATTCTCAAACTACTTAAGAACATGCAGTGAAAATAAGATAGAAATATACAAACACAATCTGGACAATTAGTTAAGCTTTTCCTTTCTCTGAACATTTTTAAAATTCTGTGCATTCTTGTCCACCTCTTACCCTGCTCACTTCATTTTCAACTATGCCTTTATTGGGAACCTTTTATATACATTGCTTAAGTGATACATAGAACGGATTTCAGTAATCAACCATAGATGTCTCCGGATGGCTCCAGATAACCACTCAAAAGATCTGAGCTTAGGACTGGCAGAGTGGCTCAGCTGATTAAGAGCGTGAGCCTGCTGGTTCGATTCCCACATGGGCCAGTCAGCTGTGCCCAAGCTGAGCTGCTGCTGAACTGAACTGCTAACAGGTGGCTGGATGGTTTAGCTGGTGAGAGCACATGTTCCTAACAACATGGTTGCCAGTTAGACTCCCGCATGGTATGGTGCCCACCCACAACTAAGATTGAACACGGCACCTTGAGCTAAGGTGCTGCGAGTTGCCGATGGGGAGCCGGATGGCTCAGTGGTTAGAGTGTGCCCTCTTAACAACAAGGATGCCAGTTTGACTTCCGCATGGGATGGTGGGCTGCGCGCCCCTGCAACTAAGATTGAACACAGCACCTTCAGCTGAGTGGCAGTGACCTGTCAACGGGCAACCGGAAGGCAACTGGACTTGGGAGCTCAGCTAGCTGCGCCCTCCACAACTAAGATTGAAGGACAACAACTTGGCTGTTACCCTTTCCCAATTTCCCAATAATAATAATAAAAAAAAAAATCTTAAAAAAAAAACAAAACCTGAGCTTGGATATACTGATGCAACTGGGACCATGAGATCTAGCCTCAAGAGTGGGAAGCAAGAGTAGAAAATATGTGATTAATACATACATGTTCCTGGAAAAATACTCAGCCATGGAAAGGAGTAAACTACTGATACATGCAACAACTTGGATGGTTAAGGGCATTAGGCTGAATGAAAAAAAGCAAATCTCAAAGGATAACATACTATAGAATTTCATTACACAGCCTTTCACAAAATTGTAGTCATAGAAACATCAGTGATCGCCAAGGGTTAGGATTGGGGGAAAGATGTGAGTATTAAGGCAGTTTCTTCATAGTTATGCAACAGTTCTATAACTTAATTAGCATGATGGTTTCTCAAATCTACACATGATAAAAATTTATACAACTATACATCCTCCTTCCCCCAAAAAAGGAGTATATATAAAAAAGTTAGAATCAAAAATACACATATACTTTTTCACATGCAGAGAGATGTTGGGGAGCCAACATGATTGAAGAACCAGGCAGCTTTGCTTTTTAAAAAATTGATTTGGGGCCGGCCGAGTGGCGCATTGGTTAAGCGCTGGTTTTGGGATGCCAGCGGCCCCGGTTCGGATCCCACATGAGGGCCAGTGACACTGCCCTCTACAGCTAACAACAGCTCCACCTGGAGCTGGGCTGTGCGAGCCCCGGTGATGATGTGGGCTGCAGCCCCTGCTGCAGTGGGCTGCCATAGGCTACAGTGAGTGGCCCGCAGCCAGCGTGAGCGGCTGGCAGCCAAGAGTGAGCTGCCAATAGCCGCGGTGAGCGACATCCAGAGGCCAGCGACCGATCTGCCTCATCCGGGAAGAGCGCAATGACGATACCAACAGTGAAGCAACATCCTCTGCAACTAAACTGAAGAACAAAAAGACAGCAACTTGTCTGTTCCCCTTCCCCGATTTCCCAGCGCTGTTCCCCTCCGCCAATTCCCCAATAAAATCTTTAAAAAAAAAAAAAAAAAAAAAAAAAATTGATTTGTTAAGATGAAGGGTAGATAATACACCATGGCAGTGGCCAAGCCTCCTCTGAGGTGGTCAACCTCCACACGGCAGCTAACAGACTGTGAACAGAGCTAATTCTCCCAGCTAATCAGCTTGAGGGTCAATCCCACCCTCTGACAAGCCAAAAGCAATTAAAGATTAATTTCAACAGTGACACCTCCAGAACACACCAGACAGCATAGGGAGGCTGTGCAATCCAAATTCAAAGGGCACATACTACATAAGAATATCCAACAATGACTGGGAGGCATAGGTGATCTACCTAATACATTGAAGTAACCACAGAGCGACAGCCAGAATGAGGAAAAAAAGAAACATGTTGGGCCGGCTGAGTGGCGCATTGGTTAAGAGCTGGTTTTGGGATGCCAGTGGCCCTGGTTCGGATCCCACATATGAGGGCCAGTGACACTGCCGTCTACAGCTAACAACAGCTCCACCTGGAGCTGGGCTGCACAAGCCCCGGTGATGGTGTAGGCTGCAGCCCCTGCTGCAGTGGGCTGCCATAGGCTACAGTGAGTGGCCGGCAGCCAGCATGAGTGGCTGGCAGCCAGCATGTGCTGCCAACAGCTGTGGTGAGTGACCATCCAGAGGCCGGTGATCGATCTGCCTCATCCGGGAAGAGCGCGGTGATGATGTCACCCAACATGGGCCAGTGAAGCGACGTCCTCCGCAACTAGACTGAAGAACAAAGGGGCAGCAACTTGTCTGTTCCCCTTCCCTGATTCCCCAATGCTGTTCCCCTCCCCCAATTCCCCAATAAAATCTTAAAAAAAAAAAAAGGAAAGAAACATGTCCCACATAAAAGATCAGAAGAAACCTCTACAAATAGAACTAAATAAAACAGAGGTATCCAACCTATCAGAGACAGACTTTAGAAAATTGATTATAAGAATGTTTAAGTAACTTAGTGAGAAGCTCAACAAAGAGATAGCAAACATAAAGGAGGGCACAGAAACCATAAAAAATGACCAGTCAAAATACAATAACTGAAATAAAGAACACACACAAAGTAGTTGTCAGCACATTAGATGAAGCAGAGGACCAAATCAGTGATTTAGAAGACAAGTTAGCAGAAATCACCCAATCAGAAAAACAAGAAGAAAAAAGAATAAAAAACAATGAAAATACTTTAAGAGCCCTATGGGACAACATCAAACACAAGAACATTCACATCAAAGGGATACCAGAAGGAATAGAGAAGGGGCAAGGGATCCAGAACATACTTGAAGAAATAATGACTTAAAACTCCCTTAGCCTGGTAAAGGAAATGGACATACAAGCTTAGGAAGTACAGAGAGTTCCAAACAAGCTGAACTCAAACAGGCCCACACCAAGACACATCATAGTTAAAATGGCAAAGGTTAAAGACAGAGAGAATCCTAAAAGCAGCAAGAGAAAGGCAGGGGTTACATACGAAGACTATCAGATGACTTTTCTACAGAAACTCTGCAGGCCAGAAGGGAGTGGCAGGCAATATTCAAAGTGATGAAAAACAAAAGCCTATAACCACTGCTCTACTCAGGAAGGCTATCAATTAAAATTGAAGGAGAGACAAAGAGGTTCTCAGAAAAGAATAAGCTAAAGGAATTCATTATGAGCAAACCAGCACTGCAGGAAATGTTAAAAGGGCTTTTTTAAACAGAAGAAAGGGGAAAATGGAACTAAGAAAGACCAGAAATACGAATAACAAAATGGCAAGAAATATGCACCTATCAATAATCACCTTAAATGTGAATGGGATGTCCCAATCAAAAGACATAGAGTGGCTGAATGGATACGACAAAGAATCCATGCATATGCTGTCTACAAGAGACTCATCTCAAATCAAAAGACACACACAGACTGAAAGTAAAGGATTGGAATAAGATATTCCACACAAACAGAAACGAGACAAAAGCAGGAGTAGCAATACTTATTTCAGACAAAATAAACTTTAAAATGTAGACTACAATAAAAGACAAAAAAGGGGACTTCATAATAATAAAGGGATTGATTCAACAAGAGTACATAACCCTAGTGAACATCTATGCACCCAACATAGGAGCTCCTAAACATATAAAACTGTTTATGACTAACATAAAGTCAGAAATTAAACAGTAACACTATCGTAACAGGGGACTTCAACACCCCTGTTGTCACCAATAGACAGATCCTCCAGACAGAAAATCAATGTGGAAACAGTGGCCTTAAATGACACTTTAGACCAATTGGATTTAATCGATATTTTTAGAGCATTTCACCCCAAAGCAACAGAGTATACATTCTTCTCAAGTGCACATGGAACATTTTCCAAGATACACCACATGTTAGGCCACAAAACAAGTTTCGATAAATTTAAGAAGACTGAAGTCATATCAAGTGTCTTCACTGACCACAATGCTATGAAACCAGAGATCAATTATAAGAAGAAATGCAGAAAACACACAAATACATGGAGGCTGAATAACATGTTATTAAACAGCCAGAGGGTCAACAATGAGAACAAGGAGAAGTCAAAAGATACCTCCAGGCAAACGAAAATGAAAACACAACAACCCAAAAATGTATGGGTGCAGTGAAAGCAGTTCTAAGAGGGAAATTCATAGCAATGCAGGCCTATCTAAAGAAACAAGAAAAATCTCAAGTCAACATGCTTTCTTTACACCTAAGGGAAATGGAAAAGAACAGGCAAACAAGCCCAAAGGAAATACAAGAAGGAAGTAATAAAGATTAGAGCACAAATAAATGAAATAGAGACCAAAAAACAATACAAAGATCAATGAAACCAAGAGCTGTTTTTTTAAAAAGATAAACAAAATTGACAAACTCCTAGCCAGACTCACCAAGAAAACGACACAAATGAATGAGGAGAAGTGACAACAGATACCACAGAAATACAGAAAATTTTAAGAAAATGCTACGAGCAATGAGATATCACCTCACTCCGGTCAGAATGGCTAACATCAAGAAATCAACAAACAAGTGTTGGCGAGGTTGTGGAGAAAAGGAAACCCTGGTGCACTGTTGGTCGGATTGCAGATTGGTGCAGCCACTATGGAAATCAATAGAGAGGTATCTAAAAAAACTGAAAATGGAACTACCTTATGACCCAGCAATTCCAGTCCTAGGTATCTATCCAGAGAAACTCAAGATGCTAATTTGAAAAAATATATGCACCCCTATGTTTATTGCAGTGCTATTTACAATAGCCAAGACTTGAAAACAACAGAAGTGCCTATTGGTAGATGACTGGATTAAGAAATTGTGGTATATGTATATATTTTTTTGATAGAATCATAAAATTTAATTCTTTTTTCTTTTTTTTTTGTGGTATATTTTTATACAATGGAGTAGAACTCAGCTATAAAGAATGAAATCTTACCATTTGCAACCATATGGATGGACCTAGAAAACATTATGCCAAGTCAAATAAGTCAGTTGGAGAAAGATAAATATATGATCTCACTTATATGTGGAATCCAAAGAACTGAATAACTGAGCAAAGTAAACAGAAATAGTCACAGAGGTATAGAAGAAAAACTGACCATTGCTAGGTGGGAGGAAGGTAGGAATGAAGGAGAAGGGGAAGGGATTAGACAGCATAAATTGGTAACTACAGGATATGAAAAGATATGAAAGGATATGAAAAGACAGTTTGGAGAATATAATCAATAGTTCTGTAAATATTTTGTAGGGTATCAGATGCCCACATGTCTTGTTAGGGAGACCACTTCATGGATGGTGTAGATGTTTGACCACTGCACTGTACACCTGAAGCTGAAGCTGAGTAATGCTGTTTGTCAACTATAATTTAATATTTAATATATAAAACTATAATTTAATTTAATAGTATAGGGAATAGTCAATGGAATTGTAATAGATATATACAATTTCAGAGAGCAATAGATTGGGGAAGGGAATTATCACTTTTTGAGGAGTGAAATATGTAACTATTACATTGTTTTGTACACCTAAAACTAATAAATTAATAATAATAATAATAATAAAATACACCATGGTTAACTTGCTCTTTTTCCTGTCATTTAAAAAAAAAAAAAATCCTTGGGCTGGACGAGTGGCTCAGTTGGTTAAGAGCACAAGCTCTGAGCAACAGGTTGCCAGTTAGATTCCCACATGGGCCAGTGAGCTGCCCAAGCTAAACTGCCACTGAGCTACCAACAGGTGGCAGGTGGCTCAGCTGGTGAGAGCACAGGCTCCTAACAAGGTTGCAGGTTCAACTCCTGCATAGAATGGTGGGCTATGCCCACCCACAACTAGACTGAAAATGGTACCTTGAGCTGAGAGGCCACGGGCTGCCGACGGGCGGCTGGGTGGAGACTATACTTGGAGCTGAGCTAGCTGCACCCTCCACAACTAAGACTGAAGGACTACAACTTGGCTGTTCCCCTTCCCCAATTCCCCAACACTGTTTTCTTCCCCAAATCCCCCCAAAAATCTTTTACATAAATAAATAAATAAATAAATAAATAAATAAATAAATAAATAAAATCCTTAATATTGTTATTCCTTTTAATATCTGAAAACAGATATTTTGCTCTTGTTGTGTACTCGTGAGTAACACATTAGTGGCTAGTTATGAATAATCGAACAACTGATAAATACAACTTTTCCCCTTTATCTTATTATTAACAGAGAAAAGAGAGACAGGGAGGGAGGGAAGGAGGGAAAATGTGGTAAGTATTTTGAAAATGGAGAAAGATAATTGTGGTTAAATAAAAAGGTGAAACAAAATGTAACTTCAAATAGGAGTATAAGCTATTCTTGGATCCTTCAAAAAGTACAGAGTCTTTGGTAAACAATAGTGAACTGAATGGAAATATCCTTTTCACTGTATCTATTTGCACTGACTGAATTTTTTAAACCATATATGTAATGTGTATGTATTACTTTTTTAACTTTAAAAAATTTACAATAAAAATATTCAAAAGAATACATCTATAACATGGCAATAAAAGAAGTTATTCAGAAAATATCAAATACCGTACGTATAAAAGGAAATAAATAAGCTGACACATCACATTGCCTTTTGCAAAACTCCTTTTAAAATTAACAATAATGATTTTATAAGACACTTAATTAAGCCCTTTTTTAGGCAACAAAAATTTTCTTTAAGTTAAAAAAATAAAGGTATATACAAAGAAGATTCGGCAGTTCCTTTTGCTATATTAAACTCCTTTATTCAAAAATTGAAGAACTATTCTTCCTTAAGGGAATGCTGCACAATCTAATAGGAGAACCCTCAATCGTAGACTCCCTGATGATTAAAGAAAATATTCTTGCTCAGAAAGCTCTTCATACAAACCCAACAAAAGGAAAAATTACAAATCTGAAATGTGTTAGATATTTTATATTAAAAAAGGGAGACATTAGAATGATAAAAAATGAAATAAAAAGTTTGCTAAGCATGGAACACTTGTCATCACTGAAAGGAGAGAATACATTTTGCACAGATTTTAAAAAGAAATCACTTAGTGCATCTTATTTCCCAGGCAACCAAATTCAATAGAAGGCCTTCCTTGGTCCCTTTGGCCTCTTTTTGTAGCCAAGAATTCTTCATACAAGATAGGAAAACTGTCCAAGGATTGATTGCTACATTTCAGTTAATTTCAATATAATTGGTTGCCTTTATAATTACATTTATTTTATTTTATGCATTTCAAATCATTATTCTGAGAGAGTCTGTAAACTTCACCTCATTGCCAAAAGGGTTTATGGCAACAAAAACAAAAAATAATCTAAACTATATGGGACTGTCTTCTGAAACTCACTAACCTACCTATACCACAGTCACAGAAAACATAAAGGTAAACAGAAAATATGCAGTGCTACCGTAGAAGCTAACATTGCTATCATTTGTAGTCACTGTGTATCTTCATTAATATTTCTTTAACTTGTGATAACTAAAGGCCATCAATGTTCCAGAAGTGACAGAAATGGTAAAATAACAAGCAGACATTAATTTACAAGATATTCTTTATAATTAACCAAGTAACAGCACTAAAACAACAGAACATCTCCGTTCTCCTAAAAATAATTTACTGTGAATCAGATTACAAAATAACAGTGTATGTATTATAACAAGATTACCCAACTATGTCCTTTATTTTGTAGTAATTAGGCTTCATTGAATTTAACTTAATTCTTAATATGATTAGCTTTAAAATCATGCACATTTATAATAGAATCAAAATTAACCATGACAAATAAATTTGTATCTTACCTCTCCGTAAGTATTTAAGTTGCTTTTTAAATAGCCTGTAAGTGCAGCAACTTGGCATGCAAAATATGGTAGTGCCCAGTTTTCTCTTAAAGGAATGGAATATTCAATTCTTGTTGTATCTACCCTAAAATAAACCACAGATGAATAGCAAATTAGCAAGACATTATATTTGTATAACACTACTTTTCAAAGCACTTTCACACACATATCATTGCTCTCTATAACAATCCTGTGAGGTAGGCACAGACAGACCCACCGTTGTCTATCCATCATCTTTGAGTAAATTAACAGTGTCTCTTCCCCCACCCCATCCCGCAAAAAAGACTTAGTGTTGCTGTGAACTGCTTGATGAATAGATGGGACTGTGAGAATTTTTAAAAGGCTGTGAAAGATAGAGCCTCATGCTACAGCACATGGCTCGCTCCAGAGTACACTGGATTTCAGCCCTCATCCTCCCTTCCCTTAACAAGATGGCTGCCCTTCTCTAATAAACAATGTACATTACATAGTTAGCAGGCCTGGCAGATCCAAAGTTCTTCTTTTTTTTTTATTAAAGATTTTATTGGGGAATTAAGGGAGGGGAGTAGCGTTGGGGAATCGGGGAAGGGGAATAGACAAGTTGCTGTCTTTTTGTTCATCAGTCTAGTTGCGGAGGATGTTGCTTCACTGGCCCATGTTGGTATCGTCATTGCGCTCTTCCCGGATGAGGCAGATGGGTTGCCAGCCTCTGGATGTCGCTCATCGCGGCTATTGGCAGCTCACGCTGGCTGCCGGCCGCTCACGCTGGCTGCTGGCCACTCACTGTAGCCTATGGCAGCCCAGCTCCAGGTAGAGCTGTTGTTAGCTGTAGAGGGCAGTGTCACTGGCCCTCATATGTGGGATTCGAACCGGGGCTGCTGGCATCCCAAAACCAGCTCTTAACCAATGTGCCACTCGGCTGGCCCAGATCCAAAGTTCTTAATCCCCCTATATATGGAATATGAAGCTCAGAGAGCTGATAAGACTGATTCAAGTCATATAGCTAGTAGGTGGCACAAGTAGATTTACAATGCATATCTTCTGATATATAGTTTAATAATCTTTTCAATCAACAGGTTACCCAGAATTAACATTACAGTGTCATTTATTTATTTATTTATTTATTTATTTATTTATTTACTTACTTACTTACTTACTTGAGGGCAGTGTCATTGGCCCTCACAATTGGGACCCGAACTGGGGCCGCTGGCTTCCCAAGCCAGTGCTTAACCATCGCGCCACTCGGCTGGCCCTACAGTAGTCATTTATTTGATATATCTCAAGACCTTTGCAATTTCCCAGAATCACAAATACAGAATGTCTTTGTACGCTCCTCCTTAGTTTATGCTCATTTTTCATTGAGAGCCTGTTTTCTCCTCTGCATATCCACACACTACAATGGAACTACCCTTCCAAGAATCATTAAATTTAGATCTTGTATACTCAATGGTTATTTTCCACACAAAAAAACAAAGGTGCTATTGCTTTAAAAACTTTAAGTAAATTGCTGTATAACTCTTAATGAAGATGGTCATGTCACCTGTAATTTAGTTCAATCAAACTGTGGTATAGCCATACAGCTGTATACTACTCAGCAATAAAATGTAATGAGCTATTCGGCCGGCCGAGTGGCGCATTGGTTAAGAGTTGGCTTGGGGGTTAGCCAAGTGGCTCAGTCGGTTAAGAGCTCGCTCAAGAGTGTGAGCTGAGTTCTGAGTAATGGCAGTTCGATGCCAGCCCAAGCTGAGTTGCTGTTGAGTTGCCGACAGGTTGCAGGATGGATCAGCTAAAAAAAAGAGCTGGCTTGGAATGCCAGCGGCCCCGGTTTGGATCCCACATATAAGGGCCAGTGACACTGCCCTCTACAGCTAACAACAGCTCCACCTGGAGCTGGGCTGCGTGAGACCCACGATGGTGTAGGCCGCAGCCCCTGCTGCAGCGGGCTGCCACAGGCTGCAGGGAGTGGCCGGCAGCCAGCATGAGTGGCCAGCAGCCAGCGTGAGCTGAGAATAGCCACAGTGAGCGTCCATCCAGAGGCTGGTGACCAAGTGCAATGACAATACCAACATGGGCCAGTGAAGCAACGTCCTCCGCAACTAGACTGAAGAACGAAAGGACAGCAACTTCCCAGATTCCCCAGCGCTGTTCCCCTCACCCAATTCCCCAATAAAATCTTTAAAAAAAAAGAAAGTAATAAGCTATTGATACACCCAACATGTATGAATCTCAAAATAATTATGCTGAGTGAAAAATCCAGACACCCACCCCCCCACAAAAAAGTATATGCTGTAATGACACCACTTATATAAAATTCTAGAAAATGCAAACAACAGTAACAGAGAGCAGTTCATTGATTTCCTGGGGACTGTAGGAAAGTAGTAGAGGTGGGATAAGAAAAAAGGGCCCTTACCAAAGGGCGCAAGGAAACTTTGAGGGTGATGATTATTATATTGATTTATCTATGGCTTCATGAGTGTGGCTAAATGCCTAAATTGATCAAATTGTATTACTTTAAATATGTACAGTTTATTCTATGTCAATTATACTTCAATAAAACCGTTAAAAAGTATTAGAAGAAAACCTGTCTTCTATATGTAATTGAATACATATATTAAAAGCAGGATTGGGCCGGCCGAGTAGCGCGGTAGTTAAGCGCTGGCTTGGGAAGCCAGCGGCCATGGTTCGGGTCTCACATATGAGGGCCAGTGACACTGCCCTCAAAAAAAAAAAAAAAAAGCAGGCTCATACATGAACATTAAATGAGATAAAAGCTGTAAGGAACTTAGCAGTGTCAAGAACCTAGTAACAGTATCAGATCTTAGCTCTTTTATAATTATGTAATGAACCATGATTTATTTAATAATATATTATGAGCATCTTTCCATACTATATACCAATACTTTAAGAACATGTAATGAATATGGCACACCATTGTATAAATCTATCAAAATCTGATCAATTCCGTATATTTAAATTTAAATTCCTTTGTTTTAAATAAACAAAGGAATTTAAATTCCTTTGTTTCCAATTTTATCAATTACAAAGTTTTTAAAAACTTGAAATAATGTTTTTGTATAGTAATCATTGCTTTCATGGTTTCATCCTCTAATCCACTTGGAATTTATTTTAGTATTGTACAATAAGTATTTCTTTTCCAGATTTGGTTGCTCTATGACCATTTGATGAACATCAAGTATTCTAAAGGCCACCTATTTTATACTGTGAAAATTTTTTCCTAAAGTTATTTTTCTAAAAGACACACAAGGGCCGGCTGAGTGGTATGTTGGTTAGGAGTTGGCTTGGGATGCCAGCTATGAGCAACAGGGCCCCGGTTCAGATCCCACATGAAGGCTAGTGACACTGTGCCCTCTATAGCTAAGATGGTGAACAACATCTCAACCTGGAGCTGAGTTCCTGTGAGTCCCCGGCGATGGCACAGGCTGCCGCCCCTGCTGCAGTGAGCTGCCATGAGCTACCATGAGTGGCTGGCAGCCAACATGAGCGGCCGGCAGCCAGCGTGAGCAGCCATGAGACACCAGAATGGCCGTCCAATGACCTTCGACAGACTGCCTCAGCCAGGAAGAGTGCAATGACCACAATACCAACATGGGCAGTGAAGCGACGTCCTCCACAACTAGACTGAAGAACAAAATGGACAGCAACTTGTCTGTTCCCCAGCCCCCTCCCCCCAAAAAAAAGACAAACAAGTGATTCACATGTCACAGTCAGGAAATGGAGAGGAAGGAATCTCAACTCAGGATTCTGCCAACGACTTCATCAGCCCAGAATTAGGAAACTTAATCTGGCAACCTCCATCCCAAAGGTTCACACACTACCCTTATCCAACTCATAGATTAGTGCAGTGACATTTTTAAAACTCTGCACCAGAATCATTGTCTGGAGAAGGCACGAAGAGATCCTTCACTAGTCACTGCAACAAAAACTAAACTAAGCCGGATCTTTACACCTGGACAAGCCTCCTCACTGCTACCTCGCTGGATACCTGTGCTACTACTCACTCTCTTTCCTTCACCATGCTTGGTGGTAGTGAGAACCAGAAGGTTAACAGTGGGATGTGACTAAACTAAATAAAACCCATGTTTACTCCCCAGTGGCAGAGTCTAGCAGATAGCAGCACAAACTAGCAGTTCAAAATAATACTTGTTAGGGCTGGCCGAGTGGCGCGTTGGTTAGGAGCTGGCTTGGGATGCCAGCTTTGAGAAGTAGGGCCCAGGTTCGAATCCCACATGAGGGCCAGTGACACTGCCCTCTACAGCTAAGATGGTGAACAACAGCTCACCCAGAGCTGGGCTGCCATGGGTCACCAGCAGCAACAGGCCCTAGGCTGCAGTGGGCTGCCATGAGCTACAGTGAGTGGCTGGCAGCCAGCATGAGCAGCCCGCAGCCAGTGTGAGCTGCCAAGAGCCACCATGTGCGGCCATCCAGAGGCCGGTGACTGATTTGCCTCACCGGGAAGAGCGCAATGATAATACCAACATGGGCCAGTGAAGAAACGTCCTCCACAACTAGACTGAGGAACAAAAGGACAGCAACTTGTCTGTTGCCCCTCTCCGATTCCCCGATTCCCCAATGCTGTTTCCCTCCCCCAATTCCCCAATAAAATCTTTAAAAAATAATAATAATACTTGATAGATCAGTTGGGGTTCATAGACCTAAAGATATAGTTACAGAGATCAGGATGCTGAGTTTATTTTTGTTTTCATTTTAAATACATCATATAGTATAAGCATAATTTGAATCACCGGGATGACCACCTTGTAACTCACTATTGACAAAAGATTGCAGGACTCACTTCAATGTTAGTGTCAACAATCTAGTTGGCAACACAGTATTACTTCCATTGGCTTGGGCTAATCAGAAAAAAATAAAATGGTCTCAATATTAAACGATGTATTGCCAAATAAAACCAAAATGATGTCCTGATTGCTGTGGTAAAAAAAGATTTCATAGTGGACTAAACAGAGCTATATGATGAGAATTGAGTCATCTCATGGTACCCAGCTGTGTAGGTTTGTCATACTGAAAGAACCTGCCGGACAGATACCATATTTACACTGAGAGTTAGAAATTTGGCTTCAGCAAAATATAATTTTTCACATTTTATTTTTTTTTAATTGGGGAGTTGGGGTAGGGGAACAGCTTTGGGGAATCAGGGAAGGGGAATAGACAAGCTGCAGTCCCTTTTTGCTCTTCAGTCTAGCTGTAGAGGATGTTATCCCACTGGTCCATGTTGGTATTATCATTGCGCTCTTCCCGGGCAAGGTAGATCGGTTGCCGGCCTCTGGACGGCTGCTCCTGGCGGCTCCCGGCAGCTTATGCCAGCCGCCAGCTGCTCACACTGGCTGCTGGCTACTCACTGTAGCCTGTGGCAGCCCACTGCAGTAGAGGCTGCAGCCCACACCGTCGCCAGCCATCTTAGCTATAGAGGCAACCAGGTGGAGCTGTTGTTCACCACCCCTAGCTATAGAGGGCAGAGGGCACTGGCCCTCATACGTGGGATCCAAACTGGGGCCCAGCTGCTCAGAGCTGGTATCCCAAGCCAGCTCCCAACTAACGCACCACTCGGCCGGCCCATTTTTCACATTAAATGAATATTTTCTCTTAATATTTTACTGGTTTGTTATTTCACTACTAAATTGGTTACAACAGTAGTATAAGTGTTTTTAAGCATATGGAGCTTACCATGTTTTATATTTAAGCAGCATTATAATTCAAATTATTTAAGCCAATACATGGAATCCAATAGAAGACTTAAGTATATGTAACTGAAGTTTGAGAAACATTGAGTTAGATTACACATGTAAAAAAGTTTGACACATCAGTGTATAATGTGTGAGAGCTGAATAACACCTATAGTATATACGTATAATTTCTAATGACTACATGTTCCCTTGCATTGGTGTATTACAATACACTTAACCAATTTTTTTATATTTAGTTAGTTTTCTAATTTTTCATATTATTACAAATAATGCTATAATAAATAAGTTCGATTAGTGAACTCTTCCCTCTTTCAGGGGAAGACTTCCTTGGAATAAAATGGAATTCTGAAAACTTACCACCTAAAATTAAAAAACTTACACCTTCACAAGAATCCCGAATATGCCAGTATCATCACAACAAAACCGGCACCATGTGTCACCATCATTTTCTGTTAACTATACCTCTGTGACATGAGCATTCAATGCATTTTACCACTTTACCACTACCAGTGTACATAGTTACCTTTTTTTTTGCCAAAGATTAAATTTAATATAGACTTTTAATCACATACATTTTCTTTGCTCCTCAAATATAAAGGTGTTTCCACTGAAAGTGATACCCATGTATATATTTGTAGATGAGAAGATCAGTGGGGAACATGAGCAATTTCCATACTGTTTACATGTGAAGCTGGACTCAGGTTTGCCAACTTTGGCATAAGCCTTTCCAAAGGGAGTCATTTGCTTCTAATTTTTCCCCTGAGTACTGTCTGTACAGTACTGTTTCATGAAATTTCCTTGAATTTTCTAGTGTGTTTACAACCTTTAGTCTGAACAAACAGGAGCTATTTTATCATGCTGCTTTCCCCTTCTGGCATTAAGAAACAAGTTAACACAAAATACCATTAAGAATACTACTAATGGTGGGGCCAGCCGAGTGGCTCAGTTGGTTAAAAGCTCACTCAAGAATGAGAGCTGAGCTCTGAGCAACAGCAGTTCGATGCCAAAGTCTGAGCTGAGCTGCCGCTGAGCTGCCAACAGGTGGCAGGATGGTTCAGCTACAAAAAAAAAAAACACAAAAAAAACCCCAAAGACTACTACTAACAGGCCGGCCGAGTGGCGCATGGTTAAGAGCTGGTTTGGGACGCCAACGGCCCCTGTTCGGATCCCACATATGAGGGCCAGTGACACTGCCCTCTATAGCTAACAGCAACTCCACCTGGAGCTGGGCTGCAGGAGCCCCGGTGACGGTGTAGGCTGCAGCCCCTGCTGCAGTGGGCTGCCATAGGCTACAGTGAGTGGCGGGCAGCCAGCAAGAGTGGCTGGCAGCCGGTGTGAGCTGCCAATAGCCACAGTGAGTGACCATCCAGAGGCCGGCGACCGATCTGCCTCATCCAGGAAGAGCGCAATGACGATACCAACATGGGCCAGTGAAGCAACGTCCTCCGCAACTAGACTGAAGAACAAAAAGAGGGCCGGCCGAGTGGCGCATTGGTTAAGCGCTGGTTTTGGGATGCCAGCGGCCCCGGTTCGGATCCCACATGAGGGCCAGTGACACTGCCCTCTACAGCTAACAACAGCTCCACCTGGAGCTGGGCTGTGCGAGCCCCGGTGATGGTGTGGGCTGCAGCCCCTGATGCAGTGGGCTGCCATAGGCTACAGTGAGTGGCCCGCAGCCAGCGTGAGCGGCTGGCAGCCAAGCGTGAGCTGCCAATAGCCGCGGTGAGCGACATCCAGAGGCCAGCGACCGATCTGCCTCATCCGGGAAGAGCGCAATGACGATACCAACAGTGAAGCAACATCCTCCGCAACTAAACTGAAGAACAAAAAGACAGCAACTTGTCTGTTCCCCTTCCCCGATTCCCCAACGCTGTTCCCCTCCGCCAATTCCCCAATAAAATCTTTAAAAAAAAAAAAAAAAAAAAAAAAAAATAACAACTCTAACTACCCACATGACCCAGGGCAAGTTATTTAAAAAAAAAAAAAAAAAAAAAAAAAGGAACAAAAAGACAGCAACTTGTCTATTCCCCTTCCCCAATTCCCCAGTGCTGTTCCCCTCACACAATTCCCCAATAAAAAAAAAAATCTTTAAAAAAAAGAGAGTTGGCTTGGGACGCCAGCTCTGAGCAGCAGGCCCAGTTCGGATCCCAAATGAGGGCCAGTGACACTGCACCCTCGACAGCTAAGATGGTGAACATCAGCTCAACCTGGAGCTGGGCTGCTGTGAGCCACGTGCGGCGGCGTAGGCTGCAGCCCCTGCTGCAATGGGCTGCTTTGAGCTACAGTGAGTGGCTTGCAGCAGCATGAACTGCTATGAGCCGCTGTGAGTGGCCCATCAAATGGTCAGCGAGCAACTGCCTCAGCAGGGGAGCACAATGACCACAATACCAACATGGGCCAGTGAAGAGACATCCTCCATAACTAGACTGAAGAACAAAAGGACAGCACCTTGTCTGTCCCCCTTCCCTGATTCCCCAATGCCGTTCCCATCTCCCAGTTCCCCAAAAAATTCTTTAAAAACCAAACAAAACCAAAAAACTTCTAATGATCATAATATAATGGAATGACTAAAATCTTTTTATACTCTTCTAGGTAATCATATATAAACTCTAAAGCTAATGAATAAAAAAGAGAACATACTTCATGGCATTAAACTATATTTTGTAGTAAGTTTACCCTTGAACAATGCAGGGATTAGGGGCATGGACTGCTCCCCACCACAGTTGAAAATCCTCACCTAACTTTTGACTCCCCTAAAACTTAGGTGATCCCTCAGTATCTTCACAAGAGATTGGTTCTAGGACACCTCCATACCAAAATCCATAGATGCTCAAATCCCTTATATTAAATGGCGTAGGACAATGCATACTGTTAGCCTTCTAAATCCATAGATTCCCAAACGTGGATCGAAAATACAGTTTTCAATCCAAGGTTAACTGAATCCACAGATGCAAAACCTGGGATACTCAGAGTTGACTGTATAGTTACTGAAAAAAATCCACATATAAGTGGACCCACACAGTTCAAACACTTGTTGTTCAAGGGTCAACTTTATAAGATGTATACCAATAAAAAACAAAATGCAAAACAAACATTAAAGGGCCAGCCGAGTGGCGCATTGGTTAAGAGCTGGTTTGGGATGCCAGCGGCCTTGGTTCAGATCCCACATTTGAGGGCCAGTGACACTGCCCTCTACAGCTAACAACAGCTCCACCTGGAGCTTTGCTGTGTGAGCCCTGGAGAAGGTGTAGGCTGCAGCCCCTGCTGCAGTGGACTGCCATAGGCTAAGTGAGTGGCCCACAGCCAGCATGAGCAGCCGGCAGCCGGCAGCTGTTGTGAGCTGACATTTGCCGCGGTGAGCGACCATCCAGAGGCCGGCGACCGATCTGCCTCATCTGGGAAGAGTGCAATGATGATACTAATATGGGCCAGTGAAGCAACGTCCTCCACAACTAGACTGAAGAACAAAATGACAGCAACTTGTCTGTTCCTTCCCCGATTCCCCAAAGCTGTTCCCCTCCCCCAATTCTCCAATAAAATCTTTAAAAAAAAAATACATACATACATACGCACATAAATTACTTTTAATGTAAATGGATTAAATGCTCCAATCAAAAGATAATGGGGCTGAATGGATAAGAAAACAAGATCCTGGGCCAGCGGAGGGGTGTATTGGTTAAGGGTTGGCTTGGGACGCCAGCTCTGAACAGCAGGGCCCCGGTTCGGATCCCACATGAGAGCCAGTGATGCTGCACCCTCTACAGCTAAGATGGTGAAAAACAGCTCGACCTGGATGGAGCTGGGGTGATGTGAGTCATGGGAGATGGCATGGGCTGCAGCCCCTGCTGCGGTGGGCTGCCATAAGCTACAGTGAGTGGCAGCAGCCTGTGTGAGCTGCCAAGAGAGGCCGCCCAGAGGCCGATGACCGATCTGCCTCAGCCAGGAAGATCGCAATGATAATACTAACATGGGCCAGTGAAGCAATGTCCTCCACAATTAGACTGAAGAACAAAAGGACACAACTTGTCTGTTTCCCTTCCCCGATTCCCCAATGCTGTTCCCCTCCCCCAATTCCCCAATAAAATCTTTAAAAAAGGAAAACAAGACCCCTACATATGCCGCCTACAAGAGGCTCACTTCAAACTGAAAGACACACACAGACTGAAAGTAAAGGGATTGAAAAAGATATTTCATGAAAATGGAAGCAAACAAACATACAAACAAAAAACTGGGGTAGCAGTTTATACCTAACAAAATTAACTTTAAAACCAAGGTGGGCTGGCTGAGTGACGTGGTGGTTAAGCGCTGGCTTGGGAAGCCAGCGGCCCCAGTTCAGGCCCACATGTGAGGGCCAGTGACACTGTCCTCAAAAAACAAACAAACAAACAAACAAACAAACAAAAAAACCAAGGCTATAACAAGAGACAAAGGACCTAGTAATTTCACTTCTGGGTATTTACCCGAAGAAACCCAAAATGCTACTTTGAGGGGACATGCTCATCCATATGTTCACTGCAGCATTATTTACAATAGCCAAGATATGAAGATAACCGAGGTGTCCCTTAACGGATAAAGAAATGGTGCTACATATATACAATGAAATATTACTTGGCCATAAAAAAACGAATGAAATCTTGCCATCTGCGACAACATGATGGATCTAAAGGGTATTGAGCTGAGTGTAGTGAGTCAAACAGCGAAAGACAAATATATGATTTCACTTACAAGTGGAATCTAAAGAATAAAATAAACAAACAAAACAGAAACAAACTCATAGATACAGCAAACATTTTTATAGTTACCAGATGGGTGGAGGGTAGAGGAAGTGGGTGAAAAACAGAAAGGAATTAAGAAGCACAAATTGATTGTTACACAGTAGTATTGGGAATAGGGTATGGCATAAGAAATATAGTCAATAATATTGTATTAACTATGTATGGTGTCAATGAGTACTGGATCTATCAGGGTGGTGGATGGAGGGGGTTTGGAGGCAGCGTGAAAAAGGTGAAGGGATTAAGGAGTACAAATTGGTAGTTACAAAATTTTACATAGTGATATAAAATATAGGGAACATAATCAATAATACGGTAATAACTGTATAATGTCAAGTGGGTACTAGTCAGAGGGATCACTTCGTAAATTATATAAATGTCTAACCATTATGCTGTACACCTGAAATTAATATAAAATAATATTGAATGTCGACTCTAATTGAAAAATTTAAAAAGGGGAAAAAAGATAAAGACAAATAAGAGGTTCAAGGTTCCAGGTATGAAACAAAGAAGTCTTGGGGATGTAATATACAACATAGGAAATATAATCATATACAACATAGGAAATAAAGTGTGGTATGGTGTCAGATGGTTGCTAAAGTTAGTATGGTGATCACTTCTTTAGTATAGAGAATATAATCAATAATATGGTAATAGCTTTGTGTTGTGCCATGTGGGTACTGTTGAGTAGCTATGATGTACACCTATAATACTGTATGATAGTTATATTTTAATAAAAATCTTTACAAAGAAAAGAAATACAAGGACCAGCCGAGTGGCTCAGTTGGTTAACAGCTTGCTCCAGAGTGCAAGCTCTGAGCAACAGGGTTGCCGGTTGGATTCCAGTCCTGAGCTGAACAGTTGCTGAGCTGCCAACAGGTGGCTCAGCTTACAAAAAAAAAAAAGAAAGAAAGAAAGAAAGAAAGAAATACAAATTGGTAGTTACAACATAGTCACAGGGATATAAAATACAGCATAGAGAATATAATCCATAATGTTATAACAACTGTGTATAGTGGCAGGGGTGTACTACAACTTTGGGGGAATCCCTGCATAAATTATAGAAATGTCTAACCACTATGCTGTACATCTGAAACTAAAATAATACTGAATGTCAACTGTAACTAATAAAAATAATTAAAAATAGGGCCGGCGAGTGGCTAATTGGTTAAGAGCTGGCTTGGGACGCCAGCAGCCCAGGTTCTGATCCCACATGAGGGCCAGTGACACTGCCCTCTACAGCTGAGATGGTAAACAACAGGTCCACCTTGAGCTGGGCTGCTGTGAGTTCCCGGGATGGCATAGCTGCAGCCCCTGCTGCAGTGGGTTGCCATAAGCTACAGTACGTGGCGGGAAGCCAGCATGAGCGGCTGGCAGCCGGTGTGAGCTGCCAAGAGCCGCCATGAATAACGGACCATCCAGAGTCCAGCGACCGATCTGCCTCACCCAAGAAGAGCGCAATGATGATACCAACATGGGCTAGGGAAGCAATATCCTCCACAACTAGATTGAAGAACAAGGACAGCAACTTGTCTGTTCCCCTTCCCCAGTTCCCCAATGCTGTTCCCCTCCCCCAATTCCCCAATAAAATCTTTTAAAAATAATAATAATAATTAAAAATAAAATATACACAGCTGAAAAAAACAAATAAATGAAGAATGTAGCTAATGAAAATAGAAAAATATAATTTTATAAACCCTAGTGAAATTAGTCATTTCTG
This sequence comes from Aselliscus stoliczkanus, assembly GCA_033961575.1. NCBI lineage: Eukaryota > Metazoa > Chordata > Mammalia > Chiroptera > Hipposideridae > Aselliscus > Aselliscus stoliczkanus. The sequence goes on from CM066731.1 coordinate 37,282,752, forward strand.
CAAAGATTACTAACTGGAGTTACAACCGTTCAGTAAATGAAATGAACATTTAGGGCCGGCCGAGTGGCTCAGTTGGTTAAGAGCTCGCTCAAGAGTGCGAGCTGAGCTCTGAGCAACAGCTGTTCGAGGCCAGCCCGAGCTGAGTTGCCGTTGAGCCACAGGTGGCAGGATGGCTCAGCTAAAAAAAAAAAAAAGAAAGAAATGAACATTTATTTGGTGCCCCAAAACACCACACAGATTATTTTCTAGTCTTATCAGGAAAACACAACTGTTCAACAGAGAGATCGGTCTGTCATCCTCCAAACCAGCAGTCAATCTCGGCTTCATTCAGGGGAGGCCAACTAAATATCATGTAACTTATAATGTCACGGAACATGAAAAACGTGTTATTTATGATAGATTCTAATTAAAAATGTTTATCTTGAATCCATCAAGCCTTTAAATATAACTTTCAGCCTATGGAAACACAAGAAATAAAGGAAAAAGCTAGATGATAGATACCACAAGGAAAAGAAGCAAGAGAAATCCATATGGTGTGACATTTTGTAGTGCAACTGACTCAGTCCCTTCAATAAAATGTTGTCATAAAAAAGAACTATGTCAGATTTAAAGAGAATTAAGGAACATCAGATGCAATGTGTGGTCCTAAATTAAATACCAGTTTGGATAAACCAGCAATGGGGTATTTTGGCCAGTGGAGGAAACTATAATATGGACTGGGTACTAAATAAGATAAAAAGTTATTGAAATGAAAAGGTAGGGACTACTAAACAAAGAAAGCAGCATATAAAACAGTATGTGCAATATATCTCATTTTGGCAAAAAAAAATAAAAAATACATATGCAAATACATACATGCATACACCAAGGTATAAAAGATGCTCAGGGGCCGGCCAAATGGCCCAGTGGATAAGCGCTGGCTTGGGACGCCAGCGGCCCCGGTTCGGGTCCTACATATAAGGGCCAGTGACAGTGCCCTCAATAAATAAATAAATAAATAAATAAATAAATAAATAAATAAATAAATAAATAAATATATAAATAGACAGATGCTCTTTCCACTTTAAAAAAAAAAGAAGCTCAGTGATCTCTAGGTGGTGGGAATATAAAGTTCTTATTTTACTTTTGCTGGTTTTAATTTTCCATAAAATACATATATTGCTTTTGTAATAAGAAAGTTTGGTTCATCTCTGTATTTTTAAGAAATAGTTAAACTGTAAAGCTGGTTAACTAGGGCCGGCCGAGTGGCGCATTGGTTAAGAGCTGGTTTGGGACGCCAGCGGCCCCGGTTCGGATCCCACATATGAGGGCCAGTGACACTGCCCTCTACAGCTAACAACAGCTCCACCTGGAGTTGGGCTGTGCGAGTCCCGGTGACGGTGTAGGCTGCAGCCCTTGCTGCAGTGGGCTGCCATAGGCTACAGTGAGTGGCTGGCAGCCAGCGTGAGCTGCCAATAGCTGCGGTGAGCAGCCGTCCAGAGGCCGGCAACCCATCTGCCTCACCTGGGAAAAGTGCAATGATGATACCAGCATGGGCCAGTGAAGCAACGTCCTCCGCAACTAGACTGAAGAACAAAAAGACAGCATCTTGCCTGTTCCCCTTCACCGATTCCCCAACGCTGTTCCTCTCCCCCAATTCCCCAATAAAATATTTAAAAAATAAAATAAAAATAAAAATAAAAAAAAGCTGGTTAACTATACTTCAAAAATTTCAAATGTGTAAAAAAATTATTTAAGGGCCGGCCGAGTGGCGCGGTGGTTAAGCACTGGCTTGGGAAGCCAGCGGTCCCGGTTCGGGTCTCGCATGTGAGGGCTGGTGGCACTGCCCTCAAAAAAAAACAAAAAAAAAAAACATTAAAAAAAAAAAAAGAAAATTATTTAACGGCCGGCCAAGTGTCTCAGTTGGTTACACCAGCATGTGACTCCAAATATAAACAAAGCCCAGTAATAGATACTAGCCCTTAATGCTGAATCTTAGTAACTTGAAGGTACTATCATATTTTTCATTTCACAATTGCTCAAAGAAATGTGTAAGAGAAATGTTTAATTTTTTAAAATTTAATCTTAAGTGTTATCAGGGGAAAGTGTTACGGGGAGGAAGGAGAATGCTATCATTCAAAGAATAAATTTTTGACAATGACCAATGTCAAGAAAATTTTTATAATATATCTCAAACCAGCCAACCAGCCATTTCAAAGAAACTCTAACCTCTATTCTCTTTTTACTCATTATTAAAAAACTGAGGTTCCTTTGCTCACCAAAAGGGATGGGTTTACTAATTCAAAGCACACCATATTGTTATATACAATACACAATGTATAATCTAGTATAATACATATATATATATACACAATGTATAATCTAGAATCGTTATCTATGGAAGTTAATTTAGTAGTGATTGATGTATTGATGCCTCTTCCTTCTTTTCATGAAGCTTGTGTCATCAATTTTAAATAAAAGATTAAAGAGGTATATCCACATATGCCAATGTCACTATGTCTGAAAAGAGAGATTATAGGGTGGGTATATTATTTTTTCAATTGTTCTATGACAAAGGACCACAAATGTAGTGTCTTAAAGCACAGATTTATTGGCTCACAAACTCAGCAGAGAATGGCTGTATTCTCTGCTCAAGGGCTACTTAAGCTAAAATCAAAGCACTGGCTAGGGCTACAGTTTTCATCAAGGCTTATAGTCCTTTGACAAGCTCACTGGTTATTGGCAGAAGTCTTTTCCTTCTCACTTCAAACTAGCAACAGTGAAGCAAATCCTTTCCATGCTTCAAATGTCTCTGATTTCTCCTTCTGCACCAGCTAGAGAAAGTGCTCCACTTTTTTTTTTTTTTTTTTTTTGAGGGCAGTATCACTGACCGTCATATGTGGGACCCGAACCGAGGCCGCTGGCATCCCAAGCCAGCTCTTCACCGCTGCACCACTCATCCAGCCCTTCACTTATATTTTTAAGGGCTCATATGATTTGATCGTGCCCACCAGGTAATTTCCTACCTTTAAGGTCAACTTTGCCATATTACATAACGTAATCATAGGAATGATATTTCATCACATTCCCAGGTGGGAATTAGGGTATGAAATATTGGGGGGGAGGGTTAAAACTGACTACCACAGACACAAAAGATTGTAAAACTTAATTAAGAACATCTTTCTTACCTGTTAATAATGAACCATGCAACAGTAAGCATTCCTGCTAGCCAGGTTCCACTCATAAGCCAACTTGTAACAAATAAAGCAGTAACATATATTCCATGCAATCCAAAAACAATACCAATATAGAAATACACTGGCTCAATAATCTCCTAATTGGGAAAAGAGAGAGAGAGAGAGAAATAGGATGACATTAAATAATTTTGAGGAGTCATAGAATGTGAGATAAATATTATTACTAAAAGAAAAACACATACGTTGCTACCAGTTGCTTGATATAAAACGCTGGCAATAAGTTCTGGATATAGAGACATTTGCTGCATTGCATTTATGGTCTTCAGAGATACGGTTTTGTTATTGTGTGTCAGTTCATAAACACCTAAAGAGATAAATTTTTCTCTAGATTAGTTATTCTGCTTTTTAAACATGTTATTCAGAGGTCATTAAATCTTTTAAATTATTATAAAAAAAGACCTCAAAATGTAATACTCTGTGCCTCATTTTTCCAATTTTTTTATTTATGTACAAGAAACAACAATACCTATATTCTGAGACAAATCTACACATTCAAGGGCTCCCAAATACGACAATGTTTTATTTTAGAAAAATATTGTTATTAAAAATACAAATGTAGGGCCGGCCGAGTGGCACGGTGGTTAAGCACTGGCTTGGGAAGCCAGCGGCCCCGGTTCGGGTCCTACATATGAGGGTCAGTGACACTGCCCTCAAAACAAAACAAAACAAAACAAAACAAAACAAAAATCAAATGTGGTTATCATACCTCTTTCAAATGAAGGCGCCTTTAACATATCTTTATAATAAGAGTAATAAATGGCACTGTCACCCTGAAATGTGATTTCCCGTTCGAGCTCCTAAAAGAAAATATATTTAAATATCAGTATCCTAAATTTGAACTGCTATCTTCCTTCTCTCTCTTCATCATCTAAACTAATGCTATTTATTTATCCTTTTATTCAAAGATGTTTGAATTTTCCTTTAATTACTAGTGGCTATATTAATGAGGGTAAACTTTTTAATAACCTGGCAATCATTTTAATAAAACACATAAGATTTAAAATGGATCGTGACTCATTGATTATTTACCTATTATATGTAAGGAAAATCTAGAAGGAAAACCAACAGAAATGCCCCAAGGACAGCAAGACTAGTAAGGAGGGTTATAAAAAATGCTTGAAATGTTAGAAGTCCATAATAAAAAACTCAGTTTAAGAAGCAGTGTTTTCTATTGCTATTGTACTTCCCTATGTATCCAGAACAGCAAGCCATTACTTAGTACTTCTCAAGAGCAGTAGATACTAACACTTAGGCAGTGCTTTTCAAATGTACTTCCAGAAATATAAGTAAATATTAAAATTCTGTAAATCAGTCTATACAGAACCAACCATATAGATAGTTAGGCCAGCCTAGTGGCTCAGTTGGTTAAGAGTGCAAGCTCTGAGCAACAGGGTCGCCGGTTCAATTCCCAGATGGGCCAGTGAGCTGCACCCAAGCTGAGCTGCCAACAAGATGGCTTAGCTGGTGAGAACAAGTGTTCCCAACAACAAGGTTGCTGGTTTGACTCCAACATGGGATGGTGGACTATACCCACCCACAACTAAGATTGAACACAGCACCTTGAGCTGAGCAGCTGTGAGCTGCCGACAGGAGGCCGGATGGCAACTAGACTTGGAGCTGAGTTAGCTGCACCCTCCACAACTGAGATTGAAGGCCAACAATGTGGCTGTTCCCCTTCCCCAATAAAAAAAAATAATGAAAAAAAAAAAATTAAGAAACCTATGCTTTTCCTACTGAATCAGGTTTTCATAAATCTATAACCTTTTAGAGAGGTCCAAGATGGCGGCAGTGTAGGAGGATGTTGAACTTGCCCTCTCCCATGAGGAAACTCAAATGTATACTTTTTATAGAGAGCAATTACTCCAAGATAACTGAGAGCTGATTGAATAGCTTTGCAGCAAGAGAAAGAGACCGAATAGAGAAGGCTGGGAAACAATGGTACCCCTCTGGAGCTGCAGGAATTCTTGGGGTTGGAGGTACCAGTGAGATACAGTCTTTCCGTCCCCTTCCACCTCCATAAGGTAGGTGGGGCTTCTATTCAGGTGCTTTGGCCTACCTGCAGGTCACCTGCAACAAGTTTCTGGACACACTGCCAAGCCTATTTCAGGCCTACAAAGGGAGCAAGCAAGATAAACAGAATGTTACCAAATTCACCTGGCCTCCTCACCTGGAGCTGCATCAGCTCAAAGGCCAGCACCCTGATACTACAGATGCCATAAGCACCAGCTCAGTTCCTACAGGCCTGCCAAAATAACCAGGCACACACAGCATACACAGAGGCCACTTATATATAAGGGCACTATTTTTTAAGACTGAGAGCTAGCTATTTTGTCTAATTCATATAAACAAACATAGAAAGTCAAATAAAATGAAAAGACACAGAATATCTCTAAAAGAAACAAGAAAAATTGCCAGAAAAAAGTCCCTAAGTAAATAGAGATAACTAAATTGCCTGATAAAGAACTCAAACGGTCATAAAGATGTGCATCGGGCCAGCTGAGTGGCACGTTGGTTAAGAGCTGGCTTGGGATGCCAGCTCTGAGAAGCAGGGCGCCAGTTCAGATCGCATATATGAGGGCCAGTGACACTGCCCTCTACAGCTAAGATGGTGAACAACAGCTCAATCTGGAGCTGGGCTGCTGTGAGTTGCCGGTGACAGCGTAGCTGTAGCCCCTGCTAGGCTGCCATAGGCTACAGTGATTGGCCAGCTGCCAGGGTAAGCAGCCAGCAGCCGGTGTGAGCTGCCAAGAACCACTGTGAGTGGCCATCCAGAGGCCAGCAACTAATCTGCCTCACCCGGGAAGAGCACAATGATGATACCAACATGGGCCAGTGAAGCAATGTCCTCCACAACTAGAATGAAGAACGAAAGGACAGCAACTTGTCTGTTCCCCTTCCCTGATTCCCCAACGCTGTTCCCCTCCCCCAATTCCCCAATAAAAAAAATCTTAAAAAAAAAAAAAAAAGGATGCTCATCAAAATTGAGAGTAGGGCCAGCCAAGCGGCACGGTTGTTAAGTGCTGGCTTGGGAAGCCAGAGGCCCCGGTTCGGGTCCCACATATGAGGGCCAGTTGATACTGACCTCAAAAAAAAAAAAAAATTGAGAGTAGAGGAACTCAGGAAGAACTTCAACAAAGGGTTAGAAAATATAATAAAGAACCAGCCAGATGACCTAATACTACATATAGAAAACTCTAAAGACTTCATCAAAAAACTATGAAAACTAATAAATTCAGTAAAGTTAGACGACAGATTCAATATATAAAAATATGTTGCATTTCTATACACCAATAACAAATGATCAAGGGAAGTTAAGAAAAGAATCCCATTTACACTTGCATCAAAATTCATTAAATCCCTAGCAATAAATTTAACAAAAGAGATAAAAGACCTGTACTCTCAGAACTATAAGATACTGAAGAGGGCTGACCGAGTGGCACAGTGGTTAAGAGCTGGCTTGGGATGCCAGCGGCCCTGGTTCAAATTCTACATATGAGGGCCAGTGACACCTGCCCTCTTTAAACAAAACAAATCAAAACAAAAAAACACTGAAGAAAGAAACTGAAGAAGATACAAATAAATGGAAGGATATACTTTTCTCAAGGATTGGAAGGATTAATATTGTTAAAATGTCCTTACTACCTAAATGAATATTCAAGGCAACCCCTATTAAAATACAAATGACACACTTCTCTGAATTAGAATAACTAACCCTAAAATTTATATGGAACCACAAAAAATGACGAATAGCCAAAGATACTGTGAGAAAGAACAAAATGGGAAGTATCACACCCCATGATATCAAACTATACTGTAAAGATACAATAATCAAATGATATAGTACTGGCATAAAAACAGATACATTGGGTTGTAGGATAAGTCATGATGTATTTTGTCTATATTTTTCAAAGGTCATTTATTATATAAAGAACAAAGATCAATCAATGATATATTGTCTGTTTTGTTCGGTAACATTTTGCCATCTTTCAGTGAGCTTCATAATACTCATAGAAAGACCTGTCTTTATTTGCAAAAACTGAACGAGGTGCTGATTTACAGCCTCATCTGAATTGAACGTTATACCACGCAAGGAGTTTTGAAGAGAGCAAAACAAGTAGAAATCTGATGGCACAAGGTTAGGTGAGTATGGTGGCTGTGGCAACACATTCCATCCAAGCTCCAATCATTTTCTTTTATTTTTTTATTATTTTTTATTATTTATTTATTTATTTTCACTGAGCCATCCTGCCACCTGTTGGCAGCTCAGTGGCAGCTCAGCTCAGCTCCGGCTGGGCATCGAACTGCTGTTGCTCAGAGATCAGCTTGCACTCTTGAGCAAGCTCTTAATGAACTGAGCCACTCAGCCGGCCCCAAGCTCCAATAATTTTTGATGCATGAGCAAACTTGTGTGTGATCTAGTACTGTTGCGATAGAACACAACTCCTTTATAATTAACAAGCTCTGGATGTTTCTGGATGATGGGTTCGTTCAAACTGTCCAATTATTGACAATATACATTCGAATTGATTGTTTGGTTCCTTGGTAGGAGCTCGAAAAGCACAACACCTTTAAAATCCCACCACACTGAGAGCATAACCTTCCTCTGATGAATGTCTGCTTTCGATGTTTGAGGCGAATCATCACGTCAGGACCAAGACCATTTTTGCACCACATTGTTGTAAACAATCCACTTCTCATCACCAGTTATCAGTCACTTCAAAAGACCATCGTTTTCCTCACGTTTAATGAGCATATAGCAGATGTTTATATGCACCATCAAATGAACTTCTTTGAGTTCATGCGGAACCCAAATATTGAGCTTACTTACATATCCCAGCTTCTTCAGGTGGTTGTGAATGCTTGAATGATGGATGTTCAATGTTTCTGTAATGTCTCGTGTCATGTAATGTGGGTTTGACTCGATCAATGCTTTTATTTTGAAGTCATCAACCTCAGTGGGCCTCCCTGACCGAGGAGCGTTGTTGAGATCAAAATCACTGGCACGGAATTTTGTGAACCATCGTTGGCACTGACGTTCTTGTAGAGCTTTGTCACCGTAAACTTTATGCAACTTTTCACAAGCTTGACGCACGTTCTTCCCTTTATGGAAGTAAAACAGTAAAATATGGCAAAAACAAAAGCACAGTTTGGTCTTCTATCTTCAACTTGTAAAATCTCCAAAACTCAACCAAATCGCTCAATTTATTTTTAGCATGAAGCTAGAACTGTCAGCTGTCAAATTACATAGCGATAACATAGATATGAATGACTCTAGTACTTCCAAAAATGAACTGGTGCCATCTGTTGCAAACATGCATCATGACTTTTCTGACAACCCAAAATATGTTAGATAGGACAAGGGTTTCAAGTTCTGGGTAGTTCTTACTAAATGCTATTTTTGCTACAAGTTAAAATATAGCACAATACTGTAGCACAGCAGAAGCAGCTATCACCTGATGAGCTTGACAGGAACCCAACCAGATAAGTTTGGTTAACTGCCAAGAAGAAATCAACATGTAATTAACCAAACAGTGTATATAAGCAATGGCTAATCCTCCCTTTGGGGAGACAAAGCTTTGGATGTGAAGCCTCTGTCTCCTTTACTTGAGCAATTAAATAAAACTGCTTAGGGGCCCGGCTGAGTGGCGCGTTAGTTAAGAGCTGGCTTGGGATGCCAGTGACCCCAGTTCGGATCCTACATATGAGGACCAGTGACACTGTCCTCTAAAAAATAAATAAATAAAACTGCTTAGGACCGGCCAAGTGGCTCAGTTGTTTAAGAGCTTGCTCAAGAGTGTGAGCTCTGACTGAGCAATAGCGTCACCAGTTTGATTACTACATGGACCAGTGAGCTGCACCCGAGCTGAGCTGCCAACAGGTGGCAGGATGGCTCAGCTGGTCAGAGCACACATTCCTAACAACAAGGTTGCCTGTTTGAGATGGTGGGCTATGCCCATCAGCAACTGAAGACTGAACCCAGCACCTTAAGCTGAGCTGCAGCCGGGTGGACCTTGAGCTGAGCTGCCGCCTGGATGGCTCAATGGATAGAGCATACGCTCTTAATGACAAACGAGGCTGCTGGTTCAATTTCTGCAATGGGATGGTGGCTATGCCCACCTGCAACTAACTGAACACAGCACCTTGAGCTGAGCAGCACGACTGGACTTGGAGCTGAGCAGCACGACTGGACTTGGAGCTGAGCTTGCTGTGCCCTCCACAACTAAGATTGAAGGACAACAACTTGGCTGTTCCCCTTCCCCAATTCCCTAACACTGTTCCCCTCCACCAATTCCCCAATAAAATCTTAGAAAAAAAAAAGAGAGCGAATAAAGCTGCCTAATAGCAACCACATCTCATTTTTGAATAGAATGAAATAAGTGGTGAACCTCTTGAGTTCAGTAACAAATAGACGAATGGAATAGAATAGAGAGCCCAGAGATAAACCATCGCTTATCCAATCAATTAATCTATGACACAGGAGGCAAGAATAGACAATGGGGTAAAGACAGTCTCTTCAATAACTGTTGCTGGGAAAACTATTTAGATAGAGACACATGCAAAAAAAATGAAATCTTACACCATATAAAAAAATAAACTCAAAATGAATTACGGACTTAAATGTAAGGCCTGAAACAATAAAACTCCTTGAAGAAAACATAGGCAGTAAACTCTTTGACTTCGTTCTTCGGATATCTTTTTGGATATGACTCCTTGGATAAGATAAACAAACAAACAAACGTGACCAGATCAAGCTAAAAAGTTTATGCAAAGCGAAGGAAACCAACAACAAAACAAAGACAACCAACTGAGAGAAGATATTCACAAATGATACATCTGATAAGGAGTTAACAACCAAAATATGTAAAGAACTCTTACAACTTAACACAAGAAAACCCCAAACACTCCAATTAAAAAACGGGCAGAGGGCTTCTGGTCAAGATGGCGGAGTAGGTAAACACTGTCTAGCAGTCTTCCATGACCACAGCAAAATTACAACTAAACTACAGAACGACCATCATTGAGAACTGCCTGATTGTGTCTCACTGAACAGAAGTCCAACAACTAAGGACATATAAAAGAAGTCATGTTGAGGCTGGTAGGAGGGGTGAAGATGAGGAATGGGCTGGTCCCACAAGAATGTGTAGCAGTTAAAAATTGGAAGGGAGGGCTGGCCGAGTGGCGCGGCAGTTAAGCGCTGGCTTCGGAAGCCAGCAGCCCCGGTTCGGTCCCACATGTGAGGGCCAGTGACACTACCCTCAGGTAAAAAAAAAAAAAAAAATTGGAAGGGATATCTCAGCTGCAGAGGTCCTCTGAGGAGCATGGGGTCACAGCCCCATACCCGGCTCCCCAGCCCAGAATTTCCGTGCCAGGAAAACAAATCCCCACAACTTCTGGCTGTGAAAACCAGCAGAGATTGTGGCTGAGTAAGATGGAGGGCTACTGAGTCCCAGGCATTCCTATTAAAGGGCCTGCACACAGTCTTACTTGCTGACGGTTCACTCTCTCTGAGCTCCAACAACTGGGGCAGCAGCTCAAAAGGAGCAGGGGACATATGAGGAAAAATTGAATTGTGTAGCTTCAAGGCTAGGGCTGGAGGGAGAGCTTTCTCCCAGACCGAAGTGCTTACAGAAGCCATTTTTCCTTTTTTGAGCCATCCTCAACTCAGCCTACCCATGCATCTGAGTCTCTATCAACCTAGCTAACACTGCAAGCTCCACCCTGGTGTTTCCCTGACACCCCACCACACCCAAACTGCTGGCCCACTCAAGCCACTTTCATACAAGCAGCATGTCTTGGTTCATGCTGTAGACTTTCCTAAAACCTCTTGAAGTTTCACAAACCCCAAACAAACAGCATCTGCCTTTGGCAAGCCCCATGTCTTGCTAAGCAGCCATAAACCTGGCATTACCAGCAGCAGGCCTCAATTCACACCTTAGCCTCTTCAAGGCACCTCCAAGCCCAACACAAGTGGCAACCACCTGCAAATTACTTTGTAGCTCATATCAAATGGTCCTGGGCAGGGCACAGATAGCGGCTGTCCTTGGCCTGCACCAGAGCCCCTCCCCGCAAGAGGCCTTAGAATGAACACACCCAAAGGGCTGACTTGGCAGGTACCAGAGCCCCACTAAATCAAATCCTGCTCTGTAGGGTCAGCCCCTGCACAACAATTCATCCACAATAGTCACAGCCAGTCCTCACAACCAATCAGCCTGAGGGCCACTTCTTCAAAGTGACAGCAATCAAGATTCAACTACAATAGAGGGCACATAAAACCCACACAAGGGACACACCTGGAGCACCTGGCTCAGGTGACCAAGGAAACTGCATCACTGGACCCCCACAGGACACCTACTACGTAAGACCATTCTAACAAGACCAGTAGACATAGCAGATTTACATAATACATAGAAATAAACACAGGGAGGCAACCAAAATGAGGAAGAAAAGAAGTATGCCCCAAATAAAAGAACAGAACGAAACTCAAAAAAAAACAACAACCTAAACAAAATGGAGACAAGCAGTCTACTAGATACACACTTCAAAACATTGGTTATCAGAATACTCAATGATCTCAAGGAGAACTTCAACAAAGAAATAGGAAACATAAAAATGGAGATAAAAAAACATAAAAAAGAACCAGTCAGAAAAGAAGAATACAATAACTGAAATGAAGAATACATTAGAGGGAATCAGTAGTAGATTAGATGAAGCAGAGGATCCACTCAGCGATTTGGAAGATAAAATAACGGAAAACACCCAATCAGAACAAGAGGAAAAAAAGACTCCAATAACATGAGGATAGTTTAGGGGGCGTCTGGGACAACATCAAGTGTACACACATTTGCATCAAGGGGTACTAGAAAAAGAAAAGAGAGGGCAAGAGATTGAAAATCTATTTGAAGAAATAATGATGGAAAGCTTCCCTAGCCTGGCAAAGTAAATAGACATACAAGTCCAAGAAGCACAGAGTCCCAAACAAGAAAAACCCAAACAGGCCCATACCAAGAAATATCATAATTAAAAGCCTAAGTTTAAAGATAAAGAATCTTAAAAGCAGCGAGAAAAGCTGTTAACTACCTACAAGGAAGTTCCCATAAGACTCTCAGGTGATTTCTCAACAAAAACTTTGCAGGTCAGTAGGGATTAACAGGAAATATTCAAAATGATGAAAAAGCACGGACCTATATCCAAGATTACTCTACTTAGCAAAGCTATCATTTAGAATCGAAAGACAGATAAAGAGTTTCTCAGACAAGAAAAATCTAAAGGAGTTTATCAGCGTAAAACCAATATTACAAGAAATGTTAAAGGGACTTCTTTAAGAAGGAAAAAAGAACACAAATATGAATTGAAATAGCAAAGTTTTATCAACATGTATTTACTTTCAAAGTAAATACATCAAATGCTCCAATCAATCAAAAGACACAGGGTGACTGAATGGATAAGAAAACAAGACCCTTACATATGCTGCCTACAAGATACTCATTTCAGATAAAAGGACACACACAGACTGAAAGTAAAGGGAAAAGACATTTCATGAAATTGAAAATGGAAAGAAAAAGCTGTGGTAGCAATATTTATACCACACAAAGTAGACTTTAAAACAAAGGCTGTAGCAAAAGACAAAAAAGGACTCAGTAATTCTACTTCTGGGTAAGTATCCAAAGAAAACAAAAACATGAATTTGAAGATATATGCACCCCATTTTCATTGCAACATTACCAAAAATAGCCAAGATATAGAAGCAGCCTAGATGTCCATCAATAGATAAATGGATAAAGAAGATGTCGTATGTATACAATAGAATATTATTCAGCAATAAAAAAGAACTAAATCATGCCATTTGTGACAACATAGATAGACCTAGAGGGTATTATGCTTTGTAAAATAAGTCAGACAGAGAAAGACAAATACCATATTATTTCATTCATATGTGGAATCTATAAAAAACAAATGAATAAACAAAACAAAACAGAAATAGACCATAGATATACAGAACAAGCTGATGGTTGCCAAAGGGGAAGAATGGGGGGATGGGAATAAAAATATCTATATTTTAAAATCAAACTTGTTTATTTTCATTTATATGTATCAAATAATACAAAAACAAAAGATATCAGAGCAGTTTCCCCAAAGTTTGATCAAAGAAGATATATATTTCTAAAATATAAATGGGTATTACCTAAAAAGAGTTTATAGCTAAATAAGTTGTGTAAAAGGCTGGATTAAAGAAAGTTAAATTGGCTTACTGCAAGACTTTTCAGTTTCAGTATACATTACGCACTGTCAATCTCCAAGAGGATGTCTTTCCCAGATGTACTTGATCAGTGGACCTTTTTTCTCATTTATAGTTTATTAATCTAAATAAATTTCCTTCAAATAATTTTTTATTAATGGAAACAGATTTTTCTTTCTAAGATTTCAAAGATATAATCTCTTAATTAGTGTTTCTCAAATTTAATGTGCGTATAAATCTCCTAGAGATCTTACTAAAATGTAGACTGTGATTATCAAGTAGGGCCTATGAATCTGCAATTCTAAAAATGCTCCCAGGTGATGCCAATGCTCCTGGGTCATACAGAATGCTTTGAAAAACAAGATTCTTCATGAATGCCTTCTAAATTTTCAGTCTTCAGGTTGCTCTCAATTTTGCCTACATAACGGACTCACTTAGAAATATTTGAGCAATACTGATCCCAAACACTCCTTTCACCCCCACCTACGAATCTGAGGGAGGTTATTTTTTTTATAGCTCCCCAAATGATTCTATTGTACATCCAATATTGTGAACTACTAATAGTTAATCTGCATAACATTTCTAACTCTTTTGCTGCGATGTTCGGATTTGTTTTCCTATGGCTTGCACTATCAACAACAAAGATGTTTTGTATGCCATATTGTGTAACATTTTGTAATAAATTTTTTATGTCATCACCATTAGATTCAAATTTATCTATACTTAAATCTAATTGATTTAAAAACAGTATGTTTTGAGTATTTTTGCTAAAATTCAATACAATGATAAATTTATTACCATATAACAAAGGTTTAAAATAAAAATGTCATTTATGTACAAAGCAGCTCAAAATGTTATTAATTGTATTAAGACAGTCAAAATATCAACTTTTTATTTTTTGTGAATTTTTTGACACATTTTGAAAAACAACTTGAAATCAATTAACCTAATAAAAGAGCCAAGGAGGTAAAGCTATGTTACAGTGATAGCTTTTGTCAAGCCAATATATTCAGTTAAATGTTTTGGTGGTGCTAGGTAAATCAATGGCTTAAAAAAATTTAGTCAGACTGATTGCCTTCTCAAAAATAAGAACAATAATAAAAACAGTTTGGATTAAAACAAAAAAACCCTTCAGAGTAAAGTGGTAACACTGTGTACTTTGTCAATACATATTACATATCTGATTATGAAGGTAAGTTAAAAATAACTTATCAAAGGCCACATGAATTATGAATTTAATTATAGTGACTAAAAAGTCTGGAATATACATGGTTTAAAACCAAATATTAAACACACTAATATGAGGCAACAACAAAATAAATACTGTTATGCCTGTTATTTTTCAATACCCCCAAACATTCTAATCATGTAATCTAAAGATTAGTATATTTTGATGCTGAAATTTACATATTGTTTCTGAAATGTTGACTACCAAAGCCAATAAAAAGCTGACTAAACTTGATACCATTTCATCATCAAAGTCCCTGATAAATTAACTGCATGAAGGATAGCACCCTTATAGTTGCTATATTATGGCCTTAAAATATGGTCTATTAAAATTTTCAAGGTTGATACTGTGACTGTGTTCTCAAAACAACTTCTATATCATTTTGTTTCTAAGGGCTGTAAATAAGAAATCACTTGTCATACTTATCACACATCTATTTTGGCTTCCTGGGAAGCACATTACTTAAATTAATATTAAATACTAAACAGCTTTCATATGCTCAAAAGTCTTTCGTCTTACCTGCCTGTTGGAAAACCAGAATTTCCGTTCGTGGTATGCTGACAAATAGAGAGCATACATCATACCACTAGTAACTGCTGCAAGACAGCCAATGAAAACCTTTGCAAAGCGCTGCAATAATACATCTGAAAAAGCATATTAAAAGTAATCAGATGTAGATGATATTTATATTTATGAACTTCTATTAAAAAAGAAAAAGTAATGAAAAGGTAGTATAGACCCTTGATATAATATGATGAAAACAGCATTCTAATGCTGTGGTCTTCCTCCCCCAAACTCATAATCCTAGTCTGAACATGAGAAAAACAGTAGACATATTCCAATAGAAGGGCATCCTACAATATATTAATCAGTACTCCTCAAAACTGTTAAGGACATCAAAAACAAGGAAAGCCTAAGAAACTGTCACAGCCAAGAGGAGCCTAAGGAGACATGACAACTAAATGTACTGTATCTTGCATGGGATCCTGGAACAGTAAAAAGGACATTAGGTAAAAACTAAAGAAATCTGAATAAAATATGGACTTAATTAAAATATCGTATCAATGCTGGTTCACTAATTGTAACAAATGTACCATACTAACATGTTAATAATAGGGAAAACTCTGTATGGAGGGTGGTGGTAACATGGGAACTGTACTAGCTGTTGAATTCTTACATAAATCAAAAATGTTTTAGAAATTAAAGTCTATTAATTTAAAAAAGGAATCAATGGAATGTACTGTGAAATATCTAAAGGAAAAAAAACAGGTTCATTCAGAATTACTACTGATATTTTTTCTTATCAAGGAATTTTTTTCTTTATTGAGAAACAATTTACATACTTCTATAAACTACAGCCATTTAAAGTGTACAATTCAATGACTTTTGATGATTATGTACTTAAAACATCATATATAACTGTTATATAAATATGTAACTACCTCTTGATGAAATAACATAAAAACATTTGGATTTTCTATATAAAGGATGATTTAGTCCTGCTATAGCTATTAAGTATAACAATAAGCACAGGTCTAAGGGCCCAAAGCCCAATATTCTGTTACTGAATGACTTCAAGTTTGTGAAAATCAACCTATTAGTTTAGCTAAACTAATATTTTAGCTATTTTTAAAACATTATTTCATAAATATTAGTTTGCATAGCATACTAGAAACATTAAAGACTAGTCATATATCACTAAATTAATATGAATTACATTCAAAATGCTTGATAAAGGGCTGGCCGAGTGGCTCAGTTGGTTAAGAGCACAAGCTTTGTGCAACAGGGTCACCGGTTTGATTCCCACATGGGCCAGTGAGCTGTGCAGGAGCTTAGCTGCCACTGAGCTGTCAACAGGTGGCAGGATGGCTCAGCTGGTGAGAGCACATGCTCCTAGCAACAAGGTTGCCCATTTGACTCCCGCATGGGATGGTGGGCTACGCCCACCTGCAACTAAGATTGAACACGGCACCTTGAGCTGAGTGGCTGCGAGCTGCCAATGGGAGGCTTGATGGCAACTGTACTTGGAGCTGAGCTAGCTGTGCCCTCCACAACTAAGACAGAAGGACAACAACTTGGCTGTTCCCCTCCCCCAATTCCCCAATAAAAGTCTTTAAAAAAAATGCTTTATAAACACTAGTCAATAAATCAAATATTAATGTTAAGCATGATACAGTTGTTTAAAATTACTGTTTCCAATAGCATGTGTAAAGCATTTGGCCCGGCACGTAGTAAGAGCTCATTAAAAAAAAAATTAATACAAAAACATCCATGGAGGTAATTTGGCAAAAGTGCTTCAAAATTTCTAAATGTGGATCTTTTCCTGCTTTTTTTTTTTTAATTAAGTCTTAGACATTGACAAATTAATCCTAATTATCAGAGGCTATTATAAAAAATATAGTCAACCAAATCTTATACAGACAGTACCTGACTTACAATGTTTCTACTTACAATTTTTCAACTTTACGATGGTGCGAAAGCAATACGCAGTAGAAGCAGTACTTCAGATTTTGAATTTTGATCTTTTTCCTAGCTAGTGATATGTGGTATGAAACTTCCTTGTGCTGCTGGGCAGCAGCAGAGCCCACAGCTCCCAGTCAGGCACATGAGCACGTGGGTAAACAAGTGATACTCTACAGTGCAGTTTAAATGCATTTTTGACTTATGATATTTTCAACTTACTATGGGTTTATCAGGATGTAACCTCCATGTAAGTTGAAGAGCATCTGTATATAAATGCCTTACCTTAAGACTAAATATTTTGTTTCTGAAAGTTTTTTGTAAAGAGTAAAAATGGAATCAAGCTATCAGTGTTTAACATAAGTGTATCATTTTTTGGAGAAAATAAAGAGATCTGGGCTCTGAAAATTGTCTTAAAAATTATCATTGTTTGAAAAGTAAAGGATCTGACTTCCAGATTATGTTAGTCATAAACCAGCCTACTTAGATAACTTCTGTGTGCTTATTGCTTCATTAGTAAAAGGCTTATCATGTACAAAAAAAAGAACACAACATAAATGTCAATATCAATAATATAGGGTATAGTTGAGTAATATTTAAAACACGGAAAAAAGCTACTGATGTTAAGAAAAGAAATATAGAATTCAATTTCACAAAAAGTATTTTTTTAAAAGTGTAAGTACATTGAAAAATATATAAGTAATACAGTAATAACTCGGTTTGCGAGCATAATTCATTCTGGAAACAAACTACTCATATTGCAAGACATCACTCATTTACCAAGTTAAAATATATTATTAGGTTGGTGCAAAAGTCACCATTACTTTTGCACCGACTTAATAGAAATGTTTGCTCATCTTGCGGAACACTCACAAACCAAGTTAATTGCAATCCAAGGTTTTACTGTACTTGCCAAAAATTTAAGAGTAATTAAATCTGGAATCACACATACATTTTATTTTCATTATACTGTTCTCTATTTCCCACATTTTCTATCCTGAAAATATATTTTTATGAGGCTAGAATACTGTTTCATAGTAGTTATATCTGGATTGTTTAATTATCTTTCTTATACTGTATTTTCCTAAATGTTTTATTTTTTTTCCCCATTTTTTTTTTTTTAAGCTGAGCCATCCTGCCACCTGTTGGCAGCTCAATGGCAACTCAGCTCAGGCTGGCATTGAACCGCCGTTGCTCAGAGCTCAGCTCGCATTCTTGAGCGAGCTCTTAACCAACTGAGCCACTCGGCCGGCCCCCTAAATGTTTTAAATGATCACTCTATTAGTAAGCTTTGCTGTGATAAAAAATGTGACCCCATGGGCCGGCCGAGTGGCGCAGTGGTTAAGTGCTGGCTTGGGAAGCCAGCGGCCCCGGTTCGGGTCCCATGTATGGGGGCCAGTGACACTGCCCTCAAAAAAAAAAAAAAAAAAATGTGACCCCAAACTATCAGTGGCTTACAAAACAGGTTTATTTCTCACTCATGTTACTTGTGGGTTTCAGGTCAGCAGAAACTCTCCACTCAATTCCAGACTTCAAATTTAGCTATGGCTCTTCTTGTATCTTCTTCAGAGTTCCAGACTGGGATTAATGTTTACTTGGGACATGTTCTCATGACAAGAAAAAAGAGGAAAACAGGCAGAATCATACAGTGCCTCTTACTGCTTCTGGTCAGAACTATAATAGTATACTATTATTTCCAATCACATTCCATTGACCCAGGCAAGTCACATTGATAAGCCTGACAATGGGGTAGGAAAGTATACTCTGCTTCAGCAAGCCACTCCAAATCACACAGCAATGGGAAGGAATGTATAATCAATCCACTTTTAGGGAAGAGAGCAAACATTTGTGAACAATAAAAGGGCCCACCAGGGTCTACTCCATTAATCAAATGCTCACTTCCCTCCCAAAGACAAAGCACATACATTCTTTCTCAAGAAAGATACCCTAAGAACAGCTTCCTTAGCCTGCTCCCTACATGTAGAAAGTTAGGGACTCAAACATCATTTTAAGATCTGAATAACTGTGTCCTTTTTAATCTACATTGGCAGTTCTTTCGACAATACATCTCTCTTAAAAGCTTAGCTGGCAATCTTCTAGGTATTTACATAATAGATATAAAAAGAGATGTCCACAAAAAGACTTGTACAAGTATGTTCATAGCAGCCTTATTCATAAAAGGTAAATACTGGAAACTACTGAAATGTCCAAGAAGGGATTAAACAATTACAGGAAGATGAATGAATCTCAAAATCATTATATAGGATAACATACTGAGCTAAGTGAAAGAATCCAGAAACAAACGCATACATGTTGTATGATTCCATTTCTATGAAATTCTAGACGTGCGAAGTTAATCAATATTGAAAAATAATAGAAGAGTGGTTGTCTTGGGGGATACAGAGGAAATTACTGAAAAGACATACAAAGGAAATTTCTGGGATAATGGAAATGTTCTATATCTTGTTTCAGCTGTATTCAAGTGTCAAAACTCATTAAGCATCTAAGATGCTATTATTTTATTGTATGTTAATTATTCCTTAATTTTAAAAAATTAGATAATTCATTTTTGCAAAGAAAAGAACAATTTTGTTGGCTTTTTACTTGTGTGATTCTAGTCAGCTTCATAGTTCAATAATCTTTTTTTCTAGATATGCCTCCATCAAAGATTTAATTACATGTACTTTGAGCTTATCAAGCTTTTGTGGGGCCACACTCTTTGATCTTTTTCTCTGAGTGCTTTGTCCAACTAAAAGAACTTACTAGGAACTACCTTAGTCCATTTATACACTTCAATAAGTGACAGCCATGCCCTTGATTTGGTCATCTTAATCAACTTTTGTTACTCAAAATATTTCTCAATTTTATTTTTTACTAGTTGAAAAATACAAAGTTCTAAATCCAACAATACAAGTCCTAGAAATTTTAGGTTCTCTATTTTCCTCTTGATTCCTGCTTGCAAATAGTCCAATTCTGTTCTAAATTCATTTCTTTTCTGTAATTAAATGCAGCTGATAACCAAGGCACTCTAGTATCATTTTGTTTTGCAATCTTGTTACCTAAAATAATAAAAAATTAGTATTAAAATTGCAACTATTCACAGGAAAGTTGCTTTCATGCTACAATGGCATAGTTGACTCTTTTAGGGAGGGTGCAGTTCACAGTGGCCCATACGGGGATCGAACTGGCAAACTGTGTTATCAGCACCATGCTGTAATCAACTAAGCTAACCGGTCACCCCACAGAGAAGTTTTTTGTTTTTGTTTTTTAAAAATTTTATTGGGGCATTGGGGGAGGGGAACAGCATTGGGGAATCGGGGAAGGGGAACAGACAAGTTGCTGTCTTTTTGTTCTTCAGTCTAGTTGTGGAGGACGTCATTTCACTGGCGCATGTTGGTATTGTGATCATTGCACTCTTCCCAGGTGAGGCAGATCGGTTGTTGGCCACTGGACAGCCGCTCACGGCAGCTCTTGGCACTCACGCTGGCTGCTGGCCACTCACGTTGGTTGCCAGCCACTCATGGTAGCTTTAAGGCAGCCCACTGCAGCTCCTCTGCAGCCTATGCCGTCACCGGCAACTCACATCAGCCCAGCTCCAGGTTGAGCTGTTGTTCACCATCTTAGCTGTAGAGGGCGCAGAGTCACTGGCCCTCATATGTGGAATCTAAACTGGGGCCCTGCTACCCAGAGCTGGTGTCCCAAGCCAATTACTTTTTTTTTTTTTGAGGGCAGTGTCACTGGCTCTCATATGTGGGACCCAAACCTGGGCCGCTGGCAATCCAAGCCAGTGCTTAACCACCGCACCACTCAGCCAGCCTCCAAACCAACTCTTAACCAATGCGCCACTCGGCCCGCCCAGGAAAGTTTTATAAAATGTTTTGTCACTGCATAATATGGATTATTTTTCCAGCTTCCAAAGTTTTCTTGCTCTCAGACCCTGAGTTAGATCTGTGACCTATTGCCTTTATCTTATTTGAGCAAATATATATGAATGGGCCCTCAATTCGGTATGGGCAGGAAGCAATTTGAGAAAGCTGTTTAACTCCTAAGAATGGCCTATTCTCCAAAGCCATCTTTAGATATAGTTCAGGAGGATAATGGAAAAGGACCTTCAGAGGGTAGAGCCAAGGACCACGGAGAACAATGAACTGGGAAGCTACTCCCAAGGAAAACAATTAGGGCCTAATCAAGAAACATTCCCTACTCCCAGGTAAGGAGACCTCATATTTACCTACTAGGATTTCAGAATTGCTATGGATCAGTGGCTAATGTATGTTTCTCACTCTTCCTCTTTCTGAATGAAAGCTTTTGGTTATCCTGTCCCTGTCCAACAATGTATAATATGAAAGGGGGCATGTGCTGAAAAGAATGAACATAGCAACTACTTTGCTAAGAAAGGCCTGCTTGCAAGGTAGGCCATTGGCTGACATTTGGGAACTTGGATTTCAACAGGGTTCCCACCATTTTTTAACTGATAAAAATGGTTTACTTTGCCTAACTTGTTTATACAATGTGTTTCATGCTACTGCTTCCCTCATGAGAGTCTAGAATTTTGTATGTGATAGGCAGAGGTAACATTATCAGCTGCAAAAAAAAACACAAAACACTGAGCAGAGTGGCTAATGAGCTTCCCTGGTAGACAAAACTACAAATATCACAACTTGATGCTAAAAGAAGCAAGCATAGGGCCAGCTGGGTGGCACATTGGTTAAGAGTTGGCCTGGGATCCCAGCTTGGGTCCCACATAAAGGGCCAGTGATGCTGCACTCTCTACAGCTAAGATGGTGAACAACAGCTCGACCTGGAGCTGGGCTGCTGTGAGTCGCTGGCCACGGCATAGGCTGCAGTGGGGCTGGCCGACAGTTGATGTGCGATTTCGTGAGTTGCCGTGAGGGGCTGTCCAATGGCTGGCGAGCGACTGCCTCACCTGGGAAAAGCTCAATGATCACAATACCAACATGGGCCAGTAAAGCAATGTCCTCCACAACTAGACTGATGAACAAAAGGACAACAGTTTGTCTGTTCCCCTTCTCCGATTCCTCAATGCTGTTCCCCTCCCCCAATTCCCCAATAAAAATTCTTTAAAAAAAAAAAAGCAAGCACATCCTGTGTAACTCCATTTGGAGAGGAATCCTGGAAGCTTGTGCCTCATTTCTTGCAGACTTCAGCCCATAAGCCTTTGCTAAATTTGTTTTATATTGTTCCCTGTAATAAACCATAGCTGTGATAATAAATCACAGCTGTGAATACATGACTGTATTCTGATACCTGTGAGTCCTCCTAGCTAATTTCAGAACACAGAGGTGGTCTTGGAGACCCTGACACAGAGCAGATAACTTGTCTTTATACTATTGGTCTCTGGATCAGAATGAGTCATAGCTGACCCAGATATAGATAGTAAGACTTTGGGCTTCAAAACTCATGCTATGACTAGATAAGAATGAGTTTCTTTCTTGGTGTAGGGGAGGTAACAAATATATTTTATCTGTGGGAAAAAAGAAAATATTTATGACCAAAAAGACATAATAGAGTACACTGTTATTATTATTCCCAACTATTTTGTCTTTTCTTATAAAAAGATTATCTATCCCTGCCCACTACCATGTCATTTGCAATGCTTTCCCCGTTGTCAGAGTATACTTCTCCATCTCATTGTCTAGATTAATTATATCACTTGTTTGAGCCAACAGAGTATGAGTACAAGTGACAATGTACCAGTTCAGCAGAAAGTTTAAGAGGCACTGCATGACTGTGCCTACCCTCCTGTTCTTTTCCTCTGCCACAACAAAAACATGTCCCAAAGAGGAGCTATTCCTCTGTGACACATAAAGCTACATCAGCCAACCTGAGGCCACACAATTTTTTTTTTTTTTTTTTTTTTGAGGAAAGTGTCACTGGCCCTCATATGTGGGACCTGAACCCAGGCTGAAGGCGTCCCAAGCCAGCTCTTAACCACGGCGCCGCTCGACAGGCCCGACACATGTAATTTTAATCAGAAATAAATGTTTGTTGTAAATGAGTGAGATTTAGGGGTTGTTCTACAGCAAAGCCTAATGAAAGCTGGCTGATATCACCATATCTTAATCACAAAATGTTTATACATTTAAAACATTAATATAAAATATACTACCTAGCATAACTATTTTTGTAGTAACACAAAAATTGCAAATCTACCTAACTTACATTTTGGGGTTCTTTCAGGAACTGCAGTGTCATCAATTTTCTCTTCTTTGGCAGATTCTTCATTTTCTGAAGACCTCGGCTTCTTTCTTTGGCGCAGTTCTATAGCTGGTCCTTAAAATATTGAAAAGTTATTGCAACGTGTATCAAATTATTCTGTCTGTATCCCAAATGATTAACTTTTATTACACTAAGGCAAAAGTCACACAAAGACTATTAGTACCAAAGATAACTTTTTTCATAATTATTTTAGCGCTCCCCACAAAAATGTCTTTCCTATTAAAAAAACAAAACAAAATAGGTTCTGCCTCCAACCTGTGCTTGTGCTTTCAGAATCCTATTGCTAAACCAATGAGCTCTTCTCCTAAGATGATGCTATTTTCAAAATATCCCAAAGTAAACTCTTTTCCAGAATGACTAGGGAAACAGTGTTCTGTAATAAATTTGCTTATTATTTCAGTTACCTGACAGTATCACATGCATAATTTTTAAATCAAAATAAAACAAAAGGGCTGGCAGAGTGGCGCATTGGTTAAGCGCTGGTTTTGGGATGCCAGCGGCCCCGGTTCGGATCCCACATGAGGGCCAGTGACACTGCCCTCTACAGCTAACAACAGCTCCACCTGGAGCTGGGCTGTGCGAGCCCCGGTGATGGTGTGGGCTGCAGCCCCTGCTGCAGTGGGCTGCCATAGGCTACAGTGAGTGGCCCGCAGCCAGCGTGAGCGGCTGGCAGCCAAGCCTGAGCTGCCAATAGCCGCGATGAGCGACATCCAGAGGCCAGCGACCGATCTGCCTCATCCGGGAAGAGCGCAATGACGATACCAACAGTGAAGCAACATCCTCCGCAACTAAACTGAAGAACAAGAAGACAGCAACTTGTCTGTTCCCCTTCCCCGATTCCCCAACCCTGTTCCCCTCCACCAATTCCCCAATAAAATCTTTTAAAAAAATAAATAAGTAAATAAAAAATAAAATAAAACAAAATATATTGGTAAAACTATACTTCTTTATTTATTTATTTTAAGATTTTATTGGGGAACTGGGGGAGGGCAATAGTGTTGGGGAATTGGGGAAGAGGAACAGACAAGTTGTTATCCTTTAGTCTTAGTTGTGCAGGGCGCAGCCCACCATCCCATGTGTGAATCAAAGTGGCAACCTGTTGTTAACAGCGCACGCTCTAGGGCTGGCTCAGTGGCTCAGTTGGTAGGTGCGCGAGCTCTGAACAACAGGGCCACGGGTTCGATTCCCACATGCGCCAGTAAGCTGCGCCCTCTACAGCTAAGATTGTGAACAACGGCTCAACCTGGAGCTGGACTGTCGTGAGTGACCAGCAATGGCACAGGCTGCAGTGCGCTGCCGTAAACTATCGTAAGTGGCTGGCAGTCCGCGAGAGCTGCCGTGTGTCAGTGACCTGCCGTCCAGTGGCCAGCGGCGGATCTGCCTCACAGGGGAAGAGAGCAATGATCATAATACCAACATGGGCTAGTGAAGCGGAGTCCTCCACAACTAAACTGAAAAAGAAAAGGACAACAGCTTGGCTTTCCCCCTCCCCCAATACCCCAATAAAATCTTTTCAAAAAAAAAAAAAAAAGAGCGCACATTCTAACTGCTGAGCCATCTAGCCACCCACTTCATTTTTTTAGGCTATCCTGAAAATTCGGCAGAATTTTACAGTACTATGTATCATTATCATTCAATGGTCATAGATTTAGGTATTAGAAAATAGGGTGAACCTATATATACTTGGAAAGATCTCAGAAAATTTCCCAATATTAAACTATCAATCCTTTATATATCCAATAAAAAATGTAATGCAGAAAGTACCTTTATTTATTTATTTATTTATTTTTTAAGATTTTATTGGGGAATTGGTGGAGGGGAACAGGGTTGGGGAATCGGGGAAGGGGAACAGACAAGTTGCTGTCTTCTTGTTCTTCAGTTTAGTTGCGGAGGATGTTGCTTCACTGTTGGTATCGTCATTGCGCTCTTCCCGGATGAGGCAGATCGGTCGCTGGCCTCTGGATGTCGCTCACCGCGGCTATTGGCAGCTCAGGCTTGGCTGCCAGCCGCTCACGCTGGCTGCGGGCCACTCACTGTAGCCTATGGCAGCCCACTGCAGCAGGGGCTGCAGCCCACACCATCACCGGGGCTCGCACAGCCCAGCTCCAGGTGGAGCTGTTGTTAGCTGTAGAGGGCAGTGTCACTGGCCCTCATGTGGGATCCGAACCGGGGCCGCTGGCATCCCAAAACCAGCGCTTAACCAATGCGCCACTCGGCCGGCCCCCAGAAAGTACCCTTAAACCAGTAAACTAAATTCCACATTAAGCAGAAATTAACTAAACTCAATTTAACTACTTTTCCTCCCTAGAATTGTCTTATAGGGTAGGCTTTGCTGTTGTGTAGGTAGAATCCTGTCGAGTTTTTAAGATATACAATAATTTATCTCCGCCTCAGAGAAGCAGAGTTTATCTTTTCTCTTAGTGATGACTTCAGGCTATGAAATAAAATTCTGAAGGGAGGAGTCAAAAAGGAGAAATCAATCAGCTACTGTTGCTGATCAGATGGATTGTTCTCTAACTTTACTGCGAAAAATGAATAAATGTATTTAAAGATAGCTTGAAAGCAAATTCATGTTTGTCAAAATATCTTTAAACACTGGCAGTGAAAAAAAAATCCTGTATATTTAGTGGGTTCAGTCTGACTAGTCTAATTTTTTACCATTTCTATCTTATTATTTATTGTGTAGTCATGTTAAGTAGTGAAGCCACTGAATACATTAGAAAATGACATCGGGGCCGGCAGAGTGGCTCAGTTAGTTAAGAGTTGGGTTGGAAGCGCAAGCTCTGAGCAGCAGGGCTGCCGGTTCAGAAGCCACATGGACCAGTGAAGCTGCACCCTCTACAGCTAAGACGGTGAACAACAGCTCTACCTGGAGCTGGGTTGCCATGAGTGCCTGTTGACGGCACAGGCTACATGGGGCTGCAGTGGGCTGCCGTGAGATACCGTGAGTGGCCAGCTGCCAGCGTGAGCTGCAGTGAGCTGCCTTGAGCAGCCGTCCAATAGCTGGTGACCGATCTGCCTCAGCTGGGAAGAGTGCAACGATCACAATACCAACATGGACCAGTGAAGCAGCGTCCTCCACAACTAGACTGAAGAACCAAAGGACAGCAATTTGTCTGTTCCCCTTCCCCAATTCCCCAATGCTGTTCCTCTCCCACAATTCCCCAATAAAATGTTTAAAAAAAAGAAAGAAAGAAAGGAAATGACATTATATTTAGAAAAGCCATACAGTGAATTTTGGATTTTTTTGTATACAAATCTGGGTGAACTAATATTATTATAATCCTTCTTCATGATGCCCTTTTAATTTTCCCCTGATATAGGGTAAAGCAAAATTTAGAATCGGCCAATAAGAATAAAGATTTATGTAAAGCCAAATAAAGTCTTCAGGTGCAACTTATTATTTTTAATTTTATTAAAAAATACAAGGAAAAAATATAACAAGAAGTTTACTTAGTAGTTACACATGTATGTTAAATACATTAATAATATTTGATTTTTTTTTTTTTAAGATTTTATTGGGGAATTGGGGAAGGGAACAGACAAGTTGCTGTTTTGTTTTTTTTAAACATTTTTTTTAGCTGAGCCATCCTGCCACCTGTTGGCAGCTCAATGGCAACTCAGCTCAGGCTGCATCGAACTGCTGTTGCTCAGAGCTCAGCTCGAACTCTTGAGCGAGCTCTTAACCAACTAAGTCACTTGGCTGGCCCTTAAGTTGCTTTTTTGTTGTTCTTCAGTCTAGTTGTAGAGGATGTCGCTTCACTAGCCCATGTTGGTATGGTTATTGCGCTCATCCTGGGTGAGGCAGATTGGTCGCCGGCCTCTGGATGGCCACTCACAGTGGCTCTTGGCAGCTCACTCCAGCTGCCGGCCGCTGACGCTGGCTGCTGGCCACTCACTGTAGCCTATGGCAGCCCACTGCAGCAGGGGCTGCAGCTACGCCATAGTCGGCAACACACAGCAGCCCAGATCCAGGTAGAGCAGTTGTTCACCATCTTAGCTGTAGAGGGCAGTGTCACTGGCCCTCATATTTGGGATCTGAACCCGGGCCCTGCTGCTCAGAGCCGGCATCCGAAGCCAGCTCTTAACCAATTCACCACTCGACTGGCCCCAATATTTGATGTTTTTTTTAAAAAGTTAATTGGATAATTTCAGAAATCAACTTAACAAATACTGAGGGTGCCAAAAAAATGTATACATATTTTAAGAAGATTTTAAGTTTGGTCAACATTGCTCAAGTAGTAAGCAGTCCGCTGTAATCAGAAGTGTCTGGACACTGATGGTAACTACTGTGAGCACCTCTTATAAATGCAGAAGTCAAATGTGACTTGTATTCTTTTGTTATCGGTATATATTAATACAGTTTTTTCCTTTCTTAAAATTCATTTTTTTGGCACCCTCTGTATATTGAAGTAGTTAACAAATGTATGTGACCAATAGGTTAGGTAGAGCTTTTTATTAGACAGAGTCTAAAAGCACACATTTAAGATAAAAATAAATTTTGGAAGGGGATATTCACATAAAAAGTGTTCTTTATGGGCCGGCTGAGTGGCGCGGTGGTTAATCGCTGGCTTGTGAAGCCAGCGGCCCCAGTTCGGGTCCCACATATGAGGGCCATTGACACTCCCCTCAAAAAAAAAAAAAAAAAGTGTTCTTTACAAAAAGCTATCCTTTTCCCTAAAAAAAAAAAAATAATAATAATTCTTGGGTTGGCCGAGTGGCTCAGTTGGTAAAGAGCTTAAGCTCTGAGCAACAGGGTCACCAGTTTGATTCCCATGTGGGCCAGTGAGCTGCACCCAAGCTGAGCTGCCACTGAGCTGCCAACAGGTGACAGGATGGCTCAGCTGGTAAGAGCACGTGCTCCTAACAACAAGTTGCCAGTTCAACTCCCGCATGGGATGATGGGCTGTGCCCACCTGCAACTAAGATTGAACACGGCACCTTGAGCTGAGCAGCCGCAAATTGCTGACAGGCAGCTGGATGGCGACTAGACTTGGAGCTGAGCTAGCTGCACCTCCACAACTAAGGCTGAAGGACAAAAACTTGGCTGTTCCCCTTCCCCAATTCCCCAACATTGTTGCCCTTCCCAAATTCCCCAATAAAATCTTCACAAAAAAAAATTCTTCATAAAATGATTCACTTTACAGGGACTTAAATGGATTGCTATGCACATAAATGGATTTGATTTATAAAAGTACAATTTATACAAAAATTTTGCAGTTTCCCAAATAATTTATGAGGCATACAAATCTTAACAGTCATCTCTAAAATATCTGTATTAGCAATGATAAAGACCATACAAATAAACATTCTATAAAGGATTTATAATACTATATTTTGTTAAGTCTAAGATGCCACACATTTTAAGGTACTGTTTAATAACAGTTTTTCAAGGGGCAAAACATTACCATATTAAATGCATGCAATGATTTTAAGATGTGTCGACTTCAGTGGCATAAAACTGTGGGAGCAAAAAGTACAACTTGAGAAATATAGAATTAATTTTACCCAATTTCTTCAACCTTGTCCCTGACACTGATTTTTTTGCCTGTCACCAAGTAACAAATCTGACTGGGTGCAAATTTCACCTCATTTCCTTTATAAATTTTTTTTTTTTTGAGGGCAGTGTCACTGGCCCTCACATGTGGGACCCAAACCGGGGCCGCTGGCTTTCCAAGCCAGCGCTTAACCACCACGCCACTTGGCCGGCCCTCATTTCCTTTATATTGATCGTATAACTTCACAATTGATAAACAATGCCAAAAATCTCTAGATGGCTAAGTAACAAAAGCCAAAGCAGTGGACAGACTAGATTATTAATTCTAATAGGAAAGCTTGAGGATAGAATTCAAGTTTCCTTTCACTATTTTACATTTTTAGCATTGCAAAGAAAAAGTCAAACTAAATGAAAATGATAACATAGCTACAAAAACAAACTGCTATTTCTGGTCTGGTGATCTCCACGAGATAGGTAATAGGGTTACCAATAGGCTTGCAAATGTCCGTCCAGACTATACATAGCAATTTCCAAGTGAAGTGTTATTAATGCTTTACTCTAACACTTTGCTCTAACATTTCTTTCAGGAGGCACAAATATAAACACCCTGACCCTGAATAGAATCAAGAAAGACACTTTTTGGAAGATGAGATTCCTAATGAGCATTTACTTAGACAAAAAGTAAAACAATAAAGAGGATCCGGGTGAGTGTGAATGACAAGTAAAAAGGGTAATATAGAGAACATGTGGATACAAGTAAAATAGACTACAGTAAGTCCCCGACTTACAAACGAGTTCCGTTCCGGGAGAACGTTCATAAGTCGGATTCGTTCAAAAGTCTGACAAAGTGAGTCTTAGACACCTTTGACACAAATATACAATGTAAAGCATAAAGAAACTAAACACACACAAAAAATACTGTAAATAAACTATTTCTTCTTTTACAGTTACCTTAAAATGGTTGTACAGTACAGTACAACAACTGGCATATAGGGGATTGCATGGAGTGAACTGAGGAGAGTTATTAAAGGGAGGAGGGAGGGTAGGTGGGAGATGGTGGAGCTGAAGGATCATCAGCAATAGGAGATGGAGGGCAAGATACAATTTGGCCCACACCTGAGCTCACACACGTGAGCTACTTCTGCAATTTGTTCACATCTATGAATGTTCGTAATGGGAGGTCCATTCATATCTGTGAAAGTTTGCAATGTGAATGTTCGTAAGTCAGGGACTTACTATAGTCTAATTTTAATACAGTGAATACAAGATAACGTGTTTTGAGAAAAAAGTATCAAGTGCCAAATAAATGTAAAACACTCAGAAAAATGCCTGGCACACAGACATGCTTGCTACAAGTATCATTACTAGCATTATTATATAAACAATAATTTTTTTACTCATTTATTGTTGACTATTATGTCACATCACCTACCAAAGTAGGCACCCAAATACTTATGGAATTTAAAAACATGTTGAATGAGGGCCGGCCGAGTGAGTGGCACGGTGGTTAAGAGCTGGGATGCCAGCGGCCCCTGTTCAGGTCACATATGAGGGCCAGTGACACTGCCCTCAAAAAAAATAAAAAAATAAAAAAAAACATGTTGAATGAGGGGCCAGCAAAGTGGCTGAGTTGGTTAAGAGCACTAGCTCTGGGCAACAACATCACCGATTTGATTCCCACATGGGCCAGTGAGCTGCGCCTGAGCTGAGCAGTGGCCGACTGGGCTTGGAGCTGAGCTAGCTGCGCCCTCCACAATTAAGATTGAAGGACAACAACTTGGCTGTTCCCCTTCCCCAATTTCCCCATAAAATCTTTAAAAATAAAAATTAAAAACAGGTTGAATGAAATTCTATTTTAAATAACTGCAATATATTATTTGTCTTATATAAGATTTACTTAATTACTTTGGAATATCTGTAATTCTACAATCAAAAATCATGTTTCATTTTATATCATAATAGTATGGTCTTTTTAGTTGGTTCCACATCATATCTATTTAATTAGCTGTAACTATAATCTCCTAAAATGATTTCCCATTTTGGACGATGTATAACATTAAAGACTTCAGTACCACAATATTAATTTTTTAATGCTTTAACTTAAGCATGAAAATGCTCATAGAAACATACAAACGAGCTTATCGACCTACCCCCATAGATTTACCATTAAAAAAGTACAAACTATCAAGAAATATTTTAAATAATATACTGCAACCAAAGATAAAACCAAGGCAACAAATGGAATTACATTCTTCCTTAACAACTCTAGTTTTGTTTTTGAAGCCGTTTTTAGGTTGAATATCTTAAATTTAATCAGTTTTAACACTCTGAAAACTCAAAGAAGAGAAGGCAAATATGAAGCCAGTAAGCACAGGGATAGGAAAGCAAGTCAGAGAATAGCAAACACTTCAATTAACAAAAAATCACTTTACACTTAATTTCTGAAACTCCCTTCTTGAATTCTTGGTTTGCTAAGGCTTAAAATCCATATCACATTCACAACTCCCCTCAATAGGGTAAAAAGTCCTATCTTCCACCAAAATGAAAACTACTCAGTCAAGTAACACCATCATATGTATCTGCTCCTGAAATTAGTACCGGTATCATGAAGTTATTTGCCATGAATGATTCCTGTAAAGCGCTGTTACTAGCTAAGTTCCTCCCAATTCCCCATTTTTCTCTCATACCTATCATTTTTCTATGACTAAATACGACTGAAAGAATTAATTTTCTTGGCATTGGCTGTGCGGGGGGCACGGAAAGCTTTCTCCAGTCCACCACCTTTCCCCCTCAAAGCACTCTTGGCCTCCTAATGCCCCACATCTACTTCCAGCCCTTCGCCCTGTGCTATCGTCCCCTCCCACTGAAGTGAACTTGGCTTTCGTTTCTGCTGGTTCATCCCCTCCCAAATCACCTGACCACGGTTATCCCAAATCCCTGCCTCTTTTTGTCCCCCTGGCATGAGGCTTCTTTCACCTGGTCACTCTTTTGTTTTGTTTTTTTTTTCAAGGTGCATTTTCTATTTTATTTATTTATTTTTATTATTATTTTATTTTAATTAGTTTCAGGTGTACAACACAGTGCAATAGTTATACATTTCACCCCTCAAAGTGATAACCGCCCACCCCCAATTCGCCACCCCACTCCCCCCCCCCATATCATATATATCTATTACTCTTCCTCTGACTCACCTGGTCACTTTCTATTTGTCAATATCTACGGCCTTCTAAAGAACGCACTCCACGAAGGTCATCTGGCTAAACAGCTCTCTCTTTCAAATATTCAATCAGGAACTAAACCTGAATCTTCTAAACCAAAAGCTTTGTCCCTTACCACAAGAATTATCTGTCCACATCCCTGCCTCTCAAACGCCCCGCGCGCGGGCACACCCACCCACACCCACACCCACCCACAGCTTGGGCTCTTCCTAACCGATTCCCAACTTTAAACTCCACCTTTGTTCCCACATCGGCGGACAAAACTTCGGGCCATTCTCTCGGCTCCGTCTGAATTTCTTCACAAACCTCCCCACGCTGCCCAACTCTGTACCGCCCGCCCGACCCCACGCGGCCGCCCGGGGCCAGGCCTCCGGGCCCGTCGCGCCCCCGCCTGTTCCCCCGAGACCTCCGGAGACCGTTGGCGTGCTGGTACCCAGGCCGTCACCTGCTTCCTCCGACATCGTTTCCGCGAAGGCCAGGGGCACCCCCGCGGCTCCCGATCGGTCGGGAGTCTCCTGCTGTCCTCCAAGCATCCGGCCTCCCAGGGCCAGCTCTCTGCGGGCCTCGGCTCGCCCGCTTCCTGACCCGCCCCGCTCTGGTGTTGCCGCCAACCGCGTTCCCCCAGGCGGCTTGGAACCAGAGTGCGGACACCAGAGAGAGTGGCGGAAGAGTTTGGATGGTGCGCCTGGGCCTGCAGAGGGGGCGGGGGGCAGGAAGGTGAGTGGAGGCCTGGGAGCATCTCACAGCGGGCACTCTGGGTCACGCCCATTCCGGGAGGAGGCTGGTGGTTCTCTGACAGCCCCTCTACCCTTGCGGTCCTTACCAACACCTGCGGACCTGAGCACTATGTTTCAGTGACTTTTTTTTTTTCATTTTTTTTTTTTTTTTAGATATTTTTATTGGGGAATTTGGGGAAGGGAACAGCGATGCCGAATCGGGGAAAGGGAACAGACAAGTTGCTATCCTTTTGTTTAGTTGTGGAGGACTGTCTTTTCACTGGTCCATGTTGGTATTATCATTGTGCTCTTCCAGGGTGAGGCAGATGGGTCGTTGGCATCTGGATGGCTGCTCACGGAGGCTCTTGGCAGCTCACTCTGGCTGCCGGTCACTCACTGTAGCCTATGGCAGCCCACTGCAGCTCCACTGCAGCCTACACCTTCGCAGGCCACTCATTGCAGCCCAGCTCCAGGTCGAGATGTTGTTCACCATCTTAGCTGTAGAGGGCACAGCGGCACTGGCCCTCATGTGGGATCTGAACTGGGCCCTGCTGCCCAGAGCTGGCGTCCCAAGCCAACTCTTAACTAACGCACCACTCAGCCAGCCCTTTCGTGACTTTTGTGATTCGACTTATGGAGTTAGAGAATATACCTTCCAGATCCAGCTCCCATCACGGCCCCATTTTATGGAAAGAATACTGAGGTTCAGCAAGGTGTGAATCATAACGCTATTCAGGGATGGCCAGATAGGTCAGTTGGTAAGAGTGAGAGCTCTGAACAACAGGGCTTCAGGGTTCAATTCCCACATGGGCCAGTAAGCTGCGCCCTCTGCAGCTAAGATTGTAAACAACTGCACGACCTGGAGCTGGGCTGCTGGCCAACAGCCTGAGAGAGCCACCCTAAGCTGCTGTGAGCGGCCAGCCAACAGCGGTGACCGATTGCCTCAGCTGGGTAGAGCGCAATGATCATAATACCAACATGGGCTAGTGAGGGGTGTCCTCCACAACTAGACTGGGGTCGGGGTGAGGGTGATAAAATAAAGCTGGACAGAAGTAGTAGAACTGAAACCTAGGCCTAGGGACTCCTGTCAGGGTCTGCGGTCTCCGGGATTTCATAGTGAGGCAGTGCACTCACTATGGGTTGGCGCTTAGATTTAGTAGTCACTTGACATATCAAGAAAGCTTGTAATTGGAGCTTGGTGTTTTTCACCACCCCAACTGGTTAAACAAATACATTTGCATTTCATGATTTTATTTATGAAAACAGTAATAACTATAGACTATGCAGGGGGCAGGAAGCATTTAGATATTCCACAACAGTGGGACATGCTTTTAACTTGTTATTCTGTTTGTCTTCACTTTTATTATATCTGGCATTCCCCCAACAAATACCAGGAAAACTTAGAAATAAATTTAGGAATTGACAAAGTTCTCATTTTAGAGCAAGAGAAAAAAGCATAAGAACTCACTAAAGTTATGGGGTAATTATGGATGTTCTTAGCAGGCAGCAAGTTCCCCTAATAGCAGCTTTGTCAAGTTAGTATATTTGGGGAGCAGCTATCAGTTTTCAGTACTTTTTCAGCAAAAGTTCCAGGAACTCTTCATGCATTTAGTTGCTTGTAAATTTGTCATGTTGTCAATACTGGCCCAAGTGGGTACCAATGGACCAGAAAAGACCTATGTCAAAGCAGAGGACAGAATACATGGACCTTGAAAACTGCAAGAAGTGGCAGGTTCCATGGACATGGGCAGCAGATACCAGAGTGTCCTGCTTACCAGATGAGCACACTGCAAGGGTTCCATCTCATGGGAAAACAATACAATGGCCACTGAGGACCACTGTTTTCCAAGTCAAAGGTCTTGAGGAGATGACCATTACCTGTAGTTCCTTCATGATCACCTCAAGGTGACTGATGGGTTTACTTGTAAATTTGCCTGCTCTATACAGTAGTGGATAGAAGAAATAGCTTATTAAAGTGTAATGGAAATATGAAAGAAAAGATAATTATTCAATCTCCAGAAGGAAATAAAATGGAATCATGATTGTGTTCCCTAGTAGAAACGTTCTTCCCTTGATCCCTAAAACCTCTATATAAGGATAATAAAACTGGATCAGTCTATCCCCAAACCTGTATATTTTGTTATGAGAGAAATAGGTCTTTTTAACAACAAGAAAAAAAGATTTTATTGGGGAATTGGGGGAGGGGAACAGCATTGGGGGATCAGGGAAGAGGAACAGACAAGTTGCTGTCCTTTTGTTCTTCAGTCTAGTTGTGGAGGACTTCACTTCACTGGCCCATGTTGGTATTATCATTGCGCTCTTCCCGGGTGAGGTGGATCGGTCGCCGGCCACTGGACAGCTGCTCAGCCAGCGGCTCTTGACAGCTTATGCCGGCTGCCGGCTGCTCACACTGGCTACCGGCCACTCACGATAGCTTAAGGCAGCACACTGCAACAGGGGCTGCAGCCTATGCTGTTGCTAGTGACTCACAGCAGCCCAACTCCGGGTTGAGCTGTTTTTCACCATCTTAGCTGTAGAGGGTGCACTGTCACTGGCCCTCATGTGGGAATAGAACCAAGGCCCTGCTGCTCAGAGCTGGCATCCCAAGTGAACTCTTAACCAACACGCCACTCAGGCAACCCAAAAATAGACCATTTTTAATTCAAAATATATATTTCATCCAAAAAGGTAGAATCTAAACTGCTCAAGATGTTGCCATGCAACAGGCATTATAGCTGACTTTTCAGTAGGTCATTCCATAATCCCATAAGACCAGCTGCTTCCAGATGGTAATGCACAGAGCTAGTGGACACATGGTCCTAAGATATATTCCAATAACTAGCTTATTTTACCACTGCAAACCATAGGCTTCTAGTTGCTATGACAATTTTTCTTTTTTTCTTTTTTTCTTAAGACTTTATTGGGAAATTGGTGGAGGGGAACAGCATTTGGAAACCGGGGAAGGGGGACAGACAAGTTGCTGTCCTTTTGTTCTTCAGTTTAGTTGTGGAAGACATTGCTTCACTGGCCCATGTTGGTATTGTCATTGTGCTCTTCCCAGATGAGGCAGTCGCATACTGGCCATTGGATCGCCAGTCACGGCACCTCACGGCGGCTCATGGCAGCTCACAGTGGCTCACGGCAGCTCACAGCGGCTCACGGCAGCTCACGAAAGCTCACATCCACAGCCGGCCAGCCACACCGCAGCCTACACCATTGCCAATAACCCATGCAGCCCAGCTCCAAGTTGACCTACTGTTCAGCTGCAGAGAGTACAGTATCACTGGCCCTCATATGTGGGATCCGAACCAGGACCCTCCCACTCAGAGCTGGCATCCCAAGCCAACCCCTAACCAACGCTCCTCTCGGCCGGCCTTATAAAAAATTTTTTTATTTTTATAGCTGAGCCATCCTGCTACCTATTGACAGCTCAGAAGCTGTTCAGTTCGGGCCGGGAATCCAACCAGCAACCCGTTGCTCAGAGCTCGCACTCTTGAGTGAGCTCTTAACCAACTGAGTCACTCAGTGGCCGGCCCCTATAAAAATTCTTAAAACTGTACAGAATAGGGCCGGCTGAGTGACACGGTGGTTGAGAGCTGGCCTGGGACGCCAGTGGCCCCAGTTTGGATCCCACATATGAGGGCCAGTGACACTGCCCTCTAAAAACAAAAAACAAAAAACAAAAAAACCGTACAGAATAACATTAGTTTTCACCTGCAGGAATGCACATAATTTTTTCAACAAATATTTATTATCTATATTGCAAGCACTGGCTAGTCACTAAGAATACAGTGGGCTAGAAGATACACACTGCCTTGATGAGAGTTACAATATGGGGAGCTGATTACAGGGAGACCTTACCGAGTCTATTGAGTCAAGAAAGGCCTGTTTCTGAAAAATATTTCTGAGTAGCAGTTAGTGAAGAGAGGAATAACAACAAAAAGAAATGTGTTTTGGGCAGAGGAATCAAAGAGAGAAAGAACAAATCATATATCTGATAAGGGATTCATATCCAGAATGTACATATAAATACTTGTAAAACTCAACAACAACAAAAAAACATAATTGAAAAACGGGCAAGTGGAGGACAACCAAGATGGCACAGTAGGTAAATGCTGTCCTTACCTTCTGTTACAACCACATCAAAATTACAACAAATCTACAAAACAACCATTATTGAGAATCACCTAAAATCAAGCTGAACTGAAGCCTTTCAACTAAGGACACGCAGAAGAAGCCACCTCCAGACTGGTAGGAAGATCAGAGACTTGAAACAAGTTGGACCCACACCTGCATGTGATCTTTTTTTTTTATTTTTATTTTTTTTTAGCTGAGCCATCCTGCCACCTGTTGGCAGCTCAACAGCAACTCAGCTGCTCAGCTCGGGCTGGCATCGAACCACCATTGCTCAGAGCTCAGCTCACACTCTTGAGTGAGCTCTTAACCAACTGAGCCACTCGGCCGGCCCGCATGTGACCTTTAAAGATCTGGAGGAATATTTTAGCTGTGGGGGTTCTCCCACATCCAGAAGAGGGAGAGATCCCAGTCCCACTCCATCCCAGGGTCCCAGTGCCGGGGAGAGAAGTCCCCATAATTTGTGGTTGTGAAAACCAGTGGAGATTGTGACTGAGTGAGACTGAGTGCTGCTGTACTCCCAAATGCTCCTCTTAAAGGGACTGCACATAGACTTACCCACCAACAGAATCACTTGCTCTGATCTCCTGCCCTGGGGCAGCAGCTGGTACGATGGCTGGGAAATATGATGGGGAACTGAGGTGTCTGGCTTGTGTGAGGGGCTGGAGAGGCAGCATTCTCCTGGACCAGGCAGCTGGTGGAGGCCATTGTTTCTTTGCTGAGCCCTTCCCCTTCCCCATGTGAAAACGCAGCCATATCCCAGTCTCTACCTTTTGTTAGTCACATCCTGGCAATTTGAGACCCTGCCCCACCCAACTTTTAGGCACACCCAGGCCACTTCCAGTGGCTTTTTCATGCAGAACACCTGCCTTAGCTC
The DNA here is from genome assembly GCA_033961575.1 of Aselliscus stoliczkanus. Classification (NCBI taxonomy): domain Eukaryota; kingdom Metazoa; phylum Chordata; class Mammalia; order Chiroptera; family Hipposideridae; genus Aselliscus; species Aselliscus stoliczkanus. The sequence goes on from CM066731.1 coordinate 37,320,595, forward strand.
ATGCTGCAGACTTTTCTAGAGTCTCTCAAAGGTGTGGGGAACCCAGACAAGCAGCATCTGGCTTGAATGTGTCCTGCACCTCTGGCTGAGCAGCCCTAAGCCAGCACTAGCGACGCGGGCCTTGGTTCACAGCTTGGTCTCTCAAGGCACTTCCAAGCATAGCATGGGCAGCAGCCACCTGAGGATTTCTTTGTGGCTCCTGCTGGGTGGCCCGGGGTGGGGCACGGGCTATGGCTGAACTTGACCTACAGCAGATCCCCTCCAAGGTGGTCCTGGGGCTGGCACCCCCTTGGGTCAGCTTCAATATGAGCTGAAGTATCACCCCCAACCACCTACAAGTATGACACACCCAAAGGGTGGATTGGGCAGGCTCCAGAGTCCTACTGAGGCAGATCCTACTTCTTAAGATCAGCCCCTGCACAACAACTCTTCCATTGTAGTCAAGGCCAGTCCTCACAACCAGTCAGCCCAAGAGTAGTCCCTCCCATTGATGTGCAATTATCAACCAAGGCTCAACTACAAGAGGAAGGCACACACAACCCACACAAGGAACACACCTGGAATGCATGGCTCAGGTGACCAGAAAGACTGTATCACTGAACCCTACAGAACACCTCCTACATAAGACCACTCTACTAAGACCGGAAGCCATAGCAGCCCTATCTAATACATAGAAACAAACACAGGGAGGCAGCCAAAATGGGGAGACAAATAAACATGCCCCGAATAACAGAACAGAACAAAGCTCCAGAAAGAAAAAGAACTAAGTGAAACGGAGATAAGCAATATATCAAATGCAGAGTTCCAAACACTGATTATAAGAATGTTCAATAATCTCAGGGAGAACATCAACAGAGATAGAGGAAGCATAAAAATGGAGATGGAAACCATGAAAAAGAACCCGTCAGAAATAAAGGATACAATAACAGAAATGAAAAATATATTACTAGGAATCAATAGTAAGTTAGATGAAGCAGAGGATCCACCCAGCGATGTAGAAGATAAGGTAGCAGAAAACACCCAACCAGAACAGCAAAAAGAAAAAAGAATCCAAAAAATTGAGGAGAGTGTCAGGGGCCTCTGGGACAATATCAAGTGTACCAACCCATGCATTATAGGGGTACCAGAAGGAGAAGAGAGAGAGCAAAGAATTGAAAACCTATTTGAAGAAGTTCCCTAACCTGGGAAATAGGCATACAAGCCCAGGTAGCAGAGAGTCCCAAACAAGATAATCCCAAAGAGGCCAACACCAAGACACATCATAATTAAAATGCCGAAGTTTAAAGACAAAGAGAGAATCTTAAAAGCAGCAAGAGAAAAGCTGCTTTTCTCTTACAAGGGAGCCCCCATAAAACTGGCAGCTGATTTCTTTTTTTTTTTTTTTTTTTGAGGGCAGTGTCACTGGCCCTCATATGTGGGACCCGAACCGGGGCTGCTGGCTTCCCAAACCAGCACTTAAGCACCGCACCACTCAGCCGGCCCAAATGGGATTTTTGATTTTTTTTTTTTTTTTTTTTGGCAGCTGATTTCTAAACAGAAACTTTGCAGGCAAGAAAGGACTTGCAGGAAATATTCCAAGTGATGAAAAGCAACGACATACAACCAAGAAGATTCTACCCAGCAAAGCTATCATTTAGAATTGAAGGACAGGTAAGGAGCTTCCCAAACAAGAAAAAGCTGAAAGAGTTCGTCACCACCAAACTAGTATTACAAGGAATCTTAGAGTGACTTCTTTAAGATGGGAGGGATGTTAAGGATAGGTGAAAGGGGAGGGGATTAAGAAGTACAAATTGGTTGTTACTGAGTAGTCATGGGGATGTAGAAATGATATAAGGAATATAATCAATAATATTGTAATAACTAGGTATGGGGCCAGATATGGTGGACACACTAAATTAAAATACCCTATGAAAACTTCCCCGGTATTTGCTTAATTTAAATCCCTAACTTCAGAAGAAAACAAAATTTATTATAGATCTATCAGGGTGATAGATGGGAATGGGGTTGGGGGCAGGGTGAAAAAGTGAAGGTATTAAGAAAAACAAATTGGGAGCCGGCCGAGTTGGTTAAAGAGCTGGCTTAGAGTGCATGCTCTAAGCAACAGGGCCGCCGGTTTGATTTCCACATGGGCCAGTGAATGCTGTGCCCTAGCTGAGTTGATGCTGAGCTGCCAACAGGTGACAGGATGGCTCAACTGGTATAACAAGATTGCCTGTTCAATGGTGAGCTATGCCCACCCCCATCTAACAATTGGACTCTGCACCTTGAGCTGAGCTGCCACCCACATGGCTCAGTAGATAGGGTGTGCACTCTTAACAAGGCTGTCGGGTTTGACTCCCATATGGAATGGTGGCTATACCCACCCACAACTAAGACTGAACTCAGCACCTTGAGCTGAGCTGCCACCTGGATGGCTCAGAGGATAGAGCATGCGCTCTTAACAACAAGGCTGCTGGTTCGACTCCCACATGGGATGGTGGCTGTGCCTACCAGCAACCAAGATTGAACACAGCACCTTTTTTTTTTTTTTTTTGAGGGCAGTGTCACTGGCCCCCATATGTGGGACCCGAACTGGGGCTGCTGGCTTCTGAAGCCAGCGCTTAACCACCACGCCACTCGGCCGGCCCTGAACACACTCTCTTGAGCTTAGAGGCCACAAGCTGCCATCGGGAGGCTAGATGGCGACTGGCGCCCTCTACAATGAAGACTGAAGAACAGCAACTTTGTGGGGCCCCTCCCCCAATTCCTCAACACTGTTCCCCTTCCCCAATAAAATATTTAAAAAAAAAAAAGAAAGAAAAACAAATTGGTAGTTAATGCATTATGGTGAATATAATGAACAATGTAAAGATCATGTAAGGTGCCAGATGGGTACTGATCAGGGGGATCACGTCATCATAGGCTGTGTAGATGCCTGACCAATGCACTACACACCTGAAGCTGAAGCAGAATAATATTGAATGTCAACTATACCTAAATATATAGGTATAGTCACAGTATGTGTAGTACAACATAGGGAAGATAGTCAATGGTATTGTAACAGCTATATAAGATGTCAGAGGGTCAGTAGCTTGGGGGGTGGGTATCACTTTATGAGGGGTTTAAATGTCTAACTATTACATTGCTTTCTGCACCTGAAACTAATAACTTTAAAAAGATTTTAAGAACACAAACACTATGTTGTGTTATCACACATACAAAAATAAAGAGGTTGGAAGGAAATTTCTGGAGGTGATGGATATTTGTGCCATTTTGATGAGGATTTCACTGGTGTATACTTATCTCCAAACTCATCAAGTTGTATATACATAAATATAGGAACTTTTTGTACCTCAATCATACTTCAATAAAGTGGTAAAAAAGAAAACATGTAATGAGGTCTATATTTATCTTGAGACTGTTCTTTTAAAATAGGCATTCTGGGAATAGAGTACAGCAGAACTATAGAGTCCAATATTGAGGCAAAAAAACTGATGAGACGCTTGTGACTAGGATGGTGAGGAGAGGAAGTTAAGAATGAGTTTCTAATTTTAACACCTGATGGTATATGGTGCTGGTTCCTGAAGTAAAGAGAACGGGTTTTAGGCACAGAAAGGTAAGTTCTATTTTAAGTATGTTGACTTTGAAATGCCTGGGGAGACGTCCAAATGGCAATGTCTGTTACATTGTTGGGTATAAATGTCCATAGCTCCGCAGAGAAGTGTGGAAGTAGATTAATGAGTTTGCCCCGAGAATGAATAGATGGAGAACGCAGCTGAGGAAGGAACCATGAGAAACACCATCAGGCAGGGAAGGATGAATCACAAAGGAGGCCGAGAACCAAAAAAAGCTGAGAATCCCACAATTTTAAAAGTGTGCTTTTTAGAGTTTAACTCTACTATCAAATGGTTTTCATTTGTAAAACACTGGCTCAAATTTGAGTAACAGCCGCTTTGTTACCCATTTATAAACATTCGCTTTTACAACAGGAACATATGCAGCTACTAAATAATTCAGCTGCTGAAGTAATGGTATGCTGGCAATAAAGTAAAAAGGCAGACCAAAGAACACTATGAAGTCCTACTCTGTGACACTGGAAACAATGAACTATATTTGGGCAATGCTAGGAAAAGAGGAAGAACAGATAAAGGAACAACTATGAGAATATTAACCAACACAATCCTTATTATTGTTGGGCTTAAAAGTTCTCAGTGGTTTCGTTGTATCTTCCAAGCTAATGATTACCAGCTTGGCCCCAAATATCCTTCTTCCTCCCCCTTTAAGAAATTGTGGTGAGTTACACTGAAATAAGGACATTTGCCCTTCAATGTAGGTCTAAGCAAGAGGGAAAGTCATGTAGTTTGCTTCTGAACCTTTTTTCTCTAGTAGATCCACACCTTGGGATCTTGGCCTTCAACAGAAAGGAGGCAGCAAAAATGTAGAAAAACAATTTTCTCCCTAAGGAACTCAGGGCTCTTACTCCTGAATTTTATCCTGGTAGCCTGGTCCTCAAAGTTTAGATCATCTTCTGTCTAGTCCATATTTCTTCATATTAGCTCATGGACCAGAGAATGGATTAGAGCAGTTGTATGGATTCAACCTTAAACCGAAGATCTCCATAAACAATATTCCAGCAGTTCAGTCCTATTCTTTTACTCTTCTCAAGAGTATCACCTCCTACAGGGGCACAATTTTAAACCTCAAGCTCCATTTTAAACTTGACCCAAAGAACTTGCTTTAAAATAATACAACAGTGGGGAAAGGAAGCAAGATTGTCCTGTAGTTCCTAAATGCTGAAACTGGGTAAGGAGTAAATGGTGTTCATTCTTCTGCTTTTGTACATGTTAAAAAAAACTTTTTTTTCACACAAAGAGCTGGGGAAAGCAAGAACAGAAACTGTGTAACCAACTATTGGGTTATCGGACAAGTCATGACGTATTTTTGTTTTTCACTGCAAAAATTCATCACGACTTTTCTGACAACCCAATATAATACCTAAGGATGGATCTTGCAGGTCTTATATATATGCTGGTCCTCTTTACTCCCATTCTTTCTTCCCTATTACACTTACTCAAGTCCTCCTGACTGCCTTTTTTTTTTTCTACCATGAGAAAAGCAGCTACACAAGGTACTTTCAGAGAGCTAAATAGCCCAGGCAACTTTGTTTTTGGTGAAGGCAGGGAAGAGCCTGGGCAACATTGAACGCCTGCCAAAGACATCAAAGAAAAAAGGAACATGGGTCAGAAGCTCAGCTTGCGTAGAAGTCTCTGCCACTTCTTTGCAGATATGGCACAGACCCAAAGTTGAAGTACAAACCTGAAAGCAACTGCTCTTTTATAAATGATATGGGCAGGGAACTGGGACTGAAAACTTTCCCAGTTGAACTGAACTTCAGTGAATGCTTAACAAGGGCAAACAGAATGCACAGAAATGTGCTAGATAGACGGTGAAATACAGGTATATAATTCCTGTCTTTGTGGTTATAACTGAAATTCAGAATTGATACACTTGAGCTCTATAACAAGATTATATATGTAAAGTAAGTGATACTGACAATATACATAACTCTGAAATGGGAAGTCAGTTAAGACTTAACTGTGGTCCTAAAGAATGGGTAGAATTTGGATTAGAGAATGTTAGAGAGTTAAAGGAGTGTATGGAATTCAGAAACACTAAAGTCCTAGATCTTAGTTTTATTTGGCTTAAATAGGTTTTCAAGTTGCCAAGCAAATAGAGCTCCAGTAATATGATGTAAGGACCAAATGTTAATATCTCTGATTGCCCAACAGTTAAAAATATCACAAAGTTTCACTGATTAATGCTCTAAGGATAACCATATCCTTGTTTGAAATGTATCTGGAGTGCATTTACCATTGATAGCTTTTACAAAATACTTACAGCGAAAACTTCACCACCTCAGGAAAAGATGGCTTAGCCATGACCCTCCGCCATTACTATAGCTCTTCTAATAACAAAAAAGAATGCAAACACTGAGAATAAACAGGTGTGTTTTATTATCAAATGTAACAATTCTACAAAAACTCAGTATTGTAAATATTACTGCCTATATTAAAGTCTTTCAGAGCTTTGGGCAGACAGCATCTTAAGGCATCAAGTATAAAGAACTTTTTTCTGATCTTAAGTGCCAGTTATCACCAATTTTCACAAAAAATGGTTTTTGTTTATGTTTTTCCTACTGCAGTTAAAGGGCCATTGCTGGTCAGCTGAAGAAGGGATGTTTGGTTCTCCAAGGTGTTAATGCAAAGTAAATAAAAATAGCAGCCACATAATTCTGCATGGCATTGCATCCAAGCAAAGGACAATATAAGTAACTTAAAGAAACGTGCACTGAGTTAATCAAATCCTGTTTTCCTCTTTGGAGTTACATGAGGCAGCAGTACTCGCTAGTTTCTAATATTGCACTTTGTAGCATAAACACAGCTAAACACATAGTGCTAAACACTGACAGCATCAGCACCTGCTCCAACTGCATCAGTGTTTACAACAGTCTAGCATGCTGACTACAATCCTATGCTTTTAAAAGTTTTAATTACTTGACAGTTAAGGCATTACAGAAAGAGGTTTAAGGCTATCTTAATATATACAAGCATTTATTTGTTAGTAGTACAGTTTTCTAGAATACACTGTTCAAATATTCTCATTTTTGTGATATTAAAAACTATGGAATTTCTCTTATTAAAGTCCAAACTGTTAATAATGGGGAAAGTACAACATAAAACAATACATATGAAGCCACAATATTGTTACAGGTCAAACTAGAATTTACTAACTACACATAGCTGCTTCATTTTTGGTTTTGCATTTTGGCCCCTAGTTCATTTTCATTTACAACTGGTACCTGCTGAGAAAAAAGATCCAACTTTTAATTATGTATGTTTTGCAGTGGGTGTACTATTTCTTCTAATTTATCCCCAGGTGTTTTAAAAATCGTTTCACTGGATGGCCAAGAACTGAGCAAATATTAGTTTTATTTCTTAAGTTTATGATTTAAGTATTCCAAGATCTTATTCTTGAATTACTCAGGAAGAGGGCATGATTGTGCAGAAGACAGGGAGATGGAGGAAGAAGAGTGGGAACACACAAAAAATGAAGCTTCCATAACAGAGCTTCTGGTGGAGACGGTAGACAGAAGTGTAGTATTTTTTTCCCAGGACATAAATCCTAAGAAACACCTGTGATGCCACATTGGCTGGAAGTGATGGACATCTGATTTCCAATTCACATTTTAAATGCCTGTTTGCAATCAGCAAGGAGTCAGGCATGCTGCTTGCTATAAGGATTTGGTTTTACTGGCTCAAATTTTCCACTCCACCAAAAGATAGGGCACAAGCCCCCCTGTCCAATCATGTTTGCTGAAAATACTGCAGCCTGAGTATAGACAAACTTCCCTGAAGTTGCCAGAAGTTGTCTTACGTCTGAAGGTTTCAGGATCACCATACATCTTTCATACACTGAAAAAAAATGAATAAAATGAAACATTAGTCTCTAAAATTTCTGATTCTTAGTATCCATTAAAAAGAAATAATTTTTGAATTCTAAAAGGTCTCAAAAATCCTTAAGGTAGTTCAGATTTAAATTTTACACATAATGGCATTTACACAACAAATTTTGGAGGAGTACAGTGTTGGCAAATGAAGGTTCTGTGATAATTTACATTTCCACAACTTTCCACCCTTTGTGTTATCATGCACAGAATAATATGTGTTTCCACCTTCCCACCTGATTCAACTACTTTGTGGAGAGACTATTTTATTCATTTCTTAGCCTGGGTCCCCAGTTTATCATAGCATTCTTCTGATATTAGACATTTAATACTATTAAAATAAGAAAAAAAATTAAGACAATTTTAAAATTAAATTCTAGCATAAGAAATTTCAAAAAATTTCCAACAAAAATATCTGAATCAATAAGAAGCACTGAGGCATGACATTGTAGCAAACATGGGCTCTACATGCTAGTGAATAGTTGATTAGCAATGTTTATGTGGATTAATTTATTTCATCCTCACAACCACCCTATTAGATTATCAGGGTTCCCCCCATTTTACAGATGAGATAACTGAGCCACAGAACAATTAAGCCACTAATTGGCAGATTCAGAATCTGAACTCAGGTTCCTCTGTGCTGTTGCACTTAATACACCACACAAAAACTTTAAAATGAAAACACTGTGCATACTTCCACATGTAAATGAAAACCAACAGGTCTTCACAGTTCAGTCCTGTTCATGTGGCCAGTTTGAAACTGTGGTCAAGATTAGATTTGCTTTAATAACATCCTAAAATTGGTACAAATTTAGAATCAGGCATTAAAAAATAATGACATACTAGTTTGTTAGAATTCGTTCTTAAAATGTGGTTTTATAAAGTAACCATAATTTAGTGCTTAATGTTAAATACTGTGTGCAAAGCTTCCTCAATACTAAATACAGATAAGAATCTCTACCAATGACCCAACAACACTATTGTCCTCTATCTATTCTACCCTTCTTTTGTCAATATCACCTGATTTTTCCTTAAATAACTGCCTCCTCACCCGATTTCAAGCCCTTGAAGTGGTAACTGAGCCCAACAAGTGACCCAGACATAGCCAATTAGAGCTCTGCATGTTCCTGGCCATAAATGTATCGGAGATGTACTTAAGCCAGGCCAGCAAAACTGAATCCCTGGCTTGCTTGAACTTGACATGACAAGGTGTATGTCAGCAGTTGCTAGGGGTACCTCATGGAGAGAATTTGGCTGAGAGTGAGCCCTTGGGTTCAGCCAAATTAGTCAACCCTGTGCTCAGTTAACAGGGTCAATGAAGTCCATTAATATTATTATTATTCTCATGGGAAACATCACCATTGTATATACTGAAAAGTATACCTTCATGGTCCATGAAAATGTGACAAAGACTAAAGGAAATTTTAAAAATTTAACCTTCTCGGATTTGTTTTTTAATCCCAGTGGTATCCACTGTAAATTTCTTGTTTAGCAATGAAACTTTGGACTCCTAGCAGCTAGCAAAAATAAATCAATCAATAAAAATAGTAAAGAAAAACCCCAGATTCTTAAGGAGAAAATGATTCTTATTCCCCTGTAGCTGCAGAAAAGCAAACGCTATTATGCAAAGACAATTTTGAAGTTACAACTGTAAACATTCATGAATCTCTTTCCTTTTTGGTAAAATGTCTTAAAACGTTTTATTTTGCACTAAACTGTCATTAAAAGTACCGTGTACAAAGTCTTTTAAGACATCCGGATTTCAACAATGGTGTTATGTCCTTTGGAATGAACATAAACCCCTTAAAAAGCATGAAATTCTGATTAGTTATATTTTATTTCTTTATAGTAATTTTGACATCTCTTTTCTGAAAAGTGTTAAGTCATTTGTGAGATTTCTTTGTAAGGACAGTGGAGCAGTTTGTCTTCCTTATTATAGAAAAGATAAAATCCATAACTCAGATTCTTGAATCAAATAAAGTGTTTGATAGCCTTTTTCTTATAAATCAAGAGGTAACATTTATTTAGCTGTTTTTACCCATTATTATAAATACTAGTTAGAAGAAGAGGGAGAAATCTTGTCTAAAATTTTCCAGCCAGAAACTAAAATATTGTCACAATTATATTACAAAAGACAGCAATCATTTTCAATCTACCAAGTAACACAAACTATACATTTAAGAGGCTAGGTATAAAAAATACTCTTCAAGGGCCGGCCGAGTGGCTCAGTTGGTTAAGAGCTCGCTCAAGAGTGTGAACTGAGCACTGAGCAACAGCAGTTCAATGCCCAGCCCGAGCTGAGTTGCCGTTGAGCTGCCAACAAGTAGCAGGATGGCTCAGCTAATAAATAAATAAATAATAAAAAAAAATACTCTTCAAATGAGAGCTACATTTTTTGTTTATTTATTTATTTATTTATTTATTTTTTAAATTGGGGAATTGGGGGAGGGGAACAGCATTGGGGAACCGGGAAAGGGGAACAGACAAGTTGCTATCCTTTTGTTCTTCAGTCTAGTTGTAGAGGACGTTGCTTCACTGGCCTGTGTTGGTATCATCATTGCGCTCTTCTCAGGTGAGGCAGCTCAGTCGCCGGCCTCTGGTCGGCCTCTCACAGCAGCTCTTGGCAGCTCACACTGGCTGCCAGCTGCTCACACTGGCTGTCCGCCACTCACTGCAGCCTATGGCAGCCCACTGCAGCAGGGGCTGCAGCTATGCTGACCCGGCGACTCACAGCAGCCCAGCTCCAGGTGGAGCTGTTGTTCACCATCTTAGCTGTAAAGGGCAGTGTCACTAGCACTTATATGTGGGATCCGAACCAGGGCCGCTGGCATCCAAAGCCAGCTCATAACCAGTGTGCCACTCGGCCGGCCCCATTTATTTATTATTTTTTTAAATTTTAAATAAAACTTAGCTGTTGGAACAATACCAGGGTTAACATATTATTACATGAGCCTCCAAAAATGCCCAGTACAGACCAAAGTTTTCACAAAAGGCAAAGGAAACTATTAATGCTTCATTTTAGACTTCCGGGCCTCCAGAAATGTGAGAAATAAAAGCAGTATACCTCAAAATTGTAAAGATCATAAAAAACATGGAAAGACTATGAAACTAACACAGACCAGGGGACACTAAGGAGACAGGTCAACTAAATGCAATGTGGAATCCTAGACGAGGTCCTGGAATAGAAAAGACATTAATGGGGCCAGTTGAGTGGCGCGGTGGTTAAGAGCTGGCTTGGAAAGCCAGCGGGGCCCCAGTGGGTCCCACATATGAGGGCCAGTGACACTGCCCTCAAAAAAAGAAAAGACATTAATGGAAATACTGGTAAAATCTGAATATCTGGAATGTAGATAATAGTTAAAATCATTGCCCCTATGATTACTGTAATTACAGTAAAATAGTTATTTGTATTTATAAAGAACTGAATAGTCTATAAAATTTGTTTACACTCATTAATTTACCTCATTCTCACCAATAAAAAAAAAAGTGAAATCAGAGGTGACCAGTTAGTTCAGTTTGTTAGAGGATGGTGCTGATTAACCCCAGGACTGCCAGTTCAATCCCCACATGGGTCACTGTGAGCTGTGCCCTCCTTAAAAGAGTCAACTATGCCATTGTAGCATGAAAGCAATGTGCAGCCAATGACCATGGCTGTTTCCCATTAAAAAAAACAACAACAAAGTGAAGTCATATGTAGAAATTAGTTTATGCCAGTTTTACTGAGCAGGGAAATGTCACCTCTAAAGAATTGTCATCTCTAAAACTGGGCCAGCCGAGTGACGTGGTGGTTAAGAGCTGGCTTGGGATGCTGGCAACCCCGGTTCGGATCCCACATGTGAGGGCCAGTGACACTGCCCTCAAAAAAAAAAAAAAAAAAATTAAAAAATAAAGAATTGTCATCTCCACATGTAAATAAAATATACTTATATCCAAGCACTTGTTGACATTTAAATTTAGGAGCTGACTCTGCCCCATTGAGAATTTAGGAATATGAGACTTGAACCTTACAGTGAGTGTGGGGGTGGGAGGAGAAACACCAATCTGGCCATCTGAAGAGGCAATTTTCTAGCTAGCTATCAGACCTCCTTCCTTCCCTGGAGGGCCCTTTGGGTGTCTTCAATGGCTTTTGAGATATCCTTGGGTTATTTTATAACAGAGAAGACTATCTATAGTAGTTCTTGGGGGTAATCAACAAATATTGGCTGAGGGGACAAAGCTATAAGAGAAGACAGAACAGTGTGACTTCTCTATCAAATCTTATTATGGGCTTTTGCTTTCTTTGTCTGATCCTATAACCAGCAGTGACATCATTCTGCCAATAAATTTCTAGAGCACTGTATTAATTTCCTGTGGCTGCTGTAACAAATGACCACATTTGGTGGCTTAAAACAACAGAAATTTATTCTCTCACAATTCTGTAGGCCAGAAGTCAGAAATCAAGGTGTTATCAAGGTTACACACTCTCCAGACACTCTAAGACACAATCTGTTGTTTGACTCTTCCAGCTTCTGGTGGTTGCAGGCGTTCCTTGGCTTGTGGCCAGATCACTCCAAACTCTGCCTCCATCTCTCTTTGCCTCTCAATTATAATTCCATTTAGGGGCACCCCACCCTAATCCTCTGAAGATTTTTAATTTATTATCTTTTGTCATATAAGGTAATAGTCATAGGTTCCAAGAGATTAGGACGTGGACATATTTGGGGCCACCATTCAGCTCACTATAGACACTTCTTCTGCCATGCTTGCATTTAGTCAATAGAAAAGAGCATTAAGCCTAATGCCAGAAGTTCTTTTGGTCAACTTGGTCATTAGCTGTATGACTCTGTGAAAGTGTCTAACCTCTCTGGGTTTAATTTCCTCATCTGTCAAATGCAGTCATCGGAACCTGCCCTGATGCTTCACAGGGATGTGTTGAAACTCAAATGAGACTAGATATAAAAGTGATCTATGCTTTATGAACGTCAGCTACTCTATTGGTGTAAAAGATGACTTGTGAGATAAATTTGATATTCATATGGATGAAGAGAGAAATATGTAAATATATAACCATAATATAAGGTTAAAGAGAAAGAAACAAGGTCCAAAATTGCATGTGGGCATCCAAAAAAGAAGGTGAATGGAAATATTCATTGTGGTTATTTTTGGTGGTGAGATTATTAATGTTTCTTTGTACCTGTCTATATGATCCCAGTTCTTTACAATGAGCACATAATACTTTTATATGATTCTTAGCTCCCCAGGTTGTTGATATAACTTAATGCTAAGTATTTCACACAGTATATCTGTGTGAATTTTTTAAAATTCTCAATATAAAGAATAAGAAAATGCAAATATCTAGATTTCAACAAAGCACCCAATTTGTTATTGTACCATACCCCAAATATATAAAAGTAAGATAAAATTAGAGGTATTGAGTAATGGTTATAGTCAACTTAGAACATTTCAAATATGACATCAAAAGGTTCCATTTCTAGTCATTTCTTATTCTATATACTCATTTTACAACAGACAGTATGCTTATCAAATTCATAGCATTGAGGGCTTGAATAAAGAATATTTGGAAAGACAAAGTATGAACTAAAAAGAATATCAACAGACTAGAATAATTAACGTGTTCTCACCACTGTGAACTAGAAAGTACCCCATTCCCATTGCAAAGTATCTGAGCATCTCTGGCAGTACCAAGATATCTTGAAACCACTGAAAATGGCAGAGAACCATCACTTCCAACCCAGAACTAGAATTTCTACAACTTCAGAATAAGAGGATACGACCCCATTGTCATTTCTCAGGGACAACACTGTATTGGCAACCCTGTTCCCAAATTAGTATCCATATGGTTGAATCCCACAGGTTCCTCAGCCACAAAAATGGTGACAAAATTAGAAAATGACATGCCAACAAACCAATTTCAGCAAACCCAGTAATAAAAAAATGAAGAAATAAGCCATACCAATTCCTGAACATGTCTGTACCACTCCATCTCTTGAGCCTCACCAAGAATGCAAGTGGCTTTTAAGAAATGATTATGGGTTAATAGAAAGGAAAAAACCCCAACTAATTTCAAAGAAGCTTTTTCAGGGTTCCTTTCCTCTCGAGTTAGTTGTAGAAGAGGAAAAAAACATGTAACCAAAACCTTGCAATCATTCAAACAGAGTACTTTTAAAATATATCCACATGAACCTTAAAAACATGTTAAGTGAGAGAAGCCAGTCATGAAAGGACAAATATTGTGTTATTCCACCTATGAGGTACCTAGACTAGTCAAATTCATAGAAAAGGTAAGAAAAACGGTAGTTGCCAGGGGCTCAGGGATGAGGGCAATGGGGACTTATTGTTTAATGTAAACAGAGTTTAAGAGGATGAAAAAGTTCTGGAGCTAGATAGTGGTGATGATTGCATAACAATGTGAATGTACTTAATGCCACTGAACTGTACACTTAAAAATGGTTAAAGGGGCTGGCCAAGTGGCTCAGTTGGTTAAGAGCTTACTCAAGAGTGCGAGCTCTGAGCAACAGCGTTGCTGGTTCGATTCCCACATGGGCCAGTGAGCTGCACCCGAGCTGAGCTGCCACTGAGCTGGTGAGTGCATGCTCTTAGCAGCAAGGTTGCCAGTTCAACACTGGTATGGGATTATGGGATGGTGGGCCACACCCCCCCCCCCACCAGGGCAACCAAGATTGAACACAGCACCTTGTGCTGAGCAGAGGCTAGCTGCCGACAGGCGGCTGGATGGCTCAGTATGCAACAAGGTTGTTGGTTTGCCTACCACAGGGATGCTGGACTACACTCCCCCGCCCCCGCACCCCCAACTAGATTGAAAGCAGTGACTGGACTTAGAGCTGAGCTTGCACCCTCCACAACTAAGATTGAAGGACAACAACTGGACTTAGAGCTGATGGGTCCTGGGAAAATACAATGGTCCCCTCCCCCAATCCCCCACACTGTTCCCCATCCCAAATCCCCAATAAAAATCTTTAAAAAAAAAGTGTTATATCTGTACACTGGAATATTATTCAGCCATAAAACGGAAAGAAGTACTGATACATGTTATAACATGGATGAACCTCTAAAACATGTGAAGTGAAAGAAGCCAGATACCAAAAGGTCATATATTATATGATTCCATTTATACAAAATATCCAGAATAGGCAAACCCATAGAGACAGATAGGAAGCAGATTAGTTGCCAGGGTTTGCAGGGGAGGAAAATGCTTAATGGGTATGGGGTTTTCTTTTCGGGACATAAAACTATTTTGGAACATAGAGATGGTTGGCTGTACAATTTGTGAATGCATGAAATCACCAAATTGTATACTTTAAAATGATTAATTTTACATAATGTGATTTTTACCTCAATTAAAATAAAAAAAAAAGCATTCCTAACCTGTGGACCATATGATATACAACAAATGAATTTCCAAATGAAGTTTCCCCTAATCCCAAATGACACACAACTATTATCTATAAATGTTGCTTAGATACTATCTACTTAGATGACAACCTTAACTGTAGTCTCCATTCCTTCTAGGATTCGACCCTCTTAAATCACACTAAAAAAAAGAGGGAATCTCTCACCTGATTCCTAAAAAAGACTTTCAGAATCTTGGCCTCTATTTGTTTGGCCCTTTATAATTTAACTTTCACACCATAGAGCCTTACCTGCTTTTCTGAGGATGGTCTAACTGCTGGGGCCCTTAAATACAAACCCATTCTTTGGGTAGAGTCCTGGCCTGGTCATTTGTGTGTATAAGTCCATCCTCGGTTGCATACTAAAATGCAAGTTAAAACAAACAGGATCAAAAGATGGACAAACTGACACTATGGATGGTTAGTATTTCAACTGAATAGATCTATCAACAGAATTATAGGACATTTAGACCATAGGAAACAAGTTAACAGTGGTACAAACCAAATACATAACTGTTAATCCCAAGTCTTCGTTTTGCATTTAATATGTCTAAATACCATAAAAATTCCACCTAGGAGAGAAGTTAAATAGAACATCTGGATAAGAAAGGAACACCATACCACAATAACCACCACAGAACACTTCAGATCTTGCTAATAGTACAATTTCCATGATGTCATAGGTATGAATAGATAGCAAATATTTTAGTACCATCTATTTGCAAGGTATTATAAAATAAAGCCAATATGTCCAAACAACTCTATGAACTTTAAATAGTATTAGATGCATTTATAACATCAATCTAATCTCTCAGTAAGAGAGCAAGTAACAATCTTAGCAGTGAAAGGCCCAAAGAGATAATGATTACAGTCAGTACTTTGAGGAGAAACAAACACAAGCAGTTACTGAAAATGCAAAGTCATTGACAATAAAGAGTAATGCAAAGAACAAATGAAAAAGTTTAAGGAATTATATAAGGATTCTTGAGAGTCCATTTCAGAATAACAGGTCCATCAACTAAAATATAGATATAGGTTTATTTTCATTACCAGAATGGCATTCTCATTACTAAATATTTTCATAGTAGTTTGTCTTCCTAAGTTTTGTCATCATTCTATTAACCTAATTTATCAAAATGGGCCCAGATACTTTACTTTATAAGACAGCAAATTTGCTAGCAGAACCTATGTCCTGAATCCTGCTTAGGGAATGAGAATTCTTCCCTTTGTGTAAATCCTCCCCTTTTCAGCTTTAGACCCTCACCCCCATCCCAAATGACCTATTTAAAGATAACATGTGTAGACAATGACATTTGCCATAACTACATCAAGATACACACACATACACACACACATCTTTTATTTTAAAGACAGAATCAAAGTATCAAGAGATTTCATTCACTCAACCGATTATTATGAAGGATTTGCTTAATATAAGTAAATCATGAAATGATGTAAAATGAATCATAAATAACCAGAAATCAAATGAAAACTTCCCATTAAATCAGTAACAGCAATAAGTACACAGTAGGTAAAGACAAACACAGATTACACCTAAGAGAAAAGCTTTTAAAAAAAAAGTCATCCACTGATTTAGTCTTGTGACAAAGTGATATCTAAAGAATCTAGAATACCAGAGCTAATGGCTATTACTAAAATAATTGAGAAGAGGGAAAAATAAGAAGGCATGGACTCATAGAGACAGGAGAAAATATGAGCTTTTATGTAAGAGTGATATGAAATTAGGATACAAAAGATTTTGAATGCATGCATTATAACTATCTTAAAGCTCAAATTACTGAAAGAAGACAATGGAAAAATTTGACATACTGAATTGGTTAACTGAGCTTCCTACATGATCCTAATTCATTGATTCAGCTAATAAATTCCAAACACTTCAGAAATGGAAGACCAAATGCCTTGAGGTGGACAACAGATTGGGTTGGTGACAGAGAATCATTTTGCACAATCCTTGTGCTTTTGATGATACCACATAACTCTATTCCAACCCTGAATGATTTCTTAGAAGCTACTAGAAGATAATCTGCTGCAGACTGAAGTTATTTTACCGCAGTTTTGTAAATCTTTTAGCCATAAATCTAGAAATAACCATTATTACTTGTTTGTGGTAGAATAAACATCCACAAAAGCCAGCTGAGGCACTCTTCATAATAAACAGCAATTTTGCTGAATCTTGTAATCGACTAATGTGTATGACTGCTTAATTTTATTCAATATGAAAGTAAAATTTGACTAGTCAAAATAAAAAAGAAATTAATTCAGCTGACCACTAGGACCTGAAACTTTGCTTGTACATTACAGAATTGGAAAACAATGGGAGAAAATACAAAACTCAAATGTTTCCTCCGTGAGATTTAGCAACATTTTCAATAGCCTTCAGTAAAACTCTATTCCTTTTATAATCTAATGAAT
Organism: Aselliscus stoliczkanus; assembly: GCA_033961575.1. Classification (NCBI taxonomy): domain Eukaryota; kingdom Metazoa; phylum Chordata; class Mammalia; order Chiroptera; family Hipposideridae; genus Aselliscus; species Aselliscus stoliczkanus. The sequence continues at coordinate 37,337,920 of CM066731.1, forward strand.
CAGACATAAAGTTTGGAAAGTAACTTTTTGTTTGTTTGTTTTGTTTTTAAATCTCTACAAGGGCTTCCAACAGGAAGCATAACTGTTTAGGGAAGAAGCAAAACACCTACTGATCTCTGAAAAAAATCTTACTTCTGATAAGAATGTGCTAAACCAGGCAGTAACAAAAGATAACTTCTGTCCAGCTTCATTCAGTTTTTCACTATCAGACACAGATTTTCTTCATTAGTCAAAAAATGTCCCTCGTATGTTAAAAGTATAGACCAATGTATAACTTGGTAGGTATGGGGCAACCCCACTAAGGTACTTTTAACTGAGCTCCACAATCCTCCATGATTCATGGATACCAAGCTTGTAAACCCATTCTAACAGTGAAGCATCTTTGGAAGGCACAACCCTTATAATGCTGTACTATAAATGATCAAGGCCTATCTTAGGATTTGATGATTATACCTATAAAGTCTTCTTACCTCTAAAGACTCAAAACAAAGTTCAGCTCCAAGAGGAAAGACAATATTTGCTATTAGTACAATTAAAAGACTGCACAATACTGATTTTTAGACATTGCAAAAAAGAAGAGTTTGGATGTGATTTGAGGAAGAAAAGAAGTCCATTCAGATGAGAAGACAATGAGATTTTGCTCACTGTTAAAGAGCTCTTTCCAAGAAACATCTCATTCTTTAGATTAAGTCAGAAAACAACTGATGGATACAGACAATGGTAGAAGAAAATGATAAGAGTAAATCTCACGAATTAACAACAGATCATTACATTGAACATCCTACAACTAACTCATTTTAAGTAATTGCCATCTGAAGATTCATTGAGTCTCTTGCTTTTTCCTGGTTAGGCAGAGGTATCTGACCACTTTTTTTTTTTTTTTTTTTTTTTTTTTTTTAGCTGAGCCATCCTGCCCCTGTTGGCAGCTCAGCTCAGACTGGGAATTGAACTGGTGACCCTGTTGCTCAGAGCTCGCACTCTTGAGCAAGCTCTTAACCAACTGAGCCACTTGGCCGGCCCTCTGACCACTTCTTAAATACTCAACTTAAACTCCATGTTTAAGTACTTTTTTCTGAGTCAAAAATTTGACTGAGGGGAAATCTTTAGCTGACCGACACTATTGTAGATGAAAAGACCCACAATGCTGTGTGCCCTGAAGAGCTTTTCCAAAGCCATTAAAAAAAAAAAAAAAAAAAAAAAAAAAAGCTCCAGGTTGAAACAATTAAAAATAGCACGGAAAAGCCCTAATCTTGTCAGAGGGATGAGTTTTAAGTAATACCCACACTAGTCCCCCTGACTTTGACTGGTTCTTTTTGCCTCCAAAAGCAATCTAGCAGCACTTGTACACACGAGTTTCAGAGAATCTGCTTCTTTCCGGGCTGCATTCTTTAGGCAGATCAACTCAAGTAATAAGGGCACTGAATATTTTTCTTCTTTAAGCTACTGACCTGGTAACCTTGGAAGAAGTTAAGAATTTCCTTAACTCCAGTATTGTAGGCCAGGCCCTGCATTCTGACCACCGTGCCAGGCTGTGGAGGGACACCGCTAAGATTAGCAGCTGTAGGGAAGTAGCCAAGACTATTGGGCGAACCTGGGGGGCTAAAGGGAGAGAAAGCACAGTGAACCAATAGGAATAGACAATGTCGAATATTTATTCTAAAAACATTAGTTACTTAAAGAAACAGATTCTCTCAAGGTGATCTTAGAATTCTGTTATTTCTCCCAAGCAAGGTATCAATACCATAGCAATTCTGTCTCACATTTCCACAAAAGCCAAAAGTTGAAAGGTAGAAGGGTTAATGGAAAGTTAGATGCAGGGCTTCCACAAAGATCCAGTTCTCTCTGAGATTCTTAAAGAGATAGAAAAGAGAGAATTAAGCCTTCATAGTCATTCAACCACAAAGCCCAGCTCATTGATGATTATTAACTGGCTAGTTATCAGGAATACTACAGCATAAATACAAAGGACTGATAGGAACCACAGCCACAGAAACCAGAAGTCTTCCAAGTGATTTCTGGGAGAAACAGGCTGTTCTACCCATATGCAAGCAAAAGTACAGCACAATAATACAGTGAATTATTATACTGGGTTGTCGGAAAAGTCACGATGCATTTTTGCAATGAAAAACATAGAAAAAAAAGTCAATGACTTTTTGACAGCCCAAAGCACCTAGGAGTTATTTCTTCCAACCTGATTGAAATTTCAAGAGGGAGGCAAGTAAGTTGGAAGGGATACACAACAAATTGAACCATTAACACAAGGGGAAAACTGATACATGGGTCCCTATTGGTGTATCCGTAGCAATTACCTCCAAGAAGCACAAGCCAAATGAATAGCTAATTATTCTATATGTGGCAACTCAAGTGATTACCATATTATGAAATTTGGTTCACCCTGTCCTCAACCCAATCTGTTTTCCACCACAATCAGTGGCCAGAAACCCATAATCGAAAAATATATAGGGAAAATTTTAAAACAAGTTATTAGCTTAAAGAGCAATAAAGACCCACAGTTTTAGATTATAAATCTTTCTAAGTAGGTAATTACCACATTTCAAAGATAAGTAAACACAAAATGCAAGGGACTAAAAACTGAGATTATCTACCCCACATAATGCTAACTGATGGGTTAATAGGAATGGTAACAGATGTACATCTAGTTCCAGATCTATTTTTTTAATTAAAACAATAATCTTGAGCAAGTCACTTAATTTCTCTAAACTTCAATTACATCATTTGCTAAATAGGAGTGATAGAACCTTCCAAGTTTCACAGAATTGTTCTTCAGATTCAAGATTTAACATACCAAATTATTCCATAAACTATAAAATGCAATAATTTATTACTTCACTTTTGCTATTTCCAGAACCATCATTCTATTTCATCACTTAAAAAACACGGGTACCTGAAAATATTACTTGACATCAAAGTGATCTTAAACTTTTCAGCTTCTAAAGCAGTGATCTCAACTTGTTTACATATTAGAGTCACTTAGAGACACTTTTACAACTCCCCCTGAGGAGAGCCTGTTTTGAGACTAAATGTTAATCTATGTACAACTGTGAAATCAAAGAGGGATTGCTGTTTAGACTGGATAGGATTTTAGCCATTATTCAGCCATACTTCCTCATTTTTATAGAAGTGGAAACAAAAACTAAGAGTTAAATTATTAATATTTCCCAAAGTTTCTTAGTGAAATTAGCTCTTCACCAAACCAGAAGACCATCCAGATCTCTCAACTTCTAGCTCAATGCTTCCCCCGCATACAAACAGTATTCATCAAAACAACATATTTGTGGGCTGGCCAAATGGCGCATTGGTTGGGCGCTGGCTTGGGACACCAGTGGCCTTGGTTCGGGTCCCACATATGAGGGCCAGTAACACTGCCCTCAAAAAACAACAACAACAACGTATTTGTTCATATAAAATGTCTGAGAAATACTAACTCTAATACTCAAAGACGATGAAAATTTTGTGTATTTCATTAAAAGTTACTCAGACTTTCAACACTACATATGAAAATCAGATCATTTTCATAGTATACAACCAATTTACATGGCTCTGTCCTGGCATATTCTATTCCTTTGGCTAAGGAGCTCCTAATAAATTAAATGTAGGTGTCTAGTACCTTCAAACTACAACCAAGATAAACAGAAAGATAAAAGTTATCCAACTGGAAATTTAAGGTTATAAAATGACAATTATGTTCACCATCTTTAAGGTACTATAAGCCTAAATACAACACAGCTTGGATTCACATCCTTATTTTTTGCACTAGGATTTATTACCTGCTGTATACAAGGCATCTTAAGGAAAATTAAATAATCCATGTATCTATGTGACAGGGCATGAAAATAAGAATTTTTTTATCAACCTAAATTCCAAGTTCTTTCAGGTTACTGAAATAATAATAAGCAAAAATAAAGTAATATATGGAATAAATGACAGAATAAAGACAAGGTAAACTTAATTGTATATGTAGAAAAAAGAATTTACTAAAAAAGTACTAGAACTAATAAATCAGCTCAGCAAAGTTGCAAGATACAAAGTTAATACAAAAAATAAATCAATTGGGTTTGTATACACTACAATGAATATCCAAAAATGAAATTAAGAAAGTAATTCCATTTACAATGAGATCAAAAACAATACTTAGGAAAAAATTTAACAAAGGAAGAGCAAGACTTGTACACTGAAAAAAAATCACTAAACATTGTTAAAAAATTAAAGATCATTTAAATAAATGGAAAGACAGCCCATGATCATAAACAGAAGACTTAATTTTGCTAAAACGGCAATACTCTCTTAAACTATATTGATTCAATGCAATAGCTATCCAAATTCCAATGGCTTTTTTCAGAATCAATGAAATTGAACCTAAAACATATAAAAATGCAAAGGACAGAGAACAGTCAAACTCTTGAAAAGATCAAAGTATGACTTAACATTGTCTTAAACTCAAAAATTACTACAAAACTATAGTAATCAAAATGGTGTGGTTCTCTCTTATTGCTAGACATGATCAATGGAGTACAATTGAGAGGCCAGAAATATACTCTTACATTTATGGTCAATGATTTTTGACAAGGGTTCCAAGATAATTCAATGAGGAAAGAATAGTCTCTTCAATAAATGGTGCTTGAACAATGGATTATCTATATAAGAAAGGATGAATTTAGACCTCTACCTTACCTCACCCTACATAAAAAAATTCAAATTAAATAATAATATTCCTAAATATAAGAACTAAAACTACAAAAGTCTTCCAAAAATATATAGCAGTAAATCTTCATGACCTTGGGTTATATGTGACAATGAAAGTATACATGAGAAAATAAGAAATAAATTGGATTTCATCAAAATTTAAAACTTCTGACTTCTGTGCTTTAAAGGACACCATCGAGAAAAATGAAGACAAGGTCCGGCCAAGTGGCACGGTGGTTGGGTGCTGGCTTGGGAAGCCAGCGGCCCGGGTTCAGGTCCCACATGTGAGAGCCAGTGACACTGCCCTCAAAGACAAAAAAAAAGAAAAAAAGAAAAAAAGGAAGAAAAAAGAAAGAAAAATGAAGACAACTCACAGACTGGGAGAAAATATTAATAAATCATTTTATAAGGTCTCTTATCCTGAACATACAAAGAAATTTTACAACTGAAAAACAGTAAGGAAAATAACCTTACTTAAAAATGTGCAAAGGAATTAAAGATACAAATAAATGGAAACATATACTATGCTCACGGATAGATAGAAATAATATGTTAAAATGTCTATACTACCCAAAGCAATAATATATAGATTCAACACAATCCCTATCAAAATACTAACTAGGACAAATAATCCTAAAATTTACATGAAACCATAAAAGAACCCTAGCCATAGCAATCAGGAGAAATAGGAACAAAGCAGGAGGTATCACACTACCTGATATCAAATTACAGTTAAGTCCCCAATGTATGAACGAGTTCCATTATGGGAGAATGTTTGTAAGTCGGATTCGTTTGTAAGTCCGACAAGGTGAGTCTTATATACCTTTGACACGAATATACAATGTATAGCATAAAAAAACTAAGCACACACACAAAAATACTGTAAATAAACTATTTTTACTTTTACAGTTACCTTAAAATAATAGTACAGTACAACAACTGGCATATAGGTATTGCATGGAGTGAACTGACAAGAGCAGACATGTGAACTACTTTCACGATTTGTTCGCATCTGCGAATGTTCGTAATGCAAGGTCTGTTTGTATTTGTGAAAGTTTGCAACTCGAATTTTTGGGGGCTTACTGTATACTACAAGGCTATAGTATTGAAAACAGCATGGTATTGTCATAAAAACAGATACACAGATCAATGGAACAGAATAGAGAGCCCAGAAATAAATCCATGCCTATATGGTCATTTAACCTATGACAAAAGTTAAAGACAGTCTATTCAATAAGTGGTGCTGGGAAAACTGGATAGATACATGCAAAAACAATGAAACTGGATCACCTTCTTACATCATATACAAGAATGAACTCAAAATGGATTAAAGACTTAAATGTAAGATCGAAAACCATAAAACTCCTAGAAGAAAATATAGGAATTATTCTTGTAGCTATTACCCTTAGTAATATTTTTACTGATATATCCCCTCAGACAAGGGAAGCAAAACAAAAAATAAACAAATGGGCATACATCTTGGGCCGGCCGAGTGGAATGTTGGTTAAGAGCTGCCTTGGGATGCCAGCTCTGAGCAGCAGGGACCCAGTTCAGATCCCACATAGAGGGCCAGTGACGCTGCATACTCTACATTTAAGATGATGAACAACAGCTTGACCTGGAGCTGAGCTGCCATGAGTTGCTGGCGAAAGTGTAGGCTGCAGTGGAGCTGCAGTGGGCTGCCATGAGCTACTATTACTGGTCGCAGCCAAGGTGAAAGGCCTGCGGCCGGGCATGAGCTGTCATGAGCCACAATGAGCGGCCATCCAATGGCCGGTGAGCGATTGCCTCACCTAGAAAGAGCGCAAAGAAAATACCAACATGGGTCAGTGAAGCGATGTCCTCCACAACTAGACTGAAGAACAAAAGGACAGCAGCTTGTCTGTTCCCCTTCCCCGATTCCCCAATGCGGTTCCCTTTCCCCAATTCCCGAATAAAATCTTTTATTATTTTTATTTTTTATTTTTTTTGAGGGCAGTGTCACCTGCCCTCATATGTGGGACCCGAACCGGGTATGCTGGCTTCCAAAGCCAGCGCTTAACCACAGAGCCACTCAGCCGGCCCCCCCAATAAAATCTTTAAAGAAAAAACAAAACTAATGGGAGTATATCAAACTAAAAGTTTTTTCACAGCAAAGGAAACCATCAGTAAAACAAAAAGACATTCTACTGAATGAGAGAAGGTATTTGCTAATGATACATCTGATAGGGGGCTAATATTCAAAATTTATAAAAAAAAACTCATACAACTCAACACCAAAAACCAAACAAGCCAATTAAAAAAATGTGCAGAGTACATGAAGAGACATTTCGCTAAAGAGGACATACAGATAGCCAATAGACATATGAAAAGGTGCTCAACCTCACTGATCATCAGAGAAATGCAAATATTGGGTTGTCGGAAAAGTCATGACACATTTTTGCAACAAAAAACATAGAAAAAATATGTCATGACTTTTCTGACAACCCAATAAGAACCACAATGAGATACCACACCTCACTCCTGTCAGAATGGCTACCATTAATAAATCAACAAACAAGTATTGGTGAGGATATGGAGAAAAGGGAACCCTCATGCACTGTTGGTTAGACTGCAAATTAGCACAGCCATTATGGAAAATGTATGGCGAGTCCTCAAAAAATTAATAGAACTACCTTATCACCCAGCAACTCCACTCCTGGGTATCCAAAGAAATCCAAAACACCAATTTGAAAAAATATATGTACCCCTATTTTTATCGCAGCATTATTCACAATAGCCAACATATGGAAACAACCAAAATGCCCATCAATAGACGACTGAATAAAGAAATTGTGGTACATTTATACAATGGAGTATTACTCTGCCATAAAGAAGAAAAATGAAATCTTACCATTTGCCACAACATGGATAGACCTAGAGAATATCATGCTAAGTGAAATAAGTCAGACTGCTAAAGACAAATACCATATGCTCTCATTTATATGTGTAATCTAAAGAGCAGAATAAATGAGCAAACAAAACCGAAATAGATTTAGATACAGAGAAAAAACTAATGGCTGCTATATGGGAGGGGGGTTGGGGTAGTGATTATAAAGTACTAGACTGAAGAACAAAAGGACAGCAACTTGTTTGTTCCCCTACCCCGATTCCCCAATAAAATCTTTAAAAAAATAAAAATAGTTAAGAGGATGAATTTTATGTTTTTTAACTACAATTTTAAAAATTGAAAATACACACATACATATATAAACTCACAATAAATATAATGGGAAACATGAGCAAAGGATTTGAAGAAACTTTTCTCCAAAGAATATACATGAATGGCAAGCACAGATAAAGATGCTCAAAATCAAGTCATTAAGGAAATGAAAATCAAAGCTATAATGAGACAGCAAATCGACTCATCAAAATGGTTAGAATAAGACAGTTAAGAGTTGGAAAGGAGAAATTGGAGCCTTCGTGCATAGCTGGTAGGAATGTTCGAAGGTTGAAGACCCTTTCGAAAAATTTGTTTGTTTCTCAATAGTTAAACATGGAATTACTATTGACCCAGCAATTCTACTCCTAAGTACATACCCAAGAAAACTGAAAATCTATTTCCACCCAAAGACTTGAATACAGACGAATACAGTAGAATTATTAATGCCAAAACTATTAACAACTCCAAATGTCTAATAATTCATGAATAAACTAAATATGGTATAGCCATACAGCAGAATATTATTTAGCCATAAAAAAAATTAAGTACGCGTTTCCTCTAAAATGGCGGGTTGTTCCGGTGTCTGCGCTCTGGAGCGAAGTGGACCGTTATGGCCAGAACGGTGATTCCACACGTGCTCTCAAAACCGTGAATAAGATACTGCAGATCAACAAGGATGATGTAACTGCCCTACACTGTAAAGTGGTTATGTCGCATCCAGAATGGGAGTTTCAAGGAAACCTTGAATGTCATCAATACTCACACCAAAGTGTTAGCAAATAACTCTCTTTCTTTTGAGAAGGTATATTGCGAGTATAGGCTGAACCGAATTGAGAATGCCTTGAAGACAACAGAAAGTGCCAACCAGCAGACAGACAAACTAAAGGAACTTTATGGACAAGTGTTATACCGGTTAGAACGCTATGATGGATGCTTAGCTGTGTATAGAGATGTCATCTGAAACTCCCAAGATGATTATGATGAGGAGAGAAAAACAAATCTTTCAGCAGTTGTTGCAGCTCAAAGCAACTGGGAAAAAATGGTTCCAGAGAACTTGGGCCTTCAAGAAGGCACACATGAATTGTGCTCCAGGGCTGCTTGTGCACTGATAGGACAAGGCCAGCTGAATCAGGCAATGAAAATCCTCCAGAAAGCTGAAGATCTTTGCCAACGTTCATTATCAGAAGTTTCTGATGGGACTGAGGAAGACCCTCAGGCAGAGCTGGTGATCATTCATGGGCAGATGGCCTACATTCTGCAGCTTCACTGTTGCACAGAGGAGGCTTTGCAATTTTACAATCAGATCATAAAGCTAAAGCATACAGATGTGGGATTGCTAGCTGTGATTGCAAATAACATCATTACCATTAACAAGGACCAAAATGTCTTTGACTCCAAGAAGAAGGTGAAATTAACCAATGCAGAAGGAGTAGAGTTGAAGCTTTCCAAGAAATAACTGCAAGATATAGAATTTAACAAAGCTTTGCTTGCCATGTATACAAACAAACCAGGCAGAACAATGCCGAAAAATATCTACCAGTTTACAATCCTAGAGTCCTGAGCATCTCCTGCCTGTGTTAATCCAAGCTGCCCAACTCTGCCATGAAAAGCAGTGCACAAAAGCAATAGAGCTGTTTCAGGAATTTTCAGATCAGCATCCAGAAAATGCAGCTGAAATTAAGCTGACCATGGCACAGCTGAAAATTTTCCAAGGTAGTACTTCTAAAGCATGTCTGATATTGAGAAGCATACAGGAGTTAAAGCAGAAACCAGGTATGGTATCTGCATTAGTGACCATATACAGCCATGAGGAAGATATCGATAGTGCCATTGAGGTCTTCACACAAGCTACCCAGTGGTATCAAAACCATTAGCCCAATCTCCTGCTCATTTGTCCTTGATAAGAGAAGTGGCCAACTTCAAACTCAAATATGGGCGGAAGAAGGAGGCAATTAGTGACCTAGAACAGGCATGGAAACAAAATCCAAAAGATATTCACACCCTAGGGCAGCTTATTTCTGCTTACTCACTTGTAGATCCTGAGAAAGCAAAAGTTCTTACTAAACACTTGCCCTTGTCAGACAGCATGTCTCTGAAGGTCGACGTGGAGGCTCTTGAAAATGCCCCCGGTGCTATGTACATTGGGAAGAAGGGCAGAAAAGTTGCTGGCGACAGCCAACCAAAGGAGCAAGGACAGGGAGATTTGAAAAAGAAGAAGAAAAAAAAGAAGGGAAAACTGCTTAAGAATTATGATCCAAAGGTGACCCCAGATCCAGAAAGATGGCTACCAATGCGTGAACGTGAAAGTTCTTACTATCAGGGAAGAAAGAAGGGTAAAAAGAAGGATCAGATCGCAAAGGGGACCCAGGGAGCAACTGCGGGAGCTTCATCTGAACTGGATGCCAGTAAAACTGTGAGCAGCCCACCCATCTCCCCAAGACCTGGCAGTGCAGCAACAGCATCTACAAGTAATATCACCCCCCCCACACATTCCCCCCAGGAGACACTAGCAGAGGCTCCAGCAACAACAAAAAAGAAGAAAGGTGGAAAAGGTGGCGGGTGATTAGAACATTCTTGTTGCAGGCTACTGGAAAATTAATCTTAGTGACACTAGGAACATAATGGTAACACAGCAAGAAGCACAGAGCTGCTCCCTCCCTCGCTCATCCCCACATTTTCACAAAATGATTTTCTTGTGTATCAGACAGGAAAACATCTTCCTCAAACTCTTGCTTAGTCAGACTTGGCCCACTTTTACCACCTAGCTTTACACAGATGATAAAGACTCAAAATAATTGGTGGGTAATAATAAATACCCACCTTGATATCTGCCCCACCCAAAAAAAAAATGAAGTACTGATTTATGCTACATGAAACTCAAAAACATGCTACATAAAAGAAGCCAGTCACTAAAGACCACATACAGTATGATTTCATTTATGTAAAATATCCAGAACAGGCAAATCCATGGAAACAGAAAACAGAATGATAGTTGTTTAGGGATGGAGGGAGGAGACAGTATAGCAGGGAGAAGGGAGGTGAATGAGTTTTTTTTTTCCCCTTAGGGAGGAATTTAATATAGGGAATTGATAACAAAGGTATACAAAACCCAGAAGAACAAAGAGGAGTAAATCATGTTGCCCACAGATGAACACCACTTGTTCTATGGATGGAGAATTAAAACAGGGAAAGTGGTGTTATCAAGAGCCTAGAAGTCTGCATTCCTGCTGATACTGTTGCCACACACAGAAAAACAGCATTCACATTTTTCTGTGAATCCCATGTGACTGCCTGCCATTGGTGGAAACTAATACCAACTAACAAGAAACTCTGAAAAACATGGTTTTCAGGCTCTCAGCAGTAGTGCTATAGAATATATAATGACAGGTATGGAGGTTGAGAGTCAACAGACAATACTTAGGACAGAGTTAGTAGCTATTTGATAACGCTTGAAAAGCAATTGGTTAGCAACTGAGCAAAACCAAACATTTCACTTCATGCTGTATAGCAAAATAAATTTCAAATGGTATAAAGAGTTAAACACACACTGTACATAAGCAGTTAAAGACAGAAAAGAAACAGAACAACAAAAAATGAGAAAAAATTCCATTTAAGGATAACAGAACTTTCTAGATATTGAAGTAATGGAGTCACACACAAAAAATTATATACTGGAATAAAAATAATTTCTAATTGTCAGAAAGATGCTACATAAAATTAGGAGCCAAATAACCTGGAAAGTATATTTAAAAGATATATTAGAATGAAACCTAACAGATTACCAAGTAAAGGTAAAGCTGGAAAATATAGGATAGGAAGTAATGTTTGAGTAGTCTGGCAACAGAATCTCAGGCAATTAAATTAATATTGGCATAACAAATGGACTCAGCAGGTTGTCAGGTGAAAGGAAACTTGAATTGCAAAACTCATAAATTCAAAGCAAAGGAGGTCATAACTTCTCAGGAAAATACAGTTTTTCTCTACATTGGGCTAAAAATTATTTTACCTAAATATATAGAGAAGGCATGGAGTACTGCAGTGGAGGAAATTGTCAACAACTTTATAATACATGCTCTCATTGAGCAACTTCTTAACACCATCTCAGTATGCCTTGTTGCACAAGAGGCGCTTTCCCAAACGTTTACATTCAGAACAACACTGGTGCATCGCTCCTGTAAAGACAGTATTCATGAGGACAGCTGAGGCTCCCTCACCAAGTCTTTCACAGGTCTGAGCACCTGCTGAGTCCATTATTGTTATGCCAATATTAATTTAATTGTCTGAGATTCTGTTGCCAGACTACTCAAACACTGCTTCCTATCTTATATTTTCCCAGAGCTAGTTTATATCACCTAATTTTATAATATGAATTGTATCCTATTAAGTCATATAAAATTCTTTGTAGAACAGAAGATGTATGAAAATATGGGGTGCCAGGATGCCTACTACATAGCACTCATAATGCACTCTAGCAAAAACAAGTGTCTTAATATTCTTTAATATTACAAATAAGACACATTGGTAACATTCATGAATGTTATCAGGTGGCATTCCAAAATAGAAGCATTCATAGTATGCCAGTATTTGTCATTTGAGGACTTGCCATATTTTCTAAAGGAGAGGATCAGAGCAATATCTATTCTGTTAGAGAAATAAGAGAAAGGATTAGAGAACTAATTTCCCCCTCTGTATAGTCACAACGCATTAACATTCATTAAAACCCCTAGTGTTGGGCCGGCTGAGTAGTGTGTTGGTTAAGAGCTGACTTGGGACTCCAGCAGGCCGGGCTGGGATCCCACATATGAGGGCCAGTGACATTGCCCTCTACAGCTAAGATGGTGAACAACAGCTCCACCTGGAGCTGGGCTGTGTAAGTCGCTGGGATGGCATAGCTGCAGCCCCTGCTGCAGTGGGCTGCCATAGGCTACAGTGAGTGGCCGGCAGCCAGCGTGAGTGGCCGGCAGCCAGCGTGAGAGGCTGGCAACTGGTGTGAGCTGCCAAGAGCCGCTGTGAGCAGCTGTCCAGAGGCCAGTGACTGATCTGCCTCACCCGAGAAGAGCACAATGATGATACCAACATGGGCCAGTGAAACAATGTCCTCCACAACTAGACTGAAGAACAAAGGACAGCAACTTCAATGCTGTTCCCCTCCCCTAATTAAAAAAAAAAAAATCCAAAAAAAACCAAAGGACAGGAACTTGTCTGTTCCCCTTCCCTGGTTCCCCAATTCCTCAGTGAAATCTTTGGAAAAAAAAAAAAAAAACACAAAAAAACCGAAAAACAAAAAACACCCTAGTGTTACAAAGGCATTATATATGAAAAGTGACTGGAGAAATCTATTTCAATACTAGCAAGTATAAAGGTTGGAGCCAATTTTTCATGTAGGAAATTTAAGAATTAACTTTAAATTTTCACCTGAAATCAACCATCTCAACAAGTTTAATTTTTCAGCATTCTTTGTGAGTTTAATACTGTAGCTCCCCATGGACTGATCACTAACTACATCTGGAACCTGGATTTCTGTTAGCTCTTCTGAAAGGCTATATACAGTAATGCACAACTTAACTCAGAAATGCATCAATTTTGTGGTCCTGGGAACATCATAGCGTACTCTTACACAAACCTAGAGAGTATATAGGCAGCTACACTGCACACCTTGACTATATGATATAGCCTATTGCTCTGTAGGGAAGGAAAATTACTCTTTCTTCTACCCTTCTGGGTTCTTGGCTGTGACATCCCTGTAATAAAAGATAGATTAGCAAGAGGAAAACAAAAGTAACATGTATGCCTCCTGTATACATCTGAGAGACTTAGGATAATTGAGTAACCAAAATGGCTGAAGCCACCACCTTAAATACCACATTCAGCTAAAGAGAAAAAAAGATGTTAGGGTTGGGCAAAGTAGGTTATGGGAGGCTACCAGGAAAAGCATGGTAAACAAGGTAAGATTATGCAGATTTAAGATTCTTAGGTTAGGCCCTAAGACTTTCTAGAGATAAGATCATTCCCCTCTTCCAGTTACAAGGAGGGGACATTCTTAAAAATAGAGACTTTCATTACAAATGGAAATATCTTTTACAAAGGGTAACTTCAACTTGGTTTTAAGAGCTTCTCTCATGTCCACTGTTTCTTTAACTTAACCAGCCTAAAATAATTCTTATGACAAATAGACATATTTTGGTGTGACAAATTCTGTTCCCCTACAGCTCTTAGGCTACCAATCTGTACAGCATGTTACTGTACTGAACACATTGGTAAATAATTGTATAATGCGTTGCACTGTAAGGTTATGACAGCTATGATCAGGCATTAGGAATTTTTCAGCTTCACTATAACTTATGAGACCGCCTTCCTATATGCAGTCCATCAATGACCATTATGAATGAAATGCTATGCGGCACATGACTGCATAAGCTTCTTTATGCATGTGTAGCTACCTGTTGGAGAAAGGTTAAGTAACCAACAAATATGAAAACACTTTGGAATGCATAGAGAAATCTTCCAGGAATCTAGTTCACCTAAACAGTCAGCAATATATGCACTGTCAAAATAATTTGGTAACTTAAATATACTCCAACAATGTCAAAGATTATAAAATATAACCTCCGACTACAGTTATCATATATTTCAAATATATAGTAAAGTGACAAACTGCTTACTCAAAACAAGAATAGCCCCCACAGAGTCTCACTTTTAATTTGAAAACTAAATCCTATACTAGAAATTATTTTGAAAGTAATCTTATTTGCTTAAGTACAAAATCATAACAACACAACTGATCCTCTTACATGTTTAAAAAATGACATTTTAAAAAGTAACATTTTGTGGAAAAATCTAGATGAAGCAAGCAAAACATTGATTATGGACATTTGTGCTCGTGTATTCACAAGTTACTTTTAACTATGTATTTTGGTGATTTTTAAAAAATGCAGTTTTGTCTTTTTGAATAGGAACAGAGTACAACATTGGAAAGTACAAATATAGAACAAGTGGTATACTCCATCATACCCTTCCCCACAACAAATCTGAACCACTCTCTCGAAGCAACCCAGTGCCAGCTTCATGGTTATTACTGGCTATTTTTCCAAAGATAGGGTGTTGATTATTTTGAATTGAAATGGAAAATGTTTGCTAATAAAGCGTTTTGCTTTGGGTGAGTTTTTTTTTTTTAAAGAGATTGTTTAAAAGATCACCTAACATATAATAAAAATCAATAGTTTGTATTGTTAAATATAATTAATAGACAAATATCAGTTCTTCCCTTGGACTTACTTCAGTGTAATCTATTAAAGATACACCAAGGAAATGCTTAAATAGGGTAGCAGATGCAGAAAGGGTTTTGTTTATCAATGTTGGAGCATATTATTTAGTTAAGTTCTCTTTCTTTAAAGTTATTAATATTTTAGGAATAAGATGCTTAATTTAAGGTATATGACACATGAACAGTAGCAGGTGAAAGAAATGACCTCTAGGTTTTATGCTTTAAAGTGTTCTGGTAGTACAGTGTAGCAGGGACAAACAGTAGAAACAGATGGAACACAAAATTGGCAAAATACTGATATTGTTAAAACTGGGTAATATTTCCTCAACTTATATTTGCAAATTTCTATAAATCAGATTTTTAAACTTATGCTTGAAAATAACATGTAATATGATCCCAATTTTGTAAGAAAAAAATCCTTAGAAAAACAAACCTATAAATTGAAACCAATCTTGATAGGCTTTTTTTTTGTTTTTTTTTTAAGATTTTATTGGGAAATTGGGGAAGGGGAACAGCCAAGTTGTTGTCCTTCAATTGTAGTTGTGGAGAGCACAGCGAGCTCAGCTCCAAGTCCATTCTCCATCTGGCTGCTCAGCTCTAGGTGCAGTGTTCAATCTTAGTTGTGGGTGGGCGTAGCCCACCATCACATGCAGGAGTTGAACAGGTATCCTTGTGGTTAGGAGCATGTGCTCTCACCAGCTGAGCCATCCTGCCACCTGTTGGCAGCTCAGAGGCAGCTCAGAGGCAGCTCAGCTCAGGCACAGCTCATCAGCCCATGTGGGAATTGAACTTGTGATCCTGTTGCTTAGAGCTCACACTCTTAACTAACTGAACCACTCAGCCGGCCCCCCAAACTAAAACATTTTTACACAGCAAAGGAAACCACCAACAAAAACAAGAAGGAAATCTACTGAGTGGGAGAAGATATTTGCCACTGATACATCCTATAAGGGGTAATACCCCAAATTTATAAGGAACTCCTTCAACTTAAACCCCCAAAAAACAAGCAATCCAGTTAACAAATGGGCAGAGGACCTGAACAGAGACTTCTTCAAAGAGGACATACAGATGACCAATATACATATGAAAAGATGCTCAATGTTACTAATAATCAGGGAAATACAAATTAAAACCAAAATGAGCTATAACCTCCCACCTGACAGAATGGCCATCATCAATAAATCAACAAACAAGTGTTGCCAAGGGTGCGGAGAAAAGGGAAGCCTCGTACATAGTTCATAGGATTACAAATTGGTGCATCCACTATGGAAAACAGTGTGGAGGTTCCCCAAAACATTAAAAATAGAATCACCTTTTGACCCAGCAATCCCAGTTCTGAGTATTTATCCTGAGAAACACAAAACACTAATTCGAAAAGATTTGTGCACCCCTATGTTCACTGCAGGATTATTTACTATAGCCAAGATATGGAAGCAACCTAGATGTCTATGAACAAATGGATCAAGAGGTGGTACATATATACATACAAATGGAATATTACTCAGCCATTAAAAAGAGAATGAGGGCCGGCCGAGTGGTATGGTGGTTAAGCGCTGGCTTGGAAAGCCAGTGGCCCCGGTTCGGGTCCCACACGTGAGGGCCAGTGACACTGCCCTCAAAATATAAAATAAAAAAGAGAATGAAATCATACCATTTGTGACAAAATGGGTGGACCTAGAGGGTATTAAGCTAAGTGAAATAAGTCAGACAGAGAGACAAACACCACATCATTTTGCCTATATGAGGAATCTATTCCTTATATATAGAATCCGAAAAAAATAAAAAAATAAAAAATAAACGAGCAAGCAAGAGAAACAAACTCATAGAAACAGAGAACAAATTGATGATTGCTAGATGAGAGGTGGGTGAGCGCCTGGGAGAAAAAGGTGAAGGAGTTACAAGAAAAAGGTGAAGGGGTTACAAAGCACAAACTGGTGGTTTTAAAAAAAGGGGATGTAAAGTACACCATAGGAATATAGTCAATAATATTGTAATAACTATGTATGGTGTCAGGTGGGTACTAGACTTAGCGGAGCAATCACTTTGTAAGTATCTTGTATACCTAAAACTAATATAATACTGCATGTCAACTGCAAATCAAAAATTTCCTGGGCCGGCCGAGTGGCGCATTGGTTAAGAGCTGGCTTGGGACACCAGAGGCCCTGACCCGCATATGAGGGCCAGTGACACTGCCCTCTACAGAAAAAGATAAATAAATTAAAAAAAAACAAAAATTTCCTACTAAACCAGAAAAAAAAAGCTGATGCTAAAAAAGTTCTTAATAATCTCATTCTGAACTTGTTAGTAAAGATTTAGGGAGGAAAGAATACAAGCCCTGCACAATTTAAAACAACAGTTTTTATTTATTGTGGATTGACATATGAATTCACGTTACTTAAAAAATATATTGTTCTTCTTATGGATTTTCTTGTTTTGTAATTCATCACTTGATACTGCTACCCTATTGCAATGATTACAGTGCCACTTTTGACCATAAGATCAGAGAAGGCAAAAAAGTTGTATACAAAAGTAGCCTAAGAGATCATGCTGTCAATACATGGTTAAAAAATAAACTTAGTACAATTTATCATGAAACAACCTTCTTGGTCAGAGATATGAGCAGAAACTGTTGCCTGCCATGATAACCTTTAATGTGGCAGACAATATTCTTTTGTGAACTCAGGCACTGGCTATCAAAGGAGTCCTTTGTTTCTGTCCCTCATTTCCACGTCCACTGGAGCCTTACCTGGGGTAGTATGCTGTGTAGTTCATGAAGAGCTGAGTGCCCGCTGGGTA
Source organism: Aselliscus stoliczkanus (assembly GCA_033961575.1). Lineage (NCBI taxonomy): Eukaryota > Metazoa > Chordata > Mammalia > Chiroptera > Hipposideridae > Aselliscus > Aselliscus stoliczkanus. The sequence goes on from CM066731.1 coordinate 37,355,865, forward strand.
GTATGCTGTGGAGGGCTGCAGTGCTCGTGGATTCAAAAGCACAGAGGGCTGATAAATGGCAGCTTCAGTAGGAATAACTGCTGCAGGAGCTGGAAATGTGTAGGAAGGAGGAGACAGGCCTAAATAAGCAAAGAGAGAGAGAGAGAGAGACTTTGAGACATTTGTAACAGTAGACACATATGTGCTAGCCCTAAAGCCAGAGAGTCACTGTTGCCTATACACATTTTAAAGAAAGACGTTCTTTATATCACAAGTAACTTCTTTTTGATTATACAGGTAACACCTAGAAATAATCTCAAATCTCATACTCCCTCAACCTAAAGAATCTTCCTTAACCTGAAATTGGTAAAACCAGTATCAAGTGGACTTTCAAAAGTTTTCTCAACAATTTCATGACATGTGATATTTTTTCCACTAGTGATCACCAGTGATCACAAACACTTTGAGGAAAGAAACATAGAACTGACATTTAGTATAACTTCAAAGTAAAAGCTGGATTTTTTTTTTTTTTAGAACTACACTGCTATTCCACCTTAACTATCCTATAGTTCAGCTTGAAATGAAAATGGTCATGATGAAACGTTCCTCATCAATACCATGTATTATTCCAAAGCACAGATTGTGCCAGAGTGAACTGTCCTAAAAGGAGTAGATGAATTCTACATTATTCCTACCTAAAGGTAACCGAGAAGATGGGCTTTAAAGCTAATCTACTTTTCAAACCTGTTTAAAAAAAAAAACACAAAAAAAACCCAACAAACCTGGGAAATAGCCCTGAGGAAATATTGGGTTGTTGGAAAAGTCATGACGTATTTTTTCTGTTTTTTGTTGCAAAACTGTGTCATGACTTTTCCAACAACCCAATAGATGGTGCCTTCCTGCAAGTCAGCTGATAAAAATGAGGACTCAGATTAAATAGATAAAAGAAGGAAACTCCTTTGTCTTCTGATTATCTAATATCTTCCAGGCCTGGTAACATTTAAGTAAGGCCAGCTGCTGTTCAGTAGCTTTAACATGTGGGATGAACACAACTAGAGAGGCCATCTGTATCCAACAAGAGAGAAACTGAGAGGCTACCTGAATTTAGAGTTCATATCTTTATTTATTTATTTTTTTTTGAGGGCAGTGTCACTGGCCCTCATATGTGGGATCCGAACCGGAGCCGCTGGCATCCCGAGCCAGCACTTAACCACCGCGCCACTCAGCCGGCCCTAGAGTTCCTATCTTTAATTTTCACACCTAGAACCACCCAATCTATTTGGCAAATAGCAGAGGAACACAGGATAACTTTTTCACATGAAAATCTCTATTGTCTTCTGCTCTTAAGAGTTTCTACATGTCTACAGAGAGGGGTAAGGCAGTTAGCTGAATATGGGTATACAGGGCAAAGACATATTGACCTCATATTTACCTTATGTGTACCTCCTTCCTGCTCACCCCAAACTGAGCAACATGTAGATAAATTTTACAATTATGATCCCTGGCCTTTAAGAGTCCACAAAAAGGCAAATAGGATAAACTGAGATACCTGAGTCATATAGAAAATTATAAAGCCTGTGCTCATATGCTGCTTTCAAAACCATCAAGCAATTCATTATACGACAGTGCCTCATACCAATAAGACAGACATATATAGTAGGTAAGTCTGTTCTGCCACAAAACAAAGAAAAGATTTTTAATAATTAAACAGATTAGGCTGCTCAGATTTGGGTATTCCTCATGAAAGGAGAGTTACTCTCATATTCCTAAAAGAAAATATATGAATGCATATAGTCATAGACTAGAACACTGGAGTTGACCTTAAAATGCTCAACTTTTTGAAAAGTTAAAATTCAAAATAAAGTTAAAACTTTAAAATAATGAAACTTTATTTCTTTCCCAAGTTCAACAAACCTCTCTGTGGGTTATAACTAATCACTATGTTAACTACATCGGTCCTTGAGATTAGATAAAAAAAAAAATATATGCAATATCTTTAAATTTTTAGGTGATTGTATAAATAGACAATTGCCTAAAGTGAGTCGGCAGGGGAAAAAATGTCTAGTAGAACAGGCATGCATGAATTGCACGCATGAATTGGATTTTTTTTTTCTTAATGGGTAAACTCTTCCATTTAAATGGCAAACGGCCAAATTTTAGTTAAAATTTTTGTTAGTATTAAAAGTAAAGATATGGAAATATATTTTACATGAAAAAATGCATTTAAAAATTTTTTTATTTTAGGGCTGGTAAGGAGAAAGGGGAAGAAACGAAATGTTATGAAGAAAGTCTTTAATGACCACCAGGAAAAAGAGAAGTAAAAGGATATCACAACAGAAGAATTTTGGTCACACAGGGAGAAGAAATTCCCTTATATCACAATGCTTGATAGATTATCACTAGAGGAAATGTAAAAGTTACTGACATTATCCGTGGTTTAGAGACAGAACACATATGACTAAGATTACTTTAATATAACCACTTAAGACCAAACATAAATTTTCAAAACTTATACTCATTAGCGATCAACTCTTAAATATTCACCAACAGCAAGCAGCAGATAAATGAAATTTTAGCGTTTAGGAATTCCAAGGGGAAAAAAGGAGTAAGCCCCACTGAATATTCTATGAATTATATTTTATCAAATAAGCTTATTGGTATAGATCCCTTTTTACTAGAAAGTGATGTCCTAACACTCCCCATTTTATTGGAATCAAGTTCATAATCCAGTTTACTGTCTCAGTTATCTTTGGACTATATTCCAAGTACTACATTCTTTAAACATACCCAATATGCCTCCTAACAAGGTATGTCTTATTCAAAAAAAACTGCATCAAAAAGATTAAAGTTTTAATATATCCCCAAAGTTCCTTAGTCACTAACCAGACTTGATCTTCAGACTAACGGGCTTATTCCTCTCAAATAGGATTCCAGATGGCTTGCCCCCAGGTGCCAATGAGCAAGAGCATGGCTTGAAATTAAGCACTGATCCTGCGATCCAATGGAAACTTTGGCTAATCTATTTACGCATTTACACTTTTTACTAACTTGCTCATTCCAGATATCCTGAAGAGCTACAAAAAGGCTCCCCAGGTTATCCTTTCCAGAAAATACTTAATGCTCAAAAACTTAAAAATGCAAAATGGGCATCAAATCAGCCTTCTAAAAAAAGCTTAATATGTTACAAGGAAAAGAAAAAAAAAAGAAAAATGATCCAGCCATACTAATTTTACCTTTAAATGCGTATTAAAATATCTAGATAGCCAGGTTGCCTCCCAGAGTCAGTGCTTATCTTGAGCACACTAAGCTTCAGAAATCAAGTGCTTATCACTGGAAAAGCAAGAATATAATTTGAAAGGAGGTATTTGTAGCATCTCTAATTATGGATGTCCACAACCAAGGTCTTAAATGATTACCAGGTACTACAGATTTCAGACGGGAAAGCCTTATGTAACCACCTTGTCTGCCTCAGAAAGAACCAGGGACACAGAAAGTTATGAAAGCAGCTTAAGCACCTACCAGCATATAGCGTAGAATAGCGCCAAGACCCAGAAAAACTTACATGGTAACTTACATGGCGGTGGGGATAAGCCATTTCGATTTAAAGTGCCCCCCATTAACACAAAGTTCATCTCCTCAGCTGAACACTGAAAGACTTCAACATATCTGTCCTTCATGGTTTTTTTATGACACTTCTGTGCAGCCATAAATGCTCTGTCCGCAGACTTCATCTGGATAAAGGCATCTCCTGATGGGCGGCCCTAAGTGTGTGGGGAAGAATAAAAACAAAAGGAGACTGTCTCCTTCAACATGGAAATTGTTGCTTTCAAAACATGCAAAGTGACAATCACCCATAATACAGACATTTTAGTCACAAAATCTGGGTGACAGTGTGATCTATTGACATCTCACTTGAATTTCATCACCTAATCACCAGAATGGCTCACAAAACCTTGAAGAAACAGTCTTGAGAGCTTATAGCTGAAAGTGATCCTTTTATGGTTTTTATTAATTAATATTAGATTTATGAAGTTTTGAAAGTGTCTCCTTGTGACTGCAGTTTCAAAGTATAGTACTGTATATTGAGTTTTGACCTTCTGAAAAATCCAATTAAATCTTATTCAATTGAGAAAAGTTAGTAAAAGAATCAGTATTAGAGCTTTATGTATCCTCCTATGGGAAACTGAACAAACCAGTGCTCTCTTTTGGCTCTCAGTTAGTTCTGTCACTGACCTGCAACATCCTTTTCCCTTCTCCCTTTTCCCTGTAGCCTACGTTGGAATGTAGCTTGGGGATAGGGAAGGAGGACAAGGAATTGGCAGTTGAGAAGCACAGTGCAAGTTGGTGAAAGCTGTATCATCAGCCTTTCATGAGAGCCTTTCTCTCACCTCAGCCATGCACCTCCATCTTAGACCTTGGCGAAAGTGTTTATAGACATTTGTGCTATTACTAATAGCTTACTAAAAATCCCCTATTTAAAACCAAGCTGGTAAATTTCTGTTCCATGGAAAAGGAATGCCTTAGTTTTGTTTGGTATGAACATCTTATGGGGGAGAAAAAGACACAACTAGCTTATAAAACTTCTTTCTTATTTAAGGATTTCTTTAAAAGTGTCTAAGGGACTGTTTAGTGAAAATTATTACCATGCAAGTTACCATACGAGTTACCATACCATGGAAATTAGGGACACCAGGGAAACCCAGTCCAAGATGGAAACCTAACATCTTTGAGGCAAGGTAAGAGCTTGTTCATCATCTAAGAAGCATTTCTCCCAAGAGCAATCACAATAGGTTATGTGGGTCAATGATAGGTAAATCTGTCTACTGTTGTTAAAGAGTAATAATAGCTCCTAGGTTATCAGAAATGGTGACTCAAACAGAAACAAAACAAATCCCTGGTGGATGCTGAGTTGTGGGGAATTTTATTCAAAAGGACACTCACCAGTGAGGCATGTTAAAAGGGTACCTAGTCAGATAAAAAGTCGCATGGCTTAAGAATAAGAGTTAGAACGAGCATGTGCTGGTGTGGAAACTCAAGCAGGGACTCAGGATGTTTTCTGGATGCTTATACCCAGTGACATGTACTTTCTAGTAGATAAGATTATGCTTATGAATGTGACCAAATCTCCATGTGAAAAGAGAAAGCGGAATATGAGCAGTTTAGAAAAACATTGGTATTTCCAATACAAAACTATATTCAACCCATCATTCATCAGAAAACATCTCATTTTCAAAAATTAATACAATTTTGTTTTTAATAAAGAGTTCCAAAATTTTAATTAGAACTACTTGGTTTATAGGTTTCTAGAATTCTGTCATGCTTAAAATAGCACAAAATGCTGGAAAACTGTACAGTAACTAATATTAATTTTATTTAACCAAAAAAATCAAGGGACACCCAGTCAGGAACTACTTTTAATATGCTTAGGATATATATATATATACACACACACACGCGCGCGCGCGCACGCGCATACTGTGAGAATCTGATTAGATTTTTTTTTTTTTAAATTTTATTGGGGAACCGTCATGTCATTGGTTATGCATTGCTTTCATGCTACAATGGCATAGTTGACTCTTTTTTAGGGAGGGTGCAGCTCACAGTGGCCCATGTGGGGATTGAACCAGCAACCTTGGTATTCTTAGCACCATCCTCTGACCAACTGAGCTAACAGGTCACCACCCCTGGTTAGATTTTGATAGAGGTTTCTATCGAATAATTAATTAATACATTTGTATGTCTGTTATGATCACATACTATTCTAGGTGATGCAGATACAACTACTTATTGAGTTTGCACTCTACTAAATGTAATTTGATGTCTAACATATATATAAAATAAGCTGTTTCTAAACAATCTTTGGATACAAAAAATACTCTTGAACACAGACAAGCTCATTGGTTTATATATTGTCTATAATTGCTCTCACACCACAACAGCAGAGTTCAGTAGTAGCAACAGTAAAATGTTGTATTAGATTGCTAATGTCCTATGATACTATTAATTTGACAGATACATATGATGACAGAATCAGAACCGAATTTGAATTACCATACAATCAAATCATTCTTTCTGGAGTTCATCTTAAAGACCTCTTGCATTTATAGTTAAATCTTTCCTTCAAGGCTTACTATACAACTGATGAACATTTGTATGTTTTTATTGGAAGAGTCTTTGATAATAAGAATTGGTTTTTCCAGTAAGCAATTTTCTTACCTGGTGATTCAATACCATGTGAACCCCGTGCGTTCGAATATCTGTGGAAAACTCCCCCAAAAAGTCTAGGATGTCCTCAATTGTGGCCACATAGGGAAGACCTCGAAGGCGTATACAGTCTCTAACATTTGTAGGGGGCACAAATTGCTGAGGTAGTACTGGAATAATGGGAGGGGTTGGAAGTGGAATGAGGGGGGCCGAGGAGAATCGATTCAGCACCTGTACTCAAAGCAAAACAGAAGTGATTTAGAGCCTCGCTACTTCAATGCTATCTGCATACCAGCACTGGCATCACTGGGGAGCCTGATAGAAATGAATAGTCTCAGCTCCATGCTAGACCTAGTAATTATAAATTTGCATTTTAACAAGATCCCCAGATGACTCATAAGCATATTAAAATTTGAGAAGCACTATGGAGAAAGAGATTCATGCTTTCAGCTGGAAAAGCAGGAAACCCACTTTGTCAAGTGCATGATGAAGCATACACCACACACAAAACAATGCGCTTAGATTAACGACTTATCTACTGGACAAATGCATCACTATCTGCCTTGGGATAAATATCCTTAAAGTCTGTCACTTCCATAAAAATCTGGAATTGGTAATTGTGAACTACTATAGCAATCTATGAGGTTTGAATTCACTAAGTACAACGCTTTCCTTAATATTGTCTTTATATTCGACCTCCAAACTCAAAAAACAGAAAGAGAATAAGTGGAACCACAGGTAAAACAATAACTCTGGATTATATTAAAATATAATGCCCCATTTATAATAATGTATAAAGCAAAAGATAGAATGGCTGAGTAATGTAAAAATGAAAAAAAATCATTTAGTGACTATAAAAATAATCGCTCAGTTTCCATGTGAACTTTAGACAATAGCAAGACAGAGGATCTTGACTGTATTTTTTTTTTAGAGTGCAGTGTCACTGGCCCTCATATGTGGGATCCAAACCGGGGCCACTGGTGTCCCAAGCCAGCTCTTAACCACTGCATCATTTGCCCGGCCCTTGACTGTATTTTAAATACATGGAATTTAACTATCTTGACAATGAATGATGGCAGGTACATTTTGGAGAAAAACCTGATTCCAAGTAAAACTCATATTACAAAGTTCTTGCCTATTTCTGCCTTAGTTTAGAACAAGCCTACTAGTTGATAATATGAGGAGATCCTTGTGCAAACGTCTTGTGTGGCATCCCCAGGTTTTCGGAACAATTCCCCATTGAAGCCTTTATCATCTGACAAACTTAAAATGTAGAACCGATGAACTCCCAAAAATGTGTCCTAATTTCCCTGTCCAGTTTACTATCAAAAATCAAAGAATAAATACAGCCAATGAAATTTTATGACAGAGACAGCAAGACTTTTGAAAATTATACAAACAATCTAGACACAGCACAAACATTTGGGGAAGAACACAAATAGAAAATAAATGTGGTTGTAGACAAACTTGACAGGAAATGGTCTAGTACTTACAGGGCCTCCCAAACAGGAGGTGAGCAAATACTTATTGAATGGAATGATTATTAGTAATGAAGGCAGTGCAGAGCCTATGACCACTTCAACACTTATTAAATAAATCATTAGGGATGGGGGGCTAGAGAGGAAGCTCACCCACACTCAAAACCACTCAGATAGAGGCAGCATACTCTATATCCAAACCAATCAATATCAAAGGTAGCCGAGTCCATTCTAGGCCATGGTTTCCATGAAACTGTTCTTTCAAAATGACTATGTTCTACGATGGGGCCCAAGTAGAATAAGTTGAAAGAGCCATGGGAAGCAGTCTACATGATCTCAGTTACCAAGGAAATACTAACTGACCCTTGAAGAGAAATGTTCAGATGGTAAGTCAAGAAAAAATGACAAAAGGCTTGAGACCCTACACGTCTCATGCCTAGATCTTAGAATGTTTTCAGGAACTGATGATGATCCCATTTGTGCCTCAAAAACAACTCAAATTCTGAAAGTAGTAAGACAAAAGGGCACTTTACACTGTCACCAGCAGTTTGGAATTGATCAAGCCTACTGGGAAATAAATATGGCAAGACATTAAAATTAAAATTTTAAAAGCACATAACCTATATTCAATTCTACAGAAATCAATCAGAAACTGAGAGTTTTATAAGTATATTTATCTTGAAATTCCTTTAGGAAAAAACCAACCCAAATGTACAATAGAATTTCTAAGTAAATTATGTACCTCCATGAGACATAATATTAACTTAAAGATGAAAATTTTTGGACATGAGTAAACTTTCAAGGTAGGTAGTTTTGAGAAAGCACAAAAGTATATTTTTTAACAACAGCAATATTCCAGTTATATAAAAACACATGGTACTGTTTCTGTGTGTATATAACAGTAGCTATCTTTTCCTTATAGAATAAGATTTTTTTCACACACCTACACTTCCTGTATTTTCCAAATTTTATTTTAATCATGAATAATGTAGGGCTGTTTTTAGAAATAAAGAATAGAAATAATTCAAAACCAACCTGCTGAACTTCAGCTGCTGTGCTCCTGAAGAGTTCAATGTATCTTTTACCCAACAAGTCCTTATGCTTCCTCAATGCGTTCTGTGCATACTCCTCACAAGCAAAGAGGACAAAAGCATCCCCTGTTGGCCTACCGTCTGGGTAGGTAACAAAGAGGATGCCTTCCTTCCCCCCAGTGATGGGGCAATGCTGTCCAAAGAAGGCCACCACTTCATCAGCTGTGGCTGTGAATGGGAGCCCCCGCATTCGGATAATGACTTGATTTTCCTTAGAGAGAAATTGAGCTACCTCATTGGATGTACCTGGGGAACACAAATATGAAGCACGGGAGAAATGGTTAAGATATCAACTTTACCAAATTTAAAATGGTAATATTTTTGGCAATGTCTTGAATTTGTAATTAAGACGCATACTCCCAAATGAATTCAGAACATCCCAGGAATCAGAATTCTCTTCCCACAGATTTGAAACTTTCCCCTTACCATTTTTATAAAACACCTCTTAATTAGGAAGGTAGCCAGATAATTAAATCATGGACCAACCACTATATTCTTCTCATGGAGAGGAAATTAATCATCATGGTGGTTAAGGGCGCAGGTCTTAGAGCTGGAGTGCTTCGATCCAATCCTGGCTTTACCACTCACTAGGGTATGACTTTTGTAAAGTTAAACCTCTGTATCTTAGTTTCCTCATCTGTAAAATAAGGGTAAAACTGCCTACCTCATAAATTGAGAATAAGTTATTATGTATAAAGCACTTTGGTGATTTTTGTTATTATTTCCCTGATTACTTCTTATTAAGAAAGATTTGAACACACTCAAGTAAAGAAAATGGTTATGATGAATATCCTTGGCAGCTGGTTTCAACATTTGTCAACATTCTTCTTCTTCTTCTTTTTTTTTTTTTTAGCTGAGCCATCCTGCCACCTGTTGGCAGCTCAGCAGCAGCTCAGCTCAGGCTGGGCATTGAACTGCTATTGCTCAGAGCTCAACTCGCACTCTTTTTTTTTTAATAGCTAATAATTTATATCAGTGGTTAACACCTTTTTTTTGAGGGCAGTGTCACAGGCCCTCATATGTGGGATCCAAACCGGGGCCGCCAGCGTCCCAAGCCAGCTCCTAACCACCGTGCCACTCAGTCGGCCCTGGAAACACTATTAAACGTGAAGCTCTAAACATGAAGCTTTGATTTATGTCAAGAAGTGCCAAAACAGAATTATACAACAAATAGTATAAACAGGATGCTGTAACTATAAGTTCTACAGATGTAAAGATTTTTATCAGAGCTGTATAATTCAGGGATACAAATGTTCTCTGTATTTAAGTCAGTCACCTTCATATATTTTGGCAATAGGTGTCAAAGCCTCCTAAAAGGTCCACCCTTGTTCTTTGATTCAGCTATCCTACTGTTAGACATTTATCCTAATGGGTAGCACATGCAGATACACAAAAATATCCACTGAAACACACAGTGAAGAGTTAGAAATAAGCTCTAATTGCCCAACAGGGATATTTAATGCAAATTGATGGTACATATATTACCGCAATTAACATTGAAGAAAATTGACTAGGAAAACATTCATAATATACTAAAAGGAGAAAGGAAGTTATAAAGCAACATGAATGGAGCAGTAGAAACTTACAAAATAATTATATGTACAGAAAAAAATCTGTTGGACAAATGATAGTTAACATTTTTTATGCGTCTGTTATTTTTATCTGTTATCTGTTCCTGCTTCTTTCTGACCATATGCAGTAGCAAACAATACATATCCTAAAATACTAGAAGCCAGAAAGCTACCATGTTCCTGGCCACTGTTAAATTAAGAAGTTGAGAGAAACACTAGGGGCAGATATGCAACAATTTCAAGTATTCCGGTGTGGCTGTTTGTAAAGTAGTTTACAGACTATTTAATTTCTTTCAAGAGCTATACTTCCCCTTTGTACATGACTTTATATGACCCTTTCACCTTATATAGTACTATTTTTAATGGCTCCTTAACTACAACTGTAGTTACGCCTTAGGGCAAATGTTATACATTACACTTACTGATACTATTGGACATTTCTTCCTCCTATTTAAAAAAAAGTCAATTCCTATGTTTCATTGGGAAATAAACAACATTCGTGACCTATTTATCTACTCTTGGTATATAAGTAAAATTTTAGATTCTTATAGCCACATTTTATAAAAGACACTTAACTCACCACCAGCAATTTTAAGAAAATCTTCACCCGTTGCTTTGTAAACCTAAGAAAAGAAAGGGAAATTAAATGCAGTTTCTGAGCCTTCAAATGTTCTGAGCCTTCAAGATATCAAGGGTCTCATGGTTGTGAGAACATACCTCAATGTACCGGGTTCCCATATGATGTTTGTGCCTTTGTAGTGCTAGATCTCTGTGCTCCTCACTTACAAACCTAACCAGAGCTTCTCCATTCCTTCGACCCTGTGCATTCAGACAAAGTGCTGCACCTCCCCTTTGAAAGAACAAAACACACAGCAGTAGGGAAAAAAAAATACAGTCAGGAAAAAATTATAGGAAACCCAGGATCCCTTTGGGGTTCTTAAGTAAAACAGAGTTTATAGAAAACCAACTTGGCAATGTTGAGTCCTTTGAAGAATCTTGCAATATCTTGATCTGAAGACTGCCATGGTAAACCTCGTGCCCTGACTACTGTGTTGTCATCAATAAGTTCCATCTTGCTGCTGTGGATCAAGCAAAACTTCAGGTTGCATGACTAATGCTAGTGAGTCTGACCTATAAGACAATTTGCCTATTTACTCATGAGATATTATTTATTTGGAGTTCAGACAGACTTGTAATACTGCCTGATTTACTTTGCAACCTCAAAAATTATCTAGGCACAGTTCAAAGTTTTCTTTAGGTGGTTCACCACAGAAAGACAACTGGCTATTCAGGTCCAACACAGCTAGCTCATCCAGCAAACCATCTATCATCTGAGTTGCTGCTTGCTTGCCATAAGCTCAGAAGGATACAGGATCAACTCACAGGAAACAGGCTTCTCCCAATACCCTGATGCCTGTTAAGTTCCTAGAACCAGGAAGGATAGGTTTACATTCATTCTCAGAACTGGCCAGTACACCAGTGGGCTTTAAACCCAGTTTGACAGCGAAATTTAAGATCTGCATAAAGGTGGCAATTAACCCACATCAGGAATGTATGCACGCAGTCACAAGTCTGCCATTAAAATATCTCCTCTATCAAACAGGGGAGCCATCAGAGAGTGTTTATGGAAATGCTTGGGTGTGCCCACACCTTAGTGAGTCATTTGTAAATCACCTATGATATATTCTGACACCTTTTGATGTTCTGTTCCTCCCATAGTCACATTTTCAGTACTCCTAGGACATTTTCCTAATGAGTCATTTTTTACACAACTAAGCAGTCCTCAAAGTCTCTGTGGGCAAAAATGTCAAAAGCTTCTGTTCAAGTCAGGCACCGGGCAATCTCACTCAATTCAGTACAGTGATTTACAAACTTTAAAAGGTCTACCTGTGATCACAAACAGAAATTCCACCATTTCATATTTCTCCCCAGTTATTTCCTTTGTTTTAAAGTAGAAGCTGGTAGAATATACTCAAAATTATCTCAGTAAAGATTTTGTGAACTCTATTAAAGCCTATTTTTTCCTTTGGAAGTTTTCTACTGAGAGGATGGATACTTCAGAGGCTAAAATAAGAATCACAGACACAATTATATGATTTTCCGAAGGTAATAGTAACAAAGGATGCAAATAATTCATTAAATGTTAAGCCCAACATCCAAGCATACTTTAAGATACCACCTTCTTTTATAAATGACCTAATATTAAAAATTGGATACCCCAAAGGTTTAGTAAGTTACTTATATTAAGGGGGGAGGGGTTACATCACCATATGAATGAAGACAAAAATCAAAGGCTCAAATGGAATAGTACTCAAGTACTTACCAAGTTCCACTTTCAAATTTGTAATTTACTCTCTCTGGATCTGAAAACCTGTGATCTAAAAATGAGATCATACAAGTCATCATTTTAGCTATTAGGGAGGCAAAGCCGTGGAACGAATTCAAAAGAATAGGTGAGGGAAAGAGGGTGGGATCAAATTCTGGGTCTGCATTGTTACAACAGTGATACTTACTGTAAGGCTCTGAAATCATTGCTAAAATTATATTCCCCATATCTTCAACTTGAGAGGCTCCATACCGGGAGACTGAACTATTCTTCTCAAAATTTAAACCTGGGAGATTAAGTCAAGGAAACATTTTGGGGGAAGTAAAATGGGGTTGCTTCTAATCCTAAATTAAACTCACACAGAGCAAAGAAGTCAAGTAAAATGTATCTAGATGGACAATTCTTTGTAATTTCAGAAATAGCATCTTCACATCAATCTGGATTTCACCCACACTTCCTGAAATCTCCAACAGTTCTTTTGGGTAAAATGACCAAATCAATTCTGTCTTGGGGTACTATTATAGCAGTAATAAAATTTGTTTACTGAGCAGTATCAGATGAATGAATACTGAGACTTTTATTCTAACATGAATAATGAGACATTCATGTCAAACCATGAAGTATACAACAAATAGAATCCTTTGTCCTATATAACTGAAAGGCACACACAAGGAAATGACCACACTGACTTAAATATATAATTATGTCAGTCAAGACCATAAGGTATTGACATTTTTTAGCTTTAATGTTGGAAAAAGATACCTCAGATTACTCATGACACCATTTCTGTGATGCCACTTTTACTCAGAGCTTCCCATCTAGATTTTTAGAGCCCCACAGGATAGCCATCTTGGATGGCAGCAAATACTTATCCTTTGAGAGTAAATTTGTGAGAAACAGTTCAAGCACTCAGAGCCACGACTGGCCAATGATCTCTTTATCAAGTGAGTATATTGTTTGGGTAAACCAGGAAACATGGCTTTCAAGAAATGCATGGCTCAAATTGGGTTTCATGGTGAAACCCAGAAGAGATTTCTATCAAGCTTATGAATTTACAGTCTTTCTAAAATAAGCCTGTGTCTTTGTCAAAATAGTAACCTTAGGAAGCTAATGGCCATCAAAGTGTTTAATTTTTTTATGTTTCAATGTTAGTCACACTTTGTATTATATATAAATTTGCATTAATTTTGTAATGTAGTATAATGTGTAAATAATACTATGGGTGTCTTGTCTTTTCTTGAGTTTAAAATGAAAACATTGACCAACAGGCACATGGAAAGATGTTCAACATCACTAATTATCAGGGAAATGGAAATCAAAACCACAAAAAATACTACCGTGCTTCCCTGAAAATAAGACCTAACTGGAAAATAAGCCCTAGCATGATTTTTCAGGATGCTTGTAATATAAGCCCTACCCCAAACATAAGTCCCAGTTAATATCATCAGCCAGACATGACTATTTGAATAAATGTAGATTTTTGTACATGAATAAATGAATAAATGTAGATTGTTGGAGCAAAAATTAATATAAGGCCCAGTCTTATTTTCGGGAAAACACAGTACCTCACACTTGTCAGAATGGCTATTATAAAAAAGACAATAAATTAACAAGTGTTGGAGGAATGGAGAAAAGGGAATATAAACTGGTCCAGCTACTATGTAAAATAGTATGGAGATTCCTAAAAAATTAGGAGTAGAACTATCATATAACCCAGCTATTCTACTTCTGGGTATTTATTCGAAGAATACAAAGATACTAAATTGAAAAGACACAATGCACCCTTATGTTCACTGCAGCAATACTGGTAATAGCCAAGATATGGAAGCAACCAAGGTGTCCATGAACAGATGAATAAAGATGTGGTACATATATACAGTGGAATACTACACAGCCATAACAAAGGAAATCTTGCCATTTGCAACATGGAGGGAACTTGAGGGTATTATGTTAAGTCGAATAAGTCTGATGAAGACAAATACCATATGATTGCACTCATAGGTAGAATCTAACAAAAGAAAAACGAAAACAGACTCATTCAGAGAACAGACTGGTGATTACTACAGGGGAAAGAGGTTGGGGGGACGGTGAGGGGATCAGTTGTATAATGATGGGGTAGTAACTAGACCTACAGTGGTAAACACTATGTAGTATGTACAAATATTGAATTATAATGGTGTAAGCTAAAATAAATAGTCTTGTATACCGATTTGAAAATTAAAAAAAAAATTAATTTAAAAAATAAAATGAAAACAGCCATCTGGGTGGTGGTTAATAGAATGTTTGCCTTATTTTAGTTTCCTGTTCGGTATTTTATTTTTATTTTATTTTATTTTTTTGAGGGCAATGTCACTGGCCCTCATATGTGGGACCCAAACTAGGGGAAGCCAGCGCTTAACCACCGCGCCACTCCGTGGGCCCGATTGGTATTTTATAATAAAGGCAAAAAATGAAGACAGATATTAAGAAAAAGTTCATTTTGGGGGTGGCCTGGTGGCTCAGTTGGTGACAGCACATGCTCTGCACAAGGTTGCTGGTTCGATCCCCACATGGGCAGTGCACTGTGCCCTCCACAAGTAGACTGAAGACAACCACTTGAGCTGACCTGCCAGTGGGTGGCCAAATGACTCAGTTGGTTAGAGCACGTGCTCCTAAAGACAAGGCTGTGGGTTTGGTTTGATTCCTGCAAATGTCCCCAGGTGAGCAAAAGAGAACCACTGGTGTAAGCTAACAGTTCCTAAGAGCTTCAACTTCACCCTTATCATCTATCGAACTGTCAGAAAAATCTCTACCTATAAGACACCATTAATAAACAGAGATTTTAAAGAAAACTGGACAAACACCCTCTATTTTCACAATAGTCCGGCCAATAGTAAAACCAAACAGATGGAGAAATTAGAATTTAGAGAAGTCCATTAACTCACCTGGTCTCCCAGCTGGTAAGTAATGGAACTGGAATTATTTATAATACAGCTCTGATTTGACTATGTGTACATAATTCCCTGCACCAGGAATCTTTTCCAAATGTGTATAAGAGTCGAGTGATAGAGATAGGTAAAAGTAAAATTGTAAAGTATCCTGTCTGTGCAGACATAGATTGGTAGGGGAACAATTATTTTACTGAATTCTACTTTTTAATTAAGAATATATTCTAGAGGGCCAGTTGAGTGGCACAGTTGGTTAGGAGCATGAGCTCTGAGCAACAGATCGCCGGTTCGATTCTACAACAAGATTGCCTTTTAGACTCTGGCATGGGATGGTGGGCTGTGCCCACCCACAACTAAGATTAAACACAGCACCTTGAGCTGAGGAGCTGTTAACTGCCTCCGGGCGCCAGATGGTGACTGGACTTGGAGCTGAGCTAGCTGCACCTCCACAATTAGGACCGAAGGACAACAACTTAGCTGTTCCCCTTCCCCAATAAAATCTTTAAAAAAAAAAAAAAAAAAAGATATATTCTAGATATTTGGCTAACGTGGTTCCGCATAACATGTCCCAACATGCTTCTCTTCAAGTTATTACACATCATGAGGATCAGCAATTCTAAGCTCCTAACAACTTTTAAGTCACCCAACCTCCTGCATGCCCAAACCACCCCCATGTGTGTACACAAACACGCAGACAAGCACATAAGCAGGCCCTCTCTTTGGGAGGTTCGTGCGATTCATAATACTTACCAGATTTAATATGAATAACAAATGAAAAAGGGAGTGAGAATAAATTTTTTAGTACCAATTCTTTCCCCTATCAATTTATAATTATATAGTCAATTACTTGCTGCACGTCTGATCTTGAGGGAAGGAAAGGTGACTCTGTGCCTTCCTTCTGATTTATGGCTCGTCATGCAACTTACTCATCCTGCCCTTGAGGCAGTCACAACAGCACCGACAGGCTTAGCCAGCTTTATAAATGAGAAATGCCATGAGGAAATGAGGAAGAGTAAAGTCAAACATGGTGGGAACAAAACTAACATTTCAAGCTACATTGAGCAAAGTGCTACATTTATGCAGAGTTTTGAGAAGTCCAGAGATTTTTCCTATATGTAAATAATAGGATTATTTTCTTTAGTGAAACAGAATTCAGGAATTAACCCACTTTTATTAGCTGAAGGTAGAATTCAGAGAGAGATTTTACAAAGTTCATCAATATTAGTTATCCACTCAAAAAATTTACCTTTTCTCACTGCCTGAAAATGGATACATCTAGTTTCAGAACACGCAATTTTCACTTGTAAATAATATCTTTTTTTTTAAAAGTTTTTTTTTTTTTTTTTTTTTTTTTTTTAGCTGAGCCATCCTTCTACCTGTTGGCAGCTCAACGGCAACTCAGCTCGGGCTGGGCATTGAACTGCTGTTGCTCAGAGCTCAGCTCACACTCTTGAGTGAGCTCTTAACCAACTGAGCCACTCAGCCGACCCTTAAAAAAGTTTTTAGTTAAAAGAATCACACACATAAAATCACAAATACACTGTGAAATGATTATGTTTAAACTATATATAATTTAAATAATATAATTTCATCCCAATTCAATATTCCAATTCAAAGCCATTTTCCCTGCCACAGACCCCTCAAAAGCTTTATTTATAGCATAACACAATTGCCTATATTGCCAGACATTATTATAATAAAACATCTATGCTAATGAACAAAGGATTAGCAAACATAAAATATGGCAAGAGAAAAGCTGAATTAGTGTTCCAACTAAGAAATGAATTTCCCACAATTACATGAAAGGAAGGGAAAGAAGCAAGTGACAAATTACCCTTAACTGGTTTGCATAATTTATAAAATAGGTTCTATAAATAATCAGCTATATTTTAAAGCAAGCTTTAACATAAACAAATCAAGAATGCCTGATGAAAAGAACACAACTAGGAGCCACAGCAACAAAAAGGTTTTCATACCAGTAATAAATTCTGGGAAAATAACCTAAAACCGTAGTTTTAATTCCATTCCTCAGAAGTTTACCTTTCCAGTAGGAAAAAAATGAGATCTATGTTAACAAATATTTTTTCAGGAGTTATTATTGTAATGAAGCACCACATGAAAGAATGTCTAATAATATGAACAAGTCAATCATACCCCAGAAGAAATAAGATGGAAGTAGGAGCTAATGCAACAAAAAAGATGAAAATTTTACTTAAAAAAACACATTTATATAGGATAAATTAGGGTAGCGGAGACTGTGTGATAAAACAAATCTTCTAAATCCTTCTAAAACAAAGAAAATTATCCTAGAATTCCCAACTAACATTTTAAAAGTTAATTATTATATAATAAAATAAAACTATCTGTGAGTGCTGGTCAAGAATATTCATTATACGGGGGCGGGGAGGGGTGGAATGGCAGAAGGGAGTTGTCACTTTGTTGTCACTTTGAGGGGAAAAAAGTATAACTATTGCACTGTGTTGTACATCTGAAACTAAAGGAAAAAAGAAATAAGGAATATTCAATATACCTAGTCAATTATTACAGACCACAAACCAGAGTATTTGCCAATTTGGCTCACATCATGTCAATGTAATGCCAAAGATAATTTCTTCCCCTTTCTAGTTATCAAGGTCAACTACTAACCCAGCTTAACGTATACGTGGTAATATTTAAAATTCCTTTCATACACAGAAAGGTACACCAAGGAGGATTCAGTACTTCCTGCCACTTTTTTTTTTTTAAGATTTTATTGGGGAATTGGGGGAGGGGAACAGCGTTGGGGAACAAGGGAAGGAGAACAGACAAGTTGCTGTCCTTTTTGTTCTTCAGTCTAGTTGCTCCTTCCACTTTTTAAGCGGGATAATGAAGCTTTGTGACTACAAAAGCCCAGTTCAATTATTCAGAACAAACAAGCACATAAGAGCAGAATGAACCACACTCATACACAATATTTTACAAATAGAGAATTGAAATTAGCCTTCAAATTTACCTGTACTAACATGTAGCTGATGCTTTAAAAGGTCTATCTCGAGTCTCACACAAAGTTAAAAAAAATTTTAAGTGTAAAATAATTTAAATAATAAGGTCTTATATCAACAATAAAGTCCTTTTCAAAGTGCTTGGCTGCAATTTTTCTTCATCTGAGACACGCACCAATCTGGTGAGGTTTGAAGAATCACACAGTCAAGTTTGGAGAATGTGCGGCAGGCCAGGCAGTGGCTAAATGGTTGCATATACTGTCTCATTATTCCTTAAAATCATCATGCCCATGTTAAGATGGGGAAACTGAGGCTGAGAGGTGCAGTATATTTGCCTCCAATAAGTCTGACCCAGTGCTCATATTCTTAACAATTCTGTTGTGTATAAACATCTTTATATATATCTCCTTGTCAGTTAGTAGCACATACACACCCTTTACCTTCATCAAGAAATGGTGACAATACAAAGATCAATGAAACCAAGAGCTGGTTTTTTGAAAAGATAAACAAATTGACAAACCTTTAGCCAGACTCACCAAGAAAAAGGCAGAGAGGACACAAATTAATAAAAACACAAATGAAAGAGGAGAAGTGATAACAGATACCACAGAAATACAGAAAATTTTAAGAAAATACTATGAGCAACTATATGCTAACAAATTAGACAATTTGGAAGAAATGGATAATTTTCGAGAAGCATACAATATTCCAAGTCTAAACCAAGAAGAAACAGGAACTCTGAACAGATGGATTACTACCACAAAAAATTGAATCAGTAATCAACAAGCTTCCACCAACAAAAGTCCTGGAGCAGATGGCTTCAGGGGAGAATTTTACAAAACATTCAAAAAAGAATTAATACCTATTCTTCCCAAACTATTACAAAAAATACAGAAGGAGGGAAGGCTCCCAACCACATTTTATGAGACCACTATTACTCTGATCCCAAAACCAGACAAAGACATTACCAAAAAAGAAAACTACAGACTGATATCCCTAATGAACACAAAAGCAAAAATCCTCAACAAAATACTAGCAAACTGAATTCAGCATCTCATTAAAAAGATCATACACCACGATCAAGTGGGACTCATTCCTGATATGCAAGGCTGGTTCAATACCCCCAAACCAATTAATGTAATACATCAAATTAACAAAATGAAAAGTAAATATGATATGATCATATCAATAGATGCAGAAAAAGCATTTGACAAAATCCAGCAAGCATTTATGATAAAAACTCCTAGCAAAGTGGGAATAGAGGGATCATATCTCAACATAATAAAGGCAATATATGATAATCCCACACATAACATTGTACTCAATGGGGAAATGCTAAAACCTTTCCCCTAAAGATCAGGAACAAGATAAGGCTGCCTATTTTGAATACCACTTTTATTCAACATAGTTCTGGAAATTCTACTCACAGCCATCAGACAAGAAAATGAAATAAAAGGCATTCAAATTGGAAAGGAGGAGGTAAAACTGTCATTATATGCAGATGACATGATTCTATATATAGAGAATCCCAAAGATTCCAACAAAAAACTATTAGAACTGATAAATGAATTTAGTAAAGTAGCAGGATACAAAATTAACATTCGGAAATCAGTTGCATTTGTATATACCAATAATAAACTATCAAAGAAGAAATCAAGAAATCAACCCCATTTATAATTGCTTCAAAAACAATAAAATACCTAGGAATAAATTTAACCAAAGTAAAAGACCTGTACTCAGAAAATTATAAGACATTGAAGAGAGAAATCAAAGAAGGTACAAATAAATGCCATGTTCATGAATAGGAAGAATTGATACAGTTAAAATGTCAATACTATCTAAGGCAATACATTGATTCAACGCAATTCCTATCAAACTACCAAGGATATTTTTCTCAGAAATACAACATACAATCCTAAAATTTATATGGAACCATAAAAGACCCTGAATAGTCAACGCAATCATTAGAAATAAGAACAAAGTGGGACTTATCACACTACCCAACATCAAATCATACTACAAGGCTATAGTAATCAAAACAGTATGGTACTGGCATAAAAACAGATACAAAATCAATGGAACAGAATAGAGAGTCCAAAAATAAATCCATCCATATATGGTCATTTAATCTATTGACAATGAAAACAAGAATTTACATTGGAATAAAGATAGTCTATTTAATAAATGGTGCTGGGAAAATTGGACTGACACATGCAAAAAAATGAAAACGGACCACCTACTTACGCCATATATCAGAACAAATTCAAAATGGATTAAAGACTTAAATGTAAGACCTGAAACCATAAAATTCCTAGAAGAAAACAGGGAGTAAATTTGCAGACATTCCCTGAGTAATATTTTTACTGATATCACCCTTCGGGCAAAGGAAATAGAAAAAATAAACATATGGGATTACATCAACCTTAAAAGTTTTTTCACAGAAAAGGAAATCATCAATGAAACAAAAAGGCAGCCTACTGAATGGGAGAAGATATTTGCCAATGATATATCTGATAAGGGGTTAATATCCAAAATTTATAAAACACTCATTCAACTCAACACCAAAAAAAAAAACACAACCCAATTAAAATATTGGCAGTGGGGCCGGCCGAGTAGCGCATTTGTTAAGAGCTGGTTTTGGGATGCCAGCGGCCCCAGTTCGGATCCCACATGAGGGCCAGTGACACTGCCCTCTACAGCTAACAACAGCTCCACCTGGAGCTGGGCTGTGCGAGCCCCGGTGATGGTGTGGGCTGCAGCCCCTGCTGCAGTGGGCTGCCATAGGCTACAGTGAGTGGCCCGCAGCCAGCGTGAGTGGCTGGCAGCCAAGAGTGAGCTGCCAATAGCCGCGGTGAGCGACATCCAGAGGCCAGCGACCGATCTGCCTCATCCGGGAAGAGCGCAATGACGATACCAACAGTGAAGCAACATCCTCTGCAACTAAACTGAAGAACAAGAAGACGGCAACTTGTCTGTTCCCCTTCCCCAATTCCCCAACGCTGCTCCCCTCCACCAATTCCCCAATAAAATCTTTAAAAAAAAAAAAAGCTTTTCACAGAAAAGGAAATCATCAATGAAACAAAAAGGCAGCCTACTGAATGGGAGAAGATATTTGCCAATGATATATCTGATAAGGGGTTAATATCCAAAATTTATAAAACACTCATTCAACTCAACACCAAAAACAAAAAACAACCCAATTAAAAAATTGGCAGTGGGGTCGGCCGAGTAGCGCATTTGTTAAGAGCTGGTTTTGGGATGCCAGCGGCCCCAGTTCGGATCCCACATGAGGGCCAGTGACACTGCCCTCTACAGCTAACAACAGCTCCACCTGGAGCTGGGCTGTGCAAGCTCCGGCGACGGTGTAGGCTGCAGCCCCTGCTGCAGTGGGCTAACATAGGCTGCAGTGAGTGGCCGGCAGCCAGCATGAGTGGCTGGCAGCCAGCGTGAGCTGCCAATAGCTGCGGTGAGCGACATCCAGAGGCCGGCGACCGATCTGCCTCATCCAGGAAAAGCACAATGACAATACCAACATGGGCCAGTGAAGCAACGCCTTCCGCAACTAGACTGAAGAACAAGAAGACAGCAACTTGTCTGTTCCCCCTCCCCGATTCCCCAACGCTGTTCTCCTCCCCCAACTCCCCAATTAAAAAAAAAAAAAATAGGCAGTGGATATGAAGAGACATTTCTCTAAAGAAGTCACACAGATGGCCACCAGGCATATGAAAACATGCTCAACCTCACTAATCATTAGAAAAATGCAAATGAAAACCACAATGAGATACCACCTCACTCCAGTCAGAATGGTTATCATCAATAAATCAACAAACAACAAGTGATGGCAAGGTTGTGAAGAAAAAGAAACCCTGGTGCACTGTTGGTGGGACTGCAGATTGGTGCAGCCACCCCAGGAATCAGTATGGAGGTATCTCAAAAAAACTGAAAATGGAACTACTTTATGACCCAGCAATTCCACTCTTAGGTATCTATCCAGAGAAATGTAAGACTTATTTCAAAAAAATATACGCAACCCTATGTTTATTGCAGTGCTATTTACAATAGCCAAGAATTGGAAACAACTGAAATGCCCATCAGTAGATGACTGGATTAAAAAACTGTAAGGGCCGGCCGAGTGGCTCAGTTGGTTAAGAGCTCGCTCAAGAGTGTGAGCTGAGCTCTGAGCAACAGAAGTTCAATGCCCAGCCTGAGCTGAGCTGTTCCTGAGCTGCCAACAGGTGGCAGGATGGTTCAGCTAAAAAAACAAAAACAAAAAACTGTGGCACATTTTTATAATGGAGTATTACTCAGCTATAAAGAATGAAATCTTACCATTTGCAACAATTTGGATGGACCTAGAGAACATTATGCTAAGTGAAATAAGTTAGTCAAAGAAAGACAAATACCATATGATCTCACTTACATGTGGAATCTAAAAAACTAAATAAATGAGCAAAGTAAACAGAAATAGTCCCAGGGATATAGAGGAAAAACTGATGATTGCTAGATGGGAGGGGGATGGGGATGAGGGAGAAGGGATTAGATAGCATAAATTGGTAAGTACAATATTGCCACAGGAATATGAAAGATATTTTGGGGAATATAATCAATCAATAATGTTATAAATATTTTGTAGGGTGTCAGATGGACACATGTCTTGTTAGGGAAATTACTTCATGACCAGTGTAGAGGCCTGACTACTATACTGTACACCTGAAGCTGACATTCAGTAATATTGTATGTCAACTGTAATTTAATATATATATTAAAAAATAGGCATATATATATATATAATCATGGGATATGGAGTATAGTGTGGGAAATGGAGTCAGTGGAATTGTAATAGATATGTACGGTATTGGGGGGAGCAGTGGATTGGAGGAGGGAGGTTGTCACTTTGTGAGGAGTGAAAAGTATAATGATTGCATTGTTTTGTATACCTGAAATAAAAAAAATAAATAAATGGTGGAACACGCATACACAACACAAAACACACACATACAGAGCGTGCTCCCAAAAAGGAAATACATTTTAAGAAAAAAAAAAATTATTAAAATTGTAATACTCAATATACACCAATAACAAAAGATGAATACAAGTTACGTTTGACTTCTGCAATTACAAGAGGTTCTGAAAGTGGTTACCATCAGCATCCAGACACTTCTGATTACGGCAAACTACTGCTTGAGCAATGTTTACCTTCTCTTAAAATGAGTATACATTTCACATTTCTTTTGGCATGCCTGGTATTTTATATATATATATATATATATATATATATATATATATATAGACAGACAATATATATATATATCTATATCTAGAGAGAGAGAGAGAGAGAGAGAGAGAGAGAGATACGTATATACATATATATATATATATATATATATAGAGAGAGAGAGAGAGAGAGAGAGAGAGAGAGAGAGAGAGAGAGAGAGAGCGCACCCTCTGCTAATTAATTCTTGGGTGGGCAAGCAAGAGTCATGTAGTGATTTTTTTTTTTTTTTTTTTTACACTGATAATGGAAAGCTGCACTAGGTGAAATGGTATTTGCTGGGCTGGCCAAGTGGCGCATTGGTTAAGAGTTGGCTTGGGACGTCAGCTCTAACCAGCAGGGACCTGGTTCGGATCCCACATGAGGGTCAGTGACGCTGTGCCCTCTAAAGCTAAGATGGTGAACAACAGCTCGACCTGCTGTGAGTGCCAGTGATGGTGACCACAGGATGTCAGTGGGGCTACAGTGGGGCTGGCTGGCAGCTCGTGTGCACTTTCGTTAGCCACAGTCCAATGGCAGGTGAGAGACTGCCTTACCCGCGAAGAGCACAATGATGATATCAAAATGGACCAGTGAAGCAATGTCCTCAACTAGACTGAAGAACAAAATGACAGCAACTTGTCTGTTCCCCTTCCCTGATTCCCCAATAAATTCTTTAAATAATATAAAACTGTATTTGCTAATGTCAAACAGCATATACAGATGTAATACCCTACAACTGGACCGAAATTTTATAAAATGAACTTCCCTTTCCAGCTGAGTACTTTATATGTGCTCAGGAAACACAGAATATAAATTTACAAGGGAGATAATCTATTTAAATGGCCAGCCCTATCCTCAAATGATCTTTATACATTCTAGAATATTATCCCCTCATTAAATGAACTGGATTTTTGCATCAGACTCAGGATCAAATGCTGGTGCTTCTAACTAATGTAAGCAAAACCTGAACCTCAATTCCCCTAGAGGATATTACTGCCTCCACTGGACTGTTGTGAGGTTATTGATAGGATATGTAGTAATCAATCAATTGATATTTCTCTTCCTATACCTGTTCCTTTTACAAGGCCATACTTGAGTAAAAATAAGTTCTTAGTAAAAGGCTTGGCAGAATGAAGTACACAAAATAGTAGAGGTGTTGATTAATGAGAATAAATCAGTTTGTGAATAACAAAGCTAACAAAAAATAGGTCAAGAAACCAGGATGAATTAATACCATCCAACATGAAGGGGGTAAAATAGGGTTGCTCTTAAAAATGGATAACTCATTAATACAAATAGTCCCATAATCTAACTATCCTTTTGGCAGGAGACAACTAGTGTTAATTTCCACAAGGGATCTAAAATAATTTCTTCCTCAAAACAACAACAAAAAAAATCACAGGAGCTCCAATCCCTATCATTACACCCTCACCACCCTAATCACCTCACCACTGATGAAGTAACAAGCTTACAAAATGCCTCCACAGTTCACCTACTAAATGAGATCCTATCTTAAGCTGGGACTACATAATTCAAAAAGCAGGTAACTACTGGAATAACTCAGAGAGGCCCAAAACTAACACCATAAGTGGTTTTAGAAGCAACACAAGGAGAAAAGAGGGAAGTAAGTGCTAAAATAAGAACCAGAACTGCATTCAAGAAATTCCTGAAACCCTTTCTTTTATCAAAGCTGTCGTACTTTTTTGTGTACATAGTACCTGATGGTTTACAAAGCTTTCGTTTGGGAATACCTGAGATAAAAGTGAGGCTTAAAGAAGGTAAGTGACTTTCCCAGGAAAGCAAAGCTGCATATTCTCAATTACCTATTCCTTTCCAAGGGTTGGCAAGAGCCTCTCTCCTTCCCCTGCTGGTTTACCTGGTGGAACAGGTAATCCCTCAGGAGCAAACGACTCTCCATCTACTTGGCAAAGCCACCAAGGATGTGTAATGACCATCTTTATGTTTCCAAATTCAATGCCAATTCCATATTAGAAAGGACAAGGACAACGTTTAGTGGTCTGAAAGAACAGGATAACTTCTCAGTTCAGACACTACAGAAATACTTTGCATAGATAAGGACAAGTTGATAATCAAATTTGATGTTAACTGCTTTTGACCTGAGGAATTTGCTTTGGTGGCCTAGTTAGGAAAATAATGATTCCTCTTAGGAGTCATAAAACAATTGATCACAGAGCAAAGTAAAACAAAAACCACTGCTAGGAAAGCTTAATGACATTTCTTACCTGCTAAATGGGAAAAAAATGCAAATAAAACATTAATAAAAACATTTAAAATTAAAATCCACTTTTTGATTGGCAAGGAAACTATAAATCTAAGACTCTTTCAATGTAAACCAAAAGAAATTAGGTCATATATAATTAAGCTATTTTTTAAGAAATACAAAATTCCCTAGTTTTTCAATGAACGCATTATTTAATGGCAATGAGCCTTCCTAAAATTTCAGGTGTGTGTGCCTGAAATGGAGCCCAACTTAGTTTTATTCATAATTCATCTATTTACTGTGGTCACATATTTCTGATTTTCATCTCCACAGCATTTGAAAAAGAACCACCAACAAATAGTTATAGAATTAGGATTAAAAGGAATGACAGAAGAATAATTGGCATAGTATCCTACCTTAAGATCAGACAATGGAACTCTTTATTTTAAAAAGTACTATACATTGGTGTGTAGATAATACAGATAGCACAAAGTAAAAAGCCAAGGTTAACATATTGAAACTCTTTAGTAATACCAAATCTTATATATGTGAAACTCTTTAGAAACCAAGGAAAACAAAAATGCATAAACTTTTAACAAGTTTTCCTTGAACTGTCAACTCATTGAGAAAACCAAAATACTTAAATATAAGAACCTTTTGTTTATAGCTATGGAAATTTTTACTAGTATCTGACCTATAATCACTAGGGAAAGATTTTCTTTGCTAAATGAGGAAACTGAATAGTCAGGGATAAACAATTCTTAATATACTGCCTTTCCTACTAAAGGTAACTTATTAGTTTCCTTCCACTATCCACTGATTTGTTGTTGTTTTTTTGTTTTTTTTTTGGCTGAGCCATCCTGCCACCTGTTGGTGTGCAGAGCTCAGCTCGCCCTCTTGAGCGAGCTCTTAACCAACTGAGCCACTGGGCCGGCCCTACCAATTTGTTTTTTAAAATTTTTGGTTCTTTATTTTGTACCAAGGCATCAAAGGTTTAGCATTTGTTATGGACTGAACTGTAACCCTTCCAAAAATTTGTATGTTGAAGCTCTAACTCCCAATGTGACTGCATCCGGAGATCCAGTTTTTAGGAGGCAGTTAAGATTAAATAAGGCCTATAAGGAAGGTGCCTTAACTTAGGCCTGTGACCTTATAAAGGAAAAGCAAGACATCCCCCAACTTCTTTCTCCTACCTTCACCTCCCATGTGAAACAAGGTGAGGAGGTAGCTATCTACAAGCCGGAAGAGCCCTCACCAAAAACTGACCATGCCAGCATCCTGATTTTGGAGTTCCAAGATTCCAGAGCTGTGAGAAAATAAATGTCTGTTGTTATCTAGTTTATGGTATTTATTATGGCAGCCAGAACTAATACAGCATTCAAACCACAAAGAGTAACAGAGTAAGAATTTTTTTTTTTTTTTTTTTGCTCTCCCAACCTTCTAATGAAATTCTTACAAGATTTCTCTCAAAATATGCTTACTCCACCCTGGAGCTAAACCAGTAACTAGTAGGTAAGCCAACTGAAACAAAATTCCAGTAAACTGCTTACATCCAGTAAATAAAATGGGTTTGACCTGCTAACCAACAGTTAGAAAAAATATGCAAACAGCCTTTTTCAATCAAGAAATTTTGAAATAAAACAAAAATCAAGCTTTAACTCCTGAAAAAATTGAGGAAGTGTGAGAATAAACATCTACAGCCCACAAGATTCTGAAAGCAACCTGAATCTGACTTGATGACAATTCTCATAGTGGCTTTGGGAGTGTCACCTAACCTTTGTATTACTCCATATTCCATCTGATATGTTAGCTTATTAATCAGCACTTTGAAGATTTACTGGATGAATGATGGGTCATTCAAAACTACAAGATTTGTGATTAAATTTACTTTTAAATACATAACGCATTAGATATACTACCTTGGTATTGAAAAAAAATTGTGGTAAAATACCAACCTCATTTTATCATCTCAAAAGATGGTTTATTATAATCACCATGCTCTTACATATATTTGACAATCGCAGGGAAGGTTAAAAGGAGTGCCAATGAACAGCTGTTTATACAGAGTATATATCCACTCCTTTTAAAAAGTCTTATTCATTGAAAAGCCAAAATAAACCCGAAAATGGAGATAATCATGAACAAGTGGCATTGGAATCAGCATCAAAGAAAGAAGTCTTCATATCCTTCAATTCATCAACAACCAAAAAACCCCAAAGCACTCCCATAATCTGCAACTGAGTTCTATTCTAGATGTGTTCAGCGCACCAAAATCCATCTAAATCACTATTCAGCAAATTATGACTACTTTGAAAGATGCCTATAATTGTACTGAGTTCTTTGTAACACAGTTGACAAATTTTGGACAGGCCAATTTAATCCATACACTGACCAAGTTAAAGATGTTTTAATGTTTCTTGAATTGCCATTTTTTCTGGAGCTATCTTTTGAAATGATTCTCGGGTTATCACTTAAAGGATACACTCTGTCATTGCTGCAACATCCAGTTTATCAATATCAGGTGAGCCAGGGCAACACTTTTTGAATTCTTTTCGCAGATCAAAAAAGGAATAGAAGCATTCAGGCAATAATACATTCTGAGGAAGGACAAGATAGACACTGTTAATTGGATGAATTTAATTTACAATGTTTCCCTAATAATTAGGAACCTAAGAATTGAATGTAAGTATATTTTACCACAATTTTAAAAATGTTTTCAAACAGCCGAATGTAAGAGTGATTTTATTTTCTGTTAAAATATTACATTCTAGAACCAGCCAAGTGGCTCAGTTGGTTAAGAGCTCGCTCAAGAGTGCGAGCTGAGCTCGAGCAACAGCAGTTCAATGCCCAGCCTGAGCTGAGCTGCCAACAGGTGGCAGGATGGCTCAGGTAAAAATAATAATAATAATAATTACATTCTATACATAAGGTTCATGGGAAAACATTCATCTTCTTTTAAGGCAATGGATTATAATGTTTATTTTCCATTATGCATTCCATTTAAAACACTTCTGAAACTTTAATACATTTGGGCTATTTTATTTTATATTTTGTTTGATAAAACTACACTCTTTTTCTAGCCGTAATCATTTTAGACCATCTGCATTTTCAGGCAAAATTTTAGCCTTCAGTTCTCACATAGATGCATATGTTTACAACATATATCTAGACATAGGCATCAGTTATAAAACAGTAGTCTTAAATATTAGGTTTTTTTTTGAGGGCAGTGTCACTGGCCCTCATATGCGGGACTGGAACCGGGGCCGCTGGCTTCCCAAGCCAGCACTTAACCACCGTGCCACTCGGCTGGCCCCTAAATATTAGGTTCTAATAATGCATACTTGCTGTACTAAATCAGATTAAGATAGTGAATTCCTGGTTACCTGAAAAGGATTATTTTTGTGCCAAATTATATTACCACATTAGTTTGCCTGACCATTATTCTAGCTATACCTGAGAACTCAAATTAGACTTAAGAAAAAAAAAGAAGATATCACAAATATCAAAGGCAAAGGAGAAATGGTTACCTGCTGTTCTTAGCTACTAACACAACTCTAATAGTTATTAAAGGTCAACTGTCTTGGCAAATATTACACTATTGTTTCTTTTCTTTTTTCCCCTGGGGGAACCCGCATTGAATAACTCTCAAATGTTATTTTCTTAACTGAATTCAGATTTTTCTTAAAATTTCAAAATGATTTATGTTCACTTATTGGGAATTTCTACCCATTTGTACATTAGAAAGTTAAGGAAATAAAGACTTTTAAAATGCTCATTTAAAAACTATTTATGATGACAATAATTTGCATGTTTAACAATAAAAGATTGGTTTAAATAGCTGTATTCAATTAAAATACTGAGTATTTTATTTAGTGCCTACAAAAGATATTGATGGTATGTTATGTTACATTGTAAAGTAGCTAAAAGGTCTGTGTAGCGTGAATGGTCCTTGTAAAAATAAGTCTTTCGTACAAAAACCTGAAAGAATATATCCAAATATGATACTAGGAAAAAAAAAACACTTTAATATATTGTTTTCTGAGTGCCAGGGTTATTTTATGTTTTACCATTTTCTCCACTTTTCCTTAACTAATAGAATGCTTTTTATTATGATACTAAATTAATTGTTTTAACTTTCTTTATCAAAATCCTAATAGAAATGAATCAGGAAAATGTCTCAGTTTTTCTCTGGAGGTTTTCCCATAGCCAAACCATCTCATCTAACATAACAAAAACAGCTGTTTTCCACAAGCCCAATAGGGGAAGGATGAAATTTTATCCCTCCTCATGAGTCTGAGGGGAAAAAATGGATCAATTGGTCCAGCATTTAATTAACAAATATTCCCCCTTTTTAATTAAATAATTACTAAGGCTGCTATAAAGGGAGGATTTTTCTCAACGCTCAAGATATAGAAACTTGAGTTACTCCTTCAAACTTTTAAAATTATCATTATGCATTTAACTTATTCCCTTTTTCCTATGGGAGTAAAAAGAAAAAAAGATCTGCACTGACTACTCACTTGTGAGAACTGTCAGTCTAAACCTTTCATTGCAAGGCTTGCCTCATAGTTTACCTAAATATGTATTTTTCAAGTCCAGTACCTGCCTATTACAATAAAAAGTTACAGTTCAAACTAATTAAGTTGATCAGATGAATTATATTAGCAATGATTGGCTACACTGGGTTGGCTGTCAAAGCTCTCCATTTTCCCACAGCCCCTCATTCTTCCAGGGAGAGAAATCACATTATATCTATAGTAAGGCTGTATTTTTCTCACTCCATACTCTTTTCCAGATCAGAAAGATAAAAGATGGGGCTTACCCTATTGTTTTGATACAAGATTCAATCAATTTTGAACATTTACTTTAAGTCAGACAAAGTGCAATATATTATAATCAACCTTTTACTAGTTATATGGTTAAGTCTTATTTTGGCAGTACAAAGCTTTTAAATAAAATAATTAGAATAACAATTAAAAAGGTTTAATTGAACTTTTTCTTTGCTCCTTTCTTTTTGGATAAAGCATTTTCCACACAGGTGGGAATATTATGGTATATTAAAATACAGTTCTCTCCTACTACTTGTAGTTATTTTAAGTGTTAAAAATTCATCTAATATGCTGTGGAAAACAGAGAATGTCAAGCATTTGAAAAACCTGGCATAAATCAAAAGGTATCTATAAAATCACTGCAATCTCAAACATCTCTATGAAAGTGTCATGAATTTTGTATTGTGGTAAAATATACATAACACAATATTTAACATTTTAATAATTCAAGTGTACAGTTCAGAGGCATTAAGTACTTTCACTATCTTGTACAAGCATCACCACCATCCCTTGGTCATCTTCTCAAACTGAAATTCTGTACCCATGAAACAATAACTTCCCATATGCATTTATTTAAAATCAAGAAACTTGGAAAAATCTTTAAAATAAGCCTCCAGTTACCCCAAAGGTTCAATTACCTTTTGAGAAGCCCACTCTTACCTTCTTGGAAGCCTCAGGATGCAGGATTTGCCTGATATGAAGCTGCCCATCAGTACAGAGACAGAAAGAGGTTCCTACCCCAATGTTTAGTTCATTGCTCACTGACTGGTTAAACTGAAAAGAACAAGACACAAGGATGTAATTGATGCAGGATTTACAAACTCCAGTTGTGGCCCCAGTTGGTGCTGATAACCGGGAGAAAAAAATGCCCTACTGCCGTGAAGGGGGACAATGACGCTGAGGCAACATTAGAAAAATTTGGTTCCCACTTCCTTTAGACAGAGCTTTCCAATCAACCCGCAGTTATGCACAGAATTCAGTAAATGTATTCTTTCCTTCTGTCAGTATCCCATTCTATTTTTTTGCAAAAAATCCATTCAAGACTTTTAAATCAGAGGTCTTATTTCATAAGATTACCTCCGGATTACATCATTCCCTGCTGTTACTTTTTTTATGGTTGATTGTTCTAGGCTTAAAATGCCAGTTGGGCAATGTGGGAAATGGGTATGGAAAGTCTGGTAATAAGTTTCCTGAAACACACCTCAGAAAGTATCTCTTTCCTCTGTAATTCGCACCTCATGAGCTAGGGCAGGCAGGGGCCGTGAGGGCGCCGGACACTCACTGGTGCACAGGTGTTTGGCGCCCCGCCCTAACTCGATCCAGTACCCGTCAGCACCCCGAAGCAGCCGGTTTTTAGGTCATCCCAGTTTCCACAAGGGGATTCCACCACTTGGACGGTGACCCAACAAGCAGCCCTGCATGTCCCGGTCTGCAAACCCTCCCCAAACCCTCCCCGGCGTTAGGACCAAGGCCACTAAAGAAGTAATAATGGAACCGGAACCGAGCATTTGAGAGTTCAGAATCCTGAAACCAAACAGGGGCTGCTTCTAAAACTCGGCGGGAGGCCGGCCCCTCTACATTACAGTGCTCCCAGCTCCAGGGCTGTCTCGCGGACTCAAACCCCCAAAGAGAACAGGCGCGCCTGGGTTTCTGGGCCAGGGGATGTGGGCGGTAGGATTCAAACTCGGCTCATCAGGCGGTTGGTAAAACCCAGCTGATTCTAACCCAGGGAATGACTCAGGAAGCAACTCGAAAACTAGCGAATTTTGGGCCAAGACCTTGGAGTTTGGGAGACAAAGAGCGACAGCGACCTCCTCCCGAAAGATCCGACCCCGGCCTGCAGGCCGGGTTTCCACCCACGCGGCCGGGCGTCTCGCCACCCCGCCCCAGGAACAGCCGGGCGAGGGCGTGGGGCCTGGTAGGCCTGGGCCCGCTGGGGGGCAGGGGGAGCGGCGAAGGTGACGCCTGGGCCGCTCCGCTGGGGGTGGGCGGCGCGACCCAGGGCTGTCACCTGTCTGAGAGCTTGGTCCAGCTGCGGCGCGGAAGACAGGCTTTCGGTGTCGATCTTAGTTTCCTCTTTACAATCCTCCGTCAGCTCCAAATGATCCGGTCTAACTAGTACTTCGTGCAACTGTCCCACCTCCGGGGGAAAGAAGCAGGAGTCAGTTTCCCCCTTCCTCAATTTGAGTGCTTTTGTTTGTTTGTTTTTTGTCCTCCCACCCTACTCTTTTGCTCCCCCGCTGGGGCCGTACGCGCCTCGGGAGGGGTCTGGCAGCGGCATCAAAGCTCACAGGTTGCCAGAGGCTCCGGAAGCCGAAAGGTCGGCGGGCCCAGCCCCTGACCCCACCCCCACCAGGATCAGGTCGGAAAGGCCCAGGAAGCTGGCATAGAGGGCCCAGGGGATTCCTCCCGGGTTCCGCAGGGCGCCTCCGACGGGCAGAGAACCTGACTTGGAGGCGACCTGTCTCTCCACCTGAGCCAGATTTTGGAGGGCTGAAATGGCTCCAAGGCGGTAGGCTAGCAAGTTTGGTTTTACTCTGGATTCCGTAGGCCCCAGGTCCCGCCTCACAAGTGGGCAAACAAGAGCACTTGTTGACTGACCCTCCCCCCAAAATTTCTACAACAAATTTCTTACCCCACCCCTATCATTTGGACAGAAACGTGGAGAAATACCTTCTTGTTGGACAGATCCACGACTTTCCATAACAGCAGGATCAGCTCCTTCTCATCCGAGCCCAGCTTGGCCCCAGTGGCCCCAGCAGTGATTCCAAAAAGCACCACCAAGTAATCCGGAGACGCCGTCATGATGATAGGTGGGGAGGGGGAAAAGGGGGGTCGGGAGGCGGTGAGGAAGTGTGTAAGTGAGAACGAGAAAACCTGTGCTAAAACCTCTCCTAAGAGAAAAAGAAAGAGCGTCCACCCGCCCCCCTCCTCCTCCTCCTCCACCTCCTCGCCGCCGCTGGTGCAAAAGGCGGTAACCAGCCACCCTAGCCCACACCTGGCCGGTGCTCCACACCCAGGGCAGGAAGAGGGGTGGGAAGGAGGGCGCAGGAGACCTGCCCTTTTTGTATCCAATTGCCTGTGGGTCTATGCAAAAAGCCTGGAGCAGGGCTGCACCCCCGGGAGGCGCGCGCAATGGCTGAAAGCTTTTCTGTTTGGGGATGTGGCTCTACCTGCCCGCCCCTTCCCCCCCTCCCCCACGTGGTGCAGGTGAGAGACACCTGGCGGCGCCGGCCCATTGGCTCCTTCAAACCACTACGTGGCAGCGGTGGGGGAGGAGGCCGCCTGGGGAAAGGGGAGGAGGGGGCGGGAGACAATGGCTGGATGAATGGAGAGGGGCGGGCAAGAGGGAGTAGGGGTAGACGCTCAGGGAGGGGAACAGGCCGTTGCCACCCGGAGGGTAGTCGAGGCCAGATAGGAAAAAGGTTAGGGGTAAAAGGTGCGGGGTCCAGGGAGGAGTCGGGGTCACGCCTTTTGGGCGGTAATCAAGAGGTGTGGGGGACTTGGAGAAATGCCGGTTGTGGGGAACGAATTCGGAGGTTCTAAAGGGTCAAGCGAAAAGGCCTGGCGCGGGGAGGCGAAAGGAGACCAGAGGTGAGGCCCGGGGTGCGGAACTGCCCAGGGCGCGGCGCCGGGAGAGGGCACACCGCGGAGGGCGGGACCGCCAACGGCAGCCGGGAGGTGGCGGGCGCAATTGCCAAGCACCGGAAAAGCCGCTCCCGAGCCCAACACACCTGTAAATGCAAACAGCCGGCTCTGCGGGCTGTCCCCCTCGGGCCGGGTCTGGGCGCACGCTCCTCCAAACCCAGAGGCGCTGCCCACCTTCAGGAGTGAAATCCTCGCGAGCTGCAGAGCCAGGCTCCCGGGACTGGACGTACAGCCACAAGTTACGCTCAAAGCAGTTGTCTCGCGCAAAGCAAGAGGTATCCCGGGAGGAAATTCAGACGCTTGGACCCCTCTGCCTTTTCTCTCAACTACTTCATTGCTGTCTCCTACTTGGTCCTGGCTGCCTGTTCGAGACTGGAACCTCCACCTCCAGGGCTAGGGGTCCACTACCTTTGATTTGCCCTGGGCCCTAAATATGATGCAGCTTCCCGGCGCACCGAATGTTTTTGTAAATCAGGCCAGAGCCAGCTTTTCCCTAGTTCCCCCTCTGACCCTACACCCTCTACTCATACCTTTGCCTCTGTAATAGTGTCGATGTGGCCAACTTCCGAAGCAGTCTCCCTACTCTAGCTCGGATTAGGTCTGCCCAGAGGCTGTGCGCCCAGCACTACCCCTCAACCAAGTCGGACAGCACTGTAATGGGTCCTTTTGACATTTTAGAGAGAAAAGCGCTAGTGGTGAAGTTCCCTCGAGTTTTATAGTTCAAACTGATCACGCCTTAGGAACACAATTTCGTTTGAGGTATTAATTCGGCTCCAGATGTCCAGCCCTTTATATTCATGATGTGAAATCACGCAGCCGTACACCTATCGCTACAGTAACCCACTCTGGGTATAAACCCGAAACCTTTCGGGACGCATGTCGGGGGAAACTGGCGATTAAGCTTTCCCGACGCGGAGGAAGCCCGGCCGGTGTGGAGGGGGCCTGAGGTTCGGGGTGGGGGGCAGTGTTTGGGGAGCCTGAGGTTCGCTCTGCCGCGTTTCCTAGCTGCTGAGAGTGTGGGCGGCAAAGCCGCCTCCCTATGCGCAGGTAACAGCTAGCGTCCCGGGAACGCGGGCGCCAGGCTTTGCTTGGGGCAGGCAGCGCTGCAATGGCCAGCGAGGGTGCTCGGTATCACCCTCGTTTGCAGTTCGGATTCCAGCGGTGCGTGCTTCTCCCGCCCGGACTGCAGGATGCGGGGTTGGAAAGGGCCCCCGCGCTGCTCCGCTGTCTCGCAGCGGCGGTCTCATCCTGCCTCGTTCCGGTATGTCCAAGTCACCCTCCGGGGCCTGCGGGCGCCGCGGGGGCAGGGACTGGGCGCCGAGCGAGGCAGGGAGGGACCTGGAAAAACCACCCAGATTGCATTGCTGTGGGCGAGGCCGGAGGAGCCGGTTTCCCTGAGACACCTCCCCGCGGGGCTTTCTTGGTCGCTGTTCCCAGGTGCTCTGCCCAGCCTGGGCCGGAAGGTGCCGCCTCGCAGGGTTGCAGGTCCTGGTGCGTGGCGCTGGTGGGGTGCACCCGAACGCGTGGGGCGCCGCCCCGAGGTCCAACGCCGAGCCACGATTGTGTCTGAGAAAGTAGTTAGAAAGCTTAGGAAGTCCTGTTCTGCCCCTCCTTTCAGGCCTTTGGTGTTCGGATTAATCATTTGTATGGCGCGTTTAGAGAAACTGAGAATATGATTTTCACCGCGCTTGCTAGGGATTCCGCCGCGTTATTCATATTAGAATCGAATCTCAGGGCTGGCCCTTTTCACAAACTTGCCCTCTTCCTGTTTAAGGAAGTCAGGTCCCTGGTTTCTGATTCTATTTTCATTTAAATTTTAATTTGCCCAACTAGGTTATAAGGACAAGAATTTTGTTCTTTTCCCGAAGTATTCCCAACACTTGGAACAGAGCCTGACATATACTAGGTACTCAACAAATATTTGTTGAGTGATTATAATGAGTAACACCCACCTATTTTTGCAGCTCGTTGTCTCCTGAGCTAGGGCATAGTTCATCACCTCGAAGGTGAGATTCTGAAAACGGGAGTCTACAGGTAATTTAAGTTCAAATGTTTAAAAAGAGTAGGTGCTAATTCTTTGATAGACAAACTTTTTGTTAAAGCAGTTCAACTCCTGTAAAATGCAGAGATGCCAAGAAAAAAAACTATGCTGTACAAGCAGATTAGTTCTGAATACAAAAATGTTTTATTGTCCATCGCATCATCTATAAGTAATTCTAATATAGTAAGAATAATCAGTATGAGGTGGCTGGGAGGAACCTTGAGAAGGGAGGCTCATTCTACCCATGGTCTTCACTGGAGACCACCCATAAAACTCCCAAAACAAATGAAAAAAAAATAATTTTTTTTTAAGCAACAGAGACCCAAATTGAAGAATAGGCTGCAAAATAACTGGCCTGTATTCTTAAAACCGTGAAGGTCATGAAAGACAAAGACTGAAGTACCATTCCAGATTAAAGGAATTTATGAGACATGACAACTAAACATGGCAACATGGATCCTGGATCAGAAAAACTTTTTAATGAAATGTTTTTTGTTTTGTTTTGTTTTTTAAGAGGGCAGTGTCACTGGCCCTCATATGTGGGATCCGAACCAGGGCCACTGGCGTCCCAAGCTAGCTCTTAACCACCACGCCACTCCGCCAGCCCCAGAAAAACTTTTTTTAAAGGACATTGGGACAATAAGAAAACATTGAATAAGGTCTGAAGGTCTGTAGATTAAATAATTAAATAATACTATTGTGTCAGTATTCATTTCCTGATTTTTGTAATATGCCTGTGGTTCAGCAGGAGAATGTCCTTTGTTTTTAGGAAGTACCAATATTTAGGGATAAGGGGAATCACGTCTATAACACTTAAATGATTCTGGAAAAATATACACACATACATACAGGATAAAGCAAATGTGGTAAAATGTTATACTGGGGAATCTGAGTAAAGGAATTCTGTTTTTTGGGTTTGTTTTTTTTTTGAGAGCAGTGTCACTGGCCCTCATGTGTGGGACCCAAACTGGGACCTCTGGCGTCCCAAGCCAGTGCTTAACCACCCACACCACTCTGCTGGCCCTAAAGGAATTCTTTATACTATTCATTCCAACTTTTAAAAGTTTGGAAAAGTATCAGATGACTTTTTGCTGTCACTTTGCTGTCACCACCATTCTGTTGGTTAACAAGGCTCTGTCCCATGACTTGCTATGCTAACCTAATCCTTCAAACTGCAGAATGAATCTATTTTCTTTGTCTTTTTCTTAGTGAAAGAAGGAGAAAGAAAAGGTCACCATTTTCTGTATAACAATCCTTTCAGATACTTTAAGGTTATCCTTAAATAACTTTTCTACACTAAATTACTGCAAACACTTTAAAGCTTCCATGGTGACTCTTACTTTTCTACTATTTAATTATCTTCTTTAGTCTCTTTGGACCCTTTCCCTTTTATCAGTTTTAGAGAATAGCTCTTAAAATGGACAGAATTCAAATGCTGTGACCTGAACATTGACTCAGTGGGTAACTATATGTCATGCTTACTACTTTCAATGCAGTGCCCTTTTTATAACTACAGTAGCAGTACTACAACTTGCTGATTCCAGTTTTGTTTGAGATCTCTGGATCTTTCTTGGAGTTCTCAATTGCACATACCTCATTGTTCTTTTGTATCTGTAAGAAAAGAACCTTCAAAAGTGAATCAAAGCATGAAAATATTCTCAAATTAGATAGTGGTGATGGTTGCACAAATGTGAAATATTAAAAACCACTGAATTATACACTTTAAAAGTGTGCAGATTATGGTATATAAATTATATCTCTTTTTCAAAGGCAAATTACAGTAAAATTCTATGTAGTGTACCACAAGCTATTGATATTTCTTAGTTATTTGGATTAGATGCAGTTGTCAAAGAAATCACGTTTTATACTCCTTAGACAAACACAACCTCTTTGAAGTGAAGAGATAGGGAGAAACGATGGTTAAGATAACTAAATACATTATAGTTTTCTATGAATTACTCTGTGCATTACATATTTAAATAAATTACTGGTTTGAACCTTTATTACAGAAATTATTATAGATGTTCTGTGTGGACAAAGTATGGGTTTACTAATTGGCCCTGCCATTTGTTACCTCGTGGCCTTGGATGTGTTCCTTAGCCTCATAAGGACTCAGTTTCTCATCTGTAAAAATGGGGATAATAATAATGTACATTTCATAAGTTTTAAGAGGAGAGAAAAATATGTAAGGAAGTACCTTCCTTAAAGAAAACAAAGCTGAGAACCAGGAAGGTTACTACTCATGAGGAATCCCCACCAGGGGAGAGGCCTCTCCAGACAACAACCACAAAAGCTCTTAACCTGCTGACATTAGCTTAGTTAGACTAAAGACCCCATCATAGAAGGCAGGCTGAAACATTTAAACAAGACTTTAATTACCATGTGTCATAGAGAAGTACACCATGAATCTGGACAAGATATGCCTTCTCCTTGGGGACCACAGAACGGATCCATTTAAGGCATCTCCGGAAATGATACAACCCAGGGGAATCTCTCCGTCCTTACTCCTGACCTCATGCCCTTTGCTCAGGAGTACATCCCTGACTCTTCCAAAATCCAGTGTGAAAGGAAAGCACAGCAGCAAACTTTATCTTTTAAGTCAAGGTGGGTTGACAGCAGTGGGCATTTAAAGAAAGATTTTAAGGGCCGGCCGAGTGGCGCATTGGTTAAGCGCTGGTTTTGGGATGCCAGCGGCCCCGGTTCGGATCCCACATGAGGGCCAGTGACACTGCCCTCTACAGCTAACAACAGCTCCACCTGGAGCTGGGCTGTGCGAGCCCCAGTGATGGTGTGGGCTACTGCCATAGGCTACAGTGAGTGGCCCGCAGCCAGCGTGAGCGGCTGGCAGCCAGCATGAGCTGCCAATAGCCGCAGTGAGCGACATCCAGAGGCCAGCGACCCATCTGCCTCATCCGGGAAGAGCGCAATGACGATACCAACAGTGAAGCAACATCCTCCGCAACTAAAAAAAACTGAAGAACAGAAGGACAGCAACTTGTCTGTTCCCCTTTCCTGATTCCCCAACGCTGTTCCCCTCCGCCAATTCCCCAATAAAATCTTTAAAAAAAAAAAAAAAAAAAAAAAAAAGAAAGATTTTAAGAAGTTTTGTTTCTCTTATTTCCTAAATTCCTCTGCTTCCTTGTAGCATGCCTACTCATAAACCCATTTGGCTGAAAAGGGGCCATTTTTGTTATTCTGGTGAAATGCAACCCAAAAACCTGGAAATGGTCACCCTGCTTTGTATCTGAAGTATTTAAAGTGTTAAGTTGAGATAATATACTTGGTGGAAACTACCATTTGGAGACAGTGAAGATAATTTTTATGATGGGTCTATATTACTTTCATTTACGTATCAGTGCATTCTCACCTAGAGATTTCTAAGTGACTGTAAAAGTCTACACAAAGTGTCAGACCTGATGGATACATTCAGTCATTTATTTGACAAATACTTATTGTCACCTTGCTGTACACCAGACAAGAAAAGTATTAGGCGCTGGAAACACAATAGTGAATAAACACAAAACCATCCTTGCCCTTATTGAGTGGGGGACACAAATAATCACAAAAAACAAATGTATCACTACAAATAGTGATAAGTGTTCTAAAGGTACACAGCACTCTGGGGTTGCGCAATAAAGGGACATAAAAGCAACCAGAGAGACAGAGTTCAATGAGAAGAGGTATTTGAATTAAAATCCACAGTAGAGATGAAATAAATAAGGAAGTAGCAGCAGGTAAGAAAGAAGGAAAGAGCCTCTCTGCAGCAGGCTGTACACACGCCTATGGTGGGAGGGCCATAGCAACGAAAATAACAGGAAAGGGCCTGAAGATGAAGGTGTATGAGAAAGAAAAGGTGAGACCCCTGGAATCTTACTGGACTTCCCTACTTCAGTTGCTTACCAAGTTCCTTGAAGT
The DNA here is from genome assembly GCA_033961575.1 of Aselliscus stoliczkanus. NCBI lineage: Eukaryota > Metazoa > Chordata > Mammalia > Chiroptera > Hipposideridae > Aselliscus > Aselliscus stoliczkanus. The sequence continues at coordinate 37,396,330 of CM066731.1, forward strand.
TTTCCCCAATGACACCCTGCTTGGATCACTCCACACCCACCTCATGTGACCCCTCTGACCCAGAACTACAGAATCTTGCCAGTGGTTGCAAGTGTCCTCCACCATATGCACTAACCTTTCCCACGCATCCAAGTGGATTCTGGGAACACTGGATTTCACAGATCTTTAAAATTAAACCAAAAAAGGGGGAAGGGCTACCATCATAGGAAGGATTTCAATTTTTAATTTTGCTAAGAGCATTTTTCAAAACAAAACCAATTACCATTTACTGTCCCCTTCATTTCATAAGAGAAAGGCTATTTTATTTTAATTGGGGAATTGGGGGAGGGGAACAATGTTGGGGAATTTGGGAAGGGGACCAGCCAAGTTGTTGTTTTTCAACCTTAGTTGTGGAGGGCACCAGTCGCCATCTGGCTGCCCATTGGCAGCTTGTGTCCTCTAAGCTCAAGGTGCTGTGTTCAAACTTAGTTGCAGGTGGGCATAGCCAACATCCCATGTGGGAGTCGAACCAGCAGCCTTGTTAAGAGCACACGCTCTATCCACTGAGCCATCCGGGTGGCAGCTCAGCTCAAGGTACCAAGTTCAATCTTAGTTGCAGGTGGGCATAGCCACCATCCCATGTGGGAGTCAAACCGGCAGCCTTGTTGTTAAGAGCCCATAGTTGTGGGTGGGTGTAGCCCACCATCAAACAGGCAATCTTGTTGTTAGGGGCATGTGCTCTCACCATGTGAGCCATCCTGCCACCTGTTGGCAGTTCAGTGGCAGCTCAGCTTAGGCGCAGCATCGCTGGCCCACGTGGGAATCGAACCAACAGCCCTGTTGCAAGCTCGCACTCTTAAGCTAACTCTTAACCAACTGAGCCACTTGGCTGGCCCTGAGAAAGACTATTTTAACACCAAAAAGAAAGACTAATCTCAGAATAAAGGACAATTTTTATAATAGTTATATGAATCAGCTTTAGGAAAATTTTGCCACATTGTTCTTTTTTTTTTTTTTTTGAGGGCAGCGTCACTGGCCCTCATATGTGGGATCCGAACTGGGGCGGCTGGCTTCCAAGGCCAGCGTTTAACCACCATGCCACTCGGCCAGCCCACACATTGTTCTCTTTTAACTCATCCAACTTCATATTAGAAAAAATTAATAACATGCCACTGTTTTGGAGCTACTGTCTTGATTCCCCATCTGAAAATTACCAACAAATTTAATTAAAACTCACTTGTGTTTTTAAAATTAATGTATATTTATTTAAATCAAAGTAGTACAAGTATATCATTTTATAAGTCTAATAGTTCTACATGCTTTATAATAAAAAACTGCCGTCACCTCTCTCTCCTCTCCCTTAACTCTCATTCTTGCTTCCCAGAGGCAGCACTATCCACTTTCAGCTATCTTTCTATTCTTGTAGTTACCTCCTCATTTGTAAAGAACATTCACTTACTAATATTAAAAACCTTTTCCTTTTTTCTAGTCTAAAAGCCTACTTTAACCTTGTTGCTCCCTTCTCAAATTGAATTGGAGCTATGGAATAAAGTATATACTCTTTATCTCAAATCTATCAGTGTTGCTTCCCAAATAGTCAAGCCCTCAGTGATTACCACCATAGACTATATACTTAAGATATTGCCCTACTTCAAGTAGGCAACAATTACAATTATAGACTCTTTCAATTAATGGTCACTTTGCCTATGCCTGCTTTCATTACCATTGTTAAATTCTTCTCTTTATGGGCACTTTAACAACCAGGAGAACTTATTTATGCTTAGAAGTTGGGAAAGGGATTTGATGAGGATATTCATCAATTATGTTGGCCTTCGAGGGAAGAATAAACACTTATGAAACAGAGAAAATGCTTCCAATAACAGGACATCCCTTTCTTGTCCAAATCTGTATCCCTGCTTTAGCTAATGGAGGAAATATCTGATTTTAATCAGAATCCATTTCTGCAAACAGTATTTTGAATCAGATCATCCTGGGAGGCAACACGTTACAAAAAACATGGAATTGAGAGGAGAGGAGGAAGGCAATCTTTCTCTTTACATACATAAATAACAATAAAATAGCTTTTATTTATTGAATTGACACTATATACCAACTATCATTCACAAGCATCATAAGCATCATCTCATTTAATTCACAACAACCAAATAGGTAAAAATAGTGTGGTTTTGTTTTTACCCACCCTCCACCCGCCATGTTACAACTGAGGAAACCAAAGGTAAAGAATAACTTGGTGGGGGCCAGCCAAGTGGCGCGGTGGTTGGGCGCTGGTTTGGGAGGCCAGCGGCCCCAGTTCGGGTCCCACATATGAGGGCCAGTGACATGCCCTCAAAAAAAACCAAAACAAACAAACAAACAAAAAACAAACAAAAAAAACTCAAAAAGCAAAAAAAAAGAATAACTTGGTGAAAATGACCTGGATGGTCTAACAGAGCTGGGATTTATACCTAGGGAGCCTGACTCCAGAGACTGTGTGTTTAGCCACTACAATACGTTGAACATGAGCCACATTTATACTTTGAAATCTTATTAATAAACTGAAATAAGGCTGACTGTCACAAAGTAAAACATCCATCTCCCTCTGAGAGCTTGACTGCAAAACATACATATGACTAACAATAAGCCACAAAAGCAAAGCTACAGTAAGCTGATTTAATAGTTTAGTAATATCATACTTTAAATTTTATAAAATAACCTGCATTTTATATCTTACCTTGTTAACAAGGCAACCATGAATTATTAAGTATTCCTGAGATCCATCAAAGAAGTAACAATAGTTATACATAGCATGATAGTTAACATAAGCGTTAAATATGTCATCATCAAAGCTTATTATTTTCAAATTTGGAAGAGACTTTTGTAAATTTTATCACAATTCCCTCTTTTCACAAGAAACCTAAGAAGTTAAGTGACTTGCCCAACCAAGGTGACACAGCTAATTAGTAGCAGGACTATACTCAGAGCTCAGGTCTCCTGGTCCCAACTCAATGCTGTTTCCCTGTTGTGTTCATAACATCCTCCCCCTAAGAATATTATAGGCTTTCTAGATGGGACTCGCAGATGTCTGTGAAACTGATTTTGGTTAAAATTAGCTTTCTTAAGGTTTTGGTAGGAAAAAGACATCTTGGTTGAGAGGTTTTCTTCATTGCAGCTTAGAGGATAGAAAGAGGACTTGGGTGTCACCCTCTGATGCTGATATACCTTGCTATCCTGAATCTCATTCTGGAGTTACTGCCTGACACATTGAAAATTAGAAGAGATATGGGAGGGCAGGAGGGGGTGGGCGAAATTTGGATGAGCTATTAAAAAATAAACTCTCCAATTTTTTTTTTTTTTTTTTTTTTTTTTTTTTTTTTTTTTTAAGATTTTATTGGGGAATTGGCGGAGGGGAACAGCGTTGGGGAATCGGGGAAGGGGAACAGACAAGTTGCTGTCTTTTTGTTCTTCAGTTTAGTTGCGGAGGATGTTGCTTCACTGTTGGTATCGTCATTGCGCTCTTCCCGGATGAGGCAGATCGGTCACTGGCCTCTGGATGTCGCTCATCGCGGCTATTGGCAGCTCACGCTTGGCTGCCAGCCGCTCACGCTGGCTGCGAGCCATTCACTGTAGCCTATGGCAGCCACTGCAGCAGGGGCTGCAGCCCACACCATCACCGGGGCTCGCACAGCCCAGCTCCAGGTGGAGCTGTTGTTAGCTGTAGAGGGCAGTGTCACTGGCCCTCATGTGGGATCCGAACCGGGGCCGCTGGCATCCCAAAACCAGCGCTTAACCAATGCGCCACTCGGCCGGCCCTAAACTCTCCAATTTTAATGGATACATTCTTTTGATTTTGGTAAATCTATAGAAAATACAGATACACAGCACATGATCTCTGCTGTTAAGGAGCTTGAAATCCAACAAAAGAGGCAAAGCTCAAAGAGCTTGCCTGACTGATGTGGTGTGGATCCCAGCCTGGAGCAAGAATAACAAAGGTGCTGTAGTAGATGACCTGCATGCAAATACTTTTCTTAACCTCCGAGTCACCAATCTGGCTAACCTATTTTCTATCTTCACTCGGTTACCTCCTCCAACTTGTGCCTACTCTATCAGCTTTCCATTCTCCTTATTGGACACTCAGACTTCAACTACATTCTTCACCCTGAAGTGTTATCTTTATTGACAATTGACTAGCAAAATTCCTTCTGTGGTGTGGTCAGTGGCTGTATTCTTTGGTATAATGCCCTCAACTAACCTCCTTCCCTCCCCTTCCCTCAAAACAATGGCAACAACAACCACATGGGAAGGGTAGCAGAATATGTCTGGTGAGAGTCTGGATCAGGCATTCAATGTTCTGCCTTATCTACTCCAGCCTGCCTTTCCAACCCCCAGTTATCAGCCATATAAATGAAACTCACTGTTTCCCCCCTGCCCCCCAGCTTCCTTACTCTTCCAGGCAGAACTAGTCACTTACTCCTCTATGATCTCACAACTGTCTATACTTCCTATCATATAGTATTTAAAGAATCTATCAGCCCAGATGGCTGCACTGATGATTATTCAAATATTTAAAGAAGAATTGGCATTAATCCTTTACAAACTCTTCCAAAAAATGGAGGAGAAAGGAACACTTTCCCAATTCATTCTATAAGGCTAGTATTATCCTGACTCCAAAGCAGACAAAAACATCACAGGAAAATAAAACTACAGATCAATATCCCTTTTGAATACAGATAAATAAAGCAAACTGAATCTAGCAACATTAAATAGATTATATACTGTGATCAAGTGGAATTTATCCCAGGAATGCAAAGTTGGCTCAACATGCATAAATCATTGTAATACACCGTATTAATGGAATAAAGGACAAGAACCACATAATCATCTCAATTAATATGGAATAAGCATTTGACAGAACACCCTTTTATGATATATCACTCAACAAACTAGGAGTAGAAGGAAACTTCCTCAACTTAATAAAGAATATCTATGAAAAACCCATAGCTAACCTCATACTTAATGGTGAAAGACTGGATACATTCTCCCTAAGGTTAGGAACAAGACAGGCATGTCTGCTCTTGCCATTTCTATTCAACACTATACTGGAAGTTCTAGCTCAAGAAATTAGGTAAGAAAATAAAAGGTATCTAGGTGTGAAAGGAAGAAATAAAACTATTTACAGATGATATTATATATAGAAAATCCTGAGGAATCTACTAAAAAAAAACTTGAACTAAAAAACTATCAACGAGGTTGCAGAATACATTGTATTTCTATGAACCAGCAATGAACAATCCAAAAATAAAATTAAAAAACAATTCCATTTACAATCACATCACAAAGAATAAAATAATTAGGAATTAATTTAATAAAAGATTAGTACACCAAAATTGATAAAACATTGTTGAAAGAAATTGAAGAAGACGTATATAAATGAAAAGACATCTCATGTTCATGCATTGAAAGACTTAATATTGTTAAGATGACAGTACTCCTCAAATTAAACTAGGGATTCAATCCTTATGGAACTCCCAATAGCCTTTTTTTTTTTTTTTTTTTTTTTTTTTTAAGCTGAGCCATCCTGCCACCTGTTAATAGCCTTTTTCAAAGAAGGACAATTTATATGCAAGGGCAGTGAACCAGAATAGTTCAAATAATCTTGAAATAGAAGAAAATAGTTTGAGTGCTCTCACATCCTGATTTGAAAACTTACTACAAAGCTATAGTAATCAAGACAATGTGGTCCTGGTATATAGATAGACATACTCATATAGATCAATAGAATTGAGAGTCAAAAAAGAAGTCCTTAAATTTATGGTCAATTGATCTTCTACAAGGGTGTTAAGACTATTCAATAGGGAAAGAAGAGCCTTTTCAAAAATAGTGCTGGAACAATGGGATAGCCATAAGGAAAAGAATTAAGTTGGACCTCTTCCACACACTATACACAAATATAACTCAAAAAGGGGTCATGGATCTAACTGTAAGAAATGTGTTATATTCATACCATGGAATATTATTCAGCTATTAAAAAGGAATTAAGTACCTGAAACTAATATAAAAAGAGTTAAAATTAAAAAAAAAAAAAAGGAGGGCCGGCCGAGTGGCGCATTGGTTAAGAGCTGGTTTTGGGATGCCAGCAGCCCCGGTTCGGATCCCACATATGAGGGCCAGTGACACTGCCCTCTACAGCTCCACCTGGAGCTGGGCTGTGCAAGCCCCGGAAATGGTGTGGGCTGTAGCCCCTGCTGCAGTGGGCTGCCATAGGCTACAGTGAGTGGCCGGCAACCAGCGTGAGTGGCTGGCAGCCAGCGTGAGCTGCCAATAGCCACGGTGAGCGACTATCCAGAGGCCGGCGACCGATCTGCCTCATCCGGGAAGAGCGCAATGACGATACCAACGTGGGCCAGTGAAGCAACGTCCTCCTCAACTAGACCGAAGAACAAAAGGACAGCAACTTGTCTGTTCCCCTTCCCCGATTCCCCAACGCTGTTCCCTCCCCCAATTCCTCAATAAAAAAAAGGAATGGAGTATTAATACAAACTACAACCTGGCTGTAAAACTTGAAAATATGCTAAATGAGAAAAGCCAGTCTCAAAAGGCCTCATATTGTGTAATTCTATTTATATGAAATGTCCAAAATAGGCAAATCCATAAAGATAGGAAGTAGATTAGAGGTTTTCAGGTGCTGTGACGGAGAGGGGGAATGGGTAATTTTTGCTAATGAATATAGAATTTCTTTCTGGAGGTGATAAAATGTCCTAAATTTAGATAGTGGTGTTGATTTTGCAATTCTGATATATGAGAAACCACCAAACTGTACACTGTAAAATGATGAATTTTATTGTGTGTGAATTATATGTCAATAAAGCTGTTATTTAAAAGAACCCTATCATACAGCATTAAAATTACATCTCTATATACTTGGAGTGGCAAAAAAATGTATACACATTTTAAGAAATGGTCAGCATTGCTTAAGCAGTAGTTTGCCGTAAGCAGAAGTGTCTGGATGCTGATGGTAACCACTTTGAGCACCTCTTGTAATAGCAGAAGTCAAATGTAACTTGTATTCATCTTTTGTTATTGGTATATATTGAGTATTACAACTTTAATAGTTTTTTCTGTTCTTAAAATGTGTATACATTTTTATGGTGCTCTCTGTATATTTCTCCTACTACTAGAATTAGACTATGAACTCCCTTCATCCTTACACATTGTAGGTACTCAGATGAACACAATATGTACTTGTTGATCCAGTAAGTAATTTATTGACATCTTTGAGAGAAGTTTAAGACAGTTGGAAGAAAACATTAGTGGTGGCTGAGCAGAGTCACGAAGAAGAAAAAGCACCAGATTTGAGCAGTCAGCAATTCCTGTCTGGCTAGGAGACATAGGAAAGGAAGTGCTCAGATGTGGGTGGTAAGAACGATGCTACCTAATCTTTGTTCTGTTTTGAATTGTTGTTAAATATTGTTAATTGATGGTGTTTTGCTAACTAAAAATATTTTCAGTTCCAACCTCTCTCCTATGCCTTTTCCTCCCTTCTTAGTTTATTCAAAAGTTATAAGGGGGATTGCTGCAATTGAAGCAAAACAGTTTCATCTTTCACTGCCACCACCAGCTCTTCCCACTCTGGAAATCTTGCTTTAAAAGCCTAAGGTGATCATCATGCTGCCTTCACACAACTACTCTGCCCTACTTTCACACAATTCTAAAGCCAGAAACCGGTTCACACCTACCTACCTAGCTTCAATCAATAAATATTTGCCAAGCACTTCCTTTTTGCCAGGTATTGTGCTAGGTACTAAATGGCAGCGAATAAGTAACTGCTCTAAATATATGTTGTAGTATCCAATGTTGAGCTGAAATATTTATTTCTATTAGACTATTAGCAACATTTTAGAAAGAGCTTAAAAAACAGGCTCTAGTGAATGTGTGAGAATACTATCTTGCATTTGACTGCAATAGAACTATGCAGTATTCAAGGATTTCATATGCAATATTTCATTTGATACTCAGATCTATTAAAAATAAAAAGGGTAGGATAGTATTAGCTTCATTTTGCAGATGAGACAAATGAAATTTGGGTAGATTCGATGAATCCTTCAAGTTCACACAGCTAGTATGCAGCAAAATCAGCTTGGGAACCTAGCTGTTACTTGTAATTGGTTATGTTTTCCTATTTCCCCTTACTGACACCGGAAGGTCTGACTTCATATTGGGCAGCTGCCTCTGTCTGTAAACAATAAGGCAGAAAAGAACTGTTAGGTTTGTTCTTTTCTAATTTTTAATAAACCGTCACTGTGATTATTATCAATCTTATAAACATTCAGCTGTTGAGAAGCAAATAATGAACCCAGCAGATGGGAACATTAGGAAAATATGTTTCTGTGAGACTTGTAAGTGCAAATTTAATGAAAAAAGAAATAAAATCTTCAGACTGTTAGTCTGTAGCAAAGTGTGCAGTTCCTGACCCGAAGTTCTCTCCTGGAGATCTTGCTCATTTACTTCAGCTATTGGCTTTTATGGGAATGACTTCCAAATTCAATTTGAATGTTATGGGAGTGACAAAATACCTGTGCATTGAGCATATAAACAAGAATGATGTCCCAGCCAAGTTTCAGAAACCCCTAGTCTATCTTAGGGACACAAATAATTAGAATACAGTGTGTGTACATGCTGTAATAGGCAAGTGCTGTAATGTTATGGAAATTTTGTTAAGAAACAAAGAAACAATTATGTGTAGGAAAAAATTAGTTAGGAATAATTCTACATCTGAAATCTTTCAGAACCGTCAAGCTTTCCAGCTTCCTTAATGAAAAAACATATTTTTATTAAATACATATTAAGTGCTGCACATTATGCTAACTGCTATACAGGTAGTATATCTCATTTAATCCTCACAACCCTTTGATTATTTTTCATTTTACAGATGAAAAGCCTGAGGCTCAGAGAGGTTGAGTGACTTGTCCCTGATCCTACAGCTGCTAAGTGGATAGAGCCAGTCTGGGCTCCCAAATGCATCCTCCTAATCAAAAACCCTGTAGGGCTTTTTTCCCTCCAGATGCAACTGGTTTTTATTTTTTGTTTGTTTTGTTTTTAAGATTTTATTGGGGAATTTGGGGAGGGGAACAGCGTTGGGGAACTGGGGAAGGGGAACAGACAAGTTGTTGTCCTTTTGTTCTTCAGTCTAGTTGTGGAGGACGTTGCTTTACTGGTCCATGTTGGTATCATCATTGAGTTCTTCCTGGGTGAGGCAGATCGTATGCCAGCCTCTGGATAGCCACTCACGGCGACTCTTGACAACTCACACAGGCTGCAGGCCACTCACGCTGGCTGCCCACCACTCATTGTAGCCTATGGCAGCCCACTGCAGCAGGGGCTGCAGCTATGCCCACCCGGTGAGTCACATCAGCTCAGCTCCAGGTGGAGCTGTTTTTCACTATCTTAGCTGCAAAGGGCAGTGTCACTGGCCCTCATATGTGGGATCTGAACTGGGGCCGCTGGCATCCCAAGCCAGCTTTTAACCACTGTGCCACTCGGCCAGCCCCAGATGCAACTGTTTTTTGATCTTACTGATATCTCAAACAACATGGCTTCCTTTTCTTCACTTCTCCTGGTCATTACCTTTCCTTCTATCACTATCTTCCAGCCATGCCAAACCACTCACACTTACCTTGTGTGTTCTATGGTACCTCTTTTCCTTTGTACACATGGTTCTCAATGCCAGGATAAGCCAATTCACAGAACTACCAAACCCATTTTGAAATCTGGCACAGTGAAAGATGAAAAAGAGCCATAATAGAGTATGTTTTAAAGGTTACTATGTCACTCCCATGGTAGAATGTGGGGAATGCACTCTCTTTAAGTGTAGTTGTAGGATTTATGTAATTTGTTCTTGTATTATAGGACAAAGGTACTTCAAAATACTTCGAAAAATATCATTATAAGTCAATGACAAAACAAAATTTCAAATATGTTTTTAATAAAATGTCTTAATATATATACATTTATATTTATGTATGTGTATATGGGTGTGTGTGTGTGTATACACATATATATATATATATATTCTTTTAAATAAAGCCTACGTTTATAAAGCAAATTCAGATCACAATATTATCAATTTTCTAAACATAATTAAAAATTTAAGACCTATATCAGATGTTGTTAAGTGAGCATCTAGAAGAAAACCTCTTTGCTCTTAATTGCTTATAGTAGTAACAAAAAATTTAAAGAAATATAATGAATTTAGGTTCTGTCTGAAGACTATAAAAAGAAACAAAATATCTGTTTGGCACAGCTCAGTTCTGCCATATCCTAACATTTTGCTACATTTGAAAATAGGGATGTGAAAAATCAGTTCTGTTTCTTTTTTTTTTTTTTTTTAAGATTTTATTGGGGAATCAGGGAGAGGAACAGTGTTGGGGAATTGGGAAGGAAAGCAGCCAAGTTGTTGTCCTTTAATCTTAGTTGTGGGGGGTGCAGCTAGCTCAGCTCCAAATCCAGTCACTATTCGGCCTCTGCAGCCGCTCAGCTCAAGGTGCTGAGTTCAGTCTTTTTTTTTTTTTTAGCTGAGCCATGCTGCCATCTGTTGGCAGCTTAGCAGCAGCTCAGCTTGGGCTGGGTATCGAACTGCTGTTGCTCAGAGCTCAGCTAGCACACTTGAGCGAGCTCTTTACCAGCTGAGCCACTCGGCCGACCCTCGGGTCCAACTTAGTTGCAGGGGGCCCTTTGGCCCACCATCCCATGCAGGAGTCAAACGGTAATCTTGTTAGGAGCACATGCTCTCACCAACTGAGCCATCCTGCTGCCTGTTGGCAGCTCAGTGGCAGCTCAGGTAGGGCCCAGCTCACTGGCCCATGTGGGAATTGAACTGGTGACCCTGTTGCTCAGAGCTCACACTCTTAACCAACTGAACTACTTGGCCAGCTCCCAGTTTTGTTAATTTTTTTTTTTTTTGAGGGCAGTGTCACAGGCCCTCATATGTGGGATCCGAACCAGGGCCACTGGCATCCCAAGCCAGCGCTTAACCAATGTGCCACTCAGCCTGCCCAATCCTGTTTTTGAATGTGGGTACAACCCAACTCTGCTGCACATAGTCTAGTCCTCACCACCCTGTCTATGCAGGCTTGTACTACAGGCCTCATGCAAGGCAGAGAGCCAGTGCACTCAACGAGTAAAAATAAATCAGATCATTATCTCAACAGACTCTAGGACAGCAAAAAATAATAATCACCATTTGAAATATGGTAAAACATTGAGATATAACAAAGGTGGGTGGAGGATGCACTGATGTTCATTACATAATCACACTTCCGTATGTCTGAAAGGTTCATAATACAAAAGATTAGATGATTTAAAATTATTTATGTATATACAAAAGTTGTATATACAACTTCCCTGTATACACATATACATTTTTTTTAAAAGATTTTTATTGGGGAATTAGGGGAGGGGAATAGCGTTGGGGAATCAGGGAAGGGGAACAGACAAGTTGCTGTCCTTTTGTTCTTCAGTCTAGTTGTGGAGGACGTCGCTTCACTGGCCCATGTTGGTGTTATTGTGCTTTTCTTAGGTGAGGCAGATTGGTTGCCAGCCTCTGGAGGACTGCTGACGCCGGCTGCAGGCCGCTCACTGTAGTTTATGGCAGCCCACTGCAGCAGGGGCTGCAGCCCACACCATCGCCAGTAACTCACAGGAGCCCAGCTCCAGATGGAGTTGCTGTCCACCATCTTAGCTATAGAAGGCAGTGTCACTGGCCCTCATATGTGGGATCTGAACCGGGGCCCTGCTGCTCAGAGCTGGCTTTCCAAGCCAACTCTTAACCAATGCACCACTCGGCCGGCCCCACATATACATTTTTAAAATTGTATTTTCAAACCTTCCTTCTCCATAAGGAAACCTTTTCGTGGACTCTTCTCTTGCTAAACCCTATGCTCTTTCCTGCTCTTCCAAGTCCCCAGCTCAAAAAAATACAATCTTCCTCCTCCTCATTTCCCAGTCTCTCTTTCAACCCAGCAGTAATCCTCTAGTTTTAGGTCTTCAAACATTGATGAAATTTACCCTGGCAAAGGTCACTGATGAAAAGTGCTAAACCCCAGGGATGCTGTTTTGTCCCTCCTACATGGTATTTCACATGTTGCATGGCTGCCTTTTGCTTGGTTTCTAAAGGAACAGTCTACCCTGGTCCTCCTCCCATCTCTCTGGCTGCACCTTCTCGATGACATTTGCAGATTTCTTACCCTCTGAAGAACATCCATCTCTCCTCTACTTTCTCCCATCCACTGCTCCAGTTACACTTTATTTGTTGATGACTCCCAAATCTCAAGAATTACGTACAGACCTCTCCTCCTAATGCTGGTATCCTCTGGTTCAAAGGCTGGACTTAAATCCTTATTCTACCACCCACCTTAGGCAATTTATTCAGCTTATTTATTCTTTGTATCATCTAAAAATAAGAGTACTTCTCCAAAGAGTTGCGAAATAAGATTTATAGGGCCGGTCGAGTGGCGGGGTGGTTAAGCTCTGGCTTGGGAAGCCAGTGGCCCCGGTTTGGGACCCACATATGAGGGTCAATGACACTGCCCTCAAAAAAAAAAAAAAGAAAAAAAAAAGATTTGTAAAGTACTTACCACAGTATTTATCATATTTTATAAATAAATGTCAGCTAATTGACATCTCCACTCCTCTGTTCCAAATACATGAAAAGAATTTCATATGTCCCAAACTAAATTCATTATTTTCTCTACTGGTAAACCCAGTAGACTGGTAAAGACTGGTAAACTGCTAAACTCTTCTTTCTAAACTCCCTTCTGGGCCATGTTAGTTAGAATCTTGCATCATCCTGGACTTTTCTCCTTCCCTGTCACTCCTGTATATCACAATGCTCGGCAGATTCTTGGTCCTTAAAAATCTGCACCTCCTCTCCACCTCTGCTTCCTCTTGCCCTCCTCCCCACCAAATGCTCCCCCCAACTACTCCAAGAACCTCTGAATCAGTCTGTCTCACTGGTTCCACAATTCCCTTCTTAAATCCACCCCCACCCCTGCCGCTTCTTTCCAGTGGTCTCAATAAAACACTACTCTGTATTAGCCTGTCTCTAAACCCTACAGTGCTTCTGAGTTAACAAGGAAACTGAGCAAAGGAAGAGACCCTGCCCAGTAGTACAGTTTGGTGGCTTCTCGTTGAGCTCTCTTTCTCTACATTGAAAGTCATTTTTATTAGTTCTACATAGTTCCCTCTAATAGCAGTTCAATTCTTTGTGATGAACTTCACACTCCGCATCAATCTTTTTGAAGCTACAAATATTACAGGGAGTAATAATAAACTCATGATGCTTTGTTGCTCAGAGCTTGAGAGAAAGCCATTGAATGGGACTCCCTGAATGAGGCCACTGAGAAAAAGCTTTGTGGAGGGCATGAGTTTTTGTCTAGCAATGTGTAAAGAATTTGTAAGAATGTTTCATTTACTGATTGTACTATCTGTTCTAAATACCATATTTTGCCGTGTATAATGTGCACTTTTTTGCTCAAATTTGTGGGGGAAAATAAGGATTATACATGGGAAGTACTAATCCTGTATCTAGATAAATGTTTTTCATTCTTTTATTTATGTTTATGAGTTAAAAGTGTAACTCTAGGGCCAGCCGAGTGGCTCAGTTGGTTAAGAGTTGGCTTAAGAGCCCGAGCTCTGAGCAACAGGGCCATCAGTTTGATTCCCACATGGGCCAGTGACGCTGCGCCTGAGCTGAGCTGTTGCTGAGCTGCCAACAGGTGGCAGGATGGCTCAGCTGGTGTAACAAGATTGCTTGTTCAATGGCGGGCTACACTCACCCACAACTAGGACTGAACTCAGCCCCTAGGACTGAACTCAGCCCCTTGGGCTGGGCTGCTGCCCGGATGGCTCAATGGATAGAGCGTTCTCTCTTGATGGCAAGGTTGCTGGTTTGACTCCCATGTGGGATGGTGTCTGCGCCCACCCGCAGCTATGATTGAACATAGCACCTTGAGGTTGGAGGCCACGAACTGCCGTCGGGAAGCCAGATGGCTACTGGCGCCCTCCTCAACTAAGATTGATGAACAACAACCTGGCTGTTCCCCTCCCCTAGTTCCCCAATGCTGTTCCCCTTACCCAATTCCCCAATAAAAATCTTTTTTTAAAAAAGTGTAACTCTAGGGCTCACCAAGTGGCTCAGTTGGTTAAAAGTTGGCTTAGAGCACGTGCTCTGAGCAACAGGGCCACCTGTTTGATTCCCACATGGGCCAGTGAAAGCTGCGCCCTAGCTGAGCTGTTGCTGAGCTGCCAACAGGTGGCAGGATGGCTCAGCTGGTGTAACAACAAGATTGCTTGTTCAATGGTGGGCCATGCCCACCCACAACTAAGACTGAACTCCATACCTTGAGCTGAGCTACCACCCAGATGGCTCAGAGGATAGAGCGTGTGCTCTTAACAAGGCTGCTGGCCCGACTCCCGCATGAGATGGTGACTATGCCCACCCGCAACTAAGATCGAACACAGCACCTTGAGCTTAGAGGCCACAAGCTGCCAATGGGAAGCTAAATGGCAACTGGCGCCCTCCACAACGAAGATTGAAGAAGAACAACTTGGCTGGTCCCCTCCCCCAATTTCCCAACACTGTTCCCCTCCCCCAATTCCCCAATAAAATTAAAAAAAAAAAAGTGTAACTCTAGAAATCAATAACGATATGCGTATGCAAAAAATACCCTGGAATACCGTAATCAGTTCTGTTGAACTTAAGAAGAACTTGCAATGTGGAAGAGCTCTTGGCCTTCTATGATGCATAAATATTGTAAATTTGTTACCGGTACATAAAATTTCTTGTACCTTGTGTTTGTTCTTGTGTTTTGTAATTATTTGTTACATAAAATTTCTTGTACCATATGTTAAAAAATAAATGCTAAAATTCCTTTATATTACAAAAAACAAGTACCTAAATGTAAACAAATAAAAATTTGAATTAAAACAAAAGGTTGTTCCCCTGAAAGTTTGGGCCAAAAACGTGGGTGTGCATTATACACAGCAAAATACGGTATATTGGATCTTAGAGCAAAGGTGGCCCTTTGTCTGCATATTACAATAGAATAGATGTTGGATACACACTCCATGCCAACTACCAGATTCTACACACTTGAACCACATCTCCTAACAACTCTGAACCAACTTGGCAGGCAAGGAAACCCAGGCTTGGAACCCTGTTCTGCTCTTGGAAGCGAATGTGAATCAAGACCTAACCATGATTCCCTGGTGTGGGATTTTAAAACAAGTACTCTTTCACCTTTCAATTCACTAGGCTAATGAATCTCAAAGTGTGGTCCCCAGACCACCAGCATCAGTGTCCTGTTGGGAACTTGTTAGAAATGCGAATTCTCAGGACCTACCCATTCTCTGGCCAGGGACAGAGACGGAAGGAAGGATGATGGCTGAGAGACTGAGAGGGAAAAAATGCCAAGACCTGGAGGTTTTGATAAGACAGAAAACAGTTACATTAGAAGGAAAAGAGGCCTTATAGGGTCTTGATTTAAAGGAACCCAAACTGGTTGTGTCTACTTAGCAGCTGTGGAACCTAAACAAGTCACTTAAGCTCTCTGAGCCTCAGATTTCTCATCTGTAAAATGAAAAATAATCATAGGGTTGTTCTGAGGATTAAATGAGATTTACTATCTGTATAACAGTTAGAATAATGTCCAGCATGTAATAGGTATTTAATAAAAATGTTATTTTCATTAAGGAAGCTAGAATCTTCAGATTTCAGATGTAGAATCTGGGGATGGGGCCCAGAGAACTGTGTTTTAACACGTCCTCTTGGTGAATCTGAATCACTTGCTCAAGTCTTGAGAACCACATTAGAATCACCTAGAGAGTTTGCAAAATTGCCATCCCAGACTGCACTGCAGATCGATTAAACCAGAATTTCTAGCGCTTGAGCCAGCCCAGGCCTCAGTGTTTACAGAGCTCCCCAAGTGATTCCAATATGCAGCCAAGCTAGAGAGCCACTGCTTAGGCTCACACTAACATAATTTAAAGGCTATCATTTATTAAGCACTTATGTGCCAAGCATCGAACTTCTGATTTACATTTATATATAATCCTCACAACAACTCTACAACTTTAGTATTATCATTCTCACTTTAAAGAAATTAATACTGAAACTTAAGATGTAGTTTTGCATCTTGCCCACAGGCACCAAGTTAGCAGATGCAGGACTCAAATTCAGAATTTTCTGACTTAAAATCAGAACCACAGCTCCCTGCTCACTGCCAGATAACACAGCATTCTTAGAGCTATCATGAGTGTTTGAGCAAGTATGGTCAGTGGAGAGGTGCAACTAAAGACTTCAGAGTAGGTGGTGGTTACACAGCTGCTAAAAAGAACTTATAAAACTCAGATGTGGGACTCAGAGAAACCCAGCTTTAAGGCTGGTTCTGCCCAAGGTACTACTTTGTGACTTAATCTCCCTAAGTCTCAGATTCCTCAGGTATAAAATGGAGATACTAATATTTCGTAGAATTGCTATGAAGATTAAATGAGATGACACCTACTAAAGTGCCTGGCCCCTACTAAAAGCCCAGTAAATGTTAGTATGTCCTTCCCCAGAGATAAATTCCTCCTCTACTTTGACCCTAACCTGTTAGGGCTCAGGGAGATGGAGTTATTGCCATGGGACTCAGCCTGCGAAGAGCAATTTCTCTTTCTTCAATGTTTTCCACTGGTTGATTCTATTTATATTTTCTGTTCTTCACTTATCAGTTAGTCCTAATGAGAGCCAGTTAGTTCTTCTCCCTGCCACTGTCTAAATAACCCACCCAAACCTTTGCCTGGATGCATGAAATAGATCCTTTTTCTAGTTTGACAATCACTCTGCACAGGTCAGCTCTCTCCTATGTTGATTAACTGCACCTCTCTGTGGTCCAACACCTACAGGTCTTGCCTGATATTAAAGCTTAAATGTAATTACCGTGTTGGCTAGCACAATCTTGATGGCACATGGTTTGTTAATAACTTCCTGGCCCATTAGTATACCCAGCCTCTGGGAAAGGCTCTAAGTGAAGTAACCTAATTTCTCATTCTCCATCGAGATTGTCTGGTCATTCCTCAGTATTCTACCACTCCTGGCCAGAAGGCTTGTTTCTCTAGACTCAGACAAAATTGAAAGGGATTTTAGAAAGGGAATTTTGAGTCCTTCCCTTTTGTTTCATAGGTAAGGAAACAAATTGCTGTAGGTCAAGTGGCAAGTCAGTGGTGGAGCCCAGACTGTAACAGGTTTTTCTAACCCCAAAAAAGCACTCCAGCAAAAGAAAGCTGTTTCATAATGGAGACTGCTCTGGACTAGAGTTGCAGTCCTGTGACCTTACAGCAACAACCATACTAAGCTTTAGTGACCATCTGGCTATTTTTTAATTAATATTTTTAAATTGTGTATTAATTACAATGTAATAGTAGAACAGTGTAACAAAAAGAAGAATAAAAATCAAGAAAAAGACAGAAAAGAAGGTGGGATGGGGATGGAGGAGAGAGAAGCAGTTAAAATTAAGTGACAGGAGAAGAGAAGGAAAAGGACAAATGAAGACTGAGGCATGGAATGGGTGAGTACCCTGCACCAGCCTTGTTAGTTGGAGGCCGACCCTCAGCTTCTGGTTCTGTCATACAAATAATTACTTAGAGAGTATCACCATTCCCACAATTAACTCTAATTGCCCCACCCCATAGATCTAAGGCTCTGTTACTGTTCCCTCCTTTTCCTACCCTTAACGCTATAACACCGCCCCCCGTCCCACTAGTAACTGAGCCCAAAAAGTCAGGGAAAACTCAAGGTACATGTGTTGGAATAGCTGGCTCAGAAAAATAAAAATCCTGCAATGCTCAGTATAAAATTTAGGTTCTCCTGGCTCTCAATGCATGAAACACTCTGGAAGTTTAATTGTTCTGGAGAACCTATTTTTTGGCCTGATTTAATAATATCTTCCAAGGGTCACTCCTATCTCTAACTCACTCAAAGGGCATTGAGTCAAACGGGATTCCAAGAACAAGGCCATATCTCTTTCCATTACACTTTGGAAAGGTAAATAATAATGCACAGGCAAGAATCAAGAGCCACAGACACATCCTGACTCACTCATTTTTTTAAATTGAAGTTTTTATTGAGCTAATTACAGATTCATATGCAGCTGTAAGAACTTAAACAGAGAAATACAATGTACCTTTACACAATTTCTTCCAATAGTAGCATTTTGCAAAACTACATTATGATAACCAGGATGTTGACATTGATGTAATCCATCATTCAGATTTCTTCAGTTTTACTTGTACTCATTTGTGTGTATATTTATTTATTTTTATTTTATTTTAAAGATTTTTTTTTTTTTTTTAAAGATTTTATTGGGGAATTGGTGGAGGGGAACAGCGTTGGGGAATCGGGGAAGGGGAACAGACAAGTTGCCGTCTTCTTGTTCTTCAGTTTTAGTTGCGGAGGATGTTGCTTCACGGTTGGTATCGTCATTGCTCTTCCCGGATGAGGCAGATCGGTCGCTGGCCTCTGGATGTCGCTCACCGCGGCTATTGGCAGCTCACGCTGGCTGCCAGCCGCTCACGCTGGCTGCGGGCCACTCACTGCAGCCTATGGCAGCCCACTGCAGCAGGGGCTGCAGCCCACACCATCACCGGGGCTCGCACAGCCCAGCTCCAGGTGGAGCTGTTGTTAGCTGTAGAGGGCAGTGTCACTGGCCCTCATGTGGGATCCGAACCGAGGCCGCTGGCATCCCAAAACCAGCGCTTAACCAATGCGCCACTCGGCCGGCCCTTATTTTAAAGATTTTATTAGGGAATTGGGGAAGTGGAACAGTGTTGGGGAATTGGGGAAGGGGAACAACCAAGTTGTTGTCCTTCAATCTTAGTTGTGGAAGGCGCAGCTAGCTCAGTTTCCAAGTCCAGTCACAATCCGGCCGCCCTTTGGCAGCTTCTGGCCGCTCTGCTCAAGGTGCCGTGTTCAATCTTAGTTACGGGTGGGCATAGCCCACCATCCCATGCAGGAGTCGAACTGGCAACCTTGTTGTTAGGAGCATGTATTCTCACCAGCTGAACCATCCTGCCACTGGTTGGCAGCTCAGTGACAGCTTAGCTACGGCACAGCTCACTGGCCCATATGGTAATCAAACTGGAGACCCTGTTGCTGAGAGCTCGCACTCCTTTTTTTTTTTTTTTTTTTTTAAGATTTTGTTGGGGAATTGGGGGAGGGGAACAGCGTTGGGGAATTGGGTAAGGGGAACAGACAAGTTGCTGTCCTTTTGTTCTTCAGTCTAGTTGTGGAGGACATCGCTTCACTGGCCCATGTTGGTATTGTCATTGCGCTCTTCCTGAGTGAGGCAGTCTCTCCCCGGCCATCGGACCGCAGCTCCTGGTGGCTCACGCTGGTTGCCAGCCATTCACTCTAGCTCACAGCAGCACGCTGCAGCCCCACAGTAGCCTGCCGTAGCAGGCAACTCAGGGCAGCCCAGCTCCAGGTCAAGCTGTTGTTCACCGTCTTAGCTGTAGAGGGCACAGTGTCATTGGCCCTCTTGTGGGATCCGAACTGGGGCTCTGCTGCTCAGACCTGGTGTCCCAAGCCAACTCCTAATCAACGTGCCACTCCGCCAGCCCAGAGCTCGTACTCTTAGCTAACTGAGCCCCTCACCCGGCCCCATTTGTGTGTATATTTAGATCTATACACTTTTGTCACCTGTGCAGGATGTATCCACCATCGAAATGTAGATACTGAACAGTTCCATCACCATGAAGATCCCTTGTGTTACTTTATCATAACCACAACCAACTCCCTCCTGATCCACCTTCTTCCACCATACCTAAGCCTGGCAACCATTATTGTGCTTCTAAAATTTTGTTATTTCAAAAATTTTATATAAATGGAACCACAGATTATGTAACCTTTTGGGGTTGGCTTTTTTTCACTCAGCATATAGTTCCCTGGAGAATCAACCAAATTCTTGCATATATCAATAGTTTGTTTATTGCTGAGTTCATTCACTTTTTTTTTTTTTTTAACTTTTCATTTCTGTTGAATCTTTTTTTAAAATTTTTATTGGGGAATCGGGGAAGGGGAACAGACAAGTTGCTGTCTTTTTGTTCTTCAGTCTAGTTGCGGAGGACGTTGCTTCACTGGCTCATGTTGGTATCATCATTGTGCTCTTCCTGGATGAGGCAGATCGGTTGCCGGCCTCTGGATGGTCGCTCACTGTGGCTATTGGCAGCTCACTCTGGCTGCGGGCCACTCACTGTAGCCTATGGCAGCCCACTGCAGCAGGGGCTGCAGCCTACACCATCGCCGGGGCTCGCAGCCCACCTCCAGGTGGAGCTGTTGTTAGCTGTAGAGGGCAGTGTCACTGGCCCTCGTATGTGGGATCCGAACCGGGGCCACTGTCATCCCAAAACCAGCTCTTAACCAATGCGCCACTTGGCTGGCCCTCATTCACTTTTTTACTCTGATTGTGAACAAGTCTCTTATAAGTTAGTACTTTTCTACCTGAAGGACCCTGGAAATTGTCTTAACCCTTCTGAGCCTCCATTTATTCATCCGCTTTTATTTTAAATGGTTCGAAGTTGATATAAAAATCAAAGCAATAGATATAATGATGCATTGTGAACTGTAAAGTGATGTACACATATAAGATGGTATTATAATAGCCTCTTGAAGGGAAGCTTGTATTTTAAATTTTGTTTCTCCTGTTTCTTCCAGACATACTAAATTACTCTCATTTTGGGATTTTTCTTCCAACCAACTGAACTCAAGGAGTACAAGGATTTAGTTTTCAGGCCTACCTCAGGAAATTCCTTACCTGAGCAGATGTAGAGATGTAGACAGAGGTGGTAGGGTGAGGAGGGATAATGGGAGAGGGGGAGAGAGAGAGAGAGAGAGAGAGAGAGAGAAGAAGAAGAAGAAGGAGGAGGAGGAGGAGGAGGAGGAGGAGGAGGAGGAGGAGGAGAAGGAGGAGGAGGAGGAGGATGAAAGAGGAGGAGGGAGGGATAGAGAGAGGGAGGTACAGGGAGAGAATGAAACTTTCAGAGCCATTTCAAGCATTCTCAAACCTGGTCTGAAGGCAGAACACCTAAAAGTTACATTCAATTTGCATAACAATGTCAAAATCACTAAAAAAACCTCCACTGTTAAGTACAAAAAGCAATTTCAATGGCAAAAAAAGCACTCTAATTCTATGTACACCATCAGCTCTCAGTCACGAACACACACATCCGTGAAAAAGAGCAGGAGATCTATGTATGGTTAGCTGTTTCTGAGTTTTTCAGTAAATATATGTACATTTTGTGTCCTACTAGAGTTCATCAGAATACAAGTGGTAGCAAACTCTGATTTCTTCTCTCAAGAAAAAATTTATGGGAGATAACTTAAAATTAGAAAGTCCTACCTGTTAACCTGTTTTTTAACCAGGAGAAAGGTATTGATTCTGCTTTAGTGGGAATGTTCCTGTCCAGCTCACTTTCTACTCTAATGAGCTAAATTAGGATTACTTGAGGAGCTTTTAAATAATATAGATTCCATTAGTAAAAACTAAATTCAAAACTTATGATGATAAAAATAATAATTTCTATATGTACAGTAGTCCCCCATCATCAGCAGTTTTCCTTTCCACGGTTTTCAGTTACCCACAGTCAACCATAGTCTGAAAACATTAAATGGAAAATTCCAGAAATAAACAATTCATAAGTTTTAAATTGCACACCACTCTGAGTAGCATGATAAAATCTCATGCCCTCCCACTCCATCCCAACCAGGACGTGAATCATCCCTTTGTCCAGCCTATCCAAGCTGTATATGTTCTGTGCCCTTTAGTCACTTAGTAGCCTTCTCTCAGTTATCAGTTCAACTGTGAGGTATCACAATGCTTGTATTCAAGTAAACCTTGTTTTACTAAAATTATGGAATATGATCCTTGATGGAATGCAGCATTAAAGTCATCCAGATTATCATGAAAGGATTACAACCTCTGCATCAACACTTTCATGAGTTAAAAAGAAACAACTTCCAATTACAATGTTCTTCTAAAAAGTTTCGGCAAAAAACTTCAACAGTTGAGGATCTGACATCATCTGATCCTGACATCCAACCATCAACATTGTCATGACTTAATGATACAGGATCAGTGAAGCATATGACCCTCCTTTTGGTATATTGTTAGAAGGTCAATAATTGCTTAATACTATGTCATGAGAAATATATTATTCACCTCACTTTATTTCATTATGTAGGCATTTATCATCTCACATCGTCACAAGAAGAAGGGTGAATACAGTGCAATAAGATATTTTGAGAGAGACCACATTCACATAACTTTTACAATAGTATTATAATTGTTCTATTTTATTATTAGTTATTGTTGATCTCTTCCTGTGCCTAATTGATAAATCACACTTTATCATAGGTATGTATATATACGAAAAAAACATACTATATATAGGGTTCAGTACTACCTCGGGTTTCAGTCATCCACCAGGGGTCTTTGAATGTATCCCCTGCAGATAGGGGGAAATCTGTGTGTGTGTGTGTGTGTGTGTGTGTGTGTGTGTGTGTGTGTGTGTGTGTTCCAATTTCCACTCCTACTAATTCAGTAGGTCTGGAGAGGAATTAGGAAACTCGTTTTGTTTTTTTTGTTTTGTTTTGTTTTGTTTTTTGTTTTGTTTTTTTAGCTGAGCCATCCTACCTATTGGCAGCTCAGTGGCTGCTCAGCTTGGGCTGGGCATCGAACTGCTGTTGCTCAGAACTCAGCTCACATTCTTTTTTTTTTTTTTTTTTTTTAAAGATTGTCTTTTTATTTATTTATTTATTTTTTGAGGGCCCCTCATATGTGGGACCCGAACCGGGGCCGCTGGTGACCCAAGCCAGCTCTTAACCACTGCGCCACTCGGCCCGCCCTCAGCTCACATTCTTGAGTGAGCTCTTAACCAACTGAGCCACTCGGCTGGCCCTTGTTTTTTGTTTTTAAGTTCCTTGATGATTTTGACATTTATCCAGTTTGGGAACCTCTTCTGTTTGGGATTTGTCTTCAGTGCCCCTTGGGCATATCTGGGTATGCCTTTCTCCCGGATGATCTGTACTCAAAAAAGTTTTCTTTTTTTCAAAATCTGGTTTCCAGTGGGTTTTCAACCTTCTCACTCCCTGGAACTACCCTTATCAAGGTCATCATCACTTTTCTTTCTTATTTTGTTCAACAGCTCACCACATTGGACACAGTGGCACATTCACTTGGCTTGAAACGCTTTCAACTTTTCATTTCCACAGTGTTGGACTGTCCTACCTCTCAGATTTGCCCTTCTTAGCAACTTTGCTGGCTCTACTCCCCTGCCTCATTCCTCAAGGTCCCATACCTAGGGCTCTGGCTAGGCTCTTTTCTGCCAGGTCTGAACTATATCTCTAGGTGACCTCATTTAGGCAGTTGGCTTTAAATACTATCTATATGCTAGTGGCATTTATAGTTTCACCCCTGACCTTCCTGAGCTGCCTACTTGACATCTTCATTGAATATCTCATAGGTATCTCAAACTTAACATGTACAAAATAGGAGGACCCTTGATTTCCCCCACTCCTACCATCCAACATCACCAGCTGGTTCTTCATCTTCCTCATTTCATTTAAGAGCAACAGCATCCCTTCACTACTTCTCCAGTACATGCCACCATTGTCTCTCCTGGAAACTGTTGCAACTTCTCCCTGATTGGTCTCTCTGCTTCCATTCTTGCCTTCTTAGAGTTGATGCTCCACTGAGCACTGTTAAAAATATAAATGAAGTCAGACCACTCTCCTGTTTAAAACTCTCTAATGACTTTTCGTTGCAAGTAGGAAAAAAAATCTAACCACTTATTTTGGAGCTTACAAAACTAAACAACATAGTCCTGAACACTTGTATTGCTTTTCCCTCTGACTGAAGGTTCTTCCCACACATCTTTGTGTTGCAGACTCCTCAGCTTTTAGGCCTTGACTCAAATATCACCCTTAAGGAAACTTTCCCTGAGCATGTTATCTGAAAACTCCCAACCTTTCCAGTCTTTATCTTTCTACGATATCTGATTCATTTTCATCATTGTCCTTTCACTATCTGACATTTTTATTTATGAATTTGTTTACTTGTTTATTGCTGGTCCAGCCCCACTAGAATACAAACTCTAGCTCTACAAAGCAGATGCTCAATTAACATTTATTTAATTAAGTCACTCATTTGCAACACAATATAAAGTGACTGACAGGTACTCCAAGTATTCTGATTTCCTTGGGCATTGTATTTTAACTGGGATCAAAGCTTTAAGATCAGGAAAAAGCAAGCTGGTGAAATTTCAATCATCAATTTACTGACTGAGGAGAATTTCTTTGCCACTCCCCTGAAAAATCATACCTTTGTTTTTACGGGCCACCCCACTTTCTGTCTGTACTTGCTTCTGGATCCCCTCCAACTTTCCTAGGATGTTCCCTTGGAAAACTGTTCTTTCCTAGTCGGACCCATTCCCCCACTCTCAATAGGTAGATGTTTGAGCCTCCAGGCTTACAGATTCTCGTTTGCAGTAGCTACACCTTGGGTATCCTTGTCAGAAGCAATGCCAGTTTCTGGAGCTTCCTTGAGCCCTTCTCACCCTGCATCTCAGCAGTTTTTCAGTAGTCTACTGCTACCTCAGCGTTACGCTCCTGGTTATCCACACCCTCATTCCCGCCTATCAGCTCTGGTTTCCTGTGCCTTTGCAGGCCTGTACCTTTTCTTGCCTTTTTTACTGGCTAAATGCCTAATTCTGCCTTTAGCTTCTCCATTTCTGGAAACATTCCATTACTACTGCCACAGTTCTGCCCCCTAGTAGCTAAAACTGAAAATACACATCCCTGATGGGAACCACAATACTCCCTCGTTCTAAGCAGCTCCCTGCATCATCTCCACTCCCAAAAGGACCCAAGTGGTGGAGAATTGGATTTCTGTGCTGCATGGGGAAGGCCAAAGTATTTCTGTTTTAAAGTCATACTCTCTATCTCTCCCCTTCAATGGTATGTTCCCCCTTTTTTTCTCCATGTCCCTCGTTCATGACTGGGATGGCAGTTACTCCCAGGGCTGGATTGAGAATTTGGTACCCCTTTAAATTAACAGATATGGTGTAAATGTTCAATATTTATTTCGTGATGCTGGAGAGAAACTAGTTTCTATTAATAAAAAATTATTCAAACTGAGGGATCTATAACATGTAATTTCTAAACCTTCTGGGAAGGATAATTTTTTTTTGCCCTCCAGAGATAACCACAATTTTTACCTCAGGTTAGATTTGCTTACTGTTGAACTTCATATAAATGGAATCATATAATATGTACTTTTTTTTTTGGTCTAGCTCTTTCAATATGTTTTTAGGATTTATCCATGTTGTTGCATGTAATTGTTCTTATAGCTGAATAGCATATTATTGTATGGATATAGCATAATTTCTTTATCCATTCTCCTGCTGATGGACATTTAGACTGTTTCCAGATCTTTTCAGCTATTATGAATAAAGCTACTATGAACATTTGTGTACAACTCTTCTCATGGATGTGTGTCTTAATTCCTCTTGGGGAGTTACTTAGAAGCAGACTTTCTGGGTCATAGGGCATATATTTAAGTTTATTAGAAACTGCCAGTTTTCCAAAGTGGTGGTGTCATTTTACATTTTGGGAGACATATAAAATTGTTTAAAATTTAGATAATAAAATAACTCACCCTCTGTGACTAGCTTTACACTATGCTTTATTCAGTATGAGAATTTAATGAGTTGTGACCACAAGGCTCCAAAGAACTGTCAGGGGCTGGTCTTGGGGCTGGAAGGTCTTGGGGCTGGAAATTTATCTTTTAGTTTTATTATACAAATTGTATATTCAGGTCACAAAATTCATTAGTCAAGATTGGTCAAGGGGCCAGCCGAGTGGCTTAGTTGATTAAGAGCTTGCTCAAGAGTGTGAGCTCTGAGCAACGGGGTCGCCAGTTTGATTCCCACATGGGCCAGTGAGCTGCTCCCAAGCTAAGCTGCTACTGAGCTGCCAACAGGTGGCAGGATGGCCCAGCTGGTGAGAGCACGTGCTCCTAACAACAAGGTTGCCTGTTTGAGATGGTGGGCTATGCTCACCCACAACTAAGATTGAACTCGGGACCTTGAGCTATGCTGCTGCCTGGATGGCTCAGTGGATAGGGCGTGCACTCCTAACAACGAGGCTGCTGGTTCGACTCTCACATGGGATGGTGGTTACGCCCACTTGCAACTAATTGAACCCAGCACCTGGAGCTGAGCAGCGTGACTGGACGTGGAGCCGAGTTTGTTGCGCCCTCCACAACTAAGATTGAAGGACAACAACTTGGCTGTTCCCCTTCTCTTCCCCAATTTCCCAACACTGTTCCCCTCCCCCAATTCCCCAACACTGTTTCCCCAATTCCCCAATAAAATCTTTAAAAAAAAAAATTTTGTCAATTCTAGCAAAGCATGCCTTTTTATTTCTCTGAAAAATGTTGTGTACTTTTGGTCAGTTCTGTAAGGAGTCAGGTGAAATCCCAAGTTAACTGGCACAATATTTCAAGTTTATCCTAGTGGTGTTTTGTTTTGTTTTTAACTTTATTAGGCAACAGTGTGTTTTTCCCAGAACCCATCAGCTCCAAGTCAAGTTGTTTTCCTTCAATATCAGTTGTGGAGGATGCAGCTCACTGGCCCATGTGGGAATAGAACTGGCAACCCAAATGCTCAGAACTTGCACTCTAACCAACTGAGCCATCCAGCCACCCTCCCTAGTGGTGTTTTCTTTTTTTTTTTTTTAAAGATTTTATTGGGGAATTGGTGGAGGGGAACAGCGTTGGGGAATTGGGGAAGGGGAACAGACAAGTTGCTGTCTTTTTGTTCTTCAGTTTAGTTGCAGAGGATGTTGCTTCACTGTTGGTATCGTCATTGCGCTCTTCCCGGATGAGGCAGATCGGTCGGCGACCTCTGGATGTCGCTCACCGCAGCTATTGGCAGCTCACGCTTGGCTGCCAGCCGCTCAGGCTGGCTGCGGGCCGCTCACGCTGGCTGCGGGCCACTCACTGTAGCCTATGGTAGCCCACTGCAGCCCACACCATCACCAGGGCTCGCACAGCCCAGCTCCAGGTGGAGCTGTTGTTAGTTGTAGAGGGCAGTATCACTGGCCCATGTGGGATCCGAACCCGGGCCGCTGGCATCCCCAAACCAGCTCTTAAGCAATGCGCCACTCGGCTGGCCCCCTAGTGGTGTTTTTAATGCCCCTATAAGAACACTGCTTGGAAAAGTCAGGGCTTATGGGTGTGTTTCTCTTATTGCACTCTTCATTTTGGGAGATGGGGTTGGAAACACCTTTACTGTGTCATCTAAGACCTAAAATCTTTTTTGATTGTAACACAAATATTTTTAAAAGCATAAAACTAACTTACAGCTTCATAAATTTTTATGAGGTAAATGCCCTCACAATCAACCTCCATGAAAGGAGACAGGACCTTGACAGCCACCCCAGAAGCCATTCTTGTGCCCATCTCAAACACAAATCCTCCCTCACCACAAAGAAGAGTCACTCTCCTGACTTTTCATTTTTACCTTCTTTTACTTGCAATTTTATTATCTAACTATGCATCCCTAACCACTATACCTTTATTTATTTTTTATCTTTTACGTCTTCTAAATCTATAGGTTTTCCTTTTATCTCTTTTTCCCCTAACAATTTTTTTAACATGCATATATTGCTTTTATTGTAATTATGGTTGTTAGCCTAATGAAAACAAATGATAGCTAAAAAGTTTTCAAATAATAGAAAAATACTGGGTAAGTTATGACACAATTTTCTGAGTACTCAAACAACAGAAATGTATTATAGTTTTGTACCAACTGCAAATGCAAAGTTAACAATGATATCAAGGAGCTGAAAAATAGATAGGTGCCTCAAACATATTCACTTCACTATCTTTTAAATTTTAGATGAATGAGCTGAGAATAGGAAAAACAACAACCCCAACATATACACTATAATGATCCTTTTATAAAAAAAATGACTTCCAATTTTAACTCTTTTCTAAAAGCATTAAGGGCATCGAGACCTTTATTGTAGCTTATGTATGATCTCCTCTTTGGCTATGAGGTGTGTAGTTTTGTTAACTAGAGACATCAATGAGTTCAGTTTCTGAGACCAGTCATTTAATAAATTATTTGGATCCTCAGGTCTCTGGAAGTTGATAATTCCTGCCAACCTGTCTACTTTAGCAAAGATGGTCTTGTTAACTGTTAGATTCGAGAGAAAAGCCTCTGACTCATCCACAGATAGATCCAGAAGTTGTGCCATCCTCTTCATTGTTATCCTTGTATAATACTTGGCCATTATTCTAATATTATGTTCAACAACTCTGATCTTCAAGTCTTTCCACCTTTTTTCACCCTCTTCTGTATAACCAAAAACATCAGTTGCAGGACTCTCAAGAGAACCTTTTCTTAATTCCATTCCATAGTCTTCAACAAGTGTGGACCAATTCATCAACTCCATTGTGGTAAAAAGCTTTAAAAGATCCTTATATTTAGGAATTTCTTCTAACTTCTTGTCACCACTTATTTGGTGAACCAAATCTGACTGTTCGTTATCAAAAGGAGCCAAGATAACATAGAGGACAACACTTTTCAGAGCCTGTTGCCACTTTTCACTTTCCGCCTGTATACAGGGAATATCATATATTGCTCTGTAGTGCTTAGAAATAGACAGATAGCAGCCCTCATGTTGATCCAGCTGAATCATTAAGTTATAGTATTTCAACTTTAATTTCTCTGTATTTTCTTCCAGGAAAAATTTGGTGTTAATTTTCTTGCTGATGATCTGTGTATGAATGTAATCCTTTACAGCTAGGCAGAGCATCATTTGCCCCAAAATAAACTCCACTTGTTCTTTCTTTTCCATTAACCGTAGGTTTTCACCTGTAACTCTTGTAAAATGGACGTCACCTCTTTGACGTCACCATTTTGCTCTTTGATAGTTGCTAATGTCTTAGTCGAACGCGCTCAATTTCAATATAAATCTTTCTTCTGTAACCATTCGTAGAGTATCAGTTAATCAAAGTTTGATTGGAAGGTCTGTGAGTTCCTCAACATAAGTACAGCATTGTCGAACCATTTTTGCAACCGCTTGCTTTAACTGACTCCGTCTTTTTGACAAAAGCATATTTTCATTAACTAAATCCCATTCTTTAGCCTCATAGCACATCTTCACTACTGCAACTAAGATACGAGATGTAGACACCATATCAGAAGCAGCATGGGTCTGTTTCTCCAAAGAGAGAAGGGTTTCAATGACGAAGTATTCCTTCCTTGGCCAGTTTTCGCACTCGGGCAGGCGCTGATCCACCTTGGCGCTATGGTCCACCTCCATCTTTACATTGCGCCCATCAACCAACTCTGAGCCCGTCCGCCATGGTCCCTGTCTGAACGTCCCGTGATGTCTGCCTGCTTCTCCCCTAGCAATTTGTTTGTTGAAGATTCTGGATCATTTGTCCTGTTGAGTTTCCCAGAGTCAGGGTTTTGTTGATATAGTTTGTTTATCTTTATCCCCGGTTTTATATATTTCCTGCAAATTGATAGTTGCATCTAGAGGCTTTATCAGATTCCGGTTTGATTTTTGGGGAGAAAGACACCTTTGTAGGTCCTGTTTTCTTCTTCATCAAGAAGCACATAATGTCCAGGCACTCTCTTTTTGTGTTGCTAGGAGCCATTGAGGCTCAATTCATCAGAGGTTGCAAAATGATGATATTCCAATTCTATCATCCCTTCTTCATATGTTGTTGAAATGCTTCTACAAAGAGAAACTTTCCCTCATCAGTTATTTTGGCTACCCCGTGGTATATTAATGGGAAATACAAGGTATATTCTTGAGTAATTACATTTTTTAGGTACCAGTTTTCAAAATAAAGATTTAGTTCCTAAGCATCCTCCCAAGATGACCAAATTTTTCTTTAATATTATTATGAAACATAGGGACTTAAGCATTTTTATATTTATTGATATCCAAACTGTCCTTTCTTCAGCAAATGGCAACCTCTTCAAATTAGCACCCAAAACCATTTAATGGCATCCTGTCAATTCTTGATAGATTTTTTTTCTCTCTCTCTCCCTGGTATGACATGATTTTATAGGCTCAGCTTACACATGTCCAGCCTTAGTCCTGCATTCAGCTTTTTTTCTCTCTGAGAAGTGTTGTTTTTATTAGTGGGAAATGGTGTTTCAAGACCACATTTTGGTGTTAGAGTTGTTAATTGCTATTGGGTTGATTATTGTTTCCTCTCCCTCTCTTTCTCATTCTCTCTCGGTCTCCTTTCCTCCCTCCTTCTCTTCCCTTCCTTCCTTCCTTCCTTCCTTCCTTCCTTCCTTCCTTCCTTCCTTCCTTTCTTCTTCCCTCCCTTCTTCCTTCCTCCCTCCCTCCCTCCTTCCTTCCCTCCTTTCTTTCCTTCTTCCTTTTGATAAAATACTTCCCGTGTCATACTGACACTTTCAATTTCAAATTCAGAACTATGAGATTTTTACATAACCTATATTATATCTATACCTTATTTTCTCCTCGCTAAAAATTCCGTTTCTCAAGGACAATGGAGATAACACAACTGGACTATCACATAATTTCTCATTTGCTTTATTCCTTTATTTTTTTAAACAGATTTATTTAAGTGTGTTTGACATACAGTAAAATTCACCCTTTTTTTACCTAAAGTATAAAATTTGATGAGTTTTGGCAAATATATATAGCTATTTGGCCATCAACACAATCAAGATATACAACATTGCCAACTCAGTTTCAGAATGGGGACTTGCAAGGGCATATGAATAGTGGGAAGCATGTTCATTGGGGCTATCTTTGGAGACTTGCTACACATCAAGCTTCTATTTGGGACGCTGTTCTTTTGTGTGTTTTTTTAAGATTTTATTGGGGAATTGGGAGAGGGAAACAGCGTTGGGGAATCAGGGAAAGGAAACAGACAAGTTGCTGTCTTTTTGTACTTCAGTCTGGTTGTGGACGAAGTTGCATCACTGGCCCATGTTAGTATTATCATTGCGCTCTTCCCGGGTGAGGCAGTTGCTCGCTGGCCATTGGACGGCCTCTCACAGTGGCTCATGAAAGCGCACGCCAGCTGCTGGCCAGCCCCACTTCAGC